>OV884057.1:174006824-184006824 GCA_930367215.1 Pollenia angustigena | reverse complement strand
TTTAAAATATTTCAACCATTTTTCGAATGTGCTTCTATAAGTAAAATTTCAATATATAAAGCTTTTTAACATAGTCTTATTCCCTCAATATTTCATATGATGGTTAACATTGAAACTATATATGTATGTACATGTATTTATAGTTAGGAATGACTCTATACACTACCATAATATCATGTATCTTTACGTTACATGCTTTAACTTTAGCTATCCTTCATGAATTTAACATAACAGTTTTAACAAATAGAATGTGGGAATTATTTCTTTTTCATAAATTATTTCAATTTTATAAACAATTTTTCGAATGTTCTTCTATAAATCCAAGTGTGGAATAACCACCTTAAAAACTTAATAATTTGTTACAAAAACTAGCATAAATGGCGGAATGAATGGATTTATAAGATGCCAAGTTTAGCTTCATTCGGCCAGAAACACCAATGTGCAATTTTTGACAATCTGTGTATAATTTAGCATAGGTCAGAGGTAACGCAGCTTTCTATAATGCACTTAAAAGCGTATAAAACTGTAAAACAAATTTGACTTCTTTATTGAAATTTGGTCTTATTTAGGTTTTTAATACCAGAAATCACTCTACCATCGGTACAATTTAAACTCCACTCCTGAAAACCCTTTTAATACGGCTTAAACTGTAACCAATTAGTTAAAATAAAGTTTTTTATGACCAGAAATAAAAACGTACAATTTTGTGAAATTTAACATACATATGTAGGTCTAAACCGCAACGCATTATAATACTGATGATAATTTTTATAAAGAGTAGTTAATAATTTATAGATCCCACTCCTGAAATATTGCAGCCTTTCGATTTTCAACAACAATTCGTTGAACGGATGGAATTGGGTTGTATTATAATTTCACGAATACTGAGAATCAGTTGTACGGATAGAATTGGGTTGTCTTGGAAGTTTACGAAGACCCAGAATATATATAATTTTAGATCCTTAATGGCTATTTTAAGTTTTTGGTTCGCATAACATTAAAACTAGTTTATTCAAAATTTGATATAAACCTTAGATTTAACTCGAATTAAATTTCGATTTAAATTTTGATCTCTACCACATATTTAATTGTTCAAACAAATCTAACAATAAGAAAACGACAGTTTAAAACTAGTGGAATAATATGTTTTCTTAGTAAGTGATTTTTTCAAATTAGAATAATATTGCCTACAAATTCTGAAGTATCTTAAAGTTATTAAAATCAAATTTTGCAATATTTTTATTTTTTAAGCTCATCTTTTGAAGTGAACTATGAAATTCGAATACACCACACACATCAATAATTTCCAATAAAATTGCCTTTTCTTGGCCAACAGTTTGCTGTGAAAATATTATTTGTATGTAAAACTGGACATAGTGTTGGAGCTGCCAACTGAAGTGTTCATAACATGTCCACTTAGTAAAACGTTACGTTTCATCTACTCATCTAAACAAATATGTATAAAAAAAAACTTTAAACACAAACACACACACACAAATATAAGCGCAAAATTCTACCAAAGGATGTACATGTGTATATAACAATTATACAGTAAAACACACACTGAACACCATGGGCCTGGATTGTCGTCTGTATGCATGATTCATAAGTGTTAAATATACAACTTTTAATACATTTTCAATATTTTATTATTTCTTATTTTAAGGATGTTTTGTTGTATTTATTTAAATACTCATGTATAGTTAATGTTGTTGTTGATGCTGGTGTTTTTTTCTTCTGTTTTTTTCGAAGTTTATTTCTTAAAAAAATTGTTCAAGGTCTTTTGTATAGTTTACATGATAAACCGTACTACAAAAAGCCGTATTAAATTGAAGGATTTTGGCACACAAACAAAAAGTTGAAATGAAAAGAAAAAAAGAAAAAGGTTTTTTTTTTGTTTATGTGACACACTCTTCTACAGATTTGTTTTTCGAATAATCTTAAAAAAAAAAAAAAAAAACAAAATACCGACTTTGAGTAAAATAAAAAAACAATTTTTAACACCATAAATACAAGATGAAACCAAATTGAAATTTATGTGATTTCTGCTTAAAATCTACCCTGAGTTAATGATATTTTCAGTTTAATTTCATTTAAATATTTTTTTTTCTTACTTTCGCAATTTTTGTTTTGATGGGTATTTTGTTTGTATTTTAATGGAATTTGTAGCTTATGTTTGAGTTTTTTTTTCATTTGTAAGATATTTAAATAAAGTTTTATTTTAAATTTATTGAGGTTACATTATTCACACTTTGCAGTTGATTTAAAAATATAAATGTGTGTTTAATGAGTAAATTCGAGATATTTTGTTAATAAATAATTTATTTGTATTGTTTCTTATTTCCAGGGTATTTTTCTACCCATACCAAAATAGTGGCGGGGTTATTATGCGTTTGTGATAATGTTTGTAACACCTAAAAATATTGATCTCTTTTTAGAGTACCGATCGACTTAGAATCACTTAATTAATCGATTTAACGAAGTCTGTACGTCCAGCTGCTGGATGTCCACGTCAACCTGTGCGCAAAGTACGGGTCAAAATTTTTAAAATAATTTAATGAAATTTGGTACACATTTGGCACAAGGAGTAAACTTATTGAAAAAGGTGAGAACTGGTTCATAATTAAACATATCCACCAGAGAACGGCTTTGTGCAATTGCAAAAAAATCGCATTAAATGAACAGCAACAAATACACTCGCTTGCGGTCATACAATCAAACTTGCGCAACCGCAAATATTCGCTGCTGGTTTGCAGTCATTCAAATATTGCACATCGTGCTTTGTTATTTATGCAATCGTTAGCTTCGTTTCTTAATAAAGATGTTTGTGTGTTCTTTTCGACAATGATTGTTTTGGTAAAGAAAAAAAAAAAATACAAACAAAAAAGCCAGAAATGAAGCAATTATTACTCATGCATTCATTCAGCATTAACATTAGTACAAGAAAAAAAAAAAATTTAAATGAAACTAAACGCACATATGTAGGTATATACATACAAACAATTTCCATAGAAACAGACTTTTTTATCTTAAAAAGTACAGTAGTTCTGTATGTAGGTACAATGTATTCTTGTTATTGTTGTTTTTATTGTTGTTAATTTGGTGGCATGTCATAACGTCCAGTGTCATAGTGTCCATGGACGTTATGACACTTTTGAAAGTGTCATAGTGTCCATGGACATTACGACACTTTCAAAAGTGTCATAACATCCATCAATGAAATGTCATAGCGTCCGCGGACGTTATGACACTTTGCAAAGTGTCATAATGTCCACAACTTAACTTATAATGAAAAATATTAAAATGTGTAAAATTTGTTTTGAAATATCAAAATAAGTAAGTACAATGCCAAAAATTCTTACAAGCAAGAATGTAAACAAATTTGGGATCATAGCCGGCCTTCGGCCGGGCGCAAGGATTTTCTTCTCGATGGTATAACAAATACTGGCTTCGCTAACTAAAGCTTCTCTGCACAGCAGGCCTTCGGCCGGGCGCAAGGATTTTCTCCTCTATGGTATAACAAACACCGGCTTCGCTAAGTAAAGCTTCTAAAATCTGCCTTGTTTCCGAACGAAAGCCGACTATGCAGAGAAGCTTTAGTTAGCGAAGGCGGTCTTGTTATACCATAGAGGAGAAAATCCTTGCGCCCGGCCGAAGGCCGGCTGTGCAGAGAAGCTTTAGTTAGCGAAGCCGGTGTTTGTTATACCATAGAGGAGAAAATTCTTGCGCCCGGCCAAAGGCCGGCTGTGCATAGAAGCTTTAGTTAGCGAAGCCGGTATTTGTTATACCATAGAGAAGAAAATCCTTGCGCCCAAAAGTGTTTTCGTTATATATTTAATAGATACACCCAGAGAAAAAGCAGCAAAAACTTTTTTTAAAAATTTTTTTACAATATTATGTTTCATTTAACCAAATCATTGTCACCGACAACCATATTATGGTAAAATTAGTTTCTTTAAATATAGTTTTGTTAGTTGGGACCATAATGAAACATGTTTTTCTCTGCGTGTATGCAGATCATTTTTTTGTATTTAACTTCTTTATTAATTATGGACCTAATGACACTTTAGAAAGTGTCATAATGTCCATTTGCAAAGTGTCATAGTGTCCATGGACGTTATGACACTTTTGAAAGTGTCACAATGTCCATGGACACTATGACACTTTTTGGAGTGTCATAACGTCCATGGACACTATGACACTGGACGTTATGACATGCCACCGTTAATTTTAACAAAGCATGAGAGTGGTTTATTGTTGTTATGTATTGTTGTTAATGCTAACAAGCGTCTCATCGAGTGGACAATGACTACTTGACTGCAAAAGTATAAGAATGTGTCCTTTTGAAGTTACACAGTTGTGTTATATTGCGTTAGCAACAAAAATGCAAATAAAGCACTTTCAATAAAAAACGAATAAATGCAAAAATCAAATGTGTACGAAACGATGTAAAAAATACCAACGTTGAACTTTGTTTTGCAAGCAAAGAGTGAATGTAAATTTTAGCGTATGAATAAATCAAGAAAAATTGTGATTTCGCAGTTCTCTGATATCCACCATACAAGCTTTTCTCTGTAATAGAGTCTTTGTGCCCATAAAACCTCTAATTATGTTGATATTTATATTAAACTTGATCAAAACTTATTGGATTGAAATCTCAATCATCTTCGCATACAAATACTTCCTTATAAATATTGGCATACAAATTGGCGCCAATAACTTTTACTATAGCCGCAATGTCGTAAGAAAATGTTGTCAAAATTAGCCATAGGATCCATATAAGCCCCCTTTCTAAAAGCAAACAAACAAATCTCATATAAAGGGTGGTCCAACCAAAACTCACCATGTTTATTGTAAATAAAACAAAAAGATTTCAGAGAAATTTCTTAATATTTTTATTATTATAGAAGGCTCTATGACAATTATTTGTGAAACAAAATATCGACGAAATGCAAGCCACGGCTACGGTGGCATGTCTCTATCCGATGGTCTATATTTTTAATGACTCTGACATATAATTTAGGTTCAATACGGTAAATGTGTTAATTATGTCATCATTTAGCTCTTGAACTGTGCTTAGCTTATTAACGTACATTTTTTCTATTAAATATCTCTAAAGAAAGAAGTTCAACGGTGTCAAATCACATGATCGTGGCGGTCAATTTACATCGCCACGATGTGAGATAACACGCTCATTGAACTTCTCGCGCAAAAGAGCCATTATTGCGTTGGCAATTTGCACCATTCTGTTTGAACCACATATCGGCAAGGTCCATATCCTCAATTTCCGGCCACAAGAAATCCGTTATAATCTACCCACGGTATCATTTTGGAATAAGTACGACCCGGAATAAGTACGGCCCAATGACGCAGAACGAACTGGGGTTGCTGAATTTTGCGCACAATGCTGGCCAAAAAAATCACGAAGCTCACGAAATGCGTTTAAATTTGAACGCGCATTCTCGTAAAAGGCTTCAACAATCTGAACGCGCGCTCAATTGGGAACCTTCCCATGGTTGAATTTGACAAACACTGAACAAAGGAAATGTCAAATTAAGTTGGCCAAAATGCTTGTCGTTAAGATGTGACTCACAAAAAACTTCGTGCATTATAGTTGGCACAACCTTTGAAGATATTTTGCCCAACGAACTTTTGCATGAGTTTAAAACTTATACCATGATTTTGTTCTGGCGGGACCATGGATTTCCCATGGTACACAAATAGGGTATACTCTCAAAAATATGTTTTAAAGACTGTAGTATGGTCGGGTTTGAACGACTTTATTTTCTTACTCATCCAAGAAAGCTTTTAAAAGGTTTTAATGCAATTGAAAATATATGCATTTATAGTTTTCTTATTTAAAATAACCTAAATGATCTTTTAAGACAATAAATTATATTATATAATTACAAGTGTTTTATAATACCAAAGTAACAAATTGGATACAGTTAAAAAGCGGTAAATATTTGGTGGCTTAAAGACCAGCATCAAAACAGTTTTTACCATCCCTCGCTTTCTTCAAGAGATTTCATTTAAGATTGCTGTTAAAGCACTATTTGCTATATGTTAAAAACAGGGACGGCAAAAACAGTTTTTTTTTTATTAAATAGTTTAAACTTGCTTTCAAAAATGTGCTTTTTTGAGCCAATTTGTATCAAAACACATTCTCATATTAAGTTTCGTTATACCTACGAAATTTGTATAAATAATCCATAATCTGAGCTGTTTCAAAACTTGCTTAA
Source organism: Pollenia angustigena (assembly GCA_930367215.1). NCBI lineage: Eukaryota > Metazoa > Arthropoda > Insecta > Diptera > Polleniidae > Pollenia > Pollenia angustigena. The sequence continues at coordinate 184,000,582 of OV884057.1, read as the reverse complement.
CTAAAAAACAACATTGTGCTCAGAAGGTGATAAAAGGCAATTTGGTGTACACGTTTAACGGCTTATCACGTGATATCAAGTGCAATCTAGCAATTTTCATGGATCATACAGTTAAAGGTTCAGAGTTGAATAAATTCGAGAATTGTTGGATTTGGTTCTCTGTTGCACCCCTTGTAAGTTTTGAAATATTTAAAAAATCTATATCAGGGATATCAAGAGAAAAGAGCGACTTGATTTCTCAATTATTTTAAGGCAAATAGCCAACGCTTCTATACACAATATGATGACGATTAATTCCTTTAGGGTGATTCGAAAGCACATGTGTACTAGAATAAGCCAAAAAGCGAACCCTAACTAAAGCTGACGATAGCTCTGGAAACTTTAAAAAGCTCAAGGAAAATATTAAAACTAGCAAATTTTACTTCCACTAACAAATTTTACTTCCACCAAGAACAACAGAATAATTTTCGCACTAGCATTTGTCTAAATTAAAATTTATGGAAAGTCTTATTTCTGAATGCTTAACAACAAACATTCGGCAATAAAATGAAAACGAAGTTACGACTCTTTCTGCTACCTGGAAGTATCATTTCCAATAATGGAAATGCTATAAGATCCCGCATCATACGGGGTAGAACATCGCTTGGAAACATGGCACGCTGCGACTAGGGAAATAAATGCTCTCCAAGTATTTATGAACCGTATTCAAGCCGAACTCTTCATCAAACGCTACGTTGTGGTAAACAACATACCAACTACCAATAAAAACCGCAATCAGGCGATGTAAATGGATTGGGCATACGTTGTGGAAGCCCCCAGACAACATGACTCGAACTGCCCTTGGTTGTAGTCCACAGGGAAGCCGAAGAAAGGGAAGACCTGATAATTCATGAAGGGGACTAGTTGAATCTGAGGGACTAGCAGCAGAGCGTACATGGCTTGTAATAAAGGCTTTGGCTTTGAGGTCTTATGTTCCACCTAGGAACTACGGGAATTAAATAGTAATAATAATATAATGAAATAATATGAGGCCCCAACATTTAAAAATCTTTAAAATTTGTGCTTGAAAAATTTTAAATTCTTTAAAAGAAATTTGAAGGTCAAATTTCTTAACAGCGTTAAAACACTTTTTTTATTAAGAAAATTCTTCATTATCAAAAAATCCAAAAAGTCCACCAAATGTTAACTAATAACCGTTAGTTATTACAATTTTTCTTTAAAATTACTTACCACTATTTCCACAATTGTCTCGGTATGTTGTAAACCATCACTGACACGAATTTTTAGTTTATAATTGTCCTTTATTTCACGATCTAATGCTTCCTTCAAACGTAATTTGCCCGTATCCGGCTCCAAATTGAATTTACTATCATCTCCATTCACAAGAGAAAATGTCAAAGAGCCTAAAGTATCGGGATCTGAAGCACGTATGGTGGCAATTAGATGACCAGCTGTTAAGTCCTCACTCACATTAAACGACAAAGGTAAATCCCGAAAAACAGGAGGACTATCGTTTTTATCCAATATCATAACTTTAAGCTGCAATGAAAGATAAATAAAACATTAACATTAAATTATATAGTTTTTATGATTTTCAATAAACTTATTAATAATATATGTATGTATATCGAAAGCAAACACACATGCACAATGGCCCGTTACAAGTAAAGAAGCAAAAAAAAAAAAAAAAAACTGAAAAAACGGCAACATCTGCAAACATTAAGTAAAAGCTTGTGTCCCAACCATAATTTTTTTAATTCAATTATACATAAAAAAAAACGTTAAATGCTATCAACTGTAAAATCACAACACAATCGTTTTTTTTCATCTTCAACTACTTCTCAACAGCTTAACACAAGGCATCAAAAGTGATGTTGTCCATCATGCCACACAACACCAAAAACACAATATAAGCTCAAGATGAAAAAAAAAAGAAAAATGAAAATCAACCACAACAATATAACTGAGTGAAGTGAGTATGGTCCAAACATAAAATGGGAAGGTTTGTTGCATTTATTTTTCTCTTTTTTCTACTGAGTTTTTCCTTAGTGTTGTAAGTACCATGAATTGAAAAATACAGCAGCAACAACAACTTCAAGAGTATAACAACGAAATACATGTACATATGTTTGATCGTTTTGTTGGCTTTTTAGTTTGTTTGATTGTCCATCTGTGCTTTCGGTTTTTTTTTTATAAGGGGCACGTACTTGCAGTAGCCACCATAGACAGCGCCATAACTGAGTGATACATCATCATTGATGTCGTTTGCTGTTGACCACATCATCGTCGTCATCATCATCAAAAACAGCAAAAGCAACATCAACAGAAACATCAGCATTATTGAAAGTATGTATCACAAAAGTTATGTTGAAAATTGTTATTGAAGTAATAATATAATTACAGCTTTAACGTTTTTAGTTTTATTAGGTTTTTTTCTTTCTTTTTGCTACCTTTGCTGCTACAACAACAAACAGCAAAAATAATAATAATACAAAACAACAACAGCAGAAATAACATTTCAAGAAAATCTAATACGAAAAACTCTTTAAAAGGAAATAACAACTTTTATTTTTGTCGCATTTGTTATATATGGATGCAATGCCTCTAACAGCAAAAATTTATATATGAAATTATCTTAAAGAAAAAGAGTTAAAGAAAAAAAAAAATCAAAACAAAACGAAAAAATATTAAATTATTCATGTTCGTTTAGCTTTCAACCAACTAAACCACATTTGTAACTATTAAACTAATGCTCTTACGAGTACCACGCTGCATTTGCTTTATGTAGCTTTTCTATGTTTGTGTTTGAACTTTTTTGTTTTGTTTTTCTCAAAAATAACACTCCATTTATACAGCTGCATGCGTATAATGCGTCATTTGTAACTACATGCTACCACAAGTTTGCTACTCTACTCCACTGTATTGCAATTCGCAAGCGTATAAGTTGTATTTATTGTTGTTTTATGATTCTTTTTTTTTTTTTCTTTTCTTAGCTTAGATGAATGTGTGGTAAGAAATAGTATTTTTATTATAAACATAAATATATAAGTTGTTTTTCGTTTTACTACAAAATTGTATGTCTGTGTGGTATTTTGTGTTTGTTTGTTTATATATCATTTGCTGTCTTTCAAACCAAATGATTGACAATTTTTGTGTGTGTTAAGAATTTTTTTTTCTTTGTTCGTGTGTGTTTTTTTAAGGGAACATAATGAATTTATTTGCAAAATAATGTACCTTTAATGTAATTACACAATTGAAATGTAAATTGCAGAACATTTGTCATGCTGTGACATTTAAAAACAAAAGACTTAAGATACGAACTTTAAGGTTAGATACGATTTTCAAGCAAGGACTAGACAAACGGTTAATGGTAATAAGGAATCAAGCAAAACTGAGATAGACGATGCTAGAAACACAAATGGGACGAATGACGAATTATTCGCAACGAACATTCGTCGCGAGAAATAGAACACATTGGTGTATATCGTTTCTATTGCGAATTTGGCTCAAATTCGCGAAAAATTGCAAACTTTTCAACAAACACCAACATTTATTTGAAACTGTCGGAAAATAACAAAACAAAAAATTTACAAAATGGCGATAACTCGCGTTAATTTTAATATTTTGATTTTCTTTCATTTCTCCGAACATTTTCTTAACACCAACGTGAAAAATATGATGATTCGCTCATTAATTTCTTGTAAGGCTTATATATTCTATGTCCAAGGTATTTACTTTTAAAAACTAAAAAAAAGTCACATAAATTCACGCACTTATTGTGTCTCATTTGACGAATTTTCGCAACGAATTCGTCGTACTATGCGAAGTTCGTCGTTCGTCCCAGTTGTGTTTATACCATAAAAGAAAAATTTGTTAATTTTCAGGGCAGGCTTTAAAAATGTAATTTGTTTATTTTTTAGGTATCAAAAAATCAAAAATAAAAATCACTCATTTGTTTATGAAAAATTGTTTTTGTTTTAACCTCTGTAGTGCATCTAAAATTTTGTCGTTAGTTTTTTTAGGTGAGGTTGGGTTAAGAAGGGTTATGCGCCGAAGGGCACACCTCTACTTAGAGACCAATGCGGTCCATTGTGAATCCCTTCAATATAGAGGAAAAAGAGAGAGAGAGAAGAAAATAATTCATAGATAGAGTTAAGATAAATAGTAGATTACAGTTCTCTACCTACAGTCCCCTTATCAGAAATAACCGGCCTATTTCCCTGACAAAGCGCAGTAGATCGACTCCCCAGCTCGTCGTGAAATCTACCTTCTAGCCATTTCTGCCTGAGACCCTGCATCCTATGAAAGTGGCACAGTACATGCTTAATCGTCTCTAGCTCCTTAGCATCCTCGCATTATCTCTCCAGGACCGGTTAAATTTATCGCGAAATCTATCCGAATCACCCCATAGTAGTGGGGTCATTCGTCCCTTACCTACACGTTTAGGTTCGAACCCTTCCAACGTTCTGTGTCCGAATACGTAACACAGCCTTACTGTGAATAACCCTATGTGCTTACTCAGAGTATTTCTACACCGTAAGATCGCATCGTATAACCTTTTAAAGCTCTGAGTGCAGCCGGACTACCGCTATTGTCATTTGGAAAGAAAAAACACAACCTTTCCGTATTGGGAAAATAATACAATGACGCCAAATTCATGGGTCATTGTATTCAAGCTGTTGTAACCGACATCCGATCCGATTGCAACTTCGTTAAGTAAATAAAAAATAGAAATGAATGTGAATAAAATCGAATTTTCCTAAAATAATATTTTAAAGGCCTTATTCATAAAAATATTTCAGGTTTATAACACTATTTATTTTTATAAAAAATTGTGATATTAACCTTTTAAAAATCTAAAATATTTTTCTATTTTTCAATACGGGGAAAGGTAATTTAACTATGTTTTCTTTTGCGAAGTGCGCACACTTAACCCTAGACTAAAAACAAAACAAATTTCGTAAAAAACAACCTATAAAAAAATTTATATTTATTAGAAAAATATACAAATCTTTATTGACTCTATTAACAGCTTGATTCAGTTGACCTTTACACTCTCTTAGAAAGTCGAAATCTTCAATTGCTTTAAGTAGATAAATCAGTTTCCAATTCCATAAAACTGCTCTAGTTAAATAGGAAAAGCTAAGCTTAAAACTGATAAACAAAAAAAAAAAAAAAAAAAAAAAAAACCAAAGACTTAAGACTAAAACTGTGTACCCAAAATTTTTGTATTTTCTAAAAAAAAAAATCTTAAAATATTTTAAGCATTTAATAACTTGTAAAAATCCACAAAAAATATGATAAATATTATTTTCCCACATTTAACATTCTATGACTATCATAAATCGACATAATAAAGAATTATTTAACATTTTGACTTCAAACAACAGCCACAAAAACAACAACAAATAAACGTAAATATATTTTTTATTATTAAAAAAATACGAAAAAAGACATTAAAATGACACTAGTCGTATTGACTGAAAATGACTGAAAAGCAAATAAGATACAAATCTTCAAATGTTGCATGCTTTAATATGCAACTAATTCCAAAAAAAAAAACAAATGTTTATAATTTCGATTTTGTTGTTGTAGTTGGTGGTGCTGCCTTTGTATAATTTTTGTTTCGCCTTTTTGCAATATTAAACTAAACGTCAGCTAAATCTAAGTAATAAAAACCTTGAAGTCAATCTAAGTTTTAACAGATTGTAATCTATGTGCTAAATTTTATATTATACATTTAATTTTTTGTTGTTGTTGTTATTGCAAGTTTCTTAACTAAACATGCTTGATCATGATTTAAATAGCAGAGCTGGCCACTAGAAAATAAATTTTGTAACTTTTGGGGGGTCTCTAATAAAATTTGTAATTAATTTCTATTGTAAGAACAGAAGTACGTTTAATTGTAATTCGAGCTTTTCAGGTGTACAACAGAAGCACATTACAATTAAAACAAAAGTAAAATTCAGTGTATTTATCAAATATGAAAAATGGGGAATTTAGCACGTCATACGGAAATCGTATTAATAATAAACTTTGCATTCCCGAAAATAACTTTGATAATATACTTGCATGTGCCCGTGCAAAAAAACTGAATTGACAAATTGGTTTTTCTGATGTTTTCTTACAAAGACAATATAATGAAGCAGTTTGTTTTTTCTATGAACCCACTTACAACTACAATTCGAGTCGGAAAGAACCCAACCAATTGTAGGGGGATGTAAGAAAAGCAAAACTCACTGTTTATTGTTGGTGTTATGTTTAAGCTTTGATATTGTAACAAGTAAGACTTATGGTGTTTTCTTTTTTGACAATAATGTTCCATATATGCTACCACTCGTGCGGGTTTTTGTTCTATTCTAAAAATATATGCGAAAATGTGAGAAGTTGTCGTTTTCCTTTCTAAACACGTTGCAACAATAAATGGCAAATTTGTTCCATTTCTTACCCGCAGTAATAACTGAGTGTGAGATAATACCCTTTTTTGCATCTGCGTAAAGTACTTTTTAATGCAAGCAAGTCTTTTTTTATTAAGGCTTTTCTTGTGTTTGAGTACATTTTGCGTTATATTGTGATTTTTAGTTATATTGTGATGGATTTAAGAACTTTTTAACAACAGTTGACATTAATTATTGAAAATCAGTGCTGTTAACGCTTATTGGAATTGTAACAAAATTTAATGTTGAAAATTGCTACAAGCGTGGTGAATATCGCTTTTAGTACAAACTTTGCATTCAATATTAAACACGCTAAATACACATTAGTGTTGAGTTTAAAACGTAGATATTATTTTGTTCCATTGTAATTTAGAAAAATGTATCACTTTGTAAGGGTTCGTGTAACCTGATAAATATACTACACAACTATAATGCATCATTATTCAGTGTATTTATCATATATGAAAAATTAGGAATTTAGCACGTCATACGGAAATCGCATTAATAACAAACTTTGTATTCCCGAAAATTACTTTGATAAAAGTAAATCCAATTTAAAATAATTTGTAATTTAAATGGAAAGAAAACAATCAATCATATGTACTTTGATATTTATGTTAAAAATTAATTGAGAAAATTTTTGTAATTATTATAATGAATGTAATTAGATTAGTGGTTAATGTGCTTGCCTACAAAATCGAGCATACCAGGTTCGATCCCTGGCAGAAGACTAATGGCAAATGTTAATGATAGGAATCAAAGACCAGCAAGGTTCCTCACAACTACACCAAATTCATGGAGGACGTTGTTTCCAGGCGACGAAATATGGCAGCCGCATAATCCTAGAACCTGCCACAGCAGACCAGTCATCTGCTTAACTGGAACAACAACCGATAAACGAAACTGATACAAGGCAAAATAGCAATACTGAATGGATCGAAACAACTGCAAGAAATCGTGTCAATTAGAGATGCTTTGTGGAAGCCATATGCTGCCAAAGGGGATAATCGGGGAAAACATTTAATTAATACTGCATTTAAGAACTACTCATAATTTTATTATATTTGTAATGAAATGTTTTTCATCCTGCCTGGTACACCCAGAGAAAAACATGTTTAAATATGGTCACCTCCAACAAAACTATTTTTAAAGAAAATTCTAAACATATTATGATTCATTTAACAATATGATTTTCACCGACAACCATATTATGGTTGAATTAGTCCTCCATCATGAAGACACAACCATATTATGGTTGCCTCCGAACATGTTATGGTCAAAAATAACTGAAACATGTTAAACACTTATAATAGCATGGTTGCTTTTCAACTATAGTATGTTGCTCTTGGAAAAGAGGAAAATACTATTGTTAATTTTAAAACAAAGTACTGTCATATTTAACCATAACATGTTTAGAGGCAACCATAATATGGTTGAGACTTCTTGATGGAGGACTAATTGAACCATAACCCAATAAAAAATTTTATCATTTTGCGAAGCACTAATGGTACATTTAAAAAAATAAGCGCACAATTATGCGCTACGCAATAAGACATACAGAAATGCAGTAAAGTAAGTGAAAAAACTCTTAACAATTTTTATAAAAAATAAATAAAATTTCAAGTGCTACGGCATTCCTTTACTACGAAGCAGGTTTGTAAGGGAGAATACTAAAAAATAACTGTAAAAAACATTCAGTGTGTGAAGCTGTTCGTCACATCCAACAATTTTTGTATGCGCTGAATAATGCGCTCTATGTGTCAAAAATGTATTGCTTCAAAGTGGGAACTCGCCATATAAATTTCATGTCTTCTGTAAGCGCAATGGTAAGCGAAACTCTTACATTTCTCCCTTACAAACATGCTTCGCTCGAAGCTCAATTTTTTATTGGGAATATGGTTGTAGGTGACAATAATATGGTTATGTTAACCATAATATGTTTAAAATTTTCTTTAAAAATAGTATTGATGGAGGTGACCATATTTGAACATGTTTTTTCTCTGCGTGTAGGGACTGGCTTAACAACTAGTAATTGAATATTTTCCAGCACAATTATTTATAATTTGCTATAGATTTTTTAATCACAATAATAATTCAAATTGGTTTTGGTTTTGATTTATAAAACATTACTTGCAATTCTAATTAGTAATTGAATTACCCTGTATCTAATAAGCAACCGTGCTTTTGTTTAATTTATATTATATCGTATTTAAGTATTTGATTTTATAATTTTATAAATAATTGCTTATTAAGTTGTAATTTACATTGAAGAAATTTAGGCCCTATTAGCTTGACAAAAAATAACATTTATATACTCATCACTCTGGCCAAAGAAACAACTACAACTAAAAACTCGATAGTTCTGCTTAAAAAAAATTTACTTCCGTTAGTAAAATTGCGGGGCCTTTTAGATGGCTGTACCTGGGTTTAAAAGTGTCTCTATTAGAGCTGTTTGTACAAGTTGCAAAAACATAGCGAAACAGACAAGACGAAAAAAAAATATGTTCAAATACCAACAACCATAACAAGCAGCCACAAAATTTTTGGTGACATTTTGACAATCGAGTATTATGTCAATCATTTAGTGGTGGATTTTAATGTCGTGGCTTGTAAGGAAAAAAAAATCACTAAATTACTTTATTAAACATTTAATGCTTAAATAATTTTATAGAGGTAAACGAAGCGAAATACCTACATTTAAATAAATTCTTTTAGAAACAATTTCGTATTTGAACAAAGACTTAACACAATTTTTTTCGCCAGTTAATTTTAGCTGATTTATTCTTACAAATTAAATTTCAAATACCGGCTTCTTTAAGCTAATTTAAATACGTTTTTTTTATTTCTTATTCCTTTATATTAACGGCACCTTGTTTGTAAGCCTTCAATTACTATTAACATCTTTGGCATATATTTGGCGTTTAGAGAGGGTTATGAGTGTTACTTTTTCCTGGTATTTATTCCACTTCCAAGCTTTTTAGTTGCCATAGCAAAAGAGTGTTTTATGCTAGTGTTTTTTTTCTCTTTATTTTTGGAAATGTGTTGATTGCTGTTAATATTATGTTTTACAATGTAGGTCAACGTTTAGTATGCTGCAGAGTTGTAAACCATTTTTTCTGTTTATGTCTTAACGTCTTTTTAAATCTGATTAAATTTTTTAAACTTTAAATAAGTAAGTATTTTTTTTCTTTATTTAAGAAAACATGGTGTGAAACTCATTTATTTTAATGTAGTTTTTATTTCTGACTTTTAATGTTATGCTCTTGTTACACATATTTAAAGTATACACGTGAACCCCTTTTTGAGTTTATGCTAAGGAAATCCTGTGGATTTTGTTAATAATAATGCAAGAATATCTTTTAAAAATAAAAAAGTTTTAACGGATTAAAACACAAACTTTATAAATTTAAATTTGCAGGATTTTTAAAGAAGACAATAGAATTTAATTTGCTAAAATCTTACAGGATTTAGCTCAATTTATTATTAAATGATCAGGTCTTTTCGATTTAAAGTTAAGGCGAATGATTTTAAAACAAAAAGAATTTTGTTTAATTCAATAAATATACACAAAAAAATTAAAAATTGTCCTTAAACACCAAATTCATAGAATGCCAGCAAACAATTTGTTGATTTTGCACCTTTTACCAAAATGATTATATAGATTACTTAAAATTTAAAATTTATAATATTATTTTTCAATAAATTATCAGACATGTCACAGAGTACAATTCCGTTCGGAAACGGAATTCATTCCGTATTTTGGTGCTTCAGAAAATGACGAAAAAAAAAAATTCGGAATGAAACCATTTTTGTTTTCATGCACGAAATGGGAGTTTTCTGTATCTAAAAGGCCAAAAAACTATCAAAATACACTTTCTATCAATAAACAAATATGTTTTCTTCAATTCCGAACGGAATCATTCCGAACGGAATTGTACTCTGTGACATGGCTGTATGTTTCTGTCAAAGTTATTTACGGGAATACACAATTTTTTATTAAGATTTTTGTATGACGTGCTAAATTCCCAATTTTTTATATTTGATAAATACACTGAAATTTATTGTTGAGGGAAAGCTAGCTTCTATGCGCATTTCACTGGTTGCTTAGGCCAGATCATCAGGAAACCTTTTCCAAAGATTTTAGAAAAGCTAAAAATATTATACAAATAAAACCCTAAAGCGAATAAGAATTTTAAAGACTCAAAGTCTTACTTTCTGTTTGTAATTAAAAAAATGATCAAGAAACTTTGCCGTTTTAAACAATGTGTTAATTGATTTAATTAAATATATTTCAGGCTTTGATAATTCCCAACAACAATTTTACAAGTTTAAATTATTTTATTTTAACGAAAAAATAAATTAAGATTTTTTCTTATTTAATTAATATTTTAATTTAATCAAAATTGTATTTTTAATTTTCTTTCAACAAAAATAAAATAATAATTGATTCAATTATCACATTAATTAAATTGAAATACTTTTAAAACAATTTTTTTTAATTAATAAAAAACTACTGATAATTTTTTTTTGCGTAATCTCAAGCTTTGTTTAAAAAAAATACTGAATTTATTTGTTTTAAACAAAATAATATGCAGGGAAATTGTAATTGAAAGTTAATGCCAGTCTCAAACTCTTAATTAATTGTAACACACTGATATAAATAACCCTGCTAGCATTTGGTTAATCGTTGTTTTCAAAAGTTATCTAAGAAAAAAAAAAAAAAAACAAATCAAAAATAACTTATCAAGAAGAGTCGCAGGTGGGGTACCATTTTCTGCCGACAAAAGTATCATTTATGATCAGAAAATGATCGCATATTCTGTCGGACGGGCCAAGGTCTCGACTATGTGTAAGGCACAAGTACTCAACCAATATTTTTTAAATACTGTTTAATTTTTTTAGGTAGATCCTAACAAGCGTTCTTATGGTAAAATATTATGGCTTCATATCTAGTAGTATATTCCGGCTGTTTTTCAAGGAAATCAGTTGCGTTCACTACAGGTCTCCTGTGATCGTCGGTTTCGATTCGAGCATCTTCTGGCCCCACAAAATACAGTTCATTGCCTTGATATCACGAGGTTTCTACTTTAGCGTTGATCCGAATAACGGACCGATTTTTTGGACTTTGGGTTGTCACACAGAAAAAATTATTGCCGAATTATTTTCAAACAAACGCTTGTTTGAAAATTTTTTTGATTTCTACAAATTTTTTTACTGATCCAATTAATATTTTTGTTTGATTTTTATTTAACCAATACAAATGTTGACAACTATTCAAAAATATAATTTACGCGTTATTGGTTTTAAGTTTTCATAATTCTGTATGAAATATTTAACGCTTTTTAATGTTGTCGTCTTTTTGCATTATTTTATTTGATCGTAAGCAACACTTCTTTTTGTGAAATATAAGAACTACAACAAAAAACACATGCAGTCTATTTTTGGAGGCTTTAAAAAAGTACAGCAATAAGAAAAATGATAAGAAAAACCTGACGAGGTTTGTAGTAAAAAAAACAACAAAAACAATAGCTGGTAAAAAAACGTTTCACTTTTTTTAAACAACAGAAACAACAACAACATTATAAGAAACAAAATAAATTTTTGGTTGGTTTCAAAGTTGGTAAAAAAAAAACAACATCCCGTATTCAATTTTTTCAAACAGTTTGTTCGAGTCGGTCTGCCGCCGTTTTTGGTTAAATTTCTTCTTCGTTAGCAAAGGAAAGGATGCAGCAACAGTGAGTGATGCTTCATCTTCACCAACAGTGCTTGCTTGTGCAAAAACTTTTTTGTTTGATTCAGCAAAATTATTTGTTTGAAGAAATCGGTGTTTTTTTCAATAAACAAAATGCAAATAATATCAAAGTTATTTTCGGGAATACAAAGTTTATTATTAATACGATCTTCGTATGACGTGCTAAGTTCCCAGTTTTTCATATTTGATAAATACACTGAAATTTATTGTTGAGGGAAAGCAAGCCTCTATGCGCATTTCGCCGGTTGCTTACACCAGCTCATCAGGAAACCTTTTCCAAAGATTTTAGAAAAGCCAAAAATATTAAACAAATAACACCTTAAGCGAATAAGAGTTATAAACACACTAAGTCTTACCTGTAACAATATCAAAGCTTAAACAAAACACCAACAATAAACAGTGAGTTTATATTTTCTTACATCCCCCTACAATTGGTTGGGTTCTTTCCGACTCGAATTGTAGTTTTAAGTGGGTTAAAAGAAAAAACAAAATTAAAAAACAAACCGCTTCATTCTATTGTCTTCGTAAGAAAACAACGAACTAAACCAATTTGCCAATTCAGTTTTATGCACGGGCACATGCAATTATATTATCAAAGTTATTTTCGGGAATACAAAGTTTATTATTAATACGATCTTCGTATGACGTGCTAAATTCCCAGTTTTTCATATTTGATAAATACAAATAAATTGTTTGAATATTCGAATTTGTTTATAGGACCGATTTCAGACAAAAAATTGTTTGATTCTACAAATTTTTTGTTTGAATTGCAAAAATAATTTTTTCTGTGCATAATATATAAATTTTTCCAATAATGATCCGATTACACTTTTTTTCCAATTAATAAAAGTAAAACAAATTTCTCGCAAATGATGTTTTGTTGGCGCACAATTCGAAAATTTAAAAGGACGAAAAATTTTAATGTGAATTTTTAGACTTTGTAAATAAAATGAACATTTATTCACCCCTATCGCAAACAACTACTCCCATGAAAATATTCCCATATTTTTTTTATTTCGTATTGTGAATGACTCCAAACTTAAAAAATATGGCATCGCCAATTTTTACTCCCGCGAATTTTTTTAATAAATAAATTCCCAACAAGTGTTGATGTGATCGAGAAGGAAACAAGAAAATTTTAATTTGAATTCTAAAGTAGGACTAAATTAAATTACTTTTTCCTTTTATTGAAGAAGTGTACATAAAGAAAATGAAGATAAACACCATTCATTATTTATTTTATTATATTTTTATTAGTATTTTATTTTGTATATTTTTCTTTCACAATACAAGCACTGACAAGGTACCCACAATAGAGACTTTTGTTTACAAACCACAATAGAAATGTTTACTTCCAAAATATTTTTGATGCCGATTTGTTGGGGATGGGAATTTCGGGTTGATCCCTTATATCATATTTCCATAACATTCGCGATAGGGGTGATTACGTTATTATAAAATTTTCTTATAAATATTTTTATAGACATATATAAATATGTACCCTGTAGGAAAAGTTAATAATAAAGCAGTACTGAATCACTATTGACTTTGTAAGCAGTACTACTGACAAACTGTAGAATGGTAAGTGCTTTTTGCTATAGACTCTTATCATGTGCTTGTCATTAAAACGACTACACTAATAATCTGGGAACTATTGACTAGGTAGTTCTTTTGAGACCATATGGAGACATTGGAACGAGAGATTCAATATTACATTATAATAGTTCTAGTCTACGTTTTAAAATATTCTTACAAGATTTCCACCCATATGATGTTTGTAAAAATGCCAGTGAATTAAATCCCAATACGTGCATACATTTTTTAAAATAATATTTTTAATTAGTCGTTCTTTTGATGTCATACTATTGTTTTATAGAAGAGGCACACTTTCACTACAATCTGTTGCATCCTTTTCACTAATTCCAGCTTTGCACCTGTCAAAATCTTTCCTTTTTTCTCAAAGTCATAATAACCCTGCAAGCAAATCCTCTAAAGCAATAGCTTAGCAATATCTCCAAATGTGACGCGAAAAATAGAAAGGGACCTAAGGGTTTTGCCATTTTAAAGATTTAAATACGTGTATCTTTGGTGTACCATCACTGAGCGTGTTGGTATTTTTCTCATTTGAAAGTGACACATCTCTACCTTGTTGGCCAACCTTGAAAACGCGCGTAGGTCGTCCCAACCTCTTGTTTTGTGTAGTTGGTTTTTACTGTTCCCTTTACCTTCCTGGTACTGTCACAAATTCTGATCTTAAAGAAAATAATCAAAGTAATTTTTATTTTCTAGAAACAAAAAAAAAAAAAAAAAAAAAAATTAATCATATTATTTGTACGTCATAAATAAAAAAATTAAAATTATTAAATCTTAAATATTCTGCAAAAATTAAATATGTATATAAATAAAAAAAGATTTTGTTATTCGTGCTTAATTCCCAGTTCTTATTCTTGATAAAAACACTTGAAATTTATTGTTGATGGGATAAGCTATTCCTATGCGCATTTCACAGTGGGGAATGTAAGATGATATAAACCCACTGTTTATTGTTGATGTGTTTTGTTTAAACTTTGATATTATTACAAGTAGAACTGTTGCTATAATTCTTATACGTTTAACAGTTTTATTTGGTTTAATATCTTTAGTTTTTCAAAAATCTTTATGGATGAAGTTTCCTGATGATCTGGCCTAAGCAACCAGTGAAATACGCATAGGAACAGCTTATCCCATCAACAATAAATTTCAAGTGTTTTTATCAAGAATAAGAACTGGGAATTAAGCACGAATAACAAAATCTTTTGAAATATAAATAAAATAAATCTGTTAAAAATTAATCTTTTTCTTTTTTAACTTAATCAATATATATCTCAATCCTCATAATGGATGCAATTTTAAAGGAGTTGGTTGGAACATATGGTGATAACTACATACATATTTATTTCAGTTTACTTAACCACCAGGTTAATTTTCCGCAATACGAAATCGATTATTGCCGCAATACTATTTTTCATCCAGGCAATACGTTTGGCTATACATATGGAGTATTTCTCTGTTTGCTGAGAATAAATGAAATGCAATACAAATAAAGGCTGTAGGAAATATCGAAAAATGGCCCAAAAAAATTCCATGTAAAATTGGGGCTGAATTCATATGAAAAGTGGCACAAAATTTTTGGGCTATTCTTCGTTATTATTGGGTGGTATTTCGTTTTTTAAATTTGGTGATTTTTCATTATGAAAAATCACCCAAAAATATTATATGAAAAATAGCCCATTTTTCCAGGCCATTTTTCATTTTTAAAACTTCGTCAAAATCTTACATACTATTTGTCTAAATCATTCATTATTACTATACGTCGAATTCCTAAATGTTATTTTAAAATAACGGGACATATTGCAAAAAGGTGGCATGTCATAACGTCCAGTGTCATAGTGTCCGTGGACAAACTCGAAAGCATAGCTTACAAACCCGAAAGCATAGCCGGCCTTTGGCCGGGCGCAAGGATTTTCTCCTCTTTGATACAACAAGTACCGGCTTCGCTAACTAAAGCTTCTCTGCACAGCTGGGCTTCGGCCGGGGGCAAGGCTTTTCTACTCTACGGTACAACAAAAATCGGCTTCGCTAACTAAAGCTTCTCTGCATAGCCGGCGTTCGGCCGTGCGCAAGGTTTTTGTCCTCTATGGTATAACAAATACTGGCTTCGCTAACTAAAGCTTATCTGCGAAGTCGGCCTTCGTTCGGAAACATGGCAGATTTTAGAAGCTTTACTTAGCGAAACCGGTACTTGTTATACCATAAAGCAAAAAATCCTTGCGCCCACCCAAGGCCGTCTGAGCAGAGAAGCTTTAGTTAGCGAAGCCGGTCTTTGTTACATCATAGAGGAGAAAATCCTTGCGCCCGGCCGAAGGCCGGCTATGCCGAGACGCTTAAGTAATCGCTGCCAGTATTTGTTACACCATAGGGGAGAAAATCCTTGCGCCAAAAAGTGTTTTCGTTATATGTTTAATATATGCACGCAGAGAAAAAACAACAAAACCATTTTTATATGTTTAATTTAACCATATGATTGTCACCGACAACCATATTATGGTAAAATAAGGTTCTTTAAAAATAGTTTTGTTGGTTGTGACCATAATAAAACAGGTTTTTCTCTGCGTGTATGTAGATCTTTTTTTGTATTAAACATCTTTAGTTATTATGGACCTTATGACATTTTTGACATAATGTCCATTTGCAAAATATCTTAATCCCCACGGATGTTATCACATTTTCAAAAGTGTCACAGTGTCCATGGACATTACGACCCTGGACTTTATGACATGCCACCTTACAAAAAGCTATATTCTGTTTTGAGTAATTGATTATAACTATGCAGTGATTAATTAATATTTAACTATTGAATAGTGCACAAAGTTTGGCGGAGGGCTCAAATAGGTATTACTGTCCATACTGCCGCGCAGCTGTCGAAGAAACAATGCAATTTTTTACATAAAACTTACATTTGTATGTTACAAAATTTATATGAATAATAAACGGCTGTAGGAAAAATCGCCCAAAGAAAAATGGCCCAAAAAAATAAATGAAAAATCGCCCAAAAAAATTCTATGTAAAATTGGGCCTGAATTCATATGAAAAGTGACGCAAAATTGTTGGGCTATTTTTCGTTACTATTGGGTGATTTTTCGTTTTTTCATTTAAATATTAAATGAAAAATAGCCAATTTTTTCGGGCATACTATTTGTCTAAATCATTCATTATTACTATATTATTTATAAAAATAACGGGACATATTGCAAAAAGGTGGCATGTCATAACGTCCAGTGTCATAGTGTCCGTGGACAAACTCGAAAGCATAGCTTACAAACCCGAAAGCATAGCCGGCCTTTGACCGGGAGCAAGGATTTTCTCCTCTTTGATAAAAACAACTAAAGCTTCTCTGCCCAGCCGGTCTTCGTTCGGAAACAAGGCAGATTTTAGAAGCTTTACTTAGCGAAACCAGTACTTATTATACCATAAAGGAACAAATCCTAGCGCCCGCCCAAAGGCCGTCTGCGCAGAAAAGCTTAAGTTAGCGAAGCCGGTCTTTGTTATATCATAGAGGAGAAAATCCTTGCGCCCGGCCGAAGGCCGGCTATGCCGAGACGCTTTATTAAGCGCTGCCCGTATTTGTTACAACATTGGGGAGAAAATCCTTGCGCCCAAAAGTGTTTTCGTTATATGTTTAATATATGCACGCAGAGAAAAAACAACAAAACCATTTTGAAAAAAATGTTGACCATATTATGTTTAATTTAACCAAATCATTGTCACCGACAACCACATTATGGTGAAATAAGTTTCTTTAAAAATAGTTTTGTTGGTTGTGACCATAATAAAATAGGTTTTTCTCTTACATTTGTAAGCTACTAAATTTATATGAACAATAAACACTGTTTTGCATATTGGGTAATTTTTAATTTTTTTTTGTTGGGAAAAAATTCGTTTTTTCTTTTTGGGTCATTTTTCATTTTTATTTTGGGCTCTTTTTCGTTTCTTTTGGGCAAAATTTCATATTTTACTTTTGGGTTATTTTTCATGTTCTTTGGGCGATTCTTCATTTGGGCGATTTTTAATTTTTTTTTTTTGGGCCATTTTTCTTTGGGCGATATTTCCTACAGCCAAAATAAACACTGTTTTGCAAATTGGGTAATTTTAAAGTTTTTTTTTTTTTTGGGAAAAAATTATTTTTTTCTTTTTGGGTCATTTTTCATTTTTATTTTGGGCCCTTTTTCGTTTGTTTTTGGCAAAATTTCATATATAACTTTTTGGGTCATTTTTCATGTTCTTTTGGGCAATTCTTCATTTGGGCGATTTTTCATTTATTTTTTTGGGCCATTTTTCTTTGGGCGATATTTCCTACAGCCACAAATAAGACGGCGCTGCGAAATATGGTCCCAGGAAATATGGCCCCAACAAATAAATGAAAATTTTCCCCAAATTTAGGGCTATTTATCATAATGCAATATGACCCCATTTTTTTAATGAACAATTACCCAAAAAAATGAAATACCCTAATAATAAAATGAAATATGGCCCTAAATTTGGGGTAATTTTTCATTATGAAATGATATCAAAATCCGAATAATTATACAGTTTTGGTTTTAAAAATCGTACGATTGATAGCATGGTTGGGCTTTCGCCCGGGCGCAAGGATTTTTTCCTCTATGGTATAACAAACACCGGCTTCGCTAACTAAAGCATCTCTGCGTAACCGGCAAGGATTTTCTCCACTTTGGTCTAAGAATTCGGGTTTTTTTTTCTATCCCTTGCACATTTTTCATACAATTTTATATAATTTGTGTAAAAATGTTTGGGTGATTTTTCATTTTATAAAATTTGCATTTTTTATTAGTAAACGAAAAATAGCCCCAAAGTAATAATTGTGATTTTATTGGGGCCATTTTTCATTTCTTGATATTGGGGTCATTTTTCATTCCACTTAAAATGCAAAAACATCCTAACGAAAAAATGAAAAATAACCCCAAAAAAACAAAAAAATTTTGCCAAAACTGCGTGTTGTTGTGTCTCATGTAAAATTTTGAGGTCGTTCTTCACCTCTTTTTGGGGCCATATTTCCTGGGGTCATTTTGCCAAATAAAACATTTTTTTTTGACAAATTTAAAAATAATAAATAAAAATTTAATTTTCGAGCGCTAAGTGGGAATTTTGGGGGATAAAAACTATATTTAGAATTTTTTGTGATACAAATTTACAATTTGCAAATACAATTTGAGAATCATTTGGGATCACGACATATTTATTTTAAATCTTTAGTTATTATTTGAAATTATTATCAAATTAAAAAGCTTGCTAAAATCGAATAAAAGAAATGATTAAAGATTTTTAAACACTTTCTTGTATCTAGTTTGTTAATACAAGAATGAACTGTTAATCAACACAACAATATTTGTATTATAAAAATTGTTCTCCTAAATTTCAAACTGCCAATATGGTCAGTTATTTCAGTTTCCCGTTTAAATAAAAAAAGATTAAACTCTTTTCATACTAAACTCGTACATTGGTATATTGTGTAAACTTTTATTTTACCCAAAAGCTTGCTTTTTTGGCCTGTTAATTGACACAAAAGAAACAAAACAGTCCAAAAACATTGATAAATTCCAGAAAAACCCCTTAAAACTAATTTTGGCTGTTCATTCACAAGCCAAAATACAATTTAATGTCAATGTAATATACCAACTAACTAAAACACGAAGCAACAAAGACAGCGGCAACAACAACAACAACAATGAAGAAAACTGCAACAATGAAAAATTACTCTACAACATTAAACCGTTGATTTAGGCCACTTAATCACAACAAAACATGTGTGTGTCCATTAATTCAGGAGACTTAGCCAAAAAAAAAAAAAAACTACCAACCAACACACTACTGAAAAAATTTTGGTATGAGGCAGAAAATTTAAAGTTAAAAAAAAATCAATTAGAACAGGACGATAAACTACAAAAGGGAGGCCTTTTAAATATATGTTCAAGAACAACAAATAATAAAAATAAATACGCTAACCAAATATAACAACAAAAATATACAAACCCTAAAAAAAGTGAAATACCACACAAAGTATTAATTTGAAAAATTACTTAGGGGCGTTAACCAACTTGTCACTCAACAACATACAAACATTCACATGTTGCTGGCAACAAAACAGATAAATTAAACTCACTCGTAAAGACATAAATTTGTTTTTTTGTGCTATTTTTTTTTTTTTTTTTGTTACTTCATCTGCTAAAATATGAACAAACGTACATAAATTTTAAATCACCATAACATTTTCAACAACAACATTGGTTGCAACAAAACAAAGAGAAAAACTATTAGCAGTTAAGTGTTTGTAGCATTGCATGTTTTTAAATCATTGTAGTTTAATCAATTAGTTTAAAAATCGTAAAAGAAAAAACAAACTCAACAGTGTTATGAAATCTTTATCCAAATTTCCACAAAGTATGCAAAAACTCTGCTTTATAACTCTAATGCACATTTTGTCAGTTGCTTTTTAGATTTAAACAAATTTTTATGGTTAACAAACGAAACTACAAAAGACTTATCTTCTACGAAAAAAGCAAAAAGCAAAGAAAAACTTTGTAATAATCAGCCATTTGTATGCAAGTGTAATCATGAAATGTGTTTTTTAATTTGTTGCTGAATGATTCTGCCTCTGCTGTTGTGGTTGCATTAGAGCATCTTATTCTTCATTGCTTTCAGTTTGTTGATGTTGCACATTAGATGAGTGTCAGTTATTATTAATAACAATAATGTGCAACACCGTCATTTTTATAGCCTTAAGCTATATTTCAATATTAGTGTGGTAGTTTTTATAATTCTAAGCCTACAATTTTAACTTACATACAGACACATAAAGAGTGCGTATAATTGTTCATTCAAGTGTGTAAGTGTATTTGCTGATGGTTGGCAAGTGATTGTTGTTTGCTGCTGGAAACAACAAATAAAACTAATGATTGCATTTCATTTCCAAATATCAACTTTTCGTAGTGAATAAAAGGAAAAAATGCAACAAAAAGGCGAAGCTACAAATGGTTTTTTAATGATAAGTAATGATTTTTTTTTTGTTCTATAAAAACTTGTCTTGTTTGTAAAAAACAGAAATTGTTTAATAACCGAAAATATTAAAAATAAAAACAAAAAAGGACCAAAAAATTATTAAATTAAACAAAAGACTTAAGAAACAAACTAAAACTTAAAATACAAAATTTTTAAATTGTTATTAATTTGCATTTTTGCTTAAATTTTAAGGGCATTCCTCTCAAGTTTTCATAAGGTTCATTTAATTTTTAGATTAGGCGGAAAATTGTTTGCAGAAACTACTTTTGACAAAAAAAAAAAAAAAAAAAATATCAACGACTGGCATAATTTTTAATCCGATTGAACAATAATGTTCTAGTTGTTATTTTATAAATGTTGTTGTGCCATGCCATTCAAAGGATTAGCTAGCTTTCAATATATGTACATATTTCTAGTAATTAAATTTCTTTTTAGTTTATGGAACCAGGAACGGACTACGACAATTTAACACTTGCTGTTAAAGGGGGTTCGTATTATAGTCAGGTTGTTGTTACCCAATCAAAATAAAAACCAGACTGTATATGGATTGTATAGGCGGGTGAAGTTAAGCTTCCAAACAACAACATGAGTACCCACAGTGTTTTTCCACACGTATCATTTGTATGCAGTTGAAGTCTTAAAATATGTAATCCGATCAGATTGTAGCAGCTTATTTAACAAAATAGGGTAATTTCCGTCAGAAGGTCCACCGTGACCGAAAACTTAAAACTTATTAAAAAATGCTTATTTTACGATATTGTAATAGAGAAATATTTAGATTTTACCCATAAATTTGTTCACTTAGATGGACAATCAGACTGCAAATTTGTGCAAACGTAATTTGTTATTTGTAAGAATGTTTTATTGTATGTTTGCTTTAATATTTATCTTTCTTAAAAGAGGTATTATTTGATAAAAATTATTCCAAAAACATTTTTTTACATGGTCTGTAATCTAAGGAAGAGTTCAAAGAGAAATATGTTATTCGGATTAACGGTAAATTTTTATTTTTTTTTAATCATTATTCAGTTAAATTATTATGAAAAAAATTTCACGTTCGAAATGTCTCGTATCGACCCAGATTTTTGGTAAAAAAAAAAATACAGAAGTTTTTGGAACCAAACCAAAGGCATTTTAATGTTACATTGCTACGTAAAATTCTGAAAGTATTTTGACTAAAAAATTGTGCCAGGTTTCGCTGAATTACGCCTTTTTATACATGGCCATAAAAACTACTTCTATTTTTTCACGTTCGAATCGCAACTTCTTTTTCCATTATCTTTGACCTAGAATCGCGCCCTCCATAAACTTAAACATAAATAACAGTGTTTTCTTAGTGCTATAATTTAAGGGTTAAGAGAACGTAAAAATATTTGTTTTTTATAATGTTATTGCATTTTTGATGCGTACGACTGTCACGTTCAACACTTTGGATTTAAGCATATCCGTCTAATCCCATTAGATTTCTTTCTTTAACATCAAACCTACTTAATAGCTTTGAAGGGTTAACCCTTAAATGCATACTGTTGCCAATTTCTTTATGTTCCAATGTGTGTGCATTCCTAAAAGTTCGTTTCTAAGTACACACAAGCAATATGAATAAAAAAAATTGTTACTTTGTTTTTAGTTATTTTGATTTGTATTTATTTGGCATTTCATTGAGGTGGCTGATAAAGATCAGTTTCTTAGTTAAAATCAAATTTTGTATTTTTTGGTTTTCTATGAACCGTTCATTATCACATCCGAAAAAAATAAATTTGCATCTGTTGACAGGTTAGCTATGGCCTGGTCATCTTTAATTGAACAATATTACTGAATAAATGCAATTTTTTTGAAATGTATGCTGCCAAATGTCTACAACATGCGTTTGTGACATAAATATTTCTTGACAGTTACAATTTTTTTGGGTAGACTGTGGTTAGACTGTGCCGTTCAATTCCCTGTAAAAAGAACCACATAATTTATTTCGACAATTATTATACGTCAATTCCATTAAAGTATTACCTATGGACTCAGGAAATATACTTGTTGGGCACAATTCACATACATCGGCTTGGAAAGAACTGCAAATTACCTGCCGCAAAAAATTTATGAAACGGTCTGTTGCACGGGGTTTCTATGAGGACTTTGTTACAAATTATAAAAGTATTGCTATCTCTGTGACATGCTGGAATGAGATTAAGCTTGTTACGTAAGCTTCGGTTTACGTAGGCGGCGCGAAACCGATTGAAGCTGCCAATAGATTTGACAAATCGCAAAAAACACAAACTTTAATAGCTTGTCCAAAAAGGGTCGAAAATTATAACGCCCATATGGAAGGAGTTAACCTTATGATAGCTTTTGGGCAGGTATAAAATAGCATGAAGAGTCGTAAGTGGTATTTTAGATAATTTTACCATATGACGTAATAATTTCATGGATACTCTAAAAAACAAATCACCCAAATATTACATTGCCAGATTCTTAATCAGATCTGGCAGGAACATTGTGCTCCTATTAATCATATGAAAACATACGAGTAAGAACTTCAACCAGAAAGGCAGATGGTGGTAAAGGCACCGAGGACCCACAAAACCTATACCGACACCAGATATACGAACCGATGGTACAGGGCATACTGAAAAGAGATGTTTTACTAAAACCAGGTGCAAACTTCGAGGGTGCAATGGATTTTCACGGACTGAGTGCACTAAATGTATGGTTGCTTTGTGCCAGATCAAAAATGGCATTTGTTTTGCATTTTTCATAAATAGAAACAAATTTTTGAACACCAGTATGTTATATAAATATATATATGACTATTGTTCATGCCTTAAAAATTCAAGTACCAAACGCATATTGTTGCCAAAAGTCTACATACCGTTTTTATCGAAATAAACACTCAAAACTATTTTCTAAAATTTTTTTTATTATTTTTTACGAAATCTACGCCTAAGTTTCTATTAAAAAACATTTTTTTTCAATCCAAAAGAAAAAAACATGCATTTAAGGGTTAAACCAAATTTCTTTAAACGGTTTAAATTCGAAACTTTTTGTCATTAACTTTTACAGGAATACTGTGATTTTTCTTTTTTTATTTTTTAATTTATACCGCATTTAGACTATGCAATTACGCCGAGTTTTTTTTCTATTTTATTTTAAAGTAGTTACTACGAAACTCTTGTCACATTTACATTTACATTTTTTTCAAGCCTTTTTCAACTTTATCAACCCCGTTTTCTTCCCTACATAATTGCATAATGTAAATATGGTCTTATTGTGCTAGTTAAACAAATCTCACGGCAATCCTCTGTGTATTTTTAAAATGTTTGTACTAACCTTGGAAAGTATCAAACGAAGAGGTTTGTGTTAACCAGATTTACTTAATATTCAATAACATTAGACATTTTTATAAATTGCTTCCATAACAAACTCTTTAGTTTTAAAAATTATTAAACAAAAAAATAATGAGACAGCCTTTGTAAGTAAAACTTTCCATCACAATAAATATTTTTTATTTCAAATTTTTTAATATTTTTAATTAGGCTTAAGTTCATGAAATTTAATTTTTATTAAATTATTTGTATGAAGAAAGGAATTTTACAACATGAAAATTAATTAAAATTGTTATTGATAATCTTTCATTCTTGACGTGGCTCGGGCTCGAACCCTGGCCGGCAGGTTACCATGACATGTTTCGATCGCAACCACTCGATCTCCTCAGATGGATTTGCCGTCTTACACTCAGTTTATTTTCAAAAAAAAAAAAAATATTTTACAAAGCACTTTCTATGCTTTGTAAAATATTTCTTGGACATTATTAAGGCGAGTTGGTAAAAATATTACACAAGTTTTATATAAAAAGATAGATAATTATGTTTTTATATTATTACATATCAAATAAATTTTCGCAATAGAAGCATTTCTAAATTTTTTAGGAGAAATTTTTTTAAAATTTTTAAAAAATTAAAATCCTTTCAAATTTCAATTTTTTAAATTAGTAAAATTCTGAGGAAGATTATTGAATACAAGACTACCCATTTGTTCAACTCTTTGTTTCGTTGTTTCCAAGCGACATTTTGCAATTTTGAAATTCATGTTATTTTTTGTGTTAAATAATATTTGATTCCTAACAAAAGAAATTATATGATGACCTATGTGTATCGATTTGAAAACCTACAAAACCTAATTTATACAATTGGTAAATAGGTAGAATTGTTTTCAATGCAACCCTATACAATGTTATTGTGCGATATATTAAGAGCTTATTAAAAACGACTTTTAATGATTTATTCTGAACTCTTTGTAGTTCCTTGATTTTTTCTAAGGAAGTCATGCTGGATTGGTTGTTGGCTTTCATTCGAAGTAACACTAATTGCTTAATGTGTTTGGCCAGAAAAATCGAATATACTTTGTAGACATAGGTTGATGAAGAATAGTTTGGTGTTGTGTATTAATTTTGGAATAACCGCAGGTTTTGCAAGCGTTGAATAGGCTAAATGCACGTATCGAAGACTTGTGTTTTGAGATGTCTGAAGCGAGTACATGGCCTGACGGGCCTTATCAATGAGATGCACTCCCACGTCATCATTTTCAGGTGGCATGTCATAACGTCCAGTGTCATAGTGTCCATGGACGTTACGACACTCCAAAAAGTGTCATAGTGTCCATGGACTTTCAAAAGTGTCATAACGTCCATGGACACTATGACACTTTGCAAATGGACATTATGACACTTTCAAAAGTGTCATTAGGTCCATAATTACTAAATAAGTTAAATACAAAAAAATGATCTGCATACACACAGAGAAAAACATGTTTCATTATGGTCCCAACCAACAAAACTATTTTTAAAGAAACTAATTTAACCATAATATGGTTGTCGGTGACAATGATTTGGTTAAATGAAACATAATATGATAAAACAATTTTTAAAAATGGTTTTGCTGCTTTTTCTCTGGGTGTATATATATTTAATATATACACAGAAAAAATTATTAGTAATTTTTTATCAATTAAAAAAATTATTTAAAAAGTATTTAAACTTAATTAATGTAATAATTGAATCAATTATTTTTTTTTGTTGAACGAATATTAAAAATATAATTTTGATTTAATTAACATTTTAGTTGTTTTGAAATTAATTTTGAATTAAAATAATAATCAAATAACAAAAAATTATTTAATTTAAAATAAAATAATTTTAACTTGTGTAATTGTTGTTGGAAATTGTCAAAATCAATCAACACATTGTTTGAAACGGCAAAGTTTTTTGATCATTTTTGTAATTAAAATTAAAAATATGTATCATTTATTGAAAAAAAAAATCTTCAAAATATAAAATTTTTACAATTTTTAGTAATCAATATAATCATTTTGGTAATAGGTGCAAAATCAACAAATGGGTTGCTTGATTCTATGAATTTGGTATAAAATTGGTGATTAGAGAAAATTTTTAATTTTTTCTGTGTATAACGAAAACACTTTTGGGTTCAAGGATTTTCTCCTCTATGGTATAACAAATACCGGCTTCGATAACTAAAGCTTCTCTGCACAGCCGGCCTTTGGCCGGGCGCAAGGATTTTCTCCTCTATGGTGTAACAAACACCGGCTTCGCTAACTAAAGCTTCTCTGCACAGCAGGCCTTTGGCCGGGCGCAAGGATTTTCTCCTCTATGGTATAACAAACACCGGCTTCGCCGAAGGCCGGCTGTGCAGAGAAGCTTTAGTTAGCGAAGCCGGTATTTGTTATACCATAGAGAAGAAAATCCTTGCACCCGGCCGAAGGCCGGCTATGATCCCAAATTTGTTAACATTCTTGCTTGTAAGAATTTTTGGCATTATACTTACTTATTTTGATATTTCAAAACAAATTTTACACATATTAATATTTTTCATTATAAGTTAAGTTGTGGACAATATGACACTTTGCAAAGTGTCATAACGTCCGCGGACGCTATGACATTTCTCTGATGGACGTTATGACACTGGACGTTATGACATGCCACCCATTTTCATCGCTGTTTGTCGTGAATGTACGGCCAAGGTAGCAAAATAATTGTACATCTTCAATACTGTTTTTAAATTGGTTTTGTTTTGTTTTGGCTACATGAGAACTATCGATTTTCATGCACTCAAAAGAAAAATCAATCCATCCGTATCTTAAATCAAATACAGAAAGATTGTTTCAATTACGGATTTTTCAAGTGCGAAATACTTAGCTTATATTTATTTTATACCGCATTCGTACTTGAAATAATCCGAAAGTGAAGTTAGATTGATTCTAACCTAAAACCAGTGTTGCCAGAACTTTAAGAACAAGATAAAACATGTGCAAAGCTCTAGAGAGTAAATATATACAATAATATTTGTTCCCAATAGGAACCACATGACACAATATAGATAAATATATTGCAAAAAAAAAATATCCTAATGAGCGTATATTGCTTCGACTCAGCTTTATATTAATGTTAATTTTTACATATGCATTTTTCAATACTTACACAAATCAAAAGTAATAATTGGTCTCAATAGAAATAAAATCATTAAAATTTAAGCTTCCTTAAACAAATAACAAAATTCCCCATATAGCTTTAAGCAATTAACTATATTGGCTTTAAATTTTTTAACTCTATCAATATCTGTTTTCAGCAAACGACAACAAGCAAAGGCACGCATTGTTGTTAAGACACAAACAAAACTTATAAGCATTTGGTAACTGATTGGCATTTGATTATGCCCTACAGTTAAGAGCAATCCAAAAAAAAAAAACCTCAAAACTGAAAAACAAATAACAATCACTAAAATAAGAAAAACAAAGAGTAAAAAAAAAAAAACGAAAACAAGCGGCTTCAAAAACATGGTTAAGAACTTTAAGCCAAACTAAAATACAAAACCACAAAAATATCTGCTTACTACGCCATATGAAATCATAAAAAAAAAACTAAATAAAAAGGGAGTAAATTGAAAATAAAAATGTTAAAAAATACTTTTTACCTTATTTTCGATTACACAATTTACTTTTATGTATTTTTCAAGACTTTTTTTTATTTATTTTAATGAAGCTGCTTGTATCAATTGGAGTCATTTTTTAAGAAACCAAAAAAAAAAAGAATAAAAAACATTACAAAACTTAACAGGAAATAAATGATATTCATGATTTAAGAAATTAATATACTCGTGATTGGAAATTGAATTCAAGGTAGGAAAGAAAAAAAAAAAATTTAATAAAAATGAGTTAAATTCTTGTAACGAGCTTTTGATTTTCTTTTATTTTTTTGCTTAAGTTTTATTTTCGGTTACTTATGGCTCATTTAGGATTTTAAAAGAAGAAATTAATTAGAAATTATGACTAGGTTTAAAAAAATCTTTTCATTTGTAATTAGAAACATATTTAGTAAACCGTAAAAGTACAAACTTGTAAGTTTCTTATGAGTTTTTTTTTTTGGTATCATTTTTACAGGATTTCAAAGTTTGCTTAATAAAAATCACGATATAAGGGCGATCACGATCATAAATGTGCTGTTGAAAAAAAATTACTACAAAAATTTGTTGAAGTTAATTTTTTCTCTCATTTTTTTTTTTCTTTACAAAACGAACTATGAACGGTGGTTTGTGATACAATTAAAGTAAGAAAATATCTCGTATACAAATTTTGGAGTTAAAAAAATTATTTTAACAATTTTTAAATTTTCATCGAAATAGTAAAAATATTTCCTCACAATTTGCTAAACTAAATCGATTGCGATTTCGTATCAAATCGGTTAAAAATTTAACATCATATTTTTAGTTAAAAGTGTTTATAATAACTTACTAGTTTCGCCAGAAATAGGGAAACTTTCCTACACTGATAGAAAAGGCGCCATAACGCTGATGTATTTTGGCATCAGTACTATGACAAGTGTCTTCGTTTTCATGGCGTTGTCAACCTTAACATCACTTGGCCAAAGTGTCATCAGGGTCAAAATGCAATTATGTCATCAATGGGATGACACATCGGCATCACAGAAATGACGAACATCTCCTCAATGCGATGACGCAGTAGCATCGGAGAAAGGAGAGATTAGCATCAATTTAATGACAATTTGTCATTAAATTAAAGTCATTGGAATTGATTTAAGTCAAAGTGAGAGAATATTATTATTTACTAGGGTATTCATTTAACCGGGCTTTTGATTTAATCGGTTAATCGCTCGATTAATTAACCGAGGCTTTTGTATAATCGGTTAATAATCGGTTAATTTTGTTATTGATCGGTTAACCGATTAATAAAGTTTTTTTTATAAATTAGGTACTTTCAATGAATATAAATGAAAAATTATTTATTATTTGCAGTTTTGTAGTAAAAAATAAACAATAACATAACAACACGTGAGCTAAAACGAGAAAAAAAAATAATTTATAACTCTGTAATACATATTTTTAAATTAATACATATTCGGCCACGTTCTGTAAATCGAAATCACGTGAGATTTCAAGTTCAATTTTTTTAAATGAACGTAGCTCTTCCAGACTTCAAAAGTAGTTTTGGTAAATATATGTGGTCTTCAAAGTATTTTGTATTGAAAAAGAAATATTTGTATCAATTTTAAACACAGGATAGAATTAAAAACTTGTTCGATTTCTATTTCACGTGATTTCGATTTCCAGAACAAGGCCGATTATGTATTTATTAAAAGGTCAACTCTGATATCATTTTATTAGTAACTTAAATAGTTTAAGAAATTCTTATAAAATAATCTTTTAGATAAATAATTTGGTTAAAATGTATTACATTTAAGCGACTCTTTTCTTTGGTTTTGAAAAATTTTGACTTGGAAAAATTTCTTTCACTTATCGTAGATGTTGGAGAAATCGAAAGCAACCCATAATACAGAATATCTAAATTCTCAGTCTTTTTTCTGGATTTCTCTAAAAATATAAATCTTCCATTATACCATTTAAATCCTGTTTTATTTTTAACACTTCTAATTGTTTGGGTTAATTCTGTTGTTGCGTTTGCGTCCTGGCAAAGCACAGCACCGAACATTCTACAAAAAAAGTTAATTTCCGAATTCCGTAATGAATGTTTTTGTACTGTATTTTAAAAATGTATTTATAGAAGGAAATATATTGCATACAAAAATAATTCTAATTGGTGCACTTTGGCAACTTTTTTGGTGACTGTAGAATGAATGTATTTAAAAAAGGGAGTTGCTTTGCAACCTACGTTTTGGAACTCACCTATTGCTTAAAACCCAAAAAAATGGTTTAATACTACAAAAAATTATAATTTTTATTACAACGGTTAATCGGTTAATCGACTGAAACTAACCGGTTTAATCGTTAATCGAAAAAAGCCAATTTTAAATTAACCGATCAGTTAATCGGGTAGTAATTAATCGGTTAACCGATTAACCGAATGAATACCCTATTATTTACTTACCCGGTACATATGTTACAATTACGACCTTTGTCAAGAGCAGAACTCTCAATAATAAGACACCAGCACCATGCCCCATATGGTGTTCGTTATCATTCTACTTTAAACATTTGATGTATTAAATAATTAAAAAAAAAAGAATATAGGAATATTTGCTTCTTATAACACATTGTAATCATGAAAATAATGTTAATAATTTACAAAATGTGGCATTGAATTGATGTCACTAGAGTCATAAAATATATGACACGTAAAAAATTACAAAATTGTACGAGGACGTTAGTCATTGGATTGATGTTGTTCTTTTTGCATCATTGATGCCATTTGTAGTAACATTGATGTCACAATTCTGATGAAGATGTATTTGTCTATCAGTGTAGGTTTTTTCTATACGAATAAAGTAGCTTAGGAATAACTGGGCAGATAACTATGTTGTATTCGCTAAACTGTAGTGCTTTTCCTTAAAGTTAATAATCTTTCTTCTATGAAAGGTTAAAACACTAATTTCTGATATTTTTCATGAATGAGGAATCAAAATTTGTTATTACTTTTTATAAGTGAATACAAAGAACAAATATACTTTGTATTTTTGATTCATATATAAGATATTTTACTTTTGGCAACCTCAAAAACTTTTCAGAATGAGGTGAAAAGAACGTGAACAACATTAAGAGGTTTGATTTATAATTGAAAATTTTTTGAAATCAAACACTTTCTATAACGTTTGATAATGATTTGAAAATTAAAGCATTCTTAACACAACGGGGAATGCATTGATTTTCATTTTGCTTTCAAACGTTATTCGCCAATGTTTTTCGCATGTGCATTGTTATACAATGTGGAACATCAATGAACATTTTTTTTTAATTTAATAGCATTATCTATTTCAGCTACTGCTGAAAGATGAAAAATAGTTCAGTCCTCAAACACTTGGAAAGACGAAATACTTCACTTCTTTTTATTTTGAGGGTTTTCATGGCGCTGCGTATTATTACATCGCAGAAGTTATAAATGCTGTCAATACCTTGAAGACTAATAAATCCCCTGGAGTATATAACATTGCCCCAGAGATACTTAAAGCTGACGCCCAAACAGCCACTTGTGAACTGGGTTTAAGTCTTAAGGAAGGTATCATAGTGACTAACCCCAAAAAACAATTCTCAGCGCAGTTAATAAGGACATTGTGCACATTATAAACAAAAGAGTTTTAGATACTGCGATCGCCGATCTCAGATCCGATCAGGCTGATTTCATCCACGAAGATCTTGCATCGACCATTTCAATTTGCCTACGACAACGCACCGAGAAACACAGTTTTCATATTATAACTGGTGTTCGCCAGAGATGTATACTATCTCCCCTAATTATCAACATCATACTTGATGCCATCGTACGTATTGCCACCAGAGAAAGTAGAAGGATAAGATGGGGATTCAGTGAACAACGCCTCCTGTTGCACAACTACCGCCACATGTCAGATAAACTCAAATCTCTTGAGAGCAAAGCTTTAAAAGATGTGTTAGAATATTAGAAATATTTTCGACGAACACCATCTCCAACACACAAATTTGGGAACAGACATACCACTGATCAATCCACATCGAGATAACTTATCGTTAGTGGCGTTGGATTGGCCATACGCTCCGCAGACCAGTAGGCGAAACTTCAAAAACGGCTTTAGATTGGAGTCCCTACGATAATACACGTATAGTTAGACGCCCGTCGCACACCTGAAGACACCAACTAGAACCCGAAATTCCTTAAAGCGGCCTAAACTGGAGAGTATTTAAACATCTTTCATCAAATAGAACCGAATAGAAAGAGTTCATTGTGACCCTTTGTTCCTTTTAGGAAAAGCAGGACATTTAATATTGAAAGTATAAAGCACGCTTAAACAATTTGTGAAGCTGAGTTCAATTGACTCCCTCTAAAATTGCTTTAAGACGATAAGTTATAATGTTAGTAGATAATGGCTCAAAGAACTCCAAATCCTCTCTAAAAATTGTCTTCATATACTGTGGCGTAGGATATCAAATGGTCTAAGGAGCTGAGGGTCGTATGGTCATATATGGACCGATTTTAATACAATTTGTAAAGATGAGTAAGGTTGCTATAGGATATTTTTCCACCACATTTAATCTAAACACCAAGTCAATAAGTTATGGTAAATGGCCACAAAGACTCTATTCCGGAAAGATTGGGGCAACATGATGTTATTGATTAATTTTTAATATACTTTTTCCTTATGGCAATTAAAATGTATAAAAATATTTCTTAAAATATTAATTTAAATTGTGACCTGTGCTTTGCACACAAGGTTAACAACCTGCCAGCCAGCTGGACAGCCATGGTTAGATTGACTCAGAAACTGATTCTGAGTCAATCGGTATACAAAGAGTGGGTGCTGACCCCTCCACTATGATGGCAGGTTATAAAAAGGATAAATTTTTAATAAAAAGTTCTACTTTTTAATAATGCATAATAGAGGTAAACGTTATGTTGTTTTTTAAATTTTTTTTTGTTAAACTTTAGTTATTTACGTTGTATGCTAAGCTACATTATGTACACTCTGTTAACTTCACTTGTTCTAAAAAATAAAATTAACCTTAAAGCAGAATTTCTATTAAAGACTACTTTTTACCTTTTCCAGTTTCACTGTTTTCAAGATTAGGGAACTTAATACAATTTAAAGTTTCCTTTACAACGATATTCTTAACATGTAATAGAATATTTATTGATTTTTTTTCTAAAAAGGAAAAAAAACTATGGCAGAAGGAAAATGTATACTTTTTTATTTTGGCACAAAATGGAAGAAAAAAAATCTAAGAAAACTTTAATACAAATACTTTGAACCTTTAAAGGGTCAAGCGTCTAAGTTGAAAAAGTAACCAAAGCAGTGCCTTATAATAACGATATTATTGTTAAAAAAAAATAAACGAAAACCCCAGCAACCTACACTCTGCAGCTTAAGAAATACTTCAAACTTTAGTTCGTAAAAAAACAACAACAGAGAATTTTTTCTTTAAGTTACAAAAAGCCAACGTTTAAATACTTTTGTAATCTTGCTCAGTGCTCTGAAAAGATATTTCATAATCTTTTTTGGAAGTTTCTGTTTTTTGTTTCTCTACAACTTATAAGACAACAAAGTTTATACATATATAAATTTTTTTGTTGCTCCTTTAGTACTTACTCGTACTTGTATTCTTTTATGCATTTTTTTTTCTTTTTTTGAATGAAAACAATTTTCATTGTTGCTATAACTTGGTTGTGTGTTGCTGCTGTTGTTGTTTGATATTGTTTTGCTAATATTTAAGATGCTGCTGTTGTTGGTTGTTGTCTCAAATTGTTGCTGCTGTTGTTTTTGCTTTTGCAAATTGTATTTCGGTTGTTGTTTGAATTTCATGGCGGAAATATAACCAAGATTAATGTCGTTAAAATAAGTAAGAAGAGAAAAAACTATGAAGAAAATTTCGTAACTTTATTATCGTAAAGATATTGTTGTTGATATTTATGAAATTTTTATAAAGCAATGAAAAACAAAACAAAAAAAAAAAAACTTAAAGGTTTGTAAGTTAATAACATTAAAATTTATGGGAATTTTAAGTAAAAGTTTACGTTAAAAAAAAAAATCAAATATTTATGTATAAAAAAGAAACTTGTGAATCTATAGTTGAAAATACCTACTTGTGTTTAGTTGTTTAGACAAAACCCTAAAACAAAAGTTTGTGTCTGAAGTTTTTTGTTGTTATTTCAAGAATTTTTGGTTTTGTAGGGAGTTTTAATTGTTCTTGGAATGCTAGTGGCATAAAATAGAAAAATTAATAAATTTAAGAAATCGTGTCTAAACTTCTTTTCATAGCGACTAAATTGTTTAGTTAGTGAGAAAAAAAGGATTTTAAAAAAATAAAAATTAAAAAATTAGCAGTGATTGCGTAGAATAACATATAAATAATGCATGAACATAATTTGAGAATTTAAGCTTCCACCATAGTTTTACTAACGCTAAGAAATAATGGTCATAGAGTTTAGTATATCAATCCACTAGGAATCACCTTCTGAGTCGAGTACATCACGTAGGTTCGTATGTGTGGTAATGTTATACCCTATAATAAGGCATAGGCCGCAAGCTAACGTTTTTTTTTTTGCTTAAGAATTAAGGTCGAGTTTTTGAGATGTGGATAGATTTTAAACTTAGTTCAACGAAGTGTGAAACACGAATTTTTCCCGCGAAATGTGTATTTTTTATTATTTCATTAAAGGCTAACATTTTAAAGCAAAACTAAGCTGTTCCGTCAAAATTTTGTATACAAACTTGGTAATGGCGGTACAAATCTTTTTTCAGATTAACTAAGGCTAGTTTAACTGAGATCTCAAAAACCCAGCCTAATGGCCATTTTCTCAATGTATCGACAAACTGTCTGTTACTTAATGTCAACATAAATTTATTGGAACGATAAACTGTCCGTTTACGATTTTGTGTTTCTCAATATACCGACAAAAAACAAAGTTTACAGCTGGCAACGCCATTCAAAATACATGTAAAAGTTGGGAGTCAGCTGATTGAATTTATCTGTACGGCAAATAAAAGGAAAATAAATAATTGGCAGATGAGTGCCGGTTAGCTTTGCGATAAAATCGAAGCAAATGAAACATTGAGAAAACCAAATTTCTTTAATGTGCAGTTTTTCGTTGGGAAAAAAGATAATTGCCTAATGAGAAAATGGCCATAAGACTATTACAATTGAAGAAAATCAGAATAGGGATGTTATTCTTATAATCAAAAATCAAAGTGTATATCGCAATTCTTAGTAAGTTTTGCAATATCACATTAAATCTAAAATTAAAAAAAAAAAAACTAAATTGGATTTAAACCTTTTATAATACCTTTGAAGTCTTTATTATTTTTATGAATACGGCAGTTTAAAATATAAGTTTGAAGTAACTTAAAAATGGGTTTGACTTCCTACAGCGATATGACTATAGAACTTTGTTACTTATGTATATTCAGTAGAGATGGGCAAATTGAAAATTTATATCGATATATATCGAATCGATATTTTTTAAGAGTATCGATACTTATTATTTCAAAAATATCGATGTATCGATATATCAAACGTATTACCAAATTAAAAAATTTAATATATATATATATATATGCACAAATATTATTATTATTCCCAATATATATAGGCACATATATTGTTCCAAAACCGCATAAAATAAATCTTTTCAAGTTCGTTTGAGTTTACTGTTTTAATTAGAAATCTGCAAGGTGAAAACCCCTCTTCTTTCTTAATTCTTCTTCTAATACATGCAGTCTACAACTGACATGAAATGCTTACTGCCTGTTTAGCGATTAGATAATTACATTTTGTTTTTAATGTTATTACCAATGCGAACGATGACGTTCGAAATCCATGAACAGGCTGTTAATATTAACACTAATATGATGTTAGTGTTAAGTATAGACTTATCATGTAAGAGGGTTTCTCTTGTAATAACACGGTTGTTAATGCAAATGCTTTAACAACGCTTTTATAACCATGTTATAGCAGCAAAGCATGTCAGTTGTATGATGCTTGGTGATGCTAATTTTTAAATACATATTGTTTGAAAAACTGCTAAAATTTTGAGTTTTTAATGAAAACTGACTAAAAAAATATCGAATTCGATAGTCATATTTCAATATCGATACATCGATATATCGGTATTTTAAATATCGGCGATATATATCGATTATTTGTTTTTAAAATATCGATATTTTGATATATCGATATTTTAAGCCCATTCCTAATATTCAGTGTACTATTTTTCTATTTGTTTTTTGTTAACAATTTTCCATACTTTTCTTTATTTATTAATTTATTCACGTAATCAAAAATAAATTAAATTTTTATATTATTTTCTGTCATTTAATTTCGACATGTACACTTATTTATCATTTTATAACACTATTATTTAGCCTAAAATAGTACTTAACCCTTTCGACCCGGGTGGTACATATGAGTACCACTGAAAGTTTAAACATCCCTAACAGCTTAAAATTTAATGTTGCTGGGTTGCGAAATGTACCTTTTAGTCTTTAAAGTCTCCTGACCGTATTTTGTAAGTGCATAGATAGCATGGTTTTTGCATGATATTATGCGCGAAAGTTTATTTTACCGGACGGTTGGTACTTATTTGTACCACATAACATCCCGAATAGTACGATGATGTACCACAACCCCCACAACCCGGACGGTTGGTACTTATTTGTACCACATAACATCCCGAATGGTACAACGATGTACCACAACCCCCACAACCATCACAGCCACCAATCATTGTTTTTTTGATTTTCTTTTACCGATAAGTTATATATTATTAAAAAATTCGGTTCCAATCAAAAATTTTGTTTTACCATTGCTATTCGAAAGACGGGTCGAAAGGGTTAGTACACATAGCACTTAAGAGCACTATGTGAATTGACTTAATATTTTTGAAATTGTAAAATATTTCAGTTATAAAAAGTTATAAAATAACAGTTAGAGTCCGTTTTATTTCTTAAAAATTATTTGCTTTTAAATATATTTTGGAAACCACAATTATGAAATTATGAACTAGAACTGAACTAGAACAAGAACTAGAACTGAACTAGAACTAAAACTGAACTGGAACTGAACTAGAACTGAACCAGAACTGAACTAGAACTGAACTAGAACTGAACTAGAACTGAACTAGAACTGAACTAGAACTAGAACTGAACTAGAACTGAACTTGAACTGAGCTAGAACTGAACTAGAACTGAACTAGAACTGAACTGGAACTGAACTAGAACTGAACTAGAACTAAACTAGAACTGAACTAGAACTGAACTGGAACTGAACCAGAACTGAACTAGAACTGAACTGGAACTGAACGAGAACTGAACTAGAACTAAACTAGAACTGCATTACAACTGAACTAGAACTGATAAAATTCTGAGCAGTTAGCCAAATTAAAGGTAAAAATATGATTTAAGATACTTTCTGTGTATTTATTTTTAAAATTAATTAACCATAAAGTTAAATTTTTTTCAAGTCCCCAAAGAAACAATAATCAACTACAGCACGTTTCTAAAAACAGTTAATAAAATAAACCACCTTGAACTAAAAAAAAAAATTATTTTTATATTTCTAAACAAATTTCTCTACTTTAAGCTCCCACAGTGTAAAACACAGTAGCTGTTTCATGATTAAAATAAGTCCTCTACCTCTTTTTTCTTTGCGGTTGAATATGTTTAGTGTTTATCTAAAATTGCTAGATATTTTTAGTTTTTCATTATTAAAAATGTTTCTATATATATATAAATTGTATTTATTTATAAATAAAATACATTATTTTTAAACAAAATAATCTTTAGAAAGTTGTTGGTGTTTAACATGCTGTAATAAGTTTAACAGTTAGTGGAGGTTTTTTCTTGTAGCTTTTTAGATTTGGAAAGACGTAGACTATTGTTGTCAGTCTTTTTTTCATAATATGACTCAATGTCTGGCTGGTTGGTAGTTGGACGTTAGTTGTTAGTAAGTATATGTAGATATTTTTATAGTGATAAACTATTTATGGTTATTGTTATATTGAAAGCAAAAGTTTTTTTAAAATTTTTTTTTTCTATTTATATTAAAACTGTTTTTTTATCTTGAGTCAAAGGTATGTGGAAAAAAGAAATAAAAAAATGCTGTTTAAAAACCTTATAATTGAATTTTTGTATAAACAGTTAAGATTAAAATAAGTATATGAAAAAAAATCGTATACAAATTAAAACTAAAATAAAAAATTTAAATGAAAATGTAAAACAGGAAGTTGGGAGGTGGAATGTGAAAATACAAATTTCACTTAATCCTAAATATTAAAATACAAAATTGTCAAATCAAAACTTGTTTGTTGTTTTATTCTTAGTTTTTGCAATTAAATTCTTGTTAATATCAGTAAATCGACATCATTACTTATTAAGTGATTTACAACCATTTCACATTTGGAGACAATTAATTTGTAAATTTAATGATTTTTTTTTTTTTTTTGCTTAAACTAAGTGTTCTCAATTTCGGTACAAGTGTATTTTTTTCCAAGCCAAAACATGCTTTAAAAACTTTATTAGCTTTAAATTACTTTCAATGATTGCAAAATCGGGGAAAAAAATAAAACAAACCTGCAGAAAAAAACATAAATATCGTTACTAATGATAAGATCTTGATAGCAATTCATGTCAAAATATTTGATTTAAACATGAATTTGTTAACATGTCGTAAAACACATGTGTGTGTGACAGCAATTTTGTACATTGAAAACAACAAAAAACATTTTTACAAAACAACTATAATCACAACAAGTACAAATGTAAGAACTAACAACAAGAATTAAATGAGTTGTGTTTTTGTTGCATATTAAAAAACAAGTCTTTCGTTAAAAAAAAAATAAGAAACAATATATCAGTGCTTAAGAAAATTGATTTGAAAGCAAATTTTTAAGTTTAATTTGTACGCCATAACAAATATCGCACTTGATCATAAAGAGGGTATTAACTTAAAATTAAAAAAAAAAAAAAACAAATTTCAGAAAAAAACGACGCGTAATATTCATATCTATCCGCTGCAGCGCGCTGTTAAAATATGGTGCTATTTTGTCTAGTTTTTGGTAATTCAACTGTTGATCTAAAAATTCTTTTTCATATTCTTTTTATATTAAATTAAGAATTTTTTGGCTTCTAATGTTAATTTCTATATTGTAAGTTAATACGCTCTTTAAGATTAATTGCGATATATATTTTTAATACAGCTATTTTAAGCCTTAAATATTTTATTTTCTGCTCTGTAATAAAGTTAGAGAAGACAATTGTACAAACAAATTTTTTGCATAATTTCGATTTGGTTAGCCAAGACAAACGCTGATGTTGTTAGGTGTACGTTTACGTGTGTGTATTTCTAGTGAGTCAGCATCTGAACTAAAGGTGAACTAGAACTGAACGAAACGTGAACCAAAACTTAACTAGACCTTTTAATACCCTCCACCACAATTAGCTGTGAAGAGGGTGTACTAAGTTTGTCTCACCGTGTGAAACTTTTTTAATATTCATCTCAGACCCCATAAAGCATATATATTGTGTTGTTGTTTGAAGAAGAACTACACAAGAGCCGAACTAGAAATAAACTAGAACTGAACTATTTGAACTAAATTACAAATTACAAAATTCAATTTGTACTAAATTACAACTGAAATTTGGCTGAACTTAAATTGAACTATTACTAGAACTGAACTAAAAATTAACCAAAACTGAACTAGATTTGAACTAATGAACTAGAACAGAGCTAAAACTGGATGATCATCTATTTATGAAATTTAATTAAAAAAAGAGAAAGTTTTTTTTATTAGATTTATGTTTGATTGATGTATTTTTAAATCCTTTTGTACTTAAAAGTGCCTTAAAGATATTTTTTTTATTATCCTTGATAACAAACCTCAGACTGCATTTTGGTTCCAAAATTATGCTTTTACTTCATTAGTGTAACCGAGTGTAATAAACTTCAATACGTTTGATAAAAGGTTTACAGTTTTCTTTCCGTTGCTTATAAATGATTCAAACCTAAATGTTCCCAACCTTAAAAGCTTAAACCAATATCAATAACTTTATTATTTTATTTATCAACATCCTACTAAAACTCAGTTTCAGTTTGCCTCAATTCTACAATGTCGATGATTCTGATATCTCCCTTCCTATCGTCACCACTACTACTACTACACACATTAAGAAATCATTAGAAAAAAAACTATCTGCACTTTTTTTCGTTAACAAATTATTTTATAAAATATCATTTTTCAAAACTGACATTTTGACAGATGAAATACATAACCATGAAGTTTTTTTTTTTTGATTTTATGTTGTGTCTCCTCCTTCTCCTGCTATAAAGGGAAAAATTCCCAACTAGCCAAAACATAAGTGGTGTACATAAAACAAATGGAAAAAGCTTAAACATAAAAATTAAACAAATAATGCATTTTAAGTAGCAAGAGCATATGCATGCATATGCATATATATAAGTCTAGTATGGTGTGTATGCAAAGTGGCAAAAAATTTAGCTTTTTTTTTGTTAATAAGACGATAACGTGAAGTAATGAAAAATTAACTTACAAAAAACAAACTACAACACTATATTGAGTAACTAATGTATCGTAGAATCACATACATCATTTAAGGTAATTTTTCAAAAGAAAAATATATCTTAAATAAAATTATTAACAGGGGGAAATGCCCAGCAAGCGAAGAAGCTTTCGTGTCCATACAGTGTGTAGTGTAGTATAAGATAAATGAAACTAGTAAATGTTAAATATTTTTTTGTTGTTATTTATTGTAAATGATGTAAAGAAAAGTATTTGCCTTTAATCCCGCTAAAGACCCATTTTATTTTAGTGGTAAAAAAAAGTAAATATTAAAAATTAAAGTAAGTTAAACTAGCAATTTTTGAATGACAATTATAAACGGTTCCAAGTTGGAACGAAGGGTCCTAACAAAATCCTTCCATTCCGATCTGTCCTATGCCATTAGTCTTATTTGAGACCAGGTTTTTTCTGTTTTTTTTTTGCACTATGCAATATCTTCACGTGAGCCACCTGTGAAGGATATTATGCTTCCTAAGTAGCAAAACGATTGCACATTCTCGAGCTCTATGCTTTTGATCCTGAGCATAAAGATATTGGTTGTGTTATTGCGTATAACCTTTGTTTTGTCCATGTTAATATGAATACCGACACCCGATGCTAGCTAGTGTATATGTTCCAATATTGCTGATATGTCATTTACGTTATGCGCGAGTAAGCAGATATCATAAGCATAATCCAGATCTTCCGGTCGACCGTCCATACACCTGAGATGTCTCTTCTTCAGTTGATTGCTGCATATTTGAGTCCATTGTATTGAATAAAATCGGAGAAAGGATACATCCCTGTCGTACACCAGTACTTACACCAATTGGGTTACCTAACATTCGTTCATGCAGTACTCGGCAGACGAATTGCCATAAAGAGCTTTAGTAAGATCGATAAGCTCAGGTGGGATTCCTTTGCATCGGAGTACATACCAAATTGCCTGATTTTGGTTAGTATTGAAGCCCCTGGCAAAATCGATCAATATCCAATACAGGGGAGAACCCCATTTAACCGATTGCTCTAATATGATCCGCAGGGTATTTTTGTGATCGGGGACGATGTGGTCTGAAACCGCTCTTTTCAAATATCTTTTGCAATTGATGGTGGCAATCTAGCATGGATTATATTAGCTATCACCTTATTAACCTCCAACTTTGCATTCTGGTAAGACATCCTTTTTGGGTAGTTATCACTCCCTCACTCAGTGCGGCAGGAATAGATTGGCATGTTCAAAGTCCATGAAAACAGGTCCGATTCTTGCAGCACTAAGAGCCGGATCGGCCTTAAGCCGTTTGGGATTGATGTTGTCTATGCCAGGAGCCCTACCATTCTTCTGTGCACGTATAGCATTATCGACCTAATTTCAGATCTGGCCTCATGAAAGGTACACTGACATTGCCAGAAAGTTATGGGTTTCGGAATTGAGAGTATGCCGGCATAATAGTCGGACCATATTGCCAGTTTTCGCTCCACG
This sequence comes from Pollenia angustigena, assembly GCA_930367215.1. NCBI lineage: Eukaryota > Metazoa > Arthropoda > Insecta > Diptera > Polleniidae > Pollenia > Pollenia angustigena. The sequence goes on along the minus strand of OV884057.1, from coordinate 183,958,749 downwards.
GACGAGGCACATCCGCCCATTGGATCTCTGGGGTGATATGTGGTTGAACGGGCGTTCCCCGATATCTGTTTGCGATTTTGTACAGATCAGTACTTCGATGTGTATCGGCAGCTGTTTGGGCCCTTGTGGACATGTTTTTCATTTAAACTCGCTTGTCTCGGGTATAAGGAACTTTAATTTAGAAGATTAAATTATTCAAGTCCATATTGTTATACCCATACCACCATGTAATATGATTGTGCTGATGTGTGTTACACATAGAAATATTTGTTCTAGGCGTATCTTTTACTACACCGATAGACTAAAAATTACTTTCTGAGTTGATTTAAAGTACATGATTTTGGTACATACGTTTTCATTGTCATAAGGTTGAAGCTCCTATACAAATGTTTTATTGAAATGGAATTCATAAACCTTTTAATGGTGCTGGTATTTTAATGCAATTTTGCCTAGAAATTATTAAAGTAACTTTAATCGCGCTAGAAAATATTATGGGAATCGATCTAGATTTGACATACAAATAATACTCTTGTAAATTAATGAATAATTCACCTGGTCTTCATACAAATGACCTACCGGAATAGAGCCTAAGTGCTCACTCACCTCTTATCATATTGTTGTTTTGATTAAATTCAACCCTAGAACCTTTTATTGAAACTCTTATTATGCTACCAAATTTTATGGGTATCGTTCTATATGCAACAATAGATTCTATACAAATAATACTCCCGGATATCACTTTTACTGCCATAAATTCCTTTTTAATGTTGGGATTGCGATACAAATTAAATAGCTAGTAAATTTAAGCCAAAATTTAAGTTGGTTAGTCTAAAATAAAGCAGATGCCCTTAATAGACCCATCCCGAAAATCAATTTAAGCGAATTTATCTCATGTACTTAGATGTTGGTATACACGGAAAGAGTTTTATTTTCTGTTACTAATATTGTTACTAATATTCACTTAATTTCACATTTCCATTTTACTCTGGAGAATGCTACTAAAGTAAAGTGTAACAAGAGCATATATCAACCCTTGAAACTTGAAATTTGAGCTTGAATACCAATTGTTTTGTACTTGATTTCCAGTAAAATTGCTTATTGGGATATAATTTTCATTTTTAAAAAGTAAAATTTAGCAAGAGTTAAATTTAGTTTATATTTTTAGTTTAATATGTACCTAAGATTTTTAAAGTAAAAACCATATCGGGTATGAGCTGGTGTTTTATATCACTCACCGTACTACTAAAACCGCTTCGGATTGAAGTTTAAAAAGTATAGTCAGTATTTACAGAACAATTTTCGATTGTTCTTCTGTGGGGCTGTAAAGGACCTTCTAGAGTAAAATTTTGTCGTGGGGAAAATTTGCATACTCTTGTATTTGTGCATTTGAAAGAAATCAAAAAGTATCAGAATACACTTAAAAATGGTGAAATATACACTTTAAGCCTTAAAAAAAAATGCTCTTTTGACTAATATATGCCAAAAAAGGCTAAAATATGCCTTAACGAATTGATGCCAAAATTCACAAAAACTTCTATATTTTTGGAAAATATTTTTTTTTTTAGAAAAAATTTTGATAATACCAAAATTTGTTTTAATTTTCTAGCTATTCAAAGTATTCTTTTTATAAAACTTCTTCCAGTAAATATCTATTTCTTAAAAGATCTTGCAGTTCCAATTGGGTTAAAAATATATTTTGCTACTTTACTTAATTTTGTTTAAGAAATCCCTTGTTATGTCTGTGTTAAAGTGTCATTTGAAGCCAACATCTTGTTTTCACTAAAAACCACATTACATATCTACTTTTGAAAGTGACGATTTACGCTTGCGTACAGTTAAAGGAAAGCTTCTAGATATATTTTCAAACAACAACGTGCTCTGTTTTGGTCTTTCTTTTTGTTTTGCAGTCTAAACACTCAGCAAACATAAGAATGCTAGAAAATTACAAATGATTACCTGAATATTTTTGACGTTTAGGCTGTAATGCAAAAAACAAAAAAAAATTTGAAAAAAGAGTGGAAAAAATTTAAGTATGTTTAAGTTTTCTTGGTACTACCTTTAGAAGGCAGGGTAATCTTTAATGCACGCATGCAAGTTCATGGCAGCTTTTGCTTACTGGTTACTTATTACTTCGCTACCACCTTCAATGGCAAAAATTATGTTTGCAGCAGTTTGCAACTGCGGCAGCAGCAAAAGTACTAGTAACATCATCATCATGCTTAGTATCATCGGCATTGGCAGTTAGCATCACCATCACCGTCAGGCAAAGCAATACCATGAATAAGAATTAATTTCTTGTTTGTCTTTAGTAAATAAATCATTGTTTAAATTTTTTGTATTATTTGATGCAAAAAAGTCTTAAAACTAATGCAAAAAATAAAAATCTTTAAAATATACATGTTACAGATAGTTTGATGATTTTTCTAAGGAAGTTAGAAAGATGCTACAAACAGGAAGATTTTCTTTTTTTTTTTGTTTGTAAACTAAGTATAAAGTTTACAAATAAACATAAATAATATTTTGTTAAGTTTTGATCATTATTTATGAAAGGTGGTAATTTAAGATTTTTTGGTTTTGTTTTATAGCTAACAAATATGATTTATATAGAGATATTTTCTTAGAGATACAAATTGTATTTAAAATTTAAAGATTTTGAGGTAATAGAAGTTTATACAGGCAAATCCCGATTCGTACCCCGATAAATCGTAATTCCCGATAATTCGTAATAAACTTACGGTCCCTTGAAAAATCTCGTTAATTCGTAAAATTTCCATACATTTTGGTCCGCTCGCTAATTCGTAATTTTTTCAAACAAAATCTTCTTTACCTCTTATAAATCGTAATTGTTTGCTAACTACCAGTTATAATTCGTAATAAAAACAACAGAAACATGGAAAGAATGCGTAAGTTTCGATTTTTGCTTTCGTGCTTGTGAATAATTTTCGTGAATAATCTATTTTCATATATTTTATTTTTAAAAATTGATTTTTATGTCTTTTTTATTGTTTTGGTAAATAAATTGAAAAACCCCGTTAATTCGTATTCGTATTTGTTTTATTTTATTTGTTATAAAACCCCGTTAAATCGAAACCCCGCTAAATCGAAAACCCCTATAATTCGTAAGAAATGACAGGTCCCTTGCGATTACGAATTATCGGGATTCTACTGTATTATAATTTGCTAAAAAACCGTAAAAATGTGAAACCGCGGTTTCGGTTTTAAAATGATTAAAACCAGTCGGTTTCGGTTTTGAAAATATCAAAGTTAAACTTCATATATAAACATACATTGTTTTTTTTATTTGTTTCAATGCAGGTACTTTTATTAACCCTTGTATACCGGGACTTGGTTTACCTGGGCCTGGCCAGGCATTTTTTTTACTTTTTTCCAGTTTATTTATATAATTATAAAGTGTATAAGAATGAAACTTTATGTATTCCTCAATCCAAGCGTTTTTTACAAGAACATAAGAAAATAAATTGTAAACACCTTGGGCGTCGCAATTGGCCAAATTAAAATTTTGTGCATATTGTATCCCTATTATATACTTATGTACTGCAGTAAATAAAATCAAAATGAAACCTATCAAAAATCATACATCATACGCAACACATAAGAATTCTTTCTTTAATGTTTTTTGCAAAGAATTATTCCACTTTCCGACAAAATGTTCCTACTATTGCCATAAAACTCCATACATATAAAAGTAGTCCCAGACTTGTCCAGGGGCTCGTTAGTGTGAGTTTTTTCAAAAACTCCATACAAAATATTAGTGGTTCCAGCCAGCCGTAGGTGGTAGTTTGTGCAATACAAATTAGGTGTCTACTTAAGAGCTAAAAAGTTAACATTTGTTCTTTTGAGTTTGAATTTTAAGAATGTTGAAATACCTTGCAAGCTGTTATGTATAAAGTTTTTGTATATGAAGTTCCAGTATTATGTATAATTTGCAATTTCTTTAAGCATAAATATATTGTTAAAGTAAATCCTAAAACCGAGGTTTTTTTGTCGGTTTCGGTTATTAGGCATTCAAAACCGCGGTTTCGATTTCGGTTAAAACCGAACAGCAATCCCTAGTTTATATACATATAAAGGTTATTGCAGATAAAGGAGTTTATTCATTTTAATTCATAAACATTATTCTGGGTTTGAAAAAAGGTATACAATAATCAAATTCTTATTATTTTAAAACTGAAATTTTTTATAAATAAGTGGGAAACCCCTATTGTCGTTATGTAAAAATTGGTGGCATGTCATTATGACCAGCGACATAAGACTAAATTAATGAATAAATTTTTTATTAATTTTCTATTTTCTACATCCATATTTAAACTCTTTGATAACTGAAGGGTCGTCCAACCATACTGCACGATGTTAATTGTGTGTCACAACTTAACCCTCCATATAAAGGGTGGTCCGTCCAACCATATTGTAATTCACACCCTAATATAAAGTTTTTTGCCCAACTTAATTTGACAAGTCTTTGTTTTAGTGTTTGAAAAATTCAACCATGGAGAGGTACACAATTGAGCAGTGCGTTAAAATTGTTAAAGCTTTTTACAAAAATAGGCGTTCAAATCAAAATGCATTTCGTGTAATTCGTGATTTTTTTGTTCAGCATAATCGGCGAAATATGTCCACGATCGGGAGAATTGTGCACAATTTTAAGCAAGCCTGGTCTGTAGGAAATGTGAAAACACCTGTGCATGCTCCCCAATTCGTTCTGCTGAAAACATTGCTGTTGTTCGGGATAGTGTGGCAGCAGAGCCGTCAACCTTAACAACATCTCGCGAACATCACTGATGCGAATTTCGTTGAACAAGCAGAACTTTACAAAGAAAATCATCTTCAGCGACGAGGTACACTTTTTCTTCAGTGGATTCGTTAACAAACAAAATTGTCGCATTTGGTCAAATGAGAATCCACGAATGATCGTTGACAAGCCGATGAATCCACAAAGAGTGACTGTTTGGTGCGGCTTATAGGCTGGCATCGTCATCGAGCCGTATTGTTTGAAAACTAATTCGGCCAAGCCACGAGATGATAACAGACTTATTGTGGCCAGAAATTGAGGATATGGACCTTGACGATCCGTCAAACATAATTAAAAATATTAAGATAATTCACTAAAACCTTTTGGTTTTTTTAGAATTAACATCGTGCGTTTTAGTTAGACCACCCTTTTGAAGTCTTTCGTTTTTTTTTACAACTATTTAGTCCTATTGATGCTATTAAATAATTGTAGATTGCGAAATATTGTTTTGCTTTAATTTAGTTTGAGTTTATATACATAGTTAAATCATTTAAATGCGTTTAATTTTTTTCTCGCCGTGTTTGTGATTTGAAATTTTTACTTAAACTCTTCATGAATCCGAAGATAGTTTTGTATATTTTATACCTTATTTTACTACTTCAAATAACAACAGCATCACCAACAACAAAGCATTCTTGTGTAAAAACTTATGCTCGCACACTCATCCATACTCATAATATGCTTGTATGTATATGAAAAATTATGACGACAACAATTTGTTTCAAGGACACACGACACTTGAAACCATTCAACACAAAAATATACAACAACAACCATCCAGCAAAACACAGCAATAACACCAAAAGCAATAAAAAGTGCATAGTCCATACTAAAAGAAAGGCGTATGTATGTGTTTGTGTACGCCATGTTTGCATTTCATAGTTGTACATTTTTACACTTTTATTGTTGGCATCTTCAACGTTTTTTGATTTTTTGTTTTCCATTGCTTTTTTTTTTGCTAAGTTTTATTTTAGTAATGTTATTGTTGCCGGAGCTGTTGTCGTTTGTTGTTAAGGTATTCTGAATGTTGTTGCTCAAAAAGATTTTGGCATCAGCGTAAAAGTGCTAAAGTTAAAAGAAAAAATACATAACACTTGTTTGTAGCTTTGTTGCTGCTGTTTGTACTTGGAGCAGGGTTGAAAAAGTGGGTACCAAGGTACTTTTTAGCATGATCTATAATATATCTTATATACATGACCCATATTTAGAATTGTTCCAAAGATTTAGATTTTTAAGAACATTTGTTTTCTAAATACGATTGTGTTCAGCATTTTTTCTTTTTCACATTTTGAACTATTTAATAAATTATTCTCAAAATACACAAAAAATGTGACATTTTATTTAAGAATGCAATTTCGTGTTCGTTTCTCAAAAATGTTTTGCTTTCTAAAAGGGTAGCATACTTTTTCTTAAAATTTCACCCTTAATAATGGCATAAGGCACTGATGCACTTATCACCCCATATAAATCAACGGTGTTGATAGTGCCCTGTAAAATAGGTGACTTCGGCTTAGATATGGGGCTATAACGGCTACGAAGTGCCTCAAAGAGCAAACAAAGCTATGCAAGCATTGCAAATATTCGAAAAAGTTTGCAAAAATAGCGAACATTAAATTGATTAAAAGCCCCTAAAACTATAAGGAATGGCAAATTTCGATAAAAATGCCTAAATGAGCGGAAATTCCCAGAAATTTGCTAAAAGCGGCATGACAGCTTGCTTGTTTCATATTAATAAAAAATCGTTAAAACTGTAAAGAATCAGAAGACTTACAGGAAAAAATCGCTTATATCGCAAATATGGATAAAATTCGAGATAAATTGCAAATTGAAAAAAAACCCTAATATTTATTTAAAATCGATAAATCGGCTAAAAACCTAAATGTCGGAAAACAACATAAAAGCGTTAACAAATGAGCAATAACTTTTTGTCAGGTGTTGAAAATAGGGCATTCTATTTATTCATAACAAATGGCATTATTACAGGGTTGACAAGATATTTTATACATATATATTTTTTACATCATGAATGAGATTGTGCAAACAATTTTTTTCTTAACCGTTGAAAATTGACCGCTTGTAATTTGAAACTTTGATATTTAGTTAGGCTTGAGTACATCAAATTTAATTTTCGTTAAATTATATTAACTGAGGGAAGGAAATTCACAACATGAAATTAATTAAAATTTATTGATAATTTTTATTTTTGGCTGAGCTGGGGCTCGAACTCGGGTTGAAATTACGTTTCGAGACCAACTAAACTAACATTCTCATAATTAAAATTTTTTGCAGTTCTACCCTATGCACCACTGCGGTGCCTGCCAGCCAACAGTCAATGTATGCTACTTAAAATGATTTAACCCATTAAGGCCCGAGCCATGATCCCATTGAGCTATAATGATGAAACTTTTAAAATTTTATTGTTTATACCTAAATATGAAAGAAAACAAATTTTGGGCAAATCGGATACGTGGGAGCCCAGATAACCCCCGTTGCGAAAACGCAACGTTGGGCCTTAACGATATAAAAATTAAGCGCATTTGAAAACATTTTAAATTAAAATTTTTTATTCACGTCTTTAGGAAAAAAAATGATATTTATATACATTTAATTTTTTATTCAATTATGATATGCTCCAAAGCACTATGGGTGCACTGCTTCGTCACATTTCTCACATTTGTAATTGATCGGTCCATAATTTACCATAGGCCCCATATAAAGCCCACTCTCGAAAAACACTTTAGAACGCCTAAAACCATAACAAATAATTCTATTGTAATAAATTTTGTTCTGTCACAGTTTTATATGACTAGAAATCACACTGTCAACTTTCGTAAAGATCGGTTCATAATTTACCACAGGTTCAATATAATGCCCACTCTTAAAATATCCTAGCTGTCAGTTTATGGTATCAAATATTTGTCATAGCCGAATATAGCACTCTTACTAGTGTTCTTTAATATCCTGGGAGAGGATAACTTCACACTTCCTGTTCGATTTTCTCTTACTGTACCTATTGAAGTAACCCTGGGGGAAATTTGTGTCAATTGTTCCAACAGACTGGTCCTGGCATTTGTGAAAATAGAACAAGTTCAAAAAGATAGAATTCATGACCAGTGAAAGGAGAACTTATCATATAACTGGTATATGAAGAACAAAATGGGTAAAAAAGTAATGAATTACAGTACAGTCTTCACCGATGGTGTGACACTTTTTTTGGGACTTGTTTTATTGAAATATGACACCCCATGTTAAAGTGATAGGTCTTATTCATATAAAGTGTTAGAACTAGAACCGGTCTCTATCACCAAAGACCTATCACGGGACTACTTTGGTGTAAGTTCGATTCCTTCTAAGAAAATAATACACTTTTGGCATAGGAAAAAAAAAAGAAATTGTCATAGAGAATTTACATACTGCGAAATAACCTGCATTTTAAAAATTGGCAATTAGTTTGAAAAAGGTGAAAAAATTATCGAAAATTTTAAAACACATAAATAACAATAACTTATAATTAACATATATACAAGTTTTTATTTTGTTGTTTTAAATAGCAAGTGATTGTATAAATATATTTTATTTGATAATTTTATGTAATTTGTATATGGTATAGGCCCAGTGTTGCGTTTTCGCATCACGGATATATCCAATCATAAAAAAAGTCTCAAATGTCTACGATGATTGGATTTTTCAGTAGAAATAATATTGTTCGTATGTTAGCTACCTCCTTCAGAAGTTTCAGATAGGTATATTATATATTACCATATTTTTTTTTAAACTTTTTTTTAAAAGTACCCAAAAAACATGAAAAATTAAAAATTTAAATTAAAAATGTTTATAAAAAAAAACGTATGTACGATACAAATCCAAAAACAGGTCGATTAGATATTTAGTTAAATTTTATTTCACTGTACTTTATAACAATATCACGTAACAACAAAATGCCTGAGGGAAGGTTTAAGTGAACGTTGCGAAAACGCGACGCAGGCCCTTAAAGGGTTAAAAAAGCAAATAATCGGTCGATCTTATTAAAGAAAACTACTTCATTACTTAGATGACATATTTATCTTAATAATAAGGCATGGTCCATCATTCCCGGTCCTCCAGTTTGCCCTTGTTTACAAATTCCTCAGATAGTCATACAGTTTATGTTATTCATACGTTGCGCATGCTTTCACTTTTCTTGAATTCCAAATTTTTGTTTTTGTTTGTTATTGCTCGTTTTTATACCCTCCACCACAATTAGTTGTGAAGAGGGTATATTAAGTTTGTCATTCCGTGTGAAACTTTTTTACCCCATAAAGTATATATATTCTGGGTCCTTGAGTAATTCTAAGTCGGTTTAGCCATGTCCATCTGTCTGTCCGTCTGTCCGTCTGTTGAAAACACGCTCACTTTCGAACAACTCAAAAGAAATGAACAAACTTGGTGCCAAATTGCTTGTAGTTATCCTAAGCAGTTTGAGATTGAAATCCAGCAAAATCGGTTAAGTAGGACCAGAGCCATCAATCAAAATGTGGAACCACCACCTAAAAAAATTGATAATTTTGTTACAAAAACTAACATAAATGCTGGAACAAGGCACCGAATGAGATAAGATTTTGCAAAAATGTGTTTTATTTGACTGAAAATCACGCTGTTAAATTTCGTGAAGATCTGTCCATAATTTACCCTCAGCCCCATATAAACAATACTCCCGGAAAACAGTTAAGTACGCCTAAAACCGTAAAAAATAACGCTAGCGTAACAAAATTTGGAACGTCACATTTTTTTAGGACTTAAAATAATACTGTGAAATTTCGTGACGATCGGTCCATAATTTACCTTAGGCCCCATATAAACCCTTGTACCAGAAAACAGTTTAGTACGCCTAAAACCGTAAAAAGTAATGCAATCATAACAAATTTTGGCTCGTCACAGTTTTATAGGACTATAAATGATACTGTGAACTTTCGTGAAGATCGGTACATAATTTACCCTATTCCCCATAGAAACCCTACTTCCGGAAAACAGTTTAGTACACCTAAAACCATAATTAATAATGCTAGCATTACAGAAATTGGTACGTCACAGTTTTAAAGGACTAGAAATGACGCTGTGAAATTTCGTGATGATCGGTCCATAATTTACCCTAGGCCCCATATAAACCCTACTACCGGAAAACAGTTTAGTCGGCTAAAACCATAATTAATTACAAATCGTCACAGTTTAAGATAATAATAACATCATACAGATATTACTCCTTAAACATGCGAACTGTCGGTGGAGGGTATCAAAGATTCGGCACAGCCGAATATATACAAACTCTGTTTTGCAAGAGTCGACATACACAACGATGCCAACTTTTGGGACACTTAACGCCCAAAGATGTTAGAAAAACGGTCTAAAAAATGATAAATTGAAAAAAGGATGGCTTTAATACATTTTCATGCCATTTTTTCAAAAAACCAAAAACTTCAAAGAAAACAATTTATTACAAAATGGTATTGAGATGAGAACATTTAATATGTAAGGCAATTAATATACTTGTAAAACTGAAGCTTAAAGAAGTTTTCAAACTTTATAAAAATTTGTCATTGTTTACTAAAACTTGCACTTCTTGGTAATTCCTGTCTTAATTCCATAAATCACTATCAATATGATATTTATACTTTTTATATGTATCGTTAGGATAAATATATAAGCATAGCTCGGCAGGTTCTTCGTACCTTGAACAAAAACGATTATCTCGGCTTAGACTATGTTTAACATGAATAAGGCTCTTGCATATATTCAATCGCATTTTATTTCTTATTATATTTTAAAATAAATTTATAACACTAAAAGTGCTTTCAACTTCAGAATATGATTTGGGATCTATTAATATGTATATTTATAGCAAAACTATCAAGTTCAATGACTGGGTTGTTACCAATTGTAAAATTATACAAGACTATCCGTTCTCTCAAAGTTTTCAAATTGCTAAGACATTTTTATCAGCTCGATACAGCCAGAAAAACAAAAACGTTTAACTATACCTGAGCCATGGCAAAAACAGGCTAAATAACCTTAATTGTAATAACAAAACGGTTCGAAAATGCGGGCTTTTAGTAGTTTAGGACAAAAATTGTTTTTTAAATTTCAGGTAAAATAAAAAGGGCTAAGTTGGCTTCATAAGCTTAAGATCGTTGATTGGCAGAATAAGTGAAAGATTTTGTTCTGGAACCTATTTAAAATTCAAGAATTTCAAAATTTTTTAATAACTTATTATAAACATTTTACTTTTCTAATTTGTGTTTGAGAAAAAGGGAAAGAACGATTTAAGGTAAATAATTAGGGTTACCGATGTTACTAAAGTATCAACTTGGCCCTTTTTGTAGGCTCTCGCTTCTTTTATGCCCTAATTTGAATGTTGCCTTTCATATTATTTGACATAAATTCATTCTAAAATACCCATTTGATGCTCCCTTTTTTAAATTTATCAACGGCAACGCTGATAATAATAATATCTTAAGACACAGCCAAGTAGAATAAAAAGTATGATTTCTTTTAAGTTTTGCTGTTATTGTGTATTTTTTCCTACAAAGTTGAGAGTCATCAACTTAAAACTCTAGACAATCCTTATTCATTTGAGTTCTATATTATTTTCTTTTTGTTGTTTTTTTTTCTACGTATATCTTAAGAGTTGTTGTCTATGTTTTAGTATTTTTTTGGATTTGTATTTGCTTGTTGTAAATGGGATTTTGCTTGGTTAGTTGATTTTTTGAAAAGTTAACTTTTTTTAGACACTTTTTGCCCCACCATGTTTGTGAACTGCTTTCATATTTACTCTTCAGTTTTTTCATTTTAATGTTTTTTGGTTACTCTTCAGGTGTGAATATCTTAAAAACACACACACACAAGTTTTTTTTTTTTTACTTTTTGCATTAATTTTTTTTTTAAATGAAGATGTTTACCGCTTCGACAGTATTAGTGGTATTCTTTATGTTGTTTTTGTTGTAGTTGCTGTCGTTTTCATCTTCATTGTCGTCGTCATGCACATGTAATAAAAACAACAAAAATATCGTAATAGCCAACGCCATCTTGCATATTTATAAGTACAAGCATAGAGAATGAAAATAAAAAATACTAAAAGAATAACAAAAAAAAAAAAAAAAAAAAAATCATTATAAATAACAACAGAAAAACAACTACCTCTAAGTTTGAATGTACTAAAGTAAAAGGTTTGTGTCTTGAGCCTTTCGTTTTATTATCCAACAATTTTGAAATATGTTTTTTTTTGTGCTTCTAAGTTATTTTAGTACACACACGTTTCTATGATATTTATTTAGTTTTAGTAATTTCAATACAGTGTGGTGCATAAACAACGTTATAGTTTAACAAATGAAGAAGTTTTTTTGTTTACTTTTTTTGATTATTTTTTTCAGAATTGACTTTGAAAACTTGGGAAATTTATAATGGACAGACTTAGAACAAAGAATCAAAGTTGTTGAAATTTATTTTGAAAGTCAGCATTCGATTATTCAGACATAAAGTTCCTATCGCATAATGAGCGCGTAATAGGCAGAATTGCAGAATATGGGGCACCCAAAACCGAAAACCAAAAGAGGACAAAACTAACACGAATGCAACATATACAACTGCAATATTTTAGTTTGATAATTTCCTAACTGTGACAAAGTTTGGTAAGAATTTAAAGTTTAACATTCATTTGTAATAATAATAGCTTTTTCATTTGTCTTGTTAATATAAATTTATGTTTTATGTATATAGAAGTGTATAGTGTATAGAACACTAAATTTGTTAAATACTTAAACTGAAAACAATTGACGAGGAGAATATATGTGAGTTATATAATTTCTGTGAAACTATTACCGTATTCACAAAACCCCTTGTATCAATTGTATGTTGTATTAAAATACATAAATACATACAATAGATACAACAATACAAGGGGTTTTGTGAATACGGCATATATTGTCGTGTTTTTTATTAAACAATTGTTTGTCTATTGTATATTTATATTAAGATTATTAGATCAATTAAAATATCGTACTGAAGATGTCGAATTAAAACGTCGGAGGAAAAGATTATAATATAATCTTTTTATTTCCATAGAACGCAAGAAATTAATAAGCCCGTTTAGAGTTTTCTAAAATAACATAACAATAGAATTAGAAAAAGATCGAAAATAATTCAAATTAAATATACCGAGAATAATTGTTGGCCAAGGATGCATAGTTGGACATCCTTTTTATATTTTTCGAAAACGACTTTCCAGAATTATGGTACAGCTCAAGCAGCTAATCCAACTATGACTCTCCTGAGCGAAACTTTTGGCGATCATAACGTTACTTATTTTTTTATCTTTAATGCTATTTTACGCCTTGAATACTATCCTCAAAGTGGAAGGTTTCCTTAGATTCCATGATACCAAAGCCAGGTAAAGATTATACAAAAGTGGAGTCATATAGGCCTATTAGCTTATTATCAAATACATCGAAGCTATTTGAGAAATTATTAGTGTCAAAATTAATAAGATTATTAGTGTTAAATGAAAATAGTTGTATTCCGAATCATCAACTTGGACTTAGAAGAAAACACAACACGATTGAACAAACTCATCGAATAGTGAATGTCATAAGAAAAGCCATTGAAGAAAAAAAAAAGCTTTTGATAAAGTCTGGCATGTTGACTTATTACATAAATTGAAGCAAAATTTACCACCAAAGACACATGAGCTAGTAATTTATTATTAAAGGAGGCAATTTCTTAAGTTCCTCTCATCCAATTGGCAAAAGGCAGCATCCTGGGTTCTCTATTATACTTAATTTATACTTCAGACATGCCAGCAAACAACTACACCCAAATTTCAACATTTGCAAACGATACAGCTTTTCTGAGCCGGCTCGAAAACCGTCATGAAACATCTCGTAACTTACACGATCATACATTTCCACCAGAAATATCGTTAAAACAAATAATATTCACCCTGCGCCGGGAATCATGCTCCCTATTAAAATCCATAATTAAATAACAGCTCAACATTCGCATGTGAAAAATCTCAACATTCGCATGTAAATTTACTCAAATGAAACTAAAAGCCATTCAAAATCATTGGCTTATTGGAAGAAATTCTGTCCTTAAGGCTTATTTGTCCGGGAGAAACAGTAACTTAACCTTACCGTAAAAAACTAAGACCAATCTATTTCTTGCAGATTAAGACGTAACATCTTACTGCTAACTATATTATTTCTAATTGCTTTACATACAACAAAATGAAGCAGCTGATTTACAACGTTACTGTTACTCCCGGCTAACTGAGCCTTTAGTCTCGATTGCTAGCTTCTACTTTACAACTCTATCTTAAAGACTGCCTCGGCTTCTAATATCGAAAAAATTTAAAGGCGCCAAAAATAAGCTTCTTCGAATAATCACAGCCGCTTCCTGGTAGGTTAAAAACTCAAACATCCATAAGGATCTCAATGTGCCATTAGTAGAAACTATGATTACAAAATATGCAGTAAAATATCAAAAAAGTCTTGAACTACAGCCAAATCCACACTCGCTTAAGAAGAAAAGACACTGCAGCACTCACCCAATCAGAAGTGCGATAAATACCCTCATATATGAAAAGAAACCGTTATGATGATTTGTCTGGCATTATCAGGACATAAAACAAAGTAATAGGATAAGATTTGATTAATTATAAATATGAACTTAATATTTGTAGAATAAATAAAAATTGAAAAACGATAACGTTACTTATGCGCCACACTGTAGGCACAAACATTCATATGTTCGTTTCCAGGAAAATATTACACAAAATATGTTATAAATAAAAGTGTTATTAATAAAATTGTTAACATAAAAAAGCTTTTATAATTTTAATATTTCTTCAAATTAACAGTTTTTACAAAACTTTTTAGCAAAATCTAAAAAAAAAAATTATGTTTTAATCAATTAGTTATTATAAGTAATTAGTATTGTGGTTATTTTGTTGAACTGTTAATGGGTTTTAAGCCAAATTTTGATATTTTAATTAGGCTAAAGTTCTTCAAATTTAATTTTCATTGAATTATTTTTATGAAGAAAATAATTTTACAACATGAAATTAATTAAAATTTATTGATAATTTTTCATTCTTATAAATTATTTTCTAACCGATTAAAAAAATGAAGTTAATTAATAATCGGAAACGTAATTTAAGAGCTGTGGTACTAAGTACTGTTCTTTGCCAAGCTTTGCTTTCAAAATTGTGGAACAGGTTGTGTTATCCGAACTACAAGTGAATACATATTTTCGTTTTATCCATTTCACACCTAAAATTCAAAATTTAGTTTAAATGTATATCAAAGTTTTGTTAGGCGATTCAATTTAAGTTCAAACTCTTTTAATTTATGAAACGAAATAAGTGCTCTTATTTTATTTTGATATAAATAGACTTAAATTGTTTTTTAGTTTAGTATTTTTTTCTCTTGGGACTTTAACTGTCTTGTTTTTACGGCTAACAAATCTATGAAACTAAATATAATAAAGAATTTAGCGAGTATTTATAGCAAATGTTAACAGCATATTTTAAGCATGTTGTTGTCATTTTTATTTTATAATTATTATTATGTCTACATAGTTTTCCTAAAAAAAAACGCTAGCAGACTGTTAACGTGAAACAATGTAAATGTTAAGTTAAACTACAAATACACCAGCGCAGTCACAGTGTACAGCAATTATAAAATATTTGTTTGTGTTGGCAGCACTATCTTGCAACAATGTTGCAATAAAAAATAACTAAAATAATTAATTTCTTTAAAAACAACATAAAAATATTTAATAACGAAAGATAAAAATCAATTATAAAAATCTTTCAGATATTTTTATTTATATAATTTTATTTTTGTAGATATCCCACAGCAAACTTAATAAAAGCAAAGTATATAAATATATCGTTACCTAGAACGCAAAAGGACCTATCTCTAACATTTTGAATATTTAACAGAAAAAGCAAACAACTATTCAAATTGATAAATTGCCTTAACTTATTTTTCTTTTTTTTTTTTTAGTAAAAGCTACACAAAAAAAAATAACAAAAGTTATATATTTTTTAACAATTTTTTTAATTAACATGTTTGTAAATTGTCATATTAGCAATTTGTTTTCTTTGTAGAAAATCAATATGTATGTATGTACATTAGGGGTATAACCAATTTTTTGGCATAGTACCGTGTCCTAGTAACCACGAAAATCATAATCTTTTGTAATTTTTCTCAAAAAAGTTCACGCACCAATTGGTTTTTCTAAACCAATGCAATATTGAATATTCATAATTTAATACGGTGTTTTTTATTCTTTTTTAATTTTTTTTTTTATTTAAGGTTAAAAATACGTTTTAGTTTGCGGAAAAATTTCTTACCATATCTAAATATTAATGAAATTTCATACTCGAGCTATTTTTTGTTTTAAATAAACATATTATTAATTTTTCTTAACCAAAAAGAAAATTAAAAATGTTCAAAACATCATCGCGGTTGGTGCGTGAACTTTTTTGACCTTAGCGAAAAAATAAATATACGTTCCCTTATAGTTTTTTATGCTCTATCGGACTGTGCTATGCCAATTTTGATATTTTAAAAAATTGTTAAAACGTTATATCCCTAATGTACATGTCTGTCATAGAAAAATCTTTATTTTCACTTAAAAATCTTTGAAAAAATAAATGATGCGATGATTGTTTTCGAATTTAGGCAATCTATACGGTAAGTAAAGTTGTTATTTTACGATTTATAAAGAAATACTAATGTATCTGTTATTAATTCTAGTTTCACAAATAATACTGTTTATGATGCCAGGATTCCATTTTGTGTGAATGTCGAAACTTATATATATGTTTAGCTTATATAAGTTTAAATGCTTTTTGTGATGTAATTTTTAATAATTTTTATCAAGAAAAATTGATATTAACGTTAAATTGCATCTTTTATTTCAATTTAGTTAATATGACAATTTCATAACAAAAATTTATATTTAACTAGCTGACCCGGCAAACGTTGTTTTGCCATATACTTTCTTTCTTTCAGATGTTACAGTGTCTGCATGTCAAAAACCGAATGACTGGTTAAGAAAATATAGAAAGGGGGAAGTTTTTACCCCCCTTGTCATATTCATGCCCCGTTCTCTTTCAGATGTTACAGTGCCTGCATACCAAATTTTAAGAAAACCGGTTGATTAGTTAAGAAGACATAGATAGGGGTAGCTTTTACCCCTCTTGCTCTATTTCACGCCCTAAATAATAAAATCTATAGGCTATAGTTCTTTCCAACTGTAACACGATTTGCCTGCGAAATTTCAAGAAAATCGGTTGATTAGTTAAGAAGATATAGCCAGGGGTAGCTTTTACCCCTATTTCACACCCTATTCCCTTTTTCCTTTCAGATGTTACCGTGTTTTCAATTTTTAAAAAAACCCTTTCGTTAATTAAGAATATATAGGGAAGGGGAGGTTTTACCGCAATTGCCCTATCTCACGCCCTATTCCCTATTTGCTTTCAGATGTTACAGTTTCTGCAAACCAAATTTTAAGATAACCGGTTGATTCGTTTTAGAGATTGGGGTAGGGGATCTTTTACCACTATTGCCCTATTCCACGCCTTAAATAAAAAAATGGGGCTGTAGTTTTTTCCAGATGTTATACTATTTGACTCCAAAATTTTAAGAAAATCGATTAATAAGTTTAGAAGATATAGGGAGGGGGAGCTTTTACCCCTCTTGCTCTATTTCACGAACTATTCCCTATTTCCTTTCAGATGTAACAGTGCCTGTATGCCAAATTTTAAGAAAACCGGTTGATAAGTTAAGAAGATATAGGGAAGGGGAGCTTTTGCTTTTCGCGCCCTCTAGCGGTATAAAATATACTTTACGACCTATTCTCATACCAAACAAATACACATACATAATTTCATAAAAATCGGCCAAGCCTTTTCGGAGGAGTTCAAAATGGAGGGCATTTTGTTGATAATTGTATGGGGATATATACATAGGAAAATCTAAATGCCATATCTCCATAGCACCTAAGCCGATTTCGTACAAGCTTCACACAAACCATCTACAGACTATCCCCAATGTACCCTGATATTTTGGTTGAAATCGGTCAACCCGTTTCCGCAGTTAGTGGTGACATCACAGTGAACACTTATTTTTATATATATACACAGAAAAAAATATGTCAAGAAAATTTTTAACAACATAGTTTGGTTAAAATATAATTTTTGTTTTACAAACTTTTTGTTTGCTTCAATGAAAAAAGTTATCATATATACACTTTGCAAAATAGCACTCAATAAAACATATTTAATAATGAAATATTTAAATATTTCTTGATATTCAATAAAACAAATATTTGAATCAACGCTAAAACAGTATTTTTATAACTCTTGTCTACTTTATAATAGGTCATAATTCTCATTCGCTTAACAGTTTTATTGGGTTAAATATCTTTAGTTTTGCCAAAAGGCCCAACCACAATGTGCTAAAGTGGGTTAATCAAATGTGCGAATACATGTTAATTAAATGAGGCAAACCATATTGAACTTAAGGAAGCTTTTTGCTAAGTTTAATTAAACTGTCATTTGCTTAAGCAAGGTGCGAATCTAATCGCACATTCCGTACGGAATCAAAAGTTTTTTTATTTTGTTTTTGTTTTTTTAAATACATTTGAGAGACTTTTTGTTAATTTTTGACAGTAGGTTAAGCAAGGCTACGCATATTATGGTTAGGCCTAAAGTCTTTAGAAAAAGGTTTCCTGATGATCTGGCTTAAGCAACCAGCGAAATGCACATAGGAACTGGCTTATCCCCCCATAATAAATTTTTGTGTATTTATTTAAAAAGGAAAAAAATGGGAATTAAGCACGTCACCATTAATAAATAAAGATTCGATAAACATTTTATTTGATTTATTCAACATTTCCAACAATTTATTTTTAAATCACGCAAACATTTTGTTGAAAAAAAAATTATTTTGGGCAACAACTTTTTTTATTAATTCAATAAACTTGGTTGTTGACTAAAAATTTAATAACTATACCTACAAACTTTTTTATATCAATAATGCAAAAATTGTCATCGCAGAAAATTCAAAAACTTTTTTTTTTATCAAATATGAAAATTATTTTTTTCTGTGTAGAATTGGTAACAAATATTTTATTGAATATAACAAACTCATTGTTAACAATAGTTATTTACAATATAATTTTTTCAATTTACAAATTTAGTTGTTGGTGCCTTTCAATTAAAAAGTTAATTGTATTGACGAATATGGTATTCAATATGGCAATTGATTTGTCATAATTTTTTTGTTTTTGTGTACCAGTTGTTTTGAAAAATTGCAATATTGTATGTTATGCAAACTGTTAGTTAGTTAGCTCTTTTAGCGTTTATCATGAAAAACTCAATTATTAATTTTGGGTTAGTAAGGGCCTTTTGCGTTTCAAGTAACGATGTATTTTTTTTAAGCAAATGAAAAGAAATCAAATTGTTTTGAAGCAATTTATTCCTTGAGATGTTTTAGGGCATAAAATATCGTGTTTTGTGGGTGGTTGGTTTGGGTGTTGGAAGTCTGCTGTGGTGTATTTTTGTTTTTAATTTGTTGTTTTTCACTCTGTAGCAAGATTTTTGGTTTAAAGCTTATCTAATCGTGTTCTTAATAAAAATAAAAATCACAGCTTTAAAGTAATAAAATTTTTCCTTTATTTATTTTTTTTTTAAATTGTTAATATATTTTCAACAACTTTTTTTCTTATTTCTTATTGGGCATTTTATTGCCACTTTTTTGACCATAATATGAGAAGCGTGAAAATTTTTAAACATTTGCCAGTTGAGACACTAGGAAAATCTATAATTTTATATTTACTGTAATGGCTGGCAATAAGAATGTAACTTTTTATTTAAAACTTTAAATGTTTGAAGCCGAAGTATTGGCCTTAAGTTTTAGAGCAATAAAATTTTTTGAATGATGAGAAGTACATGGAAAAATTAAAGTGCTTTATAATTTTTTTTTAACTTTAACAAAAAAGTATTTTACTTCTTTTAGGGCTTTTAGATTTAAATCACGTTTTTAATTAAATTTAATTTGAAGTATTTAAAGAAAGAAGAGATTACAATAAATTTTGTGCCCACAACACCATAATGAAGAGGGCACAATTCGTTTGTGGTGATGTGTGTAGCACATACAAATATTGGTTTAATACGATTAAGTATACCGATCTTCTCAGCAACCCTTTCTGATTCGATCTATTGATGTCCGTCAGTCTGGATAGCTAGTTGTATGTCCATGTTGAAGGTTTGCGCAAAGAACAGGTCGTAATTTTGATAATAATTTGATGATATTTGATACTTAAGTTTATAAAGGTGATGTCCACACAGTAAATTTTTTAGGTATACCGATCGACTCTGAATCACTTTCTGAGTCGATCTAGCGATGTCTAGTACGGCTGGCTAGCTGTTTATGTAAAACTTTGGCGACAATTGATGAAATTTGGAACATAGGCTATAATTGGCACAAGGACCAAGCCTATTGGAAATGTGGCGAATCAGTCCATAATTTCACTAGCCTCCATACAAGATATTTTCTGGAATAGGGTCTTTGTGCACATAAACCATATTATGTTGGTACTATGATTAAATTTGGTTCAAACTAATTTAATTGCAATTAAAATCGTCTTACAAAATTTTATGGCCCTACGCTTCATCAGGTGTTAAAGTGGAATTTAGTGGAATCGGCCCATATTTGTCCATTGTTCCCATACAAATACTACGAAGGAAAATAGTACTGAAATAAAATGGCGATGATAACTTTTTTTAAGGCAAACTTTTGTGGTAGTTTCAGAATCGACCAAAGGTCCCAAAATAAGCCCCCATTCTGAAATCGCTTTGTCCGGGATCACACTATGAAAGTTTTCTTTCAGAAAGCCCAAGTTTATTGGTGAGAGGGGAAGAGAACATGCTATTATTCTCACCCCTCTCACCAATAAACTCAGACTTTCTGAAAGAAAACTTTCATAGTGTGAACCCAGACTTTAAGGCGATAAATTCTCATAAAGATGTTATTTACGGTTTAAAAGAACTCCAAAATCTAAGCCTCATTATATAATTTTGTTTTGCCGGGTCCATGATTGCCCATATCAGAACCGTGGACAAGGCTAGACTCTCGAAAATTTGCCTGTTTATACTGTGTAATAGGGTATCAAATGGTCGGGCTTAACACCCCATACTTTATAACTTGTTTTTAATGAAAAAGGAAAACAAAAATATTAATTGAATTGTTTTAAATTGAACCACTTTCAATATGAATTTTTATGGCGTTCTGAAGTCAGAATTTCTTTTTTTATAAAACCTGATAAGTCGTCTGAAAGTCGAAAAATCTGATTTTTTCAACTTTAAGATATTAGAAAGGTTAAACATTTATTTGAAGGTTCTTGGTAGGATTTTCAGACATATCATGTTTTCTAAATATAGATGAATTTGCACAGTTATGAAGTCTCAAATATGGCAAAGGTTATCGCGAAAAAGCTTGTGTAAAGGAGAAATTCTGAGTACCTATTCGGATTCAGCGCAAACCTTTGGAAAACTATACGTTAATCGCAGGTATTCTCTTTTTTCCAAATTTTGCAAGCCTGTGTAACTAAAGCTTTTGTAACCTTTTTTTTTTTTTTGTTAAAAAGACATCCTTTTCTTTAATATTTTTTTCCAATTTCCAACATCTTAATAAAGTCATAAACTTATATTTGTTATTTGTTTTAAGATCGTTGACTAGAAAAATAAAATAAAAAAACACCAACGATAACCAGAGGACTGAATACTCATATTAATGAAAAAGGAATTGCTACTTGAAAATGTCAACAAAGTATTTCATTGTCGCCATGAAAAAGATATAATAAACCGAATGATGAAATTAAAAATAAAAAAAAAAACAAATAAAAATGCTAAGGCAGAAAAAAAATATTGTTGCTGGTATTGAAATTATTAAAAGACGAATGAAACAAGTGGAAGTAATATGAAAACAGCAGGACATAATATTAAATATATAGAAGCTAAAGAAATAACAAAACAGGGGAATTTTTATTATATTTTTTTTTCTTTTTTGTTGGCGATTTAACGCACTTAAATTAAATGTATAAGACAAGTTTAATTGTTAATAATGCAAAAAAGTTTTCACTGAGAAAAAAACAAGTTGAATCCAATTTTATTGCACCGCCATAGGGGAGATGGTGTTTTATGTTTGTGCAAAAGTTTTGACTGCATATACAAATGCTGATCCGAAATGCACCTCCTCAAATATACCTCCGTCTGTCTGGCTGTCTGTCTGTCCATGCCATAATTCTTGTATACAAACTGTAGGTGGGAATTGTTATGAAATCTAGTTTATGATTAGTCTCTTATTACTGTTAGTATTAGAACGAAATTAGCAAGAATTATTTTTATGTATTCTTATAAAGTCAAAAAAGTTGCATTTGGATAGGTTCATAATTTATCAAAGCTTCTAATCCCAAAAACTACCTAAGCTTGCATAAATGTCACAATATATTTTTAATTTATAAATTGACTTTTATTCGACCTTTACACAATTTATTAGTATTATTATTTAATTAAACTTGAGGTCATTTTTTTTAAAACAAATTAAATTTATTTAATCCAATATTATTTGTCAAACATTCAAGAAAAAAACCCTGAAGAAGGCACACAACGGAGTGCCGAAATATTGGATTAAATAAATTTAATTTGTTTTATAAAAAAAGAGACCTCAAGCTTAATTAAATAATAATACTAATATATTTTAAATGAATATATAAAAATTTTCCCAATAACAGCTTACTCCCGACAATCATATAAAATTATGTTATTAGGTGAAATTCGAGAGGAACAACTCTAAAACTTCTTGGTGTAGGTTACCTTATGGTCGAGTTAAATAATCTTTGCATCTTTACTTAAAGTTAATTATCGTACTAAAATGGTTAACGAGATTAGAAGAGAACGTAAAAGCAAAAGCATAAAAACGATCGTCTGCATGCCTATTAGTAGAAAATTATTTGAAAAATCGTTGAGCAGTCAGTTGAATAGAGGTTTGCTCTGTATACAGAAAAAATTATTGCCGAATTATTTTCAAACAAACGCTTGTTTGAAAATTTTTTTGATTTCTACAAATTTTTTTACTGATTCAATCAATATTTTTGTTTGATTTTTATTTAACCAACAAAAATGTGGGCAACTCTTCAAAAATTTAATAAGCGCGCTATTGGTTTGAAGTTTTCATAATTTTGTATGAAATATTTAACGCTCTGTAATGTTGTCGTCTTTTTGCATTTTTTTTATTGATTGTAAGCAACACTTCTTTATGTGAAATATAAGAACTACAACAAAAAAAACATGCAGTCTATTTTTGGACGCTTTAAAAAAGTACAGCAATAAGAAAAATGATAAGAAAAACCTGACGAGGTTTGTAGTAAAAAAACAACAAAAACAATAGCTGGTAAAAAAACGTTTCACTCTTTTTAAACAACAGAAACAACAACAACATTATAAGAAACAAAATAAATTTTTGGTTGGTTTCAAAGTTGGTAAAAAAAAAAACAAAATCCCGTATTCAATTTTTTCAAATAGTTTGCTTAAATACATCAAATACAAAAATACAATGATGGCGGAAAACCTCGATATGTCTGCCGCCGTTTTTGGTTACATTACTTCTTCATTAGCAAAGGAAAGGATAAAGCAACAGTGAGTGATGAAGAAAAACACTGTGAGTATAAATATGACTTCGTTCAAAAATTATTCCAACAAAAAAATGTGTCTCAAAGCCAGCCGGCCGCTCTGCTCTGCTTCATCTTCGCCAACAGTGCTTGCTTGTGTGCGCGTCATTGCTTGTGCCAAAACTTTTTTGTTTGATTCAGCAAAATTATTTGTTTGAAATTTATATGAATTTCAGTAAACTTTTTGTTTGATTCTGTAAAATTATTTGTTTGAAAAAATCGGCGTTTTTTTTCAATAAACAAAATGCAAATAAATTGTTTGAATATGCGAATTTGTTTGTAGGACCGATTTTAGACAAAAAATTTTTTGATTCTACAAATTTTTTGTTTGAATTGGAAAAATAATTTTTTCTGTGTATACCTTAACTTTATTGATTTCGAGAAGCATTTTACACCCTGGCCCAAAACGTTATCTGAAATGCTCCCAAGTGTTAATAAAAAGTATGAACACCGGTGCACACTGGCGAATTCTACATGATGGCATGGTTAGTCGTCAGATTGAGGTTGTCACTTGCATTCGCAAAGGTGTGTGAGGTTTCCTCTGTTGTTCAATATAGTGCTAGATAGTGTGATGCACCTGGGAAAACACTAGATCGTCTGGGGGCTGAGCAAAAGGTTGAAGGGTCTCGAATATCCAGACGATATATGCCTTTTCTTTCATAGCTTAATTGACATGTATGCAAAACTAAGGCGTTTCGCCTACATATCCGAGAAAGCCAGGTTGAAAATATATATAAAAAAACCAATGCAATGCGAATAAACTCTGGAAGCTTGAATCCCTTTCTTATAAATAATAAATTATTACAAGAAGTTGAAACATTATGTTACCGAGGACCTGTTAAAATCCGAACTTGTGGATCTTGGACATTGCAAGCCAGCTCAGTAAAGTATGCAAATCATCCTAAATATCACGCCGTGTTAAGATCAACATTTTCAACACCAATAGAAAAACACCTCTGTTATATGGATGTGAAACTTTGAACCAGGGCTGTGGAGTCGGAGTTGGGATTTTTGTACCGGAGTCGGAGTCGACTCCAAAATGTTTCCACAAAATTTTTTAGTTTAATTTCTTCGATTAAAGGTAATTTTTTAATAAAAACTATTTATTACTAATCCAATATTTCTTTACCTCAATGGATAATTTCTTTAAGGATTTTTGGTTTTTTGAAATTTAATCAAAATTTTTAAAAACTAAATTTGATGAAACAACAAAAACTTGCCAATTATGACTAAAATTAAAAAATATACACAGGAAACAGAAATTGTTCTTTTCAATTTTTATAAACTTATTGTATTTCCTATCTTCTTCTTATAAATCAAAAGTCTGTAATTTTGATTAATAGTTAAAGTTTTTTTATTCAAAAGCGAGCTTTAGCTTAAAGATTAATTGTGAAGAAAAAATAAAACAGTTTAAGAAGGGTCTGCTTTAAAAATTGTAAAGTTAGAAAATAAGGTCGAGTCTTCTTTACATATAAGAAGGTGATTGCAAAACTAGTATGTTTCAAAAATTAAAAAAATTGAGATCACAATTCATTTCAACAGATCTTTAAGCACTTTATGAGAATAAGTCCTCGAGCCATGTCCTTTTCTATGTTTTAATGTGACCTATACTTGCATTTGGTAACAAAACTGGTTCGTTCCACTCACCAGACATTTTAAAAAATATCTCTTCGCATTTTCTATAACAAAACTCGCTGGTTCACTATTGTTTGAAGTGCACCAAGATATTTTGATGAAATGGAGTCAAATAAGAGAATTAAGAAATGCAAATTTGTAAAAAAATTTGGTTTTTATAAAAAGTATATTGAAAAATATTTTTGTAGCGATGTTAAATATATGTGACTGGAAATCTGCTGTAGCTTTTTAAATTCCAACCTTCAAAGTGAATGATAATAGAAAAAAAAAGAAAAGGAACTCGGAAAAATACATGACATTATTCCAGATATAATTCCCATCAATGTGAGGGTTAACCCGAAAAATGTTTTTTATACAAATTTTACAAGTGAAGGCGGAATGTTTAAATAAAAATATATTTAATATTATTGAGAAGAAACAGAGTTGGTCAAAATATTTGACTTAACAAAAAAAAAAAATAAAACCAAAACGTCAGTTTTTAATTTTTCCATATTAAAAAGAAAAGGCCTCACTTCACAATTTAGGAAAAAAGGCTCCTGATGTTCTTTCCCTCTACAAATTCAGTGTTAAAAAACACTAAGTACACTTGATATCCTTATGTAAATAACTATAATTAAGTTAAATGCGGCACGTGTTAGAATTAAAATATTGATTTAAAATTTTTACAGAATAATTTGCTTGCTATATTTAACCATTTAAAGGGCATTGTATTAAAAATAGTCGTATACATTGCATCAAGGTTAGAGTAGGAGTCGGAGTTGTAGTCGGAGTCGTACTTAAAAAATTTCAGCGGATGGAGTCGGAGTCGGAGTTATCACTATTTCTTGACGACTCCACAGCCCTGCTTTGAACGCCTCCTCCCGAAGAGTTCTACGAATCTTCTGGCCACGAACCACCTTAAGCAAATACAGAGAAGAGAGTGGAACTGGATTGGACACAAACGACATAAGCCACTGTCCGATATTGCCAGGAATGGTATAGAATGAAGCCCGCTGGGGAGTCGCAGATGAGACCCACCCGCACATACATGTCGTGGGCAAATTGATAGCGAGGCTAGAAAAATGCATAAAAGCTGGAGCGAAGTGAAAACTATTGCGATGAACAGATTTGAATGGAAGAACATTTTTGAGGTCCTTTTTATAGGATCAAAATTTACATTTACTATGATGCATTTGCAGAAACTTAGCTAAAGTATTATTAAATTTAGTCAAAAGTTTCAATTGTTTTGATTCGTTTCTTAGCTAAAATATGAGCAGTCCTTTTGGAGAGAATTTTATTTATTGCTGGAAAGATAATCAAAAGTCGCAAATTACGACGACCAGTTT
This sequence comes from Pollenia angustigena, assembly GCA_930367215.1. Taxonomy (NCBI): domain Eukaryota; kingdom Metazoa; phylum Arthropoda; class Insecta; order Diptera; family Polleniidae; genus Pollenia; species Pollenia angustigena. The sequence goes on along the minus strand of OV884057.1, from coordinate 183,932,208 downwards.
TTTTATGACATGAAAAGTAAAGTAGAATTATGGACATATTCAAGTTAACTATTGATGTTTCGCATATTAAATAACACTCCGTGACAAAATCGTGACCAACTTAATCTGACAGCTAATCTGTATGTAAAAAATCCGCTGAATCCGAATATGAAGTCAGGATTGTAAAAAGTAGAACAGTTTTTGAGAGATTTCGTTATTTGTGTTTTTAGCAAAGATTATGCGACTGAAATATTGGCCAATTTGAAAATAAATAATGAGAAAATTCGCTATTTAAACATTGAGTTGCCTTTTTGTTGACACTGTTTATATGAAAAGCAGATCCGTCTTGTCTTAACCGAATTTAATTTACTTGTCTATTAGAAAGCCCAAGCGATATTTTGCCTAGAAGTAGAAGCAGCATATGGATCTCTTGTGATATATCTTTGCTCTTGGTAAAAGAAAATTTTCGACCGGCCCACAATGTCCAGCATTTATTTACAAGTGTTGGGGCAGAGACTTCAAACTTCACTAATAAATTACTAGGGATTTAATATTTATCCATCATTTAATATTTAACATTTAAAAAAAAATTTCCATTTTAATCACATTCAATATCTAGTTGGTTACAGACTAAAAACAAAAAATTTTAAAAGATTTCAACTTAAAGAAATTATCATTATTCAAGATTTTCTTTTTATTTTCTGGTCATGTAAACCTCAGAAAAAAAACCAAAACCCTAAATCAGTTTATTGACCCGTCTTAAATAGTTTAACTTAAGTTACAATCATGCAACTATTCAATTCTTTAACAAATTTTTCTTGTAAAATAACAATAAAAACGTATTTTTGTCATAAACATTTTTCTGTTTCAAAAGCATTTTTGTTTTTTTTTTTAGTTCGTTTTAGTTTTTGCAAAAGTACAAAATCATAAATCACGATTTCCGATCAAAAGAAATAAAGCATTAAAACATTTAAACTAAAAGATCATAACTTTAAACATAAAATACGAAAAATAGAAAAAAAATGAGATTGAATTTTTGTCTATAACACAAAAAGACAACAAAATGGCAAACAAATACACGATTTTTTGCTAAAGAAAATTACAGATGAAGAAATATTTAACAATTGTTAACAATACAAAATGAAAATTGTAGTTAACAAATAAAATATTGTAATAAAAAAACAAAAAATAAAATCAAAAACTCAAAATTATAAACGAATAACAAATTTCACTTTTTATTAAACAATATTTGGCATTAAATTTTTTGTTTATGAGATTTTTATTTAATAATATTTTATTACTTTTAAATTGTGGTATAATAAAAATTCACACCAACAAAAATGAAGAAACAAGCAAACAAATTTTTTGCCCGATGTATCAAAATATTTAATATTTTTTTTTTTTTGGAGTTAAACGAACATATTGGCACGATTATTAGTCATCGTTTGTGGTTACAGTCAAAATCATTTTCTTTGTCATTGTTGTGTTTTTAAGATCTTTGTTGTCTTTTAGTTTGTTTTAATACCTAAAGAGGTCCCTTCCTTAATAGTAGAAATATGAGTGGTTGAGGTACATAAATATATTTTTTATATTTTAATATGTAACAAATGACTTAGGTTGGTTTTGCATGTTAACAAATTTGTTGGGGAGTTTTTTTTTGTAAGGGCTTATGACTTTTGCAATATAAACAAAAAAAACACGGTTCAGCCAAAGTATGGAATGTATAAACCATTTATTTTGTAAGAATTTGCTAGTTGAAAATATAATATTAAAAGCTTTATTTAATTTGTTTTATACATATTTATCACCCAATACGGACGGCTAGTTTCTATACCAGAGAACTGCAAAATCACAATTTTTCTTGATTTATTCATACGCTCAAATTTACGTTAACTCTTTGCTTGCAAAACAAAGTTCAACGTTGGTAATTTTTACATCGTTTCGTACACATTTGATTTTTGCATGTATTCGTTTTTTATTGAAAGTGCTTTATTTGCATTTTTGTTGCGCATGCAATATAACACAACTGTGTAAATTCAAAAGTAACACATTCTTATACTCTTGCATTCAAGTAGTCATTGTCCACTCGATGAGACGCTTTGTTAACATTAACAACAATGAACCACTCGATGAGACGCTTTGTTAACATTAACAACAATAAACCACTCGATGAGACGCTTTGTTTAAATTAACAACAATAAAAACTACAATAACAAGAATTCATTGTACCTACATACAGAACTACTGTACTTTTAAAGATGAAAAAAAGTCTGTTTCTAAATTGTTTGTACCTACATATGTATGTGCGTTTAGTTTCATTTCAATTTTTATACCCACACCACAATAGTGGAGAGGGTATTATGCATTTGTGCTGATGCGTGTAACGCCTTAAAATAGTTGTCCTAGACCCACCTTAAAGTAAACCGATCTACGCAGAATCACTTTCTGAGTCGAACTAACGATGTCCGTCCGGCTGGCTGGCTGGCTGTCCATGTAACCTTGTGCGCAAAGTACAGGTCGTAATTTTGGAGATAATTTGATAAAATTTGGGCCATAGGTTCTTATTGGCACAAGGACCAAGCCTAAAATAGGCCGAATCGTAGGACCACGAGGGAAGATAGGGGGAAATTTCTTCCTCTCAGAAACTATCAAACCGATTTTAATGAAATTTAAAATATAGATAGAACCATATCTATAGGAACACATTAGCTATACAGTTTTTAAAAAATAGGACCACAACGGGAGAATATAAATCCATATTTACATGGACACATAAGCATGATGTGTGTTTAAATACTGTGGTGCAGGGTATCATATGGTCGGGCTTGACCGACTATACTTTCTTACTTGTTTTTTCTTGTACTACATAGTTACTGCTGAATGTCTTCATTAGTAATAATTGCTTGATTTCTGGCTTTTTTGTTTGTATTTTTTTTTTTTTTTTCTTTACCAAAACAATTCTTGTCGCACCGAACACACAAACATCTTTATTAAAAAACGAAGCTAACGATTGTATAAATAACAAAGCACGATGTGCATTATTTGAATGACTGCAAACCAGCAGCGAATGTTTGCGGTTGCGCAAGTTTGATTGTATGACTGCAAGCGAGTGTATTTGTTGCTGTTCATTTAATGCGATTTTTTTACAATTGCACAAAGCCGTTCTCTGTTCTATACATAATTAGTGACAGTTATATTTGTATGTACGTTTGCGGACATGAGGGTTTGTAAGTATCCCACAAACAAAAAAAAGCAGTCCAAATTCCTTTTTTTAAAACTTAATGCTTAAAACACATAGACAACTGCAAATGTTGCTATGTACAATTGAAGTAGTGTTGTTAGCTCCTTATTTATTTTAAGAACGACAGCAATATAGTAAGCAGCTGGTTCCTAAATAACAAAACATGAAAATTATTAACAGCTGTTTCTTGTTTTTATATTTCAGTGAAGCAACTTAAATAGTTTTATTTTTCATAAGGGATAAATCGAAACATTAAGTACAAATTTGTTAACCGATTATGACACAAAATCTAGGCTAGTAAAATTTAATAAATAAAATTTTTTAACCTTAATATCTTTGGTATTTTATGGTCTTCTTAACAAATAATTATGCAATGTAGAAGCCTGAAGTGTTCTTTATGCAATTCAAAAAGTGTTCTATTGTGTCATATTGGTTGTATTTCCTATATTTTTATTAATGACCCTATGCTGCCTAGAGGAGAAAAAAAACAAATATACATTCACAAAACTAGCATATTCAATCAATATGACACAATACAACACTTATTATTTTTAAATAAATATTTATACGTCAACAAAGTTTTTAAATATAGGTAAATTTGTACGAAAAAGTCAATCTAGATATATTAAATCAAAGTTGACTAATGGGTGTCCAGGTAGGCTAGTTTGTAGTTAACTAGTTTATCATTGAAAGGGTTGCGGGCTCGATTCCCGCAAGATACCCTGGTTTGTTTCACTACAAAGTTCAGGTCTTTTTTAATCAATAAATACTTTTTATTATATAGTGAATATTTTAATTATTTGTTTTAATTGTTTTCCCTAATCCCGCGAAGCCCTACACTTGTCTGCAGGAGACCAGAGTCTCTGGAACTGATAGACAAGCTCCGGTCACTAAGTTACTATTGCTCGGTTAATGAAGTTAGAAAATATAATAATGTTTAATAGATTAATAATAAGTTGGCTCTTAATATGCTTTATACATCATCTGAATGGCATTTTAAAGCCCTCTCCAGTGATACCCATATGGTTAACACCTAAAGAGATATTGATAAAGCATTCTGAAACTTTAACGACCTATAACTAAAAAACTAAGGGCATTGGCGTAAAAAAACCTTCGTATAGATCTTTTTTTAATGATACTAAAAAATAATTAGTATTGTGGTTATTTTGTTGAACTGCATAGGATTTTTAATCCAAATTTTGATATTTTAATTAGGCTAAAGTTTATCAAATTTTAATTTTATTAAATTATTTTTATGAATAAAGGATAATGTTCATAATTTTCCATTCTTGACTGGGCTGGGAACTGAAACCAGGTTTTCACGGATAGGTTACCTTTAAATGTTTCGATTGCAACCACTAAATCTCTTCAAATGGCCGTTTAACTTTCACAGCCATTGACGACTGCTGGCAGTTAATAGTCAAACATCAATCTTTAAACCAAATTGTATTCAACCTTTGGTAGATCCAAATTAGATTTGAATGATTATCCACTTTAATTGATTTACATATTCTTCCTTATTTCTGTTTTTTTTCGTACTTTTTGTCAAGAATTTCTCTTGAAGTCTTGAACTTATTTGAACTTATCCATATTTGGGTTAATAAAAAAAGGCCTGCATAAATGTATTTAAAAAACAAACACACATCAAAACCCAAATGCTTGTACAAAAGTTTTTTAGCAAACACAATAACAAACGCTATGCGGTACTGTCCCCGCACCATTTAAAAAGTGCTGTGAGAGTACAAGGATTCATGTAAATACACTCTATACAGGATTTGTTTCTTTTAAAACCTTTCAATACGTAAACAATTTTTAGCATATACTTCTAGTATTTGAAAATTTATTTGTGCTGGTTGCGAGAATTTTTAACGTTAACTTGTCAATCGTACAAGTCGTATGTGGCGAACGAGTAAAAAGAAACGCTTTTGCAAAAAACTGTTCTTGCAATATTATCAAAGAAATAAACAAAACAAATTATTTTTTCATACATTCCGAAACCAATATTAGGAAATAAAGAATGTGTGTATTTTTTTGTTCCCAATCTCATTGCTGCGTGTATTTTCACATTCACTTTTTAATTTTGAGAGTATTTTTTATAGAGCAAAACATTTCGCTTATTTAAATCAATATTTGACATAACTCAAAAAAAATAATTTCACGATAACGCCATCAAACTTTTTGATTTGCTCTAACCAATTAGAATAATTACGACTAATTCTCTTTAAGCAAGGAAAGAATAAAATATATAAAGATGATTTTTAAACACAATGTAAAGAAAAACAAAGCGAACAATTCTGCATTACTAACTCCACAATTTCGTTTTTGAGTTATGTCAATGTTGAAGTTAATGAGCGATTAGTTTTATGCCTCGTCACGTTCATATACTTCCGTTAATTCGTCGTCTACACTTGTCTTCAGTATTTGTTTGAGACAGCCACACAACAGTATAGAGTTTGAAAGTTTTTCAATTATTGAATTGTGGGGTCAAATGGAATTGTGCAGGCCTCTACTGTCTTAATATCAAAATGGTGTTAAGCCGAGTTAATATTCGTGGTTTCAGCCGATGCTCTTTTCTGTTTGAAAAAATAAAAAAATTGTTTAGCAATATAAAATCTACCTTGTAACTGACATAAATTTAAATTTTTCAAAATTGGCTACAGTAGCAAAAGACGTCGTGTAACTGTGTTGATGTTAAAATAATCATTTTCATATAGACTTATGTATTTTAATGTACGTAAGTTCTACGAAATATTTCAGTTAAAAAGTGATGACTGCGAGCAGTATATTGTACAAAGATCAGTCTTCATTTCACAACTACTGCCCCTGCACTCAGAGAAAAAACATGTTTAATAAGTGATCACAACGAACATTTTTATTCATATTTGTCTAAAATGTTTAACCTAATAAGTTTATTATAATCCTAATAAAACTTGAACAAATATTTTTTGTCTGTGGTTTTCATGGGCAACCACGTATGTCTTAAAACAAATTCTGCAGGAGAGCCGAAAAACCATTCTAGATCTAACTATGGGCTAGGTATTGCACTTTTTAAACTTTGTCATAACGTTAAAATATCGGAATTTATCCATCTTTTTTCAAAAATTTTTAGAAACATGTAAAGAGCGTTGCAAATTAGGCAATATGGCATCAACATCTCAAAATCGGACAAATGGATATACGCGGTTGCCCATGAAAACCACAGATATTTTATGGTGTTTTACACTTTAAAAGTTACTCTGATCTAGCTAAACATATTAAATTATGTGAAATGTTTGCTACTATTATATATATATGTATATATATTTTCAACTATACAATTAAAATCAATCAAATAAAAGTTGGACACAAAAGGTATGTTTAGTACCATAATTTTTGTTTGCTTTAAAACACATTCTCTAATTGAGCAAACATTCAAAACAAACAATTAGGGGATTCACAAGGTGTCATAAAGTCATATGTCTTAAAATAATAACATGAAAAAATACGACAGTTGTGAACAACCCCTCATAATTTAGTGTGCTATTTTGAATTTAAATCGGCTGATTGAAAACAAAATAAAAAAATAAATATTTACCTAAAATCAAAATATTTTTTAATTCTAATCCATGAATTAATAAATTAAATTAGATCTTTTCTGACTTTTTTCCATTTTTCAGACGCAAACCACAAACAAATATTTTTTGTTTGCTTACCAAACATCGAGTCCTGAGCGGATCTAATTTGACGCCGCAAGTGTTTTGTTGCAAAAATTGCTAGCCGCAGGTTAAATTCGGATTTTAGCCGGATAAAACTGTAACATCAACGGCGACGGCTGCAAAATTATAGCCGCTCGGCTCAGCCGCTCAGCGCAGGTCTTTTCTGATTAATTACGACAGCACAATAAACATAGCAAGCAAAGTTTTATTAATTTAAGAAACTTTTTGTTCACAAAGCAACAACAATATTTTTAAACCATTGTAAAATGTTAGAACATTATGACAATACAACAAGATAGCACACCTTGTGAATACCTCAAATGTGTATTTATACAGAAAAGAACATTTTCTTCACGTCATTTTACGTGTGCGAGCATCAGTTAATCGGGAAACTTGAATTATTACAAAATAATAAAACTTGTTCAGGGAGAAAAAGAACAGGTAAGCTATTTATATATAATTATAAATACATACATACATGAATTAATGTTGTTTTTGTTTCAGCCAAAAACACCTACAACACATAAACCGGGATAGAAATTTTGACACACAATTTTATTATAAATCTGGAATTTTTTCAATTACCGTTCAACATTAAATCGATGCGGTGGATTTTATAATATATATAAATGGATAGTTGGTGTTTTACTTTGTTTTGAATGTATGTTTTTAATTTTATTTTTTAATATATGCTTTACTGTTTAATAAAACAAATTAAACGTACTTATATACATAAAGGCTCAGTTAGTCTCTACTTTCTGTTCTGTTACGAATCAGCTGATTTGTTTTTGTTATTAAAAAACCTATGAAATTTATTAGTTGTTCTGTTCCGTTGCGGTTCAGTTTGTTAAAATCAAAAACTTGTTAGGCAATTGTAAGTGACAGCAAAAAATAAATAATAATAAATACATATTTATATTGTAATAAACTGTTTTTTGATTTTGAAAAATCATAAAATTTAATTTCTTCAAATTAATGTGCATCAATGTTATTGAAATAAAACAATGGACGGTTCAAAACTAATAAATTTGTCATAAATGGCTAATAAGTTACTACAGAAAAACTAACTATTACAATTTCGTAACAGAACGGCACGGAACAGAACAGCAACAGAAAGAAAAGACTAGCTGAGCCTTAAGTATGTATTTTTAATAAAAAATTCATTTTTCAGAGTAAATTTGTTATTGTTTTTATTGAGAGAACCATATAACTTGTTGAAATAGACAGTTTTGCATGGTGTTGGGAAATATAGAAACATGGTTGGAAAGGTCGTTTGCGTTTTTCTTCTGAACATAATAAAATGCTTGCGACAATAATTAGCTAAAAACATTATGTCTGAACATATGTTGTTACTTAAGTAGTGTTTGCCACAAACATAATCACAAACATTAATGATAGTTTGCGATTGTAATTGCATCAGCCAGGGTTTATTTTGCGTGTGCCAAAAATTGATCTTAGTCAGAGCCCAGCTAAATAACTGTTGAACAGTTTTGAAAATTGTACAGAATCTTTCCAACTTTAGGGAAATAAAAGTGCTAAACTTTTGTGTTTCAAATTGCAAGCAAAAATAAAAATTTGTAACACATATGGGCATATCCGTAAAAAGGTCCACGGCGACCGAAAATTTAAAAGTTATTAAAAGCTGATAATTTGACTATATTATTATAGAGAAATATTTAGATTTTACTAATTTTATAAATTTAACCATAAATTTGTTCACTTATATGAACAATTGACTGTTAAGTTGTGCAAACGTTATTTCTTTTTTGTGAGAATGTTTTATAGCATGTTTTCTTTAATATTATCTTCCTTAAAATTTGATAAAAATTTTCTAATATGGTCTGTAATCTAAGGAAGAGTTCAAAGAGAAATATGTTATTCGGATTAACGGTAAATTTTTATTTTGTTTCAATCATTATTCAGTTAAATTATTATGGAAAAAATTTCACCTTCGAAAGAGCGTTTTATCTGAAAATTTTTTTTATCATTTTTTTTCGAAAATGCATTTAAATTTTATAATATTTATAAGTACTTGCGCTTTTATTGATAGATCACATTTCGCCACAAGTTCCTCCCTCAAAGTTTTTTATTTCATATTTTGCCTGAACCTCTTTTTAACACATATTTTAGTTTATTTCCAGGAATTACTTTTTAAAATAAAATAAACAACTACATTCTTTAGTTTTTTTTTGCATTTAAAGCAACTGCAATTAGATTTTAAATCATAGTAAACTTCTATTGTAAGATTTGTCATTTATTGCATTAAGTTTATTTATTTCTGACTTATAATCTCTACCAAATTATAATAAATGTCAAAATTGTTATTTAAGAAAATTTTTCAATTTCTTTTCTCGTCTATTGGAAATTGTTTAAAATTGAATGCAAATACGTTGCTAAAAATTGTTAGTTAAACAAATGTTGTCTTCTTTTTTAAAATGCTTTATTTGTCTAGTCTTTGTTAAAAAATAAATGCTCAAGTGTTTTATTTTTATTTTTTGTATGGCAAACACGCACAGTTTTTTTACAAATGACAACATAAATTAACACCTTATACGTGCAACATGCGGCAAACTACAAATACTAAGCGTTCAAATATTAAACGTTCTACAACAACGTTTGAAGTTAAAGTTTTTTTTTAAATATTTTAATTCATATACAAACATACTTTGCAAGTACGAGTACATATTAGGCATAAGTATTTCTCCATTCATTCATTTTATTATTAATATTCTATGCACATATTATTTTGACATCTTTGAATATTAACACGCATTCTGATAGAAATTTTATTTAGTTAAAAGAATAGAAATATCCCGCAGACATTTTTTTTTATTAGATTTCAATATTATTAATGAAATTAAAGAGATTTCGGTTGTTGCTTTTAATATATAATTTTCTTTGTTGTGGAAGAAATGTTTGCTGGATTTTTTTTTATTTTACCCTAACAATAACTCATTAGAAAGGAAAGATGTTAATACATTTTTAATAGTTTTTATCGTTTACGATAACATTCTCACCAAAAATATATCATGTTGCTTACCACATGCTGAAAAATTAGTTTAGCTTCATTGCATTTTACTTGTCAATATTATTATTTTTGTGAAGACAACAAAATATTTTACCTGTAAAAAAAAACAGAAATATTTGTATTATTGACAAAATTGATAATAAGTTAAAGAAGAAAAAAAAAAAAAAAAAATAGTTAATGTAGTGGATAGTAAGTTTTATTAAACTTCAAATGTGTTAGTTAGTTTGTCTACAAAAAGCAGGTGTACATCTTGTTAAAATCCCTGAAGCATATAACGCACTGTGCTACTATTTTAAATTGTTACTTTAGATAGTTAAAATAAATAAATCTAAAAAGTGCAGATATCTCCTTCATAAATAAAATTTCTTATACTAAATATTTAATAGATATAGAATTATTAAAATTTAGAGAAGCAATTCAACAATATAAGTTCTTTCGTGGTCTTTGTATGGATGGCGGGCGACATATAAGCTATTTTCAATGCCACAAGAAAGCTTATTACAGAGGCAATGACAGTAGATGTTTATGTAAGCAGTGTTAATACTATTAACCCTGGGCTTACCGGTAACTTTTAACCACTAAGTTCTCCTCTTGGTCTGGCCCGACAACAGTTAGAACAGCTAAAAAGCCCAATTAAATAAAAAGTAATTAAATATATTTTTTATTGAACGTATGCTTATTACTTTAGATCAGTGATAACCAAGCCCCGAACTAAAAAAGCCTCGAACGCACGCACACAAAGATATTATGTGCTTGTGGTCGGTCGCAGAGACTGATGATAGTCTGATGTTTTGAAACGAATAAATTTGTAATATACATGTGAATTGCCGACCGAGTCTGTGTGAAAAATACGATTATTGACTGGCTCGCGAGTCTATGGAGTGGTTATCAATGCTTTAGATGATACGAATTTATTATAAATTTTATTATTTCATTATTTTATTCCACTTGCAAGTCATCAAAAATGTAGTCTTTTAATTCGCATATTGCTTTTTCGCATCTTCCACAGCTGAAACGAGTTATGCGTTTGGTTTCTGTAGTTCAATTTAACTAAGCGCTTGTTAAATTGATTCAAACTTGATTCATTAGACTCAGAACATATCATTTATAGAATTCAAGTTTCTGTTTTCTTGATATTTTGTCCTTTTTGAAAGATATTGCAAGCAAAACCAAATAAAAAAATGGTCTAGCCAAGAGGGTAAATTCGTAGACTTTTACATAAAAATGGAATTTCACCCCATTCGATTCAGGAGATATCATTTATAGAATTCACGTCCCTGGTTTTTTGATTTTTTGTTTAAATCGAAAAATATTGCAAGCAAAGCACAAATTTGGTCTGGCCAAGACAGTAATTCTAGATGATAATGAAGTTATAATACTATACACCACTAGAGGTGAATAAGTTTGTATATATTTCATGTAAAACTTTTATGTTAGACCATTTAAATAGTAAATATTCTGGGACCTTGGGTACATACTTCTAATTCTATCTAGCTTTGTCGGTTTATCCATTGCAATGCTTTAACGACGCGAAAGAAGAAAAAATATAACTTTCAAATTGTTTCTAGTTCTTTTAAGCAGCTAAGGATTTGTCTCCAGCACACGCGTATAAGTGGGAAAATAATTATGAATACAATTGTGGAACAACCCCCATAAAAAATCAACATTTCTGTTACAAAAACTAATTGAAATTAGTGATAGAATGTCATCTCGCGAAAAACGCTTCAGAAGGTCTAAAAAGGTAATGAATAACCCTTATGTAGTAAAAGTTCGTCTGTCATACTGCTACTGGCGTAGCCGAATGTATGACTTTTATTTGAAGTATGGCAAAGATCAGGCATCCGCTAACCCCTGAGAAAAAAAAGTAGGAATCAAAAACTTACGAATTTGATACTGTTACAACCCAATAAAAAATTTTATCATATTGCGAAGCACTAATGGTACTTTTAAAAAAATAAGCGCAGAATTATGCGCTACGCAATAAGACATACAGAAATGCAGTAAAGTAAGTGAAAAAACTCTCAACAACTTTTATAAAAAAAAATAACATTTCAAGTGCTACGGCATTCCCTTACTACGAAGCAGGTTTGTAAGGGAGAATACTAAAAAATAACTGTATCAAAACATTCAGTGTGTAAAGCTGATCGTTACATCCAACAATTTTTTATGCGCTGAATAATGCGCTTCATGTGTCAAAAATGTATTGCTTCAAAGGTGGAACTCGCCATATAAAATTCATGTCTTCCGTATGCGCAATGGTAAGCGCAACTCTTATGTTTCTCCCTTACAAACCTGCTTCGTTGGAAGCTCCATTTTTTACTGGGAAGTAAAACTTTGAGTGTTTACAATTAGTATTCGCTTTAGGGTTTCATTTGTATCATATTAATAGCTTTTCTAAAATCATTGGAAAAGGTTTCCTGATGATCTGGCCTAAGCAACCAGTAAAATGCGCATAGAAGCTAGCTTTCCCTCAACAATAAATTTTAGTGTATTTATCAAATATGAAGAATTGGGAATTTATCACTTTATACAAAAATCTTAATAATACGAAGGGTGTTGTTTCTAGGCAAAGACAGATGACAGCCCCATTATCACAGGAACTGCTACATTAACGAAATTGATAGAAGGAAATATAAGAATACTGAATAGATCGATAAACTAAGAAAAATGACGTTGAAATTATGCATGGGAACACGCGAAAACGACTGAAACAAATCCTGTAGGATAAAGGGGGTAATGGAGAAAAAAACTTGTACAATAATACTTATTAACAGATAAGCGGTAAGTTGAGGTGACAGTATAGTTAGGTATTTATAAGGATTAAGAACTCAAATATTTAAATAAAGTTATTCATAATTCTGTATGGTCCCCTTCAAGTTGGCATTAGCACAGATATTATACGAGTTTGTAGTACTTATTCAAAGATATGTCGTAAGTATAGTGTGCACCAGTGTTGGAGTAGATGCCTAGAAAAGCACTTTTTTTTTTTTGATAGTGTTAAAAAAAGTACTTTAAACTGAAATAAACTTGAGTTTAGGGTTTTTCAAAATATTTTTCTTAATACAAAGTTTGTGTCCTAAGTCTTTTGTTTAATATTACCAAAATAATTAAAAAACTGATTTGCATCTTGTCCACTTTTCAATACAATTTGATAGTAAGTATTAAAAACATAAACAGTAGATGAAAAAAAATCGAATCAAACAGTTTACATAAAAAATGGTCAGGAAATTTGATCCTTTATTTTTGGCATATAAAGTAAAAAAGAAGTCTCTGTATCACTGTTTAAACTGTCTGTTTTTCACACCTTTTATTTTGATATGAAAATAATATTCTTTTCCTTTTTTTAACAGTATTGAGTTAAAGTTGACGAAGTACAAAATATTTAAAAAAAAAAAATTTAATTCATCCTGCTTGGCTACAAATTCACAAGAACGTATTATAAAAAATAAAAAAAAACACACAAACAAACACAAACAAATTAGTAAGAAAGAAGCCATGTTGTTTAGAGTTTTTCAACAAGTTTTTTTTTTTCTTAATTTTTTACACTCTCTTATATTTTATTAATATTAATAAAATCCTTAGACTAATATAAATTTTAAACCTGAGTTTACTCAAGTGTTGAGTAATTACGGTAAGAAAAAGTGAAGTAAATTTACCGACCGACATTATTATGAAAAAAAGAACACTAAATAAAAATGGCTGCTTAAGTTTTTAGTTGTTTGCGTTTTATTTTATTTTTTTTTTACAGCATAAATTTCTTCGTTTTATAAAACGACATTAAAAACAGACAAAATATGACAACCATACCAAAACGTCTCTGGTTGGTTCTCCTCGTTTGTCAGCCAACTATAGAAAGAAATATGCTTCCATATACATACATGGATGTAAGTAAATACAAGTGTTTGTATGCTTGATTTCTATACACGTTAATGCAATTTACTTAGTTTTAGTATACGAGTACAAGTGTAAAACATATCGTGTCATTTGGTCATTAGTGTAAGGTGCATGTTGTTTACACCAGCATGGGGTTGAAAAGTTAAAGTTAAAATTAAAATATAAACTTACAAGTCTGTGCCTGTGTATTATGGAATATTTTTATTTATTACCATTTTATATAAAAGTTTTTATACATATGTGCTTGTGGATACAAGAAAAAACGTAATGATCATTTTGTGATTGGTTGAAATTTTTAGATGAGCAAACAGTATTTATGTTTAGTTGGGATAAAGTTTTTTTTTACTTTTTGTCTTAAGTTTTTTTTTTTTGGCCACAACTAAATAATAAAGCGATATATTAATTTCATTAAAGCATTTCTAAATATGTAAAAAATTAATCCAAATATAATTGAACTCTAATTTTAAGCAGTCAGTAGTTACCCGAACTATTCTAAATAAAATTGGTTTTAATAGATATGACTATTTCCCTTTATTTGACAGTTAGCAGTCACAGTAAGGTTAGGATAAATATGCAGCCGACATGGTGACGGCTTACCTGGGTCTCTCTAGCAGTCCCTTTGTCCTACACTTAGCCAGTGATCGGAGTCAGCCAGTATTGTTCCCCAGACATCACTGCAGGCTCGAACCATCACGATTCCTGCGAATATAGAGATCAACCTTAGTCCTACACGAGACAGAGCGCCCAAACTTGGAAATTCTGGTCTCCCAAATTGCCTCATTCTAAGAGCCGCGAGACTAAGACATTGGTAGAGAAAGTGAAACACTGTTTGTTACTCCTCCTCATATTGAGAACAGTGGTCGCTATAAGCCACACTTGTCTTCCTCTCATTGGTCCATATCTCCGAATGACCTTTCATGACCGATATAACTGTCACAATCTGGTCCCTACCGAAACCAAGTAGGCCATCTGGCAGGTATTTTCTGTACGACTCACGTTTAATGAGAGTCTTACAGCGGGCCATTGAAATGCCGATCAGGCCATCGACAAATATGTCGTCCAAGAGACAGCCCTTTTAGGTCAGACCGTCCGCAGTTTGGTTCCTTACGCATCCTCTGTACCCTGGTACCCATGCCAGTGTTACCCCATAATGTTCTGCAATCTCATTTAAAGACATACGCCTGTAATACACTTTTGTCATTTGGCTGCGTAAAATTGACCTTTGTACCCATTTCCTCGATGAAGAAACAAAAGTATAGTATGTCAGTTATTTTTGAATAAAAGTTATCTTTTTTATAAAATTGTGCTTTGTTTTATTAAAATTAATAAACTTCAGGTTAACCAAGAAATTAATTTTAAAAAAATCTTCAGATATTTGAACTTAAGAAAATACTAAAAATTGAATTTAAAAAATTTTCGCTTTAAGGATTTTTAAAGGTATAAATTCTGTTGCGAAAAAGGTTACTGAAAAACTAAATTCAAATATTTTAATTTCAAATTTAAATACCAATAAATGTTTTAAATTCGTTTTTTATGTCAAATAAAAATAAAACTATATGAAAAACTTTATTTAAATATGAATTGATATTTAAATAGAATTGGCAATTAGTTTCATTCTTCTAGCTTTATTTTAAATTTATTCATAAAAATTGTACAATTCCTTTGAATGATTTAAATTTTCTAAAATTTATTTCTATCAAAGTCTTTAATGTTTTGATATTCTAAAATAATTGAATTCCTTGAACTAATTCATTTATAAAAGTTTCAATAAGCCTACTGTAAATTGACTTAAATTTAGTTCAATTGGTAATATACAGGGAAACCATAAATATGCAATTGCATGTTTTTCCTTGTACGACCAATGAAGGCAGAAACAATTTATTTATCCGTTTTAGAGCTTTTTATGAATTTTGGCATCGATTTGTTAATGCATATTTTTGCATATTTTACCGTTTGCAGCATTTTTTTGCATAATCTAGTTAAAATAGCCTTTTTTGCAGCATTTTTTAGGTTAAGGTATTTAAGGCATATTTTGATAAATACAAAATTTTTTTAGATGCCTACAGAAAGAAGCTTTCGCTGCAAATAAAAAATTTTTTTTTGAAAATCTGTTACTTCAATTTCGACATCTACATTTAATTTTTACTCTAACATTGTAAGACAAAGCAGGTTTTCATTAAGGATAAATGTTATGCAATTTGTATCTATACCAATCTTTTAGTATTTCGATCGACTCAGAATCACTTTTTAAAGTGATCGAACGATATCCATCTGGCTGCTTGTCTGTCCATGTTAGCCTTGTACGCAAATTACAAGTTCCAATTTTGTAGATAATTTGATCAAATATGGACGAAGTCTATGCAAATGGTGAGAATCGGTCTATAATTTCACATCCGAATTAGACTCTTTGTATTCGCAAGCTATCTAATTATGATGGTATTTAAATTTAATTTGTCCCAAAAATGTTTTACTGCAAATTAAATTAATTTAGATTCGGTTCTCATTTGCTCAAAGCTCCCATCCTTAAAATAGCTTTAACTTCCTTTTAAATGTTAACATATGTTAACCATTTAGCGACCGTTCCTAAATTCCCTTTAAAACCCATATGGATGTTAATATCTAGATAATATTCGGCGCAAACATCACTTATATGAATTTTAACCTTTTAAGGGCTTAAGCGATAATATTTTAAGGTTTTTTTTTTTTAATTTTGCTATTCAATTGTTGAATATTGTGTCTTCATATGAGACATTTTTAATTTTTAGGGCATATTTTTAACATTTTTCAGGGTATATTTTCGGGTTTTTACCAGAGTATGAAAACAAACAAAACATTTCGCAAATGTTTGCAAAATGTACAAACTATTCAAAATTTTTAAATTGTATTGTACATGAGCAAAAACAAAACAAAAACTTTTCAAGTGTCAAAAAGAGAAAACGAAACAATTGGCTTTCCACTCATCTGCATTATTTTATTTACCGTTACAATCGTACATCTGAGTATAAAACAAATAGAGAAACTTTTTGTTTTGAGTAATTGATTTAGTTCTTGTTTGGTTTTTGTAGTGGCACAACAAGAGTAAAATCCATAATGCCTCGTCCAAAAAATGATTTGTTGCGTTATTTTTTATTCTTATGTCTTTGAATTACTTTTTATTTAATTTAATTACCTTTTTTTTTATAATTACTTGGTAGTCAAACTAAGCATTAATAAAAACAAAAAAACCTCTCTTTTTATTTCACTTAGAAACAATAGTAGTGAGTAAAGCAATTACCAAACGTTTGTCAAACGTTTTTTCTCTGAATGTTTCAATATTGTTCTTACTCTTTTCTTTTCCAGCTGTGTACGATTATAATATAAACTTTAAAACTTTATAAACTTTATATTAACGTACAATTTGCGCTCACGGACAAAAATAATACAAAACAAAATGGCAAAATCATTCTCATTGTTTTGGTTTTGTTTTTGTTTTTGTTTTACTCACTGCAAAGAACAAAACAAAACGAAAGCAAACGTTTCGTTTTGTTTGTTTTCGTACTCTGGATTTTACTGCATATTTTATGCAAATAAAACGCGTTTTTAGAGCATATTTCTGGTTTCCCTCGTAATATATTATATTTGAGGAAAAAAAGCATTCTCAATTTTATATTTAAAACTGAATGAAAGAAAACATATAAAAATTTAGTTAGTAAAAGATAAAATTCAAATCAGTCAGCAGTTAAAGAGAATTAGGAAAGGAAATTAATGAATTTATTCTTTTGAATCTACGTAACTGGGTGCTATATTTATACCCTTCACCAGAACTAAAATGACATATTCATATAAGTTTGTCATTATCTGCCTGTTTGTAGAACGCGAGCACAAAAGTGACTCGCTTAACTTACATTTAAAACAAAAACAAATTTTGAAAGTTTGTAATTTCTATAATATTGTCCTAAGACTCAATTAAAAGGCTATGCCGAATATAGCAGTCTTGCTTGTTTTATATAACGTTGAAATCACTGCAGTTTTAAATTATTGCTCCACGGTTTAATTGTGTATGTCTTGCATAATATTCAGAGTTTGCTGGTCTTCCTAGTCACATGACTCTCCGGACCAAAGCTGTTAAGAAATGCGATTCGGCTAAACTGGAACCCTCTATAATGTTCACATATATTATAGATACTTTTGAGTAGCGGAGTTAATCAAACAATGTCCGGCCGTCAATTTGTCTGTCCGTGTGTATATTACAGTGGGTAGTCAAGAGATCCCAGATATGGTGTTGGATAGGTTGTAACATATTTATGTCACATGTTTTCAGGTAAAGTTTGCTCTTACAACTTAGCCAGATTGGAAATATCTGAGATCTAAGCAAAAACCTTCGATTTCCTTTAATTTCTTAAGAAATTTAGTTATAGACCAGTAACTAATTTATATTTCGAAATAGTGGTTTTGACACAATATCGCCAACATCATATGAGCTGTAAGATTTTATTTGGTTCATATATATTTTCTATATACATATGGGCATTTCCCCAGATTTGTTTATTATTAGAAAAAAGTCTATGTTCTTATAAAATAATGGTTTCCTAGCATATCTGAGCTGAGTTACTTGATGAAATTGGGCTGGAAACTGGAAATTTTTATAATTTCCTGTATTTTCTACTTCTAAAGAAATTTTTATGTACTTATTTTGCATTCAAAAAATATGTTATGTATAACTCTTTCTTCATAATCTCTCCATTACAATCAATTGCAAAAGGAGTATTAAGTTTTTTTTAAGGAAATTTGAAGACATTTATGGGACAATGCGTGGTGATAATAATAAAAAAAACATGGGAAAAATCGTACGTTCGCGATCCGTACGTTCACGACCGGTACATAAGCCAATTAAATAAAAACCAAGAGAGATATTTTATTTTGTAAATACTGGATGGAGACCTACAGTAATACACTTTTAAAATAAATTAATCACTTTTGAAAATTCCGTTTCATTACGCAGATTTTTACATTTCACTACTGTCAGCCCAAGTTGACTTCTATTTTGCGTACGATCGTGACCACACGTTTATAGCTCTTATTATGAAAACTTAAACTCAATGAAATCCATCTTTTGCACTAAACAAAGAGCTACCCAAATGCTATCGAATCGCAAAAAAAAATGTTAGAAAAAGTTTTGTTTTCTATATTATTTGTACATCAAAAGCGTACGAACGTACGTTCGTGACCCCAGGAAATGCCCATATGCAGAGTATTAAAAATTAAAAAAATAGTCAATTGGTTTATTGAACTGGTCCCCGTACAAGTGTACTCTCGACTTTAGCACGATTTTTAATACTATGGTGAAGAGAATATAAGATTTGGCACTTTTTTTTTGCCGAGTTCCATCAAATATTCAGCTTCGAGGTAATAAGATCTTCACTTTTAAAATCTTCTTGAAATCAACTTAGTGCCCCGCCCAGTCACCACCTTTTTAAGCAATTTTAAATGACATTACCACGAAACAAACGGCTTAAAGTGTGCCTCAATAATAATGGCGCTTATTAACAAAATCGGTAAAATGTAAATTTTAATAAACGAAAAGACATTTCATACGAAATGCTACTCTGCGAATAATACAAAAAATGGTTTCTTAGAAAGAATTCTAGAAGGCTGAAATAAGTTAAGGATTTTGAATTCCAGATGCTAGGCCAAGTTCTTCTTGGAATTACAACAAAAACATAGGACGGTCAGTTTTACAGTTAAATAAATCCTCTAAACTATCGAAAAAAACGTAAAGGTAGCAAAGTTTTTAAGAGTATCGATTCGGAACAATTGTTATGAGTGGCTAAACTGGATCTTAAATTAAAAGAAAAAAGGTAATCAATAACTTTAAAAAATGAAAGTGAGGGAGCGAAATTAACTGAAAGGTTTGTATAAATCGAATTGATATCTCTTATCTTCTACACTAGCGCCTCATATATACGAACTTCTTCAACTGTGGCTTATGCTTGTCCGCTAATGAGGGTACCTTGTTTAAATGTACCTTGGCAATGGGTCTTAAAGAGAAATTATATTTCACTATTTTTTAAAGATATTTCTAGGTTTTGGAGATCGTATAAAGTATCTTCTTCCGTACGAGAGTTGTTAAATTTAGCATCCTTAGTTTATAAAAAGTTACACTGTGAACTGCCTTAAATAACATTCTCACTTGTTCATTTCTTTATTTATTTCTTCGTTTTTGATAATAAACAAATTTTATGAGTAAATTTTGTGTTTTTTTTTTTGCAATGTTGTGTAGAATAAAAAGTATGTTTTTATTTTAATTTTTTCTTTCTTTATTTTCACAAACATTATTTAAATGTTGTCAACAGTTGAACATAATTTTGTCGTGACATTGCATGCCGTGCATTCTTTTTTTTTCTGAAGCTGTAAGACAGACAGACAGACAGACAGACAGACAGACAGACAGACAGACCGACGTTTCTTTTAAATCTTCTACTAAAACTTCAAAAGATTCATGTCTTCTTTTTCAAAAAAAAGCAATGATAATTTTATGTATTCTTTTTTAGTAAAATCAACAAGGACTAAAGAAAGAAAAAACTTCAACAAGTACAACAACCACAACAAAAACAATAAAAAATCAACATCTAGCACCATAATAACAACTCAAAGAATAAAAAGTATGTATGGGATGTAAGCAAATTTGTTAATATTAAGTTAAGACAAAAAATATATATATCGTTTGTTCTCCCATGGGCATACACACACACAAAAAAAGTTTTTTTTTTTTTTAAATAAAATATTTTCATTAATTTAAATATTCATTATATTTATGTGTGGCTAACAAATGTAAAACTACCATAAAAAATATTTTTTTATTTATTTTTAAAAAAGCTTAAAACTTTAGTAAAAATAATAATAAACTAAAAAAAAAACTTTAAATGCTGTGTTTCTCATCTTTTACCAATTCATTTTAAAACAAATTGTTGCAAATTAATCAATACTCTGCCTTTAGTCAATATACAACAAATAAATTGAGTTACTTGTTGAACAAAAGCATACATACATGTGTACAAGTGTGTGTATGTGTATAATTGTTTGCCTTTTATGAATATGAGTTAATATTCATACAAATTTGTACGTTTCGAAGACTATCACTTGTTCTGGAACAGGTAGGACCAATACATAAATTGAACAAGGGACCAAAGGTTAATGAAAGAAATTTTTAATGT
This sequence comes from Pollenia angustigena, assembly GCA_930367215.1. Lineage (NCBI taxonomy): Eukaryota > Metazoa > Arthropoda > Insecta > Diptera > Polleniidae > Pollenia > Pollenia angustigena. The sequence continues at coordinate 183,911,178 of OV884057.1, read as the reverse complement.
CTAACTGATAGTTTAAAAGCAAAAGCGCTATTAAGTTTAAACAACTTTTTCTAAATCGAATATAGAGTAGAAAATAATGGTTATTTTAATGTTCTTAGTGAAACAGTTAAGGTGGAAGCAACTGAGCACTAAACTCCTACGACTTGAATTTAATTTAATTTAAAAAAAAAATCCTTTATAAGATAGTTGGAGAGATGAAAAACTTATGGTAGATGGCAGAAATTAATTGAGCTCGAGGTCCAGGTTTGTATTTTAATAACATCATTTTTTATTTCAGAACATCGATTTGCATCATCAGGGTTAGAGATATAATTCTACTGCAATATCAGAAGAAGTAGTGATAACTACAACTTTAACGTTGTGTTTTTGATTTTTTTAAATTATATCTTTACAGCTGATGAAATACATACATACATGCACACATCCTGTTTTATATATCGCTCATTTGCTGCAAGACCGGCATAACTCAAAAAAAAAAAAAATCAATTTCGAGATAAACGCATTTAAAGTTTTTGATTTGCACTAACTACTTAGAAAAAAAGAAGACACATTCTCTTCAAACTGGGAAAGTATAAAAGATATAAGAATGAATTTAGTACACAATATAAAGAAAAACAAAGCGAACAATTCTGCATCTCTAACTCCAAAATTTCATTTTTTGAGTTATGCCGGTCTTGCAGCAAATGAGCGATATATAGATAAGAAGGCCAAATAAAAGCAAATTTAAATGATAAAAAACTTATTTTTTTAGAATTGGTTTATAGAAGATGCTGTTGCTTTATAAAGCTCAAATTTAAAACTAAAAATTTAATTTTTGGATGAAAAAAAAGAAAAAAAAAAATACAGAAGTTGTGATTTTGAAGATTTTTTTTTGTACAATATTGTACAATTTGAATGTGGAGATAGTAATACGTTTCTTTCAAATATACTTGTAAATCATTCCTTGATAATAATAGCCGATGGATATCGAAATGTTGGAACAAATTAATTAATAAATAATATTGGCCTCGAGCTCGAAAAAACTTTTTATTTTTATTAAATAAAAGGTCGAAGGAATAAAATTTAATTTAATTTAGCGTTTAATTTTTAAAATTAGCTTATCTTGAAAATTCAAGAAATAGTTGCTAAAAAAACAGATTTTAATATTCAAAGTCGAATGCCGAAATAAAAATGAATGACGGCACTTTCCGAAAACGTTACTATAACAAGTGTTTTAGCGAACTTAAAGACTTATGGCGATTTGTTTTCTGAGAAAAGTATGTTACATCAAATACATGTAACACTTTCTAATGTTACCTATAATCACTCGAAGTGTTAGATGTTGTGCATCTTCAATAGAACAAAATGAGATGCTTTGATTTGCAACAATTCAACTTTTATCATCAATTTTATCAACAAGCACATCATGGGTGACCTTCAAAGCTATTTGAGCGGATTCTGCACGCTTCTACAGCTTAGAAACAAATATTGACATCACTAATGGCTTGGAAAAAATTAAAACGATAATAATATCTATACATAGACTTTTTTACTTTAATGTGTAAATATTTTTATATTTTGTTCTTAAACAATATAAAACATCGGTTGTACAAACAAAGTAGTTGGTACAAAAGTTGTAAAACAGGGCAGTATGAACACCTTTAGTAAAAGTAAGGGTAAAATATGCAACATGTTTTGAAACAGCTGACATCATAAGACACGGCAGGGCATGTTGTTTGAATGGAAGAAGAAGAAATTGCTTAGAAATTTTTTCGGGAAACCTATATAGCTCGAGAATTCGATAAAAAAAAACTACTGAATATGACTAACTGGACAAGCAAAGTGAAAAACCGAGACAACTGGAAGCTGATACAGAAAGAGGCGAAGGTCCAACTAGGACTGTCGAGTCAATAAAGAGGAAGAACAATTCTTACTGATCGAATATGAAAATGGTATGGTTTTTAATTGTACAAATAGCCAAGGTGACCTGTTCTGGAGTCTGCTAGGGATAAAACAATTCTTTATAAGTTCTAAATTCAGGTAGAAGCTGGCATTGTATTCTTCGATTTATACATCAACGTCCTTCCCTTAGCTACGACAAAGCTTTTGGAAGTGCACATTTCTGTAAAATTTTGGCAATGGACTAAATGTATTATGCTATTATTTAATATGGCCATAGATAACTCAAACTTTTTAAGTAACATTATTACGACAGTAAATACAAAATTGGTAGAATATGTATATGAAGAAAATTAAATAAAACTTCCCAGAAGGAATTGTCGATAGTAAATCTGTACTGATTCACTATTGATTTCGTCACCAGTACTACTGACCATTTATATCCCAGGCAATGCTTTCTACTGCAATCATTTACATGTGCTTGTCATTGAGAATCCTCTAGTGGCCCTAGTGCTACTGACTAGATCGTTCCTATGGAACCACATATAGACAATGGGACCATAGATTCACCAGTACATTTTAATAATTCTAGTCTAAACTTTTGGAACTTTTTATAATAAGGGTCTTCATGATGTTGCTTAAAATTACCATTTGTGCAAATGGGTAAACTTGCGTGACTCGTTTCATGAAGATCCTTTTTAAGTTTTGTGTAATTTTAAACAATTAATGTCATTTCAAACAGAAACGTCAATAAAAAATATATTAAAAAAAAAATAATCAAAAATATAATAAAAAACTTGGAATTTGTAAATTATAAATGAAATTTGTTTTTAAACATGCATAAAGAAAGCCAAAAGACTAATATGCTTATATTATTACAAGAATTTATTGTTTGTGATTTATTTACACTTGAAGTTTTCATTGAAAACGGCGGTAAGCATTAAAAAAATTTGTCTGTATAAATGCACAATTGAACTGCGTAAGTTTACGAGTCAAAATTGTTGGGCAAATTTAAGCAGTTTGTGTAAATGAATTCTCATACAATTTTTGACAGTTCATTTACGAGGGTGTAAGAATGCACAGTTTGCACAGTTTACGAGACTTATAAACGATATCATGAGGACCCTTAATATTTTCACATAAGCAATAGTGTTCTTAAAACTATTAACTATATAGTTCGTATGGGGTCATACATAAAAATACACATGTGAAAGCTTAATAAAAAACATGTATGCAAGTAGTTTAGTCGGTCGAGACATACCAGTTGATAACCCGTCACCACAGTATAATACCCCCCTCTGCTATTGTGGTACGGGTATAAAGACGTACTCACTGTTTCCAAATTGTACTTCTTTCCCTAAAATTTAATCCACCGTTTTTGTGCATACTTTCCTTGGAACCTTCTTTGGAAATAAACAGACAGATGGACAGAATAAAATCGTCATAGAACAAAATATGTATCTTTTATTTTTAAATTTTATTCTAGTATATTTTTAGTACTTCATATACATACATAGTAACAAGCCATATAAAATAATTCCTCCTTAACACGCTCCTTTCCTAAGTCTATTGTTTGAAAGTATATATTAAAGCAAAATTGTGCATAAAGTTGGTCTTCTCTGTTATATATACAAAAATATATGAATTTATATACGTATGTAAGCATGTATTTACTTTATTTTTTCTACATATCATTTGTATTTTCAAAATGTATATATTTTTTGTTATTTATATGCTTCTAGCCATTTAGGCAGTTTCTGTTGAAATCATACAAAATTGTATGTAAGAAAAGTAGTACATTGAAAAATTGTGACAAAGTGTTTACATTTATGAAAATATGTACTCGTTCATGTAAATAAATGATAAAAAAAAAAATTATATTTTACATGTTGGTGATTTGTTGCTAAAGTCTGGGTTTAAAGTTTTTTTCCGTTGTTTTTTTTCATCAAGTCGGTTGGTGTGCTTTGGTTGGTTCGTATTCATTATTGAAATGCCTTTAGGCCAAAGTAATTTCTATGATATATTTGAAAACTATGCCGGGTACTTGTATGCTGTATTAATGTTAAATTTCGTTTTCTGTGAAAAATGAGATGTTGTGTAAGAATTTTGTTTGTAAAGAGTGAATAAATGGGAAATAAAGAATTAAAGAAACAGATATGGAAATAACTTACAATTAGAATAAAGAAAGTATTTTTGTTTTAGTTTAAAAATAAAAATTTAATTTTAGCTATTAAAATTTAAAAAACGACTTATTTTAATAATAATATAAAATCTTAAAATAAAATATTTGATTTTTTTTTAAATTTATCTATAAAATACACCGGACATAAATATTAAATCCTTAAACTTATGTATTATTTATACATATCTTTTAATTTTTATAGCGTTTTGCTTTTTAAAAAAAAAATGCCTTTAAATATATTGAGAGAATGGGCGTATGTAGAGGCCAACAAAAGTCATGCTTTTCGACAAAAGCAACAAACAAAAAAAAAAAAAAAAAAAAAACCACACCACATGTTTATACATGATGAGAATATAACATAAACTCAGACAATAATGGTCAATAAAGAATTTTCATGCAAAGGAAACAAAATTGCAAAAAAAGAAATCTGAAAATATTTATGAAAAGAAGTAGAAGAAAAAAAAAAATCTTTTCATAAACAAAACGAAAATAAAAGTACGTGCAGTACGTGTTCACTTTTAAAATCATAATCATGTCCATAATAATAATAAAAGCTAATAATATATGATGGATATGGGCGGAAAAACAAAGATGATGATTAGGATGACACAATGGCAAACAATAACAAAACCGAAACCGAGAAAGAAGCCTCTTCTGCTGCAGTAGATGAAGCAGAAGGAATTATAGTTTATAATGAAGTTCGTCGATTTTTTAAGATTTAATAGTTATGTATACCCTACACTTGCGCAAGCATTTGGTAGTCATAAGTTGAAACGGATGTTGATGGAAGTTAAAAAAGGAAATGGCAGCGGTGCGTTTGATTTGGGAATAACGTGCAATTATATAGCTTACAATAACTATGGTAGAAATGGTTTATGACTGTTTTACTGATTATTTAAATGCAATAATTTGTTTTTCTTGCCTGAAAGCGATTACAAAAGTTCATAGATAAAGATTCTTTAAAAATAAGCTTAAGAATCAGTTCTTCCAACTATTTTTAAATATTAGCATTTCTCTATTTGATGCAGAGCTGTTTTAGTAACTTAAGAACTTTACTTAGCTAAAGTTCATTAGAAGGCTTAAATTAAAATAAATTCTTAATACATTTTATTCCAAAATTAGTGGCAAAGCTTTAAAAATGCCATATTCTTAAATGTTAAAATACTTAAAAAGTTCTCCCTGGCACAGATTCTTCTCATTTCTCGTGATAGTTGTTAACGAAAGCACACATTTATTTTTATTTTTTTTTTTTTGCATACTTAGACATTTCTTAAAAATATTTAGTAAAACTAATTCTTCTAAATTTTTTGTTTAAACTATGTCGAAAATTTCCGGCGAATATACTTTCTACTATAGGTTTTGAGTTAAAAAGCAAAGACTGTTCCAGAAGGCTGCAATTGGAAATTTTTGAAAATTATTTGGAATCAATTAGAGGAAGCTTTTCGAGTAACATGAAATATTCTTTGACTTACCAAAGTTTGAAACAAACAAAGGGTTCCTTACAAAACATTTTACGTAATTTTTTTAATGAATTTTATTTTATATACAGTAAGTAGCGAGACCCATATTAATCACTGAAATTTCAAAACTAGTTTACATATCTGGACATTCCCTAATTTTTCTATTAGTAATAAAACAAGCTTGAACATAATATTCCTTTTGGAGGACAGAGCTCAAAGACATGTAACAATAAAAATATATTTACAAAATCGGTCATTTTGGGGGTTGCCTTAAATTAAGAACAACTCGTTGAGAAGCAGTCAACTAGTTTATATTAAATGTTAAATTGATGACTACAAATATCGTGTAGGAAAGTGGTGAGTGTTGTTAATAAGCATAGTTAATTCCGCTGAAGTCAACAGCCTCAAACTTTCAACAACTGCTTATTTTGTAGTTTTGGTCGGAACCCACTTTCTTTTAGCTTTGATCACTTGCAGGAGCAACTGTTCGCTTTTTCATAATTTGGCAGATGCTTATTAAGCTCTTCAGATAGTTTGACACCACGCTCAGCTGTATCATTTACAACTTTAATAAAGTTATTTGTGATGTTTTTACCACTAACGTAATATACATTGCTGTTCCCTTCATTTGGATGTGTGGTCCAAAAATTTAATTTATTTTTAACTTGTCAAACAGCAACAATGATCGTTTGTTGGAAAAATAAGCCAAAACGGCATGGACAGGCACACACTCTATCTTCCAGACAATTGCCTCATTTGATACTTTCTCTGTGAATAAACTTTATCTAACTAACTCATCCGAGAGGTACAAATTAGGGAATGGTAAATCGATTTCGATTCCAATCGATTTCGATTCCAATCGAAAATCGATTTTGTGGTGGAAAAAATCGACTTTTTGCAATCGAATTTTCGTATGCGATTTTATACTGAAATCGATTATTGGGCTTTTAAAATCGATTTTTTTATTTTTATCAATATTTTGGCAATTTTTAATTTTAATCTTAATTAAATCGATAAATTATGGGCATATACAATAAAACTTTGTCTTTTGTGCGTACATACGCCTGTAGGTATGCTTATGCAGTTTTTCAAGGTAACGTTGTAGTTTTACGTATTTATCTATTAGTACCCTTGGTATACTGCCAAATTTAATATAAGAGCTCTTGTTCTTCAGAAATTAAAGTCATCAATGGACAGTGAACAAAACAGTTCTAAACATATCGTACCGAACCAAACACTGCAAGTCAGCTTCGTGAAAATCAACATATTATAGAAACACAGGTGAATTAAGCCATGGCACTCCTGTGGAAATATGCTAATACTCAAACAGATCAGTGTGTGAGCGATATTTAAATCTAGTTATAAGAAGAGTGAAAAAAACAAGAAGTAAGTAATTTATCCTATCAAAACGAAATTACAAGGAAATATCTCTGCATCTTTCTGACATCAGCGACATGCAAACATTTGTTTTCTAAAACTAACTTAATAGAAACTTAGCAAATAAACAGTCGGCACCGATCAGGAACTATTGTCATTATCCTTTGAAATACTATCCATACATTCAGACTTGCCACAGAAATTAATTCCGATCAAAATTGATTTCGTTTTATGTGAAGCAAGATACAAAATCACTTCCACTTTCGATCGGAATTAATTTATGTGACAGGCCTGACTGACTATACAAGAATACAATTTTAATATGTGAAATGTACATGCACTTGTTCCTCTAAAGGAAATCTCAAAATTTACACATTTTCACTTTTTACACAAAATATAGAAAAAGTAGTCATATCTACCCACTGTTAAAATCTCAGTTCAATTTCTCTAGTAGTTTGCCAAAAAAATGCTGGTGTATCCCCCTTTGTAACATAAGGTATAAGTTTGCAAATTAATCTTAAGCGATTTTGAAATCGATTTTAAAATCGATTTTGAGGTTCGATTAATCGATTTCAAAAACCGAAATAAAAAAAGTCGATCGAAAAATCGAAAATTGATTTTGGAAATCATTTACCATTCCCTAGTACAAATAATGGAACTTAATGGCATTTCTATCCACTTTACTAACTTGAGGATCAATAATATCAGAATTGATCATGTCTTTTAACATGGAAAGGTCTGCCAAGCTACATTTGTAGCCATAGGGACTTCAAACTAGTATTTTACATACACAAGAACTCACAAGTTCACAATGCGTTCTAAGTGCGATTTTCCTTGCTTTCCTGATGAAACAAATGGATATTGATGCCGTGTATCAATTTTGCTATGCAACGAGCATGGTGTACTGCTTCTGGGGCTCTCCAGTGAATTTAAACTGACGAAGAATATAAGTAATTTCTGTTTACTATCTGCAGATACTTATACGGAGAAAAGATCTACTTTTTCAGTGCCATAAAAATCATGATGCATTGCTTTCAGCTTTCAATGAACTAGGGTCTTTTCCCAAAGCCGCTGCAATAGGGAACATTAACCTTAAGGTTCCTTTATCAGAAACCTTATCACAGAGACATTAATGGCTTATACATACATCTCTTTTGATTTATTTTTGGCTGGATCAGAATGTTTTGGTGATTCATTTTATAAATCTTAGATAGTTACAATTGGAGACATCACGAAATAGGAACCTGACTTTTTCTCTTTTTTAAGTTTTGGTTTTCTTTGAAGAATTCTTTCTTGTTTCTTGTTGTATTTCTTGTTTTCGGATGGCATAATCATACTTCTTTCTTTCCTCGGATCAACTAATAACTGTCTGTCTTCGTCAACTGTGCACGTAATTTTTCAAGCTTATCCATACAATGTTTAACAAGTACCCAGAAATTAATATTTAAAAAGTAAGAAAACATCAACACTTTTTAAATTTTGGCGACTACAAGCACTGCCTTCCAATTCCCTTAGGGCCTCGAAATTTTGGCACTTTATTACTATCAGCTAAAGTAAAAAAAGATTAGTGGGTGCCCTGGGTGTAGGGTGAAATAGGCGAACCTAGTTACTAATGTTAATAATTTTCTTTGTAATTCGATCCCGAAAATAATGGTTCAGATAAAATTTAAACATTTTTATTAAAATAAAAACTTATGGATATCAATGATAAGTCAATAAAAACAAGTTAGATATCCTACGTTCCTTTAGAGACTTCTAAAGTATAATTAAACAAAATCCAAGATTATTATACATATAGGTCTTTTATGGACCTTATGACACCAAACATACATTTATTATAACCTTAAAGATATTTATGTCAAAATGTATTATAATTTGGTTGGCTTTAAAGACCAATTCTCCCCAGAGTCACGCATAGCATCATCAAAAGTCGAACTTTGCTTAAATCTTAGCCAAGAAGACTTCACACTATACTGTGTTCCGCCATCATTTCGCTGCTAGTAAAGATTATGACTTATATACGTACATAAGTATGTTATGGTATCAAAAAACTTTTCCTTTATGGTTACACTTTAGCTTATATGCCAAGATAAAGAGGCACATATCGAGTAAAAAACAACAACAACACCAACAAATAAATAATATCAGCAACTACTGGTCTTACACGAAAGCGAAACAACAATGTTGTGTTGACGATCTTGATGTCGTCTTTATAAATAAATTGTACAAATATTTTTGTTTACTGGTGCTTTATTCCACTCTTGTGCATTTTGTTTTTTGTTATTTTCTTTACTATGGACAAGAGATAATTATAAGCGATAAATATAATAATGACGATAATGATGATGAACATTAAGAGGCAGAGATCATCTTGGAGTATGGTTTAACTTTAATAAGATCAAATAAACACATAAGAAGTAAGAAAAATAAAATCCAAACTGACTTTGTGTTGAAAGAACGAAAAAAAGAGCCTCTTACAGCAGAAGCATGATTGTTTTCTAATTCTAGAAACTACAGCCTACACACAAGATTATTTAAAACTTAAAAACTTTATAGGCTTTACGTAAGAATCGAATCTGTTTGAAAAAACTCTTAATATTTGTACATCCTCATAAAATAGCAGCATATGTGTGCTTAAATGCACAAATGTATAATATTATAAGCTTATTGCTACTGTAGTTTTAATAATAAGTAAATTTTTTCAACTGATTTTCTTAAGAACTTCTTTACAAGAAACTATAAAAATATATAATATTTTAGCTTAAATTCTACAAGACATCAAGTGGTTTGATCAGCTAAAGCAGATGTATATAATAAGAAATTCTCACAAAAGACAAAAAATAATCTGAAAAAAATGACTGCAATAAAATTAATTAAATTTGTTAAATGCAAAAGAGTTCCAAAAACCAAACAAAAAAGTTAAACGACAACAACAAAAATAACAAAAGCAGGCCATAACATCAAGAAAATACATGTATGTCCATTAGGGCGGCAATGAAATTTATGGAATTTTTAGATTTTGTGAAATTCATGTGAAACTCGGTCGAATTATTTAAAAAAATGGTAAAATGTTTAGCCCAATTGTAATATTTAAGCTTAATTTAAATACAAAGAAGTTTTTTGAATGTGGATTTGAGAAATAATGTTTCCAAATATGACGTTTGTAACATTTTAGAATGTATTGCAAAGCTCGTTTAATAAAATTCCCATAAGAAATGGTTTATAAACTGTAAGAAGAGAAAATATACTTAAGATATTTAAATTTAACGGATTTTAAAAATAAAAGTGAAGGCAGACTATAATTTAATTTATTTGAAGACTCACAAGGTAGTCATAAAGTTGTAAAGTCATATGTCTTAATATAATTACATTAAAAATATATGACAGATGTGGGCAACCGATTATAATTTAGATTTCTACTGTACAGTTGTAAGGATCAATGAACACAGCATTAAAATTTTTATTTTGTTTGAAACACAACAATATTTTATTAAGCAATTGTAAAATATTATTTAGGACATTATGACGATATGACTTGATAACACACCTTGTGAATCCCCATATTTTTTTTTTTTTAATAAAAACAAAAAACGTTTTGGTTATTTGTGCTAAAATTGATATTTAATAAGAATTTAAGCTGCATTCGTCATTTCATTCTTTCATTCATACAGACATTCATTCTAAAGACATACTCAATATTGGCCTTTATTCAAAGTAATTGCAATGATTTTTGTGGTCCTTGTACTATGGAAGTTTTGTTGACCTTTAAAATTAGGCCAAATCTATAATATGGAGCAGTAGTTTGGAGCCCTTATGCTAGATTGCATAATAGATCATGTTGAAGAAATAGAAAGACACTTTGTTTCTTTTGCTTAAAGAAATGTTCAATTTTACTATCCCTTACCGCCCTATGAGTGAAGTTTGACTTTAAGACTTGAAACTTGAAACTCTTTAATTGCGTCGTAAAGTTTTTATTTTTATCCTATTGACCTGGCGAGACTATATTTGACTTTCATATTCAATATCTTTTCTTGTAGCAAAAGTTTTAAGAAACAAAGGTTATGAATTCTACAAGTAATTTTGAATATTTGCGATCACATTTAGGGCACACAAAACGTTCGCTCGTGACACAGTTTACTTTGCTGATTCTGTTACAGTGCCTTTTGTTCGAGAGAGATGTTTTTGCTGTTGGATTACTGTTCCAGCATACCAGCATTGGCGTGTGGTGAATCACTTAGCTAATGTGTAAAGCGGATCACTACTTATTGAAATTACAGTACGCACGCTTGGTGGCATACGGCCTATCCACTCAAATTTGATCATGTTATCGTTAATTTCTTTGCTGCCTAAATCTCTCAAAGAAATTTCGTTGGACGCATGGCGTTAAGTTCAAAATCCTGTAACAGCTTTTTAATGCGATTTTGCTCTGAGACAGCATGATATCCCAAGAGCCGTGCTTTTTACGTGTCATACGCGTTGTCGTTAGTTAGACAAGTTTCAAATCTACAAGTAAAATTCATTTGAAACAAAAACAAAAATTGTTGCTCTTTTAGTTATTTTACTTGTAGATTTGTAACTTGCAGTTTTGAGAAACAGGGCCCAGCTGCAGCAAACTGAGATTCTATTTGTGCGATCTATAGAGCGGGTTTGGCATGCCAGATTGGAGGAATCCGTACTGACATCCTTGCGAGTTGCGCAGCTTCGTTAGTGGCAGCATGTTTCTGTCCGTTGGTGTCGGCGGTAGCCTCTAATGCTAAATCCACAATATCGTCGTCACCGACCATAACAATTTATGTTTTTTTGTAAGTTAGTACAATTAAAATAGTTGTGTTCTGCGTTTAAGAACCTGTTGCTTTTCAGAATCACATTGGAGTCACCATTTTTGGAGTATGCTGTTACGTGGTTTAAATAAAACAAAAATTGTGCATGTTATAATTGACTGTTGCACTTTTAGGTCATATAAAATTCTAGCTCGCAATCCGAGCATGTGCAAGCGGTCCCGTACCCGTCAAGTTCAGCTAATTACTGTCCGTTGTGTGTTATTTTTAAAATCGCAACCAAAACTCAGAGGAAAACTCGTTTATGCTACGGTAACTACAACAAAGATATGTGCTGTCAAGATGGCAGAGAGACAACAACGTATACCTGCAATGATTGATTAACAGAATAATTTAAATATTTGTCAATTATATTAAAATATTTACATAACAAGACTGATTTATTTTAAATATACACAAATTAAGTTAAACATTTTGTTTAGCCTACAACTTATATGTCAGGATTTTTTAATCAAAAACAGGAACAAAAATTATTCCTGATTTCCTATCTAGAATCGGTCTTGAAATAGCATCGTGGGTTGATGACTAACGAGGCTTTTGTATTTGAAACAACTGCTTCAAACACCAGGAGATTTTAGAGCAAAAAACATAAGTATAGGTATTTCATTATTAAGCTGCAGACATTTAATAAATAATTTATTTTAAAAAGTTGTTAGTGTCATCCAAAATTGTAGACAATGATAGATGGAAGCTACATAACAAAATGTCTAATTTAAACGTGTTGTACTGCTCTCGAAAACTTCATCCTTTCAAAGAAGGATTGTCTTATATAAAATAAGCATAAATTAAGTTAATTTTTCCTAGTTTGAACTTTGACCTCTAAGGGGCTCACCTTAACATTCTCCCATTTGGCAATGTAAGTTCTAAGCTAATAAAAATTCGGATGGGTTTTTACAAAAAAAAAAGAATATAAGATTTGTTGCTACCCTAATGTACATGTATAAGAGAACCTACAATCAAAAGACTTAAGCTACAAACTTGTTTGCTTCTTATTTTGTTTGAGTTTTTGTTTCGCTTGTAAAAAAAGTTTTACATACTTATATTGCATTTGTTTTTTTTTTTCTATATGTGTATATGTTTTTTATTGTTGCTGCATTGTAGTTGTGAATTCTAACAGTTTTATTGTTGTTAGTTTTTTGTTTAAGTTATTTTAACATAAAGTATAACATATTTTTCTCATGCTTAAAGTTTATTAATTATATTTTATCTTAACATTTAGATCTCTGTTTTTATTTTAAGTTACATTTTTTATTTTAGTATTTTATTTTTCTTCTTAACTCAATGACTTTGCTTATTATATTATATTATGTTATGTTATATGTTAAACAAACATGTTTAACAAAATATTTGCAATTTTAGCTTAATTAGCTTTATTGGCCTAATGTCATCAACAAATGCTAATATCCAACACAAGACAAAAAATTTTTACAAAAAAAAAAAAAAAAAAAAAAATCACAAAAAAAAAATTAAATAACAAAACATTTTTTAACATGAATTCAACTTATGTGCACAGATAGCAGCAAAAAACTCTTGAATTACAGATAAATGAAACAGTTGTTTTACACAGAAAACAGACAGAAAAAAACTTGAGTTTTTGAAAAACTGCTGTCTGTCTTTTATGCAAATTAAAATAATTGCCTTTCTGTGTTTCTTGTATAGACACATGTGTCTGCGCAAAGAGTGTTAACGTAAATTTAATTGAATTTCGTCGAAAAATTTTCAAATTATGATGTCTAGTGTTTAGGAGTTGTATTGATTTTTGTCACTCCATAAATAAAAGAGTTTGTAGATACATTGTAAAATCTTTTAAAAAGTTCAAATTAATTTTGACTGAAATCATGTGAATAGCTGATTTTGATTTCAAAGTTGCAGTAAAAACTTCTTTAGATTATCCAAAGGGTAGAGCATGTAAAAACTTCATTAAAATTAAGATAGCGCCGACTTTTATTGGACTGTAATTTTAATTTAAAGGTTATGCTAACACTAAAAGCAAAGTGTTCTACAAGAAAACCATAAATTCCACTTGAAATTATTTTTATAAATCGATCTAGTTAATTATTCCAAGAATTATAAAATTAACAAATTTTCACTTTTTGGTAAAAAACTATATGCTGCAAAGGTCAAATCTACCATCATTTACTCTACTACTTCAACAAAAAAAGAAAAAAACTACAATTGAACTTGTGCTTGTTATAAGAGCACATATTAAAATAAGTTTTTTCCTCTACAGTACTTTAAAAATTTATAAATTTTGAGCAAAATCCCATTTGAGGAACAGTCTTGCGATATGTATACATCTTTTTCCAAAACATTACTGTGGTAAAATAGTTGTGTAGAAACTATATAAATCATAAAATAAGTTCATTTATCTACAGGACAGCTTAAAACACTTGCGTTTTAATCCAGCCCATAATATTAATTTCAATTAAAATCAGCATTTATGGAAATTCTTCGTTTAATTATAAACTACGCGCGGAAATCCGCAGGTCCACATAAGCCCAACTTAACTTAAAGTCTTCGACTTGTTTTCAATGAAATTTTTAAGTTAATAAAAGAGTTTTGATGTTCTAAACTTCATAGATATAGCAATGTTTAATTTTGATCTAAACCTGTATTTTTACTATTGATATTGAGCAAATTTACTGACCTTTGCTATGTTTTAAGACATGTCAGTATGTAGTAGGGTATTCATTTAATCGACCTTTTGCTTTAATCGGTTAATCGCTCGATTAATTAACCGAGGTTTTGGTTTAACCGGTTAATAATCGGTTAATTAAGTTTTTGATCGGTTAACCGATTAATAAAGTTTTTTTTATAAATTAAGTAATTTCAATATATAAAAATGCATTAATTGCTTATTATTTGGAGTTTATAAGCAAAAAAAAGCAATAACATACCAAACATAACAATTCTTGAACTAAAACGAGCAAGCAAAAAATAAAACAATTCATAAATATGTAATATGCATTTTCCAATTAATGCACAAGGTGTTGTATCAAGTCATATCGTCATAATATCCTAAATAAAATTTAAAATTGTTTAAAGTAAATATTGTTGTGTTTCAAACAAAATAAAAATTGTAATGCTGCGTTCATTGATTCGTCATAACTGTATAGTAGAAAACTAAATTATAAGCTGTAGCTTACAACAGTCATATCGTTGGCTTAATATGCAAACCTGCTAACTCACTTTCAGCACATTTGACAGGAAAGAAAATAAACTTTTTATTTTTCCTATTTGAAGCTTGATAGAAAATTAAAATTACAGTCAGTTTTACACACTTCAAGACTTAAAAAGAAGAAAAACTACATGCTGGTTGACGAGGCGTATTTTTCTCTACCACACGGCATCAAAATCTCAATTTTCATAAAAAGTGGATTTAGCCGGTTGGCATATTAAACCGACGATATATATTTCCTGTAATTATTTTAAGACATAAGACTTTATGACTACCTTGTGAATCCCCCAAATATTTACATATTTATACAAAAATAAACTGAGATAATTTTATTAATTATTTCAATCGTTAAAGGAGATCTTATAAAATGATCTTTAAGAAAAGTTATTTATTTTAAATGTTTAGGATTAAAGCGACTCTTTTCTTTAGTTTAACAAAATTTGACTTGGAAACTTATCGAAGATGAATTTCTAATTTTTCAGTCCTTTTCCAGGATTTTTCTTAACATATAAATTACTCCATTATGTCATTAAAGTTGTTTAAAATTTTTAGCCCTCTAATTGTTTCGGTTAATTCTGTTAAAAGATTGATATGAGCAGAAACAAATAACTAAACACATACATTTAACAAGTACGTGAATCAAAAAAAGGTGTTGGCAATCAAATATTTAACCCATTTTTCGCCACATTCCTGTTAATCGATGATGAAGATAAAAAAAACATTGTAATTTTAGTCATCGGTCGGCGGAAAATGGGTTAAAATTAAGATAACTGAACACCTTCTTTGTTTGTATGAAAAAATATTTACTAAACAAATACATTTTGTATATGAGACGAAACAAATAAATAAAAACACAAAAAAAAAATATGTTATAATACTACAAAATATTGAAAATTTTGTTACTTCGGTTAATCGACTGAAATTAACCGGTTTAATCGTTAATCGAAAAAAACCAATTTGAAATTAACCGATCAGTTAATCGGGCAGTAACTAATCGGTTAACCGGTTGACTGTTAACCGAATGAATACCCTAGTATGTAGATGTAAATTTCATTAAAATACTTAAAAATTGAATAATATCGTTTTTTCAAATAATATTACACTAATGGCCTGTTCATCGATTTCGAAAGAAGCCTTCGTTCGCTTTACTAACATGTAAAACCAAAACAATATTTTATATTGTTTTAAATGTAAGTTAAGCAAACGAATCAACAGGCAGTAAGATTTCTTAATTTTAAATAATTAATAGGCTCGATAGATGAAGCATTGCTTTCTTGAGGGTTACACGATCAAGTTTTGCCTATCAAGTTTTAATACACTCACAATTTTTTACAAATACACTCATACTTTTAAAAATTGATACGATCGTATCAAATTTAAGAAGTTCATTAAACAGCCATATTTCTATGGGAGCCCCCTATGGGGTGGAGATATATGGCAAGTATGTTGTAAGAAAATGTTAGGAACAAAAATCTAATTGAGGTCGGTCATACATGTTATATTACTAGGGGCGACTCCTTGGCAGTTATGGGGCTTTTTCTTCAATATATTTCTAATCTGTATTAATTTTTTTGTATGGGAGCCCCCTTATGGAATGGAGATAGCGGGTAGGCACGTCAGAAATAAATGATTAAGATGAAAAATAAAGTGGTATTGGTCATTTGACCTATCTAAGGGCATTCAAGGCGCTGCAGGTGCCAAATTTAAGAATTTTATTAGTCTGCAATATGTGTATTTTTGTCCCCTATAACTCTGCCATTTATTGACTCATCTTATTTTAGAAATTTTAAAACCTTTCACTAAAAAGAAAGGCATACATAGGTTAGGTTAGGTTAGAGTGGCCGGTCACAAAGACCCCGCATAGACCAAATAGGTCCCTAGCGTTACCACAATTGTCCGATAACCCACAGAAGAAAGTAAAAAGGTCAGTCAGATGTGATGGTATCCAAGGTACCCCACACTCTCTTGACGAATGCAAGGAGTCTCATTAACCCAATTCCAGAGACTTCCCCGAGATCTTGGAGATAATTATCTCCCAGACAGTTCGCCCTGGAGCGCACGAGTGCCGGACAGTAGCATAGCAAGTGCTCTACCGTCTCCTTTTCTCCTGGTACTCCACAAAATCTACAATTGTCACTATTCAACCGGCCCGCCCTATAGGCGTATACCGCAGTCCAACAATGACCCGTTATAAAACCTATCAGAAGTCTACAGTCCCTTCTCGATAGCGACAGAAGAATTTTCGACGACTCCGGATCTTAGGATCCCCACATAACCTTGGAAACCCTGCACGTTCTTGTGTTTTCCCAAAACGCCTCTGATCTCCTCCGTATAGCAGAGTCCGTATCTCTCCTTATATTCTGAATTGGAGCCGGGATGACCACCATCCTATCGTGTGGTAAACGGGCCCCCCGTTTCGCCAATTCGTCCACCTCCTCGTTGCCCTCTATGCCCTGGTGACCGCGAACCCAGTAGATATGCACTCTCCTATTGACACAGAGTCTATCTATCGAGTCCCTACACTCCTGGACGACAGATGAGTATGAGTATTCCGCGGTTATAGCCTTGATCGCCGCCTGGCTATCAATGAAAAAGTATACCTGCGAGTTCTCGGTGCCGGGAACACTTGCCAAATCAGCAGCCATTTTGGCTGCAAAAACCTCCGCCTGGAAAACGCTGCAGTAATCGGGAAGCTTATACGATTCCCGAATACCCAGTTCTCGGCAGTAGACTGCAGCTCCAACTCCGTCCTCCATTTTGCAACCATCAGTGTAGAATCTGAAGGTCCCTTGGCCTGATCGGAGTCCTACCAACCAACCGTCCTCCTCTAGGGTAACTCGCGGTTTCCTTCCAAGTGTCAGTCTCGGAATGGTGTAGTCACTGCTACAATCTATTCCCCTTATAATACAACCGTGACCATAGAGTCCATATACAAATTGTCCCGTCGCCCTTAAGCGGATCGCAGACCTCCTTGCAGTTCCTTCTGCCACTAGATGAATCGGCTGCAAGTCCAGGATCACATCCATTGCCGCAGTCGGTGTACTACGCAGAGCACCGGTGATACTAAGTTCGGCGAGTCTCTGTACGCCCGTTAGCATATTCCGGTACGATATCTTATCCAAGGCCGTCCACCACACAAGTATCCCGTAGAGTAGGATTGGTCTCGCCACCGCTGTGTAAACCCAATGTGTAAGAGCAGGGGTTAGACCCCACGTTTTGCCTAGCATTCCCTTACATGCGTAGAGGGCAATCGTTGCCTTTTTCACCCTCTCCTCCACATTCAGTCTCCACGACAGTTTGCTATCCAGTATTACTCCCAGATACTTAGTGTGGTGTTTAAGTTCTAGGTTAGTACCCCCTAGTTTAGGTCTCCTCCATGGACCAACTTTATACCTTTTCGTAAATAGTACTAAGTCCGTCTTCTCGGGATTAACTCCCAGTCCTACTCCGGCTGCCCACTGGTTGATTATCGCCAATGTAGCCTCCATTACAGAACTAATAGTATTCAGATCCTTGCGTATGCAGTCATCTTTGCTGCCCCGTCCTGAAGTCTATTGAGAAGTTCGTTGACGACAAGCGTCCATAGCATCGGCGAGAGAACCCCTCCCTGGGGGGTTCCCCGGTGTGCCCTCTTTGTTATCCTGGAGTTGCCCCACGCCGCGGATATAGTTCTACACCGTAGCAGGTTACCAATCCAGTTTTTAGCATGCGGATGAGCCCCAGTGCGAGATAAGCTGGCCAAAATTGCCTCTGTGGACACATTATTGAATGCTCCCGCGATATCCAGGAACACACCCATAGCGAAGTCCTTATAGCTCAGGGTCTTCTCAATCAGCGAGACAACTGAATGAAGTGCCGTCTCAGTTGATTTACCCTTCGTGTACGCATGTTGATTGACAGAGAGAATGGTCGGCCTCATGTTACCCTTGACATGATAGTCCAAGATTCTCTCCAACGTTTTCAGCAGGAAGGATGTGAGACTTATAGGTCTAAAATCTTTTGGGTACATATGATTGCTCCTGCCCGATTTCGGCAGAAATACAATCTTAGATATCCTCCAAGTTTTAGGCACATAGTTTACCCTCAGACATCCTTTAAAAATTTCCACCAGCCATGGTACTATCCGTTGTCTACCCCGCTGTAGTTGCGCTGGGATAATTCCGTCAAGACCAGGCGACTTATATGGCTGGAACGAATCGATTGCCCATTCCACCCCCTCATAGGTGATAATTCCGCTATCACCATCTGCCAGAACAGAATTTTCATCAGTTGGAATGGGATCATCAGAGCAGCCCGGAAAGTGTGTATCCACAAGCACCCCAACGTTTCCGCGCTGCTCCCTGTCCATTCTCCGTTTTCCCTACAAACCGTACTTGGCATTACCGGACTGCCCACTAGCATCCTCCGCAGTCTTGCCGTTTCGGTTGTCTTCTCTATATTATCGCAGAAGCTTTTCCACGAAGCTCGTTTAGCCCTTCGCACGTCGCGCTTATACACCCTAAGAGCGTCCTTATACTCCCCCCAGCACTCAGACCGGTCGACAATTTTCGCCAGTTTGAATAGCTCACGAAGCTCGCGTCTTCCAGAGTCCAGCTGACCATTCCACCACGGCGGTCTGGACTTACGCCTAGCTCGTGTCGGGGGACACGACTTCTCATAGGATCTAGTAACGCCCGATACCAATGTGTCTACAGCAGAATCTATGTCCCCTGAACTAACCAATGTTCCCGAGTGACCTAGGTCCCTGTTCAAAAGTGAAGAGTATTTGACCCAGTCCGTATTCCTTGGGTTCCTAAACACTGTTTTGTCAGGTATAGTGTAATTTAACAAAAATGATATATAGGAGTGATCAGAGAAGGATGGCTGCGTAAGCACCTTCCAATCATCTATCACTGTTTTATAATCAGTATGAAGCGTCACATCAAGCACATTTTCTGAGGTGGGACCCCTATACGTGGGGACCTCACCTCTATTCGCAATTTGTATATTATTCTGTAATATAAAAGCAATAAGATCCTCACCTCTACTGTTGGTATCCTTACTGCCCCATATTGTGTGATGAGCGTTAGCATCTGTACCCACTACCAGGTTTTGTCTCCTTCTACAAGCTTCCTCGACTAGTCTATGGAGTTCTACTGGTGGGGCATCCCTATCGTGTGGCATATAGGATGATGCAAAAAGTACCATGTCATCTCTGCCATCCTCCAAGGCCACCACTGTGAGATCGTCAGTGCTGTAATTATAGAGAATATATGACTAAAAATTCTTCCTTACAAGTATTGCAGATCGTATTCTACCTACCACTTTTGAGAAGTACGTGTTATAATTACGTGACTTCAATCCAGAAACCCGATTTCCTGTGGAGATCCACGGTTCCTGGATTAAAGCCACGTCGTAGCGACCCTCCTCTAACGTGAGGAGGAGTTCGACCGATGCCATCTTACAATGTTGGAGGTTGACTTGCAGGATCTTTAGCGTCATCGACTAAAATCACCCGCTCGGGGTCGGCTCTATCCTCATTGGCCGTCTCACCCAGACTCAGTCCAGAAGTGGCCGCAGTGGCAGCTGCTAGATCACGCTCCACTTCATCGACCTCCAGTGTGTTATGGTTGGAGTCCTGCGGATGTCTTTTCTTTAACCGTAGAAAGACACTTCCAACTCCCCATGACATTTTTCCATACCGCGGATACAAAAGGTCTTCCGACTCCTTTGTGATCTGCAGTATGTAGTTCTGCCCGTCCTTATTACCTTTTTGCACGTGCAGAATCCTCCATTCTTTAGTGGGAATATCAGGATTCTGATTTTGTAGGAGACGAAGAGCGACTTCCAGTTTGACAATACGCGGAAAATTCACCTTCGCCTTCGGTATAGCAGGAATATGCGATCGATCCACAATCTTAAGTTGTGCATCCGACCACAAACCCTTGAGTTTAGTAATGACTCCTTTAAGCCATTCCAGCGTCATTTCGTCCTTGCAACTGATGAGCTTCACTCCGTTGAACCAACCAGCCCCATCAAAAGAGGGCAGCGGTCTGTCAGGTTCAGCTTCCATCTTAGCAACGATTGCGTTGAAAATCTTCAGCTCCACAATCTTCCATCGCTCTGTGGACATTTGACCAAAGGGGTTGCTCATGTCGAGAAGTGCCACGCTCAGAGGACGTTTGGCCACTTCACTGACTCGTGCAGCCTTTGGCAACGGCTCAGTGGCAGATGTCGAGGGTCTGATCTCCTCGGGGTTTCTCTTGGATTTTTTCGTCTCCTTAGGATTTACGGCAGATGGAGACTAATCAACTGACCGCTGTCTTTTTCCCTGCATGCTCTTAATCACGGCTTCTTCAATGCGGTTGGGGAAACCATGGTTTTTGGCAGCATATTTGGGGTTATTTGAAAAGTGAGCTCGGCCTTCTGCAATCGCTCCTTTGGCCCACTTCATCCGCTCTTTCTCATCATTGGAAAGGTTGGATTGGGAGCCAAGCCGATGCTGTATCCGGACCGCAGCTTTGTATTCTGATAGAGCTCTAAGTCCCTCCTTGCTTCTCCTGGGCCTGTTCCTATTTATGGAATGGGCTCCCCGAGATGTGCTAGGTGAATTTAGCAGCTCACGTTCCTCTTTAGAGGTAATAGTTTTGACGCTATGGAGATCCGAGTCTGAATCGACAACGGCATCCGTACGTGTCACAGTTGCGTTTTTGGCATCTTTAATACTTCCACCGTATGGCGCCTTAACCACGGCAGAGAATGTGAGACCGCTGGCGACACGCAGATGAGATACTGGTTCTCCACCGTGCCCGCCGGTGGTCGCAGTCACTGCTAACACCGACGTTTGGGCGTATATTACCGCCCGGCTTTTATTCATTTCTTCTTCCATTTCATTATCCTTCCGTTGCATTTTGTACATTCTGCCATGTTCGTATTAACGCCGATCCACCGGATAACTGACGCGCACCAGGAAGCCGCCCAATATGGGAACAGACGCGCCTGGATTTTAGTTCCAAGAATCGTGGAGACATCACCGACCCGAAAACCGCCCAATGTGGGAAACAGACGCCCGGACCGAATCAAACCCCACGATTACCTTCTACCTATGATCAAGACCCATCACAGTAATGTGGCAATAGGCATTACATTGAGACACTATGCTCAAGGCCCTGATCTTAGCCGCGTACCCACCAGTACCCGTTACCAGCCAGCACCCCCGTGGAGGGTTCAGTAGAAGGATTTTCATGCCGGCCGAAAGGCATACATAATCCATTTAAACTTTTTGAAGGCATACATAATCCGTTTAAACTTTTTGAAGATATTTGCTTTTCAGTCACATTATCTTGTTTAAAAACACAAATAACGGTTATTTAGGAATATCTCAAAAACTGTTTTACTTTTGACAATTCTGACTTCATATTCGGAATTTTACATAAAGATTAGGTGTCAGATTAATTTGGTCAAAAATCTGTCATGTAGTGTAATGAAAGGAAAGTACTTTGGAAAAACTAAGACAGAATCCAGCGGTAAATATGGAAAGGACCGCAAGTGGCAGGCCTTTTTGAAGGCCTCTATATTCCTTTCTAAAAGATTCGCTTCGCATGATATCCTGCCTTCAGAAGTATGCCTTCTAGAAGGTATAATTTTCTTTTTAAAAGACCTTCTGAAATATTCAGTACACATTCGCTACTCTCTTCTTTGAGAAGGGTGAAAGGAAGGTGTTCAGTTTTATTTACTTTTTATTTTTAGTGACCTTCCTTACTCCCTTCTTTGGGAAGGGATCGATATCCTGTGTAAAAAATAAATAAGTATGGAATGCGGCGAGAAGGGCTTCTGACTGCTTGTGACTGCTAAATAAGGCCTTCTATTAGGCCTCTTTACTCATTCTAGTTACCGCTGGGGAACTTGCCTTTAAAATTCTCTTGCCAGTGAGTGTTTCAATGTACGTTCAATGATTTCAAGGTTAGTGAGCCAATTTTTCCTTTATCTTTATAAATTGTTTTCTTGATGATTTCTAGAAAGTAAATTGCTCAAAAATTTAATGCAGCCTACGTCACAGCTTTCAATTATGTAAATTTTGACAAGCAGTATATGTAAAAGACTATCAAGAACAACTTGACCGTGTCGCCGCAGGGTTAATGACACATCTTTCAAAAAATGATACCAAGAATTTGGAAACGTATCGGAAGAAGGTCGTATCTCACAAATGTTGCCATTGCTTGCTAAAAAACTTTATCTAATGTCACCTCTGTTAGAAAACTTTTAGACAGTATTTTTTGGGTTTGCTTGGAAAAAGCTAGAATCTTGGCAATATTGCTACCGCTTTTTTCCTCAAATACGTCCTATTCTAGAAGTATAATTTGCAACACATAAATCGATTTTAGAGGACCGGAACATTTTTTGATATTCTTTAATTAGGCTTGAGTTCATCAAATTTAATTTTCATTAAATTATTTTTACTGAGGGAAGTAATTTTACAACTTGGAATTTTTATAAAAATTTATTGATAATTATTCTTGGCTGAGCTGGGATTTGATCACCACATTCTATTGTCGGAAGATCTTTGAATTCTACCCACTGCGGTGCCCATTAGCCAACAGTCAAACATCAATCTTTAACCAGTAGTACTGGTGGGTCGAAATTTGCTGTTATTATCACTTAAATTTCAAATTACATGTTGCCTCCTTTTTCCTCTGTTTTTTCGTATTCTTTCTGTCAAGACTTTGTCTTGAAAACCTGAATACATTTGTTTAGTATGATTTTTTTTTTTTTTTTGTCCACTCTCGTCGACATTTTATTTGTACAGATTAAAATACAAATGTAAACATTAGAGCTTGTGCCATAACTATTTTAAGAACAATTTTGATTTTAGTTGAACTGTTAATTTTTAATTTTTTGATATTCTTTAATTAGGCTTGAGTTCACCAAATTTAATTTTCATTAAATTATTTTTACTGAGGGAAGGAATTTTACAACTTGGAATTTTTATTAATTTTTTTTTTTTAATAGATTTTGCTTATTCAAAACGAATTCATTACAGCTACAGATAAGTATCTGATATATTAATTTATATATACTTTAAGAACTTAATATGTAGGGACCTTAGACAAATATGTTAGTGTTTTTAACTTAAAGGCCTTACTTTACCCCTCATGTATAAGATTCTAATAAAATTGGCCAGCTAAAATTGATATTAACAAAATATGCAATGATTTATGGTTACCTTTCATTGAGTGCCCTCAATTCATAATAACCCAAAATTCAATTGATACTTCAATACTACAAAACTACCAAAAGAATATACTTCTAATACCATATGACTTCAAATACAAATATCTTTCTGCTCTGTAAAATTATTTAACAATAATTCAATCTTTGATATTTCACTTTGATTTATTGGCATAAAAAGATATGCAAAAATATGTGTAAGTATGTGTGTGTGTGTGTGTATATATATATAAACATATTTGCATAGATATCTTGAGACCTTAACAATATGTATGGATAAGATAACCTCACATCGTATCAATACATACACTTTTACAGCTGCAATTCTAATAAAGTAAGAAAACAAATTTTTTTTCATTATCTTTCTGATCCATTAAATAACAATAACTCTATTTGCAGTATGAACAAATAAAAATAAAAAAAAAACTGTCAGTTAAAATTTAATAAAAATATTTCGATTTACTTAGCAATAGTTGTAAAAATCAAATAAATTTTTAAAAATAGACCGGTACGAAAAAAAATAAAAAAACTGAAAGAAAAATAGTGAAAAACACAGCTGTCAAAATGAAATTAAAACCAAAATATGAAAATTATATTGACAAGACAATATTAACAATTTGAAACAATAAAACAAGGCAATAAAAATATGCCTGGGGTGGGTGTCATATTTGGTAAAGTTAATTTTATAAACTTAATTGGATTTGAACCGAATAAAACACAAAATATGTGTTTGTTAAAAAGCAAAAGTTTTTTTTATATCTAAAAAAATCTTTACACAAAAGCTTAAATTAATTAAATGCTTGTTTGTTTTAGTAACCAAGAATTCAAAAAAAAAAAAAAAATAAAAGTCAGACTTTATATTTAAGCAAGAAACAAATTTTATTGAATGCAATTTGCTAAAAAATTTAAGCAAAAATCTTCAACTTTTGAACTCTAAGTTAATTTTAGGAAAAAAAGTATAGTATTTTTTCTAAAACACTAAAAAATGCGTTGTTCTCAAACTTGTGGTTATTTCTTAACGAAAACAGGCTTGGCCTGAACACAATTGACACCTAAAGGAAAAAAATTTTACTAAGAGTTAAGTAAAAAAAAACGAAACATTGTCAAAAAAAAAAAAAAAAGATACATTTTAAGCAACAAACACATAAAATACTTAAAAATTGCTAAACTTTAATTTCGCACCTTTTTTGCGCAAAAATATTTCAACTTTTAACCTTTCACTTTCATTACACAGACTTCCTTGTAATCAGACTCTTGTTTATCAGTTTCGCTAAAAATAACGAAAAAAAAACATCAACTAAACGCATTCAGCCACAAAATAGTAGCATTTAACGCAATGTAACACTCTTATACCCCATACTCTTATAAATATATAAAAAAAAAAATTAAAAAAATAAATGCCAGAATTATCATTGATCAGTTGTTGCTGGTCTTTGAAACTATGTAATATAACTATGACTAAGTCGCCTGTCTAGTTAATGGTGTTAAACATCTTTTATCACACTAATCACGAATTAGTATTGAAAAATGGTCAAAAACTTTAGAGTAATGAATAGTGTTTTCCCAGCGTATAAAATCGCAAAATCCGATAAAAGACATGAGCTGTTTTTCTTTAAGTTTTTGGTGTAAAAGTTTAACTTAATGCCACATTAATGGTTGATGAAGGAAAAAAAACGTTTTATTTTAAAGGTATTTTTGAAGATATATAAAGAGAAATGCTTGAAAACATAATGGCATATTATAAAATAATGTAATTTTTTTACTTATAATTATAATAATAACAATTTCTTAAATAATATATCGCACGGGTCCCTCTAAGGAGTTGACCCTCCTTAGGGAAATCTATGCGTTATATCGAGGGTTCAGAGCTGAAGCAAACCAAGTTAAACAAATTAATTTGAAAATATTTTCAGTTTGAGTAAGTGAATTGACAATAATTCCTGAAGCCATTGACTTGGGCTTATTACCGTTGCCTTTGGAACGAAACACTTGTTAAATTAGTCCATTCCAAAAGTGGATGGAGTTAAACTTTACAGAGAATTTCACATCAGTTTTGAATACATCTTTCCACCCTCCATATTACAAAGTACATATATTTTAATAGAAAAAATTTGTAAAAAAAACAACAAGTCTTCCTTACAATGAGTGTTTGAAAATAAACACTAAATATCGCTCCTTAGTGTTCGGTTCAAACGCTAAAAGTGTTTGTGTAGAAAATCATTAAAAAAAATAACGTTTGCCTGTTTGTCATCTTTCGAACACAAAAATAATACTGTTCTTATCCAACTCAGCCAAAGATGAGAACATTTAATTCCGATTTTTTTTTAAACCACAAACTTCATTGTGTTCAGCTCATTAATGTTCGCCCCTATTGGCTGGTAAAAAACAAAACATTTTTTACAAAAACAAAATACACATACACATAAAAAAAAACAAAAAGCCAGCAAAATAATTTTACACAAACAGCACAAACCGCAGCACGAACAGCTTGTTTGTTCGGTCGGTCGCTGCTAAATTTTTTTGTTTGTTAATTTCTTTATCAATGTAAAAAAACATTATAAAACATTAAAATATAATGTTTGTCTACAGTATCACTTCAATTGTTCTGTTTTTAACGAAGAACAGAATACTATATAATGTTCGGCTCTTTCTTGAAAATAGTTACAAACGGTATTAAGGGTTGTGTTCGTCTACACAATCACTAAAAAATAGATATCATTCTTTAGTGTGTGAGCCGAACGCTAAATAATGTTCTGCTTCTTTTCGAATACTGCATACAATATATAAAAATCTCTATCAGGATATAAATTTCATAGTCATAAAAAAGTTAAATAATTTTACATTTTGACGTTTTAAAAACTAACATAATTTTCTAAAGAAGTTTATATCTATCATTAAGAGACCAATCAAAACAAGACCGGTAAGTTTTTTTTGTCATAAATTCTCATGCTCATACAATTTGTATGTAGCAAACCCAAATCACTCGGCGGCAATTATTTGCAATCAGGAAATCCAATTTCGACAAGGCGTAATGCGATTTTAGCTCTATTTTTATTTTAATTTATTAGGTGTTATACAAAATAGAGCTCGGGTCACACTTGCCAAATATTTGACGAAACAAATATGACCAACACGCAATCTAAAATATAATGTGAATAGTTATTTTGATTATGATACCACATCTTACAAACAAAATTTTCAAAAGTTGTTGATATGTCTAGCAGTATAATTAGGTTTATTTAATGAAATAACGATCATTCTAAATCGCACTTACTATTTTCAAAAGTAGTGGTAACGCTTATTTGGTCAAATATTTAACAAGTGTGACCATAGTTTAAATCAATATTACTATTCATGGCTAAATGATGACGTTCTTGTCTAATGGCCATTTTCTCAATGTATCGACGAACTGTCTGTTACTTAATGTCAACATAAATTTATTGGACCGATAAACTGTCCGTTAACGATTTTGGGTTTCTCAATATACCGACAAAAAACAAAGTTTTCAGCTGGCAACGCCACTCAAAATACATGTTAAAGTTGGGAGTCAGCTGATTGAATTTATCTGTACGGCAAATAATAGGAAAATAAATAATTGGCAGATGAGTGCCGGTTAGCTTTGCGATAAAATGGAAGCAAATGAGACATTGAGAAAACCAAATTTCTTTAATGTGCAGTTTTCGTTGGGAAAAAAGATAATCGCCTAATGAGAAAATGGCCATAAGTATATCAATTCGGCATAAGTACTTGGAAGCAAAAAACGTAACACTCTTAAGGGCCATATAAACCACACAAACGGTTACGCAAACATATGAATAATATGGAGCATGGTTGTTTGATTATGTATTCCAAATTTTTAGTACTCACACACAAACATCTTACTGTTGTTTACAAAGAGCTTGTGTCATTTATTTGGCCATTTATTAACCCTTTTCGTGATTTTGTCGTATATTTTCGATACTACATTGTACTCTGTTTCTTTGCGCATGAACGATATACAAATTTTAAGTTTATTATAATATTATCAACATAATTTTTGGGAATACAAAATTTTAATGTAAAAAGATTTTGTTATTTGTGCTTAATTCTTAATTTTTATTATTGATAAAAACACTGAAATTTATTGTTGATGGGATAAGCTATTCCTATGCGCATTTCACCGGTTGCTTAGGCCAGATCATTAGGAAACTTCATCCATAAAGATTTTAGAAAAACTAAAGATATTAAACCAAATAAAACTGTTAAACGTATAAGAATTATAAGCAACAGTTCTACTTGTACAATATCAAAGTTTAAACAAAAACATCAACAATAAACAGTGAGTTTATCTCTCCTTACATTCCCCACTACAATTGATTGAAACTCTCCCAACATTAATGGTAGTTGTAAGTAGGTTAAGAAAAACAAAATGATAACAAAAACAACTTGCAAAAGCATGTTGCCAGTTAATTGGGAATTAAGCACGAATAACAAAATCTTTTTAAGTTTATTATAATAAATAGATTGCATTTCTTTCCTTATTTTTGAGCGGAGAGGGCCAAGATGATAACTAAAATTTTCCTGGTTTCAGCACCACCCTATTACCTTAAATATAAGTTTTTAGATTTTGACCTGGAAAGGGTGAAGGTTGACCTGTAACAGTGTTGTCAATTTGGTCATTTAATGGCTACATTTAACTATTAAACAATTAGTTTAGCCTTAAGCCCTGTTAAGCAATAAAAAAATTAAATTTTGCAATTTGCCAATCGCTATAATATCGATGAGTATGAACAAGAATTAAGTTAAAAATGCAATAGAGCATAGTGTGTCATCTTTTTTCATAATAGTATATTCACGTGGAACAAACTACACTGAAAGAATTTTCTTCGCAATACCAATGAATTTTGATTTTAATCCCATGAAAAATTTATTTTATTTATGAACCTATGCAGAACTTCGTTGGATCAATGAAACCTGTTTTATTAAAAGGATTTAATGAAACATTACATTAGATCTACGAATAGTAATTTTTTTTTAATTATTTTTTTTTCGCATTTTATTTATTTTTTTATTTTTTTTTTCTGTCTCTGGTGGGAATCGATCGCGCAACTTCGGTGCTGATAGACCAGCTCACTACCAGCTAGCCTACCGGGGCAGCGTAGTTTTTGGATAAGCGAAAATATTAGATTAAATTGTCCATAACAACAATAACAACGTTGATTGAAAGTGGATTGAAAGTTTTTGTTTCATTACTATAATGACATTTTTATTGTCATAATGAAAATTTAAATTTATGAATTTATGTTGCTTTTATAAAAAAATTTTTTAATCCATAATTTTAATGGCATACATATAACATTAGATGTATGAAATTATTAAATCTTACATTTTTTAATTATTAATTAAACATTTTTTTTAAGGAAACTATAATTTTGTATTAATTTATGAATATAGTTATGTTTGTATATTGTTTTTTTATGTTCCCAATTAAATTTTTTTGTTTAACTTGGACAAACTATACTACTTCATATTTTCTATAAAAAATATAATATGTTTACAGTAGAATCTCACAAATTCGAGCCATCCAGAAATTAGAACCGACCATTTCAATGTATTGGACGCTCTAAAATAAGAACCTGTGGTTCTAATTTCTGGAATTGTTTTTTTTTTGTTTTTATTTCTACTAGGAAAATTTCTTTTTATGATTTTGAACTTAATTGGCGAAAAACAAAATTAAACGCTCTAGAACAGGGTGTTCTAATATCTGGAATTTTTTTATATATATTTTTTTGTATTGTCACTACAAATTATTTTGTTTAGCTCATTAAAGTAAAAATAAAACGGGGAATCACCGAGTTAGTGGTGGTGTGTACAATTCGATCATATGCGTGTGAAATTTAATATGCTTGCACAAATTTGGGTCAGTTGATTACTGAAGGTCAATAAAAAAAATAATTAAAAAATTTTTTTTTATGTTTTTCTATGAATTTAATATGTTCATTTAATTAAATTTTATTAAATTATGATTTTTGTATGACGTGCTAAATTCCCAATTTGATAAATACACTGAAAGTTATTGTTGAGGGAAAGCTAGCTTCTATGCGCATTTCACTGGTTGCTTAGGCCAGATCATCAGGAAACCTTATCCAATGATTTTAGAAAAGCTAGAAATATTATACAAATAAAACCCTAAATCGAATAAGAATTTTAAACATTCAGAGTCAAACTGCAACAATATCAAAGCTATATCAATAAACAAAACACCAATAATAAACAGTGCGTTTATCTTTTCTTACATTCCCCTACAATTGGTTGGGTTCTTTCCGACTCGAATTGTAGTTGTAAGCGGGTAAAACGAAAAACTAAATTAAAAAACAAATTGTTTCATTCTATTGTCTTTGTAAGAAAACTTAAATAAAATAAATAAAACAAGAAAAAATTGTTTTGAGTTAAAATAAAGCATACACAACTATTCATTATCTATCACTATTTCAGTATAATTTTATCATTTTCTGTAAAAAAAAATGTCTAAAAGTTCGTACTTTTCAGAAATTCAAACTGTCCGGTGCACAAAGAGGTTCTTATTGGTAAGATTCTACTATATTATCAAATATATTTAATAAGAACGAAATATTAAGTGACGAAATAAAGTAACACTTCATTAAAAAAAGATTAAACAATTTTAAAGCCTTAAAATTTAGTAAGAAGTAGATCTTCTTTAAATGTTAATGACTTCTCTCAATCTTTTTGGCAAACTTAGCGCTAGGGGTTTTAAAATATTTTCTGAAATTTTGCTCCATTCTTTTTGTATTTTTTCACAAAATGAGTGAATGTTAGTTAGTGATTGTATAGGAATTTTGTCCTCTAGAATAGCCTTAAGAAACTCGATCGGATTTAAGTCGGGGCTCTGTGAAGGCCATTCCACCTTACTGGTATGCTTGGGGTCATTGTCTTGTTGAAATATTATATAATTCCCTTAACCCATTTTATTAGCACTGCAGTAAAGATTTTCTTTCAAAATGTTGCTCACCAGTCATTTTCTCCTTAAGAGGAAAAACACCCACACACTTAAAGGCTTCCTCCACCGTGGTTTACAATGTGGATAAGGTTTTTTGATTTTAACCTTTGCGATGGTTCGCACCAGACTCTTTTTCTTTTCTTTAAATTTTTCAATTCAAACTTTTTCCAAAAGATTCTGGCATATAATTATACTTTTTACAAACTCCAACCGTTGCTAAAGTAATAAGAAAGAGTAAAAAACTCACTTTATGTACTCTGTAAATTTTTTCACTACCACATATTTGCGTTATGCATGTCTAGGAACTGCTGTCATAGAGTAGAGTTACTAATTATACTTTGATTTAAACTTTAAAATTTTTCAAAAGGTTGGGTAAATGTTATGATTTATATTTGAAATTTTAAAGCTAACTTTTGTTTAACTTTTAAATAAAAATTACTGCAAATTGACACTAAATATTATATATGTATTATATTTAGGCCCTAAATTTGTAAAACGCAAAAGCAACGCCAAAAGTTATATTGAAAGCAAAAACAAAATCGAAAATATTTCATAATTTTGTTGTTGTTTTCTATAGAAATGAATATTGAATTTTTAAATTTTAAACGCTGCATATCTTGTGGCGTTGATAATTTTTAAACGCAATATGTATTTCTGTAGAAAGCAACAACAAAATTTTGAAAAATTTTTGACATTGTTTTTGCTTTCAATGTTATTTTTGGGATTGCGTTGCGTTTTACAAATTCAGGGCCTTAATCTCTAAAATAAGTGCTTGACACTTTCGTTAAGCCTTTCAATTAAAATATTTCTAAAAATAACAGTTTACCGAATTTTACACCTATTTAAAAAAATTATATATTTAAATTAAATTTTGGTAATATATTGACTAAAAAATCCCCAATCAAATAATTTTCACTCATGTATAAAAAAAATTAAATTTTTTCCATCACTTTTGTAGCTTGTTAATTTAATTAAAACATGTTTTTTACAATTTCAGTTTCCAGTTCTTGATTTTCTTTTATCATTTTTATATGATTTTTTGTGCTTTATAACGAGCAAAATAAATGATACTTTTATTTTCATGATTTCCTGATGCCATGAATTTTCATTAAAAGTTTTTTTCTCTTGAAGCTAAACAAAATTTTCCGCTAAATTCGCTATTGTATTTTCAATTTAACAAAAAAAAAAAAAAAAAAATCAAATATGCGCTTAAATTGTTGAAGTTATAAAGAGGAAAATTTTGTTTTTCAGAAAAAAATAGCAATATTTAGCTATAGAGTATCACCCTAATAAACAATGTTTGTGTCTTAAGTCTTTTGTATATCACTTTTCAAACTAATTTTCATTTCATTGCTTCCATATAACCTTTGTGGCAATGTTTTTTATGTTTAGTAACCTTAACAATTGTTTGAAACTATACAAACTATATAAAATAAAATGAAAAACATTTGTTTTTAAGGAAGACAAATCAATTGGCTGTTCATTGCAAATTGCTACCGAAATTAAAATTGACGAATTAACATTTTGTTAAGAGCGATGAAATATAAAACAAAAACAAAATTTAATGTTGAGCTGAAATTGTTTCATTTCTTTGTTTTTTTTATTTCGTTTTATTTTTTGCTTAAAACAATGTTAAATTAAAGCTTTGGATGTGGTTTTGGTAAAATTAGGCCAAACGTGTTAAGTTTTTTGTTAGAAAATGAAAGAAAATAATTGAAAATAACTTAATTTAATAGCTTGTATTTTTTATTTGTGGAGGGTTTAGTAAAGGGAAATTGATATACTCTTTTGATTGCAGTGGACAGAATATTAAGAAGAATAAAACTTTCTAATTTTTGAAAAATTTGTGAGTTTGAAAATCATTTTACTTTTACTTAATAATAAATTTACTTTGAAATAATTTGGAATTCGCAGTTGATATATTTTATATTAGCCAAAACCTAGTGTACAAAATCTTTGTGCATGGTTTGATTATTTATAAGCAGGTTAATCCTACGCCACAGAAATTATAGAAAAATTTTTGAGTGTACCTGTTTAGGACATTAATGGACCAATCAGAATCTAAATCTTGTTCTGATATTAAAAAGCATATCAGTGTTATTTGTGCATTTAAAAAATTACAAAAATAAGCTTCAAAAAGATGGAAATTCACTATAAACTTTGAAAAAATTTCTTTTTACTAAAAAAAATGCTGCAAAGAGTAAAAATATTCACACACAGATCGATGCTAAAATTCATAGAAAGCTCTAAAACGAATAAATATATTGTTTTCGCATTCATTGGTCGATCCTTTCAGAAGGGCTTCAGGGCTTCAACAAATGTTCTCCATTTAGATCAATCAGTTGCGATGCTCTAAATTTCCATCCAGGTTTTTCCAGCCCTGGCAGCAGCCTTCTCAACCTATATTTTCCACTTGTGTGCGGGTCATATTCTATTTCCATTCAATATCTATTCGGGTTTTGTCGTCGTTGGGCCCTCGAAGCGTATGGTCGATCCGCTTGTGTTTTCGCCTTCTGATTACTCGCTCGATAGGTATTTGAAGTGTTATCCTCCATTACACATTGTTTGAAATTAAAAACAATTTTAAAATTCCGTTAAAATTAAGAATTACGTATCGGTTTTAATTTTTGCAACACCCGAGTCACCCTACTTTGGGAACCTATGGCGACCCTCTGGATATGTCTATAGAATCCTTATCATAAACTTAATTTCGAATAAAAGTCTTTAATTACCACATGAAATTTTATTCCAATCGGACCAGCAGCTTTCAGTCCATACTGCAAAATCAAAAGGAAATAAACAAACAACTTCTCTTCTGCTTTAACTTCGGAGTTTAATCAAAGTTTCAAACAGTCAAACCAAACGCTTTCCAACAAGTTGACTGTCGAAGTACTTTGTTGTGTACAACTTTTCGTTTTTTGCTTTCGCTTTGACTGCGACTGTTTCATTTCAAGAAAGAAGTGAAAGCAACAGTTTATGTTTGGCCAATGACAAATTAAGAAGTCGAAGAAATAGCACAATCTTATGACTTTGACTGCAGTTTTTTTTAACACTGTGTGTATCTCTATGACATCGAGCATATGTCGTTAGCATAGTCCAGATCCACTAGGCCTCATACTCGTTCCTCTACAAAGGTTTCTTTTATGACGATATACAGCCCAGCGTTGAATAGTAATGGACACAACTTTGTCTGACACCTTTGCTGACATTGATTTTACGGCTTAGCTTGTTTTCCTTAAAGATACGGCAGGTTATGTTCCTGTAAAGCGATTTGATGAGATTGGTTAGTTTCTTTGGTACGCATTTGCAAGCGATAAATACCAGGTACAGCGTGGACCGTCATTCTACAGATTATTCCACAATTACCCTGTTCGGCTCTCAGTTCAGGTGGTAGTTTATCGGATATTCTCCTAGTGATAATCTAAGCGATTACTTTGTTGACGGTGCACCGTCACCGCGGTGGTGAGCACGGCAATGGCTCTCCAATATACGAAGAAAAAAATCCGAAAAAACGTAACCAGTAAATTGATCAAATTCAGCTTTATTTTTAACAATATTTATTGACTTTCTAAACTTTATTTGTAAGAAGATAATTGTTTAAAGCAATTTGGAGTCCAAATCAAAGTAATTGCTTAGTTGTAACGTTTTCAGAAACATTAACGATCAAATAAATTTTTGTATTTCTTAAGAAATCTATTGTTTATAATAATATTCTATTGCTTAAATCTAAAAAGAAATCATTAAATCATAACTATACAAAAAAAAAAAAAAAAAAAACGCTGACCATGCCAAATTTTTATTTCCTTAGCCTTTGCGTTATTTCAAAATATCTTTTCAAATATTTTCCTTCCTAATTTATTGCATTCGTGCAGTTAAACAAATTTTAACTTAGTTTTTTCATAACTAAAAAGAAACTGAAAGTTAGTTACCATAAAAAATGCAAAAAACACACAATTTTCTCCATTGTTATAATCTTAAAATCTAACATCATCTACTACATAACATCATTACCGTATCTTATTGATTATTAACGTAAGAAACTTGGTTAAAGAAAACTAAAAACAAGAAATATTATGCAGCATCATATTTAAGCCGACATAAAGTTATATAAAGAAATCTCATTAAAGGCAGCACTGCTTAACCATTTTTTTTTTTTTTATTAATTTAATGAAAAAAAATCACATCTACCTTAATATAACATGAAACTAATTAGACATTCCGCTAATAGTTATAAACATGCAACTTTTTTTTAAAAATCACAAAAAAAAAAATAGAAGATAAATGAACATGTTCACCTTAATATTTGGGGGTTTTCTTATAAAAGAAAGGTTTGTTGTTTACAACATGACTTTTTCATTCATTTACTAATGAAATATATTTTTGAATATTCAATTTTTAATAAAATATACACAACAGTCTTTAATTAATTTGCTTAAGGTACCAGGAAACTATTTAAAGTAATTTTTTTATATTTGAAATCAAATTTGATGCTGTTTGGTGGAAAAAAGTATCGCAAATGTAATTTAATTAAATTGTATAAAAAAAGTCAGCCCGGTCCCAAAAAAATTTCATTATTATTAGACCAGATATTAGAGATATTCATTTGAATTTAATTTTAAGTTATTTAAAATGGTCAAATATGAATCGTTTCCAATAAAATCTGGAAATATGATTTAGCTTCCACTAAAATATTTTTGAGCCAAGCTTATTTTAAATATAGCGTGTTTTTTTAGCTGCATGAGAACTTAAAATGATAATACAAGGCGGAAATATTGTTCGAATACTTTTTTTTTATTATTATCTGGTAGAAAATTTCATGGCATTTATCTTTTAAGTATTTTTTCCAGCATATATCTACCGCGGCTACGAGTTAAAAGGTCCATTTGACCAGTCCAATTTTGACTTATTTTTTCAATAATACGGTATATGGCGTCAATGGTGCCTTGAATATTGATTTCCCATGTTTCAAAAGTTGCTGGTTTGTCGGGATGTACAGCTAAAAAAAAAAACACCCTCTACCAGCCGTCATCAAGCAAATCTCACGTGGGTCCATTAATTAGTTCCCGTTGTGTTACCATGTTACACCATCTTTCAAAGGTTCTAAGTTTCCTGGCTGCTAATGTTCTCCTTCAGCATCCCGGTCGATTCAAATTAATATCAGAGATACGGTTTTTGACCCCAAGGGTTTTTCGACCAAATAGTTCAAGTCTTAAATCTCCGAATGCCGGACAATGACAGAAAAGGTGTTCCGTTGACTCTTTCTCCTTCGTGTTGCCGCAACTTCTAGATAAAGATAGAAGTATATAACACGCGTAAATTAGTCGATATGTGTTGTGCGTTTATGAAAAATTGCAAGTTACACAAGGTGGTGTCTGCGTACGCCAACGAGTCCGCCATGCAGTTTCAATGTATGTCCCTATGTCCGGGGACCCACTTAAGGGTAACCACTGAATTTCTTGCTATATTCTCCAGAGATATCCGGCATTCTAAGACAATTCTCGATTCGATGAAAACATTCTCCAGGGATCTGCTAGCGGTCATAAGAACAACCCCCCTCTAAGGCATTGCTTACGAACTTGAACTAAGACAAAGGGCCATAAGGGATTACAATAGCGGACATGCTAGAATCCTGTATGAAACAAATTGGAACATGGACAGTGATTCTGTCACACCTGAAACAATCTTTGATTCTGTCTTCACCACAAGCGTTTACAAATAACGTGGTGCACTATGATGACCTTCAAATTCCCGCGGATGCGATTCGGATATTCACTGACGGATCTAAAGCACTGCATGGTGTCTATTCTGGCATGTACTTCGAGCAGCTAAACTGGAGCATTCCTATAACGTTGCCGGATCACTGCAGTTCAGTGTAATGGCGCTCTACACAGCCGTAAGATACATCCAGTATGGTGAGATATCTGACAGTGATATTCACATTATTCCCGATAGCAAGGCGGCCCTAAGGTCCCTCAACCAACATAATAAGAAGGTTAATGGGTACAAATACTATACTTCGGTCCATAATTTCGGGACTTTGTGAAATTATGGACTGATTTTCTCTATTTTAATATGTAGCTTTGGCAAATAGAACATATAAACCGAACTTTATCACATTATCTTTAAAATTTCCACCTGTACTTTTCGCACATGGGTTTCATAAACAGACAGCCAGCTAGCATGACGGACGGGCGGTCATTGTTTGATCGATTTACAAAGTTATTTTAGATCGATCGGTAAAGTTAAAGGTGGGGCTAGGATAAATATTTGTATATATAACACATTACCCCGGAAGCGCATAAGACCCCTCCTCATATGGTGGTGAGGCTTAAGCTACAGGCATAAGCACATTCAAGCAAAAAAACATAAAGCTTCTTTATTTGGTTAAACAACTGTTTTATATAAAACTAAAATTAATTAGATAGCACTTAAAAATTTAAACTGTATTTAAAAACAAGTTAAATACAAATAGAAATTGACTAAACATGTACTTTAATACAAACAAAAACGGGCGATTTATTTAATGGGTCGATTACGGATAACAACAAAACTGAAATTGCGTTGCCAGCAGCGAAATTAGGCAACGCCCCTCATGATAAAATATAAAACAATTTTTTATTTTTTTATTTTAACGGCAACTCAACATAAGATAAATAATTCAAATATCTATAATCCAGATACCTCAAGTTTTTTCTTAAGCAATAAAAACCCAATTCTTTTATTCTGTCCTAGTCTAAAGTAGACTTGACAATTATTTTCAAATTTCTGAATTAAATATATTTTTTTCAAACCTATCAAATTAAATTCAATCCATCTTGTTTGCTGGGAAATAAACAAATTAAATATTAAGTTTCCTATACTTTAAACTTATTAACTTAAAACAATATTTCACTGATTCTGCATACTTTCGGTCAATGAAACAAATGTTTTTTATTTTTTATTTTTAAATCAAAATACAAATACTTCCTAGAAAATTTTTATAATAAACTACAAATTAGACAAGCCATTTTCTTATTTAAGTAAAAAATCTAATAAAATGCAACTTAGCTTTTTTCAGCTTTGTGAATTTAACAATTATGTACCTCAAAAAAAACAAAAAAACAAAAAGCTCAGACATCTGCATTTAAATTACTAACTTAATGTTTAAGTAAATTTACAATATATAAAAAAAGAAAACAAATAAAATACCCAACTAAACGAAACAATTTGCATACAACTAAAACAATTTTGAAACCTTTTTCTATTAAAAACAAAAAACTAAAACACAACAGGGGTTTGTTGTTTTGCTGTTTCTTTTTTCTCATTTTTGTAAATTTGCATCTTAGAAAACAACATTTGTGCTTAAAATTAAACATCATCAGCAACAAGCACAACGACATTGTCGTTAACATCATCAAATGTAGTTCATCATAGTCACAACTTTTGCTAAACGGAATGAAAGCGAAATTTTCAAATTGACTTTTTTTTTGCATTTTGATTTTTAAATTGAAATGAAAAGTTAATTTTTCTTTTAAAAGCTGATGTTGCTTTTGCCGTTGTGGCTGTCAGGCTGATGTTTTTTGTTTTTTTTTTTTTTTGTATGTTTGTTGTTACTCTCGGTTACAACAATCGTGAAGTTTTATAATGATCAACAGTTATAGTTAACTAACAAACATTTGTCATTTAATTGACCTTTTTTTACTTTGAGTGACTGAACAAAAATAAATGGAAAATGTCTTTGTTAGCCTGAAGGAATCAAAACAAAATTGTGATTTTTAAATTACATGCACCAACCAACAATTCAAATGAAATGCAAAGAAAAAAAAAAAAAAAAAAACAGACAAACGTAATAAAACAAAAGACCTAAGATACAAACTTTAATCGAAAAATTCCCGTTTTTTTTTTGAGAAAATGTTGAAATTCTTTTTTTTTCGTTTTTAGCAAAACCACATAAAATTTAACACGCCTTTAGCTTGTTTACAAGTGGCAAAAATACTAAAAAAAAAAATTGTTTAATTTTCCCAACAACTTTTGTTTCTATAAATTGTTAATTTATTTTGTAATCATAAAAAATATTGTATTATAAAATTATTGCGCAAATGCTTTATAAACTGTTTTCATATTAACTTTAGAAAAAAAATAACAATCAAATATTTGTCTGAAACCCACATTTTTACATTGTCGTTAGAAACATATGTATGACTATTTTTGCCACTTATTTGTTTATTTTTTTTTTTTTTTCTTTTAATAAAAATAGAAACAGTAATGAAATTGAAAAACCAAAAATCATGTTTTTCTATTGCTATTTCTTAACAAAACGTGATAATGCGGTAGGTTGTTTTGACTCTTAAAGGGTACTTCACAATGAATGAGTGCACAGTGGGGTTCAATTGAAAAGTTGTCATGTTAAAAATAAAAACTGATTAATTCTTAAGTACAATAATGAATCATGTAGATTTTATATATTTTAATAATATTTTACCTATGTGTTATACAACTGAACGAAACAAAAAGGTTAAGGCAATGCGGGGCCTATGAAGCGATTAAACTTTATATCTCTTAATAGGCAATTAGTTTTTGAGCGATTAATGAACGTAAAGAAGATTATTGACATTTCTTATTTGTTAATTGTCTCCACATACGTATAAATTCTTGTTTGTTCAACGATGAATAGCTTAAAACCCTAAAACCCAATCCGATTCGCCTAGAGAATCCGATTTAAGCTTTGCTGGAATTGTAAATGATAAATTTTTATCATCGGTTGAAGATATTCTTGCGAAAACAATAAAGCAATTTTGTTTAACCCACTTTCAACTACAATTAATGTTGGGAATATCCAACCAATTGTAGTGGGGTATGTAAGAAAAGATAAGCTCAATGTTTATTGTTGGTATTTTGTTTAAGCTTTGATATCGTTGCAAATAAGACTTGAGGTTTTGTAATTCTCATTTAATCTACAGTTTAACTTATCCCCCAACAATACATACAATACAATAAACCAAATAAAACTGTTAAGCGTATAAGAATTATAAGCAACATTTCTACTTGTAACAATATCAAAGTTTAAACAAAAACATCAACAATAAACAGTGAGTTTATCTCATCTTACATTTCCCACTACAATTGATTGAAATTCTTCCAACATTTATTGTAGTTGTAAGTAGGTTAAGAAAAACAAAATGAAAACAAAAACAACTTGCAAAAGCATGTTGTCAGTTAAGTGTTTTCATTTTATTATCAAAATAATTTTTGGGAATACCTACTTACAACTACAATTAATGTTGGGAGAGTTTCAATCAATTGTAGTGGGGAATGTAAGGAGAGATAAACTCACTGTTTATTGTTGATGTTTTTGTTTAAACTTTGATATTGTTACAAGTAGAAATGTTGCTTATAATTCTTATACGCTTAACAGTTTTATTTTGTTTAATATCTTTAGTTTTTCTAAAATCTTCTTGGATGAAGTTTTCTGATGATCTGGCCTAAGCAACCAGTGAAATGCGCATAGGAATAGCTTATCCCATCAACAATAAATTTCAGTGTTTTTATCAAGAATAAAAATTGGGAATTAAGCACGAACAACAAAATCTTTAAAAAGAAATTCCTCTTAAAAAAGAAAGAAATAATCTGGGCTTAAATTTGATTTATTTAAAAACAAAATCTTTATAATTTCAAAAAATTTATTCAGTTAAAATAAGATTATTCATTAAGAAAATATTTCTTAATAAAATAATTGTTTAAAAATACAATTACCCTACGTCTAGATGAGCAATTTGTATTTGTTAACATAAGCAATTATATCGGCAGAATGACGTCACAAATGGTGTATCTAAACACAAAACATGAGTAAATAAATACTTACGTTTTCCATGACAATCAATTAATTTTTTTTAATATAAATTGGTTTTTTATAAAAATTTTCTGATAATTGTAACTGATAATTGATTTTGACAGCTTGTGTTAAAAGATAATTGCTCAGCAATAAAATTTAAACATTTGTTGATGAACATGTGTTCTAATACATATTTATGCGGTGCACACTGTAACATCTAGTGTTGGCAATAGAATTTGACAGTTGCCACGGCAATAATTGCCAAACTTTTTTTTTGTCTGGACTAGGGCTAAAATTCAAAATTTGTGGATGAACTTTTTATTTGAAGATCTTTTCTTTTAAATAAAATGTTTTATTTAAAGGAAATAATATTAATTTAAATAAAATTATTCGAATTATATTATTTAAATTTGAATAAGTGAACTATGCTCACAATAAACGACTGGACAAACACTTGTTTGAAGACTTAAAGACCCATACATTTAAAATTTTGCTTGGTTTTTTAAACAAAATTTGACATCAAATCTATTGATTCTAACTTAAATGTATTGTCTTCTTTTTAAAAAATTTTTTTTAATGAAAAAATCATCAATTCAAGATCCCCTGCTATAAAATTAAAACAAACTCTTGTTCTTTTTTCTTATCATAATTGACTATACTACAAAAATTTAAAAAGATTTCCATAAAAAAGTGTAACGTTGATTTAAGCCAAATTAAGGATCGTCACGTTCAAAACTTGACATCGTATTGCCGATTTTATCCTGACGGGGTTTTTTTGGAAATTGAATGGAATTGAACTTTTTTTTAGAAGTTATAGCAAAATTGTTGCACATCTTTCTTTAATGGGCAATTAAATTTGCAATATAAACCTAAGTTTACTTCCGATCTGTGAAATTAGGAATATATAGGAAAAAAAACTTGTAACCACAGAGAAGTAAAGTTTGTTTTAGAATAAAAGAAGTAAATTTTTAAAAATCAGCATTTAAGTTTAAAATTGTTCTCCTACACAACTAAAATAAATAGACTTATGGCCATTTTCTCAATGATACGATAAACTGCCTGTTACTCAATGTCATTATACACTTATTAGACTGATAAGCTGTCCGTTAACGATTTTGAGTTTCTCAACACACCGACAAAAACATCTAAAAATACATGTAAAAGTTGGGAGTCAGCTGATTGAATTTATCTGCACAGAATAGAAGCAAATAAGACATAGAGAAATCCAAATTTCTTTAATGTGCAGTTTTTCGATGGGAAAAACTACGAAATTTCTGTTGATTAACTGTTTATTTTTTCGCTTAATTTAGTTTTGTTTGTATATTTCTAACTCTCGTTACACTGTTCTATATAAAAGAGCGCGGACTATGTTGTATTAGTTGCCAAAGATTTATCTAAAATAAACACAAGAAATGAACAAACAATTAAAAAGCAGAAAACAGAAATAAAACAGACCTTAAAAGATCTGTTGCGTTCATCTTAAACGCCATCATTACAAAGGCAAAAAATATGTGTACATGTTTATAAATTTAAGAAAAAAAGTTAAACAAACCTCCTCAAACTTTTACTATATTTTATTCAAAAAAATCTATGTTCATGTACATGTGTACATGTCCAAAACAAACACACAT
The DNA here is from genome assembly GCA_930367215.1 of Pollenia angustigena. Taxonomy (NCBI): domain Eukaryota; kingdom Metazoa; phylum Arthropoda; class Insecta; order Diptera; family Polleniidae; genus Pollenia; species Pollenia angustigena. The sequence goes on along the minus strand of OV884057.1, from coordinate 183,868,619 downwards.
ACATATGCAAGCAACACAGACATACAAAATGTATTAAACTTTGTTTTTTTTTTCTTTTGATGTATTTAATTTTGTTTAAAGTTAATTCAGACAACTTAAAACAAAGTTTATATTTGATTTATTTTTGTTGTTATGTTTTCAATGTTATTTTCTTTATTTCTTTTGTTATATTTTTTAGATCTCTAAGAAAAATACAATATTTTTTCTTTGTCTATTTTTTGATTTTAGTTAACAAATGAAACACAAAATGGCTAATTGCAAGTGACAACTTTGTCGCACGTAATTACAATTGCTGTTTATGTATAACTGCCTGCCTGTGTAAACTGCTTGCTTGCCTCAATGGCTGGCTGGTTGATTGCCTGCCTTATTGTTGCATAGATGAAATGAAAACAAAAACTAAAACAAAACGTAGTATTGTCTTCCAAAAGGTGTTGACATGCATAGTTTTGTCTATATATGCAGTATGTACTGGTACACGTATTGTAAATATGTTTAAGTTTTTCCAAGATACACACTCACACACACCACACATCCATATAAAAACTGCAAAATTTTCTGTAGAATTCTCTGCCACATGTTTGTTTGTTAAGCTGCATTTCGCACTATTTATCGCATTACATTTGTTCACGTCTCTATTGTGTTGACTGTGTAGGTTATTTTAGTCTAGCATTTCATTTTAGATTTTTTTCTAATGATTTTAATTAAAAATAGTATGAAAGAATTTATTTTATTTAATTTGCTGTATTTAATTTACATTTTAATTGAAAAAGCGCAAAAAAATCAATCTCAAATACAGCGACAGTGTCTCGTTTTGTAGAAACGCCTAGGGTGGTATCAATGTCTACATTAGAGATTTATGACATACATACAAAATCAGGTATTTATGGTTAACTTCCCTAATATGAATTAAAAACAAACAAAAATGTAATCTGCATTTTGTTTGAAAATTAGTGTTACATAGTATAAAGTAAATTTCCACAAGTTTTTCGTTTTCTGTCTCAAATATTTGTAAATGTGGTAAGATAAATTGAATTGAAATCACTAGACGAAAAAGGTTTTACAGAAAAACAATGTTGCTAATAGTGATTTTTGTTTGTAAGATATATTTTAGTTTTACAAAGAAGTTTATAGATTTATTTTGAAACATTAAGTTACTTAAACATTTTTTAAGTTAAACTCGTTTCTTTTATTTAAAATGCAATTAAGCATTCATATAACAGTATTGAAGACAATTAATTATTCATATGCCACCTTGCATTATTGTCGCTCCTGAATGTTAATTGTTTGCATTAGTTTATATCGATCACTTACTCAATATCAATTAGCTTATTATTTAATTATAAAGTTTTTCATTAAATAGTGTTATTTAAGCCCGATATAAATGAAAACTGCAAAAAATAACACAAAAAATTTAATTTTCATCAAAATTTTTTATTTTATTCAAAGAGAAAATACAAAACATTAATGGTTGCCAGCAAAATGAACCTAAGCAAAATCGCTTAAACAATTTGAGAAAAAGTGTACCGTTTACTCCTCCTCCTCATCTTGACAACTTATACAGCAGTCATTATAATCCAGACTTAGTCTACCCGCATGACTCCCCATCGCCCAGTGGCCCGTCATAACCGATATTACGAGGCTTGCCAACCGTACTTTATAATAAAGTATTGTACAAGTTTTTTTTTTAGAAAAACTAAAGAACAACTAATTGATATTAGTCAGGGCCATTTTTTGATGTTTTTTTATATTGGGAGGACGATTTTACGAAAAAAAAAAATAATCAGACAGCACTATTCACTTGTTTGTTTTGTTTGAGTACAATAACTGCCTGTTTTTAAAACACAAGTACAAAACTCTTTCAAATTACTGCCTGCTTTTAGATTGCGAGCACAAAAGTGACTCGTTTAACTAACATTTAAAACACTATTTCAAGATTTCCTTATGGGGGCTTCAATACAAAATGATTAATACAGACTGGAAATATATTGAAGAAAACGTACCATAACATCCAAGGAGTCGCCTTAACAATTTATAGAGACATATTTGTCCCTTATCACCACTTCTTAAGGCGGCTCCCATGCAAATATTGCGTTTTTTGAAATTTTGAAATTAATTAAAATTTTTCGACTTTTGCGAATAAAATCAAAAGTTGTTAACAGATTTGAATCATTTATAGATTGTTTTGTTTGTTTTTTATATTCCTGGAAAAAATTAGAAGCATAGCTGTAATTTTTTATAGATTTTTAGCAAACAAAAATTTCGAAATGTTGCTAAAAAATTATTTTTGTTGCCAAAAAAATTGTTATGTTTCTAAAACGACTGCGTATGTTAGAATAAAATTTAACGTTTAAAGGAAATTTTGTTGCGAATTTTCGTTTTTTTTGTAATTTCAATAAACTGAACCGTTTTTGGATTCAGCGTACCCGAATTAGGTTAAAGCGCCAGTTGTCCGGCTTGTTCAAAAAAAGTGTCAAATTCTAGCACAGTTTAATTGTTTGATAAAACTTGCGAAAAGCAATAAAAAAAAAACGTTTTTAAATATAACAATAACAATAAAAAGAAAGAACAATTATTCTTTATATTTATACTCTGTACTTTTTTTTCTTAACCTTTAATTATCAATGTACTTTAATTGCAACAAAAAAAGTTGGGAACCCTAGATATCACTGTGCGAATCTAGTCCCAACCGAAAGCAAGTAGCACGCATTTTCAGCGCATCATAGCCAGACCATAGAGTCTTGTCCATCAAGCAGGTATTCTCACCCTGCCATCTCTCCTGAGCACTTCTGTACGACTAACGTGTAATGAGAGTCATACAGCAAGCAATTGAATAGCCGATCAATGTCGTCCAAGAGACAGCCCTATGCAACTACTTTGTTGAAGAATTTGTCAAAGTAAAAAAAATGTTTCTCGGCTATGCTAAAAGTTAATAATTTCCCAAAAAAACGAAACATCGCTGCAAAAAGTTGTAATATTTTTTATGCAAAATTACCCGAAATATGTATGGACAATTTTTGGGCGATTTTTCACACATTGATTTCGTCGATTTTGCTAAGGGTAATTTTGCTGGCGGCCCACATTAACATTTGAACACTTTGTTGGGCATATAGTCTTTACGCAAGCTCCGACTTTATCCTTGAAGCAATAAGGTCCTTTGATGCCACTAGCAGGTAAACCGCGCTGAACGGTGGAGTTTTCTGAATGGAATGGTGTTTCTAGGGTCGGTTGTGGATTGGTCTCAATCCATATGCGTAAATTTTATTGATTAACAAACCTCTAAGGCCAAAAAAGAGCATCATTGCTGAATACAATCTTAATCATTAAGTCGTCCTATAAGTTACGCTAATCAGTGACTGATTTTCAAAGTAAATTTCGATGATTTGGTCACGTTGTTCAAGAGTAGATCTATTCATATGGATAAGCCAGGTCTAGTGATCATAAATGTCCAAAATTTAGCGTAGTAAGCTATACATCTCGTAAGTTATAGTGGACTTAAGTTTAAACTTGGTTTTGTTTAATTCTTTAATAATATTAATAAAAAAAATATCGTATAATATCAACCAAAAAAAAAATGCCCTCAAGAGCCCCCGATTGCAAAGATTTCTGAAAACGAATCGTGCATGCAACGAGAGAGCTTTATATTGAGAAGCAATTGAGGCAATACCATTTAGCATTTGCTTGAAATTAAAACACTTAAGTTTCCTCTTTTGTCAAATATCAGGTCTTTGTACAAAAGTCATTAATCAGGCCTGTTCACTTGATTTCAAAATTCCGTTTTCGTATTTTTCAGTGTGATTTTCAATTGCCGAAAGCACATCGAAAAACACAAAAACTGTGTGATTTTCAGAACACCACAAAATCACACGTGTGATTTTAAAAGCATCGCGTGAATTTCAGAACACGCCTAAATAATATTTTTAGACGTTTACTAAAAGAGGACGTTTACCTTTTTCACCATTATATGGTTGATAATTTGCTTCCACTGTATAATATTTCAAACGATGTTGCAAACTAGATTCCATCTTGACAAGATGAACGTTCTCCGCTAAAAAATGTTTCCTCTTTTCTATCTTTAACTGTTTATAAATTGGCAATAAGCATCATTTAATGTTACAAAAACTTAAATTTTAGTCAGCAAATTTAGAAAGAAATTCCCAAGATTCCTTAAAAAAAATTTCTTCTAATAATAATTTAGTTTATTCGAATACATAATTTTTAAGAAAATTCTTGACTAAATTTTCTTTTATTTATATATAACTAGCTGGCCCGGCAAACGTTGTATTGACACATTACTTATTTCTTTCAGATGTAACAGTGTCTGCTAGCCAAATTTTAAGAAAAAATTATAGGCATAGTTCTTTCCGGATGTTACACTATTTGCCTGCCCAATTTCAAGAAAATTAATTGATAAATTAAGAAGATATAGGGAGGCGGAGCTTTTATCCCTCTTGCCCTATTTAATGCCCTGTCCTCTTTTCGATGTTACAGTGTATGCATGCCAAATTTTAAGAAAACCGGTTGATAAGTTAAGAAGATAGAGGTAGGGGGAGATTTTACCCCTCTTGCTCTATTTCACGCCCCAAATAATAAAAACTATAGGCTATAGTTCTTTCCAACTGTAACACTATTTGCCTGCAAAGTTTCAAAAAAATCTGTTGATTAGTTACGAAGATGTATGGAGGGGGAGCTTTTAGGCCTCTTACCCTCTTTCACACCCTATTCCTTATTTTCTTTCAGATGTTACATTGTGTGCATGCCAAATTTTAAGAAAACCGGTTGATTAGTTTAGAATATTGGGGAGTGGGAGCTTTTACCACTATTGCAATATTTTGCGACCTCTAGCGATGTAAAATATACTCTACGACCTGTTCTCATACCTAACAAATACACATACACAATTTCATAAAAATCGGTCAAGCCGTTTCGGAGGAGTTCAAAATGGAGGGCATTTTGTTGATATTTGTATGGGAATATAAAAACATGTTTCGGAATGAATGCAGTGTTCACTAAAATGGCTAGAACTCAAGAACCAATACACATTTGAAGACCGTTGATACATAAAAAATTTTACGTCACCTTCCACGTGAACTTTACAGAAACCAAATCGGTTCACGCATTTCAGAGAACATCAATTACTAACACAATGCAACTTATTTTTATATGTATAGATTTTAAGCAAGTAAGAAAGTATGATACCCTACACCACTGCGTATGCGGAAAAATTTACGAGAATGTTCGAATGGGCAACCGTGGAATCCAAATTATAATCTAAGGTAAGGATTCATATAAAAGGTCTATGTACCGAAAATGTCTAGATATGTTCATTTATATGAGATTTATTCGTAAAACCAGCAGCCAGCCGGACGGACGGAAATTGATTCCGAGTCGATCGGTATGCTAAAAGGTGGGTGTAGATCCGGTTTCTTTATGTATCAGCATAAACGCATAATATTGTGGTTCGCGTAAAAAAATTGTATTTTCAAATTTTACGTTTACGTTCAATCATCTAATAATGGCCCTCTTTACACAGCCAATTATTGTATTACGAATTGTTATCTATAATTTCTAATCAAAACAACATAAACAATTTATCTTATTCAGATGTTTCATTCAAAATGTTTTCTTTAATTAAACAAATAATTATCAATTCAACTTACACCTGATTTTTTTGTATTCAGTAATCCAGTCCGCAATTAAAAGTTTAGTTTTATTAAATTTAAAAATTTATTTATGTATTTTTTATTAATTTATGCCAAATCTAAAATCAATTCAATTCATGTTGTTTGTTTTTTTTCTAATCGCTCCTTTTTTAATTTATCTACCGCTTTGTAATTAACGCAATATAAAAATAGATCTTAATCAAATTGTCGTTTATTATTTGTATGTGACTGTCTTACTGTCTGATTGTCTGTCTGCAATATAAATTGATTTATGTTTTTTCAAATTTCATATGATTAAGATGCCAATTTCAAAGTTTATGCTTTTATTTAAAAAAAAAAAAAAAAAAAAAATTGTATTAAAAAAGTAGAAACAAAAAATCTGCAAAAAAAAAAAACATCAAGTTAATTAAATTTTCGTTGTGCTGCGGTTAGAGTTTTGCAGCGTTCGTAATTTATATAACAACAAAAATGCAACAACAACAAAAATCAAAAGCTAAATATTTTGCGCAATTGAATTTCAATTTAGATAAACGTGTGCAACACTTTGGCATTTGCACAATTTCATTATTTTTTGTATTTAGCCGAATATTATGTGGTGAGTAAGAAAAAAACACAAATTAATACACAGAAAGAAAAAAGGATTTATTAGGAAGTTTTAAACGATCTACGAATTTGGGCAGGCAGTTACAAACTGCAAATACTTGTATGAAAATTATTTACTGCATTACTAGATTATTGATTAAGCGTAATGATAATTTTTTTGTCACTTAGGACTAATAATATAATCTGTATTAACTGTGAAAGTATTTTTTTTTTTTTTTTTTTGTTCTGATTAAATTTCTATGCAAGTATTTTGATTGCCTTAAAAAATAACGTTCCGTACAACTTAAATATATAATTATGTCAAATAAACTTGTTTAATAAACCAGTCAATTTGTATTTTAAAGCAGTCAAATGTTTCTGCAGCTTATTTTGATAACATTGAAAATATTTCTTTCAGTGCATGCATCTTTGCAAGCACCAATCGTATTAACACAACAAGCAAATTGCAACATATCGCAAACACAATCAAACTATTTATTATGACATGTCTAAATCGATTTGTTGTTTAAACACTCAAACAAAAAACAAACTTCCAAAAAATCTACAAAAACAACAGCAAACAAATAAAAGTCAACAATAATGAAAACAAAATGATTAAGACTCCTAACAGCAACAAATATAAACTGAGTCTTAAAAAAAACACCACAAACCAGCGACATACTTTTTCTTCAAAAAAGAAACGGGCATACAAAGTTCAATGAAAAACAAGCCAAAAAAATTGATGAAGCCTTAAGAAACCAAAAGAAAAAATCCAATAAATTGAAAACAATCCTAACTGAAAAATTTTTGCAGACTTTTAACATAATGATTGTGGCAACAATTTAAGATTTACAAAACAAATATATACTTGCAACAAATTGAAGCGTATACTTAAAACTCTAAAACACTAAATTCAAACAAAAGTCTAGCTTTCGTAAAACCAAAAATTTTCAAGTCTAATTTCAACGAAAAGCTTTTCACAAACAAAATATTAAATTCATTTAATGTCTCTTACATTTTGTGTGTTTAAAAATATTTTCTAAACCATAAATCTTTTGTGCGTAAACTAAAACAACAACAACAACAACAAAAAATACTAACCAAAAGTGAAAGTTCCCAAGCATTTAATCCCTTCCCTCCACCTATAACTCAGCTTCGTTTTTAGGCTGCTTTAAAGTCAAATAGCATAAACAACAGTACAATTTAAAGGCTGTCAAAAACAATGACAAATGTTTCCATTGAACTGTATCACAAATATAATTTAACAGCAATTTTAAGCTCCCACAACAATCGTAAGCTCCGTTGCTGCCAGAGCAGGAATACAAAAATTAAAAAAAATATATTTTCCTACTTTTAAGTGTGTGTCTGAAAATCTGCATTACTTAGGGAAAGAAATAATGTCAGCACTTTTTATTTTTGTTTTTTTGATTATACGCTGACAATGCGGTGAATAAAAAAAATTGAATTTTGATTGATTACCCCAGCAACTTCATAAAATAATATTGAAATTTTGTTTTCTTTTTCTTGAAATACAAATATAATGACAGATTTTTTCATTTCTTGTCTACAACTGTGGGTGTAAAGTTTGTTTAAATATTTTTGAAAAAAAAAAAAATTAAAAATTTTTTATTTTTATATAATAACTGGGTTTTGCATGCACTCTATTAAAGGTACACGCAGCAAACAAATACGTATGTTGGGAAATAACCACATTCTAAGAGCAACATACTATGCTTGGAATTTAACAATGCTTATGTATGCTGGTTACCTTATTATGGTTAAATATGACTTTTTAACGTTAACAGTAATTTTGCGCGTTAAATTGTTAAGTTAGCCGTTATTGTTAAAGTTATCACTACTGTCCGTGACACAACGTTGACGCTCTTGTTTAGGTATGGCATATCAGCGTAAAGGCTAAGCTGAAGAAAACAATGATGCTTCCGCTCTTGTTAAGGTACGGCTATTAAGCATTCCAAGATTAAAAAACGAAAGTGTCAGAAAATGTAATGTTTTATTGGAATTGACTAGACTCAAAACTACTCTAGATTGGCAGAAAAGAAATACATTAAATAAACGTCAATAAAAAGTAAACAGTTTTTTCCTTTGAAATTTTGCTTTTCCTCATAAATTTTTAAGGGGAAAAAACCTAAAAAATTAAGTTGCTTTTTTAAATTTTTTTTCTATGCTGCTTCATATCTAAACATACAAAAACATCTAAAAATTCCTTTTTGTTGGTGACTGCATAAAATCGTCACTTTTTAAAAAAATATAACCAGCAAATCGGCACTTTACTAATTTCGGAGTAATAAATCGTCAAATCTGGCAGCCCTGATTATGGTAAATTATTGGCTTATCTTCACGAAATGTGACAAAGTGAAAATGGAGAATCTCCGAAATAACATAGTTTATGAACGAAGCATAGCCAAATTAATTATGAGAAAATATTTCCATCGAAGTGCAATAGAAAATGTTTTGGGAAGACGCATTCTTGTGGCAGCAGAACCATAAGCTCTATATGGTAATCATGCAGCCTCAGCTGTCGTTGGAGGGTGTTGCAAAACCAGAAAGTCATGTATGATCCGAGTTATGCCGTCTGAGAAAATAGTCGCTAAAGGAAACAACATGTGTTTCATTTCATGTTTACTGCTTTTGAAATAAAAAAGCCTTCGTTATCAAATCGGCTTATTTTGTTTTCTTGCTTCTTTTCACATAAAATATGCGATGGTATAATTGTCGCCATATAGCTTCTTAAGGGTTTTAAGTCTGGGTTTACATTATGAAAGTTGTCTTTCAGAAAGGGTGACTTTATAGTTGAGAGGGGAAGAGAACAGGCTATTTTTCTCTCCCATCGCATCCATAAACTCAAACTTTCTGAAAGAAAACTTTCATATCGTATGTGAATCTTTTTTCAAGTGATAAATCAGAGATTACCCAGCCAACCTCAAACAATCAGTTGTGATACAATATTCTGACTCCTTTTTAACCATATCGACCGCTAACAGCGAAAATAATGTAAGCGCCAAAAATCAAATTTTACAGGAGAGAGCTTTTTTTGTTTTATTTCATATTAATTTTGTATGAAATTTGTCGCTTACACTAAAATTGTTTTTGCTATAAAATCGTAACGGTACATTATGTGACCATGATATTTTAGGAGATGATGCAAGTGTTGCCAATAAAGTCATTTATGAAAAAAAAAAAAAAAAAAATTGAATATCATGTCGCTTACGTTATTTTCGCTGTTAGGGCTCGATATGAATAAATCATATATGAATCCCTTTTCAAACGCTCAAGTGATAAATCCGTTTTTAATCATTAGAAGTGATCTGAGTAGACTCGTTTAGGTGAAATTTACAAAAACTTATTAACCAAATGCTAGCTGTATACTAGAATATACATATTTCTATGTGTTAGTCAAAATCATATTATTTTATTTAATTTTTCATTGAACATGACAAGCGCTTGTTATTTTGTTGTAAAAAATAAAATAAAAAATAATAATACTTAAAAATTAATAAAAACAACTTTAAAGTTTATATAGAAAAGAGACCCACCGCTGGTTTTTGTGTAAATGGTATATTAAAATAATTTATGAATTCGTTTTGATTTTTTACTCATTGGCAGCTTGTTTTAAACACATACAATGCTTTAAAGTCTTTTCATTTTAATACTTTGTATCACATGCACCATAAAAAATCACATTTTATAGCCGAAGACTTTTATAATATGGGGCAAGTAAGACAAATTTTAAAACTTAAAATAAATTAATTTCTATTTATGATAATATATTCAAGTAGTTATGTATAAAGATATATTTGTTGTATAGTTAGTTATGTTGTTTTTAATATAATTTATTAATTAATAATTTGTTTTTATGAAATTTTAATTTATTTAATAATTTATTTTGTAACATGACTTTAGTTTTAAAATTTTTTATTTATAATTTCAAATGGGTACCTTGAGTGGGGAAAATTAGAGTAGAATTATTGGTACATACCTGCAAAGAAAATTAAAGAAAATAATTAAAAAGTTGTAAATATTATTAAGAAGTTTTAATTTAAAATTTTGTTAAATTTAATTTTATTTTTATGAAGTCGTCACACCAATAAGACTCACACAAGTTAGAAAGTATACTCGATCAACCACACCACAGTATTGACTAAAAAATTTTAAAGTTTGGGAGCTATTTCTAATCGTGGACCCACCAAAACATAATAATGTTATAAGGTTTGGATTAATATAATAGTTTTCTAAATACTTTCTGGATCTTTTTGAGATTTTTTCGTCTTAAATTGGTTTTATATGGGAATTAATCACAGGTCAACCCAAAATTCGATATTCTGACTACCATAGTAGCTATTTCTTCGACAACTTTTCTATGGTGTTGTATTTTTATGAGAGCTATGGTCAAATACAGGCCGACTCAAATAGAATTTAGTTAGATGATATACTTTGCAATAAAATATGCTTGAGCAAAATTTAATCTAAATACTAACATTATTGTACTGTTATTGGGCAAAACGATTCTATTCCAAAAATATTTTTATATGGGGGATATGCGAAATTATGAAACGCATTTCGCCATTTTCAATAGACTTGGTCTCTGTGCTAATTAAAATATATGTATGTACTAAATTTCATCAAATAACTCCAAACCTGTTCTTGGTGCACAAGGCTTCCTTTGACAGACAGCCTGTCAGCCAGCCGACCGTAAAGACTGACGGCTAGACGGACGTCGATAAATCGATTCAGAAAGTGATTCTGAGCTGATCGGTGCGTTAGGAGTTACATACATCAGTACAAACGCCTAATACCATCTTATTGTTGTGTGGGTATAAATATTTTACAATTATTTGGTGATAATTTGTAAACATCAGGATCAGTTGAGGCTTTTGTACCTTTTGAATAATTTACTTAATTGTCTTCTAAGAATACTTACTTACAAAGTGGCCCTAATTTTACAACAAACAACAGACAATTTGTTTTTTAAATTATATTCTCATCTGTCATAATATGCCAATTCACATTGTTTTATCATTTTTGATAATGATTTTTTCGGTGTTCCATACCTAGGAAAAACTTTTTGATTTTTAGTAATAGGTGATAGTTATTTCATACGTTACATGGTAAGTAGCTGTCATTAAAGATGTCATTTTTCTGAAATCTTCAATAAGTACTTACTAGTAATGACCTCAGCAACTACTTATAACTGCTTTTATTTTCACAACTGAACATTTGCATACTAATAATCAGCTCAATAACACCTTATTAGTTTTGTTGTTTTCAGTATTGAATATTTACTTACTGGTAACGTACTCAATAACTACCTATTAGGCCTATTAATTAGTGATCGTTTGGCTTCTGGTAAGTATCTTGTAAGTACTTACAATTCAACTTACTAGAAGTTAAATAATAACTAGATATTTTTTGACATCTAGTAAGTGTACTGTAAGTACTGAATTCTGTGGACACCTCGAACAAAAATAAGTAGTTATTCAGCCGAAAAATAAGTAGTGTTTACTATTCTCCAACATTACTTGCTAACTTACCAGGTAAGTAAAGTTTTTGCTGCGTAGTTCCTTTAAAGAGCAAATAGTAATGAGAAAAAAAGGTTTTAATGAGTTTTAGTTCTCCATTCTAATGATAAAATTTTCATTTAGTAAGAAAAAAATTAAAAAGGAGTTTAATTGATGAAATATTTACAGAAAAAAAAGAAATTTTAAGCTTTGGCAGGCAGCTAAATATATATTATAATTATAATTAAGAAAGTAAAGTCGATCATGAGCAATCGTGGATCGACCAAAATGTTTAACCTTCTAATTTAAAATTTTGCCATGACATAGTAGCTATTATATATATTATCGTTAACAAATGGTATATCAATACCGATATCCGTCAAAAGTGGACGGATTTTAAATAATTTGCAAGACGATTTATGTTGCAATTAAATATTTTTGGGCCAGATATAATCTTAATACCAACGTAATAAGATAGTCCATGTTCACAAAGAAAGAAGTTTGAATGGGGGCTATGTGAAATTATGGAGCACTTTTCACCATTTTTGATATTCTTTGTCCTTATGACAATTAAAACGTATGTACTAAAAATTATCTAATTATCTTCAAAACTGTGACCTGAACTTTGCAGACACGGTTGCATGGACAGACAACAAGAAAGACAGCCAGATGGACGGACATCGTTAGATCGACTCAAAATTATTCTGAGTCGGTCGGTATGCTAAAAGGAGAGATCAAGGAGAGGAACAAAAATTTTTAGTGTTACACAAATCAGCACAAGCGAATGAATCCCTCTACACCAGGGATGTCAGCGTCATACACAATTGTGGAAATTAAGTCACACACATTCTTCACACGCATTCTTACGCTCTTTCATTTAGTGCACGAGAGTACACAATTCAGTCGTCGATTATCATGCGATGAGTGCACATGCGGCGGATGCTTACGTATTTTTTTGTTTTTATTAAGAGTACTTGTCTCTTTATTCACTAATACTCATATAAATCAATACAACCACAATTGACATCACCCCAACAAACACGAAGTCAAACCTTTGATATGAAATGACTTTATCATTTGACATCAAACACAATTCTCAAACGTTTTTCAATTGTTTGATTTAACATTTAAATTCAAATTGATAATGATTTGAAAACAAACATTTGATATCAAATGTTTTATCAATTTGATTTCAAATGTTTGTCAAATGTTAAATCAAATCTGAAATAAACTTGGCAATACTAAAGCGAAAACTAAATGTAATCATTAAAAATTGCGATTAGAGTTACATATTTTACTTTGGGGTTACATGTGTTTTACTATTAAAAATAAATTTTAATATAAAGTGAACAGCTTATTTCTTGTGAAAAATAAAAATTATTTGTGAGTAATTACAATGATTAAAAATACGAAAAAAGCAAAATAAAACGGGAAAGTGAAGAAAGTTTGTTGAACGATCGCGGTGCTACAATCCTCAAAATAAAAGGGAGCCAAGTAGTTTGTCTTTCAAAGAATTAGAGGACGGAAAGAACATTATTTAATCTTTTAGCTATGGTGCCGAATATTTATCTCACAGTTTATTTAAATAAATAATAAATTTAAATTAAAAAAAAAAATATTTTTATTTATATTCCACATTGTATTATAATCCACACTTGAAAAACATTTGAGAATTACGTTTGAAAGCAAGTTGAAAATAAAGGCATTTTTCAATTTGAAAATAATTTCCCCTTTTTGTTGAGAACGCTATGATTTTCAATTGATTTTTAAATCATTATCAAACGTTTGTCGTTTGAGAAAACGTTTGATTTCAAATCATTTTCAATTTGAAATCAAACCTCCGTCTTTGTTGGGACTGCTCTACACCATCCCAACAAACACGAGGTCAAACCTTTGATATGAAATGACTTTGTCATTTGACATCAAACACAATTCTCAAACGTTTTTCAATTGTTTGATTTACAATTTAAATTTAAATTGATAATGAATTGAAAATAAACATTTGATATCATATGTTTTATCAATTTGATGTCAAATGTTTGTCAAATGTTAAATCAAATCAAAAATAAACTTGGCAATACTAAAGCGAAAAATAAATGTAATCATTAAAAATGGCGATTAAAGTTAAATTTTTTACTTTGCGGTTACATGTGTTTTTCTATTAAAAATAAATTTTAATATAAAGTGAACAGCTTATTTCTTGTGAAAAATAAAAATTGTTTGTGAGTAATTTCAATGATTAAAAATACGAAAAAAAGGAAAATAAAACGGGAAAGTGAAGAAAGTTTGTTGAACGATCGCGGTGCTACAATCCTCAAAATAAAAGGGAGCCAAGTAGTTTGTCTTTCAAAGAATTAGAGGACATTATTTAATCTTTAAGCTATGGTGCCGAATGTTTATCTCACAGTTTATTTAAATAAATAATGAATTTATATTAAAAAAAAATAAAATATTTTTATTTATATTCCACATTGTATTATAATCCACATTTGAATAACATTTGAGAATTACGTTTGAAAGCAAGTTGAAAATAAAGGCATTTTTCAATTTGAAAATAATTTCCCCTTTTTGTTGAGAACGCTATGATTTTCAAATGATTTTCAAATCATTATCAAACGTTTGTCGTTTCAGAAAACGTTTGATTTCAAATCATTTTCAATTTGAAATCAAACCTTCGTGTTTGTTGGGATAGTTAACCAAAACTCTCAATAAATGAAATGCGTCTGTATTGAATAAGATAATATTGCCCAGCAAACACAAAACTAATGGTGTTTTCTTTTCTAAAAAATAATGATGCATTATAGTTGTGTAATATATTTATTAGGTTACACGAACCCTTACAAAGTGATACATTTTCCTAAATTACAATGGAACAAAACAATAGCTACGTTTTACACTCAACACTAATGTGTATTTAGCGTGTTAAATATTGAATGCAAAGTTTGTACTAAAAGCGATATTCACCACGCTTGTAGCAATTTTCAACATAAAATTTTATCACAATTCCAATAACAGAGCTACCTAAACAAGAGCGCCAAGCGTTTTTTTAAACATGCAAATTCTATTGCCAATACATTTTCAATAAAATAAAATGGCCACGCGATCTATCAAATAAGATTTTCCAGCCGGGTGGTGTTAAATTCGCGTTCTATAGGTTTGTTTCGTATAAACTGTATGAAAATTAAAAGTTTTGACATACAACAGACGCTTGCAATTTTAATACTGATTTAAGCTTTCAAAACACTGAAGTTCGATTCGTTCAGTATCGATGCGTATCGTCTTAAAAGTAAAACAATCGAAAAACAAAAAGTTTTTAAATCCATCACAATATAACTAAAAATCACAATATAACGCAAATTGTCCGAAAATTGTCCGCAAACACAAAAAAAAAATACTTGCTTGCATAAAAAAGTACTTTACGCAGATGCAAAAAAGGGTATTATCTCACACTCAGTTATAATGGTAGCATATATGGAACATTATTGTCAGAAAAGAAAACACCATAAGCATTGCAAATGTAATGAAATTTACTTAAAAAAGCAAAATGGAAATGAAGTTTAAAAAATGTTAATAAAATAAAATACAAAATATGTTTCAGTTTTTACAGTTTTTTTCACACATATTTGATGTCAAGTTTAATTTACAATTAAAACTAAAAAATTTAGTGTATTTACCCATTATAAATTAAGTTTTCCAAATTTAAGATTTTGTAACAATTTCTTATTAACCAAATATGTTTTAAATTTGAAGAACTTCACAAAAATTTCTGTCTTCCATCATACTATTTTGTTTGCTGGTTTATTTTGAAATTGAATCAAAGCTGAAAAAACAATAAAGCAGCAAGCATCCGCACATGTGCACTCGTTGACACTTAATTAACAACTGAAATAGAAGAGAACAAGCGTCGGTGTGAGTTTTTTTTATTGTTTTTGTAGCACAATTGTGCACAGAAAATGAAGATTTGGATAACACTGCTCTACACTATTGTGATATTGGTATAAAAATTGTATAAAAAGCTATGTTAAAAGCTTAATATACAAATCAATTTAACATCGCATAACTTAAAAAGAGCATCAAAATAAAGCAAATGAAAAAGGGTTTGGGTATATTTTGTTGTAAAGGTAGCTCTAGTTCTGGCAGTCGTGATCGAATACTATTTCGATTATAAAGCAATTTTAATACTGATTTAAGCTTTCAAAACACTGAAGTTCGATTCGTTCAGTATCGATGCGTATCGTCTTAAAGAATAAGAAATAAAATTACTTTCGTATTGAAAAAGTTTTATTCACGAATGCCAGAATTTGCATCCAGACCTAACATATTTTTGATGGAAAAACACCATAAGAGCGTGACCAGTAAATTAACTTACTCAACATTAGTTGTAAGAAGATAATTGTATAATGAAATATGGAAACTGCTAAATGATGTTTGATATAACAAACGTTTTGCAAAAGCAAACAACTTTTTTAATAAAACTAGTGTTTACGTGTAGAACGTCAAATATTTGATAGGTGTGATAATACATACAGTCATCTTTCTGAGTAATAATACTGGCCACATGGAAAACTCGAATTAAACGATTATCGTTAGTTCTATTCCGAGCTGGTCTACAATTTGCTAAAGACATACAGCCCCTTTTGTTAAACAGAAAAGGGTCAATTAGAAAGCAATATATGAAAGTAAATGAGTAACAAAGCCAACATGGCCTTTCATTTTTTTTTTTTTTTTTTGTCATATTTATAATAAAACCCTTTTTTTTAGTTTTGGTACTACATACATTATATTTCTCCTTTTTATATTTCTCACAAGAATTAAAGGCTCATACTACCACTTTGTTTATCCACATATTCCATTACTACTTTTTCTTAAGCAGACTATACAACATCTTTGGTAATATATCTTCTTAAAATGGCATTTTGACCCACATTTCTAAAATTTTTATTTATAACTCCTTTTTTTTGTTGTTAGTACATCCAAACGTGTGTGTATGCCTCTGTCTGTTTGTTTGTCTTATTGGTCGTACGTTACATTTTGTTTGTCATAGTCCACCAAAAGTAATCTATCAATGACTTTAAGCATATATAAGCCACAACTAGTAGTCAAGTCACAAAACTTTGAACTCAAAATGAGTAGAAAAGAAAAAAAAAAAGACTAAATAAATATAAAGACCACTTCCTCATATACAAAATAAATTCATTCTATGGTTACTATATGATATTTTTTGTAAAAAAAAAACATGTCGCTCACTAAACAACTGTCCATTTTATGTCAAACTCTTGTCTTTGTGATATATTTAAAAAAAAAATATAAAACATCTAACAAAAAAAAAAAAAAAAAAATATTGGTATAAATAGCATTAGTATGAGTAACTTTTAGTAGCCGTAAGCCTGTGTGTGAAATAGAGGCACAGCATGCGTCGTTTGTGTATTTTTTCTTATCTAAGCATGTGTTCGAACTAGTATGTATGTATGTATGTATGTATGTATGTATGTATGTATGGATAAGTATTTTTATGTCTCTTTAGTGAAGTTGACCACTTGTATGACATGTACGCGCCAACAATTGTTAGCGGTAATATCAAGGCATATTAGCCGCTAAAATAATTTTTTAGTTTTTAAAGTTTAACTTTGTTTTTCTTCAAACATTATTTTATCATTATATGGAATATTTTAACGGTCTTACTCCCTGATTTCTTTCCTTTTTATTCTCTTTATTTCTATATTTTTTTTTTTTTTATTATGAATACTACTACATATAACCACCAGTACTACCTCTTCAGTAACAAATCATTATTATCAATATTATGGTGCAGATAGTTTTAGTTCTATAGATAATGTTCAATACATGCACTGTGGACAAAAAACATTTTTGAAGTGCTTAATACTTCTACTACTTATTTATATAACGGGTACATTCTATACGCTTCTTGTTTTAGCAAATGCAGGTTTTACAGTCCGAATAAAATTTTTTTTAAAATCGAAAGGACCCCTTTACTAAGCAAATTGAGCTTTTTGCATATTATATCGATATTCTTTGACATTTGTTTTCGATTGTCAAACAAATTCACACTTAAAGTATTTTTCAGTAATTGCCCAATAAGTAGTTGATCTTCAAACGAAGCAGGTTTGTAAGGGAGAAATGTAAGAGTTTCGCCTACCATCTCGCTTACTGAAGGCATGAATTCTCCCTTATAAACCTGCTTCGTAGCAAGGTAATGCCGAGGCACTTGAAATGTTATTTTTTTTAAACTGATTAAAAATGGATTTTAAAATGTTTTTCAAAATGTATCTTTTTGAGAAAAAGTGTATCTTTTTGGAAACTAAAATGTATCTTTCTTGGAATTTCACTGGCAACACTGGCAACGATTTCTATGAAAATGTAAATGACGCTTATAATAATATATGTATGTATATAAATTTTTAATAAAAATTTTAACTAAAAATTCACACTTGAAGTACTTATTAGTAATTGCCCAATAAAAAATTGATCTTCAAACGAAGCAGGTTTATAAGGGAGAAATGAAACAGTTTCGCTTACCATCTCACTTACGGAAGGCATGAATTCTCCCTTATAAACCTGCTTCGTAGTAAGGGAATGCGGAGGCACTCGAAATGCTATTTTTTTGTGTCCCGGTAGGCTAGCTGGTAGTGAGCTAGTCTATCATCGCCGGGGTTGCGGGTTCGATTCCCGCCAGAGACTCTGGTTTCTTTCCTGAAGACAAGCGTAGAGCTTCGCGGGATTACTTATGGGAATTAAAAAATAAAAAAAAATTGTTAAGAGTTCCCCAGTAAAAACTTCGCCTACAAAATAATGTGTTTAGTAATCAGAGAAAACTAAAAGCACTACTTACAATTCTACTGAAAGAACCGATAAGGGATATCCCCAAATGAATGCATTCAAATGTACATCCAGAAAGAAGTAGTTATAGAAGTAGTTATAGAAGAAAGCTACTAAATAATGAGTAAAGGAAGCTATTCATTTTGAAAAAGTAAGTGAAGTTAAATTTTTACTGGGTCGTTTACTTACTTTACTGCATCCCTGTATGTCTTATTGCGTAGCGCTTAAATGTGAGCTAATTTTTTTAAATGTACCATTAGTGCTTCGCAATATGAAGAAATTTTTTATTGGGTCTTCAGCCTATATTTTCATTTATCTTTGTTGTTTGTTATATAATAATGTCGTAAATTATCTTCGATAAATTAAAAATAAAACTAAAATTTTTTTATTGACAAAATAGTAATTTTATGTCTTTATTTTTAAAACACATGCTTTAAAAATTTGCTCTTTAAGATTATAAAAATCTTTTTTATTTTTTTTTATATTTTGACGGTTTTATAGGAGTTTAACAGCAAAACCTAAACAAGAGCGGTAAGCGGTATGTTTTCTTCCGCTTAGCTTTTACGCTGATATACCATAATAAAACAAGAGCTTCCACGTTGTGTCACTAACTAATTGTAGTGTTAACTTCTTTGGTTAATGAAACCCACATAATAGAAATAAAAAATGTAGATAAAACCGCTAGATTGACCTCAAAATAGCTACATTGTTATTATTTATTAACAAAAGCGGACAAAAACACTATTAAACACGATGTCAAAATCGGATTTTCTAATTGCAAAGCGCTGACACCGCGCTATTTCGGTATTCTAAAAACAAATTGTATTCTAAAAACAAATTGTATGGACATGAGAATTTTTGACAGCTAGAAAACGCTTTCCGCTCTTGTTTAGGTATGGCTTTTAATTACTTCTACTTGCATTAAGCTGTTTATTAGCGAACATGCTTTTATTGAATGTACTGTTACTTTTTTAAAACGATATTTAGCTTAGTGTTATTTTTTTCAACACATTTTCATACCCACACTACAATAGTAGCGAGGGTATGATGCATTTGTGCTGATGTGTGTTATACCTTAAAATATTTGGTCTTGACCCACATTTTAGTATACCGCTCGCCTCAGAATCACTATTCGGATCTATCCAGCTATGTCTATGTCTGACTGCAAAGTAGAGTTCACAATTTTGGATATAATTTAATGAAATTTGGTACAAAAGCTTTAATTTTTACAAAGACCAAAGACTACTGAAAATGATTAGAATCGGTTCATAATTTTACACAGCCCCCATAAAAGCTTCTCTCCGGAATGGAGTCCTTGTGTCTATAAACCGTCTTGTGTTGGTGTTTAGATATAATGTGGTCCTACTTATTGTATTGCAATCTTAATCATCTCATACATTTTTATTGAAATTAGTCCATATAGGAACATATCTTCTGAACAAATACTTCTCCCTATAATGGATTTTAATGCCATAACATCCCTAAATGTTGGCATTGACATACAATTAGGAGACAGTTACTTGGCGATAGCAGCTATATCGTGATACGCTCGTAGATTCAGAATTGAACATAACGCTCCTTTATTGCAAAATAGTCATATCTCAAAAAAAATCTAACTTGGCCAAATGCGATGAGAGTTTTCAAAATTGTCGGTTCAGTTTGAGATATAATACAGATTATTTTTACATATGAAGAAGGTATGGAAGAACACTTTTGCTCAAGTGTCTTAAAATGTACTCCTTTATGCCCCTTAACATAAATCATAACCTTATAAAATAACTTCGCTCTGGAGAATCCATGATAGCATGGGGTAAGCTCTCGAAAATTTGTCTCTACATACTGTGGTGTATGATAAATTCAAATTCATTCACAATAATAGCAACGATTTAGTTAGGGGGGTGCTTTAAAACCATGTGAGATAAGGCCATGATGGCTTTGTTGCTCAATTGAATGGGAGATAAAGCCATAATGGCCTTATTGCCCAATCATTGAGAGGTAAGGTCATATTTACAATTTTGTGAAATGAGAGATATAGCCATATTTTTTCGCAAATGAGAGATAAAGCCATATTTTTTCAGAAAATTGTTATGCATGGTGTAAACATTCTGTAAAAGGGAAATTCCTCAGTTATCATTGAAAACCAATTTTTATTTTTATTCTTGTGACGCACGCAGGAAAACTTTATTCAGCGAAGCCACCTGCCGCGTCCTACTGGAGGAAGAAACCCCTAAGTACGGCCGCAGGCCGCCACGCAGAAAAACTTAAGTATGCGAAGCCAGATTTCAATACTTAACTTTAGTGTCTCCGGAACTGAAATGAGAGATAAAGCCATTTTCTAATATTGCTAATGTTAGCTAAAGCCATGATGGCTTTATCTCCCACTTAAATGAAAAAAAAAAATAAAAAAGGAGTTATCTCCCTATTGAATGAGAGATAAAGCCATCACGGCCTTATCTAACATGATATTAAAGCATCCCCCTTTGGTTTTTCTTCTCAGTGGTAACTAGAATGAGTAAAGAGGCCCAATAGAATGCCTTATGTTGAAGTCACAAGCCCTCCTCGCCGCATTCCATACTTATTTAATTTTTACACGGGTCGCATTGAGAGCAAGCCCTTCCACACTGCCTTTTATATCAATTTCGATCCCAAAGGGAGTAAGGAAGGTCACTAAAAATTAAAAGGTTAATAAAACTGGACAACTTCCTTTCTCCTTTCCTAAAGAAGAAAGTAGTGAATGTGTACAGAATATTTAAGAAGGTCTTTCAAAAAGAAATTTATACCTTCTAGAAGGCATTCTTCTGAAGGCAGGATGTCCTGCGAAGCGAATCTTTAAGAAAGGAGTATGGAGGGCTTCAAAAAGGCCTGAACTTGCGGTCCTTTCAATATTTACCGCTGTGTTCTGTCTTATTTTTTCCAAAATACTTTCCTTTTAGTACACTACGTGACAGATTTTTGACCAAATTAATCTGACACCTAATCTTTATGTAAAATTCCGAATATGAAGTCAAAATTGTCAAAAGTATAACAGTTATTGAAATATTCCTAAATAACCGTTATTTATGTTTTTGAAAAAGATAATGTGACGGAAAAGCAAATATCTTCAAAAAGCTTAAACGGATTATGTATTCCTTTCTTTTTAGTGAAAGGTTATAAAATTTCTAAAATTAGATGAGTCAATAAATGGCAGAGTTATAGGGAACAAAAAAAAAGTTGGTCATATATTTGACTCAAACACATATTGCGGTTTAATAAAATTCTTAAATTTGGCCCCTGCTGCGCCTAGAATGCCCTTAGATAGGTCAAATGTATGACCAATCGCACTTTATTTTTCATCTTAATCATTTATTTCTAACATACCTACCCGCTATCTCCATTCCATAAGGGGGCTCCCATACAAAAAAATTAATACAGATTAGAAATATATTGAAGAAAAAGCCCCATAACTGCCAAGGAGTCGCCACTAGTAAGATAACATGTATGACCGACCTCAATTAGATTTTTGTTCCTAACATTTTCTTATAACATACTTGCCATATATCTCCAACCCTTAGAGGGCTCCCATACAAATATGGCTGTTTAAAGAAATTCTTAAATTTGGCCTCTGCAGCACCTTGGATGCCCCCAGTTGGGTCAAATGTATGACCAACCCCACTTTATTTTTCATCTCAATCATTTATTTCTAACATACCTACCCGGAATCTCCATTCTTTAAGGGGCTCCCATACAAAATGTTCAATGCAGACTAAAAATATATTTAAAAAAGTCCCATAAATGCCCAGGAGTCGCCCCTAGTAGGTTAGTATGTATGACCGACCAATAAGTCAATAAGTTTTTGTCCTTAACATTTTCTCGAGACATACTTGACCTTTTTCACCACTTTTTAGGAGGGCTCCCATACAAATATTGAGTTTTATGAAATTCTTAAATTAATTATACACCCCTATCGCAAACAACTACTCCCATGAAAATATTCCCATAATTTTTATTTCGTATTGTGAATGATTCCAAGTTTTTTGGGAATGAATTCCCAAACTCAAAAAATTTGGCATCGCAATGTTTACTCCCGCGAAATTTTTTAATAAATAAATTCCCAACAAGTGTTGATGTGAACGAGATGGGAACATGTAAATTTTAATTTGTATTCTTAAGTAGGACTAAATTAATTACTTTTTCCTCTTATTGAAGGAGTTTACATAAAGAAAATGAAGATAAACACTACTCATTACTTATTTTATCATATTTTTATTAGTATTTTATTTTGTATATTTTTCTTTCACAATACAGGCACTGACAAGTTACTCACAATAAAGACTTTTGTTTACAAAGCACTGAAAAATAATTCACAATAGGAATTTTTACTCCCAAAATATTTGCGATACTGATTTGTTGGGGATGGGAATTTAGGTTTGATCCCATGCGATAGGGGTGATAATTTTTCGACTTTTGTGAATAAAATGAAAAGTTGGTAACAGATTTTTATCATTTATGGCTTGTGTTGTTTCAGCTTCGTTTTTTATATGTCTGCAAAAAATTAAAAGCCTAGCTGCGTTTTTTAATTTTTTATGAATATTTAAAAACAAAAATTTCGAAATTTTGGCAAAAAAATTGTTTCAAAAACCACTGCTCATATTAGAAAAAAACTTATGTACAAACGCCATTTGCGCGGCTTGTCTCAAAAAAGTGTCAATTTCTTGCCCAGTGTTATTATCAATTAAATGAAACCCCTTTTTCGAAATATTGTAATTAAGACAAAAACATTAAAAAATTAAATATACTGCTGAAAAGATTTAACGGATATTTAAATCAATAGAAAATTTGTCCCTAATTTCTTTTATGGAGCTTAACCAAATAAAAAAAGCAGTTTGGTAAGGGAGAAACATGAAAGTTTCGCTTTCCGTTGCGCTTACGGAAGACTTGAATTTTATATGGCGAGTTCCCACTTTGAAGCAATACATTATTGACACATAAAGAGCATTATTCAGCGCATATAAAAATTGTTGGCTGTAATGATCAGCTTTACACACTGAATGTTTTGATACAGTAATTTTTAAGTATTCTTCCCTTACAAACCTGCTTCGTAGTAAGGGAATGCCGTAGCACTTGAAATTTTATTTTTTTTTATAACAGCTGTTGAGATTTATTTCACTTACGTTACTGCATTTCTGTATGTTTAATTGCGTAGCGCATAATTGTGCGCTTATTTTTTAAATGTACCATTATTGCTTCGCAAAATGATAAAATTTTTTATTGGGAATAAACATAGTTGATTATAGTTCTAATATTTTTTACTTAAGGTTGGGCTTTTGTCGACTTTATACTTTTACATACATGTGTGGTAACATAAAACAAATATTTATAATTAGTATTGTTCCTTAGCTGTTGAACAATAATTAGTATTGTGGTTATTTTATTGCACTGTTTATCATTTTTAAAAAAAATATAATTTCAAAAAAATTTACTTTGACATTTATGGCTGCCCAAATAGCCTATTGATATATCAGCCTAGGGTTTTCAGTCTCTATTTCTGCCAAAGACTCTGTTTTGTTTTAATTGAACGAGCTAAAGACCCTGGTTGGAATCTATTTTAATAAAATCTGTCTTTGGTCATAATTTTTTGTTTTAAAATCTGGTCCCATAGTGCGTCTACTTCTTGGTTTTCTCGTTGTACTTTATTTCGGTTCAATATTATCTTTGTACGTGTACTCGTATGTACTCTTATGTGCCTCTAGATATATTTGAGGCTTCTTCTTCTTCATCTTTAGCTTCAGTGTTTACTACTTGAATGAGTGACATTTTGTTGTTGCATGTATTGACAGGCATTGGGTAAACGATCCGTACTAAAATGTTATAATAGCTCTATAACAACAACAACAACAACTTTGGCAACACAAAAAAGTCTTGTCTAGTTGAAAGAAAAAAAAAAAAATTAAGAGAAAGAATTTTTTTTTTTTGTTGCTTCAAAGTTGTGAAGAAGATGCAGTTTTTTGTTTTCGATATAAACGGAAAATTCTGCCAATGTTTAGAAAAAAGTAAAATAAGCCAACAAAACTTAAGGTAATATAAAGAAAAGAAAATCTTTTGGACTGCTCATTGTCTCATGAGACGTTTAGCTTTTTTTTCGTTTGAGAAAAAAGTAGTATGAACTTTTTTTCCAAATACCGTTATAATGTTTAAACTGCCAATAATTTAATGACAAACGATGAGTAAGGATTTATAATTTTTTTTAGAAAAAAAACATTTTGATAAATTTTAAAATTTGTTAAAAAAAATATATATATAATAAAAATAGTTAATAAAATTAGGTAAATAAAAAAAAGAAATTTTTAGCTTAAATGCTGGTTCAACAATTTCGAACGTAAACGTTCGCAAAGAATTTTATATGGAAAATATTTTTAAAGCGTTTTATTTTTAGAGTGTTGTTCACAAAAGTTTTCAATGCGAACGTAGAACAGGCTGAAAATTTATATAGACTAAAATTTCCTAACCAGTTTAAATATTTATTTTAAAATTGCCTGGTTTGAATTCCCAATCACATACATCAACGACATTTTGTATATAACCCTCGTTCAATTACACCCTACACTACTAAAGGCAGTTTGTAGCAAAAAAAAAAAAAAATAAATAAAATAAGTTTGAGCCTTAGACCCTCTTTTGAGCATACTGATTATCTCAGTTCTATTTAAGCCTCAATCATGTTATCAAATTTAATGAAATCAGTTAATTTTTGACAATATCTCCTATTTAAAGTCTTCTTTCAAAAATAAAATTTTGTGGCAGTGTCCCTGCGTCGGTTTCTAAATCCTACTAGGTCCCACTACCGTATGTTGCTATAAATTGAAAAAATCTATTGTCAATATTGATAACTGCATAAAATACGTACAAATATCACATATCTGGTCCTCTCTGGAAAATCATTTTGTGCACGCAGAGAAAAAACATGTTGAAATATGGTCACCTTCAACAAAACTATTTTTAAAGAAAATTTCAAATACAATTTCTTTAATTTAACCATATTAGTGTCACCGGTAACCACATTATGGTTAAATTAGTCTGTCGTCAAGAAGCCACAACCGTTTTATGGTTATGGAGATGTAAATGAATCATTAATTTTTGAATTAATTCGTGAATCATTCATGCACTGAATTAGCAAATTTTGAATTAATTCTTTTCACACAAAAAAATGAATTGAATGAAATTTGAGTCAATTAATTTGAATTGGGCAAAATGAATTGCAATTAATTTTTAATTCAAATGAATTGGTAAAATGATTTGCAATTCATTTCCAATTCATTTGAATTGAATTGACTTTAAATTAATTCAAATGAATTAGAAAAAATTAATTGCAATTCATTTGAATTGATTTTGAATTAATTCAAATGAGTTAATGCTCATGCTGATAGGATTTTCGCAGCTCGCTACTAATTCAAGTCACATTCTGCCGTTACCTGCTTATTACAGTACGTCATTGGAGTTTCTATTCTTATTATTTTCTATGCCTTTCGGCGATTATCTCGTACAAGGTGATATCCGAAATGAGTGTAATGCTGTCTGATATAATAAAATGAATTGGATAACAGAACGGGAGTAATGCTTCTTCACATTTACTTACAGTAGTCTTTTTAAAAATCAATTCAAATGAATTGGAAATGAATTGCAATTAATTTTGCCAATTCATTTGAATTAAAAACAAGTAAGAGTGCTATATTCGGCTGTGCCGAATCTTTGATACCCTCCACCGGCAGTTCGAATGTTTAAGGAGTAATATCTGTATGATGTTATTAATATCTTAAACTGTGACGATTTGTTATTAATTAAAACCATAATAAGGCGGCTAAACTGTTTTCCGGTAGTAGGGTTTATATGGGGCCTAGGGTAAATTATGGACCGATAATCACGAAATTTCACAGCGTCATTTCTAGGCCCTCAAAACTGTGACGTACCAATTTCTGTTATGATACCATTATTAATTATGGTTTTAGGTGTACTAAATTGTTTTCCGGGAGTAGGGTTTCTATGGGGCCTAGGGTAAATTATGTACCGATCTTTTCGAAATTTCACAGTATCATTTATAGTCCCTTTAAACTGTGACGAGCCAAAATTTGTTATGGTTGCATTATTTTTTACGGTTTTAGGCGTACTAAACTGTTTTCCTGTAGTAGGGTTTATATGGGGCCTAAGGTAAATTATAGACCGATCGTCACGAAATTTCACAGTGTTATTTCTAGTCCTAAAAAACTGTGATGTACCAAATTTTGTTACGCTAGCGTTATTTTTTACGGTTTTAGGCGTACTAAACTGTTTTCCGGGAGTAGTGTTTATATGGGGCTTAGGGTTAATTATGGACGGATCTTTTCGAAATTTTACAGCGCGATTTCCAGTCAAATAAAACAAATTTTTGCAAAATCTTATCTCATTCCGTGCCTTGTTCCAGCATTTATGTTATTTTTTGTAGCAAAATTATCAATTTTTTTAGGTGGTGGTTCCACATTTTGATTCATGGCTCTGGTCCTACTGAACCGATTTTGCTGGATTTCAATCCCAAACTGCTTAGGATAACTACAAGCAATTTGGCACCAAGTTTGTGCATTTGTTTTGAGTTGTTCGAAAGTGAGCGTGTTTTCAACAGACGGACATACTGACGGACATGGCTAAATCGACTTAGAATTACTCAAGGACCCAGAATATATATACTTTATGGGGTCTGAAATTAATAATAAAAAAGTTTCCCACGGAATGACAAACTTAATATACCCTCTTCACAACTAATTGTGGTGGAGGGTATAATGAATTGCAATTAATTTTGCTAAATTCAAATGAATTGACTCAAATTTCATTCAATTCATTTTTGTGTGAAAATAATTAGTTCAAAATTTAGCTAATTCGTAATGAATTAAAATCAAAAATGAATGATTCATTTACTTCTCCGACTATAAATATGTTATTCCTTATAATGACAATAATTTGTTTTTAAAGAAACAATAGTAATTTCCTATTTGCCAAGAGCAACATGCAGTGCTTGAAAATCAACCTTGTGTTAAACATATTCTAGTTATTAATAACCATAGCATGTTCGGTGGCAAGAAAATATGGTTGTGGCTTCTTGATGATAGATTAATATAACCATAATATGGTTGTCGGTGACAATAATATTTTGAAATTAAACATAATATTTTTAAAATTTTCTTTAAAAATAGTTTTGTAAGAGGTGACCATATTCAAACATGTTTTTCTCTGTGTGTGTTGTGTACAAACGCAAGTGGTGTATGGTTCAATATTCAACTACACTTTCGTACTTCTTTTGTTTGGTTTTTTTGTTCTCTGCTTGCAACATTGTTGCAACATATTATTGAATAAACTATGGCAAAGCTCCTCCTTTGACGTATGTTGTTTTTTTTTTCGCTCTTATATTTATAATAATATTCGAAGCCATAGATAAATGATTTATTTAAGTAAAACTTTTGCTTAAAGAAAACCTGTTGAATTAATTTTTATAGCAATTTTTTAATACCCTTCTAGGTTTTTTCTTTTTTTTGCTTGAGTGTTAAAATCATCATGAATTTGTGTAAGAATTTAGAAATCGTTACTCAATAAATTATTTTAAAATTTCAATTGAGTTCTTTCTGTTGTTTTTTTTCATTTGGCGGCTTTTAAAAGGTGCGACACGGTGGTGTTTTCTTAGAATTTTTGAAAAGTGTTGTGTGAGTTAAAGAATTTTATGATTGTAATTCCCGTTTAGGTTTATGGGAGATATCTTTAACCTTTAGCTGTGATGTTATGTCGTTTGCAACAATGTATTTAGTGGCTAGTATATCATGTACATATATGTATGTACAACTACTATTGTATTCTTCGAAAGATGATTTATAGAGATTTTTGTTTACAAATATTGTAAATATAGTAAGTTTTGGTAAGACTATTTTAAAACGAATTAAATTGTATTCTTGTCTTTAGCAATTGACACTAACATTGACATCAGCTTTAAAAGCGATGGATCTATTAAGGAGGGTCTTAAGTGGATATATGGATGTATTTAATTATGGGTATAAAATTAAAAAAAAGTTTTAGCTTTTTAAAGCTTTGTTCACATGGTAGCAACAATTTCGTTTTTTCTTCTATCTTATTCCTTCCGAAAGTATTTCAAATATTTTCCTTTCCTTTTTCGAACAAAAATGCAACTAAAGTTTCTTTTTTAAAGCTGATTCTACTTTTACTTTAGCAACAATTTGTATGCATTTATAAATGACGTTTATAATGATTTTTATTTAGTTTTGAATGGAAATTTTAACAAAATGTTTTAAAAAAATAATAAAAAAATAAGTAAGTTTTTTTAATCGAAAATGTGTGTGGCTGCGAAAAAAATTGTTGCTTAATTGTGAACACCATGTTGGCCGATTCTACATTATATTCAGTTTGAGGTATGTTCAGAGGATTCTATGTGATTAATGAAATGATTTCGTTGTAATCATGTCAATTTGAAGTGATTAACAAATCATCTTGATTTTGATTCGATTAGAGCATAACCAAGTTCGTGGTGCTTAAAGGCGTTTTAGAACCCAAGCGTGAACATAGTATTAAATCAAGGGTCAAAAAGTACCGATTGATAGCAATCTTCATGGGAATTTATTTTCGCTTTTGCCGAAAAATTACACACTTTTTACACTCTTCACCACAGGTGAAAAAGGTATAGAGAAGTTTGTTATTCCTTTTGTAATTTCTACAATATTGACCCTTGACCCTAAAAACTATCTATATACCGGGTCTTTATGAGTTGCGAAGTTGATTTAACGATGTCCGCCTTTGCGTCTGCCCGTTTCTATGTTGAAATGGGGTTTTCGAAGACCCCAAAAATGATAGGGACTAGGTTGTTATATTTTAATGTCATATGTTTATACTCCGGTAAAATTTGCTATTGAAATTTAGACAGATCGGTAACATTTGCTTATAAATATGTATTAAAACATATGTATTTCTTCTTTTGTTCACTTGAGCAATACTATTGTTCAGTATTTTCATGAATTAGAAAGCAAAGTAGTTGAAAATCAGTACAGGAATAAGGAACTAAATTCGAAACTAAAAAATTCCAAAAACCAAATTTTTATTCATATTAAGTATTTAATTAATACAAGTACAACGATTTCAAATTTTCGTATTTAATTTATTCCTACGCCTCTGAATTCATTTGGTTCAAACTTGTTTTAAAATACTTTCTAACGGCTAATTTTCCCAAGTTCAGTTATAATCAACTATCAGTTATAACTGTCAAAAACATATTGTTAACCGGAAGTTAAAGTAGTAGACTTTTTAACTGAACTTGGTGAAATTGTCCGTAATTGATTAAAGCTAAATAAAAAAAACACCGTACTACCAATGCACATTTCTTTTAAGATATATTTTTATTTACTTATTAAAGAAGCTTCAATAATGGATATAGCTGATTTTTCCTACCCCATTCTATTTGTACTTAATTGAATATTCTTATCATTTTCTGAACTCCTCAATTGCGCTTTTTTTATATATTCTGGATGATTGTAAGAAACAACAAATATCTGTTTACCTTGACTAAATCTCGTAAAGGAGTTCGTACACTCTCTTAAATCTCTTTTTGTAGTTCCCATAAACATTAAAAATATGTGGTTTGATAAAATTTTCAAAAATAGGGCCCTTAAGCGAATCAAAGTTCTGATTCACCTGCTTCAGGTTTAAGGAAGAAAGGAAATATAAACCATTCTATTTTGCTCTCTCTCCTCTCAAGTCTTGATTAAATAAACCTGAAGTGTGTGAAACAGCACAAAGAGACACTGTATTTTCTCATATCGCACATAGGGATTTTGGTGGCAATAAACAAATTTTTCGTCCATTACTTTCAGTTCTGTAACATCTGTATAAAATTCACTTTTCACGCTGAAAAAAGAAAAATCAAGTAGTTCCTGAAGTATTTTACTTCGAAAACTGATAAAAATTTTCATGCAACGCAGTTGCTTATGCGTGTAAGATATTTTCTCTGCTAACATGTAGATGCCGTTTTTAGTAAAATATAGCACCTTCTTTTAAGCAAAAAAAAAAAAAAAAATATGTTACGAAAGTTAAATTATCTAAGAATTATTTATAGTTATAGTTATAGATTATCTTGTATTTTATAGTTTTATGTTACTTAGAATTGTCATGTATAATTTTCAACACAACTGTTATTTTAAAAATAGTTCCTATATAAATTTCCCAGTAATTTCTAGAAATGGTAATAGAACATAATAAATAGTTTTTACGGGAAGGTTCAGGAAAAATCTAGAAATAATTATGAAATATAAAAAGGGGTGACTCATGTAAAGTTGGTTTAGTCTGTTTTGAAAAACGGTTCTGTTCGTAACTAACAATTGTGAACAAAATAATTAATTTCAATAAAGTTTGTAAAGTTGAATAAGTGTGTGTTTTTATTCGGATTTGCAATTAAAAGAACTCAAACGCGTTTATTAAAGGAAAAACGTAACAATTAATGTCAGAAGTGAAATTGCAATAAAAAAAAAAATAAAAATAAAATAAATAAACAAATAAAAAAAAGGAAAAAAAAAAAAACTATACAAACAACAATGAAATTCGAGGAGCTAAAAGTTGAACAGCTCAAGAAAGAGTTGGGCAAGTTGGATGTGCCTACTGCAGGAAATAAAGCTGAGTTGCAGAAAAGATTAATCGATGAATTTAAGCGACGCAATATTGACATCGCAACTTACATATGAATTTGAAGAAATAGAAGTTGCTACCCGTGCAGTAACAAGCAACATGGATCTTGGTACAATGTTTGCTGCTATGATGGAGAAAATGGAAAAAATGTCGGCAGAAACTTCTAAAAAAATGGAAGAAAATTCTAGAAAAATGGAGGAAATGGTAAAAGAAAATTCGGCTGTAACTTCAAGAAAAATGGAGGAAATGGTAAAAGAAAATTCGGCTGTAACTTCTAGAAAAATGGAAGAAAATTCTAGAAAAATGGAGGAAATGGTAAAAGAAAATTCGGCTGTAACCTCTAGAAAAATGGAAGAAAATTCTAGAAAAATGGAAGAAAATTCTAAAAACATGGAGAAGTTGGTAAAAGAAAATTCAAACGCTATCCTAGCAGAAAATTCTAAAAACATTGAGAGGATGGTAAAAGAAAATTCAAGCACCATCTTAGCCGAAATTCAAGAAAATTCTAAAGTGACAAACGAGAAACTTCAGGCTACTAATGACAAACTTGAGAAGCTTCAAGAGATTTCTACTGTTATAAACGAAAGAGTAGACGATATGGAAATAGAATTGTCTGATGTAAAAACACAAGTCACTGATGTAAAAACACAAGTCACGGTTTTTGATGGAAAACTTCATCATCTGGAAGAAAGAGTAAATAGTCTTCAGTGCCAGGAGGGAGTGGTGCGAGTTTTTCCAGAAGTCTCGAATAGAATAAGAGCTCCAAGTTTTGACGGCAGCTCACCATTGAATGTGTTTAAGTTCCAGTTTGACACAGTCGCCAATAAAAATGCTTGGAACAATGAAGAAAAAGCCATAGAGCTGATTCTGGCTTTAAAAGGAACTGCGGCTGAAATTCTAGAAAGTGTACCAGTAAGTTGCAGAAATAATTATGATGACATTATGGTAGCACTGCAACGCAAGTATGGTGGTGAACATAGAAAAGAAATATTCAGAATGGAATTACGGGGTAGAGTACAAAAGCCAAACGAGACGCTACAAGATTTTGCATAAGAGATTGAGCGCTTGGTGCAGCTTACTTATCCAGGTGAAAGTCATCCATTGCTAGATCATTTTAAGACCGAGGCATTTGTAAACGGTATACGGGATGCTGATGTAAAACTAGCGGTATGTGCATCACAGAAGCCATCATTTGCAGAAACGGTATCATTTGCCCTAGCACAAGAAACCGCAAGGATAATTTCAAAGCCACAAACGTATATGGTGCGGAAACTTGATTTTGCTGCTGAAGAAGGAAGAGATATTTTAAAGGAAATGAGAAGCATGAAGGAGGCAGTTTTGCGAGCTTTGAGCGAGAAACAAGGTAAAAACAAGGCAAAATGCTATAATTGTGGTAAGATTGGCCACATTCAGCGAAACTGCAAAGCACCCAAACAACGATCGAGATCTGCTTCGCCGCAAAGGAACAAACGAAGAGCAAGTCAACAATCATCACGGGAGCCACCGCTAAAGCTGAGAAGAGCTAGCAGTGCAGAGGAAACTGAAGATCTTACGATCAATTTAGTAGTGAAAACGAGTAACAGAAATATTACGACCTGGGGTTACATAAATGGTGAAATCCGCATTTTGACTATCGACACTGGTGCAGGACATTCCATTATAAGAGCTGATTTGATAAAGGGAGCTGTCGAGCTGCTAAGTGGTGTAAACTTGCGAACAGCTACGGGAGAGCCTGTTATTGTCTATGGCAAAGCAAGAGTGGAAATAAGAATGGCCGATATGATAGTTTTTGATGAGTTTATTGTGGCTGAAATTATGGACGAGGTCATAATTGGAGCAGATTTTATGATTCGTCAAGGCATTACTCTAGACATGGGACGACAAATTATGAATTGCTATGGTCTAGAAGTACCCCTTAACGTTGGGAATGGAAGTGAAGCCCTTGTAAGACAGCTAGTCACTAGTGATCATAAGAAATTGTCCTCCCAAAGAAACGATGAAAAACGTGGGAAAGCGAGCACATATTCGAGACGGCCCAGTAAACATAAAAGCAAGCACGGTATAGAGTCTAAAAACAAGAAACGCATAAATGAGATTCGCTTATTAGATGTGGAACCCAGCGAAGACTGGTCAACGGCGTAGAAAAGTGACCCCTTATTAGCGCAAATTATGATGGCTAAAAAAGAAGGTGAAAGGCCGACTCGTGAAGAAATTAAATGGAACGCTCCACTAATGAAAGCGTATTGGGCGCAGTGGAGTAGTCTGCGGATGATAAATGGTTGCCTATACCGTACATGGGAAAGTACCGATGGCAAAACGGTTAAAAACTTTATTGTAGTACCGACTTCTAAAGTGTGTGAAGTTGTGAAGAAATTCCACGAAGGTACTGGTGGTGGGCATCTAAGCGTTACGAAAACCATAAAGAAGTTAAAAGCAAGCTACTATTGGATCGGTTGCAAGCAAGCCGTGATTGATTGCGTAATTACATGCCCACAGTGCGTTGCAGACAGTGGTCTAATTGGAGAAAGTAGAAATCCGGTCCAGCAGTACAACTTTGGTGAACTATCCGTACCAGCGAATAATAATGACTCTACCCAAGAGCAGAAAAACGAGTTAAGACGAAGGCGTGTTAATTCATCAAATGACCAGATGAAAGCCAGAAACAATGGAGTGGCAAATTCGGAAGGCTTCAAAGAAGGCCAGCTGGTTTTACTTTTTAATCCGCAACGGAAGAAAGGACTATCTCCAAAGCTGCAGACTCATTTGGATGGCCCATATAAAGTAATAAAGAAATTGAATGACGTGGTGTATCGGATCCAGAAATATAAGAGCCCAAGATCAAAAATGAAAGTGGTGCATCTAGAACGACTGGCCAATTATGGAAAAGGAGAATTTGAGCCTATTCGGGACGAACAGGCTTAAGTGGAGGGCAGTGTTACGAAAGTTAAATTATCTAAGAATTATTTATAGTTATAGTTATAGATTATCTTGTATTTTATAGTTTTATGTTACTTAGAATTGTCATGTATAATTTTCAACACAACTGTTATTTTAAAAATAGTTCCTATATAAATTTCCCAGTAATTTCTAGAAATGGTTATAGAACATAACAAATAGTTTTTACGGGAAGGTTCAGGAAAAATCTAGAAATAATTATGAAATATAAAAAGGGGTGACTCATGTAAAGTTAGTTTAGTCTGTTTTGAAAAACGGTTCTGTTCGTAACTAACAATTGTGAACAAAAAAATTAATTTCAATAAAGTTTGTAAAGTTGAATAAGTGTGTGTTTTTATTCGGATTTGCAATTAAAAGAACTCAAACGCGTTTATTAAAGGAAAAACGTAACAATATATATAAGCAGATTGCAAATGTGGTTTTGTAGAAATGATTAATTCGCTCATGTCCTTATTAACTTCAGTGATTGGAATTTTCCTTGGTAAAAATAAGTTAACTCTGTCTTATAACTGGTGCCCCGGTAGGCTAGCTAGTAGTGAGCTAGTCTATCAACCCCGGGGTTGCGGGTTCGATTCCCGCCAGAGACACTGGATTCTTTCCTGCAGACAAGCGTAAAGCTTCGCGGGGATTGGCATAGAGAATTAAAAAAAAAAAAAAAGAGGAATGAGAATGTACTATTCGAATTTAACCTAAAATCCAATAAGTTTTATCGTTCCTACGACAATCCGTTCTACCCACCCGAACTGCTCGGAGTTCATTGAACACAGACCAGCAATACCTGTTATTCAGGTCTTGCTGCTACAATAACAACAATGGAATTTTACCGATCGCTGAACAAATTTATTAATTTTCTGAAAAAATTCAGTGCAAGTTTGTGTTAAAATCTGTTGCATACATTAGGGCTCAAACCTTTTTAATGCTATTGTAGTAATTCATTTTAACAACAGCTTATTTAAAATTGATTGCCACCAATTGTAAAGAGCTACATAACGAAAAAGGAGAACATATGATTTAAGTTATAAACCCATTTGAATTGATAATAAAATTTAAAAAAGCAAAAGTATATAAAAATTGTCAAACATAAAAAAATTTATACGCTGAAGTTCCAAAAATGTGCGTGGAATACGGTTGAGATATTTATTAAAACATATAACTGGTACTTTATGTTGGTTACTCCATAAAATGCTAATACATGTAAAGAACATAATTGAGGCAGTAGATTTGCCTTTTGGTAAGCTATTCAGGAAATAGTCGAAGCACGTTATAGCGATTACAAGAAGTATATATTCATGTTTTACAGAAAGTGCAATTTAACTTCAACAAATTCTGATGTTTTGTATCACTTTATTCCTGCTTCTGATACATATATAAGTAGTAAAAGACGTCAACCTCATTAACATCTTTAAGAACTAGATGAATTAGCTAGATAAATGATACAAATAAAAATCTTTGATTATCTTGACTCGTTAAGCCTGAACTAATATATGGGCGGTGGGTGTGGTTGAAGTTAATGAAAATTGGCATGTATATTTTGATTATTTTAGAATGTGTATGTGCCCAGTTTGAAGATTTTTGCTTTGATAGAACTAATGCGAAAAAATTGATTTGGATTGTATGGGAGGTGACCGGTGGGCGTTTTTTATATTGATAAAACTTGGTATTAATTTTTGTTGGTTTTAAAAAGTGAATCCTTCAAATTTGAAGCCGTTTGCTTGATTAGGAAAATTTGTATTGCAAAGAAATCGAATTGGATTCTATAGTCGGTGGGCAATTGGCGAGGTCGATTTTGATGAAATTAAAGTGGGGAATGTAAGATGAGATAAACCCACTGTTTATTGTTGATTAAACTTTATTTTTAATTAAGTCAATGAAATGCTCGCTGCCAACTTTCAATAATCTGGGACCACTGCTTAAAGCTTTTGCATGAAAACGCATGAAGCTATCCTTCTGTGCAACACAATGCCCTTGAGGAAAGCGAAGTGACACCAAAGTGGTCCCGTGATAGGTCTTTGGTGGAAGATACTGGTTCTAGTTATAACACTTTATATGAATAAGACCTATCACTTTTACATGGGCTTGCCATTGGATGGGGTCAATGGACACCATTTGACCAGTCACACATCTATTCTCAATGAACGTGTTTAGTGTCAGTTACTACAATGTAGTAAGATTTCAATACAATGTAGTATTATTTTAATGAAACAAGTCGTAGCATTAAATTCAAGAACCAAATTTTAGAAAGTTCAAAAAAAAAATGTGTCACACCACCGGTGAAGACTGTACTGTAATTCATTACTTTTTCTATCTTTTAGTTCTTTATATAACAGTTAAATGATTGGTTCTCCTTTCACTGGTCATGAGGTCTTTCTTTTTGTACTTGTTCTATTTTCACAAATCACAGGACCAGTCTGTTGGATCAATTGACACAAATATCCAGCAGGGTGCTTACAAAAACAACCAGATTAGAAAGATAAGATAGGGGTAAGTCAACTCTATGATTGCGTTAGTAAAGATTTATTTCAACCTTATTTTTGTTACTTCAGAGGTGCAAAGTATGGAGAGATAATTTTCTTAATTTATTATTATTGCTTGTATTTAAATATTATTGTAATTATTATTTGATATGTTGATAGCTAAAGGCCAGTTTACACGGTAATACAATGTATTACGACATGTCGAAAGATTATGTAGAATGAGAAAAATCTTATCATGTAAATACAAAATGTATTGAGTAAGAGAGAATACGGATACAAAATCTGACAAGCGGTCGGTAAATGGTTTTTTTCTAAACCATTTTAGAAACTTATGTATTCTCATCACACCAGAGGTGTATTTTAACGGAGTACGTTAAAGGTGATAGCATTTTTATACAATTACAAAAACAACTAAATTCAACTCAGGAAATTTTCATGTTGTTTTTGTAAATATTTAAAACTGCAACCATCTGCTTTTTTGTTATTATTTTTGATTTTACTTATACCATCCGTGTAAACATGAATTATACTTACAAAAGATTTTTATTTTTTTCTTTTAAACACGGAGAGAATTTCATAATATTTTGATTCTACAAAGTCGTAATACATTGTATTACCGTGTAAACTGGCCTTAAATAATATGGTTGAGTTGACAAAAAATCAACCAATTGCAGTCGGAACTGTAAGAAAAGATAAACTCACTGTTTATTGTTGTTGATTTTGTTAAACTGTTGCAAGTAAAACTGGGGTTTATTATTCTTAATCACTTTACAGATTTATTTGTATAATATCTTTAGTTTTTCTAAAATCTTTGGATGAAGCTTCCGGACGATCTGGCCTAAGCAACCAATGAAATGCGCATCAACCATAAATTTCAGTTTATCAATAGTATGAAATGGGAATTTAGCAAATTTAAACGAAACCTTCATTTATTTAATTTCAAGAAAAACTTTGATTAATAAACAGTGTTATTTTTTAAATAACAATTACCAAATAAAATGAGCGGTATAAATTTCTACTGAACTAAACTAGTTTTTACTTATTACTACTTTCTCCAAATATGCAACAGACAGTCAAGATTCTAAAAAATTAATTTGGTTTTATTTTATTTAAATTCGAAAAATTATCGCAATAAATATTTAGTTGACCATTTAAAAGATAAACTCTTGTTGAGAAAGAAAAAATCCATTTAAGATTCTTTTTTTTTTTTGCAATATATGTAACTCTTATAGAAAAATGTTTAAAAGGCATTTTAAAATTACTTAAATAAAAATTACAACAACTTAGAAGATGAGAACGAAAACTGCTTAACACATAAATTTGCGTTTTAAAAGCTTTTTCTTTTAGTTATTTTGTACTCGCAAAACACTGACACTCACACGCAAGCCGATACATATAAATATGGTAAACAAGTGTTTATAGATTTGTTTGTAAGTATTGCTTACAAAAGGTAACATATGTGTGCCAAAATGTTGACATTGATAATAATGACACTGATTGTTCAGGCAACACATCATTAAGAACACACAGAGATTTTTATTTTTCTTAAGTTGATTTTCGTTTTTTTTCCAAAACATTTTATAGTCTGTTTAGTATTTGATACAAAAAGTCTTCAATTTTGCTGCTGTATAAAACCAAAGGCACCGAGTTACAACCACATTCCTTTAAGCAATGTTTCCTCTCTCCCTCTCTCTTTATCCTGGTTGAGTTTTTTGATGTTTTGTTGCTGCAACATTTGTGCATAAACAGCAAAAGGGTAAAAAAAAAGCAATGAAATGCTGTTAGTTATGTGTGCAGACAAAAAAAATTTACATTAATGTTAAGTAACCAACTAACAAAATAATATATATATTTACATATACATATACACTATATACTTTTTTTTATAAAAAAAAGGTAAGTAGTCCCAAGAAAAAATAAAAAGAAAAAAAAAATGTTAAAGGAGACTCATTTTTAAACTGGACAAACCACAAATTAAACTTTTATTAAAAACTATATAGAAAAAGGAAAATAATAATATTAAAACTAAGAATTACTGTTGTTCTTTGGCTGTTAAGACAGAGTCCATAAAGCCTAAGAGATGATAAACAAAATGGTTCAGAACTTTGGAAAAAACCACTAAATAAATAAATGCCTGCATGCAACGTTTCAGTGTATTGACATTCAAATGAATTGAAAAGTTTCAACTGCTTGCTACACATTTGCAGTTCGGGATATATTTTTAGAAGATAAATAAGAAATTGTGGGTGAGTGGCAATTAAAACTATAAACACAATTTTTAAATTAAAAGACTTACAATTATTACAGTACTAAAGTTGCAAACATATGTGCTACGATTGTTTGGTGCTATTGCACTCAGTTATTACTTAAATTAATCTTATACGAGTTGCTAGTATTTTTCTCTTATCTGTATAAAAAATTCAGTTTTTATTGTATGTTGCCTTTTAAGTTGCAATATCACTTGCTTTTACAAGTACGCATATATATTGTGTTCTTCTACAGAGTACATTTGCAAAGAGGTAAGTAATTAAGAGGTACTTTTATACGGTTCCCAAGTGTGTGCCCAAGAATTTATTGGGGCTTATAACAGTATTTCAGGGTCTATTAACGAGAGTTGGAAAATGTTCTTTTTAAGACTTTAAAGTTGATTTTGTAAAAACTATTAAATGGTTTATACAGTGTCACATAAAAGTCTACATACCCCCACTTATCTAATTTCTGAGAATGATAAGCTGCATAGATGAATATTTTTCACTAAGCCTGAGTTCACACTATGAAAGTAATATTTCAGAAAGTCTGGGTTTATTAATGAGAGGGGAAGAGAAATTACTATTATTCGTTCCCTTCTCATCAATACACTTAGTAAAAAAAGTTAGGAGGGTTGCCAATGTAAATATGCTTAGTTTCCCAATAAAAATTTTTATCATATTGCGAAGCACTAATGGTACATTTAAAAAAATAAGCGCAGAATTATGCGCTACGCAATAAGACATACAGAAATGCAGTAAAGTAAGTGAAAAAACTTTCAACAACTTTTATAAAAAAAAATAACATTTCAAGTGCTACGGCATTCCCTTACTACGAAGCAGGTTTGTTAGGGAGAATACTAAAAAATAACTGTATCAAAACATTCAGTGTGTATAGCTGATCGTTACATCCAACAATTTTTTTATGCGCTGAATTATGCGCTTCATGTGTCAAAAATGTATTGCTTCAAAGTGGGAACTCGTTATATAAAATTCATGTCTTCCGTAAGCGCAATGGTAAGCGCAACTCTTATGTTTCTCCCTTACAAACCTGCTTCGTTGGAAGCTCCATTTTTTACTGGGTTGGTAAAAGTTAGAAATAATGAGAAAAAAATAACAAGAACTAGCATATCAGTAATACAAATTTTTTAAACTTCTCTAATATTTTTAACAATTTTCTTATTTAAATTGTTTGTAGATTGTTATATTAACATTTTGTTTTATTTAAAAAAAAAAAAACAATTTTCTGGTAATAATTTTTTTGGTTTTAATAACGTATAGAATAAAAGATAGGACTGTTATTGAAACTAGAATCAATCTTTGGGGTAAGTTAAGCGTTTATTTTAAACATCTTATAACCATTTTAACGCGCTCTTTTTTATTCTAGTTTTCAAATTATAGTTGATGATTGTGTAAAGAATTTGTTTCGTGCACGTTTTAGAACCTTCTTCCACTTATTAGCCCGTTCCTGTTAAAGATATTTGTTATGATATTTTTTTATAGATATACAGGTATGTTCTAGGTTTCGACTCGAATTGAAAACGAAAAATTTTTTAAATCCGCATAACTTATAAATTGGTGTTCTCAAATCCGCATGTTTTTGTGTATTCGAAATTTTTGTTCGAAAAACTTTTTTTGGACTAAAGACCGCTAATTTGCTAACCGCAGCATGATAGCAATGTTTAACATTTTTTTACAATCGTGAAAGCTGTAAAGAATCACAGGAAAAAATAGCTTCTATCGCGAACATTGCTAAAATTCGCGAAAAATTATAAACTTTTAAACAAACACTAAAATTTATTTGAAATCGCTTAATCGGCAAAAAAAAAAAAAATAAAATGTCGGAAAATAACAAAAAAAAAAAAAATTGCAAAAATAGCGAAAATTCGCGTAAATTTTTTTAATATTTCAAACCAGCCATATAATTGATTCAAATTCCCTAAGACTATAAGGATTGGCAAAAAATTAGGTAAAAATTGCTAAATTCGCGGAAATTCCAAAAGTTTGCTAACATCGGCATGATAGCAAAGTCTGCTATTTATTATAAATCGTTAAAGCTGTAAAGAATCAGAAAACTTACTGAAACAAATTGCTTCTCTCGCGAACATGGCTAAAATTCGCGAAAAATCGCAAAATTTTAAACAAACAAAAAACTAATTTGAGATCGCTTAATCGATTAAAAAACAAATTGTCTGAAAATAACATAAAAATCGTTAAAAAAAATAAGCTGTAATTACATCAAAATAATGAAAAAGTCGATTTTAAATTTAGGGTAAGTTAGGGACTTTTGCATTTTAGATAACGCTATATTTTTTATTAAATTGGATAAAGAAGATTTTAAGCTAAAAACAAAATTTATTTTATTGTTAAAAATGTTGTCAAATAGTAGAATAAAAGTCGATTCGTTTTACTTTCACCAACCCATTACTACTCTAATTGAAAACGAATTTATGAAATGCAGAACACCAAAAATGCTAAAGTAATCCACTTTCGAGTGGATTCGGATTCTAGAACACACCCGATAAATAAAAAATTAATAATTTTTGATATTCTTTAATTAGGCTTGAGTTCATCAAATTTAATTTTCATTAAATTATTTTCACTGAGGGAAGGAATTTTTACAACTTGGAATTTTTTCATTAAA
This sequence comes from Pollenia angustigena, assembly GCA_930367215.1. Lineage (NCBI taxonomy): Eukaryota > Metazoa > Arthropoda > Insecta > Diptera > Polleniidae > Pollenia > Pollenia angustigena. The sequence goes on along the minus strand of OV884057.1, from coordinate 183,827,030 downwards.
ATTTATTGATAATTTTTCTTGGCTGAGCGGGGACTTGAACCCGGGTTGATCTTTACATGTTTCAAGAATCACCACATTCAATCGTCTTAAGATCTTTGAGTTATACCCACTGCGGTGCCCGTTAGCCAACAGTTTAACTTTAACCAGTAGAACTGGTGGTTCGAAATTTGCTGTTATTATCCCTTAAATTTCAAGTTACATGTTGCCTCCTTTCCTATGTATTTTTCGTCTTGAAAACCTGAATTCATTTGTTTATTTTTTTTTTTTTTGTCCACTTTCGTCGACATTTTATTTGTACAAAAGTAAACATTAGAGCTTGTGCAATAGCTATTTTAGGAACAATTTTGATTTTAGTTGAACTGTTAATTTTTGATATCCTTCAATCAATTAAATAAATTTTTTTAAATTCTTTTAAAATTGCAATAAATTTTTCAAAATTCATTAGCAACAAAATATTTTGTTAATATGAACAATTTGTAATAAAAATTTAAAGTTTAAAATATTAGTTTGCAGGGACCGTAACAGTTATGCCTTTTTTCATAAAAGTCAGATGATAACTGTTATTTTTTGATTTTTATTTTTTTGAGCAAAAATAACAGTTATTTTTTGATTTTTATTTTTTTGAACAAAAATAACTGTTATGTTTTGATTTTTATTTTTTCGATCAAAAATAACAATTATTTTTTTGTTTTTTATTTTTTTGAACAAAAATAACAGTTATTATTTGATTTTTATTTTTTCGAGCAAAAATAAAAGTTATTCTCGAAATAAATTTACGTGTTTTAATAATTTAGATGACTTTAATAATTAGTTTAATGTGCATAAGGAATTCCAATGATAATTACACACTTAAATAAAAATTTAAAGTCAACTAAATTATTAAATTACGTACATTTATTTAGAGAATAACTTTTATTTTTGCTGGAAAAAATAAAAATCAAAAAATAACTGTTATTTTTATTCAAAAAAATAAAAATCAAAAAATAACTGTTATTTTTGATCGAAAAAATAAAAATCAAAATATAACAGTAATTTTTGTTCAAAAAAATAAAAATCAAAAAATAACTGTTAAGTTTGATCGAAAATATAAAAATCAAAATTATAAAAATCAATATATTTTATCATTGACAAGTGCATGAGGAACAATATGGTATACTTGAATCAGTTTTTCGACATTTAATTCTATATGCTTTTTTTGTTTTAAAATACCAATATAACTCTTATTTTCGGTCCCTGTTAGTTTGAATTAAAAATTTTATATTTACAAATTCGGTTGTTGGTGCCTTTTCAATTAAAAAATTAATTGTACGAATATGGTATTTAATAAGACAATTGATTTGTTGTAATTATTTTCAGTTTAAAGATTATTTTAAATATTTCAAGTTTGGTGATCTGCCATATTATGCAGCTTTACAAAGCTTTAATAAATCTTTTAAAGATTGTAAAGTGATCGCTTGAATAAATATTTAATGATTTTTTTTTTTTTTTTTTGATAAATGGAATACAACATCTATTTATAAAAAACACCTAATAAATAATCACCTAACGTATGCACATGCATATATGCCATTACGTTTAAAGACATTTAGTTATGCTTGAATTGCTAAAGTATCACATGGCTAAGGGTTTAGTTGAATGATGTTTTGTTGTAGTTTTTTCTTAAAAAAAAAAAAAAAAATTAATAAAAAAAAGGAAATAGCTGAAAAAACAGCTAGAAAATTGAAATGGCTATTGGTGGAACAAGACGAAGCAGAAGAAAAATGTGGCCTTAGAGAATAAAAATGGTTTAATAGGTAAGTAACGCAAAAGTGCAAATCAAACGTTAAAATAGAGGGGTAGAAATTGTTGCTCTACTGATACTACTATATAAAACTACTGTAGCAGTAGCATTATGTATAGAATTCAATTGATGTTTAACAAAAACTTTTTTGTGCTGAGACTTTTACTGCCAAGTCTAAAACTTATTTGAGAAAAATGTTAAAACAGCAGTGGTCTGAAGCAATGACGAAGGATTCATTATATGTGGAAAGTTTTATTGAAAACTAATAAACTAGTGAAAAGTAAAACTGCTTTCTAAATAAATTTGAACAACTCGATCGGTCAGGTCTACAACTGATGTAGTAAAATATAAGAAATTATTGCCTTAAATGTATTGGAACTATTATGGGAAAGTCTATGATAAACAATTCGCAGCTTTCTCTTATTCCCTTTCAAGAAGTGTTAGTGGTGATATCTTTTTTCATACGAGAAATACACACGAAAGAACAAGTGGCTTTCGGGAACTATGGTGCCTTTTTTAGTAAATTAAAGCTTCAATAAGAAACTGAATAGCAAATAGATTTTCTAAACGTTACCAATAATCAATTATTTAAAGCGATGGTTTTTGTTTAATTTCATACTTTTTTTTATTTTATTGAGATAAATGTTCCGAGAGAATATTTTTAGTTGGATATGGGCAGTTCCAGCGAAAAGTCTTCTTTTTGTAACGTAACGCCAGAAATAATTTAAATCGTTTCTCAAAAAATTTTATATATATAGCAAACTTTTTTATATTTTTGTGTAAAGCGCAACTAGCTCTACTTTTAGTGTCAAAAAGGATAACGGTTGAACAACATGGTCCTAAAATACAACCTTATTTGCATTCTGGCGTTACATTAAACAAATAGACTTTTCGCTGAAAATGCCTAAATTTGATAACTTGAAAAATAAATCTATAAAAGTCCACAGTTTACCCAAAAAGGTTTTATACAAAAGGACTTGCTCAATTCGCAGTCTTATTCAGTTTTGTAATGCAAGTCAAAATCCACTTCCGTTTTTTTAACGTCCCTCCAGCGCATAGTTTTGCCTTTATCTGCAAATCCTCAGCGCCGATTGCTCTAATTTTGTTTCTGAATATAGTGCTACTTCATTACTTTGTATATATAAAAACCCTTTTTACAATTCTGACTTCTTCATTTAATTTTTTACATTTTGTGGTACAAATATCACGACCCTTCAAAATGGAAATGCCCATTAATTAAAGCGACAACTTTGACAAAGCAGCAGTAAAACTATTTTCAGTCGTAAATTCCAATTTTTTTAAGCAGCATTGTTTGCGACACAAATTGCGAGCAGAATTGCCTTAGCCCTATCGTCATCTGCAATCATCGAAAACAAACCAAAATTAAAAATTAATGTTTGTACAAAATATGTCTGAGTTGTTTTTTGAAGGCCACAAAACGGAAACAAAGCATGTGTTTGCTAAGCCATTTGTGTGGTTTATTTTTTCCTCAATCATTCGTATTTACTGGTTTTAGTTGATTTTGTTACTTTATTCAACAGCAGTTGAAAGGATATATCATTAAATGTTTAAAAAAATCGAAGAATATAAGTGCTTATTATTACTATCTTTAATTTTGGGCGGTTTTTAATTGTGACATACATTTGCCATTGGAGTATTTGCACTACTGAATAAATGAAGTTCGTGTCTTAAGTCTTTAGATTTGCAAATTGAAATGTTTTGGTTTATTGTTTATTTCTTATTTTTACTTTATTTTACAACAGATAGAAGAAAATATCGAGCACTAAGCTTGACAAATTATATAATATCGAGCCCTAACCACGAAAATAACGTTAGCGCCAAAAATCGAATTTTACAAGAGAGAGTTTTTTATTTTATTTCATATACATTTTTTATGAAATTTGTCGGTTACGATAAAATTGTACTTGCTATAAAATCGTAACGATACCTTTCGTAACCATGACATTTTAGGAGATGTTGCAAGTGTTGCCAATAAAGTCATTTAGGTTAGGGCTCGATATCATATAATTTGTCAATGATTGATTGGGAATATTTATTATTTTTCATTTATATTTGGATACGAAAATTTGATTATGTAACGGGCTATTAATTTTTCAATTTCAAAAATTAATACTCTATCAGCCCCGGGGCTGCGGGTTCGATTCCCGCCAGAGACTCTGGTTTCTTTCCTGCATACAAGCGTAGAGCTTCGCGGGGATTAGCATAGGGAATTGAAAAAAAAAATAAAGCAAACATATAGCTACACACAGCAATGTTGACTTAAAATCATAGTTAATTTCTTCAAAAATATGGACTTTACTAAACATTATAGTTTCATATTAAATTTAAACGTACGATGTAAAAATAACATTGTGCAATTTTGAATCAAAGAAATCCTGCGTTACTTGTTTTGTGTAAAAGCAACAATAATATTACAAGAAGAAAAACATGAATTTTTTTCATGTTTAAAATAATTTATAAAGATAAGAAAAATGCCCGTATTCTTTTTGGAAAAACTATTAAGTTAAATACATCAAAATACAAAAAGCAGTAGACGAAGAAAACCATATCGGGACACTCAGCAGGTGCCTTTAAATTGTGAGTGCTTTTGTAAGCAAAGGGGAATTCAACAAAAGTGAAACATGTGTAACAGGAAAATAAATAAAAATGTTCTCTCTCTGATTCTGAGGGTATTGAAAATTCTTCTCACTGTTATTTCACATTCAAATCAAATTGATTCTACATAAAATTCACGATGTTTCAACTTGAAATAATTTTCGTATAACGTGATTCGTAGTGCTATTTTTATATCCCTGTCATTTTGCTCTAACTTTACTGAAATGTTAAATTAACATGAGTTTAAGTTATTTCAAAAGAAATAAATATTGCTCGCAAGTTGTTGTAAGATCATGTTAAATTAACATGAAGTTACTATGGAGCAAACTCACTACAGAAACATGTAAAATCGACCTTATTTTCGATGATGTAACATTGATTTTTTCTGTGTACATTGCGTACGAAATACAATGCCATTGAATACACCTCCTCTAGACTGCTTCCAGCAGTCGATCATTCTAAGGTAGTTTTGAACCACTTTTTCGCACATTTCTGGCATTATCTGGGCAATAAATTGATGAATGTTGTCAAATGCTACGTAGACGTGGTCTTTCACGTAGCCCCACCGAAATAAGTCTAACGGCGTGAAATCACTTGATCTTGGTGGACAATTGATGAAGGAAAAATGTGAACTTGCGCGTCCTAGAAACTTCCCATGCAATTAATTCAAAATCGGTCAAGTTATGTGACACGGGTTATCGTCTGGTTGAAAGTACATGTCGTCCAGTTTCTAGCCTTCAACTGCAGGCCATAAAAATTGGTTACCATAGACCATATCGAATAGCGCCATGGAATCGACAAATTCGGATTATTCGCCACATTTGCACTAACAAATAGTTAGTATATTGCAATGATGCATAGGCCTCTAACACTTACAGTTTCTTTGAACTTCTTTGTTATCTCGCCAATTCCTTGCACAGGTCGATTATGACGACTATAATCACCCCGTTAAGCTCGAAAAGGGACCACGCTTGAACCACCAGTTTTGTAGTAGATCAGATGAAAGATATTTAACAGCTGACAGCCTTGCTAGATGGGTGGTTTTAAAATCACTAAATAGATACTCCGGTATATTTAAAATTTTATTACTAGATTGATTAACTGCCTGTTTTTAGAAAATGAAAACAAGTGAGTGAGTGAGAAATTATATTGAAAACAAAAACAAATTTTCGTTTTTTATTGTTGGTTTCAATATAACTTCTCACTCACTCACTTGTTTTCGTTTTCTAAAAACAGGCCGTAAGTTTGTAAGTCTTTCGTTCTTGTTTTTAATATGAAATTATCTAAGTTCAACCTGCAATTATGTATTTTATTCAAGGTCATAATAGCATTAATAATATATAACGGTAGCCAATTATACATGATATTGTATTAAATATTCTTTTAAAAATTCCAAAACCAAATTATTTGCTACAATTAATTATAACTCTTAAAAAACCTTCACACCTTTTCTGTGAGAATTTATCACATAGATCAATAAAATTCAAATAAATATCCAATATCCTTTACATCATAAACTCATTTACTCTTCATCTTGTTTTATAAAGAAATTTACATGCAAATTACCAGCTTTAATGTTACACCAGCAATTAAATTAAGTTGTATCTAATACTCAAACAACACAAACACACATAAACGAACTAACATTATGCATAATATTATAATGTCAGGTTACAAATACTATATTTAAGACATAACATATCCGTTAACTTTAACTACGTAAGATGATAATTTGATATGAAGAAAAACGCATGCTGCATACAAAAACTTAAATAACAAACAAAATTATAGAGTTAGGAACAAATTTTGCTAAGCAGACCCAGGCGCGGACATAGAACAAGAGCGGCAAAAAACCACAACAACAAGCATGTATACATGTATAGGAACGTTGTTATGGCAGCAAGATTCCAATGGAAATTATAGAGGATTAACTTTAAATTAATAATAAGATAGTTAAGATAAACAAGAAAATGCATTTTAAGAAAAAAAAAAAACTAGGTCAATACAGTAGTTTCAAATACCAATGTAATTATGATGCATAAAAAAGAATAAAATTACTTAATATAGTTTTATTTTTATTAGTAGCTATGCATTCTGCTGATGTTGTTCATTTCATTGGAAATAACAAAATTAGGAAATATTTCAATGTATGGCACTTTTTTCTTCTTTTGTTTTAACTTCATTTAATAAAATATGTACATCAAACAAATCATTTTTCAAATGTCACTACTTTATTTGCGTATTTGACATAGTTGCCAACGGCTACTGCCGATACCGTATCAATTTTTTACGGTACACAAAGAAAAAAGAAAAAAAAAAGTTTGTATGAACACAGAAAAAAAAAATAACCAAAATCAACAAAACTGAAAATCAACCATCATTTTTAGTGGTTAAAGCAATTAATAGACCAAAAACAGTATCAACTTCATTTCAAGAGCATTAGTCAGACTCAAACGAAAAATTGCATTACACACTGCACTATACTGCTGCAGCAACAGTTGTAGTAGCAACAGTATCAAACAAATAACACAAACTTAAAAATAAAACTAACAAAATTTTTAAAACAAACGGTCATTGTAGAAACAAATACACTCTCGTTCATTGTGAGTTACAAAGACATATTTACAATTGTACATTTTACCGGACAAATTCTGTATGCAACTGCAAGTCAAAGTAGATACATTTTCAAGTAGCCAAGTTGGTTAAGGAATATAACAAAAAAATAAAAAGCAATAAGATTAAAAACAAAAAGCATAACAATGACGACATATAAGACAAACCAAACAACAACTACAACAACAACAACAACCAATCCATATGTTTCATTTATGTTCAATTGTAAGTCGGTTAGTTGCTGGTTTCATTGCTAGTTTGACTGAGTTGCCCGGCAGACAACAAATGTCTGAGGTCGTTTTTTTTTCTTTATTTCTTTTCTTTTGTATGTTGCGTTGCTGATATTCCTCTTTTCAATATGTTGTTGTATGTTGTACAGTGCGACGACATGCACAGTTAGAATGCAGTGAATTGTTGCTGATGTTTTTGTTTTGTTGCCAAACGGCAGTTGAATGAAACTTTTTGGACAGCCGTTGTTAAGCGAAAAAATCAAAAATAAACAGAAAGATAGCTGAGGGCATAGCTTGAGATATAGAATTAACATTAACTATTTTATATCTTAAAGAAGAAGGAGACAGAAATAGAGGTACACCTAAAGATATGTTTCTTACAAATTTCGGAACTGAAGTTCCTGTTTAATGTGTCAATGAACTGCTCGAACTAAGCATCCTTAAACCAAACTATATGGGGAATCAAGGTTTCGTTTAAATGTGCTTAATTCCCATTTCATACTATCGATAAACTGAAAATTATTGTTGATGGGATAAACTATTCCTATGCCCATTTCAATTGTTGGTATTTGCTTTTTAACAATGGTTTTGTTTGTAATTTATTGGGCGAAATGTGTTTCGGTTTCTTTTATTTCGAAACTGCTTAAATTTCGATTCGAGTTAAACAATGAACTACAGTTATGGGTTATAACTAAAGGGTGGTCTAACAATAATGCACGATTTTTATTATGACTTACACCTAAACGTCAAGTTTTTTGCCCAACTTAGTTTGACATTTCTTTGTTTCAGTGTTTGACAAATTCAACCCTGGAGAGGTTCAGATTCAGGTTGAAGCCTTTTACTAAAATCGGTATTCAAATCAAAATGCATTTTGTGCACTTCGTTATTTTTTTTGGTCATCATAATCGACCAAATGTGTCCACAATCGCCGTTGAAATGCCAATGCATTCACAAAGAGTGAGTGTTTAGTGCTGCTAATGGGTCGGCGGCGTCATCGGGCCGTACTTTTTCGAAAATGAGGTCAGCCAAGCCGTTACCGTGAATGGTGTTCGCTATCGCCAGATGTTAACGGACTTCTTGTGACCACAAATTGAGGATATGGACCTGGACGATATGTGGTTCTAAGAGGATGGTGCCACTTGCCACACTAGCAACGAAACAATGGCTCTTTTGCGCCAGAAATTCAATGGCCGTGTTATCTCACGCCGTGGCGATGTTAATTCGCCGTCACGATCATGTGATGTGACACCGTTGGACTTCTTTCTTTGGGGATATGTAAAAGAAAAAATGTACGTCAATAAGTCAAGAACGATTCAAGAGACAAAGGATGAGATAATTCGGCACAGAAATGAAATTGAACCTCAATTATGTCTCAAAGTCATTAAAAATATGCCGTCGAAGCCGGTGCGAGCATTTGGCCGATATAATTGTCATAGATCCTTCTATAGTAATAAAAATGTTAAGATAATTCTCTGGAAACTTTTTGTAACCCTAAGCTATGACTTTTTCCAATTTTCCTTCGAAAAGCTACTAATTTTTTTGGGTTAAAGAACAAATCAAAGTTATATCTGTTATTCTTTTTTTAATTGGTTATAACTGGCTTTACAACATGCGGCCGAGAATAATATTGCGGGCTTCAGTCTGGTCGTATATTCTCGGTATTTTCGGTCAATGCTCGCTTTAAACCAAGGTCCGCTATGATTGTTTGGGTCGATTTCAACAGCTCACAATAGATGGGACGGTTCCTTTCCCTCAGAAGCATTTCTTCGACTTGAGCATTAATTCGCTATGAATACGCAGAACTGTTCATCGTCTTTTCATTTCAAATGTTTAAAAGTAGAAACTGAACCATTATGAAAAACGGAAGACATTAATGAACAAAAGCAAAATGTTTTTTATTCTTAGTATTCATGAATGAAAAACAAAAATTTTAAATGACTGATTCATTAGAAATACCAAAAATGTGATATTTTTAGTGTTTTAACACGAAAAATTCTGAACTCTTGTAGATATTTTAGATGCAGCATGAGTGAAACATTCACACTTGTTCTTTTAGATTTGTATTCATAGTCTTACTTTTGTTATCTAGACAAACACAATTCTTAATATCCTAACACGCTCTCTACATTTAGGTTTAATTAAACACCCTTGTTTAATAAACATATCAATTAATTAAATTTAATAAACACAACAAAATGCAAGACACAGAAGTTTTCCAGCCAGATGCATTTTGTAAATAAATAAAACAAACAATTTATTAAAAATAACTTTAAAAAACTAATTTAACCTTAACTTGTTTTTATAAATTGTCTTAAATAAATCTTTGAATTCTTTGGAATACAACTTTGCAAAGATTTTACAGCTTAGGAAAAATAAAACAACTATGGGCGTATATAAATAAATGCTTTTAAGCTTAAAAGCTAATTAAATTAGTTTAACGTATAAATTTATTTATTTTACAACGAAGATTGCGTGTTATGTTAACATATTTTATCATGTTATTTTAGCAAAAGGTATTTGCTTTTAAATATTTTGGTTTGCCAGTAAAAGGAAGAAAAAAATATTTAAAAAATTAAAACACGTTACATAAATAAATTAAATTTGTTGTGCTGGCAAAAATAGACAAAACTGCTTTCAGTTAAAAAAAAAAACAATTGCATGGAACAATAAAATCTAAAAAAAAATTTATAAAATTTTGTTAAACACATTGTTTAAGTGCCTGTAAATTTATAGACTGATAGAAACTAATTAAAGTCATTGTTTTTATTTAACATTAACAAAACTAACTTTAGCAACATGTTGTGATTTTTTATTGTAGACAACAAGTAGACTTTTTGTTTTTGGTGTCTAGTTAAATGTTGTTTTCTTTAAACAAAACAACAAGTGTATTCATGAGGATTTGTGGTGAAGAGAAGTTGCTCATTTTGTATTTTTGTAAATCTGAATAATAAAATGATTGTTAAAAAAAAAAATTTAAATAAATTGATTTTTGTTTTGGTAAAATTAAAAAAAAAAAATATACATACTTACAAATATTTGAAAATTTAAAAAACAAATCAATTTCATGTCACAGGAAGAAAAAGTCTGTTTCCTAAGTCTTTTGTTTTAAGCATATGTAAGTACACAAAAAGTGATTGAAGTGACAACGCATTTGTTACTTTTACTCAAGACTTTTTTGAAGTATTCAATTCGTATTTTGCATAAAGACAATCACGTTTCAAATGTTTCTTTTTTTAAATTTTTTGGTTAAGTTGCGAAATTGTAGCGATATAAAAAAAATGGATTTTTTCTATATTATTATATAATTTTGAAAATATTTCCTTTGTTATTAAATATTAAAATTATTTTATCATAATAAAGGAATGTATAGATTCCCAGTATACAAATTTTTAATTTAAAGTTAGTTTTTTAGGCGTTTTTTTTAAATTTTTATCGAAAAATTGGCTCTTTTTATTAACATTGTCGAGTCCATTTTTTATTTTTCAATTTATATTAACTGCCTTGTCCACAATGTATACAAGAACATTTCTTTTTTATATTTATATTAAAAACAAAAACATATATTAGTTTTTTATTATTGTCTTCAATTTATATATGCGAAAGAAATGTTATTTTCGACATTTTGGGCCAGCCTATAAAACTATAAAAAAAAATCTAAAAACCGAATTATTTTCTACATAAAATAAACATTTATAAATTTTTATACACCGGACATATGTGAAAAAGAGTAACATAAGCACCAGCCATGTCAGCTTAATCGCACGGTATATCTCATTCACTTGGGTGACAAACAATGCGTTTACCAACTGCCCTCGGGTGTGAGAGCAACCAGCGAACCCAGGAAAAAATTTGAGAGCATATTCCCGCAAGTTACACTGCCCCATTGTAAAAAGCTGAAGCTATCTTTCCTCCACTGCTTTAGGGAAAATGCCAGCATCTTCATTTAAGTAGCAACAGCACTAAGGAATAGTCCTCATTCAGGATGACCTCTCCCACGAGCGGTGGAAAATCAGCACTTTAGTGGAATTTTCAGGGTATCCCTGGTCGCGAGAAGTATGCCAGAGCCCCCATGTGATCACCGGAGTTTTCCTGTAAGCGTATAGGCGAAAGTTCTGCAAAGGCAAACTTCCTGAAAGACAGAAAGCGATTTCAGCAAAAAAAGCATACTTACGGAGGCCTCAACCAAAAGTCAGCCCGGTTTTGTTCGTGTCACCGGTGGCTTCTGACTCCCGTGGTATCAGATGGGATCTGTGGTCAGCCAGGATTGCAAGAAATCGTAAAGATTTCTTCGACTCCACAGCACTGGTTAATACCAATAATGTTTTGTAAATATTGATTGATTTTGTTTTACAAAATTTACGTTGAAAAGTCGAGTCGATAAAATAAACAATGTTTCGATTAATTGTAAAAAAATAACGCAAAAAATTTAGTATATTTGCCGTATTCACAAAACCCTTTGTATTTGCCGTATTAACAAACCCCCTTGTATCGTTGTGTCTATTGTATGTTGTATAAAAAACCAATAGTGAACTATGTATATAAATACAACATACAATTGATACAACGATACAAGCAGTTTTGTGAATACGGTAATTAAAACAAAAATTTTATTCGAAAGATCAATACATGACACTAGCATCTTAAAGTAATTACGGGCATATTGACATCACGGCTGTTCTTGACGAAGTGCATTCTGGACGTTTATTACTAATTCATTTTTGAAAAAAAGCTCTAATTATGCCAATAGCGTTTCACCGGATTAAATGGTTAATTTTATAGATAAGTAGAGTCCGTAGAGTCTGTATACGCTAATTTTATTTATTAAAAATCCCGTTAGCAAAAAAAAAAATGCGCCATACGCCATTCAGATCATGAAGTCGTCTATAAACTGCGCAAATCGATGACTGATTTTCATATGATCTGGCTTAAGCAACCAGTGAAATGCGCATAAAAACAGCTTATCCGAATTGGAAATTTGGGAATTTAGCACATTTAAACGAAACCTTGTAAATTTAGTTTTGGAGCGTTGTGCAAGCATAAATCTATTCATTATGATCTGAAAAATTTTAATTAATTTAAGAATTTTATTAAACCGCCACATCCTTTGTGAATACATAAAATCAAAAGTTGTTTACAGATTTTAATCATTTATAGCTTGTTTTGTTTGCAATGCTGTTTTTTATATGTCTGCATAAAATTAGAAGCATAGCTGCATTTTTTTTATGAATTTTTAAAAACAAAAATTCCGAAATTTTAATAAAAAAAATTATTTTTTTTCCAGGAAAAAAAATTATGTTTCTAAAACGACTGCGCATATAAGAAAAACGTTTAGCCTTTCTTAAAGTAAATTTTATTGCGTAATTTCGTTTTTTTTTAAGTTTTTCAATAAGCTAAAGCGTTTTTGAGTTGTGCGAACATATGTTAATCTATCTATTAGGGTATTCATTTAATCGACCTTTTGCTCTAATCGGTTAATCGCTCGATTAATTAACCGAGGTTTTGGTTAAATCGGTTAATAATCGGTTAATTTTGTTTTTGATCGGTTAACCGATTAATAAAGTTTTTTTATGAATTAAGTACTTTCAATATATAAAAATGCATTGATTGCTTATTATTTGGAGTTTATAAGTAAAAAAAAAAACAATAACATACCAAACATAACAATTCTTGAACTACATATGTAAATATGTAATATGCATTTTTCGATTAATGCGCAAGATGTGGTATCAAGTCATATCGTCATAATATCCTAAATAATATTTGAAATTGTTTAAAGTAAATATTGTTGTGTTTCAAACATAATAAAAATTGTATTGCTGTGTTCATTGATTCGTCATAACTGTATAGTAGAAACCTAAATTATAAGCGGTAGCTTACAACAGTCATATCGTTGGCTTAATATGCAAACCTGCTAACTCATTTTACAGGAGAGACAAAAAACTTTTTATTTTTGCTATTTGAAGCTTGATAGAAAATTAAAATTACAGTCGGTTTTACACACTTCAAGACTTAAATGGAAGAAAAACTACATGCTGGTCGACGAGGCGTTTCTTTCTCTACCACACGGCATCAAAATCTTAATTCACATAAAAAGTGGATTTAGCCGGTTTGCATATTAAGCCGAAGATATATATTTCCTGTAATTATTTTAAGACATAAGACTTAATGACGACATTGTGAATCCACAAAATATTTACATATTTATTCAAAAATAAGCTGAGATAATTTTATTAGTTATTTCAATAGTTAAAGGACATCTTAAAAAATAATCTTTTAGAAAAGTAATTTGGTTTAAATGTTTAGGATTAAAGCGATTCTTTTCTTTAGTTTTGACAAAAGTTGACTTGGAGAAAAATTCTTGCACTTATCGTAGATGAATATCTTATTTCTCATTACTTTTTCAGGATTTCTCTAAACATATAAAATACTCCATTATGCCATTAGAGTTTTTAAAAACTTTTAACACTTCTAATTGTTTCGGTTAATTTTGTTAAAAGACTGATATTAGAAGATATGATAAGAAAAAAAATAACTAAACACAAACATATAAAAAGTACGTGAAACAAAAAAAAAAAAAAAAACAAACAAATATTTAACTCATTTTCGCCACATTCCTGTTGATCGATGATGAAGATAAAAAACATTGAAAAACAATGTAATTTTAGTCATCGGTCGGCGGAAAATGGGTTAAAATGAAGATCACTGAACACCTTCTTTGTTTGTATGAAAAAATATTTTCTAAACAAATACATTTTGTATATGAGACGAAACAAATAATAAAAACACAAAAAAAAATATGTTATAATACTACAAAATATTGTAAATTTTGTTACTTCGGTTAATCGGTTAATCGACTGAAATTAACCGGTTTAATCATTAATCGAAAAAAGCCAATTTGAAATTAACCGATCAGTTAATCGAGTAGTAATTAATCGGTTAATCGGTTGACGGTTAACCGAATGAATACCCTACTATCTATACAATATATAATTTCTTAGTATGTCAGGATGTTTGCATGTATGTCCTATTCTTTCCGCAACTTTCTGAGGCCATCTGATGACATAGGAAGCTGAAATTTGGCACACATGAAGTACTTTCTTGGCGGAAGATCGTAACGAAGCCATATTTTTGATTTTCGGCTTTTCAACTAGTATAACTATAAAGATCTGATAGAAAATGTGTTTTTTTTATAATATGGGGAACTTTGGGCCCCACCCGGAACGGCTAGGCACACCAAACCCCATATTTTAAGCAGCGCAAACTATTAAATTTAAAAAAAAATCCCATACAAGATGCGACCAGTCTAAAGTTTACTGAGCATAAATGTCAGAAAGTAAGCGCAGTATGACAGTTAGTATGTCAGCTTACACCTTTGTAATTTAAATTAAACTCGTTTTGGATACCAGTTATGTTTTCTATCTGGTATTTTAAGAAATCACGGTACATTTTTAATTAACATTTTTAATAAAAGTTCGTTTCTTAAGTCCTTAAATTTTTTATGTGATTTATGAAATTAATCCACCTATTACGGTTTACAACTTAAGTCAATTAATTTAAAATTAAAACAACTGCTAGCGGTGAGTTGTTATTTTTAAATACTTTTGTTAACCGCACTTTAACAGAGTGGTAAACCAAAATACAAAAACTACAAAATTTAAAATGAACTAGAGTTGAGTTGTAAACCGTAATAGGGACATAATTTTTTGTATAATCTAAAAGTTTCTAATTGTTTTTTTTTTAGAAGTTAAAAATTGTTTTTATTGTCCTTAATAAAAGTTATTTCCTCAATATATTTTGTATTCTTTTTTTTACTTATTTGTCTCATTTGTAGTCATCATTATTTACATTAGTTTAATTACACTTCATAATAATAAATCACGTAGATTGTTATTTAAACACTTGATAAAACATATAATAAATAAAACTTAACAAAAAACTGCAGCAAAGCGAAAAAAATCAAGTAACCATGACAAGTGGTGTTAAGCTACTGTCATACCGTAACATACTTTAACACAAAAGTATTTTAGTTAAATTCAAAATAAATAAATAAAAAATTTACTTAAATAAGAAGTTTTCAAGCAAAAAATCACACACACAAACGTTTTTATTTTCAACAAAGTACCAGTCAGTTATTTGTTAAGACAAACAAACGCATTGTTAAATGTTAAGCAAAAAAAAAAAAAAAAAAAAAAAAATATATTATCTTCTGCTGTTTTTAAATGAAAATGAAATTATTTTAAGTTTAAGCACGTTCGAGACATTTGTTTATACAAAAAAGTTATTCATGCGTCTTAAATTCTAAACAATTTTTTTCTAGAGAGAGCATTTGCACAAGAAATTCGTGACGTTAAAAATGAAAAAAAAATGGAGAAAGTAAAAAGGACATTTAAGGAATATAAGGAGAAAGTCTTTAAATAAAATAGTTAATTTAAATTACAAATTATTTAAGTTGGAAACCAAGAATAAATTAAATTATTTTTAAGCACATCAACCTTGTTTTTATTTTTGACCACACCCTTTGTACAAAAATTTCCTTGAGGTGTGACAAATATCATTACAAATCATAAAAACTATCATAATGCATCATTGTAGCGCATTACAATAATTTATAATGAAAATGGTTATAAAAACAACACAACATAAATAAAAAAAAAAACGCATTCGTGCGTGCTAGTATTTAGAACTGAGAAAAATATAAAAAAATTCTGTCCTTTGACTAAACGTCTGTCCCAGCTGTCGTCACAACAATAGTAACAACATTTTCTATAAAACTTTAACAAATGCTACTGCATTTCTGTTCGTTTCTGGTGGTTTTATTTTTCTGCTGTTGCTGTTTTTTTTGTAGTTTAGGTAACATTAAACTATACAAAACCAACTTAAGGATTTTACTCACAAGCTGATTTTTGTTTAATAATGTTTAAAAATATTGTTGGAGGAATACACCTTAGACTTGAAGAACAAGGTCGAATTGTTGGGAAACAGGCAGAAGAACTTTTTTTTCTTGAGCAGGAGCTAAAACTCAAAACAACGCTGACTTCCAAGCAAGGGGCCACACCGTGAACCAAATATTTATTTCAAATGTATGAAAAATATATGCACGCAGGAACTTTTATGCACCTAATATTTCAGATATTCCGGTAACACTACGTGACAAAATTTCAACAAAGTCGTGACCAAATGAATCTGACAGCTAATCATTATGTAGTCTGAATCCGAATATGAAGTCAGAATTGTCAAAAGTAGAACAGTTTTTGGGATATTCCAAAATAACCGTTATTTGTGTTTTTAAAAAAGATGATGTGACTGAAATGCAAATATCTTCAAAAATGTTAAACGGGTTATGTAATTCTTTCTTTCTAGTGAAAGGTTATATAATTTCTAAAATAACCATGGATTGCTTGTGAAGATTGGTCAAGAAATGACAGAGTAACAGTGGACAAAAAATCAAGCTTCATTGAAAATTTTATGATTTTGTTCAATTTTGCTCTATTCAATGATTTAAAAATCCTAATGTTTTATTGCATGCGATATTAGATTATTTAATTATGAACATTTTGCGCCCAACTAGACATAGATTGGTACAAAAATGCCAAAGCTACAGAAGATTTAGTATATTAACCCACATAGAAATTCAATACTTTGAAGCAATTTTTAATATTTATTGTTACTAAAAATTTAGCTTTGTATATTACTGTAGGGACATAAATACTGTTACTAATACATATGTTGGGATATAAAACAAAAACTAGTGAATGGTTTTGGACCAATTTTTGTTTGTATATTTATTGATATGTATTGTATACAAAAATCTTAGTGTTATTCAAAATGTCCGCCCTTAGTCTTCACACACGCCTTAAGTCGCATTGGCCAGTCATCAATAGCTACACGCACCTCATCCATTGGCAAATTGGCTACAGCACGAACCAGAGCTGTATTAAGGGAATCAATGTTATGGTATCTTTTGTGGCAGACCCTATCCTCTAAAACCGTCCACAATTTGTAATCCAAAGGGTTCAAATCAGGGCTGCCAGATGGCCAATCTTCAGAACATATAAAAGCTGGCAAATTGTTTCGAAGCCAGTTCAGTGTCGTTTTAGCCTTATGAGCTGGTGCAGAATCTTGCTGGAAAGTCAAAGGCTGGTTATGAAACAGGGAATTGTTAAGCGGCTTCACAACTGCTTCCAAAACGGTTTCTTGGTAAACTTTGGCCGATATTTTGAACAGAAATGCAAGTCAGTCACCCCATCGTAAGAGACACCCCACCAAACCATGACTGCAGCTGGATGATGACCCTTTTCGACCCGTGGAATGAGTTCTGATGCTTCTTTAGATGACCGAGCATAAACCCTATCATTTTGTTTGTTAAACTTTTCCTGCACGGTAAATATTTTTTCATCCGTGAACAAAATTTTTCTATGAAAGTTATCAGCGTACTTCACTTAAAGACGTTTGCAGTCAGCAAATGTCCTGTACGCCGTTTGAAAGCTCCAAGAGCCAAGTCTTTTTTAATAATACGACTTATGGACTTTTGTGTGATTTTCATCTCACGGGCCATGATTTTCTGTTTCCGGCTTTGCTTACTTGCTGTCTCCGGTCTCCTCGAACAATTGTATGCACCTGTAGACGAACATGCGACTAATGCCGAGTGGGCGGAGCGTTTTTAAATATAATTTTTTTTTCCACACTTAAAAAGTGCTATAACTGCGATACGGGTTTCTTTATCTGACCACTCCACAACACAATTAACACAATTTCAAATTCCCGTAACTGACAAACGCTATAGAGGTTACTTTTCAAAAAACATGTGATAATAAAAGGGTATGTTCAATTTTACAATTCTAATGGATATGTTCAATGTAGTAACAATATTTATGTCCCTACAGTGGGTTAGTTCAATAATTCTTCTGTAACTTTGTCATTTTTGCACCGATCCGGATCCTATTGGGCACGAAATATTCGTATTGAAATAGGCTAAAGGTTTATTTTTTGGATATTTGCATTTCAGTCACAGCATCTTTTTTAAAAACACAAATAACGGTTATTTTGGAATATCTCAAAAACTGTTCTTCTTTTGACAATTCTGACTTCATATTCAGATTCAGCGGATTTTACATAAAGATTAGGTGTCAAATTCATTTGGTCAAAAAATTGTCACGTAGTGTTATCTATTAACATATCTGCATGTTGTAATCATACAGACATGGGTATTTCCACCGGAAAGTGAAATTGTTTTTCAAAGAATAATTTTTATATTATTTAGTTTATATTATTGCCGAATTATTTTCAAACAAACGTTTGTTTGAAAATTTTTTGATTTCTACAAATTTTTTTACTGATTCAATTAAAATTTTTGTTTGATTTTTATTTTACCAACAAAAATGTAGATAACTATTCAAAAATATAATACACGCGTTATTGGTTTCAAGTTTTCATAATTTTGTATGAAATATTTAACGCTCCTTAATGTTGTCGTTTTTTGCATTTTTTATTTGATCGTAAGCAACACTTCTTTATGTGAAATATAAGAACTACAGCAAAAAACACATGCAGTCTATTTTTGGACGCTTTAAAAAAGTACAGCAATAAGAAAAATGATAAAATAGCGTGACGATTTTTGTAGTAAACAAACAATAACAGGTAAAAAAACGTTTCACTCTTTTTAAACAACAGAAACAACAACAACATTATAAGAAACAAAATAAATTTTTGGCTGGTTTCAAAGTTGGTAAAAAAAACCCAAATCCCGTATTCAATTTTTTCAAACAGTTTACTTAAATACATCAAATACAAAAATAGAATGATGGCGAAAAACATATCGAGTCGGTCTGCCGCCGTTTTTGGTTACATTTCTTCTTCATTACCAAAGGAAAAGATGCAGCAACCGTGAGTGATGAAGAAAAACATTGTGTATATAAATAAGACTTCGTTCAAGAATTATTCCAACAAAAAAATGTGTCTCAAAGCCAGCCGGCCGCTGTGCTCTGCTTCATCTGCTCCAACAGTGCTTGCTTGTGTGCGCGTCATTGCTTGTGCAAAAACTTTTTTGATTGCTTCAGCAAAATTATTTTTTGGAAATTTATATAAATTTCAGTAAACTTTTTGTTTGATTTAGTTAAATTATTTGTTTGAAAAAATCTGTGTTTTTGTCAATTAACAAAATGCAAATAAATTGTCTGAATATGCGAATTTGTTTATAGGACCGATTTTAGAAAAAAAATTGTTTGATTCTACAAATTTTTTGTTTGAATTGGAAAAATAATTTTTTCGGTGTATTTTTGTGTAATGCGTAATTAAGTGAAAGAGAGGACACGTTTAAACAACTTGGGTCTAAAATACAAGATTAATTGCTTGGTGGCGTACCGTGACACTTCTGTGGAAGTGGCCATATCCAAATTGTTTGGAAACTTAAAGCGGAGCCAAATCAGTACGTGATTTTATCAAAATGTTCTTGAGAATAAGGCTTACGCGGTATATAAATTTTAAACAACTTTTCATTAAGGACTGACCACAAAATTCCCTATATTACGAATTATAGCTTTGATCATGTAAAGGAGCCTATAATTGAAACACTAAAATTATATATAGGGGAGTTCTGGAATTCGAAAACGCAAAACGCAAGAATTTAAAGCGTGGGTTTTAATAAGATTTCTGTAATACAAGAATTTTATGGCAAATATTACATAAATGTTATTTTATTTACGAAATTTGGGGACTTTTTATAAATTAATTACATAAGTTATGATCAAAGTTCTTAATATACGTTGTTGTTATTCTATATATGAAGAGTTGGGCAATTAGTCCATTTTAGCTTTAGGGATCTATGTTTGGTTAAGTTCCTTGGGCAGCCATTTGTTCTATCTTAGATAGATTATCCAAACGGATAAATGCCGGTTTCCCCCGATATCTCCCTCTATTGCACTGAATTTCTGCACGTCATAACAGCTTCTGCAATAGTCATTGAACTTCAGACACATTCTACTTGCATGAGTCCCTATTACTGAGATCACTGTCCTTATATCTTTCCTATTGAACTTTAATAGAGAACATGGCCTGCAATCATCACAGCCAGAACACAACTGTGAAAGTGTATAAGAGTTATGCAAGGTCTGTCCAAGGGATCTGCTCACCTCAACAACAACACAAAAAAAAAGGCATTTTGTTTGTGTAACATTTTTTTACATCGTTAAGGAATAAACATCTGGCGACTTGCGCAGACATTTTGGATAGACCTTAGACTCAGGCAAGTCTATAAAAACTCACGCTAAATAATTGACTTACAGTGAGATAGTCGAGAGCTAATAAAGTGATCTATACATCTGTCATCCAGAAGACCACCTTATTTGGTAAGCTTATATGCTTTTTGGTTACCCTGGCAGTCCGTAAGCCCTGGTATCTACATTAACGGTACCTTCAAATGTTGTGCAATCTCATTTAAGGGTGGCTTAGACTATTTTTGATATTTTTAGTTAGGCTTGAGTTCATCAAATTTAATTTTCATTAAATTATTTTTACTGAAGGAAGGAATTTTTACAACATGAAATTTGTATTAAAATTTATTGATCATTTTCTTGGCTGAGCTGGGGCTCGAACCCAGGCTGAATTTACATGTTTCAAGAATCACCACATTCTTTCATCAGAATTCTTTGAATTCTAACCTCTGCACCACTGCGGACTGTAATAATTTCATTACGTAAAATCAAAGAGAAAATGTTATAAAATTCTATACATATTTTAAGAACGAGAGTAAAAATCTTACGAGATATTTTTTACGCTTAGACGATTGGTAAAAAACCAAACCTCTGACTGAAGTTACAGTGTTATGTTGTTGCGCACCTTTTTTTAACTATTCACTTATAATTTCCTTTGTATATTTTTTTTTTTTTGCATAAGAAGTGTGATGTTTTTTTTTTAAATTTCAAACAAAAAAAGAAAGCCATACGATATCCAAATTTTCATTCGTATTTGCTCTCAATGTCGTTCGCCATGATTTTGTATTAAGTTTACATGATACTAGCCACTCTATTTTACATAAAAATTTAACAGGTCGTATGACCCACCTTCAAAGCTATCCGACGTTCTGCAGTTAACCCAAATGTTATCTAGACATTCGCTAGGTTTGCAGTGGCAATTTTGCTATCAGTTAATATACATAAGTCCTTAGATATACGAGCAACCTTTTTACCAGTTAGCAGAGATTTTCATCTGCGTAAGAGTACAACCATACGGCAGCCGGTAGGGAACCATTAAACCCAGTTAGTCTATGTAGAAACCCCCGCCATTTCTGCTACTGGTAAAAAATATCTCACTAGATAACTCATTCCTATAGGCCATATTGTTGCATTTGGGGACCTAGTTCATTGAGGAGCTATTTCGAAGCGGCCAAATCCATACTTCCTTTAAACAGAATATTATAGAAATTCCTTTGTTCTTCCAGGTTTAAGTGTAAAAAATATAATAGTACATATTACTTTATATGTATGTATGTTTATATGATTGCGATAAATCTCCAAGAAATATGAAATATTCTTTTGAAGTTGTTTGGTAAATGATGAAAAAAATGAAATACTAAAAAAGTACTGAGGAAATCTTGTTCAGGCATGGTTTTGTAATTCTCTTTTTTCTTGATTTTTATTCTTTTTCTCTTTATTTATTTTTGTGCAAAACACATTCTATGCTCTATGTCACATTAAGTGACCAATTATTAAATATTAAAGTTGTCCTTTTTTTCTATAATATTCTTGTATTTTATAAAGTAAGTAGTTCTTTTTTTTTTTTTTTTTTTGTTTGCTAAAGTTACTGGCTTTGTTTTCTTGTTAAAACTTTAGCGAAAGAAAAAAAATAAACGTTAAAAGGTTGTTCTTACTATAACAACATACTTTATAAAACACACTCTCTTACATACTTTATGTATGTACATACAAACAAACATACTTACATGTAATTTTATGATAGCTTTTGTAGCATATCTTAAATGTTTTATTGTCTTCTGTTTACTAAGTGTCTATACGCCTCTTGCTGTAAGCAGCCTTTAGTTTATAACTTACAAACTGCTAAGGAAATCTTGTGTACAGTGGCAGAAATAAAGGATTTTATTTTTTTCTATTTTTAGGATTTTTTTTTTTAGTTTAGTTTTTTTTGTAGTTTTGTATGTTTAAAATTTTGTTGGTTGGCAGCATCTAAACTAAAGTATTTAAGATAAGGTGTTAATGATTTTTAATAGTTTTTCGTGGAAATTTTTGTGGAAAAACAGAAGGGAACATCTACCTCATGTTACTTAATTTAAAAATGTTAAATATGCAATTAAAAAGGAACATTAGTGAGTTTGTCTATGTATGTTAGAACAGAGAACAAGTTGGAAATCAAACTTTTTGACAAAGATAAAATTATGAAGGAAGTGTTATTTTTTAACGTAACTTTAACGTTTAAAAAATATTAATTTGGTTTCAGTAGAAAAACAATACCGCCAAAATATTTTAAGTTTTTAATACCTTTATACCCATTAAAACCTAAAACTTATTGATTTGTGGGAGCTAAACAAATTCGCCATATTACTTAGGAAAGAGTCTGCCGATGCCAGCAAGTTTTAAAACTTCCGGCCATGTTCCGGATATTCTAACTGTGGTTTTCAAAAATCACATAACTTTGTTTTTATTTTATGGGAAGTTCTTTAAGAATGAGGAATATAAAAAGAAATATAATTATAAACAATTTCCCTCGAACCCGATAACATTCAAAGTATGATTTTATAATTTAGCACAAAATAAATAGTTACTTAATACTTAAGAAACTAATTAGTAATCAATTTTCAGATTATTGATTAGTTGCAATCACAGAACTGATATTATATATACTTATATTATCACAAAGAACGCCATTAAATTTATATTTCGTCGACAAATTTAGACATCTGCAACAACCTGAGATTCTTGTACTGTGAAGAATTTTGCAAAATTTTTGTTAAAGAAAGAATTGACGAAAATTGTTTCTTCAAAACCTTTTGAAGAAGTAAGAAAAGACTTCTGAAAGGCAAACATCATTTGGAAAAACACAAACGCAACTTCTTTTATGTACACAAACTAGAATTTCCACACCACTGGAGTCGATTTTTGTGGCTTATTATTATTAAAAATCCGAAATGAGAACTCGTCCTTCTATCAAATGTTATGTCGCTATTTTATTCTTACGTTTTTTATTGTTATCTGCCCTACGTCGTTTAATATCCATAAGGGGCAGGCTTAAGACAACTTGGTCAGGCAACGCAACAAATTTGGTAGCTGCTAAAAATGAGTTGGCAGATTTGAAGAAGCTATTTTTAAGCCAGTAGCATCAAAACTAACTCCAGCAGCAGTATTTTGCGGAAGGAATAGAGTTACTTAGTTGGATTATGGCAGGCAGCTGCTTAATCCGCAGAATTTAACTTTTATCACACAGACGGCCTCAGAAAATTAATTTTTAATGAGTTGCTCACGCTTGTATGAAAAATATCAGCGATTTCAAATTCTCGCCCGTTATTCCAAGTTTTAGAAGACCCGCATGACTTATAGATTTTTATACCGTGACTGTTTTTAGTACGAGGCCCTTCAATATCTACTACATTTTAGTACGTGTTAGTCAAGATCATACAACTAAACATTACTTTGTAACTGAAATTAACTAAACACCACTGCTGTTGAACAGCACACAGGGACATCTGCCAGCTGATCAAACTCTTCCCAGGGTTATGTAAAAATGCCCCCCCTAACTTGCAAACTCTAAAAATAATAGTGATTTAAGTTTAAGCCATTCAAAGATCTATTAAACCCCCGGATCCCGTGGTATCAGATGGCACTTTGGCGAGTTACATGCAAGCTTATAATATTGGCTAAAATTACATCTCTCGGAGTTGCAACGCTATGAAAAATATACTCGTCATGCACACACGTAAAATAAAAGCATAACTGACAAATTTGTTTCATTAAGGACAAAAAGGTGTATGAATAAAATATTTTAATAAGATTAAATGCCACCCAAAATATTTACAATGATATCCGAATATAAGAGAGCTAAACACCAACGTAAACAAAAATCGTGATAAAAAAATTTCGTCCGGCATTGGCAGGACATTAACTTTAGAATAAGAATAAAATATAAATATACTAGCTGTTTGGTGCCGCTCAGGATTTTCCAATTAAAAAATGTGATTTGTCCACCAATATAGTGAAGTTTGACACCTTTAGAGTTTTTTTGTGGGGTTTTTTGAAATCTAAAGTGTACTGTAAAATAATCCCACAAGAGTTTAAGAACTTTAAGACAACATTATCGAGCAGATAGCAACCATTGACAACAGTTTATTTAAAAACTTGATTGATACTTTTGGGCCCAATAAAAAATTGTGCTTCGAGCGGAGCAGGTTTGTAAGGGAGAAATGTAAGAGTTTCGCTTACCATCTCGCTTACGGAAGGCATGAATTTTATATGGTGAGTTCCCACTTTGACGCAATACATTTTTGGCACAAAAAGCGCTTTATCCAACGCATAGAAAAACTGGTGAGTGTAGCTATTAGATTAACCAACTGAATGTTTTTTACAGTTATTTTTTAGTATACTCCCTTACAAGCCTGCTGCGTAGTAGGGGAATGCCGTGGCACTTGATTTTTTTTTTTATAAAACTTGTTAGGAATTCGTTCACTTACTTTACTGCATCTCTGTATGTCTTATTGCGTAGCGCATAATTACGCGATTATTTTTTTAAATGTAAGATTGGTGCTTCGCAAAATGATAAAAATTTTTATTGGGGGGTACTTGACCTACATAATTTTTAATTTTTAACCGGGACCTTTTGCAATAAACTGAAATAAAAATATTTTAAGCATATCAAAACACTCTTTTTTAATTAAAATTAAATTGATACCTCGATTTTTGAACACCCTTTATTACTTCCGAAAATAGCTTTTAATAGAATGACTTCTTTATTAATGTTGGTATGGACTAGTGCTGGGAAACTAACGATAGACTATCGATATTATCGATAGTCTTAAAACATCGAAAATATCGATAGGAAAAATATAAATATCGATATTTTTATTATTTAAAATACAGCTATGAAGACATCTAACGGCAGCTAAACACACACAGTTTTTGCCGCAAATTTTTACTTGCTATTATTAATTCGCGCTGAATTACAGCAATGAATACATACAACAAGAATGGCAAGTGGTATGGATTGCTTAGCAGTGCTTTTTACTGCTTATTAAGTCGAAATTTTTACATGTTTATATAGTGACTGAAATGTCAAATATTTTTGTAATGTTGTCCGCTAGATTGATAACCTTTTTGGGTTTAGAATTTAGAAAATTTTTAAAGTTACAATGGAATATCTTATAGTCCCTGTTACTTCGGTTTCTTCAGAAAGGTACTTATCATTTTTTAAAAAACTGCCATCTAAAATAACGTTCGTATATTCATACATACGTCTCATACATTCAATAAAGTGATAAAAACAACGAAAAAAATAATTAAAGTTTTCCTGCACAAATACACACATTCAGTCGATAGTAATATCGATATATCGATAGTGAAATCTAAACTATCGATAAATATCGATAGTAGAATATATCAATAGTATCCCAGCACTAGTATGGACAAACAAATTATAGATCTAAATTTAACCCCTGTCCTCAAATTACTTCAAGACAAACAAATCTCATGTAGATGCAGGTATCTTAATAATATTCGCACAAAGAACTTGTACATGTGTCTAAACCTCATAACAGAATTTTGTTCTGGCGGGTACATGATTGCCTATAGGTCGCAAATAGAATACACTCTCGAAAATTTGTTTTAAAATACTGGGGTGAAGCGTATTATATGGTCAAATATACCGACTATACTTTCTTACTTGTTTTTCTTAATTCTCTTTTTTGTTAAGAACTGAGTTATTCGGTGGGGTGTCATAAGCCCATAGGACATAAAGCCATATGGCGTCATGGGACTTAAAGCCATAAATTTTTTCCGATAAATGAGCCATAAAGCCATATTTTTGATAATGATTGCATGTCAACCTATTTCCAAAAGCTTCTTTGTATAGCCGGACTTTGGTCGTGCGCAAGGATTTGCTCCTCCATGGTATAACAAACGCCGGCTTCGCTTACTGAAGCTTCTCTGTATAGCCGGCCTTTGGGCGGGCGCAAGAATTTTCTCCTTTATGGTATAACAAGTACCGATTTCGCTAAGTAAAGCTTCTAAAATCTGCCTTGTTTCCGAACGAATGCCGAATACGCAGAGAAACTTTAGCTAGCGAAACTCATGTTTGTTATAAGAAAATCCTTGCGTCCGGCCGAAGGCCGTCTATGCAGAGAAGCTTAAGTTAGCGAAGCAGGTTTTTTTTATACCATAGAGGATAAAATCCTTGCGCCCAAAAGTGTTTTCGTTACATTTTTAATATATACACCCAGAGAAAAAACAACAAAACAATTTCCATATTTTTTTTAATTTGGGGACTTAGTTCACTTTCATTTTTCACTCTTGTGGAAATTTGGTGAAATTGGGGTCTTAGTTCATTCCTATTTAGGGACTTGGTTCACCTGTTTGGGGGCTTAGTTAATATTGGCTTTTTCGGGTTTTATTATAAATGAACGACGTCCCCAAATTTAGGGGCTTAGTTCATTTTGGGTTTGGGGAGTTTGTTCATTGGGGACTTAGTTCATACCGCCTAAATAGGCATATTAAGTGAAATAAAGCATTTGAAACGCAAAACATCAAATGGGACATAAAACCATAATGGCTTTATGTCCGATTCCACTAAAATTGATATGAGACTTAAGGCCATATCAAAATGTCTCAACTCAAACCGACATAAAGTCATTATGGCTTTATGTCCTATGGCATTATGGAACGCAACCGAGTTGTTCTTATATGAAGGGCTCAGAGCTAGCGAGCCACGTCAAAAAAGACATCTCTTGAACATTTTAATGTTGAGTAAGTAAACTGCCATTTATTTCTGGAGCCATTGACTTTTGTTTATTACCGTTACCTTATTAACTCAACATTATTTTGTAGGGAATGTAAGAAAAGATAAACTCACTGTTTATTGTTGGTGTCTTGTCTAACTTTTGATATCGTTACAAATAAGACTGGGGTGTTAATAATTCTCATTCGCTTTGAAGTTTAATTTAGCTTTTCCAAAGGGCAAATTGAAAATATATATCGAATCGATATTTTTTACGAGTATCGATATTTATTATTTCAAAAATATCGATATATCGATATATCCAACGTATTTTGCTTAAACTATTACCAAATTAAAAAATTTAATATATATACATATTTATGCACAAATCTTATTATTATTCCAAATATTTATTGGCACATATATTGTTCCAAAGCAGCATAAAATTAATCTTTTTGTTATACTTTACTGTTTTAATTAGAAATCTGTAATGTTAAAACCATGTTTTTTGTTAATTCTTCTTCTTATAATGCCAATTTTTTAAGATCTTCATGTTAGTTTAAAAAACATATGATGCATGCAGTGATGCCAATTCTTAAAAAGCATACTTTTTGAAAAACGGCTGAAATTTTTAGTTTTTAATGAAAACTGACTTTAAAAAATATCGAATTCGATAATCGTATCTCAATTTCGATATATCGATAAATCGGTATTTTAGATATCGGCGATATATATTTAGATATATCGATATTTTTTGCCCATTCCTACTCCAGCTATAAAATTCAGTGCATTTGTGAAGAATAAAAATTGGGAATTAAGCACACAACAAAATCTTGTTAATAAATAGGAAATTTTTACTTTATTATACTTCATGGCTTGGTTCGGTTCAGCTCTTCTAAAAAATTTGAGACCTGATCACGGACATTTAATGCAATATATCCTTAATATAATTTTAATCACACACAGACTTTTAATTACATTTTAACTAGATGAAATTTCAATTAATTTATATTTCCTTTTAAAAAAAATCAACCCAATTAACATCAACGTTTAATGTCTTTTTTATCTATACGTCTTTTTTTTTTTGCCTTAAACTATTTATAATTTGCCGCCACTTTTAATTAGTAATAAACAACACCTTTGAATTGAATTTTTAATAAAAATAAATTTGATAACTTATCGATTTTTTTTTTCGCTTAAAAACCAGTAATAATTAATTAGTTCGTTCATTTTTTTGGGTAAAGTTTTAGTTGCTACAACTAGTTCAAATATTTTATTAAAAAAAATTTTCTTTTCGATTCAAAATATTTTCTTCATTTCACACTTATAGAAACTGAAAGTTGTTTAATTTTATCTGCATGAAATGCAAAATACAAACGAAATGAAAAAGAGCTCATTTATAACAAAATTTATAACAATTTGATAAGAGCCAAAAAAAAAAAACCTGTTAACTATAAATATTTCACATATGAAAATAATTTATAACTAACGGTTTTTATATAAAAATATTTTAAACCAAAATTTAAAAGAGATTAAAGATAACAAAATACTTGTCCGTATGCAAGGCATATTATTTTTTTTTCTGTTTTTTCAATTAAAACAATTTAGGATGGGTACAAAAAATGAAAAAACCAAACATTTTCTTTAAGAAAAAAAAAAAAACTGAAATGGAGAAATAATTGAATAAATTTCCTTGATTGATTGTTTATTCAAAATAAAACTAACAGTGGAGGTAAATAAATTTTAAAAAGCTGGTTTTTTTTTGTTTAGCTTGAAATTTTTATTTTAAAAAATAAAAAAAAAAACTAAAGGCTTAGTTAATTGTATGGCAATTTTTTTTGTTGGTTTTTGAAAATAAAATCAATTAAGCGGTTTTACGCATAATACCTGTAACGTATTAAAAAGTGAGTTTGTCTGCTGGACAGTCTTAAGTAGACAATCAATCAGCCAAACATTTGAACGAAACAAGATAAAATATTGCTGAAATTAGAAAAATAAATAGTTGGACTAACGGCTAAATAAACAGTAGGTATGGAAAAAAGAGAGATAATAAAGTAGTAAACAAATTAAATAAAGTATGAAAGTATTTGTAAGTAATTAACAGGGCAAGATTTTCATGGTTTTTTGCTTAAAAAATGAGATTCTGCGTAATTCGCAGTATTTTTAGAAAAATGCTGTACGTGTGCATATCTGCGCCAATATGGAAAAGTAGCTTATGGCGAAAATTTTAGTTTACAGATATCTTTAGTTTTGTTGCAGCTTTATTTGAAGAGTTTTTTGCTTTACACGGAAAGAATTATTCAATTATATAAATTGAACTAAGAAAATTTTACACGATTCTCGTCAAAGCTAAAAATTTCTTATTGTAAACATATGTTTGGCTTGGTTTAAGCAACAAGTTATGACTAAAATTAACTGAAATACAGCCAAAAAAACAAGTAAGAAAGTACAGTCGGTCAAGCCCGACCATATGATACCCTACACCACAGTATTTAAAAACACATCATGCTTATGTGTCCATATAAATATGGATTTATCTATGTTTATAAACTCCATGAAAATTGGTTTGAAAGTTTGTGAGAGACAGAAATTGCCTCCTACCTCCCCTTGTGGTCCTATATTTGTATAGCTAATGTGTCCCTATAGATATGGATCTATCTATGTTTTAAATTTCATTAAAATCGGTTTGAGAGGCAGAAATTGCCCCTATCTCCCTTCGTGGTCCTATTTTTAAAAAAATTCATACATTCTGTGTCCATATAGATATGGTTCTATCTATGTTTTAAATTTCGTTGAAATGGGTTTGATAATTTCTGAGAGGAAGAAATTCCCCCCTATCTTCCCTCGTGGTTCTACGATTCGGCCCATTTTCAATAGACTTGGTCCTTGTGCCAATAGAAACCTATGACCCAAATTTCATCAAATTATCTCCAAAATTGCGACCTGTACTTTGCGCACAAGGTTACATGGACAGCCAGCCAGCCGGACGGACATCGTTAGTTCGACCCAGAAAGTGATTCTAAGACGATCGGTATACTTTAAGGTGGGTCTAGGACCAATATTTTAAGGCGTTACATACATCAGCACAAATGCATAATACCCTCTCCACTATTGTGGTGTGGGTATAAAAATTATTTTAACTCTATAGTTACTTAAATCAAGTTTTCGTTTGATATTTAAATATTGGTATACCCACACCACAATAGTGGAGAGGGTATTATGCATTTGTGCTGATGTGTGTAACGCCTTAAAATAGTGGTCCTAGACCCACCTTAAAGTATACCGATCTACTCAGAATCACTTTCAGCTGGCTGGCTGGCTGTCCATGTAACCTTGTGCGCAAAGTACAGGTCGCAATTTTGGAGATAATTTGATAAAATTTGGGTCATAGGTTCTTATTGGCACAAGGACCAAGCCTATAGAAAATGGGCCGCATCGTAGAACCACGAGGGAAGATAGGGGGAAATGTCTTCCTCTCAGAAACTCTCAAACCGATTTTAATCAAATGTAAAACATAGATAGAACCATATCTATATGGACACAAAATGTATAAATTTAAAAAAAAAAAATCGGACCACGAGGGGAGATAGGGGCAATTTCTGCCTCTCAAACCTCTAAAAATTTAAAACATAGATGGATCCATATCTTTATGGACACATTAGCTATATAGTTTTTTCAAAAATAGGACCACAAGCAATTTCTGCCTCTCACAAACTTTCAAACCGATTTTCATGAAGTTTATAAACATAGATAAATCCATTTTTATAAGGACACATAAGCATGATGTGTGTTTAAATAATGCTGTGTAGGGTATCATATGGTCGGGCTTGACCGACTATACTTTCTTACTTGTTTTTTATATAATCTAATTTTTATTTGACATGAAAAATGAATTTTAAAGATAAAATAATATATTTCAATAAATTGGTAAAATCGGCAATTAATATTTTACAAAATACGAAGAATTTTTTTACATAGAATCGCGTAGCATTAGTAAGTTTAAGAAAACTTAATATAAAAATAAGATCGATTTGCTTAACATGTCGATACAAATAAAACTTAACTAAATTAAACCAAGTTTTCTTGAGGATTTTCCGAAAAATTAAAGAAATCCCAAGCATTTGTTTCCTGATGCAAGAAATTCGATTCTATTTAAAAATCAAGAAAACAAGACTTATATTAAATGAATGCAGGCAGCTTGAACTCAGAAATACCTTTTATATTTATAATAAAAACAAGCTACTTTTGTATTTCTTGTTTCAAGACATTTTTGATCGTATACAAAAAACGTGAAGTTTTTGATCATGAGAAAATGTTTCTTTATTTAAGAAAACTTTACGAAATACGAACAAAATAAGTTAAAAGAAAGAAATTATTTTTGCATTATGGATTTTGTTGTTTTAAGAAACGAAATTAATTACTTTGGAAAATAAGCTTCTAGCCGTGTAAGTCTTTAAATTATCGTATTAGAAACTACTTTAATAAAGGCTAATTATTAACCCTCAAATGCCCATGACCGCCTTTAGTTCATAT
Source organism: Pollenia angustigena (assembly GCA_930367215.1). Classification (NCBI taxonomy): domain Eukaryota; kingdom Metazoa; phylum Arthropoda; class Insecta; order Diptera; family Polleniidae; genus Pollenia; species Pollenia angustigena. The sequence continues at coordinate 183,795,332 of OV884057.1, read as the reverse complement.
TTATTTTTTTTAATATTTCTTTAATGCCCAATTTTGAGGATAGTATTTCTATATAAGAGAATTTTCGTATAAATTTAAATCGTATTTAAATACAGATTGATTTTTTGAGTTGTATTTAAAAAGTCTTATTTTATTAAGATAAAAGTATGAAAGCACTACTAAATACAAACAAAATATCATTCAAAAGTGTACATATTTAAATGGTGGTCCCAAAAACAGCTGTCTGTTACTGCTTTGCCTGTTGTTGTTGTATTGTTGTAATATTGAGAACACCTTGCTAAGTTATTATGATGAAACTTAAGTTGAATTTAAATGTACCAGCTTGGCGAATTAAGTTACATTTACGTGCCTAGTGAAGAACAGAATTTTGTTTTTAAAACGATTTTAAATATAATTTATAAATGTGAAAATTGACCATAAGTAATTAAACAAAGTGTTACTCAAACTTTAGTTTGTATAAAAATATGTGATCTACGATAACATCATAGTTGGTTTGACAAAAATGTTTATATGAACTTAAATTTACGCGCAGTTGTCCTTTTTATTAGTTTGTGAACGAAGTGAAATCTGTGCATCGGAAAAAAGAAATTTGAAAGTGATTAATTAAGCAACAATAATATCTAGTAACAAAACCTTTCACTCAAAATTTATATATAATCTTTTTTGAACAAGCCCTTTGTTACTTGTTAATGACGTTTTTGCTCTCCCTACCCGTCTACAGGCGGACTGGGCATTTACACAAAAACATTTTATATTTTAATTAATAGAAAACATAAACACTTTAAACAATTAAGGGATTTTAGCATTTTCATCGGTATAGGAAACTAGTGGCGAAAAAAGTGAAAATAATTTGAAAGGAGATGAAATATACCATCCAGATTCTTTTGGCCCTGCTGATGAAAAAGAGCTAGATCTCTTTATTAATTATTTCAAGCATTCTCAAGAAGCTTTCAACATTTCTATAGTAATCACCTTAAACAGAGTGACACAGAAAATATTCCTTATGCAAAATCTGTTCTGTTCATGTCTTCAGCTAAATACGCTCATGCCAAAAAAGCAACTTAAAGTTTCTGCCAAAATCTCCTACTATTCCTTGTTGTAGCATTAAACGATATATGATGACTTTCCAAACATATTTCGTCAAATAACAGCTATCGCTTTACATTCCCAGACTTATGTGGCCATCTCGGACGAATTTTTTCTCCAACATCGAAATCTCTATGTTTGAAGCAGCCCAAAAACGAGTAATAAGAGATATATTTTTGGCATTTGCATTTATTGAAAAAACCTAGCTAACGAATCGAAAATCTACGAAATAAATTTTTGGTTAATTTTAATGCCATAAAAACTTGATGTTGTAAATACAATCCTTTTCTTTTTTTGCTAGATACCCATTGTATATTACAGTCTAAACACAATGTTGGCGGTGCGGTGCGATTTCTCGTTGCGGGAGAGAAAAATAAACATAATACAACGGAAGACGGCGACGGAAATAGTTGCCATTTTTTGTTTAAATTTTTATTAATTTATTAGTGCACACATTTTTATCATGTTGTTTTTTTGTTTTCAATAATGTTGTGAACATAGCCAATTATTCAAAAACTATGGCAACATCAGAAAGAGAACAAGTATCAAAAATTGAGAGATAAGGCGAATTAAATTCGCTTTGTTGAGAGAGAAAGAAAGTCCGCAATGAAAATAAAATAGATTTTAATTTTATGCCGTTCCGCACTGCGGTTTTTTTACTTCAAAATCGTATGAAAAACCGCACCGCAATAAATTATCGTTACATTGTTTTCAGACTCTTAATTGGAGCTATTGGTTAAGCAGAAAGATTCTAAATATTTTTCAAATTCCTTCTACCTCAACTCTGTAATCCTGTGGCCAGACTAAAACTTTTGTATCTGCATTGTTGATCTATGATTCTAATTTACTTTATTTACCTTTTATTTAAAATTATCATATTTGAAACTTTCGGTACAATCTATAAAAGCTATAATTATAATCTACATTTATTAAGAATTTGTTTAATTAGTTTTTTTCTTAGTCGATAAAATCTGATTACAACTATTTTAAATGACCCTGTTTTATCACTGCACTTCGCTTAATGTCTTAATATCTAATGCTTATCTTAAACATTACAAACTTGTTTCAATCAACATTTCATTGTCAATAAATGTCAAAGACTAATTTGTTCTATATGTTCGCTAAGATATGCTAATAAGATCTATAAAGTTTTATTTATTTATTTTTTTCTGTTCTAGCTTAAAAAGTATTTTGTTGTTTTATAAATAGATGTCAATAGATGTCAATATTGCTATTTTTTGTCTTTATTATATACTTCGAATTTAGATTAATTGCAAAATAGCTGAAAGAGATAAATTTGCTTTGGAATGGTATGCAAAGATTAATTTAAATAATCAAAATTTAAAAATCTTTTTGAAGTTAAATACAGGTGTTTGTGCAATTAATAGTAAAGTTGACATATGCATAATTGCGATTGAATTTAAAAATATCTGCCATTTTTTTTAAGTATCTAAAAGTCTAAAGCTACGGTCACACTTATTTAATATTTGTCCAAATAAGCGTAACCACTACTTTTGTTAATAGTCATTGAGATTTAACATGGTTTTAATATGACAAAATAAACTAATTATACTCCTAGATATAGCAGCAAAAGGTTTTTTGTAAGATGTGGTATTATAATCAAAATAAATATTTAAATGTAAGGAAATGATTACCTAGTTTGCCTGTTGGTCTTGTTTTTTTTTCAAATATTTGACAAGGTTGACCGTAGCTTAAGTAATACATATAAACATCAAAGCAGCAATAAATTGCTATATGAAAAAGAATATAAATCTGTATTGCAAACTAGTAAGAAAGTAAGACCGATGTTTGATTACTATACTGCAGCAGTGTTGGAAAATTCAGTACTATGGTATAATTCTCAGTACTTTTGCCTTTCAAAAGTACCACGGTACCCCCACGTCCGTTTAAGTACTCTTTTTGTTAAATTAAATTTAACTCCGACTCCTTATCTAACCTTAATGCTAAAGAAAAGAGAAAATAGAAGTAAGAAAAAAACATATAAAATCAATTAAAAATTAATAATCAATCAAATAAGCAAATTTCGATCTACCAAAGGTTAAAATACAATTTGGTTTAAGGACTGATGTTTGACAAACATCAGCCGTCGTCGATGGCTGCGAGTGTAAGACGGCAAATCCATTTGAGGAGATCGAATGGTTGCGATCGAAACATGTCATGGTAACCTGCCGGCCAGGGTTCGCGCCGCGGCCACGGTCAAGATTGAAAGAGTATCAATAACAATTTTAATTAATTTGCATGTTGTAAAATTCCTTTCTTCATAAACATAACTTAATGAGAAATTAAATTTGATGAACTTAAGCCTAATTAAAAATATTAAAAATTTGGATTAAAAACCATAAATAGCTCAACAAAATAACCACAATACTAATTATGAGACTGGTCCTTATTTGACATTAAACTCTTTTTTTTAATGCAGTACCTTTTAAATGGTTAAACAAAGCAAGAAAAAGATTCTGTAAAAATTTCGAATTAATATGTTTAATATATGTTATTTAGTATTTCTTGACCTTTTTATTATTTATAAAAAGACCTCAAGCTTAATCAATTTTAATAATTATTTTTAATATAAGTATATTAGAATAATTTTTTACATTTTTTGTGGGTACTACGACTTCGACTCCGGTACAAAAAACCTTAATACCGACTCTACAACTCCGACTCCACAGCCCTGGCTACAACATTGCGTACACAAGATTTATTATTATCAAAGGTTATGGCAGCAGTGCTTGTTGGTATATTTTAATGTTAGTTAGAATCATTAGAATTTTGCTATTGAAATATAGTCAAGTCGGTTCATAAATGGCTGAGATATGAGCAAAAAAAGTTAATTTTCAAAAAAAAAAAAAAAAAAAAAAAAATGTTTTAAAAAAGTACCAAAATGTTAAAAAGAGTACTCTTTTGCTTGGTGGTCAGAACCATCTAAATATTTCAATTTTCCATCACTGCACTGCAGTATAAAGAGTCAAATTTTCGAACGTGTGCCCCTTTTGGAACCCATGATAAATCATGGACTCGGCAAGACAAAATTATGTTATGAGGTTAAAATACATATACGACATCTCTGTGCCGATAAGCTCTAGACGACTTTATATGAGAACTGTTCAACTTAATCCGATTTTAGAATGGGTTTTTATTATCTTCAAATCCACGACCTGGTGCCTGATTCTTGCAGTCGTGATCGATTACTTTCTCGATTCGAAAGCAATTTAATATCTAATTAATTCAATCAATACAGAACGAATCGGAATTATTTTTTCAGTGTTGTAAAGCATTTTTTTGAGTTTCACAATACTGAAAAAAAAACTTAGATTCGTTCAGTATCGACTAAAAGAATTAGAAATAAACTTACTTTCGAGTCGAGAAAGTACTCGATCACGACGCCCAGAATTAGGACCGTGTACTTTGCGCACATGGTATACATGGACAGACAACCAGCAAGTCAGATGGATGTACATCTTTAGATCGGTATACTTAAAGATGGATCTAGACCCAAAATACGTATGAATTTCACATATCAGCATAAAGGCATAATTCCCTCTTTAAACAGAAAAAATTCTCACCAATTTTTTTTCTTTTTTTTCAATAAAATTAGCTTTAATTAAAAATTAAATCAAATGAATTAAACTTTTAATTATATCAACAACATTACTGCAGAAAATGTTGTTTATATCTAAATGTATTTAATTGAAACAGTTAATTTGTTTACTAGTGCAAATTTAATTAATTTTTTTTATTTATGTAATGTCACAAACTTTTTAATTGAAATCAATTTTAATTTTTTTCCGTGCACTATTGTGGTGGGCCTAAAGATGCGACTTGGCTAATTTTCAATATATAAAATCTTATTTGCCTTACGAAACTGTTTCAATTTCGAAGACTTTTACTTTTGTTAGTTAAATCTGCCTCACACTACCTCCTCAATATATTTTTATACCCTCCACCACAATTAGTTGTGAAGAGGGTATATTCAGTTTGTCATTCCGTGTGAAACTTTTTTACTATTCATCTCAGACCCTATAAAGTATATATATTCTGGGTCCTTGAGTAATTTTAAGTCGATTTAGCCATGTCCGTCTGTCTGTCCGTCTGTCCGTCTGTTGAAAACACGCTCACTTTCGAAAAACTCAAAAGAAATCAACAAACTTGGTGTCAAATTGCTTGTAGTTATCCTAAGCAGTTTGGGACTGAAATTCAGCAAAATCGGTTCAATAGGATCTGAGCTATGAATCAAAAAAAATTGATAATTTTGTTACAAAAACTAGCATAAATGGTGGAAAAATGCACAGAATGATATAAGATTTTGCAACAATTCGTTTATTTAACTGGAAATCACGCTGTGAAATTTCGTGAAGATCCGTCAATAATTTACCCTAGGCCCCATATAAGCCCTACTCCCGGAAAACAGTATATTAAGCCTAAAACCCTAACTAACAATGCTATCATTACAAATTTTGGCAAGTCACAGTTACATAGGACTAGAAATTAAACTGTTAAGTTTCGTGAAGATCGGTCCATAATTTACCATAGGCTCCATATAAAACCTACTTCCGGAAAACAACTTAGTACGCCTAAAAACGTAAAAAATAATGCTATCATAACAAAATTTGGTACATCAAAGTTTTATAGAACTAAAAATAAATCTTTGAAATTTCGTGAAGATCGGTTCATAATTTACCATAGGCCCCATATAAACTTTACTCCCGTAAAACAACTTTGTACGCCTAAAAACGTAAAAAATAATGCTATCATAACAAAATTTGGTACATCAAAGTTTTATTGGACAAGAAATAAAATTGTGTAATTTCGTGAAGATCGGTACATAATTTACCCTAGGCCCCATAGAAACCCTTATACAGGAAAACAGTTTAGTACGCCTACAACCATAATTAATAACAAATTGTCACAGTTTAAGATAATATTAATAAATATACATCATACAGATATTACTCCTTAAAAATTCGATCTGTCGGTGGAGGGTATCAAAGATTCGGCACAGCCGAATATAGCACTCTAACTTGTTTTTTTATAATTTTTCCAAATTTAAACTTAACATCATCAATTTTTCTTTCCACAGCCAAGTCTCTCAATAATTGTCATGTTTATGCAAGTGACATATTTTCTAACCACTTTGGAAGTAAATGACTGTTTGGAGCGTAATTTGAAATTTAAAATAATACATTATAATTGAAAATACGGAAGCTTATATTTTAAATAATCGCATTATTGTCAAAAAATAAGAAAAGAAAAAAAAAAAACAAACACTTAATGATAATCAAAAGCTTTCAGCCAAAATTAAAAAAAAAAAAAAAAAATAAAATTAGAGAAAATAATAAATACAAAATTGTTGAAGTGAACAAACACTACACTTAAATTCAAACCCCAGCTGTCATCAACTAAAGACAACCCACACCAAAAAAGTAAAAGCAAAAAAATAAAAAAACGATAAGCCAGCTTAAGTAAATGACTCTATTTCTCTTGCAATAAGAAATTATAGAAAAGAAAAGACTTTAAAGAAATTAACCAAAACTAGATATTAAGGAAAGGAAAAAAAACTTGCACTTTTCAAAAGTTAAGGAAAAAAATAACAAAAAATTAAGCCGCCAAAAATAAAAATTCCACACTAATTTGAAATTATTTGAAAAGCTAAAATAGAAAAAAATAAAAAAAAATAAATTAAAGTTTTATAAGAAAAAAAACCATTTCGACACCCACACTGAGATACAATTTTCAAGCTGCTGGTTTTACAAATTGCATACCCAAATGTTACGTACAATCTTTGGTGCAAAGAGAAATTTTTATAGTTAGAAGTAGTCGAGTTTTAAAAGTTCACTGCACAGTAGTTTCTTTTAGATAAAATTTATACTCTATCATTAAATAATATATTTACAAATAAAGAAATGATTCATCGGCATTATAAAATAATTATCATCAAGTAAAATACTAGTCCCAACGGTAACTGTCATCTATTGTAGACCGATTTCTGTAATAATTGAAGATCTAGTTTCTTTTTTTACAATTCATTCGTAGAGAATCTAATCTCAATACTAAAGTTTTTAATGAGGAGGACTTTTAAAAAAATAAGTTATTGAAAATTTAGCGGTTATTTTGTTTATTACTTTAACTTGTGTTTAAAAACGTTTCATAGAGAGCATCTTCCAATAACCAGTTTTATTTTGATATTTCGTAAGACAAAGATTATTATGGGAAATTATTGAACGTTTTTTAAACTGTAAAAAGGGGCTTATGCCACTAATAATAGAAAATATATAGAAAATATATAATGGCTGCGATGGCTGCGCTTGCGGGACCTTATTCTTTTCATTAACATTTTCTTTCACCAGTTCGCATATGAATTCCAGTCTTGAGTCGATTTCAGGCAATTGGCATAAGACCCTGTTTTTATCGAAATCAAAAAATTCTTGGTGGTCAATTATGATTGCTTGCCCCTGCGAGAAAACACTCGGTCAGGAAACTGTTTACGCAAAAGAGCGATGGTATCGTGTCTTGTAACATGTGCGCCAAGTACAAGTTTAAATGATAATTTGATGAAATTTGGTAGATAGATTCTAATTGTTACAAGGCCCAGCCCTATTGAAAATTGGAACAATCGGTATATAATTGCATAGCCTCCATACAAACTGCTTTAAGGAATTGGGTCTTTGTGTTTTCCATCAAAACAATTTTAATGAAATTTTAAACATAGATCGATCCATATTTATATGGATACATAATTTATGCATTTTAAAAAAAGGACCACGAGGGGAGATATGGGGCAATTTCTGCCTCTCCAAAACCATCTAATAGATTTTAATGAAATTTAAAACATCCCTCTCGAAAATTTGTTTTTAAATACTGTGGTGTAGGGTGTCATATAACAAATTTTACTTTCTTTACTGTAGTATTTGATAAATTTGTTCCAAAACTTCACAGATTGAGCAATATGTGTGCTTAGAATCCTGTCATTTACCGAAATAAGATTTTGGTTTTTTTCTGAAAGTTTCAAGATTTTTAGGGGTACAAGCTACATATTTATTTAAAAGACTATACACCACAATTTATGTGGGTCAAGGCTGCAAGCCAGATCATTATGGCCTTGTCCGGCATGATTAATGCACACGGACAGGAGGCGTTCAAGCCTACGGGATTTAATTTTGTGTCTTCTGGTTGTGGTTCAAATGAACGATTATGCGTAGTAAGCTTTGATAAATTTAAACGGAAAAATTTTGATATCAAATGTGCTTTGATAAATTTAGACGGAAAAATTTTGATCTCAAATGTGCAAAAAAATTTTCTATTTTTAATCAATGCGTGTAATGATATTTTTAAATCTCTTATTGGTTCACAGAGGGTAATGAAGAAAATTTTAATTAAAAACAAGTTAGAGTGCTATATTCGGCTGTGCCGAATCTTTGATACCCTCCACCGACAGTTCGAATGTTTTAGGAGTACTATCTGCATGATGTCTATTTTATTATTATTATCTTTATAAAAACAGACATCTGCATTAAAACTGAATGCGGTTTACATATATCTTAAATTTTTGACCGACAATCAGAAAGTTGTATGACTTTTTTCAAATTTTGACTGGCTTTCAATACAGCGGAGAAATAAGTTTTCGCGTTTGCAGTGAATTTCAGAAGCTAAGTTGGAAGAAAGTTTACCGCAATATCTTTATCTGCTACAGTTTTAGGCATATTTAATTATTTTACCAGAGTGGGCTTTATCATCACGAAATTTCACAGTGTCATTTCTAGTCCTATAGAACTGTGAAGCATTTAATTTTATTTAATTCTGATTATTTTGTACGGTTTAAGGCGTACTAAACTGTTTTCCGGTAGTAGGGTTTATATAGGCCCTAGGGTAAATTATGGACCGATCTTCACGAAATTTGACAGTCTTATTTCTAGTTCTATAAAACTGTGATGTACCAAATTTTGTTATGAAAGCGTTATTTTTTACTGTTTTAGGAGTACTAAACTGTTTACCGGGAGTAGGGTTTATATGGGGCCTATCGTAAAAAATTAATCGATCTTCACGAAATTTAATAGTCTAATTTATAGTCCTATAAAACTGTGGTTTTACCAAATTTTGTTATGATAACATTATTTTTTACGGTTTTAGGCGTACTAAACTGTTTTCCGGGAGTAGGGCTTATATGGGGCCTAGGGTTAATTATGAACGGATCGTCCCGAAATTTAGCAGCGTGATTTCCAGTCGAATAAACCTAATTTTTGCAAAATCTAATATTATTCCGTGCTTTGTTCCACGAGTTATGTTAGTTTTTGTTACAAAATTATCAATTTTTTTTTAGGTGGTGGTTCCCCATTTTGATTCATAGCTCTGATCCTACTAAACCGATTTTGCTGGATTTCAATCCCAAACTGCTTAGGATAACTACAAGCAATTTGACACCAAGTTTGTTTATTTCTTTTGAGTATTTCGAAAGTGAGCGTGTTTTCAACAGACGGACAGACGGACAGACGGACAGACAGACGGACATGGCTAAATCGACTTAGAATTACTCAAGAACCCAGAATATATATACTTTATGCGGTCTGAGATGAATAATAAAAAAATTTCACACGGAATGACAAACTTAGTATAACCTCTTCACAACTAATTGTAGTGGAGGGTATAACAAGAGGATAAATCATTTTGGGTTTTTGGAAATGGATTAATTCTGGCTTCTTGCATGCAACATAAGAACTATTTTAACATATCGTCAGCTCATTATTGGTTTGGCGCATATCATGGTGAAATAACGATATGCGCCAAGCCAATAATGAGCTGACGACATAGGAAAATGATTTGAAAAATAAGAGAAAAGAATACCTCTCGGAACATATAGACGAATAGGCAGAAAAATCAACAAATTAGAGTGTCATTAATGCACTTTTCAAACGCTACTAAGAATGAAGCTAGTCGTAAGAACCTTACCAAATTTTTTTTACAGTTATATATTAGGACTAACATTATAACATCCGAAATGAATTCTTCTTCCACTGAAACTTATGAACGTACATATTTTATCTAAAGATTTATTTTCTATTAAAATTCCCTCAAAATACAAAGACCCTTAGAGTCAAAAACAATATTTTTGGACACGTTGGCGTATAAGCTATATTTATCGAAAGTCTCCCTCTTACAACTACAAAGACTTTTGAATCCACCAACAATTTTAAATGCGTGTACGTAATTGTTACAAATATCTCAAAAAAAAAAACATATTTAAAACCTCATCACTTGGAAAATTACTGAAAAAGACTACATTCATAGGTAAGAAATAAAATAAAAAAGAAAACAACTTTGCTGAAAATATTATTTCATGTCGCTGGTAAAATGTTTTTATGGTTTTTAATATTTGTCATTTTATGTTTTTTTTTTTTTATTCTGGGTGTAGAGAATGTATATATGTTAACAAACTTTATGGTTATTATTTAAAATTATTGCAAATTGAATTTGTTTTTTATACTCACTAACTGTGCTTCTAACACTCACATATACTTACTTTCGGTCTCCAACGATCTCCAACGCAAAGACCTAATTTTTTCTTCATACAAATTTTATGTTTTTTTCATAAGCTACATCTGGGTTTCCATATATTTGGTTGGCATTACAATTGTCAATTGTTTACAATTTATGGCTTAAAGTGCGAAATAATGTTAGGAAAAATGTTGTCTACAATTTGCATGCATGTTTTTCACTTTTTCATTCGTAGCTTTGTTGATGTGCATGTAAAACATATTGAAATTGTTTATAGAAGTTCACAAAGACTTACATACATGCCTTGAAAAAAATATATATTTATATGAAACGGATGGTTGGCAGTTACAATCGAATGTAGGTTACATATTTCTAGTGAAAATTGTTGCTGTTTGATTTTTATTTTATTGCTTACATTTGGACATACATATTCATATTAAAAGACTTATTTTTTATAAGGCTAATAAAGAAAGGGGGCATTAACTTATAAAAATAAACATTTTTTTAATAAACTTTTTTCATGTTTTTATTATTTTCTTGAAGAGAAGTGCGAAAAAAATATTTAAGGTTTGTTAGTACTATTCTTAAGTCATTTAACTGTAAACGAATTTGCTGTTATTAATATCAATTAGAGATTGTAGTTTGCTTGAATTAATAAAAAGTTATTTTAGTTAACATAATTATTAATATTAATCATTAGGGCGGGCCAATTTGTATGGAGCCGAAAAATTCGATTAGAGCCGGCCCCTAGGATGATTCTATGGACAATTCTAAGCAACTTTGGTGAAGGAACCATAGGTATATCTCGATTTTCGAAATTTCAAAATTCGATTTTTTATTCAGCGTTACCCCTTTTACTGCCTGTTTTTAGAAAACGTAAACAAGTGAGTGAGTGAGAAATTATATTGAAAACAATAATAAAAAACGAAAATTTGTTTTTGTTTTTAATACAATTTCTCACTCACTCACTTGTTTACGTTTTCTAAAAACAGGCTGTCAACATCGAACGACTTTGTATTTTTCAAAAGTTAAATATGAAACATAAAACGCATTTACTTATGTGCAAGTTGTGTTCAGCGCTGGGCACATAATGCAAGGGAACTGATCGAACTGATCGAAACAGCTTAGAAGACTCATGACATCCAATTCTTTGGGACAGGTTGACTCCAGGCAATGGTATTTTAGCACCCGTTATAATGCTAGCTAGTGTTAGTACAGATGTGTGTAGAAGATGATGTCGGGCTGGAGGCAATAAGTTTAATGCCGCATCATTAGCCTAGTTTGCAAAGGGTCGATCATCCACACATCCGAAATTAAATTGATCAATGAAACCAGTTATTTTCTGGTCCTTTGTTCCATATAGGAATTACATGCTTATATCATTATTAGGTTGAAACAAAGCTGAAGTAAGGGGACTACACAATTTTTTTTTTTATTTTTTTATAATTTTGTTTTCCAAAAATTTACCATTAGAAATGAGAAATTTGCTTTTAAAAGTCTTGTTGTGCACATACAACAAGTACATGAAGTGCAATTTAAAACCTCTCGAGAAACTTTCGTTGGGGAAGGTCTACAATGTACCACACACAAATTGTTAAGTAAAATTGGAGTCACAGAGAAGAAAAGAGGTGAAAAATGTGACATGAGGAAAAAAATCAAATCAGTTGCTTTCAAAGAAGGAGACAGAAAGTGTTTTTTTTTCCCTTTTTTTTGGTAGTTAAGTGGTTAGGTGTTAAAGCAAGCCACAACAATCAACATAAATTTCGTGATCAAAAAATTAAAAAAAGAAAAAACAAACCTATTAGTTTAACAAAAGTTTTGTTTTTTGGAAATAAATTTATATATTATTTTTTTATTGTTATATTATTTACTTGTATTATTTACTTGTGTCGTGGTAAATTTATGAGTGGATTTTTACAATAGTTTTGCAAATAAATCTCAATTAAATAAATTTGTGTTCATTGTTTTGCAGCATAAAATATAGTGCAAAAAATGCATAAAGGGTAGCAGGCGAAAAAAGAAACAGATATAAAATGCAATATTTTTTATCTCGCATCGCCTCAGTATTACTGCCTGTTTGTGGAACACGAGCGCAAGATTCGTTCGTTCACAAAATTTCAAAATTAGTTTTTGTTTTAAATGTAAGTTAAACGAACGAGTCGTGCGCTCGTATTCTAAAAACAGGCCGTTACTCTGTTATCGGAGAGATAATATTGGTTTGGTTTGATTATTGTGCCATTAAAATCCCTGTTCCTTTTAAGATCATACCATGTAAAATGTAGGTCATTTAACAAAGTTTAAACAAGAATTATTTGTGACAAGTACTTAAGCGATATTTTTAAAGTGACTTTCGGTTTCACATCTATAGAAAATAATGGATTTATTGCCAAAAAATTAATTAAAGTTTTAGTTTTATGCAAGAGCTATATGTGATAAATTTATAGTAAGATCACAATATTTCTTCGAATTTCATTTATATTAAATTGATATCGAGAAGTCAGTCTACGAAGAACTCATGGTCAATTCCGCATCTTCAGTTCACAAATTTCCTTATGACCTAAAAGGCAATATAAAAGTAATTTCTACCAAATTCATTTCGTTAAGAAGCACTTAAGAGCAGTTTATTTCGAAGACAGACAATTTTGGAAGTGGTCCTAATTACGGATAATATAGATCGATTTTGATAAAATTCGTAAGCTTATTAACAAAACTATTTAGCATACTTGTAAGCTTTAGAGGTCTTTATTAGGAAACTATTGGTATAGAAACTAGAAAACTTGGAAGCATTCTAATCGCTTTTATTGGGGTATAAGATGGTCAAAAAAATTATTTAACAAATTTTAAAGTATCTTTGACACTGCCAACACAAGGCTTACAACCATCAAGCCAATTGGAATCCAAATCGAATACAATTTGAAATAGGAAATTTAGTGCCAAAACTTTTATTGCATAAAACCATATTTTCAACTGGCTTCATACGTCTAGGAATTTACAAAATTTTTAGATTTCTCTAAAGTTTTTAAAGATTTTTTCTACATTTAAAGATTTCAGTCATATAAATGTTTATCTAATTATAATTTATGAATAAATACATATCTAACCAAAATTAAAAATAGGCACAAAAGTTTAGCTGCATTAACAATCAAGTCAAAACTAAAACAAAAAAAAGAAACCCTACATATTTACATATCGTCACTTTAATATAGAAAAGCCCTAACTAACGTTTTCCTTACTTAACAGGAGAAGGAAAAAACTTAATAACAATTATAGTCCTGTAGTCGCAAATTTTTTTAAATGCATTTTTTTATTAAATTCTCTAATCAATTTAATTAAAAACTGCTTTTAAAAAAATAAGGACTTCAAGTCTATAATTTTTATTAAGTTTGTTCCTTCTCATGTAAATTCAGATATGTATAAAAACAAAAAGAAAAAAACAATTTTAACTGCAACACAAGCAAAAATACGCTTCAAAAACAAAAGACTTAAGAAACATGCTTTGAATTTTCCGGCTACACAGAAAAAATTATTTTTCCAATTCAACAAAAAATTTGTAGAATCAAACAATTTTTTGTCTGAAATCGGTCCTATAAACAAATTCGCATATTCAAACAATTTATTTGCATTTTGTTTATTGAAAAAAAAAAACACTGATTTTTTCAAACAAATAATTTAACTGAATCAAATAAAACGTTTACTGAAATTCATATACTAAATTTCAAAATAAAAAAAAAGGTTTTTGCACAAGCAATGATGCGCACACAAGCAGGCACTTTATTAGAAGATGATGGCAGAGAGAGCAGAGCGGCCGGCTGGCTTTGAGGCACATTTTTTTGTTGGAATAATTTTTAAACGAAGTCTTTTTTTATACACACAATGTTTTCGTCATCACTCACTGTTGCTGTATCCTTTCCTTTGCTAATGAAGAAGAAATGTAACCCAAAAACGGCGACAGACCGACTCGATATGTTTTTCGTCATCATTATATTTTTGTATTTGATGTATTTAAGCAAACAGTTTGAAAAAATTTAATACGGGATTTTGGTTTTTTTTTAACCAACTTTGAAACCAACCAAAAATTCATTTTGTTTCTTATAATGTTGTTGTTTAAAAAGAGTGAAACGTTTTTTTACCTGCTATTTTTTGTGTTTTTTTTTTTTTTTTTACTTCAAACCTCTTTTCTTCTTACTGTTGTACTTTTTTAAAGTGTCCAGAAATAGACTGTATGTGTTTTTTGTTGTAGTTCTTATATTTCACATTAGGAAGTGTTGCCTACGATCAAATAAAAAAATGCAAAAAGACGACAACATTAAAAAGCGTTAAATATTTCATACAAAATTATGAAAACTTGAAACTAATAACGCGTGTATTATATTTTTGAATGGTTGTCAACATTTTTGTTGGTTAAATAAAAATCAAACAAACATTTTAATTGAATCAGTAAAAAAATTTGTAGAAATTAAAAACATTTTCAAACAAGCGTTTGTTTGAAAATAATTCGGCAATAATTTTTTCTGTGAACATTGGATATTCAAATTGCAATATTGCTTAAACTACTCGCAAAAATAAAGAGTTTTTTCTTAATTTATAAAAAATAAACACTTCAAGTTGCTTAAATAAGATTTAGTTTAATTTTTTTAATTCTTATTCTTGATAAAAAAAACTGAAATTTATTGTTGATGGGATAAGCTTTTCCAATGCGCATTTCACTGGTTGCTTGTTTAATTTAAAAATCAATTTGTATAATTCGTAATAGGAAAAAAGTAGAACACTTAAGGAAATCTTTGTTTGATTACAAGTTTTTCACAAGATACTTTTAACAACAAAAAAACTTCAAACTCATTAACTGATTTCTTTAATTAAACGTAAAATAACAGGCAAGGCGAACCAAGAATTTTTAACAAAAAATCAATGAATTTTAAGTTTTATAAGGTTTAATAAAATCAATAAATTAATGTTAATAATTTACAATTATAGTTGTTAATTAACTTAAACAATTTCTTCTGAAGCTTCAAATAAATTCAATGAAAGTTTCACATATAATTTTAGTTTATTATGAATTTAAAAAATAATCGTTATTTTTAGTCCCTAAATAAAACTTTAAATTGTTTAAAAATTATAAAAAGCAATTCCAGAGTGTAAGTAAACAAAACATATACGTTTTATTCGTTTATTAATTTTAATTGTAAATGGTTTTTACAACATGACTATCGTCAGGCAGGTTAAAGGCAAAGTAGTACAGACATCAATGAATTCTGATAACCGGCTAAAATGAAAACCGGACATTATTTAGCTACACAAAGGAAACTTTCTTAAATATCCAGTTTGCACTCTACTGTATGTAAAAAGTATGAAATCCGGTTTGCTCTTAATCTAAGCAATTAATCTAGAATAATCATTTATCGAGAGGGGGTTGGATGTCCAAACGCATGAGTTTGGCGTCGAGACTCTTGTTCTTCTATTACGGAATTGTGGCGAGAGTGGGGAAGTCACTGGTCAACGTATTGTATTGGCAGAGTGTTGAGAGCACCACGAGTTTAGGCCGCAAGGCAGGAACTTAAGCTTATCCTTTAACACATTTGCAGTAGGTTTTTAAACGCCCTCAACTGATTGTAGGTGAGCGCCGTTCTAGGATTACGTAGCAGCCGTGCCGAAATTCTGGTTAAGGGTGGAGTGTTATATCTTTAAAAAGCCACAAGTGTCCCAGTGCTCTGTTGCCTTTATTAATATACTATTTTTGGTGTGAAAGTTAGACAACTTTAGCTTCTGAGCGTATGATAATTGCATGGTCCAGACAATCCGGTACCAAAGGTGCCAGTTAGCATTGTGTCCACTTGATATTTAAAGAACTATAAATAAAGGCGGTACCCTGTAGTTCATGTGGCTGTTTCCGAGCGGGTTATAATACTAGCCCCTTTATGACACAACCAGTCCAAATGCTAGCCATATGACTGGCCACTTTAACAAGGGGATGTCCTACGAGGGGGTAAATTGTCACTAAGAGGCCACAAAAAGACAGTTCATAAGCCGGGTTTTTTTGGCTTAACCTTAACTGTCGCCTTATACCAACCATAAATCTGCTTTTATGATTGTGTTGTCATACGTTCTGTTTCTCTCTCTCTCTCTCGCTCATAAAATGAACGAAATGCTCAATGAGATACATTTTTTACTATCCATCATCTGAGACACAAAAAGACAGCTAAGTGCTAGCACAAAGTGACAGTAAAATTTCCCACCAGTCTTCCGAGTATAGGATCAATGTGGATAGTTGTATAACCAGTCTTCAGAGTATAGGATCAATGTGGATAGTTTTATAACCAATCTACAGTGTATTGAACTGCCACTTTTGGGGTAAATTGTCACGAAAAAACTACAGGGTAACGATAGCTACCTAATTTTTTCTTGAACATATCTGCACACTGCGCCATTAATATGGTTCACGTATGTTACCGGATTGTCAACTGTGGGCTTGAATTGGCTTTTTTATCGTTCAAAAAGATCACCTTTAGAAGGAAAACAACTTCTGGAAGAGAAAACACGTTATTCTATATGGTCATCTACAACAAAATTATTTTCAACGAAAACGGTTAAAACATATTATGAAGGTCGGCAACCACATTATGGTTAAATTAGTGTCCTTATAATGGTTGAATTAGTTAACGTGTATTGGTTAATAATAACCACTATATGTTTACCTTTAATGAGAGTTTAACATTGACAAGAACATTTTCCACTTTTCCAAAATAACATGTTGTGTATGAAAATCAACTCAGTATTATAAGCAGTAAACATATTATTGTTATTTAAAGCTATAACATGTTTGGAGTCAACTATAATATGAATGTGGCTTCTAGATGGAGGTCTTATTTAACCGTAATGTGTTTCATAGTTTTTCTTTAAAAACAGTTTGGTCGGAGGTCGGCTTAGAAGACGGCCTTGCGTTTTCTTGATCTAAAAGAATTTTTAGTACACGTCAAATAAACAATATGTTTTGTTAATATTTTTTAAAGCCCAACGAAGCTGTGTAAAAAGCAACAATAATGCCTGTCACAGAAATCAATTCCGATCGAAAGTGATTTCGTTTTATGGGATTTCGCTTGTGTGTGACAGGCCTGAATATATTTTATCGTTGTGTTTTCGTATGTTCTTTTAACGTCTTGATATTAAGATTTGAGAGGTCCAAACCCCTTGACTGTAAAACCCGAATTAAGCTACATATAAAAATAAAATGAAATAAACTTTCAAATCTAAGATCGACTTAGAGATTGAGATGAAATAAGTCGTTCCGTTTCCATTTTATTGGGTTCCCCATTCATTTGTTCGAAAGTAATTAAACTTCTTCAAAAAGAAATACTGGCAACAATTAAAACTAATTGCTGCCTTTCATCAGAAACTACATTGATTACTGTAGAGCTTTAAATTTTCGTTTTGCTCCCACAAAAATTATTTTATATGTTATTTCGTTTTTTTTCTCTAATCCTGTTCAGTTTTTTTTTATGATTGTCATTCATCCTCTATGATTCATTCATACACATAGTTATAACAATTTTCCACTTATTTATAAACTCTCCAAGACACAAATATTGTTTGCGGATTTTTTCTTGAATACTGTTCATACGATAGATTTAAAAATTATGAACTTGCTAGATTTTTAAAAATTTTTTTTGTTGCTGATGTTATTAACATTACCATCCATAAACATGCATGTTTGAATCTTGTCTACATTAAATGTTTAATAATTTATAATCATGGACATTTTTAGTATTTAAGAGTTAGGTGTGTTTTTCCATGTCATAAATTGTCATGTGTTTAATGGCTGTAAAGTGTTTGTTGCTGTTTTAAGTTGTTTGATTTTTAAGTAATAAAAAGTGGCTTAGGAAAAGCTATTTTTTTTTGGTTTTTTTTAAGTCATAATTTGTAAATATTTTTTTTTAGTTTTATGTTTGTTGGCTTTGATCATAACTCAAATTTTATATGCGATATGTTAAAAGGGTTTTTTTTTATTATTAAAGAGTATAGAACCTACATTTGTAAGAAAATAATAAATAATTTTAATGGCTGTACACATTATCGAAACAAATCGAAATAAGAAACTAGAAGAAAATTGTGTAGAGCAAATTTTACCTTTAATTTTTTTTTTTCAAAGCGCGCTTTCAAAATTTTGATTTAGTAGGAAAAGAAAAGCAGAAAATCGCCGCGTTTTTGCAAGTTACTTGCATTTACGGTTTCTTTAAAACCAAGGAAATAAGTTTTGACACTTTTAAGATGTTAAAGGCAATAAATGTTTTGGGAGATAAAATTAAGAATAAAAAGTATTTCAAATTAAGAATATGTCAAACTAATGCAAATCATTTTGAACGACACAATAAACTTATTCCATGCTGTATAAGGGGCTTGCGGAATCGCCTTGTAACTGGCTACAATAAATGAATTCATAACCACAATTTCAAAAGCAAAATTAAATGTCTAAATATTATTCGCTGAATGGTAATGCTCCGTATACGGTAGGATTTAATTGATATTTATGAATTGTACTTTAAATTAATAAAACTTATTAAGACTTTCACATGAGAATTTTGCGGATAACAAATGTTCGATATAAAGTTAAAAAAGATACAGAATTAGCTAAGAAATGCAAATCTATATTGCTATAGTACACTCAAAATATTATGTAGTTAGATTCAAACGAAAATTCATTTTAAACAACTTAAAATTCAATTAATAAATGGATCATTTACATTTCATTTAAAAGAAATGATTTTTGCATTCATTTTTAAATTTTTTATTAATTAAACAGCATATGGGCATTTCCCAAGAATGGTCTACCAGCAGTCGTATTCTGTAACACGCTAAAGCTAAATCTCTATCGCTAAAAATCTATAAAGTTGATTTAGCGATATTTGGCTACGAATGCAATTCTGTAACGTGCAGTGCTGAATTTCGCAATGCCATAAAAATTTAATTCGCCGCAATTTTTGCTTTTAATGTCTTCGCTAAAATTTTTACATTTTATATTCGCTAAGGCATTTTAGCGATCGAGATTTAGCTTTAGCTAAGCGAGTTACAGAATACGGCTACAGGATGAAAAAATAAAATGTTGATTATCATCGACTTTTATTGTTTATTATTATAAAAAAGTATTTGCTCTTATAAAAGAATGGTTTCATAGCATATCTCAGCTGTTTTACTTGAGGAAATTGGGCTGGAAACTGGAAAATTTTATATTTTCTCTGTATTTTCTACTTCTAAAGACATTTTGATATACTTATTTTACATGCAAGAAATATGTTATGTTTACACTCTTTCTTCATAATCTCTCATTTACAACCAATTGTAATAGAAGTATTAAGTTTTTTTGTTAAGGAAATTTGAAGACATTTATAGGAAAATACGTGGTGATAATAACAAGAAAACATATGGAAAAATCGCACGTTCGCGATTCGTACCTTCGCGACCGGTAAATAAGCCAATTAAACAAAAACCAAGAGAGATATTTTATTCTGTAAATACTGGATAGACCCCTTCATTAATACCCTTTTAAAATAAATTAATCACTTTTGAATATTCCGTTCCATTGCGCAGATTTTTACATTTCACTACTGTCAGCCAAAGTTGACTTCTATTTTGCGTACGTTCGTGACCACACTTTTATAACTCTTATTATGAAAACTTAAACTCGATGAAATCCATCTTTTGTACTAAACATAGAGCTACCCAAATGCTATCGAATCGAAAAAAAAAATGCTAGGAAAAGTTTTGTTTTCTATATTATTTGTACATTTAAAGCGTACGAACGTACGTTCGTGACCCCAGGAAATTCCCATATTCGTTGAAATTTAATAGTTTTTACTTTCAAAAAATATATTATAGCCGACAAAAATCAAACTACATAACAAATTAAATACGGAAAAACATTATTTTTTGGTAGTTTGTTTGAATAACAAACATAAATGTTGAAAAATAAAATTATTCGTAAAATAACTAAATTTTTATTCAATTGTAACAGTACTGAAGACGAATTTAATAACCCACAATCAGTTACTGTAATAACTTTATGAGTGTAGTCAAAAAACAAGAAGTAATTTGATATCAACATTAATTCTTTTTCACCAGACGGATGGACATTGTTAAATCGACTTAGAATTACCCAAGGATCCAGGATGAATATAGCTTATCGGATCTGAGACGAATTATAAAAAAGTTTCACACCAAATGATAAACCACCAGAAAATATGAAAAGGGTACTACAAGTGTAAAAGTATAGGCGGTAATTCCGAAACATTTGACACCACGATATATACAGACAAGTCGGCAATAACAAAACAATCTTAAGATTCATGTTATGTTATGTACGATTCGCGTAAGAGCTCTTTGTGGCTTTCGATATTTTCGTCTTTTAGTTATTTTTTAAAGAGGGTTATTATGGGAACAGTGGTCAATTTTAAACCTAAAAGAACATAATAGCTTCTTTTCCATGACATAAAAGCTTTTAAAATAATACGAAAACCTCTTTGCCTTTTTAGTCAAAGACACTTGTTTGATGCTAAGCCAAACAAAAAAAAAAAAAAAAACGTCTCATCAAGTTTTTGTCTGTAAAGACAAGGGGTAATTAGACAGCACTGCGACAGAGTTTTGTGTTTTTTTTTCGTTTTTTGACTTGTTTTAACTGTTGTTTCAGTCTGTTTTGTCTTACTCTGTGTGGGTATGTTGTATCAAACCATGTGTATTTTCGGCAACCGATGCATTGTTGCAGTAAGTCAAGAAGAGTGTTTTGCGTTTGCTATGTTTAATGTGAATTGTATCATAAGAACTAAGGTTCTGCCATCGTATTAATGCAAAAAACTGTTTTGTCTTTTGTTGGTGTGAGTTTAGTCTAAGAGTTCGTATTTATAAGCTGGATAAGGAACACGGAACAGCTGATCCGCAACGTTTTTGTGTACGTAAGAGTAACTACAAAAAAAAAAAAAAATAAAAAACAGTAAAAGTTCCTTCCCTTCCCAAAGAAGGAAGTAACGAATGCCACTAAGAACAACAAAAAAATAAAACTGAAAAACTTGTAATGAAAATTGTTTAAAAGGAAATTTAAACCTTCTAGAAGACGTATTTATTAAGGCGATATCCTTAGAAAGGTGGTAAGAGGCCGTCAAAAAGCTCTTCCACTTGCGGTCCTTTTAATATTTACCGTTGGGATACTATTTGCATATATATGTACAAACGTAGATACCCAATGGTAAATATTGAAAGTACCGCAAGTAACAGGACTTTTTGAAGGCCCCTATACTCCTTTCGCTTTGTATAATATCCTGCCTTCTGAAGTATGCCTTCTAGAAGGTATAAATTTCTTTTTGAATGCCCTTCCAAAATGTTCAGTACACATTCGCTACTCCCTTCTTTAAGAAGGGATCAAGGAAGTTTTTCTTCTTCTTCTTCTTCTTCTTCGGGAAGGGAACGAAGCTGCTATTAAAGGGACTGTGGAAGGGTTTGCAATGACAACCGGTTTAAAAACTAAATAAGTATGGAATGCGGCAAGGAGGGCTTGTGCCTGCTAAATAAGGCCTTCTATTAGGCCTCTTTACTTATACACTTGTTACCGCTGGTTATTTACATACATTAGAGCGACTCTCCAACAAAAGTGCTCGATGTACCCTCCTAAAAATGAACCTTGGAATTTTTTAAGATGACATTTTAAATATTTCGACTCCAGCTTTGACCTCTCGTGAGCTGGAGCAGTTTGAAAAAGGGGATATTTTTGCATGTTTTGTTAATTTGAGAATCTGTTTCCTTACCAACATATGCAAATTGGGTATCGTAAGAAAGGATAAAAAAAAGGACTAAAGAAAGAAAAAAAATGATCCACGACCTGAATTTTTTTTAATTTGCAAAAAAAAAATATGCCTCCAAAAAGTCGGGGATCATTTCTTTTTTTCTTTCTTTAGTCCTTTTTTCATCCATACATGATCTAGAAACTAAATCCGCTATCATATTAGAGTTACTACAAAATTGTATTTACATATATTCCAGAGCACCGTGTAAAATGCATATAATTTGCAAAAATCTAAATTATTTACATACAAAGATGATATACTTGCCAAAAGATAAAATTTGATACCCATATTGCCCAATTTAAAATGAAGGGTTACCACCGCATTGCATTTTTGCCAAAACGCGAACTAGCACGAATTTCAAAAAAAGCTGAGACACGTATTTAATTAAATCGACTAAAGATTAAAATATGTTAATTTGGCACTTTTATTACAAACAACCCCCAACAAAAAAATTCAAAAACCGTTTTTTTTTTTTACAGAAAATCCTTAAAAAAAAGGTAATGAATGATCGTCCTTGGACAAATTGTATATACAGTTGGACGCGCCTTAAAAAAACCTTTCTTACGATAGCCAATTTGCATATGTTGGTAAGGAAACAGATTCTCAAATTAAAAAACATGCTAAAATAGAAGACCCTTTTTCAAACTGGTCCAGATCACGAGAGGTCACAGCTGGAGCCGAAATATTGAAAATGTAATCTTAACAAAGTCCAAGGTTAATTTTTAGGAGGGTACATCGAGCACTAATTTTGCTTTCATACAACTTGAGTCACTCTAATATACATACATACAATATGTATGTACCTATGTATGTACTTTTAACTTTTAAGCTCTGCAAGGATCACTCTCCTAAACTTTCATCGAAAAAAGGACTGTCAGGATTAAATTCTTTTAAATCAATAGGATATTAGGAAGTTTTGTTTCTTGGAAAAAGGATTGTCATATTTACAAAATTAATTGGCATATTGACATCCAATTGATTGTCTTAAACGTATATATGTACACACTTAAGTATGCACATTTGTTCCTATACATACATAGTTTTTCTTATTATAAACAACAGAAATGTTTTCTATAAAATATTACAAACTTATAAAGAAAATAATAAAAATTTCAAAAATAAAAAAATAGCAAACACAAAAAAATATGACAAAAAACTGTAATTTTTTTATATTATTAAACGCCATGGTATGGCTCACTATTCAAGTAGTTGAATAAAAACTGTCAGTTTATAATTCAAAACTACGCCATTTGTGACAGTCATTGTCGTCAGAGTTTTTTTTTCGTTTTAGTTTTTATAATGCATAGTTTTTTTGCTATTTGCAATTTTAAATTTTAAAAAACAATAACACAAGCAAACATATACACTTATACTCGTGTATCCCAATAGACCAAAATGTAAATGAGCTGTAGAATAAACTTATCATATGAGGTTTCCTACAACATGACAACAAATATGATTGCTAATGTCTTATTCTCGCTATAGTTTTGTAAGTGTTTTTGAGAATGATGTCCCGTTAATTAAAGAGTTAAAGTGTTTTAAACAGTGTACAATTAAAAAAAAGTAATTAAATGCCACGTAAGTTTAAACAGAGTTTTCGTAAAAAATGTGATCTTATTACAGATTAGAAAAGTGTATTTCTATAAGCTTATTCTATATTTGCTTACATTATATTACAGACAAGTAAAATTATCGCAAGGGATCAGTTTTCATTATTAAACATTTGTTTATGAGCCTATTTTAATATGTAGTAATCACAACAATTTTCTAAGCTTAAGGCTTATGTTACTAAGCCTGCAACTAGTTGTTTCTAAATCGTTTTGGTTTGTTGGGATGTATTTAGTTTGCACACAGTCGGACGCCACATGAGATTTTTTTAATAGATAAATGCAAATGAATGCATTTTCTATTTCATTTTTTAGAAAAATTTTAAAACAGAGTAAAAAAAAACATATTATGTAGTTTATTTTTAAAATTTTGCGTAGGCGTATGGGTTGAAATATGTTTGTTTTTTTTTTCTTTTTCATTTTATATTTGTCTCATTTTCTGCGTTTTCTGTTGTTAATGTAAAAAACAAAAAATTTAAAAATAAAGTTTATAAATAAAAATTGTTTTCCATATTGTTGCCATTTACTCTTGTTAACAAAATATGCAAATTTATGTAATGCAACTCAAGAGAACTGCTAGCGCATATAAAAGAACTTACGCAATATTGGTTTATATTTTTTTAAGAGTTTTTGTTTATCCTTTAAGTCATAGACAAGAGTTTGACAGCTGCAAAACACACACGGGCTGAAAAAAAACACTCACTCATGTTGCTAGAATTTGATTGATAGATTTCAAATTCTTTTTATGTTCAAAAAATAAATACAGAAAAAAACCCAAATCGTTGTACAAAAAAAAAAACAAAATCTGTCACAAGTTTGTAAATTTTTGTATGTCTAACTATTGTAGATTTTCATCAAAAAAATTCAACATTTACAACATTTTTTTCTATTTATTTGATTTAAAGTTTGTTTAACTTCTTGTAGACTTTGTTGTTAAGTTTTTATGCAATTTTTTTTTTGTGTTGTTTTCTGTAAAATAACAAATTAGATCAAAATTTAAATAAAGTTATGTCAATTTGTTTATATGGTAAATACTCACAGCATGAGGATGTGGATTTTATTTAATAAATGTGGGAACAAGAGAAATTTAAAAAAAAAAAAATTGGGAAGATTTTTATGAAAATAAGAATAGTAATCCATTTATGTACATTAGGGTGTCCCAAAATTTTTTTTGTCAGAGGCTCAAGCATAATTTGAAAGCTTATAGGTTCCAGTATTTTTGAATTTTTTTTTAGATTTTTAGGAAGAGATTTAGAGGTCGCGCAAATCAAGTCTTTGTTAAAAATCTGGTTTTTCGGCCTTTTTCAAACTTGACTCATAACTTTGTCAATAACCACGTTCATTTAATTTTTTGACCGAATATTTCTCAAGAAAATTTCCCAAACCTTATTTCCATATGCAAAATCTTTAAGTTCCGGCAATATTTTTGTCTATTACGATTCCACATATTAAGTTCTTTTGTAATTTTTTAACAAATTCTGTAAAAAACGGTTTATTACATTTCAAATTTATATGAAAGGTATAAAAACTAGTGACGCGATTTTGAATACCGATAAGTTCTAAACAATTATGGAAAACAAAAATGGAATTTTGTCCTACAGTTTCCGAGTTACACTATTTTTATAGTTTGTACCTTAATAATGGTGATACTTTTTTTATTATAATTATTGTATATTTCCATTAATTTTTATAGTTACGTTTTAACTGTCATAAACTTCTGACATTTATTGATCTAAACCGTTACACGCTGTCATTTTCACTTTCTATATTATGTGTCTCAATGATCTGAGCCTATTAAAGGAATTGGATAGTTATAAAATTATTAATAAAGCAGTTGCAAAAGCCTCGCTCTAACTTTTCTAGGTCATCAGTGGTACTTTACTCCGAAATTGGCTGCCCCAGCGTTTTTTGATGAACGTATCGACACCAAAACTTAGCACTTAATGACAAAAAAACTTGCAGATACTCCATACAGCGATTATGAAGTAGCAAATGTAACTTAATTAGAAGAAAACTTTAGAAGTAAAGAAATTCAACAATTCATTTCAAAAGCCAGTCTAACTTTTTTCAATCGATTTTTTAAAAATAGATCCATAGAAGTGGAAAGCCAACAAGTCATTTCAAGAGGCAAAGAAAAAAGTTCAACAATTACAAGTAGTAAATGATGTGGCAGAACGAGGTGTGGCTTTGGCTAATACTTATATTAATGTCACAACTTCTGAAACTGATTACCAGAATTTATTGCAAGGTATAGAACTACATCGCAAGAACCGCAATAAATGATTTTTCACAGAGCAAAAGAAAAGTTTTTTTGTTGATTGGGTAAGATTGGTGAACTGGCAAACAGCTTATAATAACAAATACTGGGTATAAAGAAAAAAAAACGGGTATAACTCAGGAACGGTAAGAACAAATTTAAAAATTGTTTATTCATATTAATAAGAATTAATTTGTCATTCAAACTCATTAGTTTTTTTTGTTTTTATTTGAACTAAAAAAGTTGTAAAGCGTTATTACAAAATTTTTTTAAAAAATTACGAAAAATTGTAATTAAGTGTATCTGAATGAGTAAGCTCATCACCAAAACTTATAATTTTTTCACCCAGGAATAAAGCTTGGATACTTTTCTTTAAAACTGTTTCCTCAGGAGTGAAAAAACTCGTGGTATTAACCAAGTTATGAGTAAAGTTAAAAAAAAGGATTATTGCAAGAATTTGTTGTTTCTGATACGTTCACACATGAAATTTACATTAAAAACGATGGTGAACATAATTAAATCTATTTGTAAAAATGCTCAGTTGAAAAGGGCAATCCTACGAGGCAAAATTGTTGGCCAAATTTACGAAGTGTGTGCAAAGATTTCTTATACAAATTTTACAGTTCATTTGCGAGGGCGTATAAATGCAAAGATTGCGAGACTTAAAAGCGATATCATGACGACCCTTAATATGTTTCAATAACAATAGTGTTATTGAAAACAAAGAAAAAGACGCCAAGCGTTTTCTGTATATCAAAAATTCTTATGATCCTACAAAATGTATGAAGCAAATCCAAATAGCGTAGCGTCAAATCTTTGCAATAGTAAAATTTTATTTTGACAGCACGTTAAGCTGTGAAGTTGGCTTCTAAGAACGGGTTTGCTTTAGTAATTGTTAAAAAGTAATGTCAATTTAGCTATTTTTGTTCTACAAAGCGGTTTTATCTGCGTTTTTATATTTCTATTTTTATTGATTAAGGTTGGTCTGTCATTAAAATTAAAATATCTAAAGGAAAATATAAATGAATGCAATAATGATTTAATTATTGTTGTTTCTTTTTAATGCAAAATATTTCAAAATATTTTCAAAAAAATAATCAGCTACGAATTGCAAAATAACAAAATAAAGATACGTCGATGTATGTATATAAACTTGAAATAAAGTCGTATATATCTGGACCCATAAAAGTGTTTAAGTCCTTTGGACGCAATTTTAAAATAATCTGATCCAAAATTTCAATGGTATTTAGAAGCAAAGAATTTATGTGCTATGCAGATATAAACTACTCGCACTCTATTTTAGTTCTTTCCACTTACTTTAAGTACAACTCGTACTTAAAAATTAACAACAATTAAAAATTGGATTCCATTCAAAAACCATTCCGAAAGTTACTTGTCTTGTATAGAAACAACAACAACACTACAATATGAAAAACATACATTGTTTTCATGGTTAGAAAATTTAATAAGGAGCGAAAATTCCAGAATTCTCTTTTTAAAAATTATTTTGTTAAATACATCAGATTTCCAAAGTAGAATGATTACGAAAACCATGCCTGGTGCCTTATCATTTTGAGTTATTCTCTAAACTAAGGAGGGGGGAGGGGATACACCAAATGTGAAACAATCATATTTGTAAAGTGGTAGGTAAATACTAATATTATCTCCCTCTATCTGATCCTCTAGGGATAGTGTTTAGGTTAGAATCAAAGTATCACTTCTCAATTATTTTAAGAAATAATTTAGGATTAAAACGAACTTAGAAATTCTTGAATCAAGTACAATTGTAGATTAATTTTTATTTTAGTTAAGTCAATCTAGTTTTAGGACGATTTTAAGTACGTGGCACTTACATAATACATGCTTTAATTAAGCTTAATGTACTTGATTTAAAAACATTCATACCAACCATACTATTGACAACGCGCTGACTTTATGGATTGATTAAATATTATTTTCAGTGAACACGAACAGAATCCAATATTTCAATCGGTTATTTTGGATATAAGGAAAGATACCGTAATTTTGAAACAGATTGTGATTGAAAACGAAGATGACTTAAGGTTTATATTTGTGCTCTTAAAACGAAAGACTTAAGGCACAAACCATGCTCATCTAACAACTTGTTGTTTAATGCAATATTTAAGAAATGCTTACAGTGCAAACAAAAGTAACATCTAATAAAAATATTTTCACACACAAAAGAGTTATTTCAAAGTATTTTAATTTCATTATTAAAATAGTAGGTGTTAATTACTTTTAAGCCTTAAAAGTGTGTACTAGCAAATATGCAACAATGTATGGATATTAAGATATCAAATAAAAAAATTAACTTTGTTTCAAAGTAAATTTGATACCTTAATAAAGTATTGTAAGCCAAACAAAACTATTTTAAGCCAAGCAAACATCCGTAAACAATGTATTACAATTGAATTTAATACCAAAGAATTTGATTTATTTTATAAAAGAAAAAACATTTGATATCTTGAAAGATAAAGACAGTACAAATTAGTTTTCGGCTTCTTGGTTAATTCAATTCTTTAAGCTGCGACTAGTTTTTGTCTTACGACAAGTGATGCGAAAAATGAATGTGCGCACCTGTCGTCCTAGCAACTGATGACGAACAAAGCGCTTATCAAACGTCCCTCTGGTTGATGGCAACCAGCACACACAGGTAGCTTCTACTTTAGAAGCTGGAACTGTATATCATCCGCTGCGCTTTTGAAGCAAGCAACATCTGTTAAATAGCTGGAGCGCCTAGAAAGTTCTGCCAGTAGGCCAAACTTCCCTACAAGTGGTGAATAATTAGCTGACCTATTAAGATTTCCATTTCCTCAATTTTGGGTTTGAACCACAACTACCTTGTGATTCCTAAAGGGTTCACAAAAACAGCCATGCTTGAACCGAGGTTCTACAGACTTCTGCCTCAGCGATCTCCGACAAGTTTGAACTCTGTCGAATTCAAGGTATTGAATGCAACTGATTTCCTCGGAGAATGTAACAAGATAAAATATTCTTAGGCTGTCTCCCTACAAACTCACTCCAAAACAAGTGTGTATCTATTTTAAATAGAAATAAGCCAAATTTATTTTTGATATCCAGAAAGTGGATTTGCATGGAATTTTATAATGCCCAAAAACTTTGCTTAAATGAAATACAAAAGCAAAACGGAGATTATCAATTCTTATTGTAAACTATATAAAAAATTAAATGAAACAAGTTAGATAGTATGGTCGGTGAAGCCCGACCATATTTATCCTACAATCTACAATCTAGTATCTAAAAACATCGTATAACATTTCAGATAAAAAAAAAACTATTAAAAACTATCGATAGTATTGAAAACTATTTATGGTGATACGATAGTCAAAAACCATTGATAGTGCTATCGATTGTTGCAGACCAATAGTAACATAACTTGGGCATAACTTGATTTTCCCTAATCAGAAAAGACAAAAAGCCGAAATTCGACAACAAAATTATCTTCAGGTCGTTAAAACATTGTAATCTAATCTTGCTCGGCAGTTTCAGAGATATCATTAAGATTTGACCCAAAAAAATACAACAACGATCCCACCTTTTTTTTTTGTCCAATAGCATGTACCTAAATATATTCCATAGGAATTGAACCCCTTTTTCATGCACTCCAACTTCCAACTTATGATTTTATTGACAATTTAGTGAGATAATAGCTTTAAACGTTTAAGAAATAGATAAACTGCTTGTAATTTACTGTTGCATGAAATTTCTAATTTCTCTCAGTTTTTTCTCTCACTTAAGTGTGAATTAAATCAGAAGTTGTGCACCAATTTCAATGAAAAAGGGCTCTATTTCTTTGGAATATATATTAAGCTTTATGCTACTGGACAAAAACTGGCGCGTTGCACAGTGGTTTACATAAGGTTTATGCATCTCATAAGCGATTTTCGTAAATGTTTGAAGTTAACCATAAAAGAAAAACTATCGTAAAGCTAAGATGTCAGGCAATGATAATATGCAGAAACTATAGTTATTATGTTAACGGAAGTATTCGAAAATGGCGACAGAATACACTACTTTCGACTTTAAAGAATTGGGGAGATAAAATTATACCATATTCAAGGGCGCATTTTTAATATTTATATAATTTTTTCAAACCCTAGTTTTATTATTATTAAATATTTGACGTCCTACATAATATGTAACCACTAGTTTTCTTAAAGAATTGTTTAGCAAAACGTTTAGCTACAGTAAATATTATTTAAAAGTTTCTAAATTACATTTTACAATTGAAGCACTGCTGCGAATAACGTTTTAAGTTACAAAATAATAATTTTACAGGAGAGCAAAAAAAAACATTTTTAACAGGCAGGATTATTAATTTTTTATTTTTTTTCTTAAAATTATTTAAAATAACGATAATAAAAACTTTCATGCAAAATATCAAGAAACTTAAAACTTAAATTACATGCAAATTTACAGTTTATAATTTTTTTTTTAATGGAAAAACATTTCATATCCACAATCGCGATGCCATTTGAAACGTTCTTTCGCTACGCAAGCAGCGTTTAAGACTTTATTCCACGTTTCAAAACCATTTACTTTGTATCATTTTTTAAGTAACTTACAAAGTTCTTCCACTAGTTGACTCTTTGTATGTCATTTTGATGGCGTTAAGGTGCATAATTTTGGGTGATTTGAGGTTTAAACTAGGGATTGCTGTTCGGTTTTAACCGAAATTGAAACCGATGTTTTAAATGCCTAAAAACCGAAACCGAAAACCGGCAAAAAGACTCGGTTTTAGGATTAACTTTAACAATGTATTTATGCATAAATAAATTGCAAATTATACATCATACTGGAACTTCATATAGAAAAACTTTATACATACATAACAGCTTGCAGCAATGGCAAAATATTTCAAAATTCTTAAAATTCAAAATAAGTACTAATGGTGTTTTCTTTTCTGACAATAATGTTCTATATATGCTACCATTCGTGCGGGTTTTTGTTACATTCTAAAAATATATGCAAAAATGTGAGAAGTTGTCGTTTTCCTTTCTTAACATGTTGCAACAATAAATGGCAAATTAGTTCCCTTTCTTACCCGCAGTTATAACTGAGTGTGAGATAATACCCTTTTTGGCATCTGCGTAAAGTACTTTTTTATGCAAGCAAGTATTTTTTTCTTGTGTTTGCGGACATTTTGCGTTATATTGTGATGGATATAAAAACTTTTTGTTTTTCGTTTGTTTTACTTTTAATTCATTTTTTTTTTTGTCGCAAAATTTTTAACAACAGCTGACATTAATTATTGAAAATCAGTGCTGTTAACGCTTATTGGAATTGTAAGAAAATTTAATGTTGAAAATTGCTACAAGCGTGGTGAATATCGCTTTTAGTACAAACTTTGCATTTAATATTTAACACGCTAAATACACGTTAGTGTTGAATGTAAAACGTAACTATTATTTTGTTCCATTGTAATTTAGAAAAATGTATCACTTTGTAAGGGTTCGTGTAACCTAATAAATATATTACACAACTATAATGCATCATTATTTTTTAGAAAAGAAAACACCATAAGAAGAACAAATGTTACCTTTTTAACTCTTATGTAGACACCTAATTTGTACGGCACAAACTACCACCTGAACCTAGCTGGGACCAATAGTACTTTGAGTTTTTGTGGCTATAGAAAAAACTCACACCAACGAACACCTGGGCAAGGCTGGGACTACTTTTATATGTATGGAGTTTTGTGGCTATAGCAGGAACATTTTGCCGGAACGTGGAATAACTTTACGAATATGGCCAATTGCGACGCCCACGGTGTACACATTTTTCTCATTTTCTTGAAAAAAAAACACTTTAATTGAGGAATACATAATGTTTCGTTCTAATATACTTAATAATTATATATATATACAGTCAGCGTCAAAAGAAAGTGTACACCGAACAGTTCCACATTTATAAGTCCGTAGATGTTAAAAGGGGGAGAGTACAAAAAATCTGTTTTTATGTTTTTGAAGTGTATTCAGTAGTTGTTGATTTTAATAAAAAAAATTTGTCATTTATTTCTTCTTCATGTTCAAATTAACATTAATCTCAGAAAACGCCTTATTTTACGCGTCAAAAAAAAAGTGTACAATCTCATATTATTTCCATGTTCCTTCGT
Organism: Pollenia angustigena; assembly: GCA_930367215.1. Classification (NCBI taxonomy): domain Eukaryota; kingdom Metazoa; phylum Arthropoda; class Insecta; order Diptera; family Polleniidae; genus Pollenia; species Pollenia angustigena. The sequence goes on along the minus strand of OV884057.1, from coordinate 183,762,896 downwards.
CATAAAGGTAATTTGACCCCTAGTTTTTTGTTTTTTTCTTCTTAAAATCATATAACGGATGTTTAATTATCTTTTCTATCTATACTGATCAATTGAAAGTCATGTTAACTTTAGTTTGTAAATAATAGTTAACATGGGTAAGCAGACTACAGTAGAAACTCGTAATTTAGTGGTAAAATTGGCATCTGAAGGCAAATCCTTGAGAGAAGTTGGCAGTACTATTGGCAGATGTCATAATTATGTGAAAAAAATTATAAGGTAAGTAAAAAAAAGTGAAAAATGTTAAAGAACTTCCACCCTCTAGCAGACCTAAAACTTTGTCCGACGTGGAGAAGAGGACAAAAGTGCGAAAAGTAAAGGCTAATCCCTGGCGCAGTACAGTAAAAATAGCAGAGGAACGAGCAATAACATTAGGAGCAAGTGTTAGCTGCAGTACTGTTCGCTAAGCACTACATGAACATGGGATATATCGAAGTGTTCCCAGAAAAAAGCCACTTGTATCTGTAAAATTCAAAAAAATCGTCTGGAATATGCGAAACCATGTTAAGTATTATTTACAAACTAAAGTTAACATGACTTTTAATTGATCAGTATAGATAGAAAAGATAATTAAACATCCGTAATATGATTTTAAGAAGAAAAAAACAAAAAACTAGGGATACAAGGGTTAATAAAAGTTCTTGCATTGAAACAAATAAAAAAAAATATATATGTTAATGTATGAAGCTTAACTTTGATCTTTTCAAAACCGAAACGAAACCGACCGGTTTTAATCATTTTAAAACCGAAACCACGGTTTCAAATATTTACGGTTTTTAGCAAACTATAGTTTAAACAGTGTAAGAGAGTAATATTAACGGTTATCTTCAAAAAAACAGTTTTTGCAAAAAGTGGCTTTTATAACGTTATTCGCGGCTGTGCTTCAATTATTTTCTTAGAAATAAAGTTTAGTAAATAAATATAAATTTTAAAAAATAAAGCCTAGTTTGACCAATTTACTGGTCACGTTTTTTTTTTTTTTTGATTTTACCGTCTAATATTTTTGTTAGGTGTGAACATACCTTAAATCATATCTATGTATCTTGTTGGTTCCTTACCTTCGTGAATTGTTTTGATTTTATTCAAATTAACTTTTTATTACAAAAACTATTCGAATTAAAAACGGTTAAACGGTTATTTCTAAAATGCTTAGCCGAAACCCGGATTTTTCAAAATAGCAACTATTCGGAATATTCGAAAATCGGTTTTTGAAAAAAGTCGAATAATCGATCTCCCAATTATTCTCCCAAGACGTTTGCGCTATTTGTTTTGTAGCATATTCATAATTTATATACATACACTTTTGTACTTTTAGTCCACTTATTTTATGTTTTGTGAATATGTTGACAAATGTCTTAACTTTCCGATAGGCACAAATTGTAAACCAGATTTAAATTCCTTAGTTGTACTTCTATATTTTCCTAAGCATTAAGCATTTATTTATACTACTTACTTACATACATAGCTAGTTTAAGATAACTATCAAAATTCAAACATAAGAAATTACAGCTTTTTTTAAATAATTCTACTAGTGTTAAAACAAGAAAATTATCAATTTAAATCGCAAATTGTCTATTAGGTCTAAAATAACACTAACCTAAATTTAGCAAATAGCATAATCTGGCCTCTTTGAAAAACTAAATCAAAAAAATAAATAAAGAAATTAATGTTTTACATAAAACCCCTGCCATGAAAGTTAGAGAAGTGTAGTAGGATTACTTTTTGTTTAATTTAAATAAATATCAATTACAATTTGAAGGCACCATTAAGTGGCATGATTTAAGAGAAATTTTATTTCTTAGTTTTTCAATTTTTTTTTTTTTTAACATGCCAACAGTTTAAGATTGCAGGTAATATGTATGTTTGTTGCGGTTATATTAACATATGTATGTAAGTATATAAAGATTATTTAATACCAAATTCTCAGGTTGCATGATTTTTCTTAACATTTTTTTCTATTTTACAGTATTATTTCTGTTTTACTGATTTTTTTTATTTTTTTAATAAAATTATTGTGGCAAAACCGAAATAAAAAAAAAAAAATTATAAAATTGTGATTTTACAAATGTTAAGTTAAAAACAACTATTACCACAATAGTAATAATAATGGAATAAAGTATCCAAGTAAGAAAAGCATACATACAGCAACAACAGCAAAAGCCAGAAATAAAACAACATTGATCAAGATTAATGCTAAGAGGTTAAGTGTGGGATTTTTGTTTAACATGTTATAATAACAACAATAATATCTATTTAAAACAAGCAGTAGTTGCTTCACTTATTCATTTGCTCATTCATTTATTCATTCATTTGTTCACTCAAATGTTTATTCCTTTATTCACTTAAACTGGCATTAGCAGCAATAACAGCAGCAGTTAAATAGACATTAGATAATGTTACTTATAAGTATTTTTTCTTTTTTTTTCTAACAGCATTCAAAATAAATAAATTATATACTGCAGAAAAAAAAAACAATAATTTCTGCGAATAAAGTTTGCAAAAAAATATAAAGGCAAATTTATATGAATTACTGATTGGTGTTGGCATTATTGTAATGCTATTGTTGCTAAATGACAATAATTTTATGCATTGAAATAAATGTAAAAAACATAACATCGATTTAATCACTTTTATACATTTAGTTGTAATATTTTGTAAAACTGTTTGGTTCGTGTTGTGTGTTACTAATGTTTAACATCACTTGTTGCTATAAATTTTAAGAGATCAGAAGGTTTAACAATATATATTTAAGTAAATTTTTAGTTTGTTGTGAGAATGAAAATGTGCTTTTAAAAGGGATGTTAGTTGTACACGCAAACAAATAATGTGCTTAGACGTGGCCATTATCTAAGATTTATATAGAATTAAAAACTGATTCATCCTAAACGTCTGAAGATAAAAATTTTAAATATGAGTCTCTTGCCAAATCGATTCAAGTCTTAGGAAATTCTAATGTTAAGGGGGTAAAAGGGTAAAGACGGCTAAATCGTTAACCTCATATCTCATAAGTTAAAAGGGATACAATTAAATGCAACACTTACCGTTGCTCATTAAGAAATAAAAAAATGAACAGGTTTCCGGTACTTTTTTGAAATTCGTCACTTTTGGTTAGTAAATGGGTAAAACCTGTATTTTGGAACTTTTTTGACACCCATCGTTTTCAGAAACCAATAAGCATAGAAATATAAATTATATCACATTCGTAACTTATTTAAAAAGAAAAAACTTTTTCAAAATTCGAACGTTGGGCGAAAATTGTACCAATTTTTGGGGCTTTTTTACAAAAAATTTTTTCTGCATTCGTTGACATATACGTACTAAGTTATCGGCTACGGTATTGAACTTTTTATATCGCAATGGGAAGAAAATAAAATAGTATCAAAAAGGGAAAATACAGCAAATTAAATTTCTTTCTTTTACTTTTCCGTTCTACATGGGGTGCCCCGGTAGGCTAGCTGGTAGTAAGCTAGTCTATCAGCGCCGGGGTTGCGGGTTCGATTCCCACCATAGACTCTGGTTTTGCTCCTGCGGACAAGCGTAGAGCTTCGCGGGATAAGCTTAGGGAATTAAAAAAAAAAATTGCAACACAAAATTATAGAAGGGCACTGCGTGGATGAGAATCTGTAAGATGAAAGTCCCAAGTACTTTTTTGTTAAAACCTCGAAACATAACTTTGACAAATTAATACGTCTATGAAAAAAGGGAGATCCTCACCAAGGATTTCCTTGACCTTCGTTACCAAGGAATACTAAATTGGTATATTGGAGAATTTCTTGTAGAGACTACCAGCATGTTTTGTATACTCCTGAAACATGTTCCACTTTTGGAAGATATCCTTTAATTTGATGAAGTGAAATCCTAAATTGAGTTATCTTGCCCGCAACGACCGCACTGCAAGAGGGTATTACACTGTAAAAAAAAGTTGCGTGAATTCAAAAAAATTACACCAGTTAACTGCGAGTCAAAAGCTTTTATTAATAATCAATTGAAAAAGTTAAATAAAATCGTCTTTATTAACAAATCTATAAATAAAAATTTATGGAATTTTGTAGGAAAACCATAATATTTGGCATTTTTATAGAACTTTTTTCAGTGGATTAAAACAAAAATCAACACAGCTATTTAGGCTACGACGAATGTAGATGTTAGCTTTAAATTAAAGACCTTAAGAATACATGTTATTTTAGCTTTCAATCAAGCGTTAAAAAAGAAAATTTGGAAATTTTTTGACAAAACAAGCTCATATCTATATTCTATTCAATACATCAATACAGTAGATTAAGACAATGAAATCGAAAAAAATAATCCATTTTCCTTTTTGAAGGTTTATTAGGAAATCTTTCTATATCATCAAATTTCTAAAGCAACAATTTAAATATGGGGTATCAAAAAGCTCTGAGAAACAGGACATGTTCTTATTAAGCATTTTAAAAAGGGTTTAAATACTGCAGTCGAACACAAAAACTGTCGGTCAAAAAACGAAAATTTGTGTACAACTTTTCGCTTTTTGAGTTTGACAGCGACTGTTTACATTTAATGAATTAGATGTAAGAACAACAGTTTTTTTTTTTTTTTTTGCTAATGAGAAATGAAGTAGTGGAAGAAATGGCAGTTTTTCCACTTTGACTGCAGTTTTTTAAACGCTGATTTTTTTTATTGAAGTTGTCTTTAAGGCACTAAATTTTAGGTTATTTATACAGAAGCCACCAAACTTTAAACAGTAAAGTATATTGCAGACATTTTATGTGCCATTTGGATGGAATTTCCAATAAATAAATTTTTGCGGCCAATATTCCAGTGAGACCGTTTTGCAGAAGTCAGACGGGACAAGTGCTGGACATAAAGCGAGTGAGGCCAAACCTCAAAACTACTTTTTCTTAAATGGAAGGCCACATTTCCGTTGTCATAATGGAGTAATACAGCTTTATGTTTGGTCGCATATTTCAGACAGTTTTTCGCCAATTCTAGCTTGAAACGAATCAATTGTGTTGGATGAAATTGTGTGGCTCAATTTGGTACCATCAAAAACAGAGCATTACATTGGTGCCATGGATATGTGGCTTTTGCATTGACTGGGACCAGCGTTACCGTTGTGATACTAAAGTATCAATTTGACCCTTTTTCGATGGTGTTGAAACCTTTTACGACCCTATTTTTAAATTATACTTTTGTATCATTATCACCTATTTTGTGACACTTTTTGAAACTTTTTTGGAAATAGCTTTCACATTTTGTTTTTTTGTCAACACTGCGGAACAGAAGTGCTAAACAAATGTTTTCGAAATAAGCATTGCTTGATATGGAACAGACTGAAAGGATAAACTAACAATTCCATGCTTTCTTCTCCTTGATTTTTGATAGTAAAGTACAATTTCCCTAAAAGCAAACATAACTCATATGTATAAATACTTGTTATTTTTTACGGTGGTTTCTTTTTAAAACAAAAATTTGACATTTTATTAAAAAAATGCAATTTGGTGTTTTGCTCTCTCAAACAGTAGCATGTTTTATTCAAAAAAATTCGCCCTTAATAATGGCAAAAGGTATTGAACTTTTCGCCCCCTTTTGAATCGACAGTGTTGAGAGTGTCCTAACAGGAATGAAAACAAGAGGTAAAAATTGCTCGATTAGCGGCAATTCCCAAATATTTGCTAAAAGCGGTATGATAGCAAAGTCATATATTTATTAAAAATCGTAAAAGCTTTAAAAAATCTCACACTTACAGGAAAAAATCGCTTTAATCGAGAAAATGGTTACAATTCGCGAACGATAGCAAAATTTAAAACAAACACTAAAATTTATTTGGCATCGCTAAATCGGAAAATTACATAAAAAGTATGAACAAATTAGCTATAATGATAAAGAATAAACTTTTTGTCAGGTGTTTAAAACAGAACAGAGCATTCCATAAAAAATTAAGTTTTTGAGCTCTTCCTACCTAAATATTATTTTTTTGTTTGCTTATAAAAAAAACTTGGTCTTATAATGTTCATTAAAATGGGAAATACTGCTTATAAAAAACTTTACCCTTTTTTTTATTGAAATACCCTTTTTTGACCCCTTTTTCTGGAAAATCCCCTTTTTGTGACCCTTTTCGAAAATTTCCAACGGTAACCCTGACTGGGACTGACTTTATAAACGCAGTGTTGCAAAGCATCACTAAAAGCATATGCATTGACAAATCATTAAAAATGAAAACAATGCATAAATTTCGCAACCATTGTGCAGTGAATGCGGTTACGATGCAAAAATGAACGAAATGCATTGTCTACTGAAAAGTTGTGTTTCTTTTAATTTTGCATTGCAACACTGCGCTTATGAAGTGAACCTGGGCTTCACTTACGACTTCTTGCACTTTGGGTTGTCGTAAGGGATCCAGTTTTTAGTCGCCACCAATGATTCAATACAAAGAAAATAATGTAAAATAAGCAGCATTTCGGACATGCAAAATCATCCTTCAACATTTCACGAGTTCAACATGTGTGTCACCCAATTTCCTTGTTTCATCTTGACTTTTTCTTTATGGAGTAACGCTTCAATCTTATTTTTATTACTTTTTTTTAGTTGAAAAGCTTGGTTTTCGCCTTCTATGCCAAATTCACCACTTAACAACTAACTAAATAAACTGGACAAACCATTGAAATGGTAACAACATATTCGGAAGAAGCTCCACTTAATAATCGATGAGCTTCAGCAGCGGTTTTTGCGAATTAAAAAAGTAAAGAAAAAGGTTTCGCACAAACTGATTTCCTACTAAAATTTGTCTAAAAAGTTTTGGTATATAACAACGACTGTATTTGCGACTTATGGGTTGGTCTACCAGCAAATATTTTGTGTTGCAGGTATACCAACATCTACATATGGGGGTTTTTTTGTTTGTTTTTTATGTGATTCTCAGGAAAGGCCCCAAAAAATATATGTATAAGTCATACGCTCAATTCTGGCTCTACCGACACAAAATATGTACACATTATCTATTATTGATGCAATCTATCCCAAATTTTATCACAATACAAACATAAAGAAGCAAAGGGATTTTCAAGAAACATGTTCAAATATCTTCCAATTTCCCAAATTTCTAAGCGAATCTATGTTAATCGAATTAAGTAAGCTTTAGGTTCTCTTCTGAAGTCATTTACATTCGTTTGAAAAAACAAAGAACAAGTCAAGCAGACGGACAGACGGACAGTGCTATTGAAAATTTTCTCTTAACTAACAGTCACACAAAGTTTTTTTGTTTGTTTTTATTAATTAAATACATTTAATTCAGCGACATGAAATTTCATGTCTTTTTATTTGCTTTTAATTATGAAAAAACCTTAAGACCTCATTTATTAAATTACCCCCTTAACTGACATAAACAATCTCATGCAGGTATACAACATTCTAAGTGTATGTATATGTGCAACATATGGCAAGAACTGCCAATAAAACTACTCACATATAGAAACACGATATTTAAACTAATTATGCAACATTTAATTTAGCAAGAAAAAAAAACAAAACTTTTAATTAATTTGTGGCTAAAACTAAGCAAAACACGAATTTAAAGAATGCAACAGCAACAACAAGTCAACATTAATAAAACAAACAAGTGATGATAATTTTTTTTGGCAATAAAACCAAGAAAAACATTTTAAAGCAACAACATTATAACGGAAAAATACATAATTGTTAACTGATTTGTTGAAAAGTGCTCTGAACAAAACTCAAGAAAAATTAAACCACCAAAAAAAAAAAAAAAAAAAAACAATTAAATAAAGTAAATGTTAGTTTATATGAATTGGTTGTTTAAAAAGGTTTTGTTTTTGTTTAAAATTATTTTAAAGTTTGTTTATGTGTATGTGTATAAGTGTGTTTATGAAAATTTTTTATTACCAAAAGGTTGGTCTTGTCACGTTTTATTATTGGAGCCGTTTCTGCGCTGCTTCTGTTGCAGTTTGGGTTTCCTTTTGTTGTCAAGAAAACAAAAAAGAAACACACACACAGCAACCTAGAAATTTGCGTTCTTCTGTTAAGTAGGTGGTTGCTTCGGCTGTCTTTGTTAACAAATGATTTATTTTAAAGTTATTATGACTCTTAAACAAATAACTACTTAAACAACAACAAATTCATTTTTTTTTTACAAAAATATTTTACGGCCTTATTGTTGGCTTTAATTATGACGATAAGGTCTCAATTAAAAATATTTCTTTATGTCTTGCTGTTGAAAATGTTTGCCTTAGGTTTTTTTTTTTTTTGTTTTTTCTTTAACTCTTAAAATGTTGCAAATTTTTTTTTTTTTAAGTCATTTTTTTTGGCAATTTTTCGAGAATTATGCTCAACTCGTGTTTGAATGTAGCGTGATTTTTTGTAGGTGGTAACATAAACATGCAAACATTGTTTATGCTTAAAACAATTGTGCAATTAAATATTTTGCTTAGATTTTTTTGTAAAATTTTATTTTGTCAGGTTTTTTTGAAAGTCAAATTAATTTGAATATTCATTATATCCGCTACTAGAACAAGGTGGGCAAAGTGAATTTGTTTGAATAATTTGTATAAGCTTTTCGTACCCTACATTATATGGGGTAGAAAGGATATTATACTTTTTTTAAACCACAAAACTACAAATTATAAATTTAAAAGTAAAATCAATTTAAAACAGAAACAACAATTTTAAATGAGTAGATTTAAGTAGATTTACATGTGTAGGTAGATTTGTAGCTTGTTTTTTAAAGAAATTAGACCCTTATAATATAACCCCTGTAAATCAGATGACTTATGATCTAAATTTTTGAGATAATTAAAGTAGTTTTGGCACATTACCCAGTAAAAAATTTTAAGGTTTTCGGAAGCAAGAAAAGTACAAGAGCGCTGATATATGTGCTGGCTATTACATGCTACTTAGAAGCAACAGGGAAGCGAAAACCATTGAAGTCAATTTTTAATATAAGTAAATGAAAATTATTTAATAGCTTCGCATAATCCCTTATAAGTAAGCAGGTTGTAAGGGAGTAGTTGAAATGATTATTTAAAAGAAAAAATTTACGACCAAAGTACAAAGTGCTTCTGTTAATTCCTTACATGGAAGCACGTTGTATTGCAATGATTTCAAAATGTGCTTACGATTATTCCCGACATGTAATCGAAAACAAGATATGCTTAAAATTACTTCTTTTTTATTACGCAATCAGTCAGCAAATTGTTTTTGAGCAGAGAGGACGCAAGCAAATTTTTAAGTGGTCAATTACTAGATTTGTTGTTGTTATTTTAAAAATTACATATTAACTGTGTTGTGTGTTTGCTTTGATTTTTGTTCTTTTGCATAAGTTTTTGTGTTGCGCTTCTTGTATACAGTATAGAAGCAATTACTCAAAGGTATGAAAGCTGCGGTTTTTGGAAGCTATTCCTTCACGGAATAATGTAAGCCATGAAAAACGCAGTGATTTTACAAAAAAGTAGTGCTTCCAAGTGGGAATTCGCCATATAAAAATCATGCCTCTTGTAAGCAGGTTTGTAAGGGGGAATTGTGCTTCTCTCCCTTACAAACCTGCTTACCAGTAAGCACCGTTTTTTACTGGGTATTAACCCACACTAGCTTAAGTGTTTTTTAAGTTTATTGATTTTTTACTGATAGTGTTTCTCTCTGAAGCACATTTACATTTATGTGCAGGATGTTTTTAGATTTGTACCAGAAATAAAAAAAAACGTTCTATGACAAAAATTAAAAAAAAAATTTATGTTAAACAAAAGACCTGTCAAAGGAGTCTTAAATAGAAATATCGTTTTTGATAATGTTCCTAATCAGGGTTGTCAGATGTGGCGATTTCTCGTCAAACTTGTTTGGCGACCTAATTTTCAATTTGGCGACATGACGATTTTTTGGAGATTTATAAAATAGTTGACGATTTTGTGGGCTATTTTTGATGAGCCATGAATTTGTTTTGGAATTCTTTAAATTCAATACAAAACAAGTAAGAAAGAAAAGTCGGTCAAGCCCGACCATATGATACCCAACAATAGAGTATTAAAAAACACAATATGCTTATATGTCCATATAAATATTGATTTATCTATGTTTATAATTTTCATTAAAATCAGTTTGAAAGTTTGTGAGAGGCAGAAATCGCCCCCTACCTCCCCTGGTGGTCCTATTTTTTAAAAAATGCATCCCTTTGTGTCCATATAGATATGGTTTTATCTATGTTTTAAATTTCATTAAAATGGGTTTTATAGTTTCTGAGAAGAAGAAATTTCCCCCTATCTTCCCTCGTGGTCCTGCGATTTGGCCCAATTTCAATAGGCTTGGTCCTTGTGGCAATAAGAACCTATGTCCCAAATTTTATCAAATTATTTCCAAAACCTGTACTTTGCGCACACGGTTACATGGACAGACAGCCAGCCGGACGGACATCGTAAGTTCGACCCAGAAAGTGAATCGATCGGTATACTTTAAGGTGGGTCTAGGACCAATATTTTATGGCGTTACACACATCAGCACAAATGCATAATACACTCTCCACTATTGTGGTGTGGGTATAATAAATCTGGAGTCTTAAAATGGAAAGATCGTTTTTAATAATATTCCTAATATCTACAGACAGAAAAAATTATCAGTAGTTTTTAATTAATTAAAAAAATTGTTTTAAAAGTATTCCAATTTATTATAAATTTTCATATTAACTGGAAAGTGTATTCTTAGTCAAATTACAATCCATAAATATGAATATTTTTCTATGCACTATCAGAATTAAATTTCCAGATCGTATTTCAATTTAATTAATGTGATAATTGAATCAATTGAAGCACAGCCGCAAATAACGTTTTAAGTTACAAAATAATAATTTTTCAGGAGAGCAAGAAAACGTTTTTTGACAGGCAGCAATATTTGTTTTAAAAATTTTTATTTCTATTATTAATAATAATGATAATAAAAACTTTTACGCAAAAGGCTTTTTAAGCATTATTCCGCACTGCAAAACCATTTCGGTTTCATCATTTTGTTAGTAACTTGCAATGTTCTTCCACTGGCTGACACTTTGTACGCCATTTTGAAGGCGTTATTGTGCACAGTTTTGGTTGATTTGATGTTTAATCTGTGTAAGAGAGTAAGGCCAACGGTTATCTGAAAAAAAAACAGTTTTTGCAAAATGTGGCGTTTACAACGTTATTCGCGGCTGTGCTTCAATTATTTAATATTTTTTTTCTTTGGTTGAAAGAAAATTAAAAATATAATTTTGATTTAATTAGCATTTAAGTTATTTAGAATTAAATATTGAATTCAAATAATAATTAAATAACAAAGAATCTTTATTGATTTTGATAAAGTTATTTAAGCTTGTTGAATTGTTGTTGGGAAATGTAAAATCCTGAGCTATATTAATTAAATCAATTAACACATTGTTGAACTGCAATATATTTAAAATTATCATTAATCTTTATAATCATTTTAGTAAAAGGTGCAAAATCAATAAATTGTTTGCTTGATTCTATGAATTTGGAGATTATAGAAACATTTTTTAATTTTTTCTATATACAGCATAGTAAATATTTAAAATTTCAAGTTGTTAAAATTTGTTAAAATTATAATATTTTATTAATTCTATTTCCTCCAACACAAAATCCTTTTACCCTAAATAACATTAAATATTATTAAAAAAAATTGATTAAAAAACAAATTTCAACATCGCTGTTATCACTACGAATAAATATTTAATAATAAAACTTACATTAAGTGTCATAAATTTATAAAAAGAATCCATACCTGTAATGAAAAAAAAAATATATTGAATCCATTAATAAATCTTTTTTTTCTTGTTTATTTGAGGATATAAAAATATTTAAAATCATACCTAAAAAAAAACGATTTAATTATAATGTTAATTTGCAATCTAATCTTTAACATATATGAAATTAATTATACTTGATAATTGCATTTTTGAGATTAACTTGGAATTATTTCCAGCTTTAAGTTCACCATTTTTCTAGCTCAGTGAGTTTTCTGTTCGCATGTACTGAAAAAAGGGAAAATAAGGCCACACAATAAACACAGCGGGGTATCAATAGGGGGAAATGTGTTAAAAATTAGATTTAAGGAAAAGTAGTACTTGAATAAACAAAACGAGATTGATTAAATAGAGGTCAATATCAAGAATCTGTACTTAACAAATAAAGTTGCTCTTTCCTCACACATTTTGTAAGCAAGACCGAATATTTGTTACAACTGTTTTACCGGTTGACTCGGGCTTGACTTTGAATTTTTGCGGCGAATGGTTTATAAATGCAAAACCGCAAGAGATGCTTTTCTTAAGCAAAACAGTCACAATTAAAAATAAAACAAAATCTCAGACAATCAGAAGGAGATAAAAAAAAAATAGAAATAAATCTTATGCCACTAGAGGTGAACCCAATAAAAAATTTTATCATTTTGCGAAGCACTAATAATACATTTAAAAAAAAATAAGTGCACATTTATGCGCTACGCAGTCAGACATACAGTAAAGCAAGTGAAAGAACTCTCACAACTTTTAAAAAAAAAAATAGCATTTCAAGTGCTACGGCATTCCCTTACACCGAAGCAGGTTTGTTTGGGAGAATACTAAAAAATAACTGTATCAATATATTCAGCGTGTCAAGCTGGGGGTAAATCATGGCAGTCGTGATCGAAAACTTTTTCGATGCGGAAGCAATTTTATTTCTAATTCTTTCTGTCCATACTGAACGGATCGAAATAATTTTTTTTAGTGTTGTAAAGCATAATTTGAGTTTGCAAAACACTGAAAAAATAATTACGATACGTTCAGTATTGACAGAAATAAAATTGCTTTCGAACCGAAAAAGTTTACGATCACGACTGCTATAATTTGTCCCCTGATCGTTACTTCCAACAATATTTTTATGAGCTGAATAATACGCTTTATGTGTCAAAAATGTGTTGCTTCAAAGTGGGAACTCCCCATATAAATTTCAAGTCTTTCTTACGCGCAATGGTAAGCGAAACTTTTATGTTTCTCCCTTACAACCCCGCTTCGTTCAAAGCTCTATTTTTTATTGGGAACAGGTTACACAAAGTTTGTCACTCCGTGAAAAGCTTTTTTAATATTCACCAAAGAACTCAAGAGTTTAAATTTTCTGTATCCTTGACTAATTCTAAGCCTATTGTTGAAAACGCACTTACTTCCGAAAGACTCAACAGAAAAGAAAAAACGGTTGGTGTCATATTGTTTAAAGTTATCCTAAGATGCCATAAAAAGCTGGCTACTCAAGTGTTCGGACTTTCGGTAGAAGGAATCAAATATTCCGCACAGCCGAACCCAGCACTTTTACTTCTTCTCAGTAAAATTTTTGCTTTGAGGAACAAAACTGATTTTGAAATTTCGTGAGCAAATGATGGATAAACAAATATGGTGTCCTTTTACTTCCTTTGTATAGCAAATTTAAAGTCATGCCTATTCTTCCATTCAAAAAAAAAAAAAAAAAAACAAAATTCCAGTCTATTTTAAACCCTGGATGTTAAAAAAAAATGGGAAATAAATCCGGACTATTAAAATGGATAGATCGATTTGTAAAGAACTTTACATTTGCTAATGGCAACAGAAATTGTACACTGAAAAAATTTTCTTCAAAGATCCAATGAAATTTACATTAAAATTCAACCTATGTAACCCTTCATTGGATTAATGAAATGTTTCATAAAATCAATGAAAATTTTGCATTAGTTTAATGACAAACGTTTATTTTATCCATTTTTTTTAATGAGAATTCATAAAATCAATGAAAATTTTGTCATTGATTTTATTAATCCTTCATTAATCCAATGAAGGGTTACATAGGTTGAAATTTAATGTAAATTTCATTGGATCTGTGAAGAAAATTTTTTCAGTGTATGTTGCAAAGCAGGTTATATTTTCGTAGGATTAATTTTATAAAGTTTTATCACTGAGTCTAAAATATAATACATTCTGTAAAATTATTATGTTAATACTAGGGATGTAACGATACGCATTTTTGCCGATACGATACCGATACTCAAAAAGAAATATCGACGAAACCGATACAAAGACAGATACGAATATTTAATTTAAATTCAAGGTAAAATCAATTTATTTTTTATATAAAATGACAGTGTAAGAGACTATTATACCCTCCACCACAATAAGTTGTGAAGAGGGTATATTAAGTTTGTCATTCCGTGTGAAACTTTTTTATTATTCATCTCAGACCCCATAAAGTATATATATTCTGGGTCCTTGAGTAATTCTAAGTCGATTTAGATATGTCTGTCTGTCTGTCCGTCTGTTGAAAACACGTTCACATTCGAACAACTCAAAAGAAATGAACAAACTTGGTGCCAAACTGCTTGTAGTTATCCTAAGCAGTTTGGGATTGAAATCCAGCAAAATCGGTTCAGTAGAACCAGAGCTGTGAATCAAAATGTGGAACCACCACCTAAAGAAATTGATAATTTTGTTACAAAAAACAACATAAATGCTGGAACAAGGCACGGAATGAGATAAGATTTTGCAAAAATTTGTTTTATTTGACTTTAAATCACGCTGTTCAATTTCGTGATGATCCGTCCATAATTTACCCTAAGCCCCATATAAACAATACTCCCGGAAAACCGTTTAGTACGCCTAAAACCGTAAAAAATAACGCTAGCGTAACAAAATTTGGTACGTCACAGTTTTTTAGGACTAGAAATAACGATCGGTCCATATATTACCTTAGGCCCCATATAAACCCTACTACCGGAAAACAGTTTAGTACGCCTAAAACCGTAAAAAATAATGCAAACCTATAAATGATACTGTTAAATTTCGTGAAGATCGGTACATAATTTACCCTAGGCCCCATAGAAATCCTACTCCCGGAAAACAGTTTAGTACACCTAAAACCATAATTAATAATGCTAGCATAACAGAAATTGGTACGTCACAGTTTTAAAGGACTAGAAATGACGCTGTGAAAATTCGTGATGATCGGTCCATAACTTACCCTAGGCCCCATATAAACCCTACTACCGGAAAAGAGTTTAGTCGCCTAAAACCATAATTAATAACAAATCGTCACAGTTTAAGATAATAATAACCTCATACAGATATTACTCCTTAAACATTCGAACTGTCGGTGGAGGGTATCAAAGATTCGACACAGCCGAATATAGCACTCTAACTTGTTATTATTTAAAATTGATATTATAAGATTTTAAAAAACAGCAAATTGAATTTGAATGCATAGTAAAATTAAGAAAAATTCATTTTATTAATAATCAAAAAAAAAAAAAAAAAAAAAAACGCGTGAGAGATTATAAATATTTAAAATTAATATACATAAGATTTTTGGTTTAAAAACAAAGTATTAGTTCATGCAGGTCTGCTTCTAGTTACATCTTGCGATGTTGAAAGTATGTTTTCCATTTATTGAACTGTTTTTGGCGATAACAGAAGATTACTTAATTTTGACAATTTGAAGAAACATGGTATTGTACTATGCAATCAAAACTGAATTAAATAAATGTTTCTTTAATAACAACATGTTTATTTTTGCCAGTTTTGCCATTTTGTGCCAATTTTCGTGCCATTTTTTATACTTTTTCGTGCCATTTTGCCAGCCATTTTTAAGCATTTTTCGTGCCATTCTAAACTTGCCCTGATCATTATTCATTATTCTCTAAATCCTTAAGTCTTTAATTCAGAGCTTATGTTAAGTAAGTCGACAATTTTTGGGACTCTGAATTATTCTGCATCCTAGTTTATTCATTTAATGTATTTTCTAATACTGTTTGAAGACTGTTAACTAGCGAAATATCTTCAGAAAATTTTGCAGTGGCTTTGCTTATGGATTTTGTGGTATCTTCGAAGTAACCCAAAATTTGTATCAAAATTAGTTGTATTCTTACAAATTCCATTAAAAATGAGCAAAAAAAGTCTCAAAAAGTACTAATGCATACAAGATTTGTCAATGAGAGAACGTTTTACTATTATCGTGCAAAACAAAACGGCTAAAGCTGCTGCTCCACACCAAGCGTTCAATGCGTTTATGCATCAGTCAAGTAGTAGTGTAAAATTGAATTGAATTGAAAAGTTATACTGCAAACGCGTAGTGCATATACGTATCGTAAGGTATTAAGTATGATTACTTTCTACTTAACATGCGTCTTGAAAAAAGGTCAAAAAAGTAACATACACAAAAAACGCGAGGTTCGGACCTTTAGTTTTAGAATTAAAAGAAACTATTTATTATTCTATTTGATCTCGTGCTCTGATATGATTACTGTTAGTTGTAATGCAAACAATAAGCAATGAAAATTAAATGGTTTTTTCTGTTCAAAAAAATCTAAAAAAAGTAGCGACGTATCGCCAGTAAAGTATTACCGATTCCAATATATCGGCAAAAACAAAGTAACGCCGATATATCGGTGTCGATATTCGTTACTATTCTAATAAATAACTTTATTAAAACCCAATGCGGCACGTGTTAAAATTGAAACATAAATTTGAAATTTTTACAGAATTATTCTCTTGCTATTTTTTATCATTAAAACCCCGCTTTAAGTCAAATAAGGACCAGCCTCATATTCATTTACCATTTAGTTAGGGTAGGAGTTGGAGTTAGAACTATTTTTTGACACCTCCACAGCCCTGGATAGACCCTTTTTAAAACTGTAAATTTTTTATCCCTCTTCCAAAATATCCCCTATACGCCTCTGGTTACTTTTGTAAATTAAAACTACAACAAATTATTATAATAATAATTTACATAAAACCTGACAAATGCGTGGGTTTTCACTTGTTTCGTGTTTTTAATCCCAACTTAAAAAATAACACTCTGAACTATAATGCTTTACTTATAATAAATGCAATGAAAATAAAAAGAAACTAAAACTGGTCTTGTCTTAATACAACATTTTGTCATTTTTTTATAATAAATTAAAAGCAATTAATTTTATGGAATTTATACGATTAAGGTCTTTGCCATATTTGTTTTTTTTTTTAAACATAAGTAAAAAAAAATTAAATAAAATATATAAATTATTAAAATTAAAATTTTCAATTCAAGTGCAAATAATATTTCAAGTATATGGGAATTTAAATTTAACAAAACTTTTATTGCAAAAATATTAAAAAAAAGTAGTACCAATGACTTGTAGAAACAAAGAGATTAAGCTAAAACTAAAATGGTATTGAATTAATTTCATATCTGAACATGGTTCACTTTTTTTTTGTTAACATGTTAAGCGCCTTTATTTGTTTAACAATTGTTAATTAAAATGTTAAGTAGGTTGTCGTTGTTGCTGTTGTTATGGGTTATTGCATTTATTGATTGTTATAAATATTTTTTTGAACGAATAGTTTTGATGTTCAGTTATAAAAAGCTTGTTTAATTGTTTAAATATGTATAATAAACATTTTTATTTCTATAAACAGTGAATTTAAAATGTTGTTTTCAATTGTTGGAATCATAAATCTTTTTACTAACTCCTGTCTTGGTTTTGTTGTTATTAAGAAAAGTAAAAAGGTGTTTTTAAGGCAGTTTCACACTATAATACAAGTCGTAATTATTTTGAGCAATCTGCAAAGCTGACATGATAAGCTATTGTTTTTTTTTTAGAAATTTTCAAACAGTAATTAGAAGAATTTTCGTCAAAATACTTAAGGCTTGTATTTAAGTGTTAAACAGCCTTTAGGAATATTATTTTCTTAATATTAAGTACTTAAACGTTTAGTATGACAAATAATAACATAATTGTACAGAAAGAAAAAAATAAATTTCGTGTCTGTACAATTATTTCATTATTTATCAAATCTCTAATTATATAACTCTCGTATAATTTAGATTTTCATAAAAAAAAGCTTGGGAAATCGAAGATAAGAATCGAAATTAAAACAATTTAATTAAAGAAAATCATGAATTTGAACACAATCGAATAATGATTGATGAAACCGGTTTCCTTCATTAATACAATTACAAAATATGGGAAATTGAAATCAGGGACAATTGTTCTTGCATCAGCGGTAAATGTAGCTTCTTAAGTAAAAAGTTAAGTGTGCATGTCACTCAAAAGTATTACTGTTCCATTTTCTTTGAAGCTAAAGTCTGCAAAACAGCACACAAAAAAAATTACAAATGTTATTAAGTAATTAAACAAAATTTGTAATGAATTTATCATGTTTGTAAATTGTTTTAATAATAATGATTTTTTTTTTTTTTTGTAGGAAATTATTGTGTATATCATAGAAAAAATATTTTGTGTCAAAAAGTTGAAAACATAAAATACAAAATATGAACGATGTGGTGATTGTTCTGAAATTTATCATTCTATACGGTCAGTTTACTTATTATTTATAAAGAAATTTAAACGGGCATTTTATTTCAATTCTAGTTTGCCAAATAATACTGTTAATACGTTTTGTGTTGATGTCGGAAACTAATAGTGCATTGCAGGTCTATATTTGCTCCTTAATGAGTGTTAATGGTTTTTGTGATGTGATTTTTAAAAAGTTAATTGTATTGACGAATGTGGTATTCAATATGACAATTGATTTGTCGAAATTTTTTTCTGTGTGGAAAAATGCATGCTGCTCTGCACCGCAGGATTTTGGAAAAATTCTTGATTCAAAGATTTAGTTTTAACAAGATGCAGCCACAGCTGTTATTTTTTAACTGCTCCTAAATTTTTTGGGAACACATCACTCATTTACTTCAATAGAGTCATAACTCAAAAAGTACGATTTTTTAACCAAATATGCAGAATTATGCGCAATATCATGATTGAATGCAAACGGGTTATCCCAACATAAAATCGACGGCATGAAATCGACGTACTTCTTGTCTCTGAACAACACTTTACTCATAAAAACTGCTTTAGGGTAAATGGATACCTAACGTATGACACAAAACATCCCAGCGGACGGGCTTTTGGTGGCACAGCCATAATTGTGCACAAACACATCAGACACTTACCATTGCCGGAGTTGCCGGAGGCCACATCTATAAATCTTACTGATTTCAAACTAACGTTAACATTCGTTTATTGTCCTCCGAGGCACAAAATTGTACACGATAAATTTCTCAACTTCTTCTCCACATTGGGCCAGAAATTCATTGCTGCTGGCGACTACAACGCTAAACATACATATTGGGGCTCCAGACTTATTAGTCCTAGAGGTAATCAGCTATACAATACCGTAACTGCAAATAATTTTGATGTCGTTTCGAGTGGTGAGCCTACCTATTGGCCAACCGACTTCAATAAGCTACCAGACCTTATTGACTTTGCTGTAATTAAAAACATCAAGAGCGATCAGGTACTAGTTAGTTCCTCCTATGATCTTTCGTCTGATCATTCACCTTCAATCCTGATTTTAAAAGGTAACTCTGTCGCCGCAGCTGCAAACTTTATTTCCTATCCAAACAGAAACACAAATTTGTTAAAGTATAAAATGTATGTGAGCTCTCACCTATCACAGTGCATTCCCCTAAAAAATTCATCTGACATCCAAATAGCTGTCGACCGATTTACAGAAGTCTTGGATTCTGCAGCAAGAAATGCAACCCTAATCAAACGGACAATTAAACGTGCTCCTGACAATACATCGACGGATATAGACCCCCTTATCAAAGAAAAAAGGAAGTTAAGAAGACAATGGCAAAACCGTCGTTCCCCGTCTACTACGGCCCAACTAAAATTATGCCTGACAACTGTTCTCAACAAATTGAGACAGAACCACGAGTCTGCAATAGAAGGCTATCTAAACAGCCTAGATGCCACAAAAAACTCCAATTATAGCTTATGGAAGGCTGTACGGCATATGAAATGCCCTATAACCCAAGAACCTCCATTAAGACTGGAAAACCGCACTTGGGCCAAAAACACACATGAAAAATTAAACGCTTTCGCGGGCCACCTTGAAAAAGTTTTCACGCCACATGATGCACATACTTGTTCCTGTCATCCAATCATTCCTGATAAGGTAAACCATCCAATATAATTTAACACAACTCAAGTAAAATCTGCAATAGAAAAAGTGAATGTTAGAAAATTTCGCGGACCTGACCGCATCACAGGGTCAATGATAAGAAACTTACCGTCGTCTGCTTCTAGAATCTTGCTGCCCATTTTAAACGCGATATTAAGAGTCGGATACTTCCCAGCCTCATGGAAGAGGTCTATAATTGTTATGATTCCCAAGCCAGGAAAAGATCCTAGCCAGGTTGCGTCGTACAGACCGATAAGCTTATTATCTAAGCTTTTCGAAAAAATATTCGTTTTAAGTATAACTCCTCATCTAAATGAACACGATATCATCCCGGATGACCAGTTCGGATTCAGAGCGAAACATGGACAAGTGAACAAGTGCATAGAATTGTCACCCTAATTAGATCGGCGTTTGAGAAAAAGCAATACTGCTCAGCCCTGTTTATAGGCATTTCCCAAGCATTTGACAAAGTTTGGCATGATGGGCTTCTCATCAAAATCACACGAATGCTTCCTCAAAACACTCACAAGCTTCTGGAGAGCTATCTAACAGGCAGAACATTCATAGTAAGGTCGCAAGATAAATACTCCCCCCTCAAGAAAATTACTGCTGGTGTCCCCCAAGGCAGCATATTAGGACCGCTTCTATATATAATATACACAGCGGATATGCCAACAAACCTGAGCACGCATACCTCTAAATTTGCAGACGACACAGCATTTATTAGCGTTAACCATGACCCAAAAGTCGCATCGGAAAATCTGCAGTCCCACATCAATGAACTAGAGGCCTGGCTAGAAAAATGGAGAATAAAGGTTAGCCCGGCTAAATGTGCTCACTTAACTTTCACGCTCAGAAGACAAACGTGCCCAGCTGTAAAAATAAATAACATCACTGTTCCGGTAGAAAACCATGTTAAGTACTTGGGAATTCATATAGATAGACGCTTGACCTGGTCTCGTCATATTGAAGCGAAAATAACGGCTATGAAACTTAAAGCAGCTCAACTACATTGGCTTCTCTGTCGAAACTCAAACTTGTCTTTAGACAACAAAATTCTCTTATACAAGTCCATCATTAAACCATTATGGACATATGGCATCCAATTATGGGGTACTGCATGCGCATCTAACATCCAAAAGCTTCAAAGAAGACAGTCTAGAATATTACGACAAATTGTCTGCGCCCCATGGTACATACGTAATGATATTATCCACAGAGATCTCAACGTCCGCACTATCCAGGAGGAAATTAAAAAATATTTAATAAGCTACATCGATAAACGAATGGCCCACCCTAACTACCTCGCTCGGGGTCTGCTTCAGTTCGAAGGTCACCAGAGGCTAAAAAGAACCGATACTTTGAGCCTAACTAGAAGACATTTTTAAAATTTGAATACAGCAGTTAGTGGTTACATTGGTAACAACTAATAAACAACAAGTTGAATTAAGATTTGAATACATATTGTAAATTTCGATAAGAAAGATTCAACAATAAAAAAAATTAATTAAAAAAAAAAAAAAATTAATTATTGATATTGTATTTAAAAAATTATTTCTGAAACGTTGGAAATAAAGTGATTGTAATAAAAATTTACCTTTATTATACTTATTATTTGTTTAAGAAAATTAACATAGTTTTTTAAAACAGTGTCTTTTATGTTTTCTTTTTTTCGATCAAATACAATATTGTTGATCAAAAATAATGGCTCTACTGAAAAATAGTATTTCATTTATTATGACCCTATTGAAGTAAAAGAGCGATATGTAAGTAAATTATACACAGAGCATTATAAAAATTATATTCAAAACTAAATTCAAACGACAGGTTCCTAGGTTTTTTTTAAAAAAATGTCAGAAAAACTGTCTTAACTTTAACTTTTAACAATAATTAGTATTGTGGTAATTTTGTTGAACTGTTTATGGTTTTAATCAAAATTTCGGTATTTTAATTGAGCTAAAGTTCATCAAATTAATTTTCATTAAAGTATTTTTATGAAGAAAGAAATTTTACAACATGAAATTAATGAAAATTCAATGATAATTTTTCACTATTGAATGCCGCGTGAGTCGAACCCAGGCTTTCACGGACAGGTTACACTTACATATGTATTTCAATTGTAACCACTCAATCACTTCAGAGGGTTTTGCCGTTTAACATTCACAGCCATCGACGACTGCTGGTAGTTAATATTCAAACATCTATCTTTAAACCAAATTTTAACCCTTGGTAGATCGAATGATTTTAACTTTTGACTCTATTCTCGGTTCGTTAATAAAGTATAACAAAAATAGTTAAATTGAATTGGAAAAAGATAGCTATAGACTATTTAAAAATCTACGCGTATTTAAGACCTACAAGGTGACTTGTAATATTAGAGTTATTTCTAAAAAATACAGTATAAAAAATACCCATGAAAGTTTTTTTTTCATAAGAATAATTTAAACATTAAAATTGTAACCAAAAACGGTATTTTTAATATTCATATTTTCTACAGTTTATATTTTTTAGATAACTTTATTTTCTTGTCTTACTGAAGGTCCATAGTTGCCAGATAAAATCACTCGCAAATTTTGACGAAATACTATTCAAACTAATCAGATTGACTTCTACAATCGGCTTAAATTTTAGAGTCGAGAATCGTTAACTTAAACTTCACTTTATAGCCGTTCCACGGCCGGTCCCAAGGAATTTCAATGACCGGCTTCGCTAACTAAAGTTTTTCTGCATAGTCGGTCTTCGGCCGGGATGCTGGTGTTTGTTATACCATAGAAGAGAAAATCCTTGCGACCGACCGATGGCTGCCTAGATGTTTTTTCGGAATTTTGAAATTCGGGACTTTTAGTTTCTGGTATATAACCCCAACCCACATAAAGGTGCATGTAGGCGACATGGTTTTTTACATCTGACTTGTCAACTTTTCAAGTCACATGTAATTGTGCATGTCTGTCAAAATGGCTGTTTTACAGAAGGTTTATAATATTCGGTCACAAACGTACATGTAATTGGCTTCTGACATTCAGGTATGTGATGAAAATCGATCGATTTTAAAACGAACGTTTTTAAAAGGTGTGATGAATTTCGAAGGATTTTAAAATCTATTTCTGAATTATAGTCTAAAATTTTCGTTCAGAATACACTTCAGTTAACGTATATAATATAAAATTTGAAAGAATAAAGACTGAAAATAAATGGAATATGCATTTAAAATCCATTTTAAAACGATATTTTCGGTTTCAAATCGTATCGTTTTTAAAATCGATTTCCATCACATACCTGATTGTCTCTGTTTTTTCCCCATAGTTGTTACAAAAACCAAAATAAAAATGCCGCCACGAAATTTTGTGTTAACACCGTTAAATAACTTAGCCATCTTAACATATTTTTCTTTTAAATCAAAGGTACCAATTAAGGATATTATAATGCAGGGTTGTCAGATTTTTTTGAGCTCTATCGCCAAACCGGATGTCAGAAATCGCCAAAAATCGCCAAACGTCAATTTGGTTCAGTTTTTGTAATTTTTTTTATTAAATTATGCATACAAAAGACGCTAGTAAAATATGTGAGTCAAAAATCGCCAAAAGCTGAGAAAAAATACAAAAAATTCGCCGAAAGTAAATTTTGTTTTGTTTCTGTATTTTTTTTTTTTAAATAACATAAAATGGAGATCGTATATGATGTATTCAGTTAAAAAAGCTTAAATTAAGTAAATAATTCTATAAGATCGCACACTTCAGCCTCATTTCATTACTGGAGTTTGACCTGCATACATACTATTAGAATTTAATAGTGACTGAATATAAAATTCACTTAAATGATAACAAAACAAAAATCATGTGGAAAAATGTTGCAAGTTTTTTTTTATATTAGTCTGAGTTCATACGGCTCATGCCTTATTGACAAGGTTCTTCCCTTTTCTTCTTTGAACATGAATTGGTGTTCAAATGATTCATGTCATGTTGACGACATGTTTTTTATTTGGTTTTATTTGATATTGAAAACAAAAACAAAAGTAAGCAACGAATAAGAAAGCAAAACGTAAAGACAGTACATGCATCTGTGTACTCGTTTCTTTTCCCCTCGTCCCTTTCGCCTATGAAGTAGCAATCATTTCAATAAGACATGAACCGTATTAAAACTGACTTAGTAATGATAACAAAAAATATCAAGCTGTTTAACAAAATCGCCGAAATAATATAAATGGTAAAAATAGCCAAGTTAATCGCCAGTTATATCAGAAATCGCCACAAAAGTCGCCAGTCGCCAAATGGAAAATCCCATCGCCAAACACGTTTCAAAATCGCCACGTTTGGCGAGAAATCGCCATATCTGACAGCCCTGTTATAATGAAACGTTTTTTATCTATATACATATATATGTAAATCGGCTAAGGCAAAACAGTTAAGAACACTTTCCTCCTCTGTATGTCAACCGATTTTAACAAAATATATACCATTTAAGAGGTATTTACTCAAAGAAGTGCACAATGTATATTTTATTAAAATCTGTTCAATAATTTCAGAGTTATAAGCGTTCAAAATTGTAACTAACACAAATGCAAAATAAATAAATAAAAATTTATTTTCAATTATCAAATAATAAAAAGTTAGGGTGATCGATTATTCGACATTTCTCAGAAACCGGTTTTCGAATATTTCGACTTTATAAATCAGACCAGGCAAAACTGTTAAGAACGCTTTCTTCCTTTGTTTGTCAACCGAACCTCTATGGGGAGAAAAAAGGGGAAATATGGGAAACTAAATTTCTTTTTTTTTTTTACTTTTCAGTGCTTCATGTGATAGTTTTTAAATTTTCTATAGAACTTAGAAACATATTATTATAGGTGTAGGATCCTGAGTGAGTGTAACCTATAATATAAAAAATGCTGGTATTTTTTGTTTTTCATCTGGAACTTTTTGAATTTTCGTTAATATTCGACCTATAAAGAAAAAAATATACATTAAACTGGGTGAATAAGAACATGTAAGGGGAGCTTTTTGGTACTTTTTCGTTCTACATCTGGTACTTTGATTAATTTTCGTTAATATTAGACATAGAAACATAAAAATAAACGTGCAACGTCCTGAGTGGATGACAATATATAAAGAAGACATTTTCATACTTTTTTGTTTTTCAATTGGTATTTTTTATACTGAACTTACAAAATTAAATTAACTCACGTAGAAGATAAAATATGAACGGGAGGTTGGTCCCTCGCCAAAATGTTTTCTTCATATTTCGAAAAACAAATTATGGTCGAATTTTGACCATAAGGCGAGCACTAGTATATATAATTACATAAATTCTTTTCAATGGTGCGATGATCATACATATTTCAGTATTGTAAAATATTAACTTCAGCCGGCTAATGATTCCGTCAATAGTGGACGCCGCTGCCGGTTTCTTCGCGGCATAGATTTCTGATATCAGATGGTTTGTCAGAAGAAAATAGAGCACGCTCTAATTGAAATTTTGTCAGATGACTTTGCATCTGACTTTTACAGAAGCAAAGTTTAAAAGGTAACACACGACATGTCGTGTACGGTCGCCTTAAGTATGTTTGTATGCTTAAAATTATTTAATAAGAATTATTAATAAAACATTTTAACATACAATATAATAAAATATTAAAAATTTGGATTAAAAACCATAAATTGTTCAACAAAATAACCACAATACTAATTATTGTTAAAGCTAAGGCACGAGCTCTATGTGTACATTTGCCCTTCAAGTTGTGCTGAAAAAGGTCAACAGAAAAGAGAAGGACAAGATGAAAGAACAGAAAAATGTACTTGGACTTCAAGAAAAATTCTTGACAAAAGTACGAAAGAACAGAAGTAAGGAAAAAACATGTAAAATCAATTAAAATGGATAATCATTCAGGAAAGCAAATTTCGATCTACCAAATGTTAAAATACAATTTGGTTTAAGGATTGATGCTTGACTATTGACGTCAGCAGTCGTCGATGGCTGCGAGTGTAAGACGTCAATTCCATCTGAGGAGATCGAGTGGTTGCGATCGAAACATGTCATGGTAACCTGCCGGCCAGGGTTCGAGCCCCGGCCACGTCAAGAATGAAAGATTATCAATAACAAATTTAATTAATTTTCATGTTGTAAAATTCCTTTCTTCATAAAAATAACTTAATGAAAATTAAATTTCATGAACTTAAGTCTAATTAAAAATATTAAAAATTTGGATTAAAAACCATAAATAGTTCAACAAAATAACCACACTAATTATTAATATACAATTTTTATTATTTTTCGGGCATTTTTCACCATTTTTAGATGTAATATCCGTATTTGTCTGGGAGTTATTTAATTTTTTTTTTTTTTGCCTTATTTAATTTCTTTTCGATGGACTGTTTTTGGGAGTTATTTCTTTGTGAAATGTCGCCAAAAAGTTGGGATTTGTTTCATTTTTCATTATTGAATTATTGATTTTTTTTTTGGGATTCATTCATTTATTCTAGTTTGGGATTAATTTCATTTATTTTAGGATTTATTTCATTGGGAATTATTGCACTGGGACTTATCACACGTGGAACTTAATTTGTTGCCCCACTCAGTTTTAATAATATCGATAGTACTATCGATTGTTTTGTAGCTGATTCTTTGGGCCGTTTTTCATTTTTTTTGGGAATTATTTCATTCCTCATTATGAAATAATCTCCAATGAAATAACACCCAACAAAATTTTTAAAATTCGGGGCTTTTTTCATAGCGTGTTTAATTTGGGTGTTATTTCATTTTTTATTCGGGGTTATTTCATTTTTAAAGCTGTTTGTTTTTGGGGGTTATTTCATTTTATTTGGGGTTTATTTCATTTGCTTAATTTGATCTTTTTCTTTTTTTTTTTTTGAGAATTCAAGTAACTGTTTTTTGGAATAACAGTGTCAACATGTGAGTACAATCTGCCTTGCATGTTGAGTTGAGTTGATGTAAAACATAAAATAATTTCAGTTGTGCATCGAAGTTCGGACGCTTTACATCATCTCGTGTTAATATTTAAAAAAATGGAATTCGAAATTGTTGGTGGAAAACAAAGAAATATCAATTTGCTATATTCTTTAAGTGAAAAACAAATTTTATTTAAACAGTGGAGGTAGTTGCGTAAAGGCCAAACGTAAAAGGCAAATTGACTTCCGAACTGCAAAAATAGAGCAGGGCTACAAGGATCTACGGGCGGGTTAAATAACAGCAGCAATATTTTTGAACCTCCACACGATTCATTTCAATAATTTTGCGACTTTGCTGTTGGTCCATATTGACTTCATGAAATCCTTGGTGAAACTGACTCTTTTATGAATTTTGGGCATAATTTCATTTTTGTTGCTGATGGGGATTATTTCATTGGGGGTTATTTCATTTTCATCAGTGGGTGTTATTTCATATGAAAAACTTCCAAATATTGGGGGTTGATTCGTTTTCGTTTTGGGGCTTTTTTCATTTATTTTTCGATGTTATTTCATTCACTGCTTTTGGGTGTTTTTTTCTATTTTTTGGGGCTTATTTCATTAGGGGGCTTTTCGTGGAGGCAATATTAGTGGTACGTAGTTTTAATTTTTAAGATTTCTTTTCAAAATCAGGATTCTTTTTATTAATTGTCAAGAATTTTGCAAATTTGAAGCTGGCAAGCCTAGGTTTGATACAGTATCTTGAATTTATTTAAAAACTTGATATTGAGAGGTCAATAAATTTAATATATGACTTAATATGAAATTTTTGACATAATTTGTCTATGCAAAACATATCTATTTCTTTGATAATAAAACTCGAAATATTTAACACTTCTTAGCAAATAAAATAAAAAAATGCGCGACAGAAAACTCTTTCCGATTTTATTCTAAGTTGCTTAACCATTGAATTTGTCAACTTATCAAACAAACTGCCAACAAGCCTTAACTTTGTATATCACAATATTCGATCGTGTTTTAGTAGGCTCTCTGACCTCGCTTAACCATCAATTCCTTCACAAAAAATTCACAATATTTTAAAGTTTTCAATCAGCACAAGAAAAGATTTATTACAAAAATTTACATAAAACTAAAGCTGTAATTTGCAAATAAACAACAATTTTGTTTATCTTATCAGCAGCACGTATTACTTCACTTAAATTCGTAAAAAAGGCATAGAATTAATTTTTTTCTTATAGAAAACACACTAAACACAGTCTAGCCGAGATAAGCCTAAAGGCAAATTCAAAAATTTTTATTAAAAGTTATGAATCACACTATGCGGTCATATTGAAATAATAATTCTGAATTTTATTTTTTCTTTTACACAATTTTATATAAAATCAAATATTATTAACACTTACCAACAAGCGATAAAAAATATGGCTGTGTTTAAATGGTTTTTTCCTTAAACTATAAAAAATTTCCTTAATTTAGAAAAATTAGCAAATAACACATACAAATTACCAAAATCAAAGCAAAAAAAAAAAACAGCAACAAACAAACATCAAACAACTTTGATCTGTTAAACGCAATAAATGAAAAAAACAACAACTAAAAAAGAAACTATAAATATGCACATAAACTATAAAACTGTATTTATTTATTTATGTAGAAAAAACATTCAAGACAAAACAAAAAAGTAACTGAAATTATGAAATTGGCATTTTAATTCAATTCAAAAACGTTTAAAGACACAAATAATACACAAAACCACACACAAACTACTTCAATTGCATTTAAAACATTTAGAGTAGGTATTATTCGTGCAGCATATGTAACTAACTGTAGCTAAACATTCGTACGTATTTAGCTGCCTGTTGGCCACAGCATACATTATGAATTTTAAACAAATGGCATTACAATTTAACACAACAAATCACTGTTGAAAATAGAGGTCTTTAGTTTTGTTGCAAGTTAAAAACAAAACAAGACAAAAAAAACTTAATACTTCTTTTGATTCAATGTAGGTGAACAGAGTTGCCATTGTAATGAAAATTGTTTTAGAATTATGTGAGGAGTGTAATTTTATACCAGCAAATTTCTAGTTAAAAATTATGTAATACAACTATACAAAAAAATTATTCAATTAAGGCCCGTTTTCAAAACTTACTGAAAGCTAAAAGTAGACTTTAACCGGCCTTATAAAAAGTTTCCCATTATTAAAACTTTACTTTAACCTTAAGGGAGCGATAAAATAAATTAAGGTTCATGCTATCTGGTAGGTAAAATTCAATTTGTAACAATGGAACACTTTTTATATGGCCGATAAAATCCTACCTTTAGCTATCGGTAAGTTGTGAAAACGGGCGTAAAACTTTTATATTTATTATATTTTTTTGACGAAAATATATTTACGCAAACTTTGCTTATAAAATATGTTTAACCAAAAGGGTATTCACGTCACAAGTTGCACCCTTGCAAAAAAGCAAAAGTGCAAAAACATAACAACAACCACAAAGACAATTATTTACGCACAACTAATTGTCTGTGTGGTTGTTGTTAAATGTTTGCACTTTTGTTTTTTTGCAAGGGTGCAACTTGTGACGTGAATTCCCTTAACGTTCTCAAGAATGTTTCATACTAAATTTCTAGGACAGGGTGGACTAAAAGTCATCATGGGGCTTAAAAATTAAATAACTTTTTGGTTTATATGTATTTTTTTATTTCTTTTTTTTTTAGATTATAAAATATAGAAAATGCAATTTTTTTACACTAATTTTGTAATAAAAACAATGTTACTTAAATGACCCCGTATTTAGCTTCGCAATTATGGGCTCGTTTTGGAGCTTTTTCCATTACAACTTTAAAAATTGTGGATTTAGCTCTCAAATTTCTGCAACAATGCAATATTACATGTCCAATATAGTCCGCGGTCCGAATTAAACGTGATCTACCGGTTCGATGGGAATCTTAACTTTGCAACGAGCCATTGCTTTAGACGGCGAAATGTTGACTTTAAAAAAACTGGTGGCTGATTTAAATAATAAAATTTTTGTTAAGTTGTAAATCTCTTAATTATTTATGCCTGTATTTATAAAAATTTTTTGAATTTCATAAAGGTTTACAAAACAAATTTTGTATGAAAATATGGCTTAATAAACGTTTGTTAAATTTAATAATCGTTTATAAATACGGGGGTTATTCTCCAGTGCAATTATTTATTCTCCTCAGCAACAATTTTACAATATTTGTTTCAAATTTATTTTACTTTCAGATTTGTAATTTGTAGTTTTGAGAAACAGGGTCCAAGTATTATTTCTATAATTTGAAGGAAAAAAACCATAAACAAAACAGTTATTATATTTTTGTGCCCCATGGTTACTTTTGGCCCACCCTGTACGTTTACACCAGAGTGAAATTTAGCACATGTGAGATTTCGAGTCAAATCTAGTTGGTTTTGAAAAGATTTATCATAAAAAATCTCCTCAAATATACTCAGTTCCAAGAGATGCAGCTGTGAATTCCCTAATAATGGACTTAAAACTTTAAACTTTGGCACAAAAAAATAAAAGTACGGGACTGTACATCCAACTACACACAGAAAAAAATACCAATGTTAAAATAACATGGCGAAATGTTGATTGAGAATCATGGTAAATTTCTGCAAAATTATCCCCTTTATTTAAATTTATCATTATTTCATATTAATTTTAAATGAAAAATATTATAATAACCTTAAATCACGTTTATTTAATATTATTCACTGTTAAAATAACATTGTTCAATATTGAATCCATAAAAACCTGTTTTATATTAAAATCGAAAGTTTATCTTGTTAAATTAACATGCATACATACTTAAGTATGTAAATTTTTTTAATTTCATGTTTAAAATATGTTATAAAAAGAAGACAATTCCAGTATTCTTTTAATTAAAATTATTTAGTTAAGTAGTACATCAAGTTTTCAAAGTAGAATGATGACGAAAACCATATCGGGCCATTCTGCTAATGCTTCTGTTTACAAAGGAGAAACAAAATAAGTGAAACATGTGTTACAGGCAGAGCTGTAAAAAGCTGAAATCAATTGACATTGAAATCAAAGTGATTTCAACCAAACTGATTTCATTCTTTGATTTCTAAATGATTTCAGATTTCAAAATGAAATCTTGTCAAAATTGCAATATTTTTTGATTGCAATCATTTTGAAATCATTTTTTGTTAGAAATCATTGAATGCAATTAATTTAATTGCAATCAATTCGATTGCAATCAAATTTTTGTTGAAATCATGTGATTTCAACAAGTTCCCTTGAAATCATGTGATTTCAATAAATGTGATTTCAGCAGATTCTATTGCAAACCTCCACTTATATTTGACCAGAAAAATAAAAGTCAAAAACAAAAAAAAAAAAATTTAATTTTGTGAATTTATTAAAAAAAAGTCATGACAAACATAAAATGAACAAAACAATATGAAAAATATTTGCAATTAGAAATAATGTTTACCAATTTTACAAAACTTTGTAAATAAAAATTGCCATTTTTCATTTGAAAAGAACGAAGATTTTGATTCTGATTTAACTTTGATTGCAATTACTGGATTTGATTGCAATTAAAGTAATTGCAATCAAATCGATTGCAATCAAATTTGATTGCAATCAATTTATATATAAATTGATTTCAAAAAATTGATTCAATCGTTTTTATCATATTACGATTTTGAATGCAATCAAAAAATTAGCAATCATTAAAGCGAAATCATGTGATTGCAATTAAATCGATTGCAATCATTTACAGCTCTGTAACTTACAGGGGTAAGTGTTTTGAATTATTCTTAAATACAGTAGACGCTCGCTTATATGAACTAATTCAGACAGGGCCTGTTCACTAAATGGAAAAGTTCACATAATCGATAAGTATGTATTTCAATTCATGTTTAATACTTGTAAATACATAACCTATATTTTAAACATTTTATTTTAAATTGGGTTGTTAATAATAAATGTACATGAAAGTAGTCGGGTATATTTTTTGGCTTTAAGGGATTTCTGTAATGCCTTGTCCCTGCATTTTCGCAATGCCAAATATCATTATCAGATATATTATGTTCACTCCAATCAATTACTTTACAATCACCAACCATCTTATACACATTTACTAGCTTATTTCGGGAAAGAACAGATTTCTAATAAAGGGTGTTTTTTAAAGAGTGAAACAAGTTTAAATCATAATAGAACAAGGAAATATATTTTTAATATCAATGAATCGGGCTTTATTGGAAAAAATTTTATTCAACATTTTTTTATTTTTCGAATTTATTCTATGAGCTAAATTTCAGTTATGTATTTTATAAAGCTTTTTTGTAATAGTTATATTCCTTCAATTTTTCAGAAATGACTTTATACACTACCAGCCTATTATATTGTATAGAATAAATTCGAAAAATGAAAAAATGTTGAATATAATATAAAGTAGCCTCCGAAAGGAAATAATTCCCAGTTTCTATTTGTTTAAAGAAATTGTATGAAATTTAAATATGATTTCTGTCATGTAGCCGCCATTTTCAACAACTTTTCGCATTCCGTCCATCTTCGTTTTTGAAGACATATGGGACAAATGACTGCTACAGTAATTTTTGTTGATGTAATGGTGTTTCGCTTGTGTATTCTACTCACTCCAAATGCCTACCTACCTACCTACGTTCCCATTCAACCAGAAATGGCCTTCATCGGAAAATAAAATTTCGAGTGGAAATTCAAAATCAATATCAATTTATGCTTTAGCTCATTCGCCGAATTATTTTGATTAACAATTACATCAATTTGCGCGTTTCTCGATTCATAATAAGTCATAAGTCCATTCATAATGAAATTTCAAAGCAAACTAAATAAAAACAACTATCAGCTGTTAAATGGGTGCTCAAATAAAGCAGTGATGCCAACTCAAAGTTGTGAAACTCTAAAAAACACCCTTTGCAACAAATGTTACAAAAAATCAACGGTTGCAAGTTGTTCACATAATAGAG
This sequence comes from Pollenia angustigena, assembly GCA_930367215.1. Classification (NCBI taxonomy): domain Eukaryota; kingdom Metazoa; phylum Arthropoda; class Insecta; order Diptera; family Polleniidae; genus Pollenia; species Pollenia angustigena. The sequence goes on along the minus strand of OV884057.1, from coordinate 183,729,967 downwards.
ATAGGTTGTGTTCACTCTTTAGAACCTCATGTGTAAAAATTTTGTTCATATAACTGGGTATTCATATAACCGAGCGTCTACTGTAAATGCATCTGTTGTGTTGAGACTGTTATATCACACTCCAACCAATTTGATTCTACATGAAATTCACGTTGTTTCAACTTAAAATAACTTTCATTCAACGTGGATCGGATTGTTATTTCAATATAAATGCCATTTTGCAATGTTAAATTATAGTTATTTTAAAGAAAAAAATGTTGTTCGCAACTTATTGTAGAATCATGTTAAATTAACATGAAGCAAAATCGCTAATAATGTTTTGAACGAATGTCATTGATTTTTTTTTCTTTGCGTATATAATGCATGAGCTTAAATGAGTTTAATCTTCAAATTTTGTTGCGTAAGCTTGTCCGGTATGACAGCTATTGCATAAAAGGACCGATTTCACCCCATTTCATATCTAGCAAACTTTGTATGTGAAAAGTATTTTAGATCAACAATTGTTGTTTTTGCTCATCCCGTATGTCCGCTATCGTTTAATGAACCAATTTGGTAAAATGTAATCCTTCTAAGACGAATGGGCCGACATCGTTAGATCCTCTGATAATTTCTCAGAGGACTTAGATTTATATATTTCTTATAAAAGCTTAGAAAGGGGAATAAAAGTTTTTGCAGTCATAACGACAAGTCTTTGTTTACCGATCGTCATCTACGCAAGTTACAGAATCCATAAAAAAGGCAGAGCTTCAAAACGTCAGTAAATCACTTAAATACATTTTGCAATATCATCTGCCCCATAGTGTACCAGAAAGAATATCGATACGTACACACTGTGCATCGCTAAATTTGATTAAACAAAGAATTATGATATTTTGCAACTCAGCCAAAATAATAATAATAGTTTGGAGGTGATAAATCTGATCCATTTATCAGTAACTAATCGTAATAAGATGACATATTTGTAGCTTTTGGCAACCCTAAATAATTGATTCGAATTAAAACCAAGGCGGAGGAATTATTTCCTTTTTTTATTAGATTTTTGTATTTGCTCATATGTTAACATACATTTTTTTTTTTTGTAAATATTATCGAGTTTTATAGATATTTTATTAAAGTATGCATAAATTTACTGCCAATAACAGATAATTTTATAATTTTTTCAATATATTTATGCACATACAACAAAATAAACATAAAAAATGTTAACAGAAAATAAAACTAAAATGGTATTTGCTACAAAGAACAAATACTTTTGTACTATATGAAGAAATTGAAAAAAAACACGTAAATTGATAATTTCAAGTTAAAACTAAGCACTGCAACAAAAAAAGCTCAATCATATTTGTTTGGATATATTTGTTTATTTAAAAAATTTTTTTCTAACAAGACAACTACCAAAAACAACAAAACCAGCAACAGCAGCATCAATAGCAGGCAGCGTTACCACCAGAGTTAATTTGATGATATATGACCCAACATGTTTGCCAATAAAATTCAATTATAAAATTTGATATATGGCTTATGACAATTGTGTAATAGTTATTAGTTATAATAGTAATTTAAAGAAATAAAATTTAGCTTTAAGATTTTTTCATATCATTTTTTTTTTTCTTTTTTGCAATTTCAATTTTAGCTATAAATCAGTCGAGTGTTAATTTCAGTTTAATGGTCATATACATATTTAAGTTTTCATATCATTTAAGTTTCAAAACCGAAACAAGGCAATCCTTTTGGCATTTTATGATTTTTATCAAAAAATACTTTATGCTTGTTATATTTAAATGTTTCTTCTTTTATTTTTCATAAATACTTTTGTATAGTTGTTGCTGTCTGATCGTATTTTATGTGTGGCTCATTTAAATCGTATTTACGTACTGCTTTACCGTAATTATGTCAGAAAATTGTAATTTATACGCAAAATATTCTCACATTTCATTTGTGCAATATGTTAAATGTGGCACATACGTAACATACAAATGTCGCAATATATTATCGGTAAAAAAAAACAGAACAGTAACGTTAAAGAAAACAGAAATGTGCAAAAATTTCAAAAAAAAAAAAAACAATAAGAACAAAATGTAATGTAACTACAAGGGTAACCAAAATCAAAAGTATAAAAGAGGGAGTTTCCTGGACAAATAAAGCTACACTGAAAGAAAATTGAGAGTTGAATTAGCGCGTTAAAAAAGAAATTTAAAAAAAATGTGTTTTTTTACAGCAGATTCTATGAATTCGTATTTACAAATGCTAGAGACACGTATATTTTATAATCACAAAATTTTGCAAACAAAAGACTTAAGAAACATACTTGAATTGTTAAGCCTAGGTGCATAGACTTAAAACGTGTACAGATTTAAAAAAAGAAACATTTAAATAAAAAATACTTTAAAACAAACATTAAAATTTTTTTCAAAACATATTTTTTTACGAAAACTATTAAAAATCAAAAACAAAATTATATAAACATTTTCTAAAAATCGTAATTTCGCAAAATATTTTTTTATAAAAAATTTATTTTTTAATTTAATTTGTTTATTAATATAAACAGGCAAGTGCACGGCCGAAAAAACACTTAATTGACAACATCTTTTGTAAGTTGTTATTGTTTTTATTTTGTTTTTCTTAACCTACTTACAACTACAATTAATGTTGAGAGAATTTCAACTAATTGTAGTGGGGAAAGTAAGAAAAGATAAACTCATTGTTTATTGTTGTTGTTTTTGTTTAAGCTTTGATATTGTTACAAGTAAAACTGTTGCTTATAATTCTTATTCGCTTAACAGTTTTATTTGTTTAATATATTTAGTTTTTCTAAAATCTTTTGACGAAGTTACCTGACGATATGGCCTAAGCAACCCGTGAAATGCGCATAGGAATAGCTTATCCCATCAACAATAAATTTCAAGTGTTTTTGTCAAGAATAAAAACTGGGAATTAAGCACGAATAAAAAAATCTTTTGAAAAAAAAAGAAAGTTTTTGCTTTTAAATTAAAAAAAAAAAAAATTGTAAACAAAAATTTTTGTTAAAGCCTTAGATATTTAAATTAGGCTTAAGTGTATCACATTTAATTTTCATTAAATTATTTTTAGTGAATGAAAAAATTTTCAACATTTTTTTTTTTTTCAGTAGTTTTTATTTACAATCTATTTTACAATATTACGTAAATTTGATCAATTAAAGGAAAACATTACATGTGTTATTAAACTTCAATTAGCTTAATAAACTATTTACAAACATAATATTTTAAAATAATAAGTTTTTAATCTTATACATTTTATATACAAAATTTTTATTTTCTATATTGGAGGTCTAATACGTGTAACCTATTTAGTCTTCTGACATCATCTGTTTCATCTAACAAGGAAATTGCTAATATATTACAATGATTACTAAGTCGATTAATGTTTCGTGTGCTTGATTTATTTATTTCATTCCAAACAAAAGGTATCTGAAGATCTCTATGAATTTGTTTGTTAGTCAACCATGGAGCATCTACTGTTCGTCTTAAAGTTGTTGATTGATATCTTTGCAATATCTCCACGTTTGAGTGGCTAGCCGTTTCCCACAACTCAATACCATAGGTCCACACCGGTTTCAAAATAGCTTTGTATAACTTGACTTTGTTTTCAAGGCTAAGTTGAGACTTTGGTCCTAGTAACCAATACATTTTTTTGGTTTTGATATTTAGATGTTCATTTTTAGCTTTAATATGGTCTTTCCATGTAAGTCGTTTGTCAAGATACATTCCTAGATATTTGACACAGTTTGTGTTAGGTACGTGTAAGCCATTTAAATACAATGGGGGACACACATCTCTTCGCAAAGTGAATGTGAAAATTTCCAACATGAAATTAATTAAAAAATTTTTTTATAATTTTATTCTTGAGTGAACACGGGATTGAATTCGGTTCGAATTTACATGTTTCGATAATAACCACATTCCAATCATCATAATTATTTTCCTTTCTACCGTGAGCGCCACTGCGACGCGTACCAATTGTAGTCAAACATTAATATTTAACCAATTATCAATTTGTTTGTAAAAAATATATAAAAAACATGTTTAAGCCTAAAGCTCCGTACACAATCAAAAAACAATTTCGTTTTTTCTTCTATATTTTTTGTTCCCAAAGTATTTCATATATTTTCCTTTCGTTTTTAGAACAAAAATGTAACTAAATTTTTTTTAAAAATGTAACTAAAGTTGAGTCAACTAGAACTTCAGCAACAATTTGTATGAAATTGCTTCTGACGTTTAAAATAATTTTATTTAGTTTTGAATGAACATTTTAACAAAATGTTTACAAAATTAAAAATAAATGCATATTATTATTGTGGCTAAAATTTGCAAAAGGTTTATTGATGCAAAATGTGTGTAGTTACAAAATAAATTGTTCCTCTATTATGAACACCAAGTGAAAATGTTTCATTTCATGCAAACATTTTAGAAATATTTTGTCAGAAATTTTTTTTTCAAATCTTTAAACAGAAAAAACTCTGGTCCAAAAATCTCAAAAGAAATTTTATTGAAAAATTTTTTTAATAAAAAAATCTTATCGCAAAGTCTTTTTATCCAATAAACGTTTCCAAATATTTCATTTCATCAATAATTATTGTGTAAAAAGTCTGATTTTTTAAAGTTTTATCCAAACTCTTTTTTAAAAAAATGTCATGATTTTAGTTTTTCATAACGCAACCTTCTTAATAATAACTCTACAACTCTTTTAAACCAAAATTAGTTTTATCATACGGTCAACAAATAGTTATTAAAAAATTTGTTAATTCTGATTAGGTTGTACAAGAATATCGTTAATGAACACAACTTTAAAGTTAATTCGGTCATAATTCCCATATAAGCTGCACTTAAAGCACTAAATTTTACTAGCAAGAATCTCTCAAAAATGTATGTATACTGAAACCTCTTTTCGATGATACCAAATTTTATTTATGTCGTCTAGGAGAAAAGTACAAAAAAATTCGAAAAACTGAAAATAGACCTTTTTTAAAAATGGTTCAGCTCACGGATGTTCGACGCTAGAACCAAAATATTTTGGGAATCATCATAAAACATATCAAGCTTTATTTTCAGAGGGGTAACAAAATCACTGTTTTTTTTAAGTCGCTCTAATGTATACATAAGAAAATGATATTCGGCACAACTAAGTTTCAAGTCAGGCAGGCAAAAGCTCATTAAAAAGTTTTGCGGACGTAAGTCCTTCTAATAAGCTTTCAAAAAAGTTAGCCCAATGACAAATTCTCTTTTTTCGAAACATTTTTAGAGTGGTATATTGACACTGGACTATAATCCCCATTTAAGGCTAATACCTTAAAATCACATTTATTGCCTAAATGCGCCAAAAACTTGGTATTTCTATAAAATTTAGCGCAAATGACATTTATTCGAAGCAAAGCCTCGTCATAACACATCGGTCTGGTAGGTACATAATGCCCCATTGGAGAAATATGTTAAGAATAGACCACAACCCCTATTTTCGACCGACATCAAAAATCATATTTATTACCAAAATGCGAACAAAAAAGTTGCTGCTTAAATAAAATGTATCACAAAAAACCAAAACCTCGTCAAAAAATACTAGACTCGTAGCTATATGATGTACCAAAAAAATAACTTTTAATGCAATATATTTGCCATAATGCTATGACGATTTAAATTCAGACCACCCAGGATATCCTTAATAAAAACGTTAGTACAGAAATAAAATTAAAATACAAAAATGGAAAATAAAACCCATTATTTTAGAATAACCATCGAAATAAAATTGTACCGGGGTGCCAGTTACGGCGTCGATTGAAATTTAAAAAAAAAAAAAAAATTATGCAAAAATTAAAAATACGTAAAAATAATCACTTACAAATCGATGCCAAAATTCATAAAATGCCCCGGTAGGCTATCTAGTAGTGAGCTGGTCTATCAACCCCGGGGTTGCGGGTTCGATTCCCGCCAGAGACTCTGGTTTCTTTCCTGCAGACAAGCGTCAAGCTTCGCGGGGATTAGCATAGGGAATTAAAAAAAAAAAAAAACACGAAAAACACGAAAAAGATATTGCATATTTACGGTTTCCCTGTTGATTACAAAGAAAGAATAAAATCTTTTAAACCTTAACTACAATTTCTCGCTGTTTAAATAATTTCATCTTCCAATAAAATGTATTTTCTCCTTATTTCATCTGTTCGCTGAGCCAAGAAAGAAATTACAAAAGTAGAAACATATTAAAATGTACATAATTCTTTCACATGCCAAACATAAAATGCTTATTATTGTTGCAAAACAACAAATAAACCCTTTTACATATCAACAATAAACACACAAACACATACTAAACGCACTAACACACATTTGCAAATAAACATTTATTTATACTCTTACTAACATGAGTTAAGAAAACATGGCTTATATGTAAGTATTTAATGTCTATAGCAGAACCATGCGTAAAATGGCAATTCGTTCCAAAAACAAACGTGGCAGCTAAACGCCCCTCCAAGATCCAACAACAACAAAGTAAAAAGAAAAAAAAAATACCAGAAAAACAATCTTCTTACAATAACTCACAATATTATGAATTGAAGAAAGACAAAAGGAAATTTCAAATATACAAACGAAACAGCCAGCAAACTTAAAATGAAATAAGATCACCAAAAGGAAGTAAATTCAAACAACGGCAGCTTGTCAAGCAATCTTCCAAAAAGTACCCAAAAATTAAACAAAAAAAAAACAAAAAAAAACTGAAAAACAACACACAAATGGCAAAATAAAACGCCAAGTTTTAGCTTTAACAACAATAACAAAATGAACCAAGACATTTTTTTGATGTTGAAAACTGTTTTTGGCCACAGACGAAAACACAAAAAAAAAATTGAAATGAAACCTAGAATGTTGAAACAAATTTTTATTTCATTTTGATGGTTATTTTTTTTTTTTTTTTGTATTTTTGGAACCTCCAAAAAAACGAATTTAATTTATTGCCATTGTAAGGTTAACCAAATTGCGGTACTTCGTGTAAACGCCCAAATGAGAAAACGAAAATATAATATCTGTTCTGTTTTACTCTCTTTTAGGATTTTGCGTCACTCTGCCACTGAAGAGAATATGGATCAGAAACGGGCAAGCTTTCTATGTAGCTTTAAAGCCATTAACTAAATTTGAGAAAAGTTTGTCGTCTTTTCGCTCTAGAAGTAGTTTCAAAGGTAAATTTTATTGAGGAAAAATTGCTTATAAATAGATAAAGTATTACTTGTTGCCAGCAAACATTGCACATAATAATTTCAATAATAGAAAAGCTTTCGCACAAAAAACACTTTTTGTAGAAAACTGTTAGGAAACGTTTTAATGATCGAAGAATCAGTTAAAAATTAGATAAAAATACCTTGAATTTTTGGCAGCGAAAAACTTTCTAACCAAACAGTACTAAAATTCATTCTACCAAAATGGACGAACAAACGTATGAGTTTCGGGAACCAGATCCTTAATTTCATCTGAACACATCCCATTTCCCTGATCTTGGAATACTACTTGACCCTAAACTTAGCTTTAATTCGCATATAACGTTTATGATAAATAAAGCTAGAGGAACACTTGGATACATAAAACGCTGGCAAGAGAGTTTGATGATCCGTATATTACAAAAACCTTATATATGGCACTTGTAAGGGCGATTTATGAATATGGATCGATTATATGGGACCCCATTTACCAAACTTATTCAAATTTAATTGAATCTGTACAGAAACAATTTCTGCTCTTCTGTCTTCGCGGATTACACTTTAACCCACTAACCTTGCCCTCATACACATCTCGATTGGCTCTGATAATGCTCCCTACTTTAAAAAGTCGTAGAACAATGTTGAATGTATCGTTTATTCTGAACATTACTAATGGTTATATCTGCGCAGGATTTTTAATTAATGAGATTTCATTAATATTCCTCAACGACCATCTCGAAATTTCATACCATTATCCATTAAATTCTTTAGAGCTAATTATGGTGATGCTGACTCTCTTAGAAGAATGTGTAACACTTTCAATCAATTATATAGATTTATTGATTATTCGTTGGATCCAAAGTCAATAAGTAGATTAATAATGGCTTTTCTTAATTGATGATAAAATTTGTGTAATGTAATCAAATGTTAAGGCTCAGTTAGGCGAACGTTGCTGTACCCGTAATGTACCGCACCGTACTGTAAGCACGTTGGTGCACTTATAGAACGTTAAAAAACGTGTCATATGTTTTCCCATACTTAAACAAAAAGCAATAGTATACATAAAACAAAACACACAGTGATGGGAATCAAAAATGTTCAAATGGTGACCGTTGTGCAGAAAAGGTACCACGTGATTTAATTGCTATTAAAACAGTATTTTGTGTATGTAAAAAATTTTAATAATTTAATATTTATATTATAGATATACAATAAATAAATTTGTATTTTAGCATATATAAATTTTTAGCATACATATATTGTAAATGTGCATACACCAAACAAGGTTTTGATACCATTCAAAGCCTTTTATATGTTTCACATTTCCATTGTTTGTGTGTATGCATTTGTTTATTTTAAACATCTAAACATATGTATATTTGTATATTTGGAAATTTGTTGTATTGTAAGTTGTTTTGTCGCAATTCCATAGATATACTGAAAAAAGTACCAACAAAAAAGAGCAAAATTACCCGCATTCAATGTAACATACAAGCCGCCCATCACTGTCTTACAAATGTCACGTAACAACGGCATGAAATTCTATTTTATACAGATTGGTACGTTGCAACTACGGTACATTCCATTTCGGTAAGCTTTTGTATTGGTTTTCATATAACAAAAAGCGAACAGCTGATGGATACAGTACAGATACGATACAGCAACGTTCGCCTAACTGAGCCTTTAGTTATAGCCTATTTTATTTAAGTGTAATTTTATATGTCTAAAATATCTAAAATATAAGGATTAATCCATAGACAATAAATAAAAAAAAAGAAAGTTAATGATAAAAGAGGCAGATACAACACACATTGCGACGGTGCTCCATGGAGTCAATAGATTTTGTCACTAAAGAGAACCTTCGCCATCTCCCGCATGCGGTCGAGAAGCTCCAAAAAAGACTTTGAAGTACCAGTCCACACAAAACAGTGCTATTCCATTCGCGGTCCGATATAGGTGGTAAAAATAGTAAGGCGATCAGATGGAGTGAACTTTCTCTTACAACTTGAATATATGTTTTGTCCTTGTCCACATTGTATTTTCATGCCCAGAAAATTAAGAGATTCTCAATAGTTATACAGATCAGGCACCTTGATCCGTCGCGTGCCTTTACGTCAGCATGCAACACTGTATTATATCAACGTTTCGACCAAGCGTATCATTCGTGTTTTGCCTCGTAGCACCAACATCAGATACACTTGGCCTAAAATCAAATGAATACGAATCGCAAACGTTGCTGTCATTTGAAAAGAGTTGAAAGGGTTGGAAGTTTGCAATAGGAGTTCCTTTAAAAAAATAAGAAATAGAGTAGGAGAAAGAGCGCAGCCTTGCAGAACCCCTGAATGAATCTTGAACTCGTTTGACAAAACACCATCGAAAACAACTTGTATAGTGCGATATCTGCGAAAGTTCCATTTAAATTTTCGCCGACACCAAATGCAACAAGTTTTGACAAGAGCCATGCCAGAATCGGCCAACATCTTGGAAATATGTAAAGCAATAAATTAACATTTGTCAAAATAATGAAAGCGACGGCACAATTTTGCCGATAACAGGGCCAGTTATTATCCAGTAGAGTGACCTTCTACGGAAGCCATACTGGAGGTAGTTTGACTCTAAAAATTTGACTAAGTAGTTGTTTACATTACCCTCCATAGTCTTTGAAAGTGCAAAAGAAATTGCAATTGGGCAGTAATTACCAGGGTCATTCCGTTCCTATTTTTGGAATTGGTATTACATTAGAAATTTTACAACAAACGGGAAATTTGCCGGCATAGTATAAGGTGGTGAAAAATTTGCAAAGATACGACCTAACGTCAAAGATCACTGCTTCAAGAACAGTGCAGGTATACCATTCGGCCCAGCACGTTTTTGTCGAGATCTGCAGGAATCCTTTAAACAGCCCGTTACAAACCTTAGCACAAACATATAATACGCTTTCCACTTATGGTGGTGTAGGGTATATTCACATTAATTGTTTCATAAAAGCTCTCCAGAGGTTTATGCCCATTTTACGGATCAGTTGCTCAGTTGATGTTTTGTATGATTGTTTAACAACCCTGTGTTAGTGCTGTTAACAACAACATCAAACATTTACAACTCACCACTATCAGTTGTAAAATTGGTTGTTTCTGATTAAAACTGTAATAGGGGCATTATTTATTTATTTATTAATTTATTGATTTATACATTTTAAGCTTTTTGCACAAAGCTTCATTACAATTTTCCGCCAACGGTTAAGGGACTTGCTTTTCATAAAAAAGGTGTTCTTGTCTTCGCGTGCCATCTTTTCTCCCACCCAGCTAAAGATGACATAATTTCTTTTTCGTTTTCTTTTGATTAAATTCTTCATTGGCAGTGTTAGTATTTCATTTCAGAGTAAATTTTTATTTATTACACATGATTTACCGAAAGACGAGCAACAGCTAAGTAATACAAAAACAAAAAAATAAAAAACATTTTACGAAAACTGATTTTGATGTTGTGTTTATTTGATGCTGTTTCAGTTTTTGTAGTTTCTGTTATATTTTTTGTTACTGTTGTTATTATTGTTAATACTGTTGCTGTTGTTGTTGTTGTATTAAAACACATTTCAAAGTTTAACTTTTATACGCTTTAAGCGATTAACTGATGGAGGTCTAAAATTTCATTATTTGCTTAATACGAGCTTCAGCAACACCACCAACTACCATCATCACTAACCGAAAAATATACGCAAACAACAACCGTAAATTCATTATTATCAAACCAAACATTGATTACCTTCTTAAGAAAAAAAAACAAGAGAAGATTTAAAATGTCTGTTCTTTTTTTCTCAAAGTCCTTATTTTCTTCGGAACATGTATTTGTGTATAAATGCGACGCAATATTTCCCAAAAAAAAAAAAAAACAAAAAAAAATTCAATGTTTTTAAGGTATTGAAAAATTGTGCGTTGAATTTTAATTGAAAATTGGGCCATGAGTAATTTAGTTATTCCTTGGAAATCTCCCAAGCATATGAACATCCCCAAATTCCATTATTTAGTTTCTGTTTAATGGTCCTGCTGATACTTCTTCTTAAGCATTTTTCATTACGTATATTTTTTTTATTTTTTATTTCATTTTTATATTTAACGGTGGGTGGAGTTCATTTGTATTAAAATTACTTTTCAGTTACACAGTGGGCTTTAATTAAAATGTTGTTTGTTGTAATTTATTTCACTTTGGCACACAATTTTGTGAGGATTCTGGAGAAAATTGCTAAAGTTTTGGAGAGAAACATTAAAGAATTACAAAATTATTTTTGTATGAAATTTTATAGACAGCTTTGTTTGCCTCCTTTCGATAAATTAAACACACTTCTGTAATTTTTCTTGATGTTAAACAACAATAAGAGTATTTTAAAGATTGAATGCAAAATTGATAAAAAAAAATAATCAAGTAAGGACGAATAATTAAGTCGCTAAGTCGTTTTTAATTTATACAAAACTAAAAAAAAATTTGAGCTTTTTACAATTGTTTGCATTTCTTAAAGACACTGTTTCCAGAATAAACTATTTCATCAAAATTGGATTTTATCTTCAGAATATACAAATTTTAAAAAATCAAAAAATAATTTCAATTTTTGGGAATACAAAATTTTAATTTCAAAAGATTTTGTTATTCGTGCTTAATTCCCAGTTTTTATTCTTGACAATTTTTTTGATGTGTTTTGTTTAAGCTTTGATATTATTACAAGTAGAACTGTTGCTATAATTCTTATACGTTTAACAGTTTTATTTGGTTTAGTATCTTTAGTTTTTCTAAAATCTTTATGGATGAAGTTTCCTGATGATCTGGCCTAAGCAACCAGTGAAATGCGCATAGGAATAGCTTATCCCATCAACAATAAATTTCAAGTGTTTTTGTCAAGAATAAAAACTGGGAATTAAGCACGAATAACAAAATCTTTTGAAATTAAAATTTTAAAAAATTTTTTAACGAAAAATAATTAAGTTTAGCTATAAAGGCTTAATTTTATATATTTATCATTACAAAGAAGATTGTACGTTCAGATAAAGCTTTTGCATATCCATAAATATCAATTGTCTTTAAACAGCTTTTAAAAAAAAAAAAACTTTTTTACATGACAAAATTTTCATCATTCAAACAAGCATTTATCATCACGAATAAATTCATCCCTAAGTTGTTTTAAGTTTATAACAAAACTTTTAAAAACTTTTGTAACTTAAGCTTTCTGAAAATTGTTTGAATTTCTTAAAGATAATAATGTTTTCACCAGAATACACTATTTTTTTAATAAGGAATTTTATCTCCAGAAAACACAGATTTTATAAAATCTATTCACACTATTAAAAGCTTTTTTAGCGAAAAAAATTAAGCCAAATTGTATATATTAAACATTAAAAAAGATTGTTAGTTCAAAAAAAAGCTTTTGCATACCCATAAATATAAATTGTCTTTAAAAAGCTTTTTATAAAAAAGAACTTTTTTCATGACAAATATTTTGACCTCCCCTTTTTCCTTTTTTAAGGGGATCTCCGTAATTAATTTTATTTTTATCAAAATATATTTAACGTAAACAGTTATTGATGCAGCACGGCTGCTAATATGTAAATAGAATATGGTATGATAAGTCCTTGAAAAATAAATATGTTTACCAATTTAAATCTTAAGCATCTTTTTAAATTTAAAATTAACGTTGATGGCTTGTCAAATGTAACTTCTCTTCTAAAGGCTTTTCTGAATGCACTTTTAAATTTTATTAACGTTTTTTTTTTTTTTGTATTTACGACACCGCAGCCAAAGTGTAGTGTTAAGTTATTTTTTGCAAAGATTGTTCAGGACATTTCGGTAAATGGTACTTACATATATCAATTTGTCCAGTACTAGTAGCCGGATGAGTAGTAAATAATATGATATCCCGTTTTAAATGACATTTGTTGTTTCTTTAAAATCGTCATTTTTTTAATAAATTTCTAATTGTTATAAGTTATATAACTTGATGGCTGGTACTTATTTGTACAATACAATATCCTGAAAGGTACAATATTGCACCATAACCAGCTCAGCTGCCTTATAATGTTCCAGATTTTCGTTTATCGAGCATGGAAATCGTTCATCAACACATCGATGTAACGACGATATTTGTGAAAGATACATCGATGTTTAGAAAACATTTTTATCGTTAGTATCCCTACTTCTGTTAACAAAAAAAAAAAAAAAAAACACCTCTTCTCAAGATAAACCCTTTTTTATTTCCAAAAAAAAACTCTTAATCATCCTAAAAAGAATTTCACACTAAGAATAGCTGTTTTTTGATTTGAAGAAGCTGCTTTTAGTTAATTACTTATAAAAATTTTTACTGTGCCAATTTAATCTCTTTTTTAATATATTTAAGAATTTTTTTATGTGCCAACGAACCTTCATTCTACTAACAGTTGCTGTAGGGTACAAAATGCATTTTTTTTTATAAAAAAAGAAACCTTTTTATTCCAAAACATTGTTGCAATATTAAATTCCAACAATTTAATTGTTGTGGTTATTGTCGTTTACCATTCTGTGAGTTGTCGGCTTTAATTTGACTCTTAGAAATTTTTGTATTTCGCAAATACCCAAAATACAGAAAAAAATAAATATTAATTTACAAACATTTAAATTTATTAGAGTGTACAAAGCGTAAGGGCTCATTTTAAAGACTTTTTCAATTAAAGCTTTGTTTAGTAAAAAACAAAAAAAAAAAAAAATATAAATATTTTATTTGCTACCATATAGACAATTTATGCAATTCGTTAAACATTATTTATTCCATGCAAAATCGTTTTTATTGCTATTGTCAATTTGTCGCATTCTTGAAAGCATTGACCTACATTTTTGGATTTTCCTAAACCATTCAATTTCAAAATTTCAGAAAACAAAGTAGTCAAAAATAACCAAAGAACCAACAACTACAATGGCATCAACAGTAGAAGCAGTAGCAATAGCAGCAGCAATAAAACAGAAATAGCATTAGCAATGGTTTTGTGTTCAATAGAACAACGACACCAACAACAACATTTGCTAACTGTGGTTATTTGCCGTGATTATTGATAATTTTCAAATAGAGTTTTTACAAGACTTTGACATATAAAATAAATTATTACTTATTATATAATTTTACCACAATTGCGGTAAACAAGAGATTTTCAATTTAGCCTTTAGATTATCAGACAAAGAATTGTTGGTTTTCTTTTGTCTCTACAGAAATAAAATATTTAAAACAATAAAGAAATAAAATAAAACAAAAAGAGGTTATAGAATCTAAATGGCTTAAATATTATATAAGTTTATATGAGAAAAAAAAAGATTAAAAAAATAAGTTCAAGAAACCTTTAACAACAAGTAGTCTTTTTTTAAGAGGGATTATAAAAAGGGTCATATCAAGATCTTATTTGAATATTATCTTAAAGTTATTTATGTTTTTATTACTCATAATAAAATTCTTTTTTTTTCAGTTAAATAAAAAACACACCTTAAAATCAATGTATCTACTTATTTTCATTAAAAATATTTTAATCCCTCTTGATCTATATTCACTCATACTCTCTTAAAAATGTAAACTGTAACCTACAAAAGACTTAAAGATTTTGTCAAGTCACAAAATCAGTAAGTTATTTGAGACAGTTGTATAAATCTTAAAATAATAAAAACAGGCACTTTTAATTTTTAAACAATTAACCCATGAAGCAACTTTTTTTATTTAAGGCATTTTTTTTATATGTAACACAAAAAAGGCTTATCGAAATGATCCCAAATTTTGGAAGTTTATTAGAGTAGTCTTTGTAAACAATCAACACCACTAATGGAATTAATTATTTTTTATTAAGAAAACGTCTTAAAGTTTTATACTTTAAATATTTTTTTTAACATCAATTACACTGGTCGGTGAAAAAAAACTCGGAAGCAAGAACTTTGTTCTCAGATTGATTCTATCTCGCGTTCTTTTTAGATTTTTTAGATTCTTATTGAATTCATATAGGAATCCCGGAAGCCTAAAAGGCCGAATTGATTACATAGTATTTCTACAAGTAGATAAATTTACTTTAAATTACTTAAAACTAGCCCTAGTTGCGCTAAACATGTATATTACAGGAATTAGGAAAGAAAAAATATGCATACATAATATAAGGTCCAGATGGCCAGTGATAAGAGACGAGAAGTGGAAAAAAAAATGTGTTTTACATGTTCTCCTTAAAGAGTGTCTGAAAATGTTGCACTTTAAGCGAAAAATTGAGCGCATTGTATGGGATAACTCTGTTCCACAGTCTTACAACAAACGACTTCTCCATATATATTGTACTGATTCTAGGACATATAATAGCTGAAGTACGAGAGGAGTGCGAGAAAGTAAAAGTGTATACCCTCCACCACTAGTGGCCAATAAGGGTATACTTAGGTTGTAATTGCGTGTAAAACTTTTTAAATATTCCATAAAGTATATCCATAAAGTATACATGTTCTAGGTTCTAGAGAAATTTTTATTCAATTTTAAAATGTCCGTAAGTCTGCCCGTCAATTGAAAACATGCTGACTTATTGTAAGCAGGTTGGGATTGAAATCTAGCAAAATCGGTTCAGTAGGACATTTTCAATTGATAGCTTTGTTACAAATACTAACATAAATGATTGCGGAATGCACAGATTGATATACGATTTTGAATAAATTCGTTTTATAGAACGAGATGCCATACTGCTTAGCTTGGGGAGGATCGGAAAACACTTTATTACCAGTAAAAACTTCGCCTTCAAAATAATGTGTTGAGTAATCAGAAAAACATAAGAGCACTATTTACAATTCTACTGAAAGAACTAATGAATTTTACAGAGGATGTCCCAAAATGAACGCATTCAAAAGTAAGTCATTATTTTTTTAATTACCCTGCCTTTACACATGCAAGTAATTACTTGCAAGTAGTATATACGTATTATCAACGAAAAAGTCGAAGAAAAAGCCGAAAGTCTTGCAAGTAGCTTGAGTGTTTACACAGTCAGTTGTAAGTTCATTTTTCAAATGTTCTCGAAGCGAAAACATCCTATAAAAAAACTTTGTTTTTCGGTTTAACAACATCACCATGCTTAAAATATTAACAAGTTATAACAAAATAAATTTAATAATTCCTTCTTTATTTAATTTTCGGTCCATCTTGATGAAAAAATTATGTTTATTTATTAAATATCTGACTCCAGTATGGCCGTAGTGGCGATTTCATAATATTACTGAGAAAATTATTTTGATTAAGAATTTTTTTTTTTCAAAATGCGTGGTATTTTTTATAAATACACAGAAAATCCGCTATGAACATAAACTAAGTACTAGTAAATTTATACAAAAGTCATCCATGGTAACACTGTTTCTTCATTTGTCATTTTACTTGCAGCAAGTATCAAAAATTTACTTGCAAGCAAATTCTCTTGCAAGTTAGGCTGCAAGTACGAAAAATGTGATGGTGTTAGTAAAAATGTGCGTGTGTATTGAGTTTTTCAAACTTGCACTTGCAAGTGTAAACCCTAGGTTAAATACATCAAAAAAAAGTAGTTATGGATGTTGTTATAGATGTAGTTATATAGGAAATCTACTAAATAATGAGTTAAATAAGCTATTCATTTTGAAAAAGTAAGAAGAAGTTTTTACTGGGTATACGTCTAAAACCGTATCGAATAGCAATGTACAACAAAATTAAATTTTTTTCCAAACAACAATGTTCTGCCAACTGATTCTTGTAGAGGTGACAAAAAAAAAAGATTTGCTTGTATCAGCGTTTTAAAAGTTTACATCTAAAACTCATTTTACTGCCTTTTTAAGGTTGAAACCTTGTGTAGTGAAAAAACTTAGAAAATCGTGTGATCCTTATGTTTTTGCTATATAGTGTCTTGAGAAGAGTTATTCAGAACATTACATTCAACATTTTGTTGGTACACAATAACACTCAAATTCTTCTAGAAATAGGTATTTTTTGCAATTTTTTTGAAAACAGGGATGTATGATGTTGAAATATTCTGCGTAAATATTTGTCATGAAATTCTACTCCGGTCTCCGAACACACTTAAGTCGAAAATTCAACTTTAAAATATATTTTTTTAGGCCCCTCTACAAGAATCAGTTGGCAGAACCTTGTTAATTTGTCGTGTCTTGTACAGAGTAATTAATAAAATTGGGTCTGTTACAGTTTTATGAGACACGAAATCACTGCATCTACTCTCGTGCTCGTAATAACAAAGTTAGATATTTAAACACTTTTAAAAGTTTTTTTTGACCATTCCTACTGTTTCTTTGATTTTTTTTTTGCCATGCTGAAGCCGAATACGAAATCAGTTTTTTCCCATCACATCACATTTATTAGATAACGGTCCATTTGTGGTTTTCGCTGTATACTTCTTTTTTAGCCGCCATCCAGAGTCAAGTGATAATTCAATAAAAATTATTTATGTCTTGTTTGAAAGGCTCCTTAATTAAGCATAATTATAGTGGTTGATTGGCTTTGATCGGATGCAAAATGCTTAAAGGTAGAAGTACATAACACGCGTTAGTGCACTCGCGCTCTGTCGTCTTCTGTCAAAAAAAGTTAAACTAGTGTATTTTCATAGAACAGGCTACATGCAAAATTTCTTGACGCGTTCGCGCCAGAAAGTTGGTTAACTTTGAACTTTTTAACGCGTTGTGTATTTTTGACAAGTAATCAGCTGACAATAAAAATAACAAGTTAGAGTGCTATATTCGGCTGTGCCGAATCTTTGATACCCTCCACCGACACTTCGAATGTTTTAGGAGTAATATCTGTATGATGTCTATTTATTATTATCATCTTTGTAAAAACAGACATCTGCATTAAAATTTGTTGCGGTTTAGACCTATATAAAATTATTGATCGACAATCAGAATCAATTTTAAAAATTTTGAGTAGAATATCTGTTTAAGATGAACTTAAATGATTTTCAAGAGAACAAATGATATAAAAGCCATATTAAACTATGAACCAATCATCCCAAATTCTGCAGAACGATTTCTGGTATTAAAAAACATAAATTTTAATACAGCGGTGCAATTAGTTTAAGCGTTTGCAGTAAATTTCAGAAGGCTGCTAAAATGGAATCTAAGGAAAATTATGGACCGAATATCACAAAACTGCATAACATTTTTTCTGGCCATACGAAGCTAAACTGGCAGAAAGTTTACCGCGTATTTTATTATTTTACCAGAGTGGGCTTTATATGAGGCCTATGGTAAGTTATGCACCGATCTTCACCAAACTTCACAGTGTCATTTCTAGTTCTATAAAACTGTGATGTATCAAATTTTGTTATGATAGCGTTATTTTTTACGTTTTTAGGCGTACTAAGCTGTTTTCCGGAAGTAAGGTTTATATGGGGCCTAGGGTAAATTATGAACTGATCTTCACGAAATTTCACAGTCTTATTTCTAGTCCTGTAAAACTTATATGTTCCAAATTTTGTTTCGATAGCATTATTTTTTACGTATTTAGGTTTACTAAGCTGTTTTCCGGGAGTAAGGTTTATATGGGGCCTATGGTAAATGATGGACCGTTCTTCACAAAATTTTAAAGTCTTATTTCTCGTTCAATAAAACTGTGATGTACCAAATTTTGTTATGATAGCATTCTTTTTTACGTTTTTAGGCGTACTAAGCTGTTTTCCGGGAGTAAGGTTTATATGGGGCCTATGGGAAATTTTTGCATTTTTCCACCATTTATGTTAGTTTTTGTAACAAAATTATCAATTTTTTTTAGGTTGTGGTTCCACATTTTGATTCATAGCTCAGATCCTATTGAACCGATTTTGCTGGATTTCAATCCCAAACTGCTTAGGATAACTACAAGCAATTTGACACCAAGTTTGTTTATTTCTTTTGAGTTTTTCGAAAGTGAGCGTGTTTTCAACAGACGGACAGACAGACGGACATGGCTAAATCGACTTAGAATTACTCAAGGACCCAGAATATATATACTTTATAGGGTCTGAGATGAAAAATAAAAAGTTTCACACGGAATGACAAACTTAATATACCCTCTTCACAACTAATTGTGGTGGAGGGTATAATAATTTAACAAATTTGGGAATCATGAAAGAAAAACTTATTGAAGAGCTTAAAATACATACAGAATAAATTCAATAAAATAACAAAATCTTGATATACTTTCGAACCCGTTTGTAATGCACAAATAAGTAAACAAATAAAAAACAGCTGACAGGAATGGCTTTTGTAACGCGTGTTGTGTAAGTTGCAATTTTTTACGCGCTAAAGTTTTTAAACGCAAGCGTGTTATGTACTTCCACCTTAAGTTATTGTGGATAAAATCTAAGATTTTCGGAAGATGTTTTTATCACAACTTATAATATAACTATAAATGGTAATGTAGGTAACAAACATTTTGGAAAAGAGATATGTATAAATAAGTAGGAATGTCAGTCGATCAAGCATGACAAATTTCGAGAATGTAATGAATCTGGGATCCTTTGGGAATCATTGACCAAACAAAACAAAATTATCTTAAGAGTTAAAGATTCATATAAGAGTTATAGATTTCTATATTCAAATTAAACTTTTTCTTTTAAAAGTGATTTAAGAGAGGGGTTTTATATGGGATCTATGGTCAATTCTGAACCTAAAAGCACAAAATTGCAATGATATTATAGCATTATAAAAGTTATAGTTGCTAAATTTTATATCAATACTTAAAAGTTATCCTGCAGTTTCATGTTCATTAAATCACTTTCAAGTTGTTCACACAAACCGCCGCACAACCCTGCGGGAAATTTGTATCAATTGGTCCAACAGCCTGGTCCTGGGAGTTGTGAAAATAGAACAGGTACAAACAGAAAAAACTCATGACCAGTGAAAGGAGAACCAATCATGTAACTGGTTTATGAAGAACAAAAAGGTAGAAAAAGTAATGAATTTTAGTACAGTCTTCACCGGTGCACCGCGGTGGTGTGATACATTTTTTTGGGACTTTCTAAAATTTGGCTCTTGAATTTAATTCTAGGACTTTTTTTTTTAAATAATACAACATGGTGTTGAAATAATACTACATTTGTCACTTAACACGTCCATTGAGAATAGATTTGTGACTGCTCAAATGGTGTCAATGGTGACAACCCCATGTGAAAGTGATAGGTCTTATTCATAGAAAGTGTTTAAACTAGAACCGGTCCCCACCACCAAACCCTATCACGGGACTACCTTGGTGTTAGTTCGCTTCCTTCTTGGGAAGATACAAACAAATTGATAGTCAAAACGACGAACAACAACTTAAAATGTTAGCTGTTCTCAAAGTTCTGCAACAAAAAGCACAAGAATTTTTAATACCACAGTTTTTTGTTTAAGAAAGCACACTTATTTTTTAAAAATTATATTTTTGAATGGAAGCCCAAAAATATATTTCTGTGACATTTTGACAAAACATCGAAATAAGTCGAAATAAGATCGCAGAAAATTTAAAAAAAAAATTGGGTGAAAAAATCATTCTTATCAAATAACAAAATAAACCAAAATTAAAGAAACATTTCAATTATAATAAAAAATTTTGAAAACGTTAACAAAGATGTTTTTTGAATGAAAATTCGTATGATTAACATCATTTGTTTCAACTTTTTAAATTTGACTTAAGATGTTTTGTCAAAATGCCACAGATTTGTGATAAGTTTTAAAATAAATCAAAGGGGAATTTAAAAGCAATCTAGTGGTCAATTTAATAAGTGTAAGTGTGTTATTATAAATAAATTTAGTGTATTGGGAAGGAATTTAAAGCAAACTTTATCGTAAGGAAGTGCCGGTTCACACACGTCAAGTTTGACTCGTCAAGTCTTGATCTTTTAGGAGAGAAGGGAAAAGAGAAGGCCATTTCTTTTCCCCTCTCTCCTAAAAACTCAAGACTTGACGAGTCAAACTTGACGTGTGTGAACCAGCACGAAGTTTTGACTTAATTTTTTTTTTTTTTTTTTTTTTTTTGGGAGTGGCATTTGTACAGGAGCTTCGGTAAAATATTGACCGATTCCAATTTAATTAGGTTGCAATTAAATATATTTTAGGGCCAAATGTCATCTAAACACTAATATAAGAAGAAGGTTAATGGACTTTATTTGGAAGACAAATTAGTATTGGGACTATGTGAAATTATGGACCTATTCTCATCACTTCTGAATTGTTTTTTTTTTCATGATTAGCATATTATCATTGGAAAACAAATTATTATACTCCCTTGGGAGCAACAACAATGGTATGGTTGCCTCCGATTATCTTATCTATAATAATGGCTAGGGATGCGATTTCCATGCCAAATGTATGTTTTTTGTCGATAGTCTAAGATCGATGTCGACCAATAATCTTTCCGAATCATTAAATTTGCGTTAAAATGGCATCGATTTGTTTTTGCATATTGTTGCATATTTTGGTGAAAATGCATATTTTTGCATGTTTTAAAATTTTTGAGTGAAATATTTTTGAATTTCCATTTTTTAAAAAAAGTTCTACAAAAAAATTCCCAAATACAAAAAAAAAAATCTTTCAAAAAAAATTTTTAAATCAATAAATAAATTTTTTTGAAGCTCTGCTTAAAATATAAGATTTTCAAAATTTCGACAAAAGATTCTTCTATTTTTAACCGATGCAGCATTTTACGTGTTTAATGATGTTTTCTTTTCTGACAATAATGTTCCATATATGCTACCATTCGTACGGGTTTTTGTTCCATTCTAAAAATATATGCAAAAATGTGAGAAGTTGTCGTTTTCCTTTCTAAACATGTTGCAACAATAAATGGCAAATTTGTTTCATTTCTTGCCCGCAGTTGTAGCTAAGTGTGAGATAATACCCTTTTTTGCATCTGCGTAAAGTACTTTTTTATGCAAGCAAGTATGTTTTTTCTTGTGTTTGCGGACATTTTGCGTTATATTGTGATTTTTAGTTATATTGTGATGGATATAAAAACTTTTTGTTTTTCGTTTGTTTTACTTTTATTATTTTTTTTTTTTGGATTTTTAACAACAGCTGACATTAGTTATTGAAAATCAGTGCTGTTAACGCCATTTGGAATTGTAAGAAAATTTAATGCTGAAAATTGCTACAAGCGTAATGAGTATTGGTTTTAGTACAAACTTTGCATTCAATATTTAACACGCTAAATACACATTAGTGTTGAGTGTAAAACGAAGCTATTATTTTGTTCCATTGTAATTTAGAAAAATGTATCACTTTGTAAGGGTTCGTGTAACCTAATAAATATATTACACAACTATAATGCATCATTATTTTTTAGAAAAGAAAACACCATAAGTCTACCAATGGGCTAAAAATATTTTATCCAACACTGTTAACATGTGACTTGCTTGGCACATGTTAGCATAATTTGATAATATGACTTATTGGATTCATATGAAATGTATCCCTTGGTACCTTAACCATCGCAGCTAAAGAATACAATTCAAAAAACTTTGAACAATTTAGGAATGTTATTGAAGAACTTGTTGCTACCGATGCTTATGCAATTAAAAAAGTAAAAGAAATATTAAATTTAAATAAAATTAAAAGCCCTAAATAATCTTGTTCTTAATTTACAGGAGAAGGGACAATCTTAATAAAAATTATAGTCTTGAAGTCCTTATTTTTTTAAAGGCAGTATTTTATTAAATTGCTTAGAAAATTTAATAAAAGAAATGCGTTTAAAAAAATTCGCGACTACAGGACTATAATTTGTATTAAGTTTTTTCCTTCTCCTGTTAAGTAAGGAAAACGTTAGTTAGGGCTTTTCTATATTAAAATAACGATCTATATTCTCCAATTACTGATATATTGGTATAACAATAACTAAATTTGACGGACTTCGTTCACTCAAGTCAACTTAAGTCAAATTAATTGATATTGCGAAAAGTAAGATTAACAAATTAAGGGCCGTTTTCACGACTAACCTTTAAAGATCGAAATAGTTAATGGTACCTTTAGCACTAGTGAGGAATAAAGTTACCTTCAACTATTTTTCGTTTTCACAACTTCTGTAGAAAATAAACTTAACATTTTTAAAAATATGGCAATACTAAAGTAAATACCGATTATTTTTGCCAAAATAAATATACGAACTGGCAACTACGTACTATCGTTTACTTTTCTCATATTAAATTTTTGTGTCCACAAATATTTTTTTAAAAATGGCAAATATTAATGAAGTACCGCGTACACGCGAATTTAACGTTTTGTAACTTTTTTGTCAAAATACGAGTTTGTTATTAATTTACAAAATATACGTATACTTGGAGTTGCCATATATAACAAATATGTGAATATAATATGGCAATCTAAACCTTACGACAAAAGTTAAAGGTAGAACGTTCCTCTCTTTATCTTATCCTTCACTTTTAGGTTAAAGGGAACTTGTGATAATTAAAAACTCATTATCTGTTCGATAACTTTCTACATTTAGCTATCGTTAAGTCGTGAAAACGGGCCTAAAAATATGTAAATTCAAATAATTTAAAAAAAATTAAGGATTTCAAAAAATAAAACCAATTTTAACTATTTTTGATCTGAAATCAAATGTGGGGTCTAAATTAGAAAATAAATATTCTTCAAATTAATTAATCCTTCAAGTATGCTCCTATAACTTTAGTTGACATTGAGGGATCATTTTCCATGCACAAAATTTTCTTGCGTCCGATCAGACAAAGGTTTACTATTGATAATATAAAAAGTATTTAAATGTTTATCCAAACAAAAAATTTATTATAAAGATTTTCGTATGACGTGCTAAATTCCCAATTTTTCATATTTGATAAATACACTGAAATTTATTGTTGACGTAAAGCTAGCTTCTATGCGCATTTCACTGGTTGCTTAGGCCAGATCATCAGGAAACCTTTTCCAAAGATTTTAGAAAAGCTAAAAATATTATACAAATAAAACCCTAAAGCGAATAAGAATTTTAAACACTCAAAGTCTTACCTGTAACAATATCAAAGCTTAAACAAAACACCAACAATAAACAGTGAGTTTATCTTTTCTTACATCCCCCTACAATTGGTTGGGTTCTTTCCGACTCGAATTGTAGTTGTAAGTGGGTAAAAAGAAAAAACAAAATTAAAAATCAAATTGTTTCATTCTATTGTCTTCGCAAGAAAACAACAGAAAAAAACCAATTTGGCAATTCAGTTTTCTGCACGGGCACATGCAAGTATATTATCAAAGTTATTTACGGGAATACAAAATTTATTATTAAGATTTTCGTATGACGTGCTAAATTCCCAATTTTTCATATTTGATAAATACACTGAAATTTATTGTTATTTTGTTCTAAAAAAACATTGTGCCTTAGAATAACAGTAGACTAAGTTTTTTATTTTCTTTTTTTTTTTTTTGTTTTAAATAAATTAAATAACGACTTTTTATTGAAAATGCTTAAGTTTTTAAGCATATTTTTATTTTTTTAATGCATATGTTGGAGTTTTTAGTGCATTTTTTATGCGCATATTTTCGATTTTTAAGTGCATGAAAAACTCATCCCTAATAAAAGCATTACAATGTCTACCACAGGTAACAGCATGATACAAATACAGAAGGTAGTTCCACTCTCTCTTTTTATCGCCATATTAACGTTCTGACGTTTATGGGAATTATCAGAATTTGTGCTACCATAGGTATTTCATTAAGTAATCCAAATTTTCTGTTTTTTTTTCTGAAGTTTAGAAAAATTAATTTTAAATTACAAAAGATTGTAGAACATTTATATTAAAAAACTTTTAATATTCATGTGAATTAATAAATTGTAGTCATGAGGCCACCGATGATGAACATGCCGTAGAAGTGGGCATAAAATATAGTCTGTAACAAAAGATCGATGTGGAAAACCTGAAATGTTTAAATGTAGAATCGGAAGGTAGTGGTAAAGTATTTGAAACAAATGAAAAGCGTTTGGACTTAGCGGAGTTTGTTCAAAGTAATGCCGATGAAGAGTTTATTTTCAATATTGCCTTTACCGGCAAGTTAAAGGAAATTATGACGACGACGAGTTACTTTTAAATATTACCTTAAATTACCTTAAATTATTAAAAAACCGTCCTGCCATTACTATTGATGACCATTGGGCTAAAGGGGATCAAGAATTTGAATTATCAAGAGACTGTCAAGCCGAAATTGAATATTCAACAAAAGTGGTGATATGCGATGATAATACAAAAATGTATTGCTCTTTGTGGCGAAAATCACACGTGCGATATTTTGGTGTTCCGTTTTTGTGTGTTTCGGTGTGATTTTTAATTGCCGAAAGCACACCCAGAACCCAGAAACGATATGACTTTAAGAGCAACACAAAATCACACGTGTTATTTTGAAATCACGCGATTTTCAGAACCGACCCGATTTCAAATCCTGCTATCAAATGTTATTCAAATCGGTGCTTTTTTGATCGTAGCTTTCACAAAAAACAACTCCTGAACATATATAGGCTTTTAAGCTTAGCTTTCTTTTTAATGTATTGGCATATAATGGTAGTGATAAATAATTTGGACACGAGAACTTTTGTAAAAGCTACACTGTCATGGTAAATGTTATGCTTAGAATTAAACATAGGTCCCATAAAAACCCCCTTCATCAAACCACTTCATGACGAAAAAATCTCATATATGTTGATGTAGATGCCTAGATAATATTCGGCACAAAGAACACTTATATGAATCTTACATAATTTCATTTCTTTAGGTCCATGATTGCCCCAGAGGATATACTCTCGAAACTTTGCCTGCCACATGATATCACTCAAAGCAACCATTTCTAAAAAAAACATTCTAAAATCAAAACACGGGTAGAGAATTCGCTTGATATCATATGGCCAAGTATACTTTCTTACTAATATCAAAATAAAATATTGATAATTTGTAAGACAAATTACACATTTTAACTAATAACTTCCGAAAGGAATTAATTGTATTTATTTTATATGTGGCAACGCTTTTTTAATATTTACAAAAAAACTAATTTCAAATAATTCCGATAAACTTCAGAAAGAATATTGTGAGAGAGAAGTGGAACTACCTTGTGTATTTGTATCATGGGTAACAGTATAGTTGTTTATTTACCTTATTATGTAGCTTTTTTAATAATAACACATTGATGTTATTACTAGCGGTAACATGATTAGAGGCAACCATGATATTAGGATAAAAGAAATATTTATCCACATTGATTAAAAGTACTATAATTAAAACCGTTAATTTTTACCAACACTTACAAGATAATATTTGAAGTATTAGGCATGTTTCATAAATGAACAGATGCACTAACTGACTTTATGGCGAATACATGTAGAACTTCTAACGCGAAAACAATAGAATTTACTACATAAACTCAAACCAAGACAAGAACTTGTTATTGAATAATTATTTGTTTTAACTAACCATCAACAAATGACTGAATCAAATGCCAAAAATGCAAACTTAAATCAGAAAAAACTAATAAATAACACGCTTGTTAATCCAATAATGCAAACATACATCAAAAAATAATGTAGGAAAAAATGTATATAAAAAACATTAAAGCAAAACTACAATACTGTGAAATATAAATCAAGTCACAAATAGTTAAGGTGAAAAGTAGTTGTCAAGTAATTGACATTAGATGTCGCTAGTTGTTTAGGAAAAAATCTATAAAAAAAATTTTATTAAAGATAATAGAAAAAATTTAACAAGAAATCAACAAACAAACAATATTATAAATAAGAAAAAAAAACTACAACGACAACAAGCAACAATATTTTTTTTTTTTTTAATTAAGATTAATTGAAAGCGATTGTATGACAACAACAAAATAAAAATGTTTGTTGAAAAATAAAGTTTTAACCGAAAAACAAGTTTTTTTTCTTTTATATCTTTTTTTCAGCGAATAGAAGAAATTTGAAAAAAATAAAGCCTAAATTGAGCTGGCAGAAATAAAAATGGATACACCACACATACACATATAAATATTGCCATTCATGTACTCGTGATGTTTACGAACACACTTAAAGAAAAACAAATCTAATTTAAATAAACAAACAAGCAAACCATAACAAATGTCAAAGTCAAAATGTCAAATCTTGAAATTGTCAAATTGATTTAAATTTTTTGTTAGTTTTTTTTTCTTTTGTAGTTTTATTCTTTTTTGTTGTTGTACTAGTGTTTTATTATTGGTTAACAACAATGTTGGCAGTTTTGTTTAATGATTTTATTTGATTGGTTGAATGAATATTTCGTTGAATGGACGGTGGTTTGCCAGTTTTGCTGGTTGGTCGATCTGTCAATCGGTCTTTGTCTTATTTAGAATGTGTTATAGTGTTTTTTGTAATTTTTACGCAAACACATCGATTCTTGTTCTTGTGTTGTTTTAAGTTTTTTTTTTTTGTATTTAAAGAGCTTAATTTAAGCCAATTAAGCTGCCAAAAGTCAAATTTGCATAAAATTCGTTTAAAATATATGTTTTAATGATCGCAAGAAAAAAAAATATTTAAGCTACACACTCACGCAAAGTTAATTTAAGCAAAAAAAAAGAAGCACTAAAACATTTGGAATTTTTTAGGATCGAAAAATTTGTTTCCCTTAAATTGCTATAATTTCTCTGTAAATATAAAAGTAAAGATCTTGATTAAATGCCCTACATTAGGTTAAGAATAATAATTGACCGGCCGATCTTAGGGAAATGGGGAACTATCGGGTGACTTTTTAAGAACTATAGGAAAGTTTAAAAAAAAAACATAAAATTCAGAAAAATTCATAAAATCTTTGAATTGATAGTACGGTCCATATAATTCAATGTTTGATGATTATTTCATGCAAATAATGACCGTGAATGGTCCATCCGCTTAGTGCAATTTTGGCATACTCTTTCCAACATTTCGGCCGGTATCTCATGAATAAATACTTCAATGTTGTCTTCCAATGCGTCAATTGAAGCGGGCATGTGTGTATAGACATGAGCTTTAACATAGCCCCACAAAAATGGTCTAAAGGCGTTAAATCGCACGAACTAGGCGGCCAATTGACCGGTCCTGAATGTGAAATAAATGTTTACCGAACTGTTAAGCGTGCTGTGTGGCATGTGGCACCGTCTTGTTGAAACCAAATGGCATGCAAGTCAAGCTCTAGCATTTTGGGCAAAAAAAAGTTGGATATCATCTCACGGTAGCGCTCACCATTCACAGTTACATTACGAATCACATCATCTTTGAAGAAGTACGGTCCAATGATGCCACCTCACCAAACTGTGACTTTTTCTGGATGCATTGGTAG
Organism: Pollenia angustigena; assembly: GCA_930367215.1. NCBI lineage: Eukaryota > Metazoa > Arthropoda > Insecta > Diptera > Polleniidae > Pollenia > Pollenia angustigena. The sequence continues at coordinate 183,701,467 of OV884057.1, read as the reverse complement.
CTCTTGCAATGCTTCTGGCTGATCTTCACTCCAAAATCGACAATTCTGCTTATTAACGTACCCATTGAGCAAAAAATGAGCTTCGTCGCTGAACACAAGAAGCGCGCGATGAACTTTCTTAACAGAGCACGCATTTTGATAATAAAATTCAATAATTTGCAAGCGTTGTTCGTTTGTAAGACGATTCATGGTTAAATTATAGACCAAACAGAAGATGTTTGACAGTGAAACAAAACACGAAACGTGCATCAGCTGTGTAAACCAGTGCTGCCAAAAAGATAATAGCTAATAAATCACCATTATTTGTAGGGCATCTGCATTGAGCCATACTAAGGACTCTCTTATGTTAAGTTAATGTGACTAGTTAGTGTATAAGCCTTAGCTTAGAAGCTAGTTTTTATTTTTTCCTTTTATGATGTTTTAATGATCATAGAGCTATTATAAATTGTTCCTAATCATTAATTGAAGCACAGCCGCGAATAACGTTTTAAGTTACAAAATAATAATTTTTCTGGAGAGCAAAAAAACGTTTTTTGGCAGGTAGCATTATTTGTTTTAAAAATTTTCTTTTTCTATTATTAAAAATAATGTTAATAAAAACTTTTATGCAAAAGGCTTTTAAAAAATTATTCCGCACTGCAAAACCATTTCGGTTTCATCATTTTGTTAGTAACTTGCAATGTTCTTCTACTGACTGACACTTTATATGCCATTTTGAAGGCGTTAAGGTGCATAGTTTTGGTTGATTTGATGTTTAAACTGTGTAAGAGACTAAGGCCAACGGTTATCTGCAAATAAATAGTTTTTGCAAAATGTGGCGTTTACAACGTTATTCGCGGCTGTGCTTAAATTGTTAAGCAGCTTCTTTATCAACTTGGCGACGACATGGAATAGTAGGCCTTGTCTAGAGACCTCTAGTCAATAGTTTTGGTGATATCGTCATCGGATTTTCTCAGTTTGTGCACCTACATTTGTGTGTGTAATTTCTGTTTTTATGGGGGTCCAGTTGGAAATAATCGGGCATGTTCTAGAAATTGAAATGAAGTGGATTTGAAATCGACCAAGTTTTAAAAACGACCCTGTGCTGAAAGTTCATACAAAAATTCCATTTTATCAATTTCATTTTGTGAATACCAATTAGCTTAACATGAACAACTCTTAAAACCAGGAAAAACTACAGTCATTTTGTAAACATTTGAAGTTAGAATCTCGTTTGATTTCAATTTCACTTCATTTCGATTTCTAGAACATGCCAAAATCTTTGCCCAAAATATTCGTAAATTTCGACTTAGACAACAAATCGAAAGGACTTTAAATGCCTGTAAATTTTAGGTGGCATAACCTGGTTATTCCAGAATATGCAATCAAAATCTATTCGTTTCGAAAGGCTTATTTCGATGCATACTTTTATGTGCCAATATGGAAGAGTAGCTTAAGTCGAAATAAGACAAAATTGAGTTATTACAAGTAGAAATGGTGTATGTTACACTTTTAAGCTACTAAAGGTTTTGTTTTAACAATTTATTTAATACGACTTAAATATACAGCCTAAAAGCAAAAAACAGCTTGAATAAAATTTCAAAAAACACTGAGAATATCTGCAAACTAAAAAAATTATTTATTTATTTACTAAGAGTTACAAATACAATTACAAGTTATATTCTAACTTAATAAACCGAGCAATAGTAACTCACACCTTCAGCCCGTTGTAGTAAAAAAAAACCAGTGTCTCTGGCGGGATTCGAACCCGCAACCCTCGCACTGATAGACTAGCTCACTACCAACTGGCCTACCGCGGCATCCAAACTTAAATATTCGAGATGTGTTATTTTTAAGAATTGGCACAGATTTTATCACTTCGAGAAATTTCCTCTTCCTCTTCACATAGAAGAGATGAAAACAAATGGAAATCTATTAGCAGCGAAAAATATTTTCTATAAAAATCTATCAAAGTCCAGAAGACAATATATTTGACATTCTTTGTTTGAGTTTTTGACAAATTCAACCAAGGAGAGGTACAAAGCAGTGTTCGAAAATAAACACTAAATATCGTTTCTTAATGTTCGGTTCGGTAGATTTGTGGAAAACACAAACGCTAATAGTGTTTGTGTTGAAAATCATTAAAAAAAATAACGTTTCCCTGTTAGTCATCTTTCGAACACAAAAATATTACTGTTTTTATCAAACTCAACAAAAGATGTGAACATTTAATTCCGTTCGGTCTTTTTTTGAAAATCCACAAACTTCAATGTGTTCGGTTCGGCTCACTAATGTTAGTCCCTTTTGGCTGGTAAAAAAAACCAAACATTTTTTACAAAAACAAAATACACACACGAAAAAAACATTATAGAACATTAAAGTATAATGTTTGTCTACAGTATCACTTCAATTGTTCTGTTTTTTAACGAAGAACCGAACATTATATAATGTTCGGTTCTTTCATGAAAATAGTTACGAACGGTATTAAGGGTTGTGTATGTCTACACAACCACGAACTTTAAATAATGTACTGTTTATTTTTGAACACTGGTACAAAGTGTCGTCAATACGCCGAATGGTTATTTAAACAGACAGAAGTGAATGGTCATTTTACAAAGAAAATCATGTTCAGTGACGAGGAACGCTTTCATCTCAGTGAATTCGGCCAGGCAGCTACCGTGAATGTTGTTTGCTACCGCGATATGATCACGGACTAATTGTGGCCAGAAATTAAGGATACGGACCTGGACGATATATGGTTCCAACAGGATGGTTCCACTTGCCACACAGCCAACGAAACAATCTCGCTTTTGCGCGAGAAATTCAATGGCCATGTCATTGAAATTCAATGGCAGAGTCATTGAAAATATGGACCATCGGATAGAGGAGCTGAAGCCGTGTTGTGTATTTGGCCCATAATTTGTTTTACACATAATTGCCATTGGTCCTTCTATAATAAAAAAATTATTAAGATAATTCTCGAAAACTTTTGGTTTTATTTCCAATAAACAGCGTGGTTAGTTTAGAGTAAATATGTCAAAAATATTATTTAAAAAAATTTTTAAACAAAAAATCTGTTCGCTCTGGAAACGTCGAACTTTTTATCCTTCAAAGTTCTCACTTGAAATAGAAGAAGAAAACCGCAAACATTTTCCAAGTGGATGAAATAAAATCAAGAATACTCAAATATGAATGACAATCGTATTTCCTTCAATTTCTGCTTTAGATTTATTGAAAGAAGTTATTGATCTATTCGTGGTTATGGCTTACAAAATTTGGAGTTAATGACGATATTCTATATGCATGAAACAATAAAAAGTGCTTTTGAAATATCCAGCGAAATAAATGTAGTGTTCCCTATAGTCCCTATTTACCTAACAAATCGTGACACAAGAATTTGTCTTGTCCGGAATTTTTCTCAGTTGTCGATAAATTTACCACTTACGTCAATCTACTTTAGATGGTGGCTGATTTCTTGCGTTTCTTATAATTTTTTGCATTTTATTTCTTGTACACATACATATATATGTGTGTATGTATGTATGTATGTATGTATATACTTTTCAATATATTTAATTTCATATAAAAAATTAAAGAAAAAATTTATAATTTATAACTTTTGACACGCCTACTGTGCTCTAAACTTAACAAAATGTTTGTTGTATAAAACAACAACAACATTGGCAGCAACAACTAAAACAAAAACAAACTGCTTTACTTAGTTGTTGTAGTAGTTATTGCTATAACTGTTGGCCTTAAGCTCCATATATGCAAATATATAGATTGTGTAGATGTGTATTAAAGAAACAAAAATAAAAACAACATTAAAGGATGCAGCCAAAGCATGGATCATTTATGATGCTTATGCTTACAACAAAAACCAACAACCACAGCAAAAAATAGCAACAAAAAATTATCAAACAACAAGTTGAAAAAGTTTAGAGTAGCAAATGCTCTGCTTTTATTTTTTCATATTTTTTTCATATATTTTTTGTTTTCTTTTGCTTTTGCATAATTTTTCGCTTAAGGCTAATAAATGCGTTGCAATGTTAAGAAAACATGTACATGTGGAAGTGGCAGAAACTGTAGAAAGCAGCAACTACAGAAAGTACAATAATATAACCTTAGCTAACAAAAAATTTTGCAATAATAACAAAAACAGTATCAACAGAAAAATAAAAACAAAAATAAAAAAAAGAATGTTAAAAAATATTCTTGTGTTTAGAGTTTAAACTTAACATTTTGTTTGGTGCTGCATTTTTTGGTTTAGATCAAAGATCTTTTTGTATCGATTTTTATTGATATGCAAAATAAAAGCAGTATTTTGGTTAAAAAAAAAGGTTTGATATATTATTATAGAGATTTGTTTAAATAAATTTTTATTAATAATTATTTATAAAAATGCTAGGTGCAAGCAATTTTACTCTATCTTGTAGTATAGATCTCATCTATTAAAATATGCGTACCGAGAGCAGTATGTATATATATAGAAAACAAAAGACTTAAGAAACAAACTTGCAATAACAAAATATGTTTTTTAAGTTTTTAATTAGAAATGTAACAACGAGTTTTCTTGTCTATAAACCCTTACGTGCGCAACTAGATATGTTGTTCTTTATAGCAAGGGCTACAACTTTGTCTCAGAGGGTAAATCAAAATTCCGAGCGGTGAAAGATATGAGCCTGAGAAAATGATCAAAAGTGCATGACTTTGGGCAAAACTGGGAGACACGGATCTTTTTTTTTTGTCTTTTATTACGTAGTGGTGTCCGTATATGGTTATAGATAGCGTAGTATCCCAAAGTTGGCGTTAAGAAAAAACAAATGAAATTAAAAAATATTCGGGAAATTTTGCACTTTTGCGGCTACCTAAGCGCTAACTAAACGGTGTTAAGAATAATTCCTAGGAAGTTTATATCCTCTAAAAAGTTGTTTATTCAGCTTTGTAGGTATATTTTTGTACTTTATTGTTTCCTTGAATTTTGCACGGTTTGCTACCTATGGACCTGAGCAGGGGAAAAACGTATAAAAAAATCGAATTTCTTAAAGTTTTTTACGATTTTGATCTTGAAGATGAAATATTTTTGTTCTTTATGGCAAGAGCTACAATTTTGTCTCAAAGGGAAAATGAAAATTCCGAACGGTTTGCAAGATATAAAGAAAATTATAACTTTTTTGCAAAAATTACATCGAGGCCCCAAATCTTTGGGGGTCCAAAAAAAAAAGTGCATGACTTTGGGCAAAACTGGGAGACACGGGTCTTTTTTTTTTGGTCTTTTTTCACGTAGAGTTTTGTCCGTATATGGTTATTTTTTTCTTTACATATCTGTTACAGTATATAATATATCTACTGTCTTTGCAGAATGAAGCTTAGTGACAAAAAATCCTCGGTGAGAATCTGAACGATAATGTCCGAACTATTTATTGCCACAAGAAGTATTAGACAAGGGAATAACTTATCGTGTAATTGTTTCAACCTTTTAATGGAAAAATATTTGGAAAAAGCAACAAGAAAATTTCAACGCTGAAGACAAAAGTCAAATATGCTCCTCGCTTATGCAGATGATATTGACATTCTTGAAAGAAGCATGCTAGATGTAGCTGCTATATATTCGAGGAAGTAGAAAGATAAGCAAAATAACATCAGCAACAGTATTGCCAAGCAAGCATTTCAAAAGTAAAGCCAGGAAAAGAAAACCACGCTCTATAACATACATGTGCAGCATGGATTGCTATACGATGCCGAGACATGGGTGCTGACTAGAGTATCCAATTTTGGTTTTGTTCATGTAAACAATTAATCGATTTTTGAATTTTAAAATTGCTCGATTAATGGAATCAAAGTTTGAAATTTTTCGAATTACTCGAATAACTCTAAGAATTTAAAAAATCTTATCCAATGGGCAAAAACAAACATCTCTATTTCAACTCATACTACTATTTTATTAATAAACAGAAAAATAGAGGTAAGAGATGCCAGCCAGTTATAAAAAACATTTTAAACCTATTTTTTGTTTCTTAAAAACGAGTGAAATTGAAATCGATGGAGCTTTTCCGTTAAACTTTTTCACCGCAATTTTTCCTGATTTTAAGAGAAGTTCTGGTAAAGATAAGAATTCAATGTATACCATATAAAAGGATTTTTTTTAAAAAGTTCTAAAATAGGATCTGTTTTAATTCAGAACATGGCTGATAACTTATATATATTTTCTTGTAATCACCTTTTAATTTCTTTTATTTTTAGACTCTACTCTATAGGTTTGGTTAATTTATTTTTTAACGTTTTACTACTTCACGACAAAAATCAGACGCTTTATTTTTGCACAAGGGCACTTAGGTTTTTAAGACGGATTTTTTTTTTTCTCAAATGTCAACATCCAGCAGATAAGAAGATACGTGGTAATAAAAAAATTTACATTCCGGTAATAACAGGCAACACATAATCTGAGAGTACATAGTTTACACACTTATAACTGCTGGTTAATCTTTTTTACAAATTAGACGTTTAAAAAACTGCAGTCCATGTAAAAAAAAACTGCCATTCCTTCCACTTCTTCATTTGTCATTGGCCAAAAAAGTTTTGCTTTTACTTTTTATTCATTAAATGTAAACAGTTGCTATCAAACCAAATCAAAACAAATTTTGGTTTTTCGTTCGACAGTTTTTGGTTTCGACTGCAGTTTTTTAAACCCTGTTAATAGTGATTTACATAACTTGTTACACATGCTCAAATCTAAAAATGGATTAAAAACTGTTGAAACGTATGGATAATGAAAATAAATGCTAAAGGCTACAACATGTAATTTAGCTTTGAGGTTAGAAATCTAAACAAAATATTTTTACTTTAAAAAAGTCGAATTTTCTATGAAATTAATTTTAATCGATTAATTGACATAAATTGTTCGAGTTATTCGTTATTCGAAATTGGCTATTTTAATTACTCGATCAATTGCTCGATTAATCGTTGTTCGAGTGGGTACTCTTGTACTGACTAAAAGCGATAAAGATGTGTTAGGCATTCGCGATTTCAAAACACTTTCTAAAATTTATGGGCACATATGCGTTAACGGAGATAATAGACGACAAACAAAACATAAACTGTATGAGATTTACTCTAATATGAACATAGAGAAACGCATTAAGACGACGATTGCCCTGGCGGGAACAAGTCGGAAGAATGAAAGCGTATACTTCGTCACGAAAGACATTTCAGAATATATATGTAGGATTTTAATGGAAAGAGTTGAAGCAAACCTAAAAATCCTTATTGTTATTATGATTATTGCAGTTTTGTTGCTAGGCTAGATTGTTTTTGTTTAGGTGGTTATATTAAAAGAACTTTGGTGTTTAACTTGTAAACTTTTTAATGGTGATAAGTTAACTTTGGGTTACATAAAAAAAAATAGAACACCCCTCGTCGTCTTGTTTTTACACCAGTAACAAATACCTGGAAGTTTTGCATCACTTGATTTATAGTGAAGACCTTAACTTACCTGAAATTTGATTCCGAACAATATGTTTTATATTTGCAAAATAGACTTTAACCGTTTTCGTTCTAAAAAGTAAAGCATTTCCTTATCAGAAGGATCGATTTCTTGCCAGAAATATAGAAAATAGTTACAACTACACTATGGACTTAATGGCAATTACAATACGATAAATTGCACTGTGACAAAAAGAAGAAAACAGAAATACCTGGGATGTGATACCATTTTTCGGTTGTTAAGTACTGGCAAGAATAATAACAATCTGTTTTTGGAATTTTTCAAACATCTCCAAAATCTTGAGTTACGGGTATAAAACCGGATTTTCATACCCGTATGCACAACTGATTTTAAGTTTGTTGATGGATCCACAGATCAGAGAACAGTGTATATTTTCTTTAAGTTCACTTCAGATATACATATATGTGTAATTTTTTCACCAAATATATTTTTTCGTTGTGGGTTTTTTTTTTTGTCTGCAGAAAAGATTCTCTGGGTCGCGTTGTTTATGGCCTTATATTTAAACATACATACATTCCCGGTTATTTGTCATTATCCTACCCCACAAAAAATACGACTAGTCTATACTCGCACGTAAAATATAGCCTATGAGGGGCTAGGACTAGTCAAAATGTAACCAAAAATATTTAACATTGCGATGTCCTAGGGCTGGACCATAAGACCCAGCTTTGCATTAAAACGGAGTAGTCCTAAAACTACTTCATGTTCATACATACTCCCATTGGATAAGTTTTGAAACTACTCCATGGTACATTCCAGAGAATCTGTTGTATCTGTGTCATTTAACTACAAACTTTTTTTATCAATGGACGATGTTGTAATTGGTCGTTTTAATGGATCAATTGTCTAATGTTATTTGCATGGTATTTTGGGGACGATTTCACATGATATTTTTGTACTGAGACTGTTCTATTTACGATTTTATTTTAAAAATAAAACTAAAAACGAGTTAAACGAACGGTTTGCCTTAAAAAATCTGTTGGGAATTGCCTGGGTTATTCAACTTTTTATTAAAACCATTTATATGTAATTCTTAGCGCTTTCAATCAAAAATGTTTGCTTGACCGCCTTTCTTTTAATTCAACATCAACAGTATTCCGTTTAAGTGGCCAGCAAGCAAAATTCTGAAATTACATGTATTTTATGTTTTTCCACTACAATTGCAAAAAATTGCTTGTTCATCGCTGAGCTGGCCTCGGTTGTCTAGGAAAAATTCAAAATGTGAATGCGGGAAATTAATTTTTATGGACATATTGCAACCCAATTCACCATAAGCATTCAAAATATGTTAACTACGATGACATAGTCGTCACTTCTGTGACTGCCAAGAAATTTATCGCACAGCGCAACAAAACTGTTCCAGAGGCGATTTTAAAGGGACATAACTTATTTGCAAAGGTCTGATGTCTTAAAAATACCTCACACTAGAAAACTAGTATAATTTCCCAAGTACTTTTTTTTGCGCACAATGTTATTTGTGCTTCTGTAACAAACATTGGTAAGGAAATTATTAATTATGTACTGTTCCCAGCACTTTATTTATTTTATTGATGCAATGACCTAATTTAGGTCGATACTTCAATTATAAGGAATAAAGTAGATGAATATATTCCTATAAATTGTAATTACCAGGGGTGTGCCGGAAATCGAAAACATAAAACTCAAAAATTGTAAACGTCGTTTTTTAATAAAATTTCTGTATAAAAGAATTTTATGACAAAAATTCCACAAATATTTCTCTGTATCACAGAATTTTATAACAAAAATTATAAAAATTAGAATAAAAATGTTTTTTGTTACATCTTCCATATTCTTGCGTTTTACGTTTGCAATTTTCAGCACAACCCTATATATCCTTTCTGACCCTGAACTATTTTGTAGTGCACTAAATATTTACCTGAATAATTAAGGCTTAAGCAAATATAAATAATTACCTGAAAAGAAAAGAAAATAATTTATTAAATTTTCATTAAAAAAACAATCAATTAAAATCAAATATAGCAGTAAATATGCACAAAAAAAAATTCTTTTAAAATCCCTGCAAACAAAAGACTTAAGCCACGAACTTATGTACGCTTAGTTTCCACAAACCCCGTGAAACCAATTTTACATAATTTTCATTAAGTTCAAGACCCCAAACCTAAAAAAAATACATAAATATTTATGTGATTTTAAATCATTACTTTTTATGCAAATATTCATGTTTAAAACAAAGTAAAATGGTTGTCTCTCCACTTGTTAAACCGGCATTTAAACTTAAATAAATATATAAAAAGTTAAGGTACAAGTTCAAGTCAGATTTTTCCAAGCTTAACACTACACACACACACACATACGTTTAAACATTTATAGTCGCAAATATAAAATCATTAAATACATTTATTCCATTTCAAGCCAAAAAGTTACATTTTCTTTTCAAGGCTCAGAGCCATGCGTAGTTATAAATAAATAAATGAACAGAAAAAAATTGTTAACTTTAGCTGAAGTAGTAGCCATAAATTGATTTATTATATCAATAAATGGTAATTGAAAAACTCTGTTTAATTAATCATTTAAGAGGCAACAGTGAACACACCAACCACAGAAATAAAACTAAGTGGCTTAATTTGCAAAAGAAAAATTATATGAGCGCATGGCGGGCAACAGCGGGAAAAAGAAAAGAAAACGACAGGTTAAAGTAAACATTACACCAAAGACAAATGATATGGAGCAATAATAAACCATTAGGGATTGGCAACAACAACTGAAACAAAAAAAACTTAAAACGTTAAAATAATAAACAAATGAATAAGGAGAATAATGTTGGAAGAAATCTGTTTGTTTACACACAAAAAAAAAGCAGGGAAAGAAAACATTATTACATATAAAGGAAACTATTAATAATGACTGTTTTCCAAACCGAATAAATATCATTTGTGGGTTTTTTTAAGTTTTCTTTTGCATTTTTTAAATTTTAAGTCTAATTAAGCCATAAAATAAATGTCGAAACTTTGTAAAGAAAATAAATATTATTAAACCATTAAGAGACTATAGATATTGGTAATTAATATTTGCAGTTCAATGCCTTTTAAGAGTTTTAGTACAAATTCGCAACATAAAAAAAGGCAAAGGGTTTTATAAGATTGTACTTACTTTTTTCTAAAATTTAATGTTTTAAGACCAAATTTTTCCGTAGATATTTTGATGAATTTTGTAATACTAATGAAGGTTCTACAAATGAACCTTCTTGTTCGGATGGTGCAACCAGTAAATCTATAGATATAAATTATTTTTTTAAATTTCTACAGAACTACTATAATTCCATATAAATAATAGAATTAAGTTACATTTATAGCAAGTCTAGATCCAGTAAATGATTCCTGGCCCTTACGGTTGTTTATTACATTTCTTGTAAAGAAAATTTCTTCTTTCGGACTATGCTAAAAAATTGATCTGAAAATTTAAAAATGCCTACGAAAATATGTATCTCTTTCTAAGATTTTACTTCTGAAAAGTTCTTTTAAATTTTCCAGATACCAAGGCTTGATTGTCATTAAATCATTGACTACTTTTTTTATAAATCTGGCCATAAGGCGTCAATAGTGGCTTGAATATTGGCTGTCAATACTTCAAGAGCCGTTGGATCGACTTGTGACTCAACATGAATTAACATAGCCCTATAAAAAATAATCCAGAGACGTTAAATAACACGAACGAGAGGGCCAGATTCATCCAATTGATTAACGTGAGTTTCGTCCGAAGACCTTACCACACGGTGCTCTCAACACCTGATCAGTAAATCAAAGCGCTGATCAGCGCCCCCTTGAACCCTCCATCACAAAGCCGTGACCAAGTGAGCAAGGGTAGCAAATAATGCAGATGTATCTATGGCCGCTACTTCCACCTTGGTGAGGTGCGGAGCTTCTCTAACACTCCTACTGTTCTTTTCATAACAGCAATTGGTTGCAATGCAACTCCACATTGAGCAATAAAGTACTCTACCCGCGATTTGGGTGTAAGCCACAGCCACTACGATACTCCCCGAAGGGCCAACTCATCAGCCAGGCTGGAACCAAGGTTCCAGGGGCCCCTGACTAACGTGGTACCGAATAAGACTTCGGTCAGCTTAGTAGGGCAAAACTACTATTAGTTGAGCCCCATAATAGCTCCGATGACCGAACAGCATACCGATACCGATAGGGCCAACAACCATGCGAATGCAGCCACCAACAAATTAACAGCAAAATGTCCACACAGTAGCCGCAAACCAACGATGTCCCACGATGCACAGCAACCCTCCGCCCTACTGAGAGCCCCCTGCATCAAAAAAGGTGCACAAACGTGCACAACAAACACAAAAGAAACAAAAACGAAAACAGCAAAAACATACTAAACAACAACCCCCACGACTCCCCTCGAAGTCACCTCAATCCCGGAATGTCTTAATATAATTACAAAAGCCTTAAATCAAATAAAAAAAAATTGAAGTTTTCGTGGTAGTGCCATACAACTTATCAGTCTCATCTCTCAGCATTGCATTCAATATACGTGCATTCGCGTGTGGTTGTCAAAGTATGCTGTAGAAACTACTACAATACCATACAAGTTGGTGAAAAACGATTTGCTTGGTTTGTTTACAAACAAAAACAACAGAATAACAAGAAGAAAAACCTACATTCATGTAAAAAAGTAAAATAAAAAGCAATAGTTCACATTTATCTTATATTTAGATAAATTTTTAAAGTAGAAAACAAGTCGGTCATGATGCTGGTGATCTAAAATTTAAATTCTGTAAGGTGTAAAACGGGTAAGTAAATCATTCATAAAAATATTCTCCTTCTGTCGGTGCCATGATGCCACCAGCCCATAAACCGCACCAAACTGTGACTTTTTCTGGATTGGATCTTGCAATGCTTCTGGCCGATCTGCACTCCAAAATCTACAATTCTGCTTATTAAAGTACCCATTGAGCCAAAAATGAGCTTCGTCGCTGAACACAAGAAGCGCGCGATGAACTTTCTTAGCAAAGCACGCATTTTGATAATAAAATTCAATAATTTTCAAGCGTTTTGCGTTTGTAGACGATTCATGGTTAAATTATAGACCCAACTGAAGATGTTTGACAGTGAAACAAAACACGAAACGTGCGTCAGCTGTTTAAACCAGTGTTGCCAAAAAGATAATAGCTAAAAAATCACCCGATATATAAGTTAAGTATTTTGCATTTTAGTTTTAATTTCACAAGTCATTTTTATATCAATCTTAAAAATTATACTATTTTAACCACTTAATTTTTTTTTACCATTTTTTAAGATTATCATTTTTAGGATAATTTGATTTATTCGGTATGTCAGAAAACATTTTAGGTCAGAAGCAATATCCTTCAAAAGTGTTGAAACTTGGTATAACCAACTCAAATGAGGGAGATCCGTCAGAGTCTTAACATCCCAAATAGAAAAATGTTTTCTTATGATCACTTTAAATAAGTTAAAATAATTATCGCCGAAAAATTGCCCAAAAATACCTGTTATTTTAGGTCAGTTGTTTCCAAGTTTTACCCGATATTACACAATTCATATGAATTTTATAGTTTAATACAATATTTTTCTTAAATTATTCATATGATATCATCTATATTATTTTTAAAGACATTAAAACAGAACTCTTATATCCTTTAAAGGATTAAACGAATTTTATTTCCCCTTAAATTAAAGCCTTAAAAATCGAATAAAATTTTAAAATGGAACACAATTGTTTTTTTTTTTTAATTATATCACGAAATGTGCGTGTTTAGTCAATGATCACATTGTAATTAATGAGAAAATACTTTAAACAAGTTTTAGGAGAAACAACAGTGGCACCAACAACATTAAAAGACAAAATACATCCTTTAACGGCCACATATAACAAAAATTTAAACACCTTTATTGCCACTAATGTGACATTTTGTTGTTGTTTGTTTTAGACATTTCTTAGAAGAAGAAAAAAAGAAAAATTGTATTAGGAACTATTTAACATGATTTTAATTTATAAAAATAAGAAGATGAAACTTGAGTAAAAAAAAAATAACCTAAATGAAATAAAAAAATATTTGTTTTTAGAGGAGACTTTCTAAATTGATTTAAATTTATTTAACTTTAACACTAAACACTCGTTACCAAGGCTAGCAAATGTTAAGACATTTGAACAATTTATTGCTCTCCTTTTAAAAAGTGTTTGCAAGAAATAAAAAATAAACAACATGGATTTGTTAATGTTGTCGCTGAATATGTATTAAATAAAACAGATTTTCTTACTTTATTTATAAGAAGAAAAAAAAATTAAACAAACAAATAACAACAACGACTAAAACACAAACTGCGTTAATGAATGACTTAAGTAATGCGTTGTTGTTGGTTTGTTTCACAAAAGCTAAACTTTAGGTTGAGACGAATTAGAATTGCCTTAAAAACTCTTTTATTATTTTTGATTGAAGTAAATGTTAGTAGAACAAACAAATTATTGTCTATTGTTAGCCATGACTGTTTCTCGTCTTAATAGCAATGGAAGAATTTCGCTGTAAACGAAGGTTTTTGAGGCCAACGATTAGCCAATCAAGCAACCTAGCAGCTATTCGCGAAAGTAAAGAGTATTCCTACTAGATTATTCCAAATCAATCTATTAAAATGAGTAACAAAGGCGGTAAAGTCTACCTTTATATTAATACGTTCCCATCGTTCTTATAGGAAGCATAGGGCCTCAAAAAAATAAAAGTCTCGATAATCAATTATTTTTAAGATGACCAGCTGATAGAGCTAAGGCATACGATTCTGGTGCTGGAATTGCCAGCAAGCCTCCAGAACGGCAATGAGTGATTATGCCGCTTTGGACCGGTCGACAGAGCCTTGTTAGCTAATGAACAGGATTGTCAGTGGGGTAAAGTTGTCATTTGATATGGAAAGGCTGTAAGGCACCATGGTTATTGCATTTATATTCGCTTCACTTTTCCTTGACCCCTTAAAGTATACCTTTTCATTCGTTAATTTAAAAAAATACAATTACATATCTAGAGGCATGTTGAGTTTTTTTCAGCGTTTAAATAACTGTAGTTCAAGTAGAAAAACTGCCATTTCTTTCACTCTGCATTTGTCATTGGCCAATGGTCATTTGTTCAGCAGTTTTTGGTTTTGATTGCAGTTTTTTAAACCCTGTTTTTTTTTTTGCTTTAATATTCAGAGTTTTAAAGGGCATATTGGATTATGCAATTTTCTTTTAAAAGTCAACAATGTCTATATTTTAAGTATTATAATCAAAACTGAATTGATTAATTTTGGTTGTTAAACTATTTTAATACAAAGAAAATTTTGTTAAAAAAAAAACACTTTTTATGCGAATTTCATAAATTGGGAGTGAACAATTTAAAAGAGACAAAATACCATATCTGGAATTCTTTAGGGAAGTGGATATGGAATCTAAACCCTTTAAAAAGTTTATAGATGCGGTTATGTTCTTGGTTTATTGTTGAATCTAGTTTTGGGCTTATGAATGGAAGAAACTTTCTATTTATTGCACTCAACATGCCAAATTGTCGCAGGTAAATATCCCAGTGGGTGTGGTTGATGCATCATACCCCTCTGTTCAACCTTACTTAACCTATTTAATAAAGACGAAGAAAAAGCCACTTAAGTGGAGCTTTTTTGTGACATTTTCTTAGGCTCTTTATAAGATATTCTTATCGATTTTTTTTTTAGTTGGGGAAAGCTTTGTGGCTTATTTACGTGTATGAGGTCTTTCAAATACCCCATTAAGAAAAAATCAGTAGCGTTAAAATCATTATCATTTTATGTATAAATTCATGATTTTCTTCGGCTATTTGCCTGAGTGATTAAAAATGGAATTTACTGCCGGTTTGTTAGTTCGTTCTTCAAAAGCGTTCCTTTCCATTTTGAGATTCCCGAATCTTTTAAGCATCAAACACTTTTTCTACAATTGATTTCAAACAGAGAATATTTGGATGATTTAAAAAAATTAATTCATTGTGTACACTCGTTGTGCAGACAAGATTTTGTGCCGCATTAACAAATTCTATAAGTAGAAATCTTCATTATCAAATGTCGGGAACTAATAGGTTTTAATAACATAAAAATAAATATTAAGAACCTCAAGTAGGGTCAAAAAGTATCAATAGTTTCTTTATATTTAAATAAATATTGTTCTCCCATATTCCTATTACTAGAGAATTATATTAAAAAACTTTATAAATTCACAGCATGAGACATAATTATACAAATGTCCTGCCTAAGAATAGTTCCCTTACGAGCTACACAATATTACAATAAACATTTCAATCACATCACTCCTAATTTATTGTAGCGCACCTAAAATGTTGCATGCACTTTTTGTGCATAGCAAGTGCTTAAAATGTTGTTGTTGTTCTTGTTGTTTTCTTATATAAATGTATGTAGTGCATTTAATAGTTTTTAGTTTATTTTATTGTATATTTCTCACTTGATTATTTTTATTTATCTTTCTTTTTTTCTTCTTCTGTTTCTTCCTTCTCTTAAATTTATTTTTTTAATATTTGCAGGAAAGTAAACAACGTACAAACAGGCAAACAAAGTAGTTTTGTTTTTAGAAAATTATGTAAATTCATGCAATTCATAAGATTAATGATAATTTATTATTGTTGTTGCAAGTTGCACTATTTCAGCTCTTGTTAACTTTAGGTTAAGTTTAGTAATTTATATAAAATTGTTGTTATTGCTGCGGTTGTGTTGTCTTTCAGGCGTTTTCTATTTAATGCGAAAATTAAGTTGTAAGAGCAAAATGAAAAAAAAAAAAATCTTAAATAAATAAATAATGAAAACACTAAAACTATGTTTTGTTAAGTAATTTATGTAAATCCTTTAGTTAAGTTTGTAAAGAAGAAAAAAATGTTGTGATTTAGTAACATGTTAAAGTATGAGAAGAGACTTAAGTACATATTTGTTCAAGAATAGCTAACAATTAAATGAGAATTTGTATGAGAAATATGTAGTATGTTATTAAAATGAAATATTAGCTTCTTTTATAAAACAATGTTTTATGAATTAGATATTTTTTAAAAATAAGTAAAGTTTTTTTAATATGCGTATAAAATTCAAAATTGCAGTTCATGGCTAATCATTTTTGGAATACCTAACGGTGCTCAGTCATTAAAGGTGTAGCTAGAGAAAACGTTCAACAAAAGAAGGAGAACATAAAGTGGGAGGCATAACTCAGCAATTATGTATCTTAGAAATATATTTAATTGCTGTTGCATCGGCATGTTATAAGTTCAAAAGAAAAAAAGTACATTTTTATTATTCCAGCATCATGACATTAAACCATTAAACCCTATTGACTTGCCAGAATAAAGCCTATGAGAAATTGTGGGAGTTAAACTCTTGCTATTGGGTAAAAATCGCCACAGAAACTATTTTAAATTATGGCCTGTGAAAAAATTTAAAAATCCTAACTTTTTCTTTTAATTAAAGCTTAAATAATATAATAAACAGAATCATTTAATTTTCGATTAAATTTTGTTTTTTTAGTTTTGAGAATTGTTTATACAGAAACATGTGAAGAGAGGTCTCAGATTTGGACTGTGCTGTTTAAAAAAATTTTAAGTTGGTTTAATTCCGAATTCGTACTTGAGATAAAACTTATTCCATATTTTTTGCTTTGTAAGCCCAAGCAGAGCAGTAGTGAGAATTAGCTTCTGAACATCACAATTATTTATTTTAGAATAATTCTAAAAAAAACACAGAGACAGAAAGAAATATTTTTTAATAAATTTCCTCTTACACATGTTGTTTCGCCTTTGTTTTCCTGTTAACAGAAGAACTTTCAATAAGACACCAGCAGAATGGCCCAGTATGGTTTCTGTCATCATTCTACGTTGAAAATTGGATGCATAATTTTAACAAATAGGAATCGGGAATTTTTTCTTCTTTTAAAATTTGTTTTGTTGTTGTTGTTTTTACAACAAACAATCAAAGCACATTCCATTTACTTTTGTAGTGCTGTTGTTGTTCTTACAATGGATTGTTGAGAGATGAGACTAATAAGTTCTTTGAGAATAATAAGCTGACTTTGTAATTTTATTCTCAGAGTGGCGCGACCAACGAAAACCATAGCAGCACAGAAAAAAATGTTGCGCCAGTAAACACAAAAAAGTTTTTTAAACAATCCAAACATTTTTAGAACTACTTTCGAAAACCAATGCTGAAATGTTTTTAAATAAGCATAAAACCCAAGTACAAATTTCTTAACTGAAGTAAAAAATACTTAATACCACCGCTCACAGAAACAAATTTTGCGCCAGTAAAATCAGTTTTAATTAAAAATTTAATCAAGTAAATAAAACATTTAATCAAGTGAATTAAACTTTTAATCATGTGTATTAAACGTGTTATTGGCAATATTAATTTGCACCAGAAAACAAATTAATAATATCAATTAACGTTTAATTCATTTGATTAAATTTTTAATTCAAACTGATTTTATTTTTGATTTATGCTTTTACTGGCGCAAAATTTTTTTCTGTGAGTGGTGGTATTAAGTATTTTTTACTTCAGTTAAGAAATATGTACTTTGGTTTTAAGCTTATTTAAAACATTTCAGCATTTTCGAAAGTAGTTCCAAAAATTTTTGGATTGTTTTAAGAACTTTTTTGTGTTTTTCGTACTTAAATTGTTCAGTAAATTAAGTACGAATTTTTTTTTGTGTAATATTTTTCGTCCGAAAATGGTAAATGTGTAAGAAAATTCATGCTATATAGTTTGTTTGCTCAGAACAATAAATGACCAATGGGAACTTCAATATCTCTATTGGAATTTCGGAATTAAAGAAGTAGCGAACAAGCAGGGCGAACAGTTAAACTTGCACTGATTTATTAGCCCTAAGACGGCAGATTTCACTGTTTAAAGTTTAAACCACGTAGACAAAAAAGTCAGAAACATTATTGGGACTTATTAAATTTGGTCGGAATATTTCGGGATGTAAGCAGACTTGTAAAATGGATCCTTGAACTTTTTAGCCCAATGCTTGACAAATCCCAGTATACCCCTGTCTTTATAAGCTGCCATTGTTATATGCAATGAAATTTAGTTTCAAATAAAATTAGAATGTTCAAAATACAATCCACACTAATTTTTTACTTTAATGCTACCGTTATTTACATAAAGAAAAGTGACTAAACGAAGTGACCCATGTAACATGTTTGGCATTTCCGTAATCTGTGGACCGCAACACACAAAATTGCTGTACGAGATCCCCTGCATTTTTTTGTGTAGCACAGTGGAATTAATCACTTTTTGAATAAGAACTTTAATTTAAATAGAACATTTTAATTTTGATAAATGTTATCGGATTTTTTTTTAAATAAGAACCCTTGTGCTATGTTTCCTAACAGACATAGATACTTAAGGCCTGGGACTTGATTCTGGCAATCGTGATTGAGTCCTTTCTCTATTCGAAAGCAATTTAATATCTACTTATTTCAGTCAATACTGAACGAATCGGAATTATTTTTTCAGTGCTGTAAAGCATTTATTTGACTTTCAAAATACTGAAAAAATATTTTCGATTCGTTTAGTATCGACTGAAAGAACTAAAAATAAAATTGCTTTCAAATCGAGAAAGCACTCGATGACAGCTGCCGGAATTAGGCCCCTGATCACTGTTCCAAAAACGCTAAGGATCAGTTGTTAGTAATCTTATGTAAACGTAACGTTGCGTGTGAACCTGCTGCTTAAGAATTTTTTGTTTGTTTATTTTTATTGATAGAGCGAACATTCCATCGACGTACATAAAGTTTTTTTAAATTTTCTTACAAAACGGACAAATAAAAAAAAAAAAATTTTTTAAAGTCTTTATTTTTAAATCATCATTAAAGATTTGGACATATTTCCTTTTTTTTAACCCATTCCAATACCATTTGACACGTTTACATATTTTTGTTAACTACAAACCAATGAAGTCGCCGGCAATGGTTACGTCTCTGCAACATTTACGTATGAACAACGAGGCCTTTACTTATTCAGCAAACTTATTATAAACTAGATATGGGGACTTCCACAGAAGTGTCTCGTTATGCCACAAAGGTGAGTTCATGCGGATCATGTCTTAATGACATGATTCTTCCTTTTTCTTCTTTGAGCATGAATTTGCGTTCAAATGATTTTGTATAATCGTGCGTATGGATGTGTGCTTTTTTGATATTGAAAACAAAAACAAAATTAAACAAGTTGGAGTGCTATATTCGGCTGTGCCGAATCTTTGATACCCTCCACCGGCAGTTCGAATGTTTAAGGAGTATCTATATGATGTTATTATTATCTTATACTGTGACGATTTGTTATTAATTATGGTTTTAGGCGACTAAACTGTTTTCCGGTAGTAGGGTTTATATGGGGCCTAGGGTAAATTATGGACCGATCATCACGAAATTTCACAGCGTCATTTCTAGTCCTTAACTGTGACGTACCAATTTCTGTTATGATACCATTATTAATTATGGTTTTAGGTGTACTAAACTGTTTTCCGGTAGTAGGGTTTATATGGGGCCTAAGGTAAATTATGGTCCGATCGTCACGAAATTTCACAGTGTTATTTCTTGTCCTACGAAACTGTAACGTACCAAATTTTGTTACGCTAGCGTTATTTTTTACGGTTTTAGGCGTACTAAACTGTTTTCCGGGAGTAGTGTTTATATGGAGCTTAGAGTAAATTATGGACGGATCTTCACGAAATTTTACAGCGCGATTTCCAAGCAAATAAAACAAATTTTTGCAAAATCTTATCTCATTCCGTGCCTTGTTCCAGCATTTATGTTATTTTTTGTAACAAAATTATCAATTTTTTTAGGTGGTGGTTCCACATTTTGATTCATAGTTCTGGACCTACTAAACCGATTTTGCTGTATTTCAATCCCAAATTGCTTAGGATAACTACAAGCAATTTGGCACCAAGTTTGTGCATTTCTTTTGAGGTGATCGAAAGTGAGCGTGTTTTCAACAGACGGACAGACAGACGGACATGGCTAAATCGACTTAGAATTACTCAAGGGCCCAGAATATATATACTTTATGGGGTCTGAGATGAATAATAAAAAAGTTTCACACGGAATGACAAACTTAATATACCCTCTTCACAACTAATTGTGGTGGAGGGTATAACAACGAATGAAAAAGCAAAGCGTACTGACTGTACATACATCTGTGTACTTGTTTCTTTTCCCCTCGTTCCTCTCGTCTACAAAGAAGCAATCATGTCATTAAAACATGAGCCGTATGAACGCAGACTAAACAATTAACCTTCAATTTAAGACCTATGCTGTTCCAATTTTTGCACTCTTTCACTAAATTGCGCTTTACACCAAAATACAAACAAATAAAAGAACATTTAAGTTATTCTTTGAGAAACAATTTAAAATGCTTGGTACCGTAACGTGACAAAAAGTAAACTTCCCTGTGGAAATACCGATACACAGTTAAATGGAAACTCTACACAATCTTTGTAGGTTTTTAATTTGTCAAATATTTGTTTGTTATTCAGTTACAAATTGCTATTTCCAAAGCAAATTATAATTAAATATCTATGTCACAAAAATATTATCTATGATTTATATTTTTTATAATAGTTATTACAACTAAACTAACCTTTTATTACGAAAAAAAAACACACAAAATTATTAAAGCTCCACCTATAAAAAATACTTTTCGCCAGAATATGGTTAAACTTTATAGTTTAACATAACATGCAAGTTTAGTTAAACTCTTAATGAAAAAAAAATCATGTAAAAAAGATTTTACTTTTTTCACCAATGATAAACATGAAAAACTAACTTAAGCTTTAAAATCTTTAAGCCAAGTTAAAAAATATTTTTCACTATATTTTATTTTTCCAAATACATTTTTGAATATATTTAAATAAAAATAAACAAAACCTATAAAGGGGATTGTATTTTATAGTAAAAGAAAAGAAATGTTTATATGGAAAACGTATGTATGTGTGTTAGAGAAAAATGTTGACTGCTTTTTCTTTGGTTTTATTTAGAAGTAGTTTTTTCGTTAGGACAATGCTTTGAAAGAAGGGATTTGAATGAAGGAGAAAAACTTTTTTTTATCATCAAAAGGTAAGAATCTTTAAAATACTGGTCATTTTGGGTGTGTGTGTGTGCTTATGTCTGATTTTTATGATTTAAATTGTTTGTGGGGAAAAGTCATTAAGTTGATATAAATAACTACAACAACAAAAACCATTTTTTTTGTTTTTTATAAATAAAAACATGAATGAATGTATGAATGGGCTATTTTAGACTGCTTATACCCAACACGAATAACAGTAATGACTGAAATTATGGTCACATTTAACAAATATTTGATGATTAACAAGTAATCACTTTTATATACTAACCGTTTGGTAGAATTTAAACATTCTATTTAAATTTATTTAAGA
Source organism: Pollenia angustigena (assembly GCA_930367215.1). NCBI lineage: Eukaryota > Metazoa > Arthropoda > Insecta > Diptera > Polleniidae > Pollenia > Pollenia angustigena. The sequence goes on along the minus strand of OV884057.1, from coordinate 183,679,545 downwards.
AATAAAGACTACCTTATCAATCAAAACTGTTTAAAAGAAGCTAATGGTTTATCAATTTAGTGGTCACGCTTTTTGTGATATTTCCAGCAAATATTTGCAAAGTGCGATCAAACCTTGAAGCACGGATATCTACCTTCGTCGCTAAATTTTTTAAGATTTTTGTTTAGAAATAAATGACAAGCAGGTTTAAAAATTGCCATATTTGGCGAGATACCGCGACCTCTAAGCAATCATTGCTTAGCCGCTGCCGCCGGACTTATGATAATTTTACTATTCAGCTTAGTTATGACAATATTCTTGTTATCTTATTATCAATAATTCAAGTAAAACTTTTATATCACAAAACAGAAACTGCCGTCTGTAAAATTAAAATATTATTAGATGTAAAAAATGTTTAACTAATTTTAAACAGCCAGATCACGCTCATTTAAAGACTTAGTAAAACGTACTACGTATAGCAACTAGAAATGTTTGCGTTGCACGGGTTTTTTCAGCAATGAACGCAATAAAAACAAAAAATTAAGAAATATTTATTTGCAAAATTAAATTTGTTGCAGCATGTTATACCATCTCTAGAATCATATATCAACAAGTTCTGCACGCTGACAAATTTGAATTTTTGGAATAAAAAATTTTGTTGGGGAGTTTTGGGAATACAAAATTCCAATTTGAGATTAAAATTTAAAAACGAGACTACGTCTAATCAACTTTCTCTTTACTTTTAAAATCCGCCGTTAGTATTAATATCGAAAGAAAGCTTTCGATGGTCCGTCAAAAATAAAACTATCGATGATAGAACTAGAGAAAGTGAGAGTAATGTTGTATACCTATTTATTTTAAGATTAACAAATTTTTAATTTGTATCCTCCTTAAATATGATTCAACATACATATGTTAAGCTTCCAAGAAACCTTTTCCAATAAGCCATTTTATGAAATATTTAAGAAAATATTGCAAATTCCATATGCTGGTAATGCTGTATAGTGAACTAGGTTAGGTTTCATTGGCAGCCGTGATCAAGCACTGCTCACGTGGGTCCATAAATTAGTTCCCGTTGTGTTACCATATCAAACCGTCTCCCATGGGTCCCATGATATCTGGCTGCTAGTATTCCCATGCAGCCATCCGGTCGATTCAATAAAGGAGTGAATCCTGTTTGCATCAACATCAGAGAGACACGTTTTGTCCCCAAGGGCTCTTCGACCAAACATTTCGAGTCTTAAATCTCCGAATGCCGGGCAATTACAGAGAAGATGTTCCGTTGACTCTTCCTCCTCCTCGTCACCGCAACTTCATCACAGGTCATTATAAGGAAGCCCAGCCTCTGGGCGTGCCTCCAAATGGGCCAGTAGTCATTTATAACCGCAGTAAGGTTTCTTAGATGATGCTTGGACAGCTATAATGCCTGCAGTGTCCTTTTTTCATCTATGATGTGCTAGATTTTCCTGGTTTCCCCACAGGTGGTTTCATCGTGCCACCTCTGACCGGTGATAAGATGAAACTTGTGCGCTATAAGTTGCTTACACCTTGGGAGTGAAGCACCTACATTATATGTGGAACCGTCCCGATTCAAGGTGGTACCTGCATACGCCAACGAATCCGCCATGCAGTTCCCATGTAAGTGAACTACTTTAACAACTCACACAGAAAAAAACATTGCCGAATTATTTTCAAACAAACGCTTGTTTGAAAATTTGTATAATTTCTACAAATTTTTTTACTGATTCAATTAAAATTTTTGTTTGATTTTTTTTTAACCAACAAAAATGTTGACAACCATTCAAAAATATAATACACGCGTTATTGGTTTCAAGTTTTCATAATTTTGTATGAAATATTTAACGCTTTTTAATGTTGTCGTCTTTTTACATTTTTTTATTTGATCGTAAGCAACACTTCTTTATGTAAAATATAAGAACTACAACAAAAAACACAGTATATTTTTGGACACTTTAAAAAAGTACAACAGTAAGAAAGATGAAGAGGTTTGAAGTAAAAAAAAAAAATAGCAGGTAAAAAAACGTTTCACTCTTTTTAAACAACAGAAACAACAACAACATTATAAGAAACAAAATAAATTTTTGGTTGGTTTCAAAGTTGGTTAAAAAAAAACCAAAATCCCGTATTCAATTTTTTCAAACTGTTTGCTTAAATACAAAAATATAATGATGACGAAAAACATATCGAGTCGGTCTGTTGCCGTTTTTGGGTTACATTTCTTCTTCATTAGCAAAGGAAAGGATACAGCAACAGTGAGTGATGACGAAAAACATTGTGTGGAAAAAAATAGAACTTCGTTCAAAAATTATTCCACCAAAAAAAAATGTGTCTCAAAGCCAGCCGGCCGCTCTGCTCTCTGCCATCATCTTCTAATACAGTGCCTGCTTGTGTGCGCATTGCTTGTGCAAAAACCTTTTTTTTTTTTTTTTGATTTTGAAATTTAGTATATGAATTTCAGTAAACTTTTTGTTTGATTCAGTTAAATTATTTGTTTGAAAAAATCAGTGTTTTTTTTTTTCAATAAACCAAATGCAAATAGATTGTTTGAATATGCAAATTTGTTTATAGGACCGATTTCAGACAAAAAATTGTTTGATTCTACAAATTTTTTGTTTGAATTGGAAAAATAATTTTTTCTGTGCATAAAAGTAGTTGTGGAATATACAAATTTTTACTTTATTGAAAATAAAAAAAAAAAAATAATACAAAGCTTTCCAAGTTTTTTGGGAGCAGAAAACCATTCAAATTGATTCCGATATTCTTTACTTGGTTGTTAAAAAAAAATCACTGTACCACATTACCAGCCTATATTGTATCAGTTCTTTTGCAGCTTTCCAGGTGACTTAAAACAAAAGCTTACAGAAGTTCCTGTTGCAAATAGCAGATCATTTGGTTTTTTTTTTTTTTTTTTTTTTTTTGCTGGTTTTAACAATTGTGTTATTTTTATAAAAGATTATTTTGGTAAATTTTAACTGTCAATAATTCTACTAAAAATCACGTGAATTTCAAGAATTTAACAAGTTTTAATCTGGCAAGCCTACAGCCTAAAAGGTGTTCTTAAAAAAATTTTTCTTTGCACAACAAACATCAGCACAAACACAATATATTTGTTATAGAGTAGAGTACAAAATTCTAAAAATTGGTACAAAAGTTTACTGTTAGCTCGAAGCTTTTACAGCTTAAACAAGTCTTAAAAACAAATAATTAAAAAAGGTTATGCCAACAAAGAAAAAAAACTTCTCTTTTTAAATATTATTAATAATATATTTTCCGGTCAGTAAATTAAATAAAAAAAGTTCTTATTCAATAAAGAGTAGATGGAAATTTACATTTAAATAACACAAAAATCATAAAAAAGTTATTAGTGATTAATTGTTTAATATTTTTATTTTACTAGTCATTAAAGCAACAACTTCCTTTTCTTATTCATAAACAAAAAAATAACACAAACAAAAACGTTTACTTTCATTATTATTATGAAAACGGAAACTAAAATTTTTTTTTTCGCAAATAATTTTAAAAGTATCTAAAAATCATTATAATACAAACAATTAAGGTGTGTTTGCCATACTAATGTCAAAGATTTAAATATAATTTTTTAAAACAACCTCATATTTACTTTCAAAAATTTTAAACTATCGTCAATACAAGAAAAAAAAACTCATCATCATTGTTGTTTTTACAGGGTAGCGCATAAATAACGTAATGATTTTATTTAAGTATTTTTTTCTCGTTGTTATTAGAATTTACTTTAACCCTTAAGTGAATACCTGGGCCCGGCCAACCATTTTTTTTTTTTGGCTTTTTCCAGTTTTAGATGTATTGGAACGAAACTTTATGAATTCCTTAATCAATCATGAAAACGAGGAAAAAGGGTAAATTTAAACACCGTAGGCGTGGTAATTGGCCTAATGATATTATAACCACCTGGGGCTGGCCAGGCCAGGCCCTGCCCTTATATATATGTAATGTAGTTAATAAAATCAAACCGAAATATCGAAGTATCAAAAAGCATATGCAACACATAAGAATTTTTTCTTTACTGCTATATCGAAGAATTTTTCTAGTTGACAACAAAATAAAGCTATAGCCATAAAACTCCAGCCAGGCCCTGGAACTCGTTTTGTGTAAGTTTTTTTTTGATAGCCATAAAAAATTCTTTACAAAATACAAGTGGTACCCCAGTAGTTTGTGCCACACAAATTATTATAGTTTGGTAGTTTGTGACACACAAACTAGGAGTCTACTTAAGTCTAAAAAAAACTTGGAAAATTTACAGTGGTTACAAAGAACGAAAGTTGTTTAAATTTATTTGAACAAATTTTTAACCCCACCAGAGTATATTCTCTTCAATTCTAAAGGTTTGAATCACGCTGAAACCGAATATGTACTCAGACTTCGTCCAGCACATCAGGTTTTCATTATCTACGCTTTCAGTTTATCAAACCCATTTTTCGACATATTCTAGACGTAAATTAGGCCTTGTTTATAAAACCTGATATGATATGTCGTCTGAAAGTCCACCCATAACCTTTAAAATAATCATTTAATCTTTGTTATATCTTATTCCTTCTCGACGATGTCTTAACCTGAATTTAGAAAAGTCCGCTTTTCCGCTGTATTCATGGTATTTCCGCCATTTTTTATGGGATTTTTTCTATAATTTTTGTATATTTTTTAGTCTCAGGGTTTTGACTTTTTTTAAAATTTGGAGTTATTTAGTAATTCAGACACAAAGATCCTATTGAAATAACATTTAGGTATGAAATTAACCTTGTGCTCTAACAATTTACTGATTTGTTCAGCGTTTTCGGCAACAAGGCTGTCCGATTTTTTTGCGTACTGAAAGACTTCATGCTCTTCGAAATGATACAACTATAGTGTTCAAAATTGAGGTATCATTTAAATAAGAGTAGAGTTTTTTTTGAGATATTAAAAATAGCTTTATTTCAGCTTATTACAAAAAGGTTCCGTTAAAAATTAAAAATTATGTCGGTCAAGTGGCACCCTACTGGCTCGGCAGGCTCCCTATCTTTTACCAAAGTTCTGAATCACGTTTTTCTATAAACTGTTGTCAATGGTTGATATCTGCTCTATAATGTTGTTTTTAAGCACTTGATCTGTTGTGGGATTATTGCTGTGTACTTTCGATTTCAAAAAACCCCATAGAAAATAGTCTAATGGCCGTTTTCACATTACGTGATCAACTTTTTCCCCAACGAAAAACTGTACATTAAAGAAATTTGGTTTTATCAATGTCTCATTTGCTTCTATTCCGTCGCAAAGCTTACCAGCACTCATCTGCCAGTTATTTATTTCTTTTTATTTGCCGTACAGATAAATTCAATCAGCTGACTCCCAACTTTTACATACATGAATTTTGAGAGATGTTACAAACTGAAACCTTGATAATTAATTTTTGAATCCCAAGAAAACTTTGATAACAAATATGCATGTGGCAGTGTAAATAAAACTGAACTGGCAAAATAAAATAAAGAAATTTGTTTTATTTTTGTTTTTTTCTTTACCCACTTACAACTACATTTAGAGTTGACAAAAAATCAACCTATTGTGGTCGGGATTGTAAGAAGAGATAAACTCACTGTTTATTGTTGTTGTTTTAGTTTAAGCTTTGATATTGTTACAAGTAAAACTGGGGCTTATAATTCTTATTCGCTTAACAGTTTTATTTGTATAATATCTTTGGATGAAGTTTACTGACGATCTGGCCTAAGCAACCAGTGAAATGCACATAGGAATAGCATATCCCATCAACAATAAACTTCAGTTTGTCAATAGTATGAAATGGGAATTTAGCATATTATATCGAAACCTTGAAAACAATGTTTTTTGTCAGTATATTGAGAAACCCAAAATCGTTAACGGATAGTTTATCGGTCTTATAAATTTATGTTGGCATTTAGTAACAGACAGTTTGTCGATACATTGAGAAAATGCTATTAAGGTGTAAAATCGCACGATCTTGGTGGCCAACTCACTCCTCATGTACGAAAAATAATGCGATTTTCGATGTATTGTATCTCCTGCTGTATTGCAAGTGGCACCATCCTTTTGAAAAAAACGTATTCTCTATGTATAAATCATAAACTTTCCGCTACAAAAAGCCTCGGATCATCTCTCTGCAGCGATTTCTATTGCCCGATTATACCTCAAATTTGGACACCCGATATTACTCCTACGAAAGCATGTGATATGGAAAATCGCTAAGCTTCCACCAGCCGATGTTTTCAGTAGTAGAGAACAATCTAGAATTGTAGTTAAAAGGAGATAAAGTCACAGCTCGTATAACTTTGATTCAGATTTCTGCGATCGAATATTGTTACGTTTATGTGATTTTCGCCCCGATTTAACGGCTGCTTATTTTTTTTTAAGGTTGCCTAAGAGCAACTGCTTTCCAAAAAACCAAGAACAGCTTTGGCCCAAAATTCGAGTTCGCATATGACTTGAAATTCTAAGAAAATTTAAGGCAAGTGCTTTAAAAATTCAAAGGACATTATCTCGAAAATATCATGTGAACATATTTCCAAACTTAAAATAAATAAACATAACTCGATCTTAAAAAAGAAGGCAAACTTTTATCATCTAAAAAATCATAAAGTGACTTATGCGACGCCCTGTATGCATACAAGAGAAAAAAATTAAAAAAAAGCTTACATTTACATTGTTATTATTTTCAGCTTTGTGGAAACCCCTTGACTTAATATGTTTTAATATTGTTACTTTTTTGTGTTGTGGGCGTTTTTTTCATTAGCTTAAATATGTCATATTTGCAATATGACAAGTTATGCAAATTATTTCATTAAAATCTTGTAAATACAAACATATATCCCTTTGAAATGAAGAATTTAACATTTAAATTTATTATAATTACATAATTAACAACAATGAATTTATTGCTACAACAAGTTATTGAATATTTTTACCTTAAATGTAATAAATCTCCTTTCGAAAACAATATATATCAAATGAAGTGTGTTTTATACTTGGCGCCTACTTATTTATTTGAATTTCAAATACGTCATTCATGTCTTTATTTATGATATTGCTATTTTTTACAATGTAAAATTTACGTAGAGATAAAAGGTAATTAAAATTATGGTTCATTAGAAAAATAATTCAATAATTATTTTGATTTTTAAAAATTGGCAAAAAACCCCAAACGAAAGACTAAGAAAACATACAAATAAAGGTACGTTTACTCTTAACAATTCTTTGGCAAAATATTGAAAAAAAAAAACCCCTAGAAGAAAACATGACCACAACATTTGCAAATTATTTATTTTCTTCTTACACTTCTTTTATTAACTTATCAAAATTTATTTTTTAAATAAAAATCGTGTATATTAACGTGGTCTATATTAAACACTAAAAATTTCTAACTTGTTTACTTATCTGGGCAATCGTTGGTTTTCTTACTAGTAATAAAACAAGAATCTTTGCAAAGCTTGAAAATAATATTCATATTGAAAGACACTGCTTAAAGACATGTTACATTACCCAGCGGTACAGTTTTGGTGATCTTCATTTATAAGGCCTTCTATAAAACCTTCCAACCCTTTTTTATATCCAGTACCCATGCCAGCTTGGCTTCTCAGGAAGGTCTTATGGAAGGGGTACCTACTCTCTTATATATGACACCTGCTAAAGAAAGTCTTTAATCAGGGGTCAAATTACGGCATTCGATATCGATCGAAATTCCCATTCAAGTTGTATTGTAATTTCGATCGATATTTTTTTTTTTTTTTTTTTTTATTTTAGTTAACGTATCTTAGAATATTTATAAGAACGCTACTCCAAGTGGAGCTTCTAGCAACGATCGATATCGAATGCCGTAATTTGGCCTTAGGACTGCTGAAGAAAGGAACTCAGAAGGCCTTGGCTGGCTAGGACATCGTTTTTTAAAAAATGTATGAGTAAGGAATGGAGTAGTAAGGCCTTGTGTCTGTCAAATAAGAGCTTCCAGAAGGCTTGCTTACTACTTCTTTTTACCGCTGGGTAATAATAAATTTATAAATCGCTAATTTTCGGGGTTGCTTTAATTAAGTAAAACTCGTTGAGAAGTAGTAAAAAAGTTTATATCTATATATATATAAAAGTGAATGTATGTATGTATATTTGTATATATATATACCCAGTGTGCCAAACGGATCCGTTTCGGATCCGTAACGGATCCGCATCTTCGTATTTTCTATCCGTAACGGAATCCGTCACTGATCCGTTACGGATCCGCAAGCGGGAGAAATTCCTCTCGAAAAAACGGATTCAAAAACGGATTTTATGTCCGTTTTTTGGATACGTTACGGACTCGTTACGGACATCATATTGGGATCCGTTACGGACCCGTTTGTTTTCATTAAACGGATCCGTAGCGGAATCCGTTACGGATCAGTTTTGGATCCGCAAGCGGGAGAAATTCTTTAAAAAAAACGGATCCAAAAACGGATTTTATGTCCGTTTTTTGGATCCGTTACGGACTCGTTACGGACATCATATTAGGATCCGTTGCGGACCCGTGTATTTTAATAAAACGGAATCCACTGCGTGTTTTTAATAAAAAAGATTTAATATTGTGATGAATGTTTTGTTTTAATTTTTTTTTATTATTATTATTAAATTCACAGTCATTTGATAGTAAAGTAAAAACAATTCAGTCAGTTCATTTAAAATTAACATATAAAAGTAAAATACATTAAAAACATAAAAAACAATTCATAGAATATTAAAAAAAGTTTGTTTACAAAAAAATAAATTAATGGCCTAACCCACGATTTTGAAAGAAAACATAAGCGCACGAAAGCCTGTCACTCACTTTGTAATTTTTCAATTTACAAAATCAATTACAAAGTGAGTGACTGGGTTTCATTCGCTTATGTCCTTCACTCGACATCGTGGGTAAGGCTGATCATTTATTTTTGTTGTTTTTGAACTCGGTCATGTGCGTAGTGGAAGAATTTTTTTCCAACTTCCTCCACTACCGAAATTGGTTCGTTCACAAACTTCCTTTGGAATGCACCTGAATCAAACAAAAATATTTTTTATATTTTAAACTATTTAAAAACTTATGACCTACCAGAACTGCAAAGGAATCATTAATTTTTAGATTAATTAGCATGAATGATTATGCATTGAATTGGGTAAATTTTTAAATTATTTTCCGTTTTTAACTTTTTTGCGGATCCGAAACGGGTCAGAAACGGATCAGTCAAATCGCGATTACACTGATTCCGTTTCTAACTTTTTTACGGATCCGGAACGGGTCCGTAACGGATCCGCATCCGTTTTTGTGCACATTGGGTATATATATATATATATATTTGTGCCTTATAGCAGGCCAAACAACTTGACCGATGGCCTTGAAATTTTCACACCATGTTACAGTGACCCTGGAAGAGACATTAGGCTATATACAATTGTGACTGGGCAAAGGGGCGATGCCACGCCCATACAATCAAAAATTTTTAATCGTGTTATCTATGATATTTTTTGACCTATGGCGATAATATTTGGTATATATGTTGTTGGCATGAATAGAAATACGTTTAACTAAAAAAGTGGGCGTGGACCCGCCCCTTTATAGAAAAAGTAAAAAACGTTATATCTAATAAACTACTGAACCGATTGTATCAAATTTTCACAGAAGGCTATTCTGTTCTGAATTAATGTGTCGTAGGGTTCAAAAAGGTGTGATTGGGCAAAGGGGCGGTGCCATATTTTTTCGTGGATGCCAATATTAAATATCGCATATTTTAAGAGCCGCTGCAAGCATTTTGTTGACCTTTTGGAAGTTGGATCTTCTGAGCCCCAAAACTGAAATCAAATGGCAGCGGGGGAAGTGGTACCCCCATAGGACGCCAATGTTTAATATCGCATATCTTAAGAACTGTTATAGTGAGAATATTCAAACTTTGTAGAAGTCATTCTAATGGTATACTACACTTTTGAAAATAAAAATAAAGCGGGTAGGCGCAGGGGGAGCAATACCTCCCATAACATGCAACTATTAATTATCGCGTTACTGAAGAGCTATGATAGCTGGAGTCTTCAAACGTGGTAAAATCCATTTTATGGTAAATTTTAAAAGAAAAATGGGCGGGGCTGACGGAGGGAGAGCAATACCCCCATAAAACGAAATGCCACGGAATTCTCTTACTACGAAGCAGCTAATAATTTAATAAATAAATTTTTGTTTATATATATTGTAAATACATACTTTCAGTTTTATTTTATAACGATGGGGGTAGCGAAGCACACCGGGTTAAGCTAGTTATAGTATAAAATTGATGAATAATAAAAAAATCGTGAAGGAAAATGGTGAGTGGGGTAATTAGGCATAGTTTAATCCTCTGAAGTTGACAGCTTCAAACTTTCTACAACTTTTGGTTTTGAAGCTTTGGTCGAAACCCTTTTTCTGTTAGCTTTAATCACTTGCAGGAGCAAGTGTTTCTCTTCTTCATAATTTGTCAGAAGCTTACAAAGCTCTTCAAACAGTTTTCCACCACGCTAAGTTAGATGATCAAGAACTTTTAAGTTATTTGTGATTTTTTACTACTAATGTAGTAGTCATTGCTGTTCCATTCATTTATTCTTGAAATTATTTTTAACTTGTCTAACAGCTGCAATAATCTTTTGTTTGCTTGTTGGATTGGTCAGGCAAAAGTGACAAATCTCCTCTTATCTTCCGGTCAGTAGGCACACACTCCATCTTCTCGTAGAATAAACTTTAGCCAACTAACTCATGCGAGAGGTACCAAAGGTGGAACTTTATGACATTTCTAACCACTCTACTAACTTGAGGATCAATAACTTAATAACTAGTCATTTCCTTCCATAGAGAAAGGTCTGCCCAGCTGCATTTGTAGCTATAGGGGCTTCAAATCAATGTTTGACATAAACAAGAACTTCGAAGTTTACAAAGCGTTCTTAGTGCGATTTTTCCTATTAAGTGATTTTAACACCACTTTCCTCATGCATCAAGTGGATTTGTATATCAATTTTGCTATCCAACGAACATGGTGTACTGCACCCAAGGCTCGTTCTACAGTCCAATTTTTCGGGAGTATGACCAAGACTCTAAGTAATTTCTTCTTACCATACTAACCGTAGATACTTATCATAGATAGGGGTATTGCACTCATTTTGAAACTTCAACTCACACTTAGTGATAGTGCAAAAATATTGCAATCATTTTGTTAATGTCGAGTGATAAATTGAAGATTTGCAGCCTCACTAAACATGAGTGATAGTGAGGTTAAAAAAATTTGCACTCAAAAAAAATAGTTAGATTTAAGGAAAGCAATCATCAGATAATTGCAACTTTTTTCTTGCACTAAATTTAAAATCAAAAACTTGTTTTTCATGATTAAAGCCAATAATTACACAGCTATTGACAACATTTCATTTTGTTTAATGTTCTTTTCTTATGAATTTCCTCAAAAAAATCAAAAATCATGCACATACAAAGTTAAATTTTAGTGAGTGAGATATATATATATATATATATATATATATAAATCGGCTAAGGCAAAACAGTTCAGAACACTTTCCTCCTCTGTATGTCAACCGACTAACACAAATGCAAAAGAAATAAATAAAACTTTTTTCAATTATCAAACAATAATAAATTAGTGTGATCGATTATTCGACATTTTTCAGAAACCGGTTTTCGGTTTTAACTGTATAAATCAGACCAGGTAAAACCGTTAAGAATGCTTTCTTCCTTTGTTTGTCAACCGAACCTCTATGGAAAAAAAGGGGAAATACGGGAAACTAAATTTCGTTTTTTTTACTTTTCTGTGCATCATGTAATAATTTTTAAATTTTCTATAATATTGAACTTAGAAACATAATATTATAGGTGTAGGGTCCTGAGTTAGTGATAACCTTTAAGATAAAAAATGCTGGTATTGTTTGTTTTTCATCTGGAACTTTTTGAATTTTCGTTAATATTCGACCTATAAAGATAAAATTATACGTTAAACTGGGTGAATAAGAACATGTAAGGGGAGCTTTTTGGATCTTTTTCGTTCAACAGCTGGTACTTTGATTAATTTTTGATCATTTTTTGTTTTTCAATTGGTATTTTTTATACTGAACTTACAAAATTAAATTAACTCACGTAGAAGATAAAATATGAACCGGAGGTTGGTCCCTCGCTAAAGCGATCCACTTTGAAGGAAAAAATAAATGCTCGAAACAAATAAATGCATAAAATAAAAATAAATAAATAGATGAATAATGTTTTCTTCATATTTACAAAAAAAAAATATGGGCGAATTTTGACCATTAGGCGAACACTAGTATATATAAATATATATGTATTAATAATTAATTTTTTAATTAATTAATGGCAGAAACAAGAGAGAAAAGGAGAAGAAGAAACAAATGTTTTAGTTGTTGATTTCTTAAATATAATACAAGTCTTTTAGTATAAGAACATGTGAGGGATCCCGGATGGGAGATGCACAGTTGCAGATTTTGTTAGTCGGCAGGTTCATTAAATGTCCGTGTGTTAATCTAGTGTGTACGAGTCGAAGTCGTTCGAATTTCCTTATATCATTTCCGTTATGGCTAGTTGAAAGGTTTCTTGGAAGGTCACGTCTTTAAATTATCTTAAAATGTTCATAGGTGCATAAATTAAGGCGGTTGCTTGATATATTTTAACTGATAATTAATTGACCTTAAATATTATAATTGATTTACAATATCTTCTCAATTATCTAGAAAAACAAAACCACAGTATGCTAAGCTTCAACAGGTTTTTTACGTAATTTTGTCTTAATAATTTTTACGTAATAATTTTAACGATTTCTACGAAAAAAATTTAAGAGATTGATATAGATTTTTAAAATAGTTTAAAGTCATAAAATTTTATTTTACAAAAAGATAAAATTAATAAAAATGGTATAATTAACTCTGCTACTAGAAACAACGGCGCTTTACTAACAACACAGCAATTTTTAAAATTCAAACAATAAAAACATAAACTAGGTGTCAATAATGTTTAAAAGAATAGATATGTTATTTAAGATAAGATTTTTTAATTGGTTTCGCAGTTAATAAATATTAGTTAAGGCCTTCATACACCATCCCACAAAATCTTAAGTATTTTACGAAAATGCGTTCCTGATCTAATTATTGTTTGAAAATTTACAAAAAATAATAACAACTTATCGTGACAGGTTAGTGAAAAGCAGCTATTAATAATTTTTTTGTAAAAAAGGTGATGATTGTTGAAAAACTTTATATAATACTTTAAAGCCCTTTATTTTTCCAACAGCCCTCGTATTTTTTTTTTTTTTTTCATATTCCGCACATATTTAAGCGCATTTCTATATATATTTTCTTTAACATTGCCAGACATACGTACATTAATTTTTACTTTCAAGTTTAGTGTTTTTTTATGATTCTTTTTTCTTTTCGTTTGTTGTTTTACTTTAGTATCTCTTTTATCTTTAGCACCCAAGAAGATGAATGACTTTCCATTTTAAGTGACATTTTGCTTTAAAAGCAAATTTTTTATTCTTTTTCTTTAAGTCAAGCACACACTCATCAACAAACACTTACATGCATGCCTTTAAAGTTTGCACGAATTCTAGTCTTATTTTAATGGCATAATAAAGAGAAAACTAGATGTTATATATGATGTCCCTGCATTGTTTAACATAAGTATGCAGGAAAACTTGAATTCCTTAATGGATGTAATGTAAAATTTTTTTTTGTAGAAAAGAAAAAACAAAAATGCGCAAACCAAACATAAAAAAGAAAACATCTTAAAAAACTTTAAATCTTACGAAATGATAAGTCTAAGATGTGGGCAATTATTTGTGAAACGAAAAGTGCAAGTTTTTTTTTTTTTTTGCTATAAAAAATTAGTCATTGAAATAAAAATATTCACCTTTTAATGATTTAAGTAAAACCTAAGTAGTACTAAGTAAATAAAAGGGAAATGTTAACAAGAGTTCGTTGCTTAAGTCTTTTGTTTAAATAGTCATAACTTGTTAGTTCTAAGTTTATACATTTGTTCTAGATTTGTATATTGGCATTACAAATAAGTTCTCGCTGTTTGACAACGAAAGGCTATACTTATAACAGTTTATTTGTTTATTTATTTATTAAATCTATGGATTAACTTCTTTCAGACAAAAAATTTAAACATTACACGATATTACAAAACGAATTTTAGGGAATCTATTGAAGTATAAAATTAAATTCCGTTTTATGGTATTAGTACACAAAGTACTAACGTCACAAGTGTGCTTACATGGGACAAAACACAACTTAATACGCAAAGTGTTTTGACATTTGGTAACTGAAATTACAACAAAACAAAAGCCCATCCATTAGGTTTGCGCATAAGTCAGATGTTTATTCCTCAAAGATGTCAAAAGTTGTTTACATTTTGCTTATACATTTACGTTGAATGTTGTATGTAGTAGTAATATAAATTGAGTTAGCTAAATTGTGTATATGTGAACAGAAAGATAATTGTGTCAATAAACCGAATATTGCCTCAATAAAAAAGGTATATCTGAACGCGGTACTACAAGTGCTAAGGTTTTATTATTGAAGAATCAGAAAATGCCTTTAACCATCGTTTAAAAAAACCAAGTGTAGCACGAGCTTTATTATAACACATATTTATATGTTCAATAAAAACTAATTTAGTGTCGAATAATACATCAAGATCCAAGAAAATATCAACAACCTCCAATCTGTAGTTACCCAGGAAAAAACGGCCAATTGGTAGGGAGGTCATTAATATAAATTAATATTAAAAAAAAAAAGTTTTCAGAGAATTACTTAACAATTTTTATTATGAGAAAAAGGATTTACGACAATTCTATGTGTGAAACAAAATATCGGCCAAATGCTGATAACGGCTTCGGTGGCATTATTTTATTCCATATTTTCAAATAGTCTGAGAAATAATTGAAGTTAAATGTCCTTAATGTGCCGAATCATCTCATCCCTTAACTTTTGAATTGTTTTTGGCTTACTGACTTACACTCTTTCTTTTAAACATCCCCAAAGAAATAAGTCCAACCGTGTCCAAATTACATGATCATGGAGGCCAATAAACTCGCAAAAGGGCAATTGTTTCTTTGGCTGTGTTGCAAGTGGCACCATCGTGTTGGATCCACATCAGAGAACGGCTTTGTGCAATTGTAAAAAAATCGCATTAAATCAACGCAACCGCAAATATTCGCTGCTGGTTTGCAGTCATTGAAATAATGCACATCGTGCTTTGTTATTTATACAATCGTTAGCTTCGTTTTTTAATAAAGATGTTTGTGTGTTCGGACAATGATTGTTTTGGTAAAGAAAAAAAAAATACAAACAAAAACGCCGAAATCAAGCAATCATTACTCATGTATTCATTCAGCATTAAGTATGTAGTACAAGAAAAAAAAATTGAAATGAAACTAAACGCACATATGTAGGTACATACAAACAATTTCCATAGAAACAGAATTTTTTTTTTACTTTTAAAAAGTACAGTAGTTCTGTATATAGGTACAATGTATTCTTGTCTCTTCGAGTAGTTTATTGTTGTTAATTGTAACAGCGTCTCATAGAGTGGACAATGTCTACTTGAATGCAAAAGTATAAGAATGTGTTCCTTTGAATTTACACATTTGTGTATATTACGTGCGCAACTAAATGCAAATAAGGCACTTTCAATAAAAAATTAATACATGCAAAAATCAAATGTGAACGAAACGATGTAAAAATTAGCAACGTTGAACTTTGTTTTGCAAGCAAAGATTGAATGTAAATTTTAGCGTATGAATAAATCAAGCAAAATAGTGATTTTGCAGTTCTCTGATCCACATATCGTCCAGGTACATATCCTCAATTTCTGGCCAAAAGAAGTCCGTTATCATCTCGCGATTGCGAACACCATTTACGGTAACTGCTTAACCAACCTCATTTCCGTTGGCGCCGCCAGTCAGCAGGAGCTGGGCGAGTATGCATCTTCTTTAAGGGCTTCAACAATCTTAACGCGCTGCTCAAATGTGTTCCTTTCCATGGTTGAATTGTGACTCTCCCTTAACATCGTACATTCTGGTTGGAATAACGGAGTTGACTATAATGTTTTTAGATAAGGAATTATTAAAACACCCGCGCTGTTCACGGCGTAAAAGATAAGATTTTATCCAAATTAAACAGCACTTCGTAGATTCCGTTACATTCAAATTATGCAATAAAAGATCATGGTTAACTCTATCAAAGCCTTTACTAAAGTCGGTGTTTAGAAAATCAGTATAACTTCCTATTTTAAAGCCACTGTTAATTGTTGTTGTCAGTTCTAGCAAATTAGTCGTAGTTGAGCAGCCATTACGAAAACCATGTTGAAAAGGTGTAGTTATAGAAAGCAATTGATTTGAAAATTCAGTGAGATATTGTAACATTGAGTAACTGGCGAATTGTTTCTTTCACAACATTATATTTTTTATTATTAAACAGATAATAAAACTTTTTTTACAAGAAGAGTATTAAGTTAAAAATGCACCTAACAGCTAAATAAAGTTTTGCGTCTTCAGGAAAAAAAGTCAATGAAATACACCAATTAAATAATTTTCAATTTAACTACAGACTTATTTGCCTAACGCCAAAGAATTATCAGCAATTATTCAATTATGTATAAATATAAAGTCAAGTGCAAAATAGTTCAGAGCACTTTTCTTCTCTGCTTGTCATGTATTCACTTATGGAAGTGCACAATATTTGTTTTATTAAAATCTGATGGGGTAAAAACGAGTAAACTTGGTAAACTCATTTCTCCAAAACTAAAACAGACACAAAACAATTCAATACTTATCGTTGTTCCTTAAAAAAAGGGGAAAGGTACCTGGTACTTTTTTTGAAATTCGTTCCTTTTGGGATTTCTTTGTCGCCCCAACCATCTTTTAAACCAATAAATAAATAAAGATTATACCAAATTCGTAACAAATATAAATATTACATACTCATAAGTGTTCATCAACGTACATATTTTTGATTACTCTACACTTTTCTGAAATTCGAGCGTTTAAGGAGTAAAATCGTACATATTTTTGGTTCTATTTTCAAAACATTTTTCTTTATTTAATTTAATTACGATAACTTTTTACTACTTAAATGGAGAAAAAAGTTTCTGTGGTTGGTACTGCATGTGGTAGTTTTAGAATTTTCAATAATATTGAACTGAGAGAATGAGATCCTATTAGATGAAAACTGTTCGAATTTTCGTTAATATTGGGACTAGACACATAAAATTAAACATGCATTGGTCTGAATGAATAAGAATCTGCAAGGGGGAGATTTTGGTACTCTTTCGTTTTACAACTTGAACTTTTTTTTGATTTTCGTTAATATTAGACATAGAAACAAAAAAATTAAACACGCAATGCAATGAGTGGGTGCGAATCTATAAAGGGAACTTTTTGGATATCCGTAAACATAAAATTAAACATTTAGATCCTGCGTAAATGAAAATTTGTAAGAGGGATCTTTTTGGTACTTCTTTGTTCTTACACTGAACTGATATAACATGAACCTTGAAGCATAAAATTTAACATGCAGACTCCAGAGAGGTTGAGGAACTTTTTTAATTTTCAATTGGTACTTTCAGATTTCTTTTTATATTGTTAAACGTACAAAACTAAATTTAACATTCTCGAACTTGAGTGAATGATAGTATATGCTACCTCGACAAAACGATGCACTAAGAAGAAAAAAAAAAACAAATGCTCGAAACATATATGAATCTTTTCTTCATATTTGCATAAATAATAATGGTTGAATTTCGACCACGAGGTCAACACTAAAATTTTATTAATTATTGTTTTTTTATTAAAATTAAATTTCTTATTTTTCCATTTTTTTTTTTTTTTTTTTTGTAGTATAATCATTAAGTTAATTTCTTGTTTTAGCTTTAAACAAATTAAGATCAGAATGTCTTTGGTTTATTTCAAACTTTAAGTCTCCAAACGATTGAGACTTAAAAAACATTACCAAATATTTTTTTTTAAAAAGTAACTACTTTTTAAAATTACTTTTACAATTTAAGGCACTTTGAAAAAAAAATATTTTCTTTTTTCATATCGAGGGTTATTTTTCAAATAGTGCTATCAGCAAAATCACAATTTTACAGGAGAGCGAAAAAACTGATTTTTTCGATAACTCTAAGAGTATTAACTAAACTTTATTTTACAATGTTATTAAAAAACAACGTCTAAATCATACAAATGTAAATGTTTTTCTTAATTCCAGATATTCACGCTTATATGTCTGATAGCACTATTTACAAATTAAAATTTTATCGATTTGAACATTGAAATAAGCAGATAGCACTATTTGAACAAAAATTAAAATGAGCTGTAATGACAACTATTTGAGAATTTACCCTGTAGTAAATGAAATAGTCAGTTGCAAAAAACACTAACTATAAATTAATAATTTTTCAAATGACTACAAATTGGTTTAAATCTCATGCAGATATCAACCAAACATATTGCATAGAGGCACACGTAAAACACAAATAAAAGCCAAATAAGTAAAACAAGCATGCAATGAAGTCAAATAAAAAAAAATATTACAAACATATTTAAATAATTATAAAAAATTTAAAATTTAATCAATACAAATATGTTTATATACAAGCAATTATGTAGCGTTTTTATTTCAGCATGTATCATACATCATCATTTAAAGCAATTTGATGCAAAATTTGCTTAAATAATTATTTCTATATAAATATATACATATCGCACCTGTTCATCAAAAGTAACACAACTCAAAATTTACAAGTTTTCAGTAGAGGCAAAAAACTAATTCCGCCAATATGATGGAATTATTGTTATAAACAAATATAATGTTAGGAAACTCACTAGGTTAGGTTAGGTTAGGTTAGAGTGGCCGGTCACAAAGACCCCGCATAGACCAAATAGGTCCCTAGCGTTACCACAATTGTCCGATAACCCACAGAAGAAAGTAAAAAGGTCAGTCAGATGTGATGGTATCCAAGGTACCCCACACTCTCTTGACGAATGCAAGGAGTCTCATTAACCCAATTCCAGAGACTTCCCCGAGATCTTGGAGATAATGATCTCCCAGACAGTTCGCCCTGGAGCGCACGAGTGCCGGACAGTAGCATAGCAAGTGCTCTACCGTCTCCTTTTCTCCTGGTACCCCACAAAATCTACAATTGTCACTATTCAACCGGCCCGCCCTATAGGCGTATACCGCAGTCCAACAATGACCCGTTATAAAACCTATCAGAAGTCTACAGTCCCTTCTCGATAGCGACAGAAGCATTTTCGACGACTCCGGATCATAGGATCCCCACATAACCTTGGAAACCCTGCACGTTCTAGTGTTTTCCCAAAACGCCTCTGATCTCCTCCGTATAGCAGAGTCCGTATCTCTCCTTATATTCTGAATTGGAGCCGGGATGACCACCATCCTATCGTGTGGTAAAAGGGCCCCCCGTTTCGCCAATTCGTCCACCTCCTCGTTGCCCTCTATGCCCTGGTGACCGCGAACCCAGTGGATATGCACTCTCCTATTGACACAGAGTCTATCTATCGAGTCCCTACACTCCTGGACGACAGATGAGTATGAGTATTCCGCGGTTATAGCCTTGATCGTCGCCTGGCTATCAATGAAAAAGTATACCTGCGAGTTCTCGGTGCTGGGAACACGTGCCAAATTAGCAGCCATTTTGGCTGCAAAAACCTCCGCCTGGAAAACGCTGCAGTAATCGGGAAGCTTATACGATTCCCGAATACCCAGTTCTCGGCAGTAGACTGCAGCTCCAACTCCGTCCTCCATTTTGGAACCATCAGTGTAGAATCTGAAGGTCCCTTGGCCTGATCGGAGTCCTACCAACCAGCCGTCCTCCTCTATGGTAACTCGCGGTTTCCTTCCAAGTGTCAGTCTCGGAATGGTGTAGTCACTGCTACAATCTATTCCCCTTATAATACTACCGTGACCATAGGGTCCATATACAAATTGTCCCGTCGCCCTTAAGCGGATCGCAGACCTCCTTGCAGTTCCTTCTGCCACTAGATGAATCGGCTGCAAGTCCAGGATCACATCCATTGCCGCAGTCGGTGTACTACGCAGAGCACCGGTGATACTAAGTTCGGCGAGTCTCTGTACGCCCGTTAGCATATTCCGGTACGATATCTTATCCAAGGCCGTCCACCACACAAGTATCCCGTAGAGTAGGATTGGTCTCGCCACCGCTGTGTAGACCCAATGTGTAAGAGCAGGGGTTAGACCCCACGTTTTGCCTAGCATTCCCTTACATGCGTAGAGCGCAATCGTTGCCTTTTTCACCCTCTCCTCCACATTCAGTCTCCATGACAGTTTGCTATCCAGTATTACTCCCAGATACTTAGTGTGGTGTTTAAGTTCTAGGTTAGTACCCCCTAGTTTAGGTCTCCTCCATGGACCAACTTTATACCTTTTCGTAAATAGTACTAGGTCCGTCTTCTCGGGATTAACTCCCAGTCCTACTCCGGCTGCCCACTGGTTGATTATCGCCAATGTAGCCTCCATTACAGAACTAATAGTATTCAGATCCTTGCCAGTAACTATCACCGCCACGTCATCTGCGTATGCGATCATCTTTGCTGCCCCGTCCTGAAGTCTATTGAGAAGTTCGTTGACGACAAGCGTCCATAGCATCGGCGAGAGAACCCCTCCCTGGGGGGTTCCCCGGTGTGCCCTCTTTGTTATCCTGGAGTTGCCCCACGCCGCGGATATAGTTCTACACCGTAGCAGGTTACCAATCCAGTTTTTAGCATGCGGATGTGCCCCAGTGCGAGATAAGCTGGCCAAAATTGCCTCTGTGGACACATTATTGAATGCTCCCGCGATATCCAGGAACACACCCATAGCGAAGTCCTTATAGCTCAGGGTCTTCTCAATCAGCGAGACAACTGAATGAAGTGCCGTCTCAGTTGATTTACCCTTCGTGTACGCATGTTGATTGACAGAGAGAATGGTCGGCCTCATGTTACCCTTGACATGATAGTCCAAGATTCTCTCCAACGTTTTCAGCAGGAAGGATGTGAGACTTATAGGTCTAAAATCTTTTGGGTACATATGATTGCTCCTGCCCGATTTCGGCAGAAATACAATCTTAGATATCCTCCAAGTTTTAGGCACATAGTTTACCCTCAGACATCCTTTAAAAATTTCCACCAGCCATGGTACTATCCGTTGTCTACCCCGCTGTAGTTGCGCTGGGATAATTCCGTCAAGACCAGGCGACTTATATGGCTGGAACGAATCGATTGCCCATTCCACCCCCTCATAGGTGATAATTCCGCTATCACCATCGGAAACTCACTAATATTTCAATAAAATCACAAAATTTATTTCTCTTCTTCCTTTTTCCTCAATTATTACGGATTTTTGATTTAATACAGTTTTCATGAAATTTTTTGATCTACATGTCAATATTATTTCAAGTTATGCTTATCACAACCCAAAATCAACAGCTATTGATAAACAGATTTTTAACATGAAAACAATCACAACTCGAATTAATACAGTTTCGCGGATTCATTTGAGCACCATAACCCTTGAACACTTCAACGCAACTAAAATTACAACTCTTTAATTGAATCAAAACAAACAAAATGAGTACGCAAAGAAAGACATAAAGGCATTTCTCTCATGAAATATTACAAATAGAATACCAAAAATTTTACAGTCGTTAGATATGGTAATCATACACTGTTTCCTTCAAAAAAGTGGAAAATAGAATTTTTTGAGTTGTGTTACTTTTGATGAACAGGTGCGATATATGTATGTATATAAAAATATACATTCATATGTATGTATGTTTATATGTCAATTTAAAAGTCATGCAGAGATAAGCAATTGACTACAGCCTATGACATGCCTATGTTAAAATAGTGAGTCGTCGACAAGGAAAATAGTCACTTAATCAACTAGATGTGGTTATTAAAAAACCAGTTTGAAGTTACTTAAAAATGTGTTTGACTTCCTACAGGGTAGTTTAAGTTACACGAGTGTTTATTAAAATAATTAGTAAAATTTAAAGAAACTTAATAATTAAACTTTATCTACATATTTTAAATCATCATAAAAATAATGATATTCTTGCGAAATAGCAGACTTCAATGCTTTGGAAATGCATCCGTTTGCTTAGGTGAAAAGGACGTGGGGCAGATTGTAAGGGTTTCGTTCTGTTTTTATGATCGCTGCACAGTGTGGGAAATTTGGAAAAAAAATGGAAATAATTCTATATTTTATAGACGGTTGGTCCGATTGGAATGCAGTTTGAGGTGACAATTAAAAAGTTGTAGTCGAGTTTAAGTCTTGGATTTGAGGTCTATAGACTTAGCAGGAGGTGCTATAGGTTCCCATATTAGGACATCTCGTGTATAACAAAAATTAAAAACGATCCTTTATTTTTAAATTGAGCTGGATGCTAAAAATAATTTTTTAGTGAAAAGCGCTTGCCGAGCTCTTCGTAATTTATTGGTCTAGCATTTTGGGAATATAAGACTCAAATTTATCATAATTTGTATGAAATATTTTTTTGTGAATTATCAACAAGATTTTTTATTTGATAAAAACACTAAAATTAATTGTTGATGTGATACGCTATTCCTATGCGCATTTCACTGGCTGCTTAGGCCAGATCTTCAGGAAACTTCATCCGAAGATTTTAGAAAAAGATTTTAGATATTATTTAGATATTATACAAATACAAAAAATTCGCTAAACATTTTCAATTGTATAATATCATGGTAATGTTGACCTTGACTTCGTCTGAGCTGGTCCATTCGGACGATCCAATTTTGGTCGACTCGTTCGAGTTTTAATGACCCGATATGTTTATAATAATTGTGCAATATGAATACTAAGATCCGTGCTTGGTAGCCATAATATTTCTAAAAAACTCAAGTTTTTGGAAATTTTCGGCTGTTTTCTGAGAATTGTGGAATTCGTTTTGTAAGTTTAATAAAATTTTGAGCTGGTTTGTATTAGGCATTAAAAAATGTATTTATTTGTAAAATTTCATTAAATAATATTAGCTAACAAAGATTTTATTGCATAAATTAAAATTTATATTGTTAACAACAACTCATAAAACATTTTGTTGCAGTTATTTTGCAAAATTTCTACAACGAATTTTAAAATTATATTAGTTTATGAAATCTAGATACAATTCCCAACCCTTTGATGTATAATATGTCTACTTTGTAACAACAATTTTTATCATTTTATTATATGAAGTAATATTTTTTATGTAGATAGCACTATTTTACAAGAAAATATAAACGTATGTGTTAGATAGCACAATAAAATATTTATGAAAAAACACGTTTTGGGACAATTTTTTTTTTACAAATTTAAATTACAGATGACCTTTCAGTTGGTGAACTCGTTTCTATAAAAAACGCATTTTTGAAAAATTGCAGATAGCACTATTTGAAAAATAACCCTCGATATAATCTTGAAAAAAACTCAATAATTAATAAACTTTCATTATTCTACACAAGGGAATATAAAATTTGTTCCAATTCCATTTACCATCACAAGTTTACATCAATTGTTTTTTATATGAAACAAATAATTTTGCTAATAACCCACAGCAGTTTAACTTAACTGCCTTATAATTCCTTCTTACTGTTACTCAAAAAAAAAAAAAAAAAAAAAAGAAAAGAAAAGAAAAAAACTTTTCTTAATAATTTTAATCTGACAGCCTCTAAAAAAAAGCCATCATAAATAACACCTTCTTTAAAGACCTTACGCACCTCTTTATTAAGTTTTTTGCTATTTGAAATCTGGATATTTTTTCTTGAATCGCGTCGAGCATAAACAAACATTTACACACACAAACAACAAAGATACATACATTTATATTACGTATCTTAGTTGGTAAGTAGCATAACTAATCTTTTTACATCTAAACACAGTTTTCTTTCTTTTCGAAAAGCTTCAGAGCTACAAAAAAATTTACTTTTTTTATTGATTTTCCAAACTCTAAGGAGATTTTTTTTCCAAAATAAAAAAAAAACATAATGATATTATGAAAATTACTTATAAGTTAGTATTTACACTCCTTCTATACTATAAACGAATTTGAATTTGGCTCAAATGCGGTAGCGTTTTCTTTCTGACTGGTGCGGTATGTTAGATTTTAGTGCAATACACCTTTTGCTATTATTTGTCTTTCCTTTTCTTGGTTGTTGTTGCTGCTTTTTTTACTTTGGTTGTATTTTAGGCTAACATTTAACCTGTTGCACAGCTTTAGTTATACCGTAAAAGTAACGTATGTAAGTATTAAACAATATTAAAACAAAGTAAATTTTACATATAAACATATAAATATAAATGTACTAATGAGAATATATTTCTTTGAAAGTGTGTGTGTGGTTATGTATCCAGTTGGAATTTTTCTGGCTAAGGATTTATAACGATTCCATATATACCTTTTTGCATTCCAAGCAATCCAGAGTTATTGTTGAAATATATTTACAGTCCGCCTGTGTGTCGATGGATCATGTATTACGCCGTCATTTCGCCTAGCTATCATACAACTGATAACATGACCAGACTTTTTAATTAGTTTTTTTTTTTTAAATCTTCTAAAACAGCTAAAAGTATAATATAATTAAGAAAATCTTAGCAAAAACTTCTTCTTGGAACAAGTTTTTCAATAATATCGAATGCAGTTTACGATGCCATATACTGTAAAGTACCAAGGACGTTACGTAGTCCAGTACATAGCTAAGAACATTATCCTCTATACAGTCAAATACACAATCTAGTACAAAGTACTAAACTAGAAATATACAGTAGTCAATTCAGAGCACATGCCAGTTAATACACAGAAAATATTATCAGTAGTTTTTTATCAATTAAAAAAATTGTTTAAAAAGTATTCTAATTTAATTAATTTGTTAATTGAATCAATTATTTTTTTTTTTTTGTTGAAAGAAAATTAAAAATATTTTTTTTGATTTAATTAACATTTTAGTTGTTTTTAAATATATTTTTAATTAAAAAATTAATTAAATAACAAAAAATTTTAATTTAATTTTTCATTATAATTAAAACTTGTAGAATTGTTGTTGGAAATTGTCAAAACCTGAGCTATTTTTAATTAAATAAATCAAGTCATTGTTGGAAGCTCGAAAGTGTGTAATTGATTGGAAACCCATATCTGATCGCCTTATGTGGGTCAGATTTCGCTCCAAGGTGAGAAACATATCAATTATTCAATGCTACGCGCCAACAGAATCAGCAACCGAAGACGAAAAGGATGATTTTTACAGTCAACTTAATGCTCTGTATGACTCACTTCCTCGTGGGGACATCTTTCTTACAATGGGTGACCTTAACGCAAAAGTGGGTAGTGACAACCAGTCTATTGAACATTTCATAGGTAAACATGGGATTGGCTTGCGAAACGATAACGGCGAAAGATTTATGGATTTCTGCAATCCCCGAAGACTTGTAATTGGAGGTACCCTTTTTGAACACAAGACATGCCACAAGATAACATGGGTCTCTACGGACAGAATTTCTACATCAAATCAAATTGACCATATTGCAATCTCCCGGCGCTTTAGAAAATGTCTATTAGACAGACTGCGGCTTTGCCAAAGACCACAGTCTGGTGATTGCTAAACTCCGCCTGAGCACAGCAGCAATCCAAACCGCAAGACCCAGGTCTCGTCCTCCAAAACTAGATCTAGCCCGGCTAAAAATAAGCGCTATTAAAGATAGCTTTAGAGACCAGATGGCCAATGAATTCTTCCTCAATAATAACAACAACCCAGTCCTTTCCGTAGACAACCAATGGATCGCGATAAGAGACAAAATTAAAAACGTCGCAAATAACATTATCGGCCCTATACCTAAAGGCAGAACAACATAGATGAGCGAAGATACCTGAAGGAAGATAGAAGAACGGAATGAAGCAAAAAAGGCAATAATACACGGAAACACGGAAACAGAATCTAAGTATAAGTTTCTTAAGAAGGAAGTTCAACGCTTAGTCCGAAAGGATAAAAGGAAATGCATTAACGATTTGGTAGACGAGGCCGAGCTAACAGCTAACAATAACGACTGCGGCACCCTTTACAAAATAAGTAAAAACTTGTATATAAAGACCACCACACAGAACATCCGGTAAGAGATATCAACGGGTCTTTATTAATATCTGACGAAGAATTCCACCCAAAATCATTGCAATGATAAAAGCTAGCTACAGCAATGCTAATTGCTACGTTCTTCACAAAGGCCGTCTATCGGACCCCTTTGCTGTACAAAGTGGAGTTAGGCAGGGTTGTATCTTATCACCAATTCTTTTTCTAATCGTTATGGGTGACGTGTTAAGCGCAGCACTTCAAAATAATAGACGTTGTAGTGGCATAAGATGGAAGCTCAATGGGAGTCACTTGAGCCACCTAGCATATGCTGATGACATCTGCCTCCTTTCGAATAGCATCAACAACGTACTTTATATGGCGGAATCTATATCCCAAGCATCAACACCTGCGGGTCTACGTATAAATATCCCCAAAACAAAACTGCTAAGCTCATGCAGAGACATGCCTTGACTTGAGCAAGTTAACAACTTTTGCTTCCTGGGTACCACCGTATCTTTCGATGGAGGAAGTGATCTTGATGTTGATAACAGAATAAAAAAGGCAAGAGCAGCTTTCGGGTTATTAGCTCCATTGTGGCAAAACAATAATATAAACCTTCGCACTAAAATACGATTTTTTAATTCAAATGTAAAATCAGTTTTATTATATGCATGTAATACATGGAAGGTAACAGTTCAGCTAACCAACCGCCTACAAATATTTGTTAACCGCTGTCTGAGACGTATTCTTCGCATATTTTGGCCAAGAACAATTTCAAACGACGAATTACTACGAAGAACTAATCAAGTTGAAATTGCCATTGAAATAAGACGTAGAAAGTGGAACTGGATTGGCCATACGTTGAGAAGGGATGATAACAACATATCGAAGCATGCCTTACAATGGAACCCCTTCAATAACGTGAATCGTGGAGTCGATCGACCTCGTATAACCTGGAGAAGATCTACAGAGGATGAAATGAGGTCTCTAAATTTGAGCTGGAGTCAACTTAGAAATCTTGCACAAAACCGTGTTCGTTGGAAGTCAGCCGTAGTGGACGCCCTATGCTCCAGTAGGAGTTAAAGGAAATCATATATATATATATATATATATATATAGTTGTTGGAAGCGGCAAAGTTTTTTGATTATTTTTATTAAGATTTTTGTATGACGTGCTAAATTCCCAATTTTTCATATTTGATAAATATGTAGACTGAAATTTATTGTTGAGGGAAAGCTAGAAAGCTAGGGAAAGATAGAAATTAAAATTAAAAATATTATTTATTGACCAAAAAATTAACACAATTTAAATTTTTTTTTGCTGATAGGTGCAAAATCAATAAATTGTTTGCTTAATTCTATGCTTAAAGACAATTTTACGCTGACACAGTCGACTTTACATTTTCTAATATGAAACTATATAAAGTAGATAAAACTGCAGTATTAATACAGAAATGTTTGCTGGATAATTTCATCACATCTAAACAAATTTTCCATTTGGGTTTACATAAATTTTATGTTATTGCTGTTACTGGTTATATTTGCGGTATAAACGCCGAACGCATATACAAAGCACAGCAGGTGGTTTGTTAAGGATTGTGATATGATTGTTTAATTTTATGCGTAAACCAATAAAGAAGAAAAATGTATGCCTGTGCAAAAATATTCGGTAAGTGATTTCAGGGAGGAAACTTTTGGGTAGAGAAGCCTCTTGAAAGGCCTTTTTTTTGTCAAAAGTCATAAAGAAAAAAATTATCAAAATTATCGTTGACACCTGGTACGTAAGGCTCTGTTTATTGTCACATGGTAGAACAAGATTTAGTAATTCATTTTTTATAAAACAAAATTTTTAGTTTCAAAAAAAAAGCATAACAACCAGTGATGCCAACTTAGCACCTGAAACGCGAAAATAGTTTTAGCCCTGAACCAAAGGGCAGTATAACCCTAATGCACGATATTAATTCTGAGCCACACCTTAACGTCAAGTTTTTTGCACAACTTAATATTTCATATTTCTTCGTTTCAGTGTTTGACAAATTCAACCATGAAGAGTTCCACATTTGAGCAGCGCGCTGAGATTGGTGAAACCTTGAATATGGGCGTTCAAATCAAAATGCTTTTCACTCAATTAATCTTCAGCGACGACGGACACTTTCTCCTCAGTGAATTCGTTAACCAGCAGAATTGCCGCATTTGGGCAAATAAGAATCTACGAGTGAACGTTGAAAAGCCGATGCATCCACAAACAGTGAATGTTTAGTGCGGCTTATTAGCTGGCAGTGTCACCGATGTCAAACATGATAACAGTGTCAAACATGATAACGGAGCCCAGTGGCTTCAACTAGACAGCATGGATCTGGACGACAGGTGGTTTCAGCCAGTCAACGCCACCTGCAGCAACGATTTCCAGAACAAATTATCTTAAGAATTTCAAATGTCAACTGGCCACCAAGATCATACTATTTAAAGCCGTGCGATTTTTTCTTTGGCGTTTGTGAGAATAAATCAGAAAATATTTCTGTACTTTTATTCAACATCCAAAGCGCCATTGTAGAGGTACAGCCATATCCCTGTGAAAAAATCATGGTAAATTTCATGAAAAATTAATGGCCTGTTTTCAGAGCCGTGGGGTACATTTGACGGATATTTTTTCATACTAAACGGAACTTGTCTTCCTTACAATCCACTAAAAACATGACAACTATCTCAAAACACGTGTTTTTATTTTAAAATGAAAAGAAGCATTCTTACTGAGACACCCTTTATATCTTAACTTTAAAGACATGCTCATATACATTTATGTCTGATCGGTAGGAATTTTAATCTGTGTGTTTTATTTTATTTATATATGTTTTATTTTAGTTTCAAATACTTTTAAAAACAAGTTTAAAATACCAAAAATCTTGAATTAAAAATTAATTTTCTGCAAATAATATAATCAAAAGTTGTTTTAATGTCATTTGATTGATAAGGTTACGCTTTTCATGTTAAATAATATCGAAAAATATGTTTGTTAGCGAGATCAATTATTTATGTTGTCGCACAAAATTTTTAGACATGAAATTTTTTTGGTTAAGACTTGAGCAAAAACACAAGACTTTTAATGCTTTCTATATCAGAGATTTAAGATAAATTTAAGAATTCAACATATACATACATCAACGAAAATTGTTAAACAATAATTTAACTAAGATAATAATTTAATAACTTCTAAGACTAAAAGTTCTTGCAATGTATGTAAAACGGAATTTCGAAATTTCGGGCATTGAAATTTTTGAATTTCTTGAAAAGACGTTTGGTAAAATTAAAAAAAAATATACTAAATGTACTTCTGAGCTAAAATACTATTTCAGATGTCTTCAGTAGAATTGTATAGCGATTTTATTCTTAGGTTATATAAGCCCTCTAAGACTCATTTTAAGGGGTAATGTTTGTCCTTTTATTTACCTTCCACACAAAGGTATACTAAAACGGCACTTTAAAGGGTAAACATGTTCGAAGAATATTTTTTGCTTTACATCTCCGACAACCGAATGAACACTCTTCTTTGCCAGGGGTCTTCTACGACCAAAAAATCGTGCAATGTATGTAAAACGGGGTTTCGGAAAATTCAAAATTGTCAAGGCCCGGAATTTCGAAAATCATTGCACGATTTTTTGGTCTTTGAAGTGTTCATTCAGTTATCAGATATCTAACAATATCATTGTCTTACAAAGGACAGGAAAAAATTGACAGTTCACACGGTTGAAAGAAATCTTAAGCACATTTTACTGACAATATTATTAGATCTGACTACTGTCTGAACGAAGCTTTAAAGTTAAATTAAATTATGCTATTGAAAAAAAAACAAAAGACTTAAGACATAAACCTTTTTTCGTTACAAAATTTCCCAATTATTTCCAATTAAGCCATAACAAATCATACAACAAAATGTCTTAATTCAAACCAATTATGTTTAACAGCGTTAACAAAATACACAACAACAACAAAAAAACGTGTGTTCTCCTACATAATATTGAAAAAAAAAAAACAATTCACTTTAATTTTTTTAACAAACATGTTTTGGATAACACTTTTAACTGAAAAAATCTATCCTTTAATCAGTGTTAAAAATCTAAGATTTTAATTAAACCAACTTTCATTTTTTTGTACATATTTTTTTCCAACAAATCGTTAATAAAAACCAATAAAAAGATTTCAACAAAATTAATTTCATCGCACATGCTTTAAATGCCAAACACCACATACACCACGAAAACACCCACTTTTTTTACCCATTCATGGCTTTAACTTCTCAAATAAAAAAAACCCCGAAAATAATCTGTGATAAACAAATTTTTTATTTACAACTTTATTTGCCACATACAAGCATTTTGTCTATAACAAACTAGCAAGCAATTTTCATAGTTAAACTAGCAACAACAAAAACACCAATAAGAAAATTATCTTCTTGAAACCATCACAATTAAAAAGATTAAATTGTTCAGATTTAAGAAAGACATCGCAGAAAAAACTAATGTTGCTTTTATTAAAATAATAATAATGAATAGTTTTGTAGAAAATAAATCCAAAAATTATGATGGAAAGAAGGTAACAATAACACGAGAAAAAGTGAAATTGAAAGTTGTGATTTTTTTTGTTTTTTGTAGTTCATAAATTTTCATTATTGATTTTTGAGGTTTTCATAAAAAAAAAAATTACAAAAAATAAGTGAAATTTGAAGTTTTCTCTTTAAGTTTTTATTATTTCCTTTTAGTTAGAAAAACAAATATTGTCCTAAGCTTTAAAGAGTTTATAGTAGTTGTTTAAATAGTAATGGAAAAGATTATTTTCACCCTACATAGAAATGGTACATCACGTCACTTTTGTTAAAACAGTTGAAAGTAATTTTAAATTACTTACCTCCGATTTCACCAAGTTCAGTTAAAACTAGCTATTACTTTAACCTCTAGTTAACAAAATGTTTTGACAGGTATAACTGATAGTTAACTATAACTGAACTTGGTGAAATTGGGGGTTAATAATAGGAATATTATATACATGTTAAATATAAAATAGAGCATTCGGTATTGATCAAAATTACAATACAATTTAATTCGAAATGTCTATCGACATCGAATGTTAAGCTCTATTACAAATTTAGCTTTTGTTTGGAAAAAGTAACGGTAAGAAATTTCCTTACAATTTTACTTATCATTAGTGATTTGCACATTTTAAATTGGTTGAAAGTCTTTGTTTCTCACTAAAGATACAAAAACATCAGCTTGTTCTCACATTGCAGCTTCTTAGCTGCACATATAAGCGTAGATATCATTTTGTGTTTACTATCTACTACTTCTCTAAAGAGTATAGGCATTTGCAAGGACATCACTCAGTCAGCACTGAAAAGTAATGTCTGCTGAAGGGAGAAGTCCTCTTAAACTAAGTATGACCTTAAAGGGCCGAATTGCTAACACATACAGTAACTAAAGCTTTATCTAACTACTTTATAGAAAATTTTACTCAAACATTTGTGCCCGCGGCATTTTAGGATCCAACTGGTTAAAGGACTAAAGGGGAGCCAGCAAAGTTTGCGATGCCGAAGGTCAAAAATAAACTGCAAGTCAAGCCAAGTTTCAAAATAAAAGAATTTACATTAAAGACGATCCACAAGAGACCTTCAGCACATTTAATCCACAAAAAGAAAACAACTATGAAAGTATGGTCGATGTATGGGAGTTACGCTCAAATATTTGTAGGCTAAACTTTATCTAAATACCAACAAAATAAAAAGGTTTATGGGCACAAGGACTCTATTCCAGAAAGTAGTCACATTCATGCACCGATTCTTACCATTTTCAATAGGCTAGGCCTCCTTACAACGCATTTCATACCGATTCTTACTATTTTTAATTGGTTTCGTTCTTATAACAAATTCGTTTGAAAAAAACCTTGAAAATTGCGATCTACACTTTGCACACAAGGTTTACAAGGACAGCCATCCTGCCGGACAGACATCGTTGGATTGACTCAGAAAGAGATTCTGACCAATATCTGTATATACATTAGCACAATCGCACAATTTCCCCTCAACTATGATGGTGTGGGTATAAATGTTTTATGAACTGGTACAAATAATGGTCCCTAAACTGGGTTACAAGGACAAATAGTTCTATCAACCAGCCCTACTTACGTCCATTTAATTAGGTGGCCTTGTAGCACCTTTAGAGAAATTCCAATACTTAATAACTCAAAGCCTTATTGCCATTCGAACGCTCGGATGTTACAGTTAATCTTCCTAACATTGCAGCCTAAAGCTGCGGTCACACTTGGTAAATATTTGACGGAAACAACGTGACCAACAAGCAAACTAAAACAAAATTTCCTTTAATTCCAATAATTAAGACACCATATCTTCCAAAAAATAAAAATATAATAATTTTTTCTATGCCTAGCAGTAAATTAGTTATATTTTGTGATCACGCTAATTATTGCCAAAAGTAGTGGTTACTTTTATTTGGTCAAGTATTTGACAAGTATGAATAAAGCATAATAAACACTCGAATTCGTCTAAACACATTGACAGAGTGAATGTTTAATGATCCTCAGCAATATTGCCTAGAGTGTGCAAAAATCCATGAGTTTAACTTTGATTCGCCGAAGATCAAGGCCTTCAAACTAATTTTCATTACACAATCAGATGAATGCATCTCAATGAGTTGTTAATAAAATTGAAATTTCAGAACCCAATTAAACAAAAAAAAAGTTTTTATAACTTTTTTTATTTTAACAATAAAAAGAACCGTGAAAAACAATTCCTTTTGTACATTTACTTATATTTTTATCAAAAACAAATTGTTTTTACATATTTAAATAAAATTTAACTTTTGCGTTAAAAGAACATCAAAAATTAATATAGATTTATATTATAAATGTTTTTATGTATTTTATTTAATTTTTATTTAAATACATATTTAAAAAATACAAAACCTCTTAAAACGGAGATCAAGCATATAATTTTGGATAACAAATTCTTTGGTATTTTAATATTTAGGCAACAAGAATTTGTAGAATGTTAATATCAAGTTAAAAACTGTAGAATCCGAATATTTCTTTTTCTAGTTATTATAATATTTGTATATGAAAAAGATGTAGAAAACATTACCAGCCCAATAAAAAATTTTGCATCAAACCAAACAGGTTTGTATGGGAAAAATGACACTTAAAGCATTTAATTCAACGCATATAAAAACTTATGAGTGTAGCTTACACACTGAATGTTTTTTCATCTCTTTCTTAGTATTTTGCCTTACAAACCTACTTCGTAGTAAGGGAATGCTGTGGCACTTGATAAGTTATTTCTTCTTCATAAGACTTGTTAACAGTTCCTTCACTTACTTTACTACATCTGTGTATGTCTTATTGCGTAGAGCATAATTGTGCGTTTATTTTTCTAAATGTTATATTTTAATGTTTTAAATTAGTGCTTCGCAAAATAATTAAAATTTTTTTCGGGAGATGAATGTCGATTTAATAATCCTGATAGATCTTCAAACTTTAATTAATTTACTTTATATTTTAATGTTGAAATCTTCTTCCAAAAAATTACAAATACTTTTATTTTTAAACGTTTTTTATAATAATATGAAAAATGAGTTGCCAATTAAATTAAAAAAAAAAAATAAATAACACAGTGCAGCACTAAAATCTTGAACCAATTGAGACCCCCAAAATCTGAAAGCTTATGATGGTAGTAGAAAAACACTAGGTGGGTTTTGCATTATTAGCTAAGGTTTTTTTTTAATTCATGTTTGAAGTTTTCGACTGGGGGTGTATTGTAGTACAATTTTCAAAAACATGTACTGATTCTTAGTTTTATATCTCGTGAACTATTCGAGTTATCGCTTGTCTCTCTTCGGCAAATTTTAAGCTCTTCATCAGATCTAAAATTTTACCTTAAGATAAAATCGAAAAAAAACAACAACATCTTACTCAAAACAGCAAAACTGTCAAAAAACTTGATGATTTTGAACGTAAAGAATGAAAAATAAGGACACTTCAAATCTTTTTAAATATATATTTAACTTAAGTCGTCGATTTCGGAGCTAGTCTCATTATCTGAAAACATGTTCCCGACCGTTTCGCTTGCACACCTGTTTTAAGCAAAAAAAAATGCACAAAAAATTAAGAGAATAAAAATTTCAAGGGAATAGGTAACAAGTACATACATTAGCGGCTTTAATTTTTTGATCAAACTATGTATGTATATCAAATGTCAAAAAATTTGCATTGTTATGATTGCACGTTCGAATTTAATAAATTTGGGGAATTTTAATATTACGGCATACATTGTAGAACAAAAGTTGATTTGGAAAAGTGTTGGAAGCTGAACTTGTTTTGCTACGTTTATGGTATTTATGTTCCCAAACGTTCAATGAAAACACAAAAAACTAATTTTACTGCTGAAGCGACTACTAAAATTTAATATATCTGTGGCATTTTGACAAAACATCTTAAGTCGAGATAAGATAGCAAAAAAAGTTTTTTATAAAAACTCGGTGAAAAAATCATTTTTATTAAATAATAAAATAAACCAAAATTAAAAAAAAATTTCGTTTATAATACAAAATTTCAAAAACTTAAACAAAAATGTTTTTTGAATGAAAATTCGTATGATTAACAACACATTTTACAACTTTTTAAATTCGACTTAAGATGTTTTGTCAAAATGCCACAGATATATTTAGAAAGATTTGAAGTGTCCATATTTTTCATTCTTTACGTTTAAAATCAAGTTTTTTAACAGTTTTGCTGTTTTGAGTAAGATGTTGTTTTTTTTCGATTTTATCTTAAGGTAAAATTTTTAGATCTGATGATGATTGTTCCATCTTCGGCATCGCTGATACATCCTTTGTCGAAACCACATTATTGATGCTTTTTTCTTCCCAAATGAGAGCGGTGAGAGTGTTGCTATCAAAAGCGAAAGGTACAGAATCATAATTGTCAAGTATCTGGAGCCCAAATTGAAACGACACTAAATACTACACGACGCGTCGCGATTGAACTTTTAGAACAAAAACAAGCAAAAGTTAGTTTTTATAGAAAGAAAGAGACAGGACTATTTCCATCTCGCTCCAGCTTTGTTTGCTTTTTGTATCACAATTTTTAGAAAATGTTTAATTTGCATATAATTGCATATTTTGTGCCTTGGATCTCAATTTCTTAACAATCATAGGCCTTTTTGACATTAATGACTACATTGGGATCTTAGGACCACAGATCAAAAAGAGGTGAACACGTGTGAAAAACACCCAAATCAGTTGTAAGGGTCGCTTGCGAAGAAAGAGATAGAAACCGTTTTTGGTAGTGAAGTGCCAATGTGTTAAAACAGCCCGCTACAATCACACAAATTTTGTAATCAAAACACAAGTCACGTAAACAAACGTTTTGTTTTGCGCAAAAACTTTTATTTACTAATGTTGTTTTGTTTTGTTATATTATTTACTTACTTACTTAACCACAGAATAGTGCAAAAATAGTGCAAAAAATACTGCTTTCTTTGAAAGAGACAGAAAACACACAATATCTTCCGTCTCGTGTCAACCCTGTGTACTCTGTGCTTAGGACTGCCTGATTATCGAAACATTTTTGCCAAATTGGCAAAATTACTGTTAGATGGTATATGGCTATTTCCAAAAAAACGTCAACCACAAAAAAAGGAAAAAAAATTTTTTCTTTTCAAGATTTATTAAGAGAATTGCTTATATTTTTTTAATATATGCGTATAAATTAATTGATTCGAAAAAAAAGATAAATGGTAAACGAAGTACTACAACTTTTAGCACATACTTGTGTATATTAGAAAATATGCATTTGGAACAACAATACTTTAATCAAAGGCATATTTATGATCTGAAAAACATTTTTTATTAAGTTTCTTATATAAAGGATTATAAAAAGCAACATAAAAAAATTTTAAGTCATGGTGGAAAAATTGTCCCGTTTACAATGTCCCGTTTACAATTTATTTAAAAAAATGTAATTCATATTTTATTTTGAAATCGAAACCATTTTTAGGGCATATTAGTACGCAACATTTTAAAATTAATCCCAATAAAATATTGTGTCAGGTTTCGCAGAAATCACTGTTTAAACGGTTACCCCTTAAAACCCACTTCCGTTTTTTGTCCCGTTTACAATCACTGGTTTTTTGTCTCGGAAACCACGACAGTAAGCGAAAAATTTCATTTGCGGAAATTATAGAGCTAATTGAGAGTTAAAAGAATCATTAATTTGAAAAATGAGAATCAGGTTGTTTTTTACAGTTTTGTCAATATAAACGTGTGCGAATGTCCCGTTTACAA
Organism: Pollenia angustigena; assembly: GCA_930367215.1. Taxonomy (NCBI): domain Eukaryota; kingdom Metazoa; phylum Arthropoda; class Insecta; order Diptera; family Polleniidae; genus Pollenia; species Pollenia angustigena. The sequence continues at coordinate 183,643,052 of OV884057.1, read as the reverse complement.
TCTTGGAAGTGCCCATATATATTTTTCTAATTTAAAATAATTCAAAAGTTTAATTAATTTTTAATTTTCAGCCAGCAATTTGCCAAAACAAAAATAACAATAAAATAATTTATCAGTAAGATTTTTTGGTATGCTCAGATATTTTCTTGAGCATTTTTTTATTTTTATTTCTTACCGGCTATAATGAGTTTATTGTAGTTTTCAATGACCCAAAATAAGACATTCATCAAATTTTTTAAAACGGTTGTGAACTTTCTGTTGTGGCCACTATTAAGCATACTTCATTAAAGGCCTTGATAAAGAGCTATTAAATGCTAATGATTGCCAAATTAAAGAAAGTCGCCTTTAATTATTTGTTTGATTTCAGTAAGCAATAACTTTGCAACAACATAGTCTGAAGGCATTCTTATTTCAAGCATGTTCAAATTTAATATAAAGTTTTAACATTTTAAATAAAACGGTCTTCTCAAACATTTCATATGTATTTTACAGCTCTTCCTGATCGAACTAGTCGAACTATAGTTTAAAATTTTCCTCTTTTTTCCATTTTTATTTTTCTGAAAAATCTTATTTTTCTTATTTTCAAAAAAAAAAAAAAAATATTATTTTTAATTGGGTTCATTGTGGTTAAATACAATTGACTTTAAAACTACTGATTGTTAGTAAATTTTTAAGTTTTTTTTTCTTATTTTTTTATTACTACAGTTTATCTTTTAAGGTTGTCTTTAAAATACAATAACAACTACTACAAAAACGCCTGCGCACTTTATGAGTAGTTTGTTTTTTCTATCCCAGTTTTGTGTTTAAAGTACTTGTGTACTCATGTACAATCATTAACAATTTAAAGTTTTTTGTTTTTTTTTTTAGTTTCTTAGTTTTGTCATGCAATAAAGTCCATTTTCAACCTTTTTAAATGGCTTAACGACTGTTTAGTTTATTGTGATGTGATTTTTCTTAGAGAAAATCAATTTTTCATAAATTTTTTTTTTTATTTTTTGGCAATTATTATATTTAGTTATGCTTTTGGGAAAGCTGCAGCTCTTGCCAGAAAAAATAATAATAGATTTTAAATGTCAACTTCGTGTTGACTATGACGAACAAATAATCGAGTAAAATATATAAAAATTCAAAAGAAAAAATCTAATAAAATTATTTATGATAAGAACAAACGACCTAAATAAAAAAAAAAAAAAAACTTAAACGCCCTAGACAAATAGGGGTTAAGCGCAGCGCGGAAAAGATAAAAATATTAGAATGAATTCAAAATAATTTTAAAAGTAAAAATAATTTTTAGTGAAATACATTTCCCAAAATCGTTTTTGTTTCATTTCCTTTTAAGGAAGTCAACAAAAGGTAAACTATCACTTTTTCAATTCAAAATTGAGAAAAAAAAGAATTATCTATTTTTTTCTTATTGATTTAATAATGCTAACCAAACTTAAAACAAACTTTAAAGTCTTACCGTCATTCACACAAAAATCTTTGTTTGAACCAACTCACCAACAACTACACGTTCATAATCTACAAATATACAAACATCACTTTTAAATCTACAGCTAACGGCTAAGAAAATTAAAGGTTTTTTGTTTTCTTTTTTTTCATCTTCTAACAATATTTTGCCCTAACTAACAATTTTCTTTAGGAAATAAAAATACAAACATTAAAAAAATAATACAAAACAAAATTTAATAATTTTCCGCCATTCACTTAAAAACTGATTTAAAGGCAAAATATTTAAAGAAAGAAAAACTAAAAAGAAAATAAAAGAAAAGGAGAAAATTTACTAGTTTTTCCAAAAACTAAGAAAAAGTTAAAAAAAAAAACTGATATCACGTTTATGCAAAAAACATTAATAGCATATTTTATATTTAAAAAAAAACACAAAAATCAGATGGCATTAACAGAATTTTTGGGTATTCGGGCTTGGTTGTGAAACCAACAATAACAAATATTGAAAGAAAAACCCGTTCAGGTAAACTTCAGTTTTATTCAAATCTTGAAAACTGTAGAATGTTCTGTCATAAAGATCACTTTGAAAGACTGGTAATAAAAATTTTATTTTACACTTTTAATTTTGAAAAAGTCTGGATTCACTCAAACTATGAAAGTTGCCTTTCAGAAAGACTGAGTTTATTGGTGAGAGACAACAATAACATGGTATTATTCTATATCCCTTCTGACTAAAAAACTCAGACTTTCTGAAAGAAAACCTTCACACTGTGAAGACAGACTAACATATCGTCGTACCGAAGTTATCTTGCCGTATTTCACAAAAAATTTTTTTTGGGAAATCGAATCTTAACGTTCAAATTGTTATACACAAAAATGTACGTGAAAAAAGTCGTCCAATATTTTTGTCAGATATTGAGTTTGAAGTTCTTTATCGATTTATGTAAAAATATCCAAAGTCATGGAAAAAAATTTTTAAGTTATAGCCATTATCACGTTTGAAAAAATTTTTAAATTTTGTCGTATACGCCACTTTTTGCGATATATTTTTTAGTTTGTGGGATATAAGTCAAAATAAGGTATTAAAAACCTTTATTCACGTGTGTTACCAATATTGAAAATTAAGTTATAATCATTTTTGAAACGAAAATTTATGCAAGTGACAAATTTCGAATAGTTATAGTTTTTATATTATCGAATTTCCTTATGTATGAATAATTTTAAGGTTTATTATAACTTAAGGGTGGTCTAACCATAATGCACGATGTTAACTGTGAGACACACCGTAACGTCAAATTTTTGTCCAACTTAATTTAACATTTCTTGGTACCTGTGTCAAATTCAACCATGGAGAGGTGCAGCATTGAGCAGCGCGTTATTATTGCTGAAGTCTTTTACGAAAATGGGCGGTCAAATCAAAAAATACATTGCGTGCATATCTTGATTTTTTTGGTCAGCAGAATCGATCAAATGTGTCCACAATCGGGATAATTGTGCGCAAATTTTAGCAAACTGGCTCTGTATGAAATGTGAAAACGGCTGTCCATGCATGCTTGGTGCGGTTTTTGGTCAAGCGGCATCATCGGGCCTTACTTCTTCGAAAATGAGGTATGCCATGCAGTTATTGTGAATGGTGTTCGCTATCGCGAGCTGATAACGGATTTCTTTTTGCCAGAAATTGAGGCTATGGACCTAGACGATAAATAGTTCCAAAAGAATATATCACACGGCCAACGAAACAATAAAACACGAGAAATTCAATGGCCATGTTAATTGGCCGTCACGTTCATGTGATTTGACACCGTTGGCCTTCTTTCTTTGGTAATATTTAAAATAAAAAGTGTACGTCGATAAGCCAAGAGCAATTCAAGAGCTAAAGGATTATATAATTTGACACATTAAGGACATTTAACCTCAATTATGTATCAGAGCCATTGAAAATATGAACCATAGGACAGATGTATGCTACCGAAGCCGCGACGAGCATTTGACCGATATTTTGTCTCACACATAGTTGTCATAGATCTTTCTTTAATAATAAAACAGTTAACATTGTACATTATGGTTGGACCACCCTGAATATTTCACCTTTAATTGCTTAACAATAAAATGAATTTAGGCAATATAGCAATAATTCCATCAATATAAATAGCCGTTGTGTACTACGTCCGAAAATATCTTTACATATAAAACGAAAAATATTAAAATAACAGTAATATGAATAAGATAGTCTATTTTTTGTAACGTGCCTAATATACTTTGTTCACATACAACAAGATAACGCAAGATTTTTTTAATTGAAAGTTTTCATACGTTTTTTGTCGTATATCCACAATTATGCTACATACGATATTATAACGCATTAAATTTTTCGCAAAAGTGGATATACAACAAAATGGCTTCATAATATCTCATTAACCATAACAGATACAGACGTGAAGATTGAACAGATCGATAGATCTGTTAAATTTACCATAGGAAACGGTCTTATCTCATTTTTTTCGATTTTGTGATATACGACAAGATAACTCCGGAACGACGATATGTATTCCACATTTTAAATAAACTCATAAGAAAAATATTTTAATTGTTTTCTTTTAGAAAAAGTTATCTATGTGATGATGAAAGGAAGTCACTACTTGATTTTGGTAATTAAATATTTTCAATTAGAACTCTTTGTTAAAATATTAATGTGTTTAAAAGCAAATGTAATTTCTTAAAATTTACGTCCTTTCTTTAAAAACAAACATTTTTTGATAAGAATAATTTTTTAAAGTTTTTTTCAGGACATACGAAGCATAATGTTGCTAATATTTCTCGGGTAAGAGTAAAATTGGCTTCTCAATATTTTACAATTTTAAATTTCAATCTGCGCTTCAAATACGTTTACATATTCCCTGCGGGAAATTTGTGTCAATTGGTCCAACAGACTGGTCCTGGGAGTTGTGAAAATAGATCAGGTACAAAAAGAAAGAACTCATGACCAGTGCAAGAAGAACCAATCGTATTACTGGTTTATGAAGAGCAAAAAGGTAAAAAAAAGTAATGAATTACAGTACAGTCTTCACCGGTAGTGTGACACATTTTTTGGGACTTTCTAAAATTTGGCTCTTGAATTTTATTCTAGGACTTGTTTTATTGAAATAATACTACATTGTATTGAAGTAATACTATATTGTAGTAACTGTCACTAAACACGTCCATTGAGAATGGCAGTGGCAACCCCATGTAAAAGTGATAGGTTTTATTCATAGAAAGTGTTTAAACTAGAACCGGTCCCTACCACCAAAGACTTATCACGGGACTACTTTGGTGGCAGTTTGCTTCCCTCTGGGGAAGTTCACGTTCTATTGAACGCAAAGCAGCTGTAAAGTCTTGGTCGAAGAAACTTCTAACTCGATGGTTACTTCAAACAAGCACAATTGTGGAGGTACAAGGCACAAATTTGATCCAAATTTTTTAGCTGCTGCAAAAAAATGCTTCCCTCTAGGGAAGTTCACGTTCTATTGAACGCAAAGCAGTTGTAAAGTCTTGGTCGAAGAAACTTCTAACTCGATGGTTACTTCAAACAAGCACAATTGTTGAGGTACAAGGCACAAATTTGATCCAAATTTTTTAGCTGCTGCAAAAAAATGCTTCCCTCTAGGGAAGTTCACGTTCTATTGAACGCAAAGCAGTTGTAAAGTCTTGGTCGAAGAAACTTCTAACTCGATGGTTACTTCAAACAAGCACAATTGTTGAGGTACAAGGCAAAATTTGATCCAAATTTTTTAGCTGCTGCAAAAAAATGCTTTACTATAGTGAAAGCTTGGGTATTAAAAATATTCTCAAAAATTAACAAGGGAATGAAAAATACCTGAAGCATTGAGAGTAGGAATAAGAAGTACACACATTCTTTATTTTATTTTTTTCTTCTTTTTTTTGTAGTATGTGTTTGGGACAGGTGCATATCGAGCCCTAACCGCGAAAATAACGTAAGCGAAGTCTTTTTCAATTTTAATTCTTTTTTTATCAATGACTTTATTGGCAACACTTGCATCATCTTCTAAAGTTTCATTGTTACATAAGGTACCGTTATGATTTTATAGCAAGAATAATTTTATCGTAAGCAACTAATTTCATACAATATTTTTATGAAATAAAATAAAAAAAACTGTATCCTGTAAAATTTGATTTTTGGCGCTTACGTTATTTTCGCGGTTATGGCTCCATATGTACGAAATATTTTTTATGTTTATTTCTTTCGTCCTATTGCAACAACAATTATTTGCAAACACAAATCCTTGTATGCGTTCGCCACAAACGACGCACAAATAAACATCACAAATTCGTTGCATGTGTCCGCTACATCCCTTCAGCTAAAATCATTGTTAGTAAGGTTTTGGACTAGTTTATTACTAGTTGTTAGGCATCGAAAATGATAAAATTTGTCTGAACAGCTTTGAACGTAAAGCCATTTGTTGTAGAAACAACAATACAAAAGTTAAAAAAAACATTTACTACTTGTTCATTGTAAGAACAACAACAACTCTACAAAAGTAGATAAAAAAAACAATTTACTAGTCTGTTGTAGAAACAACAACAAAACTGCAAGAAAAAAAACGAACACTTTTGGTTGATTTTAGAGTTGACAAATTATTTTCATGTTAAAAAAATAAATAAAAGGAAAGAAAATTCCCGTATTTTCTTTGTTTAAATTATTTAGTTACATACATCAAATTCTGCTAGTTTCTTTTATTTCAAAGGGAAATTTAATAAAAGTGAAACATGGTGTAACAGAAAAATTAATTTTATTATTTTCTCTCTCTGGTTCCAGGGGTATTGTTCTAAAACAAAAACATTTCCTAAAAATAATAATTAAGTACAAAAAAAAATATTGAGGAGAATTTTGCAAATTAAGTTTTTCTTTAATTAGAACTTATACTGTAAATAAAGCAATTGGTTTTTAAATACTTAAAAAATGCATACAAATTAACTAATTTTGACCTTACGATAACCCAACGTTAAACACGATAGTTTGATATATGAAAGACAATCAAAAGATAAACTAGTGTCTGCAAAGATACGACAGACAAATAATCATCGCTAATTTTTACAGACTGCACGAAGAATATAGGCAAATATTTTAAATGTATTGAAAGGTTTTGGAAAAAGGAAGTATGTACTGTCTGGGGTGTATTTGGTTGAATTTTTGTACCCCCACAACGCTATTAAAATTAGGCGACGAACAGTACCGCATAGCATTTTTCAGTGAGGTTCTACACAATCATATTGTACACACATTTGAAGCACAGCCGCAAATAACGTTATAAAAGCCACTTTTTGAAAAATCAGGTTTTTTTGCAAATTATCGTTAAAAATACTCTCTTACATTGTTTAAACCTTAAATCACCAAAAATGATGCACCATAACGCCTTCAAATGACATACAAAGAGTCAACCAGTGGAAGAACGTTGTAAGTTACTAAAAAAATTATACAATTTAATGGTTTTGTAAATTGGAATAATGTTTTAAAAGCCGCTTTTGTACTGGAAAACCGTTTTAAATGACATCGCGATTGTGGATATGAAATGTTTTTCCACTAAAAAAAAAGTTATAAACTTCAAATTTGCATGTTATTTTAAATTAAAATTTTTTTGATATTTTGCGTACAAGTTTTTATTTATTATTAATTTTGATAATTAAAAAAATAAAATAATTAATCCTGCCTTTTTGAAACGTTTTTTTGCTCTTCTGAAAAATTATTATTTTGTCACTTACAACGTCTTTCGCGGCTGTGCTTCATTTGATTTTCATTGCGTGTTTAATGCGTCTTTCAAGTCAATGGCGAGCCAAGAATGGGTGTATTTTTGAAACAAGCATTACGCTTTGAAATTTGGTTATATGTGGCTTTAACAGAAGTGCGCAAGAAGACCAAGCTAGGCAAACCTCGTTCGTGCGATTTATTTAATTTAAACTATTTTTTTTATTTTTTTTGAAGTTTCATTTAATTTTAGGGCCTGTTAACCAGCTCATGCCACGACAATGATGCACAGACAGCGAAGTAGAAACAAGGTCGTTATATCGGGTTTTTCAACCAGAACTTTGTTTGCTAAAACTAAATAAATCAAAATATTTAGATGAAGATGATTCAAATTTGTATTGTATTCCGAAGAGAAAAGTTCGGCATATTTGAATGAAGGCCGAAATTGAGTTGTAAACATCTCGCGATAGCGTGATCCATTGACCGTTACCGCATTTTCAGCCTCATCTTCGAAAAAAGCGGCTTAGTCACGCCTCCAGACCATATAGCGCACCATACAGCGACACGTTTAGTATGCAAAGGCTTCTCAATAATCGCTTTAGGATTTTCCGAAGCCCAACTGCGACAATTTTGCTTGTCGACATACCCCGACATGTTAAAATATCATGAAATTTTACGAAATGTAACTTAAACAGAACCACCACTTTCATTGTGGACTTTAATTATTTTAATGCGAGCGATATTGAATTCATTGTAATAATTGCCAATGCATCTTCTACGAACACGTCAAAAAACTAAATTTCAAAACTACCATGTTGTTGGTGTTGCCACAATTAAATGTCAAAGCTGCCAAAATGATGCCCTACAGACAGTCGCAGGCTGCATGCGAATAACCGCTGTACATTATATACGTAAAGAAACGAAAGCTTCCTACATCTACAAAGGAGGGGTCATCCTAATTGAGTGTATATGACGAGAACATACGATGTTATGTGAAATGGAACACAAATCGTATGCATCATATTTGAACGACATTCATAGTGACGCAAATAATACTGAATACGATTCAGTTTACTGCATAAATGTCATGCTCGAAGATCGCCCACGGCTTATTGCAGAAACGGAGAAAACCTTGCCGCGGAAAACAAGAGTAGCTTTGGCACAACTGAGGTCGGGATGAAATAAGCGGCTCACCGTCTACTGGTCTCCAATAAACCGAGCCAACCTAAATTAATTCACGGTATTTGATCAGAGTCAACATACTACCCCCAAGGATTCAACTGTCCTTCCACCCTTTTTTACTCAGTCTATTGCATTTAAGGACTAATTCAGTAAAAGTAGCACAGTCTGCTATTAATTGTTCATCTAAAAGTATTAGTTTAACATGTAGTCAACGTTGCAGGAGCTGGCTAAAGAAGATTGGAGTCCGTCTAACACATTCGTCAATATATAGAATAGCTTTTTCTCCATGAATTGGAATGTGTTTGCTTTTCCTTTGGTTCTTTTAAAAAGTCCTGGCTGGATATTTGTAGCCAGAAATTCTGTAGTTTAATACAAAATTCATGTAAGATTAGAAACTTAGACGATTATTTAAATTTGTTATTGTACGATTCCAAGAGACAACAACGAGTGGTGTGCATTTCTTTTTTTTTAATATTATTTTAAATACAGTAGCCGCTCGCATATATGAACTAATTCAGACAGGGCCTAATCACTAAATGGAAAAGTTCACATAATTGAGACAATATAAAATATGTATTTCAAATAATTTTTAATATGTGCACATACATAACCTAAGTTTTTATTAGATTGTTAATAATAGATGTACCTTTTCGAATTCTGACCATCATAGTTTTTTAAGGCATATGGGCCAATGACTTCGCAATCCCATAAAGCGCAGCAAACAGTAATTTTTGCAGATGTAATGGTTTTTCGACAAAAGCTTGTGGATTCTACTCACTCCAAATGCGTTAATTCTGCTTATTTAAAATAAAATTTTGAGAGGAAATTCAAATTCAATATCCATTTGTGCTTCAGCCCATTCGCCGAATTATTTTGATTAAAAATTTCAACAATTTGCACGCGGCGCTCTGGTGTTAGTCAATTCATAATGAAATTTCAAAGCAAAATTAACAAAATTCGACTATCAGCTGTTAAATGGGTGGTCAAATAAAGCAGTGATGCCAACTCAAAGTTGTGATACTTTAAAAAAACACCCTTTACAACGAAAAGTTACAAAACCCTACGGTTGCAAGTTGTTCACATAATAGAGATAAGTTGTGTTCACTCTTTAGAACCTCATGTGTAAAAATTGTGTTGTTCACTATTCTGGCTGTTCATATAACTGGGTATTCATATAACCGAGCGTCTACTGTACATCAAAAATATTTTTATAAAGCAAACCACTACAATCGAAATTCTTCAGCACAAAAATGTATGCAATACGAAAATACTAAAACCAAAATCCCAGAAAAGAGTTACTGTCCATCACTGGCCACTGCTCAAAATATTTATTTAATTATAGCTCCTATCAGGTATTGACCCAAATAACTTTTAACCTTGTCTAACAGAAAACATTTTCTATATTTTTTGATTCATTTATAAAGAATGTAAATTAGTATTTCTGAAAACACTCCATTACATTCCTTAATTCGCTAAAGCAATTTTAAAAATATTTGAACTCCTTTTATTACTGATTGTTGATGCTGTTGTGAAAATAGTTTCATTGTGAACTTAATAATTTAACACTTAAAGGCAAAGGCGTTAAACTGATACTTTTCTAACATAAACGTATAATTTGAAACCAACCAAAACAAAGATAAAGACTAAAACGGGCAAATCAATGAAGTAGAAATAAAGAACACTGTTTTTTGTGAAATAACTTAAACAAAATCAGAAATTAAAACAGATGAGTTTTAGCGATGTTAAGAGAATTTTAGATGCCTTATAGGAAATTAAAAGAATTAGTTATAAACTTGTATAAAACAAACGATTTAGGAGACAAGCCTCATCATTCATAGATCTTTTAATATAATTTATGTGTTTGGGTAAGTATTTTAAATAGAATACTAAAGTGTAAGGTATTAATGTAAAGAATTAAATAAATTTAATAAACCTTTCTTTTTTAAGACAAACCACTACAACAACTACTTCTTCAGCTGCATCCCTAATATTAAATCTCTATAAATATTTGTGTGTTTTTTTTTTGCCAACTTTATATAACAAAAAAAAATATATAAAATTGCGATAGTATCTGTGCATTATGATTTTTTAGCTAAAGGCCGTATAAACAAGCTATAAAATTCTATACTTAAAGGAAATAAAAAAAAAATATCTAACAAAATCCCCAAACAAAAACTTCTTCACTTTTCTGTTTTTACCAACACCAGCTTAAAAATGCAACGACGACACACTTAGTGATGTACAAACGTATATACCAACAGTTACACAAACGATTTTCAATTGTCAGGTTGCACAAAATAATAAGAATATATAGATATTTTTTGTAGTTGTTCTTGTTGTTGCTTAACGTTACATACAATAAACAGGGATTGAACAATTTTTCGTCGACGTCCATTTTAGTAATGGTGATGGTTTCATGTTTTGCACATTTTGCAGCTTAAGGCAATGCTAATGAATGGTTTTGCAAATTTTTCAAACTTGTAAAATACAATAACAGCAACAACAACAAAAATACAGTGTGCAGCTACAATAGCAAAAAAAAAAAGAAAGAAATTCTTTTTATAACTTTTCCTACACATTGTAGAACGAAATTTGGTATTAATGTTATGCCCTACACTAGGTTAGGTAAGGTTAGGCTAGCTAGAAATGGCAGTCAGTATCCATCTGACACACATCAACCCAATGATCTGTTGTGATACCATGGAGTTCCGCTTAACAGAACTCCCGCCGCAGAACCAACCCGAACTTCCAACAAAGTTAAAAATGATATCCAATTCAAGTCCAGAGACGACGTGCAAACCGTCAAAGTTGGCGCAACACATTCGAACACTTGTCTTATCGCCAGTGCAGGACAGTGACAGAGAGACTGTTCTACGTTCTACCTCTTCAAACGCTGTGCATGCCTACCTTTAAGACTGTTTCCCCTGACAACAAATACCAAAAGTCATCGATAGTACACAGAAAGAAAAACACTCAGGATAAATTAAGATTTTATATTTACTTTAAGTACGAGTCGTACTTAAGAATTTAAGTACGAATTACACTGAAACGTACAATCCTAAATGGTATAACTTTCGAAAAATAATCCCGGAATTTTTTTAAATAAGTATAAAATTTTAAATCAAGTAAAAAAGATTGAACTTTTCGTTGGTAGTGCCACTTTGGGAGTAAAATTACAAAGAGAGCGCTTTAATCGCATATAACTTATTAGTATCACCTCCCAGCATTGCATTCTTTATGCGTACCTACGCCTGTGTTTGTCAAAGTTTGTTGTAGACACTACAATAACACCACATAAGTAGGTAAAAACGATTTGCTTGTTTTGTTTTTAAAACAAGTTTTTATTTAGTTTATATTTTTAGTTAAATATGAACATCAAATTTTAAAGTATAAAACATAATATTTTCCTTCTGTCTCTGGGATAAATGTTTTATCCCACTTCACTTTCGGAGTATTTCAAGTACGAATTCGGTGTTAAATCAACTTTATAATACTTGAATCAAGCTAATTTTGAGATCGATTCAATCTTGGTTTTTGTTTTAGTTAAATCAATGTAATTTCCAAATCATTTCGTGTTCGGGATTTAATATGGATTAGTTAAGTATTTCCCACTTGAATTTTTATTTTCTGAAGTTCTGTCGTTGGTTCAAGGAAGTCCGTACTTATCGTACTATTGAAAAAGCTTCTGATTGATTTAGGTGCAGATGAATCGATTTTTCTGTTCAGTGTAGAGACATAGTTCGCCTGTCGTATATTCGGGGCCAAAACTGACTGGCAGTCCTGCATCCAATGTTCATTGCCCATCTGTCATTAGAAAAATCGATATGCGTCTCCAAAGTTCGAGTTTGGAGAAGAGCAGAGGTACCCCAACGCCCTCCATATCCAGTAGGCCCCTAAAGAAGTGCCAAGTTTAGCAAGCTCATCTTTCCTAATTTGCCCTACACTAAGTAAGCGGATATTTGTTCGAAGATATTCGGACTGTATTTTTAGTACTCAGCACGTAAATTTCCCTTGGCCATGTTACAAAAATTATAGTGTCCTTATACATATTTTTTTTATTAAAATTTTTGTCCTTTTGCCATGAGTCGACAAGAGTTGTACTAAAGAGAGCAGAATTTATCACAAGCTAATTAAAAATATACCTGCTTGTATAATATATAAATCAAAATTCCGAACGGTTTGCAAGATATGAGCCTGAGAAAATTATCACTTTTTTGCAAAAATGACACCGAGGCCCCAAATCTTTGGGGGCCCAAAAACAAGTGAATGACTTTGGGCAAAACTGGGAGACACGGGTTGTTTTTTTTTTTTTTTTTTTTTTGTCTTTTATCACGTAGTGGTGTCCGTATATGGATATATTTGTTGGTGTTGCACTGAGTAACTGTTATAATTCAGTTCTACCTTCGGCTAAAAATACCGAACTATTTCAATGGCATACTTTAAAAAAGGAAATTATATTTTGTTAAAATTTTATACACTTGAATTTAAAATTTAAAGACTTTAGCTTATAAGTTAAATTTTTGTACATCTAAGGTTCTCAACTGGGAATTTGCAGTCCTTTCGTATTTTAAAACATTGGTAACGACTGAAACCGAATGGTTGTACCAAACAGGATGCAACATGTTTATGGAATACGTGTTGGGAATATAATAAAAATTAGCAGCCTGGCCCACGATGTCGATCGCCAACTTAAGCGAGCGACAACAAGTCACTCATTATCGTTCTCTTAAGCGAGCCACTAGTTGTAGCCTTGTCGTTCGACATGTTTTACTTTTCCAACGTAATCCATTTATTTATTTTCAAATGACTGTATTGCCACACTTAATTCCACAAATAAAGCGTTAGTTTTAAAATAAAAATCGGCAAAACAAATAAAGCTGAATACAAAACACAGGAGTAAACAAAGCAGTAAACAAAAAATAAAGAATAGAATTTTAAGAGAAATATTTAATAAAACTATTTAATTTTGTTAGTGGTGTTGTTTTAAGAAATATAAGAAAAAGTTCGTTTAATATTTTAACAAAATGCCTCTTTCGACAACAACAACACAAAAGACTGATTTTTACTTTTGTGGTCGCATATTATTTCTTAGTGGGCCACAAATTTTTATGAAAACTGTTACGTAATCGTTCATTTGCATTGTCGGTCGACTTGTTGTGCAAAAAATTTTGATTGAGTCGCCAATCAGCTGTTTGGCGTTCAAATAGCGCCCCACTTTTTTTACGTTAAAATTTCTGAAAAAAATTTGAACCAATTCCGATTTTTTAACGTTAAATCAATGTTAAAAAAGTGCAATAACCAAGTTATAGTTTGATCTACAATGGTTTTTCGTCTCTACCGAAAAAAACGGATTTAAAACAAACGCGGTTGCCCATAAAAACCACAGAAATATGCCTACAAAGATTTGATAAAAAGTACTGGCTAACAAGGTCAACATAAACTAACTTAATTTTGTAATAAGTATCTCTTCTCTCTTCCATTTCTCTATCAAAAAAAAAAAAAAACCTCAAATACAAAAGAATACTCGAAAAAACAAACTGGTTGTTTGCTTCAAACTACAAAAAGCAGCTTAAATTTTTCTCTAACAAAAACCTAAAATCTATAATTGCTTATACGACCAAACAAAAACGCTACAAACACACACAGTCACAAACTTCCATAGAACCACTAACACTCCTTAGGAAAAGTCCATTCGAAGTTGTCCATGGATAAGCGTAAGTACTCTCAAGTACATACAAGTAAATATGTAGATGTGCGGTGGTTTTTTCTACGAAATGGTATCAATAAAGTTGTAGTTCTTTTTAGTGTCTTCTTATCAATAAATTATGATGGTAACTATGCCACATGCATGTGGTGCAACATTTATATCGTTCTTAAAAGTTCAAAGGTTCAATAGTATGTGGAAAATTTATTTGATCTTTATATTTCGTTTTTTTTTTCTCCTTTCCCATTTTGTTTAAGCCTTTTTCTAGCTTTTTTTTATTTGATGTTGGCTTAATGTGTTTTTCCTTTATTTATTTGTTTTCTTTATATTTTGCAGTTTTTTTTTTTATTTTTGGCAGAGCTTAGTTTTGGCTGTTGGTTTTTGGAATTTTTATTGCAGCTCATAAATAACGCATTTATAAGACAAGGAACTACTTTATTTATATTTTTCTTTGCTTTTTTGGGTTTAAGTTGGGTGAAAATTCAATTGTACAAAAACAAAATGGTAATGTGCTTTGCAAAAATAGAAGAAAAAAAAAGCGATTTAACGGGAGTGAGAATTTTCATAAAGTGAAATATTAAAATTGTTAAATATTGTAAATTGAAAAAATAATTGTTAGGTTAACTTAAGATTTTTGCGGTGAGATATTCAATTTGTTTGCATTTTTATAAAATAATTTTGTAAGAAAGATACACTTTTCTGTTAGATCAAACCGTTTTAAAATTTTAAAATGTTTTCTTAAATGTGAAACGCAAAATAAATGTAATTTCCAAAAGATTCGACTCAATATATTTTCAGCTTATCAGTTCTGTAGATCAGCAATTTTAGTGGTGTATTTTACCAATAGAAACTAGAAGTATTTTGCCAATAGAGTTTTAAAATCAACATTGCATTGTAAAAGACAAAGTTTGCAAAACCAGTTTTTTTTTGCAGATTACCATTAATATAACTCTCTTAGATTGCTCAAACATCAAATCACCCAGAATTTTACACCATATCACCGTCAAAATGCAATTACAAATAGTCAGTTAGTGGAAGAACGCTGTAAAGGTATGTTTAGACCTAACAAATATTTGACGAAAATATTATATATTTTCAACAATATTTAACTTTATTTGTAAGATGATAATTCTATAATGTAATTTGTAACTCCGTACTCACGTAATCTTGAAAATATTTGCCGTAAATGATCCTTCTTCATTTTCAGATGCTACAAGAATGTCATCAAGATTAGCAAAACAGAAATCTAAACCACGTAAAACTTCTTTAATAAATGGAATGTCTGCGCCGCATTACAGAGGCCAAAAGTCATTCTTGTGAATTCAAATAACCCAAACGGAGTTATTATTGCGGTTTAAGGGATGTCACTCTCCTTAACTGGTATTTGAAAATACTCTTTTACTTAGTCAATTTTAGAAGATACTTTCTTACCGCAATCATATATGAGATATCATCGATGTGCGGAACCGTATTACGATCGGGAACTGTTATATTGTTAAGTGCTCTGTATAATCCCCGCAGAGACACCACATACTGTTACCTTTTTGAAGCATATGAAGAGGGTTCGCACAAGAGCTTTTCGAATGTCGACAAATGCCAAAATCAAATATGTGTTCGAATTCTTGCTTTGCTATTTTCAATTTTTCTGGAGAAAGTCTACGTGGTTTTGCATAGTCTTTTGATCCATTCGTTTCAATTTAATGGGCCACAGAATGTTTAACTTGTGGCAATTTTTAACTAGGGACGGTGACGATAGCGAATTCTAACAACATACTCCAGACGAATCCTTGGAATGACTTTTGATAACTATCTGAAGTTTAAGTATTTACTTTTTCTACACAAAATTATTATTACTAAGGAAAAAAAGCTAACATTTACAGCACCTGCAAGAAATAATAGCACTATCACTTTACATATAGAAACAGCGCATCTTTTACCCAATTTTTCGTTTACACAATATATCTCTGGAACCATCTCCCTACAAATATTCAACTCACCAGCAACGCAATAAAATTCAAAAAATTGTTAATGAAGTACTATACACAAAGTTTTAAATTATAAATGTATAAACTTCTTCTTATTTTATTATTTTTTACTACATTTTACTTCAAGTTTAAAATGTTATTAATGTTCATTTATGTTATATTTCACTAGATTAGTATACAGTGCACTCGCGATAATATGAACCCCCTAATATATGAACACCCCAAAATATGAACACTTATTTTCTTCCATTGACTGCTCTAAAATATGAACTTGTGCAAAAGCTGTAAAATATGAACAACTTAAAGTTGTATTTTTAACTGTTTTTATCTACCCACACAGTGTTAAAATCAAAATCAATTTTTTTCAACTGCATAGTAACTTGGGGATTGTCCCAGCTATCGCTTTAAAATTGTCTTCAGTTGTTAATCAAAATGTTTTACATACACTTTTTAGTTAGTTTTGAAGTAAATATGGAATTCTATATACATTTTTATATATAATTTTAGCGTGAAAAGTTCTTAAATATGAAGTTAAAAAAGCATAAGTTTTAACTTTAATAAGAAAAATCAGAAATTTTAGAAAATTTAGAACATATAGAAAAAGGTATTACTAATTTAGCGAATAAATTTGTTTTTTTTTTAATGTTCTAACAATACGTTTATTTGACTTGTGCGGTCTTCCGAATACCCAAAAATTGAAAATCGATGGTTTTTGAAAATGAGATACAAAAAGGTCATTGTAAGCGGACACGGTTAATATCTGGAGATTTTTTTTCGCATAACTTTAACTTTGTTTTTCTTTTTTAAAAATCAATAGTTTTTTAAACCAATGAACAATAAATAAAAAAACTTTAACATTAAAAATTTTTATTTTTATGAAAATAACGTTTTTGAAGGGAGATTAGATGTCATTCGCAAATATGAACAATCTTGCAAAAGTGAACTGGCTTTGTTTTAGTTAGTTCATATTATCGCGAGTGCACTGTATTTAGTTTCAACAAAAATATCTGATAACTCCTCTGATTCTATAGCTGTTATTCATAAGATTTTATATCTTGTTGCTTTAGAAAGGCGATTATAAATAATAATAAATAAAATAAAAAAAATAAAAAAAATAAGAGGATGGATTGAAATATATCAGGGACTTTTGAAACGCTGTTGAGAGTTAAATCCTGCGGAACTGATCAAATGCCGAACGTTTTAAGAATCGACTAAGATTTATTTATGCTTAAGAAAATCTGATCCTATTATTGGGCGTGTTACGTCAGCCACAATAAAGGACCAAAGGAATCTTCGTTTAAGACCAATTTTGCAGTTGATAATTCTATTTCCATATGTTCGAATTTTTGTATTGTTTGCAGCATAAAGGGCAGGATATACGGATAAGTCTGCACCGCTGTCGATAAGGTACCTTAACTTTGACTCACAATCTTGAATAAACAGGCGACTTATTTTTTGGCAGCCTTCAACCGTCACCATTTATAAAGTGCCTAATTGTTTTCCGATTGTTTGAAAGAACATGGTGAGCGGCATCTTGTCGCTCGAGAACCAAATGTGTGGTGGTACCAACATAATGGTTGTACAGTAGTTGAACGGGATCGACTACTGGACGAAGATTTTGATGCGCTTCTATGGCGGCGATAGTTACGAATAGATAAAGATTCTATTTTAGAAATGACATCAGCAATCTTCTTCTGTAATTCATTTATCCGATCATCGCCATTTGTGAAAACTGCGTTGACAATGCTTGCGTCATCAGATTGGTTACGCATTTTATCAGCAATAAGCGACAGCTTATCGACTGTATCATTACTAACCGATAAAATAGATTTAGTTGTATTTGGAAGACGTTGAATCCACAATATTTTGAGTAAATCTTCAGAAACCTCTCCAGATGCCAATACACGCATTTCTCTTAAAAGAGTGGATTGTTTTTTGTCATTAACGTTTACGTTTTCCAGAAGCTGGCGAAGTCTCCTTTCCTCAGATTCAATAGACTCGTTTAATAATGCCAATTTAAGGGTTTCATATTTGTTTTCAGCTGGTGGTTCGTCAACAATATGATTAACATGGTTTAAGATGCTGCTTTCAATAGAACCAACCAATGTATGGTATTCATTTCGTCGCGTCGCATCTGAAGTTATAGCAGAAGTTACAAATTGTGACTCCAATTAACGGAACCATAGTTTCGGGTTTTAATGCCAAAATGGAGGAACGCGTATAGCATTTCGCGAGATTTCGGATGAAATTGAAGAAGCGGCAGATCCAAAGTTGACATCGTTAACCCATTAAAGACTGAACCCCGATTTCGTGGTACGATTTTGATGAAATTTTACACATTTGATATTATGGGTATTTATATTGACATTGCGTTTTTTTTATTTTTACCTGTCAAACCTTGGCCCCTAGACCATGGGTATTTTTCTACCCACTTCGCTCTTAAAGAGTTCTAAAACACAAGATTTTTTGTAAACCAAAAATTCAAAAAATTCATTTATTGCATGCATTGATGTGTGTGTTGTGTGCTTATTTCACTATGTACGTTGAATCTATCCCAGCGGTAAAAGAAGACGTACGGATGCCTTCTAGAGGACCTTTGTATTCCTTCTTTTGAATGAAAAGGATGGTTAAATTTTAAGGGCCGATGTTGATTTTGAACAAAACACCAATTATTTAGGAAGATATTGTCATTTATTTTTATTATGAAAATATAAGTATGGTTCAATCATGTATGGAACAAAATATCGGCCAAATGGCCGCCGCGACCTCGGCGCTACACCTCCATCCGATGGTCTAAATGTTCGATGACGCTGAGGCATAATTAAGATTCTATGCCGTTAATGGGCCGAATTATCTCATCCATCTTGAATTGTTGCTTGCTTATCGACGTACACCTTTTCTGTCATATAACCCCAAAAAAAGAAGACCAACGGTGTCAAATCAAATGATATTGGCGGCCAATTGACATCGCCACCACGTGAGATAACACGGCCATTGAATTCGTTGCGCAAAAGATCCATTGTTTCGTTAGCTGTGTGGCACAGTCCTGCTGAAAGCACATATCGTCCACATCCATATCTTCCAATTCGGGCCATAAAAATTTCGTTATAATCTCACGATAGCGAACACCATTCACAGTAACTGCCAGACCGGCCTCATTTTGGAAAAAATACGGCCCGATGATGCCGCCAGCCCATAAGCCGCACCAAACAGTCACTCTTGTGATCGCATTGGTTTTTCGACAATTATTCTTGTATTATCATTCGCCCAAATGCGGCAGCTCTGCTTATTGCCGAATCCACTGAGGTGAAAATGTGCCTCATCACTGAATCACGAAGTGCACGATGTGCATTTTGATTTGAACGCCCATATTAATAAGCCATAATAAGGTGAGGTTCACATTCAACATTGGCCCTTTACAAGGCTTGCTCGCTTTATTCCACTCTCATATCTTTTTACACACGTTGTCATTGCTCTCGCTTCTTTTGCAGTTACATAAAAATGGTAACGGGATCAAAAAAAATTCTTTTGCTTTTGCTTGTGCGAAAAAACATAACAAAAAATGTTACTCCTTCTCTTCTCTGTTGTCATAGAAGGGAATGTGGAATGTTTTATATTTTATACGAAAGAGCCGAGGCCTTCTTAATAATGCTTTGGATGCTGCTATGGTGTATGCCAGGAATTTGCACTGCATGCTAAGAAAACCTGAAGGATCTCCAATCATGAGTCAATTTTATTTCATGTGAGCGTTGTTGAAGCATTGGTGTAAGAGAAAAAGTTGTCACAAATGCACAAGAAATGGCAAAGCGCATGGAGAGCTTTTACCATATGATAAGCCATATTATTCAGCTTGGCCGTTTTGGACAATGTGAAGCAAAACTGAGTTTGGTTGTACAAAATGCAAATTTTAGTAACACCCAAAGGCTTGTTTTGCACATTTTCATGCTGGTGTCCCAAAAAATATAAAATTATCTCAATAATCGACCACAGTTGTGATATAAATTTCTTTATTTTTTACTAATAAATAGTTCATTTTACATAAAACATCGCATTTTTACTTGCCAAAATTTAAAAAACAACTATGTGTTTTGAACCCTCTGACAGCGAAGTGGGTATTTAAATACCCATCTCATTGAATCAAACCTGTGGTTAACGTTATTGGCCCACTTTAGCTAATATTTTTTTCTAAGGCTGTAAGTCACCAAGAGGCTTTTCCGATTTTCCACTCTCCCAATTTTCCAAAGCCGTTGTCGTTCACTTTTTCCAAATATTAAAAATTGCTAACTTGTAAGCCGCTAACTTACCCAATTAAAGGGGGCAAAATTTAATTTCAAAAATTTGTTTAAGTAGTCTTATCCTTTCTTTATCTATCTGTAAAAACCAATTTCCGATACCTCTTACCTGAAGTTGGCCAGAATTTTTCTACGAAGGCTCTGTTTTTGGGTATTTAAATACCCATCCGTCCTTAATGGGTTAATAATTCAAAATTCCACGAGGTCACCAATAATGGTTTTTATATAACAGGAGTTAAAACTCAACTAGAATTAATTTTATTTCCATTTTTCAGTACAATAAAAAATTACAAACTAAAAAATGAACCATTGGTTATTTTAAAATTAATTTTCAAAGTGGAAATATAAAAAAGTGTTCACAGAAAAAAATTTTGCACCATTAACTCATTTATCAAAAATAAAATCAGTTTTAATTGAAAATTTAATCATTTATTTATTTGATATTCTTAATTTGTTTACTGGTGCAAATTAATATTGTCACATCATAAAGATGTGAAATTTCATAAGAAACTCCATCTTCTTAGATCTAGAAACAACTTATAATGTCTTCTGGAACAGTATTTAAATATTTAACAATTTTAATTTATGAAAGTCGGCGGCAACGGGATAATAATTGTATTTTCTGAATCGTTATTGACAACAATCGATTTCTATTGACAGTCATTTAGTATTTTCCACGGCGCAAATTTTTTTTATGGGCACAAATTTTATTCATAATTGTTAACTTTTTAACTAAAATTTCTTTAACTTTAATTTAATTCGTCTCAAAATTGTCGACTAAAACAGACTACAGTCTACTCGACATCCACTTAAAAGTTTGTTTGTTGCATTGACGTCGACAACACACATTTCATCATCGCCATTAATAATTGGAATGAATATAAATTTATTTAAAAACAAGTACGCAGGTATAGTCGGTCAAGCCCGACCATATGATTACCTTCACCACAGTATTAAAAAACACATCATGCTTATATGTCCATATAAATATGGAATTTATCTATGCTTATAAACTTCATTAAAATCGGTTTAAAAGTTTGTGAGAGGGAGAAATTGCCCCCCAACCTCCCCTTGTGATCCTATTTTTGAGAAACTGTGTAGCTTATTTGTCCAAATAGATATGGTTCTATCTATGTTTTAAATTTCATTGAAATCGGTTTGATAGTTTCTGAGAGGAAGAAATTTCCCCCTATCTTCCCTCGTGGTATACGATTTAGCCCATTTTCAATAGGCTTGATCCCTGTGCCAATAAGAACCTTAATCCCAAAATTTATCAAATTATTTCCAAAATTGCGACCTCTACTTTGCGCACAAGGTTACATGGACAGCCAGCCAGCCAGCCGGACGGACATCGCTAGTTCGACTAAGAAAGTGATTCTGAGTCGATCGGAATACCAATATTTTAAGGCGTTACACACATCTGCACAAATGCATAATACCCTCTCCACTATTGTGGTGTGGGTATACAAACAAACACTCAGTGTCAGAAGAAAAAAAGAATTAGAGATTTTATTCTATTTTTGTTTACCGATTTTCGATGGCTAGTCGACATCGACACAACCTGTCTTCAAAATACCAAATTAACGTCAAACAGATGTAGTCGTCGACTTGATGTCACAAGAATTAAAAATTCACGTCGACAAAGACTTATATAATGGGGTTGATGGTATCAATACTATTAATTGTAATAGTACGGAAGGGAATATATTTTTATGAATGTGTCAAGTTAAAATTTCTTTAGTTAACATACTTCACAAATTTTTTAATTTCTTGTGTTCAAAGGCCAGCCGACACACGAGGACGGCTCTCTTGGGTCCTTATAGCGGTCCGTTTGTGATGCCCTAAGACAGTAGGCAGAGAAAAGTCAGTGTTCCCCAGGTTATTCTCCAGAAATCACTGTAGCATCAAACCATTTCGATTCGCTGCAGAAAAGAGAGATCGACCTTAGTCCTTCATTAGATAGTAGTAATAGGGTATTCATTTGGTAAATCGTTAATCGGTTTACCGATTAATTACTACCTGATTAACTAACCGGTTAATTTTACAGCCTTTTTCCGATGTGCGAAAGAATTCTTTCTTTCTTACAAATACATTACAAACAAAAACCACATTTTTAGAATCAAACTTAAGTAGCACGCGCATTTTCCTCGCGTCATAGTCATCCCATGAAGTCTAGCCATTGAGCATGTATTCTCACCCTGTTATCTCTCTTGAGCCATCCTATACGAGTCACGTTTAATTAGAGTTCTACAGCGAGCGAACGAAATGCCGATTAGGCTGTCAATAAGCATTTCGTCCAAAGAGACAGGCACCCACTGTGCCCTGGAAATAATATTGTGTCAATGTAACTTTCTTGTTTTCAATTACACTAGTTGTGAGTTTTAAGTGGTCAATTTTTTCAGCCCATGGAAAAATATTTATCTAGCGGCACAAAATAGTGTTTTTAGGTTAAGATTTATAAATATATATTCTATATATGTAATTAGTATTGTGGTTATTTTGTTGAACTATTTATGGTTCTTAATCCAAATTTTCAATATTTTTAATTAGGCTTAAGTTTACGAAATTTAATTTTTCATTAAATTATTTTGACAAAAGTACGAAAAAACTGAAGTAAGGAAAAAACATGTAGAATCAATTAATATGGATAATCATTCAGGAAAGCAAATTTCGATCTACCAAATGTTAGAATACAATTTGGTTTAAGGATTGATGTTTGACTATTGACGTCAGCAGTCATCGATGGCTGCGAGTGTAAGACGGCAAATCCATCTGAGGAGATTGAGTGGTTGCAATCGAAACATGTCATGGTAACCTGCCGGCCGGGGTTCGAGCCCCAGCCATGTCAAGAATGAAAGATTATCAATAACAATTTTAATTAATTTTCATGTTGTAAAATTTCTTTCTTCATAAAAATAATTAAATGAAAAATTAAATTTCATGAACTTAAGCCTAATTAAATATATATTCTATATATTAAATAATTAGTATTGTGGTTATTTTGTTGAACTATTTATGGTTTTAAATCCAAATTTTTAATATATTAATTAGGCTTAAGGAAGGAAGGAAGGAATTTTACAACATGAAAATTAATTAAAATTGTTATGGATAATTTTTCATTGTTGACTGCAGTTTATATCTCTAGGAGACATTTGTTATTGTCGAGAGGCACTCCCGTTCGCTCTACTATCAGAAAATGTTTAGAATATTTAATACTAACAATTATATATGGCAGTAAAAGCAATCATTGTAAGTGGTTTTTGTATGGGAGCTTTGGATAAATATGAACCGATTCCCATAAAACTTGATAACATACGTTAACTTAAAACTACACGTTATTATGCTAAAAAAAATTTGAATTTCAAGTTCAAGGTTTATAAATGCTAGATTTCACAAGGTTATATGAACGGATAAGTTTTACATCACTACCATACAAAAGTAAATATTACTTCCTTCCGTTTGGCAAACTACTTACACAATATAAAATTATCAATAAGCAACCATTAATCAAAAACAAATTAATAAAAGATACATCATAAAAACATACAAGTATAATTTTGCTACCCTTTAAAAACGTCAACATACACCAATTTTGTTTCGTTTGATCCTCTCTTTTATCTATCGCAATAATAAAGTTGTAAAACTTGTTTGAAGCCAACGAAATAAAAAAACAAACAAACAAACAGATCAAATAAAATACAAAATAAAATAAATTCTCCACATTTTAATTTCATTTCTTTTCCTTTTTTTCGTACACTTAAATCAATTTGTATACAAAGTTGCAATTGTGATGTTTCTAAAATTTATTGTTGCTATTTCTGGCTATAATTGAGAATTTTTCTGCAGTTTATAAATTTTTATTGCCAGATGAAGGCATGTCCAGCCAGCAGCAGTACTTGCAACAACAAACAAACAACTTGTATCTAAACAGCAACTAAGAACCAGTAACGATAAAATAAACAGTATTAAAGCAAAACCGTAGCATAAATACTGGATATGTACTCCTTTACTATATTATAAAGTAGGGTTCAGTTAAAATAATGTATAAATGCTTTGGAAACTTTAAAAAAAATGTATGTAAGTACAAATAGGAAAAAAAGAAATAAATTCATTTAAATTTGATACGCTTATGCGTGCCACATGCATGTTTTATTTACATGCTGACTGCCACAAAATTGCGACAATAACAAACAACAACAACAAAATATTGCTTTTGGTATGAAAGAGTATGTTTGACTGAAGGAAACAATACCGAACTAGACAAGTATCTTAATAAAAAGTAAATCGGGTATAAGGGTATTTCATAGTTATTAAAAGGATCCTTCAACAAGGATATATTGTTTTGCTTTAGGAAAATGTTAAAAAAATTACTTTGGAAATTTTTCAAGCATTTGTAGTTATAAACAAAAATAAAATCGCATAAATACAAAAAAAGTGAATTTAATGAATTTTCTTAGCTTTCTCTAAAAAATAGCAAATTTTGCAAGAATTGTATATACAAAAGTAAAATTTACATTAATAAAATAAAAGCCAATTTAGAGAAAATTTTCTGTTTATTGTTGATGTTTTTGTTTAAACTTTGATATTGTAACAACTGAGACTATTGCTTATAATTCTTATATGCTTAACAGTTTTATTTGGTTTAAAATCTTTAGTTTTTCTAAAATCTTTTTGGATAAAGTTTCCTGACGATCTGGCCTAAGCAACCAGTGAAATGCGCATAGGAATTGCTTCGAAAGAATTGATAAAAATATTTTTTTTGCAAATTATTCCTAAAAATCACAAACTTTGATAAGAAATTTTTTGTAAATCACAGATTATGCAAAAAAAATTTCTTAAATCCGCTTCAAATTCATGAACATTTATTAAGAACTGAAAATTTTGCAAAAAATTTAATAAAAATGTTTAATTTAGTATTGTGGTTATTTTGTTGAACTATTTATGGTTTTAATCCAAATTTTTAATATTTTTAATTAGGCTTAAGTTCATGAAATTTAATTTTTATTAAAGGGCTCGAACCCTGGCCAGCAGGTTACCATGACATGTTTCGATCGCAACCACTCGATCTCCTCAGATGGATTTGCCGTCTTACACTCGCAGCCATCGACGACTGCTGACGTCACTAGTCAAACATCAATCCTTAAACCAAATTGTATTTTAACATTTGGTAGATCGAAATTTGCTTTCCTGAATGATTATCCATTTTAATTGATTTTACATGTTTTTTCCTTTACTTCTGTTTTTTCGTACTTTCGTCAAGAATTTTTCTTGAAGTCCAATTTATAATAATTTATAATAATTTAATAAAAATTAAATTTCATGAACTTAAGCCTAATTAAAAATATTAAAAATGTTTAATTTCTATAAAAAAAAAAAACCAAAATATAAAAAACCAAGTATTTATTTACTAAAAATCACAAGTTTCCCAAAAATTTAATAAAAATCTTAAATTTAACGAAAATGTACAAAAAACCCAAAAACTTACTTGAAAAAGCAAATTCCCCGAAAATTCACTAAAAATCGCAAATTTCCCAAAAATTTTCTGAAAGTTGCAAATTTCGAAAAAAACCTACTGAAAATCTAAGATTTTGCAAAAATTTACGAATATTCGGAAATTTCCCCACAACTTACTTAAAAAATTTTTTTTCGAAAATGTACTAAAAATCAACAATTTTTCTAAAATTTTTTAGAAAAGAAAATTTGCTAAGAATCTAAACTAATCTGTATAAACTTAAAAAATTAAAAAAAATCGCAGTGTTCCCAAAAACTTACATAAAATATGAAATTTCCAAAAAATTTACTTAAAATTACAAATTTCCAAGGCTAAAAAATATTTTTCTAGTTACAACACATGCAAATTTCCCAAAAACTTACTATATAGCAAACTTCCTAAGAAAAACCAAAAATCCAAAATTTCCAAGAAAAAAAAATTCTGAACGTCGCAAATTTCGCAAAAATTTAGTTAAAATCTAAAATTTCTCAAACATTTACTAAAAATCAAAAATTTATATTTTGAAATATGATTATTAACGCATGCAGAGGAAGGGTGGCGTCGTTGGAATTATCGATTATGCGAATGTGTCAGTCACGATGTCGCAGTGGTCAAGTGAGCATCGCGCTTTCGCTGTGGGGACATTTTTTAAGAGAAATGATTCTTACGTAATTGCTCGTCGACAATTTTGTTCAAAGTTCATTTTCACTTAAACGGCAACGTCAACAAGCAAAACTGCCGATGCTGGTCCTCAAGAACCCTAAACACTCGATTGAAACATTAAAAAAATATTGCATTGCCCCAGGGTAACTGTTTGGGGTGCCTTCACCACGCATGAGATAATTGCAACATTTTTTTCGAAAATTCTCGAAAACCAAGACTCCGTTTTGAACAGTGTGTTCATCTCGATGGAAAACATCTGGATGACATACTCTTTAAGAAACAAAATCCGCATTTCCATTCTATCATTTAATGCTATTAACCCTTATGTGAATGGCAAAAAACAATAGGTACCCGAGTACCTATATGCAAATAATATTGGAAACTTAAATGTTTTGTCGAAAATATGTGCATACTCACGAAAAATAACTCTGAGAATTACAATAGAAGTTCATTTTCAGTAAAATTTCAATATCTTGTAAGCGCCCTGGGTTATGCAACGTATTCCTGTTAAGATACGCAAGTTTGAAATTTAGCGTTAATATTTCTCTATGCATAACAATATTAGCAAATGTGAAACAAAAAAATTGTAAATATTATTTAGGTAGTTTCGCTTGTTGCAAAGAAACACAAGTTGAACTTTTTATGTGGAATAAAAATATTTGAGTAATTCCTTGAAGAAGAATTAAACGCTTTATGGGGATTCTTATTCACGCTGGCGTCCACAAATCAAATAGAAAACACATAACAGAGTTGTGGAAACCTACTCAATTGCCATTCTCTGCAGATTCAAAATGATGCTACAGTTCAAAAATTTTGACAATGATGAAACCCGCATATTACGAACTAATGTTTAATGAGAATCAGAAAGCCTAATGTACTTTGTCTGCTAAACCTGAAAATTTTACATTTGACAATAAAACCTGATGAGGAGTTAGCAATAAATGGCGAATTTTCCTGCAAACGCATAGCGAATTGATTTAATAATACTATAGATGTAGCAGCATTATCATCTTATATCTTATATCATTTATATATGGAAAACCATTCACAATTGCGTTTCACAGACCGTCGCACTGTGGCTGAAAATTGAATTTCATCGGCCAAAAGTCCAATTTTTTGTCATCGCCGATTTCAAAAATTTTAATGCCATTCGATAGCAAACATATTAGAACTAAGGTATCCAAAAAACTAGATTAATATATTGATAATTGTGGCTGTGGCATGCTGCTGGAAACAAATATTTTATGTTGTTTTAGAAAAAAATTAATTTTTGTAAATTTGATCCGAACTAAATTGAGATTTCTCGCAAACCGTTATCAATAATTGGTCGACGCGTCGTAGACAATTTTGAAAGTGATCAGCTTTGAAGCGTGTTAGTAAAATATTCAACAACGCATCATAGACCCAAAAGATATCTCAGTTAAATCTGCAATACCAAGTTTACTGGGGAAAGATTTTAATGTATCCACGTCAAACATTTTCGGTTTGCACAAAATGTTCCAAACCAATTTGAAATGAGCATTCAATTCAACAAACTGTCCAATATGAACAAATCGTTCGCGAAGCGATCAATGAAAATTTATTTGTACCTAAGTGTTCATTTCTGGTTATTTTTTTTATTTATCTATGTATGATTTTTTTGTTTGTTTTTCTTTTACCAAATAAAAGTTTTAATCCAAAATATTCTTAACGACTTCCTTTAATATTATTTTATTAAAACTTCACCAAAAATATACTTGCAATAATCGTTTTTTGATACTTAATGTATGAAGGTACCCGGGTACCTTGCCATACCGTTAAGGGTGTAGGATTAATAGTTAGGAGTTCTCAAGAAGTTTCAGCTATGTGGATCATCTCCTTCTATAAAAAAATTAATCTAAAAACGCCAAAGGTGCCCGGGTACCTTGCCATTCACATAAGGGTTAATTATACTTTGTGTCAATTATTACGTTTTTTATTTAAGTTTGAAAATATAAATCTGCTACCAGACACCCTGTATTTACAAAAAATCGGAAATTTCGCAAAAAAAATTACTAAACATCGCAAATTTATTAGATAAAAAATTTCGTAAATTTTCCATAAATTTACAAAAAAAATCGCAAATTTCTAAAAATAAACTAAAAAATTATAAATTCCAGAAAATTAGTAAACATCGCAAATTTTGCAAACATGTACTAAAAATCGCGACTTACGCGAATATTCACTAAAAACTTTCAAAATAGTTTTACGAAATTTTATATGTACCAAATTTTGTGCAAACTTACTAAAAAGAATCCCTTAATTTTTTTCTAAACAGCAAATTTGTTCAAGGTTGTAAGGGTAACCTGTCCGTGAAAGCCTGGGTTGGAGCCCCGCGGCAGTCAAAAATGAAAAATTTTAAATAAATTTTAATTAATTTCATGTTGTTAAATTCCTTTCTTCATAACAATAATTTAATGAAAACTAAATTTGATGAACTTTAGCCTAATTAAGAAATATCAAAATTTGGATTAAAACCATAAACAGTTCAACCAAAATAACCACAATACTAATTATTGTTTGTCAAACAAGTAAAATTGCGCAAAGTTGTTTTCAAATATCAAATATTCGCGAAATATTATTAATTAATATTCCTTAAATTTAATAGTTAAATTTTCCAAAATTAGAATTCTTTCATATCTATCGCTATGAAATTCCTCTCATACATTTACCATGAAGCGAAAAACCTTTAACAAATACTAAGAATTCGGAAAAGAAAAAAAAACTACGAGCTCGTAATTTTTACTTAAGACATTTTCATGAAAAAAAGAGACATTTCAAATGCTTAAGAAAATCAAGAACAAAAAACATAATACAACAAAATGATGTAGTATATTTTGGGAAGTAATTTTTTTTTTATATATAAAATCTGGAGGTTGTGGTGTTGCATCTATTGTGGGTAATGTTAAGTTTAGAAAATGTTTGTTCGTAGAGTAAAATAAAAACTCAAAAAAAAGGAGAACATTAACAACAAACAATTTTTAAATGCGTAGATTTAATGTCAAGGTGGGATTAGAAAAATTTATATTCATAGAAGAAGAAAAAAAATTCTTTACAAGTACTAGACGATTTCTGTGCATGTTTTGCCACGAAGGTGGCATTAACAGAAAATCATATGCTTTGAAGGTGTTCTCGCTGATGAGTGTTTATTTGAATGATCATGTATGTGGTGGTGTTATTGTTTGTAAAAGTTATGAGACATTTAAAGATTTAGCTAATAAACAAACATTTATATGCAAATTTTGCATAATAATATCATTGAAATTTAGTCAACATAAAAATATTTTTGCTAGTTTATATAACAATTCCACTTTTGTCTACAGCTAAAGTGTTTATGACACTGTGCTTATACATATCTTTCCATTTTTTAGCCGTTAGCTGAATTTTGGTTTAACAATATTTTTGTAGAAGTGCAAAAGATTCATAGTATGACATTGTAATCTTTCCTTTTTTTCTTTTTGTGAGTAAAAAAAAAATAAGTTACGGTTTTCTTAGTTGAAAATTGTTGTTGAAACAAAGTTGTCTAAAAAATAAATTTAAACATGTTGTTTGCTATACAGTAGCTGGCAAAACGAAAAGTTTTTACTTAACGCTTCTATAAATTTTCAGTGGCAACGAAAGTAGTTCTTTTCATATTTGAACATATTCTAATTACACAGTGCAAAATTTTTGAAGTCATCGTAGGCAAACTACTTCTCTTGTGGAATTTCTTGAAGTACTGCTGTACGGATACTTGATGGGCGCATTCTGGACAGAACATTTTAAACAAATGTTTTAGTTTATTAGCGTAAAGGAAATAATCGATGAGTGTCAAATCGCGTGATATTAAAGGCCAATTAAAAGGTATATTTCTCGAAATAAATATATCGTCAAATTTGTATCCCAACAAGTTAATATTTGCGTTCGCCATATGGCACGTAGAGTCATCCTATTAAAACCACATCTCGCCCAAATCAATTTCGTTCATAAATTCAGAAAAAAAAATCATTGAACAAACCAGTGAAATCAAAAACTAACCTTATCGCTGAACACAGTATTGCGATAAAAAAAAATCGTTGACGTGCTTTTTTCGTAACTAATCCCTCGAAGCTCTACGCTTGTCTCCAGGAGACCAGAGTCTTTGGTGGGAACCGAACCCGCAACCCCTGCACTGATACTAGACTAGCTCACTTCCTGCTAGCCTACCGGGGCAATCAAACCATAAATTATCATAATGATCATAAATTTAAAAAAAGAAAGCGCTGTATGGCAGTACGGTTATGCTTCCGTAAGTTTTATGGGACCTTGAAAACACCCTTTATGTTGCATTGACAATGTTATAAACCAACAACAACCAAACTACTTACAAAAACCTTAAAAACTCTAAGGTGGCCACTTTATTAACTCCATATCTAACAAAATAGCAAAACATAACAAATACCTAAAACAAAAACAAAATCTAAAGGGTTTTCATGCATCTTTGAAAAAAATAAATACAAAACAAAATAAAAAGCTAGATTACATTTTTACCCAATTACACCATCTTCATAACGTGTTTCATATGAAATGTTATGGTATGATGTGTGTGTGTGTGTGTATGCCCTGCAAATAAAATTGGACCACCTGATCCATTTTGATAAAATAGACTACTCCATGGACTGGTCCAATGTAATGCAAGCATGGACCATGTCTTTGTCTTCGTTTTTTAACGACATGCTTTCGTTTTCAAACGACTTCAGAACAAATCCTTTTGAGTATACCATGGAGAAGTTTTAAAACTACTCCATAGTAGTCCAAAGGTTGGTTAAATGGTCGTCCCCTAGGACATCGTAATGTTAAATAGACCATGTTTTTCCATACGTTTGGGCTACTTTTTGACTTGTTCTGGTCCCTTGCGGGCTACTCTTTACACGCGTGTTTGTACTGGTCCCATTATTTGCAGGGTGGTTGTTATGATCATAAAATCCAAAACTTTCTTTAGTTTGTTGTTTCTTTGTTACACATGTAGTGCTGTGAAATGCTGTTGCTGTTAGGCAACATTGTTGCTTACTAACAACAATAACGACAACGACAGCGATGTAACTATTACATCTTTCATGATATTGTGTCTCTTTTAATGTTGCTGCTGAAACACAATTATGTTTTGATCTTCATTATTATTATTATTATTTTAAATGAATCTAAGTTTTATGTTTAAAAAAAAGAAAACTTGTTCAAGTTTCTTTTTTATTTATATGTTTTTTGTAGTGTTTTAAGATAAAAGTACACTTTATATATAATATTTAAGTGGGACTTTAAATGATTTTTTTTTTTTAAATTTTCCCTTCACATTGTTCAGGAATGCAAAAATCTTCGCTTTTTTAAAAGTCACCGAAATTTTGGGGATTTTAGTATAAAATTTTTGTTGCAGAGGTTAAAAAATATATCTCAGTTTAATCATTCTAAAATAATGTAATGAAATCTTGCTATAAAATGTATTTCTCTTTAAATAACTTTTAATTTAATTTATTATTATTATTATTATGTCCTGTGGTTCCTATAAGGAACAAAGGGCCACAAATTTAATTTAATTGTAGAGGGATATAAAGATTCTGTTGTTTCAATTGGTAACATTGAAATTCAGAAACAAATTAGCAAAGTCTGTGTTTTGTAAGAGGAAAATTCTTTCAAAATTTTCCAAACATGGCTATACATTAAAGCTTTTAATTTTTTATTTACTCTAAAGGTGTGAAATTAATAAAAAATGAAATAGCTTTGTCCAAAACGGTTAATTGTTTCTATATAAAAACAACTAATAAAATTCATATACACCTTCTGGTAATGAAGTGAAATTATACTTTATTACCAGAACACGGTTAATAATTTAAAGACGTATGACACACTTGTATGTCTTTTAAGTCGTGCACAGTATAATAATTTGCCTTTATTTTGTAATATGGCTTTTAACTGTCTTAAGCATAAAGACAACTCGCCAAACTGCTAATCACTTTTATAATTTCGTCAATTTAAATTTCATCAGATTTCTAGAAAAGACCCAAGCAAATATTTATTAAGCACATATTTTTACCCTAAAGTCGTGTAATTTATGATAATCAGCATAATTAATTTAAAGTGTAACTTAAAACCAGTTAAAGCTTTCATTTCAAAACAGTTCATAGCTCTCCAATAAATACAAATTGGGAAAATATTCCATCGCATTTACAAATATCAACGAAAAACTTGACTACCAATAAGTCTAAACAACACGCCATTAGGGTATTGAATGATATTGCAATAAATAACTCGCAGTCCTTTTTGAAATTTATGAAAAACAGAAGTAACGAAGAACGTGTAAATTGATTAAAATAGATAACCATTCAAAAAACTAATTTCGATCCACCAAATAAATTAATGCCATTTGGATTAAAGATTGATGTTAGAAACACGCCAAATCAACCTGTCCGTGAATGTGGGTTTGATTTCCCGGTCAATCAAGAATGAAAAATAACCAATAAATTTTAATGAACTTCATGTTGCACAATTCCTTTCTTCATAAAAATAATTTAATAAAAATTAAATTTAATGAGCTTTAGCCTAATTTAAAAAAATGGGGATTAAAAACCATAAACAGTTCAATAAAATTACCACAAAACTGATAAAACTTATTTTCAGAGGTCTCAGTGTATGTAGAAGAAACCATTTATGAGACCTTTAAGGCTTATTTTCGGAGCTTATAAAAGCTCACTTAAATTTCGAGATACAATTTACTGAACATAAATATACCTTAAATGTTTAGTCATTGGTCTGTATTTTACAATAAATCGAATGCAATATTTAAACTGGATAATAAGAGTTCACCACAATTGACTCAGAATAAAATACAAATTTCGTAAAATTTTTTTTATTTTGGGTCCAATTTAAAACCCGTTGTTTCCATTAAAGGTCTACTTTTGAAAGCTATCGAATCACTGTCTCTTTCAAAAGTGTTACTATAATAATAATTTACTAAAATAATCTACTTAAAAACTATTTCTAAGGAACATTTTTTGTTGAATTCTAAAGTCATCGTTAAATAATCTAAAAAAATGTTTAGCTCATAAACGATTGGATTAGTGTGAACAGCTTTTTTAATGTAACAAACAAAAATTTCTCACAAAAATTGTTAACTACTTTTCAAGTTGCTGTTACATCCCCTGGCAGCGTTATATGTAAAAAACTCATCCCACAAGATCTTAACTATATAACTCTGCACCTTTTTTTTACACGAGGGTTGCTAGTGAGTTATTTAGCTCTAGCAGCACTGATTGTAAACAGATGAAGTTTTAATAATGGAAAGCTTTTTGTATGGCTGATAAAATCCTGCTTTTAGCTTTCGATAAGTTGTGAACAAGTGCTTTAAAGTGTGTGTTAAAGTTAGTGGTAATGAAATAAAACTTGCATTTCCATTGATTTGGTTTATGTAAGACATTTGTCAATGCATTTGCATATCTGATGCATTTGTTCCAGGTCTACTATTCACAGAAGCGCCCAAAATGGCTGTAGGAAAAATCGCCCAAAGAAAAATGGCCCAAAAAAAATTTAAAATCGCCCAAATGAAGAATCGCCCAAAAGAACATGAAAAATTACCCAAAAAGTTAATTATGAAATTTTGCCCAAAAGAAACGAAAAAGGGCCCAAAATAAAAATGAAATATGACCCAAAAAAAAAACGAATTGTTTTCCCAAAAAAAAAAAAAAAATAATTAAAAATTACCCAATTTGCCACAGTGTTTATTATTCATATAAATTTAGTAACATACAAATGTAAGTTTTATGTAAAAAAAGTGCATTGTATCTTCAACAGCTGCGCGGCAGTATGGACAGTAATACTTATTTGAGCCCTCCGCCAAACTTTGTGCACTATTCAATAGTTAAATATTAATTAATCACTGCATAGTTATAACCAATTACTCAAAACAGAATATAGCTTTTTGCAAGGTGTCGTAATGTCCATGGACACTGTGACACTTTTGAAAATGTCATAACGTCCGTGGGCATTAAGACACTTTGCAAATTGACATTATGTCATTTTTAAAAATGTCACAAGGTCCATAATTACTAAAGATGTTAAATACAAAAACAGATCTACATACACGCAGAGAAAAAGATGTTTTATTATGGTCACAACCAACAAAACTATTTTTAAAGAAACTTATTTTACCATAATATGGTTGTCGGTGACAATGATTTGGTTAAATTTAACATAATATGGTCAACATTTTTTAAAAAGGGTTTTGTCGTTTTTTCTCTGGGCGCATATATTAAACATTTGACGAAAACTCTTTTGGCCGCAGGGATTTTCTCCCCTATGGTGTAACAAATACCGGCAGCGCTTACAAAAGCGTCTAGGCATAGCCGGCCTTCGGCCGGTCGCAAGGATTTCCTACTCTATGGTATAACAAAAACAGGCTTCGCTAACTAAAGCTTCTCTGCATAGCCGACCTCCGGTCGGGCGCAAGGATTTTCTCTTCTATGACATAACAAAGACCGGCTTCGCTTACTAAAGCTTCTAAAATCTGCCTTGTTTCCGAACGAAGGCCGACTTCGCAGATAAGCTTTAGTTAGCGAAGCCAGTATTTGTTGTACCATAGAGGAGAAAATCCTTGCGCCCGGCCGAAGGCCGGCTATGCAGAGAAGCTTTAGTTAGCAAAGCCTGTTTTTGTTATACCATAGAGTAGGAAATCCTTGAGACCGGCCGAAGGCCGGCTATGCCGAGACGCTTTTGTAAGCGCTGCCGGTACTTGTTTTATCAAAGAGGAGAAAATCCTTGCGCCCGGCCAAAGGCCGGCTATGCTTTCGAGTTTGTAAGCTATGCTTTCGAGTTTTTCCACGGACACTATGACACTGGACGTTTTGACATGCCACCTTTTTCAATATGTCCCGTTATTTTTATAAATAACATTTAGGAATTCGACGTATAGTAATAATGAATGATTTAGACAAATAGTATGTAAGATTTTGACGAAATTTTAAAAACGTAAAATGGCCCGAAAAATGGGCTATTTTTCATATAATGTTTTTAAAAAACGAAAAATCACCCAATTTTCTTTGGGCGATTTTTCCTACAGCCGCCCAAAATATGAGAAAGAGAAAATACACAATAATTTCCCTAGGGAAATTTTTAATCGACTAAATATAAATTTACATTTAAATGTAACTAAAAATATATAAATTTTACTTCTCTATTCTAAAATTAGATGTATGGGAAGCTACCTCGAATTAATTCCCACTTTTGAGACATAAAATTTAGTTACTTTGTATGTGGGATTACTCCTCTCCACGCAGCTACTCCGTCATTTTTTCACCTAGCCTCGTATCTCGTAGTCAAATTAACTTTATTGCGGCCATACTCGCTTAATGAGAAGAGACACTACAGCACTTACCAAATCAGAAGAGCGATTAACACCTACATACATACTTGAACAGAAAGCGTAATGATGAATTTTTTATCTGGCACTGACAAATCAATACTGAGGAAAAAATTCATTGGTTCTTTCAGTACAGTTGGAAGTAGTATTTTTACTTTTTTGTATGCAAAATTTTTACGTTTAATTCACTTGATTAAATTTAAAATTTTTTAAACTGATTTTATTTTTGATAAATGGTTTATTTGAAAAAAGAAATTTTGCTGTGCATTATATATATGTTCCCATCGATCCTATAAGAAGCATAGGGCCTCAATCATTCATCTTGTTTGAGGTTTCGTTAATCATAATATCTCGGATGAGCAAATGATTAGTCTACTGCATCCTATTATGATGATGGGGCTGCCATCTTAGCCATCAGACTGGCTGTACATATTTCACGTTTGTATAGCGAACCGGTTAATATAAGAACAGACGTCCGCTTGCAACCGCACCAATTAGGTGGACAGACGCTGCGATGTTTGGGGAGTACAAATTTAAGGGTGGTACTCACTCACCTTGTCGATGTTGCCAACATGGCATACATCCTCTTGCTGTCCGGGACTGCTTATTTGAAAAAAAACACTTATTCGCAGCTAACCTTTATATCTAAAGGCCGTTCACTATCCGCAACCTTCGACCCGTCCGGTTGCCTGCAGCTCGACACTTGGTTTGCATGAATTAACACACAAGTCATGTGAATTAACGCAATAAAAATATATGTATTAATGAACTTTTGTAGATATAACATACAGCTTTTGATGCGATATTTAACGCGAACAATTCTTTTCACAGCTACATTTCAAGAAATATATTTTTAATGATATCCAAGCTTGTGTCTGAGCGGCGAACTGCGGTCATGATAACAGTCGTTAAACCAAAGTTTTGCAGTGGTCAGGAATGGGTCCTCATCACCCAAAGTCGAAGTAAGTTGCACTCTTATCTTGAAAATCGACGTCGAATATTGTAAAATTTCATCGCACAAAAATGTTAACAAGTATATTAAATTATTTTGCTAAGGCAATATATTTAAGCGACCGTGAACAGCACAAGTTGTGCTTTAAAAAAATTAAGCTTTTAATTAGAAACGTAATAGGGCATCTGTAAAAACTCAGTGTTGCCGTGGCTCCAAAACTCAATAGCAGCCCTCGTAGTTAAAGTTTCAATTCTTCATTTTTCTAACATTATCACAACATAATTACTAACTTGTGTATTAAAATAATGAAAAAATTTATTTATTAATTAAATTGATCTTTTAACTTTCTACAATGATTGTAATTTTTAAGACCTACGACCGACTGACTACCTTAGCTAAATTACTATATATTACAATGTAGGAAAAATAATAATAATTTCCTTTCAAAAGTAAATATTTATTTAAATATTATTACCAGCATTTGTCAATAAATAAACAAATACACACCTTTCCTTTCATTTCATTTTATTCACCAACTAAATACAACCTCCAGTGCAACGACTATCTACTAGAAAACAAATCATCATAGTTATAAAGTTTTAAACCTTACCTTAATGACTATAATAAGCCGAGTTAACAACTAAAAATTTTTTTTTTTTTTTTTTTTTGCTTATTTTTAAGTTATTACTTGAACCACACATACATACATAAACACATTACTGTTTATATCGGCAAAAATCCATAATTTTTTTGAACTTTCAAACAGAAAAGTTTGAAAAACGACAACAATTTAGACAGACACTCACCTGCAATGAACATAAAGAAAACAAATAGTTAAATAAATAAACATATTAAATAAAATCATAGAAAACAAAACATAAAAAAAAAAACATATAAATTATAAATATAATCGTATTAGTTAATAGTCAATAATTTATATCTTATTTTCGTAAAAAAAATAAGGTTTAACTTTAACGATATGATTGGTAACAAAGATTTAAAAAAAATTCATAGTCTTAAATAAAAACTAGACCCTAAGAGGGAGAATAAAATTTTAAATAAAATATAGGATTATTTTAAATTATGACTAAAATATACAAATTGTATATTGTTATAAAAATAAAATTGTTGATTAAGTCAAAGATTTTATAAGTTAAGAAGTGGTTTTTTTTTAAACACTGTTTTTAATAAAATAAAAAAATTTCGTGACATCATTTATATAGTCTTCAAACAGAATAATTTGGAAAAAAAGTTTCGTATACAACTAAATTTGTATTTAAATTATTTTAAATGACAAGAAAAACATTTTTGAATTAATAAAACATATCGTCGGCTTAATATGCAAACCTGCTAACACCCATTCAGTAAATTTTACAGAAGAGACAAAAAACTTTTTATATATCATATGTGGAGCTTGAGAGACAAACCAAAAATTAAGTTTACATGCTAGACGTCGAGGCGTATCTTTCTCTACCACATGACGTCAAAATCTCAATTTGCTTAAAAAGTGGATTTAGCAGGTTTGCATATTAAGCCGACGATATTTAAACATGATTTATATGGACAGCCAGCCGGCCAACCAGCCTTCCAACCAGATGGACAGACATCGTCAGACCGTTTTAGAAACTGATCCATGCATCAGTACAAACTCTTAATATCTCTCCCCATATGGTGGTATGTGTTTTAAAACGTACCGGCTTTCAGCTGAGGATTTTCTGTAAAAACCCTGCAAACAATAGGACCAGTCCAAACACGCGTGTAAAGAGTAGTCCACAAGGGATCTGGACTTCCAAAAGTAACCCAAACGTATGGAAAAAACCTGGTCTATTTAACATTACGATGTCCTAGGAGAGGACCATATAACCCACCTTTGGACCACTAATGCCCGTAATTTCAACAAACAGATATCTGGTCGTGTTCGTACCTAACAGTTATCTTTACCTATGCGTTTGGTAATTTCAACGTTAAATTTACCCACGTGAGTTTTCCTATAAATTTTCTTTAAAAATATGGCAATATTTGTGTTTTTATTAATTTTTTTAATTAACTGTCAAAAATGGATGGTGTAAAATACACTACAGTTGAATCAGTAGATAAGACATACGTATTAAAATTATGAAAAATTCGTTACACCATAGATATCTATACACAGCTAGATATCTTTTTGTAGAAATTACGGGCATAAGGAGTAGTTTTAAACTACTCCATGGTATACTCAAGAGGATTAGTTTTGAAGTCGTTTAAAAACGAAGACATGTCGTCTCACTACAAACACTTTTTAACAATGGCATGGTCCATGCTTGCATTACATTGGACCAGTCCATGGAGTAGTCCATTTTATCAAAATGGATCAGGTGGTCCAATTTTATTTGCAGGGAATGTACTAGTTAATACGATTTGCAAACGTGGAAAAGGGTTCGAAATAAAACTCATGTACGATAAGATCGATGGTAAAAAATTAAAATTAGTTTGTTTTTAAAGTTGGTTTTGAAGCTCGTTTATCGATAATAAAATAATCTCCATAATGTTTTTCTGTAAAGTCAACTAAATTTGTTTGTGCACGGCAAAAAAGGCTACAGAAAGTTTTAAAATATTATGGTCTCTTTAATTATACTATTTTTCGCAACTATAAAATGATATAATTAGTGCATTTAATGCATTGATGCGCAACCTTTAAACTGTGGTTGCATTGCTGCATATGTATTTGTATTTTCTAAGGTAAAACTTCAAGCCTCTAAACTAAAAAAAAAAACACATTTCAAATAATAGTTAAACTCAGGGACCATAATGATTATGAGCAATATCATAAAAATTTCGAATTGTTTTTTCCGAACTTTTATTTTTGCTAAGCCAAATACATTTTGGCTTATTTTTCAACGTTTTTTTTTTAATATAAGAGACATTGCATATTGCCAAAACCATTTCATATTGCATCATATTTATATTTCTCTAAATATGAAACCTTTGTTGGATAAGTGTTTCTGAAAAAAATATGTAAGCATTCGCCAAATGTACACTAGTCGCTGGTTAATTGAAGACTGAATTGTGTAATCTGTATGCACTGAGTGTTTAACGATTTCGAACGTTAACGTTCGCATAGAAAATTACATTTAATACAAAAAAAAAATTTTAGAATTTAGTTTTTGTTTTAAATGTAATTTAAATAAATTTTAGAATTTTGTTTCTGTTTTAAAATCGTTAAACAGGCTGTTAATTTCCGCAACTCTCATATGGGCTGCCCATCAATGATTTAATGTCTATTACAAACATATTATAATTGCCAGATGCACAAAATTTGCCAATAATTATGGTTTTTTAGTTAACATATTTTATGGGCAGCTTGTAGTACAAGAAATTATTTGTGGTAAATAAATAAATAATATATATTAATAACATTGTGCAACAAATAGTAGGGGTCGGTGGTCGGCGGGAGTTCTGCTTACCGGGAAAAGTTTTATAAGTCAAAAATATAGTACGTGTCCCGACGTTTCGCCTTAAGCCTAGAAATATCTTTGAATAACGAACGACTTAAATTATCGATTAATTTGATTTTTTTTAATGTAAAAGTAATTTTCAGTAACTATTTAAGATATTTATAATAGTTTTTGGTGGAAAATTTTAAAAACTTGAAGAAAATTTGGCTGAATAAAAATGGCCACAAAATAGCTAAATTGACAGCACTGGCTATCAGTATTCCCCACATTCCAACGAGGTAGCTGACCACCCAACAAACATGGAGGTTTGAATTAAAATTTATAATGATTTGAAATCAAACGTTTTCCCAAACCACAAACGTTTGATAATGATTTGAAAATCATTTGAAAATCATAGCGATCTCAACAAAAAGGGGAAATAATTTTCAAATTGATAAATGCCCTTTATTTTCAACTTGCTTTCAAACGTAATTTTCAAATGTTTTTCAAATGTGGAATTTAATACCATGTGGAACATAAATAAAAAACATTTTATTTTTTTAATTCAAATTCATTATTTATTTAAATACACTGTGAGATAAACATTTGGCATCTAAGCTAAAAGATGAAATAATATTCTTTTTAGATTTTAGTTTTTGTTTTAAATGTAATTTAAATAAATTTTAGAATTTTGTTTCTGTTTTAAAATCTTTAAACAGGCTGTTAATTTCCGCAACTGGCATATGGGCTGCCCATCAATGATTTAATGTCTATTACAAACATATTATAATTGCCCATAACAATGTACATTTTTATTGTCAACATTCAGATGCTCAAAATTTTCCAATAATTATGGTTTTTTAGTTAACATATTTTATGGGCAGCTTGTAGTACAAGCAATTATTTGGGGTAAATAAATAATATATATTAATAACATTGTGCAACAAATAGTAGGGGTCGGTGGTCGGCGGGAGTTCTGCTTACCGGGAAAAGTTTTATAAGTCAAAAATATAGTACGTGTCCCGACGTTTCGCCTTAAGCCTAGAAATATCTTTGAATAACGAACGACTTAAATTATCGATTAATTTGATTTTTTTTAATGTAAAAGTAGTATTCATTAACTACTTAAGATATTTATAATAGTTTTTGGTGGAAAATTTTAAAAACTTAAAGAAAATTTGGCTGAATAAAAATTGCTTAAGCTGTTATGATACTTGCTATTTTTTGTATTTTTTCTATTTTGGAAAACAGTGCAAATATATTTGCATAGGAAAACTGACTAAGTGTAAAGAGTATGAGTATACCATAAAAAATCTTGAAAAGTCAAACAAACAAAAAAGTGTTATCGATAAATAATCTAAGACTGTCAAAAAAAATATAAAATTTTTTAACTTAAAATTGACATTTCCAGATTAATTGTTAGCACTGTTGCCAATTTTTTTAGTTTTTCATCGAAAGAAACGGTTTTTAACTTTTTTTTTGCGATTTTTAGTTTTTATGACGGGTTTTTGTGAGGAAAAAACGTGGGCAGTATTGTTTGTTTTGTTTACATTTTATCAAATTGTATTTCTTGTTCTTTCTCGCATTTGTTGTTTCATTCAGTCAATCCTAAAAAAATCCAATACAAAAAATAGCAAGTATCATAAGACCTTTAGGGACTCATAAAAGGAATCTTCTTGGGGAACCCATCACGAATCCAACCGAAATTGATGCTCTCGCACCAAGAAATTTTATGGCTGCACAAAAGATTCACTAGATGGCTTATTGCCTCAAATATTTTTCAATGACTGTAGGTAACCATAGAATCACTGTTAGGTTAAAGCTTTGCTTGTTTGGTCCCCCAAACTACATGCGTGTTACATGATTACATGCGTATTTCTAGAAACAAAAATGAGAGCACTAACTTTGTCGAATGGATCGTTTTAGACTCTAAAGCTTTAATTTGTATTACCAATGTGTGCTAATCTCTAATAAACAGAATGGCACACTTAGTAACTACTACTTATTTTATGATTGTTCAATAGAAAATAAAGTCCCAATGAAAAATTTTATCATTTTGCGAAGCACTAAAGGTACATTTAAAAAAATAAGCGCACAATTATGCGCTACGCAATAAGACATACAGAAATGCAGTAAAGTAAGTGAAAGATCTCTCAACAATTCTTATTAAAAAAAAAAAACATTTCAAGTGCTACGGCATTTCCTTACTACGAAGCAGGTTTGTAAGGGAGAATACTAAAAAATAACTGTATCAAAACATTCAGTGTGTAAAGCTGATCGTTACATCCAACAATTTTTATGTGCGCTGAATAAAGCGCTTTATGTGTCAAAAATGTATTGCTTCAAAGTGGGAACTCGTCATATAAAATTCATGTCTTCCGTAAGCGCAATGGTAAGCGAAACTTTTATGTTTCTCCCTTACAAACCTGCTTCGTTGGAAGCTCCATTTTTTATTGGGGTATAAAACATCATTACTTTTTATTAGGTCTAAATAAAGTTTTTGTACTTTGAAAAATTTTTTTATTTATCTTTAAATTACATTTTGTCAATCAAAAGCATATTTTGCATCAAAATATTTAAATTTTAAAAACAAAAATGTATTCCCAAATGTGTTTAATCGAGTAGATGAACTTTGAATTATTATCTTTAAAATCTTAAAAGCTCTTTTGGAAATGGTGTTTCCATTAGAATATGTATATGTATTTCTTAAACCATTATTATTATTATTTTCTTATTGATATTGTTGTTTAAGGAAGTATTTACACACAGATAACAACAAAGTACAAAACAACGTCACCGAATGTTAAAAATAAGAAAATGAAAAAAGTTTATATGTTTTTAAAGGCCTTTGTTACCAGCCCACACTATTAACAGTATAAGCCTGGCTTTTTTCTATTTATTTTTTCTTTTTTTTTTTTTGTAATGCCTGGCTTTTAAGTTTAAGATCTTGGTAACAAATGTTATTTCCTTTGTTAAACTCTCTCACATATACAATAATTGTATATCTTAGCCGTGTATCTGTTTATA
Organism: Pollenia angustigena; assembly: GCA_930367215.1. Classification (NCBI taxonomy): domain Eukaryota; kingdom Metazoa; phylum Arthropoda; class Insecta; order Diptera; family Polleniidae; genus Pollenia; species Pollenia angustigena. Next base: position 183,599,769 of record OV884057.1, on the reverse strand, counting down.
ACAGCAAAATGCAAAGAATAAAAAACTCTGTTTCTTTGTGTTCGTAAACATTTGTCCCATGGGCTACTATCAAATAACCAAAATCAATAATAATTCAAACAATTATTATTTTTACCAAATACTGCCCATACACAATCTTACTTATTGCTTATTACATTTGTACTGTACTTTTTCTATTTTTTGCACTTTTTTTCCTCTTGAATATTTCTATATTTTTGGCTTAAACTTAGTTCGGTTTCTTTTTTTTTACTAGACTTTAAGTATTTTTGCATTATTGTTGCGCTTGTATGTGCGAGTACTAACACGCGTTTGAGCGCTCATTTCGTTTAAAAATAAATGAAAAAAAAACATCAAGAATTTTCTACACGCCTTTTGAAATTATGCGGAAACGCAAGTCACAATGACATTGGTGCTCTAACGGAGATAAAATACCCCACAAATTATAATGGACATAGGTTTTTTTCTATTTCTAATGGAATAATGTATAAAGACATTTTTTGTTAAAAATAAAATAAAATTAAATAAATATTTAGTTTTACATTGCGTTTTTAAGCCGGCCTTAAATTAAAAGAATTAAACTACAAAAAGGCCAATATTTACATTTCTTGTAAATATTAGCATAATTGTACTATTTTTTTTAACAGATTAAGTTTCACCTGGAAATATAAGACTGTGCTATATAAAGAATTATTTTATTCGATAAAGTGATACATAGAAAAGTTCACTTCCAGAACAGTATTCGTAGCAGCAGTAAAAATAAATTGCCAATTTCATATTCGATATTTCTATTTTATACAGACAACTTTCTATGTAAGACTTATTTTCATACTAAATTTATTATTTAAAGCCAATTTCTCTTCAAAATTTTTCGTTCAATTATATGACGAAGCGACCTTCGAAAAACGTAAAAAGATATCGCATCTATAATTTCAACAAATGGAAACACACACCCGCCAATATTCAATTCACATCGAAGTCTTCTAACCAACTCGAACTAATAACTGCGTAGAAGGAACAAAACCTTAAAATTGGAAATGTAGACTACAACTTTCTACGAACATCGCAACACATGGAAGTATCAAATGATTGGAGGGGTGAATCATATAACTGCAATCGCAAAACAAAAAAAAAAACTCAGCATTTTTTTAAGATTAAACCTTCGGGGATCGCAACAATAAGTACACCATTGATCTGCAATATATGGACTTATAAAGAAATTCTTACCCCTTGAAACGAAGGCCTATTAATAGCTGTTCTGAAGATAGGAAAACTTCAAGATTTTAATAACTGTAGGATTATAACCCTACGTAATACCATACATAAATTCATTGCAGCAAATATAATGCTAAGGTTGTCACCACTTTGCAATACTCTTAAGACAACAACAAGCTGCTTATTGCGAAGGCAGATCTTGTGTAGACCACGTCTCAGCATTGCGCATTATAATTGAACAAGCAAATGAATATAGTTCTCCTACTTGTATGTTGTTCTTAGACTTTGAGGGCGTTCGATACAATCCTGAGGACTTGCATTTGAAGAGCGCCACATCAGAGAGGCCAAGTGATATACAAGTGTCAAAAGCCTGAACCATTCAACATCGATGTTGAATGCCATGGTTGTGTTCTTTCACCACTTCTGTTTTTGATTGTCTTGGATGTTGTAATGTTTACAACAAGCACTGAAGAACAACCCGACATTCAGTAGACGCCCTTCACAAGTTAAACTATCTTGTTTATGCTGACGATGTATGTCTCTTATCACACAGGTTCAAACATATAGAGAACAAACTAAAAGTCCTCAATAATATGGCTATCAAAGCTGGTTTACGAATAAGCTTCCGTAACATCAAACTGATGGAATAATCACAATCGATTATACCTGCCCAACTGCCCAACTCTCAAAAATAACATCATAGAAGACGTGCAATTATTCTGCTACCTATGTTGTACAATCACAACTAACAGTTGTGCAAATGAAGACGTTTATGCGCGAATAAACAAGATCCATCATGCCATGCATTGTTTAAATAAGGTAGTTATAGTTATATACCGATATATAAACACATTTGAAGAGCAAAGTATTTAACACTTGTGTAAAACCTATACTACTTTACGGGTGCGAAACTTTCACTAATCGATTCCTGCGAGCGATACTCCGATGTTTTTTGCAAAACACCATAACTACCGCCTAGCTGCAACAAAGCACATATCAAAAACCCATCCTGTACGATATCCTGAAAAGGAAATTTGGATGGATTACTCATACATTGAGATCCGATAATGAGTTAGCCAAGACAGCGCTGCAGTACAAGCCCTACAGCTCTAGGCGCCGATGACGAACGAAAAAACTTGGCGCTTAGCAACCGCTCGTGAACTGACTACGGCAGGAGAATAGCGTAACATTATCAGCTTTAAATAAAATTTTTGAATACGACCAATTTTTAGGGTATTCAATTAACCGATGTTTTGTATTAATCGATTAACCGCGCAAATAATTATTCGAGATAAAAATTTAATCGAACAATAATCGAACAATTTGGTATTATTCGATTAATCGAATAATTTTAATTTTGCCTAGTTTAGGAGTTTATAAATAAGACCAAAAATTATATTTTGTAACATGAACATTTTAGGGTTCAGTAAATACACACAATGTACTGTTCAAAAGCAAGACAACATACTTTTATTTACATTGCAAATCTGTGTGTGTCTCTAAATTTTCTACGGTTTCGAACACAATCACGATTGTGCTTTGTTTTAATATTTGGTTGCGTACACCGTTAAGTGTAGTTATGGTATTGTAAGATCGGAACACACTTTAACCACACATGTATGATTGTAGCTACCTTGAAGGAAATAAGTCACTAGTACTGGTGACTGTGTCAAAAGTGAATCAGTACAGATTCACTAGTGACATTTCCTGCAGGGTAAGGTCGTGCACGTGTAAGGCAAAAAAAGTGCATGTACGATAGAGGGGCTCGATATTTTAAGGTCGTTTACGAGTACGAGAAAGTACTCTTTGGTTTTAGTCTTTGTACTATACTATATTTTAAAAAGATGTAACTCGAAGGAAATGTTCCCGAGTGAAGAAACAATTAACGGATATTTTAAACGTACCGGCTTGTTTTACATAAAAGAAAACAACTTATTAAAGAGATTTTTGTATGACGTGCCAAATTCCCAATTTTTTCATATTTGATAAATACACTGAAATTCATTTTTGAGGGGAAAAAACTAATACTGAGAAAAAACCAATTTTCGATTAATCGATTAATCGACATAAATTATTTGAATTATTCGTTAATCGAAAATAAGCAATTTTAAATTAATCGAACAGTTAATTGCCCAAACTTATTTGATTAATCGAACAACGGTTAATCGTTTGAATACTCTAGTAGATACAACTTTCTGTATAAGAGCAAAATATTTTATAAAATATTCTGTATAAAACTCTAGTTTTCTGCAAAGGACCACCTCCAAACATAAATTTTCTACACAAGACCTGTTTAACAGAAAATTTTCTGTTAAGACTATTTTCTTAAAAAAAAATTTTAGTGTATGATTTTTGCCAAAACAAAATCTCCTTTTCCATTAAAAAAAAAGACTTTGTTAAAGATAATTTTCCTTTTAGTCTATAGACTATTTCTGCAATTAAGCCCAATTTTACAGTGTTTTATACCACAATTTTTTAATTATTTCAAGTGTTGCATAAGAATTTTTTTTATTTAATATTTTAAAACAATAAAGCAAATCCCCTTTTGTTGTTTTCAAAAGGTTAAAAACCCCATCTTTACTGTATACAAGTAAGAAAGTACCATTATAAACATAAATAAAAACACAAAATTAATGTACGATTCAATTACTAAAGCATTTTTTCTGCTTTAGAAGTCATTAAAAATTTTTCATTCATTTTATATGATAATCGCTTAGATATCTTATGAAAATAGCAAATTTTTTATGACTTTCATGGATTAAAATGACAACCAAAGAATACTAAACCAAACATCATGATTATCAACATTTTTGTAATCATCATTGCCACCATCATGATCATCGTCATATCATACGATACTTAACCAAAATGCTTTAATAAATAAATGAACAAAAACTTAAAGCAACAAAATAAAAAAAATAAAAAAAAGAATTGCACAACAGAATTCAAAAGGAAAAAATCAATCGTAAAAAATATTGAAATATAATTTGTTTAGCAAAATGAATAAATGACAGTGTTAGTGAAAAGGATTGAACAGACGAAGGAGGTGGAGTCATGAAAATATGGTTAACTGAAACTTAATCTGTTGGCTTAACTATTTTGCAAAGTGAAGCAAGAAGAAGAAAAACTAGAAACGTTAAAAGTAAAAAGAATAAACAACAAACATTCTAGGCAACACTTTCAAATGATGGCCAATTGCCACTTATGAGTGTTGTTTAGTAAATCATTATGATACACACAAGCGTACATGTAAATTTTACAGACATGTGTATAATAAAAAGCACACACGCATATTGTTTTGAACACATACAAATGCTTTAATCGAAATACATTTGAATGTTAAATGCAGTTGCTTAAAATGATGAATTTTAGATTCAACATCAAAAAAAGTTTTTTTTTTTTGCTTTTCCTTTGGACATTTAAAATTTTGGGTTAACTTTCAAGACATAATTCAGTTTTCGGTTACTATTCACGAGATTTTGGGAGATATAAATGCGGCAACTTACCAGAATTTTCTTTTATAATAAATTTTTTTGTTTCAGTAGATAAAAAATTAAGCATTCATTTTAGTCATTTATTGGATACTGGGTACTTAATACGTTACGTTACGTTATGTTTTGATTTAGAATTTAATTAAAAAAAAAAATATTTTTCAGCCATGTTCTGGAAAACAAATTCTAGTGCAACGGAAATCGAACCAATTTTCAAAACGATCAAGGTTCATAAAAATATTCCGTTTTTTTTACACGTCATAATTGGAGTAACAATTATATTTATTAAAACTACTCTCAAAATCCTGAAAAACTACGGACATTTTTAAAAAATTTAACTGAAAATTTCCTTCGATTTGAGTTTTACACGATTTCGATTTCCAGAACATGGCCGTTTGTTTCAGGAATTAATCTAAGTTTAAATAACAGGCGGATACTCATTGAATTGTTGATATAGATTGCGTGTATGAAAAATTTTGTAACGTTCGAGTATTCCGAGTGTCAAAAATAATAATTGTAACTAACATTTTTATACCCTCCACCACAATTAGTTGTGAAGAGGGCAAATTAAGTTTGTCATTCCGTGTGAAACTTTTTTATTATTCATCTCAGACCCTATAAAGTATATATATTCTGGGTCCTTGAGTAATTCTAAGTCGATTTAGCCATGTCCGACTGTCTGTCCGTCTGTCCGTCTGTTGAAAACACGCTCACTTTCGAACAACTCAAAAGAAATGAACAAACTTGGTGCCAAATTGCTTGTAGTTATCCTAAGCAGTTTGGGATTGAAATCCAGCAAAATCGGTTCAGTAGGACCAGAGCTATGAATCAAAATGTGGAACCACCACCTAAAAAAATTGATAATTTTGTTACAAAAAACAACATAAATGCTGGAACAAGGCACGGAATGAGATAAGATTTTGGAAAAATTTGTTTTATTTGACTGGAAATCACGCTGTTCGTGAAGATCCGTCCATAATTTACCCTAAGCCCCATATAAACACTACTCCCGGAAAACAGTTTAGTACGCCTAAAAACGTAAAAAATAGCGCTAGCGTAACAAAATTTGGTACGTCACAGTTTTTTAGGACTAGAAATAACACTGTGAAATTTCGTGACGATCGGTCCACAATTTACCTTAGGCCCCATATAAACCCTACTACCGGAAAACAGTTTAGTACGCCTAAAAACGTAAAAATAATGCAATCATAACAAATATTGGCTCGTCACAGTTTTATAGGACTATAAATGATACTGTGAAATTTCGTGAAGATCGGTACATAATTTACCCTAGGCACCATAGAAACCCTACTCCCGAAAAACAGTTTAGTACACCTAAAACCATAATTAATAATGCTATCATAACATAAATTGGTACGTCACAGTTTTAAAGGACTAGAAATGACGCTGTGAAATTTCGTGATGATCGGTCCATAATTTACCCTAGGCCCCATATAAACCCTACTACCGGAAAACAGTTTAGTCGCCCAAAACCATAATTAATAACAAATCGTCACAGTTTAAGATAATAACATCATACAGATAATACTCCTTAAACATTCAAACTGTCGGTGGAGGGTATCAAAGATTCGGCACAGCCGAATTTAACACTCTAACTTGTTTTATTTCGTGTTATGACAATTGAATTTTGCTTATTCTTCATTCTGCGTTTAAGTTAATAAATGGGTACTCATTAAAGTTTGTAAACAGTGTTCTAACATTATATACTGTTTTTTACTGTTCTGTTCGGTAGATATATGCAAAACACAAACGCTTATAGTTTTTGTTTTGCTGTTTCTCTTTTTGTAATTTAAAAAAAAAAAAAAAAATATTCTAAATTTATCTAGCTCAACATAAAAATAAGAACATTTTATTACGTTCTGTTTTTAATCACAAACTTCGTTGTCTTCGGTTCAGCACATTAATGTTCGTTGGTTTCAGTTGTGCTTAGCACCCTATTGGCTGGTAAAGAAAATAAAAAGTTGTTATAAAAACAAAAAGCTAGCAAAAAATGTTTACACAAACAAAACATGTACACAATACACACACAAGCTATTCGTTCTGTGATCGTGCAAAATGCCAAGCAACAACCAGAAAACTAGTGAGAAGCGTTGCAAAAAAACCCCCAAAGAACATATTATTATTTTTATTTATTTGTTTGAGGTTTATATTATAATTCTTAGATTAAATTAAATTTGTGAGCACTAGCAACGTTGGCCAACGTTGTTTTATAACCAAAAACAGTACACTAGACATATAATGTTCGTGACTTTCTTGAAAGTAGTTGTGACCATTATTAAGGATTGTGCACTAAAACACAAACACTAAAAAAATATATTCTTTCTAGGCGTGTGGGCCGTACGCTAAATAATGTTTTGCTTATTTTCAAACACTATTTGTAATTATGTTAAATTTTAATCCAAATTTTGATATTTTAATCAGGCTAAAGTTCATTGAATTTAATTTAAATTAAGATATTTTTATAAAGAAAGGAATTTTACAAAATGAAATCAAATCAAATTTATTGATAATTTTTTATTCTTAACTAAGTTGGGAAACAAACCCAGGATTTCATGGGCAGGTAGTCCTTACATGTTATAATTGTAACCACACAATCTCTGCAGAGAGGTTTTCCGTTTTACACTCAGCGTCATTGACGACGGCTGGCAGTCAATAGTCCCACATCAATCTCTAAACCAAATGGTATTTTAATTTTAAGCAAATTATAATTATTAGATTTCGAGTAACTGAACTAAATATTTCCCTATCGGACACTTAACGCAATTATCTTATATATAAAAATATATAGTCCGAATTTCTAAATTCGTAGCATAAATGAAAAATAACTTTCTGAATTACACAGGCCTGCAAAATTTGAAAAAAATCAGAAACTTGGATCAATACTTTTCGTAAGGTTTTCTAATAAGTTTCGCAATTAAATCAGGTTTGTGATACCTTCTCTTAAAGTTAATAAAAAACACTGTTTTTTTGCCACAAGCCAGACTTTATAACCACTCAAATTTATCTTTACCTTTGTAATATCTTCTTCCTTCTCTAAGTCGCAATTTTTACTATGGACATTTCTTGCCGGACGGAAAAAGTTTGTTGGTAACGCTGGGTCTCCACGTAGCAATTTTTATTGCTAAGTACAAGCAATAACGTCGGCAGAACAATGGAGCAATAATTGCTGATTATAGTGCTGGAGAACACTTGTTATTGCTTTGCCATAAATTTGCAAATTTCACCTCGAGTAGTTGTATAAAGTTTTGTGGCTGTATTTATAACAAATGTTTTATGTTGTATTTTGAAGTGATTGTTAAATTTTCTTTTTTAAATTAATTAATTAAATTAATAAAATAATTAATTGTAATTGTCGTAGCTGTGTTTTGTATTGCTTTTTTGTTTATTTGCGTATGAAAAAAAACCTAAAACTTGTATTGTTCTATTGAAAAAATAAAAATATCCAAAAAAAACAACAAATTTCGTCGTTTGCTTTTGTTGATATTGACGTTTATTTTTCTTTATTTTGTTGAAGTATTTTTTCACTTGCTTTTTAATAAATAAACACACTAATAAATAGGGATGCGATTTCCATGCAAATGCATCGATAGTCTAAAATCGATGTCGACCAATTATCTTTCCGAATCATTAAATTTGCGTTAAAATAGCATCGATTTGTTTTTGCATATTGTTGCATATTTTGGTGAAAATGCATATATTTGCATATTTTGGTTTTAAATTCATATTTTTGCATATTTTAACATTTTTGAGTGATATATTTTTTTTTAAATTTCCATATTATAAAAAACAAGTTCTTCAAAAAATTTCCAAATTGTATACATACATAAAAAACCCTTAAAAAAAAAATTTTTTTTTAATCAATTAATAAATTGTTTTGAGCTCTGCTTAAAATACAAGATTTCGACAACAGATCCTTTAAGGAGGGGAAAATAGCCCGACAAATTAAAAAAAAATACAAAACGTGTTGCAAAAAAATACAGGATTTCAAAAAACAAATCAAATTCCACTATTTTTGATCTGGAATCAAATGTGGGATCTGAATTAATTAATTAATAAACTCCAAATGAATCGGCATCCTTTAAGTATGCTTCAACTTCGGTTGACGTTGAGAGATCATTTTCCAAAAGCTTTTTAACAGACAAAGGCTTACTTTTGATAATATAAAAAAGTATTTATTTGATTATGCAAACAAAAATTTAAATTATGTTGTTATTTAAATTCAATTTAAAAAAATATTATACCTTTGAACAACAGTAGAATTTTTTATTTTGTTTTGTTTTAAATAAAATAAAAAAACGAACGCTTTTTTTATTGAAAATTCTCAAGTTTTTAGTACATATTTTTTATTTTTTAATGCATATTTTGGAGTTTTTAGTGCATATTTTATGCGCATATTTTCGATTTTTTAGTGCATGAAAATCTCATCCCTACTAATAAATAACCAACCGTACAGAGAAATGAAATGTCAGATAAATTACAACTGATTTGACAGCAGATTGCTAAGCAATAATTGCTCAAGCAATAAGAAGAGCAATCATTGCGCAATGGATTGCCACTCATAGCAATATGCGGCCTATACGTCGCAAATTTTATGGAGCAATCAAATTTGACGGTTGCCGCAATAAATATTGCTACGTGGAGACCCGGGGTAAGGGGCTACACTATATGCTTGACACTTTATTCAGGGGTGTGCTGGAATTTGGAAGTTGTTTTTAATTCAGTTTTAATCTAATTTTTATATTTTTGTTATAAAATTCTGTTTAATAGAGAAATATTTGTATAATATTTTTAATAAAATTCTTTTATTACAGGTCTCTTATTAAAAACGACTTTTCAAATTCTTGCGTTTTACGTTTTCGATTTCCAGCGGACCCCTGTGTACTTCTTGCCTCTCTCGCCAACAAACTTTTTTTGTCCGACAAGAAATGTCCATAGTGTAAGTTGCGACTATGACATCTGAAATTTGAAAAATTTGATTTTTTGCTATATTTTCTTTTTTGTTTAGAAAAGTATACTCCATACTGGTTTTAAAATTTGTTGGCCTGTGTTAGTATTTTGTGTTTTTTTAAACAGTATTTAGAGCAAATATTACCAATAATGTTCATTCTATTATAGAAAAGTTTTTCATAAAAAGATTTCATTCCTTTAAACTTTTCCCCCTTCTTTATTTCTTTCTTCCATTTCTGTTTTAAATTACAAACAGTATCAAGACAATTTGTTTGGAGATCTGTTAGAATATTCAAATTCATAAAATATAATACTGTGCGGTTGTCTATCCAAATGTCGCTTTGTCAAATTATGCGTTTTGTTTGTCACTGCATATTCAGTTAAGCTAAGCATACATACATCTTCATATGGGTGTGTGTGTGAGTGAGAGTTTTTGTGCGTCTCAAAAACAGAAAAAAAAAATATCGTGTTTAGAACAACAGCATACATAGAAACAACTTGTAACTTCCTGCATGCGTAGGCTGTTATGACAAGGGATGGGCAGGCTTAATGTAATTGCAATAGCTAAACATACCTTAAAAAAATGCCATAATACATAAATTCTAATACCATGAGTAGTTGTAACCAAGAATTTTTATACATAAGTTACAATGTATGTGAGTGTTGGTATGAATATTTCAACCTTTTTTATTGAAACTGCATGCTTACACATGTTAAGTGTTGAGTAAGACATGCAGATATTAGCAGACAATTGTAAGTGTATTAAAAAAAATCAAGTAAAAATAAAATGTCATTAGAAATGAAACATTTTCTAATACAAATAACAACAACCACGGTTACAACTAAGACAAAAAAAAAATTGTTACCATATCATAAGAATTTGCATTACATATATCCCAGACAAAAAAGGAACTACAACATTCATACATGTAAGACATAATTTTTTTTTTTTTTTTTTGTTGCAGCAAATTGTGTAAATTTAATATGTTTGGTGGTTGATTTTTTGTTACAATTTTTTAGAGTTGCTTTTTGAAATGCTAGAATCAGTGTTTTTTTACACTATTTGAATTTCTTTTTTTTAATAGGTTTTTTTCTATTAAATAGTTCAAGTTGCGCAAATATAACTGAATATCGAGATACACTTTTCTTAAAAGATTTCTGTTGTTGTTGTTTTTTTCATTGTTGTAATTCGTGATGTTTTTGTTGTTAGTTTAATGTTTGTAACACACAGAAAATAGCAATTGACAGTTTTGGCATTTTAACATGACATGTTTGGCGACTTGTTTTTGATACAACTTTTAAAACAAACAAAAAAAAAACAATGTTCACTTAACAGTTTTAGAAGAATTCTATTTAAGATTTTTTTTCTAGTTTCCTTCACTATTTTCGTTGCAAAAAAAAAGGGAATTTATGGAACGGTAACTTTGAAAATACTTAAACTGTTACTGTTTTTATGTATCTTTTAGCGTACTTATTCCCCTTATACCAAAAATTCTTGTCATCAGCTTCTGAATTCGCTTGTTTAAAATTTTTATAAATGTTACTTTTAATTTCTGCCAACAAGCATTAACTACCACATATTTTTATTAAGAATTTGATTGATATTTGATTGCAATCGTTTGATACAAAATTAACCGTTTGTTAAGAAAAAATTTACACAAGTGAATGAATCAAATCAATCAATCATGTTACTTCCTCGCAAACTAAACTCGTAAATACATACATACACTCAAATGTTACTTAATACAAATCCAAGTGAATAAAGTCAGTAACCTTTAAGACTTAGTTGATTTAAATAATTTTAAGTAAGAGGGAAAAAATTTAAGAAAAAACAAAAGACCTAAGAAAAAAACCTGATTTTTGTTAAACATTTGGTAGTAGATCATCAGAGACACCAAAAGAAAAACAAAACTGAAACGATCTTTAACTGTAATTGATTTATGATTTCATTTAACATTGCCAACGAACAAACAACACCAACAACAACAAACGCAATATGCAAAATTTTTTTAAAGAACAACAAATTCACAGTATGCCAAACTCACATGGGGTTTTTAAATAAATATCAAAGTCAAATAAGAAAATGAAAAAGAAACATCATTTCAAAAAAAAAAAAAAAAAAAATCAGAATGAAACACCAAGAAAGACGGACAAACTGGCAAACAAGCCGATCGACCAACCAACATTCAACCAATCTAGACAGTCAGCCTCAAACTCAAAACCAATAACAAAAAAAAAACATTTTGGTCAAAACTATACTAACAATTTGTTTATGATTTGATTTGTTTGCCTTTGGATTTGTCCTAAATGGATTCGTTTTTTGTTTTACCTACAGAATCACATGAGAACTTATATTTTTTGTAGTGTTATTGTTGTTATTTTGTGTGGAGATGTTTATAACAAAAGTAAATCATTACACATTTGCTGGCCGATTATTATTTATGAGCGGTCATTATTTATTGAGATATTGTACATAAGCACGTTACTTCAAACAGCAACAACAAACAGTCAAACATCAAGAGTATAAAAATCAAACAGAAGGTTGTGTGGATCTTCTAAATCGGACCATTGTTGTAAAACATATATGCAGAATTTTTGTTGTTTCTTTAGTCATAGCAGTCGATCGATCAGTTGCAAATCATCGTCATAATCATCATCATCATCATCTGTAACCAACCGAAACAACAGCAGCAGCAACAGCAGAAACAGTACCATACAATATTTCAAGCAAAAATATTGTCGTCTTCGTTTTCTCCTTCGTCATTATTATCATTGTCATCATTATTATGATCGTTTACTTTAGTTTAGTGATCATACCAATAGGCTGTTGTGTCAAATATTGAACAATGGGTATTGAACGGTTTAAAGTTTTTTGGGAAAATTTTTAATTAATAAGATTTTGTTTATGCTTAATTCCCAATTTTTATTCTTGATAAAAACACTGAAATTTATTTTTGGAGGGTAAGCTAGTTTCTATGCGCTTTTCCCTGGTTGCTTTGGCCAGATCATCAGGAAATATTCTCCAAAAAATTTTTAGAAAAGCCAAGGATATTAGCAAATAAAACTGCAGAGTGAATGAGAATTGCAAACACTCAAAAAGTTATATTTGCAATGACATTAAAGCTTAAGCAAAATACCAACAATGAACAGTGAGTTGATCCTTTCTTACATTTCCCGCTACAATTGGCTGGAATTCTTCTAACATCAATTGTAGTTTTAAGTAGGTAAAGAAAAATCAACATAAAATTTAAAGCAAAAAACCTTTTTAAAAACAAGCTTTTATTTAAATGCGCTATAAAGAAAAAAAATTATTTTTTGCTTTAAAACTTTTACTATCAAATTATAACGTCATTACACAATTTATATAATATAAAAGCTTGCCGCGAGATTTACGTACTTAGATTTACTTAGTTTGAAAATTTTAATAGTTAAAATCAAGTTATTAATTAACTTGCTTTTCTGCACAAGTAAATCTCAAGACAAGCTTTTATATTATATAAATTGTGTAAGTTTTAAAGCAAACATCAATCCTTAAACCAAATTGTATTTTAACATTTGGTAGATCGAAATTTGGATTAAAAACCATAAATAGTTCAACAAAATAACCACAATACTAATTATTGTTAAAAGCTAAGGCACGAGCTCTATGTGTACATTTGTCCTTCAAGTTGTGCTGAAAAAGGTCAACAGAAAAGAGAAAGACAAAGTGAAAAAACAAAAAATGTACTTGGACTTCAAGAAAAATTCTTGACGAAAGTACGAAAAAACAGAAGTAAAGGAAAAAACATGTAAAATCAATTAAAGTGGATAATCATTCAGGAAAGCAAATTTCGATCTACCAAATGTTAAAATACAATTTGGTTTAAGGATTGATGTTTGACTAGTGACGTCAGCAGTCGTCGATGGCTGCGAGTGTAAGACGGCAAATCCATCTGAGGAGATCGAGTGGTTGCGATCGAAACATGTCATGGTAACCTGCCGGCCAGGGTTCGAGCCCGAGCCACGTCAAGAATGAAAGATTATCAATAACAATTTTGATTAATTTTCATGTTGTAAAATTCCTTTCTTCACAAAAATAATTTAATAAAAAATTAAATTTCATGAACTTAAGCCTAATTAAAAATATTAAAAATTTTGATTAAAAACCATAAATAGTTCAACAAAATAACCACAATACTAATTATTGTTAAAAGCTAAGGCACGAGCTCTATGTGTACATTTGTCCTTCAAGTTGTGCTGAAAAGGGTCAACAGAAAAGAGAAAGACAAAGTGAAAAAACAAAAAATGTACTTGGACTTCAAGAAAAATTCTTGACGAAAGTACGAAAAAACAGAAGTAAAGGAAAAAACATGTAAAATCAATTAAAGTGGATAATCATTCAGGAAAGCAAATTTCGATCTACCAAATGTTAAAATACAATTTGGTTTAAGGATTGATGTTTGACTAGTGACGTCAGCAGTCGTCGATGGCTGCGAGTGTAAGACGGCAAATCCATCTGAGGAGATCGAGTGGTTGCGATCGAAACATGTCATGGTAACCTGCCGGCCAGGGTTCGAGCCCGAGCCACGTCAAGAATGAAAGATTATCAATAACAATTTTGATTAATTTTCATGTTGTAAAATTCCTTTCTTCACAAAAATAATTTAATAAAAAATTAAATTTCATGAACTTAAGCCTAATTAAAAATATTAAAAATTTTGATTAAAAACCATAAATAGTTCAACAAAATAACGACAATACTAATTATTGTTTTCAAAAAATTAATTTTTTTCTTTTTAGCGCATTCAAATAAAAGCTTGTTTTTAAAAAGGTTTTTTGCTTTAAATTTATTTGTTACTTTTTAGCGCAATTAAATAAAAGCTACTTTTTATAAAAGAATTTTTAGTTTTAATTTTTTTTAAAACTTGCATTTGTATTCTCAGCAAGCATTAAAAGCTTAGTCAGCCATATTGTATCTAGAGGACCCCTTTATTTTTCGGGTGTTTCTTAGCAAGCTCTTTCATTTGATACCCCCATATTGTAGAAGTGCGTAATAATAATTAGTCCGCCATGTTGTGTGTGCCCGCCATATTGGATTCATAGTGACCACTTTATTTTTCGAAATATTCTTAGCAAGCCCTTTCATTTAATACCAATTTTGTAGAAGTGCATTAAGAAAAACTAGTCCGCCATATTGTGTGTGCCCGCCACATTGGATTTAGAGTACCCACTTTATTTTTCAAGTTGTTCTTAGCAAGCCCTTTCATTTGATACCAATATTGTAGAAGTGCATAAAAATAACTAGTCCGCCATGTTGTGCGTGTCCGCCATATTGGATTTAGAATGGCGTCACACAGTTTACCATGCATTGTCATCCAAACTGAAAGTATATACAAAATTTCAGCTCAACCGGTTGAAGATAACTGCTTCAAAATTGAGTTGCTAGATTCCACCCGAACAAACATCTTTACTCAGTTGTTGGAGATTGTCCGTCTGTCTGTGTGTTTACGAAAACTCTGAATGAATGGTTTAGAGCTTCGTTAACAATGGTAAAATCAATTTCGTTTTTTCTTCTACCTTCTTTCTTCCCAAAGCATTTCATATATTTTCCTTTAATTTTTCGAACAAAAATATAACTTTTTTTACAAAAGTTGATTCTACTGATTCGATCAGCCAATCTTATTCATTGAAACTGCTTTATTACTTAGATGACATATTTATCTACAAATTAAGGTGTGGTCCATCATTCCCGGTCCTCTAGTTTGTCCACAAATTCCTCAGCGAATCCTACTGATTCTACTGTATTAAAATCTAAATTACTTTTATTATAATATAACATTTTGTTTTAAATAAAAATTTTAATAAAATACTTCAAAAGATAATAATAAATATGAATATTGTTGTGTGCAAAATTTGCAAACGTTTTCTTAATTAAAAATGTGTGTGGTTGGTAAAAAAAAAAAAAAATATTGCTTTATTGTGAACACCAAGTGAAAATGTTGCTGCCATTGTGAAGGAACCTATTGGGGTATTCACAAGGTGTGCTATCTTGTTATATTGTCATAATGTCCTAACATTTTACAATGGTTAAAAAATATTGTTGTTGCTTTGTAAACAAAAAGTGTCTTAAATTAATAGAACTTTGCTTGCTATGTTTATTGTGCTGTCGTAACTTAGCAGAAGAGACATGCGCTGAGCGGCTAAGCCGAGCCGCATTAGTTTTTGTATCCGGCTTACATTCGAATTTAACCTGCGGCTAGCAATTTTTGCGACAAATCAATTGCGGCGTCAAATTAGATCGGCTTAAGACTCTGCTGATTGGTAAACAAACAAAATAAAATTTATTTGTGATTTGCGTCTGAAAAATGAAAAATAGTCAGGTAAGATCTAATCTAATTTATTAATTCACGATAAGAACTAGAAAATATTTTTATTTTTGGTAAATATTTATTTTTATTATATTTGTTTTAAGTCAGCTGATTTAAATTCAAAATAGCACACTAAATTATGAGGTGTTGTTCACAACAGTTGTTTTTATCATGTTATTATTTTAAGACATATGACCTTATGAAACTTGTGAATCCCCCATATATATAGTTAAAAATAACCACTAACAAATTTCGGGAATTCCCGGTAAAGAAGAAAAATTGTTTACGTTACTGGAATCTGAAAAATAACGACAGCCTAGTACTGTATCATAAAGTCTTGCTCTGCTTTCTGTACTTGTTTTTAATTTAAAGTTTTATGTGATTCTTATTAGCTCTAAAGATACCCATAGTGCATTTAAAAAAAAAAAAAAAACCATATCGCTTAATGTTAAAGATACTTTCATAAAACAGACCAATTTCTAGCGCCCTCGGCTAAAAAAGTCATAAAAAAATAAATAATATTTCTCCAATACCTCTGAACCTTTAAGAACAGAGCGTTTTAAGCCTGATATTTAGCATTCTTGGTGTTACATCAAGTGAACTGACTTTTTGTTGTTGTCGTTGTTGTTGTTATTGCAATTGTTGCTTTCTTATGCAGTTTAACATGCGTATCGTATTAGTGTACTGTTCGCTAAAGTTTTGGGCTTTAGCTTATACTCTGTCTGGTACGTGTAACAAAATAATGTTGCAGTTGGTTTCTTTAAGAGTTTGTTTTCTTTTTTTCTTTTCTTTTTTGTTCAATGCGTCAAGCAGTGTGTGCTTAACAGTCAGAATATGTTTATTCACGGCATGCATCATTGCACAAAATCTGCATAAATTTAAAAGAAAAAAAAACTTTAAAAAGCGAAATATTACACAAAAGAAAATATATCTGTGGTAAAAGTAACAAAAAAAAAGTAATCTTGGAAAAAAATAAACACCCATGTGCCATGATTTCTTTTATTCTTATTTAACTATTTAATATTTTTCAAGCTTTTTGTGCATTTTTTCATAATTTTGTTCAATTTTTCTTAAAGTGATTTTCAGTACCAGTAGATGTGTTTAAGATTTATTTACAACGTTTTTTGTTATTTTTTTCTTTAACCCAAAATCTATTATCAATATTTTGTGAGATGTGCACAGTGTGTTAAGGAAGATTAAAATTGGAAAAGATGTAAGTGCATGAAATTTATTATTGAACAAAGGACCGATAAAAGCTATTGAAATTAGTGATGGTCAGTCTCTTAGTTGATCTAACCCCCGAGTTGATCTAAAGACCGAGTGTTAAGTCGAAATACTGCACTAAGTTTAAATTTTTCTCAAGCTATTTTAATACTTACATAATTTCAGTAGTATGATTTGAAAAAACTGTATGCTGATCCAAAATCTTTAGGGATTTTGTTTTTTTTTTTTTTTGTATACCCACACCACAATAGTGGAGAGGGAGAATTTGTGCTGATGTGTGTAGCACCTTAAAATAGTGGTCCTAGAACCCCCTTAAAGTATACCGATCCACTCAGAATCATTTTCTGAGTCGATATAACGATGTCCGTCCGGCTGGCAGGCTGGCTGTCCATGTAACCTTGTGCGCAAAGTACAGGTCGCAATTTAGGAGATAATTTGTTAAAAATTTGGGACCAAGCCTATTGAAAATGGGCCGAATCGTAGGACCGCGAGGGAAGATAGGGGGAAATTTCTTCCTCTCAGAAACTATCAAGCCGATTTTAATGAAATTTAAAACATAGATAGAACCATATCTATATGGACACAAAATGCATAAATTTTTAAAAAAATCGGACCTCGAGGGTAGATAGGGGCAATTTCTGCCTCTCAAACCGATTTTAATGAAATTTAAAACATAGATAGATCCATATTTATAGGGACACATTAGCTATACAGTTTTTAAAAAATAGGACCACAAGGGGAGGCAGGGGGCAATTTCTGCCTCTCACAAACTTTCAAACCGGTAAACATAGATAAATCCATATTTACATGGACACATAAGCATGATGTGTTTTTAAATACTGTGGTGTAGGGTATCATAATGTCGTGCTTGACCTACCATACTTTCTTACTTGTTTTTTTTTAATATGGAAAGTCTTTAAAATCAAGTGCAAATGCATTATATTCCTACTGAAGTCAGAATTTAGAACAAGTAAACTAAATTCAAGATCCCGAGATGGGAATCCCGGGAAAAATCTCTTCCTCTTCTTAAAACAAACAATTCTCCAGAATAACCCTCTATTGCTTACATGTTTCTTAAACATGCAAATATTTAAAAAAAATTAGGTTGGTGTAAGGAAAAAGTTAGATGCGAATATCTGAAGCAAAATGACGGTACTCTTAAGGGTGGTTCAAACATCATACACGTCAAGTTTTGCGCCCAACTTAATTTGATTTTTTTTTTTTTTTTTTTTTTTGTTTCAGTGTTTGACAAATTCAACCATGGAGAGATACACAGTTTAGCAAAGCGTTAACATGATTGAAGCCTTTTACAACAAATATCCAAAGAAAATCATCTTTAGCGACGAGGCACACATCAGTGGATTTTTAACAAGCACAATTGCCGCATTTTGGCGCCTGAGAATACAGTGAGTGTTGAAAAGTCGATGCATCCACAAAGAGTGACTGTTTGGTGCGGTTTGCTGGCTGGCGGCCAAGCAGTTACCGTGAATGGTGTTCGCTATCGCAAGATGATTACGGACTTCTTGTGGCCAGAAATTTGGGATATCGACCTGGACGATATGTGATTCCAAAGGATGGTGCCACTTGCTACACAGCAAATGAAACAAATGCCGTTTTGCGCAAGGAATTCAATGGCCGCGTTATCTCACGAAGTCGCGTTGTTTATTGGTCGCCATGATCATGTGATTTGACACTGTTGGACTTCTTTCTTTGGGGATGTTTAAAAGAAAGAGTGTAAGTCAAATAGCCAAAAACAATTCAAAATCTAAGAGATGAGATGATTCGGCACACTCATTGGATCTCAATTATGTATCTGAGTCATTGAAAATATGGTCGATCGGATAGAGGTATGCTTCCGAAGCGAAGCCGTGTGGAGCATTTGGCTGATAATTTCTATCATAATAAAAAATATAAAGATAATTATCTGAAAACTTTTATTTTTATTTACAATTAACATCGTGCATTTTGGTTCAACCGCCCTTTTTAACTATCGATATTGAATGAAAAAATTGAACCCCTGTTATGCAAACCACCCCTGTCACAAAATGTTTAAATGAAAGGTTTATAATGAACTTTAGCTAACAAATTAAAACAAATTCCAAATATGTTAACTGATCAACCAATCTCTTTTAGATTGGTTTAATATTGTCATTTAAATACACGTTCATTATTGATCCCATAACAGCCACCATAAAACGAAGAAAACGGAGACGAACTTTAGCTCAGGAAATGAGAAAATATTTTGGCAAGCCTTAAGCTACGGTCACACTTGTCAAATATTTGACGAAAAAAGCGGGACCAACAAGCAAACGAAATAATCGTTTCCTAAAGCTCCAAAATTTATTTTGATTATAATATCACAACTTACAAAAAACAATTCTTTGATATGTCTTGTAGTATAATTACTTTATTTTGTGATATTAAGACCATGTTAAATCTCACTAACTATTGACAAAAGTAGGGGTTACGCTTATTTGGTCAAACATTTAATAAGTGTGACCGTAGCTTAAAGCTAGAATTAGACTAGAATTTTCAAGGCAAAAATAAGAATGAGAGACCAAAAAACTTGTGGAATTTAACTTCAATCAGTAAAAGCCAACGAAAGCACAGGAAAGAGTTGGAACGAAGTAAAGGCATTTGGAAATCACCAACGGTAATGAAGAAATTTGGTAAAGACCCTATGCTCCTCATAGAGATAAGCGGAAACAAAGAAAAAGAAGAAGTAATGTACGTTGTCATATGGTTTGACATGACCAGGTATTCTTTCGTATTTGCTAGCTTTGACTATTGGCATAATAAATATTCCATCCAAGTCACTGTACCACATCATATTTTACAACTCATCTATAAAGCGTTCCACATGTGTCTTGTTACATTTTTTCCAATTTCGTTGTTTTTCTTTTATGCATCTTGTGTAGCTGCTGCCAGAGAATCTTTTCTACTGTTTTCATACAGCAGTTTTTTTATGGCCAAAAGGCATGAAGCTTAAAAAATTGTCAGACATGTTTTTGTTTTGATATGCAAACATTATTGGAAAAATATAAAGATGAGATGTGAAAAGAAAACAGCATATGGAAAAACTGAAATATAATGCAATTGTTCAATACTACACCAAAGGAATTTTGTATATACAACCAGTATATATGTACGTTTGTATGTATGTTTGTATAATAATGGTATTATGTGGAATAAAAAGTTTAGCATTATAAACATACATAAACCACATTTGTGTAGCATATAATTCATAGTGTATGCTTTTATTTTAAATATATTATACACTTTTATTATTAAAGATTGATTTTGTGATTTAACAAAAATTTTTAAGAACTGAATGATAAAAATCTTTTTGTAAAACGTAAAAGAAGAATATTGTAAAATATATGGTGCACAAGTTGTTGCCACAGTAGGAGCAGAAGCTATAAGGTATCTTTATAGTTTAGAGTACAACAAGAGTTATATTTAATTTAATGATAATGTAAAATAATTTGTCGCTTAAAGCACTTCCGTACAAGAAGCAGACGTACATACATACGTATAAGAAAAATTATGAACATAAAAAGGGATTATAATATAAATTATGTATACTTTTATTTTTAAACAAATTTTGTATTTAAAACGTTTTTTAAAACAAAGTCCTTTTTATAGTAGTTTAAAGTTTTCACCAGCGGGTATAATTTTCTGAACTAAAAGGGGAAAAACCAGATCAAGATAACACTAAATTTTGTTTAAACACTTTATATCCATGTGTGTAGAGGATCATTAAAAAAAAATTATTAAGTTTTGTTTTCTTTTTTTTTAACAATTAGGTAAATTATAGTTGTTTAAAATAACTAATTTTAATCAAAATTTAAATATATGCGAGTATAAGTACTGTAGAAAAAAGTGGTTAATTTAAGTTCTAAAATAGCTTCTGAAACTGAGAAAGTAAAGAAACTCTTAAAAGTAAGACTTAAAGATACTCAAGTTTTAAAAAAGTTTGATATATTTTTTAATAAAATGCTTAGTACCGATAAATGTTGCATTATATATGTAAATTCAGTTAACACATGTTTAAGCATTTAATACTGAGAAATTTATAAGCACTTTGTCCAAACATATAACAACAATATAATGTCAGTGAATTATGTGTCACACCTAGCAAAAGGTTCACATTTTGCATACCGTAGGCATGAGGGAAACCTTCCTATTTTAATCTTAAGATTGCCAAAGAGGCCTGAGTATGTAAACAGTACGACCGAAAGTAAATATAAGATGATTGGTTATTTGAAATTATGGAAGGCACAGATCCTATTGGAATCGATCCTTTCCTCATAATAATTGATTTAATTACTTGGTTTTACACTTAATCCCTTGGCCGACGCCTAATGAAATACACGTTATAAATGACCATTAGTTTAATAATACATTTATTAATTGATTTTAATTTCCACAGCTAATATACATAGATCTGAACATCATCTGCATACATTCTAACTTTGCAAACTTTGGGTTGATCAGGGTTATCATTTGCAAGGATTGCGAAGAGAAGAGCTCAAATTATTGACCCTTGCAAAACACCTCTTTTTACTGCCAAGGAGTTAGAAACTGATTTCAAAGCTGGGACATTTTGTGTTGCTTATTGTAAATAGGATAGTAAACTCAAAAGAAAAATCAAACTATCCGTACCAGTGTTGAAAAATTCAGTACTTTGATACTTTTTTCAGTACTTTTTCGTATTAAAAATGTTTGTTCAGTACTTTTTAATCTTTTTGTAAGCTTTTGAACTCTTAGCTTTTTAACTGTGATGTGATACTTTCGATAGCAGGCTTAGGTTATCATGTATTTGTTGCAAAATTTATATTGCTGTCTTTTAAAAATAATTAGCGACGGCTATATTGAAATGCAAAGCGTAGACGCCAGGATTCATATTTTGCTTTTCAGAATGGGATATTTGATCTTGCAAGTGGCAAACAAATTTATAAAAAGAGATGCATTGGATAATATGTTAGTGGGAAATTTAAATGAAAACCATATTTATAGAAACATGCAATGTATGTTAAGGAAATGGTTTATAAAAAAACTGCTAAATCGCTTTATTCGACAATTTGCGAAAAATTTAAAACTAAATTTTGTTTTGAACATAAAACGTTAAACCTGATAATCAGTTATACTCCAAAAATATTGTTTCCGGAGCAGGCGCGGATCCAGCTTGAGCCTTACGGGGGGGGGGAATTTTTTATGATACAAAAAAAAAATTTGTTTTTAAAAGTTTATTAAAAGGAGTATGTGTATATTATATTTTAAGATATCAACAAAAGGTTAAATAAAATATTCAATATAAATTAAAATAAACTAATCTTTTTAAATAAGCAATTTATGATTTCTTTGTAAGGCAAATTTAGATAGTACAGTCTATGTTCAGTTTGTCATTGTTGATCTGAGCCATGTTTTTATTCGACGAAGGGTAGGAAATGACCTCTCGCTCGTAGCATTACTGACGAGCATTGAAACGAAAATTTGAAATATTTTTCTTAGATTTGGGTAGAAATCTTCAACATAGTTTATTAAAGCATCTACAACGTTATCTGATAGATTTTCAGATATTTTCTATCTTTGTTGCCAATGCTACAGTTCACGCTCAAGTTAAGATGTTAGTAGGTGTTTATCTCGAGTTGTGGTTTTAAAAGTTTTGTAAGATATCTATTGGAAAGGTGTTTTGAGATCATCTAAAATAAATTCAATAAAATGAAATGAAACCTACAACTCGGTAGAAATCTTCAACATTTTGGATGTGATTATTTCGTTCAAATCTTGTCTTTTAGATTGGAACCTCGATTAACTTTCACTTTTTCAAAAATCGCTTTAAATGGTTCTTTGGCTCTATTTCTTCTTTCTTCAAGGCACATGATTAAAGTTTTAATAAGGCTTGATCCTTTTTGCAGATCCATATCATGCTTTTGTAAAATTGTACTAAGCGGCTGTGTTACAATAAGTATCATACTTAATATGTTTATTCCGCAAATAAATTCAAAAGTTCTGAATGAGTTCCTTAATATAAGGCTTTTGATGAAGTATCTCTACCTTTCCACTCAGATATTTTTTCCAAAGCTTCCACTATATGATGTACACTTGTTGCAAAGTGTAAAGCTGAGTCGTGACGATCCACCCATCTTGTCTCGCATAATGTAGAAAGTTTGGCTCCCAAATACTTTACTAAAACTGTGTTTTGCCTGGGATGATTATATTTAAAAATTTTGTCGTTTCTTTAACAAATGATATAACTTTTTGTATTAGTGGCACTTTATTGCTTTTAGAAATTGAGTTGTTTGATTTATGGGAATAGCAAGGCGTTTGTCGCGATTTCCTGAATTTTTTAACAGCTCCATTTTCTGCTGACATCAAAGGACACCCATCAGTTCCAATTCCTAAACAATTTTTTAGGTCAAGACCAAAATTTGTCAAAGTTTTAAGAACTATTGATGATAGTTCCTTCGCATCAATTGACACATCAGCGTCATTATCAATATCCTGTGAAGGCTCTTCAAACGCGTTTACAACAAAGCTAACAAATTATTCCCTAACAACATTTTGTTGTATGTTGAAATATTTTAAAGATAATGAAATCTGGCTTTTCCGCGACAAATCCGTGCGTTCGTCAAAAATTATCGAATAGAATTTTGATTTATATAACACATATATACAACACATATTGCATATTCAAACTAAGGCTTATTAATAATTCATTTTTTAATTATTAATAATTCAAATAATGCGGGCTATCAAGTCAGACGTTTATTCTTTGGATATAGATGGCACCTGCTGGGATTGAATGTAGAATTATAAGTATTTGAAAACAGTAAACTAGATGTTTCATTGAAAATATCTAATAAATAACTATTAGGATTAAGATTTGGATACTTATTGAAAATTTGGTTAGAGATTCAATAAAAAAAACCCTTGCTGGGATTTCCAAAAATTTTGTACACTTAAAAAAAATAATATTAATGGGTATTCTTGTATTATCGAAATAAACAAAACATATTTTTATAATTTACGGGGGGGAAATTTCCTTATTTACCCCCCCCCCCCCTGAATCCGCGCCTGTTCCGGAGAAACCAATAGCATAATACTGGTGTTATTAATCTTATTTATAAATGATAAAAAAAACTATAATAATATCAATTCTCAATTCTGATTTCGAGCGGATCTTTCAAAAATAAAGCATTTCAGAACTGAATATTTTTATATATCTTAGAAAAATATCTTAGAAAAATATAGCCAATGTTAAGAACGAAACTGATGTTTGCTGACATTTCACATAATGATTTTGGTATTTTATTGACCACATTTCTAAGCATCAATCGAACGCACATTTTCAAATGCAAAATGATTAAAAAGCAAAAGGAAGAAATCGTTTACACGTAGAAAAGTTTAAAGTTTGATAAAAACTATAGATCTACTGGTAGTTTCTGTTGTAGTTATAATATTTCTTATGATCTCTTAAAGTAAATTTGCTTTATCTTATAACACTGAATTGAAATCTTTATTTTTAAGCATTAACGCCCGTATTTATAAAAAATTTGAACATTTAATAAAGGTTTACAAAACAAATTTTTTATGAAAATTTGCCTAAATAAACGTTTGTTAAATTTAATAATCGTTTATGATTTCGTAGCAAATAAGACTTAAGCGCTTTTAATTCTCATTCGCTTTACAGTTTAATTTGTATAATTTCTTAAGCTTTTCCAAAATATCCTGATGAACTGGCCAACTAAGCCACCAGTGAAATGCACATAGGAACAAAATTTTCCCCCAACAAAAAAATTTTTGTGTATTTATAAATAAATTTTGGGAACTTAGCACATCATAACACTGTGTCACAAATTTTCAACATAATATTTGTGTGAATCCGAATATGAAGTCAGAATGGCCAAAAGTAGAACAGTTTTCGAGATATTTCAAAATAACCGATATTGGCGGTTTTTAAAAATGTTGTTCTACAGCCCCTTAAAAATTTTAAAGTGGCATTACCAGAATAAACAAAAAAGCTATTTAAAAAAAAAGTCGAGTTACGACTTTTGAATAGTGCTGGGAAACTATCGATAGACTATCGATATTATCGATAGTCTTAAATATCGAAAATATCGATAGGAAAAATATAAATATCGAAATTTTTATTATTTAAAATACAGCTATGAAGACATCTAACAGCAGCTATACACACACAGTTTTTAGCCGCAAATTTTTACTTGCTATTATTTATTCGCGCTGAATTACAGCAATGAATACAAACAACAAGAATGGCAAGTGGAATGGATGGCTTAGCAGTGCTTTCTACTGCCAATTTAAGGCTTTTGAGTCGAAATTTCAAATATTTTTGTAATGTTGTATAAAAAATGCAAATCCAAATGCCATTGCAAGCATAGGACAAAACATTGAACGACCATAAGAGGATAAGTCCGCTAGATTGATTACCTTTTTGGGCTTAGAATTTAGAAAATTTTTTAAAGTTGCAATGGAATATCTTATAGTCCCTGTTACTTCGGTTCCTTCAGAAAGGTACTAATCATTTTTTAAAAAAACTGCCATCTAAAATAACGTGCGTATATTCATACGTCTCATACATTCAATAAAGTGATAAAAACAACGAACTGTACCCCTTCCAAAAAAAATAATTTAAGTTTTCCCGCACAAGTACAAACATTCAGTCGATAGTAATATCGATATATCGATAGGGAAATCTGAACTATTGATTAATATCGATAGTAGAAAATTTCGATAGTTTCCCAGCAATACTTTTGAATATTAAGCCATCGATATACTCCCGATAAGTTCGCTATTGAAATTCAGCCAGATCGGTCCACATATGGCTGAGATATAAAAAACACGACTGGCTTTAGTTTTACCCACAAACCCCTATTTGTGGTTTTTATTAATTACTGTATATCTAGAGAACGGCAACAGCTAAAGTTTCCAAATAAGGTACAAGCATCTTTGTTATCAATACAAAACTTTCGAAAAAATATGGGCGTCAATAAATAATAATGGCTTTAGTCGAAATTTCGTGTTCAGATGTTGAGGGTTTTGTCTAAATAAATTATGTGTTTTGTTTTTTAAGTTAAAATATAAATGCGTATAGTTTTATTAAAAATGACAGTTAATCAGAGTACGAAAACAAACAAAATGAAACGTTTGCTTTCGTTTTGTTTTATTCTTTGCAGTGAGTAAAAATGTTTGACAAACGTTTGGTAATTCATTTACTCACTACTATTGTTTCTAAGTGAAATAAAAAGAGAGGTTTTTAGGCTTTTTGTTTTTATTAATGCTTATTTTGACTACCATAGTAATTAAAAAAAAAAAACAAATTAAATCAAATAAAAAGTAATTCAAAGAAAAAAGAATAAAAACTAACGAAACCAATCATTTTTTGGACGAGGCATTGTGAATTTTGCTCTTGTTATGCCACTTCAAAAACCAAACAAGAACTAAATCAATTACTCAAAACAAAACGTTTCTCTATCTGTTTGGTACTCAGATGTACGATTGTAACGGTAAATTAAAAAATGCAGATGAGTGGAAAGCCAATTGTTTCGTTTTTTCTCTTTGACACTTGAAAAGTTTTTGTTTTGGTTTTGCTCATGTACAATACAATTTAAAATTTTTTAATAGTTTTGTACATTCTGCAAACGTTTGCGAAATGTTTTGTTTGTTTTCATACTCTGCATTTAATACTTGAAATTTAGCTTAGTGATAGATCTTGAAGAAGATAATTAGAATATTTAATAAAATTAAAAAGCACTTATGTTTAAGCTTAAGCCATTATTATTTATTGCCACAGATATATCCAAAGAACAGAATTTTTATAACATGGTGAAGGGTATATACTATTCGGAATCTAGCACTCTTACTTGTTTATTTATAGTGCTTGCATTTCTTTTTTGTATTAGCCATTTTAAACCGTTTTGAATATGTTGCATTCAAATCGATTTAATTAAAAACATCTTAAGTTGCAATATTTAATTTAACCGATCAATTAAAATATATTATTAGTATTCTACGACAAAACCATCAAACTCAAACTGGCTTTAAAAATATTTAAAAAAAAAAAGGAAAAAAACGTATAAAAACATCTTAAAGAAAAACACAAAACAAATCTTTTACATCATTCCATCTAAAGCATCATGTCAATTTATTAAGTTTAGTTTCAGTTTTTAGTATTTAAGCTGACAGTGGCAAGTCAAACACTTTGCCAACTTAAAAACTGACCATCAACTTTATGTCGGCTTTAAAAAAAAAACGATGATGCAAATGCAAAAATCTTTAAAAAAAAAAAGCAGTTACTTTAAAAAAATACTTAGTGCAGTTACTAGGGAAAAATAAAAATATATTTATTTTTTATCTTAAACACTTCATATTTATTCTTTTTTTCTACAAACTAACAAAGTAGTTATTCATAAATTTTTTACATTTAATTAAAACAGAAGTATTTATATTAATTGTTAATCGCTTAATAACGCAGTTGTTAAACTTTTCTAAATCTGTTAAAAAACAAATAATTAATTTTTTTATCTATTTAAAGTTGTTTGTTGTACAACAAAGTTGTCGTATTTTTTTCTTTTTCTTTTTTATTTGTTAAAACTAAGTGTTAGTAAAATAAATGTTTATTTTTGTTCATTTGCATAAATTATAGAAAAATACAAATTTAAAATATTGATTTTCTAGCACAATTTATTTAACGCTTTATAGTTTAAATCTAAAAATTATACAAAAAGCATAAAGTTATATATTTAATCATACTAATAAAAATTATATTTTTAACGAAAATTTGTTTTTTAGGAAACTAAAAAAAAAAATACACGAAAAAGATACAATTTGAATAATTAATTTGGCAATTAATGAAATGTAGTCAAAATTACTAAAATATGTCTAATTAAAATCTGGCATTGAATTAGGGTCATTGTTTAAGACTAGATTACACTATCTCACAATACTTTGTGAGATAGAAATCTAATTTAACATGACAGTTTGTGTTCACACCATCACACAAAATTAATCTTGAATCTTTTTTTTAACCATTCATTAGCATACACAAATTGAAACCACAAAATTTTAAAAATATCTGAAAACTTACTCTATTGAGTAAGTACGGGTAATGTGGTATTACCAAATATGTATTTTTAGATGGTCAAACATTTAGTTTTTCTCCGGTTCAAATATGATTAACCCATATACATGATACATATGCTAAGCTTCCATCAAGCTTAGCAAAAACATTAAACCCATTTTTTCAGAAATATTTAAAAAAATATTGAAAATTCCATTGTACACAACTTTAAAACATGTGCAAATAATGTGGAACACTATATGCTGGTAAAGGCTAGATTACACTATCTCACAAGTCTTACGTATTCCATAATACTTTGTGAGATAGAAATCGAATGAGTTTTGTTGCGACTGTCAAAAAATCTAATTTAACATGACAGTTTGTGTTCACACCATCACACAAAGTATAAACACTCACACCCCAATAAAAAAATGGAGCTTTCAACGAAGCAGGTTTGTATGGGAGAAACATAGAAGTTTCGCTTACCAAAGCGCTTACGGAAGACATGAATTTTATATGGCGAGTTCCCACTTTGAAGCAATACATTTTTGATACAATAAGCACATTATTCAGCGCATATAAAAATTGTTGAATGTAACGATCAGCTTAATACGCTGAATGTTTTTTAATAGTTATTTTTGATGCTCTCCCTTACAAACCTGCTTCGTAGTAAGGGAATGCCGTAGCACTTTAAATGTTATTTTTTTTGTATAAAAGTTGTTGAGAGTTCTTTCACTAACTTTACTGCATTTCTGTATGTCTTATTGCGTAGCGCATAAGTGTGCGCTTATTTTTTTAAATGTACCATTAGTGCTTCGCAAAATGATAAAATTTTTTATTGGGAAAAAAACGCAACCCTGATCTAATGAAAAGTATTATTGTTTATACATTTTTCAAAAAACGATGAAGTCGTATGGGATGTCAAACTTTTTTCATAATACTTTTTATTTTCGTAACACATTGCATTCACACTATCACACTTTGTCATATTACTTGAGTTTTTGACATGTATTAACACAAAGTATAATAGTGTTATCTAGCCTTTAGTAATTTGATTTAGTTATAAAACAAAAGACTTTAAAAACGAACAGGTATTGATTAGTTAAAAGCAGGGAAACCATCAGTATGCAATTTTCGGGTTTGGTTTTCCTTGAGCAAACGGCTTATCGAGGCAGAAACAATAAGGGTCCTCATGATATCGTTTATAAGTCTCGTAAACTGTGCAAACTGTGCATTCTTACGCCCTCGTAAATGAACTGTCAAAAATTTTATGAGAATTCATTTACACAAACTGCTTAAATTTGCCCAACAATTTTGACTCGTAAACTTACGCAGTTCAATTGTGCATTTATACAGACAAATTTTTTTAATGCTTACCGCCGTTTTCAATGAAAACTTCAAGTGTAAATAAATCACAAACAATAAATTCTTGTAATAATATAAGCATATTAGTCTTTTGGCTTTCTTTATGCATTTTTAAAAACAAATTTCATTTATAATTTACAAATTCCAAGTTTTTTATTATATTTTTGATTATTTTTTTTTAATATATTTTTTATTGACGTTTCTGTTTGAAATGACATTAATTGTTTAAAATTACACAAAACTTAAAAAGGATCTTCATGAAACGAGTCTCGCAAGTTTACCCATTTGCACAAATGGTAATTTTAAGCAACATCATGAAGACCCTTAATATATTTATCCGTGTTAGAGCTTTTTATGTATTTCGGCATCTATTATTTAGTTAATATTACCCTTCATATTATTTTTGGCATATTTTAGTAAAATAATCATTTTGCGGCATTTTATAATAAAGCATAGTCCTATTTTTGAAACTATTTTATACTCACTGATTTGTTTAACTGTTAACAAGAGCTTGCGCAGCGAAAGTGAAAAACAATTTTCAAATTCAAACACATGACTTTTTTTTAAATATGAATCTGTATACGCCACCGTGTTGCTTAAATTTCGCCATCTACATTTCATTTTCACTATTCCAAATTCTCAAATTTTATATACATAAACAAAAATTAAGGATAAAGTAACTACATTTGTGCTGATGTGCAGTGTTACCAGAACACTTTTGGCCCCAATTTTCACTTTGAAGTCTACAAAAAATCCCCATTTCAAAACAAAAATCCTCAATTTTTGAAGTTATTAAAAAAATTTGGAAAAAATTTTACACTTCAAAATTTTTTTTTTTTTTTTTTTTTTGTTTTTCAAATTTATTCTATGAGCTGGATTTCAGTTAAAGAATACATAATAAATAAAAAAAATATAATAAAGTAACTTATGAAAAGAAATAATTCCCAGTTTCTATTTTAATTAAAATGTTTTCATTTAAAATACTGACATTGTCGATTCTTAGCATAAATAAACTTTCTAAAGCATTTTGTTTTTGAAGAGAAAATCGATACTTGGTGATCACAGTTTTCTATCCTTAACGTTCTTAGATTTCTAGTTTATAAGATTCATTCAATTTTGTATTTGTAAACAGAAAATATTTTTGAGAACAAAATCAATTTTTTATAACTGAAAAAAGTGTTAGCATATTTGCACCCTTTTCGCTTTATGTATTTTTCGAAAAATTATCATACAACCTTTTCACACTTGTCAACATCTAATATCTGCCATAAATTTGCAAAGATGTTGATTTTTTCTCATAATTTGCCGCAGTTTGCGAAGATGTTAACATCTTTCCATAAGAAATACATAGGGCTAAAAACCAACATCTTTCAACATCTTTTAAAGATGTTCAAATCTTATTTTATTTTATTCAACATCTTCCGATTATTTTAGTGTCATCACTAGAAAAGTGGCAATAAGTTCAATTATTATTGTGGCATCACTGACAAAAAATTTTTTTTTTTGAAAGCAGCGTTACTATTTGTCAAGTTTTCTCTTCTATTGCGATGTTTTTTTGTTAAGTATTTTTTATATTTTTAAACAAATGGAAGTTCAAATACATTTTTGTGTTTTCTTTTTAAATTTTTCTACTTTTGTTACTAGTTTGTTTTATTTTAAAAAATAGTTTTCTTTCAAAAATGGTGACATTTTTGTTTGATGGTAGATGTTTGATGTGAGCAATGTAAACGAGTGTTTCACATTTTCTACATCTTTGATGGTGGATGTTAGATGTTGATCAGTGTAAAAAGCCTATAAGAAATAAATAGAGCTAAAAATCAACATCTTTACAAGATGTGTCTAAATCATTTTATTCCGATTATTTTAGTGTCATCACTAGTGGAAAAATGCAATAATTTTGTTATTATTGTGGCATCGCTGACAAAATGGCATTTGTTTTGAAAAAAGCGTTACCATTTGTCAAGTTTTTCCTATATTGCAAGATTTTTTTTTAATTTTTTATATTATTTTACAAAATTAATTCCAAATACATTTCTATTGGTCGAGCATCATTTAAAAAAATTCAAATAACCGAAAAACAATAAATAGTTCCAAAGGCTTAAAAAGAGAATAAAATAAAAAGTTCTAAATATCGAAATTTAATTCTTAGAATCGAATTAAATTTCGATTTGTAGAACTTCATAACCTACATAGATATTACAGAACAAAATCATGTTTTACCGTACAGTTGTTCAAAATCCTTTTACGAAATATGCTTATCAAATTAAAACCTTAAAACAATTTTCACATTTTAATGATAATGAACATTTTATTTTTAAAAATAATTTGACTTAAACAAATTTATATACAATTCCTACATTTTGCAAAAATTCCAAAATCCCCACTTTCGAATCTGTGAAGATCTGTAACCAAAAATAATGTTGAAGCCCCAATTATATATATACATAAATTTCTGGGCCGTAAAACCCCCGATTAAGGAACTTAAATTTGTTTGAATTTAAAAAAAATGCCTACATATTACCAAACAAGCACGTATAAACGATGGGTTTTTACTCTTAAAATGTGTTTGTTTTTTACTTGCAAATACAAACAAAAAACAAGCGCTTTTTGTTGCTCTCTTAAGGGCCAAATACACATGTCAAATGCTTGTCCAACAGTCGAATTCACTAGTGCACATGTGCTGGAGGTTATATTCGCCGTCATATCAAATTTTTTTTATTTTTATTCAGCACCGTCGGTGTGAGACATACAAGCACATGTTCAATAATACTACCACAAGGATTGATGAGTATTTTGATCAGTGTATTTGGGGCTTTAAAGGTACACGAGTGAATTCGCCTACTGGACAAGCATTTGAAAAGTGTGTTTTGGCCTTATGAATAGTTCGCTTTTGTTTTGTACTTGCAAGCACACATGTAATACCATGGTAGATTAGGTCATGATGGCTTTATCTCTCATTCAATAGAGACATAAAGCCTGTGTTGTTTTTTTTTTCATTTCATTTTTTTCATCCAATTATGGGGTACTGCATGCGCATCTAACATCCATAAGCTTCAAAGAAGACAGTCTAGAATATTACGACAAATTGTCTGCGCCCCATGGTATATACATGGTATATACGTAATGATAATATCCACAGAGATCTCAACGTCCTCACTATCCAGGAGGAAATTAAAAAATATTCAATTAGCTACATCGATAAACTAATGGCCCACCCTAACTACCTCGCTCGGGGTCTGCTTCAGTTCGAAGGTCACCAGAGGCTAAAAAGAACCGATACTTTGAGCCTAACTAGAAGACATTTTTAAAATTTTAATACAGCAGCTAGTGGTTACATTGGTAACAACTAATAAAAAACAAGTAGAATTAAGATTTGAATACATATTGTTAATTTCGATAAGAAAGATTCAAAAATAAAAATAAATTATTAAAAAAAGAAAAAAAATTTGAATGGGAGATAAAGCCATCGTGGCCTTAGCTCACATTAGCAATATTAGAAAATGGCTTTATCTCTCATTTCAGTTCCGGAGTCACTAAAGTTAAGTATTGAAATCTGGCTTTGCATACTAAAGTTTTTCTGCGTGACGGCCTGTGGCCGTGCTTAGGGGTTTTTTCCTCCAGTAGGACGCGGCAGGTGCCTTCGATGAATAAACTTTTCCTGCGTGCGTCACAAGAATAAAATAATGTTTTTCAATGATAACTAAGGATTTTCTCTTTTACAGAATGTTTACACCATGCATAACAATTTTCTGAAAAAATATGGCTTTATCTCTCATTTGCAAAAAAAAATTTCTCATTTCGCAATATTTTAAATATGACCTTACCTCTCAATGATTGGGCAATAACGCCACTATGGCTTTATCTCCCATTCAATTGAGCAATAATGCCATCATGGCCTTATCTAACATGATTTTAAGCACCCTCCCGTAACAACGTTTGAAGCATTTTTTTTTTTGTTTGTGAAATTCGACCAACAGGCTAACGCAGTAGTAAAACGGAATAGTAAAACGATTTGAATTTCATTGAAAGCCCTTTTCATCAATAACTTCTACTAGAATATTTGGAAAATTGTGCTAATAAAATGTGCCTATTTAAAAGATTTCTTTAGAGACTTTAAATATGTAATCATCTTCAATAGTTAAATTATCTGTTAAGAAATTTTTCGGAATCAAAAATTTTGCGCCTTCACTGGAAACGAAAAGTTAATTTTTTTAATAACTTTTATTTTGATAATCCTTTAATTCATGGCCTAAGATTGTTAAACTAAATTTCAGAAACTGCCAAAAACAAAAAAAAAATAAACAAAAATTAATAAAAACAATTATTTCTATTAAAAACAAATAAAAATCATAAAATTACAATTGAATTTTAAATTTTTTTATAAATCTTATTATTATTAGTGTATTTATATCAGTGATGCCAGGAAAAATTTCAATAAATCCCTACGTGTGTCCAAAAAAATCCCTTTTTTCCCTACAACCAAAAAAAAATTCCCTTCGTTAAAAATTTATTGTTTTTAGCGACAAGCAAACAAGTACATATTTATTTTGTTAACATTTTTATCAATATTATAATAATTAAATTTATTTATTAAAAAAAAACAATTAATTTCAAAAATAGCACTGTGTGACAAATTTGATTTTTTTCTTTTTGACAGAAACTCCTTTATAAATTCTTTAATCTAGAACAAAACAGAGTCAAACTTCGTATTTGATTTATCAATTCCTCAGCTTTTGCTCATTTTTTAATAGCTTAGTAGTTTTCAAGATAACTTATTTTTAATAATTTTTTTAACATAAGTATCTAATAATTTTTAGCAAACTTTAAAAAAATGCTTTCTTCAGTTCCCCTGAACTAAAATATAAAAAAGATCCGTTTAAAAGTAAATCATTTCATATCCCTAAAACTTTCCATCTAAAATTTTTTAAAAATTCGAAATTGTATGTTTTTATTTCTCTTAGCTTGTTTTTTTACAAATAAATTTCTATGCAAAAATTTCATTTATTAGATATTCGCTTTTAATATTCGCATACATTTTAGAGAATGTGAGTGCGAATGCAAATAGAAAAAATAAGAGAATAATTCGCATTGCGAACACGAATATACGTTGCCACTTAATTATATATTAGGGGGTTCGAAGAATATTTGGGTACATGGTTGCCAGGCTGTTAGGGCTCATAGTATATGGTTTCTTTTAAAAAACTGTAGTAGTTGTACTAAAATGCTTTTGTATACACAGAAAAAATTATTTTTTTAATTCAAACAAAAAATTTGTAGAATCAAACAATTTTTTGTCTGAAATCGGTCCTATAAACAAATTTGCATATTCAAACAATTTATTTGCATTTTGTTTAGTGAAAAAAAACACTGATTTTTTCAAACAAATAATTTAACTGAATCAAACATAAAGTTTACTGAAATTCATATACTAAATTTCAAAAAAAAAAAAAAAGTTTTTGCACAAGCAATGACGCGCACACAAGTAAGCACTGTATGAGAAGGTGACGGCAGAGCAGAGCCGCCGGCTGGCTTTGAGACACATTGTTTTTGTTGGAATAATTTTTGAACGAATTCTTATTTATACACACAACACAATGTTTTTCTTTATCACTCTCTGTTGCTGTATCCTTTCCTTTGCTAAAGAAGATATGTAACCAAAAACGGCAGCAGACCGACCCGATATGTTTTTCGTCATCATTCTATTTTTGTATTCGATGTATTTAACCAAACAGTTTAAAAAAAATTTAATACGGGATTTTGTTTCTTGTAATGTTGGTTCTGCTATTGTTTTTCTAATAGTTGCACTTTTTTAAAGCGTCCAAAAATAGACTGTGTGTGTTTTTTGTTGTTGTTCTTATATTTCACATAAAGAAGTGTTGCTTACGATCAAATAAAAAAATGCAAAAAGACAACAACATTCAAGAGCGTTAAATGTTTCATACAAAATTATGAAAACTTGACACCAATAACGCGTTTATTATATTTTTGAAGAGTTGTCCACATTTTTGTTGGTTAAATAAAAATCAAACAAAAATATTGTTTTAATCAGTAAAAAAATTAATAGAAATTAAAAAAATTTTCAAACAAGCGTTTGTTTAAAAATAATTCGGCAATAATTTTTTCTGTGTATAAAAAATTTTCATTTTTAAATGAAAATTAGATGAATATTTACGTTGTTTTAGATAAAATATTAAAAATGAGATATAATTTTGAAAATTCCCTACATTTTCCTTTAAATAAAAAATCTGTCCTTTTTTCACTATGCTTGAAATTTTTCGAAAAAATCCCTACAAAAACGGAAAATTCCCTACATTTGGCATCACTGATTTATATGTACTCCTTTAATTCCCTGTGAAACATAGGGCCGCATAATTGTTAGTGTGCCTGCTAAATACTGGAAGTGTATACTACATGAACACACAACCAGGCAGCCGGACGGACGGACGGACATCGTTAGGTCGACTCAGATAATGATGCTCAAAATGATCGGTTTACTTAAAGGTGGTTCCAGGACTTATATTTTTTAGTGTTACACACATCAGTACAAACGCATTATAACCTCCCCACTAATGTGGTGTTCGTAAAAAAACACTTCACCTTAAGCCTGCATATTTCATGGCATTTGAAGGTTTAAGTATGATACATATCTAACTAATTCTAGCCAATGCCGTCAATAAATATTCCTTATGACTTATCTTTGCTTAACAAGTACAAGTACAACAATTCTGATGAACATAATTTGTTATATAGATCATTCATGTAAAATCTCAAAAATAAAATTTACACTTTTTCACTTTTAGCTATTATATAAAAAACACTTCAGGCTACAAAAAAAAAAATACATAAAACAAAAAAAAATTATAAAAACCTTAACATACTTTATTGTCTATTCTTAAGTCACTCATAAATCTTTATCACGAACGAATTTTTCACTTTAACAGAAATCAAAAAACGAAAAAAATAAAAATTTATAATTGACTTATTTATTATAGTGCAAGTAATATTTTTTTTTTGGTGTTAAAGTAAAACAAAACCAATGGAAAGAGTTTGAGTGTATACATATGTTTATTATAGCTAAAGCTTCTATGTCTGTACATATGTATGTGTATATATATATTGTGTATAGAGTGTATTGTAGCTTTAAGATAATTTTTATGCAAAATATTACTACCGCGTAACATGCAATAAATGCAGCTGGTTTTCATGTATGTATATTTGATTAATTATCGATATTGTGGACAGGGGACAGTTTAGACATACGTAGCATCTTAACATTAACTTTGTTATTTTTTATTTAAAATTTTATTTTTTTTCCTTTATTTTTACTCCTTGCTGAAGGTCAATTTTTTACTAGAGATAATTTTTAAAGCTAGATTCTTTACTAGTTGCAATTAGTCATGTTAAACTTAAAACAACAACAAAATATTTTTTTTTTTTTTTTTTTACTTTGTTGTGGTCATTAAAATTATTGTTTAAGGCTAAATTGTGTATAGAGGATGCTATGATATGCATCTGATTGATTTTGAAGACTAGATATGATTTTCCATAAGTTATACATACATATTTGCATGCAAGGTAGGTTTTTTTCTTTTTTAAACTTTTTACTTACATAAATAACAATTTTTTTGTGTGGAAAAAGCTTTTTGTTTTGTTTAAATGACTAAGGACCAGGGTTTCAAAAACTGCAGTCGAAACCAACAACTGTCGAACAAAAAACGTAAGTTTGTGTACAACTTTTCGCTTTTTGAGTTTGAATGGCATCGACAGTTTACATCTAATGAATCAGAAGTAAAAGCAATAGTTTTTAGTTTTTTTTTTTTTTTTTGGCCAATGACAAATAAAGACTTGGAAGAAATGGCAGTTTTTCTATTTTGACTGCAGTTTTTTAAACGCTGCTATGGACAACATTAAAAACTGTTTGCAGCTTAAGTCTTTTGTTTTGCATTTTAAGGGATTTGTATAAAATTAGTGGTTTTCAAATGTCTTTAAGGAATTTCTTAAGCAATATAGTTCAAAATTGCTTTCGAAATATTCAAAGAAATTCACGTTGTAACAGAAATTATGCAGTTGATTTCAAAAAATATACCGAGTTGGTCCATATTGAGTAGACAAATTGTTTAAGCTTTATAATATTTTACTAACTAAATTCTTATAGCTGGTATTGTTCCTAAGCTTTAATTTAGGGAAACACTTGTATAATGGCTGCGTTTTAATTAATTTAATTAATCAAAAATAAATCAGTTTTAATTAAAAATTTAATCAAATGAATTAAACGTTTTATCAAGTGAATTAAACTTTTAATCAAGTGTATTAAACATTTTTATTGACAATATTAATTTGCACCAGTAAACAAATTAATAAAATCAATTAAACGTTTAATTCACTTGATAAAACGTTTAATTCACTTGATTAAATTTTTACTTAAAACTGATTTTATTTTTGACTAAAGCTTTTACTGGCGAAAAATTTTTTTCCGTGTAAACCTCTTAATTCGGAGTGGATAAAATAGTAAACAGATTTAATAGATATTTCTCTTTCTAAGTTCTTCGTCATCAAGGAAGTATTTATATCTCTCTATATTGTAAATTGCAATCTCCAGCGTACCCACAACAGACAAATTGTGGGACAGTCTCAAAATTTTATGATTTTTTTAATATGCTGCAAACATTATAATAAATACTTGATGTTGGGTAAGGGTTTTATGGAGAAAAATTTCCAAAATTAAGTTTTTTTAAATTCAAACGAATATCCCTGTAGCTTGATGATGTAATAAGAATTGAATAAAAACCACAAATAAATAAAAACAAGTAAGAAAGCATAGTTGGTCAAGCCCGACCAAATGATACCCTACACCACAGTATGAAAAAACACATCATGCTTACATGTCCATATAAATATGGATTTATCTTTGTTTACATACTTCATTAAAATCGGTTTGAAAGTTTGTGAGAGGCAGAAATTGCCCCTTACCTCCCCTTGTAGTCCTATTTTTTAAAAACTGTAAAGCTTGTGTGTCCATATAGATATGGATCTATCTATGTTATAAATTTCATTAAAATCGGTTTGATAGTTTCTGAGAGGAAGAAATTTCCTCCTATCTTCCCTCGTGGTTTTACGATTTGGCCCATTTAGGCTTGGTCCTTGTCCCAAATTTGATCAAATTATCTCCAAAATTGCGACCTGTACTTTGCGCACAAGGTTACATGGACAGCCAGCCAGCCTGCCAGCACAAATTCATAATACCCTCTCCACTATTGTGGTGTGGGTATAATAACCTGTTAGAATTTCTATGAAATCTATTGTACTTTGTAGTAAAGCGCCTCCTTACATTTTCGATTATTACAAATTGAGACACACTGTTATAGCACGGTGGTCATTTTGCGGTTTATTAGTAAAATTCAAAACCTTTTAAATTTTATTTTCAAATAACTTTTTTTGATTCTTCATAGAAAAACATTAAGCTGCAACAATATTCGTTATTTCTTTCAGTGTCTCTTCGGAAATTCGTTCACTTTCAGACGTTAAAAATTAAAACGAATCGTATTAAAGGGGAACATAAAAGGTTTGCTTGATTTCAAATTTCGTGCTTCATTCTTTACCCCGCAAGCGTCTCTTCATCTTTCATTAACAATCTACTGTTTCATGAAATAATTCTTTGCGACATGTATTATAATGCAAACTTGCACTTATATACCAATTCGTTTTGAAAACTTTAAAAATTTCAATAAAAATTTGTTCAGAGTTAATGTGTTTTCCCATTAAAGTAAATTCAGAACAAATATTTTTGCTTTTTTTAACCATATCTAAATTTATTTTTCC
Organism: Pollenia angustigena; assembly: GCA_930367215.1. Taxonomy (NCBI): domain Eukaryota; kingdom Metazoa; phylum Arthropoda; class Insecta; order Diptera; family Polleniidae; genus Pollenia; species Pollenia angustigena. The sequence continues at coordinate 183,560,260 of OV884057.1, read as the reverse complement.
AAACAAAACAAATTTCCCACACCTAAACGAATAATATGATCTCTTCAAAATCAAAAATCATATATTCAACGAAAAAATGCTTCACTGTGTTTCTTCTTCACATTCATAAAAACAATTAAAAATAACTGAAAAATCTTGAAAATAAAACTATTTCTATACAACCATATTTAAGAAATAAAATACATTAAAAACCACTTTTATTTAACAATGTTTATATAAAAAAATATTTTTTTAAACATTAACAACACCATATTTAAGATGGTTTTCACACGCAACTTTAACAACAACATCAACAAGCAGCAACAACAACAACAACAAACTTAACCATCTTCACATAAAAATTCACCATAAAACACAGCAACAACAACAGAACAAATACTAAAATACTTGACTTTAACTTGTCCATCTTTTACCGAAAAAGCCAAGTTTCGGAGAGGAAGAAAAAAGGATCCAGTTAAATGTTCATAGATGTCTGAAAGTGTGTATTAAAATATATATATTTTGCATATATGCGTGCGTGCATAGTTGACATACCTACGCATGCAACGCATCAGCGACAGCCATCAAAAGTCGACAATTTAAATGAAAAAAAAAAAAAAATATATTCAAAAACTAAACAGCAACATCAACTAAAACATAGCAAAAATTTAAACCCTTAACAAAAAAAAAAAAAAATATTTTACAACAACAAAAAAACTCTTACAAGTATGAATGATGTTTCTACTACTACAACTGCTATCCGGCAGTGTTAATGTATGTGGATGGGGATACCACAATGAAGAACATGGTAGCTGGTAACACAAACACAAAAGAACATCAACAGCAACAACACAAAACTTAAGCATCATCATCGTCATCAGCATCATGGCAAAAATAAAGTAGACTTGGCCACAAATAACAGCAGTAGTGTGTGCTGCCGCTGCAGCTCGACAACTTGAAAAAAAAAGTCAACAACAACTCGTATAGAAAAAATCGTAACTTAACCAAAGTTACCAATAAAGCAAATTTATTATAATTTTATCCCTGCGGCCCATTAATTCATCTTCAAAAAAAGATTTAAAACATTGCATGTGCACAATACAAAAAGGGTGTTCCTTAAAACGGTAGAGAATTAGTAGAAAAACTTCGAAATAGTTTATATGTTGAACGTAATTAACTTTAGTTTATAGCAATATTTAAATAGGTAGAATGTTACCCATGTACAATCAGAAAATTTTTATAGTTTAGAAGCAGGAATATATAATTCGGCTATGCATGAATGTTCTTATGTTCGGAATGATCTTGTGCTTCAATAATTAACCGACTTTTTTTATTAATTCCGCCCAACAATCATTGGACTATATTTTATTAAAAACTACAAATAAGTGTAAATTAAATGTAAATGGCATTTTAAACAGTGCGAGAATTGAAAATTTCTGAATTTCAGAGGTAGACAACATTACAGAACTGTGGTGTAAGCAAAATGGAGTCACAGCTTGGTCGCTTGATTCAGCGACTCCCAAAGCTTCAAGCCAATATCCAAAAAAATTAAAGTACTTAGAAAAAGCACCATTTGAAAGATATTATCTTCAAAATATAAAGTGAAAATTTTTTTTAAAATATATAAAATTTAATAAAATAGAAAAAAACAAAGTGTAAAGCTTCGGTCACACTTATTAAATGTTTGTCCAAATAAGCATAACCACTACTTTTGTTAGAAGTAAGTGAGATTTAGCATGGCCTTAATAACACATAATAAAACGAATTATACTGTTAGACATAGAAAAAAAAAAGTTTTTTACAAGATGTGGTATTATAATCAAAACAAATATTGTAATTTAAGGACAGTATAATTTAGTTTACCTGTTGGTCACTTTTTTTTCGTCAAATATTTACAAAGTTGGACCGTAGCTTAAGTTATAGTGATTTTCAGTCGATTTTCTCACAGGCAGATATAGTTTAACTTCGCCCGAATTTCAAAACTTTTATTTAAGGATTTCGTGACTTAAGAGCAATATTTAAGGAAAAGGGTTTATCCTTTGTTCAGCTAACAGAAATGTTGATGTAGTTTTCTACATCTATACTTATTTTATGTTAAAATATTTCAATAAACAAGATTATAGGAATTATTATATTTTGCAAACACGTTCATATACGTTTTAAACACTTGATACTTTTGAGCAGTCGACATTTAACTATAAATAAAAAAAAAAGCAAGTGCTGTTAAAATATGCATATTCCGGCCACTGCACCATATTACCAAAGTTATCAACAAAAAAAAAGTAACAAAAGTACCAATTTTTTCCGTTTTTAAATCATCAAAGCACCCTATAGTTTAATCATCGTAATATGCTATTTTATACCAAAATTGTATTAAATAGAAAATGTACCAACAGCTAAACACTACCAAGAGTACCAGATTTTCCTCATTGTATACTCCCAAAAATTACACTGTATGTATATCTAGTTTATCGAAAAGAGAAAAAGTACCAATTTTCTTCCTTAAAAAGTATCCTTTATATTAATCGTGATCATATGCAACCTGCATACCAAATGTATAACAAGCGAAAAAGTACCAATTTTCCCCTGATTTCCCTCTTAAAAATCGTCCTATATTTGAATCTGGGCCATATATAATCCATCCATCAAATTTCATCCAAATCCATTAAAAAATAAAAAAATTCAAATTTCCACAAATACAAACTTTCTCATTTCTAATATTGGTAGAATAAATCTGGACCAATTTTCTTAATTTAATTTAATATTTCAATATAAAATCAAGAAGAAAAACATTTTTCCAAACGAACAAACTTTGTTACATGAGCTTAACTTTTTTTAATTACAATAAAGTAAAAATGTTTAAAAAACACAACTACTTTTCAAGAAAATACTATGATTTGGTAATGTAGTTCACTATCCTCTTAATACCCGAACATTAACCCATTGAATTTTTCCATTTCTTATATATTTTATACAGCTTATGGGGAGAAAATAAGACAACTGTATATTTTTTTTTAAAAAATTTTATTTCAATTCTTAGAAATTAAGGGGGCACATGTGTACCTCAGGTCTTAAATTATGAAACATTTTAACGAAAATTCTGAATTTCTTAATATCTGAACTGAACCGATTAAGTAAAGGGCTTATTAAGCATTTGTTTTATCTGATGAGGTGTAATTAAAATTTTGGTTTTTATTATTTTTTTATTTTTTTTATTTAAACTGGTAGAAAATGAGGTGCACATATGTGTACTTCAGGTCTTAGCGATTAGTTATTGAGGAAAAATATCCCAACAGTATGGCTTTTCCAAACTGCTAAATTCAAATGTAAAAATAATGGCTAAAACTTCTAAACCCGTCATCTTTTGATATTGTTTTGAAGCACATTAGCTTAAAGCAAGTAATAAAACTGTTTCTATTGGTCACACGATGTCGAAAAGTCTTTAAAACTTGTAATAACTTAAGGTACACATATGTGTACCTTAACTTATCTGAAGAGGCTATACCACATTAAGGCTAGATTACACTATTATACTTTGTATTAATACGTACCAAAAACTCAAGCAATCCCTGCAAATAAAATTGGACCACCTGATCCATTTTGATAAAATGGACTACTCCATGGACTGGTCCGATGTAATGCAAGCATGGACCATGTCATTGTTAAAAAGTGTTTGTAGTGAGACGACATGTCTTCGTTATTTAACGACATGCTTTCGTTTTTAAACGACTTCAAACCTAATCCTCTTGAGTATACCATGAAGTAGTTTTAATACTGCTCCTTAGTGGTCCAAAGGTGGGTTATATGGTTCTCTCCTAGAACATCGTAATGTTAAATAGACCGCGTTTTTTCCATACGTTTGGGTTAGTTTTGGACTAGTCCTGGTCCCTTGTAGACTACTCTTTACACGCGTGTTTGGACTGGTCCTATTATTTGCAGGGATATGACAAAGTGTGATAGTGTGAATGCAATGTATCACGAAATCAAAAAAGTTTGACATCCCATACGACTTCATCGTTTTTTGAAAAATTTCTAAACAAAAATACTTTTCATTGGATCAGGGTTGCATTTTATTTCATGTGTGAGTGTTATTACTTTGTGTGATGGTGTGAACACAAACTGTCATGTTACATTAGATTTTTTTGCAGTCACAACAAAACTTATTAGATTTCTATCTCACAAAGTATAATGGAATACGAAAGACTTGTGAGATAGTGTAATCTAGCCTTTACCAGCATATAGTGTACCACATTATCTGCACATGTTTTAAAGTTGTGCACAATGGGATTTACAATATTTTTAAATATTTCTGCAAAAATGGGTTTAATGTTTTTCGCAAATGACTTGATGGAAGATTAGTATATGTAGCATGTACATGGGTTAAAAATACCTATTTGGGTATACCACATTACCCGTACTTACTCAATAGAGTAAGTTTTCAGATATTTTTAAAATTTTGTGGTTTCAATTTGTGTATGCTTAATGAATGGTTAAAAAAAAAAAAGATTCAAACTCAGCTCCAAACATTACGCTAATATTAATTTTTGTCATAAACAACTTTTTTATGACTTAAAGTTTTTATCAATAATTGTAGAGTTTGCTAAAAACCGTAAAAATGATTAAAAACATTGCATGTGCACAATACAAAAAGGGTGTTCCTTAAAACGGTAGAGAATTAGTAGAAAAACTTCGAAATAGTTTATATGTTGAACGTAATTAACTTTAGTTTATAGCAATATTTAAATAGGTAGAATGTTACCCATGTACAATCAGAAAATTTTTATAGTTTAGAAGCAGGAATATATAATTCGGCTATGCATGAATGTTCTTATGTTCGGAATGATCTTGTGCTTCAATAATTAACCGACTTTTTTTATTAATTCCGCCCAACAATCATTGGACTATATTTTATTAAAAACTACAAATAAGTGTAAATTAAACGTAAATGGCATTTTAAACAGTGCGAGAATTGAAAATTTCTGAATTTCAGAGGTAGACAACATTACAGAACTGTGGTGTAAGCAAAATGGAGTCACAGCTTGGTCGCTTGATTCAGCGACTCCCAAAGCTTCAAGCCAATATCCAAAAAAATTAAAGTACTTAGAAAAAGCACCATTTGAAAGATATTATCTTCAAAATATAAAGTGAAAATTTTTTTTAAAATATATAAAATTTAATAAAATAGAAAAAAACAAAGTGTAAAGCTTCGGTCACACTTATTAAATGTTTGTCCAAATAAGCATAACCACTACTTTTGTTAGAAGTAAGTGAGATTTAGCATGGCCTTAATAACACATAATAAAACGAATTATACTGTTAGACATAGAAAAAAAAAAGTTTTTTACAAGATGTGGTATTATAATCAAAACAAATATTGTAATTTAAGGACAGTATAATTTAGTTTACCTGTTGGTCACTTTTTTTTCGTCAAATATTTACAAAGTTGGACCGTAGCTTAAGTTATAGTGATTTTCAGTCGATTTTCTCACAGGCAGATATAGTTTAACTTCGCCCGAATTTCAAAACTTTTATTTAAGGATTTCGTGACTTAAGAGCAATATTTAAGGAAAAGGGTTTATCCTTTGTTCAGCTAACAGAAATGTTGATGTAGTTTTCTACATCTATACTTATTTTATGTTAAAATATTTCAATAAACAAGATTATAGGAATTATTATATTTTGCAAACACGTTCATATACGTTTCAAACACTTGATACTTTTGAGCAGTCGACATTTAACTATAAATAAAAAAAAAAGCAAGTGCTGTTAAAATATGCATATTCCGGCCACTGCACCATATTACCAAAGTTATCAACAAAAAAAAAGTAACAAAAGTACCAATTTTTTCCGTTTTTAAATCATCAAAGCACCCTATAGTTTAATTATCGTAATATGCTATTTTATACCAAAATTGTATTAAATAGAAAAAGTACCAACAGCTAAACACTACCAAGAGTACCAGATTTTCCTCATTGTATACTCCCAAAAATTACACTGTATGTATATCTAGTTTATCGAAAAGAGAAAAAGTACCAATTTTCTTCCTTAAAAAGTATCCTTTATATTAATCGTGATCATATGCAACCTGCATACCAAATGTATAACAAGCGAAAAAGTACCAATTTTCCCCTGATTTCCCTCTTAAAAATCGTCCTATATTTGAATCTGGGCCATATATAATCCATCCATCAAATTTCATCCAAATCCATTAAAAAATAAAAAAATTCAAATTTCCACAAATACAAACTTTCTCATTTCTAATATTGGTAGAATAAATCTGGACCAATTTTCTTAATTTAATTTAATATTTCAATATAAAATCAAAAAGAAAAACATTTTTCCAAACGAACAAACTTTGTTACATGAGCTAAACTTTTTTTAATTACAATAAAGTAAAAATGTTTAAAAAACACAACTACTTTTCAAGAAAATACTATGATTTGGTAATGTAGTTCACTATCCTCTTAATACCCGAACATTAACCCATTGAATTTTTCCATTTCTTATATATTTTATACAGCTTATGGGGAGAAAATAAGACAACTGTATATTTTTTTTAAAAAATTTTATTTCAATTCTTAGAAATTAAGGGGGCACATGTGTACCTCAGGTCTTAAATTATGAAACATTTTAACGAAAATTCTGAATTTCTTAATATCTGAACTGAACCGATTAAGTAAAGGGCTTATTAAGCATTTGTTTTATCTGATGAGGTGTAATTAAAATTTTGGTTTTTATTATTTTTTTATTTTTTTTATTTAAACTGGTAGAAAATGAGGTGCACATATGTGTACTTCAGGTCTTAGCGATTAGTTATTGAGGAAAAATATCCCAACAGTATGGCTTTTCCAAACTGCTAAATTCAAATGTAAAAATAATGGCTAAAACTTCTAAACCCGTCATCTTTTGATATTGTTTTGAAGCACAGTAGCTTAAAGCAAGTAATAAAACTGTTTCTATTGGTCACACGATGTCGAAAAGTCTTTAAAACTTGTAATAACTTAAGGTACACATATGTGTACCTTAACTTATCTGAAGAGGCTATACCACATTAAGGCTAGATTACACTATTATACTTTGTATTAATACGTACCAAAAACTCAAGCAATCCCTGCAAATAAAATTGGACCACCTGATCCATTTTGATAAAATGGACTACTCCATGGACTGGTCCGATGTAATGCAAGCATGGACCATGTCATTGTTAAAAAGTGTTTGTAGTGAGACGACATGTCTTCGTTATTTAACGACATGCTTTCGTTTTTAAACGACTTCAAAACTAATCCTCTTGAGTATACCATGAAGTAGTTTTAATACTGCTCCTTAGTGGTCCAAAGGTGGGTTATATGGTTCTCTCCTAGAACATCGTAATGTTAAATAGACCGCGTTTTTTCCATACGTTTGGGTTAGTTTTGGACTAGTCCTGGTCCCTTGTAGACTACTCTTTACACGCGTGTTTGGACTGGTCCTATTATTTGCAGGGATATGACAAAGTGTGATAGTGTGAATGCAATGTATCACGAAATCAAAAAAGTTTGACATCCCATACGACTTCATCGTTTTTTGAAAAATTTCTAAACAAAAATACTTTTCATTGGATCAGGGTTGCATTTTATTTCATGTGTGAGTGTTATTACTTTGTGTGATGGTGTGAACACAAACTGTCATGTTACATTAGATTTTTTTGCAGTCACAACAAAACTTATTAGATTTCTATCTCACAAAGTATAATGGAATACGAAAGACTTGTGAGATAGTGTAATCTAGCCTTTACCAGCATATAGTGTACCACATTATCTGCACATGTTTTAAAGTTGTGTACAATGGGATTTACAATATTTTTAAATATTTCTGCAAAAATGGGTTTAATGTTTTTCGCAAATGACTTGATGGAAGATTAGTATATGTAGCATGTACATGGGTTAAAAATACCTATTTGGGTATACCACATTACCCGTACTTACTCAATAGAGTAAGTTTTCAGATATTTTTAAAATTTTGTGGTTTCAATTTGTGTATGCTTAATGAATGGTTAAAAAAAAAAAAGATTCAAACTCAGCTCCAAACATTACGCTAATATTAATTTTTGTCATAAACAACTTTTTTATGACTTAAAGTTTTTATCAATAATTGTAGAGTTTGCTAAAAACCGTAAAAATGATTAAAACCTGTCGGTTTCGGTTTTGAAAATATCCCAATAAAACTACACATTTGTTTCAACAAAGCAAGCATTTTATGTCATAATTTTTTGTTAAAATCATCTAAATGAGTATTTTCAGATCACTTTTGATGATTACAAACTGATTTATCACTTGAGCGATCGAAAAAGCATTTGTATGTGATTCAATTATATGAAATCATTGAAAAATGATTGACATATGGGCACTTCCACAGAAAAGCTCTATTTTTGTCACGTCACGACACCTACCAATTATTCTTGTATTTTAGAACCACGTTGTTAAAATTGTTTGGCTCTTTCACTAAATGAAAACCTAGTTGCGCTCTACACCCAAATGCAAAAAAGTAAATAAAATTTTCATTATTCTTCGAGCAACAATAAAAAATGGTTGGTGACGTTACGTTAAGAAATTTCTGTGGAAATGCCGATATGACTCATTCATATTCTACAAAAGGTATCAGAAAATAGTATCACAAATGATTGTTTGAAGTGATTCATTGGTAGGGTACCACTTTCCACAACAAGTATATAATTTATTATCGGAAAATGAGCTCATATGCGTTTATTTTTTACTCGTGAAGCTAATTCCTCAAAGATTCAATTATGATGAATTTTTAATAATATTCGAGTCTTTTTGATTCTTCGCGCAATTAAAAAACAAGAATATGCACTAATTTTCGAATTATAAAAGATTCTTTTGTAGGGAGAAATAGTACCCTACCCGCATCCCTTCTTGGTTAGTTATTTAGAATCTTTTTTTGTAAGTGTAACTGTAACTGATTAATTAGTTTTTGGATTACCAAAACTACTCAAAAAAGAATAAAACGATCTTCCAAATGCTAGCAGGGAATCAAGATACTTTTATTAAAAATTAATTTTAAATTTCAGAATTTTTTAAACACCTTGCCATTGCTTCAGGCTGTTATGTTTAAACTTTTTTTATATGAACTACGAATATTATGTAAATATAATTTGCAATTTCTTTAAGCATAAATTTATTTTGAATGCTGCAAAAAACCTAGGTTTTTTGTCGGTTTTCAGTTTCAGTTTTTTTGGCATTTAAAACCACGGTTTCGATTTCGATTCAAGCCGAAGAGCAGTCCCTAGATAATTGTTACAAAATGTTTAATTTAAGTCCAGATTTTTTCGATTTTTTACTTAAATTTTTCGTCTTTAAGGTTGAGCTACAAATAATCATAATACTTTGCAGTCAAAGTCAGAAATGTATCATCAGGTTTAACGATGTACAGTTTGCTTATTGTGTACGCATCGATCAATTTGTTGGTGCACTCTGGGACTATCTGTCATTGTAAAATTTTACATGGTTGCGTTTTAGAATGCGAGGCTTTGTATTGTTTCTCTGCAACTGACGTTTTACGTGTTAAACGAACCATAAATTTTCCGGAATTTCAAAAATAAATTTTAGAAGGAATTTATAGGATATTTTTGCCGAATAGGAACCCTAGTTTTAACTTAGGCAATATACATAATAAAACAATATGTTGATCTATCGAATTGATCTATAGTCTAAAGAAATTTTATGCGTCCTTAGTTCTATTAAAATATACTTAATCAAGTCATTAATTCCCACAATGATCAAAGAAAAGCAACAATTAACTAAAAGTTTTATTTAAGAAATATTAAAGGGACACCCTCTCCTAAATACCCAACAAAATACAAACATATTTCCCTGTAAGTGTCTTTCATGTATTAATACACATACATAAGTGTATTTCTTTTAGAAGATTTAAGTTGATTTTTTTACAGATTTTTTTTTTTCCTTAAATTTTCTTCAAGGGATTTACGAAACATTGTTGCTTTATACTATAATTTTTTTTTTTTTTCTTTCATTATATTGATTTTGTTCACGTTAAAAAGTCCGTTTGCTTTTATTAAGATTTTTTCGTTTTATTTTATTTTTAATCAGCATTCATATCAGCAGCAAACATTAAAAGCGCATTAGTGAGCTTACATTATAAGTTTGATATCAATAAAACTAAGAAGAATCTTTAAAAAGCTAAAAACAATTTTAAATATACAAAACTAAGTAAGAACCCAACATATGAGGAGGACTTTAACATACTTTGATTTTTGGAGTGTCGTTTTCTTTTTTTGGCTAAAAAAAAAAAATAAAGTAATAAAATATAAGGTTTTTATAAAAATTTAAGTTTAGGAAAATTTTTGAGTGGCAGAACTGATAAAAGAAAGTTTTACAGTTGTAAAAAAATTAAGAATATGTTATCAATTTTTATTTTTTTTTTTTTTTTTTTTTACATGAACAATAGAAAATAAATTATTGCAAAAAGTTGGTGTAATGAAGGTGTATGTATTTGGTTTATATTTGTTTGTTTTTCTTTATTAACTTTTAAAGTTTGTGTCTTAAGTCTTTTGTTTTATAAAACATAAGACCTTCAAGATTAACTTGTGTTTATACAACAGATTTAAAGAGATAAATGTTTCAAAGTTTATTTCTAAACGTTTGTCAATTTATCAGCAAAACTTGGAACATAAATATGTTGTCTAAATTTTTAGTTAGCAATCCAAATTGTGGGGAGTTCTCACTGAACGTCTTTATAATTTCACCAATAATCAAAATAACTTGCATCTTATGGAAGTAATAAAAATTTTGTTATTTGTCGATTAAAAAACAAAACATTTTCTTATAAAAATTAATTACTTTTATCTTAAGCAAGTAATAGAAAATGGGCAATTCGATGGCTTCATATCAGCACTTGGGAACAGGAGGGATACGTAATAGTGTTTTTGAGAGCTGGCGTACAATACACAAAAATCAGTTTAATCCTAAGGAATTTTCGGAAACTGCTTGTTTAGGTGGGAGAATTGAAGGTTTATTTATTTATTTATTTATTTTCTTTATTTATTAATAATCAAAAAGCCAACATAGGCCAAAAGCGATTACATTTAAAATTTGGAGTAAGAAAATTACACCTTAAAATATATTACTTAGGTCTTATATTACATTATAAATTCTTTTTTTTTACCTTTACCTTAACCGCACTTCTTAAAGTTCATCATTAATAACATAAGAAAATAGTCAGTAACAATTATAGCGCATTACCTCAAATATTTTTCAAAATAATATTCCTAAATCTTGCCAAACTTACTGAGAAATTTCTGCCATCATATGGTATTATGGTGTTCCACAACCTACATATTCTGGCAACAAATGATCTGTGCATAAACAGCGTATTCATTCTCGGACTTATTAACGCTGCAGTTCTGGAAGAATGGGAAAACGTGAAAAGTCTCATAAGGTATTCAGGCTCACCAAATTTAATTATTTTAAAGAAGAACAAGAGTAACCGCATTTTAACAAAGCTGTCAAAATTCATGCCCAAAAAATCAACTACAAATGAAGTAATGGGAGTTCTCACATTAACACCATAAACAAACCTTATTATACGATGAAAACATTTCCTTATTTTCTCAAAATTTCCAGAATTTCCACTCGAAAAAATCTCTAGTCCATACAGAAAGTTCGGCATCAATATTGATTTCGCTATCAATTTTCTTATTTTTAACGGAAAACGAAAACCTACACTATATATACGTCTTAAAGAAAAACATGTTCTGGACAAGAGTTTAGCTGTTTGAAAGTTAAAAGTTAGTTTATCATCCAAATTAATTCCCAAAACCCTGTGGTTTGACACAAACTCAATAACTGTGTTATCCATCAAAAGATTCATACCATTTAAATGAATGTTACCAAACATCATTGCACAAGTTTTAATTGGGTTCAGATTCATTTCGTTTTCCATTGACCATTGCGATATTCTCATCAAATCTCCGTTTATAGCATTAAGATATTCTGCTACAGACAACCCATTTTCCAGAAAGGAAATTATGTGTACATCATCTGCATATATATTAGCATGGCAGAATGATAAAACATTTACTAAATCATTAATGTACATTGTGAAAAATAATGGCCCCAAAACGAAACCCTGAGGCACACCCCTATTTACAAACATCGTTCCAGATCTTCTACCATCTATTTGTACAAATTGTGGCCAATTATATAAAAATGAATACACAAGCCTACATGCTGACGATGCAAATTGAAATTGGCTGCACATTTTCATAATAAGCTTTCCATGACAGATAGAATTAAAAGCCTTGGTAAAATCAAGAAAAATTGCAATTGCCCCACGACCATCATCTAAATATCTTCTTAAGGGGGTGATTAAGCGTCTAGTGTTCAGCTGATGTGATATTCTGTTATGTAATATATTCTCGAAAATTTTAGAATAAATGGGCAAAATACTTATTGGTCTAAAATCAGAGCAACTTGTAGGATATTTAACCTTTGGTAACGGAATTACCTTAGCTAACTTCCATTTCTCTGGAAATGTTGATACCATTAAAATTGTGTTATAAATATGATTTAAATGTGATATAACGAATGGAATAGTTAGGCGTAAAAAACGCAATGACATTTCATCATGCCCAACTGCTTTAGACTTCATTTTCTTTAACGACATTAATATTTCATACTCTCCCATTCGAGAAAAGGAAAAATTTCCCTGAGATTCTGAACTATTAAAATCAACATTCACTGTATAATCTGGCTCTTATATAAAACTTTTATTTAATTCATCAATATCCATCTCAATTTTATTATTCTCACTCCCCATAACACCTGTCTCCCTTAGTTTACCCCAAATTGATTGCGCATCCCATTCTCCAAACATATTATAACAAGTTCTTCTCCGTACTTTTCGCACCACACATTTTAGCTTATTCCTATACTTGCAGAAAGCTACCCATCTCAAAGAAGACCGTGACTCTACATAGGCCCTATACGCCATATCCCTCAGTTCCCTAGCACTTTTTATCTCAGGATGATCAATCCAATTAACCTTCCTTTTCATTCTGAATCTTTTTAGAGGCACATGCCTGTTAAACAGACTTAACATTAAGCCATCAAAAATATTCAGTTGCTCATTTGGATCCGCCGTATAATACAAAGCACTGAAATCCAGATTTACTAACTCATAAATACACTCATTTAAATTAAGATTTTTATAGTCTCTATAAAAGCGCGGAATATCATCACTTCTTTTATCCACATCAATTGATAGATAGATAAGTGAATGGTGTGAGTTTAAACACGGAAGTTGCAGTTGTCCATTATGCACAACAGAATTTACCTTTGAAACTGCAAAGTAATCAATAAGAGATGTTTCCTCCTTAACCTTAACCTTAACTAAAAACAAACGATGACGCAGAAATTAAAGCAATTTTAGTGCCTTAATAATTGAGCCATAACCTTATTCTTCAGACAAAAAGAATTTAAACCATTCCTGTTAAATTAGAAAAGATCAAAAATTATTCGAGCTCTAATAATAATGAGTAAAAATGGTAATTTTTTTTTTTTTAATCTTTATTTAAAAAGTTCAAACAACACATCAAAAAGAATGTAAACTACTGCTTCTTGATGTTAAACATGTAGCTATATTTGTGCTTATGTTCATTATTATTATATACTTATATCTTTTGACGTAGTATCGTTATTCCCAAGTATTCCGGTGGACTATGCAATAGAAATTATTAATAATAAATGGGATGGCATAACACCACACACTAATATGACTAAGGATTTATTTATAAAAATACTAAAATTCTGCATAAAAGAAAACCGTTATTTTAAATATAAAGACAAGATTTATACACAATGTAGCGGACTACCGATGGGATCACCAGCCTCTCCAGTTGTGGCCGATATCGTAATGGAGGAATTGTTAAGAAAAAGCGCCGAAAAACTAAAAAAAAAACGAGATTATTAACAAAGTACGTGGACGACCTGTTTGCGATAGTAAGGGAAAATGACATTGTAGAAACACTTGACCAATTAAATAAATTTCACCACCGTATTAAATTTACAATCGAGGAAGAGAAGCACGGACATTTGCCGTATTTGGATACTTTGGTTATCAGGAGAGGAAATCAGATAATAGTTGACTGGTATCAAAAACCAACTTCGTCGGGAAGAATTATTAATTATTTTTCATGCCACCCAAAGAGTATAATAATGAATACTGCAAGTAATTTTATTAAGAGAGTGTTAACAATCAGTGACAAACATTTCCACAAAGACAATTTACGTAAACTAAATGATATTTTAAGAAAAAACTCGTTCCCGAAACATATTATCAAAAAACTAATCTACAAAAATAGGAACAGTAAACAAATACCTTTACCAGATGACTCTAATAGAATATATAAATCAATGACCTACGTGCCAAAAATCTCGGAACGGATTCAAAAATCGGATATTTATAATAAAGACAACTATAAAATAGCTCCAAAAACAAATAACACTCTCAGGCAACTTTTTTCAAATACAAAAAGTAGAATTGACAACATGGATAAATCAAATCTTATCTACAAAATAAAATGCATGGGGGACAACACTAACATATGCAACCAGGTATATGTTGGGACTACAAAAAACAAGCTTAAAACTAGATTAGTAGGACACAGATCGGATATAAGATGTAGGGATAATTCATCAACGCAAAAAACAGCACTTGCAGCCATACAGCACTTGCAGACATACACCAGATTTTGACAATGTACAAATTTTACAACAAGAGGAAATATATAAACGAAGATTTACATTGGAAATGTTACACATCAACAAAGTCGAACAAGATGAGAGAATGAACTACCGAACTGATATAGAAAACTTGTCAAAGAGTTATACTTACATAATAAATAAGACAAAGTAGACAATTTAGTGCAATATTAAATGTTCAACTTAAAAGTTCTAATTTTTTTGATTATTGTTACTCATTGTTTTGTAAGTTTTTTGTTTTTTGTCGTGTTATCCTTATATTCTGTAAAATAATAAGATAAATTTATTTGTATTATTTCTGTTTTGGGTATAGAGTTTCCTGATGATGCTTACCGATGGTAGGCGAAATATTGAAAAATAAATAAATAAAATAAAAAGATTATAACAAAGACCTCGAGCCTGATTATTTACTTAATTTATTATTATATACTTTTAAAATTATTACCAAATTTAGCGAATTTTTTGCATAATGAATAAATGAGTGTTTGGTAATTAAATCTAAATAATTTTGATGGCCAGGGCCCTGTTTCTTAAAACTACAATTCTACAAGTAAAATATTTATTTTTGAAACAAAAACAAAAATGATAAAATTGTTGCTTTTTTTAAAGTATTTTACTTGTAGATTTTTAACTTGTTGTTTTGAGAAACATCTCCCAGGTATTTTTAAATAATCATAAAAAAAATGCAAGTATATATAAAAATAAAATCATATGACAAGTTTTGTGTTAATTGCCTTTCCTCTGGATTAACTACACTTTAAGCACATTATCACCAATTAAGGGATAAGTCATGTTTTCACATACAAATCACAATTCGGTCGTTTTTACTATAATATTGTGTTTCCTAGTGACGTAATAAGTGTTGTAAGAACAATTGACCAAAATTTCGCGCAAATTTTGGAATTGGAATTGATCTATTATTTACCTTAGCATAAATAAAAAGACCTCATTTTAAAGTCACTTAAGCTTAAATAGCTCTAAGCTAAAAGTTAATATCGTAAAACAAGTGAGAGTGTTATATTGGGCTGTACGGAATATTTAATATCCTCCACCGAGAGTTCGAATATTTCAGGAGTAGCCTTTATAGGGGACGTATAAATTATAAGCCAACCTTAATAAAATCTAACCTCACAGCATTCTAATAGTCAAATATATTTGTGTTAATTGTTACTACCCAGCCAGCAATATAATCCGACGTCGTTCAGATATCTGAGAGAAACGTCGGCAAAAAAGTCGGAATCGTATACGAATTCTGTCAGATTTCTGACCCAAAAACGTAAGAAGTGGTTGACACGAATTCTGACAGACATGTCGTGGGAAATTTTGGGTTTTTGTCGGCATTTCTGATAGATATCTAACATAAATCTAATGAAAAAGGCATTGGAAGTTCTTTTGCTTTCAAACTGATAGCTGAAAGAAATAGTTTTATTGCAAAATATGTACATAATTATAAATTTTACACGTGCGTACCTTTTTTTATGCTTTTTATCTTGAACAAATAAAATAAAATTAAAATTATTTCTAACTGAATGACAATTGTCATTATTTAAAAAAAAAAATAAGTTTCTTTAGACAAATCTGAATGAATTCCGTCGGAATTCTATTGTACATATCTGTACATAAATTTCCCCCGATATATCCATGCAAAATCGATAAGAAATCGGCCAGACAGTAAGAATATTCAATGTCTGACAGAAATCTGAACGAAATCTCTAAGAATGAAGTCAGACATTTGCACGAAATGTCTGATTTCGACAATGTCGAAGTATTTTGCTGGCTGGGTACACACATATACTTTTAATTTTTTTTCAACATAAATTGATCCTTGTTTTTTATGTATTTTTTCTGTTTTCCAAAAATTAATGTATTTTTTTCTTTTTTCCCAAAAATTTTGTAAAACTTTTGACATTTTATATTATTATTTAACAGCTCTGATTCTAATACTATAATTTATAAGATATACTTATCTTGTTGTATTAGAAAATCGATATTATAAATAAAAAATAATTTGCCTAATTTAAATTAAATATCATTATTTGTTTCCGAAATAGTATTAGGCGTATAAAAGTGATTTTCAGGAAAGTAAATTGGATCGTAATCACAAGACCAAAATTCAACAGAGTAATGCAAATTTTAAGAATTTAATTCTTCCTAAATCGGAAGGACGCTTCGTTTCATATGGAAACCCTGGTAAGTTATGGATTGAAATTTCGCTGAGTGATTTTTAATCATATGAAGCTACGACAGACCATATGTTAAGGTGTTAGGCGTACTAAGCAGTTTTCCGAGAACGCCTTTGGTTAGTTATGGGCCGAACTTAACAACATTTTGTAGGATGATTTTCAGTTGTATAATACGAATATGTGCAAAATTTATTTATATTTCTGTAAGTTTTTGTAACAAAAATAATAATATTTGGGTTCATAGCTCTTATTCTTCTAAACCGATTGTACTAAATTTTCATGTGTGCGTGTTTTCAACAGGCGGACATACAAAGGCTTAATTGACCTAGAATTACTCAAGGACCCAGAATATATATACTTTATAAGGTCTCATATGAATATAAAAAAGTTTTACGCGAATTGACAAACTTAACTGGAATTAACTCACTCTCCACAAGGTATACAAATATATCATCACTGTTCCCAAATATTTTTACCTGTTTTTAGAAAATAAAAACAAAATTTCGTGTGGGAAATTAAGTGAAAACAGCAAATTTAATAGAAAAAGAAAAAAAAGCAGGAAAACAAAAATTACTATAAAAGCAGAAATAATTGACTTAGGAGGCACCCTAATATACTCTTAATCCAGCTCATAAACTTTTATTAGCTTAAGCTGCCAAAGAATGCTTCCACTAAAAGCAAAGCATAAAGAAATATTATCAAGTTTGTTCTACATTTTCTTAAGCATTTCCATACATAGTTATTCAAATATTTATTTCTTATAAGTTATTTTAATTGATTTCTCCAGTTCGCTTTTTTTATATAGACAAATCATGTTCTTAAATTCCATGGAATAACTTTAAACAACAATTAATACTGCATTTAAAGTACTAAAAAGAATTTATTGCGTATAAATTTTAATTCCACTTTATTATATTAATTAAAATTTTCCCTTTAGAATTTCAATAAACATATTTCACAAACGCACACACACACACACATTCTTATTTACCAACACTCGCACATGAAAATACATACGTAAATATATTCCCTACCCATATTTTCACTTGCCCCAGAATAAACAAACACAAAATACCTTTGAAAAGTCAACAACCATTAAATAAAAATCACTTGTTGCAACACAAGTTTTTAGTAAATACAAAAAAAAAATGAAAAGAAATATACATATGTATATGTTTATCGGTATGTGCAAATGTACATACTCGTACACACATATTTGGTTTATTTAAATATATTTGGCCTTAAGTTGAAAATTTGCCAAATTTATTGAAAACGCATATCATTTAAAAACAAAAGCAATAATAATAATACAAGCAAACACAAACAAACTAAAACAAACTGAAATATAGACATGTGCACAAACGAAGCGCAAACAAAACTCAGCTGAAAAGCAGAAGATGAAGCTGAAAATACAGGTAAAATAAATGTTTAAAGCTTACAACCACTACTAGTAAGTTCAGAAAGAAAGAAGGAAAAAAACTAAACTTAGCCTTGCAAACGCCTTTTTAGCTGTTTACGGTCATAATTCGTGATGCACAGTTATACGCAAGACACGTTTCTTTCGTACCATTTAGTTTTGTTTTTCGGTGATTTCTTGTGTGTGTTTTTAAGTTGGTATATTTTTCTGCTTTTTTTTGTCTTATTGGAGTTGAAGGTAAAAAGGAGTTGAAAATAATAATGAAAGAAGGTATAAACATACAGACGTTTAAACTTTAAAGTTTTATTGTGTGACTTTTTGGGGTGTTGAGGAATGAGTTCAGTTAGGCTACGAAATAAAAATCAAAGTCTAGATGCTATTAAATTAAGCTTGATGACTGCACTTACTTCCAGTATTAAATTTTTTTCCATTTCGGCTTACCGGCGGATTTAATGTGGCATTTCTAGCAGAAATGTTTAAATAAAAACTAACGAAATAAGGAAAAAACTACTTGACCTCACTTATGTCTGGGGACAAGAGTTTTTGGAGTCGAATTTTTACTAAATTTCGGAAATATCTAGCCAAATAAATTAAAGCAGGGACCGTCATTTACAGTTAGGGATGGGCAAAATGAAAAAATATATCGATATATGGGCATTTCCTGGGGTCACATACGTACGTTTGTACGCCTTTGATGTACAAATAATATAGAAAACAAAACTTTTTCTAGCATTTTTTTTTCGATTCGATAGCATTTGGGTAGCTCTATGTTTAGTGCAAAAGAAAGATATCAATCGAGTTAAAGTTTGCATAATAATAGTTATAAACGTGTGGTCACGAACATACGCAAAATAGAAGTCAACCTTGGCTGACAGTAGTGTAATGTAAAAATCTGCGTAATGGAACGGAATATTCAAAAGTGATTAATTTATTTTAAAAGTGTATTAATGTAGGTCTCCATCCAGTATTTACAAAATAAAATATCTCTCTTGGTTTTTGTTTAATTGGCTTATTTACCGGTCGCGAACGTACGTATCGCGAACGTACGATTTTTCCATATGTTTTTCTATTATTATCACCACGCATTTTCCCATAAATGTCTTAAAATTTCCTTAACAAAAAAACTTAATACTGCTTTTGCAATTGATTGTAATGGAGAGATTATGAAGAAAGCGTGTAAACATAATATATTTCTTGCATGTAAAATAAGTATATAAAAATGTCTTTAGAAGTAGAAAATACAGAAAAAAAATAAAATTTTCCAGTTTCCAGCCCAATTTCCTCAAGTAAAACAGCTGAGATATTCTATGAAACCATTCTTTTATAAAAACATAGACTTTTTTTATAATAACAAACAATAAAAGGCGATGATAATCAACATTTTATTTTTTCATCCTGGTCGACCATTCTGGGGAAATGCCCATATATCGAATCGATATTTTTTAAGAGTATCGATATTTATTATTTCAAAAATATCGATGTATCGATATATCGAACGTATTACCAAATTAAAAAATTTACTATTTATATATACAGTACACGTTCGGAAATTCGAACCACCTTGTTTTTAGGGCGATTCGAATTTCTGGACGGTTTTTATACAAAAATTTAGGTAAATTTCACCATAAAGATATAAAAAACTATGCTTTTTTAATTTTAGTATATTTAACACAAAAACTATAAAAAACTTAACGAAACATAACAAAAAAATAACAATTCAGTTCATTTGACTTTATTTAGTATGTGTAACACAAACACCAAAAAACTGACTTTTAAACTCTAACAACATCAACAAGATCTGTAAATCATCTTTTAATATGGGATTCCCCTTTTTACTTTGTGTTTGGTTAAACTAAATTGTCAAAATTTTAGTGTTTACAATTTAAAGAAAAAAACACTCGGAAATTCGAATTTTGGATTCTAACTTTAGAGCGCCAAATGTAATGAAATTACTGGTTCGAATTTCTGAGAGTTCGAATTCCTGAGCGCCTACTGTATATATATGCACAAATCTTATTATTATTCCAAATATATATAGGCACATATATTCTTCCAAAACCGCATTAAATAAATCTTTTCAAGTTCGTTTGACTTTACTTTTTTAATTAGAAATCTGCAAGGTGAAATACCCGCTTCTTTCTTAATTCTTCTTCTAATACATGCAGTCTACAACTGACATGAAATGCTTAACTTTAACACTAATATGATGTTAGTGTTCAGGATATACTCATCATGAAGGAGCCCAGGCAGAAATTACGACTCTTCTAAAAATATTATGTACCGCCACAATCCTGCAAATACAAAATTGTGACTCTACCATACAATATTACAACCTTAGTTTTTTAATACCGTTTTTAATTAAGATTCAACACCGGTACAACACCCTAAATATAAATATACGACTTTAGTTTTTTAAAGTCGTATTTACCATAAAACTATACCGCTACAACACTGTATATACAAGAATTAAACCTTCATTTTCTAATACACAAAAACTATTTTAGGTTAGAAAATATACAAATTTCTGCTTGTTTATTTATACTTGTAACAATATTGAAAATAAGAGTCGGAAGACGGTTGTGACTACGTTGTAAATTCGTGAATCCAACATTGTAAATTTAAATTTACAGTACTGTGACAACACTAAAAAGAAGAGTCGGAAGACGCACATTTGGCGTTATCATTTTAATATTGTGACAACATTGTAAATTTGGTAAACAGTACGTTGTATTGATG
Organism: Pollenia angustigena; assembly: GCA_930367215.1. Lineage (NCBI taxonomy): Eukaryota > Metazoa > Arthropoda > Insecta > Diptera > Polleniidae > Pollenia > Pollenia angustigena. The sequence goes on along the minus strand of OV884057.1, from coordinate 183,539,168 downwards.
TTGATAGTACCCCCGGCAACGTCGGCACAGCGTTGTGGTGATTGTCTTTTTCTGCCTGGGAGGTTTTCTCATGTTATAACACGGTTGTTAATGCAAATGTCTTAACAACGCTTTTATAACCATGTTATAACAGCAAATCATGTCAGTTGTAGACGGGGAGTTATAGATCTTCGTATTAGTTAAAAAAAAAAACATATGATGCTTGCAGTGATGCCAATTTTTAAATACATATTGTTTGAAAAACGGCTAAAATTTTGAGTTTTTAATGAAAACTGACTTTAAAAAATATCGAATTCGATAGTCGTATTTCAATATCGATACATCGATATAACGGTATTTTAAATATCGGCGATATATATCGATTATTTTTTTTTAATATCGATATTTTGATATATCGATATTTTTGCCCATTCCTAATTACAGATATCCTGAAAATTTAACCCATAAACTTTTCATATAAAATTCAACAGAGACCTCAAACCAATAGATTCGTATTGAAATGCTCTTTCAGAATCTATGGTGATCTAAGAAAAACGATATTTACTCCACAGTTAAGACTTATTTTTTTTAACAAAAAAATAAAAGATCGGATGAAACTCTTAATAAAAAGAGCGTTTTTTCGCTCTCATAAAATAAAACTATTTTGAGGAGTTTTATAGGTTAGGTTAGGTGCCTTGTGGAGCCATCGCTAGACAGCGCACTTGGGACATTTAGTGGTCCCTTTGTGATACCCAGCACCAATTCTCATCCTACAGAGCAGTTACTCTTTAGGCGTCACTGCAGAATTCAACCAATTCATCTTCCTATTTCTATTCTCACAAGCTAGTTCTAGTTCTATTCTACACAGGCGAAAATAAAAATGTGATTTTAATTTAAAAATTAATTAAATTGGCATCAGTAAACTAATTAAAAGTATCGATTAAATGTTTAATTCACTTAATTCACATGGTTAAACGATTATATCGCTTGATTAAATTTTTAATTAAATCTGATTAATTGAAAAAAATTGCCACTAACTTTTTCTCTGTGTAAACAGATCCTCCAAGCAGGCACACACCGGTTTTCACAGGTATTTTTTCCTATTGCCCAGAATTTGTTTATTTATATTCATTTATTTAATATATTTGTAGGTCTATAGATAATTCCTTACAGCCTTATACAATTGATTATTTTGTTCAAGTATAATATTACGTTTAACAATAGTCACATCAAGAGAAAAATTAACAAATGCAAACATTTCATTAAAGCAGCAACACAATTTTCTAAATGGGTCTACCAAAGCATAGTTAGTACAGAAAGTTAATATAAATAAGGGGTTATAGTACCGTAACGTATGTCGTGGAATGTTAAATGATAAACCACTTTATAAAAAATTGGAGCATATTTTTCCATTTTTTAATTTAAGTGCAAATGAGACCTTTAGCAAAGCTCTGCGACTTTTCAGTGTTGGCAAACATATTAAGGATACTCTTGTAGAATATGAGGAGAGATTATCTTGTCCTCGATATGTATCTCTCAGGCAAAAAAGCAAGAATTGTTTTTGAATGAATTCAATATAAACATTATGAATCATATAATGTGGATCCCATGCAATCGAACCGTATTCCATGATTGGTCTAACGAGAGATGTGTAAAGTTGTTTAGTGACGAAAGGATCATTGAATTCTTTCGCCCAACGTTTAATAAAAGCCAGAGTACAACGAGCCCTGTCGACAGTCATTGTTATTTTTTGAACAAAATCCAATTTTACATCCAGTAAGAAGCCAAGATCCATAATTGTGTCCACTATCTCGATTTTATAGTCACCCGAGTTTATAGTTATTTGTAATATAAATTCCAGCCCAATTTTTATTCATCATATCATTCAAATTGCATTTAACATTTACATAATTGATATACATATGTAAATTTTTTAGGGTTGGTGTCACATTCACGAAACCTAAAATCCCGAATTCCAAAATTCCGTATTTTTAAATCTCGAATAGCTAAGTAAAACCTATCTGCATAGCGCAAGGATTATCGCATCAATGGTGTAACAAAAAACGATGTCCTCAACATGAACTCCTACGCATATTTCGGTTTTTTTCTACCTTGTTTTTTTTAATTTAAATTATTTATGTTAGTTTGATCGACTTAGAACATTGCCTCTATGGTGTAACAAAAATCGGCTTCGCTAGCTAAACCTTCTTAATTTGTGATTTGATATCGGGATTAGGGTTTATCGTTTGTAATATAAATTTCCATTTATGGGGATGTAGTTAATTTTTATTTTGAAGGTTATTTCATATTTCTTGGGGATGGATTTCATTGTTGAATTTTTGGTTTTGATTATAAATAAACCAATTCCCTTATTTTAAAGACTTTGTATATTTTGTTTTCGGGACTTAGTTCATAAGTGGCTTAGCTCGTAGCGCCCTTTATTCTTTTGAAGTCTACGAAAATTACATGTCTTAAATGTCTTAAAATTTCGTGTGAGAAATTGAAAACAAAAGCAAATTTTCGTATTTTATTGTTGCTTTCGAAAAAATTTCTCACACGAAATTTTGTTGTAAGCACAGAATTGTTAACGTTTTTCTTTAATTAGATTTGTGAAAAGTTTTTTATAATTAATGAAGGCTACTTAAGGGCTATTAATCCCATTGTAGTTAACGAGTTACCTTCGGAGGTGTGCTCAGCGTCTTGGAGAATGCGACACCTCTTGGCAAACTATTCACTGGAAAACAAGGAAACAAGGTGCAATTAATAGCTTGAACAAGAAATTCCGCAGCAGTGTTTAAACTAGAAGATCTTCGATCACGGTCGACCAGAGCATCTATCTTGTATCACGGCAACCAGTAGACCCTGGAACTTACGCTCTAGACTGTCTTTTGTTATGGCTCCTATGGTAATGAGATAGTGACTGTGCTTTCTACAGAAGATCGCTGATGAGTGGATCGGAAAAAGTCGGTTCGGCATATTTCCCCAGGTGTTGCTGCTTAAAAATAGAAGCTGCCGTTTTTCAGGACCTATTCCAGCAATAGGCGAGTACACTTATTTCTGTCGAACCAACATTATTTAATTGCCACCTGTTTGTGTTGGTTTCTTTTACACATGGCGGCGTTGGCATTAAGTCCATGCTATATTTAGACCACCGTGAGACAAGGCCGCCAAAGCAGGTGCGCATGATTATCAAGAACACAAAAGTATTTTTCGTTTTAAAAAGTTTCACATTGTTCTTGTAATCTATAGTTCTGATAGAAACCATTTCCATTTGAAACTTTTTCCTAAGAAAACAAAGATAACGAAATAAATTATTTCCTAAAAATCACGGATTACTTATATATTCATCCCAACTTTTGGTCAAAAAGGCGTCTTATTTTAACAAATCTAGAGTCTAATCTAGATCCAAAAGCATTAGTAGCTAAGAGGGTTGTAAAGAGCACCTTTGGATGGTCCTGTGGTAACTATGATTTATACCCAAATAGTGGTGAACTCCTTCTTGAAGTGTCTCATGTTAGGGATGATTTTAACCCTGCTGTGTTTTGTTGCGTGCTGTTGCAATTTAAGGTATGTTGCATATGGATAAAAAGAGTGTAAGTACACTAGAGGGAAGCGAACTGAAACCAAAGTAGTCCTGTGATAGGTCATTGGCGGCACGGACCGGTTCTAGTTCTATTAGGTTTATCACTTTTACATGGGTTGTCTTTGGAGTGAGTCAAATTACACCATTTGACCAGTCACATATCTATTCTCAATGAAAGTGTTTAGTGTTAGATACTACAATGAAGTATTATTTCAATAAAACAAGTCCTAGCATTAAATTTAAGAACCAAATTTTATGAAGTCCCAAAAAATGTGTCACACCACCGGTGAATCACTGTACTGTAATTCATTACTTTTTCTACCTTTTTGTTCTTCATATTCCAGTTAAATGATTGGTTTTCCTTTCACTGGTAATGAAATCTTTCTTTTTGTACTTGTTATTTTTACAAATCCCAGGACCAGTCTGTTAGAACAATTGCCACAAATTTCCAGCAGGGTACATGCTGAAACTGTTTGACAATTAAGACGTTGGAAGACATTATTTTCACAGTATGTACTAAGTCGTCCTGGCAGCTTTCTACGACAATTTTGGACCAGATTAGACCAGAGTCTAAGCTAGAAAAAGAGGATCCAGTTAAACTCAACGGAAGTTGGAGGAAACATTACTACTAAAAATTTGGTGTAAATTTATTTAACTAAACACTGCAGCTAATTTCTCTTAAGATCATTTATTTTAATGAGAGTGTATCGAAGTCCCGAGAGGTCGGAATTTTTCGAAGCAGAAATTCTGATTTAATGCTTAAAAAATGATTGAAATCTTCTTCAAAAAATCAAATGATTAATCGATTAAACTAAAGCAACGATGTTGATAACTCTAAGATAATGCTGACAAGTACAAGACAAGCAAGTACATTTTATTTGACCAAAACCTTAGAATGAAATCTGGGCCATTGGCTTAACGCTGCCCTTCTAACTTAACAATATCACCAGTTTTTATTTTATAGCAATGTTCCAAAAAAAAAAAGAAGAAAAATAAGAAAACAATATAAATTTGTATGACTTTTTAGTTAGATTTTATGCAATTGTTCTGGATTTTTCCTTGTTTTCTGTACAATGTTTTTTTTGAATAATTCGTTGTTATATTCCTTGTTTTCCAACGAGAAAACAAAGAAAGAAATCAAGACCCGAAAAAAACACTCATTTGTCTTGGGATTTGTTTTAGCATTAAAAACATCAGAACAAACCAAAATAAAAAGCTAAAACAAAAAGAGTAATCTTTATTTTACATTTATTTAAGTTTATTTATTTTCTTTAAGTTTAAGTTGTATTACTTTTTCTTTTATTTGTATACAAATACAAGTATATTTAAAAAAAAAATCGTTTGTATTATTCTTATTCTTACGGCTGTTACTGTGGTAATGTCAATAAAATTTCTGTTTATCAGTTTGACAAGACATATGCTTATTGCATGTCCTCGTTGTCTTGCAACAAACTACTTATACATACATACTAACACAAATAGCAATCATACATTTTATTCATACTTATACATACATTTATTTGTATGCCGCCATACATTCGCGTTCACAAACATACATATAAGTAAATGTACATTGTTCTCGTTTATTGCTGCTGTTGTAGTAGTGTGTTGTTTTACGGTTTTCTTTTTTTCGTATAGCAACTTTTTTTGACATAATGTCTTTTTGGCCATTTCCGCATTACTTAAGTAACCGATAAGAATGAAATTCATGGGCCCAGATCGCTTTTTTCTCTTTTATTATTTCTTTTTGAGTGGTTGACATTTAAATGTAATTTTTTGTACAAATGTTTTATATATTTTTTTTTTTTACTTTTTTTCTCAGTTTTAGTGTTTTAACTAGAGTTTGCGTGCATAATTTTAACAGTTTTCTTCGTCTTTTTTTTTCTTTTTGCTCCTTTCGTTTATTCTTAACTTGATAATTTATATGCTTTAAATGTGATGTAAAACAAAAATGTCTAAATATTTTAAATGTACCGACAAATGAGAGGAATTACATTTTTATTTCTTTTTTTGCTTTTGAAAGAAATTAATCAAGATATCACAAGACTTATAAAAGCCATAAAAATAGATAACAATTAATTTAAGTATATAAGTTTATTAAGTGGTATAAATATATAAGAATTTTTATACCTTATTAACTCTCAAAAGAGGAAACAGTGGCAAAACAGGCTTTTGAAAACAAAAGACTTAGGAGACATGCACTAGAATATGTACGTACAATAAACGGTAAATAAATAACTACATTTAAAAACTATAGACTGCTTTAATTTATCTATAATCCGTTAATCAAATAAATCTTATTTTGTAGGAAAGAATTTCCAAACGAAAAAACAAAACAGTGAGTTTAATTTGCATTAAATATGAAATTTTGTATAGTGAAAATTGGTAATCTGGTAGGTAAGTAGTTTTTAGAAGGGTTATGAGCCCTTTATCCAAATACCAATGCGGTCCATTGTGAATCCCTTCAATATAAAGAAAGAAGAAAGAGAGAAGTAAATAAGAAGAGAATGAAAGACATCATTTTGTTCTTGAATGTAAACGATTAGTGAAGTATCTTAATAAAATGTAGATTATTTTTGGGTCTGAAAGGATTTTAGTCCATAGATCGCGACTAAATAAATAAAAAAATATAAACATAGAGAACAATACTCTCCCAAGAGTCCCTTCATAACAATTAACAGACCAATTGCCCTGACAAACCCCAGTAGATGAATTGGTATTCATCCAGCGATACACCCCAGTTCACCCTGAAACATATCTTCTAGCCATTTCTGCCTGAGACCCTGTACCATACGACAATGGCACAGTATATGTTCAATCGCCTCTACCTCCTCAGCATCCTCGCAAAATCTACATAAATTCGGTATGGTATTATCCCACCCTAAGGAACAATGACCCATGAAGGCAGAACTATTTAACGGTGTCACGGAATCTAAACAAAAAAATTGGTAGTTTAGAAAAAAATTTAAGGCTAGTTTCATATTGTACTATTGAGTGTATTTTATTTGAATATGTGTAAATAACCTAAAAAAATTATAAATTGTAATATGAGGAAAACAGATTAAAAATACCGAAAAATTTACAAACATAAAAGTTTCACCAATTCCATAATAAAATAGTGAAACAATAGTAAAAAAAAAGTTAGTTCCAAAATGTCAGTTGCAAAGCAAATCCACAGAAATTTCTCCAATGCTAAAATGCAGTCGTGTAGAACTTAGCATCGTTAAATTTAATGAAGCACTTCTGACTTTGACTACCAAGTATTATGATGTTTTGGAGCTCAGCCAAAATATTGCAATGTTATAAATTTATCAAATATTTCAATATTTGTACAATTAACTTAAACGTGTTTCTTTGCAAAACTAACATTTTTTACTATAAAATTAACTATAAAATTTGCTATAATTCACTTCCAAAAAAACCGCAGAAACCAACTCGTTTCCCGGCAACTTCGCACACAAATGTATCTCTGATATAAGAAGTTTTTTACAATAGTGGGCATATAACTGCACCTTTTAAGTTGATTTAATAATGTCTGTCTATCCGCCTGATTGGTGGGAATAAAAAATATGACATATGCTTTTTTTAACCCAAGGACAAAACTTATTTTTATTATTTAAAGTCGCAAGAATTAGTAAATTGTTTAACCAAGACCTCCTACAACTAACCTCTGGCAATAGATGATTTCTATCCATGAACCATTTAATAATTTTAATATCCAGATCAAATTCAACTTTAATATGTTTTATTACATCGTAAATTTTGCCACCAATTTAACTAATTTTTGGTTCATATTTAACTGAAGTTTAATTTCAAACTGATCACAATTCCTGTATATATACCCTTCCAAAAAGATGCATAAATTTTTCATATATACCGATACTTAGATAATAATCGGCACAAAAACCTTTATATGAATTATACAGCTATTTTTTTCTGCTCTAGATCCAAGATTGTCGTTGGGTTATAATTTAAATACACACTAGTGTCTTTAATGTCAAGATTAAATTTGGTTCATATATATTTATGTATATTCCCCTAGATCATATAAGGAGCATAGGCTCTTTAGGTCTACAGAAACGCCAGAGTTTTCAGAAATAAACAATCTACTATGGAGCAGTTGGAAGTTAATGTTACTCGCGGCGAAATTTTCTTCTCTTTCTTTCTGCATGAATCACTTACAACATTCAACTGAAACGTTCACATATACAAAAACAATATAAGATTATATAAAAATTGCTGCCTAAAGAGTTATAAAAAGTCGAAGGTACCTTCCGTAGCTGAATTTCCGATTGAATTTGTTTAAGCTTCCTTAGATTAAACTTTCGTTTTCTTTTGTAAAACGTTTAATTAAAATACACAGTAGTATGCACCATTTTAACTTTAAAGTTTATATTAGTTAAATAATTCTGATCACTTCACTCGGTGACTGTTAACTTGTTAAATTGCTAAATTTCAAAAACATTATTGTATACCCTCCAACACTAGTGTTAAATAGAAAAATTACTCAAGGAGCCGGAATATATCGTCCCCTTAATATAACAATAGCGTATGTGCTCATACGCTATTATTTTTTTATTGCATATTTAGAATCTCCATCATTGATTTTATGTCTGGTCTAAATTTCGTCAAATTCTACTTCCAAAAAGTGGGTCAAAATGTCGTTGGAAAAAATAGTGTATAATTTCTTGTTCAAAGTTTTCCTTCAATAAGTGTTCAAGCTCATATGCGTTATTTTACTTGAAATTGCCACTCCAAAATTGTTAAAAGAATAAAAGTGTAAACGCATTATATCCCATTTTAGCCTGTAGAAAAAAATACAATTTATGAAAACTTTAACTCATAAAATAGCTTATAATAATATACACTATTGTTTGAGAAATAGTTTCATTCCGACCATCGAAAGCGAAATGATCTCCACAATTTGTGCAAGAAAAATGTAATTCCTCGTGGCTCGCAGACATTTCTCATTAACTTACGAGGTAAAAAGAAACAAAATTGTTTAGATGAGCCAGATGTAGCAGAGGAAGAGAAAGAAGACGAATGAACTTCTAGTTATTTTTGATTTACGCAATGTAGACCTTAATTTGTCATAATTTTTTGTTTATAATAACCCAAATTGGAAAGTAATGAATATGTGCCACTGAATTAACAAAACTATGAATTAATCACTGTTTTATAATGTTACAAAATGATAGTTTTGAGATCAAATATTTTAATAAAAATGCCGTAAAATTATTGAATAAAACAGCGTATACCATACAAAATAAAATAGTGTATCAGATACATCATACGAATTCCTTAAAAAATAAAATAGCCTATATGGAGGACTTGCACTTTGAATGACATAATTATGGTCTTAAAGGATGAGTAGAATAAAAAAAATTGATCAATTTAAAGACAAGAAACGGTATTATGTATTCGTCGAAAAATCCAATTTGAAGAATTTTTATTTACCGCGATATTGAGGTTTTAATAGACATCCGATTTGACAAAAACTTTAAACACGATTTTCTCAAAACCCCAAAAAAAATTATACGCTATTGTTATATTGAGGGGACGATATATACATACATACGTTACGGTGTCTTAGATGAATATTAAAAAAGCTTCACACGGAATTACAAACTTATGCGGCAGGACCACACATTAAACTGATTCCTCAAATGTACGTATGTTTTGATAATAATTTGCTTTGCTAAGAACAGCCACACTTAAAATTCAGGCCACCAAACTTCATTTAAAAGTTGTTATTATAATAAAAAAATGGATTTTTTTGTCGGAAAATATTAAATTATTTGAGAATTAATAAAATACCAATAAATTATACAAAACATAAATACAACTTAAAGAAATCACATGCACACACACCAAACTCGCGTTAAATATTTATAAAATTCAAAAGTGTTTTGATTTTCGTCAAATTCACAGCAAACCATACGGGTGAATTTTTTATTACTAAGTCCTTATCCATACTACGAAACATTTGCTGCAAAAACTTTTCTCAATTCTCTTTTGAAACTGCCGTAGAATAAAAATTTTGTTTTACAGCATTGAGTCATTTTTATGCCTTCACTCTTTCTTTCAATAACAAACTTACAAAAACTGCTTGTACACTTTTCCATTCTTCTTTCCCCTTTCATCAACAAACTCAAATGTTTCGCAGCAAATGTTTCATAATACGGATTGCGACTAACAAAATTACCGCAAGTGTTAGTTCGATGCGTGGCCTTGCCGCTTAAGTTTGTTAATCCGTGTTAAAAGTTTTTATATTCATTCAAGACCCCATAAAGTATATATTTTCCGGGTCCTTGAATAATTCTAAGTTGATTTACGCTCACTTTCGAACAAATCAAAAGAAAAGAGCAATATAAATGTCAAATTATTTTGATTTCTCCCAAGCAGTTCTGGATTGAATACAGTTCCCAAATCCAAATCTGGAACAACCACCCTAAAACCTTGATATTTTTGATATACAAATTTACTTAAATTGGTGATGGAATACACCTATTCTCATAAAATGTTGCACCACTTCGTTCTATATGAATTATACTACCATATTTTGTAAACATCGGTACATAATTTACTATAGGCTAACTATAACACCGTAACGAATAATGCTATTTTAGTAAGTTTAGTTTCATTACGTCATAGTTTCATTAGTCTTCAAATTAAAGTGACAAATTACGTGAAAGTCGGTTCATATTGTACGATATGCCCCATATAAATCCCACTCTCAGAAAACACTTTAGTGCGCCTAAAACAAAAACGAATAAAGCTTTTGTAGCAAATTTGGTCTTTGACAGTTATATAAGTCTAGAAATCATTCTACTGATGATCAGTCCATAATTTCCCAAAGGTCCAATATACAACCTTCTAAAATTCACTTGAATACACCTAAAAACAATTTAGTTTCTTTTGCCTAAAGAAAAAATCATGAAACTTTGTGATGGTTGGCCTATAATTTAATATAGAAAACCCATTACGGATTTTTTTATTTATCTGAATAGAGGTTATCAAGGGATCGGCACAGCCAAATATAGTTCCTTAACCGTGGAAACACAGCTTCACCGTATGAACGTAGTAATGTATGACGTAGATACGCTGTCAAGCCAAACATGTAATAATTAATACACAGGCACACAATAGTTGGCGCAAACGTAAAAGCCATAGATCTAATGCTATTTCGTAGATCTAATGCTGCTTCATGTACCAGCTACGGACGTATTGTCATATAAAAATAAAAACTTAAAATATAAAATGAAATAATTTTTTGGGGTTTCAATTTGAAAACAAATAAAGGCGTTTCGAGCAGACCTACTAATTGGACCATGGAAAAGACAAACAACAATTTCAATAAATTTGGATATTTTCTAATATTATTTTCAAATTAAAACAAAATATATACGTTGTGGGTAAATAGAGCGTTTCTTTTCTACCTCCTAACGACTTACGACCCAGTTGAGTTTTTTTGTTCAAAAAAATATAAAACATTTTTGCAACATCTCATTAACGTTTTTAAAATTTTAATAATATTTTTCAGACTTCAAACAAATATTGTTTCTACAATTTTCAAAGTTAAAGAAAATTACTTTAAAATGAGCTTACAATCTACCGAGTTGAAGTAAACTCAACTAATATAAATTTCAATCCAAGATCATATAACTTCCCTTTTACTTTTTATACAGACAAAATACCATTACTTAACACATGTTTGTCTACAACCTTAAAGTAATTATTTAATTTTGTTCGTAAAGTCTTAAAAAAAAAAAAAACCTTTAAAAACAAAATGTATATTCCCACCAATAAATAACATTCCACATAGATTTTTTGATCCTTAATTTATTTCTGCACTTAAGTAAGTAATATATGACACTTGTCTCATCTCTACCTCCGAAGAGAACCTTTTAACCAACATATGTAAGCCCACGCTTATTAACAAACTAAAACACTTAAACCAAAAGCTTAAGCCACAAACAGATGTACATACATGTGTTCATATATATAAAAGAATAAACCATTCCTACTCATTTGCAGAAAGAACAAAATAACAAGAGCCAAAAAATAAACTAAAACTAATATTAAGATCTAAAAAAAGTAAAAGTATCGTATTTGGCGGTGCCGAATCTATGATGCCCTACACTGAATGTCAGAATGTTTCAGGAATTGGTTTTATATGAGATCTATGATGAATTGTGTACAAATATTTGTTAAACTTGGCCTCACAGTATTTTAACTCGTGGGTGTTTGAGGTGCACTAAAGTCTTTTCCGAGAGTACGTTTTATATGGAACATATGTTTGATTATGGGCCGAGAATTACAAGGTTTTTAGATTTTATATCTAGTCATATAAAACTTAATTGGGCCTATAGTTTGAATAAAACATTATAACTCGTTTCTTTTTATGCGTAATTAAGTATTTTTTAGGAGGGGTTTTATATTGGACCTATGCTAAATTATAGACCGAACATGACAAAATTCATAAGAGCATTAAAGACCCCAACTTTCAAACAGTAATACAACTTGTAAGCGTTTAAGAAGTTTTAAAGTAATTTTCGAAATGCTGCCTTATTAGGGGCTTAGCTTAAATTCTCATCACAATATATGGGGTCACGAACGTACGTTCGTACGCTTTTGATGTACAAATAATATAGAAAACAAAACTTTTACTATCATTTTTTGCGATTAGATAGCATTTTGGAAGCGCTATGCTAAGTGCAAAAGGAGGAATTCATCCAGTTTGAGTTTTCAAAATGATAGTTATAAACATGTATTTGGTCACGAACGTACGCAAAATAGAAGTCAACTTTGGCTGACAGTACACGCAAAGAAAAAACATGGTTGTGGTAAACATATTCTAAGAGCAACATATTATGATAAGAATTATGATTGTTCACCATATTAAGATTATTATTGAATCATATTATGACTAAATATACTCGTACTATTACATCATAATATTTTTCCCTTAATCATATTATTATTCTGTTAATCATACTAAGTTAAGAAGTAATCAAATTATTGTCATGTTAATCATAATAAGCTAAGAAATTAATCATATTATTGCCATGTTAATCATACTAAGTTAAGAAGTAATCAAATTATCATCATGTTAATCATAATAAATTTAGAAGCAATCATATTATGATACAGCACCTTTCAAAGCTGTCATAAAAATACAAAATAAATTTAAATATTTTTAAATCGATTTTTTATTTTGTGGCTTTTTACAATTTGTCTTAATGTAAATCAAATAGTGGAGTTCAATATACGACTTGCAAAAGAGCAAATGAAAAATCTGTGGTTTTCATGGGCAACCGCGTGTGTCCATTTTTTCGATTTTAAGATGTTGATGCCATATTGCCTAATTTTGAACGCTCTTTACATTTTTTTTTAAAAAAGATGGATTAATTCCGATTTTTTAACGTAATGACAGAGTACAAAATGTGCAATACCTAGCCCGTAGTTTGATCTAGAATGGTTTTTCGGCTTTCCTGAACAATTTGTTTTAAGACATACGCGGTTGCCCATGAAAACCACAGAAATATCGTAGCACTTTTATAAAATATAACGAAATCTCTGTGTGTTTTTTTGTTGGATTTTACAAAAAAACTATGATATTTTGAATTTGCACTATTACATCACTAACACTTGAATGAACTCCGCTAATATTTTAATTTTTTAATTTCTTTAAACTTATATTTTTTTATGGAATTTTATATTTTAATTGTTTAACCGCTCACAAATAAAAAAAACGACACAACTTCTTCAAAATTATTTTTCAAATGGCGCTAACATAATATGATTAGAGTAAAAATAGTTTGATTGCATCTTTAACATAATATGATAAATGTATAGAAAGTTATCATGTTATGGCTATTAAATATCATGATATGATTGTGAGAAATTAATATGTTTAGAAAGTTATCATAATTAAGTTGTTAGAAAAATAATTATTTTTCGGTCAACAATACTCAAATTCATAATTGCGATAAACATTAATATGTTTACAGTAACTATAATATTGTTGATATTAAATAAAAACAAGTAAGAGTGCTATATTCCGCTGTGCCGAATTTTATATTCCCTTCACCATTGTGCGAGTAGAATAGAGAGCAACTAAATAATTTTTACATATACATATACATACATATTTACAATACTTAAAACTTCATTATAAATGAAATTTAAAAAACGAAAACTGGTAAATATTTTTTTTTAAATCGTTTTTAGTTTCTATTTGTTAAAATTATTTCGTTAAATATATGAAATAATAAAGAAGGGTGATAACGAAAATCATATTGGGCATTATGCTAGTATATGTAAACAAATACGAAGGGGGGGAGTGAGGGGATTAGAAGAAGAGACGACAACCGGATTTGAACTTCGTTTTGCATAAGGACCCAGAACATATATACTTTATAGGGTGTAGGACCTTCGGTGACAATATATTGTTACATTAAACATAGTGTTGTTGCCGTAACCATGCCCAACCATATTTTTTGTCTGCGTGTAGTGAAATGTTAAAATCTGCGTAATGGAATGGAATATTCAAAAGTGATTAATTTATTTTAAAAGTGTATTAATGTAGGTCTCCATCCAGTATTTACAAAATAAAATATTTCTCTTGGTTTTTGTTTAATAGGCTTATGTACCGGTCGCAAACGTACGATTTTTCCATATGTTTTTTTATTTTTAACATTATGCATTTCCCATAAATATCTTAAAATTTTTTTAACAAAAAACTTAATACTTAATTAACAATTGATTGTAATGGAGATATTATGAAGATAGAGTGAAAACATAACATATTTTTTGCATGTAAAATAATCATATAAAAATGTCTTTAGAAGTAGCTTAAAAAGAAAATATAAAATTTTCCAGTTTCCAGCGCAATTTCCTCAAGTACAACAGCTGTGATATGCTATGAAACCATTCTTTTATAAAAACATAGACTTTTTTATAATAATAATAATAAACAATAAAAGACGATGATTATCAACATTTAATTTTTCTATCCTGGTTGACCATTCTGAGGAAATGCCCATATCACATCACAAATAGCTTTAGGTGTGATTTTCAGTCTTACAAAACTAAATTTACCAAAATTTCAACATAAAGATGTTGTTACATTTGTTATATTTGTAGACGTACGTTAGTGTTTCTCGAGAGTGGGCTTAAAATGGGGCCTATGGTAAATTATAAACCGATCTTGATGAAATTTCTAGTCATATAAATCGGATCTGTGCAAAGTTCAAAAATTTCTAACAGGAAAAAATATATGTTTTTTTTAAGGTCGATAGAACTTACGAAGGAACTGTCATACTGCGCTCACTTTTTAGGAGATCAGTATAAATACTATGGTTAATCCTCATTAATAGATTCACGCTTGAACAACCAACTACCAAATTATCCAAATTAACTTTGAAAGTCCCTTCATCGAGGCGCACAAATTTTAGATGTCTTCGTGATTTTAATGAGGTACATAATTGTTCATCTGAACATGTTTTCTAAATAAACAAAAGTGCCGCATATGGAGCCAGACCAATCGACTGTATACCAAATTTATCAAATGCAGAAAAAGTACAAATTTTTTACGTATTTACATCATAAAAAGTACCCTATACATTAATCTGGTTCATATTCTATCTGTTTACCAAATTTTCCGAAACCAGGAAAAGTACCAAGAGTACCAGCTTTTCCTCATAGTGGGCCCCCAGAAAGTACACTATATGTTAATTTAGGTTTTAATCTGTGTCTATATCAAATTATTCGAAAAGAGAAAAGGTACCAATTTTATCCCGTTTTTACTCTTTAAAAGTACCAATATTATCCCTTAAATAATTCCCTATATTTTAATCCTGACCATATGCAATCTGCATGCCAAATTTAGCAAAAAAAAAAGTACGAATTTTTCCTCCAAATTTCCTCTTAAAAGTATCCGTTTTTTTAATCTGGTCCACGGTTTACGCGTGATTGAGTTACAAACTAACAAACATCTAAACAATCATATATCCAAACATACAAACTTTCACATTTACAATAACTATTAGTAGGATTTTAAGTTCAATCGAGTTAACAAAAAAAACAACATTAAACAAATTCTCAATCGTAAATTGAGAAATTGTTGTTTCTACTTGGCGTAACCGAAGTAGAGAACTAAAATTATTTATTACACGAAATGTAATAAAGATGTAGGGTGCAGTAGAGGTGGGTGTTTTATGTCTGCGATAATTAATTAGATTCAAAGGGATTTAATATATGAAGTACCTACTTGCAGCGGTTGGTTTGTAAATAAAGCGGCCGATAAGGTGTTATTTTACAAAACTAATTTATTGATAATAATTTAAGATTTTGTTTGCAAAAATTATTTTTGTTGAATTGATGTTACGTGTAAGTTTGTGTGTTTGTTTGATTGTTTTGTTTGTTTCGACTTATGTGTCTGTTTTAATTGTTCTTGTTTGTTCACAACTTTGTGCTTGTTTTAATTCTCTTGTTTGTTCAAACTAAGTAAGTGTTAATTTCACTGGGTTTTATTTGTTTTAATGTTGATGTTGAAGTTTGTGTTTAATTTTATTTTTAAGTTTTTAAAAGCTGCTGCTGCTCAGGTTTTTCCGTCGAAGACTTACGAGAGAAAAAAAAATCTTGGCGCCACGTAAGTCCTGCTAAGGTCGTTTTTACACGGCAGTTTATCCGAGGCCGAGGCTGCTCAGTCGAGGTCGATCAAATGGTCATCGAGATCATCAGACGATCGATCCTCGACAACATATATAATTTTTTTTTTTGGGAATTTGGACAGATTTAATCCTAAAATACTTAGAAGAGCTGGAAGCAATTTGACACCAAATTTTTTTCATTGCTGTTGAGTCGTTCTGAAAATAGCGTGACTTCGACAGAAGCACATAAACTTAGAATTACTTGAGGACCCAAAATATATTCAGGCTTAATATAAATATTTTTTGGTGTTACGAAATGACAAACTTAATTTACCCTCATTCACTACACGTGGTGGTGAAGGGTATAAACAGAAGAAAAAACACCAAAAACAAAACCATCAACTAGAATTCTTTGAGCCATGAAAGGAAACTTCTTCATGTATATATTAGTGTATATGCACATACATGTGATTAGCTTTATGTCTGCCTGTGTGTGTTTGCTTTATTTTAAGGCTAAAACAAATAACCCCAGCATAAAATTATGCTGCTCTACCAATTCATTCGCACACTCAATCTCACCCAAGCTCTGTATGCTCTAACTTAGTACAAACAGCAGCCCAAATAAAGCTACAAAAATAAAAATCACAAGAAAATAAAAATAATAAGAAGATAAAACTCGAAGGAAAAAAGCCCTTTTTCAATTTACCACATACCGTGCGAAATGTAAAATGCACGTCATAATGAGAAATTCATTTAAGTTAATTTTTCTGTATGCGTGATTTCGGGTTTCTTCTTAGTTTTTTTTTTTTTTTTTTTTGTGTTTAATAAATGTATAAAATTTGTTGTTTGTCCGACCTATATATACGAGGGTTTGTTAAGTTTGTCAGAAATCAAAAACTAGTTGCAATAATACAAACTTACCTTTATTAATTGAATAAAAGATCTTTTTTCTTTTTTTAAATTCGAGGAAATTGTTAGAATCTTGAAAGAAACTGAAAAACATCTCATATTTCAGTGAAATTCTTTGAGTTTTATTGCAGCTAGAAACTTTTTTTACTGACATGTTATCTAAGGAATTATGGCGAATATCATTTAAGTTGCAATTCTATTAATTTTTTGGCCAAACAAATCTAAATTTTAATTTTCACATTCACCTTAATATGAAAGTTGACGGCAGCGAAACAATAGTTGTATTTTCTTAGTCGTTATTATTATTACTATTGACAGTTTTTTGGTATTTTCTACGCCTCTAGACAAGAAATTTTGCGACGAGTCAAATGATACTTAAAGAATTTATTTAGAAAGTAAACAAAGGGTATCCAAGAATTGCGTAGCATTTCGAATTTAATAAAAAAGTTTTTTAAAAATAAAAATGTATATCGGTCAAGTAATCCCCCTACTAGCTCTGCAGGCTCCCCATCTTAACCAAAATTCTAAATCACGTTTTTTTTTTAATAAACTTGTTAAGCCTTCTCGATAATGTTGTTTTTAAGCTCCTGAACTGTTGTGGAATTATTGCTGTAGACTTCAGTGCCCATGTTCTCTAACTCTTGCGTCGAGAAGCTTTTCGATTGAAATGTGTGAAATGAAACAAAAATGCCGTATATTGAAACAAACAGCTGTTTTTCTCGCTAAACTGTGTCTGTAACTTTTTTTTTGGCGAGTACTAGCTGTCACGTAAGGAAATTACTCGCCAATTTACAGGAAAAGTGTGTCTGTAATATTTTTGTGAGAAAAGTTCACGCTTTGAACTGTCAAATAAACTCACGAATAAAAATGGGGCAAGAAACAATTTCCACACTAAAAAACAATTAAAAATGCAAAGAATAATAATAATAATATTTTGTTCTTGGCTCATTTTTTCAATGTTTAATTATTTTGCTTTTAACATTTTTATAAAATATACGAATGTTTTCAAAGCTCGTTTGCACACAACAAACATTAAAGTCACACTTCACATGCTTTGGTATAGCCGACGGTTCTATGGTCGCCCGCAACTAAATGTGTGACTGGCGTTCTCAACGTCTGCAATGCCACATCGGCTTCGAGTAGAATATTATGACATTTATAACGTAACGACGTAATCCCTTTTGATAGTATTCGACATAAGTTACAGACACACTTTTTTCTCACTTTTCGAGAAACGATGAGAGAAGTTCTTACTATAGTTCCAGAACATGGGTACAGATTTCAAAAACCCCACAAAAAATAGTCTAAAGATATAAAATCGCATTATGATCTTGGTGGCCAATTCACTCTTCCTCTAAGAGAATTATGCGATTTTCGAACTTTTCCTTTAAAAGATCCATTGTTTCTCTTGCTGTGTAACAAGTGTCCCCATTCTGTTAAAAAAATATATTTTCATGTCTAACTCTTAAGTTTTCCGCCACAAAAAGCATCGGATCATCTCCCTGATAGGTCAAATTTGGACACCCGTTATATTTATTAAATAGTTTAAATAAAAAATGCAACTTAAAAATAACTTATGTACGCAAATTTTATTCATAATTGTTAGAATTTTGTCTTAAATACATTAAAAAGTACGTTTAACGTGCACCAAATTAAAATTGGCCAAATGCCACTATGAAGTATCACTTGAAAAACTAAAGCAGTCAGGATGACTACTTTACTTTTAGTTTTGCAAAAACAAACTTTTAATTTAATTTATTTTAATATTAATTAATAAGAAAAAGCAAATACTTATGCCTGTATTCATAAAAAATTTTTAAATTTATTAAAGGTTTAAAGAACAAGTTTACTTTGAAAATTGTCCTTAAGAAACGTTTGTTAAATTTAATAACCGTTTGTGAATACTGGGGTTAATGTCAGAAGAAACCCATAAATAGAGATGGAATTATTATTTTTTTTTTTTTTTTTGATTTTCTATAAATAGTCGAGATCGACACAACACTGATAGAAAATATCAAGCTAACGTTAAAGTGATGTTGTCGTGGGCTTGCTGTGACAACAACTTAATAATGACGTCGACATCGACAACGACTTAGGTAATTTTGTTTTACATACAAAGTTTACTCATCAAATTATATTGATAATTTGACTTGAGAAGTATTAACAGTTTGAAGTTAATTAAATTCAAATTAAATAATAATAAAATTTACGATTTTTTAACTTTATTTCAAAGAATATTGAATTTAAATTTTTAACCCTTGGTGTTCCTTAAAAAAAATATTAATTTATGTGGCAAATAATTTACTTAAACAAAAATAGATGTTTAATAAAAATTAAATAATCATAATACCGGGTATTTTTAAGCCCGATAGAACATGAAATTATAGAGAAAAAAATAGCGAAAATTAAATCCAAAACAATTTGTATACCCACCATCACTAGTGGGGAAGAGGCTAACTAATGGTGTTTTCTTTTCTACAAAAAATGTGACATTTTATTTTAAAAAAAATGCAATTTGTCTGTTTCTTTAACATTTTGCTCGCGAAAAGGTTGGCTTGTTTTATTCTCAAAAACTCACCCTTTTTTGGAAGCAAAATTTTTATGAAACAGACACCAAATTGCGTTTTTTTAAATAAAATGTCACACTTTTTTGTAGAAAAGAAAACATCATAAGTTTGTCATTCCGTGTGCAATTTTTTTAACATAAATCTAAGACTGACTTTCGAAACCCTTAACAGAAAAAGTGGGGAATGTAAAAAAGATAAACACACTGTTTATTGTTGGTATTTTATTTTCGTTGCAAATAAGACTTTTTGATTGTTTGCAATTCTCATTCCCTCTGCAGTTTTGTTAACTAATATTTTTGCCTTTTCTAAAAAAATTTTTTGGAAGAATGTTTTTTGATGATCTGGGTTCTGGCATAGAAACTAGCTTTTCCTCAAACATGTGTTTCTAAAACGACTGCGCAGGAAATTTTATTGCGGAATTTCGGTTTTTTTGTAATTTCAATAAACCTAATCGTTTTTGAGTAACGCGAATATATGTTTTGCAACCTCCTCCGATTTCGAAATAACGGTATATTTCGAAAGCAAGAGCTAACCTAAAAAACGGCTAGCACCATTGGATTCAGCGTACCAGAATTATGTTAAAACGCCATGTGCCCGGCTTGTCTATTTTTTCAACTAGCACAGTGTAACTAATTAGTTTCTCGGGTCAATGACTGAATAAAAAAATTTGGATAGTTTGGTGGCTCAGTTCAAACATAAATCCATTCATGATGATTTATCAGCGTATGCAAATCATAAATGTCAAAAAGTCAGCGCAATATGACAGTTCGTTTGACAGCTAACGCTTTTATACTTTCTATCAGGCTTAAAAACATCTTCTACTATTTATTTATTATTAAATAATTTGTTAAAAGAGCTTCAAAATTCTTTAAAAAAACGATGTATGGCAGTGTTATCTCTTAAAATATATTTCAATTATTCCGACAACCATAAAATTATTTGTATTGAACAAACAATTGTTATGGAAACCACATAATGAATGCGGGCATATGTGCATGTGAATAATATGATTGTACTTCCCATGTTCAAGTCAAGACTGATTCAATCATATCAAGATTGCAATTCCCATAATATGGTTAAAGTTTTTTCCTCAAAAAAATACTAAATAAAGTGTGTTTATAAAACGTTTAACTACTTTTTATGGTCCAAGTGAAGAATTATTTCTCTTTTATTATGCATTTTAAAATAAAACTTAAAAAATGCATTTTATTTTATAACGATTTTTTTATGTGTATAAAAGAATTACTTTTATTATGCGTAAGTGATTGTAAAAAAAATAAAAATAATACCAGAAACTAATTGAAAATTGCTATACGGCTATAGAAAGCTAAAAAAAAAAGCCATGAAATAAAACAAGAACACTTTATGAAACAAGTTTACATAATTAACAGGTGGCACTAAATTTACGGCGTTATTATAAGATAAAAATTAAGCAAATCCTTAAGAACTTCCAAAATGTCAACATAGAGTTATAAAATCTATAATCTTTAAACCAGAGATTTATAAAAGAACCCTAACATTTTCCAAAATTATTTAAAATGGTTAATCGTGCGCACATTTAGTATCAGCTGTAAACTTTTTGTTCACTTAAGTGTTTTTGCTGGTGTTTTAATTTTATTTCTATATTTGCATTAAAGTAAGGAAATAAATTTTTATGACATTTTTTTCTCTTTATGAAAGAATTTTAAAAAGCAGTTCTGTTTTTTAGTATTTCAACTCCTAAACAAATGAGTTTCATTCAGCAAAATGTGTTGTAAAAGCAAGTAAGTAAATTGCATGCCTAACTTAAGTTTATAATTTTAATAAAGTTAAAAGTAGAGAAGTGTTTTGTAGAAAATGTCTATTAAGTAAAAAAATTAAAGCGATGCCGATTTTGTAATAAGAAAAAAACTAAGTTTTTAGACGTACATTTTCTTAAGCTATAATAATTTAAAAATTAGATTTTAGTTTAAACATATAGGAAATACATTGCCTTAACTAAATCTCAATACCAATATTAATAAGAATATTAGAATTAATACTTAATTTCACTTATATATCTCCTCTAAAATATTATTATGTCTTTCTCTTAAGAAAAAATACACAAAAAGTCTATGAATTGTCTGTTGTGGATCGGGCTCATTCCAAATTCTGTTAATTAAAAAACCCGTTAAGCCAAAAAAGAGTCGTGCGTAATAAAAATCACAAAGTTGCGTGAATCGATCACTGATATTCAAAGTAGATTTAAATAATTTGGTAGTGTTGATCAAAAGTGAATTTATTTATAATAATTCATGATGAGTATGGTAATCATAACTGTCAAAAAGAGTTCGCAGTATGGCAGTTCGTTTGACAGCTGCTCCTTTCGTAATTTCCGGCGGGCTTAAGAGCGCACCCTTTAAAAATCAAATTTAGCAACAAATTTTTAAATCTATATGAAAAAACGTTTCTGCGAGAGCTAGTTAAAATAATAAGCCGTTTATTAACTCAAAAATTTTTTAAATTTTCGTGTCAATCGTTATTCATTTGTAATTTTAATAACTGTAAATATTAGTCAGGGTAAGAGAATGAGCATGATTGCAAAACAAAATTTGCGTGCGTAGTAAAAACTCTAAAATCGCATACGAATCTTAATGCACTCACGAAGACTTTTGTAATAAACTATTGCATACAAAAAGCTGCATGATGCAGCGTCTTAGACCACTCACCCACTAACACACATTATCAAACAGAATTAAAAATAAATATGTTGAATACATTATTTCGTTAAAAAACACATTTCTCAATTTAACTGGCAAATCATGATGGATTTGTTATGTGTAAAAAAAAGCAAAAAAAAACAACAACACCTACAGATTTTTTGACATAGAGGCAACCGTGATTTCTTGCTTATATCTCAGTCATTTATGGTCCGATCTGTCTAAATTTCAATACCAACATTTTACGGAGCATTTGTGACAGAAATATATCGCGACCTTAGAACAACAAGGTTCTATTTACACCAACCCTGCAAATAATATTGGACCACCTGATCCATTTTGATAAAATGGACTACTCCATGGACTGGTTCGAAGTAATGCAAGCATGGACCATGTCATTGTTAAAAAGTGTTTGTAGTGAGACGACATAACTTCGTTTTTTAACGACATGCTTTTGTTTTTAAACGACTTCAAAACTAATCCTCTTGGGTACAATAGAGTAGTTTTAAAACTATTCCTTTGTAGTCCAAAGCTGGGTTCTATGGTCCTGCCCTAGGACATCGTAATGTTAAATAGACCATGTTTTTTACATACGTTTGGGTTACTTTTGGACTAGTCCTAGTGCCTTGTAGACTGCTCTTATTTTTTGCAGGGAATACTACTTTTCAGAAACTTATTAATCGCTTTATTTTGTCCATTTCTAATTAACTTAAAAATGAAATATTATTATCCTTTTTAAAATAATCATGCTACTTTATCATTTTTGCAGAAATTTAGTCTCAAAAAACCGTTAGAGCTCTATTGCTCAGTGATCAGCAAATAAATTTGTGACAACATGGTTCTAAGTAACAAATACAACTTTGTGCTACGATAAAAAAATAATTTTTGTAGATAGAACCATGTGTTATTGGGAAAGTTCAAATTCCGAAAGTGAGAAAAGTAATCTATATACTTATATAAAAATGAAAAATGTTTACAGTAACATCACGTGAGCCCTAAAAATAAAAAAGGGGCAGGGTAATTGGTACCCCTCATAGGATGCCAATATTAAATATCGCATATCTTAAGAGCCGCAGCTCGTATTTTATTGAACTTTTGGTAGTAGAATCTTCTGAGCCCCAAAATTGAAATAAAATAGCAGCGGGGGAAGTGGTATCCACCATAGGACGCCAATGTTTAATATCGAATATCTTAAAAACTGTTGTAGTGAAAATGTTCAAACTTTGTAGAAGTCACTCTTATGGTATACTACACTTTTGAAAATAAAAATATAACGAGTAGGCGCAGGGGGAAAATACCTCCCATAAGATGCATTTATTAAATATAGCTCAACTGAAGAACTATTAAAGAGAGAGTCTTCAAACATGGTTATAGCTACTATTATGGCAAACTTTAAATTTCAAAATAAAAATGGGTGGGGAAGACAGAGGACGAGAAGTACCCCTCATAGATAGAAATATTAATAAGAGCCGCTGCACGCATTTTGTTGAACTTTTGGCAGTAGGATCTTCTGAGCCCAAAATTTGAAATAAAATAGCAGCGGGAACGTGGTACCCCCCATAGAACGCCAATGTTTATTATAGCATATCTTAAGAACTATTAAAGGGAGAGTCTTCAAACGTGGTTAAAGCAGCGTAGCGAAGCGCACCGGGTTAAGCTAGTAAGAAATAAAAACAATGCAATAAGAGTGCCAATTTTTGTGTTAATATTTTAGGATTTTATTTTGTATTCTTTAAAATGATTTATTAAAATAAATAGTTATTCGTTTTTAATAAGATAAATTTTGGGCACGGCAATAATGGGAATAACAAAAAACCTTCTCAAATGCAGTTAAAAACCAAACAAAATAGAAACATTGATCCCTTACTGAATACGCGATGAGTTTCACCCTTTGCTTTAGATAGTTTCACAAAATTGTACAAAAAGTCTTCTTAAGTTCAATATGGTTTTGGCACATATGATTTAAATGTATTCGCACAGTTCCTTAAGCCACGTTTTACAATTTCTGCTTAGGCCTCTATTCTTCGAAATTACGTAATGTGTTTTTAGCTCAAGAACCTCGTCTTCAGAAATTCATTTTACGGATTTTATTCTCCTATTGCGGTGGGGTGTCACAAAGCCATAGGACATAAAGCCATATGGCATTAAGTCCCAATTCATTGAGACATAAGGGCATATGCCATTAAGTCTCAATATAATGGGACTTAACGCCATACATTTTTTCCGTAAAATGAGACATAAAGCCATATTTTCGATAATGATTGTATTTCACCCTATTTCATGTAGAAAATGCTTTGTTGTTTCATGTCGCCCTGTTTTATGTCAAAAATGGCGGTATGAACTAAGTCCCCAATGAATTAACTCCCCAAACCCAAAATGAACTAAGCCCCTAAATTTGGGGACGTCGTTCATATATGGAAAAAACCCGAAAAAGCTACGCTAACAAGTGCTTCTCTGCATAGCCGGCCTTCGGCCGGACGCAATGATTTTCTCCTCTATGGTATAACAAACACCGGCTTCGCTAACTAAAGCTTCTCTGCGTAAACGGCCTTCGTTCGGAAACAAGACAGATTTTAGAAGCTTTACTTAGCGAAATCGGTACTTGTTATACCATAAAGGAGAAAATTCTTGCGTCCGCCCAAAGGCCGACTATACAGAGAAGCTTTAGTAAGCGAAGCCTGTGTTTGTTATACCATATAAGCATTTGTAACGCAACACATCAAATGGGACATAAAGCCATTATGGCTTTATGTCCTATGGCTTTGTGACACCCCACCTCCTATTGCATCTTTTAGCTACACCAGTGTTACATTATTTTCGTGTGTGTTGTAAACTTATTTTTGGAAAATCGCAAAATAGCTTAGAAACGCGAACAAAATTTCCAGACAATTGTTTAAAGTAGCTATAAAAAAGTAGTTGCGTCGCGAATTTCTCGGTTTATTCCTTTTCAAATACTTTAAAATCTTTTAGTTGATTTAAAAACATAATTTGACTTTTCTTCTTGAGCTAACAAGTCGAAAATTCCTAAAGAATTCCTAATGTTTGTTTTGTGTAACAATTTTTTGATAGTCATATTTACAGCTCGTAAAGCAGTTTTCTTAATTCAAAATTTTTTTCGTCTTATGTCTTTTCCCAAAGAGCTACTATAACATTCCCGTGCCTGATGTTTTCTTTGTTGCACGTTTCGCTTCCAAGATTTTTGGTTTATGGCCCGTTTTTGCGTTCCTTCCGAAGTAAATGCAACATTTGGTTCATCCCCTGCCGAATAGTTTTCATTGGCTACCAAATTACTTACATTTATCTGAACACGTATCTGAACACCATCTAAATGAAAAATGTTGTTATTTCGTGAAGCACTAACGGTACTATTTAAAATTTAAGCGCATATTTATGCGCCACGCAATAAGTTTAGTGAACGAGTACTTAACAAATGTTTTTAAACAAATATAACATTTAGAGGACCACGGCATTCTCTTACAACGAAGCAGGTTTGTAAGGGAGAATATTAAATAATAACTGTAACAACAAAAAATTCAGAGTGTTAAGCTGATCGTGACCTTCAGCACTTTTATATGCGTTGAATAAAGCGGTTTTTGTGTGGTACTCGCCAAATGTATGTCTGCCTTGAGCGAGATGGCACATTTCTCCCTTAAAAACCTGCTACGTTTAAAACTACATTTTTATTGGGATGGTTCTTTTGGCAATTAATATCGTGGTAAAATTATTTAACAATTTAAAAGTTGATAAGTTGATTAAATCTATTTTTTAAACTCAAAGCAGATTTCCTTAAAGTTATAGTTGAGTAATTAGGTACTTATGTAAGTCTTTGAAAGGACTTAAAATATTGACTACTCTTTTTTGGAAAAAATGTTAGATATAACCCTGTTATCCTAAGTTCGCGATATAACAGCCTAGTTCCCCACATTTTTGTGGTCCTCGGAAATCCTTTATCAACAGGCAGACGGACGTTGTTAAATCAACTGAGCTAGCCGTAAGGTCACAGAATATATCGACAGATCAATTTCAAAACATGCTAAGCCGAAAAAGGGAATTTTGCAAGAAAAGCTCTTAAAATTGACGGGCTACATAACATTTGGTTGTATTCTAATTTGCTCTTGTGTGCATAACTTTGAATTGGATGTTGATCGGCTTTAACACCAAAATCTGAAAGTTGAATTAACGTAAAAAAATAAAAAATATGGTAAGTCGACTTTAACGTCGAATAAACCTAAACAATTTAAAAACATGGTAAGTCGACTTAACATGTTTTGGAATTGAACGGTCGATATACACCTTATAGAGTCTGAGATCAATATTGTAAAAATTAAAAATAATATAACAAATAACGTAACAACACTTTTTATAAGTTTACAGGAGAAGCAACAAACTTTACAATATTAACAACAACAAGATGTACTTGACATTGGAATTTCTTTAATAAAGTCTACCATTTTTGTCCGCAGGGATCCAACATGTAGTTTAAAAAAACAAACAAAAATCAATCAAAAAGTCAATGCTGAATTTTTTGATGATACGTAGTTTTGTATTTTATGTGACGATATACTCTTTTCGGTGAAGTGTTTACAAAGGAAAAATTTAGCAGTTTCTTTACTTGCTACACGCAGAGAAAAAATATTGTTTTGCATGGTTACGGCAACAACACTACGTTTATTGTAACAATATATTGTTGTCGTACACAAAAAATTGTTATTTTTATTTAATATCTACAATATTAAGCTACGTTCACAATCAAAAAAACCATTTCGTTTTTTCTTCTATCTTTTTTCTTCCCAAAGTATTTCATATATTTTCCTATCATTTTTAGAACAAAAATGTAACTAAATAATTTTTAAAAATGTAACTAAAGTTGAGTCAACTAGAACTTCAGCAACAATTTGTATGAAATTGTTTCTGACGTTTAAAATAATTTAATTTAGTTTTGAATGAAAATTTTAACAAAATATTTACAAAAATAAAAATAAATGCATAATATTGTTGTCGCTAAAATTTGCAAACGGTTTCTTGATGCAAAATGTGTGTAGTTACAAAAGAAATTGTTGCTCTATTATGAACACAAAGTGAAAATGTTTTTTTGATTGTGAACGCAGCTTTATTGTTTAAACTAGCACAAAGTGTGCAAAACATTATTATTACTAATGTCATTTTTTATTATTCTTACTATTTCATACTATTTATTAATTATATACCGTTGAATTTGAATTATAACCGTCATTTAAATGAATTTCCCAATGGCCTACGAGCTAGTTTTAAAGCCACTGTATTGTAAAAATAACTAATGTTATTGAGCGGATAAACTAACATCTATGATTGTCAGTTTTTACCGCCTAATACCATCTTTTTTATACTCAACCTCCGTGGTTGGTCATTATAGTATTTTATAATCACTTAATTTTCAAGCGCCAAAGAGCCAACATCTAAATTTATTCTTTTCATCATATCTTATAACTTTAACTTTAATCAAATTTGTTAAATAAAACTTAAACTTTGAATTCAAATCTAATCGGCTAAAGTTATTTATTTCTGGAACAACTTAGTCTGCCGTCCCTACATCTACCTTGGCTTCATAGTGGTATCTCTTGGAGCAGATCCACCTGGTCAACTCTCATTAACGTCCTTCCTGTTAACCCACACGTAAGTATAAAATACAGTCCACCCCCCTTTGCTCTTGGTCACCCTACCAATCTCCTAATCTAACTTCTTAAGTTTCATCATTTTATCTCATATATTCCCTTTACCTCAAGATTACCTTTTCTAACTGAAAGGGAAATTACTCTCATCCATCTACAAATACACATCCATACACACATTTACACATAGTACTTTGTTCAATTATAGTTACTGCAAACATATTAATGTTTATCGCAATTATAAATTTGAGTATTATGATAAATTATGATAACTTTCAAAACATATTATATTACCCACAACCATATCATGATATTTAATAGCCATGACATGATAACTTGCTATACATTTATCCTATTATGTTAAAGATGCACTCAAACTATTTTTACTCTAATAATATTATGCTAGCGCCATTTGTAAAATAATTTTGAATCAGTTGTGTCGTTTGTTTTATATGTGAGCGGTTAAACAAGACATATTACCATAAAAAATAATAAACTTATGGCCATTTTCTCATTAGGCGATTATCTTTTTTCCCAACGAAAAACTGCACATTAAAGAAATTTGGTTTTCTCAATGTCTCATTTGCTTCGGTTTTATCGCAAAGCTAACCGGCACTCATCTGCCAATTATTTATTTGCCGTACAGATAAATTTAATCAGCTGACTCCCAACTTTTACATGTATTTTGAGTGGTGTTGCCAGCTGAAAACTTTATTTTTTGTCGGTATATTGAGAAAACCAAAATCGTTAACGGACAGTTTATCGGTCCAATAAACTTATGTTGACATTAAGTAACAGACAGTTTTTCGATACATTGAGAAAATGGCCATTAAAGAAACTAAAATAATTAAAATATTAGCGGAGTTCAGTATTAGTGATGTAGCTGTGCAAAATATCGTAGTAAAATTCAACACCAAAACACACAGAGATTTCGTTTTATTTTTAAAATATCGGAGTAAAATCCAACAACAAAACACGCAGAGATTTCGTTTTGATTTATCAAAGCGTTACGATATTTTGCATTTACTCTTTTGCAAGCCAAATATTGAAATATTTCATTTATATCACGAAAAAATGGAAAAAGTCACAAAATAAAAAATCAATATCTAAAAATGTTAATTTATTTTGTATTGTTATGACAGTTATTAAAGGACCTGTATCATAATATGATTGCTTCTAAATTTATTATGATTAACATGATGATAATATGATAACTTCTTAGCTTATAATGATAAACATGACAATAATATGATTCCTTCTTAACATATTATGATTAACAGAATAATAATATGATTAAGGAAAAAATATTATGATGTAATATTACGAACATATTTAGCCATAATATGATTCAATAATAACCTTAATATGGTGACTACAATCATGAATCTTATCATAATATGTTGCTCTTAGAATATGTTTACCACAACCATGTTGTTTCTTTGCGTGTAAAATAATAAAAAAAATTTAAATTTTCCTGATGTTTTATCCTTAAGGTACGTTCAGACTTATGAAATATTTGACAAAAAAATTTGTTCTGATATTTGCTTCAAACTGTGTGAAACAAAAAAATATTTTGTTTAATGTTCACATTAAGCTCAAATATTTGACAATTTTTGTTTGTTAAAACAGTTGGCAAATAGTGTCAAATAAAATAAATGAAATCATGTTTGCCATGCGTCCAGACTTAGACAAATATTTGCATCAAATAATTATATAATGAAAGTGTTCAAAAATTAAAATATATTTCACAAATAGTAGAAATTGCCAAATTAGCGGAAATTTGCAAAAATTTGCTAATAGCGGTATTATAGCAAAGCCTAATAGTTATTCAAAATCGTTAGATCTGTAAAGATTCTCAGGGAAAAATCGCTTCTTCGCGAGCATGGCTAAAATTCGCGAAAAATTGCAAGCTTGGAAACAAACCCTAAAATTTATTTGAAATCGTTTAAAAAACTAATTTTCGGAAAATAGCAACAAAAAAAATGTTTTTTGCAAAATAAGCGAAAATTCGCGAAAATTTTTAAAATTTCTAAAAAGCCATATGTTGATTAAAAGTCCCTAAAAGTATAAGGAATGGCAAAAATTCGGTAAAAATTGCCAAAATAGCGGAAATTTGCAAAAATTTGCTAATAGCGACATGATAGCAAAGCTTAATAAGTAATTAACATAATAATGCTTTAAAGCTCTTATAAAAAATCAATTATAGCTTAACTAGAAACACAAATGAAAATTTTCAAAATTTGTTAATCTTTTGCATATTAAAATATGAAATATTTTTCCATATGAAAAAAAAAAAACATTTAAAAAACTTAACTTGATTTTCTTGAATTGATATGATATTGAAATTGAATAACAGAGAAAAAAAAAAGAAGAACCTGAACAAGAATGACCAAAAACGATAAAAAAAAAAGCATCAAACCTTTAAAGTCATTTGTCATATTTTGTGTTTAAGCTTGATTTCTTTTCAAAAAAACTTTTTTTGTTTGCCCAAAATAATACAACCATATTGCTGATTGTCAATGTTAAGTTTGAAAACCAAAGCAGCAAAAAAAGAAAAGAACTGATATATAAATATTTGTATATATTCTCATTATATAAGTTTCCTTTTTGGGTTTTTCTGAACATCTCTTCTCTTATGCTGGTTTTGTGATGTAAATCTTAAGATAAGTATTTTGTGTTTAAAAATCATTTTTTTGAACAAAACGTTATGTTCTGCTTGTCATTTCTTTCTTTTTTTTTTTAATTTCTTGGTTTAAAAGAATGTGTGTATAATGTTTTAAGGCTTAATGAGTTGATTTTATGTAAATATGTTGGCTTAAAAAATCTTAATCATTTTGAAAAGTTTAACCATTATGGTTTTTTTTCGGTTCTTGTATTATATGTATATTAGGGTGGTTACAAGAAATCAATATTGGATTTTTCTTCGGCGCAACTCCCTAATGTGCCAATAGTATAGAAAATGCGATTGACAAAGTTTCAGCCCAGTCGGATAACGATAACATGTGCCTCATTGAGAATAAATTAAGGAAAAACAGCGATTTTTCACTAAAATTCGTATTTCTTTGCCTTTATAACCGAAACCATTCATTCTAGGAACCTGAGTCGAGTCTTGTTTTATGGGAAATTTTATTCTTATTAATTTTGATATTGATAGTTTTGTTCCTTATACCAATAGATAAAGCTTAAACTTTGTCAATCGGATTTTCTAGGCCATTGGCATATTTAAGAGGGGAGCACCAAAAGATAGCCCCCAAAAAAAAATTTACTATATCTTAAAACGACCCTAATAGGGTGGTTACCAGAAATCAATGCTGGATTGTCCGTCGGGGCAACCCCCTAATATGTGCCAATACGACAGAAAATGCAATTGATGAAATCGAATAACGCTTAACATGTGTCTCATTGAGTATTAATTAAGAAAAACAGCGATTTTTCACTAAAATCCGTATTTCTTTATCTTTATAACCGAAACGATTCATTCTAGGAACCTGAGTCGAGTCTTGTTTTATAGGAAATTTTATTCTTATTAATTTTGATTTTAAAAGTTTTGTTCCTTTTACCAATAGATAATAGATAAAGAGATATTTAGCATTAAAGAAGGACAAAGAAATACAAATTTTAGTGGAAAATCGCTGTTTTTCCTTAAAATATGCTCAATGAGGCACGTGTTAGCGTTATTCGATTTGGCTGAAACTTTCTCAATTGCATTGTCTATTCTATTGGCTCATATTAGGGGGTTGCCCCGACAGAAAAATTAACACTTATTTCTAGTAACCGCCCTAATGTATATATAGTTATATGTATGTGCATATTCATATATAATTTTTTAGACATAATACTTAATGTTTCCTTTATTTACCCAAAAGTTAAGCTAATGCTGGCAGCAAATTGCCAATTTTGTATGTAGTTTTTTTTTTTTTTTTTTTTTTTTGCTGGAATAAGAAGTTTACTTGTTTCTTGCAAATTCTGGTATAAAGAAAGTTTACTTCGGCCAAAGCCTTGAATTTTAAATAATGGATTTTAACAGATCGTAAGTATGTTTTTTCATAATTATTGTATCATTTGCTTATTCATGTAGATTTTTTTTTCTCAAATATTTGTGGCTGCTTTATATGAGCCAAAATATATTAAAAAGATCATTTGTCTTAAATAAAATTCTTTTTCATGTTTTTTCTTTATTTAAGCCCCCTGTGTGATTTTAATGAAATTTAAAAAAAAAAAAATCAAAATCATTGATTTGTATTTATTCAACATCATTTATCATATATTTTATTTGTTTAAATTTTTTTTTTTTTTTTTTTCAATTGAAATATTTATGTTGGTATTAAATATTTACTTTTTTTTCTTATTAAATTATTTTCTTTAATTTTATGTAAGCTAATTTGAAGCTTAGCAAAAGAGTTTATTTAAAATAATATAAATCATTAAATATGAAGATAATAAAAGTAAATAGCAAATTAAACAAAAGACTTAAGTCATAAACTTTATTATTTATATGCCTCATAAATTTCAAAGAAACATTTATGACATAGTAAAGATGAAATACGTAAATATATAAATTTTTTGGTAATTAATTAAAATTTTTCGGCTCATTAATGGGTTTATAAATGAGAAATCAATTTTGAGTTAAGAAATATTTCTTAATTAGTTGGTGAAATTTTTATAGGCGAAGTGACTTATGAGACCTACATATTTGTAGCCTTTTTTTAGTAAAACAGAAAACTTATTAAGCAAGAAAGTATAGCGGGTCAAGCCCGACTATGATACCCTACACCACAGTTTTCAAAAGCAAATTTTAAAAAGTTTACCCTTTTTGCGACCCATGGGCAATTACGAACTTGCCATAAAAAAAATTTATTATGGGATAAAGATTCATGTTTAAGTTCTTTTTAGCAAATATTATTAAGATGTCTTCCTTTATAGAATATGAGATTTGTTTGCATTTAAGTGATTTTCGGATGGGGGAATTATAGGAATTAGCAGCACATAATTTTGTCATGACATATAAGCAATAGCAAAAGTTATTATCTCCAATTTGTATGTCAATGGCAACATTTATAAGGAAGTTATGGTATTAAAAGCTCTTTTCGGGAGAATTATTTGTATGAAAGCTGTGGACAAATATGGACCGATGTCAATAAAACTTGGTTAGATTGTAATAAAATAAGTTGGGAACAAATTGATTCTAAAATCAGTGTTGCCAGAACTTTTAGAGATCAAATCAGTTAAAACCCATAATTTTTCATCAAAAAATCTGCAGGATCTGCGCCAAGATTTGAAAAATCTTCAATAAATCTTCAAAACAAATTTATTACATTTTTTATATAGTTTATTTACAAAAGATACAATTCATTTCAAATAAAGTGTTAAAAGTGGTTCTGGCAAATATCTAAAATTGGTCCTCGAAGTACGAGGTATATAAAAGGAAATATTTTTTTGAACTTTCAACACAGAAAAGTTTTGAAAATTTGAAACATGTAAGGGCAACCTGTCCGAGTAATCCTGGGATCGATACCCAGCCCAGTCAAGAATGAAAAATTATCAATAAACTTTAATTGATTTCATGTTGTAAAATTCCTTTCTTCATAAAAATAATTTAATGTAAATTAAATCCAATGAACTTTATCCTGATTAAAATATCACAATTTGGGTTACAAATTTGTTCGATTTTATTTTCACTCGAATGCGATTTTCATCCAAATTTATTTACTCAGGCTGAGTAAGGATGAAGGCCCAACCAGAATGTGAACAACGTGGCTTAAGCAACTGACCGAAAACATGTTAATCATGTGCGTCAAACCATATTGAACTTAAGGACACGTTTTGTTAAGTTAAGTTAAGAAAATGTCATTTGCTTAAGCAAAGTGCGAAACTGATCGGATTCAAATGTTTTTTTAATTTCTTTTTGTTTTCTTCAAATGCATTTGAGAGGATTTTAGATTATTTTTGACAGAAGCTTTAGTTCGTTTAGGCACATTCTGATTTGACCTTTAATCACATCTTTGTTATTTTGAACAGCAAATTAAAAGTTAATTGTTTGACATGTTTTTAAACTATCAAGGGTCTTATTGAAAATAGACAAGAGATCAGATATTGAAACTTTTAAAAATTTTTGTACATAAGTTTATATGAATATATACGTAGGTTCATATGCATATTATTTCGTGTAAAATCAGATGACATAAGTTCGGCGATATAAATGTATCAAGAGAATGCTAATTTTTAATTTTTAATTAATCTATTGTAAATAAAATTCATACTATTCAATCTATTTTCACACTGTCCTCCATGAATGGCTGATATACCGTTTATTCTAGACATTATTTCGGAAAGAAGCTTGTGGGGCCCTATGTAAAATTATGGACTATTCTCACCATTTTCAATAGGATTGGCCTTTGTGACAATTAAAATCTATGTAGAAAATTTCATCAAATTATCTCCTTAATCGCGTAGCAGTACTTTGCGCACAAGTCCATCTAACTAGGAGGATGGGACAACGGACATCATTAGATCGATTCAAAAAGTCATACCACTAGTCAATCTGTATACTTAAAGGGCTAATAGCTTTGGTGTTACAAGCATCAGCACAAACGCATAATATATTTTATCAAAACTTATTTCACGTAGGCCACGTAGCTCATATCATGTAATATATAAGAAGTAAAAGTTAGAAAAGCCATATTCCTGAAAAAAATACCAGTATAGTTTTTAGGAATATTAGTTAACATTTTCAGTAGTCAACAAACATAACTAATAAAGGGAAGTCCAACCATAATGCACGATGTTAACTGTGAGTCATACCATAACGTCATTATTTTTGCCCACTTTAATTTGAAATTTCTTAGTTTCAGTGTTTGACAAATTCAACCATGGAGAGGTACAGAATTAAGCAACGCGTTGAGAGAGGCGTTGAAATCAAAATGAATTTCGTACACTTTGTGATTTTGTTGGTTAGCATAATCGACAAAATGGAAGTGTACAAACACCTGTGCATGCACGCCCAGTTCGTTTATGGGCTAGCGGCGTCATCGGGATGTACTTCTTCGAAAATTAGGTAGGCGAAGCAGTTACCATGAATGGTATTCGCAAACGGACTTCTTGTGGCCAACAATTGAGAATATGGACGTGGACAGTATGTGGTTCAAACAGGATAGTGCCACTTGCCACACAGCCAACGAAAAAACTTCTTTTGCGCGAGAAATTGAATGGCCGTGTTATGCCACGGGATATTTTAAAAGAAAAAGTGTACGTCAATAAGCCAAGAACAATTCAAGAGCTAAGGGACGAGATAATTCGGCACATTAACTAAATTGAATCTCAATTATGTCTCAGAGTCATTGAAAATATGAACCATCGGAAAGATGGACACCGAAGCCATGGCGAGCATTTGGCCGATATTTTATTTCACATATAATTGTCATAGATCCTTGTATCATATTAAAAAAATATTAAGATAATTGTCTGAAAACTGTTTGGTTGCTTTGCAATTAACATCGAAGGTGTTGCTTTGACCACCCTTTATTCATGTAAAAATTGTATTTCTTGACGTAAGCATATATGTATGTTGTTCAGATGCCTAATAAAATAATGTGCACAATTTGCTTCTTGCTGTTAATTTTGAAAAAAAATATTAGTAGGAAAATATTGATCCAAAATTTTAATCATGTAGGTCATTTAGTACCATATCTCATATTTTAAAGAAAAGATTATATTGAGTGTATCTATATTGTAAGGTAGAAACATGTAAATAAATTGAAAGTAGATAATCAACTACAGCATATTTCAGTCCACCAATACCATTAGCTTAAAGGTTGATGATTGACTATAGACTGGTTGGCGCCTCTGTGGCGCAAACGGTAGAACGGCAAAGAATTCTGATGATGGGATTGTGGTTATTCTCGAAACATGTAAATTCAACCCGAGTTCAATCCCCTGTTCAGTCAAGAATAAAAATTCTCAATAAATTTTAATTCATTTCATGTTGTAAAATTTCTTCTTAAAAAAAATAATTTAATGAAAATTAAGTTTCATGAACTAAAGCGTATTTTAACATATGTGTCAGTTTTTGGTGATTCTTAAAATAGACAATACGCTCTTTCTAATGCAGCAAACCGCATTAACAAAATTAACTTGTTAACTTCAAAATCGTTTTTCTCAAAAACTAATTTTTTGCCCATAGGTCCCTTTTAACTGAAACTGTCACATTTGGGTGTCCCAAAAAATTTTTTCTTACCGATTTTCATAGGTGCTCAATTAAAATTTAAAAGCTCATAGGGTAAAGTATTTTTGGTTTTTTTTTAAGAATTTTCGGAATAGGTTAAAAGGTCGCGCAAACGGAGTTTTCATAAAAAAAACGGAGTTTTCGGCCTTTTTTGAACTTTACTCATAACTTGGTTAATACCACGAGTTTCTTCACCCCTGACGAAACAGCTTTATTCCTGTGTGAAAAAATTATAAGTTTTGGTGATGAGTTTACTCATTCAGATACCCTTAATTACAATTTTTCGTAATTTTTTCAAACATTTTGTAATAACGCTTTACAACTTTTTAAGTTTAAATAAAAACGAAAAAAAAACTAATGATGCAGTTTAAAAGACAAATTAATTCTTATTAATATGAATAAACATTTGTTAAATTTGTTCTTACCGTTCCTAAGTTATACCCGTTTTTATCTTTATACCCAGTATATGTTATTATAAGCTGTTTGCCAGTTCACCAATCTTACCCAATCAACAAGAAAAAAAACTTTTATTTTGCTCTGTGAAAAATCATTTATTGAGGTTCTTGTGATGTAGTTCTATACCTTGCAATAAATTCTGGTAATCAGTTTCAGAAGTTGCGACATTAATATAAGTATAAGCCAAAGCCACACCTCGTTCTGCCGCATCGTTTACCACTTGTAATTGTTGAATTCTTTTCTTTGCCTCTTGAAATGACTTGTTGGCTTTCCAATTCTCTGGATCTATTTTTAAAAAATCGATTTAAATATTGCAAGCTTCAAAAAAGGTTAGACTGGCTTTTGAAATGAATTGTTGAATTTCATTATTTCTAAAGTTTTCTTATGTTAAAGTTACATTTGCTACTTCATAATCGCTGCATGGAGTATCTGCAAGTTTTTTTGTCATTAAGTGCAAAGTTTTGGTGTCGATACGTTCATCAAAAAACGCTGAGGCAGTACCACTGATGACCTAGAAAAGTTTTAAGCGAGGCTTTTGCAACTGCTTTACTAAAAATTTTATAATTATCCAATTCCTTTAATGGGCTCAGATCATTGTGAGGAGCCTATCGAGGGCACTGGCAGAGGTTCCAATATTTGGTATATATTCTTAAAATAAATGAACTAAATTCAAGCAAGTCAAGGAAAATGCATATTTTCAAAGAATATATAATTTTCATCATCCAGCGAGCCCGATTGTTAGCTCCTGGAGCACACATGAAATAGAAAGTGAAAATGACAGCGCGTAACGATTTAGATCAATTAATGTCAGAAGTTAATGAAAGTTAAAACCTTTCTTTAAAAATTTATGGAAATATACAATAATTATAACGAAAATAGTATAACTCGGAAACTGTAGGACAAAATTCCATTTTTGTTTTTCTTAATTGTTTAGAAGTTATCGGTATTCAAAATCGCGTCACTAGTTTTTATACCTTTCATATAAGTTTGAAAAGAAATAAACCGTTTTTTACAGAATTTGTTAAAAAATTACAAAAATACTTAATATGTGGAATCTTAATGCACAAAAATATTGCCGGAACTTAAAGTTTTTGCATATGGAAATAAAGTTTGGGAAATTTTCTTCAGAAAAAATTCGGTCAAAAGTTAAATGATTATTAAAAGATTATTAACAAAGACTTGATTTGCGCGACCTCTAAACCTCTTCCTAAAAATCAAAAAAAAATTCAAAAATACTGGACCCTATAAGCTTTCAAATTATGCTTGAGCCCCTGGCAAAAAAATTTTTTGGGACACCCTACTGTCACATATATCAAAAATTATGACTAGTTTCATGAGGGCTTAACAAAATAAAGAACCGGTTTCGCCCCTCTTCGTTCAATAATTTTTAATTTTTATTAAAGTCATATAACATTATTTGACTTTGTAACAAACGTAATAACAAACCAATAAAAATCTATCTTTTCTCATGTTGTATACAAAAAAAAAAAAAAACACCTTTTAGTAAAGTCAAATGAAAATTACGAGACATATTGGACATAAAATGCCATAATGTCATTTTCTGAACAAATTTCACTTCAGCTCATTACATTAAAATTACGTATAAATTATAAAGAAATCATATGCAAATCTGGCCAACTTCTAGTCTAAACATTATAGGTTTTGTACTGATAACAATCTACAGATCAATCAAATTGGTTGAAACTTTATACAACAATAAAGTTGCATACAGTAGCAATAAACAGACAGCAACATAAATGTGTGTATATTTAGATATATGCATATGGGCATTTCCACAGTCTACTTTTTATCACATAACGACAGCAGGCAATTAAGCTTGTATCTTAGACCCCTGTTGTTTAAATGTTTCCCCTCTTTCACTAGTTGCGCTTTACGCCAAAATAAAAATAAGTTTATAAAATACAAATTTTATTATTTGAGAAACAATTTTAAATGCTTGCTGGCGTACCATAAGTATATACAGAATTTGATATTTTCTGTAGGTGAGTTATAAAAAAAAACCATATATTTGAAAACAACTTAAGTAATAAATCTCTAGTTTAGCATTTGAAATATCGTGAATATTTAATATAAAATAATATTTTTTTTTTTTTTTATATATAAAAATGTTATTTCAAGTAAACTTATATTCTTTCACATTAATTGTACACCGGGTCTAAAAAAAAGGTGAAATAATTGTTAATATTAATAATTTAACTAAACCAAATAACCTTGAAGTTATGTTTAACACAACCATCAATTAAAACGCCACCAAAAACCTACACTTTAGTTGTAAAGTCAAGTAAAAAAAATATGTATTCTAACTTTGTTTTTCATTTATTTTCAAGATACTGACTTTGTCTCTTAAGAAAAAAAAACTGCCAATTAGTAGCTTGTTGTAGCAAAAGTTTTAAAAATAAACTGTTTAAATAAAAACACACACAAAAAAATGTTACAAAATTGTTAAAAAAAAAAAAGCGAAAAATCTATATAAACAACGAGTTGCAATAATAATTTTCCTGTAGTTTGAAAAATTACTTAAAAAACCAAAATTTTTTTTAACAAATAATAAAATATTATATACATTTACACTAAATAAAGAATTAAAGTGGAAATTGGAGCTTAGTGGAGGTTTATGAGGTTGATTGAATCCCCTATTTATTTTAAAAGAAGTGAAAACTTGCTTAATGTATGCAGATAAGAACTAACAGAGAAGAAGATGCATTAGGATATAAAAAAAAACAAAATGCAGATGAATTTTTAAGCTGTTGTCTAAAACTTTTATTTAGTTACTAATCTCTTGTCCATAGTTTAAATCTAAAGAAGAGAGAAAAGTGAGAAAAAGTACTTGTTGGTCTTAAAGAGGCCTTCTATTCAAAAAAAATCCTAAAATTCATGAAAAATTTATGACCAGAAATTAGGGACCATAAATGCCTAAAAAGTACCCAGTTTGTCGATTTCGAATGAAACGTTTTGCAGAGAAGTTTTTACATCAAATTATTGAATTTGAGAAAATAATTCAAACTTTAAGAACTAACGTTTATACGATTTTAGATGCGAGGGCAATATATTTGACTTATGTCCAAAACAATGGGCAGCAGAAACGAACAAGAGTTATTCCGTTTGTACACTTGCATACATTTTGGAGGAGCGCATGGAAGATAGTGAAAATGTGAAACATGCAACATGTTTTTAAAATTCATTTCATTTAATAATATAAAAAAAAGTTAAACAAAAAAGTTTGGCGAAAATTTGACAAATGGCAACACTGCTTTCAAAATAAATGCCATTTTTTCAGTGATGCCACAATAATAATAAAATTAATTGGTACTTTTCAAGTGATGATACTAAAATAATCGAAAATACAGAAATAGGAACATTTTGTAAATGTCGCAATCGTCGCAAATTGATGTAAAATGCTGACAAGTATGAAAAGGCTATTAATGCGTTAACAGAAGGCGCATGAGCAAGCTTAATCTACTCTCAAAAACTAACGAAAATCCTCCCAAATGCATTTAAAAAACAAAATGAGCGAACAGTTCCGCGCTTTGCTTAAGCAAATGACAGTTTCATAAAACTTAACAAAAAGTTTTCTTAAGTTCAATATGGCGTAACACATTTAATTTATCCTTTCGAAATATTAATTAAAACCATCTGCATTTAACATTCTCAGAAAGTTACAAAAAATATTTCTCAATTGGGACAAAATTCTGAAAGATAAGAAAGAGCATATAAGAAAGACCACCCAACAAACACGAAGTCAAACCTTTGATATGAAATGACTTTATCATTTGACATCAAACACAATTCTCAAACGTTTTTCAACTGTTTGATTTAACATTTAAATTCAAATTGATAATGATTTGAAAATAAACATTTGATATCAAATGTTTTATCAATTTGATGTCAAATGCTTGTCAAATGTTAAGTTCAAATCAAAGATAAACTTGGCAATAGTAAAGCGAAAAATAAATGTGGTCATTAAAAATGGCGATTAAAGTTACATTTTTTACTTTGTGGTTACATGTGTTTTACTATTAAAAATAAATTTTAATATAAGTGAACAGTTTATTTCTTGTGAAAAAGAAAAATTATTTGTGAGTAATTACAAAGATTAAAAATACGAAAAAAAGGAAAATAAAACGGGAAAGTGGAGAAAGTTTGTTGAACGATCGCGGTGCTACAGTCCTCAAAATATTTCGCCTTTGCAAGAATTAGAGGACGGAAAGAACATTATTTCATCTTTAAGCAATAGTGGCGAATGTTTATCTCCAGTTTATTTAAATAAATAACAAATTTAAATTAAAAAAAATAAAATATTTTTATTTACATTCCACATTGTATTATAATCCACATTTGAAAAACATTTGAGAATTACGTTTGAAAGCAAGTTGAAAATAAAGGCATTTTTCAATTTGAACATAATTTCCCCTTTTTGTTGAGAACGTTATGATTTTCAAATGATTTTCAAATTATTATCAAACATTTGTCGTTTGAGAAAATGTTTGATTTCAAATCGTTTTCAATTTGA
This sequence comes from Pollenia angustigena, assembly GCA_930367215.1. NCBI lineage: Eukaryota > Metazoa > Arthropoda > Insecta > Diptera > Polleniidae > Pollenia > Pollenia angustigena. The sequence goes on along the minus strand of OV884057.1, from coordinate 183,497,940 downwards.
AATCAAACCTCCGTGTTTGTTGGGTAAAATCGAAAGAGGCCGCATTGAGGTTTAAAATAGCTATTTACATATTCTAAGAGGAAAACAGCTGGCTTTCCGGCTATAATGAAATTTCAGCATAATGAATCCAGTGATGATGATGTTATAAGTAATTTGTTTGCAAACTTTTTCTCAACTACATATTCGGATGCAATTCTTGATGATTCAAACATTTATCCATATACACTTACCGCTAATCAAACAATTAATATTCCATTGCTTGATGTTTCTACAGTTTCTCATGGATTAAGAAAGCTTAAATTTTCCTACAAAAATGGACCTGATAAAATTCCTAGTTTTATCTTAATTAAATGTGCAGATGTTTTAGCTATTCCATTAACACTTATGTTTAATACATCAATAAAATATGGGTATTTTCCAAATAAATGGAAAGATTCCTTCATTATTCCGCTATATAAATCTGGAAACAACTCCGACATTACAAATAATCGAGTTATTGCCAAATTAAGTATTATACCAAAATTTTTTGGAAAACTTATAACAGATCACTTATGTCATGAAGTCAACACTTTAATTTCTCCCTTCCAACACGGTTTTCAAAAAAGATGTTCAACTTCAACAAATCTATTACAACTTACTACAATAGTTTTCTTCAAAGAAAACAAACAGATGTTGTTTATACAGACTTCAGCAAAGCTTTTGATAAAGTCAATCACAAACTTCTTATAAAGAAATTACACTTGATGGGATTTCCCAATAAAAAATTTGATCATTTTGCGCAGCACTAAAGGTACATTTAAAAAAATAAGCGCACAATTATGCGCTACGCAATAAGACATGCACAAGTTGCAGTAAAATAAGTGAAAGAACTCTCAACAACTTTTATTAAAAAAAAAATAACATTTCTAGTGCTACGGCATTCCCTTACTACGAAGCAGGTTTGTAAGGGAGAATACTAAAAAATAACAGTATCAAAACATTCAGTGTGTAAAGCTGATCGTTACATCCAACAATTTTTATGTGCGCTGAATAATGCGCTTTATGTATCAAAAATGTATTGCTTCAAAGTGGGAACTCGCCATATAAAATTCATGTCTTCCGTAAGCGCAATGGTAAGCGAAACTTTTATGTTTCTCCCTTACAGACCTGCTTCGTTGGAAGCTCCATTTTTTTATTGGGTTGCTAATATTAGCTAAATGTGGATTAACTCATATTTAACAAATAGAAAGCAAAGCGTACTTTTTAAGAATGAATCCTCGAAAAATATTAACGTATCATCCGGGGTACCACAGGGCAGCCACCTAGGACCGCTTTTACATTCCTTGTTTATAAACGATTTACCACAAGTTATTCAGTTTTCAAGTATTTTAATGTATGCTGATGATGTGAAAATTTTCCTGAGTATTAGTGAATACTCCAACCATGTTTTACTTCAAAATGACTTGGATTCGTTTTACAAATGGTGTTATTCAAATTTAATGGAGCTGAATTTAAAAAAGTGCAAATATATGCGTTTTGTCCGAAAGCGACCGATATCTGTAAATTATATGCTGGGCAATTATCAACTAGAAAAAGTGGATAGCTTTTTAGATCTTGGTGTTTAATTGGATCCTAAACTAAGTTTCATTAATCATATAACAATTATGGTAAACAAAGCCAGAGGAGTACTTGGTTTTATAAAACGGTGGACTAAAGAGTTCAATGACTCTTATGTAACTAAAACTTTATACACATCACTTGTGAGACCTATTTTGGAGTATGCTTCCATAATTTGGGACCCTATGTACCAAACTTATATCGACAGGATAGATTCTGTGCAAAAACAATTCCTGTTGTTCTGTCTTCGAAGTTTAAATTTCAACCCATTAAGTCTTCCATCATATACCAGCAGACTCGCACTTGTTAAGCTGCCAACCTTAAAAAGCCGACGATCTATGTTAAATGTCTCGTTTCTTATGAATATTATTAGCGGTGATGTTTGTTCTGGTTTTCTGATCAACAATATTTCGTTCACCATTCCTCAACGACCAACACGTTACTTCTCACCATTATCCGTTCAGTTTTTTAGAGCTAATTATGGCAAGGGGTCAGCGTCAGAAAAATGTGTATTCAATTTAATGAACTGTATAGATTTAAAGATTTTTCTTTAAATACTAATGTAACTTAAAGTAAAATAATAATTTTTTTAAATTCATAATTAATTACACTACGTGACAAAATTTCAACAAAGGCGTGACCAAATGAATCCGACAGCTAATCATTATGTAAAATTTTTCGCTGAATCCGAATATGAAGTCAGAATTGTCAAAAGTAGAACAGTTTTTGAGTTCTTCCAAAATAACCGTTATTTAAGTTTTTAAAAAAGATGATGTGATTGAAATGCAAATATCTTCAAAAATTTTAAACGGGGTATGCAATTCTTTCTTTATAGTGAAAGGTTATAAAATTTCTAAAATAACCATGGATTGCTTGTGAAGATTGGTCAAGAAATGACAGAGTTACAGGGGACAAAAGTTCAAGCTTCATTGAAAATTTTATTATATTGTTAAATTTTGCTCCATTCAAGTTATTTTTTTTAAACCAATGACTTAAAAATCCTGATGTTTTATTGCATGCGACATTAGATTATTTTAATATGAACATTTTGCGCCCAACAAGACATAGATTGGTACAAAAATGACAAGCTACAGAAGATTTAGTAAATTAACCCACATAGAAATTCAATACTTTGAAGCAATTTTTAATATTTATTGTTACTAAAAATTAAACTTTGTATATTAAATTGTTGTGGGTTGGTTCAATAAACATTCTGTAACTTTGTCATTTTTGCACCGATCCGGATCCTATTGGGCACAGAATGTTCGTATAGAAACAGGCTAAAATTTTATTTTTTGGATATTTGCATTTCAGTCACAGCATCTTTTTTAAAAACACAAATAACGGTTATTTTGGAATATCTCAAAAACTGTTCTACTTTTGACAATTCTTCTTCATATTCAGATTCAGCGGAAAATTTTACATAAAGATTAGGTGTCAAATTCATTTGGTCAAGAAATTGTCACGTAGTCTTATTTTATGTGAGTTATTAACATTTGTGTTGTACAAATAGTCTGTTAGGGGTGGGGTGTCACAAAGCAGGACATAAAGCCATAATGGCTTTATGTCTCAATCCAAACGGACATAAAGCCATAATTTTGATATGGCCTTAAGTCTCATATCAATTTTAGTGGAATGGGACATAAAGCCATTATGGTGTTATGTCCCATTTGATGTGTTGCGTTACAAATGCTTATATGGTATAACAAAGACCTGCTTCGCTAACTAAAGCTTCGCTGTATAGCCGGCCTTCGGCCGGGCGCAAGGATTTTCTCCTCCATGGTATAACAAACACCGGCTTCGCTTACTAAAGCTTCTCTGTATAGCCGGCCTTTTGGCGGACGCAAGAATGTTCTCCTTTATGGTATAACAAGTACCGATTTCGCTAAGTAAAGCTTATAAAATCTGTCTTGTTTCCAAACGAAGGCCGTTTACGCAGAGAAGCTTTAGTTAGCGAAGCCGGTGTTTGTTATACCATAGAGGCCGAAGGCCGGCTATGCAGAGAAGCACTTGTTAGCGTAGCTTTTTCGGGTTTTTTCCATATATGAACGACGTCCCCAAATTTAGGGGCTTAGTTCATTTTGGGTTTGGGGAGTTAATTCATTGGGGACTTAGTTCATACCGCCATTTTTGACATAAAACAGGGCGACATGAAACAACAAAGCATTTTCTACATGAAATAGGGTGAATTACAATCATTATCAAAAATATGGCTTTATGTCTCATTTTACGGAAAAAATGTATGGCGTTAAGTCCCATTATATTGAGACTTAATGGCATATGCCCTTATGTCTCAATGGAATGGGACTTGACGCCTTATGGCTTTATGTCCTATGACTTTGTGACACCCCACCTCTGTAAGAATTAATTCCATAGACGAATAAATTAAATAAATATCATCAGCTTAATATGCAAAACTGCTAAAATTAAGTAAATTGGGATTTTGATGACGTGAGGTAGAGAAAGATACGCCTCGTCGACCAGCATGTAGTTTTTCTTCAATTTGAGTCTTGAAGTGCGTAAAACCAACAACATTTTTGGTTTTCCTCTTAAGCTGCAAATATGTTATAAAATGAGCTGAAAGGGAGTTTGCAGACTGGTCTTTATTTTCGTACTTCAAAATTTTCAAAGCAGAACCTCTTAAAATTTTTTTATTTTGGAAAATATTAGACAATTTTTTATGCCGAAAAATTTTGGAGTCGAATTCGCGAGTTTTTGTACAACTCGACGTCACAGCCCTGGTTATAAGTTAAAAATCGCTGATATTGACTTAATTACAGTAATACAATCTAAATCAGGTGTTAAATGAAGTGGTAAAGATATTGTAAGTATAACTCTTGAAAGAAGAAACCAATTTTCTTTTTCCATTATGTTGTATGTTAACTCTAAACTTTCAATTCAGTTTCTGTAAGACTAATATTTTTGAGTTATGACGATATTGTAGCAAATGATCGTTACGTCTGACATTATATTTTCTGTTTAATAAAGTAAAAGATTATTCGACCTTTCGAATTTTAAATAAGTAAAATAAGCCAAGCTCGAGGCCAGTGATAAAGAAAACATCTTAAAGAAAAATTCTGGCATTTTCTAATTTGTTCACCATCGGAGCTACAAGAAAAAAAAACCATGCGAAAATTGTTATCTGTACATTGTATAAAAAAATTTTGTAAAACATGAAAAGAATTTGCAAATTTTACGAAATGTTTTGCTTACTTGTATTCTTTTCATCTTATTTTGTACAATTAAGCATAAAAGTGTAGGGTACATTCAAAACATAACAGTTAATACTTTTTTATTTCCACAATTTTAACATGAACACTAACGCTCTATTTATGTTTACTTAATGCAATATTTGAGTAAATCAAAATATATTGGCAAAAAAAAACTTAAATTTTGAGGAAAAAAAATTGAATAACAAAATTGTGTTGCAATGTTTTTAACAAGACTTTTCAACGGCTATCAATCACATTGAACAAACAGCAAGCAAAAAAAAAAAAAAAATAATAAAACTAAAACAACTGGTTTCGGTTTGAAACTACAACGTTTTGCTATAGTTTTTCGCACTTCTGAAATGAAAAGCGTTAACACAAATATGAAAATCATATAAAAACAATTTTGTTTTTAAGTTTTTAAAAATATGTTTTTCATGTTGCTGTTTAAATATTTAATGTTTTTTGTTTTTATAATTGTAGCTGTTACAAATGTACCTTAACTGCATTTTATAAATACTAAACGAAAAGTTTAATATAAAAGCAAAAAAAAAAAGCCAACTAACAAGACTAAATTTAACACTTGTCTTGGGGTATAATTAAGTCTAAACCTATTAAGTATATAACTATTTAATGTAAATTTCAGCTTAATTTATAATTAAAAGTTTTATATTGAAAGAACGAAGATAAAATTAAAAAAAAACGAATTTAAAATGGTGTTTTTACTGTTTTCGTTTATAATGTATGTGTCTACAGAGAACCACAAAAGTTGTACTGTAACAAAAAACAGAACACTACATAGTATTTGTACCTTTCGTGAAAATAGCTATGAACGTTATTTAAGGTTGTATACTAATACACAAACACTGAAAAAATAGATATCTTTTCTTTGTGTGTGAAGCCGTACGCTAAATAATGTTTGGCTTATTTTCGAACACTGGTTTAAATAATTGATAACTTTTGTTATGAACGAGTCTGCAATAGAAGGCCTAGATGCCACAAAAAACTCCAATTACAGCTTATGGAAGGCGGTACGGCATATGAAATGCCCTATAACCCAAGAATCTTCATTAAGACTGGAAAACCGCACTTGGGCCAAAAACACAAATGAAAAATTAAACGCTTTCGCGGGCCACCTTGAGAAAGTTTTCACGCCACATGATGCACATAATTGTTCCTGTCGTCCAATCATTTCTGATAAGGGAAACCATCCAATAAAATTTAACATAACTCAAGTAAAATCTGCAATAGAAAACGTGAATATTAGAAAATCTCCCGGACCAGACCGCATCACAGGGTCAATGATAAGAAACTTACCATCGTCTGCTTCTAGAATCTTGCTGCTCATTTTTAACGCGATATTAAGAGTCGGATACTTCCCATCCTCATGGCAGAGGTCTATAATTGTTATGATTCCCAAGCCAGGAAAAGATGCTAGCCAGGTTGCGTCGTACAGACCGATAAGCTTATTATCAATCCTATCGAAGATTTTCGAAAAAATATTCGTTTTAAGTATAACTCCTCATATAAATGAACACGACATCATCCCGGTTTACCAGTTCGGATTCAGAGCGAAACATGGTACAATAGAACAAGTGCATAGAATTGTAACCCTAATTAGATCGGCGTTTGAGAAAAAGCAATACTGCTCAGCCCTGTTTATAGACATTTCTCAAGCATTTGACAAAGTTTGGCATGATGGGCTACTCATCAAAATAACACGAATGCTTCCCCAAAACACTCACGAGTTTCTGAAGAGCTATCTAACAGGCAGAACATTCATAGTTAGGTCGCAAGATAAATACTCCCCCCTCAAGAAAATTACTGCTGGTGTCCCCAAAGGCAGCATATTAGGACCGCTTCTATATATAATATACACAGCGGATATGCCAACAAACCTGAGCACGCATACCTCTAAATTTGCAGACGACACAGCATTTATTAGCGTTAACCATGACCCAAAAGTCTCATTGCAAAATCTGCAGTCCCACGTCAATGAACTAGAGGGCTGGCTAGAAAAATGGAGAATAAAGGTTAGCCCGGCTAAATGTGCTCACTTAACTTTCACGCTCAGAAGACAAACGTGCCCAGCTGTAAAAATAAATAACATCACTGTTCAGGTAGAAATTCATGTTAAGTACTTGGGAATTCATATAGATTGACGCTTGACCTGGTCTTGTCATATTGAAGCGAAAATAACGGCTATGAAACTTAAAGCAGCTCAAATACATTGGCTAATCGGTCGAAACTCAAACTTGTCTTTAGACAACAAAATTCTCTTATGCAAGTCCATCATAAAACCAATGTGAACATATGGCATCCAATTATGGGGTACTGCATGCGCATCTAACATCCAAAAGCTTCAAAGAAGACAGTCTAGAATATTAAGACAAATTGTCTGCGCCCCATGGTATAAACACAGAAAAAATTATTTTTCCAATTCAAACAAAGAAATTGTAGAATCAAACAATTTTTTGTCTGAAATCGGTCCTAGAAACAAATTGCATATTCAAACAATTTATTTGCATTTCGTTTATTAAAAAAAAACACTGATTTTTTCAAAAAAATAATTTAACTGAATCAAACAAAAAGTTTACTGAAATTCATATGCTAAATTTCAAAAAAAAAAAAAAAGTTTTTGCACAAGCAATGACGCGCACCCAAGTAACCACTGTATGAGAAGATGACGGCAGAGCAGAGCCGCCGGCTGGCTTTGAGACACATTTTTTTTTGTTGGAATAATTTTTGAACGAAGTCTTAGTTATACACACAACACAATGTTTTTCTTTATCTCTCTCTGTTACTGTATCCTTTCCTTTGCTAAAGAAGAAATGTAACCGAAAACGGCAGCAGACCGACTCGATATGTTTTTCGTCATCATTCGATTTTTGTATTTGATGTATTTAAGTAAACAGTTTGAAAAAATTGAATACGGGATTTTGTTTCTTGGAATGTTGTTTCTGCTATTGTTTTTCTTATAGTTGCACTTTTTTAAAGCGTCCAAGAATAGACTGTGTGTGTTTTTTGTTGTTGTTCTTATATTTCACATAAAGAAGTGTTGCATACGATCAAATAAAAAAATGCAAAAAGACGACAACATTAAAGAGCGTTAAATATTTCATACAAAATTATGAAAATTTGACACGAATAGCGCGTTTATTATATTTTTGAAGACTTGCCCACATTTTTGTTGGTTAAATAAAAATCAAACAAAAATATTGTTTGAATCAGTAAAAAAATTTATAGAAATTAAAAAAATTTTCAAACAAGCGTTTGTTTGAAAATAATTCGGCAAAAATTTTTTCTGTGTACGTAATGATATTATCCACAGAGATCTCAACGTCCCCACTATCCAGGAAGAAATTAAAAAATATTCAATTAGCTACATCGATAAACTAATGGCCCACCATAACTACCTCGCTCGGGGTCTGCTTCAGTTCGAAGGTCACCAGAGGCTAAAAAGAACCGATACTTTGAGCATAACTAGAAGACATTTTTAAAATTTGAATGCAGCAGTTAGTGGTTATTTTGGTAACAACTAATAAACATCAAGAAGAATTAAGATTTGAATACATATTGTAAATTTCGATAAGAAAGATTCAATAATAAAAAACAAAATTTAAAAAAAAAAAAAAAATTTCTTTGTCCATTCTTTTCACAATTTGTGCGACTACATCGACAGGCAACACCTTAGGATTTGGGCTTACAAAGCGCCAATTACATCAACTTAAGTGTAGTGTTTGTTGGGGTGCAAGGTTTTAAAAAACATTTTGCCCACATTTGTCACATGCACAGAAAAAATTAAAAATTTTCTCTAATCACCAAATTTGTTCCAAATTCATATAATCAAGCAACCCATTTGTTGAATTTGCACCTATTACCAAAATGATTATATTGATTACTAAAAATTGTAAAAATTTTATATTTTGAATATTTTTATTTTTTTTCAATAAATGATATTTTCAATTTTAATTAAAAAAATTATCAAAAAACTTGGCCGTTTCAAACAATGTGTTGATTGATTTTGACAATTTCCAACAACAATTTCACAAGTTTAAATTATTTTATTTAAATCGAAATAATTTTTTGTTATTTGATTACCATTTTAATTCAAAATTTGTTTCAACACAACTAAAATGTTAATTAAATAAAAATTATATTTTGAATTTTCGATCAACAAAAAAAATAATTGATTCAATTATTACGTTAATTAAGTTTAAAAACTTTTTATATAATTTTTTTAATTGATTAAAACTACTAATAATTTTTTCTGTGTGTAGTTATTTGATTTATATGACATTGGTGTTTAATCTCTTAAAATCAACCAGCCTTGTGGTTTACAGCTAACTTGATGGCATTGGTATGAGAAATATTCGGCAAACAACCAAGCGATTTTAACGTTTGCCGAGTTTAACAGATTCTGACTGATTTCTTTGCAGATATTTGTCTTGTGTAATTTATAAAATTTTGGATAATTTTAATGATTTCTCTGTGTTAAATTGAATTTGAACTCTCTCTCACTCTTTTATTTTAAATAAAATTTTTTGAGTTTGAGTTTCACCACTTAATCTTCAACTTTTTAAAAATATTAGCTTTTTATCAAAATTTTTCATATTTGCCCCTATCGAAGTATAACTTACAGTCATAAAAAGAAATTTACAACCTTAAATTTAATGTCAAAATCTATCAAAGTAAAATAATCATTTTAGACTTTTAAGGAACATAAATTTAAAACCACATATGTATGTATGTAAATGTATAAGAATAAATGATGGCTGTTCAAAAATAAACCACACTACCCACTATAGAGAGATTTGATTTTTATGATTCCGGAAAAAAAATTATATATTTTCTATAAAACTCACAAGCACAAAATAAAATGGCTAACGCCTTCTCAAGCACTAATTGAAATGCTTTAAAGTAAAAAATGCAAATGAAAAGAATCTAGTCAGACATTTACGCATATGTACATACATACACATAACCATAACGACAAAATTTACAATTATAGCCTAAAATACATAACAACTTAAAGAATTTTACACCTTTTGCCAGAACTGCGACACATGCAACACACACACATACACACACACATGCAGAACAATAATGAAGATGACAAAAAGTGAGCGGGGTAAAAAGAATTAAAGCATTAAAAATATCACTTGTATAACAGCAATACTAAAAAATCATTACCAAAGTTATTTTACTATTAACGGACAAACAAATATATATACCAACACCTAGAACTTGTTTCACGTTATATTACTGAAAAAATTTCATTGAATTATTCTTATGCCGTTCAACATTTCTGTGATGTTAAGAATATATGTTAGTTTCATAAGTATCCAGCGGGCCAACAATATTCATACGTTCTAAAATCATACAACACAGAATTATTATGCTGATTTTGTTTTTGCTGCCAGACATCATGCTGCAACAACATGTCCTTTTTTTAACACTTTCTTGCTTGATTGTAATAGTGATGTTGTTGGTGTTAATGGTTGAAAATTATTGTTAAGTCTTCAAAACTTTATGATGATTACCACGAAATTTGATAACAAATGTTATAAATTTCAAAATGTATGTTTGTCAACACACACACACACACACACACACACACACACACACGTCCATTCCATCTCACACTTATAAACTACATGTGCACAAACAGCATGCATGAGTGAATCTAGCACTAAGCTGTGTTAAAAATCGGTGCGAGTTGGTGCTTAAGGTAGTTTTAAATTGAAATTTAAGACTTTAAGGGCAATAAATTTGAACCAGTTTTTTATTGTTTAATTTTTACACAAAAAAAAAAAAATTAACTTTGTGTAACCAGAAACTAAAATGAAACAAAAAAAATACATACAACTGCAATTCATAAGAATGTTTGCTAAGCAACATGTTGCCAATAAAAAAATACGTAATTAATAAAATGGTTTTATCAAGGAAAAACAAAAATATTTTACGTATTATATTAGAAATATATAAGAATTTTTCATGTGATGGCAACACTAACTGCTACTCTGAGGATTAATTTTTAAAACTTTTTTAAAATATCGACGTTGGAAAACCTAAATGGCATAAGCTTTTCTTAAATTAGAAAAAGGACACTAGTGTTTTTCAAAAAAACTTACAGCGTAAGGGACCTTATTTTCGACCAATCGTCACAGAATTTTTTTTTTTTTTTTTTTGAGGCTTACGTCATTTACCCTTTCCTTCGTCTATACATTGACCAAACGTTATAGAAACTAGAAAATTTGAAAAATGTTCAAAAGAGTTTTGGGCTCTTAAGAATATTGCAATATATTGCTAGAACTTTTTCCTCAGTTTGTTGTTAGCAACATAGGAAATTATTTTCAAACATTCGCGAAAATTTAAGATTCCTTAATATCTGCAAGTTATCTCGAAAATGCCTGGTACTCTGTTTAACATATCACGTGAAATGCTTTCAAAACGCATATGAAAAAAACTTGTGCGGAATATCTATGAAATAATGTTGATAGGATTGTTTGTACTTTGTGAATTTTGTGAAAAAGTTCCGAAATGTTTCTGGCAACATTTTTATACTACTGCGAAATAATATATGCTGCACTTATTTCGCTTGGACTTTTAAGAAAAAGCAAAGAGTATGATTTGAAAAGAAGAAATTAAAATGTTAAATAACACAACCGGTAACAGTTTTTTATCCATATTTATTAGGGTATTCAATTAATCGATGTTTTGTATTAATCGATTAATCGCGCGAATAATTATTCGAAGTAAAAATTTAATCGAATAATAATCGACAAATTTAATATTATTCGATTAATAGAATAATTTTAATATTGTAACAACAATGTAACAAATGGTACTTCATGTGATAAAAAAAAAGGATAAAAGAGGAAAACTTTTTAAATAACAAGTTAGAGTGCTATATTCGGCTGTGCCGAATCTTTGATACCCTCCACCGACAGTACTAATGTTTAAGGAGTAATATCTGTATGATGTTATTATTATCTTAAACTGTGACAATTTGTTATTAATTATGGTTTTAGGCGACTAGAGTTTTTTCCGGTAGTAGGGTTTATATGGGGCCTGGGGTAAATTATGGACCGATCATCACGAAATTTCACAGCGTCATTTCAAGTCCTTTAAAACTGTGACGTACCAATTTCTGTTATGATAGCATTATTAATTATGGTTTAAGGTGTACTAAACTGTTTTCCGGGAGTAGGGTTTCTATGGGGCCTAAGGTAAATTATGGACCGATATTCACGAAATTTCACAGTGTTATTTCTAGTCCTAAAAAACTGTGACGTACCAAATTTTGTTACGCTAGCGTTATTTTTTACGGTTTCAGGCGTACTAAACTCTTTTCCGGAAGTATTGTTTATATGGGGCTTAAGGTAAATTATGGACGGATCATCACGAAATTTAACAGCGTGATTTTCAGTCAAATAAAACAAATTTTTGCAAAATCTTATCTCATTCCGTGCCTTGTTCCAGCATTTATGTTATTTTTTGTAACAAAATTATCAATTTTTGTAGGTGGTGGTTCCACATTTTGATTCATAGCTCTGGTCCTACTAAACCGATTTAGCTGGATTTCAATCCCAAACTACTTAGGATAACTACAAGCAATTTGGCACCAAGTTTGTTCATTTCTTTTGAGTTTTTCGAAAGTGAGCGTGTTTTCAACAGACGGACAGACGGACGGACAGACAGACGGACATGGCTAAATCGACTTAGAATTACTCAAGGACCAAGAATATATACACTTTATGGGGTCTGAGATGAATAATAAAAAAGTTTCACACGGAATGACAAACTTAATATACCCTCTTCACAACTAATTGTGGTGGAGGGTATAAAAAATAGCATCAAATTTAAAGCGAATCTTCTAAAATAATCTTTTAAAAAAGAGTATACAATTTAACTGTTTATATATCAACCGTTTTCTTTCTTTTGTTTTGATGAAACTTGATTTAGAACAGATTCTTTCACTTATTGTTGTCGGTGGAAAGATTGAAAGTAAAGCGTTATAAAGCATATACAATTTCTTTGTTATTTTGCTTGGTTTTTTTTTCTAAAAATTAGTAGTCTATCACTTGAATCAGTTTTAATTGTCTTGTTAAAGTCTGGTAGCAGGTTGTGTTCATTCGTATCAAAAAATTATCTTCTTCATCAAAATCATTGTGATAAAAGTTAGTTCATCGAAAAAAAAGCAATTTTAAATTACTCGCCCAAAAATTAACAACGGTCAATCGTTTGAATACCCTAATATTTACATAGTTTATTTTTTATTTAATTTTTTATTACGAAAATTATTTTTATTAATTTCGGGTTTGTTTAGATATACAAAAAACGTCAAATAGTGCAATCTCGCGAGATAGGTAACATCTATACTTGTCAAATTTTTTGTACAGAGTACAAGGCTTAAGTTGTTAGCAACATTGGAAAATAACGAGAAAGATTTCTTCCCTCAACATTTAAAATGTTGCTGGCAACATTTTAAATCTTCTATCGGCTCTCTATTGTCAATAAACGTTACCATCAATATTATCTTAGGCTTGTGAGCAGAAAATAAACTATAATTTTTTAAGGCACAATTTTTAAATTGGTGGGAGGCACAATTTTAAAATTAAAAATCTGCTAAAGAAAAGTCAAATGACCTAGTTTTTCTTAAATATATTAAGTCGATATTTAATTTTTAAAATAATAATTGATTGAAAAAAGCTTTAAACTTCACTCACCTTAGTACTCGTTGTTCTTGGACTGCCTCCTAGTGCTATAGCATAGACCTCGATTTCATAAGCATCTGCTCCTGCTTCACGATCCAGTTCTTTGGCAGTCGATAAAATACCCAACTTCGTATCGATATCAAATAATCGTTCCATATTTGTATATTTACCCGTGGACACTAACGCGCTACTACTACCACCGACCGCCGTTACATTCGTAACATAATATTCAATTTCAGCGTTATTTAGTCTCGCACTAACTGTTAGTATACTCGTACCGATAGGTTCATTTTCATATACCGAACCGCTTTGTTCACGTTGATCGAAAACAGGACCCGACACTCCTGCACCACTTGTAGCAATAACGGTAATATAAGCATCAGAACTTTTACGTTCACTTTGCACGGCCTCATCGGTGGCTTTTAGCGAGAGTTGATAACGAACTTCGGGACGGTTAATGGGTTTACGTAGAGTTATAGCTCCTGTATTACGTTGGAGTTTGAATAAATCCATATTTCCGGATACCAATTCATAAGTGACAATACCATTACTGGAGGAATCGGCATCGGTGGCATGAACATACATTATGAGAGCACCATCACGAGATTGTGAGTACATTTGCAGATTCTTGGAAGGTAAAATGGCAGCATTCATTGATATAAAAACAGGAGCATTATCATTGATATCTTCGACAATGACTGTTACTAATTTCTCTGCCGATAATTGCTTTTCGGGTTTTTGAGCCTGATCCGTTGCCACCACATTCAAACGGAATGTATCTATAGTTTCACGATCAATTTCTCTTAAAGTATGTATCACTCCCGTTTGAGTATTTATACCGAAGTGTCGGCCTCCCGCCAATTCTGGTTCTTGTTTAACTATACTATAAGTAACTTTGCCATTTAAACCTGAATCGGGATCTTCTGCAGTCACTGTGACAATAGGTGTTTTCAGATCAATACCCTCTTTAATTTGCCTTACTATAGCAGTATTTGGAAATGTTGGTGGGTTATCGTTTTCATCCTTCACATGCACTATGAATAGTAAAGTGCTCGAAAGTCTAGGTGAACCGCCATCAAAGGCTGTTATATTCAAATTATACACAGTAGTTTCCTCATAATCCAACGACTTGTGGAGATACAAAATGCCTGTATAACCATCAATGTGAAAGGTGTCTTTACGATTACCCGCTGTTATGGTAAAAGAAATTTGTGAATTGATCCCCAAATCCAAATCGACTGCCTTAAAGCGCATAACCTCCGTACCAATGGCTGTTGTTTCCAAAACGGAAATTTCTGCTATAGTTTCTACAAATTTTGGAGCCATATCATTTTCATCTAGGACTTCTATGGTTACGGAAGTAGAAGAATTTAGTTGCTGTCCCTCTATGGCAGCATCTTTAGCCATTACTTCTAATGTATATTCGGCTTGATACTCACGATCTAACTTACGGGCTAAAGAAAGTTGGCCAGTCGCATCGTCAATTTGAAAGCGTCCCTCCTGATTACCACTTATAATAGAGTAGTAAACATCACCATTCAGACCTTCATCCAAATCGTTGGTATACACCCGCATTAATTGAGTGCCTACCAAAGAGCCCTCGGAAATTTGTACTTTGTAAGGGGCTCTAACAAACTCTGGCGCATTGTCATTTACATCTGTTATGATAATTTTTATTTTCACTTTGTCCTTAAGTCTTGGTGTACCATTGTCTGCAACTATAGCCTCTAATAATATGTAGTTTTGGGCTCCTGCCAAGCCAGTCAGTGATGACGAAGAAGGCATTCTTTGTATTAGCTCTTCTCGATCAAAAGGATGCAACGTTTTAATAAAGCCATTACGTGAGTCTATAGTAAAATCTTTACCCGGTGAAGATAGCGTGTAAATCAATTCAGCATTGCGACCTATATCACGATCGGAAGCAGTCAGTTTGCCTACAAAAGCATCGGCTGGCTCATTCTCTGGCAAAACAAAAGTGAAAGAACTATTGGTAAATTGTGGAGCATTATCATTCTCATCTATTATATGTATAATAACTGGAACTTCTGAAGATCTTTGTGGTTCACCTTGATCATGGCATTTGACTGTAAGAGCATAATAATCTCTTTCTTCACGATCTAAAGAGGATCTAACAAATAAATATCCATCTGGAAATATACCAAATTTTTGTGCCAAATTGCCTTCTAATATTGCATATGACAAACGGCCATTTAAGTTCAAATCCTTATCATGAGCGGCCACTGAGAAAAATCTGTCATTAACGGGAGTAGATTCTAACAAAGAACTTTCATAAGAGGTATAATCGAACACCGGGGTATGATCATTAACATCAGTAATCATCACTGTTATGACATGCTTAGATGACAAGGCTGGCTTGCCATGATCTGTGGCTGTTAATTCAATTTGTATATTTGAATTCGGTTCTGCCTTAATAGGCTTTTGTAAGTATATAACTCCAGTAGAGGCACCAATGCGAAACAACATGTCTGGATTAAAAGTCAAGGTATAAGTAATACGGCTATTATTACCCGAGTCACGATCTCTTGCTCTGGCTATGAAAACCTCTTGGCCTACGGCAGAATTTTCTGGCAACAATACCTCATCATCACGTTCTAAGGCAAATACAGGCTTATTATCATTTAAATCTTGAACCGAAATATGCACTAAACATTTGCCATAAGCTAAGCCACGACGAGCCGCTACTTCAAGTTGATATTGGTTACTTGCTTCGCGATCTATTGCTTTGGCGGTACTAATAACACCAGTTTTCTTATTTATAAAAAACATTTCTTCAGGGTCACCAAATACTATAGAATATTCCAGTATATCGCCCGAATTCGAATGCTGCTGCTTTATCTGTACCTGACCCACTTCTCTGCCGAGTTGTGCCTGTTCCATGCCATGATCTTCGGTGATCTGAAACTCATAGGTTTGTGAGTAGGAGTCAAAGTCTAATGATTCCATTTTATGTTGCATTATTATCTCAACAATGGCATCTTGTTCACTGTGTCTTTCACCACGATCTTTGGCCGTAATGTGGAGTTTATATAAAGGTTTTGTAAAATGTTGTAAAATTTCTGTTCCTGTTGTTGTTGCTGTTGCTGTTGCCACAACTTTAGAGCTAAACATGATCGAACCTGACCAAGTATCAACCACAAATAAACCATCACCACCTGTATTTAACGTATAAGTAATTAAGGCATTATCACCCTCATCACGATCAGTAGCAAAAACTTTTAATAATGGCTTTTGCAGCAGCGACATAATGTCAATGTCGCCTCCTCCTCCTGTTGTTGCTGTTATCGTTGACGTTACACCATTGTTATGGTTATTGTTACTGCTCATACTGTTGCCAATTGTGTTGCTTTGTTGCAAAGGTATCGCCAACGCATGAAAATATTTTTTTGGATAAAATTGTGGTGCATTATCATTGACATCTTCTATGTGTAGATTTACAGTGGCTGTTGAAGATTTTGGTGGTGT
Organism: Pollenia angustigena; assembly: GCA_930367215.1. Taxonomy (NCBI): domain Eukaryota; kingdom Metazoa; phylum Arthropoda; class Insecta; order Diptera; family Polleniidae; genus Pollenia; species Pollenia angustigena. Next base: position 183,480,932 of record OV884057.1, on the reverse strand, counting down.
ACCTTGATCACGTGCGATTACTAAAATTTCATAATTCTGTTGCAATTCACGATCTAGTGACTTTCTTGTTGTTAATTGGCCTGTTAAAGAATCCAACTGGAATTGTTCAGGATATTTTCGTTCGCTCACCATTGCCAACGAATATGTCACTGAACCATTTGTGCCTTGATCGTGATCATTTGCTGTTAACATAGCAATTAAGGTGTGCGGTGGTGTGGCTTCACTTAAAGTGACATTGATTTTACTCTGGGTAAACTGGGGTGCCTCATCGTTCTCATCCAATATGGTTACTTTCAGCTGAGTATAGGCCCATTTGGGATTGGGTCCACCATCCCTGGCGGAAATACTTAGTTCAACAGAACCTTCTATTTCACGATCTAAAGAGGCTTGTGTAGTTATAAGGCCAGTAGAAGAGTCTATGGCAAACCATTGATTATTATTGCCTGAAACAAAGTCATAAAATATTAAGGCATTAACACCAGTATCTTCATCCGTTGCTGTTATTGAGGCTACAAATGATCCAGGTGGAGCTAATTCACTTAACACTGCTGAGTATTCTGATTTCTCAAAAACCGGTTCATGATCATTGACATCGTTGACATGTATGATTAAATAGGCGGTAGCTGTGCGTGATGGTGTTCCTTTGTCCGTAGCTACTACAGTTAAGTTATATTTTCCTATTTCTTCTCTATCTAAAACACCATTTACTCTTACTATGTCAAAGGAGGGAGTTTTCTCCAAACGAAAATGACTCAATTCATTGCCTGATGTAATCTTAATAGCAGTCTCACCATTTAGACCCTCATCCATGTCCACTACAGATACTGCGGCCACTACACTACCGTTAATGGCATTTTCGTCTACTGTAGCAAAAGAGCCGGTGGGTGGAAAGTACTGAAATCTTATAACTGGGTCATGATCATTAGTGTCAACCAAATTAACTGTTACATAAGCTCTGCCATCTTGCCGGGGAGAACCATGATCTCTAGCAAATACTGTGAAAACACAACTTTTTGGGCAGGATACTCCAGGTCGAGAAAATGTAGGACAATTTTGTTGAGGACAATTCAGATGTTCGGTGGTTGAAATCACTCCAGATTCGGGCTCTACAGTAAATTGGGTTTCTGTGTCAGCTATGTAATAGGTTATTTTACTATTATCCCCCAAGTCTTTATCGGTAGCCATTACTTGTAAAACAGAACTACCAGGAGGCACGGATTCATTTAGTGATACTGTATAGTCACTGTGATCAAAAACCGGAGGGTTGTCGTTGACATCTATAATGGAAACATTGACTTGTAGGTAACCATATTTAGGCGGATTTCCGCCATCTTTGGCTGATATGTTGAGTCTATAAAAAGCTCTAGTTTCTCGATCCAAATCTCCGGTTGTTTCCAAGTGTAGATAAGAAACTTCACCACTTGGATTTGAGGTAACCGCCAAACGAAATTTACTATCAACATTACCCTCGACTATGGTATAATTGTCAGATATGCCATTAATGCCTATATCCAAATCGGTGGCAGCATCTAGCAAACATCTAGTACCTTTGGCAGCACTTTCTGAAAAACTAACTGCTATACTGGGCTCTGGAAACTCTGGAGCATTATCATTAACATCTAGAACCGTAATTCTAACTTCAATAGGATACGTGGGTTGTGACGAAAGGACCACCAAGTCATATCGTTCTCTCATACCTTCACGATCTAATACCATATTTGTTTTAATTTCGCCTGTAACCGCATCCAAAGTAAATTCCCGGGGAGGCTCATTAAAACGATAGGTAAAGTCCGGCCTAGTGGGTATATAACCAACTACCGTATTCTTAGGTTGACCTTCTAATACTTCAAATTGTACTCTTGTATCCACAGCTCGCGATTGCATTAACCCCGTTCCATCTGCCGTACGTCGTCGTGGAAAGGCCGATGTATAAACATGTCTACCAGGATTTGAAGGCACAAATGAGTAAAGAGCTGAGGTAGAAGACGAAGAAGAGAACGTTGTTATACTTTGCTGGGGTTGTTGTTGTTGCGCGACCGCTTTTGCTGATATCACCAACATTAAACAAATGAGCACTGTCAACGCATATCTCACTAATGGTGTTGTGTTGGCAAGAGGCCGTCTCTGAAACCTTGTTGCTTGTGGCTCATGATGCTGGCTGATGAAGTGGTGGTAATGATGATAGTGGTGTGGTAAAACTAAGCAGTCTTCTTTTTCTTTCTCTTCATCACATTGCCTGTGATTTCTGTTAAAGTAAATTTGTTTCTTTGTATTTTGAATAAAAAACTCTGACGGCTTCCCTCGTCTTCTCTTAATATACTCATCCAAATGCAGTGATAAACTATTTACAAATAATTTACAATGATCATGATGATCATTACTTAGATGATGATGATGTTGATGACGATATTGTGGCTGAAGTTGCTGCTGCTGATGACGATTGTCTTCATCATCAACATCATTATTTCGGTTGATGTTAACATTATTTCTAGATGTATTGTCTTGTGAATTGTGTTGATTTGTCATGCTGTTCCAAACTATTTCAGCATTATTTTTAGTTAAAGAATTTTCATCACTTGACCGTCTTGGCATAAATGATCTAGCTGCTGTTTCTGCTGTTCCTGTTGGTATTGCTGTTGTGGCTGTTGCTGCTAAAGTCGTTCTTGTTGCTGGTAGTAATGTGGCAATAGTAGTAGTGTTGGTGGCTTTTTCACCTCCATCACCTTTTTGTATTTTCAAAACTGTTTTTGTAGTTGATTTTGTTTGTGGCTGTCTTTGGTCATCTGCAGGCAAATTTTTCACTTGTCTACAGAACATCATCATCGTCATATCACCGTAGAAATATTTCTTATTTTATTTTTATTTTTATAAAAAGTATTATTCTTTTTGTTGTTTTTGTATTTAAAGAACTATGCGTTGCTCTTACAGAACATGGACAGCGTTTTCTTTTTATTTTTTTAATTTTGAAGAGTGCCGCCTTTAGTCCTTAATGTTTGTTGTTGTTACTTTTTTCTTTTTCGCAATTTCAATTTGTTTTCGTTTTTTGTCAGTTTTTTTCTTAAATTTTTCTGTTTGTGTTAATTTTAAAGTAATTTTCTTATGTATATTTGTATATTTATTCTATTTGTTGCTGTTATCTTGTTTAAGCCATTAGAGTTACTTTTTTCTGCCGATTTTTTTTTTTTTTTGTTGTTGGTTTTTTTAATTTCTGTTTAAACCCAACTTGGTTTTCTGCAAATTAGTTTCATTTTAATTTTTGTCCGTAAAAGTAACAACATTTTTTCTTTTTAAGTTTTGTAAACTTTGTTCACTCCATTTTTTTGCTCCTCTTAATATTATTTTTGTTATTGTAGCTGTTGTTTGCGGTGGTGTTGTTGCTGTTTCATTATTTATGTTGCCATTTTTTGCTGCTTATTTCTGTCATTTTTTGTTGTTTTTTTATTTTAAATAAATGTTGGTTTGAAAATTATCACTTTATTTTTTTAACCACTTTTTCTTATTGTTGCTTTCAAGAGCTGTAATGAAAAAAATCAAAGAGGGTTTGTTTAGTTATTTGTCAAAACAAATGTAAATATTTTATTTAGAAAGAGATTTGTTATGTATTTCTGTTAACAGTGTGTTCTTTTTTTCATACTACAAAGCAAATAGACTTATCATGATCGTAATGCAAAAGGCACTATTTGTATTTCCAATTAATCCCAAGAAGCAATGCGACATGGCAATATTACAGATGAAATATTTGTAATGAAAATGATCATACCCAAAATTAAAAACAATTAAAATAGGATTAAATTTAAATTTTATTAACTGTAAAATTTTATAATAATTGAATGGTTTTTTTAAGCCTTCACAACTCAACGCGAGGTGGAGAGCTGTAATCAATTATTTTTTTTTTTATTATTATTATTTTTCTAAAAACTATAGAAAATTATTTAATTTGTATATGTCGAAAAAATCATGCTTTAACAAATAGCTCTTTGTTTGTTTAAACAAGTTATTAATTTGAATACCCTTAACTTAAATCTGTCCAGTATGTTTCTATTGTCTTTCGAATTGTTTTGACAAATTAATCAATTTATAAAACATATCATTTTACATTAAATCTAAAAAAATTTGTTTCTAACATCTTATCTTTTTTCTTTCCATTTATAAAAAACAAAAAAACTTATAATCAATTTATATTTTAATCAATATAATATAAACTTTAATAAATGGGTTTTAACACCAACAAAGAGAAACCTACAACATATCGAATTATAAAACAAATAAAAAAAGGAAAACGGTCAAACTCTTTTGTTTAGTATTAAATGACACTTAACACACACACACAAATCCCCATAAAAATCCCACAAATTTACTCAAACGCATGCTCACGCGAAAATAAAACAAATTTAAATTGACCAATAAACTACAAGCAACCCCCAAAAATATGTAACACAAAACAAATGAACTAAAAAACCAAAACCAGTAACCACACACATGCGGTCAGGTCAGCTGGCAATAAAAGTGGTATGAAAGCCATTTTAACAAAGTTTTAAAAATAAATTAAACAAAATATTAAAATTTTGTTAAAATTGTGAAAATGCGTGTGTGTTTTCGTGAGGAAATGCTGTTTTAAAGTGTTTTGATTTTATTGTTAATTTTAAAAGCTAAAATTACTTATCAATTAAATTATATTAAATTACAAGCACGATTTTCATAAATAAGATTTGTAAAATGTTTTCTAATGGAAGAATTGCACGAAAGTGTTGTGTATTTTATGATTATTAAAGTTTTTTTTAGAAAAGGAAATAGCAAAGACGTCCATAACGATTATACCAAAAAAAATTATTTAAACATTAAAGATGTTTCTAATTTTATATGAAAGATGTAAGACTTTAGACTATTCAAATTATATTAGATACAAAATACTTAAACTCGTTATTCAAAAACGATTGTTAAATTTTACCAATCATATAATATTTTTATAGAAAATTCAAATTTTTAATAAGTTTAAAATATTCGTATACCCTGCAGGTGGAAATCCTTTCAAAGGGGATAGCTTCAACTTAAACATAGTGTTTAGTGGGATTTGTGTGTTTTTTTGAATGGCATTGAACGCAATTTCTTAGCAGGTATCTGTTGCGAAATAATTGATTATCAAGTTTTGTGACTAACGCTATAAATAATGGAAGAAACTTAACATGTTGAAGAGTGTCTTCGTAATTTTTAGCAAATTTTTCAAAACATAGTGCACAATATCTTATTCTTAAAAGAAGATGAATAGAAGAGAATTCTTAAATATGGCCATTTGTATGGCCAATTTTTTGCTGGCAGTCAATTTGGCACAGCCATTCTAAAGGGTTGTCCAACCATAATGTACGATGTTAATTTTGGGTCCCACCTTAACGTAAAGGTTTTTGTTAAACTTAATTCAACATTTCTTGGTTTCAGTGTTTAACAAATTCAACCATGGAGAGGTACACAATTGAGCAGCGCGTTAAGATTGTTAGAGCCATTTACGAAAATGTGCGTTTAAATCAAAATCCATTTAGTGCACTTCGTGATTTTTCTGGTCAACATAATCGACCAAATGTGTTCACAATCGGGAGAATTGTAGGCCGGGTCTCAAGGAAATTTGAAAACACTTGTGCATGCTCGCCAAGCTCTTCTTCGAAAATGAGGTCAGCCAAGCACTTTCCGTGAATGATGTTCACTATCGCGAGATGATAACGGACTTCTTGTCGTCATGAGGTAATGAACCTGGACGATATGTGGTTCCAACCTGATGGTCCCACACAGCCAACGAAACAATAGCTCTTTTGCGCGAGAATTTCAATGGCCGTGTTATATCACATAGTGGTGATATTAAGTGGCCATCACGATTTAAGTTCTAGAAATTAAGTTTTGCTTGATTTCTAGATTTCTTCGGATTCCATTTATTTGTTGCTTTAATTTAAAATTCCAAATATCAAGTCAAGAAAACTTTGGATCTGTTATCTAAGAAAATCTAAGCCACCCCTTAATTTTTAAAGCTTAGTCTCAGCTCATACGGCTCATGTCTTATTGACATGACTCTTCCTTTTTTTTTACATGAATTGGCGTTCAAATGAATCTGTCATGTTGACGAAATGTTTTTTATTTTGTTTTATTTGATATTGAAAACAAAAACAAAATTAAACAACGAATAAGAAAGCAAAACGTAAAGACAGTAATGCATCTGCTTACTCGTTTCTTTCCCCTCGTCCCTCTCGCCTATAAAGTAGCAATCATGTCAATAAGACATGAGCCGTATAAACACAGACTTATCAATTTATTAAACAAAATTCTCAAATTATCAAAAATCACCATAAGCTTCTTTATAAATTTAAATATTTAATTTTCCCATTACTATTCATTTAAAATTTCCCATTAAGTAAAAATAATCATTATTGATTTTTTAGTGTTTATTTTTTTAAACATTCATTAATGTTAAACGTGCCATTAAAATACTTAACTTTTTTTGTCTTCATAACTTGATAGTGCCATTAACAAAATCATCAAAATCATTAACAAAACAATTGTTAAATTAAAAAAAAGAAGGTGTAGTTGCTATATGTTTTGTTTGTATTAATGAGTTAACTAGCAGTTATAATTAACTAGCTAAGCCTTAGCTAACTAGTTAAACATTTAGTTAGAGTTCGTTGGTTAAGACCAAAAACAATTCAGGCCTAACCATTTAGCCACAAAACAACACGAGCCAAAAACAGTAAATAATAGTGTAATAAATAACAAAAAAATATTTCGTTAAAAGTATTGTTTTAAACACACTTCTTTAACAGAGTGTTATTATATGTTAACAAAAAAAAAATACGAAATAGAGGATAAAAATTAAATACAATTTAGTAAAGCTTTCATAGTACACGAAGCATGACAAGTAAATTACTTTGGAAGAAACTATATGTTCAAAATTATGGATAATAGAAGTTACACTTAAACTTTTAATAGTATTTAAAACACTAAACAAAGCGAAAAAGAAGAAAAATATTTATGTTTATGTGCGTAACAGTAGTATTCCGGTTTAAGGAAATGACATTTTGTTCGTTAAACCGATTCTTTTAATAGAAAATTCGTTAAATCCATTATTCTTTTTATAGGTTTATAAAAGTTTTTCATTTCGTTTGTAATTTCTACGATATTGATCTTAGATCTTATAAAGTATATATGTTATGGGTCCTTAAGAGTAACAAAGTAGACTTAACGCTGTTCGTCTGTCCATCTGTTCTAGTAGATGTTGAAATGGGTTTTCCGAGGATCCCGGAAATTATGGGACTTGGTTGTTTAATTTTTATGGGGCATATACTTCGTTAAAGTTCGCACTTGAAATTCAGCCAGATCCAAAAACAAATGACTGAGTTATAAGCAGATACCCTTAAAATAAGAGGCAAATGAGCTATAGGAAAGTTTAAAAAAAAACACATAAAATTCAGAAAAATGCATGAAATCTTTATTTGAATCGATAGTATGGTCCATATAATTTAATGTTTGAAGATTATTTCATGCAAATGTTGACCGTGACTGAGCCTCAAATGGTCCATCCGCTTAGTCCAATTTTGGCATACTCTTTCCAACATTTTGGCCGGTATCTCATGAATAAATGCCTCGATGTTGTCTTTCAATGCGTCAATTGAAGCGGGCATAGCCCCACAAAAAATAATCTAAAGGCGTTAAATCGCACGATCTGGGCGGCCAATTGACCGGTCCTGAACGTGAAATAAAATGTTCACCGAACTCGCCTCTCAATAAGTCCATTGTTAAGCGTGATGTGTGGCATGTGGCACCGTCTTGTTGAAACCCCATGTCATGCAAGTCAAGCTCTTGCATTTTGGGGAAAAAAAAGTTGGATATCATCTCACGGTACCGCTCACCAGTTACCACAGTTACGTTACGATTCGCATCATCTTTGAAGAAGTACGGTCCAATGATGCCACCAGCCCATAAACTGCACCAAACTGTGACTTTTTCTGGATGCATTGGTAGCTCATGCAATGCTTCTGGCTGATCTTCACCCTAAAATCGACAATTCTGCTTATTAACGTACCGAATAGTCGCTTCAGTGGGTCGATTAAACTGACCATTAAATGGAAGAAGCGCGCGATGCACTTTCTTAACAGAGCACGCAGTTTGATAATAAAATTCAATAATTTGCAAGCGTTGTTCGTTTGTAAGACGATTCATGGTAAAATTATAGACCAAACTGAAGATGTTTGACAGTGAAACAAAACATGAAACGTGCGTCAGCTGTTTAAACCAGTGTTGCCAAAAAGATAAAAGCTAAAAAAATCACCCGATAAATCATAAAATACGATGTGTGAAATTTGTTTTAAACGAAAAAATTTACTCGGCATATTATATTTTTCATCAAAGTAATAATTGGGAATACAAAAGTTTTGATTAATAAGAATTTGTTTGTCGTGTTTAATTCCTAATTTTTATTCTTGATAAACCCTGAAATATTTTTTCGGTGGATAAGCTAGTTTCTGTGCGCATTTCACTGGGCGATTAGGCCAGATCATCAGGAAACATTCAAAGATATTTGCACACAAAACTGCAGAGTGATTGGGAATTACAAACACTCAAAAAGTCGTATTTTCAACGATATGAAAGCTTAAACAAAATACGAGCAATAAAGAGTGAGCTTATTTATTCTAATATTCCCCTACATTTTTTTTTTTTTAATACTGCTTAAAAACTTGAAAAACAAAATCTCAATTGGTTTCCGAGAAAAATTGCCAGTTCTTCGAAACAATCAAGATTAAGCCAAAATGTTTAAGAGACCATAATATCCTAACGGTAGCTAAACTAGGAAACCCCAAATAGGTTTCTGTTTGTCTCGATAAATTCTTCCAGAATTTCCACACGGGAAGGAATTTGCATTTAATAAGTTGTGTATTTAACAAAATGTAAAAAAGGAAAAGTTGAAAAATGTTAACATGTTAACATAACATCATGTTTTACATTAAATTAATATGTTGTCTTATGTTCGATTTAGTTAAGCTTAAACTATTTAAAATAACATCTAAACGAAGTAGAATTCTTGTGTAAACAATTACCAAGAAAATTTAAACAAGAGCCCAAAAACAGAAATATTTCAATGGTTATTTATCTGGAAGTTTTAATTTTTTCTTCTTTTTTAAACTTTTTTTTATCATTTTGTTTCCAAAAGTTTAAACTTTAAAATGCCACCAAACAGTAACAAAACATTGCAATAATTAATTTTTTTTAGTCTTTTTGGTACTTTTTTTTAAAAAAAGAATGTTTTTAACATGTTTTCCTTTTGGCGAATCATTATATCAAACACACTCGTCTACATTTAAACAGCAAACTAAACAGCAACAAAATTTTGACATTCAATCATAAAAATACTTTCAAATGAAATGAACAAACATGAGAGAAGGAAACAAAAAACATTTAAAAATATAAGGCAAAGAGACTTTGAAACCAAACTGAAATTGACTCAAAAAAATTGCAATACAACTTAAACGGATGTTTGGAATTTTGTCAAAAAGTCAAAAAAAAAGAACAATAATTTAAAAGCCGCAAATGAGACAAACTTTTCAAAAAAAAAAAAAAAAATAAAAAAACTTTAAAGCTTTTGTTAAGTTTTTAGCAATTTTTTTTTTTTTTCATTTTGATTTTAACTCTTCAAATCACCCAAGTTAACTGAGAACTGTTAAAAAAAAAACACTGGCAGACGGACAAACTCATTAAAAGGTTGGTCTTTTCCTTTAAAGCAGCTAGCAAAAAATTGGTATTTAATGCATTGAAATGCGCATGCTTTTAAAAATACATATAAACCACAACAACGCCAACAAAAACATATAACAAAAGTATTCTGAAAATGCTTCTGTTTTATGCCACACCGCAACAAAAGTATCTGCAAACCCTTATAAATTTCATTTAACCCTTCTTTTCAGACTGCATACTCTCTAAAATCTTGTTCATTCTTGGTTTTTCTTATATTGTATCAAAAACCCAAAAAATCCATTAGTAAAATAAAAAAAAAAGTATCCACCAAAAATTCAACAAAAACTTAAGATTTGGTATTGTAGTTTTAGCTGGAAAACGGGCAAGTCTTTTCATCCAAAACAACCTGTGCATGCTAAACACAAATTCATCATATTTTTGTTTAAAATGTTACACATACATACATTTTCAAAATGCGTGTTTGGGTTTCCTGAACAAACCAAAACAAATTCCCTTTTGGTAGATGTCGTTTTTCTACACTCAATCAAAAGAAAAGGTATGGCAACAAAACATACATGGCAGACATTATTTAAAGGCTACAGCCAGTTCCTTTTTGTTATACTTTCAAAGCATCACCATCACCATCTCCTGCATCATCGTCACCATCACCTTCATCACGATGAGCAACAAAGTGATTTTTATGTTAAAGTGAAAATTTCGTATAGAATTCAAAAAAAAAAGAAAAGAAAACAAAACAAAACTGTTTTATTTTTCTCGTAAACTGTTTGCCTCCAAATTGAATTGAAAGCCAGTAATTAAGTTGACCATGATGTATATGTGTTGCATAAATTATGAGTATCAAGCTACAACTAATTTTATATTTATCCATTAATGCTGCTGCTGCCGCTGCTACTGCTGCTCCATTTGTTGTTCAGTAGCCTTTAAATGCATCAACAATATTGGCCAGATCATTGCCAAAATCTTAAGCGATGGAAAGAAATATGAAAGTAAAAAATTTGAAAACAGGAGCAACCATCCAAAGCTTTTGTATTTTGTCAGTAATTAAATTTAAAAATTTCATTAAAAAATAATTTGTAGTTACACTTACACAATGAGAAATTACAGGTTGTACAATAAAGTGTTAAAGATAACATTATGATATGGCAACTGAGATATGTAATCAATATAAATTTAACAAATAAATTAGGAGATTATAATAATAATGATAATACAATTATGTTGAAATAGTAGAGGAAATTTTCATATAATTTGTTAAGACTAAAATATTTAAAATATCGAAAAAGAAAGCAATAGTAAGTAGGTCAATATTGTAACAAAGAACTTTATTATCATAGAAATAAAATAATAGAAGAGAAGATAAGTATTAAAAGATATCTTTTTTTTAGGTTTATAAAAGATTATTTATGTTAAAATCTACTAAAGCTGCATTAACTATTTATATGTCTGAGCTAACAAAGTTGAATGTCCATTTACATGGACACAACACAAATGACAAGAAAACTTTCTAAAACACATGTATACGGCTGTGCCGAAACTTTAATACCCTCCAACGAGAGCTCTAACATTTCAGCTGGGGACTTTATATGGGATCTTTAAATTATAAGGCAATCTTTATAAAACCTAATCTCATGAAATATTAAAGTGATTTTCAGTAGGGGATTTTATGTTGGGCTTATCCCAAATTATGGATAGTTCATCGAAAATTAGATTGTGAGATTTCTAGTATTCAAAAAACCTTGATTAGACCAAATTTTTTCAGAGTTAAATGCTTCTTAAATTGCTTTTTGGAAGGCTGCTTTATATGCAATCTATGGTAAATTATGGACGGACTCTCACAAAATTACTTGGTGGTATTTCCGTATTTGCCTAGAGAGGGCTTTAGTCATATGTGAATTTGTTGAAAAATGTATGAGAATCGGTGCAATCTGTCACTTATTTATGTAAATGCTTGTAACAAATAAATAAATCTTGTAGGGATGTTGCTGCTCTTTTTGTACTCTTTTTGTACTGAACCGATAATGCTGCATTTCAACTCTAAACTGTTAAGGAGAACTAGAAAGAATTTGACAGCAATATTGTTTGGAAAGTGAGTGTCTTTTTAACAGACTGGCAAATGTGTAGGCAGAATGACATGGCCTAACCGACTTAGAATTCCTCTAGATATATCATCGGTCAAGGGAAATCGCTACTGGGATATGATCCGACACTTTTTGTGGCGGAAAATTAACGATTTAGACGTAGAGAATATGTGGTTTCAACAGGATGATGCCAATTGTCACGCAGCAAGAGAAAAAATAAATCTTTTGAAAGAAAAGTTCGAAAATCGCATTATTTCTTGCAAAGGAGAATGAATTGGCTACCAAGATCGTGTGATTTGACGCCCTTAGACTGTTTTTTGAAATCGAAAGTGCACCAACTATCCCTCAACAGTTCAAGCAAGAGCTTTAAAACAACATTATAGAGCAGATATCAACCATTGACAACAGTTTATTAAAAAAAACTTGATTAAGAATTTTGGTAAAAGATTTGGGTACACCCCCTACCCTACTTGACCGACATCATTTTAAATTTTTAACCGGAACCTATTTGTAATAAACTGAAATAGAAATATGTTCAATATCTCAACAAAAAAACTCTTTTTTGTAATTAAGTTAACCATGGTATAAAACTTGTGGTGAAGGGTATAAAAATCAGCGCTTAAAAAACTGCAGTCAAAGTAGAAAAACTGCAATTTCTTCTACTTCTTAATATGCCATTGACAAAAAAAACAGTTGCTTTAACTTCAGATTCATTAAATGTAAACAGTCGTTGTCAATCCAACTAAAAAAACTAAAAGTTGTACACAAATTTTCGTTTTTTGTTCGACAGTTTTTGATTTCGACTGCAGTTTTTTGAACCCTGATAAAAACTAAGAGGCAAATGTTTTAATCAGTAGCTTGTTAGCTTTTGCTTAAAGAAGACTGCGTATTAGGGATATAACTTTTTTTAAATTTTTTAAAATATAAAAATTGGCATAGTACAGTCCGATAGAGCATTAAAAACTATAAGGGAACGTATATTTATTTTTTTTTCTTAGGTCAAAAAAGTTCACACACCAACCGCGATGAAGTTTTGAAAATTTTTAATTTTACTTTTGGTTAAGAAAAATTAATAACATGTTTATTTAAAACAAAAAATAGCTCAAGTATGAAATTTCATTAATATTAAGAGTTTGTAAGAGATGTATCTGCAAACCAAAATACCGTGTAAAATTATTTATGCACTCAAAATATTATGTAATTAAATTCAAACGAAAATTCATTTTAAATAAATACAAATTCATTTAGAAAACGGATCATTTACATTTCATTTAAAACAAATGATTTTTACATTCATTTTTTAATTTTTTATTTATTGAACATCATATTCGTTAAAATTTAATAGTTTTTACTTTTAAAAAATATATTTTAACCAACAAAAATCAAACTACATAAAAAATAAAAACGAAAAAACATTAGTTTTTGGTAGTTTGGTTTTTGAATAACAAACATAAATGTTAAAAAATAAAATTATTTGTAAAATAACTATATTTTTATTAAATTTTAACAGTACGGAAAACGAATTATTTAACCCACAATCAGTTACTGTAATAACTTTATGAGTGTAGTCAATATTGAAATGGTTTAGAAAAACCAATTGGTGAGTGAACTTTTTTGAGAAAAATTGCAAAAGATTATAATTTTCGTGGTTATTAGTACATGGTTGACCTCATGGTACTATGCCAAAAAATTGGTTATACCCCTACTGCGAAAATTTAAAAAAAAATTACAGACGTGATTCCGAGTTGCCCGGTATACCAAAAAGGCTGCTATAGAACCAAAATTTTTTAGCTGTTACACATATCAGCACAAACTCGAAAACCCTCTTGCCACTATTGCGTTCTGGGTATAAAAAGTAGATAAATAACTTTTGAAACAAAATTTCTTAAGTTTTATTTATATATTTTTTTATTGTTAATTTTAAACGGCTTAAATATAATGAATATAAAAAAAACAATATCTTAAGAACTTGTAATAAAACTCGAACTTTGTATGAGGAGTTCCATAACTAAACAACAAAATTTCCACTTTTTTAGTTTTTAAACTAAATTTTTAATCAAATCTTATTCTAATACTTTATTTTATGTCCTGCTAGTGCCGGAAAAAAACTTTCCCTATCACGGTGTCTCTTAACGTAACTAGTTGTTTTGCGCTCTTCTAATCGGATAAGTCCTGCAGTATCTCTTCTCCTTAAATTTAAATTCAATTCTACGTACCGAAATATATGTACCAGAGAATGACACTAAAGGTAGAAGTACATAACACGCGTTAGTGCGCGCGCGCTCTGTCGTCTTCTGTCAAAAAAAGTAAAACTAGTGTATTTTCATAGAACAAGCTACATGCAAAATATTTTGACGCGTTTGCGCCAGAAAGTTGGTTAACTTTGAACTTTTTAACGCGTTGTGTATTTTTGACAAGTAATCAGATGACAATAAAACGAATAATTTAACAAATTTGTGAATCATAAAAGAAAAACTTATTGAAGAGCTTAAAAAACATACAATATTTATACAAAAAGAATAAATTCAATAAAATAACCAATATTGATATACTTTCGAACCCGTTTTTAATGCACAAATATGTAAAAAAATAAAAAACAGCTGACAGGAATGGCTTTTGTAACGCGTGCTGTGTAACTTGCAATTTTTAACGCACTAAAATTTTTAAACGCACGATACTCATCGACGAACTAACGCGTGTTATCTACTTCCACCTTAAGTAATCTAAAAAATAAATAATTAAATAAGTGCATTTCCAGAAAAAAAGACTACGTTTGTAATGTAACGCCAGCAAGCAATTAGAAATGTTTCTCAAAAAGTTTTAAACACAACCCTGGTTTGCGTCGTTTTGAAGTTGCGTCTTTTTAAAATTTCTGGGATTTCGAAGTTGCGTTGTTTTTGTTTCAGTTTGCGTCGAATATGTTTCGATTTGCGTCGTTAATATAAAAATGTTTGTACAAAACTAAAACAGAAAAAGGGGCTTTTCCGTTTAATTCTAATGCAAATATGTATGTGAAGCCCCTCTTTCAGCAAAGAGTCTCCTTCAGTTAAATTGAAGAGAAAACTATAACTTTATTTGAAAATCTAAAAGAAAATTATCCGTTACCAAGTCTATCAAGTCAAAATTTATTTTTTCAGCTAAAAATATGAATCTCCAATAGAAATGTATGGAAAATCGTGATTCGGTTTGCGTCGTTTCGATTTGCGTCCCGTTTATCCGGTCCCAATTAGCGACGCAAACCGGGGTATAAGTTGCTTTTGTGTATGTTGGTGTAAAGCGCAACTAGCTCTAAATTAAGGAAACATTTAACAACATGGGCCTAAAATACTAGATTATTTGCTTGCTGGCGTTACGTTTGAAAAAGTAGACTTTTCTCTGGAAATGCCCATATTCACTCTTTCTTTTCACCATTGGATATACTCTTCCTTGTAACACAAAGAAAAAAAAACAACCATATATTTGTTGAAAAACTGAATGTGCATGCAGAGAAAAAATATTTTTCAATCTGATCACCTCCAATAAAACTATTTTTAACGAATTTTTTTTAACACATTATGTTTAATTTAACCATATTATTGTCACCGGTAACTTTATTATGGTTAAATTACTCATTCACCCCAAAGCCACAACCATATTTTAGTTAACTTTCAACATGTAAATAAAATCTGACGTAGAAATTGGGACGTAGAAAAACATTAAAAATTATTTCTGTTCCTCCCGTAAAAATTATAATTCTAAATAATTTTTCTAATTTTAAAGAAAATTAATAAACTAAAAATATCAAAAATCGATTATACTAGCACTTTAAAACTCCTATAATTATCAAACGAACTTTTTTTAAATTCATATGCAACAGCTTAGCTCAAATAAGTAATATTCTAATAGGCAATACAATATTTTTGTAAGAAAACTATTTTCTATAGTCTAGTAAGACCAACAACCTAAAACTCTCATCTCTACACATAAAAAAAAACATTTTACAAAATACATTTACTTTTTTACTTTTTCAAGAATAACGAAATCACAACAAAAAACAAAAATATATAGTTAGAAGAAAAGGAATATTGGAAAAAAACTAATAGTCTTTGTTCACGTTTAACTATTTATATAGCAACAAAAAAAAAAAACTATTAAAAATTAAAGAGAAAAGATTCTTTTGTATGTTTTTCTTTTAAATACAAAATTTTTTCAAGTTTTTTTCTTTTTAATTTTTTTTTCCCTCTTAACGAGCATGTGTTTGGACTATAAAAACAACATCACGAAAAAATGGGTTTGATTTTATAACTACTATTAACCTTAACATGAACAAAATTCTTGGCTTAAACATATCAAGTGTACACATACATGTGTAGAGAGATTTACACGCACACAGCATCAAACGGGTTAACATAGTCCTATTTATATTAAAATGTAAAATAATCATAGTTGCATTTTGTTGTTAATACAGGTAATGTTGGCTTGTTATAGGGTTTGTAACATGTTTGTTTTTAAACCGTAAAAAAGATTAAAAAAAATTGTTAAAAGTTTTTTCAAAAAAAAATTCAAACAATTTTCCTAATATTATCTAACAAAATGTTTCATAAATGATTTAGAGAAACTCAAAGCTCAAGTTTTTCAATTCGAATGTTTTTTTTTCCTAAGTCTTTTAATTTGGTTTATTATCTCTTATTAAATGTTTGGCACGCTTATTAAATATCACACTTATTAAATTTTTTAACCAAATAAGCATAACCACTACTTTTGTTAATACAGTCAAATCCCGGTAATTCGTACCCCGATAAATCGTAATTCCCGATAATTCGTAATAAACTGTCGGTCCCCTGAAAAAATCTCGTTAATTCGTAAAATTTCTATACATTTTGGTCCCCTCGCTAATTCGTAATTTTTTTGTCAAATAAAATCTTTTTTACCTCTTATAAATCGTAATTGTTTGCTTACTACCACTTATAATTCGTAATAAAAACAACAGAAACATGAAAAGAAAGATTTTTTGTTTACCACTATTCTATTTTTGAGTGGTTTTTTGCTTGTGTGTGGGTTTATTTTCTTAAGATCAGTTTGTTACTTGAATAATTTTTATGCATAATTTTTATATTTTTTTTTTAACAATTGTTTTTTATTTAATTTTTATTGTTTTGGTAAATAAATTCAAAAACCCCGCTTATTCGTATTTATTTTATTTTAACCCCGTTAAATCGAAACCCCGCTAAATCGAAAACCCATATAATTCATAAGAAATGGCCGGTCCCTTGCTATTACGAATTATCGGGATTCTACTGTAGTTAGTCCAGAAGCCATTCATAAAGCTGATGATAAAATTCCGTTAACGTACACAGAAAAAAGTATCAGTAGTTTCTTGTTCAATTAAAAAATTTGCCTTTAAAGGTTTTCAATTTAATAAATGTGATAATTGAATCAATAACTTTTTTTTTTAATAGAAAAATAAAAATATAATTTTGATAATATTAAAATTTTAGTTATTTTGAAAAAAAAATTTTAATTAAATAACAAAAAATCTTTATTGATTTTTTCGTTTAAAATAAAATTATTAAAACTTGTGGAATTTATATTTAATTAAATCAATTAACACATTGTTTGAAACGGCAAAGTTTTTTGATAATTTTGTTTTAATTAAAATTAAAAATATCATTTATTAAAAAAAATATATATTTAAAATGTGTTGTAATTTTTATTGCAATTGACAATAAAGTTCAAAAATATATGTTTTACCCGTTTACTCCCCAGAAGGGTCGAATTTCAAAATGTACCAGACACCTTTTCGCTTAATTTTTTAATGAAAAGCGATACGTATTAAACTTTTTTTGTATCTATTTAAGTTAAAAAGGTTGAGGTTCGCGAATATACACGATTACTCTTTTTTACCCCTTAACATTAAAATTTTAAATAACCCCTTCTTAGCGGATTTGCTCATTAAAAGAGACTAAATCTGTGTACCAAATTTCAGTCCCTAGCTTTAGCTGTTTGAGCTTGGCGTAGAAGGATCAGTGAGTGAGTGCATGCATACATTGATAAGTCAGGCCTTGTATTTTTATATAAAGATTTTATTTTAAAGTATATGCTGATTGCTGCCAGTCGGACCAGTTCTCCAATTGATCGAATGTCAGTTCACGATCTGATGTTGCGTAATCAATCCATGCCCAGTCTCGTTTTTTCTTTGGAGTATAAGGGGAAGCAGGTCGTATTTTTCTTCTTCCGATAATACGAACGAATTATCTCAATATTGGTTACAAAATCCGCCTAACAATCTCAGTTAAGTCATCGATATGTTCGCATTTCAAAAATTTTCAAGCTTATTCATGCAATCAGTTTTAAGGGTCCAAGACTCCATCAAATATATCATTATTGACCAGATATCGCACCATATGTAAGGGAAGGTAGGTTGATTTTGAGACTACATAATTTATCTTCTTTATTATAGAAGAAGATCTGGCCATTTAAAATCGGTGTTAAATAAACTTATCTGCTGTCCAATTTTCCGTGAACCATGTGCCTTAATATTTAAAACTAGTAAGTAAACTAGCACACTAGTAAATTGAGTATGCTGTGCATGTGGAGTTCTCTCCCAACTTAAAATTATTTTCTTGTTTTTTGTATGTTGAGTTTTAGGCAAAATAAGTTACTGCATTCTTCAATTTTGGCAGGAGTGCCTGGAGGTCTGAAATATTATCAGATATTTAAGTGGTGTCGTCTCCATAACCTTTATAGTTAATTTATTCTCTTTTAACTTTTTAGGCCATTTCAAACTCATAAACAGCTTCGCCGAATAGAGCCTCTGCATATAAATGGAAGAGCAATATCACCCATGTAGCCATCGTTATTTCTGTAGTATGCAATTTGATTTCAATACTGGTTTTGGATTCATTAAACATCCTTCTGATCTATATCCAATCTTTGCAGTGAATCCATCACTATATCATGCCTAACTTTATTAAATGCTTTCTTGTAGTCTACGAAACAATTTTGTACCAGAGTTTGGATGCACAGCCATCCCTAGAGGGAAGCGAACTGAAACCAAAGTAGTCCCATGATAGGTCTTTGGTGGTAGAGACCGGTTCTATTTTTAACACTTTATATGAATAAGACCTATCACTTTTACACGGGGTTGTCATTGGAGGGGGTCAATTGACACCGTTTGACCAGTCACACATATATTCTTAATGAACGTGCTTAGTGTCAGTTACTAAAATGAAATATTGTTTCAATAAAACAAGCCCTATAATTAAATTCAAGAACCAAATTTTAGAAAGTACCAAAATATGTGTCACAGCACCGGTGAAGACTGTACTGCAAATCATTATTTTTTCTACGTTTTCGTTCTTCATAAACCAGTTAAGGGATTGGTTCTTCTTTCACTGGTCATGAATTCTTTCTTTTTGTACTTGTTCTATTTTCACAAGTCCCAGGACCTGTCTGTTGTACCAATTGACACAAATTTCCCGCAGGGATGCTTCACGAATACCAAATCTGGTCGAAAAAAAATTAAGAGGTTCCCATATGATAAGGAAAAATTTACGGAGCATGGCTCATAAGGATGATAAGCCTGTAATCGTTACAAGTCTTCTTGACAGGGTTTAAAAAACTGCAGTCGAAACCAAAAACTGTCGAACAAAAAAACGAAAATTTGTATAAAACTTTTCACTTTTTGAGTTTGTTTGACAGGGACTGTTTACGTTTAATGAATTAGAAGTAAAAGCAATAGTTTTTTATTTGGCTAATGACAAATGAAGAAGTGGACAAAATGGCAGTTTTTTTACTTCGACTGCAGTTTTTTAAACGCTGCTTATTGTAACCAAATTTAAGGGAATATTTCAGTAGTGTAGATAAATTTAAGATTACCTTTCTTATTTATAAAAAGTAAAACAGATTTCAAAAGGGGTTTTATTAAACAAAATCCATTTTATAAGCCTTTTATAAACCTGTTTTATTTTTTATAAATTAAATCGTAAATATTTTAACAAGGATATTTCGATTGTCATCATCTATTAACTCAATTATCTCTGTAGGTACATTTTTCATTTGGGTTTACGAAACGTTTCCAATTAAATTTTATTAATTAAAAAATTAAATTTCGTTTAATTAAGCTGATAAGTAGTAAATAATTACCAGTTTGTTTTTAATTTTAAGTTCAGTTTTTTGTTTGTAAAGTGTTGGCTGTTATCCGTACAATTAAATAAAGTATATGTTCTACATTTTCGTAATTTAAAAGCTTCTTTTTCTTAAAAAGAATAATTCATTTCAAAATTCTATAAGGACAGCATTAATAACAAAAATAAATTTTTATAGGTTTTTTTAAACTAATTTTTGGGCTTTTAAACATTTTCAAACTTGTTTCTTAAGTCTTTTGTTTATTATTGTTAATTAATTTCCGTAGATATTTTTTATTTCAAACAAATAAATATCGCTTAACAACTTGTTGGATAAAATTTTGAAAACATCAATTTTGGTTCTTGAGTCTTTTGTGTATAAAGTAGAAAATGTATAAAATTAAATTAGTTTTCAACCACGTAACTCATCTAAGTATGTTTGATAAAGAAATTTTGTTTAAGTGGTAATAAAAACAAAAGACTTAGTCAAAAATATATTAAAAAGAGATTTTCGCCTACTCATTAGTATTGACTTTATTTGTACGTGATAAAATAAAAATTTTCTTAATACTCAACCAAACATCTTTAAACAACTTTTTTCAGCCATTGAACTCAAAATACTGAAGAAGTACATTTACAGTTCGACTTATCTAACGAAGTACTACCCTTTTGCTTGTATATTCTAGTTCTTGTTAGCTACACTTTTTATTCTTTCTCTATCTCTTTTTTTCTTCTTTTTTACGTTCTTTCTTTTTCTACATCTTTCTTATATCTTAAATTTTATTTTTATATTATTGTTTCTTAGAAATTTTACTCAACTTTTTATTGACAAAATTTTTTATAATTTTTTATTTTTTGTTGGCTGTTGTTTGAAGCAGAGTTTGATTTTGTTTTCGTGTACTCATATGTTTGTATGTGTCTTTGAATAAATGTTTGCTCATATATTAAAAAGACAAAAAAAAACGTTAAATTCATGGAATTTTGTTGGCATCCTTTTTAGTCTGTTCCAAATTTTTTATTTTTACTATTTTTTCAAATTGAAAATCAAAAAATATACAGCCAACGAACTGCTGCTGGTTGATTTCTAATACTCATTAATTGTTATTTTTATATAAAAAAAAACTTGTAGAATTCTTATATTTTTTTCATTTATTGGGTTTGGGATTTTTTTTTATTTGTCGGGAATTTGGTTTGTTTTAATGTTTGTTTGGTGTTTTTATGACAATGTGGTTGTTTTGTTTGTAAACATTTTTCAGAAAGAGTTTTTGACAAATTTTAAATAGTATTCACTTGTTAAAATGCTGCTGCGTCTGCGATGAGGTTTGGTTTAGAGGTTTTTTTTGCATTTAGGATGTTTTTGCTTAAAGCAAAAATTGTTTTAAAAATATTTAGTTTTGACGGTTGGTATTTAAAAAAAAAATGTACGATAAGTTTGGAAGCATTTAAGGAAATAAAGGAATGCTTAAAAAATCTTAGAAGCATGCTCAAAATTTAAGATAAATTTTGCTAGTGCTGTTACAAAAACTTTGCTAGTCCTATGAAATTTTAGTAGTTAAAAAAAAGTTAGAAGAACAAATTTTCTATTTATTGAAATATTAAATTTCAGCAGCATGGAAATAACATTTTAAAAATACAGAAGTTTTGATATAAGGTGTACACAGTGTTGCCAAAACTTATTGAGGAAAAAATGCTTGATTTCGTCAAAAAAACTTAATATGAAAAATATAGAAAGAAATTCAATAAAGTAAGGGCCAATACATTTTTTATAATTGCTTCATATTGTCCTTCAGGTTCAACGACGAGCTGTCAAATTGCCTTTAACAAAGGTTTATCAGATACATAACAGGTGCATTCGAACTATGCACAGGACATTTACCTAATGTCGGCTCTGCTTTTGAAAGGGATAGGATTGTTTTTAGTTATGCCCGTTACCACTTTTGTGCTTTCTAATTACTGCGAGTT
This sequence comes from Pollenia angustigena, assembly GCA_930367215.1. Taxonomy (NCBI): domain Eukaryota; kingdom Metazoa; phylum Arthropoda; class Insecta; order Diptera; family Polleniidae; genus Pollenia; species Pollenia angustigena. The sequence continues at coordinate 183,459,061 of OV884057.1, read as the reverse complement.
CCTCCAGGCCACTAATTTTAGACAATATCGATTTGCAGTAATTGCAACAGGTTTTTTCTAAGTCATCTGCTTCTTTCAACCATTCTTTTAACTTTGTCTTTGCGAAACTTTTGTGGAAAAGGTTATACTAATATTTCAAAAGTTTTTCCTTTTTTGTTTTTTATTTCAGTGAATCATTAATGAGCATTTAAATTGTTGCATTTTTTAGATCTAATTCAATGTTAGAATCTTCCGTTTTTATACCCAAACCACAATAGTGGAGACGGTATTATGCATTTGTGCTGATGTGTGTAACGCTGTCCGTCCGTCTGGCAGGCTGGCTGGCAGGCTGACTGGCTGGCTGGCTGGCTGTCCATGTAACCTTGTGCGCAAAGTACAGGTCGCAATTTTGGTGATAATTTGATGAAATTTGGGTCATAGGTTCTTATTGGCACAAGGACTAAGCCTATTGAAAATGGGCTGAATCGGAGGACCACGAGGGCAGATAGGGGGAAATTTCTTCCTCTCAGAAACTATCAATCCAATTTCAATGAAATTTAAAACATAGATAGAACCATGTCTATATGGACACAAAATGTATGCATTTTTTAAAAAATATGACCACGAGGGGAGATAGGGGCAATTTCTGCCTCTCAAGCCGATTTTAATGAAATTTAAACCATAGATAGATCCATATCTATATGAACACATTAGCTAAGGGGAGGTAGGGGCAATTTCTGCCTCTCACAAACTTTTAAACCGATTTTCATGAAGTTTATAAGCATAGACAAATCTATATTTATATGGACACATAAGCATGATGTGTTTTTAAATACTGTGGTGTAGGGTATCATATGGTCGGGCTTGACCGACTATACTTTCTTACTTGTTTTTCTTTTATATCTGTATTAAACATTATAAAAATGGAAATCTTGTGATAAAACTAAAAAATTCTAGGAGTTTTTAAATAATGCTGGAAAAATGCTACATACTAAATCAGTTTTACATGTCTAATGACTTTAAAAAATTCTACATCTAGCACGAAAAACACTAAAGTGGCAACACTGGTTGCACAAGATAGCTAGTAATATTAATTTTATTTAAAAAAAAGCCAAAAGTAAAAGACTTTCAGACAGTTAAAATGAAATATATACGCATTCGTTGGTTTTTAAATGATTTGATGATGAACAGTAACATCAGAACTAGAATATTCAACAATAAAGATCTTAGACCCTATTCAGTATATATATTCTCGGTCCTTGTGATTAATGTAGCTAGAGATCAGTTCAATAAATTGATAATAAAACAAGTAAGAAGGTATAGTCGGTCAAGCCCGACCATATGATACCCTACACCACAGTATTTAAAAACAAATTTTCGAGACATGAATAGGGATCTATCTATGTTTTAAATTTCATTAAAATCGGTTTGATAGTTTCTGAGAGGCAGAAATTTCCCCCTATCTCCCCTCGTGGAGATATTCAATAAGCTTGTGCCAATATGCACCCTTTACATGTTACATGGTTACATGGACAGCCAGCCAGCCGGACGGACATCGTTGGAGCTTCCAACCAAGCAGGTTTATTTCGCTTACCATTGCGATTACGGGAAACATGAATTTTATATGGCGAGTTCCCACTTTGAAGCAACACATTGCGCATAATTGTGCGCTTATTTTTTTAAATGTACCATTAGTGCTTCACAAAATGATAAAATGCAAAGAAAACCGTTTCAGCTGTCTCAGAAAAACAGTCAGTTATCATCAAACATCTAATAGGGACTTTGTTACAAAATTTTTTTGCTACAAGTCAACCATCAATTGTATCATGGCTGTTAGGAGCTACTTTACAGTGAAAGGTCATGCATGGACACTAATTGAAACTTCTTAGGCGTAATTGAAAAGAAATATCTATAAAAAGGTATACACAGAAGAAGAAAAAACACTCGGGATAACTTAAGTTTTTTATACTTACTTTAAGCACGAGTCGTACTTAAAAATTTAAATACGAATAACACTAAAACGTACTTAAAACAATCCTAAGCGGGAAAACTTTCGAAAATCAATGCCGGAATCTTTTAAAAAAAGTAAAAAATTCGTAAACCAAGTAAAAAATATTGAACTTTTTGTTGGTAGTGTCACTCTGAGATTAAAATTACAAAGTGCGCGTTTTAATCTCATAAAACTTATTAGTCTCATCTCTCAGCGTTGCATTCTTTATGCGTGCATTCGCTTGTGTTTGTGAAAGTTTGTTGTAGGCACTACAACAACACCACACAAGTAGGTAATAAATCATTTGCAACAGAATAATAAAAAAACATTCATTATTTTCATTTTAAAAAGTAAAACAAAAAGCAAAAGTTCCTATTTAGTTTATATTTTTAGATAAATATGTACATCAAATTTGTAAAGTAAAAAATATGTCGGGCATGATGCTGGTGTTTTATAAATTAATTTCTGTAAAATGTTTAATGGATAAGTAAATCAATCATAATAAAATTCTCCTTCTAATTTCACTTTTGGCTTATTTCATATACGAATTCGGGATTGAACCAACTTTATAATAATTGAATCAAGCGCATTTTGAGATCGGTTCAATCTTAGTTACTTTAATCAATCTCATTTACGGATTATTTCAAGAACGACTTCGGGATTAAATATCGATAATTAAAGTATTTCGCACTTGAATATTCCGTACTTGAATCAATCTTGCTGTACTTGATTCAAGAAAATCCGTTCTTAACGCACTATTTATACCGCTTCAGATTGATTTAAGAACGGATGGATTGATTGTTCATTTCACTGTAGGAACCAAAAAATCTAAACTGTTTAATTATTCAAATCAAATGGATGTTATAGAAAATACACACAAAGGGCATTCAAGAGGCTATGCGTAGGGTGCCTCAAAATATGAAAACAAATATGTTCCTGGTATAAGGATTTCGATACCATATAAGCAAGGGAATAATTGGCTTTTTAATACGATTACAATTCGATTATAAATTTACATTAGTACACCAATTACTTATTTAATTTATGGCGCAATATACGCGCTCTTAACACTATCAGCCATGTCACAGAGTACAATTCCGTTCGAAAACGGAGTGAACCCATTTTTGTTTTCATGAACTTAATGGGAGTTCTCTGTATTTGAAATGCCAAAAAACTATCAAAATACACTTTCTTACAACAAACAAATATGTTTTCTTCGGTTCCGAATGGAATTGTACTCTGTGACATGGCTGTATATATTGATAGAGACATGCTTTGTAATTCTTCTATGCTTTATTATGTATTATGTACGGAAAGAAATTCCTTTCTCAAAGCAAGAAAATCCGTAGTACTAAAATAATTTTATGAATTTAACTTATTTTGTTAGAATTTAGTAAAATTTTCTTAAAAAAGGAAATATTTAATCATGAACAAAAACAGCACAGTTTTGGAGATGATCAAAAATTTCTTAAACAAGATATACAAAAGTAGCTTGTTTTATTACAAATAAGAAAGATGTTACTTAAATCAAGCTGCCTTTATTAAATATAAAACTGGTTTTCTTGATTTTTAAATAGAATTTAATTTCTTGCATCAAAAAACATATGCAGGGGATTTCTTTAAATTTTTCAGAAAATGCTTGAGAAAACTTTGTTTATTTCAGTTAATTTTTATTTGAATCGACATGTAAAGCAAATCAGTAAAAAGTTTCTTATTTGTATATTAAGTTTTCTTAAAGTTCCTTATAATGGGTGATTTTTTAACAGCTATAGAAAAGTAAAAATAAGTACAATACTAATTATTGCTATAGGAAAGTTTAAAAAAAAACACATAAAATTCAGAAAAATGCATGAAATCTTTATTTGAATCGATAGTACGGTCCATATAATTTAATGTTTGAAGATTATTTCATGCAAATGTTGACCGTGACTGCGCGTCAAATGGTCCATCCGCCTAGTCCAATTTTGGCATACTCTTTCCAACAATTCGGCCGGTATCTCATGAATAAATGCTTCAATGTTGTCTTCCCAGTGCGTCAAGTGAAGCGGGCATGTGTGTATAGACATGAGCTTTAACATAGCCCCACAAAAAATAGTCAAAGGGCGTTAAATCCGGATCCGAACGTGAAATAAAATGTTCACCGAATTCGCCTCTCACTAAGTCCATTGTTAAGCGTGCTGTGTGGCATGTGGCACCGCCTTGTTGAAACCACATGTCATGCAAGTCAAGCTCTTGCATTTTGGGCAAAAAAAAAGAGTTACAGAGGCTCAATTGCTGCGAACGGCGACAAATCGATAATTGATGGTCATCATTAACACTGGCCGATACAGCTGCGATATTTTCTTCACTTCGCACTCTACGTAAGCGTGTTGGTGGTTAAATGTTCAACAATGTAAATTTGGTGCGAAATTTAGTCACAATAGCCCGAATAGCCACTTCAGTGGGTCGATTAAACTGACCATAAAATGGAAGAAGCGCGCGATGAACTTTGTTAACAGAGCACGCATTTTGATAATAAAATTCAATAATTTGCAAGCGTTGTTCGTTTGCAAGACGATTCATGGTTAAATCATAGACCAAACTGAAGATGTTTGACAGTGAAACAAAACACGAAACGTGCGTCAGCTGTTTAAACCAGTGTTGCCAAAAAGATAACAGCTAAAAAATCACCCGACTATACTTTTTTTAATATCAATCGCCGATTATACCCATTTATTTAAATATCAATTAATGCTTAAAATTTCATGTCAAATAAAAATAAAAGCATATAAAAATCTATATTTAAATATTAATTGATATTTAAATATAATTGGTGAAATTGGCCATAAGCAACTATAACTTGATTTAAGTAACTATAGAATTAATATAAATTTTTTTTAGCTGTATTTAAGTAAATTTTAGTTCGCTTTCAGTAATAACTTTTTGCTTAAACCAAGCCACACATACATATGTTTACAATAACGTATTTTTGGCTTGAACTAGAATCGTGCAATATTTTCTTGGTTCAAGCCATATTTTCTGGTGATTTAGTACATAATTCATTCCGTGTGCCATGTTACTTAGGAGAAAAATTATGGCAGCCTTATAACAAGTAAAGACATTTGCTAACGAGCAACAAAAACTGTTTTAAAACTACCAATACTTTTATAATAAATGCTTCATGACACTCTTGAAATTTAGCAAATTTTATAAAAAAAAAATTATTAATTAATTTTAAGAACCTGCCCCTTAATTCCACTAATACATTCTCTTAATTATTACATTGTTGTCTAAACTTATTCTTCTTTTTCTTTAATATTATGTTTTCGTTCATTACAATAACAATAGTTTAGATATTATTAAGTTTCCTTAATTACCATGTTAAATCCACGCCTAAAAAAAGAAACTTTCTAACTTGCTGCTTATATCTTTTGTGTTGTTAATAAGACTTAATTGAAAATTTTTATAAAAATTTACTAATATACTTATTATTACAATATTAGTTAGCTAAAATAAAAATATAATATTTTTCAAGACAAGTATTAAAAAATAATTTGAACTTCAATACAAAAGACTTAAGACACAAATTTAAAGATTTTTGTTAATAAAATAAAAAGAAACATGTGACTTTATCTGAAAAAAAAAATACACAACTTGTTTTTTCCTCAAAAAGCCCTTAATAAATTTAACCAAAAAAAGTTAACAACAAAAAAAAACTAACTTGCTTAAATGCCTAAAAATCATCAATCATATTTAGGGTAAAAAAAATCTATTAAATTAAAAAAGAAAAAATATTTAATTATTTAGATATTTCTTTGGAACATGTCTTTTTGACAAGAAAAAAAAACAAACAAAATATACTTCAAATGATTTATGTAACAATATTTCTTGAAAAATCTTCACATTTATAAAAACAAAAAACTAAGCCAAGCAACAACTAAAACTTAAAAGTATATTTTATAATTATTAAAAATACTCAAGACATAATTTGTGATTCATCAACTTTTGTATGTTTTGTTTAGCTGCTGAGCCTTAAGTATCAGCTTCCCGGGCCTCTTTTACACAATACAAACAACTTACAAAATAAAGATAACAAAATTTTTTTTAACTTTTAAATTCATTAAACAATAGTTTAAATTTGTTTATATTGTTAGCTTATATCTATATAGTTTTTTTTTTTTAAACACACTAATTTGCATTTGCTTTGTTAAGAAGTAAAAAAAAAAAAAAAATGAAGTCTACATACACACATATATCACATCATAAATTATACAAGATACAAGTAACAGCATACAATAAATGCTGAAATCTATCTTCTTGTAGTCACATTTTTCCCCATAAAACCATACACGCGTTTTAAGATTTCTGGTATTTTTAAACAACCACTTTTCTATAAGGTTGGCTCAGCACTCAACAACATTTTGTCTAAAACGTCTGTAAATTTTGTTAAGAAAAACACGCATTTTTTTTACACATATAATAAATATTTTTGGAAAAAGAAATAAATTTACCGTTAAAAAATTTTTTTGTACTGAAAAATACAAAAAAAAATTATAAGAAAAAAAACAAATAAGAAAATTGTCTAAATTTTTTTTTATGAATCTTATTTGTTTCTTTATCACATTTTTTTTTTCTTTTTGTTTTTTACGAAAAAAAGTCTTTTTTTTATGTGTGCATTAATATTTTAATTTTTAAACATTTTTCAAATTTTATGTTAATTTTTTTCTAACTTAGCTTTAAGCATTAAAGTTCGTCTCCTAAGTCTTTTGTTTATAGATCTTTAAAATTATGACGTTTTTATTAAACAAAATAAAAAGTGTCATAATTTTTTAGTTTAGCTTAAGCTCACTAAAAGAATATGTAAAAAAGCAAAACAAATATTAAGTTGCCTCGCTTATGTAACTTTTTTGTCTATTTTTTAGATGTTGAGGCTTTGGAATTAAGTAGTAGTTGTTCTCGAAATATATTAACGTACCAGATAATTTTAAAGAAGACAGAAATGGTAATATTTTGGATTAATTTGAAGATTCCTCGATTATGGATACACGAGCCATTTAATATAATTAAGACGAAAATAAAGTACAGCATATAGAGTATATGCATAAACACCTTAACTTTATTATTGATTCTTGACAATTTTTTTACGCTAAATTGGAAAAATGTTACAACTTACTCTTCGTTTAATCAACATCGGAAGTTATTTATAAAATAACACATTTGGGTTTCTATTTCTCTTCTATTTTCAGAGACATGTTAGGACGAACGTGAGAACTACACTGGGGGAAAACAATGTGTTTACCAACGCCTATATGTCTGAGCGCAACCATACACTCGCACTTTACTTAGGAGCTGGAATTGTCTAATTTCCGCTGCTAAAATTTGTTGAATGTTGATTAAGGCCATTTTAGACTATAATACTTTGTGTTAAGACATGTCAAAAACTTACAAATAATTCATAATGTATAATAGTGTAAAAACATTTTGTAATGAAATGTCAAAAAATACGTAAAGAAATTTGGCAGTCGTATGGTTCTCTCTATTTTTTGAAATTTTTCTAAACGATTAGATTTTTCATTTTATCAGAATTGTGTTTTTACAAAAGCACAAGAAGAAAATCAGGGATGGAAAATTAAAATTTGTGCACAAATATTCACTACTATTTTTTCTAATAAAAAATTGCAAACCGATAAAAAAAATATAAAATTTCAAGTGAACTCTTTTAAAATTTAAATAAATCACAAATATTTGTTGTAAAAAATCGTTAAATAAGGTACACAGACGAAAAAAAAAATAAAAAAATATGATTGTATCAACTTTTCCACCCTAGAAGAAAATAAAAAAACAGCTGTTGAATAATTTGCCGGCCACATCAAAATATAAATTATTAAATATTAAAGAAATATTAAAAATAAAGCAAAAATATATCTGAGGACCAAGGTGCAAGTTTAAATGTGCAAGTTAGTGAATAATACGCCAGCTTACAATGTTACAATGCTTAATAAAATGTTCTTTCGTCTTTATTTTGTAATCTAAAGTGGATCTCATAAATCACAAAGATTTTACTTTTTATTTGAAGTGTGATAGTGTAGAAGCAAAATGTAATGAAAAAAATTTCTCTTTGATTTTTTGACAATCAGACCAAAAATAATTTCATTTTGTAAGATCAAAAGTCTTAAGACTTGTGTGATAGTGTAAAACAGCCTTTAGCAACAGCACTTACACTGAAAAGAAAAATCATAAATAAATCCGATGCGGTATCAATAGTACGGTAAATACGGATTTTCTTGAATCAAGCACAGTAAGATTTAATCAAGTACGGATGATTAAAATGCGAAATACTTGCGCTAGTCTATCAGCGCCGACAGAGACTCTGGCTTAGGCAATTAAAATTAAAAAAAAATTGATTAACTGATTGAATCAATCTCAAAATGCGCTTTATTCAAGTATAATAATTTATAAAGTTCGTACTTGAAATAATCCGAAAGTGAAATGAGATTGATTCCAACCTAAAACACTTATCACAGAGAAAGAAGGAGAAAGAAGGAGAATATTACTATGAATGATTTATCACCCATTTTACACCCTATAAAATTTCAGTTGTAAAACACCAGCATCATTCCGATCATCATCATATTTCAATTAAAACTAAATAGGAAACTTTACTTTTTATTTTCCTTTTTTTAATGAAAATAATGAATGTTTTCTTCTTGTTCTGATGTTTTTGTTGTTTCCACATAAAACCAAAAAAACCGTTTTCTACCTACTTGTGTGGTGTTGTTGTAGTGCCTGCAACAAACTTTCCCAAAAACTAACGTATGCACGCATAAAGAATGCAATGCTGAGAGATGAGACTAATAAGTTTTATGAGATTGAAGACAAGCTGGGCACCCGGCGTTTTAAACTAATTTGGGTACGCTCCAGTGGTGCATCCAGTGATGCTAGCCGTTTTTTTAGATATGCTCTGGTTTTCGAGATATACCGTTATTTCGAAAATGGAGGAGGTTGCACAACACACATTCGCGTAACTTAAAAACGCTTTAGTTTATTGAAAAAACTAAAAAAACAAATACGGCCGTTTAATGAAATTCTTAAACTTGGCCACTGCAGCGCATAGGATGCCCCTAGATGGGTCAAATGTATGGCCAACCCCACTTTATTCTTCATCTCTATCATTTTTTTCTAAAATACCTACCCAGTATCGCCATGCCTTAAGGGTGCTCCCATACAAAATGTTCAATGCAGACTAGAAATATATTGAAGAAAATTTCCCATAAATGCCCAGGAGTCGCCCTAGTGGGATATAATGTATGACCAACCTCAGTTAATTTTTTGTCCTTGGCATTTTCTTGAGACATACATACTTGCCCCTTATCCTCACTTCTTAGGGGAGCTCCCATGCAAATATTGCGTTTTATGAAATGCTTTAATTTATTAAAATTTTTCGAATATTGTTTGTGAATACAATCAAAAGTTGCTAACAGATTTTAATAATTTATGGCTTGTTTTGTTTGCAGCTTCGTTTTGTATATGTATGGCTTAGAAGCATAGCTGCATTTTCCAATTTTTGATGAATTTTTAAAAAAAACAAAAATTTTAAAATGTGGCTGAAATATATTTTTATTTTTTTTTTTTTTTTGCTAAAAAAAAAATTATGATTATTAAACGACTGCGTGTCTTAGAAAAAAATTTTATTTTTCAAATAAATTTTTGGGAATACAAAATTTTAATTTAAAAGATTTTGCTATTCATGCTTAATCCCCAAGAGATAAACTCACTGTTTCTGGTTGATGTTTTTGTTTAAACTTTGATATTGTTACAAGTAGAACTATTGCTATAAGTCTTATACGTTTAACAGTTTTATTTGGTTTAATATCTTTAGTTTTTCTAAAATCTTTTTGGATGAAGTTTCCTGACGATCTGGCCTAAGCAACCAGTGAAATGCGCTTAGGAATAGCGCATATAATAAATTTCAGTGTTTTCATCAAGAATAAAAAATGGAAATTAAGCACGAAAAAAAAAATTTTTTAAATTAAAAGGTGGATTTTTCTTGAAATTTTATTGCGGAATTTCGGTTTTTTTAGTTTTTTCAATAAGCTAAAGCGTTTTTGAGTTGCGCGAATATATGTTGTGCAACCTCCAGCATTTTCGAAATAACGGTATATATCGAAAACAAGAACTTATCTAAAAAACGGTTAGCACCATTGTTTTCAGCGTACCCGAATTAAGTTAAAACGCCATGTGCCCGGCTTGTCTATTTTTTTAACTAGCCCAGTGTTTTTATCAAAACGGGTTTAAAAATTTGTTTGTCGCGGCTCTAGTCCAGTTTAAACTCTCGTTTTTAAACTTGTTCCTAGCCTAGTCTATAGTCTTGTTCTTATCCTAGTCTCTTGTTTTGAGAATTGTCGCTAGTCTGGTCGCTAGCACTGCCTGTTGTCTGGTCTGTAGTTAAGTCATCTCCATTTCGAACATTTTTAAAAAGTTAGTGCCTAATAATTTAGTAAAGTCCTAAGACTTTTAACTTTGGTCTGGTTTATAGATCAGTATGTATCTTAGTTTCTAATAAAGTCCCTAATTTCTAGTCGTTAACTAGTCTAGTCAGATTCAGTCTCTCGTCTAGTCTCCAATTCAATCTAAAGTGTCGTATCTAGTTAAGTTTCTTTGCTAGTCTCGGGTCCCTAGACTGATGACAAAATTTAAAAAGTTTCTTAGAGCTTTTTTAAATTCCTTTCCAAATCTTAGGAAGATGTATAGTGGAGAGAGTATTATGCGAAGTATGCATAAAAACTCGATATAAAAAACGAGATAGGGCAACGATATGTATGTAAGAATTTCAGCTCGTTTGGTCCGGAAACTTATTTTAAAGCAGTGAAAAAAAGATGGCGTTTCTTAATTTTTTTTATGAACAGTTTGGCTAAGGCACGTATCTGAAAAAGTTTTTTTAAAACTCCTAACCCTAATGGTTGTACAATGTACATTAGGGTGTCCCAATTTTTTTTTTTTTTTTTTTGTGATTTTCATAGGTGCTCAACTAAAATTTAAAGCTTATAGGGTGAAGTATTTTTGATTTTTTTTTTAGAATTTTCGGAATAGGTTTAGAGGTCGCGCAAATGAAGTTTTCATAAAAAAACGGAGTTTTCGGCCATTTATTTAACTTTACTCATGACTTGGTTAATACCACGAGTTTCTTCACTTTTGAGGAAACAGTTTTAAAGAAAAGTATCCAAGCTTTATTCCTGTGTGAAAAAATTATAAGTTTTGGTGATGAGTTTACTCATTTAGATACCCTTAATTACTATTTTTCGTAATTTTTTAACAAATTCTGTAAATAACGGCTTATTACTTTTCAAATTTATATGAAAGGTATTAAAACTAATGATGCAGTTTGAAAGCCAAATTAATTCTAATTATTACGAATAAACAATTTTTAAATTTGTTCCTACCATTCCTGAGTTATACCCGTTTTTATATTTATACCCAGTATATGTTATTATAAGCTGTTTGCCAGCTCTGTGAAAAATCATTTATTGAGGTTCTTGCGATGTAGTTCTATACCTTGCAACAAGTTCTGGTAATCAGTTTCAGAAGTTGTGACATTAATATAAGCATTAGCCAAAGCCACACCTCATTCTACCACATCATTTACTACTTGTAATTGTTGAACTCTTTTCTTTGCCTCTTGAAATGACTTGTTGGCTTTCCAATTCTCTGGATCTATTTTTAAAAAATCGATTGAAATATTGCAAACTTCAAAAAAAGTTAGACTGGCTTTTGAAATAAATTGTTGAGTTTCTTTATTTCTAGATTTTTCTTCTGTTAAAGTTACATTTGCTACTTCGTAGTCGCTCCATGGAGAATCTGCAAGTTTTCTTTGTCATTATGTTGAAATATATTATTTTACCGTTATTTACAGAATTTGTTAAAAAAATACGAAAAATTGTAATTAAGGGTATCTAAATAAGTACACTCATCACCAAAACTTATAATTTTTTCACACAGGAATAAAGCTTGGATACTTTTCTTTAAAACTGTTTCCTCAAAAGTGAAGAAACTCGTGGTATTAACCAAGTTATGAGTAAAGTTAAATAAATGGCCGAAAACTCCGTTTTTTTATGAAAACTTCATTTGCGCGACCTCTAAACCTATTCCGAAAATTCTAAAAAAAAAAATCAAAAATACTTTACCCTATAAGCTTTCAAATTATGCTTGAGCCTCTTACAAAAAAAAAATTTGGGACACCCTAATGTACATACATTTTAAAATAACTCTTTTTTTACAAAACGACCCAAAACTCTTAACCAACTACATATCTTTTGAATTAATATTAAAATTGCTAAAACTTAACACCTTCAAAATTATTACCATTTTAATATTCAGACTATTTGAAGTGTTAAATCGACACGAATTAAAATAACAGTTTTATTGACATTTAAACTTAAAACTTAACGAATTGCATAAACTTTCGAAGAAGTACAAAAACAACAGCCTATCGAAAAACATAAAAATGTTAACTTTATGAGATAATAATTCAAAAGCATATCATATTACGAGCACCGATCAACTCCACAAACTTCAATACATTACACCATACATACAAAGTATCTATGAGTAAATAAACAAAGAAAAAAATCAGCTAATATCGGAAAACAAAACCAACAAAAAAAAAGATCCCAATAAAGTCATAAAATTGAAAGTTTATTACAACTCATGATGAGAGCATTAAAGAGGCAGACAACAAAATCTCCCCATAACTTGCAATGTCAATGAAATCAGCAATGAAAATATAAAAAAAAAAAAAATATCACAATATCATGTAAATTATTTTTTTCCATTGCAAAATGAACTTAGAATAGAAAAAAATATTACTTATAAAATAATATGAATAATAAAGACGTTTGCTAATATTATAATCTCTCGACATACACAGACCCCAACCCAGCACAAAGACAAACATCATGCTGACTTTTTCTAAACTTATTTTCTTTACCATATTTTAAATTGTAAGATGATTATTATGAAAATAATTTGAAAAAAAAAATGTCACACCCGTCTAGAAAGATTTAAAAAGCAAAATCCATAACAAAAAAAATATAAATGAAAATCGACTCTTTAGAGGGAGAAGGCTTTAAGATGTTATTGACTCAGTTTGTAAGTAAAATTTTATTTTAGTAAAGAAATTGGAGGGTTATAAAGATTGTCCCAAGAGCATCGGCTTTATAATTAACAAATTTTCAACAAAGAGAGAATCTTCAGATTGCTAAAACAAATCGCTCGTTTACTTCAGTAATGACATAACTTACAAAATTAAATTTTGGAGTTTGTAATGCAGAATTATTCTATATGATTTTCTTAATATTGTGTATAAAATTCATTTTTATATCTTTTTTTTAATTTCCCCGTTTGAAGAGAAGGGCTCGTTATTTTATTCTAAGTGGTGCGAGCAGACCAAAAATGTATTTTTTTGATTTATGTCAATATTGAAGTAAAAGAGCGAAATGTTAACACTGGAAAATAGCATTCCCAATACAGGGAATCTTTCTCAAATTGCACAATGGCTTATTTCTTAACACATTAACATTTAACTTCATCAGAAAAAAGAAAAACTTAATTTTTTTAAATTATTTATCAAGGATTTTATTTAATTTTTTAGTAAAAAAAGAGATTGTGAAATTTGACAAACTTTTTTCTTAAATCGACATCATCCTGGACTTCTATTTACACTAAAAATGATACTCCCTGCTCCACTTAGCTCTTACGCTGAAATGCCATGCCTAAATAAAATCGCCAACGCTGAGTCAAGAACAGTTGTGTTAACTTTCTTGTTTAATAAAACCCAGATAATAGAAATAAAAAATGGTGATGAAACCGCTTGTTTCATCTAAAAACAGCTAAATTGCCATTATTTATTAACTATAAGGGCATAAGAACTTTTGAAAGCTAGAAAACGCTTTACGTTCCTTTTTATGTTATACCAAATATGTTGCGATAGAAGTTTAATCTGGAAAGGTCATATTAAATCAAAAAAGGAACAGCTAGATTATATAAGGATTCACTGGCAGCAGCAATCAAATAGAGCTTACCATGTTACACCGTCTCCCAATGTTCCTACACTACCTCGCTGTTAAAATTCTCTGCCATCCATCCAGTTGATTCAATAATCCTGATCAACTCAAAGAGAATGTATTTGCTTATCGGTCGAAATTCTTAATTGTCTTACTGTCCCACAATGTCGTAAGGAAAATGTCCTTTATATGAAACAATAAGAAACAACTTAAATTTGTTTTTGTTTTCAATTTAAATTTACGAAATAAATATTCTTTTCTGGGCGAGGCAGTAAAGCTAAAGAATAAAGTAATGCTTTACAAAATTATTGTTAAGCTGATTTGGACTCATTGAATTCAATTATGGGGAACTACAGCCAACTCAAAAATTGAAATACTGCAGCGATATCAATCTAAAACACTAAAAATTAAACAAACACTCCTGGTATATAAAAATGATAACATTAATAGAGATTTACGAATATCCCAAGCTAAGGACGACATTAAGACATTTAGCAAAATATACCTTAACGGGCGCAGGAATCATAGCTTTGCTTTGGTTAATGCTTTTTTAGATGCCAGTGAGGAAATTAAAAGGTTAAAAAGGTTTCATGTTTAAGACTTTCCTTTTACAAAATAAAGAATACAAATTCAGACAAATATGTAAATATCGCACAATAAATCTTAAGCAGGCACAACTCAAAATTCAAACAAGCTTAGGAGAGGCAGAAAACTGACTTCAAAAACATGGTTGCAAGTTCGTAATCAAATTGTGTGTGATATGTATGTATATTTATTTAAAAGTTTTTGATCTCACTGGATATTAAAAAGAATATTATGTTTTCAATTTATGATGTAATTTGCTTAATACTTGACATTTTATGGATTGCAAAAAAATGTGTGAAAAAATCAACATCGTATAAAATTAAGTTATGTACGAACCCTGTAGGAAATATCAATAGTAAAACTGTACTAATTAACTTCTCACCAGGTGCAGACCAGACAATGCTTTGTGCTGTAGATAGGGATGCAACATCGTTCAAAAAAGCATCGATGCTAAAAAGATCGGTAAAAACCAGATACATCGATGTTTCAACATCGATGTTATAAAATACTTAACAGCAATACCTACGGATTGCTCGTATTCTTCTTTGCTACTGTAAATCTAAAGGCCCAACTAAATTATTCATAAGCTTCCTTGAGCTTCTGATTAAAATTAACAAAAAACCTATCATTTAAAAACACAAAATCTAAATAAAAACACATTTGATTCCGTACAGAAAGTGCAATCGGTTTTAGACTTTGCTTAAGCAAATGACAGATTCATTCACTTAGCAAAAAGTTCTCTTAAGTACAATATGATTTGACACATATGATTTAAATGTTTTTTACAGTTGCTTAAGCAAACTTAAGCATATTACAGTTTGGCCTTCACACTTGCACAGTCTGCAAAATTGTTTTACCATTTCTTCAGATTATAAAGGGGGTTACCCCTTATTGCATGCTTATAATACATATGCTTTGAAATACACCTTTTATATGTTTAAAATAAGGGTTTAGTTGCAAAAATGAAAATTAAAACTGGTAAAAGTATTATTAAAATATTTTAAATAAATGAAAATATTTAATGGACGATGTCGATGTTTTTTCGATTTGACGCTGATGTATCGCCGATATATCGTCCATCAAAACATCGATGTTAATATCGATGTTAATATCGATGTTTATAAACGATACATCAATGTTTTCTAAGCATCGATGAATCGTTTGCATCCCTAGCTGCAGTCATTTAGTATGCACATGTCATTGAAAATCCACTACTGACGGGGTAGTCCTTGTGGGGTCATATGGAGACATTAGAACATGGAATCCAGTGGCACATTTTAATAGTTCTTGTTATCAGTTTTGAATATTTTTAACTGATTTTTGCACAGATATTAGAAAATTAAGCACTTAATTAAATTTTAATACACGCATATTTTTTGTTAAATTAATAGAAATAAATTAAAAAAAATCCAAACTTTCTTTACTATTTTTAGCGTTACAGAAATCACATAACTTTCCTTTTTTTCTTCTAGGCAGACAAAAGTGTAGACGCCTTGTGTCGCAGTGTCCTCAAAACAATAAAAAGCACTTGAAGCACTTGATTCCAGGTTTCCTGAAGATAAAATTGAAATATCTGATCAAATTTCAAAATAGTTGTCAAGGGGTCAAGTTTATGAATCTCTACTTCTAGGTTTGAGAACGATTTGAGAAATACATATTGATAATAATTTTTTTTAAGCCAACTTGAAAACTTAAATATTTATTTATTTATGTGGACAATTACTAAAGAAAAAAAATTCCATATCAAGCGACCAAATTTTTATATGTATTTCAAATTGAGAAAATATATTCTCAATCCTTAATCTAAAATGTGGTTTGCGGAAAGGTTTGAGACTTGTTAGTTGACCTTAAAAAAATTTATTTAAAAATTTGTTAAAAGAAATTTTTTTAATTAATTTAAAACTTGAAATAATAATAGAATAATAGATGAGATTAATAGAAGATGCCTTAGAATTAACGTGTAGAAGACTGAAACCATGATAATACGCCTAGAAAAGGTATGTTTATGTTTGTATGTTTATGATCATCGGAATAGTAAGTGAAGATGGCAAGCTGAATAAAGACTTAAATTCTAGAAAAGCAACGACGAGTAGGCTTTACTATGCTTTGAATAAAAACTTTTGAAACAAACGCAAAATATCAAAGAAGCCCAATTAGCAGTTCACAACTCAACCTACATATGCATGCGAATCGTTACAGGCAACATAAATTAAATATTTGCGGAAAGTAGCTGGTAAACCCCGAAGAAATAGAGTAAGAAACGACATTATTAGAAGCAACTTGCGATTTGCAACTAGACAATTCCAGAATTCCAAAACAGATTTTCGATACAAAGTCCATTTAAATCCGCCTAAGGGCTAATAAATCAGTGCAAGTTAAAGTATCTTTTTGGTTTAAAATATATTTAAACCTGCAAATCTTTAATTCAGTGAACATATAAACTATCTCTAAGCTCGAAAAATCAGTCGTTTAAACTACCAATGCAAACCATATGAATTTGACAACATTTATCATAGTGCTGCCACATTATTATTTCTTACACTACATATAATTATGGGGCACTGATTAACAGCTGTTGATTTTAAACTTCATATAAATTAAAGTTTAGTTCAGCTAAACCAATGTTTAAACCATAGCTGGGGAATTTGGATTAGAATTAGAAATCATAACGATTAGAGAAATAAAATAATCTAATCATTAGAATTGAATTTTGATAAAAATTTCAGATTACTAATTGATTTAATTAGAAATAATCAAAAATCTAATCACAATTAGTGACGATTAGAATTTCTAATCAAATCTAATCAAAACTAATCCAAAAAATAATTGATTAGATTTCTTGATTATTTTTGATTAGATTTGATTAGAAATGTAATCGTCACTAATTGTGATTAGATAAATAAAAGAAAAAAACTCCGTGCATTTTTACTTACTAATAATTTTGAACACTTTAATTTGAATAAAATAAGAATTACAATCTTACAAAACAAAGATTTTACTTTCAAGGTTAAGTAAACAAAAAAATTTTACTTGTACTTCCTCAAAACACGTTGAAAATTAACATTAATAATAACACAACAACAAAGTGAACCAGCTGTGTCAAGTGTTTAGTTTAAGAACAGGGTGGTCCGTATGCAATATTCAAAAACTGTAACATTATGTAAATATAGCAACAAATGTGATAAATAAATATTTTCTTTTCACAAAAATAGTTAAAAAATAGTTGATCTAATCAAATCTAATCAAAAATAATCAATTAAATTATTTTTTGGATTAGTTTTGATTAGATTTGATTAGAAATGCTAATCGTCACTAATTGTGATTAGATTTTTGATTAGTTCTAATCTAATCAATTAGTAATCGTTTAAAATGGCTGACTAATCATAATTAATCAATTTTTCAGCACAATTAAAATTTATAATCCAATTGCTAATCATTAGGATTTCTAATCATTATTCCCAAGCTATGGTTTAAACATTCACTGATTTATTATTAGGCATAAGGCTGAGAAGAAGATTGACTTGGTCGGACTCCATAAATCAATCCACTGCAAGGTAGGAGAGGTCAAGAACTAGTAAGTAAGTAAGTTTATTAAATTTACCTTTATTTCTAATGTGTTGTTTTTACTAAACTCAAAAAACTGAGTGCTTTTCGTATTCATTTTTGTACACATTCAATCACTTGTATTATGAAAACCGCACGTAAGCTTAAAAATGATTTGAGAAATATTTATTATTCAATTGAGAGAATTTAAACAAAAGGTAACATCCAACTCAACATATATTTGGCTTAGAACTTTACATCATAAATAATTTAATTTTATATAAAGAAATAAAATATTGTTGGAAAAACCACAATTTTTAAATATTTTGCAAACCGTTTTCTATCAAACCAACATTAAATCTGTGGTATATATTAAGGCTAGAAAATAACTGGTGAATAAGTATTTTATCCCAAAAAAGCCGTGTGTATTAGAAAAGCTTTGTTTTTTCTTAGTAATTAAAAGAATATAAATAAATCGAGCCTTAAGCTTAATCATGGAAACAGTGTCCCTAAAAGTCTATCTAAATCTCCACAAAATTGTCTCTGATTTTCTATTTCTTACATAAATGTTTTTCTATATGCCCACACCACATTAGCGGAGAGGATATCGTGCTTTTGTGTAGATGTATGTAAAATACAAAAATTTTGGACCCTTAAGTATACCGATCGGATCAGTAAATGATTCTTACGATGTCCGTCCGTCCGGCCGGCTGGCTTGTTGTCTGTCCATGTTACCTTGTGCTATTAGGACGAAGCCTATTGAAAGTGGTGAAAATCTGTCCATAATTTCAAACTGCTGACATGCTAACATCTTTCCGGAATAGTCTTATGGGATGGGAACATCTTATCGTATTATGTTGAATTAAGATTAAATTTGGCTTAAAAATATTTGATTGTAACATAAATGGTCCTACCGTATTTTCTAAAATCGGTTTATATTTGACCATGACTCCCATAAAAATACTTTATAAATGTTGGTATTGATAAAAAATTTAGCAACGATATCTTTTTTTATAGCTACAATCTGATGGCAAAATTTTGACCTGGTGGAATTGACCATAGATCCATTTACACTCCCTCTCCAAAATCGCTTTATGATGAACAAAACTCATATAGACGTTGATATTTACACAATATTCGTCACAAAGAACGCTTATATGAAAATTAGCTTATCACATAATTTTTTTTCTAGCGAGTTCAATGGTCCCAAATACGGTCCACTCTCGACAATTTGTTTATAACTACTGTGGTAAATTGTATCATATATTCGGGCTTGACCGACTATACTTTCTTACTTTTCTTAAAATGTTCTTTTGCCTCTTTTTCGTCTTGCTATAATTAAATTACATGCAATAATAATAAAATATTTAAATTATTGTATTAATACAACGAACGACAAGTATCACTGTATATGCTCAAGACTTTTTAGATTAACATGACACTCAGTACCAAGAACAACTAGTAAACACAGCGGCGGCAGCAGCAGCAGCTAAACTTCAAGGCAAAAAAATATTGAAGTTGCAAGAATAGTGGAAAAAGTATATTGTAAATGTATACGCAGATATCAAAATATGACCGGTACATTGATTTGGCGGCAGTTAAGTGTAACTCTTTGCAACAGTTTCCCCTCAAATGCTTTTCTGTGATATTTGTGTTTTGTTGTAAGTATGTATGCGTGTGTAAAGGTAAGTATTTTATTACCCTTTCAAGTAGTTTTTGTATTAAAAGTTCTCTTTTTGCTAAGAGTTCTTGGTGTTGGAGTGTGAAATATCAACTGATATTGATATGGTAACGATAGATACTTACAACTAACTAAAAGAGAAGAAAAAAACAACATGGTAACAACATGTTCTTTTTTTGGCGGTAACTATGGGCTTTTATAGGAAAAATTTTTAACAATAAATAGTTGAGAATATAGCAAATGTTAGGGAAAGATTTTTCTTAATTGTTTTTAGTTTTTAAAAAATTCTTAAAATATTTTAATTAACACAGTAGTGTTAATTTTAAAATTCTAATTCACTGTTACGCCTCTGCTTTAATGGAATTGTGTTGAAAAATATTTACAATTTTGTTTAATAGATAACCAAAATTTAACACCAAAAATATTCACACCAACATTTTTTTATTGCTTAAACGCTATAGGAGTTTTTAAGAAGTATCTTATAAAATAGTGTTGGTGTTACAGTCATATATTATTTAGATATGGTCTAAAATAACCAATTAATTAAAAATCATTTGTTTTAGTTTAGCAAAAGACAAGGAAAGGAAATGAGCTGAAATTAAAAACGTATGCTTCTTGTATACAAAAATTAGTGATAAAACTTTGTGAGTTTTTTCATTGACGTGTGAATTTTTAATTAAATTAATTTTCAGTTTAACATAAAGGGTATTTCATTTAAGGCTTCCTAACTTGAAATTTAAAAAAAAACAAAGTAGGTGTGAAATGTCATTGCAATTTTTTATTGGATGCCATTATGTTTAAAATGCGACAACGCGCAAATATCCTACGCGGCTTCGCTGGATACTGTGTATCCGAAATATCCAATTTTGTATGAATCTGAAACATGAATCAGGCTGAACTTGACCGATAACATTGGTTATGGCTTTAAGAGCCGCTTTGACTTATGGCTTAGGCGCATAGATCTGTGACTATAGACAGACGCACAAGAAAAAGTCAAATCGTATTTATATCACGTGAGATGACTATGCCGTCAAATAGCTCAAAGCCACAAAGTTAAATGTGACATGTAGTACTTAGCGCTATCAGGCTTTTTAGCTTTACCAATTTATTTATTAAAAATACGAGAAGATAAGATTTTAATTATATTTTTCGCCTCATTCAATGGATGCTGAAATAAAATTATATTTTTTGAATATTTAAAACATTTTGTTTTAAGCGTTACATTTGCTTTCAAGGTTCTTTTGGGAATGATTCTTATGAAAAGCATAGTCCTCAAAAAATGAGAATAGTAATGAAAACACTATGAAAACTCTAAAAAGAATTTAAAATAATTGTAAGAGGAAATTAAATGTTATAAAATTTTGACCACCACCCATGTTCTGTAACTCCCGCTTCGAGAAACTTTTCGATTGAAACGTGAGAAACGACACAAAAATGCCATAAATTGAAACAAACAACATGTTTCTCACTAAACTGCGTCTGTAACATTTTTTCCGAGAAATAGCTGTTACGTAAGAAAAATAGTCGCCAATTTAGAGAAAAAGTGTGTCTGTAAAATTTTTGTGAGAAAGTTCCCGCTTTGAAATGAGGGGCTTAAAGCACAAGGGATTCAAGTGACTTATTTTAAATAATGAGACAGAAGCGGTTGTTTCGCTTGTGCTCCAAGCGGAGCAGGTATTTTAATTTCAAGTGCTTGAATTGTTCACTATATCCAGCGTCCGGATGAGAATCCTACATTCACCTCTTGTGCTCTGAACAACTTTTCAGAACTATACCTATAATTCCATATGTAAACTAAATTTTAGAAAAAGGCACTTAAACCCCTTGTGCTCTTAGCCCCTCAAATGTAAAATAAACTCAAGAATAACAATGAGGTGAGAAACAATTTTAACTCAAAAAATATACGCAAAATGCAATGAATAATAACACGGAAGAGGTTACGTTTTTTTCATTGTTTAATTATTTTGCTTTTAACATTTTAGAAAAATATACGAATGTTTTAATTTTGCAACAAGCATTAAAGTCTCACTTTACATTATTTGGTATAGCCGACAGTTGTATTTTCGCCGCCTTCGTTGAAAGCGTTTAAATTTTAGTAAATTTTTATCGCCGTCAACGGTATGTGTGATTGGTGCTCTCAACGTCTGCAATTTCACGTCGGCTTCGATGACATAATTATGACATTTATAACGTAACGATGTAATCAGTTTTCATAGTTTTCGACATGAATTATAGACACACTTTTTTCTCACTTTTCGAGAAACGATGGAATATTTTGTTTTACATATTTTCGATGTTCGCACCAATGTTACAGAACATGGGTAAAATAAGAATTTTTAACACCAAAATAGAATTTTAAAAAAAATCTTGTTTTAATTCAAAACAAACCAAAATCAAACTATTTATCTCCAACATAAAATCTATTCTGATATATGGATGCATGGATGCATGGCACCACGAAATACCTTCTGATATTTCTCAACAAATGACTCCGTAAGATCTAATAGATTTCCTAGCCTGTAACAGTATCCAACAACCAATTTTGAATGGCGGCAAGCCAGCAGCCTATTTGAATGGAAATAAGTAAGCGAAAATGGAATTGGATAGGTCACACCCTCTGCAAACCAGACGATGCTATTGCCAAGAAATGCCTAAGTTGGAACCAGCAGGGAAGCAGATGAGTCGAGAGACCAGCGCCTACCTGGAAGCGGCAACTGACAACAGAACTTTCGAGAGCCAAAGATCGGGATTATTGATACCGTCTTGTTATGGCCCTATGCTTCCTCTAGGAGTGAAAGGAACATCTATATAAAAATAAAGCTGTTTTTATCAAAATCGATTTACAAATGTAGATCTTATTTTAATTTCGAATTTGAATGGTGCCAAAATGCGATGTACTTTTCTAGGATTGATACTTTTCTAGGATATATAAAAGCAGTAATCAACATTTTGGAAACGAGTAACTCTAACTTTAAAATAATTCACATGGACAAAGGAGCAAATTAGGTTCCTATAGTGCTCAGGAGCGTAAATATGAAGTCCAAACTTGGGCACATTGGGCTTGTAAACTTTACCATCGCTTGTAATTTTATTATTTCTTAATCGATTCCAAAAATTGTTTCTGTCCTTAGATCCCTCGTGCAAAATTAAACAATATTTAGCGCCACATGACGTTTGTGTCCATTTCAATAACCAACCCAAAGCACTCACTGTTGACGGTGATAGTCTGTTTAACGTCGTTCTCAAAGAAGTATAGGCCGATGATGACGCCAGCCCAAAATTTCACACAAAACAGTGACTTTTGCGGGATACATTGAACGCTATTGGATCTCATGTGGATTGGTATCTTCATAATGATCCAGTTCTGAGCCGCAGAAGAGGATTTTTTGATGAAAATAAGGGGAAATTTAAACCTTTTTTTTTATATTATCATAATTATCGTGAAACAAGTGTGATTGCAGACCCATGTGTGTCTCAGTTAATGAATGAAAAGTTATTAAAATAATTAAGCGCCTATTATGTAAGCAATATTTCCGTCCATGGTGATTTGGCAAAACATTTGACATATTTAGACAGATGATGCTTTAACAATATGGTTGCTATTTTTAACTGCGAAGTTCGAATGTCCCTATTAGAACCACCTTTATTATTAAGCCTGAGAATAGAAACACACATACACAGTCAAAACTTCAACAAACAAACACTAAAAGAAATAATAAAGGTGTTAAGTGAAAGTATGCAATTAAACATGAAGTAGTTAGTATTTAAAAAAAATAAATAAAAGTCTATAGAAAATTTAACAACACAATAAGTGTGAGAAGGTAAATTCCCACAAAAAAGTATGGTTTTTCTTAATCACAAATTCAAGGAGTGTCTGTTTTAATTGATTGTCATCAATTTTATAATTGATTTTTAACAAAGATTCTAAAAAAAAAACTCAAATAAATTCCCACATAATTTCTTAATTTTTTTCTGGTTGCAAAAAATTAAAAAAAAAAACGTAAAAAAAAATTATTAAGTTTATATTTCATTTGAAATATAAATGAATCATGCTTAATAGCACTTATCAAAGGATAGAATTCAAATGACACTGTTTGAAGATTGGTGTGGATTTTATTTTATTTGTTTTATTAAATTTTTATTAAAACTTTTTCTTTTTTCATTGCTCAAGATGACCCCCTATAAATCTTTCAAACAAAATGAATCATTTTTAAATCTAAGCATATAAAATTTCTTAAAAGTAAAATATACATAAAAAAAAACCTTTTAATATTTGTTCAACTGCTCTTTTTGACCAACCTTGACTTTTTGCCAAACATTATACAAACACGCAAAATCTAACACTACACAGCTTCTTAAATTACTCCACAACACAGACCTTTACACACATTAAAGCATCCTGTTTGATAATAAAAAGCAAAAAAAAAACTGTTTGCAGAAAAAAAAGAAAAAAGATTTGTTTAAATTCCTTTGGCTAAGTAGAGAGAAAAAATCTGAAATAAAAAGCCATTCATTAATTTTCGCATACACTTGCAAAAAACTAAATGTATAAACTTGAAAAAAAAACTATGTGGAGCGTTTCGTATTAAGAACTAGCGAAAAATATTTTACAATCGGTTAAAAATTTCGGATCCTATTTCAGACAGTCGTTTTCTCGCCAGTGCAGGACAGTGACAGAGAAGGAGTTCCACGTCCTTCTTTTTCTTCGTCATCACAGCTGAGGCAGTATTCATTGTAATCATCAGAGACGCTGTGCATTCCTACCTAAAAGACAGTGTCCCGTGACAACGTATACTAAAATTGATACATCACTCTTGGTCATCAAAAGTTGAAACACGGTTCGCCGGTGATCTATCCACAATTGCCTGGCAATCCGTCATCCATTGCTCGCTGCTCATCTGTTATGAGCAAAATCGATAGTCGATTGCTGACGTTCAAGCTTGCAGGGGAGTAAAGACACCCCAACGCTTTGCAGATGGAACACGTAAGGTAGTACCACGTCTAGCAAGCTCAACTCCCCTAATGTTCCCTAGTATATCCCCATGCCCTAAGATCCTGAGGTCAAACTGCTTATTGTAAACATCCACATCAGACAGTATGAGCTTGTCTTCCTTGATTGCAAGTATCTCCGCCTGAAAACGCTGCAGTAATCCGGAACACAGTAATGAAAATAGATTCATTTAACACAATTTACTAACCAGATATCTGAAAAAGGACATAATCTTAATCTAATTATAATTACTCTTAAGAAAAAGAGGACAAAATGTGGAAATGTTTATCACAGCTTTAAAGTTACTCCACACAGGAAAGGCAAATTGCAATTGTCATCAAAACAGATTTTCATATAATTGTTTATGAACTTAAGAAATCGCAACAAAAATCGCAATTTTTTAGAGAAGTGTCCCTACACAGCATTCATATCAAAACAATCCGGTTTTGAAAATGCATAAACATTTTCTCTGTTATATACTTGACACTTAGCTACTCTTTAAATCAGAAAAATTTTCGATAATTTTTAAAAAAAATTAACGGAAAATCTCATTGATTTCAATGTCACTTGATTTTGATTTCCAGAACATGGTCGATAGACTAAATAGAATGTTCTAAATTAGCGTGAGTATCTGTTGTTACATTATTACCTTATGGTACACATTCGAGACCAGACCGGACTTTACTTTAGGTTATAGGAAAATATAACAACTATGCTGGAAATATTAAAAGCTCCATCCTCAGAAGCAGCTTCTGGTCCCCATGACACCAGATAGCATTCAGGTCGGCTGTGATGTTTTACGGTCTGCCAATTTTTAGCTCCAAACAAGCTTAAGATTATGGTTGCATCTATTTCTCAAGAGGGTACAACTGTTAGAATTAAATAAGTGCACCATCAAAAGCATACGCTCGATGAATTTTTGTATCAAAATTTTTAATATTTTAATTAGGCTAAAGTTCATCAAATTTAATTTTCAATAAATTATTTTTATAAAGAAAGAAATTTTTACAACATGAAAATTAATTAAAATTTTTATTGATAATATTTCTTTCTTGGCTGCAGCTGGGTTCAAAAAAACTAACCACAATACATAATTCTGTATTTAAACAAATTAACCTACTGTTTCCAAGACAATATTCCCAACTTAAGATTTATGCAAGTTTTTTCAGGAGTATTTGAAAGTTCTTACAAATACATTTTATAGATGAAATCCTTTTAACTTCTTTATAAAACTACTCCCATACCAAACAAATTCATCTCTCTAATGCTACCTGCTGTTGCTTGGTTTATCATGTTTTATGCTCGTTTTTTTTTTAAATACATTTTAAAATAATTTTTGTTAAATTTTTTTGCTCCTTTAGTTAGATTTAGTGTGACTATAATTTAGATGTTAAATGCATTTAAAGTTTGTGTTTTTCTTAAAAAACAAAAAAAAGTTGTTTGTCGTATTTTTTTATTTGGTTATAAAAACTTAAAATTTTTAGATAACTTTTTTTCTCAAAAATTTAAGTAGTTTTTACTTTATGCTTTTAACAAAATGCTTTTATTTTAACTTGGCTTTTTGTGATAGATAAATGTTAAAAATATTTATGTGAAATGAATTTATATACAAAAAAATGCAACATTTAATTAGTAACGTCTGTCTGGCTGCTTGCCTGGCTAACGTTTTTATTCTGTCTTGCCCAGTGTGTGTGTGTGTGTGTTATTATGTTAAAAGCTTTGTTAAAAAAAAAGATGAATTAACTATAATCATTCGTTTTGTTGTTGTTGCCCATTAAGAACCATACTTGATTTGTTAGACAAATCAAGTATGGTTCTTAAGTCTTTTGTTTTGATAATGTTTATGTATTTTAAGAAGATTTAAAAAGAAAGAGAAACCGTTATGGTTGATGGGATCAAAAGTATAAGTGTTATAACGTTAAAGAAATTTGAATAAAACAGAAAAATGCAAAGATTTTCTTTAACTTGAAAAAGTGTATGTTTAAATAATGAAAAGCCGGAAGTTAAAATTCTAAACGTTTTTTTCCATTTTAGAATTAATATCGACGTATGTATTTCTTAAATAGAACCTTAAGAAATTAGAGTAATGTTTAACCTTACAACATATAAACTAGTATAATTTATTATAAGTCACTATGCTGCATTATTTACATAGATTCTAGGCAAAGATGTAAGACTTACCGTTAATCTCTTTAAATATAACAGTAAAAATGTAGATTTCTATATTTTTCGGTAAAAGCTTATTTTTAAAGAAAATTTTCCATTATTGCAGAGAAAAGTTATTGGTATGCTACAACGCCTTAAATGCCAATCTATTTAGAATCAATTTTAAAAGAATCCTAAGGCGAACATTATTCAAGTGTGTATTCAAATATAATCTGAACTTACAACCTTGGAAACAGTAAATAAACAATTAATTTACACGCAAAACAAAAATAATATTTTGAATAGAATTTATTTTTAAAAGCTTTTAATCAACTTGCAATATATGATTGTCCAGGTGGCATCCGCAATTCAATTTTGTAGCAGATAGCTTCAACCAATTGAGTTGAAATTTTGTATACACGTTTAGCTTGGATGACAATTCATAGTTAACTGTGTGACGTCAATCTTAATCCAATATGACAGCCCACTCAAGATGGTGGACTAGTTATTTTCTCCACTTTAAAACTTTTACCATCAACTTATAACGTAATTACACAATTTATATGATACAAAAGCTTTTCGCGAGGTTGAGTTGTGTATATAAATCGCTATTTTGATCAATTCATTTTTCTTAGTAAATTGTGAATAAAATTGAAAGTTGTACACTGATTACAATGAAATACAGCTCATTTGATTCAAAATATGTTTAATTAAATGTTTTAATACCAAAACTGTGATTTTTGGCGCATTTAAAATAATAAAAATTTTATTTATTAAATTGTTCTTTTATTCAAAACTTCAACGATATCTCTAAAACTACTGGGTAAATAAAAAACCAATGTAAGAACGGCTTAAAGGAAAATTTTGAATTTTTTTTAACAGAATATGGTGAACAAATTTCAAGTCATTGCAATATATGTAGTGAAAGTGCCTTAATTTTGGACATAACGATATATCTCGAAAAGTCGAGCTGATAGATAAAAATGAAGATTTGATTTGAAATCAGCGACCTCAAACTAGTTAAAATTAGCAATAAAGTTCCAGGCCTCAAAATGACTGTTCCTCAGTGTTAATTTTTCTTTTTTAACCGAGGTCACTAAGAAAAACTGCACAAAAAAAATGTCTTTGAAAACAAACGTATTTTAAAACTTAATTTACTTGCCAGATTCTGTAGTTTTGGAATCACTTTCTGATTTACAGCCAGTCCCACGATGTCACACGTTAACGTTCGCATAGAAAATAACATTTAAAACATCGTGGGATTGGCTGTTAATCTAACGATGTCCGGCTGGCTGGCTGGCTGTCTGTCTGTCTATCTGTCCATATACAGGTTGCAAAGTTCAGGTTGCAGTTTTGAAGAAAATTTAATGAAATTTGGTCCATAAGTTTAAATTATGGGAAGGGTTAA
Source organism: Pollenia angustigena (assembly GCA_930367215.1). NCBI lineage: Eukaryota > Metazoa > Arthropoda > Insecta > Diptera > Polleniidae > Pollenia > Pollenia angustigena. The sequence continues at coordinate 183,430,702 of OV884057.1, read as the reverse complement.
GCCTATTGAAAGTGGTTAAAATCGGTCTATAATTCTACATAGCCCGCATATAAGCGTTGTTTGGGAATAGAGTCTTGCGCAAAAAGTATTTGATTGCAACCTAATGAACTTAACAAGTTTTATTGGAATCGGACCACATGTGTCCCTTTAATGCAGTGATGTCAAACATGAAAATTGTGGTTGTATTGCATTATATTAGTGAATAAAGAGACAAGAATTGCTAATAAAAATAAAAAATACGTTGGCATCCGCCGCATGTGCACTCGTTGCTTGATAATCGACCACTGAATTGTGTAATATCGTGGACTAAACAAAAGAGCGTAAGAATGTGTGTGATTTTTAAGCTAGCACAATTGTGCTATGAAATTAAATGAATTTGACATCCATGCTTTAATGCCATTACTTCCTTATAATTGCTGATATTGATATAGAAAAATTTATATATGTATGTAGATATAAATAGTATTCGGCACGATAAACTTTATATGTATTTTAACCGTATAATTTTGTTTTGCCAGATCCCTGATTGCCCAGTGATTCCAATTAGGTTAGACTGTGTATAAAATGTGGTTTAGGGTATCAAATGGCCAGGCTTGACAGACCATAATTTTTTACTCGTTGAATGGGGTGGATTTAAATAGGTTAAATAAATGCATAATAAAATTCTTCATCTTAATTCTTATATTTCAAAAAAAAATAACACTATGCAGTTTACAATACGCATACATATTAGATCGTCACCTTAAATGCACGGACGTAACTACACTTTGTTTTTTTTTTTTTTTTTTAAGAGAAGCAAAAAACATTACAAAATCAATAATATTAAAGTGTTCTTGGAGTTTAAATTTCTTTTATAAGGTCGCCGTTTTTATCGCAGGGGTCTAAAAATTTGCGTCAGCATATAGTTTGATAAAGCTAACCACAATCAATTAAAAGCTTTATATTGATTTTTGTGTAGCTACGTCCATTTGCACTTTAGGTGACGATAAAGTTCAATTTAATTCAATAGTTCAAAAGTTCTTAAAGATGATAACCGCAACAACACTGTGTCGGGATCTTCTGCAGTTCTAGAATTCGATAATAAAAAAACATCAACTTCAAAGGCAATAATCATAATAATTTATAAAAACAGCTAAAGTATTTCAACAATTCTTAATTAAATGTGCATAATATTCCGCCAAAAATATTACTCTCTGCGCTGTCTGATTGAAACCTTGAAATTATGGTAAAAAAATATAAACGAGTAAGTAGTACCTATAAAAAAAGTTTTACTTATTAGAAGAATATTTAAATGCAGATCACAATAATCTTGAATGTTTCTCCGAAAACCAGATTCTAAAACGGTATAAATCTGTGGCCGAATGGAAAAACTAAGTAACTCCATTTTTAGAAAACACGAGAAAAATACACTTATGCCCGTTTTCACAACTTACCGATAGCTAAAGGTAAGATTTTATCGGCCGTATAAAAAGTGATCCATTATACTTTAGTTTGGTCTATAATTTAACCATGTATCGTCTTACAAACGAACAACGCTTGCAAATTATTGAATTTTATTATCAAAATGCGTGCTCTGTTAAGAAAGTCGATTTTGGAGTGAAGATCAGCCACAAGCATTGCAAGAGCTACCAATGCATCGAGAAAAAGTCACAGTTTGGTGCGGTTTATGGGCTGGTGCCACCATTGGACCGTACTTCTTCAAAGATGATGCGAATCGTAACGTAACTGTGAATGATGAGCATGGCATGTGGTTTCAACAAGACGGTGCCACATGCCACACAGCACGCTTAACAATGTACTTATTGAGAGGCGAGTTCGGTGAACATTTTATTTCACGTGCGGGACCGGTCAATTGGCCGCCTAGATCGTGCGATAAAACGCCTTTAGACTATTTTTTGTGGGGCTATGTTAAAGTTCATGTCTATACACACATGCCCGCTTCAATTGACGCATAGGAAGACAACATTGAAGCATTTATTCATGAGATACCGGCCGAAATGTTGGAGAGAGTATGCCAAAATTGGACTAAGCGGATGCACCATTTGAGGCTTAGTCACGGTCAACATTTGCATGAAATAATCATCTAACATTAAATTATATGGACCTTACTATCGATTCAAATAAAGATTTCATGCATTTTTCTGAATTTTATGTGTTCTTTTTTAAACTTTCCTATAGCTCTTAAAAAATCACCCGATATATCAAAATTTCGATCTCACAGAGTGATAGTAAATGCAACACACTTTCTATTTTTGGTGTTATCTCAATTTTCGCAAAAAATGGATATGCCTTGTTTTTCCATACGGCCACAGAAATAAACAAACACTAGATAAAACCTGTAAAATTTAAATTTTAAAATTTTTCTATTTTTCTACAATTCTGACTCACACCCTAAAAATTGTTTGAAATTTCTTTTTGCGTGCTTAAAAACGTTTCAGTTTTCTAACAAAGTGTTTTATAACTGCAAAAGAATAAAAACACTCTGATAAAACCTCTTTTATGACTTTTAATTGTTTTGCTATGACTTGTAAACATGTTTGTGTTATTTGGGTTAAACAATGACACTAGTCTAACTGGAACTTGTGCTGAGGCTTCAGCCGGCCTAAGGAAAAACACAATTTCACAGCAAACAGTTAGCGAAAACAATTATTTGTAACAAGATGTTCCATAAAGTTTAGCGGGGTCAAAATATCTTTAACCACAACCAAACAGTTGAAAAGTATTTTCAGAAGAATGAAATTTATAGAATTATGTCTAAATTTTAATGGTAGAGAACAAAATGTGCTGCTATATTTAATACAAATATTTTTATATAAAAAAATGTTTTTTTGCTTAAGTCTTTTGATTTTATAACAGGAGAAGTATGAGAAAACATAGTTTTGTTACATTTCTATTAACTTTAAATGAATCTTTGCACATATTCTAATCATATTATTATTCTAAGCAATTAAAAACCTCAAAATTATTTAGAATATATATATATATATATATATATATATATATACTTATGCACAGGGCATATTATGCGAACACAAAAAATCTTTACTTTTTTTGATGAAATATTATAAATTGCAATATTTTCGAAATACAAATTCAATATTTTTCTTCTAAAAGTCTTAAAAGTCTTTTAAAAATCGTTTTTTGTGGGCAGAGCATATTTGACGAACAGGTGCATACGTTGCGTTTAATTGCCGAAACTGTCTGGAAAATATGCTCCTTGTATATGCAATTTTTTGTTGCCATGTTTCCACATTATTATTCCCAAATAATAATGTGGGAATATTAAATTTCCTATACAAGGGGCATATTATCCAGACAGTTTCGGCAATTAAACGCAACGTATGCAGCTGTTCGTCATATATGCGCTGTATTTGCCGACTTTGATGCTGCAGGTTGTTGTCTGTGCTTATTTTGCCGTTTTAGTCAAATTAAACTAATTTCTTTTTTTGTGCACTATAAAACAGAAAAAGTGTTGCTAATAAAAAAAATTTTTTAAAGAATGAGTGCTTAAAATTTTTTTTTTTTTTTTTTTTTTTTTTGTTTAACAGAAAAGAATATTAACTCGGCTCAGCACCAAATTGATATTTATATAATTTTTTAGTATTCTTGAAAGAAGTTTTATAGGAACATGTTGTTCGCGCCAACGCTCCTAGTTAAGGAGTTATAGGTCGTAAAAATTGCAAAATACTTTATCCATATCTATTTAGGTAAAAAATGAATTTATAAAATATGGGAATCATTGGAAAATGCTTCAAAATGTGTTTTACATGGAGTTTAAAGCATCCAGATTTACCAATTTTGAGGTAATATTATATATTCATACTCCGTGGCTGACATTTTTTTTAACAAAATTGGCTTTATCTTTTAATTATGTCGATATTTATTTATTTAACTCTAGATATTTGCTTAATAAACTTTCTTTATTGCGGGTTTTCGGCCTTGCGTAACACATAAGCAATTATGTACATATAACAATAATTAAATATGTAACAAGTACATAAATTATTACTAAATACATACATATTTTTACTCAAACTTATAAATAAATTGAGAAATTTTCCAAAATAAAATTTTTTTATCTTTATAAATATAAAATTCTATATGATGGAGTTACTAAAAATATGGTTAATAAAAGCTTGAAGTATTCTTCCCTATTCATAGTCTTTTGAGTTGTATTTTAGGAAAAATTTTTATGAAAATTTTGCATCAAAACACATTTCAAACTTATTTTATTTTTTATGAATACGGCAGATTATGTTTAATAAATATACTTACAAAATTTTAAGTTTCGTAGAAAAATCTTTCTAGAAATATTTAATTTGGGAATTTGCTCTTAACGGAATTTTTAACACATCATGTAAAAGATATTTCGAAGTAGTTTCTAATAATGCCAGTACTTCTTTGATCCTGTTTTTACCTAAAATGCAGTTGTTGGGTATCACGTGCGCAGAAGTTAAGTTTAATGTTCGAAAAACATCACTTTTAAGAAACTTGGCATGACTTTTATGTGTCAAAAGTTTTTATTATGTTTATTATGCAGCAAATTTTCGCAATTATTGTTTCCGTTGATTTCCTGAAGCAATAGCTTTTGACATAAAAGAAATCGTTTTATTTTTTTTTGTGATGCTTTTTCTTGTCATTTATAAGAAAACGGTCAGTTGTTGGCTCAATATTTTTAATAAACTTTGACATCGTTATTGTTGATAACGTTTTGATTATTATTTTATGTTGTTAGTTAAACTTTGCAATTCAAACTTTGCACAGCTGTTGTGCAATAAAAAAGTATCAGCATCACAACTGCAACTGGTAATTACGCATCAGCAATATCATTTTGCATCACTGCAGCATTGATGAATAGTTTTCATGCATTAACGTACGTACCCAAAGTGTTCTGAAACTTTTAAGACCTATACCACGCTCGTTGACGGAAATTTGTATGCTGTTTATATGTATTTATTTATTTAATCTGCCGTTCAGATTATATTGTTTTTTGCTTCCAAAAACAACAAAATTATAATATTTATTATATTTTATAACAAATTCAATTGTTTTTACGTTATAAAATTTATTATAAATAAGTATTAATATATTTATAATTTTTAATTAAGTTTGTATAAAAGTCTGCAATTATGCATGTTTTTCATTTTATAAAAGTAAAAAAGTGATAGTGGCACCACTGAAATTTAAACAGACATTAAAAACAACAGCTGTTTATATTTTTTCAATTGTAGCTGCCGTCTTCAACATAATTCAGTAGCTGACTACACGACTATAATTGCACCCAGCAGCATTTGTAGTCTTGTGTTCGTGTATCCTGCTGTGGTGAATGTGTTTAATGCATTATACATTAATTTTAATTAGTGTTGTCAAAACAGTAAAACGTTTTTTTCAAAGCCGATTTTCAGCAATGAAGCGTTTTTTTTTGAAAAAAAAGCCGCAAAAAGATTTACACAAATGAATTTTTATGCGCTAAAATTGTTTTATTAAATAAGTGTTTGTGAATGTCAAAATATTTGTTAAAAATATAAAAAAAGGAACATTTTTGTTTATTTTAAATTTATTGTAAAATATAATAGTTTTGGTGCTATAGTTGTACGTGATAATAAACGAGAAAATGATAACTGTATTTAAATTTTACTTTTATGCGGGGTTTAAACAACAATTTTTATCATTACAAAATGGAAAATTTTGTTTGTTTTTTAATAGAAATTAAACAATTAAGTTAATTTAATTTTCAAAAGGTTATTCTGAACTAGGACATTGCACACCAGAGGCTCCTCAAGCTATGTATGTATGCATATTGTTTGGCAGTTAGGTTTTACTATATTTTGTTGTTGTTAATTATACAAACCAATTTTAATGATTTTGTTAATTTTTGATTCTCTCTTGTAGAGGTTTTTAGACTTTTTTAATTTGTTACGGGCTCTTTGCGTGTTTCTTAACAAGGTTTCCGTGCTTTATAGAGTTCAATAGATGCTGTAGAGCCACGACTCTACCATAAACTTAACCCAAGATGTGCCCAAACAAAATTTACACAAAGCTCATACATGTTTCAATGTATTGATTTGGCGTTCTAAGACAGCTATCAACTGCTTTATGTCAAACTTACGCAATCAGTGAGAGAAACTTTTGGATTTGCTGTGCGATAATAAAACCAGCATGCATGAAATATATGTATAAGAAAATAAACCGTTTATAAAAAATCTGAAAAACTTTGAAAAAGCAAAATTTGTTTCAATAAAACACGTGGTTTCGCGTGAGACGGAAAATTAGAGAGATGTTAAGGTTTAAATGGGGCTTATCATAAATTATGTACTGATCTTCACGGAATTTGACAGTGTGATTTCAAATCGTATAAAACAAGGCTTGTATGGGGCCTATTATAAATTATATACCAATCTATAAAAAGTTGACAGAATATTTTCTATTCATATAAAACTGACCACCAAAAGTTCGTAATAATAGGATTTGTCGTTACGGTTTAATGCTTCTATAGTATTTCCGATTGTGGGCTTTATATGGGCCTATGGTAAATTATTGACAGATTTTCACTTAATTTTATAATAATTCAAGTTATACAAAACGAATATGTGCAAAATCTTATACCAATAATTGCATTCCGCTACTAATTATGTTAGTTTATAACAAAACTATAAATTTTTAGGTTGGTTGTTAGACATTTTGATTCATAACTATTATCCTACTATACCGATCTTGTTGGATTTCGACCCCAAACTGCTTAAGAAAGCTTGAAACAATTTGACATCAATATTGTTATTTTCTTTTAGATTTTCTAAAAAGAGTTTTTTACAGACGGACATGGATAAATCGACGGTTAGTTCACATATATCAAATATTTCACTATACACGCAAAGAAAAAACATGGTTGTGGTAAACATATTCTAAGAGCAACATTCTATGATAAAATGCATGATTGAAGTCACCATATTAAGATTATTATTGAATCATAGTATGACTAAATATACTCGTAATATTACAACATAATATTTTTCCTTTAATCATATTATTATTCTGTTATCATACAAAGTAAAGATGTAATCAAATTATTGTCATGCTAATCATAATTAGTTAAGAAGTAATCATATTATTGTCATGTTAATCATAATAAATTTAGAAGCAATCATATTATCATAAAGCCCCTCTCATAGATGTCATAAAAATACAAAATAAATTAAAATTTTTTTGCAACGATTTTTTTATTTTGTGGCTTTTTTTTAATTTTTCTTAATGTAAATCAAATAGCGGAGTTCAAATAAGGCTTGCAAAACAGCAAATGCAAAATCTTTGGTTTTCATGGGCAACCACGTATGTCCATTTTGCCCATTTTAAGATGTTGATGCCATATTGCCTATTTTAAAAAGCTCTTTACATGTTTCAGAACATTTTTGGAAAAATATAAATCAATTCCGATTTTTTACTTAATGCCAAAGTATAAAAAGTGAAATACCTAGCGCATTGGATATCGAATGGTTTTTCGGCTTTCCTGAAACATTTGTTTTAAGACATACGCTGTTGCCCATGAAAACCACGAAAATATCGTAACACTTTTATCAAATATAACGAAATCTCTGTGTGTTTTGTTGTTTAATTTTACAAAAAAACTTCGATATTTTGCATTTGCCCTATTAAGCGGCTCATACACTTGTAATTAAATTGTTCAATTTTACGTATAGTACAATTATATTGCCAATGTGCATGTGATATTCGAAGGTGGAACAATATATTGGCAACAATCAAAAGACTTTTGATTTTTATTGCAAAACGAAATTAAAAAGAAGTGTGATTGCATCATTGTACAATGCTATTTATGTTATTCCTATAGGTTATGTTCACCTTTTTATTAAATGAATGATAATCTTGTGCGACTTATAGCATAATATAGGATAAAATGGAAAAATTATGGCGAGTATCATACACAATAATATTGCAAGTGTATGGGCCGCTTTACATCACTAATACTAATTGAACACCGCTAAAATTTTAAATTTTTTAATTTCTTTAAACTTTTTTTTTTATGGGAATTTATCTTTAAATTGTTTAACCGCTCACATATAAAATAAACGACACAACTGATTCAATATTATTAGAGTAAAAATAGTTAATTGCATCTTCAACATAATATGATAAATGTATAGAAAGTTATCATGTCATGGCTATTAAATATCATGATATGGTTGTGAGTAATATAATATATTTTGAAAGTTATCGTAATTTAGTTGTTAGAAAAATAATTATTTTTCGGTCAACAATACTCAAATTTATAATTGCGATAAACATTAATATGTTTACAGCAACTATAATATTGTTGATATTAAATAAAAATAACATTTTTTTGTGTACGACAACAATATATTGTTACAATAAACATAGTATTGTTGCTGTAACCATGCCCAACAATATTTTTTCTCTGCGTGTAGAATCCGAAAAAAGCTTTCCCACAAATTTCATCCACTATTTACTTTGCCACAGTTTTTATGGATTTACTTAACAATATTTCTTAAATTGTTATTAATAAAGTCTGAAATGCTTTTTGATCTAGTAAACGTTGTGTAAAATCATTAATTTTATGTTTTAGGCCAAATACTAACGCAAATTCGAAAAGAACCAGTTAAAGAACAAAAATTTCCAAAAAGCCCCTTTTACATGTTCTCATTCACGCATCTAATTTTATGTTTTTAGGTCCAATAATAATAAAAATTGAAAAAAGTTCAAGTTAAGGAACGAAAGAGTACCAAATAGATCCCTTAAAAGATTCTCATTCATTCAGGGCCTTGCATGTTTAATTTTATGTTTTAAGTCCAATACCAACGAATATTCAAAAACTACCAGTTAAAGACCCAAAAAGTACCAAAATGCCCCTCTTAAAGATTTTAATCTACCCAGGACATTGCGTATTTGATTTTATGAAAATTAAAAAAAGGACCAGTTAAAGAACGAAAACGTACCAAATAGATCCCTTTAAAGATTCACATTTACTCAGGATCTTGCATGTTTAATTTTGAGTTTTAAGTCCAATACCAACGTAAATTCAAAAAAAGTAACAGTTAAAGACGTACCAAAAAGTTCCGCATTGAGTCTTATCACTCTGGATATTGCATGTTGAGTTTAATGTTTCTAGGTCCAATATTAACGGTAATTAAGTACACGACCTTCGCCCATAATCGTTAGAATTTCAAAAAAGTACCAAGTTTGTATTTGTATTTTTTTAAATAAGTTTCTTAAATATAAAAATTTTTTGGTATTTTATGTTTCTCGGAAAAAAAGCTTTGAAGAATGAAATCGGAAAAAGGCAACAATTGCAAATTCTGAAATTGAAAACATTTATAATGGAATATAAAAATTTTTCAAATTTATGGGACATAAAACGTGTTTGGTAGAAAAGTTAAAAGTTCATAAATTGACATTTTTTGTATGTGGTCTTTCAACGACAATCAACAAATTTCTTCAGCTCATTATTGGTTTAACCCGCCGACCATTTAAGAAAAATTAGTAAGGTATGGGTATATTTATTTTGATTACCCGCTTTCTGAATATTAAGCATTAATTTTGCTCCATACCAACTCTTTTGAAGTGTATTAAATATTGTTTAGCATAACGAGCCAGTGCTTGGCAAATGCTGTAGAAGTTAAAGCAAGATAATTTGACAAGAAAATACATTTTAATCTTGCTTCGCTTCATTGCCGTAAAAAAGGAGTAGAAGTTAGATAAACTGTCAACATCACAATATACAGCATTAAATATATGTTTGCGGAACAAAAAGCTTATTTTGTAGAAATAAATTTTGAAAAGTGGCGTGTGCGGCACAAAATAATAATTTTCACTCTCAATAAAATACCTTTTTTGCAATTATAAGTGGATTTAGCTATAAATCGCTAAAAACCACACTTTTTGAAATAAAATTAATGAATTATTATAAAACAAACACAATAAATTATAGCTACATATTTTTAATAATAAGTGCATTTAGCTATAAATCGCTAAAAATAACTCCTTTTGAACTAAAATTATTAAATTGTTATAAAACAAACGCAATAAATAATAGCTACATTTTTAATTATGAGTGAATTTACCTTTAAATCGCTAAAAATCACTCTTTTTAAATAAAATTTAAAGTTAAAAAGTTTGTCCTATAAATTTTATTAAAAATCGCTGGATTTGATAAAAAAATAGCTAAATTGGCAGCAGTGTGGAAAGAAACACACAGAGTTGCATATTACCAGCGTTACCATTTGTCATGTAATCTCTATTTTATAAGTATTTTTAGACGTAAAAATGATTAAAATTTTTATAAAGATTTTCATAAATAATAATAAACTACAATTTGCAGTATATTAAATGAAAGGATGCAGTGAAGTTTTTATGAAACTAACCATCTTAGACTCTATGTGTGCTTTATTACTGTAACGTTGTATAATTCTGTTTACTCCTTTAATACTTCATACCTTAACGATCCCAAATATATTCTTTAAGGTGCTAAATTATCTAAAGATGATGAAATCGACTGTAATAGTCCTAAACATAACTGAAATTAAGCTCATAGAATAAATTCGAAAAATAAAAAATGTTGAAAATATAAAATTTTTATAAATATTTCAAAATTTTTGGCCCACAGTCCAAAAATTGTATCTATATTATTTTTGTTGTTTCGCCAATGTAGTTGTTTATAAAAATATATGCAATTAAAATGCATTTAATCCATATTTTCCCAACGTTTCGTGAATGTTATGTTCACTTTATCAAGGGATTCGTAAAAAGAGAAATTAATTTTTTATTACATTGAACAATAATTTGTTGTAGACAAACATAAAAACATTAAACATGAAAAATTAAATTAAACACAAACTTAAAAATTATATCACAGGTTAGTTTTTGCGCTATTTTTGGCTCGTAGCTGCCAAACGGTAATCTTCAGAAAAAATATTTCTCTAATTCATAATTCCTCATATGCACATAAGTATGTATATAATTACCGGAAAATGCATTTTCCACATTTTCCAGATGTATTTTTGAAAGAAAATTCGTGATATTTATGAAATGCATACAATGTTGCAAAAAGTAAAAAAAAGTTAATTATTCAATTGTAATTTTGACACATACATATTTCAAATTTTTGATAATGACACAGCTGAAAAAGGTAAAATAAGAATTATGATGTTCTAAAGAATTTTGAATTATATTTAAGAATTAATTTTTTTCTGAATATTACCACAGAATACACAGAACTGTTAAAAGTGACGTGTGTAAAAGGCCCAAAACAGTTGCGAGGGCAGCTTTCGAAGAGACCGAAAGCGATTTTTGGTAGTGAAGTGGCAAGGTGTAAAAACAGACCGCAACAATCAACACAAATGGCGTTATCAAAATAACAAAACACAAACCACGTTAAACAAATGCATTAGTTTAACAAACGATGTTTTTTGTGCAAAAAAATGTATTTAGTAATATTGTTTTGTATTGTAATGTTATTTACTTACTTAAATATTATTTACTCGTGTTGTGGTGAACTAAAAAGTTAATTTTTACAACAGTTTTGCAAATAAATCTTAACTAAATAAATTTGTGTTCATTGCGGCAAAGAATATGATGAACAGAGAAATGCAAAAGGGCAGCTTTCTTAGAAAGAGACAAAAAAAAAACGCAAAATCGTCCGTCTCGTGACAGTTCTCTTAGTATTCTGTGATATTATTGGTTTCCGAAAAAATTCATGTTTTTTCCAAAAAAAATCAAGTTTTAGACAAAATTTTCAATAGGCCCAAAAACTAGTTCGGCAGATAAACTAGGAAAACCCTGTAATCTAGCCTCAAGGAACACAATTGTACCATATAAACGTAGTACTGTACGACGTAGATACGATGCCAAATTAAAACGTACAATATTGTATACAAAGGCACACAATAGCTGGCGAAAATATAAAAGCGTATCTACGACGTAGGTCGCCTTACAGTTAATTCAGGCGTGGGCTTTTACGACGTCTCTTTTGGTTTGGTGGCCACGGTTTAGAGAAGAAAGAGGGGTAAACAAAAATACTTGGTAAGTGTTTTTTATGTCTTTTTCTCATATTTCTCTTTCAAATTATTTTCTTCTTGTTACGTTTTATTCTTTGACTAACTTTGAAATATCAGTTTGAAAATACAGTAAGACCTCGGTTATCAATAGCAACAATTTTTAGAAGTTTTTTGTGTGTTTCTAGTTAAAATTATTAAGAGATTTTATATACAGATTTATAACTTTATAAATTATATAACTTTTTAACAATTTTAATAGATAGACAATAAAAAACTATAAGGGAACGTATATTTATTTTTTCGCTAAGGTCAAAAAAGTTCACACACCAACCGCGATGAAGTTATGAAAATTTTTGATTTTCTTTTTTGCTAAGAAAAATTAATAATATGTTTATTTAAAACAAAAAATAGCTCAAGTATGAAATGTCATTAATATTTAGAGATGGTAACAGATTTTTCCGCAAACGAAAACGTATTTTTAACCTTTAATAACAAAAGAAAAAATAAAAAAGAAAACAAAACACCGTATAAAATTATGAATATTCAATATAGCATTGGTTTAGAAAAACCAATTGGTGCGTGAAATTTTTTGAGAAAAATTACAAAAGATTATGATTTTCGTGGTTACTAGGACATGGTTGGCCTCATGGTAATACGCCAAAAAATTGGTTGTACCCCTAATGTACATGTTTAAATAATATGAGTAAAAATGTAATTTTTGCAGAACATGCTTCCCAGTAATTTGCAAGAGAATTCGCCTTTTATTCACATTTTTATGATTGTTCAAAAGTATTTTAAGTTGATTAAAGACTTTTGTATATTTACTATATAATTGATGTTGCTGGTTAATCGAACGACTGATAATCGAGGCCCTTTCTCAAATTAAAAAAGATGTTACTAAAAAGCGCGTCGTGTTACAGCAAATTCAGACGGGGATTTTTACGACGTCGCTTTTTTGACGTGTCTTTTGTTTTGGCTTTCAATGAAATATTTGGCGTTGCGTTGCGTTTTAGACAATAAAGTCCTAAGAAAAAAAGAAGCCGCAAAAGCGCTCGTATGAATTGTGTGTTAGATATAATTCTACTTCGTACACCGGATGCGCCCGCATTGCCATAGAAAAGAAAAATCTAAATTAAATTATTTTAATGTTTTCAAATTGAATATTTGAAAAAAAAACATAAACGAAGTAAAAAATAAACAACCATTTCAATAAATTTTTCCACCTGTTTTGTCGACTTTTCTCTTTTCCTAAGCCTTTGCGTACCAATTATAAACAAACACGAAGAGGAAAGTATTCAATTTAGCCTTGGCGTTTTTAAGTTTTAAGCAGTTGAACAACCAAATAAAACATATAAGAAAATTAAATTAAAAAATATATTTTTCTTTAAAAAAGGAGGATACGATAAACTATTTATTAAAAAAAAAAACATAAAATAAATCAGCAGATCTTTAAAATGACACATGTCGCTCTTGATCAACAATAGTGTACTAATCCAAAATTTCAGTTTAAATTAATATTTGGTATAGATTTGGTTACGACAAAATTGTTTAACTTATTTTTTTTTAATTATGGAAAAACTTCAGAAAAAAAAAAAACTTCATCGCAACATCTTTATTTTGCTCTGTCCATTAATCATGTGCCTAAAAATTTAAACGTTGTAGGTAAATCCACTCTAGAGAGAATTTTGAAATCAAATTCGGTTAAAGTTTAAAAAACTTGAAAGGCAAAACTTGATCGTGCAACCCTTAATTAAGGTATGTTGGACAGATAAAATAAGATCGGTCAGTAGCCAAAAATCATCATTAGATATTTTCATCATTATATCAGCCGTATTTAAAATATAAAATAAGCTTGAAATGTGTTTTAAGGCAAAATGTTCATGCACTGTAATTCTTTATGAATACGGCAGGATATTTTTAAAAACCTTCATTAACTTTAAAACATCGTAAATTAACCTGTAAAAAACAAGGGAAAATTGTTTACAATGGCAACGCTGAAAAATGTAACGGTTTGTCCTCGAAGTCACATGTATATATTTTTCCCTTTGTGTCCTCGAAGTCACATGTTTATATTTTTTCTCTGTGTCCTCGAAATCACTTGTATATATTTTTTACGGAGAAAAAAAATGGGAAAATATATGAGAGTACTTGGCAATACTACGCAACAAAATTTGTTAAAAAAATACAAAATTAAGGCATTTAAACCGTATATATAGAAGTTTTAATAGTAATTGATTGATATATAACCACAGTGCAATCAAATAAAGTAAAAAAAAAGAATAAACCAAAAAAATTAAAATTTGTGGGGAAAAATTGACGTGTCCGGTAAATATGCTCTAGGCAAGTAATCATTTGGCGGACTGTTCGCTAAGTATGCAACTGTCCGCCGTTTATGCGCTAGCTTCAAAAACTGTTCGCTAAATAAACGCTGTGCATATATATATATATATATATATATATATATATATATATATATAATGTTATCACCAGGGAAACCAAAAATATGCAATTGCATGTTTTTCCTTGTGCGTCCAATGAAGGCAGAAACAATATATTTATCCGTTGTAGAACATTTTATGAATTTTGGCATCGATTTGTTAGTGCATATTTTTGCATATTTTACCGTTTGCAGCATTTTTTTGCATAAAAGATCTTTTTTGCAGCATATTTTAAGTTTTTAGCGCATATTTTGCATTTTTGAGGCATATTTTGATACATTTTTTAGATGCTTTCAAGAGCTTTCGCAGCAAACAAGCAAATTTTTTGCGCAATTTTGGCCGTCTGGCGAACGTTAATGCCTGTTCATGTTAATTTGACAAATTTGGTAAACACATTTTAATTGTACTAAGAACGAAGTCTATGCAAATGGTGAGAGTCGGTCTATAACTTTACATATTCCCCATAAAATCTAGACTCTGTGTCCGTAAACTATTTTATTATGTTGGTATTAAGATTGAATTCCCAAAAATATTTTACTGCAAATTAAATTATTTTGGAATCAGTTACATTTGCTCAAAACTCCCATCCATAAAAATCTTTAACTTCCTTTTAAATGTTAACATTAACAAACAATTAAGCGACCATCCCTTTAAGACAAAAAATCTCATTTGGCAAAAACCACTTTTTATATGATATTTAACCTCTTTAGCATAACTTTGTTCTTGTGAGTCGATGACTGTCCATCGTTTCCAAATAGGGAAAAATCTTGAAAATTCGTTTGTAAATACTTCAGTGTTTGGGCTTTACCGGTTATAATTTAAGGATTGTTTTTATTAAATGGAACTGTTAATTAATTGTTGAATATTTTGTTTTAAACCAAGCAATTTTTAAAAATTTTGGGGCATATTTTAAACAATTTTCAGGGCATATTTTCAAGTTTTTACTGCATATTTAATGCGCATAAAACATGTTTTTAGAGCATATTTCTGGTTTCCCAGGTTATCACTTTTTTGTTATCCTCAATAACACTGTGATACAAATTTACACTTTTACATGTCGTTTTACCCTAATTCGGGTACGCTGAATCCAGTGGTGCCAGCCATTTTTTAAGGTTAGCTTCGAGAAACTAAAGCGTTTTTGAGTTACGCTAAAAACTAAAAAAAAAACCGAAATTCCGCAACGTTAAACTAATATGAGCAGTCGTTTTAGAAAGATAATTTTTTTCTCAAAATGTCGAAATTTTTATTTATTAAAAATTAGAAAATGCCGCTAGGCTTCTAATTTTTTTTCCAATTTTTCAAGCCATAAATGATTAAAATTAAAAAGTTTATTTAATTTAAGAATTTCATAAAACGCAATATTTGTAGGGGAGCCCCCCTAAGAAGTGTAGATAAGGGGCAATTATGTCTCGAGAAAATTTTAAGGACAAAAAACTAATTGAGGTCGGTCATACATTTTACCCCACAAGGCGCGACTCCTGGGCATTTATGGGACTTTTTCTTCAATTGGGGTATTCACAAGGTGTCATAAAGTCATATGTCATATAATAACATTAAAAAATACGACTGTTGTGAACAACCCCTCATTATTTAGTATGCTATTTTGAATTTAAATCAGCTGATTTAAAACAAATATAAAAAATAAATAATAAACTAACATCAAAATATTTTTTAATTCTTTTCCATGAATTAATAAATTAAATTGGATCTTACCTAACTATTTTCCATTTTGCAGACGCAAATAAGAAATAAATTTTATTTTGTTTGTTTACCAAACAGCAGAGTCATACGCCGATCTTATTTGACGCCGCAAGTGATTTCTTGCAAAAATTGCTAGCAGCAGGTCAAATTTTGATGTTAACCGGATAAAATTATACCATCAACGGCGACGGTTACAAGAACTAACGCGATACGGCTCAGCCGCTCAGCTCTGGTATCTTCTGATTAATTACGACAGCACAATAAACATAGCAAGCAACGTTCTATTTATTTAAGACACTTTTTGTTTACAATGCAACAACAATTTTTTTAAACCATTGTAAAATGTTAGAACATTATGACAATAAAACATGAATACCCCAAATATATTTATCAAATAGCTATCTAATCTACTTGGGACAAATTTTGCTTACACCAATAGGTAATAAGTTACATGTATGGCCAAAATGTCAAACTTTGACCCCCTCTAGGTCAGAAACTTTTTGACCGATCTTGTTGCAAATTGTCTAAATGTGTCTAAACTACTATCCAATAGGACTAACCTTGGTGCAAATTTCATCCAAATCGGATGACATCTATTTTAAAATTGGGTCGCTTGACATGAAACACCCCAAATGTGTATTAATTATGTTTTGGATCTTTCTAATTTTCTTCTATGATTTCTGCTATATGATTTGCAATTTTTGTTTTTTAACATTACAATTGAATTTAAAAATAAAGGTAACAAATTTTGTCAAAAATGCATAAAATGAAGAAATTTTTTGAAGCATTTATAAGTGTGCATCGTTGCTTAAGTCTTTTTTTTAGCATAAACAAAACATTTGCATTTGACTAAAACTAAACAAGAATAACAATATAAAACAAAACAATCATACCAGACAATTAACATGTTCCAAAAACTGGTTATATTTATTTGCAAAATATCCTGATTTCACTTCACTCTTAAAATGCCACTTCAAAGTCTATCTAATTAAGTTGTTATTTAAAGATTAATTACTTCTTTTTAAAATATCCCTTCAGAATTTAAGGTATCATCGTATCATCGTCATTGGCATTTGCTTTCCTGTGAAGTGTCAATCATTTAAGTCAAAAAATTTATCTTTGGCAAATCATCTAAATCTAATGTCAGATTCAAATGGGCAGATAAAATTTTCTTCTTTTCTATTCATTTAACTGTCAGCAATACTGCAACACACATATAAACAATCAAAACTCTTAGATCTTGTGGCTTTGAAACTGAAGATCATCAATAAACATTTTAACACCCAGACAAAGGAAAAAAAAACATAAGAAAATTAAATAAAAAAAATAACTTTTAAAATTCATTCATTGAAAAACACACATTTGTTGGTTTTGTTGTTTGTGAAATAAATTAAAAATTCTTAGAAATTTCAAAAACAACTAATGCCAATTTTTTTTTTTTTTTTTTTTTTTTATTTAAACCCGACAAAATTTATGATTTTGCAATCGTACATTCAGACACATTTTCTAAATAAATAAAATACAAGATACAACAAAATATTCAAAAAATCAAGGCATCCATACAAACGGAACTTAAAGAGATTTGTGAGACAATATTAAAGATTAAAACCATGTCATGACATGCCGTAGAATTCTCATGAATTATTTTAATATTATTTGTTTTCCTTTTTTACAAAAAAAAAAATAAATTAAAAAAAATGGAATTAATTTATTTTCAAACAACCGATATAAAATTTTTTTTATTTGTATTAGGTAAAAAAACAGTGCTGCCGCCGACAAAAAATGTGTCACCCCCACACCTAGAAATTAAAAAAAAAAATCGTACTTCTAAAGTAATTTTGAAAATATTAAATTGAATTTTTTATTAAAGCTGAAAAGGCAATTTAATATTGCGCAAAATAACTTTGATTAAAATGACATAAAATAGACATCTAAGTTTTGTTGGTAAACTACGACATTGAAAAGAGCTGCCAATCTGTTTAACTTCTAGATGCGAAACTGAAAGCTGATTTACCCAAACCAGTGGTCTGGATAGGTCAACATTGTATAGAATGTACAGTTCATCATTTTCAAGATAATTTGATGAAATTTATATCATTTATTCTTCTCCTTAATTTAACTATTTGTTATACGAATATTGGTTAAATAATAAAAAACATATTACATACTTAAATATAATAATTTCAAGAAGGAAGAACATGATTGATAAAAAATTATACAAGAAACAGCAAATTTCGATTTACCAAGTAAAAATTCCATTTGGTTTAAAGATTGATGTTTGACTATTTGATACCAGCGAGTGTAAAAGGGCAAAGATTTTTGAGCAGATAGTGTTGTTACTATCGAAACATGTAAAATCAACCTGTCCGTGAACGTGGGTTCGATTCCCGCGGCGGTCAAGAATACAAAATTATCAATAAATTTTATGTTGTAAAATTCCTTCATAAAAATAATTAAATGAAAATTAAACTTCAATGAACTCTGAACTGATTAAAATATCACAATTTAGATAAAAACCGTTCAACAAAATAACCACAATACTAATTGCTGTTTTTAAGCTCTTGACCTGTTGTGGAATTATTGCTTTTTTACAGCGTGTAGATATGAATATTACGTGTCGATTTAAAACAAAGTGTGAAAAAAAATTTATTTAGTACTTTCTGTTGATCAAGTGCGATATGTATGCTTTGATATTGATTGTGATTGTGTTTCAAGGTTTATTTAAAGATTTTTGTCTCTTGTGATTGCGATGCACCCACTTATTTCTTTTTTCTTGAACTATCTCAAGCAAAAGAGAATCATTACATTTTTTATTTTGAAGGAAGCAATATTTGTTTTTCCCGCTTACGATCACATACTTCGCTTTCCTTCTTATAGCCATACTAACTGCTGCACGTGACCAGTCTACCCATTATCTCCGCAATATTATTCGCCAGTTCTTTGGTATCGTCAGCATATCTTCAATTAGTTATATATATAAAGAAACCTTTTGGAAAATTGTCGATGGACTCTTAAAATTTTTTGTTGGAATCTATATTAAAAACCAACACCTCTTGATATTTAAATGCTTTCCATTAATTCCCCCTTAAACCTCAATTTGAGCAGATTGGTTCCAGTATAGGTTTTTGTTTCACCTCATATCTTTACTGTCTACACCGCTTAAAACCTTAAAAACTTGAGTATTAAAACACCTCATCAGACATAATGAGAAGATTGAACCGTTATTATTCGCCATCTTTGCTGTATATAACCCAGGGTGGATAAAGTTGGTACGATTGTACTTTTTTTGGTACAATTCGAAACTAAAAAGTACGCTGGTACCCCCGTGACTCATTTGGTACTATTTCTAAATTTTTCAAACCTTCATATTTAAAATTGATATTATATGGCAACTCGTATTTACTGTCCAATGTATATAAGCGCAGTTTTGTGTTTGATGCAAAATGTCGAGGCTTTTTTATGAAATCTAAGGGAAACTTTTTTTTTGTTGTTGGATTTAACAAAACAGCTATGAGATTTAGCATTTGCTCTTTTGCAAGACCATTTGCCCCAAACACTGAACTCCGCTATTGTGAATAGATCTTTGCACTTGATCATTGAACGATTGCTTATGCCACATTCTTAATTTAGTATCATATATCTGATGATATTGACAAGTTTTTAAAAGATATAAGAAACCACTTCTGCAAAAGTTCTACATAGTAGAAATGACGACTTCCTCCCAATTCAAGATTATTTTGGAACGAATTCATAATATTTGCAAATATTCCTCAACAAGATGGTCAAGAAGTAATCAACAGAATTTTGAAACAGTGGGAACCCACTCCACTATTATTTTACTCCGAATTATTTTGAAGGAGATTTTACAAGCGCTTAAATAAATTTTATTACATTTGGACTTTCTTCTTCTTTCCTGTTTCTGCAGTACATATTGAAAATTTTAAGCACAATAAATTTGGAAATGCAATCCGATGATGCTCGTATGCACATATTTTTAGAACGCTTAAAAATTTTATTTTCGTTTAAAATTTGAGATTTCAATTTGAGAAATATTCGTAAATTTTCCACAAAAAAGACGATAAATTCTAAAAAGTGTATGACAACGTTCTATGGCGGCCATCAAAAATAAAAATAATGGAATTCTCGACCCTAAAAACCGCATGATACATGTCTGGCTAGATCAAATTCAATTCTTGAATATTTTGGGAAAACTAAATGACCTATTATTATGTATAATTAAGTATAAATGAATTTAAAGTACCTTTTGTTTTTGTTGTATTAAATTTTTGTTTTTAAAAATTTATAAAAAACGATTTAGTACTATTGGGGCCGAAAAAGTCCGATTTTAAAAGTTCGTTGGTACGATATTGGTTTTCTCATTAACATCCCTGATATAACCTAATCATAAAAATCATTCTACCTATACTCACTACACCAAGAGAAAAACATTTTTTAATAAACAACTATTTCTAACGAAAATGTTTAAATATATTATGGTTAATTAAACCAGATTATTTTCACAGGCAAACGTGCTATAATTAAATAAGTCCTCCATCAAGAAGTAACAACCATATTATGGTTGCCTCCGAACATGTTATGGTTAATAATAACAAAAATATGTTTAACACTTATAATTTAAAAAATTTTTTTGTCATATTTAACCATAACATGTTTAGAAGCAACCATAATATGGTTGTGGCTTCGTGATGGAGGACTAATTTAACCATAATATGGTAACAGAATAGGTTGACCATTACATGCTTAAAAATTCCAGTTAAAAATAGTTTTTTTGGAGATGCCCTTTTGAAAAATGTTTAAAAAAGAAAAATTAGTTTTCTATTCAAACTGGTCTCAGTTTACATTCTACGCTATGCTAGACTTAAGTTATCGATATCAAACGAAAGAGAGAGAAAAATAGTTTTTAATCAAAAACTCAATATACATTTTTTGGCTCAATATCTTTTTGCCTAACGACAGATAATTAAGAGTAGGGTACCACTTACTAAAATCACTTAAAACCGTTTCTATAAAAAGCACCACCCAATAATCAATATTACTAAAAAAAAAAAAACTAAATAAATTCAAGGTTTTAAGAAATTTAAGTTGCAATTTATATTCCTAGCAAAAGCAAACAAATAAACAACAACAACAATAAACTTTGCAGAATGTTTGCACTCGATCCAAAAAAAAAATGAAAATTATTTATCAAGCAACATGTATTTATGTCACCAAATATTGAAAATTTAACAAATTTTAAACATGAAAATGTTGCCACAGATTACAACTGTGTAAGTACGAACATGCAACAAGCAAAAATCCAGCAACCAAAAAAAAATCAAGCACATGTGCAATTTTTTTTTTAACACACATTTAATTTTGTTTGGTATTTGCTTAAATTACTTATTTATCTAAAATATTTTTTTTTTTTTAGTTGCCAACAACTAAAACTCAACTCTAGATGTTGTTAACAATTATAACCATTTAAATTGCAATTTTTTATTTTTAAATAAGTTTAAAAAATATGTGTGAACATCAGGCGCGGATCCAGCTTGAGCCTTAGGGGGGTGGAATTTTGTATGATATAAAAAAGTAAGAAATTTCTTTTTAAAAGTTTATTAAAAACAATATGTGTATATTATAATAAAAAAAATTCAACAATAAGGTTAAATAAAATATAAAATCAGTTCAATATAAATTAAAATAAATGTATCTTTTGAAATAAGCAGTTTATGATTTCCTTGTGAGGCAAATTTAGATAGTACAGTCTATCTTCTGTCATTGTTGATCTGAGCCATGTTTTTATTCAACGAAGGGTAGGAAATGACCTCTCGCTCGTAGCATTACTGACGAGCATTGAAACGAAATTTTAAATATTTTTCTTAGATTTGGGTTTTGTCCAGTGTTGCCACTTTGTGGGTAATTACCCGAATTTGGTATAATTTTTACCGTCGTGGGTAGAGCGTGGGTAATTTCTCTTAGGTGTAATTCAGGTGTAATTTGAAATTCTTAGCTTAGATAACCAAATAAAATCAAGATTCGATTTCAGTGAAGACATTTATTTACTTTTAAATATTGCTGATAAAAAATGCACAATCTTCTGAACCGTAGTCTAGGTTTCTTTTTAAGAAAAGTCTTCAATCTTTTAATATATATTTTCAAAAGTTATATATAAGTTCAAAAGATAAAGATGATTATAATAGTGATTAAGAACCTGAAGTCTATTGAAAAATTTATTGCAACTAAAAACTAGCCTGGGGGAATAAATGTTTACAATATTCCAACATACAATTAATTTTATTTTTAACTGGTAACTTGCAAATGCAAATTAATTTTAATCGTAGTTTAATACAAGGCATTACCAATTGAAACTGAGCATTACTGGCTGCATGTCACGAATAAAATGAACAATGTTGATTCAAGACGTCAATTGTTGCTGGTTTATCAGCATACACCAATGACTTCACAGCCCTACGGAAAACAATCAAGAGGTGTCACATCGCACGGCCTTAAAGTCTTATTGACAGTTTATTTTCTCTAATCCAATTTGTTGTTCAAGCATGAATCTATTCATGATTATGAGCCTGAGCATATAGTGAAAGCTAAACAAACACCCATTACAAAGCAATGGCAATGAGCATTTTGAACCTTCCCTAGATATATGCAACCAAATATAGAAGTTAAACTTATTATTTTAGGAGCTTGTATGTATGTTTTATTACAGTTATTTCCGCTTAATTGAGTTTCTAAAAATGCACGACTTTTGACGCAATTAAACGGGAACTCAATTTAACAGTACTCGGTTTATTGAATCGCCGACGCAATTAAAACGAAAATCGCTTATGTGTAGATCTAAAATAAAACTCATTTCTTTATTTATTTAGTTAAAAAATACTTTAGGTTTTTTAAAACAAAATAAAAATCAGATACTTTCATAGTACAATCTTTCTTGTCGGAAAATGATTTTTTTACGTTTGTGGATGCAAAAACACTTAAGTAGACGGAAACAATTAACCGAAACATTTGCTCTTGTTTTTCGCAATGCGGTCTTATTTTGCGAAATAATTAAGCAAGTGACGCAATTAAACGGAACTGAACAAAACGGGTATTTTTACACAGACAGTTATACTGAATGATTTCGTTCCATGATTTTTAATGCAATAAAACGGGAAACTCAATTAAGCGGGGCTCAATTACCGAAAACAACTGTAATTATTTTTAAGTCTTTAATGTTATTTTTGTTAATTTATTTAAAATTACAATAAGAATCTTAACAGTTTGACTAATATTGATCTTCTCTCAATGGGTTTTTGCTTTTTAAATGCCTTTTTATTAAATGAAACTTAAATTTTATCTCAGGTGTAATTTCATTTAAATCGGGTAATATCGCTTCATCTCAAGTGTAATTTTGAATTTAGCTGGTGGTAACACTGGTTTTGTCGTTTCTTTAAAAAATGATACAACTTTTTGTATTAATGGCACTTTATTGCTTTGAGAAATTGAGTTGTTTGATTTATGGGAATAGCAAGGCGTTTGTTTCGCATTTGTCGCGGTTTCCAGAATTTTTTAACAGCTCCAATCTGTTCCAACTCCTACACAACTTTTTAGGTCAAGACCAAAATTTGTCAAAGCTTTAAGAACTATAGATGATAGTGCCTTCGCATTAACTGACACATCAATGTCTTCAATATCCTTTGAAGTCTCTATCAATAAATTCTTCCCTAACAACTTTTTGTTGTATATTGATATATTTTAAAGATAAGGAAATCTGGCTTTTCCCCGACAAATCCATGCTTTCGTCAAAAATTATCGAATAGAATTTTGATTCATATAACACATATGGGCAGTTCCAGCGAAAAGCCTACTTTTTGTAACGTAACGCCAGAAATAATTTAAATTGTTTCTCAAAAAGTTTTATATGTATAGTTTACTTTTTTATATTTTGGTGTATAGCGCAACTAGCTCTACATTTAGTAACAAAAGGGATAACGGTTGAACAACATGGTCCTTAAATACAATCTTATTTGCATTCTGGCGTTACATTAAAAAAGGAAACTTTTCGCTGAAAATTCCCTCATGTACTTTAAAACGAACAAAGATTTTTAAAGAAGATAGCTTGAAAAATAAATCTATATAAGTCCAAAGTTTACTTCCTTATTACCCCCCCCCCCCCCCCTGAATCCGCGCCTGGTGTACATAAAGTTTCTTAACTTTTTTTATTTATTAAAATTATTTGATTTTTAATTTTTTTGGTACTCAAAGGCTTAAGAAGAACAACATTCGCACTAGACAAACATGCATTAAAACGTTTGCAATTTTTTTTTTTTTTTTTTGATAAAAGTTCACTGCCGCGAATATAAACTCATGTTTGTTTAGCTTAAATTGTTGCCATTTATTTAAATATTTTAATTAATTTACAAATGTTCATTAGTTCATGTTGTTTTGAACCCAAAACAATCAATTCTTTAAGTTTCAAGAGTTTAAATAAAATTTTTTTTTTTGCTTTCTGCTTCATATAGCTTTAAGTAATTGCTGGCAATTTAAATTAATTACTTATTGTATCCAATAGATTTGCGTAGGTGTTTGTTTATTATTATACTTTTCGGATTTTATTTAATTTTTTTTTTTTATTAATATTATTTCTAGATACATATTTTTGTTGTAATGCGATTTTATTTTATTTAGTTCCAATCATTGCTGTCATTGTTCTTGTATAGTAATTTTTCTTTGAACAGTCTTTGATTTTTAGAGTTTTATAGAGGAGAAAAAAGGGTTTGTTTCTTAAATCTTTTGATAAATTATCGGTTTAACAGCTTGGTGGTGCTGTTTTGTTATATTTTGTTTATTGTTATTGTTGCTATCATAGAAATAGAGTAATTATATACATGACTAATTTATCGCTATTTTGAACAATGAATTTTAATCACCATCATTATAAAGTTTTATTTTATTGCTTGTTTAAAATATTAATATATACTTTTTTTGCAGTATATTTGAAATGCAAAATATTTTAATTGCATATAGAAATAAGATAAATTTTTGATTTAAAACTTTTAAAAATATTTAAAAATATTAAAAAAAATTTTTTTTTTTCAAAAGTGGAATTAAGCAACCTTTGACACGGATATATGTAAAGTAGAGCGACTCAAAAAAAAAGTGATTTTGTTACCCCTCTGAAAATAAAGCTTGATATGTTTTATGATGATTCCCAAAATATTTTGGTTCTAACGTGAATTACAAAAAAACATAAATTAAAATTATTTTAAAACAGATTCAATTTGAAAAGCAGAATATTATTTCCACATACGTAGAATTTGTATGAAAACCCGAAACGAATATTAAATATCTCCATTGGTAGGTCGCAAGTGGTCAAGTTTTATATACCTTTTGGAAGATACCAAATTTTATATATGTCGTCTTGGAGTAAAGTACAAAAAAATTCGAAAAACTGAGAAAAAGACCAAAATATTTTGGGAATCATCATAAAACAAATCAAGGTTTATTTTCAGAGGAGTAACAAAATCACTTTTTTCATCTCCATACAAGTTGAGTCGGTCTAATGTATAGCAAATTTGCCAATCTTCAAAGTATTTTGATTTTTTATAGAAAATAATTACAAAACCTTAAAATGACAGCTTAAACTTATTTTAAAAATATGGAGTACCAGGGATGTTAATGAGAAACCCAATATCATACCAACGAACTTTCAAAATCGTACTTTTTCGGCCCAAATAGTACTAAATCATTTCTTATAAATTTTTAAAAACAAAAATTTAATACAACAAAAACAAAACGTACTTTAAATTCATTTATACTTAATTATACATAATAATAGGTCATTTAGTTTTCCCAAAATATTCAAGAATTGAATTTGGTTTAGCCAGACCAGTATCATGCGGTTTTTAGGGTCGAGAAATCCATTATTTTTATTTTTGATTGCCGCCAGAGAGCGTTGTCATACACTTTTTAGAATTTATCGTCTTTTTTGTGAAAAATTTACGAATATTTCTCAAAATGAAATTTCAAATTTTAAACGAAAATAAAATTTTTAAACTTTCTAAAAAAATGTGCATCTTCGGATTGCATTTCCAAATTTATTGTGCTTAAATTTTCAATATGTACTGCAGAAACAGGAAAGAAGAAGAGAGTCCAAATATAATAAAATTTATTAAAGCGCTTGTAAAATCTCCTTCAAAATAATTCGGAGTAAAAAAATAATGGAGTGGGTTCCAACTGTTCCAAAATTCTGTTGATTACTTCTTGACCATCTTGTTGACGAATATTTGAAAATATTATCAATTCGATCAATAATAATCTTGAACTGAGAGGAAGTCGTCTTTTCTACTATGTATAACTTTTGCAGAAGTGGTTTCTTATATCTTTTAAAAACTTGTCAATATCATCAGAAAATTTACGCTTTTATGCTGCCGCTGATACTAAATTAAGAATGTGGCATAAGCACTCGTTCAATGATCAAGTGCAAAGATATATTCACAATAGCGGAGTTCAGTGTTTGGGGCAAATGGTCTTGCAAAAGAGCAAATGCTAAATCTCATAGCTGTTTTGTTAAATCCAACAACAAAAAATAGAGTTTCCCTTAGATTTCATAAAAAAGCTACGACATTTTGCATTTTCGCAAGACTTTTTGCACCAAACACAAAACTGCGCTTATATTCATTGGACAGTTAATACGAGTTGTCATTTTATATCAATTATAAATATGTAGGTTTGAAAAATTTAGAAATAGTACCAAATAATTCACGGGGGTACCAGCGTACTTTTTAGTTTTGAATTGTACCAACTTTATCAACCCTGTGGAGTACAAAAAAAAACTATGTAATTCCGTAAGACCTGCAGGTAATTAGAGAACAACTGACACAAAAACAATGATTTATTTTAATTTTTAAAACATTTGTGTCCAGATTCATCCTAATATTAACTTGATTTGTTTGATTAGCGATTATATGAAAGTTATGGTGCATTATGGACCATCCGAAACGAGATGTTGAACTATGCTGATATATCTACTATGCGATATTTATGTCACTAAGAATAATGAATTAAAATTTTTCTTATATAAACGTCAATATCAATTTTGGACTTGCAATGAAATCGGATTTTCACACCCACCATTTCGAGAGATTAATACGAAAGAAAGTACATATTCGACAGCAGTGGTAATATTTGTGACGCGCTAAATAGAAAGGGACCTAAGGCTTTTGCCATTTTAAAGATTAAATGACGTGTATCTTTCGTGTACCATCACTGAGCGTGTTGGTCAACCTTGAAAACGCGCGTAGGTCGTCCCTACCTCTTGTTTTTTGTAGTTGGTTTTTACTGTTCCCTTTACCTTACTGGTCGCTTTCTCTATGCGCTGTCGCATATATTTAAAGTTAACTATAATATGGTTACCTACGAAAAAAGCATTGTGATAATCCAACCCTGATATGTTGCCAACATCTATATGAGATTTACAAGTATTAAATTGATTTTCGATAGGTCCTTATATATGACTCATGGTCAATTCGGCAGCTACCGTCGCAAAATATTGCCATGAAGTGTTAGCTAATATTAGCGTAACTTTTTCAATTCATGGAAGTGAAAGCAAATTCGGGACGTGGTATTTATATGGAATCTATTTATAAATAGGTCATTAGCTTTTCTAGTATTTTTTTTTTTTTTTTTTTTTTTACTGTTAGGACCAGCACTCAGGGGATGACCCCTACTAATGCATTGCATTGTGTTGGAACTGGGAAGGAGGATAGAGGGAGTAGTGTTTGTGAACATTCGATTTGAACTATGTTAATTGGATAACATAGGGATTGCTGTTCGGTTTTAACCGAAACCGAAACCGCAGTTTTAAATGCCTAAAAACCGAAACCGCAGTTTTAAATGCCTAAAAACCGAAACCGAAAATGGACAAAAAAAAACCTCGGTTTTAGCTTTTACTTTAACAATGTATTTATGCTTGAAGAAATTGCAAATTAAACATCACACTCGTACTTCATATACAAACACTTTATACATAACAGCCTTCAACAATGACAAGGTATGTATGGAGTTTCTTGTGGCTATAGAAAAAACTCACACTAACGAACCCCTGGGCAAGGCTGGGACTACTTTTATATGTATGGAGTTTTATGGTTATAGCATAATGTTCGAAAAAAACAGAAAAGAAAGAATTCTTATGTGTTGTGTATGCTTTTTGAAACGTTTCATTTTGATTTTATTTACTGCGGTACATATATTATAGGGAAGGGCCTGACCAGGCCCAATTGGATACAATATGCACAAAATTTTCATTTAGCCAATTTCCGCGGTTTCACATTTTTACGGTTTTTAGCAAACTCTAGGATAACGTAATAAGTATTGCAATTTAAAATTTTTGGGAGAAATACTATTGAAACAACCACATAATAAGAAGATTTATGAACTCTAAAATTTTACCTATCGAACTTTATTCGATTACTAGCCGTGCCTTCATGATGCCAAAATAGGTAATTTCGATCAAATTTGCTCGATATCGTTTGCGGTGATTAGACCCCAGATTTTATTTTTGGCTAACTATAAACAAATATAAAACCTGTGTGTTTTGTTGTATATACACAGAAAAAATTATTTTTCCAATTCAAACAAAAAATTTGTAGAATCAAACAATTTTTTGTCTGAAATCGGTCCTATAAACAAATTCGCATATTCAAACAATTTATTTGCATATTGTTTATTGAAAAAAAACATTGATTTTTTCAAACAAATAATTTAACTGAATCAAACAAAAAGTTTACTGAAATTCATATACTAAATTTCAAAACCAAAAAAAAAAGTTTTTGCACAGGCAATGATGCGCACACAAGCAGGCACTGTATTAGCAGATGATGGCAGAGAGAGCAGAGCGGCCGGCTGGCTTTGAGACACATTTTTTTGTTGGAATAATTTTTGAACGAAGTCTTTTTTTAAAACACACAATGTTTTTCGTCATCTCTCACTGTTGCTGTATCCTTTCCTTTGCTAATGAAGAAGAAATGTAACCCAAAAACGGCGACAGACCGACTCGATATGTTTTTCGTCATCATTATATTTTTGTATTTGATGTATTTAAGAAAACAGTTTGAAAAAATTGAATACGGGATTTTGTTTTTTTTTTAACCAACTTTGAAACCAACCAAAAATTTATTTTGTTTCTTATAGTGTTGTTGTTGTTTCTGTTGTTTAAAAAGAGTGAAAAGTTTTTTTACCTGCTATTTTTTTTTTTTTTTTTTTTTTTTTTTACTTCAAACCTCTTCATCTTTCTTACTGTTGTACTTTTTTAAAGTGTCCAAAAATAGACTGCATGTGTTTTTTGTTGTAGTTCTTATATTTTACATAAAGAAGTGTTGCTTACGATCAAATAAAAAAATGCAAAAAGACGACAACATTTAAAAGCGTTAAATATTTCATACAAAATTATGAAAACTTGAAACCAATAACGCGTGTATTATATTTTTGAATGGTTGTCAACATTTTTGTTGGTTAAATAAAAATCAAACAAAAATTTTAATTGAATCAGTAAAAAAATTTGTAGAAATTAAAAAAAATTTCAAACAAGCGTTTGTTTGAAAATAATTCGGCAATAATTTTTTCTGTGTAGATCGATTATATTTTTGATTTTATCCAAATCGGTAAGAAAGTTTCGTATTCATATTCCTAGCTTTGAAAAAAATATAAACCCTGTGTGTTTTATGTACGCAAATCTATTTATGATTCTAATTTTATCAAAATTGGTTAGATATTTTCGGAGAGGCAGTAATTCTCCCCATGTTTCCCTCTTGGTTATAGTTTTAAAAATAAAAAAGCCTTTATTTCCAGTTTCATCAAAACTGGTTCAACTTTTTAGCCTACAAAGCGTAGCAAACGCAAAAGTAACTTTCACATTCGGCCAGGGGACGGTCGAAGAGACAGATAGACTACTTTACCATGGATTTTAATCGAGTAATACTTTTGTGACTTTTGTTCGTGATTTTCGCCGCAAACATTTTTATCTTGGAAACACCTAAATCAATCCCTAAAAAATGTTTTTAATGAATTCTTCTCATTAATTCTCATGAAACACAATAATACGATAACTTTCATGCCAAATATCTGGACAGTCCGATGAAAAAATCGACATCATTAACAATTTTCAGCTGATAACAAATAGTTATGAACTTTTTTGTGCTACCAATACTTTTTGAAAAACATTTCATAACTTTAACTATTATTATTTTTTAACTGCCAATGACATAAAGAAAGAAAATTCTATAAATTGTTAATTCAATTAAGGAGATTCTTTCAATTTTAAATTTGTAATGAAGTAATTAATACTTTAATTACTACTACTATTTTCCTTAGACAAATTGCTAAACTTTCAAATACATATCTTCACCATTTTTTACCTTTACCTTAAACATTCAATCCAACGGTAACTTAGGCCTTTCTTTCCTTGAGATTTTGCTTTTAAGAAATTTAATTAAGTTTATTTAAATTTCGAAACTTAAAAAAATTCTATTAAATATTTCACATTGAAATAACTTTTTTGTCTGTAATGATTTCTAACTTGAGAAAAACCAAATTCCCTAATTAGACACCAAACAAAATTCAACTTGAAAATTTTTAAGGTTTTTTTTTTTTCTTTTTGTGGGCAATTTATTCTTTAGCACCTGAAATAAAATAAAAATAATAAATGAAACAACCGCTAGTTTTTATTGAGGAACTATTTTTCCTAGCAACGTCTGGCGGTGTGTGGCAGTTGTCTAAAAATAATTAAATTTTGTAATTACTGTAAAAATTATGTTAATGACTGTCAAATGAATATGAAAGATTAACTTTTAAAAACCTTCGAAAAACAGCCATAAAATAATACTGAAAGTGGTCAAACATATGAAATGTTTAGCAAGCCACATAAGAAACATCATTATTATCATCATCCTAATCACCGCCATGGACATCAACAACACTGGCAGCATCGGCATCTGCATCATTTTCATGCTTGGGTAACCATCGACAATTGTCAATGTGTCAAAAATTGAAAATTAACAACTTTTGAAATATACTATAT
Organism: Pollenia angustigena; assembly: GCA_930367215.1. Classification (NCBI taxonomy): domain Eukaryota; kingdom Metazoa; phylum Arthropoda; class Insecta; order Diptera; family Polleniidae; genus Pollenia; species Pollenia angustigena. Next base: position 183,399,470 of record OV884057.1, on the reverse strand, counting down.
ATTTTTTTTTAGCATATAGAAGAAAAAAAACTATATAAGAAACCAATAAAAATTGTTAAATAAAAAAGAAAAATAGTTTCATCCACTACACAAGAGAAACACAATCAATAGTAAGTGGAAAGGAACCATTGAGAGTGTGGAGGGACAAAAAAGTAATTTGCTGCACTTCAACTTTAAAGTTATGCCATCAAATAATATGAAACAACAACAACAACAACAACAACATTAAAAACTAAACGGAAAATGATAAATTGACAATTTAAACGCTTTGCTTACAACAACAACAATAACAAAAATCGAAATACATCAACTAGCCATTTTAGCAAATAGACGGACCAACAGACATATAGTCATAAAAATGGATAGACAGACATTAAGTGACTATTTGGCCACATAGTTTAACAATGATATAAAAACATAAATGAATAAAATAAAAAATATATAAACTTACATACACACACATACAGCATATATATGTATGTGTGAATGTATGTATATTGCGGCTAGTAAACAGCAGAATCATTTTCATTGTCACAAAGTTTAACACATGAAACCTTAAACAACAACAAACAATAATGCAACAGTTCAGCAAACAAAAAAGATTTTAAACGAATTACAGCTAAAGTACTAAAACTGCTACCACTTATTACCAGCACCAATGGCGCGGCTGTTTAAAACATTAAGAAGTAAACAACAACAACAACAAAAAAATACAAAAATAATAAATATACAATTAATTTTTTTAATAAAATCCACCTTAACCACAATAACTAAACAACTTTTGTAAGTATTTAAGATTGACATGGTATGGGAATGGTTTTCTTAGTTTCACATAAAAACTCCTGCACTTTTGTCTGTCCATACATGTTTGAGTTCGGCTGGGTGTAGATGTTTATTAAACTCCACCATCAACTGCATACAAACAAATATGCCTACTTTAGACGCCACAAATTAATGATATTTAACAACAACACAAAAAATCAGTGAATAAAAACTTACATTTACTTATACATATAGTTTTTGTTTAAAATATTTTTAAGCTTTTGATTTTTAAAGCCTTTTTTGGCTAGAAAAAAAAATATACAATAAATGATAAGTTCTTTTTCTTATATTAAAACGAAAAAAAAACCCACACTTACACACTCTTAGTTTAAAAGTATTTTGTAGTTTTTTTCTATGGCTCTATAATTGCTTAACAAAGTTTTCTTAAATTTTTATTTTTCTTCACAATACACTTTTATTTTTTCCTAAATTACTTTAATCTCATAGTTATTGTTGCTGCCGCAAAAGAAAAAAACATTGGAGTTTTTCTTCAGAGCCTAAAGAACTAGGCTTAATGGCAAATGTCATTTAAAAATTTATAAAAATTGAAAAGGAAAAAAATATGTGTCACTTAAATATTTTTGAAAAGTAATTTGCAGTGATGGGTTTTGTCTTTTAGCCGGAAAAAACAAAAAAGCAAGTAATTAATTAAAAATAAATTTTTTAGCGTATTTAAAGTTAAAAAAAATTAAAAATCCAACTACTTAAACAAAAATATTTCTTTAAGCTGAAGCTAAGAAAACAAAAGACTTAAGACACGTACTCGCTTGCTTGCTTGCTATAACGAAACAAGTACTCGTACTTAAGAGAACTTTTGCTAAAGAAAATCAATAAATGTTAGTGTTATTTTTTGATTAAATTTATTTATAACAGTGGAACCTTCTATACCGAGATGTCCGCTTATGAAAGGAGCACAAATTTATTATTTTAAATATTTTATAACGATACATTTTATTAAAGCAATGATAGACCAGTCTTTTGTGTTTGAAAAATTGTATATAAAGTAGACTTTGAATTCGATCGCTTCAATTTAAACTGGAGTTTCAAAACTACATTCAATTTTTGATGTGTTGAAATGCGAAAAACAGTTTGTTTTTATGCTTCATCATCATAAGAATTTATGGAATCAGATATTTCTACATGTTTCTTGCAGGGACCGTAACAGTTATGCCTTTTTCATAAAAGTCAGATGATAACTGTTATTTTTTGATTTTTATTTTATCGATCAAAAATAACAGTTATTTTTTGATTTTTATTTTTTTGAACAAAAATAACAGTTATTTTTGGATTTTTATTTTTTTGAACAAAAATAACAGTTATTTTTTGATTTTTATTTTTTTGAACAAAAATAACAGTTATTTTTTGATTTTTATTTTTTCGAGCAAAAATAAAAGTTATTCTCGAAAAAAATTTACGTGTTTTAATAATTTAGATGACTTTAATAATTATTTTAATGTGCATAAGGAATTCCAATGATAATTACACACTAAAATAAAAATTTAAAGTCAACTAAATTATTAAATCACGTACATTTATTTAGAGAATAACTTTTATTTTTGCTCGAAAAAATAAAAATCAAAAAATAACTGTTATTTTTGTTCAATAAAATAAAAGTCAAAAAATAACTGTTATTTTTGATCGAAAATATAAAAATCAAAAAATAACAGTTATTTTTGTTCAAAAAAAATAAAAATCAAAAATAGCTGTTAAGTTTGATCGAAAATATTAAAAATCGAAAATTATAAAAATCAATATATTTTATCATTGACAAGTGCATGAGGAACAATATGGTATACTTGAATCAGTTTTTCGACATTTAATTCTATATGCTTTTTTTGTTTTAAAATTCCAATATAACTGTTATTTTCGGTCCCTGGTTTCTTGAGTCTTCAGACTTACTAATAGGCACCACTGCGCTTGAATTTAATAACATTGTACAAGACAAAATAATAACAAAATAATGAGGTTCTGACAATGGATTTTGGTTGGGAAGACCCACAAAAGTTATGTCCAACAATTTTGTAGAAAATGTTACAGTAAAAATTTTTGCAAAACATATGAACCCTCTAACTCCCCTTCATAATGGTAATTTTTGGCTACATTCCAACAAAACGTAAAAGGGCGGGGATAAAATGTTCTACCAAAATTCGTTTGTGTTAATTGTATGGCCAAAATGTTAGTGTTGTTTTTACGATTTGTTAGATTGGAGCTAAAAATTATCAATATGAAGGCGAGTAAGAGAGTTAATATGTTCCACAAAAATATTTTCCGTAAGATTTTTTACAAAGTTGGTGAACATACGGTGTACGTAAGATGTAAAATACACATAGTTTCATTAGCCGATATGCTGCACGAACAGAATAAAAAGGGGGAAACTTTAACCCTACTAAACTAAAATGCCGAGGTGATTTTTTTTTTTGTCTTCTTTACCAGAATCAATTTTCAGAATCCCGTTTCCGTTATCCTGCAAATAGTTTGAAATTATTGTATTTGGTAATATAATTCATTCCTATTCAGTGTAGACACTTTCATCTACTTTTACAAATTAGCCAAGCCATATCTCTCAGTTGCTGGAAAGTCGTCATAACTCAAAAATGAGGTCATAAATTAGTTATACAGAATTGTTCGCTATGGTTTTTACATTGTTTATAAATTTCAGCTTTATATTTTCGCCGTTTAAAGAGAATATATCGTCCTTTTTCTAAGTGGTGCGAGCAAATTTAAAACTTTAAGGTTAAACACATTTATTTCTAAATCTATTTTTTGAGCGTCATGATTAACCGAACAATTCTTCTAAATTTGCATACGTTGCAAGTGGGAATATATTATCTCGGCATCAAAATCTGGAAGGCATTTTGTGGCTCTAAAGCAAACAACATGAGTCAAACAAGCAAAAAACTTTCCCAAATAAAGAGCCATCTTTTGTGTTAACAGGGGGATCATTAATTTGATTGGCATTAACACAAATATAAATGAGAGTTGCAAACAGAAGAACTTCTAATAAAATGTAGTAGAATCGCTAAAAAGTTAACCAAAATGTTCCAAGGATTGTTAACTTTTTCAAATTATTTACTTTTCTAAGCGGGCTTAAATATTAAAAATATACAATAATAAACATGGAAATAAATCACTCAATTTATTCCAATAACTTAGTTTTCATCCTAACAAAAAAGAAACTTAGATTTTTCGTAAGAATTCGTCACAGCCTCGAGAATTTCCAAAAAAAAAATTTCTAATTTTTGAGATCCATAATCCAACGCTTTTACTTTTTCTTGAATATCTTAATTAATTTTGTTCAAACTCTCTCTGTTTTTTACTAAAACTTAACTAAAAGTAAACTTTTTAGAGCAACGCAGGGACGCTCTGTTAACTATTCCGAGAGTTAACTTTTTTGCGATTCTACTGTACAACTCTTGTAGCTTTATTTTAAAGCTTTGGTCCGTTTATGAAAGATATTAAAAAAAAAAGAAATTTTTAACGTCCGTTTATGAAAGTGTCCAATTACAGGAATACATTTTTTATTGATAAACTAATAAACAGCTGGGATCAACAAAATATGGCTGATTATAGGAGGTTTCCGCTATGAGAAGTTTCACTGATCAGATTAATTTAAAATATAACAACAATTTATGTTGAAAATGTTAAAAGCAGGGGTAATATTAAGAATGCATAGTTATAGCATTAAAGCTTCATGTGACAATTCTGTAACAAATCAAAAAAAATCTCTCTTAATTATATGGCATCTATTTTTTGCCGATTTAGCAAAACACTAATACAAATCAATCTTGATACACCGCAAGCTCTTAAGACGGCACACGCAGAAAAAAATATGGTTGGCGGTGAGCATATTCTAAAAACAACATACTATGGTTAGATCTATCATGTTTATGACCAAAATAAGCTTTTTTTTTATTTATTTATTTACAATATATTTGTACAATATTAAGTTAATGTGTTAATGAAAATTATTACTTAACATATATCATTAAACTTCAATAAAGTTAACAACTTTAGCTTAAAGATTTTTATTTACACTGTTATCAATAAGATTTAGTAGTATTTACAATATTTACATCATATTAACATTACTTCTATATAAATAAAAGTGAAAAAAAAGATGGATTATTTCCTGTACGGAAGGTCTAATACATGCAATCTTTTGAGTCTTATAACCTCTTCACTATCATCTAATGAAGATATAGCTAAAACATTTCTGTGGCAACTAAGTCTATCAATATATCTAGAGCTGAATCGATTTATTTCATCAATAACAAAGGGAATTTTTAAATCTTGATGAATTCTTTTGTTGGTTACAAACCAAGGTGCATTCGCAATTGTTCTCAAAGTTTTTGATTGATACCGTTGCAAAATTTCTACATTCGAGTTACTTGAAGTACCCCATAATTGTAAACCGTATGTCCATACGGGTTTCAAAATAGTTTTGTACAATTTAAGTTTATATTCAAGACTTAAGTCAGACTTAGGCTCTAATTACCAGTACATTCTTTTTGTTTTCAACTTAAGATGTTCTTTTTTTGCATTAATGTGTTTTTTCCACGTAAGACGTTTGTCCAGGTGCATTCCTAGATCTTTAACTGAAGTTGCTTTTGGTATTTCGGAGCCATTAATAAAAAGAGTAGGACATTCTTCGCTTCTAAGTGTAAAGGTAACATGCTTTGATTTATCCGTGTTAATTGCTATTTTCCATCGAATAAGCCACTCTTCAAGTTGATTAAGTTCTCTTTGAACTAAGCAAGACGCTTCAATTGGTGATTCGTTTGATGCCAATAATAATAAGGTTAAAATTAAAAATAATTTTCCCGAGATCAAGGTCCAAATTATGCATATTATGGGCAAAATGTTACAGAATTCGGTCAAAAGTAACCATATTATGGTTATTTATTAAAGACATTTTTTCAATTTGTTTAGGAAGTCATGTCGTTGCTCCAGTTACAAATCAAGTTATAATGTTATTTCGTTTTTTAATCAATGTCATTTTCCAATTTTCCAAACTATCCTTTAAAGCATTTTCATGCCCTAGACGACTTTTATCAGCACTCTTTCTGTTTTACTGGTGTGTACTACCACCTAGATTTATGTATTTAAATTAAAATAAAAAGAATGTTAAGGATAACAAGCAAGTAATTGAAAAGCATTCAACTACTGTAGACAGCAAAGCAAACCATAATTTTGTTACTTTTAAATATATTATTGGAAATTTTCGATTAAAAATGCAATGTTTTAAAATATAATACCTTCAAACACATTTTTTTATAATTTATCATAACATGTTAATATGATTGTGGCTTTAATATGGAGTATTTTTACCATAATATGGTTTCTGGTGATAATAATAAGGTTAAAGTAACCATAATCTGTTTAAGTGCAGGGTTGTAGCTAGTTTTTATTAAAACATTATTTTGTAAAATTAAAACATATTTGAAAATTTAAGGGAGGTGGTAAGCATTTCAGTCCTTAATAAAAAACAACATTTTTTAAGTCTTGTAAATAGCAATGTTAAAAATACTAATAGTTCGTTAGTTACCATTGCAGCGACGATAATATGTTGTTTTAAGCCATACTACAGCCATGTTTTTTCTGCGGGCACCACAATTTATATTCGTAGCTTTAAATTTTGGCAAACGTTAAAAGTGAAAAATCCGCTACCGACATATTTTACAATAAGTTGCAAATTTCCACAATACAGTGGCGTATCATAAAATATTGGCGAAAAATGGGGTTTGACGTTGTGCTACAACAAAAGAAATAGCTGTTTCAAATTATTTTATAGCATTTCAAATTTTTTCAAAGCCATATGGGCAAATCCCAGAAACAGTCCACCAACCAAAAATTTTTCAAATGAATTTATTTTTAATGGAATATAAGACTAGATGTATAATTTCATTTTTATATTAAAAAATATGTATTTCAATGATCATTAATGCAATCATTTTTTCCAAATCCTACCCCACTGCTGATTTCTTAATGTTATACGTGAATGAAGCATTATGTGATTTTTGTGCTTAAAATAGCACTTACAGCAGACTTATCAAAATATAAATTTCGTTAAAAAAAATTTGACATTCATTAGTTAAGAAATTAGTTTAAGAAATGCAATTCATAAAAATATAATTTGTTTTGTTAAAATAAATAAAATTTAATAATAAATTACTACTGGAAAAACTGTAGCGTGCGTTATGTAGCGTGCGTCACAAAGGGTTCACGGCTTTTGTCAAAAAATCACGAAATTTTTTGGCTGCGAATAAGTGCGTTTAGAATTCTCTTAAAGTCATCTTTCTTTTAGGAATAAGATTACCTTGTCATGCCAAATTCGCTAAAAATTAGGAAAACGCGCTTCAACCTTTGAAGTTACTTCCACTTTTTGTAGCGTGCGTCACAAAACTTTGTGATCAATTATTTTGCAACAAATGCTTGCTAAGAAATTATGATATATGCCATTCGTAAGTACATATTAATGTCACTAAATACTATATATAAGTTGAAGCTATCTTTTTTGAAAGACCAAAAAATGTTTATACTTCAATCAGAAGACGCGTGCGAATGTAGCGTTCGTCACGCAGGACAATGTGAAAAAAAAAGTTCATAATCATTAAAACTTAAATAGGAATACATTATTTTTTGTTAAGTTCTAACAATATGTGTTTATTATCTTTTACATAAGCCAAGCCAACGTTATTTTGAAATAATTAAAATTTTTGGATCTTGAGCTATAAAGATTTAAGAAAATGTTTAAATATTATCAAATATTATTTGAAGTTTAATTAAAAATTTCAAAAGATTAATTAAAAAGTTAAAAACGAAAAATTTAGCACACCCGATTAGTAGTAGGACTGTATTTAGAGTAACTTTTCAAAAAAAGGTAAAATCAAAATTAATACCAACTAATAAAAGTCATTAAAAAACAATATGTTAATAAAAAGAATTTTTAAGAAAATCGCAAAAAAACAACTGTGTTACTAATACAAAAAATAAACAAGTCTGTTATTTAAAAAAAAACAAAATTTTTATTCTAAAATAATAAAAGTATCCGTATGACGTGCTAAATTCCCAATTTTTCATATTTGATAAATATACTGAAATTTATTGTTGAGGGAAATGTAGCTTCTATATCGTATTAATAATAAACTTTGTATTCCCGAAAATAACTTTGATAATAAAAGTATAATTAATGAAAATTTAACTAAAAATTCAACAGATTTAAGACACAAACTATTTAGAAGGAAATGTACTTAAGCCAAAATTTGTCAAGAAAAGGGCAATTAAGAGTAAGTACGAGGTAGTTTTAAAATTTAAAAGCTTTGAAATAAAAATCCTCGATAAACCCCTCTTTGAGTTGCTTTTAACAAATTTGTAAAACAGATTTGCCAAGAAGGTTCTACTTATATAAAAAGTAAGTCAAGTTTTCAAAATAAATTTCTGACATGTAAATAACTAAATGAAGAAATTCGGAAGAAATTTTACAAAGAATTGTTTGTAAACAATTTCTACAAAAGATATTTAAGATCAATAGTTTTTCTTCTTATGCATTGTGGCGCATAAGTCATGTAATGATTTAATAAGTGAATAAATTTGTTATCAAAGTTGTTTTTGGAAGTACAAAATTTTTGAATCATTAGTAAGATTTTGTTATTATGTGCTTAATTCCCAACTTTTATTCTTGAGTCGAAAAAAAGCCAACCAATTGTTGTAGGGAATGTTAGAAAAGATGAACTTACTGTTTATTGGTGGTGTTTTGTCTAAGCTTTGATATCATTGCAAATAAGACTTGAGTGTTTGTTATTTTCTTTCTGCAGTTTTATTCATCATTATATTAATATTGAGCAAGATATTATGCTTTTCAAAGTCTTTGGGAATGATTTAATGATGATCCGGCATACCAGCAACTACTGAAATGCGCATAAAAACTAGCTTAACCCCCAACAATAGATTTCAGTGTATTTGTCAAGAATAAAAATTGAGAACTGCGACCATCAAATGCACCCACTTAAATGCACAGTTTGATGTGGAATAACTTCAGAAAAGATGAGAAAAGGCCGCTGATTGATTGAAAAATGTTTAAGGCCCGTGGTAGAGAACAATCCAGTATCGTGGTTCCAATAAGATGTAGCCACAGCTCGTCCAACTATGGATCTTATTTAGGCGATGGAATAATATCACTTTTTTTTTGAGTTTAATTTTTTTTTTCTTTGGGGTTACCGAAAGGATAATGTATATGCCAATAAGCCAAGAAATATCCAATCGCTTTAGGAAAATATCCGAGAATAACAGACGGCGTTGGGACCTGAATTGTTAGGAAAGTTATGGGAAACGTGCTGGAAACTATTGATACTTTTTGAATGAAATTATCTTCAAAACATAACGTGAACAACGAAAGAAAAAACTTCTTCATTAGATAAATCATAACGTTACTTATGCGCCACCCTGTATGTATGAATGTATAAGTAAGTCTTTAATTGTTTTTAAGCATTTATCACGCAGTGGGAGATAATAAAAGAAATATAAAATTTTAAGTGGGAGACTTCAAAGTAAGACACCTTGGGAATGCTACAAAAATGAATTACATTTCCTTAATTTTAGTTCGATAAAAAATGGAGCTTCCAACGAAGCAGGTTTGTGAGGGAGAAACATAAGGGTTTCACTTACCATTGCGCTTACGGAAGACATGAATATTATATGGCGAGTTCCCACTTTGAAGCAATACATTTGTGACACATAAAACGCATTATTCAGCGAAATAAACATTGATGGATGTAACGATCATCTTTACACACTGAATATTTTGATACAGTTATTTTTTAGTATTCTCCCTTACAAACCTGCTTCGTAGTAAGGGAATGCCGTAGCACTTGAAATTGTATTTTTTATTTTTTTTAAGTTGTTGAGAGTTCTTTCACTTACTTTACTGCATTTCTGTATGTCTTATTGCGTAGCGCATAATGGTGCGCTTATTTTTTAAATGTACCTTTAGTGCTTCGCGAAATGATGAAATTTTTTATTGGGTTACTTCTGCTTTGGATGTGTATACTTTTATCAAAATCTGATAGTTAAATTAGGAACAGCGCATTTTTTTCTCTTGTTTTTCTCCTTTAACTTATTGTGTATCATTATCTATTTTGTTTTTTTTTATAACCTCCACCACAACAAGTTGTGCGGAGGGTATACTAAGTTTGTCTTTCCGTGTGAAACTTTTTTAATATTAATCTAAGACCCAATAATGTACATTTGGCCATGTCCGTTTGTTAAATTAAGCTCACTTTCGAATGACTCAAAAGAAAAAAACAATATTCCCAGCAAAAACTTGGTAAAGACTTGCAATTATTGAACAACTTACTTTTCAATGACTACTTCATACCATCTGCATTACATGGAAGTAGATAAGTAATAACTGGCATAAATTCTGATTCATAACAAAATGCATCTAAGGTTTTATTTATTCAAATCTAATATAAATTGATTTCAAATATTTTTTCTTGCAATTTTTTTTTTTATTTGTTATAAATTAAGATTAAATAATTGTAATAGATTTGAATATGAAAAATACAACGCAACCAAAAAATCAAATCATTAATACGGCAAAAAACTTTATCTTTAGAGTAATTAACATCAGTGATGCACAATTTCACAACAAAAACATTAAGATAATAAAAGAAACACTCAAAAACAACAGCTTCCCGAAAAATCTGGTAAATTTACTATTAGAAAATACACTAGCAATAATACAAAATAAATCAAACAACCAATGTAATAACATCATCGATAAACAACAACAAAAATTTTACAGTGTAAAATATATACCAGGTCTGACAAACAATAAAAACCTCAAAACAACTATGAAAACAAAAAACATATGTTTTGCTTATAAGCCGAACACAACACTCAGCACAATTTATTCTAAAATAAAAGCTCCTATTGACAAAAAGCAACAAAGCAATGTTGTTTACGAAATCCAATGCAACGGAACAGACAACGAAAACTGCGAATTAATATACATAGGCACAACAAAAAGAACTCTTGAGACAAGGATGGGGGAACACCAAATGGACATATTGAAGGGGAGGGAAAGCACAGCACTTGCAAAACACATCATAGAAAGTAAGCATACCGCCAACATAGAAGGAATCAGAATATTAGACAGGGAAGGCGTTGAAAGAAAGAGATATACGATCGAAAGCTTACGAATTCAGCAAAATATACACAAAACTATGAACAAGAAGGAAGACACCGACAACATTAGTGCTAGCTATTTAACTGCTATTAATTAAACTGTGATACTAGAATAAGATGTGTTTAAATAATATGTTCGTGGATTTTAAATGGTTTTTGTTTGATGTTATATGTTTTGTTAACGTAAAATTATTTGTGATTTAATGATTTAATAACGTTTACAGTTGTAAGTTCAATTGGTTTTTAATATCATATTTTTTATAATTGTAATAATTTTATGTTTTTTATTAAATAAACTAGACAATCCCTTGAAAAAGTCGACAAAAAATCGACGAAACGTCGGGAAACCAGTAATAATAATGCGTTTTTATTAAAATTGGAAATAATATAGGCCTTATTAGCTCATGGTAACACACAAATAACTACTAAACAAACTGGCCAAATAAAAATAATAATGAAAAATTTAAATATTTATTGATTTTGATATGTTCTATGAAACTTATAATTTGAATACCAACTAAACTACCCCATCAACCAAACGATAACGTCTAGGTGATATAAATTATAACATATGATATCGATATTGTATCATAAACGATAGTTTTTGAATTCTACCATGAAAATATCATATCGTTTTTTCAATCATATCGTTGTCTGGTTTATTGGGTATGAATATGTCTTTAATTCAGGGTCGTCAAATTTTGCATTAGAAAGTAAATTAAATTAAAAACACAATTTGTTTGACAAATTCAGTTTTTGTGATACCATTTGGAAGCGAATGTGGTAACGACTTACTTAACTCCCCATTTGCAAGCGAGGGTGGCAAGTACTTGCCTTTAATGACAACACCGTGTTAAAATAGAAGTAGTATTAGCTTTTAAGCTCATTACTTTGAATTTAAGTTTTTGCTGGGCAAGTGTCAAATTGTATATCACCTATGCGGCTTATTCTATTTCTCCTATGAATTTTAGAATTGAAATCCAGTAACATCGGTTCAGTAGTATAAGAGTTATGAATCAAAATATGGAACAAGCCCCTTAAAAATTGATAATTTAGTTACTTAAACCAGCATAAATAATTGCGGAATGCTCATATTGATATGAAATTTTGCAAAAAATCGTTTGACTAGAAATCATACCACTAAATTTCATGAAGGCCGGTCCATAATTTACAATAGGCCCCATATAAAGACCACTCTCGAAAAATCTTTAGTACGCCTAAAACCATAACAAATAACGCTATTGTAATAAATTTTGTTCTTTCATAGTTTTATGTGACTAGAAATCGCGCTGTAAAATTTCGTGAAGATCGGTTCATAATTTACCACAGGTCCGATATAAAGCCCACTCGAGAAATATCCCAGCTGTCGGTGGAGGGTATTAAAGTTTCGGTACAGCCGAATACAGCACTCTAACTGTTTTTTTTTATAAATTTGTTGTCTCGAAAATGTTTTATTAACAATCTTCAATAGTAATCAAAACTCATAAAAGTTAATTAAGGTCTTCTTTTGTTAAAATTCTACTTCATAGCGAAATAATCATCAATTTTAAGTTTAAATTTCAAAAAAGAAAACGTTTAAGATAGTATTTTATTAGTTTTAAATATATTAAGTTCATATACACTTAAAAAAACAATAATTTAATTAAAATATGAAGAAATATTGGATTTTGTTAAATTTTGAATCAAGTTTTTTGATATTGACAAAAATGTCATTAGTTGAAATCGCAGATCGCTCTGCAATTATTTACTCGGTAATTAAGCAACACTTTTAAACATTTACGGTCATATCAAAATGCTTTTTATTAAAAATAAAAATATAAAAACAAAAATCACGAGTTTTTAATTTTATTTATTTTCTTGGACCTGCAGCCAAACATAAACAACTAATTATTAATCTATTTGAACAAGGTCAACTATAAAAACATACTTAAATAAACAATAAGTAAAAAAGTATAGTCGGTCAAGCGTGACCATTTAATACCCTACTCTTCAACATATAAAGATATATTTTCGAGTGTGTCCATATTTGGGTCACATGGCCAATCAGGGACTAGTTATGTTGTGAGGTTAATATTCATATTAGTGCTGGGATACTATCGATATTTTCTACTATCGATATTTATCGATAGTTAAGATTTTACTATCGATATGTCGATATTACTATCGACTGAATGTTTGTACTTGTGCAGGAAAACTTTAATTATTGTTTTTATTTTTACAGTGTGTTGTTTTCATCACTTTATTGAATGTATGAGACGTATGTATATACGCACGTTATTTTAGATGGCAGTTTTTTAAAAATTGATAAGTACCTTCCTGAAGGAACCGAAGTAACAGGGACTATAAGATATTCCTTTGCAACTTTAAAAAATTTTCTAAATTCTAAACCCAAAAAGGTTATCAATCTAGCGGACAACATTACAAAAATATTTGACATTTCAGTCCCTATATAAACATGTAAAAATTTCGACTTAAAGGCCTTAAATTAGCAGTAAAAAGCACTGCTAAGCAATCCATACCACTTGCCATTCTTTTTGTTTGTATTCATTGCTGTAATTCAGCTCGAATTAATAATAGCAAGTTAAAATTTGCGGCAAAAATCTGTGTGTGTATAGCTGCTGTTAGATGTCTTCATAGCTGTATTTAAAATAATAAAAATATCGATATTTATATTTTTCCTATCGATATTTTCGATATTTTAAAACTAACGATAATATCGATAGTCTATCGATAGTTTCCCAGCACTAATTCATATAAGAGTTCCTTATGCCAAATATTGCCTAGATAACAATATCTTTATGAGATTTTTTCATCTTTAAGTGATTTTATAAACCTTTGGTCAGACCATCCTGTACAAAAAATTGCGAAAAAGTTAAACGATTACAGATTGCTTATTTTGTACGCATCGATAACTTTTTTAGTGCAATTTTTCACGATTAAATTGAGTTCTACACGGTTACATTTTAGAATGCATTTAAAAAAGCGAGTTGGTTTGCAATCGACTTTTTCGAACTTAGCCGTATGTGTTTGTAAGCCAGTGTTGCCAGAAGTAGGGGAAAATCACTACACATAGGTATTTTTGATACTTAAAAAGAAGCTAAGGGAAAATCGGACAGATTTTTCATAATCTCCAAAATGTATGGATTTTTTGCCAAATCGTATTTTTTATGATATAAATGCAGAAAACCCCGTTTTTTAGTGATGTTTTATTATCCGAAACGGTTGAAAACAAATGTTTCCCCTAAAACTGCTTCAAAATATATTTCCAGAGTTGTTTGTGGCTTAAAAGTTGGCGAAACTAATATGGGTGTAAATGTTTTTTTCAAAGTTTTCATTCAATAGGTACTCGTACTTTTTGGTTAAAGTTCGGTGAACTGAGAGCAAACAAAAATTTCTCTCACTAAATAGTTCTGGACATTAAAAACGAAATTTCTGATTCAAAAGAAAACGTTAATACGAAATATGTTTAAATAAATACATAAATGACACATTATCGTGCCTAACATAAAAATTCAAGCATTTACTTACTTAATTCAACATTTTCTATTGCTTTTTGTATAAATATATCTTATACAGATAAATTTCCTACAAGACGGCTTCCACGGTTTCATTCTAACACGATAAAATGGAATTGCAATTTTATCATGATTGAGTTGTTTAAATTGTACCAAAATAGTACAAAAGTACTAATTTTTGCATCCCTGTTACGATTTACGGCCATTTTCACCAAGTTCGGTTATAATTAACTATCGGTTAGAGCTGTCAAAACATATTGGTAACCGGAACTTGGTGAAAATGGGGGTTAGTTAGATTTCGGTGGTTCAGCAAAGTGTATGTGTGTCTACACAATTTTCGCATCCACCGAAAGTAAAATTGGGGAATACCCGAAGTATCTTATATACATTCAGTCTCAAGTGTTAACAACGTTGTTGCGAATAAATTGATTTAATATAAAATATATAAAAAATATGAAAATTAATTAAAATTGTTATTGATAATCTTTCATTCTTGACGTGGCTCGGGCTCGAACCCTGGAAAAAACAGAAGTAAAGGAAAAAACATGTAAAATCAATTAAAATGGATAATCATTCAGGAAAGCAAATTTCGATCTACCAAATGTTAAAATACAATTTGGTTTAAGGATTGATGTTTGACTAGTGACGTCAGCAGTCGTCGATGGCTGCGAGTGTAAGACGGCAAATCCATCTGAGGAGATCGAGTGGTTGCGATCGAAACATGTCATGGTAACCTGCCGGCCAGGGTTCGAGCCCGAGCCACGTCAAGAATGAAAGATTATCAATAACAATTTTAATTAATTTTCATGTTGTAAAATTCCTTTCTTCATAAAAATAATTTAATAAAAATTAAATTTCATGAACTTAAGCCTAATTAAAAATATTAAAAATTTGGATTAAAAACCATAAATAGTTCAACAAAATAACCACAATACTAATTATTGTTAAAGCTAAGGCACGAGCTCTATGTGTACATTTGTCCTTCAAGTTGTGCTGAAAAAAGGTCAACAGAAAAGAGAAAGACAAAGTGAAAAAACAAAAAATGTACTTGGACTTCAAGAAAAATTCTTGACGAAAGTACGAAAAAACAGAAGTAAAGGAAAAAACATGTAAAATCAATTAAAATGGATAATCATTCAGGAAAGCAAATTTCGATCTACCAAATGTTAAAAAACAATTTGGTTTAAGGATTGATGTTTTACTAGTGACGTCAGCAGTCGTCGATGGCTGCGAGTGTAAGACGGTAAATCCATCTGAGGAGATCGAGTGGTTGCGATCGAAACATGTCATGGTAACCTGCCGGCCAGGGTTCGAGCCCGAGCCACGTCAAGAATGAAAGATTATCAATAACAATTTTAATTAATTTTCATGTTGTAAAATTCCTTTCTTCATAAAAATAATTTAATAAAAATTAAATTTCATGAACTTAAGCCTAATTAAAAATATTAAAAATTTGGATTAAAAACCATAAATAGTTCAACAAAATAACCACAATACTAATTATTATATAAAAAATATTTAATTAAAAAAATATTTATATTTTGCACTGTCTCCTAGCCGCATATAACACGTTTTCCTACAACACGGCGTATTCTAGGAACCTATCTACCGTGTTGTAGGAGGGTTACCTGTATTTATTATTTTGGTTAACTTGCTTGCAGTTATTTATTTATTTTTGACACAGTTAATTGTTTAACAATTTTATACATTTGCCCAAAGAACAAGTATGGGCAACTTCGTGCAGGAATAAGAATATTTTTTTCTTAAAAGCTCTCCCACCTTACCAAACTTTGAGAACGGGAACAGTTTTCGGTGAGATTGGGATCACACGGGCTCCCAACGTTGACTACGGGATCACTCCAAATGTTGAAAGACTTAATTGAATTTAATTAAAAGTACATACATATACATGCATATACATTATTATACCCTTCACCACAGGTGGAAAAGGGTATATATATGTTTGTCATTCCGCTTGTAATCTCTAGAATAGTGATCTTAGACCATATAAAATATATATATTATGGGTCCTTATGAGGAGAGAAGTTGATTTAACGATGTCCGTCCGTCTGTCAGTCTTACGTTTGGTATGTGTTTTCCGGAGACTCCAGACAGGTTGTTTTACATTTATGTTACATATAGTTAGTGCTTGGATACTGTCGATATTTTCTACTATCGATATTTATCGATAGTTTAGATTTCACTATCGATATATCGATATTACTATCGACTGAATGTTTGAACTTGTGCAGGAAAACTTTAATTATTTTTTTATAAGGCTACAGTCCGTTGTTTTCATCACTTTATTGAATGTATGAGACGAATGTATGTTGTATATACGCACGTTATTTTAGATGGCAGTTTTTTAAAAATTGATAAGTACCTTTCTGAAGAAACCGAAGTAACAGGGACTATAAGATATTCCATTGCAACTTTAAAAAATTTTATAAATTCTAAACCCAAAAACGTAATCAATCTAGTGGACTTATCCTCTAATGGTCGTCATTGTTTTGTCCTATGCTTGCAATTGCATTTGGGTTTGCATTTTTTTTACAACATTACAAAAATATATGACATTTCAGTCCCTATATAAACATGTACAAATTTCGACTTAATTAGCAGTAAAAAGCACTGCTAAGCAATCCATACCACTAAGCAATCGGTCCACAAATGGCTGAGATATGACCAAAAAACCACGACTGCCTCTAATTTTTTCCAAAAATCCCTTGTTGTTGTATTTTTATTACTTTTTCTGTATATCTGGAGAACGGCAAGAGCCAAAGTTTCCAAATTAGGTACAAACATTTGGTTGCGCCTTATATATCAAAAGATCGAAAATATTTTCTGAAAAACTCGGGAAAATCGGTTCAGATACGAAAAAGTTATGAACAAAATATTAACAATAATTAGTATTGTGGTTATTTTGTTGAACTATTTATGGATTTCAATCCAACTTTTTTTTTAAATACCCGTTTTCGGGAACCATAGATCTTCCCGAGCTTGTTTTATTCTAAAAAACTCACCCTTTTCGGAAGCAAAATTTTTAAAAAACAGACACCAAATTGCATTTTTTTTAAATAAAATGTTACATTTTTTTGTAGAAAGAAACCACCATTAGGCTAAATTTTTATTATGACTTTTTTGCTTAAGAAAGCAGATTTAACTTTTAATTTTGTACCCAAAGTGTGCAAAAGGGCTTTTATTACCCCTAATACCTTTTTACAGCCTTCGCCTACAAATATTTAAGGCCATGCCTGTTCGGACATTTAAAAAAAATTAAATTGAAAATCCAGTCTTATTAAAACTTTTCAAAGTCATCTTTATTTTTTTTAGCACTTAAGAGTTTCCACACACAAATATTTAGCTAGCCAAAAACCACCAAACGATTTTACGATCCCGATAACAAATAAACGAAAGACTTAAGCGGCAAACTTTTCTTTTTCTCTTAAAAATTTCGATAATGCTTGCAATCTTTTAACTCTTTTAACATTAGAACAGCTAACAAAAATACAATTTTTTTTAATGCAAATGTATTTTAATTAAGAGAAAAAACGAAAAGTCAAGTAATGATATCATTTTATGTTGCCATTATCTTAAAACAGAATCTTTTCCGAAAGCAGCAGAAAAAAAACCTGTCAGCATTCACTCAACCGTCGGACGTGCAATGTAACTTCACTTTAAAAAGTGACACCTTAAAAATTAATGACCAATATATTGCTTTTGGTTTTCAAACTCAAATACAAATTATGCTTCAAGACCTGGCCATCAGAAGGTTACAAAAAAAAAAGAACACTCACTGTTGTTAAAATTGTTTTTTAAACATAAAAATTATGTTCTTTTTTTGTTTAAAATAATCACTGTCACGTATTCCATTAATTACTGAGATGTGTATAATTAATTATGTTATATAGTTTTCTTATAAGAACAAACCCGCCGCTTTAAAGAAAACTTAAAACACACTTTGAAAATATTTTTTTTAGAATTAAAAAAAGACACTTGATACCACATAACATGGCCACAAAATGAACAAACACATAAATAAATGTAAGGTTTTATTTATTTATTTTTTTTTTTTTTTTTTTTTTTCTTGATAAAAATACATTAAATTGTTTTAAACATTTAATTTGAGAAAATTATAACAATCATTAAGAAGCCATAATTTATATAAATTTATTAAAGACATACATTTTTAAAACGACTTTTTTTATTTAATAATTTGTTAATCCAAGTTTTAAATATTTTAATGACAATTTATTATTTCTTTTATTTTGCAAAGCGTCGTTTTTATTATTTTCATTAATTAAGCTACAAATTTTTCTTGTTTCTTATAAGAAATTACTTTTTTATTACCTTTTTTTTAATTATAATAATTTTTAATGAAGTGCAATACTGAATTTTTTATTCAAAATTTTTGTAAACATATTTTAATTTTATCTTAAGCACACTCCTTTTTTTTGTATATATTTTTTAAACTGGTAGAAATATTTTCTTGTATGTGTACAATTTTTTTTTATTTATTATTTTTGTTATTCACTTTAACAACAACAAACAAACAAAAAAATATTGTTTGTATACTTTTTGTATGTTAAGAAAAAACGTGTTTTTTAGCAAAAAAAAAAAAAAAAAAAGGAAAAAATATATATTGTTGGCTTTTTTGGTTGAAAACTTGTATACTTTTAGTTACATTTTCCACTACAATATTATTAGAAATATGCCTTAAGGTTTTTTCAAAAAAAAAAAATTTTTCTTTTGTAATTTACTTAAAACCTTTTTACTTGCATTTCGCATTTATATTTTTATATTAAGGCACATTTATTTTCTTTAATTTTAAACTTTTCAATATTGATTTATTTTCAATTTCTAAGATTTTTTTAATTTATTCTTTTTTCAAAGGTTTTATCGAATTTATTTCTTTAACAATTTTCCACACACGTTAACGCGCCGTTGTGTAAAGAGATTTTTTTTAATAATTCAAACACAAAATTTTCTTTCCTTTGTCCGCGTTCTATGAGTGTTTAAAATCACGTTCGTTTAGAAACTGGAGAGTGTGCATTGTAAAATAATCCTGCATTGTACAAAAAACACACAATTTTGAATAAGCAAGAGTGTCAACTTAGCGGTTTTTATAAGGGTTTTTGGTATATTTGGGAGTAAATGTGATGTTTTTAGTATAATGCTAAATCATTAATCGCACTATCGATAGTTAAAAAATATCGAATGGCATTTAAACTATCAATAGCGATTACACTTAAATGGCAGCACAGCGATATTTGTTTAGAAGCACACAAATGTTGGCTCAGTTTAGTATTTCCCATATGTTGAGAAATATCTCATTATTAAATATTATTTCTTAGTGTTCGGTGGTGGCGTGCCATAAAGCCAAAGGACATAAAGCCATAATGGCTTTGTGTCTCAATTCAAACGGACATAAAGCCATAATTTTGATATGGCCTTAAGTTTTTGATGTTTTGCGTTACAAATGCTTTATTTTACTTAATATGCCTATTAAGGCGGTATGAACTAAGCCCCAATGAACTAACTTCCCAAACCCAAAATGAACTAAGCCCCTAAATTTGGGGACGTCGTTCATTTATGGAAAAAAACCCAAAAAAGCCAATATGAACTAAGCCCCCAAACAGGTGAACCAAGTCCCTAAACAGGAATGAACTTAGACCCCAATTTCACCAAATTTCCGCAAGAGTGAAAAAAGTCCTCTAATGAAAGTGAACTAAGTCCCCAAATTAAAAAAAATATAGAAATTTTATTGTTGTTTTTTCTCTGGGTGTATATATTAAAAATATGTATAACGAAAACACCTTTGGGTACAAGGATTTTCTCCTCTATGGTATAAAAAAACCGGCTTCGCTAACTAAAGCTTCTCTGCATAGCCGGCCTTCTGCCGGACGCAAGGATTTTCTCCTCTATGGTATAACAAAGACCGGCTTCGCTAACTAAAGCTTCTCTGCATAGCCGGCCTTCGGCCGGGCGCAAGGATTTTCTCGTCTATGGTATAACCAACACTCTCTGCGTATTCGGCCTTCATTCGGAAACAAGGTAGATTTTAGAAGCTTTACTTCGCGAAATCGGTACTTGTTATACCATAAAGGAGAAAATTCTTGCTCCCGCCCAAAGGCCGGCTATACAGAGAAGCTATAGTAAGCGAAGCCGATGTTTGTTGTAACATGGAGGAAAAAATCCTTGCGCCCGGCCGAAGGCCGGCTATACATAAAAGTTTTAGGAAATATGGTGACATGCAATCATTATCAAAAATATGGCTTTATGTCTCATTTTTCGGAAAAAAATTATGGCGTTAAGTCCCATTTTATTGAGACTTAATGGCATATGGCCTTATGTCTCAATGGAATGGGTCTTGACGCCATATGGCTTTATGTCCTATGGCTTTTTGACACCGCACCGTGTTCGGTTCGGTATATTTGAAGAAAATACTAAAGCTTATAGTGTTTGTGTATTAAATCATTGAAAAACGTTTCCCTGTTTGTCATCTTTTGAACACAAAAATATTACTATTCATATCCAACTCAACAAAAAGATAAGAACATTAAAATGCATTCTGTTTTTTTTTTTTTTTTAACCACAAACTGCGTTGTG
The DNA here is from genome assembly GCA_930367215.1 of Pollenia angustigena. Lineage (NCBI taxonomy): Eukaryota > Metazoa > Arthropoda > Insecta > Diptera > Polleniidae > Pollenia > Pollenia angustigena. The sequence goes on along the minus strand of OV884057.1, from coordinate 183,378,339 downwards.
TTCGTTCGTAGTTGTGCTTAGCACCCTTTTGGCTGGTAAAAAAAAAAAACAAAAAATTTTTACAAAAACATATAAAAAAAAAAAGATATAAAAAACAAAAACAAAAAGCCAGCAAAAAAAGCAGCGAAAAAGAAAGACGGCGTTTGTTAATATTTTTTTTTTTTTTTTTTTGTGGACATTTTGGCTATGGCATGTACAATTTGATATTTGCAAAAAATTTAAGAAGTCATAACCCTAATGTACACATACTTTTTCTGTTTTTTTTTTTTTTAATAAAAAAATATTTCCATAAATTTTTTTAAAACCCATTTTTTTACTAAATAATGTTTTAAAAAAAATATATATACAGGGGTATTCTAGAAATCGAAAACGTAAAATGCAAGAATTCGGAAGTTGTTTTTAATACAATTTTAATCTTATTTTTATAACTTTTGTTACAAAATTCTGTTTATTAGAGATATACATATGTATATAAGTATACAAATAATATTTGTCATAAGATTCTTTTATTACAGAAATCTTATTAAAAAACGACTTTTGAAATTCTTGCGTTTTGCGTTTTCGGTTTCCAGCACATCCCTGATATATATATATACACATATATATATCGATAATAGTCGGCTTCCCTGAATTAATTCTTAGTTAACTTTTGTTTTAACCGACAATCAGTCGTCTGGAAGCGGAGCATTGCTATCGCTTATACAAGAAAACGTAGGGCGCATTTTACGCACATCTACAAATGATGAAATTTTAAGGCAAACAAGAAATTAACTTCCCTAAAATCTGTTTTTGGTTGAAAATAAAAGCCACTTTCAATATCTATCAATTGTGGCTTTAAACGATTTAACACCACAGTATTTAATTACACATCATGCTTATGTGTCCATATAAATATAGAATTATCTATGTTTACAAACTTCATTAAAATTTGTTTGAAAGTTTTTGAGTGGCAGAAATTGCCCCCTACCTCCCTTGTGGTTCTATTTTTGAAAAACTGTGTAGCTTATGTGTCCATATAGATATGGTCCTATTTATGTTTAAAATTTCATTAAAATCGATTTGAAAATAGGCGTGGTCCAATTTTTTAAAAAATTAATACCTTTTGTGTTCATATAGATATGGTTTTATCTATGTTTTGAATTTCATAAACCTCGGTTTGATAGTTTCTGAGAGGAAGAAATTTCTCCTTATCTTCCCTCGTGGTCCTTCAATTCGGCTAATTTTTAACAGGCTTGGTCCTTGCGCCAATAAGAATCTATGTCCTAAATGTTATCAAATTATCTTCAAAATTGCGACCTGTACTTTGCGCACAAGGTTACATGGACAGCCAGCCAGCTGGCAGAAAGTGATTCTGAGTCGATCGGTATACGTTAAGGTGTTACAGACATCAGCACAAATGCATAATACGCTCTCCACTATTGTGGTGTGGGTATAAAAATCTAAAAATCCATGCCAGCAAAATAAAAAGTGATAGGCCTAGAGTAAACGGCGTTCTAAATTGTTTTCCTAAGTGGACTTTATATTTGGCATATGGGCAAATCCTGCGTGACGAACACTACATTCGAACGCGTTTTCTGATTGAAATATAAACATTTTTTGGCCACAAAAAGTGGAAGTAACTTTAAAGGTTGAAGTGTGTTTTTCTAATTTTTAGCGAATTTAGCATCATAAGTAGAGTTTTTTTTTTCCCGGAGTTTTTCGATTCCCGGGAAAGCGGGAAATTTTTTTGAATTTCCCGGGATTCCGGGATCCCGCTCCATATAAATAATGCACAGTAAATTTGTTTTTAAATAATGAAAAAAAACTTTTATAAAAAAACGTAAGGTAACTTGTTTACAAAGTAAGTAAAAGAAATCTTTAAATACTACAAAATTAAATGAAGATTAAAAGAGGAACTTGAACTATTATTACCTTACGGTTTTATATGTAAATTCCGTATTATTACTTGCTCTAGATACAAGATAAAAAATTAAGATAAACATAAAAATTTAATTCATAAAACAATAATAAAAACAAGCACAAATTGAGGTACTTAAGGTATGAGATCAAAAAGTTAATTCATAAATTAGATAACATATTTTAAATAAATATATTAACATTTTTTAACGGCTTAGGAAATAACTTTCTGACACACTCAAAGCGCTTAGTAAGTCGTCAAAAAGTATATTGATTATTTTATTTACTAATTACCATGTTTCCGAAAAATTTTGTTCATTTTTTTACCGAGGTTGGATAAATAGTTAAAAGTGCACCGTTGTAGAAGGCTTTTGATTCACAATAAGAAGCATTTTTTTTATAAACAACGTCTATATCAGTCAAATGTATGTCAAGGTTCATGCAAAGAATAGCATCAACCTCTTACAAACCTTTTCATTTCATTAGGTCTATCTGTAATCTTTAGGACAATGTCTTTTTCAAATTGTATGTTGTAGTATCTTACACGAGTTTCCAAATTTTTTTTTATTTCGGTTTCCCCGCACTTCAAGGGTATATACACCAACACAAATTGAAAAAAATTTCTGTTTATCACCTAATAAACATATCGCTTCATTGCAACATAGTCATATCTCAAAAAATCAAAAATTGTAAGTTATTTAAGAAAAGTGTTCCTTCATGCCTTCTCGTATTTTATCCCAAACTGAACCGAAGTTATAGCAAAATATATCTTTAAATCGGTACATTTTGAAAACTTTAATCGCATTTTGCCAAGTTCATTTGTGTTTGTAGATATGACTATGTTGCAATAAAGGAGCTATATGTTTAGGTATCTGCTATTTTTAAGACTTGTCCATGGACAATTAAACTTTACTAACTGCATCTTATTTTAAATTAATGTTCTTTATTAACTTTTCACTTCACTAAATTTATTAATTATCAACTGTTGCACTGCCTATTCTGCTTTAAGTAGATTTATTGCATCAGGAGACATTGATTTACGTATGTACTCACTTCTTGTAATTGATCTAATCGACAACCCATCCATAGATGCTTATTTTAAGAGAATAGAAAACTAAATTTCAAAGTATAAATAGCTGTTTTCTTAAACTATGAGGAATTTTTTATTTCCCGGGATCCCGCATGAAAAATCCCGGGAAAGCGGGAAATATAATTATTAAAATTCCCGGGAATTCCCGGGACGGGAAATCCCGGGAAAAAACCCTAATCATAAGGTATACAAAATCTAATTTCTAAAAGAAAGATGACTATAAGAGAATTCTAAAATCACTTATTTGTAGCCAAAAAATGTTGTGATTTTTTGACAAAAGCCGTGAACCTTTGGTGACACACGCTTCACAACGCACGCTACAATTTTGCCAGTAATATATTATTATTATATTTTATTTATTTTAACAAAACAAATTATGTTTTTATAAATTGCATTTCTTAAACTAATTTCTTATCCAATGAATATCAAGTTTTTTTTAACGAAATTTATATTTTGATGAGTCTGCTGTAAGTGATATTTTAAGCACTTGAATCACCTAAAATAATGCTTAATTCACGTATAACATTAAGAGATCAGAGGTTGGGTAGGTTTTGGTAAAAATTATTACATTAATCATCATTGAAACACATATTTTTTAATATAAAAATGAAATTATACACCTAGTCTTAATTTCCATTAAAAAAAATTAATTTGAAAATTTTTGGTTGGTGGACTATTTCTGGGATTTGACCTTACGAAATTTGTTCGCGTTGTATACATTAAAACTGGAATAGTGTTTTAGACTTTGAATTTTAATAGGCATTTTACTAGATAACACTAGCACACAGAGAGACCCGCATTCAGTTTATGCTTTGACAAGTGAATGAAGTTTAAGGTCATTCTTTATCCAACGTGTAATCGCACATTCGGTTAAAGGCCCAATTAGGCGAACGTTGCTGTACTTGTAATGGACCGCACCGTACTGTTAGTACGTTGGGGCACTTACAGAACATTTAAAAACGTGTCATATGTTTTTCGCATACATAAACCAAAAGCAATTGTATACATAAAACAATACACACAGTGATGGGAATCAAAAATGTTTAAATGGTGACCGCTGTACCGAAAAAGTACCAAGTGATTTAAATGGTATTAAAAAATTATTTTGTGTATGTAAAAAACGTTAATAAATATTTATTTTATAGATTTACAATAATCAAATAAGTATGTATTTTAGTGTATATATTTTAGCATACATATATTGTAAATATGCATACACCAAACAAGGTTTTGATACCATTCAAAGCCTTTTAAATCTTTCTCATTTCAATTGTATTCGTATATGCATTTGATTATTTTGTACTTCTAAGCATATGAAAATTTGTATATATGGCAATATGTTTTATTGTAAGTTGTTTTGTCGCAATTCCATAGCTATACTGAAAAAAGTACCAAAAAAAAGATCAGAAATACCCGCATTCAATGTAACATGCAAGCCGCCCATCACTGTCTTACAAATGTCACGAAACAATGGCATAAAATTCTATTTTATACAGATTGGTACGTTGCAACTACGGTACATTGCATTTCGGTAAGCTTTTGTATTGGTTTTCGTATAACATAAAGCGAACAGCTGAGGGATACAGTACAGATACGGTACAGCAACGTTCGCCTAACTTAAGCCTTAAGTCTAAGTAATTCGTCACAGAGCAATATTAACTAATGGTGGCTTCAGATTTCCATTTTTTTAAATTTCACTTTAAGGGTAAAAATCTAGGAATCCAGGAAATTAATATCTGTGGCATTTTGACAAAAACATCTTAAGTCAAGATAAGATAGCAAAAAAGTTTTTCAAAAAAGCTGGGTGAAGCAATCATTTTTATTATTAAATAATAAAATAAACCAAAATTTAAGAAAAATTCCGTTGATTATACAAAATTTTAAAAACGTTAACAAAAATGTATTTTGAATGAAAATTCGTATGATTAACAGCATTTTTCAACTTTTGAAATTCGACTTAAGATATTTTGTCAAAATGCCACAGATATAAGGTTGGGCTGGTTGATTTTCCAGAGTCTCTCCTTTATATTTTGGTGAAACTAAATATTTTGGTGAAACTAAATAGCAAAACAAAAATACAACAATTTGATTGGGATAAAATTGTCTAAAGACTAATGGTTATTTATATATTTGCACCAATGCTGTTTAAAATGAATGGTCTGATTTTATTAACTGTAAGCTACATATACAATTACAAATTATATTCTTTCTTGAATTAACGAATATATATAGCCCGTTATAATGAAACAGATCAGAGTATTTGGCGGGAATCGAACCTGCAACCTAGCTGATACAATTCCTTACTTCCGAGGCGACCATAAATGGTCGTTTTTGTGAATAGCAAAAACTTCATAAAAATTACCAATTTCATTAAAAAGAATCTACATATTTTGGACTATGAAAATCCGTTGATCGCTAAATTTCACGTCGAACAAAATTTTTGGTATAAAGTGATCTGTTACAAAGTGTCAAAAAAAGTGCAAACTTACCTTCTCTTAATGGTGTTTTCTTTTCTGACAATAATGTTCCATATATGCTACCAATCGTGCGGGTTTTTGTTCCATTCTAAAAATATATGCAAAAATGTGAGAGGTTGTCGTTTTCCTTTCTAAACATGTTGCAACAATAAATGGCAAATTTGTTCCATTTCTTACCCGCAGTTATAACTGAGTGTGAGATAATACCCTTTTTTGCATCAATTTGCGTTATATTGTGATTTTTAGTTATATTGGGATGGATATAAAAACTTTTTGTTTTTCGTTCGTTTTACTTTTATTATGTTTTTTTTTTTTTTTTTTTTTTTTGTCGCAAAATGTTTAACAACTGCTGACATTAATTGTTGAAAATCAGTGCTGTTAACGCTTATTGGAATTGTAAGAAAATTTAATGTTGAAAATTGCTACAAGCGTGGTGAATATCGCTTTTAGTACAAACTTTGCATTCAATATTTAACAAGCTAAATACACATTAGTGTTGAGTGTAAAACGTAGCTAATTTTTTGTTTCCTTGTAAATTAGAAAAATGTATCAATTTGTAAGGGTTCGTGTAACCTAATAAATATTATACACAACTATAATGCATCATTATTTTTTAGAAAAGAAAACACCATAAGACAAAGCCATGGTAAAGTGAAAAGTGTCCTTCATTTAAAGTGCTAGAACTAGAACCGAGACCTACCACTTAAGAACTGTCACGTGACAAGTTTGGTACTAGTTCGCTTTCCCCTAGGGATCCTTTTGTTGCATAACAATAAATATTTAGTTTTGAAAATCCCTGTTTGATCAACAATTCATCATAGATCCTGTAAAAGACCCACTACTGGAAAGAATTTTATTATCTAAGTCTAACACTCGAAACTTACTTCATCAATAATAGAATCACATTAATCAAGTTTTCATAGCATCAAACTTCTTTTTACAGTCACCTTATTTTAACGTTTTTTCCAAAACCATTTCAATTTAGCATCACTCACTCAGTGTTTGTGTTTTTATGCTCTTCGTGGAGTTTTGCGGCAAGTCAGCCAGTCAAGCAGCCAGCCAGCCAGCTAGCTGGTAAGCAATGGCAAAAGTTGCTTGGCCTAAAGTTGTTTGACAAGATTATTTACAATTACAATGTATCTCACCATAAGTGGCAACTTGTTTTGAGCATGACAATTGCTTAGTGTTAAAAAACATCAGAACAAATATTTTTGGTCTTTACCAGGTATTTTTTGTTCTCTCCAATAGAGAAAGATTATAAATACTTTGAGACAGAGAGCAAGCAAAATCACACAATAGTGAGAAATTTCTCACTCTCAGAGAAAAATACCAATACGAGACAAAAACTGAACATAAATGGACAAGTGTTTTTATGTTGAAAAACACGATGATGATCAATTTGAATAAGGTGGTAACACTTTACATTTATTTTGACTATGATTAGTCTAACACTATTACAATCACTTTGAATGGGTATATAACTGTAACAATGATTTTGTAGTGCTTCCATATTATGTTTAATATAAGTTTTTACTATTGTGAATCAATTCTTATTTGTCAAAGAATTTCAGAAAAATGTTTGCTGTAATTGGATTCTATTAAATTAATTTTTCCTGTTGTTATTGTTTATGTGAAAATTTATTTAATGATTTGAGTTAAGTTAATCGTTTGAAAGGAATATTAGGAAAATAATTTGATAATGCATTAACTTTAATTAATGTTAATTAACAAATCATTTAGGATTAGGATTTAAATAAAAAAAAAAACATTTCAAGTATCCCGTTCTTCCATTGCCATCGATTGCTTTAGACCTTAAGGTTCGTAATTAAATTTTCGACACATATTTCATAGAATGCTTTCAAATTTTTTTCTAGAACATAAACGGAAACAACCTAAATTCTTAAAGGTTTCTTTTTTAATTCGCTTCTTTTACTTTTCCGAAAATACAGTAGTGACTTTCAAAACTGTGTGTGATAAATGTAAAGCATAAAGTTTAAAACTTTTTGTTGTTATAATTCATAATATTTTGTTTGTCCTGCTTAATTCCCAATTTTTATTCTTGATAAAAACACTGCAATTAATTGTTGGAGAATAAGCTAGTTTCTATGTGCATTTCACTAGTTGCTTAGGCCAGATCATCAGAAAACATTCTCCCAAAAAATTCAAAAATAAGCCAAAGATATTGGCAAATAAAAGTGCAGAGTGAATGAGAATTTCAAACACTCAAAAAGTCCAATTTGTAACGATATAATTTTTTTTATAAAAAATTATTTAATAAAATATTTTTCTGAGCAGTTGAAGAAGGTAATTCAAACATCATATTCAGTCGAAGACGATAAAGTTTTTTAGAAAACATTGTGCCAAATCGTTTATTTTAGTGACAGATAATTTTAGTTCAATATTTAAAAGTGAACCCGTTAGCTGAATCGTTCTTTTTATACCATTCATCAGAGTGGTATAAAAAGAACAAAGAAAGGGAAAAAAAATGTGTAAAAGTAGAAAAGTTGGTTTGTGGAAAACAAACACATATATACAAATTTCATGATCAAGACAAACCAAACTTAACAAAAATTTATTAGTAATGTAAAATTTTGTTCTGCGGTATAAAATAAAAAGTTAAGGTAATTAAATTTAAGAAACGAATAACAACAAACCAAATTTAACTTTCTGTTGTAGAAGTTTTAAATGCGCTATAATGCAACTTATACAAAAGGCCTACACAGAAAATTTTGTGATATTAATTGAAAAATTAATCAAATTTGCACCAGTAAACAAATTAATAGTATCATTAAAACGTTTTATTCACTTAATTAAACTTTTAATTCACTTGATTAAATTTTTTAATTGAAACTGATTTTATTTTCGATTAAAACATTAATTAACTGCCCAGTAAAAACTTCGCCTACAATATAATGTGTTGAGTAATCAGAAAAACATGAAGGCACTACTTACAATTCTACTGAAAGAACCAATAAATTTTACAAGGGATGTCCCAAAATGAACGCATTTTAAAGTAAGTCATTATTTTTTTACTTAAAAACATCCAGAAAAAAATAGTTATAAAAGTTGTTATAGCTGTATTAATAGAAGAAAGCTACTTAATAATGAGTTTAAGAAGCTATTCATTTTGAAAAAGTAAGCAAAGTTTTTACTGGGTGGTGAAAAATGTTGGAGAATTTTTCTGTGTAAGATAATAAGATACATGCACGACATAAGGAATCAATCCCCATATACAAAACCGAACGATGCATAACTGACTGAAATGCTCGCAGTAAAATAGTCTGTTCACTTCGTCCAGTTATGGTTGTTGTTCTATTGAACAAGGTCGTTCATGAACGACACTACTCGGTAAATAGATTTGATACACGCAAAGAAAAATATGTCTATACCTATATCGGATAATTAAATTATTTTTAAAAGAATATCCTTATACAATACTATATTATGATTAAACCAGTCCTCTAATATGTAAAATATGTTTAGCTGGTTTAGGTAACATATTCCAAAAAACATTTTTGTGAAACATCTTAACCATATCACACTCTAATACAGTATTAATCTTTTCTGCGGGTTTTTATATTGATTCCTATGGTTCCAAGTTGGAAAGAAGGGCCCTCTGGGCGTTTTTGAAGAAGATTAAATAGGACCTTTTTACCAAAAAAAAAAAAAAAACTTAAATAGGACCTTTTTACAAAAATATATCGTATAACATAGTTTCCACATGAACAAAACTCGGTTCAAGAGCCAAAAATAACTTAAGCCCGCTAATGGGTTTAAGGGCTTATTTAGATATTATTCACAATTTTTGGAAAACTTTGTATTTAGACATGTTCTTTCCGTATAAGTTTGTAAATCAAAATTTAAATATTTATTTTGTATGTACATTCGTTCTACGGGTTCAACGTACTAAATATTTATACACAGGTGATACCAAAAAGCGCCACATTCTATTTCAAAGTTTTGTTCGGTAAAGTAACCAGCATTACTTATCATGTGTTTAACCCGAAATATATTGAGATGATAAAAAGTCTATAAAAGTTGACCCCAAATATTGACATATTTAAAAAAAAAACCAAAAATATTTTTAAGGAAATAAATACAAGGAATCTGGTATAAACTCTGGCAGTTTCCTCTCACCTAATAAAAACTTCTATGACTCTCTCTTGTGTAAAACTTTATGATCTCCCTTCAAACACAATAGTGTTGTTGTTAGACCTGTTATCACTAGTGGTATATTTAAGAACTCTCTTCTAGTCTACATTTTATTTGCTCCTATTGCCGTAATATTTGGAGCTCATTTAATGTGGTAAATTTTTCACTTGTTGCACATTTGTTTTTTATTTTCTTGTTATGCTTAAAGGAAAGTTGTAGTTCTCTATTTCTCTCAAATTAAACTAAAAATGATTGCTTGGTTTTTAAAAGAGGGTTCATAAGAAACTCTTTAAAAAAAGCCATTAAATAAAAAAAATCAAAAAGGGGTTAAAATATTTACATATTTCCATTTGGTGGAGACCAAAATAAAAAAAAAAAAACATTTGAATTTTTTACATTTTGTCTCTTGTAGCCATTTTATAGAAAATGTTTTCGGTTCATTAGTTGCATGTTTTATTTTCATATTATTTTTTATTTATACACATTTCTTTAGGATATGTTCCTTAATTTTGCTTCCTATTATTTGCCGTTTAGTCATAGTAATAAATAGCTAAAATTGTTTACACTAAAAACAAAAACAAACACAAAATAAAGCTACAAAAAAGTGAGAGAGTTACACATAATTTATTACTCCCCAGAGAATGTTTATGTTGCTATCTAAAATAGAAACTAAAACAACAACAAAATTAAAAACTTTTAAGCTAATAGGCCGAAGATAGAGCAAACTAGCGCTAGAGCTGTTTGTATTAAAGCAAACTACCTCTTCAAGAATAAAAACAAAAACGCACATTTAGTTTGTTTCTTGACCACGTTAATTTTAAAATGATATAAAAAAAAACGGTCGTATTAAATGTTTTGCTTTTTTTCGCAGAGAGTTTCTAGAAGAACGATCTCATAAAAAACCCATCTTTCATTGCTCATTTTGCACAAAGAAATATGATGAAGAAGAAGAAAAATACCAATAAGAACAATTACAACAACGATATATGTGTGTATAAACAGAGCGTCAGAGCACAGAGACATAAAATAAAAATAAAATCAAAACAATAAAAGCAACACCATTACTAAACAACGACTGTAATATAGTAACAACAGCAGCAATAAAAACAACAACAACACCGACGTCACTAACTAATATACTTACACACATACATTCGCATTAACAAACAACATTTATACATACATATAACACACAGTGCTAGAGCAGAAACAAAAACAGAAGGAATTCTTTTGTAAAAGATACAAATAACAACAACAAGAATAAATAAAACTTTAAAAACTGGTTTTAAATTAATATGATCACTACACTTTACTACGATCATAAGCAGCCAGGCAATAGCAATACGAATAAGTAGCGGCAGCAGCATCGTCAGCGGCAGTTACAGCTTCAATTCCACTTCATTCTCAATTTTATAGATTGTCTGTTGTTATTCAAACGCCCTACATTATGTTGCTAAGGTAGCATATAAAAGACGTCTAAGATATGTGAAAACAAAAGACTTAGGAAACAAACCTTGTCTTAACTATATAACTTTTTTTTTCTAGTATTCTTATCTCTAAAATTTACTGGAAATTAAATGGTTTTTAGTCCCAACTTTTCGGGGAATTTAATGCTGACTTCTTGGGAGTTTTGAAAAGTAAACATATTAGCCCATAATCATAGTCATAAACAAAGTATACTTTATACATTTCACAACTTACCAAATAGCTAAAGGTAGGATTTAATCGGCCGTATAAAAAGTGTACCGTTATTAGAACTTCACTTTCACCTAAAGTGATCGATAAGTTAAAGGAAGGTTCATCCTAGTTGGTTGGTTGGCACGTTTTATACGGCTGATAAAATTCTGACTTTAGCTATCGGTAAGTTGTGAAAACGGGGGTAAGAGTTCTAAAGTAAACTTTTAGTAAACATTTGCTTTTGATCTTCTATAGACAAGCAAAAGCATATTTTATACGTTAAAACCGATTTTAATTTTAAATCTAGCTGAAGTTGTTTTTAACTAATTTAAAAACACCAGGGACCGTAACAGTTATTCCTTTTTCCATAAAAGTCAGATGAAAACAGTTATTTTTTGATTTTTATTTTTTTGAGCAAAAATAACAGTTATTTTTGGATTTTTATTTTATTGAACAAAAATAACTGCTATTTTTTGATTATTATTTTATCGAACAAAAATAAGTTATTTTTTGATTTTTATTTTTTTGAATAAAAATAACAGTTATATATTGATTTTTATTTTTTCGAGCAAAAATAAAAGTTATTCTCTAAATAAATGGACGTGTTTTAATAATTTAGATGACTTTAATAATTATTTTAATGTGCATAAGGAATTCCAATGATAATTATACACTCAAATACAAATTTTAATTATTAGCCGTGCTTTGAGCTCACAAAGGTTGCTAAAATGCTATTTTTCTCACTATGGGTCGCTTTAATTGTTGATAACTTGTTCTGACAGCTAATATGTAAAACTTTCCCTCAATCCAAATTTGAAGTCAGAATTGTCAAAAGTATAACTTGAAAAGAGCAAAATCGAACAAAATCATAAAATTTATAATGAAGTTTGAAGTTTTGTCCACTATAACTCTGCCATTTAATGACTCATTTCTTCAAACGACCCATGGTTATTTAATACATTGTATAACCTCTCAATAAAAAGAAAGAAATACATACATAGTCTGTTCAAAATTGTTGAAGATATTTGCATTTCAGTCACATCATCTTTTTTAAAAACACAAATAACGGTTATTTTGGAGTATCTCAAAAACTGCTATATTTTTGACAATTCTGACTTCATATTCGGATTCAGGGGAAAGTTTTACATACAGATTAGCTGTCAGAATCACGTCACGACTTTGTTGAAAATTTGTCACGTATTGTAATCACCAGGCAAAGAATGCGAAGATATGTGAAAATGTCGGTGTTATTTTTTAACTTGGGTTTTTCTGGATTAAATATTCATGTTAAAGAAAACTAATACAGAGCAACATTGTTCATAAGATATAGCCCTAGAATATTTCTAAATAAGATTTTTCTCTAAAATAAATATTACGGAAGTTATCAGCAATTACAGCGACCCATAGTGAGAAAAATAGCATTTTAGCAAACTTTGTGGGCTAAAGGCACGGCCAATAACTATGCGAACGATCTAAAATTGTATATATATATTTTTTTTCTAATTTGGAATTATTCTAAGAGGTTTGCCAAGTGAAAATACAAAAAAACAAAATAACGACCACCCTACGGCATATGCACTATGATTTTTAAATATGTCTTTTTCCAATTTTCTATCCAAGCTTCTACCAAAATCATTTTACATTTACATGATGACTTTTGGGGCATGTCTTCTTAAAATTAAAAGAAAAAATAACAGAAAAATTTGTTATGACAGTAAAGGAAAATTAGAAAAAAAAACGAATAACTAATAACATGTGTTTTTTACCCCTCTTTATCCTCCATCGAGTTCGTCTGTAAATAAAAAAACATGTCCTAATAGCCTTTTTACACTGATCAACATCTATCATCAATTTGCCACAATTTGCGAAGATGTTAACATCTTTCCATAAGAAATACATAGGACTAAAAACCAACATCTTTAAAAGATGTTCCTATCTCATATTATTACATTCTACATCTTTCTATTATTTTAGTGTCATCACTAAAAATATGACAATAAGTTCAATTATTATTGTGGCATGTGGATGGTAGATGTTAGATGTGAGCAATGTAAATGAGTGTTTTACATTTTCCACATCTTTGATGGTAGATGTTAGATGTTGATCAGTGTAAAAAGCCTATAAAAATCATCGTATAAATGTCGCCATATAGAACAAAACATACAAAAAACGATTTTATATACTATCGGGTATACATTACATATCGTTGGCTAAAGTGCAAAAAGGCGTGACTAACAATAACATCAAAATCGAGATTGATTATTATGAATGCCATTAAACGAATCACACTTCCATTTCCAATAAACAAAGGAACGTAACTTCAAGTGCTTTTATTTAATATATGCAAAATGACGTTATTACACTTTTTTTCTAGCAAAATATAATGAAATGATTTTCTTTGAAAATTGTTTGAAGAATTCGATGGGCGACTTTTCAATGCATGTTTTTCTCACATGTTTATTGTTTTCATTTTACAAAGTTGTTTGCTTCTTTTCTAAAATAATATATTTGTTGGTTACGCCTTTTTTGAATTTTAGCTTACGATGTAGATTAATTTTGTAAATAATTAAAATTGAAATTTCGTTCGATTTCAAATCTACTTCATTTCGATTTGTAGAACATGCCCTTATATAAATATCAAAAATTAAAACTTGACTTCTCCTCTGGCCAATAGTGTGAATACAAGAACTAGAAGCACCTTCTGCTTTAAGCTAAAAGTCAGTCCTGTAATACATCCACATATCGGCTTTTAAATAATTCCCCTCTGTCCAAAAAGATATGCAGATGAGTCAAGTTTGGTGTTTCTTTTTAAATCAAACATAGAAATCGGTTTCCTGTACAGCTCAACACATTCCTCTACGATCCACTATAATTTCAACATAAATTTGATTGTTTCTTTAAGTTTTTTTTTTATTGTTATTTTATATTTTTTCTCTTCATCAAATAGTTTGTTGTTATTCTTATAATTCTTAATGATGTTGTTGTTTTCTTTGGCATCATTCGTATTTAAAGAATTTAAAAACAACAAAAAATAAATAAAATAAAAAAATATCATTTAATACTCTCTCACGTGGGTATAATATGTATACCAGGGTTGCTATGTTTTTTTTCTTAAAAAATCGTCCAAAGTTTTAACAAAATTCGCCAAAACCGTCACTAACATTTGTGTAATTCCATGTCAAAACGACCAAGAGTGGGACACGACCCCTTCCGATTTTAATGAAATTTGGTGAGAAGGTTCCTTTTATCTTGTAAAGAACATATGTATATGAACGAAAAAAAAATTAAAAATTTTTTTATTCAAAAGTTATGTCATAATTTCGCCGAATTAGCCGAATGTGTTGAGCTTATTTCTTCAATATCTCGAAAACTACTTGACATACGAAGATGATTTTAATGTCATTTTAAAGAGAATACTTGGTTGGGGCTACAAACCATATATTTAAAAAAATATTTTGTTTTGAAAAATGTAATATCCGCAAAATATTAAATTTTAAAAAGTCAAAAACTTGTTTTTTTATTTGGCAAAATTTGTTTTTAATACCTCAAACTGTTCTTTAAAAATCCTGAAACTTTAAAGAAGGTGTTTTTTTATATATTGTTATAAGTACACTGTGTAATAAGTACACTGTACTATTGGAAAAAAAGGACCAGCCGCGCGCCTGGCACTTTACCCTAATTGGGGCACGATTAATCCAGTGGTTAGCTCTTGTTTTCAAGATATTCCATTATTTCGAAAACGTAAGAGGTTCACGAAACTCAAAAACGGTTTAGTTTATTGAAATAACTAAACAAAACCAAAATTCGGCAATAAATAAAAAAGTGGGGTTGGTCCATCTAGGAGCATCCTACGCGCTGCAGGGGCCAAATTAAGGAATTTTATTAAACCGCAATATATGTATGTGGGGAAAGTACCCTAGAGGGAAGCGAACTGACACCAAAGTAGTCCCGTGATAGGTCTTTGGTGGTAGAGACCGGTTGTAGTTTTAACACTTTGTATGAATAAGACCTATCACTTTTACATGGGGTTGTCATTGGAGGGGGTCAATTGACACCATTTGACCAGTCACAAATCTATTCCTAATGGACATGTTTAGTGACAGTGACTAAAATGTACCTATAGTATTTTTTCAATACGATGTAGTATTATTTCAATAAAACAAGTCCTAGAATTAAATTCAAGAGCCAAATTTTAGAAAGTCCCAAAAAAATGTATCACACCCCCGGTGAAGACTGTACTGTAATTCATTCTTTTTTCTACCTTTTTGTTCTTCATAAACCAGTTACATGATTGGTTCTCCTTTCACTGGTCAAGAGTTCTTTCTTTTTGTACCTTTTCTATTTTCACAACTGCCAGGACCAGTCTGTGGGACCAATTGACACTAATTTCCCGCAGGGTAGGGATAAAACGATACGAGTAAATAAAAGTACATATTCGATTCTTTTAAATAAGTACCAAGTATTTTTGTAATCAATACTTAGCAACCGAGTACCAAGTAGTATCGGTAAAAAAATACTCGGTATCGGTCAAAAGTAATCGTTTTACTTTGGTTTTGAAATTAATCTTACATTTTTGATTATTTTCCAAAGCTGGAGCAGCAGTTACGGTATCAAGAAACCGTTTGACCAGAAAACACCTATAAACCACATATCGTCTAGGTCCATTTCCTCAATTTCTCGCTATATGAAGTCCGTTATCATCTCGCGATAGCGAATTCCATTCACGGTAATTGCTTGGTCGACCTCATTTTCTAAGAAGTACGGCCCGATAACGGCGCCAGCCGCAGAACTAACTGGGCGAGCATGTACATATGTTTTCCCATTTCCTATAGACTCGGTTTGCTGAAGTTTGCGCACAATTCTCCAGATTGTGGAAACATTTGCTCGATTATGCTGAACAAAAAAATCACAATGTGCACGAAATGACTTTTGATTGAATGCCCATTTTCGAAAAAAGCTTTAACATTCTTAGGCCCGTTTTCACAACTTACCGATAGCTAAAAGTACACTTTAACCGGCCTTATCTAAAGTGTTCCGTTGTTAAAACTTTACTCTAACCTAAAGTGAGCGATAAAGTAAATTAATGTTTATCCTACGTGGTAGGTTAAAGTAAAGTTTTAATAATAGAACACTTTTTATACGGCCGATAAAATCCTACCTTTAGTTATCGGTAAGTTGTGAAAACGGGCCTTAAGCTTATAGAAGTTGTCAAATACTGAAACAAAGAAAGGTCAATTTAAGTTGCGAAAAAACCTTGCCGTTAAGGTGACTCACAATTATCGTGGATTATGGTTATACCACCCTTTATTATATGGAGGGCTCACATCTGAACCGAACCAAGTCATTTAATATAATGTATATAAATAGTTCAAAGCTGGTGCGAAATTCTCCTTAAAGTTTAACTCTATTCAGTTTTGTAATAGACTAATGGCCATTTTCTCAATGTATCGACAAACTGTCTGTTACTTAATGTCAACCTAAATTTATTGGACCGATAAACTGTCCGTTAACGATTTTGGGTTTTCAATACACCGACAAAAAACATTGTTTTCAGCTGGCGACGCCACTCAAAATACATGTAAAAGTTGGGAGTCAGCTGATTGAATTTATCTGTACGGCAAATAAAAGGAAAATAAATAATTGGCAGATGAGTGCCGGTTAGCTTTGCGATAAAATCGAAGCAAATAAGATATTGAGAAAACCAAATTTCTTTAATGTGCAGTTTTTCGTTGGGAAAAAAGATAATCGCCTAATGAGAAAATGGCCATAAATCAAAAAGTGTTTCGTTCCTAAGGTAACAGTAATAAACTCATGTCAACGGCTCCCGAAATCAATGGCAGTCCACTTACGGAACCTCAAAATATTTTCGAATAATCTTTTTTGTTTTGGTTCGCTTTAGCTTTGAGCCCTCCATATATTTATCAATTAAAAAATAAAATACATAATGACATTTAAAATAAATTCATAGTGACATTGTTGATTTCTGGAATAAAAGGTAAATTAAAGGTTGTTATCCTGAACGTTCTATAAAATTTTGTTTTCTAAGATAAAAAAGATTTTTCAAAAGGAAATTGGTACTTGGTGGTAACTTAAAGTAGTCTCAATCTTTACACTTTTTGTTTTGCACAAAAATTCTAATGGATCGTAGTTCTTATTGTATTCTATAATACCTTAACACTAATAAGAACGTTTTTAAATTCTGCTTTCTATTCTTTTATGATACAAACCGATACAAGTATCGATACAAGTAAGTATCGATACAAGTAAGTATCGATACAAGTAAGTATCGATACTTTTTTTCGATACTAAGTAGGTATCGATACTTTACGAGCGATACTACATCGAGTAAAAATATCGATACCTTAGAGGTATCGTATCATCCCTAATGGAAAGGATTCGTGTCCCACTCTTGGTCGTTTTGACATGGAATTACCGATTAATAAAATTCCATTAGTTAGGGAATGCATTATTATTATTTAACAACTTCATTTTTTATTTGATTTTTTTCCAAAAGATATTGATATCAAAATCTCTTTCGTCAATTTTTATAAGTCTTTACTCTCTTACATACATATATCCTTTTCAATTGAGAGAGATTCTCTTTAGATAAAAAAAAATTAGGAAAACTTTTTAGCAAAGGAAGTAAAGAAGTATTTCTATTTAAAATAACAGATGGAGTTATTAAGGCTCAACCATAATATGCCTAGTCTTGCTTAACCTACTGTCAAAAATTAATAAAAAGTCGCTCAAATGTTTTTAAGAAAACAAAAACAAAATAAAAAAACATTTGATTCCGTACGGAATGTGCGATTAGATTCGCACCTTGCTTAAGCAAATGACAGTTTCATTAAACTTAGCAAAAAGTTTCCCTAAGTTCAATATGGTTTGCCTCATATAATTTACATGTATTCGCTCATTCGCTTAAGCCAACTTAAGCACATTGTGGTTGGGCCTTTAGTTTTAAATTATTTGTAACAGAATTTCCGAAATCAAATCTTTTTTTTTTCAACGCATATTTCAACATAGAATGCCACAAGATTTTCTACAAATTAATTTTGAGCTTCAACATTAATTGTAAATTGAGAAATGTTTTCTTTAACGTAAATTCCAAGGTAAACTTCTTGCTTAGTTGAAAAATTTTTAGCGTACACAAAATTAATTTCATCATGTTAAGAATGTATTTTAAAAAACAAAAATACAACCCATTTATATGATTTAAATTTTTTGATACTATATCTTTTGCATTATCAAAGACATTAACATTAGCAGCGAAGCCAAAATAAATTTTTAGTTGTTCATATAATTGTTGAATTCGAATTAAGAATGCTTCTAATGAAAGCCACCTGGCTTGTGATTGGGGAAGAATTTGTTTTTTTTTTTTTGTTTGATTTCCAATAATTTTTGTATTTCGAAAAATTTATTGTTACTTTTTGGATAGTTTCCAATATAATTGTTAATATTTCTTGTACGAGTTTCTAAACATGAAGGAAGTTTTAAGCACGCATATTGATGCCAGAAAATCGTCATAACACTATTACTTTTATTTAAAAAAATCGCCAATTGTTATTTTACAGTATTTTCTCAAAAAAAAAAAAGACGAAAAGTCGTTACATCTAACAACCCTGCTGTATACAGAGAATATGATAAATCAAACCAGAAAAATTAAATTCTCTCTTTAGCCTCTCTCGCTCTCTCTATATATATGTAGTTATCTATGTCTCGTAGTATCTCCATCACTGACTCTTCAGTTTAATCACACGCAATTTGAAGACGGCAAAAAAGTAGTAAAACGATGACAACAAATCGTAATAATTGTTATTTGGGAATTGGGGAAATGAAAGAAAATTGTTTCCATTTTACCTGTTAGAAAATTGTCTATTATTATTTTTTATTTGTTTTTCTATTTTGTCATTATTCTTCTTCTACATTCAAACCTATTTCATTGTATTTGTTTGAAAAAAAGCGTAGTTGAGCCAATATATCCACTGGTTTGTAAACTTACTGCTAATTTATATTAAAAGAAAGAACAAAAGAAGGCATCGCGCAATGCGTTGAACAATTTGTGACAATCTTAGAAACAAAATAAAACAAAACAGGCTGGTAAAAATCGTAAAAATTAAAGATGCACAGTAGGCTTGGTTAGAAAAGGAAATGCTAATAATAAGGTAACAAGATTTTATATATGTATGTATTTGAAGCAAGGTGTCGCATATGTAACGTAATGATTTATTAAATTAATTATCTTTTTCGTTCTGAGTAACTTAAGGTTAGTATTTATGAAAATATAGGCCCCTATTACGTTTACATTTCTTAATTTTTGTATTATGGGCACATATTCATAAATTGTTACCAATTGTTAACTTTTTTCAGCACTTATTTAAGTTATTCACAGATGATTATCTTCAGCATAAAAAGTTTACACTTAATTATAAGTAAAGCCGTTACTAAATGCCAACTAACTAATACATTCAAAGAACAGCGATTGATATCATTTTATAATTTACTAGCTGACCCGACAAACGTTGTCCTGTCCAAATTAGGAAAAATGTTTGCGTTTGATTTTTAAAAACAGTTAAAAAGATACGAACATTTGAATGAAAATATAGTCAAATCGATGGAGCCGTTTTCTGATTTTAGGTAAATCGAAAACAGTGGGTGTGGCAAAATTTTCTTTCCGTAAAAACCTAAGTTGGACCATGGCGATGATTTTAAAGATTTTATAATTTACTAGCTGACCCGACAGACGTTGTCCTGTCCAAATTAGGAAAAATTTTTGCGTTCGATTTTTAAAAACAGTTAAAAAGATACGAACTTTTGAAAGAAAAATCGTCCAAATCGGTCAAGCCGTACTCAAGTTATGCGCTTAATAGAAAAAGTGGGCGTTAAAGTAGGCGTGGTATATTTTTCTTTCGATGAAAACGTAAAATTTATACGAACATTTGAAAGAAAAATTTGTCAAATCGATGGAGCCGTTTTCTGATTTTAGGTAATTCGAAAAAAGGGGGCGTAAAAGAGGGAGGGGCAAAATTTTCTTTTCGTATAAATATTAGTTGGACCGTGGCGATCATTTTAAAGAAAAAAACGTCCAAAATATATAGATGTCAATGGTGGTGCAGTATGAAAATTGTATTTTGCCACGCCACTCCGCCCGCAGACCAAAAATCAGACTTCACAGTGTCACCCGCCTGAATATTCTGAAGACCAGAGAAAGCCAAAAAGTTATATTTTTAACACTTATAACCTATTCATACGCCACCGAGCACGAGTACAGGCAGGTATGACTACCAATAAGTATGAGCATGAATAAGTTTGTATATCGACCGGTATAAGTATGAACAAACACGCATGCTTATGAGTAAAAGCATGTATCGTAAGTATCGACAAGTAACTTCAACATTTTGTATGGTTATTTTAAAGCAAGCAGTGTTGCCACGACCTAAAAATTTATGTTAAAGTTATATTAAAACATAAATATTTGCTATCAAATTAAAATAATGCTTCTAAAGCTATAATAAATTATAATCTATTTTACGAAAAAGGTTTTTTATAAAAATAATTAAAAAAGGAGGCTATCAACTATTTTGGGATCTTTTCTGTTTCTTTTTTTATGTTTCCAGCTGCAGGCAGGAAAGGAAACCGTGGATACCTTGTGGAGTTGTTTTTCCACCATAGCATGATGTCGAAGTCTTCTTTAAGGCTAACATTTTCGTTGGCATACTGATTGACTTCAGCAATTAAATTTTAAACCATTTTTTAACGTCTTAAAAATGCAACTGGCAACAGATAAACTACTCAAACTCATAATATAAATGAATGTATTTACCTATGATATCTCATTTCTTAACTGCCAATATGAATATTCGATTTTTTTTTTTTTTTGGATTACGGTAACTTTTTCTGTTTTTATTAAGAACGATTAAAATAACACGACGTATTTTAATTTGCATCCATTTAGTCATTTTTTTAGATTTTCTTAAATAAGAACGCAAATCTTTATATCACAGAAATTTTTTTAAAGTCAACAATCGTTTTTCAATAAAATTTTGTTGAATTGTACTCAAACGATTTTGAAAAAACGTATTTATTTGTGATTCAGCAATTTGGAAAAAAAAATTCTGGCAACATTTATGAAAAAATTTAACAAAAAAAAAATGTTTGAAGTCAATGCTATAACTATGGGTGTGTCTGAATATGTGCGAGTATGAAACACAATAAGTATGATAACATACATGAATGAAGTCAAATGCGCATGGATATACACAAGTATGAGAATAAACAGATACGAGTACGCACACGTATTGAAAATTGTCGATATGTGCTAGAGTACTTTAATTTTTTTATACCCATTGGCTTTCTCTGATACACACATCATGTTTTATATAAATAGATAGATTTCACAAGTACAACATTTTTTATGTGGTTATAAAAAAATAAATGGAAAAAATTACAAGAGATATTCAAATAATATCAGATAAAAACATGGCAAAACGCAGTTAAGACGTATAAATCACGCTGCAATCCATTTCAAATGCATTTCTACTGCATCCAAAAAACATCAATAGAAAACAAAATAAACTAGAGATGTGTTCTTAGTCGATAAAATTCTATTGAATATTTTTATTTTTACAAGCCCTTATTTTAATTGATTTATATACTATTATAACCAAAAAATAACCTTTATCGAGTTTGTATTAATTCTTTAAAGAACAAAAAATGGGTTTTTAATAGTTTGATAAGCTTTTTAATTAATTACAGAATATATCGTTCAAAATATTATCGACATTTAATTTTCCCTACATGCCAATATGCATGGCTGCATTTATTCTATCAGCTGAGAGCTGTTACTACGTTAGTTATGAATTGTGAATAAGATCTATAACTATCTATGAACTATTTTTTAGTTTCTGTTTTGTTAGTTACAACTTTAGTAATGATTTCTGAATATGCGCCATGGTATCCAACTTTTCTATATTGCGTTGAACCAAAACATAACAAAAATTACAACTGATCACAACCAGTTGTCTAAAACCGTAATAGGGGCCATAAACTAAAGTTTTTTAACACGATTGAAATAAGGTAAGTAAAATTGATAACGAAGTAATTTGAACCAAATTTAGATACTTTTAGTGTTATCTTCTCTTCTCCAGATATTTAGACATTAATATTGTCCTTGTATTGGAAGTTCCAGGCTCACTTTTTTGGTTCAGCTCGTTTTTTGAAAGATGTTTTGTTTTAATAACCAAACTACAGGGTGGCCCAAAATGGCCGAAGCTTTGACTTCCTTATAACTTTTTAACTTGAAATTACTAATTATTGTTGTTATTATATTGATTAACAAATCACTTCAATGTTTGGATAATCATCTCGATTTTGATGTGATTAGAGATTAATCACGTATTTTATTAGTATTACAGTACAGGACTGATAATCAAAATTAAGCTCGTTTTCAAACTTTTAAATATTCCATTTATTCCATGAAATATATTCCATTTCTTAATTCAATTTTATTTGTTATCATTCCCACTGTGCCACGGCAAAAAAGACATTGTTAATTGATCTGTATGACATTCATTATAATAACAATAGAAATTCTTATTTTAAAAGTTTTTATCATCTTCTTCTGTTGTTTTCATTTATTTTCACATAAACTGCTTTTGTGTGTGTGTGTGTCTTTGTGGATGTATGCATATGTAAAGCTATTAAATTACAACAGATACAATGAAACAAATTTTTCAGATAGAAGAATTCTTTTTGACTATTGTTGAATGGCTTTTGTTAAAAAAAATATATATTTTTTATTTTCTTGATATTTTTTTGTAAAAGGAAATAAAACAATTTAAATTGTATTAAAAGATAATTCGTAAATAACAAGTTTTTTGCTTAAGTCTTTCGTATTTGGTTGTCATGAATTTTAAAATTGTTGAAATAGAAACTTCCTGATCTATTAAAGATTTTTTACAATTAAGTTAAAAATATAAATAAGACTAGATTTATTGCACTTTATTTAATAGCACAAATAAAATAAGAAAAAGATAAGTAATACATTTTAAAAATTAGTTCATTTGAATGATTGGTATTTCGTTATAGATAAAATATGGCGGAAACAACGAAAAAATAAAAGCCCAAACTTGAAGCACTGATTTAAAATGTTGATCTAGAATTATCTAAATAAGCGTCGCACTGTGGCTGAAAATTAAAGTTCATTGGCCAAAAGTCCAATGTTTTGTCATCGCCGATTTTAATGCCATTCGATAGCAAACATACTAGAACTAAGGTATCCAAAAAACTAGATTAAAATATTGATAATTGTGGCTGTGGCATGCTGCTGGAAACAAATATTTTATGTTGTTTTAGAAAAAAATTAATTTTTATAAATTTGATCAGAACTAAATTATGATTTCTCGCAAACAGTTATCAATAATGCGTCGAAATTATTTTGTTATATTAGTGGGATAGTATTCTTTAAGAAATGGTTCATTACATAACTGTATCATTAATACCTGATGTGTTATTAAATGTTTCCACAGGTTCTATATTTTTGTTAAATCCGAATTTTAGAGGAGTAGAACTTGTTAGGGTCAAAATGGGTTAAAGAGATTTTAGTACCATCAGAAAGCTGAAAGTGTCCTCTTTAACCCCATATACACTTGTTCAACTGTTTGGAACTGTCTGTTGAACACTTTTTTCATTTTAATGAAATTACTCGCAAATTTTTTTTTTTTTTTTCTATTTTTATTTAAGCTGCTCATATGACTGAAATATAACACAAGGGTTTACGAACGTTTTGTTTTGAAAAATTATTTTGCTTCTTATGAACGGCTGAACATATTTGAATGAAATTTTAAACTGTCATAGCCGGATAGCTTTTGAGTTGAATTGAAAGAATGGAGGGTCGGGAGTGTGACTTGCGGACCTCTAAAATTGGTAACCTCGGAAATTCAAACTTTTAAAAAATTCACCAAAAATATTTTATGGATTTCAAAAACAAATTAAATTTAAGGTGTGCTACAAAAAATATGCTTAAATTTTTAGGTTATCTCCTTTGCCTTTGGAGATATTCGGATAAAACGGATTTTTTGGCTTGATTTAATAACGGTTTTTCTAGTTTTTTAATCGGATGGATTATGTTTTATGTCAAACTCTTATCAATAGTGGGTTCAACATTTTTTATATTGGTAGTAAAGCAGTCTTCAAACAATGTTATGTTGTATTACTGTACCGCTTATACCTGCTGTGTTATTAAATATTTTTCAGGTTCTATATTGTAGTCAAATTGAAATTCAGAAGTATAGAATTTATGAGGGTCAAAAGGGGTTAGAGAGAATTTACTAGCTGTAGGAACATAGCCTATAGAACACTTTTTTAAATTGTGTAAAATTATTCGCAACATTTATTTTGCTCTTTTTATTTTACCTTTTCATATGACTGGAATATAAGTGTACCAAGCCAAGTTGTGCTAGGTATTTTATATTATATAATTACCAATACCTGTAGGATTTTAAGCGTATCCTACTTTAGCCCAATTTCGTTTTTTATTCTACCTTATTATGCTACCTAGTAACACAGTAAAACGCAAGCTATGTATAAAAGCCAGTGGTATTCGAATAAAATCTCAGTTGTTAAAATATATCTAAGCAATAACAATCTAATATCTATAAAAATGGAGAGCTTCAGATATAAAGAATTATCCGAAGAGTATTTTAAAAATAAGAAGGAGGAAGATGTTTTAAGTTACATTGAAGGAAAACTCAATTTATATTCCTGCAGCACTGAAATACGATCGGAACTGCAAAATAAAATAATCGATTTCGTCAAAAACGTAAAAAAGCGGTTCAAACAAGTTGGATGGAGTAAACCTAGATTTTACAACAGTTTTGCAAACTGGTTAGATGGCGAACTCAGTGTCCAGATATCTTCAGAAGGTACAAATGAAAAGAACCTTGGGAGGCCAAAGAAATCACTTGAGAACTGTAGCGATAGATCTAAAAGGCGGAAGCTTAAGGATATCAACGAAGAAATCGGAGATACAGGTATTCAAGAAGATTTGCTATATCAACTGCGATCACAAAAAGAACTCACAAAAGTCGATATTATTGAAAAAGTTTTTATCGCTAGTCCCAAGAGAACAAAACGGATTCTTAAGAGTATTCCAACGCCAAGCGATGAAAAACAGTTTTCAAATGAAGAGGCATTAGCATTATTTTTCGATTTGAAGTTAACAAAAGAGCAATATATTCAGCTCAGAGTGCGTGCAATTGAAAAAGGTTCAAATCTGTAGCTGTAACAATCATTGATGTACTTGCATGCAATGAACAAATTGATTATAGAAAATTTGGGGATTATGCCAAAGAAACAGCTCGAATATATACTATCAAATATCCATGGAGAAATATTCATAAAATCCTTTATCATGCAGAGGATGTCATTAGGCATCATTTAGTACCACTAGGAGATCTGTCAGAAGAAGCCGAGGAAAAAAGGAATAAAGATTACAGATTTTATAGGGAGCACAATACCAGAAAAATGTCACGAGATTTTACGAACGAAGATCTGTTTAATATATTGTTGGCAACGTCAGATCCGCTCATCTCTAGCATTCCAAGTCAATGGAAGGTAGAACATCGGAACTTAGATGAAGAAGCAAAAGGGCTGATACAGGAAAAAGATAATACAAAACCAAATATGGAATATTTGGAGGCAATTTTCCAACCGAATCAATAGTAGATATAATAAATTTTATTGTTCTTTAAGGAAAAAATATGTTTTTGTCCTTATTGTTATTTAAATAAAAAAAGAAAAAAAATTTTTAAATTTACACTTATTTATTTTTTTAATCTAAAAAGTTTTCTAGTGGAACTGGTTCCAGTTGAACCTGTTAAAGAGTTGATAATGTAGAAACGTATTCACAAAATCATAGGTATTATTACTTGCCTATACATTTTTTTTTAAGGTATAGTGGCATGTACGAGGCGAATGTATATGCATATAAAGGTAATATGAATACGAATTTCTCCAGAAATATATAAAATGTTTATATTTTTCAAAAGAAAACATTAAGCGTATGATTGTAGAAGCAACAGAGTTTATAATTGCAGATAATTTTAGAAGCAATTTATAGTCAGTTTGACATTTTTACTCCCATATGCCCTATTCCAAATCAAATTTTTCAAACAAAAAAAAAAAAAAATTAATTGAGTAAAAAATTATAATAATTCAGCACACCGATTTTTATACATTTAGAACAGTAATGTTTTCTAATATGTCCATTATTTTCTAGAAAATTCTGAGCAATATCGAATGGTAAATTATATTGCCTTTATTGAACAAAAAAAAAATTTAAAGCCGTTTTCCGGGATTGGGAATTTGGGTATTTGTTTATCAAAAATGGGGATGTTTTTCAGTCCACTGTTTTAAGAACTTTTTAATCTACATAACTGCCAAAATTCATTATGATACCTTTATTCATGTAAGATTTATAGAATGTGAAACAATAAAATTATTATTTATATAGTGTAAATGAATAAAAGGGCTTTCAATATGAGTAAAAATAATATTTTTAAGGTTTGACATTCTATAAATCTGACATGAACAAAGATATGCTAACGTAATTCGGCAGTTATGTAGATTAAAAAGTTCTTAAAACAGTGGGCTGAAAAAAATCCCACTTTTTTAATAAAAAAATACCATAGTTCTCAAACATTAGCATTTTCATTCTAAATGCTAAAAAACATCAAAAGTTCAACTTTGACCTTAAATTTCTCAACAACTACAGAACGGATTTTAACAAAATTAAAACTGTAAAAAAGTTCAAGAAGTCTTCTCTCCTGCAAAACAAATTGCAAAATTATCTCTATCGGTTCAAAAGTAACAGATTTTTGGCCGATGAAAAACGATTTTCAGCCACTGTGCGTCGTGTCTTAGTTTAAAACTAGAATAATTTCACCAAAAAAGTTGCTATAAAAAAAGTTATTAATTTTAACAAGTTGTCATTCGACTATAAGAAACTAAATGAAACCACCTTTCGGCTTTTATAACTATAGTTTCGGTTACCGAATAAAGGTCATAAATTAACGGGAGTAATTTAAGATATAAGAGCTAAAGGCGGATCCAGCTTTAAGTTCTGGGGGCACGGGGGTCATATTATGAAAATTCAGGCGAAACAGTATCCTATCCTATTTTTGATTTTAGAATACCAGCGCTCGACTTAATTGGGTCTTATATGGGGTTTATGGTTTACTGTGGACTTATTACCCTAAATTTGTTTGTTTTGCCGAATTATAACCAAGCACAGTATTATTTTTTATATTAAAGGCAATAAAAGTAATTTTGAGAGTGGGCTTGCATGGGAGCTATGGTTCTTTACTGAGATACATCCCTTAAGCTTTTTGCTGATATTTTTCAGATGCTTTTGAATACATAAAAGAAGCTCATATAGAACTTGCTACTGATAAAGCTATCATTGCAAAATTTTGTTGAGTGATTTTAACTAGGGATGTAGCGATAGGTCTTTTTTTCGATACGATACCGAAACCGATACCCAAAGAGAAATGTCGGCGATACCGATACGAGTATTAAATTTGAATTCAAGCTAAGCTTGACAAAACTCAAGTAGAATAATATTTTAATTATGCAAACTTATAAGGTAAGAAATTATTAATATTTAAAATAAATATTAACATGATTTAACACACAAAGAATTTGATTTATGGTAATGTTAAAAAAATAAATAATGTTTTAATAGAAAAGAACAGTGTAAGAGATAACAAATATGTAAAATTGAAATTAATAAGATTTTTGTTAAAAATACAAGGTATTCTAAACTTTTGCGGAAATCGCAAATGCGTTCAAGCCAGACCTGTGGCCGTATTCTGTAATTCGCTAAAGCTAAATCTCTATCGCTAAAAATCTATAAAGTTGATCTAGCAATTTTTGGCTACGAATGCAATACTGTAAATGGCATTACTAAATTTGGCAATGCTATACAAATTTTATCTAAGAGGAAGTGACTGGAGTAACGAATTTAATACAGTTAGAAAATATTTTGATGAAAACGATATTATAAATCCAATAATAATTGGAGATCTTAATATTCGAATTGGAAATCTCCAACAGGATATTAACGGCCATTACAGGCAGTTGTTTAAGGCAGGAAGAGATATAAGAAGTTCAAAAGATATTGATTGTAAAAATAAAGGTCGTCAATTTATGAAATTCTGTGCAGATGAAAACTTATTAATTCTTAACGGTCAAACAAAAGGAGATGAGGAAGGATCATTAACGTTTATTAGCCCTATAGGGGAGTCCGTTAATGATCTATGTGCAATGCATGGCGAAGCTTTACAGTTTGTGAAGCAATTTAATATTGAAGATCAGGTATGGTCCGATCATTTACCCATAAAATTAACACTTAATTTTAATTGTTATAATACTGTTAAAAACATGAATTTACTGCCTAAACTTACATGGGTCAAAAAAGAGCTGATAAGATACCAATCAAATCTCAACTCAAATCTAAATCACCAACAAACTCTAAGCGTGAAAGAATTATCTGAATTCATAAATAAATCTGCAGTACTACCAAATCGCAAAAAGTTTGAGCAAAAAAACAAGTGGTATAATTATAAGTGCAATAATGCCAGAAACAATGCTATGATACACTTAAATAAATATAGATCAATAATTATAACAAGGAAACTTATCTAAAAAAGCAGGCTAAATATAAATTAATATGTAAAGAAAGTAAAGAAAATTATTGCCAGCAGCTTGCAAGCAAAATAAACAATATAAATGATAGTAAACAGTGGTGGAAGTTTGCGAGAGAAGTACGTGGACAAAATAACCAAATAGGATGGAGTATATCATCGTATGAGTTTAAAGCATACTTCGCTGATCTTCTGAATCCACCGCAAAGCCCTCAATAAATTTTGTATGCGCCAATACTAACTAAGGATGATAAACTTGATTCAATTATTACCCTTGATGAACTCAATAGTGTATTAAAGAATGTTAAGCCAAACAAAGCCCCTGGGGAAGATGGTATTTCGTACGAATTTATAATAAATGCCACTGATGATTTCCAGAAACAGCTAGTAAATGTATATAATAAAATGTACAGTGATTGCGAAATTGAAGAAGTTTTTTGCAAAACGGTTATTGTTCCTATATATAAAAAGGACGATCCTAATATGCCAGGAAATTACAGGGGCATTTATTTTATGAACTGTGTAGCAAAAGTATTCATGGGTATTCTAAACAACAGACTATGTGAATGGGTGGAGAGAAATAATATTTTAACAGAGTACCAGGCTGGCTTTAGAAAGAAATACTCAACAGTCGACAATATATACAACCTCGGAGGCATTGTGCATATAAAGTTATTTGAAAAAAAGAAAGTCTATGCATTTTTTGTCGATTTCAAGGCCGCATTCGATAAGGTAGCTAGAAAATCTCTAATATATAAATTGTATTCAATGGGCATATCGTATAAATTTATTAAGCAATTGGAGGCAATCTATAGTTACACAAAATCAGCAATATGGAACGGAGAAGAATTATCAGACTATTTTAAGACTAACTCAGGTGTGAAGCAAGGATGCTTGCTATTCCCGCTCTTGTTTTCACTTTATATAAATGATCTTCATGAGTGTCTTGGTAGTGGTATAAGAGTGGAAAATCTTAATATCCGTCTTCTTGTGTATGCTGACGATATAGTTATTCTAGCTGACGATATAAATGTTCTTCAAAAAATGATATTAAAGCTAGAATGTTACTGTAAATTATGGAATCTTGAAGTGAATTTGAGCAAATCACAAATAATGGTCTTTAGAAATGGTGGAGGACTTAAAAGAGCAGAAAAATGGCAGTTTAACGGAGAAGACATAATTATCACCAACGAATTTAATTATCTTGGAGTAATTCTAACCCCAAAGATGAAATTTTCTAAACATGTTGATAATAGAAAAGCAAGAAATGCCATAAATACCACATGGACAAACTTTATTAAAAATAAACAAATAAACCTGAGACAAAAATGGATTCTATTTTGGCGGTATGCAGATCGATCCAATCATATGCGGCACAAGTATGGGGTTACCTTTACAAATTGCACAAATGCTCCTTCGCAAGGAGTTATTTTGGGTAAGAGAACTAAAAACAGTTGCTAGCAATCTAAACATTACCTGGTCTAGTATACAAATCCAAAAACAGCTGTGGATTAAACAAAATACCGATCTTTTAAACACAATGCATGAAAAACAACATTTAAACTTTTTACGAAACCAAGAACAATGCTCCAGAGTTTATAAATACCTTGATCACAATAGAGGGCATAGTTATATAACAGATACCACAAACCCATCTAAGATAACATGGATTGGAAATAGTGATTGGAACAATTTAGTTACATACCTAAAAGCTGCTTTACAATACAGAAGTTTTTTAATACAAGAATTCAATTAAATTTAGCTTTGTTACCATAAATGTTAAATATTTCATATCGACAGACGTTTTGAAAGAAAACATGTCGTATTTTACTTTTTCTTTTTTTGCAATAATTATTTCAAATTGTATACATTAATATAAGATTTAAATAAAATATTGTTAATTGATCTTATTGTAAATAAAGAAATTACTACTTACTTACTATACAAATTTAATTCGCCGCAATTTTAGCTTTTATTGTCATCGCTAAAATTTTTAAATTTTGTATTCTCTGAGGCATTTTAGCGATCGAGATAAGCGAATTACAGAATACGTCTGCTGCAGTCGAAAATAGTCTCTTAGATGCGACAGAACTCATTTGATCTAAGGTATATCTCGCCTTCTTCTTTAGCAGAACCACAGCTGAGGATAAACAAAAGCTTTTCCTCCTGGGATTTTCTTACAAATTGTTTACAAACGCTCAAAAGACCATTAAAAACAGATTTGAGTTTTTAGGAAAATAATGAATACTATTGTATATCTACAATTCTTGACCCTCGATGATCGAATTTCAAAGACCATCGACTTCAATAATATCGAACAAATTTCTAATGGAGTTACTCAACATTAGTGTGACTCAAAAAATAATTTTTTTTTTTTTTTTTTTTTTTTTTTTTTTGATTTTCATGGGTGCTCAAGCATAATTTAAAAGCTTATAGAAACATTCCTGAGTTATACGGGTTTCAGCTTTATACCCAGTTTTTGATATTATTAAATACCCAACATACATATAAAAATCAAACGTTTTGTTTTTCTTTGTTTAATAATAATTTATTGGGGTTCTGACGATGTAGTCTATGCCCTGCAATAAATTCTGAAAATAAGTTTCAGAAGTTGTGACATTGAAATATTTTTGTTTCTAAATTATTCGCTTTTTTCATCCTTTGCTGTGATTCTGCGAATGAAGAAGTCGAAAGATGCCTTAGATCTTCTAATATTTCTAGAGACGCAGACCCACTTTTTTACTATTTTCCACTGCAGGTTTGGTTCAAACGAACTTGCGAAATTGGTTATCTCCGTAATAGTTTAGAATACTTTGTTTTTAAACAAAAATCTTATTAATCTCAATTTTATTAATATTAATAATTAATTTCTACTGCTGTTGTTGTTGCAAAAAAATTTTTATTTTTTGTTAATTTTATCATGAAATTAAATTGTATTCTTTGTTTCATTACCCCCAATTTCACCAAGTTCAGTTAAAACTAACTTTTACCTTAACTTCCAGTCAACAATATGTTCTGACAGCTGTAACTGATGGTTAATTATAACTGAACTTGGTGAAATTGGAGGTTAATCTTATTAAATTTTAAATATGAATAACCTCTAACACTGTAATTTTGTTATGTAAAACTTGAATAGTATCGTATGAAGCGTATCAATATCGGCGATATTATAGTTTGAGTATCGGTATAGTATCAACAAAAAGACGTAACGTTACATCCCTACAATAAATCCCTCAAAAACAGAAAAATTTGCAAAGTAATGCTTATGCATACTTAAAACATGCATAAAAAGTATCTTAAAAATGTTTTTTTCTAGTTTTTGAATTAAAACAACCAGTTAGACAGAACTTTGACAATTGCTAAGAGTAGCTTAATTCTAAATAATGCAAAACATACATGTCTCTAAAATATTTGCTAAATATGCAAAAACAAACTAAAAGATAATTGCCTGGCTTGAATATTGCTAACTTAATACATTTAATTATTGATATAAATTTTACTGCCATTAGCACAAGTCTAACAATATTTCAATACCTAAAACAAAATTAATATAATTAACTTGTCTACAAATAAAAATTGTCCTTTTATGCAAAAAAAAAAAAAATATTGAAAAAAATTAAATTTATATTCAGTAAGCATAAATTATTCTTAAATGTAACTATTTTAGTTAACAAACAAATCACGTTTGTTTCTTAAGTCTTTTGTTTTGCCAAATTAAATAAAAAAGAAAAAGCAAAACATTCACTTTATTATAAAATAAAAGACCAGCTTATTTATTTATGATTGTATCTTAAGTTAGCAGATGAAAAGTAATTATTGAATATATGAGTGTTTAAACACGTACACATATGTTTAAGAAACACTACGTGAACACAACAACAGAACACTACAATAGAGAATAGCAATAACAACAACAAAAAAACGAATCAAATAGTATGGATCAAACAACAAATACACATCATTATTAATCTGTTTAACCTCTAACAGTAACATAATAACCAATACTTAATGAAAACGTTTTTCATTATATTTTTTGTTGTAACAATGTCTATGTCTATATCAACATATGAAACACGCACACACTTATAGCTTCATACGCATCCTCATATGAGAAACACTTTTGGTTTGTAAAAGTTTGTTGTTACGAGCATATTTTTCTTCATCTTCATCATCAACAGCATCGTCATCCTCATCATATGTACACTACTTCATCTGTTATGTTTATCTTGTTAAGTTGCTTTAATTTTTTTTTTTTTTTTAATATTTTTTGTTTGTTTTTTAGTTCTACTCCATAGAGATTTTGTTTTTTGTTAATGTGCCACAAGCATACACACTAGTACGACAAATGTAGGCTTTACCACCACCATTAAGATTGGTTTGGTGTGTTTTCTTTTAATTTTTTTGAAAAAAAACTTTAAATAAACAGTATTAAGCAGAGTTGGAAAATGTATGTAGATTAAAAGAAATTCATTAATAAAGAATTTGTATTAATTTAAGAATGGAAATTGATGTCTTTTTAGAAGATTTTCTTGCTTCTTTCTATCAATAAAAATAAAAAGTGACATTCTACTGTAGTACCTCTTCTTAAGCGAGTGTGGCGGCCATCATTTAAAATATTTCACTGCTTACTTAGTAATTACAGCTTTAACTCATGGCATATAGAGATCCTTTGAGTTTTTAACATACCAGGGGGCAGCTGTGCTTGTTCGAAGGAGTTTATTTTGGCGTCTTTGAAATTTTTCCATATTAAAGGTCGATGCAGTGCCCCATAACTGAATACCGTAGCACCAGATTAAGATAGAGTTGTAAAGTAGAAGTTTGCAATTGAGACTAAGAACAGAATTTCTTTCAATAAATCAATTAATTAGAATTTGCTTTTTGGTTCATTTGAGTTAATTTTTCTGAAAAATATGAATTTAATAAAAAACACGTTTCTTCATATCTTCAACGACTCTTACGCCATCTATAAAATACTAGTGACTGCTCTTTTAAATGTGGCTTAAAATGTTCGGAATACTTGCCTTTAGCAGTGTATGATATAAATTAAATAACTTGGAATGCAGTAGTAACCTGGAAAACGGTTTTTTTACAAACAAACTGCACCTGAAAAACATTTAATTCAGAAGATTAGATAGACTAGCCCACAAGGTTTTGGACTAGAGCAACCAAATATCTTTCCTATGGTAATTTGGAGGGCTGAATTCAAATCAGTAATTGATTTTTCTCTATCATGCAGGATTTTTATTCGTTTTTTACATAAAAAAATCACTAGTTTATTTAAAAATCAATGAGTTTTCAAAAGTGAATGGCGTTTTTTGAATGTCATTTGGATTTTGCTGGTACGGTTTTACGTATAAGAGTCCAGCAATAGTCTCCCAGCATGCTTTTGTCTCAAATTCCTTGATAAGTATTTTCAATTTTCATTAAATCTTGGTGAGCACGCTCCCCTTTTTATTAGAAACTATCACAGAATTAACTGTACTCAGTCGTTTTTTGATAACTAATTTAGAAAACAAGTTACAAAAAATAAATTTTTTTGTTTAAATTTTCAAAAGAGATGTTTACTTTGATATTTTTTTTTTATACTAAAGTAAAAAAAAAATAAACTTTGCAAAAATTTTAATTTTGCCAGCAACTTCGATATGGGTAATTTAATAGTTTTGAACGTGACAGTCATACGCATCAAAAATGCAATAACTTTTTAAACAACAAATATTTTTACGTTCTTTTAACACTTAAATTATAGCACTATGAAATCACTGTTATCTATGATAAAGTTTATGGAGGGCGCGATTCTAGAACAAACATAATGGCAACAAAAGTAGCGGTTCGAACGTGAAAAAAATAGAAGTAGTTTTGTGGCCATCTTCTGTATTATTTTTTAAGCCAAAATCTGTGTCGATACGTGACATTTCTCCGTGACATTTTTCCGTAATAATTTAACGAAATAAGGATTAAAACAAAAAAAAAATTAACGTTTATCCAAATAACATATATGGGCATTTCCGTCCAAAGGTCCACCGTGACCGAAAATTTTAAAGTTATTAAAAGCTGATTATTTTACGATATTGTTATAGAGAAATATTTAGATTTTACTAATTTTATAAATTTACCCATTTTGTTCACTTAGATGAACAATCAGACTGCAAAGTTGTGCAAACTTAATTTCTTATTTGTGAGAATGTTTTATTGTATGTTTTCTTTAATATTATCTTTCTTAAAAGAGGTGATATTTGATACAAATTATTCCAAAAAAGTTTTCTTACATAGTCTGTAATCTTAGGAAGAGTTCAAAGAGAAATATGTTATTCGGATTAACGGTAAATTTTTATTTATTTTAATCATTATTCAGTTAAATTATTAAAAATTTCACGTTCGAAATGTCACGTATCGACCCAGATGTTGCCTTAAAAAAACAAAAATGCAGAAGATTTTGGAATCAAACCAAAGACATTTTAATGTTACATTGCTGCGTAAAATTCTCAAAGTAGTTTGACTAAAAAATTGTGCCAGGTTTCGCTTAAATACGCCTTTTTATACATGGCCACAAAAACTACTTCTGTTTTTTTCACGTTCGATCTTCTTTTGCCATTATCTTTGACCTAGAATCGTGCCCTCCATAAACTTTAGCATAGATAACAGTGTTTTCTTAGTGCTATAATTTAATTGATAAGAGAACGTAAAAATATTTTTGTTAAAAATGTTATTGCATTTTCAATGCGTACGACTGTCACGTTCAACACTTTGGAATTACCCATATGTATCTCTTCGAACTCTTCCTTAGATTACAGACCATTTAAAAAAATTTTTTAGAATAATTTTTTATCAAATATCATCTCTTTTAAGGAAGATAATATTAAAGAAAACCTATATAAAATAAAAAATTCTCACAATAAAATAATAAATTACGTTTGTACAGCTTTTAGTGAACGAATTTATGGGGGAAATTATAAAATTTGTAAAATCTTAATATCTCTCTATAACAAAATAATAAATGAATATGCTTTTAATAACTTTAAAATTTTCGGTCACGGTGGACTTTTTGACGGAAATGCCCATATACTATTGTTTGTCAGTCTATAAAATCTTGAAGTTATGTACCATGGTTATAGTCTGACAGTCTTAAAGTAAATTAAGTTTAGACTTAAGTACTTTTTCTCACAATGAAAGTTCCAAGCATTAAGCTACATAATTACTTTAAAGGCACTAAGATAAGCTATGTTATCAGGTATGTGATGAAAATAGAACATAATTTTTTTTTGTATGTTGGTGTCACTGCTTGTGTTGCTTATTTGGCTCTTTAGTCTGTAGGTTACCCCGGTGGCTAGCTAGCGCCGGAGTTGCGGGTTCGAATCCCGCCAGAGACTCTGGTTTCTTTCCTTCAGATAAGCATAGAGCTTCGCGCGATTAGCTTAGGAAATTAAAAAAAAATCTAGTTTTTAGAACTAGAAATCTGCTCAGGCAAATTCGCCACAGCTTTACGTGCATGTTCTGACAATCGCAAAACGCTTAACATTTGCGATTCTGACTTACAAGTGCATAACTGGTGTTCTTTAAATCGCAATCGCAAAAAATTTAATTAATTAAATTTAAAAAACGTTTATTAAGTAAAAGTTTCATAGGCAATATTGTTATGTAATAAAGGCATAATAAATACTATCAATATTTTTTTTTCAATAGAATTTTCATTTAATATGTTAAAGTAATTTTGACACGTGGACCTAAAAAAACCGAAATTTCTGCAAAAAAACAGAGATTTAAAAAAAACGCCTAAAAGCTATGAGAGAAAGTAAAGACGGATCTATAAAAAATTAGGTTAAAGGGTTTGCGATCGAGAAGCTCCAAAATAGACTTTGAAGCACCGGCCCACACATGAGAGTTGTATTCCATACGCGGTCGGATATAGGTGGTATAAATAGTAAGGAGATCAGATGGAGTGAAGTATATCTTACACCATCTTAGAAAACCGAGGCATTTGAATGCTTCTTTCGACACCTTGAATATATGTTCTGTCCATCGGACATCACATTGTATCCTCATGCCCAGAACAGCAAGAGATTATGATTCCTCAATAGTTATACCACCCATATATACGTACGAGGCACCGCGGTTTGTCGCGCGTTTATGCGTCAGCATGCGACATTGCTTTTGATACACGTTTTTATTAGAGTTTTATGCCGATTCATAGGTTTATAAAAACTTTCATTAACTTCTATGTACCATTTAGTCCCCAACTCTGTTTGAAAATCAAACAACACGCCAAACATTTGTTGTGGGGCTGTGAAGTTGGAAAAATAATATAACAAAAATAACAAAAAAAAAAAACGTTTATCACACTCTTAATCCACAAATGCATCGTCATCTTTTTACATTTGAGTTTTTTTTAATTTTTTTGTTTTTGCTTTTTTATTATTGTTGTTTTCTTTTCATGAGTTTACCAAGGAATTCCTTGTGGGTAAGTTGGGTTGACATAGCATTGTTGATAACACAATGACGTTGTCGTTAGTCACAGTTTTAGTACGTTGCAGTTGTTGTTATTATTATTGTAGTTGTTGTTGTTGTTGCATTATACTTATTATTGTGTTGCTGTTGGTTTTGGTTTGTTATTTATTTATTTTTTTTTTTACTTTTTTTCTAAGGATGGTTATGTGCGAGTATGTTTCATAGTTAAAATGTAAAGAAAATTTTAAAAGTTTTTTCAGTAAAAACGTGGGATGATTTAAAATTTTATAAACTATTTTGTATGATCCCTCTCTTCTGGAATGGTATTAATATTAAAGATAGTTCAGAAAAAATCATGTTATCATTCGACTCTTAAATTAACAAATGTTTTTATATAGTCATTGCACAGTTAAAAATATACTTCAAAAACTTATATTTTAAAGATCGAAAACATTTAATTTATGAGGTGAGTGTCCGGTAGGCTAGTGGGTAGTGAGGTAGTCTATCCGTGTGAGAATTGCGGGTTCTATTCCCACCAGAGACTTTGGTCTGTGTCACTTCAACGGGACTTATTAAGCTAGATATATTTGCCGGTCTGGCAAATATATCAGCTGTTAGATAACTGTCATCTAATGTGTCATTCACTTAGTGAAAGGTTTGCCATTTACGAATATGGATTGTTTTACAACCGAAGAACGCTTAAAAGAAGCTACAACTTATTACAAAAGTAATTACGTTCGTCATAGTTAATCAACCTTCTGTGCAAGGAATTGGCAAGATTATAAAGAAATTTGGAGAGACTGGAATCATTACACAATTGGTCAGCCCTGAGCTTCATCGCAATGTGCATACTGCAAAAAAAATCGGAAAAACCGTTACCATCAATTCAGAGCGCTATGGTCGTATTATAACCAGTCGTACTATAACTTTTTTTTTTGCCTGCAATTGAAGATTATTATGAACAAGACGATATGTGGTTTTAACAAGACGGTCACAAGCCAAAAAACACGTCGGATTTTGGCTTAATTGCATGGGAGATTTCCAGATTTCCAGATCGCTTAACGTTTTGCTGGCTTCA
Organism: Pollenia angustigena; assembly: GCA_930367215.1. Classification (NCBI taxonomy): domain Eukaryota; kingdom Metazoa; phylum Arthropoda; class Insecta; order Diptera; family Polleniidae; genus Pollenia; species Pollenia angustigena. Next base: position 183,339,825 of record OV884057.1, on the reverse strand, counting down.
ATTGGCTACCAAGATCTAGCATTTGTGCGTCTCCGTGCCTTACGTTGGAGCATGTTAAAACCAACGGGGTTGCATACTATCGCCATTACTCTTTCTCATTGCTCTGGATGATGAAATGAGAGAAACCAAAATGCCTCTCGCCATGGCCTCCAATGGACAGCTTTTTCATACTAGTTCAAAACTAAATAATCTGGCAGATAACTTTCGCCTTTTGGCTTATAAAGAAAGACTTAATTAATGCGATTAGCTACTAAAAACACAATTACCTTCTTCATCGATTTGACAGAAATTGAAAATGCTGAATCCTTTTGCTACCTCTGCTGCATTGCTTCAAAAACCCAAACAATTGAAATAGATGCCTTCGGAGAATCATAAGATTCTACTGGAAAATACTATAAGTAACAAAAATACAAAGAAGAAACCAATTGCTTGCGATAAGAGACGGATAAAATCTCGCTCATAGCCAAAACTGCACAGCAGTACAATCCTCATAGAAAAATGCCTCTTCATATTAATGATGCCATAACATCTAATTTACGATATCAGTGTTACTATAAATGACATCAATGAGGCAAAAAGTGTCAACAATCCAATGCCGAACGACATCATAAAATTTTGTCACATCAATTTTGTGACATCAATTCGATGCTACATTTTGTGTTTTATTAGCATTATTTTAATATTTAAATTTTATCTTATGACAATTTGGTCAAGTGATGTTAAGGCTGACATCACAATGATGAAAAGTGTCGTGGGGTCAACAACGAAGGCACTTGTCATAGTACTGATGTCAAAATACATCAGCGTTATGACGCCTTTTCTATCAGTGTAGTCGGCAGACCAAGCACGGCGTATAACAATAAAAATTAACTACTTAAGATCCGCTCATTATGAACAGTTTTAATACGAACAGAATACGTTGAAGAAAATTAACTGAGGCCGTTTGTCCCAAGTTTGAGAATAGCGGATATTTAAATACTAAAAAAAATAAAATTATCAGATGTTACATCAATATTATATTATTTAACAAACAAATGTTTTTAAGAAAGTGATATATATTAACTTTGTTAAGTTTTACTTGTTGTACAAATATTTTATTTAACATATCATCATTGAATTTTTTTTTTAGTTTTATGTAAATTTGAAATATTTGTCAGTTGTGAAATAAATTTTTATTAGAAAACATACATAATAATTGGCTACGAGGAAAATTTAAAAAAAGAAAATATTTTTTAATTAATTTTAAAATGGAAACCCAATTTGCCAAACTGCTTAAAGATCAACAATCTTGGGCTCAGCAATTACTTGAAAGCCAACAAGGATTTTTTGCACGTTTCATGGAAAACGTTAATGCAACTCCAAAAAAGAACATACCGCCATTTCCAAAATTTGAATTAAGTGCAGACAACTTTTCTTCGTATTCCAACCAACTCAAGGAACATTTTAAAGCGCATGGTGTTCAAGAAGCCGAACAAATGAAATCGTATTTTATATCTTGGATGGTTCCAGATTTATTTGAATTAACAAGCAAATTATTTGGATCTGAAAAAACTCAAGCAAGACTTTCGAGCAAATAATTTGTAAGTCGGAACAATATTTTGCATCAAAAGTTCACGTATTACACTGAAAAAATTTTCTTCACAGATCCAATGAAATTTACATTAAAATTCAACCTATGTAACCTTTCATTGTATTAATGAAGGATTAATAAAATCAATGACAAAATTTGCATTGTTTTTATGAATCCTCATTGAAAAAATGGATAAAATAAACGTTTGTCATTAAACTAATGCAAAATTTTCATTGATTTTATGAAACATTTCATTAATCCAATGAAGGGTTACATAGGTTGAATTTTAATGTAAATTTCATTGGATCTGTGAACAAATTTTTTTCAGTGTAGCAGCACGATTCAAGTTTCACAACAAAGCTATGCAAGAGGGTGAGTCGTATTCAAAATGGTTACTTGAATTAAAAGGCTTAGCCAGAAATTGTTCTTTTACATGTAAACATTGTCAAACGGAATATGTTGATGATATGATAACAGACGCTCTTATCTTAAATACATCCCATGATTTAGTTCGTACAGCTGCCTTGCAAAAGCAGAACCCATCTTTAGAAGAAGTTGTAAATATTGCAGAAACATTCGAGTCAAAGCAATCTTCTTTGCAGACATTAATAAGCAATAGCCTTCCACAGGAAGTTCAACAAATAAAGCACAGAAACAGCAAGCAAAAGTTTCAAGGGAAAAACAATCAAGCCAAAAAGCAAGTTCATAATATGTCTCCCGGAAATCAACTACTCTCCTGTTCAGGATGTTTCAAAAATCATAAGAAGTGTAAGTTCCGCAATGCTACATGCCATAAATGTGGTAAAACTGGCCACATAGCTCCGGTATGTAAATCTAAAAATATTAATAATATTAAAAACGTAGCAAATCAATAATCTGCTTATACGCCGGCATAAGAAATTATTTATAAATGTATTAGGTATTTGGAAACCTATTTCGTATAGTTCATGGGCCTCTCCTATAGTTATAGTCCCAAAGCCAAATTTGAAAATAAGAATTTGTGCCGATTTTAAACAGTTAACCCACAATTAGACATGGAACAGTATCCTATTCCCAAACTGCAAGATTTATTATACAAGTTAAGGGGTGGATGTTATTTTTCAAAAATAGACTTGTCTGAAGCTTATTTCCAAATTTCTATGGATGATGAATCCAAGAAAGTGTTAGTTGTAAATACTCCGCTTGGGTTATTCCAATATCAAAAGTTACCTTTTGGCGTTTCTAGTGCACCGGCAATTTTTCAACGGTTTTTACAACAATTAATATCCGATATTCCAAACACTGTTAACTATCTTGATGACATAGTAGTTACAGGTAAAACCTTAGAAGAACATAAGCAAAATTGGGAAAAACTTCTTAAAGAATTACAAAATGCTGGTTTAACTTGCAATTTATCTAAATGCTCATTTTTACAAGATAAAATTGAATATCTTGGTAATATAATAAGCAAAAATGGAATCGAACCATCTGATAAAGGTATTCTAGCAATTCAGAATTTGCCTAGACCAAAAAATTTGAACGATTTACAAGCTTTCATGGGTAAAGTAACGTACTACATGAAATATACATATAAAGGATTTTTCAACTTTATGTGAACCTCTTAATAAATTAAGAAGGAAAACTAGTCCTTTTATTTGGGGAAATAGTCAAGAAAAGGCATTCCAAAATCTCAAGAAGCAATTAATTTCTACAACCAGATTGTCTCATTTCGACGATAATTTACCTATAGTCTTAGCAACTGATGCATCGTCTTTGGGTTAGGAGCAGTAATTTCCCATGTATATCCCGATGGTTTAGGAAAACCTATAGCGCATGCTTCTAAAACTTTAAATTGCCACCAGAAGAATTATAGCCAAATTGAAAAAGAAGCATTAGCCATAATATTTGGAGTAAAGAAGTTTCACGAATATCTTAACGGCAGGAAATTCATTCTTACTACGGATCAATTTTTAATTCTCAGAAGTCTATCCCAACACACTCAGCGCACCGGCTTCAGCGATGGGCTTTTTTTCTATCAAGTTACACATTTGATATTAAATATAAATCCTCTAATAGTCATCAAAATGATGCATTATCGCGGTTGCCTTGTTCATCAGATGAGGAGCTTGATGTTGAATTGGACAACATAGATATAAATTTGGCTGAAGAAATGTCTTCATTTCCTGTGAATGCTGCACAAATTGCAGAGTGTACAAAAAAGGACACATTGTTAGCAAAAGTTTTTAAATTTTGAAAAGAAGGCTGGCCAAAAAAATTTGATGATAATTTAAAGCCTTATTATAATAGACGAGAGAATTTAACAACGGTAGATGGTGTAATTTTATTACAAGTAGATACTAACCGAGTGGTTATTCCAAAATGTTTTCAGAACAAAATATTAAACCTCTAACATAAAGGTCATTGGGGTGTTGTTAAAACTAAGCAATTAGCACGTCGGTATTGTTGGTGGCCTGGAATTGATAAGTCGATTGAAAGTTTGATTTCAAATTGTTCACCATGTTGTTCTGTAATGTCTATGCCCACAAGAGAGTTCAGCTTCTGGCAAGCACCTACAAAACCTTGGCAGCGACCTTTTAAAAACTCCATGTGGTTTTTATGTGTTGATGCATTTTCACATTATCCTTACGTTTACAATATGAACTCAACTACTACATCAGCTACAATAAGTATGCTAGAAAATATTTTTGCAATGGAAGGTCTTCCTGAAGTAATAGTTACTGATAATGGTCCTCAGTTTACGTCGGAGGAGTTCAAGAAATTTTGTAAAACAAATGGCATTGTTCATTTAACTACAGCGCCTTTTCATCCAGCATCCAATGGGCAAGCAGAACGTTTCGTTCGATCATTGAAAACTTCTCTTAAAAAGCATATAGACTCTGGAAAGAGTGTTGGAGGATCATTACTTAGATTTTTGTCAACATATCGTTCAACCCCTAGAGAGAACGGAAAGTCACCTGCGGAATTACTACATGGTCGACAGCTAAGAGTTATTCTGAGCTTGCTAGATCCAGTTGAACAAGTTCGTAAGGAGTTTACAACATCAAAATTTAAAATAAACGAGAATGTATCTGCAAAAATTGTTAAAATATTAGGAAATATGCTATATATGCTTAAAACTTCAGAAAATAAAATTGTCAAACGTCATCAAAATCAAATAAGGAAGTATAAATTTAACATTAAACAACAAGGGGATAATCAGCGGGAAGCACCACAAGATTTAATCTTTTTTCCGCCTTACAATTATAATAATAACAATAATAATGAATCTTCTATCGTTTCAGATCAGCCTATAAAAAAAGTCATGATAGAAACGATCAGCATATATCTACAAATTCCTCTAGTTCAACAGCTACAAATGATTATTCTTCAGCAGATAAAATCTTAAGAAGATCAGAAAGAATTAAAAGAAAAACGGCGAAGGAATAATTGATATATATTAACTTTGTTAAGTTTTACTTGTTGTACAAATATTTTATTTAACATATCTTCATTGAATTTGTATTTTTAGTTTTATGCAAGGCGAATTCATAAAGGTGACATTTTCCAGTCATCTGTTTATTGTTTATTTTTTGTGTGTATACTGAATGTCAAGCTTTGTTTACATTTTGTGAAAAAATTAATTCAAATTTAAAATTCAATAAAACTTTAAATAGTTGAAAAAAAACTTATTTAAATTGTATAAAACAAAAAAAAAAACTGGAAAAATATAAACACAAGAAATTAAAACTGCGTAAGGAATGAGTGGAGCCACAATTAATTTGCAATTGAGGAGTTTTTTACGCAATCGTGTATATTTTATTAACAAAAAAATTTCCTTTTTTATATTTTCAACAAATATTTTTGACATTCATTCTAACTTTTTACAAAAACAAAATACATAGTATTTTTCAATAAAAAGGGATAGCTAGCATAACTCTATCTCATGATGCAGCCACCTTTATAACTTCGCCTTGGTTTTATGTAAATTTCAAATATTTGTCAGTTGTGAAATAAATTTTTATTAGAAAACATACATACATAATAGAAATTTCTATTTGGAATATGTATATAATTTTTCGAAAAAAAATTTTGTTAACTAGCGAATTACTCCACGTCTAATTTGATTTGAAAACTCCACTTTGTGTTTTTTTTTTTTTAATTTATTTACCTGTTGTTGTTTTTAATTTCTGTCTTCTTCGTATTGCTGTTAAAGGCGAGAAAAATAAATATTTTCAAAACAAATATTTATTTAACAAATCATCTACATACTCGTATTCTTATGAACAACCATTTGTATGAACGTAAATAAAAGATGTTTTAGTCTTAAACTATTGCATACTTAAGCATATGTAGAGTATCTGTGTGTATATTGGAGTCCAAGTGCTTGAATATAAATTGTTATCATTCTATTGACCTATGAATATCATGATAATGGTGTATTTTTTATTGTTCTTTAATTAAACAATAAAATAGAAATTATTATTAGAATTGTTTCATGTTGTTATATTGGGTAGATTTTTTTTCTTACTTTAAATATTGTAGTTTTTCGTAAACTCATCGATTACCAAAGAATTCGATCTTTAAAAACTTGCTCTTCCTAAGGCTATACTACTTCTTCTACCATCTTTCTTACTACAAGTTTAAATGTTCACATTTATATTTTTTTTTTTTTTTTTCTTCTCAAGAGGAATATAAACGCAACTCGTTACAAGAACATCATATAATGAAATAAAAAGAAATGCACACACTAAAATAAAAAAAAAAATATTCAAAAAAGAGTACATATACTACTTGTGCATAAATAATGGACAGGGGCGTATTAAAAAATTAATTTAAATTTTACATAATATGTTTTGATTGTGTTATAACAAACAAGAAACTTTGCTACACAAACTAAATTTCCCGGGGTTCCCACATAGCCACTCTTTTTGCTAAAGTCCACAGATTACGAAAATGCCAATATTTGCAGGTACTTCTTTAAGCTCTTTTTATTTGGGGGAGATAAGGGATTGTTTTCTAAAATTTCAAACTCGTTTCGAAAGAATTGAGAAATATAACTATTTTATTTGATTTTGTAAACAAAATATTCTCAGTGATCTTAATTGCCTTTTACTTTCATTCCAATTAAAATTAGCCCCAACTACGCCTCTGTTTAATTCCTTTATCAACTACAACTTAGTCAAATGCTCATGATTTGCAAAGCTTCCTACTTTTTCCATCGTCATCATCATCATCATCACCATTTTCCATTTCTTCTCCTGCTTTTTCGAAATAATGAAGAACAAAAAACCTATAACTAAACACACGTTTAGGTAGTGGCTAAAAAGTATGGTCGCTGCTATGGCGAATAAAGCCGCAGCAATAAGAAGAAAAATTGTCGCTACATTCATTAAAATTTCTTCTCTGTTGCTGGCAAAACCTTAGTAATTTCCAACTTAGTTTAATATTCTGCAAAAGCAATAAGGTTTATAACGACTTAAGTGCATCGTATAATGCAGTTTTTACAACGAGCTTAACATTTCTAGAAAAAATTAGACTCATATACCTATTTTCATTTGGATACATACATTTTTTTTTTTTTTTTTTATTGAATCTTTCTTGTCGAAAATTACAATATGAATTCAAAGCTTAATCCTAATTCTTATTTGTATTTGTTAGCCGTTGCCAATGTAACCGCTAATTAATTGCATTCAAGAGTCAAAAAAGCCTGCTAGGCTCAAAGTGTCGGATCTTTTCAGCCTCCGGTGACCTTCGAACTTTATTTGATCCCGAGCGAGGTAGTTGAGATGGACCATTAGTTTATCTATGTATTTGACTGAATACTTTTTAATTTCTTCCTGGATGGTAGCGATCTCTGTGGATAATGTCATTGCGTATATACCATGGGGCGCAGACAATTTGCCGTTATATCCTAGACTGTCGTCTTTGTAGCTTCTGGATGTTTGATGCGCATGCAGTACCCCATAATTGGATGCCATATGTCCATATTGGTTTTATGATAGACTTGTATAAGAGACCTTTGTTGTCTTAGGATAAGTTTGAGTTTCGACCGATTAGCCAATGTAGTTGGGCTGCTTTAAGTTTCATAGCCGTTATTTTCGCTTCAATATGACGAGACCAGATCAGGCGTCTATCTATATGAATTCCCAAGTATTTAACATGGCTTTCTACAGGAACAGTGAAGACGTTTGTCTTCTGATACATACATATCGATCCCTAAATCGTAAAGGGACTTGTTATTTAGTCTAGTGCATCATAATCAATCCAAAACTCGATTTAAATTTTTTTTGTTGTGACGCCCTTTTGTATTTTTGGTGACGATATGTATAAAAACATTACCGCTTGAAGAAAACGCTCTGAGGTACTAAAAATAATTTTGGTACCAATAATTTCTGCAGCAATGTTTCCTTTTGACATTACATATTTCCCCACAATTCTCGAAAGGTTTAATTGATTAGAGATCAAATCAAACATTCATTACAGTGTTACCTTTTCGATGTTAACTTAGTGCTCGTTTACTTTTAGTAGTTTTTGTAGCTGCGATTTTTGTCTTTTCTGCTTAAAAATTGCTTCTGTGCTAATATTAGGCGCAAGGAAACAAAACGAATAAAAGAGCATACGCACTTTAGTACCCATATCAATTCCTCCCTGTCCTCTCGTAAAAATATAAGAAATGTGAGGGAAAATCGCTCAGTGTAAACGGGTACTTAAATGCAAAGCATCTAAAAATTTTAGAAGTAGACTACGTGCATGTTGCACGCTTGAGCACCCACACCTTAGAAACCTAACTAGAAAACGTTATGTTACCTTAATTGAAAATAGTCCAGGAAACTGAATTTCGGTTTGGCTTAGAAATACACCAAGAGAAAAAACATTTATATAGTCACCTCCAATAAAACTATTTTTAACGAAAATTGTTTAACATATTATGGATAAATTAGCACTCATCAAGAAGAAAATGTTTAGTAATAATTTAAAATTTTGATATTTAATTAGGCTTGAGTTCATTAAATTTAAATTTCATAAAATTATTTTACTGAAGGAAGGAATTTTACAACATGAAATTAATTAAATTTGATTGATAATATTTATTCTTGGCTGAGCTGGGGATCAAACTCGGGTTAAATTTACGTTTCGAGAATAACCACATTCTCATCATCAGGATTCTTCGCAGTTCTACCCTCTTGATTGAGTCAAACATCAATCTCTAACCAATGGTATTGGTGGTTCGAAATTTGCTGTAATTAATTATGATTATTTTTTTCAATTTAATTACATGTTTCTTCCTTTTCTTTTGTTTTTTCGTACTCTTTCTGTCAAGACTTTGTCTTGAATACCTGAGTACTAGGGCTTCTAATCGGGATTGGTTTTTTGAATCCCGGGATTCGGGATTGAAGAAAATATTTCGGGATCCTGATTTCGGGATCCTTGGATTTTCGGGATATTTTGAATCCCGGGATCCACGGGATTTTTGAAAAATTTTCGGAATTCTTCGGGACTTATGTAAATACTGTAAATATGTATGTAAATACTTTTTAAGTTGCATGAAAAAACCTTAATTTTCCATTAAATACTCATATTTCATGAACATATGGGTATTATTTATTTGTAAAAAATATAATAAAAACAAACTTAAAATAATAATTACTCACAATTCATAAATATCATGTAAAAACGTAACAAAAAAACATAAAAATCATATTTTTATCGATATTTGATTATTGATATAAAAATTACACCATTTCCAAATGTATTTTAATAAATTGTGTACAGGAAAACATTTGGACAATTTTAAAATACAATTGCACAATTTCAACAAAAAAAAATTGGAAAATTTAATAAAAATCCTTTCAACTTATTTAATCGATATATTTTGAACAAAATTTTTTGTTATTTATAAATTGTACATATTGTAATTATTGTTTTCTCAAATGAAAGGTAGCATAGTTTTTGTTTAAGTATGTTTTGTTTATTTTTGAACAACAGGGCGTATCAAAAACTTTTTGTGTCAACAAATACACCAACAAACATATACATATTTATTCAAATTACTTAAAAAATGTAAAAATCCCTGCAGATAACGAGACTAGTCCATACATACATGAAAAGAGTTGTCCATAAAGGAGTACGAGTACTCCAAAACTACTCCAAATATATGGGTAAAAGGTTTAACATTACGATGTCCTGGGAGGGGACCATATAACCCACCGAAGTAGTCCCTAAACTACTCCATGGAGTACTAAAGTGGGTTAGTTTTAAAAGTTGTCCATGTTACTACAGTATGGAATACACTTAAGGGGTAGTTTAAGCATTTAACTTTTTAATTTTTTACTAATCGCATTTTATTTTTAGTCTATTATTGCTATTTTTAAATATATTTACTTGGTATTTTTAATTTTTTTACCTTTTTCCACAAATTTCACAAACTTTCACTTTTAAATAAACAATTAATAATGGACACCATCAGGGCTACCAATGTGTAATACAGTACATTGGACCATGTTGTAAGTAGTCCATTTAAGCCACAATGGACCACGTAGTCCAATATTATCTGTAGGGATAGTACAAAATATAAAAAAAAATCGGGATCCCGAAAATCCTGGGATTTCCCGATTGGAAGCCCTACTGAGTACATTTGCTTATTATGTTTTTTCCACATAAAACTGAGTGTACACGACATATTTTTTACATCTGACTTGTCAGATTTTCCACCGCAAAATACATCCATGTCGTGTGTTACCTTTATTTTTGCTTCTGTAATAGTCAGATGCAAGGTCATCTAACAAAATTTTAATAATAGCATATATGCTTTATTTTCTTCTGACAAACCATCTGATATCAGCTGTGTCAGAAATCTATGCCGAGAAGAAATCGGCAGTGGCGGTAAGTGCTGGGAAACTATCGATAGACTATCGATATTATCGATAGTCTTAAAATATCGAAAATATCGATAGGAAAAATATAAATATCGATATTTTTATTATTTAAAATACTGCTATGAAGACATCTAACAGCAGGTATACACACAGTTTTTGCCGCAAATTTTTACTTGCTATTATTACTTCGCGCTGAATTACAGCAATGAATACAAACAACAAGCATGGCAAGTGGTACGGATCTTATAGTCCCTACTTCGGTTCCTTCAGAACGGTACTTACCAATTTTTAAAAAACTGCCATCTAAAGTAACGTGCGTATATACATACGTCTCATAGGTTCAATAAAGTAATAAAAACAACGAACTGTAGCCTTATAAAAAATAATTAATGTTTCCTGCACAAGTACAAACATTCAGTCGATAGTAATATCGATATATCGATAGTGAAATCTGAACTATCGATATATATCGATAGTAGAAAATATCGATAGTATCCCAGCACTAGTGGCGGTATACTATTGACGGAATAATTAGCCGGCTGAAGTTAATATACTGCAATACCGATATATGCATGAGAATTTCACTTTTGAATTTAAAATATGTATTTATATTTATAAAAAATATTTCATTATAATTTCCTAATTTGGTATATTCAAATTTAAAAAAAAAAAAATTTAAGACGGCTGAAATCTTTTACGGCGAAACTAAAAATTTTTGTGGTGGCAGCATTCTATTTTTAAACCGAGAACTACTTTGGTTCCTGCAATAACAATGCGAAGAAAACAGAGAAAATGTCAGAAGCAAATTACGTGTACGTTTGTGACCGTATGTTATAAACCTTATTTAAAACGGCAATTTTGACAGACATGCACAATTACATGTGACTTGAAAAGATGACAAGTCAGATGTAAAAAATGCCGTGTACAAGCTCCTTTAGTAATAACAAAAATATAAACACTTTTAATAGCATTGTTGTTTTTCTACCGTAGTATGTTCCTCTTAGAAAAGTGCAAAATACTATTGTTAACTCAAAAACAAACTATTTAGCCATAACGTGTTTAGACGAAACCATAATATGGTTGAGGCTTAGTGATGGAGGACTTATTTAACCATAATATGGTTGCCGGTGATAATAACAGGTTTTTTCTCTGCGTGGAAATGTCAGCAACACTAAAACAATCAATTGAAGAAATAAACACCTTCTGCTATCTCGAAAGCATACAGAACAAGAGTGGTGGTTCCATATAAGATATATCTAGCCGATACAAACTTTTGTATGCATGTGAGTTCTGGAACACATCATCAAGCGAACTGCAATCGAAACAAGTTTTTGTAAACAAATGTTGAAGGAATGTTGAAGAAAAAAACTCCCAAAAATCTCTTCAATGAACATTGCTACCATAAAAATTAATTTTTTTATTCATCTTTTTCAAAAATTTTAAATATTTATTTATTGTCTTTGCTTCTTATACCTGACGAAATCTCACAGACATAACGTAGCGTGCCATCAACAATCTACTTCAATCGTTTGGCTTTATGTAGAGCATATTATGTGTGGTTGGTCAGTGCAAAAATATTGACATTGCGCTGTTTCTTAACGTAGCAGAATTTGTGCTTTTGCAGCGACACAATAACAACAACAATAAATAAATAAAATAAATAAATAATTTGGCTGTGGCGAATCAACTATACCCTTAACAGAATTTGAATAATATGTATTTATTTAGAATATAAAACGATATCGCTGTAAGTGCATTATATAGGAGTTATGGTGAACTTTGAACCGATTATAGTAAATTTTAGCAGTGTGATTTCTAGTCATGTTGCACCAAAATATACTAAATTCCATGACAATATTATTATTTGTTGATTTTTTGAGAGTAGTTATTATAAGGGTCCTAATGTGAATCGATCCCCAAAAAATAAGATTATAAGAAGTAGTGCAAAAGGCCGAATTTTGTGTCAAATTTTTTGACAATATCGTCATCCTTAAAGATTTTAGACGAATAAAAACGTTTTTTTAAGGTAATAAGTACAATTTTTACTAAATTTCAACTAAATTTCTTGACATTATCATTATTCCTAAAATCTTTAGGGGTAACAACTCGTTACCATTATAAGATTTTAAAATTGTATAATTCAAATATTTAGAAAGCATAACAGAAATTGGTTAAAAAAAACACCTAATATATTTTAATTGTCTGGTCCACATTTTTAGTTCCAAACTTTTTTTGTATTAAACCGATTTTGCTGGCTTCGAACTTGGGAGAACTTGAAACAATGTCATTTAAATGGCTTAATTCTTTCCACTCTTTTAGAAGTGAACATATCACTAGAACCCAGAATATACATACAAGATAATTTTTTTTTGTACCACACTGAATGACAAACCTACTACACCCTAATTCAACACTCGTGGTGGAGGGTATAAAAAAAACATCTACATAGACAGCAACAGCAATGACGTTTCATTTATACGAACAACAAACGGTTGGTTCGTCGCTTGATGGTGAGTTTGATGTTGACTGCCTTGCTTGGTCACATTTTTATCTTTTGAGGAATATTACGAAAACACGCAATGTCCGAATAAACACAGGCACACAAACTTAGGGTTTTAAATAACTATGAAAGTTTTTTTTTTGCCTCTTCTCATTGTAGTTTAATGGTAGTAAGTCTGTTTTTTTTTTTCTTTCGGAGTCCAGCAGCTTTAAAAATGCAACAACAATAAAAAGACAAAACCTTAAACGAAGCTGAAGTAATAAATGTTGGGTAGACGTAGAGTCGGAGGAGGAAAAGGGATTAGTATTGAAGCAAACAAAGGGTAAATTTTTGTTGTGGACAATGGTTAAGAAACCATTTTAATACAAGGTAAGGACGAATTGTAAGGACACTAAATTTAAGGAGGAAGGCCATTTAATACGTCAAAGAGGTACTTATTTTATATACATTTATATGTAGTAGGAATAGGCTTGCGAGATTGAAAACGACACATAGTTTGAAAAACTGGATTTTTCTTGACAAATAATAATTCAGTTGAATTAAAAAAGATTTTATTATTAATACATAGAAAATTAATCTTCATATCAGTGTTGCCAGTGAAATTTCGAGAAAAATACACAGAAAGAATAACACTCGGGATAAATCAAGTTTTTAATGATTACCCTAAGTACGAGTCGTACTCAAAAATTCAAGTACGAATAACACTAAAACGTACTCAAAACAATCCTAAATGGGATTACTTTCGAGAATCAATCCCGGAATTTCTTGAAATAAGTATAAAATTCTTAAATCAAGTAAATAAAATATTACACTTTTCATTGTGTTCAACCCTCCGGCTTACGCATGTTTTGATTTTCTATACACATTGAAAAAGTTCTGGCCAGACTCATGTGTACCACGAAGGGTTAAAAAGTAAATTTTAACTCTTGCTTCTCATTAAGTTTATATTTTTTATTAAATATATACATAAGATTTCTAAAGTAAAAACCATATCGGGCATGATGTTGGTGTTTTATCATTATTATTAAGGTGTTATACGGGTAAGTAAACTGATCATAATAATTTTTTCTTTCCAATTTTTTTTTTTTTTTTTTGTTTTTTCCAAACACGAATTCAGGATAAAATCAACTTTATAATAATTAAATCAAGCGCATTTTGAGATTGATGCAATCTTAGTTTTACTTAAATCAATCTCATTTTCGGATTATTTCAAGTACGAAATCGGGATTGAATATGGATAATTTAAGTATTTTGCGATTGAAAATCCGTAGTTGAATCAATCTTTCTGTATTTGATTCAAGAAAATCCGTACTCACCGTACAATTAATACCGCTTCGGATTGATTTGAGTACGGATGGATTGATTTTTCTTTTGAGTGCACATTTAAGTCTCCAAAAAGATACACTTTTTCCCAAAAAGATACATTTTGAAAAAATGTTAAAATCCATTTTAAACGTTTAACATTTATTAACATAACATTGTTATTGCATATTTAATGAATATTGTAATGAAAATGATATCATGTAAATTCATTTTTATATTTACTTAAGTCACAAATATTAGGTAGGCAATTCTTAAAAATACAGTAAGCAAACTTTAAATTTATTGCTCTAGTGTGAGTTATAGGAATATGTATATGGGGGAGTTCATGGCAAGTGATGTCTATCCAAGGTTACTTCTTTTGGATAGTAGTTTAGACACAAATTTTCAACAAGATCGGTTTAAAAGTTTATGAGCTAAAGGGGGTCAAAGTTTGACATTTTGGCCATACAGGTGTTCTTTCTCATCCATGCAACTTCCCATGTGCCGTCACAACCCTGTAAAAACAAAATTGTGACTCTACCAAAAATATGGTACCATCACAACACTGTAGATACAAAATTACAACCTTAGTTTTTTAATACCGTTTTTAAATAAGATTCAACACCGGTACAACACCCTAAATACAAATATACGACTTTAGTTTTTTTAACGTCCTATTTGCCATAAAACTACACCGCTACAACACTGTATATACAAGAATTAAACCTTTATTTCCTAATACCGCGTTTATAATAATTATATACCGCTAAAACACTGTATGTACAAAAATTTAGTCTTATTAATTTGATAGAGTCGTATTAAAATGAAAACACAAAAACTATTTTAGGTGGATTAATTACGAATACCTTATCGGGTATGCTGCTGGTGTCTTATAATTGACAAAATAAATACAAAATAATAATTCAAATGCCCAATTTAATGATGACAGTTTGTCACTCAATTAGCCCAATGAGTCTTTTCTCTGATTTTACTAAGTCAATGCACTAATGACATTTTTCATAAAACTGACTCCGATTCGTCATTTCTGTGATGCCGATGTGCCACCCATCAATGACATAACTTCACCTGATGGCAATTTGGCCAAGTGATGGTAAGGCTGATATTACAAGAATCATAAAAAAGTGTCATGGGGTCAAAAACGAAGACACTTGACAAGTACTGATCTCAAATAACATCAGCTTTATGACGCCTTTTGTATCAGTGTACGAGTTCATTTTTTATATAAGCTTGTCACTCTGTTTCCAATTTTTAAAATATTGATCCAAATATTATAGTATATATTTATATCGCGTATAGTTTCAGCCAGATCGGTCCACAAATGTCTAAGATGTCACCAAAAAATTAAAACAAATATAATTAAAAAATAAGGACAGCCTCTAATTTGTATCCATAAATCGCTTTTTTTACCAAAAAATCATTAATTTTTTAACTCAATATAAAATTAATGAACTTTATTTTTCAACTTTGACATAAAATAAATTTTTAAGAATATTGTTAGTGAAAATAATAACATCGGTCTATAAATTGCCTATTTATAGACACATAACTATCTTTTTCTTCCAGAAATCATGGTTTTGACGGAGTAGCATGTACACCATATAAAGTAGCAAAACTAAATTTTGCTGAGATATTCCGTATATATATGTACCAGTATGGAAAAGTAGCTTAAGTTCAATATGGTAGTTTTTTTTTGCTTTAAGTATGTATATTATCGTATTAGAACCAGCTTTAAAAAAGGAAATTATTTAAGATTTTACACCTTTTATAATTTTTATAACTCTATATTAAAACAGATATATATCGTCTTAGAACTTATACCTGTAGTGCAATTCACTAACTTTTAACACTTTAATGGCCATTTTCTCATTAGGCGATTATCTTTTTTCCTAACGAAAAACTGCACATTAAAGAAATTTGGTTTTCTCAATGTCTCATTTGTTTCGATTTTATAGCAAAGCTAACCGGCACTCATCTGCCAATTATTTATTTTCCCTTTATTTGTCGTACAGATAAATTCAATCAGCTGACTCCCAACTTTTACATGTATTTTGAGTGGCGTTGCCAGCTGAAAACAATGTTTTTGTCGGTGTATTGAGAAACCCGAAATCGGTAACGGACGGTTTATCGGTCCAATAAATTTATGTTGACATTAAGTAACAGACAGTTTGTCGACACATTGAGAAAATGGCCATTAAAGTGTTAACTTTAACCACACATTTTGATGTTTGCACTAACCACTATGTGATTCACTAACTTATTTATAACCACGGTAAACAGTTTTATATTTCTCTCTATTCAAATTGATATATCGTGGCAACTCTGCCAAGAGAAATATCAAAATAGGATAAAATAACAAAAAAGAATAAAAAAAAACAAAAACCTTTTAACTTATAGATTTTAAATATGTGTATGTAAAGTGCGTACGGCATTACTTATTTTTATTATGTTGTTAATTATTTTATTTTATAATTTTATTAATTTAATTTTAATTAAATTAATTTTTTTAATATTTTAATTTTGAGTATTGACTATTGACGTCAGCAGCCGTCGATGGCTGCGAGTGTAAGACGGCAAATCCCTCTGAGGAGATCGAGTGTTAGCGATAAAAACATGTCAGGGTAACCAGCCGCCAGGGTTCGAATCTCAGATCAGTCAAGAATAAATGATTATCAATAACAATTTTAATTTATTTTCATGTTGTAAAACTCCTTTCTTCGTAAAAATAATTTAATGAAAATTAAATTTGATGAACTTAAGCCTGATTAAAAATATTAAAAATTTGGATTAAAAACCATAAATAGTTCAACAAAATTACCACAATACTAATTATTTTAATTTTATTTGAGTCAAATAGTTGGCTTTAGGCTAAATGAATAAGAAAATCCACGGAAAATTGGTGTGTGACAAAAATTGGATAAATTGTAGGCTAAATACCTAAAAGCCATATTATTTATCGACGATATAGGTACAACAATGGACAATCACTTTTCTTAGCGGATTTAACCACATCAAAAATGTTGGTGTTAATAAACCACAATTTGATATGTTAAAAATAACAGCTGACTGAAACAGCTGGCTTAAAACACCAGCAGATGTCGTTAAAAGTGTTAGTGAATAGCAAAATGGTTAATTTTGTGGTTAAAATTTTTAATCGAAACAATTGTGGCTTAAAAAGCATAGTGAATCGCACTACTGATATATTATTTGTTTACATTATATGTCGTTTTGATACCGTTAGAAAGATAAAGAGACCCCGCATTGAGACATTTACTTCAATTTGGGACTCTAAAACATTAAAATTGTTTGCCTGGCTTGTAAAATTTGCTAGAAGGCGACGATATGAAAATAGTTTTTAATAAAAAAAAACTGAGCCAAGTCGTATCAAATGAGCTAGGAAACAATTTTCTTTTCAATATTATGCCGAAGTGAATATAAGATTCGGCTATTTTAGCTTGTTTTTTATTCGGTTTTAATTTAAGCAAATTTGGTACATTTTTTAAAAATTTAGTAGTATTTAAGGATGTACCTTTAAAGGGTATTTCAAGTAAAACAATTAAAAATATAATTACGTACGTTTATACACAGAAAAAATTATCAGTAGTTTTTTATCAATTAAAAAAATTGTTTAAAAAGTATTTCAATGAAGTTAATGTAATAATTGAATCAATACTTTTTTTTTTTTTTCGTGAAAGAAAATTATAAATATAATTTTGATTTAATTAACATTTTAGTTGCTTTGAAATAATTTTTAAATTAAAATATTAATTAAATTAGATACCCTTTACATAGAATGTAGTAGTAGTATAAATATTGCGCATAGAAGTTTACCCGAGCCAGTCCTTACCGATTTATTAGGTTATATTATAGGCCTTGTTTATGACTCGGACCAAAAGGTGATGGCAGTTGAGTACATAAATATAGCAATTAATAAACAAAAAAAAATCGAGACATAATATTCATATATCTACCCGCTGTAAAAATATCGTGTTATTTTAATGTTAATTTAAATTTAATTTGCTAATACTGAAAATTTTTAAATTTAATACCCATTTTATGATATGTATTTACAGTTTACAACATCAACTTTAAATATCACAAGAGATCTTCGCCAGGAATTTGTAGGGAAGAAAATTAGGAACCAATTCGCTTTGTACTCTCGGAAAAAAACAAGTGTATCTGAAGCCTTTCTGGGACTTTAAAAGGGAGGATAAAATCGCAACTGACCAGAGTCATATCTGGTAGAGTATTCTACTGGAGTAAAAAAGTTCAAAAATCGAAAAATTTATTTAATAATTATTTAAACGGAATGCAGTCTTTTTAAAATTAATTGTTTTAATCCAAATTTTTATTATTTTTTTTTTTTAATTAGGCTTAAGTTCATTAAATTTAATTTTCATTTAATTATTTTTATGAAGAAAGGAATTTTACAACATGAAAATTAAATAAAATTTTTCTTGTTAATCTTTCATTCTTGACCGTGGACGGGGCTCGAACCCTGGCCGGCAGCTTACCATGACATGTTTCGATCGCAACCACTCGCTTTCCTCAGATGGATTTGTCGTCTTACACTCGCGGCCACCGACGACTGCTGACGTCAATAGTCAAACAGCAATCCTTAAAAACTAATTGTTTTACGGTAATTAAAATGTTTCTTTTAGCTCTCAGACTATTTTGTCCCTCGAACTGCGTATTATTTGTTTCAGTGAACCAACTAACCAACTTAATCAAACACACTCCTGTTTTCGGTGTAAAAATTTTTAAAAACAACAATAAAATCAACTCTTAGAATAGGAATGTGAATTATTTTTTGTTGTTGTAATTGTTGTCGCTGTATGTTGATAATTTTTGTTGCTGTTGTTGTTTTTTTTTTTTTTTTTTTTTTTTTTTTTTTTGAGTGGTTGAGCCCCTAAAGGCTACATACTTGCATGCATGCAGCAGCTTACGATGATGACGACGACTACAAAGATGATGATCATCATCGTAATGATCTGCTTCATTGCCACCATCATGGTAATGATGATGCACTAAAATGCAATGCTTAATTCTTACCTACAATATACTCTTCATCTGCTGATTCGTGCAACAGTTTTTGCAGGCAATGAAAAGCGTGCGCTGTGTTTCATAGGACAAAGCAACACAACAATGACATAAAAAGTCTATACATTTTATTGCAGAATTTATATTGGTTTGATTTTTTCTAGTGACTATTTGCGTGCGCTCGCTCTCTCTCTCTCGTTTCATCTTTCCACAACGTTACAAATACTAGCGTAGTAGCAATATTTTTGCAGTTGCTGCATAAGATGGCTGTCATTGTTGTAGTTATTATTGCTGTTGTTGCCATTTGTATATACATAGTAGGTTGCTAAAGACGAAATTTCATAAAAGCTGTTCCTTTATTTTTTTATTATTATTATGATTTTTTTCCTAACTCTGCCAAGTTGTTATTGTTTGTTAAATTATAGTAAGTCCCGAATCTGTCAGTCGTTGGGCTGGTTGCTTAGTCAGGCGGTCGGGTTTTTTCGCGCTGCAATTCATTCGTTTCGTATGCTAGAAAATTTACTACTATTCACTTATAGATTTGTGTGTCTTTGGGTATGTATCGGTAGTTTTGTATAAGTAGTAGTGTTGCTATAGCTTCTGCCGCCTGATAGTTTTGTGTGAGCTTCTTCTCTTTTCGTATTGTTGTTGTATTTTTTTTTTTGTTGTTGTTGGGTGAAGGTGGAACTGTGCTTACAGTAAGTTCGCACAGATAGTTTTAGGGTTTATTTTTTTATTTTGTTCTGTATGTATTTCCTTGATGGTTGGTTTTGATGTAAAGTTGAGCAGAGGCGTTTCTTAGGGGACAATGTTACTGTAAGAAAAATTGTTAAAAAAAAAACACTAAAAGAGCAGCTTAGTTTCTGCAAACACCTGTTTAAAAATAAGCATAAAGTTTGGTGTGTTTGAAAATCAGCATTCGATGCACTAATCACTTTGCATCCACGGAAATGTCTTTCCGGAATTAATTGGTTACATTAATACAGTTTTTATCGCTTTTACGGGTACCGGTTCTACACCAGCATTTTAAGCGTTTCTGCATCCAAACTTGCACCTATACTTTGGTATTCAAAATAGTCGATTTTATTTTTTAAATACCGTATTTATCCATCACATTATAAAATTATTTTAATAATATTTTTTTCGAAAAAATCCTAAATGGGAATTTTTCGTTTTAAACTTAAGTCGAATACAGAAAAAAAATTGTAATAATTATTTCGTTAAAACTGAATTTGATTTATGTACTTTCGATTCCAGGCAAATAGTTTTTATTCATGCCGCTGATGTAATAAAGCCAGTTTTTCTTTAAGCACTGCAATGCAGATAAAGCTGCTCTTGCACAATATGTATTTTAATGTGGTTTTGTCGGTTGTACGATCCATCTGTAATTGCACATGTTTTTGCAAAAAGTTGAGTGAATGTCAAAATTATTTGTTGAAAATATAAAAAAGGACATTTTATTGTTTATTAAATACACACAATTGCTTTAGAAGGTAAATCCTTTTCTGTATTACAAATTTATTGTGGCTCCACTTATTCCTTACGGCTTTTTTTATTTTTGTGTTTATAGTTTATGTTCACTCTTTCTGTTTTATAACATTTTAATCAATTTTTTCACGTATTTAGATTTTTATTGAGTTTTAAATTTTAGCAAATTTTGTTTACAAAACGTAAACAAAGCTCAAATGAAGATCAAAAATTAAAGTGGTACATCTGGAACGACTAGCTCAATATGGAAAAGGAGAATCTGAGCCTATTCGGGACGAACAGGCTTAAGTGGAGGGCAGTGTTACGAAAGTTAAATTATCTAAGAATTATTTATAAGTTATCTTGTAAGTTATAGTTTTATGTTATATTAAAATTGTCATGTATAATTTTCAACACAACTGTTATTTTAAAATAATTCCTACATGAATTTCCCAGTCATTTCTAGAAATGGTTTTAGAACATAATAAATAGTTATTACAGGAAGGTTCAGGAAAAATCTTGAAATAGCTATGAAATATAAAAAGGGGTGACTCATGAATAGTTAGCTTAGTTTGTTTTGAGAAACGGTTCTGTTCGTAACTAACAATTGTGAACAAATTAATTCTAATAAAGTTTGTTAAGTTGAATAAGTATGTGTTTTTATTCGGATTTGCAATTAAAAGAACACAAACGCGTTTATTAAAGGAAAAACGTAACAATATAATTGTACACAACTGTCTTTACTCTATTATTGTTTGTGGCTATTTGGACCGGATTCTGGCCTTGAGATTTCAAAATCAGAGTTTTTTCTTTTTCAGAGTTATTAAGCTAGCCACGTCCCATTTTGAATAAAAACTATTTAAAAACTATCAAATTAAAAATTCTCTAGCCGGTTATATTGAAAGAAATTCAAATTATAGCCTTCCTGATCAATATTAAAAGAATTCCGTATTAAAGTGGCACACGAAATAACACCACAGAAATACATGTTTTTTAACAAATGCATAATTTTAGTCTAATAAAAAAGAAAAATTCTTGACAAAAGTACGAAAAAACAAAAGTAAGAATAAAACATGTAAAATCAATTAAAATGGATAATCATTCAGGAAAGCATATTTCGATCTACCAAATGTTAGAATACAATTTGTTTTAAGGATTGATGTTTGACTATTGACGTCAGCAGTCGTCGATGGCTGCGAGTGTAAGACGGCAAATCCATCTGAGGAGATTGAGTGGTTGCAATCGAAACATGTCATGGTAACCTGCCGGCCGGGGTTCAAGCCCCAGCCACGTCAAGAATGAAAGATTATCAATAACAATTTTAATTAATTTTCATGTTGTAAAATTCCTTTCTTCATAAAATAAATTTAATGAAAAATTAAATTTCATGAACTTAAGCCTAATTAAAAAAAAATATTAAAAAATTTGGATTAAAAACCATAAATAGTTCAACAAAATAACCACAATACTAATTATTGTTAAAGCTAAGGCACGAGCTCTATGTGTGCATTTGTCCTTCAAGTTGTGCTGAAAAAGGTCAACAGAAAAGAAAAAGACAAAATGAAAAAAAACAAAAAATGTACTTGGACTTCAAGAAAAATTCTTGACAAAAGTACGAAAAAACAGAAGTAAGGATAAAACATGTAAAATCAATTAAAATGGATAATCATTCAGGAAAGCAAATTTCGATCTACCAAATGTTAGAATACAATTTGGTTTAAGGATTGATGTTTGACTATTGACGTCAGCAGTCGTCGATGGCTGCGAGTGTAAGACTGCAAATCCATCTGAGGAGATTGAGTGGTTGCAATCGAAACATGTCATGGTTACCAGCCGGCCGGGGTTCGAGCCCCAGCCACGTCAAGAATGAAAGATTATCAATAACAATTTTAATTAATTTTTATGTTGTACAATTCCTTTTTTCATAAAATAAATTAAATGAAAAATTAAATTTCATGAACTTAAGCCTAATTAAAAAAAAATATTAAAAATTTGGATTAAAAACCATAAATAGTTCAACAAAATAACCACAATACTAATTATTGTTAAAGCTAAGGCACGAGCTCTATGTGTACATTTGTCCTTCAAGTTGTGCTGAAAAGGGTCAACAGAAAAGAAAAATACAAAATGAAAAAAACAAAAAATGTACTTGGACTTCAAGAAAAATTCTTGAAAAAAGGAAAAAACATGTAAAATCAATTAAAATGGATAATCATTCAGGAAAGCAAATTTCGATCTACCAAATGTTAGAATACAATTTGGTTTTAGGATTGATGTTTGACTATTGACGTCAGCAGTCGTCGATGTCTGCGAGTGTAAGACGGCAAATCCATCTGAGGAGATTGAGTGGTTGCAATCGAAACATGTCATGGTAACCTGCCGGCCGGGGTTCGAGCCCCAGCCACGTCAAGAATGAAAGATTATCAATAACAATTTTAATTAATTTTCATGTTGTAAAATCCCTTTCTTCATAAAATAAATTTAATGAAAAATCCACTCTGCTGTGGATGTTATCTGTGTGTCTGAAACTTGGTTTGACTCTGAAATAATTGACTCCATTTTCAACTTGCCAGGCTTTAAATTATTTCGAGCTGATAGATTGACTCATGCTGGAGGTGTGGCAATATATGTCAGGTATGATATAAACGCTAGTGTAAAACTTAAATCAAATTACTCTAGTCAAATTGAATATATTTTTCTGGAATTAATAATGGGGGACGGGAAAAAAATTCTTCTGGCCTGTATTTATCGACCTCATGTTAGCATAGATATTACAAACCTAATGGCTGAAATTGAATCTTTATCATTATTTTACAATGATGTTATTGATGATATGCAATTTACTTAATGACAATTCGTTATCTGTTGATATGCAAGCACTTGGGCTTCTGCCAGTGAACAGTGTTGTTCCCACACATTATCCAAATGGTGCAAATAGCTTGCTTGACGTTTTTGTCGTTAACAACAGAAGGAAAATATTGTTGTATGATCAAGTATCTGCTGCAGTCTTTTCAAGGCACGACCTTATTTTCATTATATATGATGCCCTTACCCAAACTGAAGATTTTTGTTATAGTTACCGAGATTTTAAGAACATTAATTATAATATTTTAAGCCAGCGTATTGACTGTATCGGATGGCATCTCATCTATAACATCGAAGACGTAAATGATCAAACCGATTTCTTTCAAAATAATCTTATTGACTTATATAATGAATTTGTGCCGGTAAAAACAAAAGCTGTAAAATCTAAACAGCCCCTGTGGTTTAGTTCAACCATAAAACGCTTAATAAATGCTCGGGACTTAGCTTACAGTCGTTGGAAAAAATTTAAAACTCCAGAATTATATGAGATCTTTAAATCCGCAAGAAAAGATGTCGTAAAATGCATAACTACTGCGAAGTCTACGTATTATGAATTGAAATTTTCATCGGCCTTAGGAAGCAAAGAAAAGTGGAAAAATATTCGTGAAATAGGTATTGGAAAGAGTAGAAACACTACTTCTGTCTCAAATGTGGACGTTAACGAATTAAACAACAAATTTGTCAATGTCCCAGTTAAAAGACAAACAGTAAACAAGTATGCCCAATTAAACATCGTGCCTTTTGAACACAGTTTTTGCTTCAGATGTGTTGATCAAGCGGAAGTTCAGAAAAGTGTATTTGGCATTAAATTAAATGCTGAGGGTCTAGATGGCATAAATCCTAGATTTTTTAAGCTTGTCGTTCATAAACTCCTGCCGTTCTTGACATATTTGTTTAATTCAATATTAACCAAGTCAGTTTTTCCTGATGCGTGGAAAAAAGCCAAAATTATTCTAATTTCCAAGAATAACAATGATTTCAGACCCATTGCAATACTTCCATTCCTGTCAAAAGCTTTGGAAAATATTATGAAAAGTCAAATTTGTGAATATCTGAGTAAACAAAAGCTATTAACTGATTATCAATCTGGTTTTAGACAGGGAATGAGCTGTATTACTGTTCTCATTGACGTGGTGGAAGAACTTAGGTCTAAACTGGACAATGACATGGTCTCTTTTCTTGTACTCCTAGATCATAGTAAAGCTTTTGACACTGTTGAACATCAGATTCTGTTATCTAAGCTCCAAAAGTTCTTCAATTTTCCCCTACAGCCAGTAAACTGATCTCCTTAATCGGAAGCAAACCGTTTTCTTGAATGGCTTAATGTCTAATTGCCTTGAAGTTAACAGAGGGGTTCCGCAGGGTTCTGTTTTGGGTCCCCTTCTGTTTTCGTTGTATATAAATGATCTGCCAGATGTATTAACCCATTGTGGAATACAAATGTATGCTGACGATGTACAATTGTACTTAAGTACCAAAATAGACAGTGTAAGTTCTTGTATTAATCTCATAAACCATGATCTTAATAGAGTTCATCACTGGGCGTGCATGAATGGTTTGTGCATAAATCCATCGAAATCTAAATGCATTTTCATATCCAAAAATAATAAGAAAGCACTTAATAACAATGCTTCATTATTTATCAACAATGATAAAATCGACTTTGTGCCATCGTCACCAAATTTAGGAATTACGTTTAATTCTGAACTTTCTTGGTCAAACCATATCTGTATTATTGCAGGAAAAGTGCACGGAATGCTTAGGAACTTATGGGCTATTCAATCTTTCACTCCATTTAATATAAGCTTGTTACTAGCTAAAACTTATCTAATACCGGTTTTACTATATGGATGTGAAATATTTGCCAATTGCGACACCTCCGATTTTCATAGACTTGAGGTAACCTATAATAATATAGCTAGATATGTATTTAACCGTAGGAGAACTGATAGTATTTCGTCGTACTCCTTTCAGCTTTATGACATGAGCTTTAAAAATCTACTAAAATTTAAAAGCCTCCTCATGATGCATAAAATAATATATATACAGGAGCCCGAATATTTATTTAAGAGAATAATTTTTGCCAAATCTCCACGCGGTAAAAATTTGATTTCTCAAAAATATAGATATCTTATCTCTTCGAGACAATTTTTTAACTACACAATTAGTCTCTGGAACAAATTACCATCACGTTTTCAAACACAAAGCAACACTTTGGCCTTTAAGAAGGAATTATTAAAGTATTCTAAAAATCTTTAATATAGCTTAAATATATCTATATCCATTTAATTATTAATTGTTTTATTGTATAACTTAATTTTTTAATTCAATTCTTATATGTTAAATTGCCTTGTAACTTACTATCACTGTAAATTATAAGATTTATATCTTGTTGTGATAGGTATTAAAATAAAATAAAAATAAATAATAAAATAAATAAGCCTAATTAAAAAAAAAATATTAAAAATTTGGATTAAAAACCATAAATAGTTCAACAATATAACCACAATACTAATTAAAAATATGTACATTTTTTATTTCTTGAGGAAACTAAAGCTAACACCTTTAAATTTGGTTGTGAAAAAAATTATTTTTTTCTAAACTTTAGTTTAGAAGATATAATTAATTGAATTTAAAAAAATGTGATTCCTTATTCAAGTGGCAGGCAGTGTATTAGAAAAGTTTAAAAAATTTTTAATAATTACATATGTAATAATTCTTGTTATTTTTTTCTTTGTTCAAATTAATAGCTTGATCTTAATAACTAAGAAAGTCATTTTAATCATACTATTTTTTCCTCATCTTAGTAATCTGTCTTTTTTCAAACATATCTATTGTAATCATATTATGGTTGCCCAAAAAGGTGCAAAATCGTAACACAAATACATTGGTTTAACTCCAAAATGAACCAAATGAATAGTGTTATCTTGTAAACTATAGTAACAGTTAGGAAATATGTATATACAAAAATAGTTTCGACCCCTTATGCGAAAAAACTTTGTCACAATCTCTGCATTTTAAGTATTGTATTTCTTTTGTGTCATCCTTTCTAGTACATGAATATTTCGCTAAGTTTGTACGTAAAAATGTGTGTGTTTGTGTGTGTGTGCTTTGCAACAAGATAAAACTATAAGAATATTGTGGATGCAATTGCTATGTCGCAACTTTTGCAAAAGACATTTTTGAATATATTTTTAGGTAAAAATTTCAATTATTAATGATAAAATAGATTATGATCGTGTTTAGTTTCGTTTCAATTTTATTTTTCCTTTTTTTCGAAGTTTGTGTGAGTGTGTGTGTATTTGTTTTGTATCCTTCGTTCTATCTTTCAAGATGGTTGTTCTGAATGTTGTTTGTTATTGCTGTAGTTTTCAATGTTTAAAAAGATGTTACAACAATGCACTTGGTACGAGAAGATATGTTTATTATGTTGTTTGATATTCAAACGTAGTATGCTCGTCCTATAATAACAGTCTGTCCCAAAGTCTTCAAGTTTTTTATATTTTTTCGTATTTTAGTTTTTCTCTTTTTTTTTCTGTTAAACAGTTGAAAGAAAACGAATTTAAGCTTTATTTTTTCCATTTTTTATTGCAATATTTTTTAGTCGTCGTGGTTTTTTGTTAAATATTAAGTCTTAAGTTTAAAATTTACAACATTATATCTTGTCGTATCGATTTCTATTACTATTTTATCTCATCTCTGGCAATCACACTTTTGCAATAGACCACATTATTTCCTCTATTCCAATGATTTTTATTCATTGGTCAAGTTCAAAAATATTGGGAGAGAAAAAAAGGAAAGAAAGAAATATTTTTAATAAAATTGTTGGCAATCGTTGAAATCTAATTTTTCTTTTTATAGATTTGTTTACGATTGCATGAGTGAGTATTTATTTTGTTTCCTAAAGTTTTTGGTTGGTTTGGCATTTTCTGTTAGTTTTTCTTACGCTTTTTATCCTGCTGCTCTTGATTTATAAGTCATATACATTGTGGGAATATATCTTTAGAGATATTTCATTATTCTGCGAATTGCATATTGATTTTTTTTTTTTTTGTAATATTTAAAAGTTTTGCTCAAATATTACATTACAATGTTTTGTACTTAAAAAATTTAATATTTAACAGTTTTTATGTGAAGATGTTGTTCTTAAATTAATAATTTATAACCAAATATATTCAAAAACTCTTATTAAATTTTTGTTTAAAAGTTAGTATCTACAAATTTTTCTATTAATTGGTAAATATTTTATCAAAAAAATAACTTGGAGTGTTGATTCATTATACTACAGAAAGTAACTGATATGCTTTGTAAAAAGGTTAAGGGTAATGTGGGTATTAGGGATGCCAATCCCTATATCCCAATCCCGAAAAATCCCAGGGTTTTCGGGATTCAGTGAATCTCGGTATTTACATTTTTTTAATAATAATTTTTTTTTTTTTTTTCTTCTTTTTTTATAAAACAAAATTTTTTATGACATTCGCCATACAGAGGATGTGGAACACAATATTGATCTTTAATATTTATTTAATTAAATCTATTAATACCGTCATTGAAAACGAAAGAAAAAGGTGCAACTTTGTTATTCTTTTAAAGCGTGTCAAACAATTATAAAGAAATTTAAATTTAATTTAAATGTGAGAAGTGCTGAAAATAATTACAGAAGAACATTAATTAAAGAAAAAAAATTCTTATGAAATAAATATCTAAAGCCCGATTTCTCCCGGTTTATGAAATAATCATCCGATTATTATAATATCTGATTCACTGCATGTCTAGGATACCTTAAGTTTATGTTTGAAAAGAGAACTGGCATATCAGGTCCAGTTGTCGAGAAAATAGGCGTAGTCATATGACGACGCTATTAAAATATAAGTACAAAAATGTCTGTGATTTAAGATGTTTTTCGTCCTAGCTTCCAAATGATTTCGTTTTGCTTTTTCTCGCTTTTTCCTTTTGTTGTCTTGTTGTTCATTGGTTGTGGAAACTCTTCGTTGATTCTTCGTATTTCAGCAGTTGCTAGAAGTTGGTTACGAGACGAACAATTAATATTTCTTTCGATTTCCTTATCTGAGTCTTCATCAGTCAAGACGTCAAAGTCTGAAGGTTGGATGTAAAATTCTAAAATATCCAGAATGTCCGCGACACTAAGAAATTTACTGATAAAAAACCGAAAACAAAAAAAAAAGTTAGAATCAGCTAGTACTCATTGTATCATACTGTCTTCATTTCTTCTACAAGTCGAATAAAGATTTTTAGCAAGAATATTGTAAACTAGTATTAATTTTCATTTTATATTACTTTTTGGGCACATTTATATAATTTACTAAGTTTTTAATACTTTCTTTCTAGTCGAACTCATAATTCTGAACTTTTTCAAAAAACTCTCACAATAAAAAATTTACCACTCACGAACATTTTGAATCTCAACGCTGAAGTCATTTTTTGTGGAAAAGTAATGAACACACAAGACAATGGTTATTGCTTTATTTGTTTCTATGCAATAATAACGGTTTACCACAAAGTTGAAGGAGCCAATATTTTTGTCGTCATATGGCGACGTTAGTTGAATTCGGGATAAAAAAGCATTCTTTAAATTTTCAAAAACCCCGAAACCCGAAAAATTTTGGGATCTCGTAAAATCCCAGGATTTGATTTTTTGAAATCCCGAATCCCGGGATTTGCGAAAACCAGTCCCGATTGGCATCCCTAGTGGCAATATACTCAAAGTTTCTTATACTTCTTTAATAAACTAGAAATATAAACTAGAAATTAATTTAAACTCTTTGTTGTTTTTATTCGACCTTTTTATACGTGTATAAATAAAAATGCTTTTGTTTCAACCTCGAGGCCAGTATTGAAAATAAATTGTATTTTAATATTTGCCGATATTTCGATACTCTTTGAATATCATCTTCTGGGCTTGTCTATAAATATAAAATGTATTTTCAATACTGGCCTCGAGCTTGAAACAAAAGCATTTTTATTTATACGTTTAATGAAAACTCTTAAAATTCTTTGTAACATTTAATAAAGAGGAAAAACTAAGCAGTGATATAAAAGTGAAGGGAAGGAAAATTTCCCCCATTATTTATATAATGGAATCAAATAAAGCTTAACGAGGATAACATTTTATTAAAAATAACTGAAACTGTCATAACACAGCAATTTTCCAATCGATTTTCTAAATATTCAAAAAAATTACTTTGATAATGAACTGGCAAGTGCACGGCTAAGAAAAATAAACTGGCAACATTGTTTTATTTTTTGCGAAAACAATAAAGCAAGTTGTTTTTGTTGCTTATAATTCTTATTCGCTTAACAGTTTTATTTGTATAATATCTTTAGTTTTTCTAAAATCTTTGGATGAAGTTTCCTGACGATCTGGCCAAAGCAACCATTGAAATGCGCATAGAAATAACTTCTCCCTTCAACAATAAATTTCAGTTTTTTTTTTTCAAGAATAATAATCTTATATTTTTAGTTTTTAAAGAAATAAGCTCATAACGCACTTGATCATAAAGATGGTATTAACTCAAAATTTAAGCATTTTCAGTAGATGCAAAGTATTTGTTATACCATAGAGCACAAAATCCTTGCGCCCAGCCGAAGGCCGTCTATGCAGAGAAGCTTTAGTTAGCGAAGCCGATTTTTGTTATACCATAGAGGAGAAAATCCTTGCCCCCGGCCAAAGGCCGGCTGTGCACAGAATCTTTAGTTAGCGAAGCCGGTACTTGTTTTATCAAAGAGGAGAAAATCCTTGCGCCCGGACAAAGGCCGGCTATGCTTTCGAGTTTGTCCACGGACACTATGACACTGGATGTTATGACATGCCACCTTTTTGCAATATGTCCCGTTATTTTTATAAAAAACATTTAGGAATTAGTAATACTGAATGATTTAGACAAATAGTATGCCCGAAAAAATGGGCTATTTTTCATATAAAATTGAAAAAACGAAAACTCACCCAATAATAACGAAAAATTGCCCAAAAATTTTGGGTCACTTTTCATATGAATTCAGGCCCAATTTTACATGGAATTTTTTTGGGCGATTTTTCATTTATTTTTTGGGCCATTTTTCTTTGGGCGATATTTCCTACAGACACGATTGATAGCATGGTTGGGATTTCGGCCATGCGCAAGGAGTTTTTTCTCTATGGTATAACGAAAACTGACCTGCGGCCTGGCGCAAGGATTTTTATGGTATAACGAATACTGGCTTCGCTAACTAAATCTTCTCTATATAGCCGGCCTTCGGCCGGGTGAAAGAATTATCTTCTCTTTGGTTTAACGAAGACTGGCTTCGCTCACTAAAGCTTCACAACATAGCAGGCCTTCGGCCGGGCGCAAAGATTTTCTTTTCTATGGTATAACGAACTCTGGCTTCGCTCAGTAAAGCTTCTATTAATAGCGGGCCTTCGGCCGGGCTCAATGATTTTTTCCTCTATGGTATAACAAACACCGGCTTCGCTAACTAAAGCATCTCTGCATAACCGGCAAGGATTTTCTCTACTTTGGTATAAGAATTCGTTTTTTTTTTTTTATAGTAGACCAAAAATAGCCCCAAAGTAAAAATTGTGATTTTATTTGGGCCATTTTTCATTCCTTGATATTGGGGTCATTTTTCATTTCACTTAAAATGCAAAAACACCCTTACGAAAAAATGAAAAATAACCCCAAAAAAACAAACAAATTGCGCCAAAATTGCGTGTTATTGTGTCTCATGTAAAATTTTGGGTCCGTTTTTCATTTTACTTTTGGAGCCATATTTCCTGGGGTCATTTTGCGCACCGCCTAAAAAGGGCCCAAGAATTTCATCGTTGCAAGAATTTTTTTTTTTTTTTTTAATTTATTTTTATTATTGAATCTTTCTTATCGAAATTTACAATATGTATTCAAATCTTAATTCTACTTGTTGTTTATTAGTTGTTACCAGTGTAACCACTAACTGCTGTATTCAAATTTTAAGACTGTCTTCTAGTTAGGCTCAAAGTATCGGTTCTTTTTAGCCTCTGGTGACCTTCGAACTGAAGCAAACCCCGAGCGAGGTAGTTAGGGTGGACCATTAGTTTATCGATGTAGCTTATTGAATATTTTTTAATTTCCTCCTGGATAGTGGGGACGTTTAGATCTCTGTGGATAATATCATTACGTATATACCATGGGGCGCAGACAATTTGTCGTAATATTCTAGACTGTCTTCTTTGAAGCTTTTGGATGTTAGATGCACATGCAGTACCCCATAATTGGATGCCATATGTCCATATTGGTTTTATGATGGACTTGTATAGAAGAATTTTGTTGTCTAAAGACAAGTTGGAGTTTCCACCGAGAAGCCAATGTAGTTGAGCTGCTTTAAGTTTCATAGCCGTTATTTTCGCTTCGATATGACGAGACCAGGTCAAGCGTCTATCTATATGAATTCCCAAGTACTTTACATGGTTTTCTACCGGAACAGTGATGTTATTTATTTTTACTGCTAGGCACGTTTGTCTTCTGAGCGTGAAAGTTAAGTGAGCACATTTAGCCGGGTTAACCTTTATTCTCCATTTTTCTAGCCATGCCTCTAGTTCATTGATGTGGGACTGCAGATTTTGCGATGCGACTTTTGGGTCATGGTTAACGCTAATAAATGCTGTGTCGTCTGCAAATGTAGAGGTATGCGTGCTCAGGTTTGTTGGCATATCCGCTGTGTATATTATATATAGAAGCGGTCCTAATATGCTGCCTTGGGGAACACCAGCAGTAATTTTCTTGAGGGGGGAGTATTTATCTTGCGACCTTACTATGAATGTTCTGCCTGTTAGATAGCTCTCCAGAAGCTTGTGAGTGTTTTAAGGAAGCATTCGTGTTATTTTGATGAGTAGCCCATCATTCCAAACTTTGTCAAAAGCTTGGGAAATGTCTATAAACAGTGCTGAGCAGTATTGCTTTTTCTCAAACGCCGATCTAATAAGGGTGACAATTCTATGCACTTGTTCTATTGTACCATGTTTCGCTCTGAATCCGAACTGGTGATCCGGGATGATGTCGTGTTCATTTAGATGAGGAGTTATACTTAAAACGAATATTTTTTCGAAAAGCTTCGATAGGATTGACAATAAGCTTATCGGTCTGTACGACGCAACCTGACTAGCATCTTTTCCTGGCTTGGGAATCATCACAATTATAGACCTCTTCCATGAGGATGGGAAGTATCCGACTCTTAATATAGCGTTAAAAACGAGCAGCAAGATTCTGGAAGCAGACGATGGTAGGTTTCTTATCATTGACCCTGTGATGCGGTCAGGTCCGGGAGATTTTCTAATATTCACTTTTTCTATTGCAGATTTTACTTGAGTTATGTTAAATTTTAATGGATGATTTACCTTATCAGGAATGATTGGACGACAGGAACAAGTATGTGCATCATGTGGCGTGAAAACTTTCTCAAGGTGGCCCGCGAAAGCGTTTAATTTTTCATGTGTGTTTTTGGCCCAAGTGCGGTTTTCCAGTCTTAATGGAGATTCTTGGGTTATAGGGCATTTCATATGCCGTACAGCCTTCCATAAGCTATAATTGGAGTTTTTTGTGGCGTCTAGGCTGTTTAGATAGCCTTCTATTGCAGACTCGTGGTTCTGTCTCAATTTGTTGCGAAGAGTGGTCAGGCATAATTGTAGTTGGGCCTTAGTGGTTGGGGAACGACTGTTTTGCCATTGTCTTCTTAACTTCCTTTTCTCTCTGATAAGGGTCTCTATATCCGTCGATGTATTGTAAGGAGCACGTTTAATTGTCCGCTTGATTGGGGTTGCATTTCTTGCTGCAGTATCCAAGACTTCTGTAAATCGGTCGACAGCTATTTGGATGTCAGATGAATTTTTTAGGGGAATGCACTGTGATAGGTGAGAGCTCACATACATTTTATACTTTAACCAATTTGTGTTTCTGTTTGGATAGGAAATAAAGTTTGCAGCTGCAGCGTCAGAGTTACCTTTTAAAATGAGGATTGAAGGTGAATGATCAGACGAAAGATCATAGGAGGAACTAACTAGTACCTGATCGCGCTTGATGTTTTTAATTACAGCAAAGTCAATAAGGTCTGGTAGCTTATTGAAGTCGGTTGGCCAATAGGTAGGCTCACCACTCGATACCACATCAAAATTATTTGCAGTTACGGTATTGTATAGCTGATTACCTCTAGGACTAATAAGTCTGGAGCCCCAATATGTATGTTTAGCGTTGTAGTCGCCAGCAGCAATGAATTTCTGGCCCAATGTGGAGAAGAAGTTGACAAATTTATCGTTTACAATTTTGTGCCTCGGGGGACAATAAACGGATGTTAACGTTAGATTGAAATCAGTAAGATGTGGCCTGGATACAATCTTCTTCGAACTCTGGCAATGGTAAGTGTCTGATGTTTTTGTGCACAATTATGGCTGTGCCACCACAAGCTCGTCCGCTGGGATGTTTTGTGTCATACGTAAGGTATCCATTTACCCTAAAGCAGTTTTTAAAGTGTTTTCAGAGACAAGAAGTACGTCGATTTCATGCCTATGAAGAAAGTTTGCAACTTCGTGTTTATGTTGGGATAACCCGTTTGCATTCCAGAAACATATTTTTAACTGGTTCATTTTTTGTTGAGTAGAACTTGCAGGAGCATGTTCTGGTTTCGCATCATTTCCTGAAACATGTTCTGCATAGTGGCCATGAAGTTATTCATAGTTTGAATTAAATTTTCAATTGAGGTAGGCATATTTCCAGAAGGCATTTGTAGACCTTCCCTAGGAACATTAGCGTTTGGAGGTTGCTTTGCGTTAGAAGTACTCGGGGGATTTTTCGCATTAGGGTTTCCTTTTAAGACTTGGGCATATGATTGGTTTTGATTGTTTGTTTGTGAAGTACTAGCAATAGAGCCAGCGGCTTGGCTGGACGCATGTGACGGACCATATTGGGAGTGAGTATATTTTTGAACTAAAGCAGGTTTTTTTAAATGCAAGAAGACAACCCCTATAGTTTGCCGTGTGATTTTCGCCACAGTTGCTGCATTTCTTTACATTCGGGTCAGCTTTAGAACGATTACATTCGGCGGTTTTATGAGCGTCGCCACAAACCACACATACGTGAGGCAAGAATTTGAGGATGAAAAGAACGCTATTTAATATTTCAGCAGCAGCTATGGTGCTGAATGTAACCTGACAGTTTATTTAAATAAAAAATGAGCTTAAAAACGAGCTTAAAAACAGCTTAATTGACCTGAAATATTTTCTACATTTGAGATGTATTTGGTTTAAAAAATCAGCGAATTCGACGTATTATTATTTTTTTTGCGCCCACACAGCATATGAGTTCGCGAACAATTGGCATTTCAATACTATGGTAATAAGTAGGGATGAGATTTTCTGCACTAAAAAATCGAAAATATGCGCATAAAATATGCACTAAAAACTCCAAAATATACATTAAAAAATAAAAAAATATGCACTAACAACTTTAACATTTTCACTAAAAAAAGCGTTTACTTTTTTAATTTTATTTAAAACAAAAAAAAAGACAGAACATTTTATTGTTGTATTTATTCCTTTGTTATTCATAGGTATAATATTTTTTAAAACTTAATTTAAATAACTACATAATTTAAATTTTTGTTTGCATAATAAAATAAATACTTTTTTATATCATCAAAAGTAAACCTGTGTCTGTTAAAAAGCTTTTGTACATGCAAAATGATCTCTGAAAGTCAACCGAAGTTGAAGCATACTTGAAGGATGCCAATTCATTTGGAGAATATTAAGTTTCTAAATCCGATCCCACATTTAATGCTAGTTCAAAAATATTTGAAATTTGTTTTATTGTTTAAAATCCCAATTTTTTTTTTTGCAAAACGTTTTCGATTTTTTTTAATTTGTCGGGCTATTTTTCCTTCCACATTGTTTCCCGGCTTCTAATTTCCTCTGCAACTCGGTGTTACCCATGTGCCAAGCAAGTAACATGTAACAGTTTTGGATAAATTAGTTAGGCCAATTGACAACCTTAACCAAATAAGGTGCTGCATCGGTTAAGAATTGAAGAATCTTTTGTCGAAATCTTGCAGTTTAAGCAGAGCTCCAAAAAAAATTATATATTGATTTAAAAAATTTTTATTTCGCAAAGTTTTTTTTGATACAATTTTGAAATTTTTTGAAGAACATATTATTATAATATGGAAATTTAAGAAATATGTCACTCAAAAATTTAAAAATATGCATTTAAATCCAAAATATGCATTTTCACCAATATATGAAAAAACAAATCGATGCCATTTTAACGAAAATTTAATGATTCGGAGAGATAATGGATCGAAATCGATCTTAGACTATCGACAAAAAACATGCATTTGCATGGAAATCGCATCCCTAGTAATAAGATTCGCTACAGTCGAATTAGGGAATGGTAAATCGATTTCGATTCCAATCGAAAATCGATTTTGTTGTAAAAAAATCGATTTATTGCAATCGAAATTACGTATGCGATTTTATACTGAAATCGATTATTGGGCTATTAAAATCGATTTTTTTTATTTTTATCAAAATTTTGGCAGTTTTTCTTTTTAATTTTAATTAAATCGATAAATTATGACATGCACAATAAAACTCTTTTTTTGTGCTTATATACGTCTGTAGGTATGCTTATGCAGTTTTCGAAGTCTAAAGTTGCAGTTTTAAGTATTTATCTATTAGTACCCTTGGTATGCTTCCAACTTTCTTCAGAAATTAAAGTCATCAATGGAAAATGAACAAAACAAGCCTTAACGTATCGTAGCTTTGTGAAAATCTACATATCAAAGAAACGCAACAGGTGAATTAAGCCATGGCATTCCTGTGGAAATACGCTAATATTGAAACAGACCAGTGTATGAGCGATATTTAAATCTAGTTATAAGCAGAGTGAAAAAACAAAAAGTATGTAATTTATCATATTAAATACCAAATTACAAGGAAATACCTCTGCATCTTTTTGACATCAACTACAAACTAACTTAATAGTAACTTGGCAAAGAAACAGTCGCCTCCGATAAGGAACTATTGTCATAACCCTTTGAAATACTATCCATACATTCAGACTTGTCACAGAAATCAATTACGATCAAAAGTGATTTCGTTTTATGTGAAGCAAGATACGAAATCGTGGAAGTGATTTTAATTGGAATTAATTTATGTGACAGGCCTGAATTTTTTTTTTTTTTTCTTTTAGGACCAGCACTCAGGGGATGAACCCTACTAATGCATTGCATTGTGTTGGAACTAGGAAAATAGGTTGTGGGAAGGAAGATAGAGGGAGTAGTGTTTGTGAAGATTCGATATATGGAAGACTTCTGCAGGAAAGTTATTCCACATACGAACAGTTAAGGAAAAACCCGAATTCTCTCTGTAATGCGTTGTACGATTCACCTGCCAATCGACCACAAAGGGATGGGCTCTTGAGAAAAAACGTTTATTACGAACAAACGTACGGGTTTCGGGAACCAGATCCCTATTTTCGTCAGAACACATCCCATTGTAGTAACGATAAAAGAGAAAAATACAATGGAAATGAACATGCACTTGTTCCTCTAAAGGCCATCTCAAAATTTACACATTGTCACTTTTTACAGGAAAATTATAAAAAGTAGTCATATCTACCCACTGTAAAAATCTCAGTTCAATTTCCCTAAGCCGAATATAGCCCTTTTACTTTCTTATATTTAAAACGGGTTTTTTTTTTTTGAAAATCCAGGTTTGGCATTACAGTCAAGCGTTTTTTTAGCAGTTTATATGGCTTTATTTGAGATTTTTTTAATTCATAACTGTTTTGAATAAAAATTTAAGCGTTTTGTCTAAAGGGAATGTTTTTGTTTAATATTACTATATTGAAAATATAACATATTTTGTAATTTGACAATCTTTATTTTTTGTTAAAAAAAATATCTGTTATTTTGTAACTTTAAAAAAAAATTTCATTAGTTCAATTCAAAAGTATGTAATATTTTATCTTATGTGCTGTTTTCACAACACAAGTGACTGCACGTGTAGTGAAATTTATATGAAAAGCACTCAGTTTTTTGAGTGTTTTCCATACAAATTTTACTACACGTTCAGTCACTTGTGTTGTGAAAACAGCACATTAAAGTTATTTTTCATTTATTCGA
Source organism: Pollenia angustigena (assembly GCA_930367215.1). NCBI lineage: Eukaryota > Metazoa > Arthropoda > Insecta > Diptera > Polleniidae > Pollenia > Pollenia angustigena. The sequence goes on along the minus strand of OV884057.1, from coordinate 183,302,066 downwards.
AAAAGAAGATACTCGAAAAATTTTCAAAAATTATATGTTTCTTCTTTAGTATTGAAAGCAATTAGGACCATAAACAAAAACTACGTCTTCATTATCATTTAATTAATTTAAATCTATGGCAACAATTTCCTTTTACAAAAATTTGTAGGAATTTTTTAAAGGATTGAAATTAGTCCTGAAACAAATTCATTTAACAAAAAAGGTTAGACATCAATAACGATAGTCTGATATACTTTGTATGTGGGGTGCAAAAAATGAAAAAGCAATAATAACAACCATTAAAAATATTCAAAACAAGCCAACAATGCGACCTAAAAAAGCTCTATAAAATTTTTATAAAATTCATAAAAAAAATATGACCTAATGGTAAATGTGATAAAGCTAGGAATGAAATTATTCACTTCATCCAAGCAAATTTCGACTAAGAGTCTAAACACAATGTTTGCGGTGCGGTGCGATTTCTCGTTGCGAGAGAGAAAAATAAACATAATACAACGGAAGACGGCGACGGAAATAGTTGTCATTTTTTGTTTGAATTTTTATTAATTTATTTGTGCACACATTTTTATCATGTTGTTTGTTTTCAATAATGTTGTGAACATAGCCAATTATTCAAAAACTATGGCAACATCAGAAAAAGAACGAGTATCAAAAATTGAGAGATAAGGCGAATTAAATTCGCTTTGTTGAGAGAGAAAGAAAGTCCGCAATGAAAATGAAATAGATTTTAATTTTATGCCGTTCCGCACTGCGGTTTTTTACTTCAAAATCGGTTTTTCATACGATTTTGAAACCGCAATAAATTATCGTTACATTGTGTTCAGACTCTTAGCCAAAACATAAGTGCTGGTTTAATCAAACGCGCAGGAATGCAGTCAGATCCAAAGAGGATACGTTCAGTATTTGGCGTGATGACAAAAACCCAGTTACTGGCGCGTTATGTAAACAGGCGAGAAACGAATGTGCCAGAGTACTCAGACGTGAAAAGCTTCTTTACGAACAGCGTCTGCGTGCTAAGGTCCTTGCTGTTCCGTGGGGTAGTAAGACCTTTTGATCATCTGTAAAAAGGTTAAAAAATAATATTTACTAGTTCATCCATTCCAACCCTTATAATGAATGACGAAATATTCAAAGACCCGGTTGATAAGGCTAACCGTTTTGCTGACATGTTTGTAAAGCATGCATACTTGATTTTTTTTTCGAGCGCGTGCAGTTAAAAGGGTCCTTAAAGATCTCAACATTAAAATGTCCCCGGGGCCGGATGGTGTTATGGCTGTAGTCCTGAAAAATATAATTTAGCTACTTGTTCCGGGTAGAAGTTTTTCCTTCTTGCCGGAAGGTAAGGTAGACTCGTTTTAAAGCTTATTGCGATGGATGTCGGTAGTTTTTCCTCACGATTTATATTGAGCTTTCTCAAGGACCGCTCTTTACGAATTGTTATAGTTGGGTTCTCATCGGAGAAGTTTCATTTGAATTCACGGGTACCACAAGGCTCTATTCTTTCTCCTACACTTTTTCTTATTTTTCTTAACGAGCTCCTGGGTCTAACTTCCAATCCTATCTTTTCTTCAGATAACAGCAGCATTTGTCATTAATTTTCCTTTAATCGTAGACCAATATTAATGCTCGAAAGACCTAATGTTGTATGTTGACCCACAGACGTCTTCTGGAGGCTGCGTCGTCTGTATTCATGGGAGGTATAGCTCTTGAGGAATCAGACATCAGGCATGAAAATCCAATTTGATGTTCGTTGCAACCAACATGTTTATCAAGTGACGAAAGAAGCATTCAAGTGTTTTTTAAAGAACTTCTTACTATTTATACCGCCTATATCTGACCGAAAATGGAATACAACACCCATATCCGGGAAGTTGCTTCAAGGTCTATCTTAAAGCTTCGGGATCGGGTGCAAAGGAATGCGTTGAATATCATCAATGACAGAAGGGTATCCAGCTCTATTCACTTATTGGAGCATCGTCGGAGTGTGTGTTGTACGACTTTGTTTTACCGATATTACAACGGTAAGTGTGCAGCTGAGATTGGCGAACTCCCGTAGTACTCGCTGAAGCTTCTGGATCGGGTGCAAAGAAGTGCGTTAAATCTCATCAATTACAGAAGGGTATCCAGCTCTATTGACTTATTGGAGTATCGTCGGAATGTGGGTTGTACGACTTTTTTCTATCGATATTACAACGGTAAGTGTGCAGCTGAGATGGGCGAACTCCCGTAGTACTCGCTGAAGCTTCTGGATCGGGTGCAAAGGAGTGCGTTGAATCTCATCAATGACAGAAGGGTATCCAGCTCTATTGACTCATTGGAGCATCGTCGGAATGTGGATTGTAAGACTTTGTTCTATCGATATTACCACGGTAAGTGTTCAGCTGATATGGGCGAACTCCCGTAGTACTCGCCTTTCCAGCAGATCATATCCGTTTGTTTTCGATTGTCCAATGTATGGCACAACGCATTACAGAGAAAATTCGTTTCTTGGTCGAACTAATCGTGTGTGGATTCCACTCCAGGCAGAAGTCTTCCCAGTCGGCTACAATTTGGAAAAATTCAAATTAAATTTCCACAAACACTACTCCCTCTCCTCTTCTCCTCATAACCTCCTTTTCTAATACCAACACAATGTAATGCTGAGTGTTGGTCACGCTTTCTTTGCATTTGGTACGTTCTCGACTTTTATCAAGACGCGTGCAAAAGTAGAAGGTAATCGTTCCTCATGCGTTCGATGTGTATATGCATTCTATGAATTTGCTGTGTAACTAGTCGATCCAATTTTACACTGTTTACACAGTTCTAAATGACATAAATCTCAAATAAGTAGTCTGGTTTCTGAATGAATTTGCATAAAATGATTTTGTTTAGGCTTTTTTGAATTAAAAAAAAAATAATTTTCATAATCAAGTCCCTTTAAACGTGTGGAAAATTATCAGGTAAAAATAAAGTTATTACAAACATAAGCACAAATGTCTAATACCTCTTTTATAAGATATAGAGCAGTAATTCACTTATTCATTTGGTCACTTCCTCACGCGCGCACATTTTGTTGTTAAACATCTAACAGCAACAGTAACAAGAAATACAAAATATTTAGGTGGACAAGCGAACACAACTAAAGACAGATTTCAAACCAAATAGACAAAAACAGTTTTTTTTATTTGCCGCAATTTTTTTTTTTTTTGCAACAATGTGAGAGTGTTACATTAGAAATGAAATCCAAGGTGGTGCTGGTACTTACATATGCATCTAATATCTTTTAATACACACATAAAAGTAAGAACAGAATTGGTGCTAATAGAGTATAACCAATAAGAGGTGTAATTTTATATAGTGGCGATAATTTTTTATATAAGTCAACCCCAATTCATAATTAGCTCTCACAAAAATACTTTTAACATAAAAACTTCACCAGATATCGTTTCGATAGGTCCTTATCGCTATAATATTAGGAAGAAGTTACTTTTATTTTCATATTAATTTATTTATTATTTTTGAGGATAGGTCGATAACATATTTTAGCTCCTACAAATCTAAGCAAAAAATCTGCGAAGCTTTTAAAAGTTGTTTAATTTTTTTTGCTATTGGTACATAATTGAGAACTTTAAGAAGGTAACCTCTAGCGGGTATAACTTCTTCTTTCATAAATCGCTTCTTAATTATGATATCGAGATAAAACCGTAAAAAAACTTTAAGCTATAATAAAATCATCGCAACGTTCTCTTGAGATTGAGAAACTTTATTTACTATATGTATTAAAAATGTTAATGAAAGGTAATAAAATCATCTCAACGTTCTCTTGAGATTGAGAAACTTTATTTACTATATGTATTAAAAATGTTAATGAAAGGTTTTTGGGAATACAAAATTTATTATTAATAAGATTTCTGTATGACGTGCTAAATTCCAAATTTTTTTTATTTTTGATAAATACACTGAAATTTACTGTTTGGGAGAAAGCTAGTTTCTATGCGCATTTCACTGGTTGCTTAGGCCAGGTCATCAGGAAACCTTTTCCAAAAATTTTAGAAAAGCTAAACATATTATACAAATAAAACGGTAAAGCGAATAAGAATTATAAACACCCAAAATTCCACTTGTAACAATATCGAAGCTTAAATAAAACACCAACAATAAACAGTCAGTTTATCTTTTCTTACATATTTATCAAAAATAAACGAATTGGGAATGCAGTACGTCATACAGAAATCTTTGTATATTTTGTTTTCGCACGGAATACAGGAATCTTACGGGCATGTTCTGACAATCACAAAAGGTTTAACATTGGCGTTCTGACTTGAAATCGCATAATAGGAGTTCTGTAAATCAAATTGCAAAATTATGCTTAAGGGAGCTAGAATATTTTTAAGAATCTATGACTGATCGCAAATCTGGCGTTTTGCGATTTAAAATCGTGCGATTGTCAGAGCATGGCCTTTAGTCGATTTTGTTTTCAATATTATAAATAAACAGAGCATGCTTGCCAAACTTTGCTCTTAAAAAATAATATTTTGTATAACTACTCTGAGTGGGGAATCAGCTTGAGCGTCACTGTCGTTATTTCTTAAGAAAATCAGGCCGTCTTTGTATGTATGCCTTCGTAAGACAAACATTTCGTCCGCATTGGTTAATGGTTTGGCGTCGCAAAACCATACCGTGTTACAGTTTTTCCGTGCTCGACATTAACGAATCGTTTATAACTTAATTTTTTGTAGCGTGGTGAAGAGCCAACTTAAAGTAATTCTAGTAATTATGAGGGGTCGATAAGATTTATGAATATTTCAAGGCCATATAATTGCCCTTCAGTAGCTTTGCTGTTAAAGGAGTAACTTAAGCCCAATTCAAAATAAAAATACCAGATTTGCAATCAGTACCCATGTTCTGTAACTTTAGTGAGAACTTCTTGTATCGAAAAGATGTGAAACAAAATATTTCATCGTTTCTCGAAAAGTGAGAAAAATGTGTGTCTGTAACTGATGTCGAAAACTATCAAAAGAGATTACGTCGTTACGTTATAAATGTCATAATATTGCACTCGAAGCCGATGTGTCATTGCAGGCGTTTAGAACGCCAGTAGCACATATTGTTGACGGCGACCAAAATTTACCAAAGATTAAAAATTTTTCAACGACGGCGGCGAAAATACAACCGTCGGCTTTACCAAATTGTGTAAATACCGACTTTAATGTTTGTTGTTTGCAACCGAGCTTTGAAGACATTTGTATATTTTATAAAAATGTTTAAAGCAAAATAATAAAACAATGAAAAATGTGCCAAGAATAAAATATTATTATTATTATTCTTTGCATTTTGCATTTTTAATTGTTATTTATTGTTAAAATTTTTTCTCGCCCCATTTTTATACGTGAGTTTATTTGACAGTTCAAAGCGGGAACTTTTCTCACCAAAATGTTACAGACACACTTTTTCTGTAAATTGGCTAGTAATTTCCTTACGTGACAGCTTGTACTCGCCAAAAAAAAGTTACAGACACAGTTAAGTGAGAAAAACAGCTGTTTGTTTCAATTTATGGCATTTTTGTTTCATTTCACACATTTCAATCGAAAACTTTCTCGACGCGAGAGTTACAGAACATGGGCACAGGTTTTTGGTATAAATATTCTGCATTTTATACTAAACACCACCTTAGGTTTACTGTTCAAGTAAACCTTGTGCGCAAGGTACAGGTGACAAGTTAAGGGTTAAAATTATAAAAATTGCTACATTTTTTATTGTGATAATGCCGATGTAAATGCCATAATTGAGATATCTCAAAAAAACTTTGTCAAAAATAACTGTTTTTTAGCTGCATAACAATACAAAACTAAAATATTGTTGGAATGCAATTTTTTTATTACAAATGAATTTTTTATGGCTAAACATGGTCAGAAAAAAGTGTGTTTCTACGCTAAAAAAAATGGTTAATGACAAAACCAATACTTTAAACGGCTAAACAAGGTAAAAAAATGGTAAATCTAGCAACTAAATGGCTCAATTGGCGACACTGGCAAGTATGTTCGCAATTTTTTATAGGTTCTTAACTTATTTTTTTGTACTTTGTTGCTTGCATTTGGAAAATTTATTGAGCATATGAAAACTTCAAAAAAAATTATTTTCAAAGTCATCGAAAATAAAAGACACAACGTATAAAAATATATATAAAGAAAATAAAAGCAACTTTTAGCACTATTGGGTTTTGACAATTCTTAAATTGTACCGTCTCAATGGCAAAATTGTACCAAATTGACATAAGCTGTACCAAATTTTGATTATAAAATAAAAAAGCATACATAGTAAAAATTTATAACACCTTTTTATTCAATAAAACAATTAAGAAAGCATAGTCGATTAAGCTCGGCCATTTGATGCCCTACACCACAGTTTATAAGGAAAACATTTCTAGAGTATACTCTATTTGGGACCCATGGGCAATCATGGACCTGCCAGAGCAAAATTGTTTCAAGAGGTAAAGATTCATTCTTCATCTATATACGATTTGGTTGTCTTTGAGTGATTTTAGGAAGGGAGATTACATGGGAAATAGTAGATATCGTTGAAGCTATTGTCGCCAATTTTTATGTCTATATCAACATTTATAAGGAAGTAAGGATTAAAAGCTTTATTCGGGAGCAGTATTTGTATGGGAGCTATAGTCAAATATGAACCAATTCTAATAAAATTTAGTAAGATGGTTTGAATTGCAATAAGTTTGTTCAAAATTTAATCTTAATACCAACATAATAAGATTGTTTATAGGCACAAACACTGTTCCGGAAAGAAGTTTGTTTGAAGACCATGTGATGTGAAATCATGGACCGATTCTCACCATTTTCAGTAGGCTTAGCGCTTACGAATTGAAACCTTTTTACAAAACTTCAACAAATTACCTTTAAAATTGCGACCTGTACTTTGCGAACAAGGCTACATGGACAGACATCCAGCCAGCCGGATTAAGGGACATCGGTAAATCGACTAAGAAAGTGATATTGAGTCGATCGGTATACAAAACATCGTCACCAAAAACTTGACAAGAATGGGGCGTTGAACTGACCAAAGTTTCCAACTCAGCAACAACTGTTCTTCAGGTTTCGCTGCTACAAAAACAACAACAATAAAATGGATTTTGGGACGATTGATCCAAGGCTTCGTACAGGGATACGAGTACATATGTATACCTATGAATGAACTTAATATGTTATTATAACATCATGAACAATTATAAAATTTTTGGAAGTTCTGGTCAGGGCTGGAGATATGTATGTAATTAGAAATTTTATTATTAAAACGAAAAAAGAAATGATGAACTTCTTGGGTATTTGTTTTTGTTTTTAAATTGTACCAAAAAGGGATGAATTGTAGTAGTGTGCCAATAAAGTTTTGATTGTACCAAATTTTGTACAATTGTAACACAAATCCCATCAGTGACTTTTAGTACGAATATAACAAGAACACGTAAATATTAGCAAAAAAATTAAGGGGTATTCAAATATTAACACAAGATTTAAGTTAAGTAGAAAGGTTTTGAGTCTATGGGTTGAAATTGTTTTTACACAGAGAAAACAGATTCGTGATCACAACCGAATTTGGCGCCAATCGAATTTTGTCGGTTGCATGTACTATCACACAATTCGGTTACAATTACTGAAAATTTCGTTGCTTAGCATAATTTTTTTGATAGCAACATTTGAATTTTAGTACACTATCAATTATAACAGCAGATATTGTTAGTTGTAGGTATGATTATTAGAAATCAAAAATATGCTTACACCCGAATATATGATAGATGCAACTGAATAAACACATAATTGGTGTTCATAACAAAAGATTTGATTGTCTTTATCAATATAGTTTTTTAACCGGTTACATAAACCATTTTCCCGATTTATTAGATAGGAAATCAAAATAATTCCAATTTTTGTTAGAATATTTATTTATTAATATTTGTATGTATAGTTTACAAATTATTTAATTTTATATAAAAACAATCTTTAGCTTCAGTTCAGTGCAATTCTTTCATCAATGTCGCTTGTTCTAGTGTCTGAAGTAAAACAGAATAATTAACATGTGGTTTTTACAATACGAACAGTGATTGAAGCTGTAAATTAATATAAAAATCACTAAAAAAAACTGAGCGATTTTCATATAATGTACTTATAACATATTTGTTTGTCCAATGTACACGCGGAGCAAAATAGAAACAATATGTACATTAGACTGGTCGCAATTTTTTTTTTTTTTAATTTACATGTTTGCGCTGCTTAAAATATGAGGTTTGGTGTAAGAAATCAAGTCCTAATTTTTCAGCTCAATCCGACGGTGCCTAGTCGTGCCAAGTGGGGCCCAAAGTTCCCCATATGATAAAAAAAACATCTATTCAATCAGATACTAGATGAAAAGCCGGTCTTAAAGACCGAAAATCGAAAATATCTATTATCAACTACACAGAATCTTATAATTCTAAAAAATAAATCTTTATTAATATTCGTTATCACCGAAATTTTATCCCAATTTTCCTCTATAAAGTCAACTGGAATTTCAAGATAATGAAAAATTAATATCACTTGATGTTGTTTCGTTATTTCCTAGTATTCCAGTTGACTTGGCTATTAGAATTATAGAGGAAAATTGGGATAAAATTTCGGTGATAACGAATATTAATAAAGATTTATTTTTTAGAATTATAAGATTCTGTGTAGTTGATAATAGATATTTTCAGTTTGATAATAAAATATATGCACAGGAAAAGGGGCTTCCAATGGGTTCACCAGCATCTCCAATAATTGCTAATATTGTGATGGAGAAATTATTAGATACTTGTCTAGGAAAATTGATTAATAGACCGAAAATCATAACAAAATATGTAGATGACTTATTTGTTATAGTTAATGAAAATGAGATAGATATTTTATTATCAACGTTTAATTCTTTTGATCCGAATATCAGGTTTACTATTGAAAGGGAATTAAATTATTCGATTCCATATTTGGATACATTGGTAATAAGGAAAGATAATAGGTTATTGATAGATTGGTATAAAAAACCAACCTCATCAGGTAGAATCTTAAATTATTTTTCTAAGCATCCTAAGAGGATTATTATTAACACAGCTAAAAATCTAATAGATAGAATATTTACAATAAGTGACAATAGATTTCATAGGAAAAATAAAAGAATTATTGGAAATATTTTACAAGATAATAGTTTTCCTAACAAACTTATTCACAAATTAATAAGACAATATAATATAAGAAAATCTCGAAATATTGATGAGATCTTAGCGCCTAAAATATATAAATCATTAACTTATGTACCTGGATTTTCAGAAAGGTTAGAAAACTCAAATATTTATGACAAAGGGAAATATAGAATGGCACACAAGGTAAATAATAATGTTGGTAGACTATTCACAAGAATGAAAGATAGATTACAAAAGTTAGATATGTCAAATTTAGTTTATAAAATACCTTGTGGTGGCAACAATAATGAACAATGTGCGAAAAAATATGTAGGAACAACTGGGACGAAACTGAAAACTAGAATAGCAGGACATAAACATGACCAAAAATATAGAAATTATAATTCAGCACATGGTACAGCTTTATCGATTCATTGCAGGGATTTAAATCACTATCCAGATTTTGAGAACACATCCGTTTTAAACGTGGAAGGTTTTAAGAAAAGAAGATATATGTTAGAAATGTTACAAATAAATAATGTTCCATTTGAAGAAAGGATTAATTCTAAAAAAGATACTGAGGGTTTAGCTCAGATTTATAGATATTTATTGAATAAGAATAAATAGGTTGACGAAAAGGGAAATAGGTTTAGATCTATGGTTGTTTTCTAAAATAAAGTTTAGATGGCTTAAGTTAGATTTGTTAAAAATTGTTTGACGAAAAAGGGTAATATTTTAAAATTGTTTTTTGTTTCCTCTTTTTAATTTTTTAATATTTTGATTTTATGAAATGTTATTGTTGAATGTTGAAAAAATTTTTAAATTTAATTTTAATTTTTAATTTTTATTAATTGTCAAACATAATTTTTGTTAATTTTTATTAAAATATATCCTGAAGAAGATTTCCAAAGGAAATCGAAATATCGATACAAATAATAAAAGAAATATTTAAAATAAAAGTGACCTTAAGCTCAAGAATTATTAAAGAAGAAAAATATTTAAAAAAGGTCGAAGAAATTAGAATAAAATTATTAACTTATTGAAAAACTAAAAAAAAACCGAAATTCGGCAATAAAATTTACTTTAAGAAAGTTAAAACTTTTTTCTTCATATTGGCTTTGGTTTTCGAGATATACCGTTATTTCGAAAATTAGGGAGGTTGCACAACATATGTTCGCGTAACTCAAAAACGCTTTAGTTTATTCGAAATAACGGAAGATCGTAACGAAGCCAGATTTTCGATTTTCGGTCTTTAAGACCGGCTTTTCATCTAGTATCTGATTGAATAGATGTTTTTTTTTTTATCATATGGGGAACTTTGGGCCCCACTTGGCACGACTAGGCACCGTCGGATTGAGCTGAAAAATTAGGACTTGATTTCTTACACCAAACCTCATATTTAAAGCAGCGCAAACATTTAAATTTAAAAAAAAAAAAATCCCATACAAGATGCGACCAGTCTAATGTACATGTATATGTATTGTACTCCTCAAAGAATCTTCTGATGATTACCTAATGAGTAACAATTAGAGTTGTCAACCGATTAAGAATAATTCGATTAATCGATCAAACAAAAACAAACTCTTGTTCGAATAATTTTAAAATGGCGATTTTCGAATAACGAATAAATCGATTAAATTATGTCGATTAATCGAACAATTGTTTTTTATTAAAAAATAAATTAATAAAAGACTAATAAGAAATAAAAACTTAGAATTTGATTTATTCTCATACGTTTTTAGCGATTTTATACAAAATGTAGAAAAAGTAAAAAATATTGTTGCTATAGCCCTCATTGTAATTAATCTCGATGTTTTGTTGGCAAAAACCGTGTTAAGTATTCATTGTATTTCAAAAATGTATCTTATGTTCGTATTAAAAAAATCTTTGATAAACAATTATAACAGCTGTTTTCTTTTTAAATCAAACGTTAAACAATTTTCATGAAATGTTGATTAAGTTAATTAGATCCGTTCACATTACATTTGAGATAATTTAGATGACAGATTATAAAGAAAAAAAAAAAAAATCCAACAAACAAATTAAAATTTTTTTTAAATTATTAAAAATGGATAAAAATATTTTAATTAAGTGATCAGAACATCATTTTAAACATATTAATTATGGAATTGTGAAAATTTACGAATTATTTAAAGACAAATAAAAACATTAAGAATAAATCATTGTCGGTTGTACACGCGAGGGGTACTTACATGGTGACCGATTCCATATTATACTCAGTTTGAGGTATGTTCAGAGGATTCGATGTGGTTAATGAAGTGATTAAGTTGTAATCATGTCAATTTGCAGTGATTAACAAATAACTTCAATATATGGTTAATCATCTCGATTTTGATGTGATTAGAGCTTAATCACGCTCGAGTTGCTTAAACGCGCTTAAAGTGTGAACATAGCATAAGTGTCACAATATTACAATAGAAAACGATGTAGGAGAAGATAATCCAACGACATCAAAATATGCCGAACTTCTTCCAATGGAAAAATACATACAGAGAGACAGTGGTTGTTTTATAGAAGAAGTTGTACGCAGAAGTTTGGCTGAAGATGGAAGGTCTGCAAACGCCTTTCGAAAATCCAAAGTTGTATCGGATTATTAAAGAACTAAGGATTTTACGATTCCTTTAAGTAAAACAACGATATGGAGCTTAGATGAAAAGTTGTACGCATCAAAAAAAGAAGTCATAGTGGATTTGAGAAAAAATAAAAAAGAAAATGGAAGATTTTCCATAGTTGTAAATTAACGGACGGATGTTTCTTATTTAAAATATGAAATTTTTTTTTATTCGTTATTCTCATCGATTAATCGAATAATTTTACAGATTTAATCGTTAGATCGAACGAACAAAAACAATTATTTGAATTATTCGAACAAAGCTGAAAGGCGAATAATTGACAACTCTAGTAACAATAATAAAAACATCAAAATTTTTTATTTATTAGTTTTTTTTACATTTTCTGACACGCTTGTCTTTTAATCTTGGAATGAACCTTTTGCGGCTCTCTTTATGAGTCATATAACAATTACTGATCTACCTTAATAAGAGCGTTTTTAAAACATGAAAATTCACTTTTTAATACAATTTTATTTAAACAAGCCGACGTAAGGATCTGCCAAATAAGATTTTCCAAGAGGATTGTTGTTGAATTCCTGATCTAAAGGTTTGTTTCGTATAAATTGTATGAAAAAGAAGCTTGATGCTCTTGTTAAGGTAGCTCAGTTATATGTGTAAGCATTCCACAAGTTGTAAGGGAATGCCTACAAGAGTCTCATAAGATTTTTGATGTGCTTTCTCATTAGAAAATCTTTACAGAAATCTCAAAGGAATCCGCCTACGATTAATACACTATCCAACAAAACAAACCAGCCTCAATACTTGCAACGCGAAATGAAACTAGAATATTGGTAGAGCAAATCTGCCAAAGGGTTTTGAAAAGTTAGCTTGGGTTCCCGAAATATGGGTCCCTAAAGTTTCTGAATTTTTTGAAAAGGAGTTTGGTATAACTCCAAAAAAAATATACTAAATGTACTTCTGAGCTAAAAAAAAAATTCCGATTTCTTCAGTAAAATCGTATGGCGATTCTTTTTTTAGGATATACTAACCCTCCAACACTCATTTTAACGGGTGATTTTTGTCCTTTTTTTAACATCCCAACAAAAGTATCTAAAACGGCTCTTTAGAGGGTTTAAATGTTCCACGAATATTTTTTGCATCAAATTTTACTAGGGGTCTTTTAAGACCAAAATTTCAAGGAATTATTTTATTATATTTAATATTTTGACAGAAAATTTAGTAAACAATTGGAACATATAACTTTTTGTTTGGTTGTGAATACCAAATAATTATATTTTCATTTGTTGTACTCGAATTGAAACTATACTAGCAATCGATAATTAGCTGCAATAAATGAATTAACATTTATATCACAAAATTTATTGACGAAAGCAAATTATTAATTGCAAAGACCAATATTCAGTATTGTCCTGTATTAAATTCGGTTGTGATTTTTTAGAATTACATTAAACTAGTTATCATAACTAATAAAAGAATTTAAGGAATCATATTTCAGTTAGAATAACGTTTTAATAATCAAGAGAATTAAAAATCAGTTAGATCTACACGTTTTTAATAGTTGCAATAATAAATCATGGCCCCTATTATGAGTTACATTCGATAAACGATTTTCGCTGGCTATCGAACATCGACTATCGAATCTTAATTTGGTATTATGAGTTGGCAGCACTATCGAAAGTTTCGTTGTGCATCGAATTTTTCAACGAAAACAAATTTGCTTTCGACTGTGCAAATAAATTTAAAAAATTTGTTGAAAATGTAACTATTTGTAATTTTTTTGGTGTTCGTATAACAAATGGAATATTCTTGATCTGTTTTGTTCATTTTATGCAAGTAAAACGTCGTTAACAGCAACTGGAAGCGCTCATATTCCTTATGGAACAAAATTCTTTTTTCACCAAATGATTTGCAGCAAAGTTCAGCATGTAAAAAAATGGGATGAAACCCCACTGAAGCTAAATTATTTGAAAACAACCATAATTCGCCGTAATCACGTTTAACTTTAATTTTATTTTTTAAATTTGTAAACAAAATTTTTTTTATTTTAAGTGACAGCTGATCGAAAATGTACTACTGTGAATTAACAAAATCACAATAGTAAATTTTTATTGAATGCGCGCCATAATACCAAATGAAAATTCGTTCGATCAGCTAATTCGACTGCTGTCGAAAATCGAATTTAGTTCATAATAGGCACCTATATTTCTTGATCAATATTTTATTACTGCAACCGTTTTCCAACCAATTTGTTTTCTGTGTGTATTAAACCATAAAGTGAATAGGATAATGTTATTAATAATACACTGAAAGAGTTTTCTTCACAAGTCCAATGGAGATTGGCATTAATCCAATCATAAATTACACTGAAATTCTACCAATGTAACGCTTTATTGGACTGATGAAGAATATGTCATTAAGTAAAAAAAATGTTTCATAAAATCGATGAAACTTTTGCATTAACTTAATGCAGGATTTTCATGCACTAAAAAATAGAAAATATAATCAAAAAAAAAAACAAATTAAAAATTCAGTCAATTGTTATTCAAAGGTAGAATATTTTTTAAAGCTTTATTTAAATTCCTAATTTAAACGGGTTTGCATAAATAAATTAATACTTTTTTATATTAACAAAAGTAACCTGTAGCTCGTTTCTGTATTTCTCGCATCGTAAAATTTCTTACATGAAGTGTGAAACAAAAAATTCCATCGTTTCTCGATTTATGAGATAAAAGTGTTTCTGTATTTGAATGCGAAAACAGACACAACAAATTCGGTTTATACTGGAATATTTCCAGTCAAATAAAAACGAAGGGCTGCCAGATTTGACGAGTTATCGTCATCTTGACGATTTTTTGTTCCGATATTAACAAAGTGACGTTTTGATGAATTTTGCTAAAAAAAAAAAGTGACGAAAGCAAAAGCAAACTCAAAAATATTTAATAATTTTGTTGTTACTTTCTATAGAAATTCATCTTGAATTTTTAAATTTCAAACACTTCTATTTTGTGGCGTTGAAAATTGAAAAAAAAATAATATGAATGTCTGTAGAAAGCAACAACAAATTTATAAAATATATTTGATTTTGTTTTTGCTTTTAATGAAATTGTTGGCGTTGCGTTTTACACTTAGTCTTCGAAATAAGATAATTGTAAATATTTTTATATGTTTGTTTGTTAGAAAAAAAGATATCTTTAGAAACAAGGGTAAAATTTTTATATTTATCCCTATTGTGAAAATTGTCCTCGAAATTGTTTGCTTCTTCCCTAAAAAATGTATCGGCAAAAGCAAAATTTCGAGGGAAAGTAATGGACCGACTTGGCTTATTTTGAAGATTTCATACTTCTTAAATACATATACAAAATATGATTGATATTTGATATTCTTATCTTATATGTACACTTTTGTGCCAAAACCATTGTTCCGGCAAGAAAGAAATTTCTTTGTCTCCCAGTAAAAACTTTTTCAAAATGGATAGCTTCTTGCACTCGTTATTTAGTAGCTTTCTTCCATAAGAACTTCGATAACTACTGTTTTCTGGATGTATTTAGATAAAAAAAAATGACTTACTTTTGAATTTGTTCATTTTGGCACAACCCTTGTAAAATTCATTAGTTTTTCAGTAGAATTGTATGTAGTGCTTTTATGTGTTTCTGATTACTAAACATATTATTTTGTAGGCGAAGATTTTACTGGGTCTTTAACCCGTTTATTTATGAACCGATTTTTTTAATTTTAACTACTTGAAAGAAACTTTTCGCAAAATATTGTTATAGAAACACTTTTTCTCGCATCCTTCCAATAATTGCTGGAAAATTATTTAAATGACAGATAATTCTCGCAAAAAAAAATACAGAAACACTTGTGTGAGAAAAACCATTTTTTGTTTCATTTCACACTATTTTTGTTGCAATTCACACGTTTCATGCGAAAAGTTTAACGATGTGAGAAATACAGAAACGGGCTACTGTTCGGACGCAAAATACTTTCGTACATAGCAAATAATCTCTCAACGTCATCCTAAGTTATAGGAGCATCTTGAAGGATGCCAATTAATTTAGAGAATATATATTTTCGAATTCAGATCCAACATTTGATTCTAGATTGAAAATGGTTGAAATTCGTTTAATTTTTTAAAAACCATATTTTTTTTGCAAAACGTTTTTTATTTGTTGCGCTATTCTCCTTCCACATTGTAAATATTACTTTCTGCAATATCAATTAATTTGAGCTAATTATTAAGTGAACTAAATCTCTCCAATTTAGTTATTGGTTCACCAATATATCTGTAGTTGGAAAATACAAATGCTAATTAATCTTTTACTTTTCTAATTGCATAAGCATCAGTAGCAACAAGTTCTTTAATAACATTCTTAAATTGTTCAAAATTTTTTGAATAGTATTCTACAGAATCTAGCCAGGTTCCCCATCTGGTTAATGCCAAAAGATACTTTTCATTAAAAATTGCAAGTCATGAGTGAGCCTTTAAAAATATTTTTTCCCGTATGAAATAAATCAATCCATATAATCGAATTAGATTCTAATTTCACAGAAAAAATTCTCCAAAATTGTTAACCAATTAAAGCATTAATCAAAAATAAAATCAGTTTTAATTAAAAATTTAATCAAGTGAATTAAACGTTTAATCAAGTAAATTAAACGTTTTATTAATACTATTAACTGGTTTAATTGATACTATTAATTTTTTAATTAATATCACAAATTTTTTAATTGAAATCAATTTTAATTTTTATTTGTGTTCCTCTGCAACTCGGTGAAACTCATGTGCCAAGCAAGTAACATGTAACAGTTTTGAATAAAATATTTTAAGCCCATTGGAAGCCTTAGCCATGTAAGGTGCTGCATTGGTTACAAATAGAAGGATCTTTTGTCAAAATCTTGAAAATCTTGATTTTAAGCAGAGCTCAAATAAAATATTTATTGATTTAAATTTTTTTTTTTTGTTTACATGGAAATTTTTTGAAGAACTTTTATTATAATATGTAAATTAAGAATATATCCCTCAAAAATTTTAAAATATGCATTTTAAACCAAAATATGCAAAAATATGCATTTCAACCAAAATATGCAAAACCAAATCGTAGCCATTTTAACTCAAATTTAATGATTCGGAAAGATAATTGGTCGACATCGATCTTAGACTATTGACAAAAACATGCATTTGCATGGAAATCGTATCCCTAGTTATCACATCAATGAAACATTTCATCAATATAATGATGAAGACTCAACCGTTTAAAGAAATTTTTGTTATTATTTTAATAAGAAGGTTTGGGTATTTCAATGAAATTTTTGATTTATTCAATGACATAAGTTTATTAAATTAATTACAAAGCTTCTTTATTTTTATAACAGTCTTTAATAGTTTAATTATTATGGTTATTTATTTCAGCCATTTTTTCAATGTGCGTTTTGAGTTGTTGTAAATTTTATTTATTTTTTTTTTTTTTAATTTTGTTACAAAACTTCAAAGTTATATTTATTCTATTTCGTTTTTATCTTCTGATAACTCATTTTATGTTATACATACTTTCATAAACTAACCTTTAATTAAATAGCATCTAATTCATTTTCCAGCCCGCGACGACCTTCACCTAGATTCTTTCAATTTTACAGGTTTTTACTTCTACGTAAATTTTGTGTATTTAAATAACAACTAAAAGAAAAAGAATGTGAGAATTGTTTTCTTTTTCGTTGCCTATTTTTGAACCTTTTACTAGCATTAAGTTAAAATAATTATTTCGTTATCGCTATGAATTTTTTTCATTGATATTATGAAGCATTAAAATTTATTTTCAGGAATTTACAATAACAATTTCTCAAGCATTTGCAAAAAAGGCTTCCTGAATATGAATCCTAGAACCGTAGCTTAAACTATCTGCTCTTAATTCGTCTTTTTAGAGTTGCGAATACTTGATTACATAAATGACGGCAAATTGAATACATCCTAATTTTAAAACACTCGTTATCAACCAACTTTTAAACCACATACTCGTATGAGAAAAATGTTGGTATGTTTGTTAGAAAAATCATACACAAAACAACAAAAATTGCATTTGTTTTGTATTAATATCGCAAAATCAAAATTGGCGCCCACATATAGTGGTCGTAGGTGTTATAGTGTTATATTGAAATTGAAGTTTGAGGTTCTCTCGGTTTGTTGCCAGTCAGTTTGTTGCTGTTGATGAAGTTTGATTTTATTTATTTTTGCTTAGAACACGTAAAAACTTATTTCCTTATTACTAAGTGGTTACAAAAAAAAAGAGAGAATGATTATATGGCCAACCTTCTTAAGAAATTTGAAAAGTAAAACAATTTCGTTAAATATAATAAAATTTTAAAGCTTTGTATGTAACTAAGTCATAAGTTTAGAGAAAGTGTTGGGAGCTTGACGTTACTCTTAGAAAACGCATATTTTTCTGTTGAATCACTTAAAAAAATTATTAATTATTTAAATGAAAAAAACGTCTATAGGCAAATATTTTTATTTCTAACATATTGATAATTTGAAGTAGAAAACAAAAACAAAACAATAAACACTTTCCATATTAACTTAAAAAGTTGTGAATAAAATTAAATTCTTTACATTGGCATAAGTATTTTGACAAAGGAAAGTTGTAAAAAACAAGGCTTAATGTTGTAAAAAAAGTAATGAAGTTGATTATGATTTAGTAGAAAGTAAAGCCCCCCTTGGTTCGAATGACTTTTTGAAGCCGCTGTGGTGCTGAATCTACCAAAGATTGTAGAACTTCAGTAGGGCCCTCGTTCCAAAGAGTGGTGAATTCAGAAATAGTTTCTTCCAGGGCTGTGGAGTCGTCAAGAAAAAGTGAAAACTCCGACTCCATCCGCTGATATTTTTTAAGTACGAATCCGACTCAGACTCCAACTCCGACTCCGACTCCTACTTGATGCTAAATGTAGATATATGTGACTGGGCCTTATTTGACCTTAAATTTTGTTTTAATGCAGTACCTTTTAATGGTTAAATAAAGCAACAACGTGATTCTGTTTTAAATCGTTATTTTAATTCTAACATGTGCCGCATTGAGCTTTAATATAGTTATTTACATAAGAGTAAGTGAGACGCAAAACTCGTTCGTTACACTTTATTCGAATTTTGGAAAAATGCAAAAAAAAACATAAAGCGTCCAATTTAATGGAGCAAATTAGTTGAACCTTTTGATTCTGAAGTGTTATGCCATTCTTGATTAATAACTGAACCTTTTAAAAATTGAAACCAACTGAAATATAGAAACATAATAGATTTAATTTTAGAACGAGCGAGTTTTGCTACGAATTTCCGAAAGAAACGAGTTTTGCAACAATCCATATGGGATCGATCTAGTTTTGCAACACACTCTAGCCACCACCAGGAAAATTAATCATTAAGCCTTAGTATATTTTGAAAGTTATATTAATTTATTAAAATTATGCAAACAGTGCTAAAACTTTATCAATAGTTCTGTAGGGGAGAGATAAGCTAAACCAATTCACATCTTTTTCAAAATACGTTTTTTGTACTGTTGGAATCAAAATTGTCTTCTATCAATGTGTGAATTCCCATAAGTATTATCTAATGTAGTTTTCGAGATAAAAAAAAAAAATTGAAAACAACACCAAGTCCAACTTGCTAAGGCGTAAAGGGCATCAAGTGTACTTAGTGTTGCTTACCACCGAGTTTGTAGAGGCAAAGAACATTAAGAGTCCTTTTTTTAAATTGTGAAAAAATAATGTTAAAAGAGGTCGAAGAAATTAAACTATATAAATTTTTTATTTCGAAAAATATTTTAAAAATGTTTATGCTGTAAAATGTTGGAGTCGAAGTCGCGAGTTTTTGCGAGTGCTTCGACTCCGACTCCGGTACAAAAACCCAAACTCCGACCCTTCAGCTCCGACTCCACAGCACTGGTTTCTGCTTTGGTTTTTTTTTAATGAATCTAAAAAGAAGATTTGTGTAAGACTTCCACAAACTTAATTTGAATCGGTACAAATATTATACGAACAACACTCCCAAAATTGCCATTACTATCTTATAAATGTTGGTATTGAATAAAATTTTACGAATATAAAAATTTCTTTAAAACTAGATAATCTCATATGCAGTAGAATCCCGAGAATTCACATTCGTAAGTGAATTACAGGGATTTTCGACTAAACAAGATTTCGGTTCAGCGACGTTAAATAAGAAAAATACGAATTAACGGGTTGTTTCTATTTATAGAACGAACAAAAAAAAAATACAAAAGAAAAGCAAATGTATACAATTATTGCGATTAAACGCGATATTCCAAGGTATCAACAGTTTGTTACTAACTATTGAGATTTTCGATTAAACGAGGTACGAAATATCGGAATTCTACTGTAGACGTTGATATCTAGATAATATTCAAAACGTTACATAGCTTTTGTAAAGGATACTTTTTTTTAGCTCGATAAAACTTACGACTCTGACTCCGGTACAAAAACCCAAACTCCGACCCTTCAGCTCCGACTCCACAGCACTGGTTTCTGCTTTGGTTTTTTTTTTTAATGAATCTAAAAAGAAGATTTGTGTAAGACTTTCACAAACTTAATTTGAATCGGTACAAATATTATACGAACAACACTCCCAAAATTGCCATTACTATCTTATAAATGTTGGTATTGAATAAAATTTTACGAATATAAAAATTACTTTAAAACTAGATAATCTCATATGCAGTAGAATCCCGAGAATTCACAATCGTAAGTGAATTACAGGTATTTTCGTCTAAACAAGATTTCGGTTCAACGAGGTTAAATAAGAAAAATACGAATTAAAGGGTTGTTTCTATTTATATATTAGAACGAACAAAAAAAATACAAAAGAAAAGCAAATGTATACAATTATTGCGATTAAACGCGATATTCCAAGGTATCAACAGTTTGTTACTAACTATTGAGATTTTCGATTAAACGAGGTACGAAATATCGGAATTCTACTGTAGACGTTGATATCTAGATAATATTCAAAACGTTACATAGCTTTTGTAAAGGATACTTTTTTTTAGCTCGATAAAACTTACGAAAGGGGTAAGCTGGCCAATCATCATGAATATATTCAAGCTTACGTAACGCTACAAACTACTGAAAATCAGACATATTCGCGCAACTTATAGACACGAAACTATTTTTAAATGATGAGATTCGTGCTTGGCTTATTGAGACCAAAAAAATAAAGACAGAGCTCGCGTTACGGTCAATTGATATCGTTACCGCACCATGATCAATGATTTCTATGTTTGAAAATATAGAAGACTTCGATCCGAGCTAGATATGGTTTCGCGATAAGTCTTAACCCCCCAGTATAATTTTTTCTGGTAAGTCTATGATTTTCGATGGTCCCAAATTTTGCACACTCTAAAGAAGGGGATTGGACTGACTTAAGTTTCTTATTTGTTTCTAATTTTTCTTTTGGTCCCATATAAATTAAAGTTAAATCATTTAAATACGCCAAAAACCGTAGCAAATATATTTATCGTGGTAAAATTTGGTCCAATTTAGCTTTATATAACCAGAAAGAACACCTTGCAATTTTGTGATAATCGGTCCAAAATATACCATAGGTCTCATATAAAGCAGCCTTCTGAAAAGCACTTCAAAACGTATTTCACGCTTAAACAAATTTCACTACTGTATTGAACTTTGGTGTATACATTATTGTTAATTTTATAAACAACTGAAAACAAATAATTTATTAAACCAAGAAAATTATCAATAAATTTTAATAAAATTTCATGTTGTAAAAATTCCTTCCTTCAGTAAAAATAATTTAATGAAATTTTTTTTTTTTTTTTTATGTATGTAAATCATATGAGGCAAACTATATTAAACTAAAGGACACTTTTGTAAAATTTTATGAAACTGTCATTTGCTTAAGCAAAGTGCGAAACTGATTGCACATTCCGTACGGAATCAAATGTTTGTTGATTTTATTTTGTTTTTTTAAATACATTTGAAAGACTGTCTGTTAATTTTGACAATAGGTTAAGCAAAGCTATGCATATTATGGTTGGGCCTTAACTAAAAAAATATCAAAAATTAACAATTCAACTAAAAATCAAAATTGTTCAGAAAAATATATTATAAATAGTTAAAAGCAATTTATCATTTTAAAAAGTTTAAAATTTAAAATTTTCAATATAAATAAAATTTTCAATTATGAACCGATCCTAAATAAGGATTTCTTTAAAGATGCAAATAAAATATTCGAGCTTAAGGTCTTATTGTTTTATATAAAAAACTTTTTTTATAAATTTATTTTCACCAATATTTCGGCACTTCCTTTGAGTGCCTTCTTCAGGGTTTTTTTCTTTATAACAAAATTAACAATTTTTAAAAACAAAAAATTAACAAAAAAATTACAAAATTAAAAAATTTTTATAATTGAATATAAAAATAATTTTCAAAACAAACTAGATCTATTACAATACTAGCTGACCCGGTCTACGTTGCTGGCCCTAAGTAAACATTAGTTTTGTATTACCACACGATTTAAATTGAGCATTTAACGAAATTTACGGCCTTTAAAATAAAAATCCATGGAATACCTATCATAAATTTTTTTTAAAAAATAACTTACATATGGTGTGGATATGGGCTCAATCAAAAAAGAATAAGTTGGACCATGGCGATAATTTTAAAGAAAAAATCGTCCAAATCGGTCAAGCCGTTCTCAAATCATGCTCTTAATGCTCTTCGATGAAAACGTAAAATAAATTAATACGAACAGTAAAAAGAAAAATTTGTCAAATCGATGGAGCAGTTTTTTGATTTTAGGTAAATCGAAAAAAGTGGGCGTAAAAGTGGGCGGGGCAAAATTTTCTTTCCGTAAAAACCTAAGTTAAACCATGGCGATCATTTTGAAGAAAAAATCGTCCAAATCGGTCAAGTCGTTCTCCAGTTATGCGCTTAATAGAAAAAGTGGGCGTAAAAGTAGGCGTGGTAAATTTTTCTATCGATGAAAACTTAAAATGGATTAATACGAACATTTGAAAGATAAATTAGTCAAATCAAAATCGTCCAAATCGGTCAAGTTGTAACGAACCAAACCGCGAGGGCGTATTTCTCAAGGGGTTATGCTACCTTTATAACCGGCCGTGCTAGTGGAAAATGGGGTGGTTCTTACCCCTATCGAAACAGCTTATTGATCGCCACACAAACTAAAAATTAGGTAGCTGGTTAATCGACAAATAAGATGATAAATACGAAAGAAAGGAGAAACCTAGTAGAAGAGGAAAGGTGTTAAATCCTCTTTCGTTGTCTAC
Organism: Pollenia angustigena; assembly: GCA_930367215.1. Taxonomy (NCBI): domain Eukaryota; kingdom Metazoa; phylum Arthropoda; class Insecta; order Diptera; family Polleniidae; genus Pollenia; species Pollenia angustigena. The sequence goes on along the minus strand of OV884057.1, from coordinate 183,278,991 downwards.
ACCCACCCAACCATGCTATCTATCTCTTAGCCTCCCTAGATAGCCCAAAAATTATCTACATACTAATCCTACCTAACTTTTCGTGAAATTAAAAGACAAATCCTTTAACACAACATATGTTTTAACAAAACCGATATATTTTCAATAAATGTCATTATTATATTAACTCTATATGGATTATACTCTAATCAACAAATTACAATAAAAAAAAAATGTATATAAAAAAAAATAAATTAAAAAAAATTTGAGTTAAGATAAATATTAGATTAGAATGTCAAAATTTCAAAGTTATGTATGTTAGTATAACATCTAACAAATATTTCATAAATGAAAAGAACAAAAAAAAAAAAAAAACAAATTTATTTTTATTATGTTATGTTGTTGACATAAAATATTTCTGTTATATTTTTACCAAAAAAAAATATATTTTCCTCAATTTCATATAAATTATTTTATGAAACTGACATGCGTTTTGAGTAATAATTCTATTAACACATGGTTTCCATGTTATTTACGTTATATTATTATTTTTGATTATGTAATTTTCAAAGTTTTACTTTTAATGTAAATAACATTATATTTTGTATGTTGTTAACATTATTATGTTATAAACATAACATTAAAACAAATTGAAATTGAACGGTTACAAAAAAAAACAAAAATAAATTATGTTTGTTTTGAAAAATAAATAAATTAAATAATTTGTCAAACATATATGTGACTCACCAAAATATATCCCTCGTTGACTTCAGGCCTGATGTCCTTGAGATTAAACGTTTGAATAATTATTTCGATAAATGTTAATGGTAATAATTTATGGTTTTGTATTGTATACTGTGTATGTGTTGTATATAAGAGTAACAGAATATGTTTTTTTTTTTTCTCAATGTAATTCTGACATTATTCCTCTTACATTAAAACAAAAAAAAAACAAAATTATTTAACATTTAAGAATAATTAGAATTTAAGGAAAAACAAAAAAAAATTTACTTTGTGTTGTGTTTAAACAAAAAAAAAAAATTGATTATTGGCGAAGATATCCGTAATATAATGTACTATGAGGGTATTTCCTTATGTCATGTCCGGTAAAAGAAAAAAAAAAATTAAATTATTTAGTAATGATTTCGAAAAGTTGGTATCTTGGCTAGCATTCAATTTATCTGGTAGGAATTCTGTAATGATTTCGAAAAGTTGGTATCTTGGCTAGCCTTCAATTTATCTGGTAGGAATTCTTCAATAATAACTTCTAAATTTATCCGAAATGCAATTGAATTTTCGCCAACGATTTTATTAGAATAGGATTCTTCAAATGGAAATTTTTGCCCAAAATTTGATTATAAATTTTTCCACTAGAATTTAAAATTATTTTGCCCTGTTTCCAAATGATACACAGGGCAAAAAAAATATCACTAGGATTTCCAAAATTTAGCACTAAAATAAGTAAATTTTCCTTTAAAAAAAAATAACTTTTTGAATTCTGTTACATACCTATTAATATAAGATTCCTCCAGATTCTTGAAATTCTCACAAGATCGGATTTAATATAAAAAAATATCCCAATGAAATTCCGTAGAATTATATTTTTATATTAATTCTCGATAAAATTTCCAATTTTATTAGAAATAATTCGTTGTAGTACAATTATTATTCAAATTCATACACAAAATGATTAAAAACAAAAAGTATAAGTAATAAAATTTTAACAGAAAATTCCAACGCAAATATGATTAAAAGAAATATTAAATATAGAAATTATTATTAAACAATTCCACAAGTAAAACAACCAATGCCTCACAAAACAGGTGCAATTTTGGAATATTACCTTTCAAAATTGAAACTGAAAAAGGCGAAATCAATAGTCGTTCGATATAAATTTATTATAACCAGATGTCTTTCGCATGATATGTACCTTTGTTGCCAGAATTTAGGTCCTCCAGCTCATAGTTCACACCGCCAATTCTACGCAAAACCCTAGCCTTTACTCCTACTGGTGCCAGTTTCGAATTAAAATATTCCGATTTCGAGCTTTGTGTAAATGTCCGTCTGTACACATCCTGTCCCACTGTAAAGTACTTATTTCGCGAGCGTAAATTATACGTTCTAGCATTTCTGTCATACGCCTTGCGCAAATAGTCATTAATTTTGCTCCTAATCAAATAAAATTCGTCCTGTCTTTCCATAAAAGAGTCCGCATCCGCCAAAATCTTCAGTTTGCGTAAAACCTCGAAGTCCTTACCATGAGTCAACATGCTCTGTCCAAAAACTATCTGATACGGTGTCCTGCCAACCGATTGGTGTTTACTGTTCCGCAATGAGCAATTAATGCTGGGTACATACAAATCCCACTCTCGTTGGTCATTTCTTACATAACTCCTTAAAGCCTCGTTTATCGAGCGGTTTACCCGTTCACTAGCGTTGGCTTGGGGACTGTAAACAGCCGTCAATACATGCTCAATACCATATTTTTCCAAAAATTTCTCAAAGTCTTTGCTCCGGAATTGAGATCCGTTGTCAGAAACTAATGTTTCAGGAACACCGTAGCAGCAAAATATTTCCGTGCGCAAGTAGTCAATAATGTGTTTCGAAACGAACTTTTTTAGTGGTTTCAAAAAAGTGAACTTAGAAAAATGGTCCAAAATAATTAAAATCCCGATATGTCCAGATTTAGTCCGGGGTAACGGTCCGATTAAATCAATATATAAACGCTGAAACGGTCTTTCGGTCGATACCATCCTTCCCAATGGTGGTCTCAAAGTTGATGTCGGAGTTTCGGATGTCTTACACATATCACAATTCAGAATATAAGTCTTTACGTCAGTCACTAGTCCTGGCCAAAAGAAGTATCGTCTGATTCTTTCCAAAGTCTTGGCAATGCCACTATGCGCAGAATTGGGCGTGTCATGAGCAGAATAAATTACTCCATGTCGTAGGTCATTAGGTACAAAAAGCCTCCAAGAGTCTGATTCGTCTAGGTCACCTGACGAAAAGTCCACGCGCTTATATATAAATTTGTCAATGACCTTAAAATCTGGCAACTGAGATGAAGAAAATCTCTCACGCAAGTCGCTATATTCAGCACTATCAAAAGCAGCTGATTCTAAATTAATAGAAGGTAAGGACTCAATTTCAATAGAGTCAACAAACACTTCACCCTCATGGATACGTGAAAGCGTATCTGGCACAATATTATCCTTGCCACTTCTATGCTCTATTGAAAAGTGAAACCCTTGTAACTTCAAGGACCACCGTGCTAACCTACCAGATAGATCTCGCTGGTTCATAAGCCATTTAAGACTCGCGTGATCGGTAACTACCTTAAATTCTTGTCCCTCTATGTACGGTCTAAATTTTTTAATTGCCATTAACACCGCCAGGCACTCAAGCTCTGTAATTGTATAGTTACGCTGAGCTTTGTTTAATTTTTGGGACATGAACGCAATAGGTTTTTCAAGTCCGTTGTCGTCCTTTTGCGCCAGCAGTGCACCTATACCATATGTGCTTGCATCACACTGTACAATAAATGGTTTCTTATAATCGGGATGAACAAGTAATGGGGCAGTTGTCAGTCTCGTTTTTAAAATATCGAAAGCAGCTTGTGCTTCGTTAGTCCACTTGAAAGTCTTCTTTTTCGTCAATAGTTCTGTCAGTGGGAAAGTTAATGTTGAATAGTCCTGAATGAAACGTCGATACCACCCCGTCATTCCCAAAAAACGCCGTAAATGTTTAATAGATTGTGGTACCGGAAAGTCTCGTATTGCCCTAACTTTGTCATCGTCCACTTGTAAAGTCCCGTTTCCTACAACATATCCAAGATATTTCACCTTATTGAGAGCAAAACTGCTCTTTTTGACATTAATCGTCAAACCCGCTTTCCTTAATTGCGTAGCCACCTCCAACAAATGTGTCAAATGTTCGTCAAAGTTTGTCGAAACAATTAATAAGTCGTCCAAGTACACAAAAACATGTGTTTTCAGTTGATACGGAATCACCATGTCCATAAGTCGGCACAACGTCTGCGGTGCATTACACAGTCCAAACGGCATTCTTGTAAACTGGTACAATGGCCTATTGGGAACTGTAAAAGCTGTCTTTTGTCTTGAGCTTTCCTCCAGTTTAATTTGCCAAAAGGCATCTTTCAAATCAATTTTTGAAATGCAATAAACTGAAGGAAGTCTCGATATTAGTCCGTCTATGTTTGGTATTGGGTAAGCGTCTTTTACTGTCACAGAGTTAAGTTTCCTACTGTCCACACACATTCTCACTTTATCCGGTTTTATTACAACCACAGTTGGAGATGACCATGGAGAACTGGGAGCTTCTTCAATGACACCAAGCGATAACATTCGGTCTAGTTCCGAACACAGCTGTTTCTCAACTGCAGGAGATATAGGATAATATCTCTGCTTAATTGGCTTGGCGTCACCCGTATCAATTTGGTGTTCAACTAAATTTGTACACCCTAACCCCTCAGTCTCCGAATTAGGAAATGCTAAAATTACCTTCTCAAGTTTTTGTTTCTCTATAGGTGTCAAAACCAATTTATCAGGTTCACTATATTCAATCTCCCCAATTTCCGGAACAGAAATTTTCAAACCAAAAGTGGTCCAAAAATCGAACCCGCATATAATATCTTGTTGGATGGTTGGAACTACTAAAAAGTCCATCGTTTTCGTTTGTTTTTGAAAGGTCACTGTCAATGTCACCGTCCCCGAAACATTCTGTCTTTGTCCATCTGCAGTCCTTACGTTTCCGTTACACTTCCGAAAACCTTCCATCTTCCTTACGTCTAAAACCAATGCACCACCGATCACGCTTTTATTGGCCCCACTATCTAATAAAGCCAAAACTTTTTTGTTTTCAATTTTTAACTGTATGAAAGGTCTACTATCATCATCCTGCGAAATTATAGGCGAAATGGTAATGGATCGTAGAGATTTTAAGTTTTTATAAAAATTGCGTATACGTAGTGATGAACGTTTGGATTTTAATATATTCTCCGTAGATCCGAAAATTCGATCACGTGCTTTCTGGTATTCTAACAAACGCACGTGGAATGGTCTCATTAATGGATGTTGGTCAACCCCACTGGGGATACCAGATTCTGTGTCAGTCCTTGTAACATTGTCAGGATTAAAATTAGTCAAATCAAAGTTATTCAAATCACACGTCTTGGATGCCCGCATTAGATCCTGCGGACATCCTTCTGTCCATTTCCCTGTGATTTTGCACCACAATTAGGACAAGAAGGCCTGTAGGTGTCTTTTGCACCACATCCATAGCAAAATATGCGTCTTTTGTCCAAGCAGTCATAGTAATTGTGTCCAATCTTGTCGCAATTCCAACACTTACTTTCGCCACGAATTGCACAAATCTCCGGTGACAAGTCCGTAGATAAATCATTATCGAAATTCGTGTCGCTTATTTCCGTTACATGTCCTCTGACAGTTTTCCGCGAATCGCAATTGCGAATATCCTTTACAAACTTCTCATGTCGTTTAACCTCACGACGAAGTTGAGCTACTGTCGATATGTCCAAATGTATCAGTTCATGTCTGATTTCATTTCTGAGATTTCGAATTACAATGGAACACAAAATCGCATCAGAAAGAGGTGTTTTAAGTCTGTCAGTCATCGCCGAAATTGAGTCGTAAAAGTCATCAAAGTTTTCATTTACCCGTTGTTTGCGTCTGTGTATGTCCTCCATTACGTCATAATCGTTGTAGTCCCCTTTGTATTGTTCTCGCAAAGCTCTCGTCAAACTAAACCAGTCTAGTTCATTGTCATGTCGATGGTATCACCTAACTTTTCGTGAAATTAAAAGACAAATCCTTTAACACAACATATGTTTTAACAAAACCGATATATTTTCAATAAATGTCATTATTATATTAACTCTATATGGATTATACTCTAATCAACAAATTACAATAAAAAAAAAATGTATATAAAAAAAAATAAATTAAAAAAAATTTGAGTTAAGATAAATATTAGATTAGAATGTCAAAATTTCAAAGTTATGTATGTTAGTATAACATCTAACAAATATTTCATAAATGAAAAGAACAAAAAAAAAAAAAAAAACAAATTTATTTTTATTATGTTATGTTGTTGACATAAAATATTTCTGTTATATTTTTACCAAAAAAAAATATATTTTCCTCAATTTCATATAAATTATTTTATGAAACTGACATGCGTTTTGAGTAATAATTCTATTAACACATGGTTTCCATGTTATTTACGTTATATTATTATTTTTGATTATGTAATTTTCAAAGTTTTACTTTTAATGTAAATAACATTATATTTTGTATGTTGTTAACATTATTATGTTATAAACATAACATTAAAACAAATTGAAATTGAACGGTTACAAAAAAAAAACAAAAATAAATTATGTTTGTTTTGAAAAATAAATAAATTAAATAATTTGTCAAACATATATGTGACTCACCAAAATATATCCCTCGTTGACTTCAGGCCTGATGTCCTTGAGATTAAACGTTTGAATAATTATTTCGATAAATGTTAATGGTAATAATTTATGGTTTTGTATTGTATACTGTGTATGTGTTGTATATAAGAGTAACAGAATATGTTTTTTTTTTTTCTCAATGTAATTCTGACATTATTCCTCTTACATTAAAACAAAAAAAAAACAAAATTATTTAACATTTAAGAATAATTAGAATTTAAGGAAAAACAAAAAAAAATTTACTTTGTGTTGTGTTTAAACAAAAAAAAAAAATTGATTATTGGCGAAGATATCCGTAATATAATGTACTATGAGGGTATTTCCTTATGTCATGTCCGGTAAAAGAAAAAAAAAAATTAAATTATTTAGTAATGATTTCGAAAAGTTGGTATCTTGGCTAGCATTCAATTTATCTGGTAGGAATTCTGTAATGATTTCGAAAAGTTGGTATCTTGGCTAGCCTTCAATTTATCTGGTAGGAATTCTTCAATAATAACTTCTAAATTTATCCGAAATGCAATTGAATTTTCGCCAACGATTTTATTAGAATAGGATTCTTCAAATGGAAATTTTTGCCCAAAATTTGATTATAAATTTTTCCACTAGAATTTAAAATTATTTTGCCCTGTTTCCAAATGATACACAGGGCAAAAAAAATATCACTAGGATTTCCAAAATTTAGCACTAAAATAAGTAAATTTTCCTTTAAAAAAAAATAACTTTTTGAATTCTGTTACATACCTATTAATATAAGATTCCTCCAGATTCTTGAAATTCTCACAAGATCGGATTTAATATAAAAAAATATCCCAATGAAATTCCGTAGAATTATATTTTTATATTAATTCTCGATAAAATTTCCAATTTTATTAGAAATAATTCGTTGTAGTACAATTATTATTCAAATTCATACACAAAATGATTAAAAACAAAAAGTATAAGTAATAAAATTTTAACAGAAAATTCCAACGCAAATATGATTAAAAGAAATATTAAATATAGAAATTATTATTAAACAATTCCACAAGTAAAACAACCAATGCCTCACAAAGTCGTTCTCCAGTTATGCGCTTAATAGAAAAAGTGGGCGTAAAAGTAGGCGTGGTAAATTTTTCTATCGATGAAAACTTAAAATGGATTAATACGAACATTTGAAAGATAAATTAGTCAAATAGATGGAGCAGTTTTTTGATTTTAGGTAAATCGAAAAAAGTGGGCGGGGCAAAATTTTCTTTCCGTAAAACCCTAAGGTGGACCATGGCGATCATTTTAAAGAAAATATCGTCCAAATCGGTCAAGCCGTTCTCAATTTATGCGCTTAATAGAAAAAGTGGGCGTAAAAGTAGGCGTGGTAAATTTTTCTATCGATGAAAACTTAAAATGGATTAATACGAAGATTTGAAAGAAAAATTAGTCAACTCGATGGAGCCGTTTTCTGATTTTAGGTAAATCGAAAAAAGTGGGCGTAAAAGTGGGCGGGGCAAAAGTATCCTATGTCCGTCTCCTGGCTCTAAGCTACCTCCCTACCAATGTTCAGCCATATCTGTTCTGCCGTTCTTGAGTTATAAGTGGTGTAACTAACACGACTTTCTTTTATATAGTTATATAGATTAATAAATTTTTAACTTCCGTTTCTATTTTTATAAATTAAATGTCTATAATTTTGTGCTACATTTTCAGCATCTGACTTAAAATTAATTCTCGACACTGACGGTACTCTTATAATTTGTAACATTTCCAACATAAATCTACGTTTGTAATTATTTTCCGTGCTTAAAACTTTTGTATTATCAAAATCTGGATAAAGGTTTAGATTAGCACAATGAGTTGATAAAGCTGTTTTTTGTTGAATATTTCTATACTTCTGATCTGACTTATGTCCTGCTACCCTAGATTTTAATTTATTCTTTGTTGTACCTATATATACCATATTACACTGTCCAAGGTATCTGATAAACAATATTAGACATTTCCATCTTCTTAATTTTGTCTTTCGTTTTAGTAAATAGTTTACCTACTGTGTTGAAAGATTTATAAGCTATTTTGTTTATTTTGTTATCATATATACATATCTGATTTTGCTAATCTTTCTGAAAATTTTGGAATATATGTTACTGATTTAGAAATTGTTGGTTCCGTAATACTGTTCTGGTTGTTTAATCTGTAATTATTATGTTGTGTTAATAAATCTGTTATTAATTGCTTAGGAAAACTATTCTCTGTTAGAATGTTTGAAATCTTCCTTTTATTATCCCTATGAAACTCTAAATCACTTATTTTAAGAACTCTTTTTATGAAATTTTTAGCAGTATTAATTATTATTCTCCTTGGATGTTTTGAAAAATAATTGATAATTCTACCAGAAGATGTTGGTTTCTGATACCAATCTATTGATATTCCATTTCCATTTCTAATTATCAAGGTGTCTAAATATGATAGTCTTGAATTAAGTTCCCTTTCAATTGTAAATTTAATATCCGAATGAAATGAGTTAAAAACATCCAACATTTGTTCCATTCCCGATTCCGGAATTATACAAAATAAATCGTCAATTGTCAAGATTTTCGGTTTAATACCTAACTTTCCTACACACACATCTAATAATTTTTCCATAACTATATCTGCTACAATTGGAGAAGCTGGCGAGCCCATAGGAAGTTAAATTTTACTTAAGTACTAAAAGGCTTATGAGGTAATAACGATCTTCTGATGGATCTTTATCATTTGTGTTACTGCAGTGTTAAACAAAAATTCATAAAGGGCTTATACTATGTAAAAGTCGCACTGGATTGTTGGCTGCTAGTACAAACGCGCCCGCCTCACTCATATTGGATAAGTGTACAATTAAATATTAAGTGGAGTTGGCATATTCAATATTGCAATTCTTATATGGAATAAGTTTATTTTCTCCCTTAAGAAAATATTAAAAATGTGCCTGTTATTGGACATTCCGTATTTACTTCAATCTATAAAAGTATTTACATAATAAACACAATGTTGTAATTTATCAAGTTTATATTTTCGTCCATAAATGTCATTGAAATCTATTAATATTCAAAACTTTTATTTTTAAACAAATTAAATACATGTCGTCGGTTTAATGTGCAAACCTGCTAAATCCATTTTTTTAGTAAATTGAAATTTTGATGCCGTTTGGTAGACAAAGATACGCCTCGTGTAGCATGTGTTAAACCAACTATATTTTTGGTTTTTCTCTCAAGCTGAACATATGAAATAAAATTTACTGAAAGGGAGTTAGCAGGTTTGCATATTTAGCCGACGATATGTAAGAATCTACACAACCCTAAAATAAGGGTTTTCATGATATCGCTTAATGGTCTCGCAATCTATGCAAACTGTGCATTTTTAGGGCATCGCAAATGAACAGTCAAAAATTGTATACGAATTCATTTAGACGATCTTCGTAAATTTGCCCAAAAATGTGTATTCGTAAACTTGCGCTGTTCAATTGTGCATTTATAATTGGTTGCGGTTTAGGCCTAGGTTAGGTTAGGTTATATGGGTAGCCGTCATGACGACGGCTCACTTGGGTCCTTATAACGGTCCCTTTCTGATACCCCTAGCCAGTGACAAGAGTCAGCCAGTATCCACCAGACTATTCCCCAGAGGTCACTGCAGTTTCGAATCACCCCGACTCCCTGCAGAACAAGGAGAACGATTTCAGTCCCGCATTGGACAAATCGTCCAGACATGGCAATTATCGTCTCCCAAAAAGTCTAAACCTAATGCTCCCTAGACCGGGGTATTGGCAGAGAAAGTGAAACACCGTCTTCTCCTCTTCCTCATCATGACAACTCCAACAGTAATCATTATACGCAAGACCCATCCTCCTAGCATGAGCCCTTATCACCCAGTGACCCGTGAAGACCGATATAACTGTCCTCATCCGGTCCCTGCCGAGACCGAGTAGTACGCGCGTTCTCACCTCGTCATAGCCAGGCCATAGAGTCCTGGCCATCAAGCAGGTATGCTCCCCCTGCCATCTCCCCTAAGCCCTTCTGTACGACCCTCGTCTGATCAGAGTCTTGCAGCGGGCCATTTAAGTGCCAATCAGCCCGTCGGCGAACATGTCGTCCAAGAGACAGCCCCGTTTGGCCAGACCGCCCGCAGTTTAGTTAAGCAGGCATACACTGTGCTCTGGTACCCATGTCAGCGTTACACTGTATAACGGTGTAACAATATTATCCTTTATTAAGATTAATCCAGTCCTTTGTATAATATATCTTTGGCAAACAGATATAAAATTATCCGTAACTGGATAAACTTTCCAGTGAGGAAAGGATGTATTTCGTTTCGACTTCCGGGAAAATAAATTATATATTTCGTATATTTAAAAAATTTACAAACCGGACCTTTAAACTAAAGCGACTGTTCCCCTCAATAATTTTTATCTTTTTTTCTTTTCCAAAAACCAAAATTTTCTTTTTGACTTATGTTTCAAATATGTATTTCTATTCTCCAAAATTTAATTCTTTTTTTTTTTTTTTTTTAAACATAAAGTATAAATTCATGTGCACAGTATTGAAGTATTAATAGCACGACCTCACAAAACAGGTACAGATCTTGATATATATGTATATATATTATTCTAAGATCTGGATCTGTAAAAGGTAAAAAAAAAAAAAAAAAACTTAGTTTAAGTCCCATTATTATGTCCATATATCCTTTAAGTGATAAATTCCTGTACTGCCGCTGTCTATATCCTTTAGTTCATAATTCACTTGTCCAATTTTCCGAATAACCTTTGCCTTTACACCCACAGGAGCGAGTTTAGCGTTGAAGTTTTTAATCTTTGAACTTTGTGTAAAATTTCGTCGAACAACTTCCTGGCCAATGTCATAGACCTTTTTCCGTGTCCGTAAATTATACCACCGTGCATTCCTGTCATAAGCCTTCTGCATGTCCTTTCTAATAGAATCCCTAAGTAAATTAAACTCGTCCTGTCTTTCCAAAAGTGTATCAGTTTCAACCAAAATATTTAGTCTTTTTAATAATTCGTAGTCTTTTCCGTGTGTAATCATTGTCTGTCCAAAAACGATCTGGTACGGAGATTTGCCGATAGTTTGGTGAACACTGTTACGTAGAGCACAATTAACACTACTGATGTATTTATCCCAGTCACGTTGATCTTTTCTCACGTATGATCGTAGGGCCTCGTTAATCGAACGATTTACACGTTCACTTGCATTTGCTTGTGGACTGTAAACCGCTGTAAGCATATGCCTTACTCCATGTACTTGTAAAAATGTTTCGAAATCCTTGCTTCTAAATTGTGTTCCGTTATCAGACAATAATACTTCAGGCACTTCGTAACAGTTAAAAATTTCGGTCCGAAGATATTCAATTATTTTCCTTGAATCAAATTTCCTAATGGGTTTCAAAAATGTAAATTTAGAAAAATGGTCAAGTATAATTAAAATTCCTATATTACCTGTTCTTGTCCTTGAAAACGGTCCTATTAAATCAATATAAAGTCTCTGAAATGGTCTGTCTGTCTTCACCATTTGTCCAAGTGGTGGTTTCAGATTAGTAGTTGGTGACTTTGATGTTTTACATAGGTCGCAGTTTTGTATGTAGTCCTTAACGTCTGTCACTAGTCTAGGCCAATAAAAATATCGCCTTATACGATCTAAAGTCTTACCTATTCCGCCATGTGATGAAGTAGGTGTATCATGGGCTGAATAAATCACGTTGTGTCTTAGTTCTGTTGGTACGAAGAGTTTCCAGGACTCTGACTCGTCAGTCAAACCAGGAGAAAAATCTGTCCGTTTATAAATATATTTGTCAACAATTTTGTAGTCCGGTAAGGCGGAATTTGAAAAATCCTCGCGCAATTTAGCATATTCGAACGTGTTAAATGATTCCGATTCAAGGTCAATCGCCGGTAAATTTTCTAGTTCAATGGAGTTTACAAATTCTTCACCCTCAAACGCCCGTGACAAAGTGTCAGGCACAATATTTTCCTTTCCACTGCGATGTTGTATTGAAAAATTGTAACCTTGAAGTTTTAATGACCATCTAGCTAATCTTCCCGATAAGTCTCTCTGGCCCATTAACCACTTCAAGCTAGCATGGTCTGTAACAACCTTGAACTCTTGTAATTCAATATATGAACGGAATTTTTTAATTGCCATTACAACGGCCAAACATTCCAGCTCCGTAATCGTATAATTTCGTTGAGCCTTATTTAATTTGTGTGACATGTAGGCAATTGGTCTTTCTGTCCCTTCATTGTCCATCTGCGCCAGAACTGCACCAACCCCACAAGTACTTGCATCACACTGTAGTATAAATGGTTTTTCGTAGTTTGGGTGAATAAGTAGTGGTGCAGATGTCAGCTTATTTTTAAGTTCGTTGAAACCGTCTTGTGCTTTGTCGTTCCAAATAAATGCTTTCTTTTTAGTTAATAGTTCTGTAAGTGGAAAAGTCACAGTCGAGTAATTTTGAATAAAACGTCTGTACCATCCGGTCATTCCTAAAAACCGTCTCAAATGTCTAACTGATTTTGGTTGAGGGAAGTCTCGTATAGCTATAACTTTGTCTTCATCCACCTGTAAAGTTCCATTGCCAACTACGTACCCGAGGTATTTAACTTTGTTAAGAGCGAAGCTACTTTTCTTTACATTAATAGTTAAACCTGACTTTCTTAATTGACTTGCCACCTCAAGTAGATGATTTTTGTGTTCTTCAAAATTTTGAGAAACTACCAACAAGTCGTCAAGGTAAACAAATACATGCGTCTTTAAATTAAACGGAATTACCATGTCCATCAGTCGGCACAACGTTTGCGGTGCATTACACAGTCCAAACGGCATTCTTGTGAATTGATACAATGGCCGATTGGGTACTGTAAAAGCAGTCTTTGGTCTTGAGCTTTCCTCCAATTTAATTTGCCAAAAAGCATCTTTCAAATCAATCTTTGAAATACAATAAACTGGAGGAAGTCTCGCAATCAGTCCGTCTATGTTCGGTATTGGGTATGCGTCTTTTACTGTAACTGAGTTTAGTTTCCTGCTGTCCACACACATCCTTACTTTGCCAGGTTTAATAACTACTACTGTTGGAGAAGACCAAGGTGAGCTTGGTGCTTCCTCTATAACTCCGAGGGAGAGCATCCTATCTATTTCAACGCTTAACTGTTTCTCAACAGCAGGTGAAATAGGATAGTACCTTTGCTTGATGGGTTTAGCATCACCCGTGTCTATAAAATGCTCAACCAAAGTCGTGCAACCTAAGCCTTCTATCTCTGAGTTTGGAAATGCTGCAATTATTTTGTTAAGTTGTTCTTTTTGCTCGTTCGTCAGTTTTAGTTTATCAGAATCGAATTCGATTTCCGAACAATCAACTTCCGCAACGTGATCTACAAAAATCCTGAGTCCAAATGCCCTCCAAAAATCAAAACCGCATATAATGTCCTGTTGAATAGTCGGTACTACCAGAAATTCGAACAATTTTGTCTGTCCCTAATATGTTCTGTCTCTTTCCATCTGCCGTTCTAACATTTCCTACACATCTACGAAAAGTCTGCTTACATTGAACTTCCAATGCTAAATTCCCACCTATGACACTCTTATTGGCTCCACTATCCAGTAAAGCTAAGTATAAATTATGTTCAATTTTCAAATTAATATAAGGTCTACTATCGGAATCCCTATTTACTATAGACGAAATTACACAGGCCCGAAATGAGTTAAGTTTGCGATAATAATTACGTATACGTTTTGATGATCTGCTAGCTTGTCTATCTTGACCAAAAATTCTGGCTCGAGCTATTTTGTATTCCATCAGACGTATATGGTAAGGTCTTTTCAAAGGATGTACAGTATCACATGTGGTGTTATCGTTCTTGTCATTAATGAAAAAAGTTTTAAAATCTTTTTTATCTTTATATATTTCTAAGTCATTGGATGTCCGCACTACTATTGACGGACATCCCTTCGTACGTTTCCCTGACTATTGCGATTACAGTTGGGACATGTTGGTTTATAAGTGTCCCTGGCACCACAACCATAGCAAAATACTTTTCTAATCTCCATACATTCTATGTAAGTATGTCCTTTCTTTTCGCAGTTCCAACATTTAGGATTATGTTGAACTGCACAAACTTCAGTTTGTGTCACTGTTAAATCGTCTAGGTCGTCATTGTGTCCAGTGATTTCCGCAACACGTGCCTTCACAGATTTTCTATTTTCCAAAGCATGTACATTTTTCATAAACTTTTCGTGCCTCTGAACTTCCTTACGAAGTTGTGAAACATTGTGGATTTCCAAATGTAGCAGTTCGTGACGTATTTCTAACTTTAAATTACGCAACATTGTCTCGCACAAATCACCGTCAGATATAGGAAATTTTAATTTGTCAGTCAACGCCGAAATTGCTTCAAAATATTCGTCAAATGTTTCATTCGGTTTTTGTCTGCGACGTCGGATATCCTCCAATATATCGAAATCCGTATAGTCTACTTTGTACTCGTTTTTCAAGTCATTCGTCAAAGTTATCCAGTCAATGTTGTCATGTGTACGTTGATAGCGCCAATACCAAACTAAAGCTTTGCCTTCAAATAAACAATGAGCATGGTCATCTAAAATTCTGAAGTCTCCACCTAAAGTCTTTGTTGTGAGTATATTGACGCGATAAATAAATTCATCCACAGGGATCAAATTGTCATGTCCTGAGAATTTTATTCGCCAATTGCGAATTATATTTAATACCTTTTCCGCATAAAAAGGATCTTGTGAACTTCCATTAGAACGTGGAGATGAATTTGTATGTCTGTTAAAGGAATTAGTAGTATTATCTGAAGAATTGTGGTTATTTACGTTAGACCCGATGTTGGAAATATTTATATCATGAAACATAGATCTTAATTTATTTGATATGAAATCTTGCATTTCACCACGAAAACTATTTAAAGATTCAGATATTATTTGTCTGAATTGAGGATTATTGTTTATGCCACTTTCGGGCTGTACGTTATTTGTGTTAACAACCGGAGCAATATTTTTCCCTCTAGAACGTGTACCCTGTGCTACTGATGTTGATGGATTATTAGATCCATTCCTTTCCATCCGATTTGAATTGTTTTGATCAAAGGCAAGTGTATTATTAGAACCTATGTCTACTGTGAAACTAACGTTTGCTGGTTGGTCCAAGTTTGCCAAATTTTCACGACTTCTCGTAAGAGGCATTTTATATTATATATTATTCAGTTAAGTAAAATATGCAAATATATGAATTCCACTACTTCATTTAGTTATTATAGATTGGTTAATATAAAAATAACATTTTTTTATAAAAAAAAAACTAAACTTCACACAAAACAAAATATCAAATCTGCACAATTGAAACAAAAAAAAAAATTAATGAACCTTAGTTATATTATATGAGTAGATATTCAGTATTCCCCAAATATAAAAATCTCAAACATAAACAAACTAAAGTAAATTTTGAAGAAGAACTAATTCCAAAACGACAAACTTTTTGTTAAGTTTTTGTGGGTTTAACTTCGAAATCTTCCAAATTTAAATATCCCAGACAAAAGATCTTAACTGAAAAGGAAAATAAAATTATTCTATTTATTATATGGTAAAGATTTTCCAAATTTAGAAAAATCTCCAAATCCAATATGATGAAATAGAATAAAGGAAATGAAAAAAAAATGTAATCAATATCACGATCGATAAAAGTTTTTCATGATTGCATCAGCTCAAATTAAATACTTTATAAAAAGTATTAAATTTCAAGATACATATGTATCAAAATTTAAAGTATTAGTCAAAACTAAACCGTTTTATGCTGATGGCCCACGTTGGGCGCCATTAAATTTATGTGACGGCTCAAAATTCCTTATTCCTACTTGTTGAAAAACGCTGCTACCTATATAACCGGCCGTGCTCAGGGAATGGGGTGGAATCTTTGTTTACAACAAAGTAGGTTAAAGCCAGATCCATAAAATTAAATTTAGGTAGCAAAATACCCTCTAATATTGACCACTTATAAAATTAACAAACAAAAAAAGTAATAATTTATAAATAAAAATAATATAATATCAAGGTGAAGTTTAGATAAGAGAGTTAAATGATGGTATACACTCTCGAGGTCATTACCCACCCAACCATGCTATCTTTTAATGTTTAAGATAGCCCAAAATTACGCTTTCTATAATAATCTAAATTTTTCGTGGAATAAAATCAAAATTTAAATGTCCATTATATGAAATTACATTTATTCAAGAAGAAAATTTGTTAATATGTGTAAATTTAAACATAAAAAAAATAATGATCTTGCTTTGAAGTAATTATAAATTTATAAACAAATTATTAATTATTGTCTAATTTTTCTAAGTGAATAAAAAAAAAACTGAATTTATAAGGATAAAGAATTAGTTATGAGAAATTGAGATATGACATTTTTACACAACAATTAAATTATAATCGAAAAAGGTTAAAAGAAATTTAAAACAAAAAAAAATATTATAAAATTAAATATATATGTATATATATTTTCTTTAAGTGTATTAGTTTAAATTATACGCTTTACGTATTATTGAATATCAAGTGTGTGTGAAAATTTTAGGATGCAAATAAAAGAACTAATAAAAACTTCTAATGTATGACTCACCATTTAAAATCCATCGATGACATAAGGCCTTGTGTCCTCTGGAATTTGGTAGAATTTGATTTTAAAACAATTTATATTCTAAATTTTCACTTAGTATATGGCAGGTGTATTGTTGATGAATGACGTTAAAATTTAGACAATTAATATAAACAATTTAGAAAAAATTCATTAATAAATTAGATTAGATAATTCAGATAATATATGAAAAAAAATTTGTTTTACTTTAAATAACTTAACTGATTTTCAGTGATAAAATTCTCAGTGTAGATCAAAATTTACCAATTTAGTTTAAATTTTCAAAGTTTCTTCTTTAAAATTTGAAATCTTGAATATTATGTATTTTTCCCCCAGAAAGTAATTTTAGATGATGATTTAATTTGTATGCTATCTTCTAATTTAACATCCTTCAAGTGCTTTAATTAATATTTGTGAAATAGGTCTTCATAATCTGCGATTTGAAGCAATATTAAGCGGAAATTTTAGGTTGTTTACATAGATTCCAATATTGTTTGCAATTTGATGACCCAAAGAAACGTATAACGGTGTAACAATATTATCCTTTATTAAGATTAATCCAGTCCTTTGTATAATATATCTTTGGCAAACAGATATAAAATTATCCGTAACTGGATAAACTTTCCAGTGAGGAAAGGATGTATTTCGTTTCGACTTCCGGGAAAATAAATTATATATTTCGTATATTTAAAAAATTTACAAACCGGACCTTTAAACTAAAGCGACTGTTCCCCTCAACAATTTTTATCTTTTTTTCTTTTCCAAAAACCAAAATTTTCTTTTTGACTTATGTTTCAAATATGTATTTCTATTCTCCAAAATGTAATTCTTTTTTTTTTTTTTTTTTAAACATAAAGTATAAATTCATGTGCACAGTATTGAAGTATTAATAGCACGACCTCACAACTGGAATGTTTCGCGATCTCATTTAGAGACATCCGGCATTCCACTGTTAACATAGATGTCGTAAAGACACCAGCCAGAGCTGCAATGGCAGCCTTGCTGTCCCTCGATATACGGTAGTACTTCAGCCAGTTTGCCGCCCGCTTTATGGCAGAGATTTCCGCCTGCAGCACACTACTGCCATCTGGCAGCCTAAAAGAGACCCTAATGTCCATCATCATTACCATGATGAACCGTGAATAAAGCACCGAAAAAGGGTTCCGGAGTGCAATTGTCCAGCTCCGCCAGGTGATATGATGCGTGAAGCGTGACCCTGGCATGACCATAGTTCCGCGTAGACCATAGGCCCACCGCCCCCAGTCTTATAGCGGAAGTCAGGGCCTGTTGTTCGGCCATGATGTCAACTGGCAGCCAGTTCAGCATAGTAAACAGTGCCTTCGTCGGTGTCTAGCGGAATGATCCCGTGATCATCAGCGCAGCCACCCAATATACTTTCTCAAGCATCCTGCAGTACCATCGCCTTTCCATGGCAGGCCACCACACTATGACCCCATAGAAGAGGATCGGTTTTACCACCACCTCAAAGACCCATTCGACGCCCCTAGGGCCAAGGCACCAGCTTCTGCCCAAAGATCTCTTGCAGGTGTATAAGGCAACAATGGCCCTATCAACCCTCGTGCGAACGTTGAGTTTCCATGATAGTTTGCTATCGAGAATTACGCCCAAATATTTGGCATTGTTCTAGAGCGTCAGCTCCGTGCCATTTAGCCTAGGGAGTCTAAAGTTGCCAACCTTGTACTTCCTGGTAAAGATTACCAACTCAGTTTTCTGTGGATTGACACCAAGTCCACGGTTTAGGCCTATATAAAATTATAGACCACCAATCAGAAAATTCTTATATTAAGTAAATTATGGACCGTATTTCACAAAATTGCATGACCTTTTTTCTGCCCAAGCTACCCAGCAAAAACTTTGCTTACCTGGTAAGTTAGAAAGTAATGTTGGAGAAAAATAAACACTGCCTTTTTTTCGACTGCATAAATACTTATTTTTTTTTCAAGGTGTCCACAGAATATCTAGTCATTATCTAACTACGAGTAAGTTGAATTGTAAGTACTTACAATATACCTTCTAGAAGCCAAAAAATCACTAGTTAATAGACCTAATAAGTAGTTATTGAGTACGTTATGAGTAAGTAAATATTCAGTACTGAAAACAACACAACTAATAAGTAGTCATTGAGCTGATTATTAGTAAGCAACTATGCATTAGTGAAAATAATAAAAGTAACAAGTTGTTGCTGAGTTTATTACTAGTAAGTACTTATTCAAGCTTTCAGAATAATGACAATTGCCATGACAACTACTTACCAGGTAACGTATGAAATAACAACCATCTATTACTTAAAATCAGAAAGTTTTTCCTGGGAAAGTTATAATAAATTTTACCATAGATATGTCTGCTACGGTTTTAGGCGTATTTAATTAATTTACCAGAGTGGGCTTTATATGGGGCCTATTTTAAATTAAGAACCGATCTTCACGAAATTTCACAGTCTCATTTCTAGTCCTATAAAACTGTGACGCCCCAAATTTAATTATGATAGCGTTATTTAGTACGGGTTGTGCGTACTAAACTATTTTCCGGGAGTATTGTTTTTAATGGGGCCTACGGTAAATTATGAACCGATCTTTACGAAATTTAACAGTATAATTTTTAGTCGTTTAAAACGTTTAAAACAGATTTTAAATTCGGAAACAGTACATTGAACACAAAAAAAACAGTACAATGACGAAAAAAATTACTCCATTTGAGTTTAAAAAGCAAACACCACAAACGAAGCATTTGGCCAGGAAAACCATAACATTGCTGTTAGCCATATAAGAAAGGAGAAAAGCCGAACTTAGCTTGAAACAATTAACTCATTGATGGTGATACATAGTACGATTTTCTTTAAATATATTCGTATTTAAAGCAATTTTCACCACGCACATAGTTGAACAAATCATATAGAATTTGAAAAAATGTTTGTTTCCTAAATTAGTTTTCCAATTTCAAAAAAATGTTTAAATTATTTACGGCCAATTTTAATTAAGTTCAGCTAAAATTAACTATTACTTTAACAATAGATTTTTTGACATTTATAATGATACTTAATTATACCTGAGCTTGGTGAAATTGGCCATTAATCTATAAAATCCAAAAAACATACATTGTTTGGTTTATTTTTATTTAACAATATCTAAAAATATCAAAATAGTAAAAAAACAAGTTTCAATAAAATTTAAAACAAAAATTTCTGTCTGTAAAACAATCAAGTGCAATTGAAAACGATGAATATTTTTAACAAAATTTTTGTAAAAATTAACTTATCTTTTTCTTATTTCAGTAGTTTAGGTAAAGAAAAGTGGTACTTAAAGGTATTAGGTATCTTAATACATTTTGAACACGGAGAATTTTCCGAATTTGTTCGTTTTCAATTTCACGTGATTTCGATATCCAGAACATGCCCGAAAATTAAACAAAAGTTCTAAAAATTTAATATAATTGTGTTGGAATAAGTATGTATTTATTTAGTATTTAAAAAATGTTTTGTCTTTCTCAGGTGTGGAAAGGGAAATACAATTGGAAGTGATAGGCATAAAATCATACATAGTACATATGTCTTAAAAATAACAACATGAAAATATACTACTGCTGAGCGCCACTCATTATAATTTAGATGTCTACTGTGTATTTATAAGAAAACAATGACCACAGCGTAAAAACTCGTATTATTTTAGAACTTTTTTGTTTGGAACACAAAAAAAAATTTAAAGCTATGTACTGTTAAATTTTAGGATATCATAAAAATGTGTTTGTAGTAGGGTTTTTCTTAATATCTTGGTTTTTTGTACACTGAACAAAAAAAAAAAGTACAAAAAACTGTACAAAGTGTAAAAACAGTATATTTGCGTACTGTTTAAGGAGTTGTGCATAAAACAGTACATGTGCAAAAAATCAGTACATGTACTGCTTAAAACAGTATGGCAACCCTACCTGTGATCCTATTGAACGATTTTGCTGGATTTCAATCCCAATTTGTTTGTTCTTTTCTTTTGAGTTTTTCGAAAGTAAGCGTGTTTTCAACAGACGGACAGACAGACTGACATGGCTAAATCGACTAAGAATTACTCAAGGAGCCAGAGTATATATACCTTATGGGGTCTTGGATGTATACTATGAAAGTTTCATACGGAATGACAAACTTAGTATACCCTCATTTACCACTAGTAGTAGTTTTTTTGATATGTCTATTAAATGTGTATTAATTTGTATATAAAATGTAAAAAAATCATTAAAAATTTTAAGAGGTCTCCAGTCAAAATATTGGTATGATATAACGACATATAAAACTTTATAGGGACATTTTCGTTTAAATTAGCGGATGTAAGAAAAAACACACAAAAATCTTGAAATTGTGGCAAATCCGAATATTTATTTATAACAGAATTGGAAAATCAGCCTAAGAACCAACCGTCCTAAAAAAAATTGGGGTCGTTTATATGTTAATACAATAAGATCATAAAAAGCCGTATTGTATGTTAAAAAAGAAATTGAATGAGCAAATTTTTAAATAATTTTTTAGATTTCTTATTTAAATTAATCAAATCCTTAATGTTATCTCTTTTATTTTCAATTTGAATTAGAAATTTTCTCAATTGAATCGATTATTTTATGAATATAAATGGAAATTTTCAATTTATAATTGACATTTTCTAAAATCAGTACCCATGTTCTTTAACTCTCGCGTCGAGAAACTTTTCGATTGAAATGTGTGAAATGAAACAAAAATGCCATACATTGAAACACACAGCTGTACTAAACTGTGTCTGTAACTTGTTTGGCGAGTTCTAGCTGCCACGTAAGGAAATTACTCGCCAATTTACAGAAAAAGTGTGTCTGTAACATTTTGGTGAGAAAAGTTCCCGCGTTTGAACTGTCAACTAAACTCACAAATAAAAATGGGGCGAGAAAAAATTTTAACACTAAAAAACAATTAAAAATGCAAAGAATATTAATAATATTTTGTTCTTGGCACATTTTTTCATTGTTTAATTATTATACCCTTCACCACAGGTGTAAAAGGGTATATATAAGTTTGTCATAACGTTTGTAATTTCCACAATATTGATTTTAGACCCCATAAAGTATATATATTCTGGGTCCATATGAGAAGAGAAGTTGATTTAACGATGTCCGTCTGTCCGTCTTACGTTTGATATGTGTTTTCCGGATAATCCAGACATGATAGCGGCTAGGTTGTTTTACATTTATGTTACATACAGTCCACCATTTCTTGCTATTGAAATTCAGCCAGATCGGTCCAAAAATGACGTAGATATGAGCAAAAAACCACGACTATCTTGAGAACGGCAAGAGCCAAAGTTTTCAAATTAGGTACACACATTTAGGTTGCCAATACACACCATCCTACAAAATGTGGGCGGGATTGGAGAAGTGGGCGTGGTACCTCCCGTACAAAAAAAATTAAAAATTGTATAAAAACCTAAATTTAAGGGCTGCCATATGTCCTATGGATATGACTTATATATATCGGGAAAATCGGTTCAGATACAAAAAAATGACCAAAATTAAATTTTAAAGTAAATTTCTTCTTCAACACGTCGGTATATAAATCTGCCAAATCGGTTAAAAAATGGAAGAGTTATAACCGAAATACTGAATCCACAAAAATTACTCTTTTTTATAATTAACTTTGTTAAAATATATATTTACAAGTTTATATAAATGTTTATATATAAATATAACTTAAGTAAATGGTAAAATTCTTCCTAAACACGTCGGTATATAAAACTATCAAATCGGTTAGACAATGGGTAATTTATGAGCAAGATACTCCAAAAATGGGCTAAAAAACATCAAAATTTTTATAAAAACCTAAATTTTAGGGCTGCTATACGTCCTATGGATATGACTTATATATCAAAATGTCGGAAATTTGTATGAGTTATAACAGAAATACTGGGGTCTAATCACCGCATACGATATCGAGCAAAATTCATCGAAATTATTTATTTTGGTATCTTGAAACTCGATATTGAATGAAATGTATTGCATTTGAAATAATAGCATTCGACATCGAGTAACTCGACATTACATTTATCGAGTTTTCATTCGATACGCCAGTGTCTATCGTATGCAAAAAAATTCAATAGTTTATTCGATATGATAGTATCGAATGCAGTGATTAGACCCCTGAATTCCCGAAAATTACTCTTTTTATACCCTTCACCGAAGGTAAAAAGGTATATACAATATTGATCCTACACCCTATAAAGTACATATATTCTGGGCCCTTATGAAAAGCGAAGTTCAAAACCGGTTGTCTCTTATTTAAAAAAAATATTTACCAGTTTTATTTAGTTTTTGTCTAGTTGCTCTGTATTCTGCTCGCACATTGGTGAAGTGTATATAAGATTCGGCACAGCCGAATATAGCACTCTTACTTGTTTTTGGTAAATTTTGGTCGCCGTCAATGATATGTGTTACTGGCGTTCTCGACGTCTGCAATGTCACATCGGCAATGTTTTGAAAATTTATCACGTAACGACGTAATCTCTTTTGATAGTTTTCGACATTAGTTACAGACACAGTTTTTTCTCACTTTTCGAGAAACGATGGAATATTTTGTTTCACATCTTTTCGATGCGAGAAGTTTTCACTAAAGTTACAGAACATGGGTACAGGTTGGAAAGTCTTAAATTAATAAAGAAAATCTTAGTTTTAATTGTCCTTTTTCTGAATATAAAATTAACGGACTAATTTTTGTATATTCATTTCTAAATTGAATGTAAGAACTGTAAGCTTTAATTTCTTCTTTCTGACATCTCATGTTGTACTGACTTATTAAAAAATTTAGCTAAAATTTTTGTATTCCAATTGTTGTAATTTAAATTTAAAATGGAAAATCTCATTTAAATTCGTTATTTTCTAAAATGTATGTGAAACGTACCGTTTTAAATGGCTTTGTTCTGAATAACTGTTGAAGATGGCGCATCTTTTTGCCTAAGTTTGTTTCCCTTTCCATACTTTCTTATAAACAGTTCATAACAATTTTCCTAAGGTCACCTTGAACATAAAAATCATATTTAACAGTTTCAAGAAAAGTAATTAAAATTACTCATACGACCTCATGAACACTAAAAAATCATAAAACACTTTTACCTTTGTTGAATGAATATGAGAGTTAAAACAGTTAAAATTACGTACTTGTACGAAAATAAAACGTGTGGTATGCATTTATTTTATTGTAAAAAGTAATGATGAACTAACTACAACTGTATAGAACATCATTAAGACTTTGAAAAAAATCGAACGTGAACTCGACATTTGCTCTTTGGTGGAAGAGGAAAACAACAAAATAAAAGAAAACTATGAAATACAAACCAAAGCAATAAAACATTTTCCACAAAACATTTAACCAACATACACGTAGATACACATGTGTCCATACGTCCCTATAACTTTCATGCATGTTCTTTCTTTGCTATTCTTTATTTTTAATTTTAACCACGAAATGAATCTTTAGACAACGAAAAAAAAGAGTCATAAATTCGATTTTCTTACAAGTCAAAAGAGTTCAGTATTAAATTTCATTGTTAAGACATGAGAAATCATGAAATATCTATTTAGACTTAAAAGTATGAATGTTTTTTTTTTATTATTTCAGCTGGCAATTAAAATCAAGTTCAATAATGTATGTTGGTATTTTACAAAGTCTATTTACATACTTATTTTCAAATAATTACCTTAACAAAGCCATGTCAAATACTTAAAAAGTTGTATAAAAAAGTAAAAATCAAGAAAAAAATAATGTACGTTCAAGAAAAAAAAATTATTGCTTGTTTTACTCTCTGCAAAGTAAAATGTAAATTCAGAATGTGTTTTAACAATTTTGGAAAAAAAAATTCAGCAAAAATCGCCAAATTAAAATTTTGTACATGTAAACACAAGTTGGTTTTTTCCAAATCAATATAATTCTTTTTTTTAAGTTCTTAATAAAATATCTTAGAACTCAATGTATGTTAAATAAATAAAATGAATTATAATTTCAAAAGATTTTGTTATTCGTGCTTAATTCCCAGTTTTTATTCTTGATAAAAACACTTGAAATTTATTGTTGGTGGGATAAGCTATTCCTATGCGCATTTCACTGGTTGCTTAGGCCAGATCATCAGGAAACTTCATCCATAAATATTTTAGAAAAACTAAACATATTAACCCAAATAAAACTGTTAAACGTATAATACTTATAAGCAACAGTTCTGCTTGTAACAATATCAAAGTTTAAACAAAAACATCAACAATAATCATCACTGAGTTTATCTCATCTAACATTCCCCACTACAATTGATTGGAATTCTCCCAACATTAATTGTAGTTTAGGGCTGCCAGAAGTTTGAACCTATCAACCAGTACACATGGTAAAAATGGATAAAAAATTACACCAACAGAAAAGTTTTTTTAATACATATGTATGTAGTATATCGCACCCTAAATACTAAAGGGTCACAACTTAAAATGACTTTTTTCATAAATTAATTCTCATTTCACATCTCTAGCTACTTACAAAATTTAAAAGGGCATAGCAAAAATTGGACTTTTTTCATAAGGGAACTAATTTTTTTTAAAATATTAACACCATTTTTACATAAACAGTTTTTTGGCTCTCCTGAAAATTTAAGAATTTTTATTTTTAAATCCAACAATATATATAAAAAAAATTAACGTGTGCTTCATGTACATAAAAACGATGAAAAATAATAAAAAGTTGAGCTTAAAATGTTCTAAACTAAAATAATTTTTAAAAGATTGCACTTTTTCTTGAACTTCATTTCGGTCTTTGATATAGTTATAAAACAGGCATCATGTCATAATAAAATCAAACTTACATTGAATAATACTTTCCAGTGCTTCAGTCTTTAATGGGTTTCTTTCTTTAGTCCATTGTGCAGACTAAGTACCCAACTTGAAAAATATCAAAATCTTTTGATTTTTCTGTTGTCGAGTTGGACAAATGTCAAACTAATCAATTGAAAAAGCCATACACGCTTTGATTTGGACAACAACTGACTCAGTTGACATGGTATGTATGGGCTGCCTTAGAGAAAGCAATTTGTTATCGGTTTTCGATTACTTATAAAAGTTGTCTACACGGTATAACTTTTTACAGCAACTAGTGGAAAGAAAATTTGAAAGAGGATTGACTATCATCTTATATTATTGAAAGCTTTTACCAGCTTTACACCAGATAACATTTGAATTTAATTAAAGTTGTTTCTACAAATACCTTATGTTAGCAGTGTTATTAAAGAAATCTTAACCTTTGTTAACAACTAAAACTAGCAAAAAACTAATTTGTTTGTTTTGACCTGTACAAAAAACCAGGACAATTTAATATTGCACCAGGACACCAGGGGCCGAATTACCGCATACGTGAACGAGAAAGCTTTCGTATCGAATAAAATTTCGTCACGTTTCGAATGGATGGATTATAGCATTCGATAGCTGACGTAACGAAATTTTTGCAAAATGTACTAGATTTGTGTTACGTTGGAATAGAATAAAAACATATGTTTAGTGCATATTATTCTCAGCTAAATGACACTAATAAGAAGAATAAGTACATGTTTAATAAACAATTTTAAACAAAACCAAATTTTCGCGGCTTATTTCAACATATTCAGTGATTTTTAAAAACAAAAATTTAATTATAGAAGGAATGGCTAAATTCCTATCATTGTGGTTATCGTCTTCCGATTCTGAAGTTGATTAAAAATCAGTACGTATCCGAAAAGAAATGAGGGAAACGGCCAAATTAGGATGATCGACCATGTACTGCGCCAAAACATCTTTTTGTTTTCCATTTATGTTGTTGGTATTAGTCCAATAAACAATAATCACTTTATTATCTTGTTTTAAAACTTTAAAAATAATAATAAACTTGCATCTTTTTATATTCTTTGCACACACAATCAAAAATTTTATGATTTCGATCAGTACTGAGATGACGAGTAATATTTCAACAGCTGATACTCGATTACGCCCTCGCTCTCGTATGCTATCATCTCAAATTTCGATTGTACTTGTACGAAAACGAATGCAGCAATCCCAAAGAGAAAAATTCACGTATGCGGTAATTCGGGCCCAGGACAAGTACTCTAAAACCAGGACAATCCTGGAAAACCAGGACGTATGGCAGGCCTATTGTAGTTGTAAGTAGGTTAAGAAAAACAAAATGAAAACAAAAACCAATTTGTTGCTTATAAGTCTTATACGTTTAACAGTTTTATTTGGTTTAATATCTTTAGTTTTTCTAAAATCTTTATAGATGAAGTTTCCTGATGATCTGGCCTAAGCAACCAGTGAAATGCGCATAGGAATAGCTTATCCCATCAACAATAAATTTCAAGTGTTTTTATCAAGAATAAAAACTGGGAATCACAAAGTATACAGAGATGAAAAAAGTGACGTATGAAAAATGCCTAAATCATTTGCGAGGGCAGCTTTCGAAAAAAGAGAAAGAAAACGTTTTTTGTTAGTGAAGTGACAATGCGTAAAAACAGGCCGCTACTATCTATACAAATTGCATAATCAAAACAAAAAACGCAAAAAGGGCAGCTTTCGAAGAAAAAGACAGAAAAAACACAATATTTTCTGACTCGTGACGCCTCTGTATACTCTGTGCTGGGAATTAAGCACGAATAACAAAATCTTTTGAAATTAAAATTTTGTATTCCCAAAAATTATTTTGATAATAAAGGGAATTTTAGAAAACTCATGCAGATTTAAAATATTGACATCAGCTTCAAAATAAACATTTGAAAATGTACCCAATGGGAAAATGAGCCAAACTTGATTCGAAAGTAAACTTTTTTAAAACCATGTTTTTCTTAGTATATATAAGTCGAAATATTGTTCTCGTACCTACTCGATTTTTTTTTTTATAAATAAATAAAAGAATAGTTGCTTACAAATTAAAATTTTTGAAAATATACAGTGAGCAAAAAAAAAACTTGTACACTTGTTAAATTAAAAAAAACATAGAGATTAAAGTAAACCATAAGGAAGAGGAAGCACTTAATCTACGAATCAAGTGCGTAAATCTGTATGGAGAAAGTTAAGGAAGCTCCTAATCCACGAAATATTTTTCATACTGTTAAGCACGGTGGCGGCAATATTATGGTTTTGGGGTGTATGAGTGCTAATGGAGTAGCCAGCCTTGTGTGTATCGAGGGAATCATGACTAAAATAGATTATTTAAATATCCTGAAAAATAATTTGCCATAACCCAAAAATGGGTTTAGGGAATGATTTTGTTTTCTTGGAACATAATGTTCCAAAGCATTTGCCCGTTATCGTAAGGGAATGGTTGCTTTCTAACACAAAAAAAGTTTTGCCTCATTTGTGGGCGCATATGAAAACAAAATTAAGAGATTACCACATATCCGGAAAATAATCCTTAAAAAACGCTCTCAAAGATATCTGGAGTTCTATTCCCCAAGAAGTTACAAAAAATCTAGTCCATTCGATGCCAAGAAGACTTCTTTCTGTTAAAGATGATAAAGGACACCATACAAAATACTGGAAACCTAAATATTTTAATCTTTTTTAAAGTTACGTTAAGCTTTTTGTCCTGTACAACTTTTTTTTTTTTTGTTTATTAACGTTAAAATATACAAAATGAAAAAGAAGTTATATTTAAATTAAAATATAGATCTTAAAATGTAATTAATGTGAAATAAAAGCTATAATATGGTTTTACTTTAATCTCTGTGTTTTCTTTTATTTTAATTTAACAAGTGTACAAGTTTTTTTTGGCTCACTGTATATATGAATATTAGGGGTAATTCAAAAAAAATGTTTTTTTAGAAGTTCTATCGTCTTTAGAATTTCTAGCAAGTGTAAAAATAACACTCCCACTAGATCAGTTCTTCCATATAAACCACATGGGAAAAAATTTTTTTACGTATGTTGCAAAAAAAATAACTCTTAAAATCTTTACAATTTAAACGGGGATATTCTTGTAGCAAGTAAAATTTTTTGTTAACTTAAGGGTAAATTTTTGTAATATATGTATATAATTTTTTTGGAAAATAAGAATAAAATGCTTTCACATATCGCCAACATACAGGAAGTAATAACTCATGTGCTGAAAAACATGCGATTGCCAAATCACTCGTGAGTTCAAAATCGCCAATTTCATGTTTGGGCAGGCTAAGGCTGGCCCTTTTTGTTTATTTGATTTGCAATGCAGGAAGAAGAAGCAAATTCAAAAGTAAACAAAAGTAACATCCCATTTAAAAATTGTTCTTGTTTTGCGAAGCCCTAATAGTAAATTTTAAAAAGTAAGCGAACAAAGATGAACGAATTCTTAACAAATTTAAAAAAAATTAAACATTTGAAGAGCCACGACATTCTCTTACTACGAAGCAGGTTTGTAAGGGAGCATATAACCCAGTAAAAACTTCGCCTACATAATAATGTGTTAAGTAATCAGGAAAAAGTAAAAATACTACTTCCATTCTACTGAAAGAACCAACGAATTTTGCAAGGAATGTCCCAAAAAGAACGCACTAAAATGTAAGTCATTATTTTTTACATACATACATCTGAAAAATAAGTATTTATAGAAGTAGTTATATAGAAAAAACATACTAAATAATGAGTGAAAGAAGACATTCCTTTAAAAAAAGTAGGCGAAGTTTTAACTGGGGATAGAATAACGTTAGTAACAAAAAATTCATTGTGTAAAGCTGTAGGATAATTCTGTAACTTTTTAACGGCAAAAATTTGTCGTTAAAGCCTAGTACTCTGTTTAAATTTGTGAAAAATGTTGAGCAACATTAATTATTTCACACTAAAATTTTGACATGTATCAATGTTACCAATCATGCGAGTTTGTACAATTTGACGTTTTTATTCCTGCAAAGTATGCGACATTGTTTTACGTATGTAAACAAACCCCACATGTATTTTACTAACGGCCATTTTCACCAAGTTCGGTTATAATTAACTACCAGTTATAGCTGTCAAAACATATTGGTAACCGGAACTTTAATTGAAAGTTAGTTTTAACCGAACTTGGTGAAAATGGCCATAAAAATAATAAAAAATTTAATAAAAAAGAAAGTAAATATGTATAAAAAAAAACTGTTCCCGGTTTTGTTATTTTATTTTTTTATTCCTTTTTAAATAATCAGTTCATACTTTTTTGCTTTTGCTTAAAATTTGACGTGAAATAGGTGCAGCTTACATTATTTCGCAGTTTTAAAAAAATGTTGCCAGAAACGTTTCGGAACTTTTTCACAAGATGACCAGAGTATTTCATAGATATTCCACACAAGTTTTTTTCATATGCGTTTTGACAGCATTTCACGTGAAATGTTGAACAGAGTACCAGGCTTAAGTAATAAATTTTGAGTATTTTTAAATAAAAATTTTTTTCTCAACGACAAATTTTTGACTTTAAAAAGTTACAGAATTACCCCACTGATCGTTACATTCACCAATTTTTATATGCGCTGAATAAAGAGTTTTCAGTGTCAAAACTGTATTGCTTCAAATAGGGAAATCGCCATATAAAATGCATGTCTTCCGTAAGCGATATGGTTAGCGAAACTTTTTCGTTTCTCCCTTACAAATCTGCTGTGTTGAAAGCTCCATTTTTTATTGGGAGAGTAGGTTAAAACAAATTAAAGGGGTAAGTACAACATGTTTTAGGCAAACTTTCAGAAAAATAAAATTGGTTTCAATTAAAAAATTTGTGATATTAATTAAAAAATTAATTTAATTTAATTAAAAAATGTGTGATGTTAATAACAAAATTAATTATATTTTTTTTATTAAAAAAATGTGTGATATTAATTACAAAATAAATCAAATTTGCACCAAAAATTAAATATTTCTTGATGTTAACAACATTTTATGCAGTTACATATGTTGATTATATAAGTAAACTGATTTTATTTTTGATTAATGGTTTAATGATTTTATGTTTGTTTTTGGTATTTCATAATTTTTTTGGCCAAAGATAAATCTATTATCAATCTATTATTGAACAGAACTTACATATATAAAAAACGGTTTTAACATCCTCCATTTTACCTAACCCAATGGTGTATGCCGTCGAACCTTAAGGACACAAATTTTTAAATCACGATGGCATTAAATCAATTATATAAATACCGAAATAACTTCGTTCAGTTTATTTTTTTTTTTTTTTCTTAATATTCGTTACCACAACAAATCAATATAAAGTACTCTCCCTTAGCCATTTGCTCAAATATTCGTATATTGTATTTTTTTTATAAGACTTTATTACTGCTATTGGTTATTTGATTTCTCAAGATTGGTTTAATCGCACGTAGCACAATTTATGCCTCTTTGCAAACATCTTTTTAAGCAAACTCAATACAGCGTCTTATTTAGCATACGTGTTGTGTTTTAGAGACCATTCATATTGATACTCGTATAGCATAAGCGATATTTTAAATATATTTTATATTCTGTAGCTATTTCATTTTACTAAAACAAGAAACAAAAGTAAAGTTGGGGCAGACCAAACAATGTATTACCCTACACCACAGTTTTTTATACTTACTTTAAGTACGATTCGACTCAAGAATTTAAGTACGAATAACACAAAAACGTATTAAGAACAATCCTAATTGGGATTATTTTCGAAAATCAATCCCGGAATTTCCTAAAATAAGTACAAAATTCGTAAGCCAAGTTGGTAGTGCCACTCTGAGAGTAAAATTACAAAGCGTTTTAATCTTATTTAACTAATCAAAGTTTGTTGTAGACACTACAAACAAGTAGTAAAAAAACGATTTGCTTGCACTGTTGCCAGAAGTGCAGATTTCTCTGCATTTTGCTGATTTTTGCTGATTTTTCGTTGCAAAAATGACGAAGTGAGATTTGCAGATTTTTGCTATCAAATTGCAGATTTTTTGAAATTGAGGAAATTGTAAAAATTGGACTTTTATATTGAACTTTGTGACTAACTTTTTAAAAGATCTGATTTTGGGATCAATTAAAAATTTTAAAAGGAATAAATCCAAAGATTTTTGTTAAATCAATATTCCAAATTTAATATGCAAAGAACATATTCGTGCCTTTTGGTTAAAAAAAATTTGCTTTGCCACATTCATCAGCTAATGTGGAACCAATATAAAGTTAATATACATAAATAAAACAAAGCAAAATCGTTCAGATAAAATATCGCTTGAAGGAATTTTGTAGACAAAAGACTTCCTCCTTAAGCTTAGTCTACACGATATGTTGAATCAGCAAATTTATGTTGAAAAATTTGCTTTCAGCGCCAACATATCGTGTAGACACCAAATTTGTTCAACAAACGTATGCTTACCAACATATGACAGGCATTTGTTAACGAAGTCAGCAAACGTTTGTTCACAATTATAGCATATCGTCTAGACACAATATTTTTACTTTTCAACAAATTTTCTACGTATGTTGACAAATATGATATTTGTTGAAAGTCGTATGCAAGCTTTTCAGCATACGGCAAATTTGGTAGCATATAAAATAGATAAAAATTGGTATTCTTTCAATTACTTGTTTAAATTTGCATATAACCCCGGAACTTATCAAGATTTCTAGCTCATCGGCAAACAAAAAATTGCATTTAGAAGTGCTTTGAAAAAAAATGTTGGTCAACGAACTTTGTTTTATATATATAGATTATAAAAGCTGAGAAATTCTTAACCAATATCTCTTGAAGTATAAATTTGATCTCAGCAATATGGGTAGCGCTGAAGCGTGTTTCCAAATACCTTTCACATGGTATATAAAACATGCCGAATTATTAACCCATTAAGAGCCAATTTCAAAAAATATTTTTAGTTACTAATGTTATTTGTCAAAATGGCTCTTATCTCAAAATTTTGTCGATATTAAGGTATTTTTATTTACATATAATATTTTCAAGCTTTCCTATAACATAATGCATGGTACAGTAGCGTATACAATTCTGAAGCTATAAAAGTTAACCATTTATATTCTAATAAATCTTTTTGTTAAATATATTAGGTTTGACAACACATGTGGTAATATTTAATATACTTTATGTAATTGCTTCAATATAGGTATTAACTATATGGTATGACAAACATCAGCTTCGCTTAATAAATTTTTTCCTTATTGTCGGTCTTCGACTGGACATAAGGGTTCTTAATTTTATGGTATATCAAGCAACGACTTCGCTCAGCTGAGTTAATCTTCTTTTTTTAAACCAGAGCCCCAACACCCTTAAAAATTGATATTTCTGTTAAAAAAAACTAACAAAAA
This sequence comes from Pollenia angustigena, assembly GCA_930367215.1. Lineage (NCBI taxonomy): Eukaryota > Metazoa > Arthropoda > Insecta > Diptera > Polleniidae > Pollenia > Pollenia angustigena. The sequence continues at coordinate 183,245,579 of OV884057.1, read as the reverse complement.
TTAGCGACAGAATGAACCGATTGCTATTTAATTTTGCAAGAACTTTCTACGACTAGATATTACACTAAGATGGTCGCTCCATAATTTACCATAGGCCTCATGTTTAACCCATTCTCGGAAATACTTAAATATGCCTAATACGTACTGAATAACGCTATTATAGTAAAATTTGGTCGGTCATATTTTCATAAAACTAAAAATCACACAACTAAATTTGAAGAAGATCGGCCCACAATTTACCATAGGCTCCGTATAAAGCCCACTCTGGGATATCATTTAAATACGCCAAAACCGTAAAAAATATTGATATTGTGGAAAAATATAGTCCAATTTAGCTTTAAGTGGTTAGAAATAACACCATGCAATTTTGTGATAATCGGCAAAAAAAAAATCACTATAGCTCCCGTAGAAAGCGGGACTTTAAAACGGTTGAAACATACAAGTGTTTTGTATTGAAATTTGGTCTTATTTATGTTTTTAATACTAAAAATTACTCAACCCATTAACATTATGGTATTGGTTATATTTTTGGGAGTGGCATTCGTATAGGAACAATAGATTTACAATAAAACTTTTTGACCCAGATTTAGTCTTAATACCAACATAGAACATGGTTTATGAGCGCAAAGGCTCTTATTCGGAAAGAAGTTTTTATGGGATTTTTGAGAAATTATGGACCGTTCCTCATTGTTTAATTACAATAAATAATTAGAACCAATGTACCAAATTTCATCAAATTATTGCGACAAGTACTTAGCGCACTACAAAGTGTACAGCCAGCCAGCCGGCCGGACGGACATCCTTATATCGACTCAGATAGCGATTGAGTCGATCGATACTAAACGATGGTTATAGGACCAATATTTTTAGGTGTTACAGACACTATAGTGGTGTGGGTATCAAATAAATCCATAAAACATTCTGCTGGCCGGCACATAATTTACCATAGGGGTAGAACTGAAATAAATAAATTAACTGTGAGACTTTACTAATAATTTTAAGATCAATCCAGTCCTTAAATATTTTAATTTTTTGCGGATTTGACCAAGCCCAATAAAGCACTCTTACTTTTAAGTGTTAATTACACTAAAACTATTCATTTTTGCAATAAAGGCGATAATTGATAACAAATTTTTAATAAAATAATAAAAAAAGAGAATTGTCAAATGAATTTTTAATTTTTAAACAAATTAAAAATATGCTGATAGAGGCATTTGTTATAATATTTAAGCATATGAGTGCAAGCATACATTTGCTGATTCAACATATCGTTTAGACTAAGCTTTAAATTAAATAAATCAAATTATTTTAATACTCTCATTCAAAATAAAATTTTACGACATATGACTTCTGAAATTTACAATAGATAAATGTATAAAATTATTTTATATGCGATGATATGATACTATGTATGCACAATGTTTTTGAATATACATTTAAGTATATACATATATACATACATTCATATTATATTTATTTTTTCTCTTTTGTATATATTAACTTTAAATTTTAATGTACCAAAAAAATGTTAGATATCGGCTTATGTTTTAGTTTGTTGTACGAATCCGAAAATAAAAACAAAATCAACCCCAAAATAAAGTATTTTAAGTTCCCAGATATTTTGCAGATTTTAAAAATTTTTTCAGATTTTCCAGATTTTTTAGTCCAATTTTTCAGATTTATTAGAAAAAATTTCTGGCAACAGAGTTTGCTTGTTGTGTGTAGAACAGTGATGGAAAATTCAGTACTTTGGTACTTTTTTCAGTACTTTTTCATTTCAAATATACCACGGTACCCCCACGTCATTTTTAGTACTCTTTCCTTGTTATGTTATGGAATAACAGACAAATTGTAGACGTTTTGAGAAAAAACAATATTCCTCTGAAAAAAATGATTGGGTTTACGGCTGATAATTGCAATGTAATGACGGGGCAATTTAGTGGTGTTCAGTACCCATGTTCTGTAACTCTCGCGTCGAGAAAGTTTTCGATTGAAATGTGTGAAATGAAACAAAAATGCCATAAATTGAAACAAACAGCTGTTTTTCTCACTTAACTGTGTCTGTAACTTTTTTTTTGCGAGTACAAGCTGTCACGTAAGGAAATTACTCGCCAATTTACAGAAAAAGTGTATCTGTAACATTTTGGTGAGAAAAGTTCCCGCTTTAACTGTCAAATAAACTCACGAATAAAAATGGGGCGAGAAAAAATTTTAACACTAAAAAACAATTAAAAATGCAAAATGCAAAGAATAATAATAATAATATTTTATTATTGGCACATTCTTCATTGTTTTATTATTTTGCTTTTAACCTTTTTATAAAATATACGAATGTCAACAAACATTAAAGTCGCTCTTTACACAATTTGGCATAGCCGACGGTTGTGTTTTCGCCGCCGTCGTTGAAAAATGTTCAATTTAAGTAAATTTTGGTCGCCGTCAACGATATGTGTTACTGGCGTTCTGAACGTCTGCAATGTCACCTCGGCTTCGAGTGCAATATTATGACATTTATAACGTAACGACGTAATCTCTTTTGATAGTTTTCGACATGAGTTACAGACACACACCTTTTTCTCACTTTTCGAGAAACGATGGAATATTTTGTTTCACATCTTTTCGATGCAAGAAGTTCTCACTAAAGTTACAGAACATGGGTACAGGCCAGATTAAAATAATTGTTACCAAATTTGTTCGTTAATGGCTGTGCATGCCATAATTTAAACTTAGCTTCATCTGCAGCTTATTTATTTCAAGCCGAAAAGAAGAACCTTAAAATTTTCAAGACTATTTTGGAACAGAAGTTCACGTTATTTTAAGGTACGCCCAAACTAGATGGCTTTCGAGACAGGCTGTGGTTGAAAGATTTTTGGAGCAATGGGAAGCGCTAACGTATTTTTTAATTTACATAACTCTGAAAGCGGACATACAAATGAACGCCTAAAATTTATTGGAACTTAAATTTTAAACGTTGATCAAAAATTTTTTTGGTACTTTTGTCATACATTTTAAGAATCTATTCCCAATTTCGTGCGTTAGCGGATTTCCCAGAAATAAAACATTTAAAAAATTAAGATATTTCGATTTTTTGGAAAAATGTAAGCCAAATTAAGAACGATTAGGACGAACTTATGTTACCTGATATTTCACGTATTGCTGTCGAAATATTGTCAATATCCCATTCATCAACAGCAGTTAAGCGCACGTTTTTAGTTCAAAATGATACAAAAACGAAAGAATGAAATCGTTTGCAAGTACAAACTCTTTCAAATTTAATTAAAACTAAAGATCTAAAGTTGTTACAATTATAATATTACAAATGATCTTATTAAGTTAATTAAACAAAATGCCTAATAGTCTTAGCCATCGAAATGTGTGTACCTTCCCAGCTAACATTTTCAATCGGCTAGGAGTCTACTGAGAATCTCATAAAGAGTGTTTTTGACCGTAGACGAGCTCATTTTTTAATTGTAGACGATTCCAAAAGACGCTCAAATGAATCATAAAGGGAATTGTTTATGATGCATGTAGAGATTATCAAACGAGTCTTTCAAAAAACATGCCAAGAGTCGTATGAGACTCATGTAGGGATTGTTTTACAACTCGTGAAGGACATCAAGCGTATTTTACATGCCAAAACTTCTAATTTTTATACAATTTCTATACAACAAACCTTAAGGTCGCGAAATCAACACCATCCTGTCGGAAAATCCTTTTCACAGATCCTTATGCCGGTTTGTTTTATTGAAATTTTATTGGCAATAGAATTTTCATATTTCAAAAACGATCTTATTTACGTAGCTCAGTAATTGTTATACAATTCTTACAGACAGTCGCAAAAGTTTCATTCCAAGATAAAACAGACCAGCGTGTCAAAAATAATAAAAAAGTGATAAATAAAAAAAATTTAGTTGTTTTTGTTTTTGTTACTAGTCAGATAATCATCAGACGATTCTTTTAGGAGTTGTATATTAAACATAATCGTCTAACAAACAGCCTATGCTAGCTGGGTTATATTAAATCATAAGCAAATACATAGTATGTATGTAAATACATACATTCATTTACATAAATGTTTATTTCAAAAATTAAATTATTTTTAGTTTCTTAACCAAAATATTTAATATTTTTTTTTTATTAAAATTAATTAGTTTTTTAATTTTATTTATTTTTGTTTATTATTTTCAAGTTTGTTTTTCAATAAAAATATGTTTGAAAAAAGTACCAACATATTGACAAAAGTACTCCTTTGCTTGGTTTTCAGTACCATCTCAATTTTTCAATTTTCCATCACTGGTGTAGAAACAACAAAAACAACAGAGCAAGACGACAACACATTATTTTTATGTTTAAAAAGTAAAAACCATATCGAGCATGCTTTTATCATTCTGTAAGGTGTAAAACGGGAAACTAAATCAATCTTAATAAAATTCTCCTTCTAATTTCACTTTTGGTTAATTTTAAGTATGAATTCGGGATTGAATCAACTTTAAAATACTTGAATCAAGCGCATTTTGAGATTTGTTTAATCTTCGTTTTACTTAAATCAATCTCATTTTCGGAATTTTTAGGTACGAATTCGGGATTAAATCAATTTTAAAATTCTTAAATGAAACGCATTTTGAGCTAAATTAAATTTTAGGTTTACTTAAATCAATCTCATTTTCGGATTATTTAAAGTACGAATTCAGGATTGAATATGGGTAAGTTAAGTATTTTGCGTTTGAAAATCCGTTCTTGAATCAATCTTTCTGTACTTGATTCAATAAAATCCATACTTATCGTACACTCAAAATATTATGTAGTTAAATTCAAACGAAAATTCATTTGAAACAAATTAAAATTCATTTAAAAAACGGATCATTTACATTTCATTTAAAACAAATGATTTTTTCAGTAATTTCTAAGTTTTTTATTTATTGAACATCATATTCGTTAAAATTGAATAGTTTTTACTTTTAAAAAATATATTTTAACCGATAAAAATCAAACAAATTAACAAAAAAAAATACGGAAAACATTATTTTTTGGTAGTTTGTTTTTTTAATAACAAACATAAATGTTGAAAAATAAATTTATTCGTAAAATAACTATATTTTTATTCAATTTTAACAGTACCGAAAACGAATTTAATAACCTACAATCAGTTACTGTAATAATTTTATGAGTGTACTATTGATACCGCTTCGGATTGATTTCATACGGATGGATTGATTTTTCCACAACAAGCAGGGGTTTAATTACCGCAAACGATATCGAGCAAAATTGATCGAAATTTTTGTTTTTGGTATTATGACTCTCGATATCGAATGAAATGTATCGTAATTTGAGATGATAGCATTCGATATCGAGTAACCAAAGACATTACATTTCTCTACTTTTCATTCGATACGTCAGTGTCTATCGTATGCAGAAAAATACGATAGTTTACTCGATATCGAATTAAGTAATTAGGCCCCAGTATTTTCATAAAAATTAGTCAAAGCATAAATCTGAAAAAAAAATTTTTTTGCCGAATTTTCCATTCTCTTATCTTTTAAAAATTATTCCCCGACAAGATTGCTATAAAAATAAATTAAATGATTTTTCTATCCGAAAGCTGTTTTTGATTTAAAAATTACGGATTTATTAATCCGCTCTCATGTTAAGATTGTCATGTCGTGTAAAACTTTTTTTAATATTTACCTAAGATCCCGTAAAGAATATACTTGTATAGTATACATTGTATACATATATGTATATACATATGCACTAAAGAAATTCTAAGTCAATTTAGCCATGTCCATCTGTGTGTTGCCCTGTCAAAACACGTTCATATCCAAGCGACTAAACAGCAAAGTATAGCTTGATTGTCAAAATGTTCATAGTTCTCCTTAGCAATTTATCTATATATGTATACATATATATATATATATATATATATATATATATATATATATATATATATATATATATATCGATACCTTCCCGCAAGAATGTATTAAGCGACATTTCTAAAATTGTGTAGGAAACGAAAAAAAACGTCTCATTAAGTTATTTATTTGTATATTTTATTGAAAGGAACATATTTGGAAAGCGATTTTCAGAATACAAAACTTGACATCATTGCAAAATCAAAATTTTAGTCAGATAAAAAGTTGTTGTCGCTTAGTACATTTTCGTGGTCAAGTAAATGGTAAATGGCGCTTAAAACATTGACATGGACACAAAAAATAAGGGTTTGAAATAAATTGGGTCGTTTAATTCATTTTTTATTTTTTCTGTTAAACAACACAATAAATCAAAATCTATATAAAAAGAGGGAGTTTACACGGTGTCTATTCAGACATGTCTAACAAACACGTTTGTTTTGTTTGTAGGCGATCGGGGTAGAGAAGAAAGAGGGGTTGCCAAACAGACATGAAATGAGTTTTCAAGTTTGTTTATATGAATTTTCATGTTTTTAATTTGTATGTATATGTATATTAGACTATAATACATGAAAACAGACATGTTTGGAAAGACATCGTGAAAAGACAATAGGTTTTTGGAAGCATGTTCAAAAGAGAATGTCAAAAACAGACATGTCTGGAAAGACTCCGTGTAAACTCCCTCAAAGTAACAAAACATTTATTTCAAAACAAAAATTAAAAAATTACACTTAGAGAACAAATCATCTTCTTCGTCTGTCTTTTCCAATTCGTCTTCTTTCTTACCAAAGGTATTTTTTATAATATCCTCGTATTCTTGTATGTATCGTTCAGGAATAAACTTTCTTTTGAGCAGACTCTCTAAATCCTTTCGTTTCGGGCCTGATACTGGCAGTTTTGAAGAATAGAAAAATTTTTTAAACTCAAGGACAATCATAATCTATAGTGTTATAAGCGTCAAAAATGGATCAAGTTTTAGTTGGATGAGTGTGCTAAGCGACGATTTCGGTTAAACTAAGCGACATCTAACAAAATTTTTGTGTGGACCTTTTGTTGCTTACGACAATTACATTTTTTAAAATGTCGCTTAGCATAATTTCTTTGGCGGATAATACAAATTTCAGGGAGCAACTTTATTCCAAATAGAAAACTTGACGGTTGATACAATTTTATTTTCTCTCTAGTGTCCTTTGCATCCATGATAGGGCAGCGAAACCCAAGCCAAAATGTGGCGCTTAACTTCTAGTATAGTTCCACATCAAAAAGTCATTTTCGAAAAAAGTGTCGCTTAATACATTCTTGCGGGAAGGTATCGATATATATACAATGTGGACCAATCTCGCATTAAAAATTTAAATTTTTATTCTGACTACACGGTATTTACTATCTAACTCACGATCTTACATCCCAAAGATCTTTAATTTATGTTTTTACTCGAAACAAAATAAAAAATTAGCATAAATACGATGGCGCGATAACATTAAATTTGGTATGAATGTTACCGAGGCGCGCTAACAAATAATGATATTGTGTTGAAATTCGTTTTATGTGACTTGATGGTCACTGTAAATGGTGAAAGTAAAGGTTTTTTCTTTTTATTGTATAGTACGCTCCTCACTCTATTTTCCTCCCTGGCACATCTTGTGTGGGTTAGCCATTGAATTGTAGATGGATTTTAATCAAAATGTATCATCCAACTCATATTAACCTCTATAATGCTAAATAAATTATTTTGGAAGACAGTAATATTAGGGTTGGACAAATTCTTAGACTTTTTCCAATACGAAACAAGCACACAATTTGAGCTTCACAGAAAAAAGACAGCAAAATTGTTCACCAATTAAAGCAATAATCAAGCGTGTTTTTAAGCGTGTAATCAAGTGAATTAAATGTTAAATTGATACCATTTATTTGTTTACTGGTGCAAATTAAATTAATTTAATTTATTTTTAATTGAAATTAATTTTTATTTTTTCTGTGTTCCTTTTTAATTTAAATTTATACTGCCGTATTCATAAAAAATTAAAATGGATTTGAAATATATTTTAAGAAAAAAATGTATGAAAATTTTGCCTTAAAACACATTTCAAACTTAGTTTATTTTTTATGAATACGGAAGATAATCTTCACAATAAGAAATTTATAAAGTTTTGGAAAAAAAAAGTTCTTTTCGCTACTTCATCTTGTTTCATTTGACACGAACACCTTTTTCTGAAAGACATTTTTATACGATAAAAGTAAAACAATTTATTTTCAATACTGAACGAATCCGTTATCCAAAAATATCTCTCTGGCGAGTTCTATTGAGTTTTTCTTCCATTAACAGGTAGACGAGTGGGCGTCGCTGGTAAGTCTTAAAATTTCACAAGAGTCCAGAGTTTTGTCTACATGAAACCAAGTTAAATTTACCTACCAAGCAAATGATGCTGCCTATATGACCTTAGCAATAAGTATGTATTTTTAAATACAAGGAAAATGCCTCCTAAAAATCGATGCTACAATTTTCAAAAGTTTTACTTGCAAAACACATAAAAAAACATTCTGATTATGTACAAGTTAACATTAGTTTGTATGTTAACAATGAAAAAAAAACATTAATGTTTATCTAAGCTTTCATTTTAAATGAATTCACCTCATAAAGTTTATGTAAATAAAAAAAATTAAATATAAAACTTGCATTTTATTGACTTATCCACAAACTAAATATCAATTTATTTGAATTTTTTAAGAAAAACATCTGAAAGTGCTACAGAAATATCTCACATTTATTTGTGAATACGATACTAGATATTTTTAATGTCTATAAATTTAAATGTAAAATTAATTATAAATTTTTTTCCTTCATCTTCACAGTAGCATGTAGTTAATATTTCATATCCATATGTATGTACTACAGTTATATTTTCTCTCCCTCGGTTAAAATACATTTTTAACCTTCTAAACATACAAACATCCATATTTCCCTTAATGACAAAACTGATGACTATTTTTTGTCGTTTCTTGTTATCTTGTATGCAAATCTTCGAGGATCATCTCACACATATTAAATGTAGACAAAAGCCCTACACAGATACAAACAGTAAACCTTTTATAGATCTACTGTACGTACATATGTACATACACATGTGATAAAAAAAAAAACTTCTATGAGAGCTTAAGAAACGCATACATATTTTAAAAGTCTTCAAGCCAACTTCAGAGCAATAATAAACATAAAGGTTGCGCAGGCGCGAATATCCAACAACTTGAACAAGACACCAATAATAAATTCATTTAATACAAGTATGAAAATTATTTACGATAAAAAACCAAATATATGTATGATATTTTATACTGATGTTTTATACCAGATAGTCCTCTTCATAAAATCGTACATACTTGTTTTTTAAAAATATATTTATATGATGCCAGATTTTCAAATTTATCGGGATTTCAATAATTAAATTAAATAACTTTGCTTTGAGTTATAATGAATATTTCTTATGAAACTACACCATTTGTTATTAAAATTTTATTTCAAATTAAACAAATTAGTCAAGAAACTGCGATTACTTTAAATGAGATAATTAAACTTAAAATTAAAAGATTTAAAAAAACAATAAGTACGAAAGTATTGTCGGTTAAACCCGACCACATAATATCCTACCCCACGGTTCTCACAGACAAATTTTCGTAAGTTTACCCTTTGTGGGACCCAAGTGAGATCATTATCCCACCAAAACAAAATTATCTTACGAGGTTTAGATTCATTTAAGAATTCTTTGAGCTCTTGAGGGAAAAACGTATACTGCAAACAAACGAAAGAGTGTCGGGAACCGGATCCCTTATTTCATCACAACACATCCACTTGTAGTAACGATCAAACAGGCATATACAACTAACATTGCGACGGTACTCAAGGAAGTCAATTATATTGGATATCCTACTGTCACCAATGAGAAACTTCGCCCTCTTCTGCACGCGGTCGAGAAGCTCCAAAATAGACTTCGAAGCACCGGTCGACTTATGAGAGTCGTATACCATTCGCTGTCGGATATAGGCGGTAAAAATAGAAAGGAGATCAGATGAAGTGATTACGAATTGCAAAGGTTACTGTCATCTGCAAAATAGTAGATAGGTTTGGAAATTTGGCATATGACGTAATTTAGGAAACTAAGATATAGAGGAAAAAAAACGTAACCTTGCGGCAGGATGAAACAGGAAGAAAATATGCGTATGTGCCGGTGTTTGTAACGCCAAAAAGTTATGTGCGTTGACCGAACTTATTGTACACCAGTAATTTTTAATCCGATTGGAGCATGTCTGAGTGACTGTCTGTTTGTAAAGTTTGTTATTAAAGTACAAGTTGTCATGCAAAATATAATTTGTTCAAATTTGGACCAAAAACTTTCTTGAATCCAATGATAGAGCCTATTAAAATTGTTACAAAGAATAGCGTCCTTGATATTATGTTTAAATGGGTACTAGAGCTTATAATCATAAATATATTTTAAAGAAGTTTGGTTCGTATTTTTTTTTTTTTTTTTTTTTTTGTTTTTAGCCTACCGAAGTTAATAAATATATTATTTTACAAGTACATAAGGACAAAGAATATTATTATAGATTTTATCTAAGTTAATAAAAAAAAAGTAAATATGAATAAAAACTGTTACAGGTTGTGTTAGTTAAATTTTTTATTTCTTATTTACTTTTTTGCTTTTGCTTAAAATTTCACGTGAAATAAGTGCAGCTTACATTATTTCGCTGTTGTAAAAAAATGTTGCCAGAAACATTTCAGAACTTTTTCACAAAATGAACAGAGTTCAACACTATCCACACTATTTCATAGATATTCCGCACAAGTTTTTTTCATATGCGTTTTGACAGCATTTTACGTGAAATGTTGAACAGAATACCAGGCTTTACGCTTAAAATGTTAAAATTTTACATAACTTGGCACGAGTGTATAAAACTTTTCAAAATTTTCTTTAATAGGTTTAAAAATAAGTACAGCTGTCGTATCAAGTCTCTTCCTAAACATCTCTTAAATCCGACAAAACCAAAAAAAAATAAATTCTTGTAAAACCAATATTTAGCACATACATATAAATGTTATACAAACATTTGGAATCGATAAGGACAATACAATATGTTAAAGACAAATTTGGTTGGTGTTGAATTTGAAACCGATCGTTTCATTGAATATCAGAGATTCGCTTCAATCAAACATTTCTTCTCAGTAATTTAATTTAGTGTTAAAATGCTACAATGTTTAAACTTTGTCAAATATTAAAAAATATATAACAAAATACAAAACTTAAACTTAATTTTTCTCCGATTTTAATTGAGTATCCATTCGATTAACTTTTCAAATGGTCAAATAATTAAAATATCCAATGTAGAATAACGACACAGTAAAAAATTGTGCTTCGAGCGAAGCAGGTTTGAAGGGGAGAAATGTAAGAGCTTCGCTTACCATTTCGCTTACGGAAGGCATAAATTTTATATGGTGAGTTCCCACTTTGAAGCAATACATTTTTGGCACAAAAAGCGCTTTATTCAACGCATATAAAAACTGGTGAGAGTACCTATTAGATTTATCCACTGAATGTTTTTTACAGTTATTTTTTAGTATTCTCCCTTACAAACCTGCTTCGTAGTAAGGGAATACCGCGGCACTTGAAATTTTTTTTTTTTTATAAAACTTGATAAGAGTTTTTTCACTTACTTTACTGCATCTCTGTATGTCTTGTTTCGTAGCGCATAATTACGCGCTTATTTTTTTAAATGTACCATCAGTGCTTCGCAAAATGATAAAAGTTTTTTATTGGGGAATAAACAAACAAATTAAGTCAAATTATCGATTGAAATTAATGTTTTAGAAACTTCCTCTTTTTATACCCACACCACAATAGTGGAGCGGTTATTATGCATTTGTGCTGATGTGTGTAACACCTTAAAATATTGGTCCTAGACCCACCTTAAAGTATACCGATCAACTCAGAATCACTTTCTGAGGTAACAAGGAAATTGACAGTCGGGTTAAAATAGGTAATCAATAAATTTTGTATTCCCGTAAATAACTTTGACTCGAATCTTTTAATTGGTTGGATTTTTACATTTGAGATTAGCAAATAGTATTATGTAAAAAAATAACTTTCCCAAAATATAGAGTAGAGTTTTAAAATAAAGGAAATTAAAAGGGGATTACAAACATATGTATAAGATATCAGCTATGTTCGGCAAACCGAATGCATGCGAGTGAATTGAAATCAAACTAATTTAAAAAAAGATGATATCATACCTAGAGTTCTTATTTATACTAGAACTTCTCTTAAAATCAGGAAAAAGTACGGTGATTTAAAAAAAATTTATTTACGATCTCCATCGATTTCAATTTCACTCGATTGTCAGGAAAAAAATATTCGCTTAAAAAGTTTTTCATAGCTGGCTGGGACATCTCTTCAAAAGTGCAGAGGCTAAAACATCAAAAATATAATAAAAAAGAAATAATTCACAAAAATATGAGCTAAAATCCTATTTTAAGTAACTGACTCTACAAAAGCCACAAGCAATTTGTTGTTCTAAAATCTTTGTAAAATGTCAAAAACAGCTTAACAACTTAAATGTAAACAAAAATAAAAACAAACTTCGACATCCTATAAAGCTTAAAATAAAGTTTTCGATGGGGCTGTTAAATTCACCTGAAATGAATTCGTCCTGAGTACAATTGAATTGTTTTTTTATTGTTTTTGGCTAAGCTATATCGAGCTCTAACCGCGAATATAAAGTAAGCGAAATCATTTTGAAATTTGTTTTTTTTTTAATAAATGACTTTATTGGCAAAACTTGCATCATCTCCGAAAATGTCATGGTCACATAAGGTATTATTACGACTTTATAGCAAGAACAATTTTATCGTAAACGACAAGTTTCATACAAAATTTATATGAAATAAAATAAAAAAACTCTCTCCTGTAAAATTTGATTTTTCGCGCTAACGTTATTTTCGCGGTTAAGGTGCTTTCACACGATCTGTATTTAACAGTGTTCTTGCCAAATTTCCCACTGCAAAATTATACATGTCGTGTAAACGCAAAAAAAAATTGCTTCTGTAAATGTCAGATGGATTTATTAAAATTTTTCAATTGGAGCGTGTTCTATTTTGATCTGACAAGCTATCTGACATCAGCTGCTTTGCTAGTCATTTGCTTGTGGCGGCATATATGAATTTTTATTTATGTATTTATTTACACATATTCTTAAAAAAAAACCATATTTTTAATTAACCGAAATAAAATTAAACGTGAATAAAAATATATGTAAATATGGGCATTTCCACAGAATGGTCTACTAGGATAAAAAAAATGTTGATAATCATCGTCTTTTATTGTTTATTATTATAAAAAAGTCTATGTTATATAAAATAATGGTTTCATAGCATATCTCAGCTGTTTAACTTGAGGAAATTGCGCTGGAAACTAGAAAATTTTATATTTTTTCTACTTCTGAAGACATTTTTATATACCTATTTTACATTCAAAAAATATGTTATGTTTGCACTCTTTCTTCACAATCTCTCCATTACAATCAATTGTAAATGGAGTATTAAGTTTTTCTGTTAAGGAAATTTTAAGATATTTATGGGAAAATACATGGTGATAATAATAAAATAAACATATCGAGGGTTATTTTTCAAATAGTGCTATCTGAAAAATCACAATTTTACAGGAGAGCGAAAAAACTGAGTTTTTCCATAACTCTAGGAGTAATAACTAAACTTTATTTTACAATGTTATTAAAAATAAAATCATACATATATCAATTTTTTTTAATTCCAGATATTCGCGCTTATATGTCTGATAGCACTATTTACAAATAAAAATTTTATCAACTTGAACATTGAAATAAGCAGATAGCACTATTTGAACAAAAATAAAATGAGCTGTAATGAATACTTTTTGAGACTTTAATTAAGTTACACGATTTTTAATTAAAATATTTAGTAAAATTTAAAGAAACGCATAATCATGATAACTGAACTCGAAATTAAGTTAAAGTTTTACACCAATGTTTATTGAAAAGCAATAAATAATTTAACTTTATCCACATATTTTAACTTATCATAAAAATAATGATATTCTTGCGAAATAGTAGACTTCAATGCTTTGGAAATGCATCCGTTTGCTTAGTTGAAAATACCGTAAGCCAGATTATAAGAGTTTCGCTTCTATTTATATGATCGCTGCACATTGTGGGAAATGTGGAAAAAAAATGGAAATAATTCTATATTTTATAAACGGTTGGTCCGATTGGAATGCAGTTTGAGGTGAAAATTAAAAAGTTGTAGTCGAGTTTAGGTCTTGGATTTGAGGTCTATAGACTTAGCAGGAGAGGTGCTATAGGTTTCCAAATTAGGACATCTCAGGTATAACAAAAACTAAAAACGATCCTTAATTCTTAATTTTAGCTGGATGCTAAAAATAATTTTTTAGAGAAATGCGCTTGCCGAGTACTCCATAATTGGTCCAGTATTTTGGAAATATAAGACTCAAATTAATCATAATTTGTTTGAAATATGTTTTTGTGAATTATCAACAAGATTTTGTTTGTCGTGCTTAATTCTTAATTTTTATTTTTGATAAAAACACTGAAATTTATTGCTGATGGGATAAGTTATTAACATACGCATTTCACTGGTTGCATAGGCCAGATCATCAGGAAACTTCATCCAAAGATTTTAGAAAATTTAAAGTTATTATACAACTAAATTCGCTTAACAGTTTTATTTGTATAATATCATGTACAAGTAAATTTTGGCCATGACTTTGTCTGAGGTGGTCCAATTTTGGGCGAATCGTTCGACTTTGCATAACCCGATACGTGTATAATAATTGTGCAATATGAATACTAAAGCGGCAATATGAATACTAAAAACCAAGAGAGATATTTTATTTTGTAAATAGTGGATGGAGACCTACATTAATACACTTTTAAAATAAATTAATCACTTTTGAATATGCCGTCATATACTGTCAGCCAAAGTTTACATCTATTTGTTTTTAACTATCATTATGAAAACTTAAACTCGATGGAATCCTTCTTTTGCACTAAACATAGAGCTACCCAAATGCTATGGAATCGCAAAAAAAATGCTAGGAATAATTTTGTTTTCTATATTATTTGTACAGCAAAAGCGGCAGAAAATGCCCATATGTAAATAATTTGTTTCTATGAACGATTTAGGTTATGCAAAAATTATAAACCTTTTGTATTTGTCAATTTGGAGAGACATGTGCAATTACATATGGATTTTAAAGGCGGTTAAATTAACGTTACAAGATTTGATTTTCCGAAGTGAAGCTAAAGAAAAGGTTTTAATAACAAAGATGTTTATTGTTGGATTCGGCATTTAAATGAAAAAAGTGTTTTCTATATTAACTAGACGTTCGTAAAACAATCGCGTTTCTAATAAAAATAGAATGAAAATATTTGTTTGTGTTTTGATTCGTTTATACTATGCTATTTTATTGTTACATTTTATGCTAATTTATTATTACACTATTGCTTCATCCTTGGACATCTTTACTGCTGTTCTGTTTTTTCTTTGTACTTATTATTGGACAATTAATATAACAACTGCATTTAAATTGTATATCTAACAGTAGCCAACGAAATTTAAGAACTCTACGGTGGGGCGTCACAAAGCCATAATGGCTTTTTGTCTCAATGCAAACGGACATAAGGCCATAATTTTAATATGGCCTTAAGTCTCATATCAATTTTAGTGGAATGGGGCATAAAGCTATATGGTTTTATGTCCCATTTGATGGTTTGCGTTACAAATGCTTATAGGTGGGGTGTCAGAAAGCCATAGGACATAAAGCCATAATGGCTTTATGTCTCAATCCAAACGGATATAAAGCCATAATTTTGATATGGCCTTAAGTCTCATATCAATTTTAGTGGAATGGGACATAAAGCCATTATGGTGTTATGTCCCATTTGATGTGTTGCGTTACAAATGCTTATATGGTATAACAAAGACCTGCTTCGCTAACTAAAGCTTCGCTGTATAGCCGGCCTTCGGCCTGGCGCAAGGATTTTCTCCTCCATGGTATAACAAACACCGGCTTCGCTTACTAAAGCTTCTCTGTATAGCCGGCCTTTTGGCGGACGCAAGAATTTTCTCCTTTATGGTATAACAAGTACCGATTTCGCTAAGTAAAGCTTCTAAAATCTGTCTTGTTTCCGAACGAAGGCCGTTTACGCAGAGAACCTTTAGTTAGCGAAGCCGGTGTTTGTTATACCACAGAGGAGAAAATCATTGCGTCCGTCTAGAAGCACTTGTTAGCGTAGCTTTTTCGGGTTTTTTCCATATATGAACGACGTCCCCAAATTTAGGGGCTTAGTTCATTTTGGGTTTGGGGAGTTAATTCATTGGGGACTTAGTTCATACCGCCATTTTTGACATAAAACAGGGCGACATGAAACAACAAAGCATTTTCTACATGAAATAGGGTGAAATACAATCATTATCAAAAATATGGCTTTATGTCTCATTTTACGGAAAAAATTTATGGCGTTAAGTCCCATTATATTGAGACTTAATGGCGTATGCTCTTATGTCTCAATGGAATGGGTCTTGACGCCATATGGCTTTATGTCCTATGGCTTTGTGACACCCCACCATGCTTATATGGTATAACAAAGACCGGCTTCGCTTACTAAAGCTTCTCTGTATAGCCGGCCTTTGGGCGGGCGCAAGAATTTTCTCCTACCGATTTCGCTAAGTAAAGCTTCTAAAATCTGCCTTGTTTCCAAACGAGGCCGTTTACTTAGAGAAGCTTTAGTTAGCGAAGCCGGTGTTTGTTATACCATAGAGGAGAAAATCCTTGCGCCCGGCCGAAGGCCGTCTATACAGAGAAGCTTTAGTTAGCGAAGCCCGTCTTTGTTATACCATAGAGGAGAAAATCCTTGCGTCCGGCCGAAGGCCGGCTATGCAGAGAAGCTTTAGTTTGCGAAACTTTTTCGGGCTTTTTTTGGGTCGAACGACGTCCCCAAATTTAGGGGCTTAGCTCATTTTGGGTTTGGGGAGTTAGTTCATTGGGGACTTAGTCATTTTTGACATAAAACAGGGCGACGTGAAACAACAATGCATTTTTTACATGAAATAGGGTGAAATACAATCATTATAAAAAATATGGCTTTATGTCTCATTTTTCGGAAAAAATTTATGGCTTTAAGTCCCATCATATTAAGACTTAATGGCTTATGCCCTTATGTCTCAATGGAATGGGACTTGACGCCATATGGCTTTATGTCCTATGGCTTTGTGACACCCCACCGAACTCTACTACTCTTTGAAATTTATTATTTGCTACGACTTCAACTATTGCTAAGAAACTGTGAAGGTAGTATTAGTAAAAGTGTGGCTCAAAGTACTTTACGTTTTTTTTAACTAGACTATTTAGTATATTTTCGTTGTTACTGCAACTATTAGCTAAGTATTTTTAAGCACTGATATTATTTTACAATCAAATTAAGAACATTTTTTACTATTTGAAATATTTTTGAAATTTTTTGTTAAACTAAAATTCCTTTTTATACTTTTGTTTTTAAATTTTTTTATTTCAGTTTGGAATGGTGTAGTTATCTTATTTACACTAATTTCAACTGTTACTAACAGATCTATCCCCTCTTTAATGGCTTCATAAAAATTCATTACTCTGGTTTATTGTTGCCGTGTTAAAGGAAATGAAAACTTTATTAATGGATCGCATAAAAAGCTTTCACAACATCAAAAAGCCACCATGATTTGACTGTATTAATGGGCCTACAAGTGGAATTTGATAAGAATAATATTCTTTCAAAAAAATGAATTTCATATTTCAGACATTATTTAAATTATTTATTTAAATATTAATAATTTTGACAGTTTCTACTAAATATTCTTAATTAATAAACAAACTTGACAACTAAAATATAAGAATTTATTAAATTTTAAATAAATTTAAAAGTAGAGCCGGAAACTATATTTAATTCATTTATTTAAAATAAAATACAAATAATTATGATATATGACTTTTAATAGTTCTTTTACAAAATGTTTTAGCCCAAACCATAGCTTGGGAATAATGATTAGAAATCTTAATGATTAGCAATTGGATTAGAAATTTTAATTGTGCTGAAAAATTGATTAATTATGATTAGTTAGCCATTTTAGAAGATTACTAATGGATTAGATTAGAAATAATCAAAAATAATTAGTATTGTGGTTATTTTGTTGAACTATTTATGGTCTTTAATCCAAATTTTTTAATATTTTTAATTAGGCTTAAGTTCATGAAATTTAATTTTCATTAAATTATTCTTATGAAGAAAGGAATTTTACAACATGAAAATTAATTAAAATTGTTATTGATAATCTTTCATTCTTGACGTGGCCCGGGCTCGAACCCTGGCCGGCAGGTTACCATGACATGTTTCGATCGCAACCACTCGATCTCCTCAGATGGATTTGCCGTCTTACACTCGCAGCCATCGACGACTGCTGACGTCAATAGTCAAACATCAATCCTTAAACCAAATTGTATTTTAACATTTGGTAGATCGAAATTTGCTTTCCTGAATGATTATCCATTTTAATTGATTTTACACGTTTTTTCCTTAATTCTGTTTTTTCAAAAATCTAATCACAATTAGTGACGATTAGCATTTCTAATCAAATCTAATCAAAACTAATTCAAAAAGAATTGATTAGATTTCTTGATTATTTTTGATTAGATTTGATTAGATCAACAATTTTTAACTATTTTTGTGAAAAGAAAATATTTATTTATCACATTTGTTGCTATATTTACATAATGTAACCGTTTTTGAATATTGCATAAAATTGCATTATATATGGCCACTTACATACATACATATATATTTACATACTATTTACATTTATACATAATATACATAAAATAAATATAAAGAACGAATTTTACAGAATGGCAAATGGCCGAAATCCTCCGAAGTCATCCAGAGCATTTTAGGTTCAGCTGTTCTTGTACCAGTAGTAACTAGGTGGAACTCACTATATGATGCAATCCTGAAGTTACTACAGTTCAAGCAGAAATTGCATGAGCTTGCCAATGAACTGACTCTGCCTCCTTTTTCAGCTGGTGATTTTCAATATTGGGAGTCGTACAAGCTGCTAATGGAGCCCATTGCCCAAACTTTGGACTTTCTCCAAGGTGAAGCCAATGTGAAGTATGGTTGTATTATTCCTGCGTTACTTTCTTTGAGCAACAAGCTGCTAAAATTATCCAGAAAACCCGAGGTTTTGGGCAATATTAGCTCAATAGCAGTGCAATTAGAACATCAATTGAGAGTAAGGTTTAAATTGTATTTCACATTGGCTTCAGAGGTAAACATGGCAATAGCGGCAGCTGTATTAACTCCAAATGTGAAAATGAAATGGTTGCGGGTTATCCAAAAAACATCGCCTGACTGTACTGAGGAGCAGATCAGCAAAAGGGTGCTTGAAGTCATATGCACTTTGTTCAAAAATGGTTTTTTATATAATGCAACGGACGTGTCGAATTTTAATAATGACAACTCATTATACCCACACCACAATAGTGGAGAGGGTATTATGCATTTGTGCTGATGTGTGTAACGCCTTAAAATAGTGGTCCTAGACCCACCTTAAAGTATACCGATCTACTCAGAATCACTTTCTGAGTCGAACTAACGATGTCCGGCTGGCTGGCTGGCTGGCTGTCCATGTAACCTTGTGCGCAAAGTACAGGTCGCAATTTTGGAGATAATTTGATAAAATTTGTGTCATAGGTTCTTATTGGCACAAGGACAAAGCCTATTGAAAATGGGCCGAATCGTAGGACCACGAGGGAAGATAGGGGGAAATTTCTTCCTCTCAGAAACTATCAAACCGATTTTAATGAAATTTAAAATATAGATAGAACCATATCTATATGGACACAAAATGTATAAATTTTTAAAAAAATCGGACCGAGAGGGGAGATAGGGGCAATTTCTGCCTCTCAAACCGATTTTAATGAAATTTAAAACATAGATAGATCCATATCTATAGGGACACATTAGATATACAGTTTATAAAAAATAGGACCACAAGGGGAGGCAGGGGGCACTTTCAACCCGATTTTCATGACGTTTATAAACATAGAGTAATCCATATTTACATGGACACATAAGCATGATGTGTTTTTAAATACTGTGGTGTAGGGTATCATATGGTCGGGCTTGACCGACTTTTCTTTCTTACTTGTTTTATGATTTCGATGATGACGGTAACTTTATCAGTATTCCATGATTTTTCAAACTTTATATTATTTTCGTTACAGAAGATACACAGAAAAAATTATTGCCGAATTATTTTCAAACAAACGCTTGTTTGAAAATTTTTTTAATTTCTACAAATTTTTTTACTGATTCAATTAAAATTTTTGTTTGATTTTTATTTAACCAACAAAAATGTTGACAACCATTCAAAAATATAATACACGCGTTATTGGTTTCAAGTTTTCATAATTTTGTATGAAATATTTAACGCTTTTTAATGTTGTCGTCTTTTTGCATTTTTTTATTTGATCGTAAGCAACACTTCCTAATGTGAAATATAAGAACTACAACAAAAAACACATACAGTCTATTTTTGGACACTTTAAAAAAGTACAACAGTAAGAAAGATGAAGAGGTTTGAAGTAAAAAGAAAAAAGCAGATAAAAAACGTTTCACTCTTTTTAAACAACAGAAACAACTACAACATTATAAGAAACAAAATAAATTTTTGGTTGGTTTCAAAGTTGGTTAAAAAAAAACCAAAATCCCGTATTCAATTTTTTCAAACTGTTTGCTTAAATACATCAAATACAAAAATATAATGATGACGAAAAACATATCGAGTCGGTCTGTCGCCGTTTTTGGGTTACATTTCTTCTTCATTAGCAAAGGAAAGGATACAGCAACAGTGAGTGATGACGAAAAACATTGTGTGTATAAAAAAAGAACTTCGTTCAAAAATTATTCCAACAAAAAAATGTGTCTTAAAGCCAGCCGGCCGCTCTGCTCACTCTGCCATCATCTTCTAATACAGTGCCTGCTTGTGTGCGCATCATTGCTTGTGCAAAAACCTGTTTTTTTTTATTTCGAAATTTAGTATATGAATTTCAGTAAACTTTTTGTTTGATTCAGTTAAATTATTTGTTTGAAAAAAATCAGTGTTTTTTTTCAATAAACAAAATGCAAATAAATTGTTTGAATATGCGAATTTGTTTATAGGACCGATTTCAGACAAAAAATTGTTTGATTCTAGAAATTTTTTGTTTGAATTGGAAAAATAATTTTTTCTGTGTAACGTTCCCAAAACCCCGGTAACACCACCGAGTCCAACGGTTTCAAAAATACCATAAGCAATCAGTTTGGCGCTTACTTAAATGACCCGGATCCCGGCCCTGAAATTTGGACCAACTATAATGTTTTGAAAGAAAGCATTCCTATCGTGTAACACCCCACTGACGTCGTCAGCACCCGTTGAACGACTATTCTCATTTGCAGGCATCATCAATAGTCCAAGACGAAATTCATTGTCAGACTTTTCTTTTGAAGTCTAATGTCAATTTTTTGTGAATTATATATGCATAAGCAGAATCAGCATACATTTAAAACGACGTAATTGTAATATATATATGAGTAGGTGAGTTTCAAAACTCGTTCGTTACAAAATTAAAAGTTTGAAATGAAAAATGATTCTCACAGTTCTTTTGGTGCTTTCTGAGAAGAAATATGCAGATTGTATTAATGCATGTCCTTGGAAAAACATGGACGAGAACATGGATTGACACAATAAGTATACTTCTTCACAAAAATCGGCACAAGAGCAGTTAGAGTAAATTTTCATTTCGTATTTTTAATTTTGTAACGAACGAGTTTTGCAACTCACCTACTCATATGTATGTACCTATTTTCTTTTTTTACAGAACTTACTGAATATGCATTTTTGTTTTTTTTTTTTTTTGTTTTGTTTGACATTCTGTAAAATTCGTGCTTTATATTTATTTTATGTTCAACATTTTTTCATTTTTCGAATTTATTCTATGAGCTAAATTTTTCAGAAATGACTTTATACACTACCAGACTATTATATTCACCCCTATCGTGAATAATTTTTCCCCTTTTCACATGTTTGCGATCATGAACAACTCCCATGAAAAATTGTAATTCAAAGGAGAATAATAACGTGAAAAATTGTTCACGGGAAAAAAATCCCCTTATCGTGAAAAATTTTTTCCCTCGTAATTTGTTCACATTTCCCTTAGATTTTCTCACTTTATTTTTGCTAGGGAACAGAACATGTACATATGTAAGTAGCTCCTTCTATAAATCGAATATTAAGGGTTAATAAGTTAATTAGACATAAACCGATATATTGCTCAACAAAATGCAAAACAACAGGTCGATTGCCTGCGGATTTGTGAAGCTTTCAATTGACTTGGTGGCAGAATTTTGGAAAATATTTTACTACATAAAATTTAAAATGTGCAAAAAACTAACGTTGTAATCAAACTATCTCTCCAATACTAAATACTTTGCTTTATTATTTTAACTTTTCTTTAAAATATATACTTGTATATTTTTGAACAAAAATTTCATGGATTTTTAATATTTTTTAATCTTTCTTCTTTTTTTTACATTCACTGGAACTGAAAGCGTGAAAAATTTTTCACACGAGATTCACGATAGCTTTTTTCCCCTCGAGGGGAATGAAAATTTCATGGGAACAAAAATTCCACTTGTTATTCACGATAGGGGTGATTGTATTTTCTTTTTACATTTTACCTTAGTCTTCCTTTGGAAAGCAATGAGGTATATTGTATGTATAGAAAAATTTACAATTATTAGACACCAGCAGAATGTAATGCATTTTCTGGCCCGCTACGGCCTTTGTCAGCATTCTTTGTGACACAATTGAAGGAATAGAACTATTACAAAAAAGCTTTATAAAATACATAACTGAAATTTAGCTCATAGAATAAATTCGAAAAATGAAAAAATGTTGAATATAATATAAAGTAACCTTCGGATGGAAATAATTCCCAGTTTCTATTTATTTATTTAATGTATAGTATGTATAAATGTAAATAGTATGTTAATATATATGTATGTGGCAATATATAATTTATTTTATGCAATATTCAAAAACTGTTACATTATGTAAATATAGCAACAAATGTGATAAATAAACATTTTCTTTTCACAAATATAGTTGATCTAATCAAATATAATCAAAAATAATCAAGAAATCTAATCAACTATTTTTTGGATTAGTTTTACTCAAAATATTATGTAGTTACATTCAAACCAAAATTCATTTTAAAAAAATTAAAATTCATTTAGAAAACGGATTATTTACATTTCATTTAAAACAAATGATTTTTACATTCATATTTTAATTTTTTATTTATTGAACAGCATATTCGTTAAAATTTAATAGTTTTTACTTTTAAAAAATATGTTTTAACCGACAAAAATCAAACTACATAAAAAAATAAAAACGAAAAAAATAATTTTTTGGTAGTTTGTTTTTTGGATAACAAACATAAATGTTAAAAAATAAAATTATTTGTAAAATAACTATATTTTTATTAAACTTCAACAGTACGGAAAACGAATTTATTAACCCACAATCAGTTACTGTAATAATTTTATAAGTGTTTGATTAGATTTGATTAGAAATGCTAATCGTCACTAATTGTGATTAGATTTTTGATTATTTCTAATCAAATCAATTAGTAATCTGAAATTTTTATCAAAATTCAATTCTAATGATTAGATTATTTTATTTCTCTAATCGTAATGATTTCTAATTCTAATCGAAATTCCCCAGATATGGCCCAAACACAGAAAATGAAAATTATTTTTTTTTTTTTTTTTTTTAATTTACTTAACTTTTAAAAAAATCATGTCTATTAAGCAGTTTAAAAAAAAAAAATATTTTAAGCACACGTTTTTGTCCTATTTAATGTGTAAAAATATTTTCGATTCATTTCAAAATATTTGCAAACATTTTTCTCTCCCCGTTCCTTAAGAATATAATTTTTTTTTTAATGTAATGAATGGTAAAGTTTTATTTATTTAGAAAAAATAAAATAAATATGTAACATACAAATTCCACTATTTTGTACATAGTTTGTCCACTTTGTTTGTAATTTATGAGCTCCTAACATTAAATGTGAATTCATGTTCTGATTTCGAATTCTTCATGTGAAAGTACAATCACACACTTATACAAACTCATGTATGTAACACGAATACAATTTAAGCCTTAAGGATTACATAACAAAATAAAACGCAACAAGATTGAATAGTAAAGACTCTTTAAAACGAGAGTGTTGGCTGTTTTTCATGCATTATTGGTAATGTTGTAGTGTTTTGTTAAACGAGGATAAATTGAAAAAGTTAGAAAAGTTCTGACTAGAATTAAATCGTATACGTACTTAAAAATGTGTCTGCCAATAATGTGTTAAAAAGCATTGAACCGATTTGGCAGTTACCATGTTCTCTATTGCGAACTCAATTGTGCTTTCAACAGAAAGACGGTCATCGACATATCATCTTAGAATTATACAGGTCGACCCGACCGTATATATTTATAGGTTATCTATGATTCTTTCAATGTGTAATGACAAAATCAATATATATTCGGATGTGCCGAAACTTTGATACCCTTCACCAGTAATTCAAATATTTCAGGAGTGGTCTCTATATGATATCTATTTATTATTTACTTTTCTTTATAAAAACAAACGTCAGCATTAAAATTGGGTGCGGTTTAGACCTATATTAAATTAACCGACAATCAGAAAGTTGTATGCTTTTTTTTTAGCAATTTTAACTAGCTTGAGTAAAATATAATGATTGGTAACAGTTTAAGCCGAACTTAAATGATTTTCAGGAGGGAAATTTATATTTGAGCCATGGTAAGTTATGGACCAATCATCCCAAAACTCTGCAGAGTGATTTCTGGTAATAAAAAATATAAATTTTAATGAATTTCAATACCAGGCTGCTAAATATGGGATCTAAGGTAAATTATGGACCGTATATCACAAAATTCCATGACATTTTTTTTTGGCCACACCCAGAGAAAAAACATGTTTAAATATGGTCACCTCCAACAAAACTATATTTAAAGAAAATGTTTAACATATTGTGTTTAATATAACCATATTATTGTCATCGACAACCATATTATGGTTGCCTCTAAACATATTATGGTTAAATATGATAAAAATTGGTTTTTAAATTTACAAAAGTATTTTGCTCTTTTCCAAGAGCAACATGTTATGGTTGAAAACCAACCATTTTATTATAAGTTTTAAACATATTTTAGTTATTAATAACCATAACATGTTCTGAGGCAACCATAATATGGTTGTGTCATATTGATGGAGGACTACTTTAACCATAATATGGTTATCGATAACAACAATATGGTTAAATTAAACATAATATGTTTAAAATTTTCTTTAAAAATAGTTTTGTTTATTTAAACATGTTTTTTCTCTGCGTGCATATGGAGCAAAGTTGGAAGAATTTTTGCCGCAATATCTATATCTGCTACGGTTTTAGGCGTATTTAATTAATTTACCAGAGTGGGCTTTATATGGGGCCTATAGTAAATTATGGACCAATCTTCACGAAATTTGACAGTGTGACTTCTTTTCCTATAAAACCGTGACGAACCTAATTTTATTATGATAGCATTATTAATTATGGTTTTAGGCTTACTAAACAGTTATTCGAGAGTAGGGTCTATATGGGGCCTAGGGTAAGTTATGGACCGATCTTCAAGAAATGTTACAGTGTGATTTCTTGTCCTATATAACTGGCATAGGGTAAATTATGGACCGATCTTTACGAAATTTAACAGAGTTGTTGGTTGGTTGTTCCACATTGTGATTCATACTTTTGATACTACTGAACCAATTTTGCTGGATTTCAATCCAAAACTACTTAGGATAACTACAAGCAATTTGACACCAAGTTTGTTAATTTCTTTTAAGTTTTTCGAAAGTGAACGTGTTTTCAACAGGCGGACAGACATCCGGACATGACTAAATCAAGGAGGCAAAGTATATAAATCTATATATACTTATAGGGTCTTAGATGTATAATAAAAAAGTTTTATAGGAAACGACAAACTTAGTATACCCTCATTCACCACTAGTGGTGGTGGAGGGTATAAAAGCAACTGAAAATCCAAAATAAAAAAGAAAAGAGATCAATATGCACTCAATACCACTTAAGGCCGGGATTTACTATTCACACGAAAAGCAGAATTATATCCAACATAAAAAAAATATCTTCAAAATCTACTGTCTTTTCCACACTATCAAAACAAAT
The DNA here is from genome assembly GCA_930367215.1 of Pollenia angustigena. NCBI lineage: Eukaryota > Metazoa > Arthropoda > Insecta > Diptera > Polleniidae > Pollenia > Pollenia angustigena. The sequence continues at coordinate 183,219,255 of OV884057.1, read as the reverse complement.
GTGCAAAATCATGACTGACCTTATTTATACAAGAGAATGCAACTCTAATCGCATAGAGTCTATCATTTTATGAAAATGTTCATACACATTTTCAAGTCGGACAGACTTTTACAAAAAATCTGTCACTCAATTTAATTTTAATGCGCACAGCCAATTTTTTTTGGCAAATCGTACGACTAAATAGGAAAGTGAATCGCTGATTTTCAAGTATATATTGGAATCCAAATTTTTTCATATTTAAAAATTTATCATTAACTTTTTTTGAACATTACAAATACTAGTCAACAATTAATTATCAACATTAAATAAATAGATAGTTTTAAGGTAATCTATATATAAATCAGAAAAGGCAAAACAGTTAAGAACACTTTCCTCCTCTGTTTTTTCAACCGATTTGAACGAAATATATACCATTTGAAAAGTAGCTACTTATGAAAGTGCACAATATAGTATGGGACCTACAAACATAAAATTAAGCAAGGTTCCGAATTAATGAGTATCTGTAAGAGGGTTCGTTTTGGCACTTTTTCGTTCTTTAACTGGTACTTTTGAAATTTTCATTAATACTGAACCAAGAAACTTAAAATTCAACATGCAGAGTCCAGAGTGATTAAGTAATTAATTATAAGAGAAGACTAAATAAACTAACAAAACAAAATTAATTATTGAGGGTGAATATCATCTTATTTGCTATATCTTTGTTTCAACTTTTTATGTAAAAACGAAAGCTCGCCTTCGACTTGTATTTGCATATGATCAACAAAGAACTTAGTCTGAGTTCATACGGCTCATGTCTTATTGACAAGATTCTTCCTTTTTCTTCTTTGAACATGAATTGGCGTTCAAATGATTCATGTCATGTTGACGACATGTTTTTTATTTTGTTTAATTTGATATTGAAAACAAAAACCAAATTAAACAACGAATGAAAAAGCAAAACGTAAAGACAGTTCATGCATCTGTGCACTCGTTTCTTTTCCCCTCGTCCCTCTCGCCTATAAAGCAGCAATCATGTCAATAAGACAAAAGCCGTATTAACACAGACTTAGTTTAGCAACAAAACAAAAATTAACATTGTTAAATAGATATGAGGATGCTAACCTATCTAAACTTTAAATGCAATATTTCAATAGGATTTGTTTTCTTACTGATAGAATTTCAGCGTGTTCAGGCATCTAATCTTGTAAATTAAATTATCTTTTCCCACAAATACGGGCCCACTCATTGATGGCAGGACTATATTTGTTGGTAATTGCTTAATTTATTACAGAAAATTGTTAGAAATAGCTTGTGTGTGGATTTATATAATTTGAACTTAAATTATAAAGAAAGAAAGTATTAAAAACAAAAAATGTTTTAATCGCAACCCCGTGATATATTATGCAATTATGATTCCTATAAACGTTGCGATTAACCGCTATTACGATAACTATTATAATAATTGCGCAAACGCTAGACCAATTCTTTCAAAAGATAATTCTGTAGAAACATAGATACCTTATCGGGCAATTTTCTTAAAATATAATAGGAGACTTTAAATTAAAACAAGTAAGGAAGTATAGTCGATTCAGCCCCGACCATTTGATACTTTAAAACAGTTTTGTTGAATAAAAAAATTATCGAGACCGATTACGAGCAATATCATCTGGAAGTATTGTTAATGTCTGCTGTTATTTACACGTTTAATTAACATTCGCTTAACAATGCCTATAAGGCGCTTAGGCAACATAAATGTAATGGATTATTGAAAATAAATAAATAGAAATAATAAAAAAAAAAAAAAGCTAAAGGGAAAAAATTAACAAAAGTATGGAAGTTGTTACCTCCTATGCCTGTATATTTTTCTAATAAATATATATAAATAATTTATCCACTCACTCTCGTACTTTTGTAGTTTTTTTATAGTTTAATGGATACAAAGTGGACGACAATCTTTAACACACATACATTAACAAAAATACAAACGTAGTTACAAAAATATATACCGATACTTAAGAGTTAATATTAAAAGTTTGATTTCACCAATTTAAAACCATAACAATTCACATTCTATCTAAATGTATCAGAGTAGAGAGTATGGGTGTTTTTTTCTGTAACAAGCAACACTGGCTTTAAAAAGCAACAAACAAATCTTAGTAAGTATTGGTATTACTAACTAGAAGTTTAAGAAGAGGTACGTGTTATTGAATTTATGAGCCATATATTGCAACATTTATCAAAGTGATAAATGGCACTGGACATAGTCAAGTCAAGTAGTATCGCATACATCTTTCTCAGTTATTTTTCTGCTTTTGAGAGTTTCCTTTTTTCCTGCATAAAAAAAACTTAAGCTCAGCTTGGAAAATATTCTCAGCTAGACTTTTTTGCAGTCTTTATAGCTGTGTCTCAGTTGTTGCTGTTTAAGTTTAAGTTGAGGGGAAATATTATACTTGCGTTTTAATTAAAAACATTTACAGAAGTATTATTTACTTTAGCTCATTTTGTTTGCTGGTTTTTTTTATTCTTCAATTTGGTTTTTTGGTTGTTGGATGAATGTTGGCATTTTACAGATTTACAAGCCGAAAAAAATTACATTCGTCGTTTATTTTGATTTTACGATTGTGTTGAATTGCTTGATTTTTTTAAAATTGTATCTGTGCGTAGCTTGTTTGACCATGACTTTGTAGTTCAAGTTCCAAATAATGGTAAAATGTTGGGTGGTCAATAAAGAAAACCACTCTGACCAGTGCAATATTTTTTTTTTTTTTTTTTTGCATTAAATAAACATGGAATTTTAATTTGGTTTATGCGTTTGTAAAGTATAAAACATTTTAGTCATATCATAACATATATAAAAAAAATATTGTATATTTGTTTGCCAAAGTTATACAATGTTTGCAGTCAAACAACGCCTTATTCCGTATTCAGATTTTCCAGGGCGCTAATTCTGTCAGTCGTATACGATCGATTACTTACTCATACGTTTGAATTTGTTTACTTTTAGGATTCTTTGAGTCGTTATCGAATAAAATGTATCGAAATTTCTAATGAGAGCAGTCGATAGCGAGGCACTGTTCAAATGCAACTTAGCGTGTTTTTAATAGTAACGTCTTTTTGGAAACAAAAGAAAAAAAAAACACAAAAGTAAATTAGAACATTTTAAAAACTAAAGAAAAAGTTATAATTTTTTTTGGTCAAAATTATGTATACCCAATTAGAGATTACTAACTTTATGGCTAACCATACAAATTTGGCATAAAGTAAATTGCCGAAATCCAATTCTTTAAAAACATTATTAAATGTTGCCCTTGTCAAGCGAAACGTTTTTTAAAGCTTAAACAAATTATAAAGTCAAAAAACATGTACATTGGACCTCAACTAAGTTGAGTTGTAAATTGTGTTTTTCATACGGGATCTTCGTCCCGGGGAAATCCCGGGATTCCGCACATTTTTCGGGCAAAAAATCCCAGGAAATTTGTGCGGGAATTCCCGGGATTTTTTTTATTTCATTATGGCAACTTTACTGCTGATAATATCATATTATCATATTATGTATAACTGTAAATAAGTTGTGTCATGAAATAGGTCCTAAGTCTAAAAAAAACGAATTTTGTGTTTTTGATCGACTTTAGTTCAATGTTTTTTCTGTTTTGTTTGGCTTAAGTCACTTTAGTCTAGCACAATTGCTTATAATCGTTATCATCTGATCTTAGGAAAAAAGTCTACGAAATACACCAAATAATAATTTTTCAATTTAACATTACGAAAAACTACAGTTTCTGCCAAACTCCAAAGAGATGTCAATTTATATCCGATAAGTTAGCAATGTTTGCTGCACTGAAATTTCGAAAGAAGAATAGTAAAAATGTACAGAATTTTTCATTTGCTTAAAAACCCCTAAGCAAATAACTACACAAAATGTAATGATTTTATATGCAGAGCATCTGCATCAAAGATTTTTAGGATTAGATTCTGTAAGAAATGATGACAAAAGTTTTTAATTAAGAAAACGCTTATTCGATTCGAAGAAAAAAAATTTTTTTTTTAACGAATTACAAGTTTTGCAGAAAGTGCTAAGAAGACTGAAGTGTTTAAAGATTATATGATGTTTCTTTGACCATAAAGGAAAACATCCGTAGAAAGGATACGTGTTTTCTCATTGTAATCTTCTTGATAAAAATTAGAAATAGGCTTTCAAGCGATTCTGTAAATGCTTATTCTAAACATCAATCCAATTTTAAAAGAAATATTTTGTAATAATTTGTTTGAATAATTTAACTTTTTTGGTTTTATATAAATGCTGGATGGAGGCTTTGAATTAATGCTGTGGCAAAAAGTGCTTAAGTGTATTCGTTTAGTTTTATAGGAGAACAATTTAAAGCTTTAAAGGTGACTCTTGGAAATTTACACCAAATTTAATATAATCATCAGTTCTCTGCGGTTATTGTTTTTTAAGTTTTAATTCCTTTACCCTCCTAATGTCACAGATCGGAAGGTTTTATTATTCGAAATGTTATTTCACATTGAAAAAAATAACCAAAAAGTAATTTTGCTATAACTTCCTCAAAAATCTTACAAAATAATTGAAATTTTGCCCATGTGCACTTTTGAACATGAAGAACATGAACATATATCTACATACAAATAAAGGGACATCTAGAATCCTAGTTCTGCTTCCTTGTGTAAATGTACCTTGATTTATTTGAGTTTTCACAACAATGAAAAAATAATCCCAGGTCATGGATGTTTAGAGCTGTATATAAATGTTTTTTTTTTTTTATAATTTACTGTGAGATTTTTATTTAAAATAAATTCTTTATATTAAGATCACTTTAGTCATTGTGGACCACAAATAAATAATACACTTTTGATTTGAAATTAATTTTTGTATTTTTACAATGATTTTAAGTAATGAATTGGAATAAATTTTTGCTTTAATTGTAATACAAAAAACTAAACAAAGCTTAAATAGTAACTAGAGTGATGGTTAAATAAAACTGACAATAGAATGTGGAAATAGTATTCGAAAAAATGTTTAATATAAAAAAACTGCCGATTTTTTATAAAATGTATATTCTCTTATTATTTATATATTGTTTTCTTAACTTTAATTTTGATTCGATTAGCGATCGTTTGTGATCTATCTATACCAAAGATTGCAAATAACGGTTATTTTTAAAATTTTAACTAAACAAGTTAGGGTGCTATATGGGTGTTTCCACAAAAAATTACCCCTTATAGCTCAAAAATTAAATTATTATTAATTAATTTTTCCGCTGATATTGCACAAAATAAATGTATCTGTCATTTTCCGAAAGATTAACTTTAATTTTCTTTACACTAACAAAAATATGCTAATTTCAATTTAATACACCGTGCGCGTTTTTCCCGTGAATTGCACGGTCACTTTTTAAACCTTTTGGCAACACTGTTCTACCGGTAGTTTACGAACAAAACAAATGCAAGCTGAAAGATGAAAATTTCCTTCATGCTGAGCTACAATTTTAAAGGCGACAAGTTAAAATTTATTGTTTTTTGAATAGTTCAAAATAACCTCACCAACCCAACAACGACCGTTACCCTAAAAGCACAAAAGTTTGTTTTTTTCGTAATTCATTCAAACGATTTAATTTTATAGTTAGATGAAGAATTGTTTAAGGCCAAATAAGCATCAAAAGCCACCGTCAGTTGCCACCGTTGCTTGAACTTTTGTAAATCCAAAATGGAGCAATCCTCGTGGCATATTTGGGTAGGTTGGAATGTTTTAAAAAATCCCCGAAAATCGGTAACGACCGTTACTTTGGAAACACCCATATTCTGCTGTGCCGAATCTTTGATACCCTCCACCTACAGTTCGAATATCTCAGGAGTGGGATCTATATGATATCTATTTATTATTAATTAATCTTTATACATAAAGACGTCAGCACTGTGATGCCAGGAGAAATTTAAAAAAAAACCTCTACGTGTCTAAAAAAATACCATTTTATTCCCTACACAGAAAAAATTATTTTTCCAATTCAAACAAAAAATTTGTAGAATCAAACAATTTTTTGTCTGAAATCGGTCCTATAAACAAATTCGCATATTCAAACAATTTATTTACATTTTGTTTATCGAAAAAAACACTGATTTTTTCAAACAAATAATTTAACTGAATCAAACAATAAGTTTACTGAAATTCATATACTAAATTTCAAAATAAAAAAAAAGTTTTTGCACAAGCAATGACGCGCACACAAGTAAGCACTGTATGAGAAGATGAAAGCAGAGCAGAGCCGCCGGCTGGCTTTGAGACACATTTTTTTTGTTAGAATAATTTTTGAACGAAGTCTTATTTATACACACAACACAATGTTTTTCTTTATCACTCTCTGTTGCTGTATCCTTTCCTTTGCTAAAGAAGAAATGTAACCAAAAACGGCAGCAAACCGACTCGATATGTTTTTCGTCATCATTCTATTTTTGTATTTGATGTATTTAACCAAACAGTTTTAAAAAATTGAATACGGGATTTTGTTTCTTGTAATGTTGTTTCTGCTATTGTTTTTCTTATAGTTGCACTTTTTTAAAGCGTCCAAAAATAGACTGTGTGTGTTTTTGGTTGTTATTCTTATATTTCACATATAGAAGTGTTGCTTACGATCAAATAAAAAAATGCAAAAAGACGACAACATTCAAGAGCGTTAAATATTTCATACAAAATTATGAAAACTTGACACCAATAACGCGTTTATTATATTTTTGAAGAGTTGTCCGCATTTTTGTTGGTAAAATAAAAATCAAACAAAAATATTGTTTGAATCAGTAAAAAAATTTATAGAAATTAAAAAAAAATTTTCAAACACGTTTGTTTGAAAATAATTCGGCAATAATTTTTTCTGTGTACAACCAAAAAAAATTTCCTTAACTTTTCCCTACGTTAAAATGTATTGTTTTTATAAAAACTATATGTATATGTGACAGCGCATAGAGAAAGGGACCAGTAAGGAAAAGGGAACAGTAATAACCAACTACACAAAACAAGAGGTAGGGACGACCTACGCGCGTTTTCAAGGTTGACCAACAAGGTTGAGATGTGTCGCTTTCAAATGAGACCAATACCAACACGCTCAGTGATGGTACACCAAAGATACACGTATTTAAATCTTTAAAATGGCAAAACCCTTTGGTCCCTTTCTATTTTTCGCGTCACATATATTGCAATAGCAACAGGCAAACAAATACATATCGCTCCTTTATTGCAACATAGTCATATCTCAAAAAATCAAAAATTTTAGGTTACTTGTACTACATAGTTAATGCTGAATGAATACATGAGTAAAATTGCTTCATTTCTGGCTTTTTTGTTTGTATTTTTTTTTTTTTTCTTTACCAAAACAATCATTGTCGCACCGAACACACAAACATCTTTATTAAAAAACGAAGCTAACGATTATATAAATAACAAAGCACGATGTGCATTATTTGAATGACTGCAAACCAGCAGCGAATATTTGCGGTTGCGCAAGTTTGATTGTATGACCGCAAGTGAGTGTATTTGTTGCAGTTCATTTAATGCGATTTTTGTACAATTGCATAAAGCCGTTCTCTGATCTGTATTTAAGGGTACATTTTGTAAACTTTAATCGCATTTTGCCAAGTTTGATTTTCTTCAGATATGACTATATAATATATAATAAAAAAAGCATTTATAAAAAACAAGAAAAAAAACACAATGAAAATTCAATTTTAAAAATAACACCGTGTAACAAATTAATTTTTTTTTTTTCTTTTTGCCAGAAACACCTCTATATAACCTTTATTCTTGAGACAAAACATAGTAACACTTCGTATTTCATTCTTTATTTCCTCATCTGTGTCCTTTTTAAAGAGCTTAATATTTTTCTATAATACTTATTCAAAAAAATTTTGTTTTTAATAAAAGTGTCTAATTATTTTAAGCAAACTTGGTACCAAATAATTGGGAAGGCTCTGTAAAATTTTAAAAAATATTTCATTCTGTTCCCCTCAACCAAAATATAAAAAAAAATTTCATTTTCAAACGTTCCCAATAAGCACTCAAAAATAAAATTTCAAGTGCTTAAAATTTAACTGGAAATAAACTTGAGTTCAAATGTATTTTTAAATGCTATATTCACAATGATTTCAACTTCCCATTTTACTGGAGAATGCTGTTGAAAAAAGTGCAACAAAAGTGCAATATCTCAACCCTTGAAACTTGAATACTAATGCGGAGAAAAGAGACAACAGCTCTAGCACAACACATCCTACATACTGGTCACACAATTAAGTTCGATGATGTTAAAATTCTAGATATAGAAAATAAAGAAAGGAAGAGGTACACAATTGAAAGCCTAAGAATACAACAACAAATTAAGAGAACAATGAATTTGAAGGAAGACACGAACAACATAAATGCGAGTTATATTGTTGCCATTACTTGAGCTGTGATATATTTAAAGTTTAAAGAAATATGTATTTAAATATTAAAATTATGTTTTATATTTTTATGCTCCTAAGTACATTTAAAATTTTTTAATGTGATAAAATTTCATATTGTAAGTCGTTATTGTTTATGTGTTACATTATTGTACTTGTTTTATTGTTTTATAATTTTAAATAGACAAATCTTGTAATTATTTTGCACTTCGAAAGCAATTTTATTTCAGTCGATACTGAACGAATCGTTTTTATTTCTTCAGTGTTGTGAAAACTCAAATATGTGCTTTACAACACAAAAAAATTATTTCGATCCGTTTAGTATGGACAGAAAGTATTAGAAATAAAACTGCTTTCGAATCGAAAAAGTAAAGGCAGTCGTGCCTTAATTTGCCCCCAGTTTAGAAGGTGTGATTGTTTTTTTATAAATTAATTTCTATGTAGAAATTTCATTCATAAGATATGGGCAATTCCAGCGAAAAGTCTACTTTTTGTAACGTAATGCCAGAAATAATTTAAATTATTTCTTAAAAAATTGTATATGTATAGTTTACTTTTTTATATTGTGGTGTAAAGCGCAACTTGCTCTACATTAAGTAACAAAAGGGATAACGGTTGAACAACATGGTCCTAAAATACAACCTTATAGGCATTTTACACTGATTAACCTCTAACATCTACCATCAAAGATGTAGAAAATGTGAAACACTCGTTTACATTGCTCACATCTAACAAATACCATCAAAAAAAATTTCACCATTTTTGAAAAAAATTTTAAATTAAAAATGTTTTTTTCTCACAAAAGTGCCAAAATTTAAAAAGAAAACTTAAAAATGTATTTGAAGTTCAATTTGTTTAAAAATATAAAAAATACTTAACAAAAAAACATTGCAACAAAAGATAAAACTTGACAAATGGTAACGCTGCTTTCAAATAGAACTTATTGCCACTTTTCTATTGATGACACTAAAATAATCGAAAGATGTAGAATGGAATAAAATGAGATATGAACATCTTTTAAAGATGTTGGTTTTTAGCCCTATGTATTTCTAATGGAAACATGTTAACATCTTCGCAAATGGTGGCAAATTGATGGTAGATGTTAGATGTTGATCAGTGTAAAAAGGCTATTATTTGCATTCTGGCGTTACATTAAAAAAAAGTGGACTTTTCGCTCAAAATGCCCATATGTGCCTTTAAACGAGCAAATATTTTTAATTCTAATAGCTTGAAAAATAAATCGATATAAGTCCAAAGCTTACTAAAAAGGTTTTATTCAAAACGTCTTGCTCAATTCGCAGTCTTATTAAATTTTGTAATGCAAGACAAAATCCACTTCCGTTTTTATAATGTCTCGACAGCGCATATTTTTGCTTATATCTTATATCAAATCCTTACCGTCGATTGCTGTAATTTTTTTTCTGAATATAGTGCTACTTCATAACTTTATATATGGGTCGATATCACGAAATGACTACATTCTGTGGCCCGACGCATTTTGTATTAAAAGTATTACAAAATTAAAATTCTGAGAACAGGATTAAATAAAACAAAATGTACTTCAACGAGGCGCGGAAATCAAAATAAAATATTTTAGATATTTTTATGAAAAAATTTGGTGGCACGGTGCAAATCGTCATTACCATGGTGTGCGTCCAAACGTTTTGTGTTCAAAAAACACAGATTTTCATTAGTATCTCAAAATATATATTATAAATGAAGTACGTCAAGTTATTCGAGAAGAATAAACCAACTCAATTTTAATTTCATAAATATAATTTTATTTTAAAACTTATGATTTTGAGACATTTTAGTCCGTGGCTAATTTTTTTCGTCATTCCCCGTGGGAAAATTTGTTTATTAAAAAAAAAATGCTTTAAACCGGTTTTTTGGTTAGGTGTTAACTGTCAATGTAACGACAATTCCCGTTAGTTTTAAAGTGTATTGACAGAAGTGAAAAATGTAGTCAGTTGTTTGAGAGCTTTTGAAGTGTTTAGTGTTTTTTGTTTTTTGCGCATGTTCCTGAAATTTTGTCATTCCCGTGGTAAGTATATTTTTCCGTTATTTATATTATAATTTCCAAATTCGTTGTATTGGTTTGTTCATTTTTTAAGTCTTTATTAGATTCTAATATGTTTTATAAAAATTTTTGAAGATTTTCACATCAGTGTTACCACCAGCAAGATTCAAAATTACACTTGAGATGAAGCAAAATTACCCGATTTAAATGAAATTACCTGATATAAAATTTAAATTTAATTTAATAAAAATACATTTGCAAAGAAGCAAAAACACAACAAACTCATTAAAACAAGATCAATATTAGTCAAACTGTTAATTTTATTTAAAATAAAAAAAAATTAATAAAACATAAAATAAAACTGCTAAAATAATCAGTTTAACTTCCACATTTGGTTGATATATCTTGGGAAGGTTTAAAATGTTCCTTGTCATTGCTTTATAATGGATGCTTTTTAGCCCCATAGAGCTTTCGAAAGGTAAGCTGTCAAACGAACTGTCATTCTGTTTTCACTTTTTGATCAGACACATCATCATGAATAGATTCATGCTTGAACAACGCCACCAAATTATCCAAATATACTTTGAAAATCAGCCATCGATTTTCGCAACTTAAAGGTGACTTCATGATTTAAATGACGCAACTTTTTTTCACAAATGAAGTCGATGTGGTGATTAAGAGAAAATAACCTTTCAATTAGACTTCAAGGACGTGCGATGTAACACTTATTGATTGATTTCCATAGGGCTGTGAGGTCAGTGGTTAATGCTGATAAACCAGCAACAATCGGTGTTTTGGAGGTCAACATTGTTCATTTTATTCGAAAAAGAGAAACAAAATTGGACGTCTGCAATGCGGTTCGTCAAGAAAAGGCGCGGTGTCTTTTTGTTTTAAATCAGTTTTAAATGGTAATGCCGTGTATCAATCTGCGATTAAAATTAATTTTTTTTATGTTGTCTTCCATTTTAAGTTTCATGGTGTTAAAAAATACCCTTTATACCTTATTTAGTAAACAAAATGCCTGCAGAGTTTTATACAACTGTCCCTTTCGTAATTCAGTTTTGCAACTGTAAAGGGCGTTTAATATTCTTTAAACTAAAGCATTTAAAAGTAGCAAGATAGAAATAAAATTAATTATATGTTGCAATATTGGAAACATATCTTCCTCAAGGCAAGTTTTTAGTTTGAATAACTTTTTTCAATAAACTTCAGGTTCTAAACCCCTATGATAGGCATCTTTATCCAAATCTAAGGGTCCATCTTGCGACATTCATTACCACACATTTGAAAATTTATGTATGTTTAATGATTGAAGTCGTTTCTTAAAAAGAAAGCTAGACTTTGGTTCAGAAGGCTGTGCATTTCTTAGCAACAATATTTAAAAAGAAATAAATGCCCTCACTGAAATCGAGTCTTGATTTTGTTTGGGCATCTGAAGTTAAAATTTCAAATAACACCTGAATTACACCTAAGAGAAATTACCCACGCTCTACCCACGACCGTAAAAATTATACCAAATTCGGGTAATTACCCACAAAGTGGCAACACTGTTTCACATTTAAATCCAAGAATACTCACGTTTCCATCATTACCGTGCAGTCATTACCATGGGAATAATCTAAGCCTCGGTAATGACAAAAGGAACACGGGAATTACCTTTTCAATGTATATTTGAGATTATTCAATCTATGGTAATTATTTAAGAAATTTGATGTTCCCCAAACTTAAAAAGTACACCTGGAATTATAATCCAAAGAATGGACATAACGTATGCATTTTATTAAATGTGTTTCCATAAATTGCTGTATGTGTTTAATTTAGCTGCAATACATGATAAAACGTCATAACCATGCTGCTCAGTCATTACCGTGCCGCACAAATATCATTTCTGTTGGACTATTGTCATTCCCGTGGGGTGCAAAAATCATTAAAATCCTTAAATATACATGGCCCATTGCTTATTAATATATAAAAAGGTCTTATAAAACAGTATCAACCGAAAAATAATTATTAAAACCCATTTTCGCACTTGGCCGTCCTCGATTGTAGTCAATTCATGATATCGACCCATATATAAAAACCCTTTTTACAAATTTGACTTCATTTAATTTTTTTACATTTTGTGGTGCGAATATCACGACACGTCAAAATGGAAATATTCGCATTTAGTATTCGCATACATATTAGCGAATTTGATTGTAAATGCAAACAGCAAAAATAAGAGAATAATTCGCAAATGCGAAGGCAAATATTCGTAGCCCTTTTATTATATATTCGGGTACTCGGTTTTGGCAATTGTTGAAGATTACCCGGCTGTTAGGACTCATAGCATAGGGTTTCTGTTAAAAAATAATACATTTGTACTTAAACGCTATTGTATTGAACAATTTTAATTTTAAAATGAATAATGAATGATAAGACGAATATTTGCAATATATTGAAAATTAAATTAAAAATCTGTCCTTTTTTCCCTACGCTTGAAATTTTCCGAAAAAGTACCTACAAAAAGGGAAAATTACCTAATGTTGGCATCACTGCGTCAGCATTTAAATTGGTTGCGGTTTATGCCTATATTAAATTATTGACCGACAATCAGAAAGTTTAATGCTTTTTAAGCAATTTTAACTAGCTCAAGTAAAATATCATGATTCGTAATAGTTTAAGCCGAACTTAAAGGATTTTCAGGAGGGGAACTTATATTGGAGCCATGGTCAGTTATGGACCAATTATCCCAAAATTTTGCAGAGTGATTTCTGGTATTAAAAAACATTAATTTTAATTTATTTCAATACCGGCGGTGAAATTAGTTTTAGTGTTTACAGTGAATTTCAGAAGGCTGCTAAATATGGGATCTAAGGTAAATTATGGACCGTATATCACAAAATTGCATGACATTTTTCTGGTCATATGTAGCTTAGTTGGAAGAAATTTTTCCGCAATATCTACTATATCTGCTACGGTTTTAGGCGTTTTTAATTAATTTACCAGAGTGGGCTTTATATGGGGCTTTTAGTAAATTATAGACCGATCTTCACGAAATTTGATAGTGTGACTTCTAGTCCTATAAAACTATGACGTACCAAATTTTATTATGATAGTATTGTTTATTACGGTTTAAGGCGAACTAAACGGTTTTCCAAGAGTAGGGTTTATATGGGGCCTAGGGCCGATCGATCTGCATGAAAATTTACAGTGCGATTTCTAGTCCAATAAAACTGTGACAAATATTTTTAATATCTCAATAAAACACCCTTCTTTTTACTAAACTTAAAATGATATCTCAATTTTTGGACACCCTTTATTTGTTTAAAGTAAAACGCCATTAATTAATATGTTATGAAAAATAAATATTTTTATTGTATATTTAAATAAAGGAAAATGCGATATTTTTGTGGTATGTATTAAACTTAATAATTAAAATAAATACTATAATTAGTATTGGAGTTTAACAAAGAGTTCTACATTATTATTAAGTAAAAACAGTCCATAACCAAATAAAAATATGTGAAAACTTTTTAGTGGTAAAGAAACAAAAAAAAATGTAACTATACTTTTAAAGTATGCAGGTTTTCTGCATAAATATATAAATAATACGAAAATAAGAGGATATTCAGAAATAATGCATTCAAAATGATGATTTAAAAAGGTGAGCCAACAATTCAGGCTCAGACAAGTCCATTTTATATTTTTGTACAATATCTTGGACTTTAAGACGACGCCTCACGTGAGCTGGTTGGAAACTGAAAGGTGTTAGTGAAAAATTTAATGAAGGCGGTTTAACCGATTGATTAATTTAATAAATTTCTTAAAATTACCCTTCATTATCTAAGCGTCTTCTTTTAGCCATATTGTGAGCGGTCTGTCGAACAAGGTTACCCACAACTCTTCTACTCAAAACCATGCCATCAACTAGAGGTGTAGCAAAACTCATACGACCTGGGGGACCCTGCAATTTGACTCTTAAGAGTCCGGATTGTAAAGCGTGTATAAAAATAACATGAACATCACATGCTCGTGGTATTTGTAAAATATTTGCTTCTTCTCCCGTTTTCGTATAATGTAACAAATCCTCTGTAATATGTTATCAATATTTTTAGAATGCGATTTGTTTGTGGTTAGTGAAATTAATATACAAAGAAAATGAGAAAATTAAAAAATAACATTGGTTTTCTCTAGTTTTTCTTACCTATTGGCAAATTTAAGAGATCTTCAAATGATTCCAGCCAAACTAAATAAATTTTGGCTGGTGGTTGTGCCAGTAATGAAGGTTTCATTGCATTAGCTTTACGTCTAGTAGGGGGTACAGGATCTTTCGATTTATCCAATTCCAAAGACATATTTCGCGATCTTTGGGGAGCGTTTTTGTTGGTTTCCCCCAAAGTTGAATTCGTTTCAGTGCTACGTGACCAAACATTAGTCGCTTGATCTGTGGAACTCGAAGAATGACAGCAACCATCCGTGTCCGAATGTAAATTCCATTCCGTGGGCACTACAAAAGCTATTTCAGAAGCCACATCAGCCCAATATAAGACCTTAGATTCGCCATTGAATTTCATATCTAGAGGTTGGTTGCGATTTTGGGATTTATCTTCAGACTTTTGTGTGACTGTTTTTAGATACCAAGAAGTAGAAACTAAACCAGACCAACCTGAATGCTCGGAAATATCAACGGGCCAACCTAATAAAGTAATGTTAGGAAGTTCTTTTTTTACATTAACCCTAAAATATACAGCTTACCTAAAGTCAACAACATATTGCCAAAGTGTGGGTCCAATGTGCGTATATTTTCATCACTCATATTACCTATAATTTCCTCAGCTGTTGTCTGACCAGGCTTAACGTAAAATACATGAACAGTATCATAAGTTCTGGCACTCAACTTGTCCAAAGTATTCAATTCCGCCGCAAAGTTAGTACGTTTCGTATCCAATACAATTAAGGGTCTTTGGGGTGGTGCACCCAGTGTTTCGGCTGGGCTATTGGGATTTCTCTCTTCAAAAGTTAAAAAGCCAAAATGGGATAAAAACAAGCGTGCTGCTTGAAATTCGTGACACACAGGAGGGGGACAACTTTCCTGTGTATGCGATAAAGAATCCGAACTATTATCAGTTTCTGCCCAGGCTAATTTCTCCTGAATAGTTTGATTTTCCAGCATTGTTTCCAATTGTTTTATATTTTCCTGACCGTATTGTTCGCGTATTTGTTCGAAAGTAGGTATGGAAAAATCCGCTACACAGGGTGTAACTTTTTCAACACCTTCGGGAAAATGTTTTTGATCAAACTCAATACGTTGTGTTACTTCGTTCATGGGTATTGGTCGTCCGGGATTGACAGCGTGGTATTTTGTACCAGATTTGCTACGAGGTAAATGTCGTAATTGCATGGTCCAGGCATGACGTCCGAATGGGCCGCGAATAAGCACTATAATGTTTATTGATAGTATCCAAAAAAAAATTTTTTTTTTTTTAAGTTGTTAAATTTTTGTTAGGGGAAAAATTTAATTGATATAAATATTAGTTACCTTAAGAGCGGTAAACTTTGTTAAAAAAAAAACAATATTCGGGAAAAAAAACTTACACGTAACTGTTGGCTGAGGATCCTGATCATTGCCTAGTGGTTCCTCTAACAATGCCAAAATTGTTGAATTTTCCGTAACAAAATATTTAAACTTTGATATTGCTTGTTCCGTTGTGATCGAAGAACTATTAGTAGGATCCAAAGAGTTACAATGTTTCATCAAAGCCACTTCGTCTAATAAAGATGAAATCGATTCCGGACCACATTCACTGGGAAAATACCCAACCTGTTCCAATATAATAGTTAATAAAGCTTCGGCTGCATCTCGCACGCGCATTGAGGCTGGTTTTAATTCTTTTTCATCCTTAAACTTGGGTATATCGCCAGATTTTCCAATACTTTTTGTACCCGAAATGCCCAATTCGACGACTTCTAAGACAGTTTGTAAGCAATCTTTGTCCTGCAATAAATAGGGATGTTGCATAAGCCAGGCAGATGTACATTGAAAGGCTGCGACTATGGTACTGTGCAGATCTTTGCTATGGGCCGGAGGTGGTCGAGAACATTGATAGCAAATATAGTCACAAATCCATTTAACGGCACGCTTACATTCCAAGGCGTCTGTGGAAATTATCGTAAGATTTTGACTTGGTTCTTCAATTTTTACTAAGTTTTCTAGGGTTTTTTTTTTACATATGTATGGTTTGAATTCAATTTGTTTTTCATATTGAAATGAGTTTTTGATTTTTTTTACATTATTGAGGTTGAAATGTGAATTTGAATGTATGTATGTTTTGATTTGAGTTTGGTTTTTTGGTTTGAAAATAAAAATGTACAAAGAAAAAAAACATGAATATGTTTATGATGTAAACCCAATTATGACCCGATTTTTTATTTTTAATAATATGCAGTAGATGTAAAGGATTTTCTTTTAGAATTTGGGAACAATTTTGAAAGGTTTCATATATTTTGTAGGTTAATAAAAAAACATGTAAGCATGAATAGAAAGAGAAAGAAAAAAACAAAAAAAGAACCAGTGTTAGTAATTATAGTTTAGTTATTAATTACCGTTTGTAAATTTCCTGGCTGCAGCATTTATTAATTTGGCAGTGTTATGTTTTATACAAATGGGAAAAGTAGGATTTAAGTAAAAAAAAAATAATAAAATAAAGAAATGGAAGGAAAGAACAAAATCACCACAAAATTACAAACAAACAAAAAATCGGTTGAAATGTGTAATTATGGTTTAATGAATATTGTTAATTGTAATAAAAACACAACATAACAAAATGAGTTTGTGTTTATTTGTGTGCAGAAATAGTAATAAAAAGAAGGAAAGCATTCATTTCCCGGGATTAGTTGTAAAAAAAAGAGAATAAAACAACAAGAAGACACTTTTGTTAGGATATAAAACCAAATTAATATAATATTTGTAAGTAATCAAATACAAGGATATACAAAGAAAAATAAAGCCAACCACATTTAATTTATTTTACAAAATAAAAATGAATGACGATGGTTTAATTTTAGCTTGAAATCCTACTTAAATCAGAAAAGAAACTTAAAAACAACCGAGTTTGTTTAAAACTACTAGAGCCCGACCGAACGTTGGAGTTCGGTATTAAAGTACCACCGACGATCGTTGGACAACTTTATTCCAACCAAAGAATCAATTAGCAAGGCATAAATGCAGAAAACTTCTGACACTATTTTCACGAACTTAAAAGTCGTTAAAATAGAGTAATTTGCTTTTCTGCAATACAATGGCTATTCAAAATTAAACAAAATTAAAGGTCAAAGCGCGGGTCTTACACTAACTATAAATTAATAATATTTTACAGGGGTCTAATGCAGACAAAAATACAACACATACCCAGTAAAAACTTCGCCTACTTTTTCAATATGAATAGCTTCTTAAACTAATTATTTAGTAGTAGTTCTATACCTACATCTATAACAACTTCTAAAACTCCTTTTTTCTGGTTGTATGTAGGTAAAAAAAATAATGACTTACTTTTAAATGCGTTCATTTTGGGACATCTCATGTAAAATTCATTAGTTCTTTCAGTAGAATTGTAAGTAGTGCTCTTATGTTTTTCTGATTACTCAACACTTTATTTTGTAGGCGAAGTTTTTACTGGGTACTTACGCTATTAGAAGTCGAAACGAAAAAAAAAATTTTTTTGACCCACGCTAATATACATAATTACATATCGTCACCCAAAACGCAAAAGGCCCTATCTAACATTTTAAAAAATTTTACAGGAGAAGCAAAAACCATTTAAAATGATAAACCGCTTAAACTGCTTGTAATTTATTTTTCTTCTTTTTTTCTTCAACATTTTTTCATTTTTCGAATGTATTCTATGAGCTAAATTTCAGTTATGTATTTTATAAAGCTTTTTTGTAATAGTTCTATTCCTTCAATTTTTCAGAAATGACTTTATACACTACCAGACTATTATATTGTATTTTCTTTTTACATTTTACCTTAGCCCTCCTTTGGAAAGCAATGAGGTATATTGACTGTATAGAAAAATTTACAATGATTAGACACCAGCAGAATGTAATGCATTTTCTGGCCGTAAAATACAATATAATAGTCTGGTAGTGTATAAAGTCATTTCTGAAAAACATCGATTTTTTGCCTGTAGGCAGGGATATGCTTAACAGCTAGTATACATATATTTTTAATGCCCCCTTTCTGACTCTGTTTCTTTCGGTTTCTGAGATATTAAACACTCATTTTGCTCCTTACCAACTATTTTAAAGTTAATTAAATATTGCTTTGCTCTACACGCCACTGTTTGGAAATTGCAGCAAATTCTACATACAAAAACATAAAAAATAAACTTTGCTCTTGTTTTGCTACATTGCCGTAAGAAAATCGTAGTAAAAACGAAGCCATGTAATAAAGCGAAATCCTGTTATCTTTTAATGACCGCAGGCAGAGTTATCAATCATTTTGGAACTTGCTAAATAAAACCAATTAGAATAACAAATTTTATAAATGTTGACTTTTATTTCCATTGTAAATATAGGAACTTTCATCTCAACGCAAGTTACTCAATACACAGCAGTTAGTATACGTATGCAGCACAAAAAGCTACTTTTTAAAAATAAATTTAGAAAAGTGGCGTATGTGACACAAAACAATATTTTTCACTATTTAAATAATATTAACGTCTAACTTCATTCATGAAAGTTCACAAAAATAGAATATTTTTTCAAAAAATATGCCGGAAGCAGTGGTAACAATTCAAAAAAAATATATTGGGTACATTTTGAGAAACTCTGACTTTTCGGCGTATGCGCCAAACCAATAATAAGCGGACGATATATCGTTTCCGTTTACCAAGAAAAGTACGAAGTTGTATTTATTTTCAGTACTACATAGCAGTGTTGCCAAAACTTGGTGACCAAAAATGGCTAAATTTACGGCAAAAAATGGCTAAAAATGGGCTAAAAAATGGCTAAAAACTTTTTTTAAAAAAAAAAACACATTAAAATTCAATAACAAAACAGAAATAATTCATTTAAGGTTGTTTACGATGAATTGTGAGTTAAGATCAATTTGTTAAATAAGAATAAACGTAAATCAATATTAAAAAATTAAATCATTGAAAAATTTGATGTCGTTATGGTTTATCTCATAGGAATCACTCATTAGTTTCAAATAATCATAAGTTTTAAATAATTTGAAGGTGAATCATAATCACGACAACATTTACCCAACTTTTGAGTCCAGATCTATTTAAAAAAACAAGTAATAAAATATAGCCGGTTAAATCCGACTTTATGATACTCTACACCACATTAGAACCTTTGTACCAAATTTTATCAAATAATCTCTAAATTGCGACCTGTACTTTGCGCACAATGTTTACATGGACAGCCAGCCGGACAAACATTGTTAATTCGACTCAGAAAGTGATTCTGAGTTAATCGGTATACGTAAAGGTGGGCTAAGGACCAATATTTTAAGGTGTTACAGACATCAGCACAAACGCATAGTACCCTCTCCACTATTGTGTTGGTGGTATAAATATTGTATTTTTATGGTAAAAATATTTACCTAATTGATAAAATCGAATTAACGGTTGCTTAATGTAACCTATTTCTCAAATTACTTTTAACGATGTTTACTTGGCTAAACCCCCTATCTACTTCAGCATTAGGCCATGGAAGTGAGAGCAACTTTATAGTATATTCTGAAATTTCTAAAACAATTGTTACCGCCTGCATCCCTTTATGGAAATACTTGCAACCAGAAAGAAACAGCGATGTTTGTGTTGATCCATTTTATAAATTTAATATTGGAATACTGTTCCTTTATTTCAGCGTCAAAGTTTATAGCGATTTTCATCATTTGTAAAAGTTGTGATTTAAATTCAAGGCGTTTTAATTGTTCAAAATGTTTATTTTACATTTATAAATTTTTATAATAAAATAAAAATTATTCTTTAAAAAAAAACGGCAAAAAAATTTTATGGCTAAACAAGTTGAAAAATGGCTAAAAAAAATGGCTAATGGCTAAACTCATTTTTTAATGGCTAAACAGGGTGAAAAATGGCTAAATCTAGCCACTAAATGGCTTAATTGGCAACACTGCTACATAGTAATATCAAATTTAAGGTACAAATACTTTTTAATATGTACTTTAAATTTGTTTATTTTGTTTTACTTCAATAAATAAATCACAAAAGTTAAAATTTTTTTGTTTTAAGTTCGGATTCGGTCTTAAAAATCTAAGGAAGTTTGGGTCTATGAATTTTTATTTACATAGATATTAGTGATGTTAAGTATTTTCGTATTTGAATTGGTATACCCCGAAATTCGCTTATTTCATGAAATTTGAATATTTTTCAAAAAAGAGAAAAAAAAACACATTAATTAAATATGTGAAAAACTATTGGCATGGATGGGTGCAGACTGCAACATTTTCTTCCAAAACAACGCTGAATTACTAAGTGAAAGCGCACAAAAAGTGAGATAAATAAAACTGAAAGTAAGTAAGTATAAAGGCCCAACCATAATGTGCTTAAGTCGACTTAAGCAAATGTGGGAGTTCATGTAAATTATACGAGGCAAACCATATTGAACTTAAGGAAATATTTCGTTTAATTTTAAGAAACTGTCATTTGCTTAAGCAAAGTGCGAAACTGTTCGCACATTCCGTACGGGATCAAATGTATTTTCAGTTTGTTTTTTGGTTTTTTTAAATACATTAGAGAGACTTTTTGTTGATTTTTGACAGTAGGTTAAGCGAGGCTATGCATATTATGGTTGGACCTTAAGTATCCAAGAAGAATGAAGTTCCTTGGAGTCATCTTAATGACTTCAGATGAAGTATATAATCTCTAACCGTATAGAATAATTGGATTTACTTGTAGCTTTAATTTGCTTCAGTGAACACTTGGGCTGTACAGAAGATTCTTTGGGTCACAGTTAGGGTTTCTAATTTCCCGGACTTTTTCTTTTCCCGGGAAACGAAACAAAAAAAATCTTATTTCATTAATTGAGTTCAAGACAAAAGTTTTTACTTTTTTTAAAGAATATACACATATACAACAGTCTTTATTAATTCCACAGAAAACCAAAACAAAACTAAATAAATTGTTACATTCATATGAGCCGTTTATTTTGAAAGTGGCATAAGTCATTTCGGTTTTTAAGTCGAGATATTTAAGGGTTTGCGTTTTAACACGTTTAAAAATATGGATGCTAACTTTCGAGAAGATTGACTTGTATTTGATACATCATGATAATGATATTTTTCTCAGTATTATTATTATTATTATTATTATTATTTATTATTATTATTTATTATTATTATTTATTATTATTATTTATTATTATTATTTATTATTAACTCGATTTTTTTTGTTGAAAAAGTGACTAATGCCACTTTCAAAATAAATGGATCATATGTACATTAGGGTGACCGTTAAAATCAAAAGTTGGATTTATTTAGGTCTCACTCGCCAATTTGGTGGGTATTGATAAAAAAACAACTCAAAAAATTTTTAGGACGATCGGCGAAGGCTAAGCCATCCCACAAATCCGCCAAAGTTTTAGAAAAATCGTAAAGTCCGACTTGTTTGACTTATATTAAGGAAAATATTAATTTTACATAAAAATCGTTTTCTAAGAAGTTGTTGTTAGTAAAATTTCCAACAACTTTTGCCTTAACAAGTTTTCTCTAAAACTCATATTGAACAATACCTAATTAAACTAAAAAGTAAACAGCAGCATTGATGCGAATCTTTTCTTTAGAACTGTTTTTTCTTACTCACGTAAAAAAATAGTCAAACGCATATCATTTGTTTCTAACGTACCACGGTTGATAAAGTTGGTGCAATTGTACTTTTTTGATACAATTAAAAGCCAAAAAGTACGGTGGTACCCCCGTGACTCATTTGGTACTATTTCCAAATTTTTCAAACCTAAATATTTATAATTGATATAAAATGGCAACTCGTATTTACTGTCCAATGAATATAAACGGATTTCAGTGTTTGGTGCAAATGGTTTTGCCAAAGTGCAAATGCAAAATTTCGTAGTGTTTTTATGAACTCTTAAGGAATCTCTGTGTATTTTGTTGTTGGATTTAACAAAACAGCTATGATA
Organism: Pollenia angustigena; assembly: GCA_930367215.1. NCBI lineage: Eukaryota > Metazoa > Arthropoda > Insecta > Diptera > Polleniidae > Pollenia > Pollenia angustigena. The sequence continues at coordinate 183,196,667 of OV884057.1, read as the reverse complement.
TTTTGCATTTGCTCTTTGCAAGACCATTTGCACCAAATACAAAACTTCGCTATTGTGAATAGATTTTTGCACTTGATCATTGGACGATTGCATATGCCACATTCTAAATCAAGTATCAGCGGCAGCATATAAGCCTTCATGGCAAAATATTATAAAAACAAAGGAACGAAATAGACCGTATGTACCAATGGTTCCAAGTGTAACCGAAACAAAAGTCTTTATCTTTTATAAAAAAAAAAAATTATTTATTACTATTGTGGTTCGTAAGTACGATATTGGTTTTCTCATTTATCATCCGTGTAACATAACTGCACGCTTTCTTTATTCTTTAAGGGGGCTCTCATATAAAATTGTCAACACAGACTAGAAATATATTGAAGAAAAAGCCCCAGAACTGCCAAGGAATCGCCCCAAGGGGGATTAAATATATGACGGACCTTCATTAGTTTTTTGTGATTAACATTATCTTAAAACATACTTGCCTTATATCTCCACCCTTTAGGGGGCTCCCATACAAATATGCCTGTTTAATAAAATTCTTAAATTTGGCCACTGCAGCGCCAAGATTGCCCTTAGTTGGGTCAAATGTATGACCAACCTCACATAATTTGTTGTATCCCTATTGCCAAAAAAATTTGGTTTCTAAAACGACTATGCATATTAGAAAACCTATAACAATTGTTAAAGGTAATATTATTGTGGAATTTGGTTTTTATTAGTTTATTTTATAAACTAAACCGTTTTTAAGTTACGATGTGCAACCTCCTCCGTTTTCGAAATTTTGAAAACAAGAGCTTACCTAAAAAACGGTTAGCACCACTGAATTCAGCGTACCCGAATTAGGGTAAAACGCCAGGTGCCCGGCTAGTCGGTTTTTTTTTAAATAAATAATAAAAATGTTTTTCAACAAAACTAATTCATAGAAAATGCGTTTCTTTAATGAATTAAAAATTAGATTTTTTAGTGGCTTATTCGATATTTTAAGATTATTTTGTTTAATAAGAGATAAGGAAAAACGTGTTAACAAATTTTCTACAAAATTAATATTTTCTAAGTTATTAAACATAAAAGTCAGATTTCATGTAAAATTATAATTTGTCTCAAACTTTGGTGGGCTTGAGGGACGGCTTAGCCTTCGCCGATCGTCCTTAAAATTGTTGAGTTGTTTTTTTTTCACCACCGTACTTTTTGGCTTTGAATTGTATCAAAAAAGTACAATTGCACCAACTTTACCAACCGTGGTACGTTAGAAACAAATGATATGCGTTTGACTATTTTTTTTTAAGCAAACGCACACAAACACAAATATTAAAGCTGAATTCTGTGGTTTTCATGGGTAACCGCGTATGTCTATTTTTTCGATTTTGAAATGTTGATGCTATATTGCTTCATTTTAAGCGCTCTTTACATTTTTTAAAAAATTTTTAAAAACAGATAGACCCATTCCGATGTTTTAACTCAATTACAAAGTTCAAAAGGTGCAATATCTAACCATAGTTTGATCTAGAATGGTTTTTTCGGCTCTCCTGAAAAAATTTTTTTTTAAGACATACGGGGTTGCCCATGAAAACCACAGAATTAACGTGTGTTAGAAAAAACAGTTCTAAAGAAAAAATTCGCATCAATGCTGCTGTTTACTTTTTATTTTAATTAGGTATTGTTCAATATGAGTTTTAGAGAAAACTTGTTAAGGCAAAAGTTGTTGGAAACTTTACTAACAACAACTTCTTAGAAAACGATTTTTATGTAAAACTAATATTATAATATTATAATATTAATATTATAATATAAGTCAAACAAGTCGGACTTTACGATTTTTCTAAAACTTTGGCGGCCTTGAGGGACGGCTTAGCCTTCGCCGATCGTCCTAAAAATTTTTTGGAGTTGTTTTTTTATCAATACCCACCGAATTGGGGGGTTAGAGCATGGAAAAATAGAAAAAAAAAATTGATCCATACAGTTAACGACCACCCTAATGTACATAGTATGTACTATATATTATTTTTTTTTTTTTTTTTAGAGATCACGAATTATTTAAACTTATTAATACTTAGTAGTTATTATTTATAGCAGCTTGGTAAAATTGATTTTCTTTTAAGAAATTTTTTTACATTGATTTTTTTAGAATTGATATAGCCTTTTCAAGGTGTTCTTAAGTAGATGGTTCAGCATCTGGTGTTGGTGATGGTGTATCGCAGGGGTCACCAACTGGCGGACCGCGGTACGGATCCGGACCGTAGACCTATTTTATGCGGACCTTGGGTTAACAATACAAAATATTTTACATTATGTATCAACAAATTCATGAGAAATATATTACTAAAGTTTTCTTAGCTATAAAGAAAACGTAACTTCCATTGCTTTCTTATTAGAAATTTTTAAACACATCAATGATCTGAACTGTAAACTTCAAGGCAAAGGAAAACATTGATCTGGATAATAAACGACTGCACTTCGCTAATTTAAAAAAAATCTGCAATGACAACGAGCTTAACGTCGGCCAATACAAGACGTTCATTGAGGATCTAAAATCGGAATTTGAAAACAGATTCGCAGATTTTAAGAAATTTAAGAATGTCGTCGTTATCCTCAGCAACATTTACTCTCTGAATCCTGGGGATTAATGGAGTAATAAAGCTGCAAATATTTTCGGGAGTAATAAAGCTTCTCTCCAGATGGAAATGATAGATTTCCAAGAGAATACAGTTTTAAAACACCAAAAACAGGAAGTTTCTTGTAAAGAGTTTTGGATTAAATTTGTTTGTGCTAATAAATACCCAGAATTAAAAAAATTAGCCTTGAAACTTCTCACTTTGTTTGGGTCAACATATGTTTGTGAAGCAGCATTTTCTAAGATGAACTACATTAAAAATAAATTCCGGAACAGACTTGCCGATGAACATCTCCAAGATTTAATGAGAATAGCCTGTACAAGCTTAGTACAACCTGTACAAGGATAGTCCAAGACAACAAATTTAATTTTTTCTTATTAATATTGTAAAAACCCTTAGTACTTACTTCATTTTATTCAAAGCATTTGTTTATAATTTAACATTCGTTTTATTTGCCCATTGATACAGTATCTAAACATATTATTTAAATAGTTCAGTTTGTTACCTTCCGGACCGCGACGGTCGCGATATTTAAAAAAACGGACACCAAATGAAAATAGTTGGTCGCTGGTGTATCGTGTTCATTTTTTCCTTTTTTACTTCAAGAAGCTTTTTAGACATTTCGTCAGCAATTTAAAAGACAATTGATTTATTGGCGTAGGAAAACTAGTTCGATTTCTAGGTAGTTTTAAGTAAAGAATATATTTTTATTGCTCGTTTTTGATTTGAACGATGCTAACAAATAAAAATTTCAAAAAATTAAATTGTAAATTCCCGAAAATTCCCGAAAAAAATTTCCCGGGATTAATTTTAAAATATATCCTAGGATTCCCGGGAATTCTTTCCCGCGTAGAAACTCTAGTCACAGTACTTATGGCCTTTATATAATTATAATAACGTTAGTATGTATATAAATTTAACCTTTTGCATTCTTTCTAACTTTCCACCATTTATGATCGTTTGTGGTTCAATTTGAGTTAACTTTTATTTATAATCTGTCAAACATCAGATTATGTGCATATTTATAAAATTTTGTAATTTCGCAAAATATACAAAATAAATCGGAAGAAGCTCCCTAAACTACTACTTTCACTTTAAAATAAAATACATAGTAGGTACCTCAAATTGAATTTGCACTGCGAGAGGGGATTCCCTATTTAATTCTGCAGCAAGTTTTAAAATTATTGATTTTTGCTCATCAATATCAGTTTATTGACAGACATTTTATTGTAGGCCAAAAATTGAGCTGGGTCACATTATTATTATTATTAAATTCCCGTAGTTCCTAGATGGAACATAGGGCCTCAGCTGGGTCATATTAATGTATATAAAACTAAAACATTTATGTGAATGGAAAACAAAAAAACTTTTTTACTTTATTTTGATACTATAAAATTATGTTTATTCTTGTTTATTATTAAATAAATTAATAGGTCGATACTGTATTAACCTAAAAAAAGTGATTTGAAAAGTAAAATTTGGTTATGTTTACCCAAGGAATGCAGAAGGGTAAAAATGTTAAGTGGTGGCATGCAGATGCAAAGTTGATAATTTTAAATTTAGACATCCGAATCAGAGAACTGCAAAATCCACTATTTTTGTTGATTTACATTAACTCTATGCCTGCAAAACAAAGTTCAACGTTGGTAATTTTGACATCTTTTGTACACATTTGATTTGTGCATGTGTGAGTTTTTTATTGAAAGTGCTTTGTTGCGCAAGCAATAACACAATTTCTTAAAGACAAACGGCATTTATTCTTTTACTTTTCATTCATTGTCCACTCGATGACACAACGACGAATGTAAATTGGTATGAGTACGAGTCGCTTTGTTGGTATGATTGTTGTAGGCATAAGTTCAAATAAACTAGTTGTATTGTCCAATTTGTTTTTGTGTTTTCCCTGCAAATAATATTGGACCACCTGATCCACCGGATTTTGATCAAATGGACTACTCATTGGACTAGTCCGATGTAATGCAAGTGTTTGTAGTGAGACGACATGTCTTCGTTTTTTAACGAAATGTGTACGATTTTAAACGACTTCAAAACTAATCCTCTTGAGTATACCATGGAGTAGTGTTAATACTACTCCTTTGTAATTCAAAGCTAGGTTATATGGTCCTGCCCTAGGACATCGTAATGTTAAATGTAGTCCCTTGTGGGCTACATTTTACACGCGTGTTTGGACTAGTCCTATTATTTGCAGGGTATTTTTTTAAAAGCGTAACAAACAACAATACATTGTACATACAGAACTACTGTACTTTTTAAGAAATGATAAAAAATAAAAACGTCTTCTGTTTCTATGGAAATTGTTTCAGCTGCTGGATAGTCATCAGAGCAATGATTTTTGTGTATTTTTCTTTGTATATGTTTTTTACCAAAGCAATAATTGACGAACGAAGCTAAACATGGTATGGATGGCGAATTAACTCCAGGTAAGCTCAACTCGTCAGCCGTTCGTCAGCTGTATCCACGGCGAATTAAAAAAATGGTGAAACGTCAAAATATTGTTTTGATTCTATATTGAAATTTGACAACAAGCCAGAAAATTGCAAAAACAAAATACATGGGGCATACATGGGGCTTTTTGTAGTTGTAGAGTTGCACTTACCTGTTATAAGTTCGCCTTGGCAAAGCCAATACGCTGTGCATTACTTGCATGAATTTTAAAACAACACTGATGTGTGTGGCTGAGAAAGTTTGATTGCATGAACACAAATGAGTGTATTTGATGTTGTTGATTTAATGCGAATTTTTCGCAATCGCACAAAGCCGTTCTCTGATCCGAATGGCATAATAGCGAGTTTCAAGCTTTGTTATAGGTCAACTCTGTTTTATGCTGAGCAGTTATGGCGATTATAGGGAAAAATCCCTATTCGTAGGGATTTTCTTCTAAAAAACATGGACGTAGGGAAAAAAGGCAGATTTTTTAAAATCATTAAAATGTAGAGACTTTTCACAAATGTATATATTACTATATTTGGCAATCTTTTTCGATTTGTGACAACATACTAATAAAATTGTTTAAGGTACATTTGCTAAAATCTCTTTTACAAATATGGAGCTGCTTTGAATTTAATTTGTCAGAGCAATAAATAGATGATTTGCTAAAGACGGGAATCAATAAGTAAAATACAAACGACGCACAGTAGCGCCCGTAGAACAAACGAGGTTGCAAAAATCAAAATTTTCATGAGCGCCGACGAAGTTTTGAATAAACTCATGTTATAGGAAACTTTTCAACGATTTCAAATCTGCCACTCTTAATAATATCACATTTTTAGTTTAGAAGATATAGCCGTTCAAAGTTGACCGACTTTCGGTTTTCAAAAAAACACACAATTTTTAGTAAATTTGTTGCGATTTCAGGTGTAATATCACGAAAAATAGGTAACGAATCGCCTTATTTTTTGTTTGTATTGATTGATGCATTTATTAAATGTGTAATGATAAAAAAAAAATGAACTGTTTGCTTTGTGTTTCTCCTGGTAAATCACTATTTAAAAACTATCCGTTTTTTCACTATTTTTCAACTTTGACGGAAAATAACAAAAATCTATATTTTTCTATATTTGCCATATTTGCAAAATCTGTTCTTTGATTATTTCTTTACATAATTCAAAAATTTTATCTGCCCGTACGTGCCCGTTTGGCTTCTAGAGGTAAAAAAGGTTAAAAAGACATGGTTGCAGAAATTGTATGACAGTAGTTTGATCTAAAATCTAAAAAAACTACTCATTGAAATTAGCAGGTACGTACCTCACTTAAACAATACTTTGGCGTACAAATGGTCAAGAACAATATTGACTACAGGTAGGCACAAATCTTATTTGGACACGTGCATAATATCAAAATTGCATTATTCAGCCTAATTCCATTTGTATGCAGGGAACAGGTAAATTTTTCGGCATGGTAGCATAAGCCTATATATTGCAAATGGTCAAGAACAATATTGACTACAGGTAGGCACAAATCTTATTTGGACACGTGCATAATATAAAAATGCATTATTCAGCCTAAATCCATATGTATGTAGGGAACAGGTACATTTTTCGGCATGGTAGCATAAGCCTATATATTGCAAAATAAGCATAATGCCTGGATTAGTCTACGACTGAAAGTTGGCGCAACAATTACTGAAACCATTAAACAATTTAAGTACTGAAAACATGGCGTTGAACAATTTTAAATTATTTGAACTGTTTAGAAAGTCAACCACACCAAATTTTTTCACGGAAGCTGCTTTAGAAGAACTTGATAGCTTATACGGAAATATTGAGAGAAGCGAAATTATAAAAAATAATTTTTATCTGATATATGCAAATATTAAGGCAAAATGGGTGAAATCTAATCGAACCATTCAGAACTTCAACTCCAAATACGAGGACTGGCTTAATGAAGATACCATCCTGGATATATTGGCAGTAGATAAACCCACCACATCAACCAGAGGAGCAAAAGGAAGGCCAAAAAAAAGTATTGAGGAGTGTTCAATTTTCACAAGAAAGAGGAAACTTGCCGATGCCACCAATGACTTGACCACGAAGCAATTATCGGAAGCGCTGTCTATTAAATTTACAAAGGATAGTGAAAGAGTTAGGTCGCACATAACCAAATCTGTTGCTGATGCAAGCCCACTGCGACTAAAAAGGATTAAGGAAAGCATTCCCACGCCCACAAACGCACACATTAAAAAGTATGGTTCCGAAGAAGCCTTGGCCTTGTTTATGGACTTAGAACTTTCCAAAGAGAAATATGAGAAACTACGGGCATCTTTAACGCGACACGGCGCTGACGTTTTACCCGGATACAAGCATATTACGCAAGCCAAAATAAATTCACGACCACTGCATACGGAATTTACGGAAGTCTCTGCGAAAGCCAATCTGCAGGATCTCATGGGCCATACAGCAAAACGGTTGTTGGAGAGTCTTCCTGAAAATGAGGTGAAAATTCTTCCTGAGAAGTTGACATTGATCAGCAAATGGGGCTGCGATGGATCATCCGGACAAAGCGTTTATAAGCAAAGGATATCTTCCGATGACGCTACAATATCGGACGGAAATATGTTTATGGCATCTGTTGTTCCTTTGCGGCTTAAATCGGATGTTTCCCTTCACTGGAAAAATCCACGTCCGTCATCAGTGCATTATTGCCGACCAATAATGTTTCAGTTTGCAAGGGAATCGGCAGAACTCATAAGGACCACGGTGAAGGACATTGAAGAACAAATAAGCAAGATTAAGCCTACAAAGCTGCAAATTGGAGAAGGAAAATATATTGAATGCAATTACGAGTTCCATCTGACCATGGTTGACGGAAAAGTCGTAAACGAACTGACAGGAACAACCTCAACAATGTCATGCCCGATTTGCAAAAAGAGTCAGAAGAACTTTGGTAATTTAAACGATTCTACAAATGAGGAGAATTACGAATATGGAATGTCACCATTGCACGCAAGGATAAGGTGTATGGAATTCTTGCTAAAACTGGCGTATACCCTACCACAAGAGGAGGAAAACTTCGATGAAAATACATCAATAAAGGATAAGGAAAAGATCAGAAAGAAGCAAATACAGGATGCTTTTTTTAAACAAGTTGGACTAAAAGTAGACTGTCCCAAGCACGGATACGGTAACTCAAACGATGGAAACACTTCTAGGAGATTTTTTGAAAATGATGAGGCAGTAACTAGAATCACTGGAATTGACAATCAAATCGTGAAAAGATTGGGAACGATCTTGGATGTTTTAAACTGCAAAGAAAATGTCAATTCTACAAAATATGGAGAATATGCGTCGAAAACTGCATCTCTTTTAGCAGAAATGTATCCACAGAAGAAGTTGACCCCGACCGTCCATAAAATATTGGCGCATGGCAAAGATATAATTGAGTACCAGTCTTTGCCAATTGGAGAGCTTTCTGAAGAAGCACAGGAGTCTCTTAACAAATTTTATAAAAAATATAGATTGCAGAACACATTCAAAGCATCAAGGGTAAGGCAAAATGAGGACCTCTTCAACATGTTGGCAGCATCTTCCGATCCACTTATATCTTCCCTGCGGCATGTGAAGTCACGAATAGAGTTAGAAAATAATTATAGTTTAGAAATGGTTAGTCTTTTAGATATACCTTCTCTTACGAACTGTGATGAATATTTTACAGAAAATTGAAAAAATAAATTTAAAAAAAAATAATTTTTTTTTTAATTTGTTGGGTAATAATTTAAAACATAAAAACCTAAAGAAAAAAAATAAAAACAATCTAAAAATGTAAAAATAATTTTTTTTAGTTACCATAAAATTGATTTTTCTACTAATTTTAACTTTGATAACCCATAATTAGGCCCCTACAGAGCGTAGCACCCTTTCCAAACGCTCATTTCATAGGCTGAACAGTTATCTATCATATGCTGTTTAAACTGTTCAATTATCTTATTCGGTTCAAAAGATATGATTTTTGCAACGAAAAAACTCAAATGGCGCCACTGTGCGACGTTCAAATAACGCCATTCAATGATTCCATTATTTTTAAATAAACTAGTAAGAAACGAATAAAAACATTTTTTTGTATCTCGAAAACCTGACGATATTTGGTTGCTCCAGTCCAAAATTTTGTTGGCTAGTGTTATTAAAAACCATGATTTCAATATAGTCATATTCGTATTCGGCGAATTTTCAATGAAAATGTTATGAATTTTTTTAAATTAACTGTTTTACTAGGGTACAAAATAGGCAACATTCACAAACAGGTGTGTAATAGGGGTACAACCAAAATAAGGCCCTATCACCACGCTGTAGCCGATATTGTGCTGAAACCGAAAAATGTTTCATCAGGTCATTTCGGAACAAAAACGTTCCGCTTCGAAGCCGATTTCTGAAAGCCTTTAAGATTTTTTTTTAAATTTTGTATTTTGTATTGTGAGGAATTCAAGCACTTGACATTAAAATAGCTGCTTCGCTTGGAGCACAAGTGAAACAACTGCTTTTGTCTCATTATTTAACACAAGTCAGTTGAACCTTGTGCTTTAAGCCCCGCATATATGATTGTAAAAAAAAATCACAATCTAAAAACTATCTTTGTTAAGTGAAATTAACTTAAGATAAAGAGTTTGTGTTGATTTGCATTGGGGGAAAATATCTTGTACGACTTTGATGGCGCGTTCCGTGTTGCTGCGTTGTGTTTTTGGAATTCTTGATTAATCTTTCACACAATGTCTTAGAGCCAGTTTTTGACATAAAGGTCAGCGAATAAATTAGAACTAATCTTTGAAATTCGTTTTTGGGTAGTCGATTATTTCATCTTGTTTCTAAGTTTAAACGCCCAAAGTTGGCGGTTTAAACGTGCGACTGAACTTTCAAAAGTACGAACAGCTTATGAAAGGAAATATTTTTTATTTTTTTATTAAAGTTTTATTAAATATTCCACCCTCAAGCTTAAATAATTAAAAGTAATTATAAAATAAAGGTCAAATAAGAATAAATATCTATTTATAAATATATGTTTAATATTATATAACACAATACAAAATTCTCGCCTTTTCTTCTTCTTTTTCACGTTAAGAACAGTAATTTGATGACAATTTTTGGTATTGGTTTTAAACTGCCATACTTATACATAAAAGTATTGTCAATTCATATGGCAATGCTAAAAGCTTTAATCTTTCTCTCAAAAACGCCACAGAGGATTAAGGCTAGATTAATTTTATTACAAGATTAACAAATCTTACAATTGATCCTGGTTTAAACTCTAAGTAAAAAACCCGCTCTTAGAAAGCCTTTCTGAGCATTAGTAAAGCCCGATAATGATTTGTTTAAGGCTTCGAAGTCATTTTTATTGTAACAATGGTCTGAAAACCAAATGTTGTACCAAGTCCACATATAAATTCGCATATTGCATATAATTTGCTACGATATTTAGGAATTAGTATGTAAGCTAGAATTGCAAGAATTGTTTATCACCATAAACAACTTATAAACTGTTTATGGTGAAGGTGTAAATGCATTTTTACTGGTCCCAAACTTAATTGCATTTGACGGGGAAGCCTTTTTAACGATATCGAAAATCTAAAGATGCAGTTCTTATTGTTTTTTTATGCACTACATGGTATGGATAGGGCCATTTTGATATTTTCAAAAATTTTAAAAAAGTTGTATCCCTAGTGTGTAACATTTAAGGTAAATCCAAATATTATACTTTAGAATTTTAAAGTATTTCAGCTTTACAACGCTTACGCTAATTTTTAAGCTATCAGTTACAATAATCTGGTTGTACTTCAATTCTTGTTAACATTGAAAACTAGGAATTGATGCGAGTTTAAGTATTATGGGGACTATGGGCTTCATATGAGCAGAGAAAAACTTTGCCAATAACAATCAAACCCACATACAATTTTGTAGTGTAATATAAAATCTATTTATTAAGGAACTTTGAATTAAACCCAGACTTTAGAAAACATTTGCTAAGGCCCGTTTTCACAACTTACCGATAGCTAAAAGTAGACTTTAAACGGCCTTATAAAAAGTGTTCCACTATTAAAACTTTACTTTAACCTAATGTGAGCGATAAAGTAAATTAAGGTTCATCCAACCTGGTATGTAAAAATAAAGTTGTAACAATGGAACACTTTTTATACGGCCGATAAAATCCTACCTTTAGATATCATTAAGTTGTGAAAACGGGCCTAAGTATGCTAGTTATTCTAAATATAAAAATTTTATTTTTAAGGCGTATTTTTCTAGTAATTCACAAATTGAATTTGGAATGTTGAACTATGTTAAGGTTTTTAATATTTATAACTCAAAAATCCTTCTTTCCGTTTTTCTGATTAATTAAGAAAATAGATTTGAGGAAAAATTATTTACAAACAAAATTGTATGTACATACAAATTTAATATTATTTTGTGCCAAAGCATACTATTAGTCACATAAACGGTAGGAAATTCACATTAAATTTTAATAAAAAAAAAAACAATGAAACAACAAAAAAGCATTCAACCCAAAACCAAAAGTAAAAAAGTATAAAGAAATACTAAAATATATAGCAAAAACAACTCAGAAAATTAATGAAAAAACCTAATTAAAATATAAAACATACCCGAATCTCTGATAAATAAACGTGCCAATCCCGAAAGCAATTCCAATGCAGCCAATGAAACATTTAAGTCAGTTCGCCACGAAGATATTAAACGATGGCATACCAGATAAGTGGCATGAACAAAAAGAGCATGTGCATTATCTATTAAATAAAAAAAATTTATAATATAATTAAATTTTTGTTTTTATTTAAATGAAAAAAAAAAGATTAAAGCTTAAGAAGGCAAAAATAAAAAATAAAATTATAATTTACCATAACCAGAAGCTGTTTCATATTCATGTAAGGCTTCCAAATCATCGAATATTGTTATACTGGGATATTCATGTTGTGATGTATTGTCACGTGCATTTAATGTTGCCGAGCCATGATATGAATCGGCTGCAGTTGAACTACCAGCAGCTACTGAATTACCAATAGTGGCGGTACTATGAGCACCTAAGCTACTATTACCAACACTAGCTATTGAGGCAGAGCGCTCTGAACAAGCTACTCGTTCAAATAATAATTATTAAAATTAAACAAATTAAGTAACGCACAAACAATGATAAAATGCAAAAAGCCAAAAAGAACATGAAATAAAAAAAAGATATAATTAAATAAAATTAAAATCATAATAAAAAAACAAATATGTATTTGTAATTCAAAAAGATAAAAGTATAAATTACAGACAGAACCATTTTACATATTTGAGGCTATCAGCGCAGAAGTGGTGTAACCCCAGACTACTTATTATGAACTAATGAGGAGTTAAGACTACTCTTGCACTATAGTACGTAGCGGCCCGTGCAAAAGCTATGTTTCTAGCGCCATCTGTTTTGGATACAAACAGTTGGCTTACTCGACTATTGCACTGTAAACAACAGTGCAAAGAACATATCTTCCACCAGAACCGTAACCAAATTAAATAGCCTCATTTATTTTCATATATTTTTTATATTTAAGAATTGTACTTGAAGGATAAAAATTTAGCAAGACGAAAGTACTGGTAATCCGTCTTGTTTGTGAAAACAATTTAATATTAGTTGTTTACCTGAACTTAGAACATTTGTTTCAGCATTTCCCTGACCAGGCGAGGGAGAACCATGATGAAGATTATGATCGGCTGTTAAAGCTTCGGCATCTTCAAAAGTAACTGCATCTTGTACTGTCAATAATAAACCACCTAGTAACATGTGGGTATTTTGGGCATCGGTCTCGACTTGCAAAGCATTCATTAAAATATTAATCAATCTGGGTTTAAGCTGAATGAAAGTGACAACTCTAAAATGAGAATATTTTGTAGAAACATTTCTCTTTCTTTTAATTCAAAAATAGACATACTTTTCTGATGAATCATTTGTAAGATCTCTAATGGGCAACGTTTGAAAATGCAATGGTAAAGTTAAAACCGATAGTAAAATTTGTATAGCCGATCTTCTCAATTCAGTTTTATTAAATTGCATTGCTTGAGTTTTAATTTTCAAATCCTTGGCTGGCAAAACAATTTCCAAGGCCGCTATAAATGATGGCAATAAAACATGTATGCCATCTAAATCCAAACGAAATAGATCAGCCGAATTTAATAAAATACTGGCCAAGGTCTCATCACACTCCTTGTTTTCGGTAATTTTTAAACATTGTTGTAAAGCCATATAAAAACGAGCCAAATACACGGGTAAAATTTCTTCGCCCGTCTTTTTGGCACAGAAAATTTTGCACAAAGTTCCGATTGCCTCCGCACGTCCAGATTCATATTTATCAATAGTTAGTGTGGGTGGTAAACTCGAAGGATCATTTAAAGAATTAGGTTGTGATAGAGATATGCTACCTTTACGATTCTCCATTATCATTGACGAAGGGCGTTTACTGGCCTCCGAAGCTTGTTCTGAAATAAAAAAAACCTCATTATTTACAGCGAATACTTTTTAGATAAACCTTTCATACTTTTAGTATTTATCAACCAGGCATCGCCACCAATATGAGCAGCTTCAAATAACCATTCACCAAATAAATGTAAAATACTATTGCACTTAGGTCTAGCGGCAGCTAAAGGCGGTCTCTGCTCTAATCCCAAAGATGGTAAAGCTAAATAAAACAGTATTTATATAAAAAAGAATAATTCTGTTTTAAATTACATTTCAATTAACCGATAACTTACATCCCAAACTACTACTGGAGGGAGGACCAGAAGTTGGTGTCAGCGGTGCTGGAGCAGCAGATGTTGAAGATCGTGAAGTTGTCAAACCTATTAGAGCGGCTTTACTAAGACCTAAAAATATTAAGTTATTCATATTTAAATACATTTTTAATAAAAATACTTTTTTGTGTTATTTTTTACAAATTTCTTATAAAAAGAGAAGGTAACCAAATGACTTTCCAGCACTATTTAATTGAAAAAAATTTTGTACCATATTGAACAAAATATTTGCAAATCACTATTTTTAGTTTGTTTAATAAATTTTAATGTTAAAAAAATACCAGCTGCAGCCTCAAATTTCACACAATCTTTTAAAATATTTGTATCATAAATTTATATTTATAATTATGCACACTAATGGTTCATTGTGCTTAGAATTAATAAAACAAATTGTATTCAACATTTTTCATTTTTCGAATTTATTCTATGAGCTAAATTTCAGTTATGTATTTTATAAAGCTTTTTTGTAATAGTTCTATTTCTACAATTTTTCAGAAATGACTTTATACACTACCAGACTATTATATTGTATTTTCTTTTTACATTTTACCTTAGCCTTCCGTTGGAAAGCAATGAGGTATATTGAATGTACAGAAAAATTTACAATTATTAGACACCAGCAGAATGTAATGCATTTTCTGGCCCGCTACGGCCGTCGTCAGCATTCTTTGTGTCTCACTGGATAGTGTTACTTTATAAATTGAATGTAGAAATAGAACTATGTATTACAAAAAAGCTTTATAAAATACATAACTGAAATTTAGCTCATAGAATAAATTCGAAAAATGAAAAATGTTGAATATAATATAAAGTTACCTTCGGAAGGAAATAATTCCCAGTTTCTATTTGTTAAAACAAATTGTGTAATTTTTAGCAGGAGAAATTATAAATGTTAACAATTAAATTGAAATAACAAATCGTAGATGTACAATATGTAGGTGTATCGCTGCAAGTCGTAAGAAAACTTTTATTAAAAAAATTAGAGAATTTGTGAAATCAATATAAGCCTGGATTTTTATTATGATTTTTTTTTTTTGCATTACAGTTAGAAAACTGTATCTAGAGATGGGTATATAAGGTTTTCTACAACTTTCGCCTATAAAATTGAAAATAACAAAAATCGAATCTAAGTTAAAATTTGTGTTAAAACTCCCTATATATATGATCCTTTAAATGCTTTCTTAAGGTATAGTTATTAAAGTAATGCAATTTGACTGAAATGCCTTAGGTTATTCTACAAGTCTTTTCGACATCCAGGCTAATCTGTGAATCAAGGTATTTGCTAACGAAAAACCAGGCCTAAAGCTCATTTGGGTATGGAACTATATTTTCTTAGATATTTCAGACACTGATCAGGTCATGAGGGGTCTCTTTCCATTATGCTCGCGGTATTTTTTTTAATCTTAAGAGCATATGTGCGATTTTGAAACTAGATTAGTCATTAACGATGATACTAAGTGACAGTATTGTAAAGAGACTAACTGCCAGGCCCACAATATCGACAATTACATTTCTTTCGTATATTTATATTGAAAACAATAATAAATAATTAAAATTCGTTTTTGTTTTCAATATAAATATACGAAAGAAATTTTTTTTCGACATTGTGGGCCAGGCAGTAAATTTCCTTCGACTAAGTTAAAAGTTGTCAAAATACATGTATCAATTTTAATAGATATGGCGATTATAGGGAAAAATCCCTATTCGTATGGGATTTTTAGATTGCTACATCTGTAATATTAAGAACATCCTTTTTAATTTCTCAAAAGGTACTTAAAGTTTATTTTGTTAAAGAATTTCGTTTTTTTTTAGTTTATTGAATAAACGAACCCGTTTTTAAGTTACGAGAATATATGTTGTGCAACCTCCTCCGTTTTCCAAATAACGGTAAGTCTCGAAAACAGAAGCTTAGCTAAAATAACGGTAAGCACTAAAGCCCTGCACGAATGCATTTGAATGCCGTTTCAAAACATTCGTTTGTTTTTCAACTACTGATTGTCGATTGCTTTTTGCTAACGAATCAAATTCTGTATTGTGAAAAACACATAAAGCACGAAAAAAATATAAACACACAAATGCAAATAAATTTTAATTAGTGTGTTATAAACGACCAAATACGCAGTATAAAGAGCACGAAATATACTCCACACTATAGATTGCTGTTCGGTTTTAACCGAAATCGAAACCGCGGTTTTAATGCCTACAAAACCGAAACCGAAAACCGACCTAAAATCCTCGGTTTTAGCTTTTATTTTAAATATATATTTAAAATTGCAAATTATACATAATACTCGTACTTCATTTAACTTTATACATAACAGCCTGGAGCAATGGCAAGGACTTTCAAAATTCTTTAAATTTAAAATAAGTACTAAGAAGGACAAATGTTTCTTTTTTAATAAAAGTAACTGAATTGAAACAAATAAAAAAATGTATTACATACAAAAAAATTTTATGTATGTATGTATGTAGTTTAACTTGGATATTTTCAAAACCGAAAACCGAACTAAAACCGACCGGTTTTAATCATTTTAAAACCGAAACCGCGGTTTCACATTTTTACGGTTTTTAGCAAACTCTACTCCACACAACAACGAAACAAACGAATAACACAAACTACACCAAATCACACGAATCGTACGAATCACACCAAACAACAGTAACAAAATAGGTGATATGAATTACCTTATTTTTTTACTATATTCAAAATTTTTTAATTTTTCGAATTTATTCTATGATAATGTTGAACATTGTCGTATTAATACGAAAACTTCAAGTGAGAAACTTATGTTTTACAAAAACAGGCTGTTATTCTATGAGCTAAATTTCAGTTATGTATTTTATAAAGCTGTTTTGTAATAGTTCTATTCCTTCAATTTTTCAGAAATGACTTTATACACTACCAGACTATTATATTGTATTTTGTTTTTACATTTTACCTTAGCCTTCCTTTGGAAAGCAATGAGGTATATTGTATGTATAGAAAAATTTACAATTATTAGACACCAGCAGAATGTAATGCATTTTCTGGCCGTAAAATACAATATAATAGTCTACTGTTTAAAATTGATTCGGTTTTTCATTGTGTATCAGTTCGAATGATTTAAAAAAAAAACACAGTATTTGACACAACAATAACTTGGTGTGGAGAACTGTGAAAAAGAAACAAATGCAATCGTGCAGGGCTTTAGTAAACATCACTGGATTTAGCTTACCCGAATTAGGTTTACCCACCAGGTGCCCGCTTGATAGAAAAAAAGTATCAAATTGTAGCACAGTGTAATTGGCAAAACATATTTTGTTCATACAATGTGGGGCAAAAGTAATCATCAGTAATGTTCTTTTGCTGTATTTTTTTGTGAAAAACTTTGGTTCTGCTTGTGCAATTTGTTTGTTTTATCCATCAGAATTTGTTCCTTTAAGTTGAGAAAATGATATTGGCCAAGTGACCGAAGCCAGAGTTGATGACTATTTGGGCTCGTTTTATGGCATTTTACTTCTTGCCGGAACTTCGGGCGACAGGCTCTCGCTTTCCTGGCGAATATTCTCCTTAAGGGCTTCCAGAGTCTGAGGCTAGTTGACGTAAGCCCGCGGCTTCAAAAAACCCGATAAAAATAAGTCTGGAACGGCTAAACCTGGCCGGCCAGAACAAATCACCAAAAAGAAAGATTAAGTTACCCAGAATGGCTTATCGATTTATATTCTGCGTTTATTTACTTCACAAATGTCAAAACCGAGTTGACATTTGCAAAAGTTTAAGCGTTTTTTTAACAGGGCGATTATTTTTGCCCCACCTTGTATTTTAAGCAGCGTTTAAAAAACTGCAGTCAAAGTAGAAAAACTGCCTTTTCTTCCACTGCTTCATTTGTCATTGGCCAAAAAAAAATGTTGCTATTACTTATGATTCGTTAATTGAAGCACAGCCGCGAAAAACGTTGTAAAAGCCACTTTTAGCAAAAACTGTTTTTTTTTATATAACCGTTAACATTACTCTCATACACTGTTTAAACCTCAAATCACCCAAAATTATGCACCTTAAAGCCCTTAAAAATAACATACAAAGAGTCAGCTAGTGGAAGAACGTTGTAAATTACATACAAATGATACAAAGTAAATGGTTCTGAAACGTGGAATAACGTTTTAAAAGCCACCAGTCATGATGATTTGCGTAGTGGAAGAATGACATCGTAATTGTGGATATGAAACGTTTTTCCACTAAAAAAAGTTATAAACTGTAAATTTGCATGTTATTTAAATTTGTTGATATTTTGCATAAAAATTTGTATTATCAATTATTTTAATAATCTAAAAAATTAATAAAAAGTTAATAATCTTGCCTGTTAAAAACGTTTTTTTGCTCTCCTGAAAAATAATTATTTTGTAACTTTAAACGTTATTCGCGGCTGTGTTTCAATTGTAAACAGTCGCTGTTAAGCCAACTCAAAATGCGAAAAGTTCTACACATATTTTCTTTTTTTGTTCGACAGTGTTTGGTTTCGACTGCAGTTTTTTAAACCCTAGTTGACTTTTTATTTTTTTTCTATATTTTCTTACAAGTAAGAAATGTCTATAGTGTCAATTAAAAGAGGTGCATTGTCTACCTTTTATATGTATAGTATTACTACAAATTAACGGTTCCCAACGACTTATGAGGGTGTAAAAATACTTGTTGAGTGGGCTCTAATGTAAATTTTCTTGTATAAAGCAGAAATGTTTATCGAAATAAACTTCGAATTCCAAAGCCTTTTAAGAAACAAATGTATTGCTTTCTTATTTTTTTCTACAAAATATAATTAAATTAATTTCTTAACGCACATAAAGCTTGCAAAATTAAAAGACATTTTGTAAGGCAACTACAACATTAAGGGGGTAATTTTGTTGTTCACTTCACCTTGCGTTGAGAAAATGTTCATATAAAATTTTTTGAATTTTCAAAATTTCAAAAAATTTTATATGAACATTTTCTCAACGCAAGGTGAAGTGGACAACAAAATTACCCCCTAAAATTCATTTTCAAAACCTTTTGCCGATATAATCATAATTTATATGGTATGAACCGAGATGTTATAAGCACACCTATAAATTTTGTCACTTTATATGTATGTATATTAGCGTGGCCGTTAGTTGTATGGAGAATTTTTTATTTCTTATATTCTCTCAACGCAAGGTGAAGTGAACAACAAAATTACCCCCTAAAATTCATTTTCAAAACCTTTTGCCGATATAATCATAATTTATATGGTATGAACCGAGATGTTATAAGCACACCTATAAATTTTGTCACTTTATATGTATGTATATTAGCGTGGCCGTTAGTTGTATGGAGAATTTTTTATTTCTTATATTCTCTCCCCCAAATCGGTTGTTTTATTTAAAAAAAAATACAAAAAATTTCATAGCGATAAGTTGTGTTTTAGGGGGGGCGTCCGCACCTCAAAGTTTGCCTTAACAATAAACAGTGAGTTTATCTCTTCTTACATTCCCCACTACAATTGATTGGAATTCTTCCAACATTAATTTTGGTTGTAAGTAGGTTAAGAAAAAACAAAATGAAAACAAAAACAACTTGCAAAAGCATGTTGCCAGTTTAAGTTTTTTTAAGTCGTGCACTTGCCTGTTTATTATCAAAGTAATTTTTGGGCATACAAAATTTTAATTTAAAAGATTTTGTTATTCGTGCTTAATTCCCAATTTTTATTCTTGATAAAAACACTAAAATTTATTGTTGATGGGATAGGCTATTCCTGTGCGCATTTCAAGATTTTTAAAGCAAAATTAATTTGTTTTTCTTATTTTTGATTTTTCTAAACTATACGTAGTAAATGTATGGAATAATTTAATAGACATAACCTCTTACCGAACATGCTTAGAATAAATACTTTCCATTTAATATAATTTTGATTTATACCTATATAATTTTTGGTATTTTGTTGGTTATTTTCTAAAATATAAATTTAAGCAAAAAACTTTTTTTGAGGCATATGCAAACAAATTACATTTGAACAAATGGGCTTGAAGGCAAACTTTGAGGGGCAGACGCCCCACCTAAAACACAACTTATCGCTATGAAATTTTTTTTGTATTTTTTTTTTTAATAAAACTGAACCGATTTGGGGGGAGAGAATATAAAAAATCAAAAAAAAATAATAAACCTTGAGCAATTCTTAGTCGATTAAGCCATGTCCGTATGTTAAAATCACTTAAGGACGACTCTGAGATATTAACAATATTGGTGTCAAATTGTTTCTAGTTCTCCTAAACAGTTAAGGGTTGAAATCCAGCTCAATCGGTTCAGTACGAATAGATTTGAGCCCAAATGTCAAACAACTGCCCTACAAAAAATATTTTTGATACAAAAACTTACATAAATTGCTGACAGAATACACCGATTCTCATTAAATGTTGCAAAATTTTCTTCTGGAAATCTTACTTCAAAATTTTATGAAGGTCGGCCCATAATTTACCATAGGCCCGTTGTAAAGACAACTCTCGCCCCATATAAAGAACGCTGACGGAAAACACTTTAATACACTTTAGACCGTGAATAATAATGCTATTTTAGTAAAATAATGGTCTGTCATAGTTTCAAAATATAAAATATCACTAAAATTTCATGCTCAAAAATCACACAAATTTCGTAAAGATCGATCCATAATTTATCACAGGCCCCACAGCTGAATATAGCACCTTACTTGTTTAACCATAATGTTCGCAAAGTTATTTAATCGTCAGTTAATTTCGGCATATAATTGTGATGCAATCAATGAAAGGGATTTTTTACAAACTTTATTATACCAGTTTTAAAGCACACACTAAGCGCAAATGTGGAACAAGAATACAATTTTTTTTTTTTTTTTTTTTGTTTAATAACCCGTTACGACTTTAAACAACAGATCTATTAAATATTGTTTTTTTTTTTTTTTTTTTGTTTTTGTTTTGTAAATATTTTGTACAACCGTGATTGCATGTCTACAATATTTGAATGAAATGTGATCGTAATTTTATTTTAATTTGTGATAATGAACATTCAAGGTTAAATTAAAAACGATTAAAACGAATTTTACAAATTTCAAAAATTAATAAAAAGAAAAATAAAAATAACTCACAAACAAGTACTGGTCTTTTGGATACCTTCTTCTTCAATGGATAAGATAAACTGACAAACAAAATAATATCAAGTGCAATAATAACTCAATAATGCTGTGTGTGATAAAACAATTTTGTGGGCGTAAATATCAAACCAAAAACAATTGATATCGTTTTAACATAAAAAAAATTAAAACTAAAAAATATACATAAAAATACTTAATTATTTACAAGTAGTAAATGGTTATTTACAAAAATGTTTGTTGTTTTTAACCAAAAGCAAAAAAAAAGTAAATTAAATCCAAGAATATAACAATGTATACAATATTAGTGCAGTTATTTAAAAAAAATCATAAGCGACATGAGTTATTTTTAGGGGAAAAATTTAGCAAACAAGAATAAAATCACAAAAGTTTTGAAATTAAAACAGTATGAAAAATAACATTAAATCTAAATATCGCACCCTTTTGTTGTGTTAAATTTGGGGCAACACTAAAACTTTTCGCCAAGCGTCTTTGCAATGGTGGTGTAGGAGAATGTGGTAAATTCGGTTGAGGCAATGGTTCTTGTCCAACGATTGCACTTGCTGAAGGCAACCCAAATGATATGGAACCTAAAACACCAGCAGATTGACTACCACTTGTCGCAATAGCGCCAGTCGAAGAAGTATTTCCAATATTTAATCCCGCCGAAGATGGGGATGGTACATTAGTAGTAGAACCAGTTGCAACACTACTATTATGATGATGTCCATGATGATGTCCCATTATAGCATTAAATGCTGAACTAGCCGATCCACTTATGAAATTATGAATATGGGAATGTTGTGCCGATTGATTATGTTGTATAGTCGTTTGACTATTATTTGATAAATTGTTATTGTTCATATGAATACTGATGCTGCCATGATGGTGAAAAAAACTATGGTGCTGATGATTTTGATGTGTAGATGCTGAACTGGTTGTAGTAATACCATTATTGGTGGCTTCGTTTAGGGCTAAACGTATGTCCATTAAATTGGTAATACCATCTTCAGCTAAACGTACAGGTGGTACATAAGTACCTATTTATTCATTCATATTTTACAAATTTACCAATTGATTGGTAGCAAAGTAATAAGAGGGAAAAGTGATATATTTTAAGAAATTACATAATTAAAAATACATACATTTAAATATTTTTTACCGTATAAAGTGGTAGGTATTGATATCAGAATTAAATTGATATTAATAAAATATTAGACAGTATAAAATCGGCAATTAAAAATTAATTTATATTAAAGTTAAATATCTTTGAAGATTTATTTCTTAATTGAATCAAAATGTAAACTAAATAAATGCAAAAATAAATGTAGTAGATAGAAAGAGAATGTATAAAATCTTCAAATTTGTGTTTTCTCTTATAAACTTTTGCATCTAGCTTTAAAAACTATAAAGTTCATAAAAATCTGTTAATTTTATCATAACTTATTTAACTTTAAATCAATAAACCTTAATTATTTATTTATTAAACAATAACAAAAAAAGCCAACCAACTTATGTATATTAAAAACCTATTATTCCTGATTAATAAAACAATTTTTGTGACAATGTGCCAAAAGAGAGAAAAAATACTTTTTTTATTAAGGGATTTTGTAAATAGTTATTAGAATTAGTTTTAATTGGAATAGTTATTAGAAAATATTTTTTCAAATGACAATACACAAGCTATTTTTAAAATAAATGGAAACATGCTTGAATTTTAAAATATTCACTACAATGTATTTACAAGAACTAGATACATATCAGCAAATTAAAACAAAAACTTTGTGTTGAAGTTTAAAATATTTTTACATTTTATAAACCCTAATAGTGATATGATTTCTACCGTTGAAAATTGTGGTATGAAACCAGAAACTAACGGCTAGCCTAAACAAACATTTTCGGATATGAAAAATTCTCTTTTCAATTAAACAAACCAAAGGAACGATTAAACTAGTTGGATTTTTTCGTTCTCAATTACCTCATTTTTTTCGAAAGTTTGACGGAAATATTTACTATTTATTCATCAATTTAGTTCTAATTTCAACACCAATAATTTTTATAATCTTCCTAAAGCATAACAAAAAAATCTAGGTATTTAAAAAAATTTACAATTTAATTTTAAACCCTAAACCAAAATACTTATGAAAAATTTACAAAATAGGAGATCTACTCATTAATATGTATGTTTTTTCTTATATTCAGAATTGAAATATAATAATATTTAATACGTTATAATTTTCTAGAATGATACATACCTAAAAATGCATCAACTTGACTAGATATACCCTTTATAGCTTTAAGAAATATTAGGGGTAGAGCCTGTAAGCAAGGGTGTTGATAAGTTTCTGCACCTTTGTCGTGTGTCAAAGCCCATTGAACAAAATGCGATGACTTGCTGATAATATGTGGGGCACATAAAGCTGTAGGATTGCCAATAGTGCGTAAGAACCGATACCAAGTTTGGGCGACACAGTCGTTAGTCATTCCATTTGGTATAAGTTGGGCATCTTCCTCGGCTTTAAATTAAAAAATTATAATTAAAACCATTTTTTTTTTTTTTTGTTTGTAAAGTATACTAAAACTTACATATTTTTATTTCTGGAAAAGCTGGACCATAAGTAAATTCCAACAGTCTAGCAGTTAAAGCCAAATTAACACGATTCCACTGATCAACCAATGCCACACGATGGCGCCACATTGCACAAGATTCTTGTAATGTTTTCCATAACGAAGGCGAGGGAAAACATCTTACGCAGGCCAAAAGCCAAACTTCAAAAAGTACTTGTAAAACTCTTTCACACAATTGATCACCTACATCGTCTTTTATTGTGGGTGGTGCCAATAGGATTTCATTTATAGCTAAAAGAAATAGCAGCAATGATTCCCATGTTTCACGATCCATAGTTTGTGAAATTTGTGCAGTCTGCTGCAGAGTACGTAAAACACGATGACATAAAACTGCTTGACGATTAATGGTATCAATGCCTTAAAAATAAACAAAAAACGTATAAAGCATATCGAAATATGTGTTATTTTATTTGTTTTTAAAAATAACTCTTAGAATGTTTATAAATGCAGGTATTTCTAGTAATATGAAACCTACCAAGCTCTTTTTGATATATAAATGGTAAGACTTGAAATGAGAATGTGTTTAAAATTTAGTTAGTAACATTTCTAAATTGAATGGTAAATTTTGTTTTACTTGCAGAGCCTGAGCGACGTTTATGATACAATATATGATTTAATACAAAAGTTACACTTACTTTCACCTTGTCGTGGTACGAAAAGATTGTGAAAATGATTAATAATTTTACGACAATACATATTGGCATCTTCACATATTGGTTTGGGTACACTAATTTTCGATTGCGGATGCAATGCTGTCATCCATTCGCAATAAACGTTTACACAATCTTTAATAGTTTCGTGTTCTTGTAGCGGTAGAGATAAACCAAAGCAAATAACATCCATACACCAATTCACCTGAAGTATTAAAATAAGGCATTAAAAAGCAATACATACTGCAAAAGATATTGAAATAATAATTTTTAAATTTAAACATCCAAATAGAGTTATTGTAAATACGTCTAACATTCTAATAAAAAGAATTCTTAACATAAGCGATGAGGAGTTCCATAGGAAGAATAAATAAATTTGGTATCGATTGTGATATGATAGTAAAAAACCATAGATAGTATCGATATTGCTATCGATAGCTTCAGACCTTCTTATTGGCATTTCGGATTATTTTATATTGTTTTCGAGAAAGATCAGCTTCCACAAATATAGAAAGATCCTTTAAGGTTTTAGCTATTTTACTTTATAACAGACAAACTGCCCAATACAGGTATTGTCAGTGTTCCTTCCAACCATGTGGCATGCATGCTTAAAAATCGCTGCTTTTTTCTTTGAAAATTTTAAAACTCTTCAAAACACTGCTGATATGTCACTATCTCTTTGACATATTGAAATTTTGCACAATTTTCAAACAAAAAATTGCAATTTCTCTTACACATATGTACCTACGCAAGATACGAAAAAAAAGGTGAAAAATCACCAAAAAGAGATTTAAAACTTTATCGTGATGTATAACATTTTTAGAATCGCGACTATCTTTTTTGTTCTTTGTTTTTACAAAAAATTTAACATAAAATCCTTTATTTAATTTTTTTTTATCATACAAATTTAAGATAAAATTTTTCTAAAAACTACTATAGTCTTTCACAGAAAAAAATATATTAAGGGTTTTCATGATATCGCTTAAAAGTCTCGCAATCTGAGCAAACTGTGCATTTTTACGTCCTCGCGAATGAACTGTCAAAAATAGTAAGAGAATTCATTTTACGCGAAATATGTAAATTTGTTGAAACTAGAACATCATTAAAAAATAATCAGGTTAAAAAATGAGACAGAAATGAGCCATTCCTTACTATGTATTTGGATTGAAGATCAAAATCAGCGATGAATGCCCTTAAAACAAAAGATTATTCTAAAGAAAGCTTTAACTTTATTTAAAGATCTAAAATAAAATTATACGTTATAAAGTCTATCAAATCAAAATTTATGTTTTGAGCTCAAATTATGAATCTCAGCACCAATTAAACAAAAATCAGTACAAATGTATGGA
The DNA here is from genome assembly GCA_930367215.1 of Pollenia angustigena. NCBI lineage: Eukaryota > Metazoa > Arthropoda > Insecta > Diptera > Polleniidae > Pollenia > Pollenia angustigena. The sequence goes on along the minus strand of OV884057.1, from coordinate 183,171,040 downwards.
AAATCCTGCTTCGCTTTGCGTCGTTTCGGCTTGCGTCGAGTTTTTCCGGTCCCAATTAGCGACGCAAGCCGGGGTATTGGCGTATATCGCTACATGCTTCTGGACAAAAAAACCGACGTTTTTTATTTTTACTTTTTATGATTTCTTTAAAAAAAAACTTAAAATTTGTTACACTATTTTAATTTTTTTGGGTCGAACTGCAATGATATCTCTCAAACGTCAGCTATACACACACAGTTTTTTGCTGCAAGTTTTTACTTGCTATTATTAATTCGCGCTGAATTACAGCAATGAATACAAACAACAAGAACGGCAGTTGGTATGGATTGCTTAGCTGTGCTTTTTTTAGTGCTAATTTAACCCCTTCCTTTATGTCCAAATTTGTTTATATAGGGACTGAAATGTCAAATATTTTAGAAATGTTGTAAAAAAAATGTGAATACAAATGCAATTGCGAGCATAGGACAAACCGTTAGAAGAAAAGTCCTTTAAATTGATTACCATTTGAGTTGAAAATCAAAACTAATTAAGAACATTATCTAAAGTTGCAATTAAATATCTTATAGTCCCTACTTCGGTTCCTTCAGAAAAGTGCTTATTCACAGCACAATTTTTCAAAAACTGTCCTCTTAAACAACGTTCGTACATACATATTTATGTGTCACATAAAAACAACGAACTACACCCTGATAAAAAAAACTAGCTAGATTTCCTGCACAAGTATAAACATTCAGTCGATAGTAATATTAATAGTGAAATCTGAGCTATCGGTAAATATCGATAGTAGAACTACTGAACAGCAACATCACCGGGTATAATTATTGTCCAATTTTAGGTGCGTTTGAATACTTTTACAGTAAAATGCAGTAAATGAGTAAACTAAAAAATTTTCTCTCACAAAAAGCTGTTGTCCAAAAAATTACGCAAACGCAAAATTTGTAAAAATTCGTAAAATAAAGGCAACAGCTGATGGCAAATAATTGAAGTGTTGAAAAATGTTTACACTTTTGACTACTTAACTAGTTTTCCTATCGGTACTCGATTAAATACTTTTTATAACACGAACATTTTTGGGATATACAAACAAACAATTTTATGTAATCTTTCATATATGTTTGTTTTATATTTTATTTGATTTTACTAGTTTGTAGCGGGTTAAATTATTTAAAAGAACATGAATAATTTTTTTGCTATTAACTACTTAAATACCCAAATACTTTACACTTTTACAACTCTAAAAAATTAAATTAAATTAAAATTTTCAAAAGTTTGTATTTGGCCAAATAAATACTTCACAATTTGTGCGCTTTTTATTTGTTACTTTTGTTTGTTTACCTTTTGAAACATATGTTTTTTGATTTACTAAATTTACTGCAAAAATTTCTGCAGTAAAAATTTGTATGTAAATACCAAGAACTGTCACTTTACGCTCTCAATTTGTGTTTTCATTTACTTTATTTTGTGTACTCGAACGCAATTTTGTAAAATGCAGTAAAGTTCAGTAAAAAATAGTCAAAACTTTTGTGTTCTCGAACGCAGCTTTTGATTGTGTATAATGACAAATCCTATAATATGTTTTCCTCAAGATTTGTGGAAAATCGTATAAGGAAATCCATCGTCTGGAGTTCAACAATCTGGCAGAATTGGAAAGAGGAGTCACTGACACTAGTACCAAATGTACAGTAGAAGAAATAAATATGTAGCCATATTTACGAGGGTAACCGACTGTTTATTTTGCGAAATTGAATAAGACTGATATAACTTAAATCTGGGTCCGCGAATAATATTCGTAACTTTCGGAAGGGCGAGGAAGATTTGGCCACTTACATTTACAGAAAAAAGAGGGAGGCTTTTAAGTTTCTGTTAGACAATTTATCTTACCCTGATTCGATTAAGGAAATGTGGAAAAGACTTTTCAACTTAAGGAAGTTTAAATTACCCGAAAGTAGGGTTACATATCCGGTAAACGTTTAACCGGTTTTCCGGTTTTTCCGGTCATATTGATTACCGAAATTACCGGTAAATTTATAAAAAAAATACCGGCAATTTCGGTAATTTTTTATAAATATTTTATTCCAAATTTAGTTTAATGTATATATTAAATTTTATATTTTAACAAATAAATTTTTTTTTTGTTATTATATTAAAATTAAATCACATTTAGTTTATCGTTATCATATATATTATTTCTAAAGCACTTTTTTTTGTCGGTTGCAAATATCTCCCATACCACCGCATCAAATTTAATGAATGATATTTCATTTTAAAGCTTATTTCTAACACTAATGACGAAAAATAATTAGAAATTGGAAAATTAATATTTTCATTGATAAAAATTACGGTGCGAAATATTCGCACGGGTCATCTAGTTATATTTATTATTATTATATTTTCAAGAATAAATAATATGTTACATTATTTTGTTCAAAGAACTATGCGTTATATTATATAGATTATAATTAATTAATCGTTTTTAAGCAAAAATTGCTAAAGTTGTATTCATAAACGAAAAATAGTCTATTAAACCTTTAATAAACCATTCATTAAATAAGATAATTCTTTGTTGGATTTGCCCTTCTTTAAACTAAAAATAAAATGACATTTTGATAAGTGTTTGCGTTTAATGATATTATTTTTGTGAAATATGTTGAAAAATAATGAAAAAATTGTTTTATTTATTAATATGGACATTTTACTTAATTTTTTTTTTTTTATTTTAGACAACCAATTTAAAGTTATATTTTTAATTATTTAAAAAAAATTTATATGATTTAAATGAATATGTTTAGGGCCAAATGCAGATATTCTCTTTAATTAGTTATTAAATTATTGCAACCAGTTGTTTTTTTGTTAAAAACAACAAATTATTGTCCAAAAATATTTAAAAAAAACAAAACAAGTAAGAGTGCTATATTCGGCTGTGCCGAATCTTTGATACCCTCCACCGACAGTTCGAATGTTTTAGGAGTAATATCTGTATGATGTCTATTTTATTATTATAATCTTTATAAAAACAGACATCTGCATTAAAAATTGGTTGCGGTTTAAACCTATATTAAATTATTGACCGACAACCAGAAAGTTAAATGCTTTTTTTTAGCAATTTTAAGTAGCTTAAATAAAATATCATGATTCGTAACAGTTTAAGCCGAACTTAAATGAGTTTCAGGAGGGCAACTAATATTGGAGCCATGGTAAGCTATGAACCAATCATCCCAAAATTCCGCAGAAAAAACATAAATTTCAGAATTTCAGAAGGCTGCTAAAATGGGATCTAAGGTAAATTATGGACCGTATCACAAAATTCCATAACATTTTTTTAGGACACATAAAGCTAAGCTGGAAGAAAGTTTACTGCAATATCTATATCTGCTACGATTTTAGGCGTATTTAATTATTTTACCAGAGTGGGCTTTATATGGGGCCTGGGGTAAATTACGGACCGATCTTCACGAAATTTCACAGTGTCATTTCTAGTCCTTTGAAACTGTGACGTACCAATTTCTTTTATGATTGTATTATTAATTATGGTTTTAGGTGTACTAAACTGTTTTCCGGTAGTAGGGTTTATATGGGGCCTAAGATAAATTATGGACCGATCGTCACGAAATTTCACAGTGTTATTTCTAGTCCTAAAGAACTGTGACGTACCAAATTTTGTTACAATAGCGTTATTTTTTACGGTTTTAGTAGTGTTTATATGGGGCTTAGGGTAAATTATGGACGGATCTAACCGCGTGATTTCCAGTCGAATAAAACAAATTTTTGCAAAATCTTATCTCATTCCGTGCTTTGTTACACCATTTATGCTATTTTTTGTAACAAAATTATCAATTTTTTTAGGTGGTGGTTCCACATTTTGATTCATAGCTCTGGTCCTACTAAACCGATTTTGCTGAATTTCAATCCCAAAGTGCTTAGGATAACTACAAGCAATTTCGCAACATTCATTTGTTCATTTCTTTTGAGTTGTTCGAAAGTAAGCGTGTTTTCAACTGTCGGACAGACAGACGGATATGGCTAAATAGACTTAGAATCTCTCAAGGGCCCAGAATATATACACTTTATGGGGTCTGAGATGAATAATAAAAAAGTTTCATACATAATGACAAACTTAGTATACACTCTTCACAACTGATTGTGGTGGAGGGTATAATAAGCAAATCATAATAATAGTAATTTTATTCGATTACTTTCTTATCGTATATTTAAAAAAGGTTCAAATAAAAGTTTTCATGATACCTTTCGGCAGTATTTTGTTCAGAAACTAAAATAATAATAATAATATATGTAGTTTTATTTGATAACAATAATTTTTAAGTTCTACAATTACGAAAAAATTAAAAAAAAAATTAAACATACCGAATAGAAGTTTCATGCAGCACTAGTAATAAAATGGCAGCAAAATATAAAGAAAGTTGCCATACTTAAGCACAAAATCGCTACAAACAGTTAAAAGTAAAAACGCTGTTAATGTACGTCACTGGACAAATGAGTCTTCTGATGATGAAGAAGAAATCCCTGAATTAACCCAGTTAACAATGAAAGACAGGTTACAACTGGCCATTCAAAATAAAATTAAATTGAATAAAATTTTCAACAAATCGCATCCCTTCAAGAGGAACAAAAGCGTGGAAAGTATCTTGACAGTAATGCCGACGAGGATGGAATCAGAAAGAGTTTTTTCTGCCGCATGGTAAATTTGCACAAAAATTAATACCAGCCTTAATGACAATACAATTGACCCCTATTGCCTATTACGAGCATATTTTAATACACAGGCAGATCTATTGAAAAATTAAAATTTTCTTTTAATGATATAATATATTTTAACATTCTTATTTTGTTTAATTAATGAATTACATTTTATTTTAAATTTCTTTGTTGAACAATGCATTTAACGTTTCATTCATTACTTTACTATATCGAGGGTTATTTTTCAAATAATGCTATCTGAAATTTTTCAAAAAATTTTTTTTTATAGAAACGTGTTGACTGACGGTAGGGTCATCCGTCATTTAAATTTGAAAAAAAAAAATTCACAACACGTTTTTTTTTTCATAAATGTTGTTTTGTGCTATCTAACACACACGGTTTTTTTATTGTAAAAAAGTGCTATCTACATAAAAAATATTACTTCATATAATAAAATGATAAAAATGGATTAGAAAGTAGACGTATTATACATCAAAGGGTTGGGAATTATGTCTAGATTTCATAAATTAATATAATTAGTATTGTGGTTATTTTTTTGAACTATTTATGGTTTTTAATCCAAATTTTTAATATTTTTAATTAGGCTTAAGTTCATGAAATTTAATTTTTATTAAATTATTTTTATGAAGAAATGAATTTTACAACATGAAAATTAATTAAAATTGTTTTTGATAATCTTTCATTCTTGACGTGGCTCGGGCTCGAACCCTGGCCGGCAGGTTACCATGACATGTTTCGATCGCAACCACTCGATCTCCTCAGATGGATTTGCCGTCTTACACTCGCAGCCATCGACGACCGCTGACGTCACTAGTCAAACATCAATCCTTAAACCAAATTGTATTTTAACATTTGGTAGATCGAAATTTGCTTTCCTGAATGATTATCCATTTTAATTGATTTTACATGTTTTTTCCTTTACTTCTGTTCTTTCGTACTTTCGTCAAGAATTGTTCTTGAAGTCCAAGTACATTTTTTGTTTTTTCACTTTGTCTTTCTCTTTTCTGTTGACCTTTTTCAGCACAACTTGAAGGACAAATGTACACATAGAGCTCGTGCCTTAGCTTTTAACAATAATTAGTATTGTGGTTATTTTTTTGAACTATTTATGGTTTTTAATCCAAATTTTTAATTAGGCTTAAGTTCATGAAATTTAATTTTTATTAAATTATTTTTATGAAGAAAGGAATTTTACAACATGAAAATTAATTAAAATTGTTTTTGATAATCTTTCATTCTTGACGTGGCTCGGGCTCGAACCCTGGCCGGCAGGTTACCATGACATGTTTCGATCGCAACCACTCGATCTCCTCAGATGGATTTGCCGTCTTACACTCGCAGCCATCGACGACCGCTGACGTCACTAGTCAAACATCAATCCTTAAACCAAATTGTATTTTAACATTTGGTAGATCGAAATTTGCTTTCCTGAATGATTATCCATTTTAATTGATTTTACATGTTTTTTCCTTTACTTCTGTTTTTTCGTACTTTCGTCAAGAATTGTTCTTGAAGTCCAAGTACATTTTTTGTTTTTTCACTTTGTCTTTCTCTTTTCTGTTGGCCTTTTTCAGCACAACTTGAAGGACAAATGTACACATAGAGCTCGTGCCTTAGCTTTTAACAATAATTAGTATTGTGGTTATTTTTTTGAACTATTTATGGTTTTTAATCCAAATTTTTAATATTTTTAATTAGGCTTAAGTTCATGAAATTTAATTTTTATTAAATTATTTTTATGAAGAAAAGAATTTTACAACATGAAAATTAATTAAAATTGTTTTTGATAATCTTTCATTCTTGACGTGGCTCGGGCTCGAACCCTGGCCGGCAGGTTACCATGACATGTTTCGATCGCAACCACTCGATCTCCTCAGATGGATTTGCCGTCGTACACTCGCAGCCATCGACGACCGCTGACGTCACTAGTCAAACATCAATCCTTAAACCAAATTGTATTTTAACATTTGGTAGATCGAAATTTGCTTTCCTGAATGATTATCCATTTTAATTGATTTTACATGTTTTTTCCTTTACTTCTGTTTTTTCGTACTTTCGTCAAGAATTGTTCTTGAAGTCCAAGTACATTTTTTGTTTTTTCACTTTGTCTTTCTCTTTTCTGTTGACCTTTTTCAGCACAACTTGAAGGACAAATGTACACATAGAGCTCGTGCCTTAGCTTTTAACAATAATTAGTATTGTGGTTATTTTTTTGAACTATTTATGGTTTTTAATCCAAATTTTTAATATTTTTAATTAGGCTTAAGTTCATGAAATTTAATTTTTATTAAATTATTTTTATGAAGAAAGGAATTTTACAACATGAAAATTAATTAAAATTGTTTTTGATAATCTTTCATTCTTGACGTGGCTCAGGCTCGAACCCTGGCCGGCAGGTTACCATGACATGTTTCGATCGCAACCACTCGATCTCCTCAGATGGATTTGCCGTCTTACACTCGCAGCCATCGACGACCGCTGACGTCACTAGTCAAACATCAATCCTTAAACCAAATTGTATTTTAACATTTGGTAGATCGAAATTTGCTTTCCTGAATGATTATCCATTTTAATTGATTTTACATGTTTTTCCTTTACTTCTGTTTTTTCGTACTTTCGTCAAGAATTGTTCTTGAAGTCCAAGTACATTTTTTGTTTTTTCACTTTGTCTTTCTCTTTTCTGTTGACCTTTTTCAGCACAACTTGAAGGACAAATGTACACATAGAGCTCGTGCCTTAGCTTTTAACAATAATTAGTATTGTGGTTATTTTTTTGAACTATTTATGGTTTTTAATCCAAATTTTTAATATTTTTAATTAGGCTTAAATTCATGAAATTTAATTTTTATTAAATTATTTTTATGAAGAAAGGAATTTTACAACATGAAAATTAATTAAAATTGTTTTTGATAATCTTTCATTCTTGACGTGGCTCGGGCTCGAACCCTGGCCGGCAGGTTACCATGACATGTTTCGATCGCAACCACTCGATCTCCTCAGATGGATTTGCCGAGCCACGTCAAGAATGAAAGATTATCAAAAACAATTTTAATTAATTTTCATGTTGTAAAATTCCTTTCTTCATAAAAATAATTTAATAAAAATTAAATTTCATGAACTTAAGCCTAAATAAAAATATTAAAAATTTGGATTAATATAATTTTAAAATTCGTTGTAGAAACTTTGCAAGATATCTGCATAAAATGTGCTTATGAGTTTTTGTAACAATATAAATTTTAATTTATGCAATTAAATCTTTGTTAGCTAATATTATTTAATGAAATTTTACAAGTAAATTAATTTTTTAATGCTTAATACAAACCAGCTCAAAATTGTATTAAACTAACAAAACAAATCCCACAATCCAAAAAAATGGCGAAAATTCCCAAAAATAAGTGTTTTTTAGAAATATAATGGCTACCTAGCACGGGGTTAGTATTCATATTGCGCAATTAGTATAAACATATCGGGTCATACAAACTCGAACGAGTCGACGAAAATTGGACCGTGCGAATGGACCACCTCAGACGAAGTCATGACCAACGTTTACATGATATTATACAAATAAAACTGTTAAGCGAATTTATTTGTATAATTTCTTTAGTTTTTCTAAAATCTTTGGATGAAGTTTCCTGATGATCTGGCCTAGGTAACCAGTGAAATGCGTTTAGGAATAATAGCTTATCCCATCAACAATAAATTTCAGTGTTTATCAAAAATAAAAATTAAGCACGACAAACAAAATCTTGTTGATAATCCGCAAAAAAAATATTTCAAACAAATTATGATAAATTTGAGTCTTATATTTCCAAAATACAAGACCAATTATATAATTATGAAGAACTCGGCAAGCGCATTTCACAAAAAAATTATTTTTTGCATCCAGATAAATTAAGGGTCGTTTTAAGTTTTTATTATACACGAGATGTCCTAAATTGGGAACCTATAGCACCTCTCTTGCTAAGTCTATATTCCTCCAATTCAAGGCCTTAACTCGACTACAACTTTTTAATTGTCACCTCAAACTGCATTCCAATCGGGCCAACCGTTTATAAAATAAAAAATTATTTCCATTTTTTCCCAAATTTCCCACACTTTGCAGCGATCATATAAGTAGAAGCGAAACCCTTACAATTTGGCCCACGTTCCTTTCAATTTAGCAAACGGATGCATTTCCAAAGCATTGAAGTCTGCTATTTCGCAAGAATATCATTATTTGTATGATAATTTAAATATGCGTATAAAGTTTAGTTATTTATTGCTTTTCAATAAACGTTAGTGTAAAATTTTAACTTAATTTCGACTTCTGTTAACATGATTACGCGTTTCTTTAAATATTACTTATTATTTTAATAAAAAATAATGTAACTTAATTAAAGTCTCAAAAAGAATTCATTACAGCTCCTTTTATTTTTGTTCAAATAGTCGATGAAATTTTAATTTGTAAATAGTGCTATCAGACATATAAGCGCGAATATCTGGAATTAAAAAAAAACTAATATATGTATGATTTAGACGTTCATTTTTAATAACATTGTAGTTATTACTCCTAGAGTTATGGAAAAAATCAGTTTTTTCGCTCTCCTGTAAAATTGTGATTTTTCAGATAGCACTATTTGAAAAATAACCCTCGATATAACAATTTATATTTCTCTTTACAAATTTTAAGCATTTATTTTACTCGTTACTGATAAACTTAAAATTAAACATAATTGCCGGTAAATTACCGATAAACCGGTTTTTGAAGTAAAACATTTACTGTTTACTGGTAAAAGCTAATTTCGGTAATTTTATATGCCCTACCCAAAAGTTTAAAGAATTCATGGGAAGCAGACCAAATCAAATTGTCCGTGGTGGACATGTCGACTAATAACACATCGGCAAGATCCCTTGCTCACTTGGCATCTCCGGAAGACCCAGCGCCACCTCTTAAAGTATTCAAGTCTAATGTCTGTGCAAGGGGCCCTAATTCCTCCTTTGGTGAAGGCACGCAAAGAAAAAACATGGTTGTGGTAAACATAATCTAAGAGCAACATATTATGTTAAAATTCATTATTTAATCACCATATTACGATTGAATCATATTTTTATCAAATATATTCGTAATATTACATCATAATATTTTTCCCTTAATCATATTCTTATCGTGTTTATCATAATAAGTTAAAAAGTAATCATATTATTGTCATGTTAATCATAATAAGTTAAGAATAATAATCATATTATATCATATTATGATACAGTAGTGCTGTCACAATAATAAAAAAATTTAAATTTTTTGCATCGATTTTTTATTTTGTTGAACTTTACAATTATTTTAAATGTAAATGCAATTTCTTTATTTTTCAATTTTGTTAATATCGTTTTTATTTTAATCGATATTTTTTTATTGTTGAACCACTCACATCATTAACTGGCTGAAAAATTTCTTGAAAAGTCGCGTTCTCATTCTGCGCAATCAATCTATAGCGATGAATAATGGCCTGGCTCAGGGCAGTGCAATATATACTGTTCTATTCAAGGTTTTTACTGCAAGTCTTCATAAGTTGTCAAATGAAGGGAAGGTTATCTCTCAATTTGCTGATGACTTATTATTTCTGATAAGGATTTCGATACTGCGAGAATCAAACTGATGATGCAAATACAGCCTCTTTCTGGAAATGTTTACCATTCAATAATAACGCCGAGATTATGTGTACCGATGTGACGATTTTCAAGGATTCTATGGCAGGAACGGAATACTCAACAAAGTAGACGGCAACCGTTTTGAGTTGGTTTTTTGTATATATCCCTAGCCACATTAAAATAGACGGTAACGAATGCGCTAAAAGTCTGAATAAGGTTTGTAGATAAAGAAAAGTTGTTCACGCCTACTTCTGCCCCCTTTTTTAATGATATATCTAAAATTTTTATTTTCCCTAATTCGCTTTATGTTAAACAAATTTAATTTCTTAATAGATTCAGCTCAAACTTGGTACAAATGTATACTTATCCTTGGTTAATGACCCGTAGGAGTATAACTGACCACGCAGATATTTAAGCCCACTTTTGTCAAAATATGTGAAAACGGTATGCGTCGACAAACAATGGAGTCTTTCATTTCCCGGACTTTTTCATTTCCCAGGAAAGTGGGATTTATCAATACAAACAATGCAAAATATTATTTATAAAAGCATTCAACTTTTGTATTTTTGTTGCAAAAAGGAAAAATTGCTTAATAGCACCTTAGATTTTCATGTGCAAAAGTACATAAGAGCAATGTGCAATAACATTTGTGACCATAGGAGGTTTTAGGAATAAAAACTGTTCTTTTATTTTTTATTTAATAAGAGTTACAAATCGTTAGCTAAAATGCAATAAGACGTAACTAACAAAAATATAATTTTACAGGAGAAGCAAAAAAATTTGTAAAGTGAAAACTGTAAACATGTCAGAAAAACATGCATTGATAAGTCGTCCATGGAATTCTTCAACCAATTTTCAAAGAAAACCATTTCATTATATTTTCTTAGAAAAAAATGTGTAATTATGTCGTTTTGCATATATCAAACAAAAAAACTTGTAGTTACGCCCCTTTGTTTTTTGTTAATAAAAGTGCAATTTTTGATCGCAGAAGTGTAAAATTTTGTCAAGACATGTAGTTTTATAGCATTCATAATAATCAATCAAAAACTCGATTTTGAATTTTTTGTTAGTTACGTCTTTTTGCATTTTAGCTAACGAAATACAAATTATATTCTAACTTAATTAACCGAGCAACAGTAACGTAGACCTTCAGCCTGTTGTAGTGAAACAGACCAGATTCTCTGGCGGGAGTCCCAAAAGAATAAAAACTTAAGAAAGTATAACCACAGAGAACTGATAATAATATTCAATTTGAAGTATATTTCCAAAAGCCACCTTAAAGTTTGAAATAGTTCTCCTATAAAACTTAACAAAAAGACTTAAGCACTTTTTGCCACAGCATTAATTCAAAGCAGTGTTGCAAAATTGAAATTTTGAAATGGTACTGAACTTCAACTTAAAGAGTATTTTTCCCACCAAATGGTACTTTTTGTTAAAAAAAATAATAATTTATGAAAATAAATGGAACAAAAATATTTTATTGGAATTCATTTAGGTGGCATGTCATAACGTCCAGTGTCATAGTGTCCATGGACGTTATGACACTCCAAAAAGTGTCATAGTGTCCATGGACATTGTGACACTTTCAAAAGTGTCATAACGTCCATGGACACTATGACACTTTGCAAATGGACATTATGACACTTTCAAAAGTGTCATTAGGTTCATAATTACTAAAGAAGAAAAACATGTTTCATTATGGTCCCAACAAACAAAAATATTTTTAAAGAAACTAATTTAAACATAATATGGTTGTCGGTGACAATGATTTGGTTAAATGAAACATAATATAGTAAAAAAATTTTTAAAAAAGGTTTTGCTGCTTTTTCTCTAGGTGTATCTATTAAATATATAACGAAAACACTTTTGGGCGCAAGGATTTTCTTCTCTATGGTATAACAAATACCGGCTTCGCTAACTAAAGCTTCTCTGCACAGCCGGCCTTTGGCTGGGCGCAAGGATTTTCTCCTCTATGGTATAACAAACACCGGCTTCGCTAACTAAAGCTTCTCTGCAATGTCCATGGACACTATGACACTTTCAAAAGTGTCATAACGTCCATGGACACTATGACACTGGACGTTATGACATGCCACCTTCATTTATATAAGTATTTAATGGCGAACGGTATTTATATTTAAGGTACACATGTAAATAATATTTCTGTTATACATAAGCGTCAAGAGCCCCTTCCATTTACAATATTATTGAATATGTTATTCCATATTATTCTATATGGCCCCATATTGTTCAATAAGTGGCACAATGGTTTCAAATAAAATATGGCGCAACTCTTATTTAAAAAAAACGCAACCTTTAAAACAACATAGTACAGTTTTTAATCCAAATTTTTTAATATTTTTAATTAGGCTTAAATTCATGAAATTTAATTTTTCATTAAATTATTTTTATGAAGAAAGGAATTTTACAACATGAAAATCAATTAAAATTGTTATTGATAATCATTCATTCTTGACGTGGCTGGGGCTCGAACCCCGGCCGGCAGGTTACCATGACATGTTTCGATTGCAACCACTCAATCTCCTCAGATGGATTTGCCGTCTTACACTCGCAGCCATCGACGACTGCTGACGTCAATAGTCAAACATCAATCCTTAAACCAAATTGTATTCTAACATTTGGTAGATCGAAATTTGCTTTCCTGAATGATTATCCATTTTAATTGATTTTACATGTTTTTTTCCTTACTTCTGTTTTTTCGTACTTTCGTCAAGAATTTTTCTTGAAGTCCAAGTACAGTGTTGCAAACACATTTCACAATATATTGCTTTTCTGATTTCGATTCTTACAAATATATTGTGTCACCTTCGAATATCACAAACCCATTGGCGATATAATTGAACAGTTATATTGAAAGTGTAAGAGCCGCTTAAGGTACGTTTTTTTCAGTATTTAAAAAAAAATATTCGAAATGGTTCACGTATTTATGAATAAGAAAATAAATTAAAAATTTTATTTTTGTCAACATAAATTAATACTGGTATTTATGTTTATATTTTAACTTTTGCAAAGTAACATAATTCAAACTTTTACATACTTAGAACTTAGTTCTACAAAAAGTTTAAGACAATAATGTTTAAAAATAAAGATTTTAATTCAGTTGTTTAGTATTATATATTTCTGCATGTACATTTTGGGTTGAATTTACAACGATTGTTAAGAAATATTTATTATTACAAAAAGTATTGTATTTTTTGGTAATAATTGTTATCTGTAATGTTTTGTAAGCCCTGTCTGCTAGAATACTTGAACACGCTTTATTTAATAAAAAGTTTTGAAGTTTGGGAGTCGTTGTGTAGCATCAGAAGTAGCAGCAGGCGCTATTATTAAAGAATTAAATAAACTGCATTAAATTTAAAAAACCTGGAGGCTTATTCTGAATTGCGATGCGAAAATCAATGCGATGCGAAAATGCATAAATGCGAACAATTGCTATTCAGTAATGCGATATTCGCAAAGTTTTTTTTAATCGAATTTCAAATGCGAAAAGGTGACAAGTCGGTATTCTACATTGCGAAAACAAATGTCAAATTGGCAAAATTTATTCGACAATAAAGTAGCATTCGCAAAGTACAAACATGTTAGTGAAAGATAATATTTTATTTATTTATTCATCATATATTTATTATTTAATTCAGGGAAGCAAGCCATAAGACCACCAAACCGCTTCAATTTGATATAATGATAGAATATATGAATAAGCACAGCCAATTGGCAAGAGGCCATTTGAAAACACCAAATGCACATCAGTCGGCATATACTTTGTGGCAAACGTTAACTAAAGAACTAAATATCAATGGACCACCTATTAGAGAAGCTGCAGGATGGAAAAAGTATGAAATATATAAACCAGTTCAAAAATATTTGACTTTAACTTAAATTTTAATAGGTTTGGGCCGATTTTAAAGTACACACAAAACATTTTCATTTTCTTCGTCGTCGAACCACAGCGCCACAAAATCCATTTTTATTATTTTTTTTATTACAGAATGTCCTAAATAAATTATTTAAACAATTTTCACAGCCAAACACAAATAACTTATTTATTTTTAATTTGACGTTTATTGACACTGACGTATTTTTGAGCAGCGTTGCCACGATTTGAAATAAATTGCGAATGCGATTGCGAAAGTCTAACAGAATACCAATTTTCTTTCGCATCGCATTTCATTTACGCATCGCATTGATTTTCGCATCGCAATTCAGAATAAGCCTCCTGAAGTTGTTTTGTTGTAATTGGTCCGTAAACTAGCGCGACAACATCAGTGTTTTAAGATAAACCAAATTTACTTTAAGAGATCATAAGAAATATCATAACTACAACAGCAACTACCAGTTGATTTTAATAGATCTTTAGATTTTATTTCTTCCTTTACTTTTTACATCATTTTGCATTGTGTAATATCGAAAAGCAATATATGAAATGTCAGCAAACATTAGTTTCGTTCTAAATATTGGCTTTATTTTTTTTTTTTCAAGAAATTTAAATATATTCAGTTCTGAAATGCTTTATTTCTGAAAGATCCGCTAGAACACGGAATTGAGAATTGATATTATTATAGTTTTCTTTATCGTTTATAAATAACATTAATAACAACAGTATTATGCTATTAGTTTTTCCGGAAACAATATTTTCTGGATAGAAGCTGATTATCACTTTTAAGGTTTTATGTTCAAAACCAAATTTAGTTGTAAGAACAAATATCCCATTCTGGAAAGCAAAATATGAATCCTGTCGTTCACGCTTTGCATTTCAATATTTACGTCGTTTATTATTTTTAAACTACAACAACATTAAATTTGCAACAAACACATGATTACCTAAGCCTGCTATCGAAATAATTACATCACCTTAAAAAAGCTCAAAGAATAAAAAAAAGTACTGAAAGCAGCGCGGGGGTACTTCGGTATTTTTAAAATGAAAAAGTACTGAAAAAAGTACCAAAGTACTGAATTTTTCAACACTGATTCAAAGCCAATAGCATTTATATAAAACCAAAAAAGTTAAATTATTCAAACAAATTATTACAAAATATTTCTAGTTTCTAAAAACTTGTAATTCTATTTAAAAAAAAAAATATTTTCTTCGATTCGAATAAGCGTTTTTGCAGCAAGTGGGTACAAGATTTTTTCGTTTTTATAAAATAAATCTGGGTCATTAAGCAAATTAAATATTCTGTACATTTTTACTCTTCTTCTTTCAAATTTCAAAGCATTAAACATTGCCTTACTGCCCCGTCTATACCAGAGATAATTATTGCGAAATATATTGCAGTAAATGTCAAAATTATGTTATCTCTAACTTGCGGGTTACACGATCAAGTTTTGCCTATCAAGTTTTAATACACTCACACTTTTTTACCAATACACTCATACTTTTAAAAATTGATAGGAACTTGCCTTTAAAATTCTCTTGCCAGTGAGTGTTTCAATTAACGTTCAAGAAAACAGCTGATTTCAAGGTTAGTGAGCAAATTTTTCGTTTCTATTTATAAATTTTTTTCTTGATGGCATCTTGAAAGTAAATTGCTCAAAAATTGAATGCAGCCTACGTCACAACTATCAATTTTTGGAAATTTTGACAAACAGTATATGTAAAAGACTATCAAGAAAAACTTGAGCGTGTAACTGCAGTGTAATGTAGACTGCAATTTTTTGTACATATTTATTGCCGGTAATTTATGTTGCAATAATTGTTAGTCCATTTTCGTTGTGATTGTAGTAAAAGAATTAAATTCAAGAATTAATTAAACACTAAAATAAAATACCAAAAATTATATTTATAAAAATAATTTTTTCTTATTCGATCATTATTATTTAAATTTATATAATTTTTGTTTAAGTTTGAGTTCTTTTTTATATAAAAAAATTTTACTTTTACAAAAAAAAACAAGTAAGAAAGTATAGTCGGTCAAGCCCGACCATATGATACCCTACACCACAGTATTAAAAAACACATCATGCTTATATGTCCATATAAATATGGATTTATCTATGTTTATAAAACTTATTAAAATCGGGTTAAAAGTTTGTGAGGGGAAGAAATTGCCCCCTACCTCCCCTTGTGGTCCTATTTTTGAAAAACTGTACAGCTTATGTGTCTATATAGATATGGATCTATCTATGTTTTGAATATCATTAAAATCGGTTTGAGAGGCAGACATTTGCCCTATCTCCCCTCGTGGTCCTATTTTTTAAAAAATACATCCCTTTTGTGTCCATGAAGATATGGTTCTATGTTAGTTTTAAATTTTATTAAAATCGGTTTGATAGTTTCTGAGAGGAAGAAATTTCCCCCTATCTTCCCTCGTGGTCCTACGATTTGGCCCATTTTCAATAGGCTTGGTCCTTGAGTCAATAAGAACCTATGTCCCAAATTTTATCAAATTATCTCCAAAATTGCGACCTGTTCTTTGCGCACAAGGTTACATGGACATCCAGCGAGCCAGCCAGCCGGACGGACATCGTTAGTTCGACTCAAAAAGTGATTATGAGTCGATCGGTATACTTTAAGGTGGGTCTAGGACCAATATTTTAAGGCGTTACATACATCAGCACAAATGCATAATACCCTCTCCACTATTGTGGTGTGGGTATAAAAAAAAATTTATAATATTAATTAATACAATATAATAGTCCGGTAGTGTATAAAGTCATTTCTGAAAAATAGAAGGAATAGAACTATTACAAAAAATCTTTATAAAATTCATAACTGAAATTTAGCTCATAGAATAAATTCGAAAAATAAAAAAATGTTGAATATAATATAAAGTAACCTTCGGAAGGAAATAATATTAATATTCAAGGAAGGAAATAATATTAAATTTCAAGCTTAATCAAATTAATTTACATTTAAATAATAAAGTCGAATAAGAAAGAATTTATATTAATAAAAATAATTTTTGCAAGATACCGCCAGTTTTAACACTGCACCTTCTTCCTTGATTTTTTTCAAATTATGAGTTAACATAAATACGTGTTCCCATGCCTTTAACATAAGCTAAGCAATAAGAAATATTGCTCTGTTATTCTGCCGACGTTATTGCCAACTTGCTGAGATATTTATCTTTAGTGTAGATCTAGGGTTACTTATCGGATATAAATTGACATCTCTTTGGCGTTTTGCAAAAATGTCTTGAGTCACAAACTGTAGTTTTTCGTTATGTTAAATTGAAAAATATTTATTTGAGGTATTTCAAGAAATTTTTTTTAAAGTGATTTAAACCAAACAAAAGAAAAAAAATTTGATTAAAGCCAATCAAAAACTCAAAATTAGATTTTTTGACTTAAGACCTTTTGCCTAACGGCAAAGATCTATTTCATGACACAACTGATTAACAATTATATCAGCAGTAAAGTTGCCATAATTAAATAAAAAAAATCCCGGAATGTGCGGGATCCCGGGAAATTCCGTATGAAAAACACTAACTAAAAACGACTTTTTTTTTCTTCATTATTTATTTATTGAATCTTCATATATTAAATATGAACTAACAATAAGTAATCAAATCTTAACCTAATACGTTATTTTTTGTCCTGCCAGTGCCAGACAAAAATTTCCTTCATCGCGGTTTCTGTTCACTTTTATAGGTGTTTATCGCTCATCTAATTGGATAAGTGCTGCAGTGTCTCTTCTTCTTAAGCGAGTGTGGCCGCTATCATTTAAAATATTTCGTACTAGTGGGTTCGGGTGCAATTCGAGCCTTTTTAAGTATTTTACTGCATATTTCGTAATCATAATTTTAACTAATGGAACATTAAGATCCTTGTGAATATTTGAGTTTTTAACATACCAAGGGGCAGCTGTGATTATTCGAAGAAGTTTATTTTGGCGCCTTTGAATTTTTTCGATATTAGAGGCCGAGGCAGTGCCCCATAACTGAATACCATAGCACCAGATTGGCTTTAAGATGGAGTTGTAAAAAATAAGTTTGCAGTCGAGACTAAGGACAGAGTTTCTTCCAATAAGCCAATGAATTTGGATGGCTTTTAGTTTCATTTAAGTTAATTTTGCCTCTATATGGTTTTTCCACGTTAAACGGAGATCTAGATGAATACCGAGGTATTTTACATGCGAATTTTGAGGTATTATTTGATTATTGATTTTAATAGGGGGCATGATTCCCGACGCAAGGTGAATGTTATATGTACGCATTTTTGCTCATTGATCTCTATCCTCCATTGCTTTAACCATAGTTCGAGTTGAAATATATGATCCTGTAGGTATCGAGATGCTTCTTGACGGTTTTCCTGCACGCTCAAAAAAGCTGTATCATCAGCAAATGTTGAAGTTTGTGTGTAGTTGTTTGTTGGCATGTCAGAGGTATATATTAAGTATAAAAGTGGGCCCAGGATGCTTCCCTGAGGGACTCCAGCGTCAATTTGCTGAGGAGAGCTTAAATAATCACCTTCTTTAATAATAAATTTTTGACCGACTAAGTAGCTTTCTAACAGCTTGTGTGTGTTTACTGGTTAAGTTGAGCTTCAATTTATGTAATAAGCCTTCATGCCAGACTTTATCAAAAGCTTGAGAAACATCGATGAAGAGAGCGGAACAATATTTTTTTTTTCTTCAATGGCTTTTCTTATTGCGTTTACTATACGATGGGTTGCTCAATTGTGCTGTGTTCTCTTCTAAAGCCGAATTGGTGGTTAGGAATACATCTATTTTCATTTTAAATTGGGGTTCATTCGCTAACAGCTTCTCAAACAGCTTTGATATATTAGAAAGTAAGCTTATAGGACTATATGACTCAACTTTTGTGTGATCCTTTCCAGGTTTAGGTATCATGGTGACTAAGGAGACCTTCCACTTTTGAGGATAGTATTCAAGGCGTAAAATAGCATTAAAAATTAAAAGAATAATTTTCTTTGCTATGCTGGGTAGCGCCAAAAGCATTTTGTTGCTGATCTTATCAAAACCAGGAGCCTTCTTGGGGTTTAAATCACAAATAGCCTTTTCGATTTTTCTTATCTCAAATCTTAGCGGAGCAGCTGCTCTAGCAGCAACAGGTGGTAACTCGACCGCAGTATCGTGAGATATATTTGGGGTAAATCGATGCCTTACTTTCTCAACCTCGTATCTTAAAAAAATACAACTTTTTAGGAGAGAAAAAAAAACGTTTTATCTTTGTATACTTCGGTGTTTGGGTAAAAGTTAAAATGGAATTATTAAAGAATTGATTATATCTATTTAAATTGTATTGAAATAATAAGTTGTTGCATTGTTAGAACACAAAAATAGCAGTCGTTTGATATGAAAAAGTCAAAACCGTATTTTTAAGATACGAGGTTGAGAAAGTAAGGCATCGAAATACGTTTTTTTAATGATTAACAAACAGATTTCCTTTTTCAACATCATTTCTTGCCCAACTTCAATTCAAGTTTCTTAATGGTGGTTTAGAGACAATTGGCCTTTTGAGATTTCTAGCTGCACGCCATAATGAGTAGTTTGATTGTGGGGTTGCATCAAGTTCCTCAAGATATTTTTCCAGAGAAGTCGTTTTCTTAGTCTGCAGTAACTTTATTTGTCTCTTTGTACACTCTTTAAGTAAGTTCTTAAGTTGAGGGGATCTATGCAATTGCCACTCTCTTCGAGCCCTCCTTTTTTCAGACAAAAGATGCTCAACATCTGTGGAATATATTTTAATAGTTTTTGTTTTTTTGGGGGCAATATTGGAATGTTGAACAGCTAGTTTCAGAAAACTGTCAAAATTGTCAATAGAGCGATCTACATAATCCGGTGTACTGAGCGCAATATTTTCTGTGCAATGGGTACTGAGATATTTTTTTATATTTTAACCAATTAATCTAGGGAGGCTTCAACATGAATCGTTTCTATGGGAATGTTTTTAACCACGCCGAAATTGATGACATCTGGAATTTGTTGGTGATCAGTGGGCCAATATGTTGGTTGTCCGCTCGCTACCACATTTAAATCCATTTTAGAAATTGTGTTAAATAAAACACGACCCTTTGGTGTTATAAGTCGCGACCCCCAGAAGGTATGTTTAGCGTTATAATCGCCAGCGGCTAGGAAACACGGTCCTAATGATTTAAAATATTTATAATATTGGTCCTCCGATATTGAAAATCTAGGCGGGGAGTATAACGATGAAATTACTAGGTTTCTATTTAATTCCTCAACGCAAATGTTCGTTGCTTGGAGATAATCTTCACGATGATCACACATTAGGTAGTGTTTGACTCGGGTTTTTATTAAAATGGCAGAACCTCCACAAGCTCTATCTCGAGGGTCCTTGGTATCATATAGTATATAAACATTTATATTAAACGTATTTCTTGATGTCAAATGAGTTTATTTTTAAGAAAGTATTCTAATTCATTTTTATGTTGGCGGATGCCGTTTGCGTTCTAAAAACAAATTTTTAAACAGTTCATGGTTTGTTAAGTACAGCTTGCAATAACATCGATTGCATTCTAAGCATTTCCTGCATCATATTACCCATTGTGTTAGTAAAATTATTTACCGTTTGCACTAATGTTTCCATGGTTTTTTCTAAACGACTTAAATTAGAAAATGGAGTTTCATCATTACTTGGTGAGGCACCTTGCATTGGCTCATGGTTTGATTTTAGGACGTTAGCCTAAGAGGTTCTGTTATTACTAGGTTGGGGGGCTTGAATTGCATTTGTGTTTACCTGATTTGTTACCTGCATTTGAGGGGGATTAGTTTTCGGTCCGACCGACAGCTTGACGATAGTATATACAGGGCATCCTCTATAATTGGCAGTGTGATTACCGCCACAGTTGCTACATTTTTTTACGTTGGGGTCGGTTTTAGACTTGTCGCAAAGAACTGTTTCATGTAATTCACCACATACTACGCAAACAGGGGTTAAGTAGCAGTATGCCTTAGTATGGCCAAATTCCTGGCAGTTTAGACATTGAACAGGACCATTTCTTTTGTGCGGCTCCTCAATAGTTACCCTTCTGTACAGAATATATTTTAAATTATAAATTGGATGCGTTTCATTTTTTTGAGCTTAACGTCGCCGGGTTCTAGCTCCACTCGAAATAGTGTTTGGAGATTTTTTTCCCTATTTTTGATATTTGTTACGTTTTTGATTTTAAAGCCCTTCTCTTCTAAAAAAGCTTTAATTTCTACGCATGAGTCTATGCCCTTGATTACTACCTGAAGACCTTTACTGCTCTTCAGTTGATAAGTATAAAAGTTTTTATTCAGAGTCTCAAATCTTGTAATTACTTTTCGAAAATCATCTTCGTGACTCACCTGTATTTTAGTCTTGGTAATGATACCGCGCTTTATTGCAGCTACATAAAAGGAATTTTCACCTATCTCCGAAATTAAACTTTTTATTAACTCATTAGAGTTTTGCTCTCTAAGATATATCGGGGGTGGCTTAGACGATTTAATGACGTTTGCTGCTTCAGAGGATTCATCCTCCAGAATCGCAAAACGATTTTGTGTATTTATTTTATCAAAAGATGGTACTTTTGAGGCCGAAGCAACTGCTGCAGAGGTAGGGCTGCGTCCCCGTTTAAGCAATTTTATGTACCTGTCCATACCAACTTGTACTGTAGGCTTTTGACAGCTTTTTACAGGGGGGTTTCCATTGCATTTGTGTTTAAGCTCATGGTATCATTTCCCACTAAATTTGTTTTTGACGTCACGGCAATACTTGCTGGCCTGGCAACACTTGTCACCAAATATAGTTGTAGTTTTTTTAATGAGTCACTATCCACTGTTTTTGTAAACACCGAGGGTGATAGGGAACGTGTTCGAGTAATTGGCTTAGCCGTTAAATAGTTTATATTATTTTGTTTAGTTTAATTTATTTCTGCATTATTTTCGTTTGCTTGAACTAAAACGTAAACGTTTCTTTCATTTTGTCTTAGTGTTGTTTCACTGTTCGTACTCATGCAAAGAGTTGTTTTTGTTTTTCACCGTTTTGCTTTGCTTTAATATTTTTATTATTTATTGTATTTTACAACAACAAAAAAAAACAAGAAATTTAAATGTTTTTGTTCAGAATATGTATACACATGTATGAACATTCATACATACGTATATATTCCTACTGTTTTATTTTATTTAATTTTATCGTTTTAAATTGTTCACTATTATGTTAAATAATTTATATAACAAAATATGCATATTATTTTTTTTTTAAGCGTCCATTCGCTGCTTATATTACAAAATCAAATGTGATTAATTAATAGTTCAAATCGTATGCGGGGCTAAAATACACGTCTGTATCACAACAAAGCACAAAACTTCTGAAACTTATGAAAAACGACTGAACCGATTTTTTAAAATGGACATAAGACTTCAAACGCTTGCAGTGTCGGAAAACCATCGGCTTTGTTTGTTTACACGCCAGACAAAAATGTTGTGTATTATAAACAGTGTGACCCTTTTAGCATTTTCGCTGCTAAATTTAGCATTATTTATTTTGATTTAGCAGCGAATTTTTCAAATAGCATTATTTTCAGCATTTTTAGAATATTTTTTTAGCATTATTTAGCATTTTTTAATCTTAAAAATTTTATATTTTGCTATTTCACAATATAATTTTTCTTGTAAAACCTAAAGGCCCAACCATAATATGCATAGCCTTGAATGAATTAAAAATGCCTTCCAAAATTCGAATAAATTTTAAATAAGTGAACCCATGAAAAACTCTTATGTAGGAATTACAATTTTTCACTATAACTAGGTATTCTTTGAGGATTGAAAGGTGACGATTATTACATATATATATGTACATATGTAAATACATTTAATATTAATATGTATTTAAATTTGTTATATTGCGTATATTAAGGCCTATCCAAGAGGTCTGCTTACCTCTGCAACAATACAAAAAAAAACAGGCATTTTATTTGTGTAAAATTTATCCGCCGTTGTCATAATCTTACCACTACATAGGGAAAACAAAAGTAACAATGTAATTTATAATACATTCCCATAATGCATATAAAAATTAATATCGAGCACCAATGAAAATACATATTAAAATTATTAATGATTTATTGCTTTTCATTCACACTCATTTCAGTTAATACTCCAGATCAATGAAAACCCCGATCTAATCACAAAACTTTCATTGGTTCTAAGCAATATTTTTAATGACGAGCCATTTGCCTAAATGTGAACCCATGCTCGCCATCGACACGCTAATGTTAAAATCATGCATGCTTCACCTAAAAAGAACCAGTGCATTTACTACTTCTTTTGCATGTCTTTTTTTGCTGGGATGTTGCATGTTTTTATGTTTTTATGGTTGCGACAGTTGACAATGTTGCATATTTTGCAAACGTTAGGGCTTTAAGCGTTTATCATGTAATATTTTGTAGATAGGGACTTTTTTTTTTTTTTTTTTTGCTAAAAATCGCAAACTTTTGTCAAACTACTGAATTGTTTTTATTAAATAAACCTATGTATGTATATAATTTTTTTTATATAAACTTGCATTTTATTTTAAAGAAATATAATATTTTCAGGTAAATTAATGAATAATTCATTTATTAAAATGGTACAATTATTTAAGAAAATTTAGCATTTTTAAATTTTATTTTTTTTAGCATTTTTAGCATTGTTTTTAGCACCATTTAGCATCCAATTTTTTTTTAGTTGTGGTCACACTGATTATAATGCATTGCAATGAACGAAACAGTGATGTCACAGCAAACAAATTGGAAAAAAAATTTTTTGGTTTTGATTGTTATTTCAGTTATTCACAAAACGATAACAAACAAATTTGTTGAAATTGGGACAGGACAACGCACAGTCGAACATTTTGGTCATTTTCGGATCAAAAATCTGTAACTTTTGAATGGATGAGTATTTTTGTAAGATTCTTTTTTGTTGAATATGTGGGTCTTTTGACTTTAATTTGTATTCTTCCATAAAAAGGTTACACACAGAAAACAAATTGGTTGGAAAGCGGTTGCAGTAATAAAATATTGATCAAATAACATGATTTATTACTGCAAATATTAAAAATGTATAGTTCTAACTGATTTTTAATTCTCTTGATTATAAAAATGATGGTCCAACTGAAATATGATTCCTTCAGTTATTTTATTAGTTATGATAACTAATTTAATTAAGTTCTAAAAATAAATACAAATGGTAAGAATCACAACCGAATTTAATATAGGGCAATACTGAATATTGGTCATTGCAATCAATAATTTGCTTTCGTCAATAAATTTTGTAATATAAATGTTTATTCATTTATTGCACCTAATTATTGATTGTTAGAATAGATTCCATTCGAGTATAACAAATGAAAATATAATTATTCGGAATTCACAACCAAAAAATAGTTAAAAGCCCCAATTGCTAACTAAATTTTCTGTCAAAACATTTGATAGATTAAATTAATTTTTAATATTTTATTTAAAAAATATCTTTGCGGTCAAAAATGGAAAATGTGAAAAACTTAATAAATAGGGGTAAGTAATTTACGTATTCTTATAGGTATGAACATATACACGTACATACATACATATGTATGTAAGAATGTATGTAGTATTTTTTATACCCTGCAAATTGTATTGGACTTCTTGATCCATTTTTATCCTGGACTGGTCCAATGTAGTGCAAGTATGGACCATGTTATTATTAAAAAGAGTTTGCAGTGAAACGACATGTCTTCGTTTTTTAACGACATGTTTTCGTTTTGAAACGATTTCAAAGCTAATCCTCTGGAGTACACCATGGAGTAGTTTTAAGACTTCCCCTTTGTAATGCAAGCTGGGTTATCTATATGGTCCTGCCCTAGGACATCGTACTGTAAAATAACCCATTTTTCCATTCATTGAGATAACCTTTGGACAAGTTTTTGCCCCTTATGGGCTACATTTGACCGGTTAAAAAAAATATATTGATAACGACAATCAAATCTCCTGTTATGAACACCAATTATGTGTTAATTCAGTTGCACCTATCATTTATTCGGGTATAAGCACAATTTTGTTTCTAATAATCATACTAACAACTAACAATATCTGTTGTTATGACTGATAGTGTACTAAAATTCAAATGTTGCTATCAAACCTATTATGCTAAGCAACGAAATTTTCAGTAATTGGAACCGAATTGTGTGATAGTACATGCAACCGACGAAATTCGATTGGCGCAAAATTCGGTTGTGATCACGAATCGGTTTTCTCTGTGTATTTGTTAAGACAAGTAAAAGAGGTTTTTTGTATTTTCTCATTAGATTTGATACAACTGACATTTGTAAATAGCTTTTTAGCTTAGATTTTTTAAAAATTGGCAACCATCTGCCAGTAGTTTTTTAAGCTCCAATATTTACGAAGGCCAAAGGTTGCTTTTTTAAAAAAATCATATTCAGCAGCAGTGGAGTTAAAATAAAATTTCATTGTAGCAAATGTAAGATACTTAATAAAATGCTTATGAAATTTAAAGTTTTGAGTTTTTATTTTGGTGATTGGTACAAAATAGTTTGATAATTATTATATACAATGAAATAAATTATTTATGCTGGATTTTGTGAATAATTCAATCATTTTTGCTTCATCTTATTCACCAACTGACTGCAGTTCTTGGGTAAACGCATCATGATGATATAATCCATGATCTTTACAAAAGGAAGTATTTTTACGTTTTTTTGTTGATTTCGACGTTGTCTGAAAAGATCTGCATTACCTGATGCTGGCTAAGTTTCTCCCATTGCTTTTAAATTTAATGGTTTTTAATCCAAATTTTAATATTCTAATTAGGCTAAAGTTCATCAAGTTTAATTTTCGTTAAATTATTTTTATGAAGAAAGGAATTTTACAACATGAAAATTAATTAAAATTGTCATTGATAATTTTTCATTCTTGACTGCAGCTGGGGCTCGAACCCAGGCTTTTACGGACAGCTTACCCTTACATGTTTCGATTGCAACCACTCAATCTCTTCAGAGGAGATTGTCGTTTAACACTCACAGCCATCGAAGACTGCTGGCAGTCAATAGTCAAACATCAATCTTTAAACCAAATTGTATTTAACCTTTGGTAGATCGAATAATAACAGCTTCAACGATGCTGCCAGAGAGCACATTGGCTACAGGGCACCCAAAAGAGCGCAGTGGATGTCTGACGATACCTGGAAGTTAGTACTGGAAAGGAAAGAAATAAAGGCAAAACAAAATACAGCAAGAACACGAGGTGAAAAGACATCGCTAGGGGAAGCGTACAGGCGACACGATTTGCTAGTCAAGCGAAGTGCTAGAAATGACAAAAGACGATGGCACGAGTCACTAGCTTGTGATGCCCAAAAAGCATCTGTAGAACATAGATCCAAGGATCTATATGCAATCACTAAAAAACTCCCTGGTAAAAATTTCGTGAATACAAAACCACTTAAGAACAGCGAGGGAGTATTATCTACATCTAGGAAGGAACAATTGGAAATATGGAGACAGCATTACTCTTGTATGCTTTTAAACCCACCACATAATCTTTCGAATATTTGCTCATGTCCATCCCACACAGTCAGGCAGGATATATCAACTGAATGTCCTGATATTCTCGAAGTGTTGAACGCTATTAACGCTTTAAAGGCAAACAAGGCACCCGGTGCTGATAATATAGCCCCCGAAATGCTTAAAGCTGATCCCCAATTAACGGCTAACATTCTGCTACCCCTCATCGAGAACTTTTGGTTATCATTTGAACTCGACGCAAATCTTAAGGAAGGTATAATTGTGAACATCCCTAAAAAAGGCGACCTTACCGACTGCAGGAACTGGAGAGGTATCACAATCCTTAGTGCAGTTAATAAAATTAAAGTGCATATCATCAATAAAAGAATCTCGGATGCTATTATGGATGATCTCAGACCAGAGCAGGCTGGATTACAATATTTTTTGCACTAAAATAAAACATGTTTTCTTCATATACATATGCATATAAAGTACAATAAATATTCGGCATCAACTAACAAGACTGCAAATCTAAAAGTAATGTTTGAATTTTGCGATTTTGAATGGTTTGAAA
Organism: Pollenia angustigena; assembly: GCA_930367215.1. Lineage (NCBI taxonomy): Eukaryota > Metazoa > Arthropoda > Insecta > Diptera > Polleniidae > Pollenia > Pollenia angustigena. Next base: position 183,143,677 of record OV884057.1, on the reverse strand, counting down.
TGCTGAGTCATGTACCAACTCGATGACGCCTGAAGTTTATAGATTTTTAGAAAACTATTCAGCCGTAAAAGCTTACTTGTCATTCCAAAGTGGTTGTTCGCCGGTTTTGAGCCAATTTTTTTTTTAAATTATGATGAAGCCAAGGTTTGCGGCTTTGTACACAACAAAGGAAATATGTACTATATTATGCATTTAAAAAATAGGGAAAAATGTCAACCTAAAATTAATTGACATGTTCTAGAAAGTAAAGCAACTTTGCAAGAAATTAAAACAGCAAAAGAATGAAAAATAAATGGATTCATAGCCGAACTTGCAAATTAGCAACAGATTTGATAATGAACAGGAGAATTGCCTTTTTAAAAACGTGTAGATAAGTTTCTATCGAAAACGAAACTTAATTTCCGAAAACGTTTCAGCCATCGCAAACTAAAGCTTCTCCGCATAGCCTAAACTAACTAAAGTAACTAGGGTTCTCTGCATAGCATGCCTTTGGCCGTGCGCAAGGATTTTCTCCAATATGGTATAACAAGTACCCGCTTCGCTAACCTTCTAATGGGCGCAAGAAGGGAATGTTAAATCGACTTCGATTCCAATTGAAAATCCATTTTGTGGTAAAAAAAAAATAGATTTTTTGCAATCGAATTTACGTATGTGATTTTATACTGAAATCGATTATTGGGCTTCTAAAATCGGTTTTTTTATTTTTATCAAAATTTTGGCAATTTTTGATTTTAATCGATAAATTATGGGCATGCACAATAAAACTTATTTTTTTTTTTTGTTCTTACATACATACGTCTTTAGGTATGCTTATTAGAGCGGGTCAATTTGTATGGGACGGAAAAAATGAAAAAATCGCATATGCGGGAAGTAATCTACGAACAATTCTAAGAAAATTTGCCTAAGAAACTATGTGTGTAAAATCGATTCGGATGCCGCGATTTTTAAAGGGAAGTTTCATATTCAGGTTATAGAAAATTTTGTTAGAAAAACTTAAACAGATAGCTTATTTATGAGTGTGAGGGACCCACTGAGGTTAAAAAAACGCTAAGTTTTCTTCTAAACCCTTTGTTTTTACTTCTTATTTTTAAAGTACACTTATCCCTCGATTTACACAATACTTTTTTTAAGGTGTTAATCGAGGGAAAGGTATACTTTTGTTTGTTGACCATATATTGAAATAAAACTAAAATTATCCTTTAAGTTTTCTACGATTTATTGTTTTATTTGCAGTTATTAATTTAGCAATAAAATCAGAAAGAATAAAATAAATTTTAAGTGTATTGTTATTAATACAAAGTTAGTTTCTAGATTTGAAAAAAGAACTAAATAACTAAGTTTTTAAGTCCTGCCTGCTTTCCAAGCGTGGATTTTTTTTTCGACTAACATCAGTCACAGCCATAATACTTTCACGATTTTTTTCCGTTACGCGCCGAGAAACACTGGTTAAAAGTTTAACGCATCGTTCAGTTCCTTGAATGTGGCATGGAACTTGTGGGTCAGGAAGTGGTGGATCTTGAAATTCTAAATATTCCTTCAAATAGTCATACGGAATATCTCTTGTAATTGGTGGTTCTGATAAAATACTGTCATCATCTAAATCTATCATATTGAAATAATTGCAGCAGTCAAAATTAATTTTACATTTTTTGTACTCTCTAAGTTTTTCTGCATCGCAAAGTTTGTTACGGTAGTACAAAATTTTTTGTATTGCCTGGTCGCGTATTGATTTACGATCATCGTAAAGCATTGAAAGCATAACATTTTCTGGATGAGCAAAGTATGAGTTATTTTGAACTACAGAGTAAACAATTTGCCGCACATTCAAGGGAAGAAACTGTGTGAGGCGAATAAACTTAAATAAAAGCGTACTGCCGTAAATAACAGAATTGTAGTATTTGATGTTAAAGTACATGGGAACATAAACTCTTATTACGTACTCTGCTAGAGTTTTTAAGTAACTAGTGGGTGAACTTGTTGCGACGTACAATCGTAAAATTCTGCTGGCCTTGGTTAACCAACGGGAGTGCGCTACAGGTCCAGGCTTTATGTTAGCTAAGTCAACAGAAATAAAACCATTCGATATTGCTGAAGCCATTTGAAGCAAATACTTTACGTCATTAGATAAATCAAGCTTCCATTCGTCTGATGAAGAAGGTGGCATGTTCTCTAGCGGAATGGCTGTAAATTCAACAACCCTCTGAAAAAATTTTAAACTTTTTTTAATAAATGTTAAAAAAAATATTCTGGAAAAATTATTTTCCCACCATTTTCTCACAGCACGTAATTTGTTTACTAATTAAGCCGCTGGCAGTTCTTGGTCCGCTCGTTTTCGAATTATCCAGAAATTCGAATAGGTGACGAAAAGGCAATTCATTAAAATGTAGGAGACATATAAACCAATGCAATCTCGAAACGCCGTATTATGCCATTTGAAACGCCTGTGTTAGTGTTTTCTCCATCACTACAAATACCAATTAAATTATTAAAACTGAAACCTTTTTTGCTGAAAAACTCGCTAAGCTGCCTTTGCTTTGTTAAAGCATCTTCAGCTTGAACTGTAACATATCCTAATAGTTTCGAGTTCGGCTCTTTAAGGACGACTAAATGTGCTTCTTTAACCATGCTTTGGTGGTATTTGCCGTCAATTTTTTCCATTGTTAATGCGTCATCTTTTCTGCCATCAAATGAAAAGTAGCATAGGTTGGTGTCTCCTGCTTGACTCTTGCGTACTGCTTCCCGTCCCTTCATCTTTTCTCTGGCGACTTTATTTTTATCCATAATTATTAGGTCTCCAGTTTCATCTCTATAGTCAATATCCTTAAATAGAGCTGTCGCTAAACCTGAAGCTACTCTGTCAGATATGCCGAATCTGTCGCACATCATCGCGAAATTTAAAGCCGAGTACCTTTTGGTATAAGCTCGTGGTTTCGGTGAAATTAATACATCCTCAGATGGTGCACTTAGCTCTATAAGCTCCTCCACCTCCATGTTTAACTGGCTTGGTTGATATGTCGAATCATGACTCACTGGTAGGAAGGTTGCTATTGTTGATACTTGGTCAGAATGATTCTCTGGAATAGTCAGTTTTCTATCATTGTGTTGATCTAGCATAAAAAATGTCAACCTTTTTGGAATTTCTCCACATTTGCATTCATGTACTTTTAAATTACATTTGCATTTTCCAATGAAAAACAAATCATCAATCGATTCCACAAAACGATTTAATTTACTTTTACTTTTTATTTCTCTTTGGTACTTTTCAATGAACTGGTTTAGTTTTAGTAAAATGCTTTTTTCATTCATAAGATCAATAAAAAGTCGATTCCATATTTCAGTTAATTTATTTAACACGTCAGCAGTGAAGTTCTTGTAAGCACACTTTTTTCCTTCTTTTTTTGCCTGGTAACCCAAGAAGAAATAATACTTTAATACATCACGCTTGCTTGGTAAGTTAAGGCCACTAAAATCTGCTGGTGGTCCAAAAATGCAAATATCTGGGGAAGCCATATGAGATATGGTAGATTCATATGAAGAAGATGAAAAATTATTTTCCATTTTACTAGATTATAAATTTAAAATGCAAAATGGAATAGCCAATAAAAAAGCCGAACAGCGGAACGTTTTATTTTTTCACTCGCGTAGTTGAACTTAAATCACACAAATCTTAGTACTTATCACAATGTTTTGTTTTCCTTTTATTGAATATAAATTTAAAGATTCAAACGTTTATTGATTATAAAAACTTATTTATGAATTTAAAAATTTACTGAATAAAAATTAAAAAATTTTATCAACGAAAACTAGACTGTTAGAAAAAAATTGCAACTGCACTGTTTTTAATAAAAATAAAAACGTTAAAAAGGCACCACTTGTTCAAGCGATTTTTTAATTTAACGAACGAGCCTATCTATTAACACTTTTTTCTTAAATTTTTTTCTACTCTGGTCTTACTTTTCGTTAACGCTGGAAGCGATTTCTTTTTTAAAACTTCAGAATAGTTTTCAAAAAAGTTTTTCAATTTCTTTAAAGAAAAAACATGTGTAAAATTTTATTTCAAAATAAAAGTACTCTTAAAGTTTGCGAATTGATAAATATTACATTTTTGCGTTTTCAAATGCGAAAATTTCATTAATTTAATATACAGAGGAAATTTTTTTTTTACACTCTTCAAGGTTTTTACTCGCTGATTGCACTGATGTTACGATCGTAAAAATCGAATGTGTCATATCGTTCGTAATACCGGGAAACCACTGTACCACTTTTCAAAAAATTAAACCTTCCAATTATTGTCAAAAAGCTAAAAATATAAGTTTTGTACATGTAATTTACTTCTATGTAAACATATTTGATACAATTTTTTATACTACCTAAAACTAAATTTCCCCTTAAAAATCGCGGCATCCAAATCGGTTTTAGACCCATACTTTCTTAAGCAAAGTTTCTCAAAATGATCCGTAGAACATTTTCCGCATATGCGATTTTTCGAAAAAAAAATCGACCCGCTCTAATGCTTATGTAGTTTTCCAAGCTTAAAGTTGTAGTTTCACTAGAAGTATACCAAATTCCAACTTTAATGTAAGGGCTCTTGTTCTTCAGAAATTAAAGTCATCAATGGAAAGTGAACAAAACAGTCTTAATCATATCGTACCGAACCAAACACTGAAAGAATGCTTCATGAAAATCAACATATACATATGTATAATACAAACACAACAGGTGAATTAAGCCATGGCATGCCTCTATAAATACGCTAATATTCAAACCGACCAGTGTGTGAGCGATATTTAAATCTAGTTTTAAGCAGAGTGAAAAAACAAAAAGTATGTAATTCATCCTATCAAATACGAAATTACAAGGAAATATCTCTGCATCTTTCTGACATCAATGACATCCCAACGATTGTTTTCAAAAACTAACTTAATAGTAAGTTAGCAAAGAAACAGTCGCCACCGATCAGGAACTATTGTCATAATCCTTTTTAATACTATCCATACATTCAGGCTTGTCACAGAAATCATTTCTGATCAAAAGTGATTTCGTTTTATGAGAAGCAAGATACGAAATCACTTCCACTTTTGATCGGAATTAATTTATGTGACTGGCCTGATTGACTACACAAGAATACAATTTTAGTATGTGAAATTTACAGGCACTTGTTCCTCTAAAGGCCATCTCAAAACTTACACAGTTTCACTTTTTACAGGAAAATTATAAAAAGTAGTCATACCTATCTACCCACTGTAAAAATCTAATTTTAATTTCTCTAGTAGTTTGCCAAAGAAATGCTGGTGTATCCTCCTTTGTGATATAAGGGTTAAGTTTGAAAATTAATCGCAAACGATTTTGAAATCGATTTTGAGGTTCGATTAATCGATTTCAAAAACCGAAATAAAAAAAGTCGATCGAAAAATCGAAAATTTAATTTTGAGTCTATTTACCATTCCCTAGGTGAAATGATAATCTTCTCTATGGTATATATTGTAGTAAATACATTGTTATTTGTACTTTCGAATTGAACAAACATATTTATTTGTATTTTATAATTAATATTTTGGGTTGAACTTAAACCATAACAGTATAACAAATACCGGCTTCGCAAACTAGAGCTTCTCTGCGTAGCCGGCCTTCCGACAGGCGCAAGGATTTTCTCCTCTTTGGTATAACAAACACCGGCTGCGATAGCTAAAGCTTCTATGCATCCTAGATACTTAAATTAAGCAAAAGGGGAAAATAATTAACGAATACAAAAAGGAAATACCTATTTGCAATCGTGTGCAAATTACCTTTAATTTGAAAATACCACTAAGTGGGCGGGGCTGTTTTTGGTTAATGGGGCCCGACGGTCCTCGGCCCCCTTAAAATTTGGTTTAGATTTTTAATTCTAAATCGTGTGGCATGTTTTTTGCGTATGGCCCGCAAACTGTTAGCCTCAATTTTGTTTAAGTCGGCTTAGCGCTTTCTTTTTTTTTTTGGCACAGAAATAATAACATACATACCTCTTCATCTTTAACCAAATGACTTGGTTCGGCATTCTGAGTAATACCCAAGTTTGTGGCCAATTGTTTGACTACTGATACTGCAACTTCACGACCAGCGCTTGCAGGAAATTTATTTAAAACACTGTAACTTTGAGCACCACAGCTATTAGCTGATATTTGTGCCGACAGAGATACCCATTCGCCATACATTTTTTACAGATTTGAAAATGTTTATTTATTTTTGTTTTGTTGTAATTTTTACACTTTTATCAATAAACTTTTTTACGATTTTTCTTCAGTTTCAAAACACGTCAACAACAAAACTTCTTAATCACTGGGCGAGTCATACTCATTTCAATGCAGTCAAATTTTATACTCATATTTTTTATTTAAAATACATAGTTCTTATTTATTTGGATTTATACGAAATATACAATTTATTTAGTAATTTTAATTGCGTAAAAAAAAAATTGTAAATCACAAAAGAAAATTTACACCTGCCTGCAAAAATTTATTCACAATTTAAAATTTTCCGATAAACAGGGCTGCCAGAGCAATTTGTAGTTGAAAAATCGTTAAGTTCCGGAAAAAATCAAAAATCGTGGAACAAATCTAGTTTACCGACGCAGCTCCAAATAAAAAAAAAAAGTACACAGGGTGATAGAAAATTGAAAAATAAGAAGAAAAAATAAAATAAAAAAGTTGGCGGAAACGCTTAGTTTTCAAGTTATGGACGTTTTAAGTTTTTATATAAAAGTCCGATTTTCCACTACATTTTTATCGTTATATGGCCAATATTGGTATCATTTCAAAGCTTTTGACCATATCTTTTTAGATATACAAAATTTATTTGAAAATTACTATCTCTTTACCTCACATTACATTCTTTTTGCATTTTACATCAAAATATTACAGAAGTGCACCAGGTAAGTATGTAGTTTATTTAAATAAAAGTGCATAGCCGACCTTCGGCCGGGCGCAAGGATTTTCTCCTCTATGGTATAGCAAAAACCGGCTTCGCTAAGTAAAGCTTCTCTGCATAGCCGGCCTTCGGCCGGGCGCAAAGATTTGCTCCTCTTTGGTATGACAAATACCGGCTTCGCTAACTAAAGCTTCTCTGCATAGCCGGCCTTCGGCCGGGCGCAAGGATTTTCTCCTCTATGGTATAGCAAAAACCGGCTTCGCTAAGTAAAGCTTCTCTGCATAGCCGTCCTTCAGCAGGGCGCAAAGATTTGCTCCTCTTTGGTATGACAAATACCGGCTTCGCTAACTAAAGCTTCTCTGCATAGCCGGCGTTCGGCCGGGCGCAAAGATTTGCTCTTCTTGGGTATGACCGGTAGGCTTCGCTAACTAAAGCTTCTCTACATAGCCGGCCTTCGGCCGGGCGCAAGGGTTTTCTCCTCTATGGTATAGCAAGAACCGACTTCGCTAAGTAAAGCTTCTCTGCATAGCAGGCCTTCGGCCGGGCGCAAGACTTTGCTCCTTTTTGGGATAGTAAGTACCGGCTTCGCTAAGTCAAAAGCTTTAAAATGATACCAATATTGACCATATACTGATAAAAATGTAGTGGAAAATCACGCTTTTATATAAAAACTTAAAACGTCCATAACTCGAAAACTAAGCGTTTCCGCCAACTTTTTTATTTAATTTTTTCTTCTTATTTTTTAATTTTCTATCTATCTAGGTACTTTTTTTTTATTTGGAGCTGCGTCGGTAAACTAGATTTAAGCCAAAATCGTTGTTCTTGCTTTAAAAATTCGTCACAAAAATTGGACAACTTAACTCCCCATCTACAACTGACATGATTTGCTGTTATAAAGCGGCTCATACACTTGCCATAAAGTTGTTCGACTGTACAATTATATCGCCAATGTGTATGTGGTATTCGATAATGGCACAATATATTGGCAACAATCACAACGAAAAGAATGTTTATGTTATTCCTACAGCCTTTTTATTGAATGAATGAAAACAATGTGCGACTTATTGCATAATATAGGACAAAATGGAAATAATATGGCGAATACCATATACAATAATATTGCAAGTGTATGGGCCGCTTAACATGATGTTAACTTTATATTCAAATAAATACTTGAACCTAAGTCCCAATTTACACTAGGGACATTTCTTGCCGGACATTTCTCGAATTCTCTTTTAATGAAGCGTTTACATATGAAACAATAGAAGTCAGACAGAAATTAATACTTGTATGTAAACTACGAAAAGTAAGAAAGGGAAATGAAAAAATGTCCAGTACAGATAGTCATGTACTACACAATCTACCTTCTTGACCCCTCGCCTTCAAACTTCGTCTGTCCGGCAAGAAATGTCCCTAGTGTAAATTGGGACTAAGGCAAATACCTTTTTCTTACTTGTACTTATCTTTTCCTTCCTTCTAATTTTTTCAAACATTACTTCATACTATACTTAACTAAATAATTGCTATTAACAACATAAATAACTAAAAAAATTGTACACAACAAAAGATTGCAAAATACTATACAGTACCAGCGTTTGGTCAAACTTACGGCAATTTTCAGAAAAAAATTTTTTCAGAAAATATTAAAAATGGTATTATAAGACGTCCCTGAAATTTTCATCCAAAAATTTCAACGTTTAAATTTTTGGTAATTAATGAATTAAACTGCAAGAACTACAAGAAATGCATGAGCGAATCATGATATTTTTCACGTTGGCGTTAAGAAAATGATAGAAAACTTGATTTTCTATCGTTATAGTATTGCGACACCACGCCACTAGCCAATGCGAGATGAAACGTAAAACGCACGAAAAGCAAACAAATAAACATAGCATGTTTGTCTCTTAAGCGGCCCATACACTTGCAATATTATTGTATATGATATTCGCCATATTATTTCCATTTTGTCCTATATTATGCAATAAGTCGCACAATGGTTTCATTCATTCAATAAAAAGGTGAACATAGTCTATAGGAACAACATAAACAGCATTGTACAATGTTGCCAACACACTTCACTTTCTTTTCGCTGTTCAATAAAAATCAAAAGTCTTTTGATTGTTGCCAATATATTGTTCAACCTTCGAGTATCACATACACATTAGCGATATAATTGTACAACACGCAAAATTGAGCAATTTTATTGCAAGTGTATGAGCCGCTTTAAAGATAACGACCAAGGCGAATTGACTAGAAGGTGAGATCAACTCTACAACTACAATGCTTCTGTGGTCGGGTTGTCAAAAATATAGCTAGTAAAAAAAACAGGTTTGTTTACATAAAAAACTAGTTTGCATACAAACTTTGACAAGTCGACCACCGAAAAAAAAACACCACATGTTGACTTGACCCCACCTTCTAGTCAATTCGCCTTGGATAACGACAAAGATGCACGAGTTGCTTCCCCGCCCAGAACAGCTTAACGAATGGTAACTTATGTCGAAAACAGATGACAACGCTATGTTACCCTACGACTACATGAGCAATTTGTGATGTCTTAACGCAAGAAGTAACGCCGGCAAATCAGCTTCGTCAAATTGTCATTGTTTTTGCATGCCCGTCTATACCAGAGATAAATATTGCGACACATATTGAAGTAAGTGCCGGTTCACACACGTCAAGTTTGGCTCGTCAAGTTTTGAGCTTTTAGGAAAGGGGGAAAAAGAAATGACATTCTCTTTTCCCTTCTCTACTAAAAGCTCAAGACTTGACGAGTCAAACTTGACGTGTGTGAACCGTCACTTAATGCCAAAATTAGGTTATCTTTAATGTAGACAGAACTATTTTGAACATATTTATTGCCGGTTCACATACGTCATGTTTGACTCTTCAAGTCTTGATCTTTTAGGAGAAAAGGGGAAAGAGAATGCCATATATTGTCCCCTCTCTCCTAAAAGCTTAAGACTTGACGAGTCAAACTTAACGTGTGTGAACCGGCACTTATTGCCGGCAATTTATGTTGCAATAGTTGGTTAACTATTTCCGACGACAATTATATTGAAAGTACCAAAAAATCCTTCATAAAGATTCTCATTCACTCAGGACCTTGCATATTAAATCTACAGTAGCCCAATAAAGTCTACATACACCTATTTAAAATTTATTTTAATGAAATTTAGCCATGTTAAAAATATTTTTATATAGGGATTTTACAGAAAATAGTTAAAATCATGAATGGTAAGATAAAAAAGCCAAAGGTTGTAAATTTTTGTTTTAAAAATGGCTTTTTTCTTTATTTTGCACACAAAAATATGTACATACAGCAGAAACATATCTCTAAAAAGATCGAAAAAACACATCTTAAAGTAACGGCATTTTATTCCTTTACTTGTGTTTGGTATTGGTTAAAAAGATTTTTTTAATTTTCCTAAAATGTCCCGAAATACTATGTAAAAAAGAAGTTCCTGCAAAGATTAGAAAGGTTATCGTAAAGTTAAAAAATGAAAAGAAGTAGTTCAAAAAAATCTCAAACACTTAAAGTTTGTCCTTCAACAATTATTTTAAAAAGTTTAATAATATCAATACCACTGAAAAAAACACCGATTAGATAGGCCAAGCCAACATTGAGGCGGTAAAAACGAAATATTAGATGATAATACGGCCTGAATGTTAACAAATAAAACTAAAACTAGTGAGAAAGATCTTGAGAAATTAAAAATATTAGTATTATAATATTAGTATATTTATTGCGGTCTTCGTTTAGCAAACTTAAATCTTTAATAGCAAAAAGGCCTCTCGCAAAAAAAGAAGCAAATGTAACGTTAAAAAATAAAAAAAAGCAGAAAACACAAAATTTAGTGAGAAGTAGCATAAGCTTTGGCTAAACTATTATGCTGGGTACACACAGTGCAATCTACATGCAATCTGTTTCAATGCAACCTCAAAATATCAAAGCGTTTGGATGTTGATGCAATCTGGAAGCATGAAAATTAATTTAATTCACTAGATTGCGTAAATGAGTTGCATAGTGTGTACCCAGCATTACAAACGAACTTTTTTTAGATGGATATTTTAGGTGGATATTTAGTAATATCATTGAGGTTGTTCGTTATAGATATTGCTAAAGATTAGCTATGAATAATTAGTATTGTGGTTATTTTGTTGAACTGTTTATGGGTTTTAATCCAATTTGGATATTTTAATTAGGCTAAAGCCATGAATATCAAAGCAAACGTTCAAGATCGCCACAAACTAAGCGATAGTAGCAATAGTCTTTCTTGAATATTTTATCAGTAAAATATTTGAAAATTGTTCGATATCGTCATTATTTTTGCCTGTCAATCAAGGTGAATTTAACAAGATAAGTACAACTCTACAACTACAAAAAGCCCCATGTATTTTTTCCAATTTAATAGGCGGCTGTCAAAAATTCTGAATGGCAAAAATTGATTGAAAAACAAAATAAAAATTTTGTTTGGTTTATAAAATAGATTATTAAATTCACTTTAATTATTTGCAGTTTTTCTAAGAAATTTGTTCGGTTATTTTGGCGCAAAACATAAACAAAATTATATTTTGACGTTTCCCTATATTTTGTTAATTCGCCGTGGTAACAGCTAATGAACGGCTGACTATTTGAATTTACCTTCTTAAATTCGCCTTGGTCTCAATATTAAACTAATACAACAACAGGCAAAGCAAGGCGAATTTAACAAGGTAAGTGCAACTCTACAACTACAAAAAGCCCCATGTATTTTTTTGCAATTTAATAGGCGGCTGTCAAAAATGCTGACAAGGCAAAAATTTACTGAAAAACAAAATAAAAATTTTGTTTGGGTAATAAAAGAGATTAATAAATTTCGTTTAATATTCGCAGTTTTTCTAAGAATTTTTTCGGTTATGTCGGCGCGAAACATAAACAATATTATATTTTGACATTTCCCTATTTTTTTAATTCGCCGTGGAGACAGCTGATGAACTGCTGACGAGTTGAGTCAAGGCGAATTTACTTCAGGTGGTGTCGAAAAGCCAGCCGGTTTTTTTTTTGTTCAGGCCAGATGTGTCAAAAGTTTGTTTACATGTGCTTTTTAAAATTGAGTTTTTAAATTAACATTTTGCTTTACAACTTATAAATGAAAAAATTAAACAATAAAGAAATGATAAATTAAACTATGTATAAAAATTAAGTTAAAATCTTTTTTATATCACCAAAACTAATTTTTACCATTATAACTATAGCTTAAAGCTATTTCTATGATTATGTGCAGTTTAATATTTAAATGTATAAAATGAACACAGAAATGAAACGGCTTAGATTATTTTAAATACAACATTAAATTCAACCGAATTTGGGAATTAATGCTCACAAAAATTGCACAAGTTTATGTTAGAAAAACTATTATTTTCTTAATTCCAAAAATAATTTTATTTTTTTTCATTTTTTTTTTTCTCAATTATTTTTGTTAATTTTAGTTTAGGGATGCCAGATAAATTTTTTCTTCAATCCCAAATTTAAAATAAAATTACTTAAAATATCCCCTCTAAAAATAAAAAGCCACTAAATAATTCTTTAAAAAAAAATTATTTAGTTTAGCATAGATAAACACACTAAAACAATAATGTCATGTAACCAATTTTACAATTTGGTAATTATCTTACAAATTCTGACCAAAAATCTACGTTATTAAAAGAAGTGGAAGTTGTGATCAGTTAATCTAAGATATAATTAATAGATTTTAAATTTCTTGTTCCTATGACTAGTGGTCAAAATATAAACCTTAAAGCATCATGAGAACATTGGCAAACATGCTTCTAGCATTAATGGAGTCTGCCTGGAAATCCATGTTACACCATTTTATATCGTTTAAGAACTTGAAATGTTCACAACTTCAGAAAATTCCTAATGTGGAGAATTAGGGCTATAATAACGACCCACAAACTCATCCATTTAACGCGTAAAATAATAATTGGCTTAGCCATTCAAGAGTGTTCTTTAAATCGAAAAAGCAAAACAATAAAATTGTTCAGTTGTTTGTAATACTCTTTTAAACTAATTTGTATAATTTTTATTATTTTCAGTTTAACAAAGAAATAATTGTTTAATATTTGTCGTAAAATTCTTTTATCACGGAAATCTTATTAAAAAATTACATATACAATTTTTGGGTTTTTTGTTTTCGATTTTCAGAACACCCCTGAATACGTTTAAAAGTATTTTTACTTCATAGAGTTTTAACAGGTCAACCTAAACAAATGGGGCAAACGTTTTTTAGATGAGAAAAATATGCTGCTGATTAATTTTAAATAAAAAACTGATATTTACTGATCAGCAAATCAGATTTTTCAGCCGTCCGATATTGTATTTGCGCTATAATTTGTTTCATATATATTGTATTAAAATGAGTTTTGTACATAAAAAGTCTTACAGATTTTATATATGTAGGACGGCTTGTAACAGAAACAAATCTATCAATAATTTCCCTAAAAAGAAAAATGTTTTTTTTACATTCTCAATATAAGCCCGAAATTAATTGTTTTAAACTAATTTGAGATAAGAACCCCAAATCTGGTAGCCCTGCTTTAGTCAACTGTTTTATACAAAGCGAATTCATATATATATTAATTCGCCTTGTTTTTGACATTACATGACCGAAAAATAAAAACAAAATACATGTTGTTTTTTGTGTTGTTGACTTGTTGTAGTCTCGCCGCCACCTGAAGTAAATTCGCCTTGAGTTGAGTTTACCTTGTTGAATTCGCCTTGAGGCAAAGCAACAGCAGACAATTATTTTCTGAGGCCACCTTGTAAATAATGACACTTGTTAATGATATTTTTTGTATTTAGTAGTGCTGCCATACTTTTATCTTAATTAAATAACTTTTTAAGAAAAACTCAAAAAGTTAATCTGCATTAAATACGATTTACGTTTATATGAAAATTTACTTAATATAGCTTTAATTATTATCCTGAAAATTGGGCATAAGTCAGTTTTACGATTTTGACGGTTTCCTCCGCAAAGTTTTACGATTTTTAACAAATTTTATCTGGGCCCTTCGACTGCATTATCATCATATAAATAAACGCCATCTTGACTGTTACTGTTGCTTTTAATATGGTTTGTCGTATCTGTCGGTAATTCTGCCGTTTTGTTCTTGTGCACACAAACCTATGGCTCGTCAAGACGTTGTTTTAGGGTTTTAAAATATCAACAAATTGTGACCTTTTGCGATAACATTTTTAGGTATAAACGTTTTTGGCACGTTTTAAAATACGCTATATAGACAACTCTAAACAGATGTGCAATTGTTTACAAGCTTGATAAATTTTTTGGAATTATTGGTTATATTGTTTAATTTTTTATAAATATAAAATTACAAAAAATCTTTTGACAAAATGAGCCACTTTTCCCGACAGCATTTTGCTGAAGTAGATATTAAAGAACTTATACATCATTACAAGCAGTATGAATGCTTGTGGAACTTTAATATCCAGGACTATAAAGATAAAGCAATGAAGCAGAAAGCTTGGTTACAAATAGCCAATCACTTTAACAAAGATGTTAATGAAGTGAAACGAAAGATAAAATACCTTCGTTCTGCCTATGTGACTGAAAAAAGAAAAGTTGCGGCATCAAGAAAATCAGGCAAAGAATCCACGTATAAACCAATGTTATTTTACTTCAATGATTTAGATTTTCTAACTAACGTAGTGATTTTGCGAAAATATGGAAACGATGCAGAACAATGTAAATTTGAGTTTGTAAGTATATTGTTATTTGTCTTAAATCTGTTTAATCCAAGCTTAAAATATTGAACCCAAAATTTAACAAAGATAACGTTTTACTGTAGGTTCGGAACGAAAACGCGTTTTATTGGCGGCCTATATTTTCCTTTAAATTTTGTATGTACTCAACTTTATTATTAATATAAATCGAAAATGTCCGAAACATTTTTGTTCAAAGTTGGGTTGACTGTTTGTTTTAATAACTAATCTAAATCTAATCCAATCGGGGCAGTATTTGTATTACAAAAAAAGGCTTGTGCAATTAATCTTTTAAAATTTTCGAAATCCATCACTAGCTAAATTAAAAAAGGCTAAGATCTAGTTTAAGGACGAAGCAAAAAAATAAAAAAAAGTACATAGGGTGATAGAAAATTGAAAAGCAAGGTGCGAATCGCATCGCATATTCCGTACGGAATCAAAAGTTTTCTTATTTTGTTTTTTAAATACATTTGATAGACTTTTTTTTAATTTTTGATAGTAAGTTAAGCAAGGCTATGCATATTATGGTTAGGCCTTAAAAGTGGCACAAATGCATTACGTTTCTGAACGTAGGTATATGGCCAATATTGGTTTAATTTTGAAGCTTTTGAATAGATATTTCTTGTTATATTAAATTTATTTTCGAAAGCCGATTTTATATTCCTTAAGGTTTGTCACTTTCACTGTTAATAAAGAACTAAAAACTTAAGATAATATAGCAAGTTAGCTGTTATATACAAGTGGCCCCCAGCCATATGAACATTGGAATATTGAAATCCAATAAAAGTAAAAAAAATTAAAACTAAAAATTTAGACAGTGGCAAGAAACAGAAGAAAAAAACCGTTAAGTGCAAATAAATTAAATTCTTAAAAACAATTAAAATATACAAAGCCAAAAAAAAAACTTAATTTTCAATTGTGTATCATATGTATATCGCCTAAGTGTATAAATTTTGTAAAATAATTTAAAGTTTTATAAATTATTCTGTAATATATGAGGGGCTTAAAGCACTAGGGGTTCAAGTGACTTATTTTAAATAATGAGACAGAAGCGGTTGTTTCGCTTGTGCTCCAAGCGTAGTAGGTATTTTAATGTCAAGTGCTTGAATTATTCACTATATCCAGCGTCCGGATGAGAATCCTACATTCACCTCTTGTGCTCTGAACAACTTCTCCGAACTATACCTATAACACTATGGAACATTTTTGGGATTATTGTCTGGGGGGTGAGAAATTCCAAGTCAGGGTGATGGTACTAGGTCAGTATAGTAAAACCCTCAAAGGGTTTGGCGTTCGTATGTGTCAGTTTTTTTTTATGACATTTTAAATTTTTTCCTTATCTTGATGTTTTTTCGCTTAGTTGTAACATTTTGGCAAAAACGTAGTTTAACATAACTCGAGAACCACTTGTCCGATTTTGATAAAACAAACTCAAAAGAATTTAGAATTTCTTTAATCCGTTCATATAACGTTTTTCTTTATAATCAAAAGTTTTGCCGGTAAAAATAAATTTGTGGAGAAAAAAAAATATTTTTTTGCCTAAAAATTAAAATTTTTTTTTTTTTTAATTCATAAAAAATCCAAAACGGAAAAAAGGATAGGAAAAATGCGACATAGATCATAGAAATCGATTAACGCGTTCTGCTTTTATTTACAATTATGTGAAGGTATCCCATTTTGACAAGAATATTGATATTTGTTTTTATTCAAAAAAGTGTCAATTATCGCCTTTTTTATAAATTTTCCCCAATAACTCCAGACTTCTGGCCATAAACTACTAAAAAAATTAAGTAAACATTTTTATAATTTTTTATTTTAATAATTAGTATTGTGGTTATTTTGTTGAACTATTTATTGTTTTCAATCCAAATTTTTAATATTTTTTTAATTAGGCTTAAGTTCATGAAATTTAATTTTTATTAAATTATTTTTATGAAGAAAGGAATTTTACAACATGAAAATCAATTAAAATTGTTATTGATAATCTTTCATTCTTGACGTGGCTCGGGCTCGAACCCTGGCCGGCAGGTTACCATGACATGTTTCGATCGCAACCACTCGATCTCCTCAGATGGATTTGCCGTCTTACACTCGCAGCCATCGACGACTGCTGACGTCACTAGTCAAACATCAATCCTTAAACCAAATTGTATTTTAACATTTGGTAGATCGAAATTTGCTTTCCTGAATGATTATCTATTTTAATTGATTT
The DNA here is from genome assembly GCA_930367215.1 of Pollenia angustigena. Classification (NCBI taxonomy): domain Eukaryota; kingdom Metazoa; phylum Arthropoda; class Insecta; order Diptera; family Polleniidae; genus Pollenia; species Pollenia angustigena. The sequence continues at coordinate 183,126,800 of OV884057.1, read as the reverse complement.
TACATGTTTTTTCCTTTACTTCTGTTTTTTCGTACTTTCGTCAAGAATTTTTCTTGAAGTCCAAGTACATTTTTTTGTTTTTTCACTTTGTCTTTCTCTTTTCTGTTGACCTTTTTCAGCACAACTTGAAGGACAAATGTACACATAGAGCTCGTGCCTTAGCTTTAACAATAATTAGTATTGTGGTTATTTTGTTGAACTATTTATGGTTTTCAATCCAAATTTTTAATATTTTTTTAATTAGGCTTAAGTTCATGAAATTTAATTTTTATTAAATTATTTTTATGAAGAAAGGAATTTTACAACATGAAAATCAATTAAAATTGTTATTGATAATCTTTCATTCTTGACGTGGCTCGGGCTCGAACCCTGGCCGGCAGGTTACCATGACATGTTTCGATCGCAACCACTCGATCTCCTCAGATGGATTTGCCGTCTTACACTCGCAGCCATCGACGACTGCTGACGTCACTAGTCAAACATCAATCCTTAAACCAAATTGTATTTTAACATTTGGTAGATCGAAATTTGCTTTCCTGAATGATTATCTATTTTAATTGATTTTACATGTTTTTTCCATTACTTCTGTTTTTTCGTACTTTCGTCAAGAATTTTTCTTGACGTCCAAGTACATTTTTTTGTTTTTTCACTTTGTCTTTTTCTTTTCTGTTGACCTTTTTCAGCACAACTTGAAGGACAAATGTACACATAGAGCTCGTGCCTTAGCTTTAACAATAATTAGTATTGTGGTTATTTTGTTGAACTATTTATGGTTTTCAATCCAAATTTTTAATATTTTTTTAATTAGGCTTAAGTTCATGAAATTTCATTTTTATTAAATTATTTTTATGAAGAAAGGAATTTTACAACATGAAAATCAATTAAAATTGTTATTGATAATCTTTCATTCTTGACGTGGCTCGGGCTCGAACCCTGGCCGGCAGGTTACCATGACATGTTTCGATCGCAACCACTCGATCTCCTCAGATGGATTTGCCGTCTTACACTCGCAGCCATCGACGACTGCTGACGTCACTAGTCAAACATCAATCCTTAAACCAAATTGTATTTTAACATTTGGTAGATCGAAATTTGCTTTCCTGAATGATTATCTATTTTAATTGATTTTACATGTTTTTTCCTTTACTTGATTTTCATGTTGTAAAATTCCTTTCTTCATAAAAATAATTTAATAAAAATTAAATTTCATGAACTTAAGCCTAATTAAAAAAATATTAAAAATTTGGATTGAAAACCATAAATAGTTCAACAAAATAACCACAATACTAATTATTGTTAAAGCTAAGGCACGAGCTCTATGTGTACATTTGTCCTTCAAGTTGTGCTGAAAAAGGTCAACAGAAAAGAGAAAGACAAAGTGAAAAAACAAAAAAAATGTACTTGGACTTCAAGAAAAATTCTTGACGAAAGTACGAAAAAACAGAAGTAAAGGAAAAAACATGTAAAATCAATTAAAATAGATAATCATTCAGGAAAGCAAATTTCGATCTACCAAATGTTAAAATACAATTTGGTTTAAGGATTGATGTTTGACTAGTGACGTCAGCAGTCGTCGATGGCTGCGAGTGTAAGACGGCAAATCCATCTGAGGAGATCGAGTGGTTGCGATCGAAACATGTCATGGTAACCTGCCGGCCAGGGTTCGAGCCCGAGCCACGTCAAGAATGAAAGATTATCAATAACAATTTTAATTGATTTTCATGTTGTAAAATTCCTTTCTTCATAAAAATAATTTAATAAAAATTAAATTTCATGAACTTAAGCCTAATTAAAAAAATATTAAAAATTTGGATTGAAAATTTTTTATTTTATTTATTTATTTTAATAAATATTGCCTAGACTTTTTCGATGGTGGTTGTTCGGGTTGTTGGATACTGATGGCTCATATGGGGGATCATCACGTGCATGATATGTCGGAGCAGCCGTAGAAGAGAAAATATCTGGGCTAGAAGCTTTTGGCACAGGAATGTGGTCCGAATGAGGCAATGGTGTTGCGGCACTTGCAACACCAACGTAATTATACGATTTTCTTATCCTTTTTGCGGCTCCTTTATTCGCACATGCATAGCAATTCAATGGATTGTGACCTTCGCCAGGATTAGTCCAAGTCATTGGGATACCGAATGGCATACTTTCACGTCTTCTATTTTTCCAATCCATTAGACGGTTGTAGCAGCTTTTACACACTATATTTGGTACCCAATTTTCGTTCACTATAACATTTTGGTTGAAGTACATCTCGTATGTTTGAACAAAATCAGTATTGAAATTTCACCTTTTTTTATGTGTTGAGACATATTGACCACAGCAGTAGCAAAAGCTATTTATATCTGGCTTGCACAGTTCCATATTCTGTTATCTTTTAAAAAACTAGAGAAAAATCACTTTTACTGTTCGCGTTTGTCGGCACTTGTTGAATGACAAAAATCGATTAATGAACAGCTATAAATACTACGTATTTTTCAATATGACAGGTACGTTCCAAAACATGAGCACTAATAGATGTGGGTGGAATTTCTGTAAAAAAATCATACAGGTAGCCAACGGAAAACCCCAAATAATTAAAAAAGTGCACTTTCCTTTTTTCCTTTCAATTGTCCACGCACATTTATCACCGCTTATTACTTTGCTACCGCAATCATAAAAATCAAATAACCTTTTGTTTATTACTTTTTTTTTTTTTTTTTTTTTGAATTCTAAGAATCTTAAAAAAAGTCATAAATGTTTTTGCAAAGAATTTTGTGCATAACTCGAGCAAATTTTTGAAATGCATACCTTCACTTAATTGTTAATAAAAGCGAAACGCGTTCATCGATTTTCATGCTTTATGTCTCATTTATTTCATAGGTTATGCGACTTCACGTAAAAGTAATAGGACTTGAAACTTTTTTTTACTGTTTTGGATTTTTTATGAATTAAAAATAAAAAATTTAAATTTTTTGGGCAAAAAATATTTTTTTTCTTCATACATTCATTTTTAACTTCGAAAGTGTTGCACATATAGAAAAACGGTATAGAAACAGATTAGAGAAATTGTAATTCTTAATTTTTCTAAATTTGTTTCATCAAAATCGGACAAGTGGTTCTCGAGTTATGTTAAACTACGTTTTTGCCAAAATGTTATAACTAAGCGAAAAAACATCAAGATAAGGAAAAAATTTAAAATGTCATAAAAAAAAACTGACACATACGAACGCCAAACCCTTTGAGGGTTTTACTATACTGACCTAGTACCATCGCCCTGACTTGGAATTTCTCACCCCCCAGATTCGCTGTTGTACTGTGTAATTCCATATGTAAACTAAATTTTAGTAAAAGGCACTTAAACCCCTTGTGCTCTTAGCCCCTCATATCAAGCTGAAGGCCTTAGTAGCCATTGCTTTAATAACGTTTTTATAAATTATGTAATTAATAAATAAATAAAAAGTATTATTGTTTAGAAAATTTCAAAAAACCATGAAGTCGTGTTATGTCAAATTTTTTCGTAATGCCTGTCTTTTTGATAACCAGGGATGAAACGATACGAGTAAATACAAGTACATATTCGATACTTTTTTATAAGTACCAATGATTTTTGTAATCGATACTTAGCAACCGAGTAACAAGTAGTATCGATAAAAAATACTCGGTATCGGTCAAAAGTAATCGTTTCACTTTGATATTGAAGTTAAACGTAAATTTTTGATTATTTTCCAAAGCTGGAGCAGCAGTAACGGTGTGAAGAAACCGTTTGACCAGTTAACACCTATAAACCGAAAATCGTCTAGGTCCATTTCCTCAATTTATGGCTATAGGAAGTCCGTTATCATCTTGCGATAGCGAACATCATTCACGGTAATTGCTTGGCCGACCTCTTTTTCGAAGAAGTACGATAACGCCGCTCAGTGGCTGAAAATCGTTTTTCATCGGCCAAAAATCTGTAACTTTTGAACCGATAGAGGTAATTTTGCAATTTTTTTTTTGCAGGAGAGACGACTTTACAGTTTTACAGTTTTAATTTTGTTAAAATCCGTTCTGTAGTTGTTGAGAAATTTAAGGTCAAAGTTTAACTTTTGATGTTTTTTAGCATTTAGTATGAAAATGCTAATGATTGAGATTGAGAACTATGGTATTTTTATACCCTTCACCACAGGTGTAAAAGGGTATATATAAGTTTGTCATAACGTTTGTAATTTCCACAATATTGATTTTAGACCCCATAAAGTATATATATTCTGGGTCCATATGAGAAGAGAAGTTGATTTAACGATGTCCGTCTGTCCGTCTGTCCGTCTTACGTTTGATATGTGTTTTCCGGATAATCCAGACATGATAGCGGCTAGGTTGTTTTACATTTATGTCACATATAGTCCACCATTTCTTGCTATTGAAATTCAGCAAGATCGGTCCACAAATGGCTGAGATATGATCAAAAAACCACGACTGCCTCTAATTTTTTCCAAAAATCCCTTGTTGTTGTTGTATTTTTATTGCTTTTTTCTGTATATCTGGAGAACGGTAAGAGCCAAAGTTTCCAAATTGGGTACACACATTTTGGTTGTCAATACACACCACCCTACAAAATGTGGGCGGGATGGGAGAAGTGGGCGTGGTCCCTCCCGTACAAAAAAAAGTAAAAATTGTATAAAAACCTTAATTTTAGGGCTGTCATATGTCCTATGGATATGACTTATATACCAAAATATCGGAAATTTTTAGTAGAACATATTTTATAAAGAACTCGGGAAAATCGGTTCAGATACAAAAAAGTTATGACCAAAATTATTTTTTTTTTTTAAATACCAATTTTCGGTAACCATGGATCTTCCCGAGTCCAAGTTTTATAACACAAATAAATGGTAAATTTCTTGCTCAACACGTCGGTATATAAATCTGTCAAATCGGTTAAAAAATGGCTGAGTTATAATCAAAATACTGAAATCCCAAAAGTTACTCTTTTTTATACCCTTCACCACAGGTGTAAAAGGGTATATATAAGTTTGTCATAACGTTTGTAATTTCCACAATATTGATTTTAGACCCCATAAAGTATATATATTCTGGGTCCATATGAGAAGAGAAGTTGATTTAACGATGTCCGTCTGTCCGTCTGTCCGTCTTACGTTTGATATGTGTTTTCCGGATAATCCAGACATGATAGCGGCTAGGTTGTTTGACATTTATGTCACATATAGTCCACCATTTCTTGCTATTGAAATTCAGCAAGATCGGTCCACAAATGGCTGAGATATGATCAAAAAACCACGACTGCCTCTAATTTTTTCCAAAAATCCCTTGTTGTTGTTGTATTTTTATTGCTTTTTTCTGTATATCTGGAGAACGGTAAGAGCCAAAGTTTCCAAATTGGGTACACACATTTTAGTTGTCAATACACACCACCCTACAAAATGTGGGCGGGATGGGAGAAGTGGGCGTGGTACCTCCCGTACAAAAAAAAGTAAAAATTGTATAAAAACCTTAATTTTAGGGCTGTCATATGTCCTATGGATATGACTTATATACCAAAATATCGGAAATTTTTAGTAGAACATATTTTATAAAGAACTCGGGAAAATCGGTTCAGATACAAAAAAGTTATGACCAAAATTATTTTTTTTTTTTTAAATACCAATTTTCGGTAACCATGGATCTTCCCGAGTCCAAGTTTTATAACACAAATAAATGGTAAATTTCTTGCTCAACACGTCGCACAGTAGCGCCCGTAGAGCAAACGAGGTTGCAAAAATCAAAATTTTCATGAGCACCGACGAAGTTTTGAATAAACTCATGTTATAGGAAACTTTTCAACGATTTCAAATCTGCCACTCTTAATAATATCACATTTTTAGTTTAGAAGATATAGCCGTTCAAAGTTGACCGACTTTCGGTTTTCAAAAAAACACACAATTTTTAGTAAATTTGTTGCGATTTCAGGTGTAATATCACGAAAAATAGGTAACGAATCGCCTTATTTTTTGTTTGTATTGATTGATGCATTTATTAAATGTGTAATGATAAAAAAAAAATGAACTGTTTGCTTTGTGTTTCTCCTGGTAAATCACTATTTAAAAACTATCCGTTTTTTCACTATTTTTCAACTTTGACGGAAAATAACAAAAATCTATATTTTTCTATATTTGCCATATTTGCAAAATCTGTTCTTTGATTATTTCTTTACATAATTCAAAAATTTTATCTGCCCGTACGTGCCCGTTTGGCTTCTAGAGGTAAAAAAGGTTAAAAAGACATGGTTGCCATACTAATATTGCGGTTTAATAAAATTCTTTAATTTGGCCCCTACAGCGCGTAGGATGCTCCTAGATGGGTCAAATGTATGACCAACCCCACTTTATTATTTATTGCCGAATTTCGGTTTTTTTAGTTATTTCAATAAACTAAACCATTTTTGAGTTACGCGAATATATGTGTGACATGGAATTACCCATATACCGAAAATACAGAAAATTGAAAAAATAAATTTAAAAAAAAAAAAAAAATTTTTTTTTTTTAATTTGTTGGGTAATAATTTAGAACCCTAAAGAAAAAAAAAATAAAAACAATCTAAAAATGTAAAAATAATTTTTTTTTAGGTACCATAAAATTGATTTTTCTACTAATTTTAACTTTGATAACCCATAAGTAGGCCCCTACACAGCGTAGCACCCTTTTCAAATGCACATTTCATAGGCTGAACAGTTATCTATCATATGCTGTTTAAACTGTTCAATTACCTTATTCGGTTCAAAAGATATGATTTTTGCAACGAAAAAACTCAAATGGCGCCACTGTGCGTCGGTATATAAATCTGTCAAATCGGTTAAAAAATGGCTGAGTTATAATCAAAATACTGAAATCCCAAAAGTTACTCTTTTTATAATTAAGTTTGTTTTTTTTATAATTAAGTTTGCTTAAATATATGTACACATATGTAGGTATATATATATATATATATATATATATATATGCCTAAAAGCCAATTTAATGGAAATTTTATTTTTAAGCACGTTGGTATATAAATCTGCCAAATCGGTTAAAAATGGTTAAGTTATGTGCAAAATACTCCAAAAAAGGACTAAAAACATTAACATTTTTATAAAAACTAAAATTTTACAGCTGTATTATGACCTATTCATACGTTTTAAAAATTGTATAAAAACCTAAATTTTAGGGCTGTCATATGTCCTATGGAAATGACTTATATACCAAAATATCGGAAATTTTAAGTAGAACATATTTTATAAAGAACTCGGGAAAACCGGTTTTTTTTTAAATACCCATTTTCGGTAGCCATGGATCTTCCCGAGTCCAAGTTTTATAACACAAATAAATGGTAAATTTCTTGCTAAACACGTCGGTATATAAATCTGTCAAATCGGTTAAAAAATGGCTGAGTTATAATCAAAATACTGAAATCCCAAAAGTTACTCTTTTTATACCCTTCACCAGAGGTGTAAAAGGGTATATATAAGTTTGTCATTACGTTTGTAATTTCCACAATATTGATTTTAGACCCCATAAAGTATATATATTCCGGGTCCATATGAGAAGAGAAGTTGATTTAACAATGTCCGTCTGTCCGTCTTACGCTTGATATGTGTTTTCCGGGAAAACCAGACATGATAGCGGCTAGGTTGTTTTACATTTATGTCACATATAGTCCACCATTTCGTGCTATTGAAATTCAGCAAGATCGGTCCACAAATGACTGAGATATGATCAAAAAACCACGACTGCCTCTAATTTTTTCCAAAAATCCCTTGTTGTTGTTGTATTTTTATTGCTTTTTTCTGTATATCTGGAGAACGGTAAGAGCCAAAGTTTCCAAATTGGGTACACACATTTTGGTTGTCAATACACACCACCCTACAAAATGTGGGCGGGATGGGAGAAGTGGGCGTGGTACCTCCCGTACAAAAAAAAGTAAAAATTGTATAAAAACCTTAATTTTAGGGCTGTCATATGTCCTATGGATATGACTTATATACCAAAATATCGGAAATTTTTAGTAGAAATCGGTTCAGATACAAAAAAGTTATGACCAAAATTATTTTTTTTTTTTTAAATACCCATTTTCGGTAACCATGGATCTTCTCGAGTCCAAGTTTTATAACACAAATAAATGGTAAATTTCTTGCTCAACACGTCGGTATATAAATCTGTCAAATCGGTTAAAAAATGGCTGAGTTATAATCAAAATACTGAAATCCCAAAAGTTACTCTTTTTTATAATTAAGTTTGTTTTTTTTATAATTAAGTTTGCTTAAATATATGTACACATATGTAGGTATATATATATATATATATATATATATATATATATATATATATATATATATATATGCCTAAAAGCCAATTTAATGGAAATGTTATTTTTAAGCACGTTGGTATATAAATCTGCCAAATCGGTTAAAAATGGTTAAGTTATGTGCAAAATACTCCAAAAAAGGACTAAAAACATTAACATTTTTATAAAAACTAAAATTTTACAGCTGTATTATGACCTATTCATACGTTTTAAAAATTGTATAAAAACCTTAATTTTAGGGCTGTCATATGTCCTATGGAAATGACTTATATACCAAAATATCGGAAATTTTAAGTAGAACATATTTTATAAAGAACTCGGGAAAACCGGTTTTTTTTTAAATATCCATTTTCGGTAGCCATGGATCTTCCCGAGTCCAAGTTTTATAACACAAATAAATGGTAAATTTCTTGCTAAACACGTCGGTATATAAATCTGTCAAATCGGTTAAAAAATGGCTGAGTTATAATCAAAATACTGAAATCCCAAAAGTTACTATTTTTTATAATTAAGTTTGTTTTTTATTTTATAATTAAGTTTGTTTTTTTTATAATTAAGTTTGCTTAAATATATGTACAAATATGTAGGTATATATATATATATGCCTATAAGCCAATTTAATGGAAATATTATTTTTAAGCACATTGGTATATAAATCTGCCAAATCGGTTAAAAATGGTTAAGTTATGTGCAAAATACTCCAAAAAAGGACTAAAAACATTAACATTTTTATAAAAACTAAAATTTTAGAGCTGTATTATGACCTATTCATACGTTTTAGATATCAAAATATCGGAAATCTTTAGAAAAACTCGGAATATCAGTAAAAAAAAAAGTAATGTCAAAAATATAGTTTTTTCTTAATACCTATTTTCGTGAACCATAGAACTTCCCGACTACAAGTTTTATCACCAAAGTAAATGGTAATTTTATACTTTAAGATGTCGGCATGACCAAATACTGAAATTCGATCAAAACTTAACGTGCTATATATTAATTAAATTAAATGTGCAAATAATTAAATAAAACTAAACGATATATATTTTATAAATATACATGTATATATACATGTATTTAAATATATATATAAACTTCTGTTCTTTCCAAACCATGGTGAAGGGTATATAAGATTCGGCATAGCCGAATATAGCACTCTTACTTGTTTTATTAAAAAATTGGTATTGTTTTCAGCCCACTGTTTTAAGAACTTTTTAATCTACATAACTGCCGAATTTCGTTGGCATATCTTTGTTCATGTCAGATTTATAGAATGTCAAACCTTAAAAATATTATTTTTTACTCATATTGAAAGCCTTTTTATTCATTTACACTATATTTTAATAATTTTAATGTTTGACATTCTATAAATCTAACATGAATAAATTTATCATAATGAATTTTGGCAGTTATGTAGATTAAAAAGTTCTTAAAACAGTGGACTGAAAAACATCCCCATTTTTGATAAACAAATACCCAAATTCCCAATCCCGGAAAACGGCTTTAAATTTTTTTTTTGTTCAATAAAGGCAATATAATTTACCATTCGATATTGCTCAGAATTTTCTAGAAAATAATGGACATATTAGAAAACATTACTGTTCTAAATGTATAAAAATCGGTGTGCTGAATTATTAGAATTTTTTACTCAAATATTTTTTTTTTTTTTTTTTTTTTTGTTTGAAAAATTTGATTTGGAATAGGGCATATGGGAGTAAAAATGTCAAACTGACTATAAATTGCTTCTAAAATTATCTGCAATTAAAAACTCTGTTGCTTCTACAATCATACACTTAATGTTTTCTTTTGAAAAATATAAACATTTTTATATATTTCTGGAGAAATTCGTATTCATATTACCTTTATATGCATATACATTCGCCTCGTACATGCCACTATACCTTTAAAAAAAATGTATAGGCATGTAATAATACCTATGATTTTGTGAATACGTTTCTACATTATCAACTCTACAACAGGTTCAACTGGAACCAGTTCCACTAGAAAACTTTTTAGATTAAAAAAATAAATAAGTGTAAATTTTAAAATTTTTTTTTCTTTTTTTATTTAAATAACAATAAGGACAAAATATTTTTCCCTTAAAGAACAATAAAATTTATTATATCTACTATTGATTCGGTTGGAAAATTGCCTCCAAATATTCCATATTTGGTTTTGTATTATCTTTTTCCTGTATCAGCCCTTTTGCTTCTTCATCTAAGCTCCGATGTTCTACCTTCCATTGACTTCGAATGCTAGAGATAAGCGGATCTGACGTTGCCAACAATATATTAAACAGATCTTCGTTCGTAAAATCTCGTGACATTTTTCTGGTATTGTGCTCCCTATAAAATCTGTAATCCCCAAATTTTCTATAATCAATTTGTGCATGCAAGTACATCAATGATTGTTTTAAATCTTGATATAAGACTTATATCAACACCTGTTATTTCAGATGCTTTTTTGGGATCAGAAAAGGGTCTTCTTGCTGTATTTCCATCGTTCGTATTGCCTGATCCTTGTTTTGGTTGGTCTATAATCAAGCCACATTTGCGAAATTCATCCTGAACATGCTTCTTTTTTATACTTCTTAAATCCTTGTTGGTTTCATTGTTTTTTATTGATCCTGTAGGTCCAAAATCCAAATCATAACTGATTTTTAGTATGTGCTCCATAATTCGTATTCTTGTATGTAGCGGCGATAATCCAAATTCATATGCATTAGTATTATCTAATGATTTTTCCGGGACTTGGTTTAATTTGCTTGATGTGGTTTGGCATATAATGAAGCTGGATGAAGCCTTTGTGTCAGTCAAAGCCTGGCCTACTTTTCCGTCTATCATCGTTAGCACTAATTGATAGTTAACTTCAATTATATGGCCATCTATTTCTAATTCTAATGGCCGTAGTGTTGCAATTTGGGCTCTTATATAACTGGTTTCATTTTTAATGGTAACAGCAGTTTCCTTTTTAAATTCAAATTTAATTGGTCTGCAGTATTTTGTAGAAGATGGTGTGAGATTTTTCCAAATATCCTTTGTTTGCATCGTACTGGTCGAAGGCTCCGAGTGTTCCAAATTCTTTACCAATCGCAATGGAACAAATGATACCATGAACATATGTATCTGTATCTGAAGTATTTTCACATATAGATGTAGGATGAGCGTAATAAAGCTTGTATTGTTTCTGTCCAGAAGAACCATCACATCCCCATTTGCAAAAGAGAGTTAACTTGCAGTTCCCATATTTTTTCAAATCATCTCCTTTAAGTGATGGTAGTAAACGATGAGATGTATGATTAAGTAGACCTTGAAGTTTTACCTCTGCCGAAATTGAACCCACTATTGATAAGAGTTTGACATAAAACATAATCCATCCGATTAAAAAACTAGAAAAACCGTTATAAAATCAAGCCAAAAAATCCGTTTTATCCGAATATCTCCAAAGGCAAAGAAGAAGAAATGTAAGCATATTTTTTGTAGCACACCCAAGGATCGGAAAATGTTTTTTTATTTTGTTTCTAAAAAAATATTTATTGTGCAAGTTTAAAAAATTCTACATTTTACAGAAAACAAAAAATTTCTAAAATAGTTTTGAAAAAAAAGCCGTCGAAAAAAATAAATAAAATAAAGTTTTTGAAATAAAACGTTTTCTTAAAAACATTTAATAAAGTTTTTAAAATAAAACGTTTTCTTAAAAACATAAAAAAACAAAAACAAAATAATTATATTTAAGCATTGTCATAAAAATTTCATTCTTCAAAACAAATTTCAATAAAATTTATGAAGAGGTTTCTGAGAATACATACATACATATTTCATTTTTGAAAAATACATACATAGAAAAAAAAATTCTAAAAAAAAAACGTTTTAAAAAATATTTTTCAACAAAAAAAAAAGTTTTTTGAAAATTTGTATTTGTTTTTTTTTTACAAAAAAAGTTTTTGCTATTTTTTGAAAATATAAATTTTGTTTTCAAAGAAAATGTTTTTTTTCTTTTTCGTTTAAATTTTAAACACAGAAAAACAATATTCTTTTTTTCACACACAAAAATTTTTTATTTAAAAAATAAAATTTAATTTTGTGTTTTCCGTTCGTAAAATCCGGTCCTTGAGCACACCTTAAATTTAATTTTTTTTGAAATCCATAAAATATTTTTGGTGAATTTTTTAAGTTTGAATTTCCGAGGTTACCAATTTTAGAGGTCCGCAAGTCACACTCCCGACCCTCCATTCTTTCAATTCAATTCAAAAGCTATCCGGCTATGACAGTTTAAAATTTCATTCAAATATGTTCAGCCGTTCATAAGAAGCAAAATAATTTTTCAAAACAAAACGTTCGTAAACCCTTGTGTTATATTTCAGTCATATGAGCAGCTTAAATAAAAATAGCAAAAAAAAAATGTTGCGAGTAATTTCATTAAAATGAAAAAAGTGTTCAACAGACAGTTCCAAACAGTTGAACAAGTATATATGGGGTTAAAGAGGACACTTTCAGCTTTCTGATGGTACTAAAATCTCTTCAACCCATTTTGACCCTAACAAGTTCTACTCCTCTAAAATTCGGATTTAACTAAAATATAGAACTTGGGGAAACATTTAATAACACATCAGGTATAAATGATACATTGATGTAATGAACCACTTTTTAAAGACTACTATCCCACTAATATACCAAAAAAAAATTTCGACGCATTATTGATAACGGCTTGCGAGAAATCATAATTTAGTTCTGATCAAATTTACAAATATTAATTTTTTTCTAAAACAACATAAAATATTTGTTTCCAGCAGCATGCCACAGCCACAATTATCAATATTTTAATCTAGTTTTTTGGATACCTTAGTTCTAATATGTTTGCTATCGAATGGCATTAAAATTTTTGAAATCGGCGATGACAAAAAATTGGACTTTGGCCGATGAAATGCAATTTTCAGCCACAGTGCGCCGTCAGCCGCAGAACTAACTGGGCGAGCATGTACATTTGTTTTTACATTTTATTCAGACCCGGTTGGCTGAAATTTGTGTACAATATTCCCGATTGTGGAAACATTTGGTCGATTATGCTGACCAAAAAAATCACGATGTGCACGAAATGCATTTTGATTGAACGACCATTTTCGTAAAAGGCTTAACCAATCTTAACGCGCTGCTGAATTGTGCACCACTTAATGGTAGAAGCTGTCAAATACTGAAACAAAGAAAGGTCATATGTTGCGCAAAAAACTTGACGTTAAGGTGTGACTGACAACTAACATCGTAGATAAGAAAATTTTGAACTTGGAAATTTCACAGACTAATACAAATATTAAAACTATTAAACGTAAACTCTATCACTTAAATATTGGTATTAAAAACATGATAACAGAAAAGGACCACACTAAATTTATTAACACACAAAGAGACAGATCAAAACAAATAGTGAAAAATGTTAAGGAGAGACACATTGGAAAATTAACTACACTAAAAGAAAAACAGTTCAAATTACATGGATTAGTATTTACAAACCACTGGTTTGAAAATAAAACGAAATACGATATCCCGATGGAATGTAAGTGGATATTATCACTTGGCAGAAAGTTCGCATTACCAATAGATAAACATAACCTCTCCCCATTACATATAATAGCTGATGCAGAGCAATGTATACAGGCCATGGATGGGAATTTTGATAAAGAAAAGGACGTCGCTAGAACAAAATTAGCAAACCATGTATCCGCTTTTAAAAGAAGCATTAAAAATACTAAAAAGGATAAGTTTATCCTCACAATTTTTTAGAAAACTAAGAAACTTTTAAGGAAATATAACGACATAATTATTATACAGGCGGACAAAGGAAATAAGACGGTAGCTATGTATAAAAATGAGTATGAGGGGAAAATGCAAGCACTTATAGGAGACAAAAACACCTACAGAATTTCAAGAGCAGATCGAACTGACAAACTGCAGAAACAAAACAATACCATTATTTCTGACCTCTACAAAAATAATATTATTAATACAGGTGAAAAACGTAAACTTCTTTGTTCTGCGGCTACTGCACCTAGAATATACGGCTTACCCAAAATACATAAGGAAGGGACACCCTTACGACCTATTGTGTCGTCAGTTCAAGTACCATGTTACCAATTATCAAAATACGTTGGTAATATTCTTAAAGTCATAATTTCTGACAAATATAATGTTAAAAATTCGCTACGGGTAAAGGAGCAACTGAGCGGCGTGAAAATTAACAATAATGAAACTATGATATCGTTTGACGTGATTTCACTATTCACGAACATCCCAATTCAGACGGCAATAAACACAATTATGAAAAAATGGAGTATTATTAAAAATCATACTAAGATGTCCAGCTCACAATTTTTAAGAATACTCAAATTTTGTCTAAATGACAATAATTATTTTATGTTTGGTGAAAATATTTATACTCAAATCTTTGGTGTGCCAATGGGGAACCCACTATCACCTACTATAGCGGATATCATACTTGACAACCTACTTGACGATGCAATTACTGAACTGGAAAATGAAAATATTTACATTAAATATATCGCCAAATATGTAGACGACATTTTGGCGATAACTCGCATATTAGACAAGGACACAATTCTGTCAATTCTTAACAAACAACACCCTAAAATACAATTTACTACTGAGATTGAGAAAAACGAGAGATCGCGTACTTAGACTCAAAAATTATACGCAAAAATAATAAGATTCTGTTTGATTGGTACACTAAAGAAACATCTTCAGGAAGGTTAATGAATTACCACGCTACACAACCCAAAAATCAAATTATAAACACAGCAAAAAATTTTATTTCTAGGGTATACAACATAAGTGATACACAATTTCATAATAAAAACAAACACATTATAACAAACATTTTAAAAAACAATAGCTTCCCCACCAAACTCACATCTACATTGATAGACAATACGATTAAACAATTGGATAAGGAAAAAAATAACCACAACAAATCTGCAAACATAGAAAAAGAAGAGAACAAATTTTACAGTGTAAAATACATACCTGGGTTAACCGATAATAATAATATACGGTCGTCAATAAAAACAAAAAACATCTGTTTTGCATACAACCCCAATTTGACATTAAGTACAATTTTCTCTACAGTTAAGGCGCCAATTAATAAACAAAAACAAAGTAACATTGTATACGAATTACAATGTGAAGGAAATGACAAACAGCCATGCGAGCTAATTTATATAGGAACAACAAAACGTACACTGGAGACAAGAATGGCAGAACACAAGATGGACATAATGCGGAGAAAAGAGACAACAGCACTAGCACAACACATCCTACATACTGGTCACACAATTAGGTTCGATAATGTAAAAATTCTAGATAAAGAAAATAAAGAAAGAAAGAGGTACACAATTGAAAGCCTAATAGCCTTTTCACACTTGTCAACATTTAACATCAATTTGCGAAAATGTTGGAATTTTCCCATAAGAAATACATAGGGCTAAAAATCAACATTTTTACAGAATGTTACTATCTCATTTTGTTTCCTTTTACATTTTTCGATTATTTTAGTGTAATCACTAGAAAAGTGGCAATAAATTCTGTTATTATTGTGGCATCACTGACAAAATGGCAGTTGCTTTGAAAGCAGCGTTACCATTTCTCAAGTTTTTCCTTTTTTGCAAGCCTTATTTTGCTTAATTTTGCTTCAATTATTAAACAAAATGAATTAGAAATACATTTTGGTGTTATCTCTTAAAATGTTGTTACTTTTGTAGAAAAAAGTATTTAAAAAAAATAAAAGTTTTTTTTCAGAAATGGTGACATTTTTTGTTAATGGTAAATGATAGATGTTTCAAGTGTGAACTCGTATTTCACTTTTTCAACATCTTCCATGCGTTCCTCCGAAATGTATGCAAGTGTACAAAGGGTATAAGAATCCAACAACAAATTAATAGAACAATGAATTTGAAGGAAGACACGAACAAAATAAATGCGAGCCACAGAATACACAGAACTGTAAAAAGTGACGTGTGAAAAAGTCCCAAATCAGTTGCGAGGGCAGCTTTCGAAGAAAGAGACAGAAAGCTTTTTTTGGTAGTTAAGTGGCAAGGTGTAAAAACAGGCCGCAACAATCAACACAAATGGCGTGATCAAAACAAAAATAACAAAACACAAACCACGTTAAACAAATGCATTAGTTCAACAAACGTTGTTTTTTGTGCAAAAAAAATGTATTTAGTAATATTGTTTTGTTTTATAATGTTATTTACTTACTTTAATATTATTAACTCGTGTTGTTGTGAACTTAAAAGTTAATTTTTACAACAGTTTTGTAAATAAATCTTAACTAAATAAATTTGTGTTCATTGTATTGCGGCATAGAAGATGATGAAAAGAGAAATGCAAAAGGGCAGTTTTCTTTGAAAGAGACAAAAAAAACGCAAAATCTTCGGTCTCGTGACAGTTCTGTGTATTCTGTGATGCGAGCTATATTGTTGCCATTACTTAAGCTGTGATATATTTAAAGTTTAAAGTAATATGTATTTTTTAAATATTAAAATTAATTTTTATATATGTATGATCCTGAGTACATCTTAAACTTTTTAATGTGATTAAATTTTCATATTGTAAGTCTTTAATGTTTATGTGGTACATTATTGTATTTATTTTATTGTTTTTATAATTTTTAAATAGACAATCCCTTGAAAAAGTCGACAAACAATCGACGAAACGTCGGGAACAAAATATTGTAATTAAAAATTGAATTTTATTTACATTAAAGAAATTTAGGCCCTATTAGCTTGACAAAAATAATATTCATCGTAGATTATGGTTTTACCAAACTTTATTATATATTTACCAATTTAAAAATAAAATACATATTTACATTTAAAATAAATAGACAGTGACATTTTTGATTTCTGGAATAAAAGGTGAACGAAGGATGTTATCCTGAACCTTCTATTAAATTTCGTTTCCTAAGATAAAAAAAGACTTTTCGGAAGGAATTGGCACTAGGTGGTAACAAAAAGTGGTCTCAATTTTTAAACTTTTCGTTTTGCACAAAAATGTTAAAGGGTCGTAGTTCTTATTCTATAATATAGTACTAAAACACTAATAAGAACGTTTATAACTGCTTCTTTCTTTTCTTTTATCATAAAAACCGATACAAGTATTGATACAAGTATCGATACTTTTTTTCGATACTGAGTAGGTATCGATACTTTACGAGCGATACCACATCGAGTAAAAGTATCGATACCTTTGAGGTATCGTTTCATCCCTAATCATAACACATTGCATTAACACTATCACACTTCTTACAAAGTATAATAGTGTAAAGTAGCCTAAAACTGATATTTATGAAACGTTTACAGTATATTTCTAATAGTCTAGAAGGAACTATATACATATATATTTTAAAATTTTAAGCGGGCGTGACACCTCCAATACAAAGGCAGTATAGATATCTATATGTATCTAGCGAAAAGCTTGAGCCAAGGTTTCAAATTGGCGTACAAGAATTTGTTCATCTATTCACATCATCCGACAAAATGTGAGCGGGATTGAACAAGTGGGCGTGGCACAAAATACATTTCTTTATATCTAGAGAATGGTAGGAGAAAAATTATCCAAATTTGGTACAAAAAACCGGGTTGTCAATACAAAAAATCCGTCAAAAACTCGGTGTTATTAAATAGTGGGCGTGGCACCTCCTATAAAATAGATCAGTAGCAGTAATATTTACAAAATTTAGTACAAATAGCTCCGATACCAATACAAAAACTCCGAAAAAAGTGGGCGGGCATGGAGGAATGGGCGAGGGACCAAACTAAAATTTTTGTGTATCTGAAGTAGCCACAGGGTTGCAAAGCGCATCGGGTTATGTATTTATTTATTTAAATTTTTATTTTTATGGTCTAGTGTGAATGGTATATAAGATTCTGCTATGGCCGAATAAAGCACTTGTTTAATTTTTTTTGATAAGCTTGGTTAAACTAGATTTGTTCCTATAATATAAATTTTTTTAAAATCCAAAAAAAATTTTCACTTAATTTCAACAGGAAAATATTCAGATTTCACAAGATGGCGAGGATAATGATGAATTCTTAAATTATGAAAACACAGAAGATATTGATCTTAAAGAACCCGAAATTAACTGCAAATCTGAAGTATTCTTTGAACGTGATTTAGATGCATCACCTCCACCACAAAAGATGATAAACAGTACACCAAAAATAACAAGTTCGCAGTCTTTAGCTTCACGGCCTGCAAAGAGAAAAATTAGCGGGGATATCAAACTAAACAAATCTTTTTCCGTTAATTCTTCATCAACTTCTATATCTAACCAACAATGTAAAAATTTGTATATCTCATTTGGGAAAACAATTTCCCTTCAGTTACAACAGTTACCTCTGGAAGAGGCCATATTAACAATGTCTGAAATACATACCATACTAACAAAAAAAACTTTAGGACACCTTAGAAATTTACAAAATAGTCATGAGTCGGATTCAGAAGATAGTTTTACTGAACTAAATGAAGAAACTTTTAACGATTCCAGTTAAATTTAAAATTTTTTTGTTACAATCTGTAAGCCATAAGATGAAATAAAAATTAAAAATTTATTTTAGAAGCCCAATATACTAAACATATTATAATTCAAATAGTTATTGATAATTTTCTTCAGACGTTTTTTTTTTTAATAAAATAATAAAAAAAATGCCTCTTAAGTGTATTTAATTTTTAAAAACGTATTTTGATTTTAATTTATGTACATACCGCAGCGGTTCTTATAAGTAGAGACAAAAAACTTTTAAATCAATACTCATATCAGCGAGGGGGGTATGTCACAGTAGTATATCCCTTTATATGAGTCAATATCTGTGTTAAACTTAAAATTTTTAATTAATAAGATTTTGTTTGTCTTGCGCATTTCACTGGTTGCTTAGGCCAGATCATCAAGAAACATTCTCCCAAAAAATTTTAGAAAAGCCAAAGATAAACAAAACTGTGGAGTGAATGAGGATTGCAAACACTCAAAAAGTCTTATTTGCAACGATATCAAAGCTTAAGCAGTTGGGGATTGAAATCCAGCAAAATCGGTTCAATAGGATCTGAGCTATGAATCAAAATGTGGAACCACCACCTAAAAAAAATTGATAATTTTATTTATTTATTTATTTTATTTTATTTTTACATTACGTATAACCTAGCCTTTAAAGGCCATAATCGGTTACAAATTTCTACTAACAATTGTAAATAAATTAATATATGAATGTATTATATAAAAATTAAAAATATATTAAAGTTAAATATAATTACAAAAGGGTTAGATAGCTTAATTAAAATGTAAGAGTTTTAGCTATGAAAAATCCCAAAACGAACGATTCAGAAAGTTATATGAAAAAAAAACATGTATACACACATATGTACTTGCATACCCATATATGCGTGTATACATACACATACGCATAAGTAATAAAATAATAAAAAAAAATTCGAAAATACTAAGAATTAATACATTAATAAGTTTACACAGAAGAAAAAAATATAAAGTGGATATTTATTAACTTCTAGAGTACAAATAATGATTTATTTTATGTTCATAAAGAAAATACTACACAACAAGCTTCATAGAAATAAATTTTTAGATCTCATGAATATGAACCTTTAATGAATATTCAACACAACAATATAAAACAATTACATAGAAGATTGATTTCGTGAAAGTTCCAGAAACAGTCTTTTTTTATATGTGTTAGCAGAAACATCAAAAGTTTTCAAAAAATTAGGCAACTTATTATAAGACCGTGCAACTCTAACATAAAAAGAACGTTCCAATACGGCAGATAACTTCGGCATCTTTAACTGTCTATTCCTCGTTGATCTACAAAAATCAAATAACTGAATTAAATACCCAGGAGTTTGCAACCTATAAGACTTATAAAAGTGAATAAGATTTCTAAAATTTATGAACTCCACAAATGGAAAACCTAAAAATTTTAAAACAAATGGTGAGACGTGCTGTCTTATTCTCAACGAGTAAAGATATCGCATAACTCGATTAAAAACCAATCTTATTTTTTTTAGAATATAGCCAACTGTTCCAGAATACACCTCCACTCCATATAAAAAAACTGGCATTATAAGCCCATAAACAATTTGTTTCTTAACATAAGTTGGCAACATTAAATCTGTATTGTACAATTTACAATTTACAAAAACTAACTAACATAAATGGTGGAAAAATGCACAGAATGATATAAGATTTCGCAACAGTTCGTTTTATTTAACTGGAAATCACGCTGTAAAATTTCTTGAAGATCTGTCCATGATTTACCTTAGGCCCCATATAAGCCCTACTCCCGGAAAACAGTATAGTAAGCCTAAAACCCTAACTAACAATGCTATCATAACAAATTTTGGCACGTCACAGTTAAATAGGACTAGAAATTAAACTATTAAGTTTCGTGAAGATCGGTCCATAATTTACCATAGGCCCCATATAAAACCTACTTCCGGAAAACAGTTTAGTACGCCTAAATCCGTAAAAAATAATGCTATCATAACAAAATTTGGTACATCAAATTTTTTTAGAACTAAAAATAAGACTGAAATTTTGTGAAGATCGGTCCATAATTTACCATAGGCCCCATATACACCTTACTCCAGGAAAACAGCTTAGTACGCCTAAAAACGTAAAAAAGAAAGCTATCATAACAAAATTTGGTACATCACAGTTTTATTGAACGAGAAATAAGACTTTAAAATTTTGTGAAGAACGGTCCATCATTTACCATAGGCCCCATATAAACCTTACTCCCGGAAAACAGCTTAGTAAACCTAAATACGTAAAAAATAATGCTATCATAACAAAATTTGGAACATATAAGTTTTACAGGAATAGAAATACGACTGTGAAATTTCGTGAAGATCAGTTCATAATTTACCCTAGGCCCCATATAAACCTTACTCCCGGAAAACAGCTTAGTACGCCTAAAAACGTAAAAAATAACGCTATCATAACAAAATTTGATACATCACAGTTTTATAGAACTAGAAATGACACTGTGAAATTTGGTGAAGATCGGTGCATAACTTACCATAGGCCTCATATAAAGCCCACTCTGGTAAAATAATTAAATACGCGGTAAACTTTCTTCCAGTTTAGCTTCATATGGCCAGAAAAAATGTTATGCAATTTTGTGATATACGGTCCATAATTTTCCTTAGATTCCATTTTAGCAGCCTTCTGAAATTTACTGCAAACGCTTAAACTAGTTGCACCGCTGTATTGAAATTTATGTTTTTTAATACCAGAAATCGTTCTGCAGAATTTGGGATGATTGGTTCATAGCTTAACATGGCTTTTACATAATTTGTTCTCTTAAAAATCATTTAAGTTCATCTTAAACTGATATTCTACTCAAACTTTTTAAAATTGATTCTGATTGTCGATCAATTATTTTATATAGGTCTAAACCGCAACAAATTTTAATGCAGATGTCTGTTTTTACAAAGATTATAATAATAAATAGACATCATACAGATATTACTCCTAAAACATTCGAAGTGTCGGTGGAGGGTATCAAAGATTCGGCACAGCCGAATATAGCACTCTAACTTGTTTTTTTTTACATTCCCCAATACAATTGGTTGGAATTCTCCCAACAATAGTTGAAGCACAGCCGCGAATAACGTTGTAAAAGCCAGTTTTAGCAAAAACTGTTTTTTTTTTTTGCAGATAACCGTTCAGAGTTGGGGGTAGTGCACTAAATTTGCAGATTCCACTAAAAGTTAAGCTTCGTACAGACGATGGTCAGATCTTACAAGGTTGTCATTAAAATTGCCTAAAAATGTCTTGCAACTGTCTGAACATTGTAAGCTCATTTTCATTTGGCAGATGTGTAAAATTAATGCATCTGACAACGGCACTATTGTCAGAAAAATGACAATATTGTAATATCTGACCATCGTCTGTACGAAGCTTTAGTGATAGTGCAAAATTGTTCACTATAATTAATAGCTATTTAGTGGTGAGTTGAAAAATAACAGCCTCTCTAAGCAATAGTGGTAGTGGTACAAGAAAGTTTTTCACTAAAATTAATTTAGTGATAGTGAAAAGCCTTTTTTACAGCTTAGTGCAAATTTTTCAATACTAATATTAAAGTAGTAACAAAATTAAAAAACAAAAGGAAATAGTAATACAAAAATATAAGGAAGTTTCATCAATACATTAATATAAGAAATCAAATTAAATTAAATACATATTGGCACATAAAAACTTTAGCAATTATTTGCCTTCAACAAAACTAATTTTTCAAAATTAGAGTCACTTAATTTTTTTCTGCGAGGAGCGTCCACCATTTCACTAAAAGAAAAGAGTCACTCTACTTGAGCAGAAGATGGTAATGGGACATTTCATTTTAGAAACATTTGTCTAATTATAATTACTTTTAATTATTAAAGCTTGAGGTCTTTTTTTTATAAAAAATTATATTTATTTTCTTCAATATTTCGCTAACCTTTGGTTAGCATCGTCAGGAAATTAACAAATTTGAATAATAACAAAAAACGATAACAAAATTATGAAAAAATTTTTGTCAGAAATTAAATTCAAAAACCTATTTGTCATAAAAAATTTTTCAAAAACCATTATAACAAAAAATAAAAATTTAACTTAAGTATAACAATTCATATAAACTGAAAAAATTTTCTATCTATAAACCTAATTCGAAAACCATATTTACAATAATAAAAAAAAAATGTTTTGGCTAATGAAAATTCCTATAAAATAAAAAATTTTTTTTTTTTTTTAAACTAAACTTATTTTTATCTTATCTTACATACATAATTAAACTCATTTTCATTGTTACAAAATAATATGTATGTCGTGACCTAAGGACAAGAAGGTCCTAGTTTTCATGTAACAAGTTGAACCCTCTTGTTCCAAGGCTGCGATAGGTACCTATGTATATTTATATTATTATATCTAATCTTCTATCCCTTAATAACTAAATTCCTATAATTATTCGCTATATGTTCTGTGTCTGCTTTAAAATTTATTCTCTGTGCCGTTGGTGTATTAATTATCAGCCCAATTATGAATAAATATTCCCCGGGAGTTTTTTCCCTTTTCCCATTTTTACCATTGAATTAACATAGGAAAAATGGGAAAAGGGAGAAAACTCCCGGGGAATTTTTATTCATAATTGGGCTGTATGTGTAACATTTCCAATATGTAATGTCCCTATATTTTTGATCGGATCTATGTCCCGCAATTCTAGTTCTTAATTTGTTCTTCGTTGTACCTATGTAAACTTGGTTGCAACTTTCATTATCATTTCTTGCAAGGAATTTTGTAAACAATGTTTGACATATCCCATTTACTAGTTCTATCTTTTGTCTTGCTAAATAAACTGTTCAATGTGTTATAAGCTTTGCATGCTACCTTATATTTGTCAGTGTCAAAGATTCCCGATTCTTTCCGAAACATTGGATATGTATGATAATGATTTATATATCATTGGTTCTATTGTACTGCTAATTCTTGTATTCCCATTACTCCTATCATTATGTTGATTTATTAATCCATAACTTAAACTATTTGGAAAATTGTTTTCCCTTAATATATTTCTAATTTTAATTATGTTTTTCCTGTGATAAACCTTGTCACTAATTGTTAGTACCCTATTAATCAAATTTCTAGCAGTATTTATAATAATTCTTTTACTGTGTCCTGAATAATAATTAATAATTCTGCCTGATGCAGTTGGTTTTTTATACCAATCTATTAACAATTTATTTCCCTTTCTTATTACTAAAGTATCCAAAAAAGGTAATTTTGAGTTACTTTCCATTTCCAAAGTGAATTTAATATTACTATTAAACCCATTAAATGTGTCTAACAAGTTATCTACCCCACATTCATTAATAATCCAAAATATATCATCAACATATTTTATCATTATTTTGGGTTTAATATTTAATTTTGCAATGGATGTATCCATTAATCTTTCCATTACAATATCTGCTACAATTGGAGAAGCAGGAGTTCCCATTGGAAGTCCCTTCAGTTGTGTATATACTTTCCCATTACAACTAAAGTATCTGTTATCGTCTATACAAAACTTTAAAATTCTTAAAAACAACCCCTTGTCAATTTTCGTATATTGCTCTATTATGTTCCATTTTTGCTCTATTATTTCAAGTGCTAAAGTGACTGGTACACTAGGAAATAGAGATACCACATCTAATGAAATTAACTTTTCATTTGTTTGTATACAATGATTACTTAACTTCTCTTTAAATTGCAATGAATCTTTAACATTATATATAGAACTAGCTGACCCGGTCTACGTTGCTGGCCCTAAGTAAACATTAGTTTTGTATTACCACACGATTTAAATTGAGCATTTAACGAAATTTACGGCCTTTAAAATAAAAATCCATGGAATACCTATCATAAATTTTTTTTAAAAAATAACTTACATATGGTGTGGATATGGGCTCAGTCAAAAAAGAATCGTCCAAATCGGTCAAGCCGTTCTCAAATCATGCTCTTAATAGAAAAAGTGGGCGTAAAAGTAGGCGTGGTAATTTTTTCTTTCGATGAAAACGTAAAATAAATTAATACGAACAGTTAAAAGAAAAATTAGTCAAATCGATGGAGCAGTTTTTTGATTTTAGGTAAATCGAAAAAAGTGGGCGTAAAAGTGGGAGGGGCAAAATTTTCTTTCCGTAAAAACCTAAGTTAAACCATGGCGATCATTTTGAAGAAAAAATCGTCCAAATCGGTCAAGTCGTTCTCCAGTTATGCGCTTAATAGAAAAAGTGGGCGTAAAAGTAGGCGTGGTAAATTTTTCTATCGATGAAAACTTAAAATGGATTAATACGAACATTTGAAAGATAAATTAGTCAAATCAAAATCGTCCAAATCGGTCAAGTCGTTCTCCAGTTATGCGCTTAATAGAAAAAGTGGGCGTAAAAGTAGGCGTGGTAATTTTTTCTTTCGATGAAAACGTAAAATAAATTAATACGAACAGTTAAAAGAAAAATTAGCCAAATCGATGGAGCAGTTTTTTGATTTTAGGTAAATCGAAAAAAGTGGGCGTAAAAGTGGGAGGGGCAAAATTTTCTTTCCGTAAAAACCTAAGTTAAACCATGGCGATCATTTTGAAGAAAAAATCGTCCAAATCGGTCAAGTCGTTCTCCAGTTATGCGCTTAATAGAAAAAGTGGGCGTAAAAGTAGGCGTGGTAAATTTTTCTATCGATGAAAACTTAAAATGGATTAATACGAACATTTGAAAGATAAATTAGTCAAATCAAAATCGTCCAAATCGGTCAAGTCGTTCTCCAGTTATGCGCTTAATAGAAAAAGTGGGCGTAAAAGTAGGCGTGGTAAATTTTTCTATCGATGAAAACTTAAAATGGATTAATACGAACATTTGAAAGATAAATTAGTCAAATCGATGGAGCAGTTTTTTGATTTTAGGTAAATCGAAAAAAGTGGGCGTAAAAGTGGGCGGGGCAACATTTTCTTTCCGTAAAACCCTAAGGTGGACCATGGCGATCATTTTAAAGAAAAAATCGTCCAAATCGGTCAAGCCGTTCTCAATTTATGCGCTTAATAGAAAAAGTGGGCGTAAAAGTAGGCGTGGTAAATTTTTCTATCGATGAAAACTTAAAATGGATTAATACGAAGATTTGAAAGAAAAATTAGTCAACTCGATGGAGCCGTTTTCTGATTTTAGGTAAATCGAAAAAAGTGGGCGTAAAAGTGGGCGGGGCAAAAGTATCCTATGTCCGTCTCCTGGCTCTAAGCTACCTCCCTACCAATTTTCAGCCAAATCTGTTCTGCCGTTCTTGAGTTATAAGTGGTGTAACTAACACGACTTTCTTTTATATATGTATATAGATGTTCATTTATTCTTTTTAAAATATTCGTTAAATATCTACCAGAGAACCTCAAAATTCACTATTTTTGTGCTTTTATTCATACGCTAAAATTTACAATAACTCTATACATGCAAAACAAAGTTCAACGTTGGTAATTTTTACATCCTTTCGTACACATTTTATTTTTGCATTTATTCGTTTTTTATTGAAAGTGCTTTATTTGCATTTTTGTTGCTTACGCAATATAACACAACTGAGTAAATTCAAAAGAACACGCGGCCGAGAAGATAACAAAGTAAATTATCAAAGTACTCAATTTGAAGAGAGTAATAATAAAGTCCTCTCATTTTAAGGAGAGTGACTCTAATATGGCTATTTAAAATTGAGTGTTTTTTCAAGAAGTGCTACCAAGTTAAATTATTTTTAGAACCTAACATAATGAACATCAGCGTTGCCAGAAAAATGGTTTTATCATATTTTTGATAATTTTTTTTACCAAACTATAATTTTCCTCAAATAGAAAATCATTTGAGAAGAACTTATGAGCTGTTTCCAAAGACTAAAAAACTGAGCGTTTTTCATATAAATTTTACAATACAATAAATCGCCTGTCACTTAAAAACAGCACATTAGAAACGAGAAAATTTTACTTTAAGTATGTTTGTTCAAGCAACACAATTTTTCTACAGTTTTTAAAAGCAGTAACTTTTTAAAACCATAAAGTTTTGTATACCTTATTTATTGCTTTTACACACTTTACATTTTTGTCTTCTGTGTCTAGCATATACAAAAATGCTAAAGGCGCCCGTACACGACATGTATTTGTCATCTGACATGTCAAATTTTCAAGTCACATGTAATTGTTCATGTCTGTCAAAATTGCTGTTTTACATAAAATAGAGCACGCTCTAATTGAAATTTTGTTAGATGACTTTGCGTCTGACTTTTACAGAAGCAAAGTTAAAAAGGTAACACACGACATGTATGTGTTTTGCAGTGGGAAATTTGACATGTCAGATGACAAAAACATGTCGTCTATATGCTCCTTAATGACCATACAAAATACAGGGTGGCGCATAAGTATCGTAATGATATATTTAAAGAATACAGTAGTTGTGGTTACCTGCTCAAAAGTGCAGCTTAAGTAAAATGTTTGATTTAAAAGTAGAATAAAAAAATTATTTTATTACTACATAAATTTATATATTATTAAAATTTTATTTCAACCGAGCTAGCATTTTCAATCGTATAGGAGTCTACTGGGAATCTCACAAAGAGTGTTTTTGATCGTCGATAAGCTAATTTTTTGATTGTAGACAATTCCTCGCACGGGAGAAACTGTTACACGTGCTGATTCCTATGAGAGATTCTACCATAACGCAGCGAAAAACGCTTATATTAATCGTAAAGGGAATCGTTTATGATGTATGTAGAGATTATCTAACGAGTCTTTCAAAAAGCATGCCAAGAGTGGTCTAAGACTCATGTAGGTATTATTTTACAACTCGTGAAATGCTCAGCCGTATGACTGAGCTACCTTAATAAGGGCATCATGCTAAAACTTCTAATTTTCAAAAATTTCTAAAAAACAAACCTTCAGGTCGCGAAAATCCCTTTTTACGGATCCTTAGGCCGGTTTGTTTTATTATAATTGAATTGGCAATAGCATTTTCATACTTCAAAAACGGTCTTATTTAGGTAGCTCAGTACCTGTTAAACGACTCTTACAGAGAGTCCCAAAAGGTTTATTTCAAGATTTAAAGACGAGCGAGTCAAAAAATAAATAATAAATTACAATAAGATTTAGATGTTTTTGTTTTGTTACTCGTCAGATAATCATCAGAAGATTATTTTAGGAGTTGTATATTAAACTAGCTGGGAAATAACAGATCATTTTATACATGTATGTATGTATATTTAATATGAAAGAAACATTAACAAAAACAATGAGAATTCACAAAGAACATAAAAATTTATGGAAAAAATTGGATATTTATGTGAAAAATTGGCTACCAAATATTTTTATGTGTGCAGCTAACTTTGATGTTTTGTATGAAAATATTTTAAAGCTGCCCAAAAATATGAAAAATGTGCAGGTATACAAAATGCACGTAAAAAAGGATTTTGAAGAATAATTCCAAAAAATATGTATTTTGGGCAGTTAAGTCAAAGTGCAGCTAACTTTGATTTTTTGTATGAAAATAATTTTAAAATGCCAAAAATTTTTGCATTTATCTTAAATGTGCAGGTATAGAAAGTTCACTTAAAAAAGAAATTTGCATGGAAATATAAAGAATAATTCCAAAAATTAACAATTTTGTGCAGTTAAGTCAAAAGTGTACGTAAACAAAAGGCAGTTAAGTCAAAATTACTGTAACTTTTTTTCTGATTTTCTCAAACGTCGGCATTTATTAAAATTTAGATTTAAGGCTCAGTTAGGCGAACATTGCTGTACCGCACCGTACTGTAAGCACGTTGGTGCACTTATAGAACGTTTAAAAACGTGTCATATGTTTTCCCATACATAAACAAAAAGCACGAGTATACATAAAACAAAACACACAGTGATGGGAATCAAAAATGTTCAAATGGTCACCGTTGTGCAGAAAAGGTACCACGTGATTTAAATGGTATGAAAACAGTATTTTGTGTATGTAAAAAATTTTAATAATTTAATATTTTTATTATAGATTTACAATAAATAAATTTGTATTTTAGCATATATAAATTTTTAGCATACATATATTGTAAATGTGCATACACCAAACAAGGTTTTGATACCATTTTAAAGTCTTTTATATGTTTCACATTTCCATTGTATGTGTATATGCATTTGTTTATTTTAAACATCTAAACATATGTATATTTGGAAATATGTTGTATTGTAAGTTGTTTTGTCGCAATTCCATAGATATACTGAAAAAAGTACCAACAAAAAAGAGCAAAATTACCCGCATTCAATGTAACATACAAGCCGCCCATCACTGCCTTACAAATGTCACGTAACAACGGCTTGAAATTCGATTTTATACAGATTGGTACGTTGCAACTACGGTACATTGCATTTCAGTAAGCTTTTGTATTGGTTTTCATATAACAAAAACCGAACAGCTGATGGATACAGTACAGATACGGTACAGCAACGTTCGCCTAACTGAGCCTTTGAGCTTGAAAATATGTTCACATTTTGTTTTGAAGATTATATCTTTAAAATGGTGGCCATTAATTGCTTCGACCTGATGTGCATTTCCAATAATTTTTTTTAATTTCACTTGGATAGTTCTTAACTTATTGACAAGCACCTTACTCTTAAGGTAACTCCAAAGAAAATATCAGGAGCTGTTAAATTAAGCGAAAGCGGAACTTAAGCGACTCAATAAGTCGCCAATTTCAATAAATGAACGATTTGAGACACAAATGTCAAATATTTCAAGGACAATATATTGAAAAATTTGCTTAATAAGCTACTTAACATGCCTCTGCATTCCGAAAGTGTTGCAGACACGGTCACCTCAACACCTAGTAAAAGTTCTGATAAGTCTACCAGAACTAACTTTGGAGTGTTTGTGATAATGTTATAAGAAAGAAGAAGTCTCAAGATACCTTGGATTTTCTAGAGATGCATTTTCGCTTGTTTACTAACGGAATGAATTGTTATACCCAAAATTTAAGAACATGGCGCAGAAATCAGTTCTGTCGCATCTGAGATACAAAAACAAAATTCTTATTAATATTAACTTTAAA
Organism: Pollenia angustigena; assembly: GCA_930367215.1. NCBI lineage: Eukaryota > Metazoa > Arthropoda > Insecta > Diptera > Polleniidae > Pollenia > Pollenia angustigena. The sequence continues at coordinate 183,096,859 of OV884057.1, read as the reverse complement.
TAATAATCTCTAACACTTTTCTTGTTTAAGAAATAATTTTACCATGAATTAAAATTCAGTTCGTAGTTTTTAAAATATTATTATCAATTTTAAATATTTATACTTACACAGTAATCTTAAAATAAAGAAATTACTTTACATGAGTTTTGTTAATTTTACCTTAAACTTAAATTTTATGTTCGTATCGGTATCGCCGATATTTTCTTTTGTGTATAGGTATCGGCAAAAAGACGTCTCCTTAAATCCCTACTTTAAAGCTTTCAAATGATACTAATATTGGCCACAAGTTCAGAAATGTAGTGGAAAATTGCATATATGCATATCTGAAAACTTCGGTGTACATTTACAGGAAAACAAAACAAAATTTTCGAAAATTATTTTTGTTATCTATACACTTCTAAAATCAAATTAACGCGAGAGGTATAACGCGTTTCTTTCTCTTTTAAAAACTGTAAATTTTGTATGATAAACAAAAACCATTTTTGTCAATTTGGTTTTGTTTTCATGTAAATGTTCACTTATTCGACGCGTATTTCAGAATAGCCACGATTACTTTTATTTTTAAGTTTTGTATGTATTTGGAGGTGCATTTGTAAACTAGATTTGTTCCAAAACTCCTTACATACCACTGTTGCAAAAAACTTTTTCTCATACCATTCCAGTATTTATTGGAAAATAACAAAAATTACAGATAATTCTCGCACTGTACAGAGAATACTATTAAAAAAACCAGTGTTTAAAAATGCTTGACTATTTTTAATGCTTTTGTAATTGCTTAACTTAACTTAAGTAAATAAACACAGTAAAAGCAAAAAGCAAAAGCAGAAAAAGTGAGAGTTAATAATGTACTTACTGTCACTATGTGTATGTTCTCAGCTTAAAGTTTAAACATTCAGTCAAGCAACCACTAAAAAAAATGCTGTTGCTGTAAGTAATATGTTTTTGTTTTTTTTTTATGTAGTTGCTTGGCTGGCTGTTTAACATTTTTTTGACTTGATCGCTGTTGCTTGCTGTTGCAGAAATTTGTTTTGAAAAAATCTTTGACGGTAAGAACTAAGAATTATGGCGCCGCGTGTAAATCGAAGAATAATTGAAAACTATTTTTATTTTGATAATGACCAAGCTATGTGTAAAATTTGCTCACATACATACATATGTTTAAAAGTGATAGAGTTTTTAATCTAACATGTGAAGTTTTATTTATTTTCATATGTACATATGTATGTAATTTTCGTATTTATTGAGAAAACATACTAAAAACATTAAAGAAATAGGTACCTATTTATATGGTTTTGCGTAACTCACTAAATAAAAGAACAAAAATTAGTTTTTTTCGCAAAAAAAAAACATCTAACGGTAATGATCTTTAAAGTTTAAACATTCTTTCTGCAAAAATACTAAGAAATTCAAAATATATGTATGAAGTGCCAGCCAGCAACAGCAAAGAAGTTAACTTGCTGACTTTAAGCGCATGAAAAGCCAAACAAAAACTTGAACAAAATTTATTACTTACTTAAGTTGTTGCGTTGCTGACTGATTAAGCAAAGAACATACACATAGCGAGACTAAAAAAATTATTTACTCTCTCTTTTTCTGCTTTTGCTTTTGCTTACTCTCTATCAAAGTAATAAAAGGCATTGAAAAATACAGTTTTTTAATTTGCAGCAAAAAATGTAAACAAAGCAAAAATTTCGGTGCTGTTGCTATTTTAAAGCAAGCAATTTAAACACTGAAAAAAACTATTGAATTTTTAAAAAACAAAATTTAACATAAATTATTTATGGCATAAATTAGCTAGTCTGGCAACACGCATTAATCTGGCAATGCGCAGAAAATTTAAAAACTATGTTAAACTTGGCAGCACAAAATATTATTGGCTATTTGGTTGTCAACAGGGTTGTCAGATTTTTTTGAGCTCCATCCCCAAACCGGATGTCAGAATTCGCCAAACGTCGATTTTGTTCAGTTTTTGTAAAATTTTCTTTTTTTTATATTAAATTTTGGATACAAAAAGCGCTAGTATAATTTTTCAGTCAAAAATCGCCAATAACTAAGAAAAAATACAAAAAAGTCGCCGAAGTAAATTTTGTTTTGTTTCTAAATTAAATCAAATGGAGATTATATTCATATGTATTCAGCTAAAAACTTAAATTAAGTACACAAGTCTATAATATCGTACACTTCAGCCTCACCGATTTCATTACTGGAGTTTTGACCTACATACTTATAGAATTAAATAGTGACTGAATATAAAATTCACTTAATATGTTTTTTTATGATAACAAAAAATCACAAGTTGTAAAACAAAATCGCCGAAATAACATAAATGCTAAAAATAGCCAAGTTAATCGCCAGTTATATCAGAAATCGCCATAACAGTCGCCAGTCGCCAAATGGGAAATCCCATCGCCAGACACGTTTCAAAATCGCCACGTTTGGCGAGAAATCGCCATATCTGACAGCCCTGCCGAGCAGAACTAAACTTAGGTGCGGCCAAGTTAAAATACCGAAATATTGTGAATAGATATGGCAACTTTAGCCATTTTATAGAGAATAATATCTTCTTCTTGTTTTCGGTGTATGGGAGAGTATTTCGGCAAGATAACAAAGTAAAACCGGAAATGTTATTCATAAAATAATAAATAATTAAAATATTGCGACAAACTATTAGAAAAACTAATATATTTAAATTAGTTTACAAATGTTTGTGTTGGATTCCTTAAAAATATATATTTTAAGTTAAAAAAAAAATAAATTTCTATTAAACTTCACTCATAAATTTCTATTGAACTTCACTCATTTTACTTATTTGGCCCTGGGGCCAAATTTAGGACTTCTGACTAGCTTCTGTGAATTGGACGTTGTAGCGGGCCACCTTAGCTACAATTTGACATACATTTCATTTTTAGCGCTAGTTTTTTGTAGAACAAAGTTTTCAAAAAAGTATTTCTAGATAATTCACTCATTTTACTTATTGGGCCCTGGGGCCAAATTTAGGACTTCTGACTAACTTCTGTGAATTGGGCGTTGTAGCGGGCCACCTAAGCTGCAATTTGACATACATTTCATTTTGGGCGCTAGTTTTTTGTAGAACAAAGTTTTCAAAAAACTATTTCTAGCCAATTCACTCATTTTACTTATTTGGCCCTGGGGCCAAATTTAGGACTTCTGACTAACTTCTGTGAATTGGGCGTTGTAGCGGGCCACCTTAGCTACAATTTGATATACATTTAATTTTGGGCGCTAGTTTTTTGTAGAATAAAGTTTTCAAAAAAGTATTTCTAGCCAATTCGCTCATTTTACTTTTTTGGCCCTGGGGCCAAATTTAGGACTTCTAACTAACTTCTGTGAATTGGGCGTTGTAGCGGGCCACCTTATCTACAATTTGACATACATTTCATTTTGGGCGCTAGTTTTTTGTAGAACAAAGTTTTCAAAAAAGTATTTCTAGATAATTCACTCATTTTACTTATTGGGCCCTGGGGCCAAATTTAGGACTTCTGACTAACTTCTGTGAATTGGGCGTTGTAGCGGGCCACCTAAGCTGCAATTTGACATACATTTCATTTTGGGCGCTAGTTTTTTGTAGAACAAAGTTTTCAAAAAAGTATTTCTAGCCAATTCGCTCATTTTACTTTTTTGGCACTGGGGCCAAATTTAGGACTTCTGACTAACTTCTGTGAATTGGGCGTTGTAGCGGGCCACCTTATCTACAATTTGACATACATTTCATTTTGGGCGCTAGTTTTTTGTAGAACAAAGTTTTCAAAAAAGTATTTCTAGCCAATTCGCTCATTTTACTTTTTTGACACTGGGGCTAAATTTAGGACTTCTGACTAACTTCTGTGAATTGGGCGTTGTAGCGGGCCACCTTATCTACAATTTGACATACATTTCATTTTGGGCGCTAGTTTTTTGTAGAACAAAGTTTTCAAAAGTATTTCTAGCCAATTCGCTCATTTTACTTTTTTGGCACTGGGGCCAAATTTAGGACTTCTGACTAGCTTCTGTGAATTGGACGTTGTAGCGGGCCACCTTATCTACAATTTGACATACATTTCATTTTGGGCGCTAGTTTTTTGTAGAACAAAGTCCTAAATTTGGCCCCAGGGCCCAATAAGTAAAATGAGTGAATTATCTAGAAATACTTTTTTGAAAACTTTGTTCTACAAAAAACTAGCGCTAAAAATGAAATGTATGTCAAATTGTAGCTAAGGTGGCCCGCTACAACGTCCAATTCACAGAAGCTAGTCAGAAGTCCTAAATTTGGCCCCAGTGCCAAAAAAGTAAAATGAGCGAATTGGCTAGAAATACTTTTGAAAACTTTGTTCTACAAAAAACTAGCGCCCAAAATGAAATGTATATCAAATTGTAGCTAAGGTGGCCCGCTAAAACGCCCAATTCACAGAAGTTAGTCAGAAGTCCTAAATTTGGCCCCAGGGCCAAATAAGTAAAATGAGTGAATTGGCTAGAAATAGTTTTTTGAAAACTTTGTTCTACAAAAAACTAGCGCCCAAAATGAAATGTATGTCAAATTGCAGCTAAGGTGGCCCGCTACAACGCCCAATTCACAGAAGTTAGTCAGAAGTCCTAAATTTGGCCCCAGGGCCCAATAAGTAAAATGAGTGAATTATCTAGAAATACTTTTTTGAAAACTTTGTTCTACAAAAAACTAGCGCTAAAAATGAAATGTATGTCAAATTGTAGCTAAGGTGGCCCGCTACAACGTCCAATTCACAGAAGCTAGTCAGAAGTCCTAAATTTGGCCCCAGGGCCAAAAAAGTAAAATGAGTGAATTGGCTTGAAATAGTTTTTTTAAAACTTTGTTCTACAAAAAACTAGCGCCCAAAATGAAATGTATGTCAAATTGCAGCTAAGGTGGCCCGCTACAACGCCCAATTCACAGAAGTTAGTCAAAAGTCCTAAATTTGGCCCCAGGGCCAAATAAGTAAAATGAGTGAATTGGCTAGAAATAGTTTTTTGAAAACTTTGTTCTACAAAAAACTAGCGCCCAAAATGAAATGTATGTCAAATTGCAGCTAAGGTGGCCCGCTACAACGCCCAATTCACAGAAGTTAGTCAGAAGTCCTAAATTTGGCCCCAGGGCCAAAAAAGTAAAATGAGTAAATTGGCTAGAAATAGTTTTTTGAAAACTTTGTTCTACAAAAAACTAGCGCCCAAAATGAAATGTATGTCAAATTGTAGATAAGGTGGCCCGCTACAACGCCCAATTCACAGAAGTTAGTCAGAAGTCCTAAATTTGGCCCCAGGGCCAAAAAAGTAAAATGAGTGAATTGGCTAGAAATAGTTTTTTGAAAACTTTGTTCTACAAAAAACTAGCGCCCAAAATGAAATGTATGTCAAATTGTAGATAAGGTGGCCCGCTACAACGCCCAATTCACAGAAGTTAGTCAGAAGTCCTAAATTTGGCCCCAGTGCCAAAAAAGTAAAATGAGCGAATTGGCTAGAAATACTTTTTTGAAAACTTTGTTCTACAAAAAACTAGCGCCCAAAATGAAATGTATGTCAAATTGTAGATAAGGTGGCCCGCTACAACGCCCAATTCACAGAAGTTAGTCAGAAGTCCTAAATTTGGCCCCAGGGCCAAAAAAGTAAAATGAGCGAATTGGCTAGAAATACTTTTTTGAAAACTTTATTCTACAAAAAACTAGCGCCCAAAATTAAATGTATATCAAATTGTAGCTAAGGTGGCCCGCTACAACGCCCAATTCACAGAAGTTAGTCAGAAGTCGTAAATTTGGCCCCAGGGCCAAATAAGTAAAATGAGTGAATTGGCTAGAAATAGTTTTTTGAAAACTTTGTTCTACAAAAAACTAGCGCCCAAAATGAAATGTATGTCAAATTGCAGCTTAGGTGGCCCGCTACAACGCCCAATTCACAGAAGTTAGTCAGAAGTCCTAAATTGGGCCCCAGGGCCCAATAAGTAAAATGAGTGAATTATCTAGAAATACTTTTTTGAAAACTTTGTTCTACAAAAAACTAGCGCTAAAAATGAAATGTATGTCAAATTGTAGCTAAGGTGGCCCGCTACAACGTCCAATTCACAGAAGCTAGTCAGAAGTCCTAAATTTGGCCCCAGGGCCAAATAAGTAAAATGAGTGAAGTTCAATAGAAATTTATGAGTGAAGTTTAATAGAAATTTATTTTTTTTTAAACTTTAAATATATATTTTTAAGGAATCCAACACAAACATTTGTAAACTAATTTAAATATATTAGTTTTTCTAATAGTTTGTCGCAATATTTTAATTATTTATTATTTTATAAATAACATTTCCGGTTTTACTTTGTTATCTTGCCGAAATACTCTCCCATACACCGAAAACAAGAAGAAGATATTATTCTCTATAAAATGGCTAAAGTTGCCATATCTATTCACAATATTTCGCTATTTTAACTTGGCCGCACCTAAGTTTAGTTCTGCTCGGCCAGAAATACTCAATTTTAACGAGGAGAAGAGAGACATATTTTGTTGCTCTCTTTCTTTTGAGTGAAACAAGATTTAAGGCCCAACCACAATGTGCTTAAGTTGGCTTAAGCGAATGAGCGAATACATGTAAATTATATGAGGCAAACCATATTGAACTTAAGGAAACTTTTTGCAAAGTTTAATGAAACTGTCATTTGCTTAAGCAAGGTGCGAATCTAATCGCACATTCCGTACGGAATCAAATGTTTTTTTATTTTGTTTTTGTTTTCTTAAATACGTTTGAGAGACTTTTTGTTAATTTTTGACAGTAGGTTAAGTAAGACTATGCATATTATGGTTGAGTCTTTACTTTGTTAACTACTTTGTTATGTTCACGGAGATAAAGAACACATTCTTATACTTTTGTTTACATTAACAACAACAATAAACCACTCGATGAGACGCTTTTTCCAAATTAACAACAATAAAAACAACAATAACAAAAATACATTGTACATACCTACTACTACTACTCAAGGTATATTTACACAAGGTAAACTCGTTGGCCCATATTTTTGTCAGCTGATTACCCCTAGTTGGAAACTTAACGTCAAATTTCGTGTATATGAGAAAAAATTTGTACATGTGTGCGTTAAATTGTTTTTTTTTTTTATATGAAGACAATTTTGACAACTCCGTTCCTTTTATAGAGCAGCATGTATACACTCCCAAATGAGTCTACCTTGTGTAAATATACCTTGCTACTACTACTGTACTTTTTAAAATGAAAAAAAGCCTCCCAGCTAGCATTTTCAATCGTCTAGGAGTCTACTGGGAATCTCATGAAGAGTGTTTTTGATCGTCGGCGAGCTCATTTTTTAATCGTAGACGATTCCTAGCACGGGAGAAACTGTTACACGTGCTGATTCGTCTGTGAGATTCTTCCATAACACAGCAAAAGGCGCTTATATTAATCGTTAAGGGAATCGTTTGCGATGTATGTAGAGATTATCTAACGAGTCTTTTAAAAAGCATGCCAAGAGTCGTATGAGACTCATGTAGGGATTATTTTACAACTCATAAAATGCTCAGCCGCATAACTGAGCTACCTAAAAAGGGGCATCAAGCTTATTTTTCATGTTAAAACTTCTAATTTTCATACAATTTATATAAAACAAACCTTAAGGTTGCGAAATCAACACTATCCTGTCGGAAAATCCTTTTTTACAGATTCTTAGTTTAGTTTGTTTTATTGAAATTGTATTGACAATAGAATTTTCATATTTCAAAAACGCTCTTATTAAGTAATTGTTATATGACTCTTACAGAGAGTCGCAAAAGGTTCATTCCAAGATTAAAAGACGAGCGTGTCAAAAAATTTTTAAAAAAGTAATAAATAAAAAAATATTTAGATATTTTTGTTTTTGTTACTCGTCAGATAATCATCAGAAGATTCTTTTGGGAGTTGTATATTAAACATAATCGTCAAACAAACAGCCTATGCTAGCTGGGCTGTTTCTATGGAAATTGTGTGTACCTACATATGTAGGTAGGTAGGTAGAAAGGCCGGTGTGAAGTTTCCTTCACACCTTCACCCAGAGACCAATATGGTCCATTGTGACGCCTTAATTAGAGATAGCCAAGAAGGCATAAGTAGGTGAAATAAGCAGCAGAAGCATAAGACAGATCCGAAAGATGGGTAGAAAAGAAAAGAAGGTAAAGGACCAACCCCGAGAGAAATCCCTTAAACCAAATCCGCCCTACGAGCGGTTAGCACCCAGTCTCCCCTCGCGCAGCCAGGCCATCCCCATTACGAATCCTATCAGATTCTCGAGTCCGCAACCCGAGACATCCCCTAATTCGCCCAGGAATCTACTGCCCAGCCACCTCAACCTGCTACCCTGCAGCCTGGGACAGTGGCACAGAAGGTGCTCAACTGACTCCAACTCCTCAGGGTCCTCGCACAACCTGCATATATCCGACAAGTCGGATCCCATCCTCACCGCCATCCTGCCTATCATACAGTGGCCCGTGATAATTCCTATCATGGTCCTAACGCAGACCCTGCTCCTGCCCAACAGCGACACCGAATCGGACTTCCTAAGCACCGGCCACAGTGTCCGCGATACCCGACAGTCCGTTCGGCTCCCCCAGGCCCGATTGGTCACGCTCATTATCCATTCCCTAATTCTACTAAAATAGAAGCCCAATGGAGGCCTAACCGCCTCCACACAGTCAGGATCCTCCAACTCTGAGCCCTGTCTTGCCAACTCATCAGCAATCTCGTTGCCGCCTATATCGCAATGACCCGGCACCCAGCATAACCTTAGCAGATACTCCCCTAAGGCTCCCCTCAGAGCCCTCCTACACTCATCAACCAGCTTGGAGTTCACATAACAGCCCCTTACGGCCATAAGAGCCGCCTGGCTGTCCACGTATATAGTGACCTCCGAGCCCCTATCAATGTTGTCCCTCATCAGTTCCACGGCCCTCCAGACCCCCAGAACCTCCGCCTGAAAAACACTGCAGTCGCCAGGAAGCCTATATGACCTTCTTATGTTCAGACCCTCAATGTAGACCCCTGCACCCGTGCCCCTCATCTTTGAGCCATCAGTGAAAATAGCAAATCCACCAAATAATCTGCTCCTGCCCGACCAGCTCTCCCTAGAGGGCATTATTACCTCTGGCAACCGACCAAAATCCAAACTGGTGCCAACATAATCAGTGGATCCCGGCGGTCCCATGCAATAGCCACCAGCCTCAATCTCACCCAGGATCCGTGAGTGACCCTGAGTGTCATTCCTCGTAAGTCCTAACTCCCTCAGTCTAAGGATGCTCCTGGCCGCCATTCCCATCACATACTGCTCAATAGGCAGAAGATGTAGAATGACATCCAGGGCAGCCTGAGGAGTACTTCTCATGGCACCTGTCATGCCAATTGAAGCACACCTCTGAGCCTTAGAAAGAAGTTTCCTACGACTTGCCAATCTCAATGATTCCCACCAAACACAGCATCCATACGTAAGAATGGGTCTAACCACCGAAGTGTACAGCCATCCCACCACTGACGGCCGGAGTCCCCAGCTCCTACCTATCGATGATCTGCAAGCATAGTAAGCATTGAGACCCCTTTTGAGTCTCTCTTGAGTAATCCTACCCCATGACAGCTTGCTGTCCAGAAAAACCCCCAGATACTTAGCACTATCAGATAGTCCAAACTCCACTCCTCCCAGTACCGGCAGTCTAAACTCCTCCACCTTGTACCTCCTAGTGAAAAGAACCAACTCCGTCTTCTCCGGGTTTACTCCCAGTCCCTTGTCACTTGCCCATGCCGCCAGTTCGCCCAGCGCCCCTTGCATGATGTCGCTAATTGTCGGCAGAAACTTGCCCGACACCAATATCACCACATCATCCGCGTAGGCTACGACCTTCTGACCCATTCTGTCAAAACGTCTCAGAACGACATTGACGGCCAAGAGCCACAATAAGGGAGAGAGAACTCCCCCCTGTGGGGTCCCTCTAGTCACCGATTTCCTTAAGCGTTCGTTTCCCCAGTCCGAGTGAATAACTCTGCTGCTAAGCATCATAGTTATCCATTCGACCAAGAACAACGGAACCCTTAGGTCAATCAGTGCCTGTCTTATGGCCTCTATCCTCAAATTGTTAAAGGCGCCCTCTATGTCAAGGAATGCCGCCAGGGTGTATTCCCTGGTTCGCAAACCCCGCTCCACATAACCAACCACATCATGCAACGCACTCTCAACAGATCTACCTTTAAGGTAGGCGTGTTGAGCGCCGCTGACGATGCCGGCGTCAATCTTCGTCCTCAGATGTAGATCAATCAGTCTTTCCAACGTCTTCAAGAGAAAAGACGACAAGCTGATTGGTCTAAAATCCTTGGGTTTAGAGTGACCGGTTCTACCCGCTTTGGGAATAAAAACTACCCTAACCTCCCTCCACCTCCTAGGAATGTACCCGTTCAGCACACATACCCTAAACAGTTCCACCAACAACAGGAGTGACGATTTCCCGATATTCTGTAACATCGCCGGAAATATACCATCTGGCCCCGCCGATTTGTAGGACCCAAAGGTATTTACCGCCCATGTTACCTTATCCAAGGTAATCATATCCCCCACCGTCTCCCTTTCCTCACCGCCTGAGCCCGAACCAGAGAAGGGGTCACCACATACAGCCTGTTCCCCCGACCCAGGATCTACACACCCCGGAAAGTGAGTCTCCATAAGCAGACAGAGAGATTCAGAGCCAGATTCCGTCCATGAGTCGTCCGATCTCTGAATAAATCCAGGGACTACAGGGTCCTTAGATAAAATTCTCCTGAACCTAGACATCTCATTCACGGATTCAACTGACTCGCTAAACTTAATCCACGAGTCCCTTTTCGCCCTTCTAATATTTCCCTTATACCTCCCGTAACTCAACCTGAAGTTACTCCAATCCTCATCCCTGCGCGTATACTTCGCCCTATTGAACAGCCTTCTGACGGTGGACCTTTGAGTTTTCAACTCGTCTGTCCACCATCTTGGCTGTGTACGCCCGCCCGGAAAATTTAACGGACAAGATCGCTCATAGCTACTGGTCAATACCCCCGTGAAGGTGTTTACCAGTTGCTCCACACCGGCCGGAGTCGACCCCCAGTTCCGTGTAACCCTAAGGTTCCGTTGCACTAGTCCCGAAAACGAATCCCAATCCGTCCTTCTCGGATTCCTATATGGACACCTTTTCGACCTCTCAAACATTAGACTAAAGGACAGGCGACTATGATCAGAGAAGGAAAAATCCAAAGCCACCCTCCAGTCCTCCACTAATTCCCTACAGCTCGTCAATGTCATATCTATCACTGCCTCTCTATCCCTAGTTCTGAACGTTGGCGTATTCCCCCTATTACAGATAAAAAGATTGCTGGCAACAATAAAATCAAACATAGACTCACCTCTTTTGTTGATGTCGGCACTACCCCATTGGGAATGGTGTGCATTGGCGTCACATCCTAGTACCAGCCTCGAGCCGCTTCTGCCCGAGTGCTCCACCAACTCTCGCACTCCCTCACCAGGTGGATCGGCAGCTTCATATGGTAAGTATGCCGATGCCAGTGCCAGGACCGTTTTGTCCTTGGCTTCTCCTGTCACAACCGTGAGGTCTCCATTACTGAAAGAATTAGAAATCATGAATTTATGTTCAGTCTTCGCCAGTATACAAGTCCGTACCTTCTCATCAGAGCGGGATACGAACAAGGTATACCCCGTGATCTTTAATCCAACTACCCGGTTTTTGTTAATCCAGGGCTCTTGGATTAAAGCCACGTCCACATTGTTGTCAATGAGGTGGGTTACTAATTCGGTTGAGGCCGCTTCACAGTGGTGCAAGTTTATCTGCACCACTCTCAGCCTCTTAGGGTTTATCATTTTAAGGAAACCTAAATCTGATAGACCCTAACCCGAATATAGCAACCCCTCCCATTGACTTCAGTTTTTTCAGAGATTCCCGGTCTACTGCGAACCTGAAATCTCTTCCTTGGTTATCCTTGCAACCCAGTGAAGCTATCATCTTCCACTGGCCTGTAAAGAGTCCATTGTTCTGATTGGCCAGTAACCCCAGTATGACCTCCACCGGTTTTATAGGTGGAGGAATCCATACAGTGACCACCGGCCTCAATGGCAACTCAGACGCGAGTATGACGTCCAATCTGGCTTCAGGATAAGCGCTGCCACACCTGCCGATTGCAGCCTTTAAAAACTCAAAGGTTTTTTGATTGCCGCAACTGACAGTTTTGACACCTCTTATCCAGTCAGCCCCTTTGAACGATACTTCGTCCGGCCTTCCTTTGACGCTAAAGATTTCGTCGAGTAGTTTGTTTTCTAGCACCTGCCATTTCTCGACACTGATCCTTCCATCGGGATCCATACGATCAATGACAGCTGCTAGAATACCGTCCTTACTTAACGACTCCCTTAGCTTCTTTGACGTAGAGGGTTGTTCCTCTCTGGAACCAGCCCTCTTAGTGATCTCCTTTCGGGGATCCTTCCTTTTGGCCGCTGGGGATTTCTGGTCATCACCAGACCTAACTCTCTTAAAAACCCCCTTTTTGGGGGCCTTAGTAGAGCTCTGTCGGTGATCACCCGATTTCCCTGCAGATGTTGGCTGGCCTTTCTCAGTAATCCCCTTTGTGACCTCCCTTAGTGGGGGGGGGGGGGTCGGAGATTATCAAGACTTTACCAGTCCTCATCGCGCAGCTAGTAGAGGGTGGTACTTCATCAGGCTTGGTTCCCTTATCCGTGACCGTACTGTCTCGGTTTAGAGAACCAGGTGTTGATTCTGCACCCCCCTTCTTACTTCCCGTTCCATTATTGGAGGACTCATCAGCAGGGGTTACTGAGGGTTTCTTGTCCATACTGACATTTGAGCCCTCAGCAGCCCTTGCTGTGTATCCCGCAGGATAGGGAATGCCTAGGATATCACCGACAGATCCGTGGATTCGTTCGAATCTGGCAACGTTCTTCCGGTGCTTCCTCAGCAAGTGCCTATCCCGCCCATCGTGTAGTGAGGAGTCTTTCTTAGCTATCTTTTCTAGAAAGGCTAAGGAGGCCCTTACACCACTCTTGGCTTTTTCAAGACTCGTTCGGCCTTCTGATGCGACCTGTTCTGTCGCATCCTGCCGAACAATGGGTTTTGATCCACCCACTACTCCGCTCCCTATCTCGAGTGTGACCTCAGGAGCCGATGGCCCGGCCCTATGGTCCTGATCATGAGCCGAAATCATTGTTATTTCATGCTCATCATCAGATCCCAGAGCTAGACCATCGAGTCTTTCCGAGACCCCTGTTCGAGACGGGGAACCGACTGTCAATAACTGACCTTCTTGCTCAAGAATATCTCTGTAGATACTCAGCCAATCGGCGTCTGGATCTGACACCGAAACTGCCGAGTTGTCAGAGATATTCCCTGCATCGACTCTTAGAGTCGCGTCCTTGTTTTTTACAGTAAAGTTGTCCAGTTTTTTTGGTCCCACGAGTACGCCGTAAAGAAAAGGACCGTCTCGCGCAGTGACGGCTTGCACGGACTAGGCTAAGTTACAACTGACCCTTGCCATCGGCGCCAGAGGGAAGCTGTTCGCGACCAGTTTCTTTAACCACTAACCAGCCATTCAAGTCCTCGGCACTGCTATCAACCACCTTGACCTTAAAAGTGGGGGAAATGGGAAATAAAGGGGGATTGATAGGATCATAGGTAATGGGATAGGGGATGGGAGGATGGATAACCCTTAGTCGTGCTGGCCTTAAAGCAAATACCTTCCAACTTGTCCCGGCTAGAATTTGCCGACTCAAGTTACAAGACATTCACTACAGCCAGCATTTAAGCCACCACATCGCGGCAAGATAGTTATCCATGGTGGTGTTTAGTTTGATTTCAATTTTATTTCTTGTACTACATAGTTAATGCTGAATAAATCCATGAGTAAGATTGCTTGATTTCTGGCTTTTTTGTTTGTATTTTTTTTCTGTACCAAAACAATCATTTTCGAACCGAACACAAAAACATCTTTATTAAAAAACGAAGCTAACGATTGTATAAATAACAAAGCACGATGTGCGTTATTTGAATGACTGCAAACCAGCAGCGAATATTTGCGGTTGAGGAAATTTCATTGTATGACCGCAAGCGAGTGTACATATTTGTTGCTGTTAATTAAATGCGATTTTTTTTCAATTGAATTTCGAGGTTCTCTGATATCTACACAATTCATAAGAAGGTGAGTTAATAAAAGAGCATATTGGTCTCAAAGGAAAACCAACCTTGTGGATTTTTGGTAAACCATAACGTTTTGGAGAAGTAGCAATATTCGTTTTTAGTTTATATCTTTCGGATACGGAAATAATTTTTTGCCTAAAAAGTTCTTCTATAATTTCATTATTAGTTTTCTCCAATTTATTCGTAGGATCCCTATTGATTACCTTATATTTTGTATCATCTTCTATGATATTATCAATTCTTATGTCATAATCTGCTTTATACATAGCCACGGTTGTGTTACCCTTATCTGCCTTTAATACTAATATATTCTTATTTCTCTTTAAAAAACTTTTCATCTTATTAAATTTATCTAATATAAACTTATCCCTGTTATTTAATCTCATTCTGTTTAAATGATTGTCCAAAATAGTTGTTAATTTATTTCTATCTATTTCTTGATCCTCCTTCCCCTCTATGGTTTGAACTAAATCCTCTCCTTCTGTTATCATTTTTAGCTTAGGGAAATTTTCCCTCGTAACTGGTAAAACATATTTTGGTCCTAATGATAGCATCCACTTAACATCCCTTGGAATATCCTCCTGAGTTTTATTTACAAAAAATTGTTTATTAACTCTAATTCCTAATTCTTCATTCTTTAATTCTCTCAGTCTATCATATTTTTTTCTATGAATACTTCTTACCTTTTCATTTAAAGAAGCCTCAACTCTCTCTTCAAACTTAAGAAATTGTCTAATTTCCTCTTCCGTTAAACATCTTTGTAAATTTCCAATCACTATCTCCAAATCTTTTTGAAAAAGCTTCAGTATTTTGTGTTTTTGTTTAAGTGTTAATCTTAAAATCTTATTCTGTAATTCGTGTACATACTTATAACTAGTTTTTTAAATCTCCGGAAGTCTCCTATCCATCTCATATATATTTGTTATGTTCTTTGTTGAATTTGATATAAATTTTGGCATAATCCCTGTATTCCTGCATCTTATTAAGAAAACTATTGATGATTTTGTTTTTATAATTCGGTCCCTTATAGCTTTGTATTTATTAATTAAACTTCTTGTTTGTTGATTCTTCTTAAATTTATTATACGACATATTGAATTCTGAATCTCTTCGTGCTCTTGATTTTCAATTGATATTTATTCTTATTTGACCTTTATTTTATAATTACTTTTAATTATTAAAGCTTGAGGTCTTTTTTTATAAAAAATTATATTTATTTTCTTCAATATTTCGCTAACCTTTGGTTAGCATCGTCAGGAAATTAACAAATTTGAATAATAACAAAAAACGATAACAAAATTATGAAAAAATTTTTGTCAGAAATTAAATTCAAAAACCTATTTGTCATAAAAAATTTTTCAAAAACCATTATAACAAAAAATAAAAATTTAACTTAAGTATAACAATTCATATAAACTGAAAAACTTTTCTATCTATAAACCTAATTCGAAAACCATATTTACAATAATAAAAAAATGTTTTGTCTAATGAAAATTCCTATAAAATAAAAATTTTTTTTTTTTAAAACTAAACTTATTTTTATCTTATCTTACATACATAATTAAACTTATTTTCATTGTTACAAAATAATATGTATGTCCCAAGGACAAGAAGGTCCTAGTTTTCATGTAACAAGTTGAACCCTCTTGTTCCAAGGCTGCGATAGGTACCTATATTTATATTATTATATATAATCTTCTATCCCTTAATAACTAAATTCCTATAATTATTCGCTATATGTTCTGTGTCTGCTTTAAAATTTATTCTCTGTGCCGTTGGTGTATTAATTATGTGTAACATTTCCAATATGTAATGTCCCTATATTTTTGATCGGAACTATGTCCCGCAATTCTAGTTCTTAATTTGTTCTTCGTTGTACCTATGTAAACTTGGTTGCAACTTTCATTATCATTTCCCTTGCAAGGAATTTTGTAAACAATGTTTGACATATCCCATTTACTAGTTATATCTTTTGTCTTGCTAAATAAACTGTTCAATGTGTTATAATGTGGAGTTCGGTTTGTGCTTTGTTGTGATACAGACGTGTATTTTTAGCCCCGCATACGATTTGAACTATTAATTAATCACATTTGATTTTGTAAAACATAAATATAAGCAGCGAATGGACGCTTAAAAAAAATAATATATTTTGTTATTTAAATTATTTAACATAATAGTGAACAATTTAAAACGATAAAATTAAATAAAATAAAACAGTAAAAATATATATGTATGTACGTATGAATGTTCATACATGTGTATACATATTCTGAACAAAAACATTTTAATTTAAACTTCTTGTTTTTTTTTTTGTTGTTGTAAAATACAATAAATAATAAAAATATTAAAGCAAAGCAAAACGGTGAAAAACAAAAACAACTCTTTGCATGAGTACGAACAGTGAAACAACACTAAGACGAAATGAAAGAAACGTCTACGTTTTAGTTCAGGCAAACGAAAATAATGTAGAAATAAATAAAACAAAACAAAACAATATAAACTATTTAACGGCTAAGCCAATTATTCGAACACGTTCCCTATCACCCTCGGTGTTTACAAAAATATTGGATAGTGACTCATTAAAAAAACTACAACTTGATTTGGTGACAAGTGTTGCCAGGCCAGCAAGTATTGCCGTGACGTCAAAAACAAATTTAGTGGGAAATGATACCAACTTAAACACAAATGAAATGGAAAACCCCCATGTAAAAAATTGTCAAAAGCCTACAGTACAAGTTGGTATGGACAGGTACATAACAGTGCTTAAACGGGGACGCAGCCATACCTCTGCAGCTGTTGCTTCGGCATCCAAAGTACCATCTTTTGATAAAATAAATTCCCAAAATCGCTTCGCAATTCTGGAGGATGAATCCTCTGAAGCCCCAAACGTCATAAAATCGTCCAAGCCTCCCCCAATATATCTTAGGGAGCATAACTCAAATGATCTAATAAAGAGTTTAATTTCGTTGATTGGTGAAAATTCCTTTTATGTTGCCGCAATAAAGCGAGGTAGTATAAATGAAACTAAAATTCAAGTTAATCATGAAAATGACTTTCGGAAAGTAATTAGCAAATTTGAGGCACTCAAAAAAAGTTTTTACAAATACCAACTCAAGAGCAGTAAAGGTCTCCAGGTGGTGATTAAGGGAATTGATTCATGCGTAGACCCAGAGGAAATTAAAACTTTCTTGGAAGAAAATGGCTTCAAGATAAAACATGTGGTAAATATTAGAAATAGGGACAAAATTCCACAACCACTTTTTCGAGTAGAATTAGAGCCCGGCGACATTAAGTTAAAAAAAAAACGAAACGCATCCCATTTATAGTGTGAAATATATTCTATACAGAAGGGTCACAATTGAGGAGCCGCACAAAAAAAATGGACCTGTTCAGTGCTTAAACTGCCAAGAATTTGGCCATACCAAGGCATACTGCTACTTACCCCCTGTCTGCGTAGTATGTGGTGAACTACACGGTACAGTTTCTTGCGATAAGTCTAAAACCGACCCCAACGTAAAAAAATGTAGCAACTGTGGCGGTAATCACACTGCCAATTATAGAGGATGCCCAGTATATAATATTGTCAAGCAGACGGTTGGACCGAAAACAAATACCCCTCAAATGCAGGTTGCAAATCAGGTAAACACAAATGCAATTCAAGCACCCCAGCCTAGTAATAACAGAACCTCTTACGCTAACGTCCTAAAATCAAACCATCAGCCAATGCAAGGTGCCTCGCCAAGTAATGATGAAACTCCGGTTTCTAATTTAAGTCGTTTAGAAAAAACCATGGAAACATTAGTGCAAACAGTAAATAATTTTACGAACACAATGGGTAATATGATGCAGAAGTTGCTTAGAATGCAATCGATGTTATTGCAAGCTGTACTTAACAAACCATGAACTGTTTAAAAATTTGTTTTCGGAACGCAAACG
Organism: Pollenia angustigena; assembly: GCA_930367215.1. Classification (NCBI taxonomy): domain Eukaryota; kingdom Metazoa; phylum Arthropoda; class Insecta; order Diptera; family Polleniidae; genus Pollenia; species Pollenia angustigena. The sequence goes on along the minus strand of OV884057.1, from coordinate 183,078,725 downwards.
GCATCCGCCAACATAAAAATGAATTAGAATACTTTCTTAAAAATAAACAAATTGATGTCATGATGATTTCTGAAACTCATTTGACCTCAAGAAATACGTTTAAAATCAATGGTTATATACTATATGATACCAAGGACCCTCGAGATAGAGCTTGTGGAGGTTCTGCCATCTTAATAAAAACTCGAGTCAAACACTACATTATGTGTGATCACCGTGAAGACTATCTGCAAGCAACGACTATTTGTGTTGAGGAGCTAAATCGAAACATAGTAATTTCTTCTTTATACTCTCCACCTAGATTTAACATATCAGAAGGCCAATATTATAAATATTTTAAATCATTAGGACCCTGTTTTCTGGCCGCTGGCGATTATAACGCTAAACATACCTTCTGGGGGTCACGACTTATAACACCAAAAGGTCGTGTTTTGTTTAACACAATCTCTAAAATGGGTTTAAATGTGGTCGCGAGCGGGCAACCAACATATTGGCCTACTGATCAGCAAAAAATTCCAGATGTTATCGACTTTGGCGTGGTTAAAAACATCCCCACAGAAACGATTCATGTTGAAGCTTCCTTAGAATTATCATCCGACCACACACCTACAATTGTTACTATATCGAACCCAAATAGAATTGTATTTCCGTCAGGTTACTTAGCGACGCCAGCCACACAAATAAATTGGTTAAAATATAAAAAATTTCTCAGTGCCCATTGCACAGAAAATATTCCGCTTAGTACACCGGAGAATGTGGATCTCTCTCTTGTTAACTTAGACAGTTATCTTAAACTAGCTGTTCAACACTCCAGCGTTACCCCCAAAAAAATTAAAAATAATAAAATATGTTCTTCAGATGTCGAGCGGCTCTTGACTGAAAAAAGGAGAGTTCGAAGAGAGTGGCAACTTTACAGATCCCCGCAACTTAAGATTTTATTAAAAGAATGCACAAAAAGGCTAAGAAAGTTACTACAGAATCAGAAAACGGCTTCCCTAGAAAAATATCTTAAGGAACTTGATGCAACTCCACAATCTGACTACTCATTATGGCGTGCAGCTAGAAATCTAAAAAGGCCAGTTATATCTAAGCCACCATTAAGAAACTTGAATGGTAGTTGGGCAAGAAACGATATTGAAAAAGGAAATCTTTTTGTTAGTCATTTGAAAAACGTATTTACACCAAATATATCTCACAATATTGCGGTCGAGTTACCACCTGTTGCTGCTAGAGCAGCTATTCCCCTCAGATTTGAGATAAGAGAAATCTTAAAGGCTATTTGTGACTTAAACACTAATGGCGATTTCTTTTCTGAGAAATATGTTGCATAAATGTTACATGCTCTATCTCTTTTGTATAGGTCATGTAACATTTATGCAACATATTTCTCAGAAAAGAAATCGCCATAAGAAGGCACCTGGTATTGATAAAATCAGTAATAAAATGCTTTTGGAGCTACCTCGCATAGCAAAGAAAATTATTCTTTTTATTTTTAATGCTATTTTACGCCTTGAATACTATCCTGAAAAATTACAGGTTTCCTTAGTTACCATGATACCAAAGCCAGGTAAAGATCATACAAAAGTTGAGTCTTATAGACCTATTAGCTTATTATCAAATATGTCAAAGCTGTTTGAGAAATTATTAGTTTCAAAATTAACACCAATTTTAAGTGAAAATAGATGTATTCCAAACCATCAGTTCGGATTTAGAAGAAAACACAGCACAATCGAGCAGACTCATCGAATAGTAAATGTCATAAGAAAAGCATTTGAAGAAAAGAAATATTGCTCAGCACTCTTCATCGATGTTTCGCAAGCTTTTGACAAAGTCTGGCATGAAGGCTTATTACACAAATTGAAGCAAAATTTACCAGCAAACACACACAAGCTGCTAGAAAGCTACTTAGTCGGTCGTCAATTTATTATTAAAGAAGGAAATTTTTTAAGTTCACCTCAGCCCATTGCCGCTGGAGTCCCACAAGGCAGCATCCTGGGCCCCCTATTATACTTAATTTATACTTCGGACATGCCAACAAGCAACTACACACAAACTTCAACATTTGCAGACGATACAGCTTTTCTAAGCGTCCACGAAAATCGCTATGAAGCATCGCGTTACTTACAGCATCATATATTTCAACTAGAAATATGGTTAAGACAATGGAGGATAATGGTCAATGAGCAAAAATGCGTACATATAACATTCACTTTGCGCCGGGAACCTTGCCCCCCTATTACAATCAATAATCAAATAATTCCTCAACATTCGCATGTAAAATATCTCGGTATACATCTGGATCGGCGATTAACGTGGAAATGCCATATAGAGGCAAAATTAACTCAAATGAAACTAAAAGCCATTCAAATTCATTGGCTTATTGGAAGAAATTCTGTCCTTAGTCTCGATTGCAAGCTTCTACTTTACAACTCTATCTTAAAGCCTATCTGGTGCTACGGTATTCAACTATGGGGCACTGCCTCGGTCTCTAATATCGACAAAATTCAAAGGCGCCAAAATAAACTTCTTCGAATAATCACAGCCGCTCCCTGTTATGTTAAAACTCAAACATTCATAAGGATCTCAATGTGCCATTAGTGAAATCTATGATTACAAAATATGCAATAAAATATTTAAAAAGGCTTGAACAACACCCAAATCCACTAGCTCGAAATATTTTAAATCATGGCGGCCACACTCGCTTAAGAAGAAGAGACACTGCAGCACTTACCCAATTAGATGAGCGATAAACACCTATAAAAGTGAACATAACCCGTGGTGAAGAAAATTTTGTCTGGCACTGGCAGGAGATAAAATAACGTATTAGGTTAAGATTTGATTAATTATTGTTAGTTCATATTTAATATATGAAGATTCAATAAAAAATAATGAAAAAAAAAAAAAAAAAAAATGTGTTATAAGCTTTGTATGCTACCTTATATTTGTCAGTGTCAAAGATTCCCGATTTTTTTATTCTTTCCGAAACATTGGATATGTATGATAATGATTTATATATCATTGGTTCTATTTTACTGCTAATTCTTGTATTCCCATTACTCCTATCATTATATTGATTTATTAATCCATAACTTAAACTATTTGGAAAATGGTTTTCCCTTAATATATTTCTAATTTTGTAGCAGCCCACATTTATTTTATTTATTATTATAATCATTTAAACTTAACGTTTCATTACAATCAATCATTTGAATTATTTTTATACAACCCTGTTCATTTTTTTAAACTTAACGGAATTTAACGTATATTTTAAATACAACACTGTAGTACTACTTTATTTTGCAACTACACTCCTATCATATCTACACTACTTATTTTTACAACTGAGTTAATGTAAACGTTTAGAACTGCTATAAAAGGAGCAGCACTTGTGTGTAGAAATTCAACTAGCATTCTGACCTCAAGAAGTGAAGATCATTGTCTAGGCTTATTATAAGTACCGGACGTGAAATTTACTTGTGAAATAAGAACAAATCTAATAAAGTATCATTTAAATTATTAAAAAGTGAAAATACCAAAAGAGTTTTTTTTATATTTTTTTGAATTTAAATGACATACAATCTTAGAAATAAGATTGTTTCATTGGCGCCCAACTCAGTGGCTAAGGAAACCACAACAACAACCAACTCAGTGGCTAAGAAAACAACAACCAACTCAGTGGCTAAGAAAACCACAACAACAACCAACTCAGTGGCTACGAATTTCGAAGCCGATAAAAAGAAAAATAACAACAAAACAGTTTTCGTAGAGAACGAAGCTGTAACAACTTTAACAAGTGAAATTAACAACAAAACGGTTTTCGTAGAGAACGAAGCCGTAACAGCTTTAGTAAACGTAGACAAAATGGCTACATTTTCAACAGAGCAGTTCCAGCAAATTTTAGCGGCTATGGGTGCAACTAATAAAGGAGGCTCTTTCACTTAATGTACAGCGCGTTACAAAGGACAGCGAGATCCTGCGGTTGTAGAGGAATTTTTGGCTGCTATAAGTGTGTTTAAAGACATCGAGAAGATTTCTGACGCAGATGCAGTACGTGGAATGCCCCTACTGCTAGAAGACTATGCGGCTACATGGTGGATTGGTGTGAAAGACACCGTACGCAATTTTGAAGATGCTCAATCACTCATTAGGGCAACATTTTCACCACCAATACCCGATTGGAGAATTTTTGCCAGTATTTTTGAAGCAAAACAGCAAAAAAAAGAACCAACAGACAGCTTCATATGTAAAAAAAGGCTTTTGTTTTCTCAATTAAAAGTCCCTGTTACAGAAGAGGTTCAACTAAATATGGTTTATGGCCTGTTAAACATAAACATTCGAGAACGTGTACGCCGAGAAAGCGTTAAAACATTTGGTGAGCTTATTTCTGCAAGCCGAGAGGCAGAAATGTTTTTGACAGAAGTTCGACCAACAACAACAAATAACATAGACGAAAAAAGGAAACAACAACTGGAAATCGCTGTTGTTTCTGTCGTATGAAGGGTCATACCATAGATAACTGTTTTAAGAAAAAGAAAAGAGATGAGCAACAAGGTGAAGAGCAGCAGGTACAAAAACAGGGAAACCAACTGCCCATCCCAACCATATTTAGGAAACCTACATTTTCGTGTTATGGATGTGGTGCACCGGGGGTATATCGTGCAAACTGCCCAACATGTACTACGCAATCTAAGGACAGTCCACAATAGCGTTTAACACAATTGCTACAAACGTTATTGGTCACGCATTGCCGGCTACACATATTGAAGTTTTTGGTTTGAAAGGAGAAGCAGTGTTTGACACCGGCGCTAAAACAAGTGTCGCCAGTCTAAATTTGAAAAAAATTCTAACAAAAAATCACTGCGTCTTTCAAGATGTCCGTGCAGAGGTTACGTTGGCCAACGGGTCTTCCTCTGTTGGCAAAGTAATGCACACAATTTGTGAAGTAAAAATAGGAGGCAGAGTTCGGAAAATACGATTGGTTTATCTCCCAAACGCTGAAAAAAATCGTACTCTACTAGGTGCCGATTTTCTGGAACAAGCGGGAATTGTTTTGAATATGGCGCAAAGGTGCTGGTACTTTAAGGGGGAACCCAAAAATAAATTTGAGTTTGCAAAACCACTGGAACTAGATGCTTTTAGTATGGATATCAGTGAAGAAATCTCCCCAGGCAGTAAAGCAATAAAAGAAGTGTCTAAATTTATTAGCTTTTTCGAGGACAAAAAGTTTATTTCTTCTTTAGCAACAACCCCAAAAGTGAACAATGACTATTCACCGCATGCAATTCAAAACATCTTTAGAGATTCAATACCCATTGGTGAGACAACACCTGGCGAAATATCTACGTTATTCGCACCTCCAATCAAAATTTCTAAATCGGATCGTGATGCCTACTTGGAAGATATATTTATGCCGCTATACTCATTGGATCTCCACTTTTTAAAAGATTCTGATGGTATAAATCTAAATAATGAAGAGCGTCGAAAGTTGGACAAACTACTAACATCTGCGCCTATTCTTAAGCAGGCTATGGACAATCAGTCCTTCGTTTTGAAAACCGATGCTAGTGGTTATGCTCTTGGGGCAGTTTTACTCCAGGGGGAGGGTGCAGATGAGCACCCCATAGAATATGCTAGTAGACTCCTGTCTAAAGCAGAGCAGAACTACTCCACCATAGAACGTGAAGCACTCGCCATTATATGGGCCGTCCAAAAATTCCGTGGTTACATAGAGGGAGCCCCTGTTAAACTTATTACGGATCACCAACCATTAAAATGGCTTATGAATATAAAATCACCAACTGGTCGCCTAGCTCGATGGGCGCTCTCACTACAGCCATTCAATATACAAATTGAATACAAACCTGGGAAAACCAACGTCATTGCCGACACATTATCCAGACCACCCTGCGAAGATGAACATGATGACTTACCCCTGGGAACTTACCATGCATCAGCTTTGACGCCTGTGGTGGGCAATTCAGATGAATGTCTTCAGCCTGTGCAAATGCTAAGACGAAGAGGACGACCTCGAAAGCCTTAGCTGATGCCTCACCGGGACGTCATCGGCATCAGAGGGGGAGTCTGTAGCAGCCCACATTTATTTTATTTATTATTATTATAATCATTTAAACTTAACGTTTCATTACAATCAATCATTTGAATTATTTTTATACAACCCTGTTCATTTTTTTAAACTTAACGGAATTTAACGTATATTTTAAATACAACACTGTAGTACTACTTTATTTTGCAACTACACTCCTATCATATCTACACTACTTATTTTTACAACTGAGTTAATGTAAACGTTTAGAACTGCTATAAAAGGAGCAGCACTTGTGTGTAGAAATTCAATTAGCATTCTGACCTCAAGAAGTGAAGATCATTGTCTAGGCTTATTATAAGTACCGGACGTGAAATTAACTTGTGAAATAAGAACAAATCTAATAAAGTATCATTTAAATTATTAAAAAGTGAAAATACCAAAAGAGTTTTTTTTATATTTTTTTGAATTTAAATGACATACAATCTTAGAAATAAGATTGTTTCAATTTTAATTATGTTTTTCCTGTGATAAACTTTGTCACTAATTGTTAGTACCCTATTAATCAAATTTCTAGCAGTATTTATAATAATTCTTTTACTGTGTCCTGAATAATAATTAATAATTCTGCCTGATGCTGTTGGTTTTTGATACCAATCTATTAACAATTTATTTCCCTTTCTTATTACTAAAGTATCCAAAAAAGGTAATTTTGAGTTACTTTCCATTTCCAAAGTGAATTTAATATTACTATTAAACCCATTAAATGTGTCTAACAAGTTATCTACCCCACATTCATTAGTAATGCAAAATATATCATCAACATATTTTATCATTATTTTGGGTTTAATATTTAATTTTGCAATGGATGTATCAAGTAATCTTTCCATTACAATATCTGCTACAATTGGAGAAGCAGGAGATCCCATTGGAAGTCCCTTCAGTTGTGTATATACTTTCCCATTACAACTAAAGTATCTGTTATCCTCTATACAAAACTTTAAAATTCTTAAAAACAACCCCTTGTCAATTTTCGTATATTGCTCTATTATGTTCCATTTTTGCTCTATTATTTCAAGTGCTAAAGTGACTGGTACACTAGGAAATAGAGATACCACATCTAATGAAATTAGCTTTTCATTTGTTTGTATACAATGATTACTTAACTTCTCTTTAAATTGCAATGAATCTTTAACATTATATATAGAATGTTCAGTTATTCTTTTTAAAATATTCGTTAAATATCTACACAATTCATAAGAAGGTGAGTTAATAAAAGAGCATATTGGTCTCAAAGGAAAACCAACCTTGTGGATTTTTGGTAAACCATAAAGTTTTGGAGACAAAAATTTTTTCATAATTTTGTTATCGTTTTTTGTTATTATTCAAATTTGTTAATTTCCTGACGATGCTAACCAAAGGTTAGCGAAATATTGAAGAAAATAAATATAATTTTTTATAAAAAAAGACCTCAAGCTTTAATAATTAAAAGTAATTATAAAATAAAGGTCAAATAAGAATAAATATCAATTTGTCTAATTATGTTACATTTTTTTTTTTAATTTTATTTTTTTATACAATAAAAAATAATAAAATGGAAATATTTTGACTATATTTTCAATTTGTTTGGAATATTTCTATAAACACTATTTTTTGAGATTTTAGTGCATAGAATATAATTAAAGCATTCATGTAGTGACTATTAAAAATTTGCACTTTTTTGTTGTAGACCAAAATTTTCACTACCACTTTTTTTTTTTTGTTGTAGTTAAAATATGTTTTTTTAGTGGTAGTTAAAATATTTTTCACTACCACTGTAGTGAAGAAAAATAGAGGAAAATCAAAACGTTGTCACTATAGTGGGATTTAGTGGAAACCTTAGTGCACTTAATATTTAATGCACTACCCCCAACTCTGTAACCGTTAACAATTCTCCCGTACACTGAGAAAGAAAATACAAAGAGCCAGCTAGTGGAAGAACGTTGTAAGTTACTTACAAATGATACAAAGTGGTGCATGTAATTTAAATATTAAATTTGTTGATATTTTCCATAAAAATTTGTACTATCATTATTTTTAATATGTAATCTTAAAAAAAAAAATTAATAAAATAAAATAAAAAACGTTTTTTTGCTCTCCTGAAAAATAATTATTTTGTAACTTAAAACGTTATTCGCGGCTGTGCTTCAATTGCTTTTTTGTTTCCGCAAGAAAATCAAAATACAGCAATTTGCCAGTTCAGTTTTTTATGATCGTGCACTTGAAAATTTATTGTATGATCAAATGCATTAAAGAGTACGAGCCACTTGACTTGTTATGATTTTTCTTTCGCATCGTACCTCCCAGTTATTTTTTTTTTTTCAAAATAAAAAAAATTTTTAATATTTAAAAACTTCGTTAGTTAAAGAAATCAAATTGCGAGTTTTAATTTTAAGTTTTTCAAAAAGTTAAAAATAACCGTTAAACATAACTACACAAGATAAGATAATATTAACCGAATTTTTTTTTTTAACGATAAGCCAACACTCAGGGGATGCCCCCTATATATGCAGTGCATTGTGTTGATCGGGAAAATAAGGTTTGGGAAGGAGGAAAGAGGGAATAGTGTTTGTGGACATTTGACTTGAATCTTAATAAATTATAAGTACCGGGGAAGACCTCTGCGGGAAGTTTATTCCACATACGAATAGTTCGACTGAAAAACGAATTTTCTCTATAATGCGTTGTGCGAAACACAGGACAATCGACTACAAACGGATGCGATCCACAGGATGAGCGAGTATTACGAAGAAATACTCAGGCGGGTGGAATAAGTTCACTTATCTCATTGGAACACCTCCCATGGTAATATCGATAGAAAAGTGTCACACAACCCACATTCCGACGATGCTCCAATGAGTCAATAGAGTTGGATACCCTACTGTCATTGATGAGCTTCACCGCCCTCCTTTGTACCCGGTCCAGAAGGTTCAAAAGAGACTTTGAAGCCCCTGCCCATATATGGGAGTTGTATTCCATCTCCGGTCGGATATAGGTGGTATAGATAGTAAGGAGATCGGATGAAGTGAAGTAAGTCTTGCACCGTTTTAAAAAACCTAAGCACTTGAATGCCTCTTTCGACACTTTAAAAACGTGTTTATTCCAGCGGACATCGCACTGTATTCTCATGCCCAAAACATCAAGAGTATCCGATTCCTCAATATCAATGCCACCCATTAATACAGATGACATAGTTGGTCCCACGGCCCGTCTGTGGGTCAACATACAACATTGGGTCTTGCGTGCATTAAATTCGACCCTATTCGCTAGACTCCACTCAGAGATTGCAGCTAGGCCCTGATTAAGAGTGTCATTCATATTCTGCCTTTTGCCCCCAATGTCAACAAGGCTTGGCCTATGATCGAAGGAATATGAATGACAAATGTTGCTGTCATCTGCAAAAGAGTAGATAGGATTTGAAGTATGACCAAGAAGGTCATTAAGAAACATAAGAAATACCGTAGGAGAAAGGACAGAACCTTGCGGTACCCCTGAATTTAGCTGAAACTCGTTTGATGCAATCCCATATATAACAACACGTATAGTGCGATCACTGAGGAAACTCGATATAAATCGAGAGAAATCATTACCGACACCAAAAGCAATAAGCTTTGACACAAGCGCACCATGCCACACCCGATCAAACGCCTTGGAAATATCTAGAGCAACCACTTTGCATTCACCAAAGCGGTGAATGGACCGACTTCAACGTTCTGAAAGAAACGCTAACAGGTCTCCTGTAGATCGGCCACCACGAAAACCATACTGTCTGTCACTGAGAAGTGAATTTATCTCCAGATATTTCACAAGATGGTAACTAACCATGCTCTCCATCACCTTCGAGAGCGAAGAGCAAATTGCGATTGGGCGGTAATTGTCAGGGTTAGTAGCCTCACCCTTCTTGGGGATTGGCTGAACATTGGCCACCTTCCAGCAAGAGGAAAAGATTCCCGCACGGTGCGAAGAGCTGAAAAGGTTGGCCAATGGACGAGCTAACGTCGAACAGCACTGTTTCAATACCAGTGCTGATATGCCATCCGGCCCCGGTGACTTGTTTACGTTAAGATCCGAAAGAACCCTTTTGACTGCGCGTGATCGGAAAAATATCTTGGGCATAGTATATGATACTCTTCCGACAACGGGCAGTGATTGATTGCTTTCCTTCAAGAACGAATTACTTGCAAACAGTTCAGCCAAGAGGTTGGCTTTATCAATCGGGTCAGTAAATATTTGGTCGTCCTTTAAAAGCGCTGGGATAGAAGAACTAGCACTGTCCCTTACTCTTTTAACGAAGGACCAAAAGGTCTTACTGCCCCGAGGAGCAGCAAGGACCTTAGCACGAAGACGCTGTTCGTGTAGAAATTTTTCTCGTCTTTTAAACAACGTGTGGTTTTAAAAGGTAAATGTGAATTGAAATCACCTGATTTGAGTTTGAGTAATTTTCAGAACAGGCCGGATAATTTTTATTCACCCCTATCGCGAATGTTATGTAAACATATGCGCTTTTCTAGAAAACGTAGTATTTTAAATAACTATAAACTCGGTGACTATAAAATCGAGATAGTTGACACAATTATGGATCTTGGCATCTTACTGGATGTAAAATTGGATTTTATTCAACACATAACAATGGCTGTCAACAGGGCTCGTTGTACTCTGGCTTTTATTAAACGTTGGGCGAAGGAATTCCATGATACTTTCGTCACTAAACAACTTTACACATCTCTCGTTAGACCAATCTTGGAATACGGCTCGATTGTATGGGATCCACATTATATGGTTCATAGTGATCATATTGAATCCATTCAAAAACAATTCTTGCTTTTTTGCCTGAGAGATACATATCGAGGATATGATAATCTCCCCTCATATTCTACAAGATTATCTTTAATACGTTTGCCAACACTGAAAAGTCGCAGAGTTATGCTAAATGTCTCATTTGTAATTAACTTAATAAATGGAAAAGTATGCTCGAATTTTTTATTAAGTAGTTTATCATTTAACATTCCACGACGTACGGTACGGTACTATAATCCCTTATTTATAAAAACTTTCCGAACTAACTATGCTATGGCAGACCCATTTAGAAAACTGTGTTGTTGCTTCAATGAAATGTTTGAATTTATTGATTTTTCTCTGGATTTAAATATTGTTAAACGTAATATTATACTTAAGTTAAATACTCATTTGTATTAGGCTGTAAGGATTTATCCATAGACCTAATTATATATATTAAATAAATAAATATGTAATATGGGAGCAAACCTATATTCCCATCCCCAAAAAATCGGTATCGCAAATATTTTGGGAGTAAACATTTCTATTGTGAATAACTTGTCAGTGCTTGTATTGTGAAAGAAAAATATACAATATAAAATACTAATAAAAATTTAATAAAATTAATAATGAATAGTGTTTATCTTCATTTTCTTTATTTACACTCCTTCAATAAAAGGAAAAAATAATTTAATTTAGTCTTACTTTGAAATACAAATTAAAATTTACATTTTCCCTTCTCGTTCACATTAACACTTGGTCCCCTTTTAGACAGGCAAAGTTTACTTTGCAAAGTCTTGAGTTTATGGAAGGTAGGGGAAAAGAGAATAGCGGGGGATAGGCTTGCCAGACGTACTGTTTTCAGCAGTACGCGTACTTTTTTTTAATGTTTGTACTGCTTTCTGCATAACCATTAAAGAAGTACGCAATTGTACTTCTTTTTAGCTTTTGTACTTCTTTTTGTACTTTTTTCACAAAAAAAAAAAATATGTTTTCTTCATATACTCCCCGTCTACAACAGACATAATTTGCTGTTATAACATGAGAAAATCTCTAACATGATGAGTCTATACTTAACAATAACATCATATTAGTGTTAATGTTAAGCATTTCATGTCTGTTGTAGACTGGGTGTTACGTACAACATCAAAATTTCTGACCAACGAATTAAGGTTAATGAAGCGCCCTGTTACAATATTTACCACAATGCTTTATTAAACCTCTGCAACATGGTTATTCTGGCGCGGTTTTTTCATTCGTTTGTGAATAAAAGTGTGTGCAAGACAAATTTATTTGTGAGCAGATCAAAAAGTTGTGTTTTTTTTAAATATATAAAGCTCTTAACTTTATTATATTGTTGCCAGTGCGTTATTGCAATTCTATTTTTTACAAAGCATTTGTATACTTTACTGTAAATTCAAGGTAAGAAGCAGAGTTAATATATTTGAAAATAAGTAAAATTAAATATTCTTAGGAATGGAGGATGAAGAAAATATTTCGGATGACTCAGTATTGTGTTGCTCAAGCACGGAAACTGAGGAAGTCAGTTACCAAACGCCACTAAAAAAAGTTAAAATTCTTACTCGACGAAAGAACAAATTTAAAGACAGTTGGAAGAAGGATTTTAATTGGATCGCTAGGGGAAACATGGATACAATGGCTAAATGCACTGCTTGTGGGTTATATTTTTCTATTGCCTATGGTGGTTTATCGGATGTTAAGCGTCATATGAAAACAACTAAACATATTCGAAACAATGAAAGCAGCCAACAAAAATCTGTAGGTGACTTCTTTAATAGGAATCTAAGTAAGCAAACAGAAAGCTCAAGAAATTCTAGTGCAGCAGCAGAAGCCGTATTTGCTTATCATACAGTGATGCACAGTCATAGTTACAAATCGTCAGATTGCACTAGCAAACTTATTAAGCATATATTTACGGACTCAGAAGTGGCCTCAAATTTTTCTTGCGGTAAAACTAAAATGTGTAAAATCGTGCAAAATGTTCTAGCCAAATATTCAATAGAATCCCTATTAAAGGATTTGGAAAATTCACATCCATTCTCAATATCCACCGACGCGTCCAATAAAGGTAATATTAAAACGTTTCCAATCGTTTTAAGATATTTTGATAAACAAAATGGAATATGTACAAAACTATTAAGTTTCTACAACTCTAACTCTGAAATGTCAATTGATATAGCAAATTCAATAAAATCAAAACTGAATGACCGAAATCTAAGTTTAACAAACGTAACAAGTTTTTGCGCAGACAATGCCAATGTAAATTTTGGATCTAATAAAAGTGTATTCGTTGAGCTTAAAAAAAGCAACCCTAATATTATCGGTATTGGATGCCTTTGTCATGTTCTAAATAACGCATTTAAAAATGGTTTAAAAGTATTAAAATTTGATTTAGAGAATATTGTGATAAAAGTTTTTAATGAGTTTTCGACATCAACTAAAAAGACTGCAAATCTGAAAGAAATGTTTGAATTTTGCGATTTGGAATGGTCTGAAATGCTACGTCATGTACCAACTCGATGGCTTACTCTCACGCCTGCAGTGGAAAGATTTTTAAAAAATTATCCAGCCGTAAAAGCTTACTTTTTGTCTCAAAACTGTTGTTCACCGGCTTTAAGCCAATTTTTTGAAAACGAACTTGCTGAAGCCTATCTTGGATTTGTACACAACGTAGGAAATACTGTATTATGCGCTATTAAAAAATTAGAGGAGAATGACAGCTTAATAATAATTGATATGTTCCAGATAGTAAAGCAGCTTTGCGACAAATTTGAACAACAGCAGAATGAAAAATTTTATGGTTTTTTAGCCGAACGTATTTGCAACAACTGCGATAATGAAAAGGATAATTGCCTTTTTAAAAAGCGTGCAGATGAGTTTCTATCGTATATAAGAGTTTATATACAACAACGCTTCAGTCTTAACAATAACAAATTTGAAAAACTTGCCATTTTTAACCTTAATTCTAACATTTCATTTCATGATTTCGTAGAAGTAATAAAATTATTTTTTATAAAAAACATTGACTTGGATATGCTTTTTGATGAATTCGTATCATTGAAAGCTTTTGCTGACAAAATTGAAAAAGAAAAATCTGTAGAAAATAAATGGAAAGAATTCCTACAAAGTGGGTCTTTCCCCAATTTCGAAAATATATGTATGTTTGTATTTTCACTTCCTCATTCAAATGCAGCAACTGAAAGAATATTTAGTTTAATGTTTTCTTCTTGGAGAAAAGAGCGAAGTAAACTTTTAATTGAAAACTTAGAGAGTGAATTAATAATAAAAACTAATTTTGAATACACTTGTAATGAGTTTTTCAATTTTTTAAAAACAGAAAAAGGTAAAAAAGGCATTGTTAACGAAGTACAAAATAGTGATAAATACTTGTAATTTTTTTAATTTACAATAATTTAATTGTTTAATAAGAATAATTAAATTATTCAAATTATATGTACGTGATATTAAACTTAAAAATTAATTTATTATTTTGCAAAATGAAAACGAACAAAGGTTTTTTTGTTTTAAAAATAAAATTGGAAAAAGTGATAAATTTTAAGATTTACAATGTACATAAATATATTTTAAATAAATTTAAAGATCTCTTATTTTGTGTTCTTTTTGAATTCTTATGCATTGAATGTTATATTTTGTTTGTTTTATGCATTGAATGTTATTTTTTGTTTGTTTTAGTTACATTTATTATTAATTTTATGTAATGAATTTTAAGTTAATAGAATAAAAAAAATTGTACTTTTTTTACATTAATGTACTGCCGTTTTTTTCTCAATGTACTGTTTTTATGAATTTCATATCTGGCAAGTCTAGCGGGGGAGTACGAACTTTGCTGTACTCGCAAATTCCTTTTGTTTTTCGTTCGTAGTTTATTTCTGAGAAGGGATGATAAAGTTGGTAGTACAATTGTACTTTTTTTACTACTATTAGCAGTGCAAAAGTACTCCAGTGCAAATTTAGTACAATTTAAAAATTGCAAACGCTTTTTCGCCTTTATGTAAATACTATATCGAATTTAATTCAAACAAATTATTGCTAGAGTCTTATGAATCTTGTTGCTATAGTTTAAAATAAAAAAAAAATTAAATATGTATAGAAATATGTTACAAAACTAATTTCATACACCAACCGAACTTTCATCTTCTTTAAAAATAATAATTTTATGTTCCTTACTATACCTGATTGTTGTAATTTTTTAATTAAATATTTTATATATGGGCATTTCCTGGGGTCACTAACGTACGTTCGTACGCTTTTGATTTACAAATAATATAGCAAACAAAACTTTTTCAATCATTTTTTTTTTTTTGCGATTCGATAGCATTTTGGTAGCTCTAAGTTTAGTGCAAAAGATGGATTTCATCGAGTTTAAATTTTTTATAATGATACAAAGTTATAAACATGTGGTCACGAACGTACGCTAAATAGAAGTCAACTTTGGCTGGCAGTACTGAAATGTAAAAATCTGCGTAATGGAACGAAATATTCAAAAGTGATTAATTTATTTTAAGACTACCTCTAAATTTTTCCAAAAATCCCTTGTTGTTGTATTTTTTTATTTCCGTATATCTTGAGAACGGCAAAAGCCAAAGTTTCCAAATTAGGTACACACATTTAGGTTGCCAATACACACCATCCTACAAAATGTGGGCGGGATTGGAGAAGTGGGCGTGGTACCTCCCGTACAAAAAAAATTAAAAATTGTATAAAAACCTAAATTTTAGGGCTGCCATATGTCCTATGGATATGACTTATATATCAAAATATATTTTTAGTAGAACATATTTTATAAAAGCTCGGGAAAATCGGTTCAGATACAAAAAAGTTATGACAAAAATTAAATTTTTTTTTTAAATACCCACTTTCGGGAACCATAGATCTCCCCGAGTCCAAGCTTTATAACCAAAGTAAATGGTAAATTTCTTCTTCAACACGTCGGTATATAAATCTGCCAAATCGGTTAAAAAATGGCTGAGTTATAACCGAAATACTGAATCCCCAAAAATTACTCTTTTTTATAATTAACTTTCTTAAAATATATATTTACAAGTTTATATAAATGTTTATATATAAATATAACTTAAGTAAATTCTTCCTTAACACGTCGGTATATAAAACTATCAAATCGGTAAGACAATGGGTAATTTATGAGCAAAATACTCCAAAAATGGGCTAAAAAACATCAACATTTTTATAAAAACCTAAATTTTAGGACTGCCATATGTATATGACTTATATACCAAAATGTCGGAAATTTTGTATGAGTTATAACCGAAATACCGGGGTCTAATCACCGCATACGATATCGAGCAAAATTCTTCGAAATTATTTATTTTGGTATCTTGAAACTCGATATCGAATGAAATGTATTGAATTTGAAATAATAGCATTCGACATCGAGTAACTCAACATTACATTTATCGAGTTTTCATTCGATACGCCAGTGTCTATCGTATGCAAAAAAATTCAATAGTTTATTCGATACGATAGTATCGAATGCAGTGATTAGACCCCTGAATTCCCGAAAATTACTCTTTTTATACCCTTCACCGAAGGTAAAAAGGTATATACAATATTGATCCTACACCCTATAAAGTATATATATTCTGGGCCCTTATGAAAAGCGAAGTTCAAAACCGGTTGTCTCTTATTTAAAAAAAAATATTTACCAGTTTTATTTAGTTTTTCTCTAGTTGCTCTGTATTCTGCTCGCACATTGGTGAAGGGTATATAAGATTCGGCACAGCCGAATATAGCACTCTTACTTGTTTCCTTTAAGTTTTCCTCTAAATATGACAACCTTTGTATTTTTATCGATGGTGGAACATATAAACAGCGTTACCGTTGTGATACTAAAGTATCAATTTGACCCTTTTTCGACGGTGTTGATACCTTTTATGACCCTTTTTTTAAATTATACTTTTGTATCATTATCACCTATTTTGTGACACTTTTTGACCCTTATTTGGAAATAGCTCTCACATTTTGTTTTTGTCAACACTGCAGAACAGAAGTGCTAAACAAATGTTTTCGAAATAAGCATTGCTTGATATGGAATAGACTCAAAGTATAAACTTACAATTCCATGCTTTCTTCTCCTTGATTTTTGATAGTAAAGTACAATTTCCCTAAAAGCAAATATAACTCATATAAATATTTTTTATTTTTTACGGTGGTTTCTTTTTAAAACAAAAATTTGACATTTTATTAAAAAAATGCAAATTGTTGTCTTGCTCTCTTAAACAGTAGCATGTTTTATTCAAAAAAATTCGCCCTTAATAATGGCAAAAGGTATTGAACTTATCGCCCCCTTTTGAATCGACAGTGTTGGGAGTGCCCTAACAGGAATGAAAAAAAGAGGTAAAAATTGCTTAATTAGCGGAAATTCCCAAATATTTGGTAAAAGAGGTATGATAGCAAAGTCTTATATTTATTAAAAATCGTAAAAGCTTAAAAAACCTGACACTTACAGGAAAAAATCGCTTTAATCGAGAAAATGGTTACAATTCGCGAACGATAGCAAAATGTAAAACAAACACTAAAATTTATTTGACATCGCTAAACGGAAAATTACATAAAAAGTATGAAAAAATAAGCTATAATGATAAAGAATAAACTTTTTGTCAGGTGTTTAAAACAGGACAGAGCATTCCATAAAAAAATTAAGTTTTTTGAGCTATTGCTACCTGAAATACAGTACTTTTCGTGTATAGTCACAACACTTATAGTCACATTAGCGATTTAGTCCATTTTATCTGTTTATGTTGCCGCTATAAGTTAATTTAATATAAGTATTAACGTTATAGTCCATTTAGCGATATAAGCACATTTGCCATATATGCCATCTATCAACAGTCATCAAAGGGAAAAGTAAAGCAAATTAATGGCGTTATAGTCACATTAGCAAAATTTACTAAATTCTTTTTAGTTTTCGAATCAAAAATCCATCCAAAGAATTTTTGTCATCAACTCTCTACTCTTAAAAAATTAGTTTTTGCCGTTGATATCAGTTATGAAATATATTGTTATTATTTTAACTATTTTTTATACAGTATGTTACTCTGTTGTAAAACCATACGCCTGATGTCGGTGTAATTTATATGCATTTTTAATAATCATTTATTCACATAACTTGATTATATTCTAATTCGGTTATTGCGTCATAGTGGCATATATGTGAATTAGCCTTATAGTCACATTAGCGATATAGTCCACGTTATGATTGCAACTAAAGGATGTGACTATAGGCGAAAAGTACTGTATTATTTTTTTGTTTGCTGATAAAAAAAACTTGGTCTTATTATGTTCATTAAAATGTAAAATACTGCTTATAAAAAACTTGACCCTTTTTTTTATTGAAATACCCTTTTTTTGACCCCTTTTTCTGGAAAATCCCCTTTTTGTGACCCTTTTTGAAAATTTCCAACGGTAACCCTGCATATAAAACCAGTAAGCAAATCATATGTGTTAAAACATGCTTGTAAAAAATATTATTTTGGCATTAAGCACAATTAGGGTAAAAGTTTTAAATTTTTTTTCTGTATTAAGTACATTTTAAAAAATGCCATTTATAAACCCTGTATCTGAAGTTGGCTGCAACAACGAATAAACAAACATTTGTCAAATTAAACTTTGTGTGTCTAAACACCAAACAAAGTTTAAAAGAGAATTACAGAAGACTTTGCAAAGTAAACTTTGCCTGTCTAAAAAAGGACTTGTTGGGAATGTATTTAGTTAAAATACTCGCGGGAGTTAACATTGGCGATGCCAAATTTTTAAGGTTTAAAAGTTTGGTCGACAAAAATGTTAAATACCCACAACTGCTAAAAAGTAGTTGTTAGTTGTGTTATTGGCAGTTAAAGTTTATGTTATTTAATTTCGGTGAAAATCGAAAACAAAATGGAGAAATCGTATGTATAAATTTTTGTAATAACTATTTCGGTTTTTTTAAAAACTTTTATTAGTTTGAAAATAAAAACGAAAGCTCAATTTGAGCGTCTCGTCAAGAGAAACTTAGAAATTGTTCGCAGAAAACACCAGTTTGGTATGATGAAAAATTCATGTAAGCAGTTATGGGAAGAGTTTATAGTGGAGATAAATAGTTTGGGACCACGACAAAAACTTCTTTTAAACACTTATAATCTTCGTAATCTAATTATAATATTCTTGGCACAGGTTTGGATACACTACAAGGCAAGTATAAAGAAAAAACTTGCCAAAAATAAAAGAAACACTCAAGCGACGGGGGAGGGCTATCACAAGAAGTTTTATTAAATAGCCTTAAGGATACTGTTTCGCAGCTCTTGTATTGCAAGTCTGGCCAAGTATTTGGTGTTGAAAATATTCGACCATCAAGTGACAATTTTACTGAGTCAGTTTAACCAATAATACAGCTAGAAGATTCGCCAACAGCTACCCCAACCAGAAGAGGAACCCATCCGGCACAAGAAAGTTTCGTTACTTATTAGGAATTCTTACTTGGTACTGGAAAGTTCAAGAGGGTTGGACTAATCACGAATTTGTCTTCTTGTATGTAGAGCATTCATACAAGAGTTTTCTTTTTCATCAACATAAATAAATTGACACTAATATCATTTATAAATACTTTTTATTCAACAAAACAATTAGAAATACTTTTAGTTTAAAAAATTATTTAATTTTATAAAATTTTCACTTGTCAAACGTTATATTTAAAGTTGGCAAATCGATATTTTAAGTTGGCAACTTTAAAGCAAACTCAACTAAAAACAGTTGAGTACAGGGCTGCCAGATAAATTTGTGAGGAAATCGTAAATTTCCTGAGAAAAAATAAAAAAATCGTCTTTCATGTTTCGAAAAATCGTCAAAAAAATCGGATAACTGCAAATTTAGTTTTTTTTAACAATGTTTGTTTGATTTTGAGAAAACAAAAACATAATTACTTCATACCCAGCTAGCATTTTCAATCGTATAAGAGATACTAGGAGTCTTTGATCGTCAATGACCGCATTTATTAATGGTAGGGAAAAACTGTAACACTTTCATGTCAAGAATCGTATGAGACTCTTGTAGATATTCTGTTACAACTCGTGATATGTTCGCCGTACACTTTGACACGTTTTGCCCAAAACAAGTTGTTTTGCTCATAGTGGAAACATAGTATTACATACTTGTTTTTGTACTCTGAAAATAATCATTTAAAGATTTTCATACGATTTGCATATTACATCCGTACCTAAACAAAAGCGGCACGCGTTTTCTAGTTTTTGAATAGAGCGGCCTCAACGCTTTGCAATTGGAAAACCCGATTTAATAGTGACTTTGTTAATTAATAATGGAAATTTATCTATTTTTTTGGTCAATGTAGCGTTTTTATCTCTATTTTTATTTATAATTTGTGGCTGATTTTAATAAACAAGAAAGCTATCACTACTGTTCGTGACACAACGTTAACGCTCTTGCTAAGGTAGGACATATCAGCGTTAAATCTTAGCGAAAGAAAACATTCTGCCAACCGCTCTGCTGCTAATCATTCCAAGATTTAAAAAACGAACATGTCAGAAAATTTAATGTTTTATTCAGACTTTGGAGACTGGAAAAAATCGTCACTTTTTAGAAAAATATCAGCAAATCGGCACTTTGCTTATTACGGACCAAAAAATCGTCAAAATGATGATAAATCGTCAAATCTGGCAGCCAAGGTTGAGTATCACAATGGACCAAACTGAGTTGAGTGGAGAACCGCAATAGGGGCATAAAGTTTTTGATTTGCTTGAGCCACACCCCCAAAATGAATTTTTTAAAAAAGAAAAAAAGGACAATTGTATTTTAAAACCAACTATCCAATTGAGTTATTTCCTTAAAGTACACAATAGAAATCCATTTTATTTTGCTCGAAATAAATTCCAACTTTGAACATCAATAAAAAAACCTATGGTATACTTTTCAATAAAGTTTTTTTTTTTAAATGAAGCTATGGTTGTTTCTTACTTGAGGGTTACACGATCAAGTTTTGCCTATCAATTTTTAATACACTCGCACTTTTTTACCAATACACTCATACTTTTAAAAATTGATACGAACTTGCCTTTAAAATTCTCTTGCCAGTGAGTGTTTCAATTTACGTTCAAGAAAACAGCTGATTTCAAGGTTAGTGAGCAAATTTTTCGTTTCTCTTTATAAATTTTTTTTTTAATGACATCTTGAAAGTAAATTGCTTTCAACTTGCGTGCAGCCTACGTCACAGCTGCCAATTTTTACATATTTTGACAAACAGTATATGTAAAAGACTATCAAGAAAAGCTTGATCGTGTGGCTGCAATGTTAGTACTCACCATGTATTTTGTATATATTTGAACGAAGGAAATTTAAGCCATTGACAGATATATTACAGAAGCTCTTAATCAAGGCGAATTTATACAAGGTAAGTGCAACTCTACAACTACAAAGCAAGCCGAATTAACTCCATGTATTTTGTTTTTGCAATTTTCTTACTTGTTGTCAAATTTCAGTATAAAAACAAAACAATATTTTGACGTTTCATGATTTTTGTGGATACAGCTGATGAACGGCTGACGAGTTGAGTTTACCTTGTTGATAAAATCTTTTAAGTAAAAAGAAAAATGTCCATTCGTAAAACTGCTCTGGACGGGGAAGCAGCTCGCTCTCGTTGTCATTATTTTAAGGACAATCAGGTCGTTCTTGTTTGTCTGTCTTTCGTGAGTTTTGCGTTTCACCGCATTGGTTGAGGTGTGGCGTCGTATAACCGTAAATTGTTACGGTTTTTCGGTTCTCAGCATTAATTACATGCCTTCGTTTTAACCTTACTTTTTACTTGTGAAAACAATGTGGAATTAAGTGGCCAACGATTTTGTACTCAAATTGATAGATATTGGTGGAGGACCATTTAAAACTCGTTAACTACTGGTAGAGTTCCAGTCAAAACTCTTAAAAGGAAAAAATAAAACTAGCTACTGGTGGAAGACCATTCAAAACTCAATTCGAAAGTATCCGTGGAGTGGATTTCAGGATTTCCAGCTTCCTATACGACGGTATAGTTCGTTCTGTGCAATCCTTGGAGCACCTCCTTTTATAGAAATCAACTGTATGTGAAGGAATAGCATACAAATCTTTTAGTCCTGGCATATAAACCTAAGGTTTTGCCATTGCAAGCATATAGTTTTTAACATATCTTGCACACAAATCCAAAAAAAAAAAAAAAAAAAAAAATGTCTAGACTAAAACCTTTTTCTTCTATCAGCTGCGCTCCAAACTTAAGACTGGGATCTTAAGTACGTATTTCACATATTTTGTAAAAAAAAAGAATAAAAAAATGTTAATAAAATTTCATGTTCTAAAAATTTCTTCCTTCCGTAAAAATAATTAAATGAAAATTAAATTTGATGAAATCAAGCCTAACTAAAAACATCTTAAATTAAAAATTGATAATTGAAATTGACTTTTTGATAATAAACAGGCAAGTGCACGGCCTAAAAAAACACTTAATTGACAACATCTTTTGTAAGTTGTTGTTTGTTTTTTATTTTGTTTTTCTTAACCTACTTACAACTACAATTAATGTTGAGAGAATTTCAACTAATTGTAGTGGGGAGTGTAAGACGAGATAAACCCACTTTTTTATTGTTGATGTATTTTGTTCAAGCTTTGATATTGTTACAAGTAAAACTGTTGCTATAAGTCTTATACGTTTAACAGTTTTATTTGGTTTAATATCTTTAGTTTGTCTAAAATCTTTATGGATGAAGTTTCCTGATGATCTGGCCTAAGCAACCAGTGAAATGCATAGGAATAGCTTATCCCATCAACAATAAATTTCAAGTGTTTTTATCAAGAATAAAAACTGGGAATTAAGCACAAATAACAAAATCTTTTGAAATTAAAATTTTTTATTCCCAAAAATTGAAATTACTTTTTGATAATAAACAGGCAAGTGCACGGCCTAAAAAAACACTTAATTGACAACATCTTTTGTAAGTTGTTGTTTGTTTTTTATTTTGTTTTTCTTAACCTACTTACAACTACAATTAATGTTGAGAGAATTTCAACTAATTGTAGTGGGGAGTGTAAGACGAGATAAACCCACTTTTTTATTGTTGATGTATTTTGTTCAAGCTTTGATATTGTTACAAGTAAAACTGTTGCTATAAGTCTTATACGTTTAACAGTTTTATTTGGTTTAATATCTTTAGTTTGTCTAAAATCTTTATGGATGAAGTTTCCTGATGATCTGGCCTAAGCAACCAGTGAAATGCATAGGAATAGCTTATCCCATCAACAATAAATTTCAAGTGTTTTTATCAAGAATAAAAACTGGGAATTAAGCACAAATAACAAAATCTTTTGAAATTAAAATTTTTTATTCCCAAAAATTGAAATTACTTTTTGATAATAAACAGGCAAGTGCATGGCCTAAAAAAACACTTAATTGACAACATCTTTTGTAAGTTGTTGTTTGTTTTTTATTTTGTTTTTCTTAACCTACTTACAACTACAATTAATGTTGAGAGAATTTCAAATAATTGTAGTGGGGAGTGTAAGACGAGATAAACCCACTTTTTTATTGTTGATGTATTTTGTTCAAGCTTTGATATTGTTACAAGTAAAACTGTTGCTATAAGTCTTATACGTTTAACAGTTTTATTTGGTTTAATATCTTTAGTTTGTCTAAAATCTTTATGGATGAAGTTTCCTGATGATCTGGCCTAAGCAACCAGTGAAATGCATAGGAATAGCTTATCCCATCAACAATAAATTTCAAGTGTTTTTATCAAGAATAAAAACTGGGAATTAAGCACAAATAACAAAATCTTTTGAAATTAAAATTTTTTATTCCCAAAAATTGAAATTACTTTTTGATATTAAAAATTAATAGTTCAACTAAAAATCACAGTTGTTCTTAAAATAGCTATGGCACAAGCTTTACGGCCGAATTCATAAAAAATTAAAATAGATTGAAATGTATTTTAAGAAAAATTTGTATGAAAAATTTTCATTAAAACACATTTCAAATTTGTTTTATTTACAAAGTACAAAAGATATAAAGATGCATTTTATACACAATATTAAGAAAACAGCGAATAATTCTGCATCACTAACTCCAAAATTTAAAATTTATTTTAGTTATGACGAAGTTGCAGCAAATGAGCGGTATATATTTTTGGAATCTATCAGCCATGACACAGAATACAATTGCGGTTGGAAACGGAATTTATTCAGGGGTCCAATCACCGTATACGATATCGAGCAAAATTGATCGAAATGACTTATTTTGGTATTATGAAACTCGATATCGAATGAAATGTATTGAATTTTAAATAATAGCATTCGTTATCGAGTAACTCGACATTACATTTATCGAGTTTTTATTCGATGCGTCAGAGCCTATCGTATGCAAAAACATTCGATAGTTTATTCGATACGACAGTATCGAATGCGGTGATTAGACCCCAGTATTTTGGTGCTTCTAAAAATTACTAAAAAAAATTTCTTAATGAATCCATTTTTGTTTTCATGAACGGAGTGGGAGTTTTCTGTATCTGAAAGTTTCTATCAATAAACAAATATGTTTTCTTTGATTACGAACGGAATCATTCCGAACGAAATTGTACTTTGTGACAAGGCATTCCGAACGGAATTGTACTGTGTGACATGGCTAAATTTGGTTTATTAAAGTGTTGAAATAGTGCATAATTAGTTTGCTTTCAGTTGTTACTGGTGAAAATAAACCTGCACCATTGGGAAGCAGCTTCAGCCGAACTAAGAACGTTTCTCCCGGACACTCGGGCGGACGTAGCCCTTATCCAAGACAATACGGACAAGGTAAGAACGCGTATACTAGCGAAGAATGAATTGAATTTTATCATATCTCATTCTTTCAGGTATAAGCGCACTCTTACACTGGCTTTGCTACGAGGCAATATATCCGCCTGGTACAGAAGTGCGGGAATTGACGGTATTTGCAAGATGGTGAGGTGATATCCTTGTATTGGGCTGCGATGTCAATGTACATCATAGTCAATGGGGGAGCGCTGTAATCAACAAAAGGGGTGAGTTAATTTTTGATTTTATAACTACTTACAATCTTATTATCTGTAATATGGGTAACACGCCGACGTTCAGATAGGCAAGCACCAATAGATCTGATATAAGTAAACCGCGACGAGCAACTTGTTGTGGAAAGGAGGGTGGCATCTGACGATTGGTGTGGATCCAATGGGCTGTTTGAGGGGTAGGCAGTATTTACGGACGGATTCAAGATGGATACTGGCACTGATGCCGGTGTTTATATTGGCGACACTGACGTGAAAAGCTCATTCAGGCTCCTGGATGAGTGTAGTGTCTTCCAGGCTGAGATACTAGCAATCTGGAGGGCGACGGAGGTTATTTACGTCTATATTAAGGCCGCGTTCAGGGCATTGACAAATCGTACGGTGCGATCGAGCCTGGTAGCACAGTGTATAATTGCTCTGAGAGCTCTTAGGGGCATTCACGTCAAGGCTGTGTTGGGTACCCGGACACTGCAGGGTGGATGGAAATGAGGTGGCGGACAAACTCGCGAGAGGGTTCGAATCTTGACATAGGGGTAAGGGACGGGGGCAAACCCACACTTATGTCACTACAATGTAGCAATACGAAATGACTAATTAGTAATTTCATCATTGTAGATAAGTTAAGTTTATTTAACACTTTAAAACAATCATACATAAGAAAAAATTAAAGGTAAAATTACAAAGAAAACTTAAAACTAGAATGTTTTGTATTAATAAATATTATTGTTTTGCATTAAAAAACTTAAAAAATTAATTTAGAAGAACTTGTCGTTTTTTAATCTAGAAATATAAACTTTGGTACATAAATACATATGTATGTCCACGGAAGAAAGGGAGACGCTTACGAAGTAGCGTAATTAATGCTAGTTTTAAATAATTATGTATGAATGTATGCATACACATATCTACAAGAAATTTGAATTCGTTTTTAATTATGTTTTGCCACTATTCCGCTATGTTTCCTTCATTTACACAGTATTTGCAAATATTATCTCTGGTTCTGTTCTCGTTTTTATATGTTCCCGGCATCTGCATTGGTAAAGGTGTAATAGTGTATGGCACTCCCAGGTTAGTTAATTCTTCATTACAATCTTATGACATTGTTAATTTTTGAGTTAAAAAGTTGTGTAATAAACAAGAAGTTCTAATGACTTACTTGGCTACATCTGTTTCGATGTCGTTAATAGAAACATAACGTAGAAAACAAACTTATCTAGGCATGTGGCGTTCTTGGTACTTTTTGTCTATAAACCAGTGTTATAAAGGAACTTGGTGAAATTGGCCGGTTATCATTCTTATTAAACCAGTAGTTATAGCTCAATATAATCAAGCAAATTTGGTTATAGTTTTTGTTATAGAGTAACAATGTGATTATCTGTCTTTGGTAGAGTTTTTCTAGACCTTTCACGAGTTTCCCTACTTGTTGCTGGATTGAGGTCGTTATGGGCAAAAAACAATCACTTATACAGAGATGTTGCTAGTGCCTGAAGACTGTTTCTCTAGTTTTTCTTAATTTTAACACTAGTCTTCTTTCTTCTGAAGTATAGTGTATTTGTCAACCTATCTATCAATGCAATTTCATTAAGTTTTAATTTAATTAAATAATTAAGCAAATAAATGTACAAACCTTCTTGAAAAGATGTTAAATATTACAGAATGCAAAGTGAACTTATTTTTTTGGCCAAGCTAAAATTACACTTTGAGCACAAAATAAGTAAAAAAAATAAATTTAAAATATCTTTGCTAATACATATAGACTTATCGAAAACTGTCAAAATTTCTAAACCAAATTTAAGAAATTCAAATGTACTATAAAAAGAGAAAGTAGGTATGTACTTATTATTTAGACCATATGTATATATGTTATCGTTAGCTAGATTTTACGATCCCCCTTTTTTCATGCCTTTTGACCAGTGTTACTTTTTTAGTGACGCATAAAGAAAGCTTCGTGCAAACCGCTTTCCCTTGATGTTTCCAAAGATAAGCCTTTATTTCCTGTATTATACACACATATGTATGTAATTATATCTGTGCCAACAAGCCATAACAACTTGACTCGATTTAGGTAAGTGCTCAGCAGAACATTTTTAAATTCAAAAACCATTGCCCAAAATTAGGGAATTATGATTAATTAAGCTTATATTTACAGGGTCTTTATTACTAATTTTATAACATTTTAATTAAATTTTTAATGAAACAACAGTTGGATAAGGAGGATTAAAAAGAAATGTCTTTTTTCTTAAATCGACTCTCGCCTGGGTAACAATCTTGTCGAGATGCGAGGGCTTAAGTGCACTCTACGGTTCTGATCTCTTGGGATGATGTATGTGATGAATACGTCTTCGCGGGAGGGCGAGAACACTGAAGGGGTGTGCAACTAAAGGGTGATAATCTTGTCAAGATAATGAGGCGGTAGTGAATTGCACACTTCCCGTCCATTATCAGTACATATAGCATGGCGTGCCAACCCGCGGGTTCGCTCCTTGTAAGGTGGGGGCTTTACCAGTGGTTGGGGCGCGAAATATGCACTTTAAAGGACAACGTGGTTGGTAGCAGTGCCGAGGTCCTGTGTGGCTAGTTAGTGCGTAAAGAAACTGGTCGTTAACAGCTCCCCTCAGCGTCAGAGCAAAGCGCTGTTGTATGTTAGTTGCCTAGTCCACGCACGCCGTCACTGCGTGGTACGGTCCGTCTGAACGAGCATACTCGTGGGAACAAAAATGAAACCCTTTTTAAAAGCAAAAAACAAAACAAACATAACAAATAACGAGGACACGACGGACGCGATTGACCAGGGTCAGTCGGACGTCACGGTCTCTGAGTTGGAGAGTACCCTCTTGACTGTTCATGAGAACATAATTGAGCAGGAGAGACAGGTACTGACCGACCTATATGTGGATAGTCTTCTGGGACAATCGGGTGACTCCTGTGGTGAAACCGGGGCTACTCAAGGGTTAGAGAGGTTGACTCTGCTCTCTGGCACGGAGCTTGATATTGATATATCAGCTCACAGTCAGACTGCAGAGCCTTCCACTCTCATCTGTGAGGCCAGGGGACATCAGAGGGGACACTCGGGAGAAGTTTGTCCACAAATTGTTCGGCAGGACGCCGTGGAGGTTGGGCCAAGCGCCCCTCCACGAGATATTAAGAACTCTAGCCGAACGAAGGAGGAGAAGGCGCAGAACGGAACAAGGAGCTCTATTGCATATCTGGACAAGATGGCGAAGAGAGATCCTTCAACGTTCTCCGCGAGGGATAGGCACCTTCTGAGAAGGCACCGACAAAGCGTCGCTAAATTCGAAAGAATTTACGGCCCTGTCAGTACCGTGCTCGGTTGGCTCTATCCTTGGAGAAAGCAGGTGGATGAGGTCGCCGACCCGGAAACTACTCAAAAGAGTACAGGGCCAGTGGCGTCGTCAACCTGCCGTGGAGAGATAGAGAAAGGAGGGGTTGCCCCGGTGACCAAAGCGCTCATGTGTTCGGAACGAGCTGCGGAGGATAAGGGGGCGATACCCAAGAAAGGAAGCAAAGTGGCTAAGGCAGCGAACACGGGGAAGAAGGCTGGTAATCCTCCGTCCGATTCCTCTAGTGGCTCTCGTAAGGGGGTCATTAGGGGAAAATGCGCAGGAATGAACGGGCCTTCGAAACCAGTCGTACCGAAGTCACCGAGCACAGTGAAGAGGGCTGGTACATCCCCGGCTGAAGCTCCTAATGGCTATAATAAGGAGACCATTAAGAGGGTCAGATCTGGGGATGATCAGCTTTCTTCATCGAATAAAAGAATGAAGAAGTCGACGAGCCTGGAGGGTCATCTGCAGGTGGCTGTCATAGATCGGAATGATCCGGATGGGAGGATCAGTGCCAAGCTATGGCAGCTAGTAGAGGCTAGGCTTATCGACGAGCTGGCAGTATTCAAAGGCAAAGAGGAGGACGTATCCTTCAATGGTGCGGACTGGGTTAAAGGAGTCAAGGTTGTCAACTGTGGTAACAAGAATTCATTGGAATTCTTAAGAACCACAATTGGCAAATGCGGCGACATTAACCCGGGGGCAAGGTTTGAAGTCATACAAGCCTCCGATTTGCCAATAAGGTCCATAGTGACAGTATGGATTCCACCTCCCGTACGCACGGTGGAAACTATACTGGCAGTATTGCGCAACCAAAATAGTAGGCTTCTTACTGACCAATGGAGGCTAGCGACCTCACTGGTGTGTAAGGAGAATACCGGCAGGGACTTCCGTTTCGCAGTCGATCGGAAGTCCATGGAATTCTTGGAGGAGGTGGGGGGGTTGTTAGGTTCGGTTTAGGTAACGTAAAGTTTCGGTATCCGAAGCATGACAGGACCAAGGAGGCTGTTAGTGGTGCAAATAAACCTGCACCATTGTGAATCAGCCTCAGCCGAACTTGTAACCTTCCTCTCCAACACTCGGACGGACGTAGCCCTTATTCAAGAACCTTGGATAAATAAAAATAAGGTTTGCGGCTTAAGGGTTGCGGGATACACTCTGTTTGTCCCGTCCACAGAGGACAAGGTAAGAACGTGTATACTAGCGAGGAATGAATTGAATTGTCTCATATCTCATTCTTTCAGGTGCGGTGACTTGACCGTAATAAATGGAGAGGCCAAAGGGAAGCGTACGCTTACACTGGCCTCGGTGTATATGCCATACGAGGGGTTGGACCTACCGGGCACAGAGGTGCGGCAACTGACGGCATATGCAAAAAGGAGAGGTGCAATCCTTGCATTGGGCTGCGATGCCAATGCTCATCACAGCCAATGGGGGAGTGCCGATATTAACAAAAGAGGTGAGTTAATGTTTGATTTTATAACTACTAACAATCTTATTATCTGTAATATGGGTAACACGCCGACGTTCAGAAATAAAGATAGGCAGGCAGTGATAGATCTGACATTAGTAAACCGTGACAAGCTAATTGTTGTTGATTGGAGGGTGGCAACGGACTGTACTTTTTCAGACCATAGTCGTATTACCTTCACACTGAATTTGTACCTACCTAGGGCTGCTCCGTTCAGGAACCCGAGGAGGACAAAATGGGACTCCTTCAAGGAAGGGGTCCGAACTGGGTTGGCGCAACAGGCCTTGGGCGACTTGCTGCCGACGGATCTGGAGGGGGTGGTGAACAGGTTCACTCATCTTCTAAGGGAAAGCTATGAGCAGTCCTGCCCGGTTACGTTTCCGGGTAGGCGAAAACAGCCTAAATGGTGGACCAGGGAACTTCATGTTCAAAAGTCTACGGTGAGGAGACTGTTTAATAGGGCCAAGCTTACGAGAGCACTAGATGATTGGAATAATCACAGGGTGCAGTTCAACAGGTATAAGGCGGATCTGAAAAGAGCAAAGTGACTATCATGGATGCAATTTTGTGCGTCCATCGATAACGTCAACGAGTTGTCAAGATTCCGACGGATTTTATCTAAGGACCCTAAGGCCCTGGGTTACATCTAAAGGAATGACGGCTCATGGACTGAGTCTAGCTCTGAGACCCTAACCTTACTTATGGAGACGCACTTTCCCGCGTGCAGGGAAACCGGTGGTATGGCAGACGGTCAGTGGGACGTCATGTCCATGACATCGGATCATACTTCCGCTTGCGTCGAGGAAATGGTCACAAGGGAGAAGCTGGCGTGGGCGGCCAATACTTTCGACCCATATAAATCACCGGGTCCGGATGGCACTTTTCCGGCCATACTTTGCAAGATCCCGGACGATGCGTCATTTCTGCTGGTGGATATATTTAGGAAATGCCTCAGTAGGAGGTATCTGCCTAGGGGGTGGAGAGAGGTCAGGGTGATTTTCATACCCAAGGCTGGTAAAGCGGGCCACTCGAAACCGGGGGATTTTAAACCTATTAGTCTGTCTTCATTCCTGTTGAAGACTCTCGAGAGACTAGTAGATTTCTATCTCAGAGGTAATATTGAGACCCGCCTTATTAGCAACGCTCAACACGCCTATCTGAAGGGTAAATCTGTTGAGAGTGCGTTACATGAGGTGGTGGGTTGTATTGAGCACGGTCTGAGGAATAAGGAATATACTCTCGCCGCGTTTTTGGATATAGAAGGAGCCTTTAATAACATTAGGATTGAGGTGATAGTCTGCATGCTTAGCAGTAGGATTATAAACTCGAGCCTTGGGGATCAGGTGATAAGGAGGAGGGTTACCAGGGGGACACCACAGGGGGGGTTCTATCGCCTCTACTGTGGATGCTTGCGGTCAACGGGATTCTCAGGTCATTTGATTCCATGGGCAGGAAAGTTGTTGCCTATGCGGATGACATAGTTCTGCTTGTCAAGGGAAAATTTCTGCCCACGATCGGGGAAATTATGCAGGTGATGTTGGGCGGACTCTCGGCATGGGCAAAGGACAGGGGGCTGTGTGTTAACCCTGTGAAGACTGAGCTGGAGCTATTTACCAGAAGGTACAAGATAGAGGGATTTAGGGGGCCAGTGTTAGATGGTGTCGAGTTGCCTCTATCGGACGGTGCAAAATACTTGGGTAACTTTCTGGACTGTAAACTTTCTTGGAAGAGAAATACTCAGGAGAGGATGAGAAGGGGACTCAATGCCTACTACACATGCAGGAACTATGGAAAGAGTTGGCAACCCTGTGTTAAAAACGTCAAAAAAAATAAGCTCCTGAAGTACATTTTTCTTTTTATTAAAATTAATATAAATAAACTTATGTTTTATTAAAAAAACTGTGAACATTGATCAAAACAAACAATAAATTAAATAAATATATTGGAATATGGCATCAAAAAGTCGTCGTAGCATTGCAAATGCAAAAACAATTTGTGGACAATGCAAACATGAAATTATAGAAAATAAATAAGATAATATAGAGTGTGATAAGTGCTCAAAAAAAATTTCATTCTCTTTGTACGAGACTCGATAAACGTCAATATCAATATTTTCTTGATAATGAGAGTGAAGAATATGTATGCCACCTGTGTGCGGGTGAAAGTGATGTGTTAATAACAGCAGAATTAAGAGAGATTAAAACAAATTTAAAAAAACTTGATCAGCTGTCTTCTATTACACAAGCAATTGAATTTATGTCCAGCCAATATGATGAGTTACTAAAATGTGTTGCCGAGAACAATAAAAAATTAGAAATTATACAAAAAGAAAATCGAATCTTAAAAAATGAAGTTAACACATTAAAAGAATCTGTTAAATTTTTAAATGGTGAACGAGTTAAAAATGACTGTATTGTTAGAGGTGTAGTTGCAAACAATAATGAAACTGCCGTAGAGAAAATTATTGAGTTATCAAAAAAAGCTGGTGTTGAATTAAAAGAGGAAAACATTGATGAGGCATATTTTTTCAAAAACAAAGGAGAAAAACCAAATGAAAAGAAAACGATGGTAGTTAAATTCAGTAACAAAAACTCTAAAGATAACCTTATGATGTGCAAAGCTAAACTTAAAGACACTGAAGATACAAAAAAAAAAATACATTATGAATAATAAATATTTTAACAATTTTGAAAATTTTTTAAAATATTTAAAAACTTTAACTTTTTCGTATTTAAATATTATTTCTGTAAATGTTAGAAGCATTTCATCAATAAATAAATTTAATCAATTTAAAACGTTTGTCGCTGACTTTCCAAAATTGCCCAATATTATTGCAATTCAGGAAACGTGGTTTCGTGAGGAGTTGTCTCAAATTTATCAAATATCTGGTTACAATTGCATTCACTGCTGTAGGAAAGATGGATTTGGAGGAACATCAATCTATATAAGAGATAACTTGCAGTATAGTGTTGAAGTTTGTGAAAGCAAGATGTTTTGTGATGTAATAGTTTTAACATTGGAAAATTACAAAATAAATGGTAGACCAATAAAAATAATATCCTTTTATCGATCTCAAAAATGTAACCTAAAACAATTCTATGACATAATTGAAGATTTCATGCAGATGTATGGTAGATGCTTTTGTATTCTTGTTTGCGACTCCAATGTTGATCTCTTGCAAAATGTTTCCGCTGATTTATTAAATTTACTGGAAAGCTATGATTTTAGGAATTGTCACTTGTTAATCACACGTCCAATATCAGGAACATCTATTGACAATGTCTTTACTAATATCCCAGATTCTGTTCTTGTTGATGCTGTTGAATTCAAGTTATCTGATCACAACATTATATCTTGTAAAATTAGAAAGGAACTTCCAAACCCAAATTACGCAGAAGTAGTTAAAAAAAATTGTGATTATAATAAGCTTAAAGAATACATATTGAATGATAATTCTATTCAGCAAATTGGTAATCCATCTATTGACACTTCGAATCTAATTCAATGTCTGTTAAATGCACATTTAAATTCAACATGTGTAACAGCTAAAAGAGAATTGCTTAAAAATAAAATAACACCATGGATAAATGAACATTTGCAGAGTTTAATAATACTCAAAAGAAAAATATTAAGACAAAGAAGGAGGAATCCTAGTGATTTTAATATTCAGAACAAACTGAAAAGATTAAGTAAAGTTATTAAAGTTGCCTATCGTGAGTCTATGAACAACTATTATCAGAACAATATCAACAATATTCAGCAAGATCCCAAAAAGTGCTGGAGGTTCTTAAATGAAAGTTTAGGAAGGAATACAAAAACGCAAGTAAAACTGAAGACTTCGAATGGAGAACTAATAACTGATGATAAATATAAGTGTGAACTTCTTAACAAATACTTTTTACAAACGCCAAAACTAATGAAAGAACAAATTCACTATTCATCCAATGATTGTTGTAATGGACTTAGAACTTTAAGGCACTGTAATAATGCTTTTAGCTTCACGAGTATAACAATGGAGGAAATCTACGAGATAATATCAAATCTCTCCACAAATAAATCCCCTGGCCATGAAGGTTTATTGCCCAAAATATTTACTAAATGTAGCTTAGAGCTATCGCCTTATTTATTAACTATTTTTAGTAACATTATTTCAACTTCCCAATACCCAGATATACTGAAAATATCAAAAATCATTCCAATACCTAAGACTTTAAACGCTAATAGAGAAGATATGTACAGACTTATAGCTGTATTACCTGTTCTTGATAAAATTTTTGAAAAACTAATACACCAACAACTTTTAAATTATCTTGAAACAAATAATCTTTTGTACAATTGTCAATACGGATTCAGAAAAGGTAGTGGCACAGAGAATGCTGTAGTTAATGTTGTAAATTACATATGCCAAGGATTAGATCAAGGTTATAAAGGAGTCGCTGGTATTTTCTATGACTTTTCAAAAGCTTTTGAACTTGTAGATCATGAGATCATGCTTGAAAAACTCCAATACTATGGAATTCGAAATACAGAACTTAATTTGTTTAAAAGCTATTTGACAAACCGCAAACAATATGTTGAATTAAATAATAGTCGAAGCTGTATTGGGGATATTGAACATGGTGT
Organism: Pollenia angustigena; assembly: GCA_930367215.1. Classification (NCBI taxonomy): domain Eukaryota; kingdom Metazoa; phylum Arthropoda; class Insecta; order Diptera; family Polleniidae; genus Pollenia; species Pollenia angustigena. Next base: position 183,044,348 of record OV884057.1, on the reverse strand, counting down.
TCCACAAGGCAGCGTTTTGGGCCCGCTGTTATTTACTATTTATATAAATGATATTGTGAATCTCGAGCTTAATGGAAAAATTTACTTTTATGCAGATGATATTTCTATTTTTTACCCCTATAAACATGAGACAGCGTTAAGAGCCTACATGCAGAAAGATGCAGACATAATTTTTGAATACGCTAGGATAAATAAGCTAGTCATTAATGCAACAAAGACTAAAGTTATACGGTTTAAGCCACATTTAGATACTAATGATGTCTTTGGTGTTATTGTGAATGGAGAAGAGGTTTTGGAGTGTAACTCTGTAAAATATTTAGGTGTAATATTGCAAAGCAACCTAAAATGGAACCTACATATTGAAAATATAAAATCAAAAATATATCCAGTAATAGGAATTTTATATAAATTTAAATATAAGTTTAATGAAAATACAAAATTAATGCTTTACCAGACATTGATTCAAAGTCGCTTGAATTATTTAATAACTACATATGGCTACAAAAATAGTACAGAATTGCAGTCTCTCCAAAGAGTACAAAACAAGGCACTAAAAACCGTATACAACTTGCCATTAATCTACCCTACGATCACATTGTATAAAGAAGTTTGTAAAAGTATCTTACCCGTAAAAGGAACCTATAAACTACAATTGCTAGTGTTTGTTTTTAAATCTCTCAATAATATTGGTCATAATACGATAACCTTCTCAAGGAATCATACAACTCTGAATACCAGAAACAGTTCTAATTTAAGAACAATAAGATGCAGACTTGGAACAACAAAGCAGAGAATTGAATATATTGGATGTTTTGAGTACAATAGTTTGCCCCAATATTTAAAAAATATGAATACTATATCTGCTTTCAAGAAGAATGTTAAAAAATTCTTATTAAACAATTTAGAGATGCTTCTAAGATAATTTTTCACTTTAAATTTTTTATATAACATTGTAAATAATGTAAATTTGTATATATTTAAATATTATAAACAAATATTTTTAATTTTATTTTAATACAAGTTTAAAAATTTTGTATAAGCAAATGCCAACTCGCCTCAACAATGTCATAATGACGCTGAGGCACTGAAATTGTAACATGGAAACTTGTAAATAAAATACTTTAATAAATAAAAAAAAAAAAAAAAAAAAACTCCATCGGTAAGAACTGGGGTCTGAGGCCTGATATGGTAAATTGGATTTACACATCGGTGGTTAGGCCTATACTTACCTATAGGTGCACTGTTTTGTGGAGCGCGATGGACGCGGGGGCGCAGCCAGGGTTCTACTGGGATTGGATAGGGGTAGTCTTAGAACACTTATAGGGTTCTTGACGGGCCATTGTCCTGTCAGGGCTTTTGCGGGCAGATGGGACAACGTCATACCGGACTTCTGCAGGTTATGCGAGGATTCGGAGGAGTTAGAGACGATCGAGCATGTACTGTGCCATTGTCCTAGGATGCAGGGTCTCAGACGGAAGTGGTTAGGAGATATGTTTCACGACGAAATGGGGTGCATAGCTGGATGTAATCCGGCCGAACTACTGGGGTTTGTCAGGGAAATAACGCAGCTGTTTCTGTTGAGGGGACTGTAAGGGGGGTATTGGTCCTACTTTCTAATTTTCTGTCTATCTCATACTTCCTTTTCTCTACTTTTCACTTCTTCTTATCTCATTTTTCATATTTCATTGAAGGGATTCACAATGGACCGTATTTGGTCTCCGAGTGGAGGTGTGCCAGTGGGCACACAACCCTTCTTAACCTAACCTAACCTTAATCGACTTAAGCTGTTATTGCTTGTGATCACAGATATATTTGTCAATATTGCATACCTACCATTGAACATTCCAAATCTAAAATTTCTATAAGGCGTTCCAACATTTCTGGTACAATTTTCATAAGGTATCTTCGAGAAACATGTGAAATACTTGCCAATTGTCGATAAGAGTCGCCAGCAATTAAATACCTTAACGTAATTGCGAGGCGCATTCTTAATGAAAGGGAAGGATATATTAAAGTACGTCTATTAATTTTTGAGGAAGCCTATAAACATACAAACCTTTTTAGCAACTTAATCTCATTGTTAAAAATATATATGTATGTACATACCTTTTCACACAATTCCTCAAAGTTCTCCATGGTAAGAGGGCAAAATGAATCGTCACTATATGTGTTTTTCCATGCTATGTCTTTTAAAAGTTGATATTCGATATCTTCCGATTTAACATAAACTTTTATTTTTTTTATTTTTGGCTCTTCTTCATCGAACTCATCGCACGCATCCATAAGTTCGTTCTTTATAGCTTGCTCCGCTGCCATATTTGTATTAATAATGTGCTCTGTGCTATATGTGTTTTTCCATGCTATGTCTTTTAAAAGTTGATTTTCGATATCTTCCGATTTAACATAAACTTTTATTTTTTTTATTTTTGGCTCTTCTTCATCGAACTCACCGCACGCATCCATAAGTTCGTTCTTTATAGCTTGCTCCGCTGCCATATTTGTATTAATAATGTGCTCTGTGCTGTATGTGTTTTTCCATGCTATGTCTTTTAAAAGTTGATTTTCGATATCTTCCGATTTAACATAAACTTTTATTTTTTTATTTTTGGTTCTTCATCGAACTTATCGCACGCACCCATAAGTTTGTTCAAGGCGAATTGACTAGAAGGCAGAGTACCGAAACGCTCGCTCATTTCTCAGTCATGAGCGAGCGTGAAAAATTTTAAATTGTACTGCTTCTTCTCATTCATGAGGGTGAGGAAAAAAAATATTTTTAATTTCCTCATTCATGAAAAATGAGCAAACAAAAAATTTCATATATGAATTTGTCAGATATGAAAAATTTAAAAAAATTCACCTTCAAATTCCTCATAATGAAAAAAACGCGATTTGCCCGACCATTAACAGAGGGAAAATGAAGAAGCAAAGAGGCCTTATAGAAGCCCTTTTTACTGATATTAAGTTTCCAGTCGCATTCCAACTGTATTTCTAATATTATACTACCTGCAAGAATTGAAGACATGTATTTGGTCTCGTGAAAAAAAATTTGTTTGTGGACCAAGCGCAACGGTGTTGAAAACACTACATTGAATTTACAATAACTGGCATAATTTGGCGCGAAACAATAAAATTACATTAATGCAACAATAAAACAAATTTTCTTACCCATCAACCATACTTACTGTCGCTTTGCTTGTGGCGAAACAAGACTTTGTTAGTGTTTTCCAAATAACTTTACCTACGTAAGAAAAATGTTTTCGGCAATAAAAACCCATCGTCGCGATTTTAACAGAAACCAAAATATTTTTACAAACACAAAATACCAACAACTTCTTGTGTCAATTTTTTTTTTTTTTTTTTTTTTTCAATAATTTATGCATAAAGGTACGTCTTTTTAACGAAAGAACAAGTGACCTTTTTTAAAGGCACTAAAGAATTGTTTACACAAAAAAAAGAAACATATCGTCAGCTTATATCCAAACATTATTAGAAAATTTTAAATTGATTTGTTTTGTTGTTAACGATTCACATTACATATTTTTATAAAATTTTAAACTGCTACCTAAAAAATATCCAAGTTATTTACAAAATTAAAAATTACGTTTCATTAAAAATATAATTTTTTTTTTTAACCCTTATGTGTGTGGACAGGTACCTGTGTACCTATTGCGTTTTCAAATCGAAATTTTTTATATAAGATTTTAGTCTACAATTCTACAATTTCATGAGAACTCCTAACTTTTTGTTATTATTATATTTTCATAGGTGTTTATATACAATATGAGTTGGGGGGGGGGGGGGGGGCGTGGCATACCAATTTGCTTTTTGCACCCTTAATAGGTTTAATAGGTACCTGGGTACCTGTATACGTTTTATATTACAAATTTTTTTTTTTTTGAGTGTAGGATTTTAAAAAATATATGAAAAGGAGGAAACCAGAGTAAAATTCTAATATTATTTCATTGACCATCGATTGTTTGTACAATACAAGACAAAAAATTAGATTTCTCATACAATTTCCATGAAGGTACCCAGGTACCTATCCACCCTATAGAAGGTGTTTTATATTACAAATTTTTTTTTTGGGTGTAGAATTTTAAAAAATATATGAAAAGGAGAAAACCAGAGTAAAATTCTAATATTATATCATTAACCATCGATTGTTTGTACAATACAAGACAAAAAATTAGATTTCTCATACAATTTGCATGAAGGTACCCAGGTACCTATCCACCCTATAGAAGGTGTTTTTTTTCCACACACATAAGGGTTAACAACATAATGTATAATCACACTCAAGAAAAAAATTAGCTGAGTTTTAATTCTTTTTATAAGAACACATTAATATTTTTAAACGTCAAAACTGGGTAATTTGTTTTATAACTGTTACCAGGGTGTTAGTGGAATTAGTGATCAGACTAAAAATTATTGCAGAAGAAAAAGTAATGAAAGTGCTGTAAAATGATAAAAGCCGACTCCATATAGGACTGTCAAAAATTTGGAAATTTTGCAGCCTACCCCATTGCACTTCCAAACGCTAAAAATTTCTAAGAATAGATGGCAACATCTGCAGGTCCTCAGATTTTTGTTTCCATCAGACTGTCATCATTATTATGATAGTATCCTTATGAGTTATAATATCTAGGTATGTATTTCCATTTTAATAAATTTAAATAAAGTCGAAATTCCCTATAATGAATCTGTATGGGACCATAAAAATTTCTTAATTATAATATAAACAGTTTATAATACAAAAGAAATATTTTTAATCCAAATTTTATTATTTATCAATAACAATTTTAATTAATTTTCATGTTATAAATTTCCTTTCTTCATAAAAATAATTTAATGAAAAATTAAATTTGATGAACTTAAGCCTGATTAAAAATATTAAAATTAGTAGTGGAATATAGACTCTTTAGCTTTATTTTGTGTTAATCCTTTAGAATTAAATTGTAATAATCACCCCTATCGTGAATAACAAGTGGAATTTTTGTTCCCATGAAATTTTCATTCCCCTCGAAGGGAAAAAAGCAATCATGAATCTCATGTGAAAAAATTTTCACGCTATCAGTTCCAGTGCATGTAAAAAAAAGAAGAAAGATTAAGAAAATTTAAAATAAATGGAATTTTTTTTAAAAAATATACAAGTATATATTTTAAAGAAAAGATAAAATTATAACGCAAAATATTTAGTATTGGAGGGATAGTTTGGTTACAACGTTAGTTTTTTGCACTTTTTAAATTTAATGTAGTAAAATATTTTCCAAAATTCTGTCACCAAGTCAATCGAATGCTTTACAAATCCGCAAGCAATCGTCCTGTTGTTTTGCATTTTATTGAGCAATAAATCGGTTTATAACTTTTTAACTTTATTAACCCTTAATATTCGATTTATAGGATAGAGCGAAGTATACGCGTAGGGAGGAAGATTGGAGTAACTTCAGGTTGAGTTACGGGAGGTATAAGGGAGATATTAGAAGGGCGAAAAGGGACTGGTGGATTAAGTTTAGCGAGTCAGTTGAATCCGTGAATGAGATGTCTAGGTTGAGGAGAATTTTATCTAAGGACCCGGTAGTCCCTGGATTTATTCAGAGACCGGACGGCTCATAGGCGGATTCTGGCTCTGAATTTCTCTGTCTGCTTATGGAGACTCACTTTCCGAGGTGTGTGGATCCTGAGTCGGGGGAACAGGCTGTATGTGGTGACCCCTTCTCTGGTTCATGCTCAGGCGGTGAGGAAAGGGAGACGGTGGGGGATATGATTACCTTGGATAAGGTAACATGGGCGGTAAATAACTTAGGGACCTACAAATCGGCGGGACCAGGTGGTATATTTCCGGCGATGCTACAGAATATCGGGAAATCATCACTCCTGTTGTTGGTGGAACTGTTTAGGGTATGTGTGCTGAACGGGTACATTCATAGGAGGTGGAGGGAGGTTAGGGTAGTTTTTATTCCCAAGGCGGGTAGAACCGGTCACTCTAAACCCAAGGATTTTAGACCAATCAGCTTGTCGTCTTTTCTATTGAAGACGTTGGAAAGACTGATTGATCTACATCTGAGAACGAAGATTGACGCCGGCATCGTCAGCGGAGCTCAACACGCCTACCTTAACGGTAGATCTGTTGAGACTGCGTTGCATGATGTGGTGGGTTATGTGTAGCGGGGTTTGCGAACCAGGGAATACACCATTGCGGCATTCTTGGACATAGAGGGCGCCTTTAACAATTTGAGGATAGAGGCTATAAGGCAGGCACTGGTTGGCTTGGGGGTTCCGTTGTTCTTGCTCGAATGGATAACTATGATGCTTAGCAGCAGAGTTATTCACTCGGGCTGAGGAAACGAACGCTTAAGGAAATCGGTGACTAGGGGGACCCCACAGGGGGGAGTTCTCTCTCCCTTATTGTGGCTCTTGGTGTCAATGTCGTTCTGAGACGTTTTGACAGAATGGGTCAGAAGGTCGTGGCCTACGCGGATGATGTAGTGATATTGGTGTCGGGCAAGTTTCTGCCGACAATTAGCGACATCATGCAAGGGGCTCTGGGCGAACTGTCGGCATGGGCGAGTGATAAGGGTATGGGAGTTAATCCGGAGAAGACAGAATTGGTTATTTTCACTAAGAGGTACAAGGTGAAGGAGTTTAGGCTACAGGTATTGGGAGGAGTGGAGCTTGGACTATCTGATAGTGCTAAGTATCTGGAAGTTTTTCTGGACATCAAGCTGTCATGGGGTAGGAGAGACTCAAAAGGGGTCTCAATGCCTACTATGCTTGCAGATCATCGATAGGTAGGAACTGGGGACTCCGGCCGTCAGTGGTGGGATGGTTGTACACTTCGGTGGTAAGACCCATTCTTACGTATGGATGCTGTGTTTGGTGGGAGTCATTAAGATTGGCTAGTCGTAGGAACCTTCTTTCTAAGGCTCAGAGGTGTGCTTCAATTGACATGACAGGTGCCATGAGAAGTACCCCTCAGGCTGTCCTGGATGTCATTCTACATATTCTGCCTATTGAGCAGTATGTGATGGAAATGGCGGCCAGGAGCATTCTTAGACTGAGGGAGTTAGGACTGGCGGGGAATGGCACGCAGGGTCTCTCACGAATCCTGGGTGAGATAACTGATTATGTGAGCACCAGAGTGGATTTTGGGCGGTTGACGGAGGTAATAATGCCCTCTAGGGAGAGCTGGTTGGGCAAGGGCAGATTATTTGGTGGATTTGCAATCTTTACTGATGGCTCGGAGATGAGGGGCACGGGTGCAGGGGTCTACATTGAGGATCTGAATATTAGAAGGTCATATATGCTTCCTGACGACTGCAGTGTTTTTCAGGCGAAGGTTCTGGGGGTCTGGAGGGCCGTTGAACTGATGAGGGACAACATTGATAGGGGCTCGGAGGTCACTATATATGTGGACAGCCAGGCGTCTCTTATGGCCGTAAGGGGCTGTTATGTGAACTCCAAGCTAGTGGATGAGTGTAGGAGGGCCCTGGAGGGAGTCTTAGGGGAGTATTTGCTAAGGTTGATGAGTTGGCAAGACAGGGCTCAGAGGTAGAGGATCCTAACGGTGTGAAGGCGGCTAGGCCTCCATTGGGCTTCTATTTTAGGAGTGGATACTTGGCGTGACCAATCGGTCCTGGGGGGCTGAACGGACTGCCGGGTATCGCGGACGCTGTGGCCAGTGCTTAGAAAGTCCGATTCGGTGTCGCTGCTGGGCAGGAGCAGGGTCTGCGTTAGGACCATGATAGGAATGATCACGGGCCACTGTATGATAGGCAGGATGGCTTCGAGGATGGGATCCGACTTGTCGGATGTGTGCGAGGACCCTGAGGAGTTGGAGACAGTTGAGCACTTTGGCACTGTCCGAGGTTGCAGGGTAGCAGGCTGAGGTGGATGGGCAGTAGTTTCCTGGGCGAATTAGGAGATGTTTCGGGTTTCGGACTCGAGAATCTGATAGGATTCGTAATGGTGATGGCCTGGCTGCGCGAGAGGAGACTGGGTGCTAGCCGCACGTATGGCGAATTTGGTATGAGTAGGATTTCTCTCTGGGTTGGTCCGTAACCTTCTTTTCTTTCCTTTCTTTTCTACCTATCTTTTGGATCTGTATTGTGCTTTCGCTGTTTATTTTACCTACTTTCTACCTTCATATAGCTATCTCTAATTAAGGCGTCACAATGGACCATATTGGTCTCTGGGTGAAGGAGACTTCACACCGGCCTTTCTACCTACCTACCGAAAGACAATTTTCAAGCAAATATGTGTGTCTTCCCCAAAAATAAGTAAATATGAAAGACAATATTAGCACTGTTTCTTTACTCTACTTTGGGATCCCTCAGGTTCGCAATTTGCACGAAAAGCGTTCCGTACCTTTAATTTGTGTAAATTAGAGCGGATTTGAGAGAATAGACTTTTTCTTCGTGCAAATTGTCAAACAGCTGTAAAACACAAGCAAAACAATGAAATGCAAAGATAAAAAATCATGAACCAAATTTTGCCAAATGTTGTGAAGTAAAATAATGTACTTAAATATAAAATTTTATGTTGAAATATTATGAAAACATAATAAGGGTCCTCATGATATCGTTTATAAGTCTCGTAAACTGTGCAAACTGTGCATTCTTACACCCTCGTAAATGAACTGTCAAAAATTGTATGAGAATTCATTTACACAAACTGCTTAAATTTGCCCAACAATTTTGACTCGTAAACTTGCGCTGTTCAATTGTGCATTTATACAGACAAATTTTTTTAATGCTTACCGCCGTTTTCAATGAAAACTTCAAGTGTAAATAAATCACAAACAATAAATTCTTGTAATAATATAAGCATATTAGTCTTTTGGCTTTCTTTATGCATGTTTAAAAACAAATTTCATTTATAATTTACAAATTTCAAATTTTTTATTATATTTTTAATTATTTTGTTTTAATATATTTTTTATTGACGTTTCTGATTGAAATGACATTAATTGTTTAAAAATACACAAAAATTAAAAAGGATCTTCATGAAACGAGTCTCGCAAGTTTACCCATTTGCACAAATGGTAATTTTAAGCAATATCATGAAGACCCTTAATGTTAGTTATTGTAAAAGTGTTTATTTTGTTTAATTTTTGGTAAAATTAGTTTATTTCTTCAGACAGTATAAAATTTTTCAAAAGTGGCATAAACTTTTATTGTTTTGTAATTACTGTCAAAACAATGACTTTTTATTTTGTGCTTAAAATTTGGTTTCTTCCGTCGGGACCAAGTGCTTTAGATGGCTTTGCACTTACCTCTGTAACCTCACTCACGGTAAAAGACTGTGGGACGTCATTGACTCGAAGACCGTGTAGTTTCCCGACGATGCTTCTTTTCGCCTTTTCTCTCTCGGGGTGCTCAATGAACTGCCGGCTAATGAAATCGAAACTCTATTGTCTCGCTTAGTTGGGTTCGAGACAGATTTGACCGTGGACCACAGCTTGCTGGCTCCTGTGCTGAGGTTACAGGTTTGCAGATGTTCAGATCTCTCTATTTCTGCAGCTCCAGACCTGACCATGCGTATTTCGGTCGAGCGAAATAGACTTGTATTGCACGGTGTTATTGATTATGAATGCGAGGCCCCCACCTCCGCTTCTGATACGGTCCTGACGCAGGATGTTGTAGTTATTACATCTCTGAAGGCTGGAGTTGGCATTTAGCTTCGGTTCTTGGACCGCCGCGACCATAACATTATGAAGCAGCATGAAACGTGTTATCTCGGTGATTTTGTTCTGGAGGCTGTTGCAGCTGATGCTTAAGCATTTGGATGCGCCGGGTAGAGTACCTGACAAAACTGCTTTACCTGTCTTTAGCTACCCTAATTGTGCCCGAGGTCTGGAAAATGGGCAGGGTCATCCCGATATTGAAACCAGGGAAAAGCGCAGACCAGGGGAATCGTACAGACCGATATTCCAAAAACACTGGAAGCACTACTCCTCCCCATCTTGACACAGAACTTCCAAATAGCGCAACATCAGCATGGATTCCGAAAGCAACACAGTACAACAACTGCTTTAACCGCCATCGCCACGCTGATCAGCCACGGTCTTAACCAGAACCGCCCTTGTGAAAGGACGATTCTTGTAGCACTTGACCTGTCGAAGGCCTTTGACGCGGTTAATCATGCCACCCTCTTCAGAGACATCTCGACATCCAGTCTCCCAAAACAGCACAAAGAGGTGGATCGTGAACTATCTGTGTGACCGCCAGTCGTTCGTAGAGTTTTGAAATAGACGTTCAAAACCCCTTAGGATAAAACAAGGAGTGCCACAGGGTGGAGTTCTCTCCCCGATTTTGTTTAATCTCTACCTTTCGAAGCTCCCCACCAATGGAATTAGACTTTTTTTCCTACGCGGACGATTGTACGATAGCGGCGACGGGTCACAACATTTATGAACTATGCGGTAAGGTGAACGATTATCTCGAAACACTTACGAGCATCTTCACTGAAAGGAATATGAAACTGTCACCCGCGAAATCATCCGCGACGGTTGGAACTGGATGTAATAGTCGATGGAGTAAAAATTCAGACACTGAACCACCCAAAAATTTTGTGGGTTACATTCGACAGCCTTTTCTAGTCCTCTGCGCATACCACTGCAATAAGCAATAAATTGCGGAGTAGAAACAAGGTCTTCAAGTCATTAGCCGGCAGTACTTGGGGTATGGATAACGAAACCTTGTTGGTTACCTATAAAACCGTTGGCCGGTCAGTGGTAAACTACGCTGCGCCAGTGTGGTCTAAGTGATACTCAGTGGAAGAAGCTCCAGAGCTGTCAGAACGCAGCGCTCAGAAAAATTACCGCCTGCGTTCAAATATCCTCATACTTCCATCTACATGAGGAAGCGAAGATCCTGAAAGTAAAGGAACACAGTCACATGCTGGCAAGACAGTTCCTGCTGGGATGCCATCGGAGGGGACATCCGAACAACCATCTCACGGAATAAGAACCCCCAGGCACCCAGGCATGTCAGGACGGATCTTCGGATACATGAGAGTGAAGTCCTAAAATATGTCGTAGAACCACTGGAATACACACACCTCTGCACAACACAACAACAAAATGTACGTATTTGCTCTTTGTATGCTGCGCTTTTTAAAAATTCTGATTGAATTTGCATTAGTGTCCAGGTTATGAAATTAAAGTTTAACAATTTTTGTAAATCATTTCGATTCCAATCGAAAATCGATGCGATTTTATACTGAAATCAATTATTGGGCTTTTAAAATCGATTTTTTAATTTTGATCAAAATTTTGGCAATTTTTAATTTAAATCTTAATTAAATAAATAAATTATGGGCATGCACAATAAAACTTGAGATTTTTTGTGCGTACATACGTGTGTAGGTGGTATGTTTATGAAGTTTTCTGAATTTAAAGTTGCTGTAACTTCGACATCTTCATTTGTCATTGTTGCCTTTACTTCTGATTCACTAAATAAAAACAGTCGCAGCGAAGGCAAAAGCAGAAGACGAAATGTTGTACACAACAAAGAACATCGGCAGTCAACATGTTCGGAAGTTTTTGGTTTGACCGACTGAAACTTTTACACAGCGTTTACATTTGCCAGTACTGGCAAGACAGTAAGCATACACATATTAGTTGGCAAAACAATGCAAAAACAAAATAGCTGTAAAAGTGTTTATGTATTAGTGAAAAAGTTTGAATGAATTGCTACTGTCTTGCCAGTACTGGCAAATGTAAACGCTATGTTAAAAAATCCCGTAGTTAACGAAGGTGGGACGTATGTATGTATGGTATGGCATTTCCGATCTGGTTCACCATTTCCCCTATTGTGGCCAAAGAGTTGGAAAATGTTGAACGGAAAATATTGCGGAAGTGCATAAACAGGAATTTTGAGAGTTATACGAACAGATTTTTTAACAAATATATCTACGAAAACTTCTCGGTCGTGCCCTTTTGTAGATATGCACTGATGCTACAAAACAAGTTTGTTAATAATCTCGCCCATAATGACAACACCTTTATGAACGGGATTTTTGATGCTGAAAACCCACGAATTGGTCAACATATCCTTATATCTCACCAATTGGTGTCCTTTCGGAAAATTTTGATGAAGTGCCGGTCTTGTTTATGCTGCCAGATTTTTACCAAAAGACTCATCCTGTCTCTCATAAAGGCTAGGTTTAATTCTTTATTACCTGTGATATACTTTTTACAAACTTAAAATATTTTATATTCAAATTAGTCCATTATATTTATTATTTACTTAAAATTTAATTTTGTATCTTCGGGTACTTAGCATTGTTTAAAATTTTATTTGATTAACGTTTATACAAACATTCGTTTGATATCTTAAATGAAACTCTGTGATATGAAGGTATACCCTTGCCTGCGTTGGATAAGAGCAGGTATAGGGCAATGCTTGAGAAGGTATATAGACTTGTCGCGTTGATGATAACGGGATCAATGCGATCTACTCCCACGAGGGCGCTGTTCACGATACTGAACTGGCTCCCGGTGGACATCATGGCCAGACAGATAGCTCTTTGCTCGGCGACACGGCTAAACGCGGCGCTTTGTTGGTCGGCCCGTGACTATGGGCATGCCGGGATAACCAGAGGTTCTACCGTCCCTGATAGTGTGGACTATTGCACTCCGGTGCCTTTCATTGGCGCGGGGTTTGTGACAATGATGGCGCATGGCAATGCGCTGTCAAGTACTCACCACGAACTGAGCCTAGGGGTTTATACTGATGGTTCGAGGAAGGGTGTAAGAGCTGGCGGAGGTTTCTACATAGAGGAACTGGATGTGAGTTTCCTTTCGTCTGCCGGATGGATGTAGTGTCATGCAGGCTGAGATCTCGGCTATAAGGCGGGCGGTAAATTGGCTGAGGTATAATCGCATATCGGGAGATATACGTACATATTTACTGACAGCAAGGCTGCCCTTGCTTCCCTAGCGGGTGTCTATACGACATCTAGGTTAACAGTAGAATGTCGGATGTCTTTTAATGAGATTGCGAAACATCCAAGGGTAACGCTAATATGGATTCCGGGTCACTCAGAGTGCCCGGGTAATCTAGTGGCAGATGGGCTGGCCAAACAAGGTGGTCGCATGGATGATATATTCATCGATCAGTTTGTTGGTCTTCCAATGGCTCACTGTAAATTACTTATCAGGCGCGAGTCTTATAGAGTCGCGCAGATGCGGTGGACTAGTGAGTCCACCTGCTTGATATCCAGGCTATTATGGCCTGGTCATGATGAACGGAGGACAAGCTCTCTACTTAGGTTCAGAAGAGACCAGATTAGGACAGTTGTATCGGTTATTACTGGGCACTGGCCGGTGGGGACTCATGCTGAAAGAATGGGTCTGGAATTCAATGACTACTGTAGAAGTTGTCAGGATGAGGAGGAGGAGGAGGAGACTGTGCTTCACTTTCTCTGTCAATGCCCTGGGTTGCGGGGTATTAGGGAGGAATGCCTGGGGAAACCGGCATTTGCCTGCCTAGAGGATCTATCCAAGATAGAACTGAGATCGCTGATTCTCTTCATTAGGAGGACGAAGTGGCTGGATTCTGCAGCGACGCCATCTGAGTAACTGCTCTATAGGATGGGCATTGGCGCTGGGTATCACAAAGGGACCAATAAAGGACCCAAGTGAGCTGTCTGTTGATAGCTGCCCATGGAACCTAACCTAACCTAAGGTATACCCTGTTTTGATATTTTATTTAACAGTATGTATGTTATTTAGTTTTAAGTATTTTTATTATTATTATCGGCCTTATTCCGGATATCGTTATCGTCATCGACAGTGTCGTTTTTTGTAATAGATTAAAGTGACACACTGCCTGTGTTCTTCAGTTTCCGTTTTCCGCTTTTAAAACAAGTAACGAAATGAAATTTAACGCCAATATTGGCGTACCTAGGACGGGCTGGAGTGGTTTATCTTTAATTTTACTCTTCAAAGGATAAACCTTTTAAACAAATTTTTTCAAACGGAAAATAAGACACTTGGACAAGCTCATGATACTGCCTTGGAATATTAAAGAGAATCGTAATAAGTTTTATGAAATTTGGAGCGATATTAAAAACGTTTCAAAGGAAAAACATATATCCTTAAAAGCAATGCAAATTACGAAAAGAAAACCTTTTTAATAAAATTTTTTATATCAACAATCAACTTTAGGTAAAAGCAAATTTCCGGATCTTCCTTCAGTTGGTTATATATTATCCAGTAGTCAATACAATAATTTCTAATATTAAATACCGATTTGAAAACCTTCCATTAGCTAAAACTGCAAGCAATTTCTTTCAATTCGATTTGGAAGGCGCTGAAGAATTTATAAGGTTACGGGATACAATGTACGGACAAGGTAAGAACGCGTATACTAGCGAAGAATGAATTGAATTTTATCATATCTCATTCTTTCAGGTATAAGCGCACTCTTACACTGGCTTTGATACGAGGCAATATATCCGCCTGGTACAGAAGTGCGGAAATTGACGGCATTTGCAAGATGGTGAGGTGCTATCCTTGTAATGGGCGGCGATGCCAATGTACATCATAGTCAATGGGGGAGCGCTGACATCAACAAAAGGGGTGAGTTAATTATTAATTTTATAACTACTAACAATCTTATTATCTGTAATATGGGTAACACGCCGACGTTCAGATAGGCAAGCAGCAATAGATCTGATATAAGTAAACCGCGACGAGCAACTTGTTGCGGAAAGGAGGGTGGCAATGAACGATTGGTGTGGATCCAATGGGCTGTTTGAGGGGTAGGCAGTATTTACAGACGCATTCAAGATGGATACTGGCACTGATGCCGGTGTTTATATTGGCGACACTGACGTGAAAAGCTCATTCAGGCTCCTGGAAGAGTGTAGTGTCTTCCGACGGAGGTTATTTACGTCTATATTAAGGCCGCGTTCAGGGCATTGACAAATCGTACGGTGCGATCGTGCCTGGTAGCACAGTGTATAATTGCTCTGAGAGCTCTTAGGGGCATTCACGTCAAGGCTGTGTTGGGTACCCGGACACTGCAGGGTGGATGGAAATGAGGTGGCGGACAAACTCGCGAGAGGGTTCGAATCTTGACATAGGGGTAAGGGTCGGGGGTAAACCCACACTTATGTCACTACAATGTAGCAATACGAAATGACTAATTAGTAATTTCACCATTGTAGATAAGTTAAGTTTATTTAACACTTTAAAACAATCATACATAAGAAAAAATTAAAGGTAAAATTACAAAGAAAACTTAAAACTAGAATGTTTTGTATTAATAAATATCAGAGTACCGAAACGCTCGCTCATTTTTCAGTCATGAGCGAGCGTGAAAAATTTTAAATTGAACTGCTTCTTCACATTCATGAGGGTGAGGAAAAAAAATTTTTAATTTCCTCATTCATGAAAAATGAGCAAACAAAAAAATTCATATGTGAATTTGTCAGATATGAAAAATTTAAAAAAATTCACATTCAAATTCCTCATAATGAAAAAAACGCGATTTGCCTGACCATTAACAGCGGGAAAATGAAGTTGTAAAGAGGCCTTAAAGAAGGCCTTTTTACCAATATTAAGTTTTCCAGTCGCATTCCAACTGTATTAGAACAACAAGGTTCTATCTTACACGTTGTTTAGGTGCATATAGATCCTTGTTGTCTTAAGGTCGCAAATTGTTGTTGCTAATAACGCGAAGTTAGTACATTAATAACTAAACTTGCTACACATTCCAACATTACTGCTAATAAAACTATTTCGACAGGCCTTATCTCAGAAAAGTTAATTTGAATTTGTAAAATATTTCATAAAACCCATTCTAAAACCCCTTTTCGAAGAAGGCAGAGCGGAATAAGTAAAAGTTTATTGAAAATCTAGTTGTGAACCTTCTTTAAGGCCTGAAAAGTCAAAGCCCTCGCAATTTTTCCCGCTAGGCAGCACGATAGCCTGTTTGTGTCTTGTAAAATTATTTGTTGGCTGGTAAACTAAAATGTGTTTTTTTTTATTTTGTGATGCCTCTAAAAGGGTCTGTTTTTTTTTCGTTTAAAAGACATAAAGGCAAAAAAATATTGCAAAAAAATTACTACCTGCAAGAACAGAAGACATGTATTTGGTCTCGTGACAAAAATTTTGTTTGTGGTCCAAGCGCAACGGTATTGAAAACACTACATTGAATTTACATTAAGTGGCATAATTTGGCGCGAAACAATAAAATTGCATTAATGCAACAATAAAACAAATTTTCTTACTCATCAACCATACTTACTGTCGCTTTGCTTGTGGCGAAACAAGACTTTGTAAGTGTTTTCCTTATAACTTTACCTACGTAAGAAAACTGTTTTCAGCAATAAAAACCCATCGTCGCGATTGGAACAGAAACCAAAATATTTTTACAAACACAAAATACCAACAACTTCTTGTGTCTATTTTTTTCTCAATAATTTCTGCATAAAGGTACGTCTTTTTAACGAAAGAAAAAGTGACCCTTTTTAAAGTAACCAAAGAATTGTTTACACAAACAAAAAACATATCGTTAGGTTAAAAATTATTAGAAAATTTTAAATTGAATTTTTGTGTTGATTACGATTCACATCAAATATTTTTATAAAATTTTAAACTGCTACCTAAAAAATATCCAAGTTAATTACAAAATTAAAAATTAGGTTTCATAAAAATATAATTTTTTTTTAACAACATAATGTATAATCACACTCAAGAAAAAAATTAGCAAAGTTTTTAATTCTTTTTATAAGAACACATTAATATCTTTAAAAGTCAAAACTGGGTAATTTGTTTTATAATTGTTACCAGGGTGTTAGTTGAATTAGTGATCAGACTTAAAATTATTGCAGAAGAAAAAGTAATAAAAGTGCTGTAAAATTATAAAAGCCGTCTCCATAAAGGACTGTCAGAAATTTTGAAATTTTGCAGCCTACCCCATTGTACTTCCCAACGCTTAAAATTTCTAAGAATAAATGGCAACATCTGCAGGTCCTCAGATTTTTGTTTCCATCAGACTGTCATCATTATTATGATAGTATCCTTATGAGTTAAAATTGTTATTGATAATTTTCATGTTGTAAAATTCCTTTCTTTATAATAATAATTTAATGAAAAATTAAATTTGATGAACTTAAGCCTGATTAAAAATATTAAAATTTGGATTAAAAACCCAAAAATAGTTCGACAAAGAAAACCACAAACTAATTATTCAAAAGAAATATTTTTATTAGTTTATTTAAAATAATCTGTTTTTTATTAGAATTGCATTCTTCCAAGTGGCCCTTCATCAATATCCTGAAAAAGACAGTTATTCTTAATTTTTGGAATAATTGCCTTTTTTATTTTTTTTATAAAGTAGTGGAATATAGACTGTTTAGCTTTATTTTGTGTTAATCCTTTAGAATTTTTAAATTGTAATCATATCTTTCTTTGGAGAAGTACTACTTTGTCCAACATTTTATATGCTATCAACACTACGCTTTCCTTCATCTTATTATTTTTCAGAAATCACCTAATTAAAATTTACTTTTTGCAACGTACATAGCGTTGTTAGAATGCGATACGGAGTTCTTTTGAAATAATTCGATATATACATGTTATGTTATATGAGTCAAATTTTTATTTGCTAAATTTGTTCATTGTAAAAAATATAATTTTACTTTTTAATTAGAATAAAAAATATGGCTTTTTAAAATCAAATCATAGCTAAATTAAATTAAGTTACATTTTCTAATTTAAACCACTACTTATTAGTAAAAAAATCAATAAAAAATTATCATAGGTATGTATACCTATATCCTATTTTTCCGGTAATTTAACACAAATATTTAATTATTTAATATTTTAAATGTTTGTTTTACTTAATACTAATATGTATACTTTCGTTAATGATACGTCTTTTTGTTTCTGAAAATTACAAATTTATATAACGCAACATACACAACTTAAAAAATAATAATAATCGCATTTTTAGCTGAAATATTTAAAATTGCTTATAAATCTCATAAACATTTTACAAAGTTGTCTGCTTTGCATGTAAAATTATGAAATGTGATGTTACATAATTCTACATTCAAGATGACGGACGATATGTGCAGTTCTTTTAATTTTTTTTCAATAATGTTTTCTCACTTCGTCTGGTTGCCTATACCAAAAATATTTTACACAAACAAAAACACAGTCATTTCGAGCTGTGGTTATGCAAACTGTCAAGCAACAACAACATTACTAGTGAGGATCGTTTCTAAAACTTTTTTTTCCTCATTTTTCATGACTGAAGAAAGGCAAAATTGGATTTTTCCTCAAAAACATGAATGCATTTGGCGAAATATTAACAATTCATTCATGACTGTGAAAAAAAGTTACATATTTTACATTTTTCATTTATGAAAAAATTCAAGAATGGTTGAATATGAGCGTTCACATTTGAATTTCTCTGAACTCTGATAAATATTATTGTTTTGCAGTAAAAAACTTAAAAAATTAATTAAGAAGAACTTGTCGTTTTTTAATCTAGAAATATAAACTTTGGTACATAAATACATATGTATGTCCACGGAAGAAAGGGAGACGCTTACGAAGTAGCGGAATTAATGCTAGTTTTAAATAATTATGTATGTATGTACGCATAAACATATCTACAAGAAATTAGAATTCGTTTTTAATTATGTTTTGCCACTGTTCCGCTATGTTTCCTTCATTTATACAGTATTTGCAAATATTATCTCTGGTTCTGTTCTCGTTTTTATATGTTCCCGGCATCTGCATTGGTAAAGGTGTAATAGGGTATGGCACTCCCAGGTTAGTTAATTCTTCATTACAATCTAATGACATTGTTAATTTTTGAGTTAAAAAGTTGTGTAATAAACAAGAAGTTCTAATGACTAACTTGGCTACATCTGTTTCGATGTCGTTAAGTCTATGGATGATCTTAAATCTAAAAAATATGATTTCAAATGCCATTTGTACGGGTAATTTCACTCTTTTTATCCTATAATTAAATGCCCTTTGTGATCTTGTGATTGCTGAATTTTCGTTGTAAGAAGTTAATGTGAAACGATCCATACTAAATATTTCATTGCCAACAAAAAAATATGGTGTTTGAACAGTTTGTCCTTCTAAAGGCATTTCCAAAGGAAGATTAAGAGCGTTTTTTACAAGAGTTTTATATAATCTACTATTTATATAGACATTAGAAGGTTTATCTTCTTCACTCTCAGTTATTTCAATATATTGAAAACGACTGTGTGCATCCAGAACACTTAACAAAATAAGACTTTTGTTAGTGTGATAACATCTTACACGAAATCTTTTTATATCAATGATGCCCAATGCGTGAGGAAATTTCCAAAACATTTCAAAATCCTTTGCTATATTCACCCAATCGCTCTGTAAATTAAGCAACTATGGAAAAGAAAATCATTAAATAAAAAACTATTCACACAAAAATGACAAAATTTGGAATAATTAAGGGAAAGCTGAATTTTTGCAAGAAGCTTCCTTTTGCCAAAAAAAAAAAAAAAAAGCCAAATTTTAATTCTTAAATAGGATATTTCCTAAACTATAATAAAAAAACTATGGAAGTCGCTTATTGTTTTTCTTAAAGATCGGACTAAAATTAAGAATTCCGGATAGTTTTTTATAACGTATGACGGCTCTTACGATATTTTTATAGACCCTAAATCGAGCACCTTAATTCGAATAAAAGTCCCTAACTGTCGTCTGAAATTTTATTCCAATCGAACTAACCGGTTCGAAAATCCAGAACTATTTGGTTTTCATAATCTCCCGCTGTGACGTTGGCCCGCATACTGTACGTTAGAATTTTTTGAAACTAATTGCTTAAAAACTGTTAAACTAGTCACTTTTGCGCTAGCGTTCTAAAAACAGGCAGTTAGTCCTACGAAAAAACATACACATAGGGTCAAAATCATAAGTACATAACTTTCTTCCGCAAATTATGATTAAATAAAAATTGAATTTTTTACATATTTTATTTGGACTTACCCTAACTATTGCTTTAACTTCCAGTTAACAATATGTTTTAACAGCTATAATTGGTAGTTAATAACTTGGTGAAATTGGGGGTAATTTTAACAAAAAAAAAAAAAAAAAAAAAAAAAAAAAACTAACATTAAGGCCCTAATTATAACTTGGCGTTAGCTGTTATCCGACAGTTAACATACGCTTTTTGACAAACAACACATTATTATATGACAATTTAATCTTAACTTTAGCTTACTTCAAGTTGTAATAATGGCCCTTAAAGAGTAAACTTAATTTTTTATAAATTGAAAACAAACCAAGTTCTGCTAAAACTAACTATACCTTTGACTTTCAGTTAACAATATGTTTTTGAAAGCTATAACTGATAGTTAATTATAAAGGAACTTGGTGAAATTGGCCGGTTATCATTCTTATTAAACCAGTAGTTATAGCTTAATATAATCAAGCAAATTTTGTTATAGTTTTTGTTATAGAGCAGTGATGTCAAAAATGAAAATTGTGGTTGTAGTGCTTTATATTAGTATTAGTGAATAAAGAGACAAGTTTTCTTAATAAAAATAACAAAAATACGTAAGCATCCGCCACATGTGTACTCGTCGCTTGATAATCGACGACTGAATTGTGTACTCTTGTGGACTAAATTAAAGAGCGTAAGAATGTGTGTGAACAATGTGACATCAATGTTATAGACTCTATAACTCTATAATATAGAGTAACAATGTGATTACCCAGGCAGAAATTACGACTCTTCTAAATATTATGTACCGCCACAACCCTGTAAATACAAAATTGTGACTGCCAAAAATATGGTACCATCACAACACTGAAGATACAAAATTATAACCTTAGTTGTTTAATACCGTTTTTAAATAAGATTCGACACCGGTACAACACCCTAAATACAAATATACGACTTTAGTTTTTTAAAGTCGTATTAACCATAAAACTATACCGCAACACCGCTGTATATACAAAAATTTAGTCTTATTAATTTAATAGAGTCGTATTTAAATGAAAACATAAAAACTATTTTAGGTAAGAAAATATACAAATTTTTGCTTGCTTAATTAGCGAATTTATATTTGTAACAATATTGAAAATAAGAGTCGGAAGACGGTTGTGACTACGTTGTAAATTCGTGAATCCAACATTGTAAATTTACAGTACTGTGACAACGCTAAAAAAAGAGTCGGAAGACGCACATTTGGCGTTATCATTTTAATATTGACAACATTGTAAATTTGGTAAATAGTACGTTGTTTTGATGTTGATAGTAGCCCCTGCAACGTCGGCACAGCGTCGTCGTGATTGTCTTTTTCTGCCTGGGTATCTGTCTTTGGTAGAGTTTTTCTAGACCTTTCACGAGTTTCCCTACTTGTTGCTGGATTGAGGTCGTTATGGGCAAAAAACAATCACCTATACCGAGATGTTGCTAGTGCCTGAAGACTGTGTCTCTAGTTTTTCTTAATTTTAACACTTGTCTTCTTTCTTCTCAAAATGATCAACAATAAACCCTGGTGGTACCCAACGTATCTATCTCCTCCATGAGGAAACAGGCTACGAAAAAATTGTAGATTTTATAAATAGATTACAAATTAAATATTTTGAGAAAAACGCAAATTCTTCTTATCTATTAATAAGAGAATGTAATAGATTAAACCAAAGTTAACTAAAAATTACCAAACCCAGAAGGCTGTGATTATGATTGACTATTGTAAAAATAGTCATAGTATAACCACACTAACCTTCTCGAACAATGTTTGATTATTTAACTATTTGTATAAAGGTTTTTTCCCAATTTTACCTTTAAAATCCTTAACTATGTAAATGAACTCTTTAAACTTGCTTGAGAAGCCCAATCATTTGTTGTAATATCTTTTTGGAAAGATAAGATCTCATATGTAAATATTTAGTTTAGTTTTGTAAAATAATGTAAATAAAGGAAGACTATTTAAATAATAATAATCTTTCTTCTTCAAATACACTATTGTCACCCTAGCTATCAATGCAATTTCATTGAGTTTTAATTTAATTAAGTAATTAAGCAAATAAATGTACAAACTTCTTGAAAATATGTTAAATATTACAGAATTCAAAGTGAATTTATTTTTTTGGCCAAGCTAAAATTACACTTTGAAACTGTCGAATTTCCAAACCAAATTTAAGAAATTCAAATATACTATAAAAAGAGAAAGTAGGTATGTACTTATTATTTAGACCATATGTATTTATGTATATATGTATATATATATACAGTGCACTCGCGATAATATGAACTAACTAAAACAAAGTCAGTTCTCTTTTGCAAGATTGTTCATATTTGCGAATGACATCTAATCCCCATTCAAAAACGTTATTTTCATAAAAATAAAAATTTTTAATGTTAAAGTTTTTTTATTTATTGTTCATTGGTTTAAAAAACTATTGATTTTTAAAAAAGAAAAACAAAGTTAAAGTTATGCAAAAAAAAAATATCCAGATATTAACCGTGTCCGCTTACAATGACCTTTTTGTATCTCATTTTCAAAAACCATCGATTTTCAATTTGTACGTATTCGGAAGACCGCACAAGTCAAATAAACGTATTGTTAGAACATTAAAAAAAAAAAATAAATAAATTTTCTAACATTTCTGATTTTTCTTATTAAAGTTAAAACTTATGCTTTTTTAACTTCATATTTAACAACTTTTCACGCTAAAATTATATATAAAAATGTATATAGAATTCCATATTTACGTCAAAACTAACTAAAAAGTGTATGTAAAACATTTTGATTAACAACTGAAGACAATTTTAAAGCGATAGCTGGGACAATCCCCAAGTTACTATGCAGTTGAAAAAAATTGATTTTGATTTTAACACTGTGTGGGTAGATAAAAACAGTTAAAAATACAACTTTAAGTTGTTCATATTTTACAGCTTTTGCACAAGTTCATATTTTAGAGTAGTCAATGGAAGAAAATAAGTGTTCATATTTTGGGGTGTTCATATATTAGGGTGTTCATATTATCGCGAGTGCACTGTATATATATATATATATATGTTGTCGTTAGCTAGATTTTACGAACCCCCTTTTTTCATGCCTTTTGACCAGTTTTACTTTTTTAGTGATGCATAAAAAAAGCTTCGTGCAAACCGCTTTCCCTTGTTGTTTCCGAAGATAAGCCTTTATTTCCTGTATTATACACACATATGTATGTAATTATATCTGTGCCAACAAGCCATAACAACTTAACTCGATTTAGGTAAGTGCTCAGCAGAACATTTTTAAATTCAAAAACCATTGCCCAAAATAAGGGAATTATGATTAAGCTTTTACAGGGTCTTTATTACTAATTTTATAACATTTTAATTAAATTTTTAATGAAACAACAGTTGGATAAGGAGGATTAAAAAGAAATGTCTTTTTTCTTAAATCGACTTAAGCTGTTATTGCTTGTGATCACAGATATATTTGTCAATATTGCATACCTACCATTGAACAATCCAAATCTAAAATATCTATAAGACGTTCCAACATTTCTGGTACAATTTTCATAAGGTATCTTCGAGATACGTGTGAAATACTTGCCAATTGTCGATAAGAGTCGCCAGCAATTAAATACCTTAAAGTAATTGCGAGGCGCATTCTTAATGAAAGGGAAGGATATATTAAAGTACGTCTATTAATTTTTGAGGAAGCCTATAAACATACAAACCTTTTTAGCAACTTAATCTCATTGTTAAAAATATATATGTATGTATGTACATACCTTTTCACACAATTCCTCAAAGTTCTCCATGGTAAGAGGGCAAAATGAATCGTCACTATATGTGTTTTTCCATGCTATGTCTTTTAAAAGTTGATTTTCGATATCTTCCGATTTAACATAAACTTTTCTTTTTTTTATTTTTGGCTCTTCTTCATCGAACTCATCGCACGCATCCATAAGTTTGTTCAAGCATTCTAACGCCCATAAAGCATTTATAGCTTGCTCCGCTGCCATATTTGAATTAATAATGTGCTCTGTGCTAAATATCCTTTTTAATATTTTTTAACAACAAAAAAGTTTGTTTTTGTGTTTGTTTAAAAACGTATTCAAGGCAAACTCAACTTTAATTCGCCTTGTTTAGAAAGGTATTTAACAGTGTGGCCATATCCAAAAATATTTTACAGCTAAATCGGCTTTAAAATAATGCTAAAAATGCTAAAAAAATCCTAAACTGCCAAAAAGTAATGCTAAAATTTAAATTGTATTATTTTTTTGTTATTTTAGTTAATATACCTTTATACACGACTTATTTTTAGCCTGTATTGAATTATTTTGCATAATTCTTCCCTATAAACTCACATTATATCAAGAGAACAAACTGATTAAAAAATAACAATAAAATATTTATTAAACGTAAAGTTTAAAACTATAAAGGAAATATATTTCAGTCTTTATATACGTACATAAAAAGTTTTCAAACAAAAGGTACCATACCATAACAAAAAATTAAGGGAACTTGACCCATAAATGGCTATTATTTAATATTTCAATAAAATTTATATGACATGTTAAATAAAAAATTTCATTTTATAAATTAAAAACGTCATCAAATAAATATTCTTCTTCAGCTTCTGAAGAATCGATCGAGATATCATTATTATATATGTTATTATTGCATTTTTATATGAGATCGTACAATTTTTTAAGACTATCGCAACATTTTAAATCACACCTTATATAAAGTTGCGATTTCATAGACTTTAGAGTCATTCTATTTCAAATTTCCGGTTTTAAGAGATTTATACCACTAAAAACCTATTTTAACTTCCGCGTTGCTTAATGGCAAGACCAAAAACGTCATTGCAAAAGAAGCTAATTCACTGAATGGATTTTAATTTAATGCATTTTTATATCCATATACATTTATCCAGAAATCAACTGTTGAGTTATTACTTTACCATTCATATGAATTAAGTTTCTACCACTGATGTTTTAAAGTTGTAGTTTTTTCTACAGTGAAATCAATCATTTTAAACTGTTTTCTACACAAAAAAAGTTAGTAATTGTTAAATTATGAAAATTGTTTGACAATCGTTGTCTAAAGCTTCGTACAGACGATGGTCAGATCTTACAATATTGTAAGCAGGCGTTGCCAAAAGCAAAATTTTTCTGACAATGGTGCATTGTCAGATGCATTAGTTTTGCACATCTGCAAATACAAATGAGCTTACAATGTTCACACAGTTGTAAGACATTTTAGCCAATTTTAATGCAATTTAAGCAACGCTGCTTAAGGCCGTTACACACTATCCCACAAAGTCTTACGTATTTTATGAAAATGCTTCCCTGATGAAATTATTGTTTATAAATTTTCAAAAAACAATAACAACTTATCATGACAGGGTTGCATTTTTATAAAATACGAAAGACTTTGTGGGATAGTGTGTAACGGCCTTTACCAATATTGTAAGATCTGACCATCGTCTGTACGAAGCTTAAGTTGACATATTAATTTAGCATAAAATCAAGTTTGTTTTTCAATTTCAAAAGTTATGGTAGTTTTTTCGTTTCCAAAAATTTTTTAAAATCGTAATTGAGGAAAAAAATCCGCTTAACATGAATTTAATGGATCGAACTGGTCAAATTTTAAAACAATTTGCTATGAAAGGCCTTTTAAAAGATTGTACAGTTTCTAAAGCAAAAGAGTAGGGACTTGTACATATGTGCATTCAACAAAACAGTGTGGTGGATTTTCAAAAAAAGATTATTTGAATATTCTTAAATTAAATAATGCTAAATATATAGTTGAAAAATGCTAAAAAAAAATGCTAACTGCTAAAGGCCAGTTTACACGGTAATACAATGTATTAGGACTTTGTAGAATCAAAATATTATGAAATTCTCTCCGTGTTTAAAAGAAAAAAATAAAAATCTGTTGTTAGTATAATTCATGTTAACACGGATGGTATAAGTAAAATCAAAAATACTAACAAAAAAACAGATGGTTGCAGTTTTAAATTTTTACAAAAACAACATTAAAATTTCCTGAGTTGATTTTAGTTGTTTTTGTAATTGTATAAAAATGCTAACACCTTCAATATACTCCGTTAAAATACACCTCTGGTGTGATGAAAATACATAAGTTTCTAAAATGGTTTAGCACTCGTAAAACTGCTCTAAGTGGAGAAGCAGCTCGCGCTTTTTGCCATTATTTCTTAAGGGCAAACAGGTCGTTTTTGTTTGTCTGCATTTGTTGCGTTTTGCGGTGTCACCCCGCATTGGTTAGTGTTTCGGCGTCGTATAACTGTACCGAGTTACAGTTTTTGCGGTATCTGCATTAACTATATGCAATCGTTTTTAACCTCAATTTGAGGTTTTGTTTGGTGGAGAACCATTTATAACTCATGTGACTGGTGGAGAACCAATATAACTCAGACGTTTTACTGGTGGAGTACCAAGAAAAAAACTCAGAAGATTACTGGTGGAGACCAATATACTCTGGAGCGGATTCTGGAAGCTCTCGCCTTCCTATTCGAAGGTTTAGGTCGAACGAGGACTTTGCGGTTGAGGCTCCTAAAATTTGTGTGATACCCTGGCAATATAACTATGATTAGATCGCCAAAAAATTTTAGTTTTAAGAAAGCCAAAAAAAAAAAAAAAAAAAAAAAATGGTTTAGAAAAAAACCATTTACCGACCGCTTGTCAGATTTTGTATTCGTATTCTCTCTTACTCAATGCATTTTGCTTTTACATGATATGATTTTTCTCATTACACATTATGTCGTAATACAATGTATTACCGTGTAAACTGGCCTTAAATGAAAAATTTGCAGCTATATCAGACAAAAAAATGATAAATCTAGCTGCAAAAATGGCCACGCTGGTATTTAAACTACATACCAGTGATGGCAAGGCGAATTCGCCTTGAGTGATGGGATACAGGGCTCCCCGTTTTATTTTAAGCCTTATCACCAATTTGTGATTTTTTCATTCCCAAAATGGCTTTATTATTATCCCCACATTTTCTTAAAAATAAAATACATAATAGAAACTGGGAATTATTTCCTTCCGAAGGTAACTTTATATTATATTCAACATTTTTCATTTTTCGAATTTATTCTATGAGCTAAATTTCAGTTATGTATTTTATAAAGCTTTTTTGTAATAGTTCTATTCCTTCAATTTTTCAGAAAAATGAAAAATTTTGAATATAAAATACATAATATTATGTCAATGAAAAAAATGCATACTTCGAATTATTTAAATAAATCCATTTCTGTAATATTCAGCCATGTTCTGAAAATCGCGCGATTTGAAATCGCAAAACGCCAGATTTATTTTATGGTGTTCTGAAACTGGTGAGTTTTGCTTGCGACCTGCCATAGTTTTTTAAAGTTCCCTTTATCATACTTTTGCAATTTGAAGTCACCAACCTTCTTGCGATTGCGATTTGCAGTACACGTATTATGCAATTTCAAGTCAAGATCGCAAATGTTTAGCGTTTTGCGATTGTCAGAACATGCCCGATTATTAAAACTAATGTTATTAATTCTTTGAGTTCTACGTAACTATGTACACATGGTTAGTAGGTAACAAGGGTAACGTTAAACGCAAAAGTAAAATAATTCTGCGTCAATATTTATAGTTTAAAAAACTAGGGAATCAAAATCTTCTGATTCATCAGCCAGTGCAATTTTGTTTTAGACGTTGTTTGTTTAAAAAGTGCATTTGAGATGATTAAATGACTTTGTCACAGCAAGCTGCATCATTTTAAAGTGTGTATTTATTGTTATTAATGACCAATTTTCAGGGTAATAATTAAACCTATATTAAGTTAATTTTCATATAAACGTAAATCGTATTTAAATTCAGATTGATTTTTTGAGTTTTGTTTTAGAAGTCTTAGGCCCAAAACAGACGGTAAAACGCAACTGCAATGAAACCCTTTAAAAATTATTGTTTTGAAACCAGTTTCAATCGTTTTCCACACACCCTGCAACCTAAATTGTACCCGAATGTAATGAAATTATCACAATCATTTCGATTTTCTTTGAGAACAGATGAAACGCAAACACGAGTTTCCTGCACGCCGATTTCAATGCAATTGATTTCCAATGCATTTCAAACCGGTCTCATAATGGTCGCGTCGTGTGTGGTCCCTCAAAGGAGTCTATTGGCGATTTCTTTTCTGAGAAAAATATGTTACAGTATATACATGTAACATTTTCTAATGTTACCTGTAATCACTCGAAGTGTTACATGTTGTGCAATTTCAATAGAACACAATTAGTGCTTTTATTTGCAACTATTACACTTTCATCATTAATGTACTTAATGAGCGATTTTTAAAGCTATTTTAGCGGTTTCTACATGCTATTACGGGCTCGAAACAAATATTAACATCACTTATGGCTTATAAAAATTAAAGCGATTATAATATAAATAGACTATTTTTGATTTTAATGTGTAAATATTTTTATATTTTGTTTTAAAACAATTTTTTTACAAAATTATTAGCGGTATGAATTATGACAAACAAAATAAAACATTTGTTGTACAAACAAAGTAGTAAGTACCAAAGTTGTAGAACAGGGCAGTATGAACACCTTAAGTAAAAGTAAGGGTAAGATATGCGACATGTTTTGCACGTTTTTCATCAACATATTCACAAAAGAACTTGAAAATTTTTCCCACAGTTGTATTTTATGCACAAACGAACACAAAAATGTAGATCATGTAACATTAATGCAACATTTTTCTCAGAAAAGAAATCGCCATATGGCATAAACTCAAATGAAACTCGAAAATAACTAGAAGTTGCAGTTGCGTTTTACCGTCTGTTCTGGGTCTTATTTAATTAAGATAAAAGTATGGCAGCACTACTAAATACAAAAAATATCATAAAAAAGTGTATTTATTTACAAGGTGCCCTTAAAAAAACAGTTGTCTGCTGTTGCTTTGCCTGTTGTTGTATTGGTTTAATATTGAAACCATCTTGCTAAGTTTTTCCAATAGAAACTTAAAAAGAATTTAAATGTACGACATCGGTGAATTAAGTTAAATTTAAGTGTTTAGTGAAGAAAATAATTTTGTATTTAAAACCAGAGTTCAGAGAAATTCAAATGTGAACGCTCATATTCAACCATTCTTGAATTTTTTCATAAATGAAAAATGTAAAATATGTAACTTTTTTTCACAGTCATGAATGAATTGTTAATATTTCGCCAAATTCATTCATGTTTTTGAGGAAAAATCCAATTTTGCCTTTCTTCAGTCATGAAAAATGAGGAAAAAAATGTTTTAGAAACGATCCTCACTAGTAATGTTGTTGTTGCTTGACAGTTTGCATGACCACAGCTCGAAATGACTGTGTGTATTTGTTTGTGTAAAATATTTTTGGTATAGGCAACCAGCCGAAGTGTCTGTTGGATTTTTTGTAAGAAAACATTATTGAAAAAAAATTAAAAGAACTGCACATATCGTCCGTCATCTTGAATGCAGAATAATGTAACATCACATTTCATAATTTTACATGCAAAGCACACAACTTTGTAAAATGTTTATGAGATTTATAAGCAATTTTAAATATTTCAGCTAAAAATGCGATTATTATTATTTTTTAAGTTGTGTATGTTGCGTTATATAAATTTGTAATTTTCAGAAACAAAAAGACGTATCATCAACGAAAGTATTCATATTAGTATTAAGTAAAACAAACATTTAAAATATTTAATAATTAAATATTTGTCTTAAATTACCGGAAAAATAGGATATATACATACCTATGATAATTTTTTATTGATTTTATTACTAATAAGTAGTGGTTTAAATTAGAAAATGTAACTTAATTTAATTTAGCTATGATTTGATTTTAAAAAGCCATATTTTTCATTCTAATTAAAAAGTAAAATTATTTTTTTTACAATGAACAAATTTAGCAAATAAAAATTTGACTCATATAACATAACATGTATATATCGAACTAGATGACCCGTGCGAATATTTCGCACCGTTAGTTGTCATTTTTGTAACATAAAATGAAAATAATTAATAGAAATTTTAGTAACTTCAATACATTTTAAAATATAATTTTTATCAATGAAAATGATGACTATAACTGACTTACGGCCATTTTCACCAAGTTCGGTTATAATTAACCATCGGTTATAGCTGTCAAAACGTATTGGTAACCGGGACTTTAATTGAAAGATAGTTTTAACCGAACTTGGTGAAAATGGTCGTTAGTAATAAACGGCATTATAGTAAATAGCGGTATTGCCAGAATGGATTTTAATACATACTAAAGGGTGGTTAAATTTCAAGGGCCGATGTTGATTTTGAATAAAACACAAACTATTTAGGAAATTATTGTAATTTTATTTTATTATGATATATTGGTATTACTCAATTATGTATGGAAGAAAATATCGGCCAAATGGGCGCCGCGACCACGGCGGCACAACTCCATCCGATGGTCCAAATTTTTGATGACCCTGAAGCATAATGGAGGTTCTATGCCGTTAATGTGTCGAATTATCTCATCCTTTAGCTCTTGAATTGTTGCTGGCTTATCGACGTACACCTTTTCTTTCAAATAACCCCAAAGAAAAAAGTCCAACGGTGTCAAATCACATGATCTTGGCGGCCAATTGACATCGCCATTACGTGAGATAACACGGCCATTGAATTTGTTGCGCAAAAGAGCCATTGTTTCGTTAGCTGTGTGGCAAGTGGCACCGTCCTGCTGAAACCACATATCGTCCACATCCATATCTTCCAATTCGGGCCATAAAAAGTTCGTTATCATCTCACGATAGCGAACACCATTCACAGTAACTGCCTGACCGGCCTCATTTTGGAAAAAATACGGCCCGATGATGCCGCCAGCCCATAAACCGCACCAAACAGTCACTCTTTGTGCGTGCATTGGTTTTTCGACAATCACTCTTGGATTCTCATTCGCCCAAATGCGGCAATTCTGTTTATTGACGAATCCACTGAGGTGAAAATGTGCCTCATCACTGAAGATGATTTTCTTCGAAAATTGATCATCCACTGTTGCCATTTCTTGCCACCATTCTGCCCATTCACGACGTTTGGAATGGTCAAGAGGCTTTAGTTCTTGAGCCAATTGCACCTTGTAAGCGTGTAAATGCAAGTCTTTATGCATAATGTTCATCAACGACGAGCGTGAGAGGTGCAATTGTTGGGCACGACGACGATTTGAGGTGGACGGCTCTTCAGCCACACTATCGCGAACAGCAGCAATATTTTCTGCAGTACGAGCTGTACGAGCATGCACTGGTGTTCTCAAATCTTCTACAGAACCGGTTTTCTCGAATTTTTTCACGATTTTTGCGATTGTACGCACATTTGGACGATCAAATTGACCAAAAAAATCACGAAGTGCACGATATGCATTTTGATTTGAACGCCCATTTTCATAATAAGTCTGGATAACTTTAACACGTTGTTGGATTGTGTATCTCTTGGTTCAAATTGAGTAAGTCTGAAATAGAGAAATGTCAAATAAAATTCGGAAAAAAACTTGGCGTTTAGGTGTGGTTCACATTCAACATCGGCCCTTACAATTTAACCACCCTTAAATGAGATGTCATTCATTAAATTTGATGCGGTGGTATGGGAGATATTTGCAACCGACAAAAAAAAGTGCTTTAGAAATAATATATATATTATTTCAAAAGAACTCCGTATCGCATTCTAACAACGCTATGTACGTTGCAAAAATTTTAATTAGGTGATTACTGAAAAATAATAAGAAGGAAAGCGTAGTGTTGATAGCATATTAAGTTAACATAAATGTTGGACAAAGATGTACTTCTGCAAAGAAAGATATGATTACAATTTAATAATTCTAAAGGATTAACACAAAATAAAGCTAAACAGTCTATATTTCACTACTTTATAAAAAAAATAAAAAAAGGCAATTATTCCAAAAATTAAGAATAACTGTCTTTTTCCCGATATTGATGAAGGGCCACTTGGAAGAATGCAATCCTAATAAAAAACAGATTATTTTAAATAAACTAATAAAAATATTTCTTTTGAATAATTAGTATTGTGGTTATTTTTGTCGAACTATTTATGTTTTTTAATCCTAATTTTAATATTTTTAATCAGGCTTAAGTTCATCAAATTTAATTTTTCATTAAATTATTATTATAAAGAAAGAAATTTTACAACATGAAAATTAATTAAAATTATCAATAACAATTTTAACTCATAAGGATACTATCATAATAATGATGACAGTCTGATGGAAACAAAAATCTGAGGACCTGCAGATGTTGCCATTTATTCTTGGAAATTTTTAGCGTTTGGAAGTGCAATGGGGTAGGCTGCAAAATTTCAAAATTTCTTCTGCAATAATTTTTAGTCTGATCACTAATTCCACTAACGCCCTGGTAACAGTTATAAAACAAATTACCCAGTTTTGACTTTTAAAGATATTAATGTGTTCTTATAAAAAGAATTAAAAACTTTGCTAATTTTTTTCTTGAGTGTGATTATACATTATGTTGTTAAAAAAAATTATATTTTTATGAAACCTAATTTTTAATTTTGTAATTAACTTGGATATTTTTTTAGGTAGCAGTTTAAAATTTTATAAAAATATGTGATGTGAATCGTAATCAACAAAAAAAATCAATTTAAAATTTTCTAATAATTTTTAAGCTAACCATATGTTTTTTGTTTGTGTAAACAATTCTTTGGTGCCTTTAAAAAGGGTCACTTTTTCTTTCGTTAAAAAGACGTACCTTTATGCAGAAATTATTGAGAAAAAAAATAGACACAAGAAGTTGTTGGTATTTTGTGTTTGTAAAAATATTTTGGTTTCTGTTCCAATCGCGACGATGGGTTTTTATTGCTGAAAACACTTTTCTTACGTAGGTAAAGTTATTAGGAAAACACTAACAAAGTCTTGTTTCGTCACAAGCAAAGCGACAGTAAGTATGGTTGATGAGTAAGAAAATTTGTTTTATTGTTGCAGTAATGCAATTTTATTGTTTCGCGACAAATTATGCCAGTTATTGTAAATTCAATGTAGTGTTTTCAATACCGTTGCGCTTGGACCACAAACAAATTTTTTTCACGAGACCAAATACATGTCTTCAGTTCTTTCAGGTAGTAATTTTGTTTTAATATTTTTTGCCTTTACCCTGCAAATAATAGGACCAGTCCAAACACGCGTGTAAAGAGTAGTCCACAAGGGACCAGGACTAGTCCAAAAGTAACCCAAACGTATGGAAAAAACTTGGTCTATTTAACATTACGATGTCCTAGGAGAGGACCATATAACCCACCTTTGGACCACTAAGGAGTAGTTTTAAAACTACTCCATGGTATATAACCCAACTTTGGACCACTAAGGAGTAGTTTTAAAACTACTCCATGGTATAGGTACTCAAGAGGATTAGTTTTGAAGTCGTTTAAAAACGAAAGCATGTCGTTAAAAACGAAGACATGTCGTCTCACTACAAACACTTTTTAACAATGACATGGTCCATGCTTGCATTACATCGGACCAGTCCATGGAGTAGTCCATTTTATCAAAATGGGTCAGGTGGTCCAATTTTATTTGCAGGGTATGTCTTTTAAACAAAAAAAAAAACAGACTCTTTTAGAGGCATCACAAAATATTTTACAAAATAAAAAAAAACACATTTTAGTTTACCAGCCAACAAATAATTTTACAAGACACAAACAGGCTATCGTGCTGCCTAGCGGGAAAAATTGCGAGGGCTTTGGCTATTCAGGCCTTAAAGAAGGTTTACAACTAGATTTTCAATAAACGTTTACTTATTCCGCTCTGTCTTCTTCGAAAAGGGGTTTTAGAATGGGTTTTATGAAATATTTTACAAATTCAAATTAACTTTTCTGAGATAAGGCCTGTCGAAATAGTTTTATTAGCAGTAATGTTGGAATGTGTAGCAAGTTTAGTTATTAATTTACTAACTTCGATTTATTAGCAACAACAATTTGCGACCTTAGGACAACAACGATCTATATGCACCTAAACAACATGTAAGATAGAACCTTGTTGTTCTAAAACAGTTGGAATGCGACTGGAAAACTTAATATCGGTAAAAAGGCCTTCTTTAAGGCCTCTTTACAACTTCATTTTCCCGCTGTTAATGGTCAGGCAAATCGCGTTTTTTTCATTATGAGGAATTTGAATCTGAATTTTTTTAAATTTTTCATATCTGACAAATTCATATATGAATTTTTTTGTTTGCTCATTTTTCATGAATGAGGAAATTAAAAATATTTTTTTTCCTCACCCTCATGAATGTGAAGAAGCAGTTCAATTTAAAATTTTTCACACTCGCTCATGACTGAAAAATGAGCGAGCGTTTCGGTACTCTGTTTAAAACGATCAATCCTAAAAATTGGGCATAATTCTAATAACTTATATTGTATTCTGTCATTGTTCCCAGTTTTGGGGATTTATCCCCAAATTTCGTAAAAATCCCGAGGGGATTTTTTTTGGGGAAAAGCTCTTTTTTCGCTGGGGATTTTTGGGGATAGTATATTATTATAAATTCTATTTTTGCAATGGCAAGACCGATTTGGTCAAGATTTTAGTATTTTTCGCGGCTTAAAACTTTTTCAAGAACTCGTTGAAATACCAACTGGCGTTACTTCTGTTGAACATTTTTTTTCTGTAATAAAAAATAAAATCAATATTTGTAATAGAATGCAATATAAGTAAGTTATTAGAATTAATAAGAATAAATAGACACTTTAAAATAATGCTGCTTGCTATGACAAATAAATAACATTCGTTTTAATAATATGTATTACACAAATGGATTTATCTTAAATATAAATACGGGAACAATTTTTTTGTGGTTGATTTTTAGGTATCTTATAGCCCACCGATTTTAATGAAACATACATCGTTTTAAAGGAATTTGTGTGTAGATATGCACAATATATATTTTTTTCTAAATTTTTTGAATTAATGTATTCGAAAAGCGTTTTAATTTATCTTACAGGCATACGTACAAAGTTGGGTGAATAGTGTATTTCTCTTAAAATGTGTACTTTTTTGTTGTGCGGTATAGGTTTTCTCGAAAGTAAATTCGAAATTCGGCCACTTGACATTGTATATAATCTAAAACCGTTGACAACACATAAAATTTTTGATTTTTTAAAGACAATTTTTTTCCACCACCTGGAGAACTATCTTGCCGCGATGTGGTGGCTTAAATGCTGGCTGTAGTGAATGTCTTGTAACTTGAATTGGTAAATTCTAGCCGAAACAAGTTGGAAGGCATATGCTTTAAGGCCAGCATGACTAAGGGTTATCCATCTTCCTATCCCCCATACCATTACCTATGATCCTAACTTTCCCCCCTCTCTCTCCCATATCTCCCACTTTAAAGGTCAAGGTGGTTGACAGCAGTGCCGAGGACCTGAATGGCAGGTTAGTGGTTAAAGAAACTGGTCGCGAACAGCTTCCCTTTGGCGCCGATGGCAAGGGTCAGTTGTAACTTTAGCCTAGTCCGTGCAAGCCGTCACTGCACGGGACGGTCCTTTTCTTTACGGCTTACTCGTGGGACCAAAAACTGGACAATTTTAAACAAAAAACCAAGGACGCGATTCTATGTGTTGATGCAAAAAAGATCTCCGACAACTCGGCAGTTTCGGTGTCAGATCCAGACGCCGATTGGCTGAGTATTTACAGAGGTATTCTGGAGCAGGTAGGTCAGTTATTGACAGAACTGACAGAGACAAGCAAGACGAACGACCCCCCAGTCGGTTCCCCGCCTCGAACAGGGGTCTCGGAAAGACTCGATGGTCTAGCTCTGGGATCTGATGATGAGATTGAAATTACAATGATTTCGGCTCATGATCAGGACCATAGGGCTGGGTCATCGGCTCCTGAGGTCACACTCGAGATAGGGAGCGGAGTAGTGGGTGTATCAAAACCCATTGTTCGGCAGGATGCGACAGAACAGTTCACATCAGAAAGCCGAACGAGCCTTGAAAAAGCCAAGAGTGGTGTAAGGGCCTCCTTAGCCTTTCTGGAAAAAATAGCTAAGAAAGACTCCTCACTACACGATGGGCGGGATAGGCACTTGCTGAGGAAGCACCGAAAGAACGTTGCCAGATTCGAACGAATCCACGGATTTATCGGTGGTATCCTAGGCATTCCCTATCCTGTGGGATACACGGCAAGGACTGCTGAGGGCTCATATGTTGTCAGTAAAGATAACAAACCCTCAGCAACTCTGCTGATGAATCCTCCAAAAATGGAACGGGAACTCCAATAATGGAACAGAAGTCTAAACCGTGACAGTACGGTCACGGATTAGGGAACCAAGCCTGCTGACGTACTACTAGGGTATTCATTCGGTTAACCGCCAACCGGTTAACATTCGACAGCTTCTTCTAGTCCTCTGCGCGGAGTAGAAACAAGGTATTCAAGTCACTAGCCGGCAGTACTTGGGGTATTGATAAAGAAACCTTGTTGGTTACCTATAAAACCGTTGGCCGATCAGTGGTAAACTACGCTGCGCCAGTGTGGTCTAAGTGATACACAGTGGAAGATGCACCAGAGCTGTCAGACCGCAGCGCTCATAACAATTACCGCCTGCGTTCAAATGTCCTCATACAGCCATCTACATGAGGAAACGAAGATCCTGAAGGTAAAGGAACACAGTCACATGTTGACAAGACATTTCCTGCTGGGATGCCATCGGAGAGGACATCCGAGCCACCATCTCACGGAATAAGACCCCACCAGGCATGTCAGGAAGGATCATCGGATACATGAGAGTGAAGAATCACTTCGATTCCAATCGAAAATCGATTTTGTGGTAAAAAAAATCGATTTTTTGCAATCGAATTTACGTATGCGATTTTATACTGAAATCAATTATTGGGCTTTTAAAATCGAAATTTTATCAAAATTTTGGCAATTTTTAATTTAAATCTTAATTAAATCAATAAATTATGGGCATGCACAATAAAACTTGAGATTTTTTTTGTGCGTACATACGTGTGTAGGTGGTACGTTTATGAAGTTTTCATGCCTTTTTTCATAAAAGTCAGATGAAAACAGTTATTTTTTGATTTTTATTTTTTTGAGCAAAAAAAAACAGTTATTTTTTGATTTTTATTTTTTTGAACAAAAATACCTGTTATTTTTTGATTTTTATTTTTCCGATCAAAAATAACCGTTATTTTTTGATATTTTTTTTTTTTGAACAAAAATAGCAGTTATTTTTTGATTTTTTCGAGCAAAAATAAAAGTTATTCTCTAAATAAATGATCGTGATTTAATAATTTAGTTGATTTAAAATTTTTATTTTAGTGTGTAATTATCATTGGAATTCCTAATGCACATTAAAATAATTATTTAAGTCATCTAAATTATTAAAACACGTAAATTTATTGAGAGAATGGGTGGAATTATTGATTCCGCACTGAAAGGAAAATTCGACGGAAATAAATATCGATCGATATGCAAATTGTAATTATTCATTCCTGCGGTATAAGCTTTCCGCAATAACTTTTTAACATCCCTGTTTTAATTATTTCTGAGTTGATATTGTGTCAGCTGTTGGTAAAAAAACATTTTAAACCAGTTGTTGAAATTTTTGTGAGTAATAATTTTTTAAATAAATTAATTTCCGTAAAATATACAAACGCGAATAATATATACATATAAGGGCCATTATAATAACTTGGCGTTAGCTGTTATCCGACAGTTAACAGACGCTTTTTGACAGATAACACATTATTATCTGTCAATTTAATCTTAACTTTAGCTAACTTCAAGTTGTAATAATGGCCCTAAGTGTTATATGGATACCATAGCATTTTTTGAAGGTAGCAGTGACGTTGCTTAGACCTTCGGGTAGAAAGAAGAGTTTTAAGATATAAATCTGAAGATGTGTTACACATGAATGATAGGGAGTAAGTTGGAATAAGAATTTCAAGACATTTTTAAGGCAAGAAATATTTTGTTTATTTGTCACAGCTTTAAAAAGAATTGTCGGTTAAATAAGGCAGCAACGTCTCGATTTAATTTCATTTAATTAACCATTGCTTCTAATTCTAGGTTGCTTGTATATTTATCTTTTATTATTCCTGTAATACATTTTTTTAAATAACAAAACTAAATTTAATTTTATTTTCATATTTTTTCTTACATTTTTATTCCTTCCGTTATCTTCTCGTTGTAAAATTTTAACGTAAGCAAAATGGCAAAAAATATCTATATTGCGGTTTCAATAATATGGCAATACCGCAATGGTAGAGATGATACCCCAACAACGGAAGGATACCGCACAAACGGAATGAATAATTACAAATTTGGCTTCCGCACAAGAATTGCTTTCCGCACTTGCGGAACGGAATCAATAATACCACCCAATAACTTTTATTTTTGCTCGAAAAAATAAAAATCAAAAAATAACTTATTTTTGTTCAAAAAAATAAAAATCAAAAAATAACTGTTATTTTTGATCGAAAAAATATTTTATTTATTTTTATTTTAGAAAAATTAATAATTATAAATAAATTATAATAATTAATAAAGTAAAGGAGTACTAGCAACTGAGGCTCTCGACTCTATTTTGGAATGTATATACAGTGCTGTCAAAATCAACAATTTCTGGCATAAATAAAAAGAAAATCGGAGTAATAAATCTTATTGGTAACTATACATTTGGAACCCAAAGAAGAAAGACGCTTAAAAAGGAGAGTTTCCATGCATGGAAAAAGCTTTGTACAATTTATAACCTATAAATGCATTTAAAATAAATAAATAAGTTTTTTAAATAAAAAAAAATCAAACTTGATTTAGTGAACAACCTGGGTATAGTGAAATCGCTCTGCAAAAATTAGTTCACTCTACCCAGACAGCACTTTACATTTTAAATAAAGTTTTGTAAACCATTTGTTGTTACAAATTTGTAGATTAATTTAATATTTTTATCACACGTGTGTCTAAGGAGACCAGTTGGTGTATTCGTTCCGAAAATGCGGGTTCTGGATGAATTGTATGTAGGCCTTCGTCAAGAATATGGGCTATGTTGAAGTGTGTGTTACAGGTGGAACATACTGGAGCTTGAGTTCTTTCGAAAATATGTTGATGAGAAATTTTTCAATGACTGATTCTAAGGCGTACAAATAAACTACATAGTTTCATTTCTGGAGCAGTTTTTTGGGTATAATGGTTTGTCTCCCGTTGGGTTGACGTGTTTATAATTGTGCTGGTACTCGGACCATTTTTGTTCCTTTGTGGACGTCAAAAAGGTATTGATGGTATTAAAGATATCCCGGGTTTCCATACACATACACATACATTTATTTAGAGAATAACTTTTATTTTTGCTCGAAAAAATAAAAATCAAAAGATAACTGTTATTTTTGTTCAAAAAAATAAAAATCAAAAAATAACTTTTATTTTTGATCAAAAAAACAAAAATCAAAAAATAAAAAAGTTTTGCATTTTATTTTCACAAATAGAGTTAGGCCTCACCAGCTAAGTATATATAAGCAAATATACAAATATAAATAACAGTTATTTTTGTTCAAAAAAATAAAAATAAAAAAATAACTGTTAAATTTGATCGAAAATATAAAAATCAAAATTTTAAAAATTAATATATTTTATCATTGACAACTGCATGAGGATACTTGGTATACTTGAATCAGTTTTTCGACATTTAATTCTATATGTTTTTTTTTTGTTTTAAAATTCCAATATAACTGTTATTTTCGGTCCCTGGTCATAATCCTTTGAAATACTATCCATACATTAAGGCTTGTCATAGAAATCAATTCCGAATAAGTGATTTCGTTAAAATGCAGATTAAGGGTGAATCATTCTTTAATCAGCAGTAAGTTTTTATTGAAAAAAATTTATGGTAAATTTGTCATACTAATGCCCGTAATTTCTACAAAAAGAAATCTAGCTGTGCATAGAAATCTATGGCGTAAAAGCTACCATATTTTAAAGGAAACCCGAAGATAAAAACACGTAGGCAAAATAAACGTTGAAATAGGTAAAGAAAACTCTTAGTTACGAACACGACCTGCTTTCTTTTTGTAGAAATTACGGGCATAAGTTTTTGTTTTTCCTGATTTTTTTAAGTAACTAAGGGCTTTTATGAATGTATATGACAATATAGTCTATAAGCTTTAACAGCTTTTGAAGTAAAGATAAGATTAAAAAAATTTGTTTTTGGTAATAAGTTTTATTGTTGTTGGGTAATTTCATGTGGATTTTCGTTTAAATTTTATTTTAATATATTTTGCTCATACACCAGTCAAGAAAGCCATCATTATAAATTACAATACATATTATTGGTATATACCTAGTACTTGGACTTCTTTTTCCTATTTTATATTTGATAGCTTTTAGTAGATACATACATATATAGAAGTAATAAAATAATGAATGATATGCGTTAAATATTCATTATTTTATTGGAAAAATAATAAAATTAAATATTAATTAATTTTAATAATAAAATTAAAAAACAAAAAAAGGAGAAAAGATTTTAAAAAAGATTTATATCTATAAATTTAAACAAATAATGAAGATGCAACAACAAATGAGAAGAACACGACAATTAAAACTAATTGTTTAAAAAATAAACTACATTTGTTTTTATGTTTAATAAAATTTCCGCCCTATATAAAATTACTTTAATACACATTTACTAGAAAATAAATGCTTTGAATTATTCCTGTTTTTTATCAGTTGCCGATTTTGGTTTGGGAACTTCAGCTGTTTTATCATCTTTTGGTGTGTCTTTAAGAGCCTGTGTTGTGCCCTCGAGTTTCTTTTGTGCAGCTTCCTCAGCCATTTCGCCTGAGAAACCAAATTCATTAACACGCTTAAGATCAACACGATATTGCCAGCGTTGATAGAGGAATATAAAGAATACAATATCATCACGGAAGCAACCTAATCTGTACATGGTTGGCATTTTTATAACAAATGCAAAAATGTCGTCAATAAATGTATTTAAAAATTTATAAGTCATCATTCGCCAAGGCATATGGGCTACAGATTTCAATTTATAGTTAATAAATAATTGTGGCGTCATCATGATAAAGCCAAATGTTAGCAAATAACCATACAACATGTTCAACAAAAAGGAATACCAGCCTTTATGTTCATTATAGACCATAGAGTAAACAAAATAACCGATTAGAAGAGGGAAACAAATCCAACCCAAATATTTGAATGCCAAATTATCGTATGCCTTAGTTTCACTTTCTGAGTAGGAGCCTTTATCCTTAAAAGAAATTTTCGGTAGCACGCCAAATATTTTCTGATCCGTGTTGTAATTAATATCAACTACTTTGTGTATTTTCCAAACTTCAATACCTAAACCAATAAAACATGATACCCGAATCATAAAATTGGTTTCATTGTCGAGCACATAGAGTAAAACGATAAGCGATTGGAATACACCGAAAAATACTGAACGTACGGAAAGACCTTCAAGTGATTGACGGTTATTCCAAAATTGTATGTCATTTTTAAATGCCAATAATTCAAAGATTGAGTGCAAAATAGATATGGCAATAGTTAAAGCCAGTAGATAGATATTAGTTTCCAACATGGTCTCTTTGAGAGAATCTTGATCTTCATCGTTTTCCTAGAAAGAGATAAAAGTGTAAAAAAGAGTATTAAAATTATGAATACTTTCTTTAAATTTAGTATTAATCGAGCTGTTTTAACCAATGAATCTATGTAATTAATAATAGCTTATTATAATTTTCTTAAAAAAATTAAATATGTATAACCTTAACGAAACTGAAATTTAAGCTTACCTCACCACCTCCGGATGTCATAAGTTCACCCAAAACATTGCCGGCGAATTTATTTTTCATTTGTTGAGCAGCATACAATTGCCACTTAAACATCCCAATTGGTTGGAAAGTCAAGTGTAATGGTAATTCAGGTGTCGTCTCATTAATTGGATAATAATCACGATGTAAATTCCAGTAGTCATTTACAAAAACAATGGGCAAATAAGTTTTTCCACTATCAACAAACTTAACGTATTCATCCAAAGGTGGTGGGACCGTACCTTGGGCCCAGTTTGTTTGGTCGACAACCACATTAACTGTTAAATTAGGATGCCAATGAGATACTATAGTGTCCTTTAAATTGGCCTGGGCCAATTCAAAGGCTAATTTTTCTTTTTCGCTTGCTAACAGATTATAATTGCGATTAACGCGTATTTTTTTGAATTTATTTAGCTGTTTCTGTTGATAGCCCATTAAACCGTTTTTCGCAAAGTTGGGAGCTTTTGGGTCAGGTGATTCTCCTGATTTTGTGACGAAGGCATGTAGAAAAACGGATCCATTGTTCATTAGTTTGGGAGAGGCTTTAACGGTAACTTGATGATAAAAGAGACCATCACGATTTGGTCCTGCTATCCAATTGCCATAAGTGAGATCTTCTTGCAGCCAAAGTAAATTTGATTTTTGGTGGAAGTTAACGTTGTCTGCATTTTCCGAAAGCCATACATGCAAATCAAATAGTGTGCCATTTTCGAAATAATTCCAAGCGTGTATTTTGGGGCCAGTGGCAGGAGATTTTTGATTTGGATTTGCGGTAGGTTGTTGACCTTTTCTAAAAAATGAAGAGACAAAGTAAATGATAAGCGCACGGAGTATTAAGGACTTTGTCATGGCAAAGAAAGACTCCATTTTTGATTGAGGTCTCGGTTGACCTTCCGTCTGGCTATCAACGGGAGCATCGCCGTTTTGTTCTGCCACCTAAAAACAACATGGTTTTATTTATATTTATTGAAATATGAAACTATGTAGGTATGTAACTTCTTATATAAAAGGTTTTTTTCTAATAAAATACAAAATGGCTTTATCATTGCTCCAATACCTGGCTGAACGATTGTTTGCATTACAAGTCTGTGAAATTTTGACAAAACATCTTAAGTTAAAAGTTGAAAAAAAAAATGAAATCTGGGAAATTAGGTTCATGGTGAGTAACATTTATTATATAAATTTTCATATTAAATCGAATGTGTATTTTAAGTAAAATAACAATTTATAAAGCTTTTATACTTTAATAGTCTTATACCTGGAAAATATTGAAGGAGTAAACCTATTAAAGCATAAAAGCTTTATATTTTTAATTTTATTTCTTTTGGTAATACTTGTTTGTAATTTTTATTGTTTATTTTTTGTCACAGCTGATTGTTTAACAATTTTCCCAATCAGCCCAAAGAAAAAGTACGGGCTACTTCGTGCGAGAAGAATAATATTTTTCTCTTAAAAGCTTTCTCACATTACCAAACTTTGAGTACGGGAACAGTTTTCGGTAAGATTGGGATCCCGCGGGCTCCCAAATTTGAGTACGGGATCACACCTAATGTGACCTCACAAGCGCAGCTGTTTGCAGTGATTTTCTTCGTGTGTGACGTTTGTCGTCATTTTTTTTGTTTATTTAATTTTTTTTATAAGGCATTTTGACACTTGCCGTCTCAATTCTAGCAACAAAATGTCTGTTGTTTTTTTATTGTTTCATTGTTGTAGTACTGAGGTCACTTTGTTAATACATTTTGAACAAACGTATACATGCACATGTAAGCAAAATGTAAACAACTTTTGACAACTAAAAATAACCACCCCACCCACGAATGTTATGGGAATATGATATATGGGATCAAACCTAACTGCCTGTTTAACGATATCGAACGGCCGAAGGCCGGCTATGCAGAGAAGCTTTAGTTAGCGAAGCCGGTATTTGTTATACCATAGAGGATAAAATCCTTGCGCCCGGCCGAAGGCCTACCTTTAATTTGAGTACCTACACATAGATGTGAGTGGATGGGGGCACTTTTTTCATACCCAGAGGGCCCCTAAAGTCCCGCCCGCC
Source organism: Pollenia angustigena (assembly GCA_930367215.1). NCBI lineage: Eukaryota > Metazoa > Arthropoda > Insecta > Diptera > Polleniidae > Pollenia > Pollenia angustigena. The sequence goes on along the minus strand of OV884057.1, from coordinate 183,000,474 downwards.
CTAAATTTTATTATTTTCGTTTTTCTTGTACAATTACCTTTAATTTGAGTACCCACACATTCCACTAAGTGGGCGGGGCGGTTTTTTTGGTTCAGAGGGACCCACGGGCCTCAGCCCCCTTAAATTTTAATTATGGTTTTTTTCTTTTTTTTATTCTGAATCGGGTAGCATATTTTTTTTATTTTTTTTTCGTACGCCCCGTAAAGTGCACTTTTGCCTTCTTTTTTTATTCTGAATCGGGTTGCATATTTTTTTTATTTTTTTTTCGTACGCCCCGTAAAGTGCACTTCAGCCAATGATTTTTTCACCGAGTTGTTTTTAAAAACTTTTTTTATATCTTATCTCGACTTAAGATGTTTTGTCAAAATACCACAGATTTGTTTTTATACATCAACCTCTTACCTCATTCCCAGCATTGTTTTAATGCATCAACCTCTTACCTCATTCCCAGCATTTTGTGCTTCTGTAGACATGATTCTTGTTTGATTGAATATTTTAATAAACTTCTATTAATTCATGGAGATTATAATATTATGTGTAATTTGCATATTTTTTACTGCAAATAATTCAAGAATTTACAAGAAAACTTTTCTGTTTTCTCACCATGTAGTTTTTGATTCAAAAACAATACGTGGCCCTTATTTTTAAGTGTTTAACTTGTCTTTTTAACGAAAGAGTATTTTATTACTTCGTTCCATACAGTTTTTACAAATTTAAATAAATAACTTTTATTAAAAATGCCAAAGCGGCTTTAAAATTTTGATTAAAAATGCGACAATGATTTTCTTTAAAGTTAAATTATTTTACTCTCATGAACAGGGTTGTCAGATCTAGCGATTGCACGCCAAAGCTGCCGATCTTAAAACTTGTTTGGGGTCGTAATTTTCAATTTGGCGACATGACATTAGCTATTTTTGATGAGCCATAAATTTGTTTTGAGAATCGTGGACAAATTTACAGTTTCTTATTTGGAAAGATTATTTTAATGATAGCATTACATCTAATATTATTCAGTTTTGCTAAAGCTCTATTTCTTTGCTCGTAATTCCTATTCAATATTAACCAAAATATAGGTTTTTTAATTTAAGCAGACTTTATCATTAATAATTTTGAGTTTGTTTTAAAAAGATATTGAACAAAATATTTATCATGTCAATTTTTTTTTTTTTTTTGGCAAATTTTAGTGATTCGGAACAAAACTATATAATGTTCGGCTCTTTCTTGAAAATAGTTACGAACGGTATTAAGGGTTGTGTAAGTCTACACAATCACTAAAAAAATAGATATCGATCCTGGGTGTGTGAGCCGAACGTTAAATAATGTACTGCTTATTTTCTAACACTGGTTAAAATATCATATCATTCAAAATTATGCACCTTAACCTCTCCAAAATGCAATACAAAGAGTCTGCCAATGAAAGAACGTTGTAAGTTACTAAATGATACTAACTTCTAGTTTTGCAAATCGTAATAACGTTATAAAAGCCGCTTGTGTAGTGGAAAAACGTTTTAAATGACATCGCGATTGTGGATATGAATCATTTTTCCACTAAAAAAAAGTTATAAGCTGTAAATTTGCATGTTGTTTTAATTTAAAATTTTTTGATATTTTGCATACAAGTTTTTATTATCATTAATTTTCATAACCTAACAAAAAAAATTAAAAAAGGTAATCCTGGTTCTTAAAAGTTTTTTTTTTGCTTCCCTGAAAAAAAAATTATTTTGTCAATTACAACGTTATTCGCGGCTGTGCTTCAGTTGTTAAAAACTAATTAAAAAGTCTTTGGCGATTTTTGACATTGCATTTGGCAAGGAAGGTCAAAATAAATCGGACAACCCTGCTTATATTTTTCTCTTCTTGATATACTGGTCTGGTGAGTTTTTAACACATGATAAAAGAACCTAAGTGAAGTTGGCTGTAGTTAATGGAATTACCTATAAGTTGCCAACTAATATGAATTATAAGCCAATAGGACAGTCGTGGTAGACAAAATGAATTCTTCAAAACTTAAATGTTGTAATGCGGCCCCTACACGTTGTGACTTGTACAGATTGATGAAGTTGTTCAACCAATTGTTACGCAAGAGGTGTGGTTGAATAAAAATCCAAAAAATACGAATTTCATTCAACTGACGAACGACATAGCTATAAAATTGGTACGTGTGAGGACGATTTTTTCTTTCGTTGTTCATTTTTTAAGCAACATCATGCGAATAAAGAATATGTGTGAAAATTTGGTTAAAAAGTTGTAGTCTGTGCAGCGAACGAGCAACTGGTTTAATTAATTGATTGTTAAAGTATACACTTTAACAATTATTCAATTAGGTGTAGGATATAATGCAACTTAAAAACTAATAGGAACATTTTCAAATTATTTATTGTTTTCAAATTCTGATTAACAAGCCAAAAATGATTTTTAATTAGCCAGGTGAAATTAATCGCTTATTAAAAAATTTGATAACAGTGAAAACTCTTTTTTGCGGACACCACCTTTAATGAGCAAAAACTTTGAAAATAACAACAAATAATTATTTTCATGTGAATGAACCTTCCATAGGTAGACACTCACTTATTTATTTATTTTTATTTTATTTCTTCAATTACATAACCGATCCCTTAGGGCCTCCCTTAATTAAATTACAAATAATTTTTTAATTATTTTTGTATAATTTGGTATGTTTTCAAATAATCAGCTATTCTGAAGCAACTTCATACGTATATATATATATATATATATATATATATATATATATATAAATATATATTGTTACGTTACTGCCTTTCAATAACGTTTTGGTTTATTTCCTTTATAATAAACCGTTTCGAGTTCGTTGATTGCAATTTAAATAAAACAAATAAACACAACACTTTGATGTATAACACTTATTTATTAAGAACTTAGTCACTTTAACAACCGTAAGTTATAGCTTTATTTACAACTCACTATTGTAATCAACACACTATAATGTTTTATAGTTTTCTCCGCGTGATGCGCTCTTAACTTGACAAAGTCTGAACTAATACTGTTTTTTGATGCTAGCTGCCGCAAGTATTTATACTGTAATTCAGCCATCTAGAACATTCGAAATGTTTTTCGAAGGTTCGAGGCTTTACTTATTCACCACTCTATAGTCAATTATGATTTATGGCGGCGCTTATGTTTACATAATTTCACCACTTGTACTAAAGCTTTTTTAACGGTAATTTTTAGGGCTTTCTGCACATTGGGATTGAAGTGTACTAAATTATAACAATTTTTAATAACAATGTAAACTAATAAGATAACTAGCAAATACTTAATAACTAATCCATACAAGATAAATAATAATTACAACTAATTCTTAAACAATAATTACATCTAACTAAAGTTACTTTCGTAACAATATATATATTCCTCTAACTCCCACTGTAGCATAGGGCGTCATGTATAATTTTCTGCTGTAAGGAGGGGATTCAAGAAGTTTACTTTTATTTGTCAATTATGTTTATAAGTTTTGTGTCAAACATGACTTCAAAACCAAAGTGTTTAACATTAAAAGAAAAAGAGAAGAAAATATTGAATATTCTAAATATGCTTCGGAAAGTATGTACAATGTTGATAAAAGCAGTATATTCTATAGAGCCCCTTCCCATAAATCACTAGCTTTTAAAAACATAAAATGTACAGCAGGTAAACTGTCCAAGAAAAGGTTATCTGTGCAATTCTTTGTTGGCATGACGCTACAGTAATTTGAAAAGCTGCTCGACCACGAGCATTTAAGAAAACCAAAATAGTGAACTAACCAATAACTATGAAATCAAACAAAAAGACGGGTACATTTACTTCTGAAGCTCTTTAATATCTTCATAATGTGAAACAATTTTTATAAAAAGGGAATTTAAAACAGAAATCTATAAATAATTTTTTCAAGCGAATGAAAATTAAAAATTACAAAACATTATTTATCATAAGTTACACGTTCAAGTTTTTCTTGATACTCTTTTACATTCACTTTTTGTCAAAATTTCCGAAAACTGTAAGATGTAACGTAGAATACACGCAATTTATAAAGCCAAACGAAAAATTTTCTCACTTATCTTGTTATTAGCTGTTTTCTTGATAGTAAATAGAAACAATCAACTTGCAATAGTCAAAATTGAATAAATTTCCAATTGTTAACTCACTGTCTTTGAAAAAACTTGGCAGCTCTTTAGTTTACAAAATATCCCACAAACAAAAACGTCAATAATTTCCCACCATCTTGGAAATTTCCTTTTTGATTTTGATTAGCACTTGACTGCACGTTTCTTAAGGTAAGAAAAATTTTCTGTAAAAAATTGTGAAGTTTATTGAAAAAATTAATCAGAAAATAGTTAAATTATAATAAAATAAGATAAGTAAGTAAAATAAAAGCAAATATAAAAAAAACTGGTAATAAGATTCAAGTGAAACTACTTTAAAAAGAATGAAATACATAACCTAGAAAAAAATTGTTTAAACACGTCGCGTTTTTTTTTTGTCAAATATTTTTGTATGAAGGTAACTTTTGTGTTTTAACTAAAGTATGTAATTTTATGTTTCTTACAGATGCAGATCTTCGTTAAAACTTTAACTGGTAAAACCATTACCTTGGAAGTCGAGCCTGCCGACACCATTGAAAATGTTAAGGCTAAGATCCAAGACAAAGAAGGTATCCCCCCAGATCAACAGCGTTTGATCTTCGCTGGCAAACAGTTGGAAGATGGTCGCACTTTGTCAGACTACAATATCCAAAAGGAATCCACCTTGCATTTGGTGCTCCGTCTTCGTGGTGGTATTATTGAACCTTCTTTGAGAATTTTGGCACAAAAATATAATTGCGATAAAATGATCTGCCGTAAATGCTATGCCCGTCTCCATCCTCGTGCAACCAACTGCCGCAAGAAGAAGTGTGGTCACACCAACAACTTGCGTCCCAAGAAGAAGTTGAAGTAGACTACTGGTATGCGGATGGGTGTCAATCAAATTGTTGTGGGAGAGGCGGAATACAAAACTCCCTGTTTTCTATGTATACATTTTAAAATAAGTTTTTTTAATTTTTTATATTCATTTTAAATACACAAAAATTAAAATTACTGTATGCACATAATTGAAAAATATTTGGTGAATAAATGCAAAAACATAAAATTTATACATAGAAAATATGATATTTTTTTAATCGCATGCAAAATTTTATGTTAACCCAACAAACACGAAGTCAAACCTTTGATATGAAATGACTATCATTTGACATCAAACACAATTCTCAAACGTTTTTCAATTGTTTGATTTAAATTTAAATTCAAATTGATAATGATTTAAAAACAAACATTTGATATCAAATGTTTTATCAATTTGATGTCAAATGTTAAATCAAATCAAAAATAAACTTGGCAATACTAAAACGAAAAATAAATGTAATCATTAACAAGTAAGAGTGCTATTTTCGGCTGTGCCGAATCTTATATACCCTTCACCATTGTGCGAGCAGAATAAAGAGCAACTAGACAAAAACTAAATAAAACTGGTAAATATTTTTTTTTAAATAAGAGACAACCGGCTTTGAACTTCGCTTTTCATAAGGGCCCAGAATATATATACTTTATATGGTGTAGGATCAATATTGTAGAAATTACAGTTATACAGTCATGGACATTAAATTAGCACCAAACTTTGTCATAAAATCAATCATATTTTTATTATACTTTAGTTTTGATAACAAAATCTGTAAACATAAAAACTTGAAATTCATATTCTTCTTCTTCAAACAAAAACAAAAACTTGGACGAAATTGCCAATCGTATGCCCATTAAGGCCGGCAACATATTATAGGCCAAATTTTAGCTGGACAGTAAAATAGCACAAGTTAAAATTTCTGTAATAAAAAGAATCTATTTTAATAAATAATAAAATAAATTAATGTTTTTGGTTAACTTGATCAATATTTAGTAGCATAGCCTCTATTTTCGAGCACCGCGTGGCATCTACGGGGCATGCTTTGAATCAAAATGTGGCAACGCTCTATGGGAATCGAGTACCAAGCAGCCTGTATTCCAGCCCACAAATCATCCAAATTTTTGAACTTATGGTGAGCAATTGCACTTTTAACATCATGCCAGAGGTTTTCAATTGGGTTTAAGTCGGGACTTTGAGCCGGCCAGTCTAAAACGGGGATGTGTTCTTTAGAAACCCAATCTTCGCATGTGTTTGGGGTCATTATCGTGCATGAATGTGAATGAAACTGGCATGTGCTCAAAAGCATAAGATTCCATTTGGTTCTTAAGAATGTCCAAATACTGATAACGGTCCATTTTTCCATTAATTCTCACAATTGGCCCCACACCCAGAGTTGCCAATTTAGCGCCTTTGGCGCTAGATTAAGCGCTTTTTAACTGTCGAAAAGGCGCATATTTTTTCCTTAGCGCTTTTTTTTAAAAAGAGCGCTAAATTAGCGCTTTTTTTGATACCCAACATTTTTGTACTTTTATTTGCATACATTAAAATCAAGACATTAAACCAAAATTTGTTTCCGTTTTGAAAATACTTTACTCTGAAAAGCATTCTATACAAGGAAAGAAGTTTATTTTCTAAAGAAATCCATTTCGTTTCTTAAAACAAGAAAATTCAAAACTAAATAACTGATTTTAACTTATTTTGTTCGTATTAAGTAAAAGTTTCTTAAATAAAGAAACATTTTCTCATGATTAAAAAATTCACGTTTTTGGTATATGATCAAAAATTTCAAGAAGCATTTATTTAATATTAGTCTGATTTTAAAATAGAATCAAGAAACAAAGTTTTTTTTTTATAAACTAACTAGTGCTATACGTTTTTATGGAAAAATTTTAGGCTTTTCTTCTGATTTTGTAAAATAAAAATCAAAGAAAACTTGATTTAAGCAACTATAGAATTAAAATTAATTTTTTAGCTGTATTTTAGTAAATTTTAGTTCGCTTTGAGTCACAACTTTCTGCTTATGTTTATATACAATAAGAAATTTTTGGCTTGGACGAGAATAGTGCAAAATGTTCGTGGTTCAAGACATATTTTCTGGTGAATTAGTAAATAATTCTTTCCGTGTATAGTTAAAATTATATTACTTTAATCTTCCTTAAATATCAGAAAAGGCTTTTTAAAAATATTTATGTTTTATTAACACTGCTCGGCAAAAAACTAAAAAAAAAGTCGATCTAGAGAACTTGATTATGTGATTTTAATTCACTTTAGCGTGCTAAATGCAAATAGTTTATTCAAACACGTCTAGTTAACATTTTGTTTACTGATTTCTTGCTTTTTTTATTCATAATATACCTGGATTTCTGATAAATGATAAAAATACTAATTTGCATGGAAAAATATAATATAAAATATAAAATAATTATTTGTGAAATATCAATATCGTTCTCAAGTTATGATAAAATATATGTAGCATAAATGCCTTATTTCGGTCAAAATATAAGTCTAGCCCATAAAAGAACAAGACATGATAGAAACAACTGAAAACGGATTTGAATTTAGCGCAGTAGTATCTTTGTTTTTTCATAAATTTTCATTTAAAACGATTTTTTTAAAACTTGGATCTTAAACATGTCATTAAGTTTTTTATTTAAATTTTATTTAGCGCTTTTTGATTGGAGACACGGCGCTTTTTGATTAGAAATAGTTCACAACCCTGCCCACACCATGCCATGAAAATGATCCCCACACCATAATGCTTCCTCCTCCATGCTTCACGGTCTTCTGAGTGTAGCGTGGATTCAATGCTTGGCGTTTTGGTCTATGAACAAACACTCTGCCATCCGGTCCCATACGATTGACCTTCGTTTCATCACTCCAAAGTATTTTTTTCCAGAATGAGAGGTCTTTAGACTTGTGGGTACGAGCAAACAACAAGCGCTTGGCTATATTTTTTTTTGATAGAAGTGGCTTCTTCCGGCTTGCGCGTCCAAACAGCTGAGCGTCATTCAGACGTCGCACATAGGGGTTTTTTGCCAATCTAGCCGGACATTAAGCAAAAAATTTTTTTTAAGAAATGGAAAAATTTAAGTACGCAGCTCGACAGACAACAAAGTTCTGCATCGTATAGTGAATTTTCAAGTCTTTTGCTTGAGATTTGTGGTTTTGGGACACTGTTAAAACCAGGAAAGTTGATTAAATTGCATGCGTGTTCATTGACTTTTTACGGTTTTGGGAGGTTTACAATATATTTTTTTGTAGATAAACGAATAAAGATTTTACATTGAATTTTTTTTTCTGTGAAAGACTATATAAACAGCTAATTATGAAAATTTTTAGAAAAATTTTATTTGAATTTTTTATGATAAAAAAATTAGTACGAAATTAAAAAAAACGATTTTTTTGTTCACTTTTTTGTAAAAAAAAAAAATTTAAAAGGTTTTTGAAGGTGAGTTCCGCTGAGTTCTTAAAAATTTTATACATCACGATAAAATTTGAAATCTCTACTTTTAAATTCAAAAAAAAAACGTTGCGCGTTGTTGCGCCATTTTTTTTATGATTTTTTGAAAATTTCACCTTTTTTCTGTTTTTGCTCATCTTGCATAGGTACATATGATAGAAACCCTTTCGTCAGTCATAAAATGTTTTGGTTGTACGTAGATGGTTTTTATTTAAATTATTACATATAAGCCTAATATTACCTGTGTAAAAAAAGGGATGTGCGAAACAGTAAGTAACGGGTTTTAACCACCTGTGCGGCCGCTAAAGGACGTTATTTAATAGAGCAAAATAAATGTACCTGTTTTGCATAACTTTTAAAATCATTAACAACAAAAATAATATATAATAAAAAAGCAAATCTGGGCTCTAGGTACTTAGTTTTTTTAAATATATATTGTGGTTTTTGCATAAAATTGTTATCAGAACCATTTTGAAGCTTCGAGAGTAAAATGGAAAAAGTGTATACGAATTTAGAGTTATTCCAAATTATACAAGAATGTAGTTCTAAACTCGTTGAAGAGAAATTACAATTTTTAGTTAGAAAATTGTGCGAAATTTCAAAATGTCAGGGAGATAGTGACATATCAGTAGTAAATCAATGCTTAAAGAAATTCAAATATTTTTTTAAAATATTTTGGCATTCAGCACAAAGAAAAAAGGATCGATTTGTAAGCATGCATGCCAAATGGCTGGAAGGAACAGTGACAATACCTTTTTTTGGGAGTTCGTCTTCAAAACGACTACAAAAGCCGTTTGTTGAATTGACCGAAAGAAGTAAGAGAAGAAAAACTGAAATCTTGCGAACTCAAACCGATGCTGATTTATTGATGCACGCTACCCAAACACAACTACAAACGTCTGGAAAAAAAGATGCCTCAGGTCTGCTTAAAGAAATTGTGTCTTCTCCGGCAAGAGCTACAAAAATAAAAAAAGCATACAAAGCTGCACAAGAGGATAAAGTAAAACAGCTAACCCCTCTAAAGGCTCTTTCTATATTTGTAGAAGCTGATCTTTCTCGAAAACAATATGAAATAATCCGAAGTGCCGCTAAGAAGGTTTATCCTAGCTACAAAATTCTGCAGAGAGAGAAAAGTGAACGCTATCCTCCAAAAGAATCATTTGAAGTAACGGAAACATGTGCTCAAATAAATCTTCAGGATTTGCTTAATCATACTGCAAGTAGATTACTTACATATTTAAAAGATGTTTTATGTGATTCACAAATAGAAGAATGCAACTCCCTCGAACTAATAAGCAAATGGGGCTGCGATGGATCACACCAGGCACAATTTAAGCAAAAGATGAAAAATGATGCTTCTGATTCTCATATTTTTCAGAGTAGTTTCGTACCGCTTCGACTAATATATGGTGCAAAAAAGGAGAAAATATTATGGCAAAATCCAACTCCTTCATCACCGCGATATTGTAGACCTATTCGCATCAGATTTGTTAAAGAAACTGTAGATGTAATCCAAGAAGAAATTAATTATGTACAAGATGCCATTACTACATTACAAAACACTAATTTTTTAATGGAAGGAAAGTTATATTCCATAAAACATACAATGGTATTTACAATGATAGATGCAAAAGTATGTAATGCCGCAACACAAACTACGTCCACAATGAAGTGCTATATTTGTGGGGCTACTTCAAAAGAATTTAACAATTTGAAAATCAAAAGGGATATAGACGTAGATGCACTTTCTTTCGGATTATCTACTTTGCACGCCAGAATTCGTCTATTTGAGAGCATATTACACCTATCGTATAAACTCACAGTAAAAAAGTGGCAATTAAGATCGGATGAGGACAAAACTATTGTTAATGAGAGGAAAAAAACTATCCAAGAAAAATTTAGAAGTGAATTAGGGCTAATAGTGGATGTACCGAAGACTGGATTTGGAAACAGCAACGATGGTAACACCAGCAGACGATTTTTTTCCAATCCTGAATTAGCTGCAGAAATAACTGGAATTGCATTGGATTTCATCTACCGGATCAAAGTTATTATTGAAGTAATTACAAGTGGTCACAAAATCCATTTGCACGAGTTTGCCAATTATTGCTTAGACACTGCAAAACTTTACGTTACTCTATATCCCTGGCATCCTATGACACCTACAATGCACAAGATTTTAGTACATGGCGCAACTGTAATGAGTGAGGCATTGTTGCCTATCGGGCTATTATCAGAAGAAGCGTCTGAGGCACGAAATAAACATTTTCGGCTTTACAGGCAGAATTTTGCTAGAAAGTTTTCGAGGGTTCAGTGTAACAAAGATGTTATAAATAGACTTTTGCTCAGTTCTGACCCACTGATTACTAGTATAAGACCAACTCCAAAAAAAAAAGTCACTACCCTTTACGAAAGAAGCAATTTCTTTTATGCTTCCACCTGTACTTGGCTCTGAAGAGAATTCAGATTCAGAAGAGGATTTTGAAGAAGCAGACGAAGAAGAACCATGGCACTCATCATCATCTTAGTGCAAAAGAGAAGTTATTTTAAATAAATTAGTTGTTATTATTTTAAATAAAATTTGCTGTTACTATTATAAATAAGTTATTATTACGAATATATTAATTATTTTCAGATAAATTAAATACTATAAAATATATAAAAGTCACATAAAATCTTAAAAATTAATATGTTTTGGAAATTAGCAAAAAAAAAAAAAATTTTACAGGGTCGTTCCGGGGGGGGGGTGTTTGGAGGGATATCTCCCCCTACCCATTAAAGTTCAAAAATTTAATTTTTATAGTATTAAGGCGTTAGTAATCTATTTCTTTTAATATTTACATTTTTTTTAAATATTATTTAATAAAACCGCCCTCAAAAGGGGGCGGGGGGCGAAAAGTGTAATTTTACGATCTCATGGGTCTTATTTTAGGTTTTTTAACTTTCGCCGACGTTAAAAGTTGCATTTGCCAAACAAAAGTATGGGAAAAGTTTAAAAAAAATTGCATTTTTCAGAGGTTGGATTAGTTCTTCTAGGGGGAACATTTTCCTCCTTGGTCCGATTTTATTTATTTTTTAGGTTTACCTGCCTATGACAATATCACATATTTCTGCCAAGTTTCATCGATCTAGGGGCACTCAATAACTTTTAAGAAGCAATATAAGCTAAAACAAAAAGTAATGTCCGGCTAGATTGGCAAAAAACCCCTATGTGCGTCGTCGTATAAGCCTGTCTGATAAATTTAACCCAAATTGAAAGTTAATATCGTTCGCAATATCGCGTGAGGACATGAAAGGGTCAATCTTCGACTTCCGAACAATAGCACGGTCCACTATTTGAGTTGTTTTTTTGACCCGTGGCTTCTGTTTTTTATTTTCTGTTGCATTAACTGAGTTTGTTTTCAAGGAAATAATCACATTATAAACCATTTTTCGCGAGCGATGCAAAATTTCGGCAATCTCAGACGACTTTTTTCCATCATTCCACAGGTTGACGATAATGTGCTTCTCCTCTGGCGTGCAATCTTTTCCCCGTCCCATTTTTTGACGCAATTAGGTTAAACAACACAAAATTAGAAGAATTTAACGCAAGAAAGAAATTACGCGAAAAAAAATACTTCTACAACACTTTTATGCACGTTGTGCTAATTTGCTGTCCAAGCCGAATTTTACTAATGACAAAAATCAGTAATAAAAAAAAAAAATAAAAAAAAATAACGGTAATATTTTTTGTTTAACAGAAGCTAGATGTTGTTATGCAACAGTACAGACAAAAACAATTGGTCCAATTAGGGAAAAGATTAAAAAAAACACGATCAAAATTTACAGGGATTTTGTGCTAATTTAATGTCCATGACTGTATATACCTTTATTACCTTCGGTGAAGGGTATAAAAAGAGTAATTTTCGGGAATTCAGGGGTTTAATCACCGCATTCGATACTATCGTATCGAATAAACTATTGCATTTTTTGCATACGATAGACACTGGCGTATCGAATGAAAACTCGATAAATGTAATGTCGAGTTACTCGATGTCGAATGCTATTATTTAAAATTCAATACAGTTCATTCGATATCGAGTTTCAAAGTAAATAATTTCGATGAATTTTGCTCGATATGGTATGCGGTGATTAGACCCCAGTATTTCGGTTATAACTCATAAAAATTTCCGACATTTTGGTATATAAGTCATATACATAGGACATATGGCAGCCCTAAAATTTAGGTTTTTATAAAAATTTTGATGTTTTTTAGCCCATTTTTGGAGTATTTTGCTCATAAATTACCCATTGTCTAACCGATTTGATATTTTCATATACCGACGTGTTAAGGAAGAATTTTACCATTTACTTAAGTTATATTTATATATAAACATTTATATATACTTGTATACATATATTTTAACAAAGTTAATTATAAAAAAAGTAATTTTTGGGGATTCAGTATTTCGGTTGTAACTGTCATTTTTTAACCGATTTGACAGATTTATATACCGACGTGTTTAAGAAGAAATTTACCATTTACTTGAGTTATAAAGCTTGGACTCGGGGAGATCTATGGTTCCCGAAAGTGGGTATTTAAAAAAAAAAAAATTTAATTTTTGTCATAACTTTTTTGTATCTGAACCGATTTTTCCGAGTGTTTTTATAAAATATGTTCTACTAGAAATTTCCGATATTTTGGTATATAAGTCATATCCATAGGACGTATAGCAGCCCTAAAATTTAGGTTTTTATAAAAATTGTAATTTCTTCTCCAATCTCGCCCACATTTTGTAGGATGGTGTGTATTGGCAACCTAAATGTGTGTACCTAAACTTTGGCTCTTACCGTTCTCAAGATATACAGAAATAAAAAAATACAACAACAAGGGATTTTTGGAAAAATTTAGAGGTAGTCGTGGTTTTTTGCTCATATCTCCGTCATTTTTGGACCGATCTGGCTGAATTTCAATAGCAAACTTAAACGAAGTATATGTGACATAAATATACATCAACCTAGTCCACATCATTTCTGGGGTTTTCGGAAAACCCATTTCAACATACACACGGACAGACGGACAACCGGATTTGAACTTCGCTTTTCATAAGGACCCAGAATATATATACTTTATAGGGTGTAGGATCAATATTGTGGAACATACAAACGGAATGACAAAGTTATATATACCCTCTTACCATCGGTGAAGGGTATAAAAATGGCGATTAAAGTTACATTTGTTACTATGTGGTTACATGTGTTTTACTATTAAAAAAAATTTTAATATAAAGTGAACAGCTTATTTCTTGTGAAAAATAAAAATTATTTGGGAGTAATTACAATGATTAAAAATACGAAAAAAAAGGAAAATAAAACGGTAAAGTGAAGAAAGTTTGTTGAACGATCGCATTGCTACAAAAAAAATTAGAGGACGGAAAGAACATTATTTAATCTTTTAGCTATGGTGCCTAACTCACAGTTTATTTAAATAAATAATAAATTTAAATTAAAAAAAAAATAAAATATTTTTATTTATATTCTACATTCTATTATAATCCACATTTGAAAAACATTTGAGAATTACGTTTGAAAGCAAGTTGAAAATAAAGGCATTTTTCAATTTGAAAATAATATCCCCTTTTTGTTGAGAACGCAATGATTTTCAAATGATTTTCAAATCATTATCAAACGTTTGTCGTTTGAGAAAACGTTTGATTTCAAATCATTTTCAATTTGAAATCAAACCTCCGTGTTTGTTGGGAAGACATCAAGTTACACCTATTATGGATAATTTGTACAAGTTTAGTACACAAATTTTGTTTTTTGTTAGCAAATATAATTTTACTTCAATTTGTTATACAGGCATGTTCTGGGGGCTAATTCTGACAGTCGTGATCAAATGGTTTATCGATAATTTCTGATTCTTTCAGTCGAATCGAAATAATTTTTTCCGTGTTGTGAAATTTAAACGCCTTATAACAACGAACAATAATTTCGGTTAATTCAGTATCGACATATAAATAAATAGAAGTAAAATTGCCTTCGAATCGAAAAAATGTTCGATCACGACTTCCAGAATTAGCCACCTGAAAATCACTGTCAGCCAAATTATGAATAAAAATTTCCCGGGAGTTTTCTCCCTTCTCCTATTTTTCTATGTAAATTCAATTGTATTTGTCAGTGATTCAAAATCCCAAAAATTGTTCTGAGGGCTAATTTATTTATTTCATTGACTGTTATGCTACAACAAGGCGAATTCAACAAGGTAAACTCGTCGCTACAACAATTACAACCAAGGTATATTTACACAAGGTAGACTCATTTGGGAGTGTAGACATGCTGCTCTATACAATGAACCAAGTTGTCAAAATTGTCTTCATATAAAACAAAAACAATTTAACGCACACATGCACAAATTTTGGCTCATATACGCGAAATTTGACGTTTGGGTTCCAACTAGGGGTAATCAGCTGACAAACATATGGGCCAACAAGTTTACCTTGTGTAAATATACCTTGGAGGTTACCTTGTTGAATTCGCCTTGTGCTACAAGATTAACAGGTATGTGATGGAAATCGATTTTAACCCATTTCGCTCCAAAATTAAATTTTTATATTTCTTTGATGAAAAAAATAGTTTTTTAGGGTAATTAGGACCCACTGATTCCAAAAATTTTGGCAAACAATTTTTCCGATTTTTCGTTTTCCCAGAAAAGCTTGTTCGAAATTTCGAACACTATCGCTTATCTTTTAAGCTTTGTGTGCAATTAAAACATTAATATTTATTTTATTTCTCATGAATTTATTGTATTATTTTTGAATAAAATGGTACAAAATTTATTAAATTTTGTAAAAATAATTTTTATTCAATTTATACATATTATTTGAGATAAATCGTAAAATAATAATAAGATATAGCCGAAAGATTAGTTGATAAAAAATGCGTTTACTCATGTTTCTGCTTGAAACATTTTGTGTGCAGATGAACATTGCATTTCTCGCACATATAAATTGTGGGCTTTCCACAACCTTTCAATTAAGCAATGCAATTTGCAACCATTGACAACTGCCGAATTCAAGGTAGTGCACCACAAAGGCCAATACCATTTCTTTCCACGTATATTGATTCGGTAGTTTTAGATTGCATTGTCGTGCAAATCCACACCCCCCATGCCCTTGTTATAATTATGTAACATGGCTGGCTGACCATACGTGACGTATTTACCAGCTTCCGGAATTGTTTTGGATGTGGATGCTTTTTTCCAACGTTGGACATTGTGCAAAGGCAAGACTTAATCGATTGTTGTCATGGTAACCTCTTTGTTGTCCTGCCACCTACATACCAATATTTTTTGTGTGGCATCAAACGTCTCATCATAATGCCCCCTTGGTAATTTTTTGCCTGTTTTTAAATTAGCAGATCCACCAGCCAGTCTATTGGAACGAACGGTTCCTGAAGCGCAAAACCCTTTATCAGACAACAAACGAAGCAAATGATATGATGTAAAAAAGTTGTCAAAGTAATTCATGTCGCATTGGATGTTCAACATTTGCAAGCAAGCGCATAACCACATCAGCTCCCAATCCAACATATAATACAGAAGAATCACAACTAATGCGCATCAAATATAACACAAAGAATGCAAAATGTCATTCAAGTGTCATGATCAGACTGTAACTATAGGATAAGCGCCAGCGTTCGAAATTTCGAACAGTCAAGTTTACACATACATATGTGAAGTCATGAATGAGCATCCAAAGCACGTTTTTTATGTTTTATGAAACAGTTACATTTATTGACAATAATTCCTCATGATTATTTTTTTTAATTTTATTTTTTTTATTATTTTTAAAAAATAATTTAAAAAGTGTCTAAAAGTATGGGTTGCAGAAATGTACCCCCACCATCGAAGGGGAAGGCGTGGTCACGGTGACATATTTTTTTTTATTTGCTAAAAGATGAGCCTTAACATGCATACTAAAATTTACTGCAAATTCCACCTCTTTCATACCCAAATATTTTTTTGAAAAAAGGTGACTTTTCCTGTTCGAAAAACCGAACAGCGGAGCGAAATGGGTTAAAAACGAAACGATTTGAAACCGAAAATATCGTTTTCAGTATCTTTTAAAATGGATTTAAAATACATATTCCCGTTATTTTCAGTCTTTTTTCTTTTAAATGTTATAATTTATACGTTAAATGAAGTGTTTGCCGAACGAAAATTCAAGACTTTAATTCAGAAATGGATTTTAAAATTTCTCGAAATTCATCACACCTTTTAAAAACGTTCGTTTTGAAATCGATCGATTTTCATCACATACCTGTGAATCTTATAATTACAGCATAGGATTTTTTAAAGCTAAACAGGTTAGTTTGTTAATAAGAATTAACTTCAAGAAATATACATACAAAAAAATCATAGGTAAAATTACCTAAATATATGGTACAATTAGGGTATTCACGTCAAAAGTTGCACCCTTGCATAAAAGCAAAAGTGCAAA
Organism: Pollenia angustigena; assembly: GCA_930367215.1. Taxonomy (NCBI): domain Eukaryota; kingdom Metazoa; phylum Arthropoda; class Insecta; order Diptera; family Polleniidae; genus Pollenia; species Pollenia angustigena. The sequence goes on along the minus strand of OV884057.1, from coordinate 182,983,581 downwards.
AATATAACAACAACCACATAGACAATTGTTGTTGTTATGTTTTTGCACTTTTGCTTTTTTCCAAGGATGCAACTTGTGACGTGAATACCCTTAATATTAACTAAGGGCAAGGGTAGGATGACAGTATCTAAAGTTTCTTAGGTAATAAACCTTTTAACTAAGGTAATATCTATGTTCGAAAAAGTATCTAATTATTTTGTTAAAATGACTTAAAAACTTTGCAAATTTACCAATGATAGCAAAGTTATTTTATATTTTTAGTTTTGGAAAATTATCTCAGCTTAATTTTGTACAAGAACATAGATTTTAGATAAATTTACTATTTTTATTCATAAAGTAAGCATATTTAAAAAAAACTATACGTTTTTGCAAGGCGAATTCATACAAGGTGGTCTTATTTTGAAAACGTTTTACAACACTGTTAAACATTTTAACGTTGTGTCAAAAATTCAAAGAAATATTTAATTTTGTTCAAGGCGAATTCAACAAGGTAAACTCAACTCGTCAGCCGTTCATCAGCTGTCTCCACGGCGAATTTAAAAATAATAGGGAAACGTCAAAATATAATTTTGTTTATGTTTTGCGCCAAAATAACTGAAAAAATTTCTTAGAAAAACTGTGAATAAATAAAGTGAATTTAATATTCTCTTTTATAACCCAAACAAAATTTGTATTTTGTTTTTCAATCAATTTTTGCCTTGTTAGCATTTTTGACAACCGCCTATTAAATTGCAAAAAAATACATGGGGCTTTTTGTAGTTGTAGAGTTGCACTTACCTTGTTGAATTCGCCTTGATTTTGTTTTTATATTAAATTGTGTTTGTTTGAAATTTTATAACTTAAAAAAGTTTTAGATTTCACAATTTTAATCGAAAATTAAAGAATTTACATTTTAACTTATTTTATTTTAAAGAGGTTAGCAAAATATATTCCTTTTCTACTTTGACATTTTGTGTTGTGGTAATATTTATAATATTCTTTTTTTTTAAGTAACTTAGTTTTGAAGGAAAATTTAATAAAATACCTTCTGAAATATCTCCTATAAACTAAATACTTTAACTATGTAGGTTAAAACTGTAAAAATTTATAAAGAGGTAAGCTCGTTTATGTGTGGGAATATTGAGAGTTCGCATCTTCTGTTGAAGTTTTCTGTTAAATAGTTAAATTTAACATTGACAGTAGGAAAACCAGCGAGTGTGTGAAGTCGTCGCGTTGAATAGTGCCACGGAAGTTTAAAAATAAGCTTCAGAATCTTGTTTTGCGCCACTTGGAACTTTTTTCTGTGGCAATTTGCTGACGTATACCATACTGGAGTACAGTAAAACATTATTGGGTGAAAAATAGATTTAATTAAATTTTTTTTGTTCTCAATTGAGAGATCCGATTTCCTGTTAATTAACGGGTATATAATTTGTGTGACCCTGTTTATTTTGTCCACAATGTATGGAATGTGGTGATTGAAATTTAGTTTCGTATCTAGTATAACACCCAGATATTTAACATTTTCTTCCCAATTTATGTCGTGGTTCTTAAACTGCAATGGGCCTTGAGGCGTGAAGCAAGACTTACGCTTTCTCGTAAAATATATGGCTTTTGTTTTTTCTGGATTTATTAGAATTTTCCATTTGTTAAAATATTGTTTTAGTTCAACCAATGCTGATTTCAAGTTATTTATTATATTAACAGAATATAAATCAGAGCTTAGGATAGAGGTATCATCTTCAAAAATTGTTGTTGTGCAATTTGAAAATGTAGGAATATCAGCAGTGTAAATATTATACAATATTGAGATATACCGTTATTTCGAATATTAAGGATGTTGCACAACATATTTTCGCGCAACTTAAAAACGCTTTAGCTTATTGAAAAACTATAAAAAACCGAAATTCCGCAATAAAATTTACTTTTATGTATTCACAAAAGACGAAAAATTTTAATTAATTTAAGAATTTTATTAAACCGCCATATACATTTTTCGTATTTTGTGAATACATAAAATCATAAGTTGTTAACATTTATAGCTTGTTTTGTTTGCAATGTTGTTTTTTATATGACTGTAAAAAATTAGAAGCATAGCTGCATTTTTAAATTTTTTATGAATTTTTAAAAACCAAAAATTCCGAAATTTTAATAAAAAAATTATTTTTTTTCCAGAAAAAAAAATTATGTTTCTAAAACGACTGCGCATACCTATAAGAAAAACGTTTTACCTTTCTTAAAGTAAATTTTATTGCGGAATTTCGAGTTTTTTTAGTTTTTCAATAAGCTAAATTTACTTTATTGCTAAATAAAGGGTAGTTTAAAAAAAAATATGTAACATGAAGGTACAATAAATTCTAGTAGTGTATAGATTTCCTAATTCCTAATAATATGTATATATCTATAGCTTAAATTTGTACCAAAGGATGGCTTAAGCATAAAGTATGTGAATTATTAAAGGAATAGCACTATTGCAAGAAAGCTTTAACATTTTAATTTAACCCATTTCGTCCCAGCGATTTTTTTATCTAGTAACTTTATAAAACTTGGTGGTTATTAGATAATTTGGTACTAGAAAACACGAATCTGAAGTCCAAATTTTTTTTAGATTTTTTGTTTTTGAGAAAAATGGTGTTCGATTAATCGAACATTGGGCACTATTTAGCATTTTTATTTTATTGCTCCTATTGATTGTAAATATGAAAAACCTAAATTTTTTATAAACTAAAACTAATTAATTTTATTTTATTATAGAAAAATAGAACAAGGCATTAATTAAAATTAAAAATATACAGTTCAACCTCGATTATCCGACTCGCACAGAACCGTGAAGAGCGCTGATAATCAAAAAATGGTTAATAGATAAATCGGGTGATGCATCGTGAAGTTGAAGTTATAATGTAAAACAAAAAAACACATTTGAAAGCGAACTTGAAATTTTTATTATCGGTTGAAAGAATAATTAATGGCATTAACTGAACGAAAATTATGTCATGGAAATGTTGGCCATGACATCGTCTGAGGTGGTTTATTCGGAAGGTCCAATTTCGGGCGACTCATTCGAGCATAGCGACTGGTATTTCGCGAATAACACGAGTAATGTTAGCTTCCAAACCGTCAATCGTAGCTGACTTATTCCTGAAGACAGTCATTACCCAGAGAAAATGGTCTTAGTTGTAATATCGTAATATCTAAGTGGAAATTTTACCATAGAAAAACATGAAATGAAGTGCTCACCAAAATGTATGGCTCGTAGCGCTGTCTTTCTGAAACCATATCTCACCGATACTATGCGCTTGAATTTCAAGTTGCTATACTGGTGCTGTTCCATTTACCATTTTGGCGAAAGTAAGGAAATTGCTTAAGATATTTTCAAGGCGTTTGACAGAGTCTGGTATGGTGCACTCTTGTCAAAACTTATTGCATTTGGTGTCGGTGATAATTTCTCCCGATTTATATTAAGTTTTATCAGAGGTCGCTCTTTACGAGTTGTTATAGATAGCCTTTCGTCAAAAAAGTTCAAAATTAAATAAGGGGTGCCGCAAGACTCCGTTCTTTCTCCTACTATTTATATTTCTTATTTTGCTAAATGACTTCCTATGTCAAACTTCCAACCCTATCTACTCTTTTGAAATTACAACAACCTTTGCCATTCGTAATCATTTGATTATAGACCAAGCGTATCCGATGTTGGTGCTATGCTTCAGAACATGAATGATACGCTTGGCTGAGACCGAAACCCGTACGTTTTTTTTTCAAAAGCCCATCCTTTTGTGATCGATTGGTCGATAAATCGTCCAATGCATTATAGGGAAAATTCGGTTTTTGGCCGGACTGTTCGTATGTGGAATAACCTTCCTGCTGAAGTCTTCCCTCTCACTGTGAACATGAATAAATTCAAGTCGAATGTTCACAGGTACTACCACCTCTTCTCTCCTTTCCATAACCTACTTTCCTAGTTCCAACCCAATGCAATGCATTAGTAGGGGCTATCACATGAATGCTGGTCCTAGCAAAAAAAAAAAATATGGTGTAGGTTACCATTGACGGTGACATTCTGATTTTCCTTAATTTTAAAACAATTTGGACCAATGATTGCACTCTCAGCTACAGCTGTAGTAGGCCGATTCTGCGCACCGTAAGTTCCTCGAGTTGCACGATAAACATTTCTCACAGAACGCTGATTGTTCATAAGCTTTTTATTGTTCAGCAAAACAGAATAAATTTTTTCCATTTATTCAAATGCGTGAAAAATGGTTAAAAGTTAGCCTTTCAGAGAAAAAACAAAAGTGCCAAATAGTGCCCAGTGTTCGAAAAATCGAACACTGCTTTTTTAAGTCAAATAACAAAAACATAATTGAAAAACACGGAAATGTTTTTGCTGTTGTTGAAAGTTTAAACGTTTTTTAATAGAACTGCATTTTCACTTTTTTAATTTGTTTTTATTTTATACAAAGTTTTCAGTTTTGAAAACTATGCTAAAATTAATGTTTTTTCTTCCCCCTTGTTATACAAGTGGGTAAGAACTTTTATTTTTATATTTGTAGCTAACCATTTACAATATATTATTGTTTAAAAAAATTAGTTCTTTGTCTTACCTAAAAAGAGTAAAAAAATTACAAAAACGCGTTAAAATTACTGTTCGAAAAGTCGAACATTGGGACGATATGGGTTAAAGGTTAATAAATTATAAAAACAGACTTCCTGCACAGAAAAAATTATTTTTCCAATTCAAACAACAAATTTGTAGAATCAAACAATTTTTTGTCTAAAATCGGTCCTACAAACAAATTCGCATATTCAAACAATTTATTTGCATTTTGTTTATTGAAAAAAAACGCCGATTTTTTCAAACAAATAATTTTACAGAATCAAACAAAAAGTTTACTGAAATTCATATAAATTTCAAACAAATAATTTTGCTGAATCAAACAAAAAAGTTTTGGCACAAGCAATGACGCGCACACAAGCAAGCACTGTTGGCGAAGATGAAGCAGAGCAGAGCGGCCGGCTGGCTTTGAGACACATTTTTTTGTTGGAATAATTTTTGAACGAAGTCATATTTATACTCACAGTGTTTTTCTTCATCGCTCACTGTTGCTTTATCCTCTCCTTTGCTAATGAAGAAGTAATGTAACCAAAAACGGCGGCAGACCGACTCGATATGTTTTCCGCCATCATTCTATTTTTGTATTTGATGTATTTAAGCCAGCGGTCATCACAAAGAGAGACAGTTAAAAATGTGTATGTAGTGGTGAGTGCAAACCCTGCAAATAAAATTGGACCACCTGACCCATTTTGATAAAATGGACTACTCCATGGACTAGTCCGATGTAATGCAAGCATGGACCATGCCATTGTTAAAAAGTGTTTGTACCCTGCAAATAAAATTGGACCACCTGACCCATTTTGATAAAATGGACTACTCCATGGACTAGTCCGATGTAATGCAAGCATGGACCATGCCATTGTTAAAAAGTGTTTGTAGTGAGACGACATGTCTTCGTTTTTTAACGACATGCTTTCGTGTTTAAACGACTTCAAAACTAATCCTCTTGAGTATACCATGGAGTAGTTTTAAAACTACTCCTTACTGGTCCAAAGGTGGGTTATATACCATGGAGTAGTTTTAAAACTACTCCTTAGTGGTCCAAAGGTGGGTTATATGGTCCTCTCCTAGGACATCGTAATGTTAAATAGACCAGGTTTTTTCCATACGTTTGGGTTACTTGTGGACTAGTCCTGGTCCCTTGTGGACTACTCTTTACACGCGTGTTTGGACTGGTCCTATTATTTGCAGGGTAGTGAGACGACATGTCTTCGTTTTTTAACGACAGGCTTTCGTGTTTAAACGACTTCAAAACTAATCCTCTTGAGTATACCATGGAGTAGTTTTAAAACTACTCCTTACTGGTCCAAAGGTGGGTTATATACCATGGAGTAGTTTTAAAACTACTCCTTAGTGGTCCAAAGGTGGGTTATATGGTCCTCTCCTAGGACATCGTAATGTTAAATAGACCAGGTTTTTTCCATACGTTTGGGTTAGTTTTGGACTAGTCCTGGTCCCTTGTAGACTACTCTTTACACGCGTGTTTGGACTGGTCCTATTATTTGCAGGGAAGAGAGGAAAATAAATTTACTCGTTTGCGACATTTACTATGTGTTTTGTTCTTGTTTTTTAAAATTATGGCTTTTTACAATTGTTTCGTTAACCTTCGTGTTGTGTGTGTGTGAAATTCACGAAAAGTGCTCGGCCCCCGGGGGCATAGCGTGATGATCGCTGATTTAAGCAAACTATTTGAAAAATTTGAATACGGGATTTTGTTTTTTTTACCAACTTTGAAACCAACCAAAAATTTATTTTGTTTCTTATGCTGGGTACACACAGTGCAACCTACTTGGAAACTGTTTCAATGCAACCTCAAAATATCAAAGCGTTTTGATGTGTATGCAATCTGAAATGAATGAAAATGAATTTAATTCACTGGATTGCGTAAACGTGTTGCATAGTATGTACCCAGCATTATAATGTGTTTTTTCTGTTGTTTAAAAAAAATGAAACGTTTTTTTTACCTGCTATTGTTTTTGTTGTTTTTTTTACTACAATTTTATAATTTTTCTTATTGCTGTACTTTTTTAAAGCGTCCAAAAATAGACTGCATGTGTTTTTTGTTGTAGTTCTTATATTTAACATAAAGAAGTGTTGCTTACAATCAATAAAAAAATGCAAAAAGACGACAACATTAAAGAGCGTTAAATATTTCATACAAAATTATGAAAACTTCAAACCAATAGCGCGCTTATTAAATTTTTGAAGAGTTGTCCACATTTTTGTTGGTTAAATAAAAATCAAACATAAATATTGATTGAATCAGTAAAAAAATTTGTAGAAATCAAAAAAATTTTCAAACAAGCGTTTGTTTGAAAATAATTCGGCAATAATTTTTTCTGTGTGGGAGGAAGTTTTGAAAAAAGCCCAATCTTGCAACTGTAAACCATGCAGACATGCATGGTGTTGCAAACTCAGCAGTTTACAGAACCAACCACAGAGTTGTCGATGGTATAGTAGACGCATATGTCCATGTTCTTTGGACAAATGCCAGTTGCAAAGATTGGGCTTTTTTTAAAACTTCCTCCCAGGAAGCCTGTTTTTATAATTTAATAACCTTTAAAATAAAATGTTAAAGCTTTCTTGCAATAGTCCTATTCCTTTAATAATTCACATACTTTATGCTTAAGCGATCCTTTGGTACAAATTTAAGCTATAGATATATACATATTATTAGGAATTAGGAAATCTATACACTACTAGAATTTATTGTACCTTCATGTTACACACAGAGTATACAGAGGCGTCACGAGACTGAAAATATTGTGTTTTTTTCTGTCTTTTTCTTCGAAAGCTGCCCTTTTTGCGTTTTTTGTTTTGATTATGCAATTTGTGTAGATAGTAGCGGCCTGTTTTTACGCATTGTCACTTCACTAACAAAAAACGTTTTCTTTCTCTTTCTTCGAAAGCTGCCCTCGCAAATGATTTAGGCATTTTTCATACGTCACTTTTTTCATCTCTGTATACTTTGTGATGTTACATATTTTTTTTTAAACTACCCTTTATTTAGCAATAAAGTAAATTTTGTGTATACATTTTTACAATTATAAGACACCAGCAGAATGTGTATAGATATACTTAATACATTTTATGTATTATTTCTTTTTATAAGTTATTTCTATTATATAAACCATTTTAATTTTTCGAATGTGTTCAATGATTTCAATTTATAATTTATATGCATATGTACATATCTATAGCTTCAATGTTAAGCAAAGGTTTGCAAGCAAAAATATGTGAACAAATGAAGGAATAAGGCTATTACAAGGAAGCTTTATAAATTGAAGTTTGATTCATTGAACACATTCGAAAATAAAATTGGTTTATACCTATAATAAAAATAACTTTTAAAAAGAAATAATTCTCATATGCTTTTTCCAATAATTCGTTTGTCATTATACTAAGAAGAAAAAACTATTGCTGAAAAAAAATAACCACAACTGAAGAGAAAAAAAAAATATAGAAGAAAAATACGTTACAAAAACAATTGTGTTGTCAACGAATAAGGTGAAAAAAAGGAACTGGTGCATGTTGTGGTTAGCAAAACATTACATGGGGTCTTCACCTAAGATAATATCTGATATAATATGTGAGAGAACGTCGGCAGAATGAGAGAACAATTTTCTTCATGTTAATCTTAATCTTAAACAAGGGGAACACGTATCTTATAAGATTTCATAATCGAATGATTCTCGTGCAGTAAACTTGTGTCGTTTTTACACTTTTTTTAGTTTTTTCTTGTTTTTTAGTTGAAAAAAATGGTTTTTTAAACACTTATCACAAAATTTTCACTATTTGCACAAACAAATTAAACATTTTAATGAATGCGTCTTTTTTTGTTTTATATGTGTGTATATATGTGTATTTTTGACAGCTCATCTTATAAGATAGTTGTTATAAGATTTCTTATAACAACTGTCTCATAACATTTATTATAATATTAATACTAACACTATTTGAGAGTCCACACGTAAGATAATACACTCTGCGATTGAATTTGACGTTTGCTGATATAAAAATCTTATATCTTATCTCAGGTGGAGACCCTGTGTTAAGTGTTTGTTGTTTGTGGCAAAGGCAAAAAGAAGAAAAACAAAGAAAAAACCGTTACAAGAACTTGTTGCTCAGTAGCGAGAAACAGAAGGTAACTTTGTTTGCGTTTTCCTGCTGCTAAAAAGAAAAAGATTAAAGAAAAAAAAGCGGTGAATATTTTGGTGTTGCCTAGAGAGGAAGAAGCCGTGTTTATATGCGTAGTGAAGATGTGTATGGTGTAGCAGTTGCTTAGTGAGAAGGTAGCGGTATATGGTTTACGTGTAGTTGATGTTGCCTAGTTAAGACGTTTTGGTGTACACACTAATGAAGCTGGTTGCAGATAAGTAAAATATTGTATTCATTTTGAACTATATTTATTTTAATTGATTTGAATTAAACTTAAATTAACGTAACTTTCGAATGTTTGATTTGATATTGATTGCCATCTTTGATTTTATTTTTAATTGATTTGAATTTTACTTAAGTTAACGTAACTTTTGAGTACTTGATTTGATATTGATGGTCATTTTTGATTTTATTTTGAATTGATTTTTATGTGAATAGAATTAACGTAAGTTTTGAATATTTGATTTTGATCGTCGTCTTTGATTATGATATTTTATCTTATTTGATTTGAATTGGGTTTGAATTAACGTAACTTTTGAGTATTTGATTTTGATATTCATTGTATTCATCTTAAATTATATTTTGTTTTTAATTGATTCGGATTTGACTTGTCGTCTTCGATCGGAATTTTTGTTTTTAAAAATTCATAAAAAATTGAAGCTATGCTTCTAATTTTATGCGGACATATAAAAAACAACATTGCAAATACAACAAGCTATAAATGATTAAAATCTGTTAACAACTTTTGATTTTATGTATTCACAAAAGACGAAAAATTTTAATTAATTTAAGAATTTTATTAAACCGCCACATCTTTTGTGAATACATAAAATCAAAAGTTGTTTACAGATTTTAATCATTTATAACTTGTTTTGTTTGCAATGTTGTTTTTTATATGTCTGCATAAAATTAGAAGCAAAGCTGCATTTTTCAATTTTTTATGAATTTTTAAAAACAAAACTTACGAAATTTTAATAAAAAAATTATTTTTTTTCCAGAAAAAAAAAATTATGTTTCTAAAACGACTGCGCATATAAAAAAAACATTTTACCTTACTTAAAGTAATGTTTATTGCGGAATTTCGTTTTTTTAGTTTTTCAATAAGCTAAAGCGTTGTTGAGTTGCGCGAACATATGTTAATCTATCTATACAATATATAATTTCTTACAGCCGTATTCATAATGAAAATTTGGTATAAAGTTAGCAAAAAGTTTATTCATAATACACTGACCAAACTATGGCTAACGATTTGCTAAACTCTTGTTAACGAGCTGCCAAACGTTTGCCAACTTGTGAAAAACAGCCGTTTAATGTCAAACAATTTTGTTGGTTTTTTTTTAATTGACTGTTTTTTTTTTAATTAACTGTCTTTTACTTAATTTATTTTAATTGTAAAATTTTCATATGTGAAGGGAAAAACAAAAAAAAAAAAGGAAAAAATTACAAATTCAGCGATGATTAATGCAAAACGTACAAATTCAGAGTTGATTTATTAAAAGTTGGCAGATGGAGGAAAGTTCGTTATGAATTAACTCTGTGCCAACAAGCTGCTAAGCTTAATCGGCATTCTAGTTAGCAGCTCGTTGTACGTAGTGTACAAACTGTGGCTAATTTTTTGTTATGAATAAGGCTGTTAGTATGTCAGGATGTTTGCATGTTTTTCCTATTCTTTCCGCAACTTTCTGAAGCCATCTGATGACATAGGAAACTGAAATTTGGCACACTTAAAGTACTTTCTCTGCGGAAGATCGTACCGCAGCCATATGTTTGATTTTCAGCTTTTCAACTAGTATACCTATAAAGATCTGATAGAAAATATGTTTTTTTTTTATAATATGGGGAACTTTGGGCCCCACCCGGCAAGGCTAGGCACCGTCGGATTGACCTGAAAAATTAGATCATGATTTCTTACACCAAACCTCATATTTTAAGCAGCGCAAACAATTAAATTTAAAAAAAAAAAAATCCCATACAAGATGCGACCAGTCTAGTGTACAATCTTCAACAACAAGTCCAAGATATTAATGAAAATTTTAAGGTATTTAACACCAGTCATTACTAAATACACCGTCATTATTATACAAAATCTAGTTTTGAAAAGGATACTAAAACATTATTTATTTCTTATTATAAAAATGCAAAAATAGTTTGTCCGATAGTGCACGAGTCATTTCAGTGAACGCATAGATAATCAAAAAATAATTGTTTTAAGTGAACATATTAATTATATTAAAGGGGAAAGTAACTTTCAATTCATTATTCGTAGAGCGTACATCAATAGTCCGTCATTTCGTGAACGTGTTTATTAAATGTAATTATTGATGAAATTCTTTTTCATAGTCTATGTTCTTTTTTACGACAAGAAATAATAAAGTAGCCCCAAATATTTTACTATTGACAAAGTCAGGTCGCATTTAAACTGGCCGCTGTATAAGCAAGTCGCGCATTTATTTGAAATCGTCATTTCGTGAACGGTCACTTGGGGAACGTTCCCGTATATTATGGCACTTTCCCGAAATGACTGTTGCGTTCTCGGAATGATAATTATTGTTTCCTAGAGCGACTCACTTACAATTTGTTAAGAATAAAATGATTGAACAACAGAAAGAGATTAAATGGCAACATCTCTTCGTCAGCAGAATAAACCATTGCTTAAAAAAGAAAAAATGGAAAATATTATTATTTTGATGATTTTTTTGTTTTGTATTTTTTTTAATATTTTTTTCTAATTTATCGTCTAAATAAATAACTTTAATATTTAAACCGTTGCTTACAGTTCAAATCGTTTCTTACTTACACCTTATGATTTCAATATAATCATTTTGGTATCAGTTTTGTCATTCCGGGAACGATTGATCATTTCCTGGAACATTAATATTTTTTAATAAAATACGCATAAAGGTTTTTGAATATTTTGATTTTTCTAAAATTTTATGCACGATAATAGCAACTTCTTTAATTTTTTGGCGTATTTTGCTTGAAAAGGCCATACTAAACCCGTGGTCTTAACCAATGCTTAAATTATGTACTTCGTTTTGTTTTTGTTAATTTAACCATACTTAGAAAAACGTTCCTGAAATGATGGTTTTCTGAAAGATATTCACTAAAAAGCAGTTTTATAAAAAAAGTTTAGAATTGTGTGCGCTGACCTGTCAAAGTCATTAAATATGCAGTAAAAACTGGAAAATATGCTCTAAAAATTGTTATGCCTTAAAAATTAAAAAATTGATTTGAAAGCTAGTTAAGGATGGGAGCTTTGAGCAAATGTGAACCAATTCGAAAATAATTTAATTTGAAGTAAAATATTTTTGGCATGAATTTAATTTAAATACCATCGTAATTAGATAGCTTACGGACACAAAGAGTCTAATTTGGAAGTGAAGTTATAGACCGATTCTCACGCACAAGGCTAACATGGACAGATAACCAGCCAGGCGGATGGATGGACATCGTTAGATCACTTTTAAAAGTGATTCTGAGTCGATCGGAATACTAAAAGATTGGTCTAGATACAAATCGCATATCATTTATCCTTAATGACAACCAGCTTTGTCTTACAATTTTAGAGTAAAAATTAAATGTAGATGTCGAAATTGAAGTAACAGATTTTCGAAAAAAAAAAAATTTATTTGTTGCGAAAGCTATTGTAGGCATCTAAAAAAATTTAATATGTATCAAAACATGCATTAAAAAGGAAAAATATGCGCTGTAATATGCAGAAATATGCACTAACAAATCGATGCCAAAATGCGTAAAAACCTCTAAAACGGATAAATATATTGTTTCTTCCTTCATTAGCCGCACAAGGAAAAACATGCAATTGCATATTTCTGGTTTCCCTGTTTATTAATATACAAATTTTGCAATAGTATAAACTAAGAGCCATTATTATAGCTTAATATTTTTTTTGCCTTAAAATCAATCTTGAAATTTACAACCATGGTGATTTTGAGCCATATGTATGTATGTATATAACATGCATGTACATTAGGGGTATAACCAATTTTTTGGCATGAGGTCAACCATGTCCTAGTAACCATGAAAATCATAATCTTTTGTAATTTTTCTCAAAAAAGTGCACGCACCAATTGGTTTTTCTAAACCAATTCAATATTGAATATTTATAATTTTATACGATGTTTTTTATTCTTTTTTAATTTTTTTTTTTGTTAAAAAAGGTTAAAGATACGATTTAGTTGGCGGAAAAATCTCTTACCATCTCCAAATATTAATGAAATTTCATACTTGAGCTATTTTTTGTTTTAAATAAACATATTATTGATTTTTCTTAACCAAAAAGAAAATTGAAAATTTTAAAAACTTCATCGCGGTTGGTGCGTGAACTTTTTTGATTTTTGCGAAATACGTTCCCTTATAGTTGGTTGGACTTTTTGGTTGGGCTCCACAAGGGTTTGAGTGGGACCATACACCGAAAAACACAAAAGTACCGTTATCTAAAAAACGGTACTTTAAAAAAATATAGCGTTTTTTGTGTTCAGGAGGTCCCAATTAACTTATCTAGGCATGTGGCGTTCTTGGTATTTTTCCAAATTAAACATTTGTAAAGCAGTGTAATGAAGTTTGAAGTTTTGTCCACTATAACTCTGCCATTTAATGACTCATCTCTTCAAACGACCCATGGTTATTTAATAAATTTTATAACCTCTCAATAAAAAGAAAGAACTACATAGTCCGTTCAAAATTGTTGAAGATATTTGCATTTCAGTCACATCATCTTTTTTAAAAACACAAATAACGGTTATTTTGGAATATCTCAAAAACTGTTATACTTTTGACAATTCTGACTTCATATTCGGATTCAGGGGAAAGTTTTACATAAAGCTGTCAGAATTATTTGGTCAGGACTTTGTTGAAAATTTGTCACGTAGTGTAATCACCAGGCAAAGAATGCGAAGATATGTGAAAATTTCGGTGTTATTTTTTAATTTGCTTTTTTCTGGATTAAATATGCATGTTAAAGAAAACTAATACAGAGCAACATTGTTCATAAGATATAGCCCTAGAATATTTGTAAATAAGGTTTTTCTCTAAAATAAATATTACGGAAGTTATCAACAATTAAAGCGACCCATAGTGAGAAAAATAGCATTTTAGCAAACTTTGTGGGCTCAAGGCACGGCTAATAACTATGCAAACGATCTAAAATTTTTTACATATATTTTTTTTCTAATTTGGAATCATTTTAATGGGTTTGCCAAGTGAAAATACGAAAAAAAATTGCCCATATAACTTGCGGCCACACTATTGAACATGAGTGTTATGGGTGCATAAATAATACAGTAGGGTAGCTCTACATTTGGTAACAACAAGTTAGAGTACTATATTCGGCTGTGCCGAATCTTTGAAACCCTCCACCGATAGTTAGAATATTTGAGGCGTGGGCCCTATATGGGATCTATATATAATTAATTTATCCTTATAAGTCACTATTTGAATTCATTGCGGCTTAGACCTACATAAGGGCGATTCTATTCTAGACAACTTTTAACCTCAATTTTCAAATCACACTATTTGACACTTTTTTGATGCCAATTTAAGTAAAATATCTATATTTTATAATAATATAATTTTTTTACACGTAAGCTTAAATATAAATTTGTTGTGCACTTCGAATCATTAAGATTCATAGATTTGGCGCGAACAGAAAATTCATTGAATGTTGCACCCGTCATGGCTTAAAGAGAAAATTTCTTATTATTGGATTATAGTTCTCTACGATGTTTGATTTGATAAACATCGTCTGATATCTCATCTTTCACAATGAAAAAGAATAATACAATAAAAGTTTAAAAATTAACAGAGTTTTGTATTTTTGTGGGATGATCTTATGAAAGTGGGCCGATTTGGTTGCACCCGTCATGCACTTTAAAGCTCTCTCGTGGCTATTTGATCGTTTCATATAAATTCTTGTAAATAGATAACAATAGTATATAAACAAATGTTACCCCTTCTAGAAATAACTTAATTGCAAATGCGTTTCTTTATATTAGTAAAAGACGTTTAAAGCGTCTAAATGTTGCACCCGTCAGAATAGAATCGCCCATAAGTATTTTAAATTATTGACGACAATCAGAAAGCTTTATGCTTTTATTTCTAGTAATATAAAAGAGCATTTCCATTTTATTTCACCGGTAAATTTCTCGATCGTGTCCGATTTCAATAAAATTTGGTGAGTGTGTAAAGTAGTGTATGTGTGTAAGAAAAATGATTTTTTTTTTGAAAATTGTGGCAACACTATACCTTTGAATAACTGAAAATTTTGGGTTAGCGACCTCACTCTAAAGTTCATAACTTTTGTTTTTTATGCAAATAGCCACATATGTTCTCTAACCACCCTGAAAATTTCAGAGTGGTAGCACTTAAACTTTTCAAGATATGTAGAGCTATGTAGTTACTACAATATACATACTAACAATTGAATTATTTTTTTTATTCAATTTCTGCACAACAAAACAAAAAATAAAAAATTCAATAGATGTAAAAAAAAACAAAAACAATTTCTTTAAAGAGAGAAAAAATAAAGAAAAAATTAATTATTAATTTAAAAAAAATACAAAATTTTATACAAAACAAAAAAAATAAAACCAAAATAAATAATTTAAGGAATAAAATAAACGAATAAACAAAAAAAAATAAATAAAAACAAAAAAAAAACAATGAACAAGTTATAATTTAAAAAAAGGGTTTAAAGTTGTAAATTTTTTTTTATCCATGTTATTATTATTTTATGTTCACTTATTAATAACCTTAATAGGTTCTACAAATTCCACAGAATTTGAAAATGTTTTGGCAACTAGCCAAGCAATAGCCTGTAGCAACCAGTAAAATAACATTTTCTTGATTACATATCTCTACTTTTTTTTTGATATCTTGAAAAGTTTAAGTGCTACCACTCTGAAATTTTCAGGGTGGTTAGAGAACATATTTAATATCTTTTACACAACAAAAGTTATGAACTTTAGAGTGAGGTCGCTAACCCAAAATTTTCAGTTATTCAAAGGTATAGTGTTGCCACAGTTTTCAAAAAAAAAAAAAAAAAAATCATTTTTCTTACACACATACACTACTTTACACACTCACCAAATTTTATTGAAATCGGACACGATCGAGAAATTTACCGGTGAAATAAAATGGAAATGCTCAAAAACTAATTTAAACAAATATTTTTGAGAGGAAAATTTATATTCGATCCATGGTAAATTATGGACCAATCATCAGAAAATTCTGTAGAGTGTTTTATGGTATTAAACAAACTTAAGTTTTAAGGTGGTTTTCCGAAGGCCCATAAATCACAAAATTGCATAAGATTTTTTTGGACCATGTTATCACTAGGAAGTTTTTAACTTTTTTTTGGCCAAAAGTGAATTTTTTTTTTGTTAAATTTTGATATTTCTTTAAATTTAGTGCACTTAAAACATACCAAAATTGGCATCTGTGTGCATTTTTTTCTACAATGTGGATTTACCGTTACTTTATAAATACAAACATACATACCGTCGGTGCTCCGGCAAAATCGGCAATGAGTTTTTCCTGGGTTTTCAGGAGAGCAAAAAAAAAAAAAACAGTTTTGTGTAGTTACTTTAGCATATTTTTTAATTGAATAAATGTTAACATTGCTTTAAGTATTTCTTGAAACAAAACTCGACTTATTGGCAATTTTTTTCGAAAAACTACACATAGCTCATTTTGTTGGAGCAATTTTAATAACTATTTTTAAATTTTATTGTATGGGATCCACATTATATGGTTCATAATGATCATATTGAATCCATTCAAAAACAATTCTTACTTTTTTGCCTGAGAGATAGATACCGAGGATATGATAATCTCCCCTCATATTCTACAAGATTATCCTTAATACGTTTGCCAACACTGAAAACTCGCAGACGGTACGGTACTATAATCCCTTATTTATAAAAACTTTCCGAACTAACTATGCTATGGCAGACCCATTTAGAAAACTGTGTTGCTGCATTAATGAAATATTTGAATTTGTTGATTTTGCTTTAGATATAAATATTGTGAAACGTTTTATCGTTCCCTCAATATAACTATAGCGTATAATTTTTTGGGGTTTTGAGAAAATCGTGTTTAAAGTTTTTGTCAAATCGGATTTCTATTAAAACCTCAATATCGCGGTAAATAAAAATTCTTCATTTTGGATTTTTCGACGAATATATAATACCGTTTCTTGGCTTTAAACTGAACAATTTTTTTTATTCTACGCATTCTTGAAGACCATAATTATGTCATTCAAATTGCAAGTCCTCTATATAGGCTATTTTATTTTTTAAGGAATTCGTATGATGTATCTGATACACTATTTTATTTTGTATGGTATACGGTGTTTTATTCAATAATTTTACGGTATTTTTATTAAAATATTTGATTTCAAAAAATGGAAGTTCATTTGTATTCTTTTCCTTTCTCTGCTTCATCTGGCTCATTTAAATAATTTCGCTTCTTTCCACCTTGTAAGTTATAAAAAAAATGACTGCGAGCCACGAGGAATTACATTCTTCTTGCACAAATTTTGGAGATCATGCAGCTTTCGATGGTCGGAATGAAACTATTTCTCAAACAATAGTGTATATTATTATAAGTTATTTTATGAGTTAAAGTTTTCATAAATTGTATTTTTTTCTACAATCTAAAATGGAGTATAATGCGTATACACTATTATTCTTTTAACAACTTTGGAGTGGCAATTTCAAGTAAAATAACGCATATGAGTATACACACTTATTGAAGGAAAATTTTGAGCAAGAAATTATACACTATTTTTTCCAACGACATTTTGACCCACTTTTTGGAAGTAGAATTTGACGAAAATTTGACCAGACATAAAATCAATGATGGAGATTCTAAATATGCAATGAGCACATACGCTATTGTTATATTGTGGGGACGATATTATACTTAAGTTAAATACTCATTGCATTAGGATTAATCCATAGACCGAATTATTTTAAATAAATAAAAAAAAATAAAAATAAAATATATGAATAGCTCTTTTGTTTCGAAGACAGAGTTAATATTTTCATTAAAAGTTGGCATGTTTTAAACCGTATACGGTTAAGGTAAATTATGGACAGATTTTTACGAAATTTCCCAATGCGATTTCTAGTTCTATTAAAATGGTTCGGCCAATTTTAATATGATAGCAGTATTTGTTACGGTTTTAGGCGTACTAAACTGTTTTCCGGGAGTAGGTTTTATATGGGGTCTATGATAAATTATGGACCGATCTTCACGAAATTTAACAGTATGATTTCTAGTTTTATGAAACTGTGACGTATAAGTGTTTTAGGCGTACTAAAATGTTTTTCTGCAGTAAGTTTCATATGGGGCCTATGGTAAATAATGTACATATCTTCACGAAATTTGACAATGCGATTTATATTCTTATAAAACTGTGACGTACAAAATTTTACGGTATAAGGTATATTATGGAACGATCTTCACGAAATTTCACGGTATCATTTCTAGTACTATAAAGCTGTGAGGTACCAAATTTTATTATGATAACATTGTTTATTACGGTATAAGGCGTACTAAACTGTTTTCCGGCAGTATGGTTTATATGAGGCCTATGGTGAATTAAGGTCTGATTTTCACGAAATTGAACAGTATGATTTTCAGTCGTATAAAACGAATTTGTGCAAAATCTTATATTATTCTAGGAATGGGCAAAAAATATCGATATATCAAAATATCGATATTTTTAAAAAGAATAATCGATATATATCGCCGATATTTAAAATACCGCTATATCGATGTATCGATATTGGGATACGACTTCGAATTCGATATTTTTTAAAGTCAGTCTTCATTAAAAACTCAAAATTTTAGACGTTTTTCAAACAATATGCGTTTTTTAAGAATTGCCATCACTGCATGCATCATATGTTTTTTATAACTAGTATGAAGATCTATATCTCTCAGTCTACAACTGACATGATTTGCTGTTATAACATTATGTTATAAAAGGGTTGTTAAAACATTTGCATTAACAACCATGTGAGAAAACCTCTAACATGATGAGTCTGTACTTAACACTAACGTCATATAAGTGTTAATGTTAAGCATTTCATGTCAGTTGTAGACTGCATGTAAAGATTAGCATTTATAAGAAGAATTAAGAAAAAAGGGGGGTTTCACATTGCAGATTTCTAATTAAAACAGTAAAGTCAAACGAACTTGAAAAGATTTATTTTATGCGGTTTTGGAACAATATATGTGCCTATATATATTTGGAATAATAATAATATTTGTGCATAAATGTATATATATTACATTTTTTAATTTGGTAATAGTTTCAGCAAAATACGTTCGATATATCGATACATCGATATTTTTTAAATAATATATATCGATACTCTTAAAAAATATCGATTCGATATATATCGATATATTTTTCAATTTGCCCATCCCTATATTATTCCACCATTTATGTTAGTTTTTGTAACAATTTTTTAGGGTGATGGTTCCACATTTTGATTCATGGCTCTGATCCTACTGAACCGATTTTCCTGGAGTTCAATATCAAACTGCTTAGGATAACTACAAGCAATTTGATATCAAGTTTGTTCTTTTCTTTTGAGTTTTTCGAAAGTGAGCGCGTTCTCAACAGACGGACAGACAGATATGGCTAAATCGACTTGGTATAGGGTAAAAACATATGAAATCAACCGAAATATTAACATTTCTGACCTCAGCACCTCCAAATTTGATAAGATTTTGTACACATGATCTATGGATCGGCACAATAATATTTGCCAACTTTCAGACATATAGCCTTCCAATTCATATAGCCAAACATTCAGAATTATGGACATTACAAGTTGGCAAAAATCAATAAAAATGCACTCAGATGCCTTAACACAATTTTTAATATCTCGAAAAGTATTCATTGTACGTTAGTAATAAAGGGCTCATTTTACAGACAAAAACATGCGCCATTCCAAAAAATTTTTTTTTTAATTTTCGATCAAGGATAATGTAAATAAAAAAGAGGACTAAAATTTCCAAAGGATATATCTCGAAAATCAATATTTTTAAAAATTTCAAAAAAATATATGTTAATTCTTATTATGTTTTGTACAAGTCTGCCAAATTTCAATGTGGAGTCTTTAATACAACATGAGTTATTAAGAAAAAAGCAGGCGAAGGTTTATGTATTTCATGAAATGTACCAAAATACAAAAAGGTGACAAATTACAAAAAGAAGGACAAATTAAATGTAACGGAACTTTTTCGACTTTATAACCTAGGCGAAATATTTATTGCCTGTTCAAACAAAAAATGTACAAATATTTTATGACCTGTGGCCAGCTTATTGGCAGTAGCAAATTCAGTCCCTATTTAAAAACATTTTATGACCCGTAGTTCACGCAAATTTTCCAATTCAAGAAAAGCAAGGCGTTTAATTTTTTACCTGAAATCTATTTTTTTGTACCAAAAAAAAAAACAGTATAAATAGTTCAGAGACTCTAAGTCAAACTTCAGTTGAATACTAGATTTCATAAGTGCTAAACGTTAAAGTGTTAAGTGTTAAAGTGACTTGATCGTTTGAAAAGGAAAAAAAAGAGACTAAATATTTAAATAAATTATAATTAATTTTATTAATAAAATTGTGGTATTTAAATAAAAAATATGCCATTTAATTCAACATTTTGCTGTAATCCTTTTAAAAAATCCGGTCACACTGGGTGCAATAAAAGTTTAAGACAAGTCCAAGAATGGATGCTACAGTATGCTAAGGATAAAAACATTACGATTATAAAAACATTGCGAAATAATAGAACAATTAAAAGAAAAGTTTAAAACATTAACAACAAATAGTGAGAAAATCCAACTGCTAACAATTTTACCAAAAAGCTGGACAATACATAAAATTGAGGAAGAATTCCTGGTAACAAACTATATCGCGAGAGCATTTGGTTGAAACAAAGGGTGTGATGAGTACGCCTAACGCAAAACTGGGAAGTCAAATTTCACCAGTGACAAGCAGTTTAGTAAAATCATTTTATGAATCCGATGACGTCAGCAGGTGTATGCCCGGACAGAAAGATTTCGTGTCTGTTTTTGAAAATGGTACAAAAGTCAGGAAAAATAAAAGACTTTTGCTTGGAAACTTAAGAGAAATGTACGCCTTATTCAAGGAACGACATGATGGAATAAAAATAGGTATTTCCAAGTTTTGCCAACTTCGTCCGAGGAATATAATTCTAGCAAATGCGAGTGGATCTCATAACGTGTGTGTTTGTACAAAGCATCAAAATGTGAAGCTGATGATTGATGCTATAAATTTAAAAAAATTAACTGCTGGTGTTCCGAATTATCAGCTTGAATGTTACAAAGATTGTTTGAAACAAATGACATGCATTCCATCTTCTTCAAAGTGTCACCTACGTAAATGTAACAAGTGTCCAGGAATTGAAAATTTTAAAGCAAAACTAAATCAATTACTAGAGCAAAATGATATAGATGAAATAACATATAAACAATGGGTTAGTGTAGATAGGGATAATTTGGAGACCATGATTGGCCAAGCCGACGTTTTTGTGGATTCCCTGTGTGAAAAGCTTGAAATTCTATTACCTAATTCATTTATTGCAAAACAGCAGGCAGCATATCTGAGCGAAAGAAAATCAAATTTGGAAGAAAATGAGTATATAGCAGTTTGCGATTTTTCAGAAAATGCTTCTTTTACTATTCAGGATGCAGTCCAGGGATTTCACTGGAACAACTCTCAGGCCACTTTATACCCAATTGCTATTTATTTTAAATCAGATGGAAAAACACAACATACAAACTTCATAATAATATCTGATTGTCTTGAACACGATTCTGTAACTGTTCACCTGTTCCATCGCCACCTGAATGTATTTTTGAGAAAAAAGTTTAAAACAACCCCGAAGAAAATCACGTATTTTTCAGACGGTATGGTGCCTGCAAAATCTTTTGAACTGTAATTTCGAGTTTTTAACTCGAAAAGACCACGAAGAAGAATCACGCTTCCTTCAAATTCGTTTTAAAGATTTGCGTACTATTCCTGGAACTCAAAAGCTGCATTCTATTGAACCTGTAGATAAAAAAAAATTAAAGTCAAGCGTTACTCGGCAGATGCAGATTTTTTAATAGAAATCCTTCAGAAATAAATAAATATGCTGTAATAAAGTGTTTAATAATGATAATACATTATGTTGTACTTTTTATTAAAGGTTTAGCAATGGAGAAAAAGAGTTAAAGCAAAGAAAAGTCGAAGAAGTTCCGTTACATTTGATTTGTCCTTCTTTTTGTTATTTGTCACCTTTTTGTATTTTGGTACATTTCATGAAATACATAAACCTTCGCCTGCTTTTTTCTTAATAACTCATGTTGTATTAAAGACTCCACATTGAAATTTGGCAGACTTGTACAAAACATAATAAGAATTAACATATATTTTTTTGAAATTTTTAAAAATATTGATTTTCGAGATATATCCTTTGGAAATTTTAGTCCTTTTTTTTATTTACATTATCCTTGATCGAAAATTAAAAAAAAAAATTTTTTTGGAAAGGCGCATGTTTTTGTCTGTAAAATGAGCCCTTTATTACTAACGTACAATGAATACTTTTCGAGATATTAAAAATTGTGTTAAGGCATCTGAGTGCATTTTTATTGATTTCTTCCAACTTGGAATGGCCATAATTCTGAAAGTAGGAGAGCTAAGACACTGAAAGTTGGCAAACGCTATTATTATGTTTAACTTTCCCTTCGTACCAAATTTCATCCAATTCTAAATCGGTGCGGTCAACTCATTGGTTGATTTCATATGTTTTTACCCTATACCCTCATTTGAAGATTTATCGTCATTTTGATGATTTTTGGCTCCACAAATTGCTCGTCGACGATTTGACGATTTTTCAAATGACAAATTTTGTACTAGTTTACAAAAGTTTTGCGTATTATTTCGTATTTTTCAATAACCTCTTCGATAATTTCGTTAATTTGGTTGACTTGTAAACAGTTCATAATACAAATATAAATATAATAGCACTGAAACATAATTTTTGATGAGCAAAATCGATGTTTCATCTCTCTAAGTTCATGTAGTAACTAATTTTCGTACTTTTTTATGAATGATTAAAGATCTTAATTGAGTCACGTCACTAATTCTAGATTCTTGAACTCTTGAAGCATATTCGGATATGGGTAAATCCAAAGTGTTGAACGTGACCAGTGATGTTAATCGTACGGTAATTACGATTTTTTAGGGTAATTTTGGGCCGCAAAAGGTAGTAAGGTAATTTAAAGAAATTTGAATTTTTGTAGGTTTTATAATTTTAACTTTTGAAAGACGATTTTCCATTAAATATGTAATCCTTTAATTCCCTGCGGCCCTTTGTTCCTACTAGGAACCACAGGACATAATATATATAATTCCCTGTGGAACATAGGGCCGCAACAAATGTTTTCCATTGTATTCTATCAGTGGACATGGTTTTCATCTCATTCCAGGACACGCCACACAGTGCTTTGGCCCATAGACATAAATCAAAAAAAAAAAAAAACAAGTCTTATATTGTACTTAAAAATGTACGGATCGATAGATAACAAAATAATTAAAATGAATTTTGAAGAATTTTTAAGATTTAACTCTTTTCGGCGGCGCTAGAGGTCGCCAAAGTTTGAGAATTTATAGTAAAAATGGCCAAACAATTACTTGAGTTTTACATGCTTTAGGAAAACTGTTGTAAAACTGTTGTTTTTTAAAGCACGAGATCGAAATTTTTTTCTGTAGTAGTTTACTATATTTAGAACTAACTGTAAAAAAATTTTATTGAATTATTTTCTCATAAGTGTCTTTTTATTGGTTTGAAAAATGCTTATTATTTACTTAAGCTCTAAAAATTTTCTAAATTTGATGGAATATTAAAAAAAAAAAGAAAAATACCGTCTATGGGTTTTTTTCTGATTTCGAATATTTAAACTGTTTTCTAATAACTCCAAGAAAAACAATTTAAAAAATTTTACCACAACTTGAAAAAAAAAAAATATTTTTTAAATGGCTATTTTCATGATTTTTGCTCAAATTTTGATAGTTTTAAGGAGTTTAAAAGACAATTAACTACAAATACTGTGAAATATTAATTGAAACTAATACCGTTCAATAAAAAACTACAAAAATCAAAATATGTATAAAAATTTTTTTGTGTTTGCCTGCATTTTACGGCATAAGAGGGCGCTGAAATCACAAATTCCCTTGGTTTTTTATTGTTTCAAGAAAATAATTGTAAAAAATTCATTTCTGGACAGATTCTGTAACACCTAACTATGTTCTTAACCTACTATAAAAAAATTTTAGGGGAATTATGCTCCTATACTTATTTTTTAATGGTTTGAAAAATGCTTATTATTTACTTAAGCTCTAAAAATTTCCTAACTTTGATGGAATATTAAAAAAAAAGAAAAATACCGTCTATGGGGTTTTTTCTGATTTCGAATATTAAGACTGTTTTCTAATAACTACAAGAAAAAAAATTGAAAATATTTTACCACAACTTGAAAAAAATGTATTTAAAAAAAATGCTATTTTCGTGATTTTCGCTCAAATTTTCATAGATTGAATTAGTTTAAAAAAAAATAAACTAGGAACATAATAAGAAATATTAAGGTATAAAAGTGGCTTTATGTAATTATAATGAAACGTAACTAATAACTAAAATAAATTTCAGGGTGCTTGTCCGAAGAAGCATTGGAAGCCAACACAAAATCGTGAGAAAAACCAGACTTTCCCATACGAGAAAAACGTCACGACGACACTCAAAAAGATTTGATGACTCATTTAATACATTCCTCAGATCCGTTGTTATCTTCAAACAGGAATCCAAAGACTAAAAAAAATATATTTTTTGAAGAAGTTGAGAAATATATACTGAGAGAAAATGTACCAGTTAAAGATGGCGAAACAAATGTTTCGTTGAGCGGCAACATTTTTTTGGAAGAATTCAGTACTGAAGATGATTTATTGTAATTAAAAAATATGAACATACATATGTAAATAATAAATAAATTAGTTTAAAGAAAATAAATTAGGAATATAATAAGAAATAATTCCAAATAATTCATTAGATCGGCTCAGAATCACTTTCGATTGGGTAATTTTTGAAGGTGTTATAGCATTTTTAAGAAAAAGGATATATGGCAGGACCTTGAGACCTTGACATCAATTAATGAAAAATGAGTTAAAAACGCTTAAAATGCTTTTGCAAAAATAACAAGTAAGAAAGTATAATCGGTCAAGCCCGACCATGTGATACCCTATAGTATAGTATTTAAAAACAAATTTCCTAGAGTGTAATCTATTTGGGACCCATGGGCAATCATGGACCCGCCAGAACAAAATTATGTTATGAGGTTAAGATTCGTTTAAAAGTTCTTTCTCCCGAATATTGTTTAGATATCTTAAGCTCCGTATATGAGTTTTTTGGATGAGGGTTTATATGGAACCTATAGTTTATTTTGGACCCATCTGGACAACATTTTGTCATGACTTAGTAGCTATCGTAAAAGTAATTGTCGCCAATTTGTATGTAAATACTAATATTTTTAAGGAAGCTGGCATTAAAAGCTTTTTCGGGAGAATGATTTGTATGGGAGCTATGTTCAAAAATAGAAAGATTCCAATACAATTTGATAAGCTGATTTTGATTGCAATCAAATTAGTTTGGTTTGTTCCAAATTTAATCTTGCCGATGTAATAAGATGGATTTTGTAAAATTATAGACCGATTCGTTCCATTTTTAATAGGCTTGGTCGTTGTACCAGTCAGAAACTCTGGGACAAATTTCATCAAATTGTCTCCGAATTTGCGATCTGTATGCACAAGGTTGCATGGACCGCCAGCCGGCCGGACGGACATCGTTAGATCGACTCAGAAAGTGATTCTGAATTATTTGGAATTATTTCTTATTATATTCCTAATTTATTTTCTTTAAACTAATTTATTTATTATTTATTGTATGTTCATATTTTTTAATTACAATAAATCATCTTCAGTACCGAATTCTTCCAAAAAAATATTGCCGCTCAACGAAACATTTGTTTCGTCATCTTTAACTGGTACATTTTCTCTCAGTATATATTTCTCAACTCCTTCAAAAAATATATTTTTTTTTAGTCTTTGGATTCCTGTTTGAAGAAAACAACGGATCTGAGGAATGTATTAAATGAGTCATTAAATCTTTATGAGTGTCGTCGTGACGTTTTTCTCGTATGTGAAAGTCTGGCTTTTCACACGATTTTGTGGTTGGCTTCCAATGCTTCTTCGGACAAGCACCCTGAAATTTATTTTAGTTATTAGTTACGTTTCATTATAATTACATAAAGCCACTTTAATACCTTAATATTTCTTATTATGTTCCGAGTTTATTTTTTTTTTAACTAATTCAATCTATGAAAATTTGAGAAAATAGCATTTTTTTAAATAAATTTTTTTTCAAGTTGTGGTAAAATTTTTTCAATTTTTTTCTTGTAGTTATTAGAAAACAGTCTAAATATTCGAAATCAGAAAAAAACCCATAGACGGTATTTTTCTTTTTTTTTAATATTCCATCAAAGTTAGGAAATTTTTAGAGCTTAAGTAAATAATAAGCATTTTTCAAACCATTAAAAATATGTATAGGAGCATAATTCCCCTAAAATTTTTTTATAGTTGGTTTAGATTATAGTTAGGTGTTACAGAAAAAAATTTGAATCTCGTAATCCAGAAAATGAATTTTTTACAATTATTTTCTTGAAACAATAAAAAACCAAGGGCATTTGTGATTTCAGCGCCCTCTTATGCCGTAAAATGCAGGCAAACACAAAAAATTTTTTATACATATTTTGATTTTTGTTGGTTTTTATTGAACGGTATAAGTTTGAATTAATATTTCACAGTATTTGTAGTTAATTGTCTTTTAAACTCCTGAAAACTATCAAAATTTGAGCAAAAATCATGAAAATAGCCATTTAAAAAAAAAAATTTTTTTTTTTTTCAAGTTGTGGTAAAATTTTTTCAATTGTTTTTCTTGGAGTTATTAGAAAACAGTTTAAATATTCGAAATCAGAAAAAAACCCATAGACGGTATTTTTCTTTTTTTTTTTAATATTCCATCAAAGTTAGAAAATTTTTAGAGCTTAAGTAAATAATAAGCATTTTTCAAACCAATAAAAAAAACACTTATGAGAAAATAATTCGATAAAATTTTTTTACAGTTAGTTCTAAATATAGTAAACTACTACAGAAAAAAATTTCAATCCCGTGCTTTAAAAAACAACAGTTTTACAACAGTTTTCCTAAAGCATGTAAAACTCAAGTAGTTGTTTGGCCATTTTTACTATAAATTCTCAAAATTTGGCGCCCTCTAGCGCCGCCAAAAAGAGTTAAATCTTAAAAATTCTTCAAAATTAATTTTAATTATTTTGTTATCTATCGATCTGTACATTTTTAAGTACAATATAAGACTTGTTTTTTTTTGATTTATGTCTATGGGCCAAAGCACTGTGCGCCATGCTCATGCAACTCGTTCTCAATTTGTCGTCTCCAAGTATTCGCAGGTCTACCAGGTCTCCTGGATTCTTGGGGGTTATATTCTACAGACTGTCGAGTTAAATCATGTGCTGGTTTTCTCATTGTATGTCCTAGCCAACTAAATTTACGCAATCGGATATTCGTACTTTAAGGAATTTGATGGGTTAAATTCCACAACTCCAGATTTGATATCATGGCAGGCCAGAATATCCTTTCATTACGCCTGAGGCAGCGGTTTACAAAAGCTTGCATTTCACTCATTTCACGGCTCGAAATATTCCAAGTTTCACAGCCATACAGAAGCACAGATTTTTCATTGCTATTAAAAACCTTGATTTTGGTGTGGGTTGAGATATTTTGAGATCTCCAGAATTTATTAAGCGTGCCATACGCTTGCTTTGCCTTACACAGTCTATTCTGTATATCTTTTTTGCTGCCCCCTGTTTTCGAAATTATACTTCCCAGGTAACAAAAGATTTCAACATCGTCAATAGGTTGGCCCGAAAGCTGAAAGTTCTCGTTGCATGAAGAATTTATGCGCATTGATTTGGTTTTGTTGATATTAATTTGTAATCCCGCTTTGGCTGCACGTGTCGCAAAGGTTTGAATCTTAGATTGCATGCAAGAGAAGCGGTGGGATAAAAGACAGACGTCATCTGCATAATGAATATCTTCTAACCTATCATGAAGGCCCCACGAAATTCCATGATGCATATTCATGCAGTGGTTCATAACTACGTCAAGTACTATGTTAAACAGTAGTGGAGACAAAACACAACCTGGACGAAAACCTACGTTTACTTTGATGGGGTTGCTTGCTGTACCCTCATGATGTATCGAACAAAATGCGTTGTTGTAAAGCTCCTTAATAAGATTAATTATCTTCTCGGGAACTCCTTTGCATCTCAGAGCTTCCAATATCGCCTTGTGCTGTAGTGTATCAAATGCACGTTTAAAGTCAACGAACACTAAGTAAAGGGGTGAGCGCCATTCAACCGACTGTTCCACAATTACCTTCAAGCTGTTGATGTGATCAATACATGACTTGTTTGGTCTAAAGCCTGCTTGTTCTGGTCTTAGCTGTGGTTCAATAATAGATGCAATACGATTGTAGATTTTGCTTACAATATGCAAAAGAGTAATACCCCTCCAGTTGGAGCAATCTTGCAAGTTTCCTTTTTTTGGGAGTTTTATTATAAGGCCTTCATCCGGAATTTTCTCGTTTAACCAAAAATTTGAAATCAAGGGTTCTAGTAACGTTGCTGTTAGAGTTATGTCTATTTTTAGAATCTCAGGAGGTATTCCATCAGGGCCTGCTGATTTACCGGTCTTCAAACGTTTAACTGCAGCTGCTATTTCTTTAAATGAGGGCGTTACGATATTTATCTCGTGCCGTACGTTATTTATATGATGCATTGGCTCGCAATCACATATTGTTGAAGATCCAGTCCGATTGACCAATAATAATTTGGCGTAATAGTCCTCCCACAACTCCAACTGCTGATCTTTGGTATAGATTAATTCACCCTGGTCATTCCTCAGGGTTTAATATTGTGGTGGCTATGCCCAGCAATCTCCTTCGTTATACGATACAGGTCCTTAGATCGACCCGTTTCACTGGCTATTTGTACATACGTCTTTGGCTAACTTATCAGCCCACTTACGTTTATCATTCCTTGCACTGCGTTTAACTTTTTGGTTCTGCTCTTGATATTTACGTTGTTCGTCCTGCTTTGATTGTGGATTTTTAGCATCATTCCCTTTTGACTTGGCTAGCTTTCTAGATCCTATTAATTGCCATGTATTATCGGATATCCAGGGCTTGTTGGTTTTTCTGGCGTATCCTATTTCACTTTTAGCCATCTCAATAAGTGTTGATTTTAAATCTTCCCAATAAACATCTATGTATTTTTGTTGGGGAGAAATTGAGAGAGTGACTGCCCTATTTTTCAAAACGTTACAGTAAAAAATGGCATTTATGACGATTTTAAAAATTAAAATTTTCTTTTTCAAACAACAGCTTGAACGCAAATTCACAAATATTTCCATTAACTTATTAATCATTACCAGTTCGAGGGTTGCGGGTT
Organism: Pollenia angustigena; assembly: GCA_930367215.1. Taxonomy (NCBI): domain Eukaryota; kingdom Metazoa; phylum Arthropoda; class Insecta; order Diptera; family Polleniidae; genus Pollenia; species Pollenia angustigena. Next base: position 182,954,162 of record OV884057.1, on the reverse strand, counting down.
CGATTGCCACCAGAGACTCTTTCATTGATCTGAAGGTCTAAGCTACTTTTATATATATATATATATATATATATATATATATATATATGTTCCCGACGATCCTATAAGGAGCATAGGGCCCCAACAAAATCTCTCCACTTTGATCTATTCATCGCAATTCTCTTCACTTCGTTCCAACTGGTGTTAAAAGTTGTTGCTTCAGCTATGACTTGCCTTCTCCATGTATGGGCCGGACGTCCTCTTCTACGACTACCTTGTGGATTCCACTCTATGGCGGTTTTAGCAATGTCTGGGTGTGTTTTTCTTAATGTATGACCTATCCAGTTCCATTTTCGTCTACGTACTTCAGCGGTTATGGGAGATTGCTGCGTTTCGAACCACAGCCTCTCATTGGATAACGTTTGTGGCCAATACACCCGAAGTATTCTTCTCAGACAGCGGTTTATAAATACTTGCATTGCCTGGATGTCTGGAGGGGCCGCATTCCATGTTTCGCAACCGTATAACAAAGTAGAACGAACATTAGAGTTAAACAGTTTAATTTTGACACCACGAGAGAGTGTGGAAGATTTCCATATGTAATTAAGTTGGCCGAAGGTTTGTGATGCTTTTTTAATTCTGTTAGAGATATCTGCGCTCGAGCCACCAGTTGTTGTTAATATAGAGCAGAGATAACAGAAAGAGTCTACATCCTCCAGTATATTATTACCAATTGTAAATCTGCTGCTGGTTTCAGCGTTTATTCTCATCACCTTGGTCTTGCCAATGTTTATTTTAAGGCCAGCATTCGAGGCCATGTCTGAAAGATATTGCAACTTTGACTGCATATCAGAGTATCGATGAGAGAGGAGGCAAATGTCATCGGCATATTCTAAGTCCTCTAATCTTCCATTAAGCCCCCAAGAAATGCCCCTATTATCTGCCATAGATTGTTTCATGACAATATCCAATACGATGTTGAATAAGAGTGGAGACATTACGCAACCTTGCCGAACTCCCGTTCCTACTTTAACACTCCTGCTCAATTTGCCTTCATGAACAATGCGGCAACTGGCATCAGCGTACAGGCTCTTGATAAGGTGGATTAGTTTGAGTGGGACACCTTTGCACTGTAAGGCTTTCCAAATAACGTTGTGGTTTAGGGTATCGAAAGCTTTCTCAAAATCAATAAATACCAGATACAGTGGAGAACGCCATTCGACCGACTGTTCCACTATAATCCTGAGTGTATTAACATGGTCAATACAAGATTTGTTTGGGCGGAAGCCAGCTTGTTGACATCTGAGTTGAGGTGTTAGTACGTCTGAGATTCTTGACGTAATTATGTGGGTAATTATTTTGTTGACCATACTCAGCAACGTTATTCCACGCCAGTTATTACGGCAAGTTAAATTGCCCTTTTTCGGAATGTTAATGATCATACCTTCCTTTAGTTCGTCAGGAACTCTTTCATTATTCCATATGTCATCTACTAAGGGCAAAATAAGCTGGGCACAGGTAGAGGGATCTGTTTTGAGAAGTTCTGGGGAAATGTTGTCAGGCCCAGGGCTTTTATTATTTTTAAGCAACTTTATAGCTGAAATCAGTTCAGAAATAGATGGAGTTGCGAAGGGAATATTTGCAGTATAATTATGGTTATCGCAATTGCATATGGGCTCATCCCCACCAGGCCCCGGAGCAAGGATTAAGGAGTAGTGGTCGGCCCAAAGATCTAGCTGTTCCTCTTTCGATGTTATGAGTATGCCATCATTGTTTTGTATGGGCTTTCCCGTTACAGTGGCTTTATTGGTAAGCTTTTTGATGAGCTTATAGAGATCGCCAGAACGATTTGTATCCGCTGCAGCTTGAGCTTCTAACGCTATACCGTTCGTCCAAGCACGTTTGTCGTTGCGGGCATTTCGCTTTACAAGACGGTCTATGGCAGAGTGTTGTGAACGTAGGGTTGCTTTCGCGTTTCGGGTTTTGGCGGTATTAATAGCCGCTTTTATTAGTTTTCTTTCCCTTATCAAGGACCAAGTTTCGTCAGATAACCATTGCTTGCGTCTTTGTTCCTTGAAGCCTATGTGCTTCTTAGCCGCTTCTGTTATAACTTTCTTAATAGTCAGTCTTTTCGCTGTGCATATGATGTTGTTCTAACGGCTTGTTGCAGTTCTTGGGTGTAATTTGCAGCAACAGAGGGATTTCTTAGGTTATGTATGTTACTTTTTTACTTGTCTAATAATGTTACACATCATCCATTGTTATGTGTGCACAAAAATAAAACGTTATATAACATATATTTTTAAAAAAGAAAAATAAGAATTATGAAATAAAAAATGCAACTGAAATATACATAATTTGTAATAACTTTTTTTTTTTGTATAGAGTATAAAAATTCAATAAAAACGAACATTTTTGTACACAATAGTTGATGGATTTCGGGATTCGGGATTTCCCGTTTGGCATCCCTAGATCAAATGGATTGATTTTATTGAAAATTATTTTACTGCCTTATTCATAAAAAAATACAATAATTTTTGTTAAAAATTTTCTTAAAACAAATTTTAAATTTAAATATGTAAATGGTTTATGAATACTGCTCTTATGTGCTATTTCCAAATGACAGGCCATGGACTGAGTGCTTTTCATATAAATTTTACTACACAATCAAACGCCAGCCATTTGGAAACAGCACAGTAATGTTTTGATTAAAAACCTTTGCGTACGGTAATTTCTTTTCAAAATCGGTAATTTTTAGAGGGCCGTAAGGTTATGAAAAAATATAAGTTAACATCACTGAACGTGACAGTCGTACGCATCAAAAATGCAATAACATTTTAAACAACATATATTTTTACGTTCTCTATGCTAAAGTTTATGGAGGGTGTGATTCTTGGTCAAAGATAATGGCAAAATAAAAATTTATTGTTAATCCGAATAACATATTTCTCTTTGAACTCTTCTTTAGATTTCAGACCATGTAAGAAAATTTTTTTATCAAATATCACCTCTTTAAGGAAGATAATATTAAGAAAACATACAACAAAATATCTCACAAATAAGAAATAACGATTGCACAACTTTGCAGTCTGATTGTACATCTAAGTGAACAAATTTATGAATAAATTTATAAAATAAGTAAAATCTAAATATTTCTCTATAACAATATCGAAAAATAATCAGCTTTTAATAACTTTTAAATTTTCGGTCTCGGTGGACCTTTTGATGGAAATGCCCATATATGACATCCTGAACAATACCAGACAAGGAAAGTCATATGTTGAAAAGCTTCGAAAATTAACTCACATTTATTTACTTACTAGCAAAAAATTTTTGAAATATTTTCCTATTTTGGATTTTTTAAAAATGCTTACCTCTCTTATTTTAGTTGGTAGAAGAAGTTTAAATTTGGATTTATAGTCAATAGGAGTAAGAAGAGCGGTTTTATTTTCAGAGATATTTTGAGACAAGAAATACATAAATAAGTATGGTTTATTTTTTAATTTAAACACAGGAAAATAGTGAAAAGTCCTTAAAAACTAACAAAGGTTAGTAGTTTTTACAATGACGACTTTTTTTATACAAAGCAATTAGAACGATTATATGTAGTTAGCGGTAAGATGTTACGTCTCAATCTGTAAGAATTAGATTGAGCCTTAAAATGCCCATATATTGTTATTAAGACTTAACTAACTAAACCCAAAAATATACTATTATTAACGAGCCATAACCTTCTCAAGATGTTGATATAAAATTGGGCATCAATAACATTTATAAAAGCCACTATGGAATTGCGAAATTTTATACTGGTAGGTCCAAAACTGACCAAAGGTCCCATATAAATCATCTCTCCAAATATATATATATATATATATAAAATAAAAATAGGCTTTGTAATTATGATAATTAATATGTGTGTACCAAATTTCATAAACTTTTGTTCAAAATAGCGAACAGTACTTTGCGCATAAGGTTACATGGACAGATAACTAGCCAGCCAGAAATTCTGCAAGCCGGATGGACATTGTTAGATCTACTCAGAAAGTGCTTCTGATTCGATTGGTATAGTAAGAGATGGGTCTATAACTAATATTTTAATTTTTTGGGAGTACATATTTTCATTCAAATGAAAAAAGTGTTCAACAAACAGGGTTACAGAAGTGGTTTGAATACCTTATAACTTTTTTAATTATTTTGTTTGTTTTATTTTTAGCATTTTGCGAAGAAGATTGGGGAATTAAGTCGGAATGTCTTTTAATAAAAATAAAAAAAAAATAATTATATACACTCGAAATTTTGCGAAAAGTGATGGAAAATATTGTTACCAAAGACACTTTAGATAAGAATTAGTTGTATTTATTAGTTATTTAATTAGTGTAAATTGTTATTTTATTAGTTATGCATATTTCTAGTGTTAAATCACTGTATAAAACTTTCTAATACAAATGTAATATTAAAGTTGTTGTGTATAATCGTATTTCAACCCTTCTGTATAGAACTTTCATGTTCTCAGATAAATGTTCGGCCTAAAGATAAAGGTCCACACTAAACATCTGCATGAATGCAAAAAAAATCAGCTATGAGACACCCACAAAAAATAACGGCACATATTCATTTAATTCATTTGCAATGAGAAGCAATGAGTGAGTGAAAAATATGCTTGAGTTGTTTAAAGTATGAAAGCATCGAACTCGATCAACTTGTTGCGTTCACACAATCCACGATTCACACTCGACACAACTCGGTAAGCATTGGATATGGTTGCTGCGGTATGAATATATGTTGTATGTTGGTACAAATGAGAAAAGTACGTATACGACTTTGTTATATACAATGAGTTTATTAGGCGCATTCGAATTATAGAATATTATTCGCGTTACCCGAGTTAACTGAAGAAAGATCAGAAAGGAAAAACACAATTTTTATTGTTATTAAAAATTTTTTTTTAATTATTTCTTAGTAATGAAAACAAAAAAGTATATAACACAAATAAATATTAAATTCATAAATATTTAAGTCAAATTAAGTTTTTTAAAATCTAAACAATCTACATGTTAGAATGTAAAAACATCATCTTTCCAACCGAAACAGGGTTGGACCCAATAAGGCAACGTTTTTCAGAAAGAAGGTGTCTAGCACATGAGAATGTTCTTTTTGAAGAGGCGCTACTTGCAGGAGTTGCCAATATTTTGCAGCTTAACTTATAGAGTAGTGGATATTTTAATTTATTGAACTCCCACCACTGAAGAACATCAAAATTGTTGTGCATAACTTCATTAACATTTTCGTACAACATGATTTCGTTTTGTACTCTGTCAGTGGTATTTGATGAATTCAAAGGCTGGAGAAACCCTGAAAAAAGAAGCTCCTTTTCATTTGTTAAGGATTCTGACTGGGAACTTTCATCTTGATTTGAGTTGGTTTCACTTATAAAACTTTCCATAATTTTTTGGCAATGTTCCTTTATATCGCATCTTTCAACATTCGTAAACTGCGAAAGCTTGTTAGTTGGTGGAAACAAGAACAGTGCAATTTTGTGAAAAATTGTGATGTTATTCATGACCACATCGTTTAACAAGTTCCCAAGTTTTTGTTCCAAAGTTCTTATGCACTCTAAATCATCACTGTTTATTTCGCATATTCGTTTTAAAAAGTAAATATGAACTATTGTCAAATGTAAAGTTGGATATATCTCGGCTTCGAGTTCTTTCGACGTTGCTTCAAAATGTTTTAAAACTTTTATAGTCGCAGTCATAGTATTTAGGTTTATACCACTAATTCTATACAATTGCTCCTTTTCTTGCAAGATGTTGCCAACTTCAATCCAGTTGTTTTGTATCGATTGTAACAAATAGTACATAGTATTCCATCTTGTTTTGGAACAACTTTTGAGAGTTGTTGTTAATTGCGAATTGCAGCCAGATATTTTAAAATACTTTACAAGCTTTGAGGACTTAACGCATAGTTCTTTAATTTCAACGTTTTCATTAATGGATTTCTCGACTATGTTGTGTAATAAATGATTAATGCAAAATATATGATCACTTGTTCTAAATGCAGCTTTCATATTGGAACCTCTGTCTGTAACGATTATTGCCCTATTAAGACTACAATTGAATTCACTTAACGTCGCAGTCACTTTACGGAGAATCCTTTCGTCTTTTTTTTAAATTAACGAAAAGTTGAAAAAGGATTTTGTTTAAAATATTTACTATTTGTTAAGACTATGCAAATACTTACTGGTGCATGGTTCCATATCCATTGATTTAAAAGCGAGCAGTTTAGTGTTTAATTTCCCATTTTTAATGAAGTGAATAGTTAAGGATAAGTACGACATTTTAAGATAACTGTCGCTCCACAAATCCGAAGTTAGGCCATACCCACTGAGTTCATTAAGTTCAAATTTTATGGAATCGTAGCTGGTGTTGTACATATTGTCGATATTCCTTGATATAGTTGTGGGGTGTGGTAAAAGTTTATCTACATCCACATTTGGTCCGTACTTAGCTCCAAGTAATAACATCAGCTCTGTAAACTTTTTTAAACCTTCGTCTTCTATCATCTTAAAAGATCGACAATTTTTTATCAGCCACTCAGTAGTTGTACTAACTACTTGTTTCTTCGTATCGTGGTCAACTTCTACCTTGGGGCTATTTTCTAAAGTGTCCTTTAAATTCTTAAAGCACTTATGCTTAACAAGATTAGAAGTACTGTTAACAAATTTGAGGACACTACTACAGTTTTTGCATGCCACAACGTTTTCTATAAAACTTCCGCCTTTATCAACTCTTCCAAAAATCTCCCAAACCTTGCTTTTTCCATTTTGCAGAATTATTTTATATTCTCCTCTTATAATCTTATCTTTAATTTCTGATATCTTACTAGCTGCAGCCGCTGACGACTGTTGTGACATCATCGATTCATCTGATGTATCCTACATTATGTTATTTATAATTTCACAGAAAAAAATTACGACAAATCATTGTCATATTGAATACCATATTCGTCAATACAATAATTTTTTTAATTGAAGGCACCAACAACCGAATTTGTAAATATAAAAAATTTTTTGTTAATTAAAATTGTTCACTTTTAACAAATATTTTTAACAATGAGTTTGTAACATTGAATAAAATACTAATATTTTATTTTTAGCAATCAAACAAAAAAATTAAATACAAAATTTGTCATTTTAACAAAATGTTTTGTTGCTTATTAATTTTAAAAAAATGTATGGCAATTTTTACAGAAAGAAATGCATTAAAAATGCTGATCTAATTAACTTTTTTTTCAAATATAATAAAAATCTCATCACAAATACATACCTTTAACATAAACGGACTTAGAATTAATTAAACCGTGTTAAAATTTCGGTAAGAAGTTTTAAATAACAGCTTCACTTACCCCTTACAAATACTTTGTTTTCAATAACAGTCCCAGCATTCATTTTTTACGAAGTTAAAACAAAACCAAATTAATTTTTTTAATTTTTTGAAACAAAAAAAAAAAAAAATATTAACTTTTTAAGGTTTTGTTTTTTAATTTGGGGATTTTTTTTGTAATTTTTTGGGGACAAGGAAAAAAGTACCTGATTTCGTAAAGAACATTTTTGAAAGAAATTGTTTTTATTTTTTCAACTAAAACAAATTGTTAATATGACAATTTAATTCAGAACATTTTAGAATAGTTTAAAAAAAGTGTATTAATTACATCATACTAAATCTTGTTATTTTTTCTATGTTAGGCGCTTATCCACAAAAATTTATATACATAATTACATCTTACCTCAATACTGAAACAATGTAATAAACAAAAAAAATACAATTTATTCGCCGAAAGTACGTGGTTACAACGTTGTTGGCGTGAAGAGAGAGAATGCACAACACAATGCATACTAATCACTCAATGGACTCGTTGCTACTAGAACTTGTCTTTTTGTTGTCTCTATTATTGAATGTTGTGAGTTCGAATTGGATCGGTGTATGGGACGAATTAATAAAATCTACGCCAGACGAAGCACAACGAAGTAGAATACAACTTCAACGAAGTACAACACAACATTTATTCAATGGTATTTTTGCACACAAGTAGCAAGAATCATTCATGAATGCGGTTGTGTATTCATTGGACGAATGCAGTTATGCAGATGTTTAGTCCACACCACGAGTTACATGCCTTTTCGTTGTAAATATGGCTGTCAAAAAAGTAGGATCTGTGTAGTTATACATAACAAGTTACACGCCCAAAAGCGAAGGATGCGTTAAGGCGTTTAATACGAAAAGTAGGTTTACTTTCAACTTTTGTAAGTGTTACAAGCAGCGTTTGAACAAATCTGCTGATTCTGACAACTGAAATTAATTTGTTACTGGTTGTGATGTCGCATAGAAAGCATTGCATGTAACTTGAAACGTAGAACGCAAGAAAGGTATTCAAATCCAGAAAAGGGTGGAAGCGAAAAGTATACAGGTTTACTTTAGTTTAGGATGAATAATGGTTATTTTAAAATACTTAAAAGCTCGAAAATGCCGGAAATATCTAGAAACCTGATATAAGAGTATAAATACTGCAGTCAATATTAGTTTAAACTTTAAAATGTGCAGATCACAATAGTAAGCTGTGAATTAGTTTTTATAAGCTGTAAATAATAGTTGTGAAAGTGAATAAGTTCTAAATAAAACTTGTAAACGGAACAAGTATCTTTAATTGTGTTTACATATTTTTTTTTTTGAAATTAAAAGAACTCAAGAGGTTTATTATCAAGGAATTGAACCAAAAACGTTATTGAAAATGCAGTAACGTAGCAATATGAAGAGTTATAACGAACTCAAACCCCTTCGGCTATTTTGGGCCGCTCTATATAAATGGGGTTAAAGAGGCCGCTTTCTGCTGGTGGCTCACCTTTTCTGTCACCTTTTGACCCTCAAAACATATACCTTATTACAGAACAGCAGCCGTATTCTGTAATTTGCTTAGCTAAAGCTTAATCTCGATCGCTAAAATTCCTTAGAGAATACAAAAGTTGAAAATTTTAGCGATGACATTAACAACTTAAATTGCGGTGAATTAGATGTTTATGGCATTGCAGAATTTAGCAATACACGTTACAGAAATGCATTCGTAGCCAAAAATCGCTAAATCAACTTTATCGATTTTTAGCGATAGAGATTTAGCTTTAGCGAATTACAGAATACGGCTCCAGGTATAAACAATACAGAAATACAGCATACTCTTTCTGAAAAACAGCACTCCTACTAAACCAACGAAACAATTATCAGCGCATTATCGATAATAATGAGCGAGCAATGATTATTTTCTTTGAACCAAATTTACAAAAATCCCATATTTTCCAAAAAAACATTTGCTTCTAACAGCATGCCACGGACACAATTCGAAATATTTTGACCTAATTTTTTGGCTACCTAAGTTTTAAAATCTTTACTTATTAAAATTTTGTGGTGATAACAAAAATTTGGACTTTTGATCAATGAAATTAATTTCTGAGCCAATGTTCGAGATTTTTTTTCCTTCCAGCTAAGCCACAAAAAAGATGCAATCAATAGCTATCCATAAAACAAGCAACTGTTCTCTTGACATTTTTGTTTCATCAGTATAATTTTTCTCGGAAATACTTAAACAGGCATACATCTGTAAGTCCTTAACAAAGTTAAAGTAATAAGTGGAAGTATGTAGAACATTGTGAACAAAAAATTGTGTATATTTATTTATTTGCAATCTGGAGTAGATATAATGATACTTGATTATCTTTTTGTATGGTTAACTGCATACAATCAGAAAGCCCCAACCATTAATTAATGAAAGAGGTAATTTTCACAAATTTACATAAAAGAGGAGTTGAAAGTTTTAATTGAATAAAATAAAATACTTATTCATGAATGAGGATATTCGATACAAAAATACAATATACATACATACCCATTCTATGGTGCACTTGTGCAAATATGTATTGTATATTGTATTTTTCTCCTTGTACGAAAAATTTATTCCTTTCCGTCTGACTGATATTGATTAATACATAAACAATAAATAACAAGTTTCGAGAAAAATTCTACGATAAAAAAATACAACAAATACATGATAAAAATATTGAACAGAAAAAAAAAAATTAAATGAACACATAACATTGCACATTTACAAAACAATAAATCTTTAGGTTCAAGCAAAACGATTAATTTTCGCGTAAAAAACAAAATAAAAAGTTGTACAAAAATGTATGGATGGTTTTGAATGGACCGTACATGTTTAATAGATTCAAGGTAAAAGCCTAGGATAAGTTGCATTAAAAGTACAAAGGATAGAGGAAACAGCGTGAAAAACTAAAGACAGACAGAATGAAAATAAAATGAAAATGACCCCAATGGTATTAAGTATAATTAATTAAAAAATCTATCGAGCTAAATTCACTTAAAAAGAAATATTGCGATTCATTACATAAAGTGTTTTAGTAGGAAGTGTTATTTAACATCGGAGATCATCTTAGATAGTATTAAAAACTTAAACCCTTATAACTAGGGATGCGATTTCCATGCAAATGCATTTTTTTTGTCGATAGTCTAAGAACGATGTCGAACAATTATCTATTCGAGTCACTAAGTTTGAGTTAAAATGGAATCGATTTGTTTTTGCATATTTTGTTTAAAATGCATATTTTTGCATATTTAGGTTTTGAATGAATATTTTTGCATATTTTGATATTTTTAGGGATTTTTTCAAAAAGTTCTTAAATAAATTTTTAAATACATAAAAAAAACTTTCCAAACAAATTTTTAAATAATACACACATTTTACAAGATTTTCAAGATTTCGACAAAATATGCTTCTATTTTAAGCCGATGCAGCACCTTACATGGTTAAGGCTTCCAATGTTTATAATATTTTATTCAAAACTGTTAAAAGTTACTTGCTTGGAACATGGATATCCCTTGATTTCCCTTCCACTGCAGCCAGAAGTAGCAAAATGGGGCCTGGCTAGATGCTTCAGAGTTCTATTCAAAAACTTTGAGTAATTTAAGAAAGTTAGAAGAGCTTGCAGAATTTAAAATTAACAATGTGGAAGGAAGAATAGCCTGACAAATTAAAAAATCCAAAACGTTTTGCAAAAAAAAAATTAAGGATTTCGAAAAATAAAATAAATTTTAAATATTTTTGATCTGATCTTGAATCAAAGTGAGATCTGAAAATAAATTTTTCAAAATGCATTTGCATTTTTCAATTACAAGACAAAGTTTTACTTTTAATAAAATTAATTTTAATTAGTTATTTAAGTTTTTAAAATATATTTGAATAACAATAGAGTGAATTGTTTTTATTTTTGTTTTTAGTAAAATTAAAAAACGATTTTTATGGAAAAGCATATTTTTTTAATTGCATATTTTGGAGTTTGGAGTGCATGTTTTAAGCGCATATTTTCGATTTTTTAGTGCATGAAAATCTCATCCCTACTTATAACAAATCATTTTATATACAAGTCTAATACAAACTTTCTAAATAAAAGCTAGGGCATGGAATTTCATGCTAAATGCATCTTGCAAAATATGAGCATAAAACATGTTTAAAAATCCACTTTTTAAATCCACTTTTTAAGTAAATTGAGATTTTGATGCCGTGTGGTAGAGAAAGATACACCTCGTCGACAAGCACGACGTTAAATTAACTACTATATTTTTGGTTTTCCTCTCAAGCTACAATATGAAATTTAAAACGTTTTTTTGTCTCTCCTGTAAAATGGACTTAAAGGGACTTAGCAGGTTTACATATTTAGCCGACGATATGCTTTAATAATTAGTAAAATATCTATTTATTAATTTAAGAAAAACTGACCAGTGTTTAAAAAACTGCAGTCGAAACCAAAAACTGTTGAACAAAAAAAAAAAAAAGTGTGTGTACAACTTTTCGCTTTTTGAGTTTGTTTGACAGCGACTATTTACTAGGGTATTCATTTAATCCGCCTTTTGCTTAAATCGGTTAATCGCTCGATTAATTAACCGAGGTTTTGGTTTAATCGGTTAATAATCAGTTCATTTTGTTGTTTGATCGGTTAACCGATTAATAATGTTTTTTTTATAAATTAAGTAATTTCAATATATGAAAACGCATTAATTGTTTATTATTTGGAGTTAATTAGTAAAAAAAACAATAACATACCAAATATAACAATTCTTGAAGTAAAACGAGCAAACGAAAAAAAAAAAAAACAATTCATAAATATTTAATATGCATTTTTCAATTAATACACAAGGTGTGCTATCAAGTCATATCGCCATAATATCCCAAATAATATTTTACAATTGTTTAAAATAAATATTGTTGTGTTTCAAACAAAATAAAAATTTTAATGCTGTGTTCATTGATTCTTCATAACTGTACAGTAGAAATCTAAATTATAAGCGGTAGCCGACAACAGTCATATCGTCAGCTTAATATCCTGCTAAGTTACTTTCAGCAAATTTAACAGGAGAGACGAATAACTTCTTAATTTTCCTATTTGCAGCTTGATAGAAAATTAAAAATACAGTTAGTTTTACACCCTTCAAGACTTAAATAGAATAAAAACCACATGCTGGTCGACAAGGTGTACCTTTCTCTACCACACGGCATCAAAATCTCAATTTACATAAAAAGTGGATTTAGCCGGTTTGCATATTAAGCCGACGATATATATTTCTTGTAATTATTTAAAGACATAAGACTTTATGACTATCTTGTATATCCCCCAAATATGTATTTATAAAAAAATAAACTGAGATAATTTTATTAGTTATAGGAGATCTTTTAAAATAATCTTTTAGAGATGTTTTTTGTTGCCAAAACTTGACTTGGAAAAAATTCTTTCACTTATCGTAGATGAATATCTAATTTCTCAGTCCTTTTCAAGGATTTCTCTAAACATATAAAATACTCCATTATGCCGTTAGAGTTTTTTTTTAATTTTTAATACTTCTAATTGTTTCGGTTAATTTTGTTAAAAGACTGATATGAAAAGATATAAGAAGAAACAAATAACTAAACACATACATAAAACAGAAAAAACGTGTTGGTAATCAAAAATTTAACCCATTTTTCGCCATATTCCTGTTGATCGATAATGAAGATAAAAAACATTGTAATTTTAGTCACCAGTCGGCGGAAAATGGGTTAAAATGAAGATCACTGGACACCTTATTTGTTTTTTATGAAAATCACAAAAAATATGTTATAATACTACAAAATATTGAAAATTTTATCACATCGGTTAATCGGTTAATCGACTGAAATTAATCGGTTTAATCATTAATCGAAAAAAGGCAATATGAAATTAACCGATCAGTTAATCTTGTAGTAATTAATCGGTTAACCATATACCCTACTATTTACATGTTATAATACTACAAAATATTGAAAATTATATAACATCGGTTAATCGACTGAAATTAATCGTTAATCGAAAAAAACCAATTTGAAATCAACCGATCAGTTAATCGGGTAGTAATTAATCGGTTAACCGATTGACGATTAACCGAATGAATACCCTACTATTTACATTTAATTAATCAAAAGCAGTACATTATTTAACGTTCGGCTCACACACCCAGGAACGATATCTATTTTTTTAGTGATTGTGTAGATATACACAACCCTTAACTATTGTGTATTTTCAAGAAAGAACCGAATATTATATAATGTTCGGTTCTTCGTTAAAAAACAAAACAATTGTAGTGATACTGTAGACAAACATTATATTTTAATGTTCTATAATGTTTTTTCGTGTGTGTATTTTGTTTTTGTAAAAAATTTTTGTTTTTTTTACCAGCCAAAAGGGACGAAGATTAATGAGCCGAACCGAACACATTGAAGTTTGTGGATTTTCAAAAAAAAAAAAAAAACCGAACTGTATTAAATGTTCACATCTTTTGTTTAGTTGTAACCTTGTGCGCAAAGTACAGGTCGCAATTTTGAAGATAATTTGATAAAATTTGGGTCATAGGTTCTAATTGGCACAAGGTCCATGTCTATTGAAAATGGGCCGAATCGTTTGACCACGAGAGAAGAGAGGGGAAAATTTCTTCCTCTCAGAAACCATCAAACCGATTTTAATAAAATTTAAAACATAGATAGATCCATATTTGCACGGACACATAAGATATGAATTTTTAAGAATATAGGACCACGAGGGGAGATAGGGGCAATTTCAGCCTCTGTTTATAAACATAGATAAACCCATATTAATATGGACACATAAGCATGATGTGTTATTAAATTCTGTGGTGTAGGGTATCATATGGTCGAGCTTGACCGACTATACTTTCTTACTTGTTTTATGATAGTTTTCTAAAATATAAAGGAAAATTCTAAGCTTCAATTATTGTAGTCCAAAAATTAAATGAATAATATCATTTGAAATTGCTATTTTCCGAAATACTGTTGAAAATGGTGTAGAAAAAAATACTTAACCCCATATTTTTTAAACACTTAACCTTTTTTTTAAATATTTTCATTCAAATTTTCAAAAATTTTCAACAGGACCTCAGATTTTACACAAAATTTTTTAAAACAATCGTTAACTACTACACAAAGGATTTCACTAAAAATAAGTAATTTCACAAAAAAGTTAATTGTTCTCATCTGAATTCAAGATGAAAATCTAATTTTCAAACTTTCATTTCTACATTTTCATTTTCGAACACACTTTTCTAAAATACATTGAAAAATATCTATTTTTTAAATTAGTTTTCTGAAATTAATCGGGAGATTTTAAATTTCACTTGCTGTAGTCTGAACATCGTTAAAAATGGTGTTTGAATCCCCCTAGAGACTCTGGTTTATTTTACTACAACAACCTGAAGGTCTAAGTTACTATTGCTCGGTTAATTAGCTAGAATATAATATGAAATTGAATTTGCAATTCTTAAAAAATAAATAAAATATATAAATAATTTTTATTGTAATTAAAATTTCCATTATTTTAAATAACATTAAATTGTATTGTTATCAATGCTGCCACAACCAATACAATTTTTACAACCAAAATTTTTGAAAAAGCTACCAAATGTGAAAAAATATAACCAAATTTAAAATGCTTTTTATTAATTGAGAAAATCATTATTTTAAGTTGCATTTTAATACAAAGGTTAGATAGATATTTGCACTTTATAGGAAAATAATAATTATAAGTCAAGAAAACAAAACCAAGAAATTAAATTCTTTTACATATTAAAAATATAACGAGAAACTTAATTAACCACCAATGTCACCAAGTTCAGTTAAAATTAACTATTACTTCAACTTCCAGTTACCAATATGTTTTGAAAGCTATAACTAATAGTTAATTATAACTGCCCTTGGTGAAATTGGGGGTAAAAGTTTTTATTTATTTGAGACTCTTTTCGTAAAAAATATTTTTATTTTATAAGAGCTTAACCCATCCACTTTCTATAAAAAATTCAGTATGTAATATATACTATGTATATTGAAAGTTAATAAATAAAATATTTTTTAACATGTCTTTTACAATAAACGAAATTTGTACTTCACAGTTATAAATCACAAAAAAGGAAAATCGTTTCCTGCTTTTTAGCTGTCGTTGACAGAACCCAATAAAAAATTTTATCATTTTGCGAAGCACTAAAGGTACATTTAAAAAAACAAGCGCACAAATATGCGCTACGCAATAAGACATACAGAAATGCAGTAAAGTAAGTGAAAGAACTCTCAACAACTTTTATTAAAAAAAATAACACTTCAAGTGCTACGGCATTCCCTTACTACGAAGCAGGTTTGTAAGGGAGAACACTAAAAAATAACGGTATCAAAACATTCAGTGTGTAAAGCTGATCGTTACATCCAACAATTTTTATGTGCGCTGAATAATGCGCTTTATGTGTCAAAAATGTATTGCTTCAAAGTGGGAACTCGCCATATAAAATTCATGTCTTCCGTAAGCGCAATGGTAAGCGAAACTTTTATGTTTCTCCCTTACAAACCTGCTTCGTTGGAAGCTCCATTTTTTATTGGGAACTGTCTAATATGGCGATTTTTTAATCCTTTTGTTGATGGAAATTTACGTTTGGCGATTGTTTTGGCGACATAGAAAACGATTGGCGAAATGCATTTGGCATTTTTCTAATATACATACATCTAAAATATTATAAAAACTTTTTTCTCTTGTTTGTAAATTTTATTTAAAATTTATAATTCTTATTATTAATAACTGCTTCAAAATTGTTCTATTTGATACATTTTGTGAATCATTGTAAAATATTGTGGGGAATATAAACAAATTCGCCTTTCGTAACGTACATTCAATGGGGCATAAGTACTTGACTGACAGTAAAAGGTTTTTTTTTAAATTAAAAATATTGCCAAATAATTATTATAATTATTAAATAAATACACATACCGACAAGTTATAAACAGTTAAATTTCAAACTTATTAAACTTACAGCCATTTCTTACAGAAAGTTCCATATATTTTAAAATTATATATTATAAATCAATGTATTTTTGAAAAACCTTTAAAATTCCTATGTGTATTTTCAAATATGTATTTAACTATATCTACTTCTGGAAATAACCTCAATTTAGAACATTTAACTTATATTCAAGTTCTTAGAAACACAAAAACGACTTTTGTGTAATTTTTCAGTCATTTTCTGAAATCGATTTCGCAAGATTTTACGCACTTTCTACTTTAAGTACTACTTGTCTTTAGTACTCATAAAATCAGGAAAAGCCACGCTCATAAAACAAAATAATTGAAAATCTCTATAGATCAAAACTTCGAACATGGCCGTTTTTAATATAAAAATCACAAATGTCAATATTATTTTGTTCTCGATGAAGTATAAAAAACATCCGTTCATTGGTTACAAAAAATAAAAAAAAATCATTGTACACAATACAAATTATTTGAGCTCGTATATAATTGTATCAAGAAAATCATATTAGTACGTATTATTATTTTAGAAAAAAAGTAACCAAAATGAAAAAAATATTCACATCTCCACATTGAAAAAATATATAACCAATTTTGGTTAGAAATAACCAAAAACGGCAGCTCTGATTGTAATGTATATATAAATCGGCTAAGGTAAAACAGTTAAGAACACTTTCCACCTCTGTATGTCAACCGATTTGAACAAAATATACACCATTTGAGAGGTATTTACTCAAAGAAGTGCACAATATATATTTTATTATCAATAATTTCAGAGTTATGTGGTATAACAGATACCGGCTTTGCTAACAAAAGCTTCTCTGCATAGCCGGCCTTTGGCCGGGCGCAAGGATATTATCCTCTATGGTTTAACAAAAACCGGCTTCGCTAACTCTTTTCTGCATAGCCGGACTTTGGCCGGAAGCAAGAATGTTCTCCTCTATGGTATAACAAAGACCGGATTAGCTAACTAAAGCTTCTCTGCACAAACGGCATTTGCGCGGTCGCAAGGATTTTTTCCTTTGTGGTGTAACAAGTACCGGTTTCGCTAAGTGAAGCTTCTAAAATCTGCCTTGTTTCCAAAGAAAGGCCGACTTCGCAGAGAAGCTTTAGTTAGCGAAGCCAGTATTTGTTATACCATAGAGGAGAAAATCCTTGCGCCCGGCCGAAGTCCGGCTATACAGGGAAGCTTTAGTTAGCGAAGCCGGTGTTTGTTAAATCAAAGAGTTTGTAAGCATGTTGTGGACATTATGACACTCTACAAAGTGTTATAACGTCCACGGACGTTATGACATGCCACCATAAAATTTTTTTTCAGTTATCAAAAAATAAAAAATTATGATGATCGATTATTCGACATTTTTCAGAAACCGGTTTTCGAATATTTCGACTATATAAATCTTACAATCTGTTCAATATTTTCGGAGTTATTTGCTACTAACACATATACAGAACACGTATGTAAATACAAAATTTATTTTTTTTTAAATTATCAAATAAAAAAAGAGAGGGTGCTCGACTATTCGACAGTTTTTAGAAACCGGGTTTCAAATATTTCGACTATATAAATCTTATGTATAAATCGGACGAAGCAAAACAGTTAAGAACGCTTTCTTCATTTGTTTGTCAACCGAACCTCTATGGGGAGAAAAAAGAGGAAATACGGGAAACTAAATTTCTTTTTTTTAATTTTCTGTGCTTCATGTCGACCTCTTTGCGCGAAATTATTGTATGTTACAAAAACTCTGCTATCACTTGCAATATAAAAATGGAAATATACATCCAATTTTTGGAGCAACGAAGTGGAATTCGCCTACAATATTTTGTCAGGCGACGTCTCTTTGAATGTAGAACAAGATTGCATCAAAAACTCAATTCTAAAAAAATTGGCATATACGATAATTTCGCGCAAATGGGTCGATGTGATAATTTTTAAATTTTCTATAATATTGAACTTAGAAACATAAAATTAAAGGTGTAGGGTCCTGAGTGAATGATAATCTATAAGATAAAAAATGTTGGTACTTTTTGTTTTTCCTCTGGAACTTTTTGAATTTTCGTTAATATTCGACCTATAAAGATAAAATTATACATTAAACTGGGTGAATAAGAACATGTCGACCCCTTTGCGCGAAATTATCGTATGTTGCAAAAACCAAATTTTACAGGAGAGCCATTTTTCTACTTTTCTCTGCTATCACTTGCAATATAAAAATGAAAATATACATTAAATTTTTGGAGCAACGAAGTGGAATTCGCCTACAATATTTTGTCGGGCGACGTCTCTTTGAATGTAGAACAAGATTGCATCAAAAACTCAATTTCAAAAAAATTGGCATATACGATAATTTCGCGCAAATGGGTGATGTAAGGGGAGCTTTTTGGTACTTTTTCGTTCAACAGCTGGTACTTTGAATCATTTTCGTTAATATTAGACATAGAAACATAAAATTAAATGTGCAATGCCTGAGTGGATGACAATATATAAAGGGGACTTTTTGATATTTTTTTTGTTTTTCAATTTGTATTTTTTATATTGAACTTACAAAATTAAGTTAACTCACGTAGAAAATAAAATATGAACCGGAGGTTGGTCCCTCGCCAAATTGATCCATTCGAAGGAAAAAATAAGTGCTCGAAACAAATAAATTCATATATACTTAGATGAATTAGGTTTTCTTCATATTTATATAAAAATTTATGGTCGAATTTTGACCATTAGGTGAACACTAGTCTGAAATAGTTTGTTGATTTTGTTCGGCTTTAGATTTTGAGTTTAAAAAATTTAAATAAAAAACTATGAACATATTTTGTTTTTACATTTTTCTTTTACTTTCTCAATATTTCAGTCAACGTTGCTGACCATCTTCCGGGGTAATTTCAAAATAAATTCCGTGGTCACAAGCGATAACCGCCTAATGCACGTAATTTCTACAAACTGATACCTAGTCGTGCCTAACAGTTTTCTTTACGTATCCGGTAACACTATTTTGCTTATTTATTATATTTATATTTATTATATATAATGTTAATTTTGCCTACGCGAATAAACTATCGAAAATCGATGGTGTAAAATACATTAAAACAGATCCCATAAAGTATATATATTCTGGGTCCTTGAGTAATTCTAAGTCGATTTAGCCATGTCCGTCTGTCTGTCCGTCTGTCCGTCTGTTGAAAACACGCTCTTTTTCGAACAGCTCAAAAGAAATGAACAAACTTGGTGCCAAATTGCTTGTAGTTATCCTAAGCAGTTTGGGATTGAAATCCAGCAAAATCGGTTCAGTAGGACCAGAGCTATGAATCAAAATATGGAACCACCACATAAAAAAAATTGATAATTTTGTTATAAAAAATAACATAAATGCTGGCACAAGGCACGGAATGAGATAAGATTTTGCAAAAATTTGTTTTATTTGACTGGAAATCACGCTGTTAAATTTCGTGAAGATCCGTCCATAATTTACCCTAAGCCCCATATAAACACTACTCCCGGAAAACCGTTTAGTACGCCTAAAACCGTAAAAATAACGCAAGCGGAACAAAATTTGGTACGTCACAGTTTTTTAGGACCAGAAATTTCGTGATGATCGGTCCATAATTTACCTTTGGCCCCATATAAACCCTACTACCGGAAAACAGTTTAGTACGCCTAAAACCATAATTAATAGCAAATCGTCACAGTTTAAGATAATAATAACATCATACAGATATTACTCCTTAAACATTCGAACTGTCGGTGGAGGGTATCAAAGATTCGGCACAGCCGAATATAGCACTCTAACTTGTTTTATCTTAGCATTGTGGGGTTAGAATTTTTGATTTTTAATTATTTTTTTTCTAATGCAATCATTTTTTCAGAAACGCAAGCATATATCGTCGATTGATAATTTAGATGTCGTATGTGGATTTTTTGCGGTTTTGAGTTAAGATCGATTTCTTTGGTTTTCCGACCTGAACTTTTATTTGGCGTTATCAGTTTTTCGATACCTCATACGGGTTTCGAGATATGCAGTGTTGAGTTTGTCGTATGTGGTATTTGCTGAAGCAATTTTCAAATTAAATGTCGTATGTAACTGCTAAACGCCACATACGACCAATTTCCATATAAAACGATCAAAAAATCGATTTATTATTTAAATGTCGTATGTGGATTTTTCATGGCAATACGATTTTTTTTCAAAATTTGTTTTTAAAATTTAGTGTTTTAATGTCGTATTTAAACATTTCGAAGCAAAATGTCGTATGTAGCTATTTAAATGACAAAAACGTTCCATTTTGCTACACACAACAATGTAATTCTGAACAAAAATGAAAATATTTTCTACCCCAAATGAGTTATAGGCATCAAACTTTTAAATTAACTAGTCAAATATTAGTAGTTTCTTCTCCTAAAAGAAAATCGCTTTGCTGAAAATAAATTTATAAGAGTTAAAACATCAAACTCAATTTACTCGAAACTATCGGAATCCACATACGACAATTTAATTATCAGCCGACGATATATAAAGTGCCTTTTCTAAAAACTATTTCGACTTAGGTGGTTATTGTTTGTGAACACAAATAACAATAAATCAGTTGTTTGAAGCTGTTGTTCAGTTGTGAATTAGAAATAATTTGATTACAAATTACAAGTTACATGTACATAATTATGTTTTATAAAATTCAAAAATACTATTCTTAAGTTCTATTGTGGCCCGATTTGGCTTGTTTTCAGGATCAAACAAATTGTGTAATTAACAGTAATTAGTTTAACAAACCATATCAGAAAACTAAATCCAGACATTGTTAACGACGGTTAAGCAAACTAATTCAAATAACACAACATTACGAAATACCATACCATTTAATCGCGTGGCGTTAGTAGAAAGGAGTTTTGGCATTTTTATGTATTTGATACAAAATTTCGTTCCATTTTTTTTTGTTTTTCTACTTAAAAAAGTACCTATATACACATATTTTCAAGCAAAAACAGCTATTCAAACATACATGCATATATAAACTACAATACAAATAACAGTTGTGCAATTATACTAATGCACTCATTAAGTAATTGAAAATTGTGGTGATTTTTCCAACAACAACCCGTACAACAAAAAAGCGACTAACAAATAAAACTAAAAACTTACTTTGGTGCGATTTTTCTGTACATCACTACATTAAGTTACAAAGAAGGCGAGAGGCTGCTTATTTCCTTATGGCCACCATGTTGTCGTTGCCCTTATTGTTACAATATGCATTTACAGATTGTTAAAAAAGTGAAAAAAAAATAAAAGCTATAGGGTAAAACGAAGTTCGAGAATAAAAAAAACAAAAGATTAATGAAAAATCGTTATCGCCTGAAATATGTTTAATGAATTGGAAAATAACTAACGAATTGTTGTATATAAGAAAAAACAGAATGATGATTATTAAAAAGCAACTTAGCAAAATCTGAAAAAAATTTAATTTTTTGAAGACTGTTAAAAAAAGCGAATTCTCATTATATATTAGAATCGGTGAACTGATTTAAAAAAATAATCAAGTAAATAGAAATGCTTTACTTTAATGATCGATATCATAAATACTATGGTATTCATTTAATCGGGGTTTGGCTTTAATCGGTTAACCGCTCGATTAATTAACCGAGGTTTTGATTTAATCGGTTAATAATCGGTTAACTTAATTATTGATCGGATAACCGATTAATAACATTTTTGTTATAAATTATCTAATTTCAATAAAGAGGAATGCAAAAATTATTGTTATTTGGCGTTTTTTAGTAAAAAAAAAAAAAAACAATAATATAATAAACAAAACAATTCTTGAACTAAAACGAACAAACAAAAAATAATTCAAATGATTCATACATATTAAACAATTAACTGTGTGACCATTTTATTTATCTTTTCAATTGATAAGATTTCCTTTTAAAATAACCTAAACATATAAAATAGAGACCTGTTTTCATTTTTTAAAATTTTTAAAACTTCTAATTGTTTCGATAAATTTTGTTAAAAGATTGTTTGTGTTACTATCGAGAGTTTATTCTGTTGTTAGGTCATCATTTGTATTTGTATTTATTAAATATGATTTTCTAACACAACAAGACATAATATTTTATAAATTACAGTATTAGAATCTGAAAAGTTATCCATACATTGATTTAAATAAATTAAATTAAAATTAAATTTAAATAAATTAAATTAAAATTAAATTTAAATAAATTAAATTAAAATTAAATTTAAATAAATTAAATTTAAATAATTATAAAATAATGAAAAATAAATAAAAATTAAATAATAAAAAAAAACAATATTAAAAAATAACGTTTTAATTATTTTTTTTAGAATATTGCTACATCATTAATTAAATTTACGAAAGATGTTCTTTAAGTAATTTTCTGAACCTCATTGCGCTGCTAGTAGTCTGCAAATTATCAGGGAGTTCATTCCAGAGACGGATGCTAAGAATAAAGAACTGACATTCAGAAGCATGGCTACGATATCTAAATTGAATCAACAATTTACCTCTTATATTAATATGATTTCTGTATAACGTGCTTAATTCCCAATTTTTCATATTTAAAAAATACACTGAAATTTATTGTTGAGTGAAAGATAGCTTCTTATAAATATTTTTTTTAAATTCGTGACATATAATTTTAACGTTTCCGTAAATATATAAATATATATATTAGGGCGGGCCAATTTGTATGCAGCCGAAAAATTCGATTAGAGCCGCCCCTAGGATGATTCTATGGACAATTCTAAGCAACTTTGGTATTATCTTTTTTATGTGTATATGGGGGGTTTTTGGGGTCGAGAAATTAATTTTTGATCTTTATTTTTACATATGACCACCACCAGAGGGCGTTTCATGCTTATTTTTTTAACTATTTTTCGTCTATTTTCCGAGAAAAATTTTTCGGTAAAATTGATCTTTATATTATTTTTTTCACCAGAAATTCAACCTAAAATATAAGAACATGTGTAAAAAAAATTAACTTAGTCGAAGAAAAGCGAAATAAGTTATTTTTGAAAGTCTTTCTTGCTTTCAAAACTGGGGTATTTTGCACGGCTTTCTGATGTAACTGCCATAACACTGTGTCGACTTTTTTCTAAAACACGTTTAGAAACGCTAGCCAGCAATTGAACATGTCTTTCCGTTGTTTGTATGTGTACCGGAATTCTTGGATCAGGCAATGGTGGATCATCAGAAAGCCGTGCAAAATACCCCAGACTTGAACGCAAGAAAGATTTTCAAAAATAACTTATTTGGCTTTTCTTCCACTAAGTTCACTTTTTTTTACACATCTTCTTATTTTTTAGGTTGAATTTCTGGTGAGAAAAATAAAATAAAGATCAATTTTACCGAAAAATTTTTCTCGGAAAATAGACGAAAAATAGTTAAAATATGCATGAAACGCCCTCTGGTGGTGGTCATAGGTAAAAATAAAGATCAAAAATGAATTTCTCGACCCCAAAAACCCTCCATATACACATAAAAAAGATAATATAACGATGAATAATAAATCGAATTTTAAATCAAAATGGGAAAAAATCATTTTTTGAAAAGTGGGAGACTCGAAAATCGAGATAGACCTATGGTTCCTTCACCAAAGTTGCTTAGAATTGTCCATATAATCATCCTAGGTGGCGGCTCTAATCGACAAAAAATTTGGCCCGCCCTAATATATATATATATATATATATATATATTATATATGAAACCCTAATTGACAGTCTAACAGATTTTTCGCCAAACAATCTTCATTTTGTTTATATATTTCCCTAAGCGTAATTAGTACAAGAAGCAATTATTATGAACCTCTAGTAATACATATAAAACGGAAAAAACAATCATTGTCAATTTAAAATAAGTATCAGCAAGCAATTTTCAAATTAACTGCAATTCATAGTATAAATAGTAAAAGAATTGAGATGCAATATAAAACAAGTAAGAAAGTATTGTTAGTCAGCCCGACCATTTGATAAGCTGCACCACAATATTGACATAGACTTTTAGAGAGTGTATTCTATTTCGGGGCTATGGGCAACAATGGACCCGGCAAAACAAATTTATGTTATGGGTAAACATTTATACAAGAGTAATTTGTGCCGAAAATAATTTTTTCAGATATCTACAACTCAACAAAATTGTTTCGTCTTAAAGTGATTTAATTTAGGGGGTTTATTGGGACATATAGTCAATTCTGGATCAAATAGCTCAAAACCTTGCCGTAACATTATAAAGGTTATATTTATATCAATAAAAACTTTAAAAAGGAAGCTATGACACTTAAAGCTTTTTTCGGGAGTGGTGTTTTTATTTGAGCTTTCGTTAAATACGAAGTGATTCCGAGAAAATCTGGCAAGATGATTTAGGTTCAAATAAAATATTTTTCGCCCAAATTAAGTCTAACTGCCACCTTAATAATATGGTTTACGGGCACAGGGATCCATTCAGGAAGGAAGTTTATATGGGGGCTATGTGAAACTATGGGCTAATTATCACCATTTCCAACAAGGAAAGTGCTTGAGACAATTAAAATCTAATTCATTATATTATCTTCAAAATTGCGACCTTGCGCACAAAGGTTAACTTTGACAACAAGCCAGAATGCTGGACGGACATCGTTACATCGAATCAGAAAATGAGTCTGCGTCGATCGGTATACTAAAAAGCTTTTCTAGGACCAATATTTTTAGTTGTTACAAACATCAAAACAAACGCATAATACTTTCTTCGCTATGGTAGTGTGGGTATAAATATTGAGATTTTAGCTCAAATAGTTAAGTATAAAAACGTGTATAAGTGCAGATTTTTTTGTCTTATATACCTCTTCTTATTTTCTATTTTTTATACTTCAACAGTGAAAATAGACAGCTGTTCTTCCTTGTGGATACTTAAGTGCGTTTAATTAATTTCATTTAGTTTTAATGTACAACGAAGTAAAGTGTCTGCCAAAATGTCTAAAGTACGCGAATTAAGTACGTGCAATTTATTACTCAATAGAAGTGTTAAATCAAAGTGCTATTGGGAAAGTTTATTAAGTAGTCTTGAAGTTAACAAATTTACATTTTCTAATATATGTATGTATGTATATTGTTGTACGAGTAAATTGTTGTACGAGTAAAAATTTATTTTGTTTTTGTAAGGTTGGATTTTCATTATGACTTTATAGCTTGAGGGACCAGGCATGACTTTTAATTTTTGTGTTGACTATGTAGATTAGATCCTTCGCTTGCAAAATTCAACGTTATACCTGCTTCCTTTACCAAAAAATCTAGTCTAAAGCATTGAATGTTAAATTTATTCAATAAATCGAAAAGAGTTTGATGGGATATTGGTAAAAAAAATATTTATTTTGCCATAATTTCAATAACTTGCTTGATTAATTTACTAGACATTATTTTAATACGAATATTATTGATACCTACTGTCAATTCTCATAATATTGTATATGTACATAATTAACACCCATGCGGTGTTTTCAATGAATTAATAAATTAAAAAAGCGAAAATGGGTACACAAGGCTTGGACAAAACGAGAAAGTGAAGGAGAATTTATTGTAAGTATTGCAATTGCTCAATGATAAAATAAACTTGTTTGAATATATTAGCATTAAAACAAGTAAAAATGTATAGTTGGTCAATACCAACAATATGATACCCTACACCATAGCATTTACAAATCCAATTTTTAAGGCCGATTCAAATGAAGTTTGGAAATATGATTTGCCTTACAATAAAATTAGTTAAAAGTAAGCTTAATCTTAATACCAATATAATAAAATGATTTATGGTCGCACTGACTTTATTCTAGAAAGAAGATTGTATGGGGACTGTGTGAAATCATGAACCGATTTTCACCATTGATCCTTATGACAATAAGAACCTGTGTCCGAATTACGATCTGGGGTCCAACCAACGCATACGATATCAAGCAAAATTTATCGAAATTTGTTATTTTGGTATCACATGGACACTCGATATCGAATGAAATGTATCGTTATTTAAGATACCTAACATAGCATTCTATACAGAGTAACCAAAGACATTAGCATAGCATTCTATACCGAGTAACCAAAGACATTACATCTCTCGAATTTTCATTCGATATGCAGTGCCTATCGTATGCAGAAAAAGCGATAGGATAGTTTACTCGGTATCGAATATTGTGATTAGAACCCTGTACTTTACATGAACAGCCATCCAGCTAGGCAGCCGGATGATCATCGATAGATCGATTCAAAAAGTGATTCTGAGTCGAGCAGTATACTAAAAGGTGGGCCTAGGACTAATATTTTAAGTTGTTACACACATCAGCACAAATGCAACCATATCACCATAGGTTAATGGGGTTTCCAATGAACCAGGTTTGTAAGAGAGAAACGTAAAAGTTTCGCTTACCATATCGCTAACGAAAGACTGAATTTTATATGACTGAATTTTATATGACGAGTTCCAACTTTAAAGTAATTTATTTTTATGAATGTAACAGCCACCTTTACACACTGAATTTTTTGTTGTTACCGTTATTCTTTCATATGCTATATTTTCTAACTGCATCCTTGTATTTTTAAAATTTACTATTGGTGCTTCGCAAAACAAGAATTTTTTTTTTTTTTGGGACCATAAAATTATTTATATTAATTATATTTTGACAATGTAGTAGATTCCAGATATGGTTATTTTTGTCCTTATTTTAAAAAATGTACAATTTAAAAAAGGCTTAATTAACTTTATAATTTTTTTTAATAACTAAAATAAAGTTCATTCAAGTTATTTATAACATCTGTTATGTTATTAAAAGAAAGGTTACATTTTTCTATTTGAGTGGCCGCAGTGTATTGTGTTTATGCTGGTGCTTGTAAATAATGGTCGTCAATAATTTCACAAATAAGATACATTCCCTAAATTCGTTTAAACCTGCCAAAATCCTTTAAAATGTTAGTATCAAGCCAAAAATTACCAAGAACAATTTTTATTTAATAAATTATTTTAACCAATTTAAGTCGAAAGCGTTAATAGAAAATTGACAACTGCTCCCAATATGTTTCTTTCCTCAAAACTCGCTTGAACCCTTATAAATCAATTTCATAAACGTAAGTAATTCAGTACCAAAATTTTAAGCCAATGTTAATAATAAATGTCTTTGGTATAAATGTCCATATAGACAAATACTTTTAAATAACTACAATAATTTTTATACACCAAAGTGCTCTAAGGAATCATGTGGTCGGGCTTGACCGACTTTAGTTTCGCACTTGTTATTTAATATTGTTAAAAAAAAAAATAAAGTACATCATCTATGGAGAATAGATGAAAAAATCCCAAAAAGTCTTAATAACCCTTGAAAAAAAGTTTTTATTCAAGGTTTTTACTTTTTTTTATTTATGAATTGAGGTTTAACATTTTTAATTAATATCATCATCAACCCATTTGTTACTGTTTGCATAAGGTTTGCTTCAATACATAAATAATGAAAAACAAAGATAAAAGTGTTTTCTTTGTACACAATACGTACTTGTATTGGTAGTATACAAAAGTTTTAAACAGTTTGTTTTAGTAAAAATTAGTTTTTATCTTAATAAGATTTTTAATCAAAATATTATTTAAAGAATTGGCTACAATTAGCATTGACTAAATTTTATCTTTTTGACAAAAGTGGATTTTGCGCAAAAAAACTTCACTTCTTTTGAGACCAGAAAGATATCATAACATTTCTAGCTTTGTGCTTTTTAGTATACTTTTCTATTTTCGTTGACTGATCTCTTTAAACTAATCAATTTTAACAGATCCATTTTTCATCTCTAGCATCCCAATAAAAAATTTCATCATTTTGCGAAGCACTAATGGTACATTTAAAAAAATAAGCGCACAATTATGCGCTACGCAATAAGACATACAGAAATGCAGTAAAGTAAGTGAAAGAACTCTCAACAACTTTTATAAAAAAAATAACATTTCAAGTGCTACGGCATTCCCTTACTACGAAGCAGGTTTGTAAGGGAGAATACTAAAAAATAACTGTATCAAAAAATTCAGTGTGTAAAGCTGATCGTTACATCCAACAATTTTTATGTGTGCTGAATAATGCGCTTTATGTGTCAAAAATGTATTGCTTCAAAGTGGGAACTCGCCATATAAAATTCATGTGTTCCGTAAGCGCAATGGTAAGCGAAACTTTTATGTTTCTCCCTTGCAAACCTGTTTCGTTGAAAGCTCCATTTTTTATTGGGATTATTCTCAACGATTTTGGATTGAATTTAAGGCCCTAAATTTGTAAAACGCAAAAGCAACGCCAAAAATTATATTGAAAGCAAAAACATATCTAAAATATTTCATAATTTTGTTGTTGTTTTCTATAGAAATTAATATTGAATTTTTAAATTTTAAACGCTGCATATCTTGTGGCGTTGATAACTTTTAAACGCAATATGTATTTCTGTAGAAAGCAACAACAAAATTTTGAAAATTTTTTGACATTGTTTTTGCTTTCAATGTTATTTTTGGGATTGCGTTGCGTTTTACAAATTCAGGGCCTACATTTTCAAGTGTGCGTGGCACTTCCCATACAAAAACAATACAGGTATTGCTGTCAATTTTTTTTACCCTTTCAACTGTGAAAAAAGCATAGTTGCACTTTTTTGACGTCAGCAACTCATTTTTTAAACAACGCAAATTCCATTTGGCAATATTTCAATATTCATGCACTTGCGATTATTTAAAATTCATTTTTAATTAATTTGAACCTTAAGATTCTTGAAAAATACGAAATTTACAAGTCGAATTAATAACTTATTTTTTCTGCTTCTTAAATTTTTTACGCTTTTTCTGTTTTTAATTGTTTTATTTTTTACAAATTTCATCTTTAAACACTACAATTTATAATAATTTTCAATTCAAAGAAAAAAATGTACTCCAAAATGGTATTTCTGCGTTGCTGTTAAGTGTAGAGCTAATTTTATGAGTACTTTTAAGCATTTTTTTCCAATTAGCAATGCCATAAAAAGTTGCAAAATTTTTATGCTTTTAGTCTTATAATCCTTCACTTACTTTGACCCTGACTATGTGGTTGTTATGTGTTTGTTTTTTTTTCGTAAGTTTTGACGTGAATACCTTTAATTTGAAAACTAAGAAATGTCAAAAACAATTGCATGTAAAAAACACACCTCTGCACAAAATCAGCAGGCGTTTCGCGCAGACCTACTAATTGGGCCGAGGAGAGGAATAAGGTAAAAGTTTTCAAATTTTAAACAAATAAATTATTAATAAACATTATTTGTAAAAAGTGGGCTAGATTAGGTGTGGTACTTGAAGAGCGGTAATAGTAATATAGTCTGCCCAAACCCAAGCGATGTTGACAAATGGATTACTCACAATAGTCTTACTAACAAATATTTACCATTTTCCAGCCTTTAACATCACGCATAGGTGGTCAAAATGTATTTAAATGCGAACACAATTTTTGCAACATAATATTAGATTTATTTTTAGTATCTGGGACATAAAAATGCCCTTTCGCCAAGTCTGGGTGCTTACTCATGAATTCAACCATTTCCTCATACTTCTTTTTTATTTGTATATGCCATTTTTTTTTGGCATTTCTTGAAAATTTCAATATCACAAATATTAAAAAATTTCAACAACAACATAAGTAACCCTTGTTAAATAAATTGAGATTTTGATGCCGTGTGGTAGAGAAAGATATTCCCTGTCGACCTGCAAGCAATTTTTCTTCAATTTGAGTCTTGAAGTGTGTAAAAACGACTATATTTTCGTTTTTCTTTCAAGCTGCAAATATGTAAAATAAAAAGTTTTTTGTCTCTTCTCTAAAATGTGCTGAAAGGGAGTTAGCAGGTTTGCATATTAAGCCGACGAAATATTTTTTTATATCAAATCAAACATTTTAAGGCTAAATTTGATTGATTTTCACTTTTATGTGTTGTTTTCAGGTGATAAGCAATTGACTGTATAGAAAAATTCATATAAAAAGCACTCAAAAAACTGAGTGATTTTCATATAAATTTTTTTACACAATCAATTATTTGTCACCTGGAAACAGCACATTTATGTGGTGTTTATAGAACACGAGCGCCTTACTCGTCCGTTCAACTTACATTTAAAACAAAAACAAAATTTCAAAATTTGTTTTTGTTTTAAATGTAAGTTGAACGGACGAGTAAGGCGCTCGTGTTCTATAAAGTACACATAATTGTTTTAAAGTATTTCAATTCTTGTTTTTATTTTTCGAATTTATTCTATGAGCTAAATTTCAGTTATGTATTTTATAAAGCTTTTTTGTAATAGTCTCATTCCTTCAATTCTTTTCCTAACGCTTTTTGTATAACTGACGCTTGTTTTAGTAATGCAGATATAAAGAGTTGCCGTTTCGAATGGGGCTTTTTGTTTTCGATAAGGTATAAAAAACTTTCAATCATTCGAAACAAATCTTACGAAAATCGAACTCGTAAATTATTTCTTTCGAATCGAAATACGCGGTAACCCCCTGAAGCTGTAATGGTGACTGACCTGGAAGGATTCAATATATAGCACCTCGTGTATACGAAAAATTCACTTTATTTGATTTTAACGATCGTACTATAAATACAATTTGTTTGTCAATTATTTGTTGTTGAATATACATATATTATTTTTTCAAGAAATATTTTTTCTTAATAACCAATCTTTAATAAATTTTTTTTTTTTATATAAATTTGACTTCGATGTTATATGTATACGTAATATGTTTACCTACACAGAAAAAAATTGAGTTCGATTAAAAATTTGTGATATAAACAAATAGTAAACAAATTAATAGTATCAGTTTAATATTTTAAAATTTTTCATTTAAACTAATTTTATATATCTGTGGCATTTTGACAAAACATCTTAAGTCAAATTTAAAAAGTTGAAAAAAATGTTGTAAATCCTACGAATTTTTATTCGGAAAGCATTTTAGTTTACGTTTTTTATATTTTGTATTATAAACGAAATTTTGGTTTCTTTTATTATTTGATAAAAATGATTTTTTCACCGAGATTTTTGCTACCTTTTCTCGACTTAAGATGTTTTGTCAAAATGCCCAGATATGATTAAAATTTAAATATCGCTCCTTAGTGTTCGGTTCGGTAGATTTGTGGAAAACACAAACGCTAATAGTGTTTTTGTGGTAAATCATTAAAAAATAACGTTTCACTGTTTGTCATCTTTCGAACGCAAAAATAACACTGTTTTTATCACACTCAACAAAAAGATGAGAACATTTAATTCAGTTCAGTTTTTTCTAAAAACCACAAACTTCATTGTTTGGGTTCAGCTCATAAGTCTGTTCTGTTGTGCTTAGCGCCATTTTGGCATGTAAAAAAAACCAACATTTTTTTACTAAAACAAAATACATATACGAAAAAAACAAAGAGCCAGATTACAAATTTTACACAAAGAAACCCCATACACACACAAGCTATTCATGCTGTGGTAGTTGCTAAAATTGTTGGCTTGTTAATTTCTTTATCAATGAAAATAAGAACATTTAAGAAAATATTTTCTTAAAAAAGAACATTTAAAAACATTTTGCACCCCCCCCCCCCCCCCCAGGATTTTATCCTGGCTACACCCATGTACTCGTGTATTATCATCGGGAATATGTATGCCTGCAAAGTTTCATCCGGTTTGCATTGAGTAAAAGGCGGTCAGAAAAGCATTTTACCAAAAAAAATGTTGCCCCCCCTAGGTTTTATCCTGGCTACGCCCATGTATTCGTGTAATGTCATCGGGAATATATATGCCTTCAAAGTTTCATCCATTTGCACTGAGTATAAAGCGGTTAAATTAACGTTTCAAGATTTGATTTTCAGAAGTGAAGCTAAAGAATAGGTTTTAATTAAAAAGAGTGCTATATTCGGCTGTGCCGAATCTTATATAGCCTTCACCATTGTGCGAGCAGAGTATAGAGCAACTAGACAAAAACTAAATAAATAATTTTTACATATACATACATATGTATTACCAATACTAAAAGCTTCATTGTTAACTAAATTTTAAAAGCGAAAACTGGTTAATATTTTTTTAAAATCGTTTTTAGAACATAAAAATTAAAAAAAAATTTCGCTTTG
Source organism: Pollenia angustigena (assembly GCA_930367215.1). Taxonomy (NCBI): domain Eukaryota; kingdom Metazoa; phylum Arthropoda; class Insecta; order Diptera; family Polleniidae; genus Pollenia; species Pollenia angustigena. The sequence continues at coordinate 182,921,651 of OV884057.1, read as the reverse complement.
AAAAACCAAGATTCGAACCAGAGGACTCACAGTTTCTAAACTCAACCCCCTCAACGTTAATTGAATATCATTAAAATGAAATATGGCTCGTTTTACGGTTAACAACTCAACTCAGTTGTGTCAACTCAACTCAGCAAATTTGTAAACCAAATTACAAAACAACTTATTTGAGTTGTGAACCGTAATAGTGGCCTATATCCACCAAAATGGTTTGTACCATATATGTTTGTTTGTTTGTTTCTTTTAGTATAGGCAGTGTTGTAATACCGTAGATTTATCTTTTCTGGCGAGTTTTTAAGAAGCAAAAATAATCAAAAATTCCCCATTTCTATTTGTTAAAATTATTTCGCTAAATAGATGGAATAATAAAGAAGGGTGGTAACGAAAATCATATTGGGCATTATGCTAGTATATGTAAACAAATGCGAAGGGGGAATAAGAGACAACCGGATTTGAACTTCGCTTTTCATAAGGACCCAGAATATATATACTTTATAGGGTGTATGATCAATATTGTAGAAATTACAAACGGAAAGACAAAGTTATATATACCCTTTTTACCTTCGGTAAAGGGTATAAAAAAGAGTAATTTTTGGGATTTCAGTATTTTGGTCATAACTTAGCTATTTCTTAACCGATTTGACAGATTTATATACCGACGTGTTAAAGAATTTTGCCAGCTATTTCGGTTATAAAACTTGGACTCGGGAAGGTCTATGGTTCCCGAAAATGGGTATTTAAAAAAAAAAAATAATATTTTAGTCATATCTTCTTCGCATCTGAACCGATTTTTCCCAGTTTTTCAGAAAATACTTTCTACCAAAAATTTCCGATCTTTTGATATATAAGGCGTAACCGTAGGTCATATTACAGTCAACAAATTCAGGTTTTTATATAATTTTTGTATGGGAGGTACCACGCCCACTTTTCCTAAATTTTTTGGGATGGTGTGTATTTATAACCTCAATGTTTGTACCTAATTTGGAAACTTTGGCTCTTGCCGTTCTCCAGATATACAGGAAAAAGTAATAAAAATACAACATAAACTAGGGATTTTTGGGAAAAATTAGAAGTAGTCGTGGTTTTTTGCTCATATCCCAGCCATTTTTGGACCGATCTGGCTGAATTTCAATAACAAAATTATAATAAGAATACCTGACATAAAGATACCCCAACCAAGTCCCCATCATATCTGGGGGCTTCGGAAAACCCAATTCAACAGACAGACGGACAACTGGTTTTGAACTTCATGCGATAGATGCGTTCACTTACAATATTATTACAGTAACAGACTGTAGTTTATTTAAGAAATATTCCGTTCAGTCATTTTTAAATAAACAAACATTTAAAATTCCAAGCAAATTTATTTTTAACTGATTCTAACAGTTATTCAAAAAACTAAGTGCATAATAATACGGATTTTCAGTTGCAGTTAATATTGTCCGTTGATTGAGTTAAATTCTTCTTTATGTTAAATTAAAAAAAAAATGTAATTTAAAGCAACGAAAAGTTCATTTAATTTTTACTGTCAAAAATTCAACCACGAATTCCGTAAAACCAAATGAATTTTCAGTTATCTTATATAAATTAATTGTCAAAAAATTAACTACATATTCCGTAAAAACAAATAAATATGCAGTTATTTTATAAAATTTTACTGTCAAAAATTCAACACCATATTCAGTAAAAACAATTAAATATTCAGTTATTTTATATAATTTAACTACCAAAAATTAATTTTTACTTATCTATAAAAAATGAATTGCTTGTTTTGTGTAAGCCATTCCCATTTTCTATTTGTTAATATAAATTATTTAAATACATCAAATTTAAAAAGTAAAATAATTGCGAAGCCATATCGGTCATACTGCTGGTGTCTTATAATTGAGAGTTCTTCTGTAAACAACGTGGTCAGTGTGTACCAGGGTAAGTAAATAATAATATTCTCCCTCTCTCGCTTATTAGAAAAACAAGCGAACAGGTGTCTGTCTGGTATTTTTTAGAAATTCGGCTCTTTTGTGTAGTAAACGAAAATTACTGAATTTAATAAAATAACTGAATATTTAATTGTTTTTACTGAATATGGTGTTGAATTTTTGACAGTAAAATTTTACAAAATAACTGAATATTTATTTGATATTACGGAATATGGTGTTGAATTTTTGACAGTAAAAATTAAATGATCTTTTTGTTAAAAATAAATGAAAAATGAGTAGACCGGGTTTTAATTGAATTTTCATTTATTTTATATTACAACTAGCATTTAACCCGCTACTTCGTTATCGTCTCCGTTTTCTTCGTGGACATATTTTTATGTCAAAGTTTATTTTCAAAAAAGTACCAGGCACCTGTCCCCTTATTTTTTTTAACGAACAACAATAAGTGTTAAATTTTTTGGATCTCTTTAATTTTGGATTTTTTTGGTTAGCGGAATCGATTTGGGGAGAGGACAACCTTCGGTCCAAAAGTCAGCTTTTTAGCTTCAAGAGTTTAGGATGTGCGGTGATGAGTCCGTCAGTTACTTTACAAATTTATATTATATAGAGATGGAGAAAAATGTTGAGAAAACAGTAACAAAATTAGGAACGATTTTCACACCTTAAACGTTTGAATTTCAAAAAAGGGGCAAACCTGTTTTGTATTTTTTAGATAAGCTAAAAATGTGATACAATATTTATTTACCCTTTTACACCCCAAAAAGGTCTTCCTTCAAAAAAGTACCAGACACCTCTCCGTTTATTTTTTTTAATGAACAATAATTAGTATTAAATTTTTTGTATCTCTTTTTGTTTAGGAAATATACGGTTAGCGAATTGCTGATGTTTTTTATCTCTTTTAGTTTAGGAGGTATGAGGTTCGCGGGATCGATATACATAGGTACAATTTTCACCCCTGAAACGTTCGAATTTCGAAAAAGTACCAAATTCGCATTTGTATTTTTTAGATAAGTAACAAATGTTATTTAATTTTTATTTCTATACGTATTGGCTTAAAAGCTAGATTTACTACCTAAAACGACCGAATTTCGTTAAAGTACCAGACACCAATTTGCTTTTTTATTTAATGCACAAAAATAAATATTAAATTAAAAAAATTACCAGTTTATTTCAAAAAAAATCCCTCTTACAGATTCTCATTCACTCAGGAGCTTGCATGTTTAATTTTATGTTTCTAGATCCAATAAATACGGATATATAAAAGGTACCAGTTAAAGAACAAAATAGTACCAAAAGCCCTCTTACAGATTTTCATTCACTCAGGACCTTGCATGTTTAATTTTATCTGTCTATGTCCAATACCAACGGAAATTCAAAAAGTACCAGTCCAAGATTAAAAAAGTACCAAAAAGTTCACTCTTATAGATTCTCATCCATCCAGGGCATTGCATATTGAATTGTATGTTTCTAGGTCCAATACTAACAGAAATTCAAAAGGTACCAGTTAATGAACAAAAAAGTACCAAAAAGTTCCCTCTTATAGATTTTCATCCATTCAGGACATTGCATGTTTAATTTTATTTTTATAGGTCCAATACTAACGGAAATTCAAAAAGTACCATTTTATGAACAGAAAAGTACCAAAAACTTCCCCTAATGGATTCTTAACCACTCAGGACATTTCATTTTGAATTTTATGTTTCTAAGTCCAATATTAACGTAAATTCAAAAAGTACCAGTTAATGAACAAAAAAGTACCAAAAAGTTCCCTCTTATAGATTCTCATCCATTCGGGACATTGCATGTTTAATTTTATTTTTATAGGTCCAATACTAACGGAAATTCAAAAAGTACCAGTTAATTAACAGAAAAGTACCAAAAACTGCCCTTATGGATTCTTATCCATTCCGGACATTGCATGATGAATCTTATGTTTTTAGGTCCAACATAAACGATAATTTAAAAAATACCAGTTGTAGAACCAAAAAGTTAAGTAAAATATCAAATTTCTCGTATTTCCCCTTTTTGGTACTATTTTCCCCCCATTAAAGTATAAAAAATTTCAGTATAATAGTGGCAGCCCATAATTTAGTACGAATATTTCAATAAATGGAGAAAAATGTTTTTTGAAAAAAGTACCAAAAATAGTTACGATTTTTACCCCTTAAATGTTCGAATTTCGAAAAAGTACCAAATTTAAATTCGTATATTTTTGTTAGGTTTCGAATGTGGTATTAACTTTGTTTCTATGTTTATTGGTTCAAAAGATAGATGGGGTGTCAAAAAAGTACTAAAATTCAGATATTACCCGTTTACTCCCAAATAGGGCCGAATTTCAAAAAAGTACCAGACACCTGTCCGATTATTTTTCTAAAGAACAACGATAGGTATTAAATTTTTTTTGTATCTCTTTTAGTTTTGGAGATATAAGGTTACCGAATTTTCCCATTTTTACCCTTTTTTACCCCCTAAACATTCGAATTTCCAAAAATCCCGTCTTAGTGGATCGATTTGGGGAGTGACCAATCTCTGGTCCAAATTTCAAGTGTCTAGCTTCAGGCGTTTAGGCTGTGCGATGATGAATCAGTGAGTCAGTGAGTCAGTGAGTCAGTCAGTAACGTTACAATTTTATATATATAGATTTCAGTTAATTTAACGTACAGAATATTGTGAGTGTTCAAAAAAAAAAAATCGCATAAAACGATACTGTAGCTTCATATAAAACATAATCAGGGGTGTCATAGACCCCAATTTTATTGGAATTGGATTTGAAACCGACAACAAAAATACGTTGGTGTCATGAAATCCAATGTTGTCGGTTTTTTGTTCGAACTTAAATTAGTGTCGGTTTTAGGTGTCACAGTAACCAATATTATCGGATTTTTATTGAAAACAAACCAAGCAGCTTACAGCTCTTGTTTTTTTATTGGAAATACAAATAGTTTTGAAAAGCTTAATTTTTTTATTTTATTTTTTCAACAGTTAGATTTTTTGCATAGATGGAAGTAAATAAAATTGTTAAAATAGAATTTTTTGCATGTCTCCGGCAGCGGGTTGCTGCAAACTCGCAAAAGTCTTCTCCTCACTTTTTCAGCAAATATACAACAACAGCAATTTATTATTATATACATTTTATGGCTTGTTTAAAATATTGAAAAATTTCGCGAATTTTTGTGATTTTTGCAAACTTTTTTATGCTATTTTCCGACATTTTATTTTTTAAAACCCATTTATCGAATTCAAATAATTTTTAGGGGTTGTTTCCAATTTGGCAATTTTTTGCGAATTTTAGCCATGTTCGCGATAGAAGCGTTTTTTCCTCTTATATTTATGGTTCTGTACAGCTTTAATGATTTTTAATAAATATTAAACGTTGTTATCATGCCCATGTTTGCAAATTTTTGCGAATTTCCGCTAATTTAACAATTTTTACCGAATTTTCGTCATTCCTTAAAGTTTTAGGCACTTTTAATCTATTTTATGGCTTTTTTGAAATATTAAAAATTTTCGCGAATTTCCGCGATTTTTGCAAACTTTCCGAATTTTTGCGCAGCTTTGCTGCTTTTTCGTCGCAAACTATATAATTAATTTTTTTTGGTCTTTTAATAAATTCGCTTTATATTTTTACAAAACAATAAAATTATACAAATGCAAATATTATAACGACGGAATTTATTTCATATGTTTACTGTTTTACCATTCTTATTTTCTTTTTATTAAAAACAACCAAAAATTTCATTTAAATAGGTAAAAACATGCTACAAAACATAAAACAGATAATTCGAATATCGTTTTTATTTGTATTCGAAAATAACAAAACCGACTTGTTTTCATGACACCAAATTAAACCAATATTGGTTTACAAAACCGACAAAAAGCAAAACCGACTTGGATTCTATGACACCCCTGAATGATTCGTTCCAAAATTCTGAAAAACCGCATAAATTCAAATTTGAACTAAAAAAATCAAAACAAAATCTCATAAAAAAATCAACTAATATGTATGTATACCTGAAGCGGAAAACCCAATAAAAATATTTTGTTGGAATTACTTTATATTCTAGTAGATATGAATAAGTGTGAGAAGTATTTTTTTTCTATGATGTTTATTTGTCGAATTACGGGGTGGTAAAATGTTGCCGTTTTCAAAAAAATGTTTTATTTTATGTGATTCTTATTGAAAATCGATTGATCTTTAAATAAAAAAAAAATTTCATCTGCAACATTTTTCTTTTGTAATCTAATTGGCTTAAATTGTAAAAGTTGCACTATGGGAGCTCTATTAGTTTAAAAGGTATGCAAATTTCTTTACACTCATATTACAATGTTTTACCGTAAAAGACAAAAAACTTTTTAAAACCGTAAAAATTTAAACAAAAATCGTTAATTTAAAATTGTTCTGTTTTTTAACGAAGAACAGAACACTATATAATTTTAGGCTCTTTCTTGAAAATAGTTATACGATATTAAGCTTTGTGTTCGTCTACACAAACACTAAAAAATAGATATCGTTCCTTGGTGTGTGAGCCGAACGCTAAATATTGTTCTGTTTGTTTTTGAATACTGGTTATAATGAGAGATTATTTTTACCACCAATATACAACTTTTAAGTTATCGTTATTAAAGATGGTTTCTACAAGAAACTTTCTTTTCTCTTTTCTATATATTTTAATCATAATATTTAACATAAAGTTAAATTAAAAATCTTAAGTTTTAGGTCTATTTGGTTTTAATTTTTTATTGACTATTAATCACAATATTAATTGAGATTGCATAGAGAGAGTGAGAAAGAGAAAGACGTGTGGGTATTAGTAAATAATATGGGATTAACCTTTTGAATTTCAAATAAAAGGTTGCCTATAAGGAAAAATAATTGCTTAAGTTTATATTAAAGGAAAACTTTTTGGAATGATCTGAGAAACTAAATTTTTGACAACATTATGCATCTCCTTCGAATATTAAAACTTAAAAAAAACCAAACTTATTAATAAATTCAGCATTTTTAGGAGATACTAAAAATTCGTTTAAAATATTTTAATTTTTAAATTATTAATCATTTCTTATGAAGCGTCCTTCTTTGCACTTTTATTTTTTATGTTAATAGGGATAGGAATAGGAAATAAAAACTTAATTACCATATTTTAATTCTTGTTGTCGCCATTTATCAACATCTTGAGGGTATTTAAGATTTATTTTCGTCTAACAAAAAAAAAAAAAAAAAGAGAAAAATTTTAGTTTCACAACATATTGTTACCTTAAAAGTTATTAAGCTCAGTCTTAATTTAGTTATTTAACAAGATTGAAAATAACGATAAACCTGGCAAAACATTCTTGTACTTTTGTGTCTTCAACTAAAACAAGTAAAATTACTTTTATTTGGCTGTGTCGAACTTTTGACACCCTCCACCGAAAATAAGAATATTTCAGAAGTCGGATTTAAAAATTAAACAATCTTTGTGACCTCGTAGCATTATAATTCTTTTCGGGTTTGGGCCTATTAAAGTATATTCCAAAAGAGCGCTTTATATTGGGACTTAGATAAATTATTGACCAATCCTTACGAAATTTGGTCGCTTGATTTGTATTCTTATAAAACTAAGACAGTTTAACTATTACTACAATAGCCTTATTCGTGACGGTTTTGGGCGTGCAAAGTGTTTTCCGAGAATGGGCTTCACATTGGGCACATGGTAAATAATGGAGCGATCTTTACGAAACTTGGCAGAATGATTTCTTGTCATATACAACGATTTTGTGCAGAATTTAATGATAATCGGTGCATTCCGTCACCGATTTATGCTAGTTTTTACAACAGAAATATGTGCCCGTGCAGAAAAACTGAATTCGCAAATTGGTTTTTTTTTGTTGTTTTCTCAACAAATTGTAGGGGAATGTGAGAAAAGATAAGCGCACTGTTTATTGTTGGTGTTTTGTTTAAGCTTTGATATTGTTACAAGTAAGACTTTGAGTGTTTAAAATCCCTATTCGCTTAAGGGTTTTATTTGTATAATATTTTTAGCTTTTATTAAATCTATGGAAAAGGTTTCCTGATGATCCGGCCTAAGCAACCAGTGAAGTGCGCATAGAAGCTAGCTTTCCCTCAACAATAAATTTCTGTGTATTTATCATATATGAAAAATTGGGAATTTTGCACGTCATACAAAAAAGAAATATCAATTTTATTTGGGAGGTTGTTTCACATTTGTGCTTGTGACTCTTTGCCCATTAAACCGATTGTGTTAGATTTCAATCCCAAACTGCTTAATTGAATTTGACACCAATATTGTTCTTTTCTTTTGAATCGTTCGAAAGTGAGCGTGATTTCAACAGACGAACAGACAGAAAATTAAAATCGATTCACTCAAGGACTCAGAATATGTATACTTTTTTTTTTCTTGAATTACAAACTTATCAAATCTTCATTCACCACTAGCGGTGTAGGGTATTAAAAGGAGTTTTCTACGGAAGATTAATTAATTTTTCCGTAATGGAATATTTGGCCTTAAGTTTTACATTGAATTAAAAAAGGACATTTTTGAAAGTATTTGTGACAGCGACCAGTAAGGTAAAGGGAACAGTAAAAACCAACTACACAAAACAAGAGGTAGGGACGACCTACGCGCGTTTTCAAGGTTGAGATGTGACGCTTTCAAATGATACCAATACCAACACGCTCAGTGATGGTACTCCAAAAAATAAAATATTAATTGCATGCTGGCGTAACGTGACAGCAAGTACACGCTTCTGTGGAAATGTCCATATACAAGTTTTTACACAAATATATGTTTATGTTTCTAAGTAGTTTATCTTTTTTAATATTTTTCAGTGCAACAAGAACTAGAAAAAGGTACACAGAAAAAATTATTAGTAATTTTTTACCAATTAAAAAAATTATTTAAAAAGTATTTAAACCTAATTAATGTAATAATTGAATCAATTATTTTTTTTTTGTTGAACGAATATTAAAAATATAATTTTGATTTAATTAACATTTTAGTTGTTTTGAAATTAATTTTAAATTAAAATAATAATCAAATAACAAAAAATTATTTAATTTAAAATAAAATAATTTTAACTTGTGTAATTGTTGTTGGAAATTGTCAAAATCAATAAACACATTGTTTGAAACGGCAAAGTTTTTTGATAATTTTTTCTAATTAAAATTAAAAATATTATTTATTGAAAAAAAATCTTCAAAATATAAAATTTTTACAATTTTTAGTAATCAATATAATCATTTTGGTAATAGGTGCAAAATCAACAAATGGGTTTCTTGATTCTATGAATTTGGTATAAAATTGGTATAAGTATAACGTTTAAAATTTTTTGTATAAGTTTGAATGTCGTAATCACTTTTAAATATATTTAGTACACGGTGGCGCCTAAGTAACTATGATTTATTTAATGAATAACGTTTTTCCCGGACACTATAAGGTGAATGGTAATAAAATGGCACGCACACGCGGAAAAGGGTTCGAATCTTGACATAGAGGTTAGGGACGTGGGGGTAAAACCCAACCTTATGTCGCTACTTTAAGGTAATACGAAAAAGATTCCGCGATACCGTTGACCGGTCCTGGAGGAATAGAACGGATCGCAGGGTGTCTAGGGTATTACGGCCCAGTTTGGAGGCAGGACAACCAGGGATCTATAAGGATTGGATAGGAGTGGTCTCAGGACCCTAATAGGGTTCTTACCGGGTCATTTTCTGTTAGGGTTTTTACGAGTAAATGGGACAATACCATTCCGGACTTCTGCAGATTATGTGAGGATGCTTAGAAGCTAGAGACGATTGAGCATGTACTGTGCCACTGTCCTAGGATGCAGGGTCTCAGGCAGTAATGGCTAGGAGATAGATTCCACGACGAACTGGTTTGGATGCAATCCAGTCGATAGGATAGTTGCTTCTTATTAGGGGCTTTTAGGGGGAGTTATGTCCTATGTAGATCTACTAACTATCTTAGATCTATGTGTCAATTCTTTTTTTCTTTACTTCTTTTTTTCTTCTCCGAGTGGAGGTGTGCCCCTGGCAGCATCACCCTTATTAACCGAACCTAATCTTACTTTTTTCCACCTGATTTAATTTAACGTTCGCATTTAATAAAATTAAGATTCCGAACTAAAAATTTAAATGTTCACATTATGTATTGCAGATAATATCATTCAATTAGTGTCCATTGATTTCTTCGACCTGACGTGCTCTTTTCAGAGCATTTCCCATAAGTTTTTTTAGAATTTCAGGCTCCAGCGCCATCACTTCCTTTCGGATATTTTCTTTAAGCTATTGTATGATTCTTGACTTAGTGGCAAAACAGAATACAGATCGATACGTGATATTATTCGGTCGCAAAAAAGCCATACGTTCAGAAGCTGTGTGAACTGTTGTTTCATCATGATTGAACCACAATTCACAATTTTTCCATACCACGGACCTTTAAAAATTAAAATTCAATTCAATTATTGCCCAGCATTGAATTAGGGATGGGCAAATTGAAAATATATATCGATATATATCGAATCGATATTTTATAAGAGTATCGACATTAATTATTTAAAAAATATCGATATATCGAACGTATTTTGCTGAAACTATTACCAAATTAAAAAATTTTATATATCGAGTCATTACCGCAAAAAAAGCTTAAGTGACAAAAACAAAATTTTACAGGAATGGTTTTTTTTTATTTTATTTCATAAAAATTTTGTATGAATATTGTCGCTAGAGATAAAATTGTTTTTGCTATAAAATCGTAACGGTTCCTTATGTGACCATGACATTTTAGGAGATGATGCAAGTGTTGCCAATAAAGTCGTTTATTAAAAAAAAACGAAAATGGAAAATGATGTTACTTAAGCTTTTTTTGCGGTTATGCCTCGATATGTATATGTACATTAGGGTGTCCCAATAATTTCTTCTTTCTGATTTTCATAGGTGCTCAATTAAAATTTAAAAGCTTATAGGGTAAAGTATTTTTGGTTTTTTTTTAAGAATTTTCGGAATAGGTTTAGAGGTCGCGCAAACGGAGTTTTCATAAAAAACGGAGTTTTCGGCCTTTTTTGAACTTTACTCATAACTTGGTTACTACAACGAGTTTCTTCACTCCTGAGGAAACAGTTTTAAAGAAAAGTATCCAAACTTTATTCCTGTGTGAAAAAATTATAAGTTTTGGTGATGAGTTTACTCATTTAGATACCCTTAATTACAATTTTGGAAAGGAAACAGATTCTCAAATTAACAAAACATACAAAAATAGACCCTTTTTTAAACTGGTCCAGCTCACGAGAGGTCAAAGCTGGAGCCGAAAAATTTAAAATGTCATCTTAAAAAAGTCCAAGGTTCATTTTTAGGAGGGTACATCGAGCACTTTTTTTGGTGAGTCGCTCTAGTGTAGATTCGTTCATCAAAAAACGCTGAGGTAGCCAATTTCGGAGTTAAGTACCACTGATGACCTAGAAAAGTTTTAAGCAAGGCTTTTGCAACTGCTTTATCAATAATTTTATAACTATCCAATTCCTTTAATGGGCTCAGATCATTGAGAGGAGCGTATCGAGGGCACTGGCAGAGGTTCCAATATTTGATATATATTCTTAAAATAAATGAACTAAATTCAAGCAAGGCATCAACTGTTGACTTGTCTATATAAGATTGCAACTGGTTTCGGAAAATGCATATTTTCAAAGAATATATAATTTTCATCATCCAGCGAGCCCGATTGATAGCTCCTGGGGCACATAAAATAGAAAGTGAAAATGACAGCACGTAACGATTTAGATCAATAAATGTCAGAAGTTAATGAAAGTTAAAACCTTTCTATAAAAATTTATGGAAATATACAATAATTATAACGAAAAAAGTATCACAATTTTTAAGTACAAACTATAAAAATAGTGTAACTCGGAAACTGTAGGACAAAATTCCATTTTTGTTTTTTTTAATTGTTTAGAAGTTATCGGTATTCAAAATCGCGTCACTAGTTTTTATACCTTTCATATAAGTTTGAAAAGAAATAAACCGTTTTTTACAGAATTTGTTAAAAAATTACAAAAATACTTAATATGTGGAATCGTAATGAACAAAAATATTGCCGGAACTTAAAGTTTTTGCATATGGAAATAAAGTTTGGGAAATTTTCTTCAGAAATATTCGGTCAAAAAATTAAATGACCGTGGTTATTGACAAAGTTATGAGTCAAGTTTGAAAAAAGGCCGAAAAACCAGATTTTTAACAAAGACTTGATTTGCGCGACCTCTAAACCTCTTCCTAAAAATCTAAAAAAAAATTCAAAAATACTGCCCCTTATAAGCTTTCAAATTATGCGCCCCCGGCAAAAAAAAATTTTGGGACACCCTAATGTACATATATATATATATATATAGATATATATACACAGAAAAATTATTGGCAGTTTTTTTCATTAATAGTGATTTTTGAATTTTAAAATAAATTTGATTACGTTCTTAATTGATTGAATTAAAAAAAAATATTTTTTTTCAATTAAAATTTTACTTGATTTTAAGCTTAATTTTAATTATAAGTTTAATTGAATCAATCAACTCGGTTGTTTGAATTGAACACTGTGTTGCTTTCTCCTTGCTTTCCACCCTCATCAATAGTTTGCGAAAAATGTTACAAGTGCAACCAACATCTTTATAAATTTATTGTCTTTGCCGCAGTGCACTATCACTAAATAAAACTGCAAAAATATTAGTTTGCACTCTTTTTTATCAGCTTTAGTGATGGTTGTTATTTAAATAACTACCACTAAAAGAAATTAGTGATATTGCAAATTTTTTCACTATCACTAAACGCAGATTGAGTGCAAAAAGTATGCACTCAATTCAAATAGTGCAAAATTTGAACTTGCAATCAAAAAAAGCTGCATATAAACATACTCTCACTAATCATTCAAAAATTAGTGGTCATGATATTCTTGAAGACAAATTCAAAAAATACAAATTATTACTACTTACGGTCATTTTCGCCAAGTTCGGTTATAATTAACTATCGGTTATAGCTGTCAAAAGATATTGGTAACCGGAACTTTAGTTGAAAGTTAGTTTTAACCGAACTTGATGAAAATGGCCGTTAGTATAGTTACTTTCATTATTATTTTGAGTGAAAACTTCAAACAACAAAAAAAAAAAAAAAATCCTATATGATAATAATCAAAAAATTATATGTATAATTTTTTATTCGGATGAAAAAATTTAACAACAACAAATTCTACTAATCTAAGGTTTAAAGTTGATATCGAAAAAAAAGATAAAAAAAATTGTATCGTCCATATTTTTTGCAGAAACTTTACTCAATTCTCTTTGAAACTGCATTTGTTTCCATGCAAGGAAACATTGTTTCGCGGTATTTAAGTATTATGTATACCTTGTTTTTTCTTTCTTTCAATAACAAACTCAAAAAAATGTTTGCAGAAGAAACAAAAAACTCAAATTTTTTGCATCATATGTTTCATAATATGGACTTGAAAAAAGTTAAGCAAATGTTTTTAAAATATAATACGCCTTTGCCGGCCTCTGCTCCAGTAAAGCCCTTATGGTAGACGCTCCTTGAAAAAATAAATTAAGTGATAATAATTTTGAAATGCTTGTTTTGCTTAAAGCAAACTATTTTTAATATTTTTTTTAATTGTCCTCTGTTATTTTGTTATTGAATTACTGTTCATTTTTTGTTTTTTTATGAAGTTTAGTCTTAAGTTTTAAATTAGTGCACAAAAATAAACTCAAGTCAATTTAAACTTGAAATTGAATGCAAAATTTTTGGTTGCACTCAAATGAGTGAAGAACAAAAAAGTTGCAATAAACTAAACTGATGATTGGTTTTTTTTAAATCAAACTAATTTTTTTTGAGTGAAAAATATTTTAACATCACCATCACTCATGGTTAGTGAGGCTGCAAATTTTCAACTCATCACTCAACATCAAAAAAATGATTGCAATAATTTTGCACTATCACTAAGTGTGAGCTGAAAATGCAAAATGAGTGCACTACCCCCATCTATGGTCTTTGCCCTTACATGTACCCTGCAAATAAAATTGGACCACCTGATCCATTTTGATAAAATGGACTACTCCATGGACTGGTCCGATGTAATGCAAGCATGGACCATGTCATTGTTAAAAAGTGTTTGTAGTGAGACGACATGTCTTCGTTTTTTAACGACATGCTTTCGTTTTTAAACGACTTCAAAACTAATCCTTTTGAGTATTTTATTTTTTATTTATTTTTATTTATTTATTTACTTATTTGTTGTCCCATACACAAGACTTAAAGTCTTATATTACAGTATAGGACTGAGTATATGTTATACAATATAACGAGAAATAATTAAAAAAAAAAAAAAAAAATTTTAAATTTTCTTAAACATAAATTACAATAATAATAAAAAGAAAATATATATATATATATATATATATATATATATATATATAAAAAAAGAATAAGGAAAATAATAAAACAGAATAAAGAAAATAATAAAAAAGAATAAAGTAAATATATATTAAAAAACATTCATATATTTATCCACATGTGAAACAATATGCAAAAAGAAAACAAAATTAATTATGAACCTCGAGTAGAAAAATGCAAAATTATGTATATTTTAAACAATTGTGCGTTACTAATCACTTGAGAGCTATGAGGAATTAAGTTCCAAAGACGGGTTGCATAGATAAAGAATTGCCATTCAGACATAAGGCTGTGGTGACGAAATAATATTAATCTTCGGCCTCTGGTTGATCCTGAGAAAACCAGATGTTCGGGTTGATGAGCGTATATAACCTTATGCAAAAAGATAAGAACTCTAGTTTTTATTAAGTCATCAAAACAAATGCCATATAACCGTTTCACAAAAGCTGCAGTGCTGCCATATCGTTTTAGACCAAACACATACCGTATAATGTTTTTAAAAACAATATTAAGTTTTTTCTTCCTATGATCATCACAATTTCCAAAAAGTTCACATCCAAAAAATAATATGGGTATGAGATCCGTTTTAGCTAGAAGTGCTCTTATATTAATGGATATACAGTATTGAGATTGCCAAAGCGTTCTCAGCATAGAAAAGGTACGCCCACAGGCATAATTTATATGGTCAGACCATGTTAGGGAACTGTTAAAATATATTCCAAGGTTTTTTGCAGAGTTAACAATTTCTATTGGTTGATTATTGATTTCTATAATTGGTGTTAGTTGTATTTTCGATATTCGCTTTTGAATGATGATACATTTGGATTTTTTTGGATTTATACCCAGCCCGTTAGCTGTAGCCCACAAGTAAACACGATGCAATTCCTGATTAAGGGTAATGACACATTGATCAATATTATCAACATCGCAACTTATATAAAGCTGGACATCATCAGCATACATTCTTACCTAACATTGTTAAACAGTAAGCGGTAGAACATTAAAGTACAATGAAAACAAAAGTGGGCCTATAATCGATCCCTGAGGAACGCCTCTAATCACTGGTAAGCAGTTAGATTGCTTATTATTTGTTTCAACAACTGGCATCTATTCGTTAGATAGGACGCTATAAGACGTGTGGCATTTGAAGAAAATTTAAACATGTTTTTCAATTTATAACATAAAATATCAGGATCCACAGTATCAAATGCTTTGGAATGATCCAAAAGAACTAAAAAGAAATCTTTTTAGTATCCACCTGTTTTCTGATATCCTCCGCAACATCTACAAGGGCCGTAATGCAACTGTGCTTTCTTAAGACTTAAGTTTGGAGACAAAAGCCCAAGAGAAATCATTGCATTGGTTAAATGAGAATCAACCAAGATATTGGAGTTGAAATCTCCTGCAATTATTACATCATCGTAACAGGGTGTTAAAATTTCAAGGTTTTTAAAAAAACGTTTCATACATATACTACTATTTGGCCTATATACGCAGCCAACAAGTAATTTCCGTCCCGCACTTTTTATTTCAAGAAATAGATACTCTACTAAATTTCGACCAAGAAGTTCCTCATTTGGTATACCATAGAGTAGTTTAAAACTACTCCTTAGTGGTCCAAAGGTGGGTTATATGGTCCTCTCCTAGGACATCGTAATGTTAAATATACTAGGTTTTTTCCATACGTCTGGGTTACTTTTGGACTAGTCCTGGTCCCTTGTGGACTACTCTTTACACGCGTGTTTGGACTGGTCCTATTATTTGCAGGGTACATACACACAAACACACATGTTTTTGTCATCAAAAAGAACAGTAAGCGTCGTGTGCAAAAAAACCATCAACAAGAAAAAATTAACGGAGATTTGTTATAGACTACCCTGCAAATAAAATTGGACCACCTGATCCATTTTGATAAAATGGACTACTCCATGGACTAGTCCGATGTAATGCAAGCATGGACCATGTCATTGTTAAAAAGTGTTTGTAGTGAGACGACATGTCTTCGGTTTTTAACGACATGCTTTCGTTTTTTAACGACTTCAAAACTAATCCTTTTGAGTATACAATGGAGTAGTTTTAAAACTACTCCTTAGTGGTCCAATGGTGGGTTATATGGTCCTCTCCTAGGACATCGTAATGTTAAATAGACCAGGTTTTTTCCATACGTTTGGGTTAGTTTTGGACTAGTCCTGGTCCCTTGTGGACTACTCTTTACACGCGTGTTTGGACTGGTCCTATTATTTGCAGGGTAATTACAATTATGACCACCACCAATGTCAATAATAAGCCTACATACATATGTATATTATGCGTAAAATAAAAAATTGCCTTGTGGCTGACCACATTGTTGACGGTGGTTATGGTCGCAATCGAAATTTGATGTTTATTTTCTTTGTTTGTTAATTCTTAAATTATTTTTGGTGTCATTTCATGTTGTGCGTTTAAAGTGAATAGGTGAAAAAAGTACAGCCAAATTACACAACAAAAACAGTTTTTTGTTTTCAATCTTGAATACCCTGAAGAATCAGAGTTATTCTACAATTTTATACAAAGTTGTACAAAATTTGTACAATTAAGCATGAGCTATTACAATTTAACAAATAAAACAAGTTATTTTTAAACCAAATTTAAATAAAACATATATTTTAAATACATATTATTATTTTGCTTCATTTAACCATCAACTGAATTGATTTAACAAACTTATTCAATTAACAATTTGTTTGATTGAATAATTTGCGTAATTGAATTTAGATTAAATTTCAAATACTCTGTTTAATTTATTCAATTAAAAATTTAATCGATTTAATGCAAAAATTCAATCACTGTTTTAATCAATACAATTATTAAAATAATTAATTTCTGTATTGTAATCAATTACGTTAGTAATTCATTCAATTAAAATAATGATTTTTTTTAAATTAATATGTTAATTCATTCAATTAAAATATTGTTTAATATTAATAATTTTTTCAATTATTTTTGTAATTAAAATATAAAAACTTTTCAATTGGAAAAAAATCCTTGTTTTGCAATTTTGGCAAATTTGAGTAATTGGTATAATCATTTCATTTCACAATTTTTTACTTGTTTCAATTATTTTGGTGTTCAAAACCTTTTTTTACTTTTTTCTGTGTATGCACAAATCTTATTATTATTCCAAGTATATATAGGCACATATATTGTTCCAAAACCGCATAAAATAAATATTTTCAAGTTCGTTTGACTTTACTGTTTTAATTTAATCTGCAATGTTAAAACCCCGCTTTTTCTTAATTCTTCTTCATATTAGTTTAAAAAAACATATGATGCATGCAGTGATGCCAATTCTTAAAAAATATATTGTTTGAGAGACGGCTTAAATATTGAGATTTTAACAAAGACTGACTTAAAAAAATATCGTATTCGATAGTCGTATTTCAATATCGATATATCGATTTATCGGTATTTTAAATATCGGCGATATACATCGATTATTTTATTTTTAAATAACGATATTATTGATATATCGATATTTTTTGCCCATTCCTATATTGAATGTCATATTCATATTTAAAGCAACTTGTTCTTCGTTTTCAAGAAAAAATGGTCCAAAAATACTGTGCATTTAAGTGGATGCATTTCGACAATTACTGTTGGATTTTCAGTGCCTCATATTCTTCACTATTGTTTATTTCCGGGATTATTAAGGTGAGAAAAGGCCACATCGCTCATTATTCTATATGATCTTTGTATCTGAATAATCGAATGATGCGCTGAGTCTTTCCGCCATAAATTTCCCATATTTTTCAAAGTTAATTCTGAAAAAATAAACAAAAAAAAAAAAAACGTTAACAAAAAATTTATTCAATTATTTAACTTATTTATGTTATTTATGCACCACCCTGTAATAATACTTTGGATGTAGACAAAGAAATCATTAACATAATTGAATTTGGTATTTAATTAATTTTGTTCTTGAAAAGTTATAAAGGAAATTAGTTCTAAAATAAAGCTTACGAATTTTTGTAAAAGCCAATAATGAAGCCCAAGGAAGCCTCATACCTCGCTTTTGTAAAACGCTCATCGATGAAAGTCGTAAGATCGTATAACATCAGTTATTGTGCCAGTAAACATTGATGCTGTACGCAAACTAATAAAGCAAGATCGACGTGTGAAATATCACGAGATCAAGACATTCTTTGGGATTAGTGAGACGAGACATTTCAGAAGTATTAAGCTGTCAAAAAAAAATTTGGACGCGTGGATCCCGCAAAATTGGACAATTACATATTTGACTGATTGACGTTTTTCGGCGCCTAATGATGCATTCAAAAACCATTTTGAAGGTAGTAAAGTTTTACAATAATTGATATCAGTGCACTAAAAATGGCATTGATCATTATCTCGAATACCTCGAAAAACATCAAAGCCGTTTTCGATAATAAATAACAGTCTTCTTAGTATGAGGCTTCAAATATAAATAGCAACCATCGTAAATTTTTTAAATGGCTTAGAGAAATATTTTTTAATCGATTGGTATATATAGTAATAATAATGTATATCTAGCAAATATAATTAATATAGTAATACTTACTTGACCAATGTTTAATTATCTAAGCAAACAATTAAAATATCTTCGATTAAGTTTCAAATTTGATTTTGACAACATGTATGTACTTACAAATGGATTTGAATAGTAAAATTAAGAAGTAAACATTACAAAATTTAAGCACACAACAAAATATTTGGTCATCACCAATGTTTCTTAATTCAACATTATAAACTTAATCATCAATATTAACTTTGTCATAATAACAGAAATAGAAGAGATAAAGTTACAGGCACTTGTAAGATGCTTAAAATACTACGACTAGTAAAGGGTGTTTTTTTTTAGCTACATGAGAACTTAAAATGATAATACAAGACGGAAATATTGTCGGAATGAAGTTTTTTTTTATTATAATCTGGTAGATAATATCATGGCATTTATTTTTTAATACGATTTCCGGCCATTCGATCAGTTAAATTTTTTACTACTTTTTCCAATAAATCTGGCCGTATGTCATTAATGGTGGCTTGAATATTCGCTTCGAATGCTTTAAAAGTTGCTGGTTTGTCGGCATAAGCCAATGACCTAGCATATAGTTGTCACCAAATTGATTTTGCAATAAAGCGATTGTTAAACAGTATGGCAACTCTTGTTTTGGAAACAAAAATTTAGCCAGCAAGGCTCGATAGCACCGTAAAGGCAGCTCCTTGCTCATTTCAGAAGAGCGTGTAAACCGCACCAAACAGTCAACTTGAATGAATGTAATGGTGATTCGTTAACGGCTAGAAGATTGTCTTCGCTCCAAATGGGGCAAATTTGCTTATTCACGTGGCAATTTAACCAGAAATAATCTTCGTAAAATGGACTAAGTGCTCCATTAACTTTGCGAACAGAATAATTTTTTTTAAAGAAAATTTCCACAGCTTGGAAGCGTAGTTCTAGCGCTAAACGTGAAGCGTTACCAAACCTTACTGAACGGGAATGTCAGCACAGTTTGACATTCTCATCTGTCAAACCACAGTTTTTGATATCGAAAGTTCTTATGCAGCTAAAAAAACACCCGACTATAACAATGTATGACTGAAAGTATGTTTGAATGGGATGAAGATTAAAATAATACAAGTTAGTGTAAAGAACAAAATCATGTTTTACTAGAAGTTAAGAAAGCATTTTCCTAATACAATTACTAGTTCAAGTATAGGTTTTCGTCTTGGTGCTTCCTTACTTGAACAATAACAACAGCAACAAAATAGCAAACATGATATAAATTTTCATATTTTTCAAGTAGAAATTATACAGACAAAATAAAAGCTTAAAAAACTTGAACAAGTGCGTAGATAACAACATCATCTCTCAAAAAACTTTTTCATACAACAACAACAAAAAACGAAGCAAGACAACAAAGCATAAACAATATACAAGTAGTCACAGGTATATTTATGAGTACATACGTTCTTAGTAAATACGTATCTAGTAATTGTTGTGCAAGTAGTTACAGTAACAGCAAATAATGCTCTTGACAGTAGCCGTAGAAGTAGCAGCAGTTAAAGCAACAACAACTGCTTCTTACATATAACAAGAAAGATAGAGTTGATGATAAGTTTCAAGAAATGAAAACATGCGTCACTTCTTTTACTTGACTACATCTTCTTGTTCTTGTTTAGCAGGAGTTTGAAGAAACAATAACAACGACAACAATTTTGATTACATAATAATATTCATAGATGGGGGTAGTGCACTCATTTTGCAGTTTCAACTCACACTTAGTGATAGTGCAAAATTATTGCAATCATTTTTTTGATGTTGAGTGATGAGTTGAAAATTTGCAGCCTCACTAAGCATGAGTGATAGTGAGTTAAAAAATTTTGCACTTAAAAAAAATTGGTTTTTAGCAGGGTTTAAAATGCTATCGCCATATTAGCAAAAGCAGCCAAATTTTGACTTTTTCCTATTAAAAAAAAAATCAAAATTAAAAAGCCGACAAGTTCCACTGCTAAAAAAGCCCACACTTTTCAAAAGCAGCAGCAAAATAAACACACAAAATAATTGGCACTGGCTTTTTTCAGCTTTTGCTTTTTTAACAATTTGATGGAACTCAAAAAGCAACGGCAATTACTTTTATGTTGTAGGAAAAAATAGGTAGGAAAAAGAATGAAACAAACAGCTTCTGTCAAACAGCCGCCAAATCAAAAACCAATGCATGCTAATAGCCGCAAAATAGGAGATAAAAGCAGCAAAAAAGGTTGCAAAGGCACATGATTGCGAAAAAAAATACTCGACGACGACAAGTGATATTTTTAATGCAAAACAAACACAACAAGAATTTTTTATTTGTTTGGCGAGCAACAACAACATTACTACAACATTACTGAAGAAAGGCAAAAATTTATTTTTCCTCATCACCATAAAAAAACCATGTTGCTTGTACACTGATCAGTATTTTTTCGTTGTAATCTGCCTTTTTGCAGAGCTAATAGCTCTGCTCAGACTGCTTTTAGCACACACTTCCGCTGCTTTTCATTTTATTGAATCGGCTTTTTGTTATTACCAGCCAGAGAAGAATTTTTGTTCTTTGAATTTTAGATTTTTTTTTTTGGTTTGTCTTTTTTAACTAGCTCTTCTTTCAGGAAAAAGTAAAAAAGCAAAAGGCGAAATAATTTTTTTTAGCTTTTGCTTTTTATGTGGTTGTCCATTTTTGTCGCTGGCTGGTAAAAAAGCAGTTGTCAGAAAATAAAAATATACAAAATAGGAGATTTGCTTTTTTGCACAAACGAAAAACAAAACATTGGCTGTTGGAAAAAAAATTACAAATTTCAATAGCAGTGGCAAAAGCAAAAATAAAAAGCATTCAGCTGATGGATGCTTTTAAACCCTGGTTTTTAGTTCACTCATTTGAGTGCAACTAAAAATTTTGCATTCAATTTCAAGTATAAATTGACTTGAGTTTATTGCACTAATTTAAAATTTAAACTTCATAAGAAGAAACAAAAAAAGGAACAGTAATTCAAAAACAATAGAGCAAAACAAGCATTTCGAAATTATTATCACTTAATTTATTTCTTCGAGGAGCGTCTACCATTCCGCTTAAAGCAAATAAGCGCTCTACTGGAGCAGACGAAGGCAAAGGCGTATTATATTTTAAAAATATTTGCTTAACTATTGGCTATTTGTTAAAACAACACAAACCAGTATCAGCATCCAATAGATAAGACTCCAATTCCTTTCGTGTGACCACCTCTTGTACAAGTGTTGAAGGTCCTTATATAAAACATATTAAGAAACAACATATTCCAACAATCTCTCTATTAGCTTACTATCTCTTTCACCGAAATCTAAGAATCCAACTTCTGCAGTGCTTTTTATAGCGACTGTGTCTTCAATAACTGGGAAGCATATTGAAGCACATATTGTAGCACATAAGGACTTAGAATATATATTCTTTATAGGCTCTAAGATCAATATTGTAGAAATTACAAACGGAATGACAAACTTATATATACCCTTTTCCACCTGTGGTGAAGGGTATAAAAATATTCCTTTACATAAAAAAATGTTCTCATTATGAAACATATCGAGCTAATAGCAAACATGATGTAAGCGACATCATTTTCAATTTTAGTTTTTTTTAATAAATGACTTAATTGGCAACACTTGCATCATCTCCTAAAATGTCGTAGCCACATAAGGCACCGTTACGATTTTATAGCAAGAACAATTTTGAGGTAACCGACAAATTTCATACAAAATTTATATAAAATAAAATAAAAAAAACACTCTCCTGAAAAATTTTATTTTTGTTGGTTACATAATTTTTGCTATTAGGGCTCGATATGATGCAAAACATTTGAGTTTGATGGTGAAAGGGGAAAGACGAAAGGAAAGTTTTTTGTTTCGTCTGCAAACAATTTTTTGAGTTTGTTATTGAGAGGAAGAAAAAGAAAAAAACAAGGTATACACAATACTTTAATGCCGCGAAACAATGTTTCATTACATGGACACAAATCGTCAGTTGATTATTTAATTGTCGTATGTCGTATGTAATTTGTATCCACATTAGGGTTGTCGTTAACTGTATGGATCAAATTTTGTTTCTATTTCTCAATGCTCTATCCCCCCAATTTGGTGGGTATTGATAAAAAAACAACTCAAACAAATGTTAAGGACGACCGGCGAAGGCTAAGCCGTCCCTCAAGCCTGCCAAAGTTTGAGAAAAATCGTCAAGTCCGACTTGTATGACTTATATTTAGGAAAATATTAATTTTACATAAAAATCGTTTTCTAAGAAGTTTTTGTTAGTAAAGTTTCCAACAACTTTTGCCTTAACAAGTTTTCTCTAAAACTCATATTGAACAAAACCTAATTAAAATAAAAAGTAAACAGCAGCATTGATTCGAATTTTTTCTTTCGAACTGTTTTTTCTTACACACGTCAATTCAGTTTTTATATTTGTGTTTGTGTGCGTTTGCTTAAAAAAAGTAGTCAAACGCATATCGTTTTTTTCTAACGTACCACGGTTGGTGCAATTGTACTTTTTTGATACAATTCAAAGCCAAAAAGTACGGTGGTACCCTAGGGTGACCGTTAAAATCAAAAGTTGGATTTATTTAGGTCTCACTCGCCAATTTGGTGGGTATTGATAAAAAACAACTCAAAAAAATTTTAAGGACGATCAGCGAAGGCTAAGCCGTCCCTCAAGCCAACAAAGTTTGAGAAAAATTATGATTTTACATGAAATCTGACTTTTATGTTTAATAACTTAGAAAATATTAATTTTGTAGAAAATTTGTTAACAAGTTTTTCTTTATCTCGAATTAAACAAAATAAACTGAAAATAACGAATAAGCCACTAAAAAATCTAATTTATAATTCATTAAAGAAACGCATTTTCTATGAATTAGTTTTGTTGAAAAAGATTTTTATTATTTATTTAAAAAAAAAAAACCGACCAGCCGGGCACCTGTCGTTTTACCTTAATTCGGGTACGCTGAATTCAGTGGTGCTAACCGTTTTTAAGGTTAGCTCTTGTTTTCAAAATTTCGAAAACGGAGTAGGTTGCACAGCGTAACTCAAAAACGGTTAAGTTTATAAAATAAACTAAAAAAAACGAAATTCCACAATAATATTACCTTTAACAATTGTGATAGGTTTTTCTAATATGCGTAGTCGTTTTAGAAACCAATTTTTTTTTGGCAATGGGGATAAAACAAATTATGTGAGGTTGGTCATACATTTGACCCAGCTAAGGTCAATCTTGGCGCTGCAGTGGCCAAATTTAAGAATTATATTAAACCAGCATATTTGTATGGTTGCCCCCCTAAAGGGAGATATAAGGCAAGTATGTTTTAAGAAAATGTTAAGCACAATCAACTAATGAAGGTCCGTCATATATTTAATCCCCCATGGGGCGATTCCTTAACAGTTCTGGGGCTTTTTCTTCAATATATTTCTAGTCTGTGTTGACAATTTTATATGAGAGCCCCCTTAAAGAATAAAGAAAGCGTGAAGATATGTTACAGGGATGATAAATAGTAACAAAAAAAATTTTTTTATAAAAGAAAAAGACTTTTGGTTCGGTTACACTTGAAACCATTGGTACATACGGTCTATTTCGTTCCTTTGTTTTTATAATATTTTGGCATGAAGGCTTATATGCTGCCGCTGATACTTGATTTAGAATGTGGCATATGCAATCGTCAAATGATCAAGTGCAAAAATCTATTCACAATAGCGAAGTTTAGTGTTTGTTGCAAATGGTCTTGCAAAGAGCAAATGCAAAATATCATAGCTGTTTTGTTATATCCAACAACAAAATACACAGAGTTTCCTTAAGATTTCATAAAAACGCTACGAAATTTTGCATTTGCACTTTGGCAGAAGCATTTGCACCAAACACTGAAATTCGTTTATATTCATTGGACAGTAAATACGAGTTGCCATTTTATATCAATTATAAATATTTAGGTTTGAACAATTTGGAAATAGTACCGAATGAGTCACGGGGGTACCACCGTACTTTTTGGTTTTGAATTGTATCAAACAAGTACAATTGCACCAACTTTATCAACCGCGGTACGTTAGAAACAAATGATATGCGTTTGACTATTTTTTTTTAAGCAAACGCACACAAACACAAATATTAAAGCTGAATTGACGTGTGTAAGAAAAAACAGTTCTAAAGAAACAATTCGAATCAATGCTGCTGTTTACTTTTTATTTTAATTAGGTTTTGTTCAATATGAGTTTTAGAGAAAACTTGTTAAGGCAAAAGTTGTTGGAAACTTTACTAACAACAACTTCTTAGAAAACGATTTTTATGTAAAATTGATATTTTCCTAAATATAAGTCATACAAGTCGGACTTTACGTTTTTTCTCAAACTTTGGCGGGCTTGAGGGACGGCTTAGCCTTCGCCGATCGTCCTAAAAATTTTTTTGAGTTGTTTTTGTTATCAATACTCACCAAATTGGCAAGTGAGACCTAAATAAATCCAACTTTTGATTTTAACGGTCACCCTAATCCACATACGACAATTAAATAACCAACCGACGAAATGTAGTTTCAAAAATAACTATTAAAAATTTTTATTTTTCGAATTTGTCTTCAAATATTTCATGACCACTAATTTTTGAAAGATTAGTGGGAGTTTGTTTATATGCAGCTTTTTTTGATTGCAAGTTCAAATTATGCACTATTTGAATTGAGTGCATAATTTTTGCATTCAATCTGCGTTAGTGATAGTGAAAAAATTTGCAATACCACAAAATTTTTTTAGTGGTACACTGAAAGAAAAATGCTTAATATATTTAATGAATCATTTTCATAAAAAAACTTTCCTTGGGTAAATGAAAATGTTCATTGTCTAAATGGAATTTCATAGTTATAATGAAGTATTTTCGTTAAAATTGCTTCATTGGATTTCGTAATTACGTTAAAAATTTTCATTGGATATATGAAAACTTAAGTTTGTCCAAGTTAACAGAAAAAAACAATATACAAACATAACTATATTCATAACCTAATACAAAATTATAGTTTCCTTAAAAATATGTTTAATTGTTAATTAAAAAATGTAAGATTTAATAATTTCATACATCGAATGTTACATGTATGCCATTAAATTTATTATATTAAAAAATTTTTTTATAAACGCAATATATTTCAATAATTGCCTTCATAAATTTAAATTTTCATTATGACAATAAAAATGTCATTATAGTAATGAAACAAATTGTTATTATGGACAATTTAATCTCATATTTACGCTCTTAATTGAGTAAAAAACATAGTTTTTTGATACAAAAACTACACTGCCCCGGTAGACTAGCTGGTAGCGAGCTAGTCTATCAGCACCGAGGTTGCGCGATCGAATCCCGTCAGAGACAGAAAAATAATAAAATAAAGTAAAATAAAATAAGAAAAAAAAATAATTAAAAAAATAAAAAAAAAAAAATTAAAAAAAATAAAAAAATTTTTACTTTAGTATTGTGGTTATTTTGTTGAACTATTTATAGTTTTTAAATGCAAATTTTTAATATTTTTAATTAGGCTTAAGTTCATGAATGAAAGATTGTCAATAACAATTTTAATTAATTTTCATGTAGTAAAATTCCTTTCTTCATAAAAATAATTTAATGAAAAATAAAATTTCATGAACTTAATTAAGCCTAATTAAAAATATTAAAAATCCAAATTTTTTTTTTTTTTTTTTTACTTTATTGAAAGTATTCATCCAATGAATAATATTCATAGATCTAAGGTAATGTTATATTAAATCCTTTTAATGAAACAGGTTTCATCGATCCAACGAAGCGCTGCATAGGTTCCTTTTTAATGCAATTTTTAATGGGATTAATGTCAAAATTCATTGGTATTGCGAAGAAAATTCTTTCAGTGTAGTTAAAAAAATAGCAATCATCACTAAAGCTGATAAAAAAAAGTGTAGACTAATATTTTTGCAGTTTTATTTAGTGATAGTGTGCTGATTTAAATCAATATTTAGTGCACTATCCCCAACTATGATAATATTAAATAAGAGATGGTAGCATGCATTCGAGGGCACAAAGAAAAAGTATTTATATATATGCATTAAAGGGGTTCCTTTATGTGAAGAAAATGGGGAAGATTTAAGGTTTAGATTAAAGAAAATGAGCCAAAATTCGTTAATGATCATAACTGGCCAAAATGGTCTTAAAAAAATATAGAAGTATCGTATTAGGGTATAATTTTAAGGTACATATTCAAATAAGACCTATTGTAGTCGTTGCGGTAGATATGCGAGCACAATTTGAATTTTGTATAGAAGAATCTTAAGGTTCAACTTTAAAATTCCTTGCAATGTTGTTTTGAAAATGCAACTTAGCCGAAACGATGACGAGTTGTGGGAGATGGATTATTTGTAATATTCTGCCGTACAGCTTTTACGTTGCCTTCAGTGCGAATATTTCAATGAGATCCTCTTCCAGGATGGTCGATTTATGAACCTTGTTTCTTAAAATAACCGGCTAAATTCCAAAACATAAAGGCTGTTGTAGCGTATTAATTAAAATATTGACAATATTTCCGATTGTTGACAATAATAAAAAAACTTGAAAGGAGCAAAAAAATTATCAAATTTTTTATGAAGTTTGAACTTTTGTCCACTGTAACTCTGTCATTTGTTGACTAATCTTCATAAACGACCAGTGGTCTATTATTTATTTTACTATCTTTCACTTAAAAAAATAAATACATAATCTGTTAAAAGTTTTTGAAGATATTTGCATTTAAGTCACATCATCTTTTTTTAAAACACAAATAACGGTTATGTTTGGATTCAGCGGACAATTTTGCATAAAAATTAGGTGTCAGATTCATTTGGTCACAACTTTGTTGGAAATTTGTGACGTAGTGTAACCTGCCAACAGAAAAAAGCAATTATATTACAAAATAAAACAGTTTAACGTTGGTAGTTCTGTACCACCGTGTATAATCGAATAAATTTCACTTTCATTTCAAGGCCGACCATATAATATCCTACACCACCGCATTCAAAACTGTGTTCAGTATTATTCTTTTTGCTCTTTTATTCAAAGATATGGCTATTGTTAGCTTTGTCTTTCTTCTATCTTTCCGAAAATATATTGCCTCCGTTTGTTCTAAATCAGCTGTGCCCAAGCCCTATGCTCTTGGGGCTCATTTGTTTTTGTAAAAGCTCTTAGCTATATGCTGTTTATTTAGAGCACTCAGCACTAGCAATACGAAATACACAAACAATTTTGTCTTATTAATTTTTTTTTGTCGTTCTTCACTGTATACACGCAAGTGCAAAGCAACAACAATTTCGTATGCTTTGCTGCCCTGAAAATAAAAGGACCAGTTCAAACACGCGTGTAAAAAGAAGCCCACAAGGGACCAGGACTACTCCAAAAGTAACCCAAACGTATGGAAGAACATGGTCCATTTAACATTACGATGTCCTAGGGGAGGACCATATAACCCACCTTTGGACTACTAAGGAGTAGTTGTAAAACTACTCCATGGTATACACAAGAGGAATAGTTTAGAAGTCGTTTAAAAACGAAAGCACTTCGTTAAAAAATAAGACATGTCGTCTCACTACAAACACTTTAACAATGAAATGGTTCATACTTGGATTACATCGGACCAGTCCATGGAGTAGTCCATTTTATCTAAATGGATCAGGTGATCCAATTTTATTTGCAGGGTGGTAAACGTTGACGACAGCGATCATCATTGTAGATTTTGTTTTTGTTAAACGTATGTCGTTTAAGAAAGTGTGTATTGAAAACACCTGGAAAAAATGGTGTTAGTTTTAAATTTCAAACTTATATTATTCACAGAAAAATTATTGTATGGTCACTTACAATCTACCCTTCCATAATTGAAAACTTTTTTGTGATTTTTGTTGAGTTCTTTACAAAATGGATTTGCAAAATGAATCTACAACTGACATTGACATAAATTTGGATAATTTATTGGACGGATCATGGAAGACTTAACCTTGCAGCCACACGATCAAGTTGTTCTTGATAGTCTTTTACATATATTGCTTGTTAAAATTTACATAAATTGAAAGCAATGACGTAGGCTGCACTGAATTTGTAAGCAATTTACTTCCAAGATGTCAAGGATTTAGAAACCCTACACTTTATACATATGGTGCATTACTTTAGCGTAATGAAAATTGCTCGTTAAACCAAAACTACTTTCAAATTGAAAGCCCTACAATTCTTTCTACATTCGTAGACTTTGTAAGAATTCCGTAAAAACACAACAATTTTAATACAAAAATATTTTGTTGTTTGTAAAAACAAACTCTTATCAGTTTTAGAACACACCTTAAAAATATTTCCAGTTTTTGTTTTTTTTTTTCAAATATTTTCTTGCACTCTGTACAGAAATAAAAATATCATAAACATGATTCATAATTTTACTGGCATACAATCTATAAAAATATCAGCCAAAACATGTTTTCAAATTTGTAATTGATAACCAGGCCAAGTTTTCGTTTGAACAAACAATTTTTAAATATGTATATAACAAAAAAAAAACAAGAAATATGCTTAAAAATATGCAAGCAAACTATAACTAATTAGTATTGTGGTTATTTTATTGAACTGTTTTTTGGTTTTTATTCCAAATTTTAGTATTTTTAAACAGGCTAAAGTTAATCAAATTAAATTTTAATTAAATTATTTTTATGAAGAGAGAAATTTTACAACATGAAATCTATTAAAATTTTTCGATAATTTTTGGAAACCTGGGTTCGAGTCTCAGTTCAGTCAATAGTAAAAATTATCAATTTATTTTAATTAATTTCATGTTGTAAAATTCCTTTCTTTATAAAAAAAATTAAGTGAAAATTAAATTTGATAAACTCAATGTATCGACAAACTATTTGTTACTTAATAAATTTGTCCGTTAACGATTTTGGATTTCTCAATATACCGAAAAAAAATATTAGTGGTATTCACACCGAACTTGTTAATTTGTTACTTTGTTAAAGTTACCAACTGTGAACGACCCCTTTTTTAAAACTTAGTTAGTCTGGTAACTTTAAAGTAAAAAAATCATTTAATTTACATACTTATGCTATGTTCACATTTGGGGTTTTTAAACGCGTTTAAACAAAATGTTGATTAAGTTAATCAAAGCCGTTCACACTACATTTGAGATGATTAAGATGACAGATGATTAAGAAAAAAAAAAACACAACAAACAAATTTATATTTATTTAAAGTATTAAAAATGGATAAAAATGCTTTTATAAAGTTATCAGAAGATTATTTTAATCATTTTATTGATGAAGTTGTGAAAATGTATGAATTATTTAAGGAAAAAAAAAATAAAAACATTAAGCAGAAATCGAGGCCAGTTGTACACGATCATGTTGGCGATTCTACATTACACTCAGTTTGAGGTATGTTCAGTGGATTCTATGTGGTTTTTGAAGTGATTTAGTTGTAATCATGCAATTTGAAGAGATTAACAAATCACTTCAATGTATGGGTAATCATCTCGATTTTGAAGTGATTAGAGCTTAATCACGTTCGAGCTGCTTAAATGCGTTTAAGAACCCAAGTGTGAACATAGTATTACTCTTAATGTACACGAAAATTGACAAAACACAAATATTTTTTTAGAAATGTACCACAAATGACTTTTTTATTATATTTATTTAGAAACTGCAACAGCTGATTGTGAGTAACCAACCAACAACTATTTTGTCAGAGGTGCCGTGTCGTTAATTTGTTAAATGTTAATCCGGTAGCGCGTTAAATATACAAAAACAAAATGCGTGTAAAAAAGTAACGATTAACGACTAACAATCTAACAAGCTCGGTGTGAATACCACTATTGTTCTTAGTTGGCAACACCTCTCGAAATACATGTAAAAGTTGGGAGTCAGCTGATTGAATTTATCTGTTCAGCAAATAAAAGGACAGAATAGAAGCAAATGAGACATTAAGAAAACCAACTACATATCTTTAATGTGAAGTTTTTCGTTGGGAAAAAGATAATCGCGCAATGAGAAAATGTCCATAAGCCTGATTAAAAATATTAAAATTTGCAAACTATAAGTATTATAAAATACTAGATGACCCGTGCGACTATTTCGCACCGTAATTTTTATCAATGAAAATATTAATTTTTCAATTTCTAATTATTTTTCGTCATTAGTGTTAGAAATAAGCCTTAAAATGAGATATCATTCATTAAATTTGATGCGGTGGTATGGGAGATATTTGCAACCGACAAAAAAAAGTGCATTAGAAATAATATATATGATACCAAAAGCTTAAGTAAATTATCGTAAGTCATAGTCCAGACTCCCCATTTTTTGCTTTCTTGTCTGCTTTGAAATTGCGTTAGTGTCTATTAGGGTGGGTCGATTTAGCCATCGATATTGTGGCATCGATTTTTCGATAGCTTTAGGCATGGGGGAAAAAATCAACTAAGACATATCAAAAAATCATTTTGAGGCGTCCGAATTTATATTTTTTGTCTTTTTCTCAACTTTAATTTTTAAGGTTTTTTTGTAGGCAAAAAAAAAAAAATACCTTTCCAAGGTGAAAGTATACACTAAAAAGGATGGCGATAGCAGTTTTTTTCCAAAAAAAAGTTTTTCTTGATGTTTTGGACTGTTCATAGTTTTTAATCCAAATTTCAATATTTTTAAGATAATTTCATTAAATTATTTTTTTATTTATAGGAATTTTACAACATGCAATAAATTAAAATTGATTGATAATAAAGGGTGGTTAAATTGTAAGGGCCGATGTTGAATGTGAACCACACCTAAACGCCAAGTTTTTTTCCGAATTTTATTTGACATTTCTCTATTTCAGACTTACTCAATTTGAACCATGGAGAGATACACAATCCAACAACGTGTTAAAGTTATCCAGACTTATTATGAAAATGGGCGTTCAAATCAAAATGCATATCGTGCACTTCGTGATTTTTTTGGTCAATTTGATCGTCCAAATGTGCGTACAATCGCAAAAATCGTGGAAAAATTCGAGCAAACCGGGCCTGTAAAAGATGTGACAACACCAGTGCATGCTCGTACAGCTCGTACTGCAGAAAATATTGCTGCTGTTCGCGATAGTGTGGCTGAAGAGCCGTCCACCTCAACTCGTCGTCGTGCCCAACAATTGCACCTCTCACGCTCGTCGTTGATGAACATTATGCATAAAGACTTGCATTTACACGCTTACAAGGTGCAATTGGCTCAAGAACTAAAGCCTCTTGACCATTCCAAACGTCGTAAATGGGCAGAATGGTGGCAAGAAATGGCAACAGTGGATGATCAATTTTCGAAGAAAATCATCTTCAGTGATGAGGCACATTTTCACCTCAGTGGATTCGTCAATAAACAGAATTGCCGCATTTGGGCGAATGAGAATCCAAGAGTGATGGTCGAAAAACCAATGCACCCACAAAGAGTGACTGTTTGGTGCGGTTTATGGGCTGGCGGCATCATCGGGCCGTATTTTTTCCAAAATGAGGCCGGTCAGGCAGTTACTGTGAATGGTGTTCGCTATCGTGAGATAATAACGAACTTTGTATGGCCCGAATTGGAAGATATGGATGTGGACGATATGTGGTTTCAGCAGGACGGTGCCACTTGCCACACAGCTAACGAAACAATGGCTCTTTTGCGCAACAAATTCAATGGCCGTGTTATCTCACGTAATGGCGATGTCAATTGGCCGCCAAGATCATGTGATTTGACACCGTTGGACTTTTTTCTTTGGGGTTATTTGAAAGAAAAGGTGTACGTCGATAAGCCAGCAACAATTCAAGAGCTAAAGGATGAGATAATTCGGCACATTAACGGCATAGAACCTCCATTATGCCTCAGGGTCATCGAAAATTTGGACCATCGGATGGAGGTGTGCCGCCGTGGTCGCGGCGCCCATTTGGCCGATATTTTGTTCCATACATAATTGAGTAATACCAATATATTATAATAAAATAAAATTACAATAATTTCCAAAATAGTTTGTGTTTTATTCAAAATCAAAGCCTGGGTTCGATTGCCAGTTCAGTAAAGAATAAAAAGTTATCAATAAATTTTAATTAATTTCATGTTGTAAAATTCCAAAATAATGAATGAATTAAAAATATTAAAATTTGGTCTTACAATTATTTTCGTTTTTTGTTTGACAGTTTTTGGGTTCGACTGCAGTTTTGTATACCCTGTTTTTTAATATCTAATTAATTAATAGAAACTAGGAATTATTTCCTTCCGAAGGTTACTTTATATTATATTCAACATTTTTCATTTTTTGAATTCTATAAGCTAAATTTCAGTTATGTATTTTATAAAGCTTTTTTGTAATAGTTCTATTCCTTCAATTTTTCAGAAATGACTTTATACACTACCAGACTATTATATTTTATTTTCTTTTTACATTTTACCTTAGCCTTCCTTTGAAAAGCAATGAGGTATATTGAATGTACAGAAAAATTGACAATTGAAGGAATAGAACTATTACAAAAAAGCTTTATAAAATACATAACTGAAATTTAGCTTTTAAAAGCTATCGATAAAAATAATGTGTACCATTTCGCAAAGCAATTACAGTAAATTTGCTAAGAGAATCCGGCATATAAATGGCAAATTATAAAATCTGCCCACTTGCGATTTAAGTTTTGTTCTAAACTATTTTAAAGTTTACTTCCTATTTTGCTGCCTTAAAAAACGCTTGGCTTAAACATCATTCGTTGACAGTGTCTTTGTTGTAAGTTTGTTATTGTTACAAAAAAAAAAAAAAAGTAGAAACTTTAAAGCTTAAATAAAAATGTTTATAATACATGTCGCCCCAAGAACTTGTCAGACTGACTTGGGAACTGCGTAGAAACTGGTTTAAAAAAAATAAAAAAAAATTAAGAAACGAAAAGTAAATAGTTAAAAGTAAAAAGTAAAAAGCAGCAACAACAAGCTGATGGATATACTAATGGCAAATTTACCCAAGTTTTAGATCTTAAACAATATTTACCTAAAAAAGAACGTGCGTCTCTTAACTTAAATGATAACCATCTTAAACGTGTTGCATCATCATGCCTTAACTTGGCAGTGTATGATGTTACAACGCTCTTTGCACTACAATATCTCAGTATTCTAGGGAATAATTTACCCAGATGATTTTGTCGTTTTCACTGTAAATAACATGTTTTGTAGCAAAGAGAAAATACAGTGTGACATTGTTTTTTGGTTAAACGGTTTTTTAATGTGCATATATAAAAATAAAACACAGCAGAGCTACTTTTTTCATACTTAGAGAGAGAAATGTCAAAAGTTACTTGAGTTTTTGACATATCGACCAACGAAAGCAACAAATAAAATACAGTGCTGTGTTTTTGGTGTTATACTTGTTGTAGTATTTGCCACCATATGTAACATGAATTCGCCTTGTATATAGACTTGTGATATTACGAATGTCTGCGCCAAATTTCGCCGAATGCGAATATCAAATTTGAAATTGCATGCCAATACGATAATTAAAATTTGATTGAAAAAATCTTTCTTTTAAGTCGATTAAAATAAATAAAAAAAAAAACTGGCACACTACTAACTGTATTTAACATTATTATTACATTCGCAACTCTACTACTGAATATTTTTAAATTTTTTTACTTACACTATTATTATTGTGTAAAAGCCATAAGCACCGCGGCCCAAAGAATCTTTTGTGCAGCCCAAGTGTTCACTAACTGAATCATAAGTAAAGCACGGTGAGATTTTGCTCACTTCATCTGAATTCATTAAGATAACTTCAAGGAGCTACAGGATGTTCGCATACTTACCCGTGTGGCCAGATCTTAAAATTGTTTACAGCTTTTAGACAAAGAAAATGCTTTTAAAAAATGCTAAATTTTTTCAAGATTTTCGTTTGAAGTTTTTTAACAGTATGAACTTTTATTGAAAACTAAATAAGTTGTAAGAACCCATTTTTTAACAAAATTTAAATAATTTGTAATCTCTAAAAAATTACGGTGCGGTCTGCCAATACCCCTGATTTAAGCAAAATACAATCTATTTTATTTCTATTCTTTACTCTAATTTAAAAGGTTTCATAAAAAGATATTTTATACCAGTTTATTTCTAAGAGATTCTATAATAATGTAGATAGAGCTAATTTCTTACATTTTAAGAAAACTTGAGTTTTCAGTAGTTTGCAGCAAAAATTTGTTTCAGATATTTCCTTGGATAAACACGAAATGACTTAACATTGTCCTATATAATTTTTTGTATTGGGGTCAATTAAATACATTTTTATATTACATTGCAAAAAACAAACAAATTTTATTTAATTAATAATACTATTTCTCTAAGCTTTTAAAATAAAGCTAAAAAAAAAGTTGAAATCATTTTATAAAAAAATGCTTAATGCTAAATAAAAGTTTTGCAGCTTAACCAAAAATGCTATAATTGTTACACTGATACTTATTCTTAAATACTTTTAGATTTCGTTTTTATTCACACACCACAATAGTGGAGAGGATATTATGCATTCGTGCTGATGTTTGCAAGTATTTACCGATAGACTCAGAATCACTTTCTGAGTCATTCTTATGATGTCCATCCGGCTGGCTGGCTGGTTGTCCATGTAAAACTTTTGTGCAAAGTACAGTTCTTAATTTTGGTGGGAATTGGAAACAATTTGGTACATAGGTTCTAATTGGAACAAGGACCAAGTCTATTGAAATGGAGCGAATCGGTCTAAAATTTCAATCCCTCATACAAGTTTCTCTGCCCATTATCCATCGTGTTATGTTGGTATTAAGATTAAATTTGGTCCAAATTTTATTGGAAACGGTCTATATTTCACTATAGCTGCTCCTGATAATAACTTGCCACAATTTTCTTATAAGCGTTGGTATTAACATAAATATAAAAAAATGATAATAAGTTTTACGATAGCTACTATGTAGAGTTTTTTTTTTCCCGGAGTTTTTCGATTCCCGGGAAAGCGGGAAAATTTTTTGAATTTCCCGGGATCCCGGGATCCCGCTCCATATAAATAATACACAGTAAATTAAATAAAAGAAATCCTTAAATACTACAAAATTAATGAAGATTAAAAGAGGAACTTGAATTATTATTACCTTACGGTTTTATATGTAAATTCCGTATTATTATTATGCTCTAGATACAAGATAAAAAATTAAGATAAACATAACAATTTAATTCATAAAACAATTATAAAAACAAACACAAATTGAGGTACTCAAGGTGTGAGATCAAAAAGTTAATTCATAAAATAGATAAAATATTTTAAATAAATATATTAACATTTTTTAACGGCTTAGGAAATAACTTTCTGACACACTCAAAGCGCTTAGTAAGTCGTCAAAGGTATATTGATTATTTTATTTACTAATTACCATGTTTCCGAAAAATTTCGTTCATTTTTTTTACCGAGGTTGGATAAATAGTTAAAAGTGCACCGTTTTAGAAGGCTTTTGATTCACAATAAGAAGCATTTTTTTTGATAAACAACGTCTATATCAGTCAAATGTATGTCAAGGTTCATGCAAAAAATAGCATCAACCTCTTACAAACCTTTTCATTTCATTAGGTCTATCTGTAATCTTTAGGACAATGTGTTTTTCAAATTGTATGTTGTAGCATCTTACACGAGTTTCCAAATCTTTTTTTATTTCGGTTTCCCCGTACCAACACAAATTGAAAAAAAATTTTTGTTTATCACCTAATAAACATATCGCTCCTTCATTGCAACATAGTCATATCTCAAAAAATCAAAAATTGTAGGTTATGTAAGCAAAGTGTTCCTTCATGCCTTCTCGTATTTTATCTCAAACTGAACCGAAATTATAGCAAAATATATCTTTAAATCGGTACATTTTGAAAACTTTAATCGCATTTTGCCAAGTTCATTTGTTTTTGTAGATATGACTATGTTACAATAAAGCAGCTATACGTTTAGGTATATGCTATTTTAAAGACTTGTCCATGGACAACTAAACTTTACGACCTGCATCTTATTTTTAATTAATGTTCTTTATTAACTTTTCACTTCACTAAATTTATTTATTATCAACTGATGCACTACCTATTCTGTTTTAAGTAGATTTATTGCATCAGGAGACATTGATTTACGTATGTACTCACTTCTTGTAATTGATCTAATCGACAACCCATCCACAGATGCTTATTTTAAGAGAATAGAAAACTAAATTTCAAAGTATTAATAGCTGTTTTCTTAAATTATGAGGAATTTTTTATTTCCCGGGATCCCGCATGAAAAATCCCGGGAAAGCGGGAAATATAATTATTGAAACGGGAAATCCCGGGAAAAAACCCTACTACTATGTCATGACAAAATGTTGTCCTGATAAGTACAAAACTAACCATAGGTCCCATAATAACCCCCTTACTAAAATCTCATATTGATCCATTGAATCCATGATTGCCCATAGTTCCAAATAGGGTTCACTCGCAAGAATTGTTTTTATATACTGTAGTGTGGTGTACAGCGTTGCCAGAAGATGTGGAAGGAAAATCTTCATTTAGCGAAAAGAAATCTTATTTTGAAGAAAAAAACACTTAAAATTTTTTAAAATAAGGGCAAAAAGGTAAAAATGATTAAATTATTAAAAGAAAATACTTTTTATTATGGAAACTATTTAAAATAAGTAATTGCGGTATTTATACAAAATTAGATTGTAGGTTTAAAATTGTGTTTTTAGGTTTATTTTTCATAAATATACATTTTAAATATGTTTAATTTCTAATAAATAGGAACGTAATAAGTCCATCTAAATTTCATCGAAAGTAATTAAATTCTAATATTAGGGATGTATAAATTATTGGAAAAAATATTTTAGTTTGGGAGCTATGAAGCTCATACATCATATGAAATCTGAAGGGTTCTCAATAAATTATTATATTTTTTGATACCGTTGTTATATCGAAGGAATTTTGAGAAAATTGCATTTAAAAAGCTCGTTGGAAAATATGGATTTTCCTAAATATATTCCTAATAGAATTTTTATTAAAATTATGTTGGTACACTTTTTAAAAGACATTCTTAAGCACTTATGTATATAAATTTTATTTCAAAATTATTTTAAACATGGAATGTGGAATTTGGTAGTGTATCAAATGTATGGAATGTGGAATTTTCAAACTAAAAGCTCTACTCTTGGTCTGGGCAGACCATTATGTGTGTTGTACAAACTTAAAAATCTTTATTTCTAAATATAAAATATCTTAATTTGAGAAAAAAAATCTTCAAATCTTATTTTGTTCAAAAGATCTTAAAAAATAAGATAAAATCTTAATTCTGGCAACGCTAGTAGTGTATCATATGGTCGGGCTTGACTCATACCATGCTCACACGGACAGCAATATTCGTGTTTCGCTCTCTTATTGCTGTTTCGCTCCCCAAACATAATTGAAACGACTTGTTTCCCCATCAGTGTTGCAAAATTGAAATTTTGAAATGGTACTGATCCTTAACAAAAAGAGTACTTTTTCCACCAAATGGTACGTTTTGTTTAAAAATAAAATAATTACAAAAGGGAAAAATTAAAATTTCTGTTTTGTGAGGACTAAAATTGCAAATTTTTACTAATTTAAGTTCGCTGATTTAAAATCTAATCTTTATTTTTCTCTATCAGCTCTACTTTTCGAGATATACCGTTATGTCCAAAATCAAGGCACTTTCACACATATATTGGAATAACTTGAAAACGGTTGACCATATTCAGTTAACAAAAAAATCGGAAACTCGGCAACAGTATTATCTTTAAGCCGTGCTTACAGTGCTTTTGAATTAGCCCTGTTGTTGTAGAGATATGGTTGAATTTTTGAAGAAAAAAAAGGAACATTTTTCCAAAACATTGAAAAATCCGCTGATATATTCATAGTTTTCTTTCTCCTTTGGTTTTCCCGGAAACAATATTTTCTTGAGTGAAGCTGCTTATAATTTTTAAGGTTTTATTTCCAAAACAAAATTTAGTTCTTAATGTTTCGCCCAATCTCAATTAAAATGATTTTGCAGTTTCTTTCAATTTATAATAAATTTCGTTGTTACTTTTGCATGTTTCTATAAATATGTCAAATCGAGTTCCACAAAAAATTACATTTAAAGGTAAATGGTTTTAATTTAAACTTAAATTTTCTACTAGCATATTATCCAATGCATCCCTTTTTATAAATTTTCTTGCCACTTGTAAGAACAAATATCCCATTCTGAATAGCCACACATGAATCCAGGAGAGGACGGCTTTCATTTCAATATTAACGTCGTTAATTATATTTTATATAACAAGAGATAAAGCCATGTTTTTTTAGAATATTGTTATGCATGGTGGAAACATTCTGTAAAAGGGAAAATCCTTAGTTATCATTGAAAAACATTTTTTTATTCTTGTGACGCACGCAGGAAAACTTTATTCAGCGAAGCCACCTGCCGCGTCCTACTGGAGGGAAAAACCCCTAAGCACCCAGAAAAACTTTAGTATGCAAAGCCAGATTTCAATACTTAACTTTAGTGTCTCCGGGACTGAAATGAGAGATAAAGCCATTTTCTAATATTGCTAATGTGAGCTAAGGCCATGATGGCTTTATCTCCAATTCAAATGAAAAAAAAGGCTTTATCTCCCTATTGAATGAGAGATAAAGCCATCATTGCCTTATCTCACACGGTATTAAAGCACCCCCCAAATCTTGCAACAAACATATGATTACCAAAGTCTGCTATTGAAATGATCACATCACAGTTAAAAAGCGCAAAGGATTAAAAAGTACTGAAAACAACGTGGGGGTACTGCGGTATTTTTAATATAATAAAGAACTGAAAAAAGTACTAAAGTACTGAATTTTTCAACACTGTTCCAACAAGCTCTCTTAAAAAGATTTTTAAGCTTAAATTACTTTTTTTTAGCTATTTTAAAAAAAATCACACTAAAAACACAAAAAAAATGTCAAAATGAAACAAGAACGAATCGTATGAAAAGCATGTTTGGCAATCTAGTTTCAGAGCGCCAGTGGTTTATATCGTCGTTTGAACATAGCATCACTGTACTTTCATACTTCTTCATACTCTTTTTGCGCTTTTACATAGTAATTCAGCTGCAGCAACCTACAGCGGTAATTTTTCTCATATTTAATTTATGTTTCTTTTTTTCTTTATTTTTCATAACTTTCTTTTTCTTATCTTTGTTTTCGCAATGTTTAATTAAGGATATCAAACGGTTTTACTTTTCATCCTTAATTATTACATAACAAGAAGAACGAGAAGATCTCTCCAAGTTTCTTTAAATGCCTCCTGCATTGCAGTTATATTTTTCAGTTTATTGCCGCATAGAACATATTTCCAATTTGTATAATGGGATTGGAATTATCTTGATATATAATTTACCGATTCCAGTTGTCGATAATTTTCTTACAATAATTAGGAATATATCTTGGAATGCTTAAAATTAATTGAGTAATTTTCATAAATACTCTTTGTGGCGGCACAATGCCTCTAGTGTTTGTTTTTTTTTTTACTAAAATATTTTATTTGTATTTTTCCTTTAATAAAATCTTTTTTTAATAATAATTTATAATTTTTGTTTATTCTTATGTATTTGTTTATTAACAAAATATTCGCGATATATTCGCTTGCATTATACGAATGTCGTAAAATAGGCGAATATTCGGCGATACGAATACAAATATTCGTATCATCACTAATATTGACTTTTTTCGATTACATTTTACCAATTTTAAGTTATTGAAGAGAAAAAAAGGAAAATTTAAGCTTGTTGAGTTTCGATTATTTTTTAAGATATTGCGAATTTTACGATTTTTTAGTTTTACCGATTCAGCGCATTTATTAGGTTTATTAAGTTGGGATTAGTTAAAAATTCGTAAGATTAATGATAAAAATGGGGAAAACTGCTAAAACGGTGTATCTCTGGTAATAAATGTATATTTTTTTAATTGTCTGTCGTGAGATAACGCATATAGATACATATTTGATAACTTAGCACTTTTGTGCTTATTAAAGCATCTCAAGTTAGAGTAATGAAATTTAGAAAGTATATTTGTTTGAAGAGAGGAACGGTAATGCGGAGCGGTTGTTTGTTATTCATGTAAAATTATTTTAATAAAGTTTTAATTTTATGACTCCAAAATGCACCATAGCTTCTACATTTGAAGCACAGTATAAGTGA
This sequence comes from Pollenia angustigena, assembly GCA_930367215.1. Lineage (NCBI taxonomy): Eukaryota > Metazoa > Arthropoda > Insecta > Diptera > Polleniidae > Pollenia > Pollenia angustigena. The sequence continues at coordinate 182,880,563 of OV884057.1, read as the reverse complement.
TAAAATTATTATTTTTCAGGAGAGCAAAAAAAACGTGTTTAAAAGGCAGGATTAGTTATTTTAAAATTTTTTTTAGATTATCAAAATTAATGATAATAAAAACTTGCATGCAAAATATCAAGAAATTGAATTTAAAATAACATGAATTTTAGAGTTTATAACTTTTTTTTTGTGGAAAAACGTTTCATATCCATAATCGCGATGTCACTTAAAACGTTTTTCCACTACGCAAGCGGCTTTTAAAACGTTATTCCAATTTACAAAACCATTAAATTGTATAATTTTTTTAGAAACTTACAACGTTCTTCCACTAGTTGACTCTTTGTATGTCATTTTAAAGAGGTTAAGGTGCATAATTTTGGATGATAAGATACTTAAACAAAGTAAGAGAGTAGTGTTAACGATAATTTGCAAAAAAGTGATTTCGCAAAAAGTGGATTTTTCAATGTTATTCGCGGCTGTGCTTCATTTGTTAAACATAAACACATACTGAAATTTAAACTGTACAACAAATTATCTTTCACACTGTATAAATATAGTTATATCAGTTTTAGTATAAATACCACTTCCTCTAACCATTAGCCAAATAACAAAAGAGTGTCTACTCTTCCTGGTTGTGAAAATTCTCGTTGTAGTTTGTTAATGTTTTTGCCTTACTTTTTAACTTGACAATTTTCTAACTAGTTTTATTTAAACACTATCATTAGAAAATGCACGCAGATGCACAATCTTAAAAATAAAACATGTTATCACAAAAAGAGATAATTTTAAATTGAAGCTGGAGAAATGGTAATAACCAAACAAAACGATAAGAACTTGGAAAAAAATATTAAAATTTTAAAATTGGCTATATTTAGAAAGATGCTAAACATTTTTTTCAACTTAAATGTTCACATTTTTGAACGTAAAATCCTTCGAAGTGGATTGAATTGATTAGAGCTTAACTTCTTGATTGTTATCTTAATCCTGAAAATTAAAAAAAAAAAACATTTACACATATAACTATATATCACCTCTTTTTGGAGAACTTCAAACTGATTCAAGGATCCAGGCAAGATTCAGGAAACTGTTGCAAGTAAACATTTAAGAGCAAAGATAAAATTCAAGCTGAAGTAAAACAACAAAATTATTATTACTTAAAGAATCTTATGATGATGGTCTTATATGGTCATCATTGTCATTAGTATTATGCTCATTATCACCATCATCATCGTTGTCGTCGTCGTCATCTTTCACATAACTGCACTTAGTAAAAAGAAGTATGACGGCTAAAAGGCGTTTTATAAGAAAAACTGTAATTTAAGAAAATTATTATTTTATAAATACTACTTTTACTCTTTTTTGCTGAGTATTTCAAATACTTGAAAGAATCTGAAATGAGCTAATAATGCAGCTGAAGTTAAATGTTTTTCCAGAATAGTGGTGAACGTGAGTTTATTTAGTGGAAAATTGCGTATTTTAACAAAACTTATATTTTTTGTAAATAAGAGGAAGATATTATTCTTTTTTTTTATTGCAACTAATGGTCATGTTTAAATTACAAAAAGTAAAAAAAACTAATAATAAAAACTGCAGTTAACATGTGATTATTACAGACTAGATCTGGAAATAAGTAAAACTTTAAATTAAATATATGTTTGTATGTCGTTATTTTCCATACATTGTAACCTTTTCAACCTTTGAAAATTCTGAAAATTTTTGAAAATATAAAAATTTAAAAGTTTTTATTAAATTTATAGCATTATTAAAAATGGATGGGTATTGTCTTTAAAAATGTGCTTAATCCATCAAAAAATCAATAGCTTGTTTTTTGGGTCCATGGCCATTAGAGACCATTTTGTTTTAAAATTGTTGGCATTGCTGTTTGTCTTGTTGAATGGAATATACTTGAAATCTTTGAAAAATTCTTTATTTATACAAAATTAATGTGCTGTTTCCAGGTGACAGGCAATTGATTGTGTAGAAAAATTTATATAAAAATCACTCAGTTTTTTGAGTGCTTCTCATATCAATCTTACTACACAATCAATTGTCACCTGAAACAACACATAAGAGTGCAAAAAACAGAAAAATACAACATATCTTAAAAAAAAAAAAACGATTCCAGGACATTTAAGAGGTGTACCCAAGTTTTACAACTTCTAAGGTTTCTTGTGGCAGAAGACACAACAAACACGCCTTAAAAGCTTTTCGGGAACAAATCTGTGCCGTGTAGGTGTTAACTTTCAATTATTCAAGCGTGAGTTTTTGGTGAAAACTTTACGTAAAATCTATTGTTCGTCGCAATAAAAACTGATCAATGCTTTTAAGCGCAAAATATTTGATAAGGCCATATGTATCTATAAATATAACAAGTTAGAGTGCTATTGTTACCTGTGCCGAATCTTTTAATACCCTCCACCGACAGTTAGAATATTTAACGAGTTGGCTCTATATGGAATCTATAAATTATTCACCAATCTAAAAACGGACGTTAGTCAAATTGGCGGCGGCTTAGACCTACATATGTATGTTTAAATATTTTCTAGTCAAATATATTGGACAATAAATCGGATTTTATTTTTATTCGATTAAACGATGAATCGATATTTTGAATTTTTAACTTATTCGATTCAACAATTAAAATGTTAAAAGTCCAGAAGTTTTATAAATTACGGGATTATTTTCGATAATTTTAGAAAAAATTAGTAGTTGCGTAAATAAAATTTTCTTAAAATAAAACTTGTCAATGTAGTTCCAAATTGTTGCTTCACTTTCGAGCACTTCGATTTTGCTATTCTTCTGCAAATAGTTTTCTCAAGAGGATCGATCGAAGTATCTTGCCTTAAATATTAATTCATTTGACCACTTGTAGCCCCCTTGTGAAGTTGTTGAAGAATTTTTACGTTAATACATTTTTGGAAATCTGTTACATTTATCTTTATTAGATTTATCCTTCGCACAATATTTTCAAACCAAACTCATTCTAAAGAGAGAAACGCATGAGCTGTTTTGTTAAAAAGTACGGGCGTGTTTTAGAAATCGAAAAGAAGTGCATCATAAAAAATACTAAAAACTACGGTAATTTTAGAAATAATTGAATTTAAATTATCGTTCGATTTCAATTTCACTTCATTTCGTTTTTTAGAACATAAATATATAAATAAATTAATATATGTAGATCTTTGAGTTAACATTGGAGCTGGGATAGTTCAGATTTCACTATCGATATTACTATCGACTGAATGTTTGAACTTAAGTAGGCAAACTGTAACTAGTTTTTTATCAGGCTACTGTTCGTTGTTTTTATCACTTTCTTGAACCTATGAGACGTATATATGTACGCACGTTATTTTAGATGACAGTTTTTAAAAATTGTGATGCTGATAAGCACCTTTCTGTAGGAACCAAAGTATTTTTGACATTTTTTCAGATTTTTCGGAAGGGGTTGCTCAAGTCGAATTTTTGGCAAAAATCGGGTTTGTCTGTATTTTTTTGTGTTTTCTTCATTGCTCCCGTCCGGAGCCGTCTATTTAGAGATGCTTGAGTTAGGCGAAGCCAGGGCTGGTTATATCATAAAGGAGAACATTTTTGGGCCCGACCGTAGGCTCGGCGATTCTGGATTCTAAAATTAAGATTTATAAGCTCTGGATTTTAAGTTTCAGGTATGTGACCCTAACTCAAATAATTATGTCTATGCTTAAAACTACTTTGTAGGAATTATTTAATAACAACTTGAAAAGAATATTTTTCTTAATTTTTTGGCCCTGTTTTTTCAACTTTTTTTTGGAAATAATAGCAATTTTGCTGTGAGTTATTTAATTTTTTTTGGTCTTATTTCATTTATTTTTGATGGATGTTGTGGATTTATAACTAAGCTATTTGTATATGGAAAATTTTTCTCTTATCGTTTTCCAGATATAAAGAAATCTGTTTTGTACCACGCCCACTTCCTTTTTCGATTTTCTGCTATTCGGGGTGGATACATATCCAACAAATCAGAGGCACAGCCGTCTATGAGTTATAAGTGGTGATATTTTATTAATTGAATAATTAATAAGTTGGCTTTAGTGGTTTTTAGACATTTAAGTAAACCCTAAAAACATTTATACACATCATTAAGCGTTAAAAACCCTGACCTAAAATACCGTTTAGTTTTCTATGACGTAAACAATTGTCTTCTTTCCTAATATTTCAATGCTGCCTCGATAAATATGTATTTCCTAAAATCATTAAAAGCTTAAATTAAATAAACTTAACTGAATATTAAAATTTCATTTGAAAAATAAACATGATTCTATTAAAAAATTCATTCCCAACAAAATGACCTTTAAGAAAGTACCCAACATAAAATATCTTACCCAAATACAACGTATGCTTATAAAAACATACCACAATATAAAACTGGCAGTTTTATTGAAAACATGTCTAGAATAGTTTGGTTTGTGCGTCCAATCATTAAAAATTCGTTGCATGATCGAACAATAACAATTTCTTTGTCAAATATGTATAAATAACAATTGTAACCCCACACGAGTCGGTGTCCAATCAATATAAAAGAACAATGATATTGAATATTGAACAAAACTGTTCATACACATCTAAAATATCTGTATGCCAATAAAAATTGTTTCTTTTCTTTTTTTCCATTATTTTATCTAGTTGCTCCATTGACTATCCAAGAATCTATTTGTTGTCTTTACTGGTTTGCCCAGAAAATTAAAAGCGTTAAACCCATTTCATCATTTATAGGTCCCTTTTCATTTCGATTTAACAAACTGAATATGATTATATGGAGTATAAAGCAAGACAGGGAAAACAAACGTATTGAAATCGGAAACGAAATGCTCAAATTGTAAGGAAACACATTACAATTAAATTATATATAACATTAACATTCCATGTGTGCAATGAACTACTTTTCGTTCTCTACTAAATACTCTTGTATGGCACACATACGAACACTCATACATTCAAATCTGTTAATAAAAAAAGAAATGTTTACAACACATTTGTAAGGGCAGAGCTGGAAAGGAGTTCATTTTACTAACTGCCATGGCATATGTCGAACCTTTGTATATCACATAAATAATGGACCGATTTAGCACAGACGGAAAATTGGCATTTATTGGAAATTTTGCAAAAGTTCACTATTTATGGGAAACTTAGTAAAAATTTCCTATTTATAAATAGCAAATTCTTATAAAACTTCCTATTAATAACAAATTTTTGCAAGATTTCTTATAAAAAGCGAATTCTTGCAAAAATTTGTATAACTAGAAAATTCTTGTAAAAAGTATTACGTAAACAAATTTTACATCCCATACGATTACATCGTTTTTTGAATTTTATATTTTTTGACGTTCGCAACAAAACTGATTAGATTTCTTTCTTAAAAAGTACTATGGAATACGTAAAACTTGTGTGTTAGTGTAAAGTACGCTTTATAGGATACTAGCTTTACCCGGTGCGCTTCGATTCCCCTATTGAAATAAAATTAGTCAAAAAGTACCAAATTTAGTTACTTTAACTGTTACCGTTCTACTGATATACAGAAACCTATATTGTGATTATATTAAAGGTGTCATGACCGTTTCTCTAATCCATCCATAGATATTTTGTAAAGAATACCAAGCTATTTGTTGAAAATTGAAAAACTTTTACATACTGTGAGCATTCCCCTGATGCAAAGAATTCTTAATTGCCTTTGTTTGGGAGTTACCACGCTCACTTCTCCATTCTAGCTCACTTTTTTATAAATGTTGTGTATTGATAACCAAGCTAAATATTTGTACAAAGTCCTAATTTTTTTTCTTGTGACCGTTCTCCGGATCACTGTTATTTATACTATCTTTGCAATGGAGGATCCACTCCACTTCTCCAATCCAGTCTTTCTGGCCAATGTGGTGTATTGATAACAAAATTATTGGTTTTAAATTTTAAAAAATATCTGTAACCGTTCCCCTGATATGGAGTTTATATTGTCTTTGTTTGGGAGGTGCCACACCCACTTGGAATTTTACAAATATTTATAGCCTTTGTTAAGTAATTTAACCCATTATATACTCTAAATATTTAAATTTTCAAAAATCTCTTTTCCGTAGATCAATTCGTTGGAGTACTTATTCATTGTCCAAATTTCATGTCTTTAACTTCAGCCATTTGGGCTGCGCGATGATGAATCAGTCACTTGACCAAGTCATAAATTTTATTCAATATTTGCGTCCTAGGGGGTACTGCTTCCCTACCCCTATCGACAAAATAAATAGTCTATTTTATTTTTTTGGCTCACAGATTGCTCCCCCTGCACCTTCCCCCTTTATTTTTATTTGAAAAGGTGAAGACTACCATAAGAGTGGTTCCTACAAAGCATGAAGGCTTTTGCCTTTAGATATGCGGTATTTAATATTTTTGTTTTATGGGAGGTATAGCCCATGCTCCGTCTACCCCGCCCATTTTTATTTTGAATTTTTTAGTTTACCATTAATATAATAGTACTTCTGTTACGCAATATTTAATATAAGTATCCTTTGGTGGGTATTGCTCCTCCTGCGCCTATCTCCTTTTTTTTATTATTTTCAAGGGTGTTGTTTACTATAAGAGTGACTCCTACCAAGTTTGAACATTCTCACTATAACAGATCTTCAGATATGCGATATTTAACATTGGCGTCCTATGGGGGTTCCACTTTCCCTGTTGCTATCTTATTCCATTTTGGTTCTTAGAAGATGCTACTGCAAAAATTCAAGAAAATGGGAGCAGCGGCTCTTAAGATATCCGATACTTAATTTTGGCATCCTATAGAGGGTACCACTTCCCCTGTCTCTAAGCAATCTATTTTATTTTCGGGGCTCACTTGATGTTACTGTTAAAATTTCAGGAAAATCGGTTCAGTAGCTTAGGAGTCTATAAGCAAACAAACAGACAAACCAACAAATATTTTTAATTTGTATGTACATACATATATATATTTTTAATATTTATGTACATACATATATAGCAGTGATAACCAAGCCCCGAACTAAGAAAGCCTCGAACGCACGCACACAAAGATATTATGTGCTTGTGTGCGGTCGCAGAGACTGATGATAGTCTGATGTTTTGAAACGAACAAAGTTGTAATATACATGTGAATAGCTGACCGTGTCTGTGTGAAAAATACGATTATTGACTGGAGTGGTTATCACTGATATATAGATTTTGCAAAAATCTGCAATTTGTAGGGGTTTTTATTTTTTTGTTTTATTCGAAAAGTTACTATTTATAGGAAGTTTAATTTATACCATGAACTCATTGTTTTACATCAACTTTTAAGTATCAGTAACTGTATAAAGTACAACTGCATGGACATTACCAAAAAGTTAATGGTGAATTGGATGAACGATTGTGTGTGAGATGGTTTATTTTTTTTCTGTATGTTTTTGCGTGACCCTTCATTTTTTGGGGGAAAATAAGTGTACAAGTTTAGGGTCTGACCCCCTAGTAATTTGCGAATACCAAAAAGAAAATTAGGAAATACAAAATTTTGCGCCAATAAAAAAAGATTTCATGAAACCTGGATACCACAAATAATAATAGTTTGAGCAGAAAGACTTGCAAAATCAATCATTTCGCAGGCCCGTGTTATTCTTCATATATGCAGAAAGGCGAGTTCTGCAGTTATTATAATTTATAACTTTATAAATGGTTGGCCGGTTTTTGTGATCTTGATTTTAAATAGGTAATAAGCCATAGAATGAATTTAAAATGTTAACTGGATACGGCAAGCCGACATATAGTATCCATTACCCATGTTCTGTTACTTTAGTGAGAATTCCTCGCTTCGAAAAGATGTGAAACAAAATATTCCATCGTTTCTCGAAAAGTGAGAAAAAAGTGTGTCTGTAACTCATGTCGAAAACAATTAAAAGAGATTACGTCGTTACGTTATAAATGTCATAACATTGTACTCGAAGCCGATATGACATTGCAGGCGTTGAAAACGTCACTCACAAATTTACCAAAATTGAAAATTTTTTTAACAACGGTTGCGAAAACACACCGTCGGCTATACCAAATAATGTAAAGTGCGACTTTAATGTTTGTTGTTTGCAAACGAGCTTTGAAAAAATTCGTATATTTTATAAAAATGTTAAAAGCAAAATAATTAAAAAATGAAAAAATGTTCCAAGAACAAAAAAAATTTCTCACCCCGTTTTTATTCGTGAGTTTATTTGCGATTTCAAATCGGGAACTTTTCTCACATAAATCTTACGGACACACTTTTTCTGTAAATTGGCGAGAAATTTCCTTACATGACAGCTAGTACTCGCCAAAAAAGCTACAGACACAGTTAAGTGAGAAAAACAGCTGTTTGTTTCAATATATGGCATTTTTGTTTAATTTAAAAACGCGAGAGTTAGCCCCCTTTCACACTCGGCAAGTTACTTGCCGACAACAACAAAGTCTGTAAGGAAAAAAAAAATTTCAAAAAAATTTGTACAAACTTTGTTGTTGTCGGCAAGTAACTTGCCGAGTGTGAAAGGGGGCTTACAGAACATGGGCACAGGTTTCATAAAAATGAAGACTTTTTAAGGGCAACCCTAGTATGTGTGTATGTTGGCATGTTTTCGTACATGTGTCAGTAAATTGTGTATGGTTAAAGTAGGGAATAAAGGAAATAAGATTCAATGTAAACATGTTCTTAAAATATGCTTAAAGTGTTGTACATTAAGTTTTGTTTTTTTTTTTGTTATTCTTTCTTTCATTTTCTATGTTATTTTCATTAAAGATTTTCGGTTTTTTTACTTATTCTCTCTGAAACTTCAGGATTCAATCTTATGTGCTTAATATTTAATTTTATTTTAATTTTATATGTAATTTTGTTGTGAGGGTCATATTGTATTAAGTGTATATTTGTATGTTGTTTTAAGTTTTAATTGAAACAGAATAAAATATGTAAGGAATGAATATTGATGGATAGATTGAAAACCTTGTAGGAGTCAATTGTTTGGATATAGAATAATATTTATTTTCTTAAGAATTGGAAATTTAAATTTAAATTAAAATACATATACAAACATTTGTACAATACAAATAAATTTTATAATTATGCATGTTAGGGAAAGAAAACTTGTATTGTGCTTTTAATTTTGATAGTTATTTACATATTAAGAAATAGGAAAAAAATATATTTTTTAAAATAAGATATTCCAACTGGTTAGACCCTGCGCTGCTTTCAGAACTTTAAGTGAAATTTGGCACACACATTTCCTATTAGAGGACTAACAATAACATGATTGGAGACCACCATAATATGGTTGTGGCTACCTTATGAACAACTATTTGATTTAACCATATCAAAATTGCCTCTGACAATAATATAGTTGAAGTAGCCATTTAGTATCTGAGCATGTTTTGTAAGAAATAGTTTTGTTGGATGTAACCATATCAAAAGTATTGGTAAAAGTGAGCGCAAAAAGGGATGTGCCTTTAAATTATACTCTAGAACAGTGAAGGGCACATTTGCAAATCCTATGTATGCGTGCATAGGAATAAAAATGCTGCTTGTGTGACGTCTTTGTGTGGTCTGTGAAAATGTACGTTCGGCTGTTGCTTTGTTGTTATTTCGTCAACACAAGCATAAATTTGATAGTATGTGTGTGCCCTACACTGCTCTAGAATAACTTACAGTTCTTTTATTAAAATTGGATTATTAATTTAGTAGTATACCAATAAACGAATTAAGGATGCTCGATATCCAACCACTTTTATGTTGGAAAAAGTACGTTTACTAAAAATTAAAAATAAAAAAGTTCGTTTTGTTAAAAAAAAAATAATAAAAAGAAGGTTTTGTTTAACAGAAAAGATAATCGGACGAAATGTAGTGGATCTAAAATCGACAAAATTTAAAAAAAGGACCATAAAAGTATTCCTTTTTATCTACTTCATTCTTTGAGTACCAATTATTTTTACAGTACAAACTCCAATACCAGTAGAATCTGCGGCCATTTTGTAAATAATTAAACTTAAAAATTCTTTAAATTTAAATTTAAAAAATTTTACGTAAAATGTGTATTAGAGTACCAAGCTTAATGTAGAATTGTTCAACCCGGATGACAATGAATAACTTCTGGTTTGCTATTTATAAAAAATTTTGAAAAATTTTAAGCATAGAAAAATTTTTGCGAAATTTTATGAGCTTTGAGGAAATTTTATGGAAGATTTTTTTTTTTTTTGAAAATAAGCACAATTACAACAAAACAATATAAACTACCCTGCAAAAAATAATACCATTCCAAACACACGTGTAAAGAGTAGCCCACAAGGGACCAGAACTAGTCCAAAAGTAACCCAAACGTATGGAAAAAACATGGTCTATTTAACATTACGATGTCCTAGGAGAGGACCATATAACACACCTTTGCACCACTAAGGAGTAGTTTTAAAACTACTCCATGGTATACTCAAGAGGATTAGTTTTTAAGTCGTTTAAAAACGAAGACATGTCGTCTCACTACAAACACTTTTTAACAATGACATGGTCCATGCTTGCATTACATCGGACCAGTCCATGGAGTAGTCCATTTTATTAAAATGGTTCAGGTGGTCCAATTTTATTTGCAGGATACAAGTGAGAAACTAAACTTATGTGTGGTTTATAGAACACGAGCGCAAGACTCGTCCGTTCAACTTACATTTAAAACAAAAACAAATTTGGAAATTTGGTTTTTGTTTTAAATGTCAGTTGAATGGACGAGTTTTGCGCTCGTGTTCTATAAACCGCACATTAAATATTTTTTTTGATAATAACTAAATCGCTTCATTATTTCACGTAGCTCTAATAATCGAAAATTTTAAAAAAGCAAAGAGAAAAACTTCCAAATACTAATATTTTATCCCAATGCGTGGACAGAAATGCATATTTAGATGGTAGGAGAGAAAAGAAAATGAAATTAAATTGAATGCTACGTTACAAGTAAAACCCATTTCTCCTTTTAACTGCCTTTAGGCTTAGAACTTAACTATGCTGGTGCTTTGTTAAATGAAGAGGTTAAAAGCAATTTCTATGGTTAGAGAAAATATGAAAAGTAACTTTCTTTGAACTTTTTGTTAAGATATTAAGTTGTATACTCAATTAAATATTTCATTTTGCTTAAAGACAAGATATTAGTTAAGACATTAAACATCGCACAACAAACCGCAATGATAAACAAATTCATTTGAATTTATCTTTGATATTCAATTATGTAGAATTTAATTGTTGGAGTTCATAAACCATAAAATAATTAAACATTAACTGCTTTAAAATGTTACATTTTAAATGTTTAATTCGAATGAACTTAAAAAACCAAAAATAGAATGAAATATGTTGGAAAAAAAATTAAAAAAAAAAACATCAACGATATCAACAAATTGCCAATTACAGGCAGCCAACTGTCAACATCACCGCAGACATGTCAGTGTGATAGAACGAACATTGAACAGTAGGTTGGATATATTTTTGAACTGCAATGATATTTAAAGCACAATGAAATACATAGATTTAATCGCTGATATTAGCCATTGATTTTATATTTAATTTAAATTACTCATGTAAGGGAATAGATAATTGCGTGTATATCACATGAGTTTTTCTGTCTATCTAAATATATATTAAAACAATTACAGCTGGGTATTTATCTTTAATGAAATGCATTTCTTTGAAAAGTTTAAGATTAATGTTAGATACAAATTGTTAAATAAATCGTTTTTTTCTTTTAAAAAAATCGTTTTGAAATATGCATTATTACAATCTACATATGCACATAAAAATTATGTATATCGCGACCTTAGGACAACGAAATTCTATCTTATATGTGGTTTAGGGATGCCAATCGGGACTGATTTTAGAAAATCGCGGGATTTCGGGATTTTTTTTTAAATAAACAACACTTTTTTTTTTATTTATTTATGAATTTTCAAAAAGATTATATATATAACATATATTATATTCCAAATTTTTTTCATTTTTCGAATTTATTCTATGAGCTAAATTTTAGTTATGTATTTTATAAAGCCTTTTTGTAATAGTTCTATTCCTTCAATTTTTCAGAAATGACTTTATACACTACCAGACTATTATATTGTATTTTCTTTTTACATTTTACCTTAGCCTTCCTTTGGAAAGCAATGAGGTATATTGTATGCATAGTAAAATTTACAATTATTAGACACCAGCAGAATGTAATGCATTTTCTGGCCCGCTATTTTTCGAATTTATTCTATGAGCTAAATTTCAGTTATGTATTTTATAAAGCTTTTTGTAATAGTTCTATTCCTTCAATTTTTCAGAAATGACTTTATACACTACCAGACTATTATATTGTATTTTCTTTTTACATTTTACCTTAGCCTTCCTTTGGACAGCAATGAGGTATATTGTATGTACAGAAAAATTTTACAATTATTAGACACCAGCAGAATGTAATGCATTTTCTGGAAGAAAATAATTGTATTTATAAAATACATAACTGAAATTTAGCTCATAGAATAAATTCGAAAAATGAAAAAAATGTTGAATATAATATAAAGTAACCTTCGGAAGGAAATAATTCCCAGTTTCTATTTGTTGAAATAGTTGAGTTAAATACATTCAATTTATAAAGTAACTCTATCCAGTGAGACACAAAGAATGCTGACGAAGGCCGTAGCGGGCCAGAAAATGCGTTACATTCTGCTGGTGTCTAATAATTGTAAATTTTTCTGTAGATACAATATACCTCATTGCTGTCCAAAGGAAGGCTAAGGTAAAATGTAAAAAGAAAATACAATATAACTAGATGACCCGTGCGAATATTTCGCACCGTTAGTTGTCATTTTTGTACCATAAAATGAAAATAATTAATAGAAATTTTAGTAACTTCAATACATTTTAAAATATAATTTTTATCAATGAAAATATTAATTTTGCAGCATTTTTTAGGTTAATAGCGCATATTTTGCTTTTTTAAGGCATATTTTGATAAATATAAAGTTTTTAGATGCCTACAGAAACTTTCGCAGCAAATAAAAATTTTTTTTTTTGAAATTTCGGCATCTACATTTAATTTTTACTCTTAAATTGTAAGACAAAGCAGGTTGTCATTAAGGATAAATGTTATGCAATTTGTATCTAGACCAAATTTTTAGTATTCCGATCGACTCAGAATCACTTTTTAAAGTGATCTAACGATGTCCATCCGTCCATCTGGCTGCTTGTCTGTCCATGTTAGCCTTGTGCGCAAAGTACAAGTTCCAATTTTGTAGATAATTTGATAAAATATGGACGAAGTCTATGCTAATGGTGAGAATCGGTCTAAAATTTCACATCCAAATTAGACTTTTTGTGTCCGAAAGCTATCTAATTATGATGGTATTTAAATTTAATTCGTCTCAAAAATATTTTATTGCAAATTAAATTATTTTCGAATCGGTTCACATTTGCTCAAAGCTTCCATCCTTAAATAGCTTTGACTTCCTTTTAAATGTTAACATTTCGTCGGTTAATTATTTAATTGTCGTATGTCGTATGTAATTTGTATCCACATACGACAATTAAATAATCAAGCGATGATTTGTTAACAATTTAGCGATCGTACCTAAAATCCATTTAAAACCCATATTAACATCCATATGGGTTTTAAAGGAATTTAAGGTACGATCGCTAAATTGTTAACAACTGTTAACATTTAAAAGGAAGTTAAAGCTATTTATTTAATATTCGGCGCAAACATCACTTATATGAATTGTAACCTAATATGGGCTTAAGTGATCATATTTTAAGGGGTTTTTTTTTTAAATTTTGATATTCAATTGTTGAATATTGTGTCTTCATATGAGAAATTTTTAATTTCTAGGGCATATTTTTAACATTTTGCAGGGCATATTTTCGGGTTTTTACTGCATATTTAATGCGCATACAACGCGTTTTTTAGAGCATATTTCTGGTTTCCCTGGTTATAACACATCAAACAAATCACAAGAAATTTATCATTTTCAATTACTCGTGATTTGTCCGCGTACAGCCCCGTTAACAAGTAACAAGCCGTAGAGCACGCACAGTGTGTGGCCAGCTTAACACAAAGTTTTTTCTATTAAATAATAAAAAAAAATTGGGGTGGTTTATCAGAAACCGGCATTCCAATATTTCGTTTATATAAATCTAAGAAAATTTTCCTCCTTTGTTTTTCAACCGAACCTTAATGGGGAGAAAAAAAGTATCAAATAGGGGAAATACGGGAAATTAAATTTCTTTCTTTTACTTTTCCGTGCTACGTGTGAAAATTTTTGAATTTTCTATAATATTGAACTAGGAAACATAATATTATAGGTGCAGGGTTTTGAGTAAATGATGAAAAATTTTGGTACTTTTTTGTTTTCATTTGGTACTTTTTGAATTTTTGTTAATATTCGACATATACAGATAAAACTAAACATGCATTGCCCTGAGCGAAAAGGAATATATAAGGGGAGCTTTTTGGTACTTTTTTGATCTACATCTGGTACTTTGATTAGTTTTCGTTATATTGAATTTACAAAATTAAAATAACCAACATGGAAGATAGCAAATGCATGAACCGGAGGTTCGTCCATCGCTAAATCGATCCACGGAAAAAATTCAATTAATCGATATTTTGTATTAATCGATTAATCGCGCGAATAACTATTCGAATAATAATCGAACAATTAAATATTATCGGTTAATTGAATAATTTAAATTTTGTCTAGTTTAGAAGTTTAAAAATAAGACAAAAAATTATATTTCTTAACTTAAAGTTTTATCAAAAAAGTAACAACAATTTAACAAAATGTACTTCATGTAATAAAAGAGAAAACATTTTAATTAAAAAAAATATCATAAAATTTAAGCTTATCTTCTAAAATTATCTTTCAAAATGATTATACAATATAAATGTTAATGTTTCAACCGATTTCTTTCCTTTGTTTTGAGGAAACTTGGCTTAGAAAAAGTTATTTATCTTATTGTTGAAGTTGGAGAGATTGAAGTAAAGCGTTATAAAGCATATCCAATTTCTCCGTTCTTTTTCTTGTCTTTTTTTAAAATTGGTAGTCTTTCATTAAACCACTTGAATCTCTTTCTGATTTTTTAACAATTTAAATACTTTTAATAAGTGCTGGGAAACTATCGAAAGTACTATCGATATTATTGATAGTCTTAAAATATCGAAAATATCGGTAGGAAAAATATCGATATTATTATTATTTTAAAATACAGCTATGAAGACATTTAACAGCAGCTATACACAGACAGTTGTTTGCCGTAAGTTTTTCATGCTCTTATTAAATTGCGTTGAATTGCAGCAATGAATACAAACAACAGACAAGTGGTATAGATAGATAGATAGATAGGCCTTTAAGTCGAAATTTGTACATGTTTACATAGGAACTGAAATATCAAATATTTTTGTAATGTCGTAAAAAAAAAAAATGCAAATCCAAATGCAATTGCAATTGCGAGCATAGGACAAAACAATGAACAACCTTTTGAGGCTAAGTCCGCTAGATTGATTACCTTTTGGGTTGAGAATCAAAACCAATTTAGAAAATTATCTTAAGTTGCAATAAAATATCTTATAGTCCTTGCTACTTCGGTTCCTTCATCAAGGTGCTTATCAATTTTTTACGTGCGTCCATACATACATCTCATAAGTTCAATAAAGTGATAAAAACTACGAAATGTAGCCTGATAAAAAACTAGTTAAAGTTTTCCTGCACAAGTACAAACATTCAGTCGATAGTAATATCGATAGTGAAATCTGAGCTATCGATAAATATCGATAGTATCCCAGCACTACTTTTAATAGTCTTGTTAAGGTCTGGTAGAAGGTTGTTTTCATTTGTCCCAAAAAAAATCATCTCTTCACCAAAATATTGTGGTAAAAAACTATGCTAAACAGCCAAACAAAAACAACTAGTAACACTAAACATTCTTAAAACTAAATTATTCCCAAACTCTTTTGTTTTAGTCTTTGTAGTATGTATACTTTATTTTAAAAAATTATTACTCGAAAGAAGTGTTCCAGAGTTAACAGACAATAAAAGGGGTTTTAAAACTTGCCGGGTTGTTTCTTAACAAAAAGAAAAAAACTTATACTGTGAAAATACAAACTTTTGATTAATCGATTAATCGACATAAATTTTTCGAATTAGTCGTTTATTGAAAATACGCGATTTTAAATTATTCGAACAGTTATATGTCGATTAATCTTACAACGGTAAGTCGTTTGAATACCCTAATATTTACATAAAAATTTATGGTCGAATTTCGAACATTAGGCAAACACTATTAATAAATCTGTTAATTTACCGATACCGTTTCAATACCGTTACTACTGAAATACCGTTTAAAGTTGAATGGTCTTATTGATACGAAATACGATATAACAAATAGCTTAACAGGGGTCTTGATAGCGGAATTCGATTTTGTTGCCAACAAACAAATTTTCCATAAGCACAAGTGTTGGAAATATTAAGTCTTATAGAAGAGCTGCAAAACAAACGATAGTATCGTTTGTCACTTACGTTACATTTTTAATAACTAATCGGCGCAATTTTTTAGCAGTGCAAAACCTTTTAAATTATGTGGCAAAAAGGAAATAGAGCTTAAGTTGACTTAACCTAAATTTGAGTTGGTGGCTCCTTTGAAATTTTGTAAGGAAGTAATAACTCTTTGCTGATATATTTTCAATGTGCAATTAACTTAAGTTTACTATTTAAGACCAAAAATTTTGACACGCTTCAAGTAAGCTGAAAATATTTTTATACAAATTTTTGAAAATTCAAAAAATTTTATATGAAAAAAATGATCCACGCAAGGTAAATGGATTTACAAAGGACCTTCTCAATTCTAAAGGGGAATATGTTGACTTCGAAGGTAAAAAACTGACAACCCTGCTGCCATTTAACCACCTCTATATCTATATAAACTTGACACTAAATGACACTGAAATTTAAAGTGAATATTCTGGTATTTTATACCTGAAAAACGTTTTTTGCAAATGAAAAAATTTCCATGCTATCGATAGTATCCCAGCAAAAATAATCTTGATTTAGAAGCAATAAGTTTAATTATTGCATTTTTATATCCTTCACCTCAGGTGGAAAAGGGTATATATAAGTTTGTCATTCCGTTTGTAATTTCTACAATATTGATCCTACACCCTATAAAGTATATATATTCTGGGTCCTTATGAAAAGCGAAGTTGATTTAACCATGTCAGTCTGTCCGTTGAAATGGATTTTATGTCACATATGGTCCGTAATTGTTTGCTATTGAAATTCAGAAAGATCGGTCCACAAAAGACTGAGATATGAGCAAAAAACAACGACTACCTCTAATTTTTCCCAAAAATCCCTTGTGGTTGTTGTATTTTTATTACTTTTTGCTGTATATCTGGGGAACGGCAAAAGCCAAAGTTTCCAAATTAGGTACACACATTTAGGTTGCCAATACACACCATCCTACAAAATGTGGGCAGGATTGAAGAAGTGGGCGTGGTACCCCCTGTACAAAAAAAAAAAAAATAAAAATTTTATAAAAACCTAAATTTTAGGGCTGCCATATGTCCTATGGATATGACTTATATACCAAATTTTTAGTAGAACACATTTTACCAGGTAAATGGTAAATTTCTTCCTAAGCACGTCGGTATTTAAATCTTTCAAATCGGTTTAAAAATGGCTAAGTTATGATCAAAATACTGAAATCCCAAAAATTATTTTTTTTATACCCTTCACCTCAGGTGGAAAAGGGTATATATAAGTTTGTCATTCCGTTTGTAATTTCTACAATATTGATCCTACACCCTATAAACAACACAGTGAACATTAAACGGGCCATATTTCATTTAAATCTAGGGGGTGTGTTAAGTTAGAAACTGTGAGTTCTCTGGTACGAATCTTGTTTCTTTAAAAAGAAATTTTTTTTTATGTTCTAAAAACGATTTAAAAAAATATTTACCAGTTTTCGCTTTTTAAATTTAATTTATAATGAAGTTTAAAGTACATATTGTTAATATGTATGAATACATATGTAAAAATTATTAAGTTTTTGTCTAGTTGCTCTGTATTCTGCTCCCACAATGGTCAAGGGTATATAAGATTCGGCACAGCCGTATATATCACTCTTACTTGTTTTGCTTCCAATTGTGCCGACAAAAATGTTTAGCTTACCAAAATTGATTATGGAAGGCAATCAGTTAACAAAAAAGTTCAGTGGTTTCTGAAGCAGTATTAAAATAGTAAAATGTCACTGCTTCACATATGCATATGATTTAAATGATATTATTTGCACATATGGGTTTTGGTATATAATTTTATATTCTTTTGAAATTTACCATTGTTACTACGCGATTTATAACGGACATTAAACTAATAGTGGGACATGACCACTATTAGAGAGAGAACTTTGGAAAACATTTGTAAAGTTAAAGAGAGAGAATGGTTGTTTTGTTAAATATGCTGTTGTGCTTCTCTCAAGCACTAACGTAAGCCAAATGCATTAAAATGTACATAAAATTTAAAAGAAAAAACTTTTTCAATATGTACAAGCGCTACGCAAAAGCTGTAAAGTAAGCCAGAGTAAAAAAAAATAATAACGAACCTAAAAACAGGGTTGTCAGATCGATTTTGACCTTTTTCGCCAAATTCAATGTCAAAAATCGCCAAAATCGCCAAAGCCTTTATTTTTACCTTTTTGACAATAAAATATAGATAATTTAAATTAATAAAAATATTTTTTATAAATCTTATAAAATAAATTTTATTCCAAGGCGCTAAAATCCGCCAAAAATTTAAAAAAAGTCGCCATAATATATATTCTGTTTAGTTTTTTTTTAGAAGAAAGTAAAAATGATTAGTGAAGACAAAAAGGAAATTGCACTATTAAATAATTAATAGTAGTTAACTAAAAGCAGCAAAGAAAGAATTTTTGTGTTTAGTTTTAAACAAATATTGGATTTATGTATGTATGAAGTTGGAGTTCTACTATATATCTACACTTCAGCGCCAAAACTCTCTTTGATCTTCTTTTTTGAAATACATTGTAAGTGAATTAAATTTTTTCAACGAAGGTACAAAAGAAGTGCATCATGTAGTATTAACATTCATATAGAGTAGACGCTCGCTTATATGATTAATTTAGACAGGGCCTGTTCACTAAATGGAAAAGTTCACATAATCGATACAATATAAAATAAGTATTTCAAATCAATTTTAATATGTGTACATACATAACCTTTATTAAGTTTTTATTTTATATTAGTTTGTTAATAATAAATGCACATGAAAGTAGTCGGTTATATTTTTTTTGCTTTAAAAGATTTCTGTAATGCCTTGTCCCTGCATTTTCACAATGCCAAATATCATTATCAGATATATTATTTTCACTCCAAGCAATAACTTTACATATGCCAACCATCTTATAAATTTTCCTTTGCATTCGTATAAACACATTTACTAGCTTTTTTTGGGGAAGAACAGATTTATAATAAAGAGTGTTTTTTATAGAGTGACACAAGTTTAAATCAAAATAAAAAAAGGAAATATATTTTTAATATCAATTAAACGGGCTTTATTGGAAAGAAAATTTTATGAAATTTCAATATGATTCCTGTCATATGGCTGGCGTGTAGAAGGCGCCAATTTTCAACAACTTTTCTCATTTTGATTATCATCGTTTTTGAAGACATGTGGGCCAATGACTCCGCCAGCCCATAAAGCGCACCAAACAGTAATATTTGCGGATTTAATGGTCTTTCGACAAAAGCTTGTAGATTCTACTCACTCCAAATGCGTCAATTCTGCTTATTTACTTACCCATTCAACCAGATATTGGCTTAGTCGGAAAATACAATTTTGAGTGGAGATTCAAAATCAATATCAATTTGTACTTCAGCCCATTCGCCGAATTATTTGATTAAAAATGTCAAATATTTGCGCGTTGCTCGATAAGTCGATTCATAATGAAATTTCAAAGCAAACTAAACAAAAAGCAACTATCAGCTGTTAAATGGGTGCTCAAATATAGCAGTGATGCCAACTCAAAGTTGTGTTACTTAAAAAAAAAACACCCTTTACAACAAATAGTTTCAAAAAAATCAACGGTTGCAAGTTGTTCATAAAGCAGAGATAGGTCGTGTTCACTCTTTAGAACCTCATGTGTAAAAATTTTGTTGTTCACTATTCTGGCTGTTCATATAACTGGGTATTCATATAACCGAGCGTCCACTGTAATTTATAACTTGTAACAACGCGTCAAGAACTGCATTCTACTTAGAAGGAGAGTTTTAGTGAAGTTCATTATTGAAAATACATTTTTAGCACAGTCATTACTAGTTGGATTTAGCACCATATAATGAACAGCCAAAGCAAGTTCTTTAAAATGGTACATACCTGACGTGTCCTAATAGCATAAGATTTTGGCCAAAACTGATTTAAATAAGATGAAGTATCATCCAATTACAAACGGTCATTTTGTCCATTGTGTTTTATAAACATCCAAAAGTACGTTACGATTCATTAATATCTTTAATAACAACGAATTTGGTTGTGATAATAATTTGCCACATTTTATAATGGAGAAATGTTCGTAAACTTGAAATCGCTATATTCATGCTTTATTAATTCTTTTTTAAATATGAAAAACAATTTTCTCCTGGATTTTAAATATATTCATCAGCCATTTCAACATAACATAATTTAGTTTCAAATACATACTGACCATAAAAGCCTAAAATGTCATACATAAAAATACTAGAATAAAAATAATATAATTTTTTCGTATTGAATTTAACGAGTTTTAAAACAAATGCATGGCTCACCAAAAATAGCCAACAAAATCGCCAACTATTTTAAAATATCGCCAAAAAATCGCCATGTCGCCAAATCGAAAATTAGGTCGCCAATCAAGTTTGAAAATCGCCACGTTTGGCGAGAAATCGCCACATCTGACAACCCTGCCTAAAAAGAGAAATGTTTACAATTTTTTAAATTTAACTTACTTAAGTGCTTTGAAGAAGCACTAAAGTAAGGCAACTACATTTGAAACGAGTATGGAGTTTAACAGAATTATCGTTTTCAATAAATATTAGCGCTACGCAGAAGCACCATAGTAAGGCAAAATAAAAAAAAATATTTACGAACCTAAGACGATATAAAATGAGTAAATTGATGATGCAATTATGTAAAGTGTTAAAATAATATTAGTTGACATTGAATGTTTTACCATTTAAGACGTGCGCTCTAATAATATTGAAACGTTTTAGTAGACGCGAGTAAGTTATTCAAAGTGAAAACACAATACATACCTACATTACTAAATAAAGGTACAGCACTGTTGAAAAAACTAAAAGGTAAGTTTATTGAGTATACAACATTAAAAATTTATATTAAATAAGTAAAAGAAAGTCAAAATTGGTATAAAATGGAAGGGAAAAGTCAAATTAACAAATTAAACGAACACCTTTCGATGACATTTGTTCATAGTTTGTAATTTATTAAGCTCCTTACAATATAAAATTTTTATAGATGTTTTAATTTTACTAATACAACTTAAATTTTAAAAATTTATGATTTCTTAAACAAAATACATATGAACAAATTAAAATTTTTATATAATACTACTTCTTAAATAATTTTGCTTTGTAGGAAAATTTATGGATATGAGAAACTCTAAAGCTATAAAAGATGTAACAATTACATCAATTAATCCATCAACTTCTATCAATGTACTTTCAAAGTTGAATGAAATACAAAAAAGTGTTGAAGAAATAAAAACAGGTAGGAACATTAAATATTAATATTAAAAAAGTATGTACTGATACAGATATATTTCTATTGCAGAAATAAAGACGTTAATTTAAAACAAGAATTAAGGGAAGTGGTTTTTGGTCAAAACGAAATAATGGTTGACTTATTATCAAAAATACATCTTCTAATAAAATCCAACTTATCAACGGATACTATTACCACAAAATACTTGGACAAATTTGCAATTAAATTTACGTAAGACTTGGATGACATCGAAATGGATATTTCGCCAGATACTCTAGACGCCTATTATTTCTAAATATAAAAACATTTTTAATTGCCCATGCAATTATATTATCAAAGTTATTTTCGGGAATACATAATTAAAAAATCAACCTGAAATGAACACTATAAGCAATCGGTTCCGAACATTTAATGCAAGCTTTACGTGTTTTTCTTTGCTTCATACGGCGTGCAAACGTCGTCCCAACTCCCTTCTACGGGACTACGGCCGCTCATATTCAGCCCAATTATGAATAACAATTCCCCGGGAGTTTTTTCCCATTTTTACAATTGAATTAACATATGAAAAATGGGAAAAGGGAGAAAATTCCCGGGGAATTTTTATTCATAATTGGGCTGATTATTTTTTTGCGAACCGGAAAAGTTTGGCTTCAAAATCATTCCCAAGCTGACTTTGTATTGCAAATTTGACTTATGATTAGGAGATAAGGAAAAAAGTGGCAGTAGTTACATTTCGTCCTGAGTTTTTGTATAGAAGAACCAGATCTAAAAGCGTTATTTCGCCTGTACTTTCCCTGTAGAGCTAACTGCATCGCAAGTCAAAGAAGGTTTATAACTCTTTTTGACTTGTGGACGCCTACGTAAATAAGAATTTCTATAAAAGCATCTGATTCTTCTAAACGAATCGGAGCCATGATGTTATAATTTTTATTTTCTTCCCTTTAAGGTTAAAATACTCGTAAAAAGGTTTTACTTGTGTATCTTTTAAATAATAAAAATCACCGTTTCACGTTTATTATCTTTGATATGCATTGAAAAATATTAGAGACAACGTTGCATAACCACGGCGCACTGTGGCTGAAAATTTAATTTCATCGGCCAAAAGTCCAATTTTTGTCATCGCCGATTTCAAAAATGTTAATGCCATTCGATAGCAAACATATTAGAACTAAGGTATCCAAAAAACTAAATTAAAATATTGGTAATTGTGGCTGTGGCATGCTGCTGCAAACAAATATTTTATGTTGTTTTAGAAAAAAATTAATTTTTGTAAATTTGATCAGAACTAAATTATGATTTCTCGCAAACCGTTATCAATAATTGGTCGAAATTTTTTTAAGTTATGTTAGTGGGATTGTATACTTTAAGAAATGGTTCATTACATCACTGTATCATTTATACCTGATTTGTTATTAAATGATTCCCCAGGTTCTATATTTTAGTTAAATCCGAATTTTAGAGGAGTAGAACTTGTTAGGGTCAAAAGGGGTTAAAGAGATTTTAGTAACATCAGAAAGCTGAAAGTGTCCTCTTTAGCCCCATATGTACTTGTGCAACTGTTTGTAACTGTCTGTTGAACACTTTTTTTATTTTAATGAAATTGCTCGCACCATTTTTTTTATTTTTATTTAAGCTGCTCATATGACTGAAATATAACACAATGTTTTACGAACGTTTTGTTTTGAAAAATTATTTTGCTTCTTATGAAAGGCTGAACATATTTAAATGAAATTTTAAACTGTCATGGCCGGGTTGCTTTTAAGTTGAATTGAAAGAACATGGGTCCATGGAGGGTCGGAAGAGTGACTTGCGGACCTCTAAAATTGGAAACCTCGGAAATTCAAACTTTTAAAAAATTCACCAAAAATATATTTATGAATTGCAAAAAAAATTAAACTTAAGCTGAGTTACAAAAAATATGCTTAAATTGGAGATATTCAGATAAAACGGATTTTTTTGGCATGATATGTCTTTTCTTACGTTTTATGTCAAACTGTTATCAATTGTGGGTTCAACATTTTTTATATTGGTAGTAAAGCAGTCTTTAAACAATGTTATGTTGTATAACTGTACCGATTATACCTGCCGTGTTATTTAATCCAGCTGCATTATATGCCAAACCACATCAAGCAAATTAAACCAAGTCCCGGAAAAATCATTAGATAATCCTAATGCATATGAATTTGGATTATCGCCGCTACATACAAGAATACAAATTATAGAGCACGTACTAAAAATCAGTTATGATTTGGGTTTTGGACCTACAGGATCAATAAGAAACAATGACACCAACAAGGATTTAAGAAGTATAAAAAAGAAGCATGTTCAGGATGAATTTCGCAAACGTGGGTTGATTATAGACCAACCAAAAGAATGATCAGGCAATACGAACGGTGGGTATACAGCAAGTTATTTTCTGATCCCAAAAAAGCATCTGAAATAACTGGTATTGATATAAGTCTTATATCAAGATTTAAAACAATCATTGATGTACTTGCATGCAATTAACGAATTGATTATAGAAAATTTGGGGACTATGCCAAAGAAACAGCACGAATATTTACTACCAAATATCCATGGAGAAATATGTCTGCAAAAGTTCATTAAATCCTTAATCATGGAGCGGAAGTACAGGAAAAAAGGAATAAAGATTAGAGATTTTATAGGGAGCACAATACCAGAAAAATGTCACGAGATTTTACAAACGAAGATCTGTTTAATATATTGTTGGCAACGTCAGATCCGCTCATCTCTAGCATTCCAAGTCAATGAAAAATATAACATCGGGACATAGATGAAGAAGCAAAAGGGCTGCTATAGGACAGAGGTAATACAAAACCAAATATGGAATATTTGGAGGCAATTTTCCAAAGGAATGAATAGTAGATATAATTAACTTTTATTGTTATTTAAGCAAAAAATATGTTTTTTCCTAGTTTTATTTAAATAAAAAAGAAAATAAAAATTTTAAAATTTACACTTATTTATTTTTTTAATCTAAAAAGTATTCTAGTGGAACTGGTTCCAGTTGAACCTGTTGTAGAGATGATAATGTAGAAACCTATTCACAAAATGATCATAGGTATTATTACATGCCTATTAGAGTTGTCAATTATTCGCCTTTCAGCTTTGTTCGAATAATTCAAATAATTATTTTTGTTCGTTCGATCTAACGATTTAATCTGAAAAAATATTCGATTAATCGATGAGAATAACGAATAAAAAAAATTTCATATTTTAAATAAGATACATCCATCCGTTAATTTACAACTATGGAAAATCTTCCATTTTCTTCTTTATTTTTTCTCAAATCCACTATGACTTTTCATCTAAGCTCCATTTCATTGTTTTACTTTAAGGAATCGTAAAATCCTTAATTCTTTAATAATCCGATACAACTTTGGTTTTTCGAAAGGCGTTTGCAGCCCTTCCATCTTCAGCCAAACTTCTTCGTATAACTTCTTCTATAAAACAACCGCTGTCTCTCTGTATGTATTTTTTCATTGGAAGAAGTTCGGTATATTTTGATGTCGTTGGATTATCTCCTACTACATCGTTTTCTATTGTAATATTGTGACACTTATGCTAAGTTGACACTTTAAGCGCGTTTAAGCAACTCGAGCTTGATTAAGCTCTAATGACATAAAAATCGAGATGATTAACCATATATTGAAGTTATTTGTTAATCACTGCAAATTGACATGATAACAACTTAATCACTTCATTAACCACATCAAATCCTCTGAACATACCTCAAACTACCATGATTTCTTCTTACTGCCTGTTTGTAGAACGCGATCGCAAAAGTGACTCGTTCAACTTACATTTAAAACAAAAACAAAATTTCAAAATTTGTTTCTGTTTTAAATGTAAGTTAAGCGAGTCACTTTTGTGCTCGCGTTCTACAAACAGGCAGTTAATGTTTTTATTTGACTTTCAATAATTCGTAAATTTTCACAATTCCATAATTAATATGTTTAAAATGATGTTCTGATCACTTTATTAAAATATTTTTATCCATTTTTAATAATTTAAAGAAATTTAAATTTGTTTGTTGCATTTTTTTTCTTTATCATCTGTCATCTAAATCATCTCAAATGTAATGTGAACGGCTCTAATTAACTTAATCAACATTTCATGAAAATTGTTTAACGTTTGATTTAAAAAGAAAACAGCTGTTACAATTGTTTATCAAAGATTTGTTTAATAAATATCGAGACATCGAGATTAATTACAATGAGTGCTATAGCAACAATATTTTTCACTTTTTCTACATTTTGTATAAAATCGCTAAAAACGTATGAGAATAAATCAAATTCTAAGCTTTTATTTCTTATTAGTCTTTTATTAATTTATTTTTTAATAAAAAACAATTGTTCGATTAATCGACATAATTTAATCGATTTATTCGTTATTCGAAAATCGCCATTTAAAAATTATTCGAACAAGAGTTTGTTTTTGTTTGATCGATTAATCGAATTATTCTTAATCGGTTGACAACTCTAATGCCTATGCATTTTTTTTTAAAGGTATAGTGGCATATACGAGGCGAATGTAAATACATATAAAGTTAATACGAATACGAATTTCTCCAGAGATATATAAAAATGTTTATATTTTTCGAAAGAAAACATTAAGTGTATGCTTGTAGAAGCAATTTATAGTCAGTTTGACATTTTTACTCCCATATGCCCTATTCCAAATCAAATTTAAAAAAAAAAAAAAAAAAAAAAAAATTATTTGAGTAAAAAATTCTAATAATTCAACACACCGATTTTTATACAATTAGAACAGTAATATTTTCTAATATGTCCATTATTTTCTAGAAAATTCTGATCAATATCGAGTGGTAAATTGTATTGCCTTTATTGAACAAAAAAAAATTTCAAGCCGTTTTCCGGGATTGGGAATTTGGGATAACGCCGCACAGTGGCTGAAAATCGTTTTTCATCGGCCAAAAATCTGTAACTTTTGAACCGATAGAGATAATTTTGCAATTTTTTTGTGCAGGAGAGAAGACTTCTTGAACTTTTTTACAGTTTTAATTTTGTTAAAATCGGTTTTTTAGCATTTAGTATGAAAATTCTAATGATTGAGATTGAGAATTATGGTATTTTTTATTCAAAAAGTAGGATGTTTTTCAGTCCACTGTTTTAAGAACTTTTTAATCTACATAACTGCCAAAATTCATTATGATACCTTTATTCATGTTAGAGTTATAGAATGTCAAACCTTAAAATTATTTTTTATATAGTGTAAATAAATAAAAGGGCTTTCAATATGTGTAAAAAATAATATTTTTAAGGTTTGACATTCTATAAATCTAACATAAATTAAGGTATCATAATGAATTTTGGCAGTTATGTAGATTAAAAAGTGGGCTGAAAAACATCCTACCATAATTCTCAATCTCAATCATTAGCATTTTCATACTAAATGCTAAAAAACCGATTTTAACAAAATTAAAACTTTAAAAAAGTTCAAGAAGTCTTCTCTCCTGCACAAAAAAATTGCAAAATTATCTCTATCGGTTCAAAAGTTACAGATTTTTGGCCGATGAAAAACGATTTTCAGCCACTGTGCGGCGTTAACAAGATATTGAAATTTTTCTGAAAAGGAACTTCTATTGTAAGTCTCAGGGTTATTTTCCGTGATAATGCAAATATGTTCGGAAAAATTAATTAGTTTACAATGCTATTTCCATATATGTACCCGGGTACCGTGCAATGCTGTTAAAGGTTTTTTTTTTTGCCATTCACATAAGGGTTAAAAAAACTTTCATTGCCAAACTTTTTCCATAAATCTTTAATTAATAAGATTTGTTTGTCGTGCTTAATCCCCCAACAATAATTTTCAGTGTTTTTATCTTTAGTAACAATTAGGAGTTGAGCACGACAAACAAAATCTTATTAATTTAAAATTTTGTATTCCC
The DNA here is from genome assembly GCA_930367215.1 of Pollenia angustigena. NCBI lineage: Eukaryota > Metazoa > Arthropoda > Insecta > Diptera > Polleniidae > Pollenia > Pollenia angustigena. The sequence continues at coordinate 182,852,860 of OV884057.1, read as the reverse complement.
AAAAATTACTTTGATAATTTTCTATAAATCTTCTAAAAATTGCAAATATTTAAACATTTTTCATAATGGAAAATTATTGCAAGATTTTTTTTTTTGTAATATCTGTGGCATTGTGACAAAACTTCTTGAAATGACCAAAAAAATAAGCAAAAAAGTTTTTTAAAAAAACTCGGTGAAAGAATCATTTTATCAAATAATAAAATAAACAAAATTTAAGAAAAATTTCGTTTATACTACAAAATTTAAAAAACACAAACAAAAATATTTTTTTAATGAAAATTCGTATGATTAACAACATTTTGTTAAAATGCCACAGATATCAAAATTTCTATAAAAATAAATATTTTGCAAAGTATCATATAAAATAAACTTTTACAAAGTTTTCTATTAATGATAAGCTTTTGCAAAACTTTGTATAAATAGGAAATACTTGCAAAATTTTAAAAATTTTTGATTGTTTATAAAAATCTTTTCAACATTTTTCATTTTTCGAATTTATTCTATGAGCTAAATTTCAGTTATGTATTTTATAAAGCTTTTTTGTAATAGTCCTATTCCTTCAATTATTCAGAAATGACTTTATACACTACCAGACTATTATATTGTATTTTCTTTTTACATTTTACCTTAGCCTTCCTTTGGACAGCAATGAGGTATATTGTATGTACAGAAAAATTTTACAATTATTAGACACCAGCAGAATGTAATGCATTTTCTGACCCGCTACGGCCTTCGTCAGCATTCTTTGTGCCTCTCTGGATAGTGTTACTTTATAAATTTTATGTATTTAACTCAACTATTTTAACAAATAGAAACTGGGAATTATTTCCTTCCGAAAAATGAAAAATGTTGAATATAATATAAAGTAACCTTCGGAAGGAAATAATTCCCAGTTTCTATTTGTTAAAATAGTTGAGTTAAATACATTCAAAAAATACCACAATTAGTTGTGAAGAGGGTATATTAAGTTTGTCATTCCGTGTGAAACTTTTTTATTATTCATCTAAGACCCCGTCTGTTGAAAACACGCTCACTTTTGAACAACTCAAAAGAAATGAACAATCTTGGTGCAAAATTGCTTGTAGTTATCCTAAGCAGTTTGGGATTGAAATTCAGCAAAATCGGTTCAGTTCAAAATGTGGAACCACCACCTAAAAAAATTAATAATTTTGTTACAAAAAATAACATAAATGCTGGAACAAGACACGGAATGAGATAAGATTTTGCAAAAATTTGGTTTTTTTTGACTGGAAATCGCGCTGTTAAATTGCGTGAAGATCCGTCCATAATTTACCCTAAGCCCCATATAAACACTACTCCCGGAAAACATAAAAACGTAAAAAATAACGCTAGCGTAACAAACTTTGGTATGTCACAGTTTTTTAGGACTAGAAATAACACATAACACTTCGTGACGATCGGTCCATAATTAACCTTAGGCCCCATATAAACCCTAATACCGGAAAACAGTTTAGTGCGCCTAAAACCGTAACAAATAATGCAATCATAACAAATTTTGGCTCGTCACAGTTTTTTAGGACTGTTAATGATACTATGAAATTTCACGAAGATCGGTACATAATTTACCCTAGGCCCCATGGAAACCCTACTCCCGGAAAACAGTTTAGTACACCTAAAACCATAATTAATAAGGCTATCATAACAGAAATTGGTACGTCACAGTTTTAAAGGACTAGAAATGACGCTGTGAAATTTCGAAATGATCGGTCCATAATTTACCCTAGGCCCCATATAAACCCTACTACCGGAAAACAGTTTAGTCGCCTAAAACCATAATTAATAACAAATCGTCACAGTTTAAGATAATTTAAACATCGTTTAGATATTACTCCTTAAACATTCGAACTGTCGGTGGAGGGTATCAAAGATTCGGCATAGCCGAATATAGCACTCTAACTTGTTTTTTTTTTTGTATTTTATTTGATTTTGCTTATTTGTGTCTGGTTAAAATATTTCAGAAATACATACATGAATTCTTTTTACTAGTTATTAATGCAGTACTAATTGCCCAAATACTTCACACTTTAACAACTTAAAAACATAAAATAAACAAAAAGGAAGGCTTAAAAGTTGGAATGAAGCCATATAAATGCTTCAATAACAGGTGTAATTATTAATTATTTATTTACTTTTTGTTTTTGTTTCAGTTTTTTCATCTTTAATTTTTTAAATAAGTTTTTCACAATTTGAAGGCATTTTGTTTGCTTTCTTTTGCTTGTTTACATTTTGAATCAGATGTTTTGTTCCATACCAAAGTTTACTACAAAAATTTCTGCCGTAAAATTTTTTAAATACACAGTCAAAAGCCGTCACTTTACGCTCCCAATTTGTGTTCCCACTATATTTTCTCTACGCAAACGCATTTTCGTTAAATGCAGTAAAAAAACTTTTGGGCTCTCGAAAGTAACTAATGTCAGTTCGAATTTGCAGTGTAAAAATGTTCAATTAGGGTGTGTTCTATTTTGAACTTTAAGTCAGTTGCTTGTGGCTGCAAATGGATGTATCCAGATATTGTGAAAGAATAAATTACTTATGGATTATAAATCTGACAAAGCTACTGCAAAATACATGTCGTCTAAAGCGATCATTTTGGTTTGTGAGAATGGTATGTCATCATACTCGTGCAATAGCGAAAAATTCGTGTATGTCAGTTTGGTATGTTAAAAATCAAAAATTTTTGATTTTTGTGCCCAGTACGAATTTCATTTGAATTTTTTGCAGGCAAACGGTAGCGATGGCGCATTTTAAAAAAGATTTGTTTAGAAATATGAAACTGTGCCAGATTTTGGAGTATACAAAGTTATAATTGTATGCATAATAGATATTTAAAGTAAAAATGTTTTGCAAAACTTTTCGAAAAATTGAAAACAATTGAGCCATTCACGCGCCATTATAAAGACAACCTTATCCTTCAATGCTTGTTTTGTAATTATGTTATACATACTTGGTATGATAGTCTAATAGCAAAGTACTCTCTCTCAACATATCATGGGTGTCATACCAAGTATGACCGTCTAATAGGCGCTTAAGACCAGCTTTTAAATGGTTTATGCGCTGCAAAAGTAAAATAATCTTTTGTTTGTTCAGTTGCAATATCATATCGTTTTTGCAATCATATCATCATCAGGTTTATTGTGTATGAATAAATGCTAGGTAGTCAAATTTTGCATTATAAAGTAAATTAAATTAAAACACTATTTGTTTGACAAATTCAGTTTTGCTGATACCGGTGTTAAGTACTTATTTAAGCGATTGTGGTAGTGACTTATTTAACTCCATATCTGTAAGCGCCCTGTAAATAATAGGACCAGTCCAAACACGCGTGTAAAAGTAGGCCACAAGGGACCAGGACTAGTCCAAAAGTAACCCAAACGTATGGAAAAAACATGGTCTATATAAGATTACGATTTCCTAGGGGAAGACCATATAACCCACCTTTGGACTACTAAGGCGTAGTTTTAAAACTACTTCATGGTATACTCAAGAGGATTAGTTTTGAAGTCGTTTAAAAACGAAAGCATGTCGTTAAAATACAAAGACATGTCGCCTCACTACAAATACTTTTTAACAATGACATGGTCCATGCTTGCATTATATCGGTCCAGTCCATGGAGTAGTCCATTTTATCAAAATGGATCAGGTGGTCCAATTTTATTTGCCCTTGTGGCTACTCTTTACACGCGTGCTTGGACTAGTCCTATTATTTGCAGGGGAGTAGTTATATTTGCAATGTAAGTTTTTGCTAGGATATTGTCCAATTTAGTTTTATAAGGCAATAAAATTCTAATGAAATTTTGGCGAAATCAGTTCTATATCATAAAACGCCATGTAATTTTGTAGTGATTATCTCTTTAGTACGCCTAACGAATAACAATACTTAGAATTCTTGGTGGAGTGCATTAGAGATTCGGCGTAGCCGAGTGTAGCATTTTTACTTATTTAAATATACTAAATATTTTCTGTATAAAATTTCGATTAAAATTTAAAAAAAGTTAATCATTTCAAAAGTGTAATTATATAACGGTAACGTTATCTTTCTTCGTTTGGAAAAGTATTGTGGGTAATGAATATGTATTACAAAATTTCATGGAATCATGGTTATTTGGGTTAATAAACCAAACAATAAAGCACAAAGTACAAAAAAAAAATTCCCACTGCTCTATATGACCAAAAAGATATTATGTTACTAAGGGAGCAGCTTTATCACCACGTTCTGAAAAGTGAGATGATGGGAAAAACATGGTAGAGCAAGTATCTAAAGTAAATTTATTGCATTTTTTAAACCTTCATCGTGCTGCCTGCCCCCTTAGGAAATATTTAGGTCATACATATCAATACAAAATTTTCTCATCATATCCATTTTAGTATTGTAGCTGTTTGTCTCATTCGTGATTATTGATTTGTGCGTATTTGATTAACATTTATTAACGGCTGAATATCTATTTAGCTATGTAAATATGAACTACATATTATGTGTGTAGTATATACATACATACATATGATGTATATTTGATGAAAGTTGCATTCTGGCAATGAATTGTAATTTTCATATACAAAGTTGTCATGGCAGTGTGTGTGTATGTAAGTGTGTAAGTACTTATGTATCAAGTTCATAAAACATTTGTTTCAGTTTGATGCTTAATTGGCGCAGAAATTTACATTCAATAATCGATTGTAGCCTGGGAAAATTATTTCAATGTTAATTTTTTTCTATATAACAAATTTGAAATATTTTTGGATTTAAGGTTTATTAACGCTAGTTAGTTAATAATAAAGTTATGGATTTAAAAAGTGATTGTAGTTGAAATTAAAAATTAATTCATAAGAACTATTAAATAAGTTTATCAATGCATTAAATGTTTGTAAAAAAAGAAAATAATTAAATTCAGGGGGCTAATTCTGGCAGTCGTGATTGAATACTTTTTCGATTCGAAAGCAATTTTATTTGTAACTCTTTGAGTCGATTCGTTCAGTAATCAAAATTAATTTTTCAGTTTTGTGAAAACTCAAATAAACGCCTTACAACACTCACAAAAAAAAAAAAAATAATTTCGATGTGTTCATTATCGACTGAAAGAATAAAAAATTTAAAAAAAGTATTCGTTGCCGCAAGAACCCGCTTAAGGTTTTTAAAAATATTAACCGAATTATTAACGGTTGACTTATGGTCTACTCTGTGTTATAGAGGTATATATCATTTGCATCGTCGTAACTAAAAAAAAAGGAAATTTTGGAGTAGGTGATGCAGAATTTGTCGCTTTCTTTTTTTTAATCTATCTTCTATCTATCTTCTCTTCTATATATGTATGCAAAATAGGATGTGATGTATGTATGTATGTTTGTATGTAACGTACAGACTTCAAAACGGCTGGGCCGATTTTGATGAAATTTTCAGGGAATATTCAGGCGGGTGACATTTTGAAGTCTGATTTTTGATTTTTGGTCTGCGGGCGGAGGGACGTGACAAAATCCAATTTTCATATTGCACCACCAATGACATCTATATAATTTGGACGATCTTTTCATTAAAATGAGTGCCATGGTACAACTAAGGTTTTTACGGAAAGAAAATTTTGCCCACCCACTTTTCTCGATTTACTTAAAATCAAAAAACGTCTCCATCGATTTGACTAATTTTTCTTTTAAATGTTCGTATTAATCCATTTTACGTTTTCATAGAAAGAAAAAAGTACCACTCTTACTTGTATGCCCACTTTTTTGATTATGCGCATAACTTGAGCACGGTTTGACTGATTCGGACGATTTTTTCTTTAAAATCATCGCCATGGTCCAACTTAGGTTTTTACGGAAAGAAAATTTTGCCCCGCCTACTTCAATGCCCACTTTTTTGGACTTACCTAAAATCAGAAAACGGTTCCATCGATTTAACTAATTTTTCTTTCAAATGTTCGTATCTTCTTAACGAATTTTAAAAATCGAACGCAAACATTTTTCCTAATTTGGACAGGACAACGTCTGTCGGGTCAGCTAGTATTGTGTATAAAAGTAATTTTTATATCTTTTTCACTGAGCGGTTTGTGTACGAAAATTAAAGATATGTTCACATTATGTGTACTTTTCATGTGGAATGTTAGATGGAGTTTACACGGAGTCTTTTCAGACATGTTTGTTTTTGACATTCTCGTTTAAACATGCTTCCAAAAACCTATAGTCCTTTCACGATGTCTTTCCAAACATGTCTGTTTTCATGTATAATAGTGTAATATACATATACATACAAATTAAAAACATTGAAATTCATATAAACAAACATGAAAACTCATTTCATGTCTGTTTGGCAACCCCTCTTTCTTCTCTATCCCGATCGCCTACAAACAAAACAAACGTGTTTGTTAGACATGTCTGAATAGACACCGTGTAAACTCCCTCTTTCTCTTCTACCCACATGTGATTTCATGTGTATGTCAAAATTTAAGTTTTACATATGGGGTATTCACAAGGTGTGCTTTTAAGTTGTATCGTTAATATATCCTAAATAATATTTTACAATTGTTTAAAAAAAAATATTGTTGTGTTTCAAAAAAAAGAAAAAAAAAAAAAAAAATTTTAATGCTGTGTTTATTGATTTGTACTAACTGTACAATAGAAATCTATATAATAAGCGGTTGCCCACAGTAGTCATATATATTTCTTGTAATTATTTTAATCCCCCAATAAGGCTTATCACATGTTGGTATGTAACGTACATTTGATACACCTATCAAAAATAAATAAATACATTTTCAATAATAAATTTGTGTGTGTATTTTTTATCTTTTGTATTTATTATTAATTTACTATTATAATTTGTATTTATTAAAATTTTAATTTTGTTAAAAAAACCCCTGATGTCAGATGCTTTGTCACTTGAAAATAGAACTCGTTCTAAATCAAAAATGTCATGTGTACTGTACATAGAGAAATAACACATGATATTCTTTTGAAGAGTTCACACGATATGCACAAATTTAACATGTGAAAAAGTGACAATCCACATGGCAAATAAACATAATTTGAACATAGCTTAACTCACTCCCAGGGTTGTCAGATGCGGCGATTTCGCGCTAAGCGTGACTATCTTTAAACTTGTTTGGTGTCTAATATTGAACTTTTCGACTTGGCGATTTATAAAATAGATGGCGATTTTGTTGGTTATTTTTGATGAACCATGAATTTGTTCTGATAATCGTTAAAGTCAATGCAAAAAAAAAAAAAAAAAAAATATTATTAAATTTATTCTGGTGTTTTATGTATGAAATTTGAATGCCTCAAATATGCATGTGAACAAATTGATAAATCGTGTAGATGGTGTGTTAAAAACATTTAAGTAAAGTGGCTTTTCTTATGTAAATATTACAATTTGGCAGACTTTTACTTTTATTTTTGCCCCGCAGTAACTCGAAGATATTTTCATATATATTGTGCGTAAAGCTTATTTATGTACAAAACACATTTCCCCCACTAAATGCCATTTAATTTGGGTCAGCATTTGAAACTCAATAAAGTCATGTTGAAATGGCTCATAAAGATATTAAAAATCTTAGAAAAAATTGTTTATCACATTTTAAGATGCTCTTGAAAGCAGTGTTTAAAAACTAGACTCCAAGTAGCTGTAGTAACGAAAAAACACAAAATAGTCTAGTTAAAAAATGTTAAAAACTTATAGTCGTTCATTTACTATTACTACCGCTACCGTCACATTTTAGTAGCGGTAGTTGTAGTAGTAGCACAAAAAGAAAATAATTGGTGCAGCATAGTAAAAACATTTGTACCGCTCTCGCTACCTTTTTCTGCTAAAGTAGTTTTATTTTTTAAATTTTTACTGCTACCTACTTTAGTAGTTATATAAATAGAAGACAACTTAGTATTTGAAGTAGCAGAAGAATAACATTGAAGTAGTTGTTTAATAACATTGAAGCAGTTTTAGAATAATATTGAAGTAGTATGTTGATAACATTGAACCAGTCATAAAATAACATTTTGGTAGCAGTAGAAGTAGTTTGTTTTAATCAGTGTTGCCAGAAAATCACCATTTCAATACATAAATCTCCAATTTTTTAAGCTTATAACAAACATGGACCGAAAATTGGAAACTTTAATTAAATCATAAATTTATAATTTTTGAAATTGAAATGTTTTTATATAAACTATTTAGATTATCGATTCTTTTTTTAAATAGTAAAATGAGGTATACAACCATAATTCAAGATTCGTTATTGCAATAATTTTTTTCTAAGAGAAGAAAAATATAAATTATTTAATATTTTAATAATTTTGAAGTGATATTGTTTAAAGCTGCGTATAAGCCCAATCAAAGGAATAAATTAAAAATTAATATTGTTTAACAAAATTGAGCGCCTTTTAAGTTGATGGGAATATCGCACACACATTGTAACATCGTTATAACTACGTTATATAAACTATAGCTGGTCAAAGTCAAAAATGCATCATCAATCTTTTTGTTTAAGCATCGATAACTTTTCTGGTGTATTTCGGGACAAATAACATTGTAAAATTCTACACGTTTGCATTTTAGAATGCACTCAAAAAAGCATGGTGCTTTGCAACTGACGTTGTCTGAAAAAAAAAATCGAAATCACATAACGAAATCAGAAACAGAAATGCGTGAAACAAATTTAAGCGACGATCGTTTATAAACTTCAAATTTCACAAAAAAATAAATCCGAAAAAATACTTATTCAGCCCAATTATGAATAAAAATTCCTCGGGAGTTTTCTCCCTTCTCCCATTTTTTCTATGTTAATTCAATTGTAAAAATGGGAAAAGGGAAAAAACTCCCGGGGAATTTTTATTCATAATTGGGGTGATTGAAAAAGTCAATAAGCTATATTTTTGAGTATTATTCCAATAAAAAATGGAGCTTCCAACGAAGCAGGTTTGTAAGGGAGAAACATAAGGGGTTCGCTTACCATTGCGCTTACGGAAGACATGCATTTTATATGGCGAGTTCCCACTTTGAAGCAATACATTTTTGATACATAAAGCGCATTATTCAGCGCACATAAACATTGTTGGATGTAACGATCATATTTACACACTGAATATTTTGATACAGTTATTTTTTAGTATTCTCCCTTACAAACCTGCTTCGTAGTAAGGGAATGCCGTATCACTTGAAATGTTATTTTTTTTTATAAAAGTTGTGGAAAGTTCTTTCTCTTACTTTACTGCATTTCTGTATGTCTTATTGCGTAGCGCATAATTGTGCGCTTATTTTTTTAAATGTACTTTTAGTGCTTCGCAAAATTATAAAATTTTTTATTGGGATGGTTTTATTTCTCTTTTTTTTCCTAAATCTATATTTTATGAATATGGACATTATTTTTTAAAGAAAGTGTTTTGGTCAAGAATAAAAACTGGGAATTAAGCACGAATAGCAAAATCTTTTGAAATCAAAATTTTGTATTCCCAAAAATTGAAATTACTTTTTGATTTTTAAAGAAACTTTAAAAGTACCTAAGAAATAGGGAAGTTTACGGTATTTTAAAACAAAATTTGTATATTAAACATAAAAATGAAAGCTCATAAAATAAATATCAAAAGATATAAGTACAATAACTTTTGAATTATTGTTTGGATTTGTTCACAACATTTTCTGCGAAGATAAGCAGTGGAAAATTTTTCGCATAGAAATTTTTATAAAGCGTCGAGTTGCAACACTGTTTAGAATCATTCAAACAACAACATCACATACGTACTCATTGTTGGTTTATAGTTTTGCTTATTATTTTAGTTTTTGACTACCTCAATGTTATTATTTTACTACTTCAATATTATTTACATTCTACTTCAATGTTATATTATTACTACCTCAATGTTAATAAACTACTGCCTAAAAATTTTCTAGTAAAAAAAAACTCCCAATGTTGAAAGTAGTAGTTATAAATCGAAAACCTCAATCAAACCAATAGAAAATTATTTAGTTTTGTTAACTGCTACTTCATTTTTGATTTTATTGCTGTTATTTTTTTTTCTGGTTGTATATTTTGCACGTAGCAGTAGTTTTAAAAAAGGCAATGCTACAAAACAAGACAACTGCTCTTTTGCCGCTACTTGTAATTGTTTAGAGTACTAGTTTTAGTAATAGTAAACAAATGTTTAGGTAATGTAGTTTTTTGAACACTGCTTGAAAGAATTAATAACTTGAATTTTTGAAAAGATGAATGAATGGATTTTTTTTATTTTTTTCAGGGACATTTCATTCTATGCTATGCTTCTGCAAATAATTTACTCTAGAGAATCGATAGAAGTATCTTGTTTAAAATATTTATTCATTAAACCACTTGAAGCACCCTAGTGAAGTTGTTGAAGAACATTTACGTTAATACATATTTGGACACCTATTTCATTTAGCATTATGCAATGAAAGTTCATAAAAATATTCCATTTTATCTACTTCATTCTTTAAGTATGTATTATTTAAGCAACAACAACACTTAAAACTACGGTCATTTTGTAAATAATAATTGATTTTAAATTATCGTTCGATTTAAATTTTACTTCATTTCGATTTCTATAACATACTTGATATAATAATATTAATCTTTGAGTTAACATACCTTTGTCGTTTGTGCGCAATCACAATATTTCTAATTTAAAGATAATTGGTAGAACTTTCGGACGACTTATCAGGTCTTCGAAATAAAGATGATTTCACGCAGCTATTGCGTCTCGAATATGGCGAAAAACTGGGGTTTTTAAACTTTAAGCTAACATATCGAGAGATTCAGAGAACAGATTCGGATTCACCACACTTGCGAAATTAAGTGACATTCATAATCGGACTTTAAATGGCGACGCAGTATACAAAAAACTAAAAGGGCGGTATCCAGAGGCGTGGCAAAAAACTTAAAATTTTTTTTCTGGAATCCTTTTCAAGTAATCTTTAATCTTAGGGGGTGCATGGCTCAACTTTTTTTTTGTATGGGGACCGAACCACTCTAATGTACAAGTCCTGCTCCCTTCGTTTCATACCTTTTTTACACACGTTATGATTGCGAAGTAGGCCTTCCGCTCTCCCTTCTTCGGCGGTTACATAAGGATGGTAACGCTATCAAAAAAATTATTATTTTGCATTTGCTCTACTCCCTTCTCATAGAAGCGAATGCGGGAGGTGTATCTTAATGAGGCATTCTTTAGCAGTTAGATAATAATAGTAATTGAATTCAACAAATTTTAAGCAGGCCTTAAAAAAGGCCTAAAGTAAGAAGGTCTTCTGAGTTTTCCCGCTGGGTATGTATGTATATTAAGAGATAAACATACATGAACATATACATATACATATACAAACATATACACACACATGAATTCAAATATGGGTGGAGAGCTGCCAAGTAATCTAGTTTAATGAAGTTTTTAACCAAAAGTTAAAAACTTTTTGTTGCGGTTAGTTGCCCAACACATTCTGTTTGTCATATTTAAACTTTAAAGTATGACATTTTAAATTCATATTAGTTTGTAGATGTTAATGAAAAAGTCAGAAAAATCTGACATTAATATTGATGAAGAGCTTGCAAAATATGGTGATTGACAGTTTTAGGGATTAGTTTAATTTTTTGAAAATAAAATTTGTTTCTAATAAATAAGGAATGATAAGCCCATCTGATAAAAATACAAATTACAAATATTGCAATTAAAAATTGAATTTTATTTACATTGAAGATATTTAGGCCAATTTCACTAATTCTATTTAAATATTAATTCATATTTTAATATAATTATTTGACATTAAAAACTAATTTTAAACATAAATTGATATAAAAATATATTCAGCCATAAGAGACAAATGTATCATCGGCCATATTTCAGCCCATAATTTGCCATATAAACAAACTTCGAAATATTCTAACTGTAGGTGGAGGGTATCAAGGATTCGTCGGAGCACTCTTACTTGTTTGAATTTAAAGTTTTAGTACAATTAATAAAATCAAAACCCATAAAAAACGACGTAAAATTAATGCTACAAAATAAAACATTATTTATTGTTAAATTAATGTATAATTATTCAATGCTTTTGCAAATAGTATAAATAAACAAAATTTGCAAGCAATAACATGCATTTGGAAACAAAACGCTTTTTGTGGTGAATCATGCATTGACATCATTCGTTTGTTTGATTGTTAGTGATAGGTGCCGTGCAATAAAGCCATAGGAAACAAAGCCATATGGCCTTATGTCTCACTCCATTGAGAAATAAGGCCATATGGCTTTATTTCGCTGTAAGGAGTGAAATAAAGCCATACATGGCCTTATTTCCCATTAAAATTTTTTTCTTTTAATATAATTCCAATTTATTTAAAATTTATTTTGTTTTTTTTTCTCTGGGTGTATATATTAAAAATATAACGAAAACACTTTTGGGCGCAAGGATTTTTTTCTCCTCTATGGTATAACAAATACCGGCTTCGCTAACTAAAGCGTCTCTGCATAGCCAGCCTTTGGCCGGGCGCAAGGATTTTTACCTCTATGGTATAACAACCACCGGCTTCGCTAACGAAAGCTTCTCTGCATAGCCGGCCTTTGGCCGAGCGTAAGGATTTTCTCCTCTATGGTATAACAAACACCGGCTTCGCTAACTAAAGCTTCTCTGCATAGCCGGTCTTGGGCCGGGCGCAAGATTTTTCGACTTTATGGTATAACAAGTGCCGGTTTCACTAAGTAGAGGTTCTAAAAGCTGCCTTGTTTTCGAAAGAAGGCCGACTACGCAGAGAAGCCTTAGTTAGCGAAGCCGGTATTTGTTATACCGAAAAAAAAAAATCCTTGCGCACGGCCGAAGGCCGGCTATGCAAAGAGGCTTTAGTTAACGAAGCCGGTATTTGTTATACTATAGAGGAGAAAATCCTTGCGCCCGGCCGAAGTCCGGCTATGCTTTGGAGTTTGTAAACATGTTGTGGCTTCCCTCCCCCTTCCACCTACTGTACCATATTTTTTCAACACTTGACAATGGCAACTTATTCTTTGGGCAATTTGTAACCATAACAATTCCACTGTTATGGCGTTATTTCCACTTTTTAGCTTTTAAGCTATTATGGTGTTATTGCACTGGGATGGTGGTAATAAAGCCATATGGCTTTATTTCCTATGGCTTTATTACACGGCACCTTAGGGATATCTCAGTCTTCACTTAAACAAAACTTATATTTGTTATTTGAGTGGCATTCAAGCACATCTCTGGCACGTAACAAATAGTAATTTACAAAATTACTTTACCTTGTTTGCATCTTTACATTCAGCAATATTTATTTATTTGACATTTACTTAATATTTGGGAATTTATTATCCATGAAAGTTCAAAGCTTTCATTATAGTCAGCACATTTTTGCATACTTTTCAGCTAATGGCATTCATTGGCATACACTGCATTAAAAAAACAAAGAAACTATGATACAAATTGAGTTTCAACATTTTAAACTCCCCAAAAAACAAAAAAAAAATTTAAAAAAAAAACAAATTCAAGCCTCTAAAATTTTCCAAAAATTTAGAAATTATTTTTTTATTTTTCTTTATAGTGTACATTTCTTGGATCCCGCGATATTCGAAACGGTTTTTCGGAATGTGAAAAAGCGGCAGTAAACAACACCATCAGTTTGGCAACTCTATTAATTTTTACTAACATTTTTAAACTTCTTCATCGAACTGTGCTTAAAAGTATTATTTTGCATTTTGCTGTTATAAAACCGCCCAATACTATTTATTGTCTGCTGTTTGGGAAAATAAAAATTTAAATTGCTTTTGTAGCGTAAGTTGATGTGTTAGTAGCGCGTGTAATTTAATATCTGCATAAATCGATATATTTTGCGTATTTCTATGTAGTTTATGAACTATTTCTTTTTCTATTTTTGTAACAATCATGTATATTTTTTTTTACTGATTTTGATTACGCTTTTTGCAACAATTGTATAGATTTTATGTTGGAATGAAAAAGAAAATGTTATTCTATCGCTACAACTGCATAGTACAGAGGTATGCAAATTTAGAGACCTAGAGAATCTTAATGTTATCATAAAGTTATTAAATGGTGCAAAAAATTTATCAATTTGTGCGTAAAATATTGCATTAATTTTGATTAAATTGGTGTGTTATTGTAAGATTTTATTACAATCTATAACATATGCAAAATGTTTGGGAATCTCAATTTTACTTGCCCGTTCGTTTGTATATGATTATTCTATTTTACATTTTATACTTCAGTATTGTATTTCGAACGGCATAAATTTCCATATTCATGCGTTTTGTCTATTGAATCTTTATGTTGATGCGTTGTTATTGTTGTAAATATTTTTTATTCTGTATATTTTATTTTTGTTATTTTTTTTAATCTTTATCTTTAAGGTTTGATCTCAGTCGTTGCAAGTATGGAACTAAAGTTGAAAATTCTAAAGACCCAACCAGAATGTGAATAAAGTGGCTTAAGCTACTGAGCAAATACATGTAAATCATATGTGCAAACCAAATTGATATTAAGGAAACTTTATGTTTAGTTTTATAAAACTGTCATTTGCTTAAGCAAGGTGAGAAACTAATCGCTCATTCCGTACGGAATCAATGTTTTTTAAATTTTGTTTTTGTTATTTTATATGCATTTGAGAGGCTTTTTGTTTTAATTTTGACAGTAGCTTAAGTTTGTTTATGCACATTCTGGTTAGGCCTTAAGCCATAAGAAACCCTACTTCAATATGCGCTTCTTCAATACTTGAAAAATATAACTCCTTTATTTAAGCGTAAGATTGACAAATGACATACAATAAACCGACTATAACTTTTACGATGGCAACTATGACATGGAAGTATGTTGTGCCGATAGGTGCAGAAATTATCATAAGTTCTGTAGAAACACCCTCCCTAAAATTACTTAAAGACGAACAAATTTCAAAAATAAGATATTTATGACATATTTTTTTTTGAGGATTCATGATCAGCCAAGGGGCGCAACAGTTGCCTGTAATTACTGTGGTGTAGCGTATCATATGGTTAAGCTTGACCGACTATGCTTTCTTACTTCTTTTGATGATAGCTAAGTGAAATTTGATATAAAATTTTCATTGCAAAACTAAGTTTGATTTTTTTTAAATTCTGTGTTTTTTTTAAGCGAAAAAGCACTTTATTTTTAAATTAAATTTAAATAAAACTTATTGGTAAATTTGTGCTTTAACCAAATAAGAAAATTCAAGTGTTAATTTTAATTAAATTTTTCTAGATTTCAACTTTAAGATTAACGTTAATATTTATGTTAATACATTTAAAGTAAAGGTCAATTATTTATATCTGAGTGTAGTAAAAATGGGTTGAAATTTATTTAAAATTAAATATATTTGTCAAATTTACGGTTATTGTCAAGTTTTTAAAGAAAACAAGTGAAAAGGCTATATTTGGCAGTGCCGGATCTCTATTACCTACCATCATCCAAATAAAATTATGAAAAATTATATTTGTAAACTAAAGGCCGCCTTAGCCGACCGTAACTGTAATGAAATGTAACAATGTAACGTACAGTAACGTACTTTAAGGCCCAGTTAGGCGAACGTTGCTGTACCCGTAATGTACCGCACCGTACTGTAAGTACGTTAGTGCACTTATAGAACATTTAAAAACGTGTCATAGGGTTTTCCCATACATAAACGAAAAGCAATAGTGTATATAAAACAATACACACAGTGATGGGAATCAAAAATGTTTAAACGGTGAACGCTGTGCAGAAAAAGTACCAAGTGCTTTAAATGGTATTAAAAAAGTATTTTGTGTATGTAAAAAACGTTAATAAATAAATATTTATTTTATAGATTTACAATAAACAAATAAGTATTTTAGTGTATATATTTTTAGCACACATATATTGTATATGGGCTACTTCAAATTTTTTGAGCACCTGCTGAAACCGACATACTATGGCTCTTATTTCGTTAAGTTTTATGAATTGAAAAAAACGTTGTACAGGGTTTGGATGACTATACTTGAAGGATATGACGTGCAAAGTTTTACGTTGAAAAGTCCTCACCTTAAGAATTGGTGGTCATCTAAAATTCGAAAAATTAAAAAAACGACTTGAAACTTCCAAGAGTTTTTTCATTCATTCCGTTTTCTTTGTAATAGTTTTAAGCTTTTAGATCCAAACCCATACAAAATTTAGTCACTAGACTTGGAGGATATATCCACTAAAAAAAAATTTTTGATATCGCTGCTGCGTGAAAAGTTGCATGGTGTTTTAAAGTGAAACCAAAATTTTCCGAATTTAGAAATTTTTGAAGATTTTGCATAGAGTTTTTGCGCCGTTTAATAAAAATGAGTTTTAAGCGCAGAATTAAAAAAACTGCGTAATTTTATAAAGTTTGAGGTGTGTCAAGTTGGTGTCAGCGCACCAATAACGTACAACGGACATCACAAACTTAAAAGAAATTAGCGTAAATTTTTTAAAAATGTATCTTTTTTGCGTCTGACAATCTGAATTGCCTTTTAAGTTGGCTGGTGTATTGCGTGATGTGAGTAACTTCGTAAAGGGCACCTCCGAGGCGAAAACGCACTTTAAAATTTTTAAACGCAAAAATTTTATGAACTTTTGAAAATTTTTGCAAAAAAAAAATTTTTTTTTTAAGCTTTTTTTTATATCAAAACATGTCATGGGCACATGTTAAGGTATCTAAATAGATTCTTCGCGACGGACTAAACTGATAAAGTGCAAAAAAAAATAATTTTTTTCAACCCTGGCGCGTGCAGCGGCAGTTTTTTCCAAACACATTTCGCTTTGTGACAACTGAAGCGCTGTATCAATTCCGCTCAAACGTACATCGAATAGAAGACTTTACTGAGCTTGATACTAAAATTGAAAACGCACCAAAAAATTTTAAGGATTTAAAATTTTATGGAGAAACAAAATGTTTCTAACCTCAAAAAGCATCCTTGTATGAAATATTTGATTTGGTTTCAGAATATACATTTTAAAATTTCTAAAATTCGTTAAAAAAAAAACTGAGAAGCGAAACAAATTATGATCATAGTAGCTTTTGCTGAGTGCTTTTAAGAATAAATATTTGAGTATTACTGATCTAAATATATAATTTGGTAAAAAAATCATGAGTGGTAAAGTTTAAATGGTTATATCTCTTAAGCCATTAGCGATAGCCAAATAGTTTTTTTCCCAAAATATTGCAAATTATGTCTTATACTAGCCGTAATTTTGTAAAATGTTTAACAATTTTAAATAAATTTTTATATACATACACGATCAAAAAAAAATTTTTTATATTTTTTTTCCAGTGTATTTTAAAAAGTATTCAAGCTTTTACAAATATTTTAGTGTGCTAAGAAAGCCCTTAAGGGCTTTCGCGTTATCCTTTTTCAGTTTTAACAAAAACTGTAATTTTTATATTTTTTTTTAATTTTTAACTTTAAACCGCAGTAAAATTTGCGCCGTGTAATAAAAATGATTAACGCGAACGGATTTCACTTGCTCAAATATCGGTTTATACACACGCAAATCAACATTGATGTCAGACAAAAAAAAAAAATTAAAAAAAAAATGTCTAGGTGTCGTAAATTTTTGAAGTTGCTCATATATGCATACACCAAACAAGGTTTTGATACCATTCAAAGCCTTTTATATGTTTCTCATTTCAATTGTATGTGTATATGCATTTGATTATTTTGTAATTCTAAGCATATGAAAATTTGTATATGGGCATTTCCTGGGGTCACGAACGTACGTTCGTACGCTTTTAATGTACAAATAATATAGAAAACAAAACTTTTCCTAGCATTTTTTTTTCGATTCGATAGCATTTGGGTAGCTCTATGTTTAGTGCAAAAGAAAGATATCAATTGAGTTAAAGTTTTCATAAAAATAGTTATAAACGTGTGGTCACGAACGCACGCAAAATAGAAGTCAACTTTGGCTGACAGTAGTGTAATGTAAAAAGCTGCGTAATGGAACGGAATATTCAAAAGTGATTAATTTATTTTAAAAGTGTATTAATGTAGGTCTCCATCCAGTATTTACAAAATAAAATATCTCTCTTGGTTTTTGTTTAATTGGCTTATTTACCGGTCGCGAGCGTACGGATCGCGAACGTACGATTTTTCCATATGTTTTTTTTTGTTATTATCACCACGCATTTTCCCATAAATGTCTTAAAATTTCCTTAACAAAAAAACTTAATACTCCTTTTGCAATTGATTGTAATGGAGAGATTATGAAGAAAGCGTGTAAACATAACATATTTCTTGCATGTAAAATAAGTATATAAAAATGTCTTTAGAAGTAGAAAATACAGAATATATAAAATTTTCCAGTTTCCAGCCCAATTTCCTCAAGTAAAACAGCTGAGATATGCTATGAAACCATTCTTTTATAAAAACAAAGACTTTTTTTTTATAATAATAAACAATTAAAGACGATGATAATCAACATTTTATTGTTTCATCCTGGTAGACCATTCTGGGGAAATGCCCATATATGGAAATATGTTGTAATATAATTTGTTTTGTAGCAATTCCATAGCTATACTGAAAAAAGTACAAAAAAAAGAGCAAAAATACCCCCATTCAATGTAACATACAAGCCGCCCATCACTGTCTTACAAATGTCACGTAACAACGGCATGAAATTCTATTTTATACAGATTGGTACGTTGCAACTACGGTACATTGCATTTCTGTAAGCTTTTGTATTGGTTTTCATATAACAAAAAGCGAACAGCTGATGGACACAGTACAGATACGGTACAGCAACGTTCGCCTAACTGAGCCTTTAAGCTCGTTTGTGCACTTATAGAACATGTAAGAACGTGCCTACTGTTTTTCAAAAACATTAACAAAAAAGCATTAGTGTACATAAACAACACACACAGTGATGAGAATTTAAAATGTTCAAAAATTACCGCTTTGCAGAAAAAGTATCAAGTGATTTAAATAATATTAAAACTATATTTCTTGTATGTATAAATGCGTACTAGAGTTGTCAATTATTCGCCTTTCAGCTTTGTTCGAATAATTCAAATAATTGTTTTTGTTCGTTCGATCAAACGATTAAATCTGAAAAATTATTCGATTAATCGATGAGAATAACGAATAAAAAAATTTAAAAAAATTACATTTTTTAAATAAGATACATCCGTTCGTTTACAACTATGGAAAATCTTCCATTTTTTTCTTTGTTTTTTCTCAAATCCACTATGACTTCTTATATTTTTGATGCGTACAACTTTTCATCTTAACACCATAAAGGGGTTGCGACCTTCCATCTTCAGCCAAACTTCTGCGTACAATTTCTTCTATATAACAACCGCTGTCTGTCTTAATGTATTTTTCCATTGGAACAAGTTCGGCATTTTTTGATGTCGTTGGATTATCTTATACTACATCGTTTTCAATGGTAATATTGTATCACTTATACTATGTTCACACTTGGGTTCTTAAACGCGTTTAAGCAACTCGAACGTGATTAAGTTCTTATCACATCAAAATCCATGATTAACCATATATTGAAGTGCTTTGTTAATCACTTCAAATTGACATGGTTGCAACTAAATCACTTCATTAATCACATCGAATCAAGCGGTCACCTTACGTGTACAACTGACCACGATCTCTTTTTAATGTTTTTATTTTTCCTTAAATAATTCAAAAATTTTCACCATATATTTAAAATAATCTTCTGATAACGTTGTAAAAGAATTTGTATCCATTTTTGAAACTTGAAAGAAATATAAATTTGTTTGTTCTGTTTTTTTTTTTTTAATCAACTGTCATCTTTATCATCTCAAATGTAATGTGAGCGGCTCTGATTAACTTAATCAACATTTTGCTCAAACGCGTTGAAAAACTCAAGTGTGAACATAGCATTGCGCGAATGGCAAAGTTATATATAATTTACAAAATATATATGTATAAAACAATAACAGCTCTGTATTTTTTAGCTTTTTTTTTAAGTTTTTTCACCCGAGAGTGAAAGATCCCATTTCTTGAACATTTTTTGATTTTAAAAGAAAACAGCTGTTACAATTGTTGGTCAAAGATTTGTTTAATAAGAGCATAAAATACACTTTTTGAAATACTATGAAAACTCAACACGGTTTTTGCTTACTAAACATTGAGATTAATTACAATCAGGACTATATCTGCAATATTTTTTACCTTTCCTACATTTTGTATAAAATCGCTAAAAACGTATGAGCATAAATCAAATTCTAAGCTATTATTTCTTATGACTTTTATTATAAATTTATGTTTTAATAAAAAAAAATTGTTCGATTAATCGACATAATTATTCGATTTATTCGTTATTCGAAAATCGGCATTTTAAAATTATTCGAACAAGATGTTTGATCGATTAATCGAATTATTCTTAATCGGTTGACAACTCTAATGCGTACATATGTAAATAATTTAATATATATAACAGATTTACAATTAACAAATACTATAATACAGCTATAATACATATTAGCATGTTCATACACATGTACTTACATTATTTTGAAATTGTGCATACGTAAAACAAGGTTTTGATACCATTAAAACCCAGACTCTGCATTTGCATTTACTTATTTTATACATCTAAACATATATTTGTAAATAAGAAAATATGTACATATAAACTGTTAGTTATTTTGTCAAAACTCCTCAGATATTATTACTGAAAAAAGTACCAAAGGAAAATAGTGATTTTACCCGCATTCCATTTAAAATTCAAGCAGCCCATCACTATCTACAACTGTCACGTAACCTCGTAATAAAATTCTATTTTGTACAGGTTGGCACGTTACGGTTAAGTGACATTACAGTCAGTTAAGCCTTTGCATTGCTTTTCATATAACAGAAACGATCAGCTGTTTACATTACATTTACATTTCTACATTTACGGTCGGCTTACAGGGCCTTAATGCTTATTCATATTAACTGTACGTATGAGTAATATTTGTAAATTGCAATTAAAAAATAATTGTAATAAATAATTTAAATCGATTTTGATAATTTTTTATTACCAAACCCTCTCTGTATATATATATATATATATATATATATGTAAAACAAGTGTTTAGTTCCAATTTGGTTTCTATTCTTTGTTCCAAAAGCCGCTAACGCACCAAAAATATTTTTAAGGATGAAATTTGTCGACCGATCTGGCTCATTTTCACAATTTTTTGCTCTTGCTTCTTGTGTGCGACTCTTTGAATGGTTCCTAGGTGAAATACCTGACCAAATTTACCTATTTTAATACAAGCACTTTTTTCAAAAGAAGTAGTTCTTCTAATTTTTTTAGATTTAGCTGCTTTCATATGGCCCTTATCGTGCAGAAGGTAGAAGATAGGTAAAATAGTGGACTGAAATTGGGCAAATGTAACCGAGCATTCTTTGCTGACAGTAGTTATATGTACAGTAGTGTGTCAACAAATTTGGAGCTCAAGCTGAATTTAAAAGCTTATAGGTTAAAGTATTTTAAAGATTTTTTCCAGATTTTTTGGAAGAGTTTTTGAGGTCGCTCAAGTCAAGTTTTGTGAAAAATTAGATTTGCCGGCCTGTTTTTGAGTTTTCTTTACAACTTTGTAAAAAACCATGATTGTTTCACTTTGTAGAACTAAAGTTTTTTGCAACAAATTTTCTCATTTAGGTACCCTTCATTACAATTTTTCGTAATTTTTACATACATTTTGTAAATAACACTGTATAATTTTAAAATTTTTATAAAAATTAAGAAAAATAACCACGCAGAGACATACAGGGAGACATTTGTATGGGGTATAGGTAAAAGAATGAACAGAATAGGCCATCTTTTACCTAATGTTATTTCTCTTAGTCTTCAATTTCTATATCTTCTCTGAATTTTACAAGGATCCGAGATATATATATTTTATAGGGCAACGGTTAATTAAAGCAGAATGACAAAATCATTATGTTTTTGGTGGTTATTTTGATAGTTCTGATCAAGGTTTTTTTTTAAATTTTTTAAGACAAAAATAACTTTTTTTTCTGTTATTTTTTGAATCAGAATACCTTTTTCAAACTTTTTTAACTGTTTCAGATCAACGTTTAAAAAAGGCAGTCAAAGTAGAAAAACTGCCATTTCTTCAACGTCTTTATTTGTCATTGGCAAAAAAAAACTGTTGCTTTTACTTCTGATTCTTTAAAGTAAACAGTTGCTATCAAACCCACTCAAAAGGCGAAAAGTTGTACACAAATTTTAGTTTTTTGTTCGACAGTTTTTGGTTTCGACTGCAGTTTTTTAAACCCTGTTTCAGACTATATCTGTGGCTTGGTGCTAAAAGGGCCAATGTCAATATTTTTCTGTTTTGAGTTAATCGTTGCATTAGGTGTTTTCTCTTAACATCTTTTTTTTTTTTTTTTTTGATGAAACAGCCAATGTTTTTAGCCCAGAAAAGCTTCAAAGGGTTTTGTTAGCATATTTCAGTAAGAACTCTTCTCTAGAAACAATTTAAATTAAATTTTCTCAAAAGTAAATATTTTGACATTGACCCATTTAGCACCAAGTTGGTGTGGGTGTCCCTCGAAATCTCGAATATGTTCAGACGTTACGCTTGTTGCGAGTTACAATATATAATTTGACGTTTGTGTCTTAAATTAAAATTTAACTATTTAATTTAAAACATTTTTACGAATCATATTCAAGAGGTAAAAATTGTTACTTGATTTAACATTTCGTGACATTGTTTTTATCCTGCAAGCGTCTCTACACCTCTCGGCAGCAATTTTCTATTTCTTAAAATATTCTGAATTAGTTACTGGACAAAATTAAAGAATATCTTAGCTATTATTCTTTTAAGCATAAGTAAAAGTTATTTTTTTTAATTTAAACAAGTATTTTTTATGAGCAAAAA
The DNA here is from genome assembly GCA_930367215.1 of Pollenia angustigena. NCBI lineage: Eukaryota > Metazoa > Arthropoda > Insecta > Diptera > Polleniidae > Pollenia > Pollenia angustigena. Next base: position 182,829,992 of record OV884057.1, on the reverse strand, counting down.
TCAATGTCAAAATCGGAAATAAATGGGAATAATGTGGCAACCAATGAAACTAAATCAATTAATTTACTTACTTTAACCAAAAATTTTGAATTGAAAACAAAATACTTACTGTAAAATCAAATTTGAAAATTTAGCTTGTTAATTAGGAGTTTTCGTCGATTTTTCAATTTAATTTATTTGTTAAAAAACGCTATTGTATCATAACAAAAGCCTTTTTGTTGAATGATCATGGCCATTGCTGCCAGATAAATTTGTGAGGAAATCGTCAAATTCCTGAGAAAAAATAAAAAAAAATCGTCTTTCACGTTTCGAAAAATCATCAAAAAAAATCGGACAACTTAAAATTTTGGTTTTTTTAAACAATTTTTGTTCGATTTTTATAAAAAAAACAATCAAGCAAAAACAGAATTACTTCATACCCAGCTAGCATTTTCAATCGTGTAAAATATACTGGGAGTCTCATGATGAGCGTCTTTGATCGTCAATGACCGCGTTTTTTAACCGCAGAAGATTCCTATCACGGAAAACTGTAACACGACTGAGATCCTTCCATATCGAAGCGAAAGACACTTCTTCAATCGTTTAAGACGTGGGTTAAGATTATCTAACGAGTCTTTCATGTCAAGAGACTCATGGAGATATTGGGTCGAGTGAATAAAAATGTAGCTTATACTAGCTAGTACTAAGTACTAGCACTAGCTTTTACTTTTCAGTACTAGCTATGCTGAAAAGTTTAAACTACAAAAAGTGTGAATAACTCTTTGCTAGTGCTAGATAGCTAGTGCTTAAAAGGGGAAGCAAACGCTGGAAAATGTGACTATTAAATTAAATTAATTACAAAGTGCAAAAATGTCAAAAATTAAAATTTTTTTAAACTTATTTTCAAAAATATTAATGTATAAAACAAAATATAAGTACAAAAAATTTTTATTTCTATTTTTATGTCTTGAAGCGTTAACAAGTACTGTGTATTGATATTTCTATTTCATTTTTTCCTTTTCAAAAATTGTTTTTATTTTATTTAAAAAATGCAACACAGACTTTCTATGGCAAAAGTCTGTAGCGACCTTTATCAATGATTGTTATTTATTATTGTGTAACTTGTTTTAAAAAAATTTATTAAAATTAAGGCCCTAATTATAAAATTGCTTTCTACAAAAAAATTGAATCTGCAAAAAATTGAATTTCTGTAGAAAGCAACAACAAAAATAAAATATATTTATGACTTTGTTTTTGCTTTCAAGTAATTCTTTTGATGTGGTAAACTGTAACATCCCTGAAGGAAACCTGGGTGCAAGTGTCTCCAAGTCACCAGTATTGTCGACTATATTGGTGACATTGTCAGCGAAGTGTTTACACTACATTACATTTGCCACTATATTTGGATTTAATTCGAAAAAGATTTTATCAATAACAACTGAGAAGTACAGTTCCTATAAAAGCTGAAGAAATGATAAAAAAAGATTGTTATGACTTCGTATTCTTACAAAAAGTGTAGACTACTTTTACTAAAATGTACTAGCGATTTTCTGGTTTCAATGTCTACATATGTTCCCAATGGAACTACCTAGTCAGTAGTACCAACGTCAGTAGTAGATTTCCAATGACACGCACATGTTAAATGTTTATTGTAAATAACATTGCCTAGGGTATAATAAGTCACTAGTACTGGGGACTGTGTCAACAGTGAATCAGTAGAAATTCACTAGTGACATTTCCTGCAGGGATATGTACATATTTAAATGTATATGTGACATTTACAGAGATTTTACCATTTTAGATATTTTTCCGAAAAATAAATAATTTTAAATAAACTTCTGGATGAAAATCTGCTCTTAGGAGATATTCTTTTCTTTGGCCAACGTTCATAAAATTAAACAAAAAAATCAATTTTTTTTAAATATTGTTGCAAAATACATAATTCAAGCACCCCAATCATAAGCTTAAAAAAATTAAGCAAAAACTAGTCTTTTTAAGCATTCACTCGTTTTTATTCACACATTTTCTGAGTCAACACTATGAAAACTAGTTTTTACTAGTCAGTATAAAGTACTAGCTTTAACTGAAATTTTTATTCACCTCAAAGCTAGTTTAAACTTCAAAATTTCAAGTATAAGCTAAAGCTACCTTTTTATTCACGCGGCCCATTATCTTGCAACTCGTGAAGTGTTCGCCGTTTACTTATTGAAAATATGATTTATACAGAGAGTCGTAAAAGTCGCCATTCAGCGCAACCTCTAAATATTGTCCTATTGATCCAATTTTTGGTATATATCGGGTGATTTTTTAGCTATTATCTTTTTGGCAACACTAGTTTAAACAGCTGACGCACGTTTCGTGTTTTGTTTCACTGTCAAACATCTTCAGTTTGGTCTATAATTTAACCATGAATCGTGTTACAAACGAACAACGCTTGCAAATTATTGAATTTTATTATCAAAATGCATGCTCCTTTAAGAAAGTTCATCGCGCGCTTCTTGTGTTCAGCGACGAAGCTCATTTTTGGCTCAATGGGTACGTTAATAAGCAGAATTGTCGAATTTGGAGTGAAGATCAGCCAGAAGCATTGCAAGAGCTATCAATGCATCCAGAAAAAGTCACAGTTTGGTGCGGTTTATGGGCTGGTGGCATCATTGGACCGTACTTCTTCAAAGATGATGCGAATCGTAACGCAACTGTGAATGGTGAGCGCTACCGTGAGATGATATCCAACTTTTTTTTGACCAAAATGCAAGAACTTGACTTGAATAACATGTGGTTTCAACAAGACGGTACCACATGCCACACAGCACACTTAACAATGGACTTATTGAGATGCGAGTTCGGTGAACATTTTATTTCACTTTCGAGACCGTTTTTGGTGGAGCTATGTTAAAGCTCATGTCTATACACACATGCCCGCTTCACTTGACGCATTGGGAAGATAACATTGAAGCATTTATTCATGAGATACCGGCCGAATTGTTGGAAAGAGTATGCCAAAATTGGACTAAGCGGATGGACCTTTTGAGGCGCAGTCACGGTCAACATTTGCATGAAATAATTATATGGACCGTACTATCGATTCAAATAGAGATTTCATGAATTTTTCTGAATTTTATGTGTTTTTTTTAAACTTTCCTATAGCTCTTAAAAAATCACCCATTATATATATTTTAGTAAAAGAAACAAAATCAAGCTTGTGGAGAAAGTATTGGACTATACTCTTACTTTTCCATACAACCGTGGGCCAGTCTAGTGTGCATTCATCCACTTGTTATTATTTTTCTCCAAAACGTATGAAATCAACTCATTACAAGCCACCACCTCTCTTATCTGATGCTTACATGAATGCCATTTCTTGAATAACTCTAAATGAGTCAATACTGAAAAAGAAATAAAAAAAAAACATGACGCCGCACGTAAACACATTTTATTTAGTATCTTATGTTGAGAACATATGTAATTAAAACTACTAAAAAAAATTAACTTCAATCCCTGAAAATACCTGCACAATTTCTAAACCCAGCTTTTATCGACAATGAATAGCAATATTTTAATTATTGCCGGTTATGATATTTCTACGCTTATAACTTAACAACAACTTACCACCATTGCTATCAGACATGATAGAGCTATACCGCAGAATATAATCAACCAATATAAGTTATAATATAACAATTTTTCAAGTTCTTGTTATGACAGTTCTTCACTTTTAAACACACGTTCACAATTTTCCAAAATAACTGTAAAAAAAAGGGCTGCCAACTGTTCAAAATAATGCAAATGACTCAAATTGGTAGTTTTCTAAGGAATTGGATATTTTTCTTTCAAATGAGGTAGTTTTTGATAACTTAGACCCACTTTCATTTTTGGACATTTTTCGCGCTGGGAAGCCCATTTAGACCCCAGTGCGATTCATAGACGAAAAAAGTGCATTCCCATTACTTTTCCTACCCGTGCTGAAAATTAGAAAAAAGTTAACGAACAATATGCAGCCAGCATCAGTATAAGAGTTATAAAATATTTAACTCTCTAATGCCAAGTTTCAAAATAAATGGGAATATATTATGAAAGCAATTTTTTAGGGTATTTTGCGCCTCTGAGTTCAAAAGAAAAATTTTTTAAGCCCGTACAATAAGTCGCTTACGTTCCAGGTGAAAATACATCAAGGAGTTCCTTGAGGTACCTTTGGGCTTCTAGTAATAAAAACACATTTCATATTTGGTAATTCTGTTTGTAAGATTGTATTGAAAATACGCTGTTGTGGATAAATTTTACACTGCAAATTCGAGCTGACATTTACAGAAGAAAATTTCTTTTGCTTTTACATGACATGTATGCTTTTTGCAGTGAGAAATTTGAAAAGCACTCTGCTATAAGGTACTTTACACTACCAGTTCCTGTTAGACAACAAAGGTTTCGAGTTTTCGAAAAATAATTTTGAAGAAAACCTATTTACAAAAAGTAGGAATTCTAACAATCTTATAAGCAAACTTAAACCTCATTTTTAAAACAAATTTAAATTTAAGGATCCCTTTTTAATTCAACTTATTCTCACAAACGTTTGAGTCATTCTGAAAATAGATACAGGTTTTAATTGTTTATTGGCCAACCCTCTCAAAAGCAAGTTAAATGGCATGAAAAATAAAAATATTTTCACATTGTTTCTTTTTTTTTTTTTTTAAACTTAAAAAAAAAAAACTAAAATATACAATAGACTGGTCGCAATTTTTTTTTTTTTTAATTTAATTGTTTGCGCTGCTTAAAATATGAGGTTTGGTGTAAGAAATCATGACCTAATTTTTCAGGTCAATCCGACGGTGCCTAGCCGTGCCAAGTGGGGCCCAAAGCTCCCCATTTTATAAAAAAAACATCTTTTCTATCAGATCTTTATAGTTATACTAGTTGAAAAGCCGAAAATCAAAAATATGACTACGCTACGATCTTCGGCAGAGAAAGTACTTCAAGTGTGCCAAAAGCTTCCTATGTCATCAGATGGCTTCAGAAAGTTGCGGAAAGAATAGGACATACATGCAAACATCCTGACATACTACGAAATTATATATTGTATAGATAGATTAAAGTATTTGCAGTTTAATATTTTAGTATGATACGAACGAAAGAGTTTTAACTAATTTTAACTAATTCGGGGTCGCTGAATCCAGTGGTGCTAGCCGTTTTTTTATGTTAGCTTTGGTTTTCGAGATACACCGTTATTTCGAAAATTAAAGATGTTGCACAACATATGTTCGCGCAACTCAAAAACGCTTTAGCTTATTGAAAAATTAAAAAAACCGAAATTCGGCAATAAAATTTACTTTAAGAAAGTAAAAACTTTTTTCTTCATATTGGCTTTGGTTTTCGAGATATACCGTTATTTCGAAAATTAAGGAGGTTGCACAACATATATTCGCGTAACTCAAAAACGCTTTAGTTTATTGAAAAATTAAAAAAAACCGAAACTCCGCAATAAAATTTACTTTAAGAAAGGTAAAACGTTTTTCTTATATGCGCAGTCGTTTTAGAAACATAATTTTTTTTTCTGGAAAAAAAAATAATTTTTTTATAAAAATTTCGGAATTTTTGTTTTTAAAAATTCATAAAAAATTGAAAAATGGAGCTATGCTTCTAATTATAATATATATATAATAATAATAAAACAATATTGCAAACAAAACAAGCTATAAATGATTAAAATCTGTTCACAACTTTTGATTTTATGTATTCACAAAAGACGAAAAATTTTAATTAATTTAAGAATTTTATTAAACCGCCATATTTGTATAATTGAAATTCTTATATTTGGCCCGTGTAGTGCCTAGGATGCCTCAAGAAGGGTCAAATGTATGACCAACTCCACTTTATTTTTCATCTCCATCATTTATTTCTAAAATACCTACCTGCTATCTCCATTCATTAAGGGGCTCTCATTCAAAATTTTAACTACAGACTAGAAATATATTGAAGAAAAAGCTCCATAACTGCCAAGGAGTCAGACCTAGGGGAATAGAATGTATGACCGACCTCATTCAGTTTTTTGTCCTAAACATTTTCTCGAGACATACTTGCCCTTTACCTTTTCTTTTTAGGGGGGCTCTCATACAAATTCATTTAAAATTGGAAAATGCAGCTATGCTTCTACAATAATTTTTTTAATGAAAATTTCGAAATTTCAAAAAAAAGTGTAAATTTATTTGATTGATTTTATTAAGTTGATAAATTTAAAAGAGAAGATTTGTTGTGGGACGGATATAAATGACGATAGTGCTCAACAACTTGGAGTAGGTACTGCTTATCTGTCTCATTTTGAGGCATCCTAGGCACTACACGGGCCAAATATAAGAATTTCAATTATACAAATTATTAAAATTCTTAAATTAATTAAAATTTTTCGTCTTTGTGAATACATAAAATCAAAAGTTGTGAACAGATTTTAATCATTTATAGCTTGTTTTGTTTGCAATATTGTTTTTTATATGACTCTATAAAATTAGAAGCATAGCTCAATTTTTAAATTTTTTATGAATTTATGAAAAATTCCGAAATTTTAATAAAAAAATTATTTTTTTTTCCAGAAAAAAAAAAATTATGTTTCTAAAACGACTGCGCATATAAGAAAAACGTTTTACCTTTCTTAAAGTAAATTTTCTTGCGGAATTTCGGTTTTTTTTAGTTTTTCAATAAGCTAAAGCGTTTTGAGTTACGCGAACATATGTTGTGCAACGTCCCTAATTTTCGAAATAACGGTATATCTCGAAAACCAAAGCCAATATGAAGAAAAAAGTTTCAACTTTCTTAAAGTAAATTTTATTGCGGAATTTCGGTTTTTTTTGTTTTTCAATAAACTAAAGCGTTTTTGAGTTACGCGAACATATGTTGTGCAACCTCCTTAATTTTCGAAATAACGGTATATCTCGAAAACCAAAGCCAATATGAAGAAAAAAGTTTTAACTTTCTTAAAGTAAATTTTATTGCGGAATTTCGGTTTTTTTTTGTTTTTCAATAAACTAAAGCGTTTTTGAGTTGCGCGAACATATGTTGTGCAACATCCTTAATTTTCGAAATAACGGTATATCTCGAAAACCAAAGCTAACATAAAAAAACGGCTAGCACCACTGGATTCAGCGACCCCGAATTAGTTAAAACTCTTTCGTTCGTATCATACTAAAATATTAAACTGCAAATACTTTAATCTATCTATACAATATATAATTTCTTAGTATGTCAGGATGTTTGCATGTATGTCCTATTCTTTCCGCAACTTTCTGAAGCCATCTGAGGACATAGGAAGCTGAAATTTGGCACACTTGAAGTACTTTCTCTGCCGAAGATCGTAGCGTAGTCATATTTTTGATTTTCGGCTTTTCAACTAGTATAACTATAAAGATCTGATAGAAAAGATGTTTTTTTTTATAAAATGGGGAACTTTGGGCCCCACTTGGCACGGCTAGGCACCGTCGGATTGACCTGAAAAATTAGGTCATGATTTCTTACACCAAACCTCATATTTTAAGCAGCGCAAACAATTAAATTAAAAAAAAAAAAATCCCATACAAGATGCGACCAGTCTAATATACAACCTGTTATCTTAGTCAAATTCTGCAAAAAGACAAACAAACAAATAAATATACACCCAGTTGTCATTTAACTTGACATTGCTGGTTTTTTAACAAATAAACAAGAAATGGATGATAAAACAAATGCCAAAATATTAAATGACTTGAAGTCTGATTGACTGACAACAGACTAACTACTCTATGCAAAACATTTAAGGCTTGTAATGAATTATTTGTCTAAAAATTGTTTGTCATTAAAAAATATTTATGAATAAAATATGTATTAAAGCTGTTATGATACTTGCTATTTTTTGTATTTTGTCTATATTGGAGAACAGTGCAAATATATTTGCATAGGAAAACTGACTAAGTGTAAAGAGTATGATTATATCATAAAAAATCTTGAAATGTCAAACAAATATACATGTGTTATCGATAAATAATCTAAGACTGTCAAAAAAAATATAAAATTTTTTAACTTAAAATTTACATTTCCAGATTAATTGTTAGCACTGTTGCCAATTTTTTTAGTTTTTTATCGAAAGAAACGGTTTTTAACTTTTTTAGCTTTTATGACGTTTTTTTGTGGGGAAAAAACGTGGGCAGTATTGTTTGATTTGTTTACATTTTATCAAATTGTATTTCTTGTTCTTTCTCGCATTTGTTGTTTCATTCAGTCAATCCTAAAAAAATCCAATACAAAAAATAGCAAGTATCATAACACCTTAAGCAAAAGTATAGATGTCACACTTGTTCAACAATAGTGTAGTAACTCAAAATTATAATTTTTTTCACTGTTTTGAAGAAATCGACACGTAATGTTTCTATCTTGCCGCTGTATAAACATCGTGTAATTTTGTTTACTTTTTGGTCATGAAACAGTTGGCTAAAAAGTTATTTTTCATATGCTTTTACTGCCTGTTTTTAGAAAACGTAAGCAAGTGAGTGAGTGAGAAATTATATTGAAAACAACAATAAAAAACGAAAATTTGTTTTCAATATAATTTCTCACTCATCACTTGCTTACGTTTTCTAAAAACAGGCAGTTAATACCTCATTAAAAAGTGTTTCGCGCATACTGAACATTTTAAAATTTTGAGTTAATACCGTAGTGTTTAACAAGTGCGATTATGTATAATTAATTCAATAATAACAATATTACAATTAATTCTTATCGCTCATTTGCTGTAACATCAACATAACTCGTAAATATTAGTTTTACAAAAAACGACTTTAACGTTTTAAATTTACACACAACATAAAACGTTTGACTACTACTATGCATTATTGATATTAAGACAAAATGTGCGATTTTTGAAGTATGACGTTGTTGCAGCAAATGAGCGCTCTGGCAAACTGATTATACTAAAAAAAATATCTAATTTTTTGGAATTTTAAGAAAATTATGCATTACTTACTGGACTTTTATTTTGTTCAGGATTTTATTTCAGTTTTTCAAAATAAATTTTCTTTTACAAAAAATTAATTTTATTACAAAAATTCCCCTTAAACAACTCTTAAAATTTTCTTTGTTTTAACCCTCAAAATATAATGATTTGTAAGTACAGAAACGTACAACAAATTTTTCCGCAAACATTGTCCTGACCACTCTAGAACTATAATACTGTTTTATTTTGTATAACCACACCTTTAGAGAGGAGAGGGTATTATACGTTTGTGCTGATGTATGTAAGACATACAAATATTAATTCTAGATCCACCGTTAAGTGCAGTAATAGCGCTGGCTATTACACACTACTAAGAAGCAGCAGAGAAGCGAATACCATTTAAGTAAATTTTTAATTTAATGATTGAATAACTTTGCATCATCCATTATAAGAAAGCAGGTTGTAAGGGAATAATTGAAATCATTATTTTAAAGAAAAATTGCACAAACAATGTTTTAGGTGCTTCTGTTTTTCCTTAGTCTGAGTTCATACTGCTCATGTCTTATTGACAAGATTCTTCCTTTACTTTGAATTACTTTGAAAATCGATCTAGCGATGTCCATCGTTTTGGCTGGCTTTTTTTAGAAGACATTTAAACAAATGTGGTATATCCGTTTTGATTATCATAAGCATAAATGTAATACAACTGGAATAAATTGTCTTAAAAATATTTTAATGTAAGCCTGGCTTTAAACTTGAGTCAATAACTACAACAAAAATTAAAACTTCATTTGAACGAAGTTTCGTTTATTTACTTTATATATGTACTTGCTTAACCCGGTGAGCTTTGGTACTCCCATCGAAATAAAATTAGTAAAGATTTTTTAAATCAGATATCGTGTATTGATAACAAAGCATCTTGTACTAAATTTTAATGACAGCAACCGTTCCACAGATATGTATTCGTATGGGAGGTGCCTGCCTACTTTTCCCATTGAACCTACTTTTGAAAGATAATGTTTGTTATTATGTAAGCTATTTGTACAAAATTGGAATACTTTCACTGTTACAGTACTCCAAATATGTGGAAATATTTATTGTCATTGTATGGGAGGTGCCAGGCCTACTTAAAAATTAAAAAATATTAATAGCCTATGTTAAGCGCTGAGTAAATAGAAAATTACTGTAAAAATTTCAGAAAAATCGGTTCAGTAGTTAAGGAGTCTATAGGCATATATTATGTATTGCTCCGCCTGCACCTTCCCCTTAATTTTTATTTAAAAAGGTGTAATTTATCATAACAGTGAGTCCTTCAAAGCTTGACGACTTTTATCTTTAGATATTCGGTATGTTTTTATATTTTTGTTCTATGGGGAATGCTGCGCCTCCTCCGTCCACCTAGCCCATTTTTATTTTGAAATTTAAAGTTTTCGCTATAATAGTTCTTCAGTTACGCGATATTTAATATATGCATCGCATGGGGGTATTGTTACCCCTGCGCCTACCTTCTTTATTTTTATTTTCAAAGGTGTAGTTTATCATAAGAGTGACTCCTCAAGTTTTAACATTCTCACTATAAACGTTCTTAAGATATGCGATATTTTACATTGGCGTCCAATGGGGGCCACCGCTTCCCCTGCTGATATCTTATTTCAGTTTCGGGGCTCAGAAGATGCTACTGCAAAAGGTTCAAGAAAATAGGTGTTGCGGCTATTAGGATATGCGATACTTAACATCCTATGGAGAGTACCACTTACCTTGCCCCTATCGAAAAAATGGGTATCCTTTTTTTTATGGCTCACGTGATATTGTTGCAATTTCAGGAAAATTGGTTCAGTAGCTTAGGAGCCTATAAGCAAACAAACAAAAAATTTTAATTTTTATATATTTATATAGATTTGTTCCTCTAACTCCCACTGAATGGGCAAAATGCATCATGACGTCTCAGGCAAGTAGGTATCCAGTAAAAATTTTTTTTTGGTTTGTGGAAGCACGAAAACTACATGAGCGCTGATAAATGCGCTGGCTATTACACACTACAAAGAAGCAGCAGAGAAGCGAATACCATTTAAGTAAATTTTTAATTTAATGATTGAATAACTCTGCATTATCCCTTATAAGTAAGCAGGTTGTAAGTGAATAATTAAAATCATTATTTTAAAGAAAAATTGCACGAACAATGTTCTAAGTGCTTCTGTTTTTCCCTTACATGGAAGCAGGTTGTGTTGCAATGATGTGAATGTGTTTACGATCATTACCGAACATATAAATTATATTTTTTTTATAACGCAACCAGTCATCAAATTGGTTTTTAGCAGAGAGTTAAAAAGTAGTGCTTCCAAGTGGGAATTCGCAAATATAATAATCTTGCGAGTTAGCTTCTCTTTTACTGGGTAGAAAATTGGTCACATTGGTCCTTTCACCAATCTTGAAAAGGAAGGCCAGCAAGCCACTTTTCTAATATCATCAACGAATCGCTCATTAACCAGCCTCTTAATGGAAACCTGCAACATATGATGAGGACCTTTGCATATCGAACAAGGACTATGATTGGAAATTTGAACATAAGAACTCTAAGAGACACCGATAACATAAACATTGGTATGAGATTCTTTGGACTGGATCGTTCACCCGATCCCGAACCTATCCTATCTATATTTTGTGGAAATATGAGAAGATAATAGATTTGCAATAGTTTGCGTCTAAGCATTAAATTTATTCGCGTTAAAAAAGTACAATACAAGAGCAATGAACACCTGTGTGCACCGTGATTAGGAGAATTTTCATCCGACATTGGCATGAATTATTACACTGTGCTCGTTTAAAGATTTAACAATCGGCGGGTAAACCCAATTCGAGTAGAATAAGTCCAGTGGTACAAACTGTTTTCTGGGCTAGCTTTTGTTTAAAAAAATAATAAGGGTTGAACATTAAGGTTAAAAAAAGCTAAAATCGCCATTTCTATGAGTTTTCTACCATAAATTAACTTTTATTTAATAGTATTGGTTGGTTTTTGAGTAATATAATTTAGCCATCCAGTTGGCCATGTCTTGAAGACTTCATATAAAATCCTTGAGGACGCGTAGGCGACCGTCCAAGCAAATCGTCAACGACTTTTTCACACAAATGTCCCAAAAATTAGTCGTGAACGTTTTTCCGGACAGTTGTGTGAAAAAGTCGTCGATAATTTGCTTGGACGGTTGCCTACGCGTCCTCAAGGATTTTATATAGTCGTATACGCGTCGTCAAGGATGTCTTCAAGACATGGCCAACTGAGATCGTACATATATATGTGTGTATGTATTTTTAAAATTTATATCGTTTTTACATATCGCACTTAATCAACAAGAGGGTATTAACTCAAAATTTTAAAATTTTCAATAGAAGCAAGACAATTTTGAATTTAATATTAAAGGTATATGAAAAAGAACTTTTTAACCAATCGTTTCATTACAAAAAAGTAGACAAAATAGCACGATATTTTTATAGCGGGTAGGTATGAATATTACTTGTCGATTTTTTCTAAAAAGTGAAAAAATAAAAATTTTGAGTTAATACCCTCTTGTTGATCGTGATTAACAATACTAAACAAAAAAGCAAATCACAATTGTCAAAACATAACAGAGCAAAACTATAATCTTTACCACGCACTTTAAAAATTCAACTAAATAATTTTACATGTTTTTTGTGTGTGATTTTTTTCTTTTGTCGTTATTGTCCCGTTATTTTTAAGAAATAGTTGAAGCAAATTTTGGTTATTGTCTTTTATCTTTATTTTTCGCTTATATTGTCCTCAATCAAGTCTTATTGTAGACAAGACGACCGACAATTGCATGCATTTTGTCGTCAATGTGGTTTGAAACACCACAACATGCATGTAATGGTCGCTTATGTTGTCCTCAATAAAGTATTATTTAAGGCAAAAACCGATTTTAAACACGACAAAATACACGTTTTGTTACCAAGTTGTCGTCATCAATGTTATATAAGCGACAAATTCTAAATTGTCCTAAGGACATCGTAGACGACATTTGCGTTTAGGACCACTTTGCCAACTGGGCAAAGACTCTTTGAATTGATAATCCACTAAAAAAAGGAAGAACAAATTTTTTTAATAATATAATTTTTAAAAATATCTGTATTAAACTGTTATTTTTTGATAACATTTTATTTTTTTTAATTTAAATAAATAATTTATTATAATAATATTTTTTTTTTCATTTAAATTAAAATTTTTTATTTGTTTTTCTTTGATACAAAGAAAGGGCTTTTAAAACAAACAGGCATACATAAGGTCTCAAGGGCATTGAAACCAAATTCAAACAATACAAATTAAACAAATATACGTCCAAGAATTAATAAATATGATAGACTGGATGTATGAATGACTGGCTGAGTGGAGCCGAATCTATTTAAAAATTCATGGCCTTTTATTTTAAATCTTATATTAAATGTTTCGGATGTATGCTTGCGTTCATGCAAAACAATAACTTTTGTGGTCAACTCAAGTAAATAAGTGCAATGTTCAAACGTGTTTCATTCGCATACAGTCTGTTCAATAAAAATTGGTTTAACAAATTTGTATAGTTGAAGAAATTTGTATAGCCTGAACTAAGTCTATGACTGTCTGTCCATCTGGCTGCAAAGTACATGTTCGAAATTTTAGAATATTTTGATGAAGACAATCTTCTTTTTTTACCCAAGTAAACTACGAATAATGGGAATTTGTTTAAAATTCTAATTCAACCCCTTAAAATGTCCTGCTTTTTTGCGTTATAAATGTATTCTATAGTTAATCTATTTATCTATTTATGTAAATAAAAATGAAATAATGTGCGTTGCTAGTCGCATCACCTGAGAACGGCTGTTGCTTGTTTAAAATATTCCGAGAAAGGTTTTCATGCAAAGAAAAGTTTACTCGTGGACGTGACACATCCCATTTAAAATGAACGGTTACAATTAAATTGTCCAAATTTGGAACAGATAATTTGGTGGTCAACACAAAACACATGCCAAAAAATGGAATGGGTAAGAAGAGTGGGAGTGGCACTTCTCTTACAAAGACAAAATAGATTTTTATATATATGGAGAACGGTAACAATAATAGTGTTCAACTTTGTACAAATAGCTTGGATATTGAAACACGATATCTGTCTGTCAAACTGGGCTCAATGGAAAAAGTGGGCGTATCAAGCCCCATACAAACACGATATAAATTATAGTATATCCGGCGAGCGGTTACAGTAAAAGTTTCCATCTTTGGAACAAGTTGTTAAGTAATCAAGACAAAACATCTGTTAAAAAGTGGGTGTGGCACCTCTTGCACAAATGCAATATTAATAACAGGATATCTGGAGAAGGTTTATAGTTAACATTTTCAAATTAAAAGCAAATAGGTTGGTTATCTTTACAACACATATGTCAACAAGTAGAATGTGCTAGAGAAATGTGAGTGGCACTTCTTATACAGAGACAATGTAGGTTTTTAAACATCTGTAAAGTAAAAGTGTTCAAACTTTGTACAACTAGGATATTAATATTCTTTGAAGAAGTGGGAAGGGCGCCTTTCCATACAAAGGCCATAAGAATTTTGGTATTTCTTAAGAACAGTAACAAAGATTTAAAAGAGGCGATTGGACGTCTCATTCAGCACTTAAATTGCCATTGAACTTGCAAACTTATGAAACTCCCAAATGCAATATTACCAAGAACTCTGCAATTGCCAAAGCTTTGCAGGAGAGCAAATTTATCGTTTGGAATGAATGTACGATGGCGCATAAGATGTCCCTGGGAACACTGCACCGAACGATGCGTGATCTACGAAGCAATCAAAACCGTAATGGTTTGCGATAATTTTGTTGGTAGATGATTTTCGCCAAACGTTGCCAGTTATTCTATAGTCAACGCCAGTCAATGAATTTGCCATTTATTTGAAGACTTCATTTTTGTGGAAACACGTCAAGAAGATTAATTGTGCCCGTCGAGTTTCATAACGAACATTCTGGAAAATAATTTTTAAAGCAATTACTTCACATTGGCAATGGCAAAATCCTTGTTGATATTTCGACTAGCTGCTTTAACTTTCCTGTAAATTTTTGCCAGTTCACTGATACAAGGACCTAATTCAGCCAAAAGGTGTTCCCAAGCATTTCTCAAAATTGCATTGTGAGGCAGCAACCCTGGCGATTTGGGTTGCTATCGGTTGGATATTTGACATCATCATCTTGGTTAATAATAGAATCCACCGATTTGTACGTTATCAAATTCGCAAGCAATTTCACTTTGAATCTTAAAATTTAATTCTTTTCTTACATAATTTTTTCGACAGAATCAAGTGTTGCGGATAGTTGAAAACACTGGTTGGCGAAAAAAAGTTGGAAGCAAGAACTTTATTAAGTGACTTCAATTCGCTTTAGCTGAATCCATTGCAATATTCTCATATATAAACACAACAATAGCTTTTTATTTAATATTTATCGAAAGTCGTTTGCACTAAGGCCTTTTAGAATTTTGTTGATACGCCTATTGTAGGAGTGTAGAATTTTCAAAAAACATGTATTTTCATACGGACCATCGATCAAAAAGTCGATTATGAATTATTTTTGTTTCTTAGGGCTTTCTTGAAATCATATGACGATATGTATGTATTAATACGTTTTGATGCGGAAGAGTTTTTGCTATTGGTTCTAGAGCCAATTTCAATTTACCAAACAACTCATCTTCACTTTCTAAATCGATCTAACATACGTTTAAGTTGTCACAAAGACGAATTCCATAGAAAATTTCGGGTATCGGTTCATAATTTCATATAGCCCCCATACAAATCTCGTTCCGGAATAGTTTTTGAGCCCATAAGGTATCTATCTATATATGTCGGTTTATAGATTAAATTTTACCCATAATTATTTTATTGTAATCTAAATCATCCTACCAAATTTTATTAAAATCGTTTCTTTTTTGATCTGATCTTCCAGAACAGTTCCACTCCTGAAAACTGCTTTTGATTCTACAGTTTATAAATGTTTAAGTATATAATGGTATGGATAAGCAATTTGTTCACCAGAACTTTTATCAAACCTATTTGTAATTATATTATGTAATTATAATATTTTATGCTGGAAGGTTCAGAATTAATATGTAGATGTAGAAATAAATAAATATGGTTGCACAGAAAGAAAAACACTCGGGATAAATTAATCTTTTTATACTTACTTCAATCACGAATCGTACTTAAAAATTCAAGTACGAATAACACTAAAACGTACTTAAATCAATCCTAAATGGGATTACTTTAAAAAATCAATCCCGATATTTCTTGAAATAAGTATAAAATGCTTAAATCAAGTACAAAAAGGATTAAACTTTTCGTTGAAAGTGCCACTCTGAGAGTAAAATTACAAAATTAGGGTTTTATCTCATAAAACTTATTAGTCTCATCTCTCAGCATTGTATTTTTTTATGCGTGCGTACGTGTGTGTCTTTCAAAATTGTTTGTACAATTACAAGAAAACAACGCAAGTTAGAACAAAACGATATGCTTTTTGTTTGTAGTAACAACAAAAACAACAGAACAAGAAGAAAAACATATACATATATGTATGTATTATTTTTATGTTTAACCTTCCGGCTGACGCATGTTTTGATTATCTATACACATTAAACAAAGGTCCGGCCAGGTTCATGTGTACCACGAAGGGTTAAAAAGTAAATTTAAAAACTGCGTCTCATTTAGTTTATATTTTAGTTAAATATGTACATAAGATTTTTAAAGTAAAAACCATATCGGGCGTGATGTTGGTGTTATATCATTATTTAAGGTGTAAAACGGGTAAGTAATCAATAATTTTTTCTTTCTAATTTCTTTTTTGGTTTTTTCAAGAACAATTTGGAGATAAAATCAATTTTATAATTCTTGAATCCAGCGCATTTTGAGATTGATTCAATCTTAGTTTTACTTTAATCAATCTCATTTTCAGATTACTGTAAGTACGTAATCGGGATTGAATATGGATAATTTAAGTATTTTGGGATTGAAAATCCGTACTTGAATCAATCTTTCTGTACTTGATTCAAGAAAATCCGTACTCACCGTACTATCAATCCCGCTTCGGATTGATTTGAGTACGTTTGGATTGATTTTTCTTTTGAGTGTGCAGGTAACCATATTCTAAAAACAACATACTATCGTTGGATATTAACAATGTTTATGTTTGCAGGTAACCATCAAAGTATTCAATATTACTGAGTAAAGAAACAATAACAGGGCATTTAAAATGTTTTTTACATTAAAGAAAAAACTAATAATGTGAAAAACCAAATTTTCTATTAATCTATATAAATTATTCGAATTATTCGTTAATCGAAAGTAAGCAATTTTAAATTATACGAACAGTTAATCGCCTAAAATTAATCGATTAATCGATCATGGGTTAATGGTTTTAGTACCCTAGTAACCCTACTATGTTTTAATATGACCATAATATGGTAAAAATAATAATAACTTGCCCGAAATTAACATTAATATTGTCAAAATTACCCATAATTTGTTCAAAATTAACCATATTTTGGGCAATATTAACCATAGTAATGGTCAAAATTAACCATATTTTGTTCAAAAAGAACCACAATATGGTAAACATCGCCAGAATTTAAACAAAAGTAACTAAATTATGGTCTTAACTAACAATTAACCATATGTGACATACTACACCCAGAGAAAAAACATGTTTAAATATGGTCACCTCCAACCAAACTATTTTTAAAGAAAATTCTAAACATATTATGTTTAATATAACCATATTATTGTCAGCGGTAACCATTTTATGGTTAAAGGATCAAGGACTAATTCAACCATAATATGGTTGTCGCTGACAATTATATGGTTATATTAACCATAATATGTTAAAAAATTCGTTTAAAAATAGTTTGGTTTGAAGTGACCATATTTAAACATGTTTTTTCTCTACGTGTATGGTTTTTTATTTCAGCCTTTTTTTCAATTTGCCTAATAAGCAATAATTTTATTTTGTTATTACGTGCTATGTTCTACTTTTATAAGCAATCCTCTAAAATTAATTTTCCAGCCTGTGACGACCCTCATAAGCTTTCTTTCTGTTTAACTGGTTTATCCTCCTACATGAATTTATATGTTTTAATCAATAAAAAGTAAAACGGTTGAGTATTTTAAGCAATCAAAGCAAGTTTGTAATTGATACGCATTTAACTATTGTAGAGAGCAAAACAACCATAATTTTGTTGAGTTTAAACATATTATTTTAAATTTAAAATTAACACACAATCTGCCTGGCCCACAATGTCGACAAGAACATTTCTTTCGAATATTTATATTGAAAACAATAATAAAAAAAATTTAAATTTGTTTCTGTTTTCAATATCTTCGACATATTGGGCCAGGCAGAATGTTTTAATATATTATAATTTCAAACATTTTATTGTTATTATTAACAATAACATGTTTGAAGACAACCATAATTTTGTTTTGGCATTTGAATGAATGAATTTTACCATAATATGGTTGTCGATGACAATTTTATGGTTAAAGTAGTTATAATATGTTTAAGGGTATGGTTGCAGTTAAGTTTTATTAAAACATTATATTATTAAATTCAATTATATTTGAACTTTCAACGGAGGTAAACACTTTATCATTTAAACGAAGCAAAATATTATAAAAAGTGTTAAAAACAACAATTGTTTGTTTGTTGCCATTTCGGGGACCATACAATTTTGCTTCTACCATGTTTTTTCTCTGCGTGTAGATAATATTTGGCACAAAGGGCTATTATATGAATCTTACATGATTTTCGTTTCGTCCCCAATATGGTACGCGCTAGAAACTTTATTTGACCGTATGACAATAGCATGGTTATTTCGATAAACTTCAAACAAAAAAAAAAAAAACAAAAAAAAAAAAATATTTTGAGAGAGAAGTGGAACTACCTTCTGTATTTGTATCATGGGTTTTAGTTTATGCATAAATAAATAGTATTTCAATTTTATATAATTTTGACAGCTTAAAGTCAAACTACATAAATATATGATAAAAAATACATTAAATACTTTTCTAGATATTTCTGTCACAACTTTTAGCTTTTGGCAAACGAATTGCCCACATTTTGCCTTTCAACAACTTAAGCAGTTTTACTATTTTTCCACAACTCACTGTATGAATAACAACCGGATCCTTTATTTTAATTCATGGCCTGAGTTTTAAAAAATAACTGCCAGCCAACGAGTCATATTTGCACAACAAGTAAAAAAGTTTTAATAATGCTAATTGCCATTTTTATGTAAAAATGTGTATGAAGTATGTGAATGCAAATGACACATGCATGAGGTTTTAACTATAAAAAAATGAATAAAAATAAACTTTCACACTTTTACTTTATCCGACTCTCGTTTCATACTTAAAAAAAGAACTTTATTTTTTCTACACTAAATTTAAAATATATTCCCATGAATGTTTGTATTTACACATTTACTCACTAACAGTGAAACACTCGGACAGAGCGACATTTATGCACACACATGTTGTAGATGTAAACTTACTTTTCTACATATGCTAATGACGTTAAACTCCCTTATGATGGTCTTTCACATACAATGATGACAGCTACTACAAACTCATATCGCACTTAGCATATGAATGTACTCGTATGCCTGAACGAGGAGGAACTATTTTACTTTTTCACACAGCCAGCTGCAAACTGCATACGTTGTTGTATGTTTGTACATACATATGGCTTTATTACATTTGTGTGTGACCATGCATTGGTATGCATTTATGTGTGTGTGTAAGTATGAATAATTTCCGTTTGTTTCTTATTGCTGTTCGGATTTTTTCCTTTATATCATGAATGCGCGTTCGCGTAATTTTGTATGCGTGTCCGTTTCCGTTTCCTGTAGAACTTTTTTTTTGCTTTTGCAGTAATCTTTGTTTAAAATTTTCCATAGTAGTTGTTACTTTGTTGGCGTTGTTTTCATTGAATGAAATTGTTTCCTTTTTTCCTTTTCAATTTTTTGATGTCATCATATGATTTGTTGTTGACATTTCTACATCAATGTGGTTGTCATTGTTGTGGTCGTTCTAACACTTCAGGGCAATGTCTGGACTGTCCGTAAACACGGTGTGAGCAAAAATAAATTTTTATGCTTGAGGTCTAACATTAACATTGTTATTCTGATATTTGTGTTGGGGATTTGATTGTTGTGTTAATATTTTTTTTTTGTTAGGTTTAGGTTTTAATTAAACGATGTCTGGTTATTTGATGTTTGGCAATATAAAGGAAATTTTAAAAACATTCTTATATATACAAGGGAACTTTAAAAGGTAAGGCATTATTGTTGGTAAGCTATTTAATTACACTTATAACTACATTTTTTTTCTAAAATTATAAAGTAGATAATCAGTCAAAGCAAATTTCGATCTACCAAGGGTTCAATACAATTTAGTTTAAAGATTGATGTTTGATTATTGACTGCCAGCAGTCGTCATGTAAGGGTAACCTGTCCGTGAAAGCCTGGGTAAGATTCCCGCGGCAGCTAAGAACGAAAAATGTCAATTAATTTTAAATCATTTCATGTTGTAAAAATTGCTTTTTTCATAAAATATAATTTAATGAAAATTAAATTCAATGAACGGCAAGAAACGAAGTGGTTAAAATGGTCTTTTAAATTATTTATGTATGATTTTTCTTTACTTTTTCAATTGCAGTAAAAAATACGTAGGGAATTTAAAAGGTACAGCTTTCTCAGAAAATTAAACTTAAGAAAATAATGAACTAATCTGATAAAGAGTGACAAAGCTAATTTTAAATTAAATGACTTTTTTACCCATGACCAAACTTTTTTACCCAAAAATTTAAATTCGTCGTACGGTGTTAAATTACAGAATACGGGCATTGGTTCTTTAATCGGTACTGCTTAAGTAATACCACACACAGAAAAAAATACCAATGTTAAATTAACATGGCGAAATGTTGATTGAGAATCATGGTAAATTTCTGCAAAAGTATGCCCTTTATTTAAATTTATCATTATTTCATATTAATTTTAAATGAAAAATATTAAAATAACCTTAAATCACGTTTATTTAATATTATTCACTGTTAAAATTACATTGAATCCATAAAAACCTGTTTTATATTAAAATCAAAAGTTTATCTTGGTAAATTAACATGCATACATACTTAAGTATGTACATTTTTTTTATTTTCATGTTTAAAATATGTTATAAAAAGCAGACAATTCCCGTATTCTTTTAATTAAAATTATTTAGTTAAATAGTACATCAAGTTTTCAAAGTAGAATGATGACGAAAACCATATCGGGCCATTCTGCTGATGCTTCTGTTAACAAAGGAGATACAAAATAAGTTAAACATGTGTTACGGGATAAATGTTTTGAATTATTCTTAAATAAATGCATATGTTGTCTTCACACTGTTATATCACACTCCAACCAATTTGATTCTTCATGAAATTCACGTTGTTTCAACTTAAAATAACTTTCATTCAACGTGATTCGGATTGTTAATTCAATATAAATGACATTTTGCTCTAACTTTACTGCAATGTTAAATTAACATGAATTATAGTTATTTTAAAAGAAAAAAAATTGTTCGCAAGTTATTGTAAAATCATGTTAAATTAAAATGAAACAACAATGAAGCAAAATGACTACTAAAAAATGTAAAATCAACCTTGTTTTGAACGAATTTACATTGATTTTTTTCTGTGTGCATAGAATATCGAAAATTTGCAAATTCGGTATACAACTGACAAGCAGTGGAGCTGGTATGGAATATTTACGGTCGTGCTCGTCAGATTAAATTGCTCCCAGTTTTTGTCTTTATGAGTATTTAAAAAACTGTTTGAATTCAATTCAATAATGAAGTCTTGAATAGAACGAATTTAGTTTCCTTGAATGAATATAATTCAATGCATGCTTAAATCTCGATCATTTGTGAGTTTCAGTAGTGTATTAGCTGTTAAAACCCGGCGTTGCCTAAGGTTAACCCATTATGGACTTTAATATATAATCATATAATCATTTCCTTACAAAATGTTTAAACTTTGTAGCATAAAAGCCCAAATATTAATGAACATACGTAGTAAATAAAGACATTAATATAAGTGCAATATTGATGCTGTTGATTTTTTGTGTAACAGTATTGTACTTATTTTATTGTTTTTATAATTTTTAAATAGACAATCCCTTGAAAAAGTCGACAAACAATCGACGTAACGTCGGGAACAAAATATTGTAATTAAAAATAGAATTTTATTTCATTGAAGAAATTAAGGTCCTATTAACTTGATAAAAATAATATTCAGAGATTGATTTAAGTAAAACTAAGATTAAATCAATCTCAAAATGCGCTTAGTTCAAGAATTATAAAATAGTTTTACTTTTAAACCCTTCGTGGTACACATGAGTCTAGCCAGACCCTTTTTCAAAGTGTATAGAAAATCAAAACATGTGTAAGCTGGAGGGTTAAACACAACGAAAAGTTTAATCTTTTTTTTTACTTGATTTAATAAATAATTTAATTTAATAAAAATTAAATTTCGTGAACTTAAGCCTAATTAAAAAATATTAAAAATTTGGATTAAAAACCATAAATAGTTCAACAAAATAACCACAATACTAATTATTGTTAAAGCTAAGGCACGAGCTCTATGTGTACATTTGTCCTTCAAGTTGTGCTGAAAAAGGTCAACAGAAAAGAGAAAGACAAAGTGAAAAAACAAAAAATGTACTTGGACTTCAAAAGAAATTCTTGACGAAAGTACGAAAAAACAGAAGTAAAGGAAAAAACATGTAAAATCAATTAAAATGGATAATCATTCAGGAAAGCAAATTTCGATCTACCAAATGTTAAAATACAATTTGGTTTAAGGATTGATGTTTGACTAGTGACGTCAGCAGTCGTCGATGGCTGCGAGTGTAAGACGGCAAATCCATCTGAGGAGATCGAGTGGTTGCGATCGAAACATGTCATGGTAACCTGCCGGCCAGGGTTCGAGCCCGAGCCACGTCAAGAATGAAAGATTATCAATAACAATTTTGATTAATTTTCATGTTGTAAAATTCCTTTCTTCATAAAAAATAATTTAATAAAAATTAAATTTCATGAACTTAAGCCTAATTAAAAAAAAAAAAAAAAAATATTAAAAATTTGGATTAAAAACCATAAATAGTTCAACAAAATAACCACAATACTAATTATTGATTTAATAATGTTATACGTATACATTAGGGTGGGCCGAAAATATTTTTTTTTCTCTTATCGACTTCTAATAGCGTAAATATGTTGTATTTTTGTCTGCACTTGACCCCTGTAAAATAATTTTAATTTATTTTTAGTGTAACAGCCCGCGCTTTGACCTTCAATTTTGTTAAATTTTTGATATAACAACAATAGCATTGTATTGCAGAAAAGCATATTACTGTATTTTATCGACTTGTAAGTTCGTGAAAATAGTATCAGAAGCATCCATGGCTCTATGCAATAAAAAATTAAGAGAAGGTTTAACATAGACGAAACTTGAATCAAGACGAGAGATGCCTAGATTTTGCAGTAAACAAGATTTTGTGACCAAAAAATAATTTTTATTGTTTTCTGTTGTATAAGAACCAAAGTTTTATTTTATTTATTTATATTCAAAATGTTTTCAGTTTTAATTAATAATAATTGATAGTAAATAAAAAATTTAAAAAAAAAATTTTAATTTAAAAAATTTACTTTTCTTACATATACTTAATTTTTAGGAGCTCTTGCGCGGGCTGAAGATGTGACTTTTTTTTTGCAGATTTTATTTGTTTTGACTTAAGACAAAAAAACATTGCTATTAGAACATGATTCGAGAATGTTTATTTTTTCCCATACATCAGTGACCCACCCTAGTATACATATCAAGAAATTCCGGGATTGATTTTCGAAAGTTATCCCGATTTTTTTTCTTTCTGTGTATTATCAACGAAAAATCGATTGGGTAAAGGGAAAAAATTGTGTAAATGTACTTGCACTTGCATGTGAACGGGGGGTTAATGTCAAACACATAAACAGTGTTACCAAATTGTCTTCATTGCGGAAACAATAACATGGGTGCGCTAAAATCGAATCTGGCATAAAAATTGGACTATCACATCTTGTTCAATTTTTTTATCGCACGATGGCAATAATGACACTAAAATTTCACAATTATTAATTTGATTCAAGCTATTTTTACTTTGTATGTGGCA
The DNA here is from genome assembly GCA_930367215.1 of Pollenia angustigena. Taxonomy (NCBI): domain Eukaryota; kingdom Metazoa; phylum Arthropoda; class Insecta; order Diptera; family Polleniidae; genus Pollenia; species Pollenia angustigena. Next base: position 182,805,799 of record OV884057.1, on the reverse strand, counting down.
TAATTACATTATATTGGTTTTGCAGTCAGAAACTTAGACAAACCATGGACACCGATAATGTTTTGCATATTCTGCATTCGCATTAAGATTTTTTTACCGCAAAACCTAGGTGCAATGAGCGATGATCGTGCTCACCAAGGTTAAATACAAATTTAAAGAAATTATCAAGGATTTTGGAACAAAAGTATGCTGGGAGACTATTGCTGGACTCTTATACGTGAAACCCAACCAACAAAATACAAACAAACGCCATTCACTTTTAAAAATTCATTGATTTTTAAATAAACTAGCGACTTTTTTTTTGTTGTAAAAAAACGAATATAAAAATTTTTTTGTATTTGACGTTATAGAGAAACACCAATTGCAGATCTAACACCAAATTACCCTAAGAAAGATATTTGGTTGCTCGAGTCCAAAACCTTATTGGCTAGTGTAATTATAGTTTTAAATCTTTTTTAAGTGTTTATAAAAATATTACTTGTTTTTTTTTTCAAATATAAAAAAGGAGACAATCAATTTTAATTTTAAATCTCATTAAAGAAAGTAATAATGATTAGTATTGTGGTTATTTTGTTGAACTGTTTATGGTTTTAATACCCTCCACCACAATTAGTTGTGAAGAGGGTATACTAAGTTTGTCATTCCGTGTGAAACTTTTTTATTATTCATCCCAGACCCCATAAAGTATATATATTCTGGGTCCTTGAGTAATTCTAAGTCGATTTAGCCATGTCCGTCTGTCTGTCCGTCTGACCATCTGTCCGTCTGTTGAAAACACGCTCACTTTCGAAAAACTCAAAAGAAATAAACAAAATTGGTGTCAAATTGCTTGTAGTTATCCTAAGTTTGGGATTGAAATCCAGCAATATCGGTTCAGTAGGATCAGAGCTATGAATCAAAAGGTGGAACCACCACTTAAAAAAAATTGATAATTTTGATAAAAAAACTAACATAAATGGTGGAACAATGCACAGAATGATATAAGATTTTGCAAAAATTTGTTTTATTCGACTGGAAATAATTTACCCTTGGCCCCATATAAGCCCTACTCCCGGAAAACAGTATAGTACGCCTAAAACACTAATTACCAATGCTATCATAACAAATTTTGGCACGTCCCAGCTTAATAGGACAAGAAATGCCATTGTCAAGTTTCGTGAAGAGCGGTCCATAATTTACCGTAAGCCCCATATAAACCCTACTTCCAGACAACAGTTTAGTACGCCTAAAACCGTAATTAATAACACTATCATAACAAATTTTGGCTCATCACAGTTTAATTGCACTAGAAATAACACTGTAAAGTTTCGTGAAAATCGGTTCATAATTTACCCTAGACCCCATATAAACCCTACTTCCGGAAAACAGTTAAGTACGCCTAAAACCGTAAAAAATTATGATATTTTAACAAAATTTGGTACATCAAAGTTTTATTGGAGTAGGATTAAGACTGTGAAATTCATGACGATCGATCCATTATTTACCTTAAGCCCCATATAAACCCTACTTCCGGAAAACAGTTTAGTACGCCTAAAACCATAACTAATAATGCTATTATAACAAATTTTGGCTCGTCACAGTTTAATATGACTAGAAATAACGCTGTGAAGATCGGTCCATAATTTACCCTAGGCCACATATAAACCCTACTCCCGGAAAACTGTTTAGTACGCCTAAAACCGTAATTAACAATGCTAATATAGCAGAAATTGGTTGTCACAGTTTTTTAGGACTAGCAATGACACCGTCAAATATCGTGAAGATCGGTCCGTAACACTGGCTTACAGAAAAAAATACCAAGAACGCCACATGCCTACATAAGTTAATTGGGACCTCCTGAACACGAAAAACGCTGTAATTTTTTTCCTAAGTACCGCTTTTTAGATAACGGTACTTTTGTGTTTTTCGGTGTATGGTCCCACTCAAACCCTTGTGGAGCCCAACCGAAAAGTCCGATCAAAACAAGTGGCACATTGTTGCAAAGATAATTGAACGCCTTTTCCGTCGATATGCTGAAAACTTCTATCTGATAAGAAATGGCTGAGTTATGGCACCTATTTTTTTCAATTTTTTTTTCAAAATTTTTCATTTTTATTTGTTTTTTTTCTACGTTATATTAAATATCTGGAACGTTTTATTTTTTAACCAAATAGTATGTATTATTACCAACATTTTAAGCGTAATTTGAATCGGATGAAAAATAAAGTTTTTGTTAAGGATTTTGTGGAACGACAATATTTTCATCTCATATAAAATTCCGTGTTTTTTAAATCCATTAGTTTAAATCCATCAGGAGGTCCCAATTAACTTATCTAGGCATGTGGCGTTCTTGGTACTTTTCCAAATTAAAAATTTGTTAAGCAGTGTAATTTACCCTAGGCTCCATATAAAGCCCACTTTGCTAACATAATTAAATGCGCCTAAAACCGTAGTCGATATACTTAGATATTGCGGTAAACTTTCTTCCAGCTTAGCTTCATATGGCCCGAAAAAATTTTATGCAATTTTGTGATATACGGTCCATAATTTACCTTATATCCTATTTGTATAGCCTTCTGAAATTCTCTGCAAACGCTAATGATGATGATTGGTTCATAGATTACCATGGCTCCAATATACATTTCTCTCCTGAAAATCATTTAAGTTCAGCTTAAACTGTAACGAATCATTATATTTTACTGAAGCTATTTAAAATTTCTAAACAAAGCATTAAACTTTCTGATTGTATATATAGGTCTAAGCCGCAATCAATTTTAATGCAGATGTCTGTTTTTGTAAAGATAATACTTATAAGTAGACATCATACAATTATTACTCCGAAATCATTCGAACTGTCGGTTTAGGGTATCAAAGATGCGGCTCAGCCGATTATAGCATTCTAACTTGTTAATCAAAATTTTGATATTTTAATTAGGCTAAAGTTCATCAAATTTAATTTTTATTAAATTATTTTTATGAAGAAAGGAATCTCACAACATGAAAATTATTAAAATTTATTGATAATTTTTCGTTCTTGACTGAGCTGGGAACCGAGCCGAGGTTTTCACGGACAGGTTACACTTACATGTTTCGATTGCAACCACTCAATCTCTTCAGAGGGGTTTAAGACTCAAAAGTAATAACTAATTTTAATGCCAACTGTTTATTTAGAAATGAAGCTCTGTTTCGCACTTGGTAACTCTGATTTATGAGGAACTTCCACTTGATTGTGTAAACATTCATGCAACTTGTCTGATATTCGACTATTTCGGCGACATTTTCGGTGTTAATACACTTTTAAAAGTGTCATAATGTCCATCAGAGCAGTGTCATGAAGTCCGTGGACGTTATAGCACTTTGTAGAGTGTCATAATGTCCAATCTCCTATAATCTTAAAACACATGATTAACGAAACCACACGAGATATAATAATAACAATCAAAATCCCCCCTCGATGAAAACCTTCGGAATGAAAAAAAGGACACGATTCGGAACATGGAATATTCGAACAATGCTTGAACCCTCAAAACTTGCCCAAATAACGAAAGAATTCTGCAAGTATAAATAACCACTCCTTGGTCTATGTGAAACAAGATGGCCTGATTGCGGCGAACAGCAAACGACCGATAGATTGACATTGCTATACTCGGGTAAACCAACGGGACAGCCAAGGGCTAGTGGTGTTGGCCTTCTTTTGTCCAAAAGTGCTAAAGAAGCTCTGGTTGATTGGAAACCGCACACAGATCGCATTATATCAGCTTAATTTCGTACAAGAACCAAATACCTTTCTATTGTGCAATGCTACGCTCCGACGGAGAACGCTGAAGAATCGGATAAGAGTGCGTTCTACAAACAGTTAACACAGGTACTCGACTCTATTCACAGGGGAGACATTATTTTATTAATGGGCGACTTCAACGCTCAGGTCGGGAGCGACAACAACAATTTTGAATCTGTAATGGGCACCCATGAATGAAAATCGCGGAAACGCTCACGTGATAGGCGGTACATTGTTCCCAGATAAGCGAATACATAAAGCCACATGGATATCTCCCGATTGTACGACCGAAAACCAGATCGACCATACTGCTATCAGCAAAAAATGGAGAGGCCCTCTTCTGGATGTATGTATTAAGACAGGTGCAGATGCAAGTAGTGATCACCACCTACTTCTAGGAACAATAAGATTCAAAGTAGCGGCTGCCCAGAAGAACAGTGCAGTCAGACGCAGGACTAGGTTTGAAACCTCTAAACTAAAGCAAGTCGATATACGAAATATTTACTCCAGCGATCTTGCTAATAAATGCGTACAACTACAAACAAGTACTAATAATTTGGAGGAATACTGGAAGAAATTGAAAACAACAATCTTGGAAACAGCGTCCCAACATATAGGCTCCAGAAAGGAACCAAAGAGATCATGGATATCTGATGACACCTGGACGCTCATCCAGCAGCGCAAGGATTTAAAATCGCATCTAAACACTGCGCGAACTAGGTCACTGAAACTTGAATTAAGTAAAAGATATAGCCTATTGGACAAAAATGTCAAGAAAAGTGCAAGATGCGATAAACGGCGTTGGGCAGAAGATATTGCTACTCAAGCTATATGGCGCTGAAAGGAAACTGACAGGAAAGAACGTTAAATTTTCAAAAGGGAAACCACGCATTGGACCAGATGAAATATCTCACACCAACAGCCAAGCTCAGCTAGACGTATGGGTACAGCATTACACAAATATACTGTCAGTACACCAGACATCCCAGGATGAAAATGTTTGCAGCTGCGAATCCCACGTGATTAGAGATGATATTAGCATTCTGCCACAGACGCATACAACGTGGAGTGAAATAAAATTGTTAGCATTAAGATGAAATGAGTGGAAAAATTTTGTTGGGGCCCTATGTTCCACCTAGGAACTTGGATGAAATAATAAAATAATGTTCACAACATGCTTACAAACTCGAAAGCATAGCCGGCCTTCGGCCTGGCGCAAGGATTTTCTCCTCTTTAATAAAACAAGTACCGGCTTCTCTAACTAAAGCTTCTCTGCACAGCCGGCCTTTGGCCGGGTGCAGAGATTTTATCCTCTATGGTATAACAAACACCGGCTTCGCTAACTAAAGCTTCTCTGTATAGCCGGCCTTTGGCCGGGCGCAAGGACTTTCTCCTTTATGGTATAACAAATACTGGCTTCTCTAGGTTAGGTTAGGTTCCATCGGCAGCCGTGATCAAGCACAGCTGACGTGGGCCCATTAATTAGTTCCCGTTGTGTTACCATGTCACACCGTCTCTCATGGGTCCTTTGTTATCTGGCTGCTAGTGTTCCCACGCAGCCATCCGGCCGATTCAGTAAAGGAGTGGATACTGTTAACATCAGAGAGACATGTTTTGTCCCCAAGGGTGCTGGCTTCGCTAACTAAAGCTTCTCTCCGAAATCGGCCTTCGTTCGGAAAGCTTTACTTAGCGAAACCGGTACTTGTTATACCATTAGGGAAAAAATACTTGCGCCTGCCCAAAGGCCGTCTGTGCAGAAAAGCTTAAGTTAGCGAAGCCGGTCTTTGTTATACCATAGAGTAAAAAATCCTTGCGCCCGGCCGAAGGCCGGCTGTGCAGAGAAGCTTTAGTTAGCGAAGCCGGTCTTTGTTATACCATAGAGTAGAAAATCCTTGCGCCCAAAAGTGTTTCTGATATATATTTAATATATGCACCCAGAGAAAAAACAACAAAACCGTTTTTAAATTTTTTTTAACCATATTATGTTTAATTTAACCGAATCATTGTTACCGACAACCATATTATGGTTAAATAAGTTTCTTTAAAAATAGTTTTGTTGGTTGTGACCATAATAAAACATGTTTTTCTCTGCGTGTGTGTAGATCTTTTTTTTAGTATTTAACGTCCTTAGTAATTATGGACCTTATGACATTTTTAAAAATGATAAAATGTCCATTTACAAAGTGTCTTAATGCCCACGGACATTATGACATTTTCAAAAGTGTCACAGTGTCCATGGACACTATGACACTGGACATTATGAAATGCCACCATATGAATAGTGGTATAATGCACAGATTGATAGAGATTTGGCACAAATTCGTTCTATATGACTAGAAACCATCTTGTTGAACTTCGTGAAGATCGGTTCATTAACTACCCAATAAAAATGGAGCTTCCAACGAAGCAGGTTTGTAAGGGAGAAAGATAAAAGTTTCGCTTACCATTGCGCTTACGGAAGCCATGAATTTTATATGGCGAGTTCCCACTTTGCAGCAATACATTTTTGACACATAAAGCGCATTATTCAGCGCACATAAAAATTGTTGGATGTAACGATCAGCTTTACACACTGAATGTTTTGATACAGTTATTTTTTAGTATTCTCCCTTACAAACCTGCTTCGTAGTAAGGGAATGCCGTAGCACTTGAAATGTTATTTTTTTTTTTATAAAAGTTGTTGAGAGTTCTTTCACTTACTTTACTGCAACTTCTGTATGTCTTATTGCGTAGCGCATAATTGTGCGCTTATTTTTTTAAATGTACCTTTAGTGCTTCGCAAAATGATACAATTTTTATTGGGTTCTATAGGTCCCATATGAAGCCTACTCTCGGAAAAAAAATATACTGAACTGTATGCCTAAAGACATCACCAAGGCGAATTCATTCAAGGTGGTATTATTTTGAAAATGGATACAACACTGTAAAATACTTTAACGTTGTGTCAAAATTATACAACACTGTAGTAAACAAACAGCTGTCTGTCAAAAATATATGTTGTCATTTTTCATTTTGTTTTTAATTTTATATCGTGTTTTGTGGAATGCAATAATTTAAAAATACGTGCTTAGAAAACCTTATTTGCAAGAAGTTTTGCTTTTTTTAATTAAAATAAAGTGCAGATGAAGCAGACCGATTGCTCATTCAATCTTTTCTTGATAAGGTTTCATTGTATTCACTAGCAAAAGTTTTAAGCCTACATAGTTTTAAGAACTTAATGGAAAAAGAGTTATGTTTATACCCACATCACAATAGTGGAATTGGTATTATCCCTGCCAGCATTTTAAATTGTGTAAGAGTCTACTGAGAATCTCATGAAGAGTGTTTTTCATCGTCGACGAGCTTATTTTTTAATCGAAAAGATTTTTCGCTCGAAAAGCGTATTTTTTATGTCAAAACTTTTCATGTTCATACATTTAATAAGAAACAAACCTTTAGATCGGTAATTCAGCGCTACAAGGTTAAAAAATCTTATTTGAAAGAAAGTCGGTTTGTTTTATTGAAATTGTTTTGACATAGAATTTGCATGTTTAAAACATGCTCTTATTTAGGAAGCTCAGTGATTGTAAGGACTTGCCTGGTAACCATCCAAGAATACTCGTCAGATAATCATCAGAATATTATTTTAGGAGCTGTTTATTAAAAACAATCGCCTACCAACAGGCGCGGATTCTGGGGGGGGGGGGAAATAAGGAAATTTCCCCCCCGTAAACTATAAAAATATGTTTTGTTAATTTCGTTAATACAAGAATTCCCAATAATAATATTTTTTTTGAAAGTACAAAGTTTTAAGAAATCCCAGCAAGGTTTTTTTTGTTTTTTTTTTAATGGAATCTCTAACAAAATTTTCAATAAGTATTTTTTTGTTTTTTTATTGAATCTCTAACGAAATTTTCAATAAGTATTTCCCAATAGATATCCCAAATGTATTGAACATACCTAACTTTCTACCTCAAAGTGTAATCAAGTCATATACAGATACAAAACTGTTTAAATCACAACTAGCTGATGAGCTGATTATATTTGATAAAAGAGATAAACACTTACTAACATCTAAACTTGAGCCTGATCTATCAGATAGCGTTGTAGATGCTTTAATAAACTGTGAAATCTAAGAAAAATATTAAAAATTTTCGTTTCAATGCTCGTCAGTTAAGCTTCGAGAGGAAGGTGATTCCCTACCCTTCGAATAAAAACATGGCTCAGATCAACAATGACAGAAGATAGACTGTACTGTCTAAATTTGCCTCACAAGGAAATCATAAATTGCTTAGTTAAAAAGATTAATGTATATTGAACTGATTTTATACTTTCTTTAACCTTTTTTTTGAGTTTTTTGAATTAGGGTAATGACTTTTTTGGACAAAAATTCTTCATCCCACCACGGGCAATTTAGTATTTATAATGAAAATAATTTTTTTGGGCCATTTTCGCCAAAAAATTTTCCGCAACAAATGCTATTTCTAAAGCTCCTCAAAAATTTTTTTTTTTTTTTAATTTCCATACACATTTGGGGGATTCACAAGGTAGTCATAGAGTTGTAATGCCATATGTCTTTAAGAATTCTACTGTACAGCTATGACGAATCAATGAACACAGCATAAGAATTTTTATTTTGTTTCAAACACAACGATATTTTTTTCAGCAATTGTAAAATATTATTTAGGACATTATAACGATATGACTTTGGTACATTTATTGTTTATATATGCTATATATTTTAGCCCCCATATTCATAAATGATTATAAAATTTAATAAACGTTTATTAAGGAACATTTTCATAGAAAATTTGGTTTTGAAGCCTTTATTAAATTTAAAATATTTTTATGAATGCAGGCATAAATAAATAAAATAAGAAACTGTATAACAAAAATGAAAATCTATTTTTTTGGGTTTAATGAAATAAATTTTAAGTTTAAAGTGCGAGTTGTTTACATAATGGAAAAATATCTAGTGTAACTTTAATAGCTCGTTACGGGCATATATTACTACGCTGCTGAAAATTATCACTGTTTCATATATTCGCCAAACAAGTCATCTGTCACAACATCTATCATTTGCCATTAAAATTTAGTTTATTAAAAAAACCGCGAAATAGAGTAGCGATTTTTTTGCGCCCTTCTTCCGTACAAATGGTAAGATCTTGTTATATTCATGAAATTATTAGAAAATACTTAAAATTTTGTAATTAAATGTTAATTTTGTATAGTAAGGAGAAAAATTGAAATTCAAAACTTTCAATTCGCGTTTGGTGCGGAAACTTTCTTCACGATCGCGAAAAAGTAATACATCATTTCTTAATATTTTTTCACGGCCTATACGGCTATGCGATGAAGAATTTGATATTCGCAAAAAGTACTTACCCTAATACACATATTGTTTTTAATAAAATTTTAAAAACAAATTTTTTACTTTTTTTTGTCATACAAAATTTCCCCCCCTAAGGCTCAAGCTGAATCCGCGCCTGCCTACCAAACAGCCTATGCTAGCTGGGATTCGTTTGTGCTGATGTTTGTAGCACCGTTAAATATTGTTCCTAGACAATTCTTAAGTGTATTCTCAGAATCTTTTTCTAAACCGATATAACGATGGAAGTACTACACTTCCTTCTTTTTAGGTTTTCGGTTTTGCGTGCATTCGTGTGCTTTATTTTTTAATTTATAAAAAAATATCATGAAATTTAATTTAAATTTAAATAAATATTTTAATAGAAATGTCAAAAAAAGTAACGGCATATCATTTTGACATAAGGTTAGTTATCAGCTGTTGCTTACGTAGCAGGCCAAGCTCACCTTGTATGAATTCGCCTTGGACATAAGAAATAAAGCTTTTGTAAACAAATTTGGTACGTCACAATAAAAAACGTGTCGTGAACGGGTACCATAAGTGAATAAATTCATGACAATAAAATAACGCTTAAAGGGCTGCGGCATTCCCATAATACGAAGAAAATTTGTAGGCGCTTTTTCTAACAAAAATTTATTGTTTAACTTGGGAACTCTCCATATAAAATTCATGGTCTTCTTAAGCGTGATGTTAAGCGAATCTTTTACATGTTTCTTTTCAAACCTGCTGCTTTTAAATTTGGCTGTCGTGGTTTCAATAGAAAAGTTATCCCAAACAGCTTTAGGGTAAGCTCAAATGTCTGAACAATTATTCTTGCTGGTAGATCTAAAGTAAGTCAATACATCATAAAGGTTTAATTTTTTGAGAGTTTTGATATTAAATGTAACATTCTTACAGTTTGTTATGCATATAAACAAAGTTGTTTTTATCAAAAAGGCTGCTATATAATATGTAGGGTCATAATTACAACTTGGCGTAAGAAAAGGTTAGTTAGGATTGTATCGTACGTCAAAAAATGTTAAATAACCAAACTATTTGTTCCAAATTTGGAAACTTTTATTGCAAACGTTCTCCACATATACAGAAATTTATATTGTCTTTGTATTTCCATTTAAACCTACTTTTTGGCTGATGTTGTGTATTGATAGCCACGACATTTGTACTAACTGGCAGGTGTCACGCCTACTTTATTGCAATTTCAAGGAAAAAGGTTCAGTAGTTAAGGCTTTAATCAAATCAAGGGAATAATCAAATGAATTTTAATTTTTATATATCTTTGAAGTTAGGCAAAAAGGTCTTACGTCAGAAACTGTAGCTTTTCCTAATGTTTAATTGAAAATTATTTAATTGGCTTATTTAATTGATTAGTTGTCTTAAGAGCAAAAGGTTACGATTGGCAGCAGTTGTGTAAGACTTAAGTTATTAATACCAAACGAAAGAGAAACAAGACTTAACACCTTTTTGCCTAACGTCAAAGATATATAGATACGTATATACATACATATATATTTTTAAACAATATACTTAAAGCTTTTTTAAAATTTCTTGTGTAAAATATTTTTTTAAAACCTACTTAAGTTTAACAATGAATCCTTTCCTCCACATGTTTCATTATAACTCACATACATTACAATCAACTGGTATTCCACAACATTCTAAACTCTATTATGTTTTGGGAAACAAAATTCATTAAACCTTTTTAGAACTTTCTTGATGTATTGTAAGTTTCTTGAAATTGTTTCTAAAACCCATGGACAAATATAAATTGTATGTATAACATGTTGTTACGAGTAAAACATTCACAAATAACCTCATTGAACTAAATTGTTGGGTGTACTTTAACAAAACATTTTGATTTATTTGAAAGAATAACAAAATTTGTTTGGCAATCAGGCCATATGTTGTCTATTAAAATTGTTAAAGTTTTGTAGGAACAATATATATTTAAACAATAATGTGGCAGAATAACGATGATGATGGGTTTGTAACAGAATGGAAAAAGTTTTGTATCAAAAGTAATATAATACTTTTATTTTGTTTGAAAAGAAAGTAGGTACTTATTAAAGTTATTAATTTAACTTGTTGGTGAAAAAAAATTAGTCTAAATTGTTTCTTGTTTATGTTGAGTCCTTGACTACCTAATTACTGGTTCAAAAGTATTAATTTAGCTTGTTGTTTAAAAAATTACTTTAGTTTGTTCCATATTAATGTTAAGCATTTGACTACTAAATTGCTAGTTCATGACTAGATTACATCAATTATAATTCGCCCACTTTTAGGTAAGACCATGACTAAATTATATATGTATATTAATTACAATTAGTTTACATGTAATAGACCATGAGAAAGCTATACTAATCATGTTAAGTTTGCGGCTAGACCGTGAACATTGTTATTATTTTTTTTAGTACAAAGGACTTCCATTAATGGTAGAATAAAACAACTTGTAGAGATCTTCTTAATATACCATGCTCCTTAATTCGCACTTATTTTTCATCATATAATCACATTGTATTCTATTTAAAATTGTACATATTGTGATTTATTTTTCCAAGAATTGAAAACATACAATCCAACTTGTTACTCTTAACATCGTATTGATGTAAAAACTGAATACATCTGAATATTAAAAATGAAAAATCAACTCAAATAACAAACATACAGACATACAGAATATGAACTATAACCCAGCGGTAAACATTGAAAGGACCGCAAGTAGCAGGCCTTTTTGAAGGCCTCTATACTCCTTTCTAAAAGATTCGCTTCGCATGATATCCTGCCTTCAGAAGTATGCTTTCTAGAAGGCATAAACTTCTTTTTAAAAGACCTTCTGAGATATTCAGTACACATTCGCTACTCCCTTCTTTGAGAAGGGAGAAAGGAAGGTGTTCAGTTTTATTTACTTTTTATTTTTAGTGACCTTCCTTACTCCCTTCTTTGGGAAGGGATCGAAGTTGTTTTTAAAGGAAGTGTGGAAGGCCTTGCGCCCAATGACAACCTGTGTAAAAAATAAATAAGTATGGAATGCGGCGAGAAGGTCTTCTGACTGCTTGTGACCTGTAAATAAGGCCTTCTATTAGGCCTCTTTACTCATTCTAGTTACCGCTGGGCAACACATACATAAAATACTAACATATGGCTACTGATCTTGAAAAGCTCGAAATTAAATTTATTTATATTAAAAAGTGTTAAACGTGATTTTAAGTAAAAAAAAAACATAAGAGGTTTACATAATTCTTTTAATATAAATGGTTTTCTAAAATTCTAAAAGAGATATTTATTTGATCCTTTAGCATTTGAGCTAACTATATATGAGTTAATACTGCTTAAAGTTTTTCTACATTTTTATATACACGCAAATATGTACGTACATGCACAAATATGTGTTTGTGCGTGTAAGCCCATCATATTGTTTATCTGCCTGCGTATTTATGTACAAAGAAGGATCAATAAAAATCACAAAAACATCTGGTCAAAATTAACAACTTGTTTTACTGTAAATTTTTCAACAGAAAGAAAAACAAAAATTTAAAACGAAATTTTGCAAAAGTTTGTTTTAAGGATTTTATTTTATTTTTTTTTTCATTTTTACTACTTATGTATGTATGTATTGTAAAAAAATAAATTCAAAACTTTTAAATTTTAAAACAAAACTCTGCCTAAGAAATTAAATCTTTTATAGCAAAGTAATCGGATTTATAAGAAAGCTTTCCCCCTTATTTTGTAAAACACTTAACCTCACCTAATGCAAAAAATTTTGTATGAAAAATTTCTCAGCGCAAGATGAAGAGACTGACAAAATAACTCGCTTTAAATTATTTAGTTTGAAGTATATACTTAGTACAAGTACTTAGTTGAATTCATCTTTTACGTATCCCTAGGGGAAAGGGAACTACTACCAAACTTTTCACGGGAAAGTTTTAACGTGCTTTACATGGCGACGTCCAAGGAGAGGGTTACTTGGCACCTTTAGACGTTTTATTACCGGACACTGAAATAACTTTAAGACACATACAATTTCACTTAGTGACCCATCACAAAATGCCAAAAATATGTCATTTTATTCAGGGTTTGAAAAACTGCAGTCGAAACCAAAAACTGTTGAACAAAAAACAAAAATTTTTGTTCCAAAGAGCTGATTTTGTATACATAACAAAGTATTGGTGTAAAAGTTTTTGACTACCCGATTTTCGATATTTTTTTATTGTATTTAGTACTTAATAATACTCGATACCTTAAACAGATTCCAATTTTTAAAAATATTGGTAGAATGCTAATTTACTTAAGTCGATCAAACAAAAAAAGGATTCATGATATCTTTAAAATATTTGTGGTCTCGTGTAAAATTCTGTAATTATCGACATCAACATGAATTCAAAGCTAAAAAAGTTTTGGGTCATTTTGACCCAAAGTGCATTTAATGGCTAATCTCAATTTTTGCAGGAAATTAGGCTCATTTGCAAAATATGGTACGGAAAACTATGGGAGGTATTAACATAAATTTTTAATTTCCTTTTATATCTTCAAAAAATCCAAATGTGATAAGCAAAAAATTCTGAAATTTGTTTAACAAAATATTTTAAAATTCCGTTTTGAAACTGCCGTTAAAAATATAAATTTTTTTTGGGCATACCTGGGAATTGGTTATAGGTTTAAGAGAAGATCTCATATACAAGCAAATACGGGTATATTTTAAGAAAAAATAAGCCCTTATTGAAATATTTCTCAAAATATATAATTTTTTTTCCTACATTTCTTGTTCAAGTGGCCTGATGCACATTAAAGGTCTGGGGAAACTTAAACAAATTTAAAAATTTTTAACCAAATCTTGTGTTTTATATATCATTACAACGATAATTTCGTATACATTTCGATTCTTTTGCATTTAAATGCAAAAGTAATTATTTAATGGCCAAATCAATCTTCAGCGTCATTGCTGCGCCAGTTAACGTTATCTTAATATCCTAATATTTACACAACGTATGTCTACAATACATAGAACAATTTCAGGGTAAGGAAGGCCTGGTTATTTACGTTTTTGCCCATAAAATCTTCGAGCACTCAAATAGAGGTACACACATTCTAACATATGTACAAACCAGGAACTGAAAATAACGATTATTTTTATAATTATAATTAAAAAATCAAACTAAAATGGTAGTGCTGAGTGCATAAGTAATACACCAAGGTAAATCCAATTACATTGATTTTTATTTACTACGTTTTGTCAAAAATATTAACTTTACCGATTATTTTCTGAGTTTTATTTATTCCTTAGGAAATAAAATTTTTTTAGAGTTTTATTTTTTTGCTTAGTCTGTGTTCATACGGCTCATGTCTTATTGACAAGATTGCTACTTTATAGGCGAGAGGGAGGAGGGGAAAAGAAACGAGTACACATATGCATGTACTGTCTTTACGTTTTGCTGTCTTATTCGTTGTTTAATTTTGTTTTTGTTTTCAATATCAAATAAAACAAAATAAAAACATGTGGTCAACATGACATGAATCATTTGAACGCCAATTCATATTCAAAGAAGAAAAAGGAAGAATCTTGTCAATAAGACATGAGCCGTATGAACTCAGACTTAGACAATAAATGTTATTTCTTGATTTTTATTTATTTTGATATAGCGATATTTGCTGCCCTTCCCTATAGTCAATCACACATCCAACGTACCAATCAGTTGTACAACTTGATCAAATTGTTCAACAAGTCGCAACGTGTAGGGCCGCATAACGGCTTTTATTAAGCTGCAGAAAAATTAGAGTAAAGTTAAAGTAGACTTAAAGGAAAGTAAGGTAGAAACAGACTAAAATGAAGTAAAGTTAGAGAAGAGTTGAGATAGAGTGAAGTTAGAACATGGTTAGGGTAGAGTTAGAGTAGAGTCAGAGTGGATTTAGCGTAGAGTTAAAGTATAGTAAAAGTAAAGTTATAGCAGAGTTGGAGTAGAGTGAAGTTAGAACATGGTTAGGGTAGAGTAAGAGTAGAGTCAGAGTGGATTTAGCGTAGAGTTAAAGTATAGTAAAAGTAAAGTTATAGCAGAGTTGGAGTAGAGTATAGTAAAAGTAAAGTTATAGCAGAGTTGGAGTAGAGTGAAGTTAGAACATGGTTAGGGTAGAGTAAGAGTAGAGTCAGAGTGGATTTAGCGTGGAGTTAAAGTATAGTAAAAGTAAAGTTATAGCAGAGTTGGAGTAGAGTATAGGTAGAGCAGAATTAGAGTAGGGTTAGAGTAGAGTTAGAGTAAGAGTTAGAGTAGAGTTAAAGTACAGTTAGAGTAGAGTTAGAATAGAGTTAGAGTAGAGATAGAGAAGAGTTGGAGTAGAGTTGGAGTAGAGTTGTAGTAGAGTTGGATTAGCTTTAGATTAGAGTAGTGTTAGAGTAGAGTTAAAGTAGAGTTAGAGTTAGAGTAGAGTTAGAGTAGAGTAGAGTTAGAGTAGAGTTAGATTAGAGTTAGAGTAGAGTTAGAGTAGAGTTAGAGTAGAGTTAGAGTAGAGTTAGAGTAGAGTTAGAATAGAGTTAGAGTAGAGTTAGAGTAGAGTTAGAGTAGAGTTAGAGTAGAGTTAGAGTAGAGTTACAGTTAGAGTAGAGTTAGAGTAGAGTTAGAGTAGGGTTAGAGTAGAGTTAGAGTAGAGTTAGAGTAGAGTTACAGTTAGAGTAGAATTACAGTTAGAGTAGAGTTACAGTTAGAGCAGAGTTACAGTTAGAGTAGAGTTACAGTTAGAGTAGAGTTACAGTTAGAGTAGAGTTAGAGTATAGTTAGAGTAGAGTTAGAGTAGAGTTAGAGTAGAGTTAGAGTTAGAGTTAGAGTTAGAGTTAGAGTTAGAGTTAGATTTAGAGTTAGAGTTAGAGTAGAGTAGAGTTAGAGTAGAGTTAGAGTAGAGTTAGAGTAGAGGAGAGTTAGAGTAGAGTTAGAGTTAGAGTAGAGTTAGAGTAGAGTTAGAGTTAGAGTTAGAGTAGAGTTAGAGTAGAGTTAGAGTAGAGTAGAGTTGAGTAGAGTAGAGCTAGAGTGGAGTTAGAATAGGGTAAGAATAAAGTAAGAGTAGAGTTTGAATGGATTTAACGTAGACTTAGAGTGGATTTAGCGTATAGTTAGTGTAAAATAAAAGAAGAGTTGGAATAATATATAGGTAGAGCATAGTTAGAGTAGAGTTGTATTAGAGTTTGAGTAGTGTAGAGTAAAAGTAGATTAAGAGTGGAGTTTGAGTAGAGTGGGAGTATAGTTAGAGGGCTAGAGTAAAATAAGGATCAGTATAGAGTAGACTTAAATCGGAGTTAGTTTGAATAAAACAAAATTCGAGAAGAGTAAGATTAGGTTATCAATATTAAACTTATTTTATTATACACTTTTAAGCTTTTCAGGCATGAATGAATATTTCATAAGAAAGTTTTTTTTTAGCAGTTTCCATTTTTATTATTACCCATTCCAAATTATTTTTTTTTGATTTTTTAAAGGACATTAAAAAATTTAACACAAGTACCAAAACATGACACCAAAACAAATTAACTAACGAGCGAACAAACAAAAGATGGATAAAATATAAAAAAAATGTTAAATTAAACTTATTGAAGAGTACGTGTCAAGATTAGCATAAACACAGTAACTATTAAAATTGAGACCGCCTTCTATACTGACAGCAAAGTGTGCACAAAAAGGATGACATTTTAATCTTAAACAACCCCATTTTGTATGAATAAATTCATGACATAAATAAGTAATGTTGAACGCAAAAAAGTTTAAATTTATCAAGCTACATCCTCAAAAAATAGTATTAAATTAGTGGGCTTGTTTAAGATCTCGAAGTAAGTTTATATATATTTTTTTGAAGTTATTTTTAGGTACAAGTAAGCAGAATATTTTTGTACCCTCCACCACCACTCAAAAGAAAAGAACAATCTTAGTATCAAATTGCTTCTAGTTATCCTAAGCAGTTTGGAATTGAAATCCAGCAAAATCGGTACAGTATGATCAGATCTATGTATCACAATGTGGAACTACCACCATAAAAAATTGATAATTTTGTTACAAAAACTAAAATAAATTATGGTTTAATGCACGGAGAAATATAAGATTTTGCACAAATTCGTATTATGTTAGTTTTTGTACATATAAAGATTTATTTTACTTTAAATGTCAAGTGGTCGAAATTCGACCACCGGGCGAACCTACTCAAACTAATTTTGTATCTACTAAACTAAAAAGTTAACACCATACTGCAAAAAAAAATATTTCGTTTGTATAAAAAAAAATTTACGACAGCGTAGTCGTAAAAACTCATCTCTTATTATATGTCGTATGTTTGAGAGTAAAAACATGTTAGTTTAAAATAACAAAAAAGTAAAATTAGGAAACATTGTAAAGTTTCATTTTATTTTCAAGCAAAAATAAATTTTCATATCCATCTAACAAGATTTTAGTCTCCCTTTCATTCCATTTTTATATTCATTTATTTATGACTTTATTCGATGACGACGATCGACCAAAAACATTTTCCTAATAAAGTTTGCAAAAAAAAACGTGTCTACTTTGAAACATTTTTGTTCTTCCTTTTTTTTTGTTGTAAAATACGTTTTATCTTTTATGTTGGCTGGTTGTCATTAAAACAACAGCATCAACTTAAAAACTGAACATTTTTTTATGTTCTCTATTTATAGT
This sequence comes from Pollenia angustigena, assembly GCA_930367215.1. Lineage (NCBI taxonomy): Eukaryota > Metazoa > Arthropoda > Insecta > Diptera > Polleniidae > Pollenia > Pollenia angustigena. The sequence goes on along the minus strand of OV884057.1, from coordinate 182,788,038 downwards.
TTCTATTCTTAAGTCTATTCAGATAAACAAGAAATAAATAAAAACAAAAAACGGCAAATTTGTATATTCAAACTGTATACGTTTGAACATAAAAAAAACTCACTTTTCCACCCCCTTATAATTTGTGTTTCCCATTGGGGGGGGGGGGGTAAATCCCCCACTCAGTTTTTTCTAAAAGATTAGGCGAAAAGTCAAACCTTTTTTTGGATTATAGTGTAGTGTAACATTTGGTCCTTTTTTCTATGATGAAAACACAGCGTTCAGACTTGTTTTTTTTTTGTTTACTAGAATTTTAAAAGTTTTTAAAAATAAACGAACCAAGACAAATGCAAAGATATAAAAATAACAACTTTTCAATAAAACATGATCAATTATTAATATTTCTTTATTCTTTTTGGTCGGTTTTTATACCCTTCACCACAGGTGTAAAAGGGTATATATAAGTTTGTCATAACGTTTGTAATTTCCACAATATTGATTTTAGACCCCATAAAGTATATATATTCTGGGTCCATATGAGAAGAGAAGTTGATTTAACGATGTCCGTCTGTCCGTCTGTCCGTCTGTCCGTCTGTCCGTCTTACGTTTGATATGTGTTTTCCGGATAATCCAGACATGATAGCGGCTAGGTTGTTTTACATTTATGTCACATATAGTCCACCATTTCTTGCTATTGAAATTCAGCAAGATCGGTCCACAAATGGCTGAGATATGATCAAAAAACCACGACTGCCTCTAATTTTTTCCAAAAATCCCTTGTTGTTGTTGTATTTTTATTGCTTTTTTCTGTATATCTGGAGAACGGTAAGAGCCAAAGTTTCCAAATTGGGTACACACATTTTGGTTGTCAATACACACCACCCTACAAAATGTGGGCGGGATGGGAGAAGTGGGCGTGGTACCTCCCGTACAAAAAAAAGTAAAAATTGTATAAAAACCTTAATTTTAGGGCTGTCATATGTCCTATGGATATGACTTATATACCAAAATATCGGAAATTTTTAGTAGAACATATTTTATAAAGAACTCGGGAAAATCGGTTCAGATACAAAAAAGTTATGACCAAAATTATTTTTTTTTTTTTTTAAATACCAATTTTCGGTAACCATGGATCTTCCCGAGTCCAAGTTTTATAACACAAATAAATGGTAAATTTCTTGCTCAACACGTCGGTATATAAATCTGTCAAATCGGTTAAAAAATGGCTGAGTTATAATCAAAATACTGAAATCCCAAAAGTTACTCTTTTTATACCCTTCACCACAGGTGTAAAAGGGTATATATAAGTTTGTCATAACGTTTGTAATTTCCACAATATTGATTTTAGACCCCATAAAGTATATATATTCTGGGTCCATATGAGAAGAGAAGTTGATTTAACGATGTCCGTCTGTCCGTCTGTCCGTCTTACGTTTGATATGTGTTTTCCGGATAATCCAGACATGATAGCGGCTAGGTTGTTTTACATTTATGTCACATATAGTCCACCATTTCTTGCTATTGAAATTCAGCAAGATCGGTCCACAAATGGCTGAGATATGATCAAAAAACCACGACTGCCTCTAATTTTTTCCAAAAATCCCTTGTTGTTGTTGTATTTTTATTGCTTTTTTCTGTATATCTGGAGAACGGTAAGAGCCAAAGTTTCCAAATTAGGTACACACATTTTGGTTGTCAATACACACCACCCTACAAAATGTGGGCGGGATGGGAGAAGTGGGCGTGGTACCTCCCTTACAAAAAAAAGTAAAAATTGTATAAAAACCTTAATTTTAGGGCTGCCATATGTCCTATGGATATGACTTATATACCAAAATATCGGAAATTTTTAGTAGAACATATTTTATAAAGAACTCGGGAAAATCGGTTCAGATACAAAAAAGTTATGACCAAAATTATTTTTTTTTTTTTAAATACCAATTTTCGGTAACCATGGATCTTCCCGAGTCCAAGTTTTATAACACAAATAAATGGTAAATTTCTTGCTCAACACGTCGGTATATAAATCTGTCAAATCGGTTAAAAAATGGCTGAGTTATAATCAAAATACTGAAATCCCAAAAGTTACTCTTTTTTATAATTAAGTTTGTTTTTTATTTTTTTATAATTAAGTTTGTTTTTTTTATAATAAAGTTTGCTTAAATATATGTACAAATATGTAGGTTTATATATATATATGCCTATAAGCCAATTTAATGGAAATATTATTTTTAAGCACATTGGTATATAAATCTGCCAAATCGGTTAAAAATGGTTAAGTTATGTGCAAAATACTCCAAAAAAGGACTAAAAACATTAACATTTTTATAAAAACTAAAATTTTAGAGCTGTATTATGACCTATTCATACGTTTTAGATATCAAAATATCGGAAATCTTTAGAAAAACTCGGAATATCGGTAAAAAAAAAAAGTAATGTCAAAAATATAGTTTTTTTTTAATACCTATTTTCGTGAACCATAGAACTTCCCGACTACAAGTTTTATCACCAAAGTAAATGGTAATTTTATACTTTAAGATGTCGGCATGACCAAATACTGAAATTCGATCAAAACTTAACGTGCTATATATTAATTAAACTTTTAATATATTTAATAGCACGCAATCATGTGCAAATAATTAAATAAAACTAAACGATATATATTTTAAAAATATACATGTATATATACATGTATTTAAATATATATATAAACTTCTGTTCTTTCCAAACCATGGTGAAGGGTATATAAGATTCGGCATAGCCGAATATAGCACTCTTACTTGTTTTTTTTGTAAAGAGTAAAATTTTAACAAGCGTTTGGTAAAATTTTTGTATTTAAGTGTGAATATAATTTAATTTTAATATTCAAACCGAACTTAAAATGAAAGTAACGTGTTTATCACGTGTTATGCACAAGTTTGTTTGCAAAGGGATTAGTTTTTGAGGGAAGCAAATTATTAAATCATATAATAGTTAAATTCATATAGAGTTACAGTAAGTCGTTAACACAATTTTGCTTTATTATTTAAATTTTATTCATTATATGCTACAAATATTTTAACCACGCAATAATAACGTAGAGGTTCATGCCGTTGTTGGTAAAATCAAACCCGCAACCGCCACACTGATATACTATAGGCAACTATTTTTTTTATTAATTCGTATTATTCTGCAAGATATCTAAAAATAACTTTGTTCAATATTGAATCTGTAAAATCTTGAAAATTTTTCATTTTTATGTAAAATTATTTATACAAAGAAGAAAAATTCCCGTATTCTTTTTGTTAAAATTATTCAGCTAAATACATCAGATTTTCAAAGTAGAATGATGACGAAAATCATATTGGGCAAAGGGAAATGCAAAAAAATTTAAGCATGTGTAACAGGAAAATAAATAATAATATTATCTCTCTCTTTCTCTCTAGTTCCGCGGTTAAGTGCAGGGCTGCCAGACTTGGGGATTTCATGCGAGCAAAAAGGACAAAGAAAGTCATTTGGGGATTGGGGATTTTTTTTGGGGATTTAAAAAATAAATTCGGGATTTTTTTTTTGGGATTTTACACATTTTTAATATATTTTCCATTCTTTTATTATTTACGCTTAATTTTCTTTGTTTCGTACATAAAATATGAAAAAAGTAGCGAAACTTTTATCTTACTCTTATCAACAACTAATACGGTGTAAAGGGTCGTAATTAAGATTACCAATTTGGTTTAGTGTGTAAAAGGTACTTAATAAGCTTATGTTATTATTCTTGAGTGAGTGTTTTAAAAAGAAAGAATTTAAAAAATGAATCTAAAACAATTGACAACACATGCAATTTTTGATTTTTTAAAGACAATTTTCAAGACTATATGTCTTCCCCAAAAATAAGTAAATATGAAAGACAATATAATAAAGTTTAGAATGCTTGGCTATTGGTAAGTTCTTACACAGAAAGGAAAACACTCAGGATATGAATACTACTCAAAATGTTAAGTACCAATAACACTAAAACGTACTTAAACCAATCCTAAATGGGATAACTTTCGAAAATCAATCTAGAAATTTCTTGAAATAAGTATAAAATGCTAAAATCAAGTAAAAAAAGGATTAAACTTTTCGTTGTGTTTAACCTTCCGGTTTACGCATGTTTTGATATTTTATACACATTAAAGAAAGGTCTGGCCATGTACCACGAAGGGTTAAAAAGTAGATTTGAACTCTTGCTTCTAATTTAGTTTATATTTTTGGTTAAATATGTACATTTCAGGCATAATGTTGGTTTTTTATCATTCTGTAAGGTGTAATACGAGTAAGTAAATCAATCATAATAATTTTTTCTTTCTAATTCGGCATAAAATCAAATTTATAATACTTGAATCAAGCGGATTTTGGGATTGATTCAATCTTAGTTTTACTTAAATCAATCTCATTTTCGGATTATTTCAAGTACGAAGTCGGGATTGAATATGGATAATTTAAGTATGTTGCGATTGAAAATTCGTACTTGAATCAATTTTTCTGTACTTGATTCAAGAAAATCCGTACTCACCGTACTATTAATACCGCTTCGGTTTGATTTGAGTACGAATGGATTGATTTTTCTTTTGAGTGTATGATGCATTGAAGTATTAAATAAATTTTAAGGCTAAAATAAAATTTTTTTTACTAAAAATTTTTATTTTGGGATTTTTGGGGATTTCTTATTAAAATTTTTCTTAATATTTTGACCAAAAATTTAAAATTTGGTCAGAAAAACAAAACAAAAAAAAAAAAAAAAAAAACAAAAATTAAGATTTTAAGGTTTTGTTTTTTAATTTGGGGATTTATGGTGATTTTTTTTGGGACAAGGAAAAAAAGTATCTAGCAGCTCTGGGTAAGTGATTCTGAAGTGTCCCTGAGGTTTCTTTTCACCGTTATTTCACACTCAAACTAAATTGATACTTCATGGCATTCAAGTTATTTCAACTTGAAATAACTTTCATTAAACGTAATTCGTTATTTCATTATCAATGTAATTTTGCTCTAATTTTACTAGAATGTTAAACTAACATGATTTATAGTTATTTTAAAAGAAAACATAAATGTTATTCGCAAGTTATTGAAAAATCATGTTTAATTAACATGAAGTAACCATGAAGCAAAATAACTTCCGTACAATGTTAAGTCAACCTTGTTTTAGACGATTTTATATTGGTTTTTCTGTGTGAACACAAGTAATTATTAAAATGTTAACAAGTTCCTTTAATTATACAAAAAAAAAAAAAAAAATTCAAGATCATCTTACTAAAAACTATATATTTTATAAAATAATTGTATATGTTTAAAAATAGAAATTAAATTTATGAAGAGCTCTGTATTTTCTATTGCATTCTGTACGATAAAGTGTTGCACTATTTGCTTTGCGGTTAGGGTTTACTTTATAATTTGGTTTTGTTTGTTAATTTATCTTTATATTTAATACACTCATTTGCTTATTTATTGATTGAGGTTAATTTGTGTTGATACAACATTATTTATATACGTACATACATAAATATATACAATTACACAAATGAAGACTGGTTGGTTTGAAGATTTGAAAAATAATTTGCAAGATTTTTATTACCAAAGAATAAAAAGAGGGGAAAGCTCTAAAAAAAAACTAACTCAACTGAAAAGAAAACTCTTAAGCCGGCGGTTTACACCATGCGTCAATTCGTCCAGGCGATCGATACTTTCTATGCAATTTATAAGTTTCGAGCGCTAAATTGTTCGGGTTAATACTTTTATCAAATAAAATCAATTTTGGTAAACTGTAAGTCTTAAACTTCAAGTACGTGTAAATAAGAGAATAACAAAGCGCCAAGGGCTGTATTTTGCCTATCTCTGCTTTAAACCCAGCGCTCTCGTTTGGGGGATTTGTCCCTAAATAGGAGATTTTTTGGAATTGGGGGATTTTAAGGGGGAAATTTTTTTTCAATAATTATTAAACGTTTTTGGTCCAAAGTTTTCTTCATACAAAGCTGCTGATTGTTCGAAACATTGCTGAAAGTGTTTTAAAAGTGCTTTCTGTAGCAACAAGTAACGCTTGTGTTGAACAGGTTTTTTTAATAATAAAAACCACCAAAACTGAAATTCTAAACAGAATGCAAGTTATTATAAGCTCTTCTTAGAATAAATACATTTTTCCATCTTCTCAAATGCTCACTTTTTTAATTTAAACAACGTTTAAAACAAATTTGCAGTGACTGATGAATCAGAAGATTTTGAAATGATAAACATTGCTAAATAATTATTATTCTTGTTCGTTTTTTACGTATCTTTGTATTACGAATTCAAAAAAACGACTTAATTATTAAATAAATAAATGTATGCATATTTTTCCTTTGGTATAATATTATTTTGTTTTTAAGGACTTGTGGGGATTTTCGGGGAAACAAATATAGTTATCTTATGTTTTTTGGGTGATAAGTTATAAAATAAAACTGCGAAGTATAAACCAGAGCTCGACAAACACATACATATATGCAAACCTTTTGTAAGATAATAGTGACACTGCCTCTCAAAGAATGAAAAGTGTATGTTATTTGTTTATTGTGAAAATTATGCAAAAACAAAATAAGTATATCGTCGGCTTAGTAAGCAAACCTGCTTACTCCATTTCAGCACATTTTACAGGAAAGACAAAAAACTTTTTATATTTTTTATTTGCAGCTTGAGAGGAAAACCACAATTATAGTTGGTTTTACGCACTTCAAGAGTCAAATTGAAGAAAATCTACATGCTGGTCGACGAGGCATATCTCTCTCACCACACGGCATTAAAATCTCAATTTACTTAAAAAGTGGATTTAGCAGTTTTGCATATTCAGCCGACGATATGTTTTATTAAAAATCAATAATTTTTTTTTAAATAAAATAATATACATTCTCTAAGAAAATAATTTTTTAATTTTTTATAGACCAATTGTATAAAAATTTCATTGAAAAGTGTGTTAATTTGTTGAAACAAAAAAATGTTTGGCAAACAAGAAATCAATTTCCAATTATGATTTAATCATTTCTGACAAGCATTAGCACAACCTCCTTGTTGGAATGCTGGTGCAAGACCACAAAGTATACATAGATGAAAAAAGTGACGTATGAAAAATGCCTAAATCATTATTGACCGACAATCAGAAAGTTTTATGCTTTTTTTTTTAGCAATTTTAAATAGCTTGAGTAAAATATCATTATTGGTAACAGTTTAAGCCGAACTTAAATGATTTTCAGGAGAGAAATTTATATTGGAGCCATGGTAAGCTATGAAACAAATTCTGCAGAGTGATTTCTGGTATTAAAAAACATAAATTTCAATACAGCGGAGCAATTAGTTTTAGCGTTTGCAGTGAATTTTAGAAGGCTGCTGAAAATGGAAATAAGGTTTATTATGGACCGTATATCACAAAATAGCATAACATTTTTTCTGGCCATATGAAGCTAAGCTGGAAGAAAGTTTACCGCAATATCTACATCTACTACGGTTTTAGGCGTATTTAATTATTTTACCAGAATGGGCTTTATTTGGGGTATAGTAACCCTGCGGGAAATTTGTGTCAATTGTTCCAACAGAACTGGTCCTGGGACTTGTGAAAATAGAATAAGTACCAAAAGAAAGAACTCATGACCGGTGAAAGGAGGTATATGAAGCTGGTATATGAAGAACAAAAGGGTAGAGAAAGTATTGAATTTATTAAAACGCTTTTTGTATCCAAATATCGAAATTAATATAACAAGCAGTTTTTTTAATAAGCTTAAAGTTCCCTTTTTTAATAAAGAGTATAATTTTTTTTAGTCCTGGTTTTATTGAAATAATACCTAGGACAAGCATTGTATAAACTAGCACTAAACAAGTTCATTGAGAATGGATGTGTGACTTGTCAAGTGGTGCCTGTTAGGTGTCAATTGACCCCCTCCAATGACAACCCCATGTAAAAGTGATAGGTCCCATTCATATAAAGTGTTAGAACCAGAACCGGTCTCTACCGCCAAAGAACCTATCACGGGACTAGTTCGGTGTCAGTTTGCTTCCCTCTAGGGAAATTATGGTCCGATCATCATGAAATTTATTAGTGTGATTTCTAGTCATATAAAACTGTAATTTTATTCTGATAGCATTATTTTGTACGGTTTTAGGCATACTAAAATGTTTTCCGGGAGTAGGGTTTATATTAGGCCTAGGGTAAATTATGAACCGATCTTCACGAAATTTCACAGTGTCAGTGCTAGTCCTATAAAACGCACCAATATCTATTATGATATCACTATAACTTATGGTCTTAGGCGTACTAAACAGTTTTCCGGAAGTAGGGCTTATGTGGGGCCTAGGGTGAATTATGGACTGATCTTTCACAGTGTCAGTGCTAGTCCTATAAAACTGTGACGCACCAATTTCTATTATGATAGCATTGTTAATTACGTTTTTAGGCGTACTGAACTGTTTTCCGGGAGTAGGGTTTATATGGTGCCTATGGTAAATTATGGACCGATCTTCACGAAATTCCACAGTGTTATATCTAGTCGAATAAAATGAATCTTTGCAAAAGCTTATATCAATCTGTGCATTGTTCTACCATTTATGTTAGTTTTTGTAACAAAATTATCAATTGCACTAGGTGGTGGTTCCACATATTAATTCATAGTTCTGATCCTACTGAACCGATTTTACTGGATTTCAATCACAAGCTGCTAAGGATAACTACAAAAAATTTAACACCAAGTTTGCTTATTTCTCTTGAGTTTTTCGAAAGTGAGCGTGTTTTCAACAGACGGACAGACAGACGGACATGGCTAAATCGACAAGGACCCAGAATATATATACTTTATGGGGTCTGAGATGAATAATAAAAAAGTTTCACACGGAATGACAAACTTGGTATACCCTCTTCACAAATAATTTTGGTGGAGGGTATACAAATAATTGTATATAAAAATATCAGAAAGTTAAATTTTTTAGAGGCTTTACCTCTTTTTACTCTCTGTTTTTTACTTTAAGTTTAATATAAAATATAAAAGGTTATCATTACGTTTGTAATGGAAAAAACGTTTTCCAGATTACATATAGCTCGGTAATCAATATACCATTAAAAAAATGGTTTTAATTGGATAAGTGGGCGTAGAAACTCCCATACACAAACAAAATAGATCAGTAAAAGTAACAAAATATAATACAAATTGTTTCGATACCAATATAAGACATTCGAAAAAAGTGGGCGGTATTTATTTATATAGCTTTCTGTTCTTATCGAACCATGATGAAGGGTGTATAAGATTCGTCGTAGCCGAATAAAGCACTCTTACTTGTAATAGTGGAGATGGTATATTGTTTCTACACCCACCTTTAAGTGATTCTGAGTTGAACTAACGATGTCCGTCCGGCTGGCTGTTCATGTAACCTTGTGCGCAAAGTACAGGTCGCAATTTTGGAGATAATTTGATCAAATATGGGTCATAGGTTCTTATTGGCACAAGGACCATGGCTGTTGAAAATTAGCCGAATTGTACGACCACGAGGGAAAATAGGGGGAAATTTCTTCCTCTCAGAAACTATCAAACCGATTTCAATGAAATTTAAAACATAGATAGATCCATATCTATATGAGCACATAAGCTATACAGTTTTTCAAAAAGGGGAGGCAGGGACAATTTCTGCCTTTCACAAACCTTCAAACTAATTTTAATGAAATTTATAAACATAGATATATCCATATATATTTGGACACATAAGCATGATGTGTTTTTAAATACCGTGGTGTAGGGTATCATATGGTCGGGCTTGACCGACTATACTTTCTTACTTGGTTTTTTTTACTTAATTGTATTTACTGATATCAATTAAGTGCATAGGTTTGTATTTAATTTAAATAATGATTTGTTTTTATGTACAAAGTTCTTCAAAAGTTTTAAGTTTTCCCAAAAATGAAATTATTTGTGATAAATACATGCATAGTTTTCATATATATGTAAGCATACTGTTTGTATGTACTAATGAGCTATTAAGTACTCGTATCAATTTTCAAGTTATTTATATGCGCAATTTGAAATATTTGCAATTGCTTATGTTGCTCAAATACACTGATCATTATCAGGGTAAGTAAAAGTCATAATAACACTCATTAAAGAAAGTTATTGTTAAAATATGCTTCAAACAAATGGTACTTGTAGAAATTTGTTATTAATTTTTTTTTACACTGCACCTTTGGTAATAAATATTAACAAAAGATTTGAGAAGTTGTCAGATGTGGAATAATAAGTTAGAAAGTATACTCGGGCATAGCTCTACATGACTGTACATCATAATTTAATTAAAAGGTACAGGTTTATATGATACATAGTTATTTGTTTTTTTTTTTTGTTAGGAACAGGAAAATAGGTTGTGGGAAGGAGGATAGAAGGAGTAGTGTTTGTGAACATTCGATTTGAACTTAATCATGTTGTAAGTGAGAGGGAAGACTTCTGCAGGAAGGTTATTCCACATACGAATGGTCCGGAAAAAAACGAATTATCTCTGTAATGCGTTGTACGATTCACCTGCCAATCGACTACATAAAGATGGGCTCTTGAGGAAAAACGTCCCATTGCAGTGACGATAAAACAGGCAAATACAACCCACATTGCGACGGTGCTCAAGGGAGTCAATATAATTGGATACCCTACTGTCACCAATGAGAACCTTCGCCCTTTCCTGCAAGCGGTCGAGAAGCTCCAAAATAGACTTTGAAGCACCGGCCCACGCATGGGAGTTGTATTCCATACGCGGTCGGATATAGAGGGTATAAATAGTAAGGAGATCAGATGGAGTTAAGTATATCTTACACCGTCGTAGAAAACCGAGGCACTTGAATGCTTCTTTCGACACCTTGAACAAATGTTCTGTCCATCGGACATCACATTATATCCTCATGCCCAGAACATCAAGAAATTCTGATTCCTCAATAATTATACCACCCATATATACAGATGAGGCACCTTGATTTGTCGGGCGTTTATGCGTCAGCACGCAACATTAGGTTTTCGGGCATCAAAATCGACCCCATTTGCACGACCGCATTCCGAGACTATGTCAAGGTCTCGGCCAAGTGTATCATTCATATTCTGCCTCATAGCACCGACATCGGATACGCTTGGTCTGCATTCGAATGAGTACGAATGACAAAGGTAGAAAGGTAGGTAAAAAGAGTAGATAGGGTTGGCAGTTTGACAAAGGAGGCCATTGAGAGAGATTAGAAATAGAGTAGGAGAAAGAACGGAGCTTTGCGGCACCCCTGAATGAATCATGAACTCGTTTGACAAAACCCCATCTATAACAACTCTTATAGGCGATCTCTGAGAAAACTCGATATAAATCGAGAAAAATTATCACCGAAACCAAATGCAGCAAATTTTGTCTGTATACCAATATTTAAAAAAAAAATTTATTTAAGTTATAAACATTATTGAGGCAGTTACTAACATTGAAATTTTCCTCTCTCTCTAAAATCCCTTTCTCTAAAATCACTTTAAGATTAGTAAATTTCACAAATAACCCTCATATGTCTCCCTACCTGATAGGAAAGTTTTGTTCGGGGACCCAATATCAATACACTAGCTAAAATTTGCAATTAATATAGTGTAGGGTATTATATGGTCGGACTTAATCGAAAAACAAATTAAAATCGGTCTAGTTATTAAATGAATATGAAAATTCTGGGGAATGCTCTTAACCAACGAAAATACTTATTTTTTACCATTTCACTTAAATTCTGAAACCTTCTTTCGATTTCGTTTTATTTGAAAATACCGAAGCAATTTTATCATGAATAAAATGCATATTTCCTTTTCCTGTTTAACAGATTAATCATTGACCGTAATAATGATAACTAAATGAAGCCGTAATACTTATTGCAACAATTTAATGAATTTCCCAATAAATACTTTCCATGTTGGATTTTAAGTAATTCTAATTAAGATTTATTATTTGTATTGTTGATTAATAAATGTTTATTGCTGTGGTTTCTCCTTTGGCGCCTTTTTGTTTTACATAGGCATGCACAAACACAAGCACACGTACACATACATACATACAATTAATTTGTTTGATGTATTAAATTTAACTTGTAATTAAAATATAACCAAAATGTTGTTAGTTTTTAATTACAGTTTTTAATTTAATTTGTTAAACAGTTTTAAATCTTTAGCAATTAATAATAATATAAGAATTTAATTAAATTATATTCGATATTAAATATAAATAATTAAAATAAATTTCATGGAAAATTTTGCTTATTTAACTTAAATTTAAATTAAATAAATGTAAGTATACCTTTTTTTAAATCTTTTTGATTTAACATGTTAATATTATACATAACTTTTATACTTTTTATTACACTGCAAACACAAGGTGGCGCAAAAGTTTTCAACCGATATTTTTTGTCTGTCATTTTTTTTTTATAAATGAACAACTTAAGCTTTGATTTTGGATTGTGTTTATTTGATGTTAAAGTTTTTTTCAGTAAGTTAAAGAAAAGTATATCGGCCAAGTGGCCGCCGCCAAAACTAGTAACATACGTGCTCGACTTATGGCATTTTCCATCCCTCCTGCCAGGACTTCCTGTGAAAGGTGTCTGCATTCCTAAAGGATATTCTCTTGAGAGTCTATGGCTTATTGGCAGGATTCGTGACTTCAAGAAACCCAACAAAAATAGGTCTAGGAGATTTAAAATTGGCGATATTTCCGACAAACAACCATCGAAAATCGAAAAAAATTTTCCGAGTTATTGAGAAATAAAACACTCCATTTCTTCTTGACGTGTATTATGTGTCTGTTTTTTTAGCCCATAAAATGTTGCCTTGGAGAAGCCATCACCATCATGGCAAATTTATTGAATATATTCAAGAAAGAAAAACAGTCAACGGGTAAAATATTGCAGTGTTTAAGTGATAAATTTGGGAAATAAATTTAGCAAATAGAAACTGGGAATTATTTCCTTCCGAAGGTTACTTTATATTATATTCAATATTTTTTATTTTTTCGAATTTATTCTATGAGCTAAATTTCAGTTATGTATTTTATAAAGCTTTTTTGTAATAGTTCTATTCCTATACACTACCAGACTATTATTTTGTATTTCTTGTTACATTTTACCTTAGCTTTCCGTTGGAAAGCAATGAGATATATTGTATGTTCAGAAAAATTTACAATTATTAGACACCAGCAGAATGTAATGCATTTTCTGGCCCGCTACGGCCTTCGTCAGCATTCTTTGTGTCACACTGGAAAGTGATACTTTATAAATTGAATGTATTTAACTCAACTATATTAACAAATAATATAATATAATATAAAGTAACCTTCGGAAGGAAATAATTCCCAGTTTCTATTTGTTAATATAGTGGAGTTAAATACATTCAATTTATAAAGTATCACTTTCCAGTGTGACATAAAGAATGCTGACGAAGGCCGTAGCGGGCCAGAAAATGCATTACATTCTCCTGGTGTCTAATAATTGTAAATTTTTCTGAACATACAATATACCTCATTGCTTTCCAACGGAAAGCTAAGGTAAAATGTAACAAGAAATACAAAATAATAGTCTGGTAGTGTATAAAGTCATTTCTGAAAAAATTGAAGGAATAGAACTATTACAAAAAAGCTTTATAAAATACATAACTGAAATTTAGCTCATAGAATAAATTCGAAAAAATAAAAAATGTTGAATGAAATAAATTTAGCAAAAACAAAGTATTACAATGCAGTTGTGAATACATCGACTATTACGAAGGACAAAGAATTATAGTTCGAATTGTGTATTCTCTGTAAGGTTGGCTACTTTTGGGACCGCTCTCGTAAATACCAAAATCTATCTCAATAATATTCGCTTTCAAAGTTATTTACGGGAATGCATTTCACTGGTTGCTTAGGCCAGATCATCAGGAAACCTTTTCCAAAGTTTTTAGAAAAGCTAAAAATATTATACAAATAAAACCCTAAAGCGAATAAGAATTTTAAACACTCAAAGTCTTACTTGTAACAATATCAAAGCTTAAACAAAACACCAACAATAAACAGTGAGTCTATCTTTGCCTACATCCCCCTACACTTGGTTGGTGGGTAAAAAGAAAAAAAAAAAAATTAAAAAACAAATTGTTTCATTCTATTGTCTTCGCAAGAAAAAAACAACAAAAAACCAATTTGGCAATTCAGTTTTCTGCACGGGCACATGCAAGTATATTATCAAAGCTATTTACGGGAATACAAAATTTATCATTAAGATTTTTGTATGACGTGCTAAGTTCCCAATTTTTCATATTTGATAAATACACTGAAATTTATTGTGGAGGGAAAGCTAGCTTCTATGCGCATTTCACTGGTTGCTTAGGCCAGATCATCAGGAAACCTTTTCCAAAGATTTTAGAAAAGCTGATTCTTGAAGTCTCAGGTCTAGTTCCATTTTTGTATATTAATAATTAAATAGTTAAATTTATATTTTTATAAAAAAAAAAAAAAAAATTCAAAAATTGTTAAATCATTATTAAAATTATAAGAATTAAAATTAATATTAATTCAAACTTATAGAAAAAATTGTTTAGGTGAAAATTTATATCAATATAAATTAAAATTCTATTTAACTCATCATTATTTATTTAAATCTTAAGTAGACTTCAGGCCATTTGTCCGCGATTAAATAATTTGTTGTTAAAACGCTGTTAAATTTTCAATCAACACTGTACTTGTTAGAAATTAATTATATAGAAATAAAAGGAAGTGGATATAAACGGGAAACAATAATAACAATAACAAAATTAGGGATAAATAAAGGAAAATAAACGTATTCAAATAAATATAAACAAACTAATGGATACAAATTTATACTGGAATTTATTCAAAGATGAAGGTTTTTACAGCGTTTAAAAAACTTCAGTCATAGTAATAAAACTGCTATTTTGTTTATTTTTTCATTTGTCATTGGCTAAAAAAACTGTTGCTTTTACTTCTGATTCATTAAATGTGAACAGTCGCTGTCAAACCAACTGAAAAACTGTTCGACAGTTTTTGGTTTTGACTGCAGTTTTTTTAAAACCCTGGGCTTATGTCTTAAACAAGTATGGTTTAACGGTTTTTTCAATGACAAAATCCCAGAACAATGGCGTTTTAAAATTTGATTGTCATATCGGCATTGGCCCGGAATTCCACGAAACTTATATACTTATATAAGTTTTAAAAGATAATTTCTGTCTTTCCAAATAATTAAAGTGGTATATAAAATAAGGTGCAATCGGCTGGATTTGATTTCATTTATTTTTTTCCTCAAAAATAGTCTTCCTATCAAGGAAAATTGTATTATACGCCTTTACTTTCCTTATGCAAATTGTGCTCTTAGTAATTTTTTTTGGTTTTTTTCCCACTACACAATAAAATATTTATATGTAAATTCCATAGCCCTGAAATACAATTCTCAAATTTGTATCTTAAAAAAAAAAAAAAAAAAATAATTAAAACAAAAACAAGTTAGAGTGCTATATTCGGCTGTGCCGAATCTTTAATACCCTCCACCAACAGCTCGAATTTTTTAGAAATAATATCTGTATGATGTCTACTTATTTTTACTTATTACTTATTACTTATAATAGGACAATCAGAAAGCGTAATGCTTTTTTTTTAGCAATTTTTAATAGCTTGAGTATAATATCATGATTCGTAACAGTTTAAGCCGAACTTAAATGATTTTCAGGAGGGCAATTTATATTGAAGCCATGGTAAGCTATGAACCAATCATTCCAAAATTCTGCAGAGTGATTTCTGGTATTAAAAAACATAAATTTCAATACAGCGGTGCAATTAGTTTAAGCATTTGCAGTGAATTTCAGAAGGCTGCTAAAATGGAGTCTATGGTAAATTATGGACCGTATATCACAAAATTGCATTACATTTTTTCTGGCCATATGAAGCTTAACTGGAAGAAAGTTTACCGCGTATTTAATTATTTTACCAGAGTGGGCTTTATAAATTATTCACCGATCTTCACGAAATTTCACAGTATCATTTCTAGTCCTATAAAACTGTGATGTACCAAATTTTGTTAAGATAGCGTTATTTTTTTACGGTTTTATGTGTACTTAGCTGTTTTCCGGGAGTAGGGTTTATATAGGGCCTAGGGTAAATTATGGACCGTTCTTCACAAAATTTTATGGTATTATTTCTTGTCCAACAAAACTGTAATCTACAAATTTTGTTATGACAGCATTATTTTTTATTGTTTTAGGCGTACTAAACTGTTTTCCCGGTGTAGGGTTTGTATGGGGCCTAGGGTAAATTATGAACCGAACTTCACGAAATTTCACAGCGTCATTTCTAGTACTATAAAACTGTGACGTACCAAATGTTGTTATGATAGCGTTATTTTTTTACGATTTTGTGCGTACTAAACTGTTTTCCGGTAGTAGGGTTTATATGGGGCCTACGGTAAAGTATGGACCGATCTTCACGAAACTTGACAATGGCATTTCTTGTCCTATTAAGCTGGGACGTGCCAAAACGATTGATTTGATAGCGTTGTGAATTAGGGTTTTAGGCGTACTATACTGTTTTTCGGGAGTAGGGCTTATATGGGGCTTAGGGTAAATTATGGACGGATCTTCACGAAACTTAACATCGTGATTTCCAGTTGAATAAAACGAACTTCTGCAAAATCCTATATCATTCTGTGCATTATTCCACCATTTATGTTAGTTTTTTTTAGCAAAATTACCAATTTTTTTTTGGTGGTGGTTCCACATTTTGATTTATAGCTCTGATCCTACTGAATTGATTTTGCTAGATTTTAATCCCAAACTTCTTAGGATAACTACAAGCAATTTGATACTTAGACAGACGGACATGGCTAAATCGACTTAGAATCACTCAAGTACCCAGAATATATACACTTTATTGGGTCTGAGATGAATAATAAAAAAGTTTCACACGGAATGTGGTGGAGGGTATAAAAATCAATAAAATTAAACTTGATGCAAGCGAAACTATTATTTGCAAATTAAAAAATACTTTGACAAAAAGAAATCGCATTTCTTTTATTTTTATTTTTAAACACTCAGTTCAAATTAAATATTTTCAGTAATAAAAAAAATATCTATAGTTTTTGAAATTTGTAAGTTGACTGTTTCTGAGACTTGCCTTGGAATTAAAAACGGCTCAAGTTGAACCATTAATCCACATATTCCTAATAGAAACATAACCAAATGTAGATTAAAAATTTTTTATACGAAACATTTTGAGTACATATTTTAAATCAGTGTTCGAAAATAAACACTAATAATCGTTTCTTAATGTTCGGTTCGGTAGATTTGTGGAAAACAGAAACGCTAATAGTGTTTGAGTAGAAAATCATTAAAAAAATAATGTTTCCCTGTTAGTCATCTTTCGAACACAAAAATATTACTGTTTTTATCAAACTCAATAACAGATGTGAACATTTAATTCCGTTCGTTTTTTTTTTTGAAAATCCACAAACTTCAATGTGTTCGGTTTGGCTCATTAATGTTCGTCCCTTTTGGCTGGTAAAAAAAAACCAAACATTTACAAAAACAAAATACACACACGAAAAAAAACATTATAGAGCATTAAAATATAATGTTTGTCTACAGTATCACTACAATTGTTTGGTTTTTTTTAACGAAGAACCGAACATTATATAATATTCTTGAAAATAGTTACGAACGGTATTAAGGGTTGTGTATGTCTACACATTCACTAAAAAAATAGATATCGTTCCTGGGTGTGTGAGCCGAACGTTAAACAATGTACTGTTTATTTTCGAACACTGTTTTAAATAGATAAAATATTTATATTTTCTTCTTCTAGCCTCTATTACAATTCCATAGTGCCGTACACAGGATTTCAAAATCAATCTTGCAAATAAACTTGAAATCGGTCAAAACTAATTGAGCTTTAATTTTCGATGCCTAGGAAGTGAAGTTCTATTTCCTCAAATAAAAAAAAAAAAATATTTGGTTTGTTCTAAATCTAAAATTTATTTGTTTTCTTTTAATTTTTAAATATTTGTGCAATACTTAAAATTCATCATTAATTTATTTATTTTGTATAGTGTATTGATTGATTGATAAATTCAAAGTCTTATAAACCTTTTTCAATTTAGAAGATTATTTATACAGATAAGCTTACAAACACACACTTTACATTTTCTCCACTACACACTGTTGCAGAAGATGTTTCGTTTTTTTTTATCAATTTTGAATGCGTACAAGTATTTTCTAACTCAATTTAATAGAACAAGTAGAAAATAAATTCAGAAATGCACAAAATTGAATTATAATATTGTGAATGGAAAAGAAAAATATCACGTATACGCATCTGTGTATTGGTTTGTGAACCCAGTAGATCTGAAACTTCACAAAACTATCATAACAACCTGAATAGTTAACTTACTATGTATTTTTAAAATAATATTTTACAGGTAATATGGAAATTATTTTGCATCCAATCACAAAAAAAAAAAAACATTTGTAAAGGGTGTTTTTGTGATATTTGTTTTTGAAGTGTAAATTTTTTCAGCGTAAAAAAGGATTCGATATGGCAATGCAAAAAACGGTCAGTCAGGTTTGCCATGTCATCATGAAAAGACTCACAAACAAACAACGCTTGCAAATTTTGTTAGCCAAAATTTCGGATCTGAAATCTAGAATTTTGACTAAACTATGATCGAAATCGGCACTTTGGCTCTATCATGTTTAAACCTCTATATCGAGATGACAATTATACGAGGGTTAAACTGTATATGCAGTTCATATGAACTCCAAACAATATAAATAACATAAATTTGTAGAAACATGTGCACAAAGTTGAACTTTTTTTATGTTATTATGCACTCAAAAAACAAACTTGGTTGTGGTAAACATATTCTAAGAGCAATATATTATGATACGATTCACTATCGTAGTCTCCATATAACGATTATTATTGAATCATATTACAACCAAATATATTCGTAATATTACATCATAATATTTTTCCATTAATTATATTGTTATCCTCTTAATCGTAATAAGAAAAGAAATAATCATATTATAGTCATGTTATTCATAATAAGTTACGAAGTAATCATATTATTGCCATATTTATCATAATAAGTTAAGAAGTAATCATATTATTGTAATGTTTATCATTATGAGCTTAGAAGTAATCATATTATTGTCATAGGAATCATTATAAGTATAGAAGTAATCATATTATGATACAGCACCATTTTCACAACAATAAAAAAAATTAAAATTTTTTTGCATCGATTTTTATTTCGTTTCACTTTACAATTTTATTTAATGTAAATACAATTTCTTTATTTTTTTAATTTTTCTTACCTTGTTTTTTTAATGGGTATTTGTTTTAATATAGGCAAATCTATGTAAAACAAACGACACAACTGATATAAAATTATTTTACAAATGGCGTTAACAAAATATTATTAGAAAAAAGATATTTTGGTTGCATCTTAAACATGTTATGAGCACACGTGTAGAAAGTTATCTTATTATGGCTATTTAATATCAAGAAATGGTTATGAGTCATATGATATGCTTTAAAAATAATCTTTATTTCGTTGTAAGAAAAATAATTATTTTTCAGTCAACAATACTCAAATTTATAAATTGCGATAAACTTTGATTTGTTTACAGTAACTATAGTATTGCTGATATTAAACAAAAATAACAATTTTTTGTGTACTACAACAATGCATATAATTGTAACAATAAACATAGTGTAGTTGCCGTAACCATGCCCAACCATATTATTTCTCTGCGTGTGCTTATCAAATTTTAAATAGCATAGATTAAATTTTCAAGCAATATATTGTTATGTTGCACTATATGTTGCGTCGTAGATTTTGTAGCAAGTTACTCAAGCACGCATGTTGTAGCATTTAAATGAAGTATGTATTAAATATTGCAAATACATCTTTGGCATAAATTGATATCGTAGAAAATATATAAAAGGACAAACCTCAGTTTTATATTCCATAAAAAAATAAATGTAGAAGTATCGAAAATAAAAAGACATACATTCTTATTATTCTTGAAAGCAAAAAACGTCTCTTCTGAATTTTACACTACAAGCGCCGCCGCACTGTGGCTGAAAATTGAATTTCATCGGCCAAAAGTCCAATTTTTTGTCATCGCCGATTTCAAAAATTTTAATGCCATTCGATAGCAAACATATTAGAACTAAGGTATCCAAAAAACTAGATTAAAATATTGATAATTGTGGCTGTGGCATGCTGCTGGAAACAAATATTTTATGTTGTTTTAGAAAAAAATTAATTTTTGTAAATTTGATCAGAACTAAATTATGATTTCTCGCAAACCGTTATCAATAATGGGTGGAAATTTTTTTGTTATATTAGTGGGATAGTAGTCTTTAAAAAGTGGTTCATTACATCACTGTATCATTTATACCTGATGTGTTATTAAATGTTTCCTCAGGTTCTATATTTTAGTTAAATCCGAATTTTAGAGGAGTAGAACTTGTTAGGGTCAAAATGGGTTAAAGAGATTTTAGTACCATCAGAAAGCTGAAAGTGTCCTCTTTAACTCCATATATACTTGTTCAACTGTTTGGAACTGTCTGTTGAACACTTTTTTCATTTTAATGAAATTACTCGCAACATTTTTTTGTGCTATTTTTATTTAAGCTGCTCATATGACTGAAATATAACACAAGGGTTTACGAACGTTTTGTTTTGAAAAATTATTTTGCTTCTTATGAACGGCTGAACATATTTGAATGAAATTTTAAACTGTCATAGCCGGATAGCTTTTGAGTTGAATTGAAAGAATGGAGGGCCGGGAGTGTGACTTGCGGACCTCTAAAATTGGTAACCTCGGAAATTCAAACTTTTAAAAAATTCACCAAAAATATTTTATGGATTTCAAAAAAAAAAAAATTAAATTTTAGGTGTGCTACAAAAAATATGCTTAAATTTTTAGGTTATCTCCTTTGCCTTTGGAGATATTCGGATAAAACGGATTTTTTGGCTTGATTTTATAACGGTTTTTCTAGTTTTTTAATCGGATGGATTATGTTTTATGTCAAACTCTTATCAATAGTGGGTTCAACATTTTTTTATATTGGTAGTAAAGCAGTCTTCAAACAATATTATGTTGTATTACTGTACCGATTATACCTGCTGTGTTATTAAATATTTTTTCAGGTTCTTTATTGTAGTCAAATTGAAATTCAGAAGTATAGAATTTATGAGGGTCAAAAGGGGCTAGAGAGATTTTACTAGCTGTAGGAAGGTGAAAGTATCTACTTTAAACCCAAATGCACTTTTGTACCTGTTTGGACCAGCCTATAGAACACTTTTTTAGTTTGTGTAAAATTATTCGCAACATTTATTTTGCTCTTTTTATTTTACCTATTCATATGACTGAAATATAAGTGTACCAAGCCAAGTTGTGCTAGGTATTTTATATTATATAATTACCAATACCTGTGGGATTTTAAGCGTATCCTACTTAAGCCCAATTTAGTTTTTTATTCTACCTTATTATTTTTTTTACTCTACCATTAGTATTAGAAATAGATGGCCATATAATTGAAGTTAACTAGCAATTAGTGCTAAAGATGATAGATGGAAAAGTAGGCCAGGCTTTGACTGACACAAAGGCTTAATCCAGCTGCATTATATGCCAAACCACATCAAGCAAATTAAACCAAGTCCCGGAAAAATCATTAGATAATACTAATCGCCGCTACATACAAGAATACAAATTATAGAGCACATACTAAAAATCAGTTATGATTTGGGTTTTGGACCTACAGGATCAATAAGAAACAATGACACCAACAAGGATTTAAGAACTATAAAAAAGAAACATGTTTAGGATGAATTTCGGGATTATGCCAAAGAAACAGCTCGAATATATACTATCAAATATCCATGGAGAAATATGTCTGCAACGGTTCATAAAATCCTTTATCATGCAGAGGATGTCATTAGGCATCATTTAGTACCACTAGGAGATATGTCAGAAGAAGCCAGGAAAAAAGGAATAGAGATTACAGATTTTATAGGGAGCACAATACCAGAAAAATGTCACGAGATTTTACGAACGAAGATCTGTTTAATATATTGTTGGCAACGTCAGATCCGCTCATCTCTAGCATTCGAAGTCAATGGAAAGTAGAACATCGGGACTTAGATGAAGAAGCAAAAGGGCTGCTACAGGACAAAGATAAAACCAAATATGGAATATTTGGAGGCAATTTTCCAACCGAATCAATAGTAGACATAATAAATTTTATTGTTATTTAAGCAAAAAATATTTAGTTTTTGTCCTTATTGTTATTTAAATAAAAAAAGAAAAAAAAAAATTTAAATTTACTTATTTATTTTTTTAATCTAAAAAGTTTTCTAGTGGAACTGGTTCCAGTTAAACCTGTTGTAGAGTTGATAATGAAGAAACCTGTTCACAAAATGATCATAGGTATTATTACATGCCTATACATTTTTTTTAAAGGTATAGTGGCATATACGAGGCGAATGTATATGCATATAAAGGTAATAATGAATACGAATTTCTCCAGAAATATATATATATATATTTTTATTATATTTTTCAAAAGAAAACATTAAGTGTATGCTTGTAGAAGCAAATTATAGTCAGTTTGACATTTTTACTCCCATATGCCCTATTCCAAATCAAATTTTTCAAACAAAAAAAAAAAAAAAAATTATTTGAGTAAAAAATTCTAATAATTCAGCACACCGATTTTTATACATTTAGAACAGTAATGTTTTCTAATATGTCCATTATTTTCTAGAAAATTCTGAGCAATATCGAATGGTAAATTATATTGCCTTTATTGAACAAAAAAAAATTGAAAGCCGTTTTCCGGGATTGGGAATTTGGGTATTTTTTTTATCAAAAATGGGGATGTTTTTCAGTCCACTGTTTTAAGAACTTCTTAATCTACATAACTGCCAAAATTCATTATGATACCTTTATTCCTGTTAGATTTATAGAATGTCAAACATTAAAATTATTAAAATATAGTGTTCATGAATAAAAAGTAAAAAAATAATATTTTTAAGGTTTGACATTCTATAAATCTGACATGAACAAAGATATGCTAACGAAATTCGGCAGTTATGTAGATTAGAAAGTTCTTAAAACAGTGGGCTTAAAAAAAATCCCACTTTTTTAATAAAAAAATACCAAAGTTCTCAATCTCAATCATTAGCATTTTCATACTAAATGCTAAAAAACATCAAAAGTTCAACTTTGACCTTAAATTTCTCAACAACTACTAAACCGATTTTAACAAAATTAAAACGGTAAAAAAGTTCAAGAAGTCTTCTCTCCTGCAAAAAAAAAATTGCAAAATTATCACAATCGGTTCAAAAGTTACAGATTTTTGGCCGATGAAAAACGATTTTCAGCCACTGTGCGCCGTCCTGTTTTTGTCAGATTTGTCACTTTATTTTTTTATGAGCGCAAAACAATAAGTATTTTAAATTTAAATAGTTAACAATTAATCATTAACAAATAACTGGGCTTCCGCTAATTAGTTGATCATAATTGTTGAAATTTTGAAAGCGTTATTTAAAGGGATAAATCTAACGACCACTTTGTCAGACTACTTCTACGTTCCTGTACATTGTTATGTCGAGGGCAATGAAATTGCCGGTCAACTTGAGCGTGAAAGGTTTCGGAACAAAATATGTCAGTCAAGGAGGGCTTAACATATTACTTTTGGTCCACATTGATAGGTTCATCAGGAAGTGTGTATTGGAAAGAAAAAAGGGCCAGCATAAGTGGGATTGACTGTCAAAAACATAGGACATAGGAATCTTTATGAAATTATTATAATTCGTTGCCAAATTTAAGCAATAAATCACGATTTGATTCAAAAATATTATTAGGAGAACTGAAGTGATTTTTAGAAGCGGATTTTATATTGGAGTTACCGTGAATTATAGATTATTCATTACAAAATTCGGTAGAGTGATTGAATAAACCTAAATAAGACCAAATTTTAATACATTATAATAAACTTTTTAATTGCTTTTCAATTAGCCACTTAACATGGGACCAATGGTAAATTATGGATCGATTATCACAAAGTAACATGGTTTCATAACTTGCCATATAAGGCTTAATTTTACCATAATATCTATATTTGTTACGGGCTTAATCGTTTTTAAGTGATTGCCCAGAGTGGGCTAAATTATGAACCGATCTTCCTGAAATTTGCCGAAGTGGTTTCTTTGAATGAAACTATGACGTTCCCAATTTTACTGCAATATCTTGATTCGTTAGGGTTTTACGCGTACTTAAGTGTTTTTAAGCGGTGGGCTTTATATGAGGCCTTTGGTAAATCATGAAGTGATCTTCACAAAACTATTTAGTATGATATTCAGCAATTTATGCTAGATTTTGTAACAAAACAATAATTTTTTTGGGAGATTGTTCCATATTGGGGTTCATTACCATTTTCCTCTTTGCCAAGGAGAACTAGAAAGATATAAGCACCGATTTGGCTCTTTTCTGCTAAGTCTTTTGAAAGTCAGCGTGTTTTCAACAGACGGACATTACTAAATCGACTAAGAGCTACTCAATGACCCAGAATATATACACTTTATAGGATCTTATATAGATTTAAAAAAAATCTTCACACGGAATGACAAACTTAGTATGCCCTTATCCTTAAAAAGGATAAGGAATTTTGCTCAAATTTGCATATACAGAAACGTCTTATTTTTATTTATCACGTATACTTGTTCATATTAATTTTTTATTTTTAATTTAAAATTTTGGGATTCCATAATATTTCTATAATCCTCGAAAATATTTGATGAAAATTAAATACGCACACGTATAGTAAAAAATACATTTTTTTTTATTATAGAATTGTGAAATAAAGAAGTTATCCATTGATAAACAATAATATTTTTGGAAATGCAAAATAATTTTCTATTAGATTGTACATTAACACATTGTATTGCTAATGCCCTTCTTTATTTATACAAACTACAGTAGTTGTGTATTACAGTTAAGCTGAAAGTATGTAAGACATCAAATAGTAAGTATTGCACCTTTTAATTGTAGCAGATACTATTCTAGCTACATAACATACTTATCTACAACAAAGTCGAAAATTGAGTTATCATCAGTGGTAAAAATACAACCGTTGTGACACATAGACACAACAAAACACCCGTTTAAATAAACATAAAAACGCTATGGTAGCACACTATGGTATGTGCAAGCTGCTGCCATATGATGCTGTTGTCATTGTTTAAGTGTTGAAATGACATACACAAATATTTACTTTTATATTCCCCAGTTGGCCATGGCTTTAAGATATTCCTGAAAATGGGAGCATGACTAGTTAAAATCCCTGAGGATAAATAAGAAACGGCCAACACAAATTTTAAATGACATTTTCAAACAAGTGTCGCAAAAACGTCAAAGATAATAAAAGCAACAGTGTTGCTCAACTTTGTGTTTACATTTTTCGTATGAATGTGTGTGGGCTACAGCATAGTAGATAAGTTCGCTAAAATAAGGATTTATGATTAGATGATGCAAAATATCCTTTACTTTACTCTCAGTGATCATGCAAGTGATAACGTTATCAATTTGTTCCAAGAAGCGATAAAGTTTTTCTCTTTTTTTTTCTTAAACAATCACAAAGACGGAAAAATACATTTAGAACTTAGTTAACATCGGTGAAGTAGCTTAGCAGCAGAACAAAAAAACTCAAATACATATTTATATACGAGTATATTTGTACTTAGCCAAGACGCAAAAACCAGAACGCAAGCCTTCGCGTTCTGGTGAAAACTAAATATCACTTCCTTTATTTTGAATTTTGACACCATTGCTTAGATTTTGTTTCTCAGGTTTTTTAAAGAGATTTACAGACTTTGTCTGTTACTCTGGCCTTATAAGTAGAGATGCAACATCGTTGTGAAAAGCATCGATGTTTAAAAATATCGATATCGATGTTAAAAAACATCGGTAAAAACACGACACGATTGAAACATCGATGTTATAAACTTCTTTGCATTAATACTTACGGACTGCTTAAATTCGTCCTTGCTACTAAAAATCTTAGGGACCAACTATATTAGCTTCTGTCAAAAATTAAAAAAAAACCTGCCAAATAAAACATTTGACTCCGTACGGAAAGTACGATCAGCTTCGCTCTTCGCTTAAGCAAATGAAAGATTCATAAAACTTGACAGAAAATTTTCTTAAGTACAATATGGGTTGACACATATGATTTACATGTTTTTGCACAGTTGTTTAAGCCAACTTAAGCATATTATAGTTGGGCCTTCACACTTGTTCACACAAAATTGTTAAAGCATTTCTTAAGTTTATAAAATGGGTTTCCCCTTATTACATTAAGTTATGCAATGCATTGTATGCATGAACACATACTAACATATATATATATGCTTTGAAATACACTTTATATTTTTAATTGAAAAAATAAAAATTAAAAATCTTAAAAATATAAAAAAAAATTTAATAAATGAAAATATTAACTGGACGATATCGATGTTTTTTAGGTTTGATGGACGATATATCGGCCATCAATACATCGATGCTTATGAACGATACATCGATATTTTCTAATCATCGCTGTATCGTTTGCATCCCTACTTATAAGTATTTAATAGCAGATTTCATTGAGGAATTGTCACTTATGTCGACGTTAAAAGAGTTATTTAAAAACATAACCCATGACTTCGTAGTTCAAATTGTCTTTACTTCCTACTTTTGTTTTTATTTTAAAATTAATTAAAAGAAAATTTGAAACACATTTTTGTTTATATCGTCGCAAATTTTGGTTGTGACCCTCTTCTTGTCACCAAAGAACACATCAAAGAAAAATTAATGAATTTGTCATTAATCGTATCGCCAACGAAGATTTATGCTAAAATATCATCGAAAAAAAAAAAATTAAATTATAAAAAAAAAACAAAATAAAATATTTCCAGCAAAAAACAGTGATGCAATGTCGGTGTGGCCAACTGGTCTACAAGTGACACATGTTGTTTCTTTGTAAACGTTTTGCGTGTCTTACTTAACACATCAAAGGCTTTTAGTATGATTTTTTTGCCTGTTGTTTTTATTTATATATTTTTCGCTTACATTGCAATAGAAAGCATGAAGCATACAAATTAGTTCAAACTAAATAGTGCAGAAAATTATGATTTTACATAACTTTCATGAATAAATTAATACCGGTACGTATGAGTAATATTTGTTAATTGTGGTAATCATCCGTTCTGTATGGAGCTTTGTTTTAGTTGTAATATTTTTAAGTAAAAAACTTCAAGTTGTTCTTATTTTAGTCATTGTTATGTATTTGTACTGTATTTTATAAGATATCTTAAATGAAAATAATCAGTATTGTGGTTATTTTGTTGAACTATTTATGGTTTTTAATCCAAATTTTTTAATATTTTTAATTAGGCTAAAGTTCATCAAATTTAATTTTCATTAAATTATTTTTATGAAGAAAGGAATTTTACAACATGAAATTAATTAAAATTTATTGATAATTTTTCATTCTTGACTGAAGCTGGGCTCGAACCCAGGCGTTTTTACGGACAGGTTACCCTTACATGTTTCGATTGCAACCGTCAGCAGTCGTCGATGGCTGTGAGTGTTAAACGGCAAGCCCTCTGAAGAGATTGAGTGGTTGCAATCGAAACATGTAAGGGTAACCCGTCCGTAAAAACGCCTGGGTTCGAGCCCAGCTTCAGTCAAGAATGAAAAATTATCAATAAATTTTAATTAATTTCATATTGTAAAATTCCTTTCTTCATAAAAATAATTTAATGAAAATTAAATTTGATGAACTTTAGCCTAATTAAAAATATATTTTAAAGGAATATAGACATTAGGGTGGGTCACTGATGTATGAGAAAAAATAAAAGTTCTCGAATCATGTTCTAATATCAATATTTTTTTGTCTTACGTCAAAACAAATAAAAACTGAAAAAGTCACATCTTCAGCCCGCGCAAGAGCTCCCAAAAATTAAGTATATGTAAGAAAAGTAAATTTTTTAAATTTAAATATTTTATTTACCATCAATTATTATTAATTAAAACTGCAAACATTTTGAATTTAACTTAAAAAAAATAAAACTTTGGTTTTTATACAACAGAAAACAATAAAATGATTTTTTGGTCACAAAATCTTGTTTACTGTAAAATCTAGGCATCTCTCGTCTTGATTAAAGTTTCGTCTATGTTAAGCCTTCTCTTAATGTGTTATTGTATAGAGTCATGGATACTTCTAATACTACATATATTCATGAACCTTCAAGTGGATAAAATACAGTAATATGCTTTTCTGCAATACAATGCTATTGTTGTTATATTCAAAATTTAACAAAATTGAAGGTCAAAGCGCGGGCTGTTACACTAAAAATAAATTATTAATATGGGCATTTCCATCGAAGATCCACCGCAACAAAAAAATTATAGGTTCTTGAAAAGACTTTGTTTTACCATATTTTAATAGGAAAACAATCAAATTTAAAAAAAGTAAAAAAATTTTCTATTTATTTATAACCCATTTCTAGATTTATGAATGCAAAGTCGATCAAGTGCAACTTTTCTTATTTGGATATTTCTATTGTACGTTTTGCTATGATAAAAGTTCTTAAAGAGAGACATTATGCATTGACTTTTTCTCATGTGCGACATTGAAAAACATCATTTTCTATCAGTGCGTCGAAACTAAAAGTAGAAAGCTCATCAAATTACCAGGCCAAACAGAGATTTTTTATAAAATTAAAATAAAAAAAAATTTCTGTAAAATAGCAAGATTTGTGATCTTGGTACTTATATAAAAATGTTCACGTGCGACATCGTAAGTGTGAAAATTAAAAATTTGACAATTATTTTTTTATATATGTAAATGATTTATTTATGTTAATATATATATATTTCAATCATTTAAATCTAGATGAGCAAAAAAAAGCACTAAATTCAAAAACAAAGCCATATTCTAGCCATTAACAATGATATACGATACGATGAGATTAGACTTTAATTGACGATGCTATATATATGTATAAAAAGGGCTGTAATTTAGGGCGTGACAAACAAATTTTTTTTTAAAGTTTTTCAAACTTAATTAATATACCTTTTATTCTAGGGCGTGACTGATGAAAATATTTTTGTTTGGATTGGCTTCTACCTGATTTAAGGTATTGTGTGTGTGAAAAATAAAAAAAGGGGCTTAGTTTGTAGGCGTGTCATAAAAGTGGGCATATTAAAATCTATACATACGTAGTTTTAGAAGGACTTTCTTGGCACGGAAAAAAATTGGACATTTGGGGGAAGGATCCGAGATGGCATAAGTCGCGCCCAGAATTTGAGACCGGATTAAAAAGTCACCAAAGACAGAAATGCAGCCACTATCAAGCCATGAACAACGATATGCAAAAAAAAATGTTTCCTGTTTTAGAAACTTCATTGACATATCTTTCATTCTAGGAGGTGACAGGCACAACTTTTTTTTTTGTATGGAGGTCGACCCAGTCTAATCAATATATATATATATCATGATGGAAAAAAATGTCATGTGCGACAGATCACGTGCGACAGCGATTAAAGCTTAATAAAAAAAAGTATACATTATTTTTATATAAAATGACAGCCATATTTAAGAGACATGAGTGCATTACATTCTACAATTTTTCGCATTCAAATATTGCCTCAGATTTCGCTGAAATCGGCATTCGAATAAATGGCCACAAGCCCCACTTCTGTTTTCGTCACGTGCAAATGCCTTGTATTTTTGCAATTTTCTTGAAAACGAAACAATTTATCAAAATGAATAATAGCACCAATTATAGGGCTAATTAATAGCTATAACTTGAATCTATTGCCAAAATAAAAATACGTTTTAATTTGACTTTTTTTTAGCTTCAAATGTGTACGCTGGTCACGTTCGACATGATGGAAATGCCCATATTTTACAGGGGTCTATTGCAGACAAAGACTACAACATATTTATGCTATTAGAAGTCGATAAGAGAAAAAAAATATTTTCGACCCACCCTAATATACATACATTTCCAATTTATCTGACTTGTCTCATTACTGGTGACTTATAAAATTGGTAATTTATTTGTCTGGAATTTTTAGAAATAATAACTTTAAAATATGTGAAAGATCTTAGTACATGTTTTATTGCCGCTAGGATTATGGCCTTTTCAACACTTTGTGTGCAGAAAGTATTTCGGCCTGCCTAAAAGCTTAAGAATTTAAAAACCTTAATGCTTGGATTTTGTCAAACATTCGGTAACATTGGTTTGGGGTCACCCAGTAAAAACTTCGCCCACAAAATAATGTGTTGAGTAATCAGAAAATCATAAAAGCACTACTTACAACTCTGCTGAAAGAACCAATGAATTTTACAAGGGATGCCCCAAAATGAAGACATTCAAAAGTAATTCATTAGTTTTTTACTTAAAAACATCCAGAAGAAAGGAGTTATGTAAGTTGTTATAGAATAAAGCTACTAAATAATGAGTTAAAGAAGCTATACATTTTGAAAAAGCAAGCGAAGTTTTTACTGGGTAATTTATTTTATCATTTCCTTTTAAAAACTTTTAATTTTTGACATTGAATTTAAGTAATGTGTGTATTCTGCGAAATATATTTTCTTTTTTACTTTCTTCAATGCTGTGAAATGACCTTTGATTTTTGGCTTTACTCAATTATTATTATTTTCATGGTCAGATATTTTTTTTAGTAAAGCAGAGAATCAAATAAAACACACCACACAATAATTTGTTAGTATAGAAAATTGAAAAGATGAAAATAGATTTAAATTGCTCTTTTTCAATTTAAATACAAATTTTCAAACATTTGTATAAATTGTATATCTTAGAGAATTTTACTAGATTAATCTATGGCAAATGTATTTTAAGTTTGTTATTTTTGTTATTTTTAAGTAGGTTTATTTAAGGGATCACAAATTATTCAAGTAAATACATATTAATTAATGTTCTAGGTTTACATAATGTTACATGGATATCAATCTTAATTAATACACATTTTCTCTACACAATATAAAACTTTGTATTAAATATTTAAGGTGCTGAGAAAGGTTAATTTATTTGAGTTATTAAGATTATATACATTTTCGTTTAATTCGATTTATTTGTATTTATCTTAAAAAAATCAGCATTAGAATAGAAATAACCACAAAAAAAGAAACACTAAAAAAGCGCTAAAACTTCTTATTATTTAACTCAACTTTGATATCTAAAAATGGCGCACATTAACCTTTTTGTCCCAAGGTTACAGCCAATTAAAATTAGTAAAAAATGTGCAATGAATTTACCAATGGGGAACGGATAATAAACGACTTTCTGGATAAAAATTTAACTATCAAAAATCATTTTTAAATGGTTGTATTGTATAAAAAATATGTCATAGACTATTTTTTGTGGGGCTATGTTAAAGCTCATGTCTATACACACATGCCCGCTTTAATTGACGCATTGGAAGACAACATTGAAGCATTTAGTCATGAGATACCGGCCGAAATGTTGAAAGGAGTGTGCCAAAATTGGACTTAGCGGATGGACCATTTGAGGCACAGTCACGGTCAACATTTGCATTAAATTATCTTCAAACATTAAATTATATGGACCGTACTTTCGATTCAAATAAAGATTTCATGCATTTTTCTGAATTTTATGTGTTTTTTTTTAAACTTTCCTAAAACTCTTAAAAAATCACCCATTATATTAAGTAGTTCTTTTTTTGCTAACGAGTATCAGATAAATTAACAGCTTTGCCCAAGATATCGACCGCTCACGCTTGCTTTCATTTTAAACGACAAACAGCTGATTTGCTCCCCACCAGAGAACCTCAAAATTCACTATTTTTGTTGATTTATTCATACGCTAAAATTTACAATAACTCTATACATGCAAAACAAAGTTCAACGTTGGTAATTTTTACATCCTTTCGTACACATTTTATTTTTGCATTTATTCGTTTTTTATTGAAAGTGCTTTATTTGCATTTTTGTTGCTTACGCAATATAACAAAACTGAGTAAATTCAAAAGAACACATTCTTATACTTTTGTTTACAATAGCAACAACAATAAACCACTCGATGAGACGCTTTTTCCAAATTAACAACAATAAAAACAACAATAACAAAAATACATTGTACATAGTATGTACTACATACCTACTACTACTACTACTACTGTAATTTTTAAAATGAAAAAAGTCTGTTTCTATGGAAATTGTGTGTACCTACATATGTATGTGTGTTTAGTTTGATTTCAATTTTTTTCTTGTACTACATAGTTAATGCTGAATAAATCCATGAGTAAGATTGCTTGATTTCTGGCTTTTTTGTTTGTATTTTTTTTTCTGTACCAAAACAATTATTTTCGAACCGAACACAAAACATCTTTATTAAAAAACGAAGCTAACGATTGTATAAATAACAAAGCACGATGTGCGTTATTTGAATGACTGCAAGCCAGCAGCGAATATTTGCGGTTGAGGAAATTTCATTGTATGACCGCAAGCGAGTGTATTTGTTGCTGTTGATTAAATGCGATTTTTTTTCAATTGCATAAAGCTGTTCTCTGCTCCCCACTTAAAACATTCAGCGCGACAAGTCGATTCACAATGCAAGCTAGCGTTATAGTTGTTATACAAATTTTTGCCTGACTATGTAATAATACGCTACCACAAATGCTAAAATCAGTTACTTGTGTCGTAGTTGTCGACAAAGGCATTTTGTTGCAATATTGAAACAGCAAAACTAAATACATATTTCTTATAAAAACATTTTTTAGTTTCTTGATGTGTTTATAGTTGCTCTTTTTCATTAGACTTTTGTAAATAATTTGTTCGCTTTTAATAAGTAAATCTCTGTCGTGTTCATTTAAAAGGGGTTTCATAATTTATTTTGAGTTATTTAATTTTTCTTCGATTTTATTAATGCGTGTATGTTTTTATTGTATTGAAAATTGTAATATTTGTTGTTAAGACGGTAATACTTTACGTAAGTAAAATCAATTGGATAGTAGTATAAAATTCTATCCGTATTTTCTTTGGCACATGCCAAGGAGTATACCAAGGAGATATTTTGAGACCTTTCCTAAGTATCATATTGATGGACCCGTACTTTGAAACAATTTGAAAATAAAGCTGTATGAAATCGCTATGCTGGCATATACAGACGATGTTTTTCTCTTAGCAGAATAAATAGAAAGCCTTCAACAAAATTTTAACATTCAAACATCAGAAATGACACACTGAGAACTTCGTATTAATGTTCAAAAAACGGAAACAATGATCATATAGAGAGAACAAGAGTCCTAGCTTATAGCATTGGCCAACACACCAAATAATGATTGAGTTCTGCCCATTGTTTTTGGTTGAAATTGAGAGTGGTGATTCCGATAGCATTAATCGTTTAAATCTAGCAGCTCTAGTTTTAAAAAATATAGTGACATTTATCATCCCAGTAAAAAACGTGCTCCAAAAGGAGCAGGTTTTTTGTATGAATTCATACCTCAAATCGCTACAAACCTGCTGATGGGATGCCTGATTTTTGTATGGGGTGTTCCCGGTTTGGAGGACTATTTTCGGCTGACAATAAGCGCTTCTTTTTACATGCAAACAAAGCGCTCGTAGAGTGCTTTTTTAACGGTTAACTATATTAACATATTCATTAATGTTTTGCTTTTACTTGTTTAAATTCCTTTTTTCAATCATTTTCGTAAACCATAATATTTTTTTTTTTCGCTTAAAACCCCTCTTCGTTGCCAGCACTAAAATAGTAGCTTTTTTGTATGTTTTATTCGCTATCATTTACTGCTTTATAAGAGCTCTCTAATTGAAGCGCTTGAGTATGCGCTTTTTCTCTGTAGTGCTTCAAAAAACACAAATTTTTTTTACTGGGATTTGCAAAATTTACACCATTTTCAGTTTTAATTGGTCAGTTTTTCGCGAACGGTCTTCGAACCTTAAAATACTGGACTATTAATCTACACAAAAATGTCTTTCATTCAAATAGAATCACATTGTTGTTCAAAATTATTTAATTACTATTCCTTAAAACTTTGAAATATTCAATTGTTTCCCACCATTTTTCAATGTATGCACAAACAAGACATTCCAACAAACTTATTTAAGTAAAAAAACATTTAATCCATTAAAAGGGTCCTGAAATATTTTAAAAACCTCTTAACATCTTATCTCATTTTCTACATATTTTAAATAGTACCAAAATATCAAGCTTCACGATGATTACCTGGCTCCCGCCAGATCATTGATGTCCCAAATTTGATACTGGGTCATTTTGCAATTTACCATCGCCCCGGCCGTAAATAGACTGCGCAGTTTTGTTTGCCTTAATTAATGATTAAAATAGGCAGCTTCCTCGAAGTTTAAAGGTTTACGATTCAGTGTATGAATATATTGACACACACTGTCTGGATAATTTGTACAGTCTTTTCTTCGTAGCCATTTTTTTATTGATGATAAATTTTATATAAAAACCAAACTATTTTGAATGGGGCTTAAAAGGAAAATTCAAAGAATTTTTTGAAATGAATGCACAATATCTCTAAAACAAGAGGTGGCAGACAAAAACTTATAATATATATTCGTTATCAGTGAACGAAAATACATAAGGTCTGCTGTTTTTTTTTCAGAAAATTAACATAAAAAATAGTTTGAGGAACTAAATCAAAAACACAATAATTTCGATACTCTTGCAATAACAGTGAGATACCCTATTTACGAAATCCATTCCAATGCCATTGAGTCGGTTCAAAAACAATTCCTGTTGTTTTGTCTTCGTGGATTACGTTTTAACCCCTTAAACTTGCCTTCATATGCTGCTCGACTTGCTCTTATTAAACTTCCTACATTAAAAAGTCGTAGAACTATGCTTAATGTGTCATTTTTAATCAATGTTATTAATGGTGACATCTGCTGTGGATTTTTGATTAATGATATTTCTCTCAACATTC
The DNA here is from genome assembly GCA_930367215.1 of Pollenia angustigena. NCBI lineage: Eukaryota > Metazoa > Arthropoda > Insecta > Diptera > Polleniidae > Pollenia > Pollenia angustigena. The sequence goes on along the minus strand of OV884057.1, from coordinate 182,753,008 downwards.
CTCAACGTCCATCCCGGAATTGCATACCATTGTCAGTTGCATTTGTTAGATCTAATTATGCTAATGCTGACCCTCTCAGGAGAATGAGCAATGCATTTAACAAATTATATAGATTTATCGACTTTTCATCAAATCCTAATGCTATAAAAAGGGCAATAATCACATTTCTCAACACTTAGTAATTTTTCTTGTTAATTATGTATAATATTTTTATGTGTATCATTTTGTAATCAATTATTTTTTAAATTATCTGTAAGGAATAAAATTCCATAGACATATATTAATAAATAAATAAATATCCTGATATATTTAATAATGTGACCCAGCTCAACAGAAGGAGATTTTTGTGTAGATTAATAATCCAGAAAGTATTTTACGGTTTAAAAGACCGTTCGCAAAAACCTGACCGAGTAAAACCGAAAATGGTGTGAATTATGCAATTTATAATTGTCACTATCGGGCATGTTCTAGAAAACAAAATGAAGTGGATTTAAAATGAGCCAATTTTAAAAACGACCAAGTACTGAAAGTATATAAAAATATTCCATTTTATCTATATAATTTTTTGAGTACCAATAAGCTTTTAAAGAACATCTTTTTAAACAAAGAAAAAATATTGTCTTTGCGTAAATAATTGAACTTAAAATGTAGTTCGATTTCAATTCCACTTCATTTCAATTTCTAGAACATGCCCGTATATCTTTAAAAGAAGAGCTGTTATTGAAAAACTAATGGTACCATCGTAATCAGCAGACTAAAAGTCATAAAGATTAGCAGTCATTATTTAATCATCTTTAAAAAAAACTTCATTTTGCTCTGCAGTGCAATCAGAGGGAATGAGCCCAAGTTTTAAGTGACGACGGAAAACGGGACAAAGACTTGAATGCGAGTATTTCTGCTCCACAAATTTTAAATTTTATTAGCATAGGAAAATAAATCAGCAAAAAGACATCCCTACACTGGCTTATGGTTTAAACTCGCAACTTGCGTGTCAAAGATACACACTACTTCAAGAAAAAGCTGCGTGCAAGTAACGGAGATGAAATATATTCTCAGGATAGCTGGAAAAACAAGAAGAGATGGTGTTAGAAATGATGCAAAGATCAAATCTACATGTTAAAGTCCTCGCGAACAAAATTATAAGATGTAAAGCTAGAGGGTTCGGTCTCGTAATGAGAATGGAGGAATCCATGCCCGTATGTACTTGACCAAGTGGGTGAAAAAAATAATGCTAGTCCGATTAACAAGGGACATTTTCATAGAAAAGTCCTTGATCCTGAAACAGCCAAAACCACAGCCCAGGGTCGTAACCAATGACCCACTATTCGTTGTACCACTACACTGCAAGGTAGAAGAGGTCAAGAATGATTAAGTAAGTAAGAAATTTTAAAAATTGCAGTAAAAATCCTGCTATGAAAAACAAAACCACTTATATTTTTTCTATTTTTCGCCCATTTTTAATTTTAGCTATTCACAGATGTTTTCATTTGCATATTTTATTTGTTAACATAAAAATTACTTATTGATCTAAAAACTGCCAAATCTTTCAATCAATGTCGTACACTATTAGATGTCGTACGACTTGTATTACCGTCTAGCACCTCCTTAAGTTGTTCTTTGCAGCAAATCAAGTAGCGCAGATCTGTACTTTTATGGTTTTATTTACATGTTTTGGCGATTTTAATTTCCAAGCAAGCGTTTGACTTGTGGAATAGTTGATATGTTACTAAATTTGCCAATGCATAAATAACGTAAAACCTGACGACAGACAAGTCAATAGTTAATGATGGTGGAAGGGGGCACTTATGACATCATCATAATTCGTTACTTGTTATCGCTCGCTTAAGTTATTGATGGATATTATGGGTCAGGCATAATGTGACATATGTTTCTATGGTTTTAAGAATTTTTTTGAAAATATAAAAGGTAACAAGAACTTTAGTATTTTTTTCATTTGAGAAATCTAAGAGTAAGCAAGCGATTCGTTAGCAATTTAAGTTCAGAAACGTAGGTTGCTAGCCTTCGTTCCCTAGTTTGGCGCCCTATGCTCCAGTGGGAGTTGGAGGAACATATATATATAAATATATATATATATATATATATATATATATATATATATATATATATATATATATATATATATATATATATAATATATAAGAGTAAGCAAAAATTTAAGTCTATCTATATCATATATAAATTGCTCTACAATTTTGGTAAAATGTGTTTATATCTGTGGCATTTTGACAAAACATCTTAAGTCAAGTTTAAAAAGTTGAAAAATGTTGTTAATCGTACGAATTTTCATTCAAAAACATTTTTGTTTTGGTTTATTTTATTATTTGATAAAAATAATTTTTTCACCGAGTTGTTTTTTAAAAACGTTTTTGCTATCTTATCTGGACTTAAGATGTTTTGTCAAAATGCCACAGATATTAAAGCGCTTTAAGTTGCATCATATTTTCCTAATCTTTTAACTAAACTTTATTTTGCCCAGATTTTAAACTTTTCTAAGATTAAAAATGTTTGCCTGTAAATCATTCTAGTAGTCAATATTCAGTAAGCTTGACTAAATTTAAATTGAACTTACTTTTTTTGGCATCCTTACAGGGGGAGTCGATACAAATCTATTGAATGTTCTTTTATTAAAAGAACTATGTTCATATGTCAGTGGAATAAATTTCAAACAAGTAAGCAAGTAAATGTGTGTGTAATAGCCTTTGTTACATGTGAAGCTATGACCGACCAACCCATAAGTTGATGCACAAAACTCACAATTCCCTCGAAAACTTTAGCAATTTCATGCATTTCTGATTAATGTCCAAAATAAGTAAACAATCGTTTCGTTCGCTTGGCTGGTTAAGTACTTTCGTTGTTGTGCCGTTGTAGTTGAACGGATGAATGTTGGTGGCTGCTGAAGTTGTACTAGTTGGCATAAAAATGAATCATGCAGAATGTAAACATTTGCCTAAACTTTTGCATCTGCAGGCTGCGTTTTTTCTGTTTCTCTCTGTTAAAGAATATAAAGAAAGTTTGTAATTCTTCAAAGTTTTGCAGTTGTGTTTTCTAGGCTTTAGAATATGAGAATGTTTTAAAGTGTGTGTGATAACATTTTGCTATTGGTAACACTTGGCATGTAATGAATGCGGTTGAGTGTTTGGAGGGGTAAATATACTGGATTTATTTGTGGCAGTTATATGTTTAAGGCAATAAGATGAAAGAAATAAGTCAACTTGTAAGAATGCTATAGTTGATATCGATAGTTTTGTCTACATTCATATGTCACTTAAAGCGTGCTCACAAGTTTACAATTTGATGTCAGTGATATATGGCAGCATCAAAAGATTACAAATAGTGAATTTCTGTTAAAGTTTTTCTATAAATTAAAATTTTTTTGCATTATTACAAGTGTTTCTATACGGGAAATACGGGAATTCCCGAGATTTTTTTATTTTATATAATTGTAAATAAGTTATGTCAAGAAATATATCGACGGCTTATATTCAATACCCGCCATCCGCCAAAATACAATTTTTCAGGAGAGAGAAAAAACTGGTTCTTTCGAAAATTCTTAAGGTATGAATTAATCTTTCTTCTATAATATTTTTTAAATATGACTACTAAGTCACCCTTATAAAAAAAGTAGAACTTTTAACTCTATTCGTAGCGATATGGTTGATGTCGGGTATTGCAACTGAAATCTTCAAATATTTTTATGGCGTATAGCGGTAATTGCACAGTAATAAAAATATGTTTTTATGCTCTAATATGTAATTTTATTAAATTAAGCATTTGTTTAACGTTTTTCTAACATAAAAGAATTCAATAACAAAACAATAACAAAAAAATAAACATAATTAAAAAAGGTAATTCAAATTGGACATTGTCACATTGCTCCTTATTACTTTGACTCCATCTGAACTAAATTATCATAAAAGTAATGATATTCTAGTGGTATAACCGGCTTCAAATCTTGAAGATGTTTCCATTTACTAGGCTGGATTGGTAACTGAGCAGTATGCAAATGCATATAATTTAGCTGTTAATTTAACTGTTCTGCAACCCGATAATGATGTTAAAAAATTATTAAAAGACTATGCTTGAATTACGTATTCATATTTTTTCTATTTGTTTTTTCTATGGGAGGTGGGCGTGATCAGGTATATATTTTCAGGAGCCCATTTTACAATTATATTATCTATTTTTTGTGAAAATGGAGTTGATGTATTAGAAATCAAGGCAGAAATCAAATTTCACACAAATGATTATGAGTGCTTAAAAATGCTATGCGCCAAAAAACAATGCCGTAGGTTAAAATTTAATTTTTACTTTGTATGGGAGATGGGCGTAAAAGTGGGCGACTCATTTTGATTTTTCCATTTTTCTTGATTCAAACAAATGCCTATGTGCATTTCTATTTTTTGCCGCTCGTTCTATGAACTTCAACCAATGTGTGGCGTATGGCGGGTATTGCATTAAAAAAAATCGTGCGGTTGATAGCGGTATCACAAATATTTAAAAAAAAGAACTAATATTAATTTTTTTTTTCTGAAATTTTTGTCAGAGTTAAAGCTGGCATCAGTAAACAATTTGCCATCAAAAAGTCGTTTTCCAATAATTGGTGTATGGCGGGTATTGAATATAAGCCCTCGATATGAATATTAATTCAAATCTTATTAAGGCAATGTTTAATGTTTGATACTCCGCAATTTCGAACTAGTAAAAGCAGAAGAGTAAAAATGCGCACAATTTTAAATTTATTAAAGACCCAGATTTATTTTATAAAAACGAAAAAAAGTAATTCCCAATTGTTTCCAAATATTTTATGATTTTATATGACAAGCAGCTGCATAAAAGACTTTATGGATAAGATTCTTAAAATGCAGTTAATACTATTTTTGTAAGAGATGATGACAAAACAGAAACATAAACATAAAGAATATTTTTTTAAGCAAATTGTTAAGAAAACGCTAATTCGAATCAAGGAAAATCATTTTCTTTATAAAAAAAAATTACAGGTTTTTGAAGGAAGAGATGAAAAAACTGAAAGTGTCTTAAGATAAAAAAATTTTCTTTTGACAATAAATGCAAACATAGGTAGAAAGTGAAAGAGTTTTCTCATTTACAGGACCTTTCTTGGTTCAAATTAGAAATAGGCTGTTAAACGATTCTTTAAATGCTTGTTGTGCACTAAAATCCTTTTTTCAAAGAAGAAATATTTTGTTAAATTATTAAACTATATTGATTTTTAATGTCAATGTCAATGTCAATGTCAAGGTCATATCAAAAACAGATTCTTTTTTAATTTTTTTTACGAACGTTTAATGCATTTATAAACTTATTTAATAGATCTCATGAGATTTTATTTATTTTTTTGTGCAAAACAATTAAATTATATTTTGCATCGTTTTATCTTAAGTAGGAATTTCCGGGAAATATTTTGTCATTAAAAAGCTAATTTTTTTATAAATAGCAAATTTATGCAAAATTTCCTATAAATAACAAATTTGTGTAAAATTTCCTATAAATAGCAAATTTATGCAAAATTTCCTATAAATAACAAAATTTCCTAAAAACAGCATATTTATGTAAAATTTCCTATAAGTAGTAAATTAATGCAAAATTTCCTATAAATAACAAAAGTTCCTATAAATGGCAAATTTATGTAAAATTTCCTATAAGTAGCAAATTTGTGAAAAATTTCCTATAAATAGCAAAATTTTATAAAAATAGCAAATTTATGCAAAATTTCCTAAGAATAGCAAATTTATGCAAAATTTCCTAAACATAACAAAATTTCCTAACAATTGCAAATTTATGTAAATTTTCCTAAAAGTAGCAAATTTTGCAAAATTAACTAAAAATAACAAATTTATGTAAAATTTCCTAAAAATAACAATATATCCTAAAAATAGCAAACTTATGCAAAATTTCCTATAAATAGCAATTTAATGTAAAGTTTCCTTTAAGTAGCAAATTTATGCAAAATTTCCTATAAATAACAAGTTTTCATATAAATAGCAAATTTATCGATTTGACAAATTTTTCTTTTAAATGTTCGTATTAATCCATTTAACGTTTTCATCGAAAGAAAAATGTACCACGCCTACTTTTACGCCCACTTTTTCTATTAGGCGCATAACTTGAGAACGGCTTGACCGATTTGGACGATTTTAAATCATCGCCATGGTCCAACTTAGGTTTTTACGGAAAAAAAATTTTGGCCCACCCACTTTAACGCCCATTTTTTTAGATTTACCTAAAATCAGAACACGGCTCTATCGATTTGACTAATTTTTCTTTCAAATGTTCATATCTTTTTAACGGATTTTAAAAACCGAACGCAAACATGTTTCCTTATTTGGACAGGACAACTTCTGTCGGGTCAGCTCGTTTCCTATAAGTAGCAAATTTATGCAAAATTACAATAGAAAGCTAATTTTTGCAAAATTTCCTATATAAATACCAAATTTTTGCAATACATCCTAAAAATTTTTACAAAATAGCCAATTATTACAAATTTGCTTAGTTTTCTTTTGCAAAGTTTTCTAAATATATATAATTTTTTGAAATTTTTTTATTTATGCAAATTTTTCTAACAATATAAAATTTTGTTGATTTTTTTTAAAGGAATTTTCAGAATATTTTCTTCAGGTAGCAGAATTCTGGAAATTTTTTTTTATAAGTACCTACATTTTCTCACAATATACAGTAAATAGCAAAGAATTGAAAAATTTTCTAAAAGTAGGGTATATAATCAGATAGCGAAACTTGTCTCTTGAGGCTCATGGACGCAACTACATACAGAATCATTTAATAAAGCAGATAAGAGAAACGAATAAATGAAAGAAATAACAGCATTATGCCATTGGCAAATTGTTCCATCATCAATGGTCGCTCAGCGTAAACGATGAAATGTAATGAAATACACACACCAACGTACAAACATGCTCGCAAATGGAAAAATACCATGTTGCCATATGTGCTTTAGTTAAAAGTACTTTCAAACTTGTGCTATAAAATACTCATAAGGATATATTAAAGTCATAGTTGCGAGATAGTAGTTCGAATACTCGCAGTGTCCTGCATTATCTTGTATTTGTATTGTATGTTTATGTGTATGTAGTAAGTGTTTTTGTTTTTTTTTTTTTTAGAAAAGTTTGCTTGTTTTGCAATTCATGTGTTACGGTTAAATTGCTTGGCATGTCATTAAGAGTGACATACTCTGGGTCAACATGCAAAACTTTTTACCACAATTCTCTCAAGTCTCTTGATGGGCTTCTATATTAAACGGTTGTGCAGTGTGTTTGTAGTTAAAATTGGCCTTATTTTTTGTGTCTTCTTTTACAACTTCCTTGTTCTTTTTTTTTTGCAATCCAAAAGAGTTTGTTGTTATTTAGGCATGTTTATAATGTTTGTAGTTCCATTAAAATGTTTTGCATGCAACATATGAGATTTTTTTTTTGTTTTGTTAGATTATTTTCTATATAAAATGTGAGACTATTTTTGTTTGGGGTTTCTTTTTGCATACTACTGTATGTATTTCAGGCATGTAGTATTTATTTTGTTTTTTATACTATTTATTATTTATATTTTTTTGTTTTTAATGTTCTTGCCAAAATCTTTCTTTAGCATTGTTTATGACACAAGTTTGAAATTTTTAGAAAAAGTTGTGTTTGTGATTGCATAAGAAACATTTGTTAAGAAGCGAGGGTGAAAGAAAAATTTCTTTAAATTCTTATGTTGAAGTAATTAAGAAAAATTGTGGCTAGCTAGATTTGTATATTTGAGGGTTAAAACGAAAAAGTGCCTATGTTGAATTAAGCTTAATTTGAGTTGATAGCACTGTTGAGATCTTAATGATTTATAGTAAATTTAGGGATGTTATACCAAAAATTACTTTCTGTTTATTCTTTTTTATATGTACAGTATCATTTGATATACAAATTCAAGTTTACTTTCGATATGGGCATTTCCTGGGGTCACGAACGTACGTTCGTACGCTTTTAATGTAAAAATAATATAGAAAACAAAACTTTTCCTAGTATTTTTTTTTCGATTCGATAGCATTTGCGTAGCTCTATGTTAAGTGCAAAAGATGGATTTCATCGAGTTTAAGTTTTCATAATAAGAGTTATAAACGTGTGGTTACGAACGTACGCAAAATAGAAGTCAACTTTGGCTGACAGTAGTGAAATGTAAAAATCTGCGCAATGGAACGGAATATTAAAAAGTGAATAATTTATTTTAAAAGTGTATTAATGTAGGTCTCCATCCAGTATTTACAAAATAATATATCTCTCTTGGTTTTGTTTAATTGGCTTATTTACCGGTCGCGAACGTATGGATCGCGAACGTACGAACTTTCCATATATTTTTCATTATTATCACCACGCATTTTCCCATAAATGTCTTCAAATTTCCTTAACAAAAAAAACGCAATACTCCTTTTACAATTGATTGTAATGAAGAGATTATGAAGAAAGAGTGTAAACATAACATATTTCTTGCATGTAAAATAAGTGTATAAAAATGTCATTAGAAGTAGAAAATACAGAAAAATATAAAATTTTCCAATTTCCAGCCCAATTTCCTCAAGTCAAACAGCTGAGATATGCTCTTAAACCATTCATTTATAAGAACAAAGACTTTTTTATAATAATAAACAATAAAAGACGATGATAATCAACATTTTATTTTTTCATCCTGGTACCGTGGCAAAAATACAAAATTTGATGACAAAATCTTGTAAAATTGATGAACACATCGTATAAAGACCATTTTACTGATCAGAATTCAAAAACGTTTTTCTTAATTGGATAAGAATTATAGCTGGTGGAGCTGCTTAAAGTCGACAGTTTTTTAGAAATTCCATAAAAAGGTGATTTTGAGAAAAAAAAAGACATTTTAGAATTGAAGTGTCAGAAATATTGCTATGTGATCACCACTTTTTTGGTATTGTTTTAAAGGTATATTTATTGTTTATTAAAAAAAGTAAGAAAATGTCCACCAGATACCCTACTTTTTTGGCAGTTGCCGTTTTTCAGACACCCTATATTTAGGGACTTTTTACAAATAAAATAGAGAATATTTAAAAATGGGCAAAAATGGTCACGCCCATATTTTTTTTAGCATATTAACTACACAGTACTTTAAATAATTTAGCTAAACTGGGCCACAAAAAATGACAGGTTTTCTTGAAATTTGAAGAAAGATGCTACCCAGTAAAAAAAATTTGGGTTTTTGGAAGCACTACAGAGAAAAAGCGCATACTCAAGCGCTTCAATTAGAGAGCTCTTATAAAGCAGCAAATGATAACGAATAAAATATACAAAAAAGCTGCTATTTTAGTGCTGACAACGAAGAGGGTTTTTAAGCGAAAAAAAAATATATTATAGTTTACGAAAATGATTGAAAAAAGACATTTAAACAAGTAAAAGCAAAACATTTATATAGTTAGCCCTTAAAAAAGCACTCTAGGAGCGCTTTGTTTGCATGTTAAAAGAAGCGCTTATCGTCAGCAGAAAATAGTCCTCCAAACCGGGAACACCCCATACAAAAATCAGGCATCCCATCAGCAGGTTTGAAGCGATTTGAGGTATGAATTCATACAAAAAACCTGCTCCTTTTGGAGCACGTTTTTTACTGGGTACAATCTTATAGCCAGCGTTGCCACAGCCAAGATATTTTTGCAACCAAAATTAAAAAAAAAATTGCCAAATAAGGAAAAAAGCTACCAAAATTTTAATATTTTTTATATTTTATGTTATCCAACAGCACAAAAATGTAAATATAAATGGAACTGACTGACATATTTCTGTTAATGTATGCATATGTGCCTACTTATAAATATGTATGTAGCCTTATTTATGAACAATATTTTGCTGTGCCAATCAGGTAGGCATAATTATTAGAATTTGTTTATTTATTTAAATTTAAGAACACATTATGAAAATAGGCAGGTAGTTTTAAAACTTGGTTTTTATACTAAGTAAAATAAAAACTGCAGTTGAATGCATTACCCACAAAGTATAGCATAGAAGAAGCCTTAGCGTTATTTCCGGACTTGGGATTGTCAAAGGAGAAATATAATATTTTACGAAGCTCTTTAAAAATCATAATGTGAATGTTCTTCCTGGATATAAAAAGGTTACCTCTGCCAAAAAAGAGGCGGTACCATCTAATGTAAAAATTACTGAAGTATCAGCAGAAGTTGAACTGCAAGACTTAATGGATCATACATATAAACGCTTAGTTCAAAGTTTTCCTAAAAAAGAAAGAGCATTACGTCCAGATAGGCTTACATTGATGATATATGTTTGTTATCACATAAGATCAGTGATATGCAATCAAAGTTAGACCACCTCCAAGAACTAGCAAAGAAAGTTGGCCTAGAAATCAACGTTGCGAAAACAAAGGCTATGAGAATAAATAACAATAGCTCACATCATATTTTATTGAACAACCAACGCATCGAATACGTCAACAAATTCTGTTACCTAGGTAGCATAATAACAACTTCAGGCGGAACAAAAGACGATGTAGCCAATCGAATCAACCGAGCAAGAGCAGCATTCGGTAGACTGAACGCGGTCTGGCGCTCAACACAAATATCTAGGAACACCAAACTGAGGATATTCAAAGCGTGTGTCAAATCCATTTTGCTTTATGGTTGTGAAACCTGGTTGGTATCCATAGACACGACCAGGAAGCTGCAAGTGTGTTTAAATAAATGTCTTCGAATTATTCATAAAATATTTTGGCCAGCCACTATACGCAACCAAGATCTTTGGCAACTAGCGAACGAGGAAGAAATTGGCAAACAAATAAAAAGAAGAAAATGGAGGTGGATAGGCCACACTCTGAGAAAAGAGGCCACAAATATAACAAGAATGGCACTTAAATGGAATCCCCAAGGTTCTAGAAAACGTGGCCGTCCAAACAACACATGGAGACGATCAGTGAAAAACGAACTTAACCGATATGGTTTCACGTGGGACGATGCCGCAGTTGAAGCTAGAGACAGATTACGTTGGAGAAATCAACATGTTGAAGACCTATGCTCCATTGAGGAGTAAAGAAGGACAAAGAGAGAGAGAGGCTTACATTGATAAGCCAGTGGGGATGTGATGGATCATCTGGTCAAAGTGCTTACAAACAAACAATATCGACAACTGACATAACTACTACAGATGCAAATATGTTTATGGCTTCTAGAGTTCCTTTACGACTTAGAAGTGAAATCTCTAAGCATTGGAAAAATCCTCGCCCATCGTCAGTCCATTTTGCCGTCCGATATTTTTTAAATATGCAAAGGAGTCTTCAGAAATAATCAAGTCTACAGTAAATGATATAAAAAAGCAAATTTCCGAACTAAAGCCTTCTGTTATTGAAATAAAGAATGGAAAAATGGTTTTCATTAATTATGAATTTTGTCTTACAATGATTGATGGCAAAGTCTTAAATGTAATAACAGATACTTCTTCAACTTTGAAGTGTGCAATTTGCAAAAAGTCACAGAAGGACTTTCAAAATTTTAATGATTCAAGTGATGAGCAAAACTATGAATATGGAATTTCTCCGTTACATGCCAGAATTAGGTGCATGTAGTTTATTTTAAAATTAGCATATACAATTCCAAGAGAAGGAGAAAGTTTTCATGAGAATGCAACACCAAAAGAAAAACTAACTCCTCGAAAAAATATATAAATATATTATTTTCCATATATTACACATAGTTAATTTCTTTACTTAAATTCACAAAAAGCGTATCTAACATTTAGAAAAAAAAAATTTATATATAAAAAAGGACTACAAAACAGAACTCTTATGATCCTTTCCTATATTTCTTATAGTGCTAAAACTATACATAACCTTTTTTTATATTTTTTCTTATCAAGTTTTACTGTCTCAAACTAAAAATTTATTTTATTTATTAGATTCGCCTTTTGTTAATTAAAGAAACAATTTTTAAAATAATGTTTTTAATCTTTCCTACACCCCTGGCTGCCAGAGGTGACGATTTATCGTCACTTTGACGATTTTGTTCTAGTTTACAAAAGTTTTAAATATTATTTGGTATTTTTGAACAACTTCTTGGTTGACAGTAATTGTTCCGTGCACGCAGAGAAAAAACATGTTTAAATATGGTCACCTCCAACAATACTATGTTTAAAGAAAATTTTAACCATATTATGTTTAATTTCACCATATTTTTGTCACCGACAACCATGTTATGGTTAAATTAGTCCCCTATCAAGAAGCCACAACCATATTATGGTTGCCTCTAAACATGTTATGGTTAAATATGTAAATAATTTGTTTTTAAATGGACAATAGTATTTTCCTCTTTTTCAAGAGCAACATGCTATGGTTGAAAACCAACCATACTATTATAAGTGTTAAACATATTTTAGTTATTACTAATCATAATGTGTTCGGAGGCAACCATATTATGGTTGTGGCTTCTTTATGAAGGACTATTTTTACCATAATATGGTTGTCGTTAACAATAATATGGTTTAATTAAACATAATATGATTAAAATTTTCTTTTAACATAGTATTGTTGGAGGTGACCATATTTAAACAGGTTTTTTCTCTGGGTGTGTAATCAGTAGAAACTACTACTGAAAGAGAATGTTTGATGAGTAAAGTAAAACCGCTGTTCGGTATCTCTAAGTTGATGTAGTTCCCAATTTTCGTACCTTTTTACGAATGATAAAAATATCTTATTCGAGTCACGTCTCTAATTCTAGTTTCTAAAACTTTTGAAGCATATGACATCCTGAACAATACCAGACAAGCAAAGTCACAAGCTTTGAAATTTAACTTATTATTTAAAAAACGCTTGCCGCTTTTTTTAGTTGGTCTGTACAATACGTTAAAACTTGCATTTATACTTGCATTTATACTATACATTTTATTGTCAATAGGAGTGAGAATAGCGGTTTTATTTTGGGAGATCTTTCGCGATAAGGAATACATATATTTACCAGAGAACGACTTTGTGCGATTGCAAAAAAATCGCATTAAATGAACACCAACAAATACACTCGCTTGCGGTCATACAATCAAACTTGCGCAGGCGCAAACATTCGCTGCTGGTTTGCAGTCATTCAAATAATGCCCATCGTGCTTTGTTATTTATACCATCGTTTAGCTTCGTTTGTCAATTAAGATGTTTGTGTGTTTGGTCCCACAATGATTGAAAAAAAAAAATACAAACAAAAAAGCCAGAAATCACACAATTATTATTCATGTAGGCATTCAGTAGTAGAAAAAAAAAATGAAATGAAACTTAACTTTGTAAAAAAATTTCCAAAAATCATTTATTTCGAATTTTGTTTGAAACTCTTTGAAAACTCAAATACCCAGTATCTGATATTCTTCTCGGAGCATTCTTCTTGAGGCTATAGTAACCCAAAATTTTGATGGACAAATACTCAACATTTCAAATATTTTTGCAGATTCTAAAAACAAATATAAAAACACATACATAAAAGAACAAAGTTTTGTGAAGGCTTTATTCCAATTAGCTTTAAGCTTTATACGAACTGTATCTTAATTAAATTGTTGTTATATAGTGTGCTCAATATACAAGTATCTATAATGTTTATAATGGCATATGTACATTAGGGCTATAACTTTTTTTTTTTTTGCAAAATACCACTCCAGCACCATATTGTTCTGATAATAAAAAAACATGTTTTTAAGCTGATTCGGTGAAAAAAGTTTCCGCAACGTAAGCGATTCCTAAAACTCCATATGATGTGTGAATTTTATTTTTGGAAATTGAAACCCATTTGATTTTGCATTAGACTTATGAAAAATGGTTTAATGTTGAAGATTTTATATGAATTTAAACAAAAACGAACTTATTTAAGACAAGAGTAACTGATTTAATGATGAAAATAAAAAAATAAGAACAAAACTTCAACGCTTTCGGTGCGGAAACTTTTTTCACGAAAGAAAAACCATATTTTTTTTTTAATTTTTTTATGCCCCACACGGATATGAGTTGGTATTTTTGGTATTTGCAATAATTTCAAAAAGTTATATCCCTAATGTACATATCGTTAACTTAATACGAAAAGGCCCTAACTCATAATTTTTCGAAATCGATATTTTTACATATTTCGATAGACCATTACTAGATACACATTCTCGAAATTAATAAAACTAATATAACACTAAATTTGTAAAGTGTTTTTAATAAAAATTGCGTTTAAACAAATTTTGTATCAATATTGCATCTTTTTTTATTTAGTTTTTTCCTTCTCCTGTAAACTATGAAAAACATGAGTTAGGGCCTTTTCGTATTAAGTTAACGATATGTATGTTTGTGTATTTTTCATATTTTGTTGAAACATTTTCTTTTCCCTTACAAAAATATATCATATTTTTTGGTTTGTAAATGAACTTTAAATAAAATTTAAAAAAATTGTTACAAGTGCACTTTTTTGTTCAATAATATTTGAAATTTATGCAAAAAGAAAGTTACTATAACAAACAAATAAAATAAAACCTAGCAGTTTTTAAAAAATTTTGAAGTATTTTTGCTGAATGTATAGCAAAAGCAAATATTTTTTTCATACAACACATATCAACTGCAAACAAAAGTTTTCGTACAACTTTTGCCTTTTGACATTGAAAGAACTTAAAGAACTATGAATATGTAACAGGTGGCGCAAAAGTCATCACCAGGGCAAGGGACTTCATGCAAATGCATGTTTGTTGTCGGTACTCTGAGACCCACCTAAAGTTAATATCTTTGCGAATCACAATATTTCCAGTAAAATGGCTTTAAATGCATGTTTTGGCATATTTTGCTATAAATGCATATTTTTCTTCATACTTTGTTATAAATTCACATTTTTCGTCATATTTTGTAATATTTATAAAAAAAAAAATTCTCTTTTCTTAGTTTTTTGTTTAGAAATATCTTTCTGTTCAAGGCGAATTCATTATAAGGTGTAGTCAGTGGATCAGCTGGTTATAGTTATTTCAGCCCTGAAGCTGTCAAACAGTCAAAATAGTATGGGAAAATCTGCTAACTTTGACATTTTCAAGAAGCAAAAGCAACAACATAACATGTTGGCGTTTGGTACTGAATTACCTACATTTTATTATAAATTCACCTTGTTTCTTTTACTTTTATAAAGTAGCATATACAAAAATTATATAATTTGTATAATTGTGTACATAATTGTAGAAGTAACAATAAAACAGTTTTTGACATTTCATTTTGTTCACGGTTTTTTTTACTTGAAGAAGCAGCAAATAAAAATAGCGTTCGGCGAAGAAAAAATAGAACTAAACATAATATTTTTGATTTACCGTGTAAGTATGACCTAAAATCCTAAAAGTATTATAAAACAAATTGTTTTTAAGGAAAAAAGGCCAAAAGAAAAAATATCAAAAAATAATATTTTAAATAAGTGTGTTTTTGAGTCTTCAAAAAAGAGGGAAAAGTACTTTTTTTCAAAGTTTACAAAAAGGTGTTTCATTTCAAAATTTCAAGTAAATCAGCACCTTCAAAGCCAGAAACACAAAGATTTATGATTATGAAAAGGTTTCGCAAACTTTAATTTCAAGAAAATTAACTTTTGGGGATAAAACTAGTAAATTTAGTTTGGAATTGTATGTTGCTCTGGTGTCTGCAGATATAACTCAATATTAGCTAATCAACCAAAATTATAGAATTTTTTTTAAACAAATATAACAATAAAACCATTCCTACGGAAACAACCCTTAGAAAAACTTATCTCGCCAAGTTGTACACTATACAGCTATGTGACATTGTTGAAATAATTAAGTCACATACTTTGTGGCTGTCTATTGACGAAACAATGGACACTGAAGGACGTTGCGTTGTCTACGTAATTGTTGGGATCTTGAATGCAGAAGAAGAACAGAGTAAACACACATTTTTGTTAAATATTGTAAAGTTGGAAAAGGAGGATCATGCTTCAATAGCTCGAACTTTCAAAGATTAAATTTCTCTTTTAGAAGACTTTAATAAAAATAAAATTTTGTTCTACTTGACATTTTTTAAAGATATCTTACTCAAAAATGTTACATGTCACATGCTAAGCTCATGCCATGCATGAAAGTTTTTAGAGTCACCTTTGCGTTTCAACCATGTATAAGAAGATGGGGTACCTGGTTGCAGGCAGTTGAGTATTATTCCAAAAATTTTGAAGTATTTAAAGATGTGGTAAGTAATTTTAACGAAAATAATGCAGTCGCTAAAAAAAGTAAACAATATTTTAAATGTCCCTAATATAAAGGCTCAATTGGAATTTATGCACTCAAACAATGGGTTTCTAGTCGATACAATAACCGAACTTCAGGGGTTTAAATCATTAAACACCTCGGTTAAACTCGTTGATGATGCTGTCATTAAAATAAGAAAAGTAGAAGGTCAAATCGGCGAAAAAATAAAAGCTAAAAAAGAATGCCGGATTTAAAAAAGTTAAAGAAATTGGTAATATTTTTAATTTTCTTTCCAGTAAAGAAAAAATTGTAGACAATGAATATTCCACAAAGGAGTTGACCACTTTCAAATATGCACCTATTACATCCGTTGATGTCGAACGAGCATTTTCAATGCTTAAAACTGTTTTAAGACCAAATAGAATGAGTTTTACATTTGATAACTTAAAAAAAAACTTATTTATTTATATATGTAAATATATCTTTATCTACAACTACTTTTTAAACTACTAACTTTAAACTAAAACTGAAATAACAATATATGTACATAATTAAAGCAAAAAGGTTATAATTCTGAAAGAGTTTCATTTCAAAACAAAGAATTTTCATTGGCTTTATATCATAATTAATTTATTACAATGAATCGAATTAAAACGCAATATTTCCAAATTTATTTTCTAAATAATTTAAAACTAAGTGGCAGAGAAATTAATTTATTATTTTCTATTAATATCTAGTCCAACAAGTGTAAAAAACTACGTGAATTTAATTAATATTATTAATTTCTCCAAAAAAATGTTATATTGGAATTTTTGCGTTTTAAGACATAAAACTTAAAAGAACAATAAAAGAAAAACGTATTCGATGTCAATTTTAAAAGATAATGAAAATGAAATGTTCGTTCGGTTTTACATTGAAAAAAGTAGTTGTTTTTATAATCGGATGATTTTCTGAATTTTATTTTCTTACAAAACTTATATGACTTCCCGCTTTAATTGTATACCCTTTAGCACAGGTGGAAGGGGTAAATATAAGTTTGTCGTTCCGTTTGCATTTGCTACAGTATGTATCTAAGACCCTTTAAAGTATATAGTATATTCTGGGTCCTAATAAGTACCCTACAAGAATAGTGACGGTCATTTGACCTATCATATGACCGACATTGCTGATACAGATATAGGTCATCGCGTAGAACAAAGTTTCTATCATTTTCTTAAGGCCAACTTGAAAAAAATTACCTAAACTTTTGTGTACGTGTGATTTTGCATCCTTCTTTAACCTATGAATTTTGTGGTAGATAAAACATATGTCTAAGCTGTTTACTCTTATACTCTTTACATATCAGTACTGATGTATAAACCGGACACTGCTGACTAGTCAGTACTTATGCATATACCGGTCACAGCTGACTAGTCAGTACTTATGCATATATTAGTCACTGTTGACGTACTTTTTAGCTTAAATAAAACACGATTCTTTTTATTAAATTCTCATACATATTTTTATTTTTTATTTAAAATAAAATTCAATATTTGTTCGTTTTACACAATAAATTAAATAAATAAATAATTATTTTTTGTCCTATGAGGTAATTTAAATTTTATAAAGCATTTTTGCAATAGTCCCAACTTCAATATTTCACTTGGTTTTTGCTTAAGTCAACCTTTGGTTAACATTGATGCTATAGATAAGTGCATATACTAAGGAATGATCCTATACACTACCAGAATATCCTGTAGTTTCATTAGAATCATTCCTAAGTATATGTTTACATCTATAGTATCAATGTTAACCAAAGGTTGGCTTAAGCAAAAACCAAGTGAAATATTTAAAGAATGGGAATATTGCAAAAAGGCTTAATAAAACAGGGACCGTAACAGTTATTCCTCCTTTCATAAACGTAAGATGATAACAGTTTTTTTTTATTAAATATTATACGTTGCTCGTAACCAATAGTTTTATTAAAAAATTATTGGTTTTTGCAAAACGTTTTGCTAGATCAAACACCATTTAACTGTTTTTAAATATTATTGTACAATTCTGCTACATATTGTATCCATTCGAAACGTTTGCAGTGTTTAGTTTTTACTAAAAACTTTTTAGACAATTTGTTAAACCATAAAGAGTGTCTGATTCCCCACAATTGTATAGAGCACACACTAAAGAGGTCACTGTGCGATCAAAAAGTGCTAGATTTGTGTTTTTCGCTACAATTTGCAAAATACTGTAAGAAACAAAAAAAAAGACAACTTAATTTTATTTAAAAACAAATTTTCATGATAACATACCTCTGAATATCGTATAACCAACTTTGGCTCCTTACAATGCAACCAAATCAAGTTGACTGCTGTACGTATTCGTTTACACCATTCACTGCAGGTGGAAGAATTAACCCGGAAAAATGTTTTCGCCTCTAATAATATGACGATTATCCAACTGAACATCGGGATGAGCCTCTTCATTGCGAATACTTCCAGCACCGCCAGCAGGAGCCAAACCAATTAATTCCCAGTAATCTACATGCAATTCGTGTCCACCTGGTGTATAAAACAAATAAATTAGTTTATACAATATTCTGGCACAGGTTTTAGTGTACCAAATTGTAAAAATCCGTAATGTAAATAAATAATTAAACATTTGCCTTGATGTCTTAAACGGTGGCACATCCATAGATTTTAACGTTTCTGTTAATTTTCGACACATTCAAATATGCAGCTGGCCAACTGGGATCTTCGGATATGAGTCTTTTTGGCTTCATCCAAATTTTGTTTAGGCTTTTCCGCATCTTCAGCTTCGCGTTTTTCTTTTTCGCATTTTTATAACTTACTTACCCAAATCCTTTGGATTTCCTTTATTTATTTTAATAATTTTTAACATTTTTAATTAGGCTTAAGTTCATGAAATTTAATTTTTATTAAATTATTTTTGTGAAGAAAGGAATTTTACAACATGAAAATCAATTAAAATTGTTATTGATAATCTTTCATTCTTGACGTGGCTCGGGCTCGAACCCTGGCCGGCAGGTTACCATGACATGTTTCGATCGCAACCACTCGATCTCCTCAGATGGATTTGCCGTCTTACACTCGCAGCCATCGACGACTGCTGACGTCACTAGTCAAACATCAATCCTTAAACCAAATTGCATTTTAACATTTGGTAGATCGAAATTTGCTTTCATGAATGATTATCCATTTTAATTGATTTTACATGTTTTTTCCTTTACTTCTGTTTTTTCGTACTTTCGTCAAGAATTTTTCTTGAAGTCCAAGTACATTTTTAGTTTTTTCACTTTGTCCTTCTCTTTTCTGTTGACCTTTTTCAGCACAACTTGAAGGACAAATGTACACATAGAGCTCGTGCCTTAGCTTTAACAATAATTAGTATTGTGGTTATTTTGTTGAACTATTTATGGTTTTTAATCCAAATTTTTAACATTTTTAATTAGGCTTAAGTTCATGAAATTTAATTTTTATTAAATTATTTTTGTGAAGAAAGGAATTTTACAACATGAAAATCAATTAAAATTGTTATTGATAATCTTTCATTCTTGACGTGGCTCGGGCTCGAACCCTGGCCGGCAGGTTACCATGACATGTTTCGATCGCAACCACTCGATCTCCTCAGATGGATTTGCCGTCTTACACTCGCAGCCATCGACGACTGCTGACGTCACTAGTCAAACATCAATCCTTAAACCAAATTGTATTTTAACATTATCAATAACCATTTTAATTGATTTTTATGTTGTAAAATTCCTTTCTTCACAAAAATAATTTAATAAAAATTAAATTTCATGAACTTAAGCCTAATTAAAAATGTTAAAAATTTGGATTAAAAACCATAAATAGTTCAACAAAATAACCACAATACTAATTATTTTAATAATTATTAAAATATTTTGCAGTATTTA
Source organism: Pollenia angustigena (assembly GCA_930367215.1). Classification (NCBI taxonomy): domain Eukaryota; kingdom Metazoa; phylum Arthropoda; class Insecta; order Diptera; family Polleniidae; genus Pollenia; species Pollenia angustigena. The sequence goes on along the minus strand of OV884057.1, from coordinate 182,732,878 downwards.
ATTTAAACAATTCACAAATTTTCACAAATATTAGCCAGTAAAGCGTATGTATAACAAAAATTAAAAAAAAATTGGCATTTTTGTTTTGTTTTCAGTTGTTTTCTGTTAGAGTGGTACAACTAATGTAAAATTGTTGCAAGTGTGTTAGTAAAAATTTTTTTTTTTTTTTAGTTTCGGTCATCCATTTCTTGTAGGGTAGCGTAGTGGGTTAAACGATGTCCGTCTGTTCGCGGATATGTTGAAATGGGTTTTCCAAAGATCTCAGAAATTTGTTCACATAAAGCATTTATATATTTATTTCACATGTATTCCATTTAAGTTTTTTTTACCGAAACTCAGCCCGATCCGTATACAAGTGGCTGAGATATGAGCAAAAAACCACGACTGCCTCAAATTTTACACGTAAATCCCTGGTTGTAGTTGTTTTTTTTTATATTATTCTTCTGTTTATCTAAAGAACGACAAGAGAAAAAAAAAAAAAAACGTACTGGCATCTAGATTATCAAAGCACAACTTTCAACAAAGCATGTGGGCGGTATTGGTGAAGTGGGCGAGGCACTTTCTATACAACGACATAATAGATATCTGATATCTGGAGTACGGCAAGGGCCGACGTTTCAAAATTAGATAAAAGAATCTTGGTTATCAAAACCCAGCATGCGATAAAATTTGGAAAGGATTAGAGAGGTAGGCGTGGCATAAAAAAGATTTATTTATATCTTAAGACCTATAAGTTCAGAATTGTCTAAATTTCGTACACAAAGCTGGGAAGAAAAGCGCAGAAAAGCGGGTAGAAAAGCGCACCGCAAACAAACGATTTTGTAATTCAATAACATTTTAAACAACATTCGTTATCGGTACACAGAATGCTTTCTCCAAAATTGTTAACCAATTAAAGCATTAATCGAAAATAAAATCGGTTTTAATAAAAAATTTAATCAAGCGAATTAAATGTTTAATCAAGTGAATTAAACGTTTAATCAAGAGAATTAAACGTTTAATGGATACTATTAATTTGTTTACTAGTGCAAAATTAATTAATATCACAAATTTTTTAATTGAAATCGATTTTTATCAGCTGTTTGTATCAAATACACAAAAACTTTTTTATAGTTAGTTATTTGTCGTTTAAATTAAAATAAAAAACAAAAAAGTGTTAAGTTTTAAGTAATTCGATTTGTTTTGATTATCCTGCACCTTAAGTTAAGTTTGGAAAGTTCTGACAAGAGCGATGGAAATGCCATAAAACGGACCCGTCACGCCGGTCACTTTGCCAAAGCATTTGTTTTAATTAACAAAAAATAAAATCAAGATCAAACAAACACAATACAAAAGCAAAACCAAAGTTTTTTATTAACTAAAAAAATTACAGTCAAAAAGTAATGGGTGACAACTTTGCAACGCAAAATTGGCCAACAATCACTTTTTGTTTACAAATAAACGACACAAGCATAATTATTAATATTTCAATTAATAAAAGTTGCTATTTTTATTCGACCTTTCCTTAATAGAATCTCAAAGAGGTCATAAGTTTTAAGATAATTTTTAATTATTTCAAATACATCCAATATTTCGATATTTCTTGAATATCATCATTAGGGATAATCTAATAATAACAATATAAGTTTATAAAACATCGATACAAACACAAAATTCCAACAGTATTAATAATAACAACAAGAACTTACTTAAGTATTGATAAAAAATCACATAAAAGTTGTTCTTATTATCTTTATATTTACTTTGTGTTTACTCCTATTGTCATGATTGTACTAAATTTGTATTAAAAAAAATTAATAAACATTATTTAAAACACTTATGACCTCGAGCTTCATTCAGTATTTATTTCTTTGGGTTTTTCAAATAATTGTAAAAAACTTCATCACTCTGCGAAAGTATCAATTGAATTTTAAATTTATCACTAGGCAGCGCGATAATAGCCTTTTTACACTGATTTACACCTAACATCTACCATCAATTTCCGAAGATAACATCTTTCCATAAGAAATACATAGGGCTAAAAACCAACATCTTTAACAGATGTTCCTATCTCATTTTATTCCATACTACATCTTTCGATTATTTTAGTGTCATCAGTAGAAAAGTGGCAATAAGTTCTATTATTATTGTGGCATCACTGACAAAATAAGTTTGTTTTGAAAGCAGCGTTACCATTTGTCAAGATTTATTTTTTATTGCAATGTTTTATTGTTAAGTATGTTTTATATTTTTAAACAAGTTGAACTTCAAATATGTAAATTTTTTTGCTTTCTTTTTAAATCTTGCAACTTTTGTGAGAAAAAAACATTTTTTTTTAAATTTTTTTTTTTCAAAAATGGTGACATTTTTGTTTGATGGTTGATGTTAGATATTTATTTTTTATTTTTATTTGTGTGCTTAATTTTGAGATATAAAAAAAGTGTTATAAATCTCTATAAATGTTAACCAGTATAAATGAAGCCAAGTCAGTCTAAAATCGTTTTTAACCGGGCCGATTTTATTTATTTCTAAGCCCAAACTGCTTCACTTAACTATTTCATTTTAACAAATTTAAAGCCTTAAGGCCTAACCAGAATGTGAATAACGTGGCTTAAGCAACCGAGCGAATACATGTAAATCATATGTGTAAAACCATGTTGAACTTAAGGGAACTTTTTGTTAAATTTAATGAAACTGTAATTTGCTTAAGCAAAGTGCGAAACTAATCGCACATTCCGTACGGAATCAAAAGTTTTTTATTTTGTTTTTGTTTTTTTTAATGTATTTGAGAGGCTTTTTTGTTTATTTTTGACAGTAGCTTAAGTTTGTTTATGCACATTCTGGTTGGGCCTTTAAAAATATCCAAAAAGAAATATATTCAAAGATCACATTACAGATCATTCTTTGTAAATAATGGTAAAATTTCAAAAAATAATATACTAATATGTTATTATCCTGGGACTCGACTATTTGAAATATTAAAATACATATTTTACAATTTTACCTAACAACATAAGTTTTTTTGTTTTAAATATTTATCTTAAAATATTCAAGGATCATGTTCAATGTTTAATCGTGGCGAATTTCCTTAAGGGCTTCTCTTCTTTTTATTATTTGTCCTTCTTGCTATGACGAGCAAACCAATGTTGCTTAGTGTGTTGATTTTATTTTAGTTTTGCAATTTTTTTTTTTTTGCCAAGAAAAATAGAGAAAAAAGTTTTTCATATATTTCCTTGTACTTTTGATTTTTAGTAGTTGTAAAAAACCTTTAGGTCTCTTGCTGGTATGCTTAGCTAACTGTCTAAGATGTCCTTTGTGCAAACAAGTACGAAGTATAGAAAAAAGGAAGCAAATATAATAAGAAAAAAATTTCCATTGGGCAACGACTTGGAAGTGAATGCACCACATGAGTTTCAATTTACAAACACACACACAAATGCATCTAAACATTGGTTTGCTTTATGGTGGATAGTGGATGGTGGCAAGTGGCAAGGGCGGCTGGTGTTGATAGAACAAACTATACAATTTATTTTCTTCATTTTGCTGTCAATGCATTTGGGAAAAGTGTAAAGTAAAGATTTTCATTATACATACGAAATATGAACAAATGTTTGCATATATGAATAGTTATACAATAACTATATGTATACTTCATAAAAGTCAAGAAAAATATAACAAAAATAAAAAGTTCATAGAAAATTATATTTTTGTTTAAGAATATTCAGGGTTTTTTTTAGTTATTTCTTTACCAAATGCTTATGACACACTAAAGAGGAAGTAATATTCCTTTGAAAGTAAAGGAAATTAAAAATTTTAATATGTTAAAAGCAAACGCTTTGATTTCAATAAAACGGTTAACATGCCAAGAAAATTCGATTATTGGTTATTTTTAATTAAGTTCTTAGTAATTTCTTTTGCGTTTTTAGGATACTCTTTAAATAAATGTTTAAAAATGCTAAATTACTTAAAAAATTTGTATTTAGTTCTAAATATAATTAGAAAAAATGTGCAAAAATATGGCAAGTAATAAAGTTTTCAAATATCAAAATTGGTGTTGATTTTAATGTTATTAAGCCTAGAAGTACTTGTTATTATTTGTCCCGAAGAAGAACATTTTAGTTAATCTATTTCTTAACATATGAGTAGTCCAATTATAAGCATCGCTAAGTTAATAGGCAAAATTCTAAGAAAATCGATTAAAAGAGTTTTTTAAAATTTAAATGCCAAACTATATAGAGAGTTTTGGCAGGAGTATTGAATAATAATAATAATAATAATAAATTGCGCGTAACTTAAGGAGTTTTGTACGAGATTGGTAATGGCTTAGGGAGGCATTTCAAAAGCCAAGTAAAATGGCGGCTTTTACAAGTGGACTACTCTTATAAATTATTTTTTGCAGCTTTGACTAGTGCAGAAAACACTATGCTTATAATCTTTTGTAAGCCTTTTTCTTGCATATTTATACCCACCCCACAATAGTTGAGAGGGTATTATGAGCTTGTGCTAATGGTTGTTACACCTTAAAATAATAGCCCTAAAACCTTTTACTGTACCAATCGACACAGAAGCAACTTTTGATTCGATCTAAAGATGTCCGTCCGTCCAACTGACTGTTCATATAAACTTTGTGCTCAAAGTTAAGGCCTCAATTTGTTATATAGTTAGTGAAATTTGGTACATACGTCTTCACTTCCAAAGGACTTTTATATCATATAAACTGTGTAATGACGTTATAAGTTGGTAGATAAAGTTTTAAAACAAAAGTTTATTTTTTTTTCTTTTTAGCGCATTCCAATAAAAGCTTGATTTTTAAAAAGGTTTGTAAATGTATATTTATTTTATTGATTATATAATTTTAGATTACACAATAATAATTTAAAAAGGTTTTGTAATTTTAATTATTTTTTTCTTTTTAGCGCATTTAAATAAAAGCTTCTGTTTAGAAAAGAATTTTTGCTTTAAATTTTCTTAAAACTCGCATACGTTTTCTCAGCAATTCCTTTAATTTTATACCCATATTTTAGAAGTGCATTAAAAATAACTAGGCTGCCATGTTGTGTGTGCCCGCACAGCTTATCATGCATTCTCACCCAAATTGAACGTGCATTTAAAATTTTAGTTCAATCGGCTATAGGTATCTGCTTCAACACTCAGTTTCAATCTTTAGAAGTCCGCCATATTCGATTTAGAGTGACCACTTTAATGTTTGAGTTATTCTTAGCAAAACCTTTTATTTGATACCTATATTGTAAAAGTGCATTAAAAATAATAAGTCCGCCATCTTGGGTATGCGGCCATATTGGATTTAGAGCGAACACTTTATTTTTCGAGTTATTCTTAGCATACCCCTTTCATAAGATACCCATATTGTAGAAGTTCATTAAAAATAACTTGTTATCCATCTTGTATATTCCGCCGTGTTAAATTTTCATACAAACTGAACGTGTATACAAAATTTCAGCTCAATCGGATGATGATAACTGCTTCAAAATTAAAGGTGTTTTCTTTTCTAAAAAATAATAGTGCATTATAAAGTCAGCTGTTATTAAAAATTTTTCGCCAAAAAAATAATTATTAAATAAAAGTAAAACGAACAAAAAACAAAAAGTTTTTATATCCATCACAATATAAACAAAAATCACTATACAACACAAATTTGACGCAAACACAAGAAAAAAGTTAGTGGCGGTTCACACATGTCAAGTTTGACTCGTCAAGTCTTGAGCTTTTAGGAGAGAAGGGAAAAGAGGATGCCATTTCTTTTCCTCTCTCCCCAACAAACTAAAGACTTGACGGGTAAAACTTGAAGTGTGTGAACCAGCTCTTAATACAAAAATACTTTCTTGCATAAAAAAAACTTAACTCAGATGCAAAGAAGGATATTATCTCACACTCAATTATAACTGGGGGTAAGAAATGCAACAAATTTGCAAAAAAATAAATTTTCAAAATTTCATTTAATTATCTCAGAAATAGTGAACTGCACTCTGCGCACAAGTTTTTGATGGATAAACAATAGGGTATTCATTCGACGGTTAACCGATTAATTACTACCCGATCAACTGATCGGTTAATTTCAAATTGGCTTTTTTCGATTAACGATTAAACCGGTTAATTTCAGTCGATTAACCGATGTTATAAAATTTTAGTATTATAACATAGTTTTTTGTGATTTTAATTATTTGTTTTCTCTCATTTACAAAATTTATGTGTTTAGAAAATATTTTTTTATAAAAACAAAGAAGGTGTTAAGTGACCTTAATTTTAACCCATTTTCCGCCGACCGGTAACTAAAATTACAATGTTTTTTTTATCTTCAACATCGATCAACAAGAATGTGGCGAAAAATGGGTTAAATGTTTGATTGTCAACACCTTTTTTTTGTTTCACGTACTTTTAATATGTATCATGTAAAGTCTTTTAACAGAATTAACCGAAACAATTAGAAGCGATAAAAATTTTAAAACCATAAGCATAATAAAAAAGGACAAAGAAATAAGATATTCATCTACGATAAGTGAAAGAATTTTTTTCCAAGTCAAGTTTTGTCAAAACTAAAGAAAAGAATCGCTTTTTTCCTAAACATTTAAACCAAATTACTTTTCTAAAAGATTATTTTATAATATCTCCTTTAACTATTGCAATAACTAATATAATTATCTAAGTTTATTTTTTTATAAATACATACATATTTGGGGGATTCTCAAGGTAGTCATAAAGCCTTATGTCTTAAAAATTACAAGAAATATAAACATATCGTCGGCTTAAAATGCAAACCGGCTAAATCCAATTTTTATGTAAATTGAGATTTTGATGCCGTGTGTTAGAGAAAGATACGCCTCGTCGACCAGCATGTAGTTTTTCTTCTATTTAAGTTTTGCAGTGCGTAAAAAAACTGTATTTTTAATTTTCTATCAAGCTGCAAATAGGAAAAATAAAAAGTTTTTATCTCTCCTGTAAAATTTGCTGAAAGTGAGTTAGCAGTTTGTTTGAAGCACGACAATATTTATTTTAAACAATTGTTAAATATTATTTAGGATATTATGACGATATGATTACAGTAAAAGGTCGATTAAATGAATACCCTAATAAACAACCAACCAGCTAGACGGACGTGCGAACATCGATATCATCGATCGGAATACTAAAAGTTGGATATAGAACTAATATGTGTAGGTGATACCAGTGTTGCCAGAACTTGATGACCAAATTGGTTAAAATCTTTTTTTTAACAGATGAAAATTTAATAAAAAACAAAAAGAATGCATTAAACATTTTTTAAGATTTAAATTTTTTATAAGAAATTAATTTGTTTCATAAAAATATAAATAAAATAAATAGTTTGGTATTTAAAAAATTATATGAATATATTAGTGAATCTTAAAAATTTTTTATATTCACACAAACATGCTCTTTACTTTTTTTTTGGATTTTTGTGCAGCCGTTTGTTTTGCTTACCGCCAAGTTAGTTTCAAAAATTTCAAAGTTAAATCGTAACAACATTTACTACCCAACCTTAAGATGACAAATCTACATACAACAAAAAAAAAAATATCTTAATATTGTTACGAAAGAAGGAAAACTGGGTGCAAGTGTCTCCAAGTCACCAATTTTGTCGACTATTTTGGTGACTTTTTGGCGACATTGTCAACGAAGTATCTACACTTTTATATTTGTCTTTAATAAGAAGAAAAATTTGTTATGAATTCGTATCTTAACTTTTTTTCAATAAAATAATTTAATGTTAAAAAAACCATTTTCATTTCGACATCTTCTTTTAAAAAGTATTAAAAGTGAAGACTAGTTTTTCTAAAGTGATTCTCTGGCTGCAATGTCTACATATGGTCCCAAAAGAATTACCTAGTCAATAGTACCAACGTCAGTAGTAGATTTTCAATGACACGCACATGTTAAGTGTCTATTATTATAAAATACAATTGTCTGGGGTATTATAAGTCACTAGTACTGGTAACTGTTTCAGTAGTGAATCAGTACAAATTTACTAGTGACTTTTCCTAGAGGGTAGTTATAGTTATAAGTTATCTTGTAAGTTATAGTTTCATGTCATATTAGTAACTTAAAATGGTCATGTATAAAAGTGTGCTTGGATTATAACAGTTACTACATGAATTTCCCAGTTATTTCTAGAAATGCCCTAGAGGGAAGCCAACTGACACCAAAGTAGTCCCGTGATAGGTCTTTGATGGTAGGGACCGGTTCTAGTTCTTACACTTTATATGAATAAGACCTATCACTTTTACATGGAGTTGTCATTGGACGTGCTTAGTGTTAGTTACTAGAATGAAGTATTTTTTCAGTACAATGTAGTATTATCTCGATTAAACAAGTCCTAGAACTAAATTTAATAACCAAATGTTTAAAAGTTCCATAAAAATGTGTCTCACCACCGGTGAAGACTGTACTGTAATTTATTACTTTTTCAACCCGTTTGTTATTCATACACCATTTAAATAACTGGTTCTCCTTTCACTGGTCATGAGTTCTTTCTTTTTGAACTAGTTCTATTTTCACAAGTCACAGTACCAATCTGTTGGAACTATTGACACAAATTTCCCGCAAGGTGGTTTTAGAACATAATAAATTGCTATTACAGGGAGGTTCGGGGAAAGTCTGGAAAACGTTATGAAATATAAAAAGGGTTGACACATGAATAACGAGTTTAGTTTGCTTGGAGGCATTTAACGGTTCGGTTCGTAACTAACTTGGATAAATTTTGTGAACCAAATTATTAATTCTAATAAAGTTTGTTAAGTTGAATAAGTGTGTTTATTTATTTTAATTCGCATTTAAAAGAACTCAAGGGTTTATTATAAAGGGAGTAAACCGAAACGCGTTTATTAAAACATAACAATATATTTTTAACCAATCTTTTCTAGGCTTTTGTTTTTTTTTCAACCATTTTTATATATTCTTAGTTCACTGTTTATTTCTTGTTGGTTTTTGACACGTGCTAAATCTACCCACTAAAGGCCGTTATTCACTATTACACAAAGCCTTTAGTAATTTACGAAAATGTTATTGTGTTATTGTTTTTTGAAAATGTTCAAAGAATAATTAGATCAGGGAAGCATTTGTGAAAAATTCTGAAGACTTTGTGGGATAGTGTGTAACGGCCTTTAATGGTTAATTGGCAACACTGTATGTTATACACATCCGCATAAACGCATAATACCTTTCCGTCGCTTAAGACCGAATAAAATTTTACAGTTATTACGCTGTAAAATATTACATTATTCTGTAATTTAAATTTAAATTTGTTTTTAATAATTACAGTATTTGATTATACATAATTAAATATCACTTATACGCCGAGGTGTTTTTCAAATACCATAGATAGCCTCTTTTTTAATCTTTAAATATGATAATTTTCCAGACAATTAAAATTCAAGTTAACAAAAAATGTTTTGAACTTTAACATCAATTTAAAAATAAAGTATTTCCTAAAATAAAGTTTAGTAATTTCACAGCTATTATTTACTTTTATTTCATTTTAAATTATCCTTTTTTTAATTTCCCATAGACCATACAAAAGTAATTATTGCCAAATTCTCATAATATTGTTTCATATAAAATATTATTTAGTTTGAAAATATTTAATTACAAAATATTTAATTAGAAAAACTTTTCAACAAAATACTGCTTAAAACAAATTTTCTCTCATTAACACATTTAATTTTCAAGTTTAAATTAAAAAAAATAGAGCAAAATAATTAATATGTAACGAAAGTCGGTTCTGTTTAAACAGAGAAAAAAGGCAAACAAATGAGAAAAAACTGAAATAAACCAATTTTTTCTTACTGGATTTTTCAAAAAGTCAATTGTTTAACATTTCCTATTATCCTTCTGACTTGTGTGTGTTGATACAGAGAAAGGGAGAGAGAAGGTTAGTGTAAATAAAGGGAAATTTAGCATAGAAATGAACAAATACAGCCACCATATAAAGTAATTAAATGCTGTATAGTTTTCTCGAATGGGACTACTGCTTTTACCATTATATTCGTTAACCTCGCAAGCATTTGCTATCAGCGAAACTTAAAAAAAGAGTCGCTTTTACATTAGGATCTTTGACTATCAAAAAAAGAAATTGCCATATCTCTTCCTGTTGAAACTTATAAGATATGTCTCAAATATCGTTTAGTATTATGGAGAAGTGATTAAGGTATGCCGAAAATATTTCTTCTTGATGATAGTTCTACAATTTTTTAAGCCGTAAGAAATAAGAACGCGTAATAGTTTTTAACAAAATGTTTATAATTATTTATCATTTAATTTCTTCCTAAGCCTTTTTATAAAATTGTTTACTTTTAAAAAGAATGCCAATAAGGGGTTTTATGATATCGCTTTAAATTGCCATTTGTGCAAATGGGCAAACTTGCGAGACTCATTTCATGAAGAACCTTTTTAATGTTTGCGCAATTTTAAACAATTAATGCCAGTTTGTAAGAAACGACTACACAAAAATAAATTGAAAAATATAAAAATGGAAAAATACAAAAATAAAAGTTGAAATTGGGATAATATGTGAAATTTGTTTTTAAAAATGCATAAAGAAAGCCAAAAGACTAATTAGATCAAATTATTGCTCTAGAATTTATTGTTTGTGATTTATAAACATTTGGATTTTTCATTGAAAACGACGTTAAAAGCACTAAAAGGTTTAAATATTTGCATAAATCCACAATTGAACAGCGCCAAATTTACTTAGTTTGTGTAAATGAATTCTCATAAAATTGTTGACGTTGATTTGCGAGGGCCTAAAAATGCACAGTTTGCGAGACTTTTAAGCGATATCATGAAAACCCGTAATGAAAATTGAAGAGATTATTCTATGCAGAAAGAAAAAAATATATACATACAATATATACAACTTTAATTCAAGTTTCGCAAGGGGAGACTAATGCCTGTATTCATAAAAACATTTAAAATTTAGTAATGATTTACAAAACAAATTTTGTATGAAAGTTTTCCATAATAAGCGTTTGTTAAATTTAACAATCGTTTATGAATACGGGGGTAAGAAATTACCGGTCTTTTAAGATTTTTAGTTGCACGCCATAATGAGTAGTCAGACTGTCGAGTTGCATCAATAAGAATTCAATAAGATAATGAGAATTCTGTATTTGTTTAATATGTAAAATCTTCTTCTGATTATTCAGAAGTGGAGAAAAAGTTATGCCCAGTACCTTTCATATTTAAAAAAATCATTTAAATGCTTGCATGGATGCATGTAGTCAATACACATACACACACCTACACAAACCAATGCAAACATGAAAATCCATATAGTATGAATGTATGTTATAATTCTTGTTTTTTAAATTTTGTTTTTTTTTTTTTTTGTTAACCACAACAATGCAAAAGCCTGTTGGCTTTTTAAAGCGTCAAATATGTGAAACTTTATCCTTACATCAACATCAATGTTAAAACTACAAACTAACAGATAGATAAGTGTATACACATGTAAATATGTATGTGTGTACAATGCACATACAAATTTATTTTACACTGCGAATCGCTTAAATAAGGAATGGATTTTTATTAATTTCGCCCGAATATTCTATCAGTATCTGTTTAAAGAATATTGCTTACCAGATAATAGGGACTTTAAAGGCAATGCTTTTATACCCTCTACTACCATGAGTGTTAATGAGGGTATACTAAGTTTATTATTCCGTTTGAAACTTTTTTATTATTCATCTTAGACCCCATAAAGTATATCTGTGGCCTTTTAACAAAACATCTTAAAGCCCTTATGACACTACATTTTTAATGCATTGTTCAAGTTTTGGTGAACAGTGCAAAGTAATAGAAAAATGTATCAAGTGCGAAGGGTTCAGCTGTATTAAGATAAATGGCAAGCTGTCAAACATTTTACTAAAGTTATCGATAAAAATGAAGTTATGTCAAAAAAAAAAAAAAATGTTAAATTGTTCAACTTAAAATTGACATTTCAAGCTTGAAATATTTAAAGTGTTGCTAAATCAGCGGTTTATGGGCAAATTCAGCGATTTACCGCTTTTTGTTTTTAGGTTTCTCATAAACAAAAAGTTGGCAACATTTAATAAAATTAACAGAACAGGGATGGCTAAGTTGTTTCAATTGTACTTTTTTGTTGATACTTTTTAAACTAAGATTTATAATACCTTTTTGTGGTATTTTTTAAGAACATAACTACAAACTAAAAAAATCTTTTTGTACAATTAGGTACATTTTTAAAGGTTGTTGGTATAATTTTAAAAATTCTCAACGCCATCCCTGAAACGAAACCATAACAAGAGCAAAAAAAACTAAAAAACTTTGTTTACATTTTTTATAGTTTGCTCTTTCTAGCATTTACTGTTTCTTTCTATCAGTTCTATATCAATTAATGAATGAAAAATGTAGTGTCATAAGGGCTTAAGTCAAATTTAGAAAGTTGAAAATATGCTGTTAATTATACGAATTTTCCTTCAAAACACATTTTTGTTTACGATTTTAAGATTTTGTATTACGGTTTATTTTATTATTTTATTATTTGATAAAAATGATTTTTTCACCTAGTATTTTTTTAAACTTTTTTTACTTTCTTATCTCGACTTAAGATGTTTTGTCAAAATGCCACAGATATATGTATATTCGGGCTCCTTGAGTTATTTTAAGTCGATATAAGGCTCAGTTAGTCTTTACTTTCTGTTTCTGTTCTGTTCCGTGCCGTTCTGTTACAAAATGGAAATAGTTTCTTTTTCTGTAGTAACTTATCAGCCATTTATGTCAAATTTAGTAGCACATAAATTTGGAGAAATTAAGTTTATGAATTCTTAAATTCAAAAAACAGATTATTTCAATATAAATATTTTTTTTTATTATTTATTTTGCTGTCACTTACAATTACTTAACAACAGAACAGAAAAACTAATCAATTTCATAGGTTTTTTAATAACAAAAACAAGTCAGCTGATTCGTAACAGAACAGAAAGTAAAGACTTATTCTGCCTATAGCCATGCCAGTTCGTGGACCCGTCTCTGAATGTGTTTGTCTGTCCATCTGTTGAAAACGTATTGCTTGTAGTTTCAGTAGTTTGGGATTGAAATAAAAAAAAAACCGGCTCAGTGGCATCCGCGATATGAATCAAAATGTGGAATCACTTCCTTAAAAAATTTTAAATTTTGTTACAAAGCCTAACATAAATGGTGGAATAATGCTCGGAATGATATACGATTTTGCAGAAATTCGTTTTGCACGACTGGAAATCATTATGTTAATTTTGTGAAGATCGGTCCATTATTTACTCTAGGCCTTCTTTAAAACCTACTCCCGGAAAACAGTTTTGTACGCATCAAGGCGAAGTAACTACAGGTGGTGTCGAAATGTCATCTGATTTTGACAGTTCGGGCTTATTTGTTTTGATTTGTAAGTGTTTTGCTAATAATGGTTGACATTTCGAGCTTATGGCACTAATAATGCAATGCAAAAAACCGTATGTTGTTTTTGGATTGTTGTAGTTCCGACACCATCTGTAGTTGAATTCGCCTTGGTACGCATTAAGCCGTAATAAATAATGATATCATAATAAAATTCGGCACGTCACTGTTTTATAGAACTGGAAAGGACACTGTGAAACTTCGCGAAGATCGGTAAAATTTTTTCCATCTTAGCTTCACATGTCCAGGAAAAATGTTACGCAATTTTGAAAAGAAGAACATAAAACTTAATAATATTTAATAAAGGTCTAAAACGAAACAAATTTTTATGCTGATGTCCGTTTTTATGAAGGTAAATTAATAATATATAGAATTATTGGAACTGTTGGTGGAGTGCATCAATGATTCGGCACAGCCGAATATATCACACTTACTTGTTACAATTAATTAAGCGAAAATAGTGCTCTTAAATTTTTTTCTTTCTTTTTCTACTCTCATAAAATAATTACAGTAACTGATCTTAGGTTATTAAATTCGTATTCCGTACTGTTCAAATTAAATACTATTTATTATAGTTATTTAACGAATAACTTTATTTGTTTTTATTTATGTTTGTTATACAAAACACAAACTACCAAAAAATAATGTCCGTTTTTTAAAGCATTTTATGTTGTTTAAAATTAGTTTTCGTTTGAATTTAACTACGTAATATCAAGCCATTACCGCAAAAATAGCTATAGCGACATCATTTTAAAATTTCGTTTTTTTAATGAGTGAATTTATTGACAACACTTGCTTAATCTCCTAAAATGTCATGGTCACATAAGGTACTGTAACGATTTTATAGCAAAAGCATTTTAGCTTACGCGACAACCTTTATACAAAATTTTAATGAAATTAAATAAAAACGCCTTTCTCATTTTTTGCTTTTTTTTGCGATAAGGGCTCGATATTATGAGTGTAAAATGAAGATTTTCTAATGCATAAGGAAAAATTAATTTTATACTGAATCGTCGAAATAAAACTAAAAGAAAAACAAAAAGCAAATACATAAATAACTTACTAAACACAAAATGTATGTCTGTTTATGTCTAAAGATCGTCATTTATATGACTATCTTTACTTGTTGCACAATGGTGAAAAAGATTATAGCACTCTTACTTGTTTTTAAATGACATTGGTGTTTACATCTCTGTCAAGGTGCCACATTTCGGACGATATAGATAATTTTTGTTTGGCTTGCTGCGGAAAACCGTCAAATCTTTTGGGTTCAACAGCACATACTACAGAAGGCTAAATGGCTTTGGTAAGCAACGTATTCACCAATCACAGCAACTGCTTGGCCGACCTCATTTTATATATAGTACGGCCCATAAACCACACTCTTTGTGGATGATAGTGTGCCTCGTCGCTGCACGCAATGCATCTTGATTTCAAAAAAGGCTTCAACAATCTTAAAGCGCTGCTCAATTGTGTACCTGTTTATGGTTGAATATGTCATTTACTGAAACAAAGAAATATCAAATTAAGTTGGGCAAAAAATTTGACGTTTAGGTATGACTCACAATTAACATCGTCCATCATGGTTGGACCACCCTTTATTTGGTATATAACAAAAAGACATTAAGACATTTGAGAGGCTTTTTTGGTGTCAATAGTATCAGTGAAATCAAAATACGTAAACAAATTGTGAAATTCAGAGCTCATTCTGCGGATAGGATCAAAGTTTGCATAATTGGACCGAAAGTAGGACGCCACTCTCTATATTCGTTCAAAGATGCAATATTCCTTATTTAAGTGATATGTATTGTATATAGTATACAGCATGTCTATTTATGTAGTTTAGAAATGTTAAGGTATAAAGAGGAAAAGTATACAGCTAAAAGAGCATCATTAATGTTTTAAATGTTTTGCCTAAGCATCTATATTAATATTAATATGAACATGTGTATATCTGTGCATTATATGTATGAAACTAAGTTTGCAGTTGAAAAAAAACAACTACATTTGCAAAAAAAGTTTGTCTTATGCTGGATTAAAAAAATCCTTGAAAACTTTGTACAAGGTTTGCATTGAAAGTGATGAGAAACTGATATTTATCTAACGGCAAGAGTTTACAACATTTATAGCTGCTTTAACTAAAAATTTAATTTAATTAATTATACATTTTGTAATAAAATTATTTAATAAATTTGGTAACATTTGCTTTATCACTTGCCTTTTGGCAATTCACACATTTTTTTTAATCCTTTATTACCACAGCATCTGTGGTTGTGAAAACTTGTTTGTTAAATATAATCCAAATATTTTTTTTTGACTTTAATTAAAGTTAATTCTTTTTTTTTTCATCTCGATATTAAAGTTTTTGTAAGATTTGAAATACTTTAATTGTTGTTGGGATGAAGTCGTACTATTAAGTAGTTGTGATACACTGAACAAAAATCCAATGAAAATGTACGTTAAGCAAACGAATTACGTTTATTAAAATATTTTCGTTGGCTCAACGAATTATTGGTTAAAATAATGAAAACTTTATTTTTATTAGGTATTATAAACATTATATTAATGAATAATTCGTTGAGCCAACGAAAATATATTAATAAACGTAATTCGTTTGCTTAACGTACATTTTCACTGGATTTTTAGTTCAGTGTACATTATGGACAAAAGACATCAATATAGAGTTAAAAAATTAGAGTTAGCACTAAAATTTTTTTTAAAATTTGCTTACTTTTAGCAATAAAAAAATGTTTGTCTAACACGACAAAGAAGGTTCAGAATTACTTGCTGAGTCGATTGGAGAATGTGCGTCTGATCGGTTGTTTGTCTGTATGTATAAAGTACAGTACCCATGTTCTGTAACTTTAGTGAGAACTTCTTGCATCGAAAAGATGTGAAACAAAATATTACCTCGTTTCTCGAAAAGTGATGATAGTGTGCCTCGTCGCTGCACGCAATGCATCTTGATTTCAAAAAAGGCTTCAACAATCTTAAAGCGCTGCTCAATTGTGTACCTGTTTATGGTTGAATATGTCATTTACTGAAACAAAGAAATATCAAATTAAGTTGGGCAAAAAATTTGACGTTTAGGTATGACTCACAATTAACATCGTCCATCATGGTTGGACCACCCTTTATTTGGTATATAACAAAAAGACATTAAGACATTTGAGAGGCTTTTTTGGTGTCAATAGTATCAGTGAAATCAAAATACGTAAACAAATTGTGAAATTCAGAGCTCATTCTGCGGATAGGATCAAAGTTTGCATAATTGGACCGAAAGTAGGACGCCACTCTCTATATTCGTTCAAAGATGCAATATTCCTTATTTAAGTGATATGTATTGTATATAGTATACAGCATGTCTATTTATGTAGTTTAGAAATGTTAAGGTATAAAGAGGAAAAGTATACAGCTAAAAGAGCATCATTAATGTTTTAAATGTTTTGCCTAAGCATCTATATTAATATTAATATGAACATGTGTATATCTGTGCATTATATGTATGAAACTAAGTTTGCAGTTGAAAAAAAACAACTACATTTGCAAAAAAAGTTTGTCTTATGCTGGATTAAAAAAATCCTTGAAAACTTTGTACAAGGTTTGCATTGAAAGTGATGAGAAACTGATATTTATCTAACGGCAAGAGTTTACAACATTTATAGCTGCTTTAACTAAAAATTTAATTTAATTAATTATACATTTTGTAATAAAATTATTTAATAAATTTGGTAACATTTGCTTTATCACTTGCCTTTTGGCAATTCACACATTTTTTTTAATCCTTTATTACCACAGCATCTGTGGTTGTGAAAACTTGTTTGTTAAATATAATCCAAATATTTTTTTTTGACTTTAATTAAAGTTAATTCTTTTTTTTTTCATCTCGATATTAAAGTTTTTGTAAGATTTGAAATACTTTAATTGTTGTTGGGATGAAGTCGTACTATTAAGTAGTTGTGATACACTGAACAAAAATCCAATGAAAATGTACGTTAAGCAAACGAATTACGTTTATTAAAATATTTTCGTTGGCTCAACGAATTATTGGTTAAAATAATGAAAACTTTATTTTTATTAGGTATTATAAACATTATATTAATGAATAATTCGTTGAGCCAACGAAAATATATTAATAAACGTAATTCGTTTGCTTAACGTACATTTTCACTGGATTTTTAGTTCAGTGTACATTATGGACAAAAGACATCAATATAGAGTTAAAAAATTAGAGTTAGCACTAAAATTTTTTTTAAAATTTGCTTACTTTTAGCAATAAAAAAATGTTTGTCTAACACGACAAAGAAGGTTCAGAATTACTTGCTGAGTCGATTGGAGAATGTGCGTCTGATCGGTTGTTTGTCTGTATGTATAAAGTACAGTACCCATGTTCTGTAACTTTAGTGAGAACTTCTTGCATCGAAAAGATGTGAAACAAAATATTACCTCGTTTCTCGAAAAGTGAGAAATATGTGTGTCTGTAACTCATGTCGAAAACTATCAAAAGAGATTACGTCGTTACGTTATAAATGTCATAATATTGCAATCGAACCCGATGTGACATTGCAGACGTTCAGAACGCCAGTAACACATATCGTTGACGGCGACCAAAATTTACTTAAATCAATAATTTTTCAACGACGGCGGCGAAAACACAACCGTCGGCTATACCAAACTGTGTAAAGAGCGACTTTAATGTTTGTTTTTTGCAAACGAGCTTTGAAGACATTCGTATATTTTATAAAAATGTTAAAAGCAAAATAATAAAACAATGAAAAATGTGCTAAGAATAAAATATTATTATTATTATTCTTTGCGTTTTTAATTGTGTTTTAGTGTTACAATTTTTTCTTGCCCCATTTTTATTCGTGAGTTTATTTGACAGTTCAAAGCGGGAACTTTTCTCACCAAAATGTTACAGACACACTTTTTCTGTAAATTGGCTAGTTATTTCCTTACGTGACAGCTTGTACTCGACAAAAAAAGTTACAGACACAGTTAAGTGAGAAAAACAGCTGTTTGTTTCAATTTATGGCATTTTTGTTTCATTTCACACATTTCAATCGAAAACTTTCTAAACGCGAGAGTTACTTAATATGGGCACAGGGTGCAATTTGATGAAATTTTGTGGAAAATCTTTAATTGGGCAAGAAGCCTGTTGAAAATTGTACAAACTGGGGCTTTATTCTGGCAGTCGTGATCGAATACTTTCAGTCGATACGGATCGGAAAAATATTTTTTCAGTGTTGTAAATTATTTATTTGAGTTTTTTGAATTGAAAAATTATTCGAGCACGACTGCCAGAATTGGCGCCCTGGCTTATTATTTTACGTAGCCCACAAGCCACTTAATATCGCTTCCTAGTGTTCGATTCGGTAGATTTGTGGAAAACACAAACGCTCAATAGTGTTTGTGTAAAAAAATCATTAAAAATAAACGTTTCCCTGTTTGTCATCTTTCGAATACAAAAATAATAGTGTTTTTATTTAACTCAACAAAAGATTAGACCATTTAATTCCGTTCTTTTTTTTTAAAACCATAAACTAAATTGTGTTCGGTTCATTAATGTTCGTCGATTTGGCTGGTAAAAAAAAAACCAAAAAATTTTTCAAAAAAAAAACAAACACATACGAAAAAAAATAAAAAGCGAGCTACCCAGTTGGCAAAATGGTCCTAGACGCAAATGTCGTCTACGATGTCCTCAGGACAATTTAGAATTTGTCGCTTATATAACATTGATGACGTCAACTTAAGTAACAAAACGTGTATTTTGTCATGTTTAAAATCGTATTTGCCTTAAATAATACTTTAATGAGGACAACATAAGCGACCATTGCATGCATGTTGTCGTGTTTCAAACCACATTGACGACAAAATGCATGCAATTGTCGGTCATCTTGTCTTCAATAAGACTTGATTGATGACAACATAAGCGACCACTGCATGCATGTTGTCGTGCTTAAAACCACATTGACGACAAAATGCATGCAATTGTCGGTCATCTTGTCTTCAATAAGACTTGATTGAGGACAACATAAGCGACCACTGCATGCATGTTGTCGTGTTTAAAACCACATTGGCGACAAAATGCATGCAATTGTCGGTCATCTTGTCTTCAATAAGACTTGATTGAGGACAACACAAGCGACTACTTCATGCATTTTGTCGTGTTTAAAACCACATTGACGACAAAATGCATGCAATTGTCGGTCATCTTGTCTTCAATAAGATTTGTTTGAGGACAACATAAGCGAAAAATAAAAGATGAAAGACAATACCTAAAATTTGCTTCAACTTTTTCTTAAAAATAACAGGGCAATAACGACAAAAGAAAGAAATCACAAACAAAAAAACATGTAAAATTATTTAGTTGAATTTTTAAAGTGCGTGGTAAAGGTTTAGTTTTGCTCTGTTATTTTTTAACAATTGTGATTTGCTGTTTTGTTTATTTTGTTAATTAATTTGGTAAGTATAACTAAAATGTCAACAAGAGGGTATTAACTCAAAATTTTTATTTTTTTACTTTTTAGAAAAAATCGACACGTAATATTCATGCCCATTTGGCCATGTCTTGAAGACATCCTTGACGACGCGTGTACGACCATATAAAATCCTTGAGGACGCGTAGACGACCGTCCAGGCAAATCGTCGACGACTTTTTCAAACAAATGTCCGCCAAATCGTTCACGACTAATGAGCTATATTGTCGCCCATATGGTCGTCGACGACATAATAAGCGATATTGTCGCTCATATATCGTCAACGACAGCGTCGCCCATATGATCGTCAACGACATATGAGCGGTAATGTCGCTCATTAGTCGTGAACGATTTTGCGGACATTTGTGTGAAAAAGTCGTTGACGATTTGCTTGGACGGTCGCCTACGCGTCGTCAAGGATTTTATATGGTCGTACACGCGTCGTCAAGAATGTCTTCAAGACATGGCCAACTGGGTAAATAAATTTACATAAACAAAACATATACACAAAACACACACAAGCGTTCGTGCTGCGGTCTTTGCTTAAATTTTTTGTTTGTTCATTTATTTTTCAAAGTAAAAAAAGTAACATTATAGAACATTAAAATATAATGTTTGTCTACAGTATCACTACAATTGTTCTGTTTTTTGACATAATATAATGTTCGGCTCTTTCTTGAAAATAGTTACGAATGGTATTAAGGGTTGTATTCGTCTACACAATCACTAAAAAATAGATATCGTTCTTGGGTGTGTGAACCGAACACTAAGTAATGTACTGTTTATTTTTGAACACTACCTCAAACAAATGTCTTTCCGGTATAGAGTATTTCTATCCACAAACCATCTTATTATATTAGCATGTAACTAAACTGAAGATGTTTTATTGTAACACATTACATTTCTTGTTACACATTACTGCATTTTACAACTTTCAGTCCATATTTGTCGGTAGGTCCAATGCAACTACGAATTCTGAAAATTGCTTTTACTGCCATAAATATTAAGATAAGTTGGTATTAAAATTAAATTTGGCAGAAATAACTTTTGTAATAGCTAGTTAAATGAGGCACAATGCTCCATAAAGGAACAACGGGACTATATATATGTATATATATATCATAAAAAAAAGTGTTCTTAAATCCCGAATTAAGCATAAGTTTAGTACTGGGACCTTTCCTTAGATCAGATACTTCAAAAGCTTTTAAAAAAGTAGGTTAAAAATTTGTTATTATTATCATCCCCACAAGCACGGAGGTTTGATTTCAAATTGAAAATGATTTGAAATCAATCGTTTTCCCATAAGACAAACGTTTGATAATGATTTGAATATCATAGCGTTCTCAACAAAAAGGGGAAATTATTTTCAAATTGAAAAATGCTTTTCAACTTGCTTTCAGAAGTAATTCTCAAATGTTTTTTCAAATGTGGATTATAAAACAATGTGGAATATAAATAAAAATATTTTATTTTTTTTAATTTAAATATATTATTTATTTAAATAAACTGTGAGATAAACATTCGGCACCATAGCTAAAAGATGAAATAATGTTCTTTCCGTCCTCTAATTCTTGGAAAGACAAACAACTTGGCTCCCTTTTATTTTGAGGATTGTAGCACCGCGATCGTTCAACAAACTTTCTTCACTTTTCCGTTTTATTTTCTTTTTTTCCGTATTTTTAATCTTTGTAATTACTCACAAATAATTTTTATTTTTTACAAGAAATAATCTGTTCACTTTATATTAAAATTTATTTTTAATAGTAAAACACATGTAACCACAAAGTTAAATATGTAACTTTAATCGCCATTTTTAATGATTACATTTATATTTCGCTTTAGTATTGCCAAGTTTATTTTTGGTTTGAATTTAACATTTGACATCAAATTGATAAAACATTTGATGTCAAATGTTTATTTTCAAATCATTATCAATTTGAATTTAAATGTTAAATCAAACAATTGAAAAACGTTTGGGAATTGTGTTTGATGTCAAATGATAAAGTAATTTCATATCAAAGGTTTGACTTTGTGTTTGTTGGGATGTGACGCTTGCCAAACATGTGACTGAGTCTGCGGTAAGCAGCGAGTTCATATATGGGTGTTTTTCTAACTAAATGAGAACTTTCGGTATCTATAACTATGGTTTGACAGCTAAAGCTTGATTAATTAATTTCTAGTTATGTGGCTACATCAATATGCAAAATTGCCATATTTTGAGCGAAAACAATCAGCAAGCCGTTAACGAACTATACACTTATAAAATTATTACAGTAACTGATTGTAGGTTATTAAATTCGTTTTCCGTACTATTAAAATTGAATGAAAATATAGTTATTTTACTAATAATTTTATTTTTTAACATTTATGTTTGTTAGTTGAAAAACAAACTACCAAAAAAAAATGTTTTTCCGTATATATTTTGTTATGTAGTTTGATTTTTGTCGGTAAAAATATATTTTTTAAAAGTAAAAACTATTCAATTTTACGGAATATGCTGTTTAATAAATAAAAAATTTTAAAATGAATGTAAAAATCATTTGTTTTAAATGAAATGTTAATGATCCGTTTTTTAAATGAATTTTTAGTTGTTTGAAATGAATTTTCGTTAGAATTTAACTACATAATATTTTGAGTGTAATTACATCAACTAAAATTTACTATTTGGTTCTAACAAGACATCCCAACTTACCAATCAGCACGCTTAACAATAGATTTCTTGCAAAATCTATTCGGTGACAATTTTATTTCTTTGTGCGATTTAAAGTCTCTGAATTACTTTTAATAGGGCTATGTTAAGTCATTGCGTTATACGGACAAACCAGCATCTCTTAATGATTTGGAAGCCAATATTCAAACCACCTTTGACGTCATACGGCCAGATTTATCGGAGAAAGTTGTAAAAAATTGGAATAATTGAAACTCGAAGTTGCGGCGGACATATGCCGAAAATCATATTTAAAAAATAAATACCATTAAGTTATCTACTAGATTATTATAAAAAAATTAATTTCAACAATCTTTTTACTAATTTTAAGTTCTCATGCAGCTTAAAAACCCAAAATATAGTTTTTTAAATCGCTAACTCCCTTTCAGTAAATTATACAGGAGAGACAAAAAGCTTTTTATTTTTCATATGTGCAGCTTGAGAGAAAAACCAAAAATAAAGTTGGTTTTACACACTTCAAGACTCAAATTGAAGAAAAACCAAATGCTTGTCAACTAGGCGTATCTTTCTCTACCAATTTACTTCAAAAGTGTATTTAGCAGGTTTGCATATAAAGCCGATGAAAAAATTTTGATTCGTTGAACTGGTTCATCTTAATTCGATTAATATTAATTAACTTAATAATCAAAGTTATTTTTGTGAATACATACCCTCGTATTTATAAACGATTATCAAATTTAACAAACGTTTATTAAGGAGAATTTTCATACAAAATTTGTTTTGTAAACCTTTATTAAATTTAAAATTTTTTTATAAATACAGGCGATAATCTTCAATTAATAGATTTTGTTTGTTGTGCAAAATGCTCAATTTTTATTCTTGATATATACACTGAAATTTATTGTTGGGGGATAAGCTAGTTCCTATGCGCCTTTCACTGGTTGCTTACGCCAGATCATTAGGAAACCTTTTACCAAAAACTCAGGTATTCGAGACAAAGTCTTGACAGAAAGATTACAAAAAAACAGAAGAAGAGGAAGAAACATGTAAATAAATTTAAAAATTATAATTAATTACAGCAAATTTCGAACCACCAATACAATTGGTTTAATGATTAATGCTTGACTGTTGGTTGGCAGGCACCGCAGTGGTGCAGAGGGTAGAACTGCAAAAAATTCTAACGATGAGATTGTGGTTATTCTCTAAACGTAAATTCAACCCAAGTTCGATCCCCAGCTTAGCCAGGAATAAAAATTATCAATAAATTTTAATTAATTTCATGTTGTAAAATTTCTTCCTTCAGTTAAATAATTTAATGAAAATTAAATTTGATGAATTTAAGCCTAACTAAATATTCAAGTTAAAAATCGACAGTTCAACTAAAAAATCACAGTTTTTCCAAAAACTATAGAGAAGCTAAAAATATTAGATATGCAAAAAAACAAAACTGTAGAGTGAATGAGAATTACAAACACTCCAGTTTTATTTGCAATGATATCAAAGCTTTAACAAAATACCAACAATAAACAGTGAGTTTATCTTTTCTTACATTCCCCGCTAAAATTGGTTAAAATTCTCCCAAAATTAATTGTAGTTGTAAGTAAGTTAGGAAAAAGCTAAATGAAAAAAAAATTTAATCTTATAAATACAATTCAAAATTATATTCTAACATATTTAACCGAGCAAAATAAACGCAAGCACTTAACTCGTTGTAGGGAACCAGACCAGCGTCTGACGGAAATTAAGTCCGCAATACTGGTACTGATAGACTAAATCACTATCACCTGCCTACCGGGCCACCCTAATTAATGTTAATAATCGTACAAAATTTCACCAAATTCAAGTAAAACTAACTACAGTACTTTTCGCTTATAGTCACATCCTTTAGTTGCATACAAAACGTGGACTATATCGCTAATGTGCCTATAAGGCTAATTCACATATATGCCACTATGAGGCATATAACCGAATTCGCATATAATCAAGTTATGTGAATATAGAAAAAAAATCATAAAAATTACACCGGCACCAGGTTTATAGTTTTGCAACAGAGTTGTTGAAATAATAACAAGATATTTCATAACTGATACCACAAGCAACAAATAATTTTTAACGAGTAGAAAGTTGATGACAAAGATTAAACGATTTAATATTTTCTTTCTTTGGATGGATTATGGTTTCGAAAACTAAAAAGAACTTAGTAAATATTGCTAATATGACTGTAACGCCATTAATTTGCTTTACTTTTCCCTTTGATGATTGTTGATAGATGGCATATATGGCAAATATGCTTATATCGCTTAATGGACTATAACGTTAATACTTTATATTAAACTAACTTATAAAGGCAAAATAAACAGATAAAATGTACTATATCGCTAATGTGAATATAAGCGGTAGTGACTATAGTCGAAAAGTACTGTATTACCTTAAGTTCCAGTTAACAATATGTTTTCGACAATTATAACAGAAAGGAATATTTGCTGTTTTATCGTTACTACAATGGGTTGTGTTCTGACGAAATAAGGGATCTGGTTCCCGAAACCCGTACGTTTGTTCGCAATACACGTTTTTCCTCAAGAGCCCATCCTTATGTGGTTGATTGGCAGGTGAATCGTACAACGCATTACAGAGAGAAATCGTTTTTTTCCCGGACTGTTCCCGGACAACAACACTATGTTTAGTGTAACAATATATTGTTGTCGTACACAAATTATTGTTATTTTTATTTAATATCAACAATATTATAGTTACTGTAAACATATCAATGTTTATCGCAATTATGAATTTGAGTATTGTTGACCGAAAAATAATTATTTTTCTAACAACTTAATTATGATAATTTTCTAAACATATTATATTTCTCACAACCATATCATGATATTTAATAGCCATAACATGATAACTTTCTATACATTTATCATATTATGTTAAAGATGCAATCAAACTATTTTTACTCTAATCATATTATGTTAGCGCCATTTGTAAAATAATTTTGAAGAAATTGTGTCGTTTTTTTTTGTGAGCGGTTAAACAATTAAAAGATAAAATTCCAAAAAACAAATAAGTTTAAAGAAATTAAAAAATTAAAATATTAGCGGAGTTCATTCAAGTATTAGTGATGTAATAGTGCAAATGCAAAGTATCATAGTTTTTTTGTAAAATCCAACAACAAAACACACAGAGATTTCGTTATATTTTATGAAAGTGCTACGATATTTCTGTGGTTTTCATGGGCAACCGCGTATGTCTTAAAACAAATTGTTCAGGAAAGCCGAAAAACCATTCTAGATCAAACTATGGACTAGGTATTGCACATTTTCAACTTTGTCATTACGTTAAAAAATCGGAATTGATCCACCTTTTTTCAAAAAAATGTAAAGAGCGTTAAAAATTAGGCAATATGGCATCAACATCTTAAAATCGAAAATATGGACACACGCGGTTGCCTATGAAAACCCACAGATTTTTCATTCGCTCTTTTGCAAGCCTTATATTGAACTCCGCTATTTGATTAAAATATTTTAATTTATTTTGTATTTTTATGATAACTATGAAAGGTGCTGTATCATAATATGATTGCTGCTAAATTTATTATAATTAACATGACAATAATATGATTAATTTCTTAGCATATTATGATTAACATGACAATAATTTGATTACTTCTTAACTTAGTATGATTAACAGAATAATAATGTGATTAAGGGAAAAATATTATGATGTAATAGTACGAGTATATTTAGTCATAATATGATTCAATAATAATCTTAATAGGGTGACTAGAATCATAATTCTTATCATAATATGTTGCTCTTAGAATATGTTTACCACAACCATGTTTTTTCTTTGCGTGTATGTTCAAATCGAATGTTCACAAACACTACTCCCTCTATCCTTCTTTTAACAACCTATTTTCCTAGTTCCAACACAATGCAATGCATTAGTAGGGGTCATCCCCTGAGTGCTGGTCATAACAGAAAAAAAAGTTAATTAAACTGAACTTGGGGAAATCGACCTTTAATCCTTTGTTAAATACAAAACAAATTTACCTACAACTTTAATTGTAATTATTAAAATATGATTATAAATAATGATTTTTATAAACCGATGACTTGATAGAAAATAGTTTTTAATTGGAAACTCTAAAGAAAAAAATAAAAGTCACCCACTTAAAATTTATTTATAGCCTTAAAAATAACTTTGATTTTAGTCAGTCTTTAATTTTTTTCTTTGGATTTTCCGCCAAAAATTAATCGTTTATTGGGCTGCCAACTCATGGACAGAAGTCCAAAAAGTGTTTTTGTAATTAAGTGTGTGTTTAAAAAAATGTAAATGTCTAAAAGAATAAAACAATGGCGGCCAAAATGTTTAAACGTAATAGGATTTTATTTGGAAAATATCCACTTACTTAAACTTTGTGATTTTTTCATTTCGTATAGAAAACAAGGCATATTCAGACAAACAGTGTAAGTGGGTTTCGAATAAAGTTTCGTATATGAGCAAACCGTATGTGTTTAAGTGTATAAAACGGTTAGTATCATCATCATGGGTATAAAAGCAGAAATTTGATGTGCACGTTAATTAAAAGGACATGTCGCTTTACAGACCATATATGTTTTTTATAGCGTATAGATGCTAAAAGACTAAAATGCATGCTGGTGTTTGCTTTTATATAGATTTTCAAAAGAAGAAAGAAAAAAAAAAAATAAATATAACTTAAAAAAATTTAGTGGCTTAAAATTTCTAAATGTGTAAAAAAAAGGCGAAAACACAGTTTTAAACAGCCATGTAAGCAAAATTGCTTTGCTTTTTAAACCAAATATTATTAAGAATGTTTGTGTGTGTGTGTCATTAGGATGGTTTTAAAAAATCGTATGTCGTATTTTTTTTGGGGGCACCCCCCTAAAATTTTTCTTTCTGTCAGATTTAAGGATTGCCAAAGTTTGAGCACGATTGAAAGATGTTAACATGTGCAACTGGGGCCTCAAAGTTTTTGGCGACTTTGCCGACCCATATCTCTAGAACGGTTTAATATATTTGCCCGTGTCATACATCAAATTGAAGGCGATACTGTTTACAATATTTTATATGCAATACAAAATACGTAAGTGGTACTGAAATCGAAAAAATAGAGCCAATGTCCTTAAAAACGTGACTAGGTACCCCCGAGAGCTAAATTGCGGTATTTGTATTATTATTGCTTATTATGGACAAATACTTACACTTTGGAATCCCATTGCATTTAAATATGTTTGCTATGGTATACCGTTAATTTTAGACCCACAACAATGTTTTTTTTTTATGTCAGGTATGTATATATTTTTTCCTCATTTTGTATCACTGGCGACCCCAAGCAGGTAAAACCAAACTAGTTTAAAAATGTATTTGGTCACCCTACTACCTATTGTTATATAGTAAGTCCAGGGATTCAGAGTCTTCAGGTGGTTCTTGCTTTAATGATTTTGTTTCTTGTTCGCTGAACAGTGAAAGTCGTATTTTGTTCTACGTTCGTGTGATCGAGTTTAAAAAAACCATGTTTGTGTCTGGCTGGTGGGAACTCAAAACAGAGCAGAAAGAACGGGCTGGTGTTCTTGTATCACATGGGACTAAAGAACAACTCCTGGGCATTCCTGAAACTGACAGTAGCTCAGGGGAGGAACAAGCCCTAGCAGTGTACGAATGTCTAGAGGAATGGGGTCTCGCCAGCTCGGTCGTGGCTATGTGGTTCGATACAACAGCATCTAATACTGGGAGACTCAATGGAGCGTGTAATCTCCTGGAGCAGATGTTAGGTCGAGAGCTTCTGTACCTAGCGTGCCGACACCATGTTTTAGAAGTCTTGTTGAGAAGGGTTTTTGACTGCAAGTTTGCAAGCACATCGGCACCTCAACCTGACATATTGAAGATATTTCAAAAAGAATGGTCGAGAATTGATAAATCCAAGTTCGATGTAGGCGAGAATGTTTTGAAACTACTGCCAAAAAAAGAAATAAAGGGTATCAAAGAAAAACTTCAAAGAAAACTACTAAAATGCCAGCCAAGAGACGACTACAAAGACTACATTGATATATCTTAGCCATTTTGATGGTAAAGATGTGCGCTTCAGGTCACCAGGTCCAGAACATCATGCACGGTGGATGGCAAAAGCTATTTACTGTCTGAAAAAAACTCTTCCGTGACCAGTTTAAGCTGACTTCCCAAGAACAGGAGGCCCTAGAAGCACTTTTTGTTTTCATCGTTTGAGTCTACTGTAAAGCCGTGTTTAACGCCCCCAGAGCGTGCTTAGCACTAAAACAAGACCTAGACCTCATTGAAAATCTATTGAAATACGAAAGCATTGACAAAAAATATCAGAAAAAGGAATTAACAAAATGATGAATCACCTGTGGTGTCTTAGTCCTGAACTTGTGGCGCTGGCATTGTTTGACCCGACATTGCAAAACACCGTAAAGAGCCAAATGTTGAGAAAAATCTTAACAAATCAAGCAGAAGAAAATGAGAAGTGCTCCAGAAATATGCGACCCAAATTAAAAAAAGAACAACTGCCGAAATTCCTAGAAAAAGGTCTCCCAGCCCTAATTACAAGTGAGACTTACCTGTTGTTCAAGAGATTAAACATTCACACCGAATTTCTGGAAAAAGATCCTGCAACTTGGCCGCAGAACATCAACTACCAGGAGGGGCAAAGGATAGTAAACTACTTGAAAGTTGTGAACGACATTGCAGAGCGAGGAGTCAAGCTCATCACAGATAACAAGCAATTACTAACAAAGGACGAGCAACAAAAACAATACGTTCTCCAAGAAGTCAGCAGATGCCGTCAGCTGTATCCAGATAGCTCCAAAACCACATTATGTCAGTCCCATGAATAAATTTAAATAAGAATAAAATGAAAAAGACATTTATTATACTTAATTTTTAAAACATATAATTGTTTTCATTCAAAAAATTGATAATATAGGAAAGAAAATGGGGGTTTTTCGCAATAGGTTCCATCTTCGCTCTCGGGGGTACCTAGTCACGTTTTTAGGGACATTGGCTCTATTTTTTCGATTTCAGTACTACTGACGTATTTTTATTGCATACAAAATATTGTAAACAGTATCGCCTTCAATTTGATGTATGACACGGCAAATATATAAAACCGTTCTATAGATATGGGTCGGAAAAGTCGCCAAACTGCCAACTAATCGAGATTTTCAAAACTTCGAGGCCCCAGTTGCACGTGTTAACATCTTTCAATCGTGCTCAAACTTTGGCAATCCAAAAATCTAACAAAAAGAAACATTTCAGGGGGGTGCCCCCAAAAAAATTCTGACATTTTTCTTGCCCTATGAGATAAAACCACCCTAGTGTGTCATGCATGGGGTATAGTCGAATTTGTTGTGTGCTTTATTTAAAATTACTATTTGTGATGGTGATGACGACAACAAATTTAATCCAATTAAACCAAACTGATTAATATCATACATGTAACAGTCAGAAGATGGGATGGATCGAGAGTTCTAAGAGTTTCCAATAAGCTTCATCAGAGTACATTTTTTCCTGAAAGAATTCTTTTACTTTTTTGTTTGAATTTTCTGCATTTCTAGACTTATTTATGCTGGTTATTTCTACAATTGTAATTTCTAGATACCTAGCTGTGTATAGATATCTGTGGTGTAACGAATTTTTTTATAATTTTAGCACGTACATATGTTTTACCTTCTGGTTAAACTATAGTGTATTTTACAGCATCGATTTTGACAGTTATTTCAACAAATTAATAAAAATACAAATGTTACCATATTTTAAAAGAAAACTTAAAGGAAAAAAAAACACGCAGACAGAATTACCGCTGAAATTACCAAAATAGTTTTACCGGATAGGTGAGGATAACTGTCAGGTACGAACGCGACCAGATATTTGCTTGAAGATATTACGAACATCATTTCTACCAGAAACTTCCCATCTCGAATGAGCGAATAAAAATTGTTGAGATCCTATGGGTTAGATTGAACGGATTGTCTTCAAAAAGCGACTATATTAAGAGGTCAAACAAAGCACAATTTACTAAAGTCTACATATATTCCTTAGTTTTATTCCAGGATTCTAGACTTATAAAGCTATGGTCACATTTAACACACATTTGACGCCCCACACGTAACTAATATTTTTATTAAACTTTTGTTTGATTTTGTATAACGTTTGCTTAATGAAACAGCGTCTACAATCTTTTAATTACATTCTGGGTAGATTATTATCAGAAATAAAGTTTAGTTAATCAACAAAAATTTTAAACAAGAAAGTTATACGTTGGTGAATTTAGTGGTCGCGCTTTTTTCTGATTTTTCGTCAAATACCCTTTTACAAGCTAGAACTCAACACTTAAGAGGGCAGCGACCCTTTGACAGGCAAAATCCTAGAAAAAAAACCATTTCCTGCGTATTAAGTTGTATGGTTTTACTGGGGATGCTAATCCCGAAATCCCTATCTCGAAAATACAGGGATTTTCAATTAATCCCTTTAATAGTTCTTTTTACAAATTGGATTGAAACGTTTATGTCAGAATGCAAGACGTTTCAGGTAATCAAGATTTTCAGATATTAATCCCAATTAATTTTAATATTATCACAAATTACGGATTAATTTTTCGAATCCTAGTTGTTTGATATTGTTACTTCTTATCAGTGTTCGAAAAAAAACAAAACACTATTTAGCGTTCGGTTTACACACCCAATAACGATATCTATTTTTTTAATTGATTTTTTAGACGAACACAACCCTTAATTCCGTTCGTACCTATTTTCAAGAAAGATCCGAACATTATACAGTGTTCTGTTTTCGTTAAGAAACAGAACAATTGTAGTGATACTGTAGACAAACATGATATTTTAATGTTTCTTTTTTTCATTGATAAAGAAATGAACAAACAAAAAATTTTAGCAACGACCGCACGACGAACAGCTTGTGTGTGTAAAATTATTTTGCTGGCTTTTTGTTTTTTTCGTATGTGTATTTTGTTTTTGTAAAAAATTTTTGATATTTTTTACCAACCAAAAGGGACGAACATTAATGAGCCGAACCGAACACACTGAAGTATGTGGTTTTAAAAAAAACCGAACGAAATTTAATAAGCGTTGAAAAAATTGCAGTCAAAATAGAAAAATGCCATTTATTCTACTACTTCATGTGTCATTGCCTAAAAAAAACTGTTACTTTTACTTCTGATGCATTAAATGTAAACAGGCGCTGTCAAACCAATTCACAAAGCGAAACAAGTTGTACACAAATTTCCGTTTTTTGTTCGACAGTTTTTGGTTTCGACTGCAGTTTTTTAAACCTTGAATTAAATGTTCTCATCTTTTGTTGAGGTTGATTAAAATAGTATTATTTTTGTGTTCGAAAGATGACAAACAGGGAAAACGTTATTTTTTTAATGATTTTCTAAACAAACACTATTAGCGTTTGTGTTTTCCACAAATATACCGAACCGAACACTAAGGATCGATATGTAGTGTTTATTTTCGAACACTGCTTCTTATGGTTAGTCAAAATTAATAATATAAATTATTAAGGCAATTCAGAAAGTGTTCTTTCGTATCATATTGGTTTTATATAAAATATATGTTCGGCACATTATAATGAACTACCAGGTTGCTAACAATACGCTCTTACCTGAGTCTCAGGAATACGTTAGAAATCGAATTAGATTCCTTTACGCCTTACTGTCTTTTCATCTTTACTTAATGTTATTCAAACAGTATTCATTCAACCCATTTAGCAATGTCTTAAATTTTGTTTAACTAATTTACTTCTTTTTTTACCAATTTTTGAAACATATGCAATATGTCAAAAACTATGCAATAAGTAGACTATGAATGCAAAAAAATCAGTACTTTTTCTCAAAAGTATAGTAAAATGATTTATTTTTATATTTATTTAAGGCAAGATTTCCAAAATTTTTTATCAAAGTTTAGGGCTTTAAAACGTTTTTTTTTGCATTCCAGAAGAATTTAATTTTAAGGCATAATATCACGGATTTGTGCAAGTTTATTAACATTGAGCATAATACCACCTGCTCGTGAATAGGAGATAACTAAAAAGACAAACTTATACTACACTGTTAAAAATTAATATGAAAGTCAAAGAATTTTACACAAATGTTTCAAGGTGTTATGCCTTAATGTTGCCTAACAAAATTATTACATCAAATGATTCTCTAAAAGTTAAGTGCTTCTTATACAAATATTTAAGTTAATAAAACATTTAACTAAAAATTTTTTTTTCTCTGTGTATTTGTAAAAACAAAACATTAATGTTAATGAGTTAAAATTAGTTACCAAAAAGTAATAAAAAAGAAAAACAAAAAATGTTTTGTTGCATTAAAAGTTAATGTCGTTTTGTGAAAAAAGTTTTTGCAAATTTATTAAATTTTAAAACCTTTTAAAAATTAAAATTCATCCCTTAACAATTTGTTTTTTACATTACATTAAACATATTTTTTTGTTTTTAAAATAAAAAAAGGTTTGCTAGTTATTACACAAAGTTAAAGTGAAAAAGAATTGACCACAATATTTGTCATTATTAAAGTGAAAAAAACATAAAATTTAAGTTTTTAAAACTTTAATAACTAAATAAGTTCATGTTTTTTGTTTAAGCCAAAAAAATTTATCGCTAAGCAAAAAATAACAAAAATAACCACAAAATAATTTGATACAAGAGCGCAGGCAAAAACTAAAACAGCTTAAATACATGTTAAAGTTTTAAACTCACACATACATTAACACAGCCATACATACATACACATATGCACAACCATCCAATCATTTAACTCACTCATACGCTCACCCACATAGTGAAAAAACCTAATAATAAACAAGATTTTGACATTTTGAAGAGTTGTTTATTTTCTGTTTTCCTTTTTTTTTTGTTTGTAGTTCTTGTTTCCTTTTTAAGAGGCAATAAAACTTTTCCAATTATAAACAGATTTAAAAATACAAAATGTTGAAATGTTGTATGAATGAAAACCATAAAACTAAAATTAAATAAATCATGGAAATAAAAATCTAAGCCGAATTTGAAAACTATATTTTCTTTTTGATTGCATAAAGCTCTTTTGCAAAAACCAGAGAGCAAAGGTAGTAAGCAGGAGCATGTTATTATTATAATTGGATAATGGTATTACAAATAATTAATTGGGAATATTGTGCAGTTTTGAAGTAGCAACATTTGTTGAACAATTTTTGCATTTCTAAGTATTTTGAATTTCTATTAATGTTTGTAAAATTTTAATTAAAGATATGATAATTAAAGTTAAAGTCAACTTTTTGATGTTGGTTTTAGGGTTCTCAGATATTTGTTGAATCTCCACCAAAAAACAAATGTAATTATGTTTAAAGAAGGATTAAATGTGCTATAACAAAAAGTTTTTCTCAATGAGAACAAATATTTATGCTAAATACACGCAGAGAAAAAATATGGTTGGGCATGGTTACGGCAACAACACTATGTTTAATGAAACAATATATTGTTGTCGTACACAAATAATTGTTATTTTTATTTAAAATCAACAATATTATAGTTACTGTAAACATATCAATGTTTATCGCAATTATAAATTTGAGTATTGTTGACCGAAAAATAATTATTTTTCTAACAACTTTAATATGATAACTTTTTAAACATATTATATTTCTCACAACCATATCATGATATTTAACAGCCATAACATGATAACTTTTTATGCATTTATCATATTATGTTAAAGATGCAATCAAACTATTTTTACTCTCATCATATTATGTTAGCGCCATTTGTAAAATAATTTTGAAGCAGTTGTGTCGTATTTTTTTATTTGTGAGCGGTTAAACAATTAAAAGATAAAATTCCATAAAAAAAGAAGTTTAAAGAAATTAAAAAATTAAAATATTAGCTGAGTTCATTTAAGTATTAGTGATGTAATAGAGCAAATGCAAAATATCATAGTTTTTTTGTAAAATCCAACAACAAAACACACAGAGATTTCGTTATATTTTATAAAAGCGCTACGATATTTTATCAACATCTTAAAATCGAAAAAATGGGCACACGTGGTTGCCCATGAAAACCACAGATTTTTCATTTGCTCTTTTGCAAGCCTTATATTGAACTCCGCTATTTGATTAACATTAAGAAAAATTGTAAAAAGCCACAAAATAAAAAATCGATGCAAAAATATTTTTATTTATTTTGTATTTTTATGACAGCTATGAAAGGTGCTGTATCATAATATGATTGCTTCTAAATTTATTATGATTTACATGATTATAATATGATTACTTCTTAGCTTATTATGATTAACATGACAATAATATGATTACTTCTTAACTTAGTATGATTAACAGAATAATAATATGATTAAGGGAAAAATATTATGATGACATATTACGAGTATATTTAGTCATATATGATTCAATAATAATCTTAATATGGTGACTACAGTCATAATTCTTATCATAATATGTTGCTCTTTGAATGTGTTTACCACAACCATGTTTTTTCTTTGCGTGTATATATGTAAGATGGCTATTTTCAATAAAAAAAATTTTCGTTAAATATTATATTTTTTATGAAAATTTATTTAAATATTTTAGATAAAAAAGAATTCATTTATTAAATTCAAATTAGTGATATTCTTTGCACTAGTTTAAGTAGCTTAGGTTTAGTTTTACAATTTAATTATTTAAGTTTAATTTCAAGGTAGATTCAATTATTTAGACCAATTTAGTTACAACTTTTAATAGTTTTTAATAATTTCACAACTTTTTAGAACAACTTTTAATTATAAGCTACTTTAAATCACAACTTTAGGAAAATCTCTTTTTTGATACAACTTTCGCTATGTACAAACTTCAACTGACTCACTCTACTTTTTAACTCCCTTGCTTGTCTCTCCTTTCTTTCTATTCTGATATTTACATACACGATGACCACCTTACTAATACCATTTAAACGTATACCCTTTACATCCGGCCATCCTGTTACTCATCTATCCAAGATGACAATAGATACTCAACGGATTCGCAATTCTTCCACGGCTTTATAAAGTCTGAACTTGTAGATGTTTTGTTAGAACCCTCAAAGTTGGCTGTTTTAACGACATCATAGCGGTTATTTCTCTTAACTCTGTCAACTTTATATGGTCCAAGGAATTCACATGCAAGTTTTCGACCCGATACAAATTGAGTCCTCTTTATAGCCACTAAGTGGCCTACATGGTAGCCGTCGCCTTCTTTACGCCTTTTATCAAAATTACGTTTGTATTCGACTTGAGCTTTTTGAATTTGCTGTTTAGCTGCTATGCGCAGCTGTTGTCGATCATCATCAAATTTTTGAATCATCTCATCTTGTAACATTTGTAATATGTTGTCGTTTAGCCCCGTTTTCATCTTGGCGCCAACTAATATTTGAAAAGGTGTAGTTTTTGTCGAATTATGCATGCAACTGTTGATAGCCTTCTATACATCGCCAACAACTTTGTACCATTTCGTTGGATCGTCGTTTGAAAGTTTTGCTATGATTGATACAATAACGCGGTTCACACGCTCAATTTGACCATTACCACGTGCAAGACATGTTCAATTCCGCTGTGCTTGCAAAAATCTTCATGGGTGTTGGGAACCCAAACGTATCTGACCACACCTTTAGACATCTGATAGCTTCTTCAGCGTTTGTTGTTTAAGTCGGGAACAACCATACGAATTTGGAAAACCCGTTCACCATAGCCAAAATATATTTGTATATTTGGACCAATGTGATCAATATGAATTGTCTCTAATGGCACATCACCCTTGTCGATACAACTCAAAAGGCCTTCCTTATTACCAGTCTTTTTGTTATAGATGATACACTTCACGCAATTATTGATAACCAGCTGAACCTTTTTCTCTAAGTGGGGTATATAGTATTGCTGTTGTATCGCATGCATCAATTTTTGAGTCGCGTAATGACCGTTTTCATGAGCATTTTTAATTATTTCCACTTCCACCAGCTTTGGTACAATTAGTAGGTCATTGCCGTTAATGTTTTTGTACACTAATCCACCTTTCATCTTAAAACTCTCATAAAGCCCAAAACATAACGCCTGTATAATAGCCTTGATGTACTCGTCCTCGTGTTGTTGCTTAAGGAACCTTGGAGCCATGTCTGAAGAAATCACCATGACATATGTTGGGTAACGACTTAAAGAGTCTACGTGCTTCATTCTATTACCGCTTCTGTGCTCTACTGTGTAGTAAAAATCTTGGAAATATAATATCCACTGGGCAACATCTCGTGGAACATCGTTTTTTGAAATTGTTTGCTTAGAAGCAGAGCAATCTGTTACCAACTTAAAATGAATGCCCAAAACATAATGCCTCAATTTTTTGAATGCTTTATACGCAGCCTTCACTTCAAGAATATAAGTATGGAGTCTACCTTCCTGTACTGACGCTTTTTTACTATAGAAGAAAACAGGATGCAGCTGACCTTAAAATTTTTGTAGTAAAGTTGCACCAAATCCTTCTTTGGGTTCTGGAAAATTAGCAACAGCCTTCGTTTTTGCCTTTCCCGGCCAAACTTTGCCGTCTGCAATCGTATGACCAAGAAAATCAATTTTAGTTTTCATAAACGTACATTTTGACCATTTTATCTTTAAACCATATTGTTGTGCTACCTCTAGTACTAATTTCAACTTATTCGTGTTGCCTTCTTCGGTTTCGCTATAAACGACTATATCATCCATATATAGTTCCATAACATCTGCAGTTATTAGCTCTTGAAAAATAAAGTTGATATATCTAATGAAACAGGCTGCCGAATTGCAAAACCCAAAAGGAGCGCGGTTGAATTCGTATAGCCCCTGTTTAGTTACGAACGCAGTATACTTTTTGCTTGCTTCATCAATGGGTACATGAAAAAACCCATTTTCCAGATCCATTACACAGAAGGCCAAGTTTTTCTGTCTTCTATAACAGGTACTGGAAAACCATCTTCCAACACCATATTGCTTAGTTGTCTAAAGTCTCTCCTTTCTTTCTATTCTGATATTTACTTACACGATGACCACCTTACTAATACCATTTAAACAGTATACCCTTTACATATATAATACAAATTTCACGTTCAAGAAATTTTACTCAAAGCATTGCTCCTCGCCAAGCAGTGTTTACACTTAAACTGGTCTCAAATTCTCTTGATTTAACATGTAAATTTTGATTTTTTTTCTTTTTGAAATTTAACTCAATTTATTGAAGGCTTTTATGCAAATTTCATTTGTTGCCTTGAAACATTTAAGAAAAATATTATAGACGAAAGGTATTTTGACCGTGTGTCCTTAGTTAAAGTATTTCTTAGAGTTGCCGATTTCTTTGTAATAATTCAAAAATTGGACAGAAAATTTTTTTCTTGGACTATTTTTGGATCATAAAATATTTGCGTAATCTTCCATATAATTCTGCCATTTTCTAACTATTCATTTAAAGAATTTTTAGCAAATAATAAAAACAAATACTGACATAAATAATCAACATGGTTTCGTTTAAATGTGCTAAATTTCTATTTCATATTATTGATAAACTGAAATTTATTGTTGATGGGATAAGCTATTCCTATGCGCATTTCACTGGTTGCTTAGGCCACATCGTCAGGAAACTTCATCCAAAGATTTTAGAAAAACTAAAGATATTATACAAAAAAACATGTAACAATATCAAAGCTTAAACAAAAACAACAACAATAAACATTAAGTTTATCTCTTCTTAAAGTCCTGAAAAAAAAAAATATTTTTTTACCCTCCACCACTAAGTTTGTCATTTCGTTTGAAACAGTTTTAATATTAATCTTAGACCCCATAAAGTATATTTATTATGACTTGCTAAGTAATTGTTTAACTACCATTAAATTGCTCAAAAACAAATCAGAAAATTATATCACAAATGATTCATCACTAGGATACCATTTTGTCACAACGAAAGTATTATTTACACAGAACAAATTCTCCAAAATTGTTCACCAATTAAAGCATTAATCAAAAATAAAATCAGTTTTAATTACAATTTAATCAAGTGAATTAAGCGTTAAATCCACTGAATTTTTTGATTGATACTAATTTAATTACTGGTGCAAATTTAATTGTTTTTTAAATTAATATCACAAACTTTTTAATTATAATCAATTTAAAATTTTTTGCGGTTATTTTGCTCGATAATCCGATTCCTTAAATATTTGAGTATCATACAAAATGCTAGCTGCATACAACATATATAAGAAGAACTGATTTAGTAGCTATGTCCAGGGGAAGTTTTTTTTTATGGCATATGCCATTTCTTCAAGTATTTCGTTAAAAAGCCATTTTTGTTGCAAAAAATTTTGTAACCTAGAAGAAATTTTTTAATAAGCTTAGCGTATATGAGGCACACTCTATTCGAAATTCAAATTAATGTCGCAAAAATTGGACGTAAAAAGTGACTGAGTGTGCATACAAGAGCTCTTTCAATGCATCTGCTCAAGTCTCTTGAAATTACAAACAAAAGGGGTTTCTATAAATGAAAGCTTAAACTTAATTGCCAGTTACTAAGGAAAATATTAAAGATGTCAGTCAAAAAGATTTTGTTGAAAATATTAAAAAAGTTTTTGGTTCTTAATGCCGGATTACAAGGGGATTTTTTGAGGAATAGCACTTTTTGCGCTGGGAATTTTTGGGGATAATATATTATAATAAATGCCATTTGCGCAATGGCAAGACCAATTTGGATTAGACGTGGGTACAAATTTAAGTCGTTTTTGGCGGTTTGAAATCTTTTTTGCTAAAATAGTTTAAATTATACATTTTTGTACCACCAAGTGACGCTTGTGACGCTTGTGTGTTCTCCAATGAATACAACCAAAAGCAAAATTCGCAACAGAAGGCAGTATGAGTTATTACAAGCTCTTCTTGGAACAAAAATTATATGTGACAGTTTCAGTTTAAAGGGACCTATGGATGAAAAAATCGATTTTTACTTTTTTGGTGTTTCTTAAAATAGACAATACGCTCTTTATAATGCAGCAAACCGCAGTTTTCTAACTGCATTACTTTTGTCATATGAAAGCTTTAAAATATACCTTTGATAAGAAAAAAAATTTAACTTCAAAATCGTTTTTCTCAAAAACTCATTTTTTGCCCATAGGTGCCTTTTAACAGAGACTGTCACATATAGTTTGCCATGATATGTATATGTGACAGCGCATAGAGAAAGGAACCAGTAAGGTAAAGGGAACAGTAAAAGCAACTACGCAAAACAAGAGGTAGGGACGGCCTTCGCTCGTTTTCAAGGTTGACCAACACGTTCCTGACGTTATGAGATGTGTCGCTTTCAAATGACACCAATACCAACACGCTCAGTGATGGGACACCAAAGATACACGTATTTAAATCTTTAAAATGGCTCTCCTGAACAAAACCCTTAGGTCCCTTTCTATTTTATATAGAATCGAACTGGGAAACCTGCCGCTAAGTTTAAAAAATAAAAATTCTCGTAAATGCCGCCATTATCAATCTAGTACAAAACTCCGTCAAGTTTATTGACAACCTTTCTCCAACTGAACTATTAGCGTTTAAATATGCTCCATTAATATCTTGCGATATTTAAAATGTTTTCCATTCATTGAACTGTTTTATGCGATATAAGGACACGATATATTTTTGACAATTTGAAGAAAGATGCTATTTCACTATACAATAAAATTAAAAACAAACTTAATAAAATAAATGTTTCTGTTTTTGCCAGTTTTGCCATTTTTCGTGCAATTTTCTATACTTTTTCCCGTCATTTTGCCAACCATTTTTAAGAATTTTTTTGCTTCTTTTTCAACTCGCCTCTGGTTATGTATATGACCTATTAAATCAGTTCTACTTATAAGCTAAAAACTTAATTAAACCTTAAACTCACATTAAATTACTTTTGGTTTGTTTTAGATACTAGAAAAATTAATTGTTTACTCGTATCAATATTGAATGGTGATTTCCTAACAATCATACAGGGGTTAGGATACAATTTTTTAATTAGCACTGGAAGGTAGTGCTGGGATACTATCGATATTTTCTACTATCGATATTTATCGATAGTTAAGATTTCACTATCGATATATCGATATTACTATCGACTGAATGTTTGTACTT
Organism: Pollenia angustigena; assembly: GCA_930367215.1. Taxonomy (NCBI): domain Eukaryota; kingdom Metazoa; phylum Arthropoda; class Insecta; order Diptera; family Polleniidae; genus Pollenia; species Pollenia angustigena. The sequence continues at coordinate 182,692,164 of OV884057.1, read as the reverse complement.
GTGCAGGAAAACTTTAATTATTTTTTTTATAAGTCTACAGTAGTCCGTTGTTTTCATCACTTTATTGAATGTATGAGACGAACATATGTACCCTGCAAATAAAATTGGACCACCTGATCCATTTTGATAAAATGAACTACTCCATGGACTGGTCCGATGTAATGCAAGCATGGACCATGTCGTTGTTAAAAAGTGTTTGTAGTGAGACGACATGTCTTCGTTTTTTAATGACATGCTTTCGTTTTTAAACGACTTCAAAACTAATCCTCTTGAGTAGTTTTAAAACTACTCCTTAGTAGTCCAAAGGTGGGTTATATGGTCCTCTCCTAGGACATCGTAATGTTAAATAGACCAGGTTTTTTCCATACGTTTGGGTTAGTTTTGGACTAGTCCTGGTCCCTTGTGGACTACTCTTTACACGCGTGTTTGGACTGGTCCTATTATTTGCAGGGTATATACGCACGTTATTTTAGATGGCAGTTTTTTAAAAATTGATAAGTACCTTTCTGAAGGAATCAAAGTAACAGGGACTATTAGATATTCCATTGCAACTTTACAAAATTTTCTAAATTCTAAACCCAAAAAGGTAATCAATCTAGCGGACTTATCCTCTAATGTTCGTTCATTGTTTTGTCCTATGCTTGCAATTGCATTTGGATTTGCATTTTTTTTACAACATTACAAGAATATTTGACATTTCAGTCCCTATATAAACATGTACAAATTTCGACTTAAAGCCCTTTAATAAGCAGTAAAAAGCACTGCTAAGCAATCCATACCACTTGCAATTCTAGTTGTTTGTATTCATTGCTGTAATGCAGCGCGAATTAATAGTAGCAAACAAAAATTTGCGGCAAAAAACTGTGTGTGTATAGCTGCTGTTAGATGCCTTCACCACTGTATTTTAAATAATAATAATATCGATACTGATATTTTTCCTATCGATATTTTCGATATTTTAAGACTATCGATAATATCGATAGTCTATCGATAGTTTCCTAGCACTACTGGAAGGTATACAAATGTATGCATTGTCTTGTAAAAAAGAGCGGATAATGCAAATTTCAGATAAGACTTTTATAACTTAGCTTATTTCTTTTCTTAATGTGGACATAAGTGATGATGAGAGAACAAATTCTTTCGCTATCAGTGTTGGCATGTGGCAGTGAGATATCAAAAATAGCTTATTTCTACTAAAGGGCTGCCGAATGTGTACAGTTTTGCAACATAACGCAAAACTCCCGACATTTTAATGATTAAAAAAAATTCTATGCTTTTTTCCTTACAGCTATTTTTTATAACCTCCACCACAATGAGTTGTGAAGAGGGTATACTAAGTTTGTCATTACTTGTGAAACTTTTTTATTATTCATCTCAGACCCCATAAAGTATATATATTCTGGGTCCTTGAGTAATTCTTAGTCGATTTAGCTATGTCCGTCTGTCTGTCCGTCTGACCGCTGACCATCTGTCCGTCTGTTGAAAACACGCTCACTTTCGAAAAACTCAAAAGAAATAAACAAAATTGGTGTCAAATTGCTTGTAGTTATCATAAGCAGTTTGGGATTGAAATCCAGTGAAATCGGTTCAGCAGGATTAGAACTATGAATCAAAATGTGGAACCACCACCTAAAAAAAATTGATTATTTTGTTACAAAAACTAACATAAATGGTGGAAGAATGCACGACTGGAAATCACGCTGTAAAATTTCGCGAAGATCCGTCAATAATTTACCCAAGGCCCCTACCTCGGAAAACAGTTTAGTACGCATAAAACCATAATTAATAATGCTATCCTAAGAAATTTTGGCTCGTCACAGTTTTTAAGGACTAGAAATAACACTATGATTTCGTAAGGATCGGTTTATAATTTACGCTAGGCCCCAAATAAACCCTACTCCCGGAAAACAGTTTAGTACGCCTAAAACCGTAACAAAAATGTTATCATAATAGAAATTGGTACGTCACAGTTAAGTAGGACTAGAAATGACGCTGTCAAATTTCGTGAAGTTCCGTCCATAATCTACTTTAGGCCCCGCCCCATATAAACCCTTCTCTCGAAAATAGTTTTGTACGCCTAAAACCGTAATTAACAATGCTATCATAATAGAAATTAGTACGTCACAGTTTTATAGGACTAGAACTGTCACTGTGAAATTTCGTGATGATCGCTTCATAATTTACCCTAGGCCCCATATAAACCCAACTTCCGGAAAACAGTTTAGTACGCCTCAAACCTTAATAAATAATGCTATCATAGTAGAAATTGGAACGTCGCAGTTTTACAGGAATATAAATGAGCTTGTGAAATTTCGTGAAGATTTGTACTCCCGTAAAACAGTTTAGTACGCCAAAAACCGTAAAAAATAATGCTATCAGAATAAAATTTAATACTTCACAGTTTTATATGACAAGAAATCACATAATAAATTCCGTGATGATCGGTCCTTAATTTACTATAGGCCTCATATAAAGCCCGTTCAGGTAAAATAATTAAATACGCCTTAAACCGTAGCAGATATAGAAATTGCGGTAAACTTTCTTTCAACTTAGCTTCATATGGCCAGAAATATGTTGTGCAATTTTGTGAAATACGGTCCATAATAAACTCTAGATCCATTTTAAGCAGCCTTCTGAAATTCAGTGCAAACGGTAAAACTAATTTCTTCGCTGTATTGAAATTTAAGTTTTTTAATCACTCTGCAGAATTTTGGTTCATAGCTTACCATGGCTTCAATATAAATTGCACTTCTAAAAATAATTTGAGTTCGGCTTAAACTGTTACGAATCATGATATTTTACTCAAGCTATTTAAAATTGCTAAAAAAAGCATAAAGCTTTCTGATTGTCGGTCAATAGATTAATATATGTCTAAACCACAAGCAATTTTAATGCAGATGTCTGTTTTTATTAAGATAAATTAAAAATAAATTGACATCATATAGATGTTACTCCTAAAACTTTCGAACTGTCGGTGGAGGGTATCAAAGATTCGGCACAGTCGAAAATATTACTATTACTTGTCTTTTAAAGAACATCCCTACGAATAGGAATTTTTCCCTATGTATAACATAGCATCAGTGGTCTGAACATACCTTAATTGTAAAATTTAAAAATTCTTTCAAGCCAAATTTTTAAATACAATATGTACATGAATAAATTTAGCCGTAAGAATTTATTTTATAACATAAAGAGTAACTCGTTTTATATATTTTTGTAAATGCACTTAAATTTAAATTATTTTTTTTTTTTAACGTATACCAAATAATCAGCTTTCAGAAACTGCATTTCAAAATTTTTAAAATATTTATATTTTGCATTTTAAATTTCAGACTTAAAACATAAAATTGCATATATTTTCTTAATATAAAACTATTTTTTGATTCAAGAAAACATTTTCCGTTATAAGAACTGAATACTACATACACTCATGCATATACACGTACATATGTATGTATGTATAAAATAAACTTGTGTATCTATCTAAAAGTTTTCTTCTTTCTGAGTGTTGTGGTAGAATTTCCAAGGTTGTTTTAAAATACAGATAATTTAACATTTAACCTTTTGGTTTTGTTCTCTTTGTATTCAAGTTTAAATTTAAAGAAGCAAAAAAATGTTCAGCATTTGATTGTATTATATACAATTCGTGCGTTGTGTATGAAGTTATTCATTGTAGTTGAGGGTTGGTTGGTTTGATGGGCGGTTTAGTAGACATTGTTGATTTTGGTTTTATTTTTTGTTGATTGATTACAAATTTGCCAAAACTAAAGTTAAGACACATAGAAACATGGTAAAAGATTTCTTTTTTTACATACATACACATTTACCAAATCAAAACCAGAATACGCACATGCATACATACATCTTATATCTGTTGTAAATAATTTTAGTAAGATTTGGAGTCTTTTTTTTTATAAAAATTCAAATAAATCAAAATAGATTAATTTTCAAAGTGAAAATATGGTAGCTCAAGTCTTTAAAGAAATTAGCAATATGCTTAAAAAAAGGTTATATAATTTGTTTTGATAATCCCGTAGGATATTTTCTATTCACCAGTGTCTTTTAAAGAACCTTTAACCCTTTTCTAAAAATGAATACTTATAGATTTAATTTCGTAAAAATGGTTTATTTTTTCTCTTTTTGGACATTTGTTAAATAAAAGTTTAAGCTTTTCTAATTCAAATGTTATTTTAAGATTTCGTTTTACTAAAGGATAATGATTTTTTTTTATAGTCTGAGAAAAAGACAGGAAACAAAAGATGAACACTTACCAATAAACTCTCTTACTACTGTACCTTAACTTAATGCTTGAAGAAAAATGAAGCAAAAATAACAATTTACAAAATCAATTTACAAAGCACAAGCCACATAACATCACATACAAAAGATTGGTATGAGAAACAAATTCTAGAAGTTTAGATTTATAAAATTAAATACACACACACAAGCATACTAAAATAACTATGCATACTGAGCGTTATATATCTTAGACTCCTAGAGAAGTGATCAACGAAGAGGCCAACAAAATGAAAGGATTCGTAAAGTTGTATTGTTTGTAGCAAAACATCTTAGAATATTCCTACTTACACATACTTGCATACGTATTAAGGTAAAAGTGTACGAGTATATATTAAGGTGCTTTTACACTATTCTTCAAGTCTTAAGAATTTTGCTCTCACATAATCGTATGATTTCTGATCTGATTGTCCAAAATTAAGTAGAAAATCTTTTTTATTTCGTTTTGCGTCTACACTATCATACATCAAATAAAAATCCAACGCTTTTATATTTTTTCTTAGAAGCGCTTTAATTTTTAGCGTGATTTAAACAAATATTAAAAAATAAATAATAGTGATCAGCAAAAAACATAAAATGTAGTATTTCATTAAGATTTAATATTTTTTTTCTTTCCCACCAACCAGGAGAAAGTTAAAACGTATGTACTATTTTCATACTTTTATCGTTTGTATAGCGTATTTCATTAGTTTTTTAAAAAAATATGAGTGATTTTTTAAAAATTTAAAAGAATGCCATTAACACTTGATATTAATTTTTATCATTTGAACTTAATTTAAATTTTCCATCTCTGATTTTTTTCTTACAACTCTGTTAAAATGAAAAATCCTATTGTTTGGAAAAATTTAAAAAAATGGTGGGAGCCATACTACTGTCAAATTTCCTTATGTATTTTTTGACATTTCATAACAAATTGCTCTCACACTACTATACATTTTTATTTTTGGAAATGTCGTAATACTTGATATTATAGTGTAAAAGGGCCTTAAGAAGTATATGCAAAGTTATTTAATACTTTATGCTTTTTTGCTGAACGAAAATTCTTTAGTCTTGTCCATCAATTTACTTAGGTTTTTTATAAATCCCTATGCACATTCATGTAACAAATGTATGTATTCTATTGAAGTGAAAAGTTTTTGTAAACGTTCTATCAATGTCCATCAACGTTCTATCAAATACACCATTTTCTTTTATTTTGGTGTGCAACACCAATAGATATTCGTTTAAGACTCCATTAAATTATTCCTTAAATAATTCTTAGTCGATTTAGTCATGCGCGTCTGTTGAAAAGCTCTCACTTTTGCACGACTTAATACAAAATAATTGCTTTGATATCAAATTAATTGTTTTTAGTTCTCATAGGCAGTTAGTGATTTCAATTTAGGATAATCGGCTTAGCAAAATAAAAAAAAAGTAATGAATCGAAACGTGGACCAATCTGCCTAAAAAACTGATATATCTATTTTAGATACACAGTAGGGAATGGTAAATGGATTCCAAATCGATTTTCGATTTTTCGATCGACTTTTTTATATCGGTTTTTGAAATCGATTAATCGAACCTTAAAATCGATTTTAAAATCGATTTCAAAATCGTTTAATATAAATTTGCAAACTTATACCTTATATCACAAAGGGGGATACACCACCATGTTTTTGCCAAACTACTACAGAAATTGAACTGAGATTTTTACAGTGGAAGGTATAAAATTACACAATGAAATGTGTAAATTTTGAAATGGTTTTTAGAGGAACAAGTGCATGTAAATTTCACATAATAAAATTGTATTCTTCTATAGTCAATCAGTCCTGTCCCACAAATTAATTCCGATCGAAATTGGAAGTGAGTTCGTATCTTGCTTCACATAAAACGAAATCACTTTTGATCGAAATTGATTTCTGTGACAAGTCTGAATGTATGGATAGTATTTCAAAGTATTATGAAAATAGTACCTGATCGATGGCGACTGTTTACTATTAAGTTAGTTTTAGAAAACAAACGTTTGCATGTCATTGATGTCAGAAAGATGCAGAGATATTTCCTTGTAAATTAATTATTAACAGTTTAATGCAATTTATAAATAAATCATATTAAATAGTTTTTTCTTGTCCTATATATATATAAAGTATTAAAAAGCTGAAGAACAACTTTCATAAACATATTGACATGTTCATTCACTGGAGATTATGCTCGAATAAAATTGAGATTTCTGAACAAACTGTTGTTTTATTCATGCTACTAGTGAACACATGTTTGTTTCATATCGTTCACAGAAAAAATTATTAGTAATTTTTTTTCAATTAAAAAAAATTATTTAAAAAGTATTTAAACTTAATTGATGTAATAATTGAATCAAGGCGCATTTACACAAGGTGAACTTATCTTGCTTCGTAAGCAACAGCTGATTACTAACCTTGTGTCAAAATGGTACACCGTCCTGTTGGTTCTGGGGAATCTTAACTAAATTCTTTAATTTTCGATTAAAATTGTGAAATGTAAAACTTTTTTAAGTTATAAAATTTCAAACAAACACAATTTAATATAAAAACTAAATTAAATATTTCTTTGAATTTTTGACACAACATTAAAATGTTTAACAGTGTTTTAAAACGTTTTCAAAATAAGACCACCTTGTATGAATTCGCCTTGAATTGAATCATAATTTTTTTTTTGTTGAACGAATACTAAAAATATAATTTTGATTTAATTAACATTTAAGTTGTTTTGAAATTAATTTTGAGTTAAAATAATAATCAAATAACAAAAAATTATTTCATTTAAAATAAAACAATTTTAACTTGTGTAATTGTTGTTGGAAATTGTCAAAATCAATCAACACATTGTTTGAAACGGCAAAGTTATTTGATCATTTTTTTAATTAAAATTAAAAATATCATTTATTGAAAAAAAATCTTCAAAATATAAAATTTTTACAATTTTTAGTAATCAATATAATCATTTTGGTAATGGGTGCAAAATCAACAAATGCGTTGCTTGATTCTATGAATTTGGTATAAAATTGGTGATTAGAGAAAATTTTTAATTTTTTCTGTGTTAACACAAAGAGGTTGTTCATTGAAACGATTTTTGATTCACAGTTCTCACTCTCATCTCATTTTTTGTTATACATAATCAATAGAAATGCTGTCAGCATAGTAATAATATATCGTTAGCTAAAATGCAAAAGGGCATAACTAACAAAAAATTCAAAATCGAGTTTTTGATTGTGTTGAGTTCATACACATTTCCTACAGGGTCTACGGCAACAGGCAAATAACAAAAACAGCAAAACTTGATTACAGTCGGCACAGACTTTAAAACAAAATAAGAAAAAAGACTTTATGAACCATTTACTGCTTATTTCTACACGTATTAAAAATCTATATAAAAAAATGTAGCTTTGCCAAATTGTATATTTGTAAGCTCGTTTTATACATTTTCAATAATACTTTAGGTACCTATTTTGTTACAGTCGAAAAGTGAAGATCAATAAAACTGCATTTGAATTGATTTTATTAAATCATTTGTAGTTTTCTTGATTGTTTGGTTTTTCTACAGTGGTAGAAAAAGTTGCTTAAATATTTGCTTTGCGCCAGAAAAAAGCTTTTGGTTCTTCCAGATTGATTATTATGAATGCCATTAAACTACATGTCTTAACAAACTTTTACACTTCTGCGATCAAAAATTACGCTTTTATTTGCAAAAAAAACAAAGAGACGTAACTACAAGTGTGTTTATTTGATAAATGTCAAGAGACATTTGTTTTTTTTTTGTTTTTTTGGTATCTTTCTTAACAGTTTTACTTTACTTAGAAGCGGCAACACTGCTTTTATATCATATTTTCCTATAATTTTTTGTTTTGTTTTGCGAAGCTCTAACCCCTGTTGCCACATGCAAGTGCAAGTTCGAAAAACTTAATACACTCACACTTTTTTACTAAAGCCCTCACATTTTTCGTACTTGCAGCTCAACTTGCAAGTACATTTTTGACACCTGCAGCCAGGACTGGGCAGTATTTGAAATAAGTATTTAAAATACAAACACGTATTTTGTATTTTAAATACATACATGACGTGCAAGTATATTGTATTTTAAATACATACAATAAATAGAAGTAGCTTGTATTTTGTATTTTAAATGCATAAAAAGAATGGCAAAGAATCCAAAACTTGCAATTTATACTCTGGAGGAAAATTACAAAAAACATAAAATGACACCTGGAAATATCAGAAGTAGGATCACCAGTAAAGAAGATGATGATTTTGTTGTTTTCGTAGATAGGGATGATGGTCAATCTAGGACATCAAATTTGGAGTTGGAATTTGTCAGTTTCCTCAGTGACAAGAGCAAAGACATTATCACTCTTGACAGCTATATAAATATAATATAAAGAGTAGTCATAGAATTTAATACAAATTTGTGCTTATCAGGACCTGTAGAAATATTATTTTCTTCAGCAGGTTTTATTTATTCTTCAACAAGAAACTGTCTGATGCTGCATTCAAAAATGTGATACATGTAAATTCGATAATCCGGACTCCACTAATCTGGAATATTCGGTAAACCGGACAGAATTTTGCAGCTCATTGCGTATTCTATAATCCGGATTGATTGCAATTCTATAGTCCGGATTGAAAAACACCCTTTTTTATTTTTTTTTTTTTATTCAAATCACAGCATGCTTTGAAAAATGCAGCTAGAATAGTGTGATATGAGCAAGGCGAATTTATAAAGGTGACCGCATCATGAGATAGAGTTATGCTAGCTATCCCTTTTTATCGAAAAATACTATTTATTTTGTTTTTGTAAAAAGTTAGAGTGAATGTCAAAAATATTTTTTGAAAATATAAAAAAGGAAATTTTTTTGTTAATAAAATATACACAATTGCTTAAGAAACTCCTCAATTGCAAATTAATTGTGGCTCCACTAATTCCTTAAGCATCTTTAATTTCTTGTGTTTATATTTTTTCACTTTTTTTGTTTCATATAATTTAAATAAGTTTTTTTTCAACTATTTAAATTTTTATTGAATTTTAAATTTGAATTAATTTTTTCACAAAATGTAAACAAAGCTTGACATTCAGTATACACACAAAAAAATAAACAATAAACAGATGACTGGAAAATGTCACCTTTATGAATTCGCCTTGGATATGAGTATGTTTGCACATGTTTTTTTAGTTTAGTATTGATGCAAGATGCCTTCAGTGAAGAGAGCACACAAGACTTTATCTATTTATTGTTGAAGAACTCAGTAAAGGTATGAGTGGAAGGGTGTTGGCTGACTGTACAATTTAATATTTATGTTTTGATGTTTAATTTTGCTGTGAATTATCATAATTTTTAATAACTACAGTCAGCAATCAATTATCCGGATTATCGAATTTTTACTGTATTTATGTAAAATACGGTAAATGAGCGTTATATTAATTAACAAGTACTTAGTAAAATAAAAATTAAGTTTATAGCTGATTTTCTGTGTATTTGTAAAGAATGGCAACGTAAATTTAGAACTAAGCGCACTTTTATGTGCTACTCAATAAGACATACGGAGATGCAGTGAGGTAAGTGAAAAATTCTTATCAAATTAAATAACAAATATAACTTTTGAAGTGCCACGACATTCCCCTACTACGAAGCAGGATTGTAATGCTGCATATTAAATAAAATGCTAACAAGAAAAAATTCAATGCTTAAAGCAGATCGTTCAAGCAACAATTTTTATATGCGATGAATAATGTGCTTTTTGTGACCAAAACGGTGGCATGTCATAACGTCCAGTGTCATAGTGTCCATGGACTTTATGACACTTTTGAAAGTGTCATAGTGTCCATGGACTTCATGACACTTTTAAAAGTGTCAGAATGTCCATCGGAGAGTAGTCATAACGTCCGTGGACGTTACGACAATTTGCAAAGTGTCATAATGTCCACAACTTAACTTATAATCAAAAATGTTTTAAATTTTTTTTTAAGATACCGTTAAAATTTCAAGTGATTTTTTTAAAGAAACTAATTTAACCATAAAATGGTTGTCGGTGACAATGATTTGGTTAAATTAAACATAATATGGATAAAATTTTTTTAAAAATGGTTTTGTAGCTTTTTCTCCGGGTGTATATATTAAATATATATATATATATATATATATATATTTATATATATATATATATATATATATATATATATTTATATATATATATCGAAAATAAGGATTTTCTCTTCTATGGTATAACAAATACTGGCTTCGCTAACTAAAGCTTCTCTGTATAGCCGGCCTTCGGCCGGTCGCAAAGATTTGCTCCGTTATGGTATAACAAACACCGGCTTCGCTAACTAAAGCTTCTCTGTATGGACGGCCTTCGGCCGGGCGCAAGGATTTTCTCCTTTATGGTATAACAAACACCGGCTTCGCTAACTTAAGCTTCTCGGTATAGGCGGCCTTCGGCCGGGCGCTAGGATTTCCTCCTTTATGGTCTAATAAAAACCGGTTTCGCTAAGTAAAGCTTCTGAAAACTGCCTTGTTTCCGAACACGGCCGACTTCGCAGAGAAGCTTTAATTAGCGAAGCCGGTATTTGTTATACCATAGAGGAGAAAATCCTTGCGCTCGGCCGAAGGCCGGCTATACAGAGAAGCTTTAGTAAGCGAAGCCGGTGTTTGTTTTACCATAGAAGAGAAAATCCTTATTTTCGATATATTTATATTTAATATATACACCCGGAGAAAAAGTTACAAAACCATTTTTAAAAAATGTTTACCCATATTATGTTTAATTTAACCAAATCATTGTCACCAACAACCGTATTATGGTTAAATTAGTTTCTTTAAAAATAGTTTTGTTGTTTGCGACCATAATAAAACATGGTTTTCTCTGCGCGTATGTAGATCTTTTTTTGTATGTAACTTCTTTAGTAATTATGGACCTTATGTCACTATGACACTTTTTGGAGCGTCATAGTTATGACATGCCACCGTCCAAAACTTTTTTCTTCAAAGAGCTTCGTTGGAAGCTCAATTTCGTATTGGGTGGTTTTTCCATGAACTTAATTGAGATATATTCAATGATTTTTTGTTAATGTTCATGTTCTTTTATATAAGTGAACAAACTAACTTCATCTGAAAAATCTTGCTTTCCATTATTTTCTTATTGATATTTCATTGATCTCGAAGCATATTGTTGTAGAATTAACGATATTTAGCTTACAAAAAATAACGTTAGCTTAAAATGAATCTCAATCGTAAAAAAATGGGTTACAATTAGTCTTTTTAATACGGTATTTCCAAAAATCCCAGCATTTTTTCCTGCACGTTTTTCGGGAAAAGAATCCCGGGAAATCTCTACGTAAATTACCGGGATATTTCTGTTTAATACTGGCAACTTTACTGATGATTAATCTTATTGTGAATAAGTTATAAGTCAAGAAATATATGTAAATTCCATTCCAAAAGTAAGGCAATATTTATTTTTTGATGCTATAAAATTTCGAACCTATTGTTCCTACTTGCTTCAAAATTTGTTTGTAATAGATTCTGGATTACAATGGATTACAATTTATGTAAGAGATGATGATAAAAGTAAAAAATAAACGTTTAAGGAAATTTTGAATCAAGCATTTAGTAAAGAAAACGCTTATTTGAATCAAAGAAAACCATTTTCTTTAAACTTGGAATTATAGGTTTTTGAAGGGAGTGGTAAAAAAACTGCAAAGTGTCCAAAGATTATATAATGTTCTTTTGACTATAAGCGCAGTCATCTGTAGAAAGGAAACGTGTTTTCTCATTTAGAGGACTCTTCTTGGTTACAATTAGAAATAGGCTGCCAAACAATTCTGTAAGTGCTTTTTCTATACTACACTGATAGAAAAGGCGTCATAGCGCTGATGTATTTTGACATCAGTACTATGACAAGTGTCTTTGTTTTTGACCCCATGAAACTTTTCATTATGGTGATGTCAAGCTTAACATCACTTGGCCAAAGTGTCATCAGGATCAAAATGAAATTATGTCATCAATGGGATGACACATCGGCGTCACAGAAATGACGAACATGTCCTCAGTGCGATGACGAAGCACTATCGGAGAAAGGATACATTAGCATCAATTTAATGGCAGTTTGTTATTAAGTCAAAGTCATTGGAATTGACTTAAGTCTAAGTGAGAGAATATTATTATTTACGTACCCATTACATATGTTTGTTTTACGTTTGTTGAATATCGACCTTTGTTTACAGCAGAACTCTCAATAATAAGACACCAGCACCATTACCCATATGGTTTTCGTAATCATTCTACTTTAAAAATTTGATATATTTAACTAAATAATTTTAAAAAATAGAATATTGTAATCATGAAAATAATGTTAATAATATACAAAATGTGGCATCGAATTGATGTCACTATAGTCGTAAAATAGATGGCACGTAAAAAATTACAAAATTGTACGAAGACGTTAGTCATTGGATTGATGTTACTTTTTGCATCATTGATGCCATTTGTGGTAACATTGATGTCACAATTCTGATGTAAGTGCATCATCAAAATGAAGATGCATTTTTCTATCAGTGTAATGCTGTTGACCAGAATTTTTTTTTATTGTTTTACTGCGTTTAAGAATTTATTTAATAGACATCATGAACTATTATTTGTTTGTTGACTTAATAAATAAAATTGTATTTTGCACCATTTTGTATTAAGAGGGAGTCCCGGGAGAAATTCAAAACTATATCTCGCTTTTCCGGGAAATAAAAAAGATAGGGAATACCTCTTAGAATTTTGCATGTATTTCGTATGCATAACATGATTTTGTTAATATAAAAAAAAAATTTTATATAAACATTAAAGACCAAAACTTTTGAAATAACTGATTTCTTTAGTGCAACAGTCCAAACATCTATTTTCGTTAGTATCAATTCGCTATATGCGATGTTCTTTGCTATTAACTGTGTCGACGACATGTTGTCCTTATAAACAAAAGTTTTGTTTTTTGTCACTTCCTTTTTGTTTTCTTTTAAAGAAGATAAGATCACACATGTGGAATAAGTGGAAAATGTTTAACATTTTGCTTCTTTGTTAGAGTGTGTGTAATTGTTGTTCTACCAGTAGTTTATGCTAGTGTTGGTGATGTTGGTTTTATTATTGGTGTTAGTGGTAGTTATACTTTGCTCTTCAGAATTTTTTATCACTCTCTACTTCCGCTTAGGATTTGTTTTATGCCGTGTTGTACATTTTTCATTACATTCTTTTGTTTTTATTTCGTTGTGTGTTTCTGTCGGACTATTGTTCTTGTCTTGCGGGTATTCTAAGTAATGATGATGATGATATTCTTATTTTTTGTTATTTTGCACATCCTTTAGCTGTGAGGATTTACTATTAAGATTTTTTATTTTTATATCCATTACTAGCGGGATTGGTGAAAGACGGCATATTATGTTTGCCATTCCGTATGAAATACGGAACCCTATAAAGTATATACATACATATGTATATTCTGGATCCTTAAGCAATTTTAAATGGTCTTGTCCGTCTGTTTGTCTATTGGCAAATTATTTACAGTTCAGTAAGCAAATGTATACCAACCTCCATAAAAAGTTATATCTCTGTTCTATCTAACGGGTGGTTAAATTTTAAGGGCTGATGTTGATTTTGAATAAGACACAAATTATTTAGGAAATTATTGTCATTTGTTTTTATTATTATAATATTGGTAAAGGCTAAAATATCGGCCAAATGCCGCCGCCTATCCGATGGTGCAAATTTTCGATGACGCTGAGGCAAAATTGATGTTTTATGCCGTTAATGTGCCGAATTATCTCATCCTTTAGCTCTTGAATTGTTGTCGGCTTATCGACGCACACCGTTTCTTTCAAATAACCCCAATAAAAGAAGTCCAACGGTGTCCAATCACATGATCTTTGCGGCCAATTGACATCGCCACCTCGTGAAATAACACTGCCATTAAAGTTATCGCGCAAAAGAGCCATTGGCAAGTGGCACCGGCCTGTTGAAACCACATATCGTCCACATCCACAACTTCCAATTCGGTCCATAAAAAGTTCGTTATCATCTCACGACAACGGACACCATTCACAGTAACTGCCTGGACGGCCTCATTTTGGTAAAAATACGGCCCGCCAGCTCATAAAACGCACCTAACAGTCACTCTTTGTGGGTGCATTGGTTCGATTGTGTATCTTTTCATGGTTCAAACTGAATTACTCTGAAATTGATAAATTTCAAATGAAATGTAGAAAAAAACTTGACGTTTAGGTGTGGTCCACATTCAACATCGGCCCTTAAAATTTTACCACCCGATACAAAGTATTTATGTACTAAGAATGGGCAATTATTTTTTATAACACAGAAAAAATTATCAGTTAAAAGAATTTTTTTATAAAGTATTTCAATTTAATAAATGTGATAACTGAATCAATTTTTTTTGTTAAAAGAAAATTAAAAATATAATTTTGATTCGATTAACATTTTAGTGGTTTTACAATTAAAATATTAATTAAATAACAAAAAATCTAAATTGATTTTTTCGTTTAAAATAAAATAAAGAACACTTGTAGAATTGTTGTTGGGAAATGCCAAAACCTGAGCTTTATAAATTTAAACCAATTAACACATTTGAGGGATTCACAAGGTATTTTATCAAGTCATATCGTGATAATGTCCTAAATATTATTTTACAATTGCTTAAAAAAATATTGTTGTGTTTCAAAAAAGTAAAAATGGTAATGCTGTGTTCATTGATTCGTTATAAGTATACAGTATAAATCTAAATTATAAGTGGCTGCCCACAGAAGTTATATATATTTCTTGTTATTATTTTAAGATATATGACTTTTCAACTTTATGACTACCTTTTGAATCTCCCAATTGTTTGAAACGGCAAAGTTTTTTGATAAATTTTTTAATTACTAATATCATTTATTGAAAAAAATATATAGAAAATTTTTACAATTTTAAGTAATCTATATAAACCTGTGTTCTCCGTGATTATTTTATTTAAATATTTAATTGTACATTTTTTTTTTGTATTCATATTATTTTTTTTTTTAGAATATAATCATTACTTATGGTTTGCTTGATTCTATGAATTTGGGGATTAGAGACATTTTTTAATTTATTCTGGGAATATATCATAATCATATATTCTTATTCCAATAAAACCTTTTTTGTTCCGCTTTTTAAAAATGAAGGCATTGTAATGACTTGTGCTCAATTTCTATATGACCGAAAACTAAGTTTCATGACGATAAATCTATAATTTAAAATAGGCTTCATAAAAAGCCAACTGTTGGAAAACACTTTAATGCGTCTAAAACCGAAGCAAAAACTTTTATTGTGAAGAAATTTTGTTTTATTAGACTAGAAATTACAAAAATTGGAATACACTAAAGCGGTAGTCTGATGAAACTTTGCAACCACTAGTTGTAAATGACTAGAATTTTTTTTATCAGATTCTATTAAGTTTGGTCCATAATTTATCTTGAGAGCAAGTTTTTTATATGCACAAACTATTTTTAAATATGAAAGCAAAAAATATGCAAAATGTGTGTGAAGATAGATTTAAAATAACTTTAATGAAAAATTTTTTTGGGTTTAAACAGGGAAAGCTTATGTAAATGGGAGAGGGGGGAAAGAAGACTGCAGGGGAGTGCATAATTCCTTATACTCATACATTTTTTTTGTTTGTTGTTTGTAGTTTATGACTAACAATAACACGATAATTTGGATTTAAGCTAAAAAAGTTCAGGCATTAATAAACATTAAACTAATTTTAAAAAAGAATTCAAAAAACCTTATTTCAAGAGATAAATATCGATCAATATTTATTCCGCAATATGTAACAAGTAAATTTTAGTAGAGAGGAAAAAATTTTGGATTATCATAGATTGCCTCGAATACCATAGTTGTTAAAAAAAACATACAAAGCATAATTTAATCATGAAGTGCAGAAAGGGAACTACTGACATTTATGCATCTTATTTGGGTATAACTAAGAAACCAGCGTATAAAGTGTCATCTCAGACAACTTCAAATTAAAGTCAGTTCTCCCCCCTACGAGCTAAGAACATACAACTTGCATTTATTATTTTTTACTACACTGCTCAATTGACTATCTCAAGGTGAATATTTTGCAGTAGTTCCTTTGTTGCACGTAGCGATTCAATTATTAAATCACTTTATTCATATACATACACAGCAAAATTAAAAATTGTCTCTTATCACCAAATTCATAGAATCAAGCAAACAAGTTGTTGATGCATTATTTTATTTTAAACGAAGAACTTAGTAAAGACTTTTTGTTGTTTAATTAATATTTTAATGTATCTAAAATGTTAATTAAATCCAAATTATATTTTTATTTTTCTTTCAACAAAAATCCATATTCAGGACGAACATATTCCACTACGTTATGCCTCACCACTGTGTCTTGAAGCCCGAAAGCTCTACTAAGAAATTACGAGTCGCTTTTTACGCATCGGCCAAAACATCTAGCGGCGCTTCCCTTGACGGCATAATACAAGCCGGACCAACCATACACAGTGAATTTTTTTTAATTTTGCTTATTTTCGAATGAATAGATTTATATTTTCGGTGGATATCGATAAAATGTACCAGCAAATACAAGTCAGGGATGTCCATCAGATCTTTCCGCTCATCAAGTGCTTGATATGTCTTAGAAGCATCAAATATAATCGCCATAAAACGGTAACGAGGTGCCCCGTCAGCACCGTAGTAAACAACAAAATGTCTTTAAAACTTAGACTGGGTTTTTGAGATCTCAGTTTAACTAGGTTAAGTTAATCTGAAAACAGTTTGTTGTATTGCATACAATATGTTGACGGAAAAGATTATTTGTGCCTAAAATCTTGGTCTTTCATGAAATTAAAAAAAACACATTTCGCCAAAAAAAAAGAAAAAAAATCCAAGTTTCAGAGTACGTAAAACTAAGTTTAAGCTTAATCCACATCTCAAAACCCGGCCTTAGATTCACAGAATATCATAAGATACCGATTAGCAGCACAAATATTACGCAAACTTTCATGCAGACGACTACCTAAGCGGGTTTAGAATCAATACTGCATTGGTTCGTAACAACACACAGAATAAAATAAAAATTATAATTTGTTGTATGAATTAAAAAATTTAATAAATTTGCACCAGTATACAAATAAGTAGTATCAATTAAACGTTTAATTCACTTGAATTAATGTTTAATTCACTTGAATACATTATTTATAACCGATTTAATTTTTTTAATGCTTTAATTGGTGAACAATTTTGGAAAATTTTTCCTGTATAACAAAACTTGCTTTTGGTAGAAGCTGGTCTAAAACTTTCGAAATTGTGTTTAAATCATTCTCGGCTACTAACCGGGATTGAACCTGAAGAAAAAGAAGGTAGATCTAGACTTAGACGAAACCTCTAATTATTCTATTAAAATACTCGAGTTGATATGGCTGCCAAGGTCTGATCAGTTATGTGAACTCAGAACTGGCAAAAATCTTTGATCCGTTAGGACTTTTTGGGCCAGTAATCCTTAGATCAAAAATGTTTTTTAGGAAAAATCGCAATTAACGAATTCTTGGGATGATGAATATTTTTTAGTTTTTAAAAACGAATGGAGTAAGTTATAATGGGTGATTTTTTAGCTATTATCTTTTTGGCAACACTGGATTAAACAGCTGACGCACGTTTCGTGTTTTGTTTTACTGTCAAACATCTTCAGTTTGGTCTATGATTTAACCATGAGTCGTCTTACAAACGAACAACGCTTGCAAATTATTGAACTTTATTATCAAAATGCGTGCTCGTTTTAGAAAGTTCATAGCGCACTTCTTGTGTTTAGCGACGAAGCTCATATTTGGCTCAATGGATACGTTAATAAGCCGAATTGTCGATTTTGGAGTGAAGATCAGCCAGAAGCATTGCAAGAGCTACCAATATATCCAGAAAAAGTCACAGTTTGGTGCGGTTTATGGGCTGGTGGCATCATTGGACCGTACTTCCTCAAAGATGATGCTAATCGTAACGTAATTCCACGACGAGTTTTTGGTATAGGCGTCAAACAATTAATCAGCTGACGATATGTCAAACAAACAGCTCGTAAAACTTGCACTGCTAATCACAAATCCTACTTGAAGTCAACTCTCGTAAGAATCTTTTACTTTATAGAGTGCACTAAAGCATACAGCCCAAAAAAGCATCCTTACTTGTTTTTTAGGACCTTTGTGAGGTGCTGTTTTCATACGAAACTAACGGTTCATAAAGTGCTCAGTTGAGTTGATGGTTTTACATGCCACAACTGTTTGACATAGACAAATTATATGCTTTGATATATTATGTGTGGAATAATTTTTGGTTTTCTTTTTTTTTGTAAACATGAACAGAAGTTTTTTTTTTTTTGCAAATTTTGATGTTGTTGTGTCGGGTTTTATATTCGCGTACTGCAGCATTAAGTCCTTTATTCGCAAGTGAATGTCTTTTATGTATTGGCATTACAGTTTTTACAATTTTTGTGACAGATTATATTAATACCATACACTGGGGCGTTAAGATTTTGGCTGCTTTTCTATGGTAGTTATTTCTTTACTATGTTGTTAAAAAAAATCTACAATACATGCAAATTCATTTGCTGCAAAAATTTTTTTATTGAAATATACTTAAATAAGTAAAAAAGTATAGTCGTTCAAGACATTTTACAATATTTATGATTACGAGACGAATAATTTTCAAAAATTAAAGCTCAATTTTATATACGGGTTATTTGTGCTGAGTTTATTCGTCTTAACGTAATGTCAGGAGGGGCTTTACTTTTTACTATAATATTATAAAAAGTTTTAAGTTTTTATCCTAGCAACATTAAAAAGGAACTAGCTTGGCCTTGACCCGGTGCGTTTCGCTTGCCTCATTGGAAATTAGAAGAAACTTTTAACATTGAAAACGAAGCAATTTGTATCAAATTTTGATACTTGCATTACTTTCTTTGTCTAGATATATAGACATTTATATTGTCCTTCTATGAGAGATTCCATTATGTATTCATAAATAGCTGATTGAAGATTGAGGTGTATTTGGTATTTAAGTGTACTGTCATCTACATGGTGGTGTTGACATTGCTATACTGGCGTATTGTTTTTTGCGTACTGCCATCTACGCGTGTTTAATTTTGCTGTTTTGCGGAATTGCGCCAATATTGTCTTTGTATGAGTGGTGCCACACCCACTTGAAAATTTGGCCAGTATTAGATTTCTAGCAACTTCCTAAAAATACTCCTTAACTTCCACTGTAGTATTTGAAGTTAACGGCTACTTTTTATACTTCACGAATACGAGCTATGAAATTGTCTCTTATATTATCTGTGCAGAGATATTAACACAACAATAACGCTAAACATTAGTTTAGCAATAAAATTACAATTTAAGTAATCAGACAACAACGACTACAAATAATTCCAAACTACCAGCCATGTAACAGAGTACCATTCCGTTCGGAAACGGAATTCATTCCATATTTTGTTGCCTCAGAAAATGACCAAAAATTTTTCCGGAATGAAACCATTTTTGGTATTGTGGTTATTTTGTTGAACTATTTATGGTTTTTAATCCAAATTCTTAATATTTTTTATTAGGCTTAAGTTCATGAAATTTAATTTTTCATTAAATTATTTTTATGAAGAAAGGAATTTTACAACATTGTTTTAATGAATGGAATGGGAGTTTTCTCTAGCTGAAAGGTCAAAAAACTTTCAAAATATATTTTCTATCAATAAATGTGACATGGCTGTACATTTACTTTCGTAATAATAATATTGAATTTGTTTGGTTGGGCGTTTTTTATTTTTTAAAAAAATGGGCGCTATTTCATCAATAGGGAGTATTTTATTTTATATAAAATTATATGTGTTTGTATACATTTTAAAACTTAAGTGATAGTTTTAGTATTGCACTCATCACTTTTTTATTTTCTAAATAACTTTATCTCACTTTAAAAATTTTTCATACAAATTTTCAATATAAAAAAAAAATTATATGTAAAATTTGTCGATGCAAGGTGAAGGGATTTACAAAATAACCCCCATATGGCAAAAGGCCGACGGCCAGTACTATTAAACATTTTGAATAATATAACGAATGGACACTTTATAAATCGAATAATGTATCGGACATGTTCTGACAATCGAAAAACGGTTAACAATTGCGGTTCTCACTTGAAATCGCATAGTTGGAGTTCTGTAAATTGCCTTCGCAAGAACATGAGCAACTTCAAATTGCAGAAGTATGGGAGTAGAAAGGAAATAGAATATTATTTTTATTGAACTGTGGTTGCAATCGAAACATGTCAGGGTAACCTGTCCGTAAAAACGCCTGGGTTCGAGCCCAGATTAAGTCAAGAATGAAAAATTATCAGTAAATTTTAATTAATTTTCATGTTTTAAAATTCCTTTCTTCATAAAAATAATTTAATGAAAATTAAATTTGATGAACTTGAGCCTAATTAAAAATATTAAAAATTTGGATTAAAAACCATAAATAGTTCAACAAAATAATCACAATACTAATTATTGTTAAAGCTAAGGCACGAGCTCTATGTTTGCATTTGTCCTTCAAGTTGTGCTGAAAAGGTCAGCAAGAAAAAGAAAGACAAAAAAATGAAAAAACAAAACAAAATATGTACTTTGAACTTCAAGAAGAATTCTTGACAAAAGTACGAAAAAACAGAAGTAAAGGAAGAACATGTAAAATAAATTAAAATAGATAATCATTCAAAAGCAAATTTCGATCTACCAAAGGTTAAATACAATTTGGTTTAAGGATTGATGTTTGACTAATGACGTCAGCAGTCGTCGATAGCTGCGAGTGTTAAACGGCAAGCCCTCTGAGGAGATTGAGCGGTTGCAATCGAAACATGTCAGGGTAACCTGTCCGTAAAAACGCCTGGGTTCTAGCCCAGATTGAGTCAAGAATGAAAAATTATCAGTAAATTTTAATTAATTTTCATGTTTTTTTTTTTTTTTTTTTTTTTTTTTTATTGAATCTTTTTTGTCGAAAATTACAATATGTTTTCAAAGCTTAATCCTAATTCTTATTTGTATTTGTTAGCCATTACCAATGTAACCTCTAATAAATTGCATTCAAGTGTGCATGAATTTAGCCTCCGGTGACCTTCGAACTTTATTAGATCCCGAGCGAGGTAGTGGGGATGGACCATTAGTTTATCTATGTATTTGACTGAATACTTTTTAAATTCTTCCTGGATGGACGCGATGTTAAGATCTCTGTGGATAATGTCATTACGTATATACTAGGCTGTTGCAAAAGTACAAAAAACAAATACTTAAACACATTCCCTTTTTTTCGTGTATTTGTTTTATTGTACCTTCTCTTTAGAGAGACAATTGCTGTTCTCTTTTATAAGAAACAAACATTGTGTTTATTGTTTTTGAAAAAAATAAATAAAGCAAGTCTTAAGCATGGTAAGAAGTAAGCAAAATAAAAACAAGAACATGCACATGTTTGGACTTAAGACAAGAAGTTCTTAAACCATTTACTAAAATACTTGAGTATTTTTGTAAGTTTTATTTTGTTTGTATGAAATTTCGCTTTTGTTTAATTTGATGTTATGATCAAATTATCAACATAGCAATAGTTATATAGGTATACCTAGATACGTATGTACATACATATGTATATTCCATAAAATTAACTGCTAAATTAATGCTAAAAATAAAAACCAAGAGAATTTCCGTAAAAATATTTACCTACATATCGTCATTTAAATTTACAAAAGCCATAAGTTGCGTTGGAAAAATTTTACAGACAAAGACTTAAATCAAAACTAGAAAAATTTTTAAGTTTTCTTTTCGTACCCCCTGCAATTTTTCGCATGTTACTTTTTTTATCTCCTCTAGGGAGAATATGGCATCCACAAAGCGCCATCTGACACGATTCAGCGATGCTTTGTTTACGTGTTCCCATGTAATTAATATCACAAATATTAATCTAATATAAAAAAATTAAAACATTAAAAAATTAAATTAAAAGTAAATTAAAAGTTTAATTAATTATAAATAAAAATATACTATAAAATATCTTTTTTACAGTAACTTTTTTATTGAAACTTAAACACACTACCTACACACTACACATACCTATGTATGTATTTTTAATAATTTAACTTACTTGATCATTTTCCATTATTGTTTTTAATTTAAATCAAAGTTTTTATAGGTACTTCAACTTTGATCTTAACAATACAATTGTTTCAAATATACTGTATTAAAACTATAAAAATTACCAAAAGACACAAAATATAAATAACGGTAACACAAAGTAATAGTTTTTATTTTAATAATTAGTAATAATCTGCAAATAAGACAAATTAAAAAGCAATAACCATTGCTTGCATTTAATGCTTAAAATACCCACATTGTAAAATAAGAATCTTGCAAAGTACTTACAGAACATTAGCAAAAAAAATGTTTACTGTAATTTATTTATAGTGAGTAAGAATGAGTAAATACAAGAACTCTGAGCGTATAAAGAGAATAATTTCTTTTATTTGTTTTTTTTTGTTTTGAATTTATTTGCTTTGATTCCCTTTTGTACTTAGCTTTACTCTGAGAATTTTTAAAAAAGCAAATGTTTTTGAATTTAAATGTACTTAGTGCAAAAGCCTAGTATATACCATGGGGCGCAGACAATTTGCCGTAATATCCTACACTGTCTTCTTTGAAGCTTCTGGATGTAAGATGCGCATGCAGTACCCCATAATTGGATGCCATATGTCCATATTGGTTTTATGATGGAGTTGTATAAGAGAATTTTGTTGTCTAAAGACAAGTTTGAGTTTCGACCGATTAACCAATGTAGTTGAGCTGCTTTAAGTTTCATAGCCATTATTTTCGCTTCAATATGACGAGACCAGGTCAAGCGTCTGTCTATATGAATTCCCACGTACTTAACATGCTTTTCTACCGGAACAGTGATGTTATTTATTTTTACAGCTGGGCACGTTTGTCTTCTGAGTGTGAAAGTTAACCTTTATTTTCCATTTTTCTAGCCAGGCCTCTAGTTCATTGATGTGGGACTGTAAATGCTGCGATGCAACTTTTGGGTCCTGATTAACACTAATTAATGCTGTGTCGTCTGCAAACGTAGAAGTATGTGTGCTCGGGCTTGTTGGCATATCAGCTGTATATGTAATATACAGTAACGGCCCTAATATGCTGCCTTGAGGGAATTTTAAGTGAATGAAGGAATTTACAACATGAAATGAATTAGGAATTTTTGATAATTTTATTCTTGACTGAATACGGGATTGAAATCGGGTTGAATTTTCGAGAACAACCAGATTCTCATCATCAGAATGCTTTGCCGTTCTACTGTTTGCACTCTTGCGGCACCTGCCAGTCTTTAGTCAAACATCAATCTTTAACCAATGGTAATGATGGATCGATACGTGCTGTAATTTATTATCCATTTTCAATTTTATTTACATGCTTTAAATTAAATGAACTTAAGCCGGATTAAAATATCAAACACTTAAATTAAAAAAAAGAACTAAAATATTTTTAAGAAACTATGGCAGATCGCTAGCAAAGCGCAAGAGTCCCAGAACATCATTAAATAAGTCTGGTGTATGCAAATCGTGGGATTGTCGAACTTGATCATATTTAAATTAAAACATTTATTATTATATTGCTTCCATTTTGCATTTCGATTTCACCAGTTACTTACTTAAACCCTGTTTTAGACTTACTTTCGAAAACATAGTAATAATTTTTAAGTGGCAGGAAATAGTAAAAAATTTGTTGGCGCGCTAACCAGAGGTCCCACATGTGGATATTTTATAATTCAAATTGCATGTGCCTAATATTTTTGTTAATATGATTTTTCTATTGAATATTTATATTTTATTTAGTTTATCTTTATATCCGTAACTTCTACAAAAAGAAATCTAGCTGTGCATAGAAATCTATGGTGTAAAAGCTACCATATTTTAAAGGAAACCCGAAGATAAAAACACGTAGGCAAAATAAACGTTGAAATAGGTAAAGAAAACTCTTAGCTACGAACACGACCTGCTTTCTTTTTGTAGAAATTACGGGCATAAATATTGAAATTTTGAAGAAAATATGAACTTAATTGAATTTATAGCAACATTTGCCCACGCCATTAATCAACACTTAAACGTTCTACTTCACTATATGGCATTTATTTTTTTTAATAAATTTAATTGACAAAATTCTTTTATGTCATCTTAGCACTGATGTTTTTCAATAAAAAATATTATTTTAAAATAAAAGACATATATAGAGTTAAATATATGAACTTAAATGTGAAATAATAACAAATACTTTTAATTTTTTTTTAACCTTAATGGCTCGCTCACACCCTATAACTTTATCACCCTTCACCGTTGAATGTGGATATAAATCACAATATATTGTCATACAAATCTCAAGTCGAGAAATATAAAATACCTTAAAAGCTCTTATGTTTGCTTTCAAAGTTTTGTTTTGTTTTGAGTCACAACCTCAATTTCATCTCTGTGAAAATGATCTTAAAAATTTAAAGAATAACACAACTAAAACTAGAAAATCAAGCGTAAATTCGCATCACTTCATATGAAAATTTAGGCATTCACATTTCACCCCTAAAGTGAAATATAAATGTTGCAAAAAGTCTACAAAACGAAAAAAGGAGAAAAAAAGTTGTAAACGACAACATATCAAATTTAGATTTATGTTTTTAATGTCAAAAATAAATGGATTTTACATGTCGCCACAAAAAAACAAAATATAAAAAAAAACAGAAACACAAAAATCTCATACCAGAATGATTGGGTGAAAAAAGGACTAGTTATAAATGATTAGTAGATAAAACTTGCAAAAAATAGTCGAAAGAAAACAAGATATACCTATATTTCATTTTAATATTTTTAAGTTTGTTATTCCATATGAAACATCAAGAAAATATGTATGTAGTGTATGTAGTTTAATATGTATGTACTTTCTGGGTTCTTCTTTCATTCTAGGTCAATTTACTATAATCTGTTATCAGTCTGTCTGTGGGAAATACGCTAACTTCTTAAGGACTCAGCAGAAAATAACTCTGTGGACTTCTGGTTTCTGGTAGGCACAGAAATACCAATAATTAATAAAAAAGACGCTTATATTTAAGTTACAAAATTAATTGTGAAGAGGGTATATTAAGTTTGTCATTCCGTGTGAAACTTTTTTATTATTAATCTCAGACCCCATAAAGTATATATATTCTGGGTCCTTGAGTAATTCTAAGTCGATTTAGCCATGTCCGTCTGTCTGTCCGTCTATCCGTCTTTTGAAAACACGCTCACTTTCGAACAACTCAAAAGAAATCAACAAACTTGGTGCCAAATTGCTTGTAGTTATCCTAAACAGTTTAGGATTGAAATCCAGAAAAATCGGTTTATTAGGACCAGAGCTATGAATCAAAATGTGGAACCACCACCTAAAAAAATTGATAATTTTGATAAAATAACATAAATGCTGGAACAAGGCAAGGAATGAAATAAGATTTTGCAAAAATTTGTTTTATTTGACTGGAAATCACGCTGTTAAATTTCGTGAAGATCCGTCCATAATTTACCCTAAGCCCCATATAAACAATACTCCCAGAAAACAGCTTAGTACGCCTTAAACCGTAAAAAATAACGCTAGCGTAACAAAATTTGGAACGTCACAGTTTTTTAGGACTAGAAATAACACTGTGAAATTTCGTGACGATCCCCAATAAAAAATGGAGCTCCCAACGAAGCAGGTTTGTAAGGGAGAAACATAAGGGTTTCGCTTACCATTGCGCTTACGGAAGACATGAATTTTATATGGCGAGTTCCCACTTTGAAGCAATACATTTTTGACACATAGAGCGCATTATTCAGCGCACATAAATATTGTTGGATGTAACGATCATCTTTACACACTGAATGTTTTAATACAGTTATTTTTTAGTATTCTCCCTTACAAACCTGCTTCGTAGTAAGGGAATGCCGTAGCACTTGAAATATTTTTTTTTTATAAAAGTTGTTGAGAGTTCTTTCACTTACTTTACTGCAACTTCTGTATGTCTTATTGCGTAGCGCATAATTGTGCGCTTATTTTTTTAAATGTACCTTTAGTGCTTCGCAAAATGATAAAATTTTTTATTGGGTCGGTTCATAATTTACCTAAGGCCCCATATAAACCCTACTACCGGAAAACTGTTTAGTCGCCTAAAACCATAATTAATAACAAATCGTCACACTTTAAGATAATAATAACATCATATAGATATTACTCCTAAAACATTCGAACTGTCGGTGGAGGGTATCAAAGATTCGGCACAGCCGAATATAGCACTCTAACTTGTTTTTTTGGAACAGGTTTCCATACTGCTTGTTTTATTTGAACGACTTAAATTTTTTTTAAAGTCACCACATTTTCTCCTGATTTAAAGAGAATTTGTGGTAACGATGAGATTTCAATGTATACTATATAAAAGGGATTTATTTTAATAAACTTTTAAAACGGTATTTATTTTTTTAAATTCGTTTGATTCCAATTACGCTCGTTCGTATTCGATTTCCATAACATGGCTGATAATTTGTATATATTTCTTTGTAAACCCCTTAAAATTTCCTTTATTTTAAAAATCTTCTTTCTCTTTAGGTTTGGTTTATTTGTTTTTTAACGTGTTACTATTTCACGACAAAAATACGAAACTTCGTTTTCAAATTAATCATTATGAATCTTGTAACAAAGAAAGTATATCAAATGTCAAAATCTTGCCGATTTGAAGATAAGAGGTCTTAAAACAATTGACAGTAAAAAACAATTGACAGGTAACCCATAATCTGACATCTTTAGCAATTTTACGTTACTACCATCTTTCTCTTCTTTTTTGTAAAAAAAAAAAAAAAAAAAAAAAAAAACTGTTGCGTTTGTTTCCGCTTTATTAAATGTATTAGATAACAGTCACTATCAAACCAACTGAAGAAGCGAAAAATTGTACACAAATTTTCGTTTTTGGTTTCGAATACTATTTTTTAAGCCCTCTTTATAGTGATTTATATAATTTGTCAGACATACTCAAATCTAAAAATGGACTTAAATATGCTTAAAAGTATGAGTAATGAAGATAAATTCAAAGGTTAACAACATGTTATTTAGT
Organism: Pollenia angustigena; assembly: GCA_930367215.1. Classification (NCBI taxonomy): domain Eukaryota; kingdom Metazoa; phylum Arthropoda; class Insecta; order Diptera; family Polleniidae; genus Pollenia; species Pollenia angustigena. The sequence continues at coordinate 182,664,666 of OV884057.1, read as the reverse complement.
TTTCACGTATTTAATCAGTTAGAAATCCAAACAAAATATTTTTACATTAAAAAATTGAATTTTCTAAGAAATTTATTTTAATCGATTAATTGCCATAAATTGTTCGAGTTATTTGTTATACGAAGTTGTCTATTATAATTATTCGAAGAAATAATTAATCGAGTGGATGGTCCGGAGTTGTTGGAAATTCTGCCTGATCGTTCCGAAAATAACTGAGATATGAGCAAGGAACCACGACTGTTTCGAATTTTACCCCAAAATCTCTTGTTGTTATTTTTTTAAAATATTTTTAATGTATATCTGGAGAACGGCAGGAGCCAAAGCTTCCAAATCAGGTACAAGCATCCTTCAAACTTGAGCAATTCACTGCCTAGAATTTAAAATAAGGTGAAACCAATTCCAGAAATATTTTTTTTCTTAACTTTTTGCCACGCATTCGGTTACCTCCCTTTTGGGCTTTTGTACACTGCGCCGGCATTTGTAGTTCGTTGTAGTTGTAGTGATGAAAATATACTCACTTTAAAGCGGTACGCTCCATTTGTTTTTTAAGTACATAAAACCAGGTCGATCCCAATACAAAACAAGAAAATTTTGCACTAATCACACCCTTGAATTAAAGTTATGTATATCAATGACATTTCTAGAACTTTAAAAAAAATATTTTTCGCCAAACCCCAAAATTGTCAGCAATTTTGTTTATATAACGCCGCCTTTTAAAGTCCGTTCTCATAGTTTGCCGTATCATTGCTTACGGCTTAACTGTGTATTAAAGATATACGCTATATTGAGATTCTATACGTTAAAAGAACACTACACGTACGCCAAAACAAGATTAGTACGTTATCTAAGTATTTGCGTTTGTCAGGTCACAATCATTGTGAACCCTGTTTTGTTTGTGTGCAAATTCATTTTGTTTTTTTTTTTTTTGAACTGTTCATGCCAAAATACGTTATGCTACACTAACGTGTCGTACCTAAGTGTTATTTTCCGACTATGAATAAAACCTATTTTTTTCCAAAAAAAAATTACTTTATTGTCAAGTAAAATGCAATTTTATACACGAACGGAGCCTATTAAAAATCGGTCAATATAAAGCTTATACATTTAAATGAAAAATTTAGAGAAAATTTCCGATTTTCCCAAAAAATTACAAACGTTTCATATAAATTAAAAAAACTTTACATATTGTATATTTATGTATTAAGTAAAAAAATAAAGTAAGGTAATAAAAAATTTCATATGTACTTAAGAACATAGATTTTTTATACAGGAATGTACTAAATGTTATATATACTTGAATATTATATATACATATTAAATCATACATATAGGCAAATACGAAAACATGTACAAATGCCATTTTAAACTGACATGTTATACAGCAACAATATTTTACTTTTATATACACATAACAAATTTAAATCACATAAACACCTACAAACACAAATCCTTGCATGCATAAACATGAATTATACATTTATTTTATCATCCATAAAGATATACATGTAAATGTATTAGAAAAGGATGTATTTTGTATATTTTTTTATCCAAATGGTAACTCTTACTAAAATCAACTATACTTTTAACTTTCAATAATAATGTGTGTAGTTTATAGAACACGAGCGCCTTACTCCTCCGTTCAACTTACATTTAAAACAAAAACAAATTTCGAAATTTTGTTTTTGTTTTAAATGTAAGTTGAACGGACGAGTAAGGCGCTCGTGTTCCATAAACACCACAATAATAAAAAAAAATTTTAAATTACTTTCATTGAGTTTTAGATTGAGATTTTATTTTATTAAGAAAATCTTTTTTTTTATTACTTAAAAAATGTGAAAATCGAAGGGTGAGGCTTATTTCTAATCACAGAAAACCTGAAGCAAAGAAATCCTGAAAAGAAATTCTTTAAAAGAAAATATTCACTCATTCATATACATACACAAATCATTGAATGTTCAAGGGCGCATTAAAGTCATAAAAAATAAATATTTTATAAATTTTAGGGTTTTTTATTTAAATTTTTTTTATGTTTTATAAATAAAACAAGCTACCTTTAACTCATTTGTTTATCGACCGTATAAGAAGTGTTTCATTATTCAACTTTACTTTACATTGCTTCTGGTTAACGATAAAACAGTGTCTTTTTCGTCCTCAAATAATTGGAAAGACGAAATACTTGGTACAAACTTTCAATTTCTTCACTTTCCCGTTTTCAATTTATTGTAATTAATATTTAACTCACAAATAGTTTTTATTTTTTCACAAGAAATTAAGGTTTTCTAAAGGTGAATTCACTATACTTTATAAGTAATCCTTCTTTAACTTTAAAACACATTTAACTTGAATCGCATTTTTTTAATGTTTATATTTATTTTTTGCTTTAGTGCTCCCAAGTTTTTGTTTTGATTTGAGAATAATATTTTATAGCAATTTGATATCAAATTGATTAAACATTGTATATCAAATGTTTATATTCAATTCATAATCAAGATTTTAATTCAAATGTAAAAAATCAAACAATTGAAGGTGCTTGATATTAAATGATAAAGACATTTTTTATCAAAGGTATGAATTCGTGTTTGTTGGGTATATGTTATCTGAGTACGTTCTTATATAAGTCTAGCTGGCGCCAACGTATTACGTACCTTTCAAAATTTATTAGCGTTCTACGCTTCAAGTTATATTCAACGCTTTTTTCCGGTATCACCGAAAATAAGCAGAAATTTTTTAGTATCAAATTTCAGATGATTTGTTCCAACGCTAGCGAGAGTAGAAAGTAAATTACATTCTAAACATCATAGAATCTTTCTGACCATATAACCCGCTACGTAAAACTTCAAAGTAAAGCCCTGCACGAATGCATTTGTTTCTTATTCACAGTTCTCCCCACACAGTTATTGTTGCGTCAAATACTGTGTTTTTTTTATCAGTTCGAATGATACACTACGAAAAACCAAATCAATGTTAAAACAGTAGTTGGTTTCAAACAACTCGGTGTTAAGCAGTAGTTTGATTTAAACTAATCAACTCAATGTATAATTTGATGTATACGAAAACACAAAACACAACAATTGTAAGTCTATGTACGGTCAAATTTTCAATACCCTGCAAAAAATATTACAAGTCCAAGCACGCGTGTAAAGAGTAGCCAACATGGGACTAGGACTAGTCCAAATGTAACCCAAACGTATGGAAAAACATGGTCTATTTAACATTACGATGTCCTAGGGAAGGACCATAGAACCCAGCTTTGGACTACAAAGGAGTAGTTTTAAAACTACTCCAAGGTATACTCAAGAGTTTTGAAGTCGATGTCCTAGGGGAGGACATAATGTTAAATAGACCATGTTTTTTTGCATAGTTTGTGTGTATTTTTTCATATTTGCAAATATACACACAAACATTATAATTTTTGTTTTCAATTACGGGAAATTAATTGGAACAATAAAAAAAAAATAGTTTGAAACAGCATTATTGAATTAATTGAAAAAATTTTGGTTAAAATTTTTTCTTTGTACATTCTTTCTTTTACACTTATTGATTTGTATATCTTTGTATGTACGTATATTTTGTGAAATTCCTTGTTTTATTGCTAAGTTGTCATTTGTAGTTGAAATTTAGCAGAAAACATTAAAATTATATGTAAAAGTAATAGCAAACAGAAATAAATTAAATGAAAATAAAAAAAAAAAAAAAAAAAAAATTTTATTCCGATTAACGCCATTTGATTGTATTAAGATTTTTAAAGTCCTATTATATCGAGGGCTTGTATTCAAATAGTGCTATTTAAATTTTTTTCAAAAATGTGTTTCTTATAAAAACGCGTTCACTGACAGGATTGTTATCTGTCATTTTATTTAAAACAAGTTAGAGTGCTATATTCGGTTGTGCTGAATATTTGATTTCACAGTGTAATTGCTAGTCCTAAAGAACTATGACGTACCAATTTATATTATGATAGCATTGTTAATTATGGTTTTAGGCGTACTAAAGTGTTTTTCGGGAGTAGGGTTTATATGGGGCCTAGGGTTAATTATGGACCGATCATCCCGAAATTTTATACTCGTAAAAAACTGTGATGTACCAAATTTTGTTATGATAGCAATATTTTTTACAGTTTTAGGCGTACTAAACTGTTTTCCGGGAGTAGGGTTTATATGGGGTCTATGGTAAATTATGGACCCATCTTCACGAAATTTCACAGTGTCATTTCTAGTCCTCTAAAACTGTGACGTGCCAAAATTTGTTATGATAGCAATTTTAATTACGGTTTTAGGCGTACTAAGCTTTTTTCAGGCGTAGGGTTTTTATGGGGCCTAGGGCTAATTACGGACCGATCTTCCCGAAATTTTATACTCTTATTTGTAGTCTTAAAAAACTGTGGTGTACCAAATTTTGTTATGATAGCATTATTTTTTACGGTTTTAGGCGTACTAAACTGTTGTCTGGAAGTAGGGTTTATATGGGGCTTACGGTAAATTATGAACCGATCTTCACGAAACTTGACAGTGGCATTTCTAGTCCTATTAAATTGGGACGTGCCAAAATTTGTTATGATGGCATTGGTTATTTGTGTTTTAGGCGTACTATACTGTTTTCCGGGAGTAGGGCTTATACGCGGCCTACACAGAAAAAATTATTTTTTCAATTCAAACAAAAAATTTGTAGAATCAAACAATTTTTTGTCTGAAATCGGTCCTACAAACAAATTCGCATATTCAAACAATTTATTTGCATTTTGTTTATTGAAAAAAAACGCCGATTTTTTCAAACAAATAATTTTACAGAATCAAACAAAATGTTTACTGAAATTCATATAAATTTAAAACAAATAATTTTGCTGAATCAAACAAAAAAGTTTTGGCACAAGCAATGACACGCACACAAGCAAGCACTGTTGGTGAAGATGAAGCAGAGCAGAGCGGCCAGCTGGCTTTGAGACACATTTTTTTGTTGGAATAATTTTTGAACGAAGTCTTATTTATAACACACAACACAATGTTTTTCTTTATCACTCACTTTTGCTGCATCCTTTCCTTTGCTTGTGAAGAAGAAATGTAACCAAAAACGGCGGCAGACCGACTCGATATGTTTTTCGTCATCATTCTATTTTTGTATTTAATGTATTTAAACAAACTGTTTGACAAAATTGAATACGGGATTTTGGTTTTTTTTTTTACCAACTTTGAAACTAACCAAAAATTATTTTGTTTCTTATAATGTTGTTATTTCTGTTGTTTAAAAAAAATTAAACGTTTTTTTTACCTGCTATTGTTTTTGTTGTGTTTTTACTACAAACCTCGTCACGCTATTTTATCATTTTTCTTATTGCTGTACTTTTTTAAAGCGTCCAAAAATAGACTGCATGTGTTTTTTGTTGTAGTTCTTATATTTACCATAAAGAAGTGGTGCTTACAATCAATAAAAAAAATGCAAAAGGACGACAACATTAAAGAGCATTAAATATTTCATACAAAATTATGAAAACTTGAAACCAATAGCGCGTTTATTATATTTTTGAAGAGTTGTCCACATTTTTGTTGGTTAAATAAAAATCAAACAAAAATATTGATTGAATCAGTAAAAAAATTTGTAGAAATCAAAAAAAAAATTCAAACAAGCGTTTGTTTGAAAATAATTCGGCAATAATTTTTTCTGTGTAGGGTAAATTATTACCGATCTTCACGAATTTTAACAGCGTGATTTCCAGTCGAATAAAACGAATCTTGGCAAATTCTGATATCATTCTGTGGACTGTTCCACCATATATGTTAGTTTTTGTAACAAAATTATCAATTTTTTTTAGGTGGTGGTTCCACATTTTGATTCATAGCTCTGATCCTACTAAACCGATTTTGTTGGATTTCAATCCCAAACTGCTAACTTAAAAAGAGCAAAATTGCAAAAAATCATCAAATTTATAGTGAAGTTTGATGTTATGTCCACTATAACAATGCCATTTATTGACTCATCTTCACAAACGAGCCATGGTTATTTTAGGAATTTTATAACCTTTCATTTAAAAGAATATTATCCGTTTAACATTTTTGAAGATATTTGCATTTCAGTCACATCATCTTTTTTAAAAACACAAATAACGGTTATTTAGGAATATCTCATTTGGTCAAAAGACGGTCACGTAGTGTTATTGTCAGTTCATATTTTTATCGTAAAGGAGCTAAATCCAATTTTAAAGGAGAGGGAACCAACTTGCTAAAATCCTTAGTTCTCAATATCTTTTAAATCTGTATATGCAGTTTAGTTTTATTGTCGATACTTTTTTGACTTGCCAGATATGGGCAACAAAAATTTTTATTGTTTTACAAAGGTTTCTGTGACCCAGCACCTTTCCTGTTAAATATTTTGTACTTTAAATGTGGACTTAGCACTTTATCTGTCACTTGTTTAATATTTTATACAATATAACTTACATGAATTTAAAGAAAAATAAAGTATGCTTACTTTGCCTGCAGATCGATCATGGTAGGAACTGGGAACTCAGGCCGTCAGTGGTGTTATGATCTGTTGTTAGACCCATTCTTAAGTATGAATGCTGTATTAAGTGGTAGGCAATGAGCATGTAAAGCCGGAGAAAACTTCTGTCTAAGGCTCAGAGGTCTGCCTTGATCGGCATGACTGTTTGTGATGGGATTGGCAGCCAGAAGACTTCTTCCCAGTGTTCGAAATAAATGCTCAATAGTGTTTGGTTTGGTAGATTTGTGGAAAACACTAGCGCTAATAGTGTTTGTGTGAGAAATCATTAAGAAAATAACGTTTCCCTGTTTGTCATTTTTCGAACACAAAAATATTACAAAAATTCAACGCAACAAAAGATAAGAACATTAAATTCAGTTCTTTTTTTTTTTTAAAAACCACAAACTTTATTGTGTTCGGATCAGCTCATTAATGTTCGTCCCCACCAGAAATTTTTTACAAAAACAAAATACACATACGAAAAAAAAAACAAAAAGCCAGTAAAATAATTTAATGCAAACAAAACATATACACAATACACACACAAGCTTACCGTGCTGCAGTTGTTACTAAAATTTTTTGTTTGTTTATTTCTTTATCAATGTAAAAAAAAGCATTATAACATATAATGTTTGTCTACAGTCACTACAATTGTTCTGTTATTTAACGAAGAACAGAACACTATATAATGTTCGGATCTTTTTTGAAAATAGTTACAAACGGTATTTAAGGTTGTGTTCATCACTTTAAAAATAGAAATCATTCTTGGGTGTGTGAACCGAACGCTATATAATGTTCTGTTTATTTTCGAACACTGCTTCTTATTAATGAAACTGGGCCTGTTAAGAAATTTTGCGGTCTTGAATGAGATTGGCAATGGTGGTTATTGCCCGGCGGGCCAACGTGCAACAACCACAGACTTCCTAAGGTCGTAAAATGGATAAGGGATAACATTGCTGGGGCTTGAACGACACCATTTATGTGGACAGGGCTGTTTTGTGAGTTGTAAAAGAGCTCTCGGGGAAATCTTTGGGACGAATGTAGTCAGGCTACGCTGGGAACCGGGTCATTGCATTAGCACTAGTAATGGAATGGCGGGACTAGGCTCGGAGACGGGGGATAATGACTGTGTGGAAATAGGCTGAATATGCTTTAGTTTGGGGAAGCTAAGGGAATGAGCTCTTTCCTTCACACGTGATAATCAAGTCGCATAACCTATTTTCCTAGTTCTAACAACAATGTAATGCATTTGTAGGGGTCATCGACTGACTGAAAAAAAAAAAATATATAAATTTATTTCTGGTTATGGTTACTTTCGTAATGCCAATTTCAAGAATATTTTGCTCAAGAGTTACTTTATATTCGACTAGTTTGTTTAACAATGCATTGCTTATCATACGTCGCTAAAAATATGATTTTTAAAGGATTGTTAATTTCGGAAATAGTTTTTTTTTTTTTAAAAGGCAACCCATATGCAAATTCATCAGCACTTCATTAAATAATAATGTTTATCAAAAACATAAACTTTAAAAAAAAAGATATGAAAATTGCTATGCTTTTCTTAAATACACAAACAAAACTAGATAAAGTATACAATTAACAAATGTTAATATTTTGTTAAAAAATTTCATACTTTATGTACTCAATTGAACCAGAATTTTCAAAAATGTTGACTTAGCTCCTTTAGGACTGAACGTAACAATAAGAAGATTCAATAAATAAATAAAAAGAATTTGTTCTTAAAATAAATGGGGTTTACTTTTCCAGCTTGTCATTTGATTTTTTGAATTCCAAACATATCATTATACCTTTTTTTTATCAGTCGCAAAAAGGGAAATAATCAATATGGTTTTTAATTTCCCCCCACTGCTGACTAATAAAATTTTGTTGTATAAAACGAAATCGTTTAAAAAAATGGAAAAAATTAAAAAATCGTGCACGTAAAATGTTTGTTACTTTAACCTTGAGTTAAAACTTTTGAATGTTGAAGCAAATTTAGATACCATTAAAACAATTCCCTTGATTATTCCAGGAAAAGAACGATGAAGGTGGAAGAATACAGAAAATCAGCAGTTGGGTATTAAAATATCAAAAAAAAGAGATAACAAAAACGTCGAACATTATGTCACTCCAAGTCACATCATTTATCAAAAGTTTTTCTTTTTGATATTTTTTTTAAGTTTATTGTTATGCTGTAAACGTTTAATGTAATTTTTTTTGCACTTTATCCGACAAAAACCACATAGACAATACCTTTATAGACCTTTTTGTTTAACTAAAAATAAGAAAAACTCGTGCGAGATAAATTTTTGAGAAAGTTATAATTTGACACCTGCAAAACAAGACAAGACAATAGAATGGCTTCAATATATGTATGTTTGTGTTTTTGTATGTATGTATATATAAGAATACTATTATTTATTAATGTTATCAAAATAAACTAAAAATGTTGAAATATGCGAAATAAGACGTATTTACTGCTACTTTTTTCGCTGGGTAATCCGTGGTTTTTAATGCCAGCAATAGCTGTGATTAGATATTGCTTGATACAAAATGTTCCCTACACCATTATAAAGGGTGGCATAAGCATAAATAAGGCTTTTAAAAGTGAATACATTTTTTCTTTAGATATATTTTTTCGCTTTTTTTTAGAAAGAACCGAATTTTGTTTTTATTTTGCTAGTTTAAAAACTCTATGAGGCCAATTTGAAGTGGTTGTTAATGGACTGACTCAACATTCGAGCCGACTATGGTGGTGTTGTTACCATGGTTGGGCTGCATTTGAAATACTTGTATATCAAATTGAAAGTGATTTGAATTCAAACCTTTATCAGACGACAATCGTTTGATAATGATTTGAAAATCATAGCATTCTCAACAAAAATGGTAAATTATTTTCAAACTGAGAAATGCATTTATTTTCAATTTGCTCTCAAATGTTTTTAAAGTATGGATTTTTATACAATTTAGAATTTTTTTTTTTAATTTCAATTCATTATTAATTTAAATAAAGTTTGAGATAAACAACATAGCTAAAATATGAAGAAGTGATCTTTCTTTCCTTTAATTCTTGGAAAGTAAAAATGCTCGGCTTCTTTTTCTTTTGAGGATTGTCATGACGTAGCATCGCGATCATACAACAAACTTATATTTTCTTCACTTTCCCGTTTTATTTTTAAACACATTCTTTTACTTTGTAATATGAAATTTTTCTTTAATTGTGTAACACATTTAACTTTAATCGCCATTTTTTAGTGTTTGGATTTATCTTTCGCTTTAGGGCTGCCAAGTTTTTTTTTTTGATTTGAGAATAACACTTGGTAACAATTTGACATCAAATTGATAAAACAATGTATGTCAAATTTTTATATTCAAATCATTATCAATGTGAATTCAAATGATAAAATCAAAGCATTGAAAAAGGTTTGAAAATTGTGTTTCAAGTGAAATTATAAATTAATTTTGTATCAAAGGTTTGACTTCGTGTTTGTTGGGTGTTTATCATTGGACAAGTGTACTTTTTAATGGAATATTCTCAGATGAACCAAATCGGGCGATGTTATAATAGACTGTTAATTTTTTCAACAAGTAACTAAATAAAAATTTTAAGTTAATACAATTTTTATTATCAAGTGCGATAAAAATAATAAAAAAATATTAAATAAAGAAATAAAAATTTTATTCTCTTTTCACGTGCATCTTTCTTTTATGTTAAAAACAAAATTTTTTTCGCTTTGTTATTGTTTTTTTTTATATATCTGAAGGTTTTTGATTAGAGTTGCCACTTCGTTTTTTTTTTTTGTTACAGATTGAATGAAATTATTTTCAACTTTTAATAATGCACCCACTTAAAGCCGAGTTTATTGCTTAAATTGAATTAGGAGCCAATGGGTCCCTGCTGCTGAGCTTAATACATTAATCCTTAGCTTTTAAATAATTTTATAATCTGTTAAGCCAAGTGGTATTTACCTTGTTTGTAGTAATAATTTTGTTTCCTAAATTTTTTTAGGTCTTATTGGGTTAAAAACTGCATATTTTTGCAGCTGGGCTTTTATATGTTTTAAATTATTTATTTCATTTAAAGGTTAAAGAACTGTATACATAGTAAAAATGCCCTTTTTGGGATAAACGGGAAAAATCTGAATTTTGGGACTTGCTCCATCTATCTTTAATGCCAGTTAACATAGAAATAAAAGTTATATACATACAACAGAAGAAGCTCTGGAAAAAAGAAAGTATGTTCAGCTATATTCTTGCATGTTGCACAGGTCTACAACACAAACTAAGAACATAACTACTTGTACAATATACAAACTTACTAAAAGCCTACATGGAAGATCGTCTTTTTAGAGTCAAACAGAGGAAAAAATACTCAGAACTAAAAGAAATAAGAGCAGGGGAACCAAAAGGTGATGCATCCATTATATACGTCAGATTCCTACTCCTATAAACGACAACATAATATGAAATTTTGCGGATGACACATGCATCCTTTGAGTTGGTGATAACGAAGTGGCGTCTTGCACTAAGCTACAATCCTCGTTAAATATATTGCTAGACTGGACGGAAAAATGAAAAATTTAATTAATTAAGAGTAAATCAGTCCATGTCTATTTTACATACAAATCAATAAGATACAAGCCCATAAAAATATCGAACTCTATAGTCCCATATGCTAACCATGCTTAGTATTTTGGAATGACACTTCATGCGAAACTAAAATGGAAAGAACAATAAAATAAATTACAGCCATATTATGTAATGCTAAAATCTACTGAAGGAGACTGAAGATAACTAAGCCACAAGATCTGGTGGCTGTTATTGCATGTATTTGATTAAACAGAAAAATATTACTTGTTAGTCTAATGGCCATTTTCTCAATGTATCGACAAACTGCCTGTTACTTAATGTCAACATAAATTTATTGGACCGATAAACTGTCCGTTAACGATTTTGGGTTTCTCAATATACCGACAAAAAACATTGTTTTCAGCTGGCAACGCCACTCAAAATACATGTAAAAGTTGGAAGTCAGCTGATTGAATTTATCTGTACGGCAAATAAAAGGAAAATAAATAATTGGCAGATGAGTGCCGGTTAGCTTTGCGATAAAATCGAAGCAAATGAGACATTGAGAAAACCAAATTTCTTTAATGTGCAGTTTTTCGTTGGGAAAAAAGATAATTGCCTAATGAGAAAATGGCCATAAGACTAGGTGTAATGAGATGAAATGGATATATGTATATAATTTCTCCAAAATACAATAAACATTCGTAGCTAATCTAAAAAATACAAATATAAATTTGATACTTTTTCGAAATTCGAAAACGTTTAAGCGGTAAAATGGTAACTATTTTTGTTATTTTTTAAACAAAACATATCGATACCTTCCCATAAGAATGTATTAAGCGACATTTCTAAAATTGTGTAGGAAACGAAAAAAACGTCTCATTTAGTTATTTATTTGTGTATTTTATTGAAAGGAACATATTTGGAAAGCAATTTTCAGAATACAAAACTTGACATCATTGCAAAACCAAAATTTTAATCAGATAAAAAGTTTTTGTCGCTTAGTACATTTCCGTGGTCAGACATTGGCGCTTGATACAATGGTAAATGGCGCTTAAAGCATTGACATGGACACAAAAAATAAAGGTTTGAAATAAATTGTGTCGTTTAATTCATTTTTTATTTTTCTGTTAAGCAATAAAATAAATAAAAATCTATATAAAAAGTAACAAAACATTTATTTCAAAACAAAAATTTAAAAATAACACTTGGAGATCAAAACGAAAGTTTTAAGATTATTAATAATCATTTTGATTGTCAGACAAATCATCTTCTTCGTCTGTCTCTGCCAATACGCTTACAACCGAAGGGACAAAAAAAAAAAAAAAAACACAAAATAAGTGGGAAAAAAGCAGTAGCGTACTTTTTAGAAAAATTATTTAAACTTAAAGACAATAATAATCTGGAGTGTTATAAGCGACAAAAGTGGATCAAGTTCTAGTTGGATGAGTGTGCTTAGCGACAATTTCAGTTAAACTAAGCGACATCTAAAAAAATTTTTGTGTGGACCTTTTGTTGCTTACGACAATTACATTTTTAAAAATGTGGCTTAGCAAAATTTCTTTGGCAGATAATACAAATTTCAGGGAGCAACATTATTCCAGTGAGAAAACTTGACGGTTGATACAATTTTATTTTCTCTCTAGTTTCCTTTGCATCAATGATAGGGCAGCAAAACCCAGGCCAAAATGTGGCGCATAACTTCTAGTATAGTTCCACATCAAAATGTCATTTTCGATAAAAATGTCGCTTAATACATTCTATCGATATTTCTTCATTCATTGACATGCACGTGTTAAATAATAGGCTCCAACTACAATATTGCAATTTTTGAGATTTCAATGGGTAGAAAAAAAGTATCGAAAAGAAGGAATACGGGAAATTAAATATCTTTATTTTACTTTTTCGTTCTACATGTGGTACTTTTTTAATTTTCTATAATATTGAATTTGGTCCTGAGTGAATGATGTTCTATAAGATGAAAAATGTTGGTACTTTTTTTAAATCTAGAAACATAAGGTTTGGTATATTAATATCTAGGTTCAAAAGGTTAGATTCCTTTGGCAGTCGTTATCACGCACAGCTCACGTGGGTCCATTATTTAGTTCCCCTTGTGTTTCAATGCTTCAACGTCTCCCAAGGGTCGTATGTTACCTGGTTGCTAATATTCTCACTCAGCCACCCAGTCGATTCAATAAAGGAGTGGATCCCATTGAAATCAGCATTAGAGAGGCAAGTCTCTCTCTCCAAGGGGTTTTCGACTAAACAGTCTAATGGCCAATTTTCAGGATTGATATTAAAACACATTTATTTTTAAAATCGTTTTAAATACAAAATTCTCTTCTTCACTAAAAACTTAAGTGAAACTTAAGTCACCGATGTGGTACACTTAATTTCAACTTAAGTTTCCATTGTAATATTTTAGCAAGGTGGCCTCAATATCACAACAACAGGCAAAGCATTAACAGTCAGCTGCTTTTTTTCAAACCACCTTGTAAATAAATACACTTTTTTATATATTTTTTTTGTATTTAGTAGTGCTACCATGTAGGTAGGTAGGTAGAAAGGCCGGTGTGAAGTTTCCTTCACACCTTCACCCAGAGACCAATATGGTCCATTGTGACGCCTTAATTAGAGATAGCCAAGAAGGCATAAGTAGGTGAAATAAGCAGCAGAAGCATAAGACAGATCCGAAAGATGGGTAGAAAAGAAAGGAAGGAAAAGAAGGTAAAGGACCAACCCCGAGAGAAATTCCTTAAACCAAATCCGCCCTACGAGCGGTTAGCACCCGGTCTCCCCTCGCGCAGCCAGGCCATCCCCATTACGAATCCTATCAGATTCTCGAGTCCGCAACCCGAGACATCCCCTAATTCGCCCAGGAATCTACTGCCCAGCCACCTCAACCTGCTACCCTGCAGCCTGGGACAGTGGCACAGAAGGTGCTCAACTGACTCCAACTCCTCAGGGTCCTCGCACAACCTGCATATATCCGACAAGTCGGATCCCATCCTCACCGCCATCCTGCCTATCATACAGTGGCCCGTGATAATTCCTATCATGGTCCTAACGCAGACCCTGCTCCTGCCCAACAGCGACACCGAATCGGACTTCCTAAGCACCGGCCACAGTGTCCGCGATACCCGACAGTCCGTTCGGCTCCCCCAGGCCCGATTGGTCACGCTCGTTATCCATTCCCTAATTCTACTAAAAAAGAAGCCCAATGGAGGCCTAACCGCCTCCACACAGTCAGGATCCTCCAACTCTGAGCCCTGTCTTGCCAACTCATCAGCAATCTCGTTGCCGCCTATATCGCAATGACCCGGCACCCAGCATAACCTTAGCAGATACTCCCCTAAAGCTCCCCTCAGAGCCCTCCTACACTCATCAACCAGCTTGGAGTTCACATAACAGCCCCTTACGGCCATAAGAGCCGCCTGGCTGTCCACGTATATAGTGACCTCCGAGCCCCTATCAATGTTGTCCCTCATCAGTTCCACGGCCCTCCAGACCCCCAGAACCTCCGCCTGAAAAACACTGCAGTCGCCAGGAAGCCTATATGACCTTCTTATGTTCAGATCCTCAATGTAGACCCCTGCACCCGTGCCCCTCATCTTTGAGCCATCAGTGAAAATAGCAAATCCACCAAATAATCTGCTCCTGCCCGACCAGCTCTCCCTAGAGGGCATTATTACCTCTGGCAACCGACCAAAATCCAAACTGGTGCCAACATAATCAGTGGATCCCGGCGGTCCCAGGCAATAGCCACCAGCCTCAATCTCACCCAGGATCCGTGAGTGACCCTGAGTGTCATTCCTCGTAAGTCCTAACTCCCTCAGTCTAAGGATGCTCCTGGCCGCCATTCCCATCACATACTGCTCAATAGGCAGAAGATGTAGAATGACATCCAGGGCAGCCTGAGGAGTACTTCTCATGGCACCTGTCATGCCAATTGAAGCACACCTCTGAGCCTTAGAAAGAAGTTTTCTACGACTTGCCAATCTCAATGATTCCCACCAAACACAGCATCCATACGTAAGAATGGGTCTAACCACCGAAGTGTACAGCCATCCCACCACTGACGGCCGGAGTCCCCAGCTCCTACCTATCGATGATCTGCAAGCATAGTAAGCATTGAGACCCCTTTTGAGTCTCTCTTGAGTATTCCTACCCCATGACAGCTTGCTGTCCAGAAAAACCCCCAGATACTTAGCACTATCAGATAGTCCAAGCTACACTCCTCCCAGTACCGGCAGTCTAAACTCCTCCACCTTGTACCTCCTAGTGAAAAGAACCAACTCCGTCTTCTCCGGGTTTACTCCCAGTCCCTTGTCACTTGCCCATGCCGCCAGTTCGCCCAGCGCCCCTTGCATGATGTCGCTAATTGTCGGCAGAAACTTGCCCGACACCAATATCACCACATCATCCGCGTAGGCTACGACCTTCTGACCCATTCTGTCAAAACGTCTCAGAACGACATTGACGGCCAAGAGCCACAATAAGGGAGAGAGAACTCCCCCCTGTGGGGTCCCTCTAGTCACCGATTTCCTTAAGCGTTCGTTTCCCCAGTCCGAGTGAATAACTCTGCTGCTAAGCATCATAGTTATCCATTCGACCAAGAACAACGGAACCCTTAGGTCAATCAGTGCCTGTCTTATGGCCTCTATCCTCAAATTGTTAAAGGCGCCCTCTATGTCAAGGAATGCCGCCAGGGTGTATTCCCTGGTTCGCAAACCCCGCTCCACATAACCAACCACATCATGCAACGCACTCTCAACAGATCTACCTTTAAGGTAGGCGTGTTGAGCGCCGCTGACGATGCCGGCGTCAATCTTCGTCCTCAGATGTAGATCAATCAGTCTTTCCAACGTCTTCAAGAGAAAAGACGACAAGCTGATTGGTCTAAAATCCTTGGGTTTAGAGTGACCGGTTCTACCCGCTTTGGGAATAAAAACTACCCTAACCTCCCTCCACCTCCTAGGAATGTACCCGTTCAGCACACATACCCTAAACAGTTCCACCAACAACAGGAGTGACGATTTCCCGATATTCTGTAACATCGCCGGAAATATACCATCTGGCCCCGCCGATTTGTAGGACCCAAAGGTATTTACCGCCCATGTTACCTTATCCAAGGTAATCATATCCCCCACCGTCTCCCTTTCCTCACCGCCTGAGCCCGAACCAGAGAAGGGGTCACCACATACAGCCTGTTCCCCCGACCCAGGATCTACACACCCCGGAAAGTGAGTCTCCATAAGCAGACAGAGAGATTCAGAGCCAGATTCCGTCCATGAGTCGTCCGATCTCTGAATAAATCCAGGGACTACAGGGTCCTTAGATAAAATTCTCCTGAACCTAGACATCTCATTCACGGATTCAACTGACTCGCTAAACTTAATCCACGAGTCCCTTTTCGCCCTTCTAATATCTCCCTTATACCTCCCGTAACTCAACCTGAAGTTACTCCAATCCTCATCCCTGCGCGTATACTTCGCCCTATTGAACAGCCTTCTGACGGTGGACCTTTGAGTTTTCAACTCGTCTGTCCACCATCTTGGCTGTGTACGCCTGCCCGGAAAATTTAACGGACAAGATCGCTCATAGCTACTGGTCAATACCCCCGTGAAGGTGTTTACCAGTTGCTCCACACCGGCCGGAGTCGACCCCCAGTTCCGTGTAACCCTAAGGTTCCGTTGCACTAGTCCCGAAAACGAATCCCAATCCGTCCTTCTCGGATTCCTATATGGACACCTTTTCGACCTCTCAAACATTAGACTAAAGGACAGGCGACTATGATCAGAGAAGGAAAAATCCAAAGCCACCCTCCAGTCCTCCACTAATTCCCTACAGTTCGTCAATGTCATATCTATCACTGCCTCTCTATCCCTAGT
Source organism: Pollenia angustigena (assembly GCA_930367215.1). NCBI lineage: Eukaryota > Metazoa > Arthropoda > Insecta > Diptera > Polleniidae > Pollenia > Pollenia angustigena. The sequence goes on along the minus strand of OV884057.1, from coordinate 182,647,732 downwards.
TCTGAACGTTGGCGTATTCCCCCTATTACAGATAAAAAGATTGCTGGCAACAATAAAATCAAACATAGACTCACCTCTTTTGTTGATGTCGGCACTACCCCATTGGGAATGGTGTGCATTGGCGTCACATCCTAGTACCAGCCTCGAGCCGCTTCTGCCCGAGTGCTCCACCAACTCTCGCACTCCCTCACCAGGTGGATCGGCAGCTTCATATGGTAAGTATGCCGATGCCAGTGCCAGGACCGTTTTGTCCTTGGCTTCTCCTGTCACAACCGTGAGGTCTCCATTACTGAAAGAATTAGAAATCATGAATTTATGTTCAGTCTTCGCCAGTATACAAGTCCGTACCTTCTCATCAGAGCGGGATACGAACAAGGTATACCCCGTGATCTTTAATCCAACTACCCGGTTTTTGTTAATCCAGGGCTCTTGGATTAAAGCCACGTCCACATTGTTGTCAATGAGGTGGGTTACTAATTCGGTTGAGGCCGCTTCACAGTGGTGCAAGTTTATCTGCACCACTCTCAGCCTCTTAGGGTTTATCATTTTTAGGAAACCTAAATCTGATAGACCCTAACCCGAATATAGCAACCCCTCCCATTGACTTCAGTTTTTTCAGAGATTCCCGGTCTACTGCGAACCTGAAATCTCTTCCTTGGTTATCCTTGCAACCCAGTGAAGCTATCATCTTCCACTGGCCTGTAAAGAGTCCATTGTTCTGATTGGCCAGTAACCCCAGTATGACCTCCACCGGTTTTATAGGTGGAGGAATCCATACAGTGACCACCGGCCTCAATGGCAACTCAGACGCGAGTATGACGTCCAATCTGGCTTCAGGATAAGCGCTGCCACACCTGCCGATTGCAGCCTTTAAAAACTCAAAGGTTTTTTGATTGCCGCAACTGACAGTTTTGACACCTCTTATCCAGTCAGCCCCTTTGAACGATACTTCGTCCGGCCTTCCTTTGACGCTAAAGATTTCGTCGAGTAGTTTGTTTTCTAGCACCTGCCATTTCTCGACACTGATCCTTCCATCGGGATCCATACGATCAATGACAGCTGCTAGAATACCGTCCTTACTTAACGACTCCCTTAGCTTCTTTGACGTAGAGGGTTGTTCCTCTCTGGAACCAGCCCTCTTAGTGATCTCCTTTCGGGGATCCTTCCTTTTGGCCGCTGGGGATTTCTGGTCATCACCAGACCTAACTCTCTTAAAAACCCCCTTTTTGGGGGCCTTAGTAGAGCTCTGTCGGTGATCACCCGATTTCCCTGCAGATGTTGGCTGGCCTTTCTCAGTAATCCCCTTTGTGACCTCCCTTAGTGGGGGGGGTCGGAGATTATCAAGACTTTACCAGTCCTCATCGCGCAGCTAGTAGAGGGTGGTACTTCATCAGGCTTGGTTCCCTTATCCGTGACCGTACTGTCTCGGTTTAGAGAACCAGGTGTTGATTCTGCACCCCCCTTCTTACTTCCCGTTCCATTATTGGAGGACTCATCAGCAGGGGTTACTGAGGGTTTCTTGTCCATACTGACATTTGAGCCCTCAGCAGCCCTTGCTGTGTATCCCGCAGGATAGGGAATGCCTAGGATATCACCGACAGATCCGTGGATTCGTTCGAATCTGGCAACGTTCTTCCGGTGCTTCCTCAGCAAGTGCCTATCCCGCCCATCGTGTAGTGAGGAGTCTTTCTTAGCTATCTTTTCTAGAAAGGCTAAGGAGGCCCTTACACCACTCTTGGCTTTTTCAAGACTCGTTCGGCCTTCTGATGCGACCTGTTCTGTCGCATCCTGCCGAACAATGGGTTTTGATCCACCCACTACTCCGCTCCCTATCTCGAGTGTGACCTCAGGAGCCGATGGCCCGGCCCTATGGTCCTGATCATGAGCCGAAATCATTGTTATTTCATGCTCATCATCAGATCCCAGAGCTAGACCATCGAGTCTTTCCGAGACCCCTGTTCGAGACGGGGAACCGACTGGGGGGTCGCTCGTCCCGCTTGTCTCTGTCAGTTCTGTCAATAACTGACCTTCTTGCTCAAGAATATCTCTGTAGATACTCAGCCAATCGGCGTCTGGATCTGACACCGAAACTGCCGAGTTGTCAGAGATATTCCCTGCATCGACTCTTAGAGTCGCGTCCTTGTTTTTTACAGTAAAGTTGTCCAGTTTTTTGGTCCCACGAGTACGCCGTAAAGAAAAGGACCGTCTCGCGCAGTGACGGCTTGCACGGACTAGGCTAAGTTACAACTGACCCTTGCCATCGGCGCCAGAGGGAAGCTGTTCGCGACCAGTTTCTTTAACCACTAACCAGCCATTCAAGTCCTCGGCACTGCTATCAACCACCTTGACCTTAAAAGTGGGGGAAATGGGAAATAAAGGGGGATTGATAGGATCATAGGTAATGGGATAGGGGATGGGAGGATGGATAACCCTTAGTCGTGCTGGCCTTAAAGCAAATACCTTCCAACTTGTCCCGGCTAGAATTTGCCGACTCAAGTTACAAGACATTCACTACAGCCAGCATTTAAGCCACCACATCGCGGCAAGATAGTTATCCATGGTGGTGGTTGTGCTACCATACTTTTATCTTAATTAAATAAGACTTTTCAAACAAAACTCAAAAAACCAATCTGTTTTAAATACGATTTAAGTTTGTTATGAAAATGAACTTAATATGAAAATTGGGCATAAGTCTTAGATCTCCGAATGCCGGGTAATGACAAATTCATTCATTGACTCTTCCTCCTCCTCGTTACCGCAACTTTTACAAAGGTTATTGCAAGGAATCCCTAGCCTATGGGCGTGCCGCCAAATGGGCCAGTGGCCAGTTATGACCGAAATAAGGGTTTTTAGGTGATGTCTGGACAGCTGTTATGCCCGCCTAGTCCTTTTTTCATCTATGATGGGCCAGATTTTTCTGTTTTCACCACAGGTCTTTTCATCAAGCCATATTTGACCGGCAGCATTATGAAACCTTTGTGCAATAAGTTGCTTACTCTTTAGAGTGAAGCACCTGTATCGTACACACAGAAAATAAATGTAAAATCGTCCAAAACAAGGTTTATTTAACAACATTTTTTTCTTTTAAAATAACTATAGCTTATGTTAATTTAACATTGCAGAAAAGTTAAAACAAAATGTCATTTATATTGAAATTACAATCCGAATCACGTAAAATGAAAGTTATTTCAAGTTGAAACAACGTGGATATCATGTAGAATTAACTTGGTTGGGGTGTGACATTACAGTGTCAAGAAGCTTCAGAGAAAACATATGCATTTATTTAAAAATAATTCAAAACACTAACCCCTGTAACACATGTTTCACTTATTTTGTATTCACCTTTGTTAACAGCAGAATGACCCGATATGATTTCAGTCATCACTCTACTTTGAAAACTTGAAATACTATTTAACTAAATAATTTTAATTAAAAGAATACGAGAATTGTCTTCTTTTTCTAACATGAAAATAAAAAAAATATACATACTAAAGTACATATGCATGTTAATTAAACAAGATAAACGTTTGGTTTTAATATAAAACAGGTTTTCATGGATTCAATATTGAACAATGTTATTTTAACATTGAATAATAATTAATAAACTTGATATAAGGTTATTTTAATATTTTCATTTAAAATTGATATGAAATAATGATACACTCAAAATATTATGTAGTTAAATTCATTTTAAAAACGGATCATTTGCATTTCATTTAAAACAAATGATTTTTACAGTCATTTTTAAATTTTTTATTTATTAAACAGCATATTCCTTAAAATTGAATAGTTTTTACTTTTAAAAAATACATTTTAACCAACAAAAATCAAACTACATAAAAAAAATAAAAACGAGAAAACATTATTTTTTGGTAGTTTGTTTTTTGAGTAACAAACATAAATGTTGAAAAATAAAATTATTCGTAAAATAACTATATTTTTATTCAAATTTAACAGTACGGAAAACGAATTTAATAACCCACAATGAGTTACTGTAATAATTTTATAAGTGTAAATTTAAATAAAGGGCATACTTTTGCAGAAATTTACTACGATTCTCAATCAACATTTCGCCACGTTAATTTAATTTAATTTGAATCGTTTGATTCAAAGTGGTGCCTGAATGCTCCAAGGAGTCCGTATTTAAGCATATCTGTTATTGCAATATCTCTATGATCCAGTGCCTTAGTCCTACTGCCGTGTTCGCAGCTAGCCTTTTCCCCAAAATGTCTGCTGATAACCCGTTCAGTATCATAAACAATGCCTTAGAGGGGGTTTATCTAATGACACCTGTTACCGTTATTGCCACCATTCTCGTTGCACGTTCAAACCAAGTTTGATGGCTATTCACCTTGAGCGCCGCCCACCAAACAGCTGCCCCGTAGAATAGCATAGGTTCAATGACACATTCGTATAGCCAGTATACATTCCTCGGGTTAATTCTCCAGTTCAGGCCAAAGTATAAATATGTATGTTTACGAAAAAAGGGAAACGCTAAGGAAATAGAGAGTAGTTAATGTAATAAAAGTATCAAATCAAATAGTCCTGCTTGTATTTCCTATGGATAAATGACTTGAGTTATTGAGATAAATTTGAGCTCTTATTCGATTAATCGAGCAATATTAACATTAAAAAAATGATTAATTCCTGACTCGAACAAAACCAAAAGTCAAATGATTGGATACTCTACCAGACATACAGAAATCTATAATGCCTTTGTACGGGAGGTTCTACGTCCACATTTCCAATTCCGCCACATTTTGTCGGATGCTGTGTATTGATAACCTAGATGTCTGTACATTATTTAAACCTTTTGGCGAAGTGTTTGTGACATAAATGTATAACTACATGTCAACATATCTGGGGTTTCGCAAATTCCATTTTAACATGCACAAGGACAGACGGATATCGTAAAATTAACTCATAATGATCCAGATAAATACTGTTGAAACTACAAACGGAAAGACAACTTCTAAATACACTTTCCACTCGTGGTAAAGGGTTTATAAATGTTTAGTTATTAAAAAAAAAAAAAATCAAAAACATTTTTAATTTGTATATTCAACTTAGTTTTCAAGGTTTTCAATTTTAATTGAGTCTAAAAATTGTTTGTTGAGGTAAAAATTCTCATTTATATTTTCTCTCTTTTAAAAAATTTTTTAAAGATTTTATAAATCATAGAAAAATTCTAAAAATGTTGGTCCATTTTAAACATTTATTTAGTTCACAGGTTTATATCCATAAAAAACCAACTCAAGTAAATAAAGACAAAAATAATGGCTTTAGGAAGGAAAAAAAGCATTTGGTGACAACACAAAAAGCCGTCAAAACTAACAAAAGTAAATGTCTGTCTTTACAAAAAAAATGTCATCTTCATGTCCCAGCCATTTTTCCGCTTTAGAAAAAAAACTAACAAAAAGGTGCAAATACCACACAACGTGACTTTGTACCCAAAAAAAAAGTAATTTTTAACATTGTAAAATGTGTTTAAGACCTTTTTAGGTTTTTATAAAAGAAATCTTAAAAGAGGAATTTTGAACATTGAAAAAAGCAAAATCAAAGCAAAAGAATGCCTCATTAAAAAAATACTTTTCTATTTACTTTTCAATGGAAATGTATTTAGAGAGATAAATGTCTTTCTGCTACTCCATAAGACAAATTTAGAGTAACAAATGTTAAAATTAAGCCAAGTGGAAAGAATTCTCAGTTTTATTTTTTTGCAATTTCCTTTTAGTTTGTTATTAATCTAACAAATATTTGACAATTTTTTTTATACATGAATTTCCGGAATGGAATCTTTAATATCCCATTTGACATTTTTGATATAAATTTATGCAGACATTGATTTTGTAAATGAAAAACGTTTGTTCCACTACAGAACGTTTGTTCCACTACAGATTTTATGCTTATTTTTGCTTGTTCGTACTCGAACTTAAGTGGGAGGGTCAACAATTTGGTTAAAAGTAATAACAATATTTTGTAAGGATACATTAAATAAATACACCTAAATGTTTTTTCTTAATTGTAAAACACGGTGTAAAAAGAATCAAACTTTTTTTTGAGGTTGGTCCAAATTTGCGTCTACTTATTTTTTTATTCAAAATTGTATTCCTAAAGGCCGTTATACATTATGCCACAAAGTCTTAAGTTTTTTACGAAAATGCTTTCCTGATCTAATTATTGTTTGAATATTTTCAAAAAAGCAATAACAACTAATCCTGACAGGTTTGTATTTTTTCCAAACACGTAAGGCTTGTGTGAAGTGTAAAGCAGCTATTACTGTTAAGAAATTAGAAACAAACAGACGCACGGACCTTACCTAATCGATTAATGATCTACCATACTTAATGTGATTTAAGACGAACATCTCTTAAGGCTATTAATGGAATACGACCCTTAAATACCCTTCATTCACTTTTTGTAGTAGAGTATTTAAAATCTGCAGTTATTCGCTTTAAAGCGAACGATATGTAATACGACATCAAAAGCTTTCGAACGCTTTTGATGTACAAATAATATAGAAAACAAAACTTTTCCTAGCATATTTTTGCGATTCGATAGCATTTGGGTGGAGAAGATGGATTTCATCAAGTTAAAGTTTTCATAATGATAGTTATAAACATGTGGTCCCGAACGTACGCAAAGTAGAAGTCAACTTTGGCTGACAGTAGTGAAATTTAAAAATCTGCGTAATGGAACGGAATATTCAAAAGTGATTAATTTATTTTAAAAGTGCATTAATGTAGGTCTCCATCCAGTTTTTACAAAATAAAATATTTCTCTTTGTTTTTGTTTAATAGGCTTATGTACCGGTGGCGAACGTACGATTTTTCCATATGTTGTTTTTATTATATTCACCATGCATTTTCCCAGAAATATCTTTAAATTACCTTAAAAAAAAACTTAATACTCAGTTTACATTGATTGTTATCAAGAGATTATGAAGAAAGAGTGCAAACATAACATATTTTTAAAATGTCTTTAGAAGTAGTTTTAAAAGAAAATATATAATTTTCCAGTTTCCAGCGCAATTTTCTCAGTAAAACAGCTGAGATATGCTATGAAACCATTATATTATAACAATATGGACTTTTTTTATAATAATAAAAAATAAAATACGATGATAACTAACATATAATTTTTTCATCCTGGTAGACATTCTGGTGAAATGCCCATATTTTCAATTAATATTCTACAGTAAAAAGTATAAACCTCTGTTCAATCCCTGCGGGAAATTTGTGTTAATTGGTTTTAAGGCAATTATCCCGTGTCAAGTGAAAGCAGTTTTATAATAAAAAGGAACGAGTTGTGATAGGTTAAAACAGAACATATCACTTAACTGGTGATAATGTGCTAAAAGAGTAGTTACTCCAGAAGGTAACTGATAAATAACTTGCCATGTAACTGGATTTTGTGTGGGTAATGACTGATTGATTCTACCTGGTTCTATTACTTTAAATGAAGGGGATCCGCCCTAATAACATGGTTCATTTGGGACAATATTTGCGACAGGCATTATTTTAACTGAAATTTAATGAGTCCATTTAGGTTGTTTCTGTGACCTGTTACAAAGCGTCAAAAACGTGCCAATTAACCCCCTCGTAGGACATCACCATGTTAAAGTGACAAGTCCCCTTCATATAAAGTGTTAGAACTCGAACCGGTCCCTATCACTTTAGAACTGTCACGTGACAAGTTAAGTGTTAGTTCCCTTTCCTCAAGGGATACTTCGTGCTAAATTTAAAACTCCTCAAGGGGATTATTATGGTTAACGGACACTTGTAGGACATATTACTTGGAAAAAACTGTAGTATAGATTCCAAAACAGGCCCTAGTTCTTCTGTGTATAATTGTAACCGCTGGTTTGAATAATATGTCTTTCGTTACTGTTAATCCTTTACCATCATAGGTGGAAAGGTTACTACATTGCGTTTGTTCAGTAGTTTCCTGGCGCGGATACAGGGGGGGGGGGAATAAGGAAATTTCCCCCCCGTAAATTATAAAAATATGTTTTGTTAATTTCGATAACACAAGAATTTAAAATACAACATTTTTCGAAATCCCAGCAAGGTTTTTTTTGTTTTTTTTTATGGAATCTCTAACGAAATTTTCAATAAGTATTTTTTTATTTTTTTTTATTGAATCTCTAACGATTTTCAATAAGTATCCATATCTTAATCCTAATAGTTATTTATTAGATATTTCCAAAGAAACATCTAGTTTACCGTATTCAATTAATTATTATTCTTCATTCAATCCCAGCAGGTGCCATCTATATCCAAAGACTAAACGTTAGACTTGATAATGCGTGCGGTTGAATTATTAAAAAGCCTTAATAAATGCAATATTTATGTATGTATGTGTTATATGAATCAAAATTCTATTCGATAATTTTTGACGAAAGCACTGATTTGTCAGGGAAACGCCAGATTTCCTTATCTTTAAGATATTTAACAAAACAACAAAAAGTTTTTAGGGAAGAATTTATTGGCTTTGTTGTAAACGCATTTGAAGAGGCTTCAAAAGATATTGATGACGTTGATGTCTCAATTGGTGCGAAGGCACTATCATCAATAGTTCTTAAAGCTTTGACAAATTTTGGTCCTGACCTAAAAAATTGTGTAGGAGATGGAACAGATGGGTGTCCTCTGATGTCAGCAGAAAATGGAGTGGTTAAAATTTCTGGAAACCGCGACAAATGCGAAACAAACGCCTTGTTATTCCCATAAATCGAACAACTCAATTTCTAAAAGCAATAAAGTGCCATTAATACAAAAAGTTGTATCATTTCTTAAAGAAACGACAACATTTTTTAAATATAATTATCCCAAGCGAAAAACAGTTTTAGCAAAGTATTGGGGAGCCAAACTCTCTTCATTATGCGTCTTTGCAACAAGTGTACATCATATAGTAGAAGCTTTGGAAAAAATATCTGAGTGGAAAGGTAGTATCTCTACCTTTATATTAAGGAACTCACTTAGTACTTTTAAATTTATTTGCGGAATATACATATTAAGTGTGATACCTATTGTAACACAGCCACTTAGTATCATTTTACAAAATCACGATATAGATCTTCAAAAAGGATCAAGCCTTATCAAAATTTTTATCATGTGCCTTGAAGAAAAAAGAAACAAAGCCGAAGAACAATTTAAAGCGATTTTTGAAAGAGAGATTCTACATGAAATTCACGTTATTTCAACTTAAATGACATTTTGCTCTTTCTTTACTGCAATTAGTTTTTTTAAAAGAAAAAAAAATGTTGTTCGCAAGTTATTGTAAAATCAGGTGGAATTAACATGAAATCAACCTTGTTTTCGACGTTTTTAACTTGATTTTTTCTGTGTGCATGTATTTGTCTACATGTATATCATGTCGAACTCAATAAAAACATTTTGGGTATCTATGTATGTGCATATAAGGCTTGACATTTCCCAGCGGTAAATATTGAAAGGACCGCATGCCTTCTAGAAGGTATAAACTTCTTTTTAAAAGACCTTCTGAAATATTCAGTACACATTAGCTACTCCCTTCTTTGAGAAGGGAGAAAGGAAGGTGTTCAGTTTTATTTACTTTTTATTTTTAGTGACCTTCCTTACTCCCTTCTTTGGGAAGGGATCGAAGTTGTTTTTAAAGGAAGTGTGGAAGGCCATGCGCCCAATGACAACCTGTGTAAAAAATAAATAATTATGGAATGCGGCGAGAAGGGCTTCTGACTGCTTGGGACTGCTAAATAGGGCCTTCTATTAGGCCTCTTTACTCATTCTAGTTACCGCTGGGTTATTATGATACGAATTTGTTATGTGTAGACACTAAAATAATTGAGCTTAATACATCATATTAATAAAGAATCATTATCCACGGTGACACAAAGAATGCTGACGAAGGCCGTAGTGGGTCAGAAATTGCTATACATTCTGCTGGTTTCTGATAATTGTAAAAAATTTACTTCATTGCTAACCAAAGGATAGCTAAAGTAAAACATGTAACAGGAGGATATACGATATTATATAATCATTCCTTAGTATATGTACTTATCTATATATAGCTATACCTATAGCTTAAAAATTTACAGTTTAAAAAAAATAAAATTATGACGAATGTAATTTGTTTCATAATACGAAATGAAAAGTTGCTGAACCCATCTATTAGATCGATTAAAATGAAAAAATGGAATTAAGAATTCGAAGTTCATCGAGACTAACAAAAAAAAAAAAAAAAAAAAATTATAGCACCTGACAGATATAACACCATAAAAGTTCTCAGGGACAATCAATTATCTTCCAAAGTTAATATATTTTAGCTGTTGATATCTGCAGACTCTTTAAAAAAAAGCATTATGGCGAGCAAAACGTAATGAAGCTGACAAACAGGCCACTGTTTATAACCCATTTATATCATATTTTGCTAAAGGTAAGTATTCCGAACATTTAAAGCAGTCACGAATATTTGGATTAAAACTCCGTAGCAGATGGCTTAAGAGTGTTAAAAAACAACCAGAGGAAGACGAACAATATTCCGAAAGCAAAGATGAAGAAATGGAGAAATATGTTTTTATCTAAATTCATGTTTTTTTGAATTTAATTGACAATTCAAAGCTAGAAACTTGAAATGTATGACTATTCGGTTCATCATAATTATGATAAATAAAAATGTTGATTAAAAATGAATCGATAAATCAATATTTCTAATTAATCACAATTTTGATTAATTGAATAATTTAAATTTTGATTAACCAAATTTCAATAATTTTATTTTAAAATTCTTTAACTAAAAAAAAATAAACAAAATAATCTGATAGTATAAAAAGTATAAATTGATTTCATTTTAAAAATATTTGATACTAATTTAAAAATTAATTAAAGCTGCACCAGTAAACAAATTAATTCAATCAACAAACGTTTTTTGACATTACAACATTTTCTGCAATAATGTTTTTGATATAAGTAAATGTTTAATCCACTTGATTAAATTTTTAATTAAAACTGATTTAATTGTTGATTATGGTTTTATTAAAAACATTTTTTTTTCATGGCTTACCACATAAAGTGAATGAAGACCCAATAGAATCCGATGTTAGGTCCTGCCAGATGACACATTATGATAATTATGTTATCTAAGTACAGAATATTAAGAAACTTGTAAAACAGAGAAAAACGTTTTCAAACTATTAAATTATTAAAAAGTTTAATTATTAAAATTTTTGATTAATTAATTAAACAAAATAAAAATTATTCGGTTAATCAAGAATTTGACTGATCAAATTTTTGATTAATCACAATTTCGATTAATTTTAAATTTATTTATTTTACAAGAACTTGTTTAATATGAGACGATTTTAATAGAACTGTTTTAAAATTTTCGTTCGTGAGCGTGTGTTAACCAACATTTTATTTGCAATAATGCAAGAGCGTGTGTGATAACACAAAAAATTATTTCCCTTGGCATTGTAAGGGGAGACCTTCAAAGACTGAATCTTAAAAATCATTGAATTTGGCCCAGTCGTTTGGCTAAAAATTTAGTATAGGTAAGGGGTCTGTTTTAATTGACTTTTGCGTTTGGCTGTTTTTTACTGTTTGTGTTAAGTAACACAGAAAAATTCTAGCAAGTTTTTTCCAAATAAAACATTAATCAAAAATATAATCAGATTTAAATAAAAATTAATCAAGTGAATAAGCGTTTAAATCATTGCATCAGCAAATGGTGTTAATATCAAAAAGTATTTAATTTAGAATACAAATTTTTTAACTGGTGAAAATTCAATTAATTTTTTGTTTAATATCACAAATTTTTAATTGCAAGCATATTTTTATTTTTTTCTGTGTATGGGCCTAGGTGTGTTCTGACATACGTAGTATAATTAGGGCCAACATTTTTGTACAACATTTCATTCCGCCCTCTCTCTGTGTACGGATGTTTTTTTACGATTTGTTAGAATATTTAAAAGATTTTGTTATACGTGCTCAATTCCCAATTTTTATTTTTGATAAAAACACTAAAATTTATTTTGATGGGATAAGCTTTTCCTATGCGCATTTCATAGTTGCTTAGGCCAGATCATCAGGAAACTTCATACATAAAGATTTTAGAAAAACTAAAGACATTAAACCAAAAAAAAAACTGTTAAACGTATAAGAATTATAAGCAACAGTTCTACTTGTAACAATATCAAAGTTTAAACAAAAACATCAACAAGAAACAGTGAGTTTATTTCTTCATACATTCCCGTACTTTTTGGCTTTGAATTGTATCGAAAAAGTACAATTGCACCAACTTTTTCAACCATGGTACGTTAGAAACAAATAATATGCGTTTGACTATTTTTTTTTAAGCAAACGCACCCAAACACAAATATTAAAGCTGAATTGGCGTGTGTAAGAAAAAACAGTTCTAAAGAAAAAATTCGCATCAATGCTGCTGTTTACTTTTTAATTTAATTAGGTTTTGTTCAATATGAGTTTTAGAGAAAACTTGTTAAGGCAAAAGTTGTTGGAAACTTTACTAACAACAACTTATTAGAAAACGATTTTTATGTGAAACTAATATTTTCCTAAATATAAGTCATACAAGTCGGACTTTACGATTTTTCTCAAACTTTGGTGGGCTTGAGGGACGGCTTAGCCTTCGCCGATCGTCCTAAAAATTTATTTGAGTTGTTTTTTATCAAAACCCACCGAATTGGGGGGGTTTGAGCATGGAAAAATAGAAAAAAATTTGACCCATACAGTTAACGACCTAATGACCATACTCTCCATACAAGAACGACTCCTGCAAACAATTTTTACTGCTAAAAATTTTTGTTTTAATGTATTAATCTTATAATTATAGTTTTGGTTATGTGACCATAATTTCCAAGGAGACCCAGATAGGTAACATTCAGTTATTCAGAGTTTAATATGGTTATGCCTGTCCTACGATAATTCTTTACTTGTTTTTATGATTTTGTCAATTAAAATCATTTATTTATATGCTAAATTATGCATGCAAAAAATTTATTTTATAATTTTTATATGAAAAACTTGTAAAAATACTAAGAAGTCAACAGTTTTGTATGAAAGGCTCAAAATATTGTTATCACATTTGTCCAGAAAAATATATCCTACTTGTATCACCTATAACATTGTACCACATGAATTCAATATCAAATTCCATTAGAGTTTTTATAAATATTTAAAATTTAATCATATATTCGATTTTAAATTAAATCATCAAAAAGTTGAATACAATAACCAAAAAGACCACAAATATCTGTACGACTATAAACCAAAATGTTTTTGCAATAATATACATGACACACAACTCAACTTGGTAATTGAAGTGCATGAACAGAAACCAAATAATATGTATTCGACTGCATGTGAATGTTTGTTTGTGTTGAAGTCAGTTATTGAAAATTGCTAACAACAATACATCGACAACTTTGTATATAGAATATTGGCAAAATAGAAGAACATTTATACATAAACAGAATTCAACAAATAAACAATGTTTTATATCCACTTTAAAACACCTCAATACAAAACTATTTCTTTATATGCTTTTACGAGATTATATTGGGTAAGGGTACCTAGCTCTCTTACTCAATATTTAGTTTTACAGTATTTATCGGATATAAGAACATCTCATATAAGAACAAAACGCTTTTAAGAAACATTTTCAAAAACACCATGTCTTTTTAGTGATTTTTCTAACAAAAAAAGTTTCATATAAGAAAAACGCTTATAAGAAAAAAACTGATTAAAGAACATTTTTCTTAAACACCAAAACCACAAAATGTATAGAAACAGAATTTATATAAGAAACTTCCAACGGCAACAAAGAATTTATGTAGTTTGCATGGACAACGCTGTTTTCTGACAGTTTTACAACAAGAACAAAGTTTTTTTTACTTTTAGTTTTAGATGAGCGAAAAGCTTTGTGTTTTTTGCCAATAAAAACAAAAGTTAAAATTTTTAAAGAAATACAAAACGGTATAAAAAGAAGCAAACTTGCAAAAACATCTAAAATAGTAAGGGTATTCATTTCAGTTTTTTTATTTGTTGGAAAAATGGAAAAGTGGAAAAATGTAATTTTTGTTACAACAACCACAAGAAAAAAAATTCCACCAAAAGTTACATTTTTATCAGACTATAACCAAGTGTAAAAAAGTCAGGATAAAAAGATGTAATTTTCCGCTTTAAATATCAAACGAAATGATGTTGCCATTCATAAAAAACTGCTAATTTTTAATACAAAGTACGAAAAATTGCATCTCTTTTTATAAACTCTTGAATTGAACAACTCTGATTTTAAAAATTATTTTTTATAGTTACAACATTTCAAAGATAATTTATTTTTCATTTAATCTTTCAAAAAGAACAATTCATATTAAATATGTGTTCAATGAAAAAAGTTATTAAAAAAGAATTAAAAAAAAGAAATGGGGTCAAAAAAATTTACAGAAGCTGAAGTTAATAAAATACTCGACTTTTTGGCAGACAATCGCCATTTTGAGTAACTTTTTGCAGTCGAATATTATGATGAAAATAACAATAATCACTTCGTTTTAAATTTAATAATCAATTAATTCACTTTTAACAATTTTGTTCGGCATCTTGAAAAATATCAATTACTTCCACGAATTATTTGACAGATTTTTTTTGACAGTTTGTAAAAAAAACCCCGTTCACGTCAATAAGATTGTAATTTTTCTTTTTTTCCATTTTTCCAACCAAAAAAAATTGAAATGAATACCCTTAGTGAAAAACTCAAAAGACATAGAAAATAAATATTTAAAAGTTAGAAATGTTAACAAAAACAGAGACAGAAAATAAAAAAAGAAAGTCTTATGGCCATAGCTACTTATATAAGAAATAAGTTTCTTATATAAAATAATTGTTTATAAGAAAGAAACGCTTATAAGAAACATTTTTCGTGGATTTTTTAAGTTTCTTATATCCGATAAATACTGTATAAGAATCTTAAGACAAAAACTAGTTAAATGAACAAAGTTTTAATTAGCTGTTTATGTCCACGCCACAATAGTGGAAAGGGTATTATGCATTTGTGCTGATGTTTGTAAAACTTTAAAATATTGGACCTAGACCCACCTTTAAGTATACCGATCGGCTCAGCATCATTTCTGAGTCGCCAAGATGTCCGTCCGGATGGCTGGCTGGTAGTATATACATATGTATATTTGTAATAAATAGAAGTTTCGATCTTTAATATACCCTTTTCATCTTAATTTACATAAAACTCGTGACAAAATTTTCAATATTAATATTATCTATGAGAGAGTTAAAAATAATTTAAAATTATGGAACGATTTTAAAGCTATAAAGTTGCTATTCAAGCCGACTATTGTGTGCGAACTATGTGTGTGTTATAACATTCAAGAATTGGTCATTGAGCAAATGTGGGTCAAAGTTCATTAAACGAATCCGTGAACTGTCCTTTTTGCAAAGGACTTATATGCATAGATAGCCAGCCAGTAACCCGGAAGGAAGAAGAATTTAAAATCAACTTATAAAGTAATTCTGAATCAATCTATATATGTACATAAAGTTGGGTATTATGCATACCAACCCGTAATGTCATAGACCAGCGAGCATAGGAAATTTGTAAGATGATCGTGTCTAATATACAAATGCTAAAAAAATCTTCTGAAGATATTTAAACCTTTGGTAAAATTCCTTTCTTCATAAAAATAATTTAATGAAAATTAAATTTGATGAACTTAAGCCTAATTATAAAAAAAAAAAAAAAAAAATTTCGATTAAAAACCATAAATAGTTCAACAAAATAACCACAATACTGCTAAGGCACTAATAAAGCTAAGGCACGAGCTCTATGTATTCATTTGTCCTTCAAGTTGTGCTGAAAAAAGGTCAACAGAAAAAAGAACGACAAAAATGAAAAAACAAAACAAATGTACTTTCGACTTCAAGAAGAATTCTTGACAAAAGTACGAGAAAACAGAAGTAAAGGGGGAAAAAACACGTAAAATCAATTAAAGATGGATAATCATTAAAAAAAGCAAATTTCGATCTACCAAAGGTTAATATACAATTTGGTTTAAGGATTGATGTTTGACTATTGACGTCAGCGGTCGTCGATGGCTGCGAGTGTAAGACGGCAAATCCATCTGAGGATATCGAGTGGTTGCGATCGAAACATGTCATGGTAATCGCCGGCCGGGGTTCGAGCCCCAGCCACGTCAAGAATGAAAAATTATCAATAACAATTTTAATTAATTTTCATGTTTGTAAAATTCCTTTCTTCATAAAAATAATTTAATGAAAATTAAATTTGATGAACTTAAGCCTAATTATAAAAAAAAAAAAAAAAAAAAAATTTGGATTTTACACTTTATTTATCTTTCGTCAAACCATCATCGAATAAACCTTTTGCGACTCTCTGTATAAATCAGTGATAACCACTCCATAGACTCGCGAGCCAGTCAATAATCGTATTTTTCACACAGATACGGTCGGCAATTCACACGTATATTACAACTTTGTTCGTTTCAAAACATCAGACTATCATCAGTCTCTGCGACCGCACACAAGCACATAATATCTTTGTGTGCGTGCGTTCGCGGCTTTCTTAGTTCGGGGCTTGGCTATCACTGGTATAAATTATATAACAAGTACTTAGTTACCTAAATAAGAGCGTGTTTTCAACATAAAAATTCTATTACAATTTCCATTGAACAAACCGACCTGGCAATCTGTCAAATAAGATTTTCCAACCGGGTAGTGTGGAATTCGCATTTTAAAGGTTTGGTTTGTATGAAAATGAGAAATTTTGACATGAAAGCATTTCACTAGTTGTAATCACCCCTACACGTGTCTAGTACGGCAGTAACATGCTTCTTGAAATGCTAGTTAGATAATCTTTATACACATCTACTTCTATGATTAAAAAAAGCATATTTCGCTGTGTTGTGGAAGTATGTATATTCTCATATATAATTTTAATATTGAAAATTTTGTCACGAGTTTTGTGTTAATTAAGATGAATCCACCAAATATTTTTAAAAGGGTCTTTTAAAAATCGAAACTTCTATTTATTACAAATTTTCGAAAATCACTTTATTCTGCATATATTTCATAAAAACAATAAAAACAGAACATAAGTCTGCCTAAAAAACTGTATGTGAATAATAATGAACATCAAGTTGACGGGCGAAAATAACAAAATAGAACAATTATGGGTTTATTATTATAAGTATAGTCGGGCATGCCAATCATTTGATACCCTATACCACTTCATATTTCCTAATTGTGTATAATGAGCGTTTAGATTTACCTGTAAAAACTTCCTAAAACGTTGCAACTGATCGTACAATTGAGTTGAATAAACCAGTTGAATGAAAATCAACTTCTTTTCATTTATTATTCAACCGAATACAAACCACACCTCTAACGTAGTAATTGGTAAAACAACTTGATGAAATTGTACAACAAGTCGCAAGGTGCACAGCAAAATGCTCGCCATTTTTTTTTTGGTTAACCCATCAATAAAAAAAAAAAATCAGCTTTAAATAAAAATTTCATGAAGCGAGTTAAACTTTTACAGATATCAACAGGATTCGTGCAGAAAACTTTGTCATTATAAAAAAATATTTAATTAATGCTATTAATTTGTTTACTGGTGCAAGATTGAGAAATTTTTAGTTAATATCACAAATTTTTTAATTGAAATCCATTTTTATTTTTGTGTACAGGGGACGCATCAAAGTTATCTGTGCCGAATTTCATACAAATGCCAAAATCTTCATAAATGTTTTTTTTTTTTTGAAAAAAGGTATTTTCGAGAGGCCGTCTATATGGGACTTGTGGTCAATTTTGAATCAACTATCACAGATTTTTTTTCTTTACATAATTGCTATAAAAGTATTTTTGCTACATTTTATCTTAAACTCGGCATTTATGGCAGCGAAAGCAAATGTTTTCGTTCTTTAAAATTACGACTGCATAACGGCTGGACGGATGGACATCGTAAGATCGATTCATAAAAGGTATTCTGAGTCGATGAGTATACTTAGAGGTGAGGCTAAGACCAATTATACCCTTTCTACCTTTGTGGTGTGGGTATTAAATAAACGTTAAACGCTTAAACCTTCTGTAGATCTTTCGTAATTGCTTTAAATAAAATTTACCTTTGGTTTCTGATTTAGTAAAAAAACCTGTTTATATATACAATTTTTTCGCCTAAATCAAAAAAAGCTACGTAAATATTGCTACTTTTCTCATAACTAATAAATATATATACATAAATATAAAAGAAATTTCAAACTCATATTGTTTGTGTACATTCCAATCAGACAATTTTCATCTTCAATTGAATTGAAACAATATTTTCTTTTTCCGTTTCCGTTCAGTATACTTTTTTTTTGTTTTTTTTTTTTTTTGCAAATTGAACATATTTCTTGTTACGAGTATTGTTGAATGTGCAGATGCAAGTTGTGTTTTGCCTGTCAACATAGATATTTCCGTTGTTAGTATTTTTACTTTTAAAGTTTTTGTTGTTTTTTTAAAACCTTTAAGACATTTTGTAGTTTTCATATTTTTTTTTTTACTTCACAGATGTATATGGCTGTGTGTTTATGTGTATTTAAAGAAAGAATAATAACGCTTATTTTAGCATCTTACTTTGTATATTTAGCTTGGGTTACTGCTTCCATTAGTGACTGTGTTATGCTCGTAAGCAGGTCTAAGCTGTTTTAAACATTTTCGCTAGACTAGGCTGGAAAAGCAGGTTGTATTTTCAGATCTGGCAGTTGTAAATTTGAATGTGCAGATGGGAAATTACTTTTATAGAAATCTTGGATTTAGATTTTACAATTAAGCTTTGTAAAATAAACTCCTTATTCAATGTAAACGTCAAATAAATATTTAGTTAATTGTCTTTCATGCAATAAGCCAATTAATGGTATACTAAGTATGTAAAAGTTATGGTCATTAGAAATTCTGTTCTCCATTTCGAAACCCATTTGACTTCAAATAAAAGAAAATATGGAAAAATGTTAAAACAAGCTTCAAAAATCAAATAAATTAATTTGACATACCTGGTACTTATTATACTTTGGGCAAAATAGAAAACCGAAACGTAATGAGCCTATTCTTGGTTCTGATTATACTTTTAATGAGCCAATCCTGATTTTTTATTTTGTCAGTGGAATCGCGTGTTCTTCTCTGGGTATACCTTCTTTAAAAGAGAAATCTTAAACTATTCGAATTAATATTATTTATATATACGGTGACCATATCCCATTCAATTGAGCAAGAATGCCACCATGACCTTATCTACCATGGTTTTAAAGCACCCTCCCCCCCTACAGAGCACAAACATTTTTATACATATAGCATGCGCCGTGCAATAAAGCCATAGACAACAAAGCCATATAGCTTTATTACCACTATCTAAGTGCAATAACACCATAATCGCTTATTAACCAAAGTGGAAATAACGCCATAACAGTGTCATTGTTATGGTTACAAATCGCCAAAAGAATGAGTTGCCATTGTCAAGTGTTGAAAAAATATGGTACAGCGGCGAGTGCGGCCTGCCCGTCACAACATGTTTACAAACTCCAAAGCATAGCCAGCCTATGGCCGGGTGCAAGGATTTTCTCCTCTATGTATAACCGGCCTTTGGCGGGGCACAATGATTTTCTCCTCTATGGTATAACAAATACTGGCTTCGCTAACTTAAGCTCTGCGAGTTCGGCCTTAGTTCGGAAACAAGGCAGATTTTAGAAGCTTTACTTAGCGAAACCGGTACTTGTTGTACCATAAAGGAGAAACTCCTTGCGCACGGCCGAAGGACGGCTATGCAGAGAAGCTTTAGTTAGCGAAGCCGGTCTTTGTTAAACCAGAGAGGAGAAAATCCTTGCGCACGGCCGAAGGCTGGCTATGCAGAGATGCTTTAGTAGGCGAAGCCGGTTTTTCTTATGCCATAAAGGAGAAAGTCCTTGCGCCCAAAAGTGTTTTCGTTATATTTTTAATATATACACCCGGAGAAAATACAACAAAACAATTTTAAAACAAATAAGAATTATATTAAAAGAAAAAAATTTAAACGAAATTGCAATATCACGTTCAAAGTGCAAAATATAAATTAAATGAATTTTTGTACATACTTACAGATTAAGCAGATATTTTATAGCTCTTGAAATAAATTCTGCAGGCGTTTTTAGAGCGTAGTTAGTTCTATTTTAAATAAGCAAAAAAACGTTGAATAAGAATCCTCAACATTAATGAAAATTGCAATTACGTTGATATTGCATCGGAGTAGCGATTTGTATGTAGACCATATTTTATCTGTTTGTACATTGGCCTAGCCGTGACAAGTCAATCACAAGTTTATTTTTAAAATTCAGCCTGCTTTAAAACCAAAACTATTGTAAAAACTTTTAATCGAATTTCTTGTTTTTATTTTAAGTAAAAACACAACCATTTGTAATTGAACGTGAGCCTAACTTAACAAGATAAGTGTAAAAATTAATACCCAGCAATAAATTTGCATAAAGTTCAATTATGTATTTCAAAGTTATGTGTAACCCTTATCCGGTACTTAAAAATGAAACGCATGTGGTATTTGGCCAATTTTTAACAAAATTCTTTTTTAACACGTAATTTAAAACAACTATTTAAATAATTTTTAGAAGTTTTATTTGAATAAAATTGTTTTTAAAGATTTTAGAAGGAGTCTCTTATAAGGGACCTTTTGCAATATCTTCATATAAAATGTGAAATTTTTTGAAACATTCTTGTTTCACATAAAATTAGACTTTTTACCGCAGTTTGCACATCTTTATCTGTTTTGGAGTAGTTTAGTATGTGATTTCTACCGTCATATCGATTGATAGCACTGAAAATCGATGGTCTGTAATCTCTTACAGAGGGCAATATATCTGCGGAATTGCAAAAAGTTTGAGCAATCTAGATCATTTGGATGCAGCATTCTCATTAGTAGCCAACCATTAACAACGGAAGATCCAACAAATATGGAAAATTGGTCACCACCACTTACGTTGTCTTATACATGACCGATAAACAGCAATTAACTCTTCCATTTTGTCTACACCATCCACGCCTTGATTGCAATGTTGAAATACTTTTGGTTGGGTATCTGCATGGCGCCATCTCCTCTGGCATAACGATTTCACGGTCCAATTTAATTTTTGTCAAAATTAGTTCCTAAGATGACAACGTTTTTGTCATCCCATCGTACGACGAGTATATTGCCATTATCAGAAAAATAATAGTCGGTAGAACCTCTTTGATCTTTTTTCATTTCCGAAACGGGACGGAGTGGTTTCGACTATCGCTTATTGTACCAAATGAGCATATTCCAGAAGCTGACAAATGGCGAAGAAGCTTTACAGATATTAAATAATTATCAATACCTTTATGTAAGAAAAATTTAAATTTTCAATTGAAAAAAATTTATGAATATAATTCATTAATCATTTCCATCCAAAGGAGGTATTTTTCAAGTTGTCGTCTATTTATTGTAACTGCTCCAATATTTCAAAAACAGTAAGTCTGTATAAGAATAGCAATGAGCATAATGTCCCTTTAAAGGGACATGCATAAAATACGCCAATTGCTAATATTTTTAAAATAATTTTTAATAAGCACACATTAAAAAAATATAAATAAAGCAACAACCTTAATTTTTTTTCATCCTTACATACCCTTCACGTGTGGTGCGAATTTTTTTATTCCCGTTTTACATTTTTTGCACAATATTAAGCACTCAATAGAATATAATTGAATAAAAACACTTGTTGTTTTGGCGAAGACACACAAGAGAATGAGATGCTAAATGAAAGTTTAATATTTAATTCTTCGTGTTGCCGTAAAGTGGGAAAAAGAGCGTCCCTTAAAAGGCACCATATGCACGAATGGGTGAAATAGAAAATAATTTGTACATAAATTAAAAAAAAAAAATTTGAATAGTATTGAAATTAATAACCAATAAAATATGTTTGGGTAATTTTGACCCATGAACACAGGAAAAGTGTTGAAAATTTCTTGGAAACTAAAAATCTCAGGCCGTATTTGTTTTAATTTTTAAATTACCCCTAAGAAGTTCCTCAAAAGCGTGACGAAATACTGGCGAATATTAAATTAATATTTTTTTATTCATAAGAAAATACCTCAAGCTAGAAAAAATTAAAATAAATTTAAATAAAAAAGGTTGATGAGAGACAATCTATATCAATTATTTTTATTTATGCTCTTTAGAATAAATAGGCATAATGAAAGAATTTTGATATTTTTTAAAGTTATTATTAGTTATAAATTTTTCTAAAAAATAAGAAAAATTATGCAAGTTTCGTGTAATAAATAAAATTGAGATAAATTGGGAATGTATATCTTTCACTTCTTTTAAGAAGATGTGCTAAAATATGTCCTGCACGTTCCTTTCATTTTGATATAACGCTTTATGGCGAAAACTAGTGCTGATAAACAAATTATAATGATACATTGAAAAACTCTTTAATATATGCAGTCAGTAACGGCTAAAGTTTTTCCGGATGGCGATAATCTGTAAACATATGTAATTGCTGTTCTATTTAATTATAGAGAGTTTTCTGTTTTAAAAAGCACTTAGAAACTTCCTTCGTCTTAGTTATCTGTTTTTTAATAATTTTCATCCATAATATATCTCCCCTTTCTCTCGGCTGTTCTCCTTAAATTTCAGTGTAAAAAATACTTTGGATAATTTTATATATTTTCTATTTCTAGTGCTCATTTGTTTAACTCATTATTTTTTTTTTTAGCCAAATGTAGTAAGTCCGTAAGGTAGATTCGTTTCAATTTTTGTTAAAGCATATACCCCTTGACCGGTTATCACAATATTATAATTAAAAGGAACGAATTGTGATTGGTGAAAACAAGACATATTGCTTAACTGGTGATAATGAGTTTTAAGTGCAGTAAATAAAGAGGAAAGGTTATTGACAAAAAACAAGTGATTGGATTTTGTGCGGGTAGAAGCTGATTCTATCTGGCTCTGTACTTTATATGAAGGGAATCTATCATATTAACATAGTTTACTCGGGACAATATCCGTTTAAGTGACAAGTCCCCTTCATATAAAGTGTATCCAATTTTTAAAAAAATAATCGCACAATTATGCGCTACGCAATAGGGCATACACAGAGATGCTCTTAACTCTTAACAAGTTTTATAAAAAAAATAGCATTTCAAGTGCCACTGCATTCCCTTACTACGAAGCAGGTATGTAAGGGAGAATACAAAAAATAGCTGTAAAAAACATTCAGCGTGTAAAGCTGACAGCTACGTTTACTAGTTTTTATATGCGTTGCATAAAGCGCTTTTCGTGTCAAAAATGTATTGCCTCAAAGTGGAAGCTCACCATTTAAAATTCATGCCCTCCGTAAGCGAGATGGTAAGCGAAACTCTTACATTTATCCCTTACAAAACTGCTTCGTTTGAAGCTCAATTTTTTATTGCATACGAACTAGAGCTGGTCCCTACCAATTTAGAGCTGTCACGTGGCAATTTTGGTCTTAATTCCCATTTCCCTATGGGTTGAAGTGAATAAAATTTATGGATTTAAAAGTAAACATTGAGCAGATTTAAATAAAAAGTCAACAGATTTAACAGTTTTTCCCTCAACTTAAATTGAAGTTTAAGATATTTGCCATACGAAGTATACGAAGGTTGGACATACCTGACATCTTACGCTCCTTGCTTAAAGTTCAATTTTCTTTTATGACTTTATATTTATTTTTTTGCAATATTTATATAAATATGTTTGGCTTATTTAGCAGCGACAAAAAGTACTTTTAAATAAATGAAATTGAAATTGTCTTCGACAAAACACAGATAGAAACGGTAAAAAAACTATTCTTAGACGTACATACATACATACATACGTGCAAAAACATTTCTTTTAACATTTTTTTTGTAGCACAATAAATGGCATCCTTTTTCAATGTTTCTGTTCAGTTGCTGTTTTGGATGGCAATGTACTGTAAACAATTGGCTGATAAGGTATGTTTTGAAAATATCTTTCGTGAAATTTTCTTTCATCTTTTCTTTACCATTTTTTCTCAACTTTTTTCCTGCTTACAGCACTTGTCGAAGTTTTGAGAAATCTCTTAAGCACTCTTTTTTGTGAAGCAGTGTAAAATAGCTAAAATAGGTGTATTTAATATTTAAGGAAAAGGTAAGATTTTGCAATTATTATGTGTTTTTTTAAATAAAGAAAAAAAATAAACCACAGAGGAAAAATTAAAACTAGTTTTAATCACCAAATTGCTAGAATCAAGAAAACAATTTGTTGATTTTGCCCCATCACTAAAATGAGTATTTTGATACTCTGACGGCTAGAAATATAACTATATAATTTCTTGATAATCGGTCCATATTTTAGTATTGGTTCCATATAAAGCCCCCTTACTAAATTCATTTCGTGAGACTAGAAATCACATCAAAAGACTTTTGTGACGATCGGCCAAGAATTTACCACTGGCCACATATAAAGCGGCCTTTCAAAAAGCGCTTTATTTAGGCGTTTAAAAGTGATTTTATTACATATTTGTATTGAAATTTAGCCCACTTTAGTTTTATAGTGCAAGTAATCACTACCGTAGTTTGTGATGTTCGGTCATTAATTTACCTAAAGTCGAAGCTCGCTTCCGAAAATAAAACGAGAACGGCAAGAGATAAAATTCCCAATTTAGATTCAAATATCTTTGTTACACAAGATCTAGCAAAATGTGGTCGGGATTGTAGAAGAAGGAGTGGCAAAAAAAAAAAAATGTATTAATATCTAAAGGACGGTAAGAAGAAAATTGTAAAACATAGATGGGTTGTCATTACACAACGTCGCTAAAAAAAGGGCGATGTAAGTGAAGTGGGAGTGGCACCTCCAATACAAATACAAAATAGATTTCTGTACATCTGGAGAATCCTAGCAGCAAAAATGTCCAATAGCTTCGATGTCAAAACATGATATTTGGCAAAAAGTGGGCGGGATTTAAGTCGTGGTCGTAGTACGAAATAGAATTCTTTATATCTGAAGAATGACAAGAGGTAAAGTTTCCAAAGCTAGAACAAATATCTTGATTATGAATAAGTTATCAAATAAGTGGACGGGATTAGATAAGTGCCTCGGTAGGCTAGCTAGTAGTGAGCGAGTCTATCAGCGCTTGGGTTGCGGGTTCGATTCCCGTCAGAGACTCTGGTTTCTTTCCTGCAAACAAGCGTAGAGCTTCGCGGGATTAGCTTAGAAAATTTAAAAAAAAGTAAGCGTGATACGAAATAAATCTTTGAATATCTGAAGAGCACTAAGAGTAAAATAATCCAAACTTTCTACAAATAAAGGGTATCCAAGGGCATTTTTCGTAGAGGTGGATTGGTCACCAAGATCATGCGATTTGACACCTTTAGACTATTTTTTGTGGGGTTTTTTGAAATAGGTAGTTTTCAGCAATAATCCCACAAGTGTTTGAAAATTCCCAAACAAATTTTACAAGCTTAAATTACTTTGAACGAAAAAATCCATTCTGATTTTTTGTTATTTAGAAAAACTTACTCGCATAGAAAATTATATTTAAAACAAAAACTAAATTCTAAAATTTGTTTTTGCTTTAAATGTATTTTTATATATGTTATTATATATTTTTAACTTTTGTTTAATTAAAAAGATAATTGATTCAAATAACACACTCATTAAATTAAACTACTTTTTAAACAATTTTTTTGATTGATAATAAACTACTATCAATTCTCTGTAGAAAGTTTTTGGTTTTAAAATTTGACTTTCAAATTTTAAAATACTTAACCCACTAGATCCCAAGCTTCTTTTAAATAAAAAATTCACAACGTTTTTCTATTAAATCTTTCTTATAAGAGTTCAGTTAATGTGGAATGTCTGTCTCTTCGTTAGTAATAAAGCAAAAAACCATTTCAAAGTAATGTTACCAATTGAATGATAATATTTTGTGTGCTTTAACGCCTAAAAATATACAACATTCTTAAGTCGACTTGAACCCGCTAAAACACACAATTATTTTTATTGCAAGTATTTTCTTTAATGCACAAATAACAAATAAATAAAAAAATTTGTGATTTGGAAAATTAAATTTTGTTGTAGTTGAAAGAACACTGGTTTCATGAGCAAGTTTTTCATTTTAGCTTTCATTTTGTGTTCGTCTCAGTGTGTTTGATTTTTTTTCAATTTAATTTCCAAATTCATAGCAAGTAAAATTTTATTTGTATATTTTTTTTTTAAGGAATTTCTCTAGTTTAGTGAAGTGTTACATAGTGTTTGTCGTTGGCATTCATCTGTTTATTCCCTGCTTCTATTACGCTGTGCTCTATTTACATACAAATACAATTCAATATTATAATATCTTATCTTTTGCATTATTTGTCTGATACTGTCTGTCATTGATAATAAAATTTTATTGAGTTTTACATGAATTGGGGTATTGTAAGTTCATGCAATTGAAAATGTATCTGAATGGCTTTGCCAATATTATATTTTATATTACTTTTTGCTTTATATCATTTCATTTTATTTCATTTTTTAGCACTTAATTGATTTTTAATATTGAAGTATTTTTATTATTAACACTTTTTTTGCCTTTAATAATTTGGCTTACAATTTTTTCAGAAAAGTTTGATTGAAATACAAAAATGTTCAGCAACTTAAATGTTATATGGGGCCATAAATTGAAATAAGGTTTATTTAAGGATGAACTCTTTGCAAAAGAATGAAAATAAAAGAAAATCTATACAAATCTGATTTTTTTTATATATTTAATTACTAATTTTTGTAAACTGGAAAAAAGAATTTTTATTAATATATCGGAAATGGTGAAGTTTTTTTTACAAGCCACAAATTATAGTTAAGCCCTTTAACGCTCGACTATTTCGAACCATTTAAGAGATATTTATGTCGAATATTATGAAGATACAGTATTTTCATGTAATATATTTATCTTTGCAAATCAAGTAAACACAAATGCAATTCAAGCCCCCCAGCCTAGTAATAACAGAACCTCTTACGCTAACGTCCTAAAATCAAACCATCAGCCAATGCAAGGTGCTTCGCCAAGTAATGATGAAACTCCGGTTTCTAATTTTAGTCGCTTAGAAAAAACCATGGAAACATTAGTGCAAACGGTAAATAATTTTACGAACACAATGGGTAATATGATGCAGGAAATGCTTAGAATGCAATCGATGTTATTGCAAGCTGTACTTAATAAACCATGAACTGTTTAAAAATTTGTTTTTGGAACGCAAACGGCATCCGCCAACATAAAAATGAATTAGAATACTTTCTTAAAAATAAACAAATTGATGTCATGATGATTTCTGAAACTCATTTGACCTCAAGAAATACGTTTAAAATAAATGGTTATATACTATATGATACCAAGGACCCTCGAGATAGAGCTTGTGGAGGTTCTGCCATTTTAATAAAAACCCGAGTGAAACACTACCTAATGTGTGATCATCGTGAAGATTATCTCCAAGCAACGAACATTTGCGTTGAGGAATTAAATAGAAACCTAGTAATTTCATCGTTATACTCCCCGCCTAGATTTTCAATATCGGAGGACCAATATTATAAATATTTTAAATCATTAGGACCGTGTTTCCTAGCCGCTGGCGATTATAACGCTAAACATACCTTCTGGGGGTCGCGACTTATAACACCAAAGGGTCGTGTTTTATTTAACACAATTTCTAAAATGGATTTAAATGTGGTAGCGAGCGGACAACCAACATATTGGCCCACTGATCATCAAAAAATTCCAGATGTCATCGATTTCGGCGTGGTTAAAAATATTCCCATAGAAACGATTCATGTTGAAGCCTCCCTAGATTTATCTTCCGACCACACACCTACAATTGTTACTATAATGAACCCCAATAGAATTGTACCTCCGACGACAGCTACGCAAATTAATTGGTTAAAATATAAAAAATATCTCAGTACCCATTGCACAGAAAATATTCCGCTCAGTACACCGGATTATGTAGATCGCTCTATTGACAATTTTGACAGTTTTCTGAAACTAGCTGTTCAACATTCCAATATTGTCCCCAAAAAAACAAAAACTATTAAAATATATTCCACAGATGTCGAGCATCTTTTGTCTGAAAAAAGGAGGGCTCGAAGAGATTGGCAATTGCACAGATCCCCTCAACTTAAGAACTTACTTAAAGAGTGTACAAAAAGACTTAGAAAGTTACTGCAGACTAAGAAAACGGCTTCTCTGGAAAAATATCTTGAGGAACTGGATGCAACCCCACAATCAAACTACTCATTATGGCGCGCAGCTAGAAATCTCAAAAGGCCAGTTGTCTCTAAACCACCATTAAGAAACTTGAATGGAAGTTGGGCAAGAAATGATGTTGAAAAAGGAAATCTGTATGTCAATCATTTAAAAAACGTATTTACCCCAAATATATCTCACGATATTGCGGTCGAGTTACCACCTGTTGCTGCTAGAGCAGCTGTTCCGCTAAGATTTGAGATAAGAGAAATCGAAAAGGCTATTTGTGATTTAAACCCCAAGAAGGCTCCTGGTTTTGATAAGATCAGCAACAAAATGCTTTTGGAGCTACCCAGCATAGCAAAGAAAATTATTCTTTTAATTTTTAATGCTATTTTACGCCTTGAATACTATCCTCAAAAGTGGAAGGTCTCCTTAGTCACCATGATACCTAAACCTGGAAAGGATCACACAAAAGTTGAGTCATATAGGCCTATAAGCTTACTTTCTAATATATCAAAGCTGTTTGAGAAGCTGTTAGCGTCAAAATTAACCCCAATTTTAAATGAAAATAGATGTATTCCTAACCACCAATTCGGCTTTAGAAGAGAACACAGCACAATTGAGCAAACCCATCGTATAGTAAACGCAATAAGAAAAGCTTTTGAAGAAAAAAAATATTGCTCCGCTCTCTTCATCGATGTTTCTCAAGCTTTTGATAAAGTCTGGCATGAAGGCTTATTACATAAATTGAAGCTCAACTTACCAGTAAACACACACAAGCTGTTAGAAAGCTACTTAGTCGGTCGAAAATTTATTATTAAAGAAGGTGATTATTTAAGCTCTCCTCAGCAAATTGACGCTGGAGTCCCTCAGGGAAGCATCCTGGGCCCACTTTTATACTTAATATATACCTCGGACATGCCAACAAACAACTACACACAAACTTCAACATTTGCTGATGATACAGCTTTTTTGAGCGTGCACGAAAACCGTCAAGAAGCATCTCGATACCTACAGGATCATATATTTCAACTCGAACTATGGTTAAAGCAATGGAGGATAGAGGTCAATGAGCAAAAATGCGTACATATAACATTCACCTTGCGTCGGGAATCATGCCCCCCTATTAAAATCAATAATCAAATAATACCTCAAAATTCGCATGTAAAATACCTCGGTATTCATCTAGATCGCCGTTTAACGTGGAAAAGCCATATAGAGGCAAAATTAACTCAAATGAAACTAAAAGCCATCCAAATTCATTGGCTTATTGGAAGAAACTCTGTCCTTAGTCTCGACTGCAAACTTCTTCTTTACAACTCCATCTTAAAGCCAATCTGGTGCTATGGTATTCAGTTATGGGGCACTGCCTCGGCCTCTAATATCGAAAAAATTCAAAGGCGCCAAAATAAACTACTTCGAATAATCACAGCTGCCCCTTGGTATGTTAAAAACTCAAATATTCACAAGGATCTTAATGTTCCATTAGTTAAAACTATGATTACGAAATATGCAGTAAAATACTTAAAAAGGCTCGAATCGCACCCAAACCCACTAGCACGAAATATTTTAAATGATAGCGGCCACACTCGCTTAAGAAGAAGAGACACTGCAGCACTTATCCAATTAGATGAGCGATAAACACTATAAAAGTGAACAGAACCCGCGATGAAGAAAATTTTTGTCTGGCACTGGCAGGACATAAAATAACGTATTAGGTTAAGATTTGATTAATTATTGTTAGTTCATATTTAATATATGAAGATTCAATAAATAAATAATGAGAAAAAAAAAAAAAAAAAAAATATATTTATCTTTATGGGCTTTAGGGCGGTCGATCGCTAAAACTGTAAAAACAGCTCTGCAAAGGGTAAAATATTTAAAAATATGCACAAATAAATCTATTTCAAAATTTTTAAAGAGATCTAAAACGGAAAAATATGTCGCACAAGGAATATTATAACCAGAGAATCGATAAATATGCAATGGGATGTTTTCGGTTCCAGTGGTAATAGTTAAAACAAAAATAGTTTTCAGTAGCGATGTATAAAGTTTTCCATCCAAATATAAAAATCTCTTGATGACCTGGGGTAAACTGTGATGTGTTGAGATGTGGAACGATACCTATTTTTTTAGTGTTTGTATACACAAACACAACCTTTAATACCGTTCGTGATATTTTAAAGAAAAAGCCGAACATTATATAGTGTTCTGTTCTTCGTAAAATAACCGAACAATTGTAATGGTACTAAAGTATAGTTTCTACGAGGGAAATAATTCCCTGGAATCCCGGGACATAATTTGTTAGCATCGTTCAAATAAGAAACGAGCAATAATTTATATTCTTTACTAAAATTACTAAAAAACTACCCACAAATCGAATTTTTGTCCTACGCCAATAAATAAACGGTTTTTTAATTGCTAATGAAATGTCTTAAAAGTTTCTTGAAGTAGAAAATAAACACGATACACCAACAACAGAACCATCGATAAATTCTAAAAAAATAAATGTAAAGAAAATACAATTGCCTGAAAAAATCTTAAAAAAAAAGAATTTAACGTCTATGAAGTCACGGGTAACAGGCCAAAAAATTTATAATCTTTGTATGATGCGCTTCTTACTATAAAACCAACGTCTGTAGGAAGCGCGATCACGTTTTCGGTAGCAGGCAATATTCATATCAACAAGGATTAAAAACTTTTTTTTTCGACCCACCCTAATGTACATATGAATGTAACAATTTATTTGGTTTTGTTTTGGTGCTCTGTGCAATTAGTAAAGCTATTTTTTATACTATTGTATATGTGTATATTCTTTTAAAAAAGTAAAAACTTTTGTCTTGAACTCATTTAATGAAATCATTGTTTTATTCAAAGAATCTCGGGATTCCCGGGAATGAGATTTTATTTGTTTCCTTTCCCGGGTATAGAAAAAGTCCGGGAAATTAGAAACCCTATACTGTAGACAAACATTATATTTTGTAATGTTCCTTTTTAACATCCCTGCAAATAAAATTGGACCACCTGATCCATTTTGATATAATGCACTACTCCATGGACTGGTCCGATGCAATACAAGCATGGACCATGTCATCGTTAAAAAGTGTTTGTAGTGAGACGACATGCCTTCGTTTTTTAATGACATGCTTTCGTTTTTAAACGACTTCAAAACTAATCCTCTTGAGAATACCATGGAGTAGTTTTAAAACTACTCCTAAGTGGTCCCAGGGTGGGTTATATGGTCCTCTCCTAGGACATCGTAATGTTAAATAAACCAGGTTTTTTCCATACGTTTGGGTTACTTTTGGACTAGTCCTGGTCCCTTGTGGACCAATCTTTACACGCGTGCTTGGACTGGGCCTTTTATTTGTAGGGATTGACGAAGATATGAACAAACAAAAAATTGTAGCAACGACCACAGCACGAATAGTTTGTGTGTGTATTGTTTATGCGTTTTGTTTGTGTACCATTTTTTTGCTGCCTTTTTGTTTTTATTCGTATTTTTTTTTTGGAAAAAAATTTTGTTTTTTTTACCACCCAAAAGGGCGCTAAGCGAAACTGAAACGAACGAACACTTATGCGGTGAATCGACCGCAATGAAGTTTTTGGTTTATTAAAAAAACCGAACGGAATTAAATGTTCTCATCTTTTTGTTGAGTTGGATAGGAACAGTATTATTTTTGTGCTCGGAGATGAAAAAAAGGGAAACGTTGTTTTTTTTTTAATGATTTTCAACACAAACACTATTAGCGTTTGTGTTTTCCACAAATCTATCAAACCGAATACTAAGGAGCGATATTTACTACCAGTTCGTCGGCCATTAATTTTTATTTTCAAACACTGATTTAAACAGAAGTTACTCATGACAAGTCGACAAGTCTAACATTTTGAGACGTGAAATATAGATTAAAGCTTATTCGTTAAGTCGATTGCTCAGAGCTGTTATAGCCACTCCGTAGCCTCGCGAGGCAGTCAATAATCGTATTTCACACATACACGGTCGACAATTCACATGTATACAACAACTTTGTTCGTTTCAAAACATCAGTCTATCATCAGTCTCTGCTCAAGCTTTGTGAAAGCAACACCACGCACGCTTGTTTGGAATTAGTTTTTGTTTTTTTTTTTCGTAATCAACACAAAAGCACACAGAGCAACAATGTTCAATAATTCTTGGGAACTGATGTTTTGTTTTTTTTTTTTTTGAAAATCGTGAAAGGAAGCCGTAATGTTATATTTGTTTAAAGCAATTAGCAAAACGCGACAAAAATAATTGATAAAAAAATTTTTATATACAAAAAAAATTTTATGGGAGGTACCACGCCCCTTTGTCTAATCTTGACCTTATATAACCTACATGTTCTTTTTGGTCGATAGTAATGTACTATGAAAATTTCATGAAGATCGGGTCAGTAGTTTAAACGCCTTTGCAGAACAAAGATATAAACATTCAATTTTATATATGTGACGCGCAAACTAGAAAGGGACCTAAGGGTAAAAAACAGTTTTGTTCAGGAGAGCCATTTTAAAGATTTAAATACGTGTATCTTCGGTGGCCATTACTGAGCGTGTTGGTATTGGTCTCATTTGAAAGCGACACATCTCAACCTTGTTGGTCAACCTTGAAAATGTGCTAAGGTCGTCTTTACCTCTTGTTTTGTGTAGTTGGTTTTTACTGTTTTGTACCTAGCGCGCTGTTTCCATGTGTTTGATATACATTTTGCTCGCGTTTTATCGGACCCAGGTTTATTTTCTGAAATTATTAATTGTGAATTAAAAATAATAAATACTCATTTATAATTCTTTTAAATCGTGAATATCACTCTGTTCGTACGAAAATTTTTTCACATAACCTTATTATCGTCGACTTCAATTTCATAAAACGCGCATATCTCTGGGAGCGAACACTTTTGGGGCATGGGATCGGTCTCATTCGATGCTCAGATGTTGTCCACATCAAAAAAAAAAAGTGATGATTTTTTTTACCCTTAGGTCCCTTTCTCTAGGCGCTGTCACATATGTACATATATAGATTGTTACACAGTGTACAATTCGGCAACGACCGCAGCTTCTGCCCAGCGGGAAAAAGAAGGAGTACGGAGGCCTTCCAGAACAAAACTCAACTAAAATGATTTACATTATTGTTTTTATTTTGTATTTTAATATGTACATACCTACTTTGTTACTTTGTTTTTATAACGGGATCCTAATTCTTTCGCTTTGGCGAAAAAAACAAAACAAATTATATTATATATTATATTGTCTTTATTTACTACAATTACATATGTATGTAATTTAAATCATTATTAGAAAGTCTCCACCATTGAAATTGACACCAATAAATCGCCTTTTATTTTCAAACGATGTTTAATTTTTAAATTTGTATATTGAAAACTTGTAACAGAAATGAAAAAATTTCAAAAATCTGATTTATTTTTTTTTATATTTTGATATACTACTATGCCTGCTGAATGAAAAATTCAAATTTTTTGTTGCTTTTAATCATAACATTTTTTACGAAATCTTTATTATTTGGCTTAATTTCTTCGAAAGGATTTAATCTTTATTTTTATTATATTATTGTTAAAAACAAAAATTTTATTGTTATATATTATTATACCTATGGTTGTAGCTTAAGTTTATTTAAACATTCTATTGTTAAATCCAACCATATTTAAAGTTTCAAATGAGGTAAACATTTTATTGTTAAATTTAAAAAAAATTTTATTAATCGTGACAAAAGTAATGTTAAAAACAAAAATAGTTTGTTTGTGGCTTTTGCGGAGAACATAATATTGTTACGTTTTTCCTTTAATAAACGCGTTCGGTTTACTCCCTTTATAATAAATCGTTGAGTTCTTTTAATTGCAAATCCGAATAAAAACACACACTTTTTCAACATAACAAACTTTATTGAAATTAATTATTTTGTTCACAATTGTTAGTTACGGACAGAACCGTTTCACAAAACAGACTAAAAACTATTATACATGAGTCACCCCTTTTTATATTTCATAATTATTTCTAGATTTTTCCTGAACCTTCCCGTAAAAACTATTTATTATGTTCTATAACCATTTCTAGAAATGACTGGGAAATTTATATAGGAACTATTTTAAAATAACAGTTGTGTGGAAAATTATACATGACAATTTTAAGTAACATAAAACTATAACTTACAAGATAACTTATAACTAAAACTATAAATAATTCTTAGATAATTTAGCTTTCGTAACACTGCCCTCCACTTAAGCCTGTTCGACCCGAATAGGCTCAAATTCTCCTTTTCCATAATGGGCTAGTCGTTCTAGATGTACCACTTTCATTTTTGATCTTGGGCTCTTATATTTCTGGATCCGATACACCACGTCATTCAATTTCTTTATTACTTTATATGGGCCATCCCAATGAGTCTGCAGCTTTGAAGATAGTCCTTTCTTCCGTTGCAGATTTAAAAGTAAAACCAACTTGTCACCTTTCATCTGGTCATTTGCTGAATTAACACGCCTTCGTGTTAACTCGTTTTTCTGCTCTTGGGTAGAGTCATTATTATTCGCTGGTACGGATAGTTCACCAAAGTTGTACTGCTGGACCGTATTTCTACTTTCTCCAATTGAAGCACAGCCGCGAATAACGTTTTAAGTTACAAAATAATAATTTTTCAGGAGAGCAAAAAAACGTTTTTTGACAGGCATCATTATTTGTTTTAAACATTTTTTTTTTTTTATTATTAAAAATAATGATAATAAAAACTTTAATGCAAAAGGATTTTGAAACATTATTCCGCACTGCAAAACCATTTCGGTTTCATCATTTTGTTAGTAACTTGTAATGTTCTTCCACTGACTGACACTTTGTACGCCATTTTGAAGGCGTTAAGGTGCATAGTTTTGGTTGATTTGATGTTTAAACTGTGTAAGAGAGTAAGGTCAACGGTTATATGCAAAAAAACACTTATTGCAAAATGTGGCGTTTACAACGTTATTCGCGGCTGTGCTTCAATTAGACCACCGTCTGCAACGCACTGTGGGCATTTAGTTATGCAATCAATCACGGCTTGCTTGCAACCGACCCAATAGTAACTTGCTTTTTACTTATTTATGGTTTTTGTAACGCTAAGATGCTCGCCACCAATACCTTCGTGGAATTTCCTCACAACTTCACATACTTTAGAAGACGGTACTACAATAAGGTTTTTAACCGTTTTGCCATTTACCATCCGCAGACTACTCCACTGCGCCCAATATGCTTTCATGAGTGGGCCCTCCAATCTAATTTCTTCATGAGTCGGTCTTTCACCTTCTTTCTTAGCCTTCATAATTTGTGCTAACATGGGGTCACTTTTCTGCACCGTTGACCAGTCTTGGCTGGGTTCCACATGTAATAAGCGAATCTCATTTATGCGTTTCTTGTTTTTAGACTCTGTACAGTGCTTGCTTTTATGTTTGCTAGGCCGTCTTGAATATGTGCTCGCTTTCCCACGTTTTTCATCGTCTTCTTGGGATGACAATTTCTTATGATCACTAGTGACTAGCTTCACTTCCATTCCCAACGTTAAGGGGTATTTCTAGACCATACCAATTCATAATTTGTCGTCCCATGTCTAGACTAATGCCTTGACGAATCATAAAATCTGCTCCAATTATGACCTCGTCCATAATTTCAGCCACAATAAGCTCATCAAAAACTATCATATCGGCCATTGTTATTTCTACTCTTGCTTTGCCATAGACAATGACAGGCTCTCCCGTAGCTGTTCGCAAGTTTACACCACTTAGCGGCTCGACATATCCCTTTATCAAATCAGCTCTTATAATGGAATGTCCTGCAACAGTGTCGATAGTCAAAATGCGGATTTCACCATTTATGTAACCACAGGTCGTAATATTTCTGTTACTCGTTTTCACTACTAAATTGATCGTGAGACCTTCAGTTTCCTCTGCACTGCTAGCTCTTCTCAGCCTTAACGGTGGCTCCCGTGATGATTTTTGACTTGCTCTTCGTTTGTTCCTTTGCGGCGAAGCAGATCTTGATCGTTGTTTGGGTGCTTTTCAGTTTCGCTGAATATGGCCAATCTTACCACAATTATAGCATTTTACTTTGTTTTTACCTTGATTCTCGCCCAAAGCCTGCAAAACTGCCTCCTTCATGCTTCTCATTTCCTTTAAAATATCTCCCTCGTCTTCTGCTGTTATATCGAGCTTGCGCACTTTGCATATATGCGGTTTTGAAATTATTCTAGCGGTTTCCTGTGCCAGGGCAAACGATACCGTTTCTGCAAATGATGGCTTCTGTGATGCACATACCGCTAGTTTCACATCAGCATCCCGTATACCGTTTACAAACGCTTCGGTCTTTTAATGATCTAGCAATGGATGACTTTCACCTGGATAAATAAGCTGCACCAAGCGCTCAATCTCTAGTGCAAAATCCTGTAGTGTTTCGTTTGCCGTTTGTACCCTTTCCCGTAATTCCATTCTGAATATTTCCTTTCTGTGTTCACCACCATACTTGCGCTGCAATGCTACCATAATGTCATCATAATTGTTTCTGCAACTTACTGGTACACTTTCTAGAATTTCAGCCGCAGTTCCTTTTAAAGCCAGAATCAGCTCTATGGCTTTTTCTTCATTGTTCCATGCATTTTTGTTGGCAACTGTGTCAAACTGGAACTTAAACACATTCAATGGTGTGCTGCCGTTAAAACTTGGAGCTCTTATTCTATTCGAGACTTCTGGAAAAACTCGCACCACTCCCTCTTGGCACTGAAGACTATTTACTTTTTCTTCCAAATGATGTAGTTTTCCATCAAAAACATCCGTGACTTGAGTTTTAACATCAGTGACTTGTGTTCTTACATCAGTGACTTGTGTCTTAACATCAAACAGCTTCTGGTTGATATCTATCTCCATATCGTCTACTCTTTCATTTATAGCAGTAGAAATCTATTGAAGCTTCTCAAGTTTTTCGTTTGTTAATCTTGAATTTTGTTGAATTTCGCCTAAAATGGTGCTTGAGTTTTCTTCCATTTTTCTAGAAGTTTCAGCCAAGTTTTCTTTTACCATTTCCTCCATTTTTCTAGAAGCTTCAGCAGAATTTTCTTTAACCATTTCCTCCATTTTTCTAGAAGCTTCTGCCGACATTTTTTCCATTTTCTCCATCATAACAGCAAACATTGTACCAAGATCCATATTGCTTCTTACTGCACGGGAAGCAACTTCCATTTCTTCTTTTTCTTCAAATTCATAAGTTGCGATGTCAATATTGCGTCGCTTAAATTCATCGATTCATCTTTTCTGCAGCTCAGCTTTATTTCCTGCAGTAGGCAGATCCAACTAGCCCAACTCTTTCTTGAGCTGTTCAACTTTTAGCTCCTCGAATTTCATTGTTGTCTGTATAGTTTTTTTTTATCCTTTTTTTATTTGTTTATTTATTTTATTATTATTTTTTTTATTGCAATTTCACTTCTGACACCAATTGTTACGTTTTTCCTTTAATAAACGCGTTCGGTTTACTCCCTTTATAATAAACCGATGAGTTCTTTTAATTGCAAATCCGAATAAAAACACACACTTATTCAACTTAACAAACTTTATTGAAATTAATTATTTTGTTCACAATTTTTAGTTACGAACAGAACCGTTTCACAAAACAGACTAAAAACTATTATACATGAGTCACCCCTTTTTATATTTCATAATTATTTCTAGATTTTTCCTGAACCTTCCCGTAAAAACTATTTATTATGTTCTATAACCATTTCTAGAAATGACTGGGAAATTTATATAGGAATTATTTTAAAATAACAGTTGTGTGGAAAATTATACATGACAATTTTAAGTAACATACAACTATAACTTACAAGATAACTTATAACTAAAACTATAAATAATTTAGCTTTCGTAACAATATAATTTTTTTAACCATACCTCAACCATATTTTTTCTCTGCGTGTAGGGGACATAAGTCTCAGAAAACATCTTTTTTTTTGCATCGGATTAAGATTGATGATAAACAAATGTACCTTTTAAGTGAATTTAAAGCATAAACAGGACTAACAAAGACATATAACGCTGAAGCCAAATACTCATTATGTTAAGATAATTCTTTGTTGTTGGCAGGCTTAAGAGCTGCTTATGAGCTGCTTGATATTGGTAAAATTATTTTGAGATAAAAACATGCCAAGAGCATGTTACCAAATTTATAATTTCCATCATAAGAATACTAGTTTTCCAAGTACTGTACTATTTAAAAAAAGGATTACAAGTTCAACTTTTCTGTCCTATTGTCCAATCAGTACAAAGCTACCTGGCTGGCATGTTCTGCACTATGAAATATTGACAAGATACATTTTGCAACTACCAGATAAAAAGAAGATTCATTAACTAAAATGCCAAAAGTTCTTAAAATAAATCAATTATTTTTTCTAGAAACAGCGAAAATTAATAAGATATTTGAATTTGAAATAAGTGGTTTCATTTTCTGATCATTTAAAAAATTAAAAAAAAAAAATTGGGATAAAATCAATTAAAATTTAAATTTTATGCCTGTGAGCTACACCACTTTAAAGTTTCTAATTATAAATTTTGAAACTAATAAACTAACGGCAAATTTAACAAAGTTCAGTTAATGAAATTTTGTTTTTCTGTCTTCGGCACAATTGCAACTATAGACTAATATTTATTCAACACGAGAAGGAGTTTGCATTGTGTGTGTTGAGTGGTGTAGCATTACTCACAAGTTTTATATTTCTAACAAAAAACAATAGTTTGTTTACAATTATTCGGGTTTATTTTTCCATTGTCTTAACCAGTGCTGCCAATTTAGCCAATTTTCATCTCACTTAGCTAGAGAAAATAAATTTTACCATTAGCCATTTATTATATTGAGCAAATTTCCTTCAAGTTTTTAATATTTTTAAGCCAAAAAATTGTATAAACGCTGCATTAACTTCGGCACGACGATAAGGCGATAAAATATCTAAGAGTCCGCCGAAAAAATTAATATTTAACCGTACGATGCATACCCAACTTTTTCTACGAGAACACACACCCGGGATACGTTTGTACTTACTAGCTTATTTTGGCTTTTTCTTATGTTTAAATGGTCCAATTTAATTTTAATTTTTTTTTTAAAGCGTAAATAAATATTTTTAAAATGTTTTAGTTTTGTTTCATGCAAATAATCTACATGGTTCAAAAGATATATAAAAGAGTGCATGCAGGCAACTATTATTGAAGTCATAAGCAAGTGTTTGTAGTATTTGGATATTCTAACGGTTGCTTTTTGATGTTGTTGTGCATTCGCCATTATTTAGCTGATCACAAATACCGAGTGCACAATATGTAACAATAATTCATAGTTTTCATTTTTCAAATAAAATAATATAATTTAAACACACTATAAAATGGTTTGGTTTGATATAAACTGGTGTGGCACAAACGTATCCCGGGTGTGTGTTTACGTAGGTGTCGACTTTGGAAGCTCGTAGCTCCAGAACCACTGATCCGAATTGCATCAAATAACCTTTAAACAATTAGAAATTACTTATGTATCCTAGATCCGAAATCTCTATTCCTTTAGTTATGCCGTTCCTGAGTTACAACAAGTTGCAAGTGGATACATTCGTACCCGGGTGTGTGTTCTAGGGTTAAACATAAAATAGTAAAAAACGACAAGTTGTAAGCTACAAACAGTGTTGCGGAACGTAGGGAAAAATCCCTTTGTGCAGGGTTTTTTGATACTTAACTTCAGCGTTGCCAGAATTAAGAATTTATCTTATTTTTAAAGATTTTTTGCACAAAATAAGATTTAAAGATTTTTTTCTCAAATTACGATTTTTTATTTTTAGAAATAAAGATTTTTAACTTTAAGTTTGTATAACGTACATAATATTTTTTAAAGTTTTTTAAACAGTAAATTTTTAAAACAATGAGGTTTTATATCAGCTTGTTGTCTATTGGTTTTGCACACTTTTGTATCCATTGTCTAGCATACCCAAAAATGCATCATTATTTCTGAGCACACAAAACAGTAAAATAGCATCATAGAATCTCGGTTGTTCATTTTGGGAATACTGATGAAAAAAAATTATTTGTGAAAAGAAAAAATGTATTTTTATAAAGATTAATTTATTAAAGAACAAAAAAGTTCATGTATTTAATACCAAAAGGTAAAACTAATGGAACTCAACCCTAGGATTACCGTCTTGGTCAGGCCAGACCAAATTTGTGCTTTCCTTGCAATATTTTTCGGATATAACAAAAAAACAGGGGCGTGAGTTCTATGAATGATACGTGCTGAATCGAATGAAACTAATTTGGATTCGATTAGAGCAAATTAGTGGGGTGAAATTATATTTTTATGTAAAAGTCTATGAAATTACCCTCTTGGCCACACCAAATTCTTGTTTTCTTGCAATATTTTAAAATAGGACAAAATATCAATTCTATAAATGATATGTTCTGAACAGAATGAATCAAGTTTGAATCAAATGTGTGGTAGATGCGAAAAAGCAATGTGCATAATTAATATTCGATGACTTGCATGTGAAATAAAATAATAAAATTATATAATAAACTAGCCAACCCGGCGAACTTCGCCTCGCCCTAGTTTTAATCCTTCAGACAAACTTTAGATTAATAATACAACACAATTTACAAAATTCTCATTTTATTAATTACTATATATATATATATATATATATATATATATATATATATATATATATAGATTCGTATAATCTAGCATAATAAGTATACGCTCAATAAAAAATATATTTATTTACTTTTTATTTAATTGGAGTTTATAGCTGTTCTAATTGTGGTCTGCCTAGACGAAGAGGAGAACTTACCCAATAAAAAATTTTATCATTTTGCGAAGCACTAAAGGTACATTTAAAAAATAAGCGCGCAATTATGCGCTACGCAATAAGACATACAGAAATGCAGTAAAGTAAGTGAAAGAACTCTCAACAACTTAAAAAACAAAATAAAATTTCAAGTGATACGGCATTCCCTTACTACGAAGCAGGTTTGTAAGGGAGAAAGCTAAAAAATAACTGTATCAAAACATTCAGTGTGTAAAGATGATCGTTACATCCAACAATGTTTATGTGCGCTGAATAATGCGCTTTATGTGTCACAAATGTATTGCTTCAAAGTGGGAACTCGCCATATAAAATTCTGGTGTTCCGTAAGCGCAATGGTAAGCGAAACCCCTATGTTTCTCCCTTACAAACCTGCTTCGTTGGAAGCTCCATTTTTTATTGGGTAGTGATAATAAGTTACCGAGAATCCTAGGATGAAGAAGCTTTTGGTTTGAAAATTCCACATTTTATGTTTATGATAATTTTTACATAAGTGCTTAAGAATATCTTTATTAAATGCAATTTTCTCAAAATGTCTTCGATATAACAAGGGTATCAAAAAATTTAATATTAAAATTAAACCCTAAAGATTTCATATTATGGATGTAAAATAATAAAAGCTTAGCTTCATAGCTCCAACTAAAAATTTTTTTGCCCAAAATTTATACATCTCTAATATTAGAATTTAATTACAATCGAGGAAACTTCTTTATTTAGATGGACTTTTGTACGTTCTTATTTATGAGAAATTAAATGCATTTAAAATGTATTTTTATGGAAAATATAACTTAAAATACAATTTTAAACCAACAATCTAATTTTGTATAAATACCGCAATTACGCATTTCAATTTGAAGAGTTTCCATAATAAAAAGTAGTTTCAGGGAATTATTTCCTTTCGAAGGTAACTTTATATTATATTCAACAATTTTTTTTATTTTTCGAATTTTTTTCTATGAGCTACATTTCAGTTATGTATGTATATTATGAAGCTTTTTTTCAGATTTTTCTCTTCAAAATAAGATTTTTTTTTCTCCAAATGAAGATTTTCTTTCCAAATCTTCTGGCAACGCTGCTTAACTTGGAGCATACAGAAATTTGGACAAATTTTTTTTATTCTCCAAAATGTAGGTATTTATTCCCAAATTGCATTATATTTTTTAATTAGGGTATTAAAAACTGCAGTAAAAACCAAAACTGTCGAGCAAAAAACAATAATTTGTGTACAACTTTTCGCTTTTTGGGTTGGTCTGACAGTGACTGTTTTCATTTAATGAATCAGAAGTGAACTCAACAGTTAAATATTTGAAGACATGGAATTCTTAAGTCCAGAAAATGTTTTTCGACAAAAAAAAAGGATGAGTACAAAATTGAATTACTGTATGAGAAGAGAACAATCGCATATAATTAATTTTTCTGAAATTGTGAAAAAAATTTAGTTTAAAAATTGAGTTTGGAACAGTTTTGGATAAAAAACGAAATACTGGGTACAAAGTGTTCTTTATCTGCTATTTAGAGCAACTAGACACTTTCAGATTTCACTGATATATTAACAAGTTCAGCTGTTCAGCTTTACGGCGGCTACAACTTTGCTAACTATGGTTAGTGAACAATTAGGAGTCGCTAAAAGTTATGGGAAAAAGTAAAAAAGGTTTTACTAAATTTTTTTTCCAAAGTGTACACTATTTCGGGAAAGAGCTATTTTTTGGCAAACATTTTCAACAAAATTAATTCGGCGGTCTCTTTGCTATATAAATATAGGCTGTATCACCAAGTCCGAATTAGTTCTTGGCCAAAACTTATGATATCTTTTATCGAGTGCCTACTGATTTTCAAAAATTTTGGAGGTTAATAAAAAAACTTGGTCACTAAAATCTCCAAACTCACTTTATGGTTTTACCACTGCATTGATAAAACAATCTTATCTATTCTGTCCAATCCGTATGTGTTTTGCATTTTGCAGTTTGAGCTTTTCGTTATTCAAAGATTTTTCTTATGTTTAGTTTTTGTTAACAAACTAACCTCTGCAATTTCAGTGTAGTGAATAAAGTTTGTAAGTTTTTTTTTTTCATTAATATTAATGCGTTTTTTTACAAAATCTTGTTTAACCAAAGTTTTTCTTGGGATTCAAAAATTAATTATCAAGGTTTCGTTACAATGTGCTATTATTTTTGTCACTTATTACCCATTTCTTTAAACCATTTTTTAATACAAATCGTCGGTTGATTATTTAATTGTCGAATGTGAATACAAATTACATACGCCAGACGACAATTAAATAATCAACCAACGAAATATTGCCATTTTTAGTAGGGAAAAGTTGGCATCACTGGTCTTTACTGTTGTTATTTTACAGCAAATGCTTTAGAAAAAAAGTGCGTTACACTTCAATCATTTCAAGTCAGATACAATAAAATAGAAACATCGATTACATATCATGTGATTTTGCCTTTTTTTCTTTCTTCGATGATTTGAAATGTATAAAAAAAACAAGTTTATCGACAGCAAGTAAATTTTGAGTTGATGTTGCGTTGTAGTACACCAATGATCCTTAGTTATAATTTCTATTTTACTTGAACTGCCTTTAGTTTTTTTGTTTTTTTTTTTTTGTTATCACCGTTCATATACTTTATCTGATATCCTAGAAGATTACATTGCCAAGGCTTAAATGTATATTAGACTAAAACGTTAGAACGTGGCCTGTTGTAGCACTTGTAGTACTACAATATCTAAAGTGCTAGTAGAGTTTTGTATGACGGCAA
Source organism: Pollenia angustigena (assembly GCA_930367215.1). Lineage (NCBI taxonomy): Eukaryota > Metazoa > Arthropoda > Insecta > Diptera > Polleniidae > Pollenia > Pollenia angustigena. Next base: position 182,603,835 of record OV884057.1, on the reverse strand, counting down.
AAGTAAGTAGTTGAAGACAACTTATAAACTGCTAGTGTAACACTGTTGTAATACTTTTACTAGCAGTTAAAGTTTTTTTAGTTTTTCCTATTTCTTCTGGTGTTTTTTGTTTTGTTTTTAAAGGAAAAAACATTTTTTCTTACAATGCTTTTTCATTTCCAGAGCTCTGGGCTGTCAGTTTGTTATTGCTACTACCACCATTGACTTGTATTCAAATTGATTTGTGGTGCTTTATCGATAGCTACAAGGCGTTCGGGTTTGGTTTTTCTTATTCTCCTCTAGCCGTGTTGCAAAGTGCATTTAAGTTAAAGTTTTTCATCTTAGAGAATAATTTTTTTGTTCTTGTTTAAATACTTAATGTTAACACCATCTACGTAGGTTCGGTGATTTTACGTGAAGACAAGTTGTACTTGCAATGGTACTTCCTTTTTTTAAATCATTCACCATTACATTTTTCGATAAGACAGCAATAGGTTAAGGGATTTAACATGTAAAGACATGACTAAAGTGCTGGTAAATGGTTTTTTTTTTACACAAAAAGTAAAGATGGTCTTTAAGAAATTTAATATAAAGGTTTATTGTTATAAAAATGCAATAAAAGGTTAACTTTACTTACAGAAACTTGCAACGAGAGAGTAAATTTAAAATTTACAAAATTTTGCTCCTAATTATTAAAAAATGAATGCTTTAACACCAAAAACTAACAAGTTAGGCTATATTGATACTTTCCCAGTAAAAAATGGTGCTTACTGGTAAGCAGGTTTGTAAGGGAGAGAAGCACAATTCCCCCTTGCAAACCTGCTTACAAGAGGCATGATTTTTATATGGCGAATTCCCACTTGGAAGCACTACTTTTTTGTAAAATCACTGCGTTTTTCATGGCTTACATTATTCCGTAAAGGAAGAGCTTCCAAAAACCGCAGCTTTCATACCTTTGATTAATTGCTTCTATACTGTATACAACAGTATAGAAGCAAAAACTTATGCAAAAGAACAAAAAGCAAAACAAACACACAACACAGTTAATATGTAATTTTTAAAATAGAACGAAACTGTACGCAAATTAAAAAGAAAACAACAACAAATCTTGTAATTGACCACACAAAACAATTTGCCGACTGATTGCGTAATAAAAAAGAAGTAATTTTAAGCATCTGTTGTTTTCGATTACATGTCGGGAGTAATCGTAAACACATTTTGAAATCATTGCAATACAACGTGCTTCCATGTAAGGGATTAACAGAAGCACTTTGAACTTTGGTCGAAAATTTTTTTCTTTTAAATAATCATTTCAACTACTCCCTTACAACCTGCTTACTTATAAGGGATTATGCGAAGCTATTAAATAATTTTCATTTACTTATTTTAACAATTTACTTCAATGGTTTTCGCTTCCCTGTTGCTTCTAAGTGGTATGTAATAGCCAGCGCATATATCAGCGCTCTTGTACTTTTCTTGCTTCCGAAAACCTTAAAATTTTTTACTGGGTTTATACGAAGATACAGTAAGATACCAAATTTTTTCTTCCTGAATTCAATTTCTTTAAACTATTTGCATAAGAAGAGTGTTTTTAACTATCAAGTTTTTGGAAGAATGGGGAGTGATCGAGAACTTCTTCCCACTACTATACGAAGGAAAATTGCATTTTTTGGTCATATTGCACGTGGGACAACAAGAAGAATTTTGTAATATTGTTTTAAACTTAAAATATAACTGATAATTAATAACTAATTAATTAAAGATAAGCATTTGATCACCTTTATCCATCAGTGGATTTGTAAACAGAATTTTATAAAAAAAATTATAAAAATTAAATTAAAAGTGTATTTAAAGCAACTTCCAAATTCCTGCGTTTTACGTTTTTTCTTTGTAAACAAAAACAGGTGGTTGAATAATTCTTGCTAGTTAAAATTAATCTATTAGAAATTTTCAAAAAATTTTATGTCTCTCAAAATGTTGTGCTGTTTTTTCAGTCTAATATGCCAAAACATCAACAAAAATATGTTAAAATCTGGGGGCAAATTATAGCACTTGTGATCGAATACTTTTTCCATTCGAAAGCAATTTTATTTCAGTCGATACTGAACGAATCGTTTTTATTTTTTCAGTGTTGTGGAAACTCAAACAAGTACTTTACAACACAAAAATATTATTTCGATCCGTTCAGTATGAACAGAAAGAATTAGAAATAAAACTGCTTTCGAATCGAAAAAGTATTCGATCACGACTGCCATAATTTGCCCCCTGCTTATATTAAAACATAAATTTCTTAATATATTAGGGCCCGTTTTCACAACCTACCGATAGCTAAAAGTAGACTTTAAATTGCCTGATAAAAAGTGTTCTATTATTAAAACTTTGCTTTAACCTAAAGTAAGCGATAAAGTTAATTAAGGTTCATCCTACCTGGTAGGTTTTTTTTTCTGTTAGGACCAGCACTCAGGGAATGACCCCTACTAATGCATTACATTGTGTTGGAACTAGGAAAATAGGTTGTGGGAAGGAGGATAGAGGGAGTAGTGTTTGTGAACATTCGATTTGAACTTAATCATGTTGTAAGTGAGAGGGAAGACTTTTGCAGGAAGGTTATTCCACATACGAACTGTACGGGGAAAAAAGGAATTCTCTCTGTAGTGCGTTGTTTGATTCACCTGCCAATCGACCACATAAGGATGGGCTCTTAAGGAAAAACGTCTATTACGAACAAACGTACGGGTTTCGGGAACCAGATCCCTAATTTCGTCAGATCACATCCCATTGTAGTAACGAGAAAACAGACAAAGACAACCCACATTGCGACGGTGCTCAAGGACGTCAATAGAATTGGATACCCTATTGTCACCAATGAGAACCTTCGCCCTCTCCTGCACGCGGTCGAGAAGCTTCAAAATAGACTTTGAAGCACCGGCCCACACATGAGAGTTGTATTCCATACGCGGTCGGATATAGGTGGTATAAATAGTAAGGAGATCAGATGGAGTTAAGTATATCTTACACCGTCTTAGAAAACCGAGGCGCTGCTTCTTTCGACACTTTGAATATATGTTCAGTCCATCGGACATCACATTGTATCCTCATACCCAGAACATTAAGAGATTCTGATTCCTCAATAATTATACCACCCATATATACATATGAGGCACCTTTATTTGTCGCGCGTTTATGCGTCAGCACGCCAACATTGGGTTTTTCGGGCATTAAAATCGACCCTATCCGAACGACCCCATTCCGAGATTATGTCAAGGTCTTGGCTAAGCGTATCATTCATATTCTGCCTCATAGCAGCGACATCGAATACGCTTGGTCTGCAATCGAATGAGAACGAGTGGCAAATGTTGCTGTCATCTGCAAAAGAGTAGATAGGGTTGGAAGTTTGACAAAGGAGGTCGTAAAGAAAGATAAGAAATAGAGTAGGAGAAAGAACGGAGCCTTGCGGCACCCCTGAATGAATCTTAAACTCGTTTGACGAAACCCCATCTATAACAAGTGCGATCTCTGAGAAAACTCGATATAAATCGAGAGAAATTATCACCGACACCAAATGCAGCAAGTTTTGACATGAGTGCACCATGCTACCCTCTGTCAAACGCCTTGGAAATATCTAAAGCAAGTAAGGTAACTTTCGCCAAAATGGAGAATGGAACGGCACAATTTTTTCGATAACAGAGCTAGTAAGTAACCAGTAGAGCGACCTCTACGAAAGCCATACTGGCGGTCGCTTAGTAGGTAGTTCTCTCTAAATATTTGACAAGATGGTAATTTACCATACCCTCCATAACATTACAAGAAAGTGCCGAACAAATTGCAATTGGGCGGTAATTTTCAGGGTTATTGGCCATTCCTCTTTTAGGAATTGGCGTTACGTTAGCAACTTTCCAGAAGACTGGAAATTCAGCGGGACGAGTTAGCGTCGAAGAGCACTGCTTCAAGACCAGTGCAGGTATACCATCCGGCCCAGGAGACTTGTTTATGTTGAGATCCGCAAGAACCCTTCTAACAGCCCGAGCCCGAAATAATATTCTAGGCATAGTTGCGGATACTTTTTCGAGTTCGGGTGGTTGATTGTTAGCTGGTAGGTGAGAATTATTAGCAAATAATTCGGCAAAACAATTAGCCTTATCAACCGGGTCCGTGAATGATCGGCCATCCTTTAAAAGAGTTGGTATTGAAGAACTAGCATTAACCCTTACTCTTTTAACAAATGACCAAAAGCTTTTACTACCCCGGGGAGCAGCAAGAACTGTAGTATGAAGACTTTGCTCGTGAAGAGTTTGTTCCCGTCTAATTACTTTGGCACACGAAGACCTTGCCAATTTCTGAATGCTTCCTCTCTGGATCTGACTGATGATTTGCACGACTGATTAAACCAAGATTTGAATCGAGGTTTATTCGAAGGTTTTTTAACTGGAATGAAGATTTCCATTCCAAGCATTATAATATTTTTTTAACCATTTTTGCCATGGCATTGACGTCACTGTCCAGGAAACAAAGTTTCCAATGAAATGCCGAAAAAAGACATTGAGCTCAGCCCAACGTGCTTTTCCGTAAACAAATATTGATCGTTTCGTAGCCCGTCGTGAAACGTTCCGAAGTTCGGAGAACGGAAATGAGGCGGAAATGGTGCAATGATCCGAGTTGCCGAGAGGTGCTAGAACGTCAGCTTCGTTCTTTTGAGGGTGCGAAGAGAGGAAGAGGTCAAGGGTATTGTGTTGATGCCCATCAACACATGGAATATGTGTCGGTTCATTCACCAATTGCACGAGGTGGTTGTGCGCAGCAAAAAGCTCAACATATTGGCCTTCATAAGTTGTACGGCCAGAGTGGTGAAGCCAAGAAGAATTGTGGACATTAAAATCACCAGTAACAACGATTTCACTGTCGGGACAATTCTCAAGAATCTTCGCTATTGAGTCGGAAAGGGAGTCGAAGACCGATAAGGTAATATCCCTTCCCGCATTTGGACTTCTGTAAAGAAATCCGAAATGTAAATAGTGTGTATCGATTTTGAATTTAACCCAAAGACAGTTAAATTCCGCATCAAACATGCCCATTGATTGCTGGCATTGATACACAACTTCATTGCGTATGTATATTGCAAGACCCCGATGAAGATTAAAGAGGGATAGAAGGTGATATTTAGGAATATCAAAATCAAGTGGATCGGAATTTTCAGATACCTGAGTTTCACATAAGGCGAAAACATCTGGCCGGTGGAGACAAACGTGAGCATAAACAGAGAAAAAATTCGTTCTCAGCCCACGTATATTGCAAAAGTCGATTCTAAACCGACCTCTCATCACAACATAAAAAAAAACTCAAACCAAACGCAAAGTACCGATATCTACTTTGTTAAAAGTCGTTAAAAAGTGTTTGGTGATCAGTGTTGTACCTTCATCACCAAAACAGTTTAACAACGATCACCACAAAGACATCCGTACTAACAAAAATAAGAAGGACGGTTAAAAAAGGAACACAGAAGACAATGCCATAAAAAGGGCCATAAAGGCCCTGATCTGGTCATCGTCGAAAAAAGGCAATCACTGATGAATTACAATTTTTTTATTGTTGTTGTTGTTGTTGTTTATTGTATGGCTTGTATTTTTATGTTGTTATTGTTGCATTGTTTTAAAACGTTTGTTTGTTAATTATTTTTTTTTTTTTAGATTTGTTGTTAATTTTGTAGATTAGTGAGTTTGTAATTTTGGTTTTGTTTGTTTGTTGTTCAATTTGTTTTATTTCTGTTTTGGTTTATTGACTTTAATTTTAATTTATTTTTCACAATTAGGACAAATTTAACGGACTAAACGTTAAGATGTGTATACACGACAAAAGACAGAGCACTACTACTAGGTAAAAGCAAAGTTGCAATAGTGGAACAGTTTTAATACGGCCGATACAATCCTACCTTTAGCTATCGGTAAGTTGTGAAAACGGGCCTAAATTTTCTAAAAATATGTTAAATTTGTACAAGGAAAAATATTATGCTTAAAATCTGCTAGATAAAAAGGAATTTCAAAATATATTTTTTATTAAAAATTTTATTTGAAAAGAAAGTTTTAAATTAATAATGCGAAAAGCGAAAAAGTAAAGGGTGGTTAAATTTCAAGGGCCGATGTTGATTTTGAATAAAACACAAACTATTTAGGAAATTATTGTAATTTTATTTTATTATGATATATTGGTATTATTCAATTACGTATGGAACAAAATATCGGCCAAATGGGCGCCGCGACCACGGCGGCACACCTCCATCCGATGGTCCAAATTTTCGATGACCTTGAGGCATAATGGAGGTTCTATGCCGTTAATGTGCCGAATTATCTCATCCTTTAGCTCTTGAATTGTTGCTGGCTTATCGACGTACACCTTTCTTTCAAATAACCCCAAAGAAAAAAGTCCAACGGTGTCAAATCACATGATCTTGGCGGCCAATTGACATCGCCATTACGTGAGATAACACGGCCATTGAATTTGTTGCGCAAAAGAGCCATTGTTTCGTTAGCTGTGTGGCAAGTGGCACCGTCCTGCTGAAACCACATATCGTCCACATCCATATCTTCCAATTCGGGCCATAAAAAGTTCGATATCATCTCATGATAGCGAACACCATTCACAGTAACTGCCTGACCGGCCTCATTTTGAAAAAAAATACGGCCCGATGATGCCGCCAGCCCATAAACCGCACCAAACAGTCACTCTTTGTGGGTGCATTGGTTTTTCGACAATCACTCTTGGATTCTCATTCGCCCAAATGCGGCAATTCTGTTTATTGACGAATCCACTGAGGTGAAAATGTGTCTCATCACTGAAGATGATTATCTTCGAAAATTGATCATCCACTGTTGCCATTTCTTGCCACCATTCTGCCCATTCACGACGTTTGGAATGGTCACGAGGCTTTAGTTCTTGAGCCAATTGCACCTTGTAAGCGTGTAAATGCAAGTCTTTATGCATAATGTTCATCAACGACGAGCGTGAGAGGTGCAATTGTTGGGCACGACGAGCTGTACGAGCATGTACTGGTGTTCTCACATCTTCTACAGACCCGGTTTGCTCGAATTTTTCCACGAAGTGCACGATATGCATTTTGATTTGAACGCCCATTTTCATAATAAGTCTGGATAACTTTAACACGTTGTTGGATTGTGTATCTCTCCATGGTTCAAATTGAGTAAGTCTGAAATAGAGAAATGTCAAATAAAATTCCGAAAAAAACTTGGCGTTTAGGTGTGGTTCACATTCAACATCGGCCCTTACAATTTAACCACCCTTTAGTTATAATTAGAATATGTATTCCGGCGCGATAGAACTACAGTTACTACTGGCGGTGGAGTTTTAATAGCTGTCTTAAATATATTTCCAGCTGAAGAGCTAATATTAAACTTAGCAAGTAAAATTGAATTTATTGCAGTGGTTGTAAAAGTAAACAACATTAAAATATATCCGACCTCAATCAGATATAATAACTTATCAACAACACATTTAAGCAATGGAACACGTGGCTTCCAAAATCAGTTTGGGTGACTTCATGTTAGTCCTTGGCGATTTTAATATACCTCAGATTACCTGACATTTCTCCACAGAAAGTAAAACTTACATTCCAAATCGTTCTGATAACATTAGCGATGATATATTCGGTAACATTACAAATTTATGTCTACATCAGATTAATGGCGTTTACAATATATATGGTAAATTACTTGACCTGGTACTTCTTAATGAGCCTAAGGAATGTACAATAAATCGTGTTGATCCTATAACACTCCCAGAAGATCGATACCACCCTACAATTGAAATTAGCTACAACATTTTTAGCTGTCATCGTCATCAAAATCTCTATTAAAACGAAAAGGTGTTTTGTTTTAAAAGGGCAAATTACAACGACCTACATAACCGTTTAATTAACACAAATTGGATTCAATTGTTATCCATTCGCATTGGCGCACCAGAAACAATCGATAAAATGATTACAATACAGTACAATAAAACAACATATGAATGAATGTATACCAACATTTTCACTGTGCTCAAAATCAGGACCACCATGGGGCAATTATCTACTTTCTTCGTTAAAAAACTTAAAAAATAAGAATAACAAAATATTTAAGAAAACTGGATCCCACTGCGATTACAGCAAGTATTCCGTCCTTCATGCAAAATATAATTTGCTAAATGCTAAATTATATAACGATTATTTGATTAAAATAAAAAACAACTTTAAACACGATCCAAGATCATTCTATAAATTTGTAAATTCGAAAAGAAAGATCTCTGGCGCACCGAAGGTCATGAAATATATGGGTACTGAATATATGGGTGATGAAAATGTCAATTATCCATTTAATATAGTTATTGCTCAAACATTTTCACCAATAACCACACTTAAGGCTCTTACACACTATCCCACAAAGTCTGACGTATTTTATGAAAATGCAACCCTGTCATGATAAGTTGTTATTGTTTTTTAAAAAAGTGTTAAACAAAAATTAGATCAGGGAAGCATTTTCATAAAATACGTAAGACTTTGTGGGATAGTGTGTAACGGCCTTTAATATTATCAATTGCTTAAAATCTTTTAAATATTGAAACTTAATGGGTCCTGATGGTATACCAAGCAGTATTTTAATCAAATGTATGGAAGCTTTAGCAATGCCGTTGTCAATTATTTTTAATATTTCTATGAAAAATCGGGTTTTTCCAAAAATATGGAAAGAGTCATATTTAATTCCTTTGTTCAAATCTGGAAATAAATGATTAATTACAGAGGTATAGCCAAACTTATCGCAATTCCAAAACTTTTTGAAAAATGCATTTTAGATTCATTGGTACATCAAGTTTCACCGTTATTTACACCTTTTCAACACGGATTTCGTAAAGAATCATCAACTATGACAAATATTTTAGCACTGACAACTTTGGTAAATGAAGGATTCGTCAACAACAAACATACCGACGTTATATATACCGACTTCAGTAAGGAATTTGATAAGGTAAATCACAACCTTCTTCTGAAAACAATTGATATTATGGATTTCGACAAAACCTATGTAAGCTGGCTAAAGTCATATCTTCTCGGCAGAATACAATGCGTAAAATTAAACCGGTGTTCCGCAAGGAAGTCACCTTGGCCCTCTTTTGTTTCTACTCTTTATCAACGACATGCCTGATATTATTAAACATTCACATATACTAATGTTCGCAGACGACGTAAAAATATTTTAAACTTCACGAACTCTTCAGACCATATTTATCTTCAAGAAGACTTGGATACCTTTTATAATTGGTGTAAACATAACCTAATGGAATTAAACCTAATGAAATGTAAACATATGCGCTTTTCTAGAAAACGTAGTATTTTAAATAACTATAAACTCGGTGACTATAAAATCGAGATAGTTGACAGAATTATGGATCTTGGCATCTTACGTAAAATTGGATTTTATTCAACACATAACAATGACTGTCAACAGGGCTCGTTGTACTCTGACTTTTATTAAAAGTTGGGCGAAATAATTCAATGATCCTTTCGTCACTAAACAACTTTACACATCTCTCGTTAGATAAGGTGACCATACGTACTCTTTTTTAGAGGACAATCCTTTATTTTAACTGGCTGTCCTCTAAAAAATTTGTGTCCTCTTTTATCATCTTTTTTTCATAATCTGTCATCTTTGTCCTCTTTTTTTTAAAGCATGACCAATATTTGATTTTATTTTTATAAATTAAAATAAATTTTATTTCGATCACTGGTCTTTTCTGTCAAATCGTATGGTAAATGTCGTGCCATGCTTGTTCTATTCATATGCCTACTTAACTCTCATACACTTGCAGTATAAAATTTTGAATAAGTAACTCCAATGAATGCATTTTTAAGCTTCGTTATGTTTTCAAACTAATTTTACTTAAGTTAATGTAAATTTTTATATACCGTCTGCTTAATATCCAAACCTGCTAACTGCCTTTCAACAAATGCCTGAGAGGAAACAAAAAATATAGTTGATTAGAACACACTTCAATACTCAAATTGCTGGTCCACGAGGCATATTTTTCTCTACCCAACGGAATCAAAATCCGAATTTACTTAAAAAGTGGATTTAGCAGGTTTGCATATTAAGCCGGCAATATGTTATTTTTTTTAATTTACTATAAGTATATAAATATGGGGATGTAAATTTGTCTGTAATATAAGTAAAAAATCTTGAATTCAAAAATATTTTTTACTTTTTTTTCTTTATGTCCTCTATTTTTATTTTCAAAATCTGGTCGCCTTACGTTAGACCAATCCTGGAATACGGTTCGATTGTATGGGATCCACATTATATGGTTCATAGTGATCATATTGAATCCATTCAAAAACAATTCTTTCTTTTTTGCCTGAGAGATACATATAATCTCATGATAATCTCCCCTCATAGTCAACAAGATTATCATTAATACGTTTGCCAACACTGAAAAGTCGCAGAGTTATGCTAAATGTCTCATTTGTAATTAACTTAATAAATGGAAAAGTATAATCGAATTTTTTATTAAGTAGTTAATCATTTAACATTCCACGACGTACGGTACGGTTCTATAATCCTTTATTTATAAAAACTTTCCGAACTAACTATGCTATGGCAGACCCATTTAGAAAACTGTGTTGTTGCTTTAATGAAATGTTTGAATTTATTGATTTTCCTCTAGATTTAAATATTGTTAAACGTTACATTATACTTAAGTTAAATACTCATTTGTATTAGGCTGTAAGGATTTATCCATAGACCTTAATAAATAAATAAATTAAATAAATGACATTGTTTGAAAATATGTTCCAAAAAGTAAAAATATTTTAAAAAATCTGCTTTGCGACAAGGACAATGCTAAAATGCAATTTTCCGACTCAATCTGCTAAATCTAGCAGAAAATATGCTAAAATTGAAACACTGACGTAAACACTTGCTAGTAGCATATATTAATTATATGTATAAATTTTCTGATATTAAACAGATCTTAAAGTAACCATATTAAAAAAACATTAATTAATGTTAAAATTATATTTTATAGCTGTGATATTAAAATTTTACTTTTTTTAGTCGGTTTTTTATAAAAATTAATGTGTTCTTTCCAGGTGACAAGCAATTGATTGTGTTTTGGAGTGGTTTTCATATAAATTTTTCCACACAATCCATTGCTTGTCAACTGGAAACAGAACATAAGTCAGCATAGAATAAGACGTATGATTAATGTTGAACTCAAACAAATATTAATTAATTACTTATACGTACATGGTCAAAACTATTAAGTGAAAATACACTTTCAAAATTAGTGTTTACAAAACTGCAGTTAAAGTACAAAAACTGCGATTTCTTTCAGTTCTTCATGTGGCTTTAAAAAAAAATTTGCTTTTACTTCTGATTCACTAAATGTCAAGCCAACTCATAAAGCGAAAAGTTGTACACAAATTTTCGTTTATGTTCGAAAGTTTTTGGTGTCGCCGGCAGTTTTTTAAACGTTGTTCAAAATGTTATAGTGAAGGTTGTAGCCCGTGATGAGAAAATCATATTGCTAAGGTATGTCAGACTAACGAAATATTTAACGAAAATATTTGTTCTGATTTTTGCCTAAAACTGTGTGAAACAAAAAAAATATTTTGTTTAACGTTCAAACTAAACGAATGTATGGCTAGATTGAACACATTCTTTGGAAATTAGAGAACGAATCTAACACGCAGCTCTTCAATTGAATCCTCAAGGCCATCGAAACAAAGACAGACCAAGAAATATGTACATGGAGAAGAACATGAATTCATCTAGAAAAAAGCTTTAACGCTGTAGATGATTTTTCGACAAAAAATTTGGCTGATTGAAATTTTTTTTTAAATCTTTAACATTTTATAAATTTTTGTATTATAAACTGCTAACCCATAAAAATTACTGCTAATCTATTATACGGAAGCTTAGTTAAAAATAATAAAGTCATACGAACAACGTTTGTAAATAAGTAAAAAATTTATACATTGGAAAAGAGCAACATTTAGGGCATTAATCCTCAAATCGTCAATAGGCCATTTTTGGGCTCCAAAATTAAACATCTGCACTGCATGGACATAGAAAAAAGCGTCTTGATAATCTCACTCAATTTTTTATAATTGTTTTTCTTGTTCTCAAAATGTGAGTAATTGTCCATACCGAAACAGTTGAGACAGTTTACTTACAAAATGATACAAGCAAGAATGATAGAAAACTCGTTTTGCTTGAGTAAATATTGGCCATTTCTTTTTGTATGCAGATACATAACAAGGAGAATGTGTGTGCGCGTGTCAGAACTTTTACTTACTTATATAAAAAACCAGTTTATTTTCGTATTTTATCTTGAGTCAGTGAGTAAATTATTGGGTTTTGAGATCATCAGAATGCTTAATAACTTACAAGACAAAATGAGATTTGTGGTACAATTAGCATATCGATGAGTTCCCGAGATTATTATTTTTTTTTACAAAAGGAAAGATAATAAACATTTGTCTTTAGCAAAAAAAGACCAGATGATATTACTTGTGTTTTGAGTAGGGATGAAACGATACCTCTAAGGTATCGATACTTTTACTCGATGTGGTATCGCTAGTAAAGTATCGATACCTACTCAGTATCGAAAAAAAGTATCGATACTTACTTGTATCGGTTTGTAAGATAAAAGAATAGAAAGAAGCATTTATAAAGGTTCTTATTAGTGTTTTAGTACTATATAATACAATAAGAACTACGACCCTTTAAAATGTTTGTGCAAAACGAAAAGTTTAAAAATTGAGACCACTTTTTGTTACCACCTAGTACCAATTCCCTTCCGAAAAGTCGTTTTTTATCTTAGGAAACGAAATTTTATAGAACGTTCAGGATAACATCCTTCATTCACCTTTTATTCCAGAAATCAACAATGTCACTGTGTATTTATTTTAAATGTAAATATCTATTTTAATTTTAAATTGGTAAATATATAATAAAGTGTGGTAAAACCATAAGATACGATGTTAATTGTCAGTCACACCTTAACGTCAAGTTTTTTGCGCAACTTAATTTGACCTTTCTTTGTTTTAGTATTTGACAGCTTCTATCATTGAGAGGTACACAATTCAGCAGCGCGTTAAGATTGGTAAAGCCTTTTACGAAAATGGTCGTTCAATCGAAATGTATTTCGTGCACATCGTGATTTTTTTTGGGTCAGCATAATCGACCAAATGTTTCCACAATCTGGAGAATTATGCGCAAATTTTAGCCAACCGGGTCTGAATAAAATGTAAAAACAAATGTACATGCTCGCCCAGTCAGTTCTGCGCCTGGCGGCGTTATCGTACTTCTTCGAAAATAAGGTCGGCCAAGCAATTACCGTAAGTGGTGTTCGCTATCGCGAGATGATAACGAACTTCCTATAGCCATAAATTGAGGACATGGACCAAGCAATTACCGTGAATGGTGTTCGCTATCGCGAGATGATAACGGACTTCCTATAGCCATAAATTGAGGAAATGGACTAGACGATTTGTGGTTTATAGGTGTTAACTGGTCAAACGGTTTCTTGATACAGTTACAGCTGCTCCAGCTTTGGAAAATAATCAAAAATTTAAGATTAATTTCAATACCAAAGTGAAACGATTACTTTTGACCGATACCGATTATTTTGTTATCGATACTACTTGTTACTCGGTTGCTAAGTATCGATTACAAAAATACTTGGTACTCATATAAAAGTATCGAATATGTACGTGTATTTACTCGTATCGTTTCATCCATAGTTTTGAGTAGGCAAGTACTTGTGTTGTCTCTTGAGAACATGTTTGTGTAGTTGTCTTGTTGCAGAACTGTATCCAAAATCGTCAAAATGACAATAAATCATCAAATATGACAACCGCAATCTATTCATCAAATTGTGGATCTTCTGGTGATGTCTCAAACCGCACCATGAATATTGTATAAATGTTATTGAATGGTACATCCGTTCATGGTGGTTTTGCAAGCCAGGCTTAATAAATGACAGCCAATTCCGCAGATGTTGCTTGAACAAAATGACTCTCATAATTCGAAGGTTCCTATGGAAAACCCTTTAAATCCTGATCGATTTTTTTCATTAATTTGCTAATGTACCATTTTTTTTTTAATTTCCATACAACTGCAACGTAAAATTATAAACACTTACTTTGGATAATTTCCACTAATAAACATTTCCTCTTGCTTAGTACAAATTTCCTCCCCAAATTTATTCAATTTCATCATGGATATTTTATCATCGTTACAAGTCACAAAAAAATAATCCTGAATGTGAAATTTATACAATATATTTTTTTTTATCCTCATTGGCGCTTATTAGCATCATTATAATTAAAATAATGATTTCGTTTGTTAAATTGAATTGTATTAAAACGCAAAAAGGAAACAAACACAAGTAGACAAACATTTGCTTTAACTTGACTTTATCAATTGAATGAAGTTGAATGGGATTGAATTCAGGTGTGAAATGCGTTAAAAAAAGTCAAAAATTTAATTAGGATTTTTAAGTATTTTATTAACATATTAACCTTATAAAACGTTTTTATTGCTGAGTAAAACAATTACTATAATACATATACTCTCACCTGATGAATATTTTTAAGTTATTAAAGTGTTACATCTTTAGCATAATACTATAGTTTTAATTATAATAAATATTTATTTCCTGCTGCGATCTGTTCCCATAACTGTGTGGCAGCATTTGATATAATTTATCTATTTTACTTATAAAAGACATTTGAGATACGTTTAGAAAACAAAAAACGTGTTTCTGTTACCAATGATTCTTATTGTTACCCATAACCAACTGATTTACTCAACATTATTTATTCTTCGTTTTCAAATAAACTTCACCTGCTGTGATGTGTTCTCCTGCCAGAATATTTACAGAAAGTGGAATAATATTAAATGAACGAACAGCCTGCTGATTCATTGTGAAAGTTAAATTAAAATTATATAGATGATAAAAGACGACAGGAAATATAACATCATTAGTGCAACTGGTATAAGGCATTTGCTATTCAGTTAAAGATTTTCCTGGCATTGTCAATAACGATACTAGTTAAGTATAACCACTCTTAAATGGCAGGCATAGGGTTTGCAATACCGAAATAATCGTTTTAAATTTGAAAAACTAGAGACATGCGAATTTCGATTGCGGTATTCCACGCATTTATTTTTGTTCAAAAAACACTTTTATTTAATTGATATACAAACATAAATAGAAACTCGAAACAATAAAATCTAGGACTCTTAATGAAACTTAAATAAGAATTATAGAAAGACGCATACTGTCGTATACCCTAATTCCTCAACAAAAATAACACATATTTTGTTGGTAGAAAAACCCAAGATTCAGTTGGGCAACTGGGGTTAACTTATTAATTGTACCATGATTGGTTGCAAAGGTTATGCTCGAAGCTTGTCAATAGATGATTGCTTTTTGCATATTATTCAGGATGTTAGACATCCGAAAATGCTACTAAGTTTTAGAATCTAGAATTATATACCATCTCAACTAAGATCTATTGTCATTGAAGTAACAAAATCTAAATAAAATAAAAATAAAATGTCACATGAACTGAAAGATATCTAACACTGATTTGACTCGACAGACACACCTTTTCAGTGCTTAAAAAAATGGCTGAAAATGGATCTATTACCAGAATCCAAAGGGTAAACTATTATATTAATAACAGCGCTTTTTAAAGCGTATTCTGTATTATGAATTGCTTACACATTAAAATTACTGCTTATCAATTATCTTAAAGTATATAAGAAATTATTTAGAGTTATACAATCATACTTAAAATTTCTGCAAAAAAGTGCAAAATTTGTCATTTGAAAATCGCCAAGTTTAGGCCAAAAATCTTCAAATCATCGGACTTTTTTAGACCCCAAAATCGACAAAATGACAAGTAATCATTAAATCTGGCAACCGTGATCATTACATCAATTGGTGTCTCAAACCGCTCTGTGAAAGTTGTAAAGTATTTGGATAAATCAGCAGTGCGTGGAAGGCGGCATCAATCTAAGAAGGAAATCGCGAAGGAATGATCATGCATTGGGAAGACTACTTAAAAATGTAACCCTCAAGGCTGCAGAAAAAGAGAACAGCCGGCCCACATTTGGTGAAGACAACGACATTTAAGTCTGGAACGAACTTAGGAACCATGCATCAAATTGAAGTGATTGGAAGAATTTTATTTAGACACTATGCCGCTTACAGTAGGTTAAGAAATTAGTACAAGTATATATTAGGGTATTTAATTTTGTTCAAGGATATGTTTTTCTTATGACATTGCCTCGGTGTTGTGAAAATTATAAAAATATGTATATGAATTTTTAGGAAGATTGAACAATATTTAGAGGTTACACATTACGATCGATTTTATCTCAAAATAAATAAATGTTTAATATTAAAGTACTTTGTTTGATTTTTTAAAAACAAACATATATAGACATAAAGAACGTAGGTTAAATATCATAAACATATCGCGTTTGGTAATATCTAGGGATGTCAAATGGGACCAGTTTTTTTGAAACCTGGGAAACGGGATTTTTAATAAAAAAAAAAGAAAACGGGATCCCGGGACGGATCGGGATTTCATATTTAATCCTTTGACTGTCCATAAACATAATTTATTAAAAACGACATGCATCACATATGATACACTGACCAATATTTCAACTATTTATTATTGAAGCGTTCTATGCATCGTATACGATTCATGCCATTTTTAATAAAATTCATACAAATTAACCTTCCTAAGTTCCTTTATAACTATATAATGGAATTATCTTAAGTTTTATTTTTATTTTTATATTTTTGATATATTTTAAACGTTTTTCAACATGAATAAAATTTATTTTCTTTGCAAAAAAAAAAAAAAAAATATTTTTATCCTGGAAATTTGCAGTGTTCGTCCATACAAATATTCAGGTCTTTTATGAAAAAAAACATTGTCTACACGCCTAGAGCGTTAAATAACTTTATTTTTCATAAGTTCATAAAAAACTTTGTTAAAGGAAATAAGACAAATTGTGTATCACATATGATGCGCAAGCGTATCAATCATGACACCTGTGCATCATATGTGATACATTCATATAATTATAATTGAATGTTTATATGTATTAACACAAATTAAATCATGAAGAAAATTAAACTCATTTCAAAATAAAACAGTTTAAAGTTTTCTTTTAAAGTAATATGGAAGAATCATATGTTAACACTTTTATTTAAAAAAGCTTCTAAAACAATTTAATGACGTCTGATAATCGATACCTTATTTTATTTCATACATGCTGCCGACGAATCCAATGTTCGCATTCAACACTTCTTGGTGGTATCGTAAATACATAAATAGCTTCATATATGCTATATGACAATATTTAATTTATTTTATCTCAAATATATATGAAAGTATTAATCTAATAAAACATATATGTGTCGAAAGACCTTTGGCTGAACCCCCTAGAATTTTTAACACCTTTTTGCACAGCTTGCATTTTGCGTGCGCAGTTTTATTATCATTCACTAAGAAAAAGGACCACACCGAGCTTTATCATCTGATTTTGTTTTCTGTGGTACAAAATGCATTGCATGTAACATTTATTCACTTGAGACTTCTTTTTGTAACCAGTGCCCATGTTCTGTAACTCTTGCGTCGAGAAACTTTTCGATTGAAATGTGTGAGATGAAACCAAAATGCAATAAATGTGACAGCGCATGGAGCAAGGGACTCGTAAGGTAAAGGGAACAGTAAAAACCAACTACACAAAACAAGAGGTATGGACGACCTACGCGCGTTTTCAAGGTTGACCAACAAGGTTGATATGTCTCGCTTTCAAATGAGACCAACACGCTCAGTGATGGTATATTGAAATAAACAGCTGTTTTTCTCACTAACCGTGCCTGTAACTTTTTTTTGGCGAGTGCCAGCTGTCACGCAAGGAAATTACACGCCAATTCACAGAAAAAGTGTGGCTGCAGAGTTTCTGTGAGAAAGTTCCCGCTTTGAACAGTCAAAAAAACTCACGAATAAAAATGGGGCGAGAAAAATTTCAACACAAAAAAAACAATTCAAAATGCATAATGCGAAGAATAATAACAATAATATTTTGTTCTTGGCACATTATTCTTTGTTTTATTATTTTGCTTTTAACATTTTTATAAAATACTAGCTGACGCGGTCCGCGTTACTGGCCCTAAGCAAACATTAGTGTTGTATAGGCACACGATTTAAATTGAGCTTTTAACGAAATTTACGGCCTTTAAATAAAAATCCATGGAATACCTATCATTAAGTTTTTTTACAGAATAACTTACATATGGTGTAGATATGGGCTCAATCAGAAAAGAAACGCATGTAAACGCAGAGAAAATATGGTTGGGCATTATTACGGCAACAACACTATGTTTAATGTAACACTATATTGTTGTCATACACAAATTATTGTTATTTTTATTTAATATCAACAATGTTATAGTTGCTGTAAACATATCAATGTTTATCGCAATTATAAATTTGAGTATTGTTGACCGAAAAATAATTATTTTTCTAACAACTAAATTATGATAACTTTCTAAACATATCATATTACTCACAACCATATCATGATATTTAATAGCCATAACATGATAACTTTGTATACATTAATCATATTATGTTTACGATGCAATCATACTATTTTTATTCTAATAATATTATGTTAGCGCCATTTGTAAAATAATTTTGAATCAGTTGTGTCGTTTATTTTATATGTGAGCGGTTAAACTAAATTCCAATAAAAAAATAAGTTTAAAGAAATAAAAAATTAAAATATGAGCGGAGTTCATTCGGTATAGTGCAAATGCAAAATTTTGTAGTAATTTTGTAAAATCAAACCATATTTTATAAAAGCGATGCGATTTTTCTGTGGTTTTCATGGGCAACCGCGTATGTCTAACAAAATGGTTCAGGAAAGCCGAAAAACCATTCGAGATCAAATGGGCTGGGTATTGCACTTTTTAAACTTTGTCATTACGTTAAAAAAATCGGAATTGATCCATCTTTTTTCAAAAATTGTATGAAACATGTAAAAAGGGTTTAAAATTAGGCAATATGGCATCAACATCTCAAAAACGGAAAGGACATACGCGGTGGCCCATGAAAACCACAGATGTTGCATTTTCTCTTTTGCAAGCCTTAAATTGATCTCCGCTATTTGATTTACATTAAGAAAAATTGTAAAAGGCCACAAAATAAAAAATCGATGCAAAAAATTTTAATTTATTTTGTATTTTTATGACAGCTATGAAAGGGGCTTTATCATAATATGATTGCTTCTAAATTTATTATAATTAACATGATGATAATATGATTACATCTTAACTTAGTATGATTAACAGAATAATAATATGATTGAGGGAAAAATATTATGTTGTAATATTACGAGTATATTTAGTCATACTATGATTCAATAATAATCTTAATATGGTGACTACAATCATAAATCTTATCACAATCTGTTGCTCTTAGAATATGTTTCCCACAACCATGTTTTTTCTTTGCGTGTATTTAAGGCAAATTGGAAATTTTATTTATTTATTACTTCATCTTAAGGCCAGCCGATAGGCAATGGTTTTTGGGTTTTTATTTGGTGTTAAAACGTATACATTTTTTGGTGTGCCAACTCCGGAGCAAGCCACATACAACTGGCCGTTTAAGCCAGCAATAGTCAATGACAGGCCTTGTGCTTTGCTGATGGTAATAGCAAAGGCAAGACGCAAAGGGAATTGGAGCCGCTTGAATTGGAATGGTAACTCGTTGGAAATCATCGGAATTCGTGGATTTCGAACATTTTAAAATATTGGATCATTATTAACATAGGTTTTTTTTCTAAATATCTGCGGAACTACATAGCCGATTTATGAAAAAAAAAAAAAAAAAAAAAAAAAAAACAAAATAAATAAATATATGTATATGGGTAATTTCAAAGTGTTGAACGTGACAGTCGTACGCATCAAAAATGCAATAAAGTTTTAAGCAAAAAATATTTTAACGTTTTCTTAACCCTTAAATTATAGCACTAAGAAAGCACTGTTATTTATACTAAAGTTAATGGAGGGCACGATTCATGGTCAAAGAAAATGGCAAAAGAAGTAGCGGTTCGAACGTGAAAAAAAACAGAAGTAATTTTTTTTGGCCATGTATAAAAAGCCCTAATTCAGCGAAACCTGGCACAATTTTTAAGTCAAACTACTTTTAGAATTTAACGTAGCAATGAAACATTAAAATGTCTTGGTTTGATTCCAAAATCTTCTCTATTTTCTTTTTTTTAAGCCAAAATCTGGGTCGATACGGGACATTCCGAACGTGAAATTTTTTCCGTAATAATTGAACTGAATAATGATCAAATAAAATAAAAAATTACCGTTAATCCGAACAACATATTTCTCTTTGAACTCTTCCTTAGATTACAGACAACGTAAGATATTTTTTTGGAATTATTTTTATCAAATATCACCTCTTTAAAGAAAGATAAATACTAAAGGAAACATACAATAAAACATTCTCACATATAAGAAATTACATTTTCACAACTCTGCAGTCTGATTGTTCATCTAAGTGAACAAATTTATGAGTTAATTTATAAAATAAGTAAAATCTAAATATTTCCTTATAAAAAGATCGTAAAATAATTCGATTTTAATAACTTTTAAATATTCGGTCACGGTGGACCTTTTGACGGAAATGCCCATATGTCATTGGAGGTGCAATATGAAAATTTGATTTTGCCACACCCCTCCACCCCCAGACCGAACATCAAAAATCAGACTTCACAGTGTAATCAGCCTGAATATTCTGAAGATTCCCTGGAAATTTCATCAAAATCGGCCCAGCCGTTTTGGAGTCCATACAAACATACATACATACATATGTACATACATACATACATACAAACATACATACATACACACATCCTGTTTTATATATATAGATACGAATGTTTTTAAGGCTCATTTGCAAACAACAAACATCAAAGTCGCACTTTATATTACTTGCTATAGCCGAAGGTTGTATTTTCGCCGCCGTCCTTAAACATTTTTCAATTTTAGTTAATTTTTGTCTGCGTCAGCAATATGTGTGACTGGCGCTCTCAACGCTGGCAATGTCACATCGGCTTCGAGTGCAATCTTGTGACATTTATAACGTAACGAAGTAATCTCTATGATAGTTTTCGACATGAGTTAGGGACACAAATTTTTTTCTCACTTTTCGAGATATTTTGTTTCACATATTTTCGATGTGAGAAGTTCTCACTAAAGTTACAGAGCATGAGTACAGTTAAAAATTAGATTCATTGCCAGTATGATTTAATATTAAATTTTTGAAGTTATTTTTAACTGGGTGACTTCCGTTAATTAAAATATGTATAGTTGTATTTGATAAAAAAAAATTAGCACATTTTTACTAAACCCAACATCTTTTCATAAAAATCCCGGTATTCGGGACTTAAATTTTTAGAATAATCCTGGGATTTCAGTATTCGGGATTGGCATTCCTAGTAATATCCATTATATTTTTACTCTTACTAATTAAAATCAAAACATAGACATATGGAAGAATTTTGAAGTTTCAAATTGGCTGCGAAATTTAAATACAATCAAAAAAGTTTTACATTTACTGTTTGTATTTTATTTTAAAAGTTTTCCATTACGTTAATATTAAACCAAATATAGTAAATTTTGAATGAAAATTACTTTTTAACTTTTAAGGCACGTTTTTTAAAAAATAAACTACAAAAAAGAATGAATTTTCGTTCATTTAAAATATTAGGTTGTTTTCTTTTATCTTAAAAAAAAATTTATATGCATCAAAAAGTAATTTAAATTTTTGGGAATACAAAATTTTAATTTCAAAAGATTTTGCTGTTCGTGCTTAATTCCCAGTTTTTATTCTTGACAAAAACACTTGAAATTTATTGTTGATGGGATAAGCTATTCCTATGCATTTCACTGGTTGCTTAGGCCAGATCATCAGGAAACTTTATCCATAAAGATTTTAGACAAACTAAAGATATTAAACCAAATAAAACTGTTAAACGTATAAGAATTAAAGCAACAGTTCTACTTGTAACAATACAAAGCTTGAACAAAACACATCAACAATAAACAAATAAAAAAGTGCACGGCCTAAAAAACGCTTAATTGACAACATCTTTTGTAAGTTGTTGTTGTTTTTATTTTGTTTTTCTTAACCTACTTACAACTACAATTAATGTTGAGAGAATTTTAACTAATTGTAGTGGGGAATGTAAGATGAGATAAATCCTCTGTTGTTTATTGTTGATGTGTTTTGTTCAAGCTTTGATATTGTTACAAGTAGAACTGTTGCTATAATTCTTATACGTTTAACAGTTTTATTTGGTTTAATATCTTTAGTTTGTCTAAAATCTTTATGGATGAAGTTTCCTGATGATCTGGCCTAAGCAACCAGTGAAATGCATAGGAATAGCTTATCCCATCAACAATAAATTTCAAGTGTTTTTGTCAAGAATAAAAACTGGGAATTAAACCCGAATAGCAAAATCTTTTGAAATTAATTTATATGTATTTTATATTTTAAAAATTTTATATTTATTATTGTTATTGTTTTTTTGATAGTAAACACTTTGAAAAAAGTTAAAATCAGTTATTTTTACTGTAATTAGTGAGTTATTTTTAAACATTAACAATAAACTGATTTTTAGTTTAATTTAAAGGAAAAATGAGTTGACCGGATTTTAAATGAATTTTCATTTGGTTTATATTTAATTTTCCTTTGATTTTACTTACATTATATTTTGAGTGTACGTATTTTTTTCCTGAACTCTAAAACGGAAAAAGCCTTATGTTAAGATTTAAAAAGCTCCTCTATCGTCATTCATATCAACGATTCACGACTTGCCAAGTCTACCAGTTCTCTTACATAGAGGATACAGAGTCTGAAAATTGTCCCCATTCGTTCTTGCATTGGAATAGTTAGCTTCTGCCTCAGTTGCCCATTAAAGAGTCAACACCTAAAAAGATTTTGAGCATAAGACACGGACTTCGGTTGAAAATTGCTGTAGTTGACTTGGATTCATGAACTCATATTAAAAGGAGTATTTGATGAAAGCTTAATGCCTTCGTGATGTGAAAAAATTTAAGTTACGATGAAGAACAATATGTGTGTATGGTATTTATACTAAGTCCTTAAAAAGGGAAATCACCAAAAAGAAAACTACAATAAGTTGTTGCAGATATTTCACCTCTGATAA
Organism: Pollenia angustigena; assembly: GCA_930367215.1. Classification (NCBI taxonomy): domain Eukaryota; kingdom Metazoa; phylum Arthropoda; class Insecta; order Diptera; family Polleniidae; genus Pollenia; species Pollenia angustigena. Next base: position 182,580,532 of record OV884057.1, on the reverse strand, counting down.
GGAGGTAGGTCGAAACGTTTAATGGGTAGAAAAGTTTTGGAGCTATTTAATCACCAAGAAGATGTTCTTTAAAATTTTTTGAATCAATGTCTCAAAAAGAATTACTAAATACCTTTTATATTTAGCCATTCATTGGACAAACAAAATTTACCGAATTTTTTATTAATGAAAAATACAATTTTTGGACCTTTTTTTAACGTGGTTTAGCTTACGGGAGACTATCGCTAGAGCCCCAATATTTTGCCAATCTTTATAAAATATGTCAAAGTTAATTTTGAGGGGTGTACATCAACAACTTTTTTTTTGAGTTGGTCTAAAGTTTATATGTCGTAGTTTTTCTAGTAAATGTAAATTATATTGAAAAATCATATACATACACGCAAAGAAAAAACATGTTTGTGGTAAACATATTCTAAGAGCAACATATTATGATAAGATTAAAGATTGTAGTCACCATATTGAGATTATTATTGAATCATATTATGACCAAATATATTTGTAATATTAGACCATAATATTTTTCCCTTAATCATACTATTATCCTGTTAATCATAATAAGTTTAGAAGTAATCATGTTAATCATAATAAGAGAAGAATTTATCATATTATTGTCATGCTAATCATAATAAGATGAGAGGTAATCATATTATTGTCATGTTAATCATAATTATGATAAGGTGGTGCTGTCACAACAATAAAAAATAAATTAAAATTTTTTACATCAATTTTTTATTTTGTGGCACAATTTCTTTTAATGTACATTCATAAATACTAATTTTTTAATTCTTTTAATTTCACTTGTTTTTCTTAATGGGGTTTGGTTTTTTTAATTGTTGTTCAACAGCTAGCTCACTAACAAATAATTCGATATTTAAAACAAACGAGACAACAGTTTCAAAATTATTTTACAAATGGCGCTAATATAATATTATTAGGGTAAACATATTTTGTTTGCTTCTTAAGCATACTTTGACTACACGTATAGAAAGTTATCATTTCATGGTTGTAAGGAAATTAATATGTTTTCAAAGTCACCATTATTTAGTTGTTAGAAAAATAATTATTTTTCAGTCAACAATTCTCCAACCCAATAAAAAATGGAGCTTCCAAGGAAGCAGGTTTGTAAGGGAGAAACATAAGCGTTTCGCTTACCATTGCGCTTACGGAAGACATGAATTTTATATGGCGAGTTCCCACTTTGAAGCAATACATTTTTGACACATAAAGCGCATTATTCAGCGCATATAAAAATTGTTATATGTAACGATCAGCCTTACACACTGAATGTTTTGATAAAGTTATTTTTTAGTTTTCTCCCTTACAAACCTGCTTCGTAGTAAGGGAATGCCGTAGCACTTAAAATGTTATTTTTTTTTATAAAAGGTGTTGAGAGTTCTTTCACTTACTTTACTGCATGTCTGTATGTCTTATTGCGTAGCGCATGATTGTGCGCTTAGTTTTTTAAATGTACCTTAGTGCTTCGCAAAATGATAAAATTTTTTATTGGGAATTTATAATTGCGATAAACATATAAATGTTAACAGTAACTATAATATTGCTGATATTTAAAAAAAATAACAATTATTTGTGTACGACAGCAATATATTGTTACAATAAACATAGTGTTGTTGCCGTAACCATGACCAACCATATTTTTTCTCTGCGTGTATGTATATTCCCAGCTAACATTTGGGTGATCGTTTTTTGTAAAAATAACCTAATTGAGTCTTTTCAGATCACTTTTAAAGACTAAAAATTGATTTATCGCTTAAGCAATTGAAAACGGATTCACATATTTTTCATTCAGATGATTAAAAAGTAATCAGAAAATGTTATTACAAATTTTTTTTAGGCGGTTCATCGATAGAGTACAATTTTCTCACAACCAGAGTATCAATTATTATTGAAAAATTAGCTCATATGTGGTTATTTTTGCTCTTGAAGCTGCTTCCTAAAAGATTCGATTATTATTATGGTCTTTATAATATATCACAGCGAATCTCCGGATATTCCAATGCTGGACCGGTATTGCAAACCCTGGGCAGGCAGCCTTTCAAAAATATTCTACAGTAAATCTTTATTGAATTTAAGGTGTCAATTCTTGGTATGTCATTGATTTGTTAATAAGAAAGAAAAAGCAAAAAAAGGTAAGGGAATAATAAATAATGAATGGTTAAGGATAAAATATTTTTTTTTTAGTTGGTAATATAAAATCGAACTTTTGGCAGGTGACCATTAACGAAGAAGAAACAAATACGTAGTTTGTAGTAAATTCGAGTTAAACTTTATTGTAACATTTCATGTATTCTTTCATAATTTTAAAAATCTTAGACTGAAAATCACTAACAAACGAGTTGGTGTTAACTCAACTATTTTTATACCCACACCACAATAGTGGAGAGGGTATTATGCATTTGTGCTGATGTGTGTAACGCCTTAAAATATTGGTCCCACCTTAAAGTATACCGATCGTCTTAGAATCACTTTCTGAGTCGAACTAACGATGTCCGTCCGGGTGGCTGGCGGCTGGCTGGCTGGCTGTCCATGTAACCTTGTGCGCAAAGTAAAGGTCGCAATTTTGGAGATAATTTGATGAAATTTGGGTCGTTCTTATTGACACAAGGACCAAGCCTATAAAAAATGGGCCGAATCGTAGGACCAAGAGGGAAGATAGGGGGAAATTTCTTCCTCTCAGAAACTATCAAACCGATTTCAATGAAATTTAAAACAGATAGAACCATATCTATATGGACACAAAATGTATGCATTTTTTAAAAAATAGGACCACGAGGGGAGATAGGGGCAATTCTGCCGTTCAAACCGATTTTAATGAAATTTAAAACATAGATTGATCCATATCTATATGGACGCATTAGCTATACAGTTTTTCAAAAATAGGACCACAAGGGGAGGTAGGGGGCAATTTCTGCCTCTCACAAACTTTCAAACCGATTTTCATGAAGTTTATAAGCATAGATAAATCTATATTTATATGGACACATAAGCATGATGTGTTTTTAAATACTGTGGTGTAAGGTATCATATGGTCGGGCTTGACCAACTATACTTTCTTACTTGTTTTTATATCAATTATTTTTGAAATGCACACAGGAACAAAATATATTTAATTTATGTATTCAATTTATTTATCCTTATATCATTATAAAATGAGTTATTAACTTAAGTATAAAAAATTTGTTTTAATAGTTTTCTAAATGGGCCTGTGAAAGCAAAGTGCGTTCCGATGGTTTTTTAAGTTAAGGTTTGTGGTATCGGTCTGTATATTAAATGATAAACTACCTAATAAAAAATCCATTTATTGAGTTAAATACAAATGTGACATTAAGCATAACTCTGCGACTTGTCAGTGTCGCATAATCTTCTTACATACGAAAAGAAGTTATCCTATCTTTGATATGTGTCTTTCAGGCAAAAAAGGAAAAATTGTCTTTAATTCAAAATGATCATTATGAAACATGACATGTGCATACCATACAATTGAACGGCATTCCAAATTGGTTTAACGAGAAAAGTGTATATAAGTTAAGTGACGAAAGCATCATTGTATTCTTTCGTCTATCGTTTTAAAAAAGCCGAAGTGAAAAGAGCTCTGTTAATCACCATAATTACGTGTTTATTTACATCTAATAACACGCTAATACTCATAATTGCGACCACTTACTTCATTCTATAATCAAATTCAAAGTTATTTAAAATGATAGGAACTTAAAGTGTTTTCCTTTTGGTTTTGTTAACACCAATTCAAAAAGTTATCCAAGCCTCTTTGAAAATAAATGTAATCTTAATAGTTTTTAAAGTTAAAAATATTATTAAATCGTCAACAAACGTTGGCATACATATATTAATGTTACTTCATTTCAGACATGTCGTTGATAAAGAGCAGAAAAAAATATGACGAAGGTGACTTCATTACGAAACACCAGATTTTACCAATATAGGTTAAGAAGTTGAAAAACTAAAATTTACACACTATAATCTGTCGATTTGTCGAGGGCATGCTTTTAGCCAGTTTACATACATTTTGTCAAAGCCCATAATATAAATTTTTTAATCTTATCATTTTTTAACCTTATCCAAGGCCTTACCAAAATCGGTAAATCTTTCTTTTACCACAGTTGTAACTAGTAAACTTGGTATTCAATTTAAAATTTGGTATAAAGCAATAGTTGAGCTCCCCCAAAAGCGTCCTCTTGAATACGCTGAATGCAGTAGTGTAAACCGTTTTTAGGTTCACTTTTGGAAAAAAAAATTCTTTTTAGCTAAGTTTCGAAATTTTTATTTTTAAAAACGGCACTTAAAATTGGAAAATGCAGCTTTGCTGTAAAATTTCCAGGTAAAACAAGCCGTTTTGTTAATAAAAGCAAAAGGTGAAGACCGATTTTAATAATTTATTACTTGTTTTGCTTGAAACTTAGTTTTTTAATGCGTGTAGAAAAAATTAGAAGCATGGCTGCATGCGGTTTTTTTGCCGTTATAAATTTCGAAAAAAAAATATTTTTTTTTTCCATAATAAAAATTATTTTTCTTAAACGGACAAATTAGAAAATGGCTTACTTCGCCTTGATTAAAGGTTATTGCGGAATTTCGGGTTTTCTAGTTTTTTCAATAAAATAATCCATTTTTGATTAACATAAAAAAACAGCAAGCACTACTGTATTCGGCGTACTCTACCTAGTTTAACCCGCCAGGTGTCCTGATTGACAAAAAAAAAAAAAAAATCAAATTCTAGGACAGAGTCATTAATAAAATCTTATTTAAAGACTTTTTTGCCCTGCCAGCGCCGGACACAAATTTTCCCCATCACATTTTCTGTTCACATTTGTAGGCGGTTAGCAAACTTCTAATCGGATGAGTTCTATAGTACATATTTTTCTTATGTGAGTGTTACTACCATCTTTTAAAATATCTCCAGCTAGTGGATTTGGGTGCAATTAATTTTTTTTTTAATTAATTTACAATTATATTTTTCTCGAAATACAAAAAATATTTAATTTTAAGACTTTTTCGTATTGTCTGTATCAAAAAGTACCGAATTTTGTAAACCTGGGCCAAAACTGCCCGACTCTTTTAACCCTTGTGTTAATACCCAACTTTATCCACATTGTTTAGCACCCGGGGTACCCGGGTATCCATATACAATACTGTATTAATAATCCATATTTTTATGAAATCTATATATAAATCGGATAAGGCAAAACAGTTAAGAACACTTTCCTCCTCTGTATGTCAACCGATTTGAACAAAATATACACCATTTAAAAGATATTTACTTACAGAAGTGCACAATATATATATTATTAAAATCTGTTCATAATTTCAGAGTTATAGGCGTTCAAATTTGCTACTAACACAAATACAAAAAATTTGATTTTTTCAATTATCAAATAATAAAAAATAGGGTTGTCGATTATTCGATATTTTTTAGAAACCGGTTTTCGAATATTTCGACTATATAAAGTCGGATAATGGAATGTGATCATTTTTAAATGTTCTATAATATTGAACTTAGGAACTTTATGTTATAGGTGCATGGTCCTGAGTGAATGAAACCCTATGAGATTAAAAATGTTGGTTATTTTTTATTTTTTCTTTGGTATGTTTTGAATTTTTGTTAATATTCTACCTATAAAGATAAAATAAAAAATGCATGGTCCTGGGGGAATAAGAACATGTAAGGGGAGCTTTTTGGTACTTTTTCGTTCAACATCTGGTACATTGATTAATTTTCGTTAATATTAGACATTAAAAAATAAAATTAAACTTGCAATGTCCTGATTGACAATCTATTAAGGATATTTTTTGATACTTTTTTGTTTTATCAATTCTAATGATATTGAACTTATAAAATAAAATTAACTCTCGTGGAAGTTAAACTATGAAACGGAGGTTGGTCCCTCGCCAAATCGATCCACTTAGACGGAAAAAATGCTCGAAACATGTAAATTCATATATACATAGATGTTATGTATATGAAACATGAAAATGTATGGTCGAATTTTGACCATTAGGCGAACACTAGTAAAATTAAATTTTTAAATTTTTTAAAAGCGAAATTATATTTATGTTAAAATGTGATTTTTTAACTTTGTATTGCATAACGGCTAAAAATTTAAATTTTTTATACCGGACAATATTTTTTAGTATAACCGTTGAACATTTTTGGTCATATATGATATGTAAGTGATTATAATCTAACGCTTTGCAAACTAAACTTATGTAATTGTATGATATAGAATTTAGTTTATTGAATTTTTGAGCAGTTCAAACGTGGTTTTGTTATCCCATAAAGTGTATTGTATTGTATTGGGTACCGGGGTGCGCATATTGCGTAGTAAAAGCTTAAGCAATTTTTTTTGAGTATTAAAGGAGCAAAAAAATAAATCTAAAATCTGAATTCGCTTTCTTTTAATTAAAATAACGACGATCCAGAAGCTTGTTTAAAAATTTTAATTCTTAATACATTTTTTTCATATTAATATACGTAGGTGGGTACCACGATACCCGGGTATTAACACAAGGGTTAAGTCAATACAAAGTATAAAAACAAATGTGCAGCAAGTTATATATTTATGTAAAAATCATTCCCAAACTTGAATAACATGCATTGATTAAAAAAAAAAAAAATTAAATTAACAAGTGTATAAACTTTTTATATTAGGCAAAATTTACCTACAAATAGCTCATGCGTTTTATAAATAACTGCTTAACCCATTAAGGCCCGAACCATGATCCCATTGAGCTATAATGATGAAACTTTTACAATTTAATTGTTTATACCTAAATATGAAAGACAACAAATTTTGGGCAAATCGGATACGTGGGAGCCCAGATAACTCCCGTTGCGAAAACGCAACGTTTAACTTAATATCACGTAACAACAAAATGCCTGAGGGGAGGTTTAAGTGAACGTTGCGAAAACGCAACTCAGGGCCTTAATGGGTTAAGCACTCAAAATATCTCTCTGCATTGATTTAATTAAATTTGTTCATTTAACACGATCGATAATAAGATTGATCGATGGACGATGTAAAATCGAAAAAAATTTCTGATTCAATTGAAACATGTTAATATTTATTCTTTCTTAGTTTTAAATCTCATCAATCTCTGCTTCTTTAATATTTATTTGAAGTTAATATAAATTTTCGATATACCGGTAACAAAACTTAGATCTTTTTTAACAATTTTTTAATGTTAATATCCTGTACCCAGTAAAAACTTCGCTTACTTTTTCAAAATGAATAGCTTCTTTAACTCATTATTAAGTAGCTTTCTTCTATAGCTTCATCTATAACAACTTCTACAACTACTGTTTTCTGGATGTTTTTAAAGTAAACAAAATGAAAATGACTTACTTTTGAATGCGTTCATTTTGGAACATCCAATGTAATATTTATTGGTTCTTTCAGTAGAATTGTAAGTAGTGCTCTTATGTTTTTCTGATTACTCAACACATTATTTTGTAGGCGAGGTTTTTACTGTGTAGTTATTTACAAGAAAAACAGATGAAATACAAAAGTTTTTAAAAAATTAAAAATTAATAAACTTGCTGGCCTTAGCAAAGATAGAGAAAGGAACACAATTTATATTTGTGTTAAACATATTTTTTTTACTATTCCGTTTTCTACTCCCTTTCTTGTGTAAGTGTCCTAAAAAAGACCTTTAATATTTCCTTTAAAAGTATATCTAGAATACAAGAAAATGTTATATGCCAACAATTTAATTTTTTCATGTCATTTAACTTTCGGCATAAACATAAATTAAAGAACAGAATTGTAAACATGTAACACTGAGTGTCGGCGAAAGGACGAAAACAGAAATATAACTAAGAATTTAAGAGAAAATGGAGAAAGAAGAAATGATGAGGAACTTTGTTAATTAAAAGAAAATTAGTCATTTAAATCTGAAGGGACCAGATTTAAATACAAAAATAAATGAACATTTAAAAATTGAAATTTTCTGGTGCATAAAAATTAGTAGTTCGAAATTTGTTTTGCTTATTATTAGGGTACATTTTCGAACGGGGGTTGAAACTTAGCAAACAGTGTAAAAGCTTAGCAAATTTACTTTTCCTAAAGTTATAACTTATTAAAGCTAGTTGGAAAATGAAGAAATTTGTTTTTTTACTTCAGTTTGTTTTCCAGAATACGATATTAAAAAGCCAGCACAAATTTCTTATGAAAAAGTCAGTATTCGGACGTAGTTATTAAGCAGAAATAACTTTTTTTGTGAACATTCTTATCATCAAAAATAATGACTTTAATTTTAACCAGCATAAGAGATCTCTCGGAAAAGTTTTAAACATGGAAAACACTCTAGTATCTAAACAGTTTTTGGTTTTGTTTCAAAGTAGTCTTCCTTGTTTTCGCTTCAAAAAAATAAGATTTGTCTGGACATAAAAAGTAGTATTTGCTTGTGAGATTATTTCATTGTTGGTGTCAAATCTCTTTCCGCCGAGATATTCTGAATTTTGAAAAGAAGCACTAGTCACTTGCTGTCCTAGCCTAATTAACGGACTTTTGCCATGGAATGCTTAATGAACACACGAAATTATCTTTTTCCTATTTTTCCCTCAAATCAGGATGTAGTCAAATACAAACTTGATGATGCAACTTATTAACATTTTGACAGATGTCAGTTGCAGTGTAGCCCCATTAGTTAAGAGGATGGAAATTCATAAAGTCACGGACTTTTTAACCCGCTTTCGTATTCCACTAAAGTCCATTATGAGAGTTTAATTATGACAATCTTATAAAGGGTGGCGCAGAATAAGCTATATGGTTTGGACTGTTCATAGCTTTATTAATAATTATTTTTTCTTTTTTTTTTTTCAGCATTTTCTGAAGTAGACTTGGGGAATGAACATCTATAAAATCCTACAAAAACATATACACCCGAAATATTGTAGGACCTGTAAATAATACATAAAATATAGACTAAGCTGTTCATAAATGTAATTGCTCGTTGTCTTTTATAGAGCCGCTTCCGTTCTGGGAATAATGTTAACAGACGTTAGTACACCTATCCCTCGATTTACATGGTTCATGAAAAAATCACGTAAGTCGGAATGAACAAATTTTTATATTTGAAATCGTGTAAATCGGCAATGAGACCCAAATACGAACAACATTAAAATTTTCTTTAGAAAATGCGTTTATTTTAAAGTAAATTAAATTATTTTTCTGAAGTGGCAGCAAATTTTACGGGATATTCTTTAGCCACATCTATATGAGCTGAAGCTTGTTCAACTTTTCATTTTAGATTGTGTAAGGAATGTTTATGCTTAAAATGTTTAAGCAATCCAAGACTTGTCTAAAGAATGTTTTTTTGTTGAGTCAAGCTGATGGAAATTGTTAATAAGCCCTCTAAGCTTTTTTTGTAAAAGCATTGGTATCAATTGGGATTCGCCTTTGAGGTTGATCTTCTCTCCAGATCATTATTTACTTTTCCATATTTTCAATTGTTATGACCCGAACGTATGAAGCTGTAATCAGGAACGTTTAATTCCAGCTGCTAAGCTTTTTTGACTTATATTTTCCTTTTTTATAGATCTATTTGTTGCTTCATGAATGGAAATAAGTTTAGAAACTGTTGTTACTCTGTGTCCTTTACATGGGGTATCTAAAATCTGAATTTTGTTTTCTGAAAATTTTACTTTTCGCCTGGTTTTTATTAATATTTCTTGACATAGTAAAAAATGTCAACTAAATTATACAATAAACATTTTGCAAAAACCAATTTCACAAATATTTTTATATTTCTGATTAAAAAGCTATTAATCGGGCCCGCTAGTTGAAGAAAATTATATATTCTTTAAACTTATGCACTTTTCAAAATCGCTACAGTCTTGCATGGACAATTCAAATTCGATGCCTTGCTAGAATTAAGTAAATTTATTTTACGAATAAATATCAAAAACTGGTACCTCTGTTGAATGGCAAAAAATCTATGTACATACTTCAAGTAGCAAGAACGAATTAGTAAATTTTAACAGAAGACAACCTTAAAAATAAAGAAAATCAAGGATTAATTTCCAAAACCAGTCTTACATGTTTTTAGAGCTTGCAACACTTCAATTGATTTTTTAAGAACATATCCAGAAAATTGGAAAGCCAACAAATTATTTCAAGATGCAAAGAACAAAGTTCAATATACAAGTAGTAAATGTGACAGAACGTGTTGTGGCTTTGGCTAACAATTACTTCAATGTCACAGCTTCAGAAACTGATTTTCAGAATTTATTGCAGGGCATCGTAAGGACTCCAATAAATGCTTTTTAAACAAAAAAACCAAACGTTTTATTTTAATTTGTTTGTTGGGTATAAGTTATAATTGGGGGATTCACAAGGTGTCATAAAGCCATATGTCTTAAAATAATAACATGAAAAAATACGACTGTTGTGAACAACCCCTCATAAATTAGTGTGCTATTTTAAATTTAAATCAGCTGATTTAAAACAAATATAAAAAATAATTATGTTCCTTAAATCAAAATATTTTTTAATTCTAATGCATGAATTAATAAATTAAATTAGATCTTTCCTGACTATTTTCCATTTTTCAGACGCAAACCACAAATAAATTTTATTTTGTTTGTTTACCAAACATCAGAGTCCTAAGCCGATCTAATTTGACGCCGCAAATGTTTTGTTTCAAAAATTGCAAGCCGCGCGTTAAATTCGGATGTTAGCCGGATAAAACTATACCATAAATGGCGACGGCTACAAAAACATAGCCGCTCGGCTCAGCCGTTCAGCGCAGGTTTCTTCTGATTAATTACGACAGCACAATAAACATAGCAATCAAAGGTTTATTAATTTAAAACACTTTTTGTTTACAAAGCAACAACAATATTTTTAAACCATTGTAAAATGTTAGAACATTATGACAATACAACATGATAGCACACCTTGTGAATACCCCAAATATTATAAACTGGGTACAAAGCTGAAACCCGGTATAACTCAGAAACGGTAAGAGCAAATTCAAAAATATTCTTGAATAATAAATTGATCTTTCAAACTGCATTATTGGTTTGTTTCATTTTCATAAACATTTTAAAAGTTACAAAGCGTTTTTTTTACAAAATTTTTGGAAAAAGTACGAAAAATTGTAATTTAGGGTGCCTATATGAGCACACAGAAAAATTATTCACCAACATTTTTTCAATTAATTCAATAATGCTGTTTCAAACAATTTAATTAATTCAAATTAATTTCCCTGAATTGAAAATAAAAATTATAATGTTTGTATGTATATTTGCAAATATGAAAGCATACACACAAACTTTAAAATATTTTAAATTTTCAAAAAATTTTTTAATTGTTTCAATTAACTGTGTTGATTGAAAAAAGTATTTTAACTTGAGTTTACGTTTTATTTAGCCTCTTTTGCTGGTGGTCAAATTTAAATTAAACCTTTTGATTAAAACTAAACAGCAAGAAAAGCTCAAACTTACAAATGTGTTAATTGATATGATCAATTTGTTTGCTGGCGAAAAATCAGTACAGAATTTAATTAATAGTACACATTTCCAATAAATACGTTAATTGAAGTTGGTTTTTAATTTTTTATGTGCAAATGCATTGCAAAATAAAGCTTGAACATTTTTCTTTTAAATTATTTCCTTAAAAGTGAAGAAAATCGTGAGTTCTGAAAAAGTTATGCAGAAAACTCTAAAAAGGCCCGCAAACCAGATTTTTGGCAAAAATTTTAAACCATATAGTGATATAGTCAAGTGTTATATGAAATGAAATATCCGGAGAAAATAGCACTTAAACTATTGAAGTCTATACTTTAAAGTGGTGTAGGGTCGGGCAAAAGGTAATAACCATTCTCATTTGCCTGGTTTTTGAAGCGAGTAGAATCGGCTCATAAATTTACCCTTATCTTACATGATTTTATCTACACCTCTTGTAAATGGCATTCCAAGGCTAAGTTTTTGGGATCACACCTACCGCACATGCAAAGTTTCTGTAGATACTAAGTTTTTTGTACACGCTAGATTATTGAAATCTTGCAAACATTTTTTTCTGTATTTTTCGATTGTAAGATACGTATGGGAAATATTATAGCTTGGAACTTTTGCTTAATTTGGGGGAACTTTATTTTGCCTTATTAATTCTTTTCTTAAAAGCCATTAACAACAGCATTGCCTCCACTGGCACCATTAAAGGATTAAAAAAAATGATTCAACATTGTATGTGCAAAAACCTAAAGAGAACGCAAGAAATGCAAATTAAAATAAGTACTTTTTATTTTTGTTCCGCTGCCCATTAAACATTGGTATGTCAATGATATAAAAAAAAAAATTTCTCGACTTGGTTACTTGAAGTTGTAGTTTATTTTTATTTTATTCGTACGTCAGAGATTTGTTGTAATACTTTTAAAATGTTTTTTGTTGTTTCTGCTGTAAATAGCAGTGCCATGGTATGGCAGCATTGTTCCAGAAAAAATTTCATTGTGGCTTATTCTCTTTATTTTTTGTTATGTCCTCCCTTGATTGTGTGTGTTCAATGAAACATGTATTTGGCACCAAAGCCAAACAATCTTTACTCTTCGATTTATTCTTTTTGTTCTGCCTTGGAACCTCCTACTCCCTCCTTCACCTTTAAAGGAAAAGTAAGTTGGTTGGTTTTGCTATGTGCGGTTATTTTGGTTTAGTTTTATACTTGTGTTGGTGTGAGAGTATGTTTGTATATTGTGCAATGGTCCCACAAATCGAATGTCAATTTTCGACTCATTTTACGGAACACTTAAACTTGTCGTTTTGTATTCTTTTTGCAACCATTTTTTGGTTGTTGTACTTATTTCTTTTGAAATTGCTCCTGCTTCAATTGCAGCAACTTTAATGATTTTTCATTTGAATGAAAAAAATTAACTTCTTTTTCAGTTGGTAAATATGTTCTTATATTCTAGGGTGGTTACTGTATGCACAGAAACGTAGCCTTGAATCATTAGAAAGGGCGCCCAGTTGTTGCTCATCATTTAGACACAATTAAGTTTTTATTTAAAGTGTCAATAAAAATTTCTTGTTTAAAATTTTTTTTTAAATATTATTTATATAATAAATGTTACTCAACATGAGAAAAAAATTCCCGGATTCTATTTATTAACACTAATATTATTTCACTTTTACAATGGCAAGAGAATGCCCTTCTCGTACAGGGTAATGCATTATTAATATTAAAATTTAATTAGTGAATACATTTTTTGTTTATGTTTGCTTCCGAATTTACTTTAAGAAATTTAGGAGACGTGCAAGGCGAATTCATTACAGGTAATCACGGTACTACAACAAGTACAACAAGTACAACTCGTACAAAAACCCCAAGCAATTTGTTTTTGTAAAATCATTAAACAATGTCAAAAAACGAAACAATACAGAAACAAAGATAATATATAAAATTTTGACATCTAACAATTATATAGCTGTTAAAAAAAAGTTATCAGCAGGGCTTTAAATACCATCTGTAATAAATTAGTCTTGGAGACGTGTAATACGACAAAATAAAGAAACAACGAATTTCAATTTTGTTTTTAATTCAGCATTTGTTAATTGACACAATGATCTTCAGATGTGGAAAGCTTTACATAAATACCTGCCACATGCCCTTATCTCATAGTGGATGCGTTTTCCACTCGCTGCCGAGTGTGAAAGCAACCAGGAAGACCAGGTAGCTATTGGAGTACATAGTTGGTCCGGCAGGATTAAGTATTGGCCCCTTGCTAAGCAGCTGGAGCTTTTGTCAAAATGCTTGCAGTATTTGTTGAGCACAACACCACCTAGGAATGATTCTTCCTATGGCCGAACTCTATCAGGATTTCTTTTCAGAATCTCTCTTCCCGCGACTCTGGGAAATAAACTCCATCCACCGCGTGATCTGCGAAAGTATATTTTCAATAGAAAAGCAAAATTCCCGCAAAGACAATCTTCGTAAATGATAGAAAGCATTTTCCGCAGGAAGCAATTCAAGAGGGGCTACCGAGTCCTGTGTTACCAGATAGATAGTCAGCCGCGATCTTTAGAGATCGCTCAGATCTTTTGAGATCGTTAAATTTTGAATTTTTGCCGAATGCAGGTGGGTGTTGACTGTACCTCACTTTCCCCCAGGGCGTTATACCAAAAGGAGAAATATCCCTTCAATGATCTTTACAAACCCCTGGGGTGACAAAGATCCACAGCGCATACAGCTTGTACAACTTTGGCTCTTCTGTGCAAAATTTTGAACGATTGAATAATATCGTGTTTTTCTAATGTTTCTTGCCGTCGCGTTTAATTGGAACAACGACTGCAGTTTTTTTTTTGTGACTACCTTTAAGGTGAGGTGTGTGCCAATAATTTAAGACCATTCAACGACTAAAGAACAATAGCCAAGTAGAAGCGAGTGTGCTGAGATCTGAAATTCTAAGATTTTCCATGGAAAATGCTATTAAGAAGAGCAGACAATGGTCACAATTGAAAAGATATTAGTTCTTAAGCATAAACAAAAGCAGAGAAATTATTCAATACATTAGTTATAATGCTACTTTTGTGCCACCCTCTGTTAAACCAAACGTTTTACAAAAGGCATGTCCATTTGTTTATTTTGCTGATTATATTTGGCTTTATTTTGGGCAGTCTTTTAGATTTTCAAAGTTTTCTTTTTTTTTCCTGTTTGATCTTTCGTTTTTTAAAACCATTGCTAAATTACATTTGTTTTGCTATGGTATTGTTCAAATCTGTATGAGTGAGTTTCTATGTGAAATAACTGCAAAGAACTTACTTTTGTGGTTACAGTTCTTAGTAAGTTGTTATGTCACCTTTTAATGAAGTTAAGAAATACAAAAACTAAAAAATTGTTTTTATTTAAAAAATGTGATATCATTTCGTTTGTAACCCATTAAAAAATTGTCATATGTGCCAATATGGAAAACTAACATGTGTCGAATATTGTAGTTTACAGATATCCTCAGTTTTATTGGTGTTTTATTTGAGAAGGTTTTTGTTTTAAGTTTGTTAAAAAAAATTTGAGAAAATATTAAAAATTTTATAACTATTCTCAATATAATAACTTAATTTTATTTTATGACTTAAGCTACTCTTCCATATGACCACAGCTATCTGTGCTTCTGAAGGAAAGCAATTTAAATTTTTAAAGGATATTTTTAAACTATATTTTTATTCTTATAAAATCTCTTTGGTTATAGTTTCTTTAAGTTTTAATTCCTAAATACTCCTTGCGTCACAGTCAGAGAACAGATTTGTGCGATTGCAAAAAATCGCAGTAAATGAACACCAACAAATACACTCGCTTGTGGCCATACAATCAAACTTGCGCAACCGCAAACATTCGCTGCTGCTTTGCAGTCATTCAAATAATGCACATCGTGCTTTGTTATTTATTCCACCGTTTAGCTTCGTTTGTCAATTAAGATGTTTGTGTGTTTGGTCCGACCATGATTGTTTTGGCAAAGAAAAAAAAAAAAAAAAATTATTACTCATGTAGACATTCTGCAGTTACTATGTAGTACAAGAAAAAAAATTTAAATGAAACTAAACGCACATATCGCTGCATCTCTTCAATAAACACGTAAGTGACATTTTGACAAAATTGATGTTCTTATATTTTTTAACAAAAAAACACGTTTGCAACTTAGTTATGAAGAGATCTTTATGACTTTGTGAGAAAATTTTTTTTTTAAGGACAATTCAAGAACCTCGTATCTCCAACTAATTTTATATGTTAATGCGCAAAACTCGTAAGTACTCTCGCCGACGTTTTACTTTTCAATATAGTCTTAAAATTGACGATGAAGTTTTTCCTGTTTGCAAAAAAACGTTCCTAAACACTTTCTGCTTAAAAGAATGGTCGGTCGGAAACTGGGTTTTAAATAATGACAATTACAATATTCCAACAAAAAAATCCAAAGGCAAGACATGTCTTAAGTAAGCGCGATAGCGCAAAAAAATTCATTTTGTCTTTACCTAAAATTGAGAGCCACTATTGTCGCAAAGATTCAAACAAAGAATATTTTGACATAACATACCAGTCAATTAGAGAAATTTACTCTAAGTATGAAGATTACATGAAGGGTAAGGACGTCAAAAATAAAGCCTCGTATCATACTTTTCTAAAGGTAATCCATTCTCTTAATGTTGGTTTGTACAAGCCAAAAAAAGATCAGTGCGATCTTTGTTTTTCTTATAAAAAAAATAATATTGACGAACTATCCTACAAAGCTCATTTAAATGAAAAGGATGAAGCTAGGGCTGAAAAAGCTAAGGACAAAACAGAAGCAATGAAAGATGAACGGAATGTTTATACGCTTGATGTACAAGCCGTGCAACTTGTGCCCCAAATCGAAGCAGGAGCTATCTATTTCAAACAAAAGCTTGCTGTTCATCAGTTCACTATATACAATCTTAAGACTTCGAAAACGCACTGCTATGTTTGGCATGAAGGTGAAGGTGGTATGGACGCAAATGTTTTTGCCTCGTGTGTTGCCAACTTTTTGGAAAACTACGTTGATCTGTCTTTACCAACTGTTCTATTCAGTGACGGTTGTGGGGCCCAAAATCGAAACACCACATTGGCAAATACTTTGCAACTAATTGCAATAAAGTACAATGCAACTTTATTTCAAAAATACTTGACGGTTGGCCATACCCAAATGGAATGCGACGCAGTCCATGCTCTCATTGAAAAAAAAAAGAAATGTAAAGAACTTTTTGTTCCAATGGACTTTGTTAATGTTATTAAAAAAGCAAGATCTGTACCAGAACCTTATAGTGTTCATTACATTGATCACAATTTTTTTAAGAATTATAGTCAAATAAAGTTTTATAAATCTATAAGACCTGGACTCAAAACTGGGGATCCTCAAGTAATCGATATCAAGTGCCTCAAATACGACAAATCTGGTATGTATTTCAAACTAAATTATAAAGAGGAATGGATTTTATCGCCACAGAGAAAACTAAAATATGACATTAAAAAAACAATACTCCCATTATATGAAAACCCACTGGAAATAAAGAAAAAAAAAATACAATGATTTGCAAACCTTAAAAAAAGTCATCCCTCAAGAGTACTGGGACTTTTTTGATAACTTAAAGTTTATTGAAGATAGCTAAGCTTATTTTGAAGTTTTTTTCATAAAGCCAGATTTTTTGAAATGAACACAAAAAAATCATTTTGTTTTGTAAAAGTTTTCCTTCATAATTAAGATTTTGTTTTCAAATTTTTTAATGGAGAATGATGTTTAGTTGTAAATTTGATAATAATATGTATGAAAAACAATCAAAATTGCGTTCAAATAAAAAAAAATTATCATGCTAAAAACTCGTAAGTACCAAAAAATGCAACATTTTTTTAGAACCAAAAACACGTAAGTACAAAAACCCATCGTAATATGATATAAAGAACAAAATATATAAGAAAATTATTTCAATTTATTTAACAAACGTATAAGCTACAAAATTAATAAAGAAAAAGTGCGAAGTCTATTGCAAAATCAAAAGATATTCAGTTTTTTATGTCCTTTGAAAAATGATGATTTGTGACATACGTGTTTATTGAAGAGATGCAGCGATATGTTGGTACAAACAATTTCCATAGAAACAGAAGAATTTTTTTATCATCTTAAAAAGTACAGTAGTTCTGTATGTACATTGTATTCTTGTTATTGTTGTTTTTATTGTTGTTAATTTTAACAAAGCGTCTCATCGAGTGGTTTATTGTTGTTAATGCTTACAAAGCGTCTCATCGAGTGGACAATGACTACTTGAATGCAAAAGTATAAGAATGTGTGCCTTTTGAATTTACACAATTGTGTTATATTGCGTGCGAAACAAAAATTCAAACAAAGCACTTTCAATAAAAAACGATCACATGCAAAAAATCAAATGTGTACGAAATGATGTAAAAATTACCAACGTTGAACTTTTGTTTGCAGGCAAAGAGAGAATGTAAATTTAAGCGTATGAATAAATCAAGAAAAATAGTAATTTTGCAGTTCTCTGTAGCTCGTTTCTGTATTTCTCGCATCGTAAAATTTCTTACATGAAGTGTGAAACAAAAAATTCCATCGTTTCTCGATTTATGAGATAAAAGTGTTTCTGTATTTGAATGCGAAAACAGAAACAACAAATTCTGTTTATACTGGAATATTTCCAGTAATTAAGTGTCAAATAAAAGCGAAACGTCAACAAAAGAAATAAATATAATAAAAACAGGGCTGCCAGATTTGACGAGTTATCGTCATCTTGACGATTTTTTGTTCCGATTTTAACAAAGTGACGTTTTGATGATTTTTTCTAAAAAAGTGACGAAAGCAAAAACAACATCAAAAATATTTTATAATTTTTTTGTTACTTTCTATAGAAATTCATCTTGAATTTTTGAATTCAAACACTTCTATTTTGTGGCGTTGAAAATTTAAAAAAAAAATAATATGAATGTCTGTAGAAAGCAACAACAAATTTATAAAATATTTCTGATTTTGTTTTTGCTTTTAATTAAATTGTTGGCGTTGCGTTTTACACTTAGTCTTCGAAATAAGATAATTGTAAATATTTTTATATGTTTGTTTATTAGAAAAAAAGATATCTTTAGAAACAAGGGTTACATTTTTATATTTATCCCTATTGTGAAAATTGTCCTCGAAATTGTTTGTCTCTTCCCTAAAAAATGTATCGGCAAAAGCAAAATTTCGAGGGAAAGTAGTGGACCGACTTGGCTTATTTTGAACATTTAATACTTCTTATATACATATACAAAATATGATTGATATTTGATATTCTTATCTTATATGTACACTTTTGTGCCAAAACCATTATTCCGGCAGGAAAGAAATTTGTTTGTCTCCCAGTAAAAACTTTTTCAAAATGGATAGCTTCTTTCACTAGTTATTTAGTAGCTTTCTTCCATAAGAACTTCGATAACTACTTTTTTCTGGATGTATTTAGATAAAAAAATGACTTACTTTTGAATTTGTTCATTTTGGCACAACCCTTGTAAAATTCATTAGTTTTTCAGTAGAATTGTATGTAGTGCTTTTATGTGTTTCTGATAAGTTAACATATTATTTTGTAGGCGAAGATTTTACTGGTATTCTACTAAGTCTTTTTCAGGTAAAAAAGAAAAAGATTATAGGAAAAGGTAAATTAAAGATTTATATCTCAGCCATTTGTAAACCAATATAGTTAAATTTCAATAATATACCATTTCGGACTACATACGATATAAATATAAAACAACGTTGTCAGTATCAATTCCATAAAAACCCAGAATATTTATAATACTGTTATCAAAGCTGATTTTTAAATTTGAAATTTTTATCGGATTAAAGAAAATAAATAATTTTTTAAAAAATAATCCTCCAGCTTAACAAAATAAATATAAATTAAAGAAATTATTAAATACCCATGAACTTTAACTATGTTTTTGTTTGATTATTTTTAAATAAAAGTCGAAACAAATTTGTTTAAAATTGATTTTAAATTGCACGATTTTTAAAACAAAAAAGACGATCTTTTTTATTTTTTTCTCAGGAAATTGACGATTTTGACACAAATTTATCTGGCAGCACTGATTAAAACCAAAACAAGAAAAGGCTAAAAAAAATTTAAAATAACAAAATATAACAATTGTTTTTTGTTTATTTTCATCATAAAAATTATGCATTCATCATTTATATTCATTCTATTTTATTATTTATTTAAAAAATATAGTATATAAACATATTTTAAATTCAAACATTTTGTTTTTCTCGCCACCAATTTCAAATGTGACTTATTTTGACAGTTCTTGAAAGAAAGTTTTCGCAAAATATTGTTATAGAAACACTTTTTCTCGCATCCTTCCAATAATTGCTGGAAAATTATTTAAATGACAGATAATTCTCGCAAAAAAAAGATACAGAAACACTTGTGTGAGAAAAACCATTTTTTGTTTCATTTCACACTATTTTTGTTGCAATTCACACGTTTCATGCGAAAAGTTTTACGATGAGATAAATACAGAAACGGGATACTGGTCACAGTTAACTTATGATTTATTTGAAACTTATTTGTCACCGATCTTTCTTTTAAACCAATAAACACAGAAATAAGAATTATATCTCATTCGTATCTTGTTTAAAAAATACAAATAAAAATGTGGTTCATTTTCATAATTTGATTAAAGGGGTAAAAATCGTACCTATTGTTGGTACTTATTATTACAAAATATTTTTCGCCATTCATCGACATGAGTATTGAGGTATGGGCTCCCACTACAATATTGAAATGTTTAATGCTTCAATGGGATGCCAAAAAAGTATCAAAAAGGGGAAATAAGGAAAATTAAATCGCTTTATTTTTCTTTTAAGTTCTAATTGTGGTACTTTGTGAATTTTCTAAAATATTGAACTAAGAAACACTAAACTAAAGATGCAGAATTGTGAGTGAATGAATATAAGACGGAAATTGTTGGCACACGGAAAGAATTATTCACTAAATCACCAGAAAATATGGCTTGAACCAAGAAAATGTTGCATGATCTCTTCCAAGCCGAAAATGAAGTATACTTTATATATATCTGGCTTGGTAAAAGCAAATGTTTCTTTTTTTAAGAAAATTTAGCTAAATACGAACGAAATAAGTTGAAATAAAAAATTATAATGGATTTTCTTGTTTAAGGAAACGAAATTGATTACTTTAGAAAATAACTTTTTTCCGTGCACTTTTTGTAAAATCTTGAAACATAAACTTTGGCATATAAATACATATGTTCACAAAAGAAAGAGAGACTGTTACGAAGTAGCGTACATTTAATCAGTGTTGCCTGAAAACTTTTGACTAGTATCCCCACTTTACATTTTGAGGTCCCCAAAATTCCCATTTCAATACCTCAATCCCCAACTTTTGTCCAATTTTTTTAAATTTGAGACCAAAATTGGTAACTGTTTTGTCGAAAATAGGTATAATCGTTGAGTTTCATTAAAAAAAGTTGTTTAAAACTTAATCAATTAGTCGAAGAGCAAAAAATAGTTCTAGAAAAAAAAACAAAATAATATTAAAAATTTCCAAAAGCAAAAATACAAATTCGACTACTTTAAACTGCCATACAAATTACAGCTCAATATAAAAATAATTTAACTAAATATAATATAATTTTCCTAATATTTTCAAAAAACCCCAAATCACCGTCCTGAAAAATATGTCCATAATTCCCAAATTACCGCCCTCGAATATATGTCCATAAACTAATTCTGTGTCATCAATTCGGGAACACATTACCTTATCTGGCAACACTGCATATAATTTCGTTTTAAATTCCAGTAAATCGTATATATAGCATATTGCGGTTATATCTTAACTTTATGCTTTGATTTCTTCCTTCTTAGAATACTACTTTTTCTGTTTTTCGAAGTGGAAAACAAATTGAATTTGTGGTCAGCATTTGTGGCTTTAATGCCAAAGTTATTTCCACTGCACTAGAGTGAAAGTTTCTCATTGTTATGGTTACGTTTTTTCTCTTTAATTTCCTATTCCTTTTTTAGAGACATTACTACTACTGACTGTGGTTGTGTTCAATTAAGTGAAAACTCAACCGTTTTAGCTAAATGTTTTTACAATAATTACACGAAATAACTTCTAAGGCAAAACAGTGGAAGTAAACAGTTTTTTTTAATTTGAAATTTTAACTTTTAACAGTTGAAATGTTGTTTCCTTTTATTACAGAAATTATATATAAAAAAGGTTTACTCAAAAAATAAGTAACAGTTCTAGGAGGGAGGCGAAATCTTTAAATATTTATTAAAAAAATTGTTTTTTACAATAACTTTTGTCTTTTCTATTTTTTTTTTTTTAATGTTGACACCGAAGTTTTCGAGTTCTTAAAATAATTTAATGGGTATACAATTTTCAAAGTATAGGACAATTAACTTCCTTTATTTACAAACGAAGATTTATGGGACTATATAAAAAATTCTGTTGCGAGAAAAAAATTATTTTAATTTATATCTAAATTTCGCCTTTGATTTTGTATGAACGTTATGAACAATTTTTCAGGTGGATTTTGAAAATATTCCTGGATTTATAGATTATATTGTTGTTGTGAAGGGTGGCTAGGGTTGCAAACGGTACATCGTGTTTTTGCCGATGTTTTTTAACATCGATGCTTATCGTGAAAAAATCGATGTTGTTAGAAATCGTTTTTTTTAGAACGATGTTGCATGGCTCATAGGCAATATTTTGATTTATTTATTTAAAAAAATTATTTTCCAGTTACTGTGTTGCAATACTTTAACAAACCTGTGGTATAATTGTTAAGTTTGTGTTTAATTTAAATTTTCATGCTTAATGTTTTTATGTTTGTCAACAACAAACTATTGTTCAATGTAATACAAATTAATTTTTTTTACTACTAATCCCTTGATAAAGTGAACATAACATTAACAAAACGTTGGGAAAATATGAATTATTGAGATGCATTTTTAGTTAGTTATTAGCTTTAATAAAAACAAATGTATAATAGATTTTCTTTCTGATTTTACAAATAGAAACTGGGAATTATTTCCTTCCGAAGGTAACTTTATATTATATTCAACATTTTTCATTTTTCGAATTTATTCTATGACCTAAATTTCAGTTATGTATTTTATAAAGCTTTTTTGTAATAGTAAAGTCATTTCTGAAAAAATGTAGGAATAGAACTATTACAAAAAAGCTTTATAAAATACATAACTGAAATTTAGCTCATAGAATAAATTCGAAAAATGAAAAATTTCTGATTTTACTTAAAGTAAAAATAGAAACTGGGAATTATTTCCTTCCGAAGGTTACTTTATATTATATTCAACATTTTTTATTTTTTCGAATTTATTCTACATCTATATGTATATTAATCGGCTAAGGCAAAACAGTTCAGAACACTTTCCTCCTCTGTATGTCAACCGATTTGAACAAAATCTACACCATTTAAGACGTAATTACTCAAAGAAGTGCACAATGTATATTTTATTAAAATCTGTTCAATAATTTCAGAGTTATAAGCGTTCAAAATTGTTACTAACACAAATGCAAAATAAATAAATAAAAATTTATTTTCAATTATCAAATAATAAAAAATTAGGGTAATCGATTATTCAACATTTTTAAGAAACCGGTTTTCGAATATTTCGACTATTTAAATCAGACCAGGCAAAACAGTTAAGAACGCTTTCTTCCTTTGTTTGTCAACCGAACCTCTATGGGAAGAAAAAAGGGGAAATATGGGAAACTAAATTCTTTTTTTTTTTACTTTTATGTGCTTCATGTAATAATTTTTAAATTTAATTTTAAATATAGGTGTAGGATCCTGAGTGAGATAACATATAAGATAAGAAATGCTTGTATTTTTTGTTTTTCATCTGGAACTTTTTGAATTTTCTTTAATATTCGACCTATAAAGATAAAATTATACATTAAACTGGGTGAATAAGAACATGTAAGCGGAGCTTTTTGGTACTTTTTCGTTCTACATCTGGTACTTTGATTAATTTTCGTTAATATTAGACATAGAAACATAAAATTAAACGTGCAACTTCCTGAGTGGATGACAATATATAAAGGAGACTTTTTGATACTTTTTTGTTTTTCAATTGGTATTTTTTATACTGAACTTACAAAATTAAATTAACTCACGTAGAAGATAAAATATGAACCGGAGGTTGTTCCCTCGCCAAATCAATTCACTTTGAAGGAAAAAATAAACGCTCGAAACAAATAAATTCATATATACTTAGGTGAATTATGTTTTCTTCATATTAACAAAAAAAAAAAAAAAATATGGTCGAATTTTGACCATAAGGCGAACACTAGTATATATAAATCGGCAAAGGCAAAACAGTTAAGAACACTTTCTTCCTCTGTTTGTCAACCGAATTGAACAAAAAATACACAATTTGAAAGTAAGTTACTAACGAAAGTGTACAATATATATGGGTTAATCCTGCGTAACGAACGCTACATTCGCACGCGTTTTCTGATTGATACACCCAGAGAAAAAAAATGTTAAAATATGGTCACCTCCAACAAAACTATTTTTAAAGAAAATTTTAAACATATTATGATTCATTTAACAATATTATTTTCACCGACAACCATGTTATAGTTGAATTAGTCCTCCATCAAAAAGCCACAACCATATTATGGTTGCCTCCGAACATGTTATGGTCAGAAATAACTAAAACATGTTTAACACTTATAATAGCATGGTTGGTTTTCAATCATACAATGTTGATCTTGGAAAGGAGGAAAATGCTATTGTTAATTTTAAAACAAATTATTGTAGTATTGAACCATAACAAGTTTTTAGGCAACCATTATATGGTTGTGGCTTCTTGATAGAGGACTAATTCAACCATAATATGGTTGTCTGTGACAATAATAAAAAAAATAAAAACATTTTTTGGCCTTTCAAAAGAGATAGCTTCAACTTGTATATAGTATTTAGTGACATCAATATGTACTTACGAATGGGATATATCATAATTTCTGAGCAAGTTTTTTTTTTTTTTTTGTATTTATTTATTGAATCTTCATAAAATACATGAACTAACAATAATTAATCAAATCTTAATCTAGTAATTTTTATGTTTGCGTCCTGCCAATGCCAGACCTTAGTACCCCTAAAAAACGGTTCACATTGGTGTTAAGCGCTCTTCTGATCGGATAAGTGCTGCAGCGTCTCTTCTCCTTAAGCGAGTGTGGCCACCATCATTTAAAATATTTCGAGCTAATGGGTTTGGGGCTTTTTAAGTATTTAATTGAATATTTTGTGATCATCGATTTTACTGATGGTACATCGAGGTCTTTGTGAATGTTCGAGTTTTTTACATACCGAAAGCTGACGTAACGATTCGAATAATTTTGTTTTAACGCCTTTATATTTTCTCTATGTTGGAAGCCGAGGCAGTGCCCCATAACTGGATACCATAGCACCATATTGGCTTTAAGATGGAGTTGTAAATCAGGAGTTTACAATTTGAGTTAACTTTGCCTCTATTTCCACGTTAAACGTCGATCTTAACGTATACCGAGATATTTTACATTCGAATGTTGTGGTATTATTTGGTTATTGATTTTAATAGGGGGACATGATTCTCTACGCAAAGTAAATGTTAAATGTATGCATTTTTGTACGTTCACCTTTATTTTCCATTGTTTTAACCATTTTTCCAATTTTTGCGGTTTTCGTGGATGCTTAGAAATGCTGTGTAATCAGCAAAAGTTGATGTGTGGGTATAGTTGTTGGTTGGCGGGTCTGAAGTACATATCAAATACAATATTGGCCCTAAATTACTTCCCTATGGGACTCCAGCATTGATCGGTTGGGTTGAACTTAAAAAATCTCCTTCTTTTATAAAAACTGTCTGTTACTTAATGTCAACATAAATTTATTGGACCGATAAACTGTCCGTTAACGATTTTGGTTTTCTCAATATACCGGCAACAAAACATTGTTTTCAGCTGGCAACGCCACTCAAAATACATGTAAATGTTGGGAGTCATCTGATTGAATTAATCTGTACGGCAAATAAAAGGAAAATAAATAATTGGCGGATGAGTGGCGGTTAGCTTTGCGATAAAATCGAAGCAAATGAGAAATTGAGAAAACCAAATTTCTTTAATGTGCAGTTTTCGTTGGAAAAAAAGATAATCCCCTAATGAGAAAATGGCCATATGTGTGTTAACGGGTAAATTAAGCTTCAATTTATGAATCCTTCATGCCAGACTTTGTCTAAAGCTTGAGAAAATATTGTGATTTTTTGACAAAAGCCGTGAACCCTTTGTGACGCATGCTACGTAACACACGCTACAGTTTTCCAGTAGTATTTTATAATTATATTTTATTTATTTTAACAAAGCAAATTATAAATTTATAAAATGCATTTCTTAAACTAATTTCTTAACTAATGAATATTTTTTTTAACGAAATTTAAATTTTGATGAGTTTAATGTAAGTGCTTTTTTAAGCACAAAAATCACCTAAAATAATGCTAAATTCA
Source organism: Pollenia angustigena (assembly GCA_930367215.1). Lineage (NCBI taxonomy): Eukaryota > Metazoa > Arthropoda > Insecta > Diptera > Polleniidae > Pollenia > Pollenia angustigena. The sequence continues at coordinate 182,554,498 of OV884057.1, read as the reverse complement.
CGTATAACATTAAGAGATCAGAGGTGGGGTAGAATTTGGAAAAAAATATTGCATTAATGATAATTGAAATAAATATTTTTTAATATAAAATAAAATTATACATCTAGTCTTATATTCCATTAAAAACAATTAATTAGAAAAATTTTTGGTTGTTGTACTGTTTCTGGGATTTGCCCATATTTTATTAAAATCTGAGGACTTGGAAAAGCGGAAAACGGGCAAATTCGTTTTACTCATGTCTTCAAAACTAAAAGAGATACAAACAAATTTAATATTTGTCTTTGTTCATTAGAAAAAAATAAGGGGACAGGTGTCTGGTATTTTTTTGAAATGCGGACTTCTTTGTCACCCCATTTATCTTTAAAACGTATTAAATTATGGGCTCCAACTATAATTTTAAAATTTTTGATACTTCAATGGTTAGAAAAAAGTATCAGAAATAGGAAATATAAATTCTTTCTTTTAATTTTCCGTGCTACATGTGGTTATTTAAGAATTTTCTATAATATTTAACTTTGAAACATGAAATTATAGGCAGGGCTATGGAGTCGTCAAGAAATAGTTCTAACTCCGACTCCAACTTCGACTCCTACTCTAACCTTGCTGCTAAATGTATGTATATGAGACTGGTCCTTATTTGACTTAAAGCTCTTTTTTTAATGCAGTACCTTTTAAATGATATAGTATAGCAAGAAAATAACTCTGTAAAAATTTCAAGTTGATATTTAGCTTTAATAAAGTTATTTACATCTGACTTTATTCGAATTTTGGGATAAAGCAAAAAACACATAGCGCGCGACGAACAGCTTATTACGTTCCGAGGTAGATGTCCTTTCAAAGTATACATTCCTAGTAAATATGGGAAATATGGCATGAAAGCGTGGATAGCAGCGGATTCGGATACCGCGTTTTGCTTACACTTCCAAATATACTTGGGCAAAGTGGGAGACAATGCTGAAAGGAACCAAGGCGAACGGGTTATTCTAGACTTAGTGTCTTCATACCGTGGACGAAATGTGACTACCGATAATTTTTTTACAAGTCATAAAGCTAAAGCAAAAAATTACAGTTGTTGGCACAGTGAGGAAAAACAGACGTTTTTTGCCAGTTCGTGCAACAAACACAAAAATTGCGTAAGCTTCCCATACACTCAAGTAAATTTTTTTTTCTTGAAAAAGAAACTGTAGTTTTGTATGTGCCTAAAAAATACAGAATGGTTTATTTGCTTAGCACTCTTCACCATAACAGCAACATTTTAGAAGATAATCCAAAAAAAATTCCGTGCAAAAGAAAAACAAATTCTCTAATTTATTAGATATTTCTGCTCTCAACGTTTTTATAATATGGACTGAAATATATCTTGAATGACAAAAAAATAAACTGCACAAAAGGCACCTATATTTCATGCAAATGTTGACCGTGACTGCGCCTCAAATGGTCCATCCGCTAAGTCCAATTTTGGCATACTCTTTCCAACATTTCGGTCGGTATCTCATGAATAAATGCTTCAATGTTGTCTTCCAATGCGTCAATTGAAGCGGGAATGTGTGTATAGACATGAGCATTAATATAGCCCCACACAAAATAGTCTAAAGGCGTTAAATCGCACGATCTAGGTGGCCAATCGACCGGTCCCGAAAGTGAAATAAAATGTTCACCGAACTCGCCTCTCAATAAGTCCATTGTTAAGCGTGCAGTGCGGCATATGGCATCGTCTTATTGAAACCACTAGTCATGCAAGTCAAGCTCTTGCATTTTGGGCAAAAAAAAAAGTTGGATATCATCCCACGGTAAAGCTCACCATTCACAGTTACTTTACGATTTGCATCATCTTTGAAGAAGTACGGTCCAATGATGCCACCAGCCCATAAACCGCACCAAACTGTGACTTTTTCTGGATGAATTGGAAGCTCTTGCAATGCTTCTGGCTGATATTCACTCCAAAATCGACAATTCTGCTTATTAACGTACCCATTGAGCTTTAAATGAGATTCGTCGCTGAACACAAGAAGCGCGCGATGAAATTTCTTAACAGAGCACGCATTTTGATAACAAAATTCGATCATTTGCAAGCGTTGTTCGTTTGTAAGACGATTCATGGTTAAATTATATACCAAACTGAAGATTATTGACAGTGAAACAAAACACGAAACGTGCGTCGGAAATCGTATTAATAATAAACTTTGTATTCCCGAAACTTACTTTGATAATATAATTGCATGTGGCCGTGCATAAAACTGAATTGGCAAATTGGTTTTTTTCGTTGTTTTCTTACGAAGACAATAGAATGAAGCGGTTTGTTTTTTAATTTTGTTTTTTCTTTTAACCCACTTACAATTACAAGTTGAGTCGGAAAGAACCCAACCAATTGTAGGGGGATGTAAGAAAAGATAAACTCACTGTTTATTGTTGGTGTTTTGTTTAAGCTTTGATATTGTTACAAGCAAGACTTATAGTGTTTATAACTCTTATTCGCTTTAGGGTTTTATTTGTTTAATATTTTTGGCTTTTCTAAAATCTTTGGAAAAGGTTTCCTGATGAGCTGGTCTAAGCAACCGGCGAAATGCGCATAGAAGCTAGCTTTCCCTCAACAATAAATTTCAGTGTATTTATCAAATATAAAAAACTGGGAATTTAGCACGTCGTACGGAAATCGTATTAATAATAAAGTTTGTATTCCCGAAACTAACTTTGATGCGTCAGCGGTTTAAACCAGTGTTGCCAAAAAAAATAATAGCTAAAAAATCACCCGATATATAACTGTTTCAAAATTGTTCTATTTGAAATATTCTGTGAATCATTGAAAAATATTACGGCGAATATAAAAAAATTCGCCTTTCGTAACGTACATTCAATGGGGAAAAAGTTTATACGTATATGACTGACAGTCTAAAGTTTTTTTTACCAAATAATAATCTTAAAAAATATTAAATAAATATACATACCGACAAGTTATAGACAAAAAAATTTCAAATTTCTTAAACTTACAGCCATTTCTTAAAGAAAATTCCATAAATTTTAAAATTATATTGATAAATCAATGTATTTTTGAAAAAACTTTAAAATTCCTATGTGGATTTTTAATATACTTTGGGAAATATCCTAAATTTAGAACATTAATCTATGTATTTTTAAGTTTCTACAATAAAACGACTTTTGTGTAATTTTTCAGTAATTTTCTGAAATCGATTTCTCAGGTTTTCTTGTACTTCCTACTTTAAGTACTACTTATCTTTGCTACTCTTAAAATCAAGAAAAACTACGCTAAATTAAAACAAGTATTAAATTAAAAAATCACAGTGCAATTTTAAATGTAAAACCGTGTGTGACGTGTTTTTTATTATTGTTCCTCTTTACCCTGAAGATGAGATCCAGTGGATTTCGAAATATTGGAAACATTTTTTAAATAAATAAAAAAAAAAAATATAAAAAACCTGACCTTGAGCTTAACTAATTTTTTACATTAAAATTACAACAAAAGGTCGAACAACACACATATTGAATATGGAAAAAATCACCATTGATTAAAACTTTATTTGTCTTCGATTTCAGAACATGGCGTTTGTAATATAAAAATCACACATGGCCATATTTTATTAGCAAAAATCCTAAAAAAATTATTTGGTTGCTGTTTTGAAAGGGATTTTTTGTTTTTGATAAATTACAAAAATTATCCGTTCATTGGTAACAAATAATGAAAAAATCGTTGTACACAGTACAAATTATTCGAGCTCGTAAATAATTGTATCAAGAAAAACATATTCGTACGTATTATTATTTTAGAAAAAAAAACCAAAATGAAAAAAATATTCACATCTCCACATTAAAAAAAATATAACCAATTTGGTTAGAAATATCCAAAAACGGCAGCGATGCTCTTGATGCTTATTCATATAACCATTGAAAATAAGGAGTAATATTGGAAAACAATAAGGCATTGAGACAAAAATACACACATAAATATCAAACTACTTTGATATTCAAACAACAACAACAACATATCTAGTGATTATCATGTTGAAGTAGATAGAGCGGTTAGTATCAATGAAACATATTTATTGGTTGAGTCAACAAAAAGTTTCCTTAAAAATACTGTTGTTTTCGGTAATAGTTTTTTACTTCCACACGCAGAGAAAAAACATGGTTGGGAATGGTTACGGCAACAACACTATGCTTAATGTAACAATATATTGTTGTCGTAGACAAATGATTGTTATTTTTATTTAATATCAACAATATTATAATTACTGTAAACATATCAATGTTTATCGCAATTATGAATTTGAGTATTGTTGACCGAAAAATAATTATTTTTCTAACAACTTAATTATGATAACTTTCTAAACATATTATATTTCTCACAACCATATCATGATATTTAATAGCCATAACATGATAACTTTCTATTAATTTATCATATTATGTTAAAGATGCAATCAAACTATTTTTACTCTAATCGTATTATGTTAGCGCCATTTGTAAAATAATTTTGAAGCAGTTGTGTCGTTTTTTTTATTTGTGAGCGGTTAAACAATTAAAAGATAAAATTCCATAAAAAAAATTAGTTTAAAGAAATTAAAAAATTAAAATATTAGCGGAGTTCATTTAAGTATAAGTGATGCATTAGTGCAAATGCAAAATATCATAGTTTTTTTGTAAAATCCAACAACAAAACACACAGAGATTTTGTTATATTTTATAAAAGTGCTACGATATTTCATCAACATCTTAAAATTGAAAAAATGGACACACGCGGTTGCCCATGAAAACCACAGATTTTTCATTTGCTCTTTTGCAAGCCTTATATTGAACTTCGCTATTTGATTAACATTAAGAAAAATTGTAAAAAGCCACAAAATAAAAATTCGATGCAAAAATAATTTAATTTATTTTGTATTTTTATGACAGCTGTGAAAGGTGTTGTATCATAATATGATTGCTTCTAAATTTATTATGATTAACATGATGATTATATGATTACTTCTTAGCTTATTATGATTAACATGACAATAATATGATTAATTTCTTAGCTTATTATGATAAACATGACAATAATTTATCATACTTCTTAACTTAGTATGATTAACAGAATAATAATATGATTAAGGGAAAAATATTATGATGCCATATTACGAGTATATTTAGTCATAATATGATTCAATAATAAACTTAATATGGTGACTACAATCATAATTCTTATCATAATATGTTGCTCTTAGAATATGTTTACCACAACCATGTTTTTTCTTTACGTGCAGTAGTTAGTTACAAAATTAATCATACACATCATTTATTAGTTAGTTGGTGTTAAATCATATGAAAAAAAATGTTCAATAAATTAGAAACTACCCTGTCGGACATTCAGTTAACTTTAAATTAACTGAAAGCTAACTATTTCTCAAGTAGTGGTGGTTGACACTTGTATTACTTTTATATGGAATTAACTAACTATTTTAACATTGCGATGTCCTAGGAAGTAGTCAATTGTCCGACTCTGCATTACTTGCAGTTAACTTTAAAATTAGCTACCTAGCCGTTAACTTAAAGTTAACTTTTTGTAGCTAGATATAAACTTACTACTTTAAGTTGGTTTTTTTAAATTAACTATTTTATTAAAATTGTATATAGTTATTTTATTTAATTTTTTAATTATAAGTAGTATAACCTGGCCATTACCGATTACCTGTTTCTACTCCTTATATTGTAATAATGGCCCTAAATAATTAAATCTTTTGTGGGTCTTGGAGCCGTTTGTTTGCCAATCGACTTGGCTCTCTCTACTTAAAATTCACAGTGTTTTTGAATACACTTTGGTTAATGTAAATTTTGCATTGCTTAGTAGTTGGCTTTAAGTTAGTCTATACAAGCTAACTTAAAGTTGGCTTTTTTTGTAGTTAGCTACTCATTTGACGGCAGGGTAAGTATATAAAATTGAAATTTTAAATTAACTGAATCACTTTTCCCCCCAACCTAATAGTATTTATCTATTTAATACTTCAATTCGTATGTACAGTTCATTGTGCATCGACAAATTTTATTTAGACGTATTAAATCGTCCCGTTAAATAAGTAGGAAATTTGTTGAGCGTGGAATTGTGGAAGGTAGTTTGTATACTTGAAATTTGTCTATGTATTGTGTATGTTAACGAAACAGTGTCCTTTATATTGTAAATACTAAAGCTTGAAATTACGTTGAATCATTATTTTGTGGTTTCTACTACATCGATAACCGTGCATTGTGGTTTATTTCGTCCGCCAATTTTCAAAAAGCTATTAACTACAATAGCATACATGTATACATACACATGTATGTACATTAATAACAACAACAACTTTATAAACATTACTAACAATACCAGCAACGACAACAACAACAACAACATTATAACAAAAGTAAAAATGCCACATTAGAAGCACTTTTATCTCTTCTCTAAATGTTTAGTATTGTAATGAATTTCATATGTATAAGTACAACAACGATAACAACAACACCAGCGACAGCTAAAACAACGACAGCGGCAATAGCAACAACAGCAATAACGAAAATAGTTATATGACGGCAATGATTATATGGAGGACGATAGAGATGTTGATAATGTGAGTGTTGGTATTAGTTTAAGTTGGCGAAAGAGAAATATATGAAAGCAGGAACAGTGGAGTAGGCTTAAATAGCAGTTGCAAAAACAAATATATAGACATTATAATTCGTATAAGACCTTTGAAATTACATAATATAAAATATTCAAAAAACAGTTTTTCCTGCTATTTTTGAAGTCCAACTTTTTTATAGTGTATAGTAGAGTATTAAATACTTAGTTTTGGTCAATGGCTTGATTTCCTATTCAAGCATTAAAACTAGCTATAAAGCACATCTATACGTTTACATCCATATTTACTGCTCTATGGCAAAGACAATGCAATAAACTCATTTTAGCCATAATATCTATTTTTTATGCTTGTTCTAGGATAGTATTAAACAAATTTTTTTTATTACAGTGAATATTGCAGTGAAGCTAAAGTTTAAGAACTTGTTGGGCAACGTAAATACTGATATATTAAATAAAATCTTTCCTTAAATACAAATGTGATATACATGCACCTGAGATGCAAAAATTCCCTTTTTTCAGGAGTAAAAGACCTTTATTTTTTAAAAGGGGACAATATTAAAATATAAATGTTATAATGGCTTATGTATCTTAGATATACATCGGCAAAGGCAACAAATTTAAGGACACTTTGTCAACCGATTTGAACAAAAAATACACCACTTGAATGATTTTTACTTACAGTAGCGCACAATATATTCTTTAAGCGGAAAAGTCTCTGGAACGTTTTTGATATTCAACCCCTTTAGGGAGTAAACGGGGAGCCCTGTATTTTGATTGGTCTTTGCCACCCCATTTAACTTTTAAATCAATAATGATAGAAATAAAGATTATTCCAAATTCGTTGCTTATCTAAAAAATACAATAATGAATTTGATACTTTTGGAAATTTGAACGTTTAAGGCGTGAAAAATCATATCTATTATTAGTACTTTTTTACAAAACATTTTTCCACATTCATTGACATATGTATACATATCGATACCTTCCCATAAGAATGTATTAAGCGACATTTCCAAAATTGTGTAGGAAACGAAAAAAAAACGTCTCATTTAGTTATTTAATTGTGTATTTTATTGAAAGGAACATATTTGGAAAGCGATTTTCAGAATACAAAACATATTTAAAAATGTGGCTAAGCATAATTTCTTTGGCGGATAAAACCAATTACAGGGTGCAACATTATTCCAGTGAGATAACTTGACGGTGGATACAATTTTTTTTTCTCTCTAATTTCCTTTGCATCCATGATAGGGCAGCGAAACCCAGGCCAAAATGTGGCGCTTAACTTCTAGTATAGTTCCACATCAAAAAGTCATTTTCGAAAAAAGTGTCGCTTAATACATTCTTATGGGAAGGTATCGATATTAAATTATGGGGTGCTACTACAATATTGAAATTTTTTATACTTTAACTTTAAAGGGAAAACGGGAAATTGTATTTTATTCTTTCACTTCTCCGTGCCGCATGTGGTAATTTTTCCAATTTCTATTACACTGAACTTAGAAACATAAATTTATAGCTGCAATGTCCTGAGTGAATAAGAACCTTTTCGATCAAAAATTTTGGTACTTTTTGTGCTTCAACTGGTACTTTTTGAATTTCCGATTGAATATGTAAGAGGGATCTTTTTGGTAGTTTTTCGTTCTACAGTTTGTGCTTTTTGAATTTTCGATATTATAGGACCTCGAAACATAAAATTAAACTTCAAGGGCCAGATTGAATGAGCATCTATAAGAGGGATCTTTTAAGTTCTTTTTCGTTCCTTAATTGTTTTAGAATTTTTATTAATACTGAACGTAGAAAGATAGTAGCTAATCTTCCAGTCTTGTTCTCAACTTTTTGATTATACCATGATAATTTTAAATAGATTTTACTAATATATGGCCTTTAAAAGTTGCAGCTTCTTTTATGTGTTTTCAAAGGCATGCATAATATTGGTCACCATACAGTACAGTTTTCAAGTAACCAACACTCATTTCATACCAGAAACAATAGTAATTTAGCGGTAGCCAGATGCAGATTGGAAACAACCAGACGAAGAGTGGAACATATAGGCAGTCGTGAGTTTAACAACTTACCGCAAAGTTTAAGATGTATATCTAGAATTTCTATTTTTAAAAATTCAGTAAAAAGAAAATTTTTTGGAAAGTTAGATAAACTTCTGCTTTAATTATTTGAATTCATTGTAAATACTTATTTTTATAATTATTAAATATTAATTTTTTTTTTTCTATTTGTTATTAAGTTTTTAATGTTGTAAATATTGACTTGTGCCAACTCGCCTCAATAATGCCTTTATGGTGCTGAGGCTTTGAAATTGTAATGATTTATTTTTTTTAAATATGTAAATATGTATAAATAAACAAAAAAATTTAAATATAAGTATTACATATCGATACCTTCCCATAAGAATGTATTAAGCGACACTTTTTTCGAAAATGACTTTTTGATGTGGAACTATACTAGAAGTTAAGCGCCACATTTTGGCCTGGGTTTCGCTGCCCTATTATGGATGCAAAGGAAACTAGAGAGAAAATAAAATTGTATCCACCGTCAAGTTATCTCACTGCAATTATGTTGCACCCTGTAATTAGTATTATCCGCCAAAGATATTATGCTTAGCCACATTTTTAAATATGTTTTGTATTCTGAAAATCGCTTTCCAAATAGGTTCCTTTCAATAAAATACACAAATAAATAACTAAATGAGACGTTTATTTTCGTTTCCTACACAATTTTAGAAATGTCGCTTAATACATTCTTATGGGAAGGTATCGATATTTCAAAAAAAAAAATTTACAAGCAGAGTCCAGAGAGATTGAGAAACTATAAGAGGAGACTTTTTGGTACTCTTCTGTTTTTTAATTGGTACTTGCAAATTTTGTTTATATTATTGAACTTATAAAAATGAATCAAACGTTCATTGCCTTCATAATATATAGACCGAAGGTTGGTCCCTCGAAAAATCAATCCACTAAAAAACACAAATGATCAAAACTTGGAAATTCATATATACTTATAAGTATGTTTCTTTTATAGTTGCATAAATAATTATGGTCGAATTTCGGCTACTGGGCAAACACTTGTTTATGTTAATGTGTACTGGGTATTTAAAGTAATATATTTATCTGTGTGTATATTTGCGCGAAAAGGTTCACTTCAGGTAACCTGAGTTCAAGTGCCTCCATATGGCCAGTTTTGGTGATTATTTTTGTGGCTTTTTGCTGACACTGTAAACAACTAGAATAAGTGACAGCTGGAATTAGTGATAAGGATGGCATAATTTATAGTTGAAGCTCGGACTTTTATTATGAAATAATTATAATTTTTGTTTTATTAATTTGACATGGATGCTGCCTTATCCTTAAATATAATACAGTAGTTTTCCGGTTTAACGAACCAAAGTACTGGTCAGGCCTGTTCGTTAAACTGAAAAGTTCGTTATAAGCCATACTTATGTCTAGTACCCATGTTATGAATAAATAAATAACTAGAACTGTTTTATTTGTGGTTTATTTTGAAATATCTTTTGAGATCATATTCAACATTTTTGAAATTTTCGAAAGGAAATAATTCCCAGTTTCTATCTTTTGAGATCTGTATAACATATTAAAACAAATTAAAAACGCTACAATTCATTACTCTGGTAGCGTAAGACCTAAAATAATTTTAATGAAAAATAAGATCAAATTTATTTTCCATTTCCTTCAAAATTTTACATAAAAAATCTGTCGAGTAATGTTTGTTTTTTTAGATCAATGCATGTATGAATGTCGTTGTCATAAAAACCAAGAAAAACGTTGTTACTTCATTCTTGGAAATTCATCTTGTTTCATTTTTAAATCCAAAGTTTGTACTTTTTGCACAAATTCCCAACTCGCAATCCATTTAGGTAATCATCCACAATTTTAAGTTTTTCTTTCAAAAGAAGTCTCTTTCTTGTACTCACTTTACTGATCATTGCAGAATAATCAGACAAAAATGCTACATAAACAAAACCTAAAATAGCGGTACTTTTTGCAACTCACTTTGTTTTTAGTTAGAAATTACTTCACATTATGCTTTTTTAAACTAAAATTATGAATCATATTTGTTCTCTAAATTGAGCACAAAAAAATATATTTTGTTCGCTATATAAGGAACTCAATGGAGCAAACTTGTGTGTTCATTAAATGCCATGTTCGAAGAATCGAAGTTTCGTTAAACAGGAATGCTACTGTAAGTGTAAAAAAGGTGTAGTGAAAATATTTAAAAATATGAATTGGATCTTCTTAAATGTACTAGAGAATCTTTGGTTTCAAAGTTCCATATGCTTCATGGCTTCAAGGTCAGTAGTGGACTTGTTCAAAGATCCAACCATTTTTTGGGCCTTAAAGTGGTCAGTAGTACTGTGGACAATGTCAACATTGAACCAGTACTGTTTTACTGTTGACATTTCCTACAGGAGTTTTATTTTACATAGTTGTAGCTCCGTTTGTTATGTCGGTGTATGTGAATATCTGTGTAATCACATTTGTTTTAGTTGTAGTTTCAGAAGTTTTTATATTCCTGTATTGTTCATTGTTTATGATTATTTTTTGTGGTCATTGTTTTGAGTACCGTTTTAATGTCATGCCGAGTTTTTGTCATTATTTTTTGCACATTTTTGTCATTGTAAATATAACACATGCTGTTTTTCTACTTCTGCTCGGTTACAGTTTTTATGTGATAAAAACAAAAATTTAGTTTGTTTTTTTTCCAGCACATCAATGTGTTTTACATACTAACGCCACTAAACAAAATCGTGGCAGACCGAATGTATCGTAAAGTTTTTCATCTTATTTTTTATTTAACATTTTTTGAAGGGCATTCCTGTTGTACAGCTTGAAATTATTGTCATAAAAATTACGTACACATTTAGAATTTGGTTATAATAACACCACCGAACAGCGAACAGGCAACCGACTAACCAGTTAAAGCTTATGATACTGGAATATTACGTATACGTTTTACATATTCCACATATAGTATGTGTGTGTGTGTGTGTGTGTTTAAATAAACTATTCATTGTCCGTCATATGAAAAATACATGTTTTGGTTTTAAGCGTTTATTTATGGGAAAATAAATATTTAAAGACCTAATTTTCTGCGTTTTTTTCGTAATATTATTATTGATTTTTTTGTTTATTTTTTTTTTATTGTATTTTATGCTAAGTGGAAAATGCAATAATATTTTGTTAGAAATTGGCTTGTGTAAACATGTGTGTACGCTTTTTATTGCAATTATTGTAGTTTTCATAATTATCGCCATGAAAACGTGCTCATTTTATTGAAATTTTTTGGACATATAAAACATGAATAGAAATGTGATATAGTTACAAAGTAATTTAAGAAAAATAAAAGCAGCTATAGTAAACATTACTTTTCTTTTAAAGTATTAAGAAAATAGATTAAATAAATTCTAGCTACATTTTATAATCTGTTAAGAATTTAATCGATTTGTCTGTTATATACAAAGATCAGGACCCAATAAAAAATGGAGCTTCCAACGAAGCAGGTTTATAAGGGAGAAACATAAAAGTTTCGCTTACCACTGCGCTTACGGAAGACATGAATTTTATATGGCGAGTTCCCACTTTGAAGCAATACATTTTTAACATATAACGCGCATTATTCAGCGCACATAAAAATTGTTGGATGTAACGATCAGCTTTACACACTGAATGTTTTGATACCGTTATTTTTTAGTATTCTCCCTTACAAACCTGCTTCGTGGTAAGGGAATGCCATAGCACTTGAAAGGTTATTTTTTTTAATAAAAGTTGTTGAGAGTTCTTTCACTTACTTTACTGCATTTCTGTATGTCTTATTGCGTAGCGCATATTTGTTCGCTTATTTTTTTAAATGTACTTTAAGTGCTTCGCAAAATAATAAAATTTTTTATTGGGGAGCTATGAAAAATAAGCCGTTAAAGTAATTTTGTTGGTATTGACTAACAACATTGAAAAAAGTTGGAGCTGAAACACTGAATTTGTTTGTGAAAATATTAACACTTTTAAGTTTTGTAAATAGTGATTTCAGCGATTTTTTCAAAAAATGTTTTCAGGAACACGTTTTTCGTAACTAAAGACTTCAGAGCGAAATGGATGAAAATCTGCGATAAGTTTATTTATTATGAGAACGAAAGTTTGTGATTTCTGCTAGTTTTCATAATTTAATTTTCCTGTCTTCTTTTTTTATTAGTACATGGTAGTTGCGAAAGTTCGTATTAGATGCGATACCTAGTCTGCTCGCTTGTTCTTTAATAGTTCAAAAGCTTGGATAATAGTGCTGTCTGTCTTGATCTGCCCTGAAATACCATTCCGGTTTTAGTACTGTAGTTTTGGCGAAAGTTTCTCGTTAAAGCTGTACCTCATATTTCTGCATATGCTCAGGCTGCGACATTTTCTTTTAGCACTCTAAAAATAATATCGGATGATGTCTCTATTGATGGTCCAGACAGGTTTTGTCAACAATATAGAATTCTTCATGGTCAAGGCAGATTGTCCGCCTGTTCCTTATCAAAGAATTTACTTTGCAAGGGGATTTAAGAGTAGGGCCAGCTTGGCAGCTGATAGCGGAAAAATGTTTAAGTTGCTTTGTTGTTGAAGGCAATGTAATAGTTTAAATTAATTTTTATGTAAAATAAAATCTGCAATTAAAATTAAACATTAATTTTTGAGAAAACCAGTGTAATGTCAGGTTCGCTTGCTATTAAGTTACAAATTATTAAAACACAACGAAGACCTCGAAAAAACAATTTTAAATTGAAAAACCTTTAAGTTTGCCGATATATCGGTATCGGCGATATTTTACTAGCGATATGACGATACTTTTTTTATATTTTTTTTTAACAAAGAAATTTTTCAAGCCAACTTATAGCAAATACATATCCAAAGCAGAGCATAAAATCAAACAGAATAAAAAATTGTTTCTTTAAATTCTTAAATTGGAGGTCCATACCACACATTCTACGAGTTTGTTACTTTTTTGACTATTTTTCAAGACGCATGCTAAATTAGAAAGTTGGATTACTACATGCTATCGATATGTCAATGCATTTTACGCGTTTGCTGTGTAACTTGTCAATACAATGTTGCACTACTACTCGGTGGACTGATGCATAAACAAATTGATCGCATGTCGTGGACCCGCATCTTTAGCCGGTTTGCTCTGCACTATAATGGTAGAACGTTCTCCCATTGATAAATCTTGTATGTATTTGTACCTTTTAAGATGTTTTTTTGCTAATATTTAATGATTTTTGTGAAATTGAAAATGAGTTTGCTACAAATTTTGGTCATCTTTAAATAGACCGCAAAATCCATAAGCAAAGACACTACATGTCTTTCTGACGATATTTTGCTAGCTAGCAACAGTCTTCGAACAATATAAGAAAAGGCAATAAAATAATTAACTGAGATGCAGAGTAGTTCAGAGTCCTAAAAATTTATGACTTACGTATCATAAGCACTGAATGAAATATTTGAGGGTTAAGAGAATAGTTAATTGATACAAAGTTTGCAATTTAAAAAGACAATAGATTGAAAAACGTATTATTGAGCTACTTGACATAACATGGTCACCCGTACACCTAGAAATGACTTTTGTAGCGTTTGTAAAAATCTTAAACGGTATTTTGAGGAAGGAATATCTGTCTATCCTACACTGTGGTTCAGTCTAGATATATCTTAGATCTTCTAATTTTTCTAGAGACTCCATTTGTTAACTGACGCAATAAAATCTCATACCAAAAATTTAAAAACATGGCGCAAAAATACTTAAGTTGGCAAATCTGCTTCAAGTGGAGTTGCGAAATCGTCTGTCTCCGCAAAAGTTGAGAATACTTTGTTTTTTTAAATAAAAATCTTATTAATTTTAAATATTTATACAGCGGCGTTCTGGAAATCGAAAACGCAAGAAATTTAAACGTCGTTTTTAATACGATTTCTGCAACAAAAGAATTTTATGACAAATATTATACAAATATTTCTCTATTAATTAGAATTTTATAACAAGAATTATTAAAAACAACTTCCAAATTCATTCGTTTTGCGTTTTTGATTTGCACAACACCCCTAATAGTCTATCACACTGTTTTTTTTGTTTAAAAAATACATGAATTTTTGTTAATTTTACTATGAATTCCAATTTAATTTGTTGTTTTTAAAATCTTATTAAAATCAAATTTGAAAATTAATAATCTTTTACACTGTAATTTTGTATAATAAAGGAATAAAATGCCCCGGTAGGCTAATTGGTAGTGAGCTAGTCTATCAGCGCCGTGGTTGCGGGTTCTTTTCCCGCCAGAGGCTCTGGGTCCTTTCCTGCATCCGAGCTTCACGGGATTAGGAAATTAAAAAAAAAAAAAAATAACTCCACTTGAGTTTTGTTTATTTTATCTTGAAGTTAAGTTGAATATTTAAGTCGGTATCGTATCGGCAAAAAGCGTATCGTTGCCTCCCTAATAAAAATAAGAGCATCTTAAGATCAAGTGGAAAATTTTGCCGTAAATGGCTTAAAATCTCTCAAATGAAGAAGTGTAGTTTTAGCTTGTATATTTCTACACTCAAAGAAAAAACATGTTATAATATGGTGTCCTCCAACAAAATAATTTTTAAAGAAAATTATAAACATATTATGTTTGATTTTACCATATTATTGCCACCGACAACCATATTATGGTAAAATTATTCCTCAATCGAGAAGCCTTAACCATATAATGGTTGCTTCCGGACATGTTATGGTTAATAATAACTAAAATATGTTTTACACTTATAGAAAAATGGTTGGTTTTCAACCATAACATTTTGTTCTTGCTAAAGAGGAAAATACTGTTGTTAATTTAAAAACAAATTATTGTCATCATAAAATGCTTAGAGGCAACCATAATACGGTTGCGGCTACTTGATGGAAGAATAATTTAACAATAGTATGTCTGTCGGTGACAACAATAATATAAACATAATATATTTCACATTTTCTTTAAACATAGTTTTGTTGGAGGTGTCCATATTTTATCATGTTTTTCTTTCTATGTATTTGCCTTTAAACCCAGGATCTAAATCCTTGTTAAATTTATAAAAAAAACATTAAAGTAAAATAAAATCGTAACAAAATTGAACACCCTTAAAATCAATTGTAGTTTTCTTGCGAGTAAAACAACTTACATGATGTAAAAGACGAGAAAATAAATAAAAAAAAACTTCAACAAAATATTGTCAATCGTCCATCGTCAATCGTCCAACTAGTAAAATAACCCAGTCTCAGTTTTATTACTTTTTGTGTGTCAGTGCAAATATTTATCTTAACATTTTGTTCTATTTTTTCATGTATCCTTGCCGTAATGCCAATGAGCTTATAATTGCTCTCAAGTAAGACTAACTTTTTTAGGTTAATTGCTTGCGATTGCAAGGGATGTAATAAAAAAATCTATACTAAAAACGCCCCAAAGAAAGCATTGTAAGAAAGTAAATGCCATACATATAAAATATTTGTCAAATACATTGTAATAAGATGCTGGCTAAGAGGACAACGACTTAATTTACAGAGATACAATCAATGAAATAAAAAAAAAACATATATATATATGTACATAAATTTAAGGAAAAGTTTTGTAGGGAAAATTAATGATAGTGCTAACATTGTACAAGAATTATATCAAATTTTTTGGCTTAATAGAATTAGAGTGGCTATTTGAGTAATAAAGGTTAAACGATATATACAAAAAAGCCCTCAAGAATATCTACTTCCATAATAAGGAATTTGGCATGTTAACAGCAAAAAAAAAAAAAAAAAAAAATAAAATATACATAAAATTTCTTAAATATCTGTCAAAGAAAAAACCTTTTTTATTCTTCCACAAAAACTTGATATTCTGAACGTACACTTTTTATATTGATTTAATATTAAGTATACGGCGCTGCTTACAAGCTCTCTGTTTCGCAACATAAAACAGGATGTCGCATATATAACGTTATAATTTATTTAATAAATAACTTTCTTTAGTATTTATTTAAGGTTGGCATTTATTTAAATTTATTCAATACATAGTTTGAAAATTTGTTCGCAATGTGTCTTAAAGCGAATATCTTTAAAATGGTGTCCATTCATAGCTTGACTTGATGAGTACTTCCTAGGGCATTTTCTTTAATTTCAATTAGAATTTCATCACCCAGAGACGTGAGGGACATCTTCTTAAATTTCATCGTTTCAATTTGATAGTCCAAGATTTGGCTTAGAAAAGCCATAGTTGGAGGAGTTGTATCAACTATAGCGGTTTTTTTGTGGGAAACACAATTCTATAATTTTATATACCTTGGGCTTTAAGCGCCATTGGTTATGTGTTTAAAAATGATCCAGCTATTCTTTTCGAAGTTGTTTATCATAATTCTTTTCATACAAATTGATGCTTTTGATGTTTAACAATTAAGTTTAGGTTTTCATTATAAATTTGAAAATACATACACTCTTTGTTGACTTTTGATAGAAAAAAAAAAACAACTTTGGTTCATATTTGTGAGCCTTTTTATCAAAAATTTATCAAGATTTTTTTAAGCTAATTTGAAAGAAAGACAATGTTTTAGCAAAAAAATATTTGCTAAGTAAATCATAACGTTACTTATACGCCATCCTTTATAAGTATTTGTATCAGTGTTCGAAAATAAGCAGAACATTGTTTAGCGTTAGGTTCACACACCCCGGAACGATATTAATTTTTTTTGTGTTTGTGTAGACGAACACAACCCTTAATACCGTTCGTAACTATTTTTAAAAAAGACCCGAACATTATATAGTGTTCTGTTCTTCGTTAAATAACAGAACAATTGCAGTGATAATGTAGACAAACATTATATTTTAATGTTCTACAATGCTTCTGTTTTTAAATTGATAAAGAAATTAACAAACAAAAAATTTTAGTAGCAACCGCAGCTCGAAAAGCTTGTGTGTGTATTGTGTATATGTTTTGTTTGTTTAAAATTATTTTGCTGGCTTTGGTATTTTGTTTTTGTAAAAAATGTTGGGTTTTTTTTACCAGCCAAAAGGGACGAAGATTAAAAAGCTGAACCGAACGCAATGAAGTTTGTGGTTAAAAAAAAAAAAACCGAACGGAATTAAATGTTCTTATCTTTTGTTGAGTTGGATAAAAACAGTATTATTATTGTGTTCGAAAGATGGAAAACAAGGAAACGATCAGGGCTGCCAGATTTGACGATTTATCGTCATTTTGACGAATTTTTGTTCGGAAATCAGCAAAACGGCACTTTGCACTTTTATAAAAAGTTAAGATTTTTTCAGTCTCCAAAGTCTGAATAAAACATTACACTTTCTGACACTTTCGTTTTTTAATCTTGGAATGTTGAACAGCCGTACCTTAAGAAGAGCGTAAGGCGTACCAAAGCAAGAGCGTCAACATTGTGTCACGAACAAAAGTGATAGTTTTTTTTAAAACGCTAGATTGACCAAAAATATTTAAATTGCCATTTTTAATTAACAATAGCGGCCAACTTCACTATTAAACGAGCTGTCAAAGTCGGGTTTTCCGTTTGCAAAGCGTTAGCGCCGCTCTATTTAGGTATGCTTCATATAACTTTTTTGGCATGACACAATTTGAAAACTAGAAAACGCGTGCCGCTTTTGTTTGGGTACGTCTGTTATTACAAGTCTTAAGAAAATTTTTAAATGATTATCTTTAGAGAACAAGAACAACAATGCTACACTTTGTTTATCTTTCGTAAAACCATCATTGAAATATACGGCGAACATTTCATGAATTGTAAGATAATACCTACATCAGTCTCATACGATTCTTGACATGATAGACTCGTTATATAATTTTTATCCACGTCTTAAACGATTCCCACAACGATTGAAGAAAAGTAGCTCTTACACATTTGAAAACGCTAGCTGGGTATGAAGTAATTATGATGTTTGAAGGTTTTTTTTTTATTAAAATCAACCAAAAATTGTGAAGAAAACTAAATTTTTAGTTGTACGATTTTTTTGATGATTTTTTTCTCAGGAAATTGACGATTTCCTTACCAATTTATCTGGCAGCCCTGGAAACGATATTTTTTTTAATAAATTTATTACACAAACACTTTTAGCGTTTGTGTTTTCCACAAAACTGCCTAACCGAACAATAAAGAGCGATATTCAGTGCACCACCATCATGTATAACAAGAGGAATTATTCATCAGAGAACCAAAGAAGTATATATTTTATAGTTCCTGGAATAAATCTTAGTCTGCTTAGCCATGGCCGTCTGTTGAAGACACGCTCACTTCCCAACGGACTTTAAAGAAAATAACGGGTTTTTATATGTACAATTCTTTCTAGTTCTCCTAATTTTAATTAATATTTCCATTTTTTTCTTTGTTCAATGTATCCTAACAAATGTTTGGTTATTCTGGCAAAAGAAATTGTTGACTTGAAATTTCGAGAAATTCGAGAAAATTGGAAAACTAGTTAATCAATATCAAGTTTTTCTCGAAATTTCGATGTAAAATACAGCTGAAAAATGCGAAAAAGCATTTAAAATTTTAACAATGATGCAGTTTTTCTAATTAGTTGGTTTTAATTTTAATTTTCCTAGTCTATAGTTGCAATTATGCCAAAGACAGAAAAACAAAATTCCAATTGAATTGCGAGATAGAGCCTTGAAAAATTGGCATAATCTTTAACCAAAATATAAATCAATATACTAAAATTATAGCGGCAGCGAAACGAGCAAAACTCAATTAGAGTTTTGTTAGTTCGAGAAACTCCACATCAGAAGGAGTTTGTGTGTTGGACAATGTAGTTTAACTTTTTTTTTGTGTAATATACCCAGCAAAACTTGGTAATGACTTGCCATTACTGAACAACTTACTTTTCAATGACTACTACATACCATCTGCATTACATAGAAGTAGTTTGGTAATGGCCGACATATAATCTGATACCTAAGTACTTGTGTATGAGTTGATTAACGAAATTTATAATTTATTCGTAATAAAATGCATCTACGGTTGAAGTTTTTTCAAATCTAATACAAATTGATTTAAAATATTTGTTCTTACGATTTGTTTTTTTTTTTTTTTATTATAAATAAAAAACAATTTGTAATAAATTTGAATATGAAAAATTATGCTGTACTGAAATTTTATAGTCATGACATGTTAGTTGTAATTTTGGTAACATCGGAGTAATTAGTTATTTAAGTCCCTATTTGTAAGCGAATGTGGTAATGACTTATTTATCTCCCTATTTGTAAGCGAATGTGGTAATGACTTATTTAACTCCCTATTTGTAAGCGAGGATGGTAAGTAGTTGCCTCCAATAATTTAATCTCATATTTACGCTCTTTATTGAGTAAAAACATCGTTTTTTTATACAAAAACTACACTGCCCCGGTAGACTAGCTGGTAGTGAGCTAGTCTATCAGCACCGAGGTTGCGCGATCGAATCCCGCCAGAGACAGAAAAAAAATAAAAAATAAAACAAAGTAAAATAAAATAAGAAAAAATAGAAAAAAAATAATTTAAAAAAAATAATAAAAAAAAAATTTTTTTAAAGTCATGACATGTTAGTTGTAATTTTGGTGACATCGGAGTGATAACTTATTTAAGTCCCTATTTGTAAGCGAATGTGGTAATGACTTATTTAACTCCCTATTTGTAAGCGAGGGTGGTAAGTACTTGCCTCCAATGACATCACCGTGTTAAAATAATGAGTTAAAATGCCAATGTATAAGTAGTGAAGAGTCGTTATATTAGCTTTTTAACTCATTACTTTGCAATGTAAGTTTTTGCTGGGTATGAATGCATTATAACTGTATAAAGAACTGGATGTTTATATTGTTTAATAAATACATTTATAGATCTCATGAATTGTCATTTGCTTTTTTTTTGTTCAAACAAGCTTTTCCGGCAAATAAGAAAAGTCCGGAATAAGATTCGGTGCATCCGAACAATTTATTCTTGCTTAATTTTTATTTTTTAGTTGTTCGCCTAATTAGATTTTTTTTATTTTATTTTATGTTTTTATTATTCGCTTCTTTTGGCAACAACAATCAAACGTGTATTTAATCTATCTCAACATCATAAATTCGTCGAAAACTATTTGAATTTTTTATTCTGAATACTTGTACAACCGATTTCGTTATAATTGTTCGTCTTTTTTTTGTCGGCACTATCCGCCAGCCAGCCAATTAACTTGGAAGTATTTCTGAGTCGATCAACATACATAATTAAAGGTGGCTCCAGGAATAACATTTTATGGGTAACATATTAAAGCACAAACATGTACCCATCTACGGTGGTATAGGGTTTATACATTTATTAGTAAAATTAAATATTTGTTTAAATTAATTTTACTGTTGACTTAAACATATGTAAAACTATTTCAATTACTCTAAAATTCTACATTCTGTTGGTACCTTTATTTGTTTATCGCAATAACATTTCGATAGTAAAATAAAGTAATTTAATAAGGAAATTTGCAACACAAATGTGATTGAATAGAGAAGAGCAAACAAATGTGTAACACAAATCAACAAAACTTTTATTAAAATTCCTTAAAACCTTTTGCAATGTGGCAGTGTATTAAAAAAATAGAATATTTGTTGTTTTGTTAATAAAAATGCTTCTCCCTGTTATTTTACTCAGAAGAAATTAAAATTTAGGTAAATAAGTACAATACAAAAATAAAAGTCATGTAGTATTCGTATTTGCTGAATACAAATAAAATTTTCCTAGAATTTTATTTTCTAAAAATATTGTTTTAAAAACAAAATGTATTTTTTGCATTGACTTAATATTGAGCTTTATAAAAACATAATAAACTGAATATAGAAGTTAATTTTAGTTTTAGTAAACTAGAGAATTCAATTATTTGACTTTTGGCTTTGTTCGAGTAAAATTTTAATCGATTTTTTAATTTTAAAATTGCTCGATTGATCGAAAAAAGGTTATATATGTTTCTAATTGCTCGAATAATTAGAATAATTGAAATAATTTTATCCCGTGGGGAAAAACATACATCATACCTAATGAACACAAAAAAACAATAACGCATACATTAAGTTAAACAATAAACAATAAAATAACAATTAATATATGCTGCGTATACCTACAGTTCTTAAACTTTTAAATAAAACAAACAATTTATAAAATTAAAGCGCCGGCTGCAAAACAGGTAACCTCGGGCATGGTTTATACATTTATTTTTAATTTTGATATATGTCAAAGTAAATATAAAAATTTGCTGTTTAAGAACTAAATTTCTAACGGTTGGAATTTGACGTTTATGATGATATGGCGCCGTGCAATGAAGCCATAGGAAATAAAGCTATATTTCCAAACCATAGAGGAGAAAATCCTTGCTCCCGGCCGAAGGCCGGCTATGCATATAATCTTTAGTTAGCGAAGCCGGTCTCTGTTATACCATAGAGGAGAAAATCCTTGCGCCCGGCCGAAGGCCGGCTATGCAGAGAAGCTTTAGTTAGCGAAGCCGGTCTTTGTTATACCATAGAGGAGAAAATCCTTGCGTCCAAAAGTGTTTTACTTATATTTTTTATATAAACACCCAGAGAAAAACCAACAAAACAAATTTTAAATAAATTGCAATTACATGAAAAGAAAAAAATTTAAATGGGAAATTTAAATTTTCATAGGTGCTCAACTTAAATTTAAAAGCTTATAGGGTGAAGTATTTTTGATTTTTTTTTTAGAATTTTCGGAATAGGTTTAGAGGTCGCGCAAATGGAGTTTTCATAAAAAAAACGGAGTTTTCGGCCATTTATTTAACTTTACTCATAACTTTGTTAATACCACGAGTTTCTTCACTTTTGAGGAAACAGTTTTAAAGAAAAAGTATCCAAGCTCTATTCTTGTGTGAAAAAATTATAAGTTTTGGTGATAAGTGTACTCATTAAGATACCCTTAATTACAATTTTTCGTAATTTTTTAACAAATTCTGTAAATAACGGTTTATTACTTTTCAAATTTATATGAAAGGTATTAAAACTAATGATGCAGTTTGAAAGACAAATTAATTCTAATTATTACGAATAAACTCCTTACGTGGAAATAAGGCCATATGGCTTTATTTCCTATGGCTTTATTGCATGGCGTCTCATGATATACGTAATTTGTCTTGCACACACCCACAACTAAAAAGGGACTAAAATAAGTTTAAAAGTAAGTGTAATAAAAATATGTGGAGAAGTTGAAAACATGTAATTTAGTTTTAATTAAAAAAAATTTTATATTAAAAACTAGCATTATCTAAAAAATTTATCCTTTATTGAAATTTGGCTACTTTAATTATTCATAATGGCGGATACTGTAGTAACTAAACTGAAAGAATTATGCTTTATAAAACTAATGAATCCATTTCATTTAATTTTTTTCATTAATCCAATGAAAAATTTCATTATGGGAATGAAATTTTACACAAATAATGAAGCAATTTCATTAACACTACGAAATTGAATTTTGTAATTTCGTTAAAATTTTTCACTAAATTAATGCCAACTAAATATCTCTTTCAAAAGAAAAATTCAACTTATTGCTATTAGTGCTGGGACACTACCGATATTTTCTACTATCGATATTTATCAATAGTTCAGATTTCACCATCGATATATCGATATTACTATCGACTGAATGTTAGTACTTGTGCAGGAAAACTTTAGTTATTTTTTTATAAGGCTACAACAGTGCGTTGTTTTTATCACTTTATTGAATGTATGAGACATATGTGTGTACGCACGTTATTTTAGATGGTAGTTTTTTAAAAATTGATAAGTACCTTTCTGAAGGAACCGAAGTAATAGGGACTATAAGATATTCCATTTCAACTTCAAAAAATTTTCTAAATTCTAAACCCAAAAAGGTAATCAATCTAGCGGACTTATCCTCTAATGGTCGTTCATTGTTTTGTCTTATGCTTGCAATTTTATTTGGATTTGAATTTTTTTACAACATTACAAAAATATTTGACATTTCAGTCCCTATATAAACATGTAAAAATTTCGACTTAAAGGCCTTTAATTAGCAGTTAAAAGCGCTGCTAAACAATCCATGCCACTTGCCATTCTTGTTGCTTGTATTCATTGCTGTAATTTAGCGCGAATTAATAATAGCAAGTAAAAATTTGCGGCAAAAAACTGTGTGTGTATAGCTGCTGTTAGATGTCTTCATATATATATATATATATATATATAATGTCCTGTGGTTCCTATTCTGAACAAAGGGCCACAACGAATCTATTCCATTCGGTCCGGTTTGATGATATACGTTTTATTTCTCCCCAGCTGAGATCGATGCGACTAATTTCGATGTTCAATTGTCGACGCCAGGTGTGAGATGGTCTGCCTAATCTGCGGGATGTTCCATGTGGATTCCAATCAATGGCAATTTTTGCTGTGTCATTTGGAGGCCTACGTAGCGTATGGCCAATCCAGTGCCATTTGCGGTTAAGTATGTCAGTATGGATTGGCTGCTGATTTGTTTGACTCCAAAGTTCCATATTGGAGATGGTGTTGGGCCAAAAAACCTTTAGGATGCGTCGAAGACATCGATTAACAAACACTTGTAGAGTGTTTACGTCGTGATCTGTTGTATTCCATGTCTCACATGCATAAAGGAGCACAGACTTAACACAAGAGTTAAAAATACGAATCTTAGTGTCCTTGGATATGGCTGAAGATTTCCATACTGACCGAAGGGTACCAAATGCTTGGTTAGCTTTAGAGATTCGGTACGCGACATCATTACTAGAACCACCTGTGTTTGTAATGATGCTGCCGAGGTAGCAAAAAGACGTAACTTCTTCCAGGTCGGTATTTCCTATGCAGAATTTGTTGGTGTTTGTTGTATTACAGCGCATCACTTTGCTCTTGCCTATGTTTATTTTTAAGCCAGCTTTTGCAGCTTCTGTTTCGATGCATTTCAACTTAGATGTCATATCTTTATAACTGTGTGCAAGCAGGCAGATATCATCAGCATATTCTAGGCTCTCGAGCTGTTGGTTAAGACCCCAGTTGATACCTCTCTTTGCTTTAGTAGCATTGCGAACTATAACATCTAGAACGATGTTAAACAGCAAGGGAGACAGTACACAACCCTGGCGAACACCAGCTACAACATCGAAGCTGTTGCTCAGAGCATTATTGTGGACAACACGACATTTAACATTACGGTACAACTCCTGAGTAAGGCTTATGATTTTGGGTGGGACCCCTTTGCAAGCTAGAGCACTCCATATTGCGTTTTGATTCAGGGTATCAAAAGCTTTTTCAAAATCTATAAACAACAGGTAGAGCGGAGAACGAAGTTCTTTCGATTGTTCTATGATTACTCGGAGACTATTGATGTGGTCTATACAAGATTTTTGGGGTCGGAAGCCATCTTGTTCGGGTCTTAGGTCCTTTAGTACAGTGTCAGATATTCTCTTGTTAATAATTTGTGCAATAACTTTATTGGTTGCGCTAAGGATGGTGATGCCCCGCCAGTTCTTACAGTTTTTCAGGTCACTTTTTTTTTGAATATTTACGATAAGGCCTTCTTTTAGCTTCGAGTCAAGTTCTTGTGTGCGCCAGAAGTTCTGGATAAGGGGAAGCATAATTCATAAATTGGTGTTCTCAACTCCGCATGTTTTTGTGTATTCGAAGTTTTTGTTTGAAAAAACTTTAGTTGAACTTAAGATCGCTAATTTGCTAATTGCTAAATTAGCAAAGTCGACTATTCTGAAAACTTACAGGAACCAATCGCTGTTATCGCGAACATGGCTTAAAATCGTGAAAATGTGGAAAAATTTGAAACGAACCCAAAAACTAATTTAAGATCGCTAAATCGATTGAAAGAAAACTAATTGTCTGAAAGTTACATAAAAAGCGTTAAAAAATGAGATATAATTACATCTAAATTAATAAAAAAGTCGATATTTAACTTTGGGTTAGTTAGGCCCTTTTGCGTTTTAGGTAGCGGTATATTTTTGATTAAATTGGATAAAGACCATTCTAAACTAAAAACTAGATCTTTTTTTTTGTTAAAAATGTTATCACACATTAGAATCAAAGTCGATTCGTTTTACTTTCACCAACCCCTTACTACTCCAATTGAAAACGAATAAAAACATGTGGATGTGAAATGTAGAACACCAAAAAGGCTTAAGTAATCCACTTTCGAGTGGATTCGGATTCTAGAACATACCCGATTATTTTAGTTTCTTAACAAAATTTTGCCGAAAGGTATTATAAAAATGTTTGTTTCAACCTGTTTTCAAATAAACGATAAGAAAGTTTTCGAATTTAAAGTTTGTTTACTTTTTATTAGCATCTCTATTGTTATAATTGCTTATTTTTCTACTTTTTTAATATTTTTGAACAGCAAGTATAGTCTTGCAAGCCCGACCATATGATACCCTACCCCACGGTATTTAAAAACACATCATGCTTATGAGTCCATATAAATATAGATTTATCTATGTTTATAAATCCTACCTCCCCTTGTTGTCCTATTTTCAAAAAAACTGTATAGCTTATGTGTCCATATAGAGGCTGAAATTGCCCCTATCTCCCCTCGTGGTCCTATTTTTTAAAAATGCATACCTTTTGTTTCCATATAGATACGGTTCTATCTATGTTTAAAATTTCATTAAAATCGGTTTGATAGTTTCTGAGAGGAAGAAATTTCCCCCTATCTTCCCTCGTGGTCCTACGATTCCACCCATGTTCAATATGCTTAGTTCTTGTGCCAATAAGAACCTTTGTCCCAAATTTGATCAAATTATCTCCAAAATTGCGACCTATACTTTGCGCACAAAGTTACATGGGCAGCCAGCCAGCCGGACGGACATCGTTAGTTCGACTCAGAAAGTGATTCTGAGTCGATCGGTATACTTTAAGGTGGGTCTAGGACCAATATTTTAAGGCGTTACACACATCAGCACAAATGCATAATATCCTCTCCACTTTTGTGGTGTGGGTATAATTAATAAAATGTATTAAAAATTTCCATATTAATAAATAGAAGTAAAACGTTTTTTCCAGCGTTTTAAATGCTGCAGTTGAGATAGTAAAAGTCATAAGATTGTGCTGTAACTTCGACATCTTCATTTGTCATTGAACAAAATAAACTGTTGCCCAAGGCGAATTGACTAGAAGGTGGGGTCAAGTCAACATATGGTGTTTTTTTCGGTGGTCGATTTGTCAAAGTTTGTATGCAAACTAGTTTTTTATGTAAACAAACCAGTTTTTTTTACTAGCAATATTTTTTTGACAACCCGACCACAGAAGCATTGTAGTTGTAGAGTTGACCCCACCTTCTAGTCAATTCGCCTTGCTGTTGCTTTAACTTTTGATTCATTAAATGAAAACAGTCGCAGTGAAGGCAAAAGCAAAAAACGAAATGTTGTACACAACAAAGAACATCGGCTGTCAACATGTTTGGAAGTGTTTGGCTTGACCGACTGAAACTTTTAACAAATCCCGTAGTTAACGAAGATGGAACGTTGTGTTCATTGTATGTATATGAAAGCGATAATGTTATTTAAGGTTTTATTTAATTTAAAAAAAATTGTCTATTGAAAAATCAGAAAGTGGAAGAAAAAGCAATTTTTTTAATTTTGACTGCAGCTTTTTAAACCATGGTTTATTTTTTCCACTATTCTTAAACATTATTCACAAAAATAATATCATAAAATGCAAAAATTTATCAAAATGTCATTTTATTTTTAGTATAAAGAAGGGTATA
The DNA here is from genome assembly GCA_930367215.1 of Pollenia angustigena. Classification (NCBI taxonomy): domain Eukaryota; kingdom Metazoa; phylum Arthropoda; class Insecta; order Diptera; family Polleniidae; genus Pollenia; species Pollenia angustigena. The sequence continues at coordinate 182,527,132 of OV884057.1, read as the reverse complement.
TCCAATAATAAATTTTCTTACTTTATGAATGGTTTATTAAAGGTTTAATAGACTATTTTTCGTTTATTAATACAACTTTTGCTATTTTTCCTTAAATATGGTTAATTTATCATAAAAAAGTTTTTATGAATACGGCTGAATGACTTTAATGACTTTAAAGTATAAACCAAATATCGTAAAAAATATTTGCGACAAATTTTAGCAAATTCTGAATAAAAATTGTTATTTAAACAAATATTAGACTTTTTAATAATATTTGTTTTATAGCAACAGATTTTATTAAAATCGTCACCTAAAATTCAAAATAACGTAACAACACTTTTTAAAAGCTTAGAGGAGAAGCAAAAAATTTTACAAAATCAATAATATCAAGGGCGTTTGAATTTCTTTAATAAAGTCGAAATTTTTATTTAATAAAGTCGCCATTTTGATTTTTGTATGAACATGTGGCTTAATAAAACAGACAAAAATCAATTAAAAAGTAAATTTTGAATATTTTGATGATACGTTGTTTTTCATTTTAGGTGACGAATTATTTTTGTTATAAATATATTTTGGCAATCAATTAAATTCAATTTCGCAAATAAAAAGTTATAATTTGTTCATTTAAAATAATTAAAAAATCAATCAAATTAATAGACCTCTGCACGCAAAGAAAAAACATGGTTGTGGTAAACATATTCTAAGAGCAACATATTATGATAAGAATTATGATTGTAGTCACCATATTAAGATTATTATTGAATCATATTATGACTAAATATACTCGTAATATGTCATCATAATATTTTTCCCTTAATCATATTATTATTCTGTTAATTATACTAAGTTAAGAAGTAATGAAATTATTGTCATGTTAATCATAATAAGCTAAGGAATTAATCATATTATTGTCATGTTAATCATAATAAGCTAAGAAGTAATCATATTATCAACATGATGATAAAATATGATAAATTTAGAAGCAATCATATTATGATACAGCACCTTTCATAGCTGTCAAAAAATACAAAATAAATTAAAATATTTATGCATCGATTTTTTATTTTGTGGCTTTTTACAATTTTTCTTATTGTAAATCAAATAGCGGAGTTCAATATAAGGCTTGCAAAAGAGCAAATGAAAGATCTCTGGTTTTCATGGGCAACCGCGTGTGTCCATTTTTTCGATTTTAAGATGTTGATGAAATATCGTAGCACTTTTATAAAATATAACGAAATCTCTGTGTGTTTTGTTGTTGGATTTTACAAAAAAACTATGATATTTTGCATTTGCACTACTACACTTATTCTTGAATGAACTCCGCTAATATTTTAATTTTTTAATTTCTTTAAACTTATTTTTTTTATGGAATTTTATCTTTTAATTGTTTAACCGCTCACAAATAAAATAAACGACACAACTGCTTTAAAATTATTTTACAAATGGCGCTAACATAATATGATTAGAGTAAAAATAGTTTGATTGCATCTTTAACATAATATGATAAATGTATAGAAAGTTATCATGTTATGGCTATTAAATATCATGATATGGTTGTGAGAAATATAATATGTTTAGAAAGTTATCATAATTAAGTTGTTAGAAAAATAATTATTTTTCGGTCAACAATACTCAAATTTATAATTGCGATAAACATTGATATGTTTACAGTAACTATAACATTGTTGATATTAAATAAAAATAACAATTATTTGTGTACGACAACAATATATTGTTACATTAAACATAGTGTTGTTGCCGTAACCATATTTTTTCTCTGCGTGTGAATAACTAAATAATTTCACATACATATTTGATACAAAAACTTTTGATCGTCCAAGGGCGAGGCATATTATGAGCAGCGGGGTCTGTTTGTACATCTGTGTGCCTGTCCATATGTGCGTCTGCGCGCCCTTGTGCTATTATATATTTTTGGGGACCAGGTTATTATTTATTTTTGTCACATATTCTCCGCTTAAGCTTGCTATTGAAGTTCATCTCGATAAGGTCATAAATGCTTGATATTTTAGCAAACAACCTGCAGTCCGGCAAGAGCCAAAGTTTCTAATCTATGTAATTTATATGTATTGGTTATCGATAGACAAGTGGGCGTGGCAAAAAATATATTTATTTATATCAAAATAACGGCAGGCAAATTGTACAAATTTGGTACCCATAGCGGGGTTATCAGTACATCACCTCTCTGAAACAAATGGGTGGGACTGGAGAAGTGTTATACATTTTTTACAAATAGCTTTGATGTAAAGGCTTGGCATCTAGCAAAAAGAAGTATGGATTGGAGAAGTGGACGTGGCACAGAAAACATCTGGAGAACTGTAGGAGAAAAATTCTCCAAATTCGGTATAATACATAAGTGGGTTGTTTTGTGAGATAATGAAGTTATAAGTCCAAAGGTAGTAGGCGGTAATAAGTCCAAAGGTTTATTCAAATTAAACAAATATTGGATGAACAAATTTAAAAATCTTTAGTTTTAATCATTTTTGTTGATCAATTTAACTTTATTACTTAAATTTATTAATGAATACGGCAATAAATAAAATTTTAAATGCTGTTTGATCTAGCAAACATATTGCAATATCAAACAAATATTAAATAAAAAAAAACTGCTAAACCTTTTGTAAAGTTTAACCCCCGTATTCATAAAAACATTTCAGTTTTATTAAGGGTTTATGAAACGAATTTTCTATGAAAATTAGTTCAATAAACCTTTCATAAATCAAAAAAATTTTTTATGAATATGGGGGTAAAAATAAATATAGTCTCTAAGGTTTAAAGTTTACCCAACCAATGTCATATTTACTTTAAAAATTAAAGAATGCTGCCGAGGGCTTTTGATGGCCTAGTTTTTGTGTACAATTTATAAATTATTACTTATTGGCCTTATTTTAAAATAATTTGTATACAAAACAGGTCTATTTTAAATGCCACACAAAAATTAAGTGCATAAACGCACACCCAAAAGTAAATGTTATAAAATTTGCTTTATGCAGCACCAAACAAAATGCATTTACTTACTCAACTGCCATAACAGACGGAACTTCATCGCATTAAACATACAATAAATAAATTGTGCCAACTGCAATATAAACAAACACTGAACCATTCAAACGGAATTACACAGATACACACGCGCACATACATGAAAATATTCGTATTTTTACCGCAAAACCAAAGACATATAGAACAACACTTACCATGAAATACGTTAACATATACACTCGTTTACGCATACAACTGTGAGTGAATTTAAATATCGAGGTATTGGCATGAGTTCCCTAAAGAAAACGAGGCAAAAAAAAAACGAGCAACGGCATTCACAAATATTTACATTATGTGTGACTGTGTTTGAATGCGATGCATATACAAACAAAGAATTCTTGAAAATGACACGATTTAATATGAGCAAAAATGTGAATTTCCTATACAAACCCAGAAACTTATTCAACCACCCACTTATTCTTGACAAAAATATTTTGCAGTTTTGCGAAATAAGACACAGCGGGCGTAAGTTGTGGCAGACATCCAAAGTATAGTGTACAAAAATTGCACTGAAAATTCAATGAGAAAGTGTTTAGCGGAATGTATGTCATATAAAACAAATAAAAATTCTCGAACGAAATTGCGATGTATGTATGTCTTTTGGTACGTTTTTGTTTTTGAAAATTATTGTTGGCATATGGGTGACTACATTTTTAATTGATCATGTTAAGTTATTTTACAAGAAATTGTTAAGTACTATCAAAGAATATTCATATGAGCATGACGAATATTCTTTGGCACTCTCCATATTTGGAGACATTCAGAAAATAAATTGGATATTATTTTTATCTTTGAAGTTTTGATTGTCGGGAACAAGAAAAAAATTGGACTTTTCCCTGTTTGAGCATCAAGAATACATGCATTTTTCGAAAAATTTTTTTCTCAGTACAATTTTGTGTAGTTCTTATATACCAAATAAACTTAACTCTATTTCAATTTAAAGTTTTTATATGGATTTTTATATGTTTTGAAAATTATTTTATCTTGTTGAAATTTTAAGAAGAACACGATTAAGATTTTACCCGCTTTTAAGATCCACATTTTTGTCGGAGGTTGTGTACTTTTGCTCTGGCCATTCTCCAGATATACATAAAAAAGAATGTAAACAACAAATGGGTTTATTGTAGACCGACCAGGCTGAATTGCAATAGCAAACAATTCCGGACTATGTGACATACATGTGTAAAAGCACATTTCAACGGACAGACGGACGGACAGACCATTGGATTAATATAATGCCAATGGTAAATTATGCACCGATTTTCCAGAAATTTAGTAGTATGATTTGTGTAAAACGATTTGTATTTGAAGGACGCAAAATATGTACTTATACATTATGGGGTCTTTTACATGAATATTTCAAATTAATTATAAGTGTCTCTGAATTGTAACTTCCTTAAAAATTTAACGTTATAAGTATTGAAGTATTCAATTAATTAAAAAAGTTAAACTTACATTTTTTAAGCAGGGTTGAATAATGCTTCATAGGGATGAGCTCAGGCTACTATGGGGGTCGTCAGGTGGCGGATAGACGAACTACCTACAGATATGTAGGTAAGCTGCGAATATCAAAATAAGCAGTCCCCGACCATGAGCGGCGGAGAATGAGGTTAAGATTTAAAAAATCTTATGAAACCCATGAACTCTCTGTGGCAAGACGAGACAGCGCAGCCAATATTAACCTGTAGCGTCTGTCCCATATTGGGCGGCTACAAACAGCGTCTGTACTCCAGAGGAGCGGCTGAATACAAGATGGAAAACTATAAACCCTTCAGAAGGCAACGGGAAACCACTGAAGAATATACCTTGGAAAACATGCAATTACAATGAATTTAGAGAATAACATACGGCCCTCAGTCTCCGGCCAAACGAGGGTGCTAAGAATCCCCGGAGGTAAAACAAAACTTAACATAGGAACGTGGAATTTTAGAAGTCTCTATGAACTTGGAAAACTAGATAATACCATAAGTGAGATGAAGAGGCTTAAAATTGATGTACTGGGCATCAGTGAAACGTGGTGGACGGAATGTGGGGAATTTAGTTCTCAAGGTACAAAAGTATATCATTCGGGAAACCGGAGGGGAATTCACAGAAGTGGTGTTGCTATCATTGTTAAAAATAACATAGCGGCCTGCGTCACTGGTTATGTTCCGATGTCCGATAGAGCCATGATGATAAAAATATCCGCAAAACCGATTAATATGTATAAAATACAAGTCTATGCACCCACATGTGATGGTGATAACGATGAAATTGAACAATTTTACAGCGATGTGGACAAATTATTGAAAATGACTAAGCCGCACGATATTACAATAATCCAAGGCGATTTTAATGCGAAAGTTGGGCAGGAAGAAACAACTGAAATCACAGGGAAATTTGGCTTAGGCCAACGGAATGAACGTGGAGAAAGATTAATACAATTCTGTCAAGAATATAAACTAAAAATCCCTAACACTTTGTTTAGCCTTCACCCGAGAAGACTTTACACTTGGAAATCGCCACAGGACAACAAGGGCAATCTTGTCAGAACCCAAATCGATTACATTTTAATAAATCGGCGTTTTTCCTCGTGCGTGACTAGGTGCTCCACATAAACAGGGGCCGACGTTCCTTCTGACCATAACCTTCTGCTATGCAAAATACGTATCAAACTTTGTACCACCCGCAAGAAAAAGCCACAACGAAAACTTAATATTGGAAAACTTAATGACCCATTAACAAAACTAGCAATGACAGACCAATTAAATGCAGAACTCAACAACATCGATGGAGAGGATGTCGAAAATCTCTGGAATAACGTAAAAAATTCCATCAACGCTATCACTAATAATATCCTGGAAACCACAGCATCAAAAAAAGACAAGACATGGATGACAGCCGAAATACGAGAACTTCGCAAGGAACGAAGCAAACACAAAAACCCTAACTATGCAAGATATTGGGAGATAAATCAGGAAATTAGAACCGAAATCTTACAGGAAGGCCAATTACAGAGGATGAATTAAAATCGGCAATTATATCAATGAAGGACAAAAAGGCAACGGGCCCAGATCAAATACCTGCCGAAGTTCTTAAACTAATAGATGGAAATAATATCCAATTATTATTGAGATTGTTCAACCAAATCTATGAGACAGGACAGTATCCTCAAGACTGGCTTAAATCGACGTTTATTACAATATCCAAGAAAAATAGTGCGAGGACATGCGGTGATTACAGACTTATAAGTCTAATGAGCCATGCTTTAAACATATTTTTAAAAATTATACATAGACGAATATACCCAATATGTGAGGCATATGTGGGAGAGACACAATATGGATTCAAAGAAGGCATGGGAACACGAGAGGCACTACTAAGTGTGCAAGTATCAACCCAAAAATGTAGTGAGGTTCAAAAAGATGTATATCTCTGCTTCGTTGACTACGAGAAAGCATTCGATACGGTTAAACATGACAAATTGATGGAAATTTTAATCTCTATTGGACTGGAGGAAAGTGATATAAGATGCATCAAAAACCTATATTGGAAACAGATATCAAACATTCAAGTTGATGGTGAACTGACTGACAATGTACCAATTTCAAAAGAAGTAAGACAAGGGAGTATATTATCACCTCTTTTATTTAATTTATACTTGGAGAAAATATTCCAAGAATCACTTAGTGGAAAGAATATCGGTATAAGGATTAACAATACATTAATAAATAACATACGATTTGCCGATGACGCTACATTACTAGCAAGCAGCCTACCGGGATTACAGAAATTAGTAGATGCACTTATGCAAACTAGCGAGATATATGGGTTAAAAATTAACATTAAGAAGACGAAATACATGATTGTGAGCAGAAAAAGGATCCAAACTAATAATTCAATACGGATAAACAATTCCACAATAGAAAAAGTTTCAGCATTTAAATACCTGGGAGTTCATATTAAGGATCAATGGGATATGTCTAGAGAAATTAAATGTAGGATTGAAATGGCCAGAGACGCCTTTTTGACATATGAATAGGTGAGTTGCAAAACTCGTTCGTTACAAAATTAAAAATACGTGATGACAATTGATTCTAACAGATCATTTGGCGCTTTATGAAAAGAAATGTACCTACTAATTGTATCAATGCCCTCCTCCATAATTTTAGCACGGACATGCATTAATACAATCAGAATATTTCGTCTAATAAGCGCCAAAAGAACTGTAAGAATCATTTATCATCTCGTATTTTTAATTTTGTAACGAACGAGTTTTGCAACTCACCTACTCATATAGTAAAACACTAACTAGTCACGACATAAGCCTAACAACAAAAATACGTTTCATGAAATGTTATGTATGGTCCGTACTACTATATTCGGCAGAAACATGGACGATAAAGGTGTCAGATGAAAAAAGATTAAATTCGTTTGAAATGTGGATTTTCTGGCGAATATTAAAGATTCCATGGACTTACCGCGTTTTGAATGAAGAAGTGCTGAGGCGTATGAATATCGGACGTGAAATAATAAAAAATATCTTATTTGGGTCACATAATGCGAAATGGAAAATATAGAATACCCCAAACCATTTTACAGGCCAAAATTGAAGGAAGATGCCCGAGAGGAAGAAAGGAAATAACGTGGTTGAAAAACATTCAAGATTGGACAGGTCACCAAGACGAAAGTAGTCTTCTGAGGGCAGCCAAGAACAGACAACTCTCTATAATATAATGAGAATAAAAAAAAAAAAATTATTGCTACTTTATAATTATTGTATGATCGCTAATATCCGAATACGGATTAGCAAATAAAGAAGAAGAATAATAATGCTTGACTATTTTTAATGCTTTTGTAATTGGCTGACTTAGCTTAAGAAAATGAACACAGCAAAAACAAAAAGCTACCAAGTGAGAGTAAACAATTTGCTTTAACTTACTATGTGTATGTTTTCTGCTGATGTAGTCAGTAAAGCATCTACTTTGAAAAGAATTTCTAATGCTATTAGTAATAAGTTTTTATACCCTCCACCACAATTAGTTGTGAAGAGGGTATATTAAGTTTGTCATTCCGTGTGAAACTTTTTTATTATTCATCTCAGACCCCATAAAGTATATATATTCTGGGTCCTTGAGTAATTCTAAGTCGATTTAGCCATGTCCGTCTGTTGAAATCACGCTCACTTTCGAACAACTCAAAAGAAATGAACAAACTTGGTGCCAAATTGCTTGTAGTTATCCTAAGCAGTTTGGGATTGAAATCCAGCAAAATCGGTGCAGTAGGACCAGAGCTATGAAACAAAATATGGAACCACCACCTAAAAAAATTGATAATTTTGTTACAAAAAATAACATAAATGCTGGCACAAGGCACGGAATGAGATAAGATTTTGCAAAAATTTGTTTTATTTGACTGGAAATCACGCTGTTTAATTTCGTGAAGAGCCGTCCATAATTTACCCTAAGCCCCATATAAACACTTCTCCCGGAAAACCGTTTAGTACGCCTAAAACCGTAAAAATAACGCAAGCGGAACAAAATTTGGTACGTCACAGTTTTTTAGGACCAGAAATAACACTGTGAAATTTCGTGATGAACGGTCAATAATTTACCTTTGGCCCCATATAAACACTACTACCGGAAAACAGTTTAGTACGCCTAAAACCGTAAAAATAACGCAAGCGGAACAAAATTTGGTACGTCACAGTTTTTTAGGACCAGAAATAACACTGTGAAATTTCGTGATGATCGGTCCTTAACTTACCCTAGGCCCCATATAAACCCTACTACCGGAAAACAGTTTAGTCACCTAAAACCATAATTAATAGCAAATCGTCACAGTTTAATATAATAATAACATCATACAGATATTACTCCTTAAACATTCGAACGGTCGGTGGAGGGTATCAAAGATTCGGCACAGCCGAATATAGCACTCTAACTTGTTATTTATTTTTTTGTTGCTTTGCTGCGCTTGAATTCAGCAAATATTAACTTCTTTGCTGTTGCTAGATTTATGACGGCTAAAGAAGAACGCGATTGAAATTAGTATTTTTACTCGTTTAAAAAAAAATTTAATAATATAATTAAAAATTTCTTTTTAAATAAACTTATTAAAATTCGTTGACGTTGTGGTTACATAATTTGTTAAACATGCTTCACAATTACATAAAGTATTTGCAAATTCTAAAGTTAGAATTCTATAATGGTCTGTACGGAATATTTGGTACCCTTTATTAAGAATCAAAGTATATTGCAGGGGAATTTACATGAAATACTTAAATGAAAAATTATGAACCAATCTTCATCAAATCTGTCATAAAAATTTGTAGTCATATCATAGCCACACAACCATGGTGGTGGGGGTATAATGCGTTTATGATAATGTGTGGAACACCTAAAACAAATCAATTTTTGATGTCTGGCTGGCAGGCTAGTTGGCTGTCAATGTTAACTTTGTGCGACAAGTGCAGGTCACAAATGAAGATTTTTTGATTTTGTATAAATGTTTTGATGAAAATGTTAAGAGTTTGTCCCTAGTTTCGCATAGGCCCAATACAAACTTCTTTCTAGAATAGAGTATTTGTGCCCACAAATCATCATTTTATGTTGGTTCTTCATTCATAGATTACGTTTCATTGTAATCTAAATCATTTTGCCAAATTTTATCCGAGTTGGTATATATTTCACTCCCAAAAATAGCTTTTAGGGCCATAAGTTCCGTGTAAATGTTGGAATTGATATAAAATTTGAAGCCGTTAACTTATATAATAATGTCGAAACTTGGGTCCATTACTCTTTTTCAAATGATCAAGTTGCCCTGGATTTCAATCTAGGAAAATGTAAATTATTAGTCACTAAGCCCACACTTTTCTGTTGAGTCGTTCTGAAATAAGCTTATCTTGAACATATGGACAGTCAAACGAACATTGCTAAATTTACTTAGACCGGCTAAAGGCCATAGTGTATACAATACTTTAATGGGTCTTAGATAAATATTTCTCGGTCTTACACTCGGTCTTACACTCGGAATAAAAATTAATCTTTTGTTTGAATTGTATCACCGCTCATGCATTCTATAGCCCATTTATAAGCCCCAGTTATTTGGCATAACTTCTTTAATAAAATTATTCAAAAAATATGTAAAAATATTCCAGAAAATTTAAATTTGCAAAAAAACTTGTTTTGAAAAACACTAATGGCCATTTTCTCATTAGGCGATTATCTTTTTTCCCAACGAAAAACTGCACATTAAAGAAATTTGCTTTTCTCAATGTCTCATTTGCTTCGTTTTAATCGCAAAGCTAACCGGCACTCATCTGCCAATTATTTATTTTCCTTTTATTTGCCGTAAAGATAAATTCAATCAGCTGACACCCATCTTTTACATGTATTTTGATTGGCGTTGCCAGCTGAAAACTTTGTTTTTTATCGGTATATTGAGAAACCCAAAATCGTTAACGGACAGTTTATCGGTCCAATAAATTTATGTTGACATTAAGTAACAGACACTTTGTCGATACATTGAGGAAATGGCCATAAGGGTTATCATGATATCGCTTAAAATTGCCATTTGTGCAAACGGGCAAACTTTGGAGACTCGTTTCGTGAAGACCCTTCTTAAACTTTGTGTATTATAAAATAATTAATATCAGTTTGTTAAAGACGTCAAGATAGAAATAAATTAAAAAAAAAAACAATAAAAAATATTAAAATTGTGCAAATTTGTAATAAAAAATGTAAAATTTGTTTTTATAAAAACATAAAAAAAGCTAAAAGACTAATCTGCTTAAATTATTGCAAGAATTTATAGTTTGTGATTTATAAACACTTGAATTTTTCATTGAAAACAACGGTAAGCATAAAATAAAATTACAGGGTGTCAATATGATAATTTATTACCGATCAAGTTAACATCAATATGATAATTTATTACCGATCAAGTTTACATTACTCAAATTGAATTTCAATAATTAAAATTATTTCTTTTACTTATGATTTATTTAATGTAATATCTTAACACATTAAAAATCTTCCCCTAAGTAAGTCAACAAAAAATTGATGAAACGTTAGGAAAAAATTTAATTAAATGTGTTTTTAATTTACATTGAAAAATTTAGGCCCAATTATCTTACTTAGGGCTAAAAAATCAGAGCAAGTTAAACTCTCTTTTTGGTTTAAAATGTGTTTAAACCAACAAATCTATAAATCACTAAACTTATAAACCATCTTTAAACGCATTAAATTGGGCGTTTAAACTACCAATACAGACCATATTTTTTTTTTTTTTTTTTTATTATTAATTAATTAAATCTTTATTGAATTTAACATTTGTGTATAAGTTTTCTTACTTAATGCTGCCACATGTTATTTTTTTACCCACATATAATACATGGGACACTGATTTACAGTTGTTGAGTTTAAACTATATATAAATTCAAGTGTAGTTCAACCAAACCAGCTATTAAACCATCAGTGATTTATTAGCCATTAGAATATAAATATCTAAAACTTAGAAAAAAATAATAAAATATATCTCTTTGTATAAATGCACAATAAACAGCGCAAGTTAACGAGCCAAAATTGTTTGGCAAATTGACGAAGTTTGTGTTAATGCCCAGGGATGAAAAGAAGCAGGGCTTCTGGAAGCCCTTATTTCTTAGACACAAGGCCTTACTTACCTCATTCCATACTAATACATTTTTTACACACGATGTCCTGGCCAGCCAAGGCCTTCTGCGGAGTAGGTAGACCTTCCTCAGAAGGCAACCGAGCATGAGCACTTGACAGGACAGATTGCGAGACTTTAGCATTATCATGAAAACTCAGACTATAAATTTTCAACAATCACAATCAATTATGGAACAACCCATTTGAATACAAATAGTTATTGTGTTCGTTTGTGTGTCTAAGGTTTAAGCGTTTTTTTTCTCTCTTTTTTGCCAAAAAAGGAAATGCTTAATTAAGATAAATACTCGACTGCAATTAACATTTTCAGATTTAAATACATGCATATTTTTGGAGCAAAGAACAAAAAAATTAAACACATTGAGCAAAACTGAACAAAATATGCAAAATTTTGCTTGTGAGCAAACACACACACACACACAATTAGTGTGTAGTTAGGAAATGTATGTGTTAAAGTATATACTTACGTATGTGTTTGCACGTTACGTAGTAAGTTTACAAATGGTGGTTGCCTTGGTGTTGGTGCGGAAAAATAAAAAAAATATGAAAAAAAATCGAAACTCTGTAGTGATTTTCACTTTGCCATCAGCTGCCATGCAGTGGTTATTGTGGTGTACAATCATGCAACTCACTCTTACTTTAAACACATATATTTATACTAACACATATATATTTTACTGTGAACACTAATGTGAGTTTGTGTGATTATATGTAAATATATGAATGTGTCTGAATTTTGGCATAACGTCAACTCGTCTTGTTGATAGTATTTTATTTTCCTCCCCTTCACATACAAACACTTAAATGCATTTCCAACACAGTCATACGCACTCACACTTGCCCAGCAGGGGAGTATATACCATGAGGCACTGAATAATAAAGAGAAAAAAAAAAAAAACAATCTGAAAGCAACATAAAAAATTTTCATTTAAAACATTACTCGTTTTGCCATTAAAGCAATGTCGTTTTGATGCATTTACGCTTTTCTGCAGAATTGAAAATAAAAGAAGAAAAAACCTCTACTCTACTTGCTTTTTGTGCTGATAACTACTTACAGATGTTTAAAGCAATATTCATGGAATATCAACGATTTTTCTTTTTGGCAGACATTGAAGATAAGACATTTATTTAATATGAATGCATGGGTTTGATTATGAACTTGAGGGCAATCTTTGAAATCTTCTAAAAAGCTGTGACCGAAAGTGTAAAAAAGATGTTCGCATAAAATCAAAATTTTTGAACAAATCTTAAAGTTTATATTAACGCAAATTTTAATAGATTCTCAACGTAGATATAATCAAAAACATATTTATATTTTAAACTTTAACTGTTTTCTGTAAACCAATAATTTTTATTTAAGATGATTATATCATGTTAAGCTTTGTTCACAATGACAGCAACAATTTCATTTTTCTACTTTCTTAGTTCTTCCCAAAATATTTCACATATGTATTTGCCTTTAACTTTTCAAACAAAAATGTAACTTAAGTTTTTTTTTTTTTTTAAAGTTGAGTCTACTTATACTTCAGCAATAATTTTGTATGAAATTATAAATGACATTTATAGAAATTTAAAAGATTTTTTTATTCGTGCTTAGTTCCCAATTTTTATCTTTGATAAAAACACTGAAATTTACTGTTGATAGGATAAGCTATTCCTGTGCGCATTTCCCTGATTGCTTAGGCCAGATCATCAGGAAACTTCATCTAAAAAGATTTAAGAAAAACTAAAGATATTAAACCAAATAAAACTATAAAGCGTATAAGAATTATAAGCAACAGTTCTGCTTGTAACAATATCAAAGTTTAAAGAAAAACATCAACAATAAACAGTGAGTTTATCTCTTCTTACATTCCCCCTACAATTTATTGGAATTCTGCCAACATTAATTATAGTTGTAAGTAGGTTAAGAAAAAACAAAATGAAAACAAAAACAACTTGCAAAAGCATGTTGCCAGTTTAAGTTTTCCTTAAGCCGTGCACTTACCAGTTGATTATCAAATAGAAATTTTAGATAGTTGGGACACATATTATAACAAAATGTTTCAAAAAATAATAATTTATTCTGGACAAAATTTGCAAATGTTTTCTTAATTGAAAATGTGTGTGGCTAAGAAAAAAAATTGTTGCTCTGTTATAAGCAGCTAGTGAAAATGTTGCTGCTATTGTGAACAAAGCTTAAGCTTAAAATATATTTAAGTAAACAACAACAAAGAAACAACTACAACAATATTTAAGTAAATTTGTTGAATTCAACCAAATTTAAATTGAAAAATTGGTTAAGGCTCAAATTACCAGTCATTAGTCAATTATAAGTAAACTAAAATGATAACTTCTACTTATCTTAAGTATCATATTTACAATAATTGGTTAAGTCAAAATATTATTCAGACCAAAAATGGTAACTATATTAAAATAATAAATACTATATAAAAAAGGTTAACCAATAGCATTTGAGAGTTTAACTAATGGTTAAGAAAAAGCTGGAAATAATATTTTATTTGTCAAACTGTTGTTATTAGCTAACTGTAAATTTGTACCTAAATCATATAAAGCTCAGCAAAAAGGTAAATGTGAATAATGTTTTTGTTGTGTTGACAAAATTTAAAAAAAATTTAGTTTTAACATTTAACATAATAGTGGTATTCACACCGAGCTTGTTAGTTTGTTAGTCGTTAATCGTTACTTTCTTACACGCATTTTGTTTTTGTATATTTAACGCGCTGCCGGAATAACATTTAACAAATTAACTGCACGGCACCCCTGATAAAATAGTTGTTAGTTGGTAACTTACAATCAGTTGTTGCAGTTTCTAAATAAATATAATAAAAAAGTAATTTGTAATACATTTCTAAAAAAATATTTTTGTTTTGGCAATTTTCGTGAACATTGAGAGTAAGTTTGTTAATTAAATGATTTTTTATTTTAAAGTTACCAGACTAACAAAGTTTTAAAAAGGAGGTCGTTCACAGTTTTTAACTTTCAAGTTCGGTGTGAATACCATTATTATATTAAATTTTAAAAATGATTAATACAACTTAACAAATTTGGAAATTCCAAATCCATAAAAGGAGAGTTTCTGATCTGCCTAAATAAGAGCGATAAGCATTTTTTAAACATAAAAATTCTATTGCCAATCTATGTTTAATAAAGCAAACGGACTTAACGATCTGTCAAATAAGATTTTTCAGTCGAGTGGTGATAAATTCGCATTGTTGATGTTTGTTTCTTTTATTTATTTAATAAGAGTTAAAAATATAAAAACAAATTATTTTCAAACTTAATTAGCCTAGCAATGGTAACTTAGAACTTCAGCCCGTTGTAGTGAAACAGACCAGAGTCTCTGGCAGGAATCAAACCCGCAACCCCGGCACTGATAGACTATCTCACTTCCAACTAGCCTACCGGGCACCCTTTTTTCTTTTAAACTGTATGAAAATGAGAAGTTTTGATATAAAAATCGCTTAACGCTCTTATTAAGGTAGCTTAGTTAGCTTAACATTTGAGTAAAATTAAACCAGAATCAGTTATATTATGAACTGAATGAGTTTTTATTATAAAGGATTAAGTACGACCTAAGATATACATATGTTCTAGATTAAAGTAATAACTGGCCAGTATGATCTGATCTTATGGTGCTTACAGAACAGCCCCTGCTATAAGCAATACAGGAATATCTTCCAGCAGTTTAAAGTTCATGCTTTTTAATGAACAAAAGTTTATTTCTAATCTGATACATTGCCCTTGCAATTTTGCTTTTACTTAGCATTTACACGTGAAAGTAGTTTCTTAAAAGTCGCAATACACTAAAACTTTTTCACCAACACTCACACAATTTTTGCAGTCTCAGCCAATGGGCTGTGTCTTAAATTTTTCGTTGATAATACGTATACTCTACTTTCAAGAAAGTACTTTCACGTGTAAACCCCAGGTAAACCAAAGTTACTTATATGATATTATAATAATATAATCATAATATCCCTCAAGGGACCTTACAACTAAGCCATTCTGTAGCTCGTTTCTGTATTTTTCGCATCGTAAAATTTCTTACATGAAGTATGAAACAAAAAATTCCATCGTTTCTCGATTTGTGAGAAAAAAGTGTTTCTGTATTTGAATGCGAAAACAGACAACACAGATTCTGTTTTAACTGGAATATTTCCAGTAATTTAGTGTCAAATAAAAGCAAAACGTCAACAGAAGAAATAAATATAATTAAAACAGGGCTGTCAGATTTGACGATGAGCAAAGTGCCGGTTTGCTGATTTTTTCTAAAAAAGGGACGATATTATTTAGCCTTGAAATAAGAAAATTTTAAATCTTTATATACGTTTGGTTACTAGGCATTACAAAAAAAAGATACCTTTAGAAACAAGGCAGCCTTAATTTGCATATTTGTCCCTATTGTGAAAATTGTCCTCAAAATGGTTTGTCTCTTACCTAAAAAATATATTGGCAAAAGCAAAATTTCGAGGGAAAAGTTTTTACTTTTTATTCCCGTGATTATTTAATACAACTGTTTGTGTTCAAATTATTAAACCATTACAAGATGATTTAAATACATAAAACAATTTAAAGTGATATATTCGGCTATGGTAAATCTTATGTACCCTTCACCATAGCATTAAAAATCGCACCAAAACCTTAATTTCGAGAGGATACTTGCTTGTATGAGGAGCAGGTGAAGTAATGAACCGACTTGGCTTTTTTTATAAAAATATTTATTTTATTTTTTGTTCGATATGATATTTTGTCACGCGTTTGTGTGACTTCTTCAGGGAAAAATAACAACTTAAAATTGTTATCAGATTAAAGAAACTAAATAGTTCTATAAAAAATAGGCATCAAGCTTAATAAAATAAATATAAATGTTAAAAAATTAAGTTCGAACAATAGACAATTTATATGTATGTATATATAAAATACCCAACCAGCTAGCATTCGGGTAATTATTTTTTGTAAAAATCACCTAAATGAACCTTTTCAGATCAGTTTTGATGATTAAAAACGGATTTGTCACTTGAGTGATATGTTTAAATAATGATTTTTAAATATTTTGAATTTTTGTTTTTGCCAAATCAAAAAAATAAAAAAAACCTTGGATAAAAAGAAGCCCAAACATTATTGACAATTTATGAGCATAAATGTAAGTGCAAATTGTTTCTTTTCTTCTTTTTTTGGTTTAAAATAAAGCTGGTTTGAATAATCAAAAGCCATAATGGTGCAGATTTTATCGGAGAAAACTTAAAAAAATATGGCAATGAAAAACGATATGAAATAAAATCAAAAACTATATAATTTACGATTGAAAAATATGACGAAAACTGTTCAATAATGATTATAAAAACTAACATTAAAAGGGTAAAAAATTTTATCACATATGATTTTTTCAGGTGATTCATCTGTAGGGTACCATTTTCTCACAACGAGAGTATCATTTAAGATTATTTATGAGTTCATATACGGGTATTTTGCTCGTGAAGCTGATTCTAAATGACTAGATAATGATACAAAATGCTAGCTGGGCATGAACATTAACTATGCTTTTGTTTGATTATGACCGCATTTACATCTATGCAATTAACGCCGTTTTTTTTTCTATTTTCTTTTAAAGTACTTTTTTCACATTTACATTCACATTTTATTCAAGCATTTTTTTAACTTTTTCGACCCCGTTTTCTTCCCTAGACCTCTTGCTAACAAACAAAAAGTTGCATGCGAAAGTTGCGGCAAGTTGCGGCGTTAATTGCATAATGTAAATATGGTCTATATTTAAAAAAAAAATCAAACAAAATTTGTGTAAAATTAATTTTTATTTTTTTAAACAAAAAAGACGATCTTATTATATTGTTTTCAGTAATTTGACGATTTTTACACAAATTTATCTGGCAGCACTGAATAAAATCAAAACAAGGAAAGGCTAAAAAAAAAATTTAAAATAACAAAATAAAACAATTGTGTTTTGTTTATTTTCATCATATAAATTATGCATTCATCATTTAAATTCCTTCTATTTTTTATTTAAACGCAAAGAAAAAAATGGTTGTGGTAAACATATTCTAAGAGCAACATATTATGATAAGATTTATGATTGTAGTCACCATATTAAGATTATTATTTAATCATATTATGACCAAATATATTCGTAATTTTAGACCATAATATTTTTCCCTTAATCATACTATTATCCTGTTAATCATAATAAGTTTAGAAGTAATCATATTATTGTCATGTTAATCATAATTATGATAAAGTGGTGCTGTCGCAACAATAAAAAATAAATTAAAATTTTTTACATCAATTTTTTATTATGTGGCACAATTTCTTTTAATGTACATTCATAAATACTATTTTTTTAATTCTTTTAATTTCACTTGTTTTTCTTAATGGGGTTAGGTTTTTTCAAATTGTTGTTCAACAGCTAGCTCACTAACAAATAATTCGATATTTAAAACAAACGAGACAACAGTTTCAAAATTATTTCAGAAATGGCGCTAACATAATATTATTAGGGTAAACATATGTTGTTTGCTTCTTAAGCATACTTTGACTACACGTATAGAAAGTTATCATTTCATGGTTGCAAGAAATTTAATATGTTTTCAAAGTCACCATTATTTAGTTGTTAGAAAAATAATTATTTTTCAGTCATAAATACTCCAATTTACAATTGCGATAAACATATAAATGTTAACAGTAACTATAATATTGCTGATATTTCAACAAAATAACAATTATTTGTGTACAACAACAATATATTGTTACAATAAACATAGTATTGTTGCCGTAACCACGACCAAACCATATCTTTTCTCTGCGTGCATTTTAAAAAAAATATTATATGAACATATTTTAAATTTAAAATATCTCATTTTGTTTTTCTTGCACAAATTTCAAATTTAACTTATTTTGACACTTCTTGTAAGAAACTTTTCGCAAAATATTGTTACAGAAACACTTTTTCTCACATCCTTCCAATAATTGCAGGAAAATTATTTAAATGACAGATAATTCTCGTAAAGAAAAGATACAGAAACACTTGTGTGAGAAAAACACTTGTTTTGGTTCATTTCACACTATTTTTGTTGCAATTCACACATTTCATGCGAAAAGTTTTACGATGTGAGAAATACAGAAACGGGCTACTGGGCCCTATTCCACAAAAAAAACTTATCAACTAAGTGTTTCTGTTCCACAATACTCTTTGCAAATCTCACTATGCAAATTTTTGCAGCTAAATCATTCTCTTTACAAAGTCTTTGCGTTTCTGATTTTTTAATTAACACGTACGTGGAACAGAAATTGCAAAGAGAATATAAAAACTGCAAAGACTTTATTTGCACTTATCAATTTCAACTTATTACACTACGTGACAAAATTTCAACAAAGTCGTGACCAAATGAATCGGACAGCTAATCATTATGCAAAATTTTCCACGGAATCCGAATATGAAGTCAGAATTGTCAAAAGTAGAACAGTTTTTGAGATATTCCAAAATAACCGTTATTTGTGTTTTTAAAAAAGATGCTGTGACTGAAATGCAAATATCTTAAAAAATTTTAAACGGGGTATGTAATTCTTTCCTTCTAGTGAAAGGTTATAAAATTTCTAAAATAACCATGGATTGCTTGTGAAGAGGAAAATTTTACATAAAGATTAGATGTAAAATTAATTTGGTCAAAAAATTTCACGTAGTGTTATTTATCAATTTTTAAAGTTCTAAGGAACAAAAAGGTTTGCAAATTGACGAAAAATTGGATTAGTGCAATTTGAAAAAATTGATAAGTTGTTTGGTGGAATAGGGCCCAGGTCCTATTTTCTTTGGTCTTTGTTGTGAATCTCGCTAGCCGAGTTGTAATTGAAGATCTATCAATTTCAAGTATCAGAAATAAAGAAAGTTGCTCCTCAAGACAAAATTCTTTGCAAAAACACTTAATTTATTTGCAGTTATGAAGAATTTTATTAATTTATAATAAAATAACAAAAATTAAAATAAAATTCAAAGTTCTTTAGCGATAGTTCTTTTGTATTTTTCGATAAATTTAATTATTTTTAAAATTTTTATTTTATTGTTTGATCTAGTTTGCACGATCCTGTATTACCTTTGAGTTTGACCAAATTTCTTTAGCTTTGTACGAATGCAAGTATCTGATT
This sequence comes from Pollenia angustigena, assembly GCA_930367215.1. Taxonomy (NCBI): domain Eukaryota; kingdom Metazoa; phylum Arthropoda; class Insecta; order Diptera; family Polleniidae; genus Pollenia; species Pollenia angustigena. Next base: position 182,507,267 of record OV884057.1, on the reverse strand, counting down.
TTAAATACATAAAAATAATTTACTAATCTACCTTTAAAAATTCAAGAAGCTTTTTCTGCATTCGGTATAATTTTAATTAAACAACACCTCCAAATTAAAATCTCTTAACCTTTTGGCTGGTCAAAATGTAATTATATCTGTTCTCTCGAGCTTTACTTTAACGAACTTTAAGCGAAAAAGATGGCTTTTGCTTCGCATTAAAATCTTTATGCCAGAAGTTATTAAATATAAATTAAAATTAAGTAAGTTTAGTACGAACTGCATTGAGAATAGGCTTAATAGAAAATGCTTCACAGTATTTTCGAAAATCTTTTGAGGTGAAGGCTGTGCCGCGGTCACTAATAAAACATTCTGGCATTCCGACAAAACTCGATACCTCGTCCAAAACCTTGATAACATATTTAGTTGCTGTACTTGAGATTGCTCTGACAATTGTGAACTCATTCATTCATTAAAAAATCTTTTATGCATGAATAGCAATACGAGTTGTATTGTGTAAACTGGTTAAAGATTTGAACAAATTTCTTAAGTTCGTTTAAAGAAAATGTATTACTTTTTACTTGATTTTACAAAACTTCCAGGCCATCCCTCCTATTTGTGAATTTTTGCATAAGTATGTAAATGTGTTTCGAAAACTTGGTTGTAAATTATTGTTCGTTTACATTTTTGCCTCTGCGTATGCAGTTAATGAAAGTTTGCATGTCTGTATGTTCTTAAGTATATTATTTCACCTGATTTTTCTCGACACTTCATGTTATCGAAATGCAATCACATACAATTTGCGTTATTTGGAGGCATTTTATGTTTTTTTTCTTGAATTTTTTCATTCATTTACCACTGCATTATGACAACTTCAAGACAGACAAAATGAACCTTAAGGCTTGACAGTACGAGAAAAAAGTAATATTGTGGAAAATGTTATTTGAATATATACCATATTTTATTTTAAATGTGACAGAAATCAGGAAATAATGCAAAGTAATATTTACTGTAGCATTCATTTTCTTTAACACTAAAATAATGAAATAAAAAATCGTCAGCATAATTTAAAAGTTCGTTTATAGTATTGGCCTGAGGTGCTATTAAATCTTATGAAATACTTATGTAAATATGTATGTACGTGTATGAAAATATAAACATATTATGAAGAAATATAAATAACTTTTGATTGCAGTAATTTTGGTATTCAAAGACATGTAATCGAAAATAGTTTAGAGTAAACAAATTGATTGCAAGATATATATATATATATATATATATATATATATATATATATATATATATATATTAAAACTCGGTATTTAATTTTTACTAAAAAATATTTTTTTATTACTATTAATCCGACGGATTAATAGTAAGGTTCTTTATTAATTTAAATTCCAAAACTAACTGCAAACACTTTACAATTTTTTCTTGTAATGATACTTTAATCAATCTCTCTGTACTTGATTCAAGAAAATTTGTACTCACCGTACTATCAATACCGCTTCGGATTGATTTGAGTACGTTTGGATTGATTTTTCTTTTGAGTGTATAACGACAAACAAAATTCGTTCATAGAAAGCAAATGCAATATTATGTTCACATCCACATTTTTTAGAAATTTTTCGCAAATTTGATTAAATACTTATACACCAGGATGGCCTTATTAAAACAAAATTAGCACAATCTATAACGAAGAAATTTGAAACAAATTTGTACCAAAGTCCAGCATACTTTTTAATCAATGTTTTTATTTGTAAGCGAACTTTTTATTTCAAATTTGGAAAATTTTAGTGTAAGCGTTCTATTAACCCTCCGATGAGTGAGAAGGTCCCTAGGGACCTTTTTGCCTTTTCAAACTGAAATTACTCCTACTTCGGCCACTACAAACCCCCCCAAAGTTACTCTGTATTCCAAGAGTATTTTGTTGGGCATCTTTTGGAAAATCAAGCCGATCGGATCATTACTTTAGGAGTTATTGAGGTTGTAGTGAGGATAGTACGCGGACGTGTGATTAGGTCCGTATGGACCTTGTACTGAATTTCACCAATAAATGCATGTTTTTGGGCATCATTATAATTTTTTTATTGTTTCAACACATAATTTACTTGTTCTGAACACAAAGACCTAAACTCAAAGACATTAGGGATGATGCTAAAAACAAAAAATTCTAAGAAAAAATTCTAAGAACAAAAATACTAAGAACAAAAAATACTAAGAACAAAATACTAAGAACAAAAAATTCTAAGAACTGGTTTATTGCTAGTAGTATAAAATTAGAATATTGTGCCTTAAAAAAATTGAAAAAATTATTTTTGTATGTAGAATTTAGTTATAAACAATAAAAAAAAAAAAAAAAAAATCAAAAAAAAAAAATTGTTTATATGAAAAAAACATGATTTACAAAAAAGGTCCGTAGGGACCTTTTCACACGGCCGTGAAGTTCAGAGCTGTCACTCATCGGAGGGTTAAAAGCTATTCGTACAGTGTGGTGTATTTTGGTTTTTACAATGATGGTATCTACGTATGAGCAGTGTCGAGTTGCGTTTCGCTGGCTCTTTTTGATGCTACCATCTTCTGTTGAGTTTCTGCACGATTTCTTTGTGTGATTTCGTTAAATGAAATTGTATGAGAGGTGCCACCCCACTCGAAGAATTACAAATATTAAAAGTCTATGTTAAGGTAATTAGAAAATTTCAGTATTTTAAAAGTCTATAGAATACAAACAAATAACACTTTCAAATTTTTGTATAAACCCTGGAGGGAAGAGAACTGACACCATAGTAGTCCCGTGATAGGTCTTTGGTGGTAGGGACCGGTTCTAGTTTAAACACTTTATATGAATGGGACCTATCACTTTAAGGTGGGTTTGCCTTTGCATGGGGTCAATTGACACCTAACAGTCACAATGAACGTGATCAGTGTTAGTTACTTCAATGCTAGTCCTAGGCATTATTTTAACAAAACAGCCATAGAACTAAATTTAAGGTCCAATTATTAAAAAATATGTCACACCACCGGTGAATACTGTACCTTTTACAAAAACAGTCCTTAAAAAAAAAAACAGTAAAATTATTGGTTGGTTCTCTTTTCACTGGTCATGAGTTCTTCCTTTTTGTACAAATTCTATTCTCACAAATCCCAGGACTGGTTCTCTTCGTTAATTGACCCAAATTTCCCGCAGGGAATAATTATAATAATAATGAATAATAACGTGCATTAATTTATAAAAAAACGTTCATTTAAAACTCTACCTTTTTGATGTAAAACTGATTACTTCATTGAGTCAATGAAAAAAACTAATTATTAAGATTTTTGTATGAATTGCTAAATTCCCAATTTTTTATATATGATAAATACACTAAAATTTATTGTTGAGGGCAAGCTAGCTTCTATGCGCATTTCACAGGTTACTTAAGCCAGATCATCAGGAAACCTTTTCCAAAGATTTTAAACTAAGTTTTTCTAATGCACTAGTGCTTTTCCGAGGCATAATACAAATTATTCAAATATCGCATATTATGCAGACTGGCGCGGAAAACCCTGTTCCGTTAACTACTTTTTAAATTATTTTTATTTGCTTTTTTCAGCGAGGAAGCCCGTTTGCTATCCAATGGCTGTGTCAATAAGCAAAACTGCAGGATGGATATGGAAAAAACAAGATCGATTCATCAGCGACAATTACACCCACGAAAGGATAATTTGCCCAATTTTTTTTTTAAATGACATAAGTGTTTCATTCTCTATCAGCGGTGTTGCATTTCGGATGATGTTGGAAAATTTCGTTGGGCCAGCTGTGGAAAACCATCCAAACTTGTGGTTTCAACAAGATGGAGCCACAAAAAATACCAAAGGTGCCCGAATCCCAGGCTTTAAATTTTTTAATCTTGGTGTTTTTCTGGATTAAGCCAATCCCGAAATTGTTTACTTAGTTTTTTTTTTTTTGTTTTACATTTTTTTTTTTATAAAAAGAAATTCATCATGACATTCCCTCTTGAGTGGATACGAATCTTTAATATTAATTTGATTAACTCTGTTAATCATTGAAAATTATAGAAAACGGTAACTTTGTTATTCTTTACATAATTCTAACCACCAGCGGTGGTGGTTATAAAAATGTGTGTTATTTTTTTAAATAAGGTTTTTAATGGTTAACTAAATAAATTGATTTTGTTAATTCGAATTCGAATTCAAATTTCAATTATTCTTTTTATAAAAATTTAAAAATATTCTTGTACATTTGATTTTTTGAACTCCCGAGTCCCGGGATTTGTTAGTTTCGTTTCGTTCCGCACTCACATACAGTACGTATGAGTGATATTTAATGTATATTAATATAACTCACGGTTCAGTTGGACCAATACGCAGAATATAAATCACAGTACTTCATTCATTCATGAATATGAAGAACCAAAAATACTAAGCTTTTTTCGTTGCTATTCATTCATTAGTAAAAAAATAAGCAATGAATTTTTTAGATGTGGGAAATTGAGTATTTATTCTCTCATTGATAAATCCTGAAAAATTTTTGTATCTGAAATCGAATACGATTAAATTTAAAATTTTGTTAAAGAATTTATTTATTTTAAAGTAAATTTAATTTGATTCGTCTGCATTTAAGACTTGATCAGGAGTGTATAAATTGGCAACAATAAACTTAGCAAATTTTTCCAGATATACTTTAGCCGCATTTTAACCAGCTCGCCTTTAAATCTTGGAATGTTTACCACGCAAGTCCTAAAACAATCTTTTAATGATGATTTCAAGAGTACAAAAACAACAGCTTAAAACTTTTTTTATCTTTAATCAAACCATCATGGAATGCACCTTTTGCGACATTCTATATGAGGTACCTTAATACAAGCAATTTTTTATAAACATGAAAATTCTACAATTGCAATAAAACAAACCGACCTAAGGATCAGTCAAATAAGATTTTCCAACCGGTTGGAGTTAAATTCGCGATCTAAAGATTAGTTTCGCATTAATTGTATGCAAATAAGATTTTTTGATATGAAAAATACGCTTGACCCTCTTATTAAGGTAGCTCAGTTTAACGGCTAAGAGTTTCACGAGTTGCAAGATAATCCCTACATGAGTCTCATACGATTAATTACATGCTTTATGAAAGACTATTTAGATAATCTTTGCATTTCATTTCATACGATTCCCGCAACGATTAATATAATATCCTATTTAATTTTAGATTTATGCACAGGTACATATGTATATGTCTACTAGTTGAACTGTATTCTGAACAAGCTATTAGACTACATGCAGAGAACAATTATGGTTGGGTATGGTTACGGCATCTACACTATGTTTACTGTAACAATATATTCACCCTTATTGTGTTTGGCGTAGTCGAAAAACGACAGGTGTCGTAGTTGCAGTCGTATTCACATTTTATGTTACCGTCTAAAATTTTCGACTAGCAAAATTTTGTAAAAGAATCACAATGTAAAAGAATACACTTAATTAAATTATTTTGAAACACCCTGTTAAAGATCTGTCAAACAAGTGTTTAAATTAAAAATAATACGCATAGTAAAATTGTTGGTAAAATTTTTGAATTATTTTACTTGTGGTTTTCTTCCGCAACCCCGTAACTCCAAAACAACTTCTTTTCAGGAGAGACAAAATACTTTTTACCAAATATTCGAAACTTTTTGCTATATATTCTTTTATAATCCAAGAATTAGGAAAGATTCCGATATTCCGCCAAACAAAAAAAAATGCAAAATTGTAAGACGGTATTTACTGATTACTTTTCCGGTTAAAACAAAAAATCGAGTTACGTGGTTGCGGAAGAAAACCATCGATATATGTAAGAAGTTCTATTTACATGAACATAATTATAAAAGTCTTTAAGTTCAAATTTTTTTTTAATTTCTAGTTCGGTTTTGCGTATTTCTAAATGAGCTTTTCTGTTTTTCTCTTTGCTTTAGAGTTCCGCCTTATATAAACCGATTTCTCCTCTTTAGCATTCTCCGTGTGTAACGTTCCGATTCCGATAATTTATTTTTCAAATTTAAGCATAACTCTTTTTGTAGTTTTACTTGTTGTTCTAAAAGCCCTTGTTTCGCTTGTTTTTATTTTTTCTAAGCGGAGGTATCACAGGTGAAGTACTCGGGCTTTCAACTTCGGTAATGCCAGTTTTTGTGTCTAAATTTGGCTCGGGGTCTGGTGAAATCCTTCGCTTTCTCTTAATTCCAAATGGATATTTATGTACGACAATAGCACGCATGTCTAATAGATCAATTGCTGCTTCTTCTGATGAAAATGTATTTTGTTTGAACCGCCCACCACCTGTTGCATAGCTTTCAGCTTTGTTATGAGTGAGTTTTTTCTTCAATTTAAATTTTAAATCGGCTTATAGCTTCATCTAACCCTCTCCGGAATGGCAATATAAATTTTCGGATACGGTGTTCCACTCCTCTTTAATATTGGTTTTGCTTAAATTTTTTTTTGGAAGGCCTTTGCCAAAAAAGGTTTTTGCTCCATTATTACTACTTACTTCGCAAATTGTGCGGCAGTTGTGAGATTTATCCTAAAATATATACCAGAGTTAGGTACACAAGCACATAAAAACTAAATTATATTTCAATGATATTAAATTTTTTGCATGTTTACATTTTATTTCCTTCCATTGAAATTATTTCTCAAATAATTTTAATAACGTCGTGACCAAAATGTTTAACGACAATTTTTTACACTTTTGACTGACAAATACGCCAAACACGGTACTGTTTTGACGTCGTTTTTGTAATAGATTTGAAAAGTGTCGTATTCATTGGCGTTTTTCGCCAATCACGGTACCGTTTTAAAAGAACGACTAATTTACGACGCAAAAACGCCAAAGACAATAAGGGTGATTGTTGTCGTAAGCAAAAAAAATTTTATTTTTTTTAAATATCAGCAATATAAGAGTTACTGTAAACATATCAATGTTTATCACAATTATAAATCTGAGTATTGTTGACTGAAAAATAATTATTTTTCTAACAACTAAATAATGATAGCTTTGAAAATATATTATATAACTCACAACCTTTCATGATATTTGATAATCATAACATGATAATTTTCTATACGTGTTGTCATAATATGCCTAGCGCCATTTGTAAAATAATTTTGAATCAGTTGTGTCGTTTGTTTTAAATATGCCTATGGATTTATTTGAATTATTTTGAGTGAGCGGCTAAACAATTATAAATATATCGATAGTTCAGATTTCACTATCGATATATCGATATTACTATCGACTGAATGTTTGTACTTAAGTAGGAAAACTTTTTATCAGGCTACAGTTCGTTGTTTTTATCACTTTATTGAACGTAAGAGACGTATTTATGTACGCACGTTATTAAGAAGGCAGTTTTAAAAAATTTTGATGCTGATAAGCACCTTTCTGAAGGAACCAAAGTAACAGGGACTATAAGATATTTTATTGCAACTTAAGATAATGTTCTAAATTGGATTTGATTCCCAACCCAAAAGGTAATCAATCGAGCGGACTTTTTCTCTAACGGTTGTTCATTGTTTTGTTCTATACTTTTTACATTATAAAACATAAAAATTTCGGCATAAAGGCACAGCTAAGCAATCCATACCACCTGCCGTTCTTGTTGTTTGTATTCATTGCTGTAATTCTACGCGAATTAAAAAAATCAAGTAAAAACTTGCGGCAAAAAACTGCGTGTGTATAGCTGCTGTAACTTGTCTTCATAGCTGTATTTTAAATAATACAGTCAAATCCCGATAATTCGTACCCCGATAAATCGTAATTCCCGATAATTCGTAATCGTTAATTCGTAAAATTTCCATACATTTTGGTCCCCTCGATAATTCGTAATTTTTTTTCAAATAAAATCGTCTTTACCTCTTATAAATATAAACTACCACCTATAATTCGTAATAAAAACAACAGAAACATGGAAAGAATGATTTTTTAGTTTACCGCTAATTTTTTTTGCGTGTGTTCTTGCTTGTGTGTGTGTTTATTTTCTTAAGATCAGTTTGTTACATGAATAATTTTTATATATTTTTTTTTTAACAATTTTCTTTTATGTTTTTTTTATTGTTTTAGTTAATAAATTGAAAAACCCTGTTAATTCGTATTAATTTTATTTAAACCCCGGTAAATCGAAACCCCGGTAAATCGAAAACCCCTATAATTCGTAAGAAATGGCCGGTCCCTTGCAATTACGAATTATCGGGATTCTACTGTAATATTATCAATATTGATATTTTTCCTATCGATATTTTCGATAGTTTACGACAGTATCGATAGTACTATCGATAGTTTCCTAGCACTAGTAGTAGTAGAAAAATATAAATTCAGATCTTCTTCTTCTTCTGTCATCCTTCTCTCCCGTTGGAGCATAGGGCCTCATTTCATTCAGATCAGATCCTGGCAAACTGGTCGCTTTGTTTCGAAGGATTTAATATCCATATTTAAACTATTTCATATGAATGTGCATTTTATGTTTTTGTGCAACAAAATAAAGTTTTTTTAATTTGAAAAGAATACTTGTGTATTAGAGAAGTATATGTATATATAGACTTTATGCTAAGCCAAATTTTTTCATGAAATGTCAATTTGAAAAAGCATTATTTTTCCTTTTTGTTGTGTTGTTTCATTAGATGTGTTCAGTTACTTTACTAGCAACGAGAGATTAAATTTTAAGTTAACAAAATAAAAAAGTAAATGAACGCTTTACCAGAAAAAACTAGCAAGTTTGGCATATCGACACTATTCAGCTGTAAAATACGACATAGTTTTTTGATAAATTCAATTCGGTTGAACTATTTGCGCAATAATATTGTTTCTAAATTTTAGAAAAATTAATATTTTATGTTATTAAAAAACTTTTAATTTAAAAATTATGAAAATTATTCTTGTTTTGTCAACAATCACATGTAACAGGTGGTTGAATAATTCTTGCTGGTTAAAATTTTACTATCAGAAATTTTCCAAAAATTTTTTGTCTCACAAATTTGTATGCTCTTTTTTCACACTCTTGTTGCAAGTTTTCAAAGAACGCGAACATTTACTCGTAACAATTATTGAAAACGCCTATTGTACAAATCTCGAATACAAGTCAAGTAGTATTGTTTGTTTGTGATACCGTTGATGTTAAATTTTCGTTTAGTTCATAACAAAAATCGTATATCTATATACATATTTGTGCGATTCGTTATTTAGCTTTCCGCAAGAAGTGAAAAAAGAAAATAAAATAAAAACGATTTCTGTGTATTGTTGTTAAGAGTTGGATTTTTATGATTTCAATGCCTTTTTACAGGCGGATATTGTGCACTTTTATGCTCAATCAACAATTTTTTTCTCCACTTCTTCACTCAAGTGGTCTATGAAAAATTCAATGAACCTGGTTAATGCAGATTGGAAAAAAATGAAAGACGTAAAAGAACAAAATAAAAAGAAAGTAAATACGAGGAAAAATTTTAAGCCATATAAACGTTTATTATATTTATGCGACTAAATAAAAAAATAAAAAGGAATTTAACTTTTAATAACTTATTTTATAAATCTTTTTTTTTCTCTTGCGAAAGAGACATTTTTCCATAATTACTTTTGTGTAGTTTTCCCTAGTTGATACGGTAGGATACTAAATAAATTCTTATTGCCATTAATATTAAGATTTAGCAATACTTTTGCTGTGTTTGTGGTTGTGATTTAAAAAGTTCGAGTGAACTTTTTCTTGAAAAGATTGTGCCTGGTATAGATTAATTTATAACTTCAATAATAACTTGACAATAATATAAATTGACATTATGGTCTCGTTAGTCTGCTTTTACATTAAACGATTTTTGTCGTTGCGATTCTTACCTTATAGGCGAGAGGGGAGAGAGGAATTAAAAGGGGTACACAAGCGAGTGTACTCTTCGATTCATTTTGTTCGCTCATTCGTTCTCTCATTGTGCTCTCATTTGACGAAAAATGTATTGAATTTCGGTTGCACAGAAAAAGTTTAAACGACAAAAATCGTACAATGTAAATATCAGACCGACTTCGAAGAAGAAACGACAATAATCGCAACGACAAAAATCGTATAATGTAAATTGGGACTAAGTGTGATAAAATAAATTTTTCTGATTTGTTCTTAACAAGATTGTTTAAAATTTTTTTTATTATATGTTAGAAAAACAATAACAAGTTAGTAATCAAGGTTTCGTCATAATGTGCTAAATTCCCATTGCATACTATTGACAAACTGAAGTTTATTGTTGATGGGATAAAGGCGACCGTACACGACATGTTTTTGTCATCTGACATGTCAAATTTCCCACTGCAAAATACATACATGTCGTGTGTAACCTTTTAAGCTTTGCTTTTGTAAAAGTCAGATGCAAAGTCATCTGACAAAATTTCAATTAGAGCGTGCTCTATTTTCTTCTGACAAACCATCTGACATCAGAAATATATGCCGAGAGGAAACCGGCAGCGGCGTCCACTATTGACAAAATCATTAGCCGGCTGAAGTTAATATTTTACAATACCGAGATATGTATGATCAATCCCACTATTGAATAGAATTTATGTAAATATATATTTAAAAACCGTTTCATTATAATATCCTTAATTGGTATCTTTGAATTAAAAGAAAAATATGTTAAGATGGCTAAATTATAAACTTCATCCAAAGGTTTTAGAAAAACTAAAGTTATTATACAAATAAAACTGTTAATAACAAGTTATATTCTAACTTAATTTTACCATGCAAAAGTAAAGTGGACCTAAAGCTCGTTGTAGAGAAAGAGACCAGCGTCTCTGGCGAGAATCAAACATGTAATCCTCATACTACAAAAAATACTAAGATATGAAAAAGAAAGAAATTGGAATGGTGTAAAATTTCATGAATTACTATTTTATTGTCTTTAACAATTGATTGTTTTATTGGGAAAAGGGCTCAGGTACAAAAATACAAAGTGTTCAGGAGGCACAAAAAAACCGATTATGTCTAAAGCCATTTGTATAGTATACATACAAAATTATTTTAATTAATATTTCAAGGAGAAAATGGTCATTGCAATTTCCGGAGTTGAATCATTTGAAGATTCATTTATGAACTCGAAATTTTTAATGAAAGTAAACAATATTTTTATTAATACAAATTAGAAAAGGTATACATTCATCAAATAACAAAAATTAAAATATTTCATCAAGATAAATATTAGAGTGGACCATCAAAGAAGGGAAAATTTAAAAAGGTATCTGTTTCAAAAAAGTAGACCAGTTTTGTGTTAGGTTAGGGTAAAAAAAATTTGGTAAAAATATGAGCTCGATCGGTTAACATTTGCCGTGCCGCACGCGCATTGAAATCTGTTAGAATGAAATTCGGGCTAAATGGAGAGAAAAACACCCGTAGCTACTGAGGAGTCACCCCTGAGATGTAAAATGTATGAGCAACCCCCCTTATTTTTGCATCCCCAATATTGCTCTAGAACCCCTAGAGATGTAAAATGTATGAGCAGCCCCCATTATTTTTGTATCCCCAATATTTTTCTAGAACAAATTTATCCTCTATCTTCGAACCTTCATATGGCCTCCACACGAAAAATTTAATTTTCTCGAAAACCGACTCTAGAATAGATGGACGGACAGCCAGACGGACATGAAGTCCAAGATAAAAAAACGGAACCAATTAGCATGTAATCCAATCCAAATCATGCCCGTTCATGTCCGTCTGGCTGTCCGTCCGTCTGTTCTAGAGTCGGTTTTCGAGAAAATTAAATTTTTCGTGTGGAGACCATATGAAGGGTTGGAGATAGAGGGGGCTTCTCATACATTTTACATCTCTAGGGGTGACTCCTCAGTAGCTATGGGCGTTTTTCTCTCCATTTAGCCCGAATTTCATTCTCACAGATTTCAATGTGCGTGCGGCACGGCAATTTTCAACCGATCGAGCTTATATTTTTACCAATTTTTTTTTATTCTAACGTAACACAAAACTGGTCTACTTTTTTGGAAAATCGAAAAAAAAAAATTTGGACGACCCTAATAAACATGTGAATAAGAAATCTTCTTCTACTTCTGCCTGTGAATACATATCGGTTGGCGATTGCAGAATGTCTTTATAAAAATTTTAGAAATCGGCAATATGGATATCATTATCCTCCGATCAGCTTAATTCACCTATTTTCAAAACGCAGTTTAAAAAATGTGTATTAATTTATATGTTTCTCCTGCAACGGCATTCAGATTTTTTTAATAATATAAAAATTAAATATAAGTTTTCATAACATATCGACCCATTTGCGCGAAATTATCGTATATGCCAATTTTTTAAATTGAGTTTTTGATGCAATCTTGTTCTTCATTCAAAGAGACGTCGCCTGACAAAACATTGTAGGCGAATTCCACTTCGTTGCTCCAAGAATTGAGTGTATATTTTCATTTTTATATTGCAAGTGATAGCAGAGAAAAGTAGAAAAATGGCTCTCCTGTAAAATTTGGTTTTTGTAACATACGATAATTTCGATACTGACAACATATTCAAAACTTACCGTTTATATTTAGAATACAAAATTTAACTAAATACTAATATTAAATATTCTAAATAAAAATGGAGATGTGTCCCTTTCGAAATTCATTTTATTCATGCCACCGCTTTTCACCGTTATGAAAGGTTTATATAATCTTGCATTCTCGCAGTGTATCGTTACAACTCTACATTTTGTTACATTTTTTACAAACCGAGTGTTTGTGATATATTTTTAGTTTATATACATAATACAAATATTTGCTCACCCCAGAATTAGAGTCTAGCTACGCTTGTGTGTAATGGCGAAATCCATCCAAGTCAATAATACATTTCTCAGAAAAATGAAAAAAATTTAATTTTTTGAGATATGAAAACATTAGTTTTAACTTTTCTATAAACACCAGTGTTGTGGTCTTTGACAATAGCTGGACATCAATCCATTTCGAAAAATCGTCAACTTGTTAAAAGAATAAAATTGGAAGAGATCCACATGTATACGTTCAAAGGGGTACAATGTAGAAGGCCATCTAAAATTTTGACAATCTTTGGATTTGTTTTGTGTTTGTTGATACTTTGAAACAAAATTTTGTTTACACGCATCAATTGAGGGTCACCAAACACAAACTTGAGCCAGAAGCTTCATTCGCACAATTCCAATATGCGTATCATATAACAACGAAAGAACTTTCCCTCTTGAAATGGATGGTATTACTAGGCGTGGCCATAAAAAACACACTTATTCTTAACGTCAAGAGACATTTTTAAATTTCTATATGGAACCGATAAGTCATTTAACCTTTTTGCCTCTGGCCAACAATTATTCTCAATGAAATATATTACCTTGGAATATTTTCATCCTTTTCAGCAAACTTAATGATTTCGCTCAACGATATAGGAATAGTATTTTCATCAAAATTAAAAAAATTAACAAACATGTGTTGAAGATGAGAAATAAAGTTGGGTCGGTTATACATTTGACCCGCCTAGGGACATTCTTGGAGCTAATGGGAACAATGCTTAAACATTTTACTAATTATGACTCACCTCAAAACATTTACTTTCTGATTCTAAAAAAAATAATTACAGCTAAGTTATCAAAATTGGAATAAAAAATTATCTTTTCCTGTATTATAGTGTGCTGTACATGCAAAAAAATTTGCATGCATAAATAAACTTATCTTATGAATATTTTCAAACTTCAATAAAATTTGGATACCCTAATACTAATTTGGTAGAAAAAAAAATAAAAAAAACTGATCGAAGTTAGAAAAATTTTAATTTAAATTGGATTTCCTTTTTTTAATATTTGGAAAACATCACCTGTTTTAATTTTTCGTGTTATTTGTTTCTAGTTCATAATCAATAATTTCAAAAAAATATTTTTCAAATAAGGCAACACCTTAGCACCCTATAACTCGACAAATAAATTTCATAAAAATTTCATACATATGTATTGCTATAAAAACTCGTTTTTATAAACTTTTTTGATAAATATTTCGCACTGGTTCCTCTAAAGAGAGTCAACTCAAAATTATCATATATTCAGTGAGTAGAGTTAAATCATGACTCATTAATTCTTGTACTTATACGTACTCATACTTATTCCAATGTTATTCAAACTCATATTCACTCAAAAGTTTCATTTTATTCATCGTACTCATACTTAGCAACATTTGTAGTGTTTGATTTAGATTCTTTTCAACGCATTGTGTATAGGCGAAGCAAAATGCGAGGCTGCCAGATTCATCCCCGAAATAGCAAAGTGACGATTTGGCAATTACAGTTTACTAAAGTTACATGTATGAATTGGACGATTGTTCGGCAAATTTTTCTGGCAGCGCTGATTATTAAGTTGTGTGTTTTCTCTGTTGTGTTAAAACGGTAAATGAGCTAAATGATTTGAATCATTGTGAGTATTGTAAGTATTTTCTTAATTTTATAAATCAAGCTGAGGTCATTTATGAGTATGCGTATAATGTCGACGTCGCACTCATAAATATTTCTCTTGTGAGTATGGGTGAATCAGAGTAGTTAAGTTGAAATGATTTCTACGCACTTATACTTACAATTGCATGAGTCATGATTCATTGCTGATCTCTGATATCTACCCACTTTTAAAATTTTAGGTAAATTTTTCATGTTTTTAGCCAAAAAAAAAAAAAAATAATACAATTGTATTCCTTTTTGTGATATAAGATAACATATCGAGGGTTATTTTGCAAATAGTGCAATCAGCAAAATCACAATTTTACAAGAGAGCGAAAAAACTGGTTTTTTCGATAACTCTAAAAATATTAACTAAACTTTATTTTACAATGTTATTAAAGAACAACGTCTCAATCATTCATATGTTAATTTTTTTCTTAATTATAGATATTCGCGTTTATATGTCTGATAGCACTATTTACAAATTAAAATTTTATCAATTTGAACATTGAAATAAGCAGATAGCACTATTTGAACAAAAATTAAAATGAGCTGTAATGATAACTATTTGAGACTTTAGTTAAAGTTACACGAGTTTTTATTATAATAATTAGTAAAATTTAGAAACGCGTAATCATGGTAACAGAACTCGAAATTAAGTTAAAATTTTACACTAACGTTTATTTAAAAGCAACAAGTAATTCAACTCTATCCAAATATTTTAAATTATCATAAAAATAATGATATTCTTGCGAAATAGGAGACATCAATGCTTTGGAAATTCATCCGTTTGCTTACTTGAAGAGAACGTGGGCCAGATTGTAAGGCTTTCGCTTCTATTTATATGATGGCACCACAGTGTGGGAAATTTGGAAAAAAATGGAAAAAATTCTATATTTTATAAACGGTTGGTCCGATTAGAATACAGTTTGAGGTGACAGTTAAAAAGTTGTCTTGTATTTGAGGTCTATAGACTTAGCAGGTTTAGGTTCCCAAATTAGGACATCTCGGGTATAACAAAAACTTAAAACTATACTTAATTCTTAATTTTAGCCGAATGCTAAGAATAATTTTTTATCAACAAGATTTTGTTTGTCGTGCTTAATTCATAATTTTTATTTTTGATAAAAACGCTGAAATTTATTGTTGATGGGATAAGCTTTTCCTATACGCATTTCACTGGTTGCGTAGGCCACATCATCAGGAAACTTTATTCAAAGATTTTAGAAAAACTGAAGATATTATACAAATAAGTTCGCTTAACAGTTTTATTTGTATAATATCATGTAAATGTTGGCCATGACTTCGTATGAGGTGGTCCATGCGGGCGATCCAATTTTGGGCGAATCGTTCGAGTTTGTATGACCCGATATGTTTATAATAATTGTGCAATATTAACCCATTAAGGCCCTGCGTTGCATTTTCGCAACGTTCACTTAAACCTCCCCTCAGGCATTTTGTTGTTACGTGATATTGTTATAAAGCACAGTTAAACAAATTTAACTTAATATCTAATCGACCTGTTTTTGGATTTGTATCATACATAAGTTTTTTTTATAAACATTTTTAATTTAAATTTATAATTTTTCCTGTTTTTTGGGTACTTTTGAAAAAAGTTAAAAAAAATAAAGTAATATATAATATACCTATCTGAAACTTCTGAAGAAGGAAGCTAACATACGAACATTATTATTTCTACTGAAAAATCCAATCATCGTATACATTTGAGACTTTTTTATGATTGGATATATCCGTGATATATCCATATACAAATTACACAAAATTATCAAATAAAATATATTAATACAATCACTTGCTTTTTAAAACAACAAAATAAAAACTTGTATATATGTTAATTATAAGTTGTTGTTATTTATGTGTTTTGAAATTTTCGATAAGTTTTCACCTTTTTCATACTAATGGCCAATTTTTAAAATGCAGGATATTTCGCAGTAGGTAAATTCTCTATGACAATTTCTTTACTAAAGGGAAGCGAACTTACACCAAAGTAGTCCCGTGATAGGTCTTTGGTGATAGAGACCGGTTCTAGTTCTAACACTTTATATAAATAAGACCTATCACTTTAACATGGGGTAGTCATTGGTCAATTGACACCATTTGACCAGTCTAACATCTTTTCTCAATGAACGTGTTTAGTGTGAGTTATAACAATGTAAGATTATTTCGATACAATGGAATATTATTGCAATAAAACAAGTCCCCAGAACTAAATTTAAGAACCAAATTTTAGAAAGTCCCAAAAAAAAGTGTCACACCATCGGTGAAGACTGTACTGTAATTCATTACTTTTTTAAAATTTTTGTTCTTAATAAACCAGTTAGTGATAAGTTCTCATTTCACTGGTCATGAATTTTATCTTTTTGAACTTGTTCTATTTCCACAAATCCCAGGACCAGTCTGTTGGAACAATTGACAAAAATTTCCCCCAGGTTTACTTCAATAGGTACAGTAAGAGAAAATCGAACAAGTAATGTGAAATTATCCTCTCCCAGGATATTAAAGAAAAACTAGTAAGAGTGCTATATTCGGCTATGCCAAATATTTGATACCATCCACTGACAGCTAGGATATTTCAGGAGTGGACCTGTGGTAAATTATGAACCGATCTTTACGAAAGTTTATAGTGTGATTTCTAGTCATATAAAACTGTGACAAAACAAAAATTATTACAATATAATTATTTGTTATGGTTTTAGGCGTACTAAAGTGTTTTTCGATAGTGGGCTTTATATGGGGCCTATGGTAAATTATGGACCGATCAATTACAAATGTGAGAAATGTGACGTAGCAGTGCACCCAAAGTGCTTTGGAACATATCATAATTGAATTAAAAATGAAATGTATATGAATATCTTTTTTAATTTTTTTTGTTCCTAAAGACGTGAATAAAAAATTTTAATTTAAAATGTTTGCAAATGCGCTTAATTTTTATATCGTTAAGGCCCAACGTTGCGTTTTCGCAACGGGGGTAATCTGGGCTCCCACGTATCCGATTTGCCTAAAATTTGTTATCTTTCATATTTAAAGTTTCATCATTATAGCTCCATGGGATCATGGCTCGGGCCTTAATGGGTTAATACTAAGACCCGTGCTTGGTAGCCATTTTATTTCTAAAAAAACATTAATTTTTGGGAATCTTGGGATTCGTTTTGTAAGTTTAGTAAAGCTGATTTGTATTAAGCATTAAAATATGTATTTTCTTGTAAAATTTCATTAAGTAATATTAGCTAACAAAGATTTTTTTGCATCAATTAAAATTACAGATGATCCTTCAGTTAGTGAACTTGTTTCTATAAAAAACACATTTTTGAAAAATTGCAGATAGTACTATTTGAAAAATAACACTCGATATAAAAAAAAGTTTTTTGTCTCTCCTGAAAATTTATACATTTTGAGTTAACCCCCTTTAGAGTAACCGGTGCGATATGTATAAAATATATGTATTATGTTGGTAAAAACTAAATTTTTTTTTGGTCATAGTTACAAAAAATAAAACAGGTTTTGAAAAGATTTATAAATCGGAATTTCTATGAAATTTGTTTGTTTTTTATAATTTAGGGGGTTATTAAAATTTTATGTTTTTTTTAGGTAATGGGAAAGTAAAAAATAAAGTTATTTTAAACTGACTGTTTATTGACTGTAAGTCTGTGTTCATACGGCTCATGCCTTATTGACATGGATGCTACTTTGTAGGCGAGAGGGACGAGGGGAAAAGAAACGAGTACACAGATGCATGTACTGTCGTTACGTTTTGCTTTTTCATTCGTTGTTTAATTTTGTTTTTGTTTTCAATATCAAAAAAGCACACGGGCATACGCACGACTACATAAAATAAAAAACATGTCATCAACATGACATGAATCATTTGAACACCAATCATGTTCAAAGAAGAAAACGGAAGAATCTTATCAATAAGACATGAGCCGTATGAACTCAGAGTTAGCCTTTTGTAATGGATTTTTTAAGTTCTGATGATTTCAGGTTTTTGTTACAATTGCATTTACGCTATGAAATTCCTCTAGGTAATAACAAAAAGTTTATAAAATTAAACTGAAAAAGTAAAAAAGAAATAATTTGGATTTAAGTAAATTTGAGAGTCGCACTCTTTATTTCTTTACGTAAATGGCTGAAATTTGGTATCCAACTTAAGAATATCATTTTTGATCCAGTGTTTGAAAATAAACACAAAATATCGATTTTTAATGTTCGGTTCGGTAGATTTGTGGAAAACACAAACGCTAATAGTGTTTGTGTAGAAAATCATTAAAAAAATAACGTTTCCCTGTTAGTCATCTTTCGAACACAAAAATATTACTGTTTTTATCAAACTCAACAAAAGATGTGAACATTTAATTCCGTTCAGTTTTTTTTTGAAAATGCACAAACTTCAGTGTGTTCGGTTCGGCTCGTTAATGTTCGTCCCTTTTGGCTGGTAAAAAAAACCAAGCATTTTTTACAAAAACAATATACACACACGAAAAAAACATTATAGAACATTAAAATATAATGTTTGTCTACAGTATCACTACAATTGTTCTATTTCGGAACATTATATAATGTTCGGTTCTTTCTTGAAAATAGTTACGAATGGTATAAAGGGTTGTGTATGCCTGCACAATCACTAAAAAAATAGATATCGTTCCTAGGTGTGTGAGCCGAACGTTAAATAATGTACTGTTTATTTTCGAACACTGGTTTGATCCCTAGGTAAAATTTTGACACGTACACACAGGGGTTTGCCAGGTAATCATTAACGACGTAAAGTATAGAGCAAAATTAAAAAAGGGCTTTGGAGGTGTAATAAAATATGATCATTTGTAGCGATTATGTTAATAGTTTTTGGAATATCTATATATCTCATCTCCTGTCCCTATCTTTGCTACCTGATTAAATAAAAAAAGTTATGATCATATATGGTTATAATATTATAAACATAAACATATGTATTTTTACATAACTCAGACGTGCATCCGACTTGAGCTCCTGTGGGATGGGTGAGGTGGGAATTGTTAAGAAACCTTCAACTGAAACATACAATTTTGAAAAATTTCTTTTGGAAAGACCATAGAAATGGTGTATATTTTTCCGTTTTCGGTGAGTGGGAGTTGAGGTGAGTTGGGATGAGCACCAATTCATTTTTCTTCCCCTGTACTCGCGACTGCATAACTATATATAACAAGTATCTGTCTTACATGGCGTCACATAAAATTATTATTAAATTAACATATTTTATATTCAAATATTGGGCATATATTCAGTATAAGAATAAACATGGCTTAATCGAAAAAAGTACCAACGATATTTATACATTCGAATTTCCAAAAGATACCAAAACTTGTATGAGAGCTTTTAAAGAGAAGATTACACGATTTAGATTTAATTTTTATCTTTATTACTTTAGAAGATACATTGTTTACCAAAAAAGTACCAAAATTATATTTTTGCCCTTTTTTATACCCAAAATGTGCAAATTTCAAAAAAGTACCAAACACATGACAATTAAATTTTCGATTCAATAATGGTATTTTTTGAATTTTGCGTCTACCTCTGTTAGATCACGAGATATAATGTTACGGATTTGACCCGTTTTTACCCATTTCTAACCCATTATGAATTGAATTTCCGAAAGTCTCTACTTTTTTATTTACACATTGGGAGGGGAGTCTACATACAAAATTTCAAGTGTCTGGCTTAAGTTGCACGGGCTGGGCGATGATCACCCAGCAAGTCGCGCTAATCTTATAAAAATATATGAAATTACTAAAAACGATCTTACTAGGATGTGGCAGCTGAAATGTATAGTACTAACTTTTGATACTTAACAGTACTAGATATAATTATCACTTAACCTGCCCTAGCCCCACCTTTTTTGTTATGGTCTCTTTGAGTTTGGCTTACTTTAGGTTTTATTTATTTCTAAAGTAACTCACAATCACTTCTCTTATCCAAACAAATAACGCGCACAAAATCACAATTAAACCTAACGTGCTTATTAATAAGATTTCTGTATGACGTGCTAAATTTCGAATTTTTTTTATATTTGATAACTACACGGAATTTTATTGTTGAGGGAAAGCTAGCTTCTATGCGCATTTCACTGGTTGCTTAGGCCAGCTCATCAGAAAACCTTTTCCAGAGATTTTAGAAAAGCTTAAAATATTATACTAATACAACCCTAAAGTGAATAGGAATTTTAAAAAGTCTTACTTGTTACAATATCAAAGCTTAAACAAAACACCAACAATTAACAGTGGGGGGTGCTTTAAAAGCATGTGTGACAAGGCCATGATGGCTTTATTGCTCAGTTGAATGGGAGATAAAGCCATAATGGCCTTATTGCCCATTCATTGAGAGGTAAGGTCATATTTATAATTTTGCGAAACGAGAGATAAAACCATATTTTTTTCGCAGCTGAGAGATAAAGCCATATTTTTCCAAAATATTGTTATTCATGGTGTAAACATTCTGTAAAAGGGAAAATCCTCAGTTTTCATTGAAAAACATTTTTTTATTCTTGTGACGCACGCATGAAAACTTAATTCTGCGAAGCCACCTTCCGCGTCGTACTGGAGGAGAAAACCCGTAAGCATGGCCGCAGGCCGCCACGCAGAAAAACTTTAGTATGCGAAGCCAGATTTCAATACTTAACTTTAGTGTCTCCGGAACTGAAATCAGAGATAACGCCATTTTATAATATTGCTAATGTGAGCTAAGGTCATGATGGCTTTATCTCTCATTCAAATGAAATAAAAAATAAAAGCCTTTATCTCGCTATTGAATGAGAGATAAAGCCGTCATGGCCTTATAGTATATTCATCAAAGTTATTTTCAAAGAATACTTTAAAGGAAAATCATAGCTTACTTTTATTTCAAAGTTCAAAAATCAACTATGAAATCTTAAATTTGTTAGAAAAAGTATCTACTTTGCTCCAGTGTTAACAGTAAAAAAGTTATCCAAGATCCAAATTAAGAAATGATTTGTATTTTTTGAAATGTTCGCTATATTCTGTCATCAAAATTTTATTAAAATTAAAAAAAAAAATCATTTTTGGCCGGAACTTACCAGTGTGCATTGGTTGTTATTATTACTTTTTAGTCGTTTAGATAAATCTGCTCAAATTTTAAATTTAAACATAAATTTAGCGGCTTTAACTGGAATAATCGTTTCTTAATATAATCGTCGTCTTGTTTAACTTTTTGTCATATGGTTTTGAAATTGGCATCTTGAACGACTTCACAATGACGGACAACAATATGAATTTTAAATCAATTATTTAAAACGATTTGACCATTTTATTGGCATTTAAAATAATTATTCAGAGCCCTTTGAGCTTATGGCCGATGCCAGGACATTTCCTTACATTATACTAATAACAAAGCTTAAAGTGCTTTGATTTTATGATTAAGAAGTTTGAAGAGTGGTTAGTGATTGCCAGATAAGCGATCAATTCTTCTCACTTATTGTAGTTAAGCAAGGATGTGCACTTTAACAGATCGTAGATCTGTTCCACGTTCCACGTCGGTGGAACACTGGCCGATTGCGAAAAGCCAAAGTTGCCGTTGCCTGCTTAAATCGCCTTTAAGGATGTAGAAATGTATAGCAATTTACAAAAATAAAAATCTTTAGCGCCTGTATAAAAACAGTGTTGCTTTATGAGAGCGAAAACTGGTTCGTGACGAAAGTAACCACTCCAAAGTTATAGAGATTCGTAAAATGAAGTCTGCGGAACATATTGCGAATCTGGTGACCAAGAACAATTAGCAACGAACGTTTACGCAAATAATGAACCAAGAAAAAATTGCAGCTGCAATACGACGCAGAAAGTACCGATGGTTGGCTTATACACAAGGAAAGGACGTGGATAATGTCGTGAAACCCACATGGTAACAGAATAAGCACAGGCACTTAATCATGGCGCAGATCAACAACAATCCTAACATCCCTTAACCTGTTACCTGGACCCGTCAGCGTTTCAACGGAAAGCACTGAGTTATTTTGACAGTACATCTCTCTGTACGGACACATCTGAATGGTTTCTGCGTTATCCGCTCATGAGAGTTTCCACTGTATATACAAATACGCACACCAATAGTGTGTCCATTCATATGTGCAAACAAATTAAGAAAATTGTGTTCTTTTTTTAACTTATGTTGCCATATGTTTTCTTTTCTGATACCCTTTTAAAATAAGAAAAACAAAAGCTAATTCATCATATTAAAACGTTTCTTTTACATCCTTTACTTTTTTACGTCCCTTTTTATTTGTATTTTATTGCTTTTTTGTACGAATTCTATTTTCCTTCATATTTTGTTGACTAAGCTCTAACAACTGTCTAAATGAATCTACGAGGTTTTTGTTAGGGTTGTTGTTTTTATTGTTTCTGCCTTTGTTCTTAGTTTTGTTGTTGTTTGTATTGCATTTGATATTTATTAAAAATCCATGTAGATACGACTTCGACTATAACAAAATTTAGCGACAGTAGAGAGTACGTGACCAATCAACGTTATTGAACTGCGTTGATTAGATGTCTACTTGTATAAATGGGTATTAGGGTGAGTCTGAGTTGGTAAATATGTATTAACATTTTATCGGGTGTTTTTTTTTTTTGAATCGAAGAAACGTTTTTTGCTTAATGGCATTAACGTTTAAATATAAATTTTGGCACGTGGTCATCTTTTTAGAAAATCCGGCTTTTATTGCCAAACGTTTCCAGTATTCGCTTTTAAATTCTCGATAAGTTTTGGTTTATCTGCATAGACTTAGGATGTCTTCCGATTTGGATGACCAAGGTTAGTCCTATAGGATAGTAGCTTAGACACAAATTTTTAACAAGATCGGTAAAACAGTTTCCGAGTTAGAGGAGGTCAAAGTTTGACACTTTGGCCATACAGGTGTTTTTTGTTATCCATGTAACTTATTCTATATTGGCGATAGCAAAATTTGTCGCAAGTAGCTAAGATAGCTCTTTGATCATCTTTTTTAAAAAAAATTCTAAATCGGAAAACATTGATTTCAAAATTGAGTCACTTGACATGAAATCCCCCATATACCAAGAGAAAATAGTCTAGCTGCGTTAAATTGCATAAAAAAGGTGGCCAATTAACAGATCCATGCACTTTATGCCCGAAGGGTTTCTCAAAGTATGATTTTTCAAAAAAATTCGAAAAATTTGCAAATATTTGTATAGCCTCAGCTTATTCTTAAGGTATTGAAAAACCATACTAACTGTAAAAAAAACCGAGAACTCGCAAATCAACTGTCACAAAAGACATTGTTGCCAATATTATGTTTTCCGCCTCTAAATAAACACCCGATATAAGCTGTTGTTAAGGTTTGTATATCGACAGTTTAATATAAAAAAGGGCATAACTCATTTTGTTTAAAAACATTTTTTTGTTTATTCCGGTATACAAATGACAAACGCACTATGCTTTCAAATTTCTAGGGGCTATAGTATAATGTTTATTGCATCTTTTTACAAACTATTGCATTTGATCTTTTTAAATGTCTCAAATTGTATAGATTTTATTAAGTTTTTTTTCTTCCCTTTTTTCTTTTAACAAAAAATCGAGTTAGACCTTTTTTATATTAAGCCGAATACTTGCGAATACTTGTGTATCTTCATATACATATATCTAAAAATTAAAAATGCGTTTGTTTGTTTGCTGCAGACTCTAAACTACTTAACCGATTGTGAGGAAATTTTTATAGTAATTTTCTGATTTCCCGGCAGCATAGGCTATAAATATTTGTTAATTTGTAAGTGGTCGTGGCATCTGTAATATTAAAACAGCGAAATAAATCACACCTTAAAACGGTGCAAGCCCATCAGAAGATGCCACCACCAAAAACAGCCAGCAAAATATAACACGCTACTACTCATATGTAAAGCACCTAAACTCAAATATTTTTGTGACTTAATATAAAAGTTAAGTCTTTTTATAAAAAGCATAATTCATATCATATTCTTTAATCATTTCAAAAAGATATTGTTTCTCATCTTCATTGTGTGGTAATTTATTATTAGAATCTGCATCGTTCACTTATTTTTGACAATTTGAGAACCTTGGGCATAGCCACATCTTCCATTCCAATAAGACTAAAGAACGAATGTGTGTTCAAATTTGTAGAATCGTTTTAATCCTTTGTGAATATGCCAAGTAAGTAATTTATCGATACCTTGAGATATTATAATGAGGCGCAAGCGAGTGGTAGATATTTGTGGTAACATTGCACTATCCTAGTGTTAAACAAAAATAACTTTGAATCTGGAAACAAGAAATGAAATTTCTTTACTTATACTTAAAACGTACGTAAGCAAATATAGAGGAGAAGTCGATCCGATAGAAGAAACGTGGAGGCAAGTGCAGAGGCAATTATGTGTTAGTTTACATACGCCGAAGTTAACAACAATGTTTTGGGGTGCTGTTACACGGGGTTTCTGCCGCATGCGGTAAAGTGATATACGATTCAATATAAGTTCTTCCATTAGTTTCCCTAACGCGTCAGTAGTTGAACTTAGAATATGAACTGCAGCATCATCAGATATTCTCCACTAATCCAAAGTTAAAGTTTTGTTAGATTCAACCTAATTTACATTTTCTTCTGATATCGGCATTGATGTCGAACTTCAATGCCATTTATGTAGTTTAAGTTTTCTGGCCATGATTCTAAATGATAGATCTTCTCTCCTCTATTTGTTTAACTTTTTCAATTTGTTAATGCAACGTTTTTTGTTGTGTCTTGGAATTCGCATTTTCTGCCAAAACGTGCTTACCTCAGCAATGATTAATCAAGTATTTTCTCTTCAATTTAAGCCAATTATATTATAAAATAATAGTTGGAGCATTTGTTTTCTTGAGGGTTATTTATCACCACTAATTTGATGATCGATTTATACGATAAAAGTCTTTTGTTGCCATTGATTCCAACTTTTTGTATTTTTAAGTTAAACTTTTACAAAGTCTAAATTTCGATTGCTTGTTTAAAATTTACTTTTTATAGGTTTGTTTTGGTTTACCCCACTTTACACCTTTAGAGAATCTAGAGAAAGAATGATAAGATAAATACCAACTAAAGGCCGCTTTATACTGTAATACAAGTTATAAGGACTTTATACAAATTTTCAAAAAACAATTACAGCTTATCATGTCAGGGTTGCATTTTTCTCAAAATGCTTAAGACTTGTATAATAGTTTGAAACTGTCTAACAGTACCCCACCTAATAAGGTTTGCCTACTTTTTATATTTCTTAGATACAAACCAATTGACGTAAGAATCGCCAATCAATCGGCCGTTTGGTCTCTAGGGCACCACAAGGCAAAAAACATACAAGGACTAATTAATAAACACAATAATCTACTTTTCGTTCGCAAGTCAAGCAAAAACAAAGAGTGGCTCGAGGCACAACTAAATATTGCCCAATCATGCTTACATTTTTTGTTATGTTTTTTTTTTGAGACCAATGCAAATATATATAAAAGGCGGTCTAATGTAGCTGCCAGCACGGTGAAACGTCTAATAACCCTCACTGTACGACTAGCTTTTAGAACAATGAATAAAACCACTGTTAATTTGTATCAACTTATAAACATATAGGGGATTTCATGTCAAGTGACCCAATTTTTAAATCGATGTCCTCCGATTTGGGTGAAATTTGCACCAAGCTTAGCCCTTGTAAATGGTAGTTTAAGCACAAATTTTCAACAAGATCGATTAAAAAGTTTCTGAGATAGTGGGGGTCAAAGATTGACATTTTGGCCGTACATGCGTTCTTTCTCATCCATGTAACTTATTACCTATTGGTGTTAGACAAACTTGTCCAAGTTTGATCAATCTTTCCCAGCGGTAACTAGAAGGAGTAAAGAGGCCTAATAGAAGGCCTTATTTAGCAGTCACAAGCAGTCAGAAGCCCTTCTCGCCGCATTCCATAATTATTTATTTTTTACACAGGTTGTCATTGGGCGCAAGGCCTTCCACACTTCCTTTAAAAACAACTTCGATCCCTTCCCAAAGAAGGGAGTAAGGAAGGTCACTAAAAATAAAAAGTAAATAAAACTGAACACCTTCCTTTCTCCCTTCTCAAAGAAGGGAGTAGCGAATGTGTACTGAATATTTCAGAAGGTCTTTTAAAAAGAAGTTTATACCTTCTAGAAGGCATACTTCTGAAGGCAGGATATCATGCCAAGCGAATCTTTTAGAAAGGAGTATAGAGGCCTTTAAAAAGGCCTGCCACTTGCGGTCCTTTCAATATTTACCGCTGGGTTGTAAAAAAATAACCTTGTTTTTTTTTTAAATTTTTTTTATTTTTTTTTTTTAAATTTAAAACTTTTTTTTTATTGTTGCGGGAATGTTTTTTTTTTGCTCAAAAGAAAGCTTATGTCTTTTCCTTTAAGGTAGTTCTGGTCTTTTAGGAAAAAATTCAAAAAAGTGCTGCATATGCTAAAAATTTAAAAACCCTCGTCTTGAGTTAGAAATTATTTTTTTTTATACATAAGCCACTCCAAAGCCAGACCAAAACTACCTTGAAGGAAAAGACATGAGCTTTCTTTGAGCAGAAAAAAAACATTCCCGCTAAAAAAAAAAGTTTTAAATTTAAAAAAAATTTTTTAAAAAAACAAAAATATTTTTTTTAAAAGATTGATCAAATAGCTATCGAAGCTACTAGGGACAAATTTTGCTAACACCAATAGGTAATAAGTTACATGTATGAGAAAGAACACCTGTGTGGCCAAAATGTCAAACTTTGACCCCCTTTAGCTCAGAAACTTTTTAACCGATCTTGTTGAACATTTGTGTCTAAACTACTAATTAATAGGACTAAGCTTGGTGCTAATTTCACCCTAATCGGAAGACATCGATTTAAAAATTGGGTCAGTTGACATGAAATCCTTCATATAAAAAAGTAAAAAACTGTTTGTTTGTTTGTTAGTTTATTCTCTACCCTCAAAAGAACAATCAATTCAGCCGTACTCAAATCAATCCGAAGCGGTATTAATAGTACGGTGGGTACGGATTTTCTTGAATCAAGTGCAGAAGATTGATTTAAGTACGGATTTTCAATCGCAAGATACTTAAATTATCCATATTCAATCCCGATTTCGTACTTGAAATGGTCCGAAAATCAGATTGATTTAAGTTAAACTGAGATTGAATCAATTTCAAAATCCGCTTGATTCAAGTATATAAAGTCGATTTCATCCCGAATTAGAAAGAAAAAATTATAATGATTGATTTACTTACTCGTATTACACCTTACAGAATGTTAAAACACCAACATAATGCCCGATATGGTTTTTACTTTAGAAATCTTATGTACATATTTAACTAAAAATATAAACTAAATGAGAAGCAAGAGTTCAAACGTTTTTCAATTTGTACAGAAAAGCAAAACATGCGTAAGCCGGAGGGTAAAACACAACGAAAAGTTACATTTTTTTTACTTGATTTAAACATTTTATACATATATCAAGAAATTTCGGGATTGATTTTCGAAAGTAATCCCATTTAGGATTGTTTTAAGTACGTTTTAGTGTTATTCGTACTTGAATTTTTGAGTTCGACTCTGTACATAAAGAAATCATAAAAAACTTGATTTATCCCGAGTGTTTTTCTTTCTGTGTATAATCCCTAAACTACTAGACCTATTTTCCTTCAACCGTCATAGTATTTTCGAGGTTATTAGGCGCTTTACTAAGTCGAATAATATTTGTGAAAAAAATACAGTTTATATTTAGAAAACATTTGCACTTAAAGTTTTCAAATGTGGAACAATAAAAAAGCCAGTTGAACTGGAAAAGTGAACTTGGAACCCACCCATAGAAGGGCAATGTATGTGTCTACATATCCGGAAAAGGGTAACAGTATATATATATATATATATATATATATATATATATATATATATATATATATATATATATATATATATATATGTCCTTTATTTACAACTGAATTAAATAACAGTAGAATCAATTAATGGTATTTTTATGCAAATATTTTTAACAAAATTTTACTAATATTATTTCAATGGGGGCAGCAAAGCGCACCGGGTTAAGCTAGTATTTTATGTTGTTCCTTTTTTACTTTGAACGATTTCTTAATATTGTAAAGTTGTTTTCAATGTTTTTGTTATGTTTTTTGATTATTAAGTGATAATCAAGCAAATGCATACCATAAGTACAAAATTAAGTAAATTGGATAAAAAAACGTGTGAAAAACTACGTTCGCATATTCTAATTAAGGCTTGTGAGGTTGGTGTTCTATAAAAGAAATTTAAGAAAAAAAAAATTCATTAAGGTTTATTAAAGAAAAACTTGATTGAAAAGATTTTTGTTAGATAGAAATTGATTTAAATTAAAAGTGATAGTCAAGTTATATTAAAAAGAATTTACAAAGAGTTTGCTAATATCCGACTGATACAAAGTTGATAAAATTAAACTGAAATTTTAATCGAAAATTTAGAACTTAAACAGCATATCAAATTATGGAAAATTCTTAAATTTTACTATAATTACAACACTTTTGTATTGATTTTGTGATTCAGTTTGTAACAAGCCGAAATAGTGGTCAAGTCCATCTGTCTGATAATTTTTTTCAATCGCATACAAAGCTTTTAGAGCGTTTTGATGTTTGCTGAAAATACATTAGTCAATTACTTTATCTAGCACCAATACAAACCTTTTAATAAAGCAGGACTTTTTAGGCTTTAGTCTTTAAACCACTTTAAATTGGGATAAGAATTCATACAATTTTATCATGATGTAAATGATTTGAGACATAAGCATGCCTGAGATACTTTTTAAGTATAAGAATTTTCCTTGCTAGTATGAAGAGTGAATTATATCTGCTTATTTTTCATCTATCGTCGTATGCGATCGGACTTGAAAGGTTTGTTGATTTTACTTATTGTATGTGCTTTAAAGTGGACCCTCAATGTATGAACCAATTTTTAAATGTGAAGGGCAATTTTTCCTTAGGTTAGGGAGCCTAGGATAAAAAGCGATTTAACAAAAAGTATATAATGGTCGTGAGAACGAAATTGGGGGAAAACTTGTAGAAAAAAGCTCGTTTCTACTCAGGAGTCACAATAGAGAGATAAAATGTATGAGCAAATCCCATAATTTTTGTCCCAAATATTTCTTCAAAACAAACTTTTACACTATATACAACCCTTCAGAATTTTCACGAAAATTTATTAAAATATAAAAGAATGGAATTTCTCCAAGTATAACAGCTTTGAATGTGAATCGGATCGTAGAACTTTTTCAATACATTTTCTCCAATTTTGTTCACAATAACTTTAACACTCGTGCGATTTGGCAATTTTTAACCGATCAAGCTCAACTTGTTGAACATTTTTTTTGGGTCCTAACCTCACACAGAAGTATCTTTCGATTTTGGAACATCGGAAATAAAAAAATACATTACTACATTACGGCGCGTAACTTTCGTTTAAGCTTTTTGTATTTTTGAATTATTTAATTTATTTCCGTTGTTCCCATATGAAGCATAGGGCCAAAAGAAATAATTGCCATTCGGATCTATTAAGGGCTAATACATTTACTTTTCCACCGCTCTTTATTATTCGTGTAATTTCGCTGTCAAGTTGTCTTCTCCATGCATGGGTAGGCCTTCCTCCTCCTCGGCTGCTCTGGGATTTCCAGTCAAATGCAGAGGTTGTCAGGTAATTTTGTTATTTGCGCAACGTAAGTATGTCCATGTCAGTTCCACTTGAGTCTAAGGATTTCGGTTGATATAGGTCATCGTCCTGTCGCTGTCCTTAGATCTCTGTTACATATTCGTTAGCCAAAAGATTTTCAGAATTATTATTAGACGCCTGTTGGAAAACACTTGTAAAGCGTTTACGGCACTGGATGCTGCGTCCAAAATTTCGCATACATACAACAAAGTAAATTTTACATTGGAGTTGAAAATTGCGATCTTACTGTATCTTGAAATATGTGTTAAGTTCGAAACAGCGCTCTTTTTGGCGCTTGGCGTTATTTTTTCAATGAGCAAAGTCATCGCTTAATCCTCCCTTGCTGTCGATAATACTACCTACATAGCAAAAGCTGTTGACGTCGTCTATAGGGGAGCCATTGAAGTATTTGTATTTTCGTTCATTCGTATTGACTTCGTTTTTAATAAAAAGGATTTCGTGATTTAAAGAAAACTTTTTTAATTGTTGTTTCAAAATAAATTACCAAGCAAAAAATGTATGATTTAATTTTTTTTTTTTGCAAGAAACTATATACAGTGGCCATATCTTTCAACATTTTGTCTACTTTTTTTGCCAAAAAAAAAAAAAAAAAAAAAAAAACAAAAATACCGTTGTATCCCTTTTCGTGATTTGAAAGTGCTGCGTATTCTTTAAAACTGTTTTTACCCTATAATATTTATAAGGTTTGAGTTAACCCGCTATAAATTGTTATATGTGTATGTATGTATATAAATTATTTTTTATAAATATTTAATATCAAAGGATTATTTGGTTTATATGTTTAGTAAATATATTTTGTAATTTTCCAAAACTTTAATGAAAATATTTTAAATGCGTGGGAAAATTATTTAGAAAATTAATGTCCGTAATTTTTACAAACAGATATCTAGTCGTATTGGTACCTAACAGTTATCTTTACCTACCCGGTACCACTATTTTAGTAATTTAAACGTTAATTTTACCTACGTGAATTAACTACCGATAATCGGTGGTGCAAAATACATTACAGTTTAACCCATAGGTAAGAATTACGTTTCAAAA
This sequence comes from Pollenia angustigena, assembly GCA_930367215.1. Lineage (NCBI taxonomy): Eukaryota > Metazoa > Arthropoda > Insecta > Diptera > Polleniidae > Pollenia > Pollenia angustigena. Next base: position 182,476,069 of record OV884057.1, on the reverse strand, counting down.
TTATAAAAATCATAGATACCTATACACAGGTAGATATCTATTTGTTGAAATTACGGGCATAAACGTATTTTATTTTATTTCGACTTATTTTTTATTTCGATTTAAAATTTATTTATATTTAAAATGACAGTCATGTAGTGATTGGCATGTAAAACAGCTCACGTAAAAAGCTATTTTTTAACGAAACAAATAACAATTATGGATATTACAATAAATATTCAATTTAAAGTCACGGTTACAATCACACGTATACACACACAAACACAAAATTTCCTTTTCTTTTTCAAAAGGTTTGTTGTAACATTAATTTTTGACATGTTAATACAAAAAAAAAAAAATTTAACATATAAAAATATTTACAATAATTTCGTATTTGTTTTAGTTGCTGTCGTTGTTCTTTATACGTATACCCATTTTCATGTTCATTCCTACACATTTACATTACTTAAATACGTACATATTTATACGCTTATAAATATATTATATATATATAAATATATTACAATACATTTTGTTGTACGTTTTACGTAGGAATGTTTAGTTTAGTTTTTGACGTTTATTTTTTGTAAAACAACATCAGCATCAAAAACATTAACTAACTTTAACAACAATGAAAGTAATGATATTGATGTAGTTCATGGTGTTTGTTATTATTGCTACCTACATTTACATACATATAATTTTACTCAAGGGTATTGTTTACTTATACTTTTACATAATGCCAAAAAGAGGGGAAAAACTCACAACCAATTTATGTAAATATATATAAATATTCAAAAATTTGTGTATGTATGTATTTGTTATATATTTAAACTTGCTAAAAACAAAATAAAAAAAAAGTCAGAGTTCTATATTCGACTGAGCCGAAATGTATATACCTTTCACCACTGGGCGATAAGAACAGAAAGTTATATTATAACCGCCCTTTAGATATAAATAAATCTATTTTGTGCTACGCCCACTTCTTCAATCCTACCCACATTTTGTTGTTTATTGATAACCGAAAGACTTGACCTAATTTACACCAGTGTTCGAAAATAAACACTAAATATCGTTTCTTAATGTTCGGTTCGGTAGATTTGTGCAAAACACAAACGCTAATAGTGTTTGTGTAGAAAATCATTAAAAAAAATAACGTTTCCCTGTTAGTCATCTTTCGAACACAAAAATATTACTGTTTTTATCAAACTCAACGAAAGATGCGAACATTTAATTCCGTTCGGTTTTTTTTGAAAATCCACAAACTTCAATGTGTTCGGTTCGGCTCGTTAATGTTCGTCCCTTTTGGCTGGTAAAAAAAACCAAACATTTTTTACAAAAACAAAATACACACACGAAAAAAACATTATAGAACATTAAAATGTTTTTTGAAAATAGTTACGAACGGTATAAAGGGTTGTGTATGTCTACACAATCACTAAAAAAATAGGTATCGTTCCTGGGTGTGTGAGCCGAACGTTAAATAATGTACTGTTTATTTTCGAACACTGATTTAAACACCTTGGCTTTGGCCGTTCTCATTATATACAGAAATCTATGATGCCACGCTCACATCTTCAATCCGAACCATTTTTTAGAGAAGTTGTGTATTTATAATCCATCAATGTTTACCGTTCTTAAGATATAAAGAATTTTTTTTGTGCAATGCCCACTTCTATAATACGTATATACTATAAACTTTTGTCGAATGTTGTGTGTTGATAACCAAAATACTTGTACTTTATATGGAACTTTGGCTCTTGCAATGTTCAGGATATACATAAATCTAGAATGTCTTTGTATGGGAAGTGCCGCGACGACTTTCCCATTCTCGCCCACATATTCTCGGATGTTGTGAACTGTTTAGATGCTTGTACCTATGTTGGAAACTTTGGCTCTTGCCGTACTCCAGATATACATGAAACAAAAAAATAACAACAATATGAAATATATTGTCGGCCGATGAGGCTGAATGTCAATAGCAAACCATTCCAGACTATATGTGATCAATTTTGTATAACAATTTTGTACAACATCATTAATTGAGCAATCGGAAAACCCATTTTAACGGACATACAGACTTACGGATAGACAAACGGATATCGTTTAATCAATTTCGCTTCTCATAAAGACCCATGATATTAAGTTCAATATTGTAGAATTACAAACCAAATGGCAAGCTTAAACATATATGTATACTAGGGCGGGTCGATTTTTTAAATCGTATAGCAAGAACGTAATCTACATAAAATTCTAAGAAAATTCTCCGAAGAAACCATGGGTCTTAAATAAAATCCTAATCCGCGCCTCTCGACTAGAAAATTGATCTGCCGCCTTTGCAAAAAAAATTTTTATTTGAAAACATATCTTTTTCCAAAAAGAAATCGAATTTTTTTAATAAAATTGTTTAGTAAGGTAGTTCTTTTGCACTTTATATTTTTTACACTCAAAATTTTTATATTAAAAAAAATTTTCACCCAAGTAAAAAAATTTTCAAGTCGAGAGGCGCGGATTAGGATTTTATTTTAGACCCGCGGTTTCTACTAGTGCTGGGAAACTATCGATATTATCGGTAGTCTTAAAATATCGAAAATATCGATAGGAAAAATATATATATCGATATTTTTATTATTTAAAATACAGCTATGAAGACATCTAACAGCAGCTATACACACACAGTTTCTTGCCGCAAATTTTTACTTGCTATTATTAATTCGCGCTAAATTACAGCAATGAATACAAACAACAAGAATGGCAAGTGGTATGGATTGCTTAGCCAGTGCTTTTTACTGCTAATTAAAGGCCTTTAAGTCGAAATGGACTAAAGTGTCAAATATTTTTATAATGTTGTAAAAAAAAATGCTAATCCAAATGCAATTGCAAGCATAGGACAAAACAATGAACGACCGACCATAAGAGGATAAGTCCGCTAGATTGATTACCTTTTTGGGTTTAGAATTTAGAAAATTTTTTAAAGTTGCAATGGAATATCTTATAGTCCCTATTACTTCGGTTCCTTCAGAAAGGTACTTATCAATTTTTAAGAAACTGTTATCTTAAATAACGTGCGTATATACATACAAACGTCTCATACATTCAATAAAGTGATAAAAACAACGGACTGTAGCGTAATAAAAAAATAATTAAAGTTTTTCTGCGCAAGTACAAACATTCAGTCGATAGTAATATCGATATATCGATAGTGAAATCTGAACTATCGATAAATATCGATAGTAGAAAATATCGATAGTATCCCAGCACTAGTTTCTACGGAGAATTTTCTCTCGATAACTAATACAAATTTGTACTCCAACGGTTTTTAAATTTACAATTCAGTTAAATTCAAATATTCAAGTATTTATTAAATAAAAATAATATATTTTCTTTTTAAATTCAATATTTTAAATTCATTTTACATTCTTCATATTCCATACATATTTTAGTTTATAGATTTTTAAATTCATTTTTTCCATATTTAATTCATTTAATTTAAAGATTTTAGAATTCATTTGTTTCATATTTGATTAAATGTTCAAATGTGGTTTGAACATTAGTAAATTTGTTTTATGCAATTCAATTAAAAATAATAAAATTCTTTTTCTTCCTTCGTCCATTTTCTTTAACACACTCTTATAAAAAAAACTAATAGTTTGCTAACTGTGCTGCCACTTTGTATATTCGTTTACATCTGTAAACCATATGGTAGCTTTGTTTGTTCGGACAAATTTTCCGAGATGGGTGAATCGTTCTGCAGAACACTCTCTGTACAAAAATTACTGCCCGGTCAAAAATATTGTTCGGAACGCATGGGTGAATCGAGCTTTGCAATTGTTGTGTTTTGTGTTTTCGTATACATCAAATTATACATTGAGTTTATTTGTTTAAATCAAACTACTGCTTAACACCGAGTTGTTTGAAACCAACTACTGTTTTAGCATTGATTTGGTCTTTCGTAATCTATCATTTAAAAAAAACACAGTATTTGACACAACAATAAATTGGTGTGGAGAACTGTGAAAAAGAAACAAATGCATTCGTGCAGGGCTTTAGTATATAGCAAAGAAGATCCTGCAGGTTCTTTAATTTGTCGAATTTTTTTATTTGCCGCTATTTTTGGAAGGAAGTTGGGAAAGCAAATGCACGCACGGCTGGGCCAACATTTCGAGCTTTCACCTTTGTATAGAAAGGTTCTTTCATCTCAAGTGCATTTTTGAATGTCCGATACACAATTTCGAAAAAACTTTCGATGGGGTCTAGAGTTATAAAGTCCTCATTCTTCATTGATGTTTCAGTAAATTTTTAACTTAAATTTGCCACAAGCAAAAAATTTATTTTAAATATTTGTTAAGAGCACAATGGGTTTAAGTGCTCATATGCCCAAAGCGAAACAAGAATTTGATGACATGTGCTAGAATTGGTCGCCATATCTCGCTACCGGATAATTATCCCACATTCACCTCTAGTGCTCTAAAATTCTATGCACTTCACCTACTAATTCCATATGTAAACTTCATTTTAGCACTTGATCCCCTTGTTCATTATGGCCTTCATATGTAATCATTTTTCTTTATTCTTTATAGTAATAATTATTAATTTCGGTGAACTTCCATATCAATTAAATTAAATTAAATTAACAACTTTGAGATGTAAGTGAAAAGTGGAAAGAAATAAAACACTCGTGGTGTATGGTTTTTATTTTGATTATATAGAGGCTTAAAACAAATTAAGATTTTTTTTTTAAATTTTTAAAATCTACCTTTTCCAAATCTACTTAATTTTGAAAAAAGTCCGTCATATTTTTTTGGTGGTTCGTCAAGCAAAAAAATCGTGCAAATTACTGCTCTAAGGCAAAAAAGCGTTAACATTATATCAATTTACTTTACTTTTGTCGCTGACCACTGTGTTCAATTTTCTTTTATTAGTTTTTTTTTGTAAAACTTTAACATAAATGTAAATTTAAATTATTAATTTTGTAAATGTAATATGCCTGCTGGTGTATATAAGTTCTAAATGTTACCACAGGGCATTCATTATATATTAATGTTTGTATGTACAGAAATGTAAATAATGCATAAACATATACAAATATACATTAATACATTAATTTACATTCAAATGGCTGTTGGTTGATACGTTTTTGGTACATTCTCATCATCATCAGCAAAAGCATCATTTGTACGAAATTGTGTATGTGTATGTGTTTATGTGTGAGTATAATTGTTGCTGTTGCTGCTGGTGTTGTTGATTGTAACTGTGTCATACATATTCATAAAATAAGTTGAAAGAAAGAAACAACATCGCTGAACGACATTTAAATGTTAATCTTATATGAGCTGAGGCCATTTTAATATCATTACCTTTATACATTTGTACGAAACGACTGCACATATAAATAAACTTTATTGGTAGCGCTGTTTAATATTTAATCGTTATGGAGCATCCTAAAGTTTTAAAGCTGTTGAATGCACAATATTGTTAGCTTATGATAACATTAATGAAATTGCTTTAATTTTTTAAGGAATTTAAGTGGTTTAAGGTTGTAAAATATATAGACATTGTTTAAAAAACAATATTTAAAACATTCGCGATATAATTACCATTGTGGCTTAAGGCTTAAGTTCATAAAATATAATTTTTCATTAAATTATATCGATATATGAATGTGCCAGAAGCTAAAAGGCCTAACTGCATAAAATAAAAGTAGAGTAAATTAGTATTGTTTGAAAAATTGATTTCCAAAATTTAAGATGCTACAAAAAGGAAATTGCCAAACACGCGAAGCTAAGTAAAAAATTTCCATCTTTTCCGATCAGATTGTTGGTACTAGGTGTACAAATTGAATTTACCTCTTCTGATTCACGAATTTATTGAGCTTTGATAGTTTTCGACATGAGTAACAGACACACTGTTTTCTAGCTATTCGAGAAACGATCACATATTTTCGATGAAAGAAGTTCTCACTAAAGAAATGGAACATGGGTACAGGAAACATTCAATTGATTGTGTAGTAAAATTTATATGAAAAGTACTCAAAAAAATATTTTGACACAGCACATTAATTGACAGTGCTAAGGAAAATAATAAAGATGTCAGCAAAAAAGATTTTGTTTAAAAAAAAGTTTTAGATCGTTATACTGGATAACAAGATAAATTCAAAAAAGAAATGGTGTATGGGTGTTTCCACACAAAATTACCCCTTATAGCTATAAAAATAAAATTATTATTTTGATTTTATTTTTCCGCTAATAATATACAAAATAAATTTATCTGACATTTTCCAACTTAATTAACTTTAATTTTTTATGCTAACAAAAAAATTTTTTTTTTGTTTCTCATAATAAATGAATTCAGACACAAAAACTTTTATTGTTCTAAAATGTAATGACCGTTACTTAAAAAAAATTTGTTTTGGTAACTAATTTCTTAAACAAAAATATTAAACAAAATATTTCAAAGAATTTAATCATATATTTTACTTGACATATCATGTGCAAGATTTTGCAATACATGATGTTTGTTTCCGACATTTGAAAACAGCACATTTATAAAGTAACGTTACTTTTTTTAGTGGTCAAAAAAAAGTATTGAAATTACATTTTTAACGAATTTTTTCGGTTGCTACCATTGCTTGAACTTTCGTAAGTCAAAAACAAGTAAGAAAGTATAGTCGGTCAAGCCCAACCATATGATAGCCTACACCACAGTATTTAAAAACACATTATGCTTATGTGCCCATGTAAATATGGATTTATCTATGTTTATAAACTTCAGGAAAATCGGTTTAAAAGTTTGTGAAAGGCAGAAGTTGCACCCTGCCTCCCCTTGTGCTCCTATTTTTTAAAAACTGTATAGCTAATGTGTCCCTATAGATATGGATCTATCTATGTTTTATATTTCATTAAAATCGGTTTGAGAGGCAGAAATTGCCCCTATCTCCCCTCGTGAGCCGATTTTTTTTAAAAATTTATACATTTTGTGTCCATATAGATATGGTTCTATCTATGTTTTAAATTTCATTAAAATCGGTTTGATAGTTTCTGAGAGGAAGAAATTTCCCCGTATCTTCCCTCGTGGTCCTACGATTCGTCCCATTTTCAATAGGCTTGGTCCTTGTACCAATAAGAACCTACGACCCAAATTTTATCAAATTATCTCCAAAATTGCGACCTGTACTTTGCGCACAAGGTTACATGGACAGCCAGCCAGCCAGCCAGCCACCCTGCCAGCCAGCCGGACGGGCATCATTAGTTCGACTCAGAAAGTGATTCTGAGTAGATCGGTATACTTTAAGGTGGGTCTAGGACCACTATTTTAAGGCGTTACACACATCAGCACAAATGCATTATACCCTATCCACTATTGTGGTGTGGGTATAATGAAGCAATCCTCGTGGCACATTTGGGTAGGTTGGAATTTTATTTAAGACATCTCCGAAAATCGGTAACGACCGTTACTTTGGAAGCGCGCATATGTGAGTAGTCCAATTGCAATCACCGCTAAGTTTAAACAAAATTAAAATTTTGTAAGCCGCGATTTTGTTTGTTTTTTAAAATGCCTCTCTAAGCCATTATCAATATCGTACACGTCTCCGTAAGTTACGCGCAATTTCTGGTTAATTATTCAATACTCCTGCAAACCTTTCTGTATGGCTTGGCACGGTTTTAATCGATTTTTACAGAATTTTTTTTTTAACTTCGCTGTGTTTGCAAATGAGAAAATGAGACGGATGAATTTATTGACAACCTTTCTCCATCTGAACTATTAGCGTTGAAATATGCTTCATTTTCATATTGCGATGTTGAAAGTGTGTTTTCCATTTATTGAAGAACTGTTTTATGCGATAACAGGAGATTATTTATTTGTCAAATTTGAAGAAACATGCTATTTTATTATACAATCAAAACTTAATAAAATAAATGTTTCTTTAATATGTTTATTTTTGCCTATTTTGCCATTTTGTGCCATTTTTCGTGCCATGTTTTGTACTTTTTAGTGCCATTTTTTCTGTCATTTTTCGAGCCATTTAAAACTTGCCCTGCATATCACCTTACTTATTACTAGGGATGCGATTTTTATGCAAATGCATGTCTTTTGTCGATAGTCTAAGATCGATGTTAACCAATTATCTTTCCGAATCATTAAATTTGGGTTAAAATGGCATCGATTTGTTTTTGCATATTTTGGTTAAAATGCATATTTATTTGCATATTTTGGTTTTAAATGCATATTTTTTCATATTTTATAATTTTTGAGTAAATATATTTTTTTAATTTCAATATTATTAAAAATTTCTTCAAAAAATATCCATGTAAACAAAAAAAATCTTCAATAAAAATTTTCAAATCAATAAATAATTTTTTTTTTTTTATGAAAAGTATCTTTTGTACTATTACCACCGCAGCCAGTATTAACAAGATGGGGAACCTGGTTTGATTTAGTAGAATAATATTCAAAAAACTTTGAGTAATTTAAAAATGTTATAGAAGAAGTTGTTGCTTCCGATGCTTATGCAACTAAAAAAGTAAAAGATCAATTAGCATTTGTATTTTTCAACTACGGATATGTTGGTGAAACAATAACTAAATTGGAGGAATTTAGTTCACTAAATAAACAGCTCAAATTAATTGATATTGCAGAAAGTAAAATTAACAATGTGGAAGGAAGAATATTCCAGCAAATTAAACAAAAAATTAAAATAGTTTTTTCAAAAAATAAAAACAAATTTCAACCATTTTAGATCTGGAATCAAATGTGGGATCTGAATTAGAAAATATATGTACAATATTCTATAAATGAATTAGCATCCTTCAAGTATGCTCCTATAACATCGGCTGACGTTGAGAGTTTATTTTTTTTATGTGCAAAAGTTTTTTTGTGGCCGAATAGGTTAACTTTTGATAATATAAAAAAGTATTTATTTGTTTATGTTTAAATTAGTAATTGAATTAATTTTTAAAAAATATTGTACCTTTTAAATAAAATTAAAAAAAAGCATTTTTATTAAAAATGTTTAAGTTTTAAGTGCATATTTTTTATTTTTTTAATGCATATTAAAGATTTTTTAGTGCATATTTTATGCGCATATTGTCGATTTCTTCGTGCATGAAAATCTCATCCCTGCTTATAACTGTAATAAATTTAGAAAAACATCACTCATACGACCCGTAAAACACATTTTAATTTAGCCCGATATAATTTGATATTGTAAAAAATAAACACTTTTTTCGAGCATGGCTAGCGATATGTGACAAGTAACAAGAACAATGTTAACCTTCAAATGGTCAAGTGTTTGCTGTCTTATTAGCAACACCCAGTGACTTAAGGTAGCCCCACAGGAAATCGAGAGGTGATAAATCGCATGACCTTGGATGCCAATTGATATGTTCATCTCTCGAAATTACCTCTTACTGCTAATTATTGATTTCAATAACTATACCACATCACGCCGGATTATATTTTAATAAAAAAAAACATTGATCATTGAGCGATAACGGTCTCTATAGACATCAACGCAAGCTTCGGCTTAATCTTTTAAGAAATAAGGTTCGGTTATGCCACGACCGCGAAAAACCCATTAAACGGTGCATTTTTCTGGATGTGATGGTGTCTATAGAGTCTTTTGTAAATTTGTCTCATTCCATATGCGACAATTTTGTTAATCAGAAAATGTACGACATCACTCTTACAAAATTTTGTGTCTATTAGTTACGCGAACCGACTACTGATTTCAAAATAAATATAAATAAAGTGATAGCATAGGCGAATACTTAAAATATTCATGATGATTTGCAAGAGTTTTAAGGTCAAAACCATCAAAAACTGAGCGCATTATGACAATTTGATTGACAGTTACCCCTTTTGTGTATTAATCAACCAATGTTGAAGAAAAAAATATGATTTCTTTTATCAAAACTTTAATACATACAAACTATTTTAAAGCCTACATTTTTAAAACATAAAAGCACCTTTATTTCCCTCTTTTACTGCTCATATAAATTCTACTACATTTACTTATGCCTGAGTACAATCTAAAATGTTAACTAAATTTAACTTAGGCATAAAGTTTTATTTTCGCTCCTTTTTTTTGCTCCATCTAAATATCCTGTGGGAATGTGTCAAAAATTGTTATTGTAAATGTCGTGTACTAAAATGGCTGTTGAGACGGCTGATGGTTGTAAATTCAGTACAATTTCATGTTAATGATAATGATGCGCACAGAATTAGTGCATTAATAAAAGTTGTGCAAAAAATTATACACTTTTAACGAGTACACAAGAGAGATAAATACACTAAACAAGAAGTTGTGGGTAACTTTTGTAAAGTGGCAGTTAGAAATAATGAAATGAAGGTAAATGGAGGTCAAGAAAATTTATTTTTTATATTTAAGTATATTTGATGGTTTTTACTTCGTGTTTAGGCACGGAAACCCTACATATTTTGCAACGTTTGGCAAGGTATGAAAACCCTATATATTTTGTAACAACGAGTACGTTGACTCGTTATGTTTCCTTTTTTTGGGACTTCAACAGGCAGTTGAATGCTCTCTTTTACTTTGTACTTTTTCTGAAAAATCATTCTAAGTAGTGAATGCGAGCCGAATAGTTTATTTTTAAAAGTGTTTCTTACAAGTTGTCAATTAAATTAAATTTAAAGTGTGGTTTTTTTTTTACAAATTGTAACCAATCTATCAACAGTGTCTCTCACAAAAAAAAAAAGCTATTTTAATAAAATTGAAATTGTTTCATACACTCTAAAAGTGAACCCAAAAATTATATAAACGGTGTTTTAGTTGGTCTCAAAGTCTGAGAATACTTCTAGACTAAAATTTAGAATAACTGTGTTCTTCAAGTGAAACTAAGACACAAAACGTGAATGTCTTTTCCTTTGGTTTAAAGTTAAACCGCTAACCCCTTTTTTCAGTCCGTGGAAATAGAATCTTTTGTCGTGCCTGGATATTGTTGCTAGACATTCCGTGGTGTCAAACGTACAATTGGACACTAGCTATCCCCCGATTAGCTAAAAGGCATTGCGATCCGGTATTCCCATCACACTAAACGAACCAGAAAGAGGAAAGTGCTTGCTACACCTCGTAGCTCAACAATAACAAAAAGGACATCACCCACACGTTAGAATCTGGTGGCCGGAAGAGGCTCAACCGTCCCGTCACTAACTATCATCACAGACACAACCATCGGTAAGTCCATCCCACTACTTTTTTAAAACCCCTATATACCATTACCCCCGTGTACCCATACATTTTGGTCCTTCGAACCGGATCCGGGTCATCCATAACCCGGGAAAACCCTCTTGACATCGTATTTTACCCCCTGCAATCCCCTGTGCAAAGCCATGTGTGTATACTTACCTCCATAAGTATACATACGTACATACGTAATAACCCCCCTCGCAATACCCGGTCCAAGTCAATGCGTAGATACTTACCTCCATAAGTATACGCTTAATACTCATAACCCCCCTCGCGGCACAACGTGCTAACTTTAATTTCGTATGTACTAACATATCGGGTATTTTAACGGTTTCCAATCAGAAATCTAAAAATACAAAAAAAAATCAAATATTTTCCCCCCTCGCAACGACCTACGTATCATGTGTCATTTTTTTGCTCAAATCATCATACGATAAACCTAACGGTCGCCCAAACGTGTAAAAAAATCGTATGAAACAATTTTGGCATTTGTAATATGAAAATAAATACATAACTACATGTACATCCTTACATACAATTTGCATTTATTTTCATAAAGCAAAACCCACCACCAAAATTACTACATACATACATACATACATCTAAACAAACATACCTACTAAGAACTAGTAACAGTTGAGCTAGTTGCAAAAGAAGAAAATTTACAAAACCAGTTTGTACCGCATCAAACAAACTAACAAAATCTGCAATCAATTACCATCCCCCCGCAGCTTTTTGAATATCATCAACTTCATAAACATCAACACATCAAGTTGATGAAACAAAAAAAAACACACAAAAGAAAAGAAGAAAAATAGAAGAAAAAAATCAAAATTGCATTGCGTTATACTGTCTGATATTCAAGGTTAATATCAGTCGGCATCTCTTGTTTTTTTTGTAATCGTCAACTGCACTAGTTCCCTCTGCTATTAACATCTCATAATATTACGCAGTCGATCAACTCGTTGGTTTTTGATACTTTGGTGAGAGAGCAAAATATCAACGAACCAGACAAAATAAATGTATGTATGTACGGTGTGTAACAAGTAAATAGAAAATAACTAGGTCACTGGGACAAAGTTAATTGTACATAAGAACTTTTATACTAACAGCTGGATACGAGGGCAGCTCGAAAAGTCAGTGGAAATATGAAAAATTATTATTATACTACCTATTAATATTTACTTTTAAATAAATTATTACAATTATAAAATAAAGTGAACGTATGAAAATTCCTAAATAAATTGCAATAAATCCCCTGACACATGACACATGATAACCCATTTGCTGCGAATTAATTATATACCCATATTATAAATAAATCATTTAAAATTCTTTAAATCTTTTTTTAGCAACTAATTTTCATTGGTCGCTCTAACGAAGCACCTCTGAAAATTTCTCTTAATTTGTTCCCAATAATAAATTAATTATAAATCGCATTAAAATTTTTTTTTTAATCGTTTTATTGGTCGCTTTTACGAAGCACCTCTAAAAATTTCTTTAAACATTTTTTAATAACAAATTTATTTAAAAATTAATCATCAAAGTTTTTTCTTAAACTTTATCAACGAATTTTCATCGGTCGCTTTTACGAAGCACCTCTGAAAATTCATTTAAACTTTTTAACAATACATTATCCAAAAATTAATCATTAAAGTTTCTTTAAATTTTTGCCAACCATTCTCATCGGTCGCTTTTACGAAGCACCTTTGAAAATTTCTTTAAATTCTTTTTTTTTCAAACAATTTCTTTAAAATTGTTTTCGACTTATTTTCATCGGTCGCTTTTACGAAGCACCTTTGAAAATTTCTTTAAATTTTTTCCCAATATTTTTCATTGGTCGCTTTTACGAAGCACCTCTGAAAAATTTCTTTAAATTTTCTCAACCTATTTTTTCTTATAGGTCGCTTTTACGAAGCACCTTTGAAAATTTCTTTAAATTTTCTCAATCTATTTTTTTTATCGGTCGCTTTTACGAAGCACCTTTGATAATTTATTTCAATTTTTTCCCACATTATTTTCACCGGTCGCCTTTACGAGGCACCTTTGAAAAATTCTTAAAATATATTTACATTTTTTCCCAAATAATTTTCAGCGATCGCTTTTACGAAGCACCTCTGAAGATTTCATTCAAATTTTCTAAAATATTTTCATCGGTCGCTTTTACGAGGCGCCTTTGATAATTTCTTTGGTAATTTCTTCAAATAATATTTTTAAACTTTCCTCGGTCGCTTTTACGAAGCACCTTTGAAAATTTACTTGAGTTTTTTGTTAACTGCGTTTGAACTTTCAATAATTTTACGGGTCGCTTCTACGAGGCACCATCGAAAATTTCCCTAAATTTTTTCAAATAAAATTTCTAAATTTTAAATCGTATAGTCACTTAAAAAAAAAAAAATGGCATCGGTAAAAAATGTCATACGGTATTCTGATCGTGTGGTCGAATTTAAAACCTACTTTGACGGTTTAAAAGTAGAGTCGCACACGCGACACACCCTCGAGGCCCACGAAAAACAAATCGATCGTCTCTGGTCAAGTTTCGAGTCATCTTATGAAGATGTGATGGACAACTATGAAGTTATTAAAGAGGAGATCGATCTAGAAACCCTAAAGGGGCGGTTTTACGCTACCTTCGGCAGCCACACAGCTGTCATTGCAAAGATCCACGAACTCCGTGAGGCTCTTCAAGCCAATGCTCAAACAGCCTCCCCCTCGAGTGATAGCGCCCGCGATATGACCCCACACATTTCTTTACCCCCATGTGATACCGAAGTCTTTCATGGTGACTATAAATCATGGCCAACTTTCCGTGACATGTTCACGGCCCTATACCGCAATAATAAGCGTCTGTCACCAGTAGAAAAAATGTGCCATCTGGTCAAGAAAACTCAGGGTGAAGCGCGAGAACTTTTGAAAACATGCCCTATGACCAATGATGGTTTTAATATGGCCTGGCAAAATTTAGTTCATCGCTATGAAAACAAGCGAATATTAGTGAACGCGCAACTCAAGTCGCTTTTCAACATAAAGCCCACTTCAAAGGAAACTGGTTCCGATCTTAGACGTTTACAACGCACTATTAACGATTGTATCACCAACCTTCGGTTGTTAAACATTGAAGTCGACAATTGGGATGTAATTTTTGTATATATTTGCTCAACGTGTCTACCTGAGACCACACTGAGCTTATGGGAACAATCTTTGCCGCGCACCACTGATTTGCCAACGTGGAAAGCTTTAGACGACTTTTTATCATCAAGATTTCAAACTTTAGAGTCGGTCGCGGATATTCGATCCACTTTTTTAAACTCGCATGCCCCAAAATCTTCAAAACCTTCATCCCAAGGGCCCAAGGTAAAAAGCTATCAGACCAATATTGCGCCTGACAATAAAGGTAAATGCGCGCTGTGCTCCGAATTTCACCCGCTCAGATGTTGTGCCGTTTTTCTTGCCATGTCTATTGAAGACAGGTACGCCACAGTGAAGAAACAGAATAAGTGTACTAACTGCCTAGGGACATCGCACGGAGCTAAGAATTGCCAAAGTAAATTCACCTGCAAAGTATGTAAGGGAAAACATCACTCCCTGCTTCATCGCGTAGACGGGAAGAAAACCCCATCTAATAACAACACCGGGAAAAATAACCAAGTTCATCAAAATAATAGCCCTCTTCCCGCTTTAGATGTGACCCCTTCCACTTCGTCCCAAGCAGCGAATAGAACGCTGCAATCGTTTTCAACTCACCTTGAACCCACTACACAGTCTGTAGTACTCGGTACAGCGTTAGTCGACGTCTACAATAACGACCTCAAATGTACTGTTCGTGCCCTAATCGACTCTGCCTCGGAGGCAACATTTATTTCGAAAAAATTGCAAAGGCATCTTGGTCTTTATACACGGCCATCAGCAGCCCAAGTTCACGGGTTAAGTGACTCCGTCACTGCAACTTCCACCCAAAGCTGCCACGTAAAAATCGGATCCCCGGTTGACAAATCGTTTGAAGTCTTTTCGGATGCCTTAATCATCAATAAACTTACCGGCCACCTTCCCTTTTACCCCTCATCGGCAATAAAAGATAGCGAGTTCTCCCATTTGCGATTGGCTGACACTTATCGTCATAGCTGTCGTGAGATAGATTTACTGCTTGGTGCAGATGTTTACCCAAGAATTATTCTGGACGGTCTACAAAGAGACTCACAACAATCCTTGCTTGCCCAAAATACAGTTTTCGGGTGGATTATTACGGGGAAGGTACCCGCATACCCGTGCGGAAAGGCGGTTTTGTCATTTTTTAGCTCCATAGAATTGAATAATCAACTTCAGCGGTTTTGGGAGCTCGAGGATATCCCGAGGGTAAAAACGTCCTCCCCGGAGGACACATACTGCGAAAATTTGTACACATCCACTACGTTCCGAAATAAAGAAGGTCGATTTGTGGTTTCACTCCCCTTTAAAAAAGATTACCCGGAAAAGATAAATATTGGCCCCTCTCGAAAAATCGCTTTCTCCCAGTTTCTACGAAACGAGGCGAGATTGATCAAAAACCCCCAACTTAAAACTGAATACGATAAGGTAATCACAGAGTACTCTACTCTGGGTCAAATGACCAAAGTAACCCCCGTAAGTGGTGACAGCGGCACTTATTATTTGCCCCACCATGCTGTTTTAAAACCCGACAGCACCACAACAAAATTGCGCGTGGTATTTAATGCCTCCAGCCCCTCATCCAATGGCATAAGCCTTAATGACCTACTTCATCCTGGCCCAGTTCTGCAGTCAGACTTAATGATTTTGCTTTTGAGATGGAGATTTTTCCGCTACGTGTTTAACGCGGACATTGAAAAGATGTTCCGCCAAATCTTGGTGCACCCCAAGCACACCCCCTTTCAACGAATTTTGCACCGTGATTCCCCGAATGAGTTAACCCAAGACTTTGAGTTGAACACAGTCACCTTCGGTGTGAACTGTGCGCCCTATCTAGCCATAAGAACGTTGCTAGAACTCGCAAAAGAAAGCGAATCCACTTCCCCTCAAGCATGCGAAATCTTGCGAAATCACATGTATGTTGATGATGTCCTTTCGGGTGCCCATACCATATCGTCGGCAATAAAATTTCGCGATGAGCTTATAGCAGTTCTCAAAACAGCAGGTTTTTCGCTACGAAAATGGACATCTAATAACGAAATGTTGCTGCAAGGTCTGCCTTCAACTCACTTGCTAGGTGAAGAATTCCTTCAACTGTCTGAGTCCAGTATTACGAAAACTTTAGGGCTCAGGTGGAATGCTGGTAACGATCAATTTTATTTCAAGCTCAAAGCTAAACCGAATCGTGAACTAACCACGAAAAGATGTGTGCTGTCTGAAATTGCCAAGTTGTTCGACCCAGCTGGATGGCTATCTCCCAAAATTATAATGGCAAAAATAATCATGCAGCAAATATGGAAAGATGGTACTGATTGGGATGAAGATTTGAACCCCCTTACTATGAACAAATGGCGCGAATTTCTCGATGACTACATGAAAATTGAAGAAGTCAGAATTCCCCGTTTCATAGATTACGATCCTGCCTACAAAGTCGAGTTGCATGGTTTCTGCGACGCATCGGAAAAGGCGTACGCAGCCGCCATCTATATTCGCTCTGAAAATGAAGGATTTGTCACTAGCCACCTTTTAGCAGCAAAATCGAAAGTTGCTCCCGTTAAATTTGTTTCCCTACCACGTAAGGAATTATGTGGAGCAGAATTGCTGGCGAATATGATGGATTCTATTCAAGCGCAACTCAATCTCAAAGACTATAAAATTTTCCTGTGGACAGATTCCACCATCGTGTTGGCGTGGTTGAGAAAACCGGCTCATAAATGGAAAACGTTCGTCGAAAATCGAGTTTCGTCTATAATCGAAAAGGTAGGAAAGGATTCGTGGTCTCATGTCGAATCAAAAAGTAACCCCGCTGACTTGGCCTCACGTGGCATTTCAGTACGTGACTTGTCATCTAGTGAGTTGTGGTGGCGTGGGCCCGCTTGGCTAAGACGTCCTCATTCAGACTGGCCATCGCGAGACAAGGAGTTTGACACAGAAGAAGAAATTAGAACAATTCGTGCACATACAACCTTGATAAAGCAAGACGATATTCTTGAGTATTTTTCAGACCTACCTCGAGCGCTAAGAGTAATAGGTTATATTTTTCGATTTTATAAACGCACCAGAACCAAGTTGATAGCGGAAGAGATAAGTCAAAAAACACTGTCGGCTAAGGAAATAATTTCCGTAAAAAATTGTCTACTAGTCGCTTGTCAAAAATCCCACTTTAGCGAAGAATACTTACAGTCATCTGAAAGAAAACCACTGCCTCGAAAAAGCTCACTTCTAACCTTTAACCCCTTTCTCGATTCCAACGGAATCATGCGAATAAATGGTCGATTGGCAGACTCCCCTACCTTGCGTTATGATGAACGTTACCCCATTTTATTGCCTTATCATGCGCGCTTCACCAGATTGTTTCTCATGTATTTACACAAACACACTCTACATGGTCAAAATGCGCTTTTACATCGCTTGACAAGACTCCGTTACTACGTCCCTAAACTGAAAATGCTGATAAAAACTATTTTATCCCATTGCGTAACATGCGTGAGACATAAACGCCAAATTGGTCAACAGATCATGGCCGCTTTACCCCCCGAACGTGTAACTTTATCACGCCCCTTTTGTCACACTGGCGTAGACTTCGCGGGGCCCTTTGACATAAAATCTTATGCGGGTCGTGGCTGTAGAGTCACCAAAGGATACGTGTTGGTCTTCGTATGCTTTTCAACAAAAGCGATCCATCTCGAAGCTACCGGCGATATATCCACACAAGCCTTTCTTGCCGCCTTTGCTCGGTTCTTTTCACGACGAGGCACCCCCCACGATATGTACTCTGACAATGGCACCGCCTTTGTAGGCGCTGCTAATGTCCTCCATGGCGATCAACAACATTTCTTGTCTAAGATTCAAAAGGGCCTTCTCTCTCAGGATGGATTTACTCCCGTCGACTGGCACTTCATCCCCCCTGGCGCTCCCCATATGGGTGGCCTTTGGGAGGCAGGGGTCAAAAGTTTCAAGGCCCATTTCAAGAAACTGTGCCATAGTCAAAGTTTTACGTATGAAGAATTCAGCACAATGCTAGCACGAATTGAGGCGTGCTTAAATTCAAGACCTTTAAGCCCCATGAATGAGGACCCAAAAGACTTATGCGCCCTGACGCCAGGTCATTTTCTCGTCGGAACCCCACTTTTGTCTCCCCCCGAACCTGACTTGTCCAGCCATTCCCTCAGCTATGTCAATCGTTGGCAAAAGCTAAAAATTCTTCACCATCACTTGGCACGTAGATGGAAGGAAGAATACCTCACCGAACTTCACAAGCGAAATAAATGGAAACACCCTCAGCGAGACTTTGCCATCGGCGATCTGGTAGTTGTTCGCCAAGATAACTTACCCCCAAATCAATGGCGTCTCGGTCGCATTGAAAAAATCTTTACTGGTCCCGATAGCCGAGTTAGAGTTTCTGAAATCCGCACCGCTAATGGCCTCATAACCCGTCCGATTGTAAAACTTGTACTACTGCCACCCCCGTCAAAGGCATGACAATTAATTCTCCCACCTTATTTTTTCCTCATTACAGTAATTATGCACCACCGCAGCCGCGAAGTTTCTCCCGTCGAAGAGCGGATTAAACGGGTGCAACCACGTTCTACCAACCCGGACTGCCGCCTATGCCGTAAGGGCCATCCGCTCCGCAAATGCAGCAAATTTTTGCGAATGACCGTTTCTGACAGAAAGGACATCGTTAAGCGTCATCAGTACTGCCGAAATTGCCTCGCCCACTCACATTGTCTCAAAAACTGTCGCAGCAGTGAACGCTGTCACGATTGCAATGGACAACACCATACTCTCCTTCATCAGCCTGAAATCACCAGAGCAAACGAGCATTTGAGTCGAGCAGATGACACCACCGTGGTCCCTACAGTATTACTGCAAATTCGGTTAGACAATGAGTGGAGCATGGTCCGCGGCCTTTTAAATCCGTGCGCAACTACAAGCTTGATCGCACCATTTATTGTTGAACGGTATCACCTGCCGTTTGAACGTTTTAATGCGGATAAATGGTGTCAGTTGACGCTTCGGGCCCGGTTTGAAGAAGAACACGGGACATTTACGGTAAGAGCCAAGGTCTCCAGTGAGTTGCCCTTAAAGCCACCAGCTAAACATCTCGATCGTAGCGTCGCAGACGCTTATCGTAATTTACGGCTGGCAGATCCAGACTTCTTCGAAAGCAACTCCATCAACCTTGTCCTGGGGGCGGACATCTATCCACGAATCATACGCAACGGGATTCAACTGGCCTCAATTGGCTCTCCAGTCGCCCAAGACACTGCATTAGGCTGGGTTATCATCGGAAAATTTGGAGTTTAAAAGGCATCCATTTTATCAACAAACACCAGTTATACGTTTTTTTAATGAAATTATACTGAATTGAATCATGAAATTATACTTGCCCTTATGTTTATACTTACACATCCTAATTAATGAAATTAATATTTTTTTGTATTTCTCTTGAATTGTATGATAATCTTTATATTTTCACTTCACTAATATTTCTATTGAATTTATTATATGATTTTTTTTGCATCCTTATTAGAACTCAACTGCCTGTCCGTGGTTAGGGTTTCTAGGCCTGTACAACCCACCCTGATTGTTATCTTGGTTATACCAAGGGGGGCCGGGATGTTTAGGCACGGAAACCCTACATATTTTGCAACGTTTGGCAAGGTATGAAAACCCTATATATTTTGTAACAACGAGTACGTTGACTCGTTATGTTTCCTTTTTTTGGGACTTCAACAGGCAGTTGAATGCTCTCTTTTACTTTGTACTTTTTCTGAAAAATCATTCTAAGTAGTGAATGCGAGCCGAATAGTTTATTTTTAAAAGTGTTTCTTACAAGTTGTCAATTAAATTAAATTTAAAGTGTGGTTTTTTTTTTACAAATTGTAACCAATCTATCAACAGTGTCTCTCACAAAAAAAAAAAGCTATTTTAATAAAATTGAAATTGTTTCATACACTCTAAAAGTGAACCCAAAAATTATATAAACGGTGTTTTAGTTGGTCTCAAAGTCTGAGAATACTTCTAGACTAAAATTTAGAATAACTGTGTTCTTCAAGTGAAACTAAGACACAAAACGTGAATGTCTTTTCCTTTGGTTTAAAGTTAAACCGCTAACCCCTTTTTTCAGTCCGTGGAAATAGAATCTTTTGTCGTGCCTGGATATTGTTGCTAGACATTCCGTGGTGTCAAACGTACAATTGGACACTAGCTATCCCCCGATTAGCTAAAAGGCATTGCGATCCGGTATTCCCATCACACTAAACGAACCAGAAAGAGGAAAGTGCTTGCTACACCTCGTAGCTCAACAATAACAAAAAGGACATCACCCACACGTTAGAATCTGGTGGCCGGAAGAGGCTCAACCGTCCCGTCACTAACTATCATCACAGACACAACCATCGGTAAGTCCATCCCACTACTTTTTTAAAACCCCTATATACCATTACCCCCGTGTACCCATACACTTCGAATTTTATTCAAAGCTTTTTTTTGTTTCAGTTACTGTTTATTTCACAAAATTTAAGCAAAATCTGTTTCGTAATATTGAAGAAATTTTCTTAAATTTGTTTTAACAATTATAACGAAATTTTTTGTTGTTAATAGATTTTTTGTTTACAATGATAAAAAACTTAACATAAAATTTTCCTTAAATAGCTTTCCAAAAGTATTCAAGCTTCGTTCACAATAGGCAGCAACATTTTTACTGGTGTTCACAATGGAGCAACAATTTTTTTTCGCGACCACACACATCTATATATGTAAAAATGAAAAATGTTTGTATGTTTGTTTGTTTGTTTGTTGGCTTATAGACTCCTACAGTAACATCACGTGAGCCCTAAAAATAAAATAGGCTACTTATTTTTTCGATAGGGGCAGGGGAATTGGTACCACCCATAGGATGCCAATATTAAGTATCGCATATCTTAAAAGCCGCTGCACTCATTTTGTTGAACATTTGGTAGAAGGATCTTCTGAGTCCCAAAATTGAAATAAAATAGCAGCAGGGCAAGTGGTACCCCCATAGGACGCCAATGTTAAATACCGCATATCTTAAGAACTGTAATAGTGAGAATGTTCAAACTTTGTAGAAGTCACTCTCATGGTATACTGCACTTTTAAAAATAAAAATAAAGCGGGTAGGCGCAGGGGGGAAATACCTCCCATAGGATGCATATATTAAATATCGCTCAACTGAAGAACTATTAAAGGGAGAGTCTTCAAACTTGGTTAAAGCGGGTAGAGAGAGGTGGAGAAGTAGCCCCATAGATAGAAATATTAATAAGAGCCGCTGCACGCATTTTGTTGCACTTTTGGTAGAAGGATCTTCTGAGGCCCAAAATTTAAATAAAATAGCAGCGGGGGAAGTGGTACCCACCATAGGACGCAAATGTTAAATATCGTATATCTTAAAAGCTGTTATAGTGAGAATGTTCAAACTTTGTATAAGTCACTCTAATGGTATACTACACTTTTGAAAACAAAAACAAAGCGGGTAGGCGCAGGGGAGAAGTACTTCCCATAGGATGCATATATTAAATTTCTCTCAACTGAAGAAGTGGTTAAAGCAGTGTAGCGAAACGCACCGGGTTAAGCTAGTTTTATATAAAGAAACCTTTTGCAAATTTTGCCCAAAACAGTATTACAAATGTATTATTTTTTGTTGGAACATTTTGTTACATTTGTACTTCAAGTTGTTAATGTCGACGAAAGTAGACAAATTCAGGATTTCAACACTAACGGCCTGTTCCACGATTTCGAACGTTTACGTTCGCATGGAAAATTTCATTTAAAACAAAAACAAATTTTAGAATTTTGTTTTGTTTTTGTTTTAAGTAAAATTTTCTATGCGAACGTTGACGTTCGAAATCGTTAAACAGGCAGTAAGTCTTGAAAGAAAGAATACAAAAAAACAGTAGAAAAGGAGGCAACATATAAATAAATTGAAAAATAATAGTTACAGCGAATTTCGAACCATTGATGTTTGACTGTTGGCTGGCAGGCACCGCAGTGGTTAGCACTAAAGGAATTCCGATGAAAGAATGTGGTGATTCTGGAAACATGTAAATTCAACCCAGGTGTAACGTGGAAATAAAATACCCCAGTATTTTATTTTCACGTTCATATGAATTCAATTGTTTGTATTATGACTTATTATCATTTAATATAATTATTATCTGGAAATAACAATGAACGGCCTTATTATAATTTCTCAGTAAAAACAACACTGAACGCACCTATTGTAACAACCACATACACTCATATTATTGCATACACTTGTTTCAATTTGTTTATTCTGAGAATTCTCATTTGGTTAATTTCTGAATTAGTATGAATAATGAAGGTTTGGTTACAGTCGGGGCGATTCTCGTTGGATAAGAATCTGCCGCACAAGTCTCGGAAATTATATTTATAATTGATGAGCCAACTGATTTCACGATTGTGACTTCGGTTGATTTTTACTAAAAATACCGAACCCCTGGGTTTGGTATTGAATACATACTCACAGTGACTTCGGTCATCTGTTCCGACAGTGATTTAGTTCATCTGTTCTTACAGTGATTCAGTTCATCTGTTCCTTACAGTGATTAATTTCACCTGTTCTTACAGTGATTCAGTTCATCTGTTCCTACAGTGATTCAGTTCATCTGTTCCTTACAGTGATTCATTTCATCTGTTCTTACAGTGATTCAGTTCACCTGTTCCTACAGTGATTCAGTTCATCTGTTCTACAGTGATTCAGTTCATCTGTTCCTACAGTGATTCAGTTCATCTGTTCTTAAAGTGACCACGGTCATATGTACTTGTAGAGTAGAATCATTGTTGTACTATCGTTAAATCCAGCCCTAAGAAACCAGTAGAATAGAATCGTTTTGTAGAAATTAGTCTTAAGAAATATTGTACGTATTTAGAGAACTTCCGCACAGCCGGCTTAGGCTGACTATTGTCACAGCGACACAACGGCGCACACCAAAGGCCACCCGACGAAGAAGAGGAATTAGATAGCCGAGTACCCGAACCTGTTTAGATAGCCGATTACCCAAACCTGATCGTCTAGCCGATTACCCGAACCTGTAAAGATAGCCGGTTACCCGAACCTGATCGGCTCGCCGATTTCCCGAACCTGTAAAAATAACTGGCTACCCGAACCTGATAAAATAGCCGATCACCCGAACCTGCTTACATAGCCGATTACCCGAATCTGCCTAGAAGGCCGATTACCCGAACATATCTAAAAGGGCCAATTACCCGAACCTGTCTAAAACCTGATTAACCGGAGCCGATCCGACGCCCAGCCGACATCAGTCCTGCGACGTCCGAAGTTAACTTGTGCCGAACATCTAACCTCCCGACGAGTTGAACTCGTGTACTAGCCGAATGATCCTATTTTATGTTTTCATATCTTTCAAATTAACTCTGTATTAATATTTAGAAATACAATAAAGAATAACCGTATTATTAACCCCCAGAAAGGGTAAATACAAATCTTATCACTTAAGGTTCGTGGATCCGTAAGTATACCCTGGACACGATTAAGCTACTCCAGCCATAGAGAAAACCACGTTGCACAGGTTCGAGCCCCAGCACAGCCAAGAAAATTATCAATAAATTTTAATGAAAATTTCATGTTGTAACCCTACGTCTATACGCGCAATTTTTATTTGTAAACATAAGCAATAACGTCGGCAGAATGACGTCACAAAAATGTTCTATGTTTAAAATATTTTTCAGAGTGGAGTAAACGTATGTCTAAACACAAAACATGAATTTGTATGTAAATAAATACTTACATTTTCTTTGGCAACCAATTTATTTTTAAGTAATTTTTTATTATTAATTTGTAAATGTTGTATTAAAATTTTATTTTTTAAGTTTAAAATTTTTCCTTTTTTCTAACTGATAATTGATTTTGACAGCTTGTGTTAAAAGATAATTGCTTAACAATATATTATAACATTTGTTGCTGAACATATTTATGCAGTCCACACGTTAATATCTAGTGTTGGCAATAGAATTTGATAGTTGCTACGGCAATAATTGCCAAACAGATTGCTAGTCTAGACTTAGGTTAAACATTTCTTCATTCAGTAAAAATAATGGAATGAAAATTAAATTTGATGAGCTCCAGCCTAACTAAAAATATCAAAAATTAAAATTTTCATTCAAAACTAAATAAAATTATTTTAAACGAGAGAAACAATTTCATACAAATTGTTGCTGAAGTTCTAGTTGACTCAACTTTTTAAAAACACTTTAGTTACATTTTTGTTTGAAAAACGAAAGGAAAATAAATGATATACTTTGGGAAGAAATAAGATAGAAGAAACAACGAAATTATTGCTCTGATTGTAAACAAAGCTTAAAGTGCTATTTTATTTACGAAGCATTATTTCGGCTTTAACAAAAGTACTGTTGATTTTACATTTTCTTCTGAAATTTTATTCAAAAGGAATAAAGTAAATATAAATTAAATTTATTGATAAGAAAAAGTTGGCGTAAGTTTGCAGCTAAAACCTGTTAATGTGGTTTTCTATACCTTCGACTTCACTACCATGAATGAAAAATATTTTTTATATTCATCTATGACCTCATAAAGTTTAAATTTTCTGTATCCATGCGTTATTCTTAGTCGATTAAGCCGTCCATGAAATCTCGCTCGTTCTTTTGAATAACTAAACATAAAGAAAAATTAGTGTAAAATTTTTCTAGTTCATCCAAGAAGTTTGGTATTGAAATCCAGCAGAATCATTTTTTCAAGAAAAGAGTAATGAACCCAAATGTAAAACAAATGTGAAAAAAACTCCTTAAAAAATTGGTATTTTTAATACAAAAACTAATATAAATTGGTGTCGCACCGATATTCACTAAGTTCTGCACGAATCCATTATATATGACTGGAAATTATACTACTAAATTTCGTCAAGATCAGTCCAAAATTCAACATAGGCTCCATATAAAGCCCATTCTCGAAAAAAAACGTTACAATACGCCCAAAACCTTAACTAACCCATTATTGCCCAGCAGGTAATTTTACTTACCAGCTCTTTAGTCAAGTATAAATCCTATCGTATAAAAAATATCTAACTTTAGTTTGGTTTATACTTTAACTTAATGTCTTTGAAGAAAACAATTTGAAGGACATTTATTTTTTGTTATCCTTTCGCGTTTAGCAAGGATTTTCGCTAAGCTCCAAAAAATACCATATTTCGAATCAAATACAAAAATTATTTAAAAAATAAAAATTAGTTTTGTACTAACTCTTTCTAAAACCTCATTTCGGCTACTTTTATTATGTACATAATTCAATTTGATTAACTTCTACTAAAAGTTTGAAATAACCTCAACTATCCTTGTGGTAATTTTACCTTCCATTGGGAAGAACATATAGCAAATTAGGCAAGATTTATTAGAATCGTAGGCAAAAGCATATCACTTTTTTAAACTTTAGGTTGGTTTAAAGACGCATTGAATGAGGTGGTGGCAATGGCGAATTCAATTCGCCGTAAGCTTAATTTATCAGTACTTTTACATGGTATTCAAGGCGAATTTACTACATGTGAACTTGAGAGATCAGCTAACTGTTTTTTGCTACGTGTATTTTGTTCTTATTCGCCTTGAAAGTTTGCCAACAATTTTAACTTGCCTTGGGATTTTTAAAAAATAAGCTAGATATTTTAAAGAGCGAATTCGGGCGAGTTATGAATTTGCCTTGACGGTATTTGAAAGTTTTGCGTTCCAAATAAAATCTAATAAAGGTCTAATAAAGGGTGAGTCATCGTGAGGTTTGTTTATCGGTTGAAAGAAAAATATTTGGTAATTACCGTTTGAAAATGATATTAGGTAAATATTGGCCATGTCTCAAATAAGGTGAGCCATTCGGAAGGCCCAATTTCGGGCGACTCGTTTGAGCATAGCGATTGGTTTCTCGTAATGTTTGTTTCCAAAGCGTCAATCGTAGCTGGCTTATTTCTGAAGATCTCTGAAGTCTTTATATATCCTCAGAGATAATAGTCCAAAGGTGTGATATTGCACGATCTAGGTGGCCAATTTGTCGTAGCAAAACTTGCAATTAAGTGCTCACCAAAATGATTTCTCAACAAGGTCATTGTTTCCCGCGCTGTATTGTTCGTAGCGCCGTCTTGTTGAAACCAGAACTCACCGAGACAATGGGCTTGAATTTCAGGAAGCACATAGTCCGTTAACATGGTGCAATAACGCTTAACATTGACGAAAACCTTCTGATTTTCCTCATTTTTGAAGAAATATAGACCAATGATTCCACCAGCCTTTAAATCACACCATACCGTTGTTTTAAATTAAGTAAAGTTAGATCGTGGTACTCTTCCAGAAATGTGCTTCACCACTTAACAAAATTTCACGATAAAACACCGGATTTTCATTGAGTTCCGAATGAACCACCTCAGACGTGGTCATGGCCAACATTTACGTGATGGTATTTTCAAATAGTTAATACCACAAATAGTTTTTTTTTAACCTAAAATAACAATTTTAAGTTCCCCTTCATATTTATGTTTTTATTTTACACAATTAATCAAACCTCACGATGAATCACCCTATAATTATTTGGCGTAATAACGCCACCTGGTTGTTAATTATCCTTTGGTGGATTGATTTCTTACTTAAATCGACTTGAAAAACGGGAAATTTCCTTTTTATCTCTTTTAGATCTGCGAAGTTGGATTATTGTATTTTCCAAAAATATTTAACAAATCGGCCCACTGGTAAGTCCCCTTTTAGACAGGCAAAGTTTACTTTGCAAAGTCTTGAGTTTATGGGAGGGAGGGGAAAAGAGAATAGCGGGGGAGTACGAACTTTGCTGTACTCGCAAATTCCTTTTGTTTTTCGTTCGTAGTTTATTTCTGAGCAGGGATGATAAAGTTGGTAGTGGTTTTACTACTATTAGCAGTGCCAAAGTAATAAAGTACTCCAGTGCAAATTTAGTACAATTTAAAAATTGCAAATGCTTTTTCGCCTTTATGTAAATACTATATCGAATTTAATTCAAACAAATTATTGCTACAGTCTTATGAATCCTGTTGCTATAGTTTAAAATAAAAAAAATTAAATATGTATAGAAATATGTTACAAAACTAATTTCATACACCAACCGAACTTTCTTCTTACTATACCTGATTGTTGTAATTTTTTAATTAAATATTTTATATATGTGCATTTCCTGGGGTCACTAACGTACGTTCGTACGCTTTTGATTTACAAATAATATAGAAAACAAAACTCTTCCAATCATTTTTTTTTGGCGATTCGATAGCATTTGGGTAGCTCTAAGTTTAGTGCAAAAGATGGATTTCACATGTGGTCACGAACGTACCCAAAATAGAAGTCAATTTTGGCTGACAGTACTGAAATGTAAAAATCTGCGTAATAGAACGGAATATTCAAAAGTGATTAATTTATTTTAAGAGTGTATTAATGTACGTCTCCATGCAGTATTCACAAAATAAAATATCTCTCTTGGTTCTTGTTTAATTGGCTTATGTACCGGACGCGAACGTATGATTTTTCCATATGTTTTTTTTATTATTATCACCATGCATTTTCCCATAAATATCTTCAAATTTCCTTATTAAAAATCTTAATACTCCTTTTACAATTGATTGTAATGGAGAGATTATGAAGAAAGAGTGTAATTATAACATATCTTTTCCATGAGGGGTAGAAAAATAGACATGATTTCTGTTTTCTCTTCCTCTTTCTTCTGTACACCGCTTGCTATCAAAAAAAAAACAAATGTCGTCTAAAATTGGACATCATAAAATTCGTCATGTAAATTGACTGTAAAATAGCTGAGATATGCTATGAAACCATTATTTTATAAAAACATAGACTTTTTTTTATAATAATAAACAATAAAAGACGATGATAATCAACATTTTATTTTTTCATCCTGGTAGACCACTCTGAGGAAATGCCCATATAAGTTTTCTTTTAAATATGACAACATTTGTATTTTTGTCGATGTTGGAACATATAAAACCAGTAAGCAAATCATATGTGTTAAAATTATGAAAAATTCCTTGCACCATAGATATCTATACACAGCTAGATAATTTTAGTAGAAATTACGGGTATTACTACACAGTAAAAACTCGCCTACTTTTTTAAAATGAATAGCTACTTTCACTAGTTATTTAGTAGCTTTCTTCTATATAACTACTTCTATAACTGCTTATTTTCCAAATGTATGTAGGAAAAAAAATTATGACTTACATAAAAATGTATTCATTTTGGGACATCCCTTGTAAAATTCATTGGTTCTTTCAGTAGAATTGAAGTAGTATTTTAACTTTTTCCTGATTACTTAACACATTATTTTGCAGGCGAAGTTTTTACTGGGTAGGTAAAACATTTTTTTAGCCTGTTCCACTTTCAAATCTAAAAAAACAAGCTTAAGATTCTAAATTCCTTATTATTTACTTAATTTTTCATTTTGTTAATTGCCAAAGGTATATTTCAAATATAAATGTATAGCACAAGTGCATTTTAGTGTACATTTTTTGTTATGCAAATAATAAAACTTGTAAAAAATATTTTTTTGGCATTAAGTACAATTAGGGTAAAAGTTGTAAATTTTTTTTCTGTATGAAGTACATTTAAAAAAATGCTATTTATCAACCCTGTATCTGAAGTTGGCTGCAACAACGAATGAACAAAAATTTGTCAAATTAAACTTTGTGTGTCTAAACACCAAAACAAGTTTAAAAGAGAATTACAGAAGACTTTGCAAAGTAAACTTTGCCTGTCTAAAAGGGGACTAAAAGGGGGGTTTTCGGGTACCGGGCACGAATGGGCTAATAATTTAATTCCATAAAAAATTTTATTACCGTATTGAAATTCATTAAAGTTAAGGTTTGTTTGAATACTAGAAATCACTCTACCGAATTTTGTGATGAACGATCCATAACTTACAATATGTGCAATAAAAAATCCCCTCCTAAAAATCCCTTTAATACACCTTAAAGCATTTCTGAAAAAATCATAAGATTTTATATTTATGTATAGCTTATCCAACCAATAATAAATTTCAGTTTATCATTACTATTGATTTTAGCACATTCAAAAACGGTGGCATGTCATAACGTCCAGTGTCATAGTGTCCATGGACGTTATGACACTCCAAAAAGTGTCATAGTGTCCATGGACATTATGACACTTTTGAAAGTTATGACGTTATGACACTCCAAAAAGTGTCATAGTGTCCATGGACATTATGACACTTTTGAAAGTGTCATTAGGTCCATAATTACTAAAGAAGTTAAATACAAAAAAAAAATGATCTGCATACACGCAGAGAAAAACATGTTTCATTATGGTCCCAACCAACAAAACTATTTTTAAAGAAACTAATTTAACCATAATATGGTTGTCGGTGACAATTATTTGGTGTTTGTTATACCATAGAGGAGAAAATCCTTGCGCACGGCGGAAGGCCGGCTGTGCAGAGAAGCTTCAGTTAGCGAAGCCCGTATTTGTTATACCATAGAGAAGAAAATCATTGCGCCCGGCCGAAGGCCGGCTATGATCCCAAATTTGTTAACATTCTTGCTTGTAAGAATTTTTGGCATTGTACTTACTTATTTTGATATTTAAAAAAAAATTTTACACATTTTAATATTTTTCATTATAAGATAAGTTCTGGACATTATGACATTTTGCAAAGTGTCATAACGTCCGCGGATGCTATGACATTTCTTTGATGGAAGTTATGACACTATGACACTGGACGTTATGACATGCCACCTTCAAAAACATAACCTTATTATTGATTTTTTCACTCCCAATAAAATCTTTGATAACAAATATACAAGTGGCAGTGCAATAAAAGTGAACTACCTAAATAAAATAACGCAATTTGTTTTTATTTTTGTTTTTCTTTACCCACTTACAACTACATTTTGAGTTGAAAGGAATCGAAACAATTGTAGTCGGGATTGTAAGAAAAGATAAATTTACTGCTTATTGTTGCTGTTTTTGTTAAAGCTTTGATATTGTTCCAAGTGTTTATTATTCTTATTCGATTTACAGTTTTATTTGTTAAATATCTTTAGTTTTTCTAACATCTTTGGAAAAAGTTACCTGATGATTTGGCCTAAGCAACCAGTGAAATGCGCATAGAAATAATTTCAGTTTATCAATAGTAAAAATTGGAAATTTAGCACATTCAAACAAAACTTTGTTGAGTTTTGGAAAAGATTTGAATACGACTAAAACCAAATCAAATTTTAATACTGTGAGATCAGTTTTTAAAAGGATTGGTTTATAATTTCTACTCCTGAAACTAACGGTGATAAGTATCAAGTATACGGCACAGCCAAATATAGGACTCTTCTGGGCTTTTTTTTTTTTTTTTGATTTACTAATTATAAAATTTTGTACCGTGTATGTGTGCCAGGCTTAAAGCACGGAAAAGTATGATGTAGTTATACATATATACTAGTTAAATGCACAGGTTTTATGTACTACTAGCTGACCCGACAGACGTTGTCCTGTCCAAATTAGGAGAAATGTTTGCGTTTGATTTTTTAAATCCGTTAAAAAGATACGAACATTTGAAAGAAAAATTAGTCAAATCGATGGAGCCGTTTTCTGATTTAAGGTTAATCGATAAAAGTGAGCGTTAAAGTGGGCGGGGCAAAATTGACTTTCCTTAAAAACCTTAATTGGACCATGGCGATGATTTTAAAGAAAAAATCGTCCAAATCGGTCAAGCCGTGGGCGTAAAAGTAGGCGTGGTACATTTTTATTTCGATGAAAACGAAAATTGGATTAATACGAACTTTAAAAAGAAAAATTAGTCAAATCGACGGAGCCGTTTTTTGATTTAAGGTAAATCGAAAAAAGTGGGCGGGGAAAAATTTTCTTTCCGTAAAAACCGAAGTTGGACCATGGCAATCATCTTAAAGAAAAAAGTGTCAAAATCGGTCAAGCCGTTCTCAAGTTATGCGCTTAATATTAAAAGTGGGCGTAAAAGTAGACGTGGTACCTTTTTCTTTTAATGAAAACGTAAAATGGATTAATACGAACAATTGAAAGAAAAATTTGTCAAATATATGGAGCCGTTTTGGAAACCACAAAAGTTGTAACTTGGTTTACAATGATAGAAAAATATAAGCAAAAAATCTTTGGTCGGCGACCACTTAACCTACCAGTTTAAAATCACAATTATGAAAAAAGCTTTTCTTTCCAGAACACCTTTCTTGTGATTTCAAATCACTTTCACAAAAAGTGATTTTCAGAACATGCCTGATAATAAATTTCTTTGGGAGCTGTTTAATTTTTTTT
Source organism: Pollenia angustigena (assembly GCA_930367215.1). NCBI lineage: Eukaryota > Metazoa > Arthropoda > Insecta > Diptera > Polleniidae > Pollenia > Pollenia angustigena. The sequence goes on along the minus strand of OV884057.1, from coordinate 182,444,415 downwards.
TTCTTACTTCATATCTTTTCGATGGACTGTTTTTGGAAGTTATTTTATTAATGCCTTTAGGAGTTATTTTATAATGAAACAACTCCCAAAAGTTGGGGTTTGTTTCATTTTTGACTTGGAAATTATTTAATTTTTTTGGGATTTATTTCTTTTTTCCAGTTTGGGACTTATTTAATTTATTTTGGGATTTATTTCATTGGGTGTTATTGCACTGGGACTTAGTGCTCCTAGGGCTTATTTCACAGAGCCGTAATATCAACATTAGTGTGTCCCAAAACAATTTTTTTTAAATCTTAAAGGGTAAAGCATTTTTGCCATTTTTTTAGATCTTAGGAAGAGGTTTAGAGGTCGCTCAAGTCAAATTTTTGCCAAAAATCGGTTTTGCCGGTTTTTTTGAGTGTTCTTCATAACTTTGTCAAAAAGCAGGATGTTGTTAACTTTTAGGGAAATGAGATAAAAGAAAGATGCCCAAGCTTTAGTCTTGTGTGCATTCACTATAAGTTTTTGCAATGAATTTGCTCATTAAGGTACCCAACATTACATATTTTCGTAATTTTTCCATAAATTTTATAAAGACCGCTTTATAACTTTTAAAGTTTCTATAAAGATGAAAAAAATTACAACCCAGTTAGAAAGATAAATTATTTGTAAGTAATTTAGAAACATATATTTTTAAATTTGCTCTTATCGTTCCTGAGTTATACCGGTTTTCAGATTTATACCCAGTTTATGATATTATTTCTCATACCCAAAAAACAAACAAAAATCAATATATTTTTTTTGTTTTGTTAAAAAATCATTTATTGGAGTTCTGAATATCTGTTTCAGAAGATGTGCCGACATCGAACTATTTAAGACGCCTTAGTTTGTCTTTTTAATTCTGTTCGAATATCTCCATATATGTATAACATCGGTATACAAATATATTTAAAATACACTCACACAAATTTTAACTGAACATTATTTTTCTAGTACATATTTTGAAATGTTTTTTTTTTTTCCAAAACACACGCTTTTGTAAGATTTGTATTTAAATCGTTTATAATGTTTTTTCACTTTTGTTACATTTTGTTTTGAAATTTTTCATAAAAAGTTTAAGGTTGCCCAATATTACAATTTGAAAAATACTTAAATAAATTGTACTTTGACAAAAAAAAAAAAAGAATCAAAAACTATGCAAATTACATGTTATTAAAATAACCTGCTTGTTATACTAAAAAGTAAATTCGATATTCTAAAAATGGACATTTTAAAATAACCGGCTTGGGTGAAACTGAAATGACCGGTTGAAACCTGTCGAATAATAGCTGCCCGATCTCCCTAGTCGAAATATACCCTTTTAACATGAACATGCTATTGTAAAAGTTTTCTTAAAAAATACTTCTATTTATTAACAAGGTTTTGTTTAAATGTGCTCAATTCCAATTTCATACTATTGATAAACTGAAATTTATTGTTGATCGGATAAGCTATTCCTATGTTATATATTTATGCTAAAAAGAAATGGAATGTATTTGTTCAATTTATTTATTTACTATATTTTAATTATGTTTTTATTAGGGATCTTGGGGAAATTCTAAGCTAGTACGATTATTTTTTTACTGCACTGTAACTACCTCTTACTTACCTTTAGACATTTATTTGCACTTGTTTTAACACTAGAAATTAATGTTAAAATATTCTTAGGTTAGTTTAAGACAAACATGTACATTTATCAAAAGACTATAATTCAGGCATACAGACGCTTGAGTAGACATGTTTATAAATACAAAAATACACACACAGGTAAACTCAAACCAAGGTAAACACAAAGACTAACACATACATATGCATCTATATTTTGATATACACTCACATTAATAGTGAAACTTACAAACAATTATAATTTCCGCTCACGTAAACACAACTTTAGACAATTTGACATGTTGCTAATGTGGCATCTTTTCAATAATACAACCTAAAACACATCTATGAAGTATAAGCATACCCAGTTAACAAATTTGCCGACATGTTTGTTGTCAGATAAAGGCTAATAAATTAGTGAATGTTTAAACGCTGATTTAGTTGAACTAGGCATAAATTTTTATGTAGCTTAAAATCAACAACTGTAAATCAATATTCCATGTATTATATGTAGTTAAAAAAATAATGTGGCAGCACTACGATAAATCTTGTCCAATTCAAATGGTCTGTAGTGGTAATTTTAACGCCCATTCTTATGCGTGTAGAGGTGGTTTATATGTTTACTGATGTATAGAGTTGTTTGTTTTTAAATTTAAACCAACAAATTTTAACTTTAAACATATTTAAAACCAAAAAGAGAGTTCAACTTGCTCTGGTTTTTATTAGCCCTACACTCAAAAGAAAAATCAATCCATCAGTATTCAAATCAATTCGGAGCGGTATTAATAGTAGTAATAGCAGAAAGATTGATTCAAGTACGGGTTTTCTATCGCAAAATACTTAAATTATCCATATTCAATCCCAATCCGTACTTGAAATTATCCGAAAATGAGATTGATTTAAGTAAAACTAATATTGAATCAATCTCAAAATGAGCTTGATTCAAGTATTATAAAGTTGATTTTATCCCGACTTAGGCCAAGGCCACGCAATGAGCGGCTAAGCGATGAGCGTCAAAAAATTACAACATATGAAACACTACTGAATGGCCACGCAATGAGCGGCAGGTGAGCGAAATTTTTGAAATTATCTAAGCGGCGTCGCTCAGGAATAAAACTTTTTCTAATTTTTATTTGTTTTCTGAGCGTCAAAAAATAAACATGGCAAAGGTGAATAAGGAGCTTATAATTATATCCGTACAAAGCCGACCGAATTATGGCAAGACAGATTACAAAATTTTAAAAATAACAGTATGACCGAGAAATTATTTTTTTGTTTTGTCAATCTGGTGTTAACTTTTTGCAACAGCAAATCAAAGGATTTCACAGACATACGGTATTGGGTAGATTTGTATATAAATGGTTAAACTCGCCTTGCTTGATTAAAATGATGAACATCAAGGCCTGTTCGTCGATAACGATACATATATACATATTTTACAATTTGTTTTTGTTTTAAATGTGAGTAAAGCGAACGAAGTCTTCGCTCGAAATCGACAAACAGGCCTTATTTATTTTTTTCTTAAAAAATGCATTAAATTTTTATGAATGCGATTTTTCCGCAATAACATTAAACAAGCCACTCTTTAAAACTGCATTTTAACAACTAACCGCTCAGAATTGACGCTAAGTAATAAGCCACTTGCGATTCAAACTTGCCGCTTTGCTGCTCACCGCTCAGCCGTTTGACGTTTAGCCGCTCATTGCGTGACCTCCGCCTTAGAAAGAAAAAATTATTATGATTGATTTACTTACCCGTATTACACCTTACAGAATGATAAACACCAACATCATGCCCGATATGGTTTTTACTTTAGATATCTTATGTACATACATATTTATTCAAAAATTTAGACTAAATGAGACGCAAGAGTTAAAATTTACTTTTTAACCCTTCGTGGTTCACATGAGTATGGCCAGATCTTTTTTTAATTTGTATAGAAAATCAAAACATGCGTAAGCCGGAGTATTAAACACGGCGGCAAAATATAACCCCCCAAAAAAATAATGAAATAACCCCTCAAAGCGTGGGGCCTTATTTCATATGCAACAAAACCCCAATTTTGAAAATGAAATTCGCCCCCAACGAAATGAAATAACGCCCCAAACATAAATGAAATAATTCCCTAATTTTTAGTGGCTTATTTCATATGAAATAAAAGCCCAGTTTCTGATATGAAATAAGAGCCCAAAATATGTAATACAATTAATTATATAGTTTTGCTTTAAAGAATCCCGCGATAGATATCATGGCTTTTCACATAGGCGGCCTTCGGCCGGGCCAATGACTTTTTCCTCCATAGTATAACAAGCACCGGCTTCGCTAGCTATAGCTTATCTGCATAGCGCCAGGATTTTCTCCTCTATAGTATAAAAAGGTGGGTGCTTTAAAACCATGGTAGATAAGGCCATGATGGCATTATTGCTCAATTGAATGGGAGATAAAGCCATAATGGCCTTATTGCCCATTCATTGAGAGGTAAGGTCATATTTAAAATTTTGCGAAACGAGAGATAAAGCTATATTTTTTTAGCAGCTAAGAGATAAAGCTATATTTTTCCAAAATATTGTTATGCATGGTGTAAACATTCTGTAAAAGGGAAAATCCTCAGTTTTGATTGAAAAACATTTTTTTATTCTTGTGACGCACCCATGAAAACTTAATTCTGCAAAGCCACCTGCCGCGTCTTACTGGAGGAGAAAACGCGTAAGCATGGCCGCAGGCCGCCACGCAGAAAAACTTTAGTATGCGAAGCCTGATTTCAATACTTAATTTTAGTGTCTCTGGAACTGAAATGAGAGATAAAGGCATTTTCTTATATTGCTAATGTGAGCTAAGGCCATGGTTTTAACGCAGACAAGCTTTAGTTAGCGAAGCCGGTGTTTGGTATACCAAAGTGGATAAATCCTTGCGCCCAAAAACGGATTCATTTTACACTTAAAAATGAAATAATCCCCCAAAAAATATATTGGGGGTTTATTTCATAATGATTTTTTGGGGGATAATTTCATATGAAATAATACCCCAATTAAAAAAATTAAATAACACCCCAAACAAGATGAAATAACCCCCCAATAATCGTTTTTGTTGTTCTCTGTACAAACTTTTGGGGGGTTATTTCATTATTTTTTTGGGGAGTTATATTTTGGGGGGTTATTTCATGCCGCCGTTAAACACAACGAAAAGTTTAATCTTTTTTTTACTTGATTTAAGAATTTTATACTTACTTAAAGAAATTCTAGGATTGATTTTAGAAAGTAATCTCATTTATGATTGTTTTGAGTACCTTTTAGTGTTATTCGTACTAAAATTTTTGGGTACGACTGGTACTTAAAGTAATCATAAAAAACTTGATTTATCCCGAGTGTTTTTCTTTCTGTGTAACTGAGCTACCTAAATAAGAGCGGAAGCGTTTTTTGTATGTCAAAACTTCTCATTTGCATACAATTTATACGAAACAAACCATTAGAATGCGAATTTGAAACCACCCGGCTGACAAATATTATTTGACAGATCGCTATGTCGGTTTGTTTTATTAAAATGTTATTTAAATAAAATTTTCATTTAAAAAAAAAACGCTTGCCGCTTTTGTTTAGGTTGTTCAGTAAGACATACTCACTGTTGGTATTTTGTTTAGGTCTTGATTTCGTTGCAAATAAAACTCTAGTGTTTGTAATTCTCATTCACTCTATAGTTTTATTTGCATATATAATATCTTTTGCTTTAAAAATTATGTATTCCCAAAAATTACTTTGATCATTTTTAAAAAATTTAAAGGAAAGTCATGACATTTAAATGTTAATGGTTCTTCACATATTCTGACGTTTCAAAATACTTACTTAAGACTGCATACTTTCGAAAAGAAATACATATTATGTATTTTCATTAAACAGAAAAACTGATTTTTAACAGTTAACAAAATGTTAACGATTTTCTTGAACATTTTCTAAAACAAAAAAATTTTAACTATATATATAAGATTTGAAACAGAATAGTCTAGACATTTTCTTTATCGCTTAGAATAATTTAGTCGACAAATCAGCTTTAATTCGGAAGGGAAATTCTACTCTTTTGTTTTGATATAATTAAAAAAGAAAATAATAAGAACCCAAGGATTATTTATTTCGGTCGTACACTTAAATATCTAACATAATACTGTGCAATCTTTTTTTAAGTTATCGAGGGTAAACTTGAAGAAAGCTGGTAATGATCCGAGGAAATGTTGGAAATTTATAAACAATGTACTTAGTAGATCGAAAAATTGTGTTGTAAAACTAAATGATTCACAAGGCAATTTAATAATAAATGAACAAGTTAAAGTAGACTGTTTCAATAAATACTTTATTTCGATAATAAAACAACTTAAAAGTCGAATAAATATCTTTCCTGGGAACTCAATTAATTCCTTAAGAACACTTACTATAACAAGTTGCCGTTTTGTTCTTAATGAAATAGATATGGAAGATGTTAGTAATATTGTTTTAAATATGAATGCAAATAAATGCCGTGGCTTTGATAACATTACGGTTAAAATAGTAAAGGAATGTATAAATGTTATTTAACCTTTTTTAGTTGAAATATTTAACAAAATTATAAGAACTTCAAAATACCCTAAGGAATTTAAAATTTATAAGAGAGTACCAATACTGAAAGCTGTTAATGCAACTCCTGAGGATAAATATCGGCCGATTGCTGTGCTTTCAACAATAGATAAAATATTTGAACAAATATTGTATGACAGCCCTAGAGGGAAGTGAACTGACACCAAAGTAGCCCCGTTATAGGTCTTTGGTGGTAGAGACCAGTTCTGGTTTGAACACTTTCTATGAATAAGACCTATCACTTTTACATGGGGTTGTCATTGGAGGGGGTCAATTGACACCATTTGACCAGTCACAAATCTATTCTCAATGGACGTGTTTAGTGACATTTTCTAAAATTTAGCATACGATGTAGTATTATTTCAATAAAACAAGTCCTAGAATTAAATTCAAGAGCCAAATTCCCAAAAAAATTTATCACATCATAAACCAGTTAAATGATTGGTTCTCCTTTCACTGGTCATGAGTTTTTTCTCTTTGTACATGTTCTATTTTCACAACTCCCAGGACCAGTCTGTTGGACCAATTGACACAAATTTCCCGCCGGGAGACTATTGATTTATCTTGAGCATAATAAATTCTTATACAAATACCAATTTGGATTTGGAAAAGGGGTTAGTACGCAGGACGCTGTATTAAATGTAGTAAGGTATATTTTCAAAGGCTTAGATGACGGTTTTACTGGAGTTGCAGGGATGTTTTTTGATTTTTCAAAGGCATTTGATCTTATCCATCATGAAATAATGCTGCAAAAGTTAGGATTTTATGGAATTCAAGGGCGAGAATTATTATTGTTTAAAAATTATTTCATGAACAGGCAACAGTTTGTTCAAATTGGACAGTATAGAAGTTTTTTTGGTTCTGTTGATTACGGCGTACCGCAAGAAAGTGGTCTTGGTCCTTACTTGTTCTCTATTTACATAAATGATTTGAAAAACTTAAATCTAATCGGTCAATTATTCATGTTTGCAGATGATATATGCTTGTTTTACCCTTTTAAGTATGATTTGGTTCTAAAAACAAATATTGAAAGAGACACTGCTTTATTAGTGGAATTTGCTCGCTTAAATCGTTTATTGCTTAATTTTGAAAAAATAAAGTTGGTTCGTTTTAGACCCCACTCAGCAAGTTTAAATAACAACTTTTTTGTATGTGTTGATGGAACATCAATTAGTGATACTCATTCGATTAAATACTTAGGCATTACGTTGCAGAGTAGTCTATGCTGGGATGTACATATAAATGAGGTGAAGTTCAAAATTAAACTAAGTGAAAAATCAAAATTAATGATTTATAACGGTCTGATACAATCACATCTCAATTACTTGTCCAGTGTCTATGCATTTAATAAACATAATATAATTCAAAAATCACTACAATGTCTGCAAAATAAGGCATTAAAAATTGTATACAATTTACCGAGAAATTTTTCAACAGTTTCATTTAAAATTTTTTTTATTATTACTTTTTATATTGTACAGCTACGAAAATGTTTGACAACTTGCCTTAAAAATGCCCTTATGGCGCTGAGGCCCAAATTTTAAAATGTAAATATTTTGAACAATTATAAATAAATATACATACATATTATTGAAAAAATAAAACAGTTTTTACTGTGAAATTTCTCGAAGTATCTATCGAAACTATCCAAACCATCTTTGTGGTTTGCTAGTTTAGCTGCCGTTAGGATTTTATGGTCTCATGAATATTTTGGCTTAGATTTGATTTTTGCGATTAACATGCCTTTTTTCCCACGTTTATATCTCGAAAGCTTATTTTAATTTTGTTTTCCTGCTTTGGGACTAGGAAAACAAGTGTATACCACCTCTTTTGCAGTTCTTTATATCGCCAGATGCGCTGCTTGATGTAGTTATGATGCTTTTGATACGACAAATATTTTAAACATCTCTTAAATTTAGATCCTTTAACATAAGGGCCACATTATTTGTTGCGCTGATTCTCATTGCCTTATGCCCGTAATATCTACAAATAGGTATCTAGCTGTGTATAGGTATATATGATTTTAGTAACTTAAAAACGTATTTCTAACCTACGGGTTAAAGTGTAATGTATTTAACACCATCGATTTTCTGAAGTTAATTCACGTAGGCAGAATTAACGTTGAAATTACCAAAAGTGTTTCCGTATAGGTGTATAAATTACGGGCGATTTAGCGATGTTAATTTTCAATCCTGTTATGGCAGATTCTTCAATTGGGACACTAAATTATTCCTCTGTGCTCACGGCAGCTTTTCACCATAATAAAATCCAGGACAATGTTGAGAATTAGAGAATAGTACACTTTCCTGTCTTAACCCTTATTTTATTGAAATCGATTCGCTCTTACTGCCTGCGAGTGCCTTTACGATATCAATAATCTCTTTTGTAGTTCATAATGAACTCTACATGGTGAAGTGGGACAACGTGTCAAAAGCAAAAAAACTACAAAAATCAGGTATAGCGCTGATTTCATTTTCACTAATTGTCTATTGTATAATTATCGAAAATTTTCATATAGAATACGATTCTTACCCGAAAAACTACACAAATGAAAAAGATTTAACACGGTTTCCTTTAAATGTGCTAAATTGCTAAATTCCATACTATTGATAAACTGAAATTTATTTTTGATGGGATAAGCTATTCCTGTGCGCATTTCACTGGTTGCTTAGGCCAGATCGTCAGGAAACTTCATCCAAATATTGTAGAAAAACTAAAGATATTAAACAAATAAAACTGCTAAGCGAATAAGAATTATAAACCCCAGTTTTACTTGTAACAATATCAAAGCTTAAACGTGAGCTTATCTTCTCTAACAGTCCTGACTACAATTGGTTGATTTTTTGTCAACTCTAAATGCAGTTGTAAGTGGGTAAAGAAAAAACAAAAACAAATTACTATTAATACGATCTTCGTATGACGTGCTAAATTCCCAGTTTTTCATATTTGATAAATACACTGAAATTTATTGTTGAGGGAAAGCAAGCCTCTTTGTTTTATTTTGCCAGTTCAGTTGTATTTACACTGCCACATGCATATTTGTAATCGAAGTATTTCTTGGGATGCAACAAATTAATTAACAAGAAAACGATTTTTATTGGTTTTCCTGCTGGTGTTTTTTTTGGCCATTTCTGAAAATTGTCTGCACATTTTTTTTTATTTTCAGAATGTGTGTAGAATTCTGTCAGACAAAAGTAAGAAGTTTGCCCAATAACGCTAAACAAATAGTTCCGTTTCTAGGTATTCAGTAGAAAATTCTTAAATGGATGCGAAATCAGAAATAACTTGTGCTAACTGCAATTCGTACTTCTGACAATTGTCAGAAAAAAATGTTCACGGGGATTGTCTAAAAGTGAATGTGCATGTACGTGTTTCTTTTTCTCTATAAAAGAAAACTAATCCTGTACGTCGGCAGTTAAAAGTTTTATGATGTCGGAGGACGAATATTGATGGTTTTATTTTTTTTTATGTATGTTTAAAATTTGTTATTTTTTGTGCGTTTAAGATCTTTAAGCTAAGATTTATAAACCTATGAATTTTATTTTTTGATTTGAGGTATAGTGGTTTTTTAAAGAAAATTATTACTGCAAATATCCGGTATTAAATAGAGGTTGCCATTCAATGTTCATTATACCCATGAACAATAGTTGTGAATAAGTGTATACTACGTTTGATATTTCATGTACAAGTTTTTATTGTTCATCAAAGTCCCTATAAAGTATATATTCTGGGCTTTAGAGTAATGTTAAGACAATTTAGTCATGCCCGTGAAATCACGCTTACTTCCGAACAACTTAAAAGAAAAGGTGTCAAATTCTTTCTAATTCTCCTAAGCAGTTTAGGATTGAAATTTAGAACAATAGGTTAAGTAGAAGAAGAGCCAATATGCGAACGGCATCCTCAAAGATCGATTTTTCTGTTACAAAAACTAACATTAACTGATGTAGGAATGTACCGTTTATCATTCCATTTTGAACACATTTATTTTAAAAGCCTTAAATTCACACTGAGATTTAATGTCATTAAAACGTAGCGAATAATTCTTAATTAATATTTGATCCAATTGAGATTTATAAGACTTTTAAATTTCGTATTGATCGGTACATAAATTACCATATACTTATGTACCATATACTTATGTACGCCTTAAGCGTAATGAATACTGCTATTTAATTTCAAGTGGCAAAAAATGTATTTAAATTAAAAAAATAATACCTTATAATAAATCATAGCTTGATTAGAAATCCTAATGATTAGCAATTGGATAAGAAATTTTAATTGTGCTGTAAAAAATTGATTAATTATGATTATTTAGCCGTTTTAGACGATTACAATTGATTAGAAATAATCAAAAATCTAATCACAATTAGTGACGATTAGCACTAAAACTAATTGATTAGATTTCTTGATTATATTTTAACTCGTTTTTTTGTTTTTTTTTTTTTTAATTTCCTAAGCTAATCCCTCGAAGCTCTATGCTTGTCTGCAGGAAAGAAACCAGAGTCTCTGGCGGGAATGGAACCCGCAACCTCAGCGCTGATAGACTAGCTCGCTACCAACTAGCCTACCAGATACATGCGCTACGTATGTGACTACCGAAACATGTGCATGACGGAGGGTTAATAATAACACAAAAACAAAGTGAACCCCACTGAAAAAATTTTCTTCACAGATCCAATGAAATTTACATTAAAATTCAACCTATGTAACCTTTCATTGATTTAATGAAGGATTAATAAAATCAATGACAAAATTTTCATTGATTTTATGAATCCTCATTGAAAAAATGGATAAAATAAACGTTTGTCATTAAACTAATGCAAAATTTTCATTGTTTTTATGAAACATTTCATTAATCCAATGAAAGGTTACATAGGTTGAATTGTAATGTAAATTTCATTGGATCTGTGAAGAAAATTTTTTCAGTGCAGCTGTGTCAAGTGTTTAGTTTCAGAACAGGGTGCACCGTATGAAATTTTATGCAATATTCAAAAACTGTTACATTATGTAAATATAGCAAGAAATGTGATAAATAAATATTTTCTTTTCACAAAAATAGTTAAAAATAGTTGATCTAATCAAATCTAATCAAAAATAATCAAGAAATCTTATCAATTAATTTTTTGGATTAGTTTTGATTAGATTTGATTAGAAATGCTAATCGTCACTAAATGTGATTAGATTTTTGAGAATTTCTAATCAAAGCAACTAGTAATCTGAATTTTTTATCAAAATTCAATTCTAATGATTAATTTTTTTTATTTCTCTAATCGTAATCACCCCTATTCTGCGTTTCGATTCGGATCGAAATTTTCTCCGTTTTTGGCAACTTTGGTATTTTGTGCCCGTGTACTGTAGCTCCCGTGTTGAGAAACTTTTCTATTGAAATGTCAGAAAAAAATACCATAAATTGAAACAAACATGTTTTTCTCACTTAACTGTTACTGTAACATTTTTGGAGAGTAATTTTCTTACGTTACAGCTATTACACACCAAAAATGTTACAGTAACAGTTTAGTGAGAAAAACATGGTTGTTTCAATATATGGTAATTTTGTTTCAGTTCTCACATTTCAATTAAAAAATTTCTCAACGCGGGAGTTACAGAACATGGGCACAGAGTACCAAAGTTGCCAAAAACGGAGAAAATTTCGGTCCGAATCGAAACGCAGAATAGGGGTGAATGATTTCTAATTTAAATCGAAATTCCCCAGCTATGTAATAAATAATAATAACTTTAATAGTTTCGAATAAAAAAATGTGTTTTTTTAATTGATATGCTTCGTTTTCAGTTAAATAATATTTAAACTTAAATATATTTTTAGGTGGCATGTCATAACGTCCAGTGTCATAGTGTCCATGGACGTTATGACACTTTTGAAAGTGTCATAATAAACACACCGGCTTCGCTAAGTAAAGCTTCTAAAATCTGCCTTGTTCCGAACGAAAGCCGACTATGCAGAGAAGCTTAAGTTAGCGAAGCCGGTGTTTGTTATACCATAGAGGAGAAAATCCTTGCGCCCGGCCGAAGGCCGGCTGTGCAGAGAAGCTTTAGTTAGCGAAGCCGGTGTTTGTTACACCATAGAGAAGAAAATCCTTGCGCCCGGCCAAAGGCCGTCTGTGCAGAGAAGCTTTAGTTACCGAAGCCGGTATTTGTTATACCATAGAGGAGACAATCCTTGCGCCCAAAAGTGTTTTCGTTATATATTAAATATATACACCCAGAGAAAAAGCAGTTAAACCATTTTTAAAAAATATTTACCCATATTATGTTTCATTTAACCAAATCATTGTCACCGACAACCATATTATGGTTAAATTAGTTTCTTTAAAAATAGCTTTGTTGGGTGGGACCATAATGAAACATGTTTTTCTCTGCGTGTATGCAGATCTTTTTTTTTATTTAACTTCTTTAGTAAATTATAATCCTTTTTCTTCGACCTTATTTATTAAATTTTATACTTTAATAAATTATTTAAGCTTAAGGTCACTTTTTTAAAAAAATAATTAAAATGTTTTTATTCGATATTTCGATTTCCGTTGGAAATCTTCTTCAGGAAATTTTTTTTAAAAATAAAATAAAAGAAGAAGAAGATTTCCAACGGAAATCGAAATATCGAATAAAAACATTTTAATTAATTTTTTAAAAAAGTGACCTTAAGCTTAAATAATTTATTAAAGTATAAAATTTAACTTCTTTAGTAATTATGGACCTAATGACACTTTTGAAAGTGTCATAATGTCAATTTGTAAAGCGTCATAGTGTCCATGGACGTTATGACACTTTTGAAAGTGTCATAATGTCCATGGACACTATGACACTTTTTGGAGTGGCATAACGTCCATGGACACTATGACACTGGACGTTATGACATGCCACCTATTTTTAGTTCTTATTGTTTTTGCTTTTTGGGAAACAAACAAAAAGTTTACTTTTTTTTTAAAAAATAATAATAATCATTTTTACAAGACAAAACAATTGCAGTTCATCTCGTTTGGTCTAAATCGCGCCACGCTACCTTTTTCCAGAATTAATTTCGTATTACGATGGTTTTCTTCCGCAACCACGTAACTCGATTTTTTCTGATTTTTTTGTTTTGACCGGAGAAGTAATCAGTAAATACCCCTTACAATTTTGCAATTTTTTTGGTTGGAGGAATATCGGAAATTTTCCTAATTCTTGGATTATAAAAGAATATAAAGCAAAAAGTTTCAATTATATGGTAAAAAAAAGTATTTTGTCTCTCCTCAAAAGTAATTGTTTTTGATTTACGAGGTTGCGGAAGAATACCATCGATTAGCGCAACTTACTTGTAGTTATTTTTTAACAAACTATTAAACGTCATACAATTTATTTCCCCAAAATTTAATTTGGTGGGCATTTAAATTATTCTCCTAACTTCTCTACATTTTACCTTTTCCCTTAAATTTGTTACACTTTAAAAATATAGCTGGATATATTTATATGCGTATCCTATGTGAATTTCTATGAATGTTTTTCGTTTGTCCTTTAAAATTTTTGTACGAACTTTAAGCATCACGGCTTTGTATTGAAATCCAAAACATACAAAACAAAATCCAGAGCCAACCTTATCAATTCACCTTTATCTTCATTTCTCATTCTCTGCTGTTGTATTAGACACCATCCCTTTTTTTATGTATTTCCCAGAAGAAAGAAATGTTTTCCATTCTGTTGCTGTTATTTGTTGATTTTGTTGGTATGTCATATAAAAAAAAACAACAACGAAGAAAGGAAAAATTTTAAAATTTTTTGCTTGACATGTCATCAAAAACACATTAAATGCGTTATTTTTTATGAGGTCGTTTATCTAAACCGTCGTCCACCTGTAGTACCTTTATACATACATACAAACTCTATTCTAAATACACACATTTGAATGGGTGGGTGTGCGCTTTTGTTCGAGTTTTTGTGTATGTTGTGTTCTTTAAATCTATTCTTAAACATTGCGTAGCGGTGGCAACGCATTAGTGAACCCATATAATAAAACAACTTTATTTCTCCCAACTTCTTTTGAGTCATATGAAAATAGTCTTGTGGCACAGTAAAAGCACAGATAAATAGTTTTTCATATTAAATTATTTATGATTTGCGATGTCGGAAGGAAATATTTTATGGTGCCTGAAAATCGTAGGTACATTTGATAACTAGTTTTAGTTAAGACTGAAGCAAAACAAGTTTTTTTTAAGTTAATTCCTTATTTTTAATAATTGTGTAGCACGATGTTGATTGTGAGTCCCACCTTGAGTCAAGTTTTTTGCCCAACCAAATTTGACATTTCTCTCTTTCAGAATTTGATAACTTCAACCATGGAGAGGGAACAATTGAGCACGTTAAGATTTTTGAAGCCTTTTACGAAAATGGGCGTACGAATCAAAATGCGTTTCCTGCACTTCAAGCCAACTATCAGGAGAATAGTTCAGCAAACCGGGTTTGTAGGAAATGCGGAAAAACTTGTGCATGCTCACCCAGTTTTTTCTGCGGAAAACATTGCTGTTGTTGGCGATAGTTAGAACATGAGGATAGCCAAGCAGTTACCGTGAATGGTGTTTGCTATGGCAAGATATTAACGGACTTCTTGTGACCAGAAATTAAGGATATAGACCTAAACGATATGTGTTTACAACAGAATGGCGTCACTTGCAACACAGCCAATGAAACAATGGCTCTTTTGCGCGAGAAATTCAACGGCCGTGCTATATCACGTCGTGGTTATAATAATTGGCCGCTACGATCATGTGATTTGACACCGTTGGAGTTCTTTATTTGGGTATATTTAAAAGAAAAAGTATATGTCAAGAAGCCAAGAACAATTCAGAAGCAAAAGGATGAGATGATTCGGGACATTAACGAAATTGAAACTCATTTATGTCTCAGAGTCATAGAAAATATGGTTAATAGGATAGACCGACCGAAACCGGGTCGAGTTTTTGGCCGATATTATGTTTCACACTTAATTGTCATTTATCCTTATAAAATATTAACAAATATTAAGGCTATTCAGATAATTTTGTTGTTGTTTTATTTACAACTAACATCGTGATTTTTGTTGGACCACCCTTTATATGTGGCCCTTTGTTCCTTATAGGAACCACAGGACATAATAATAATAACCCTTTATATGAGTATGATAACTGCCGTTGTTGTTTTTGTCTCAAATTGACAATATACAATATGTGATCTAAGGGGTGGTTTTTTAAAGAGTGACACAAGTTTAAATGATAATAAAACATAGAAATATATTTTTAAAATCAAGGAAACGGGCTTTATTGGAAAGAAAATTTTATGAAATTATTGCTTAAATATGATTTCTGTCATGTGGCCGCCACGGCTGGCGCGAAGAAGGTGCAATCTGAAACACCAATTTTTAAAAATGTTTCGCATTCTGACCATCATCGTTTTTGAAGACATATGGGCCAATAACTTCACTTGCCCATAAAGCGCACCAAACAGTAATTTTCGGTGGATGTAATGGTGTTTCGACAAAAGCTCGCGGATTCTCCTCACTCCAAATGCGACAATTCTGCTTATTTACGTACTTATTCAACCAGAAATGGGCTTCATCGATAAATAAAATTTTTAACGGAAATGCAAAATCAATAACAATTTGTATTTCAACTTAATCGCCGAATTATTTTGATTATAAGTTTCAACAATTTGCACGCGTTGCTCCGGTGCTAGTCGATTCATAATGAAATTTCAAAGCAAAGTTAACAAAAAGCAACAATCAGCTTTTTAAACAATTCATAAAATATTCGATTTACTGTAAGTTTTCCATTGTCAGCCCACTGTTAGGGATGATTTAAAATTTGTTCTTTGTTTCCTCAATATATTTATACCCACACCACAATAGTGGAGAGGGTATAATGCATTTGTGCTGATGTGTGTAACGCTTAAAATATTGGTCCTAGACCCACCTTAAAGTATACCGATCGATTCAGAATCACTTTCTGAGTCGAACTAACGATGTCCGCCCGGCTGGCTGGATGTCCATGTAACCTTGTGCGCAAAGTGCAGGTCGCAATTTAGGAGATAATTTGATAAAATTTAGGACATAGGTTCTTATTGACACAAGGACCAAATCGTAGGACCACGAGGGAATATAGGGGGAAATTTCTTCCTCTCAGAAACTATCAAACCGATTTTAATGAAATTTAAAACTTACATAGAACCATATCTTCATAGACAGAAATGGGATGTATTTTTTAAAAAATAGGACCACGAGGGGAGATAGGGCCAATTTCTGCCTCTCAAACCGATTTTTATGATATTAAAAACATTGATAGATCCATATCTATATGGACACATAAGCTATACAGTTTTTAAAAAATATGGCCACAAGGGGAGGTAGGGGACAATTTCTGCCCCTCACAAACTTTTAACCCGATTTTAATGAGTTTTATAAACATAGATAAATCCATATTTATATGGACATATAAGCATGATGTGTTTTTTAATACTGTGGTGTAGGGTATCATATGGCCGGGCTATATACTATACTTTCTTACTTGTTTTATTATGAAAAGCTTTAGTGTTAGTACAAACAACTATAAAAAAATAATAAATTTTTTTGTTCTTCGACTGCTGCCCTTCTGCTTTTTTTTTTGATAATTGAAAAGTTTTTGGTTTTATACTCGTTTTAGTTTATATTTAGTAAAATAGTCTGTCTTTCCGTCATTATAGCCTAATACATAACTTCGTTTGTCCATCTGACATCAAACATTGTTTTCAACAGTTTTTATTTAATTTTGTTAGTATTTTGTTTTTTTTTTTTTTGGGTTTTTGGGTTTTTGTTTAAAACATCAAAGGGACTATATAATAAATCTACTCTACTTTTTACATTATTTTCATTTATTAAATAATTTTGGTTTAACATCTTACTTATGATTTCAAAGGGAGAACATTTTTATAAATTAATGATAACACTTCTTAATATAAACAATTTCTTAAAAAAAATCTTTAGTAAGTCCAAGATTTTTTTTCACAAGTTTTTTGTTTTTGGTATTTTAAAATTATGATAAATGTTCCTTTTATTTACTTGAATAAGATGTATGCTTCTGTAGTTCTTTGTAATTTTTCTTATTTTAGGGTTTTGTAGAAGATTGATAAGAGTTTTTGCCAAATTTAATACAATTTTTTAAAGGTCTCTTGCAAAGGGGCATTTTATAACACTTTGATAATAAATCATCAGAATGGTGTTTGAAGTTCTGTTTCTTTTTTGGCTTGTGAGTTTCTTCTTAGACTATAGTTCAAAAATATAAATTGAGGCAAATTCAGTTTTGTTTTATATTCTCTTCTTTTTAGCTTTTTTTTGTTATAAATTAGCTTATTAAAGTTTGTCTTTAAAAAATTAATTTAAATGAAAAAAAAGTTAATTCTTTAATACCTTATTTAGCTAATTAGCTAATTGTTTAAGTAATTATCTTAATTAGGTATTTTTAAAAAGCCTTTCAAACCCGGAATTAAATACGAATACATATAATTAAAAAACTTTTTCTCTGTTTTTAACACTTCGTACACATATTTCAGCAAGAAGACGCAAATTAATATATTGTAATTATGACATTTATAATAAAACTATTCTATTCGCTATAAAGTTTTTAAATAGGCTTAAAAGTTTTTCAAAGTGAATGTTTTTTTTTTCTGTTAGGACCAGCACTCAGGGGATGACCCCTACTAATGCATTGCATTGTGTTGGAACTAGGAAAATAGGTTGTGAGAAGGAGGATAGAGGGAGTAGTGTTTGTGAACATTCGATTTGAACTTTATCATGTTGTAATTGAGAGGGACTTCTGCAGGAAGGTTATTCCACATACGAACAGTCCGGAAAAAAACGAATTCTCTCTGTAATGCGTTGTACGATTAACCTGCCAATCGATCACATAAGGATGGGCTCTTGAGGAAAAACGTGTATTATGAACAAACGTACGGGTTTCGGGAACCAGATCCCTAATTTCGTCGGAATACATCCCATTGTAGTAACGATAAAACAGGCAAATGCAACCCATATTGCGACTGTGCTCAAGGGAGTCAATAGAATTGGATACCCTACTGCCACCAATGAGAACCTTCCCCCTCTCCTGCACGCGGTCGAGAAGCTCCAAAATAGACTTTGAAGCACCGGCCCACACATGAGAGTTGTATTCCATACGCGATCGGATATAGGTGGTATAAATAGTAAGGAGATCAGATGGAGTGAATATATATCTTACACCGTCTTAGAAAACCGAGGCACTTGAATGCTTTTTTCGACATCTTGAATATATGTTCTGTCCATCCGACATCACATTGTATCCTCATGCTTAGAACATCAAGAGATTCTGATTCCTCAATAATTATACCATCCATATATACAGATGAGGCACCTTGATTTGTCACGCGTTTATGCGTCAGCACGCAAAATTGGGTTTTTCGGGCATCAAAATCGACCCCATTTGCACGACCGCATTCCGAGACTATGTCAAGGTCTCGGCCAAGTGTATCATTCATATTCTGCCTCAAAACACCGACATCGGAAACGCTTGGTCTGCATTCAAATGAGTACGAATGGCAAAGGTTGCTGTAATCTGCAAAAGAGTAGATAGGGTTGGAAGTTTGACAAAGGAGGTCATTTAGAAAGATAAGAAATAGAGTAGGAGAAAGAAGAAATATACGTATGCTTTGCATAATTTTGCATATTTCACAGCTTATCAGCCGTTTTTAAACAACGAATTGCTTTTGAGTCAATCAATTGCAATAACAAAATAAAAATATATCAGTTCTTTCTTTCATTTGTATTTCCTTTAACAAAAACAAAAAGAAAATGCATACGGAATTTAGGGAAGAAGTTAGGATGTTTTGTTTTTGATAGTGATTCATTTAAAATTGCCACTATTTTGAAGCTCATATGGTGAGAAATAACCCAGGAATATTAATAGTTTATTGTTCCGTTCTATTTTGTATGTTTTAAATAAAAGTTTTTCTATCATAGAAGACTTAAAACAAAAAGCTCAAAATAATAAGAATAAAATACTTATTGAAAAACTCAACAAAGTTTTTAATCGAAATGTTAAGGCCCACCTATAATATGCATGACCTAGCTTTAGCTAATGTCAAAGAGTAATGAAAAGACTGTCAACTGCACTTAAAAAGCAAAATCAAGAACATCTTATTCCGCACGGAATGTGCGATCTGTTTCGCGCTTTGCTTAAGCAAATGAAAGATTCACTAAACATAACAAAAAGTTCACTTGCGTTCATTATGGTTTGATACATATCATTTATGTACATGTCAGCACACGCACAATATGTTTGGATCTTTGCTCTTCAAACACTGACTAAAGGCGACCGTACACGACATGTTTTTGTAATTTGACATGTCAAATTTCCCACTGCAAAATACATACATGTCGTGTGTTACCTTTTTAACTTTGCTTCAATTAGAGCGTACTCTATTTTCTTCTGACAAACAATCTGACATCAGAAATCTATGCCGAGAAGAAACCGGCAGCGGCGTCCGCTATTGACGGAATCATTAGCCGGCTGCAGTTAATATTTTACAATACCGAGATATGTATGATCATCGCACCATTGAATAGAATCTATATATAAATCGGCTAAGGCAAAACAGTTAAGAACACTTTCCTCCTCTGCATGTCAACCGATTTGAACAAAATATACACCATTTGAAAGGTATTTACTCAAAGAAGTGCACAATATATATTTTATTAAAATCTGTTCAATAATTTCAGAGTTATTAGCGTTCAAAATTGCTACTAACACAGATGCAAAATAAATAAATAAAAATTTATTTTCAATTTTCAAATAATAAAAAATTAGGGTGATCGATTATTCGAAATTTTTCAAAAACCGGGTTTCGGTATTTCGACTATATAAATCGGACCAGGCAAAACAGTTAAGAACGCTTTCTTCCTTTGTTTGTCAACCGAACCTCTAGGAGGAGAAAAGGAAATACGTAATAGGCGAAATACGGAAAACTAAATTTCTTTTTTTTACTTTTCTATGCTTCATGTGATAATTTTTAAATTTTCTATAATGTTGAACTTAGAAACATAATATTATAGGTGTAGGGTCCTGAGTGAGTGATAACCTATAAGATAAAAAATGCTGGTATTTTTTGTTCTTCATCTGGAACTGTTTGAATATTCGTTAATATTCGACCTATAAAGATAAAATTATACATTAAACTTGGTGAATAAGAACATGTAAGGGGAGCTTTTTGGTACTTTTTCGTTCAAAAGCTGGTACTTTGATTAATTTTCGTTAATATTAGACATATAAAAATAAAATTAAACGGGCAACGTCCTGAGTGGATGGCAATATATAAAGAAGACTTTATGATACTTTTTTGTTTTTCAATTGGTTTTTTTTTATACCGAACTTACAAAATTAAATTAATTCACGTAGAAGTTAAAATATGAACCGGAGGTTGGTCCATCGCCAAATCGATCCACTCTGAAGGAAAAAAAGATGAATTATGTTTTCTTCATATTTACAAAAAAATTTATGGTCGAATTTTGACCATTAGGCGAACACTAGTTTATATAAATATATATATAAAAACCGATTCATTATAATCGTACATATAACATTCACCTTGCGTCGGGAATCATGCCCCCCTATTAAAATCAATAATCAAATAATACCTCAAAATTCGCATGTAAAATACCTCGGTATTCATCTAGATCGCCGCTTAACGTGGAAAAGCCATATAGAGGCAAAATTAACTCAAATGAAACTAAAAGCCATCCAAATTCATTGGCTTATTGGAAGAAACTCTGTCCTTAGTCTCGACTGCAAACTTCTTCTTTACAACTCCATCTTAAAGCCAATCTGGTGCTATGGTATTCAGTTATGGGGCACTGCCTCGGCCTCTAATATCGAAAAAATTCAAAGGCGACAAAATAAACTACTTCGAATAATCACAGCTGCCCCTTGGTATGTTAAAAACTCAAATATTCACAAGGATCTCAATGTTCCATTAGTTAAAACTATGATTACGAAATATGCAGTAAAATACTTAAAAAGGCTCGAATTGCACCCGAACCCACTAGCACGAAATATTTTAAATGATAGCGGCCACACTCGCTTAAGAAGAAGAGACACTGCAGCACTTATCCAATTAGAACCCGCGATGAAGAAAATTTTTGTCTGGCACTGGCAGGACAAAAAATAATATTAGGTTAAGATTTGATTAATTATTGTTAGTTCATATTTATTATATGAAGATTCAATAAATAAATAATGAAAAAAAAAAAATTATAATATCCTAAATTGGTATCATTGAATAAAAAGAAAAATATGTTAAGATGGCTAAACTTTTTTACGGCGTAAATAAAAATTTTCGTGGCGGAATTTTTATGTTGGTTTTTGCAACAACTATGCAAAAAAACAGAGAGAGTTTTTGCTTCTCCTGTAAAAAAAATAAAAAGTGCATTACGCCCTTTTTTAGGGGACCTATGATTATATTGACACAGCATCTCCATGAGAACTAATATTATTTAAGTATGCACCAGTAACGACTGATGTTGAACGTATATTTTCAATATATTCTGTGGTTGTGTGTGAAAACCAAAGATAATTTCAATTTGAACACTTGAATAAGCATATATTTGTGCATATTTTAAAGATTTTTTCCGGTTTTTTGCATGCATATTTAAAAATTGTTTGTGCATATTTAAACTTGTCCTGATAATTATATTTTTTACACTACAATAGTGGGGACGGAATTGTGTGATTGTGCGGATGTGTGTAACACTAGAAAATAATGATCCTAGACGCACCTTTAAATATACTGATCGACTAAGAACAACTATCTGAGCCGATATTAAGATGTCTGCCCGTCCATTTGGTTGAATAGCTGATTGTCTGTCCATATAAGCTTGTGTGCAAACATCTTTCAGAAACAGTCTTTGTGCTCATAAACCGTGCTGTTATTTAGATTGAATTTGGTCCATAATTATTTTGTTGTAAAATAAATCATCTTAAAAATTTTATTGTACTTTGTCCATATTTGACCATAGCTCCCATACGAAAACTACTTCTTATAAACGTTTTTATTGACATACAAATTGGCGATATTTGTTACGATAGCTACTATATCATGACAAAGTTTTGTGCTGGTAGATCCAAAATTAACCACAGGTCCCATATAAATCCCCTTCCTAAAATTACTTAAAGCTAACAGATGAAGATATCTAAATCATAATTGGCACAAAAAGTTCAACATTTGTCTTAACGTCATAGCATAATTTTGTTCTGGCGGGTACATGATTGCATATGGATCCCAAATAAGGTACACTTTCACAAATTATCTTAATGTACTCTGCTGTAGGAAATTGTACTTGCATCACCATTTTTAAAACTATTTAAAATGTCCGAAAATTAAAATTTTTTTATTTGCCATAATATTTAACATTCCATATTAGTGAGCCGGTGCTTATGATTATTATTTATTTATAAGTTTAACGCAGTGATGTTATACGTAGGGGAAAATACCTAATCTTAGGGATATTCTACTTCTTAAATAAAATGACCGAGGGGTAAAACAGGAAAGACTTTTTAAATAATAAAAATGTAAAAACTTTTCAGTAATGTAAACAACTGTAAAAATTACATTACATTACAAATTTTTAAATTTCTTTAAGCCTTTGTTTGCCATTTTTTCAGCCTTGATTTAAACGTAGATTTGTGAAAATCTCTTTTAGAAGAAGGAATTCTTTTGAACTAAATTTTCCAGAGCAAAAAATAGATCATTTGTTAAAGATGGGCTTCAACAAGTTTCAGAGTTAAGTCAGCAAAATGAAAAAATTTAATGAAAAATCAAAGTTATTTTTAGGAATACAAAATTTATTATTAATAAGATTTCTGTATAACGTGCTAAATTGCCAACACTGGCTTACAGCCAAAAAATTCCAAGAACGCCACATGCCTGGATAAGTTAAATGGGACCTCCTGAACACGAAAAACGCTGTAATTTTTTTTCTTAGTAGCGTTTTTTAGATAACGGTACTTTTGTGTTTTTCGGTGTATGGTCCCACTCAATCCTCGTTCCATAAAATCCTTAATAAAAACTTTATTTTTCATCGGATTTCAAATTACGCTTAATTGGTAATTAAATAAACTATCTGGTTAGCAAATAATACATTCCAGATCATACAAAAACAATACCATTTTTTTTTCTTTTTTTTTTATAAAACTTTTAGTGTACAAGTGATTTTGATATATTTCAATTTCTGCCTCAGCGCCCTTAAGGCATTATTGAGGCAAGTTGGCATAATAATTAATTGTTAAAAGTACAAATAAAATATTTAACTTAAGTAAAACGATAATGAAATTTTAACAAATATAAAAAAAAACAATTAAACAAAATTTACTACAAAAGCGCTTCAAAGTTGTTGCATAAATGTTGATTGCAAGATGATTTAAATAACGAAACTCGGTAAATTGATTTTAAATCTACAGGTAGATTATTAGAATTTACGGCACCTACGTAATCAATGCGTTGCTTCGTTCTTTCTAATCTACATCTAGGAATCATTAAATTTGTTTTATTACGGGTGGTAAAATAAAATTGTTGTTGAGAAAATGTTAAGATATGGTGTCCAATATGTTTAATGCATTTTAAAACAAACATTAAAACTTGATACTCATGCATTCCATAGATTGGTAAAACTGTTTTGCTTATATCACAATGTAACAGTGGAAAACAGTGTTGGTAATCTGAAAATAATTTTTAATACCTTATTTTGCATCAATTGAAGATATTTCAATGAATTGCTGTTTTTATTGTGAGCATTTATAATTGCTAGGTAATTCAAATGAGATTGAATCAGAGATTAAAATATCATCATCTTTGATTTAACATCAAGTTTATTCCTTAATTTATAAGAATTTCAGTTGCCGGAGCTATTATATTTTTCAAATCATGCATATGTAAATCCCATGACAAGTTACTTTGCAATGTAATTCCCAAATACTTTACAAAATGGGTTTCATAAACAGCTTTCCCGTCAATAAACACGTTAATGTTACTATTTATATTTAAAGCATGTGGTCGAAAACGCAACAATTATTAGGCTTAAGAACTAAACGATTTAATCGCGCAAATTCAAATATTAACGATGCATCTCTTTCAATTTTTGTTTTAAAGCGGCTCATACACTTGCAATAAAATTCTTCAATTTCACGCATTGTACAATTATATCGCCAATGTGTATGAGATATTCGAGAGTGACACATTGTATTTGCAACAATCAAAAGACTTTGGATTTCTATTGCACAACGAAAAGAAAGTGAAATGTGTTGGCAACATTGTACAATGCTGGTAATGTTATTCCTATAGGTTATGTTCATCTTTTTGAATGAATGAAACTATTATGCAATTTATTGCATAATATAGGACAAAATGGAAATAAAATGGCGAATATCATATACAATAAGATTGCAAGTGTATGGGCCGCTTAAGTGATAAATCATACTTGTATGGGTAGAACAAGCACACATCATCCGCAAACATAAATAATTTCCCATCTAAATTCAGTTTTTTTAAATCATTCAAATATACTAAAAACAATAAAGGACCCAATCCACTACCCTGAGGCACACCAAAATCAACAGAAGCAATAAAACTGTAAGTGTTATTTATATTAACATATTGTTTCCTATTTAAGAAATAGTTTTAAAACAATAAAAGTTCACGTTCTTGAATACCGTATTTTTTATAAATTATTGTAACATTATTTCATGATCAACTAAATCAAAAGCTTTGGTAAAATCAAAAAATATTCCATTTATTATTTAATTAAAACTTATTTTTTCTTTTATGCGGTGCTTGTTTCAAATAAATTAACGTATTAGTAAGCAAAACATATTTCAGTTAAACGATTTTTCGCTTAAGCGTATTTTTTATGCGGATTTTCTTTAAGTGCTTTGAAATTCATTCAAAATAATACAGAAACATATTTTATTGCACTAAGCGATTTTTTTAATTAATCAGCGTGCGCTTGAATACCGCTTAAACCAAATAAAACAAGTATATAAGTATAGTAAGTATGTGATACCCTACACCACAGTATTTAAAAACACATTATACTTATGTGTCCATATAAATATGGATTTATCTATGTTTATAAGCTTGAAAGTTTGTGAGAGGCAGAAATTACCCCTACCTTCCCTTGTGGTCCTATTTTTTAAAAACATAAAGCTTATGTGTCCATAAAGATATGGATCTGTCTATGTTTAAAATTTCATTAAAATCGATTTGAGAGGCAGAAATTGCCCCTATCTCCCCCCGTGTTTCAATTTTTAAAAAATGCATTACTTTTGTGTCCATAAAGATATGGTTCTGTCTATGTTTTAAATTTCATTAAAATCGGTTTGGTAGTTTCTGAGAGGATGAAATTTTCCCCTATCTTCCCTCGTGGTCCAACGATTCCGCCCATTTTCAACAGGTTTTGTGGCAATAATAACCTATGTTCCAAATTTTATCAAATTATCTTCAAAATTGCGACCTGTACTTTGCGCACAAGGTTAAATGGACAGCCAGCCAGCCGGACGGAGATGGTTATTTCGACTTAGAAAGTGATTTTAGGTGGGTCTAGGACCCACAAATGCACAAATGCATAATACCTTCTCCACTTTTGTGGTGTGGGTATAAATACAGAAATTGACATTAAGGAATTTACAACTTTAAATATTCACTGTAAACTGCGTGGATATAAAAACTACTTCAGAAGATTCTTTTCAAAACTTGATTATTCCATTTTGACAGAAATGGTTTTTTATTTTTTGTTTGTTTGGTAACATTAAAATGAAAACTATGCGAAAATAAAATTGGGAAAATTATCCATTATTGCAGCAGATAAAAGAAATACAAGTATAAAAGTGACGATTTCGTCAAACGTATATTATTCCGGTTTAAAAAGACATTTCCAAAACACTGTTTTCTCAAATTGTGCAAAAACACAAAATGTTGATTAGTCAAATTTTTTAAAGAACCTCCTTAGTTATATTATAGCGGAGTTCAATATAAGGCTTGCAGAAGTTCAAATGCAAAATATCGTAGAATTTTAATGAAATCTAATGGAAACTCTATGTATTTTGTTGTTGGATTAAACAAAAGAGCTACGATATTTTGCGTTTGCACATTTCATGACTAATTCAGAACTCCGCTAATGTGGTTTTTATGCTGGTATTGTATCAGGCCATTTTTTCCTCTGATGGAAACTTCAGCCATGTTGCAGTCAATGTTGTTTTCTATATCGCCATGCAACAACGTTATGTATTTGATCAATTAACAAGATGTTGCCCAGACCACACTTTGTATCTATTAATAAAATTTTTTTTAATATAAATTCACCTAGATTATGTTATTTAGCACCTATATACTTTTTTTAATGTGGCAACGTTAAATAATTGGTTTATGCCAACAAGCCGGCATCTAAAAGACGTTCAGATCTAATATTGAATGAGAATTAGCACCTGTGTCCATAGAAATGTGTGGCCGAGACATTAAAAATTTAGATCAGAAAGTTGATATCTGCAATTGTACCTATAGTGGATATATAAGTATATGCACGAAGTCGAACCCAATTCATATGTATGCAAATATTTTCATTGTGCTTTAAGATAATAATAAAACTGTTGAAAACTGTTTCTAGGATCTAAACGAAAAACCAAATCTTTTAAAGAATTTAAGGAATTTATTTGAAAATAACATTGCATTTTAAAGTTCCATTATGTGTGATGTATGTGTTTCTTTAAATTTTTTCTTTATTTTTTTAATAGCAATCATTTGTTTTTAAATAACATAAAAATCTTCTAAATGCTTAAGCATAAAATTTCTGAGGAAAGATATTGCAAACAAAATTCACTTGTACTGATGAAATAAAATCTGAGTTTATTAATTTAAAAACTGCTTGTAATAAAAACAAAAAAAAAACAAACATTTTAAAGATAATAATATTTAGAGATTTTTTTTATATTTAAATAAAAAGATTGATGACACTCTTGGCACCCACACTGGCGTCCACAATCACAGAAAACCAAGAAAACACAAAAAAATCTAAAAAATGAAAGCGAGATCATCAACAATAAGATTTTGACATGACGCCAAAATACTATAACAAAATGTCCACTTTTTGGGTTTAGTTTTATCCACAACAAAATAACAAACAGACATAACACAGATACTCGTACACACAGTTAAGCACAAAAATACGACTACAACTATAAAATACACTTTTAGGCTTTGCAATTTTTATTATTTTTCCAGAGAAATAGAAAAAAACTTTACGGAAAAAAAACTAAAGAACACACTTTGTGCAAAAATTTGTTATAGGATACTGGGCGAGAGAAAAAAAAAAAAAAAATAGAATCGTCATCATCATCATCATCACAACAATGTTGGCAATGTTTCATATCAGTGTGATAGTATGTTTAAGGACAAAGAATAAAAAATGGCCAACAAACATATAAAATCGTAACAAAAATAGGAAAAAAACAAAGCTCAACAAAAATGAAAAATACAAATAAATGAAATTTTTTGTTCGTTTAAGAGATTTTTCAACACAGTGGTTTATCATTTGGCCTCACTTAACCTATATTCTGGAGTTGGTTTTTTTTCGATCTACTACCATTTTTGAAGCTGTCTCACTGACTGACATTAACACAAATACAAAAACAAATAAAAAATTATAAATGAAAAAATAAGAAAAATGGGGTATTTTTTATAACTTTCCCAAAAAATAACTGAAAATAAATAAAAATAAAATACAGTTTGTCTGGTTATAAGAATGTCCCTTGTCTGTTTGTATTTCGATATACACACACTCACACACTCATATATATATATATATATATATATATATATATATATATATATATATATATAGATGCATATTCAAACATAGCTTTACTTACTTGCAAAAAATATGGGGGCGTGTATGCATCTATTTATTTGTGCATTTGCATCAGTGATGCCAACTTATTATTTTAATGGATAGATTAATTCGTTTTTCACCTTGTTTAGCTATAAAACATTGAATTTTACTATTTTTGAGCCATTTTAATTACAAAAATAAATAAAGCTGTTTTTGTTTTTATTTTGTTGTTTCTTAACCTACTTACAACTACAATTAGTGTTTGAAGAATTCCAACCATTGTGGTGGGGAATGTTAGAAAATATGATGATGTTACGCTTTTCTCCAGCTTATAGCAAACGGTATCAATAAATTACTTCCAACTGCCTCTGTTATGGGCTATTCTTAATGCCTCGTTCCATGAAAACCCTGCAATTGTCAGCACACGTGGTTGGGATGCGCCAAGTGGTTTTTGGACGTCCACGACGCCAAGAACCTTGGGGGTAGTACTGCAGCGCTGCCTTTGCTACCTCGTTCTCGGATCTCACTGTATGACCAATCCATCCAAATTGCTTTTCAGGATGTCGTACTGCATTGGCTGTTGGCTCCGAAGCAACTCAGCGTTAGTTATTGTGTTGGGCCAAAAACATTGAATAATCCTTTGTAAGCAACGGTTAGTGAAAACTTACAGTCGTCGTATGTCGCTTTTGAATAGGCCCCATGTTTCACATCCGTATAGGATGTATTAAATACTATGGTCTTCAGTTGTGTTGATATGCCAGATGATACCCATACATTTTTAAACCATGCATGGCATGACAGGCTTTGTAAATTCGCGCAGAAACGTCTTCGTTTGCATCACCGTTCGTTGTGATTGTGCAGCCAAGATAACAGAAAGATTATACATCCTCTATGTTATTATTATCGAGAGCTACACAGGTGGTATTGGTGGCGTTAATTCTCATTAGTTTGGTTTTCCGCCAGTTTATTCTCAAACCACCTTTGAGAGCTTTTTATGGAGAGCATGCAGTTTGTTCTCTATATGTTCGAAGCTATGTGCTAAGAGACATAAGTCATCAGCATAGTCATTATCGTTAGGTCTAAATTTACACCTTTCATCTTTTGATGCTCAACTTCTTTTCAATTCCCTTTTAAAAATGCCAATATAATCACACGCAGCAATTGGTTTCAACTTTTTTGGGTTCAAAACAACAACAATTTTATTTACAGCGAATCAAATAGAAAAAGAAAAGAAAACAATTACATGCAGCCATCGTTGTGCATACACCAACGAATAAAATCACAAAGCGTAATGACCGAGTACAAGCATCTCCGTACGAACCCCCTTTCTTCTTTCTTCTCTCACCTAAAAACATGAGAGTTGAGCATCAAAAGATGAAACGTGTGAAAGCAGACTAAGTTTTGAGAAGGGCGTACACTGAATGCCGTCTGTTGCTTCAATGTTTGTTATTAACTTGACATCATCTTAGACAAGCAGGAAAAGAAGTGGTAACAAAATACAACCCTGGCGTATGTCCACATCAATAGTAAATGTTTCAGACGTTTGACCTTTGTATAGCACATGATTTTGGGAGTTAACTACACAAGTTTTACAACATCTATAATGGATTCCGATATTCCGATAAAAGATAAACTCGTTGTTTATTGTTGTTGTTTTTGTTTAAGGTTTGATATTGTTACAAGTAAAACTGGTGCTTATTATTCTTATTCGCTTAACAGCTTTTTTATATAATTTCTTTCGTGAAATGCGCATAGAACTATCGTATCCCACCAACAATAAATTTCAGTGTTTTTATCAAGAATAAAAATTGGGAATTAAGAACGACAAACAAAATCTTTTAAACTATCTTTGAGTTTTTGAAAATTTTTTTAAACAAAAATTTTGTCAAATTCGCTTCTGTTTATAATGTTTCAAACATACTTCGTACAACTTTTTTGAATTTTTATACATATAGATCAGCGATCATCACGCTATGCCCCCGGGGGCCGAGCACTTTTCGTGAATTTCACACACACACAACACGAGGGCTAACGAAACAATTGTAAAAAGCCATAATTTTAAAAAAC
The DNA here is from genome assembly GCA_930367215.1 of Pollenia angustigena. Taxonomy (NCBI): domain Eukaryota; kingdom Metazoa; phylum Arthropoda; class Insecta; order Diptera; family Polleniidae; genus Pollenia; species Pollenia angustigena. The sequence goes on along the minus strand of OV884057.1, from coordinate 182,414,226 downwards.
AAGAACAGAACACGTAGTTAATGTATCAAACGAGTAAATTTATTTTCCTCTCTTTGCACTCACCACTACATACACATTTTTAACTGTCTCTCTTTGTGATGACAGCTGATATAGATCGATGATTTGAATTTTTTGTTATTTAACACTTTTACTTTGTTATTAGTAGGGATGCGATTTCCATGCAAATGCATGTTTTTTGTCGATAGTCTAAGATCGATGTTCACCAATTATCTTTCCGAATTATTAAATTTGGGTTAAAACGGCATCGATTTGTTTTTGCATATTGTTGCATATTTTGGTTAAAATGCATATTTTGGTTTTAAATGCATATTTTTGCATATTTTATCATTTTTGAGTAAATATATTTTTTTAATTTCAATATTATTAAAAATTTCTACAAAAAATATCCATGTAAACAAAAAAAAATCTTCAAAAAAATTTTTCAAATCAATAAAAAATTTTTTTTTTAATGAAATGTATCTTTTGTACTGTTACCACCGCAGCCAGTATTAACAAGATGGGGAACCTGGTTTGATGCTGTAGAATAATATTTAATAAAATTTGAGCAATTTAAAAATGTTATAAAAGAACTTGTTGCTACCGATGCTTATGCAACTAAAAAAGTAAAAGATCAATTAGCATTTGTATTTTTCAACTACGGATATGTTGGTGAAATAATAACTAAATTGGAGGAATTTAGTTCACTAAATAAACAGCTCAAATTAATTGATATTGCAGGAAGTAAAAGTAACAATGTGGAAGGAAGAATATCCCAGCAAATTAAACAAAAAATCCAAAACGTTTTTTCAAAAAATAAAAACAAATTTCAACCATTTTAGATCTGGAATCAAATGTGGGATCTGAATTAGAAAATATATGTACATTCTATAAATGAATTAGCATCCTTCAAGTATGCTCCTATAACATCGGTTGACGTTGAGAGTTTATTTTTCATGTGCAAAAGTTTTTTTTGTCCGAATAGGTTAACTTTTGATAATAAGGGTATTCACGTCACAAGTTGCACCCTTGCAAAAAAGCAAAAGTGCAAAAATATAACAACAACCACACAGACAATTAGTTGTGCGTAAATAATTGTCTTTGTGGTTGTTATGTTTATGTACTTTTGCTTTTTTGCAAGGGTGCGACTTGTGACGTGAATACGCTTAATATAAAAAAGTATTTATTTGTGTATGTTTAAATTAGTAATTGAAATTAAGTTTTAAAAAATATTGTACCTATTAAAAAAAAACGCATTTTTATTGAAAATGTTTAAGTTTTAAGTGCATATTTTTTATTTTTTTAATGCATATTTTGGACTTTTTAGTGCATATTTTATTCGCATATTTTCGATTTTTTAGTGCATGAAAATCTCATCCCTAGTTATTAGAAACATTTTTTTTATCATTAAGAAAATAAAAATTGGTTTTTTTCTTTGAGATTCCATAAAGAAAATAATTTTAAATTTTATTGCAAAATATTTACAAAGCCATTTTTTTTTAATTTACTTTGATTTAATGACGCGATTTTTAGTCGCCACGAATTGGCAACAATGCTCTGCATTTATTTGTAGTCTACATAAAAAGCTAAAAACAAAAGCAATGAATAAAAAATTAAAATAAGAATTTGTTACACAAACCGTGTTTGTATCTTAATGATGCCAAACAGCCATTGGCGACAAGTACAAATTATTTTTCTTTTTTTGTTACAAATCATTTGCTCTGCTTTTTTCTGATTTTTTTTCTCTATTTGTCTTTGATATTCTTAAATTCGTACTATTTATATAAATAGGATCTTTTAAGATTTAAACTGCTACATGTTTTATTAAGTTGTTCAATAAATTTGTATCTATTTTCAAAAGTCAATCACAGTTTGAAATTAAAATTGGAACACTAAATGGAACAACTCATTTGAGTGAAGAGAAAATAAAAACGCTCAACTCTATTATCAAATTGATAATATTGATTTCTTAAAATGAAAAATGGTGATTTTCTTTTCAGTATAAATTATTTTAGTTTTAAATTAAACTTTGTCATTTCAAACAATGCGTTAATTTAATTTTAATTGATTTTATTTAATTATACATGTTTACATTTTTTTATTTTAAGCGAACAAATCAATTAAGATTTTTTGTTATTTTATTAATATTTTAATTAATATGTTAATATTTTTAATTAGGCTAAAGTTCATCAAATTTAATTTCCATTAAATTATTTTTATGAAGAAAGGAATTTTTTTGCAATATGCAATTAATTAAAATTCATTGAAAATTTTTCATTCTTGACTGCCGCGGGGCTCGAACCCAGGATTTAACGGACATGTTACCCTTACATTTTTCAATTGTAACCACTCAATATCTTCAGAGGGTTTTGCCGTTTAAGCCATTTGACGACAGCTGGCAGTCAATCCTTAAACCAAATTGTATTTAACCTTTCGAAATATGCTTTGAATGATTATATATCTTAATTGATTTACATGTTCTTCCTCACTTCTGTATTTTCGTACTTTTTGCCAAGAATTCTTCTCGAGGTCCAAAGTACATTTTTCTGTTTTTTATGTATGACCTTATGATAAGCCTTGAATGTTTAAAATTCAATCATAATTCGATTCAAATGTTTTCTTTCAAAATAATGCAGTTAAACATTCCTGTAACAAAATTTTTTTGTTTTGCGTTTATACAATTAATAAAATAGAAAATTATTCTTAAATTTCCTTCCCGTGAAGCGTAATACGCAATCTGTGTATTCAAACTTTTAGAATGTATTTTTTTCTCTCGCAACTCATTTGTCTACAAATAGAATTTCTGTGTTTCCTCTTGATGTCGTTTTTATGTTCGTCCGTGCATTTGTTTAAATCTTTAATGATACCTCATTTGTTTGTGTTTTTTTTTTCACTACACTATGTCCTCCTCTTTCAGTTGTGGGTGCTTTTTATTCGCTATTATAGAAAATACACAAAAAGGAATGTTTTATTATAATTTTTGTTTTTATTTTTTGCTTATTCGTATTCGTTCATTTAAACATTTATCACTCAGGTATGGGGAAGGCATTTTTTGATGTGATGCCATGGTGTGACCATAAATCATGGTTATGGAGAAATACATGCATTGTTAAAAAATCATTAAAAAGCTTTTTTTTTTGCACTCAAATGCCATGAAATTCTTTTATCTTTATACATATTTATATTGCGATTTATATAACCATTGTTCAGTAATATTTATAGTTATTGTCGATATTTGTCTTAAAAACTATAATATTTCAGCTGATAAGTATTTAATGGCATGTAAAAAATAAAAAAATATTTTCCAACTTTAATAATAAACTGTACAACGGCTTCCTCTTGATATTAGGGTTAAAATTGCATTTACTTGTAAATGATTCTTTTTCTGCACATATTTTTGTCATAAGATTTTTAAATATTAACAACTGGTTAAATACAATCTGCATACGCTGCATAAATAATTTATTTTACTTTAACTTGACAATAGCAACACTGAAAGCATTTAAAATCATTAAATATAAATATGCATTTAATTGAATTTGTTTCATTTACTTTATTTACTTACCTGAGAAACGGATTTTAAGTTCAATGAAAAAAAAAAAAAAATAGCAATAAAAATTATTTTTGAACATATGAAAATTTCTATATCAACATTATTTCTTTCATTACACGCTAGCCCAATTCACAATCTTGTGCAAATGGTCTTTCATCGTAGCATTTGCAAAATGGTTAAATAAATACTGTAGTATACTTTTGGGATTATAGTAAATACTATACCATTTTGCAGATCGGCTTGGTTCACTGAGTGTTAGCTGTCGTTTTGCAATCAAGTCGAGTAAATATAAACTATTGGTTTTAGGCATTGCATATTTGCAAAAGTGTAGCAAGTGCATTGCTGTATATTTTGTTGGTGTAGAGTAAAAATATACTATACCATTTTGCAAATGCTTCGATATATAGTTATGATTTTAACCATAATCCCAAAAGTATGCTAAAGTATTTACTATACCATTTTGCAAATGCTACGATGCAAGACCATTTGCACAAAATTGTGAATTGGGCTAATATTTTACAATTAAAAAATGCACATAAATATGCAAGTACTTATAATTATGTATCTGTAAATGAACAAAGTAATAAAAATATTATTTAAACTTTTATATTTTATCAAGCATATAATAGTTGTTCATTATAATTATGTCAGGTGTAAGCTGGCCATTGTAATTATATTTGCACAAAGCAAAAAAAGCCTATGGAGAGTATTTCAAAATAATTTGCGAAATGAGAGCTAAAAGCAATTATCGATATAGCAACATAAAATTTCTCTCTGAGTTTAAGATTTGTTTACATAAGAGCTGATGTTTTTGTGCTATTTATGTACACAGAAAAAATTCTCCGAAATTGATCTCGAATTAAAGCATTAATCAAAAATAAGTTCAGTTTTAATTAAAAATTTAATCTAGTGAATTAAACGTTTAATCAAGTGAACGTTTAATTGATACTATTAATTTGTTTACTGGTGCAAATTTAATAAATTTTTTAATTGATATCACACGTTTTTTTATTGAAATTAATTTTCATATTTTTCTGTGTGTAAAAATTATAAGTTTTAAAGTAATTTTCAGGAGGGGCCAATACGACTCCCGACCATAGGATCCAGCAAGGTCTCGATCTACCGTAAAAAATTTAACAAGACCAATATTTATGCGAAATCTTTTAGAGTGAAATTGATTTTCGGGAGTATTTTTGTATGGTCAAATGAAGATATATAGAATATTTAAGGTGATAATTAAATCTAAGGCGTCAAAATGGACCATACTGGTCCCTGGATGAAGGTGTGAAGATTGATTTCAATTGTCTTAGGGGAATACAATTTCTGGAAGAGAAAATAGGAACTGAAAACTTAACATTACGAAGTAGGAATTCCGAAACAATTGCATTGTTTAACAAATTCAGCCTGAAGGAGAAATTCATTTTAGCGTTTGTTTGTTCCAAATCGTATTACATTTTAAATTTTGTTTTACTAGCTCTGTTAAAAACAGAAATCTTGAATTTTATTAACTTTAAACTGTTTTTTTGTTGATGTAAACTTAATGTACGTATGTTAAACTGTAGTTTCAGCTTGTTACATGAACAAAGTGGTTAGCATAATACGTAACAACATAATGATGTAATCGTTACAATAAATCGTTTACATTAGTACTTAAATTACAGCACTGAATTTACTGCTGGATGTAGGGGAAATTTCTGAAAAATTTTGTAAATAATTGTACAATACTAGGAATATAGATTTAGAAAATGGAAATAAATACTTACTGTTGAATTCATGTTTAAATCGACAAGACGTGTTTTCTTTCTAGAACAAATTTAAGTTAGTTTTGAAAAAGATTCATCTACCATTTAACTTTAAAAACTCTTAAGGTTTAACAGCGTTATTAATTCTAAGTCGATTTAACCATTTGGAGGACAAGTTTTGAGATTCTGCTACACAGAAACAAATAGAAATTATTTACAATCAAAAAATTTTTGATATAAATTAAAAAAAAATTAGCACATTAATATTATTAATTATGCGTTTAATTCACTAGATTATTCGTTTAATTCACCTGATCAAATTTTTAATCAAAACTGATTTTATTTTTGATTAATGCTTTAAATGGTGAACAGTTTTGGAGAATTTTTTGGGATTGAATTCCAGCAGAATCGTTGAAATAGGAAAATAGTAACGAGCGCCAATATGGAACAACCTGATTGTCATTAAATTTCACCAATTTGTTTTATATGTCACTAAATCTCGTGAAGGTCGGTCCATAATTTACATACGGCTCCATATTAAGAACTCTCACGTAAATCATGTGAGTTTGGATAAAAGCGTAACAAATAAGACTCAGAAGAATCGAAATCACACCACAAGATTTTGGTCGGTTTTTATCATAGGCCCCATATAAAACTCACTCTCGCAAAGCCCTTTACTATCGCTTAAGTTAGGCTTGAGTTCATTAGATTTAATTTTTATTAAATAATTTTAAGTATTTTTATAATCAGGCTTAAGTTCATCAAATTTAATTTTCATTAAATTATTTTTATGAAGAAAGGAATTTTACAACACGAAAATTAGTTAAAATTGTTATTGATAATTTTTCATTCTTGACGTGGCTGGGGCTCGAACCCCGGCCGGCAGGTTACCATGACATGTTTCGATCGCAACCACTCGATCTCCTCAGATGGATTTGCCGTGACACTCGATCTCCTCAGATGGATTTGCCGTCTTACACTCGCAGCCATCGACGACTGCTTACGTCAATAGTCAAACATCAATCCTTAAACCAAATTGTTTTTTAACCTTTGGTAGATCGAAATTTGCTTTTCTGAATAATTATCCATTTTTAACTGATTTTACGTGTTTTTTCCTTACTTCTGCTTTCTCGTACTTTTGTCAAGAATTCTTCTTGAAGTCGAAAGTACATTTTTTGTTTGTTTTTTCATTTTTGTCGTTCTTTTTTGTTGACCTTTTTTTTTTTTAGCACAACTTGAAGGACAAATGAACACATAGAGCTCGTGCCTTAGCTTTAACAATAATCAGTATTGTGGTTATTTTGTTGAACTATTTATGGTTTTTAATCCAAATTTTAAGTATTTTTATAATCAGGGTTAAGTTCATCAAATTTAATTTTCATTAAATTATTTTTATGAAGAAAGGAATTTTGCAACACGAAAATTAGTTAAAATTGTTATTGATAATTTTTCATTCTTGACGTGGCTGGGGCTCAAACCCCGGCCGGCAGGTTACCATGACATGTTTCGATCGCAACCACTCGATCTCCTCAGATGGATTTGCCGTCTTACACTCGCAGCCATCGACGACTGCTTACGTCAATAGTCAAACATCAATCCTTAAACCAAATTGTATTTTAACCTTTGGTAGATCGAAATTTGCTTTTCTGAATAATTATCCATTTTTAACTGATTTTACGTGTTTTTTCTTTCTTCTGCTTTCTCGTAGTTTTGTCAAGAATTCTTCTTGAAGTCGAAAGTACATTTTTTTTTTGTTTTTTCATTTTGTCTTTCTCTTTTCTGTTGACCTTTTTCAGCACAACTTGAAGGACAAATGTACACATAGAGCTCGTGCCTTAGCTTTAACAATAATTAGTATTGTGGTTATTTTGTTGAACTATTTATGGTTTTAAATCCAAATATTTAATATTTTTAATTAGGCTTAAGTTCATCAAATTTAATTTTTCATTAAATTATTTTTATGAAGAAAGGAATTTTACAACATGAAAATTAATTAAAATTGTTATTGATAATCTTTCATTCTTGACGTGGCTGGGGCTCGAACCCCGGCCGGCAGGTTACCATGACATGTTTCGATCGCAACCACTCGATCTCCTCAGATGGATTTGCCGTCTTACACTCGCAGCCATCGACGACTGCTGACGTCAATAGTCAAACATCAATCCTTAAACCAAATTGTATTCTAACATTTGGTAGATCGAAATTTGCTTTCCTGAATGATTATCCATTTTAATTGATTTTTACATGTTTTTTCCTTACTTGTTTTTTCGTACTTTTGTCAAGAATTTTTCTTGAAGTCCAAGTACATTTTTTTTTTGTTTTTTCATTTTGTCTTTCTCTTTTCTGTTGACCTTTTTCAGCACAACTTGAAGGACAAATAATGTACACATAGAGCTCGTGCCTTAGCTTTAACAATAATTAGTATTGTGGTTATTTTGTTGAACTATTTATGGTTTTTAATCCAAATTTTTAATATTTTTAATTAGGCTTAAGTTCATGAAATTTAATTTTTCATTAAATTATTTTTATGAAGAAAGGAATTTTACAACATGAAAATTAATTAAAATTGTTATTGATAATCTTTCATTCTTGACGTAGCTGGGGCTCGAACCCCGGCCGGCAGGTTACCATGACATGTTTCGATCGCAACCACTCGAATTGTTTTGTGAAACGGTTCTGTTCGTAACTAAAGGTACGTTCAGACTTATGAAATATTTGACAAAAATATTTGTTCTGATATTTGCTTCAAACTGTGTGAAACAAAAAAATATTTTGTTTAATGTTCACACTAAGCTCAAATATTTGACAATTTTTGTTTGTTAAAACAGTTGACAAATAGTGTCAAATAAAATAAATGAAATCATGTTACATACCATGCGACAAATATTTGCATCAAATAATTATTTAATGAAAGTGTTCAAAAATTAAAATATATTTCACAAATAGTAAAAATTACCAAATTAGCGGAAATTTGCTGATAGCGGTATGATAGCAAAGCCTAATAGTTATTAAAAATCGTTTAAGCTATAAAGATTCACGGGGAAAAACCGCTTCTTCGCGAGCATGGCTAAAATTCGCAAAAAAATAGCAAACTGGGAAACAAACCCTAAAATTTATTTGAAATCGTGAAGAAAAACAAATTGTCGGAAAATAGCAAAAAAAAAAAAAAAAGTTTTTTTTGCAAAATAAGCGAAAATTCGCGAAAATTTCTAAAATTTCAAACAAGCCATAAAATTGATTAAAAGTCCCTAAAAGTATAAGGAATGGCAAAAATACTGTAAAATTGCCATATTAGCGGAAATTTGGAAAAATTTGCTTAAAGCTTAATAGTTATTAAAAAACGTTAATTCTGAAAAGAATCACAGAAAGAAATCCCTTCTATCACGAACATGGCTAAAATTCGCGAAAAATTGCAAACTTGGAAACAAACCCTAAAATTTATTTGAAATCGCTTAATCGGTTAAAAAATACAAAATGTCGGGGAAAACAAAAAAAAAAAAAAAAAAAAAAAAAAAATATGCAAAAATAGCGAAAAATCGCGAACAGTTTTAACATTTCAAACAAAACCATAAAATTTATTAAAAGTGCCTAAAACTATAAGGAATGTCAAAAATTCTATAAAAATTGCTAAATTAGCGGAATTTCGCAAAAATTTGCTAATAGCGGCATGATAGCAAAGTTTAATAATTATAAAAAATCTTTTAAACTGTAAAAAATCCGAAAACTTACAAGAAAAATTGCTTCTATAGGTAACATGGCTAAAGTTATTTGACGTTGTTTGCTCTTACAATTTTTTTGTAATATCAAATAAATGTTTGCTCAACAACTACTAAAATATTTGATTTTTTTTGTGTTCACACTATGTTCACATTGGACAAATATTTGTTTGCCGGAAAATACTTTTATTTGCTCAAAATCAGCTGTTATTTAATTTGACACTCAAAAATATTTTGTGTTCAGACTACATTAGTGAAATATTTGATGTTTGCTATCAAATATTTCATCAGTCTGAACGTACCTTAACTATTGTGAACAAATTAATTCTAATAAAGTTTGTAAAGTTGAAAAGAACTCAACGGTTTATTATAAAGGGAGTAAACCGAACCGCGTTTATTAAAGGAAAAACATAACAATATATTCTACATATTAAAAAAGAAGCCTTCGAAGATAGTGGGATTTGCGTAGATCCCTTCAACTTAAAAATGTATTTAACGAGTGCGCTAAGAAAGTTACTGTCTGGAAAATTATCTTAAGAAACTTGACACTACTTATTATGCCGTGCACTTAAAAATCTTCAAAGACCAATCACATACAGCCAGCCAGCCGGACGGACATCGATACATAAACTCAGAAAATGATTCTGAGTCGATCGGTATACTTTAAGGTGTTACACACATCAGCACAAACGCATAATACCCTCTCCACTATTGTGGTGTGGGTATAAAAAGAGGAAAAGATCACTCAAAGCTATTTGAGAAGCTATTGGTGCCAAAATTAACCACGATATTAAGTCAAAATAGATGCATTCTAAACCGTCCATTCGGTTTAAAAAGAAAACACAGTATAATTGAACAAACCCACAGAGTAGTAAACGTCATAAGAAAAGCCTTTAAAGAAAGAAAGAGAAGAAAGAAAGAGCTTTTGATAAAAGCTTTTTTCATAAATTGAAGCTCAACTTCGAAGCACTGCTCGAAAAAAAAACAATTAATATCACTCCTTAGTGTTCGGTTCGGTAGATTTGTGAAAAACACAAACGCTTAAAGTGTTTGTGTAGAAAATCATAAAAAAGTAACTTTTCCCTGTTAGTCATCTTTCGAACACAAAAATAATACTGTTTTTATTTAACTCAACAAAAGGTGAGACCATTTAATTTCGTTCGGTTTTCTTTAAAATCCCTAAACTTTATTGTGTTCGGTTCGGCTCATTAATGTTCGTCCCTTTTGGTTGGTTTTCAAGAATAACAAAATACACATACGAAAAAAAACAAAAAGCCAGCAAAATAATTTTATACCAATAAAACACATAAACAATACACACACAAGCTGTTCGTGATGCGCTCGTTGCTCAAATTTTTTGTTGGTTCATTTCTTTTTCAATGTATAAAAAGAAACATTATATAGCATTAAAATATAATGTTTGTCTACAGTATCACTACAATTGTTCTGTTTTTTTTTTTTTTTTTTTTTTTTAACGAAGAACAGAACAATATACATATTATGTTCGGCTCTTTCTTGAAAATAGTTAGGAACGGTATTAAGTTTTGTGTTCGTCTATACAATCATTAAAAAATAGTTATCGTATTTGGGTGTGTGAGCCGAACGCTAAATAATGGACTGTTTATTTTCGAACACTGCTTCGGAGCAAATACACAAGCTGTTGGAAAACAAGTTTGTCAGTAAAAAATGTATTATTAATGGAAGCAAATTCGGCCCTCTATTCGGACACGTCAACAAACAACTACACTTAAATATTAACTTTTGCCGATGATACAGCTTTGTCGTGGAAATGACATATGGAGGAAAAATAAACTCAAGTGAATTTGTTGGATTATTTGAAGAAATTCTGTTGTTCGTATCGAGTCAAAACTGCTACTTTACAACTCTATCTTAAAGCCAATCTGGTTCTATGGATTTTAGGTATGTCGTGGCCTTTTTTTATCGAAAAGATTTTAAAGCACCAAAAAAATTTCTTCGAATAAAAGCAGAAGCTCCAAATTAAGGGTCATACCCGCTAAAGAAGAAGATCTACTGCAGGACTTGTCCGCTTAGAAGGACAAAAAATAAAGTTTTATAATAAAATTTGATTAATTATTGTTAGGTCTTATAAATAAATATTAAAAAAATAAACGGTCGTAGAGTATCAAATCGTCGGGCTTAACCGATTCAACTTTCTTTCTTTTACTTATTGAGCATGTTTTTTTATCTTTAAACTCTACACCATACCACAGTTGACTAGTTGCCTTATCTGGAGAGCAAGAAAGTTCAAATCGAAAATTGTTTAAAAGCATGACATTTGAAATGAAACAAAAAAAGGAATAAGTTGCGATACGTTAAAAATGTGAGTAGCAATTTTAACAGCACAAAAACGTCCAAGTCGAAGCAACTCTTTCATTTACAAAATATATATTAGTTGTCAAAAACACTGCTAACTGTCTTCGTGACGTAGGCGTCCAGCCTGTTATTTAGACAGTTCTTATTTCAAAAATGTCGAACGTTAAAAGTGTAAGTTGCAGCTACATGTGTTTTGTATGAACTAAACAAATTATTAAATAAACAGTAAAAAAAAGAAAAATCGAACATGTTAGATGAACAATAACTTACCTTAGACATAAAAAATCATAGCAGACTATATTTATATAAATTTCCTTTTTTTTATTTTAAATTGTCTTGCAGCCAACAGTTCATATTAGTGTCTGCAAATGTCAAATCACTGTCCAATTTTACTGTCTTCGAAAAGACAGTAGACAAGACAGTTGAAATAATGTGCATGTATGACTGAAAAAGCTAGCATGTATTGCTTCTGTCATGACAGCACTGTCAAGTGTAAATGCTAAGTAAGGAATACTCGTATAAAAATTGATCAACAATTTAAACAATCTTTTATAAATGTTAGTATTAGAAAATAGCTTAGAATAAATAGAAGTTACATAAATATGAATAACTTTACCAAGTTTCATTAATTTATTTGTTATAAGTTATATTCTCATTTTCAAAAGTTATTTAAAGCCGTTCTATACAAATACGCTGAACTTTAAAATTTTAATTCAAGCATACCATAAAGCATAAAAAATTTTATAATAAATACGTTTTAATGTTTAAGGCAAAACTTGCATACATTTTCTTAATTGAAAATGTGTGTGGTTGCGAAAAAATTAGGTTTATTGTGAACACCAAGTGAACATGTTGCTGGCATTGTGAACGAAGCCTAATACGAATTTATTTCCAAAAATTCCGAACAATATTGTTATTTTTTTTTTGTATTATAAAAGAAATTTAACAAACAATGCAAAAAAACAATTATGATACTTTTTTTCGTGTGAAATGAAGCAGAATTTAATTCAAACCTAATTATCTCTACAAAACCATTTACGGTGTTATCCCTCTAAACGGACAGCAACACGACGGACACTGTTTTCTTGTCTGGCAGCGTTCACTCAGAAAAGCATTGATTCCATTTGAGAGGACATCCTCCTTAGATGGATGTATTTCAATAGGCCCTTTGTGTTCAGCGCTTAAAGATTTCACTGTAAGCCATTTGCTTAAAAACATTTTGTTGAAACGCCTTTATTTAAAGTTTTTAAAAGCATAATATTTTCATAATTAAACATCAGTTTGATGACTTAATTAACTATGCAAAAATTAATTTGCATTTAATAATTTAAATGCGAAAAGTATAATTCTTTATATTTTTATCGAGACTATTCACCTTCTTCTCCCTTCACAAACACACACAATGTATGTACCATATGAACTTATATTTAAATATTTTTGTTCACATAAGTATATTCAACATATTTAAACATGCTCTTGTGCTTAAATGTCAGTGAAAACATTCATGAATGATTGCTTCATGCCATACAATCATTTTCATTTTCATATTTTATCAGCATATAATCAGCTTCTAGAGAAGTGGGGAAAAGGCAAAAAAATGTTTAATTAAATAATGTCATAAATTAATCTTGTAAAAAAAAGTTTAGCTCCTTTTATTGCTTAAAATATATTTCCACGTAATAAAAAACAATACTGTTTATTTTATTTTGTTCTGGGTTATCAAAAAAAATTCTTTGTTTTACTTTCATGACATAATAATTTTTAACGCATGTATGTCAGGTGTTTTTGTGCACCGTGATGTGACTTGCTGTTTGTTATTTAGACAGTGATGAGTAAAAGTGGTTGACTTAATTTAATGTAAAGAAATATTTAGGCTAAAATTATTTGAATAAAATGTTTTAAGCAAAGCTTTTTCACCAGTTATTATTATTCAGAGGTTATCAACATTTTTTTTTTTGCAAATAAATTGCCAACAAATGCCTTTCACTGTGCATAATATATAAGCTTTATTTCAACTTTGCAGTTTGTGTATAAACGTACGTTTTTTTTTGTGTTTTCCTTACGCGTTTATTACTTTTGTAAATATAAATTATTCGATTAATAGTTACAACAGTTTTATGGTTTTAAATTTTGCTTTCATACGTACATATGTGTGAACGTGCGTAATTGCGCTTGTGTGCGCAGGAAAATATCTTATTTCGTTTAAGTTTTCATCAATTTTAATTAAAAAGGATGACTGTTTAAGGTTTTATGAAATGAAACCTTTTTTTTCATAAAAGTTTTATTTGACTTACAATAACTTTTTTAATGTAACATCTTTTAACAAAACAATAATCATTTAATATAATGGATTGAAAAGAAAGTAGTTATTTTTTAATTATCTTGCCGTAACTTTTGTTACAACATAAAAGGTACAGCAGTTATTTGATATGTTTACAACTTTCATCATCACCTTTGGTGAATAAAGGCTTTATGTCATTCCGCCTTTAACAACAAGAAATAGTAATCTAAGACCTAATGAACTATAAAAGATCCGGGTCCATGACTAATTCGAAAGAGATATCTGCTAAGCAACACGATTTAACTTAACAGAATAATTTTTGTTTCAAATAATTTATATTTCTCCTCAGTACACAGAAAAAAATAAAAATTGATTTCAATTAAAAAATTTGTGATACTAATTAAAAAATTAATTAAATTTGCACCAGTAAACAAATTAATAGTATCAATTAAACCAGTTAATAGTATTAATTAAACGTTTAATTTACTTGATTAAATTTTTAATTAAAATTGATTTTACTTTTGATTAATGCTTTAATTGGTGAACATTTTTGGAGATTTTTTTCTGTGTACTCTCCTGTGGTATTTTCATAAAACTTTGCAAAAAATTTTCTGTATGCCTTGAAATAAGATTTATTTTTTATCATTAAGGATGATTGGTAAAATTTATCATAGACCCCATAAACCAAAAACAGAATGATTTGGCTATACACTAGGTTAGGTTAGGTTAGGTTATTTTGGCAGCCGTGATCAAGCGCAGCTCACGTGGGTCCATTAATTAGTTCCCGTTGTGCCCAGCCTCTCGGCGTGCCTCCCAATGGGCCAGTGGCCTGTTATAACCGCCATAAGGTTCCTTAGGTGATGTCTGGGCAGCTGTAATAACCACCATGTCCTTTTTTCATCTATAATGGGCCAGATTTTCCTGCTTTCCCCACAGGAAGTTTCAACGTGCCACCTCTGACTGGCAGCAAGGTGAAACTTGTGCGCTATAAGTTGCTTAATCATTTGGCGCGAAACACCTACATCATATGTTGAACCGTCTCGATTCAAGGTGGTGCGTGCATACGCCAAAGAATTTTCCATGCAGTTTTCCTGTATGTCCCCGTGTCCGGGGACCCAAATAAGGGTGACCAATAAATGTCTCGGTTTCTCCTCCAGAGACATCCGGTTTTCTCGGACAATTTTCGATGTGAAAAAACACATTCTCCAGGGAGCTTATGGCCGCCTTGCTATCGGTAATAATATTTCCAAATATTTCACCGTACCGGGTGCGTCTCGCGGCTGTGTGTCTCTCGGCCTATACACAAAGGTGGTTCGAAAAAAAGTTGAGCCAGTCACCCCCTAGGATTAAATATTAGTTGAAAAGAATTCTAGGAAATATTTTTTTTTTGTTTTTTCCCACGCCTCTGGATACTGCCATTTAAAGTCTGTTCATAAATTTTTTTTTTTTAAATTTATTTTTATTATTGAATCTTTCTTATCGAAATTTACAATATGTATTCAAATCTTAATTCTACTTGTTGTTTATTAGTTGTCACCAATGTAATCACTAACTGCTGTATTCAAATTTTAAAATGTCTTCTAGTTAGGCTCAAAGTATCGGTTCTTTTTAGTGACCTTCGAACTGAAGCACACCCCGAACGAGGTAGTTAGGGTGGGCCATTAGTTTATCTATGTAGCTAATTGAATATTTTTTAATTTCCTCCTGGATAGTGGGGACGTTGAGATCTCTGTGTATAATATCATTACGAATATACCATGGGGCGCAGACAGTTTGTCGTAATATTCTAGACTGTCTTCTTTGAAGCTTTTGGATGTTAGATGCGCATGCAGTATCCCATAATTGGATGCCATATGTCCATATTGGTTTTATGATGGACTTGTATAAGAGAATTTTGTTGTCTGAAGACAAATGTAGTTGAGCAGCTTTAAGTTTCGTTGCCGTTATTTTCGCTTCAATATGACGCACAGTGCTTTGTCCCCATATAACGAAGGGACATAAATAGAAGGAGTTGTCAGAAATTTTTGAAATTTGGTACACAAGCATAGAATAGCTTAGTTAAGAAAAATGTGAATTTTTGGACAAATCGGTCCAAGGACACGCCTACCTCCCATGTGTCCTGAAATGGAAAAATGTAATTTTAGCTTCAATAATGCCCACAAAACTACAAAAAATGGTCATACTAATACACACACAACTAGCAACGTATGTGCAAATTTTCACTTAAATCTGAACAAGGACTCAAGGTCCTGCCATATATCCTTTTTCTTAAACATGTTATAACACTTCCAAAAATTATCCGATCGTAATAAAATTTGGTATGAAAATGGATATTTGTTAGATATATATGTGTGCCAAATTTTGGTAGAATCGGATTATAAATGTGAAAAATACAAAAACATCATTTAATGAAAAATGAGTGAAAAACGCTTAAAATGCTCGTGCAAAAATAACAAGTAAGAAAGTATAATCGGTCAAGCCCGACCATGTGATATCCTATAGCATAGTATTTAAAAACAAAGTTCCTAGATTGTAATCTATTTGGGACCCATGGGCAATCATGGACCCACCAGAACAAAATTATGTTATGAGGTTAAGATTCGTTTCAAAGTTCTTTCTGCCGAATATTATTTAGATATCTTCATCTTCATATATGGGTTTTTTGGATGAGGGTTTATATGTAACCTATGGTTTATATTGGTATGTTACTACATATATTTTTAAGGAAGCTGGCATTAAAAGCTATTTTCGGGAGAATGATTTGTATGGGAGCTATGTTCAAAAATAGAAAGATTCCAATAAAATTTGATAAGCTGATTTTGATTGCAATAAAATTGATTAGAGATGTGCACGTTCATTTTTTGAACCACGCGCCCTCACTTTTACTCGTTTGTAAAAGTAAGTATTTATTAAATATATAAATTGATTTAACATTTTAATAGAAAATTTTTATTTTCTTTTAAATTGAAAACCCTGTGTGCAATATTTTCGAACACTCCACAATAGAATTGCTCTTACTACAAACAAAGGCTGTTACCAAAAAAAAACTTCTGTCACGTAACCATCTTCAATTTAAATAAAAAATAACGGCACTAAGTCACATTTTGAAAATATTCTTTATACGATGAAAAACCAACGTCATCTGGGAATTTAGCGCCATCTTGTGTCGACAAAAAGAAACAGACACAACTGTTATACTAATTTTTTTTAATTTATCTTGGATTTTTTTCTTATTTTGTTCCTAGTTTATTTTTTTTTAACTAATTCAATCTATGAAAGTTTGAGCAAAAATCACGAAAATAGCATTTTTTTTAAATAAATTTTTTTTTAAGTTGTGGTAAAATTTTTTCAATTTTTTTTTTTGTAGTTATTAGAAAACAGTCTAAATATTCGAAATCAGAAAAAAACCCATAGACCATATTTTTCTTTTTTTTTTAATATTCCATCAAAGTTAAGAAATTTTTAGAGCTTAACTAAATAATAAGCATTTTTCAAACCATTAAAAAATATGTATAGGAGCATAATTCCAGTAAAATTTTTTTATAGATGGTTTAGAATATAGTTAGCTGTTACAGAAAAAAATTTGAATCTCGTAATCCAAAAAATTAATTTTTTACAATTATTTTCTTGAAACAATAAAAAACCAAGGGCATTTGTGATTTCAGCGCCCTCTTATGCCGTAAAATGCAGACAAACACAAACAATTTTTTATACATATTTTGATTTTTGTTGTTTTTCATTGAATGGTATAAGTTTGAATTAATATTTCACAGTATTTGTAGTTAATTGTCTTTTAAACTCCTGAAAACTATCAAAATTTGATCAAAAATCACGAAAATAGCCATTTAAAAAAAGTTTTTTTTTTTCAAGTTGTGGTAAAATTTTTTCAATTTGTTTTTTTGTAGTTATTAGAAAACAGTCTAAATATTCGAAATCAGAAAAAAACCCATAGACCATATTTTTCTTTTTTTTTAATATTCCATCAAAGTTAAGAAATTTTTAGAGCTTAAGTAAATAATAAGCATTTTTCAAACCAATAAAAAAACACTTATGAGAAAATAAATCAATAAAAATTTTTTACAGTTAGTTCTAAATATAGTAAACTACTACAGAAAAAAATTTCAATCTCGTGCTTTAAAAAACAACAGTTTTACAACAGTTTTCCTAAAGCATGTAAAACTCAAGTAGTTGTTTGGCCATTTTTACTATAAATTCTCAAACTTTGGCGCCCTCTAGCGCCGCCAAAAAGAGTTAAATCTTAAAAATTCTTCAAAATTCATTTTAATTATTAGGTTATCTATCGATCTGTACATTTTTAAGCACAATATAAGACTTGTTTTTTTTTTTGATTTATGTCTATGGGCCAAAGCACTGTGTGACGTGACCACGTCAATCGTCTATCTATTTAAATTCCCAAGTATTTTACATAATTTTCTACCGGAATCCTGACGTTATTTATTTTGACTTCTGGGCACGTTTTTCTTCTGAGAGTGAAAGTTAAGTGAGCACATTTAGCCGAATTAACCTTTACTTTCCATTTGTCCAACCAGGCCTTTAGTTCGTTGATGTGAGACTGCAGATTTTGCGATGCGACTTTTGGGTCATGGTTAACGCTAATAAATGCTGTGTCGTCTGCAAATGTAGAGGTATGCGTGCTCAGGTTTGTTGGCATATCCACTGTGTACATTATATATAGTAGCGGTCCTAATATGTTGCCTTGGGGGACACCGGCAGTAATTTTCTTGAGGGCAGTATTTATATTGCGACCTTACTATGAATGTTCTGCCTGTTAGATAGCTCTCCAGAAGCTTGTGAGTGTTTTGGGGAAGCATTCGTGTTATTTTGATGAGTAGCCCATCATGCCAAACTTTGTCAAATGCTTGGGAAATATCTATAAACATGGCTGAGCAGTATTGCTTTTTCTCAACCGCTGATCTAATTATGGTAACAATTCTATGCACTTGTTCTATTGTACCATGTTTCGCTCTGAATACGAACTGCTGATCCGGGATGATGTCGTGTTCATTTAGATGAGGAGTTATACTTAAAATTAATATTTTTTCTAAAAATGAAAGGAAAATATATGAAATACTTTGGGAAGAAAAAACGAAATTGTTTTTTTGATTGTGAACGTAGCTTAACTCTTGATTCTGATGGCTTCTTAATCCGACATCAAATTTCGGGCGAAACTTAGGCCATACGTTCAACGTAAGAATAAAATATTAATTTCTGAAGTTATTTTAATTTTCTTTATTTTTTTCTAATAAAAACTTAATAAATTTTTTTTTCTAATAAAAAATTAATAAATTTTTTTTCTGAATATTATATTTTGAATAAATAACATTTAAAATTTTTAATTGTATGTATTTCAAATAATAAAAATAACGGGTGTCACCTAAGACCCTATTCGAGCCGCTGTGATAATTTCTTTCTGCGAGCAATTAAGGGTTAAGAATAACTCTGGCGGGAATTGAGATTGCTGTACTATTCTGGACTTCTTATATTAGCAAATATAGAGCCCAGGCTCCTTTCGTATGTGACCTAATTTGCAGAATCGCTCACAACCCGCACAAAATGTTCAATGTTTTGGGAATGGCACGGAAACTCTAAAAAAAAAACAGTATCATTATATTTTAATGCGAAGTAATTTTTTAGATATATTTTCCATTTTCACGGCTGGGTCTTTCCGAACAGTTTTCATAATTTCATAACCGTGAAATCAAACTGTAGGATCAGAATCCGTTATCATTGCCATTAGTATACTTTTGAGTTTTAGTAGTTACTAAATATTTTTATGTACATCGTTTGTCAATACCCACCAGGCAAGGACCGGATTTTACGAACGGAAAACACAAAATTAAATTTTATTTTTTAAATAAAAAATTTTTGTGTGTGAAAAAAAGAATATTGTTTTTCTGTGTTTAAAATTTAAACGAAAAAGAAAAAAACATTTTCTTTGAAAACAAAATTTATAGTTTCAAAAAATAGCAAAAACTTTTTTTGTAAAAAAAAAACAAATACAAATTTTCAAAAAACTTTTTTTTTTGTTGAAAAATATTTTTTAAAACGTTTTTTTTTAGAATTTTTTTTTCTATGTATGTATTTTTCAAAAATGAAATATGTATGTATGTATTCTCAGAAACCTCTTCATAAATTTTATTGAAATTTGTTTTAAAGAATGAAATTTTTATGACAATGCTTAAATATAATTATTTTGTTTTTTTTTTATGTTTTTAAGAAAACGTTTTATTTTAAAAACTTTATTTTATGTTTTTAAGAAAACGTTTTATTTCAAAAACTTTATTTTATTTATTTTTTTCGACAGCTTTTTTTTTCAAAACTATTTTAGAAATTTTTTTGTTTTCTGTAAAATGTAGAATTTTTTAAACTTGCACAATAAATATTTTTTTAGAAACAAAATAAAAAAACATTTTCCGATCCTTGCCACCAGGGTATTCGTAATACTATTTCTTTTAAATTTTTTTTAAAAAAATTTTCGTCATACAAATTGTATACCAGTTTTTTTTAAAGAAACAAAAAATTTTTAATTTAAGAAAGTTATTAAGGAAATAAAACCAAAATGGTCACCCGAGTGGGTCTTGGTATGGCTATGGTTATACAATGGTATTTGTCGAATCCAAAGTCCATACTAAAAACATGGCGGCTTCCGTGTATGGGCTGGAGTTGGCTATTTACCAGATACCAGGAAGGTACATTAACTTTAATGATGCATGTCACTAAATTTCGCAGAAATCTTGCTGAAGCAAAAACTAAGTTACATTCAAGTAGGGATTGCTGTTCGGTTTTAACCGAAATCGAGAGCGAAAACCAACAAAAAACCTCAGTTTTTATCTTTAACTTTAAAAATTAATTTATGCTTAAAGAACTTGCAAATTATGGGCCATGTTACAGAGTACAATTCCGTTCGGAATGATTCCGTTCGGAATTGAAGAACACATATTTGTTTGTTTATGGAAAGTGTATTTTGATAGTTTTATGGCCTTTCAGATACGGACAACTCCCATACCGTTTATGAAAACAAAAATGGTTTCATTCCGAAACATTTTTTCGTCATTTACTGAAGCACCAAAATACGGAATGAATTCCGTTTCCGAACGTAAGAGCCTGCAGCAATGGCAAGTTGTTTAAAAAATTCTTAAGATTTAAAATAAGTACTAAAAAAAAAACAAATGTGCTTTTTTTGATTAAAGTAACACGATTCCCAACAAGCATTTGGAAGATCGCATCAGAAAGCAGAAATTGAGCGCATAATCTTGTTTTTAATCACGCTGAAAAGTCAAAAAGACTCAAATAAGATAAAAATTACATAGTTTTATCATTGAGAAATCAGCTTCACGAACAAAATAAACGCATATGAGCTCATTTTTCGATAATAAATTACGCTCGTTGTAAGAAAATGGTATTCTACCGATGAATCACCTCGAAGAATCAATCCCGATACAATTTTCTGATTCCTTTTTCAGAATATGAATCATAGTTTATCCTTTTTCAATGATTCATATGATTGAATCACATATGAATGCTTTTTCAATCGCTCAAGTGATAAATCAGTTTGTTATCAACAAAAGTGATCTGAGAATACACATTTAGGTGATTTTTGCAAAAAATTATAACCCAAATTTTAGCTGGGTTGAAACAAATAAAAAATTGTATAATATACAAAATAACTATATGTTTATGTAGTTTTGTTGGAATATTTTCAAAACCTAACCGAAACTGACCGGTTTTAATCATTTTAAAACCGAAACCGCGGTTTCACATTTTTACGGTTTTCAGCAAACTCTATAGTCAAGCCATGAACAACGATATGATAAGATCGGATTTTAAGTGGCAGCGCTACATATAAAAAAACATAAGGGCTGTATTTGGCGGCGTGACAAAAAAACATTTTGCTGTTTTAGAAACTTCATTGACATATCTTTCATTCTAGGGGATGAATGGCACACCTCTTTTTTTTCGACCCACCCTAATAAACAGTCACTCAATAAAGTTAAGAAACAGCACGACTTTTAAAGAGATCTGTCCACTGCCTTTACATCTGCTTAGATGTTTTACAATTTTTCCGGCACTAGTAAAGAGCATCTGCACGTTGTAACCAATTTCACGATAGGATTTTCCTTGTGCGCGATGATTTATAATTATTTTCCGGTCGTCTATGGAAATTTCAGACCGATTTCTCATTTTGCTGTTTCAAACAGAAATACAGTATCGAGAATAATATTTTGCATTTTGAATATGGCTACAGTGCAATTAGCTTGTACATAATATTACCGTTATAAAAGCAAAAAATTTCATACGTACAGTATGTGCTTAAACTTTTTTAAGTGTATTACCTTGTTTTTTTATACCCTTCACCGAAGGTAAAAGGGTATATATAACTTTGTCATTCCGTTTGTAATTTCTACAATATTGATCCTACACCCTATAAAGTATATATATTCTGGGTCCTTATGAAAAGCGAAGTTAAAAACTGGTTGTCCGTCTGTCCCCCCAGATATGATGGGGACTTGGTTGGGGTATCTTTATGTCAGGTATTCTTATTATAATTTTGCTATTGAAATTTAGCCAGATCGGTCCACAAATGGCTGAGATATGAGCAAAAAACCACGACTACCTCTAACTCGGGAAAATCGGTTCAGATACAAAAAAGTTATGACCAAAATTAAATTTTGTTTTTTAAATACCCACTTTCGGGAACCATAGATACCCCGAGTCCAAGCTTTATAACTAAAGTAAATGGTAAATTTCTTCTTCAACACGTCGGTATATAAATCTCAAATCTCAAATCGGTTAAAAAATGGCTGAGTTATGAGCAAAAAACAACGACTACCTCTAATTTTTTACAAAAATCCCTTGTGTTTGTTGTATTTTTATTACTTTTTGCTGTATATCTGGGGAACAGCAAAAGCCAAAGTTTCCAAATTAGGTACACATATTTAGGTTGCCAATACACACGATCCTACAAAATGTGGGCGGAATTGGAGAAGTGAGCGTTTTATAAAAACCTAAATTTTACGGCTGCCATATGTTCTATGGATATGACTTATATACCAAAATATCGGAAATAGAACATATTTTATAAAAAACTCGGGAAAATCGGTTCAGATACAAAAAAGTTATGACCTAAATTAAATTTTTTTTTTAAATACCCACTTTCGGGAACCAAAGATCTCCCCGACTCCAAACTTTATAACTCAAGTAAATGGTAAATTCCTAAACACGTCGGTATTTAAATCTTTCAAATCGGCTTAAAAATGGCTAAGTGAGTTCTCTGGTTCGAATCTCTTTTTTTAAAAAGAAAATTTTTTTTTTAAATTTTTATTTTTTTTATGTTCTAAAAACGATTTAAAAAAAATATTTACCAGTTTTCGTTTTAAAGTACATATTGTTAATATGTATGTATGCATATGTAAAAATTATTTAGTTTTTGCCTAGTTGCTCTGTATTTTGCTTCCACAATGGTGAAGAGTATATAAGATTCGGCACAGCCGAATATAGCACTCTTACTTGTTTCTTTTCAAAGCGTTGTATCTTTAGAATGAAACAATATAAAATATGTATGAAATGATATCAAACGCATTCTTTCAAGTTAAGCGGATGTAAAAGGGATGTCCGGATCTATTTTGAGTAATGTTTTGCCTAACTAGAAAATGGTAAATCGATTTCGAATTTACGTTTGCGATTTTTTTTATTTTGATCAAAATTTTTGCAATTCTTAATTTTAATCTCTATTAAAATGATAAAATATGTGTGTGCACAATAAAACTTAAAATGTTTTTGGAGTGCACGTACGTTTATACCTACGTTTATGTAGCTTGCGGAGTTTGAAGTAAAAAAATAAAATGTAATTTTAAGTATTTACCTATCAGTACCCGTTGTATACTTCGAGCTTTAATATATGTAGGTCCTCCTGTCTTCAGAAATCAAAGTCATCAATGGACAGTGAACAAAAAAGTCTTAAACGTATCGTACCAAACCAAACAATAGCTTGCAGTGTGTGAAAATCAACAAAATATTATAGAAACAGAACAGGTGAATCAAACCATGGCATTCTGTGGAATTATGCTTATATTTAAAAAGGCCAGTATGTGATCTGTATTTATTTCTAGTTATTAGAAGAGTTGGAAAACAGAAAGAGACATTGCAAGAGAATACTTTTGCTTTTTAAAGTAAAATTAATACAAATTTTTGTCAAGAATTCTTCTTGAAGTCCAAAGTACATTTATTTTTGTTTTTTGTCATCCTTTTTTTCTGTTGACCTTTTTCAGCACAACTCGAAGGATAAATGTACACATAGACTTGGGCTTGGACTTCAAGAATAATCCTTGACAGAATGAACGAGAAAACAGAGGTAAGGAGAAAACATGTAATATCAAATTAAATGGATAATCATTCAGAAAAAGCAAATTTCGATATACCAAAGGTTAAAATACAATTTGGTTTAAGGATTGATGTTTGACTATTATCGTCAGCAGTCGTCGATGGCTGCGAGTGTAAGACGGCAAATCCATCTGAAGAGATCGAGTGGTTGCGATCGAAACATGTCATGGTAACCTGCCGACCAGGGTTCGAGCCCAGGCCACGGTCAAGAATGAAAGATTATCAGTAACAATTTTAATTAATTTTTATGTTGTAAAATTTTTTTCTTCATAAAAATAATTTAATGAAAATAAATTTGATGAACTTAAGCCTAACTAAAAATATTAAAAATTTCTATTAAAAACATAAATAGTTCAACAAAATAACCACAATACTATTTATTGTTAAAGCTAAGGCACGAGCTCTATGTGTACATTTGTCCTTCAAGTTGTGCTGAAAAAGGTCAACAGAAAAAAAGAAAGACAGAAATGACAAAAAACAAAAAACAAACAAAAAATGCACTTTGGACTTCAAGAAGAATTCGTGGCAAAAAGTACGAGAAAACAGAGGTAAGGAGAAAACATGTTAAATCAATTAATGGAATAGAAAAACAAATTTCGATCTACCAAAGGTTAAAATACAATTTGGTTTAAGGATTGATGTTTGACTATTGACGACAGCAGTCGTCGATGGCTGCGAGTGTAAGATGGCAAATCCATCTGAAGAGATCGAGTTGTTGCGATCGAATAATGTCATGCTAACCTGCCGGCCAGGGTTCGAGCCCCGGCCACGGGCAAGAATGAAAGATTACACAGCCCGACAAAATTAAAAAAGATTTTTGCTTCTTTGAATTTATCAACTGATTCTAGTAATATTTTTTTTTTTTATTTTATTTATTTATTTATTTATTTGTATATCGCATACAACAAGATTTAAATCTTATAAATATAGTATGCGAATTAAGTTTGTTATAAAAGGTAGATTGTAGATAATGCATTAGTGAAAACCAATTTATACAATAATTAAAAATTATAAATAACAATACAATGTTTGCAAATTATTATACTATATTATTGGGAATAATTAAAATTAACGGTTTTTAAGTAAAATGTGCAAGTAAAACTTTTTTAAAATCTCTAGCGTTGTTGTTTGCTTGGAGAGAATTAGGAAGTGAGCTCCAAAGACGGATAGAATATACGATAAATTGATACTCAGGGACAAGACTACGATGACTAAATGGAATAAGTTTGTTGCCTCTATTGGATCTTGCAAATACTATGCGATTATATAAATAAGATGGTTCCTTTGTATATATGATTTTGTGCATCATGACAAGTATTTTCATATCCATAAAATTTTTAAAAGATATTTTGTAAAGTTTGTTTGAAAATTACGATATGTGATCATATCTGCGTAAACCGTATACATATCTTATAATGTTATTATATGTTTTGTGTAGTATGTTATTACTTGCAGAGTCACAGCTAGTGAAAATTTCACTACCATATACTAATTGAGGTATTAAATATGTTTTTGCTATCAAAATTCTAGTATCAAAAGGTCTAAAAAATTGTGAAGGCCATAATTCTCGTAACCTAAGGTATGTATTTGCAGCGGCTTTTCTGATGTGGCTTGACCAATCCAAGTTGTTGTTAAAAATGACACCATGATTTTTTGCAGATGATACACATTCAACCTTCTGGTTATTTAGCAAAATATTAAAGTTCGAGTTTACCCCAGTTGTTTTTTTGTGTATAATAAGGCATTTTGACTTAAAAGTTTGTTGGCTGTGGCCCAGTTGAAGACGTTGTTCAAATCAGTATTCAACTTTTCCACATTTTCTTCAATAAGCTGTACCGTACTATCAATGTATATTTGCACATCATCTGCATACATGTGGACCTTTGTATATTTAAGACATTGTGGTAAGTCATTTATATACATTGAGAACAATAGTGGCCCCAAAATTGATCCTTGTGGAACTCCTTTAGAAACTGGGATGGAAGATGAATATCCATTATTTAGGAATACCGATTGGCGTCTATTTGATAAATACGATTTGAGTAATCTGTTAGATGTTGAGGAAAATCGAAACAATTTTTGTAGTTTAATACTCAACATGGAGTGGTCAACAGTGTCGAAAGCTTTTCAGTGATCCAGTAGTACAAGAAATTTGTGTGCGCTGAATTCAAAACTGTAATCAGTTTGTCTCTATCGGCTCTAGTTTTCATGATATAGCTTTTCTATACCCACCACTTATAACCTCCAATTACCAATTACCCAAAAATTTTTTCTTCCAATTTTTTTTTTTTTTATCAAATTTTTTTTATTTTCTGTTATAGTTATTGCCAAAAAAAAACAAAAATTCCCAAATTTTAATTTCAAAATATTTTGTTATTCGTGCTTAATTCCCAGTTTTTATTCTTGACAAAAACACTTGAAATTTATTGTTGATGGGATAATCTATTCCTATGCGCATTTCACTGGTTGCTTAGGCCAGATCATCAGGAAACTTCATCCATAAAGATTTTAGAAAAACTAAAGATATTAAACCAAATAAAACTGTTAAACGTATAAGAATTATAGCAACAGTTCTACTTGTAATAAATTCCCAAAAATTGAAATTACTTTTTGATAATAAACAGGCAAGTGCACGGCCTAAAAAACACTTAATTGACAACATCTTTTGTAAGTTGTTGTTGTTTTTATTTTGTTTTTCTTAACCTACTTACAACTACAATTAATGTTGAGAGAATTTCAACTAATTGTAGTGGGGAATGTTAGATGAGATAAACCCACTGTTGTTTATTGTTGATGTGTTTTGTTTAAACTTTGATATTATTACAAGTAGAACTGTTGCTATAATTCTTATATGTTTAACAGTTTTATTTGGTTTAATTTCTTTAGTTTTTCTAAAATCCTTATGGATGAAGTTTCCTGATGATAAGCAACCAGTGAAATGCGCATAGGAATAGCTTATCCCATCAACAATAAATTTCAAGTGTTTTTGTCAAGAATAAAAACTGGGAATTAAGCACGAATAACAAAATCTTTTGAAATTAAAATTTTGTATTCCCAAAAATTGAAATTACTTTTTGATAATTCCCAAATTTTTTTAAGTATTTAAAAAGTAAAACTTTTCCATAGGAATTTAAAAAAAATAAAAAGAAGTAAAACTGTTTCATACAAATTTATTAAAATAAAAAAATACTTAAAAAAATTTGGGAATTTTTTTTTTTTTGGCAATAACTATAACAGTAAATAAAAAATTTTGATAAAAAAAAAAAAATTTGGGTAATTGGAGGTCATAAGTGGAGGGTATAGAAAAGCTATATCATGAAAACTAGAGCTGATAGAGACAAACTGATTACAGTTTTGAACTCAGCGCACCCAAATTAACTAAAATCAGTTGATAAATTCAAAGAAGCAAATTGAGTGTTGGCCTGTGTTATCAATAACAATTTTTTTTTAATTTCATGTTGTAAAATTCCATTTTTCATAAAAATAATTTAATGAAAATTAAATTTGATGAACTTAAGCCTAATTAAAAGTATTTTATTTATTAGAAAAAATATGGCTAAAATTCAGATATTTTTTTTTTTATAATTTTAATCAAAAACACAATTTTTTTTCCTAAAATATTTACACCGAAAAATATATCTATGCATACAAAACAATGACATAATACTCTCATTTTCCTACGAGTATATTTTTTAAACAATTTCTATTATTATTTCTATTATGTATTCAACTTTTACTACTTGATTTTATTTAACTTATTTTCTTGATTTAAAATAAATGTATACAGTAATGAAAAGTAATATTACTGTACACTTAAGTGTGTATGTGTGTCTATTTAGTTTAAACATTTGTTGTCTTGAGTTCTTTGTAGAATTCTTCCTAAAGGGATTAAACGCCTACAGTGACGGAATAGAGAAGGATACCCACTGACAGACTGCATACAAACAAGCCCATATAAATTAGTATTTGTGTGCATGTCGTTTGTTGTTTTTCTAATACCCTACACCAGCGTTGGTGGAGATAAGACTTGGTTTAAAAATTCTTTTTACCATAAGGACTAAGCCTGTCCAAAATGGTGTTACTAAGACAACGGTTTGACCTAGCCTTCATCCTTTCGCCTCTAAGCCTTTTAACCCATTAATCCTGCCCATAGATTCGATCGTTCAATTTAAGCTTAAATTTTAAATATGCACCTGGAGGGCCGGCCGAAGAAGTAGCTTAGATTGAACAAAAAAATGTTACTTCTTCCCACTCCTGGGAAAGGACATAAGTATTTCAATAACCAAACAGGCACTGGTTTTATATATTTCTTGATATATTCATTTTTTTTGTTTATTTTTGAAGTATAGATAATATTTGAATTATTAATATGTTTATGTACATATCGTCGTTGTCCCGTGTTTTTTTCTGGTTTTTTAGGAGAGGGCAAAAACCCGTTTTATGTAGCTACCTTAGCATATATGTTTAAAGTGAAACATTTAATTGAACAAATGTAAACATTGCTTTAAGTATTTTGTGAAATAAGTCTCGACTTATAGGCCATTGGGCAGCTTTAGCAATTTTTTTTCGAAAAATTACACACAACTCATTTTGTTTATTATTTTTAATTTTTTTTACATAAAGCGGCTTTGGTTTGAAGAAAGAATTATTCTTTTTATTAAAACTTGGCATATTTTAAGCAATATCTTTGTAAAAACTTTTATTTGGAAAGTAAAGTAAAGAATAATATAAAAGTTTAAGGACTTTAAAGATTTGTTACTTTAATACAATTTTGAAATACCTGCAGATATAGCTAGATAATACAAATATGTTGAATCTGATAAATCGGACATAAAAATGAATGAATGGGGACTAGGGGCGAATGCCTCGTCCAATCATGACAATAATTATGAACAGTCCAATTTTAAGGCTTGGGAAAATAAATTTTGCAGCCCCTTTGATACTCCCCTTTTGTATGTTTCAGATGACTTTGTAGAATATAAGACATCATTTATTTTTACTCAAATCATTCTTTGACAACTTATTCACGTGCGCAAGCTTACTTAAAGAACTACTAAAGCGTTATACAAAAATATTGTTTCCAAGGAATTGAAGCAATTCCTCAATATAAATAAGTGTATTTAGTATATCAAAAACAGAACATTAAAAATTTAATATAGTAGTACATTGAGAGGAAATGATTTAAACAATCATAAAATGCGTGGTTAACTTTATCCATATATTTTTTGAGTGATTGCAGACTTCTATATTTTGATCCTTCTATTTACAGATTCTAAGTGCACCCAGAGCAAACATATTTCACAATATGGTCACATGCAACAAAATTATTACTCACGAATAACTTCGAATATATTGTGGATTATTATCCATAACATAGTCACCGGCAACCATACTTTGGGCCACAACCATGTGGTTGCTCTAGGTGGTTCACTCAGAAAAAAAAAAAAAAATTACTGAATGGGATGCTAAAGAAGCGTACACAAACGGGTTGATCGGTCGATAGATTGTTAGATTAGAGTGGCCGGTTACAAAGACCCCGCATAGACCAAATAGGTCTCTAGCGTTAGTAGATACACGAAGAGAAAAAACATGTTTAAATATGGTCACCTCCAACCAAACTATGTTTAAGGGAAAGTTTAAATATATTATGGTTAATATAACCATATAATTGTCAGCGACAACCATATTATGGTGAAATTAGTCCCCCATCAGGAACCCACAACCATATTTTAGTTGCCTCCAAAAATATTATGGTTAAATATGACAATAATTTGTTTTTAAATTTACAATAGTATTTTCCTCTTTTCCAGGAGCAACATACTATGGTTGAAAGCCAACCATGCTATTGTGTTTAACAAATTTTAGTTATTATTGATCATAGCATGTTTGGAGGCAACAATAATATGATTAGGACTTTTTGATGGAGGCCTAATTTTACCATGATATGGTTGTCGCTGACAATAATATGGTTATAACACACATAATATGTTTAAAATTTTCTTTAAAAATAGTTTGGTTGGAGGTGACCATATTTAAACATGTTTTTTCTCTGGGTGTATAGATTGTTGATATATCATTGTTTGTTAATATATCATTAATTTAATTAGAGTTACTAATACAATTGCAGATAATATTCAAACTGAATTAATCGAGCAATAGTAACAAAGACCTTCAGCTCGTTGTTGTAAAACAGACCAGATATCCTGGCGGGCATCGGACCCGCAGCAATTGCACTAGCAGAACAACTTACTACCAACAAGCCTTCTAGGGCACCCTTTTTTGACATAAAATAACTGAAATGCTAGTTAAAATCTGTATGTTGTGAACAACAGTTAAGTGAATTTTAACACATAACTGTTTTTGTACGAACATTCTGTATATGGGTTACACAAAGCTACTTTTGTTAACTTCTGAACCAGTAAAGATATCTTTAAACGGTTTGGTGGGTAGATGTATCATTAAAATAGGTTTCAAAGGGTGTAATAAAAAAAAATTTTTAAATTTTGCACATAGCCGCTGTTGTCAAAGCAACGGCGCACATAGAGGTTTTTTGCCAATCTAGCCGGACATTAAGCAAAAAATTAAAATTAAGAAATGGAAAAATTTAAGTACGCAGCTCGACAGACAACAAAGTTCTGCATCGTATAGTGAATTTTCAAGTCTTTTGCTTGAGATTTGTGGTTTTGGGACACTGTTAAAACCAGGAAAGTTGATTAAATTGCATGCGTGTTCATTGACTTTTTACGGTTTTGGGATTTTTTTTCTGTGAAAGACTATATAAACAGCTAATTATGAAAAATTTTATTAGAAGTTTTTATGATAAAAAAATTTGTTCGAAATTAAAAAAAAACGTTTTTTTTTGTTTACTTTAAAAAAAAAAAAAAAAATTAAAAAGGTTTTTGAAGGTGAAGCCCGCTGAGTTCTTAAAAATGTTATACATCACGATAAAATTTGAAATCTCTTCTTTTAAATTAAAAAAAAAAACGTTGCGCGTTGTTGCGCCATTTTTTTTACGACTTTTGAAAATTTCACCTTTTTCTTTTCTCGCTCATCTTGTATAGATCCATATGATAGAAACCCTTTTGTCCGTCATAAAATGTTTTGGTTGTACGTAGATGTTTTTTATTTAATTATTACATCTAAGACTAATATTACCTGTGTAAAAAAGAGATGTGCGAAACAGTAAGTAACGGGTTTTAACCACCTGTGCGGCCGCTAAATGACGTTATTTTATGGAGCAAAATAAATGTACCTGTTTTGCATAACTTTTAAAATCATTAACAACAAAAATAATATATAATAAAAAATCAAATCTGGGCTCTAGGTACTTAGTTTTTTTTTTAATATATATTGTGGTTATAGCATAAAATTGTTATCAGAACCATTTTGAAGCTTTGAGAGAAAAATGGAAAAAGTGTATAATACATGGCGCAACTGCAATGAGTGAGGCATTGTTGCATATCGGGCTATTATCAGAAGAAGCGTCTGAGGCATGAAATAAACATTTTCGGCTTTACAGGCAGAATTTTGCTAGAAAGTTTTCGAGGGTTCAGTGTAACAAAGATATTATAAATAGACTTTTGCTCAGTTCTGACCCACTGATTACTAGTAAAAGACCAACTCCAAAAAAAGTCATTACCCTTTACGAAAGAAGCAATTTCTTTTATGCTTTCAACTGTACTTGGCTCTGAAGAGAATTCAGATTCAAAAGAGGATTTTGAAGAAGCAGACGAAGAAGAACCTTGGCACTCATCATCATCTTAGTGCAAAAGAGAAGTTATTTTAAATAAAATTTGCTGTTACTATTATAAACAAGTTACAGTTACGAATATATTAATTATTTTCAGATAAATTAAATACTATAAAATACATAAAAGTCACATAAAATCTTAAAAATTAATATTATTATTAATTAATCCAAATTTTTAATATTTTTAATTAGGCTTAAGTTCATTAAATTTTATTTCCATTAAATTAATTTTATGAAGAAAGGAATTTTACAACATGAAAATCAATTAAAATTTACTGATAATTTTTCATTCTTGACTCAATCTGGGCTCGAACCCAGGTGTTTACGGACAGGTTACCCTGACATGTTTCGATTGCAACCACTCAATCTCCTCAGAGGGCTTGCCGTTTAACACTCGCAGCCATCGACGACTGCTGACGTCATTAGTCAAACATCAATCCTTAAACCAAATTGTATTCAACCTTTGGTAGATCGAAATTTGCTTTGAATGATTATCTATTTTAATTTATTTTAACATGTTGTTCCTTTACTTCTGTTTTTTCGTACTTTTGTCAAGAATTCTTCTTGAAGTTCAAAGTACATATTTTATTTTGTTTTTTCATTTTTTTGTCTTTCTTTTTCTTGTTGACCTTTTTCAGCACAACTTGAAGGACAAATGCAAACATAGAGCTCATGCCTTAGCTTTAACAATTATTAGTATTGTGGTTATTTTATTGAACTATTTATGGTTTTTAATCCAAATTTTAATATTTTTAAAATTATCAGTAAATTTTAATTGATTTTCATGTTGTAAAATTCCTTTCTTCATAAAATTAATTTAATGAAAATTAAATTTAATGAACTTAAGCCTAATTAAAAATATTAAAAATTTGGATTAAAAACCATAAATAGTTCAATAAAATAACCACAATACTAATAATTATTATTAATTAGCAAAAAAAATTTTTTTTTACAGGGTCGTTCCGGGTCGTTCCCATAAAAGTTCAAAAATTTAATTTTTATAGTATTAAGGCGTTAGTAATCTATTTCTTTTAAGATTTAAATTTTTTTTTAATATTATTTTATGTAACCGCCCTCAAAAGGAGGCGGGGGATAAAGTGGAAATTTACGATCTCATGGGTCTAATTTTAGGTTTTTTAGCTTTCGCCGACGTTAAAAGTTACATTTGCCAAACAAAAGTATGGGAAAACTTTAAAAAAATTGCATTTTTCAGAGGTTGGATTAGTTCTTCTAGGGGGAACCTTTTCTGCCTTGGTCCGATCTTATTTATTTTTGAGGTTTACCTGCCTATGACAACATCACATATTTCTGCCAAGTTTCATCGATCTAGGGGCACTCAATAACTTTTAAGAAGCAATATAAGCTAAAACAAAAAGTAATGTCCGGCTAGATTGGCAAAAAACCCCTATGTGCGACGGTATATTATTTGAAAGCGAATAATTTCTTTGATTTGCATTGTTTAAAAAAGTGGACTAAGAACCTGTGATTACATTAGAAAGACGATAAAATCACGAGAATTTTCTTCGCCAAAGATGAATATTTTTAATTTACTAAAGATTTTATGATTTTTATCCATTGCAACTAGTAAGTTATATTCTGCCTGCAAAAAGTAAACAAATTGTACTTACTGGCCTATTTATAGGGCATTGTGGGGTCGGATACCAGCAGCTTATACAAGGCAGATTCTTCGAGATTAAAGCGATATCTTGCTTTCCCATCTCCCTTCTCACGTATTCCAGATCTGTCATCGTAAATAAATGTCGTTGCTGCAAAAGGTTGCAGAGTTTTTTTTTAATCGGAAAACTACCCACACGTCATCGTGGTCCACAGTGTGGTGGATATAACTAATACGAAAGATTGATGTGCCAGGCGATTTTTCACCCAGGATTTCCACAATAATGTTGGCCCACATGACTCTGAAACAGCAAAAACTTTTAATTTTCTTCAAATAAATTTTGGAGATAAAAACTTGCTTACATTAACGCCAAAATAAATTTTCTCGCATTTAATATACGCCAAACTCGATTTTTTCCAATATGGAGAAAAAGTCATATTTTGAATTAAGTATATTTCCATTATAAAACGTATGTCGGCGGTGTTTTAACCAATCGCTTTTTATATTTTTACATTGCTAAGAGGAAGCCCAAAGCTATTTAGATTGTATGGGCATTTTTGGGTTTTCGCATTGTGCTTTATTTGGGAACACTTTTTTCTAGCATTTTCGGACAGAGATGGAGCCTCAATTTTCCGTATATGAATACCTAAAAATTTGTTTTTATTTTTTCCAGATTAATTAATGTCTACTTATAGATAAAAATGCAAGTTGCTGCAATTTACTCATACCGGGCCTTTGCTAGAATTTATTAACTGTCTTAATTTTTGGGTGTCTTAATACCCATTATGAAGGAAAGCTTGCAACCAAATTTAAAGAAATTCTGTCCACATTTGACCATAGCTGCAAATACTACTTTTACTGTCAAAAATACCATAAAAGTGCAGATATTATGATATAAGTTTGCAAAAAATCCTTAAGTAATGGATGCTAACTGTTATAAATAAATATAACAACCTCGTGAAAGTTTCTTAAAAACAGATAAATATTATTAAGATATCTAAGTTTTCTAGATCAAACTCGACACAAATAACTATACTGAAAATTTTTGTAGGGCATCATATGGTCGGGCTTGCCCGTATATATTATCTTACTTGTGCTCTGTTGCTGTTGTTGTTTATTTCTCTATAAACATCTTTTTACTACTTTTTCTTCATTTTTACTTACAACCATTAAACTTTGCTGCTGGCTTTATTTCTATTACTGTTGTACTTGTTGGGTTGTTTGTTTGTTTTTTTTTCTAGTTTAAATGTGTGTTTTTGTATTGTACGTCTTACATAAAGTTTATTGTAACTTATCGTCTGTATGCAGCATTTGTGGTTTGCTTTTTCCTCTGCCTTCTTTTTATACCCTACATCATCATAAAAGA
The DNA here is from genome assembly GCA_930367215.1 of Pollenia angustigena. Lineage (NCBI taxonomy): Eukaryota > Metazoa > Arthropoda > Insecta > Diptera > Polleniidae > Pollenia > Pollenia angustigena. The sequence goes on along the minus strand of OV884057.1, from coordinate 182,379,471 downwards.
ATTTCGGTACATAAGCATCTATGGTCCAATAGCTATATTTTCTAATTCAATTTTAACAGTACGGAAAACGAATTTAATAAACCACAATCAGTTACTGTATAATTTTATGAATGTAATTATTAATATCCCAATTTGCATTAAACCTGACCTAGAAGTCGATTTAATTTAATAATCTTACAAATGTAGCTCATTCCTAAGCGAACTATACCTTAAGGTACTTTATAATTTCCTTTTTTTCATTCTTGTCTTAAAATGAAATGTTAACTTGACTTGCATAAGCTCGTAAAATATTTTCTAATGAGATTAGGTGAGCATTTGTTACAACAAAGATTTTTATTTCAATTCTTAATTTTATTGTATTTTTTTCTGTATTCTGCATTCCTTCTCTTCGGTTTTATTTTTCCTATTTACTTATTTAATTTTTTATATGTGGCTGTGTCTGTGCGTGTGTAGATCCTTTTTTATTTAAGTTGATTTCTTTGCAACTTCTTTAATTTTAAAATTCCTGTGGATAAATGTTCTCATATAACGATTGTTTTAAATTTTATAGTACTGTTTGTGGTTTTGATATCAGTTTGTAGCAGAAAATGTAAAAAGTTTTCATTTATATTGCTAGATGTTGTTAATAAAATTGGATAGGGGGTTTTTTTTTAATTTCTTTTCTATATTGTCGAATGGTGAATTAGATACGTTTTTAAGGAAAGTAATATTATGTTCTTGTTATCTATTACCTTAAATTGAATGGCGTCTAGGTTGAAATATTCAATATCTTGCAATAACATATACTTATTTTTTTTTTTTTTTTTAATTTGTCTAAAATAAATAAATTTATTATTAAAAATTTTATTACAATTAAATCATTTTTTTCGAAAAGGGCTACATTACAAATATACGAACTGTTCAGGAAACACAAAAAACTGAATAACTAATTTTATCTTGAAATTATAATGCTATGTTCATGTAATAAATAAAAAATTATTTTAAGTAATATTTAAAGGAGAAATTGGTCATTACAGTTTTCGGAGATGAGCCCTTTTCGAACATTATTTTTGAATTTTCGTGTGGTAAATAGCATCACCATTTTGCTTTAGTGTATGTTATTCATTGCTATTCACAAAAATTCAAATAATTTAGATCATTTAAATATATATTTCCATTATAAGATAACAAGCGAAACACAACGCTATACTTAACATTTATTGATTTTAAAAAGGCCTTTGGTGCGATAAGCGTCCCTCAGAAACCAATTAACCTAATCAAAGCTTAATACACCGATACGAAGATGAGCGTACTACACCTACAACCGTTGATGTTATTCTTTTATAAACCAGCAACTCGAAGATCTAGAATATGCTGACTTTATCGTCGTAATTGTCACAACGAAAGTCAACATGCAAAGGAAGATTGTTGACCTGTCCAAAGAGCAGAACAATTTGTTTAACGAATAAACACAGCAAAAACAAAGTGCATCGCAGTAAAAAGTAATCAACCAACAACATTCACTCTTAACGACAACCCAATTCAACATGTGAATAATATCTGTTATCTTGGAAGCAACATCACACCCGACGGCGGCGCAATTGACGACGTAGATATTCGAATATATAAGGCAAGAGCAGTGTTTTAGAATCTTAGAAACGTCTAGGTATCAAACACCCTTTCGCCGAAAACCAAGATACACATATACAACGCATGTATAAAATCGATTCTTCTTTGTGGCTCCGAAACATCGTTGCTAAACCAATTCATTAAACGTAAACTGCAGAGTTTCACAAACGGATGCCTTCGCAATATCTTAAAAATATGGTGCTTTAGAATAATATGAAATGACCGACTACTGCAAATCTCTGGTAGGAAGACATCAATACGCAAATCAGAAGAAGAAAATACAACTGGCTAGGTCATACTCTCCGTAAGCAATATGACAAAATATGCCACGTAGCTCTACAATGGATCCCGCAAGGCTCATGTTCGCTGGGGAGACCGAAGACCACTTGGAGATGCACTATTTTCCTTGAGACATGGAAATGGCTTAACCAATGGAGATTTCACGTAAACAGCTTGTGTTCCTGATGAAATATGCCAAAAAATATAATATAAATATATGTATATGGAGGATTTTATGTCAAGTGACCTAATTTTTAAATCGATGTTTTCCGATTTGGATGAATTTGCACCAAGGTTAGTCCTACTGGACAGTAGTTGAGACACACATTTTCAACACGATCGTTCAACAAGATCGTTCAAAAAGTTTCTGAGTTAGAGGAGGTCAAAGTTTGATATTTTGGCCATACAGGTGTTCTTACTCATCCATGTAACTTATTAACTATTGGTGTCAGCAAAATTTGTCTCAAGTAGCTTCGATAGCTACTTGATCAATATTTGCATTTTTTTTTTGTTTTTTTAAAAATTTTCTTAAACTTAAAACTTTTTTTTTTATCAGGAATGTTTTTTTTTTTCTTTTTTTGCTCAAAAAAAACTTATGCCTTTTCTTTAAAGTAGTTTTGGTCGGCTTATGTATAAAAAAAAAATAATTTCTAACTCAAGACTCAAAAAATAAAAATATTTTAATACTGAATGACCCGAAAATGTTTGAGAAAGCTAAGTGAAATCTTTTCTGTAAAGTTTCGATTTTCCACAACACAAATAATATATTGCTTAAAAAAAAAAAAAAAAAAAAACCGTTAAAATGTTAAATTGAGCTGTGGCGAATCGTTGATACCCTCCACCTACAGTTAGAATATTTCCGGAGTGGGTTTAATATAGGACCTTTGGTAAGTTATGGGCCGATCTATATGGATTTTGACAAAGTGGCTTATAAAACTACGACTTATATTATATTAGTGTTTTTTCGAGAGAAGGCTTTAAATGGGGTCTATGGTAAATTATGAACTGATCTGCACGAAAGTTGTAACATAAAACTGTGACATACCAAAATTTATTACAATAGAATTGTTCGTTAAGGCTTAACGCGTAATAAAGTGTTTTCCCAGAGTGGGGCCTTTAGTTAATTATAGACTGATCTTCACGAAATTCTGCCGTATGATTTCGAGGCATATATAATGATTTTGTACAAAATTTTTTTATCAATATGTGCATTCCGCCACTATTTATGCTAATTTCTGTAACAAAATTATCATTTTAGGGTAGTTGTTCCAAATATTGATTCTTTTGGGACTTCAATCCCAAACTGCTTAGTTGAACTAGAAACAATTGTTAACATTGTTCTCTTAACAATAAATTTCAGTGTGTTTATCATATATGAAAAATTGGGAATTTAGCACGTCATACAGAAATCTTATAAATAAAAAATTTGGTATTCCCAAAAATAACTTTGATTATTCTTTTCGTTTGAGTTCGCAAGTGAGCGTGATTTCAAAAGACGGAGGGACAGTCAGACGGACATGGCAATCGACTTAGAATAACGAAAACGAAAACTTTTCGCTTTTTGAACTGTAGGCTTATTCTGAATTGCGAAGCGCAAATCAATGCGATGCGCAAATAAAATGCGATGCGAAGGAAAATTGGTATTCTGTTAGACTTTCGCAATCGCATTCGTAATTTATTTCAAATTATGGCAACGCTGCTCAAATAAACGTCAGTGTCAACAAACGGCAAATTTAAAATAAATACATTTTTGTTTGGCTGTGAAAATTGTTTATAAAATTTATTTAGGACATCCTGTAAGAAAAAAAAAAATAAAAATGGAATCTGTGGCACTGTTCGACGACTAGGGCATGATCGAAATGAAAATGTTTGGTGTGTACTTTAAAATCGGCCCAAACATATTAAAATTAAAGTTGAAGTCAAATATTTTTGAACTGGTTTATATATTTCATACTTTTTTCCATCCTGCAGCTTCTCTAATAGGTGGTCCATTGATATTTAGTTCTTCAGTTAACGTTTGTCTCAAAGTATTTGCCGACAGACTGACGCATTTGGTGTTTTCAAATGGCCTCTTGCCAATTGGCTGTGCTTATTCATAAATTCTACCATTATTTCAAATTGACGCGGTAAAAAAAAAAAAAAAAAAAAATAATAAATATATGATGAATAAATAAATCAAATATTATCTTTCACTTATATGTTTGTACTTTGCGAATGCTATTTTGTTGTCGAATAAATTTTGTGAATTTCACATTTGTTTTCGTAATGTAGAATATCGAGTTGCCACCTTTTCGCATTTGAAATGCGATTAAAAAAAGCTGCGAATATCGCAATACAGAATAGCAATTGTTCACATTTATGTAGTTAGTTAGTTAGTTAAATGTTCTTTATTTAATTCATTTCTTTGTGATAACAATTTTTTTAAAATAATAAATAAAATAATAATAAACAAAAATAAAAATTAAAAAAAATAAGAACGTACGACTATGACTTAATGTCGTCAGTCGGAGAGAGATAAATATGATAATGTTTTTGTGTATTATATAATAAGGTTAATAGTTAAACTCATTTAAGAGCTCCTTCCTGTAACATATTGCATGTGTAATGAATCCATATATTTCTTTAAAATTTTCTGTAGGGTTGTTTACAATAATTATTAACTCATTTTCAGTCAAGGTAAACTTTTTAAAATGTTTATATCTGATATGACGCAAAATAGGACATATGGCTATGAAATGTAAGATATTTTCAATCTGATTAAGATTGCATAACGAGCAATCACGGGATCTTTGCTGCTGAAACCTTGTTCCATTTAATTCAAGCAGGTCACTTCTAACTTTGAATATGTAGCTAATAGCTGTCGTGTTATTTGAAATTTCAAAATATGATTGAGGCCTCGTGTAATTGAGTTTAGAGTAAAACCGGTTTGTAGTAGCTGCTTTTTCTAACTGATTTTGTAGTTCTTTACGTTTCAATCCTGATAAAATATCAAATCTTAATTGTTCCCAGCTTTCTTTTGTAGAACACTCGGAAATACTGGAGGTATTTACTTCATTAGCTAGTGCATCTATTTGCTCATACCAATAGACTTTTTTTTGCATAATAATTCTTGTAAGCTGGTTTGGTAACCGGTCGTTGTTGTAATAATGTAATGTTCTAATAATATATCTTAGATGTAAATCCAATGTAAATATAAAATTATTCTCTACACCAGTTTCCAGTATCAATATATATGTGGGTGTAAAAGGTGGCAGTTTTAAAATTTTTTTTAAAAAGAATCGTAAAAGTTTATCTACTTCTTCAAAAGAAGAAAATCCCCATATTTGGGCGGCATAAGACTGAATTCCACGGCATACAGATTTAAACAAATTCCATTTGCTCTTAAGCATATCTCTTTTTTCGCCAAAAAATCATTTCATGTTGCATTAATGCTGTTTTTTGCAGATAAATTTCTTTTTTCAACGTGTTTTTTAAAAGACATTTTAGGTGATAAAGTAACTCCCAAATACGTATATTCATTTGTGATTTTTACAGGCTCACCATTAAAGGTCCATCTTTCCCGTCTTGCGATTCTTCCTCCTTTTCTGAATATCATAATTTCTGATTTGCTCAAATTGACCATTGTTAAGATATCATCAGCTAAAATCACGATGTCGTCAGCATACATTAGTAATCTTACATGTGTAGATCCTATATTTATTCCTCCTCCTATATGTTCGTGCAAATCGTTTAGATATATTGAAAAAAGTGTTGGTGAAAGTAAACAGCCTTGTTTAACTCCAGAACCAGTTTCAAACTCATCTGAGACCTCCTCACCATCCCATACCTTAAATTTAGTGTTACTATATATGGTTTCGATCATTTGAACCATTTTTGTTGATACGCCAATAGTATTAAGTTTATAAGCCAAAGATTTCCTTGAGATTTTATCAAACGCTGCACTGAAGTCCACGAAAAAAGCGTACAATTTTTTGTTTTCTTTGAACTTAAGGTGAGCAATTGCGGATAAACTATATAAATTATCAACCGTTGAGTATCCTTCTCTAAATCCAGCTTGGTATTCGGAGAGTTTGTTGTATTTAGTTAGCCACGAATTAAGACGTTTATTTAGAATGCCCATAAAAATTTTTGCAATTGTATTTATAAAAGATATACCACGATAATTACTCACAGTATTCCTTTCCCCCTTCTTATAAATTGGAAAAAGTATACTTGTCGTAAATTTTTCATCCAAATTTGCTGTTTCATATAAGATGTTGTATGTGTTTGCCAGCTCTTCCACAAAAATATCCGTTGAGTTCTTAAAGAATTCATAGCTGACTCGGTCCTCTCCAGGGGCTTTGTTTTTCTTGGCTTTAGCTAGTACGTGTTTTATTTCAGAAGTAGAAATAGGTTGATCTAGATCTTCATCCGTATATTTCATTGCAGCATACATTATATTATGTGAAATATCAGGCGTATTCAAAAGAGTGGAAAAATATTGTTTGAATACATTTGCCGGTATATCAGGCTTCGACTGCATTTCTTTGTTTTTTATTTCTTTAATAAGATTCCACCAATCTTTACCAGTTTTTACTAAATTGATCTGATTTTCTATCTTTCTGTAATATTCGTATTTACTTCTCTCACAAATTTCTTTATATTTTTTATTTTCGATAATATATTTTTCTCTGTTGCTTGTTGTTGGGTTTAGACGAAATGTGGTAAGAGCTCTAAAAGACTTTTCCCTCATGTTATAGCACTTGAAATTAAACCATTTGTTTTCTGTTGTGATATGTACTTCATTTTTGTGTTTATAAGGGTTTGCTATGTTGATGACGTTTATGAAATCTTGCAAATTTAATACATCCTTTTGTTGTTTATAAATATTTAACTGTTGATTAAGTTTTTCTTTATAAATCTCTTTTTTGCTTTCATCCCACTTAAGCTTTGGTAGTAACTTCATTGGTTCTTCTAAATTTCTTCCTTTAATATTTATAGTTAAAACAATTGGCATATGGTCAGACCATCCTTTACTTTCTACCGAAAAACTTTCAATACACTCTAAATTTGCATGTGATGAGGCGCATATATCGTTGACTGATTGCCCTACTCCGCTTATATAAGTTAGATTGCCATTTTCATCGCCTTTTGTACACCCATTTAATACATGTAACCCAAAGTCTTCGCATACCTCAATGAAAGATTTTCCCTTTTTATTTTCGGTTACGTCTATAGATTTCCTCGTGTCCAAACCGGCTTTAAAAGTCGATTTAAAAAAATCATCTAATGGTTGTTGTATATTTCCTATTCTGATGTTTAGGTCGCCAATCAAAATCGGATTTTCTACGTTTTCGTTTATTAAAAAATGTTTTACTTTTTCAAAATCTGCCATCCAGTTAGCTTCTCTTAGATAAAGAGGCACTATATTTAAAGTTTTGTTGTTGTTTTTTATTATAATCGATACTATTTCTCCGGTTTTTTTGAAATTAAAATGTATATTATGTTTTGCTACGTCTTTTTTCACACCGTAGACAGACCCACCTATTCCTCTTCCGAATCTACTATTTTTAAATGCCGGATTCCAATACATATCATAGCCACAAAAAAATTTTTTAAAACGTTCTACCTTTTCCTCAAGTATATGAGTTTCTAACAGCACAAATACATCAAAACTTTTTATATATTGGAAAAAATCATTTAAAAAAATTTTATTTTCTAGACCGTTTATATTATATGATATAATTTTTAAACATATTGATTTATTAAAAATATTTGATTCATTATATTTGCAAGTAGGTTTTACAATTAAATTTTTATTTAAAATAGTATTTCTAAATTTATTTAAATGTTTTTGACGATAAATTGTTTAAGATTTCATAATAATTTAAATTTACTGAATTTATGCCTTCCCCATATAGGGTTTGAAGAAGCATGTTCACATCATTTGTTCCACTTACTAACTTTTTCTGCTTATTCCACCAAAACCAGTTTTCATCTATTTTTATGCGAGCACTACGTACCATAACACGGGTATTTTGGTTTATTTTCTTTAGTTTTTTTTATCTCTAACATCACAGGTTTGTCCTGCTGTTTTTCATGAGTAAGATCGCGCTCTACAATTATTTTGGAACCGGCCAGATTTTTTGTGTTTTGAAAAACTTCCTTTACCATTTCTCCAGAGCTGAATTCTGCTACCACACCTATCTTGCCATCCTTCTCATACATTTTTCTTGTTGAAAGCAAATTTATATCTTGTGTTAGTTTCAAGTTTTCCTTACAGCAGTCTTTCACAGCGTCTTCTAAATATTTATGTATTTTCGCATCGCAATTCAGAATAAGCCTCCTGGTTTGACGGCGACTGTTTACATATAATTAATCAGAATTAAAAGCAACAGGTTTTTTTGTTTGTTGACAAACGAATAAGTGGAATTTATGGCAGTTTTTCTACTTTGACTACAGTTTTTTAAACGCTGGAATTTTTTTTATAGTTTTAAAATAAATAAAATTTTTTTACCAACTCACAAAAATGTTTAAAAGTTATGAAATATTTTGTATTTTTCTTAATTTAACACAAATTTTTCACTTTATTTAAAATTGAGAGCTTTGTTTTATAGGCTAGAAATTCTAAAGTTGCGTTCCGCCACAGCTACGAAACTTATTTTTTTTTGCAACAAAAAATAACTTTGCGATCATACAATTTTAATTGTATTTGTAATTTCTTAACTATCTATTAACTTTTTTAATTTTACCCTTTGATCAATCTTTACCTTCTTACTTATGCAGTACAAAATCTGCTATAGCTCCGTAAAATAGTATTGTTTATAAGATATTACAACAAATTTAATAACTGATTATTACCAACAAAGAAGGTAATTAGTATAATTGCTATTAAAACTTGCTTGATATTATTTTCGGTATTTTTCCTTAAGTATTGCAATTAATAATTGTAAAAATATTGGGTGTTCCATAGCAGAACCAATAAATCTACTTTCAAACTTTAAACATTGCTTATTATCAAAACAGCTGGTAGGTTTTGCGATAAAAAGAGAAGAAAAAATATTTATGAGCAGTTAAGTGCAATTTATAAATTTATAATAACAAATAGTTTTTTCTTTTCCCTTAAAAGTTTCAAAATGTTAAATAGGGCCTTCTGCGTTTTAGTTGACGATATGTACATATACACTATATATATCTTCTTAAAATAATCAAATACATATCTGTGGCGTTTTGACTAAAGATCTTAAGTCAAATTTAATAAGTTGAAAAAATTTTGTTAATCATACGAAATTTTATTTAAAAACATTTTTGTTACCGTTTTGAAAACTTTTAATTATAAACGAAATTTTCTTTAATTTTGGTTTATTTTATTTTTTTATTAAAATTAATTTTTTACCGAGTTTTTTTTAAACTTTTTTTGTTTTCTTATATCGACTTAAGATGTTTTGTCAAAATGCCACATTTATTTATATTGATTAAAAAAAATTTAAGTGGAATAACTAGTTTATTGTTTTGTTATGGAAGTCCTTATTTATTATTCAACTTTTTATTAGTTTTCTTGAAAACCTTAAACTAGCTTGCTGTATTCGTTTGTTGTTCTCTTTGTACCGTTTAAATACATTATTAATGAATTGAAATTACACTTCAATGGGAATTTTGTTTTATATTATTTTACTTTTTGCTTATTTTTTATTTTATTTTTTTGCTAACTTTGTTATAAATATCCTATTGTCTGTATTGTTATTAATACTAAAGATATTAATAATAATTACAGGGATGGTATAAAAGAATTACGTGAAATGTGAGTGTTTAAGCTATGCACGAATTTAAAATACCTTTTTGGAGCTATTTAAAAATAATTACATTATTTAAAGTTTAACTGCTTTTCTTCATTTGCAAAGTGAAAGCCCTTCCGGTGGGCAAAGGACCGGCTTTTCAACAATATTTTTGCAAGCGAAGATACTTTTTAATTTGTTTTTAAAAATATTCTCAATTAATAATATAACCGTAATTTTAAAACAAATAGAAATAAATTTCAACGTAAAACAATGAATTTCAGTGTATTTATCAAATATAAAAAGAATCGGGAATTTATCACGTCATACAGAAATCTTATTGATAGTAAAACGAAAGTAAAAATTAAGTCTTTTTTTTTTGTTTGTTTTGAACTATGAGTGGAGAACATTGTACGGCCCAAAAGTGATCAAAAGCCTTCAAAAAGCTGTTGATAGCATATCATGTAATGACGAAGGAGGTGTTTAGAAGCATATAACGATTTCAAGCCTACCAAAAGACAAACCTGGTACTATTGAAGCTTTCGCAAATCTTGAAATCATTGACAACGACATCGGTGACGACAGTGATGATGAACCGTTGGCACCAAAGAAAACTCGGCAAAACTTCCCAAAGCAAATAAATCCTATTTGGAAATGCTTTCCAACGCAGAGCTCAACCCCTCAGCAGAACTCTGAAGTTTGGTAAAGATTTAATATTGTAATATTGATACACTTTATAGCCTCCAAATCTTTGATTACATTGTCTCACCTTATAGCCTCCAATTCTTGAAGTCGAATCGACCTGGCCTTCTTCGAATGAAATGCTTAGCGGAATGGTAAGTTAGATTTGTACTCCAAAAATGTTAAAAATGTGTTGGAGTAGTTGAACTGTACTGAACGAAGTTATCGTGTGTTTAAAAACTTTTTTTAGATAAAATCTTTATGTTGATCGTAGAAATTTAGCGTAACGTCTGGGTCAATGTTTGCAGATTAATCTCAAGATGGGACTTGACACTCTCCTACTAAACTAAAACCATCTGCGATCCATTTTTTGCCATATAAGAGAACATTGGAGAACATAAGAAGTGCTTAAAACACTTTGCATTGAAAAACAATCTTCAGAAAATAATTTCCTAAATAATTTGTGTTTTATTCAAAATTAACATCGGCCCTTATTATATTTGCAAAAAAAAAAACAAAAACTTTGATACATTAAATTATAAATTTCGTTAATCAACTCACAAACAAGTACTTTTGTATCAGAATATATATCAGCCATTACTAAACTCCTTCTAAGTAATGCAGATGGCATGAAGTAGTCATTAAAAAGTAAGTTCTATAGTAATTGCAAGTCATTACCAAGTTGTTGCTGGGTAGTAAGCATCAATTATTTCAATACTAATAACTTTTTTGAAATTATAGCAGTTTAAGCTATTCAGGGCTTGTTTGCAGTAAAAATTTAGTCTAGAAACGATCATTAAAATATGGTTGCTGGGCACAGAGATTCTATAACAAATAATGTGTGTCGGGTTTATGTGAAATTATGAACTTATTTTGCGTACAAGGTTTATTCTATATTGGTAGTTAGACGGACGGACACAGTCTGATCAATAGAGAGTAAGCCTTAGTCGATTGGTATACTAAAATTTGGATCAAGAACCAATTTTACTGTGTATTATGGAACAATTTCATAAGACCGTCTTTACCATGCCTGTTTAAGTTGTAACGTGACGTTACAAATTAATCCTACATTTACATTTAGTACTAACATTATAAATTATAAGTAACATCATAAATTATAATAACTTTGAATACCCCGCCCTACTGTTTACCTAACCAACTTTTTCAATGTATAATTCTCATTTAGTTTATTTTATTTTTGAGTAAATAGACAAGGTTTTGCTCAGAACATGGAGAGTAGATATTGCCCTCAACCCCAGTATTTACTCTCGCTAGTTAGTAAGTAGATCGTAGTTTGTAGTTAGTCGAACATCACGGCTTCCGAATTCTCGTGGTGTCCGAAATATTTATGAAGTAGTTAGCCAAACGCCAGGGCTCCCGAATTCTCTTGGTGTCCGTAGTTTTTGTTTACGAAGTAGTTAGCCGAACGCCAGGGCTCCCGAATTCTCTTGGTGTCCGAAATATTTAGCCGAAGTAGTAAGCCGAACGCCAAGGCTCCCGAATTCTCTTGGTGTCCAAAGTATTTACGAAGTAGTTAGCCGAACGCCAAGGCTCCCGAATTTTCTTGGTGTCCGAAGTATTTACGAAGTAGTTAGCCGAACGCCAATTCTCCCGAATTCTCTTGGTGTCCGAAGTATTTACGAAATAGTTAGCCGAACGCCAAGGCTCCCGAATTCTCTTGGTGTCCGAAGTATTTGCGAAGTAGTTAGCCGAACGCCAAGGCTCCCGAATTCTCTAGGTGTCCGAAGTAGTTAGCCGAACGCCAAGGCTTCCGAATTCTCTTGGTGTCCGAAGTATTTTACACGTATTTACCTAAACTGTATTTAACCGAACCTGATTAACCCAAACCGTATTTAGCCGACTAAATACAAACCCGTATTTAACGTATTATTAGTCATGTTCAGCCGACTGCCGGTGCCTCCTTATTTCATTCGGTGGCCGACTGAATACAAACCAGTAGTCCACGTGTTCTAACCAGTAGTGAATACGAACCACCACCCAACCCGTAATTAGTCGTGTTCAGCCGACTGCCGGTGACTCCGAATTTCATTCCGTAGCCGACTGAATACAAACCGTATTTAACCGAACATGATTAAGTAACCCGTATTAAACCGAACCTGATTTAGTAACCCGTATTTAACCGACCCGAATTACGTAACTTGTATTTAACCAAACCGTATTTAACCGAACCTGATTAACCAGAACCGTATTTAATATGGTGCCCGAACTACTCTACCCGGTATCTAACCAAACCGTATTTAACCGAACCTGATTAAGTAACTTGAATTTAACCGAACGCCACGGTTTCCGAATTCTAGTGGTGTCCGAAGTATTTTTAAGTAATTTCTAGTAATTAAGACCGTAGTTAGTCACACCGTGGCCGGACAACCGTCGACCACCGACTTATCCCAGGCCGTAGTTAGCCAGACACCCGAGGTTGGGAGATCCTCCTGTGTTCGAAGCGATCGGCCCAACTATTCGAAGTAGTTAGTCATGTGTACAGCCAACTACGGGGCGCTCCGAATCGGCATAGTTTCGATCGTAGATGTAGATACTAACAACCTGTAACCGAAACCCGTTTATTATCTTCTCTGCCAGATCGAATCCTCAGTAACTTAACGCTGCCCCACGGAACGCTACCGTACGCGCCTACTGCCAACAACATCTAGCCGTTTCCTAACGTCATCAGCCGTACGTGCACGGAATCACGCTGCCTCAGCACCCGTTCCTGTCTACAGCCACGCCGAATCAGCCGAAAGCCGCCTTAGTTCTAAGTATCTAGCGTTAATTTAGATTTCGTAAATAAAGCTTTGTTAAAATTATTGTAAGCGAACATAAACGAAAACATCCCGTGTTTCATTTCAAAGGAAGCATACCTTAGAATTGACCCTGGACAGACTGAGTCATACCTCAGCTGGGAAAGTAAACTGCGTTACAAAGTATATAAAATATAATAAAGAAATAAACTTGGGTACAACTGACTATTAAGTTGGCAAATCTCGAAAATAAATGACATATTTAGATCTGTCTGAAAAAGTAAATTTTTGACAGATATAAATTAAATTGTTTGACTTTTCGTTTGCATTTTATTCGATAAATACTTGTCCTCAATTATAGTGCCCAAAACCACAACCAAACTTAATATACTGAGAGAAGCCATTTCAATAACAGAAGAACAATAAAAATATGTAATAACAAAATGAAAATCATAATTTTATGAAATGTTTGTTAATGGTTTCTCTGAGAGGAGTGAGACAGGAAAACGGAAATAGATATAATGAGTTTGGGACGTTGACGACTGAAATAGCAATTAGCATTTAACTATTCAAGTGTAATTATTGATATTTTTGTTTGATATTTTCTATTGTTTTTTGTTTTACATTTATTGTTCTTATTGTTGTAGTATACGCGGCGATTTTGATTAGTTATTGTTTTCATTAGTATTGCTAAATTAGTAAAATTGTTCATTGCATGTATTTGATTCTGATTTAATTACAAAATTCTCATAAATTTATTATGATTCGCATTAAAATATTAAACATGAAATCAAACTTAATCAACCGTAATAAAGAATATTACAATTTTTGTATTATTTGTCTTTTTTCTTTGTTTTACCTAGAAACTAAATTTCCAAGAAAATAATTAACTTTAGCAAATTAATATGATTATAGATTTTCTCTAATTGACTTTCCTTTATAAAGAGCCAATTATATATACATACTATTTTGAATTTGAGAAATTTATTTATTTTGCAACACTCTATTAATAAAAACATCTTAAAGAAATTTTATGATTAGGGGCGCGTATAAGTAATGATTTGTTTTATTATTTACATGTAAAATTACATGCAATGAAGATTTTAAATTACTAATTTCCAGAATAAAAAAAATAATAAATGAATTTGTTTGCTTTGATTTTAATTTATTCAATTATTGTGTAACTTTTTTAAGATAATATTTCAGTATTTTCAATTGAACAAATGATTTAAAATGTATGTATAATTTATGTGGTTGCTGCTAATTAAGAGAATATTTAAAACATAACTAGCTTTTCTTTGAAGTATTTTAATTAGGGAGGTAACGATACGCTTTTTTTGTCAATACGATACATATTCCTATACTCGAAATAATATATCGCCGATATCGATACGGATACGCATATTGAATTTAAATTCAAGTAAAAATTAACAAAACACAAGTAGAGTAATTGTTTTATAATACAAAATTACAGACTATAATCTCTTTTTATAAATAAAATTTAATGGGATTGAAAAAATAAAGATTAAATTTTAATTCATGATATAATAAAGAAGATATAAAAATTTTTTTTTAGAAAAATAACAGCGTAAGCAATTAATTAATAATATTTAAAATTGACGTCAATAAGGTTTTTGTCAAAAAAAAACCAAGTATTCTCAACTTTATCTGAGATAGACAATTTCGCAAGTCTTTGAACCAGACCTGCAGTGAAAAATAGTCTCTTAGATGTGAGAGAACTTCATAATTTGAAAACTTAAGAATTTCTGCGCCATTTTCTTCAACTTTGGGTTTAACCCATTAAGGCCTGAGCCATGATCCCGTTGAGTTATAATGACGAAACTTTTAAAATTTTATTGTTTATACCTAAATAAGAAAGAAAACAAATTTTGGGCAAATCGGATACGTGGGAGCCCAGATAACCCCCGTTGCGAAAACGCAACGTTGGGCCTTAACGATATAAAAATTAAGCGCATTTGCAAACATTTTAAATTAAAATTTTTTATTCACGTCTTTAGGAAAAAAAAAAATTAAAAAAGATATCCATATACATTTCATTTTTAATTCAATTATGATATGTTCCAAAGCACTTTGGGTGCACTGCTACGTCACATTTCTCACGTTTATAATTGATTGGTCCATTATTTACCATAGGCCCCATTTAAAGCCCATTCTCGAAAAACACTTTAGTAGTATAAAACCATAACAAATAATTCTATTGTAATAAATTTTGTTCTGTCACAGTTTTATAATGACTAGAAATCACACTGTCAACTTTCGTAAAGATCGGTTCATAATTTACCACAGGTCCAATATAATGCCCACTCCTGAAATATCCTAGCTGTCAGTGGATGGTATCAAATTTTGGCATAGCCGAATATATCGCTCTTACTGGTTTTCTTAAATATACTGGGAGAGGATAATTTCACATTAATTGTTCGATTTTCTCTTATTGTACCTATTGAATAACCCTGGGGGAAATTTGTGTCAATTGTTCCACCAGACTGGTCCCGGGATTTGTGAAAATAGAACAAGTTCAAAAAGATAATATCTTGGGAGAGGATAATTTCACATTACTTGTTCGATTTTCTCTTATTGCACCTATTGAAGAACCCTGGGGGAAATTTGTGTCAATTGTTCCAACAGCCTGGTCCTGGGATTTGTGAAATTAGAACAAGGAGAACTTATCATCTAACTGGTATATTAAGAACAAAAAGGTAAAAAACTAATGAATTACAGTACATTCTTCACCGATGGTGTGACACTTTTTTTTGGGACTTTCTAAAATTTGATTCTTAAATCTAGTTCTGGGGACTTGTTTTATTGACATACTACATTGTATTGAAATAATCTAACATTGTTATAACTAACACTAAACACGTTCATTGAGAATAGATGTTAGACTGGTCAAATAGTGTCAATTGTTCATAATTTACCACAGGTCCAATATAGTGACCACTCCTGAAATATCCTAGCTGTCAGTGGATGGTGTCAAACCGATGATGTGACACTTTTTTTGGGACTTTCTAAAATTTGATTCTTAAATCTAGTTCTGGGGACTTGTTTTATTGACATACTACATTGTATCGAAATAATCTAACATTGTTATAACTAACACTAAACACGTTCATTGAGAATAATGTTAGACTGGTCAAATAGTGTCAATTGACCAATGACAACCCCATGTTAAAGTGATATTTCTTATCTTATCACCAAAGACCTATCACGGGACTACTTTGGTGTAAGTTCGCTTTCCTTTAGGAAAATAACACACTTTGGGAATAAGAAAAAAAAAAAAGGAATTGTCATAGAGAATTTACCTTCTGCGAAATATCCTGCATTTTAAAAATTGGAAATTAGTTTGGAAAAGGTGAAAAAATTATCGAAAATTTCAAAACACATAAATAACAACAACTTATAATTAACATACATACATGTTTTTATTATGCTGTTTTAAATAGCAAGTGATTGTATAAATATGTTTGTATTTGAAAATTGTATGTAATTTGTATATCGTTTAGGCCCAGTGTTGCGTGTTCGCATCACGGATATATACATTCATAAAAAAAGTCTCAAATGTCTACGATGATTGGATTTTTTAGTAGAAATAATAATGTTCGTATGTTAGCTACCTCCTTCAGAAGTTTCAGATAGGTATATTACATATTACTTTATTTTTTTTAACTTTTTTCAAAAGTGCCAAAAAACAGGAAAAATTAAAAATTTAGATTAAAAATTTTTATAAAAAAAACTTATGTATGATACAAATCCAAAAACAGGTCGATTAGATATTTAGTTAAATTTTATTTCACTGTGCTTTATAACACTATCACGTAACAACAAATTGCCTGAGGGGAGGTTTAAGTGAACGTTGCGAAAACGCATCGCAGGACCTTAATGGGTTAACATGTCATTTGCGGCTGTAAACAACGGATCTGTGTCTTTAGAAGGTCTAAGGTATCTTTCGGCTTCTTCTTTAATAGAATCACGGCATAGGATGGAAAGAGGCTTATCCTGCTCGGATTCTCTTATATTTTTTTCACAAATGCTCCAAAGGCCAGTTGTCTTAGACTCAGTTAAAACTTGAACCACCTGTAGGGCGGAATGCAGAGGCATGTTAAGTAGCTCAATAAGGCTTTTTTTCGTTACGATTTAAGTCGGTTTTGAAATATTTAAGCATTATATCGAGGATCAAGAATTGTAGATAAACAATAGGGTTTCTTGAAAACTTAAGAATCTTTACGAAATTTTCTTCAACTTTGGGTTAAACATGTCATTGCGGCCGTAAACAACGCATCTGCGTCCCTAGAACTTTAAGAAGATCTAAGGTATCTTTCGAAGCACATCATATGATGGAAAGAGGATCATCTTCTTCGGATTCTCTTATAATTTTTTCACAAACGCTCCAAAGACCAGTTCTCTTAGACTTTGGCTTAGGCGTTGTCAACTCTTCGGAATGCAGAGGCATGTAAACTAGCTCAATAAGACGTTTTTTCGATACGATTGAAGTCAATTGTATTTGATATATTCAAGCATTGTATCGAGGATCAAGAATTGTAGATAAAAGGTTTTCTTTTTTTCTAAATCTTCAAATCATTTATTTTTATGTAACGCTAAGTCATTCGCTAAATTTTGGGACCATTCTTTAATTTTCCTGTTTTGATTTAGCATAGACAATAAAATTGTTTATTCAAAAATAATCAAAAATCAATATATAAAAAGTATTGCGTTTCGACAGCAAAGTAGCGCCAACACCGATATGTTGATAGGTATGATAGAAAATCTGAAGTGTCGCTTCGCTGATTTATCCATGTTTCCAACTTTTTTGTACAAAATTGCAAAATTAAAATTTAACCAATTCAAGAAAAAACTTGCCGAACAAAATAATTCCTCTCTCTCTCTCAGAAGTAAGACGTGAAGCTCAATATAAAAAAGGTCTGTCCGGACAAAAATATTTTTCGGAAGGCATGCGCGAATCGAGCATTAAACAGCGAATATTATTCATTCGTACTTGACATACACAAAAATTCTCATACTCATTCTCAAATGACTTTACCTGACGAATTTTTTTATATATCGGTTAATAAAACTAAAAAAAACCAATAAACAGTGCAAACGGACAGGCCTAACTTAGCAACAATTTCACAAGTTAATTTTATATTAATACCTAAATATGTATGAGATTGATTCGTTTTAATTGTAATTTTGGCGGAGAATCTTATACGGAATTATTACTCAATTCTAGCTCTTTCATCACAAAATTTAATCGTAATATACTTTTGTTTTATTATTAAAGTAATGTTTGCCAAATTTTCCCTTAATACCTATCTTTGTATTGTTACCATTGATATTTTTTCTTGCTTGTTTGTTATGAGCAGGGAAACCAAAAATATGCTACTGCATGTTTTTCCTTGTGCGACCAATGAAGACAGGAACATTTAATTTATCCGTTTTAGAGCTTTTTATGAATTTTGACCTCAATTTGTTAGTGCATATTTTTGCATATTTTACCGTTCGGAGCATTTTTATGCATAATTTGGTTAAAAGAGCCTTTTTGTAGCATTACATTTTAAGTTTTTAGAGCATATTTTGCCATTTTAAGGCATATTTTGATACATGTAAAATTTTTTTTGGACGCCTACAAGAGCTTTCGCAACTGATAAACATTTTTTTTGCCGAGTTTTGGCTTTTCTGTTTTAAATATATATCTATATACACAAGCTGTTGCTTGAATTTCGCCATCGAAAATTGCGTGACAAAGCAGGTTGTCATTAAATATTAATGTTATTTTAAACATTAACATTTTATATATGAATAAGCAGAAATTTAGGGAAAAAGCTATTATATACGTTTTTGGCGATGTGTGTAATATATAAATATCTGGATCAATCTTTTAGTATACCGATCGATTTAGACTCACTTTGAAGGCGATCTAACGATAACCATCCGTAAATAAATATAAATAGCTTTAACTTCCTTTGAAATGTTTTCATTAATAAACAATTTAGCGTCCGTCCCTTAAATCCTTTCTGTGGATGTTGATATCTAGATACATATAGCTCTTATATGAATTTAAATCTCTTAACGTGGCTTTGTTTTTGTGACCGATGACTGCCCATCGTTTCCAAATAGGGTTAAAAGTAAGTAGAAAATTTGTCTACATAATATGGCGTGGGCTTTACCGATTATAATTTGAGGATTATTTTCATCATATGGACCTGTCATAAATTGTTCAATATTTCGTTTTCAAATTAGAAATTGTTGAATTTTTTGGTGCATATTTTTTTAAACAATTTTCAGGGCATATTTTCAAGTTTTTGCTGCATATTTAGTGCGCATAAAATGTGTTTTTAGAGCATATTTCTGGTTTCCCTGGTTATGAGGTATTATATCATAAACTGGGTACAAAGCTGAAAACCGGCATAACTCAGGAACGGTATGAGCAAATTTAAAAATATCTAAAATATCTAAATTATTAAAAAATAATTGATGTTTAAAGCTGCGTTGCTAGTTTTTTTCATCTTCATAAAAATTTTAAAAGTTATAAAGCGTTATTAACAAAATTGATGGAAAAATTAAGAAAAATTGTAATGTAGGGTACCTATATGAGCAAATTCATTGCAAAAACTTACAGTGAACGCACACAAAAACAAAGCTTGGACATTTTTATTTTAAATTATTTCCTTAAAAGTGAAAAAATTTGGTTTTTGACGAAGTTATGAAGAATACTCAAAAAAGACCGGCAAACTCGATTTATGGCAATAATATGACTTAAGTCTTCCTTCCTAAAAATCTGAAAAAAAATTTCCAAAATTCTTTACTCGTTAAGCTTTTAAATTCTGCTGGAGCACCCTTGATAATTAAAAAAAAATATTTTTGGGACACACTAATATATATATGGGGGATTTCATGTCAAGTGACGCAATTTTGAAATCGATGTCTTCCGATTTGAATGAAATTTGCACCAAGGTAAGTCCTATTTTAAGTAGCTTAGACACAAATTTGCAACAAGATCGGTCAAAAAGTTTCGGAGTTAGAGGGGGTCAAGATTTGACATTTTGGCCAAACAGGTGTTCTTTCTCATCCATGTAACCGATGTTGTTGAAAATTTGTGTCTAAGCTACCATCCATTAGGACTTATCTTGGTACAAATTTCATCCAAATCGGAAGACATAGAAATCCCTCGTATATAAATATATTGGATTTGTTGTGAAGAAGAAACACAAGGTAAGATCTTTTGCACTGTTCCATCTTATTACTTTTGAAAATGAGAAAACTCAGATAATTTGGGAGTGTGTTGGTTTACCTATTTTATTAAATACAGTTCAAATACAAAAAATTTAATCAAAAACGAAACAATTTAAGGTTTTCACTGAAGATAAACCCAAACAGAACAAAGCTCAAAAATACTGTACTGTTCATTATCCCCTATACAAACTTTTTTTCGGATTATTGTATTTGCACCCATACACTAAAAATGTCTGCATTTAAACTAAATTCGATTTAACAGTATCCTATTACAACATAAATCATCCTTTTAAATTTTATTAAAATCGGTTCATGTCGAGATAAAACGCTCCCAAACATATTTAGCTCCCGGAAAACATTTTAAATACATTTAAATCAGGGCTTAAAAAACTGCAGTCGAAACCAAAAACTGTCAAACAATAAACAAATGTGTGTCAGGGAACTGCAAAATCACAATTTTTCTTGATTTATTCATACGCTAAAATTTACATTCACTCTTTGCTTGCAAAACAAAGTTCAACGTTGGTAATTTTTACATCGTTTCGTACACATTCGATTTTTGCATTTATTCGTTTTTTATTGAAAGTACTTTATATGCATTTTTGTTGCTCACGCAATATAACACAACTGTGTAAATTCAAAAGAACACATACTTATACTTTTGCAGTCAAGTAGTCATTGTCCACTCGATGAGACGCTTGTTAACATTAACAACAATAAACCACTCTCATGCTTTGTTAAAATTAACAACAATAACAAGAACACAATGTACCTACTGTACTTTTAAGTCTGTTTCTATGGAAATTGTTTGTATGTATGTACCTACATATGCGCGTTGAGTTTCATTTAAATGTTTTTTTCTTGTACAACAAAGTTAATGCTAAATGAATACATGAGTAATAATTGCTTAATTTCTGGCTTTTTTGTTTGTATTTTTTTTTCTTTGCCAAAACAATCATTGTCGCAAAGAACACACAAACATCTTTATTAAAAAACGAAGCAAATGATTGTATAAATAACAAAGCACGATGTGCAATATTTGAATGACTGCAAACCAGCAGCGAATTTTTGCGGTTGCGCAAGTTTGATTGTATGACCGCAAGCGAGTGTATTTGTTGTTGTTGATTAAATGCGATTTTTTTTCAATCGTATAAAGCTGTTCTCTGATGTGTGTGTACAACTTTTCGCTTTTGAGTTGGTTTGACGGCGACTGTTAGCATTTAATGAATCAGAAATTAAAGCAACCGTTTTTTTAGGCAATGACAAATGAAGAAGTTGAAGAAATGGCAGTTTTTCTCCTTTGACTGCAGTTTTTTAAATGCTGTTTTAGATGACATAACTTCCCCATAAATGTTGGCTTTGATGTAAAATTTAGCAAAATTTTGTACTAGTAGGTCCAAAGTTGACCATATTTCCTACACAAACCCTCTCTATAAAATTAATTAAAGAAGAAAAAAATCTCACTGACATCTAATTTATATTTGCTACAAAAATTGCCTATGGGTCCCAATTCTTAGGTGTAGGGTAGCAAATGGTCAGACTTGACCGATTATACTTTCTTACTGGTTGATTCTGCACTTAGTTTTACATCTTTCCACTAGTTTTTGCTGACGCTTAAAATGACCCTGGCTGTAACTTGTTACTTAATTAAACATAATAATTTTATTTATACATATCGTACTTGATCATAAAGAGGGTATTGACACAAAATTTAAAAATTTTTAGCTGGAGCAAAATAATTTTTATTTAACTATTAATGACATAAGAAAAAGAATTTTTAAACCAACGGTTTCATTGCCGAACATTAGAGAAAATAGCATGATATTTTTGCAGGGGGTAGATATAAATATAACGTGTCAATTTTACCCAAAAAGTGTTAAATAAAAATTTTGAGTTAATACCCTCTCTGTGCGTTATGTATTATATAAAATTGTGTAATTGTTTTTTTTTCAAATATTTTCTCTTTTTTTGAAAAAACTACATTAACAATTTATAATTTCTGTTTGATAAACTTTTTCTGTTGCTGCTTTGCATAAAAGGCACTTTGAATAACGAAAATGTTATTAAATTGTTTTAAAGTTTTTTTAAAAGCATAAAAACTTTAACAGTTTTTTTTTCAAATTGCCCTTTCATTCTCTTACATTTTTTTTTGCAGTGCAAATGACGAAATTGTATTTAAAAAATCATTTTATGTTTTACTTGTTATGCTTCAGGAAATGCATTTCAAATTTTGCAAAAAGTTGCAATAGTAAAGTTTGCTAAAAATTGTCAAAGACAAAGAAAGAAAACATGTTTTATTTTAAAAACGAGAAGTTAATTGGTATTAACCCATTAGATCCCAAGCTTCTTTTAAATAAAAAATTCACACGTTTTTCTATTAAACCGAGCTTATAAGAGTTCAGTTAAGGAAAAAAAAATTAAAAAAATTAAAAAAATAATTTTTGAAGAGTGTTTTTTGACCTGTACTCGTACGAGTACAATGGCACAATGGGGTGTATAATAATTTAGATCTATAAGAACACAACATTTTTGAAAGCGGGCTAATTTTCAGTATTCTATCACTCAAATCCAATCGGGAGTTATCAGCAAGATGTAAGTAGCGTTTAATTTCCTGGAAACGATTTCTGGACATGTTATTGGAAATAAATGGTAAGTGCGTATCCTCGTCTAACTGCCAAAACATGCGCTCTCTTGGTAAGGAGTGATAACCGCTGTAGGGAAGAATGTCAATAAATACCTTTAGCTCTTCCGGAGTAATGTTAAACTTATGCATGTTGTGTTGTGAGGCGTATTTCATAGTTTGGTAAATGATTAGATGCACAACATCATTATCAACAACTGTTTCAAATACTTCTACAGGAGATTTGCATTCAAGTGCAGTGTTCATATTACTCCTAAAAGTTACAAAAGATCTCGGTATATCTATATTCATGGGTCTCTTCCTCCATTTTATTGCCGATGACCCTAACATCGATTTCCTTAACTCTGAGAGTGGAACATCATTATCATCACTGTCGCTATCTCCAAGCAATTCTAACTCCCCTGGAATGTGGAAAATCTTCACGTACTAAATTTCCTTCGTCAATTTCTTCTTCATCTGTTTCGTGATCGGCATTTGGAGGAATTATGGTAAAGCCAAAATTCGTGTGACTATTACTTTCAGCATAATCAAATGCAGCAGCAATATTTTCAAATTTTTTACCATAAAACATGTTAACGTCCATCGCAAAATAACTACAATTATTATATGAAAATTGTAATATGTATTATCCCATTGTACTCATACGAGTACAGCAATAATTAATGCTTACCAAAAAACACTTTTCACCACTTTTTCAACCTTCTTACTTCAGGCCTTTTTAAAGGCCTGTTTAAAAATTTTTTTGATTTAATTACTATTCTTACGTAACTGCTAAAGAATGCCTCATAGAAGGCCTCGGCTCTTTGGTATGAGAAGCGATAAAAGAAAGAGTAAAATTTTTTGTTTTGTTTTTTGTTTTTTGCAAAAAGAATTCAGATCCCTTTACAAAAACAAAGTAACATATGTTGTAAATCATTTTAGTTGAAGTGGAAAAGAGAAAGAGTAAAATTTTTTATTTTGTTTTTTTTCGCCAAAGCGAAAGAATTCAGATCCCGTTATAAGAACAAAGAACAAAGTTTTGTCCATTACGGAAGATAGGTTCTTGTGCTTAAAAGTTTTTTTTTATTATAGGTATACTTTTATTTACAATATATTTTACAATATTTAGCAAATTTGATTATTTCAATAAAAAAAATAGGCATGTGTTATTAAACCACAATAAGTTTAATAACATATATAAACATTAGGGTGGTCGTTAATTGTATGGATCAAATTTTTTTTCTATTTTTCCATGCTCTAACCCCCCAATTCGGTGGGAACTGATATAAAAACTACTCAAAAAATTTTTTAGGACGATCGGAGAAGGCTAAGCCGTCCTTCGAGCCCACCAAAGTTTGAGAAAAATTATAATTTTACATGAAATCTTACTTTTATGTTTAATAACTTAGAAAATATTAAATTTGTAGAAAATTTGTTAACAAGTTTTTCTTTATCTCTTATTAAACAAAATATACTCAAAATATCGAATAAGCGACTTAAAAATCTAATTTTTAATTCATTAAAGAAACGCCTTTTCTATGAATTAGTTTTGTTGGAAAACATTTTTATTATGTATTTAAAAAAAAAAAAACCGATCAGCCGGGCACCTGCCGTTTTACCCTAATTCGGGTACGCTGAATTCAGTGGTGCTTACCGTTTTTTAGGTTAGCTCTTGTTTTCAAAATTGCGAAAACGGAGGAGGTTGCACAGCGTAACTCAAAAACGAAATTCCACAATAATATTACCTTTAACAATTGTTATAGGTTTTTCTAATATGCGTAGTCGTTTTAGAAACCAAATTTTTTTTGGCAATGGGGTTAAAACAGATTATGTGAGGTTGGTCATACATTTGACCCAACTAAGGGCAATCTTGGCGCTGCAGTGGCCAAATTTAAGAATTATATTAAACCGGCATATTTGTATGGGAGCCCCCCTAAAGGGTGGAGATTTAAGGCAAGTATGTTTTAAGAAAATGTTAAGCACAAAAAACTAATGAAGGTCCGTCATATATTTAATCCTCCTTGGGGCGATTCCTTGGCAGTTCTGGGGCTTTTTCTTCAATATATTTATAGTCTGTTTTGACAATTTTATATGACAGCCCCCTTAAAGAATAAAGAAAGCGTGCAGGTATGTTACAGGGATGATAAATGAGAAAACCAATATCGTACTTACGAACTTCTAAAATCGTACTTTTTCGACCCCAATAGTAATAAATAATTTTTTTTTATAAAAGAAAAAGACTTTTGTTTCAGTTACACTTGAAACCATTGGTACATACGGTATATTTCGTTCCTTTGTTTTGGCATGAAGGTTTATATGCTGCCGCTGATACTTGATTTAGAATGTGGCATATGCAATCGTCCAATGATCAAGTGCAAAAATCTATTCACAATAGCGAAGTTTAGTGTTTGGTGCAAATGGTCTTGCAAAGAGCAAATGCAAAATATCATAGCTGTTTTGTTAAATCCAACAACAAAATACACAGAGTTTCCTTAAGATTTCATAACAACGCTACGAAATTTTGCATTTGCACTTTTGCAAAACCATTTGCACCAAACACTGAAATCCGTTTATATTCATTGGACAGTAAATACGAGATCCATTTTATATCAAATAACAATAGGTTTGAAAAATTTGGAAATAGTACCAAATGAGTCACGGGGGTACCACCGTACTGTTTAACTTTGAAAAAAAAGTACAATTGCACCAACTTTATCAACCGTGGTACGTTAGAAACAAATGATATGCGTTTGACTATTTTTTTTAAGCAAACGCACACAAACACAAATATTAAAGTTGAATTGACATGTGTAAGAAAAAACAGTTCTAAAGAAAAAATTCGCATCAATGCTGCTGTTTACTTTTTATTTTAATTAGGTTTTGTTCAATATGAGTTTTAGAGAAAACTTGTTAAGTCAAAAGTTGTTGGAAACTTTACTTACAACAACTTCTTAGAAAACGATTTTTATGTAAAATTAATATTTTCCTAAATATAAGTCATACAAGTCGGACTTTACGATTTTTCTCAAACTTTGGCGGGCTTGAGGGACGGCTTAGCCTTCGCCGATCGTCCTAAAAATTTTTTGGAGTTGTTTTTTACCAATACCCACCAAATTGGCGAGTGAGACCTAAATAAATCCAACTTTTGATTTTAACGGTCACCCTAATAAACATACGTTTGTAAAATAGATATACAAATATAAAAGTTAAATGTTGTTTCATTTTCTATATTGGAGATCTGATATGTACATGAAGCCTATTCAGTCTTCTAATTTCATTTGTAAGGAAATATTGCTTAATGTTTTAGACTGATAGCCCTTCAATATGACCTTTAATGCATTTGTAGAAGGATGGTCTGAAAGGCCTTTTAAGAGCCATTAATTGAAAGACCTTTTAACATACCTTTCTTACAAACCCTTCAAGATAACCTTTTTGCTAAGGCGTTTTGAAGTCATTCTCTGGAAAGCCTTCTAAGAGCCATTTAATTGAAGGCCTTTAAGAAGCTCTGGGGAAGAAGGAAAGCGGAAGGCCTTCCCCGCAATGACAACGCGTGTAAAAAAGATATGAGTATGGAATGGAGCGAGAAGGCCTCCGTACTTCTTCTTTTTCCCGCTGGGTATACTTAAATTTAGTTAGATTAGCTTTTAATTTCGAGCAATTTTCTCCGCGTCAAGCTCAACACTAGCAAAATATAAAAAAAAATAGCTATGACAAGTGCAAAATACTGAAAAACGGGGAATCACCTTTTAAAGAATATTAGAATATTAGTTCACTCTTACACATGTTTAGTTTCTTTTGATACAGATTTACTCTCTACGCTCTAAAGTAATATTTTAAGCGAACAGCTCTTCAAAAAAGATAATAACGATATTGTTACGAGGGCATAAAATTCGGTTATTTTCTGTACTCAAGCGAGTACAGTGGGATCTAATGGGTTAAGAAGATTATAACGTTTTCATAAAATATAGTGAAATTATATGTATGTTCTTTAACTAACTTAATTGTGTTTTAATATGCAGTCTTAGTACTTTGTATGATTCCTCGATAATAATGACCTTAAATGACTATAAAAAATCATATAATAATTTAATGCATCTACACTGATAATATTCCAAAATATTTTTTGTTTTGTTGAAATTAAGAACGAGAAGAAAGTATTTTGTAAATGCACTAAGAGTAATTATTGATTTTTTTAGTGATATGATATGATATGATCATTATTATTTTATTTTTGAATTATCTGGGGCACTGTACCCAAAAACCAATTTTGCTGGAAATCAAGTGCAAATCAATTGGTGTTAAAGCTCGAGTTTCAAGTTTCAGCGGTAGAGAGATATTCTTTTGTTACAATTTATTGCAATAGCATTCTCCAGTAAAATGGGAATTTCAAATCAACAAAATATTAGTATTATATATATATTTTGTTACTTGAATAAAACTTAAAACTACGTTTGCACCCAAGTTTATTTCTAGTTAAATTTTAAGCACTTACATTTTTATTTTAAGAGCTTATTGGATATGAATAAAAGTTGTGAAATTTTTTTTACCAAAAAATTCATTTTTTATTCTGAACCGTTGAGGAGGTTTCTACTAAAGAGCTTAATATATATGCTTTAATATTATCTAATTTTCACTTTTTCATCTTCTATATAAAATCAGTGCCATCCATTATCACTGGGTTTTTTGATCAGCCGCATTTTCGTTAGAATATAAATATACTAAATATACCGTCCCTGTCAGTGTGTTCGCGATTGAGTTTTTGAGTGTATTATCATTACATTGTAATTTACATTATCAGCATTTTAAAATTCGCTTTAGCCAAGATGAGGCAGAAGTTTCAAATCATTCTCTTTTATATTGAGATGTTTCCAATTATTCCCCATATCGGTGTTAAACCTATAAATGTATATAATAGACGCGGATACAGCATGAGCCTTACGGGGGGAATTTTTTAAGATACAAAAAAGTAAAAAATTTGTTTTTAAAAGTTTATTAAAAACAAATTTTCCATGTTTGTGGCCAATGCAAGGGTTCAGTCACAAGTTTAGATGTTAGTAGGTGTTTATCTCTTTTATCAAATATAAACAACTCATCCTCTAGTTGTGATTTGAAAAGTTTTGTATCTGTTTATGACTTGATTACACTTTGAGGTAGAATATATGTATGTTCAATACATTTAGGATATCTATTGGGAAAGGTGTTTTGAGTTCTTCTAAATTAAATTCAATAGGAGGAATGTAACCTGCAACTCGTTAGTAATATTCAGCATTTCGATTGGAACCTCGATTTGAACGCAAATAACTTTAACGTTTTCAAAAATCGCTTTAAATTTATTTTCGGCTTTATTTCTTTTCTCTTCAAGGAACATGATTGAAGTTTTGATAAGGCTTGATCCTTTTTGAAGATATTTATCGTTCTTTTGTAAAATGATACTAAGTGGCTGTGTTACAAGAAGTATCACACTTAATATATATATTCCGCAGATAAATTCAAACGTACTTAGTGAATTCCTTTATATAAGGCTTTTGATGAAGTATCTCTACCTTTCCACTCAGATATTTTTTCCAAGCTTCTACTATATAAAGTACACTTATTGCAAAGTGTAAAATTGAGCTGTGAAGGTCCACCCATCTTGTCTCGCATAATGTAGAGAGTTTGGCTCCCAAATACTTTGCTAAAACTGAGTTTCGCTTGGGATGATTACACTACGTGACAGTTTTTTGACCAACTGACACCTAATGTAAAATTTTTCGCTGAATCCGAATATGAAGTCAGAATTGTCCAAAGTAGAACAGTTTTTGAGATTTGTATTTCTTTCTATTTAGTGAAAGGTTATAACATTTCTAAAATAACCATGTGTCGCGTGTGAAGATGAGTCAATAAATGCCAGATTTATAGTAGGCAAAATTTCAAATTTATTATTAATTTGATGAATTTTTGCAATTTTGCAAATTTTTTTCAAGTTTTATCACTAAAGACGTTAGCCTATTTCAATACATACATTTTGTGCCCAATAGGAACCCACATGTCCATATTAAAATAATCTAATGTCGCATGCAATAAAACATTAAGATTTTTAAATCATTGGTTTAAAAAAATAACTTGAAAAGAGCAAAATTGAACAAATTCATCAAATGTTTTATTAAGTTTGAACTTTTGTCCACTGTAACTCTGTCAATTTTTGTCTTATCCGTTAAAAAATTTTGAAGATATTTGCATTTCAGTCGCATCATCTTTTTTAAAAACACAAATAACGGTTATTTTGCAATATCTCAAAAACCGTTAAGATTCATTTGGTCACCACGGTTTCCAGAATTTTTTTACAGCTCCATTTTCTGCTGACTTCATAGGACACCCATCTGTTCCAACTTTTACAAAATGTTTTAGGTCAATACCAAAATTTGTCAAAGCTTTAAGAACTATTGATGATAGTGCCTTCGCATCAATTGACACATCAACGTCATTTTCCATATCCTTTGAAGGCTATTCAAATCCGTGCTTTCGTCAAAAACTATCGAATAAAATTTTGATTCATAGAACACATACATATATACATAAATACGGCACACTCAAAATATTATGTAGTTAATTTCAAACGAAAATTCATTTTAAACAAATTTTAATTCATTTAGAAAACGGATCATTTACATTTCATTTAAAACAAATGATTTTTACATTAATTTTTAAATTTTTTATTTATTGAACACCATATTCGTTAAAATTGAATAGTTTTTACTTTTCAAAAATATATTTTAACCGAAAAAAATCAAACTAAATACGAAAAAACATTATTTTTTTTGTAGTTTACCTGTAGTAAATAAAATAGTCAGTTGCAAAAAACACTAACTATAAATTAACTATGGGTGCGTTCGTAAATGCATCACTGCGCTGCATCAGAAGAGAAAACTTTTTATAAAGCCGATAAAAAATAATTATAATTTTTTTTTATTGTATTTCTATTATTTTTGTGGAGTATTTCACAATTTTTTGGTCCACATTTACTTCACTTACTTACTTAAATATATAACGATTTGAAATCACTGATGCAGCGCAGTGATGCATTTACGAACGCACCCCATTTTTCAAATGACTACAAATCGGTTACAATCTCATGCAGATATCAACCAAATATTTTTCATAGAGGCACACGTAAAACCAAGGATCGGAAAATGTTTTTTTATTTTGTTTCTAAAAAAATATTTATTGTGCAAGTTTAAAAAATTCTACATTTTACAGAAAACAAAAAAATTTCTAAAATAGTTTTGAAAAAAAGCCGTCGAAAAAAATAAATAAAATAAAGTTTTTGAAATAAAACGTTTTCTTAAAAACATAAAATAAAGTTTTTAAAATAAAACGTTTTCTTAAAAACATAAAAAAACAAAAACAAAATAATTATATTTAAGCATTGTCATAAAAATTTTATTCTTCAAAACAAATTTCAATAAAAGTTATGAAGAGGTTTCTGAGAATACATACATACATGTTTCATTTTTGAAAAATACATACATAGAAAAAAAATTCTAAAAAAAAACGTTTTAAAAAATATTTTTCAACAAAAAAAAAAAAGTTTTTTGAAAATTTGTATTTGTTTTTTTTTTACAAAAAAAGTTTTTGCTATTTTTTGAAACTATAAATTTTGTTTTCAAAGAAAATGTTTTTTTTCTTTTTCGTTTAAATTTTAAACACAGAAAAACAATATTCTTTTTTTCACACACAAAAATTTTTTATTTAAAAAATAAAATTTAATTTTGTGTTTTCCGTTCGTAAAATCCGGTCCTTGCGTAAAACACAAATAAAAGCAAAATAAGTAAAACAAGCATGCCATGAAGTCAAATGAAAAAAATATATACAAACATATTAAAATAATAATAATAATTGAAAATAATTGAAAATTGAAGCGATACAAATCTTTTATGTATGTACAAGAAATTTAAAGCAATTTGATGCAAAATTTACATGATAAATTTTATGACGTCCAATATTGGACGTCATTTTTTTGTTTATTAGCAAGCGGTGTAGAGAAGAAAGAGGGGTAGAAAAATGGACATGATTTCTGTTTTGTCTTCCTTTTTCTTCTCTACACCGCTTGCTACCAAACAAAAATTCATCATGTAAATTGAGTGATACATATGTATGTGTGTTTATAATAGCCCAGTTGGCCAAATGGTCATAGACGCAAATGTCGTCAACGATGTCTTCCGAACATTTTTGAATTTGTCGCCTATATAACATTGATGGCGACAACTTAAGTAAGAAAACGTGTATATTGTCGTGTTAAAAATCGTATTTACGACTTTTTTGGAGACATTTTTTTAAATTTGTCTTGAATAATAATTTATTGAGGACAACGTTAGTAACCATTGCATGCATTTTGTCGTGTTTCAAACCACACTGACGACAAAATGCATGCAATTGTCGCTCATCTTGTCTTCAATTAAACTTAATTGAGGACAACTTAGGCGACCATTGCATGCATTTTGTCGTGTTTCGAACCACTTTGACGAGAAATTGCATTTAATGGTCGCTTACGTTGTCCTCTACTAAAAAAAAATTCAAAACTTTAAATTTTTATGTAATTTAAAATTAAAATTTCTTGATGTTTTGCTTTTATTATCAATATTTTTGATAATAAAAAAAATTAAAAAATAAATAATCCTGCCTGTTTAATATAATTATTCGCGTTAACGTTATTCGCGGCTGTGTTTCAATTGTGCAATTGGAATACGTGAATTGATAGGACAAGAACACAAAAAATAAATGTTCCTGCTGACTACATTGCCATATCGTAGGCTCAATATACAAACCTGCTAAATCCACTTTTTAAGTAAATTGAGATTTTAATGCCGTGTGGAAGAGAAAGATACACCTCGTCGACCAGCATGTAGTTTTTCTTCAAATTGAGTCTTAAAGTGTGTTAAACCAACTATATTTTTAGTTTTTATCTCAAGCTGCGCATATGAAATATAAAAAGTTTGTTGTTTCCATTAAAAGTTGTTCGAAGTTAGCAGGTTTGCATATTATGTCGACGATATGTTAAGTTCAGAACCCATTCCCTTATTAATCAAACGCCTACTGTCTCCACACATCCAGTATCCACTATTTTCGAGCCCAGTCTCTCAAACTCATCGGCCATTTCATTAGTTTGGAATTCACTGGTTGGAATTCACAGCCCATCAAGGCCCTGGAATTCACTAGGTTGAATTCATAGCCCATCAAGACCCAAAGAGATTTTAGTAAATATATACTCGAGGTATACCCATTTACCCGTTCCCCTTATTCTGGATAT
The DNA here is from genome assembly GCA_930367215.1 of Pollenia angustigena. NCBI lineage: Eukaryota > Metazoa > Arthropoda > Insecta > Diptera > Polleniidae > Pollenia > Pollenia angustigena. The sequence goes on along the minus strand of OV884057.1, from coordinate 182,347,239 downwards.
ATCAGCAAATCTGAAGTATCGCCAATATATCAGTAGCGGTGTTTGTTTAATCCCTAATTGTCACTTACCTATCGGTGACTAAATCGTAGATAGTGTCAACAATATTGTCATCAACGACATTATTAAGGTAATGTCGCTAATCGGGCATTAACGACTTTATGAGAAAAAAGTCGTTTATATAGTCGCCAGTGACAACTTAAACCACATTGTTACCCATATGATCATTAACGACATTATGCATAATAATGTCGCTCACATTGTCGTTTACGACTTAAGTGCCCTTTGTTCGAAAAAGTCGTCGACGATTTGCATGGGCTGTCGCCAACATGTCGTCAGGGATTTACTATGGGTCTTGTACGCGTCCTCGACGTTGTCTTGAAGACATGGCCAACTGGGAGGGATTGCTGTTCGGTTTTAACCGAAACCGCGGTTTTGAATGTCTAAAAACCGAAACCGAAAACCGACAAAAAAAACCTCGGTTTTAGCTTTTACTTTAACAATGTATTTATGCTCGAAGAAATTGCAAGTTAAACATCATACTCGTACTTCATATACAAAAACTTTATACATAACAGCCTTCAACAATGACAATGTATTTCAAAATTCTTAAAATTCAAAATAAGTACTAAGAAGAACAAATGTTATCTTTATAACTCTTAAGTACACACCTTATTTGTGAGGCATAAACTGCCACCTGGGCCACTTGAATTTTGTATGGAGTTTCTTGTGGCTATAGAAAAAACTCACACTAACAAGCACCTGGGAAAGGCTGGGACTACTTTATATGTATGGAGTTTTATGGCTATAGCAGGAACATTTTGTTGGGAAACAAAATAATTTTTCGAAAAAACAGAAAATAAAGAATTCTTATGTGTTGTGTATGCTTTTTGAAACGTTTCATTTTGATTTTATTTACTGCAGTACATATATTATAGGGTACATAAAACTTCGTTCTATATACTTAATAATTATATAAACAAAAACTGGAAAAAGTAAAAAAAAAAAAAAAAAATGCCTGGCCAGGCCCAGGTATACACTTAAGGGCGAATAAAATTTAAACAAATAAAAAAATTGTATTACAAATAAAAAAATTGTATTACATGCAACAAAATATATATTTTTATGTATGAATTTAACTTTGATATTTTCAAAACCGAAAACCGAACCGAAGCCGACCGGTTTTAATCAATTTAAAACCGAAACCGCGGTTTCACATTTTTACGGTTTTTAGCAAACTCTAGTTAATATTTTCACATATTTTTTGACAAAAATTATTTAAATTTAAATAATTTATTATAAACCGACTACGCACTCACAATATTCTGTACGTAAAATTAACTGAAATTGTAATCAAGGCGAATTTATAAAGGTGACCGCATCATGAGATAGAGTTATGCTAGCTATCCCTTTTTATTGAAAAATACTATGTATTTTGTTTTTCTAAAAAGTTAGAGTGAAAGTCAAAAATATTTGTTGAAAATATAAAAAAGGAAAATTTTTTGTTAATAATATATACACAATTGCTAAAGAAACTCCGCAATTGCAAATTAATTGTAGCTCCACTTATTCCTTACGCATTTTTAATTTCTTGTGTTTATATTTTTTCACTTTTTTTTTTGTTTTATTCAATTTAAATAAGTTTTTTTTCAACTATTTAAATTTTTATTGAATTTTAAATTTGAATTAATTTTTTCACAAAATGTAAACAAAGCTTGACATTCAGCATACAAACAAAAAAATAAACAATAAACAGATGACTGGAAAATGTCACCTTTATGAATTCGCCTTGATTGTAATATAAAATAAATGAAACTTCAATTAAAAACCGGTCTACTTATTTTTCATTTATTTTTAATAAAAAGTTCATTTAATTTTTACTGTCAAAAATTCAACACCATATTCAGTAAAAACGATTAAATATTCAGTTATTTTTTAAAAATTTACTGTCAAAAAATTGACCCCATATTCAGTAAAAACAATAAAATATTCAGTTATTTCATTAAATTTTCGTTTACTCCACAAAAGAGCCGAATTTCTAAAAAATACCAGACAGACACCTTTCCGCTTGTTTTTCTTATAAGCGAGAGAGGGAGAGTATTATTATTTACTTGCCCTGATACACAAGTTTGTTATACTTTTGTTGTACTGACCACGTTGTTTACAGAAGAACTCTCAATTATAAGACACCAGCAGCATGACCGATATGGCTTCGCAATTATTTTACTTTTAAAATTTGATGTATTTAAAATTTAAAATGTTGAATATAAGTAAAAATTAATTTTTGGTAGTACAATTATATAAAATAACTGAATATTTAATTGTTTTTACTGAATATGGTGTTGAATTTTTGACAGTAAAATTTTACAAAATAACTGAATATTTATTTGTATTTACGGAATATGTAGTTAATTTTTTGACAATTAATTTATATTAGATAACTGAAAATCCATTTGGTTTTACGGAATTCGTGGTTGAATTTTTGACAGTAAAAATTAAATGAACTTTTCATTGCTTTAAATTTTTATTTAATTTATCATAAAGAAGAATTTAACTCAATCAACGGATAATATTAACTACAACTAAAAATCCGTATTAATAAGTACTTAGTTTTTTGAATAACTGTTAGAATCAGTTAAAAATAAATTTGTTTGGAATTTTAAATGTATTTATTTAAAAATGACTGAACGGAATATTTCTTAAATAAACTACAGTCCGTTACTGTAATAATTTTGTGAGTGCGCTATTAATTATCTACAAATTGGTTAAAAAATAAGTAATTAGTAGTCAATTTAAAAGTCATGCAGAGATAACCAATTGACTACAGCCTATGACATGCCTATGTTAAAATAATGAGTCGTCAACAAGGAAAAAAGTCACTTAACCAACTAGATGTGGTTATAAAAAAACCAGTTTGAATATACTTAAAAATGTGTTTGACTTCCTACAGGGTTGTTTTTTGGATAACAATCACAAATGTTAAAAAATAAAATTATTTGTAAAATAACTATATTTTTATTAAGTTTTAACAGTTCGGAAAACGAATTTATATATGGGCATTTCCTGGGGTCACGAACGTTCGTTCGTACGCTTTTGATGTACAAATAATACACTCATAAAATTATTACAGTAACTGATTGTAGGTTATTAAATTCATTTTCGGTACTGTTAAAATTGAATAAAAATATAGTTATTTTACGAATAAATTTATTTTTCAACATTTATGTTTGTTATTAAAAAAACAAACTACCAAAAAATAATGTTTTCCGTATTTTTTTTTTGTTAATTTGTTTGATTTTTATCGGTTAAAAACTATTCAATTTTAACGAATATGATGTTCAATAAATAAAAAACTTAGAAATTACTGAAAAAATCATTTGTTTTAAATGAAATGTAAATGATCCGTTTTTTAAATGAATTTTAATTTGTTTCAAATGAATTTTCGTTTGAATTTAACTACATAATATTTTGAGTGTATAGAAAAAACAACTTTTCCTAGCATTTTTTTTGCGATTCGATAGCATTTGGATAGCTCTAGGTCTAGTGCAAAAGATGGATTTCCTCGAGTAAAAGTTTTCATAATAAGACTTATAAACGTGTGGTCACGAACGTACGCAAAATAGAAGTCAACTTTGGCTGACAGTAGTGAAATGTAAAAATCTGCACAATGGAACGGAATATTTAAAAGTTATTAATTTATTTTAAAAGTGTATTAATAAAGGGTTGCATCCATTATTTACAAAATAAAATATCTCTCTTGGTTTTTGTTTAACTGGCTTATTTACCGGTCGCGAACCTACGATTTTTCCATATGTTTTTTTTATTATAATCACCACGTATTTTCCCATAAATGTCTTCAAATTTCCTTAACAAAAAAATTTATTACTTCTTTTACAATTGATTGTAATGGAGAGATTATGAAGAAAGAGTGTAAACATAACATATTTCTTTCATGTAAAATAAGTATATACAAATGTCTTAAGAAGCAGAAAATACAGAAAAATATAAAATTTTCCAGTTTCCAGACCAATTTCCTCAAGTAAAACAGCTGAGATATGCTATGAAACCATTCTTCTATAGGAACAAGGACTTTTTTATAAAAATAAAAAATAAAAGGCAATGATTATCAACATTTTATTTTTTCATCCTTGTAGACCATTATGGGTAAAAATGCCCGTATGCATATACTAAGGCTTATTAATAATTCAACCGCGCGCATTTTTAAATCAAACGTTTACTCTTTGGATATAGATTGAACCTGCTGGGATTAAAAGTAGAATAATAAGTATTTGAATACAGTAAACTTGATGTTTCATTGGAAATATCTAATAAATAACTATTAGGATTAAGATTTGGACACTTATTGAAAATTTCGTTAGAGATTCAATAAAAAACAAAAAAAACCTTGCTGGAATTTCTTCTTTTCTAAAAATTTTGTACATTTAAAAAAAATATTATTATTGGCAATTCTTGTATTCTTGTAAACAAAACATATTTTAATAATTTAGGGGGTGTGGGCAATTCCATATTTTCCACGCTTCCCCCCCTGAATCCGCGCCTGGTATATAAGGACCGTTGATGCCCACCAGCATGTTAGCCACATTAAACGGTACTTTTTTCTGGATGTAATGAGCCGTGCGCCATAAGAATCGCGATGTCCTCTTTAGATGCGTGAATCGATGAAGGATTTTCAAAGTAATTTTGTATATCTTATAAAATTTTGTAGCGTTGTTTAGGCATGTATCTATTCATGATAATTTGCTAGAGTAGCGTAAAAATAAATGTCAAAAATTGTGTGCAATATGAAAGTTCGTTTGACAGCTAAACCTTATCTTTCATAATTAAAAAAATCAAACAAGGCGAATTCATCTAAACGGTGGCAGCGACACTACAACAAGTACAACACCAATAACACAATATTGTAGTTTATTTGTTGCTTTCGTTGGTCAATATGTCAAAAAACACAAGCAAAATTTGACATTCGTCTCTCTAAGAGAGGTTCCTTTCAACGCAACCTGAAAAATGAATTTGCCTTGAAATCGTTAGTTATTGTATTTCTGTTGTTCAAATAATAAACAAATATGTGCATAATTTACTAACAAATCAATTTATTTCGTCGTTACATTTAAAATATATAAAGTGAAATCAACTTACAACGTCCTTTTGTATATAATTTTAATAACAATGAATAATTTCGTTCGCTACTTTTGGAGATATGAAAATACCTCAAAAGAGATAATATTCTTATCAAAGTCTTTATTTAAGTAAAAAAGTTTATAAGAATATTAAGACGCAAATAGAAAATACATATTTTAGCATTAAATCAGCAATAAATATTCAAATTAATCCCGATTTTGCATATGGCCCCGTAATAGAATTTGAATTCGATTTATAAAGTAAGCTTAAAAAAATAAAATGTTCTGTACGGCATCAGTTATTTTCAAACAGAATCTTAAATTGTGTGAATTTATGTATATAAGACAGACACATTGTGCATATTGTTAAAGTTTGCAAAAAAACTATGAGCAAAGTGGTAGCATTAGCAAATGAAGACATACCAAAAATCTTTTGATATAAAAAAACGAAAACATATTTAAAATTTGTATTCTCAGTAGATGTTAATAGTGGGTTGATTGCTAGATTGACTCCCTTAAGGCAGTTTTGCATGCACAATCAAAGTATAAAACCAAAGTACGTAATTTAAGTAACTCATGTGTAGAGCGTTCTTTTGATGCTTTCTTCTTTCCTGACTGCTTGTGAAACATCTTCTTAACCAGCCTTCTCCCACTTAATCTTTTGTTCAAATGCCTCGAAGTTGTCTTTTCCTTCTAATGTTAGCTGTTCCATTCGAACCAACTTGGCGGCTCTAGCAGTAGAAAATTATTAGGGTAACTTGACATTGTTATTTATGATAATACTTTGTTGTCTTATTTTTAAACGAAAATAAAATGGAAAAAGAAAAAGTGGCATAAAAAGCGAAGAATTTGACATTATTATAAAACGAAAACAAAAAACAAACACACGCGAGCAAAAACATTTGAATACACGCATAACGACAGAATAACAAATTTCGTTTGCAAATAAATATTAACTGTGTTTATCTAACGTATCGTCGCGAATAACTGAAAAGTTTTGTTTCACTTTAGTGGAATAAAGATTACTAAAAGTTAAAGACTCAAATAAGGCAGCTAGCATTTCTGGTGACGACATGTTAAAGTTCTTAAGTATGTTTGCTATGTGTATGTATGATTGTAAAGTTTTCATTTTAATTTTTCTTCTACCAACATATACTGTCAAGCAATTCTTAATGTCGTCACAATACTTGAGCTAATTTGATACAATTTAAATTCATGAACGTTAATTTTCCTATTAAAGTATACTGACATTGACATACATTCATATAAAGAAATATATATATAGGCTTGAAGTGTAATTCAATGAAATGAAAATTTGCCTGTGGTTTTCTTCCTTTTAAATGCTGCAACCGCTCAACTTATTTCTGTGTAATTTTCATACTAGAAATGCCGATACGATACCCATACCGATACTCAAAAAGAAATATCGTTGATACCGATACGCATATTGAATTTGAACTTAAGTTAAAACGTACAAAGCTCAAGAAGAGTAATTTTTTTTGCAAAATTATAGTGTTAAAGATTACACTGTGCAAGAAATTGACACTTTTTTGAGACAAGCGGAAGCATAGATGCATTAACCAATTTTAATGAATTTTTAAAAAACAAAAATTTCAAAATTTGCAAAATATTTATTTTTTTTTCCCAAAAAAGAAATTATGTTTCGACTAAGCATATTACAAAAAAGTTTAACTTTGCTTAAAGGTAATTTTATTAAGGAGTTTCGGCTTTTTCAGTGTTTTTTATAATCTAAACCGTTTTTGAGTTACGCAAATACATGTTGTGCAACCTCGTCCATTTTAGAAATAACGGCATATTTCGACAACAAGAGCTGACCTAAAAACATAGTTAGCACCACTGGTTTCAGCGTACCCGAATTAGGTTAAAACGACAGGTGCCCAGTTTTTCTATTAATATGTATTTGAAATTGATATTAATAAGATTTTTGTTTAATAAACAAAGTATTCTTTACTTTTTCGGAGATAGAAAATTTATTATAAATAAAATTTTAAAAATTATTTAAGTAAACAAATTTTAAGAAAACCAATTCATAATAAGACTAGAAAGAAAATGTTCTTATGGCCAATTTTCAGGATTGATATTAAAACACATTTATTTTTAAAATCGTTTTAAATACAAAACTTAAGTTTCCATTGTAATATTTTAGCAAGGTGGCCTCAATATCACAAGAATACAACAACAACAGGCAAAGCGTTAAGAGTCAGCTGTTTTTTCAGACCACCTTGTAAATAAATACACTTTTTTATATTTTTTTTCTGTACTTAGTAGTGCTACCATACATTCATCTTAATTAAATAAGACTTTTCAAATAAAACTGAAAAATACGATTTAAGTTTGTTATGAAAATTAACTTAATATTGATTTAAAATTTAAATTTTAAATACTATCCTGAAAATTGGGCATTAATCTTTAAGCCACCCTTGTGTGAAAAACAACACAAAATGAATAATTTTTACACGATAAACCAAAAAATGGTTGGGTTGCACTTGTCTTTGTACACAATATCAATTAATTATTGACAACACATTTTTTTTTAAACAAATATTTTTAAGTGACAAAATATTTCAAAGTTTTCGTAAGTTACCCTCGTGAGTGGTTTCCACACATACGTAGTTTTTATGTTATTTGCACCAGAGATATAATTTTCTGTCGGTAAGTGTAAATAGTGTTTTATACTGTTGCGAACTACAATATTTTAAGTTTTTCTAAAATCTTTTTATGAAGTTTCCTAAAATCTGGCCTTAGCAACCAGCGAAATTCGCATAGGAATAGCTTATCCCATCAACAATAAATTTTAGTTTATCAATAGTATGAAATGAGATCTAAGCATATTTGAACGAAACCTTGTTAATTAATTTTTTGACTCCCAAGAAAATCTTTGGCAAGCAATGTTTGTTTTATAAAGTTTTACATAAAATAGATACACGCTTTGTATGGTTTCTTGTTGATCACCTACGGGATAAATACATCATTATAACAAACGAACTATGGAGCCACAGCAAAGAAGACAGACATTGCATATGTGTGGAAAATTACACACGAGGGTAGCTAACTGAAATTTTTTAAGGGTGATTTGAGGGTTAAGCATTCCACTAAAGATAGACTTACAGTTTGAATTGCTTTGTACAATAAGGAAATAATTTTTGCGTTCTTGATTGTTCTACGGTATAAAATTCTCTTGAAGCAATAAATCAAAATCTTTTTTATAACAGGACTCAGCAAACGCTCTTTTAATTTCGATTTGCAACTCAGATGCCATATTTTCTTTGCTCTTCACGCAATGTTTTTTGCATTTTGAAAACCATAAAATCTTTTTAGCAAATGTAAGGCATAAATATTAAATCTTTGTTTGGCTGTGCCTGTAGTTTTAACACATACGTACTTACAAACATATTTGTGTCCAAATTTACAAGATTTTTATTTTGGCTATGTTTTAGCTTCCCAATAAAAGATTCAGCTTCAAACGAAGCATGTTTGTAAGGGAGAAATGTAAGAGTTTCGCTTACCATCTCGATTTGGAAGGCATGCATTTGTGAGTTCCCACCAGTAAACAAATTAAAAGTATTAATTAAATATTTTTTTAAATTATCACAAAATTTTCTGCAGTAATGTTGCAAGTACAAGTAAACGTTTAACTCACTTGATTTAATTTTTAATTAAAACTGTTTTTATATTTGGTTAATGGTTTAATTAAAAAAACTTGGCTAGAGGTATTTTTGCGTAGGATCTACACGTTAATCAGGGATATCCCATCAATTTCAAATTAAAGCCTCAAATTAAATACATTTATTTATGTTTAAATATATCTTATTTGTAATTTGTATTAATATGTACAATCTGTAAACAGTTTCCATCTACCCAAATTTCCGCAAAATTTGTGCATAAATATGTGTATCAAATGCTTTCAGCAAAATCACACTGATTAATGTATATGTTTGATTTTCTCTTTGAATTGATTTTTGTTTATAAATGAATGTATATGTGTGTGTAAAGTAAATTGCTTTATTTTGTTTTTGATGCCAATAAAAGAAAAATCATGAAAAAATGATTTGATGCCATAAATGAGTCTCATATTAAGAGCACGTTTATCTCCATGTATGTGTTGATTTGTGTTTGTTTAAGCTGTATGTGGCGTTCCTAATTTCCGTTTTCTGCAACGGAAAAAAATTTACTTTATGAATTATATTCTTTGCAAGAATGATATGAAAAATATATAAGATGTTATGAAAATTCGACTTCAAACATAGCAGGCTTGCAAGGGAAAATTGTAAAAGTTTCACTTAACATCTCCATTTTAAAAGGAACGAATTTTATGTTGAGAGTTCCGACTTTAAAGCAAAAAATTTTTGGCACAAAAAGCGCTTTATTCAACGAATAATAAAATTAGTGAAAGTTCCATTTCTTGTTGTTACAGTTATGTTTTATATCCCGTAGCCCTTCGTATTTTATTTTATTTTATTTTATTTTCTAAATGTATAAAGAATGCGTTCACTTGTCTGACTGCTTTTCTGTGCATCGTATTGCGTAGCGAATATGTATATGGAGGGCGCAGAGCTGAAGTGAACCAAGCCAGAAAAGATAATTCGGAAATATTTTGAGGTTGAGTAACTGAACTGCCAATTGACTTGTGTTTACTTTCGTTGCCAGGCCCTTGTTAACGCCCTTTTCTCCTTTTCGCCATAACACCGTATATCAAAAATATAGTTCAGTGTTCATCTCTCCTTGGCCCCTCCAACAGGCATGTCAATTTTCATCTTCCTTGGTAATTGAGGATCTTCCAAATTAGTAAATATGTAAAAAATCAAAATTTTGCCAAGCCCCTTTTTGCTCTTAATTCTCCGTCCATAGTCCAAAAATGTTACACAGAAAAAATTTTCGCCAATATTTTATCAATTAATTCAATAATGCTGTTTCAAACAATTTTTTTAATTGATCCAATTAATTTCCCTTAACTGAAAATAAAAATTATAATGTTTGTGTGTATATTTGCAAATATGAAAACATACACACAAACTTTAAAATATTTAAAATTTTCAAACTATTTTTTAATTGTTTCAATTAACTGTGTTTACAGTTTATTTAGCCTCTTTGGCTGGTGGTCAAATTTCAATTAAGCCTATTGATTGAAACTAAACAGCAAGAAAAGCTCAAACTTACAAACGTGTTAATTGATATTATCAGTTTGTTTGCTGGCGGAAAATCAGTAAAGAATTTAATTAAAAGTACAAATTTCTAACAAATATGTTAATTGAAGTTGGTTTTTCATTTTTTCTGTGTACCAAATGCTTGACATCCCAGCTTCCCTGGTCTTTAGGGGGTTTTGAAAATTAGCTAAAATAATTATTATTATTGTGGTCATTTTGTTGAATTGTTTATGGTTTTTTTTTTTATTTATATTTTTTTAATCAAAATTTTGATATTTTAATTAGGCTATTAAAATTAGTTCATCAAATTTTATTTTTATTAAAATAACTTTTATGAAGAAAGGAATTTTACAACATGAAATTAATTAAAATTTATTGATTATTTTTTATTCTTGACAGTTGCAGGAATCGAACCCAGGCTTTCACGGACAGGTTATCCTGTTCATCAAATTTAATTTTTATTAAATTACTTTTATGAAGAAAGGAATTTTACAACATGAAATTAATTAAAATTTATTGATTATTTTTTATTCTTGACAGTTGCAGGAATCGAACCCAGGCTTTCACGGACAGGTTATCCTAATATGTTTCAAATGCAACCACTCAGTCTCTTCAGAGGGTTTTGCTGTTTAACACTCACAGCCATCGACGACTGCTGGCAGTCAATAGTCAAATATCAATCTTTAAACCAAATTGTAATTAGCCCTTTGGTAGATCGAAATTTGCTTTGAATGATTATCTATGTCAATTTATTTACAATTTTATCACGACAGTTTTCCTCTCAATTCTCCGCCCGTAGTCTTAAAGTCTTAAGGCTCAGTTAGCCGAGAGTAACAGTAACAGTAACCTTACCGGAAGAAAGTAACATCTTACTGCTAACTATAATCGTTCTAATTGCTTTACATACAACAAAATGAAGCAGCTTATTTGCAACGTTACTGTTACTCCCGGCTAACTGAGCCTTTAGATCCGACTACTTTAGGCTATGCTCCATTGTGAGGATTATATGCTGGACAAATTTCACCTTCATTAGAATTTAATTTTGCCACGACCCCTTTTCCTTTTAATTCTTATAATTAAAAAGACTACAATAAGTACTCTAGGTGTACACCACAAAAGTTGAGAAGATATTATGCATTTGTGCTGATGTTTGTAACACCTTAAAATATTGGCGCTTTACCCACCTTTTAGTGTACCGATCTACGAATCGCTTTTCGAATCGATCTTACGATGACCGTCTGGCTGGCAAGGTGGCTGTTCACATAAGCCTTGTGCGCAAAATACAGGTCGCACTTTTGCAGAGAATTTTATGGAAATTATTTTTTTTTAAATATGTAGGTTCTTATTGTCACAAGGACCCAGGCTTATTGAAAATGCTCACGATCTGTCTATAATGTCACATAGCCCTGACACAAGGTTTCTCCGAAATAGAGTATTTGGGCGTATAAATGAAACCATGTTATTATGATCAAATTGAGTCCCTATGCTACTTATAGTATTGATTTGGTCCAAACTAATTTTATTGCCGTCAAAACTATCTCCAAGCTCTATAGAAATCTGCCCATACTTAAGCAATTTGCTCATACAATTACAACTCCCGAAAATAGCTTGACATAAAATTGTCATTGAACTATCTCATTGAACAAATTGTGCTGCTAGCCCCAAAATTAACCATAGGTTCCATATCTAAATCTTAATCCTTACTTAAAGGCTAATTATCCGCCCATCTGCGTACGTTATGATTTGGCCTAGGTGTTTTAATATATGCACTAGACTGGTCGCAATTTTTTTTTAAATTGAATTCTTTGCGCTGCTTAAAATATGAGGTTTGGTGTAGGAAATCATGATCTAATTTTTCAGGTCAATTGCGGAATTTCGTTTTTTTTTAGTTTTTCAATAAACTAAAACGTTTTTGAGTTAAGCGAACATATGTTGTGCAACGTCCTTAATTTTCGAAATAACGGTATATCTCGAAAACCAAAGCCAACATAAAGAAAAAAGTTTTAACTTTCCTTAAGTAAATTTTATTGCGGAATTTCGGTTTTTTTTTAGTTTTTCAATACGTTAAAGCGTTTTTGAGTTGCGCGAACATATGTTCATCTATCTCTACAATATATAATTTCTTAGTATGTCAGGATGTTTGCATGTATGTCCTATTCTTTCCGCAACTTTCTGAAACCATCTGATGACATAGGAAGCTGAAATTTGGCACATTTGAAGTTCTTTCTCTGCGGAAGATCGTAATGAAGCCATATTTTTGATTTTCGGCTTTTCAACTAGTATAACTATAAAGATCTGATAGAAAAGGTGTTTTTTTTTTATAATATGGGGAACTTTGGGCCCCACCCGGCACGGCTAGGCACCGTCGGATTGACCTGAAAAATTAGATCATGAATTCTTACACCAAACCTCATATTTTAAGCAGCGCAAACAATTAAATTAAAAAAAAAAATCCCATACAAGATGCGACCAGTCTTATATGCACGCTAATTTTCAGCTTACTAGCCCATCAGTGGGCGTCAAAAAGCTCTGAATAAACAAAAAAAGGAACACAAAAATAAATATATCTGAGGCGGTTTTTGCAAAAATGGAGATAAAACCAAAAATAGAAAGATAAAAATTTTAATATAATTTCTTATTCAACAAAAATCAGAATAAGTCAAATTTTATGTGAAAACTAGGTAGCTCCATGCATTTTTCGAAAAAAAAACTAGGTCACTCCATAGTTGCATAGTATACATGCATTCTTTTTATGCATATTATATCTTTTTTTAAGTTTTCGATTCATAGAATACGACTGCTAAACAAGCTTGATATATATGAGAATAAAATGAAAAAAAAAAAAAAAAAAATTAATTTTAAAAGAACTGGGTTACTCTATTTTTCCGAAAAAAGCGGGTAAGTTATCGTGCTGAGTCAAATAGTTAATGTTTTTCTACAAATGATTCTAAATTACGTAAAAAATAAACTAAAAAAAAAGTTTTTTTTTGGAAACACTAGGTTCATCTATTTCTCGATTAAAGTATGGTAACTGAGATTGATTATATAAAACCACAAATTAACCCTTCGTCTTACTAATGAGTCTGGCCAGACCTTTTTCAATGCATTTTGAATAAAAAACATGTGTAACAAGGGGGGTTAAGAACAATTTCATATGTTTTTATTTTATTCTCTTTTGTGCTTTTCGTTTTTTTGTAACATTTTTTAGACAGAGATGTTACAAAAAAATAGCTGTGTACCATCGTTAAAAAAAATTACAGAATCACACTATCGTTACTGCAAGCGAATAAAATTGTCGACAAATATTACGATTGCCGGATCGTTAAAAGTTAGTGAATCGCACCACAGGTGGAATATTGTGCTAACTGGTCTAGACAATAAATGTAAAAAGTTTGAGCGAAATCGGAGAATTTGAAGTGCTGCCCCAAAGAGGTCAAAGGTCAAATTTCAGTAAATTCTATATTTTCATTAAGTATTTATATAGAATTTTGGTTGTTTCTTCCTGGCTCAGCTTGAAATTTGTTAAATTTATTCCATCGTGTGATGAGAATATCCAGCAAAACTTTTGAAAAATTAATCCTCCCATGTCCTGTGGATCAAACAAACCTCGGTTTAATATGTGTTACAAATAGTTTGTTTTAAATAAGCTGAAATATGTTAATAAACTTTTTGTGAAAAAAATGCGTCAATCCTTCACTCTTGTTGAAGACAAAATGACACATATTGTATATTGAACTAAATATGAATTAAAAAATGGTTTCATAAAGCACTGTTTGCTAATGCAAATATTAAAAGCATTATTATTATATAATAAGCATGTTATTTGCTAAATTAATAAATTAGATAATTTTAAGGATACTTACGTATTCATTGCTACTTAACCCTTTCACCCCGGAGTTTTTTCTTGAAGTCTAGTGGTTCTTTTTAAATTTTGACAAACAATTCAGCTATAAAGCAAAAATATAAGATCTTTGTGATATACGAGAAGTCAAGGATTCTTACCGTTATCATGGGACATATAGTTCCAATAAGCTTTTACGGTGCGACATATAGTCCCAATAAGCTTTTACAGTGGGACAAAATGTCCCAATAAAACTAAGCTTTATAAAAATTAAACAATTCAGATTTTATATTTGCATAAAATTTAAAAAAAAAGAAATAAAGAAAAATCAGGAATTCACTGTATAAATGAACAAACATGGAACAAACTATATAACGAACATCTGATGGACTATAATTGGAGCCGGAGTCACAAAAGTCAGTGCCACCATTTTCACTTTAATCATCCTCAAACAACATCTCTAGCATTTGGTTATTCGTCAGTCTTTTTCTTGACATCTAGGAAAGCAGAATTTAAAATTTATGTTTGAAATGCTTTATTGGGATTTGCCCTTCAATATTCGGGTAAATCATTCCATAAACTTGGCTCTATTTTTAAAAACATCTGTAGAAATTTTAAAAGTTTGTTAGTATTCTTTGAGTACAATTCCTCCTGAATTAATAAGTTTTTTTCGGAATTACTTCATCTTCATCCAGATTATCTTCTGAGACATTAACTTCCGTCTTGGTAACAAACTTGGCTTTAGTTAAAAAATCTATTCTATCATCGAATAACAAAAAGCCTACACATTCTTCATTCAAATAGTAAAGATGGTTAAGAAATTTTGTTATTTCTTTATCTGCTACTTTTTGGTTAATTTTTTTTTATTTTCCAAATTTCTCAAGAATTGAATGTCGTTTTAAGGAGCATTAAACTAGAATTGCGAATAGCACTTAACAACAAATCCAGCAGCTTCGATTAAACCTTAAACTTAAATTTCGGTTAATGCAGCAAATTGTTTTCGAAAATTTTTTCGAATTTTGAATATGACAATCCTGTCAGAAACCATCCTGTGACTTTTTGCTAGTTTTAAATAATTTTTATCAATATTTGCAGATCATTGCAATTAATTATGTAATTTACCCATTATTAAAAATAAAAAAATTAGCATTAATGTTAACCCAATATAAAATGGGCTTATTTTCTTTAATTTGTTTAAAGAACTTATATTTCAAAAAAAAAACTTGCTGAATATAAAGTTGTGGATGCATTTAAGAAATCGGGTAATTGTGCCCCTTATAAGCTCAGAAGGGTTAATTTTTACAAAAAACACTCATAAAATATTCTCACCACCCTTCATCAAATTAATGAAAAATTTTCGTGCCAATCCAAGAACAACCAAGAAAATTCCTTATAAAAATATAGAATTTACTTAAATTTTAACTTTGACCTCTTTGGGGCAGCACTTAAAGTGGTCCGATATTGCTGAAATTTTTACCAGTTATATCTAATCGGCACAATATTCCGCCTGGGCATTTGCGAAAATCGAAAGTTGATATTTCGGTGCCACCCTTATATATGTATATACATATATAAAAGTGAAATATGTTTAAAACTTTAAGGCCTATTTTTTCAACTTACCGATAACTAAAGGTTCAATTTTGTCGGCGGTATAAAAAGTGTTCCAATATTACAGCTTTACTTTAACGTACTAGTAAGGATAAAGCTACGTTCACAATCAAAAAAACAATTTCGTTTTTTCTTCTATCTTTTTTCTTCCCAAAGTATTTCATATATTTTCCTTTCATTTTTAGAACAAAAATGTAACTAAATTTTTTTTTAAAAATGTAACTACCCAGCGGTAACTAGAATGAGTAAAGAGGCCTAATAGAAGTCCTTATTTAGAAGTCAAAAGCAGTCAGAAGCCCTTCTCGCCGCATTCCATACTTATTTATTTTTTACACAGGTTGTCATTGGGCGCAAGGCCTTCCACACTTCCTTTAAAATCAACCTCGATCCCTTCTCAAAGAAGGGAGTAAGGAAGGTCACAAAAAATAAAAAGTAAATAAAACTGAACACCTTCCTTTCTCCCTTCTCAAAGAACGGAGTAGCGAATGTGTACTAAATATTTCAGAAGGTCTTTTAAAAAGAAGTTTATACCTTTAGAAGGCATGCTTCTGAAGGCAGGATATCATGCGAAGCGAATCTTTTAGAAAGTAGTATAAAGGCCTTCAAAAAGGCCTGCCACTTGCGGTCCTTTCAATATTTACCGCTGGGTAAAGTTGAGTCAACTAGAACTTCAGCAACAATTTGTATGAAATTATTTCTGACGTTTAAAATAATTTTATTTAGTTTTGAATGAAAATTTTATCATAATATTGTAAAAAATAATAATTAACGCATAAAATTGTTGTGGCTAAAATTTGCAAACGGTTTCTTAATGCAAAATGTGTGTGTTTGCAAAAGAAATTGTTGCTCTATTATGAACACCAAGTGAAAATGTTTTTTGGATTGTGAACGTAGCTTTAACCTTAATTTTACTTTATCGCTCACTTAAGGTTAAAGTAAAGTTTTAATAATGGAATACTTTTTATAAGGCCGTTTAAAGTCTACTTTTAGCTATCGGTATGTTTTGAAAACGGGCCTAAGTGTGTTTTTCTCGTGTTTTCAATAAATGGAGTTACCTAATTTTTCCATACGTCCACAGATGTTATATTTCATGACTAAAGTGAAATGTAGATCAAAAAATTAAAAAAAAAAGAAGAAATACTCGACATTTCTCGTCTAATTTTTTTTTTGGCATTTTATTCCTATCTCTAGCTGTATGTCATGTAATGTACAAGTACGCATATACTTTTACTGATATAGTAAAATATCAAAAAATCTCATGCTTAACTACAATCGAAATTATAGAAGCATGGTCGGAAAAGACAGAAAGAGGTCGGTGGGAGCCTTACATCGCTAGCGATCAGTCGGAGGGGGGTTCGTGACCTTCTCTCTCTCTTAACTCTCTTTTACTACAAATTAAATTATATAGACTCCCTTTTTATAATTACGGAAAAAAAACTATTAACTGGGCCGGAATAGCATTGTATCAATAAAAACATGCCCCTTCAATGCTATGAGTTTTGAGCATACAAGAAATAATGGTATTGATTATATTACAGCGTCCTTAGTTATTCCCTGGTGTTGCTGGGAATCCACTTCATAACCCGCCCGTCCATGATCTTAGTAGTGAATATAAATTGGTCTAAGATCCCACAAATAAACGCTATTTCCCCTAACAAATCAACCCATGACGAAAAAATTAATTAATTTAATGGTTCATCCTTAGGATTTCTACGTGTATTTATTCAAACAAAATTATTAATACAAAAAAACATTATGCTAGAAAAAAATGTATTGAAATAATTTAATAAGGAGTATACCTTAAGGGTTCTAAATTCTATATGTAGCAACAAATCTGAACGATTGGGTAACTTTAATAACTTTATTTTTTCTGTTTTACATGATTTGATAAAACAGAATTAATATAAAAAGAAAAAAAAAAACGAAATATCATGATAATTAGCAGAAACAAAAAAAAAAAAATACGCAGTGTATAGAAATAGAAGAATAACAAGATGATTTTTATATTTACTTTTGTTTTGCTTTCTTAATTCTTAATATAAGTTCATTCAAAAATTGAGTTTTTAAAAGTTCATAAACCACGAGAAAACAAAACATGTCAATATAAAAAGCACCTTTTTCACTAAAATATAGAATATAACATGTGAATTAAATTTAATATAAAATAATTAATATAAAAAAGTTACCATTGTAAAAATAGTTTTTGTGATTCTTACTATGGAACTAAACAAATGTTTTTTTCTGTTTAATTACGAAACAGCAACAAAAATGATCAATGAATGCAGTTACTAAAATTATTACAAAAACAAAACAATGGAATTATATATGTATAATTTTTTGTTTTTAAAGTAGTAAGACTCATTCATTGATAATTCCTGTGGAAGTCATGAATGGATTCTGGTTCTTTTTTTTCGGACGTTTTTTTTGGTTAGTTGTAAATCAAGTGTATATGCAAGAAATTTTTTTATTACACAGAAAAGAAAAGTATTGTTCTACTCACCACCTTAAGATGAAAGATGAGGCCTCGTCGATCACTGGGGTTGCTCTAATTAATTTGGCTGTGTTAAAGAATGAGGTTATTTCTTGCATATAATTAGTTTTATATTACTTAATTCATACGATTAAATTTTAAAAGCCAGGTGTATTGTCCAGGATAATAGTGATATATTGTTTGGGGTTTGTTAATGAAATATGGTTTTGGATTTAGTCCGTTTAACACCTATCCACAGGTTCTCGACGAAAACAGTAAGTTGCCACTTATGCCAAACAATATTCTAATTCTGAGGTTTCAATCGTACGGCAAATTTTATTAGGTTGGTCGTGTTCGGAATGGTTTTCACCCTCGTTATATAGATTCCTCTGACAGTACCAATTACAAATTGTTAGGTTATGTTGAAGTTTTCAGTAGAATTTTTAACAATTTTTTTTACTCTCAATTTGTAACTCTAATTTACGGTTTAGAATAAAGAGTTTTGAGGACGTATGTCCGACACAAAAAGGAGCTTCCACAATCTATTGAAGAAAAATTTGATTTCTAAAATATCGAAATACCACGTTTTTTTTTTTTTTAAGGTAACACTTACCAATAGTTCGATTTCGTGTGCAAAAGATGTGATACAATGTAAGGAGATGCGAATGCATTCCCCACGTAGGTTATGGTTTAAGTGGTGTACTCACTTAATTGCAACGTTTTCTTTTTTGGGGTTACTTGGAACCATATATAAATAAAAATCAACTAACGCCAAGTATTAAATTATTTTATGTGGATATTCCAAAAACAAAATTTTAGCGTAATCGCTTTCTGGCGTTGTTAAAACAATTTTTAAACCTTTATATTTTTAACTTTTTCAAGTGATGACCAATGGTTTTACCGATTATGATCCAGAAAAATTCCGTCTGATCTCCAACACAATTAAATTAAAAAGGAAGTAATGGACACATTTTCCAAATGATAAAACCCGATTACAAATGAATGTCGAAGCGGTGTTTTAGAGAGTATTACTTAATAGATTCAAATACAAAACGAATCAACTTTGGGGGTACCACCGAATAAAATCTCTTAATAAGTTTTAAAATCGTTTGACAAAAATTTGTTCCAACAAATACGAAACGAAGGCTTGCACTAATTTTCTTTATGTATGTCAACATCGGATTGTTTATCAACATTATGTGTATGTTAATGAAAATATAACTAAATGTTAATATACATACGTAGTAATGGATACAAAAAAAAATGATTATAAATACAAATGTTTATGAAATGTAAGCGCAAAAAAATTAAGCAACACTATTAAGGGATTTTTAAATATTTTAAAATTGCATGCTGTTAAATAAATTTATGTTAGTTGACAAAATGAAAAGAAATAAACCAAAGATATTTTAAGTATCAAAATTTTAATAATTGGTTAGGATATGAAATGTTGCGATCGTTCACCACAAAACTACATAACATTGACTCTATGAGTAGCAATGTTAGGTTGAACAGAATGATTATAAGCTAGGTACGGAGGTCTTTTGCATGGTATGTACCTATTGGCCTGTTCTGTAAATCTACCAGTATGTAGTAATGGTTACCCAGTTTCTCCTTAACTCTAGCCTTTACGAAGAGTGGGGCCAGCTTGGCATTAAATCGTTTTTCCAAATTGCTTTGGACAAAATTACGCCGTAGAACCTCTTGTCCTATACTGAAAGTTTGACATCTGGTTCGTAAGTTATACGTTTTCTGGTTCTTTTGATATGCGGCTTTTAGGTGTTTTTGTAGGTCTTGCCGTATTATTTGTAGAGAATCGTCTCTAGACAAATTTATATTAGGTTCATCAAGAAGTTTCAAGTTTTTAAGCAAAGGGTACATTGAGCCGTGGGTTATCATATCTAATCCGTAAACAGCATGATATGGGGAAGTGTTTATAGACTGATGATGCGTGTTTCTCAGAGCACAGCTGATGCTACTCAGGTTTTCATCCCATTTAGTGTGGTCATGTTTCAAATAGGACCGAATAGCTGCAATCAGTGAGCGATTAACGCGCTCTGAAGCGTTCGACTGAGGGGAGTAAACAGCAGTATAAATGTGCTGAATACCTAAAGACGTAAAAAAAGCATTTAACTCGTTCGATTTGAATTGTGACCCATTATCACTTACGATATACTCGGGCACCCCATAGGAATGGAAAATCTGTTTTTCTAAAAAATCTTTAATTAAATGAGAATTAAATTTTTTCAGCGGCTGTAACCAATGGTATTTTGTAAGGTGGTCTAAGACAATAAGTATGCCTATATTTCCTGCCTTGCTGCGAGGGTATGGACCAAGCAAATCTATAAATAACCTCTGGAAGGGGCGAATTGTGATTATTTGTTTTCCCATTTCAGGTTTAAGGACAAAATTAGGGGCTTTAGTACATTTGCAAATTTCGCAGTTTCTAATATATTCTCTGATGTCACTAATCATTCCAGGCCAAAAAAATGTTCTTTTCATTAGCTCTACTGTCTTGTGCATACCACTATGAGAAAAAGTTAGAGAGTCATGAAAACGAGATATAAGGGAGTTCCTAAGACCAGAAGGAACCCAGAGTTTCCAGGCATTTGTTTCATTGCCTTCATTGCCGTCATAGTGCTGTGTACGAATGTACACATAACGATCGACAACTTTTATGTCGGGAAATTTATGCTGGTTTTCAGTAATTTTAGCTTTCAAACTTGTATAATCGTCTTCTTCAAAACAGGTTGAATTTAAATCAATTTCTGGTTCTATAGTTTCTACAGCACTTATCTCAGCGGATGGAATTCGAGATAGGGCATCTGGGACAATATGTTCTTTGCCTTTACGGTGACTGATGGTGAATTTATAGGCTTGTAATTTTAGGGCCCAGCGTGCAAGTCGTCCACTTAGATTTTGCTGGCGCATTAGCCACAAAAGGCTAGAGTGATCCGTAATGATCTCAAACTCTTGGAGCTCTAAGTAGCATCGAAACCTTTGAACTGCCTCGATCGCCGCTAAACACTCACGCTCCGTTACACTGTAGTTTCTTTGAGCGGAATTCAATTTCCTGCTCATGAAGGCTACAGGCTTTTCTTCACCATTTTCGTCAAGCTGTACGAGGACAGCCCCAATGCCGTAATCACTCGCGTCGCATTGCAAATAAAATTTCTTTTCGAAATTTGGGTTGCTTAATATAGGTGCCGAGGTCAACAAATCTTTAATTTCATTGAAAGCAATTTCTGCCTCCAGCGTCCAAATAAATTTCTTTTTAGTGGATAGAGTCTCACTGATTGGAAATACAACGTTGGAAAAGTTTTCAATGAAACGCCTATACCAGCCTGCAAGGCCTAAGAATCCCCGAACTTGTTTTAGGTTTCTTGGAGTTGGCCAATCTCTGATTGCGCTTACTTTTTCGGGATCTGTGCTAATGCCACCATCGCCTATCACATAACCCAAGTATTTTACTCGAGTTACGCAAAATTTGCTTTTGCCTATGTTCAACGTAAGGTTTGCTGTACGAAATTGTTCAGCGATTCTTACTAAGATGGCTAAGTGCCGCTCAAAGTTTTCTGACACAATGACTAAGTCGTCCAAGTATCCAAAAACAGAAGTTTTCAAATCCGGAGGAATTAGGTCGTCCATCAACCGACACATAGTTTGAGGGGCATTGCACAGTCCGAAAGGCATTACTGTAAATTGGTACAGTGGCCTTCCCGGCACTGTAAACGCGGTGATGGGCTTGGCATCATCAGACAATCCTATCTGCCAGTAAGCGTCCTTAAGGTCTAATTTAGTAATTAGATTAGCCTTAGGCAGACGAGCAAAGATCCCCTCAATCGATGGCAATGGATAGGCATCTTTTTTTGTCACCGTATTGATTTTGCGCGCATCTAGACATAAGCGAACCTTGTTCGGTTTCACCACGAGTCTCATTGGAGAACTCCATGGCGAGCTTGATCTTTCGATAACTCCCAAGGCAAGCATACGGTCTACTTCACCAAACATAAGTTTTTCTACCGCTGGTGAAACAGGGTAGAATCTCTGCTTAATCGGTTTTGCCTCACCAACATCAATTGAATGCAATATTAAAGGTGTTCTGCCCAGACCTTGGCGCTCAAAACTGGGGAAAAGTGAAATGACAGCTTCAAGTTGCTGTTTTTGAGTCGGACTAAGTATATAATATTCGTTTGTATTCTCAGAATCAGATATTTCCATTTTTTCAGACGGACAATTGGACTTTTCACATGGAACCGACTGACTTAAACTAAATATTGATTTATCAATAACATCCACGGATTGCACCACAGATGGTAGTAAATCGAACTTTTTCCAGAAATCTATACCCAATATAAGACGCTGCGAAATTGATGGTATAATAAACAAGTTAATATGACCAACTTTGTCTTTGAATTTTAAGGCCACTGAGAGCCAACCAGTTACTTTTTGTAACGTGCCGTCTGCAGTTTTAACTGCATATTTACACCTTGAAAATTGTGGAAATTTTTGAAAATTGACAGTAGCAAGATCAGACCCAATACAGCTTATGCTGGCACCTGTGTCTAACAAACCGAATTCATCAAAATTAAGAAAAGACACCTTTGCGTAATACCGGCTATCTTTTGGATTTGAAACTATGGCAGATACAAGCAACTTATTGCACAATTTACGATTTTTATAAAATCTTCGTAATCTTTGGGTAGACCGTTTAGGCGCAGGCATATAGTCAATTTGGCAAATATCCAACTCATTAAAAATTTCGTTTCGTTTCGCAATGTAGTTTTCCCAACGTTTATGGTACGGGTATTTAGGCATTAATAATTTCTTTGAATCTTCCTCAAATTCATAAAAAGGAGTTTCTCGTTTCAAAATATTAATTTTTGAAAAACTCTTAGTTTTGTCATAAACATAATTAGGGGTTAAGTCAGGGTTATTTGTTGAATCAGGTATTTTGGAAAAATCTGGTAAATTTTTAATATTTAAGTTTTGTCCCTCGTTTGAGGCTGAAAATTTAAGTTTTTTGCTCTACGACTTATACACTTTTGACACTGTGGCTTGTAGGTGTTTTTGGCCCCACACCCATAACAAAAAATGGTGCGTTCGGACAAACAGTCCTCCCAAAAGTGTCCATAACTATCACAATTCCAACACCGATGTGGATTTTCTATTTTTTCAATCGCATCTACTTGTTCTTCTAATTTGACATTCTGCTCGATTTCGATCTCAGAAATTTGTCTTCTAGTCGCAAATCCTGGTGTGTTTTTCATATTTAAGTTTCGACGAATATAATCATCATTTAAAAAGCTCTCTCTTATCTGAACTAATCTTCTCAGGTGTGGAATCGATTCAACATTTACGTAGAGGAGTTCAAGCCTAATCTCCGGTCTTAGATTTCTAGTTAAAATTTCGATCAATTCAGAGTCGGATAAGGGAACTTGAAGTCTGTCCATTATAGATGTAACAGCTTCAAAAAACACATCAAATGTTTCCCCTGGTTTCTGTTTTCGATTCCTTATTTCTTCTTTTATATCGAAATTTGACTTGCAATCCCTGTATTGGCTTCTTAAAGACGTACAAAAATCACTCCAATTTATAAAACTGACTGTTTTATGGTATCGCCAATACCAATCGCGAGCCTTGCCAGATAAGAGGATATGTAAGTGTTTACAAATAACACTAAAATCGCCACCGAAGTTTTCATGGGTTAGAGTTCTCAGTCTGTACAAAAATTCTTCCACATTTAGACCATTTGATGAGCCATCAAATTTAAGACCCCAATTTTGTATAACAGACGTAATCTTATCACTATTTAGCGACGAAGTTTGAGAATTGGGGAAACTAGAATTAAGGCCAGAAAAATGGGCTTGAGGGATTCTGTTAGTCGGACAATTTATTGAAGGATTTGGAACTCTCTCGCGACTTTGTTGTGGGTTATTTATAGAATTTGGGCAACGACTATTATTAGCAAACGAATTAGGTACGATATTCATATTTTTTTTTAAAATTCTGTTAAGATTGACCTCAATCATTCTATTGATTTGGTCGTAATTAACAACCGGTGGTTGTACTGCAGAGGTAAAAGTATCAACTCGATCCTGTTCCGGAGAATTTCCCAATGTCCGGCTTTCGCTATTCGAGGTATCAAAAATTAACGGTTCATTTAATAGGTTTCGATTTGTACTTCTAGTTTGATATTGTCTAATATGCCCTCCCCGAGGTTTAGGTTTTGACTTTTGAACTTGTTTTACATTTAAGTTAAATTTTTTTAGATCAACTAGCTCACATTTCGAATGACATACAGGACATTCACTTTGACTAGCTAGAAAATTCTCTATACATGCCCTATGAAAGGCATGAGCACATCTACTAATAATCATGCATGGAATTTTATCATCCATTTTCTCAGAACAGACAGAACAATACTGATCCTGACCTGTACAAAGCGGTGGTAAAGGTGACAATGACGGTAGCGCAGATGCTTCAGCAACTTGTGCAAGAGGTGGGGATCTAGGTAGAGACATATTTCTCTAAAATTTTTACGTAGTAAACCACAAAAGAAACTCTGAAATTTCTCAACGAAATTGCTCCAATTAGAGAAACTCACAGCTGGTTAATATTTTTAACCCAATTCCGATATATAAAACTTTTCCTAGAGACTAATTATTTTACCTATTACGTATTCACATACAATTTTAAAAATCCTGTCCAGTTTAGAACAGTTAACAAAAAAAAAAATCTTTGTTTAAGAAATAGTATACTTAAAGAAAATCACTACCAAACATATAGTAAGATTGGAAAAAACTTAATTTTAATTTGAGATTTGTATTTTTGTTTGTTTAGTTTTTCGTCTGGTTTAGATGCTGTTAGAGGTCAAATTTCTTTTAAGGACGCTAAATTATAATCAACACTGAGAACCATTAACTTGTCTATTGATTATTTTGGATAAACAAAAGCTGTGCCAATTAGGAACAAACCAACTTTAAAGCAATACGTTTCATCTGCTAAACTAACAATTAAAAGATATTAAGTCGCTTTCCTCCAACATAATATAATCCGTTTAACCCGTTAGTTGCTGATAACTCAGTTACCTTTACTGCCACAACTAAATGTTTACCACAAAAATTGCAAAAGTATTTAGAAAGTATATATTCGCTTTCAATCAAGTTTAAAGGAACCTACAGCGGTTAATCGGTTAGGTAATTCGAACTTACTACAACAAATTCCTAAATATCCAGAAAAACCTGTACGTTTATTAAAAATAAAATATTTCAAATATACAAGTTCCAGCAACTTAGCTAATAAAATGAAATCTACACTTATCACAATTAATTTGGGAAACCGAAAAAGGTGTGATGGGAACCATTTTCGGCCCCACGTTGGGCGCCATTCTTAATCTGTAATGTACAAGTACGCATATACTTTTACTGATATAGTAAAATATCAAAAAATCTCATGCTTAACTACAATCGAAATTATAGAAGCATGGTCGGAAAAGACAGAAAGAGGTCGGTGGGAGCCTTACATCGCTAGCGATCAGTCGGAGGGGGGTTCGTGACCTTCTCTCTCTCTCTTAACTCTCTTTTACTACAAATTAAATTATATAGACTCCCTTTTTATAATTACGGAAAAAAAACTATTAACTGGGCCGGAATAGCATTGTATCAATAAAAACATGCCCCTTCAATGCTATGAGTTTTGAGCATACAAGAAATAATGGTATTGATTATATTACAGCGTCCTTAGTTATTCCCTGGTGTTGCTGGGAATCCACTTCATAACCCGCCCGTCCATGATCTTAGTAGTGAATATAAATTGGTCTAAGATCCCACAAATAAACGCTATTTCCCCTAACAAATCAACCCATGACGAAAAAATTAATTAATTTAATGGTTCATCCTTAGGATTTCTACGTGTATTTATTCAAACAAAATTATTAATACAAAAAAACATTATGCTAGAAAAAAATGTATTGAAATAATTTAATAAGGAGTATACCTTAAGGGTTCTAAATTCTATATGTAGCAACAAATCTGAACGATTGGGTAACTTTAATAACTTTATTTTTTCTGTTTTACATGATTTGATAAAACAGAATTAATATAAAAAGAAAAAAAAAACGAAATATCATGATAATTAGCAGAAACAAAAAAAAAAAAATACGCAGTGTATAGAAATAGAAGAATAACAAGATGATTTTTATATTTACTTTTGTTTTGCTTTCTTAATTCTTAATATAAGTTCATTCAAAAATTGAGTTTTTAAAAGTTCATAAACCACGAGAAAACAAAACATGTCAATATAAAAAGCACCTTTTTCACTAAAATATAGAATATAACATGTGAATTAAATTTAATATAAAATAATTAATATAAAAAAGTTACCATTGTAAAAATAGTTTTTGTGATTCTTACTATGGAACTAAACAAATGTTTTTTTCTGTTTAATTACGAAACAGCAACAAAAATGATCAATGAATGCAGTTACTAAAATTATTACAAAAACAAAACAATGGAATTATATATGTATAATTTTTTGTTTTTAAAGTAGTAAGACTCATTCATTGATAATTCCTGTGGAAGTCATGAATGGATTCTGGTTCTTTTTTTTCGGACGTTTTTTTTGGTTAGTTGTAAATCAAGTGTATATGCAAGAAATTTTTTTATTACACAGAAAAGAAAAGTATTGTTCTACTCACCACCTTAAGATGAAAGATGAGGCCTCGTCGATCACTGGGGTTGCTCTAATTAATTTGGCTGTGTTAAAGAATGAGGTTATTTCTTGCATATAATTAGTTTTATATTACTTAATTCATACGATTAAATTTTAAAAGCCAGGTGTATTGTCCAGGATAATAGTGATATATTGTTTGGGGTTTGTTAATGAAATATGGTTTTGGATTTAGTCCGTTTAACACCTATCCACAGGTTCTCGACGAAAACAGTAAGTTGCCACTTATGCCAAACAATATTCTAATTCTGAGGTTTCAATCGTACGGCAAATTTTATTAGGTTGGTCGTGTTCGGAATGGTTTTCACCCTCGTTATATAGATTCCTCTGACAGTACCAATTACAAATTGTTAGGTTATGTTGAAGTTTTCAGTAGAATTTTTAACAATTTTTTTTACTCTCAATTTGTAACTCTAATTTACGGTTTAGAATAAAGAGTTTTGAGGACGTATGTCCGACACAAAAAGGAGCTTCCACAATCTATTGAAGAAAAATTTGATTTCTAAAATATCGAAATACCACGTTTTTTTTTTTTTTAAGGTAACACTTACCAATAGTTCGATTTCGTGTGCAAAAGATGTGATACAATGTAAGGAGATGCGAATGCATTCCCCACGTAGGTTATGGTTTAAGTGGTGTACTCACTTAATTGCAACGTTTTCTTTTTTGGGGTTACTTGGAACCATATATAAATAAAAATCAACTAACGCCAAGTATTAAATTATTTTATGTGGATATTCCAAAAACAAAATTTTAGCGTAATCGCTTTCTGGCGTTGTTAAAACAATTTTTAAACCTTTATATTTTTAACTTTTTCAAGTGATGACCAATGGTTTTACCGATTATGATCCAGAAAAATTCCGTCTGATCTCCAACACAATTAAATTAAAAAGGAAGTAATGGACACATTTTCCAAATGATAAAACCCGATTACAAATGAATGTCGAAGCGGTGTTTTAGAGAGTATTACTTAATAGATTCAAATACAAAACGAATCAACTTTGGGGGTACCACCGAATAAAATCTCTTAATAAGTTTTAAAATCGTTTGACAAAAATTTGTTCCAACAAATACGAAACGAAGGCTTGCACTAATTTTCTTTATGTATGTCAACATCGGATTGTTTATCAACATTATGTGTATGTTAATGAAAATATAACTAAATGTTAATATATATACGTAGTAATGGATACAAAAAAAAATGATTATAAATACAAATGTTTATGAAATGTAAGCGCAAAAAAATTAAGCAACACTATTAAGGGATTTTAAAATATTTTAAAATTGCATGCTGTTAAATAAATTTATGTTAGTTGACAAAATGAAAAGAAATAAACCAAAGATATTTTAAGTATCAAAATTTTAATAATTGGTTAGGATATGAAATGTTGCGATCGTTCACCACAGTCATGACATACATTTCATAATGGCGTTTTTTTAAATTTATTTCTTTTTTTTTATCCGGCCGAGTTTATTTTATTTTATTTAAGTTAAATGTGATTTGTTTTGTATGAGACTAGAGGTTGTTATAAAAAGTAGAATGAGAGTTTTTAAAACTTTATCTCAAGTGTTTAAGAAAATTTGTTTCAGTATTAAAAATTGTTTGATATACATATTTTGAGTGCATTACCTGTCTACGCTTTCAATAACCTCTTGGCATACAGTTTCCATTTAATTAATTTATTTTTAAATTTAAGTCTTACTTATTATTTCTCACCAAATCCTCGTATTTTTTTCACAAGTGAAAAATAGCAAGCCTTTTAAGCATATTAAATCATAAAATCTTCAATATAAACAAATTTGTTTATATTTTTGACAATTTAAATTATGACTTTATATATGTATGTATATAGGGCAATATTATGCAGAATATTTTAGACTGCCTGACTGCCTCAGAGCCTGCCAGCTTGGCAGAATATAAACTCGTATCTAATTCTGTTGCTACTTTTACTGCTACTCCGTGGTTTGCTGTTGATGCTGATGTTTGGTTGTTGAGCTTCTGAACCAAAGGCTGTTTTCATATTTAAATTAAACCACAAAAAATGTATCATAAAGTTGTAAAATATATAAACAACTCTGTTCGTTTGCCTTATTTATCTGGGTTAAAGCGGGTAAATAAAAAAACAAAAAATTTGGTATGGAAAGAACTGTTCTTGCTTCTGGCTTCTGTCTATTCCAAGGATGCTGGTGGCAGTTGTTTGATGCTAAACTGTTTCGTTGTTGTTGCTGTTGTTAAATGCTTGTTATTGTAACATTACTTAAACCCATTTTTTATAACCATTCATACACAGTTTATTGTAGGCTTTAAATCTCGTTTAACTAGCTGCAAAATAAAAAAAAAAAGAAACAATGTTTGGTAAATGTTTATGTTGTAGATATAATTTTCTTTTTATTTTTGTTGGTTGCTTAATAAAAATTATAAAATATACTCAAAAACAAAATGCGGCATGTATTTTACTGCAGTAATTTATATCATAAAGTTTTGTTATTAACCAACAAAGTGAAATATACTTTTTTGATTGGCTTAAAAAAGAAAATTAAATAATTTGTGCTATAAATTTCCAACATTTATTTGTATAAGAAAGAAAAACTTGTGTGGCAAAAAGTCAATAATTTAGTAGTTCATTAAGTTTGCGTATTCTTGAAAACTCTTTGTAAACTGTTCTAGATAAAAACAATTTTAAAAACAATTACAATTATTAACAATGTGGTTGGTCACATGCCAATGACAAAAGTATTAAAATTTCGATAACCGTATGGTTATTTTTTGAGATATTAAGATATTTATGTGTCTTAGACTCAAATTTTGACTTAATGATTAAAGCAGCATTAACAATTATATTAATTAATCTTATAATTAAATGTATCTAACTCTAACCCTATTTTACGTTTTTTGTTAAACATTAACTGCCGTATTCAAAAAAGTACCTTTTATTTAAGAAAAGCTTACAAAACAAATTTTCTTCGAAAATGTTTATTAATAAACGTTTGTGAAATTTAATAATCGTTTATGAATGCGTGGGTTAAGTTTTCAGCGTTGCCATATGAATTGACAGTTTTGTTATGTATAAGTTTATACAGACAGTTATAGACAAAATTGTTCACAAATTTAGTGTTATTGGCAAAATAGGCTATACATTTTTGTTTTATGTATAATTATTTAAAATTTTTTAACTATATGAAAAGTAGAACATTTCAAGAACTTTAAAATAAAAACCTTTCAAAAAAAAATATGTGTTCATAATATTTTACACGGTATTAGTATTGACTTCTGGATGTGAACAATTATGACCCTAGTTAGAGATTATTGTATATTGTCCATTTGCTCTTTAAAGCGGCCTTAATCATTGTTTTACAAAAGTTTTTAGCAGTTTCGGCTTAATTTTTTCCAAGCTTTAACGGCAAGCTCGCAAAGCTTATATACAGGCGGGTTCCTCTGAGCAAAAAAAAAAAAAAAAAAAAAAAGATGTTTTGGAATGGACCAAAGGTACTCAAGTGTGTACTACTCTGGCGACTAATTAGGTAAATTTATTTTCAAATTTTTATTTTCTTTAAATTAACTTTTAGCTATTTCTGAAGTATGCTTAAGATCGTTGTCCTGCTAAATTATATCACCCTGTCGAGGTTCTTAGCCGAATATGGCTTATCTTGGAATCAACGGATCTTTAAGGACGATTATTTAGTGCTTGGCACACATTTTTCTTCTGAATTAGCGGAGTGCTCGAAGCTGGTTCCCGCGAAAACAATCTCAAGTCATTTATGAGATAATCAAAATTTTAAAATTTGGAATTACTCCACTCTTTTACGCTAACACTTTTACGCCAACCATGTTAGCTCCCGTCCGTGGCTGCAATCTCATAATCTAAGCATGTTACACGCATTGAATCTTTAAAACTAAATTTTTCCTACTTTTTTACAAACTTCAGCCGTTTTCAGCTTTTATTTTTGCTAAAAGGTGGGTTGTCGCTCTTTATTCTAGCTACTAATTTACTAGAACTTAAGTAACTTCGTACGATTTTAGTGTTTACATCCAAATTGTACTCTATGCTCAGTATTTGCCAGACCTTAATAGCTATATTGACTTCACCAGTAGGAATAAGTCGCTTTGATTCCCGAAAATCTTTTGGCGAAAGTTTTTTTTGGGTGACCAGCTTTGTTGCTTTTGTTATCTAAACCACACTTTTTTTTTATTTTACATTCAAATCTCATTGAAATGTTGTGTTTTTCGTGATCTTGCACTGTGAGATTTTTTTTTGTAAATTTTTCACAATGCTTTGTTTTAAAAGGGCCGCTTTTGACTTACCGTTCTTGAAGAAACTAGGCAAAATTTTATTGCTGAAACTTTTTTCAAATTTTAAAAAAATTAAATATTAATGACATTATTTACTCACTTTAAAAGCAAATCCTACTGATAAAACATAATTTTTTTTTTTTTTTTTTTTTTGGAATTTTTATGAAAGATTCACACAGGGTCAATATTGTTCACACATTTAGTTTGGATGTTAACTTAGTATAAATATAAAAACTAACGGTACTTTATAAAAAAGGTTTACATAGTATTATTATAAAATTTAGAAAGCCATAAAATAGTTTTAAAAAGTTTCCAAGTTGAAACTTTAATAGTTTTCATGGTATACATACATTTTTTTTTATAATTTCGTGAACAATTTTGTCCCTAACTGTATGTCGAAAATTGTCATCAAATTATTGCTCGTAAAATGAAACAAAAAAAAAAAAAAAAGCACAAGACTAGTAGTTTCGCATTATGTTAAAAAAAATATTTAAATATAAACGTATCCGCTCAATTAATCGTTGTTCGATTAAAATAAAAAATAATAAACTGAAAAAAATTCATGGGTCGCGCCTTCTATTAAGCATAATTGTACGGAACTTTGGCTTTCTAATCATTTCATAGATGTAGTGTTTACTTTGTTTATAGCTTGTTTTAATTTTGTTTTCCTTAAAGCTTCGTTCACAATCAAAAATATATTTTCACTTGGTGTTCAAAATAGAGCAACAATTTCTTTTGCAAACACACACATTTTGCATTAAGAAACGGTTTGCAAATTTTAGCCACAACAATTTTATGCGTTAATTATTATTTTTTACAATATTATGATAAAATTTTCATTCAAAACTAAGTAAATTTATTTTCAACGTCAGAAACAATTTCATACAAATTGTTGCTGAAGTTCTAGTTGACTCAACTTTAGTTACATTTTTAAAAAAATTTTAGTTACATTTTTGTTCTAAAAATGAGAGGAAAATATATGAAATACTTTGGGAAGAAAAAAGATAAAAGAAAAAACGAAATTGTTTTTTTGATTGTGAACGTAGCTTAATGCTTTGATTATTTTATTGTATTTAAAACTATATTTTTGGCAGTCGAATTTTTTATTTCTATAGCTTTTTTTATTTATTTAAATGCTTTAAAGTACGTAGTACGACTGAATTGTCATTTTTTGTTTATTGTTTAAATCAAGGCGAATTCATAAAGGTGACCGCATCATGAGATAGAGTTATGGTCGCTTTCCCTTCTTTTTAAAATACTATGTATTTTGTTTTTGTATAAAGTTAGAGTGACTGTCAAAATTATTTGTTGAAAATATAAAAAAGGAAATTTCTTGTTTATGAAATATGCATACACAATTGCTTTAGAAAGTAAATCTTTTTCCTCTATTGCAAATTAATGGTTACTCCACTTATTCCTTACGCATTTTTATTTCCTTGTGTTTATCTTTTAGATCCATTTTTTTTTATTTTATAAAATAAGTTTTTTTTCAAGAATTTAAGTTTTTGTTGAATTTAAAATTTGAATTAATTTTTTCACTAAATGTAAACAAAACTTGACATTCAGTATACACACAAAAAAATAAACAAAAAACAGATGACGTGAAAACTTCACCTTTATGAATTCGCCTTGGTTTAACTACAAATTTTTGGTTTTTTCTGTTTATTAAAATAATAAATAGGGATGAGATTTTCATGCACTAAAATATCGAAAATATGCGCTTTAAAAATGCAGTAAAAATCCAAAATATGCACTAAAAAATTAAAAATATGCACTTAAAACTTAAATAATTTCTAAAAAAAATCGTTTTTCAAATAACTTAAAAAAAAATTCAATAACTATTTAGAATTTTTGTTTGGTTTAAAAATTAAGTACTGAATGCCAATGCATTTTTTATTTGTTTTTTTGAAGTACTTAATTTTTTTTGCCAAACGTTTGGGATTTTTATGAATTTGTCGGTCTCTTCTTCCTTCCTCATTGTTGATTTTAATCATCGATATCAACAAGCTCTGCTTATTCCTAAATTACTCAAAGTTTTTTGAAAAGAATTCTGAACCATCTAGCCAGGCTCCCATCTTGTTACTACTGGCTGCAGTGGAAGTTGAATCAAGGGATACATTTCATTAAAAATTGATATACAGTCAAATCCCGGTAATTGGTACCCCGGTAAATTAATATACAATTTGGTTTAAGGATTGATGTTTGACTATTGACGTCAGCAGTCGTCGATGGCTGCGAGTGTAAGAAGGCAAATCCCTCTGAGGAGATCGAGTGGTAGCGATCGAAACATGTCTGGGTAACCAGCCGCCTGGCTTCGAATCTCAGGTCAGTCAAGAATGAATGATTACACTACGTGACAATTTTTTGACCAAATGAATTTGACACCTAATATTTATGTAATATTGTCCGCTGAATCCGAATATGAAGTCAGAATTGTCAAAAGTAGAATAGTTTTCGAGATATTCCAAAATAACCGTTATTTGTGTTTTTAAAAAAGATGCTGTGACTGAAAAGCAAATATCCAAACCAGATCGGTGCAAAAATGACAAAGTTACAGAAGATTAATTGCATTAACCCACAACAAATAAATATACAAAGCTAAATTTTTAGTAACAATAAATATTAAAAATAGCTTGTAACTATTGAATTTCTATGTGGGTTAACTTACTAAATCTTCTGTAGCTTTGCCATTTTTGTACCAATCTATGTCTTGTTGGGCTCAAAATGTTCATATTAAAATAATCTAATGTCGCATGCAATAAAACATTAGGATTTTTTAATCATTGGTTTAAAAATAATAACTTGAAAAGAACAAAATTGAACGAAATCATAAAATTTTCAATGAAGCTTGAACTTTTGTCCCCTGTAACTCTGTCATCTCTTGACCAATCTTCACAAGCAATCCATGGTTATTTTAGAAATTTTATAACCTTTCACTGAAAAGAAAGAATGACATAATCCGTTTACAATTTTTGAAGATATTTGCGTTTCAGTCACAACATCTTTTTTAAAATCACAAATAACGGTTGTTTTGGAATATCTCAAAAACTGTTCTACTTTTGACAATTCTGACTTCATATTCGGATTCAGCGGACAATTTTACATAAAGATTAGCTGCCATATTCATTGGGTCACGACTTTGTTGAAATTTTGTCACGTAGTGTTATCAATAACAATTTTAATTAATTTTCGTGTTTTGAAATTCCTTTCTTCATAAAAAATAATTTAATAAAAATTAAATTTCATGAACTTAAGCCTGATTAACAATATTGAAAATTTGGATTAAAAACCATAAATAGTTCAACAAAATAACCACAATACTAATTATTGTTAAAGCTGGGGCACGAGCTCTATGTGTACATTTGTCCTTCAAGTTGTGCTGAAAAAGGTCAACAAGAAAAGGAACTTCAAGAAGAAGACTTGACAAAAAGTACGAAAAAACAGAGGTGACGGAAAAACATGTAAAATCAATTGAAAATGGATAATCATTCAAAAAAGCAAATTTCGATCTACCATGGGTTAAAATACAATTTGGTTTAAGGATTAATGTTTGGCTATTGAAGTCAGCAGTCGTCGATGGCTGTGAGTGTAAGATGGCAAATCCCTCTGAGGAGATCGAGAGGTAGCGATCGACACATGTCAGGGTAACCAGCCGCCTGGGTTCGAGTCTCAGGTCAGTCAAGAATGAATGATTATCAATAACAATTTTAATTACTTTTCATGTTGTAAAATTCCTTTCTTTATAAAAATAATTTAATGAAAATTAAATTTGATGAACTTAAGCCTGATTAAAAATTTTCAAAAATTTGGATTAAAAACCATAAATAGTTCGACAAAATTACCACAATACTAATTATTACAAAAATATATGACATTTCAGTCTCTATATAAACATGTAAAAATTTCGACTTAAAGGCCTTTAATTTGCGGTAAAAAGCACTGCTAGAAATCCATACCACTTGCCATTCTTATTGTTTGTATTCATTGCTGTAATTCAGCGCGAAATAATAATAGCAAGTAAAAATTTGCGGCAAAAAACTGTGTGTGTATAGTTGCTGTTAAGATGTCTTCATAGTAGGGAGTGGTAAATGGGTTCAAAAATCGCTTTTCGATTTTTCGATCGATTTTTTTTTTCGGTTTTTGAAATCGATTAATCGAGCCAAAAAATCGATTTTAAAATCGATTTCAAAATCGTTTAAGATAAATTTGCAACCTTATATAACAAAGGGGGATACCTGCATTTTTGTTTTGTTTTGGCAAAATACTAAAGAAATTGAACTAAGATTTTTACAGTGGACAGATATTACTACTGTTTATAGCTTTCCTGCAAAAAGTGAAAATGTGTTAATTTTTAGATAACGTTTACAGGAACAAGTGCAATATTTCGCATATTAAAATTGTGTTCTTGTGTAGTGAATCAGGCCTGTCACAGAAATCAATTCAGACCTGAGTGTATGGATAGTATTTCAAATGATTATGACAATAGTTCTTGTTCGGTGGCGACTGTTTCTTTGCTAAGTTACTATTAAGTTAGTTTTAGAAAAGAAACGTTTGCATGTCGGAAAGATGCAGATTTATTTCCTTATAATTTTGTATTAGTTAGGATAAATTACATACTTTTTGTTTTTTCACTCTGCTGATAACTAGATTTTAATATCGCTTACACACTGGTCTGTTTGAATATTAGCGTATTCCCACAGGAATGTCATGGTTTAATTCACCTGTTGTGTTTCTATAATATGTTGATTTTCACAAAGCTCACTTTCAGTGTTTGGTTTGGTGCGATAAGCTTAGGACTGTTTTGTTGAATGTCCATTGATGATTTCAATTTATG
Organism: Pollenia angustigena; assembly: GCA_930367215.1. Classification (NCBI taxonomy): domain Eukaryota; kingdom Metazoa; phylum Arthropoda; class Insecta; order Diptera; family Polleniidae; genus Pollenia; species Pollenia angustigena. Next base: position 182,311,168 of record OV884057.1, on the reverse strand, counting down.
AAGAACAAGAGGACCTATATTAATTAAAGTCGGAAGTATACCAAGGGTACTAATAGGTTAATACGTTAAACTACAACGGTTTTTTTACTTTAAACCTGGGAAAAAATTTCAAGTTTTACTGTGCATGCCCAAATTTTGATAAAAAATAAAAAAATCGATTTTAAAAGCGCAATAATCGATTTCAGTATAAAATCGCATACGTAAATTCGATTGCAAAAAATCGATTTTTTTTACCACAAAATCGATTTTCGATTGGAATCGAAATCGATTTACCATTCCCTACTTCATAGCTGTATTTTAAATAATAAAAATATCGATATAATTCTCCTATCGATATTTTCGATATTTTAAGACTATCGATAATATCGATAATAATTAAAACTTTACTAATGCACTTCGACGTTTAAATTATAAAAAAAAAAAAAATAAAAAAATAAAAAAATTTTCTATACCAAATGTACTTTTTTTTCTTGCGTACACCAAAATTACAAACGTAAATAAAAAATGTTCTAACATAAAATTCTAAGGGGGAAGAAAAAACTAAATTATAAAAAATTTTCAAGCGAAGTAATATTGTATTCAATCAGGTATGTTAAAGCAAAGTGGATAAATTGCTTCATATGAGATCTCACAAACCATACGTCGATTTTAATCACAACTTGGATAATTAGATAAAATTCAGAAGAGTCTAGAGATATCTTACTTACAAATTTCCGATTAAGTTCTTCTTTTAATTCAATCCTTTACATATATTTTTTAAATGCACATTAAATGTAAGCTCCTAAAGAAAATCCTTTTGGTGATGAAAAATTGGTGGTGGAACGTGCCAAATATCTTCTGTAAACGTGACACATTTTTTATTTCTGAATGTGTAAAATGTAAATAATCAGGCGATTCAAATAATTTTCAAAAGTTTTGTTTTATGCGTTTTAAGTTGTCATATTTTCGAAATGTACAATAAATTCATAAATTCCAGTGTCGGAATTTTAAATAGGCAAAGTGTTTCGATTTATGTTAACTATTAAAGGAGAAAGTTTCTCTTTCAGGTAGAGCAATTTTCAAAAATAACAATACAATTAAAAATTTTTATTTTAAATTGGATTTTGTAGACGCACTATGGATGGCAGTCCGGAAAATCCCGGGATTTTCAGAATTCAGTGAATCCCGGCATTTATTTTTTTAGTCCCGGGATTTTCGGTATTCAGTCAGTACCGAAATTGTGTTATCTTTTTATAAAAACAAATTTATCTTGACTTTTCAAATGGTACAATATTGATATTTTGTATTTATATGATTAACCCTGGTTATACTACTGTATTTGAAAACAAAAGAAAAAAAAAATAAACTTTGCTATTCTCTCATCTCATATAAAATTCCGTGTTTTTTAAATCCATCAGTTTAAACGTATTTAAAAAACACGGAATTTTATATGAGATGAAAATATTGTCGTTCCACAAAATCCTTAATAAAAACTTTATTTTTCATCCGATTTTTCAAATTACGCTTAAAATGTTGGTAATTAAATATACTATTTGGTTAAGAAATAAAACATTCCAGATATTTAATAAAACGTAGCAAAAAAACGAAATGAAAATGAAAAATTTTGAAAAAAACGTTAAAAATTGACATTTTTTGAACTTTGAGGTGCCATTACTCAGCCATTTCTTATCAGATAGAAATTTGTAGCATATCGATGGAAAAGACATGGGCTCCACAAGGGTTTGAGTGGGACCATACACCGAAAAACACAAAAGTACCGTTATCTAAAAAACGGTACTTAGGAAAAAAAAATTACAGCGATTTTCGTGTTCAGGAGGTCCCAAATAACTTATCTAGGCATGTGGTGTTCATGGTATTTTTCCAAATTAAAAATTTGTAAAGCAGTGTAATTTAACCATGAATCGTCTTACAAACGAACAACGCTTGCAAATTATTGAATTTTATTATCAAAATGCGTGCTCTGTTAAGAAAGTTCTTCGCGCGCTTCTTGTGTTCAGCGATGAAGCTCATTTTTGGCTCAATGGGTACGTTAATAAGCAGAATTGTCGATTTTGGAGTGAAGATCAGCCAGAAGCATTGCAAGAGCTACCAATGCGTCCAGAAAAAGTCAGGGTTTAGTGCGGTTTATGGGCTGGTGGCATCATTGGATCGTACTTCTTCAACGATAATGAGCATCGTAACGTAACTGTGAATGGTGAGCGCTACGGTGAGATGATATCCAACTTTTTTTTTTGCCGAAAATGCAAGAGCTTGACTTGCATGACATGTGGTTTCAACAAGACGGTGCCACATAACATACAGCACGCTTAACAATGGACTTATTGACAGGCGAGTTCGGTGAACATTTTATTTCACGTTCGGGACCGGTCAATTGGCCGCCTAGATCGTGCGAATTAACGCCTTTAGACTATTTTATGTTAAAGCTCAGGTCTATACACACATGCCCGCTTCAATTGACGCATTGGAAGACAATATTGAAGCATTTATTCATGAGATACCGGCCGAAATGTTGGAAAGAGTATGCCAAAATTGGACTAAGTGGATGGACCATTTGAGGCGCAGTCACGGTCAATATTTGCATGAAGTAATCTTCAAGCATTAAAATATATGGACCGTACAATCGATTCAAATAAAGATTTCATGAATTTTTCTGAATTTTATGTGTTTTTTTAACTTTCCTATAGCTCCTAAAAAATCACCCATTATTTTACTATTAATGCTGGAGCAAAGTAGATAATTTTTTTCTTATAAATTTAAGGTTTTCAAAGTTGATTTTTATACTTTGAAATAAAAGTAAGCTATGATTTTTCCTTTTAAGTATTCTTTGGAAATAAGTACGTTATGTTAAAACCGTTTTGGTAATTAATCATTCCGTGTGATAATTGTGATTTTGTGCGAGTTATTTTTTTGAGTTACTTTAAAAATAAATAAAGCCTAAAGTAAATCAAATATAAAGAGACTATAACAAAAAAGGTGAGGCTAGGGGAGGTTAAGCGATAATTATATCTAGTGCCGTTTAGTATCAAAAGTAAGTACTATACATGTTTTTTTTTCAGCCACCACCTGCTGTCCTAGTAACCAGATGATTTTTAGTGCTTTCCTATATTTGTATAAGATTAGCATGACTGACTGTGTGAGCATCGCCCATCCCAAACAACTTAAGCCAGACACTTGAAATTTTGTAAGACTCCCCTCCCAATGAGTCAATAAAAAAGGAGAGACTTTTGGAAATTAAATTCAAAAGAGGTTAGAAATGGGTAAAAACGGATAAAATCAATAAAATTATATCTGGTGATCTAACAGAGGTAGACGTAAAATTCAAAAAATACCATTATTAAATCGAAAATTGAATGGTCATGTGTTTGGTACTTTTTGGAAATTTGCACATTTTGGGTATAAAAAAGGGCAAAAAGAAAAAGAAATGGGTAAAAACGGATAAAATCAATAAAATTATATCTGGTGATCTAACAGAGGTAGACGTAAAATTCAAAAAATACTATTATTAAATCGAAAATTGAATGGTCATGTGTTTGATACTTTTTTGAAATTTGCACATTTTGGGTATAAAAAAGGGCAAAAATATAATTTTGGTACTTTTTTGGCAAACAATTTATATTCTTAAGTAATAAAGATAAAAATAAAATTTAAATTGTGTTCTCTTCTCTTTGAAAGCTCTCATACAAATTTTGGTACTTTTTGGAAAATCAAATATATAAATATCGTTGGTACTTTTTTCTATTAAGCTATTTTTATTTTTTTACTGAATATATGCCCAATATTTGAATGCCAAATTTCAGCTATTTACTGAAAGAACAGATATTTGATATATATAGCTATGCAGTCGTGAGTACAGGGGAAGCAAAATGAATTGGTACTCATCCTTACCCACCTCAACCCCCACCCACCTTAAACGGAAAAATATACACTTTCTATGGTCTTTGCAAAATGATTTTTTGCGAAATGGTATGTTTCAGTTGTACCCCTAGTGGTGGTGGGTATAAAAATGTATGTTTTTTATGGATTTTTATGGTTTACTAAATTAATTGATATTGTTATATCACGAAAACCAGGAAACCCGAAATATACGATTGCTTAATTTGAAATCCCGATTTGGAAAAACCATTCCTGATTGGCATCCCTACACACATGCTCACAGAAAAAATTAAAAATTTTTTCTAATCACCAATTTTATACCAAATTCATAGAATCAAGCAATCCATTTGTTGATTTTGTACCTATTACCAAAATGATTATATTGATTACTAAAAATTGTAAAAATTTAATATTTTGAATATTTAATTAATATTGTGGTTATTTTGTTGAACTATTTATGGTTTTAAATCCAAATTTGTAATATTTTTAATTAGGCTTAAGTTCATCAAAAAGAGAAAAAAAAAAAACAGAAGTAAAGGAAGAACATGTAAAATGAATTAAAATAGATAATCATTCAAAGCAAATTTCGATCTACCAAAGGTTAAATACAATTTGGTTTAAGGATTGATGTTTGACTAATGACGTCAGTAGTCGTCGATGGCTGCGAGTGTTAAACGGCAAGCCCTCTGAGGAGATTGAGTGGTTGCAATCGAAACATGTCAGGGTAACCTGTCCGTAAAAACACCTGGGTTCGAGCCCAGATTGAGTCAAGAATGAAAAATTATCAGTAAATTTTAATTAATTTTCATGTTGTAAAATTCCTTTCTTCATAAAAATAATTTAATGAAAATTAAATTTGATGAACTTAAGCCTAATTAAAAATATTAAAAATTTTGAATATTTTTTTTTTAATAAATGATATTTTTAATTATAATTAAAAAAATTATCAAAGAACTTTGCCGTTTCAAACAATGTGTTGATTGATTTTGACAATTTCCAAAAACAATTTCACAAGTATAAATTATTTTATTTTAAACGAAATAATTTTTTGTTATTTGATTATTATTTTAATTAAAAATTTATTTCAAAACAAGCAAAATGTTAATTAAATTAAAATTATATTTTTAATTTTCGTTCCTCAAAAAAAATAATTGATTCAATTATCACATTAATTAAGTTTAAATACTTTTTAAATAATTTTTTTGATTGATAAAAAACTACTAAAAATTTTTTCTGTGCTTGTGTAAATTTCTTAACAATTAAATATAACGTATACGCCACTTATGCACATACACTAAAAGTTCATATGAGACGTATGATTTATATTAATTGCAAAAATACTCACCTGCCATAAAAAATCAAAATGCATTCTCTAATTTTTAAAGTAAAGCGGCTCATACACTTGCAATATTATTGTTCAATTTTACGTATTTTATCGCCTATGTGTATGTTATATTCGATGGTGGCATAATATATTGGAAACAATCAAAATACTTTTGATTTTTATTGCACAACGAAATGAAAGTGAAATGTGTTGGCAACATTGTACAATGCTATTTTATGTTAGGTTATGTTCACCTTTTTATTGAATGAATGAAACCATTGTGCGACTTATTGTATAATATAGGACAAAATGGAAATAATATGGCGAATATCATATACAATAATATTGCAAGTCTATGGGCTGCTTAAAGCTTAAAAAGTTTTTTACCTGAAATACTTTTCAAGCACATGCATAAATTTCTTCATTGAAATATTTTTGCATTATCTTTTTCTATTTATTTTTTAACTTTCTCTTAGTATTTGCCAAAAACTTTATTTATAAACTTTAAAATTACTTTACAGAACTTTGATAAAAGCTCTTTTTGTATAAAAATATCAAAAGTTTACCACAATTAAGTGGTCTTTCTTACACATTTTTTTTTATTTATATACTTTTTTCAACTGTAGCAATTTTTCTTGTTAATAAAAACCAGAAAGGAGGAAACGGAAATTAATTGTCTTGACCACAATTTAAAATCGCATTAACTTAGAGAAGATGAATAAATAGTTTTTGTTTCATTTTTTTTTTTTTTTTTCTTTTTAAACTTCTAGGAAGACAAGACAAATGTTTCATTAAAATTAAAAAAATAAATTAGTAGAAGAAAATTATAAGAAAAAAAAGAGAGCATAGAAGAAAAAGCCACCAAAATGTTGGAAGAAATATACAGGGAAAATGAGAAGTTTATATGTGCGTGGAATAATTTTAATGGTAGAGTTAAATGTTTGTTTTTCCACGACTTAAGATCTTGAAAAATACGACTTTATTTGTCAAGATTAGTTCCTTATTTTAAGAAATTTGATTAATTCCAAGAAGAAAAAAAACCAAAAATACTTTTTGCTAAGTAAACATTTTTAATACTAAAAAAGCCCATTATACTACTTGTAAATTTCACCAATTTATAATTTTATGTTTAAAATTCGTTTTTCATATAAAACAAAAAAAAAAAAAAAAAAAAAAAAAATTATATAATAAACTATATTTAAATATGAATTGATATTAAAATAGAATTGGTGAAAAAAATATGGTTGGAGGTAACCATATTTATTCTATGACCAACATACTACGGTTTGATTTTAACAATGTTTATGTTTGCAGGTTACCATATTATGTTTTAATATGACCATAGTATGGTTAAAATCAACAAAAATTTTCCAGAAATCAACCATAATATGGTCAAAATTAACCATATTTTGGTCAATATTTACGATAATATATTTTCCCAGAATTTTTTATAAAAGTATCCATATTATGGTCAGAATTAACAATAATATGGTCAATGATAATAATATTATGGCTATTTATTTCATCCATTTTTTCAATTTATTTGTTAAGTGTCAAATTATAATTTGATTTAAATTTTTATTCCTGATTCATATTCCAGCCTGTGACGACCTTCATTACCATATTTTTGTTCTACTAGTTAATTCCACGTAAATTTGTGAATTTTAATCAATAATTAAAATTAAATGAATGAGAATTTTAAGCAAACCAAGCAACTTTTGTAAAATGTTTGAAATTTAAAATTAAACATACATTGTTTTAATATATGATAATTTCGAAGATATTATTGTTATTGAATATTAATCATAACATGTTTGAAGGCAACCATTATATGGTTATAGCTATTGTGTGGATGAATTTAACCATAATATGGTTGCCGTGATAATAATATGGTTAATGTAACTATATTTTTTTTAAGTGTATAGTTGTAGCTTTATTTTATAAAAACATTATATGGGCAAATCCTGTGTCACGAACGCTACATTCGATTGCGTTTTCTGATTGATAATACATAATATGTAATACATGTGATATATTATATATCATTTATTAGATACAGCATCAACTTATATAAAGTATTTATCGCCATTAGTATGTGCTTACGGCTGGAATATATCATAATTACTTAGCAGGTATTTGTGCGCAATAATTGATCACATAGTTTTGTGACGCACGCTACAAAAAGTGGAAGTAACTTTAAAAGTTGAAGTGTGTTTTCCTAATTTTTAGCGAATTTTGCACCATAAGGTATACAAAATTTTAATTCCTTAAGAAATAAGAATATAAGAGAATTCTTAAATCACTTATTTTTACAAAATAAATTATATAAATAAAGTAATTTTGTGATTATTAATGAATGTATAAATTGATATCAATCTTTTATTGAGCGAAATTAATATTTTGATGGGTCTGCAGTCAGTGCTATTTTAAGCACAAAAATCACCTAAAATAATGGTTAATTCATGTATAACATTAATAGACCAGGGGTGGGGTAGGATTTGATAAAAAATACTGTTTTAATGATCATCGAAATACATATTTTTTAATATAAAAGTAATATTATACATCTAGCCTTATATTCCATTAAAAAAATTTATTTAAAAAATTTTGGGTTGGTCTCTGGGATTTGCCCATATTGTTAAATTCAACCATATTTGAAGTTTCAAGTGAAGTGAAAAAGTTTTGTTAAAAACAACAAAAGTCAGCTTGTTGCCATTGCAGGGACCATAATATGTTTTTTTAACCATACTTCAACCATGTTTTTTCTCTGCTTGTAGGAAATTTTTAATCGCTATTTAAATTTAAATTTTTTAAACTCTAAACCACTTTAAAGACAAACAAATACATAGATCTAAAGGCCGATCAATCCGACCGGAATCTAGAGAAAGCTCATTTAAATTTAATATTATAACAAGCTATTATGACCGGCAGTCGATCTAATTGTCAGAAATCTTAAAATAAAGGACTTTTTAAGTTCATGCCAGACAGCCAAACGGATTTTTGATATTAGATCGATTTAGAAAAGGATACTAAAAGCTGGTTCTAGAAACAATATTTTAATATGTTTCTGACATCAGCTAAGACTCATAATACCCGCCTTACTTATTGTAGGAAAAACTTGAATAATTCTAATTGTTTAAAATTGTCTTTTTTGGAAAGTTTGTTGTTTTCAAAAAAGGTGGAGAGGGTATAAGGTTTTTTGCTAAATGAAAATAGTGCTTATTTAAAAAAAGGAAAATTGGTCCACGACATAACATAGCTCTAATAAAACTTTTTTCGCAATTAGGTTTTATACCCATACACTTTCTAATTAGTTGGTATTAAGGTTAGATTTGGCCCCAAAATTATTTAGTGCCAACCTTATGCATCTTACAAAATTTTATTGAAATCAATCCTTATTTGACTTCCGAAAATTGTTCCTTAGAAACCTTGGCATTTATAAAATTTGAGGACAATAGCTATTATATCAGCTATTATGTCAATTTGGTGCTGGTAAGTTGAGATTTGACCTTAGGTCCATATAAACCACCTCCCTTTAGTTACTTTAAGACAAAAAATTTCACATAGATGTAGATATCTAGATAAGATACCCAACAACCATTGCTTATATAAATTTTAACCTCATAATATAATTTGGTTTTAGCAGGTCCATGTTTGCCCTTGGGGGCCTAAAAGGATACACTCTCGGAATTTCTTTTTTATATAATGTGGGGTATGGTAGCATATCAACGGCTTTGACCGACTATATTTTCTAACAAGTTAATTTTATTATTTATTTCTTATTTTCTGCAGTTCTCCATTTTAAAGCATACACAGAAAAAATTAAAAATTGTCTCCAATTACAAAATTCATAGAATCAAGCAAACAATTTATTCATTTTGCACCTATTTCCAAAATGATTATATAGATTACTAAAAAATGTAACTATTCAAAATTGTAAATATTGTTTTTTCAATAATTTACTCTGCCGTCGTTGAAAATTTATCAATTTTAGTAAATTTTGGCCGCCGTCAACGAAATGTGTGACTGGCCTTCTTAACGACTGCAATGTCACATCGGCTTCGAGTGCAATGTTATGACAATTATAACCAAGGACCGGAAATTACGAACGGAAAACACAAAATCAAATTTTATTTTTTAAATAAAAAATTTTTGTGTGTGAAAAAAAGAATATTGTTTTTCTGTGTTTAAAATTTAAACGAAAAAATAAAAAAAAATTTCTTTGAAAACAAAATTTATAGTTTCAAAAAAAAGCAAAAACTTTTTTTGTAAAAAAAAAACAAATAAAAATTTTTAAAAAACTTTTTTTTTTGTTGAAAAATATTTCTTAAACCGTTTTTTTTAGAATTTTTTTTCTATGCATGTATTTAAAAAAAATGTAATATGTATGTATGTATTCTCAGAAACCTCCCAGCTGTAAATATTGAAAGGACTGCAAGTGGCAGGCCCTTTTGAAGGCCTCTATACTCCTTTCTAAAAGATTCGCTTCGCATGATATCCTGCCTTCAGAAGTATGCCTTCTAGAAGGTATTAACTTCTTTTTAAAAGACCTTTTGAAATATTCAGTACACATTCGGTACTCCCTTCTTTGAGAAGGGAGAAAGGAAGGTGTTCAGTTTTATTTACTTTTTATTTTTAGTGACCTTCCTTACTCCCTTCTTTGGGAAGGGATCGAAGTTGTTTTTAAATGAAGTGTGGAAGGCCTTGCGCCCAATGACAACCTGTGTAAAAAATAAATAAGTATGGAATGCGGCGAGAAGGGCTTCTGACTGCTTGTGACTGCCAAATAAGCCCTTCTATTAGGCCTCTTTACTCATTCTAGTTACCGCTGGGCTCTTCATAAATTTTATTTAAATTTGTTTTGAAGAATGAAATTTTTATGACAATGCTTAAATATAATTATTTTGTTTTTGTGTTTTTATGTTTTTAAGAAAAGGTTTTATTTTAAAAACTTTATTTTTTTCGACGGCTTTTTTTTTAAAACCATTTTAGAAATTTTTTATTTTCTGTAAAATTTAGAATTTTTTAAACTTGCACAATAAATATTTTTTAGAAACAAAATAAAAAAACATTTTCCGGTCCTTGATTATAACGTAACGACGTCATCTCTTTTTATAGTTTTTGATGCGAGAAGTTCTCACTAAAGTTACAGAACATGGGTACAGGTTTCAACAATTCTACAAGTTTAAATTATTTATTTTTAAACGAAAAAATCAATAAGGATTTTTTGTTATTTAATTAATATTTTTATTAAAAATTTAATTCAAAAGAACTAATATGTAAATTAAATTCAAGTTATATTTTTATTTTCTTTGAACAAAAAAAAAAAAAAAAAAAAAAAATATAATTGATGCAATTATCACATTAATTAAATTAAAAAGCTTTTTAAGCAATTGTTTTAATTGATAAAAAACTACTGATAAATTTGTCTGTGTATGAGAAAACTCTGTAGGTTGTTGTTTTTTTTACTTTGCATAAAACTGTTATGGTGTTATTAAGTAACATTATTTTTGCTCACATACATATATGTATATATTTCTATGTATAAGTAACAGTATACAGTACAGATATAATTCTTAAAATATTGTACTAGTTTTAATGATATCTACATCTGTGGATCTATGGAAATCGCGTTACATATAAATATTGTAGAAACACCTGTTCATGTTTGATTAACGTTACTGCTGGTACTAGAATCATCCTTGTTTGGGCCGTCTTAAGTAATGCCAAAGTCATCCTCGTGAACTTACCTTGAAAGGCCGCTGATTTTTGTCCTATATTGTTCTTTATTCTTTATTGTTTGCATTATTACAAATTGTTGGCCGTATGTGGTATACATACATACAATATTAATTTCGAATTTGAGACTTTTTTAACAAGCTGAGCCCCCTACTGGAAAAGCTAATACGAGTTCACTGAATTACATGGTCGTAGCTGTTTTTCAAAATTTTTAATACTAATGTATCATACGATCATTTTAATACTTTTCGTGCCATGGTTTCATTAAATCTAATACAACTCTAAATTCAGCGTACTCAAATTAGCTTTAGCAGTATGATGTTGTTAAAATTTGCAACAAGCACAGTGTTACTATTATCGTTTTTTTTTTATTAGCTTAAGATTCGGCTGGGAGATATTCTCATTACAAGTAAGATTTGTTTGCGGAAAACAAATTAAATTGATTGATGTGTTTAAATCACTAAATAAATAAAGATAAAAAAATTGCATTTTAAATTTTTTAATAAAAATAATTTAATTAATTAATTAATTAAACAGTGTTTTAGAGTACACTGGTAGGCTAGTTGGTAGTGAGCTACCCTTATAGGTATGAGGGTAACTGGCTTGATTCCCTCCAGAGAGTCTGGTCTGTTTCACTTCAATGGGCTGAAACTCTAAATTACAATTGATCGGTTAATTAAGTTAGAATATAATTAATAAATGCATTTGCATTTCCCCAGGCGATTGTTTTTTGGGCGAAAAGCATTTTTTTCTCTGGCGATTTTTGAGGATAGATATTATTATAAATTCCATTTTTGCAATGGCAAGACCGATTTGGTCAAGATGTGGGTACACATTAAAAACTTTTTCGCGGTTTAAAACCTCTTCAAGAGCTTCAATGTTTAATTTTTCTTGCATCTGCTTTGCTAGTGGACTTGCCGAGAATTAATTGTGGTTTTTATTTTTTTTACATTCTGATTGTTATTGATTTATTATTTTATAATTACCATAAGACTCGTTACTTCTGTTGAAGCTCTTCCCCAACCGTCCAGAAGACAAACAAATATATATTTTATACTTATAAGTTTTTCTTCACTGTACCTATGGAATATGTAACAAAAAAATTCAAATTTTCTAAATTTAATGCACACATTCAATTTTTTTTTCTTTTACACCCGGAAAAAACAACTTTTGAAAATTTGGAATTGTAGCTTCGTCTTGCTCTCCCTAATACACTTAACTTGTTAAAAGTGCCTTGACTGTACCATTATATAAAATATTCTATATTTTTATTATAAATTTGTATAACTTTTTTTATAAATAGTACTATGTTTCATTTAAGTCTATTGTTAACACAATTTAATATTGCCAACAAAAAATTCACTGACCTATAAAATGTCGACAGCAAAGAATTATACTAATGCAACTGAAGTTAAACAAAAAATCCTAAAAATAAACACCCTTTAGAAAAACAACACCGAAAATAAACCAAAAGAAAAAAGCAACAAAATAATTTTGTGCTACTCAAAAACAGTAAACAAAATTTGAAAAATACAATTTATTTTCTGCTTATAAAACTTAAGCGAAACTATTAAACTTTTGTTTTTTTTTTCTACATCTGACCTCATAACTTCAAACTGTTACCAAGAACTAAACAAACTAGAATATTTATAGAAAACAAAAACGTAGAGTTAAAAAATATAAAAAATATTATAAATTAACCTTGAAGCTACAAAAAAGTTTATTGAAATATACATGTTTTTAGGTCACCACTATATACGAAGCGGTAAAGCAGAACTGTAAAAATAAACTCAATAATACATTTTACTACTCTTCAATAACATGTTATTAAATTTTAAAAATAAAGTTCCATTTTTTGCTATTTATTACACAAGTAGAAAATTAGTACCCGCATTACAACACGTTTTTAAAAATCTCACACAAACACTCAAATACTTATATTAACACATATAGTCATTTAATGATTATCTATGTAGGTACATAATGTATTTAAATATGTGTTTGTAAGTGAATGATGCACTTAAATATTTGTATGCGTGTTTATGAAGTCATAGATGTAAACACATACATACATATATACATACATTTAAATCTAAAGTAAACTTTGCGTGTAAGTGATGTTAAATATTGTCTAGCATGACGCCAAATATTAGTGACTAGACTTGGAAATAAAATAAAAAAACACAACACATAATATTCATAAAGTTTAAAAACGTAAAAGGACAAAGTACATTTCATGACAGTGGTGTGGCAATTGGAGTAGGGGTTCTAACAAACATTGAAATGCCTGCGGAACTATAGAATAGAATGGCGATAAAAAACGAAAGTAATAATGTTAATAAATTAAATTTTATGTCACTTTTAAACAATTTTGTAGGTAATAAACCATTTTCATAAAAGGCGATTTTTTAAAAGGGAAACATTTCTACGAGCAGATTTGGAGGATATTTAATAATAATCAGTCTATTGTCTCGACTCATTTTAATTTAGTTTTATTTTTTTAAGGTATTCACAGGCAAGCGGAGATACAGCAGATTTTAAATATATCCCTAAAAAGTCCGCAGTTAGATGTTTTAAAGCTATCTAATAGCAAACACTTTACACAATAAAATTTAACTTAAATTTTCCCCAAATATTTCTTATAGAGAACTGTGTTTGGTGATATTTCTAAAACAAGACTTCAGCATTTCTAGCAAACACTCTAAAGATTCATAATTTTATTTAAAAGTTTCTGTTATTCGTGCTTAATTCCCAATTTTTATTCTTGATAAAAACACTGAAATTTATTGTCGATGGGATAAGCTATTCCTATGCTCATTTCACTGGTTGCTTAGGCCAGATCGTCAGGAAACTTCATCCATAAAGATTTTAGAAAAACTAATTCATAATTTATATAAAATATATACAAGGAAAGCTTAGATGCATATAACCTTATAAAAGGCTGAGTTCTAAAAGACCCTAATACTTTTCAGTCAAAATAAATAAGTGAATCATTAGGTTCAATGATGCACAAATTCATATTGTGTACGCATCTATTACTTTTTTGGTGCACTTTGGGGCACTTCTGATCTTGCACAATGGCTTATCTCATAGAGGTCGTGTATAAAATACATTTTGGGTAAACTGAATGGATTGGGCTCCGCGAAAAGCCCCCCAATGAAATAACGCCCAAACGAGAAATGACATATTCCCCAATTTTTCTCCATACATTTTTGGGTGTTATTTCATATGAAATAAATCCCAATTTTTTGGGTCGTTTTTCATTTTTTTTTTTTGGGAATTATTTCATTCCTCATTTGGGGTTTTGAAATTTATGAAATAATCTCCAATGAAATAACCCCCAACAAATTTTTAAAATTTGGGGCTTGTTTCATAGCGTCTTTAATTTGGGTGTTATTTCATTTTTTATTCGGGAGTTATTTCATTTTTAAGGCTGTTTGTTTTTGGGGGTGGAGGTAGCTGTGTAAAGGCCAAACGTAAAAGGCAAATTGTCTTCCGAACTGCAAAAATAGAGCAGGGCTACAAGGATCCGGGTGGGTAAAATAACTGCAGCAATATTTTTGAACCGAATATATCCTTATTATGAAGAAGACGCCTGCGGGCCTCTACACGATTCATTTCAATAATTTTGCGACTTTGCTGTTGGTCCATATTGACTTCATGAAAGCCTTTGTGAAACTGACTCTTTTATGAATTTTGGGCATTATTTCATTTTTGTTGCTGATGGGGTTTATTTCATTGGGGGTTATTTCATTTTCATCATTGGGTGTTATTTCATATGAAATAACTTGCAAATATTGGGGGTTGTTTCGTTTTCGTTTTGGGGCTTATTTCATTTCTTTTTCGATGTTATTTCATTCACTGATTTTGGGTGTTATTTCCTATTTTTTTGGGGTTTATTTTATTGGGGGTTATTTCCTGGGCGTTATTTCATTGGGGGCTTTTCGTGGAGCCATGGATTGTTGGGGATTTTCACTCAATGATTTAAAAACATATTTTAACATATTATGTTTATATAGACCTCCAATCAGCAAAATATGTTTAGCATAAGTTGCAAACTGTTTCAACGTAGAATGCGTTATGGGAAGGCTATAAGTAAGTTTCATAGCTTTATTTTGAGCAGACTGAAGAAATATTAATGAATGATTGATTCTACACCCGTTTATTATTGGAAGATATGTGAAATCGTGGCTGGTAGAAGTAACTGGTAAAGTAGCATTTTTAAGTCAAGGCTGAGGTTATTTTTAAACTGCCAATCCCGGAAGAAATTTTTGACTTTAACATGTTTATATGACAATCCCAAAGTAAGTTGTGGTTCAAGTTTACTCCTAAATATTTTACCACATCAGACTCAGTTATCCCACTGTCATCTATATAATCAGTCATCTTTTCTTTATTTCTAGATCGGAATGGCTTAAATCTAATTAACTTTGTCTTATCTGTGTTAAGGATAAGCCTATTGAGGTTCGAGAACTCCGATAGTATTTCAGCATCGTACTCGATCTAGATCTGGAAAATCTTTAAATGATGAATGTAAAACATGCAAACATCAATAGCATACATAAATAATTTTTCATTAAAGTTTATATTGAATATGTCATTAATAACAATTTTAAACAGCCAAGGGCCAAGAAAGCTTCCCTGAGGAACACCGCAAGTTACAGGCTTCATATTACCTTTTGACTCACCCATCTGGACAAACTGTTTTCTGTAAGACAAATAATGCAAAAAATATTCAGAATTTTGCCCACTAGTCCAATTACTTTAAGCTTTCTCATCAAAATATTGTAATTTACTAAATCAAGTGCTTTGTAATAATAAAAAAAAACACCAGCAACGCCACAAAATCCCGCGTCTAGCTCACCACATAAATATTCAACAAAACTAACCACAGCTTTCTCAGTTCCCGCTCCTTTTTTAAAACCAAACTGGTTTTCAAAGAATATGTGGTTTCTGTCGAGTTAATCAGACAGTTGGTAAAATATAAGCTTTTCAAATATCTTTCTTATCCACGATATTTAAAACCTATAAAGGCCGAAAATTTTCAATATAATTGAGGTATTGTGGTTATTTTATGTATTTTTAGAGCATTTGGAACACTTCCTTCATCAATTGAAGCACAGCCGCGAATAACGTTGTAAACGCCACATTTTGCAAAAACTGTTTTTTTGCAGATGACTTTTTACATTCACTTCTTACACAGTTTAAACATCAAATCAACAAAAACTATGCACCTTAACGCCTTCAAAATGGCGTACAAAGTGTCAGCCAGTGGAAGAACATTGCAAGTTACTAACAAAATTATGAAACCGAAATGGCTTTGCAGTGCGGAATAATGTTTTAAAAGCCTCTTGCATTAAAGGTTTTATTATCATTATTTTTAATAATAGAAAAAAAAAATTTTTTAAAACAAATAATGCTGCCTATCAAAAAACGTTTTTTTGTTCTCCTGAAAAATTATTATTTTGTAACTTAAAACGTTATTCGCGGCTGTGCTTCAATTATATTATTAAAAGCAACAGTTATAATATCCGCTACTACATAAGTTTTTTAATAATTTAATTTTATATCAGCAATATTTTAGTTACTGTTAACATTTAAATGCTTATCGCAATTACAAAATTTGAGTATTATTGATTTGAAATAATAATTAAATAATTATTCTAACAACTAAATAACGATAACTTTGAAAACATATTGAATTACTTACAACCATTTAATGATATTTAATAGCCATAACATGATAACTTTCTATACCTGTAGTCATAGTATGCTAAAGATGCAAACAAAATATTGTCCACCTAAACAAAATACTGTGATATAATTTATAAATTATGTAAACTGACGAAAAAAAATTATTGTAAGTTATGGCCTGTTCGTCGATTTCGAATGAAGACTTCGTTCCCTTCACTTACATGTAAAACAAAAACAATATTTTAAAATTCTTCGTTCGAAATCGACGAACAGGCGCTTAATTTGTCAAAAATGAAGATTGTAATTATTGTTATTATTGACTTCTTTTTACTTTGCATTTTTACAATGTTGCCAGATTTTAATGAAAACTCAATCCCTGAAGAAGTTGGAAAGTATACCAACGTCGGATTTTATTGAGAATAAAATCGTCGTTTTTAAAAAATCGTGTTTAAAGTTTTTTTAAAGTTTTTGTCAAACCTCATTATTGACTTCTTTTTACTTTGCATTTTTACAATGTTGCCAGATTTTAATGAAAACTCAATCCCTGAAGAAGTTGGAAAGTATACCAACGTCGGATTTTATTGAGAATAAAATCGTCGTTTTTAAAAAATCGTGTTTAAAGTTTTTTTAAAGTTTCTGTCAAACCTCAATATAGCGGTAAATAAAAATTCTTCATGTTGGATTTTTCGACAAATACATAATACCGTTTAAACTGTTTATGTATTTTTAGAGCATTTGGAACACTTCCTTCATCAATTGAAGCACAGCCGCGAATAACGTTGTAAACGCCACATTTTGCAAAAACTGTTTTTTTGCAGATGACTTTTTACATTCACTTCTTACACAGTTTAAACATCAAATCAACAAAAACTATGCACCTTAACGCCTTCAAAATGGCGTACAAAGTGTCAGCCAGTGGAAGAACATTGCAAGTTACTAACAAAATTATGAAACCGAAATGGCTTTGCAGTGCGGAATAATGTTTTAAAAGCCTCTTGCATTAAAGGTTTTATTATCATTATTTTTAATAATAGAAAAAAAAAATTTTTTAAAACAAATAATGCTGCCTATCAAAAAACGTTTTTTTGTTCTCCTGAAAAATTATTATTTTGTAACTTAAAACGTTATTCGCGGCTGTGCTTCAATTATATTATTAAAAGCAACAGTTATAATATCCGCTACTACATAAGTTTTTTAATAATTTAATTTTATATCAGCAATATTTTAGTTACTGTTAACATTTAAATGCTTATCGCAATTACAAAATTTGAGTATTATTGATTTGAAATAATAATTAAATAATTATTCTAACAACTAAATAACGATAACTTTGAAAACATATTGAATTACTTACAACCATTTAATGATATTTAATAGCCATAACATGATAACTTTCTATACCTGTAGTCATAGTATGCTAAAGATGCAAACAAAATATTGTCCACCTTAACAAAATACTGTGATATAATTTATAAATTATGTAAACTGACGAAAAAAAATTATTGTAAGTTATGGCCTGTTCGTCGATTTCGAATGAAGACTTCGTTCCCTTCACTTACATGTAAAACAAAAACAATATTTTAAAATTCTTCGTTCGAAATCGACGAACAGGCCCTTAATTTGTCAAAAATGAAGATTGTAATTATTGTTATTATTGACTTCTTTTTACTTTGCATTTTTACAATGTTGCCAGATTTTAATGAAAACTCAATCCCTGAAGAAGTTGGAAAGTATACCAACGTCGGATTTTATTGAGAATAAAATCGTCGTTTTTAAAAAATCGTGTTTAAAGTTATTTTAAAGTTTTTGTCAAACCTCATTATTGACTTCTTTTTACTTTGCATTTTTACAATGTTGCCAGATTTTAATGAAAACTCAATCCCTGAAGAAGTTGGAAAGTATACCAACGTCGGATTTTATTGAGAATAAAATCGTCGTTTTTAAAAAATCGTGTTTAAAGTTTTTTTAAAGTTTTTGTCAAACCTCAATATAGCGGTAAATAAAAATTCTTCATGTTGGATTTTTCGACAAATACATAATACCGTTTAAACTGACCAATTTTTTTTATTCTATGCATCCTTTAAGACCACAATAATGTCATTCAAAGTTCAAGTCCTCAATATATCTGATACACTATTTTATTTTTTACGGCAAACGCTGTTATATTCAATAATTTTACGGTATTTTTATTTAATTATTTGATTTCAAAAATATCAATTTGTAACATTATAAAACAGTGATTAATTCATAGTTTTGTTAATTCAGTGGCACATATTCATTACTTTCCAATTTGGGTTATTATAAACAAAAAATTATTACAAATTAAGGTATACATTGCGTAATGCATATGCGATTTTCACGAAATTGGGATGATAATGGTCGTTTTTTCTTAGGTGGAAATCAGCTAGAATTAGTTACGGAGTTTCTAGACTTAGGAGTTCTCCTTGATTGTAAATTAAATGTTAACAAACATATTGTCATGATGGTGAATAAAGCTCGTGGCGTGCTTCCTTTTATTAAAAGATGGGCTAAAGAATTTACTGATCCTATAATAACCAAACGTTTGTATACATCGTAAGTAAGGCCTATCCTGGAATACGGTTCTATTATTTGGGATCCCTACACTGATTGTCACAGGAAACGCATTGAATCTGTTCAAAAACAATTTCTCTTATTTTGTCTGGGAAATACAACATAGAATGCAAATGTGAATCTTCTTCCATATTCTGCAAGACTTTCTATAATTAATTTGCCGACTTTAGAAAGCAGACGCATCATGCTTAACGTTGTTTTTTTAGTAAATTTATTAAATTGTTCGATTTTCTCAGAGTTCTTGCTGAACACAATAAACTTCAATATACCTCTAAGGTCTACTCGGAACTACGCACCTCTTCATCTACAGTGTTTTCAAACTAACTATGCAAACGCTGACCCTTTAAGGAGATTATGCAAAACTTTTAATGATTTCTATAATTTTATTGATTACCCTGTTAACGTAAATATTTTAAAACGTAACATCATTTTGTTCTTGAATGTAAACCATTAGTTAAGTATCCTTATAAAATGTATATTATATTATTGGTCTGTAAGGATTTTAGTCCATAGACCGTGATTAAATAAATAAATAAATAAAATCAAGAATAACTAGAAGTTCATTCGTCTTCTTTCTCTTCCTCTGCTACATCTGGCTCATCTAAACAATTTCGCTTCTTTCCACCTTGTACGTTAAAAAAATGACTGCGAGCCACTAGAAATTACATTCTTCCTGCACAAATTTTGGAGATCATGCAGCTTTCGATGGTCGAAATGAAACTATTTCTCAAACAATAGTGTATATTATTATAAGCTATTTTATGAGTTAAAGTTTTCATAAATTGTATTTTTTTCTATAGGCTAATGCGTATACACTATTGTTCTTTTAACAACTTTGGAGTGGCAATTTCAAGTAAAATAGGGCATATGAGCTAACACACTTATTGAAGGAAAATTTTAAACAAGAAATTATACACTATTTTTTCCAACGACATTTTGACCCAATTTTTGGAAGTAGAATTTGACGAAAATTTGACCAGACATTAAAATAATAGCGTATGAGCACATACGCTATTGTTATATTGAGGGGACGAAATAAATAATCTTTATTTACAATAAATTAATGACGTTAAAAGCCTGCATATAGGAAACTATATAAACTATTTAGATAATCAAAAAAGGTCGATCATAAAATATCTTAACTCTAGTAATATTTCGTTAGCGTAATTTGTAAAATAATTTTTCATCAGTTTAAATAATTAAAAAATAGGATCCGGGAATTTAATTCTCATGGTGAGTAACATTTTTATTATTAATTTTCATATTAATTCGAATGTATATTCCAAGTCAAACCACAATCCAATAACCTTCATTCTTTGAATAGGCCTATTCCATCAATATTTTCCAGGAAGGCTTTATGGATTGTAGTTTGACTTGGAATACACATTCGAAATAATGTGAAAATTTAAAATTAAAAAAAGTTAACAAATAATTCATTAAAAAATTGTTTAATAACACAACAAAATGTAGTACTTACGAGATTTCGAGCTAAATCTTTTTGTTTTTGACTAGTGATGTAACTTTGATTTTTTCCTTATAGCTAGGGATGCGATTTCCATGCAAATGCATGTTTTTTGTCGATTGTCTAAGAACGATGTCGACCAATTATCTTTCCGAATCATTAAATTTTAGTTAAAATGGCATCGATTTGTTTTTGCATATTGTTGCATATTTTGGTGAAAATGCATATTTTTGCATATTTTGACATTTTTTAGGGATTTTTTAATTTCCATTCTATAAAAAAGTTCTTAAAAAAATTTTTAAATACACAAAAAAAAACTTTCCAAAAAGTTTTTAAATAATAAATAAATTCTTTTGGAGCTTTGCTTTAAATCAGTGAAGGGCACACACATACCATCGCAGTTATGCTTGTGTTGACGAAATAACAACAAAGCAACAGCCGAACGTACATTGTCACAGACCACACAAAGAAGTTTATAGTGTATATGTGTCGACGTCACACAAGCAGCATTTTTATTCCTATGCACGCGTATATAGGATTTGCAAATGTGCCCGTCACTGCTTTAACCCATTAAGGCCCGATCCATGATCCCATTGAGCTATAATGATGAAACTTTTACAATTTTATTGTTTATACCTAAATAAGAAAGAAAACAAATTTTGGGCAAATCGGATGTGTGGGAGCCCAGATAACCCCCGTTGCGAAAACGCAACATTGGGCCTTAACGATATAAAAATTAAGCGCATTTGCAAACATTTTAAATTAAAATTTTTTATTCACATCTTTAGAAAAAAAAAAAAAAATTAAAATAATATTCATTTACATTTTATTTTTAATTCAATTATGACATGCTCCAAGACACTTTGGGTGCACTGCTACGTCACTTTTTCACATTTGTAAATTGATCGGTCCATAATTTACCATAGGACCCATATAAAGCCCACTCTCGAAAAACACTTTAGTACATTCGTAAAGATCGGTTCATGATATACCACAGGTTCAATATAATGCCAACTCCTGAAATATCCTAGCTGTCAGTGGATGGTATCAAATATTTGTCATAGCCGAATATAGCACTCTAACTTGTTTTTCTTTAATATTCTGGGAGAGGATAATTTCACATTACTTGTTCAGTTTTCTTTTACTATAGCTATTGAAGTAACACTGCTGGAAGCTTGCGTCAATTGTTCCTGGAATTGTGAAAATAGAACAAGTTCAAAAAGATAGAACTCATGACCAGTGAAAGGGGAACTAATCATCTAACTGCTATATAAAGAACAAGAAGGTAAAAAAAAAAATGAAGTACGGTACATACTACATTGTATCGAAATAATCTTACATTGTTATAGCGAACACTAAACACGTTCATTGAGAATAGATGTGTGACTGGTCAAATAGTGTCAATTAACCAATAAAAACCCCATGTAAAAGTGATAGGTCTTATTCATATAAAGTGTTAGAACTAGAACCGGTGTCTACCCCCAAAGACCTATCACGGAACTACTTTGGTGTAAGTTCGCTTCCCTTTAGGAAAATAACACACTTGACATAGAGAATTTACCTACTGCGTAATAACAACAACTTATAATTTACATGTATACATGTTTTATTATGTTGTTTTAAATAGCAAGTGATTGTATAAATATATTTTCTTTGATAATTTTATGTAATTTGTATATGGTTTAGGCCTAGTGTTGCGTTTTCGCATCACGGATGTATCCAATCATAAAAAAAGTCTCAAATGTCTACGATGATTGGATTTTTGAGTAAAAATAATAATGTTCGTATGTTAGCTATCTCTTTCAGAAGTTTCAGATAGGTATATTATATATTACTTTATTTTTTTAACTTTTCCAAAAGTACCCAAAAAACAGGAAAAATTATAAATTTAAATTAAAAATTTTTATAAAAAAAACTTATGTATGATACAAATCCAAAAACAATATCACGTAACAATAAAATGCCTGAGGGGAGGTTTAAGTGAACGTTGCGAAAACGCAAGCAGGGCCTTATTGGGTTAAATACAAGATTTTCAAGATGTCGACAAAATATGCTTCTTTTTAAATGGGTTACAAATTACTTGCTTGGCACATGGGTTATAGCGCGTTGCAGAGAATTTAGAAGCCAATTCGACATAATATTGCGATTTTTAATGAAATGATCCCTTGATTCACCTTCCACCGCAGCCAGTAGTAGCAAAATTAGGGCCTATCATCTAGCATCTAGCTTCAGAATTCTATTTAAAATAACTTCGAGTTATTCAAGAATGTTTGAAGAGCTTGTTGATGCCAATGGTTGTGCAATTAAAAAAAGGAAAATAAATATTACATTTAAATAACATCAGAAGTTAAGTAGTAATTTATTTTCTTATTACGGATATATTGGTGAAACAATAACTAATTAGGAGGGATTTAGTTCACTTAATACTCAAGTCAAATTAATTGATATTGCAAAAAGTAAAATTAACAACGTGGAAGGAAGAAAAGTCTAAAACGTTTTGCAAAGAAAATAAAGATTTCAAAAATTAAAAAAAATTTTAAATATTTTTGATCTGATATTGAAACAAAGTGAGATCTGCAAACAAATTTTTTCAAAATTAATTGGCATTCTTCGAGTACAAGACAAAGTTTTACTTTTAATAAAAGAGTACCTTTTTATTTAAGCGACCGACCGACGGGAGCTTTCTAACCTCCACTGCTGCAGTAAATCCAAGCAGCTTTTAAGCTTGATCAGCAACAGCGCCAAGGGATCCATCTACAGGCCGAACTTTCCCACAAATGTGTAAAATCAGCACTTTGGGACAATCTGTGATATCGATTTACGTAAAAACCTTTCTTGCGACCTTCACTTAAGCACTTACCAAAAGGAGTGAAGGATCATTTACACATAAATGTAGCAATTCAAATGTATAAATCATCAAAAATTATACACCCGGATCTCTTTAACCTCCACTGCTATTTAACAAATCTATCAGCTTTTGTTGAATAGCAATGGCACCTAAAGAGTTCACTCCCCACAGTTCGACTTATTCAACAGAAAGCCTCATGAATTCTCTACCGGTAAATTTGGGTTTAAGACACAGCCACCACTTGTTCCCCATAGGGGGTTTTTTTTAGTAAAAGCAAGGCTTCCACAAAGACAATCATCCTGATAGACCGGAAGAATTTCTTGCAAGTATCATGCTAACGGAGACCTCACCACAGTCAGACCAGTCAACATTACTCACTGGAGACGACTGACTCCTGTGGCACCATCAGTTAAGTTCTGAGGTCCAATTTCGAACACAATGACCGTTATGGACCTCAAGAAGCACTGTCTTTTGAAAGTCTGGTGCAACTCAGGTTGCATTTACCTGATTTGCAAAATGCATGAGATTCCGTAGAATACCAGTACATTCATGCTGATTCAAATGGGTTGCTTGATTCTATGAATTTGGTATAAATTTGGTGATTAGAGACAATTTTTAATTTTTTCTGGCTACAACCCCAGGGCGGAAGCACTTTGGCAGAGGTTACATTGTAGCTTTCTAAATGTTAGCTTTGTAGAAAATCGAGTTGATTCGCACCTGACGTTTTTGAACTTATGCCCGTAATATTTACAAAAAGAAATCTAACTGTGTATAGAAATCCATGGTGTAAAAGCGGGCATATTTTAAAGGACAGCTTAAGTTTAAAATTCGTAGGCCCAATTAAACATTGAAATAGGTAAAGATAACTGTTAGGTACGAAAACGACCAGCTTTCTTTTTGTAGAAATTTCGGGCATAAGACGAGTAGTTGGTTTTCTCTAACGAGAAGTTTCTTTCTCTAGAAAAAATTGTTTTTGACAAAAGATGTTATTAAATAAATGCACTTAACACAAACAACTTTTTCGTAAATAAAAAAATAAAAACAACATTTCGTAAGGAGACGTCACTATATGCGCTCTAAACCTGAAAATAATGTTAGTCTTAGCAGGAGGAGCATTATGATACATACTTACAGGTATAAAGAAATTTCAGAAATGCGCAAAACTAGCTTATCCCCCAACAAGAAATTTCAGTGTTTTTATTAAGCGTGAAACACAAAATTTTATTAATTAAGAAATTTAAGATAATTTTTCCAAACGCACATTTTATTGTTCCGGACTTTAGCAGATATATCAGCTTCTAAAAATGCACTTAGTCCACCTTCTCAACTTGTATTTCCGCCACTGTCCATTAACTGACTGTTTCGTCATCTGTAAAAATATATTTTAGAAAATAGTAAAAATAATAGAAAGAAAAACATTGTAGATAACCTCTTTTCTATTCCTTTAAAAGTATTTTCATACATTATACTTGTACTATTATTGTGTTATTACATTTTTATGCAATTTCAGCAAACAACAAAGTAAATTTTACACAAACGTAAAGTATTTTATAGCAAAAACTAAAATACATAAACAAACTTTATATATTTTTGAATCTAATACATATTTATTTTTCCGTTTTTCTTTTGCATTTTAAGTTGTAATCCAACATGTACATTTTTTTAATAGTATTTTTTTTTTTTAGTTTTAGTTGAATCTATCCGATACTGTATGTTCTAAAAAGGTAGTTGTACCTCATACAATCACAGGGTTTGTGTATATTTTCGTTAGTTTTAAAAAAATGCTTATACAGATATGTAAACTTCAGTGTTGTTTATTTGTCAGACATTTATGTTTTCTGTTCATGCTTCTAACATATGACTAAAAGAGCTTTGATGCGAAGTAGTCCTAAAAGTATTGAGAAATTTCCAAAAAAAAAAAAACAAATCTAAAAGTCCATTTAAAACCCAAAAACTTTCATTTAACTTTTCAAGTTTTTTTTTTTTATTAGAACTTTGTAGAAATTTTGCTCCTAGACAAATTAAGATATTTTTAGATTTTAAATCCCTGGTCCTTGTAATTAACTAAATATCGTGATTCAAAAGAATGAGAACATATTCAAGCAAGACTAGCTTTTAAAACTAATAAAGCTAGAAGGCAAAAAAACGTATTATCTGAACAGTAATAATCAGGGGTGTTCTGGAAATCGAAAACGCAAAACGCAAGAATTTTAAACGTCGTTTTTTAACAAGATTTCTGTGATAAATGTATTTTATGACGAATATTATACAAATATTACTCTATTAAACAGTATTTTAAAAAAAAATTTAATAAATTTGGCTTAAAGTGTATTAAAAATAATTTCCAAATTCTTGCGTTTTCGAATTCCAGAACACCCCTGATAATTGTCTTTTAAAAATAATACCTGGACTTTTAATTATAAAAATGTAAGTTCGAGTGTACATTTTAGTCAATTTTATATGAATCTTTAATTTATTTATAATAAAGTTGGTTTTTTTTAATCGACGTTTTCCTTTTAGGATCTCAAACAAATAAATACTCAAGCTCAAGGTCATAAGTTTTTTAAACAATATTTATTTATTTTTAATACATCCAATATTGAATATCATCATCAGGGATTGGTGAATAATTATTAAGAACTCACAGACAACTTTTTCTTATTCTCTATTTATGTAGTGTTTATGACTGCACAATTATTATTATTTGTATTTATTTCTTTGGGATTTTAATTTATTTAGTTGAAAATTAAAAAAAAATTATCATAAAAAAATTTTAAAAAGTTAATTAAGTTAAAGAGTTAAGTAGTTATAAAATTTTGCAGATACTTAAAAATTCCGTGTGACAATTTAAACATATCAACCCCTTTGCGCGAAATTATCGTACACTGATAGAATAGGCGTCCTACGGCTGATGTATTTTGACATCAGTACTATGACAAATGTCTTCATTTTTGACCCCATGACACTTTTCATCATGGTGATGTCAACCTTAACATCACTTGGCAAAAGTGTCATCAGGGTAAAAATGAAATTATGTCATCAATGAGATGACACATCGTCATCACAGAAATGACGAACATGTCTTCAGTGCGATGACAAAGTAACATCGGATGAAGGACACATTAGCATCAATTTATTGTTGTCATTTAGTCAAAGTCATTGGAATTGACTTAAGTCAAAGTGAGAGAATATTATTATTTACTTACCCGTTACATATGTTTGTTTCAGGTTTGTTGAATTGCGACCTTTGTTGACAGCAGGATTCTCAATAATAAGATACCAGCACCATGCCCCATATGGTTTTCGTAGTCATTCTACTTAAAAAATTTGAACAATTTAAAAAAATAGAATATAGGAATTTTTGCTTCTTATAATACAATTTAATCATGATAAAAATTTTAATAATAAACAAAATGTGGCATCGAATGGATGTCACTATAGTCATAAAATAGATGACACGTAAAAAATAAAAAAATGTTACGAAGACGTTAGTCATAGGATTGATGTTACTTTTTGTATCATTGGTGCCATTTGTAGTAACATTGATGTCACAATTCTGATGTTAGGGCATCATCAATATGAAGATGCATTTTAATATCAGTTTATATGCTAATTTTTATGAAATGGAGTTTTTGATGCAATCTAGTATTACATTAAAAGAGACGTCACCTGACAAAATATTGTAGGCGAATTCAACTTTGCAGCTCCAAAAAGCACATGTTTATTTTCATTTTAATATTGCAAGCGAAAGCAGAGAAAAGTAGAATAATGGCTGTCCTGTAAAATTTGGTTTTTGTAGCATACAATAATTTCGAGCAAAGGGGTCGATATAATACTAATATTATAAAATGATTTTTGTAATAGAGACCTCTACTCCATCAAGTCGAACGGACGAACATCTTTCATTAAATTTAGAAAGGGATTATAGCTCTACGGTAAACTAAAAGGTTAAAGTTAACGCAGATCAGCCCAAACGCATACCTGCAGTTATAGGGGATAGTCATATTACTCATTTTTACGAGTAAAAAAAGGACAATAATAAGAAATATTTAAAAATATTGACTGCACAGCACAAGCACTACGCAATCACTGTGAACCAATGTTGCCATCAGTGAAATGAAAAAAAAAACTCAGGTGTTGCTCCAAAATTAATATAAACTTTATGACACTTTTACACAGTTAATATTGAAAAAAGTTGTTGCAACTATTCGACTGCTGTAGAGAATTTTTTTCATCACAGCTGTTACTAATAGCCGTTCCTAAACACGGAGGGAAGGCGGAACGTTTCTTTCAGCTTCGCTTTTACGCTGATACTTCATAACTAAACTAGTGAATGTTGTGTCAGGAAAAGTAGAAGTGTTAACTTTCTTGTGTAAAAAAACCCACATAATAAAAATAAAAAAGGAGATAAAACCACTAGATTGACCAAAAAATAACTGAATTGTCATTGTTTTTACAATAGTGGCCAACTTCCCCATTAAACGCGCTGTCAAAATCAAATTTTACAATTGCAAAGCATTGTATGGGCATGATATTTTTGACTACTAGAAAACGCCTGTTGCTTTTGTTTAGGTATGGTTGTAAGTTAACAACCTTATATGTCACCAGAAACGTTTCTGACAGTTTCCTTTTGATATTTTTTTTAGAAATTTAACAAAATCTACACAAAAATATTCAAAATTTATCGAAATATCTGCAAAAAAATACATTTCGTCGCCTAGCCTGCAAGTAGTGCTACGTGTTTTTTTTTTATAAATTTGTACACTCAAAAGAAAAATCAATCCATTCGTACTCAAATCAATCCGAAGCGGTATTAATAGTACGGTAAGTACGGATTTTTTTGAATCAAGTACAGAAAGATTGATTTAAGTACGAATTTTCAATCGCAAAATACTTAAATTATCCATATTCAATCCGGATTTCGTACTTGAAATAATCCGAAAATTATATTGATCTAAGTAAACCTAAGATTGAATCAATCTCAAAATGCGCTTGAATCAAGAATTATAAAATTGTTTTAATCCGAATTCGTACTTAAAATAATCTGAAAATGAGATTGATTTAAGTCAAACTAAGATTGAATCAATCTCAAAATGCGCTTGAATCAAGAATTATGAAATTGTTTTAATCCGAATTCGTACTTAAAAGAATCTGAAAATGAGATAAATTTAAGTCAAACTAAGATTGAATCAATCTCAAAATACGCTTTTATAATCCAGTGTTGCTTGGGAGAAAATACCTTCGCAGATCCTGGTGCCACCTACGTCGATAGTTTTTTACATTTTCAATTTAGGGGCTTTTCTTTATTTTTCTCGACTTTATTTTAAATAACTATTTTTCACAGCGTTTAATAATAGATAAAACTGTTTAACTACCGACCGACCCTTAATTATATTATCTGCCTGTTTAACGATCTCGCATAGAAAATTACATTTAAAACAAATACAAATTTTAGAATTTTGTTTGTGTTTTAAATATAATTTTCTATGCAAACGTAAACGTTCGAAATCGATGAACAGAACGAAAAGTTCTAAAGCTCTATCACAGTTTCTTTAAATGCCTTGTGTATTTCAATTTAATTTTCCGATTTATGGCCGATATATGATATCCTTTATCAATTCACCAATCCTTTTCCAATTTGTGTTATGCGATTGGAGTTATCTTGGTATTTAATTGGTCCATTCCAGTTGTCGTAAAATATGCGAATATCCGGCAATGCTATTATTATTAATAGTACCACTAGAAGTTATGATTGGTTTTAAACATCTTCACAGTGATGTGATTTTTTAGCTATTATCTTTTTGGCAACACTGGTTTAAACAGCTGACGCACGTTTCGTGTCTTGTTTCACTGTTAAACATCTTCAGTTTGGTCTATAATATAACCATGAATCGTCTTACAAACGAACAACGCTAGCAAATTATTGAATTTTATTATCAAAATGCGTGCTCTGTTAAGAAAGTTCATCGCGCGCTTCTTCCATTTTATGGTCAGCTCATTTTTGGCTCAATGGGTACGTTAATAAGCAGAATTGTTGATTTTGGAGTGAAGATTAGCCAGAAGCATTGCAAGAGCTACCAATGCATCCAGAAAAAGTCACAGTTTGGTGCGGTTTATGGGCTGGTGGCATCGTTGGACCGTACTTCTTCAAAGATGATGCGAATCGTAACGTAAATATGAATGGTGAGGCCTACTGTAAGATGATATCCAACTTTTTTTTGCCCAAAATGCAAGAGCTTGACTTGCATGACATGTGGTTTCAACAAGACGGTGCCACATGCCACACAGCACGCTTAACAATGGACTTATTGAGAGGCGAGTTCGGTGAACATTTTATTTCACGTACGGGACCGGTCAATTGGCCGACTAGATCGTGCGAATTTATGCCTTTGGACTATTTTTTGTGGGGCTATGTTAAAGCTCATGTCTATAGACACATGCCCGCTTCAATTCACGCATTGGAAGACAACATTGAAGCATTTATTCATGAGATATCGGCCGAAATGTTGGAAAGAGTATGCCAAAATTGGACTAAGCGGATGCACCATTTGAGGCGCAGTCACGGTCAACATTTGCATGAAATAATCTCCAAACATTAAACTATTTGGACCGCACTATCGATTCAAATAAAGATTTCATGAATTTTTATGTATTTTATGTGTGTTTTTTTTAAACTTTCCTATAGCTCTTAAAAACCCATCTGAATTAAAAAGTAATTAGTAATTCTAGTATGTTGGTCTGTAGGGACCCCAACCACCTTTGGTGCAGGGTATTAAAGATCATAAACAAATAACAAATTCTTTGATTCAAATCTCCATTTGAAATTGAATTTTCAACTATTTTTATTTTAGTCAAGATCCTTTTCACCTGACCTCTTAAATTACATCAACTCTTCATGTGTGCGGATGCAGCTGTATTTAGATTTATCTTATAGTAATATAGTATATAGTACTCGTATCCTGTGAAATGTTACAAAATAAAACTGTTTTCTTTTTTTTTCACAAACGAGGTCATATCGAAAATTTGTATGCATTTCGTTTCTTTTTTTATTTCTATTTTTTTGTATTTTTATTCTTTGTCTATTTCCGCTTATTTATGTTGTTATTTGTGCAAAGACAATGTTTTGATAAACATTTTTATACGGGGTTGAAAAATAAAATATAAAATGAAAAATTTCTCAGGATATTTGCTGTTTGTTTAGAAATAAGATAAATTTATCAAAAAAGTTTTATTTTTTTTAAATAAGTTACTATTTGTTTTCTATTTAGCTTTTTTTTTTAATTTTTTTTTAAGGCAAAACATTTTTAATTTTTGCTAAAGGGTGAGAGAATATTTGTTGCTTTAAGGCATGTTCGTTACTTACGACCTTCACATGATATGGAATTGTTGATGTCTGTTGAAACTATTTTGTACGTTAACGACTTTATTAATGAAATTGTTTAAAAATTATAAATTTACATCTATGCAAATAGAACAAACTAATAAAATGAGAAATTAAATAGTGTAAGTTAAAAGTATTCGTATATACAAATACGAATATATATACTTACATATAAGCAATTAAAAATATTTTCGTAGTTATAAGCGACTTTTTTGGATTTTTCATATGAGAAATTTATTTTTGGTCAAATATTGGGTTGATCACAGACCTTATCTTCTAATTACTTCTCCTGTTTGTGAAAAGGTCCATGGCAAAGTTTTTAATTTTCAAACTCTCACAATTTTACTTAATGTTGTATGGGTTGAATTCTCGAACCCAACAGGTTTTCCAAGGAGAAATTGTGCTGAATAGATTAAAACTGGTTTTGCGCCATACGTTTTGTTGAGATTTAATGACGTTCAGTACGTGGATTAATGTAAAGGTCCCTACGGACATTGTACTATTCTAAGAAGAAATGGCTTTTGAGTCTTGTTGAATTGTGTTTTTTTACTAACCGTATTTTTAAAAAAAATATTTCAACTATTTATATGGAAAAACGATGTCTAGGTAAAAATATAAGTGATCACAGACCTCACATATTTTATCGATTGGACAGTTAGATATTTAAGGAGTTATAAGCTATTGAAGATTTTTTAAATTTTGTTATAAACCAGTAAGACTGATATATTCGGCTATGCCGAATCTTATATTCCCATCACCATGGTGCGATCTAAGAAATACCGTTCCTTAGATATAAATAAATCAACTTTGTGCCACAGCCGTCTAATCCTGCCCACATGTTGTCACACTTTGGGAATTGATAACCAATGCGCTTGTATCTTATTTGAAAACTTTGGATCTTTCCATTCTCTGGATAAACAGAAATTGAAAACGTCTTTGTATGTGAAGTGTCCAATCCCATCCATAATTTGTCGGATGTTTGAAATGGACAACCAAGATGCTAAAAAAAATGAAATTAATGAATACATCCTATCCAAATTTGCTATCGAAGGTAACATAATAGAATTTTTAGTGATTTTTTGTTAAATTTGAACTATTTTTTTCATTCTTAATTTTTTGGGTAAAAGAAAATTCTTAATAAATGCAAAAATAACCCTAAGTTCTCTTTTGTGTCTTATTTCTGACTTTCTGGTTGAATTTTCCGTTTTGGTGTATTTAGGGACTTATAATAAAATTTTAGGGATAATATTTTTGCGGAACATTTTTAACCCTTGGATCCCTGTTTTAATGGTGTTTTTTGCTCTTTTTAAAAACAAGGACAAAAAGGACCCATACCTTGAGGAGTTAGAGGGTCAAAATATTCTGCAAAAATGTTCTCCGTAACATTCTACATAAATTTGCTGAACACATTTTATTCCTTAAATGTAACGGTCACATGGTTTCTTATGCCGATTCATAATAACAATGTGCCAGAGCTGGGAAAATTTAACCCCCCCTCAAATGAAATTCAGTTGAAATTCAAACTTTTAAAACGCCGATACACCTGTGTCATTTTTTTGTCTCCTCTTTAAAAATTTATAGGCCGGACCTTGTAATTGTACCTTGTGTTGTACAGTATTACTTAAAGGATATGAATTTCAAATTTAATGTGCGTGTATTTTTTTTGGCTAAATGTATAAGTACAAATAAAAAAAAAAAAAAAAAAATTATTTTCCAATTTTACCGCGTTTTGTGGGTGACCTTTTTTGAAAACAGCGAAAAATTAATATAATTCTTTTTTAAATTGTTTTCAATGGACTATTCGACTATGCTAGGGCCATTTTGATATGTGCAAAAAATGGGAATAAGATATACCCCTAATGTGCATATGGGCATTTCCACAGAAAGGTCTACCAGGATGAAAGAATAAAATGTTAATTTTCGTCGTCTTTTATTGTTTATTATTATAAAAGAGCCTTTGTTCTTATAAAAGAATGGTTTCATAGCATATCTCAGCTGTTTTACTTGAGGAAATTGGGCTGGAAACTGGAAAATTTTATATCTTTCTGTATTTTCTACTTTTAAAGACATTTGTATATACTTATTTTACATGCAAGAAATATGTTATGTTTACACTCTTTCTTCATAATCTCTCCATTACAATCAATTGTAAAAGGAGTATTAAGTTTTTTTTGTTAAGGAAATTTGAAGATATTTATGGGAAAATGCATGGTGATAATAATACAAAACATATGGAAAAATCGTACGTTCGCGATCCGTACGTTAGTGACCCGTAAATAAGTCAATTAAACAAAATCCAAGAGAGATATTTTATTTTGTAAATACTGGATGGAGACCTTCCTTAATACACTTTTAAAATAAATTAATCACTTTTGAATATTCCGTTCCATTGCGCAGATTTTTAGATTTCACTACTGTCAGCCAAAGTTGACTTCTATTTTGCGTACGTTTGTGACCACACGTTTATAACTCTTATTATGAAAACTTAGACTCGATGAAATCCATCTTTTGCACTAAAAATAGAGCTACGCAAATGCTATCGAATCGAAAAAAAAATGCGAGGAAAAGTTTTGTTTTCTATATTATTTGTACATCAAGAGCGTACGAACGTACGTTCGTGACCCACATGTATTCTTGGGAATAATTATATTATACACTACCGGAATATCTTGTATCTTAATGTTACATTTGAAAGAAAAGAAATGTTAAATATAATAAAAATATTTTATGAAAAATAAATCATTCCCCCATTTTATGTTTGAAAAAATATTTTCACTATCTTTTTAATACCAAAAGTGTATATATGTATGTCACATTCGTTTAAGACCAGTCTTTTTGTTTATAATTGTTAAGTTTATTTTTTGTTTTTCATTATTTTACACAAAAAGGCATTTAAATATTTATGAATATAAGTTACGTGTATATTTTGCTTAGAATTCTAACGATATCACGCAATTGGTTGTACTAAATGTTAAATATTTGTCATGTTACTCAATTCCAAGAAGATATTGAATCATGTAGTTATTTTAAACATGTTTGAAAATATTTGTATGTTAAATGTTTTGTATTGATTTTTTTTTTAACAATTTATGAGCATGCAATATTCGTATGTAAATGTTATTATGTGGAAAATTAAAATAGCAATTATGTATGTATATAAAATAAATATTTCATGTAAAACGTAAATGATAGCATATTTAATTGATTTGACTTATTCAGAATTCCATAAATAAAACATGTGAGAATACTTTATTCGGCTGTGCTGAGCATTTTATTGTTAAATCGCTTTTTACCATCCAGCCATCCCAGTGCATTATAAATTTTTCACAAAAAGTTGAATAACGTTATATAAGCGGGGTTGGTCCTATATTTACCCCTCTTTTTTTGCCCATATTTAAAGGTTGTTAAGCATTTCCTTTCCCTCGTCAAAATGGGTCTAAGTTAAAAAAGTGTAATGAAAAATTATCACTTTCGGTTTTTAAGTGCGTTACGCGCGTAAAGTAATTAGCATAACTCTTAGTGTTCAAACAGAACTTCATCTAGACCACAAAATTTACAATTTACAATTGGTAAATTAAAATTTATTGTTGGTGGGATAAGCTATTCCTATGCGAATTTCACTTTTTGCTTAGCGCAGATCATCAGGAAACTTCATCCGATTTTAGAAAAGCTTAAGATATTAAACCAAATAAAACTGTTAAGCGAATAGGAATTATGAACCCTCAAAAGTCTTACCCGTAATAATATCAAAGCTTAAACAAAAAAGTTTTGACTACCAAGAAAACCTTTGAATACCTACTTTCTTTTGAGAACGTTTTTTCTTATACTCTCACATAAAAATACTTATTCTCTTAACAATGCTACCATACTTTTTTAAATTTCATAAATTTTTTAAACAAAGAAAAATAGGAACAAAAGAAAACGAAAGAAATATGAGAGACTTTGAAGTTTCTGCCAACGATTTAATTATGGGCTTTTAGACAGTTGCCCGAAGTTTAAGACTTAATACTGTCCAAACAGTTAGGTTCCTATTATGAGTTCCATTCGACAAACGGTTTGAGCTGGGTACTGAACATCGTCTAACGAATGTGTATCGCTGCAAATAAATTAAAAACACTTGTTGAAAATGTCATTTATTGTGATTTTTTGTTAAGTTGAACCAATTTTCACTTTCTAAATTATGTTTTTGTAATTTTATGCAGATCTTAGGTCGTTATTTATTATTTATGGAACAAAATCCTTTTTAAAAGTAATTCTTTTTTTTTAAATTTTAGCATCATCGGCGGTGCCTAATTTCTCTGCTGGGAAACAAACTTCAGTTAAGTTGCCATCCGTAATCGACCCATTTATTTAAAACTATAATTTCCGGTTTTGCAGACTATTTTTTTTTAAAGATTCAACGATTTCCTTTAATGATAACTTATCATAATCTTTTTGTTTTATTAGTTTCTAGTTCAAAACTTTAATTAAAAAAACAATTTTTCAAAAACGGCAACACTTTAGCACACCATAGCTCGACAAATAAACATCGTACAAAAAAATTTTGGTACACACATTAATATCTTTTAGGGATATAGTTATGCCAAATGTAATGCAATTTCGCTAAAACCTTTTTTTTTTTTTTTTTGGTATGTTCGCTTCACGAATAATGCCTCAAATATATTTAAGTTCTATTATAATCAAAAATTAATCTCTCACAATCCACTGCTCTTCTCTTGTTCGTTTTTATTTCAATCAAAATGTAAATTTTGCCCAACTGTGCATTATAACAAGTTTGTGTAAATCATCTAATTGTTAACAGGGGGAAAATGCTGTAAAAGGGAAAAAAGAAACATGGTCGATTGTTTGACATGTTATTAAAAACAAATATTAACAGCAACATAACATGTTGTATTCGGTATAATTATGCTGGTAAATGTAAAAGTTTTGTCATAGTTTAACAAAAATTTATAGTCAATAAATTAGGATTTTTTGTTGTATAAAAAAAAGAAATATTTATTCCACATAAAACAGCTAAACATGTTTTAATTTGGGGTGTAGGACAAGGAAAATAAATATATACACAGAAAGTTATTCCAATTTCCCTATCATTTCCATTATTAAACCTAAACAAACTATTTATTCGAGTTTGTAAATATTTGTATATCTAGATAATCGTGTAAATAAAGTCGTAAATATTAATTTAAAAATATAACGTATATACTCAGACATGAATACATATTTATATTAATGTTTATATCGCACTTGATCGTCAACAGGGTATTAACTCCAAACTTGAACATTTACAGTAGAAGCAAAATAATTTTTAATGTTACATTAAAGGCATATGGAAAATAATTTTAAGCCAACTGTTTCATAACCGAACATAAGACAAAATTAAGTGTCTATGTTTCCCAAAAAAAGAAGAAATAAAAATTTTGAGTAAATATGTAGTTTCCTTATTAACAAGTGAAATATAATTATGTATACATGCAAAATGTTTCATGTATTTGCTTTATAAATATATGCTTGTCAAAATTTGTACACGAACTATGACCGTTTCGTACTATTTTCGCTCAGAAATGTTTTATTCGCTTAACCCCCATTGTGGTGAATGATCATGATCACTTTGATATTCTACCATTCAAGTAATTGAACATGTAGTAAAATTTATATGAAATATACCCAGTATTTTGAATGTTCTTCTTTTCAATTTCGCTACACGTTGAATCACTTGTATTGTAAGAAATGCATTCCAGGACCTCATTAAGGAACAACATTCTGGCTTCTTGCGCCAGTTGATTTTACTATTTCCGTTTGTTTACGCGTCTTTTTAAATAAGCTTATATTATGTTCGGAGACATGCAGTTGAATTTTTTGATAAATATTTTTGCAGAAAAATTTGACTTCATACATCCATTAATGTTCTAAAGGTGATTTTTGCTTTTTTCAAAACAAAAAATGGTTTCCAGACGTGTTAGATGGGTAATGTATGCAAACAAATGTTGCCTCTAATGTTCTTAATACATCTTCCGAAGACACTATCCTAGGATAAACTTTTTGATACATGGTAAGTAGCTGTCATTACAGTTGTAATTTTTCTGAAAACTTCAATAAGTACTTACTAGTAATGACTACAGCAACTACTTATAACTGCTTTTATTTATTTAATTGAACTGCTCCATATACAGGACTTACGAGTCTTATTTTGCAGTATGGAACTGAGAATGTGTATAATTATAAATCAATAATTAATTAACAACTTAATAACTAATTACAGTTTAATATATATATATATATATATATATATATATATATATATATATATATATATATAGCAAATCAATTAAAATCAAAAAATATTTAAATAATTTAATCATATGTACTTTAATCTCTAATAGTTATGTTTCAAATGGTTATGTTGAAAACAGTTTAAAAATATTTCCTTAAATTTTCGTGCGTTACTTAAAATTTGAAAACTATGGGGTATAGAATTCCAGAGAGATATTGAGAATATGTAGAAATGCCACTCCGAAATTAAACTTTTGTATCCAAACGATCCGATTCCTTTTCCCCTGCTTATATCTGAACTACAAAGTTTGCTGTACAGATGATCAGGTTTGTGGGTGTAAATTATTTTATGTAAAAAAATTAAAACTCTCATGTTCAGTATATTATCTAAAGAAACGCCATATAGCCGAGATGAAAACAAAGATATACTAGAACGCCTATTAAGGCAATACACGTATCAGACTATGTTATTAGATGCAACTTTTAATTTTGCTTTACTAATTGTATCACATTTAGCAAATAGCTCACAACCATAAAATAAAATGGGCATCAGATAAGTTTTGGCAAGCAGTATTCTTATTTTTAAAGGTGAACAATGTTGGGTCCGCCAAAGAGTTATAATCATAGAAAATGTGCGACCACAAGCATAATTGATGTGGTTCGACCACGCAAGAGTGTCATTAAAAAATATTCCGAGATTCTTAGCAGATTTGACTATTTCAATTTGTTGGTTATTTATAAAATATTGGGAGTAATGTTCTGTTTATTAAGTCGCCTTTGAATAACTATGCATTAAGATTTTTTAGGGTTTATTTCCAAACCATTTGCTGTTGCCCACGTATATATACGTTGAAGTTGCTGACTAACAGTAATAATACACTGGTCAATTAAGGCATTTCTACAAGTGGTATAAAGTCAAACGTCATCCGCGTACATTCTTACATTACAATTTGTTAGGACGGCTGGGAGGTCATTAGAGTATAGTAGACTAATAGTGGCCCAACAATGGACATTTGGTTACTAATAATCAGCTCAATAACTAATTATTAGTTGTGTTGTTTTCCGTACTGAATATTTACTTACTGGTAACGTACTGGTAATACCTATTAGGCCTATTAACTTGTGACTTTTTTGGCTTCTGGTAAGTATATTGTAAGTGCTTACAATTCAACTTCTAGTAGTTAAAAAAAAGCTAGATATTTTTTGACTTCTAGTAAGTGTATTGTAAGTACTGAATTCCGTAGACACATTACTTGCTTACTTACCAGGTAAGTAAAGTTTTTGCTGGGTAAATACCAAAAATCTAAGTATCACACTATTTTGTACGTTTTTACTAGACAAGGTTAAAACTTCAAAAAGCCCGTAACATCTGTTTTAGATGTAAACTTTAAAAAAGCTGCTACACGTATATCTTTTTTTGTTAACCTCTACAAGAATCAACTGGCAGAACATTGTTATTTTGAACAAAGCTTCATCTACCATATTTTTCATATGTACAAGCAAAACTCCGACATGTTTCGATTGCTTCCACTCGATCTCCTTTATGTGTACATTTGCCCTTCACGTTGTGCTGAAAAATGTCAACAAGAAAAAGAAAGACAAACATGAAAAAACCAAAATGTACATTGGACTTCAAGAAGAATTCTTGACAAAAAGTACGAAAAAACAGAGGTAAAGGAAAAAAATGTAAAATCAATTAAAAATGGATAATCATTCAAAAAAGCAAATTTCGATCTTCCAAAGGTTAAAATACAATTTGGTTTAAGGATTGATATTTGACTATTGACGTCAGCAGTCGTCGATGGATGCGAGTGTAAGACGCCAAATCCCTCTGAGGAGAGCGAGTGGTAGCGATCGAAACATGTCATGGTAACCAGCCGCCTGGGTTCGAATCTCAGGTCAGTCATGAATGAATGATTATCAATAACAACTTTAATTAATTTTCATGTTGTAAAATTCCTTTCTTCATAAAAAAATAATTTAATGAAAATTAAATTTGATGAACTTAAGCCTGATAAAAAAAAGAGAATATATTATTCAATTGTCTTCAATTCTCGCTCTCCCGGGAATAAGCTGCACGATTCCCGGAAAATTGTATATAAAAACTTTTTTAAACTTTTGTAAGTCTATGCGGGTCTCGTATCTTTAGTGGTTTTATTCAACCAAATTTTACCAAAATATCAGTATTTGTTGCGGTTTAAGGCTTATTTAACTGTTTTAGCCTATGGTAAATTATAGACCGATCTTCACGAAATTTTGTTTCAACTCCAATAAAACTGTAATGGGCAAAATTTTAAACAATATTACTATTTTTTGCTGATATGGTGAGTTTTATATGGGTTTTAAATTATTAAATTTATTGATGTGATTTCACGTCATATGAAACTCAATTAGAACAGATTTTATCACTAAGCATTTTTCTTATAGTTTAAGCCATACTAGCGTGATTTCTGAGAGCGGCAAGAAGGAAAATTTTGTTACGATCTTTACGAAATTTTATGCTATGATTGCTGGATGTATAGAAGGTATTTGTTGAAACTAAATGACAGTCGGTGCATTTCACCATCAATTTATGTTAGTTTTTGCCAATTTTTTTTAGGGAGCTTGTTCCACATTCGGTTAAATAACTCTTTTCCTACTCAACTTATTTTGCTGGATTGCAATAAATAATTCTTTTGGGGGACCTGAAAAAATGTGCCATCTAAACGGTTTTGTTCTGTTGAGTCGTTCGGAAGTTAGTGTGATTTTAACTTAATCGAACTAGAATAACTCAAGGATCCAGAATAAATCTACTTAATATATGGGGTATGAGATGAATATTTAAAAAGTTTCACGTAAAATGGCAAACTAGCTAAGTTTATAAAGCTTTAAATATAAATGTTCTTTAATGTGGTAAATTTAATTTTACTTCTGGGAGTTGAATAAGTGGTGGATGAAAAACTCTATTGAAAAGATTATAGGTACTAGAATGGGAGTAGTCGACACAATCGACAGCAATCTAGAAATACAGACTTTGCTTAGTGTATACCAGCCAGCTAAACGGATTTAATTGATGGGTACACTGAAGGGGGGTCCAGAACCAATATTTTTATTTCTTACATACTTAAGAACAATCGCATAATATCCTCTCTATATATGTTAGTGTGGGTATTAAAACAGACTGATTGAAATAATTTTTAATTTTCTTTTTGGAAAATTTGTTTTTCTAGCCAAACCACCAAAGGAAGAATGTATATTATGCGTTTATGCTGAACTAAACTGGTGCTTATTATAAATTGTATGAATTAGTCCAAAATTACACATACCCCTCATACAAAAATTTTTCCGGAATATAAGTTTGTGAATCGATACATATTTGACCATAGCTCTCATACAACGCCATACAAATACCACAAAAACTTTTGTAACAGCTACTATGTGGACTTCTTGTTGGTATAGCCATTTTAACCATTGGTCCCATATGAACACCCTCCCTAAACACTTTAAGACGAAAAAATATCAAATAGATGTAGATACCTAGATAATATTGGGCATAGAGAACTTTTACATGAATCCTAAACTCATTACAGCAATTCGTGATACCCATGATCAATAGTTTTATTTATTACACGCATCAGAACAATCGAATCATATGTATTTAGTTTTCTTTTTTGGCACGGTTGTTGTTTTTGTACCCAGTTGGACAGGATGTTATGCGTTTGTGCTGAATAAAAAATTGTGCCTATTGCAAATAGTGAGAATCGGGCCATAATTCCACATAGCCCTCATACAAAATTTTCTCCGGTTTAAAGTTTTGTAAAATCTTATAATGTTGTAATTAGGATTGAATTCGACCAACATTTATTGTATTGCAACTCTATTCATCATACCAGATTTTCTTGAAATCGGTCCACTCCTAAAAACAGATTTTAATGCAGTAATAATATCGAACATTTAGTGTGATTAAGTTTATGCCATACTTAAAAGAAACATCTAAAATATCAGCATCATCATTCGATTTGTTGAGGAGTGCATTACATATTCGGTAATATTGTGGAATGTTTTCTTAAAAGCCTATCAACCCCATTCGTCTAGTTACCACCGCGAGGCATTTTTTAAGAATTTTTTTTAAATCAGTATAAAACATTGTCACTTTAAATTTAAAATTATATTATTTCATGCAATTATAAATTAAGTCAATAAATACTTCACTAAAATTAAGTTTTAACTAATAAACATCAAACACTTATTAATTTAAAGTAACACCAAAACATATTACAAACAAAATCGCAAAGCGGCACCGAATTGTTTTAACAAAATTTAATACACCCATGCTTTACATTGTAACCATAAGTATAAGGTAAAGCTGGGATCACACGAGTGTCGCAATGCACCAATTTTCACATTTTTTAATACACCAATCGTGTAACTGCACAACCAATTGGCTCTTGTACCAATCGCGGACAATATTGTGCTTACTTTTACCAATCAAATGCAACCCTGATGCGGCAACCGCGCGTCAATAAAAATAACTAAAATGCACCAATATTTATTGTCTTCTTGTGCGGCAATCAAACAACACAATACGCGCCAATATTTTCCTTTTTTTTTAATAAATTTTACGGTTTTGTGTTTCCTTTAGCAAGTAATGAAGATAAATATGTATTTATTTATTATGCACTTTAATTTTTTTTTTAATTTTTGCTATTAACAAATATTTATGTTCCCAAGCTTACTAAGTAGTTGTTAAGTGCGAATAGTTTTATTAAAGATAATTAATAAAACTAAGTATTTTTTCTTTTACGGATATTTGTCATTTATATTTCTTAAAATAAATATTTGTTAACTTGAAAACAAAAATAAAAAATTTGTTAAAGTAGCCGAGATTTCTCTTTACTAACCTGGGCTTTACAAGTGAAAGTACTTTCTTGCAAGTAGAGTATAAGTATTATCAACGAAAAATCAAAGAAACAGCCGATTGGCTGAAAGTACCAAAATTATGTGCGTGTTAGTGAAAAAGTGTGTGTGTATTGCGACTTTCAAGAAATTTAATTTCACGTGTAAATGCCAGGTAAACGATATCGGTAGGTAAATTAATAAAGTAACAGAATTTATTGCCTTTTTCACGATGTCACTCGAACGTTTACGTGAAATAGGCAGTTAGTAACTGATATTTAAAAAATATTATTTAAATTTTATTATTTCATAAAAATTTTCTATGCAAACGTTAACATTCGAAATTGTTGAACAGACTGTTAATTTTTGGAATTTTATAAATTTTTCTTAAAATATTTAAAATAAACTATTCAACCAAAAATTTTATGTTAGGTACCTATATGAACAAATTTTTCGTTTTTAATGAACATACCAACTAGAACTTCCAAACAAATGAAAAAGCTACCACAACAGCTGTTTTCGCAGTTGTCAAGTAAGAAAAATCGTGTGACTGTGCTGCAGCAATTATTGTACCCATTTCGCTTTGTTACAAGTAGCGGCAATTAAATTTGTATAAAAGAGGGCAATCGTGTGATTTCAGAATATTTGATTGGTGCAATTTCTTTATTGTGCGCCAATAAAGCACAATTAAAATTGTGACATATTGGTGCATTTGCGGAAATCGTGTGATGCCAGCTTAACATTGAAATTATTCATATGCACAAAATTTTAAAAATCAACGGTAACATTTAAATTTATACCTATGCAAAAATCAACTGCAGCATTTAAAGACAAAAACTCTTCCAAAAACAAAACAAAACATTTAAAATTGTCTCTCTTATTTTTTTTTTTTTATTATCTACTGTTCTAAAATTTAAATTTAATTCAAGAAATCGTATGTTGTTGTTCTTTTTACTATGTACCTATAAACACAAAAAAGCATATAACTTCGTTTCGGTTATTTGTTTTCATTTTTTGCTCACATGTACGTGAGTATTTTCTATATATTAGTAACACTTTCTTACGCCTATAACTCCTAAAATACTGAACCGATTTTAAACCTTATGTGTGTGGACAGGTACCTGTGTACCTATTGCGTTTTCAAATCGAAACTTTTTATATAAGATTTTAGTCTACAATTCTACAATTTCGTGAGAACTCCTAACTTTTTGTTATTATTATATTTTCATAGGTGTTTATATACAATATCAGTTGGGGGGGCGTGGAATATCAATTTGCTTTTTGCACCCTTAATAGGGTGAATAGGTAC
This sequence comes from Pollenia angustigena, assembly GCA_930367215.1. NCBI lineage: Eukaryota > Metazoa > Arthropoda > Insecta > Diptera > Polleniidae > Pollenia > Pollenia angustigena. The sequence continues at coordinate 182,267,801 of OV884057.1, read as the reverse complement.
CTGGGTACCTGTATACGTTTTATATTAGAAATTTTTTTTTTTTTTGGTGTAGGATTTTAAAAAATATATGAAAAGGGGAAAACAAGAGTAAAATTCTAATATTATATCATTAACCATCGATTTTTTGTACAATACAAGACACAAAATTAGATTTCTCATACAATTTGCATGAAGGTACCCAGGTACCTATCCACCCTATCAGGCGCGGATCCAGCTCGAGCCTTACGGGGGGGAAATTTTGTATGGTACAAAAAGGTAAAAAATTTGTTTTTAAAAGTTTATTAAAAACAATATATGTATGTATATTATATAAAAAAAAAAAAAAACAATAGGTTTAAATAAAATATAAGATCCGTTCAATATAAATTAAAATAAATTAATCTTTTTAAATAAGTAAATTGTGATTTCCTTGTGAGGCAAATTGAGATAGTACAGTCTATCTTCGGTCATTGTTGATCTGAGCCAAGTTTTTATTCGACGAAGGGTAGGAAATGATCTCTCGCTTGCAGCATAACTGACGACCATTGACACGAAAATTTTAAATATTTTTCTTAGATTTGGGAAGACGTCTTCATCACAGTTTATTAAAGCATCTACAATGTTATCTGATAGATTTTCAGATATTTTCCATGTTTGTTGCCAATGCAACAGTTCAGGCTCAAGTTAAAATGTGTTAATCTCGTTTATCAAATATAATCAGCTCATCAGCTAGTTGTGGTTTTAAAATAAATGGTATATGAGCAAATCTCAAAAACAGTCCACAAACCAAAAATTGTTCGTATTAATTTTTTTTAGATGTATAATTTAATTTTTATATTTAAAAATATGTATTTCGACGATCATTAATATAATAATTTTTACCAAATATAACCCCTTCCCTGATCTCTTGATGTTACACATGAATTTAACATTATTTTAGGTGCTTTTTGAGCTTAAAATAGCACTTACAGCCAGCAGACTCATCGCAATATAAATTTCGTTAAAAAAAAATTGATATTCATTCATACATTCATTATCGATCACAAAATTAGTTTAAATATATAATTTGTTTTGTTAAAATAAATAAAATTGTGTTTATTATATAGTACTAAAAAAACTGTAGCGTGCGTTGTAAGGCGTGCGTCACAAAGGGTTCACGGATTTTATCAAAAAATTACAAAATTTTTAAGCTGCGAATAAGTGATTTTGGAGTTCTCTTATATTCATCTTTCTTTTAGGAATAAGACTTTGTATACCTTATGATGTAAAATTCGCTAAAAACTAGGAAAACACCCTTCAACTTTTAAAGTTGCTTCTTAGTTTTGTGGCGTGCGTATCAAAACTTTGTGATTAATTATTTCGCAACAAATGCTTGCTAAGAAATTATGATATCTGCCATTCGTAAGTACATATTAATGTCACTAAATACTATATATAAGTTGAAGCTATCTCTTTTGAAAGGCCAAAAAATGGGCGGCATGAAATAGCCCCCCACGAAATAAGTCCCCAACAAAATTATGAAATAATTCCCCAATTTTTGGGGTCTTATTTCATATAAGAATAAAATGAAACCCCAACGAAATGAAATAACTCCCCAAATCAAAATGAAATAAATTCCCAAAAATTGGGAAGTTATTTCATTGGAAATAAGTCCCCATTTCCTGAAATTAAATAAATCCCCAAAAAGTATTCAAAACATCCAATCAATTCAAAATAGGGGGGGGGGGGGGGGGGCTTTTTAACCATTGGAGGTAAGGCCATGATGGCTTTATTGCTCAATTGAATGGGAGATAAAGCCGTAATGGTCTTATTGCCCAATCATTGAGAGGTAAGGTCATATGTACAATTTTGCGAAGTGAGAGATATAGTCATGTTTTTTCCCCCAAATGAGAGGCAAAGCCATATTTTTCCAGAATATTGTTGCGCATGGTGTAAACATTCTGTAAAAGGGAAAATCCTTAGTTATCATTGAAAAAACATTTTTTTATTCTTGTGACGCACGCAGAAAAACTTTATTCAGCGAAGCCACCTGCCGCGTCCTACTGTAGGAAAAAACCCCTAAGCGCGGCCGCAGGAAAACTTTAGTATGCGAAGCCAGATTTCAATACTTAACTTTAGTAAAAGGAAAAATCATTAGCTCTTAATTATAAAAATAAGAAAACTATTAATCAATGTAAAATGGAAAAGTTTTTCAAAACTGAAATGAGAGATAAAGCCATTTCCTAATATTACTAATGTGTCCTAAGTCCATGATGGCTTTGCCTCCCATTGGAATGAAAAAAAAATAAAAGGCTTTATCTCTCTTTTGAATGGGAAACCTGGATTCATTGCATCCAGCAAAAAAAAAAAATTAAATGGGCAATAATACCATTATGGCTTTATTTTATTCCTTACCGCAAAATTATTTCTCAAACTAACTACCTAGTAAGTATTATTTTTAATGAATGAGTGGTCTTGACCATTCATTAAAACAAGTTTTGTTTACGTATTATAACGGGACATAAACTGCATTTTTGACGATTTTGGAATAAATTTGAAAATGAAAAAAGTCCCCAAAATATTTTTAGGGACTTATTTCATTTCAGATTTTTTGGGACTTATTTCATATGAAATAACTCCCCAATATGAAAATGAAATAAGTCCCCAAAAAAATGAAGTAAATCCCCAAAAAACGTTGTTGTTGCCTCTCATATATTTTTTTGGGGAGTTATTTAATTTCCGTTTTGGGGACTTATTTTGTGGGGGGCTATTTCATGCCGCCCAAAAAATGGGTGTATATCAATCAGAAAACACGAGCGAGTGTAGCGTTCGTTACGCAGGATTTGTCCATATGACTTGATTACACTTTGAGGTTGAAGTTTAGATATGTTCAATACATTTAGGATATCTATTGGAAAAGATGTTTTGAGATCTTCTAAAATAAATTCAATAAGAGGAATGTAACCTACAACTCGGTAGTAATCTTCAACATTTTGGAAGTGATTATTTCGTTCAAATTTTGTCTTTTCGATTGGAACCTCGATTTGAACGCAAATAACTTTAACTTTTTCAAAAATCGCTTTAAATTGTTCTTCGGCTTTATTTCTTTTTTCTTCAAGGCACATGATAAAAATTTTGATAAGGATTGATCCTTTTTGAAGATCTATATCGTGCTTTTGTAAAATGATACTAAGTGGCTGTGTTACAAAAGGTATCAATCACACTTAGGGCCATTATTACAACTTGAAGTTAGCTAAAGTTAATGGTGTTTTCTTTTCTACAAAAAAGTGTGACATTTTATTTAAAAAAATGCAATTTGGTGTCTGTCTCATAAAAATTTTGCTTCCAAAAAGCGTGAGTTTTTTTAGAATAAAACAAGCCACCCTTTCGGGAGCAAAATGTTTAAGAAACAGACTCCAAATGGCATTTTTTTTTAAATAAAATGTCACATTTCTTGTAGAAAAGAAAACACCATTATATTAAATTGACAGATAATAATGTGTTATCTGTCAAAAAGCGTCTGTTAACTGTCGGATAACAGCTAACGCCAAGTTATAATAATGGCCCTTAATATGTATATTCCGCAAATAAATTTAAAATTACTAAGTGAGTTCCTTAATATGAAGGTACAGATATACCTTTCCACTCAGATATTTTTTCCAAAGCTTCAACTTTATGATGTACACTTGTTGCAAAGACGCATAATGAAGACAGTTTGCCTCCCAAATACTTTGCTAAAACTGTTTTTTTCGCTTGGGATGATTATAATTAAAAATTTTTGTCGTTTCTTTAACAAATGATACAACTTTTTGTATTAACGGCACTTTATTGCTTTTAGAAATTGAGTTGTTCGATTTATGGGAATAGCAAGGCGTTTGTTTGGCATTTGTCACTTTTCCAGAAATTTTGACAACTCCATTTTCTGCTGACATCAGAGGACACCCATCTGTTCCATCTCCTACACAGTTTTTTAGGTCAGGACCAAAATTTGTCAAAGCTTTAAGAACTATTGATGATAGTGCCTTCGCATCAATTGACACATCAACGTCATCAATATCTTTTGAAGCCTCTTCAAATGCGTTTACAACAAAGCCAATAAATTCTTCCCTAAAAACTTTTTGTTGTATGTTCAAATATTAAAAAGATAAAGAAATCTGGCTTTTCCCCGACAAATCAGTGCTTTCGTCAAAAATTATCGAACAGAATTTTGATTCATATAACACATTTATACATAAATATTGCAAATACTAAGGCTTTTTAATAAATAAGCCGCACGCATTATCAAGTCAAACGTTTAGTCTTTGAATATAGATGGCACCTGCTGGGATTGAATGTAGAATAATAAGTTATTGAATACGGTAGACTTAATGTTTCTTTGGAAATATCTAATAAATAACTATTAGGATTAAGATGTGGATACTTATTGAAAATCGTTAGAGATTCAATAAAAAAAAAAAAAAATACTTATTGAAAATTTCGTTAGAGATTTCATCAAAAAAAAAAAACAAATAAAACATAAAAAACAATAAAAACAAAAATTTTGTACATTAAAAAAATATTATTATGGGAATTCTTGTATTATCGAAATTAACAAAACATATTTTTATAATTTACGGGGGGGAAATTTCCTTATTTCCCCCCCCCCCCCTGAATCCGCGCCTGCACCCTATAGAAGGTGTTTTTTTTTCACACACATAAGGGTTAATAAAATGTACTTTGTTCACTTCTATCAAAAAATATCCAATGAGTAGTATAGTCGTAAAAGGGAGCAAAAGAAATCAACTTGCCTATTTATATATGTGATGATGATGATGATGATGATACTCCTAAATTGTTTGAAGAATTTATTGTTAGAGGCACAGTCGAATATAACATTTTGACTTGCTGAAAATTCTATTTATATTTTAATAGATATTACAAATTCAGTAACATTAATTGCCGCCTAAAATGAACATTCTTAATTTTGTCTATAACACAATAATCCGCTAAAGCTATCAATAAACACCTTCATACGAAATGGTTTTTATTTATACTTTTAACTTAGTTTTTGCCATATGATTCCTTTAATCCAATTTTGGCTAAATTTTAAAAATGTAAATAAATATTAATAGTCTTTTATATCAAGTAATTTGCAAAGGACAAGCACACGATTAATGTACGAACAATATGGTTTTTTTTCTGGTGTGATTATTATATAAATATTTATTTATTTAATTGAAATGAAGAACTTTACTGCAAAAATATTGGAATTGCATTTATGGCTGATTTCACCTATTTATTTATGTATCAATTTATGTTCAAAACTCATTTTTCATGTCAAATAAAAATAAAATTTTATGAAAAACTATATTTAAATATGAATTGATATTTAAATAGAATTGGTGAAAATTGCCATTAGTATGTTAAAGACGGCGTTTAGAACATCTTGCCATTTACTAGGTGACCAAGAAATAATAATAGTTATGTTTAAAGATAACTTCAACAAAATATATCAAATGCTTTTAGACCTTGTGGAACACGAGGTTAACGTTTCACAAAAATGTCGTCTTAAGCGATACAAGAAAAAATGCACATATATTTTATAGTTTGAACATTTTTGCATAAAAATTAATATTTGGTAGTCTGTTAAAAATAACGTTGAGCAAAAATAATAAAAAACTATTGAAACTACGGCTAAAAATATACAATGTTGTCTAAAGCCAACATTTGACATTAAATATTAAGTATACGTTTCAGTAATACAATTAAATACCCGCAAAGGTAGGCAATGGTTTTTATACTGATGGTAATAAAATCTACTAATTGTATGTGCGTATGATCAATATTTTATACTAAGAATAAGAAAAAAGTATACGTTGATAATAGTGTTTTATTTTGGGCAGCGGGATTAGTATTTTTATGAATTTTATGTTAAATATAAATTTTTTTTCTAAAAATTTTAAGTTTAATTTGTTATTCATTTTTATATATAAAATTAATAATACCCCTGACAGACATACACAGATAAAATTATTTTTCCAAATCAAACAAAAAATTTGTAGAATCAAACATTTTTTTTTTGTGTAAAATCTGCCTTATAAACAAATTCGCATATTTAAACAATTTATTTGCATTTTGTTTATTGAAAAAACACTGATTTTTTCAAACAAATAATTTAACTGAATCAAACAAAATGTTTACTGAAATTCATATAAATTTCAAACAAATAATTTTACTGAATCAAACAAAAAACTTTTTGCACAAGCAAGCACTGTTGAAGAAGTTGAAGGCATAGCAAAGCGGCCGGCTGGCTTTGAGACACATTTTTTGTTTGAATATTTTTTATACACACAATGTTTTTCTTCATCACTCACTGTTGCTGCATCCCTTCTTTGCTAATGAAGAAGAAATGTAACCAAAAATGGCGGCAGACCGACTCGATATTTTTGTATTTGATGTATTTAAGCAAACAGTTTGAAAAAATTGAATACGGGATTTTGTTTTTTTTTTTACCAACTTTGAAACCAACCAAAAATTTATTTTGTTTCTTATAATGTTGTTGTTGTTTCTGTTGTTTAAAAAGAGTGAAACGTTTTTTTACCTGCAATTTTTTATTTTTTTTTTTTTACTACAAACCTCGTCATGCTATTTTATCATCTTTCTTATTGTTGTACTTTTCTAAAGTGTCCAAAAATAGACTGTATGTGTTTTTTGTTGTAGTTTTTATATTTCAAATAAAGAAGTGTTACCTACGATCAAATAAAAGACGACAACATTAAACAGCGTTAAATATTTCATACAAAATTATGAAAACTTGAAACCAATAACGCGTATATTATATTTTTGAATAGTTGTCCACATTTTTGTTGGATACATAAAAATCAAACAAAAATATTAATTGAATCCATAGATGGTGGTAGTGCATTCATTTTGCAGTTTCAACTCACAGTTACTGATAGTTCAAAAATATTGCAATCATTTTGTTTCATGAATTGAAAATTTGCAGCCTCACTAAACATGAGTGCTAGTGATGTTAAAAAATTTTGCACTCAAAAAAACAAATAGTTTGATTTAAAAAAAGCAATCATCAGCTTATTGCAACTTTTTTTCTTCACTCATTTGAGGGCAACTTCAATTTTTGCACTAATTTTAAAATTAAAAACTTGTTTTTCATGATTAAAGCCAATAATTATACCGTTTTTGAAAAAATTTTATTTTGTTTAATGTTCTTTACTTATGCATATCCTCAAAAGAATTCAAAAACCATGCACATACAAAGTTACATTTTTTAAATTTTAGTGACACAATATTTGCGCTATATGATTTGAGTGCAGATTTTTGCATTCAATCTGCTTTTAGTGATAGCGAACAAATTTGAACTATCACTAAATTTTTTTAGTGGTAGTTAAAAAATAGCAATCATCACTACAGCTGGTAAAAAAGAGTGCAAACTAATTTTTTTTTCAGTTTTATTTAGTGATAGTGCACTGCTGATTTAAATCAATATTTAGTGCACTACCCCCAACTATGATTGAATCAGTAAAAAAATTTGTAGAAATTAAAAAAATTTTCAAACAAGCGTCTGTTTGAAAATAATTTGGCAGTAATTTTTTCTGTGTAGGATTTGTATACTATACTAGCATGGTATACTACATGTGTGTCAACCTAAACTACAATTAAACCATGCAACAAAGTGGTATGTTCCAGGCTTAAATACTACGAAAATGTACGTAGTATAAATGTGGTATCTTATATAAAGTATACGTACTACAAGTATCCCAGTAAAAACTTCGCTTACTTTTTCAAAATAAATAGCTTATTTAACTCATTATTTAGTAGCTTTCTTCTATGACTACTTCTTTAACAACTTCTATAACTACTTTTTTCTGGATATGTGTAGGTAAATAAATAATGACTTACTTTAAAATACGTTCATTTTGGGACATCCCTTGTAAAATTCATTGGTTCTTTCAGTAGAATTGTAAGTAGTGCTTTGATGTTTTTCTAGTTACTCAACACATTATTTTGTAGGCGAAGTTTGTACTAGGATATAAAGTAGTATATAAAACCGTAGTATACAGATCATGGTATGTAAACTATATGTCTGTCAGGGGTATAAGCCGCAATATTCCCAATACAACTACAATAAATAACATTATGTGACAAAAAGCAAATTAAAACAATTTCAAATAATATAACGTAGGTTATAGATCTTGCAGTTAATGTTAACCCACTAAGGGCCATTATTACAACTTGAAGTTAGCTAAAGTTAAGGTTAAATTGACAGATAATAATGTGTTATCAGTCAAAAAGCGTCTGTTAACTGTCGGATAACAGCTAACGCCAAGTTATAATATTGGCCCTAAAGCGACTATCAAAATATTTGTAAATTCCTTAATGCCAAAACAAATATTTTTTTTTTCAAATACTTTGACAGCCATTTAATTTTTTCTGCCTTTAATTTCTTTAATTATTCTAAAATTTAATTTTATGTTGATCCAGAAAACACTTTTTTTTTTTTTAAGTAGCTTTAGATGCTTAAAAACTGACTAATCCCTTAAGCGACTGAAAAAGAATTCATAAATCGTTTCCTAAGACGAAAAATTACAAATAACCAAACCAAAATTAAAAATCTTTTTTATTTTAAAGGATAGCTAAAGAAGCCTCGAAACAGGAATATACAAACGAAAATTCTGATAGTGCAAAGAAAATATTCCTTTATGAACGCTTTATAAAATGAAATTCTACTTACCGCCTGTTTAAAAAAAAATTATAAAAAATTTTCAAAGTTATCTACGGGAATACAAAATTTACTATTATGATTTTTGTATGACGTGCTAAATTCCCAATTTTTTATATTTGATTAATACACTGAAATTTATTGTTGAGGGAAAGCTAGCCTCTATGCGCATTTCACTGGTTGCTTAGGCCAGATCATCAGGAAACCTTTTCCAAAGATTTTAGAAAAGCTAAAAATATTATACAAATAAAACCCTAAAGCGAATAAGAATTTTAAACACTCAAAGTCTTACCTGTAACAATATCAAAGCTTAAACAAAACACCAACAATAAACAATGAGTTTATCTTTTCTTACATCCCCCTACAATTGGTTGGGTTCTTTCCGACTCGAATTGTAGTTGTAAGTGGGTAAAAAGAAAAAACTAAATTAAAAAACAAATTGTTCCATTCTATTGTCTTCGCAAGAAAACAACAAAAAAAAAAAAACCAATTTGGCAATTCAGTTTTCTGCACGGGCACATGCAAGTATATTATCAAAGTTATTTACGGGAATACAAAATTTACTATTAAGATTTTTGTATGACGTGCTTAATTCCCAATTTTTTATATTTGATAAGTACACTGAAATTTATTGTTGAGGGAAAGCTAGCCTCTATGCGCATTTCACTGGTTGCTTAGGCCAGATCATCAGGAAACCTTTTCCAAAGATTTTAGAAAAGCTAAAAATATTATACAAATAAAACCCTAAAGCGAATAAGAATTTTAAACACTCAAAGTCTTACCTGTAAAAATAGCAAAGCTTAAACAAAACACCAACAATAAACAGTGAATATATCTTTTCGCTTGGGAATTTATATTGAAACAACAATAAAAAAACTCAAATTTGTTTTTATTTTCAATATAAATTTCTAAACGAAAAATTTTTATTTTCAATTGAGAAGAAGGCAGTTAGAATAAGCATTTCACTTTATATGATTTTTTTTTTTAGTAAGTGCTTGCGCACTTATTTCCATCGATATAAATGGGAAAGTATTTAAAAATTCAGTGAGTTCATTCCCTGGGTCAGACAAGAATGAACATTTATCAATACATTTTAATCCATTTCATGTTGTAAAATTCCTTTCCTCATAAAAAAAATGTAATGAAAATTAAATTGGATGAATTTCAGCCTGATTGAAATATTAATATTTGGATTAAAAAAACAATTAACAGTTTAATATATTGATATATTATTACTTTTAAGTGCTGTTTTGATTAGCTTTTAAAAATGATATCCTGTAAGTGGGCCACCACTTGCACATGCGTGCACATATTTGCGATAACTTTGCGCAAAATTTCAGGTGCAGAAGAAATTACTTCATTTTGAATGCTGCCGGCCAGGGTTCGAGCCCGGCTACTGTCAAGAATGAAAAATTATCAATAATAACACAGCCCGACAAAATTAAAAAATATTTTTGCTTCTTTGAATTTATCAACTGTTTCTAGTTAAACTGTAATCAGTTTGTCTCTATCAGCTCTAGTTTTCATGATATAACTTTTTATACCCTCCACTTATGACCTCCAATTACACCAATTACCCAAATTTTTTTTCCAAATTTTTTTAATCAAAATTTTTTATTTACTGTTATAGTTATTGCCAAAAAAAAAACTCCCAAATTTTTTTAAGTATTTTTTTTTTTTATTTTAATAAATCTGTATGAAACAGTTTTGCTTCTTTTTATTTTTTTAAATTCCTATGGAGAAGTTTTACTTTCTAAATACTTAAACAAATTTGGGAGTTTTTTTTTTGCAATAACTATAACAATAAATAAAAAATTTTGATAAAAAAAAAAAAAATTTTGGAAAAAAAATTTGGGAAATTGGTGTAATTGGAGGTCATAAGTGGAGGGTATAAAAAGTTATATCATGAAAACTAGAGCTGATAGAGACAAACTGATTACAGTTTTGAATTCAGTGCACCCAAATTAACTAAAATCAGTTGATAAATTCAAAGAAGAAAATTGAGTGTTGGCCTGTGTAATTTAAATTAATTTTCATGTTGTAAAATTCCTTTCTTCATAAAAATAATTTTATGAAAATTAAATTTGATGAACTTAAGCCTAATTAAAAATAACCACAGTACTAAATATTTATTAGACTCAGTGAGATCTAAAATGACCAGCTGCTGCTAATTTTTAAGAATACATTTAAATCACACTATTGTGTGATATTGTAAGTAATTGTAAGTATTACTTCAGTTGTTAACAAGTCTACAATTTAGACTAGATATTATAGTCTGAAACAGACTTTAATAAAAAAAAAAAAGATACGAAGCTAAACTCTTTTAAATTGCAGATGTGTTCATTTATTGTTTTAAGAACCAAAATTTTTCTATACCGAAGACTCGTAGTTTTTTAGCATAACTGCTGTGTTAATACGACAAAATCTCGCTCTTGAAGTTTAATCTATAAATACTGTGCTGTATAATATTATATGTTCGGGTTTAACGAACAGCTAGAGCTGGATGACATTTCCTTGTGTTTCAAATGAGTTTGAAGCAAACGCTTTTCATTTTAAAAAATATCATTATTGCACTTCTAAATAGATATGCTGTAGCTCAATTTTAAAATTTCACAAACATGTTCGTAAGTTTTTTTTCTTCTGTTATTTTCTTTTGTGGCTGAACTAATAAATTTGTTGGTCATATCCTGTCTAAAAATGTCTATATAAACTTTTGACAAAACAATGACTTCCTTTTGAAAATGAAATTAAAATAAATTTCATTCTTTTGTAATGTAGTTTCAACAATGACACTAATTGCTGGAAAAAAACGAGTCCTTCCAATGCATGTGACATTAATTTACTCTTTCTTTATGACATGTCTTCTATAGTTAGTAGCAAAGAATTTTTCTGTATTTTAAATACAAACATGTTGGCTAACAGGCAAACATGTTAAGTATAAAGAGAAACACAAATTGAAAACAATTTCTTTTTAATGTCTATGAAAAACCTTTTGAAAGCAAATAATAAAAATAAAAGAGTTGAAGCAGAAATAAAAAATGAACAAAAGTGAATTGCTAAGAAATCAAAATAACATACCTTTCAACAATAATAAATGTCCGAAATACATTTCCGGTACAGAGTTGAGCATGTTGGCAACAAAAATATCTAACATAGGAATAAATGTAAGAAAGATGTTTTTTGTGTGTAAAATAGGAAAACTTTGAGAAGGAGTTATAGGAATTTTTTGTATGCATATACACGCACATATTTATTTATAGAAGTATGAAGGTTTATGTGTCTGTTTGGGTGCACAAGTATGCATGTTTGTATGTCTTGTTTTCAAATTGGGCTTAATACGTTTTAGTGTATACATAGTATATGCACATTATTGCACTGGTATTGTTGTACACTTGAGAAATGATTACAGAACACTAACATTATTAAAATCTTATATTTGAAATTGCATAAAGTCGAGCATTAAATACCCTACAGTTTAATGAATATTTAGTTAAAAAATATTTTAAATGCGATTTTTTGTTAAAAGTTATTACTACAAGAGCATTTTCTATACAACATATAAATGTTGAAAATAAAGCGACTAAATGAGCATGAGCCACATGGTTTAATTGCGATTTAATATCAATTATTTCGTATATTAACCCTGCTACTACGTTAGGGTCTTTTGATGACCCAAATCGTATTTAACATTACCGTTTTTCTAACTGGTGGAATATATTTGAAAGTTCTTACTACTCAGTGCATCCATTGTTGAAATATATTGAATTCAATTAGTTTTATCACCCTCTTAGGCTTAGACAATTTTTTATTGCAAGTGCTTACACATATCATGTTTGGGTCATTTAATGACCCTCTATTATTTTTGGAAAACGAATAAAAAATATATAATATAATATGTCTATATTATATGTTTTTTGCATTTGTCTTTAACCTCTTTGGTGTTTTACATGACAAACAAAATAAGAATGATCAACAAAACGCCCAAAAAAATAACGCATGGTTGTAGAAAGGAAGTCAACAAAAAACCCTTAGTGGAGAGTCATCGCCTGGAACACCTCTCTGTTTTGCTTTTGTTTGCTCTGTTTTTTTCTATTATAATTGTATAACGGACATATTATTCTTTTAGGAGTCTACTGGTCATACGGTGAAAGTCGTAACTCCCTGTGGAATGAGTTTCATGGGCATCCTTTTTTGAGAGCAATCATGTCTTTGGAGCGATTTAGCAATATTTCTCGTGTACTAGCATTTGACGATAGGCAAAGAAGTATATCGGAACAAAAAGGAGATAAACTTGCTCCTATTTGTACATTTTATGAGCAATGCTTTACGTTCAAAGTGCAAATACAACAATTGACGAACAATTTATTCCGTTCTGAGGTAGATGTCCTTTCAAAGTACACATTCCAAGTAATCCTGGGAAATATGGCATGAAAGCGTAGTAGATAGCAGCGAATTCTGACACCGAGTTTTGCGTACAGTTCCAACTATTCTTGGGCAAAGGAACCAAGGCGAACGGGTTGTTCTAGACTTTGTGTATTCATACCGTGGGCGATAGTTTTTTAAATACTCATAATCTTGCATTAGTACTGCTAAAGCAAAAAATTACTATTATTGGCACAGTGAGGAAAAACAAACATTTTTTGCCGGTTCATGCAACACGCAAGAATTGCGTAAGCTTCCAATATACTCACGTACTTTTTTTATGAAAAAGAAACTGTAGTTTTGTATGTGCCTAAAAAAAAAAGAATGGTTGATATGCTTAGCACCCTTCACCATAACAGCAACATTTTTGAAGATCATCCAACAAAATTCCGGAAATAATTGAATACTACAACTCGACAAAAGGCGGAGTCGAAACATTGGACCAAATGGTTCGCACATATTCGTGAAAAAGAAAAACCAATCGGTGTTCTCTAATTAATTAGATATTTCTGCTCTCAAAGCTTTTATAATATGGACCGAAATATATCCTGAATCGCAAAAAAATAAACTGCACAAAAGGCGCCTATTTTTAGAGCAACTCGGTAAAGATTTAGCTCAAGATTATATTAAGCGGTGAAGTCGGCTTACTCACGTAGAAGCCTCTGCATCATTCGTACGAATAATTCGAGCAGACGACAGTGTATCATCATGTACGAATTCGCCTTCTCCAAAACAACAATGCGCTAGTGAAGGGAAAAGGTGCAAATTTTGCCCGTCGAAAAAGGAAAAAAAGTCCTTTACTGAGTGCATAACTTGCAAAAAAACCTGTTTGTCCGTCACACCGACACACAATCACTCTAACGAGGACGTATTGCATTGTTCGCAACCCTTAAAAATATTTTTGAAATGTACAAATTTGAACTTTCTCAATAAAAAAATCTGGGGTCAAAATATGACCCGAACATAACATGTGTATTTTTTTTCTAACATAGTAGCAGGGTTCAGTAGAGGCCGAAAGCTAAGAACAACAAATGCTGTCTGAAAAACATTTTCCGCATTATGCCAATTTTTGTGGTAACATTTTGGCAATTTTACATAAAATGTTTTTCTTGTTTGTTTTAGCAAACTCTACCTTTAGAGAGCGCTTATCAAAACAGTAACAAAAGTGTAAAACTTTCTTATTATAATTTAATAAATTTCGTTTCTGTACATTTAAAATTGAAATACATTAAACAAACTACAAGCCATTTTTGGGCTAGATGATTAAAGAAACGGATTAGCATTTGCCTGGAAGCTGCCGCCTACTATATGTATACTATATTTTAATCCAATAGGAATTTTAATGTCCCGATACCTGTAGGGACATATGAGAAGACCAATTGTGATGGTCAAAACTTGCAGATCAAGTGAGATTAACCAATTTTTTGAAACAGACTAATACTCTCTGGGTAATTTGAGCCAAATTTTTGAATTTTAATTTGCAATTTAAAAATTTTTGAATGGACAGGGACGATGGGGTTTTGATTTTTGAAATTTTTAGGGTTGCCATCATTGAAAAATGTAAAAAAAACTGATTACCTCGAAGACTAGCAGATACGATTTTTTTTTTTTAAATTCAGCACGATGAAAATACGCAATACGGGGCTAACAAAATGGCTTACAAGCATTGTTGCCAATTTAGCCATTTAGTGGCTAGATTTAGCCATTTTTCACCCTGTTTAGCCATTAAAAAATTGAGTTTAGCCATTAGCCATTTTTTTAGCCTTTTTTCAACTTGTTTAGGCATACAAATTTGTTTGCCCTTTTTCTTTTAAAAGAATAATTTTTAATTTATTATAAAAATTTATAAAAGTAAAATAAAAATTTTTAACAATTAAAACGCCTTAAATTTAAATCACAACTTTTACAAATGTTGAAAATCGCTATAAACTATGATTATGAAACATCTTTCAAAATAAAGGAACAGTATTCCAATATTAAATTTATAAAATGGATTAACACAAACATCGGTGTTTCTTTCTGGTTGCAAGTATTTCAATAAACAGTTGCAGGCGGCAACAAAATTGTTTTAGAAATTTCAGAATTAACTATAAGGTTTCTCTCACTTCCATGGTCTAATGCTGAAGTAGAGAGGATATATATATATAGCCAAGTAAACATCGTTAACCCTAAACAACCCACAAGTGTCTCGCGGACACATTTTTGAATTCCATCGCTTATAAAAGCCAAAGTATTTATTTTGAGAAACCCCGTTTTACCTATTCTACCCCGATGATCTTGAGAATAGAAATGCGCACTAAAAATATTTGAAGCATAAATAGTTTATTATTTATAAACAATAAACGAAAATATTCATTCAAGAACGACACAAGCCTAGATTATTTAACTTTTTAAATATCTATCAAAATGCGTTTATTCTTATTTAACAAATTGATCTTTACTTACAGTATCATCGTAAACAAATTTAAATGAATTATTTCTGTTTTGTTATTAAATTTTAATGAGTTTTTAATAAAAAAAAAAACTTTTAGCTATTTTTTATAGCCATTTTTTCCGTAAATTTAGCCATTTTTGGTCACCAAGTTTTGGCAACACTGCTTACAAGCCATGCGACAATATCCGTTTTGGTTTTACTTGAAAAAGTCGTTAATATTTCTGTTAACCTTGCGCCATCTTATCGATAAGTTTTTACAAGAGGTTTATATCTTTTTCTTGAACGAAGCCAAATCTTGTTTCGAAATATTATTTAAATCAATTTTACTGATAGTAAAGTTGTTAACAGCAACAGATCTCTATTTAAAGGGTGATTTTTTAAGAGCTATAGGAAAGTTAAAAAAAAAACACATACAATTTAGAAAAATGCATTAAATCTTTATTTGAATCGGTAGTACGGTCCATATAATTTAATGTTCGAAGATTATTTCATGCAAATGTTGACCGTGACTGCGCGTAAAATGGTCCATCCACTTAGTCCAATTTTGGCATACTCTTTCCAACATTTCGGCCGGTATCTCATGAATAAATGCTTCAATATTGTCTTCCAATGCGTCAATTGAAGCGGGCATGTGTGTATAGACATGAGCTTTAACATAGCCCCACAAACAAGAGTCTAAAGGCGTTAAATCGCACGATCTAGGCGGCCAATTTACCGGTCGTGAGATAAAATGTTCAACGAACTTGCCTCTCAATTAGTCCATTGTTAAGCGTGATGTGTGGCATGTGACATCGTCTTGTTGAAACCACATATCATGCAAGTCAAGCTCTTGCATTTTGGGCAAAAAAAAAGTTGGATATCATCTCACGGTAGCGCTCACCATTCACAGTTACATTACGATTCGCACCATCTTTGAAGAAGTATGTTCCAATGATGCCACCAGCCCATAAACCGCACTAAACTGTGACTTTTTCTGGATGCATTGGTAGCTCTTGCAATGCTTCTGGCTGATCTTCACTTCAAAATCGACAATTCTGCTTATTAACGTACCCATTGAGCCAAAAATGAGCTTCGTAGCTGAACACAAGAAGCGCGCAATGAACTTTCTTAACAGAGCACGCACTTTGATAATTAAATTCAATAATTTGCAAGCGTTGTTCGTTTGTAAGACGATTCATGGTTGTAACGAACCATGTCCTAGCCGCGCCTTATCTCCCAGAAGAATGTGCTACTTTAAGTTCCGGCCGTGCTCAGGGATAATGGGAGGATTCTTTATCTTCTTAAAGATAAGGCAGTTCATTACTGGAAAAATAACAAAAAAATAGTAGCAACAAAACCTAAAAAAAACGACTACACACAAAAAAAAAAAAAAGGGGAGAAAAAATATAAAGGGAAAAAGTAAAATAAAAAAGAAATTATAGGGAATGTAAGTGAATTCTGTTTGGAATAGGAAATTGATGGTGTTCGTCCTATTCCTGTCTAAACCCACCCATGACCGTTGCCATCCAAGGTATATTTTTTTTGGATTAGCCCATTATGCTTTCTTCGTCACAATTGCCTACATGTTTCGCGAAATTATTAAAGAAAAGTTAGTGATTCATTTCAAATTCACAATTTATTCAAAACAAAATAATTAAAGTGTGTCTTAAATTCTTCATATTTTCTTTCTTTCTAGGTATTAAACAAAATTTAACTAATCAAATTAATTTAGAAATTAAAAAAAAAAATTTAGAATTATAAATTAAAACATTTGGTAAAAAAAAAATTGATGTTTAAGTGTATATGATAAAGTATGTATTTATAATGTAGTATATATGCATATTTGTATTGATATTATTATTTTTTTTTTTTTTTAAATCACTCAAATATATACACGTATGCATATTTACTTCTTAATTTAGATGGACTATGTATTTAATTTAGCAAAATAAACTCACCATAATAAACTTCCCACGATGACTGCAGGCCTGGAGTTCGGGGTCTTTATAGTAGTTCTTGTCTGCTTAGTATTTAAGCATATTTTCTGTTACTAGGTATATTTATGTATGTATGTATGATATTTTGGTGTTTGCGCGAGTGCTAGTGTTTGTTAGAGTTTTAATTTATAATTTAATACATTTAAAAAAAAAATTGGTTAAGTAAAAATGATTAAGATGAATTTAACTTAAAATTAGATTTAAGAAAAGTTAATCTTCAATTTAAACTGAATAATGAAAGTATAAGTAAGGTTTTTTTATAGTTTTATCATGTCAAGTAATATATACTAAATAATTATTATGTCTAGTGCATTTAAGTTATGGTAAATCAGATGGTACGGTAAGTACAATGGTAAGTAAAATAGCATGGAAAGTAAGATGGAAGGGACGAACGTTCATACGATGACACGCTAGGAACCTAGTTCCGGTCGTGAAAAGTCGTTCTCCCTTCCGATGAATCCTAGTTGTATAGTCCGGTAATTCGCAATTGTGTCCTGAAATTATTCTGCCAGAAACCAAACTTTTAAAATTATTCGGATTTTATTCTATGGGTTTATGTATATTGCTCCTCTACGACCACAATATTAAAATTTATGCAAATACCCAGGGACTGTCAAAATACAAAACAAAAATATATTTTCCCACTAACCACATTTAAAATTTACAATAAATACCTTTATATTCTTCTCAAATCCGCAATAAATCTTGAGATTTAAAAAAAAAACCCCAATATGCCACTATTTGCACTTTTAAAATAAATATCTTAATAAAAATTTAAAATGTATCTTTCTTTCGGTCTTCACAAAAAAAACAAAATTTTCAAATAATGAAATTTCTAAAAAAAAATTTATATACTAAAATTTCAAAGCCATGTATGCAATAAAAATTTTTCCCCTTTTAAAAAAAAAAAACAGTTAAACAAAGTAGAATAATTAATATGACCTCACATGGTTGAATTATAAACCAAACTGAAGATGTTTGACAGTGAAACAAAACACGAAACGTGCGTCAGCTGTTTTAACCAGTGTTGCCAAAAAGATAATAGCTAAAAAATCACCCATTATTTTTTAACAAATACAAACATTAGAAAGTTCTCTATTTTTTAAGCTGAGACTGTCTGAGAGAAAATGACATAAATCAAAAACTGATAAAAACCGAATCGTTAAATAACAAAATTTAAATTCAGAATTTTTTAATTAACACTTTCTGTCAATGGAAACCACGGCAGTCAAAAGCTTATACGAAGTTTATTTGGGCAAATACGCAATAACGTCTACGAAAATATTTTGGTATTTTTTAATTACTTTCTTTCACCTCTCCTCTCCATATTGTGCAAATTTTCCTTCTTTTTTTTAATAACTGATAAAAATGGTTTTAATTTACAAGTTTTACAATATTATACGTTTTTTGCTGCACTGTAAACGTTGCTTGTAAATTTAAAATTTTACTGCCCATTAATCAGCTGATATTTGTTTTTTGCAAAAACCTGATATGCAGTAATTTGCTTTAATCTTTTCTCAATCGAACATCAATAACAAAACGATTATTAAGTCTAGTGCAAAAAATTATTTTTGACCAAGATTTCAGGTCAAATTACCTACTGTCAATTGGCATAACTGGTGACGGTATATTTGGTGATACGGAATATATGAGAAGAAACTAGAGATGTTTGCGGTTGTTTGTATTTTCAGAAATCAAGATTGCTTTTAGATTGCTAAGCTCTTATGAGGTGAAGTCTAAGGTGGTGATGAACTGTACTTTTCTCAGTTATCAATGAACTTGAATTTATGTTAGGTGCGCGGTCACGAAGGCCACGAGGGCAACGAATATGGAGATTATTGCTACTGACAAGTAGAGGCGCTCGCGGTCTATATACTGATTCTATGTTGGTTTGCTCCATCCCTGCTGGTTACATTAGGGAGATGGCCAATAATGGTGCGATTGAGACTTAACTCTGCTACGAATGAATAGTTCTACACTTTAAAAAACTATAAGATTCCTAACTTTATGCCGTAGTAAATTGCTTAAGTTGCCTCCGCTTTAAAAGAGTGAGTTAAGATACCACCAGTTTATACTACGTAAAGTCATAACCAAACAATGCAGATTCTTAGATATGGATGATAAAAGCCTTAATCTGGAGATGCAAGCAGCGTAGCTGCATAAAAGGTTTACGCACTACAGGAATTTAAGTGAACTTTTATGTTGACTTTATTTCACTGTGTTGGTTGAAAAAACTGTCAAGCGGAGCACTCGGCGGGTATACCTAATTCCACTGGTGCGAATCGTTTTTGTGGTTCTTTTGAAAATGGGGGAGGCTGCACTGCATATATTAGCGTAACGGCTTACATTATTGAGTAAACTGAAAAAATTCCACAATAAACTTACCTAAGTATCGTATAACTTGTTTGAATTTGCGCAGTAATTTTAGAATTCAAGAACAGCCGCGAATAACGTTGTAAAAGCCACTTTTTGCAAAAACTGTTTTTTTTTTGCAGGTAACCGTTAACATTATTCTCGTACACTGTTTAAACCTCAAATCACCCAAAATTATGCACCTTAAAGCCTGTAAAAAAGGACATACAAGGAGTCAGCTAGTGGAAGAACGTTGTAAGTTACTTAAAAATGATACAAAGTAAATGGTTTTAAACGTGGAATAACGTTTTAAAAGCCAGCAGTCATGATGCTTTGCGTGGTGGAAGAACGTCTTAAATGACATCGTGATTGTGGATATGAAACGTTTTTCCACTAAAAAAAGTTATAAACTGTAAATTTGCATGTAAATTAAGTTTTAAATTTGTTGATATTTTGCATTAAAATTTTTATTATCATTATTTTTAATTATTATTTTGTTACTTAAAACGTTATTCGCGGTTGTGCTTCAATTATTATAACAAGAGCTAACCTGAAAAAAAAAACGGTAAGCACCACTGGATTCAGCA
Organism: Pollenia angustigena; assembly: GCA_930367215.1. Taxonomy (NCBI): domain Eukaryota; kingdom Metazoa; phylum Arthropoda; class Insecta; order Diptera; family Polleniidae; genus Pollenia; species Pollenia angustigena. Next base: position 182,247,353 of record OV884057.1, on the reverse strand, counting down.
TTCTCGAATTAGGATTCTCCGCTGGGTGCCCCGCTTGATAGAAAAAAAATATAAAATTAGAGTGTTGGCTTTTAAGAGTAACTTAACATGTATGAACACTAGTAATTACTACAATCTCTAGTTGACTTTATTACATGTCGTTATTAAGTTATCATATATTATTTAAAATAGACATCTTTCGACTTAAATAGTGTAGGGTATTAGTAGAAATAAATTAAAAAAAAAAAAAAAACTGAAAACTTACACCAGCTTACGTACGTAACAACCAGATAAGTGCCTTCTTTTGTGTAAATATGTTACAACTTCCGTAAGTTCCTAGTAAATAAAGAAAAGGAAATAGTAGAAAATGTACGAAAATTGTAAACAGCAATACAAACAACAAAAACAAGAAAATGAAAAATAACAAGAATAAGCTTCATAATACTACGACTACTATCAACAATTTTTTTCTTTTTTTTTACAAAATTATATTATTTTTGTTTGTTCTTGGAAAAAAATACAATTTCTTTCCACTCAACTCTTTCAAAACAAAAATAACAAAAACATGCAAGAACGTAAATTACTCGTACGTACTCTGACATACAAATAAATACAACAACGGCAACAAAATATTTTTGCTGACGATTACATGAAAATGACAAAAACACCAGAACAAAACAAGTAAAGAAAAAAAGCAAAAGAAAGCAATTGTTGTTATCAAAGCATAAGTGGAAAATAAGCCAAACAAAATGTGCATTACATTTGATTATGCAATTGTGTTATTCTTATTATTTTCCTTTATTCCACTGACGGAAAAGTCATAAAGTGTAGAAGAAAATAAGCGACATAAATTTTTTTTCAGCCACTTAAACCAGAGCAGTCATGAAAATGTCGCCTTGATTATAGCGCACAGTGTTGTGAGGATGGCCATAATTGGCTCAAATTAAAGTCTGAAAAAAGAACAACTAATGAATGCATTCTTAAAAAGCATTCTAGGCAAGGCATCCATTAAATATTTTGAAGATACGGCCAATATATAAGATAAGATCTGTTAAAAATATTATAAATACATGGGATTTTGCAAGGAATACAAATCGGATCATTAAAGTTTTATTATTTTAAGGGGTATTCCCATAAATGAATATGATGAGCTGTACAAAATTCGTCCAATTATTGACAAAACCATAATAGGAAAATCCTGCGTGACGAACGCTACATTCGCACGCGTTTTCTGATTGAAATATAAACATTTTTTGGTCATTCAAAGAAGATAGCTTTAACTTACATATATATAGTATTTAGTAACATTAATATGTACTTACGAATGGCATATATCATAATTTCTTAGCAAGTATTTGTTGCGAAATAATTGATCACAAAGTTGTGTGACGCACGCTATAAAAAAATAAGAAGTAGCTTCAAAGGTTGAAGTGCGTTTTTCTAATTTTAGCGAATTTGGCATGATAAGGTTTACAAAATCTAATCCTAAAAGAAAGATGTCTATAAGAGAATTCTGACCGCACATATTCGAAGCAAAAAAATGTTGTGATTTTTTGACAAAAGCCGTGAACCCTTTGTGATGCACGCTACAGGTTTTCCAGTAGTATTTTATTTATTTTTACAAAACAAATTATATTTTTATTAATTACTTTTCTTAACTAATGAATATCAACTTTTTTTTTAACGAAATTTATATTTTGATAAGTAAATTCCCGTATAACATTAATCAGCAGTGGGGAAGGATTTGGTAAAAATTATTGCATTAATGATCATTGAAATACATATTTTTTAATATAAAAATGAAACTATACATCTAGTCTTATATTCTATTAAAAAAAATTCATTTGAAAAATTTTTGGTTGGTGGACTGTTTCTGGGATTTGCTTATATGCAATTTGATGCTGTGCCAAAAACACCTCTGCTATCTATTGATGAACAAATGTTGAAAACAATTTCGGCAATTTATGCCCGCAAAGCCTCACAAATATGGTATGCAACCTTTTGTCTTTGTGACTTGGACGGCTTTTCTTACAGATTTGAAGTTTACAAAGGAGCTGGAGATAGTGAAGTGATACCTAACACCCCTGATTTAGGAGCAATAGCTAATGTGGTCTTAAGGTTGTCAGACAAAATTCAAAATTTCAAAAACCATATCTTGTACTTTGATAATTTTTATACCTCTCTGCCACTTCTTGTTTATTTACGAAGCAGAGAAATTTATGCATTAGGAACCATCCGATCTAACAGGATACCCAACTGCAAGGTGACAAAGGAAGTGAAATTAAAAGATAAGGAACGTAGATTCTCAAAGGAGTTTGTTGGCTGTGCCTTTGAAGTAGGCATATCTTGTGTTCAGTGGAAGGATACAAAATATGTACGATTGGTATACACGTATGCTGGAATTAAGCCCTTTAAAGCAGTGAATAACAATTCACAACCATTTAAAATATGCTGATCTAAAAAATAAATCCTTCGTTGATGTAGACTGTCCTTACATAATTAAAGTGTATGAACGCCATATGGGTGGTGTTGCCTTAATGGACAGTTTACTTGGTCGCTATTATATCCGAATGAAAACTAAGAAATGGACTTTGCGTTTATTTTATCATCTAATTGATAGCGTATTCATGGAATTGACTGTAGAGATGCTACTCATAAAAGATTACCAGATTTTCGTATTGAGGTGGCTGATATTATTTGTCGTTATGAGAACTGTTATAATAAGAACAACCGTTTGCTTTGATGGTTTACATACAAGTGCATGTTTATTCATTCTTGCTTTCATACATATTCTTATTACATTAGTGTTACCTTATTGTTAGTAAGTCGTGTTACTAAATAAGCGATTATATCACTTCTCCCCCCCCTTAATTCATTGATAATTAATCATTCATAATTTACATCGAGATCATTCTAATAGACGTTTAGGAATTTTGCGGTGCCTCTGCGGTCGTCCAACTGATATGTCGTCTCCTGTTGGTTGCTGATTTGCGTCTGACTGTAGGCTGATATTATCTTCGTCTGCATTATCAGTATTCGCACTACTGCTTGTTGTTGTTGATTCTGCTTGGTCTTGGAGAATTTGCTGAGGTATACCGTGGGTTACTACTTCATTGGGTTTATCGATACGTGGGTCTGGGTCAACTTCTTCATTTGGTGAGGTGGTTGATTTTACATCTACTCTTCGCATTTGATCTGTGTGTCTTTTCCATTTACAACCATCATCTAATACAATGTTATAATGTAACTCACCTATACTCTTTTCCACCACTCCAAATTGCCACTTATTTTTAGACATGTAATCTCGTACTGATACTCTGTCTCCTGCTGAAAATTTGTTGTTTGTAATGCAACGAATATTTTTGCTGACATCGTTGCTGGGTAAAATTAGATCAAGGCGTGATTGAATTTGACGGCCTAGCATCAACATTGCTGGTGATTTACCTGTTGTGGGATGAATCGCACGTCTATACGCCAGTAAAATTTTGGCTAATTCTGCACTCATTGTATTTGGAGTACATTTTGAAGCCAACAATTTGTTTTTTATTGTCTGTACATAACGTTCGGCTTGGCCGTTAGTTGCAGGATGGTACGGTGCCCCCTGTTTATGTACAATACCATTTATTTTAAGAAAATTTTGGAATCCCCTGCATTAAATTGTGTACCGTGGTCGCTGACAAATGTATTGGGGATGCCAAATTGTGCAAATATTTCGCGGCACTTCTGTATAGTTATTGCTGTAGTCATGTTATGAACAATGTGGACCTCTGGCCATTTTGAAAAAGCATCCACCATTATAAATAAATACTTGCCCATCACTGGCCCTGCATAATCCGCGTGTACGCGCTCGAATGGTTTGTTGGGTCTTGTCCAACAATGGATTGGTGTAACCTTTTTTGGGTCGGGTGTTGTAACTTGGCATAGTGCACATTGGGATACTAAATTCTCAATATCCTTATCCATTTGGTTCCACCAGACGTAACCTCTGGCTAAACTCTTCATTCGAGATATACCAAAATGTGCGGTATGTAACTCATCTAATATTTTCTTGCGTAGTGGCTTAGGTATATACACTCTTATACCCCGTAATAGGCATCCATTATGCAGACTAAATTCCGTCTGAGCAATACCAAATCGGTCTTTGGGTTCACTGTCACGTCCATATTCTAAACATTTAATCAATTTCCGTACCTCGTTATCCACTTGTGTTTGTTTTGCAAGTTCCTGACACGTCACAGGCAAGTTATCAATCATTTCTTCTTCAATGACATACACCTCTTCAACAAAATTGTACGTGTCAGTGTTTGATAACCGAGACATTGCATCGGCGTTTGCGTTTTCTTTAGACTTTTTAAATTTAATCACATAGTCGAATTGCTCTAAAAACAACGCATAATGTTGCATTCTAGTAGCTGAATGCACAGGTAGGCTCTTGTTAGGTGAAAAGATTTGCGATACCGCCTTGTTATCTGTAATTAAAGTAAACTTTTTACCGTAAATGTAATTGTAAAACTTACGAACACCGTAGATGATCGCATACGCCTCCCGATCAATTTAATTAACCGAGTATAGGTGAGTTACATTATAACATTGTATTAGATGATGGTCGTAAATGGAAAAGACACACAGATCAAATGCGAAGAGTAGATGTAAAATCAACCACCTCACCAAATGAAGAAGTTGACCCAGACCCACGTATCGATAAACCCAATGAAGTAGTAACCCACGGTATACCTCAGCAAATTCTCCAAGACCAAGCAGAATCAACAACAACAAGCAGTAGTGCGAATACTGATAATGCAGACGAAGATAATATCAGCCTACAGTCAGACGCAAATCAGCAACCAACAGGAGACGACATATCAGTTGGACGACCGCAGAGGCACCGCAAAATTCCTAAACGTCTATTAGAATGATCTCGATGTAAATTATGAATGATTAATTATCAATGAATTAAGGGGGGGAGAAGTGATATAATCGCTTATTTAGTAACACGACTTACTAACAATAAGGTAACACTAATGTAATAAGAATATGTATGAAAGCAAGAATGAATAAACATGCACTTGTATGTAAACCATCAAAGCAAACGGTTGTTCTTATTATAACAATTCTGGCGACGAGTTTTTTTTAAAGATTTTGTGTTACAAGTTTTATTTTACCGTTTGTTTTTTTGTACAAGTGAAAAGTTTTTGCAAGTTGTACAGTAAACTGCAATTAACACAACATACATACGAACGTTTAAATAGAAGTAGAATATACAAAAAATTACATTATGCCTACGGATACAACCAGTTCAGTGAAAAATGTGGGATTTTTCAATTTCGAGCCTTTTGACATGAATAAGACTTCATGGTCCAGGTGGGTTAAACGTTTTGAGATAGCCTTAGAATTGTACGAATGCAAGGGCACAAAGCAACAATCTCTTCTGCTTCATTTCATTGGATCGGACACGTACAACGTTTTGTGCGATAAGCTGGCACCAACAACCCCAGAGGACAAAACATACAGTGAAATTGTGGAGATTTTACAAAACCATTTTGACCCAAAGCCAAATGAATTATTGGAAAATTTTCGTTTCAATATGAGGAAACAGAAAGAAGGCGAAAAAGCAGCAGATTTTTTGGTGGCTTTACGTAAGTTAGCAGCAAATTGTGATTTTGGAACGCACCTTGAAAAAGCGTTGCGGAATCAATTCGTATTTGGCCTTTTGGATGGTAAATTGCAAAGCCGTTTATTAGAGAAAAAGACTCTAAATTTGAATGACGCAATTACAATGGCGACTGCTAGTGAGTTAGCAGAAATTGGTGGCAGTGAATTACAAGGGAAGAGTAATGAAACAATAACTGTGCACAAAATGGCGGGAAAAACTAAAACAACGAAAACAACAAATACAAAAAAATGTTTTCGTTGCGGTGACCCCAAACACACCGCTGATAAATGTAAATTTAAGGATGTAACGTGTCACTTTTGTAAAATAAAAGGACACTTAAGAAAAGTATGCTTTAAAGAGAAGAAGCAAGTACACCATATACAATCCAGTACAGAAAATCCAACAGCAAAAGTACAAGGAATTTTGCATATAAACGACCCACAAAACGTTTTAAGTATACGTGAAAAGATAATCCACAAAATTAAGGTAAACAATAATTGGATAAATTTCTAAGTAGATACCGGTGCGCCTGTTTCAATAATAAATTTGAAGGACGCAAAAACTTATTTTCCAAAATTAGATGTTCACACACCAGATATGGAACTTGTTAGTTACTGTGGAACCCCGTTAGAATGTGTTGGTTATATATGGGTGAATATAACAGATAATACAAATACGAAAACAAAGTTGTACATAGTACGTTCCGATCGTAAGCCATTAATGGGAAGAGAGTGGTTGTACAAAATTAAGTTAAATTGGAATGAAATAATACAAAAGGGTAATGGCAATGCGGTAAACGTTATACAAACTGATGACCCCTCTCAACAAATACAAAAATCAATTCAAAAATTCCCCACGATATTTGATAAATCCATGGGGAAAATCGCAGAACTACAGGCCCGACTATACATTAGACCCAACGCAACCCCACGTTTTGTAAAAGCTAGGCGGGTACCATTCCCTTTGATGGATGCTGTAGAAAAAGAATTACAGGAGCAGGTGTCAGAGGGGCTTTTAGTGAAAGTTGAGCGTAGCGAGTGGGCTACACCCATCGTTGTAGTACCAAAGAAAAATAGTACAGTACGAATATGTGGCGACTACAAAATTACATTAAACCCGGCACTAGTGGTTGACGAGCACCCACTACCTACAATCGAAGAGTTTTTTAGCAAAATGGCCGGCGGCGTGAAATTTTCGAAAATTGATTTGACAAAGGCGTACCTGCAATTAGAAATTCATCCAGAAGATAGACATTTATTAACCCTAAACACCCATAAAGGACTGTATCAACCCACACGTATGATGTATGGCATAGCAAGTGCTCCAGCCAAATGGCAACGACTTATGGAGCAGGTATTAGGTGATATTCCGGGTGTCTCTGTATTCCTAGACGACATCAAAATCACAGCTCCTGATGACGCGACCCACATTCAACGGTTAGAAGAAGTATTTTTACGTTTACAAAAATACAACATGCGCATAAATGGGGATAAATCGGAATTTATGAAGAATTCCATTGAATATTGTGGTTATATGATAAGTAAAGAGGGCATACAGCGAATTAAAAGTAAAGTTGAAGCAATTCAAAATATGAAACAACCACAGAATAAAGATGAAGTACGAGCTTTTGTGGGACTTATAAATTATTATGGCAGATTCATAAGGAATTTAAGTGACATCGTATATCCACTAAATCGGTTACTACAAAATGATGTAAAATTCGATTTTGATGTAAAATGCAGAAAAGCATTTATGGAAATTAAAAGGCAAATGCAAACTGACACGGTGTTAACACATTATGACCCTAAATTACCGCTGGTGCTCGCTGTTGATGCGAGTCCCACGGGCGTTGGCGCGGTTCTTAGCCATTGGTACAGCGATGGCAATGAACGACCCATACAATTTGCTTCACAGACCCTCAGTAAGGTGCAACAGCGATACTCACAAATTGATCGGGAGGCGTATGCGATCATCTACGGTGTTCGTAAGTTTTACAATTACATTTACGGTAAAAAGTTTACTTTAATTACAGATAACAAGGCGGTATCGCAAATCTTTTCACCTAACAAGAGCCTACCTGTGCATTCAGCTACTAGAATGCAACATTATGCGTTGTTTTTAGAGCAATTCGACTATGTGATTAAATTTAAAAAGTCTAAAGAAAACGCAAACGCCGATGCAATGTCTCGGTTATCAAACACTGACACGTACAATTTTGTTGAAGAGGTGTATGTCATTGAAGAAGAAATGATTGATAACTTGCCTGTGACGTGTCAGGAACTTGCAAAACAAACACAAGTGGATAACGAGGTACGGAAATTGATTAAATGTTTAGAATATGGACGTGACAAGAACTCTAATGCCAAAAGAGCTGTTGGTAGACCTCTGGGCCAAAGCCAAAGTTGGACACATGCCTGACATTTTGGACCGCAGTTGTATAAAATTATGCAAACTACAGGGATGTTAGTCAGAAACACAAATGTATTGTAGTTAATGTAAATTAAATCTTTGTTTATCAAACAATAAAAAATGTTTCCAAATTTATCACACAAACCAATAATAAAACTGAATAATTTCAGGTCAAATCATCCCTTAATTTACTTTTTTTATTGCGTTACCAGGCAGGTCCGCCTTCTGGCGGTCAACAAATTTTCTCACCTGGAAGGTAAGTTTTAAATTTTTTTTCAACTTTTAACATTAACGTATGTTTTGTTTATCCAAAAACTATAAATAAATTTTTTTTTAATCCAAATTTTTTAATATTTTTAATTAGGCTAAAGTTTATCAAATTTAATTTTCATTAAATTATTTTTATGAAGAAAGGAATTTTACAACATGAAATTAATTAAAATTTATTGATAATTTTTCCTTCTTGACTGAAGCTGGGCTCGAACCCAGGCGTTTTTACGGACAGGTTACCCTTACATGTTTCGATTGCAACCACTCAATCTCTTCAGAGGGCTTGCCGTTTAACACTCGCAGCCATCGACGACTGCTGACGTCAATAGTCAAACATCAATCCTTAAACCAAATTGTATTTAACCTTTGGTAGATCGAAATTTTCCTTGAATGATTATCCATTTTAATTTATTTTACATGTTTTTCCTTACTTCTGTTTTTTCGTACTTTTGTCAAGAATTCTTCTTGAAGTTCAAAGTACATTTTTTGTTTTTGTTTTTAATTTTTTTTGTCCTTCTTTTTCTTGTTGACCTTTTTCAGCACAACTTGAAGGACAAATGCAAACATAGAGCCCGTGCCCTAGCTTTAACAATAATCAGTATTGCGGTTATTTTGTTGAACTATTTATGGTTTTTAATCCAAATTTTTTTAATATTTTTAATTAGGCTAAAGTTCATCAAATTTAATTTTCATTAAATTATTTTTATGAAGAAAGGAATTTTACATTATGAAATTAATTAAAATTTATTGATAATTTTTCCTTCTTGACTGAAGCTGGGCTCGAACCCAGGTGTTTACGGACAGGTTACCCTGACATGTTTCGATTGCAACCACTCAATCTCCTCAGAGGGCTTACCGTTTAACACTCGCAGACATCGACGACTGCTGACGTCATTAGTCAAACATCAATCCTTAAACCAAATTGTATTTAACCTTTGGTAGATCGAATTTTTTTTTTGAATGATTATTTTTTTTTTAATCGGATCAAATTGGCCGGTTGGAGGGTTAAAAACTAAAGTTAATCGTAAAATAACTATATATTTATTAAATTTTTACAGTACGGAAAACGAATTTTATAACCAACAACCAGTTACTGTAATAATTTTATGAATGTATTAACTAAAAAAATAAACTAAATGAGAAGCAAGAGTTCAGTTTTACTTTTTAAACATGGAAATAATATATGTTTATATGTTCTGTTGTTTTTGTTATTTCTACAAACAACAAACAAATAGTTTTTTTTTTCTTTTGTGTGGTGTTATTGTAATTTCTACAAAAAACTTTAAAAAACCCACGCATATGCACGCATAAAAGAATGCAATGCTAAGAGATGAGACTAACAAGCAATATCAGATTAAAACCCTCATTTTGTAATTTGACTCTCGGAGTAGCACTGCCAACGAAAAGTTTAATCTTTATTTTACTTCTCTCACAATATTATTACAGTAACGGACTGTAGTTTATTTAAGAAATATTCCGTTCAGTTATTTTTAAATAAATAAACATTTAAAATTCTAAGCAAGTTTATTTTTAACTGATTCTAGCAGTTATTCAAAAAACTAAGTGCATATTAATACGGATTTTCAGTTGCAGTTAATATTGTCCGTTGATTGAGTTAAATTCATCTGTATGCTAAATTTAATAAAAATGTAATTTAGAGCAACGAAAAGTTCATTTAATTTTTACTGTCAAAAGTTCAACCGCGAATTCCGTAAAAACAAATGAATATTCAGTTCTCTTATATAAATTAATTGTCAAAAAATTAACTACATATTCCGTAAAAACAAATAAATATGCAGTTATTTTATAAAATTTTACTGTCAAAAATTCAACACCATATTCAGTAAAAATAATTTAATATTCAGTTATTTTATGTAATTTTACTACCAAAAATTTAATTTTTACTTATCTATAAAAAATGAATTGCTTGTTTTGTGTAAGCAATTCCCAATTTCTATTTGTTAAAATAATTTAGTTAATCAAACTTTAAAAGTAAAATAATTGCGAAGCCATATCGGTCTTGCTGCTGGTGTCTTATAATTGAGAGTTCTTCTGTAAACAACGTGGTCAGTACAACAAAAGTTAAACAAACGTGTGTACCAGGGTAAGTAAATAATAATATTCTCCCTCTCTCGCTTATAAGAAAAACAAGCGGGCAGGCGTCTGTCTGGTATTTTTTAGAAATTCGGCTCTTTTGTGTAGTAAACGAAAATTACTGAATTTAATAAAATAACTGAATATTTAATTGTTTTTACTGAATATGGGGTCAATCTTTTGACAGTAAAATTTTTAAAAAATAACTGAATATTTAATTGTTTTTACTGAATATGGTGTTGAATTTTTGACAGGAAAATTTTTAAAAATAACTGAATATTTATTTGATTTTACGGAATATGGTGTTGAATTTTTGACAGTAAAAATTAATTGAACTTTTTATTAAAAATAAATGAAAAATAAGAAGACCGGGTTTTAATTGAATTTTCATTTATTTTATATAACAATTTCAGTTAATTTTACGTACAGAATATTGTGAGTGTTAATTTAAGAATTTTATACTTATTTTAAGAAATTCCGCAATGGATTTTCGAAAGTTTTCCTATTTAGTATTGTTTTGAGTAAGTTTAAGTGTTATTCGTGCTTGAATTTTTTTCCTCACTTTTAAAGTGTTTAGGTTATACCGAAAATTTTTCAAATTTGGATCTCCACATACAGATGTATATGGGAATTTCCCCAGAAAGGTGTCATCGTCTTTTATTGTTTATTATTAAAAAAAGTCTATGTTCTTACAAAAGAATGGTTTCATAGGACATTTTAGCTGTTTTACTTGAGGAAATTGGTCTGGAAACTGGAAAATTTTATATTTTTCTGTATTTTCTACTTCTAAAGACATTTTTATATACTTATTTTACATGAAAGAAATATGTTATGTTTACACTCTTTCTTCATAATCTCTCCATTACAATCAATTGTAATGCTGGGTACACACTATGCAACGCATTTACGCAATCTAGTGAATTAAATTCATTTTCATTCATTCCAGATTGCATCAACATCCGAACGCTTTGATATTTTGAGGTTGCATTAAAACAGATTGCATGTAGGTTGCACTGTGTGTACCCAGCATAAAAGGAGTATTAGGTTTTTTTGTTAAGGAAATTTGAGGATATTTATGGGAAAATGCATGGTGATAATAATAAAAAACATATGGAAAAATCGTACGTTCGCGATCCGTACGTTCGCGACCGGTACATAAGCCAATTAAATTAAAACCAAGAGAGATATTTTATTTTGTAAATACTGGATGGATACCTACATAAATACACTTTTAAAATAAGTAAATCACTTTTGAAAATTCCGTTTCATTACGCGGATTTTTCCTTTCACTACTGTCAGCCAAAGTTGACTTCTATTTTGCGTACGTTCGTGACCACACGTTTAAAACTCTTACTATGAAAACTTAAGCTCGATGATATCGATCTTTTGGACTTAACATAGAGCTACCCAAATGCAATCGAATCGCAAACAATGCGAGGAAATGTTTTGTTTTCTATATTTTTGTTCATCAAAAATCATCGTAAACCCAGGAAATACCCATATGTAAAACAAACGACACAACTGATGGAAAATTATTTTACAACTGTCGCTAACAAAATATTGTTACACTCAAAATATTATGTAGTTAAATTCAAACGAAAATTCATTTTAAACAATTTAAAATTAATTTAAAAAACGGATCATTAACATTTCATTTAAAACAAATGATTTTTACATTCATTTTAAAATTTTTTTTTTTTTTTTGAACAACTTATTCCTTAAAATTTAATGATTTTTACAAACTATATAACAAAATAAATGCGATAAAACATTATTTTTTGGTAGTTTGATTTTTGAATAACAAACATAAATGTTAAACAAAATTAATAACACTGGACCACACACCAAATATTTCCTGACTTATTTCTATTGCGCAATTAATATATGCATTACTTACACAATTTTTTCTATTACACGGTTAATATTTTACGAAGTACACTACAAAGCTTAAAATATTTTCTGGATTATTAATCATGGATTAAACAAACTACATTTTTTTGGATCGATTTTTTCTTTTGTGGTACTTTACAATTTTTTTTAATGTTAATGCAATTTCTTTATTTCTTTAATTTTTTTTTAAATTGTTTTTTTAATTTGTATTTTTTTTTTATTTGTTGAACCAATCACGAACAAATAATTCGATAGGCACATGGGCATTTCCCCAGAATGGTCTACCAGGATGAAAAAATAAAATGTTTATTATCATCGTCTTTTATTGTTTATAATTAGAAAAAAGTCTATGTTCTTATAAAATATTGGTTTCCTAGCATATCTGAGCTTGAGGAAATAGGGCTGGAAACTGGAAAATTTTATATTTTTTTGTATTTTCTACTTTTAAAGACATTTGTATATACTTATTTTACATGCAAGAAATATGTTATGTTTACACTCTTTCTTCATAATCTCTCCATTTCAATCAATTGTAAAAGGAGTATTAAGTTTTTTTGTTAAGGAAATTTGAAGACATTTATGGGAAAATACGTGGTGATTATAATAAAAAAACCTATGGAAAAATCGTACGTTCGCGACCGGTAAATAAGCCAATTAAACACAAACCAAGAGAGATATTTTATTTTGTAAATACTGTATGGAGATCTACATTAATACACTTTTAAAATAAATTAATCACTTTTGAATATTCCGTTCCATTGCGCAGATTTTTACATTTCACTACCGTCAGCCAAAGTTGACTTCTATTTTGCGTACGTTCATGACCACACGTTTATAAATCTTATTATGGAAACTTTAACTCGACGAATTCCATTTTTTGCACTACCCAAATCGAATCGAAAAAAATGCGAGGAAAAGTTTTATTTTCTATATTATTTGTTAATCAAAAGCGTACGAACGTACGTTCGTGACCCCAGGAAATGCCCATATCAGTTACATATCGAGTTTCAAATATTTAAAATAGAACCAATTAAAGTTATAATTTGCTTACGTGTTTTCAAAATGACATATGTATTTGAGCTAAGCGTATCCTTGATCCAAATTGAAAAAAATATGTGGTAGGGATATTAAGTTTATTATATTTAATGCACGTATTAAATTTGCAATGGTATAATTGTGCAATTTTTCTTACATTTATACAATATTTAAGTTTTAAAACATGTAGGCTTTAATCGACTTCTTGAAAACTTTTAGTGTTTTTATCTTTTATGAATGAAAAACAGTGTGCAAAATTTTGACGTTGGGCAATAACTCCTTCTATTTATGGCCACTCGTTATACGAATTGATTACACTGTGTAGCGGTAATAAAAGTATAACGAAAATAGCTTCAACTGATTTGAATGCATCGCAAAGGTTTTTTCTTAAGAAAATTGCAAATGTTCTTGGAAAAATATATTTGTAAAATATAATTAATTTGATACAAAAAAATGCGGCATTTTCTTTATATTTATTTATTTGTTTTGTTATTTAATTTTTTGTTAAATAAATTAAAATTATCATGCGTGTGTAAGTGTTAAGTGAGTTAAGATGTAACGTTGAAAAATTTAAAAATTTTAATATTTTAATGTTTTTCACAAAATAAACCTCTGCCCATGTTCTGGAACTCTCACGTCGAGAAAAATGAGAATGAAACAAAAATGCTAAAAAGTTAAACAAACAACTGTTTTTCTCACTTAACTGTTTCTGTAACACTTTTGGCGAGTAATAGCGGTGACGTAAGGAAGTTACTCACCATTTTAAAGAAAAAGAAACATTTTTGAGAGAAGGTTCCCGCTTTGAACTGTCAAATAAATTCAGTAATAAACATGGGATGAGGACAAATTTTAGCACAAAAAAAAAAAAAAAAATAAAAATACGGAAGAGATAAGTAGTTGTACCTGGTTGATTTTTTTTACTGTTTAATTATTTTCATCGTTTAAAAAACTGCAGTCAAAGCGAAAATTATGTACAAAAATTTTTGTTTTTGTCCGAAAGTTTTGGTTTTGACTGCAGTTTTTCATTATTTTACTTTTAAAATTTTTGAAAAATATGAGCATTTTTACAAAGCCATTTTATAAACAAGACACATTAGAGTCGCCCTTTAAATTTTTTGCCGCTTTCACTAAATTTTGGTCGCCGTCAACGATATATGGGTAGTTCCAAAGTGTTGAACGGGACAGTCGTACGTATCAAAAATGCACAAACATTTTAAGCAAAAAATATTTTTACGTTTTCTTAACCCTTAAATTAAAGCACTAAGAAAGCACTGTTATCTATGATAAAGTTTATGGTTGGCGCACTTCTAGTTCAAGGATAACGGCAAAAGAAGTAGCGGTTCGAAAGTGAAAAAACAGAAGTAGTTTTTGTGTCCATGTATAAAAAGGCGTAATTCAGCGAAACCTGGCACAATTTTTTAGTCAAACTACATTCATCATCTTTTTTTTTCTTTTTTTTAAGCCAAAATCTGGGTCGATACGTGACATTTCGAACGTGAAATTTTTTCTGTAATAATTCAACTGAATAATGATTAAAATAAAATAAAAATTTACCATTTATATGAATAACATATTTCTCTTTGAACTCTTGCTTAGATTACAGACCATGTAAGAAAATGGTTTTGGAATAATTTTAATCAAATATCACCTCTTTTAAGAAAGATAAATATTAAAGAAAACATACAATAAAACATTCTTACACATATATATATAACAAATTACGTTTGCACAACTTTGCAGTCTGATTGTTCATCTAAGTGAACAAATTTATGAGTAAATTTATAAAATTAGTAAAATCTAAATATTTCTTTATAACAATATCGTAAAATAAATAGCTTTAAATAACTTTAAAATTTTCGGTCACGGTGGGCCTTTTGACGGAAATGCCCATATGTGACTGGCGTTCTTAACGTCGGCTTCGAGTGAAATATTATGACATTTATAACGTAACGATGTAATCTCTTTTGATAGTTTTCAACATGAGTTACAAACACTTTTTTTTCTCACTTTTCAAGAAACGATGGAATATTTTGTTTCACATCTTTTCGACGCGAGAAATTCTCACCAAACTTACAGAACATGGATACAGATTGTGATCAGACATTAGGTACGTATGAGTAATATTGAAAAAAATTAGTGATACGTATGTATATAGAAACTCATACGAGGTAACTTTAAATCAAGCAACAAAGTATAGTCGGCAAATCCAAATCATATGAAACTATACACCACTGACTTGTCTCTATTAGAGCCCACTGGTTATTATTTTACTTCTTTTTAGACGATTGCTTTGCATTTTTTATAAATACCAAATTCTATATTCTATAATTTCTTGTAAATATAATTTGTAAAATGGGCAGGGTCTACTTCATAGTTTTTGACTGTATATATTTACTGGAAATAAGGTGCAACTACAGGGTGGCGCAGAATGAGCTACATGGCTTATAACTTTTTTGTTTATGCGATTATTATATATCTTTTTTAAATACAGTATGTTAATAGGGAATTGTTTGCAATTAGCTTTGAAAAATGATATGGTGATGTCCATTTTCTGC
The DNA here is from genome assembly GCA_930367215.1 of Pollenia angustigena. Lineage (NCBI taxonomy): Eukaryota > Metazoa > Arthropoda > Insecta > Diptera > Polleniidae > Pollenia > Pollenia angustigena. Next base: position 182,231,468 of record OV884057.1, on the reverse strand, counting down.
TTCGCACATACGTGCTCTTTTTAGCGTATTTTCCATAACTTTTCGCAAAGCTTCAGGTGTAATGGTCATGATTTCATTTCGAATGTTGGTCTTTAGTTGGAGTATGGTTCTTTGTTTGTTAACGTACACTCTTTCTTTCAAATATCCCCGAAGAAAATTGTCAGGAGCTGTTAAATCTGGTGAGCGTGGATGCCAGTTTAACTCGCTTGTGCGCGAAATAACAAAATGCCAGCTGTGGCAACACAATAGACTGGTGGTTTGAAAATTCAATTATTTTTGCACCTTGTTCGGTCATGTAATGATTTATAATAAATTCCCCAAGTCTTCTTCACAATATGCTAAAAAAAAAAAACAAAGAAAGAATAATAATTAAAAAGTTATAATGAATTCAAACCATATTGCTCATTCTGCGCCAACCTGTATATGAACGCAGAGCAAAAATATGGTTGGGTATGGTAATGGCAACTACACTGTGTTTTTGTAACAATATATTGTTGTCTTACACAAATAATTGTTATTTTTTAATTAATATCAGCAATATTTTAGTTACTGTTAACATATCAATGCTTATTGCAATTATAAATTTGCGTATTGTTGACTGAAAAATAATTATTTTTCTAACAACTAAATAATGATAACTTTCAAAACATATTCTATTACTCACAACAATATCATGATAATTAATAGTTATAAAATGATTACTTTCTATATGTTATCATAATATGTTTAAGATGCAATCAAAATATTTTTACACTACACTTATAAAATTATTACAGTAACTGATTGTGGGTTATTAAATTCGTTTTCTGTTCTGTTAAAATTGAATAAAAATATAGTTATTTTCCAAATAATTTTATTTTTTAACATTTATGTTTGTTATTCAAAAATCAAACTACCAAAAAATAATGTTTTATCGCATTTATTTTGTTATGTAGTTTGATTTTTGTCATTTAAAATATATTTTTTAATAGTAAAAATCCTTAAATTTTAAGGAATAAGTTGTTCAAAAAATAAAAAATTTAAAAATGAATGTAAAAATCATTTGTTTTAAATGAAATGTAAATGATCCGTTTTTTAAATGAATTTTAAGTTGTTTAAAATGAATTTTCGTTTGAATTTAACTACAAAATATTAGGAGTGTAACAATATTTTGTTAGCAAGTGTTGTAAAATAATTTTCCATCAATTGTGTCGTTTGTTTTCCATATGTAGCATTTCCTGGGTTTACGAACGTACGTTCGTACGCTTTTGATGAACAAAAATATAGAAAACACAACATTTCCTCGCATTTTTTGCGATTCTATTGCCTTTGGGGTAGCTCTATGTTTAGTCCAAAAGATCGATTTCATCGAGTTTAAGTTTTCAGAGTAGGAGTTTTAAACGTGTGGTCACGAACGTACGCAAAATAGAAGTCAACTTTGGCTGACAGTAGTGAAATGTAAAAATCTGCGTAATGAAACGAAATTTTCAAATGTGATTTACTTATTTTAAAAGTGTATTTATGTAGGTATCCATCCAGTATTTACAAAATAAAATATCTCTCTTGGTTTTTATTTAATTGGCTTATGTACCGGTTGCGAACGTACGGATCGCGAACGTACGATTTTTCCATGTGATTTTTTTTTATTATTATCACCATGCATTTTCCCATAAATGTCTTCAAATTTCCTTAACAAAAAAACTTAATACTCCTTTTACAATTGATTGTAATGGAGAGATTATGAAGAAAGAGTGTAAGTATAACATATTTTTTTGCATGTAAAATAGGTATATAAAAATTAGGAGTAGAAAATACACAAAAATATAAAATTTTCCAGTTTCCAGCCCAATTTCCTCAAGTAAAACAGCTCAGATATGCTACGAAACCAATATTTTATAAGAACATAGACTTTTTTCTAATTATAAACAATAAAAGACGATGATAATCAACATTTTATTTTTTCATCCTGGTAGACCATTCTGGGGAAATGCCCATATGCCTATCGAAATATTTGTTCGTGATTGGTTCAACAAATAAAAAAAATACAAATTAAAAAAACAATTTAAAAAAAAATTAAAGAAATAAAGAAATTGCATTAACATTAAAAAAAATTGTAAAGTACCACAAAAGAAAAAATCGATCCAAAAAAATGTAGTTTGTTTAATCCATGATTAATAATCCAGAAAATATTTTAAGCTTTGTAGTGTACTTCGTAATATATTAACCGTATAATACAAAAAATTGTGTAAATAATGCATATATTAATTGTCAGTATATCTTTAAAACTAAAAAAGCAGTGATGCTATCGTAATTAGCACTCTGAATTTAACTTAAAGCAATAGAAATAAGTCAGGAAATATGTGGTGTGTGGTCCAGTGTTATTAATTTGTTAGTTTTGATTTCATGATAATATTAACAAAATTTCAAAAGATTTTGTTATTCGTGCTTAATTCCCAGTTTTTATTCTTGACAAAAACACTTGAAATTTATTGTTGATGGGATAAGCTATTCCTATGCGCATTTCACTGGTTGCTTAGGCCAGATCATCAGGAAACTTCATCCATAAAGATTTTAGAAAAACTAAAGATATTAAACCAAATAAAACTGTTAAACATATAAGAATTATAGCAACAGTTCTACTTGTAACAATATCAAAGTTTAAACAAAACACATCAACAATAAACAACAGTGGGTTCATCTCATCTTACATTTCCCCACTACAATTAGTTGAAATTCTCTCAACATTAATTGTAGTTGTAAGTAGGTTAAGAAAAACAAAATAAAAACAACAACAACTTACAAAAGATGTTGTCAATTAAGTGTTTTTTAGGCCGTGTACTTGCCTGTTTATTACCTGATGATCTGGCCTAAGCAACCAGTGAAATGCGCATAGGCATAGCTTATCCCATTAACAATAAATTTCAAGTGTTTTTGTCAAGAATAAAAACTGGGAATTAAGCACGAATAAAAAAATCTTTTGAAATTAAAATTTTGTATTCCCAAAAGTTGAAATTACTTTTTGATAATAAAATTGCAAGTGCACGGCCTAAAAAAACACGTATTTGACAACATGCTTTTGTAAGTTGTTGTTGTTTTTATTTTGTTTTTCTTAACCTACTTACAACTACAATTAATGTTGAGAGAATTTCAACTAATTGTAGTGGGGAATGTAAGATAAGATAAACCCACTGTTGTTTATTGTTGATGTGTTTTGTTTAAACTTTGATATTATTACAAGTAGAACTGTTGCTATAATTCTTATACGTTTAACAGTTTTATTTGGTTTAATATCTTTAGTTTTTCTAAAATCTTTATGGATGAAGTTTCCTGATGATCTGGCCTAAGCAACCAGTGAAATGCGCATAGGAATAGCTTATCCCATCAACAATAAATTTCAAGTGTTTTTGTCAAAAAAAAAAAAACTGGGAATTAAGCACGAATAACAAAATCTTTTGAAATTAAAATTTTGTATTCCCAAAAATTGAAATTACTTTTTGATAATATTAACAAAAATTAAATTTTATTAACAAAAATAACAGCATTATATACAGGTTATTAATACTTAAAATTAACCTTATTAGGTTTTTGTTTAGAAAACAAAAAATTATAATTTTTTATGAAGACAGACGATATCGACAGATGCGACAGAGTTCATTTTAGAACTTAAGAATTTATGCGGCATTTTCTTCAAGTTTGTGTAAAACATGTCATTGCGCCAGAAGATCTAAGGTATCTGTCACATTCTTTTTTAGCACAATCACAGAATAGGTTGGGAAGAGGTTTATCCTCCTTGGTTTCTCTTAAGATTTTTTCACAAACTATTCAAAGAGCAGTTCTTTTAGACTTATCAGAACTTGTGACACTTGTAGGGTGACCTTGTTTTCAACACTTTCGAAATGCACAGACATATAAAATAGATCAATAAGATGTTTTTCGATACGATTGAAGTTGAATGAGTTTGAAATAGAAGAGCATTGTATTGACGGTTAATAATTGTAGATGAACAATAGATTCCATTATTTTCTAAAGCTTTAAGTCTTTTATTTATAGCTAATAATCAGTCAGCCGCTGCATTTTGGGACCATGTACATTTATTTCTCTATCTCCGTTAATTCATTTCGGTGATACCAAATTTTATTTTTGTCGTCTTGGAGCAAAATACAAAAAAATTTGAAAAACTGATAAAAATACCTTTTTTAAAAATGGTCCAGCTCACGGATGGCCAACGCTAGAACCAAAATATTTTGGGAATCATCATAAAACATATCAAGCTTTATTTGCAGAGGCGTAATAAAATCACTTTTTTCAGCTCCAGACAAGTTGAGTCGGTCTTCTAAACATATATAAACTTTTAAGTTTTATTTTCTAACAACTTTAAAATCCATTAACTTAACATCACGTTTTTAGTTTATATTTAATTTAAGTAATTGCACTATTGGCTTGTGTATTTTTCGGCTCGTAGCATTATTAAAATATGCGTTTACAAATGTCATGTTCAGTATAACATTTAAAATCCCGTATTGTCCTTCATTGCATGAAATTTTTTTGTACTATTATAATTTTTAATTGTACTATTATAGAAATGCATTCATATTTATAGAATTATTAAAAGAGATGCAATTATGAAAATTGCTTTAATGGCTTTTGGTAGGCAACTTTATACTGGAAATTCTATATAAAAATCATATGCAAATAAAAGAAAAAATATTATAAATATTTTATTAAAAAAACTGAAAAATCATCCAAATTCGCTAAAAAGGAACCTTTCTTTACTCCGAACTTAAAGCTGATCTTCTGTTCCGACAGATCAAGGATTGTTTTAACACTCATACTGTCACGATGTTGCACTCAGATTCATATTTATGAAAGTAAAAAAAAACAAAATCTTAAATAAATTATAGGTATATACAACTCATGAACAGCAAGGATGCAAAAATATATTCGAAAATATATTTGTTTGGCTTGGACCAATAAATGTTCATAGTTTTATGCATGTATACAAAGGTAAAATACATTTTTTATAATTAAAATAGAACTTCACATATCGTCATTTTAACGTGCTAGTTCCACTTTTTGTCAAGTTTAGTTTTTATGTGTTTCTAGTTTTTTTTTCTAAATACATCATTTGCAAAAAAAAAAAAACAGTAACGATTACATTATTTCAACTTAGTGTTATGCAGTGCAAACTTGTTAAGTCAACAAAGAAAAAAATATCAAAAACCACGTAAAAAGTCAATTTAAAAATTCGATTTTTGTGTTTTGATGACAGAATCGTGTTCAAATATGTGTTGTACTACTTTTTGCTAGGGAGTAGCTCCTCAAGAACCACATCCGATCAGCTTCTACCTTGATTTTTTATGAAAAATTTGATACCCAAAATCTTTCCATATTATGATTATGATGTACGATGAAAAGGAATGAAAAAAAAAAAAAATGTATGAATGAATCAATCGTTCTTTTTAAATGTATTGCAAGAGATTATGATATGATGATTGTAATCATCAAGGAAACCATAAATATGCAATTGCATGTATTTTCTTGTGCGACCAATTAAGGCAAAAACGATATATGTATCCGTTTTAGAGCCTTTTATGGATTTTGACATAGATTTGTACGTGCATATTTTCGCATATTTTACCGTTTGCAGCATTTTTGTGCATAATTTAGTTAAACTAGCATTTTTGCAGAACTTTTTAAGTTTATAGCGCATATTTTGCAGTTTTAGGGCAGACTTTAATACATGTTAAATTTTTTTAAATGCCTACAAGAGCTTTCGCAGCAAATACAATTTTTTTATATTCTAGTTAACAAATGGCTTTTCTGTTTTATATATGTATCTGTATAGCCAACATGTTGGTTCGATTTCGCCATCTTCATTTAATTTGTACTCTAAAATTGCAAGATTGCAGGTTGTCGTTAAAGATAAATGTTATGCGATGTGTATAATACATAAAAATCTAGACTAATCTTCTAGTATACCGATCAACTCAGAATCACTTTTTAGAATGAACTAACGATGTCCATCCGTTCGCCTCTCTGGTTATCTGTCCATGTTAACCTTGTGCGCAAAGTACCAGTACCAGTTTTGTAGATAATTTAATCAAATACGGGCGAAGTCTATGTAAATGGTGGAAGCCACATATTCCCCATAAAAACTTCTTTCTGAATTAGGCTCTTTGTGTGATCGTCAACCATCTAATGATGTTGGTATTTAAATAAATTTCGCTCTTAAAAATATTTACTGCAATTTAATTATTTTCGAATCGGTTCACGTGTGTCAAAAAGCTGTCATCCTCCAATAGCTTTAACTTCATTTTAAATGTTAACATTAATTTACAATTTAGGGACCATCCCTTAAATACCTGGAACATTTTTTATTATTTTTAATTAGGCTAAAGTTCATAAAATTTAATTTTCATTAAATTATTCTTATGAAGAATGGAATTTTGCAACATGAAATTAATTAAAATTTATTGATAATTTTTCATTCTTGACTGAAGCTGGGATCGAACCCAGGCGTTTTTACGGACAGGTTACCCTTACATGTTTCGATTGCAACCACTCAATCTCTTCAGAGGGCTTGCCGTTTAACACTCGCAGCCATCGACGACTGCTGACGTCAATAGTCAAACATCAATCCTTAAACCAAATTGTATTAAACCTTTGGTAGATCGAAATTTGCTTTGAATGATTATCTATTTTAATGTATTTAACATGTTTTTCCTTACTTCTGTTTTTTTGCACTTTTGTCAAGAATTCTTCTTGAAATTCAAAGTACTTTTTTTGTTTTTCATTTTTTTGTCTTTTTTTTTTCTTGTTGACCTTTTCAAGCACAACTTAAAGGACAAATGCAAACATAGAGCCCGTGCCTTAGCTTTAACAATAATCAGTATTGTGGTTATTTTGTTGAACTATTTATGGTTTTTAATCCAAATTTTTTATTATTTTTAAATATGGGGCTTAGGGTAAATTATAGACGCATCTTCACGAAATTTAATAGCGTGATTTCCAGTCAAATAAAACAAATTTTTGCAAAATCTTATCTCATTCCGTGCCTTGTTCCAGCATTTATGTTATTTTTTGTAACAAAATTATCAATTTTTTTAGGTGGTGGTTCCACATTTTGATTCATAGCTCTGGTCCTACTGAACCCATTTTTCTGGATTTCAATCCCAAACTGCTTAGGATAACTGCAAGCAATTTGGCGCCAAGTGTGTTCATTCCTTTTGAGTTGTTCGAAAGTGAGCGTGTTTTCAACAGACGGAAAGACGGACAGACAGACGGACATGTCTAAATCGACTTAGAATTACTCAAGGACCCAGAATATATATACTTTATGGGGTCTGAGATGAATAATAAACAAGTTTCACACGGAATGACAAACTTAATAAACCCTCTTCACAACTAATTGCGGTGGAGGGTATAAAAAGAAAAAAAAAAAATTAAAAACAAAAACAAAAAAACTACTTTGAACTTCAAGAAGAATTCTTGACAAAAGTACGAAAAAACAGAAGTAAGGAAAAACATGTAAAATAAATTAAAATAGATAATTATTCAAAGCAAAGTTCGATCTACCAAAGGTTAAATACAATTTGGTTTAAGGATTGATGTTTGACTATTGACGTCAGCAGTCGTCGATGGCTGCGAGTGTTAAACGGCAAGCCCTCTGAAGAGATTGAGTGGTTGCAATCGAAACATGTAAGGGTAACCTGTCCGTAAAAACGCCTGGGTTCGAGCCCAGCTTTAGTCAAGAATGAAAAATTATCAATAAATTTTAATTAATTTCATGTTGCAAAATTCCTTTCTTCATGAGAATAGTTTAATGAAAATTAAGTTTTATGAACTTTAGCCTAATTAAAAATAATAAAAAATTTGGATTAAAAACCATAAATAGTTCAACAAAATAACCACAATACTGATTACCTGGAAAATTTTGTTTTTGTGACCCGATGACTGCCCATCGTTTCCAAATAGGAATAAATCTCAATAATTCTACTGTAAATACTATGGTGTTAAGCCTGACCGATTCTAATTTTATGATTGTTTTCATAAAATGGACCTATTATTAAATTGATGAATATTTTGTCTTTAAATGAACAATTTTTGATTTTTTAGGGCATATTTTTAACAATTTTCAGAGCATATTTTTTCATATTTTTTACTGCATTTTTTAAGCGCATAAACCCGTTTTTTAGAGCATATTTCTGGTTTCCCTGGTAATGATGTATGATGTTATTACTATTTAATAGCAATTTAATGACTATGTTGTTTTTAAATTTGCAGCCAATTTATATGGAAAGTAGGACAGAAAATACGAATACCCGCATTTTTCAAAATCAACTTCACCAAAAGATCACTACAAATTCTATGGATTCTGCTAGAGGAGAGATGAATAAAATATATAGATATGGAAATTTGAAAGATTATATCGGAATTTAATTTAAGGAGGTTAAAGTTTCTCTCTTTTGACCTGTTCAAACAGCATATCTGAAAATGAACTATGCGCTCTGTACATCTGAGTTTCCCTAAAATAAAATTCCAATGTGGTCTTTTATAACGCCGATGTCCGAATATTTTATTTTTATCTGCTATACCAGAATCCATTGTCAGCGTTATATACATTGTCCTTTGAACAGCGTTATATACATTGTCCTTTGATGAAATACATTGATAAGTTGGAGTATAAAATTGCGTATGCAGATAAAAAAAAAATACTAAGCAAAAAATTTAAAGAGTTTTTTGTGCTTTTCGTAATATTAAAAAAAATTGGACTTGTCACGTTTGCATGTAAAGTTAACAATATAAAGTTTATAATCTTCCATATTTATATCTCAAATGATGTATTTTTAAAATCTTACCATGCTAATTATTTCGCATTTTTAATTATTATTATTTTTTTTTTTTTTTTTTTTGATCATCCAGCTAAACATATTCATGTTAATATATGTCATTTTTAAACTCATGTATATATAATGTATTTAATTAATGTTAAGCATACTTCAGTGGCTTACATTGATTATAATGTAAAATGTAAAAGATAATTACATACACAAATGTACAGCTACATAAAAACAAATGACGCATGCTTATGTTAACAATGATAACTTTTTATGCACATCAATCATAAAAGTACATCTGCAAAAGTCTTCAAAGTAACTTTACTACGAACTGTTTCGTTTTTATTGCAATATATCAAATTACATATGTATCTGTATCTATTCAAATATATGTACCTTTATATAAGTATAAGTAGCACACATCTTTATACAAATTAACCACTAATTATGTTATATAGATTGGAAAAAATTTGTTATATAATAATATAATTATGTATTTTAATTCGGAAAGTGTATTTTAATTCTATAGCGTTGTAGTCGAATGAGTGATGTGTGCATTAAATAAACATTAATCATACTGAGGGGTGGCAACACTTTTTGAGCAAATTTTAACCTGTTAACAAATACAGCAACATACCCGGATATCTTTTGCATTTAAAAATTGCTATATTTTTGAAAGTAACAATCGGCTCGAATTTAAATTTAATGATATCCTCGGCAAAATTGTTTTAAACGACCTTTTGACGGTTGAGTGGAATTGGACAACTAAGTACAAAGCTATTTTCGCTTTTCGCCAGTTTGAATTCCCCCTTAACGCTTAAATTATTATACAACTATTTATTTTTTAGCTGTTGAAAGCGATGAAGAATCTCTCAAGTATAATTTTCGTTTGTTAACAACCATCTCAAAGTCCATACACACATAACCACCAAAATAAAACAAACTTAGAAATGAAACAACAACAAAAAAGTACTCCGACAAAATGTATGAGCATATCCCGATATGCTGCTGTTGACGTACGTTAAATTTTGCTGCTGTTGACATAAGGGTTAAAAATCACTTATAGTTAAGCTACTAATTATTTGTGCAAATTAAGTAATTGGGATAATTAAATTCATATAATTTATGTAAGATGAAGTCTATTAAATGAAAATTCTTAAACTAAACTACAGCTTTAATTTTGAGTTCCACACATAGCAACATAAGTATTTTGCAATGCGTCTTAATTAAAGTGCTACTAGCTGTACATCGTACATACTTTTGTAATAGTTCATTTATTTTTTTCCACAGAACAGTTCTATTTTGGTATTTAAAATGGGCCATATCAGATTATGGTGGTGGTTTTCAGAAAATTTTCTTAATATTTTTTATTATTATAAAAGAATCTATGAAAATTATTTGTGAAAGAAAATAGCGGCCAAATGCTCGAAACGGCCTCGGTTGCATACCTCTACCCGATGGTCCACATTTTTTATGACTCTGAGACATAATTGAGGTTCAATGGCGTTAATATTCCGTATGAACTCATTATTGGCTTCTTTTCTTTAGTATATCCCCAAAAAAGAAATCCAATGGTATCAACTAACATGATCATGACGGCCAATTAAAGTCGCCACGTCATGAGATAACACGGCCATTTAATTTATCGACCAAAAGAGCCATTGTTTTGACGGCTGTGTGGCAAGTCGCACCATCTTGTTGGACCCAACATATCATCAAGATCTGTGGCCGTATTCTGTAATTCGCTAAAGCTAAATCTCTATCGCTAAAAATCTATAAAGTTGATTTAACGATTTTTGTCTACGAATAGAATACTGTAACATGCATTGCTAGATTTAACAATGCCATAGAAATTTAATTCGCAGCAATATTGGCTTTTAATGTCATCGCTAAAAATTTTTGCATTCTCTAAGGCATTTTAGCGATCGAGATTAAGCTTTAGCTAAGCATGTTACAAAATACGGCTGCTGGTCATTAGAAGTCTGTTATCATTTTGTGGTAGCGAACACTATGCACGGTAACTTTTGGCCGAGCTCATTTTTAAAGAAATATGGCCCGATGACTCTGCCAGCTCATAAACCTCACTAAACGGTCACTCTTTGTAAATGCAACGGCTTTTCAACAATCACTCGTGGATTCTGATTAGCACAAATGCGGCAAATCTGCTTAATAACGAATTCACTGAAATAAAAGTGTGCCTCGTCGCTGCACATGATTCTCATTTTGATTTGAACGTTCATTTTCGAAAAAGGCTTTAACAATCTTAATGCGATGCTCAATTGTGAACCTCTTCATGGCCGAATTTGTCAAACACCGAAACAAAAAAATTTCAAAAAGTTAAGCAAAAAACTTGGCGTTGAGGTATGACTTACGATTTACATCGTAAGTTCTTTATAATAAATGTGCCTAATAAATGGATAAGAGAAGTTATCCCATTTTAAAGTTGCATGTTTCGCCTTATTTTTCTTCCTTGTTCTAAGCATATTTAACTTCAAAATAATTTTGTTTTAATTTTTTTAAACTCATGTGCTATCTAATTAAGTAAATTTTAAGCCAAACCCTTATAAATTAATTTTTAATCAAATAGATTAATGATAATTATCGTAAGTCTTGGAATTATTAATATTAACGTTAAGGTTTTCATTCCAAAGTTTGCCCAGCAGCGTTAACTTATATTTAACTCATGCAATTAAATTTATAGACATTAAGGTTGTTCAAATACTACGAAAGTAAAAAAAAACGAAAATGGTTATCTCAGATAGCCCAAAGAAATTAATCGCTTCACTGAAAAAACTGTAATACTTATCGCTATTCTGGTGGACAGGTGTCTAGTCCTTTTTTGAAATTCGGCTCTTTTAGGGTGAAAACGGGTAAAACCTGAATTGTGGTACGTTTTTGTCAGCCCATCTATCTTTTGAACCAATAAACCTAAAAATAAAGTTTATACCATCGAAACTTATCAAAAAATAGGAATACAAGTATCGTACTTTTTCGAAATTCAAACACTCAAAATATTATGTAGTTAAATTCAAACGAAAATTCATTTTAAACAAATTAAAATTCATTTAAAAAACGGATCATTTACATTTCATTTAAAACAAATGATTTTTACAGTCATTTTTAATTTTTTTATTTATTAAACAGCATATTCCTTAAAATTGAATAGTTTTTACTTTTAAAAAATACATTTTAACCGACAATAATCAAATTACATAAAAAAATAAAAACGAAAAAACATTATTTTTGGTAGTTTGTTTTTTGAATAACAAACATAAATTTTAAAAAATAAAATTATTCGTAAAATAACTATATTTTTATTCAAATTTAACAGTACGGAAAACGAATTTAATAACCCACAATCAGTTACTGTAATAATTTTATAAGTCAAAGTTTAAGGTGTGAAAATCGTAGCTATTTTTGGCACTTTTTTAGAAAATATTTTGCTTCATTCATTGACATATTCGTACTAAATTATTAGTTCCCACTAAAATACTGCAATGTTCTACGAGTGGTACTTTTTTAATTTTCTACACTATTGAACTTACACTCATAAAATTATTACAGTAACTGATTGTAGGTTATTAAATTCGTTTTCGGTACTGTTAAAATTGAATAAAAATATAGTTATTTTACGAATAAATTTATTTTTCAACATTTATGTTTGTTATTAAAAAAAACAAACTACCAAAAAATAATGTTTTCCGTATTTTTTTTTGTTAATTTGTTTGATTTTTATCGGTTAAAATATATTTTTTAAAAGTAAAAACTATTCAATTTTAACGAATATGATGTTCAATAAATAAAAAACTTAGAAATTACTGAAAAAATCATTTGTTTTAAATGAAATGTAAATGATCCGTTTTTTAAATGAATTTTAATTTGTTTCAAATGAATTTTCGTTTGAATTTAACTACATAATATTTTGAGTGTAGAAACACAAAATGTAAGTATAAATTTGTTAAAATCTAGGACTTAGAGTGTTTATCGCTTTAGGGTTTTATTTGTTTAACATTTGTGGCTTTCTTAAATTTTTGGAAAAGGTTTCCTGATGAGCTGGCCTAAGCAACCAGTGAAATGCGCATAGAAGCTAGCTTTACCTCAACAAAAAATTTCAGTGTATTCATCAAATATGAAAATTTGGGAACTTAGAACGTCATACGGAAATCGTATTAATAATAAAACTTTACAATTGATCAGGGCTGCATTTTAACAAAAGTATGTTCGTGTGTGTTAATGTAAACACAAACTGTATTAGATTTTCTTATAGTCGCAACAAAATTCATTAGATTTCTATCTCACAAAGGCATAGAATAAACTGACCTTTAGTAATTTTTTAACCGATTTGGATCCTATTTGGTACAAAATTTTTGTATTAAATGAAACTAACGTCTTCAGTTATAAAACTTGAAACAATTTTATTGTTTGGTTTTAAAAAAATAAGCTAAAAAGAGCAAAATTTCAAGATACCATAAAGGTTTTAAAAAAGTTTAGACTTTGGTCCCCTGTAACTCAGTTATTTCTTAAACACTTTTTTGAGGCGGCCCGTGGTTGTTTTAGTAATTGTTTTATCTTTCAACAAAAAAAAAAAAAAAAAAATTAAAAATCCATTGAATATTTGAGAAAATACTTTTATTAAAGTGATATCATCTTTTTTAAAACGCAAACAATGTCAATTTTGCAATATATGAGCCGTTTATTTTGAAAGTGGCATAAGTCATTTCGGTTTTTAAGTCGAGATATTTAAGGGTTTGCGATTTAACACGTTTAAAATTATGGATGCTAACTTTCGAGAAGATTCACTTGTATTTTATACATCATGATAATGATATTTTTCTCAGTATTTATTATTATTATTATTATTTATTAATATTTTTAATTAGGCTTAAGTTCATGAAATTTAATTTTTATTAAATTATTTTTATGAAGAAAGGAATTTTACAACATGAAAATCAATTTAAATTGTTATTGATAATCTTTCATTCTTGACGTGGCTCGGGCTCGAACCCTGGCCGGCACGTTACCATGACATGTTTCGATCGCAACCACTCGATCTCCTCAGATGGATTTGCCGTCTTACACTCGCAGCCATCGACGACTGCTGACGTCATCAGTCAAACATCAATCCTTAAACCAAATTGTATTTTAACATTTGGTAGATCGAAATTTGCTTTCCTGAATGATTATCCATTTTAATTGATTTTACATGTTTTATCCTTTACTTCTGTTTTTTCTTTTTTCTTTTTTTTCCGTACTTTCGTCAAGAATTTTTCTTGAAGTCCAAGTACATTTTTTTGTTTTTTCACTTTGTCTTTCTCTTTTCTGTTGACCTTTTTCAGCACAACTTGAAGGACAAATGTACACATAGAGCTCGTGCCTAAGCTTTAACAATAATTAGTATTGTGGTTATTTTGTTGAACTATTTATGGTTTTTAATCCAAATTTTTAATATTTTTAATTAGGCTTAAGTTCATGAAATTTAATTTTTATTAAATTTTTTTTATGAAGAAAGGAATTTTACAACATGAAAATCAATTTAAATTGTTATTGATAATCTTTCATTCTTGACGTGGCTCGGGCTCGAACCCTGGCCGGCAGGTTACCATGACATGTTTCGATCGCAACCACTCGATCTCCTCAGATGGATTTGCCGTCTTACACTCGCAGCCATCGACGACTGCTGACGTCATCAGTCAAACATCAATCCTTAAACCAAATTGTATTTTAACATTTGGTAGATCGAAATTTGCTTTCCTGAATGATTATCCATTTTAATTGATTTTACATGTTTTTTCCTTTACTTCTGTTTTTTCGTACTTTCGTCAAGAATTTTTCTTGAAGTCCAAGTACATTTTTTTGTTTTTTCACTTTGTCTTTCTCTTTTCTGTTGACCTTTTTCAGCACAACTTGAAGGACAAATGTACACATAGAGCTCGTGCCTTAGCTTTAACAATAATTAGTATTGTGGTTATTTTATTGAACTATTTATGGTTTTTAATCCAAATTTTTAATATTTTTAATTAGGCTTAAGTTCATGAAATTTAATTTTTATTAAATTATTTTTATGAAGAAAGGAATTTTACAACATGAAAATCAATTAAAATTGTTATTGATAATCTTTCATTCTACATGGTTAAATTTCATTAATTAAATTTCATGAACTTAAGCCTAATTAAAAATATTAAAAATTTGGATTAAAAACCATAAATAGTTCAACAAAATAACCACAATACTAATTATTATTATTTATTATTATTATTTATTATT
This sequence comes from Pollenia angustigena, assembly GCA_930367215.1. Taxonomy (NCBI): domain Eukaryota; kingdom Metazoa; phylum Arthropoda; class Insecta; order Diptera; family Polleniidae; genus Pollenia; species Pollenia angustigena. The sequence goes on along the minus strand of OV884057.1, from coordinate 182,216,388 downwards.
GTTATTTATTATTATATTTATTATTAACTCGATTTTTTTTGAAAAAGTGACTAATGCCACTTTCAAAATAAACGGCTTATATAGAAAACTGTTCTACTTTTGACCCTTCCTGCCTCATATTCGGAATAGCTGTCAGTTTCATTTGGCCACGGCTTTGTTTAAAAATTTGGTACACAGTGTTATTATTGCCAATAATGAATAATATGAAGGCTAGATTTTCCTTCTTCTCTTAACAAAAAAGCACGACTTGTAAATATTTTTACAAACCGAATGAACCGCTCTAATATACAACCCTGCTCCAACAGGAAGTTAAATATTCACCTAAATCTTCAACATGATTTAACATTCTCATATTTAATGAATTTGTTAAAAAAAACTCATGGATAATAAATGAGTATCATTAAAGGAAATACTATTTAAATTACCTCCAACACTCATACAACCAAGAAAATTTCCTATATTTCACAACAAATACAAGATTGAACGCCAATAGGCATTATAATTTAAACTTAAATAGAACGTACGACTGAACAATTTCATTTAACTGAATGGAGAAAAAAGGAAAGAGAAATTTAAGAAAAATAAGAGGGCGTGTATGACTTAAGGCATGTTCACATTTAACAAATATTTGACGAACAAATTTAGAAAATGCGAAACCACTATTTAAACCATTTTTATTGATCTATTAAACTTTATTTCTGAAAAGAGTTTATGGAATTATTTAAATTTTTAATTTGGAAACTTTATACAAAATCCAACAAATGCTAAGTTAAAAAATTGGTTACGTCTGGGGCGTCAAGTGTTTGTTAAATGTGACCATAGCTTTATACTAATTAGAGAATATATACAATGTATATATACATACTTATAAAATTGTGCCCTTATAAAGAAAATTTAAATATTAGTTTCAAACCTAATATTTGGAAGTAGCATATGTATATAGAAGCAAGCAAGCAAGCAAGCACTCACGCAAATACACATTTATATAAATAATTGTAGACTACACGCAGAAAAAACTTGGTTGAATTATTGTTAAAAAAATATAATGTTGTTCTTATTGGCCACAAACTATTCCTGGTTTTAAGAATACTTTTGCCACGACTTATAAAATGCTTACATCCTTAAAACTTCAAATACATTAGAATTAAACAGTATAGTATTTATTGAAATTTAGCTGCAAGCATAGGGTTAAGGTTATTTATTTAGTGGTTTCAAGACCGCCGGCTTGGGAAGGCTGTCAACTGTTAAATATTTATAATCAGAAGTGTCATTTATTTGGTGAGAGGTCTTGCATTTATGAATATGGATCGATGAACAACCGAAGAAGGCGCAAAAATTGTTAAACCCAGGTTTTAAAAAACTGCAGTCGAAACCAAAAATTGTCGAACTAAAAACGAAAATGCGTGTACAACTTTTCGCTTTTTGAGTTGGTTCGACAGCGACTGCTTACATTTAATGAATGAGTTTTTTCTGGCCAATAACTAATGAAGAAGTGGATGAAATGGCTGTTTTTCTACTTTGGCTGCAGTTTTTTAACGCTGGTTAAAACTTACTTCAAAATTGGTGGTTTAAACGTGACCGCTTTTCGAGCAACTAGGGAGAACATTTTTTTAAAAAATAAGTTTACTGGAGAAATATGCATAGTTACCTCAATATTACTTTAACGTCATGTTGAAATCTTCTAAAATTATCAGTTTCTTCTTTTTAAATCCGTTAGGATATTTAGATTCGGTTGAAATTCAACAAAGGTACTATCTCATAAGTGCAAAAGGTACGAAATCCCGGGTTTTTACCCGTAACTCTAGATTTTGGAGGCGTTTCGCAAATTTCAAGGACAGAGTCTTGTTGCACTCGACAATAACTACTAGAAAAAAATTATCGTATCCCAGGTATTTTTGTTTCATACTTTTTGTAGCACTGTGTAACTAATATTTGTTCCCTGTAAATATTTGAGTTGTTAACATACCAGTAGTTCGATTCTGTAGTTAATTTTAACAATAGTTGTCATTGTTAAAAAAATTAACAAGCAAATTAACGATTTTGCTATTCTGTAACATTTTAAACAGCACTTGTTATCGTTATGTCAGCTGATTGTGTTTAGTAACCTACAACTTTTTTAGTGTTGTTTTTTTATTGTTAAATGTCGAAAAAATAAAATATATTTAGTTAAAAGAAATAATATAACTTAAAAATGGCAATTAAATAATTTGCATTTAATTTAATAGTAAAATGTTTGGCTTATCTTCTTAAAAAAAAAAACAAAAAACTAAAAAAAATTCTATTTACATAGTTTTAATAATTTTATTTGTTTTTTTTTTTATTCCTCTTTGTGTTTTTGTTATTTTGTTATTTTTTGACAGTGATGCCACTTGACGTTAATTTTTATCTATGTTGTTAACAACAACTAACAGAATCACACAAACGTTAGTGCAAACAACAAAACAGGTCGACAATTCTAACAACTGTTGTTATTGTTGAAAGTTACAGAATCCCACTACTGGCAGCAGTTGTGATTATTCAAAGCAGTTTATTTTGGCACCTTTGATTTTTTCGATATAAGAGGCCAGCAACACTTTTATGGTTGTTTTGTTCTTTGCTGCAGTTGACTGCTCAATCAGTTGCTTGGTTTGCCTAAAATTGTCATAATTTATTTTATTGGGGATATAAGAAGAAGAACAATCTAGGGAAACCGAAAAAATGCTCATGGAGATTCCCACGCGCTGGAAAATGGATTATAGGTAGTTTAATGCTCTGTAAATTAAAGGATAGTTCATAAGAGTTAAACAAAAAATCAAGGAATAGAAAAATAGAAATCGAAATAAAATTAAAACTTGAGTTAAACAGCAATCCGCCCAATGGCGAATATTAATTCGGACACTACCATATATGCTGGTGTCCGGTTTATTATCTGCCTGAAGGAAGCATAGCTGAATGCTACCGGACGCGTCACAGGATGCGGATAAAGGCATGTCCCGCAGATATGCGGGGTAGATGCTTTATGCAGTCGCGTACAATCCACGGTTTCGAGAGAAGAGTCTCAGAAAGATATCGGGTTGCACCGATCTCCACCTAAATTCTTAGTGATAATGATACTTGAAATGACATGGCGTGTCATTGGCGCCACACATAGGGGTTTTTTGCCAATCTAGCCGGACATTACTTTTTGTTTTGGCTTCTATTGCTTCTTAAAAGTTATTGAGTGCCCCTAGATCGATGAAACTTGGCAGAAATATGTAATATTGTCAAATATAAATAAAATCGGACCAAGGAGGAAAGGAACCTTTCCCTTGAAGAAATAATCCAACCTTTGAAAAATGCAATTTTTTAAAGTTTTCCCATACTTTTGTTTGGCAAATGCAACTTTTAACGTCGGTAAAAGTTAAAAAACCTAAAATAAGACCCATGAGATCGTAAAATTACACTTTTCGCCCTCGCCCCCTTTTGAGGGCGGTTACATAAAATAATATTAAAAAAAATTTTAATATTAAAATAAATAGATTACTAACGCCTTAATACTATAAAAATTAAATTTTTGAACTTTTATGGGTAAGGGGATGTATACCTCCAAACCTCCCCCCCCTCCCCCGGAAGGACCCTGTAAAAAATTTTTTTTTTTTTTGCTAATTTCCAAAACATATTAATTTTTAAGATTTTATGTATTTTATAGTATTTAATTTATCTGAAAATAATTAATATATTCGTAATTATAACTTATTTATAATAGTAACAGCAAATTTTATTTAAAATAACTTCTCTTTTGCACTTAGATGATGATGAGTGCCATGGTTCTTCTTCGTCTGCTTCTTCAAAATCCTCTTCTAAATCTGAATTCTCTTCAGAGCCAAGTACAGTTGGAAGCATAAAAGAAATTGCTTCTTTCGTAAAGGGTAATGACTTTTTTTTGGAGTTGGTCTTATACTAGTAATCAGTGGGTCAGAACTGAGCAAAAGTCTATTTATAATATCTTTGTTACACTGAACCTTCGAAAACTTTCTAGCAAAATTCAGCCTGTTTATTTCGTGCCTCAGACGCTTCTTCTGATAATAGCCCGATAGGCAACAATGCCTCACTCATTACAGTTGCGCCATGTATTATTCACTTTTTCCATTTTACTCTCAAAGCTTCAAAATGGTTCTGATAAAAATTTTATGCTATAACCACAATATATATTAAAAAAAAAAAATAAAAACTAGAGCCCAGATTTGATTTTTTATTACATAATTTTTTTGTTGTTAATGATTTTAAAAGTTATGCAAAACAGGTACATTTATTTTGCTCCATAAAATAACGTAATTTAGCGGCCGCACAGGTGGTTAAAACCCGTTACTTACTGTTTCGCACATCTCTTTTTTACACAGGTAATATTAGTCTTAGATGTAATAATTTAAATAAAAAACATCTACGTACAACCAACACATTTTATGACTGACGAAAGGGTTTCTATCATATGTACCTATGCAAGATGAGCAAAAACAGAAAAAGGTGAAATTTTCAAAAAATCATTAAAAAAAAATGGCGCAACAACGCGCAACGTTTTTTTTTTTTTTATTTAAAAGTAGAGATTTAAAATTTTATCGTGATGTATAACATTTTTAAGAACTCAGCGGGCTTCACCTTCAAAAACCTTTTAAATTTTTTTTTTTTACAAAAAAGTGAAGAAAAAAATCGTTTTTTTAATTTCGAACTAATTTTTTTATCATAAAAATTTCTAATAAAATTTTTCTAAAAATTTTCATAACTAGCTGTTTATATAGTCTTTCACAGAAAAAAAAATCAATGTAAAATCTTTATTCGTTTATCTACAAAAAAATATATTGTAAGACTGCCCGGTAGGCTTAGCTAGCAGCCCGATGACCGGACTAAGATGCTTTAGCCCAATCCGCTAAGCATCCGAAGCTTAAATTATAAATGAAACCGTAATGAATGACATTGATAAAATAGCTGAAGTAAAAAGCTGTGGTATGGATTATTTAGACAATATTATGGTTAATTTTGCCCAATTTATGACAATTTATGACAAATCATGGTTAATTCCAAGCCATATTATGCTTATATTTTACTTTAATATGGTTACCTACAAGAAAATATTGCTCTTACAATATAGTTATGGCTACGATATTTTTTCTGCGTGCATCTGGCACTTGTATACAGAAGATGTTACTCTTACAGTTAAATGTCTTTTTAACCTCATAGGCAACCAAGTTGATGAAGAAGATAATGTTGCAGTAGCTGTTGTTCTTGTTGCTGTAATTGTTCTTCCTCGTTCAACATTATTTTCATTATAATTATTATTGTCATTATTGCATTAAGTCACGTAATGAGCATAATGAGACAACAGCCTTAGTGACTCAAAATCAAACTGCAACGTTGCAAAAATCAAATGCCGCCTTAACAAACTTCTACAAATAGTTCTGGGTTATTTTTTGTTGTTGTTGGAAATTTATCAGAGAGCAACCATAATATACATAGTGAAATATATACGTACAAAGGTAAGTATGTACATATTAAACTGCATTAATACACATTTAGAAATTACATTTATGTATAAACATATTTTGTGAGTGCTTACAAATGTTTGGCAGCAATTAATAAATGAACGTCTTTGATACATTTCGAACAAAGAGCAACTGAAAGGATGAATGTAATTTGCACAAAATAGCTTTAAACATTTTGTGAAAGCAATAGAAGGTATTATTGCATAGTTCATGTAAAATTTAATATTTAGTAAGTAGTAAGTGTGAATGAAAACATTTTGAAGTGGAAAATTTTAAATTCTATATTTAGATATGCCGTATTATTGATACATTTCTCCAAGAACTGGAATATTTTTGGAGCAGACTTTACCTAAGATGTGTCACGAATTATAAGCCAATCTTTATAAAAGTTATCATTACACTTTTTGTCGGAACAGTATTATTTGTTACGGTTTGTTAAAATTTATGCTGAGAACAGGCTTAATAAATTAAAGACCGCTCCTAATTTTAAAACATTATTCGTTACGGTTTTAGGCAGTGTTTTCGGAGATTAGGCATAATGTTAAAATTAGGGATCGGTATATAAACAATTTGAAGTGTAATTCCTAGTCGTATAAAGAACGGCATTACGGATAACGTTGAGAAAACTCCTACATTCCACCGCCGATTTAATGCTAAGTTTTGTAATGGTCGCACAAATAAATCTAAAATCTCGGTAAACATTTTTTTTTTCTGAAATAATAATATCGTCCCCTTAATAAAACAATAGTGTATAATTTTTTTGGGGTTTTGAGAAAATCGTGTTTAAAGTTTTTGTCAAATCGGATGTCTATTTAAACCTCATTATCGCGGTAAATAAAAATTCTTCATACTGGATTTTCGACGAATACATAATACCGTTTCTTGTCTTTAAATTGACCAATTTTTTTTATTCTACGCATCCTTTAAGACCATAATTATGTCATTCAAAGTGCAAGTCCTCCATATAGGCTATTTTATTTTTTAAACCATAAATTTTACGGCATTTTTATTAAAATATTTGATCTCAAAAATATCAACTTGTTACATTATAAAACAGTGATTAATTCATAGATTCAATGGCACATATTCATTACATTCCAATTTGGGTTAATTTAAAAAAAAAATATGAGAAATTAAGGTTACATTGCGTAAATCAAAAATAACTAGAAGTTCATTCGTCTTCTTTCTCTTCCTCTGCTACATCTGGCTCATGTAAACAATTTCGCTTCTTTCCACCTTGCAAGTGAAAGAAAAATGACTGCGAGCCACGAGGAATTACATTCTTCTGGCACAAATTTTGGAGATCATGCAGCTTTCGATGTTCGGAATGAAACTTTTTCTCAAACAATAGTGTACAAGTATATTATTATAAGCTATTTTATGAGTTAAAGTTTTCATAAATTGTAGTTTTTTCTATAGGCAAATGCGTATACACTATTGTTCTTTTAACAACTTTGGAGTGGCAATTTCAAGTAAAATAGGGCATATGAGCTTACACTTTTATTGAAGGAAAATTTTGAACAAGAAATTATACACTATTTTTTCCAACGACATTTTGACCCACTTTTGGAAGTAGAATTTGACGAAATTTTGGCCAGACATAAAATCAATGATGGAGATTCTAAATATGCAATAAAAAAATAATGGTGTACATGCGTATACACTATTGTTTTATTGAGGGGACGATATATCCTTAAGAAAACAATTAATGCACACAGAAAACAAATTGGTTGGAAAACGGTTGCAGTAATAAAATATTGATCAGGAAATATAATTTATTATTGCAACTATTAAAAATGTGTAACTCTAACTGATTTTTAATACCAATGATTATTAAAGCGTAATTCTAACTGAAATATGAGTCCTTCAATTCTTTTATTAGTTATGATAACTAATTTTATTTAATACTAAAAATTAGTACGAATAGTGTCAATCACAACCGAATGTATTGAAGTGCAATACTGAATATTGGTTATTACAATTAATAATTTGCTTTTGTCAATAAATTTTATAATATAATTGCTTATTTATTTATTGCAGCTAATTATTGATTGTTAGTATCGTTTCAATTCGTGTACAACAAATGAAAATATAATTATTTGGTATTCACAACCAAAAAAAGCTATATGTCCCAATTGTTTATTGTGAGTACTAAACTAATTATAAGCTGAATTTTCTGTCAAAAGTAAAAAACAAATTATTTAATAATATATGTAAGTTTAAATATCATATTCAAAAAATATTTGGTCCGATCAACATCGTACATATGGGCTTACTCTCCAGCACGCTCTATAGACTCCAATTGATCACTAGTCCCGTCAAAGTCTATATTCCACCTTCTGAACTTATCCATCAAATCCATTTTGGACTCGGCGGCTATAGATGCTATCGAAGGGTGAGTCATCTTATTACTACTCTCCCAGTGATTTTACCACTATATTCAGCTCCGGGGTCACTAGGAATTTGGGCGAGGATAGGCCACCTATTGCTTCCTGCTTCATTTGGATTTCTTAAAGGCGCTGTGGTTCAAGCTCGTCATGTTCACCTCTTATGAATTTAGCCCAATGCTTTCTCAGTTCCTCAACACTGCCGGCTTGGTCTTATTGGAACTCTTTTAGGTGCGATAAGAATTCTTTCCGTTTAAGAGAGTAGGTCCACGATGTTCTCAAAATTGTCTGTGTTGGTCGGATAAATAATGTATGTATGTATTTTATAACACTATATAATCACCCTTTTCGTGGTTGGCGAGTTTAAAATACTTTTGCGACTGTTTGGTAATAGATTTAAAGAAGCAAGTTCACGTTCTCTTTAATCTATTACCAAAAGTTCGCCAAACACGATAAGGGAGAATAAATAAACGGTACATAAACAATAAATAAACACACACAAAATGGAGGGTATTCGAATTATTTTTATTTTTTTATTTATAAATCGGGAAAATGGTTAATGCAACCGAAGGGATAAAGATATTAGTTAAGTCAATCAAATCTTTTGTTATGAACACCAATTATGTGTTAATTCAGTTGCATCTATCATATATTCGGGTATAAGCACATTTTTGTTTTCTAAAAACAAAACTAACAACCAACAATATCTGTGGTTATAACTGATACTGTACTAAAATTCAAATGTTGCTATCAAAAGTATTATGCTAAGAATCAAAATTTTCAGTAATTGTAACCGAATTGTGTGATAGTACATGCAACCGACGAAATTCGATTGGCGCCAAATTCGGTTGTTATCACGAATCTGTTTTCTCTGTGTGGAAATAGAAAATTCGGTGTAAACAGAATAATGTTTAAAAAAGCTTGGTCCACATATAAATAAATAAGTTGTAATGGTTTGTTTTAAATAGCTGTTCGTAAGTGAAAATAGTGTTGTTTTTATAAATAAATGTGACCGCACATTTTATTGTAAGCTTTACACGCCAGATGTGGTCGGGTTCTTGATCATATCAAAGTCTAAATAATACCAAAAAAAAGTCAAACGTGCTTTTACAATTCAATAAAAAATATATGGATTTAAGTTTAAACTTTAACTCTCGGACGGACTACGGAAATTTAATTTAAACGGGTTCTAAATCGCACCGTAATATCGATCTTTTGGTGTTCCAGATCGTTACCCACTCCGTACACGTACACAGAAAGAAAAAAATTCGGGATAAATTAAGTTTTTTATACTTACTTTAAGAACCAGCTTTCACTGTTGCCAATTTAGAGAATTTCAAGCTAAATCCAGGGTTTTTGAAATGTCAATCGCGGGGAAAAATACGTTTTAGCGGTAAGCAGGAAATCTAGCGGTTTTCAAACATCTCTCAGCGGCCCATTTCTGCTACAAAAACATTCCTCAATTTTTAAATTTACAGATTTTATACTTTTTCTTATTAAGACTTTTTGTTTTTCTGGTTAAAAACTACTTGTTTATGTTTAGGGTTTCAATTGTCTCGATAGATCCCAAGCAATATAATTCACTTGCATTTATCTAACTAATTGAAGCACAGCCGCGAATAACGTTGTAAACGCCACATTTTGCAAAAACTGTTTTTTTGCAGATAACCGTTGACCTAACTCTCTTACACAAAACTATGCACCTTAACGCCTTTAAAATGGCATACAAAGTGTCAGCCAGTGGAAGAACATTGCAAGTTACTAACAAAATGATGAAACCGAAATGGCTTTGCAGTGCGAAATAATGTTTTAAAAGCCTTTTGCATAAAAGTTTTTATTATCATTATTTTTAATAATAGAAAAAAAAAAAAATAAAATTTTAAAACAAATAATGCTGCCGGTCAAAAAAAGGTTTTTTTGCTGTCCTGAAAAATTATTCGCGGCTGTGCTTCAATTACCAAAACTAGTGTAAATGTTATAAACTTTTTGCGGTTTTATATAGGAATTTGTATACCCTCCTCATAACTAGTTTTGATTGGGGTATACTGAGTTTGTCATTCATCATAAAACCCAGAAAATATACATATCGTCGGCCTAGAGTGTAAACCTGCTAACTCCCTTTTAACATATTGTTGATTTGACTCACTTCAGGACTCAAATTAAAGAAAAACTACATGCTGGTCGACGGGGCATATCTTTCTCAATCATACGGCATTAAAATCTCAATTTACTTAAAAAGTGGATTTAGCAGGTTTACACTCTAAGCCGACGATATACATTTTCCAGATCATTGAGTAATTCTAAGTAATTCACAGTTTTAGCCATGTCCATCTGTCTATCCGGCTATTGAAATCACGCTCACTTTCAAACGTCTCAAAAGAAAAGACAAATATTGGTATCAAATTGTTGTTTGTTTCCCTAAGCAGTTTGGGGTTGAAATGCAGCAAAATTGCTTTAGTAGGAAAAGAGCTATGAATTAAAATGTGGAACAACCACCCTAAAAAATTTATGATTTTGTTACAAAAAGTAGCATAACTAGTGGCGAAATGCACATATTGATATAAGATTTTGCACAAATTCATTCTATATGACTAAAAAACATACTTATAAATCTTAAGTACGTCTAAAACCGTAACAACTAATGCTATTGTAATAAATTTTGTTCTGTCACAGTTGCATATGAGTAGAAATTACACTATCAGCGCTCGGCCCACAACTAACCATTAACCCCATATAAAGCCTACTCTCGAAAAAAATTTTAGTATGCTTAAAACCGTGACGCTCTCAATCTATTATATTATAATAAGACTAAAAATTCCTTTTTTTTAATTTCGTGAAGATCGGCCCATTATTTACCATAGATCCCATATAAAGACCACTCCCGAAATATTCTAACTGTAGGTGGAGGGTATCAAAGATTCGGCACAGCTTAACTAATCATTCTAACTATTTTTTTTTTTTTTTTAGGGAGTAAAATAGCTTGGGAAGTTGGAAACCTTAGTATGTAACTTACTCAAACTTTTAAAATTTTTTAGTTTTTCGGTATTAAAGAAAACCCCTGCTAAATTAAATATTTAGCGGTTTCTAGCGGTTTTGAAGTCCGATTTAGCGGGAAATGTTCACAAAAAGTTGGCAACAGTGCGTGCTTTATAATTTAGGTACGAACAATACTAAAACGTACTTAAAACCGGATCCGTGCAATAACTCCCAGGTGCAATCCAGAGAAAGCCAATGTGTATAAAATGCTGAATCATAAATAAATACGTTTTTCAAAATCGTTTGAGTACAATTCAACAAAATTTTATTGAAAAACGATTGTTGACTTTAAAAAAATGTCTGTGATATAAAGATTTGCGTTCTTATTTAAGAAAATCTAAAAAAATGACTAAATGGATGCAAATTAAAATACGACGTGTTATTTTAATCGTTTTTAATAAAAACAGAAAAAGTTACCGTAATCCAAAACAAAAATCGAATATTCATATTGGCAGTTAAGAAATGAGATATCACAGGTAAATACATTCATTTATATTATGAGTTTGAGTAGTTTATCTGTTGCCAGTTGCATTTTTAAGACGTTAAAAAATGGTTTAATATTTAATTGCTGAAGTCAATAAGTATGCCAACGAAAATGTTAGCCTAAAACAAGACTTCGACATCATGCTATGGTGGAAAAACAACTCCTCAAGGTATCCACGGTTGTCTTAATAAGAATCAAGAATTTTATTAAATTTCTTGCCTGCAGCGCAGCTTTAGATAAAGATTTCTCTTTAGATGGAAACATTAAAAAGGAAACAGAAAAGATCCCAAAATAGTTGATAGCCTCCTTTTTTAATTATTTTTATAAAAAACCTCTTTCGTAAAATAGATTATAATTTATTAAAGCTTTAGAAGCATTATTTTAATTTGATATGAAATATTTATGTTTTAATATAACTTTAACATACATGTTTAGGTCGTGGCAACACTGCTTGCTTTAAAATAACCATACAAAATGTTGCGTTACTTGTCGATACTTACGATACATGCCTTTACTCATACGCATTCAAAGGATTACTCATAAGCATGCGTGTTTGTTCATACTCATGCCGGTCGATATACAAACTTATTCATGCTCATACTTATTGGTAGTCATACCTGCTTGTACTCGTGCTCGGTGGCGTATGAATAGGTTATAAGTATTAAAAATATAACTTTTTGGCTTTCTCTGGTGAAATCCCAAAATAAATGAAATAAGTCCCAAACTGGAAAAAAGAAATAAATCCCAAAAAAAAATTAAATAATTTCCCAGTCTTAAATGAAACAAACCCCAGCTTTTGGGAGTTATTTCCTAATGAAATAACTCATAAAGACATTAATGAAATAACTTCCAAAAACAGTCCATCGAAAAGAAATTAAATAAGACCCAAAAAAAATGAAACAACTTCCAAAGAAATTTATAACATATGTATTCGTCTTACTTGAATATTTACATATTAGGTTACCAAAAAACTAACATTGAGTCCTCGACATTTTGACAACAAATGGGGCATTTTATTATATCCTGACCTCCTGCAATGGCAACTGCCTGCAGTTTAAGCACCTCCTCTATGGTATAACAAACATCGTCTTTGCTATTTAAAGCAAACACCGGCTTCGCTAACTAAAGCTTCTCTGCATAGCCGGCCTTTGGCCGGGCGCAAGGATTTTATACTCTATGGTATAACAAACACCGGCTTCGCTAACTAAAGCTTTTCTGCATAGCCGGCCTTTGGCCGGGTGCAAGGATTTAATACTCTATGGTATAACAAACACCGGCTTCGCTAACTAAAGCTTCTCTGCATAGACGGCCTTCGGCCGGGTGCAAGGATTTTCTCCTCCGGCTTCGCTAACTAAAGCTTAAGTCATTGTATTCAAATAGTTTGAAATATCCCGTTATAAATACCGTTTAAAATTTTAAACAATTTTAAGAAATTGCAAATAATTGAAAATGAAAAAACTCCCACAAAAAATGAAATAACTCACACAGCAAATGAAATAACACCGGAAACCAAAATAAAATGAAATAACTTCCACGTTAATTTTTTAGGGGACTTATTTCATTTGGATTTTATTTCATTATGAAATAACTCCCAGGCAAAACAATTTTTTGGTCTAATTTAATTTTTTTCTTGGGGCGTGCAATAAGCCCCCCGCACGGAGCCCTTAAAACCATCCTAAATGGGATTACTTTCGAAAATCAACCCTGGAGTTTTTTATAATAAGCATTACATTCTTCAACGTAGTAAAAAAAGATTACATTTTTCGTTGGGGCTGCCACTCTGAGAATAAAATTACAAATAAATTATTAGTCTCATTTCTCAGCATTTCATTCTTTATGCGTGCTTACTCTTATGTTTAACAAAGTTTGTTGTGGATACTACAACAACAACACACAATTGTGTAAAAATCGATTTGCTTGTTTTGTGTAGAGAAAAACAAAAACAACAGAAGGAGAAGAAAATAATAAATTAATTTCATTTTTAAAACGTAAAATCAACAACAAAAATTCTTATTTAGTTTATATAACACAGTGCAATACATGATTACGGGACTTAATTCTGATAATAGCTTATGAAAGTAGAACCAAAACCAAGAACTTCTGCATCATTAGTTTGGTCATGGTACCTCAATAAATAATTAAAAAATTAATTTAAACTTAGTAAGTATCGTAAAGGGGAATTTTTCACCTTTTAGGCTATTTTGTTTGTCATAACTCGAGAACCACTAGTCCGAATAAGCTGAAACAAATTAAAAAAAAATTAAGAATTACAATTCCTTTAATCTGTTTATACAACGTTACATAAGCAACAGTTTCGCAGTTATAAATAAATGTATGAAGAAAAAAAAAATAAAAAACTGACACAGCAAAATGTCAGCGCAACATTATACCGACAACGCCAAGCTGATTTTCAGGAATTGTATTCCGTTGACGAAGCAAATACGTTCACCTACTCTCATAATATCCCAGGCTAAGTGGAAAAATTGTGAATGGATTCTATCGCTGGCGACTGGCGTTTATGTATCGATGGTTCAGTTTCAAATTTGAAGGCTGTGCTATTGCACAAAACGAACAAAAAACCGTGCATTCCTTTAAAATTAAAAAATAATAAAATAATTAAAAAGGACACTTTCATTTTTTCCTTTTAATTGTCCACTCAGATTTATTAAAGCTTATTACTTTGCTACCGCAATCATAAAAATCAAATAACCTTTTGTTTATTCCTTTTTTTACTACTGACAATCATAAAAAAAGTCATTAATGTTTTTTCCAAAGAATTTTGTGGATATCTCTAGCAAATTTTTTAAATTCATACCTTTAATTAATTGTGTATAAAAGCGAAACGCGTCATCGATTTTCATGATTTATATGTCATGTTATGTTATGTTATGCGACTCTACGTGAACGTAATAGGACTTGATACTTTTTTTCACCGTTTGGATTTTTTTAAATTAAGAATAAAAAATTTAAATTTTTTGGGCAAAAAATATTTTTTTTAAAACATTTTCTTTAGCAAATAGAAACTGGGAATTATTTCCTTCCGAAGGTTACTTTATATTATATTCAACATTTTTAATTTTTCGAATTTATTCTATGAGTTAAATTTCAGTTATGTATTTTATAAAGCTTTTTTGTAATAGTTCTATTCCTACAATTTTTCAGAAATGACTTTATACACTACCAGACTATTATATTGTATTTTCTTTTTTTACATTTTACCTTAGCCTTCCTTTGGAAAGCAATGAGGTATATTGAATGTACAGAACAATTTACAATTATTAGACACCAGCAGAATGTAATGCATTTTCTGGCCCGCTACGGCCTTCGTCAGCATTCTTTGTGTCTCACTGGATAGTGTTACTTTATAAATTGAATGTATTTAACTCAACTATTTTAACAAATAGAAACTGGGAATTATTTCCTTCCGAAGGTTACTATATATTATATTCAACATTTTTAATTTTTCCAGAATTGAAGGAATAGAACTATTACAAAAAAGCTTTATAAAATACATAACTAAAATTTAACTCATAGAATAAATTCGAAAAATTAAAAATGTTGAACACATTTTCTTTAGCTTCACTTCGGAAAATCAAATCTTGTAACGTTAATTTAACCGCCTTATACTCAATGCAAATGGATGAAACTTTGCAGGCATACATATTACCAATGACAATACACGAATACATGGGCGTAGCCTGGATAAAATCTAGGGGGGGGGGGGCAAAATTTTTTTTGTTTGGTAAAATGCTTTTTTGACCGCCTTTTACTCAATGCAAATGGATGAAATTTTGCAGGCACACATATTCCCGATGACAGTACACGAATGCATGGGCGTAGCCAGGATAAAATCTAGGGGGGGGGCAAACATTTTTTTTTTTTTGGTAAAATGCTTTTTTGCCCGCCTTTTACTCAATGCAAATGGATGAAACTTTGCAGGCATACATATTCCCAATGACAGTACACGAATGCATGGGCGTAGCCAGGATAATATCTAGGGGGGGGCGGGCAAAAATTTTTTTAAATGTTCTTTTTTAAGAAAAGCGTTTCTTAAACAAATTTTTTTAAAATGTTCTTATTATTTCTTATCAAAATAATTTTTGGGAATACAAAATTTTAATATAAAAAGATTTTGTTGTTCATACTTAATTCCAAATTTTTATTATTGATAAAGACACTGAAATTTATTGTTGATGGGATAAGCTATTCCTATGCGCATTTCACTGGTTGCTTAGGCCAGATCATCAGGAAACTTCATCCATAAAGATTTTAGAAAAACTAAAGATATTCAACCAAATAAAACTGTTAAACGTATCAGAATCATAAGCAACAGTTTAACCTGTTACAATTTCAAAATTTAAACAAAAACATCAACAATAAACAGTGAGTTTATCTCCCCTTACAGTCCCCACTACAATTGATTGGAATTCTCCCAACCTTAATTGTAGTTGTAAGTAGATAAAGAAAAACAAAATGAAAACAAAAACAACTTGCAAAAGCATGTTGCCAGTTAAGTTTTTTTCAGGCCGTGCACTGCCAGTTTATTATCAAAATAATTTTTGGGAATACAAAATTTTAATTTAAAAAGATTTTGTTATTCGTGCCAACTTACAACTGCAATTAATGTTGGGAGAATTGAACAGATTAAAGGAATTGTTATTCTTAACATATAAAGCTCATTTTTTTTTTTTTTTTTTTGTTTTTTTATGATCGTAACTTGTTTTCAATCTAAAATATTATATCTTGCAAACCAAAAAATAAGCAATAGCTTACTATAAAGCCATTAAAAAAACATAATACATATACTAGTTTGAATGTATGTACAAAACTATATCGTCAGCTCAGAATTGGTTTGGCGCATATGCAAAAAAGTCGGAGTGGAGAAAAACGACAAAGAAGATTTACATGAGGATTTTTCAAAATGTACCCGATAGAATTTTTTTATATTTTTACCACTGCTTCCGGTATATGTTTTGAATAAAAATGTAAATTTTTGCGCACTTTCATGAATAAAGTTAGAATTTAAAAGTATTTTTTGAAAATGAAACATATTGTTTTGTGCCGCATACGCCACTTTTCTAAAAAAAAATTTAAAAATGGCTTTTCGTGCTGCATACGTATACTTATTGCTGTGTATTGAGTAACTTATTGTTAATTTGAATGTTTCTATCTAATAAAAAGTCAACATTAATGATATTATTTTTTATTTGGTTTTATTTTACAAAAAAAAAAAAAAAAAAACAGTTCTACTGTTATGAAAAGGTACATAAAAAGCCACAAGGTAAACAACTTAAATAATACAAAAGTAAAATAGAATCAAGAAAAAACACTTAAAATTTAAAACTAAATATTGAGTAAATTTTTATAATAACTTTTATCAACATGTGGAAGAAATATAAGCAAGTCTTTTATGTCTCTCTTTTTATCGCTGGAAATAATTGATGGTTTCGATATTTTAAAAAACATGCGTCAACAAATTCTCAGGAGTTTTCAAACAATTTTTTGATGCAGACTTAACCAAAATTGCATTTTTATATTTTTCCTTTCTCGTCGGAATTTTATAATGTATACATAAATCATTATTTTTACTGTATAGAAGTACTTTAATTTTAGCAAAAGGGACTTTTCGAAAGTCCATTTTATTTTCTACCAACGAGTATGTGCGAAAATCTTCCGGAAGCATTTCCATAACTTTTAATTTTGTTTTATTATTTGGCATTTTTTTAAGCAAATTAAGTAAATGAAGAGGACTATGAATTTCAATATTCTTAAAGTACCGGTCAATAACACCATGAACACAGTCCACTTCTTGAATTAAAGAATGTCCTGGTTCTGAAAACTTTTGTATTACGGTATCAATATTATTTTGTTTAATGAACATTTTGATTGCGGTTGAGTTAATTCGATTTTTATTTTTAAGTACGCAAGAATCGCTCCATAATGTCAAAGTTTTAATTAGTGGATAATCTTTTATTAATTTATTTCAAATTTTAATTAAAACACTAGCAATATCGTTACCAGTCCGACCGCTATGAGCTTCCGTCCACAAGGCACAATAAGTAAAAGTTGGTATATTTGGCATAATAATGGTTGCTGTAAGATTGTACATATTCAATTTTCGTTTGTAGTAAAATGTTGAAGCATTTCCCTTAGGTAGGCTAAAAACACTTTGCATATCATAGCAAACCGTAAACTTGGTTGGGTCCATTATTTTATAAAACTATTTTTCACAAATTAATTTTCTTGTTGTCATTTTACTTTGCTTTTGCTTTAACTATATTTTTTCTAACGGCAATGCAGCAAAGCAACAGTACGTTGTACGTTTTTGTATGAAGAATTTGCTGCAATCGCCAAACAATGGCTTGTAGAGCAAAACAGTACTTAAAAAATTTTGAAACAGTTGATATGCAGCAAAATTAATGCTTTATATCTCAGAAACCATAAAAATTTTCGCGAAACAGGTTTTTGATTTAGAAAGAGGGTATTAAAAAAATATAACCCTCATACCTAACTCATTTTTTTTTTAAATGGTCGGTAGGTCAAACCAGTAACGAGCTGACGATATGCTATTTTAAAAATTTATATAAACATCAAAATTTATTAAAAATTTTGCAATACATACTAACTTAATGATGGTATTAATGTTAAAAAAAATCAAACAAATAAAAATAAATAAATCAGTGCTTTTCGAATCTTATACATTTGATCATTAATTTTACTTTATTTCCTTTGTATTGAAAACAAGCCAATGCGAGCCATTAAACATTATTCCACTGAGTCTTCCATTTTTTTTACACCATCAACAAACCAGGTGATCAACCAACCAGCCAACCAATCAAACCAACCGAACGGCCCATTCAAACCAACCACCAAACCATGAAACCGAACCCGAGTAGCACCTTATAAAACTTTTCCTCATTTATTTATTACGAATTCAACTTCATTATCAGCCAATTCATTTACATTGTAATACCAATTTGTTTGCCGTAGTAGTTGTTGCTTTTATTCTTGCGTTTGTATAGATACAAATTTTTTTTTTTTTGTTATTGTTATTATTGTTCGTTCTCTAGTCGTTGCTCAGGTTAATTTTGACAAACGAGTTCGATTTCTCTGATGTATTAAAGTAATTTAGCAAAATTAATGCTTTAATTAATCACGTGCCTTTTTTCTTTAAAGCTTTTTTTTGTTCGTAAGTGTAATTGTGTACGTTTTTGCGTTAACATTTATTCGTCAATCAAAAAGGGAATAAAACAAAATTCTTTAAAATGAGTCATGACTACATTTAGACCAATAAAATATTAGAAGTTATATAAAGGTCAACATATTGAGCGTTGTTCATTAAAAATAATTTTATTTGTTGGTATTAATAAAAGAAATTGTTAAAGTGTCGGCGGATACGTACTTTATTGTGGTAATTAAAGAGTTTAATAAGATTTCATTTATAATGAGAGAAAAGATAATTATAGGATATTTTTCAAAATAAAATATACACTCAAAATATTATGTAGTTAAATTCAAACGAAAATTTATTTTAAACAAATTAAAATTCGTTTAAAAAACGGATCATTTACATTTCTTTTAAAACAAATGATTTTTACAGTCATTTATAAATTTTTTATTTATTAAACAGCATATTCCTTAAAATTGAATAGTTTTTACTTTTAAAAAATACATTTTAACCGACAAAAATCAAACTACATAAAAAAAATACAAACGAAAAAACATAATTTTTTGGTAGTTTGTTTTTTTTGAATAACAAACATAAATGTTAAAAAATAAAATTATTCGTAAAATAACCATATTTTTATTCAAATTTAACAGTACGGAAAACGAATTTAATAACCCACAATCAGTTACTGTAATAATTTTATAAGTGTATTGAAACGAAACGAAACGAATACTAGCAAAAAATAAATAATGAGGAAGAGAAGTAACATACAATTGCTTAGTTAATTTTGAAAATATTATTTCATCTCCATGAAGCAGATATTAATATCAAAAGAATTTAAGTAAGAATTCCTAAATACAAAATAACTTTCATAACATTAATAAAAATAGCTATTTACTACAACTAAAGCCTCCTGAACACGATTATGAACAAACATTTTTTGTAGCACGTGCCGTTTTAAAGCAATGAACAATTTCAAGATAAAGCAAAATAAAGAAATTTACTTGAAGGTTTTAACTGCTGTATCAGTTTCATGTCTGCGAGCAGCTCTGAATGGATTAATCAACCAAGAACTTACCCATCTTGTACTACTCGAAGTCGTTAATATATTTAAATGAGTTTTAGTTTTCAAGCTCTTGTCAACCTCCTGATCACAAAAATAAAAGAAAAAAAAATCGAATGACCATATTGATCTTAGTAGACTGTTGCGAAAACGCAACATTGTATAATTAAATGCATATCACATTAAGGTAATAGTTAGTATATTGTTCTAGAATAACAAAAGAATTTTTGCGTATTAAAATAATATTTAGTTTTTATTTATTATATAAATGTTTTAGACGCTATTTGAGTGTTATTTATTACACTTTTTGCGTTAATAAATGGTTTGTGAGTGACACTCAAGTGCTTATGAATATTAGCATTTGGCATATGTTTTAAAATTTTCAATTCGTTAACCTCTAAGTCATCTATAAACGTTTTCTCGTTAATTTTTTCTTATACTAAGGGAAATCACGATGGGTAGTGCAAAGTGGGCAAACGATGCAAATGCGTGCAAAAATACACACATTTGTACAACACAACAACAAAATGTACGTATTTGCAATTTGCTTTTTTTTACTTTACCATGAGTAAAGTTAGTAGTGCATATTTGCTCAGTTGCAAACAAATGTAAGCAATAACATTTGACATATTAAATGCCATGTTGATTTTAAGAAAACTTATAACTTGAACATTTTCGCAGATTCTACAATAAAATAGAGAACTAAATTTAAATTAATTAAAAAGAAAACATTTATTTTAATTTGCTTGTGTATAATTGTAAACAAATGCAGATTTTTAACAGTGCTGCCAGAAGTGTTTAGTGTTGCCAGAATACATTTAAAAAAAATAGCATATTTGCACAAAAATAAAAGTGGTATGCTCACGATCAATCATAATATGCACTGAAAATTTACTCATTGCAAATTTGCACAATGACCATCGTGATTACCCTTACTATCAGCATTTAGGTTGCAATTTTAGCCTTAAGCATCATTTGCGATAATTGCTGGCTACGCTTAAGCAATGACGGCCTTATTTATAAAAAATAAAACAAGTCAATTAAGGATTTTGTATGAAATGTATTTAAAAATCTTTTATTAACCTGTTATGATTTTAATAAATAAGACAGTGGATTTTCAAATCATTTACAGTTGTTCTGTTTATTGCTTTCGCCCATAAGGTCTGTTAAAAATTGGGCTGGTTTGGAGGGAAAGGTCATTGCACCTTCAGTATAGAATTCTACAAACCTGAACTACGGTAACACTAAAATTATCAAAGTTTGGTACAAAGTGCTTCGCTCTCAATACACGAGATCTATTTTTAAGAGAATTTACAAACTTTTTCAA
This sequence comes from Pollenia angustigena, assembly GCA_930367215.1. Classification (NCBI taxonomy): domain Eukaryota; kingdom Metazoa; phylum Arthropoda; class Insecta; order Diptera; family Polleniidae; genus Pollenia; species Pollenia angustigena. The sequence goes on along the minus strand of OV884057.1, from coordinate 182,195,428 downwards.
TGGGCAAGCGAAGCGCACCGGGTTAAGAACATTATATTAAAAACAATGAATCAAATATTATAAATTTTCCAGTAATAAATCTTTGAACTACATTATTTTTAAGTTATTACATTTAACATTATTTTAAAAGAAACTTTGTTTTTGTCATAAACTAAAAAATTTTGTGTAACTATTTTTTGCTTACTAAATGGAACATGTGTGTTCTTTTAAACTTTATTTACATATTGCACCAAATTATGGACTTTAATGCCAGTTTGCCCTGTCTTTAACATACAATATATACAAAAGTAATGGCAACTAACTACCACTTGGTAAACATAACATTAAAAAGGAAGTAACGCTGTTAAGCAAGAATAGATAATTTATGGTCAGCAAAATATAAATTTTCTATACACTTAGATTTTAACATAAAAATTTTTACGCACTTAAAAAAAACTAGATAAATTTATTACAATTATGCAATAGTAATTTTTATAAAAAAAAGAATTTTAAAATGAAAAATGGAGGCAAAAAAGCTATACCCAATCTTAAAGCTGAATTAGCAGAGTGGCAGGAATTATAATATTTAAATTTTAAGGGCCGATGTTGATTTTGAATAAAACACAAATAATTAAGGAAATTATTGTCATTTATTTTTATTATGATAATATTGGTATGGTTCAATTATTTATGGAACAAAATATCAGCCAAATGGCCGCCGCGATGTCGGCGGCACACCACCATCCGTTGGTAGAATTTTTTGATGACGCTGAAGCAAAATTGAGGTTCTTTGCCGTTAATGTGCCGAATTATCTCATCCTTTAGCTCTTAACCCTTCTGCATCCCTTGGATATGTGCCCTTCCTATGATCCTTTGGGTCAATATGACCCAACAATAAAATGTTAACAGCATTTCATATTTAAGTGTAATAAAAACAAAAGCGATTCTATTGATTATTTGACCGAAAAAATTATTGATCGATGATTCTGAATGAAGATGAACTCAATTCAATAGAAAACAAATTTTAAAGTGGAATTAAACTTGCAATATCGCATGTTGGGTTATATTGACCCAAAGGATATTAAATGTGTGTAAATCGTGTTTTTTGGAGGGGGAAGGAAAAACTAAAATTTTATTATTTTCATTTAAATTTATAATGTTTGTCCCTGTAATAGATAAATTGAAGTTTCACGTCCATATCTTATATTAAAAGGGACAAATTTTGCGTTTGAAAACCAAAATTGGGTCAAATTGACCCAAGGAGTGTAGAAGGGTTAAATTGTTCCTGGCTTATCGACGTACACATTTTCTTTCAAATAACCCCAAAGAAAGAAGTCCAACAGTGCCAAATCACATGATCTTGGCGGCCAATTGACATCGCCACCATGTGAGATAACACGGCCATTGTTTCATTAGCAGTGTGGCAAGTGGCACCGTCCTGTTGAAACCACATATTGACCACATCTTTCAATTCGGGCTATTAAAAGATCGTTATCATCTCACGATATAGGGGGGATGGGGTATTTCGCAGAGGTGCACTTGTGCGGAAAGCTATCTGCCTGTCATCCACTTGGGGATGACAAGAAGCGATTCCTCTGTTCGAAATTCCCAAGCAGCTCACTACTTCCGGTCTTATACCAAGTATCCCCTGGTAATGTCTCTCAGACATTCGTCTGTCGACAGCTAGAGTGAGAAGGCACACAGTTGGGTAACCTGAATGGCATGCTAAAACCGTTGCGTCTCAGGTAACTAGGTGGCCACCGAAATTAACAGGCACTGAAACTCAACTGTTCGACCTGCCTAGAGGTTGTTGGCAGCCCCAACACTAGGATCGGATGGGAGGCCTAATCAGTCCCTCAATATTAAACTGAAAAGATTACTGAAACCGCAACAAATAATAATCAACGGATCCCCAAGATGACGACCTTTAGCATGAAAAAAATGACACGAGTTGGAACATGGAACGTGCGCACACTCCTAGAAACATCTAAACTGGCCCAAGTATGCAGAGAATTCGCCAAATACAACCTGCTACTTGTAGGATTGTGCGAAACCAGATGGCCAGAAGCAGGAGAATTCAAGACCTCCGAAAACTTTACTTTTTTATATTCCGGCAAACCGCCAGATCAACCAAGGTCGAGTGGAGTCGGACTACTATTACAGAGAAGCCCAAAGTGCACTGATCAACTGGAAACCTCATGGTGACAGAATAATCACAGCAAGATTCCGCACTAAGGCCAGTAACCTCACCTGTGTGCAATGTTATGCACCAACAGAAACCTCTGAAACTCTGGATAAAGAAAACTTTTATAGTTACTTAAACAGAGTGTTGACATCAATACCACGTGGAGATATCGTGTTACTAATGGGTGATTTCAACGCACAACTAGGTGCAGACAACACTGGGAGAGAAACCCTAATGTGACAGCACGGAATCGGTAGAATGACGGAGAATGGAGAACTTTTTACTGAAATATGCAGCAACAACAATCTTGTGATCGGAGGCACCATATTTCCTCACAAAACTTGCCACAAAGTAACGTGGGTTTCGCCAGACAAAGTGACCGAAAATCAAATCGACCATATCGCCATAAGCAAATCATGGCGCAGGTCTCTCCTGGACGTGCGTTCCAAACGTGGGGCAGACTGCTCTTCAGACCACCATCTCGTAGTTGCTAGTCTCCGCCTAAGGGTAGCCGCGATTCGTAAGCCACCATCCACTGAACGTAAATATGACGTAGAAAAACTTAAAAACGTTCAAAATCTTCACAACTACGTGGAAGAGCTAAAAGAAGGATTGGTTATACAACGAGCACACCCAGTGATAGAATGGCAAAATATAAATAATAGCTTCAACGATGCTGCCAGAGAACATATTGGCTACAGGGCACGCAAAAGAGCGCAGTATATGTCTGACGATACCTGGAAGTCAGTACTGAAAAGGAAAGAAATAAAGGCAAAACAAAATACAGCAAGAACACGAGGTGAAAAGGCATCGCTAGGGGAAGCGTACAGGCGACACGATTTGCTAGTCAAGCGAAGTGCTAGAAATGACAAAAGACGATGGCACGAGTCACTAGCTTGTGATGCCCAAAAAGCATCTGTAGAACATAGATCCAAGGATCTATATGCAATCACTAAAAAACTCACTGGTAAAAATTTCGTGACTACAAAACCACTTAAGAACAGCGAGGGAGTATTATCTACATCTAGGAATGATCAATTGGAAATATGGAGACAGCATTACTCTTGTATGCTTTCAAACCCACCACATAATCTTTCCAATATTTGCTCATGTCCATCCCACACAGTCAGGCAGGATATATCAACTGAATGTCCTGATATTCTCGAAGTGTTAAACGCTATTAACGCTTGAAAGGCAAACAAGGCACCCGGTGTTGATAATATAGCCCCCGAAATGCTTAAAGCTGATCCCCAATTAACAGCTAACATTCTGCTACCCCTCATCGAGAACTTTTGGTTATCATTTGAACTCGACGCAAATCTTAAGGAAGGTATAATTGTGAACATCCCTAAAAAAGGCGACCTTACCGACTGCAGGAACTGGAGAGGTATCACAATCCTTAGTGCAGTTATTAAAATTATAGCACATATCATCAATAAAAGAATCTCGGATGCTATTATGGATGATCTCAGACCAGAGCAGGCTGGATTTCGTCCACAAAAATCTTGCGTTGACCACATCAATAGCTTGCGAATCATAATTGAGCAGTCCGCAGAGTGGCAGTCCCCCCTCTACATGGTCTTAATCGATTTTGAAAGAACTTTCGACACCTTAAGCCATAATGCAATATGGAGCGCCCTTGCGTGTAAAGGTGTTCCACCTAAGATCATCCAACTCACTCAGGCACTGTATGCAGACGTTAAATGTAGAGTTGTTCATGACAACGCTCTAAGTAGCAGCTTTAATGTGGTAACCGGAGTGCGCCAGGGATGTATACTATCACCCCTTCTCTTCAACATTGTCCTTGACGTCATAGTGCGCAACGCCACTCAAACAAATAGAGGTATAAGATGGGAGCTTACTCAACAACTTGAGAGTCTGGAGTACGCCGACGATATCTGCCTCCTATCTCACAGCTATCGTCATATGTCAGCTAAACTAAAATCTCTTGAAACCGAAGCTGCAAAAGCTGGATTAAAAATTAATATTGGAAAGAGTAAGGTAATGCGTTGCAATACCCTCAATAACAGCAAATTTAAAATACAGGATGTTGAGCTAGAAGAAGTCAAGTCGTTTTGCCATCTTGGTAGCATTTTAACACATACTGGCGGCTGCAGCAATGATGTGGCCTATCGAATGTCAAAGGCCAAGCAATCATTTGGCATGTTGCGCCCTGTATGGAAATCTGCCTCTATTTCGGAACACACTAAGATTAGCATATTTAATTCTTGCGTCAAATCGGTGCTTCTTTACGCCTGCGAATCATGGAACACGACATCACGAGAAATAAACGCCATTCAGGTGTTTGTTAATCGCTGCCTGCGTAGGATCCTCAAGATATTCTGGCCAAACACCATATCCAACACTAACCTTTGGCAACGGACAAACCAACGGCCAATTAACATCGAGATCCTTAATCGAAAATGGCGCTGGATAGGTCACTCGCTCCGTAGACCACATGGCGACCCTACTAAATCTGCGATTGACTGGAACCCCCATGGTAATACAAGAAGAGTTGGCCGTCCGACGCACACCTGGAGACGTCAACTTGAATCGGAAGTAAACCAAAGTGGGCTAAGCTGGAGGGAAATTAAACATCTAGCATCAAACCGGATCGAATGGAAAGAGTTCGTTGCGGCCCTTTGTTCCTACTAGGAACCACAGGACATAATATATATATATATATATATATATATATCATCTCACGATATTATATTTGATCTGGCCTAAGCAACCAGTGAAATGCGCATAGGAATAACTTATCCCATCAACAATAAATTTCAAGTGTTTTTATTAAGAATAAAAACTGGGAATTAAGCACCAATAACATAATCTTTTGAAATTAAAATTTTGTATTCCCAAAAGTTGAAATTACTTTTTGATAATAAACAGGCAAGTGCACGGCCTAAAAAAACACTTATTTGACAACATGCTTTTGTAAGTTGTTGTTGTTTTTATTTTGTTTTTCTTAACCTACTTACAACTACAATTAATGTCGAGAGAATTCAACTAATTGTAGTGGGGAATGTAAGATGAGATAAACCCACTGTTGTTTATTGTTGATGTGTTTTGTTCAAGCTTTGATATTGTTACAAGTAGAACTGTTGCTTATAAGTCTTATACGTTTAACAGTTTTATTTGGTTTAATATCTTTAGTTTTTCTAAAGTCTTTATGGACGAAGTTTCCTGATTATCTGGCCTAAGCAACCAGGAAATGCGCATAGTGTTTGAATGTAACTTATTTTTTGCTATAATTTTTAACTTGAATAATTAATTTTAATTTATTACTAAAAGTGTAACTCTGTTAAATACCTTTTTTTACAATGCTGAAATGGAATACAAACTCTTTGTTTTTTTTTTATATACAGTCCACTTTTTTTGTAAGAACAAATAACACGCAAATAAAATTTGAGAAACAAAAATGAAATTTAAGTGTTTTTTAATTCATGTTTGAACATATTTTTTGGTCCTATCGAGCGGATAAGAAGAGTGCAGTTGAATTTCAGTTGTTTTAATACATACGAGGAGATATTAATGCTTAAAGATAAGACGTCACACACATATGTATGTATGTAACTAAAGCACACATAACAACAACACACGATACAACAACAACACACCATATAAGCAAAGGCGGCGCACATGCGACCTTTTAAAAACAAAATTCTGGGGAAAATTCTTTCATAGCAAGAAAACAACAACACAACATACATACGTATCAACGACAGCAACACATCATTTAGAAAAGAAAGGAGAAGAGAAGCAACGGTTTAATACTTACATATGTGATTCATTTTAAACTTGGTGGATTGGTGGCTGCGCAGCTGTTTTTTATGTAAGACGCTGTTTTCTTTTGTATTTACACACGTTCCACATTTTTTTGGAGAGTTTTTGTATGTTGTTAATCTACATTCTAATTGGATATTGACATTATATGATTGAAATTTATTTAGCATATCTTAGGGCATGGTTTTTTAACTTTGAATGTTTGTTATGAGTTTGGTTTCAAACCTTTGCTAATTTGTGTACTGTATTATTATTTGATTTGCAATTTTTGAATTTATTTCTGTTTCCGTTTGTTTGCTAAATTGGCATACATTTTTGCATTATATATACGAGTTTTTCTTTAAATTATATTATATTATTTGTCGATATGGACGATTTAAAAACAAAGCGACGAACGATTAAGGGTAGTATTACTAGAATTCATAATTTTTGCTTAAGTCCGGATGCCAGTATCGATGACATTAGGGTAAGAGTTTCGAAATTGGATGACTTATTTGCTCAATATGAGTTAGTGCAGGCTGAGATAGATGTGTTGACAGCTGATGGTAATGTACATGAGGATGAAGATGCATATAGAGATGAAATGGAGGCTAAATATTTTGCTGTCAAATCAATATATTCAACTCGTTCACGTGAAGAGGACGCCACTGGAACAGTTTTGGCAAATGATTCATCTGGTAACATACAACAGGCAATTCAGGCAATGGCGGATTCTCAGAGTTCTATTGGCGTACTATTAGAGAGACTGACTACTAATCAAGTATTTCAGTCATCTCCTGTAAATGTTGATTCACCATCTCGGCTGCAGTTAGAACCGAAATTACCACAAATACAGATTCCGGAATTTGATGGATCTTATACTGAATGGATCCGATTTCGTGATCTCTTTGAAGCTCTCATCCACACAAGGACTTCCATATCAGATGTAGAGAAGTTGGAATACTTACAGACAAAACTTAAAGGTGAAGCTTTATCATTAATTAAACATTTGAAGCCGACAAATGACAACTATTTAATAGCTTGGCAAGTCCTCAATGAAAAATATGATAAATCGGATAACGTTAAGAGAGCATACTTGGAACTTCTTTTTGATCAACCAGCTATGAAATTAGCCACAGTTAATGAGACCAAGCGTTTACATAATAACACAAACGAGAGTATTAATGCACTGAAAGTTCTGAATGAACCTGTTCAGTATTGGGACACGATTATTTTGTTTCATTTGGAGAAAAAATTGGATGCTGAAACACAAATTTTATGGTGTAGAGAAAAGAGGTCTATGACAAACTTCACACATGGAGCGTTTTTAAAATTTTTAGAGGCTCGCATCTATGAATTAGAGAGCATTCAGCAATGTGCTAATAGGCAGCCACTGAGGACTAACACAACTTTGAATCGTTCTCGGAATCAAACAACGGCTTACTCATCGACTGTCCAAGCATGCATTTGTTGCAATGAACCTCATTTTTTATACCAATGCTCTGTTTTTAAAGATTGTGCAGTGGATGAACGTTTAAAGTTAGTTAGACAGCACAATTTGTGTTTCAACTGTCTTCGCCCAAATCACGTAGCGGCCAATTGTAAAGCTTCAGTATGTCGGGTTTGCGGCTCAAAACATAATTCTTTATTACACCTCACTCCAAGGGGAACTGATAATCAACAACAGGTATTGACACAATCATCTGATGACCAATCGTTCGAACGAGAATCCTTTACTGTGAATACGTTAAATAGAATTTCCGAATCTATTACAATCTTACCAACTATGATGATTATGGTACGCGATGCATGTAATCAGCTACAACCTTGCAGGGCGCTGTTAGATTCCGGTGCACAGGCTACATTAATTTCGGAAACTTGCCTTCAACGCCTTCAACTTTCGCGAGTATCTGACAAAACGTTAATGTTTGGAGTTGGCCCAAATCAGAAAAGTTACACAAATGGAAAAGTTAATTTGGAAATTATATCAGACAGTTTTGGAATAACTTTACATACCCAGGCATATTGCTTATCTTCATTAACAAAGAATTTACCAGGTCATAATGTTAGCAATTTAAAATTTAAATATTTTGAAAATCTCAGACTCGCAGATCCACAGTTCAATAAGTCAGCTCAGGTGGATATTATCATGGGCGCCGATATGTTTGGTCAATGTGTGTTACCCGACAGGATACTACACCCAAGTGGTTCGCCTACTGCAATTAACACAATATTTGGATGGGTGATAATGGGATGTGTAAAATCTCAGATGGAACCAACAATTTTTGCCGCGCACACTTCATTGGATTTAAATGAAAGTCTACAAAGATTTTGGGAGATAGAGGATGTGTCGACTACAGTGAAAATACTTTCCGATGAGGAAAAGGCAGCTGAAGATCACTTTAGAGAAAATTATAGAAGAATGGAAAATGGAAGATATATGGTTAGATTGCCATTTAGGGACAACCAAATTCAATTGGGAGAATCTAAAACAACAGCATTGCGAAGGTTTCAGTCAATGGAGAGACGTCTTGCAAATAATCCGACCATTAAGCCCGAATATGTCAATTTTATTGAAGAGTATTTAATGCTGAATCATATGCAGGTTGATGAAACTGCAAATAAAGTAGATGGTTATATGATGCCACATCACTTCGTTGTGAAACCTACAAGTGCTACTACAAAACTACGTGTGGTATTTGACGCCTCGTGTAAAACTACGAATGGATATTCTTTGAATGATGTAATGCTTGTGGGTCCCACCATACAAAATGATCTGTTTTCAATTATACTGAAATTTCGTAAATTTGAAATTGCAATATCGGCTGATGTGGAGAAGATGTATAGGCAGGTATTAATACATCCTGATGATAGGCGATTTCAACGTATTTTATGGAGGGAGACTTATAATGAGCAGATAAGAGAATATTGCTTAAATACGGTAACCTACGGAATTGCATCGGCTCCATTTTTAGCAATCAGAACGTTACACCAAATAGCGCTCGATAATATTTCCTGTTATCCCGAGATTGCTGATTTAATAAATGAACAATTTTATGTTGATGATTTTATGTCCTGTTTTGAGAACGTGCAAACTGCTGTTAAATTAAAGAATGATTTGTGTGCTGTTTTAGGTGGTGCTGGATTCAAACTTCGAAAATGGTCATCGAATTCAAAAGAATTCCTTCAGAGTGTCGATTCGTCTGATAGAGCAACAAATACGGATACGATTATCGACACAACAGATACCGTTAAAACACTTGGTTTACTGTGGGACACGGCTTCGGATTCATTTAAATATTTAATAGACTTACACCCAATATCTTGTGCGATTACTAAGAGATCTGTTTTATCTGATTTGTCAAAAGTATTTGATCCAATTGGGTTTTTATCACCAGTAGTTATTTCAATGAAGATATTTATGCAAAAACTGTGGTTGCATGGAATGGAGTGGGATCAGCAATTACCTGATGAATTATGTGACCAATGGCGTATACTGCGTGATGATATTAATACGATAAGTATATTGAGAATACCTCGATGGATAAGGTTCCAAACTGGGGATGATATTGAATTACACGGCTTTTCAGACTCATCTGAGCAGGCATACGCGGCAGTCATCTATGCAAGAGTAGTGTGCGGCGAGGGAAATATATATACAGCATTGATAACTTCCAAAACTAGAGTGGCGCCAATAAAACAAATTTCTTTACCACGATTGGAACTCTGTGGCGCACATTTGTTGGCGAAGCTCATGATAAAGGTTCGAGACGCACTTGGCATCGATAAATGTAAGACTTTTGGTTATTCAGATTCGACTATTGTACTCGCTTGGCTGTCTGATCACCCCGTTCGATGGAAATCGTTTATTGCGAACCGTACCTCATATATTATTCAGAATATGCCATCACATCAATGGAATCACATATCGTCCTCCGAAAATCCAGCTGATTTAGCAACCAGAGGCGTGTCAGTAACTGAATTGGGTAATAACAGACTTTGGTGGTATGGTCCAGATGAGCTTCTTTTCTCCCGAAAACAACGTGTAATCTATAGTTTACCCGAAAACATTAATATGGAGGAGAAAAGAAAAACGATATTGCACACCACAACGGAACGTTCATTTGATATATTTTACCAGTATTCTCAATATGGTAGATTATTGCGTATTACTGCATTTATTTTGAGGTTCATTAATAATTGCAGATCTGCTGGAAGGACCAGCACGAAGTCTTGTCTCTTGACTACTGAGTTGCGAGGGGCAGAATATAGATTGGTGAAACTTGCTCAGCAACAGTCATTTTCAAAAGAGATACGTACTTTGAAGGCACACGAGCAACTGGGGGCAAAACATAAGTTGTCTGGTTTATCACCGTTTATTGATGAGGATGGTATTTTAAGAGTTGGTGGAAGAATAGATAATGCCATTATTACTTACGACCAGAAGCATCCTATTATATTGGATAAAGATCACAAGCTAGCAGAATTGTTGGTGAATCATTACCATTTAAAGTATTTGCATTCTGCACATAGGCAGACAATTTACTTAATTGGTCTTAAATATTGGATACCGCACCTCACTCGCATAGTGAAACGGTGTATTTATAAATGTGTTATCTGCATGAGATTTCGAGCTATTCCTTATTGTCAACAAATGGGCAAAGTGCCTAAGTGTCGTTTACAGCAAACATCGTCCTTTATTAATACGGGCGTGGACTATGCGGGTCCAATACAGATTCGATCGTGGAAAGGGCGTGGGTCAAGGCTTTACAAGGCATGGATAGCAATATTTATTTGTTTGACTACCAAGGCCATACACCTTGAATTGGTGACGGAACTATCCTCAGCTGCATTTATTGCATCATTGCGAAGATTCGTGTCAAGACGCGGAAAACCATTACACATTTATTCAGACAATGGAACAAATTTTGTTGGCTGCAATCAACAATTGCGAGAATTGTATCAGTATCTAAATCAGAATACAACACAACATGATTTGCACAGGGAAATGTGTGATCAGCAGATACAATGGCATTTTTCACCACCCTTCGCCCCAAATTTTGGAGGAATGTGGGAAGCAGGTGTGAAGTCGACTAAATATCATTTGAGACGCGTATTATTGAACTCATATGTTACCTTTGAGGAAATGAATACTGTGCTTTGTCAGGTAGAGAGCTGTTTGAATTCCCGTCCGTTATGTATCAAGTTCGAAGGCGATTTGGATCCGTTAACACCAGCACATTTTTTAATTTTTAGACCGATTGCAGCAATACCAGATGAAAATTTAGCTGATGTTCAATTAAGTCATTGTGATCGATGGCAGCATTTGCAGAAGATTGTTCAATCTTTTTGGAAAAGGTGGTCTCTTCAGTATTTGGTTGAAATGCAACAACGCCCCAAGTGGTCAAGCAAGCTAAACAATTTAAAAATCAATGATGTAGTTATCATTAAAGATGAGAAGTTACCTCCAACAAAGTGGTCGATTGCAAAGATTACCGAAACTCATCCTGGCACAGATGGACTCGTGAGAGTTGTTACTTTAAAAACCTCAAGGGGGTATTTAAAACGCCCTATTTCGAAACTTTGTCCTTTGTTTTTAGACGTTTGAAATCTGGTGCTTTCAAAGGGCGCCGATATGTTTGAATGTAACTTATTTTTTGCTATAATTTTTAACTTGAATAATTAATTTTAATTTATTACTAAAAGTGTAACTCTGTTAAATACCTTTTTTTACAATGCTGAAATACAAACTCTTTGTTTTTTTTTTATATACAGTCCACTTTTTTTGTAAGAACAAATAACACGCAAATAAAATTTGAGAAACAAAAATGAAATTTAAGTGTTTTTTAATTCATGTTTGAACACATAGGAAGAGCTTATCCCATCAACAATAAATTTCAAGAGTTTTTATCAAGAATAAAAACTGGGAATTAAGCACGAATAACAAAATCTTTTGAAATTAAAATTTTGTATTCCCAAAAATTGAAATTACTTTTTGATTTTAATTTTTTTTGATGAAGCGTATAGCAAAAACGTAATCTAAAGGTGATTCTCAGAAATTTTCTCAAAATTTCAAAATAGATATTTTTCTATATATACATAGAATAATTTAATTAAATTCGTCATAAAATCGGATAGTATATTATAGTAGATTTCTCAATCTGGGCTTATTTGAAAGGTATTTTGATCACCTTTCAGAATCTGTATATTATTTTTATTTTTTATTTATTATTTTTAGTAGCGATATTAGGAATGTTTTGTCGAAAAATAGCCTCAAATTAACTTTTAACTAATAAATTCTGAATTTTCTTTGATTTTTTTCGACATATTTTTTTTTGCAGATTATGAATAATGAATGATATGAATGAATAACGACGTTAAATAATAATGACGTTTACCAACACTAAACGTTGCCAAGCTTGCTTTTCCTTCTTTCTTAATCGTTCATCGTACAATGCGCACGCAGTTTGCCAAAATACTTAAATAAAAGCTCGATTATCACAATACCAATATTTTTTTTATTTTTCAATTTAGTGCGACACAATCAAAGAGTGCAGTGATAATATCAAAGTTATTATGGATAATCAAGAACCATCAACATCATCTGCGGTGTCTTCCGCATCAAGATATTGTTGTTTTTGGTTTATCAAGTGATTTAAATGATCTTAGTTTGCCTACTAAATGTGACATTTTAAAATATTATTTTTTTTAATTGATCGTGCTAAATTTGAAAACATAGTGTTCTCGTATAAATTTGGTGTAAATTAAATATTGAAATTATTAATAGAAAGAGTGTTTTAAAAAAATTTACTGGTTTGCTTGATAAATAGCAGAAACATGTACAACATAGAAACAAAAGAGATGAATTTAATGCATTTGTTGATTCAATAAACGAATTATTTTATATTGGCAAATGTTATTGCAAATTAAAAACAACAGAATGCTCCTGTGGATTGATTCCAGAACATCTTAAAGAATTTATGATGGACCAGCATAATGATAGAAAATTCACAATACCTGAATATACGGAAGACGTTGAAGAAGTAGCTACAGCAGTACCAAAACTTACAACTGGTACCGATGATCCAAGATACGAACCACCTGAAGAAGATGAAAATGAAGCAATAACAGAAGTTCCAGAAGCAACTGTTCAAATGAGACGAGGTCATTATACTCAAAGATACGATGCCTTGAATTTAGTCAACAAAAAGGAGTTAGAAAACAAAAAAATTGTTCGTAAGAAAAGTTGTTGGAAATTATCTGAACTTTCATAATCTGCAAAAAAAAATTCTTGAAGAAAATTCAGAATTTATTAGTTAAAAGTCCATTTTAGGCTATTTTTCGACAAAACATTCCTAATATCTCTATTAAAAATATATTTTTATATAATATTGGTATCAATACAATACAGATTCTGAAAGGTGATAAAAATGGGTCTATGAAATAACTCCCACGAAATAAGTCCCACTTTTAAAAACGAAATAAGTCCCACAAAAAATTGCTGTTTTGAAAGTGGGAGTTATTTCGTTTTTAAAAGTGGGACTTATTTCGTCAATTGATGGGACTTATTTCGTTACACGTTTTTATTTTAAGTGGGACTTATTTCGTTTTGAGTGGGAATAAATTCGTTTTGTAAAGTGGGAGTTATTTCATACCCCTACTGGTATTATCAACAAATAATTTAATTGTACAAATGGAGCCTGATGAAGATTTTTTTGAAGAATTATCATATTTGGAAGAGGACATTGAAGACGAGTCGTTAAACCATATTGAAACCAACCAGAATACAATTAATAATTATATGTGCGTGGTTTGTTTCATAAAGCAGCCAAACATCTTATTTTTTCCTTGTAAGCACTTGAAAATTTGCAGTGAATGCTGTCTTACAATGCAAACTCACAAAATTGATCAAACCAGTAAACTAGTATGTCCATTCTGACGTGCAGAAGTTCATGAAACCCTCCAAATATTTATCTGATAAATAAATGATTTTTTTATGGAGGAGTGCGATAGAGCCATGAAATATAAGGCCATTATGGCTTTATTTCTCATTTTTTTCTTATGCAAAAAGTTATATATTGGACATTTCGTAAAAGGGACAACTATAATTAAATTGTTGACGTTATTACGTATGTATGTTTTTTATTATATTTTTAGTAGGAAATTGGAATTCGTGTTCCATGTTTTCTTATATCACCATTACAAAATACAACTAATCCCAATGCCACGTTAAAACTATAATACCGTCTACCATGCACTGGATCTTCAAGCCATTTATAAAGGTCGATAATTTTAATCTGATGGTCCTTCCGAAACGGTTTCCATCTTAATAATAAGAACAATTGATCTGTACTTAATCCATTTACGAATCTAAACGTTGTTACTAGTAGGCGTTCTCTATATGTTCCTTGACCGAAAAAAGAATTGATAATAAATTCTGGAACTCTATCAAAATTCGTAATATCCATTCCATTAAGAAGCCTTCTGCAAGCTTGCATACGATTTTTCTTTATTATTCCTCTGCTTTGATTATTCATATTATTCGACGTGTTTTTTTCGAAGAGCCAAATACTTCTTATTTGAAATCGCATTAAACAGTGAAAAAGTGGGACTTATTTCGTTTATGAAAGTGGGACTTAATTCATTTAAGAAATATATTATTCAAGGGGGAGTTTTTTAATTTTGAGTGGGAGTTATTTCGTTTCAAGTAAATTTTTAAATCATTTCATTTTGGTGGGACTTATTTCGCTTTCAAAAGTGGGACTTATTCGTGGGAGTTATTTCATAGACCCGATAAAAATACCTTTTAAACAAGCCCAGATTGCGAAATATACTATAATTCTATCCGATTTTATGACGAATTTAGTTAAATTATTCTAGCCCAAAGAAAAATGGCAAAAAAAAAATTAAAAATTGCCCAAATGAAGAATCGCCCAAAAGAACACGAAAAATTACCCAAAAAGTTATATATGAAATTTTGCCCAAAAGAAACGAAAAAAGGGCCCAAAATAAAAATTAAAAATGACCCAAAAAGAAAAAAATAGTTTCTGCAAAAAAAAAAAAAATTTTTTAAATTACCCAATTTGCAAAACAGTGTTTATTATTCATATAAATCTAATAACATCCATATGTAAGTTTTATGTAAAAAATTGCATTGTATCTTCGACAGCTGCGCGGCAGTATGGACAGCAATACCTATTTGAGCCCTCCGCCAAACTTTGTGCACTCTTCAATAGTTAAATATTAATTAATCACTGCATAGTTATAATCAAGTACTTAAAACAGAATTTAGCTTTTTGCAAGGAGGCTTGTCATAAAGTCCAGTGTCGTAATGTCCATGGACACTGTGACACTCTTGAAAATGTCATAACGTCCGTGGGCATTAAGATACTTTGCAAATGGACATTATGTCATTTTAAAAAATGTCATAAGGTCCATAATTACTAAAGATTTTAATACAAAAAAAGATCTACAGATCACAACCAACAAAACTATTTTTAAAGAAACTTATTTTACCATAATATGGTTGTCATTGACAATGATATGGTTAAATTAAACATTAAAAAATGGTTTTGTTGTTTTTTCTTTGCGTGCATATATTAAACATATAACGAAAACACTTTTGGGCGCAAGGATTTTCTCCCCTATGGTGTAACAAATACCGGCAGCGCTTACTAAAGTGTCTCGGCATAGCCGGCGTCTCTATGGTATAACAAAAACCGGCTTCGCTAACTAAAGCTTCTCACCGTAGCCGGCCTTCGGCCGGGCGTAAGGATTTTCTCCTTTATGATATAACAAAGACCGGCTTCGCTAACTAAAGCTTCTCTGCGCAGACGGCCTTTGGGTGGGCGCAAGGATTTTTTGCTTTATGGTATAACAAGTACCGGTTTCGCTTAGTAAAGCTTCTAAAATCTGCCTTGTTTCCGAACGAAGGCCGACTTCGCAGATAAGCTTTAGTTAGCGAATCCGGTCTTTGTTATATCATAAAGGAGAAAATCCTTGCGCCCGGCCGAAGGCCGTCTATGCAGAGAAGCTTAAGTTAGCGAAGCCGATTTTTGTTAAACTATAGAGGTGAAAATCCTTGCCCCCGGCCGAAGGCCGGCTGTGCAGAGAAGCCGGTACTTGTTTTATCAAAGAGGAGAAAATCCTTGCGACCGGCCAAAGGCCGGCTATGCTTTCGAGTTTGTCCACGGACACTATGACACTGGACGTTAAGACATGCCACCTTTTTGCAATATGTCCCTTTATTTTTATAAATAACATTTAGGCATTCGACGTATAGAAATAATGAATGATTTAGACAAATAGTATGTAAGATTATGACGAAATTTTAAAAATTAAAAATGGGCTATTTTTCATATAATATTTTAAATTTAAAAAACGAAAATTCACCCAATAATAACGAAAAATAGCCCAACAATTTTGGGTCACTTTTTATATGAATTCAGGCCTAATTTTACATGGAATTTTTTTGGGAGATTTTTGATTTATTTTTTTGGGCCATTTTTCTTTGGGCGATATTTCCTACAGCCTGGAAAAATATCTATTTTGAAATTTTGGGGGGCTCCAAACCTGACTTTGAGCTATGGTCTCATGAGCAAAAT
Organism: Pollenia angustigena; assembly: GCA_930367215.1. NCBI lineage: Eukaryota > Metazoa > Arthropoda > Insecta > Diptera > Polleniidae > Pollenia > Pollenia angustigena. The sequence continues at coordinate 182,178,895 of OV884057.1, read as the reverse complement.
TTCTCAGAATCACCTATAGATTACGTTTTTGCTATACGCTTCATCAAAAAAAATCGTTCCATACAATTTGACCCGCCCTAGATATTACATAATCATAATTATAGCCGATTTACAAATGTTGCTATCACACACTAGTTATTTATTACACCCTGAAGTCATACTCAGTTTTTTAGTTATTACACTGCACCAAAGTATTCACAATAAAATTTTGGAGAGTGGTTCCTATGTCGGGCCCATGGGAAATCTTGAACCCGCCAAAATACAAATATGTTCTCTGGTTGAGATACATGTTAACTTTTTTTATTGATCTTTATGAGATTTGTTCGCCTTTAATTGATTTTAGGAAGGGCGTTTATATAAGTCCTGGAAACTCGTTTTGAACCTACCAGCACAAAATTTTGTCATGACGGAGTAACCATTGTTAAAACTACTATCGAAAATTTTTGTGTCAAACCCAACTTTTTTAAGGAAGTTTATGCATTAAAAGCTATTTTCGTGTGTATTGTTGGAATGAACCGACTCCAATAAATTTTGGCAACATAATAAAGATTGCAATAAAATAAGTTTGGACCAAATTTAATCTAAATACCAACATAATATAATGCATTTTGTGCAAAAACACCCTATTCCGGAAAGAAGATTGTATACAGGCTATGTGAAATTATGGACCGAATCCCTTCATTTTCAATATTGTGGAGTTGATATAAATAATGGGGGTTTTTTTTATAGAGTGATGCAAGTTTCAGTCATCATAAAACAAGGAAATATATTTTTAATTTCAATAAAATTTAAAAGAAAATTTTCTGAAAATAATGTTTAAATATGACTTTTTGCCAATGGTCGACACGGCAGGCGCGTAGAAGGCGCAATCTAGAACACCAATTTTCAACAAATTTTTGCAGCATTTTCAATTTTAACGCCCATTGTGTGGCATGTGGCTCCGTCCTGTTGGAACCTCATATCAGCAAGATTAATGCCACGTAATTGAAGTATGAAAAAATTTCGAATCATGTTCCTATACCGTTCACCATTGACAGTAAGATTCTGACCATCATCGTTTTTGAAGACATATGGGCCAATGACTCTGCCAGCCCTTAAAGCGCACCAAAGAGTAATTTTCTACTTATTTACGTACCCATTCCACAAGAAATGGGCTTCATCGGAAAATAAAGTTTTGAACGGAAATTCAAAATCAATATTAATTTGTGCTTTAGCTCATTCGCCGAATTGGCAGTGCATACGATGGTCGTTTGGCTTGATTTCCTGCACAAGTTGAATCTTAAAAGCTTTAAAGCCAAGATCCTTTCGCAAACTCCTCCATAAAGTGGAAGGACATAACCCCAGCTGCTGAGAACGGTTGCGAATTGATTGATTAGGATCATCTTCAATGCTTTCTACAGCTTCTTCAGTGCACACTATTCGGTGTCTCACGGGATGCACATTATCAGTAACAGTAAATGTGGTACGAAAACAATCTATTGTTCTTCGAATTAGCCGCTCTGAAGGACGATTATCTTCGCTATAAAATGGAAGAAGTCCACGATGAGTTTGACGAATAGAACAATTTTTTTCATTACAAATTTTAACAACTTGCACGTGTTGCTCTGGTCTAAGTGGATTCATAATAAACTTTCAAAGCAAACTAAACAAAAAGCAACTATCAGCTGTTGAGTTTGTGCTCAAATAAATCAGTGATAGTAACTCAAAGTTGTGATACTCTAAAAACACGCTTTAGTTGTAATAGGTTCATTATATAAATAAAATAGAACAATTAGCTCATAGAAAAAAAATTGTTGAACAAAAAATGTATGAAATGATACTCGATATATTTTTATTTTTTTAGATTTTAAAATCATATTGTTTGAAAATAAAATTTTTGTCTTTATACTGATGTTGTGTGCACTACAATACATGTTTATGCTAAAAATTTCAATAGAAAATCACACGATGTTAACGCCATTCAATAATTTTAAAAAATTTTAAAAAATGATCTGCAACATTTGTGTTGCAATTCAAGAGGTTGTTTGAATTAGTGTCAGAAGAACTACATGCAAGAATTACTGTGCTTTTTTTAGAAGTTAATAACGTAATAGTGACATTTAAGTTTTTTATAAAACAAAATATTAAAAAATTAATACAATGTATATTATGTACATTAGGGACATAACTTTTTCACACTTTTTGCGAATATCAAAAATGACATAGCATAGTCGTGTAGAACATTAAAAGTTTTAATAATTAATATGATAATTTTTTCGGATTGTAAAAAAAGTTCACGCAGGAATTGGGTTTAAGTTTGAAAACAACCATTTTTATCTCACGGAAATTTTAAAAAATATACACCTGATAGTTGTATATATTCCTATACGTATCACTTAAATGCTATTTTGGAATTTATCCACTGCTTTAGACAGGTACTTTCATTAGTTGCTTTTTTTTTGATTTTTTTTTAAACTTCCCATATTTGTATTAACCCTTAAGGAAACACCAAAATGATTTCACGCAAACGAACCCCAGGGCCTGGCTGGGACTCATTGTATTTTATATGGGGCTTTTTGTGGCTATAGAAAACTCACACTAACGAACCCCTGGGCCTGGCTGGGACTAGTGCTGGGATACTATCGATATTTTTTACTATCGATATTTATCGATAGTTCAGATTTCACTATCGATATATCGATATTAGTATCGACTGAATGTTTGTCCTTAAGTAGGTTCGTTGTTTTTATCACTTTATTGAACGTATGCATGTATCCACTTTATTTTAGATGACTGTTTTTAAATTTGTAAATGCTGATAAGCACCTTTCTGAAGAAACCAAAGTAATAGGGACTATACGATATTTCATTGTTACTTAAGATAATGTTCTAAATTGTTTTTGATTCTCAAACCAAAAGGTAATCAGTCTAGCGAACTATTCCTCTAATGGTCGATCATTGTTTTATCCTATGCTCGCAATTGCAATGCATTTTTTTCAACATCATAAAACTATGTGACATTTAAGTCCCTATGTAAACATATACAAATTTCGGCATAAAGGACTTAAGTTATTAGTAAAAAAGCACAGCTAGGCAATCCATACCACATACCATTCTTTTTGTTTGTATTCATTGTTGTAATTCTGCGCGAATTAATAATAGCAATTAAAAACTTGCGGCAAAAAACTGTATGTGTATAGTAGACTGGTCGCAATTTTTTTTTAAATTTAATTGTTTGCGCTGCTTAAAGTATAAAGTTTGGTGTAAGAAATCATGATCTAATTTTTCAGTGCGACCAGTCTAGTGTATAGCTGCTGTAGTAACATGTCTTTATTAGAGTGGTTCAAAATTATTTTTTTTTTCGATTTTCCAAAAAGGTAGAACAGTTTTGTGTTAGGTAAGGGCAAACAAAAATTTGGTAAAAATATGAGCTCGATTGGTTGAAAATTGCCGTGCCGCACGCACATTGCATCTGTGAGAATGAAATTCGGGCTAAATGGAGAGAAAAACGCCCGTAACTACTGAGGAGTCACCCCTAGAGATGTAAAATGTATGAGCAACCCCCATTATTTTTGCATTCCCAATATTTCTCTAGAAAAAACTTATCCTCTATCTCCAATTAGGATGTAATCTAATCCAATTCCGTTTTTTTAATCTAAGACTTTATTATTAAAAATGGTAAAAACATTTCATATGGAGTCTTTAAAATTGAAGAAAATTGGCTCTTATAAAATATATACTGCTGCAAAATAAATTGTTCGAAAAAGTCTAATGTGGATCAACATATAAGATGTGGGAAACGCCAATTGGCGTCTTCTAAGCAAGAAAACCATCCACAGAAACTAATTACGGAATATCCAGTGACTCCAACTGCCACAGCATTTCAAAAGGATCTTTGTAAAGCTTTGTTAGAATCCAATATACCAATAAAAAAAAGTTATTTCTTCCAGTCTCAAAAATTTCATTGAGAAATATTCTCAAATGTCGGTTCCGTCTGAAACTTGCATTCGCCAGAAATATGTACATACCAGAACTGTATAGGGAATCTATAGAAAAAATGCGTCAAGCAGCCAAAGACAAATATATATGGATTTCTGTAGATGAAACTACGAACAGCGAACAGAGATATGTTGCAAATATTATTTTTGGAGCCTTAGAAGAATTGAAAGACAATAAATTGGCGCATCTTTTGCAGCATTTTGTAATGATTCGTTACAAATATTGTGGCCAGATGGTTAAGTAGAAAAGAAATCTAGTTTAGATTTGATATGCATTTTCTGTATTTAGGCATAAAATATAACAAAGTGTTACTTGTAGTAACGGATGCAGCTGCATATATGCTAAGTGGAATATCTTCTGTAAAGGCAATGTATCCGAAAATGCTTCATTTAACATGTTTTGCACATGGTATCCATCGATTAGCCGAACTCATTCGAACAAAATTTGAAAATGTCAATAAATTGATTTCCAATGTTAGAAATATTTTCTTAAAGGTAAATAAACCTATTAATCAGAGGTGTTCTGGAAATCAAAAACGCAAGAAATTAAAAGTCGTTTTTTTGATATGATTTTTGTTGTAAAAGGATTTTATGACAAATATTTCTCTATTAAACAGAATTCTATAAGGAATTGGGGTACTTGGTTAGAAGCAGCAATGTACTACGCTGAGCATCTTAAAGAAGTTAAAGCCGTTGCTATAGAACTTTAAAGTAAAGATGCAGACTCAATTGTTCAATCCAAAAATATATTTGAAAACTACGAACTAAGTTCTCTATTTGCATTTCTAAAATACAATTTTGTAAACATTTTGGTTGCTATAAAAAAATTGCAAACTGCGGAATTATTAATTTCAAAGAGCACTAATGCTTTATCGACAGTTTTTAACGGACTGTGCAAGATCGAGGACCAACAATATAAAAAGGAATTTGAGAAAATATTAAAAAGAAATCCCGGATATCAACAGTTGTAGGAAATAAAATATATTTTAGAGTCTGGTACTGTTCCAAACGATGAATGTATAAAAAGTTTTTCCTCTAAATTCTCAATTTTAAATATGCACCGTCAAGCTTCTCTTTATACAAAACGCTTTTAACAGATCGACGTAGAAAATAAAAATTTGAAAACATAAAAGCCCACATGATAGTATATTGTAATAATTTTGATGATGTGGAAGAATTAGAATAAAACATTTTTTTGTGGCTTTTTTTTATAATTTCTTTTTGCTGTAAAAGTATTGAATATTGCTTTTTTTTTTGTCTTCTCTGGTTATTAATAATTCTGACGCAGACATATCTATTGATTTGATTAATAGCAGCGTACATTCCGAATCGATGTCTCATTTTAAAAAAAGATAATAGACATACTAAGTATACTCTACAAGCTCAACTACAATATTTCCTCATAAAAATTATGAGGACTGTAGCAGCTACAGCGTAGCTCTCTCCAGCCTGATGAGCAAATTTAAAAATTTTTTGACGATGCTTTAATCCGGAAAGTCAAATAAATATGCTGTATTGCGAGGTAACAAAACCCCAATGGTATCTAAAGAAGAGTTAAGGGTTTAGGAATTCAATGAGTCACTGATGTATTGTGGTTCAACAAGATATCGAGACATGTGGTGTGCAGGTAGTGATTTAAAAGTTGATATTGTATTAAATAGCATGCCTTGCGACCTCTTTAAGGAACTTCCATACAGAGCAAAACTTTTCATACGACGAGAGTTTGATTTCGTGCATTCGAAAGCATGGATGCAAGCAATATATAAAACGAAAACCTGTATGATTCGGATACAAAATGTGGTTCTGATGTAAGGCAAGTGAATATCTTATCAATTTTGAAATGTATCAAGGGAAAAATCCACGAGTTAATAAAAAATTCGGGCAATGTTTTCAAAAATGTGCAAGTCCCTTGATTAATATTATTGATGTTTTCCCGCAGTAACTAAAAATTTACCATTTGCCTTTTATTTAGATAATTTATTCACCAGTTTTCCTCTTTTACAATATTTAAAATCCCGTGGATATACAGCCTTTCGAACTATCCGGGAACATCGTATACCAAAAACTTGTGCCTTGACTTGTAAGAAAATTATTAATAAATATAAAAATAAATCCGTATATGTACGTCGCCGAGCTACTCATAAACGCATCGTGCGATTTCAACCAAACTTATACACTACGCAGGCAGTGGCCCATACATGGTTTATATGAAGTTTGGTTGAAATCCGATAACGCATGTGTGTGCGGTGCGTATGAGAAGTGAGTGTGTTTTTGCCGCAGGAAAACCAACTTTATTAAAAACAAGTGTGTTTCTTTTCTTATTTTGTTTTGCCGTGCGAAGCAGGCAACGGGCCCGCTAGTTATTAATAAAAAAGAAAATAGAAGATTTTGCATCTCTTTTTCTGCCAAAGATTTTGGAATACATGTGACAAAATGGAAGGACAACTCAGTTGTCTCCATCGCCTCTAAAGCTCATGGCGCCCATCCGACACCCAACGCCTTGAGATATTCAAAACAGGGAAAGAAAAAAAAAAAATACAAGTAAAACAGCGGCATGAAGTAACTCAATACAACCGGTTTACGGCTGGTGTTGAACGTTTGGATCAGAATGTAAATCTCTATCGCGTTGGATATATGTAAAAGTGAAGAAACGGTGGAGCAGCATTTTTACTTGGCTGGTCGATGTATGTGTGCAAAATGCTAGGCAGCTTTATAAAATAGAACATAGCAAAACAAGTCAATTGGAATTAAGACGTCAAATCGCTATTTACTATTGTCAATTAATAATAATGTCTATTACGGCGAAAAACCGAAAAGAAGTGGCTGCACACCAATTCCAAAACGAGAACATGAACGTTCACTAGTAGCACATTACGATTTGATGGGAAAGATATTATCTTGTTGTTCCTACTATTAAAATAAGACGTTGCGCTGGTGAACTATGCAAAACGAGCGGTCGAACTGCGTGCAATATATGTGATATTGGTCTATGCGTCAAATCTTTTGCTGAGTAACACATAAAGCATTGTGTAAAAACTTACAACCGTATTCAAAACGAAAATTTATGTACTCCGATTATACTCCGCTCATCGAGTGAGCAACTAAAATGTTAAGCTTTATCACCATTAAGTCATTAGTTTATTCAAAACACTTTTTAATCGACCGATTAAGAAACATTTTTACATCTCTGTTTTAGTTAAATTCAATTGACAGAAATAGCAAATTGACAGCAGTTAATTAGGAGATAAAAAGTCTTTGATCATTCGATAATCATAGTTTATTTAAAACCGTTTTGAATAAGAAATCCTTAATCAGGAGATATGCAGTAACTAAATTTTTGTTTTGAATACGGGTAATAGTTTTTAAGCATTTTTACATTAAAATGGACTTTCGAAAAATCTAATTATTATTATCTATAGTTATTGCAGAGGCAACCATAATATGGTCGTGTTTTCTTGATAAGTGACTTATTATCCATAGCATGGTTGCCGGTAACTATTATATGCTTAAAGTAACCATAATAGGTGTTAACACTTTTCAATCAAAATAGTTTTGTAGTAGGATACCACAAAGAAAACTGTACCTTCTTAAAGATTTATTGAATTTATATGAATGCTGTACTATTATCGAACTATTCCAGCTTCACCACACAATTTGTTGTGTCAAGCGCCATCACCGGTTGAGTATGTTAATTAATCCCATTAATTTTTTAAATGGAAAATTGATAACGAAAATGGTTCGTACAAGCAGACAGATAAATGCATAAAAACATAAATGAACTCAAATAAATTTTATTGTTATTTTTATATCATTAAATAAATTGTGTATAAACATAAAATATGACAAAATTGATTTTAATTTAATGCTTTAGTGAAGGAGATAAATTTATCTCTATACAGTCTCATAGAATTTTAAAAAAAAGAATTTTATTTTATTTAATCATTTTATTTCTAATTGTTTGTTTAAAATTAATTTGATATTGTTGTGTTTGCAGAGATCCCAAACCATAACTAAAATATTTAAACATTTATCACCAAAGTGCCAGTAGAAATGAATATTTGAAAATGATATTCCATTTATAAAAAGCACTTTTGTTTTATGTGTTTCTTTTCTGTACATAGTTTCTGTGTCATCCTTGCTGGGAACTCTTGCTTGCTTAGTTTCCGGAAAACTATTTTTAAATAATTAAATGCTGACACCTTTTTCCATCGTTTCTTTTATAAATAATTACGTTTAGGTATTTAACAATTTCCGGCAAAATAAAAAAAGAAACAAATAGAAGAAAAACAGAAGTATATTTTAATATATTTTTTTTTCTAATTTTGTAACTTGCTGTTTGGCATCATTTAATATTTCAACAATGAGTTAACAGTGGACATTACGAAATTAAATTTGAAAATAAAAGATATCTCTTATAAGCAGAAGTTAGCCTATTTAATTCGGACTCGTAAGTCATTAGTCAAGTTATTATGTTGAAAACATATCACAGTTCGCCTTTTTCCTGTAACTATATTGCTTTTGTACTGGAACCACAACTAAGAAAAGAGAAAGCTGCCTTCAGGCCTAACAAATCGTACGTTGATCACATTAATAGCAATGGGATCATTGTTTAACAGTCGATTGAATGGCGTTCACTTTTTATTGACTTCAAGTGTGAATTAGCAACACTTCAATACAGTGCGATTCGGGAACCCCAGAGGGGTAAAAGAGTTCATGAAAAGATTATCAGGCTCATAAGGAGCTGTATAACAACGGTTTATGCTACATCTCTCAAGACGGTAGTCTTAGTGAGTTTATTAAAGTAACTATCGGAAATCGTCAAGGTTGCATTTTATCTCCACTGCTTTTTAATGTAGTCCTAGACGTGGTGATGCAAAACTCTATGACAAGGCAACACGACATAACATGGGGTATGTCGTATTGGGTTCTTTTGTGTTAAAATTCCGTAGTACTCTATACGTTTAGCCACGAGTGCGGAGTCGCGAAATAGGAATGAAAGTTTGCTTTAAAATTTCAAAATCATTTTATGATTATGCTTTAAAACCATTAAAATCTCCTTTAAGAGTCATTTTTTGCTCGAAAGCGCTAAGGTGTTAGATGTAAACTATTAAAAATATCTGCCTAAATTTCAAATATACTTCCGAAAAACTTTCACGGCAGCGACCGCGCGTTTAAGTATTCACTTACATTGCCCAGTTCGAAATTGAGAAATAAGTAAACTTTTTACCAAAGTTTGTTACAAGAGTTATGGGTAGATGGCCTCTACAGATCAGTGAGTGAGATAGGAAATGGCGCTGCGAAAAATGACCCCAGGAAATATGGCCCCAAAAAATAAATGAAAATTGACCCCAAATTTGGGGCTATTTTTCATAATACAATATGGCCCCATTTTTTTAATGAAAAATTACCCCAAAAAAATGAAAAATAACCCTAAAAATAAAATGAAATATGACCCTTAATTTGGGGTTATTCTTCATTATGAAAAATCACCTCAAAATGTATATTGAATTTGAACCCCAAAAAAGAACACAAAGAAAGTAACATTAAACATTTTCGGTGGAGTTCATATGCCCGAAACTAAAAGTCACAAATTTAGAGTCCCGATTTCAAAATCCGGATAATTATACAGTTTTGGTTTTAAAAATCGTACGATTGATAGCATGATTGGGCTTTCGGCCATGCGCAAGGATTTTTTCTCTATGGTATAACGAAAACTGGCTTTGCTTACTAAAGCTTCACGTTATAGACGGCCTGCCGCAAGGATTTTCTCTTCTATGGTATAACGAATACTGGCTTCGCTAACTGAAGCTTTTCTATATAGCCGGCTGAAAGGATTTTCTTCTCTTTGGTATAACGAACACTGGCTTCGCTCACTAAAGCTTCACTACATAGCCGGCCTTCGGCCGGGCGCAAGGATTTTCTTTTCCATGGTATAACGAACTCTGGCTTCGCTCAGTTAAGCTTGTCTTTATAGCCGGCCTTCGGCCGGGCTCAATGACTTTTTCCTCTATGGTACAACAAACACTGGCTTCGCTAACTAAAGCATCTCTGCATAACCGGCAAGGATTTTCTCTACTTTGGTATAAGAATTCGGGGTTTTTATACTATCCCTAGAAACTTTTACATAGAATTTTATAAAATGTATGTAAAAATGTTTGGGGTGATTTTTCATTTCTTAAAATTTGCATTTTTTATAAGTAGACGAAAAATAGCCCCAAAGTAAAAATTGTGATTTTATTTGGGGCCATTTTTCATTCCTTGATATTGGCGTCATTTTTTATTCCACTTTAAATGCAAAGACACCCTAACGAAAAAATGAAAAATAACCCCAAAAAACAAAAAAATTGCGCCAAAATTGCGTGTTGTTGTGCCTCATGTAAAATTTTGCGGCCGTTTTTCATTTTTATTTTGGGGCCATATTTCTGGGGTAATTTTGCGCACCGCCTAGGAAATGACTTAAAAAATTTATGTAAATATGTAACAAAATTAACGTTGATATAAAAAGTAATTCTAATCACCATTTTCGTAATTATTTTCCTCATCCCATATTAATGTTCTTCCGGAGTAAGGGTTGTGGAAAACAGATACAAAATTTTCTTTTCAACCTATAAAATTTCTATAATTACTCGTTATGCATATTCAATAATAAGTATTTAAATGCTTACAATAACTTAATTTTTACCTCTTAACCACTGTTTGCCATTAAATATTTTCACATTTCATTATAGTGACTATACATTGAAAACTTGCTTATGAAAGTCACTTTGCCTTTTGCTGACAATACAACTATTTAAAATTGCATTGTGTCATGTTTAATTCTACTGGCACCAAGTCAACTCTATTAAAAAAAAACAAAAATCAGCTCACACGTTAACAAACGCTTTCCTTGCCGCAGCTCTTTTTACCTTATTCCTTCCTACATACTTACCAATACAATACATATGCAAGTGAAAATGTGTGTATTTGTGTAAGTGTACTTACAATAGAACATCTAACCCAACAAAAGAAATTAATTACAATTGTCTTTTTAAATATGCCATAATGCTCTTTATATACAATAATTACATAAAAACACATACTTGCACATTTCTATAGTTATAATTATATAAGTATAGTGTATATGTAAGTTTATAAATGTGTGAGTATGTGGTAAATGTGTTATTTTACGATTTCAATGTCCTTTTGCTGGAACTGCAACAAAGAAGTATGTATGTACATATATGCTGAAAGATGGTGGAGTGAAAATTGTAAGTGCAAGAGGGTGTTTGTAACGAAAATATACTAAAATAAGTAGATACAAGTGAGTGAGTGTGTCTGTATGAGTGTTATTTCATACCATTTATTGTACCGTTGTAGTTGTCAGGTTACAAAATGCGCTGGGTGTTAAAACTTGCAACAACTGTCAGTGTTTTACAGCCTGTTTTGTTCAGCTCTGTCCTGTTTCGTGTCAACCATACCGTGCTGCAACACAAGTTTTCCATGGCATGCCCATTTGCTGTTTGCTGAAACTGTAACTCATTAAAAATTGCTTACTAAATGGAACGATAGTAGTCGTAATGAAACCAGGGTTGTCAGATGAAAGGAGTTTTTGCTAAATGTTGTAAAATCAAATAAGCTAAATATTTATTACCAGTAGGGATTAGATTTTCAAGCACTGAAAAATCGAAAATGAGCGCTTAAAATATGCACTAAAAAAATCCAAAATATGCACTAAAAAAATGAAAAATGTGCACTATCAATTAATAAAAAATGCAGTCTATTGTTATTCAAATATCATTAAAATACTTAATTAAGTAACTAATTTAAATTTCTGTTTGTTTGAATAAATAAGTACTGTTTTATTAAAGCTAAACTTTGTCCTGTACTTGAAGAATGCCAATACATTTTGAAAAAAATTATTTTCAGATCCCACTTGGATTCCAGAGAAGGATATTTTGTCAAATTCTTAACAAAACTCCAAAATAATTTATTTATCAGGTATGTTCTAAAATCACGGTGATTTCAAATCACGAACGATTTTGAAATCACCCAAGAAATATTTTGGATTTTTAGATTTTTAATTTTTAGTCTTGATTTTTATTTTTCTAACCCAAGAGAAAATAACTGTGCGCTTCTTTTTAAAATGTTGCCATTCATTTAGGATGTATGGCTGCCATTTTCATTTATTTTTTACCTTCGTATATTAAAATTTAACCAATCAAACTTCATAATTATCGTTTACTTTTAGTTTTTTTTTAACAAATGAGTTTAATTTTTATTTTTAATGTTTAATTTAATTGAAGAAATTAGTCATATGCTAAACGATTTTAAGACTTCTTTGCTCTGGCAACCATTGACAAAAAGTAAATCACAAACAATGTAAGCAAAACTAAAACAGCGTTTGCCAAAAATACAGCGGCTTCCAAAATTTGTAAATTTTAAGGTTCTTTCGTGTAAAATAATAATTTTAATACAAAAACAAATAAAGAACAGATCATTTAATGTGTATGTGATAATTTTATTATAGATCTAAGAAAAAAAAAAAAAAATGCTTAAAAAACTTCCAGTGATTTGAAATCGTCATGCTGTAAGCTAACCGGTTTTAAATCACGAGATTTCAAAAATGTTTGTGGGCAGAACACCTTTTTAGTGATTTCAAATCACTTTACGAAAAAGTGATTTTCAGAACATGCCTGCATTAATTTAAAAATTTTTTTGAAGGGGTTTTTTTGTGTATTTAAACATTTTTAAAGAACTTTTTTTTTAATATGAAAGTAAAAAAAAATCACAAAAAAATTTCAAAATATGCAAAAATATGTCTTAAAAACCTAAATATGCAAAAATATGCATTTTCAACAAAATATACAAAACAAATCGATGCCATTTTAAGGCAAATTAATTGATCCGAGAAGATAATTGGTCGACATCGTGCTTAGACTATCAACAAAAAACATGGATTTGCATGGAAATCGAATCCCTAATAATCAGTTTTGACAAAAATATTAGAAAATACAACATATTGTTGTACAGGGTATAGAAGATCTTATTGTTCCATTCGAATTTTAGTCATCGATTACTGTACTTACCAGCAAAAAGATGGCTTTCTATTGATCTTTGCCAATCCATTTGTAATACATCGAAATAATCATCGAAGATTTTATCAAACTTTTAATTCAGTTGACTAAAATCTTTATTAAATTTTATTTTAAAAATGATTTTATTTTTGATAAGTGATTTAGTTTTTTCTGTGGATACAAATATAACCATCGGTCTTGGGCTTTATGGCCGATAAAGGCCTCAAGAAGCTAAAGAATATTACGTAACAGATTTGCTTTGGTGTGTTGTGAATACTAAAGCTCTTACGACACTACATTTTTAATGCATTGTTCAAGTTTTGGTGAACAGTCCAAATATAACGTAATAGAAAATTTTACCAAGTGCAAAGAGTTAAGCTATATTAAGATAAATGGCAAACTGTCAAAAATTTACTAAATATATCGATAAAAAATGAAGTTATGTCAAAAAAAAAAAAAAAAAAATGTAAAATTGACATTTAAAGCTTGAAATATTAAAAGTGTTAAAAGTGTTGCTGAATCAGCGGTTTATGGACAACTGCAGCGATTTGCAGCTTTTTTTTTGTTTTGTTTTTATGTTTCTTATAAACAAAACGTTGACAACATTTAATGAAATAAACAAAATCATAACAAAAGAAAAAAACTTTTATATAGTTTGCTCTTTCTTATATTTACTGTTTCTTTCTCTCAATTCTATATTAATTTAATGAATAAAAAACGTAGTGTCATAAGGGCTTAAGCAAGGCTTAGATTGAAATATAGAATTACAAACAACTCTACAAACAATGATTTTTAAGAGACTTAATTTTTTTTATTATGCTTATCGCGCAAAGCTCTCTCTCTCTCTACGCTTGTCTGCATAAAAATAAATTTAAAGCCACAAGTGAGGAAAGTAGCCTGACAACCCTAGAAGATGTAGCAAAAGGAGTTGAGATTGAGAGTGTTTTTTTTTTTTTTTTTTTTTTTTGACAAAACTAGCTTTTTTTTTTGACAAAACTAGCTTTTATCATTCTGTTGCATCGTCAGTGTGTTGAAGAAAGAGCTACAGATATGTATATTTTCGTTATGAGAAAAAAAAAAATTAGTTAAATATTAAAATTATATGAATTTTTAGTTACTTTGTTATTTAGGAATGCGATAATATTCTGTTTATTTTATTTTTGGCATCATTTTTGGACATCCTTTAGTTTGTGTTTTGAAAAAAGGGTCATTTATTAAAAATTTATAAATGTGTAAGATGAATTTTAAGTGCTTAAGAGAAGAAGGTATGATTCTATGTATTAAAAATATGGTAAGTTTAAGTCAGCTATTTTACAAGAATTTTACATTTTTATTAAAAATATCAATAAAATTATTTAACCTTAAAGTGTGTTACATAAAAAAATATTCTATCCTAACATTTTAAGAAACTTTCTCAAGAGTTTTTGAGATTCTTGGCTTAACTAATCGCATTAAGTTATAAAGTTTTAAAATCTCATAAATTTGTTCGTATTTTATTATTCTGTTCTATTTAGCTGGACACATGTGCACTTTTTATAAAATTTTTTTAACAAGATTTTTTTTTACTACCCTACAAACCTTTTATAAGTCATAAAATTTTAACGTTTTTCCACTGTTTTTTTTTTGTATTTTTTTTTTTATTATTTTTCAAACAAAAATAGCTATTAAAATAAATTTAGTTTTTCAAAGAAAACTTTGAACTCTCCTTAACACAAGTTGAATGATACATACGTTTTACTTATACACACATCCAATCTATACTCACATTAAGATATAAATCCAAAATTCTTTATATGTGTGTTTTCGCATATTTGCTATCGAGCATACAGTAGCTGTTAAGTTTGAATTGAAAAATACTAGAAATTTGTTTAAAAATGGCACGTATAAAAGTTTTATTTGCCATAAAAAACAGAAAAAAAGTATCATTCCGCAATAAGTGGAAGTATGTTCATATGTATGTATAATTTTTTTCTCTGTAAATCGTTGTTTGTGCTTCATATCGACATGAATAACAAATCGTAGGAAATCGATTAGTTAAATTTTTGTATAAAAAAAAAACCTTGCGTAGCTACTCGTGCCATTACATTTGTTTAAGAATTTTTGTATACAAATCTTTTCAAGAAAGTGATTAATGAAATCACTCAGCAATTGATATTTTAAAGGAAACAAGCAACATTGCTATATTCAGCTTTGCCAAATCTATAATACGCTCTACCAAGTATAAGAATTTTTATGGAGTGCGCTCTTTATGTGATTTGTAAATTAAAGACCAATCTTTATAGAAACTGACTTCACAGACTTATAGTTGGTGGTAAATTTAGGCGTATTTAAGTTTTTTGTCAAAGTGTGCTTTATATGGAAGCAATGGTATATTATGGGTCGTTCATTTCAAAGGTTTATGATTGTGTTTTTAGACATATAAAACTAAATTTAACCCAATAAAAATAAGATATCATAAAATGTTTCGATTTTCGGGAGGGGATTGATTTTTGGAATTAAAAAAAAAAAACGGAATTTCAAAATTTTTTGAAATAATTTCAATAAACTAAACTGTTTTTGAGTTACGCGAATATGTGTAATTCCAAAGTGTTGAACGAGACGGTCGTACGCATCAAAAATGCAATAACATTTTAAACAAAAAATATTGTTAAGTTCTCTTAGCCCTTAAAATATAGCACTAAGAAAGCACTCTTATCTATGCTAAAGTTTGTGGCAGGCTCGATTCTAGGTCAGAGATAATGGCAAAAGAAGCAGCAGTTCGAACGTGAAAAACACAGAAGTAGTTTTTGTGTAATTCAGCGAAACCTGGCACAATTTTTTAGTCAAACTACTTTCAGAATTTTACGTATCAATGTAACATTAAAATGTCTTGGTTTGATTCCAAAATCTTCTGTATTTCCTTTTTTTTAAGCCAAAATCTGGGTTGATACGTGACATCTCGAACGTGAAATTTTTTCCGTAATAATCAAGGACCGCCAATTACGAACGGATTACACAAAATTTTTTTTTTTTTTCCAATTTTATTGTTATAATAATATTTATATTTTCACAATAATTTGATATTTTTATTTTAATTTTAAGAGATCAATTAATAATAAATTTTTCTTCTTAATTATCTACGAGGTTTTTTATAATATTAGTTAATTAGTGTATCATGTATTTATTTAGGGAAAAAGAAACAAAAAAAACCCATAAGGAGAGCAATAAAGTTAGAGGGTAAAAACGAAGGATGAATGTTATCAAACTAATGCATTGATGTGTGGATAGCTAGAGTATCTACAACGATTTTTAAAGTTTAGAGACAATATATTAAGTTTGTTTTTAACTAATTTTATGTTAGACATAGAGTGCAATGTTTGTGTTGAAAAATGTATTGGCAAATTATATATCATTTTGAGTAATTTATTCTGACATATTTGTAGTTTTTTAACATGACAATCGGACGTGATATACCAAGCAGGCGCCGCATATAACATTATTGAATGGAAAATTGTTTTTAATATAAGAAGTTTGTTGTGGATATTTAGTTCAGACTTTCTGTTTATCAACGGATACATTATTTTAATTGTTGTATTTATTTTGTGAACTATATATTTTATATGTTCATTAAATAAAAGCTTTTTATCCAGCATAACACCAAGGTATTTAACTTTGTCATCATAAAATTAAATTTTATTTTTTAAATAAAAAATTTGGCGGTATGAACTAAGTCCCCAATGAACTAACTCCCCAAACCCAAAATGAACTAAGTCCCCAAACGACTGTATGTGAAAAAACAACAACGATATTTGGTCACTTCGTTCACCTTTTTGGGGACATCGTTCATTTTATTTTTTGGGGAGTTAGTACATATGAACGAAACCAAAAAATAAAATGAACTAAACCTCTAAATTATTTTTTGGGGACTTAGTTCACTTTCATTAGAGGACTTTTTTCACTCTTGCGGCTTCGCTAACTAAAGCTTCTCTGAACAGACGGCCTTCAGCCGGGCGCAAGGATTTTCTCCTCTATGGTTTAACAAAGACCGGCTTCGCTAACTAAAGCTTCAATGTATATCCAGCCTTCGGCCGGGCGCATGGATTTTCTGCTCTATGGTATAACAAATACCGGTTTCGCTAACTAAAGCTTCAATGTATAGCCGGCCTTCGGCCGGGCGCAAGGATTTTCTGCTCTATGGTTTAACAAAGACCGGCTTCGCTAACTAAAGCTTCAATGTATAGCCGGCCTTCGGCCGGGCGCAAGGATTTTCTCCTCTATGGTTTAACAAAAACCGGCTTCGCTAACTAAAGCTTCAATGTATAGCCGGCCTTCGACCGGGCGCAAGGATTTTCTGCTCTATGGTATAACAAATACCGGCTTCGCTAACTAAAGCTTCAATGTATAGCCGGCCTTTGGCCGGGTGCAAGGATACAGAGAAGCTTTAGTTAGGTCTTTGTTATATGACGAGAAAATCCTTGCGTCCGGCCGAAGGCCGGCTATACAGAGAAGCTTTAGTTAGCGAAGCCGGTCTTTGTTAAACCATAGAGGAGAAAATCCTTGCGCCCGGCCGAAGGCCGGCTATACATTGAAGCTTTAGTTAGCGAAGCCGGTCTTTGTTATACAATGGAGGAGAAAATCCTTGCGTCCGGCCAAAGGCCGGCTATACAGAGAAGCTTTAGTTAGCGAAGCCGGTCTTTGTTATACCATAGAGGAGAAAATCCTTGCGCCCGGCCGAAGTTTAAAAAAAAGCAAAAACTTTTTTGTAAAAATAAAGCAAATAAAAATTTTCAAAAAACTTTTTTTTTTGTTGAAAAATATACATATCTTAAAACGTTTTTTTTTAGAACTTTTTTTATCTACGTATGTATTTTTAAAAAATGTAGTATGTATGTATGTATTCTCACACTCACAATATTCTGTACGTAAAATTAACTGAAATTGTTATATAAAATAAATGAAAATTCAATAAAAAACCGGTCTACTTATTTTTCATTAATTTTTAACAAAAAGTTCATTTAATTTTTACTGTCAAAAATTCAACACCATATTCCGTAATATCAAGTAAATATTCAGTTATTTTGTAAAATTTTACTGTCAAAAATTCAACACCACATTCAGTAAAAACAATTAAATATTCAGTTATTTGATTAAATTCAGTTATTTTCGTTTACTCCACAAAAGAGCCGAATTTCTAAAAAATACCAGACAGCCACCTGTCCGCTTGTTTTTCTTATAAGCGATAGAGGGAGAATATTATTATTTACTTACCCTGGTACACACGTTTGTTTTACTTTTGTTGTACTGACCACATTGTTTACAGAAGAACTCTCAATTATAAGACACCAGCAGCATGACCGATATTGCTTCGCAATTATTTTACTTTTAAAATTTGATGTATTTAACTTAATTATATTAACAAATAGAAAATGGGTATTGCTTACACAAAACAAGCAATTCATTTTTTATAGATAAGTAAAAATTAATTTTTGGTAGTTAAATTATATAAAATAACTGAATATTTAATTGTTTTTACTGAATATGGTGTTGAATTTTTGACAGTAAAATTTTTTAAAATAACTGCATATTTATTTGTTTTTAAGGAATATGTAGTTAATTTTTTGAAAATTTATTTCTATAAAATAACTGAAAATTAATTTGTTTTTACGGAATTCGCGGTTGAATTTTTGACAGTAAAAATTAAATGAACTTTTCGTTACTTTAAATTACATTTTTATTTTATTTAATATAAAGAAGAATTTAACTCAATCAACGGACAATATTAACTGCAGCTGAAAATCCGTATTAATATGCACTTAGTTTTTTGAATAACTGTCAGAATCAGTCAAAAAAATTTTCTTGGCATTTTAAATGTTTATTTATTTAAAAATGACTGAACGGAATATTTCTTAAATAAACTACAGTCCGTTACTATCATAATATTGTGAGTGCAGAAACCTCTTCATAAATTTTATTTAAATTTGTTTTGAAGAAAGAAATTTTTATGACAATGCTTAAATATAATAATTTTGTTTTTGTTTTTTTATGTTTTTAAGAAAACGTTTTATTTTAAAAACTTTATTTTATGTTTTTAAGAAAACGTTTTATTTTAAAAACTTCATTTTATTTATTTTTTTTCGACGGCTTTTTTTCAAAACTATTTTAGAAATTTTTTATTTTCTGTAAAATGTAGAATTTTTTAAATTTGCACAATAAATATTTTTTTAAGAATCAAAATAAAAAAACATTTTCCGGTCCTTGGTAATAATTTAAATGAATAATGATTAACATAAAATAAAAATTCTTCCTTAGATAACAGACCATGTAAGGAAATTTTTTGGAATAGTTTTAATCAAATATCGCCTCATTTAAGAAAGATAAATATTAAAAAAAACATACAATAAAACATTCTCACAAATAAGAAATTACGTTTGCACAACTTTGCAGTCTGATCCTCAAGTGTACAAATTTATGAGTAAATTTATAAAATTAGTAAAATCAAAATATTTCTCTATAACAATATCGTAAAATAATCAGCTTTTAATGACTTTTAAATTTTCGGTCACGGTGAACCTTTTGACGGATGTGCCCATATATATTATGCAACCTCCTAGATTTGTGAAATAACAGTATATCTTGAAAAAAAGAGCTAACCTAAAAAACAGTTAGCACGACTGGATTCAGCGTGCCCAGCTTTTCTGTTTTATTTTTCAGCTAGCACAGTGTACTTTTTGCTCCAAATTACAATATTAAAAATTTATATCAAGATTATTTTTTAAAGGTTGCGAAAGAAAAGATTTATATCTTAAAAAAAAAACACAGGATTTCTAAAGAACAGTTTGAGGTTTTATAGAAAAAAAAATCTGTAAAAAAAATTAGTTTTCAAAATTTAATATTTTGCAGATATTACATTTTTCAATCAAAAAAAATTTTTTTCAATATATTGTTTGTAGCACAAAGTAAGAATTAAGAATTAACTTAAAAAATATTTAAAGTTTTTTTTTGTCCATAAGTGTTCCTCATAGGACAAAGGAACCTTCTCACCAAATATCATTCAAATCACAAGGGGTCGGGTCCCACCATTGGTCGATTTGACATGGAATTGCCCTACTTTTAAAAAATTAACCGAAATAAATTAAACTACAGAACAATAAAAGTACGAAAAAACATAAAACATAAAAAAATAGAAGGAGTTGACCCAGACTTATAATATTTTTCATGGATGTATATATAATAATAATAAAAAAAATATATACTAATAGACACTTTTGATGTTCTTAATTTTTTTTTAAATTCTAGCAAGGGTACAAAAAATTTAAATATTTCCTAAATAAAATATTTTATACAAAAATATAAAAAACAAGTGCAATATATTCTTTAAAAAAACTGAAAACACGGTGCACTTAGTTTTTATACCCTTCACCGAAGGTAAGAGGGTATATATAACTTTGTCATTCCGTTTGTAAGTTCCACAATATTGATCCTACACCCTATAAAGTACATATATTCTGGGTCCTTATGAAAAGCGAAGTTCAAATGCGGTTGTCCATCTGTCCTTCTGTCCGTCTGTCCGTGTGTATGTGTACGGAGATATGAGCAAAAAACCACGAATACCTCTAAATTTTTCCAAAAATCCCTTGCTGTTGTTGTATTTTTTTTATTTCTGTATATCTTGAGAACGGCAAGAGCCAAAGTTTCCAAATTACATTTATGTCACATATGGTCCGGAATTGTTTGTTATTGAAATTCAGCAAGATCGGTCCACAAAGGACCACGACTACCTCTAATTTTTCCCAAAATTCCCTTGTGGTTGTTGTATTTTTATTACTTTTTGCTGTATATCTGGGGATCGGCAAAAGCCAAATTTTCCAAATTAGGTACACACATTTTGGTTGCCACTACACATTATCCTACACCATGTGGGCGGGATTGGAGAAGTGGGCGTGATACCTCCCGTACAAAAAAAATAAAAATTGTATAAAAACCTAAATTTTAGGGCTGCCATATATCCTATGGATATGACTTATATACCAAAATATCGATATATTTAGTAGAACATATTTTATAAAAAACTCGGGAAAATCGGTTCAGATACAAAAAAGTTATGACCAAAATTAAATTTTCTTTTTAAATACCCACTTTCGGGAACCATAGTTCTCCCCGAGTCCAAGCTTTATAACTCAAGTAAATGCCAAATTTCTTCTTAAATACGTCGGTATATAAATCTGTCAAATCGGTTAAGATATGGCTGAGTTATACCCGAAATAATGAATCCCCAAAACTTACTCTTTTTTATAATTAACTTTGTTAATATATGTATACAAGTATATATTAATGTTTATATATAAATATTAATTAAGTAAATGGTAAAATTCTTCCTAAACACGTCGGTATATAAAACTATCAAATTGGTTAGACAATGGGTAATTTATGAGCAAAATACTTAAAAAATGGGCTAAAAACATCAAAACTTTTATAAAAACCTAAATTTTAGGGCTATGGATATGACTTAGATACCAAAATATCGGATTTTTTTTAGTAGAACATATTTTATGACCAGATTTAATTTTTTTTTTTTAAATAACCACTTTCGGGAACCATAGATCTCCCCGAGTCCAAATTTTATAACTCAAGTAAATTTTTTTTTTTTTTTTTTGTCATTATTTTTTATTGAATCTTCATATATTAAATATGAACTAACAATAATTAATCAAATCTTAACCTAATACGTTATTTTATCTCCTGCCAGTGCCAGACAAAATTTTCTTCATCACGGGTTATGTTCACTTTTATAGGTGTTTATCGCTCATCTAATTGGGTAAGTGCTGCAGTGTCTCTTCTTCTTAAGCGAGTGTGGCCGCCATGATTTAAAATATTTCGAGCTAGTGGATTTGGGTGTTGTTCAAGCCTTTTTAAATATTTTATTGCATATTTTGTAATCATAGATTTCACTAATGGCACATTGAGATCCTTATGAATGTTTGAGTTTTTAACATACCAGGGAGCGGCTGTGATTATTCGAAGAAGTTTATTTTGGCGCCTTTGAATTTTGTCGATATTAGAGGCCGAGGCAGTGCCCCATAGTTGAATACCGTAGCACCAGATAGGCTTTAAGATAGAGTTGTAAAGTAGAAGCTTGCAATCGAGACTAAGGACAGAATTTCTTCCAATAAGCCAATGAATTTGAATGGCTTTTAGTTTCATTTGAGTTAATTTTGCCTCTATATGGCATTTCCACGTTAATCGCCGATCCAGATGTATACCGAGATATTTAACATGCGAATGTTGAGGAATTATTTGATTATTGATTGTAATAGGGGGGCAAGATTCCCGGCGCAAAGTGAATGTTATATGTACACATTTTTGCTCATTGACCATTATCCTCCATTGTCTTAACCATATTTCTAGTTGAAATATATGATGCTGTAAGTAACGCGATGCTTCATAACGATTTTCGTGGACGCTTAGAAAAGCTGTATCGTCTGCAAATGTTGAAGTTTGTGTGTAGTTGCTTGTTGGCATGTCCGAAGTATAAATTAAGTATAATAGGGGGCCCAGGATGCTGCCTTGTGGGACTCCAGCGGCAATGGGCTGAGGTGAACTTAAGAAATTTCCTTCTTTAATAATAAATTGACGACCGACTAAGTAGCTTTCTAGCAGCTTGTGTGTGTTTGCTGGTAAATTTTGCTTCAATTTGTGTAATAAGCCTTCATGCCAGACTTTGTCAAAAGCTTGCGAAACATCGATGAAGAGTGCTGAGCAATATTTCTTTTCTTCAAATGCTTTTCTTATGACATTTACTATTCGATGAGTCTGCTCGATTGTGCTGTGTTTTCTTCTAAATCCGAACTGATGGTTTGGAATACATCTATTTTCACTTAAAATTGGTGTTAATTTTGAAACTAATAATTTCTCAAACAGCTTTGACATATTTGATAATAAGCTAATAGGTCTATAAGACTCAACTTTTGTATGATCTTTACCTGGCTTTGGTATCATGGTAACTAAGGAAACCTTCCATTTTTCAGGATAGTATTCAAGGCGTAAAATAGCATTAAAAATAAAAAGAATAATTTTCTTTGCTATGCGAGGTAGCTCCAAAAGCATTTTATTACTGATTTTATCAATACCAGGTGCCTTCTTAGTGTTTAAGTCACAAATAGCCTTTTCGATTTCTCTTATCTCAAATCTGAGGGGAATAGCTGCTCTAGCATCAACAGGTGGTATCTCGACCGCAATATTGTGAGATATATTTGGTGTAAATACGTTTTTCAAATGATTTACAAACAGGTTTCCTTTTTCATTATCATTTCTTGTCCAACTACCATTCAAGTTTCTTAATGGTGGCTTAGATATAACTGGCCTTTTTAGATTTCTAGCTGCACGCCATAATGAGTAGTCAGATTGTGGAGTTGCATCAAGTTCCTTAAGATATTTTTCTAGAGAAGCCGTTTTCTGATTCTGTAGCAACTTTCTTAGCCTTTTTGTGCATTCTTTTAATAAAATCTTAAGTTGCGGGGATCTGTAAAGTTGCCACTCTCTTCGAACTCTCCTTTTTTCAGTCAAGAGCCGCTCGACATCTGAAGAACATATTTTATTATTTTTAATTTTTTTGAGGGTAACGCTGGAGTGTTGAACAGCTAGTTTAAGATAACTGTCAAAGTTAACAAGAGAGAGATCCACATTCTCCGGTGTACTAAGCGGAATATTTTCTGTGCAATGGGCACTGAGAAATTTTTTATATTTTAACCAATTTACCAAACTCAAGTAAATGGCAAATTTCTTCTTAAACACGTCGGTATATAAACCTGTCAAACCGGTTAAAAAAATGCCTGAGTTATAACCGAAATACTTAATTCCCAAAAAATACTCTTGTTATACCCTTCACCGAAGGTAAAATGGGTATATATAACTTTGTCATTCCGTTTGTAATTTCTACAATATTGATCCTACACCCTATAACGTATATATATTCTGGGTCCTTGTGAAAAGCGAAGTTCAAAACCGGCTATCTCTTATTCGGGCCATATTTCATTTTAATGATATTCAAACAATGTTCGTTTATGGTTCAGTCGTCTAGGGGGTTGAGTTTAGAAACTGTTAGTCCTCTGGTTCAATTTTTCAAAGAGAATTTTTCCTTTAATTTGTATGTTCTAAAAACGATTTAAAAAAAATATTTACCGGTTTTATTTAGTTTTTATCTGGTTGCTTCGTATTCTGCTCGCACAATGGTGAAGGGTATATAAGATTCGGCACAGCCGAATATAGCACTCTTACTTGTTTTTATTAAATTTAAATGAAATATTGACGATTTTCATATTCTTTGCAAAAACAACATGAATTTTTTTACGGCTTTATAATAATATATAATAACGGTAGAGATTTTCCTGAAGTTCATTTCTTTAGAACTTTAATTTTTAAACACAGTACAAAGAAAATAGGATAATTTTATCGTACAGAAAAATTATTATAGCTTTTAATCTAATCTAATAATAAATATCATGGACCTCTAAGTAAGAACTAAAATGTGGATAGTTTCTCTTTTGATTCTTAATGGCGGAAACTTGGTTTATTAAACGGCAGAGAAAATTAGTTACTTAACACTTTTTTAAGATTCATCCAGAGCATTACTAATGCATACTTTAAATAAAGTGTGGGCTCATATCAAAAAATAACGTCTTTTTTACCAAATACTAACTTAAAAATTGTAGTGCTTCTTTAAAATAAATTTTTAATATCAAAAAGTAATTTAAATTTTTGGGAATACAAAATTTTAATTTCAAAAGATTTTGTTATTCGTGCTTAATTCCCAGTTTTTATTATTGATAAAAACACTTGAAATTTATTGTTGATGGGATAAGCTATTCCTATGCGCATTTCACTGGTTGCTTAGGCCAGATCATCAGGAAACTTCATCCATAAAGATTTTAGAAAAACTAAAGATATTAAACCAAATAAAACTGTTAAACGCATAAGACTTATAGCAATAGTTCTACTTGTAATAATATCAAAGCTTAAACAAAACACATCAACAATAAACAGTGGGTTTATCTCATCTTACATTCCCCACTACATTTAGTTGAAATTCTCTCAACATTAATTGTAGTTGTAAGTAAATTTCAGGTGTTTTTATCTATAATAAAAACTGGGAATTAAGCACGAATAACAAAATCTTTTGAAAATAAATTTTTAATATTTTTTCCTTTTACATGAATTAAGTTTAATTTTTCTTCTAAAATTTTATTAAAAATTAGGACAAGTTTAGCGACCTCTAGCAACGGCGAAAAGCATTAAACATAAAAAAAGGTTCTTCCTACATGTAATTTATTTAGATGCGAATACAGTACAGTATTTTTTTAAACATTGGAACAACTTTGTTTCACCTTATTTTTGTATATGGAACAAAGTACTGTGCACAGTTTCGCCTCTTGCATTTCATCGTCTGCATTCAGTGGGTGCTCGCCATTGCTCGTGCAAAAATGGGAAACTTTTTTGTTTGATTCAGCAAAACTATTTGCTAAAAATTTATATCAATCTCAGCAATTTTTTTGTTTGATTTAGCTAAATAATTTGGTTCAAAATTTTTTTGCGATCAGAAATAAAAGTTATTCTCGAAAGAAATGTAGAAATTTAGATGACTTAAAAAATTTATTTAAATGTATGATCATCACTCTTTTCCCGATTACTGCAGCAAATTCTAGGCGGAGATATTTGCGGCCAAAATGGCTGCTGATTTGGCACGTAATTCCAGTACTGGGAACTCGCACGTGAATTTTTTCATCGATAGTCAGGCGGCGATCAGGGCGATAACCGCTGATTATTCATACTCTTCGATCGTCCAGGAGTGTAGGGACTCGATTGATATACTCTGTGCGAATAGGATAGTTCACATCTATTGGGTTCGCGGCCACCAGGGCATAGAATTCAACGAGGAGGCGGACGAATTGGCGAAACGGGGGGTCCATTTACCAAACGATAGGGTGA
Organism: Pollenia angustigena; assembly: GCA_930367215.1. Lineage (NCBI taxonomy): Eukaryota > Metazoa > Arthropoda > Insecta > Diptera > Polleniidae > Pollenia > Pollenia angustigena. Next base: position 182,152,906 of record OV884057.1, on the reverse strand, counting down.
TGGCCATTCCGGCTCCAATTCAGAATATAAGGAGAGATACGGACTCTGCTAAACGGAGGAGATCAGAGGCGATTTGGGAAAACACCAAAACGTGCAGGGTTTCCAAGGTAATGTGGGGATCCTATGATCCAGAGTCGACAAAAATTCTTTTGTCGCTATCGGGAAGAGACTGTAGACTTTAGGTAGGTTTTATGACGGGCCATTGTTGGACTGCGGTATACGCCCAGAAGGCGGGGCGGTTGAATAGTGACAATTGAAGATTCTGTGGGGTACCAAGGGAAAAGGAGACAGTGGAGCATTTACTCTGCTACTGTTCGGCACTCGTGCGCTCCAGGGCAAATTGTGTGGGAGATCATTACTTCCAAGATCTCGGCGAAGTCTCCGGAATTGGCTTAATGAGACTGCTGGCATTCGCCAAGAGCGTGTGGGCTACTCTGAATACCATTATATCGGAATGACTTTTTCTAACATTTTTCTGTGGACTATCGTACAACGTGGTAACGCTAGGGACCTATTTGGTATATGCGGGGTCTTTGTGACCGGCCACTCTAACCTAAACCTATGATCATCATTGGGATTTCTTATGCACATTAAAATAAATACTTAAATTCAACTCAATTTATATATTACATTCACTTGAAAACTAAAAATCAAAAAATAACTGCTATTTTTGATTGAAAAAATAATTACAAAAAAGTAACTGTTATTTTTGTTAAAAAAATCAAAATTACTGTTGTCATCTGACTTTTATAAAAAAGGAGTAACTGTTACGGTCCCTGAAATACTCTATAAATAGAATATAAACTAAAATTTTTATTGGAAGTTTGCGGCGGTGCGCAAAATGACCCCAGGAAATATGGCCCCAAAAGGAAAATGAAAAACGGCCCCAAAATTTTACATGAGACATAACAACACGCAATTTTTTTGTTTTTTTTTTTGGGTTATTTTTCATTTTTCGTTAGGGTGTTTTTGCATTTTAAGTGGAATGAAAAATGACCCCAATATCAAGGAATGAAAAATGGCCCCAAATAAAATCACCATTTTTACTTTGGGGCTATTTTTCATCTACTAATGAAAAATGCAAGTTTAAAGAAATGAAAAATCACCCCAAACATTTTTAAACAAATTTATATAAAATTCTATGTAAAAGTTTCTAGGGATAACATAAAAAACCCAAATTCTTATACCATAGTAGAGAAAATCCTTGCCGGTTATGAAGAGATGCTTTAGTTAGCGAAGCCGGTATTTGTTATACCATAGAGGAAAAAATCCTTGAGCCCGGCCGAAGGCCGGCTATTACGAGAAGTGTTCGTTATACCATAGAAAAGAAAATACTTGCGCCCGGCCGAAGGCCGGCTATGTAGTGAAGCTTTAGTGAGCGAAGCCAGTGTTCGTTATACCAAAGAGAAAAAAATCCTTTCACCCGGCCAAAGGGATTTTTAGTTTTGGGCATATGAACTCCACCGAGAATGCTAAATGTCACTTTCTTTGTGTTCTTTTTTGGGGTTAAAATTCATTATAAATTTTGAGGTGATTTTTCATAATGAAGAATAGCCCCAAATTAAGGGTCATATTTCATTTTATTTTTAGGGTTATTTTTCATTTTTTTGGGGTAATTTTTCATTAAAAAAATGGGGCCAGATTGCATTATGAAAAATAGCCCCAAATTTTGGGGTCAATTTTCATTTATTTTTTGGGGCCATATTTCGCAGCGCCGAAGTTTGGTCCACCATTTGGGTTTACAATTCTTTTCCTAAAGAAGTGATTGTGCAGGATTTCAACTGCATACTATTTAGGAGAACTAGACACAAATAAGAGTCACAAATTTTTCTCTGTGTAGGGTCGTTCGGCAGTATATAATAGTATATATAAGGTAAGGTATATAAATTAGGTTAGTGACTTAATTATCTTAAAATTAACCTAATGTTTTTCTGCAATGTAGAAATATATAAAAGTAAAATTTAGTATTTTACATTAGAAACCAAATGTCCAAAACAATTTTGTCTCACACATTTTTTTTATATTTCATGTTGTAAATTTTAATAAAACTCATTTTTAAATAAAGAAAAAACAATACATAATGTAATTTTATAAAGCTTTTAAACTTTAATTTGTAGTTAACATTAAAGAGCAGAATGCTGTAAAATTGTTTTTTGGTGTAAAGTTGTGTTTTAACACTTGCAAAAGAGATGAGCAAACTTTGGGGCTTAGAAGCAATGAAATTATTGTTAAAGAAGTATATTTTATATTCTTATTGAAGTATTAATGGGGTTTGTTTAAAACCCGATAAAACTTATGAAAAGGTCAGCAGTCAAACTAACAGTCATACTGCGCTCAATTGTATTACATTTTTGATCACTATGCTCAGGGAAATCATCATGAATAGATTTATGGTTGAGCAACCAAATAATCCAAGTTTACTTTGAATATCTGACATCGATGCGGTATCGAAAATGTATGGGCTCATTTTTGGCTTAACGGTTTTGTTCATAAACGAAATTGCCGTATATGTATTGAAACCAATCCACAATAAACCTTACAGACTCCACTATATTCAGAAAAATTCTTCGTTTGGTGCGGCTTACACTTTCAACATTATTTTTCCTTAGAGGACTAGATTACATGACTTATATCTCCTTCAATTTGTTATAGAATTTCATAAGTTTGTTATAGAATTTCATAAACAATGATGATACAAATATTTCTGAATTTAATTAGTTTTAATAATTTGTTCGTATGCAATATCCCTTTTTTATGGGTATAATTAACCATAGATCATTAATATTTAGTATAACATTAACATAGTCTAAAATAAAACCATATAATATTTTTTTTACTCACCTTTCCTGAAAGATATGCCATGCCTGTAGGTAAAGAGGGAGGAAAATATATATTTACATAATTTGTTTGGTTGATGATACAAATCCATCTTTAAATCGCTTTACAATTACTTTTCCTGGCAAGTTCATTTTATAGCAGAACTGTTAGTAAGTTGAACTTTTAAAAGTCCCTACCAGAGGTTTCTTTGCAAAATTTGTATATTAATAAACTTTGACAGGGCAGCGCACACAATTCTAAACTTTTTTTATAAAACTGCTTTTTAGGGAATATCTTTCAGAAAACCATTATCTCGAGAACGTTTTTCTTAGTTTGATTAAATTAACAAAAACAAAACAAAGTACATAACTTAAGCATCGTTTAATAACACGGGCTTATTATGAATCTATATCATATAAACATAAGTAAAAACAATACATACAAAATCCTTTTCAAGCAAAATACGCCAAAAAATTAAAGAAGTTGCTATTATCGTGCATAAAATTTTAGAAAAATCAGAATATTCAAAACTCTTATGATCGAATTAACGTAATATGAACAGAATAAAAGTTGTGTTATAAAATAAACTAGTATGTATTTTCTAAAAAAAAGCTCAATTTATGCGTATTTTATTAAAAAATATTAATGTTCCCGGACATGATCAATCGTTCCCGGAATGACAAAACTGTTACCGAAATGATGATATTGATATCATAAGGTATAAGTAGGGAAATATTTGAATTGTAAGCAACGGTTTATATATTTAAGTAATTTATTTAGACGATAAGATAGCAAAAAAATAATAATAAAAAAAACAAAACAAAACAAAAAATCGGCTGTAGGAAATATCGCCCAAAGAAAAGTGGCCCAAAAAAATAAATGAAAAATCGCCCAAAAAAATTCCATGTAAAATTGGGCCTGAATTCATATGAAAAGTGACCCAAAATTTTTGGGATATTTTTCGTTATTATTGGGTGATTTTTCGTTTTTTAAATTTGGTAATTTTCATAATGAAAAATATTATATGAAAAATAGCCCATTTTTTTCGGGCCATTTTTTCATTTTTAAAATTTCGTCAAAATCTTACATACTATTTGTCTAAATCATTCATTATTACTATACGTCGAATTCCTAAATGTTATTAATAAAAATAACGGGACATATTGCAAAAAGGTAGCATGTCATAACGTCCAGTGTCATAGTGCCCGTGGACAAACTCGAAAGCATAGCTTACAAACTCGAAAGCATTGCCGGCCTTTGGCCGGGCGCAAGGATTTTCTCCTCTCTGATAAAACAAGTACCGGCTTCGCTAACTAAAGCTTTTCTGCACAGCCGGCCTTCGGCCGCGGGCAAGAATTTTCTCCTCTATGGTATAACAAAAATCGGCTTCGCTAACTAAAGCTTCTCTGCATAGACGGCCTTCGGCCGGGCGCAAGGATTTTGTGCTCCATGGTATAACAAATACTGACTTCGCTAACTAACGCTTATCTGCGAAGTCGGCCTTCGTTCGGAAACAAGGCAGATTTTAGGCTTTACTAAGCGAAACCGGTACTTTTTATACCATAAAGCAAAAAATCCTTGCGCCCGCCCAAAGGCTATGCTTTCGAGTTTGTAAGCTAGGCCGTCTGCGCAGAGAAGCTTTAGTTAGCGAAGCCGGTCTTTTTTATATCATAGAGGAGAAAATCCTTGCGCCCGGCCGAAGGCCGGCTATGCAGAGAAGCTTTAGTTAGCGAAGCCGGTTTTTGTTATAACATCAAGTAGAAAATACTTGCGCCTAGCCGAAGGCCGGCTATGCTGAGATGCTTTAAGGCTCAGTTAGGCGAACGTTGCTGTACCGTATCTTTACTGTATCCATCAGCTGTTCGCTTTTTGTTGTATGAAAACCAATACAAAAGCTTACCGAAATGCAATGTACCGTAGTTGCAACGTACCAATCTGTTTAAAAAAGAATTTCATGCCGTTGTTACGTGACATTTGTAAGACAGTGATGGGCGGATTGTATGTTACATTGAATGCGGGTAATTTTGCTCTGTTTTGTTGGTACTTTTTTCAGTATATCTATGGAATTGCGACAAAACAACTTACAATACAACATATTTCCAAATATACATATGTTTAGATGTTTAAAATAAACAAATGCACACATACAATGGAAATGTGAAACATATAAAAGACTTTAAATGGTATCAAAACCTTGTTTGGTGTATGCACATTTACAATATATGTATGTAAAATTTATATATGCTAAAATACAAATTTATTTATTGTAAATCTATAAAAAAATATTAAATTATTAACATTTTTTACATACACAAGATACTGTTTTAATACCAATTAAATCACGTGGTACCTTTTGTGCACAACGGTCACCATTTGAACATTTTTGATTCCCATCACTGTGTGTTTTGTTTTATGTATACTCGTGCTTTTTGTTTATGTATGGGAAAACATATAACACGGTTTTAAACGTTCTATAAGTGCACCAACGTGCTTACAGTACGGTGCGGTACATTACGGGTACAGCAACGTTCGCATAACTGAGCCTTTAGTAAGCGCTGCCGGTATTTGTTACACCATATGACATAATGTCCATTTACAAAGTGTATTAATGCCCACGGACGTTAAGAAATTTTCAAAAGTGTCACAGTGTCCATGGACATTACGACACTGGACTTTATGACATACCACCTTGCAAAAAGCTATATTCTGTTTTGAGTAATTGATTATAACTATGCAGTGATTAATTAATATTTAACTATTGAAGAGTGCACAAAGTTTGGCGGAGGGCTCAAATAAGTATTACTGTCCATACTGCCGCGTACCTGTTGAAGATAAAACTTACATTTGTATGTTACTAAATTTATGTATATAAATAATAAACACTGTTTTGCAAATTGGGTAATTATAAATTTTTTTTTGTTTTGGGTCATTTTTCATTTTTATTTTGGGCCCTTTTTCGTTTCTTTTGGGCAAAATTTCATATATAACTTTTTGGGTAATTTTTCATGTTCTTTTGGGCGATTCTTCATTTGGGCGATTTTTCATTTTTTTTTTGGGCCATTTTTCTTTGGGCGATTTTTCCTACAGCAAAAAAAATCATCAAAATAATAATATCTTTCATATTTTTTCTTTTTTAAGCAATGGTTTATTCTGCTGACGAAGAGATATTGCCATTTAATCTCTTTCTGTTGTTCATTCATCTTATCCATAAAAAATTGTAAGTGAGTCGCCCTAGGAAACAATAATTATCATTCCGAGAACGCAACAGTCGTTTCGGGAACGTGCCATAATATACGGAAACGTTCCCGAAATGACCGTTCACGAAATGACGATTTCAAATAAATGCGCGACTTGCCAGTTTAAATGCGACCTGACTTTGTCAATAGTAAAATATTTGGGGCTTCTTTATTATTTCTTGTCGTAAAAAAGAATTTCATCAATAATTACATTTAATAAACACGTTCACGAAATGACGGACTATTGATGTACGCTCTGCGAATAATGAATTGAAAGCTACTCTCCACTTAAATATAACTTATTTGACGATAAATGCATTGACATTTGGCTTTTTTTATTGTTTTCTTCTTCTACTGCCGTTTAACACCTAATGGCTATGTTCAATTAAAATAATTATTTTTGATTATCGGTGCGTTCACTTAAATGACTTGTGCACTATCGGACAAACTATTTTTGCATTTTTATAATATGAAATAAATAATGTTTTAGTATCCTTTTCAAAACTTGATTTTGTATAATAATTACGGTGTATTTAGTAATGACGATCGCAATTAGAACACGTTCCTGAAATTACTTTATCTGCATGTATATTGAATTAGTTTAAAAATTACTTCTTTAATTAAATTTAATGTTTGATGTTCACATAAAACAGGTTAGTTGAAGTAGTTTATAAATTTTCTTTTTTCAATAAAGTCAAGATTTAATACATTTAATTGCTAGCAAAACCAATTCTGCACCTTGGTGATTTTGAGCCTTAACATCAAAGTAATTCTTGGGAATATATAATTTTTAGTTACTTAGATTTTGTTTGTCGTGTTTTTTTTTAACCCGCTTACAACTACATTTAATTTTGGGAGAATTCACTCTAAAGTTTTATTTGCATATATAATTTTTTGGAAAAAGGTTTCCTAATAATCTGGCAACCAGTGAAATGCGTATAAAAACAAACTTATCCTCCAACAGTATATTTCAGTGTATTTATCAAGAATGAAAATTGGGATTTAAGCACGACAAGCAATATCTTATTAATTATAAATATAAGGCCTTAACAAAATCTAGATTAGTTTTCTGATTTTCTTTTATAACTTATTGATAATTTGAGTTTTCTGATAGCTGGCGCAGTTTTTACAAGCTTTATTTTAGTGCATAACACGAATTTGTTTGATTCGTACGTGTTGGTGTATTCAGTTACATTCTTTCTGTGAGACCAACGCGGAACGGTTTTCCTGATTTTAATTTTGAGGCTGAAAGCTAAGTTAACCTGTGATTTACATATTGTGCTTTAAAGATTGCATAAGTTAATTTTTTCGTTAGCTTGGTTTTTGTAGTATCTTCTAAAAATCCATCGATTTTGATGTTTGTTTTGTTAAAGATTGAAAATTAATGAATATAAATTTAATGCAGTTTTTTTATTACCTGCCTATTTTTCAAACTAAAATAAAAATTTTCGTTTAGAAATTAATATTGAAAACAAAAACAAATTTTTAATGTGATTAAATTTCATATCGTTAGTCTTTTTTGTTTATGTGTTACATTATTGTACTTATTTTATTGTTTTATAATTTTTAAATAGACAATCCCTTAAAAAAAGTCGACAAACAATCGGCAAAACGTCGGGAGCAAAATATTGTAATTAAAAATTTAATTTTATTTACATTGAAAAACAGGCAGTATATCTTCAAATTTTTTAAAAAACTGTTTTCGGCTAAAGTTTTATTTCAAAAGACTATCCAACAGTGGTTCAACTGCGCGGGTATATGTGCTACAAAAATTAGCGCGGGTACAGGTTAAGTATAGATAAGCCCCTTAGTTACGACAATTCTGCTGCAAAGCAGCTAAAAGATAATACTTTGCAATCTCCGTTCCTAAAAAATTCTATTTTATACATTTATATTTAAGCACTAGACTGCAGTCGAAGTAGCCAACCAACCATGCATAATAAATATTTAATTTTTTATACTCACACACATACACATGCAAACCATTTGGTATAAAATGCGCGAACACATATACTCATATGTATTAGTTCTATTAAAGTTTGTTTAAAATAAAATAAAAGTTAAATGTATAGAATTTCTTAAGGTTTTCGTTTTTTTTTTTTTTTTTTTTTTGTACCACTTGCTTCCTGGGCTGCTGCAGTAGTAACATCACGTTAAATGTAAAATAATTGCTAGCACTTTATAAAGCAGCTTAATAGAAAACTATAAAAAAATAGTATAAATAAAAAACCTGGCTGAAATGCTTATACATACATAGATATAAAAAAATATGTGTATATACATACCCTCTGCAAGAAAAAATCTTTGAAGAAAAACTAAAAACATCAAAAATTTTACAGAAAAATATAGAAGTACAAAAATTGTTGGAATAAAAAGGTCAGTAGTGCATGCAAAAAGACCAAAGAACGTTTTTCTTCTAAACAGATTTTTTCATGTTGCAAGTTAAACATTGTATTAAGCCGGTTTTTTCAATAACCTTTAATTCATTTAGAGAGGTGTATGTTAACTTTAAGTTTGTGTTTGTACTTTATTTGAAAATTCGTTAAGTAATAATGATTTAAAAATAATTTTTTTAAATGTTCATTTAACGGTTTTCCAGATTTTTTAATAATCTGGTAAATAAACAAGTTAGAGTGCTATATTTGGCTGTGCCGAATCTTTGATATCCTTCACCGACAGTTCGAATGTTTTAGGAGTAATATCTATATGATGGCTACACTCAAAATATTATGTAGTTAAATTCAAACGAAAATGCATTTAAAACAAATTAAAATTCTTTCATTAATTTTTTAATTTTTTATTTATTGAACAGCATATTCGTGAAAATTGAATAGTTTTTACTTTAAAAAAATATATTTTAACCGACAAAAATCAAACTACATTACAAAATAAATACGAAAAAACATTATAAAATAAATATGAAATAAGAATATTAAAAAAAAATTTTTTTTAAGGAACGCTTTTCTTAAAAAAGAACATTTAAAAAATATGTTGCCCTCCCCCTAGATTTTATTCCGGCTTCGCCCATGTATTCGTGTATTGTCATCGGGAATATGTATGCCTGCAAAGTTTCATACATTTGCATTGAGTATAAGGCGGTTAAATTAACGTTACAAGATTTGATTTTCCGAAGTGAAGCTAAAGGAAAGGTTTTAAAAAATTTTGCCCGCCACCCCTAGATTTTATTCTGGCTACGCCCATGTATTCGTGTACTGTCAGCGGGAATATGTATGCCTGCAAGGTTTCATCCATTTGCATTGAGTAAAAGACTGCCAAAAAAGCATTTTACCAAAAAAAAAAAAAAAAAAAAAAAAAAAAAAACAATCAGTTACTGTAATAATTTTATAAGTGTATTTATTATGAATTTTTCTTTATAAAAACAGAAATCTGCTTTAAAATTCGTTTTTTACTAGCTTGAGTAAAATATCATGATTTGTAATTGTTTAATCCGAACTTAAATGGTTTTCAGGAGGGGAATTTATATTAGAGCCATGGTAAGCTATGAACCAATCATTCCAAAATTCTGCAGAGTGATTTCTGGTATTAAAAAACATAAATTCCAATACAGCGGAGAAATTAGTCTTAGCGTTTGCAGTGAGGCTGAGTTCCTAAACATCATAATACTTTGCAGTCAAAGTCAAAAAAGTATCATAGAGTTTAACTATATCTAGTTTGATTATTGTGTACGCATCGATATTGTTTTTAGTGAACTTTGGTACAGATAACATTGTAAAATTTTTCACGGTTGCTTGGTAGAAAGCACTTAAAAAAGCGAGTTGCTTTGCAACTGACGTTTTGGAACTCACCCTGAATTTCAGAAGGCTGCTTAAAATTGATCTAAGATCTATTATGGACCGTATATCACACAATTGCATAAGATTTTTTTTTGCCCTTTTGAAGCGAAGTTGACGTACTAATTTCTATTATGATAGCATTATTTATTACGGTTATAGGCCTTATAAACTGATTTCCGGTAGTAGGGTTTATATGGGGTCTAGGGTAAATTATAAACAGATCTTCACGAAATTTTAAAGTCTTGTTTCTAGTCCTTTAAAACTGTTATTTACCAAATTTTGTTATGCTAACAATATTTTTACGGTTTTAGGCGTACTAAACTGCTTTCCGGAAGAAGGGTTTTTATGGGGCCTGATCTTCACAAAATTTTAAAGTCTTATTTCTAGTCCTTCAAAACTGTGATTTACCAAATTTTGTTATGATAGCATTATTTTTACGGTTCTAGGCATACTAAACTGTTTTCCGGAAGAAGGGTTTTTATGGGGCCTATAATAAATAATGGACTGATCTTCGCAAAATTTATCAGTCTAATTTATAGTCCTATGAAACTGTGATGCACCAAATTTTGTTATTATAGCATTATTAATAATGGTTTTAGGCATACTAAACTCTTTCCCGGGAGTAGGGCTTATATGGGGCCTAGGGTAAATTATGGACGGATCCTCGGGAAATTTTACAGCGGCATTTTCAGTCAAATAAAATCTTATATCATTCCGTGCGTTGTTAGTTTTTGTAACAAAATTTAAATTTTTTTTAGGTGGTAGTTCCAAATTTTTAGTCATAGTTCTGATTCTACTGAACCGATTTATCTGGATTTTAAACAAACTGCTTAGGATAACAACAAGAAATTTTAAACCAAGCTTGCTTATTTCTTTTTTTCGAAAGTATGCGTGTTTTCAACAGATGGGCAGACAGACGGACGGACATGGCTAAATCGACTTAGAATTACTTAAGGACCCAGAATATACATATTTTATGGGGTCTGAGATGAATAATAAAAAAGTTTCACACGGATCGACAAACTTAGTATACCCTCTTCACAACTAATTGTGGTGCAGGGTAAAAAACCTGGCAAAATTCTACAGGTTTAAAAAAACTGTGTCCTTAAGCTATCTGTTTAAAATAACAGGCTTTAAAAATTGTTCTCAAAATAACCTGAGAAACTGCTTGGTAACTTTACGGGTTATAAGAATTTATCTCAAGACTATAGGAACGTTGGTTGGTAAACCTGGTGGCACGCTCAAAAACTAGGCGTGGAACCCCGGATCAGGCGTGGTATCAGGGCAATACTTAGGTGGCTAGTGCCACTCCGTTGCGTTGAGATATTTTAACAAATTGCCGAGTTTTACCCGCGCTATCTCAGAGAGTCCTTGTTCCCAAATAATACATGTCGTGTTGAATTGAATGCTGGGCAATGACATAGGCGATGAAATGTTGTCTTCTAAATTTCAGGTTAAAAGTAAGTATACCAGTTTCGAAGTGTCCCTGCGACTGAAGTTAAGAAGTCGCTCAGAGCGGCTCATGGTGTATGTAAGAAACGTTGCCTTGGTAGCCCTGTACCCATATAGTTTCTTCCACCTGTCATTAGCCCTATTCAGAATGTGTCTGAAGATTACGCTTCTGATAGTTCCTAGATGTGTTGCAGCTGGCACACCCTGCGAAGTATAAAAAGTAGCACACGAATGACCTACGGTCTTTAAAAAAGTTCACCATCCATCTCTTGAAGTTGTTTGTTATTGTGGGCTGCAGTATGTTTGTAAGAGAGCGGCATAGCTGACAGCTGAAAGATGCCAAGAGGATAGATAGTACGTCAACGTAGCCTTCGCTGATTAAAGCCACTTACAATTTGAGTGGCGATTAATACTGTAGTGGTGCTGTGCACTTTCGGGAATAAGTTTTGGTCATGATCCGTTAGGGAGCGATTAATCAGCAGATGGGCTGAAAATAATAATGCTACAGTCACGTCTTTTTAAGGTTTAGACTCAGGAAAGCTCCATCTATTTCAACCATCATGAGAAGCTATCAAAACCAGGATTCTTACTATCTGATTAAAAACCAATTTTTTCATCAGCATAATATTCAATCGAGGTCATTTTCTTTTGAAGCATTGCTGAATGCAACTAGCTTTTATAGCTACGGTTTTTTCGTGATTAGAGAAGTTTGTGGTTTTAACTCTTTGTTGTGCTTTTTTCTATGGGCTTAATACTACGAAAAGCAAATGCTTATTATGAAAATATTATAAATTTACTTATGAAGAAAAGTTTTTTTGCAATTGCCTGTACCATTATATCTCGCAAATTTAATTCCACCTTAAAGTCGACTTAACCTACAATCTCAACCTGTCTTCTACTTTAATATTTCTGCAAAATGTAACACAATGTGGAATCAAAATAAGAAAAAAACGAATTTGAATTTTACTAACCATTAAAGTTTTTCTTTCCGTTCATGTTCTGTTTTTCTTCTTCTGTATGTTCTTTGTATAACCTTTTTCTCTGTTTTATTTTATTTGTATATATTTTTTTATTCTTAGCTGCATCAAAATTTATATGATCTTCTGTGTAGTTTTTGCACTTAAACTAAAGTGGAACACCAAACAGCGAAGGAACAACCAGCAGGAAATGAGCAGCTATCTACAAAAATAAAAACAAATGATACAATTTTTTCTTTCTTTCATGGCAGGTTAGAAAAATTGTATTTAGAAAAATTTAATTAGATATTCTCTCTTCTGTTATCATAACAATACTAGTCGAACTTTAATACAAGACAATTACGTGAAAAAGGTGGATACAAAAGTTTCTCTGAAATAGGAGCAGCACGTTTATAGATAAAACTCATTAAGTGCAGTTTTGTTTTTTCTCCCTTTTTGCAGTTTGTGAAAACTATACTCTTAGTTAAAAAAAAATTTAAGTAAAATGGTTTTTATAAAAATAGTTATTGCTAATTTTTGTAATTATATTAAGAAATGTAATGGCAACATATTTGCAGTTTTTATTTTTTGTCTTTCGTTTTGCTTTTAAAGTTCAAATAGTTTGGAAAACTAAAACTAGTTCAACCATTTTGTGGTTTATAGCTGTTCTTTTGAACTTTTCGCCAACTATTCATATTTATAATAAAAATTGTAATTATACTTTTATTTGAGCTTTAGTATCTATGTTTAGGTGTGGAGGATTTAAAATTTTTATCTAGGTGAATTTTATTTTTTAAGATAACAGGTTTTTGTGTTTTTTTTTATGTACCTATAAATTATGCATGGATAACAAAAAGTTGAGAATTTAAGTACTTTTGGAAGCTTACGGTGGGTGTAATCTTCCTTTAAAATCTGAAAAAGATTATTACCTGAGACACATTTTATAAACGAAGCTCATCCCGTGTCATTTCGGAAGAATATTTTAAAATGCAGATAAGAACAATGTGTCTGTATGGTCCCAGGAAATTTTAAGATTTCTTGAGGAAATTGTTTTTTATATTACGGTTACTTTTAAACGCGCAACTATTATATGCACAAGCTTGCTTAAGCTACTGTTAAACAGTAACAAAAAGCTTCCCAAATGTATTTAAAAAAAAAAACAATATCAACAAATATTTGATTCATTACGGAAAGTGCGATCAGTTTCGCAGTTTGCTTAAGCAGATGACAGTTTCATTAAATTTATCAAAATTTTTTTTTTTTAACTTCATTATGGTTTGACGCATATGAATCAGAGGTATTCGGATAATTGCTAAAGCGAACTTAAGCATATTTAAGTTGGGCCTTAGAACATAATAATGGTAAAGACAGAAAAGAACATTTTGTTGTTAACATAAAAATATTAAAATATATCTACTTGGTAGAAATCCAGTCACACAAAGATTTTTCTCAACAGCGTTTTGTTTCCCCTTTTTTCTTATTTCCTGCCCGTTTTCTATAACCGAAAGTAATTAAGCTTTTATCTATTCAGGACAATTTTTTGTAAATTACGAAATGCAAGATTATAAGGAATTAGCTCAACCAAGTGCGCTTCGCTGCCCCCATTGAAATAAACTTAGTAAACGTGTTAATACAGATATCGTTTAATAACGAAGTAATTTGTACCAAATTTGACAACTATTATCAAAGTCATTTTTGGGAATACAAAATTTTTAATTAACAAGATTTTGATGTTGATGTTTATGTCTAAGCACGACAAGCCGTTTTAAAGAGATATATAAATTTATATTGTACCTGTATTGGATTTACCACGCCCACTTCTGAAATTAAGCCATATTTTTGACAGATGTTGTGTTTTGATAACCAATCAATTTGTACCAACTTTGGATAATTTCACACCTACCGTTCTTTATGTACGCAGCATTTTACTGTGTGACACGCTTTCTTATCAACACTGATATGGCGTATTGATAACTAAGCTATTTGTACCACATTTGGAACCTTTAGCTGATACCCTTCTCTGGATAAACAGATATTTATAAAATTATATCGAAAGTGCGACAGCAACTTACAAGATACTCCCATTCACTATATACGTTAATTGATTACTGCATAGGCTCACTAAGTTTTGTTTAGTTTATATCCGATTTCAGAATTGCTTGTAAACCTTATTCAGACCATATGCCTCTAGACTTCAAAATCAGCATCCCTATAAACAACAATACATTTAATTCCAATCTACGCCCACAGAAAATCTACTGCAGTAAAGCTAATGCTGCCAAATATGCTGAAAATCTTAACCAGCTCTATCGTACTTCTACTTAACAACAAGAAAGTCCTGTAGATGCATTGGTATCAGGTATTAAAAATAAAATTTTACACGCTGCCGTCAAAACTAGACACAAATGTTGTTTTGAGCCCAAACAAAGTTGGTTCAATTGGAAGTGTGCCCGTCATCGTAGAAATATGTTAAAGTATCTTAAAAAATACCGCAGAAACCAAACAAATATCAACAAATTTAAATATATATCATCCAAAGTCAAATATTTGAATACGTGTCGAAATAGTAAAATCCAGCTGTAAAATACTAATCTTAATCAGTTAAATAAAGTAAGAAGCAGCAAAGAGTGGTGGAAATTATCTTATGATCTAAAATCCTGTCCCCATTCTATTCGTGGTGATTTGTGTGCTAACGATTTTTTACAAAACTTAAGAAATATACTAAAAATTTCTAATTCCATAAGTACGTTTCACTAGGGTCTGCCTTACAACACGGATGCCTTTCTTGATTCTCCGTTTGAACTATGTGAACTCTTTTCGGTTTTAAAAGGCTTAAAAGACAACAAATCTCCTGGCTCGGATGGCATTAGTTACGAGTTTTATAAATATGATCCAGTTAATTTTATTAAGGAGGTGCTATATGTATGTTCTATGTAAAGGAAAAAAAAATATGTTCTAAATATTATATTTCTTAAAGAAAATATACCATCTACTTTCAAAACTGCAATTCTCATCCCATTATTAAAAAAATGAGATCCTTACTGTCCCTCTAACTACCGTGGATTATCTTTTTAATAGATACTTTATGCAAAATTTTCAACAGCATCCTTTTGAACCGTATTACCGATTGGATCAATAAAAACAATATTTTAAATGAATACCAAGCGGGTTTTAGGAAATAATATTCTACCATCGGAAATATTTTCAACCTTATCAATATTGTTTATTTAAAAAATTAAATGGCAAATATACCTATGCGATTTTTCATGCGCATTTGATTCGATTCCCAGGAATTCTTTGTTTTACAAATTATCATGTATGGGATTGTCCTCAAAATTAATAAGATTACTTCAGCACTCATATGATAAGACTACTAGCAAAATATTGTTTGGAAATACGTTCTCTGATTCCTTTGACGTTAAGCTGGGTGTCAAGCAAGGGTGCATATTAAGCCCAATACTGTTTGCGCTATACTTAAATGACCTTGCCGATAACAAGTCGGGAGCCGCTCACAAATTTTATTAGATTTAAGAACGGGTATATTTTATAAACAAAAAATTCCTTCTTTATAATTTCAACAATAAAATTTGACATTCACTCTTACTTTTTAAAAAAACCTAATACAAAGTATTTAAAAAAAAGGGATAACTAGCATAACTCTATCTCATGATGCGGTCACCTGTATAAATTCGCCTTGATACAAACATTCGAAATTTACTAATGAATACGACAATACGAAATATGTTGAATTGACTTTAAAATAAATACTATAGACTTTTCCTTTAAATTATGATGAAAGTTATTTTGAGATCAATCGATTTATGGTGTTTGGCCTAAGAGAATAAACAAATATTACATAATATCAGTTTATAGACCTGGCTATAAGAGCATAAATAGTTCATTAGGAGATGTATGTGTTGTAAATTAAAAGTGTCTGTTTAAAAAAATATAATGGTGTGTTAATTACTAGAATTAGTTTTATACAAGAGATTAATCTTGGGCTTATTACAATTAATATTAAAATTTTTTGTTCATTACATACATATGCGTAAAACAAATAGCTAAAATAAATTTTAATAAGTTCTTCACTGAACATTTTTGATATATTTAAGCCCAGCAGAAGAATTTTCTTTAAGTGAATTCCCTCAACAGTCATTTGCTTTTATTACCATTGGGAAACAGAGATGATGTTTTAGTTTATATTTATTTGAATAAAAAAAAATTGTGGCACTTTTGGTTGCCTTTGCAATATTATTAATATATTTTTGTTCTTATTAATAAAACAAAAAGTCGTTTTTAGAATAAGAAATAAGGTTTATGTTCCGCTTGAAAAGGGATAAATGATGGCTGGCTGTATCTTCTGGCATACAAAAAATTAGTTAATATTAATGATGCTTAAAAACTTGATAAAGGTCTAAGATTTTAAATAATATAAAATAAAAATTACTTAACAAATTCAAAGAATAGTTTTGTTTTCGATGAATGCTAAAAACCCCTTTAAAGTTATTTCAAACTCAAAGCTTTATATTCTTTGTTTTTGGATATAAAAGTAATTATTTGAAATTTAAAACACTGGCTTTTATTAGTTTAAGAAGTTTTTAAAAGACGCCTTCTCATTTTGAAAAGCATTATACAAATTTATATTTCCTAAGTTTTTCTTTTAATGAAAACATCAAAAGTATCCATATACAAAGCATACATATAATTTTTACGGATTAGGGCGCACAATACTTTGATTTAGAACAAAATTGTGCAAAAATAGAAGTAGTTGACCCAGACTAATAATATTTTGCATGTAGGCTCCAACAAAGGATTAATGTATCTACCAGGCGCGGATCCAGCTTGAGCCTTAGGGGGGGGGGGGGGGGAATTTTGTATGATACAAAAAAGTAAAAAATTGGTTTTTAAAAGTTTATTAAAAACAATATGTGTATTAGGTAGGGTAAGTACTTTTTGCAATTTTTGCGAATATCAAATTCTTCATCGCATAGCCGTATAGACCGCGAAAAAATATTAAGAAATGATGTATTACTTTTTCGCGATCGTGAAGAAAGTTTCCGCACCAAACGCGATAAAGTTTTGAATTCTAATTTTTCTTTTTACTATACAAAATGAACATTTAATTACAAAATTTTAAGTATTTTCTAATAATTTCATGAATATAACAAGATTTTACCATTTGTACGGAAGAAGGGCGCAAAAATAATCGCGACTCTATTTTGCGGTTTTTTTTATAAACTAAATTTTAATGGCAAATGATAGAGGTTGTGATAGATGAGTTGTTGTTTGGCGGATATATAGAAAACAGTGATCATTTTCAGCAGTGTAGTAATATATGCGCGGAACAAGCTATTAAAGTTGCACAAGATATTTTTCCATTATGTAAATCAACTCGCACTTTAAACTTAAAATTTATTTCATTCAACCCAAAAAAAGCTTTACATTTTTGTTATACAGTTGCTTATTTTATGTATTTATGCCTGTATTCATAAAAATATTTTAAATTTAATAAAGACTTAAAAACCAAATTTTCTTTGAAAATTTTCCTTAATAAACGTTCATTAAATTTTATAATCATTTATGAATATGGGGGCTTAAATATATAGCATATATAAACAATAAATGAACCAAATATAATGTGTATGGAAATTAAAAAAAAAAAAAATTTTTGAGGAGCATTTGGTGCGGAAACTTTTTTGGCTAAAATGGCCTAAAAAAATTATTTTCATTATCAATACTAAATTGCCCATCGCGTGGTGGAATGAAGAAATTTTCTCCAAAAAAAGTCATTACCCTAATTAAAAAACTCAACAAAAAGGTTAAATAAAATATAAGATCAGTTCAATATACATTCATCTTTTTAAACAAGCAATTTATAGTTTCCTTGTGAGGCAAATTTAGACAGTACAGTCTATCTTCTGTCATTGTTGATCCGAGCAATGTTTTTATTCGACGAAGGGAAGGAAATGACCTCCCGCTCGCAGCCTTACTGTCGAGCATTGAAACGAAAATTTTAAATATTTTTCTTAGATTTGGGTAAATATCTTCATCACAGTTTATTAAAGCATCTACAACGTTATCTGATAGATCAGGCTCAAGTTTAGATCTTAGTAGGTGTTTATCTCTTTTATCAAAAATAATCAGCTCATCAGCTAATTGTGGGTTTAACAGTTTTGTATCTGTATATGACTTGATAACACTTTGAGGTAGAAGTTTAGGTATGTTCAATACATTTGGGATATCAATTGTGAAAGGTGTTATGAGATCTTCTAAAATAAATTCAATGAGAGGAATGTAACCTACAACTCGGTAATCTTCGACATTTTGAATGTGATTATTTCGTTCAAATCTTGTCTTTTCGATAGGAACCTCGATTTGAACGCAAATAACTTTAACTTTTTCAAAAATCACTTTAAATTGCTCTTCGGCTTTATTTCTTTTTTCTTCAAGGCACATGATTAAAGTTTTGATAAGGCTTGATCCTTTTTGGAGATCTATATCTTGCTTTTTTAAAATGATACTAAGTGGCTGTGTTACAATAGGTATCACACTTAATATGTATATTCCGCAAATAAATTTAAAAGTACTAAGTGAGTTCCTTAATATAGAGGTAGAGATACTACCTTTCCACTCAGATATTTTTTCCAAAGCTTCCACTATATGATGTACACTTGGTGCAAAGACGCATAATGAAGAGAGTTTGGCTCCCAAATACTTTGCTAAACCTGTTTTTCGCTTGGGATGATTATATTTAAAAAATTTTGTCGTTTCTTTAACAAATGATACAAATTTTTGTATTAATGGCACTTTATTGCTTTTAGTAATTGAGTTGTTCGATTTATGGGAATAGCAAGGCGTTTGATTCGCATTTGTCGCTTCTCCAGAAATATTGAACAGTTCCATATTCTGCTGACATCAGAGGACACCCATCTGTTCCATCTCCTACACAATTTTTTAGGTCAGGACCAACATTTGTCAAAGCTTTAAGAACTATTGATGACAGTGCCTTCGCATCAATTGACACATCAACTTAATCAATATCTTTTGAAGCCTCTTCAAATGCGTTTACAACAAAGCCAATAATTCTTCCCTAAAAACTTTTTGTTGTATGTTGAAATATCTTAAAGATAAGGAAATCTGGCTTTTCCCTGACAAATCCGTGCTTTCGTCAAAAATTATTGAATAGAATTTTGATTCATATAACACATAAATATATACATAAATATTGCAAATACTAAGGTTTAGTCTTTGGATATAGATGGCATCTGCTGGGATTGAATGTAGAAAAATAAGTAATTGAATTCGGTAAACAAGATGTTTCTTTGGATATATATATATATATATATATATATATATATACTTATGCACAGGGCATATTATGCGAACACAAAAAATGTTTACTTTTTTTGATGAAATATTATAAATTGCAATATTTTCGAAACACAAATTCAATATTTTTCTTCTAAAAGTCTTAAAAGTCTTTTAAAAATCGTTTTTTGTGGGCAGAGCATATTTGACGAACAGGTGCATACGTTGCGTTTAATTGCCGAAACTGTCTGGAAAATATGCTCCTTGTATATGAAATTTTTTGTTGCCATGTTTCCACATTATTATTCCCAAATAATAATGTGGGAATATTAAATTTCCTATACAAGGGGCATATTATCCAGACAGTTTCGGCAATTAAACGCAACGTATGCAGCTGTTCGTCAAATATGCGCTGTATTTGCCGACTTTGATGCTGCAGGTTGTTGTCTGTGCTTATTTTGCCGTTGTAGTCAAATTAAACTAATTTCTTATTTTGTGCACTATAAAACAGAAAAAGTGTTGCTAATAAAAACAATTTTTTAAAGAATGAGTGCTTAAAATTTTTTTTTTTTTTTTGTTTAACAGAAAAGAATATTAACTCGGCTCAGCACCAAATTGATATTTATATAATTTTTTAGTATTCTTGAAAGAAGTTTTATAGGAACATGTTGTTCGCGCCAACGCTCCTAGTTAAGGAGTTATCGGTCGTAAAAATTGCAAAATACTTTATCCATATCTATTTAGGTAAAAAATGAATTTGTAAAATATGGGAAACATTGGAAAATGCTTCAAAATGTGTTTTACATGGAGTTTAAAGCATCCAGATTTACCAATTTTGAGGTAATATTATATATTCATACTCCGTGGCTGACATTTTTTTTTAACAAAATTGGCTTTATCTTTAAATTATGTCGATATTTATTTATTTAACCCTAGATATTTGCTTAATAAACTTTCTTTAATGCGGGTTTTCGGCCTTGCGGAACACTTAATTAATTATGTACATATTACAATAATTAAATATGTAACATGTACATAAATTATTACTACATACATACATATGGGCACTTCTACAGAAAAGCTTTCTTTTTGTCACGTCACGTCACCTAGCAATTATTCTTGTATTTTAGAACCACGTTGTTTAAATTTTTCCTCTCTTTCACTAAATGAAAACCTAGTTGCGCTCCACACCCAAATGCAAAAAGTAAATAATATTTTCATTATTCTTTGAGAAACAATTAAAAATGGTTGGTTACGTTACGTTACGTTACAAAAAGTTGACATTTCTGTGGAAATACCAATATTTTTACTCAAACTTATAAATAATTTGAGAAATTTTCCAAAATAAAATTTTTTAAATCTTTATACATATAAAATTCTCTTATAGAGTTACTAAAAATATGGTTTATAAAAGCTTGAAGTATTCTTCCCTATACATAGTCTTTTGAATTGTATTTTAAGAAAAATTTGTATGAAAATTTTGCCTCAAAACACATTACAAACTTATTTTATTTTTTATGTATACGGCAGATTATGTTTATTAAATATACTAACAAAATTTTAAGTTTTGTATAAAAATCTTTCTAGAAATATTTAATTTGGAAATTTGCTCTTAACGGAATTTTTAACACATCATGTGAAAGATATTTCGAAGTAGTTTCTTATAATACTAGTACTTCTTTGATCCAGTTTTTACCTAAAATGCAGTTGTTGGGTATCACGTGCGCAGAAGTAAAGTTTAATGTTCGAAAAACATCACTTTTAAGAAACTTGGCATGACTTTTATGTGTCAAAAGTTTTTATTATGTTTATTATGCAGCAAATTTTCGCAATTATTGTTTCCGTTGATTTTCTGAAGCAATAGCTTTTGACATAAAAGAAATCGTTTTATTTTTTTTTGTGATGCTTTTTCTTGTCATATATAAGAAAACGGTCAGTTGTTGGCTCAATATTTTTAATAAACTTTGACATCGTTATTGTTGATAACGTTTTGATTATTATTTTATGTTGTTAGTTAAACTTTGCAATTCAAACTTTGCACAGCTGTTGTGCAATAAAAAAGTATCAGCATCACAACTGCAACTGGTAATTACGCATCAGCAATATCGTACGTACCCAAAGTGTTCTGAAACTTTTAAGACCTATACCACGCTCGTTGACGGAAATTTGTATGCTGTTTATATGTATTTATTTATTTAATCTGCCGTTAAGATTATATTGTTTTTTGCTTCCAAAAACAACAAATTTATAATATTTATTATATTTTATAACAAATTCAATTGTTTTTACGTTATAAAATTTATTATAAATAATTATTTATATATTTATAATTTTAAATTAAGTTTGTATAAAAGTCTGCAATTATGCATGTTTTTCATTTTATAAAAGTAAAAAAGTGATAGTGGCACCACTGAAATATAAACAGACATTAAAAAAAAACAGCTGTTTATATTTTTTCAATTGTAGCTGCCGTCTTCAACATAATTCAATAGCTGACTACACGACTATAATTGCACCCAGCAGCATTTGTAGTCTTGTGTTCGTGTATCCTGCTGTGGTCAATGTGTTTAATGCATTAATTTTAATTAGTGTTGTCAAAACAGTAAAACGTTTTTTTCAAAGCCGATTTTCAGCAATGAAGCGTTTTTTTTGAAAAAAAACCCCGCAAAAAGATTTACACAAATGAATTTTTATGCGCTAAAATTGTTTTATTAAATAAGTGTTTGTGAATGTCAAAATATTTGTTAAAAATATAAAAAAAGGAACATTTTTTGTTTATTTTAAATTTATTGTAATTTAAATTGTACTTTTATGCGGGGTTTAAACAACAATTTTTATCATTACAAAATGGTAAATTTTGTTTGATTTTAATAGAAATTAAACAATTAAGTTAATTTAATTTTCAAAAGGTTATTCTGAACTAGGACATTGCACACCAGAGGCTCCTCAAGCTATGTATGTATGCATATTGTTTTGGCAGGTAGGTTTTACTATATTTTGTTGTTGTTAATTATACAAACCAATTTTAATGATTTTGTTAATTTTTGATTCTCTCTTGTAGAGGTTTTTAGACTTTTTTAATTTGTTACGGGCTCTTTGCGTGTTTCTTAACAAGGTTTCCGTGCTTTAAAGAGTTCTTAAGATGCTGTAGAGCCACGACTCTACCATAAACTTAACCCAAGATGTGCCCAAACAAAATTTACACAAAGCTCATACATGTTTCAATGTATTGATTTGGCGTTCTAAGACAGCTATCAACTGCTTTATGTCAATCTTACACAATCAGTGAGAGAAACTTGTGGATTTGCTGTGCGATAATAAAACCAACATGCATGAAATATATGTATAAGAAAATAAACCGTTTATAAAAAATCTGAAAAACTTTGAAAAAGCAAAATTTGTTCAAATAAAACTAGTGGTTTCGCGTGAGACGGAAAATTAGAGAGATGTTAAGGTTTAAATTGGGCTTATCATAAATTATGTACTGATCTTCACGAAATTTGACAGTGTGATTTCAAATCGTATAAAACAAGGCTTGTATGGGGCCTATTATAAATTATATACCAATCTATAAAAAGTTGACAGAATATTTTCTATTCATATAAAACTGACCACCAAAAGTTCATAATAATAGGATTTGTCGCTACGGTTTAATGCTTCTATAGTATTTCCGACTGTGGGCTTTATATGGGCCTATGGTAAATTATTGACAGATTTTCACTTAATTTTATAATAATTCAAGTTATACAAAACGAATATGTGCAAAATCTTATACCAATAATTGCATTCCGCTACTAATTATGTTAGTTTATAACAAAACTATAAATTTTTAGGTTGGTTGTTAGACATTTTGATTCATAACTATTATCCTGCTATACCGATCTTGTTGGATTTCGACCCCAAACTGCTTAAGAAAGCTAGAAACAATTTGACATCAATATTGTTATTTTCTTTTAGATATTCTAAAAATAGTTTTTTACAGGATAAATCGACGAAGGTTAGTTCACATATATCAAATATTTCACTATACACGCAAAGAAAAAACATGGTTGTGGTAAACATATTCTAAGAGCAACATACTATGATAAAATGCATGTTTGAAGTCAACATATTAAGATTATTATTGAATCATAGTATGACTAAATATACTCGTAATATTACAACATAATATTTTTCCCTTAATCATATTATTATTCTGTTATCATACTAAGTAAAGATGTAATCAAATTATTGTCATGCTAATCATAATTAGTTAAGAAGTAATCATATTATTGTCATGTTAATCATAATAAATTTAGAAGCAATCATATTATCATAAAGCCCCTCTCATAGATGTCATAAAAATACAAAATAAATTAAAATTTTTTTGCAACGATTTTTTTATTTTGTGGCTTTTTTTAAATTTTTCTTAATGTAAATCAAATAGCGGAGTTCAAATAAGGCTTGCAAAAGAGCAAATGCAAAATCTTTGGTTTTCATGGGCAACCACGTATGTCCATTTTGCCCATTTTAAGATGTTGATGCCATATTGCCTATTTTAAAACGCTCTTTATATGTTTCAGAACATTTTTGGAAAAATATGAATCAATTCCGATTTTTTACTTAATGCCAAAGTATAAAAAGTGAAATACCTAGCGCATTGGATATCGAATGGTTTTTCGGCTTTCCTGAAACATTTGTTTTAAGACATACGCCGTTGCCCATTAAAACCACAAAAATATCGTAACATTTTTATCAAATATAACGAAATCTCTGTGTGTTTTGTTGTTTAATTTTACAAAAAAAACTTCGATATTTTGCATTTGCCCTATTAAGCGGCTCATACACTTGTAATTAAATTGTTCAATTTTACGTATAGTACAATTATATTGCCAATGTGCATGTGATATTCGAAGGTGGAACAATATATTGGCAACAATCAAAAGACTTTTGATTTTTATTGCAAAACGAAATTAAAAAGAAGTGTGATTGCATCATTGTACAATGCTATTTATGTTATTCCTATAGGTTATGTTCACCTTTTTATTGAATGAATGAAAACCTTGTGCGACTTATAGCATAATATAGGACAAAATGGAAAAATTATGGCGAGTATCATACACAATAATATTGCAAGTGTATGGGCAGCTTTACATCACTAATACTGAATGAACACCGCTAATATTTTAAATTTTTTAATTTCTTTAAACTTTTTTTTTATGGGAATTTATCTTTAAATTGTTTAACCGCTCACATATAAAATAAACGACACAACTGATTCAATATTATTAGAGTAAAAATAGTTTAATCGCTTCTTCAACATAATATGATAAATGAATAGAAAGTTATCATGTCATGGCTATTAAATATCATGATATGGTTGTGAGTAATATAATATATTTTGAAAGTTATCGTAATTTAGTTGTTAGAAAAATAATTATTTTTCGGTCAACAATACTCAAATTTATAATTGCGATAAACATTAATATGTTTACAGTAACTATAATATTGTTGATATTAAATAAAAATAAAAATTTTTTGTGTACGACAACAATATATTGTTACAATAAACATAGTATTGTTGCTGTAACCATGCCCAACAATATTTTTTCTCTGCGTGTAGAATCCGAAAAAAGCTTTCCCACAAATTTCATCCACTATTTACTTTGTCACATTTTTTTTTGGATTTACTTAACAATATTTCTTAAATTGTTATTAATAAAGTCTGAAATGCTTTTTGATCTAGTAAACGTTGTGTAAAATCATTTATTTTATGTATTAGGCCAAATACTAACGCAAATTCGAAAAGAACCAGTTAAAGACCAAAACTTTCTAAAAAGCCCCTTTTACATGTTCTCATTCACTCATGGCATCTAATTTTATGTTTTTAGGTCCAATAATAATAAAAATTGAAACAAGTTCAAGTTAGGGAACGAAAGAGTACCAAATAGATCCCTTAAAAGATTCTCATTCATTCAGGGCCTTGCATGTTTAATTTTATGTTTTAAGTCCAATACCAACGAATATTCAAAAACTACCAGTTAAAGACCCAAAAAGTACCAAAATACCCCTCTTAAAGATTCCAATCTACCCAGGACATTGCATATTTGATTTTATGAAAATTAAAAAAAGGACCAGTTAAAGAACGAAAACGTACCAAATAGATCCCTTTAAAGATTCACATTTACTCAGGATCTTGCATGTTTAATTTTGAGTTTTAAGTCCAATACCAACGTAAATTCAAAAAAAGTAACAGTTAAAGACGTACCAAAAAGTTCCGCATTGAGTCTTATCACTCTGGATATTGCATGTTGAGTTTAATGTTTCTAGGTCCAATATTAACGGTAATTAAGTACACGACCTTCACCCATAATCGTTAGAATTTCAAAAAAGTACCAAGTTTGCATTTGTATTTTTTTAAATAAGTTTCTTAAATATAAAAATTTTTTGGTATTTTATGTTTCTCGGAAAAAAAGCTTTGAAGAATGAAATCGGAAAAAGGCAACAATTGCAAATTCTGAAATTGAAAACATTTATAATGGAATATAAAAATTTTTCAAATTTATGGGACATAAAACGTGTTTGGTAGAAAAGTTAAAAGTTCATAAATTGACATTTTTTGTATGTGGTCTTTCAACGACAATCAACGAATTTCTTCAGCTCATTATTGGTTTAACCCGCCGACCATTTAAGAAAAATTAGTAAGGTATGGGTATATTTATTTTGATTACCCGCTTTCTGAATATTAAGCTTTAATTTTGCTCCATACCAACTCTTTTGAAGTGTATTAAATTTTGTTTGGCATAACGAGCCAGTGCTTGGCAAATGCTGTAGAAGTTAAAGCAAAATAATTTGACAAGAAAATACATTTTAATCTTGCTTCGCTTCATTGCCGTAAAAAAGGAGTAGAAGTTAGATAAACTGTCAACATCACAATATACAGCATTAAATATATGTTTGCGGAACAAAAAGCTTATTTTGTAGAAATAAATTTTGAAAAGTGGCGTGTGCGGCACAAAATAATAATTTTCACTCTCAATAAAATACCTTTTTTGCAATTATAAGTGGATTTAGCTATAAATCGCTAAAAACCACACTTTTTGAAATAAAATTAATGAATTATTATAAAACAAACACAATAAATTATAGCTGAATTTTTTTAATAATAAGTGCATTTAGCTATAAATCGCTAAAAATAACTCCTTTTGAACTAAAATTATTAAATTATTATAAAACAAACGCAATAAATAATAGCTACATTTTTAATTATGAGTGAATTTACCTATAAATCGCTTAAAATCACCCTTTTTAAATAAAATTTAAAGTTAAAAAGTTTGTCCTATAAATTTAATTAAAAATCGCTGGATTTGATAAGAAAATAGCTAAATTGGCAGCAGTGTGGAAAAAACACACAGAGTTGCATATTACCAGCGTTACCATTTGTCATGTAATCTCTATTTTATAAGTATTTTTAGACGTAAAAATGTTTAAAATTTTTATAAAGATTTTCATATATAATAATAAACTACAATTTGCAGTATATTAAATGAAAGGATGCAGTGAAGTTTTTATGAAACAAACCATCTTAGACTCTATGTGTGCTTTATTACTGTAACGTTGTATAATTCGGTTTACTCCTTTAATACTTCATACCTTAACGATCCCAAATATATTCTTTTAGGTGCTGAAGTATCTAAAGATGATGAAATCGACTGAAACATAACTGAAATTAAGCTCATAGAATAAATTCGAAAAATAAAAAATGTTGAAAATATAAAATTTTTATAAATATTTCACAATTTTTGGCCCACAATCCAAAAATTGTATCTATATTATTTTTGTTGTTTCGCCAATGTAGTTGTTTATAAAAATATATGCAATTAAAATGCATTTAATCCATACTTTCCCAACGTTTCGTGAATGTTATGTTCACTTTATCAAGGGATTCGTAAAAAGAGAAATTAATTTTTTATTACATTGAACAATAATTTGTTGTAGACAAACATAAAAACATTAAACATGAAAAATTAAATTAAACACAAACTTAAAAATTATATCACAGGTTAGTTTTTGCACTATTTTTGGCTCGTAGCTGCCAAACGGTAATCTTCAGAAAAAATATTTCTCTAATTCATAATTCCTCATATGCACATAATTATGTATATAATTACCGGAAAATGCATTTTCCACATTTTCCAGATGTATTTTTGAAAGAATATTCGTGATATTTATGAAATGCATACAGTGTTGCAAAAAGTAAAAAAAGTTAATTATTCAATTGTAATTTTGACACATACATATTTCAAATTTTTGATAATAACACAGCTGAAAAACGTAAAATAAGAATTATGATGTTCTAAAGAATTTTGAATTATATTTAAGAATTAAGTTTTTTCTGAATATTACCACAGAATACACAGAACTGTTAAAAGTGACGTGTGAAAAAGGCCCAAAACAGTTGCGAGGGCAGCTTTCGAAGAGACCGAAAGCGATTTTTGGTAGTGAAGTGGCAAGGTGTAAAAACAGACCGCAACAATCAACACAAATGGCGTTATCAAAATAACAAAACACAAACCACGTTAAACAAATGCATTAGTTCAACAAACGATGTTTTTTGTGCAAAAAAAAAAAGTATTTAGGAATATTGTTTTGTATTATAATGTTATTTACTTACTTAAATATTATTTACTCGTGTTGTGGTGAACTAAAAAGTAAATTTTTACAACAGTTTTGCAAATAAATCTTAACTAAATAAATTTGTGTTCATTGCGGCAAAGAATATGATGAACAGAGAAATGCAAAAGGGCAGCTTTCTTAGAAAGAGACAAAAAAAAACGAAAAATCGTCCGTCTCGTGACAGTTCTCTTAGTATTCTGTGATATTATTGGTTTCCGAAAAAATTCATGTTTTTTCCAAAAAAAATCAAGTTTTAGACAAAATTTTCAATAGGCACAAAAACTAGTTCGGCAGATAAACTAGGAAAACCCAAATAGGGGTTTGTAAGTTGCGAAAAGTACTTCAAGAAATTCCACACGAGAAGGAGCTTTTATTTTATCTGTTGCATAGTGTAATTATTCTTATAAAAGTAATATTAATAATATTTTCAGTTCCATGATGACTTTTTACTAAAATAAAAAAAATTATTTTACCCTTTTTAGCTTTTTTTCTCTTATAAGAGTTCATATACGAACTCTTATATGAACTACATTAATTGTGTTTTGAACTTGAAACACTATTTTAAAGTTTATGTAAAATTGTTTTGAAAAACATTTGAAAAACTTTAAGAAAAGTAACAAGCGTATAAAACTTTTGACCGGGGCGGACAAAATGCCCCGGTCAAAATTTTTTAAAATTTTTACTTCTAACTTTTTTAATTCCAAATTGCTTACTGATTAGAAACATAGCGCTTTACAAAAAGTACGAATTTGGACCCTGTTTTGCCACTTAAATTTAATTTATTTGTGTGTAAGCTTTTTGATTTATTGTCCTTGTTCTAAATACATACCACAAGTTTCAAGCTTGCACAAAATTATTATTAAAAAAATTTGTTCACAAAAAATACGAATTTTTTACATTTTTCTCTTCAAATGTACTATATTTGTATGCTGTCTCTATGTTTAAGGCTAGTATAACCTATTATACTTTGTAATAATACTGTGAAAAACTCAAGTAATATGTAAAAGTCTGATTGTGTGAATGCATGCGTGATAAAAATGACAATACTTTTCATTGGATCAGGGATGCATTTTATTACATGTGTGAGTGTTTATACTTTGTGAGATCGTGTGAACACAAACTGTTATGTTAAATTAGATTACTTGACAGTCGCAACAAAACTTATTAGATTTCTATCTCACAAAGTATTATGGAATACGTAAGACTTGTGAGATAGTGTAATCTAGCCTTAAGGAACACAATTGTACCATATAAACGTAGTACTGTACGACGTAGATACGATGCCAAATTAAAACGTACAATATTGTATACAAAGGCACACAATAGCTGGCGAAAATATAAAAGCGTATCTACGACGTAGGTCGCCTTACAGTTAATTCAGGCGTGGGCTTTTACGACGTCTCTTTTGGTTTGGTGGCCACGGTTTAGAGAAGAAAGAGGGGTAAACAAAAATACTTGGTAAGTGTTTTTTATGTCTTTTTCTCATATTTCTCTTTCAACTTATTTTCTTCTTGTTACGTTTTATTCTTTGACTAACTTTGAAATATCAGTTTGAAAATACAGTAAGACCTCGGTTATCAATAGCAACAATTTTTAGTAGTTTTTTGTGTGTTTCTAGTTAAAATTATTAAGAGATTTTATATACAGATTTACGTATGTACATTAGGGATATAACTTTTTAACAATTTTTTAATAGATAGACAATAAAAAACTATAAGGGAACGTATATTTATTTTTTCGCTTAGGTCAAAAAAGTTCACACACCAACCGCGATGAAGTTTTGAAAATTTTTGATTTTCTTTTTTGCTAAGAAAAATTAATAATATGTTTATTTAAAACAAAAAATAGCTCAAGTATGAATATGTCATTAATATTTAGAGATGGTAAGAGATTTTTCCGCAAACGAAAACGTATTTTTAACCTTTAATAACAAAAGAAAAAATAAAAAAGAAAACAAAACACCGTATAAAATTATGAATATTCAATATAGCATTGGTTTAGAAAAACCAATTGGTGCGTGAAATTTTTTGAGAAAAATTACAAAAGATTATGATTTTCGTGGTTACTAGGACATGGTTGGCCTCATGGTAATACGCCAAAAAATTGGTTGTACCCCTTATGTACATGTTTAAATAATATGAGTAAAAATGTAATTTTTGCAGAACATGCTTCCCAGTAATTTGCAAGAGAATTCGCCTTTTATTAACATTTTTATGATTGTTCAAAAGTATTTTAAGTTGATTAAAGACTTTTGTATATTTACTATATAATTGATGTTGCTGGTTAATCGAATGACTGATAATCGAGCCCCTTTCTCAAATAAAAAAAGATGTTACTAAAAAGCGCGTCGTGTTACAGCAAGTTCAGACGGGGATTTTTACGACGTCGCTTTTTTGACGTGTCTTTTGTTTTGGCTTTCAATGAAATATTTGGCGTTGCGTTGCGGTTTAGACAATAAAGTCCTAAGAAAAAAAAAGCCGCAAAAGCGCTCGTATGTGTTAGATATAATTTTACTTCGGACACCGGATGCGCCCGCATTGCCATAGAAAAGAAAAATCTAAATTAAATTATTTTAATGTTTTCAAATTGAATATTTGAAAAAAAAAACATAAACGAAGTACAAAATAAACAACCATTTCAATAAATTTTTCCACCTGTTTTGTCGACTTTTCTCTTTTCCTAAACCTTTGCGCACCAATTATAAACAAACACGAAGAGGAAAGTATCCAATTTAGCCTTGGCGTTTTTAAGTTTTAAGCAGTTGAACAACCAAATAAAACATATAAGAAAATTAAATTAAAAAATATATTTTTCTTTAAAAAAGGAGGATACGATAAACTATTTATTAAAAAAAAAACATAAAATAAATCAGCAGATCTTAAAAATGACACATGTCGCTCTTGATCAACAATAGTGTACTAATCCAAAATTTCAGTTTAAATTAATATTTGGTATAGATTTGGTTACGACAAAATTGTTTAACTTATTTTTTTTTAATTATGGAAAAACTTCAGAAAAAAAAAACTTCGGAAAAACTTCATCGCAACATCTTTATTTTGCTCTGTCCATTAATCATGTGCCTAAAAATTTAAACGTTGTAGGTAAATCCACTCTAGAGAGAATTTTGAAATCGAATTCGGTTAAAGTTTAAAAAACTTGAAAGGCAAAACTTGATCGTGCAACCCTTAATTAAGGTATGTTGGACAGATAAAATAAGAGCGGTCAGTAGCCAAAAATCATCATTAGATATTTTCATCATTATATCAGCCGTATTTAAAATATAAAATAAGCTTGAAACGTGTTTTAAGGCAAAATGTTCATGCACTGTAATTCTTTATGAATACGGCAGGATATTTTTAAAAACCTTCATTAACTTTAAAACATCGTAAATTAACCTGTAAAAAACAAGGGAAAATTGTTTACAATGGCAACGCTGAAAAATGTAACGGTTTGTCCTCGAAGTCACATGTATATATTATTTCCCTTTGTGTCCTCGAAGTCACATGTTTATATTTTTTCTCTGTGTCCTCGAAATCACTTGTATATATTTTTTACGGAGAAAAAAAATGGGAAAATATATGAGAGTACTTGGCAATACTACGCAACAAAATTTGTTAAAATTTGTTAAAAAAATACAAAATTAAGGCATTTAAACCGTATATATAGAAGTTTTAATAGTAATTGATTGATATATAACCACAGTGCAATCAAATAAAGTAAAAAAAAAGAATAAACCAAAAAAATTAAAATTTGTGGGGAAAAATTTACGTGTCCGGTAAATATGCTCTAGGCATGTAATCATTTGGCGGACTGTTCGCTAAGTATGCAACTGTCCGCCGTTTATGCGCTAGCTTCAAAAACTGTTCGCTAAATAAACGCTGTGCATATATATATATATATATATATATATATATATATATTAACAAACTATTAGGATTAAGATATGGATACTTATTGAAAATCGTTAGAGATTCAATAAAAAAAAATACTTGTTGAAAATTTTGTTAAAGATTCCATAAAAAAAACCAAAAAAAACCCTTGCTGGGATTTCCAAAAATTTTGTACATTAAAAAAAATATTATTATTGGGAATTCTTGTATTATCGAAATTAACAAAACATATTTTTATAATTTCCTTATTCCCCCCCCCCCCCTGAATCCGCGCCTGGTACCTACCATATGTCCTTTCCGTAAAAAGCACAAAAATGACACTTAAACTCAAAATGTGGTAAATTTTATTCGTATAAAAACTGAAAAAATGGTGCACTCAGTTTTTTTTTAAATTTAAAGTAAATATTGACGATTTTCATATTTTTTGCAAAAACAACCAAAAATGCAGGCTATATATAAAATGTCTAAAAATGTGAAAAATGGAAATCTAATTTTTTTAGAGTGGTAACATTATCACTTGGGATGCGATTTCCATGCAAATGCATTTTTTTTGTCAATAGTCTAATGCCCAATTTTCAGGATAGTATTTAAATATATATTAAGTTTATTTTCAAATAAGCTTAAACCGTATTTAAGTACAGATTGATATTTTGAGTTTTATTTGAAAAGTCTTATTTAATTAAGATAAAAAGTATGGTGGCACTACTTACTACAAAAATTATCATAAACAAGTTTATTTATTTGCAAGGTGATCTCAAAAAAAAGCTGAATGTTATTGCTTTGCCTGTTGTTGTATTGTTGTCATATTGAGGCCATCTTGCTAAAGAATTCCAATGGAAACATGCAATGCATTTTTTTTGTCAATAGTCTAATGCCCAATTTTCAGGATAGTATTTAAATATATATTAAGTTTATTTTCAAATAAGCTTAAACCGTATTTAAGTACAGATTGATATTTTGAGTTTTATTTGAAAAGTCTTATTTAATTAAGATAAAAAGTATGGTGGCACTACTTACTACAAAAATTATCATAAACAAGTTTATTTATTTGCAAGGTGATCTCAAAAAAAAGCTGAATGTTATTGCTTTGCCTGTTGTTGTATTGTTGTCATATTGAGGCCATCTTGCTAAAGAATTCCAATGAAAACTTAAGTTAAATTTAAATGCACCACATCGGTGAATTAAGTTTTATTTAAGTGCTTAGTGAAGAAGAGAATTTTGTATTTAAAACGATTTTAAACATACATGAGTTTTAATATCTATTCTGAAAATTGGCCATATGAACGATGTCGACGAATTATCTTTCCGAATCATCAAATTTGCATTAAAATGGCATCGATTTGTTTTTGCTTGTTGTTGCATATTTTGCATGCACATATTTAAGTTTTAAATGCATATTTTTACATTTACTTTTGAAAAAAATTGTTTAATGTTCAAAAAAAAAAAACTTCCAAAAAAATCTTAAAATCAACAAAAAAATTCCTTTGAAGCTTTGATTTAAATACAAGATTTTTAAGACTTCGACAAAAGATCCTTCTTTTTTAAACTGATGCAGCACCTTACATGGTTAAGGCTGTTACAAGTTACTTGCTTGACACATGGGTTATACAGCATGGCACAGGAAACTATAAGCCAATTAGATATTATTGCAATTTTTAACGAAATATATCCCTTGGTTCACCTTTCACCGCAGCCAGTAGTAACAAGATGGGGGCCTGGCTAGATTCTATTTAAAAAAAGCTTTCAGTTATTTAAGAATGTTAGAAGAGCTTGTTGATACCGATGATTTTGCAAAAAAGTAAAAGAAATATTAAATTTAAATAACATCACAAGTCAATTAGCATTTGTATTTTCCAATTACGGATTTATTTGTGAAACAATAACTAATTAGGAGGGATTTAGTTCACTTAATTGATATTGCAGAAAGTAAAATTAACAAAGTTAAAGGAAGAATAGCCCGACAAATCCAAAAAGATCGAAAACTTTTTAAAAAAACAAATTATGTATAATTAGTATTGTGGTTATTTTGTTGAACTATTTATGGTTTTTAATCCAAATTTTTAATATTTTTAATTAGGCTTAAGTTCATTAAATTTAATTTCCATTAAATTATTTTTATGAAGAAAGGAAAATAAAAATAATTTAATGAAAATTAAATTTCATGAACTTAAGCCTAATTAAAAATATTAAAAATTTGGATTAAAAACCATAAATAGTTCAACAAAATAACCACAATACTAATTATTGTTAAAGCTAAGGCACGAGCTCTATGTTTGCATTTATCCTTCAAGTTGTGCTGAAAAGGTCAGCAAGAAAAACAAAGACAAAAAAATGAAAAAACAAAACAAAATATGTACTTTTAACTTCAAGAAGAATTCTTGACAAAAGTACGAAAAAACAGAAGTAAAGGAAGAACATGTAAAATAAATTAAAATTGATAATCATTCAAAGCAAATTTCGATCTACCAAAGGTTAAATACAATTTGGTTTAAGGATTGATGTTTGACTAATGACGTCAGCAGTCGTCGATGGCTGCGAGTGTTAAACGGCAAACCCTCTGAGGAGATTGTGTGGTTGCAATCGAAACATGTCAGGGTAACCTGTCCGTAAAAACGCCTGGGTTCGAGCCCAGATTGAGTCAAGAATGAAAAATTATCAGTAAAATTTTAATTAATTTTCATGTTGTAAAATTCCTTTCTTCATAAAAATAATTTAATGAAAATTAAATTTGATGAACTTAACCCTAATTAAAAATATTAAAAATTTGGATTACAAATTATGTATTTTAAAAAATAAAATAAATATTTGTGATCTGATCTGTAATCAAAGTAGGATATGAAAATAAAATTTTTTCAAAATGCATTGGCATTCTTCAAGTACAAGACAAAGTTTTACTATGTACTTAACCCATTAGGCACTGAAGGGTATTTAAAGACCCAAAAAAAAATTCTTCCGGACTTCAGGTAAGAGGTAGCGCAAATTGGTTTTTACAGAAAAATAAAGAAAGGATACAACTACTTTAAAAATTTTTTGAAGTTAAATTTTACACCTTTTTATTGGCAAAGTTAGCCGCTTAAAATTTAGCAATTTTTAAAAGTGAACGAGGACGGCTCTAGAAAATTGGGAGAGTAGAAAATCGGAAAATCCTCTTGGTGACTTATAGCCTTAGGTGTGCTCTGCTTTAGAAAAAAAATATTAGCTAAATTGGGCCAATAACATTGACTACAGGATTGATTCAACGACATGGGTATTTAAATACCCATTTCGCTGTGGGCATTTTTTTTAAAGTGAGTATGCGTTGTTTTATGTAAAATGAACTATTTATTAGTAAAAAATAAAAATATAAGATACACATTCCACATTCCCTTCTATAACAACAGAGAAGAGATGGAGTAAAATTTTGGTTTTGTTTTTTCGGACAAGATTTTTTTTTGATCCCGGTACCATTCTTATGTAACTGTTAAAGAAGCGAGAGCAGTGACAACGTGTGTAAAAAGATATGAGAATGGAAAGGAGCGAGCAGGCCTTGTAATGGGCCATTGTTGAATGTGAACCACAACTAAACGTCACGTTTTTTTCTGCATTTCATTTGACATTTATAGATTTCAGACTAACTCAATTTGAACCCTGGAAAGATACGCAATCGAGCAACGCGTTCAAGTTATTCAGGCTTATTATGAAAATGGGTGTTCAAATCGAAATGCATATCAGCTTCAGTGATGAGGCACATTTTCACCTCAGTAGATTCGTTAATAAACAGAATTGCCGCATTTGGGCGAATGATAATCCAAGAGTGATTGTCACCAACAAAGAGTGACTCTTTGGAGCGGTTTATGGGCTGGCGACATCATCGGGCCGTATTTTTTCCAAAATGAGGCCGGTCAAGCAGTTACTGTGAATGGTATTCGCTATCGTGAGATGATAACGTACTTTTTATGGCCCAAATTGGAAGATATGGATGTGTACGATATGTGGTTTCAACAGGACGGTGCCACTTGCCACACAGCTAAAGAAATAATGGCTCTTTTGCGCGACAAATTCAATGGCCGTATTATCTTACGTGGTGGCGATCATGTGATTTGACACCGTTGGACTTCTTTGGGGTTATTTGAAAGAAAAGGTGTACTTTGATAATCCAGCAACAATTCAAGAACTAAAGGATGAGATAATTCGGCACATTTACGGCAAAGAACAAAAATTATGCCTCAGCGTCATCTAAAATTTGGACCATCGGGTGGAGGTGTACCGCCGAGGTCGCGGCGGCCAATTGGAAGATATTTTCTTTAAAACCTAATTGAACCTTACCAATATTATCATAATAAAAACAATGACAATAATTTCCTAAATAATTTCAAAATCAACATCGGCCCTTAAAATTTAACCACCCTTTACAAAGAATACAAAGGCCTTCTTGAAGGCGTCCGTACTTCTTCCTTTTCCTTCCTTTCTGCGTACATTGTGAAAAAATACACACAACACTCACATCAATCCGTACAATAAATTAATTTTTTTATATTTTTGTTTTCAAAAAATCTTGTGTTTTAGAACTCTTCAATAGCGAAGTGGGTAGAAAAATACCCATGGTCTAGGGGCCAAGGTATGACAGGTAAAAATAAAAAAAAAACCAATTTCAATATCAAATGTGTGAAATTTAATCAAAATTCAACCATGAAATCGGGGGTCAGTCTTTAATGGGTTAAAGATTTTCTCGGCATGGAAGTCCAATGTGATGTTCGTTGGGATTAACTTGTTTTCGAAAGAAGTATTAAAGTTTCTTGGATTCTTAACCTTTATGTGGTCGGTAGTCTACATTTATAGCATTTTTGCAGAAAAATATAAATAAAAACAAAATTTCACAACAACAGCGTCCGAAATTTCCAGTAGCTTCTTAAAAATTAATTCCATGAAGTTTTGGAAACTAATGGCGTAGTTGACTGGGAATAACAGTAACTTAACTTTGTCGTGAAAAAGTAAGACAAAAAAACGTAAAATCTTACTGCTAACCATAATCGTTTTAATTGCTTTACATACAACAAAATGAAGCATATGGTTTGCAACGTTACTGTAACTCCCGGCTAACTGGGCCTTTTTACAGCACACCCAGACCCTACTTTTCCAAGTGAACATCTCCTGGCCGGTAGTCTACAGAACTTACATTACTTTTTTACACAACAAAATTTTTTTTTTAATGCCATTTAGTATTTTTTGTACCTTTTCGTTTTCTTGTGCATATTTGTGTTCGCCAATAAAAGTAGGATATCTAGTTCTATTGACTCATTGGAGCATCGTCAGAATGATGGTTGTACGTCATTGTTCTATCGATATTACCACGAAAAGTGTTAAGCTGAAATGGGTCAACTCAACCCTTAGACGAGTGCATGCCCGCAATAATCGCCTTCCCAGCAGTATGTGGAATAAACTCCCGGCAGAAGTCTTCCTAGTCGGCTGTATTTTGGAAAAATTGAAATTAAAAACAAACACGACTCCCTTTTTTCTGCTCCTCGTAACCTATTTTCCTAATACTAACACAATGCATTGCATTAGTAGGGTGCATCCCCTAAGAGTCAGCTTTTATGCCGACAATTTATAGCTCACTGTTATACGGACACGATTAAAGTAAATATTTCCGTATTTTTCAAAGGAAATAAC
Organism: Pollenia angustigena; assembly: GCA_930367215.1. Classification (NCBI taxonomy): domain Eukaryota; kingdom Metazoa; phylum Arthropoda; class Insecta; order Diptera; family Polleniidae; genus Pollenia; species Pollenia angustigena. The sequence continues at coordinate 182,115,149 of OV884057.1, read as the reverse complement.
GAATTTAATATACCATTTTTGGTGTTGACTCTAAGAATATACGTGTCTAATTTCTTGTTTATTTTTTAAATGATTTTTCTCAAAGATAATATTATTTCAAGGATATTACATTCAATACATCAAATTCTATACAAAATTTAAGATCCATTTCTTTAGTGTATCTTAAAATAACATCACTTTGAAGCGTAAGTTTTTCTTTGGTAGACACATAAAGTGTTTTGTATTGCATATTTTTATAGAAGTATATATTCTTAGTTCTTGTCTAAGGATTTTTTTTTGTCCAAAAGTAAATGGTCTCTTTTGTTTTACTGCATAAAGTGTATTTGGCATTCAGTTAAGAAGTTAAATTTTTTCTTCATGTTTCTTTAAGGTTTTTCTTTTTTCTAAGAAATAAAAACTTGAGAAAAAACATTTACACTTTGCCTTGTTTCATTTGGTTTTATTTTAAATATTTAGTTTATGATGCTGAATGGAGCTGTTGGCGAAGAAAGGTACTGGTAATGATAAGTTTATTTTCTTTTTTTTCCTTCTTTTAACTTTTGTTTCCTTATGTCACGAAGTTATTTTTTAATGCATCACTTTGGCAATATTTTCCTTTTATATTAACATTATTTTTTTGCTTTTTTTTAATAGCATGAGTTGGAACATAAAAGAAAAATCCAACACGTCGTTGTTAAAGGGGTTTATTTTCGTATCAAGGAATTTCTTGAAATGATTAAGAAAACATGGAATTTTCCAAAAGCTAGCTTGGGATTTTATTATAAATGTTTTACTTTGTTAAATTATATTTAAAACAAAATCCTTTAAATGACAATAATTATTTTATGTTTGGTGAAAACATTTATACTCAAATCTTTAGTATGCCAATGGGGAACCCACTATCACCTACTATAGCGGATATCATACTTGACAACCTACTTGACGATGCAATTACTGAACTGGAAAATGAAAATATTTACATTAAATATATCGCCAAATATGTAGACGACATTTTGGCGATAACTCGCATAGAAGACAAGGACACAATTCTGTCAATTCTTAACAAACAACACCCTAAAATACAATTTGCAACTGAGATTGAGAAAAACGGAGAAATCGCGTACTTAGACTCAAAAATTATACGCAAAAATAATAAGATTATGTTTGATTGGTACACTAAAGAAACATCTTCAGGAAGGTTAATGAATTACCACGCTACACAACCCAAAAATCAAATTATAAACACAGCAAAAAATTTTATTTCTAGGGTATACAACATAAGTGATACACAATTTCATAATAAAAACAAACACATTATAACAAACATTTTAAAAAACAATAGCTTCCCCACCAAACTCACATCTACATTGATAGACAATACGATTAAACAATTGGATAAGGACAAAAATAACCACAACAAATCTGCAAACATAGAAAAAGAAGAGAACAAATTTTACAGTGTAAAATACATACCTGGGTTAACCGATAATAATAATATACGGTCGTCAATAAAAACAAAAAACATCTGTTTTGCATACAAACCCAATTTGACATTAAGTACAATTTTTTCTAGAGTTAAGGCGCCAATTAATAAACAAAAACAAAGTAACATTGTATACGAATTACAATGTGAAGGAAATGACAAACAGCCACGCGAGCTAATTTATATAGGAACAACAAAACGTACACTGGAGACAAGAATGGGAGAACACAAGATGGACATAATGCGGAGAAACGAGACAACAGCACTAGCACAACACATCCTACATACTGGTCACACAATTAGGTTCGATGATGTAAAAATTCTAGATAAACAAAATAAAGAAAGAAAGAGGTACATAATTGAAAGCCTAAGAATCCAACAACAAATTAATAGAACAATGAATTTGAAGGAAGACACGAACAAAATAAATGCGAGCTATATTGTTGCCATTACTTAAGCTGTGATATATTTAAAGTTTAAAGTAATATGTATTTTTTAAATATTAAAATTAATTTTTATATTTGTATGATCCTGAGTACATCTAAAACTTTTTAATGTGATTAAATTTTCATATTGTAAGTCTTTAATGTTTATGTGGTACATTATTGTATTTATTTTATTGTTTTTATAATTTTTAAATAGACAATCCCTTGAAAAAGTCGACAAACAATCGACGAAACGTCGGGAACAAAATATTGTAATTAAAAATTGAATTTTATTTACATTGAAGAAATTTAGGCCCTATTAGCTTGACAAAAATAATATTCAAAATCCTTTAAGCTTTAGCATTATACATTAAAAACACATTGGGACGAACAACGAATTTTCGCACATGTTCGTCGTTTAAAATAAAACCAATTTGTAAATTTAAAATACACTCAATTAGGGCGTTGGTCAAAATTCGCTGTATGCGGGGAATTCAGCAAGTCAGTACCAGGTGACCATGTTAAATTTAAGCTTTTAAGTGTTTTAGTTGATAAAGTTATTTTTAACTTTAATTGCTCCCAGTAAAAAAAGAGCGCTGATATATGCGCTAGACATTACACAATACTTAAAAACGCCAAATACGTTCCTGTAATGGTCCGGACGAAACGCCAATACGTTTCGTGGAGTGTGGCCTGTATATAGGGGTGGATTTGGGCTACAGCAACAGAATACCAGCCAAGGATCCAAACACCTTGGTATATTCCCCGAGAGAACGCCAATTGCGTGGTCCGGGCGAAACGCCGATACGTTTCGTGGAGGGTGTAGGGTGGCTTCGGGATTTACCGCGTAAATATCACCCAAGTATCCAAACAACTTGATGATATTAATAAGGCTAGAAAAGAAGAGTTAAAAAAACACAGATATTCAAAAAACACATAAAGCACTTTTAACCATATAAAAACTCTGGTTTATTTTTCAAAACGTTATGAAATTCCATTTATTTAGTGGCAAAATTTTAAATTTCCAAACAATTTAAATATGTACAAGTTTATCTTTTACAAAAGTTTGGTTTGGAGACAATTTAATTAAAACGCAAAACTCGCAATTCAATATATGACCGAACAATATGGAGGTAAAACAACGATTCGACTCAGAAATTTTACAAGTTAAAAAACCTAAACGTAACGAATAGTACATAAAAAAGTAAAATCCTTAATGACGGTGGCGACTTAAGTTGTCAACTCCTCTCACACACAATAGACATCAGGGAAGAGAAAACGGCTGCCCTCAGTTTAGACGTAAACAATACTACCTGCCTGTTTACCGATTTCGAACGTCAACGTTCGCATAGAAAATTATATTTAAAACAAAAATAAAATTCTAAAATTTGTTTTTGTTTAAATGTAGTTTTCTGTGCGAATGTTAACGTTCGAAATCGATGAACAGGCTGTAACACAGAGAAGCGAGTACCATTTAAGAGATTTTTTTTTAATCAAAAAAACGATTGAATAACTTCGCATTATCTCTTATGAGTAAGCGGGTTGTAAGTGATTAATTAAAATTACTATTTTAAAGAAAAAAAATTCACGAACAATGTTTTAAGTGATTCTGTTATTCCCTTTCATGGAAGCAGGTTATATTGAAATGATTCAAAAATTACTTTACGATCACTCCCGAAATACATACAAATGAAATTTTTTTTAACGCAATCAGTCCATAAATTGTTTTTTTTTAGCAGAGAGGAAAAATGTAGTGTTTTCAAGTGGGAATTCGCCATATGAAAATCATGTCTCTGGTAAGCAGGTTTGTAAGGGCGTATTGTGATTTTCTCCGTTACAAAACTGCTTACCAGTAAGCTCCATTTTTTACTGGGCTATTTTATTTTAATTTTAAAGGATTAAAAATAATTTTACAAAATATTTAACTATAAAAATTCGTTTTTCTACTTAAAGCTAGATTACACTATTGTACTTTTTTAAAAAATTTATAAATAATAATACTTTTAATTTGATCAGGGTTGCATTTTATTTCACGTGTGAGTGTTTATACTTTGTGTGATGGTGTGAACACAGACAGTAGCAACAAAACTTATTGGATTTCTATTTCACAATGTATTATGGAATACGTAAGACTTGTTAGATAGTGAAAACTAGTCTTTAGGAAGCATATTCGACAAGAATGCTATTCATGGAACGCTGCATCACGAGATATCCAAAGTATGTGTGCACAAAATTCTTTGCCTATTCTAGCCCAGCACGTTTTTCAATAAAGATCAGTAGGCATTGAAATAGCAGACACCAGTCCATATCAGCAATCAGAAGGCGTAAACCCATCTGCGGCTTCACTTGAGAAAATCAGCGGATGACATTGCCGGACAATCCATTGACTAGAACCCACAGGGCAGCCGACTCAGTTGCACCCATCGCACACATAGGGACGGTAAATGGAATTAGAAGTAGTGAGCCTAAGCATTAGCTGGATTTAAGTAACATAGTGTTTCTTATATAGAGTTTATTGAAACTTCATTGTTGTGGCCCTATGCTTCGTAAGAGGTAAAAATTTACACATAAATATATAAAAAGTTTTTCTTTGTAGCATATTAAAATAATCCGGGGCATCAAGGTTAGATTTGGCTAACGTTATTGCAAGATTTACTTTTTAAAATGTTTGCTATAAAATCATGCTCTAGGAAATTTTTCTTTCAAAACCATTTGCCCTTTTATAAAATTTATTGCACAAAGAAAACAGAGTGTAAAAGAATTGTCATCTTTAATGACAATTTTATTTTACTTATATTAAAACTTTTACATTTTATTAATATTATACATATAAACAGATTTATCTTTTTCCTTGTGTATATACAGTTGTGCATATGTATGTATGTTCAATGTATTTTTCTGGGAAACAATCTTTTTCCTCATTAACACTTTCATGTGTCTTGGCCGTAGGCAGACAACTGTAGGCCTTTGTAAGCAATAGTCCTTGTTACATATTAAAACTTGAAGCTTACAGACGTTGTGTGTTAATAACTTGAATAGAGCACAGTGGGACTACTACAGCTATTGGTAGGGTTACAGCTGCTGGTGTTGTGGCCACATTTAAAAAGGAACCACAATTCAATATATATACAAACATACATATTTTTACATTTAAGTAATAATTTATCTGTGCGCGTTATACAAGTTTATAAAGGATGATGAGTACAATTTGCTTATTCCTCTGCTTTTATAGTGTTTTTATTTATTTACTTTTTTTTTGTCCTTTCGTAAATACTTTTAATGAAGCGCATTAATTTTTGTGCGTTTCGTGCTGTTTTTTTTTATATAACTTTTACATTCGCTTTTTGCTGCTCTGATAAACAACAATTTTATTTTCTTTTATTCCCTCTTCTGTCGTCATGTTTAACATCGACCCACAAAATATGAATATAAATAAAAAAAGGGAAAACACGACAAGAAATTATATAATAAGAACAATATTTACATAATTTACAAAGTCATATGTTGTGTTTTACATGACGTAGACGACTCTATGCTCTGGTTACAAGACTTAAAGAAAACAACAACAATTACAAAAGCAGCGGCAGCAAAAAAAAAAAAAAAAAAAAAAATACTGAAATTAAAAAATGAAAAGCACACAACAACACGATAACAAAAATGACAAGGAGTCGTGTTTTTAAAAGGAGTTAAATACTGCGTAAGAGAATATTTGCTGTGGTAGATTATATTCAAACACAATGTTGTCACTTAAGGTCTCTTTTAGCACAGCTTCTGTTAAATATAAAGGTTTTTATGAAATCTTTATCATTTCAAGTGCTCTTGTATGTGTTTTTGTGCGTGTTTTGCACATTAAAAAGAAAAATGTTTAACCACAAAAGGGTTCTAAATGTTTAACAACACTGTGTTATTTTTAATGGCAAATTTAAATTTATAATTTTATATATTTGTTAGTTTTTTAGGGATTTTAATTAAAATATGTCAAAATGTATAAAGCTGCTAGGTTTTTTGTATTCGAGACGGATAAGTGGTATGTAAAGTAATTTTCTTCATGACAGTGAAAAATAATTTTTGTACTATAAAATGTTTATTTTATAATAATATATGTACATTAGAGCGACTCACCAAAAAAAGTGCTCGATGTACCCTTCTAAAAATTAACCTTGGACTTTTTTAAGATGACATTTTAAATATTTCGGCTCCAGCTTTGTGCTCTCGTGAGTTAGACCAGTTTGAAAAAGGGTATATTTTTGCATGTTTTGTTAATTTGTGAATCTTTTCCCTTACCAACATATAAAAATTGGGTATCGTAAGAAAGGTTTTTTAAGGCGCGTCCAACTGTATATACAATTTATCCAAGGACAATCATCCATGTCCTTTTTTTAAGGATTTTCTGTAAAAATAACGGTTTTTGAATTTTTTGTTCGGGGGTTGTTTGTAATAAAAGTGCCAAATCAACATATTTTATTCTTAATGCCTGGAACAGAATTAAGCAGTTGTAGATATAGCTGAAGCTAAAAAATGCTCTGTAGCGCAACAAAGTTAATAACTTCGAATTTTGCGTTTTGCGTTTCAACTTCAACTACAACGACTACTATAACTACGTATTCTGTTGGCACCATTTTGAAACTGCCGTTTTTAACTCTCGACGGTTTGCAGCGCTATTCCAAACGTTGTACTACAGCGACTATTTTTGTTCCCCACTTGTACGAATTTTTTTAGTTCAGTGGTGGCTCGCTCAAAAAGCATGACTATGACCACTGCATTAAAAAAAAAATCAATATGTTATTCGTTTCTCGCTAGCAGGGCAATTCGGAAGTTACTGAAATTTGAAATTTTGTTGCTGCTAGTGCAGAAGTTTGTCACTTTAAAAATCATTACAATAGAGATATGTTAGGCGTGGCTTTACACAATAAAGCAGTTCGTGGAAGAAAGTGGTGGTATTCCTTATAGACGAATGCAATTCGTGATCAGCCCTGGAGTCTACTCTGGGGCCTAATTCTGGCAGTCATTATCGAGTACTTTCTCGATTCGAAGGCAAGTTTATTTCTAATTCTTTCCGTCGATACTAAACGAATCGAAATTATTTATTCAGTATTGTGAAACTCAAATTAATGCTTTACAACACTGAAAAAATAATTCCGATTCGTTCAGTAATGACTGAAATAATTAGATGGGTAATTCCATTTCAAAACGACCAAGAGTGGGACACGACCCCTTTAGATTTTAATGAAATTTAGTGAGAAGGTTCCTTTTATCCTATAAGGAACATATATGAACGAAAAAAAATTAAAATATTTTTTTTTCAAAAGTTATGTCATATTCAATATGTCATAATTTGGCCGAATTGGCCGAATGTGTTGAGCTTATTTCTTCAATATCTCCAAAACTTGACATACGAAGACGATTCTGATGTCATTTTAAAGAGAATACTTGGGGCTACAAACCATATATTAATAAAAGTTTCTGCAAAATAATAAATTTTAAAAACGGACTAACACAAAAACTTATTTTTTTATTTGGCTGATTTTTTTATATAACACCTCAAACTGTTCTTTAAAAATCCAGAAACTTTGAAGGAGGTGTTTGTTTTCTTTTTTAGGATATGATTTTTTTTCTTTTGCAACCTTTATAAAAATAATAATAATAACTACACTGTGCTAGTTGCAAAAAACAGACACGCCGGGCACCTGGCATTTTAACCTAATTGAGGCACGCTGAATCCAGTGGCGCTAGCCGTTTGTTTAGGTTAGCTCTTGTTTTCAAGATACACTGTTATTTCGAAAAACAAAGAAGAAAGTATAATCGGTCAAGCCCGACCATGGGATACCCTATAGCATAGTATTTAAAAACAAATTTCCTAGAGTGTAATCTATTTGGGACCCATGGGCAATCATGGAGCCACCAGAACAAAATTGTGTTATGAGGTTAAGATTCGTTTAAAAGTTCTTTTAACCGAATATTATTTAGATATCTTCATCTACATATATGAGTTTTTTGGATGAAGGTTTATATGTATCCTGTGGTTTATTTTGGACCTACCTGGACAACATTTTGTCATGACATAGTAGCTATCGTAAAAGTCATTGTCGCCAATTTGTTTTAAATTTAATTGATTAATTAATATCTTAATTTCGGAATAACAATCAAAAACTATAAATCTTACATCATCAACATCAAAAAAAATATTGTTTAACCAAGAAGAATGTTTGTTTTTTAAAACGTTCAGTTGCATCTGCTTTTTTCCAAAATTTATTCATTTTGATATAAAAAAAAATTAATATCTCGCCTATTTTTCTTTGAATATATTTATATACCTCGGATTCTTTATTTATTTTATCCAGCAGTCAACTATATCTGAATTATATAAAATAAAAACCATCACAACAGATTATTTACTTTGATATATAACTTAATTGTTTATTGGGACATTTGTTTACACTGCGATTAGAGATGTGCACGTTCATTTATTGAACCACGCGCCTTTACTTTTACTCGTTTGTAAAAGTAGCTTTTTATTAAACATATAAATTGATTTAACATTTAAATAGAAAATTTGAATTTTCTTTTTAATTGAAAACCCTGTATGCAATATTTTCGAACACTACACAATAAAATTGCTTTTACTACAAACAAAGGGTGTTGCCTTTGTTAGCGTCATCTTGTAGCGACAAAAAGAAACATACACAACTTTTATACAAATTTTTATTCATTTATCTTGTCAATTTATCTTATTCAATAGTATATATATTTGGATTTATTTCTAATTATGTCCCTAGTTTATTTTTTTTTAAACTAATTCAGTCTATGAAAATTTAAGCAAAAATCACGAAAATAGCATTTTTTCTCAAGTTGTGGTAAAAATTTTAATTGTTTTTCTTGTAGTTATTAGAAAACAGCCTAAATGTTCGAAAACAGAAAAAAACCCATAAATATTTTTCTTTTTTTTCATATTCCATCAAAGCTAAGCAATTTTTAGAGCTTAAGTAAATAATAAGCAATTTTCAAACCATTAAAAAATATGTATAGGAAAATAATTCACCTAAAATAGTTGGTTTAGAATATAGTTAGCTAATACAGAAAAAAATTTGAATCTCGTTATCCAGAAAATGAATTTTTTACAATTATTTTCTTGAAACAATAAAAAACCAAGGGCATTCGTGATTTCAGCGCCCTCTTATGCCGTGAAATGCAGACAAACACCAACCATTTTTTTTATACATATTTTAATTTCTTTTTTTTTTGAGTGGTATTAGTTTAAATTTATATATCACAGTATTCGCAGTTTATTTTAGCAAAATCATGAAAATAGCAATTTAAAAATTTTTTTTTTTCAAGCTGTGGTAAAATATTTTCAATTGTTTTTCTTGTAGTTATTAGAAAACATTCTAAATATTCGAAAGCAGAAAAAAACCATGGACAATATTTATCTTTTTTTTTAATATTCCATAATATTTTAAAAATTTTTTAGAGCTTAAGTGAATAATAACCATTTTCATTATATTTTGGAAATAAGAATATAACATACTCCTCGTGCGTTTCTTCTTCTTTTTTAATTGTTAATGTTAATGAACAACTTAAATAATAATAGGGTTCGTTCTAGGGACGGAATTGGGACGATGATAAAAATTTTAGGCGCTCAAAGGAGTGGTATTAAGATCTGTCACATCAACGCACAGAGCTTGAGACAAAAAATTGAAGTGTTTAGGTTTATTTTCGAGCACTCTGGCGTTGATTTGATATGTGTATCTGAGACATGGCTTAAACCTGAGTTCAATGATCTGTCAATTTCTCTGCAAGGATACAATATTAGGAGAGTAGATAGAAATGGGTACGGAGGTGTGGCAGTTTATGCGAAAAAAGGGATTGCAATTAAAGTTCTCAGTTCATCTACGGATAATGTTGTGGTTACTGGTGCCGAAAATTCTGGAAATCTTATAGAATATCTTTTTCTGGAAGTAGGCTTGGAGGGAAGGAAACTACTTTTAGGTTGTGTTTATAGACCTAATAATCGCATTTGTATGGAGAACTTTATGAACACCCTTGAAACATATACAGTCTTATACGAAGACGTTATCATTACAGGTGATTTCAATTCAAATATTTTAGTGAACCCTTATCTGACTGACAATATGCTTACACTTGGTCTTAATTCACCAAACACAAATATAGCTACGCATTATACAAGTACAAATAATACACTTCTTGATCTCTTCTTTGTTGCGGATATTTCGAAGGTGTTGCTTTATGATCAACTGCCTGCCTCTTGTTTCTCACACCATGACCTAATTTTCATGACGTATAATTTACAGTTCAATGTGCCACAGCAACTTGTTAGATACCGTGACTTTCAGAACATTGCGTTTGTAAGATTAGGGGAAGAATTTCTCAGGATTGATTGGAGCGTGCTATATAACCTGATATCAGTTGATGATTAGCTCTCTTTTCTACAACACAACGTAAACTATTTATATGATCTTGTGGTTCCTTTAAGAACAAAGAATGTAAACAGACATAATAAGCCCTGGTTCACTCAGGACATAAAACAAATGATTAGTCGCAGAGATTCCTCATATGCTCGGTGGAAACGTTTTAAAACCGCAGAATTGCATGCAGAATATCGAATAACACGTAAAATTACGAACAGATTAATTAAGAAAGCAAAATTTGACTACTATGCTTCAAAGTTTTCCGCTGCCATAGGGTCGAAAAAAACTTGGCAAGCAATTCGTGAAATTTTTATTGGTAAGGCTTGTAGGCAAGGGTCCTGTACTATCGACGCTAACGTCCTAAATAACCAGTTTTTAAATATCCCATATGTGGCTCCATCTGCTGCTTACTATAACCTCGCTAATGACAGTGCACACAGTCATTTCTATTTTACTCATGTTGGGCAGTCTGACGTCTTATCCAGTTTATTATCAATAAAATCTAATGCAGTTGGTGTGGATGGAATTGATCCTAGGTTTTTGAAGATCCTCATTCTTAAACTTCTTCCTTTTATAACTTTTGTTTTTAATAAGATTTTTACCACCAACCAGTATCCAAAAATATGGAAACTGGCAAAGATTATTCCTATACCAAAATCCAATTCTGATTACAGGCCAATAGCAATCTTGCCATTTTTATCTAAAGTTTTTGAAAGATTAATTCATAAACAAATCTCACAATATATTGAAACAAATAATATGCTGACTGGTCGTCAATCTGGTTTCCGTGAAAATCACAGCTGTGTTACGGCTCTTGTGGATGTTGCTGAGGACATAAGACAACAGGTAGAATGCGGTAATGTTACATTTTTAGTTCTCCTGGATCATTCCAGGGCATTTGACACGGTTGACCACAGCATTTTGTGTTATAAGCTTAAAAATATGTTTGGATTCGCATCAACTGCCACATGCTTAATAAATTCATATCTAACTGACAGATGTCAATATGTCGAAACACCTGCATCCGTTTCCAGGAGTTAGGTCGTGTTTATGATTGGGCTACTGATAATGGTCTGGCAATAAATCCTATTAAGTCGAAAGCGTTAATTACACTTCTTTACAAATTTTTAATTTGGAAAATTACCAAGAACGCCACGTGCCTAGATAAGTTAATTTTGACCTCCTGAACACGAAAAACGCTGTAATTTTTTTTCAAAAGTACAGTTTTTTAGATAACGGTACTTTTGTGTTTTTCGGTGTATGGTCCCACTCAAACCCTTGTGGAGCCCAACCGAAAAGTCCGATCGAGATAAATGGCATATCGTTGGAAAGGTAATTGAATGCCTTATCTGATAAGAATTGGCTGAGTTATGGCACCTCAAAGTTCGAAATTAGCCTATTTTTTACGTTTTTTTCAAAATTTTTAATTTTTGTTTCGTTTTTTTTCTACGTTATAGTAAATATCTGGAATGTTTTATTCTTTAACCAAATAGGTTATTTAATTACCAACATTTTAAGCGTAATTTGAAAAAATCGGATGAAAAATAAAGTTTTTATTAAGGATTTTGTCGAACGACAATATTTTCATCGCATATAAAATTCCGTCTTTTTTTAACCATCAGTTTTAACGTATTTAAAAAAAAAACGGAATTTTATATGAGATGAAAAATATTGTCGTTCGACAAAATCCTTAATAAAAACTTTATTTTTCATCCGATTTTTTCAAATTACGCTTAAAATGTTGGTAATTAAATAAACTATTTGGTTAAAAAATAAAACATTCCAGATATTTACTATAACGTAGAAAAAAAAACGAAACAAAAATGAAAAATTTTGAAAAAAACGTAAAAAATAGGCAAATTTTCGGTTGGGCTCCACAAGGGTTTGAGTGGGACCATACACCGAAAAACACAAAAGTACCGTTATCTAAAAAACTGTACTTTTGAAAAAAAAATTACAGCGTTTTTCGTGTTCAGGAGGTCAAAATTAACTTATCTAGGCACGTAGCGTTCTTGGTAATTTTTGGCTGTTAACCAGTGTTATTAAAAGGAGGTTATTGAAACTTGATTTTAATTCTATATTGTCTATAAACAACCAGTCCATTAATATTGTAAACTCGGTCAAAAATCTTGGTGTATATTTTAACAACACTCTCACCTGGTCTAACCAAGTTAATTTTATATGTGGTCGAACGTATTCAATGTTAAGAAACCTCTGGCAAACTCAGTATTGTACTCCAATTAAATTAGACCTCTCCTTGCTAAATCTTACCTAATACCGATTTTATTGTATGGCTGTGAACTATTTGCCAGTTGTGATAATAAAAGTAAAAGAAAACTAAATGTGACCTTTAATAACATTATTCGGTATATATATGGCCTTAGAAGATCTGATCATATCTCCCCTTACTCAACATTGCTCTATGGCATTAGCTTTGATAATTATTTAAAGGTACGCATTTTGCTGTTCATGCATAAAATTATATATACACATCAACCGGAGCATCTTTATGAACGTCTAAGTTTTTCAACGCTTCCCAGAGGTAAACGAATTATTGCATTTGCTTATCAAACTCTGATCTCCAAGTATCAATTCTTTATTCATGCCATCAGCCTCTGGAACGTAATTCCCTATAGATTACAGACCATTAGTAACGCACGACAATTCAGGAAATATATTTTTTGCCATTTTTCACGTTGAATTTATATTTATATTTTTGCATGCTTTATATTGATTTTTGCTAAGATTGTCATATAAAACTAAATTATAATTAATCCTATTTTAATTTTTTAATTACTTAATAATATATAATACAGTTTTGTTATCTGATTCATTGTATTTATGTAAGCTCAGTTCCATACTGCAATATAAGACTTAAGTCTTGTGTATGGGGCATCGAAAAGAAAAAAAAAAAAAAACCAATAAAAAAACACTAATGAGAAAATAATTCAATAAATTTTTTTTACAGTTAGTTCTAAATATAGTTAACTACTATAGAAAAAAATTTCAATCTCGTGCTTCAAAAAACAACAGTTTTACAACAGTTTTCCTGAAGCATGTAAAACTCAAGTAGTTGTTTAGCCATTTTTACTTTTAATTCTCAAACTTTGGCGCCCTCTAGCACCGCCAAAAAGAGTTATGTAAATCTTAAAAATTCTTCAAAATTCATTTGAATTATTTTGTTATCTATCGATCTTTACATTTGTAAGTACAATATATGACTTGTTTTTGTTTAAAGCTTTTATTTAACTTACAATGTATGTATGTATGTATGTATGTATGTATGTATGTATGTATGTTTGATCGGGTTTAATCTTGCAACTCAATTTTGGAGCAGTTATCTTCAAGCTATTGCGCTCAAATTTTGTACACACGTTTAGTTTGGATGACAATGCATGGAAAACTGTGTGAGGTCATTCTTAATCCAATGTGGCGGGCACATACAATATGGCGGACTTGTTATTTTTAGTCCACTTCTACAATATTGGTATCAAATGAAAGGGCTGGATAATAATATCTCGAAAAATAAAGTGGTCGCTCTAAATCCAATAAGGCGGTACAAACAAGATGGCGTACTAGTTATTTTTAATGCACTTTTACAATATGGGTATCAAATGAAAGGGCTTGCTAAGATTAACTCGAAAAATAAAGTGTCACTCTTAATAAAATTTGTTGGACACACACAACATGGCGGACTTGTTATTTTTAAATGAAAGGGCTTGCTAAGAATATCTCGAAAAATAAAGTAGTGAGTCTAAATCCAATATGGCGGCACACACAAGATGAAGGACTAGTTATTTTTAATGCACCTCTACAATATGTGTATCAACTGAAAGGGCTTGCTAAGAATAACCGGAAAAATAAAGTGACGTCTCTAGATACAATATGGCTGACTAAGTTTTTAATGCTTGCTAAGAATACGAATATGTAGGAGTTTTAAAACAATTAAAAGTAAAAATTTTTTTTTAAAAGGTATCTATTATTTAAATGCGCTAAAAAGTAAAAAATAAATTAAAAGAGATAAGCCTTTTTAAAAAACAAGCTTTTATTTGAATGCGCTAAAAAGAAAAACAAATAATATTTTGCTTTAAAACTTTTACTTCAAACTTATAACGTCATTACACAATTTATATGATATAAAAGCTTGTCGCGATATTTACTAGTGAAGAAAAATAAGTAAATTAATAACTTGATTTTTACTATTAAAATTTTCAAACTAAGTAAATACAAGTACTTAAATCTTGCGACAAGCTTTTGTATCATATAAATTGTGTAATGACGTTATAAGTTGAAAGTTAAAGTTTTAAAGCAAAATATAATTTTTTTCTTTTTAGCGCATTTAAATAAAATTTTGTTTTTAAAAAGGTTTTTTACTTTTAATTTATTTTATTTATGTCTATGGGCCACAGCACAAATTACAAATTATCTTCACAAATTACAGTTTATTAGTTTATTTTTCAATTTTAATGTACTTTCGATAAGTTTGCTTTTGCTTATAATTTTTTTTTTTTTTTAAGCTCATAACATATTTCACTCACTAAAAAAACCAAACAATCTTTTTTTAACAGCAAAATATATTCCAATTTATAAAAATTTTTTCTTAAATTTAAACATCTTTTTAAATGTAAACAAAAAATGTAAAATTAGAATTTGCAAAAAAAGAAGTTATATAATATATTTCATTCCTTTTAAATTTTACTCTTAGGGCTACATAATAATAACAAAAAAGTGTCAGTACAAATTATACCCTTGGGCATTACACTCGCACACATGTACAATACTTATGCTCAATCATACACATACAAACATGTTACACAACATCTTTTATTTATTAGATACTCATACCTCCTATGTGTACAAAATATAAACTTACATCATTTTCCTTTCTTTGTTTTCGCTTAAAGTTACGAAAACTTGTATGAAGAAAACTCAGTCGACGTTTTATGTTTTTAGGGGATACAAATGGCGAACCTTTAAACCGAAACCTCCTTTTACTAAGAATATTGGCTGAAGTTCTGGAAATACTTTCTGAAAACCCCTTTTTATACGCATGCAAAAAAATTAAAGCAGAATATTGCTAAAATGTTTTCGTTTGGTTTTCCTTTCGTAAAATTACACTAAAAATATCGCCTTTGCCACAGCTAAAGGAAATTGATTTGTATTTATTTTGGCAGATAAGTACAGTTTAATATGCACACGCAAGGTTTTCAAGTAAATTGTGAGAAGACAATCTGTTTAAGTAGTATGAAATGTTAAAGCGATTTAAGTTAATGTCTTCTTAACCATACGTTATGGTTTTAAATTATTGTTAAGTTTTTATAATTTTGGATAACAAATTTCAAATTTATGTAAAACAAGAAAGCAATGAACTAATTTTTTTTTATTTGTTCTCCAAGATTTTTAGACAATATTACAATATAAATACATAAAAATATATATATACGGATAAATGTATATACGGAAAGTTTTCAAACATTTTCCTTTAACAGGACCTTAAACGAGAAAGAAAGAAATCTTGAAAAATTTGCTATATTAAGAAAGTTTTGCGAACACTTAAAGAAGGGTGTTTAGTTAAATGCATTAGAACTTAAACTTATAATACAAGACAAAAATATTGTTGTTCATAGCCTTAATTTTTTTTAAATATGATTTCCAGCATACGTCCGCCGCAGCTTCGAGTTACATGGTCCGTCCATTCGATCAGCCAATTTTTGATCTGCTCGTATAGCGTCAATGGTGGCTTGAATATTGGCTTCCAATGCTTCAAGAGTTGCTGATTTTTTAGCATAAGCCAATGACTTAACATATCCCATCAAAAGTAATCCAGAGGCCTTAAATTGCAAGAGCAGTATACAGGACCACTTCTGGAAATAAAGTTGTTACCAAATTTTTATTTCAACAGATCGATTGTTAAGTGCGCTGTATGTCAAGGTGTTTCTTGCAAATAAATTTTTGGAAACAAAATTAGTCAGCATGGCTCGATGACGCTTGCCATTCATCGTACCTGCAGCTTCTTGCTCATTTCGAAAGTAATGGATTCGTTAAAGGCTTGAGGATTGTCTTCGCTCCAAATACTGCAATTTTGCTTATTGACCAAGCGATTTACCCAGAAATGAGCTTCGTAAAATAAACGAAGTGTTCCATGAACTTCACGAACAGATTTCTATATTTTAGCACAAAAAATGTCTGCAATTCAAAAGAGTTGTTCTAGCGTTAAACGATTCATGATGATATTCCAAACCTTACTAAACTGAAATGCCAACCAAGTTTAACATTCTCAGCTATCAAACCACAGTTATCGATAGCAAAAGTTCTCATGCAGTTAAAAAAACACCCTATATTAATAGAAAATAAGAAAATTATACGATGATTAGCTACCCAGCATAAACTTACATTGTAATGTAATGAGTTTATGATACAAGATCGATATCAGATATAATAATTTATATTACCTAGACGATATCGTTTTAATATCGTTTGGCTGATTGGGAAGTGTAGTTTTTATTCAAGTTTTTATTTTCAAATACATATCAAAATCAATTAAGTATTTAAATTTTTCATATTCAAACTATAATTGATAATTAATAAAAAAACAAATTGTAAAAACAAATATTTAAAATCAATTTATATTACCGTAGGAACAGAATTGCATCGTATGAACGTAGTAGCGTACAACGTTGCCAAATGTAAACGTCGTACGTCGACCAAGATCTAATTCTATATATATATATATAAAATTAAATTATTTTTGTGTTTTTTAATTGAATATTTGATAACAAAATAAAAGGAAAGAAAAATAAACAATAATTTGAATAAATTTGGAACTCTTTAATATTATTTTGAAAACAAAACCAAATACCTTTACGACGGCATTGTGAGTAAATGTAGCGTGTTTCTAATGTGTTCCTAGCATTAGATTTGAATAAATAAAACCTTAGATGCATTTTACTATGGATCTATATATATAAAATAGGATGTATGTATGTATGTAACGTATGGACTCCAAAACGGCTGGTCCGATTTTGATCAAATTTTCAGGGAATCTTCAGAATATTCAGGCGGGTGACACTGTGAAGTCTGATTTTTGAGTTTCGGTCTGCGGGCAGAGGGGCGTGGCAGAATCCAATTTTCATATTGCACCACCATTGACTTCTTAATAATTTGGACGATTTTTTCTTTTTAAAAATGATCGCCATGGTCCAACTGAGATTTATACGAAAATAAAATTTGCCCCGCCCACTTTTACACCCACTTTTTTCGAATTACCTAAAATTAGAAAACGGCTCCATCGATTTGACAAATTTTTCTTTCAAATGTTCGTATTAATCCATTTTAAGTTTTCATCGAAAGAAAAATTTACCACGCCTACTTTTACGCCCACTTTTTCTATTAAGCGCATAAGTTGAGAACGACTTGACCGTTTCAAAAGATTTTTTCTTTAAAATTATTACCATGGTCCAACTTAGGTTTTTACGGAAAGAAAATTTTGCACCGCCCACTTTTTCGATTTACCTAAAATAAAAAAACGGCTTCATCGATTTGACTAATTTCTCTTTTAAATGTTCGTGTTAATCCATTTTACGTTTTCATCGAAATAAAAATGTATCACGCCTACTTTTACCCCCACTTTTTCTATTAAGCGCATAACTTGAGAACGGCTTGACCGATTTGGACGATTTTTTCTTTAAAATCATCGCCATGGTCCAACTTGTGTTTTTACTAGGAATTGCTGATCGGTTTTAACTGAAATCGAAACCGCGGTTTTAATGCCTACAAAAACGAAACCGAAAACCGACCAAAAAACCTCGGTTTTAGCTTTTACTTAAAATGTATATTTATGCTAAAAAAAATTGCAAATTATACATATTACTCGTACTTCACACAAAAACTTTTTACAAAATAGCCTGGAACAATGGCAAGGTAATCTCAAAATGTTCTAAATTTAAAATTAGTACTAAGAAGAACAAATGTTTTTTTTAGTAAACTCCCAGCCAGCATTTTTTTAAAATTTTTAATCATATTTAATTAAGTCTTTTTTGACTCTTCAGCTCGATTAAAATACCAGATATGCGCTCATTTTCCGATAATAAATGATCTTTTTGTCGGGAGAAAATGGTACCCTACCCGCGACTCTTCTTAAAGGGTCATATATGATTCGTTTTTTTATTAGTTTACAGACATTTTCGACTCTTTTTTAATAGTTTTTGTTATTGAATTTCAAATCAAACACTTTTAAATCATAAGCGCGAGTCATTTTTGTGTCGATTTTTAAGCGTGCTAATAACACTGCATTGCAAATTTTTAATTTGGAAAATTACCAAGAACGCCACGTGCCTAGATAAGTTAATTTTGACCTCCTGAACACGAAAAACGCTGTAATTTTTTTTTTCAAAAGTACAGTTTTTTAGATAACGGTACTTTTGTGTTTTTCGGTGTATGGTCCCACTCAAACCCTTGTGGAGCCCAACCGATCGAGATAAATGGCATATCGTTGGCAAGGTAATTGAATGCCTTTTCCGTCGATATGCTAAAAATTTTTATCTGATAAGAATTGGCTGAGTTATGGCATATTTGCCTATTTTTTACGTTTTTTTCAAAATTTTTCATTTATTTTTATTTTCTACGTTATAGTAAATATCTGGAATGTTTTATTTTTTAATCAAATAGTATATTTTATTACCAACTTTGAAAAAAAATCGGATGAAAAATAAAGTTTTTATTAAGGATTTTGTGGAACGACAATAGTTTCATCCCATATAAAATTCCGCCTTTTTTTTAACCATCAGTTTTAACGTATTTAAAAAAAAACGGAATTTTATATGAGATGAAAAATATTGTCGTTCGACAACGATATGCCATTTATCTCGATCGGACTTTTCGGTTGGGCTCCACAAGGGTTTGAGTGGGACCATACACCGAAAAACACAAAAGTACCGTTATCTAAAAAACTGTACTTTTGAAAAAAAAATTACAGCGTTTTTCGTGTTCAGGAGGTCAAAATTAACTTATCTAGGCACGTGCCGTTCTTGGTAATTTTTGGCTGTAAACCAGTGTAATTAATCAGTTTTTAATCACCAAAAGTACTCAAAACAGACTCTACCGATGATTTTTGAAAAAACGATCTTCCAAGTGCTAGCAGGGTTGAAACAAACAAAAAAATTGTATTACATATATGTATACAAAAAATATATATGTTTATAGTTTTACTTGAATATTTTCAAAACCGAAAACCGAACCGAAACCGACCGGTTTTAACCATTTTAAAACCGAAACCGCGGTTTCACATTTTTACGGTTTTTAGCAAACTCTAGTTTTTACGGAAGGCCGTAAATTTCGTTTAAAGTTCAATTTAAATCGTCTGGTAATACAACACTAATGTTTGCTTAGGGCCAGCAACGCGGACCGGGTCAGCTATTTAATTATAAATATTATTAATCAACTCATAAATAAGTACTTATGGCTTAAACACAACTGGGACGAACAACGAACTTCGTCGGCAAGAATTCGTTGCGTAAGTTCGTCAAATGAGACACAATAAGTACGTGAATTCCAGGTATTAATGTGACTTAACATTTTTTTTTTTTAATTTTTAACAATGAATGCCTAAGACGCTAGATTATTTAATTATTTTAGTGCATCTATTTTCATCTTTTTTTAACTAGCAATCAATTTAATTAAAATTAGTTTTTGGGTTTGCTTCGAATTAGGCATTGCAATTGATAAGAGTTAAATATTTGCCCGGGCAATTTGCGCCCGCATCCCATGTTACGTTTAAAGCCGATTCGGTGTTCTTAATAATAGCGAGTCGTGAAACTATACAGATTGAAATCTTTTACACACTAACACCAACAGATGAAGTTTTAAGTTATAGTCCTTCGCTACCATGGAATTTGTTGTATTGATACCAATAAACACATAAGGGATAGCATTTAATTGTTCTCGGTTCGCTTTATGGTTCTTTAATTCTAAAAGAGAAATTGAGTTAAAAGAATAGTCACTCAATTTACCAAACTGCATATGTTGCATTTTTAACAAATCAATGTTCATTGATATCTTTTTACTGAATGCATGTGTGGTGTCAATTGCATGTGGGTTATTTATTAGGGTGGCTGGCCTTCATTTGGTAAATTTTATTAGGGGCTCTACAATATTTTTATTCATTATTTTTATAATGGATATGAGTAATTATTACGCCCGAGTTAAAGCGTGTTTTTTAGAGTGTCACAATTTAATAACAGCATTTAACAGCTGATAGTTGATTTTGTTAAGCTTGCTTTGAAATTTCATTATGAATGGACTTACACCAGAGCAACGCGTGCAAATTGTTGAAATTTGTAATCAAAATAATTGTTCTATTCGTCAAACTCATCGTGCACTCCTTCCGTTTTATGGCGTACATAATCGTCCTACACAGCGACTAATTCGAAAAACAATAGATCGTTTTTGGACCAAATTTAGTGCTACTGATAATGTGCATACCGTGAGACGTCGAACAGTGCGCACTGAATAAGCTGTAGCCGCTGTACAGGAAAGCCTTGAAGATGATCCTCATCAATCAATTCGTCGCCGTTGTCAGCCACTGGGGTTGTGTCCTTCTACTTAAAAGCCTACAAGATTCAAGTTGTGCAGGAATTCAAGCCAAACGACCATCGTATGCGCCGCCAATTCGGCGAATGGGCTGAAGCACAAATTGATAGTGATTTTGAATTTCCATTCAAAATTGTATTTTCCGATGAAATCATCGGGTGATTTAACCCCATTTGATTGTTTTCTTTTCTTGTCTACGCCGATAAGCCACAAACAATTGAACACCTGGAAACCAAAATTCGAAAATGTATCGGCCAAAATTGCCTCGAAAAGTTGTTGAAAATTGGTGTTCTAGAATACGCCTTCTACGCACCAGCCGTGGCGGCCACATGTCAGAAATCACATTAAGCATTAATTTCATAAAATTTTCTTTCTAATGAAGCCCGTTTCATTGATATTAAAAATATATTATCCTGCGTTTTTATGATTTAACCCTTTTGGTCCGACTTTTTATTTGAGAAACAACAATGTAAATGAAAAATTTGTTTACAAATATTGAAAAAGCTTAAAAATTTATTATGTTTTGCGTTATTACTTTTTCCGTAAGTCCTTTCATAATTCTGAGGTATTGTCTGAGACATTGTCCCAATCGGATTTTTCGGACTATTGTCCCAACCGGGTTTTTAATACAAATGGGACAATATGTCCCACTAGTATCGAAACTATGTACAAATCTTATAAAAATGTGCTCAAAATTTGCAACCGTTACTTCTTTGATAAAGTAACACAAAAAGTTCGACTGGGACAATTGCAAACGTTATTTTTTACTTTAAAGAACAAGTCGGATTATTCAAACATTGTCTGCAATGTATTATCCCAATAGGACCGAAAGGGTTAAACTTATATCCCTCTATAAAAAACTAATATTAACTATACATTTCATCATGACCTTAAAAGGATTTGTCCAATTTGGATAAATTATTGTGAATAAAATTCCTTTAAAGTCATCTTAACAAGTGATTTTTATATTTTCTACAGTTTCGGAGATATTTAGAAATTCGTGGTAGTAAGAATTTTTTTTATTACAAAATTTATATAAAAAATTTCTAAGGGCAAATATTAATTATTTTTCAAAAGAAGCCCCAGACCATGAAAACCCATTGAAAAATGTGGAACTATATCTACCCCGATTTTCACGAATTTATTGTCTTAACAAGCTGTAATAAAAAAGATTACTATCGTTGTAATATTTACTATGGCTACAGGCGTAGTAAAGTGTTTTCTGAGAGCAGGCTTTGTATAGAACCTATAGCAAGTTGTGGAACGAACTTCTTGAAGTGTAATTGAGTGATTTCTTTTCAACTTGTCATCGCAAGCATTGTTCGTTTTGGTTTTAGGCAGTTTTGTCCGACAGTCATATTTTTATGCGGCCTATGGTAAAGTGAAGACCGATCTTCACGAAATTTAGAAGTATGCTTGTTAGTATTATAAAACGATATTTATATAAAATGATTTTAAAAGAATGAGCGCATTTCGCCACCAAATTATGTCAGTTTTTGTTAAGAATTTTTAAGAAAGGTTATTTTACATTTAAATCCATAAACCTTTTGCTAATGAGCCGATTGTGCTGGGTCTCAATTTTGATCTGACTAGGAGAACTGAAAACAAATTTGCACTAAAATTTTTCTTATCTCTTAAGTTGCTTGAAAATGAGCATGATTTCAAGATATCGATAGACGGAAAGACTGTCATAAACTGCCCACATTTTAATCCAAAAAAACTTTCCTATTGAACGAATTGTTCTGAATCTCAATATTGAGCTGACTAGGAGAACAGAAAACAATTTTGCATCAAAATCGTTCTTATCTGTTGAGTTGTTTGAATGTGAGCGTGATTTCAAGATATGGATAGACGGAAAGACAGACATACACACAAACGGGTAAACTGTATATAAAAACCTGCTATTTATATCAAATTTACCGGAAACTTTGCATTTATAGGAAATCTTCTTTTTTGTAGGAAAGTTTTTTAAGTTTACGAATAAATTAATATATATTTAATTTTGTTAAGAAAAAAATCTACATTAAAGACTTTTTAGCAGTACATTTTAGACTTTTATTTGTTTGAAATCTGCTTACTTTTCGTATTATTATGACAAAATAATTTTTATTACATGTCTTAGTAGCTACATAAATGAATCCAATTTGTATTTTATAACAATAAAAATTCATTATTTCTATTGACCATTTTTATTATCTTTTATTTTTTATAGCCTTAATAACGCATAAATTTTTTTTGCTTCATTAATTAATTAATTTTATTTCTTTCTATTAGTTTATGATGTTTTAAGTCATAAACATACTTTATATGATTTCTGCAAATTCATCTTATGATTGAGTAGAAGCTGAGAATTTTGATGAATTAAGTGCATATTTATTTGTATTTCTTATATTGATTTATGTCATTTTTATATCGTTCTAAAGTGTAACATATATTGTTTTAATATTAATTTACATAAAAATGGAAAAAGTTTTATATGTAAATTTGTACACTTGTTCGTCTTTATCTTGCAAGAAAAAAAATTATATTTTTTTTAATATCTTTAATAAAACTTATAAAAAAGTTAAGATATTTAAAAATGTTGCATTGATTTGGATATTTTTTTTACATTTTAACATTCGAACAATAGTATTTTGGACATTCTTACGTTTACTACTCACACTGTGATAATAAAAATTATGAGATAAACCCACTGTTTATTGTTGATGTGTTTTGTTTAAACTTTGATATTGTTACAAGTAGAACTGTTGCTTATAAGTCTTATACGTTTAACAGTTTTATTTGGTTTAATATCTTTAGTTTTTCTAAAATCTTTATGGATGAAGTTTCCTGATGATCTGGCCTAAGCAACCAGTGAAATGCACATAGGAATAGCTTATCCCATCAACAATAAATTTCAAGTGTTTTTATCAAGAAAAACAATTGGGAATTAAGCACGAATAACAAAATCTTTTGAAATTAAATTAAAAAATATATTGTAAAAATGTGTATTTAAATAATACATATACGAGTACTTTCACTCCAAATCCTACCGAACAATCAAGGGTAAGTGTTATGAATGCTTTAACATTTTTAAAATGGTTTCTGCGAACTCGTCCTGTAATACATTAAGTAGTTTTGTATGTGCGGTTATGAAACAATAAGTACAGATATTGCTTTACTGACGCAAGATTACTTTACCACTTTATAATGCTGTTGCATTCTTCAAATTGCTGTTGATTTCTTAAAACTTACTCACTGATACACACTAATACAATGAGACACTCGCTAAATATAAATAAAGAGGTAGTGAAAGAATTGTGAAAAAATATGTTTGCGTTTAACATAATGAAAACGCTTTTTATGGTGTTGTTAAATATGGTTTTACCTCGTCTTTTTTTTTTTTTTTGTTTGAGTTTTATTTTTCTTGCACTTTATTCTTTAACCAAATAATGGAATTTCAACTCTTCAAAAGTGAACAAGCAAGCTTACGATAGTAGACAGAAAAGTCATTAAGAAAGTTTACATACGGAGTACTTACGATTATTTGAAACTTCAGTAAACGTATAATAGGTTTGCATTTTGTGTGCACAAGAAAATACAAACTATAGATTCAACCAAATATTAATATTTTGATGGAGGACTAATTAAACCATTAAATGGTTGTCAGTGGCAATAATATGGTTAAATTAAACATAATATGTTCGAAATTTTCTTTAAAAATAGTTATGTTGGAGGTGACCATATTTAAACATGTTTTTTCTCTGGTTGTACCTGTAGCCTGTCGGTGTATTAGTTAAAACAGGCTTTCCGAAGACCCAAGATATAATGAGGACAGGGTTGTTATACATTTATATTGCATACAGTTCGCAATAGATTGCATGCTCAACCATGTCAATTTACAAGTGACTAAGATACGTGAAAAAATGTCTTCCTCAAATTTTTACCCATAAGCCTTTACATTTTACCCATAAACCTTTACTTTTAAACCGTAAAATGCATAACCAAAAAAATACCACACATACGCATAACCAGGACAAAAAATCAACTAATTGTGGGCGGGATTGAAAGAAAAGATAAACTCACTGTTTATTGTTGTTGTTTTTGTTTAAGCTTTGATATTGCTACAATTATAACTGGGGCTTATAATTCTTATTCGCTTAAGAGTTTTATTTGTATAATATCTTTAGTTTTTCTTAAATTTTTGGATGAAGTTTCCTGACGATTTGGCCTAAACAATCAGTGAAATGCGCATAGGAATAGCGTATCCCATCAACAATGAACTTCAGTTTGTCAATAGTATGAAATGGAAATGTAGCACATTTTAACAAAACCTTGATAATTAATTTTTGAATCCCAAGAAAAACTTTGAAAACTAATACGCATGTGGCAGTGTAACTAAAACTGAACTGGCAAAATAAAATAAAGAAATTTGTTTTATTTTTGTTTTTTCTTTACCCACTTACAACTACATTTAGAGTTGACAAAAAATCAGCCAATTGTGGTTGGGATTGTAAGAAAAGATAAACTCACGGTTTATTGTTGTTGTTTTTGTTTAAGCTTTGATATTGTTACAAGTAAAACTGGGGCTTATAATTCTTATTCGCTTAAGAGTTTTATTTGTTTAATATCTCTAGTTTTTCTTAAATCTTTGGTGAAGTTTCCTGACGATCTGGCCTAAGCAACCAGTGAAATGCGCATAGGAATAGCTTATCCCATCAACAATAAACTTTAGTTTGTCAATAGTATGAAATGGGAATTTAGCACATTATAACAAAACCTTGATAATTAATTTTTGAATCCCAAGAAAAACTTTGATAAAATAGTATGTAATTTATCCTAACAAATACGAAATTAACTGCAGGAAATATAACTGCATCTTTCTGGCATCAATGACATGTTTGTTTTCTAAAACTAACTTAATAGTAACTTAACAAAGAAACAGACAGCACCGATCAGGAACTAACTTTCGATCGGAATTAATTTATGTGACAGGCTGGATTGACTACACAAGAACACAATTTTAATATGTGAAATGTACATGCTATTGTTCCTCGAAAGGCCATCTCAAATTTACACATTTTCCCTTTTGCAAGAAATTGTTTGAGGTTCGAATAATCGATTTCAAAAACCGAAATAAAAAAAGTCGATCGAAAAATCGAAAATCGATTTTTGAATCCATTTACCATTCCCTAAAACAATAATATCTGAGGATTGGTGCTAACAGAGCCAAAGTCAGTGTATTCACTTTTGAGAAAATTATAGTTTTTTTTACAGAAGAGTTCTCAGTGAAAGTGGCTAATAAAACCCTGGGTTAAATGAGACATTGGCTGTTTCACAAAAATAAGAGCGAATAAGAGAAGACACCTAATGCAACGATTAGCTCAAAACAGCTACATATTGACATTGGCACTTTAAGCACCAAGCCACAGATATATGTATACTAGAAAAATGACCCAAAAAGTTATATATGAAATTTTCAGGGCTGTGGAGTCGGAGTCGGATTTGAAGAGTCGGAGTTGAGGTTTTTGTACCGGAGTCGGAGTCGGAGTCAAAGTACCCACAAACACTAATGACTCCGACTCCGACTTTTTGGCATTAAAATTTTTTCTAATATTTTTCAAAATAAAAAAATTTTAATGACCAATTTCAGCAATTCTTTTAAAATATCAATTCATATTTAAATATAATTTTTCATATAATTTTATTTTTATTCCACATAAAAAAAAACGATTTTTAAACACAAATTGATATTTAAATAAACTGGTGGAATTGGCAATAAGAGGGTCTACTTTTTGAATTTGTGAAGTCAGAAGATAATAACCAGTATACTTTTCATATGAGTAGGGGAGTTAGAAAAATTGAGATAACATCTTATTTTGACAGTTCTTTTAGCAATTTATGAGAAATATATAGATTGTATCGAAGGATGTCCTTTTCTATGTTTTTATGTGACCTAAAATTTCTGTAACAAAACTCGCTGGTTCACTGTTTGAATTTCGCCAAGATATCCCTAATGAAATAGAGCCGAATTAAGGAAGTTAAAAATTTGTTGTTTTTTATTTATCGTATACTAACAAATATTTTTGTAGCCATGTTCCGATATATGACTTGAAATCTGCTGTAGCTCCTGTGGTGAACGCATTAAGTAAACTTAATTTTAAGTTGTAACCTTCAAGGTGAATTATAATAGAAAAAAAGGAAAAGGAGCTCGGAAAAATACATGACATTGTTCTAAATATAATTCCCATCAATCTGGGGGTAAACCCGAAAAATGATTTGAGAATTCTTTTATCTACTCAATTTAGGAAAAATTGGAGAGATAATAAAGACTTGCAATTACAAATTTAGGTCTTTGACAATAATAATATTGAACTTGGAACGGAAAAAAGCAATGGTGTACTGAAGAAACCGATTTCAATTTAGTTGTTTAAAAATTCATATTTTTTTAACACTGCAAGCCACATTTTGAAACACGTTGAAAATCGCAAATGATGCTATTTCTGTATTAAAAATTTGCCTTTGTCCGAATATTTTAATGATTCTTACATTTTTTTTTATGTCAATGATAACCCTTAAAAATTATATCATAAAAGGTTCGTTACCTTGAGACAAACAGCACCAAGTCCAACAACAAAAGGTGTGCTATTTCCCAGAAATAATAGAACTTTTTACGGTACGTTTCTCTTCAAAATGTGTTATAAAAATTGTAGAAGTAACAACTGAAGGCGCATCTGCATGTTTTAATAAAAATATATTTAATTTTCCTGAGAATGATTAAAAAAGTTGGTCTAAATATTTGACTTAATAAATAAAACAAGACCAAAACGGCAGTGTTTGAATTTATGTATATTAAAAACAAAAGACCTCACTTCACAATTTACAAAAAAAGAACTTATGATGTTCTTTGTCTCTACAAATTCTGTGGTAAACAATACTTAGTACACTTGGTGCCCTTAACGTCTTAGCAAATTGGACTTGGCATTATTTTCAACTTTTCTATCTCGAAAGCTGCATTAGATAGAACTTATGGAAATTCACACATCTATAAATTCCAACAGATGTGAATTGGTGTAGTTAATCTCTTCCCTATACAACTATTGTTACATTTTTTAGCACTGTTTGCATATATTTAATAAATAAATATAACATTTAAAATATACTAAAGTATAATGATCCCATACGGTTTGAATCAAAACTCATATCTTTCGAAAGTTCGTAACAAAACTCGGTGGTTTCAAAATTAAATCCATTATTTTTCTATATTACAGTTGGCTTAAAATGTTCAACTGTTGAGTTATTAGTCAAGAATGACATAACACTGTAGAATAAAAAAAGTAGAGCTCAGTTGGTCTATTTAATCGGGTGCTATATGTTTTTCGAGCTTTCCTCCTCATATGTTAAAGCTCAATGCGGCACGTTAGAATTAAAATATCGATTTGAAAGTTTTACAGAATAATTTTCTTGCTATATTTAACCATTTAAAAGGTACTGAATTAAAAAACAAATTAAAAGAGTTTAAAGTCAAATAAGAACTAGTCTCATAAATAATGATAGGGTTAGAGTAGGAGTCGGAGTTGGAGTCGGAGTTGGAGTCGTACTTAAAAAATTACAGCAAAAGGAGTCGGAGTCGGAGTTATAACTAATTCTTGACGACTCCACAGCCCTGGAAATTTTGCCAAAAAAAAAAAACGAAAAAGGGCCCAAAATGAAAATGAAAAATGACCCAAAAAGAAAAAAATAATTTTTTCCCAAAAAAAAAAAAATTTTTAAATTACTTAATTCGCAAAACTGTGTTTATTATTCATATTAATTTAGTTACATACAAATGTAAGTTTTATGTAAAAAATTGCATTATTTCTTCGACAGCTGCGAGGCAGTATGAACAGTAATACCTATTTGAGCCCTCCGCCAAACTTTGTGCACTCTTCAATAGTTAAATATTAATTAATCACTGCATAGTTATAATCAATTACTCAAAACAGAATATAGCTTTTTGCAAGGTGGCATGCCATGAAGCCCAGTGTCGTAATGTCCATGGACACTGTGACACTTTTGAAAACGTCATAACGTCCGTGGGCATTAAGATATTTTGCAAATGGACAAATGTCATAAGGTCCATAATTACTAAAGATGTTTAATACAAAAAAAGATCTACATACACGCAGAGAAAAACCTGTTTTATTATGGTCACAACCAACGAAACTATTTTTAAAGAAACTTATTTTACCATAATATGGTTGTCGGTGACAATGATATGGTTAAATTAAACATTAAAAATGGTTTTGTTGTTTTTTCTTTGCGTGCATATATTAAACATATAGCGGAAACACTTTTGGGCGCAAGGATTTTCTCCCCTATGGCGTAACAAATACCGGCAGCGCTTACTTAAGCGTCTCGGCATAGCCGGCCTTCGGCCAGGCGCAGGTATTTTCTACTCTATGGTATAACAAAAACCGGCTTCGCTAACTAAAGCTTCTCTGTATAGCTGGCCTTCGGCCGGGCGCAAGGACTTTCTCCTCTATGATATAATAAAGACCGGCTTCGCTTACTAAAGCTTCTCTGCGCAGACGGCCTTTGGGTGGGCGCAAAGATTTTTTCCTTTATGGTATAACAAGTACCGGTTTCGCTAAGTAAAGCTTCTAAAATCTGCCTTGTTTCCGAACGAAGGCCGACTTCGCAGATAAGCTTTAGTTAGCGAAGCCAGTATTTGTTATACCATAGAGGACAAAATCCTTGCGCCCGGCCAAAGGCCGGCTATGCAGAGAAGCTTTAGTTAGCGAAGCCGGTTTTTGTTATACCATAGAGGAGAAAATCCTTGCGCCTGGCCAAAGGCCGGTTATGCTTTCGAGTTTGTATGCTATGCTTTCAAGTTTGTCCACGGACACTATGACACTGGACGTTATGACATGCCACCTTTTTGCAATATGTCCCGTTATTTTAATAAATAACATTGAGGAATTCGACGTATAGTAATAATGAATGATTTAGACAAATAGTATGTAAGATTTTGACGAAATTTTAAAAATGAAAAAATGGCCCGAAAAAATGGGCTATTTTTCATATAATATTTTTCATTATGAAAATTACAAAACTTAAAAAACGAAAAATCACCCAATAATAACGAAAAATAGCCCAAAAATTTTGGGTCACTTTTCATATGAATTCAGGCCCAATTTTACATGGAATTTTTTTTGGGGGATTTTTCATTTATTTTTTTGGGCCCTTTTTCTTTGGGCGATATTTCCTACAGCCAAAAACGTAATCTGCAATAAATTCTAAGAAAACTTGACTAGGAAAGTGTCTAAAATCAAAACCTAGCTCCTGCCGAGAGACTATTAACTTAACTGTTTGAAATTGTTTTGTTTCGGTGTTTGACAAATTCCGCCATGAAGAGGTACACAACAAAGCATCGGATTAAGATTGTTGAAGCCTTTTACAAAAATGAACGATCAAATCAAATGAAAATCATGTGCAGAGACGAGGCACACTTTCATCTCAGTGGATTCGTTATTAAGCAGACTTGCTGCATTTGTGCTAATCAAAATGATGTTGAAAAATTATTGTTGAAAAGCCGTTGCATTCACAAAGAGTGACCATTTAGTGAGGTTTATGACGTCATCGGACCATATTTCTTTGAAAATGAGGTCGGCCAAAAGTTACCGTGCATAGTGTTCGCCACCACAAAATGATAACAGACTTCTAATGACCAGATATTGAGGATATGGACCTAAACGATATGTGGTTCCAACAAGATGGTGCCACTTGCCACACAGCCGTCGAAACAATGGCTCTTGTGACCGATTAATTAACCCGAATTCTCCTAGTGTCGTCATATGACGACAAAAACATTGGTAGTTTCAACTGGCTGGTGAAGCGTTATTATTGCATAGAAAAAAATAAACCAAAGACAATTGTCTTGTTCATTGCTTTTTCATAAAAAATTTAGTTCAACGTTGTGATTTAAACAGTTCGCGTTTGGTAAAGTTTTTATTGTGAGAGTTTTTGGAAAAAATTCATAATTATGAGTTCGGCTGGAAAGTAAGTGTTAAAAACTTAATTAATTTTATATATGTGCCGTAAAAGTAACATAAAATGAAAATTAATACTAGTTTACACGATTCTTGCAAAAAATTTTTATTCGAGTTGTGGAAGAAATATAATTTTTTGGGGAATATATTTGGTTGTCGTCAAATGACGACACTATGATACAACGAGTACTATGGATATACATTTTTTTTTTTTTTTTGTTTTCGTTTTTTTATCAGTAAATTTCTTAGCGTCGCTGATACTTTGGATATTTTAGAGGAAGAAAATGGAACAAACGAGTTTTACATCGAACCTGTAAAATGTTGACGTTTTGACTGATGAAAACTCAGATGAGGACATCGAAGGGAATATTAATTCTTTGTCTCGTAACCAACTTCTGGCACCTTCTGAAATAGGAAGAAGCAGAAAGAGAAGATTTTTTTGTAGCAAGGTGGAAAGACAAGGCGGTAGTCGCAATAGCTTCAACTGTTTTTCTGCAGATCCCGTGGGAAAGGAAAAGAGGTGGGGTAAG
This sequence comes from Pollenia angustigena, assembly GCA_930367215.1. Taxonomy (NCBI): domain Eukaryota; kingdom Metazoa; phylum Arthropoda; class Insecta; order Diptera; family Polleniidae; genus Pollenia; species Pollenia angustigena. The sequence goes on along the minus strand of OV884057.1, from coordinate 182,083,709 downwards.
GCAAACCAAAAATACGTTGAAGTAAATATTCCATATTCTATCCAACACTATAATAAAAATCTGGGCGGAACAGATCGAATGGATCAAAATGTAAATTCTGTTCGCATATCTATTCGAAGTAAAAAATGGTGGCGGCCACTATTTACCTGGATGTTGGACGTGTCTGTACAAAATGCTTGGCTTTCAGCGAGACAGCATGATGCTAAACGCAAGCAAAACCGTTTCCGAAGAGGCTTAGAAATGTCATATCTTTCGTCAGAGACTCATTTTACGAAGGGTCCGGGGAGAATGTCGAAATCCCAGACTGGGGCTGATGCTATTAGGTATGATGGACATATGCACTATCTGCAGAGAACAAAAAATAATAAGCAGAGAGCATGTGCTGGTGATAAATGTAAATCAACTGTAAGGACAGAGTGCCAAAAATGTGATAAAGGTTTCTGTGTTGATTGCTTCGCCCCATATCATCAAATATAAAAATATTTCAATTTATATTTCATTGTTACTATTAAAAACATAAAAGACTGAAGATCAAATAAAAGTTCTTAAACTAAAATCCATATGAACAATTTTGTACCTTTATTTTAATAGCGTCGTCATATGACAACACCCATTTTCTCGAAAACTGGACCCGATATTCCATTTTTCTTTTCAAATACATACTAAAGGTATCCTAGACATAACGTGAATGAAATATTATAATAATCGGATGATTATTTCATAAACCGGGAGAATTCGGGTTAAATGGCCGTGTTATCTCATGACGTGGCGACTTTAATTGGTCGTCACGAACATATGATTGGATACCATTGGATTTATTTATTGGGGATATATTAAAAAAAAAGTGTTCGTCAAGAAGCCAAGAATGAGCTCATTCGGAATATTAACGACATTGAACCTCAATTATGTCTCAGAGTCATAAAAAATATAGACCATCGGGTAGAGGAATGCAACCCAGGCCGTTTCGAGCATTTGGTCGCTATTTTCTTTCACAAATAATTTTCTGAAAACCACCACCATAATCTGATATGGCCCATTTTAAATACCAAATAAAATTTCATAAAAAATAAATGAACTATTTCAAAAGTATTTACGATGTACAGCTAGTAGCACTTTAATTAAGACGCATTGCAAAATACTTATGTTGCTATGTTTGGAATTAAAGCTGTAGTTTAGTTTAAGAATTTTCATTTAATAGACTTCATCTAACATAAATTATATGAATTTAATTATCCCAATTACTTAATTTGCACAAATAATTAGTAGCTTATAAGTGATTTTTAACCCTTATGTCAACAGCAGCAAAATTTAACGTACGTCAACAGCAGCATATCTGGATATGCTCATACATTTTGTCGGAGTACTTTTTTGTTTTTGTTTCATTTCTAAGTTTGTTTTATTTTGGTGGTTATGTGTGTATGGACATTGAGATGCTTTTTAGCAAACGAAAATTATACTTGAGAGATTCGTCAGTGTTTTCAACAGCTGAAAAATAAATAGTTGTATAATAATTTAAGCGTTAATAGGGAATTTAGACTGGCGGAAAGCGAAAATAGCTTTGTACTAAGTTGTCCAATTCTACTCAACCGTCAAAAGGTCGGTTAAAACAATTTTGTTAAGGATATCATTAAATTTCAATTCAATGCGATTGCTACTTTCAAAAATATAGCGACTTTTTAATGCAAAACATATCCGGGTATGTTGCTGTATTTGTTAACAGTACCCATGTTCTGTAACTTTAGTGAGAACTTCTTGCATCGAAAAGATGTGAAACAAAATATTTCATCGTTCGAAAAGTCAGAAAAAAGTGTGTCTGTAACTCATGTCGAAAACTATCAAAAAATATTACGTCGTTACGTTATAAATGGCATAATATTACACTCGAAGCCGATGTGAAATTGCAGACGTTGAGAGCGCCAGTCACACATATCGTTGACGGCGATCAAAATTTACTAAAATTGAAACAATTTTAACGACGGCATCGAAAAAAAACCGTCGGCTATACCAAATAATGTAAAGTGCGACTTTAATATTTGTTGTTTGCAAATGAGCTTTGAAAAAAATTCGTATATTTTATAAAAATGTTAAAAGCAAAATAATTGAGCAATGAAAAAATGTGCCTAGAAGAAAATATTATTATTTTTATTCTATGCATTTTGCATTATTAATAGTTTTTAGTGCTAAAATTGTTTCTCGCCCCATTTTTTTCGTGAGTTTGTTTGACAGTTCAAAGCTGGAACTTTTCTCACAAAAATTATACAGACGCACTTTTTCTGTAAATTGGCGAGTATTTTCCTTACGTGACAGCTATAACTCGCCAAAAAAGTTACAGACACAGTTTAGTGTGAAAAACAGCTGTTTGTTTCAATATGTGGCATTTTTGTTTCATTTCACACATTTCAATCGAAAAGCTTCTCGACGCGCGAGAGTTACAGAACATGGGCACAGGTTAAAATTTGCTCAAAAGTTTTGCCACCCCACAGTATGATTAATGATTATTTAATCCACACATCACTCATTCGCCTACTACACTATAGAAAAGATCTACATACATTTTCCGAATTAAAATATATAATTATGTATATTAAAATATAAAATTTTTTTTTAATCTATAGTACATAATTATCGGTTAATTTGTATTAAATATGTGTAACTTACACTTATATAAAGGTGAATAGATACAGATACATATATAATTTTATATATTGCAATAAAAACGAAACAGTTCGTAGTAATGTTACTTTGAAGACTTTTGCAGCTGTACTTTTATGATTGATGTACATAAAAAGTTATCATTGTTAACATAAAGCTAAGTCTAGACGATATGTTGAATCAGCAAATGTATGCTTATACTTATATGCTTAAAAACAATAACAAATGTCTCTATCAGCATATGCAATATGCTAGGTGTCTAGACGATATGCTGAAAATACTAAATTTTTCAAATTCATCATATGCTAGCAAATGATATTTCAACAAATAAGTTAGCATACAATTTTTGTGTCTACACGATATGTTGAATTTTGTATGTTGTTATGTATGTTGAGAAAAGAGAACATTTGTTTAAAAATTTCAAATAAATTTAACACTTCTCTTTTTTATTATTTAAATTTTTTTTATTTAAACTTTGTTATAAATATAAATGAATAAGTAAGAAAGATATATTGGCCTGGGTCAAATCCGCAAATATGTAGTTAAAATATATGAACTGGATTGATCTAAAAATTATTTATAAAGCCTCACAGTTTTATGGGCCGGCCAGCAGTATGTTTTTTATTTTGATACCCACACCACCATAGTGTCTGTAACACTTAAAAATATTGGTCCTATAACCATTTTATAGTGTCCCGATATTCTCAATCACTTTCTTGAGTCGATATAATGATGTCTGTCCGGCCGACTGGCTGGCTGCTTACTTTGTTATGTACAAAGTACAGGTCGCAATTATTTGATAAAATTTGGTACATTGGTACTAAATATTTTTTGTTATTGAAAACCGTGAGGAACGGTCCATAATTTTTCAAAGATACCTACCAGACCTTGCCATTTTACTTCTTGACTTTCGTCGAATTTTGTTAATTGTGTTATACCCAACGTTTTATTTTCAAATAAGAAAGGCTTTCTTATTAAACATTAAAAATGAAACCATGTATCGGTTTACCAATTTATAACAAATATTAAAACTATTTAAAGCCATATAGTGAGCAAGTTTTCTTATTAACTTTTCAGATTTCCCCTTCAAAACTTGCATGTATTTACAATTCTTTTATTATGCAAGTGTACTGGAGGCTCACATGCACATATGCATAAACCCATTCACACATTTATGCATTTCCAAAGAAAATTCGTTTTTCGGTTTCCAAATTTTTGTTGTGTTTATGTAGTTTTGTATGCTGTTTTTTTATTTTTTTGTTGATATTTTGCTATTGGTTAAAGTGTATTGTTTAGATACTTGCATATGTTTTTATGTGATTGCAGGTACGCGAGTATTAAGAAGGCCCTAAGAAAGAAACATACATATATAGTTTTCCAAATTTAATGTTTCAACTTAATTCTGCACAAATTCGTTGGTTTACTATTTTTGAAAAAAAAAAAATTGTGTTTTATGTTTGTTATGATTTATTTCCTATTTATTATACTTTTCGGGTATAAAAAAGTTTTCGCCAGTTTTGTGGAATCCTAATTTGTTAGTGTACTCTTTTATTCTATTGTTCTTATTCCTTTTTTTTTTGCCTGGTGAGTATGTTGCACTTTCATCAACAACCACATCACGTTTTTGTTATAAATTTATTTCATTTTTCTTATTTTATATACTTGCAAATACATATACACTCATTCATTTAAATATGTATGTATATATGTGAATATATATTAGACTGGTCACATCTTGTATGGGATTTTTTTTTTTAAATTTAATTGTTTGCGCTGCTGAAAATATGAGGTTTGGTGTAAGAAATCATGATCTAATTTTTCAGGTCAATCCGACGGTGCCTAGCCGTGCCGGGTGGGGCTCAAAGTTCCCCATATTATAAAAAAAAAACATCTTTTCTATCAGATCTTTATAGTTATACTAGTTGAAAAGCCAAAAATCAAAAATATGGCTTCGTTACGATCTTCCGCAGTGATAGTACTTCAAGTTTTACCCCTCTTAAAGTAAATTTTATTGCGTAATTTCGGTTTTTTTTTCGTTTTTCAATAAGCTAAAGCGTTTTTGAGTTGCGCGAACATATGCTATTCTATCTATACAATATATAATTTCTTAGTATGTCAGGATGTTTGCATGGATGTCCTATTCTTTCCGCAACTTTCTGAAGCCATCTGATGACATAGGAAGCTGAAATTTGGCACACTTGAAGTACTTTCTCTGTGGAAGATCGTAAAGAAGCCATATTTTTGATTTTCGGCTTTTTAACTAGTATAACTATAAAGATCTGATAGAAAAGATGCTTTTTTATAACATGGGGAACTTTGGGCCCCACCCGGCACGGCTAGGCACCGCCGGATTGACCTGAAAAATTAGATCATGATTTCTTACACCAAACCTCATATTTTAAGCAGCGCAAACAATTAAATTTAAAAAAAAATCCCATACAAGATGCGACCAGTCTAATATATATATGTGAATATATGTACATACATAGACTACATATCTACAAATACATATTTTCATTTTCTGTTTCCGGGGGTTTTGATTGTTCATGTATGAATATATTTGTGCATGTGAATGTTGTTTTTCACTTTTATGTACCTTTAACTGTTCGTTGTTCTTTATGTGTTCTTGTCGCAAAATATTTTGGAATTTCTGCGGTATTCCATCAGCCAGTTTGTCTCTCTGCATGATTTTTAATCAAATATATTGCACATTTATTTCATTTCTTTTTGTTTTGTTTTATACTTTTTACTTTCGTGTATTTTTATGTCTTTTCTGACGAAATACATTTATTCAATTTAAGCTCCCATGAGATAAAGGAAATGACTACATGTGGTTAAGCCAAAGAATATCCAGATTAAATTTTAAAATTAAATAAAAGAATAAGGTTGTGGTTAGGTTTTTTTTTTTAAGAATGCAGCAAATATAACTTAAGGAAATATATATTAAATATGTACTCAAGTGAAAAATATTTAAAATCTCTGAAAAAAAATTAAATGAATATAACCAATTACAATGCCAAATAGTTTCTTTTTTGCTAGTTAAGGCTTTTCTTTATGTTTGTATAAATCAAGTTTAAGAGTTAAAACTAAGCTTAGCATAAATTTCACTTTATAAATGCTACCATTATTTATCTTGAAATGTTATAAACATCATCCTTGTCTCTTAAACTTATCAAACTTCTTTTGTCAAAAAGTCACAATATAATTTTTAAATTTCTACATAAAAAAAAAAACGTGAAGGATCTACAAGGACAATCCACAAAATTTATTTAACTAAAAATAACATTTTTTAAATTATATCATAAAAATAGAAACAACCAGCAGGCATTACCAGGTTTTATTTCAGGTTTTATTAAAACTCTATGCAGACATTTTCATCCAACTACTAAAACCGGAAATGTATGAATGAAAAAAAATATATATATATAAAAAGAACTACAACAAAGACGGTACAGCATCATGGCGGCAAACAATACAACACGAACGGTTGAGAAGAAAACATATATGAATTATAGTTTGAAATAGTAAAACCACAACACACAACAACAAAAATAGAACAGGTATAAAAAACAACATAACATACTTACAGGTACATATGTATGCATGCATGTGTGTCTGTTTGTGTGTACAGAAACCATGAATAATAGCTCTGAGATAAATGACTTTGGAAGGTGACCTGAAAATAGGGAAATAAATGTCATTTCTTAATGGATTTTGCATTTGATAAACAGAAAATGAAATAAAGGAATACGGATTTTTAAAATGGGCATAAGAGGTTGTACGTTTAAAGTTTTTGCACAAAAAAAAAAAACATTAAAGTTGTATTGAGCACCGTGGGGCAAAATCAATATTTTGCAAAAGGCAACATCAATTGAAATTTAGGATGCCAGACAAAACTTCCATATAGTGCATTATATGCGAACATTATACCACTATTTATGTTAGTTTTTGTAACAAAATTATTAGTTTTTTAAAGTGGTGGTTCCATTTTTTCACTTATAACTCTTATCCTGGTAAGCAGATTTAGCTGGATTTCAATCTCAAATTTCTTAGAGAACTAAAAACAATTTGACACCAATATTGTTCTTTTCTTTTGAGTCATTCGAAAGTGAGCGTGACTAAAACAGACGGACAGACAGATGGACAGAAAGACTATGTCCGTCTTTCTGCAAAATCAAATTGGAATAACTCAAGGACCCAGTATACATATATACTCTATGAAATGAAGATGAAGATGAATATTGAAAAGTTTCACACGGAATGACAAACTTAGAATTACCTCATTCACCACACGAACAGAAAAAATATGGTTGTACATGGTTACGGCAACTACACCATGTTTATTGTAGCCATATATTATTATCGTACACAAAAATTTTAATTTTTATTTAATATAAGCAATATTATAGTCATTGTAAACATTTCAAGGCGTATCGCAATTATAAATTTGAATTTTGTTGACCGACAAATAATAATTTTTCTAACAACTAAATAATAACAACTTTGAAAACGTATTCAGCCCAATTGTGGTTGTCGTTGTCGTATACGACAGTGTCGTTTTTTGTACTGGATTAAAGTAACACACAACCTGTATTTTTTAATCTAGTATAAAAACAAGTCAGAGTGCTATATTCGGCTGTGCCGAATCTTTGATACCCTCCACCGACAGTTCGAATGTTTAGGGAGTAATATCTGTATGATGTTATTATTATCTTAAACAGTGACGATTAGTTATTAATTATGGTTTTAGGCGACTTAACTGTTTTCCGGTAGTAGGGTTTATATGGGGCCTAGGGTAAATTATGGACCAATCATCACGAAATTTCACAGCGTCATTTCTAGTCATTTAAAACTGTGACGTACCAAAATCTTTTATTATAGCATTATTAATTATGGTTTTAAGTGTACTAAACTCTTTTCCGGGAGTAGGGTTTCTATGGGGCCTAGGGTAAATTATGTACCGATCTTCACGAAATTTCACAGTATCATTTATAGTCCTATAAAACTGTGACGAGCCAAAATTTGTTATGATTGCATTATTTTTTACGGTTTTAGGCGTACTAAACTGTTTTCCGGGAGTAGTGTTTATATGGGGCTTAGGGTAAACTATGGACGGATCTTAACGAAATTTAACAGCGTGATTTCCAGTCAAATAAAACAAATTTTTGCAAAATCGTATCTCATTCCGTGCCTTGTTCCAGCATTTATGTTATTTTTTTTTAACAAAATTATAAATTTTTTTAGGTGGTGCTTCCACATTTTGATTCATAGCTCTGGTCCTACTAAACCGATTTTGCTGGATTTCAATCCCAAACTGCTTAGGATAACTATAAGCAATTTGGCACCAAGTTTGTTCATTTCTTTTAAGTTGTTCAAATGTGAGCGTGTTTTCAACACAGACGGACAGACGGACAGACAGACGGACATGTCTAAATCGACTTAGAATTACTCAAGGACCCAGATTATATATACTTTATGGGGTCTGAGATGAATAATAAAAAAGTTTCACACGGAATGACAAACTTAATATACCCTCTTCACAACTAATTGTGCTGGAGGGTGTAAAAACGACATAGACGCTTACGACAACGACAAACACAATAAGGCTGATTATATCACTCGCAACCATTTCATGATATAAAATAGCCATCACTTGATAAGTTTCTATCCGTGTACTCAAAATATATTTAAGATGCAAACAAAATATCTTAACTCTAATAATATTTTGTTATCGCCATTTGTAAAATAATTTTTCATCAGTTGCGTCGTTTGTTTTTAATATGCCTATCGAATTATCTGTTAGTGAGTGGTTAAACAATTAAAAAAATATCCATTAAAAAAACAAGTTTAAAGAAATTAAAAAAATAAAGAAACTGTATTTACATTAAAAAAAAAATTGTAAAATTGTTAAGAAAGTGGTGCTGTATCATAATATGATTACTTCTAAATTTATTATGATTTACATGACAATAATATGATTACTTTTTAATTATTATGATTTACAGGATTATAATGATTAAGGAAAAATATTATTATGTAATATTACGAATATATTTGGTAATAATATGATTCAAAAATAATCGTAATATGGTGACTACAATCATAAATCTTATCATAATATGTTGCTCTTAGAATATTGTTTAACATTTTTATTTCATTCCTTGGTTGTGTGTGAAACGGTAGCAAAGTTCTATGATGAATTAAAATCGTCAAGAATTTTTACGCTAATGTCGCCCAGGGACAGGGTTTTCAGATTTTTTTGAGCTCTATCGCCAAACCGGTTGTCAGAAATCGCCAAACGCCAATTTGGTTCAGTTTTTGTAATTTTTTTTTTTAATTAAATTTTGTATACAAAAAACGCTAGTATAATATGTGAGTCAAAAATCGCCAAAAACTGAGAAAAAATACAAAAAATTCGCCCAAAGTAAATTTTGTTTTGTTTCTGTCATTTTTTTTTTAAATAACATAAAATAGAGATCGTATAAGCACCCAGCAAAAACTTGGTAATGACTTGCCATTACTGAACAACTTACTTTTCAATGACTACTTCCTACCATCTGCATTACATAGAAGTAGTTTAGTAATGGCTGACATATAATCTGATACCTAAGTACTTGTGTACGAGTTGATTAACTAAATTTATAATTCATTCATAATAAAATTGCATCTACGGTTTAATTTTTTTCAAATCTAATACAAATTGGTTTTAAATATTTATTCTTACAATTTGTTTTTTTGTTATTACACTGAAAGAAAAATGCTTCATATATTTAATGAATCATTTTCATACAAAAATATTCCTTGGGTAAATGAAAATTTTCATTGTCTAAATGGAATTTCATAGTTATAATGAAGAATTTTCGTTAAAATCGCTTCATTGGATTTCGTAATTACGTTAAAAATTTTTATTGGATATATGAAAACTTAAGTTTGTCCAAGTTAAACAAAAAATTTTAATTGGGAACATAAAAAAACAATATACAAACATAACTTTATTCATAAATTAATACAAAATTATAGTTTCCTTAAAAAAAATGTTTAATTGTGAATTAAAAAATGTAAGATTTAATAATTTCATACATCTTATGTTACATGTATGCCATTAATTTTATGAATTAAAAAATTTGTTTATAAAAGCAACATATTTCAATAATTGCCTTCATAAATTTTCATTATGACAATAAAAATGTCATTATAGTAATGAAACAAAAACATTCAATCCACTTTCAATCAACGTTTTTATTGTTATTATGGACAATTTAATCTCATATTTACGCTCTTAATTGAGTACAAAACATAGTTTTTTTATGCAAAAACTACACTGCACCAGTAGACAAGCTGGTAGTGAGCTAGTCTATCAGCACCGAGGTTGCGCGATCAAATCCCACCAGAGACAGAAAAAAAATAAAACAAAGTAAAATAAAATAAGAAAAAACAGACAAAAAGTAAAATAAAGTAAAATAAAATAAGAAAAAAAAAATTTTTTTTTAAGTCATTACATGTTAGTTTTAATTTTGGTGACATCGGAGTAATAAGTTATTTAAGTCCCTATTTGTAAGCGAATGTGGTAATGACTTATTTAACTCCCTATTTGTAAGCGAGGGTGGTAAGTACTTGCCTCCAATGACATCACCGTCTTAAAATAATGAGTTAAAATGCCAATGTATAAATAGTGAAGAGTCGTTATATTAGCTTTTTAACTCATTACTTTGCAATGTAAGTTTTTGCTGGGATATTCAGTTAAAAAAGCTTAAGTTAAGTACACAAGTTTATAAGATCGTACACTTCTGCCTCACTGATTTCATTACTGGAGTTTTGACCTGCATACATACTATAAGAATTAAATAGTTACTGAATATAAAATTTACTTAAACTGATAACAAAACAAAAATCATGAGGAAAAAAGTTGCAAGTTTTTTTTTATTAGTAATGATAACAAAAATAACAATATCAGAAATCGCCACAAAAGTCGCCAGTCGCCAAATGGGAAATCCCATCGCCAAACACGTTTCAAAATCGCCACGTTTGGCGAGAAATCGGCATATCTGACAGCCCTGCCCAGGGATAGTGAAGTTTTGTTCACCTCAACAGTGTTAAAATTTTACTTCAATGATAGTACTATCGTTTTAGACACACCATTTAAAGTAAAAAAATATAAAATTTTACCAACCGTAAGAATGTAATTGCACCGTAGCGTACGGCGTAGAAACGTTGCCATAACAAATCCTTTAATTTTTTTACAAAGACAAGCAATTGCTGGCGAAAACGTAAAAGAGTTTTTGCGTCGTACGTTGGCTTAGATATCAAAATATTTCCTACGACGGTATAGATCGTATTGCCATTTTTTGGAAGTCGATATCGAGTAATTCAAATAAATACAAGTCGAACACAAAGTATGACGTATATAAATGAAAATATTTTAAAAACCTTGAAAACATGATCGTTTTGAAAATTTGTGTGATTTCAATTTAGAACGAATTCGATTTCCAGAACATTGCTGTATATTATTTTTGTGTTTTCATATATTCAATATAATAATATAAATAATAGGAGAAAAAATAAAAGACAATTTTAACAAATTTGCCTAGTCAGGAATTTTTTTTTTAATTTTTTTACAGTTTTTTTCTTATAATTATTAAATATATTATAGAACGAAACTGTATGTATTCCACATTCAAAGTGTTTTTTACAAGAAAACGATAAAAAAGTGGGTGTGGCAATCGGCCAAATGAAAATTTTGTGCATATTGTATCTACCAGGGCCTGGCCAGGCCCTGCCCTATTATATACAAATGTACCGTAGTAAATAAAATCTAAGCGAAACGTATAAAAATTTCGAAGAGTTATTCTAGTGGACAACAACATGTTCTTGCTTTAGCCATAAAACTCCATACAAATAAAAGAAGTCCCATCCAGACCCAGGGGTTCGTTAGTGTGAAGTTTTTCGATAGCCACTAAATTCCACACAAAATACAAGTGGTCCCAGCAAGGCCCAGATGGCTGAGTCTACTTAAGAGTTAAAAGCATGTTTTTGAAAATACGCACAAATTCAAGAGGCTTTGCGGCTGGTGCAACAAAATATAAAAAAACCCCATCTCTGTGCTTAGATATTGGTTTGTAAAATAAGCTTAAGTTGTATTAAATGATTAAATATACTTTGATTTTGTTAAACCTTAGTTCGTATTTTGATTTGTACACGTACACGAAGATAAAGAACATGCAATATTTTGTGCCTGTCTTTTTCCAGTTTGGATAAGCAAAAGATCAGTTATGTAAAATGACATTCGAAATGACATTCTATTCAAATCATAAGCATAACTTCACATTTATTTCCTTGTATGAAAACATTTATCTAATAAATTGTATTATGTTTTTTTTCTAAATACAAAACAAATATGTAGATATAAATTTAGTCATATCCAACAAAATTTTATTTGTTTATATACCAAAATGCTGTATGATATTTCCGTTGTTTAATTTATGGGGTAATTTTGATGAAGTTATAAATATATTATATATAGAGTTTTCAAACCGAACTTTAAACTATTCGAGAAACCGGTTTTTATATATTTTTCCGGTTTCTTTAAATCAGTTTTTAAAAAATGGTGGTTTGCCAGTATTTAAGTATTCGGTATTTAAGAAAATTTTTCATTTTAAGGTATACCTCATTAAAGCTTTTGTCATCTATGATATCAACATTTCTGAAATTGAAATCTTGCGTTAATAATACTTAAACAGACTCATTTCATTTTCTGGATCGGAATTGTTATTACTGGAAATTGCTCTAAAAACGCTGGCAACTAATAAGTTAATGCTCTATTATAAATTCATACTAAAAACGTTATAAAAACCACGTAAAGATATTTCCCAAAAGTTGTTGTCATCATTACTACAACGTTTATTAGACAGATGAAATTTCCCAACAAAAAATTGTCTTATTTTACGAAGCACTTATGGCAACATTTTAAAAAGTATGAACAAATTGTTACGCTTCGTAAGAAGACATGCCGAGATGTAGTAATACCCTGATTACACTACACCAAAATCTATTACATACGAGATTTCGAGCAAAAGGTAATTGTTTCTGACTAGATTTCCCATACAAAACTAGATCTTCTGCATGACTAGATATTGTATGTCTTCGTGTGTTACACAATAAACTTTAAGAGCAAAATTATACGAGAACTTTTACGACGTCTGTTTTAGGAAGGGGGGAAAAATGGGGAAACAAAATGAATCGGCTTGTGTTTTTCATGCCATTTGCTTATATTTCTCTTTTAACTAATTTCTTTTTTTCTTGTTACGTTTTTTTTTCTTTTTTTTTTATTTAAAGTATCAGTACCGATGTTCTGTAACTTTAGTGAGAACTTCTCGCATCGAAAAGATGTGAAACAAAGTATTCCATCGCTTCTCGAAAAGTGAGAAAAATCTCTGTCTGTAACTCATGTCGAAAACTATCAAAAGAGATTACGTCGATACCTTATACGTGTCATAACATTACACTCGAAGAAGACATTGATAACGCCAGTAACACTTATCGTTGACGGCGACCAAAATTTACTACAACTTATCATCGACTGTGGCAAATACAACCATCGGCTATACCAAATAGTGTAAAGTGCGACTTAAATGTTTTTTGTTTGCAAACGAGCTTTGAAAACATCCGTATACACTCAGGTCTCGTTTTGTGCGGATTTTTTATGCGGATTCAAATTTATGCGATTCTTAAATTAACGATTTTTTTTTAATTATAACGGTTTTTGAAATTGTCGATGTTTTTTAAGCTTTTTTACCGTTTTTAAATTAAACCAAGCTTGCATCACTGATATACTCGTTATAGTTCGTTAACATAATAATAACGAAGGCCAATTTCGGTAAAAATAGAACTAAAAATTAGGTGGAAGCTAGAAAAATGTTACAGCCAGTCCCACGATGTCACACGTTAACGTTCGCATAGAAAATTACATTTAAAACAAAAACAATTTCTAACGTTAACGTGTGACATCGTGGGATTGGCTGTTAATTTAAACTCGTTCTTTCCTGTCTGTTACGGTACAACATTGATATAACCACATGTACGAGACACTAAAGGCCAATTTTAATTAAAAAATAAAAAAAAAGAACTAAGTTAAAAAATTTTGATTGAAATTGGTCCGGTATTGCAGATGAAAAAATTTTTTTTTATTTAAATCGATTTTCTCATTTTCAATCGATTTTCTATAAGAATCACCTTTTTTTTGAAAATGTAATAACAATTGAAAAAACCATTTCTTTGAAAACGCCACACTTATTCATATCTACTAGAACTATAGTTATGCCAAATATAAAGAAAATTAAGGAATCAAAATAGTTTTATTGTGTTGTCCGCTTCGCATATACATACTTTTAGATTTTTTGTTGTGCGATTTTGTTTTGATTTTTTAATTTAAATTTGAAGTTATGCGGTTTTTCAGAATTTTGGAACGAATCATTAGTTTTTATATGAAGCTAGAGTATCATTTTATGCGAATTCAATTTATCCGATATTTTTTGGAACGCATCTATCGCATAAAACGAGACGAGACGAGTGTATTTTATAAAAATGTTAAAAGCAAAATAATAAAACAATGAAAAAATGTGATAAGAACAAAATATTATTATTCTTTGCATTTTTAATGTGTCGCTGCTGGGCAGGAGCAGGGTCTGCGTTAGGACCATGATAGGAATGATCACGGGCCGCTGTATGATAGGCAGGATAGCGGTGAGGATGGGATCCGACTTGTCGGATATATGCAGGTTGTGCGAGGACCCTGAGGAGTTGGAGACAGTTGAGCACTTTCTGTGCCACTGTCCTAGGTTGCTGGGTAGCAGGCTGAGGTGGCTGGGCAGTAGATTCCAGGGCGAATTAGGGAATGTCTCGAGTTGCGGACTCGAGAATCTGATAGGAATCGTAATGGGGATGGCCTGGCTGCGCGAGAGGAGCCTGGGTGCCAACCGCACGTAGGGCGAATTTTGCTTGAGTGGGATTTCTCTCGGGGTTGGTTCTTAACCTTCTTTTCTTTCCTTTCTTTTCTACCTATCTTTTGGATCTGTCTTGTGCTTTCGCTGTTTATTTCACCTACTTTCTACCTTCATATAGCTATCTCTAATTAAGGCGCCACAATGGACCATATTGGTCTCTACCTGCATTTTTAGTTGTTTTTTAATGTTAAAATTTTTTCTCGCCACATTTTTAATCTTGAGTTTATTTGACAGTTCAAAGCCGGAACTTTTCTCACCAAATGTTAAAGACACACTTTTTCTGTAAATTGGCGAGTAGTTTCCTTACGTGACAGCGAGAAAAAACAGCTGTTTTTCAAAATATTTCATTTTTGTTTAATTTCGCAGCTTTCAAACGAAAAGTTTCTCGACGCGATAAGTTACAGAACATGGGCACAGGTTGAAAATACAGCCAGACCTAGATTATTCGTAACGGTCAGGACCGCAGCATTGTGGATAATCAATTTTTCCTAATAAATTGAGTAACAATTTTCAGTAGGTTTTTGTGTTTTGCTTTTGAAATTATTAAATATTACACAGTGCCATAAAATCCAACTTTCAGAATCGGAATGGGATGAAACCAATAGCAAATGAAATTTGACTTTTTCGATAACAAAACCCTCAAGCTTTTTCCGGTTCAGTGCTGGAGTTTTTTAGACGCATTTGAAATTGATGATTTCGGCACGCTGTCTGCCAAAAAATCATTAAAAATTTTATAAAATAATGATTATTTATTTTTATTATAGTAGAACGTTGTGCTATCTTAGTGTTTTTGGGACCGAGGAGTAAATTTTTGATATTTATTTTTACGTTGTTGCACTATAGAATAACAAAATTATTCAAGAACTTTATGAAGGGACTTCCGTATGTACTTATGAAGATGTTTAAATAATATAAGGAAAAGTAATTTGGGCAGAACATATTTCCAGTACGTGTCGAGGGAGTTCCACTTCTTCGTTTATTAAAAAAAAAAAAAAAAAAAAAAACAGAGGTAAAGGAAAAACATGTAAAATCAATTAAAAATGGATTATCATTAAAAAAATCAAATTTCGATGTCTCAATGTCTCTGATACTACAGGGAAAATTTAAAAACAATGTAAGCACGGCATAAAGATAATACTGTTGCCGAGTGTCGGATTTTTTTGTTTAATGAATATGGTCAGCCATTTTCAAGTTATTCCAATATATGTATTGAAAGTTCTTTAATTTTGGACATAACGGTAAAGTTGCAATCAATTTCCAGACCACAAAAGGACCATTTCGCAGTTTAATTTAATGAAAATTAAATTTTGGGCCGTTTTCATTAACTGTTTTTAAATATCAATTCATATTTAAATATGATTTTCATATAATTTTGTTTTTGTTTTGAAATGAAAAACCATAATTGATATTTAAATACAACTGGATCACTTAATGAATAAAAATATAAAAATTTGGATTAATAAGTAAATATTAAATTTAAAGATTTTAAGATTTCAACTACAATTCCAGTCGGAAAGAACCCAACCAATTGTAGGGGGATGTAAGAAAAGATAAACTCACTGTTTATTGTTGGTGTTTTGTTTAAGCTTTGATATTGTTACAGGTAAGACTTATGGCGATTTCTTTTCTGAAAAAAATATGTTACAGTATGTACATGTAACATTTTCTAATGTTACCTATAATCACTGGAAGTGTTACATGTTGTGCAATTTCAATAGAACACAATTATCTGCTTTTATTTACAACTATTACACTTTCATCATTAATGTACTTCATGAGCGATTTTTAAAGCTATTTAAGCGGTTTCTGCACGCAATTATGGCTTGGAAACAAATATTGACATCACTAATGGCTTAAAAAAATTTAAATGATTATCATATAAATAGACTTTTTTTTTTTATTTTAATGTGTAAATATATTTATATTTTGTTTTAAAATAATTTTTTTACAAAATTATGAGCTGTATGAATTATGACAAACAAAATAAAACATTGGTTGTACAAACAAAGTAGTAAGTACCAAAATTGTAAGACAGTGCAGTATGAACACCTTAAGTAAAAGTAAGGGTAAAACATGCAACATCTTTTGCACGGTTTTTATCAACATATTCACAAAAGAACTTTAAAATTTTTCCCACAGTTGTATTTTTTGTACAAACGAACACAAAAATATAGAACATGTAACATTAATGCAACAGTTTTCTCAGAAAAGAAATCGCCATTAGAGTGTTTATGACTCTTATTCGCTTAAGGTTTTATTTGTTTAATATTTTTGGCTTTTCTAAAATCTTTGGAAAAGGTTTTCTGATGAGCTGGTGTAAGCAACCGGCGAAATGCGCATAGTGGCTTGCTTTCCCTCAACAATAAATTTCAGTGTATTTATCAAATATGAAAAACTGGGAATTTAGCACGTCATACGAAGATCGTATTAACAGTAAAGAAATTTTATTATAAAGTTATAAACAGTTCAAATGCGTAAACCGGTATAACTTAAAAAAATCCATTTCGAGATAAATGCATTTAAAGTTTTTGATATTATTTATTTAATTTAAGTATATGGACAAATTCCTTACAGACTATCTTAATATATTAACATAATAATT
Organism: Pollenia angustigena; assembly: GCA_930367215.1. Taxonomy (NCBI): domain Eukaryota; kingdom Metazoa; phylum Arthropoda; class Insecta; order Diptera; family Polleniidae; genus Pollenia; species Pollenia angustigena. The sequence goes on along the minus strand of OV884057.1, from coordinate 182,066,456 downwards.
TATTTATTTAAGCAAAGAAAGAAAGATAAGAATAAACATTATTGATTTAATAATAATATGATATTGGTTTTTATGATATTAATGTTCAGAGAATAGTCGATAAAGTTATACATTATACATGACCATAAAAGATATATTTAGCATCATTCGCCGGCTTTTTAATGTTGGTAAATTTATTTCAGGTAGTCTTGTTGAATATGAAGGTAATACCAGGCATCCTCTATAATCACTTCTTAAGCAGAAAATAAGAAATTGTTTTTGCACTGACTCGATACGATCATCATGAATATAAAAGATCGGGTCGCAAATAATGTTGCCGTATTCCAAAATTGGTCTGACGAGCGAAGAAAAAAGACTTTTTGTGGTTAAAGGATCGTTGAATTCATTTGCCCATCTTTTAATAAAAGCCAGAACACTGCGGGATTTATAAACAGTCATCGTTATACATATCGTCGTTCGTAAATTATTGTGTTCTATAAGGGTTTATTTTACATATATTATAGAACACAATAATTTACGAACGACGATATGTTGAATAAAGTTAAGTTTTTTGTTCAACAATATTCCCAAATCCATTATTTCACTAACAGGTTGAAAAGTACAGCCATCAAGAACGTAGGAGTAAGCAAACTGTTTTACTCTAGAGAATTGCATATGTTTGTATTTGTTCTAACTACTTAAAAAAAAAGAAGACACATTCTCTTCAAACTAGGAAAGCATTAAAGATATAAAGATGGATTTAATACACAATATTAAGAAAAAAAGCGAACATTTCTGCACCTCTAACTCCAAAATTTAATTTTTTGAGTTATGCTTGTCTTGCAGCAAATGAACGATATTTATTAATGTATTGGGTTTTCTAATAAGGACTTGACAACTCTTTTTTAAATAAAACGCAAACCCTTTGAGATATTTCCAAAACTTTATGATCGACTTGATATTCAATTAAAACATTTATTAATTTTCCGCATCAAACAGTGTGGATGAAGTGGTGATTCATGAAGCACATGTGGATTTTCACCAAACCAATAATGGATATTTTGCTTACTGACGAACCCACTGAGCCAAAATGAGATGATTATACGATGAAATTCATCATCTTGGTGCATCTTATCCAGAGCCCAATTGGAGAATGTACGTCTGTCAGCTTGATTGATATTGTATGGGTGTAAACCAAGATCTTTATGCAGAATTCGCCATAAAGTGGTGTTGGCGATGCCCAGTTATTGAGAACGCCTCGGTATCGACTGCTCTGGATCGTTTGCTACGGACGCCTGAACGGCCGCGATATTTTCCTCACTTCGACCAATCCGTTGTCTCACTGGCACGTTAGCATAACACAATGAATATGTAGACTAAAATTTTAGCACTAAACTTGTCATTGCTTGTCTACTAGGGCGAAAATAACGACCGAAAATTGGAGTTAACTCTCTTAAAGTTGCGGTCACCGACTCCGAATTTCTCTGGTACATTTTTATAATATGCAAACATTGTTCGTTCGTGTACTTTACTATTAAAATTAACTTTAATGTTGTCAAGTATATTGGAAAACCCTTTACTACTATGAAAATTTAAATAAGCGGTAACACTTATCCGAACATTTTCGAAATTGAATACGATTATTTAAAATGAATTTTTTAAATTCATTATACTGGGGCCAAGTTACGGCATTCGATATCGATCGAAAGTCCCATTTAAATTGAATTGTATTTTCTATCGATATCGAATGCTGTAATTTGGCCCCAGTATATTTTATTACTTATTTTTTTTTTAAACATATTTATTTTTACAAATTAAAAGACATTGAGCCAATTCAAACTGAAAACCATATTGTTTATTTAATTCAATGTAAATTCAATTAAAATTAATTATATATTCTTCGAAAAGCTACTTAATTGCGTGACAAACTGGATTTGATCTGATAAAAGAATGCCGGAGTTATAGCGAATAAATCAAATCAAACATCAATAAATATAATTTTATTTCTACTTTTCATCAACGATTTGCCTGAAGCAATAAATTATTCTAATATACTGATGCTCGCAGACGATGTTAAAATATTTTTAAGCCTCAAGCATTCACCATATCATAGTTATCTCCAAAAGCACTTGGATAATTTTTATAATTGTTGTAACATTAATTTAATGGAACTTTACCTCTAAAAATGCAAGCACGTGACTTTTTTGAGAAGGCGTGGCGCTCTTGGTCACTATTATATCAGTGGTCAGAGACTGGAACCAGTAAACGTTATTATGGACCTTGGTGTTTTGTTGGATGAAAAATTTAACTTTGTACAACATATCATGATGGCTGCTAATAAAGCTGGAGGAATCTTGGCTTTTATCAAACGATGGGCAAAAGAATTTAAGGACCCCTTTATTACCAAAAGGTTATTCAAGTCAATTTTAAGACCGATTTTAGAGTTTAGCTCAATTGTATGGGACCCCTTCTATAACGTTCACATTAATCTTATCGAATCTGTTCAGAAACAGTTTTTACTTTTTTGTTTAAGAGATGTTTATCGATGCTTATTCTGCGACGACTTGCTGTGATTCGACTGCCAACAATAAAAAGCCGAAGAATTATGCTAAACGTTTATTTCTTGTAAATCTTTTAAACGGAAATCTTTTATCAGATTTTCTTTTAAGTAAAATATCATTGAATGTTCCTCAACGCACATAAGGATTCAATCAACCACTATATCGACCACTTTGCGCGAAATTATCGTATGTGCCAATTTTTTTTTGAAATTGAGTTTTTGATGCCATCTTGTTCTACATTCAAAGAGACGTCACCTGACAAAATATTGTAGGCGAATTCCACTTCGTTGCTCCAAAAAGCACATGGATATTTTCATTTTGATATTGCAAGCGAAAGCAGAGAAAAGTAAAAAAATGGCTGTCCTGTAAAATTTGGTTTTTGTAACATACGATAATTTCGCGCAAAAACTTTTAGAACAAACTACGAGATGGCAGACCCGTTTATGAAATTATGTTGTTGTTTTAATGAAATTTTTAATTTTATTGATTTTTCTTTAAATGTTGATGTTATTAAACGTAATATTATTTTAAGTTACACAGTTATATTAAGAAACATTGTTAAATTTGATATTTAGTCTGTAAGGATTGTATCCATAGACTTAATTTAATAAATAAAAAAGGTCGAAAATAATACAACTTAAGAAAAATTTTATATTTTATTAAAATTTAAACATTTTCCACCAATTACACTGGGTCACAAATTTTAAATTTTGCCATAACCTCAAAAATTAGATGTCTTCTAAGCTAAATTGCGGCTGATGAAAAATAATATGACAATCGTTTATTTTTTCACAAAAAACCAGTTTTTTAAGATTGTAAAACATTTTTCAAATATCCCAGTAAAAAATTAAGCTAACTGGTAAGCAGGTTTGTAAAGGAGATAGTGCTTATCTATTATATAAACTAGCTTTAAGTAGAAAAACGAATTTTTATAGTTAAATATTTTGTAAAATTATTTTTAATCCTTTAAAATTAAAATAACGTAGCCCAGTAAAAAATGGAGCTTACTGGTAAGCAGTTTTGTAACGGAGAAAATCACAATACGCCCTTACAAATCTGCTTACAAGAGACATGATTTTTATATAGAGAATTCTCACTTGCAAGCACTACTTTCTGCAAAAAATGCATAATCGCAAAAACATTTTAAAATCATTGCAATACAACTTTCTTCCATCTAAGGGAATAACAGAAGCACTTAGAACTTTGTTCGTGAATTTTTTCTTTAAAATAATAGTTTTAATTTTTCACTTACAACCTGCTTATTTTGTAACGCAGTTTACTTTCCCAGCTGAGGTATGACTCAGTCTGTCCAGGGTCAATTCTAAGGTCTGCTTCCTTTGAAATGAAACACGGGATGTTTTCGTGTATGTTCGCTTACAATAATTTTTACAAAGCTTAATTTACGAAATCTGAATCTATGCTAAATACTTAGAACTAAGACGGCTTTCGGCTGATTCGGCGTGGCTGTAGACAGGAACGGGTGCTGAGGCAGCGTGATTCCGTGCACGTACGGCTGATGACGTTAGGAAACGGCTAGATGTTGTTGGCAGTAAGCGCGTACGGTAGCGTTCCGTGGGGCATCATTAAGTTACTGAGGATTCGATCTGTCAGAGAAGATAATAAACGGGTTTCGTTTACAAGTTGTTAGTATCTACATCTACGATCGAAATTATGCCGAGTACGGAGCATTCGGTGCGCCCCGTAGTTGGCTGTACACACGACTAACTACTTCGACTAGTTGGGCCGAGCGCTCCGAACACAGGAGGATCTCGCAACCTCGGGTGCTCGGCTAACTGCGGCCTCGTATAGGTCGGGGGCTGATGGTTATCTGCCCATGGTGTGACTAACTACGGTCTTAAATACTAGAAATGACTTAAAAATACTTCGGACACCAAGAGATTTCGGAGGCCTTGGTGTTCGGCTAGCTACGGTATAAAATACTAGAAATAACATAAAAATACTTCGGACACCAAGAGATGTAGGAGGTCTTGGCGTTCGGCTAAATACGGTTCTGGTTAATCGGGTTCGGTTAAATGCGGTTTGGTTAATCAGGTTCGTTTAAATACGGGTTACATAATCAGGTTCGGTTAAATACGGTTTGGTTAAATACTGCGTAGGGTACTTCGGGCACCATACTAAATACGGTTCTGGTTAATCAGGTTCGGTTAAACACGGTTTGTCTTCAGTCGGTTACCGAATGGAATTCGGAGGCACCGGCAGTCGGCTGAACACGACTAACTACGGGTTGAGTGGTGGTACGTATTCACTACTGGTAAGAATACGTGGACTACTGGTTTGTATTCAGTAGGCTGCCGAATGGAATTCGGGGGCACCGGCAGTCGGCTAAATACGGCTAACTACTGGCTAATACTGGTTTGTACTCAGTCGGCTACCGAATGGAATTCGGGGGCACCGGCAGTCGGCTGAATACGACTAATTACTGGTTATATACGGGATGGTATTTAGTCGGCTACCGAATGGAATTCGGAGGCACCGGTAGTCGGCTAGATACGACTAACTACGGGCTAATACTAGTTTGTACTCAGTCGGCTACCGAATGGAATTCGGAGGCACCGGCAGTCGGCTGAATACGACTAATTACTGGTTATATACGGGATGGTATTTAGTCGGCTACCGAATGGAATTCGGGGGCACCGGCAGTCGGCTAAATACGACTTACTACGGGCTAATACTGGTTTGTACTCAGTCGGCTACCGAATGGAATTCGGGGGCACCGGCATTCGGCTAAATACGACTAATTAATGGTTATATACGGGATGGTATAGGCTACCGAATGGAATCTGGAGGCACCGGCAGATCGGCTAAATACGACTAACTACGGGCTAATACTTGTTTGTACTGAGTCGGCTACCGAATGGAATTCGGAGGCACCGGCAGTCGGCTGAATACAACTAATTACTGGTAAAAATACGGGCTTGTATTTAGTCGGCTACCGAATGGAATTCGGAGGCACCGGCAGTCGGCTAAATACGACTAACTACGGTTACTACTAACTACCGAGAGTAAATACTGGGGTTGAGGGCAATATCTACTCTGTTTGTTCTGAGCAAAACCTTGTCTATTTATTCAAAAATAAAATAAACTAAATGAGAATTATACGGTAAAAAGGTTATGTAGGTAAATAGTAAGGGTATTCATAGTAGTAAGTAAAATAATAAGGGTATTCAAGGTGTTGGGTTACTTATACTTTATGATGTTGGGATTAAATGTAAATGTAGGGTAGGTTTGTAACGTCACGTTACAATTTATAACGGATAATGCGAAGTGATCCAATCATTTTTATTTACTTAGATTAAAATGGTATTTGCTTATCTTCTGTTTCTTAGTAATATGTTATATCCAGCGCACTTATGTACTTTTCTTGCTTCCAGAAACCCTAATATTGTTTACTGGGATGTTAAGTACCGTTTTTTTTTTTATTACGCAAATTTTACACGGTTACTAATTGAACTGTTACAATTGAATTAAAAATACTCCAGTGTTCATAGCAAATATTTTACACTAAATTTAATTAAAGCTTTGAAGAGATTCGATTTGTTTTGCAAAAAGTTAACATTTTTTTGTAAATGGCTTTTCAAATCTTTCAATTTGCTTTATTGAGGGCTCAATTTGTTAACAAAAAATTAAGTTTGCACTGCAAAACATATTTTTCGTTCACCACTCTTAATTCTGAGGGTTGTGGGGAGGGGGGAATTTTGAAAACAATCATAATAACGATTTTAAGCCCTATTTATAGAGACCCTTGTTATAAAATGTTTCATTGTCATTGTCATTAATTATCCATGGATCTCAAATATATACAAGTAATCATATCGTATTTTGTTACTTGTTTATCTTTTTGTCCAATTTAAGTGAAATTCCATGTGTTTTCCCGCTGTATTTTTTTGGTGTCTATTAATGATAAATCACCTTTTCACATATCTGCACATATATACACTATAGCAATGATGAAGTTATGGTATTGATAATGATGAAGCATCGTCTATTTTACTACAAAATTTGATTATTTGATTTTACTACAAATTTGATTGTGCATTCATTCGAAAATGTATAATACAAAAATATTAAAATTGACACAAACATAAGCACACTGATTTGTTCATCAGATATGTGTGTGCATATATGTATTCATAACTAATGCTATTTTAAGCATCGATTGCTGTTGTGATTCACTATTTCTAGTTCCAACATTAAAAATTATTCAAGCCACACACACACACTGTTATAAACAAATGCACAAGTATAGCCATTTTACCAGTTTATGCGCGAAAATTTTATATGTATATGTACATCTATATTTGCAGTTATTTATGTTTGGCTTGTAAAATGCTAAAATTTGAATTTTTATTGCAAAGCTTGTTTAAAAATTTTTGTTGTTTTTTGAGTGTCCTTTTGATTTGTTATTTATTTGAATGTTTATGTATACATACACGCGTATGTATGTATTTGCATATCTGATTTGTGTGCGTTTGTATTTGTAAATGTATACTAATACAGACACATACATACCAACATGGTTTTTTGACAACTACATTTGGTATTTGAAATTAAATTGGATTATTTGTCAATTTTGATTGACCATTCATTAACAGGAAACAGGATGTGTGGATATGAAATCAATTGAGGTTGCATTTGAAATGCATTCGAAATGAGATATAAAATGCAGATTCAATCAATAGATTTTTCAAATGGTTTATTATTGAGATTAACAATTTGTGAAATTTATTGTATTAGTTTTTAATGAAGGATTCTATTGTTATCGTAAAAATAAAGTTGATTTAGATAATTCCTTTTTAAGTTTTATTTAGAAATTTATTTTTAAATTTATTGTGATATCACACACTAAATCATAAACAGGTACAACTTAAAATTAAGCAAAACATTAAAATAATGATTTAACCAGTTCACAAATCAAACATTAATCGATCACGAAAATTTCGTTTGCGTCACCGTCTGTCTTCTTTCGCTTTTCTTCTTTTATATTTGTAAAACTTAATTTGATTAACAAATTGCAACCACGTTTCTGAATCCAGTTTTCCGCCTCCCATTAACATTTTTGAATATTAAATTGGGACTGTTTATGATTTATTGTGCGCTATATATGAAGAATAGTTTTAAATCTAAAATACATTACAAATAAGTTATTGTAAACAATTTTCAGTTTTGCAAAAAAAAAAAAAAAACAAAAAGTTGTTATTCCACTTATGCGATGATGGGTTAAAGCTTTGAATTTTTTATATTACTAAAATAAAAAAAAAGTTACATAAGTAAAAAAAAGGTTTATATAAGACGAAAGAATTATGATAATGCTGTCCGTCCTTTTATTCCACTTAAGGAGCAAAAAGTAAAGGTATTACAAAATGTTGTGTTAAATTAAAGTAAAGTTTGTAAGTCATCGATTAGATACATTTTTCATCCATATAACCAAAATATTAGATGTTAATTTACGTTTTAATACATGCTAACAATTAAATGATAATATTAAGGTTGATTCATCCATGCGATTCAAGCAATTTTTTTGTCCGGAGAATACATTTTTTAATGAGAGTATTCTGCAGATCGATTAACCCATTTCGGAAAATTTTTCCGGGAAAACAAAGCTACCATATGGTTAACAGATGTTAACAATTATACAAAATGGCTGCACAGCTAGCAGGCCACTTATTTTGAATTGCTTTCTGAAAGAAAATGTACGAAAAAAATAAAGTGATTTCATAATTTTTAATTAATTTTTTTTTATTTAATTATTCAGCAAAACAACAATAATTTAAATTTTTATATACAAATTGAAAAAGTGGCAACACAGTTCATTTTGTTTTGCACAAAAATTAAAATTAAACCCAAAGATTTTAGAAAATCTATAATATTATTCAAATAAGATTGTTAAGCGAAAAGGAATTAAAAACACTCAAAAGTCTTACCGGTATTATTACCAAAGCTTAAGCAAAACACCAACACCAAACAGTGAGTTTATCGTTTCTTACAATCCCGACTACTATTGGTGGATTTTTTGTCAACTTTAATTGTAGTTGTCAGGGGAAAACAAAAAGAAGAAACAAAAATTTTCATTGTTGCCAGCTCAGCTTTTTTGCACTGCCATTTGCATATTTGTTATCAAAGGTTTTCTTGGGAGTCAACAATTTAATTAATAAGATTAAGTTTTGATGTGCTTAATTCCAATTCTGACTATTAATAAACCGAAATTTATTGTTGGTGGGATAAGCTTTTCGTATGCGCATTTCACTGGTTGCTTAGGCCAGATCATCAGGAAACTTCATTCAAAGATTTAAGAAAAGCTTAAGATATTATTCAAATAAAGCTGTTAAGCGAATAGGAATTATAAATACTCAAAACCAGAGAAATTCGCATAGGAATAGCTTATCCCACCAACAATAATTTTCGGTTTATCAATAGTAAGAATTCTGAATTTAACACATTAAGACTAAATCTTATTAATGAAATTTTTGACTCCCAAGAAAACCTTTGAAAATTAAACCAATTTAAGAAAAACTTGCCGAAGAAAATAATTTTTATATCTCTCAACAAAAGTAAGACGTCAAACTCAATATGAAAAAATTTTGTTAGGACAAAAATATTGTTCCGAACGCATGGGTGAATCGAGCTTAAGCTTGTTTTTATAATAAATCGCAGATATGTTTTTTCATGCAAATATAACTTTTTTTTTGGAGTAAAAAAATATGCAAAAAAAATTTAAGATCTTAAATCCATATATTAAAACAAGTCAGACCATATTATATCCAACACCACAATATTTTAAAACAGAGAGTGAGGAAATTCATGGTACCGTGCAATAAAGCCATAGGAAATAAAGCCATATGACATTATTTCTAAATCCATCGAGAAATAAGGCCATATTATTTCCATGTAAGGTGTGAAATAAAGCCGTACATGACCTTATTTCCCATTTAAATTTTTTTCTTTTAATATAATTCTAAGTTATTTAAAAATTGTTTTGTTATTTTTTCTCTGGGTGTATATATTAAAAATATAACGAAAACACTTTTGGGCGCAAGGATTTTCTCCTATATAGTATAACAAACACCGGCTTCGCTAACTAAAGCTTCTGTGCATAGCAGGCCTTCGGCCGGGCGCAAGGATTTTCTCCTCTATGGTATAACCAAGACCCGCTTCGCTAACTAAAGCTTCTCTGCATAGCCGGCCATCGGCCGGGCGCAAGAATTTTCTCATCTGCGGTATAATAAAGACCGGCTTCGCTAACTTAAGATTATCTGTATAGCCGGTCTTTGGGTGGGCGCCAATAATTTTCTCCTTTTTGGTATAACAAGTAGCGGTTTCGCTAAGTAAAGCTTCTAAAATCTGCCTTCTTTCCGAACGAAGGCCGACTACGCAGAGAAGGTTTTGTTAGCGAAGCCGGTCTTTGTTATACCATAGATAGGGATGAAACGATACCTCTAAGATATCGATACTTTTACTCGATGTGGTATCGCTCGAAAAGTATCGATACCTACTTAGAATCGAAAAAAAAGTATCGATACTTAGTTACTTGTATGGGTACTTGTATCGGTTTGTATGATAAAAGAATAGAAAGCTATACAATAAAATAAGAACTTCGACCTATTAGAATTTTTGTGCGAAACGATAAGTGTAATGATTGAGATTGAATTTTCTTTCGAAAAATCTTTTTTATCTTAGGAAACAAAATTTTAAAAAACGTTCAGGATAACAACCTTCATTCACCTTTTATTGCAGAAATCAACAATGTCACTATGAATTTATCTTAAATATAAATATGTATTTTATTTCCTTTCAATAATTTCTCAAGCTCCAGGTCCGTTTTATATAAAGAATATTTATTTAAAATTTATCCAATATTTCGCTATGTCAATGGAGCTTCTTCAAGGATTTTTTGGTTTTTTTTATATTTCAAACCAATATTTTTAAAAAAGGAAATAATATTAAGAAGGTCGAAGAAATTAAGCTAAATAATTTATGTATTTTATTTTTAAATTGATAAATATATAATAAAGGGTGGTAAAACCATAATCCATGATGTTAATTGTGAGTCACACCTTAACGTCAAGTTTTTTGCGCAACTTAAATTGACCTATCTTTGTTTCAGTATTTGACAACTTCGATTATTGAGAGGTACACAATTGAGCAGCGCCTTAAGATTAATAAAGCCTTTTACGAAAATCGGCGTTCCATCAAGATGCATTTAATGCACATCGTGATTTTTTTGGTCAGTATAATCGACCAAATGTTTCCATAATCGAGAGAATTGCGTGTAAATTTCAGCAAACCGGGTCTATAGGAAATGGGAAAATATATGTGCATGATCCCCAGTTAGTTCTGCGGCTGGCGGTTTCTTCGAAAATGAGGTCGGCCAAGCAATTATCGTGAATGGTGTTCGCTATCGCGGGATGATAACGGACTTCCTATAGCCAGAAATTGAGGAAATGGACCTAGACGATATGTGGTTTATAGGTGTGGACTAGGGATGCCAAACGGGACCAGGTTTTTTGAAACACGGGATTCGGGATTTTTAATTAAAAAAGGGATCCCGGGTCGGATCGGGATTTCATATATAAAAGCCAATTTTAAAATTCATATAATTTTAATTTAATGTTTATGTATAAGAATTAAAACAAATTAATTCATGAAGAAAATTAAACTCATTACAAAATAAAACTGTTTAATGTATTCTTTTAAAGTAATATGGAAGTATTATGTATTAAAACTTATATTTTAAAAAGATTCTTAAACAAATTAATGACGTCAGATAATTGATACCTTATTTTATCGCAAACATATGCTGCCGAAGAAACCAATATTCGCATTCAACACTTCTGGGTGGTATCGGAAATAAATAACTACATATATGCTATTTGACAATATTTAATTTATTTTATCTCAATTATATATATGCAAGTATTAATCTAATAAAATAAACTTATATGTGTCAAAAGACCTTTGGTAGAACTCCCTTAAGTTGTTAACACCTTTTTGCACAACTTGCATTTTGCGTGCGCAGTTCTATTATCATCCAGTTAAAAAAAAAGACCCACCATCTGATTTTGTTTTCGTGGTACATAATGCATTGCATGTAAAATTTATTCACTTGTGACTTTTTTTGTAACCAGTTAAAAATTAGATTTATGGCCAGTATGATTAAATATTGAATTTTTACTAAGCCCAAAATCTCGGGATTTTTATATCAAACCCCGGGATTTAAGACTTAAATTTTTAGAATAATCCCGGGTTTTCGGTATTCGGGATTGGCATCCCTAGTGTTTACTGGTCAAACGGTTTCTTGATACCGTTACTGCTGCCCCAGCTTTGGAAAATAATCAAAATTTAAAATTAATTTCAATACCAAAGTTAAACGATTACTTTTGACCGATACCGAGTATTTTTTTACCGATACTACTTGGTACTCGGTTGCTAAGTATCGATTACAAAAATACTTGGTACTTATATTTATTTATTTGTTTGTATTTATTTATTTCATTGACTGTCCTATGCTACAAGATTAAATCTTATAATTACAGCATAGGATTTTATAAAGCTAAACAGGTTAATTTGTTTATAAGAATTAACTTAAAGAATTACATATAATAAATAGTAAAGATATCTAATTTAAACATTTTAACAAAAATTATAAATAAATTATCATAAAAATAATATTAAAAGTGATTGAACAATTAAAAATCATAAGAACAAAATCATAAAAACAAAATCATAAACATCAAATCATTAAACAATAAATCGAGACGCTAAGCGTACAGTTTTAGAACTTCAATTTTAAATTTGGATGCGTTACTATATAGCTGGATGTGATATGGTAGTTCGTTCCAGAGGCGTATGGCATTGATAAAAAATTGCCATTCAGATACAAGCGTTCTATATCTTATGGCGATAATTCTTTTACTCCTACTGGATCTCCCAAATCTAAGTAAGTCATATAGATACTTTGGTGTTTTCTCATAAACAATCTTGTGCAAACACAAAAGAGTTCGTAGTTTAAGGAGGTTTTCAAATGAGATTCCAAAAAGTTTTGTGTTAAACATGGATACTGAGCCATATCTTCTGATACCAAAAACATATCTCACAATATTCCCGTAGATGGATTTTAGTTTACGCTTACTAACAGCATCGCAATTCGAGAAAATTTCACACCCATAGAGCAAAGATGGTATTAAATAAGCTTTAGCAAGAAGCATTCTAATATTTAAAGGGGTGCAATGTTGAGTGGCCCAGAGTGTTCTTAAGATTCCATATGTTCGTCCCACAGCACTGTTGACGTGATTAGTCCAGGAGAAAAGTATCGAATATGTACTTGTATTTACTCGTATCGTTTCATCCCTAACCATAGAGGAGAAAATCCTTGCGCCCGGCCGAAGGCCGGCTATGCTTTGGAGTTTGTAAACATGTTTTGGCGGGCTCGCAGAGCACGCCCCCCCCCCCCCTTCCACCTGCTAAACCATATTTTTTCAACACTTGACAATGGCAACTCCTTCTTTGGGCAATTGTAACCATAACAATTACAGTGTTATGGCGTTATTTCCACTTTGGCGATTATGGTGTTATTGCACTTGGATGGTGGTTATAAAGCCATATGGCTTTATTTCTCTATTCTTTGAGAAATAAGGCCTTTGGCTTTATTGCACGGGCCCGAAATTCATAGACCCTCCAGTACAAAAGTATCGTATAAGATTAAGATTATTGTAAAAGCTTTTCAATGACATAGTAGCTATAGTAAATGTAATTGTCCCCAAATTGTATGTCGCCATAACTTTCTTATGACAATTGAAAGAAAATTATGGTATTAAAAGCTTTTTTCGGGAGTAGTATTTGTACGGCAGCAATAGTCAAATATTTGGTCAGATTATTCAGATGATTCTCATCATTTCCAACGGACTTGGTCGCAGTTATAATTAGAACCTATACTATGTGCCCAAAATTTGTATGGAAAGCCAACCAGCTGAACAACTTAAAAGGTTATTTAAAGTCGACACTTAACCGAGCGTTTCAAAAAGTAATTCAAAGTCCGTCTAGAGCTAATACTTTAAGGTGTAACAAAGATTAGCACAAATGCGTAATACCTTCTCAAGTATTGTGGTGTGAGTAAATTAAACCAAAGTGCTTTTTTAAAGCATATTAAAAGCGGAATTTGTTAAATTTTTGGTCCAATCATGACTTAATAACTTGAACAAAAATGTTATTCTATTTTATTTCAAGATGCGTTTAAAAGTATTAATTGGCCACGCTTCTAAGGACGAGTTGGTCATTCTTGGCTCCAGGCTACAAGAAAATTATTTCACGGTTGGGTGGGCCCCACAGTCACATTTTTCGATTTGATTTGTCCTATTCTTCTTTTTTATTTTTTAGCACGTCGAATGCTCACAGTGCTCGTTGTTCAAATTTAATATTGCTTGAAATTCTAAGAACACCTAAACATTCCAGCTTCTTCAATACTTGGCAATGTCGGTCGCGTAGCAAAACAATTTCAAGCATAATTAAATCTTCCGGGCCTTACCCAATCCTCCTCACGCCGGATACTAAGTTCGGTTATTTAACAAAATTTTAAATAAATCAATTTATTTCTTTTAAGTAAAGTATAGTAAGAAGTTTTGCTGGTGATGTCTAAAAATCTGGTACTTGAGTTTTTATTGTCACCTATTGAAAATTTTAAGAATCACAGCATGATTCATAAACAGATATTTAAATACGTGAACGATAACAATCTATTGACTGATCGTCAATCTGGCTTTCGACCTCGGCGTAGCTGTATTACGGCGTTATCCGATGTAGAAGAAGACATTAGAGGGAACTTGGATGGTGATCAAGTCACATTTTTGGTTCTAGACCATTCCAAGGCCTTTGATACGGTCAATCATTCTGTTCTTTGTTTTAAACTCTCGAGGTTCTTAGGTTCTCTTCTTTTTCAGTAAAATTTATTAAAAATTATTGAAAATTAAACATGGTGTTCCACAGGGTTCGGTCCTTGGACCGCTATACTCAAATGACCTACCACAAAATCTACATTATTCGAAAATTCAAATGTATGCTGACGACGTTCAACTATACCTTAGCAGTCCTAGGGACTCATACTTTACAAGTGTAAACCATTTAAATTTTGATTTGGACAAAATTTTTAATTGGGCTTCGGCTAATGGCTTGAAACTAAATCCGGAAAAATCCAAATGTTTAGTGAAAAGTAGGAAAAATGTAGTAATGGATGATGATCTGAATATTTATATTGGAGATGCTAGAATTGCTGTTGTTGCCACGGTTAAAAATCTAGGGATAACAATGAATGGGACTCTGACTTGGTCGGATCACATCAATCAGGCTTGTGGCATGATATATGGTATGTTAAGGGGATTGCGGATCACACAGTTTTTTACACCACTTAGAATAAGAACTTTTATTGCGAAGACTTGTCTACTACCGATGCTACTGTATGCTACAACTCCCGGGATATGAGCAAACTTACCACTACGTATAATAACTTTGTCCGCTACGTTTTTGGTCTGAAAAAATTTGATAGAATAAGTTTGTATTCCTGCCGTTCACTTCATTAACCATTTAATAATTTACTTAAATTTTGAAGCATTATCTTGCTACACAGGATTATAATAACTATGGAACCGAAGTACCTGTACGATCGTTTGCGGTTCGCAAGATCGCTTAGAGGGAAATCTATTATACAATTTCGTCACCGAAGTCACACATCAGAATGCCAATTTTTTTTATATAGTATACGTCTCTGGACTCAACTTCCAAACCACTTGCAACGCAATAAAATTTAGAAAATTTCTTAGAGATTATTTTTCCTAAAGTTTATCGTTATCATGTTTGATTGTATTGCTGTCAAATTATTGCATCTACTTATTATTATTATTTAATATATTATTAATCTTTATGAATGTTTTTATTTCAATTGAATACCTATTTATTATTATTATATTTTATTACTATTATATTATTAATCTTTTTTTTAAATTTAGTTCAAATGTGTACCCTACTATTGCTTAATATATTATCTGTCTACCCAGTAAAAACTTCGCTTACTTTTTCAAAACGAATAGCTTCTTTAACTCATTATTTAGTAGCTTTCTTCTATAACTACATGTATAACAACTTCTATAACTACTTTTTTCTGGATGTACTTAAGTAAATAAATAATGACTTACTTTTAAATGCGTTCGTTTTGGGACATGCCTTGTAAAATTCATTGGTTCTTTCAGAAGAATTGTAAGTAGTGCCTTCATATTTTTCTGATTACTCAACACATTATTTTGTAGGCGAAGATTTTACTGGGTAGTGTAGTATAACCTATGTGATTCTAATACTATAATTCATAAGATTTCATATCTTGTTGTATTAGAAAGCCAACTATATTATAATATATTTTTAATTTTCTATCAACAAAAAAAAAAAAATTATAAATTTAATTATCACAATTATTAAACTGAAATACTTTTTAAACAATTTTAGTTATTGATAAAATACTACTGATATTTTTTTCTGTGCATTCACCGAAATGAGGCAATTCTGCTTGTTAACAAATCCACTGAGGTAAAATTCTGCCACGAAATGCATTGTGATTTGAACGCCAATTTTCGTAAAGGGCTTCAACAATCTTAACGCGCGGCTCAGTTGTGTAACTGTCTATGGTTGAATTTGTCAAACACAAACAAACAAAGAAATGTCAAATAAAGTTGGTAAAAAATTTTACGTTAACGTGTGACTCACAGTTAACATCGTGCATTATGGTTGGGCTACTATTTATGTTAACGATTGGAAACTGTTTATGGTCCTTCGAACCATACAAAAAACATAATTGTTTTTAGCTATTGGTGCCTTTTTATTTAAAAAATCTACACAGCTATCCAAGCTTTACGGTTGCCTTAATATTAATTAATATTAATATTATTCGACACCAGCTGTCAAATGTAATATATTTTCGGCAACAGTCAACTCAACTTCGGTTCAGCTAAGTGAATTCAAAAAATGCATTAAACATCAATTTGTGCGTCCGAAGTGAATAAGAAACCTCAGGAAAAAAGCTCATTTTGAGATCTGTTATTAAATTGGATACTATTTTTAGTATATAGTTAAACTGATTAAAAAAATTATAGATATGGTATTAGCAAAAGTTTAACCTTCTGATTTGACGTTTTACATAAAATCATCCTAATCTTGATTTAAGTGTAGCCTTTAAAATATTTCAATGGGTGGATGCTTAATTTTACTACTATAAGCTTAAATTGTTCACCTTTTATTTTAATTTTCGATTAGCAAACATAATTTATATTTTATTCTCAATTTTTAAAAATCCCTTGATGTCATGAACCAATATTTGCTTATTTCCACTACATTTCACATAGTAAAATATATCAAGGTAATTTTTTAAAGTTTGGTTTTCTTTGGTATAACTTTAGTTTTATTTGTTTAAAAAAAAAACTTTAACATTTCATATTCTGTTTTGTTCGAATTTTCTTGTTTAGTCACGCATAACATTTTATATGCCTAAAAACTTTTTGAAATGTGTGTGAGTTTATGTTCTTAAATGTTCACATTTGTTTGCGTTAACATACGCTTTTATCTGTAAGCTAAAAAAAGTGTTTTTGAATGTCTGTAAAACACCTGCTCATTAGTAAATACCCATGCTTTTAGCATTATCATCATTATAATTTTGGGTATTTGGTACATCACAACTAATGCTACAAAATGCACACATTCACATGAAAACCTCTACACTGAAATGTACGTGTTTATCGATGTAGATACAAATACACGTTTGTTTGTATACAAACATACATGCACAAGTAATACAGAAAAAGTTTTAATTGCAAAACAAAAGCGTGATATTACGTATTTGTCTGTGTGAAAAGTATATCCCTAAAAATACATACAAGAAAACACACACCCATATTTATGTATAAATGCACACGTCCATATTTAATAGCAAAAAACGAGTAAAACACACACATAATTAGCAAACTTATATAAACTCAGGTAGTAGTTGCAGAAATTAAAAGAGTTTTAATGAGCTTATGGTAAAAAAAACACTAACGCATAAAAATACAGACATACTTTTTTGTACCCTACAGTGATAGACTGCTATTGCTCTAATTTTAGCTTTATCTTAACAGTTACTAAGTCTTGGTTCACACTATAAAAGTATTCTTTCAGTAAGTCTGAGCTTATTTGTGTAAAGGGAGAACATCATAGCATGTTCTCTTCCCCTCTCACCAATAACCTCAGACTTTCTGAAAGAAATCTTTCATATTGTGAAACCAGACTAAAATTCTGATTTATCTTTTTCTAAATAGTATGGCAAAAAATAGATAATTCTGCAAGAAAAACTAAAGTAAATTGGTGGCGGAATATTTATTTTGAAATTTTGCACAAACTCGTTTTATACGACCAAAAATTACAGAGCCGAATTTCGTGCAGACCGCTTCATAATTAACTATAGGAACTAACTCGGAAAACACTTTACTACGCCTAAAAACGTCATGAATAACGGTACTGTCGAAAACTTTGGTCGGTCGTAGTTTCATAAATCTCAAAGCAAAAAGCCAAATTTTGTGATAATTACCACAGATCCGATATAAAGCCGCTTCTCGGAAACAGATTAGTGCCCATAAGCCCGTAACAAATAATACTTCTATAATAAAATTTGGTACATTACAGTCTTGTTGGACTAGAAATCACACTATCATAACACTATCCAACAAGGTTTTGGACTGGAGATATACAAATATTTTTATTTATCACTAGTTTGTTTATAAATCAATGAATTTTTAAAAGTGAGTGGCGTTATTTGAACGACTTTTGTATTCTGTTGGTTCGGTTTCACGTATTATAGTCCAGCAATAGTCTCACAGCATGCTTTTGTCTCAAAATCCTTGATAAAATCTTTAAGTTTTCATTAAATCTTCGTGAGTACGCCCCCCTTGTTTGCGCTCACTGCACCTAGTTTTTTTTTTGGAAAAAATCTAAATGCGAATGAAAAATATGCAAAACATTGTCGGTGTTCACGTTTTGTCCAAGTTTCTGACGGCAAAATCAAAATAATGTAAATATGCATATTTTAATGATTCTGAAATTGCATTTCCTTTGTTTTCCAACCAAATATTCACCACACACACAAAGCAAAAAAAACTTGAATCAGTAACACACGATCTCCCTGACATGCTTAAACGCTACTACTATGAAGATTTAGAGTTAATGTGGGCTTCTGTCAAATGTCTTACACTGTCTTACCGTATTGCCAGCATGCGACAAAAAATGAACAAGACGTGATTGACCAATTTCGATTTAAGTTCAGCACATCCAGAAACATGCTTCGTTTCTGCAGCCAATTTTTTCCAACTTTGTAGACCAGTGTATTTAACCATAGGCCTCTCGAAAAAAAATAAAGTACTCCTAAATCCATAACAAATAACACAGTGCAACAAAATTCGGGCCATCGCCGCCGGCCTTTGCGCAAAATTAAACTAGTCTATTGGTAGAGCAAAGCTGCCAAAAGGTTTTGAAAAATTAGTTCCGGTTTTTTAAATTTCGGCCTTGAAGTTTTCGAATTTTCCGAAAAGGCATTTGGAATTAGTAAAAAAAAAAATAACTATACTAAATGTACTTCTGAGCTAAAAAATGATTTCAAATGTCTTCAGTAGAATTGTATGGTGGTTCTTTTCTTAGAATATATTAACTCTCTAAATCTCAGCGTAAGGGGTAATTTTTGTCCTTTTTTCCAACTTTCACACAAAAGTATTCTAAAACAGCACTTCAGAGGGTTGAAATGCTCTACAAATATTTTTTTCATTAAATTTCACTAGAGGTCTTCTAAGACTAAAAGTTCTTGCAATGTATGTTAAATGTTTAATAAATTGAAAAGTAGCATATATATTTTCTTTTTTATAAAAGAAGTTGTTATTAAGTCAAAGCTGTGTTAAATATTTCTAGCTAAATGGTATATTAAGATTTATACAAATAAATCTTATGGCATTTTTTTTTTTTTTTTTTTTTTTTTTGTTCAAAAATTTACACTATATTTTCATTTTCTGGGGTCTTGTTTGTCCTGTTTAAAAAAAATACTTAAAATTTTACAAGAAATAATTATGTGATATGTGCTACGAATTTTTTGCATAAAAGGTGAACGAATTCCATTCCGTAAGAAATATTCTAACTGTCGGTGGAGGGTATTAAAGAGTTGGCACAGCCAAAAACATGAATCTTACTGGTTTAAATATATCAAAGTCAAAAAGTTTTATCAAGAAAATAAGGCGCTAATTGTGTAAAACGCAAAAAATTCAATTCAGTAGCACAATCTGTGAAAACTGATTAAAATTGCACAAAAGGTAAATAGTGGATTCATAAAATAAGTCTTCAAGCTTGCCCATTTTTACAATTCACAATTGTACTACAGCAATACAACATTTTGGTTTTAAAGAATGAAATTCATAAATAACACTGTACAACACAAAAAAAAAATTACAAGATCCGACCTATAAATTTTGATAGAGCAGACAAAAAAAAAAGACACGTTTAACGGCGTTTTAAAAGTTTACATCTGAATTTCATTTGAGGGGGGGTTAAAGTTTCGCAGCTCCGGCACATTTTTATTGTTAATCGGCATTAGAAACCATGTCACCCTTACGTTTCAGGTATAAAATGTGTTCAGCAAATTTATGTAAAATGTTCTCCGTAATTATTAATTTTAAGCAAATAATAAAATAAACCAAAATTAAAGAAAATTTTTGTTTATAATACAAAATTTTGAAAACGTAAACAAAAATGTTTTTTTCATGAAAATTCGTATGATTAACAACATTTTTTTAAACTTTTTAAATATGTCTTACGATGTTTTGTCAAAATGCCACAGGATTTATTAAACATTAAATTATTTTCACAAAAAAAGGAATTTAACAACATGAATATTTATTTATAATTTTTGACTGACCTGGGAATCGCAGCGACGTTCACGGACAGGTTGATTTGACATGTTTCAATAGTAACCACACTATCTCTTTAGAAATCTTTGCCGTTTCACACTCATTGTGTTACTTTGGTTGATCAAAATTTGCTTTAAGTGGTTATCTATTTTTTATTGTTTTACATGTTCTTCCTTACTTTTGTTCTTCATACTTTTTGTCAAGAATTCGAAGTCCAAAGTACATTTTTTCGGTTTTACATGTTTTTTGTGTTTCTTTTTCTCGTTGACCTTTTTTAAAACAACTTGAAGGACAAATGTAAACATAGAGCTTGTGTCTTAGCTGTTAACATTATAAGTATTATGGTTATTTTATTTAAGTGTTCATACACGCAAAGAAAAAACATGGTTGTGGTAAACATATTCTAAGAGAAACATATTATGATAAGATTCATGATTGTAGTCACCATATTAAGATTATTATTGAATTATATTATGATTAAATATACTCGTAATATTACATCATAATATTTTTCTATTAATCATATTATTTTTCTGTTAATCATACTAAGTTAAGAACTAATCATTTTATTGTCATGTTAATCATAATAAGCTAAGAAGCAATCATATTATTATCATGTTAATCATAATAAGCCAAGAAATTAATCAAATTGTTGTCATGTTAATCATAATAAGCTAAGAAGTAATCATATTATCATCATGTTAATCATAATAAATTTAGAAGCAACCATATTTTGATACAACATTTTTCATAACTGTCATAAAAATACAAAATAAATTAAAATTGTTTTGCATCGATTTTTTATTTTGTGGCTTTTTACATTTTTTCTTAATGTAAATCAATTATCAGAGTTCAATATAAGGCTTTCAAAAGAGCAAATGCAAGATCTGTGGTTTTCATGGGCAACCACGTATGTCCATTTTGCCGATTTTGAGATGTTGATGCCATATTGCCGGTCTTTACATGTTTCATAAAATTTTTGCAATACCCAGCCCATTTGATCTTGAATGGTTTTCGGCTTTCCTCAAAATTTTTTTTTAAGACATACGGCGGCGTTGCCCATGAAAACCACAGAAATATCGTAACACTTTTATAAAATATTATGAAATCCCTGTGTGTTTTGTTGTTTGATTTTACAAAAAAACTACGATATTTTGCATTTGCACTATTACATCACTAATACCGAATGAACTCCGCTAATATTTTAATTTGTTAATTTTTTTAAACTTATTTTTTTATGGGAATGGGAAACTTTAAATTGTTTAACCGCTCACATATAAAATATACGACACAACTGATTCAAAATTATTTTAAAAATGGCGATAACATAATATTATTAAAGTAAAAATAGTTTGATTGCATTTTAAACATAATATTATTAATGTATAGAAAGTTATCATGTTATGGCTATTAAATATCATGATATGGTTGTGAGTAATATAATATGTTTTGAAAATTATGATAATTTAGTTGTTAGAAAAATAATTATTTTTCGGTCAACAATATTCAAATTTATAATTGCGATAAACATTGATTTGTTTACAGTAACTGTAATATAGTAGATACGAATAGAAGTACTTCTTATTTAAAATTTTTTGTTATAATTTGTAATTGTAATTGCACGCAAAGAAAAAACATGGTTGATGCAATCACAATCGCAAACTATCATTAATGTTTGTGATTATGATTGTGTCAAACACGTCTTTAGCAACAATATATGTTCAGACTTAATGTTTAAAGCTAATTATTATCCTAAACATATTATTATGTTTAGAAGAAAAACGCAAACGATTTTTCAAACCATGTTTCTATATATCCTAAGACCAATGTATATTTCAACATGTAATATGGTCCCCACAATAAAAAATTTAATTTCAAAAATGTATTCTTTATTTACTTTATATTTTTTATATTAGATATACATATACAGTTTTTATTACAGCATTTATTAAAAAATAAAATTAAATACATACATATATTACATACTTAGTGGAAAAGAATGTTTAATTAAATTGTCTTTTATATGCATATGATCACTTCTTTTAAAAAACTCTATGTAGCTTAACTTCAGCATGCAATAACACTTTTTACTATTTTTTCCGCGCACTTAAGTCTTGTTATAACAAACTTACCTTTTATTTTATATTTTATTGTATCAATATACAGTTGAAAAATAATTGGAAAAAATTCGGGGCTAATTACAAATTTTGTGTTAACATTTCTATGCCGTTTTCAATTTTGTTGGTTTTTTTTTTGGCTGCAAGACAGAGTAATTGCATATTAATAAACTTTTGTTTGTAATTTTATAATTATATATGTATAAATTACTTACCAGTTTCAATAAACGTAAAATAACTTATTTTTATAGTTTTGGAAGCAGCATGGCCTTTTTCTCATCGAAAAACATTTTATTTATTTTGCTCGCATTCATTTGCCCGGATTAAAAATGTTACTTTTTTATAAACACACACGGTTTGTTTTGACATTAAAAATTATGGTTTTAAACATACCTTTTTTGTGAAACTAATGTTATGATTTAAATTGTATGTTTGAAAATATAATATTATAGTGGCAAACATTTCACATAATTTAATATGCTTAGCTAGATCAGAGTAACTTTTAAGGTGTTAAACACCATATTATATTATTATAGTGAATTTAAAAATGTTAAGAACAAAAATTATATTTTCAAGTTATATTAGAACTATAATAAATTTATTAGCGTAAACATATTAGGCAAATATGAATAAAAATGTTTGTAGTGACCACTCATATATCATGTTTTTTCTTTGCGTGTGGGCTAAGTCAACCAACTATTTCACATATTCCCATATTGCAATTTGTTAATATTCTGAAGTGTGTTAAACAAAGAATTAAATGTAAAAAACAACTCGTAAACAAATTTGAAATTTCTACTTGAAAAAATGATCGAGGAATGTTTGTTTTTTTGGAAACAGAAAGTTATTATTTAAAAAGCATCTTCTTGCATCACTCTACCTTCATAATCTCTCCATTACAATCGATTGTAAATTGAGTATTTAGTTTTTTGTTAAGGAAACTTTAAGATATTTATGGTAAAATGCATGGTGATAATAATAAAAAAACATATGGAAAAATCGTACGTTCACGACCCGTACGTGCGCGACCGGTACATACGCCAATTAAACAAAAAACAAGAGAGATATTTTATTTTGTAAATACTGGATAGAGACCTACATTAATACACTTTTAAAATAAATTAATCACTTTTGAAAATTCCGTTTCATTACGCAGATTTTTAAATTTCACTACTGTCAGCCAAAGTTGAATTCTATTTTGCGAACGTTCGTGACCACATGTTTATAACTATCATTATGAATACTTAAACTCGAAGGAATCCTTCTTTTGCACCTAACAAAGAGCTACCCAAATGCTATCGAATCGCAGAAAAAATGCTTGGAAAAGTTTCGTATTTGTATTAAAGTATTCATTAATTATAAAAATACAAAATCGAGGCAGAATTTGGTCCAGTAGCATATAGATAAATATATTTCAAAGGAATTAATCCCTTTTTGATATTGGTTTAAAACTTTTTATTCTATTCGCAATTCAGTGACAAATCAAAACTGATAGATATTTTGATTTCCATACAAAAGTAACCAGCAGCGGGTGAAGTGGTTTCCCCCATAGGACGCCACTGTTTAATATCGCATATCTTAAGAACTGCTATAGTGAGAATGTTCAAACTTCAAACTACACTATTGAAAATAAAAATAAAGCGGGTAGGCGCTGGGGGGGGGGGGGGGGGAAATACCTCTCATAGGATGCATATATTAAATATCGCTTAACTGAAGAACTATTAAAGGGAAAGTCATCAAACGTGGTTAAAGCTACTATTAAGGCAAACTTTAAATTTCAATATGGAAATGGGCGGGGTAGCCAGAGGAGGAGCAGTACCCCTCATAGATAGAAATGTTAATAAGAGCCGCTGCAAGCAATTTGTTGAATTTTTGGTAGTAGGATCTTCTAAGCCCCAAATTTGAAATAAAATAGCAGCGTGGGGAAGTGTTACACCCCATAGGACGCCAATGTTTAATATCGGATATCTTAAAAACTGTTATAGTGAGCAAGTTCAAACTTTGTAGAAGTCACTCTTATGCACTGAAAGAAAAATGCTCCATATATTTAATGAATCATTTTCATAAAAAAAATTTCCTTGGGTAAATGAAAATTTTCATTGTCTAAATGGAATTTCATAGTTATAATGAAGTATTTTCGTTAAAATCGCTTCATTGGATTTCGTAATTACGTTAAACATTTTCACTGGATATATGAAAACTTAAGTTTGTCCAAGTTAAACAAAAAATTTTAATTGGGAACATAAAAAAACAATATACAAACATAACTATATTCATAAATTAATACAAAATTATAGTTTCCTTAAAAAATGTTTAATTGTTAATTAAAAAATCTAAGATTTAATAATTTCATACATCTAATGTTATATGCATGCCATTAAATTTATGAAATCAAAAAATTTTTTTATAAAAGCAACATATTTCAATAATTGCCTTCATAAATTTAATTTTTCATTATGACAATAAAAATATCATAATAGTAATGAAACAAAAACTTGCAATACACTTTCAATCAACGTTGTTATTGTTATTATGGACAATTTAATCTCATATTTACGCTCTTAATTGAGTAAAAAACATAGTTTTTTATCCAAAAACTACACTGCCCCGGTAGACTAGCTGGTAGTACGCTAGTCTATCAGCATCGAGGTGGCGCGATCGATTCCCGCCAGAGACAGGAAAAAAGTAAAAAATAAAATAAAATAAAATAAAATAATAAAAAAAATTTAAAAAAAAAATTTTTATTTTATTGAAAGTATTCATCCAATGAATAATATTCATAGATCTAATGTAATATTTCATTAAATCCTTTTAATGAAACAGGTTTCATTGATCCAACGAAGCGCTGCATAGGTTCCTTTTTATTGCAATTTTTCACGGGGTTAATGTCAAAATTTATTGGTATTGCGAAGAAAATTCTTTCAGTGTGGTATACTTCACTTTTGAAAATAAAAATAAAAATAAAGCGGGTAGGCGCAGGGGGGAAATACCTTCCATAGGATGCATATATTAAATATTTATTTTATTATCGTTTAATCTTATTAAAATTTTGGTAGGTTAAAGAAATTTGGCACGGCCAAAGACAACGTTCTTCATTGTTTTTATGTACATCATTTTATCTTATTCTTAACCTTTAATTTACCATTTATTTTACTATGGAAATAATCGTTTGCAATAATTTTGACAAGATACAAAAACTAGCTTGTATGACCCAAATCCAAAAAGATAGTGATGTTAAATTGTTAGGATATCAAATGAATATTTTTACACTGCAAAAATTTGAAAAAAAACGAAATTTTATAGTAACGTTTTCGTATTTTTTAAAGGGTTGCATATAGGGAAGCCAGACGGCCGCGAATGGCCTGCATTGTCCGGTTTTTTTTGGGTATTGAATATAAAGGAATAATTTATATCTTGCCCAAAGATATTGCAATTTATATCCAAAAATGCGATAAAAGTAACGTTCAAAATCTTTATACATAAATGAATCTCGTTTGTATTTTCGATACAAATTTGCAATGCTTTTTCGAAAGTCACTCACAAGAAAGGAAAAGGATGGACTTTGGAAATTTTAATAATACTTAATTTTAATTAATATGTATGTTTTTTCGACCTTTTTGTTTTAACATCAAAAAGTAAACGAATAATCAAGCTCAAGGCCTTAGTTTTTAATCAATTTTATTTATTTATTTTACTACTCAATATTTCGTAACCCTACGGGAAACATCTTCAGGATCTTAAATAAATAAAGAAAATACAAAAAATTATTAACACAAAACTTCTCACTACGTAAAAGACTGTAACAAAACAAAATTGCAAACATAAAGAGAATATAGCAACAACATAAACTCACAAAAAACAAGAAATTTGTATTAAAAAGAGTAACAATAGATGTTCATAAAACGACTGCCCGCTAATCCGATCTTTATTGTACTAATTATTAGTTTTGTTGATGATGTGTTGAAAGCTGCTTGCACAATTGTTTTCCACATCTTTTTTAAAATTCATCCTATGCTCTTTTTTTGTTTTTATAATGTGTAGCATTTCCAATGTGAGTCTTCTCTTATATTTGTCTTCTGTGTGTAGGATGTCAATATCAACTAAATTTGGCAAGTGTTCTCTCTCCACACAATGGGCCAGTAGTGCAGTTTTTTGTGAAGCCAAACTATTTTTACATTTCAGATCTGATTTGTGTCCAGATATTCGGGTTTTTAATTTGTTCTTGGTTGTTCCGACGTATACTTTTTCGCATTTTTCCTTTTCGTTGCCGTTGCATTTTATTTTATATATTACATTGGATTTTTCCATTTTGTCAATTTTTGTTTTTGTGTTAGAGTAAAGTTGTTTAAGAGTATTCCTGGTCGTTGATGCTATTTTATACTTTTCTTTATTATATATTCCGGAGTACTGAATTCTCTCTGATATTTTGGGAACATAAGTTAATGACTTGTAAATCTTAGGTATTTCTTCTCTTCTTTTTTCTTTTTGATTTTTATTGTCTTTAATCAGTTTTTCTACAATTTTATTTGGAAAAGCGTTTTTCCGTAATAAATCCCTTATTTTTACCAGATTTTCTTTATGAAACTGTATATCGCTTATGGTAAGTACCCTTTTTATGAAGTTTCTCGCGGTATTTATTATAATATTTTTAGGCTGACATGAATAAAAGTTTACTATCCTTCCCGAAGATGTTGGTTTTTGGTACTAATCCGTCTTAATCGTGTTACCGTTGTGCAAGCAGCTTTCAACACATCATCAACAAAACTAATAATTAGTACAATAAAGATCGGATTAGCGGGCAGTCGTTTTATGAACATCTATTGTTACTCTTTTTAATACAAATTTCTTGTTTTTTTGTGAGTTTATGTTGTTGCTATATTCTCTTTATGTTTGCAATTTTGTTTTGTTACAGTCTTTTACGTAGTGAGAAGTTTTGTGTTAATAATTTTTTGTATTTTCTTTATTTATTTAAGATCCTGAAGATGTTTCCCGTAGGGTTACGAAATATTGAGTAGTAAAATAAATAAATAAAATTGATTAAAAACTAAGGCCTTGAGCTTGATTATTCGTTTACTTTTTGATGTTAATACTTAATTTTGCTAAAAGTCTGAAAACTGTTCAAATATCATTGCTTGCAACTAAAACAAGAGTTAAGAGATTTAAGTACAAAAAAGGGAATTTTTCTGGACTTTGTAAACGGTTAGTCCGATTGAAATCAAATTTCAGATGATAATTAAGAACTTGTATTCCAGTTTAAGTAAAGGATTAGGAATCTCTAGACATATCAGGAGGGCCGCAAGAGGTTACCCAATTAAGGCAACTTTAGTAAGTCAAATTTTTCCAGAATTCTTGCTTTAAGCCAGATGTTAGAAATTTAAACAGTGGAATGCACTGGTCCATTTCGACACGTATTGGACAAATTTTCGGATAGATATTAAGATAATTAGAAAAAATCTTCTACAGTTAAATTCGTGTTTTCCCCCATACGATTATTTCGCAAAAAAGTAGATTTTTAACTTTTTTGTTACTTATGCCCTTTCTGATCTTAGGTGACGATATGTAAAACTGATTTTTAATTGTTTCTTTAATACAAAAAATCTCTTAATTCACAAACTTGATTTGGAATTATTCGTTTAGTATTCTAGACTGAATGCAATTATTTTTCGAAAACTTATGAGTTTGCATTTTCTTTCGTACGTTGTATTTACAATAGTTTGCGAATACGTATTAATAATGATGACTTTTTTTGCCGTGTATATCTTCATGTATGGGATAGTAAATGTGTATGTTATTGTGGTAACAATAACTATAACAAATGTATTGTTTGTTTATATATAAATATAAACCATCAATCATGTATAAGACAACGAAATAATAACAAAAGATTTAACAATACCAAAAGTGCACATACTTATGGTATATGTAAATATGTATGTATATATATATATATATATATATATATATATATATATATATATATATATATATATATATATATATATATGTAAGTAAATAACATACGTGTCTTCGGATGTGTATGCTTTATTAAGATCAAAAACAATAGCTGTGCCAAACTACAGTAAAATGAAATCAAAAACTATACTCAACTAACAAACACATTCTTATCCTTTACAACAACTAATAGAACTAAACAAGTATTGGTACAAAAGCACATATAAACTCAAAATATTATGTAGTTAAATTCAAGCGAAAATTCATTTTAAACAACTTAAAATTCATTTAAAAAACGGATCATCTTCATTGCATTTAAAACAAATGATTTTTGTATAAATTTTTAAATTTTTTATTTGTTTAACATAATCTGTAAAATTGAATAGTTTTTACTTTTAAAAAATATATTTTAACAGACAAAGTTTGTTTTCTGAATAACAAACAAAAATGTTAAAAAATAAAATTATTCGTAAAATAACTATATTTTCACTCAATTTAAACTGTACGGGAAACGAATATAATAACTCAAAATCAGTTACTGTAATAATTTTTGAGTGTAGATATGAACTTAGCATTTATTTGTATGCATATGTGTATACAAATATAAACATAAAATATATGTTTCAAAATTCGTTTGCATGTTTATGTCAATGTAATTGTTACATCTACTGTATCTGAAATTTGTACGATGAGTTTAGATGAGTGTTGTACTTTAATTATATAAACAAAAATGCATACACTGAAAGAAAAATGCTTCATATATTTAATGAATCATTTTCAGAAAAAAATTTTCCTTGGGTAAATGAAAATTTTCATTGTCTAACTGGAATTTCATAGTGATAATGAAGTATTTTCGTTAAAATCGCTTCATTGGATTTCGATAATACGTTAAAAACTTTCATTGGATATATGAAAACTTAAGTTTGTCCAAGTTAAACAAAAAATTTTAATTGGGAACATAAAAAACAATATACAAACATAACTATATTCATAGATTAATACAAAATTATAGTTTCCTTATAAAAATGTTAAATGGTTAATCAAAAATGTAAGATTTAATTATTTTCATTTGTAATATAATATGCCGTTAAATTTATGATATCAAAAATTTTTTTATAAAAGCAACATATTTATGAAAAATGTCATTATAGTAATGAACCAAAAACTTTCAATCAACGTTGTTATTGTTGTTATGGACAATTTAATATAAAATACATAGTTTTTCATCCAAAAACTACACTGCCCCGGTATACTAGCTGGTAGTGAGCTAGTCTATCAACACCGAGGTTGCGCGATCGATTCCCGCCAGAGACAGAAACATAAAATAAAATAAGAAAAAATTAAATAAAAAAAAAAAACTTAATTGAAGGAATATCCCTATTACAAAAAAGCTTTATAAAATACATAACTGAAATTTAGCTCATAGAATAAATTCGAAAAATAAAAAATGTTGAATATAATATAAAGTAACCTTCGCAAGGAAATAATTTCCAGTTTCTATTTGTTAAAAAAATAATAAAAAAATACATTTTAATGAAACAGGTTTCATTGATAAAACGAAGCGCTGCATAGGTTCCTTTTTAATGCAATTTTTCATGAGATTAATGTCAAAATTCATTGGTATTGCGAAGAAATTCTTTCAGTGTATAGTATATATACTGTTACTGTAGATTGTTTTTACAGTCATAGGCATAACAGAGTTTAGTTCAACTTTGTAACTAAATTTTATAAAGGATGATTTTTGTAGAAGGTTTTAAAATATGGCATTGAAAGGATGTTAAGATATCAGGCTGAACTCTCTTGCTAGTATTAAACATTAAGTCCGTCAGTAGGAGTTTTCGGATATACCTTCACGTGACTTCTGCAAGCACCACCTGATCCCCTAAACTACCTATATTTTCAACGGAAATACGAAACTTATGCGAAGACAATCTTCCTGAAAGGCAGAAAGCATTTTCCGCAAAAAGCGTACTAACAGAGCCCTAAACAAAATGTCGGTATGGTATAGTGCCACCGTGACTACTGACTTCAGTAGTACCAAAATAAAATAGACTTAAGATATTCCGAACAAACTCTCGTGGAGATTAGAGACTCATAGCAGATATGGTTTTGAAGCACTTCAGTAAATTGTATTATTAAGCTAATAGGCAGCAATCTTAATAGTAAAAAATATTAAGGTCGAATTTGGTACTTCTAGCTTATACCTATGGTATTATGGGTGCTTTTGAGTAAACAATTTACGGCAGCAGTAGATTTTTACTAATATCTCAACTACTTGTGGACCGATCTGGCTGAACGTTATTTCTAGCAGGGTCTTTGGAAACGTAATTCAACCAACTCAAGAGCAGACGGACATCGCAAAATTAATTTGGCTGCTAATATGGATACCAAATGTATAAAATATATGTTTATGTACTTTTTGGAGTATACGATTTTGTCAAATTACTTTGTTTAAAAAATAAAGTTCATTTATTGCTAAGTTAGAATGAAATCGATTTCTTACTGCACATTATCACGATGAAAATTTTCTTTATTGGACTAAAGACTAGCAGAGATATCGTCCCCTTAATAAAACAATAGTATATAATTTTTTTGGGGTTTTGAGAAAATCGTGTTTAGAGTTTTTATAAAATCGGATGTCTATTAAAACCTCAATATCGCGGTAAATAAAACATCTTCATATTGGCTTTTGTCTTTAAATTGACCAATTTTTTTTTATACTACGCATCCTTTAAGACCATAATTATTTCATTCAAAGTGCAAGTCCTCAATATATGGTTTTTTATTTTTTAAGGAATTCGTATGATGTATCTGATACACAATTTTATTTTGTATGGTATACGCTGTTTTATTCAATAATTTTACGGTATTTTTTTGTACGTCCTTATCAAGCTAATACGGCCTAAAATCTTTAATGTAATTAAAATACAATTTGTAAAACATAGTGTATAATTTCTTGTTCAAAATTTTCCATCAATAAGTGTGTAAGCTCATATGCGCTGTTTTACTTGAAATTGTCACTGCAAAATTGTTAATAGAATAATAGTGTATACGCATTATACTCCATTTTAGCCTGTAGAAAAAAATACAATTTATGAAAACTTTAAGTCATAAAATAGCTTATAATAATATACACTATTGTTTGGGAAATAGTTTCATTCCGACCATCGAAAGCTGCATGATCTCCAAAATTTGTGCAAGAAGAATGTATTTCCTTGTGGCTCGCAGTCATTTTTTAATTACTTACAAGGTGGAAAGAAGCGAAATTGTTTAGATGAAGCAGAGGAAGAGAAAGAAGACGAATGAACTTCTAGTTATTTTTGATTTACACAATGTATACCTTAATTTGTCATAATTTTTTGTTTATAAAAACCCAAATTGGAAATTAATGAATACGTGCCACTGAATTAACAAAACTATGAATTAATCACTGTTTTATAATGTTACAAATTGATATTTTTGAGATAAAATATTTTAATAAAAATACCGTAAAATTATTGAATAAAACAGCGTATACCATACAAAATTAAATAGTGTATAAGATACATCATACGAATTCCTTAAAAAATAAAATAGGCTACATGGAGGACTTGCACTTTGAATGACATAATTATAGTCTTAAAGGATGCGTAGAATAAAAAAAATTGTTCAGTTTAAAGACAAGATACGGTATTATGTATTCGTCGAAAAATCCAATATGAAGAATTTTTATTTACCGCGAAATTGAGGTTTTAATAGATATCCGATTTGACAAAAACTTTAAACACGATTTTTTCAAAACCCCAAAAAAATTATACGCTATTGTTATATTAAGAGGACGATATGATACTATAATAAAAATTGTCTCAAACGTTTTCTATTTTATATAAAAATTATGAAATTTGCTTTTTACTATTTTTCGATGGAAGGAACTGGTTTACTATTTTTTAGCACACACTGTAAATATACAGTTATATTTTATATTTTGACCATTTTTGAGTAAATTATTTACAGCACACAAAGCAATTAATCATCAAAAAACAAACCATGCAGAAGTTTACAGATGTCCCTGCAAGCATTTGTTTATCGCAAAAGTTCGAAAAAGTTCAGCCATTCTGGTTAAATGATTCCTTATCGTTTTATGTATTTTACTAAAATAGTAAGACGGATCATGTCTCATTTAAAAACACCATTAGCTAATTACCTATTGTCCCAAGTAGCTTAGATAGCTATCTGATCAATGCTTTGAAATTTTTTTTTTTGTTATTTTTTTTTAGTGGAATGTTTTTTTTTTTTTTTTGCTCAAAAAAAAGCTAATTATTTCAGATGCCTAATTGCATTAAAATGAATAAGAAACTGTTTAATTAAGCAACATTTGTTTGAAAAAGAAGGAAAATATTTATATAAAATAAAAATATAAATATTTGATGAATTTAATTTAACAAAATAAATACTTAATTATTATGTAAATGAACTTTATATTCTAATTAAATACACAAGAATACATATATATATATATATATATATATATATATATATATATATATATATATATATATATATATTCTATACATATATACATTTTTAAGTTTACATGTGTGAATAATAAAATAGATACTCAATTATATGCTGTTATTTTTGCTTAGCATAGAAAGGGTGTGTTTTTAAGCCTAATATAACTTACGAAAGGGTTAAAGTCTGAAAGTGCTCACTTTTTGGCATTTATGATCAGTTTAGTCTGGCAAATCATCGTGAAAATACTCACGCTTGAAGAAGGCTAAAAACTGTTTTATTTTAAAATCATTTATATTATATATTAGCAGACTAAAATTAATAAAATAAAATAAAAAACATATCAGTAAATTAAAAAATAACAAAACTTCTAAAAAAAAAACAAGTAAGAGTGCTATATTCGGCTATGCCTAATCTTTGATACCCTCCACCGACAGTTCGAATGTTTTAGGAGTAATATCTATATGATGTCTATTTAAAATTGGTTGCGGTTTATACATATATTAAATAATTGACTAACAATCAGAAAGCTTTATGACTTTTTTTTTTGGTAATTTTTACTAGCTTGAGTTAAATATCATGATTCGTAACAAATTAAGCCAAATTTAAATGATTTTCAGGAGAAGAATTTATATTAGAGCCATGGTTAGCCAATCATCCCAAAACTCTGCAGAGGGATTTCTGGTATTAAAAGATATAAATTTCAATAAAGCGGAGAAATAAGTTTTAGCGTTTGCAGTGAATTTCAGAAGGCTGCTTTAACCCTTGTGTTAATAGCCGGGTACCGGGGTACCCACCTAGGTATATTTACATGAAAAAAATGTATTAAGAATTAAAATTTTTAAACAAGCTTCTGGATCGTCGTTATTTAACTTAAAAAAAAGCGAATTGAGATTCTAGATTTATTTTTTTGCTCCTTTAATACTCAAAAAAATTTGCCTAAACTTAAACCATCGCAATAAGCGCACCCGGGTACCCCGGCATCTAATACAGTACAATACACTTTATGGGAGAATAAAAACACGTTTGAACTGCTCAAAAAATTAAATGAACTTAATTCTGTATTATACAATTACATAAGTTTGGCTGAGTTCCTAAACATCATAATACTTTGCAGTCAAAGTCAAAAAAGTATCATAGAGTTTAACTATATCTAGTTTGATTATTGTGTACGCATCGATATTGGTTTTAGTGAACTTTGGTACAGATAACATTGTAAAATTTTTCACGGTTGCTTGGTAGGAAGCACTTAAAAAAGCGAGTTGCTTTGCAACTGATGTTTTGGAACTCACCCTTTAATTTCCAAAGCGTTAGTATTAAAATAAGTTAAAGTCTCATCATGCATGACCAAAAATTTTCAACTGTTATACTAAAAAATACTGTCCTCTATAAAAAGTTTAAAGTTTTAGCCATGGTGCAATACAAAGTTAAAAATCATATTTTAGCATAAATATAATTTAATACGCCTTTAAAAAGTTTAAAAGTTTATTGTTTTTTCATACATATATTGATTAATTTATTATAGTATATGGGTACCCGGGTACCCCGGGTGCTAAGCAACGTGGATAAAGTTGGGTATTAACACAAGGGTTAAATTGATCTAAGGGTTATTATGGACCGTATATCACAAAATTGCATAACATTTTTTCTGGCCATATGAAGCTAAGTTGGAAGAAAAATTATCGCAATATCTATATCTGCTACGGTTTTAGGCGTATTTAATTATTTAAACTGAGTGGCTTTATATCAGGTCTATAGTAAATTATGGACCGATCTTCACGAAATTTATTAGTGTGATTTTAAGTAATATAAAACTGTGAAGAATTAAATAAACTGTTTTCCGGGAGTAGGGTTTATATGGGGCTACGGTAAATTTAGACCGATCTCCTATAAAACTGTGTCGTACCAAATTTTGTAATGATAGCATTATTAATTAGGATTTTAGGCGTTCTTAACTGTTTTCCGGGAGAAGGCCTTATATGGGGCCTGGGGTAAATTATTTACGAATCTTTGCAGGGTGATTTTCTGTCGAATGAAACGAATTTTTGCAAAATCTTATATCATTCCGTGCATTTTTCCACCATTTATGTTACTTTTTGTAAGAAAATTATCTATTTTTTTTTAGGTGGTGGTTCCACATTTTGATTCATAGCTCTGATCCGACCGCACCGATTTTGCTGGATGTCAATCTCAAACTGCTTAGGATAATTGCAAACAATTTGACACCAAGTTTTTTATTTGTTTTGAGTTTTTTGAAAGTGAGCGTGTTTTCAACAGACGGACAGACAGACGCACATGGCTAAATCGTTCAGAATAATTAGTATTGTGGTTATTTTGTTGAACTATTTATGGTTTTTAATCCAAATTTTTAATATTTTTAATTAGGCTTAAGTTCATGAAATTTAATTTTTATTAAATTATTTTTGTGAAGAAAGGAATTTTACAACATGAAAATTAATTAAAATTGTTATTGATAATCTTTCATTCTTGACGTGGCTCGGGCTCGAGCCCTGGCCGGCAGGTTACCATGACATGTTTCGATCGCAACCACTCGATCTCCTCAGATGGATTTGCCGTCTTACACTCGCAGCCATCGACGACTGCTGACGCCACTAGTCAAACATCAATCCTTTTTAATTAATTTTCATGTTGTAAAATTCCTTTCTTCACAAAAATAATTTAATAAAAATTAAATTTCATGAACTTAAGCCTAATTAAAAATATTAAAAATTTGGATTAAAAACCATAAAAAGTTCAACAAAATAACCACAATACTAATTATTGTTAAAGCTAAGGCACGAGCTCTATGTGTACATTTGTCCTTCAAGTTGTGCTGAAAAAGGTCAACAGAAAAGAGAAAGACAAAGTGAAAAAACAAAAAAAAATGTACTTGTCCCCTCTACTAGAATCTATTATCAGAGCCCCGTTATTTTTTGTTCTGTGTTGTATAGTGTTTTTGACCCTTGTCGAACACCTCTTTTTACTTTTTTTTTTTTTTTTTTTTTTTAAATTTTTTATTTTTTTTTTTTTTTATTTTTTAGAAAATTAAATCAAAGTTTAAATATATTATGTTCTGTTTTGTAAATTGGAGAGTAATAAACGTATTGATGTCATCGAGAAATAAAAAAAGCCTTGTGACTTGTATTTAAGTATTGCACAATCGACTGTATGAAAATCATTGGAATGACCCAACGGTACTAAAAAAGTTATTTTACAGTTAACAGTTGGACAACTATGAATAGTCCTAAGCCCTGATTGTCGGTCTGTGATAATGTTAATATTCTAGTAGTAAACAATAAAGTCATTTGCTGATGAAGCAGTTATTTCTATAAAACTTATAAAAATTGGCCGTCCAAAATGACGTTATGTAGAACATAACTATATTCAAGTATTGATAATCTTTCGAATACAATTTTTTTAATTAAAAAAAATATTTGTTTGCTTTATTTTTTACAATGTCAAGTTATATCGAGCTTTAAAAGGCACCCTTTTCTATATACTTATATGTTTTTATACGTACGAGCCTTTTTATTTATATAATGCATATGAAATTATATACAAAAGTAAGTGTACAGTGTTAAAGTAATATCTTTTTATAACATGTACATATTTCTATGTAATATGTACAAAAAGGAATAAGCATATAACATATTATGAAAATATACGAGGGTAGTGTAATTTTTAAGTATTATTAGCCTTAAGTCGACATGGCATAATAAATGTTTCTAATTTAACGGAAGCTAAATGTGGTACCTACCTCGTAGGTGTTCGCACCAAAAAAAAAAAAAAAAAACTAAAAAAACATACTTAATACTTGCCACAACACTACTTTGTATACTTAGAACAACAAGAAACGCTCGTATGTGTGTGTGTTTTTGAATTTGTTTGTAAAACATTACACATACAAAAATACTGACGCAAACGTTTTTGTCTTCATAAATGCATAAACCAACATATGCAAAAAAGCGAACAAAGACCAAAAAATAAATAAAAAATACATACAAAAAAGAAAAATACATATAAATATTATAAAAAGCCACTTAGACATTGCTCACTAAGTCCTTGTATATTTTATGAATATTTCATGAATTTCCATTTTAACTTACGATACGCTTGAGTGCCAACAACAGCTATATAATCATCATCATCAACAGCAACAACAACAACATAATGGGGAGATATTAAACCATATAAAAACCCCTGGCATCATCATACAAGGTGGTTGATAGAACACATACACAACAACGTTCAAAAATAATAAAAGTTACACTTAAAGGAGAAATCTCAACGCAAATTTAAAAACCTTGAATAATTTTTTTAAATCATATGTAAATTTTAATTTATGTTTCAAATTGCTAATTTCAAGTGCTGTAGGAAATAGCTATTTTTTTGTTTTACATTCAAGTTAAAAATTTATTTATATTGACAGTAATATTGTAAAAATAAACATATGTGTTAAACTAAAAAATTTTGAATTATGTTAGGAGAATCAAACTGTCAGTAATAGCTTGAGCCACTGTCAACTAAAGTATGCTTGTAAGAACGGCGCACAGTGCTTTGGCCCATAGACATAAATCAAAAAAAAAACAAGTCTTATATTGTGCTTAAAAATGTACAGATCGATAGATAACAAAATAATTAAAATGAATTTTGAAGAATTTTTTAGATTTAACTCTTTTTGGCGGCGCTAGAGGGCGCCAAAGTTTGAGAATTTATAGTAAAAATGGCCAAACAACTACTTGAGTTTTACATGCTTTAGGAAAACTGTTGTAAAACTGTTGTTTTTTAAAGCACGAGATTGAAATTTTTTTCTGTAGTAGTTTACTATATTTAGAACTAACTGTAAAAAAATTTTATTGATTTATTTTCTCATAAGTGTTTTTTTATTGGTTTGAAAAATGCTTATTATTTACTTAAGCTCTAAAAATTTTCTAAATTTGATGGAATATTAAAAAAAAAAGAAAAATATGGTCTATGGGTTTTTTTCTGATTTCGAATATTTAGACTGTTTTCTAATAACTACAAAAAAAAAAATTGAAAAAATTTTACCACAACTTGAAAAAAAAAAAACTTTTTTAAATGGCTATTTTCATGATTTTTGATCAAATTTTGATAGTTTTCAGGAGTTTAAAAGACAATTAACTACAAATACTGTGAAATATTAATTCAAACTTATACCATTCAATAAAAAACAACAAAAATCAAAATATGTATAAAAAATTGTTTGTGTTTGTCTGCATTCTACGGCATAAGAGGGCGCTGAAATCACAAATGCCCTTGGTTTTTTATTGTTTCAAGAAAATAATTGTAAAAAATTAATTTTTTGGATTACGAGATTCAAATTTTTTTCTGTAACAGCTAACTATATTCTAAACCATCTATAAAAAACTTTTACTGGAATTATGCTCCTATACATATTTTTTAATGGTTTGAAAAATGCTTATTATTTACTTAAGCTCTAAAAATTTTCTAATTTTGATGGAATATTAAAAAAAAAAGAAAAATATGGTCTATGGGTTTTTTTCTGATTTCGAATATTTAGACTGTTTTCTAATAACTACAAAAAAAAAAATTTAAAAAATTTTACCACAACTTAAAAAAAAATTTATTTAAAAAAAATGCTATTTTCGTGATTTTTGCTCAAACTTTCATAGATTGAATTAGTTAAAAAAAAATAAACTAGGAACATAATAAGAAAAAAATCCAAATATATATACTATTGAATTAGAAAAATTGACAAGATAAATTAAAAAAAATTAGTATAACAGTTGTGTCTGTTTCTTTTTGTCGACACAAGATGGCGCTAAATTCCCAGATGACGTTGGTTTTTCATCGTATAAAGAATATTTTCAAAATGTGACTTAGTGCCGTTATTTTTTATTTAAATTGAAGATGGTTACGTGACAGAAGTTTTTTTTTGGTAACAGCCTTTGTTTGTAGTAAGAGCAATTCTATTGTGGAGTGTTCGAAAATATTGCATACAGGGTTTTCAATTTAAAAGAAAATAAAAATTTTCTATTAAAATGTTAAATCAATTTATATATTTAATAAATACTTACTTTTACAAACGAGTAAAAGTGAGGGCGCGTGGTTCAAAAAATGAACGTGCACATCTCTAATCAATTTTATTGCAATCAAAATCAGCTTATCAAATTTTATTGGAATCTTTCTATTTTTGAACATAGCTCCCATACAAATCATTCTCCCGAAAATAGCTTTTAATGCCAGCTTCCTTAAAAATATATGTAGTAACATACCAATATAAACCATAGGTTACATATAAACCCTCATCCAAAAAACCCATATATGAAGATGAAGATATCTAAATAATATTCGGCAGAAAGAACTTTGAAACGAATCTTAACCTCATAACATAATTTTGTTCTGGTGGGTCCATGATTGCCCATGGGTCCCAAATAGATTACAATCTAGGAACTTTGTTTTTAAATACTATGCTATAGGATATCACATGGTCGGGCTTGACCGATTATACTTTCTTACTTGTTATTTTTGCACGAGCATTTTAAGCGTTTTTCACTCATTTTTCATTAAATGATGTTTTTGTATTTTTCACATTTATAATCCAAAATTTGGCACACATATATATCTAACAAATATCAATTTTCATACCAAATTTTATTACGATCGGATAATTTTTGAAAGTGTTATAACATTTTTAAGAAAAAGGATATATGGCAGGACCTTGAGTCCTTGTTCAGATTTAAGTGAAAATTTGCACATACGTTGCTAGTTGTGTGTGTATTAGTATGACCATTTTTTGTAGTTTTGTGGGCATTATTGAAGCTAAAATTACATTTTTCCATTTCAGGACACATGGGAGGTAGGCGTGTCCTTGGACCGATTTGTCCAAAAATTCACATTTTTCTTAACTAAGCTATTCTATGCTTGTGTACCAAATTTCAAAAATTTCTGACAACTCCTTCTATTTATGTCCCTTCGTTATATGGGGACAAAGCACTGTGCGGCGGTGCGCAAAATGACCCCAAGAAATATGGCCCCAAAAGGAAAATGAAAAACGGACCCAAAATTTTACATGAGACACAACAACACGCAATTTTTGCGCAATTTTTTGGTTTTTTTTGGTTTTTTTTTGGTTTTTTTTTGGGGTTATTTTTCATTTTTTCGTTAGGGTGTTTTTGCATTTTAAGTGGAATGAAAAATTACCCCAATATCAAGGAATGAAAAATGGCCCCAAATAAAATCACAATTTTTACTTTGGGGCCATTTTTCATCTACTAATAAAAAATGCAAGTTTAAAGAAATGAAAAATCAACCCAAACATTTTTACACAAATTTTATAAAATTCTATGTAAAAGTTTCTAGGGATAACATAAAAATCCCGAATTCTTATACCAAAGTAGAGAAAATCCTTGCCGGTTATGCAGAGATGCTTTAGTTGGCGAAGCCGGTGTTTGTTAGACCATAGAGGAAAAAATCATTGAGCCCGGCCGAAGGCCGGCTATTACGAGAAGAGTTCGTTATACTATAGAAAAGAAAATTCTTGCGCCCGGCCGAAGGCC
The DNA here is from genome assembly GCA_930367215.1 of Pollenia angustigena. Classification (NCBI taxonomy): domain Eukaryota; kingdom Metazoa; phylum Arthropoda; class Insecta; order Diptera; family Polleniidae; genus Pollenia; species Pollenia angustigena. The sequence continues at coordinate 182,025,846 of OV884057.1, read as the reverse complement.
GGCTATGTAGTGAAGCTTTAGTGAGCGAAGCCAGTGTTCGTTATACCAAAGAGAAGAAAATCCTTTCATCCGACCGAAGGCCGGCTATACAGAGACGCTTTAGTTAGCGAAGCCAGTGTTCGTTATACCATAGAGAAAAAAATCCTTGCGCCCGGCCGAAGGCTGGCTATGACGTAGAGCTTTAGTAAGCAAAGCCAGTGTTCGTAATACCATAGAGAAAAAAATACTTGTGCATGGCCGAAAACCCAACCGTGCTATCAATCATACGATTTTTAAAACCAAAACTGTATAATTATCCGGATTTTGAAATCAGTATTCTAAATTTGGGATTCTTAGTTTTGGGCATATGAACTCCACCGAAAATGTTTGATGTCACTTTCTTTGTGTTCTTTTTTGGGGTTAAAATTCATTATGAATTTTGAGGTGATTTTTCATAATGAAGAATAACCCCAAATTTAGGGTCATATTTCATTTTATTTTTAGGGTTATTTATCATTTTTTTGGGGTAATTTTTCATTAAAAAAATGGGGCCATATTGCATTATGAAAAATAGCCCCAAATTTGGGGTCAATTTTCATTTATTTTTTGGGGCCATATTTCCTGGGGCCATATTTCGCAGCGCCGTAAGAACTAAAAAAGTAAGAGTGCTAAATTCGGCTATGCCAAATTTTATATACCCTTCCCCAAGGTGCAATAAGAACAGAAAGTTATGTAAATATCGTTATAAATAAAGATATAAATAAAACTTTTTTGGGCCACGCACACTTCCCCAATACCGCCCACATTTTGTCGGATGTTGGAAACTTTTGATGTCTCCGGTCTCTTCAGATATACAGAAAAATAGACAGACAGACAGACAGAAGGACATCGGTTAAGCAAGAGCGATTTGCATGTAGATGTTTGTTATGTATAAAATAAAAAACGCAAAAAAGTCTAAAAAAAGAAGAAATAAAAAACAGACGGACATATAGACGGACAGACGGACATCGTTAAATTATCTGTGCTGTACGTTAAAAGTGTTCTTATTTGCGTGGCCAAATTTAAAAGTGTTTTGATTCCAGTTCACCGAGCAGATTTTTGTTTTCTCCTCAAAGGAACAATGCAAAGAATCAAAATTTTGGAGCGAACACGATAACGTTTAGTGCACCCGGACACGACTTCGATTTATTTATTTTAAACTATTTATTTATATAAAGGTATATCAAAGTCGTTTCCGGCTTATCACGACACCTTTAAATTTTCCATGGAAAAAAAGAACACATTTACTGTACATGTACGTACATGTTCTATAAAAAACAAATTATAATATTTGTGACAAAGGGAACAGTAATGTAAAGGGAACAGTAAAAACCAACTACACAAAAGAAGAGGTAGGGACGACCTACGCGCGTTTTCGAGGTTGACCAACAAGGTTGAGATGTGTCGCTTTCAAATGAGATCAATACCAACACGCTCAGTGATGGTACACCAAAGATACACGTATTTAAATCTTTAAAATGGCAAAACCCACAGGTCCCTTTCTATTTTCCGCGTCACATATATAAAAAAACAACAGCAAATTATTTTTTGCTCATATCTCTACTAAAAACGTCGATTACGTCTTATGGAGTGTGGGACTGTTTAAAGGGGTTGATTTAGGCTACAACTCCAGAATACCTGCCAAGGATCCAAAAACCTTGCTGATATTCGCCGAGAGAACGCCGATTGCGTTTCTGGGTTTATGAAGTGTATTGGGTGGCTTCGGGATTTACCCAAACAACTTGATGAAGAGTTAAAAAAAAACACAGTTATTCAAAAAACACGAAAAGCACTTTTAACCATATAAAAACGCTTTCCTCTTGTTTATTTTTCCAAAACGTTATAAAATTCTATTTATTTAATGGCAAAATATTAAATTTCCAAACAATTTAAATATGTACAAGTTTATCTATTATAAAAGTTTGATTTCGAGACAATTTAATTAAACGTAAAAATCGCGATTCAATATATGACCGAACAATATGGTGGTTAAACAACGATTCGACTTCGAACATTTACAAGTTGAAAGAAAAGAAACATTTTAAATATAATACTTGATGATAGTGGCGCCTCACGTTGTCAATTCGTCTTAGGGCATATCATCATTCGAAATTGAAGCCAGGGATGGAAAATCCGCTGACTTCGGTTCAGACGTGAACACTACCATGCATTGATCGACCTGACTGTAAATGTATAAAAATCTTATCTCCGTCATATCTGGGGTTATTGGTAAAATCACGCACAGACAGCGTTAAATTAACATCGCCTAAGTATATGGACCCAGAATATCAATACTTTAAAACGTCTATTGTATAAATTACAAACGAAAAGACAAGCTTATAAAAATAAGCTAAATAATAACAATTTTAACTAAAAACAAGTGATCGTAAATATCTATCAAATAAATCTTATTAATTGACTTATTATCTTTAGATTAAAGTGAAGTAATCAAACAAATGTATAAACTTACCAAAGAATTTTATGTACATCGTTCACCAAAACCCTCCAGGGTGTTACTGTACATATGATCACAGACAATGAACAAGTGTTTTTTTTTTTTTTCATTTGTTTTAAGAACTTAACACTTTGTTCAGTAAGTGCAAATGCTCTTTTAACTGAAGAAAATTATAAAACCAAATGGTCACACGGTTGAGTATTGGTAAGGCGAAGATTAAACTATCCAACAAACACGAAGTCAAACCTTTGATATAGAATTTCTTATCGTTTGATATCAAGCACAACTCTCAAACTTTTTAAATAGTTTGATTTTTACATTTGAATTTAAATTGAAAACGATTTGACTATAAATATTTCACAAACGATATTTTATCAATTTGTTATCAAATTGTAATCTAGTGTTATTCTCAAATTCAAAATAAGCTTGGCAACACTAAAGCGAAAAATAAAAATCAAAATTTTAACATGGCGATTAGAGAAATTACTTGTAAAAAATATCAAAAATAACACTACGTGACAATTTTTTGACCAAATGAATTTGACACCTAATCTTTATCTGAATGTGAATATGAAGTCAGAATTGTCAAAAGTAGAACAGTTTTTGAGATATTCCAAAATAAACGTTATTTGTGTTTTTTAAAAAGATGCTGTGACTGAAATGCAAATATCCAAAAAATAAAATTTTAGCCTATATATACATTTTGTGCCCAATAGGATCCGGATCGGTGCAAAAATGACAAAGTTACCCACAAAAATTAATATACAAAGCTAAATTTTTAGTAACAATAAATATTAAAAATTGCTTAAAAGTATTGAATTTTTATGTGCGTTAATTTACTAAATCTTCTGTAGCATTGTCATTTTTGTACTAAACTATGTCTTTTTGGGCGCAAAATTTTCATATTAAAATAATCTTATGTCGCATGCAATAAAACATTAGCATTTTTAAATCATTGGTTTAAAACAAATAACTTGAATAGAGCAAAATTGAACAAAATCATAAAGTTTTCAATGAAGCTTGTAGTTTGTCCCCTGTAACTCTGTCATTTTTTGACCAATCTTCACAAGCAATCCATGGTTATTTTAGAAATTTTATAACCTCTCACTAGAAAGAAAGAATTACATACCCCGTTTAAAATTTTTTAAGATGTTTGCATTTCAGTCAAAGCATCTTTTTTAAAAACATAAATAACGGTTATTTTGGAATGTCTCAAAAACTGTTCTACTTTTGACAATTCTGACTTAATATTCGGACTCAGCGGATAATTTTACATAATGTTTAGCTGTCAGATTCATTTGGTCACTACTTTGTTGAAATTTTGTCACGTAGTGTTATCAAACGTTTGTCGTTTGAGAAAGGGTTTGATTTCAAATCATTTGCAGTTCAAAAATAAATGTCAATGTTTGTTGGATAGCTCTTAAAAAAATATATCTGTATTATAAATTTAAATTATTCATACGCAGTGTGTTAAACGTTTTTGATACAGTGCAGCATGTCAAAATAATAACCACTAAAGAGTTAATGGATATAGATGAAAAGAAAACACAATATATAAGAAGTCTATGTATCAAACTGTCGAAACTTAAATTGTCAGACAAGAATGTGTACTCACATATCTGTTATTTAATCAGAGCGAATATTCCAGTAAGCTCTTGGCATTATGAAATGAGTATAAGAGTATTAGCATATAGCTAAAATGGTTTAAAAACATTGGTTTTTGCATCCAGTGCAATACATATGGGCTTAAAGCTTATGCTAAAAAAATTAATTGAAGGATCGATCATAAGAAAAAAAAAACAAGTTTAAACACACTTTTAAAAAGCCAGAATAAAAATGTTAATAGCAGGGTTGCTGGACTAACGAAGAATGGAAATACAATTTAATATAGAAGTTAATATATCAGCATTTCCAACTTTGGTTTGTCAGATGTCACGTTTGGCCCATCGATACGAAGAGATTTTTAGCTTTTAAAATATGGGTAAAACAAAGGTTATTTTAACTGTCCTGGACCAAACGACTAACATATGTAAAAGATCTTCAAACATTTGGTAAGAAGCGCTAACTATAATTTTAAGCTAAACTCAGAAAAACATCATATTAAGAATACATTTGATAGGTGTGTTTTCAAGTTATAAGCGCTTACCCACATCAGTCATATATATTTCTTGTAATTATTTTACGACATATGATTTTACATCTTTAAGACAACCTTGTGAATCCCGCAATTAAGCTAAACAAAAACTACAATATACTTCAACTTTTGTATATTTCAAGGAAACATTTTTGAAAGGCTTCGGATAGGCCTTTTTTACACCCACTGATATGAGCATAACAAAACTTACTTTTATGCATTTTTTGGCAAATTTATAATGTATTTTATAATGTGAAATGGGTTTGTTTAATCTTTAATTAAATTTAGAAAATAAGTTGAAAAAAAAATTGGTGCAATACAAAACGAACCCTTTTAATTTATTTTTTTAAAAACGTATTCTTTTCACAATTTTTCCTATAGCTGAATTTTTTACTTTAATGAAAGATGTAATCCATGCATCACTAAAGCTACAATTATAGTAAACGTAAACAGTTGTAGGCGTTGATAGAAATCATCCATCATATTATTGCTGGAGTGCAAATTAGCCCAATGGAAGATCTACGGAAATGTGTTCTGCATTCATTATTTCAGAACAAGAATTCTCATATAGTTTGAACTGTTTTGTTTCTGCTTCAAACAAAATCCCCTTCCCATGTACAAAAAATTCCTTTTTATCAGCTGAAAGAATATTTTGTCGGCTTGAAAAATACCTTAAAAGAAATACTGTTTTAAAGGCGTAGTATAGTTTGCTCAAATTAATTCTTATGATAGCCATATTTTAAAGTTGGGAAGGGACTGGAGTCTTCTCAATTTAAAAGTTCTTGAATCAATTTATAAAAATATTTAAAGAAATATTTAAAGTATAAAATGGTATAAAATAATTAAAATTTTAAAACAAATATTGTCAAACAAAATGTCCTTTTTTATTTAATTGAAGTTTGATACATGTGTGCTGCCGTGCTTACGAAAAAGGCAGTAAAATTCATATACTACCTTCTTTTATTTTTATGCCAATAAATTCCTTTAATAATTGTCTGCACATTAAAATTAATCATTAAAAATTTGGATTTAAAGTAGGAGCAAAAAATATATAGCAAAATTTGCAGGTTCATGCAGTTTTTTAAGTGGCGAAATATTTTGTTCTGTTGGTGCTCAAATAATTAAGGACAAACTCGGCAGCAGCTTATAACATATAAATTTATTTAAATTGTAAATGAATTAATGGGTCGCTAATATCCAGCAGATCAAGAAGAAGCAGTCTCAGACCAAAACCCTTAATCTGGGTTTGGCAAAATAAGCTAAATATTTCACCAATTTTCCATTTAAAAAGAAACAGCTTTATCTTAATAAAGTTTTCTTGACAAATTCCATTTCCATAAAGCTGGTATATCTTTCTTTTATCGTCTGAAAACATTTGCGTATTTCGATATGTTACAAACAAAGTGACAAAAGAAAAAGACACTCTTTTATGAGTTGGAAACATAAATCATTTTTTATAAACTTGCTTTTTCTTGACCTTTAATTGAAATAATTTGTATTTATTCAATCTCTTATATATTATTGATCGTAAATCCAAAGAAAATAATTCTTTTTAAAAATTTTATACAATACATCAAATACAATAATTTATGTGCTTAATGTTACAAAAATCATTTATTTTCCGTCTCTAGGATCGTTAAACATACAGCTATTATTAGAACATCCTCTTTCAAACACTATTAATCTTTCACAATTTAATGGTTCAGCGATATCGTCAATAGTTCAACATGATTATCAATGCCACAAATACAGTAGCATCAACCACTCCAACAACCAATCCTTAAACTACAAAGCACCAATGATATCCCTTAATAAATTCAATAAACAAACAACTGAACGACAGGAAAAAGTATTGTTATACTCATAAACTAGTATTGAAATTACTAGCAACAACTATCAAGTATTGTTATATAATAAAGTAATGTCAAAAATGACAAAACCACAAAATGACACTCATTGACACTACTCCTGTTCCTGCTACATACTACTGCCACAGCAACTGCGCCTTCTTCAGCCACAACACACTTTTGTTATGCATGATAAAAATTTTGACTGATGCTGCAATATTTAACCACATCATATACCATTCAACATTCACCCTTCAACATTTCAAATGAGAGGAATGAAACAGAAAGAGATTTGTCTCAAAACTGTCCATCATTTTATGATGATGTTGATAATAATGATGTTGGCCACTAGAAGTTTTTTCTTCTCAGCGATATTTCGGTATCTCCCATTGGGAGTACACATCTAAATATGAACATAAGTAGAGGAGTGTGTGATTGTTTTTGTGTCACAGTGATTTATTGAAAATATTTGCAAATGACAATTGGATGTGTTCTGGTTAAAGCACAAGGGACCATAATATTCTAATCTAATATATATGTATCGATAGAATTGATTTTCGGAAGTATTACAAGGTTTTTTGTTGCATATGATTTGTATTTCGTTTAATTTTTTATGTTAAAATGGATTAAATATACAAACTGTGACATGCAGAAGTTTTTGACGGAAATAAATATGCTTGATATGTATGTGTTCTACATTTACTGGTAGGAAATTAATTGTATTTTGTAATGTTTTTTTTCTATTACCCAGCGGTCATAATAATGAGCAAAGAGGCCTAATAAAAGGCCTTATTAATTAGACGCAAGCCCAACTCACCGCATTCCATACTAATTTATTTTTTACACAGGTTGTAATTAAGTGCAGGCCCTACCACACTCTTTTAATAACGACTTCGTTCCCCTCGCAAAGAAGGGAGTAAGGAAGGCCACTAAAAAAAATTAAACTAAACTTCATTTCTTCCTTCATAAGGAAGGGATTAGCGAATGCGTACTGAATATTTTGCAAGGTTAATCAAAAAAAAAATTTATACCTTTTAGAAAGCAAACTTCTGAAGTAAGAATATCATACGAAGCGAAACTTTTAGAAATAAGTACACAGAAAAAATTATTGCCGAATTATTTTTAAACAAACGCTTGTTTGAAAATTTTTTTTAATTTCTACAAATTTTTTTATTGATTCAATTAAAATTTTTGTTTGATTTTTATTTAACCAACAAAAATGTTGACAACCATTCAAAAATATAATACACGCGTTATTGGTTTCAAGTTTTCATAATTTTGTATGAAATATTTAACGCTTTTTAATGTTGTCGTCTTTTTGCATTTTTTTATTTGATCGTAAGCAACACTTCCTAATGTGAAATATAAGAACTACAACAAAAAACACATATAGTCTATTTTTGGACACTTTAAAAAAGTACAACAATAAGAAAGATGAAGAGTAAAAAAAAAAACAAAAAAATAGCAGGTAAAAAAACGTTTCACTCTTTTTAAACAACAGAAACAACAACATTATAAGAAACAAAATAAATTTTTGGTTGGTTTCAAAGTTGGTTAAAAAAAAAAACAAAATCCCGTATTCAATTTTTTCAAACTGTTTGCTTAAATACATCAAATACAAAAATGATGACGAAAAACATATCGAGTCGGTCTGTCGCCGTTTTTGGGTTACATTTCTTCTTCATTAGCAAAGGAAAGGATACAGCAACAGTGAGTGATGACGAAAAACATTGTGTGCATAAAAAAAGACTTCGCTCAAAAATTATTTCAACAAAACAATGTGTCTCAAAGCCAGCCGTCCGCTCTGCTCTCTCTCTCTCTCTGCCATCATCTTCTAATACAGTGCCTGCTTGTGTGATTTTGAAATTTAGTATATGAATTTCAGTAAACTTTTTGTTTGATTCAGTTTAATTATTTGTTTGAAAAAATCAGTGTTTTTTTTTCAATAAACGAAATGCAAATAAATTGTTTGAATATGCGAACTTGTTTATAGGACCGATTTCAGACAAAAAATTGTTTGATTCTACAAATTTTTTGTTTGAATTGGAAAAATAATTTTTTCTGTGTATAGAGGTCTTCCAAAAGGCTTACAATTGCGGTCCTTTCAATATTTTCCGCTGGGTATGTACGAATTGTAAAATATTTAATGGTGTGCTTACACAATATGAAGTTACAAATATAATCGATTCATAATTTCATAATATAGTCCCCATACAAACATCTTTCCGGAATAGAGTCTTTGTGCCCATAAGACATCTTACTATCTTGGTATTTCAATTAAATTTGGTCAACAAGTATAATTTTAAAACTGCCATACCAATACTACTCCCGAAACATCTTTTAATGCCAAAACTTTCTTACAAATGTCGGTACTGATATAAAATTTGGCGACGTTAGCTTTAATTTTAGCTTCTTTATCATGCCAGTTTTGGCCTATTAGGTTCAGAATTTACCACAGGATCCACATATACCCCCTTTTTAAAATCACTTTAAGATGAATAAATCATATAAAGATATAGGTGTCTAGCACAAATAACTCTTATATATCGATGGTTTTCTTCCGCAACCTCATAACTCAAAAACAACTACTTTTCAGGAGAGACAAAATACATTTTTTTTTACCAAATATTTGAAACTTTTTGCTATATATCCTTTTATAATCCAAGAATTAGGAAAAATTCCGATATTTCGCCAAACAAAAAATTAGCAAAATTGTAAGGCGGTATTTGCTGATTACTTTTCCAGTTAAAACCAAAAATCGGAAAAAATCGAATTACGTGGTTGCGGAAGAAAACCATCGATATGTCCCAACCTCATAAAAAACAATTTTGTTTGGAAGGGCCCATGATTGCCCCTGCGGTATCAGCAGGCGGCGTAATAGTTCACCAACATTTTTATTGATGCTTAGTGGAAGAAATGGCCGACTTGGCCTATTTGTAAATAAGCTTGGCAAGGAAGACGGAACAGCTGAACCGCAACGTATACGTTTACGAGAGAGTAAGGAGTCCTTTAGACTTATTTGGTTCATTTTTTAAAAAAAAAACTTTATATTTGTACATTTTCAAGGAAATTTTTATTACCTACGAATAGTGATGCCAATTTAGCCATTTTAAAACTAAATTTACCCATTTTATATCTAAATTTAGCCATATTCATCGCGTTTAGCTAGAAGAAAAGTCAATATAGCTATTTGCCATTTTTTTGGACAGTTTTATTTTTCAGCAATTTTTCAATACATGGAACATTTTTGCGATTTTTTATAAAATTAAATGGCAACAAAAACCCGCTTATTTACTAGATGGTTATCCATTGAAATGTAAGTTTCCAGGAATTAAACACAATGGGATAAACTGAAACTGCATTTTAAAACAGTCTATATTGATGAAAACTGTCTTAATGCAAACATGCCAAGTAGAGTTTCTACGGGGGAAAATTTGCCCGGGGAATCCCGGAACATATTTTTAACTAATCCCGGGAAATTTTTCCAGGAATTTTCAGGAATTTCAAATTTAATTTTTTGAAATTTTAATTTGTTGGCATCGTTAAAATCAAAAAAGGGCACCAAAAATACATTCTTTACTAAAATTACTTAAAACTACCTTCAAATCGAACTATTTTTCCTAAGCCAAAGGTCTTTTTGGTTGCTGAAGAAATGTATAACAAGCTTTTTGAAGTAGAAAATGAAACTGTACACGTCACACCATCACCAACAGCAGAACCATCTATAAAGTCTAAAAAAAAAATAAATGTAAAGAAAATAAAAAAAGCCTGAAAAATATTAAAAAAGAGTTTTACGTCTATGAAGTCACGGGTAACAGGCCAACAAATTTATAATCTTTGTATGATGCTCTTCTTACTATAAAACTAACGTCTGTAGAAAGCGAGAGCACGTTTTCGGTAGCAGGCACTATATGTACATATCAACAAGAATTAGAAAAATATTCTCTGATGAGCTTTTAAATGCTTTAATAATACTCAAAATTCGTTTCTTTAAAGAAAATTAATATACCAAGTTGCTATTAATAATAACTACTAATTATTAATAAGTTTTAGTAATTCTTGATCTCCAAAAAAAAATATTTACATACATATATACGCATGCATATATGAATGTAACAATTTATTTGGTTTTGTTTTGGTTTTCTGTGGAATTATTAAAGCAAATTTTTAGACTGTTGTATACACAGAAAAAAATCAAGTTAAAAACGTCGAAAACATGGTTGATTTAAAATTTGTCGGTGGTGATTTTGCTTCATACGGTTTTCATGTTAATTCAACCTGATTTTACAATAACTGCGAACAACATTTTTTTCTTTTGAAATAACTATAATTCATGTTAATTTAACATTGCAGTAAAGTTAGAGCAAAATGTAATTTATATTGAAATAACAATCGGAATCACGTTGAATGAAAGTTATTTCAAGTTGAAACAACGTGAATTTCATGTAGAATCAAATTGATTTGAGTGTGTTTTAACAGTGTGAAGAAGCTTCAGAGACAACATATGCATTTATTTAAGAATAATTCAAAACACTTACCCCTGTGTAATGTACACGAACAAATAACTGCGAAAAGAAAAACCCATTGAGGTTTCTTTTCCTACATTTATTACATTTTAGAATTTACATTCTGGTCAAGGGCACAAGATTAAAAGATCTGCGGGAGCCTCTATAATAGCTAGCTATCAGTCGGATGGGGGATTCGTGATCTTCTCATCTTTGCCTCAGTATCATTACAAGATTGTTATTTAAAGACTCCCTGTGGACAAGTAATTTAAATTAACTAGAAAGCATAGAAAACAAGTCCCTACTATGCTAAGGATTTAATGCTAAGAAACCTCGCCTCATTACCCTCCCAAACCATTATCCTAGTGGCGTACCTTCGGATACTAGGAACCCTTATCTAACTACTTTTCAAGCCCTTAGAAAATCAGTTCATGATTGAAAACGCAACGAAATTATTTTAGCAATTCATTTTTACAAATATTCATTATATTTAGTATATTTTGTATGTGTTTTTTTTTCAAAGATATGCAAGATACTCACCCAATGAAGCAGCGACGACGTTGAGGCCTCATCGCTTTCGTTGCAAGTTGGTTGATGATGCTATCTAGGTGTATAAAGTAGAAATTTACACATATCTTGCATATTTGATGTAATTTTATATTTTTTTAAATACTTTCTGGATCAAAATTAATGTGCAGTATATACATATGTATTGTTGAAAAATAGAAATCAATTGAAGTGATGATGGCGTTGATTTAATTAAGTAAATTGCTGAAGGTGTTGTTATCCTCCTATTACGGACATATGCCATTATTTTGCCAGAAATTCCGCACTTTTTTGCATCTATAACCTTTAACACCAACAGCTTTTGATGTTTGTAAAGTTGCAAAATTTACAATATACAGGTCCCCAGCAAACTTTTGTGGTCTACCAAAATAGCTAAGGAAACGTTGCCCCTTCAGAGATTTACTAGAAAATATTGTTTTAACTGGGCTGTAAAATGAAATACCGCCGAGGCCGAGTTATAGCACGTTCTTTCTCAATAATATTTGTGCGCCTCAAAGGCAACACCTTACGGTGTCTTCAAACAAATATTTCGGAATACAATTCTTCGCAGAATTGCCTAACGACCGAAACTTTTATTTCTAAAAAAAAAATTTAATGCAGTTTTCAATAAACATTCCACCGCTGCAAGCAAAAAATATATACGTACCCTTCTAGAAACTATCCGAAAAATGAGACAGATTATGTTTGGATGTAATACCATCTCGAATAAATTTATATTCACACGCGGTTATAGTTTTCTTATTTCGTTTTAATTTTTTTTTTTAAGTGGCAAATTTTTGCTTATTTTAGAGATGTTGATATACTGCAAGTTTGATCAGAAAGGAAGTTCCTAAAACTCGTGGCTTACCAAGTATGCTTAATGAAATTAATCACAATAAATAGAACGAAGAAACTCGCTACAGATTGTAATAGAATCGCATAAATGGTTGACATGTAATAGATTTTCTTAAGAAGATCCACCGAATTTTTAATTAACTTACATAAAGCTAACTTAGCACTAATGAAATTGTCTCTTGTCTTATATCACTGATTAAGGCGGCTATGATTAAACCAATTTCTATTGCTCTTTTTACTCTTAATCTACATGGATATGTCTGGTCACTTAAGAAAAATCATTCGACTAATTGTATCTTGCGTTCATGTTGCCAGTAACATTGTATATACATATAACACATATACATTGCTATGCATTCTGTTATTTGAGTTGTAAACATGTTTAACCAAGTTTTGCCATTAACAAACAGCTGAAAGTAAGACAGGGTTACTTTCAAAGTTTTTGTACACCAAATTTAATAAACACATATAGCAGCAAGCAACATAGTAAATAAAATCATGTAAATTGAGGTATAAACTAAAAATTAGTAAAACATACAATTAAAACTAAATTTCTAATTTTCGCCCAATATCGGTCACTACACCTGTAACACATGTTTCACTTATTTTGTATTCTCCTTTGTTAACAGAAGCATCAGCAGAATCGCCTGATATGGTTTTCGTCATCATTCTACTTTGAAAACTTGATGTACTATTTAACTAAATAATTTTAATTAAAAGAATACGGGAATTGTCTTCTTTTAATAACATATTTTAAAAATGAAAATAAAAAATGTACATAATTAAGTATGTATGCATGTTAATTTAACAAGATAAACTTTTGATTTTAATATAAAACAGGTTTTTATGGATTCAATATTGAATCCAGATTTATTTATATTTTAATATTTTATTTTTTATTTTTTTAACTGTGAATAATATTAAATAAACGTAATTTAAGGTTATTTTAATATTTTTCATTTAAAATTAATATGAAATAATGATGAATTTAAGTAAAGGGCATACTTTTGCTGAAATTTACTATGATTCTCAATCAACATTTTTCCATGTTAATTTTACATTGGTATTTTTTTCTGTGTGTATATGTAAATATTCTTTAAAAAATAGTAAAAACTTTTGTCTTGAATTCATTTAATGAAATCATTGTTTCGCTTCCCGGGAATAGAAAACGTCCGGAAATTTTTGTTTTTTATATTAAAATTATTATTATTATTTTAACGTTTGACGATTATAAAATTATATTAAAATGAAAAACTATGTCAAAAAATATACAATATCGAGAAATTACTGCAAAAAAAGCTTAAGCGATATAATCTTCTATTTTCGTTTTTTTTAATAAATAAACTTTATTTGCAACACTTGCATCATCTCCTTAAATGTCATGGTCACATAAGTTATCGTTACGATTTTATAGCAAAAACTATTTTATTGTAATCGACAACCTTCATACAAAATTTTTATGATACATATACATATACTAAAGCCTTGTTTCTTTTTCACAGTTCTCCAAACCAAGTTATTGTTGTGACAAATACTGTGTTTATTTTTATAAATCAGTTCGAATGATACATTACGAAAAACAAAATCAATGTTAAAACAGTAGCTGGTTTCAAAAACTCGGTGTGAAGCAGTAGTTTGATTTAAACAAATCAACTCAATGTATAATTTGATGTATACGAAAACACGAAACACAACAATTGTAATGGCCATTTGCTCATTAGGCGATTATCTTTTTTCCCAACAAAAAACTGCACATTAAAGAAATTTGGGTTTCTCAATGTCTCATTTGCTTCGATTTTATTGCAAAGCTAACCGGCAGTCATCCGCCAATTACTTATTTTCCTTTTATTTGCCGTACTGAAAACAATGTTCTTTGTCGGTATATTGAGAAACCCAAAATCATTAACAGACATTTTATCGGTCCAATAAATTTATGTTGACATTAAGCAACAGACAGTCTATAACACAGTTATGTACGGTCAACTTTTCAATACACATTGTGTGCTCTGCCACACATATATGCACACAGAACACATTTTTCCTTTTGTTTCGCCTACACAAATTATACACAAACAATATGCCTGTAGTTTTTTTGTCTTGTTGTATTGTTGTAGAAGTAAGCAGTTACTGTTGTTTGGTGCGATTGGTGCCATTTGGTATAGTTAGTGTGATTTGTTTGTTTCGTTGTTGTGTGGAGTATATTCCGTGCTCTTTACACTTCGTATTTGGTCGTTTATAACACACTTATTAAAATTCCTTTGAGTTTGTGTGCTTACCTTTTTTTTTTGTGCTTTATGTGTTTTTCACAACATAGTATTTGATTCGTTAGCAAAGAGCAATCGACAATCAGCATTTAAACAAACGAATGTCTTGAAATGGCATTCAAATGCATTCGTGCAGGGATTTAATATATACAGCCATGTCACAGAGTATGAAGAAGCCATAGAAAGTGTATTTTGATAGTTTTTTGGCCTTTGAGATACAGAAAACTTTCATTCCGTTCATGATAACAAAAATGGTTTCATTCCGAACAATTGTTTCGCCTTTTTCCAAAGCACCTAAATACGGATAGAATTCCGTTTCTGAACGGAATTGTACTCTGCAAAATGGCTGATAATAAAACAAACCTTCTCCTGTAAAATTTTGTTTTTGTCGCTTAAGCTCTTTTTGCGGGAATAACTCGATATGTTAATCATTTTTAATTATAATTTACAATTTGTTATCGAAAACGTTCTTAATTTTCCGCTCATTTTGTCTAGTGGGTCCTTAATAAAGGCAATATTGAATAGATAAACAAAATTTCAAATTAATGTTTTAACATTTTTTTTAAACTATACTTTTGAAAATTACTTAAGTTTAGCGTACAAAATCTTATTAATGTATTTGAAAGTTTTCCTATACTACATGCAAACGTACACAATGTTTTTGCTGCCTTATAAGTCAACAATATTTGTACTTGGATAAGCGGTGTTGAGCTAACATACTCAGAGTTTCTACCACAATTTTCTACATAACACCTAGGGAATATTTGCTTTCTAAAGAAATCATAAGTAAGAGAAAAGTTTAGATATGTTTTTTAAGACGCTATTGCTGCATTAGCTGTATATTGTTAAATTAACTGGCATGCATTGCAAAAAAAAAAAAAACAAACTCTACTGTTAAGGGAGTGTTTCTTTTTTTAGTTTCATCTACAATATTTTTTTTTGGTTTTTTATTACATTTTGTTGTTGTTTCCTTTTAGATTTTAAGAAGCTGCGTTATACCTTGTCAAATAAAAACTTTTTAATTAAAGATTTTTCAAATATAAATCTTTAAAGGTTTCTTTTCATCGTCATCATCATGCCATTCCAGGGTTTTCTTTATGCATTAACCTCCTTAGAGATTGTTAGAAGAGATAACTTTCTGTACAAGATGGTATAAAAGGTAGAAAACAACCTTGGTTTTTAATAAATATAAAACTCAATTTTAAATGAATTATAGATTAATTTAGCATCGACGGCAGTTGATGTTGGCAAGTGTAGTTTGTGAAGGTAGGCAACTGTAAATAAGATTATTTTTGATAGAAGATGGAAAATGTCAAAGAAAGTTTTAATTTAAATTTTAATTAATGCCATCAATGTTAAACATTTAATTTATCAAATACTTTACTGGTTGGAGAAGTCTAAGATAAATAATTGAATTTAAGACAAGTGAGAAAGTATAGTCGATCAAGATCGATTGTATGATACCCTGCATTACCAGAATATAGAGACGATTTTTTGAGAGTGTACCACATCTGGAACCCAAGGGCAATCATATTTGATTTTTTTGTACCGAATATTCAGCCTTATTGCAGTTGTCATTGTCGTCAACAGCTGTGTAGTTTTTTGTAATAGATTAAAGTAACACGCAACCTGTGTTCTTTAACCTTTTACAATAAACGATACAGTCGTTGATGACAAAGACACAGTAATAGGGCTGATTATCTAAATAACAACTATTTTTTTTTTAGATTTGTTCGACTTACAGAGATTTTAGAGAGGGGTTTTATATGAGACCTATGTTCGGTTCTGCACCTGCCATTTTTCCTGGACCTGCCATTTTTCCTGGACCTGCCATTTTAAAAGTTACCGTCGCTTAATTGTATATCAATTCCAACATTTATAAGAAAGAATTGACATAAAGAACTATTTTTGTAAGCTGTATAAGTCGATCAAATATGAACCGATTCAACCCTCAAAGGTTACTCTTCACTTTACCACATTAATGTTACTCTTCGTCGAATTTGCATTCAATGTGGTTAAAGAGAAATCGTTGTTTTGCCTTTATCTTTTCTGTTTTGTCACCTATAAATTGAATTTTTTTATATGAAAATTTCAAGAATTTGTTTTATTTTTGAGGTCTTATATTAATTCTTACTAGTGTTCGCTTAATTTTCAAAATTCGACCATATTTTTTTTTGTAAATATGAAGAAAACATAATTCATCAAAATTTATATGAATTTATTTGTTTCGAGCATTTATTTTTTTTTGTTCAAAGTGGATCGATTTGGCGAGGGACCAACCTCTGGTTCATATTTTATCTTCTACGTGAGTTAATTTAATTTTGTAAGTTCAGTATAAAAAATACCAATTGAAAACCAAAACAGTATCAAAAAGTCTCCTTTATAATGTTGAATGAAAAAGTACCAAAAAGCTCCCCTTACATGTTCTTATTCACTAAGTTTAATGTATAATTTGATCTTTATAGGTCGAATATTAATGAAAATTCAAAAAGTTCCAGATGAAGAACAAAAAATACCAGCATTTTTTATCTTATAGGTTATCACTCACTCCGGACCCTACTCCTATTATATTATGTTTCTAAGTTCAATATTATAGAAAATTTAAAAATAATCACATGAAGCACAGAAAAGTAAAAAAAGAAATTTAGTTTCCCGTATTCCCCGTTTTTCTCGCCATAGAGGTTCGGTTGACAAACAAAGGAAGAAACAAAGGAAGAAACAAAGGAAGAAAGAAAGAAGGAATTAACCCCCCAAAATATAACCTCCCAAAAAAATAATGAAATAACCCCCCAAAAATTTGTACAGAGAACAACAAAAACGATTTTTGGGTGGTTATTTCATTTTGTTTGGGATGTTATTTAATTTTTTTTATTGGGGTATTATTTCATATGAAATTATACCCCAAAAAATCATTATGAAATAAAGCCCCAATATTTTTTTTGGGGGATTATTTCATTTTCAAATTTATAATGAAAACGTTTTTGGTCGCAAGGATTAATCCACTTTGGTATACAGAAAAGCGGCATCGGTAAAAAAAGCTGCCCTGCATAGCCGGCCTTTGGCCGGGCGCAATGGTTTTCTTCTATATGGTATACCAAACACCGGCTTCGCTAACTAAAGCTCCTCTGCGTAGCCTGGTCGAGTCGACATTTGTATACTATAGAGGAGAAAATCCTGGCGCTATGCACAGAAGCTTTAGCTAGCGAAGCCGGTGTTGGTTATACCATAGAGGAAAAAGTCATTGCGCACGGCCGAAGGCCGGCTATGCGGAAAAGCCTTAGTTGGCGAAGCTTATGTTTGTTATATCATACCATTATATATATCGCGTGATTTTTTAAAACAAAACTGTATAATTAATTGTATTACATATATTGGGCCTTTATTTCATTTCAGAAATTGGTGTTTTATTTCTTATGAAATAAGCCCCCAAAAATTAGGGAATTATTTCATTTATGTTTGGGGCGTTATTTCATTTCGTTGGGGGCTAATTTCATTTTCAAAAATGGGGCTTTATTGCATATGAAATAAGGCCCCACGCTTTGGGGGGTTATTTCATTATTTTTTTGGGGGGTTATATTTTGGGGTGTTATTTCATGCCGCCGAAGAAAGCGTTCTTAACTGTTTTGCCTGGTCTGATTTATACATAAGATTTATATAGTCGAAATATTCAAAAACCGGTTTCTGAAAAATGTCGAATAATCGATCACCCTAATTTTTTATTATTTGATAGTTGAAAATACATTTTTATTTATTTGTTTTGCATACATGTATGTGTCAGTAGCAATTTTGAACGCTTATAACTCTAAAATTATTGAACAGATTTTAATAAAATATACATTGTGCACTTCTTTGAGTAAATATCTCTCAAATGGTGTATATTTTGTTCGAATTGGTTTACATACAGAGGAGGAAAGTGTTCTTAACTGTTTTGCCTTAGCCGATTTAGTATACATATCGAGCCCTAACAGCGAAAATAACGTAAGCGACATGATTTTCAATTTCGTTTTTTTTTAATAAATGACTTTATTGGCAACACTTGCATCATCTCCTATAATATCATGGTCACATAATGTACCGTTACGATTTTATAGCAAAAACAATTTTAGTGTAAGCGACAAATTTCATACAAAATTAATATGAAACAAAACAAAAAAGCTCTCTCCTGTAAAATTTTATTTTTGGCGCTTACATTATTTTCGCGGTTAGGGGTCGATATGTATATATATGCTCGTAATTTCTGCTAATAGATATCGAGTTGTATACTACGGTGTAATACATACTGGTTAAAGTGTAGTCTATCGATTTTCGACAGTTAGTTTAAAAGGTTAACAAAAATACAAATTTTGCAATATTTTAAAAGAAAAATTAAAGGTGAAACCACGTAGGCAAAATTAACATTGAAATTTCCAAAATAGTTTTACGGGATAAGTAAAGATAACTGACAGGTACGAACACGACCAAATATGGCAAGGCTGTTGGC
This sequence comes from Pollenia angustigena, assembly GCA_930367215.1. NCBI lineage: Eukaryota > Metazoa > Arthropoda > Insecta > Diptera > Polleniidae > Pollenia > Pollenia angustigena. The sequence goes on along the minus strand of OV884057.1, from coordinate 182,006,742 downwards.
TTCGGTGGTATACGCTGTATAAGCACAATTTTATTTTGCCGGTCAATATTGTGGCTTCAATATAATTATGCATACATTTTTTTTAAAGATAGTCTTGCGTCATTATACAGCTTATACTTATTTAAATTACACAGCAAAATAAAAGATGAACCGACCTTTAAATTCAAAGAAAAAACATGGTTGATGTAATCACAATCGCAAACTATCATTAATGTTTGTGGTTATGATTGTGTCAAACACGTCTTTAGTAACAATATATGTTCAGACATAATGTTTTAAAATAATTGTTGTCTCAAACATATTATTATGTTCAGAAGAAAGACGCAAATGACCGTTCCAACCATGTTTCTGTATTTCCAAAAACCATGCAAAATGTCTTCTTCAACATGTAATATGGTTCTCACAATAAAAACAATAACAAATTTATTTTCCTTTGATACCCTCCACCGACAGTTCGAATGTTTTAGGAGTAATATCTATATGATGTCTATTTATTATTAATTTATCTTTATAAAAACAGACATCTGCATTCAAATTGGTTGCGGTTAAGACATACATATATCAAATTATGGACCGATCATCACGAAATTTCACAGCGTAATTTTTAGTCCCTTAAAACCGTGACGTAACAATTTCTGTTATTATAGCATTATTAATTATGGTTTTAGGTGTACTAAACTGTTTTCCGGTAGTAGGGTTTATATGGGGCCTAAGGTAAATTATGGACCGAGCGTCACGAAATTTCACAGTGTTAGTTCTAGTCCTTTAAAACTGTGACGTACCAAATTTTGTTACGATAGCGTTATTTTTTACGGTTTAAGGCGTACTAAACTGCTTTCCGGGAGTAGTGTTTATATGGGGGGCTTAGAGTAAATTATGGACGAAAATTAACAGCGTGATTACAAGTAGAATTAAACAAATTTTTGCAAAATCTTATATCATTCCGTGCCTTGTTCCACCATTTATGTTATTTTTTGTAACAAAATTATCAATTTTTTTAGGTGGTGGTGCCACATTTTGATTCATAGCTCTGGTCATACTAAACCGATTTTGCTGAATTTCAATCTCAAACTGCTTAGGATAACAACAAGCAATTTGGCATCAAGTTCGTTCATTTCTTTTGAGTTGTTCGAAAGTGAGCGTGTTTTCAACAGATAGACAGACAGACGGACATGGCTAAATCGACTTAGAATCACTCAAGGACCCAGAATATATACACTTTATGGGGTCTGAGATGAATAATAAAAAAGTTTCACATGGAATGACAAACTTTGTACCCTCTTCACAACTAATTGTGGTGGAGGGTATAACAATAAAATTAAATACATACATTTAAAACAGCACATTAAAGAAATTTCCTATCATTGCTGTTAACATTGTCAATTCTTTACCCCATTGAGGATAAGAATTTTACTTGCCAAGACATATCTGATTCCTAGTTTAATTTATGGATGTGAACTGTTTGCAAACTGTGATTCAATTAGCAGAAGAAAATTAAATACTTTATTCAACAATATTTTGAGATATGTGTACGGTCTAAGACGTTTCGATCGTGTTTCATCCGTTTCAAACAGTCAGTCTCTTTCGAAAATTTTTTGAAAATCCGAACCCTTATTTTTTTACACAGGGTGATAAACACTAAAACCCCCAAATATTTATTTGAGAGGATACGTTTTTTTCAATCTCGAAGGAACCATAATATTATAATTCCACGGCATCAAACCTTAGTCTCCGAATGGCAGTTTTTTATTCATGCCGCTCGTCTTTGGAACCTTCTTCCACTAAATCAACAACTAAATCGTAATGCTAACAGTTTCAAAAGGTTTTTATATAACTTTTTTTCATAATTGTTTTTTGATTGAAAATGTTTTATATGACTTTTATTCTTTTTAATAATTGTATTTTTTGCTTGTTTTAATACTATGAACTATGAACCATTTTGTAATAATTAAATGTAAATTAATATTCTTGTAACTTTTTGCGTTCCTGTACTGTAATTATAAGACACTGTCTTGTTGTACAGGAAATGAAATAAAATTAATAAAAATTAATTAAATTAAATTAAATTAAATTAAATTAAATTAAAGAAATTTGGGTTTGTTTAGGTCTCATTTACTTATATTCTGTTATTCTGTCGCAAAGCTAACCAGCGCCAATTATTTACTTTCTTTAATGTCGTAGGTGTTTTTGACTACAAGAAAGACGACGTTTATATATGTACTTATGTATTTTTATGATTTAAATAAACTTATAAGTTGTGCAAGGCAGCATTTCCTTTTTCTCCCTGAAAAAAGTTTTAATTATTTTGTAATAATCCAAATTGTCCGATTAACTGATGCTCGCAGACGTAAATGACTTGAAGAAATTTGTGTTTTCTTTATAAATACACATTTTTTGTTTTGACAATAAATGTTTGGTCAACAAGAGAATGTGTTTTAAAGCAAACAAAAATTATGGTACATACCTTTTGTGCGCAACTTATATTATGATTTTAATTGTATAGTTGAAAATATATATTGTTACGTTACTGCCTTTCAATAAAGTTTTGGTTTATTTCCTTTATAATAAACCGTTTCGAGTTCTTTTATTGCAATTGAAATAAACACAACACTTTAATGTATAACACTTATTTATTAAGAGCTTAGTCACTTTAACAACCGAAATTTACAGCTTTTATATACAACTCACTATTGTAATCAACACACAACAATGTTTTATAGTTTTCTCCGCGTGATGCGCTCTTAACTTGACAAAGTCTGAACTAATACTGTTTTTTGATGCTAGCCGCCGCAAGTATTTATACTGTAATTCAGCCATCTAGATCATTTGAAATGTTTCTCGAAGGTTCGAGGCTGTACTTATTCTATTTACCACTCTATCGACAATTATGATTTATGGCGGCACTTATGTATACATAATTTCAACACTTATACTAAAGCTTTTTTAACGGTGATTTCTAGGACTTTCTGCACATTGGGATTGAAGTGTACTAAATTATAACAATCTTTAATAACAATGTTAACTAATAAAATAACTAACAAATTCATAATAAGTTATCAATACAAGATAAATAATAATTACAACTAATTCTTAAACAATAATTACAACTAACTTAAGTTACTTTTGTAGCAATATATTATAGTAGCAAACATTTCACATAATCTAATATGTTTAGCTAGATCATAATAACTTTTAAGGTGTTAAACACCATAAAATATTATAATATTATTATTATTATTATTTAAAAATATTAAGGACAAAAAATATATTTTCAAGTTATATTAGGACTATAATAAACTTATAAGGGTAAACATATTAGGCAAATATTATTAAAAATGTTCGTAGTGACCACTTATTAATAATGTTTTTTCCCTGCGTGTGGCATACCGGGCGGTTCCAATACCGAATGTCAAAAGACATTACGATACACGGCTTGGTAACTTTTCATGTGACAATAAAAATCATAATATGGAAAATGGAAGACATTTTGCCAATATTTGTATGGGAATATATAGGACAATCTAAACGCCATATCCCCAACATACCCTTTAATATTGGTTGAAATCAGTAGACCCGTTTTATATATATATATAGATAAAATAAAATAAAACATAAAAAGAAAGACTTATCTTCTGTCGCAAAACTTAATACGAATGTGAACACTTTTCGTGTGTTCAAGTTTATTATTTTTCATCATCAGCTAACGTTGTTGAAAAAAGAGAGTGATTTAAATACACATAAAAAAGTTATAGAACTTGAATTTTTTCCACAATCTTTTTTAAATGTCCTCAAAAAAATGTTGGTCATGAACGGTTTAATTAAATAGTAGCTAAATATAATTACCCTGACATGTTTCGATCGAAACCACTCGAGCTGCTAAGAGGGATTTGCCGTCTTACACTCGCAGCCATCGACGACTGCTGACGTCAATAGTCAAACATCAATCCTTAATCCAAATTGTATTTTAACCTTTGGTAGATTAAAATTTGTTTTTTTTTTAATGATTATCTATTTTAATTGATTTTACCAGAGTTCGAGCCCCAGCCACAGTCAAGAATGAAAAATTATCAATAACTATTTTAATTATTTTTCATGTTGTAAAATTCCTTTCTTCATAAAAAATAATTCAATGAAAATTTAATTTAATGAACTTAAGCCTAAGTAGCTAAATATATTAATATAACGTGTTTTCTGCACAAAGATGTGCTTTTTGTGGTTATAAAATGGGCTTTTGATGATGTCTAAGAGAATGTTATAATAAGTAAGACAGTGCAGTTAGGGTTAATTTTTGACTACATTTCAACCGGTGGTCAAAACCTTTCTTACGAAGTATTGAAAATGACAGATGGCCAAAAGATGGTCAAGTCATTTAAATTTTCATGAAAAACGGATTTAAAGCATCAAAAAACTGAATAAACTTTCCCTATCTCAAGTCTGTGGTTCGTTAGATTTATGGAAAACATAGAAATTCATTAAAAAGTTAACGTTTCTCTGTTTGTCATATTACGAACACAAACTCAACAAAATATGAGAGAACTTAATTCCGTTAAATTGTTTTTTAAATCCACAAACTTTATTGTGTTCGGTTTGTCTCATTAATGTACGTCCTTTTGGCTGGTAAAAAAACTAAAAATTTTTTACAAAAAAAAAAAAAAAAATGCACATACGAAAAAAACAAAAAGCCAGCAAAACAATTTCACACAAACAAAACATATACACATAACACACAAGCTGTTCGTGCTTCGGTCGTTGCTAAAATTTGTTGATTGTTCATTTCTTTATCAATGTGAAAAAAGAAACATTATAGAACATTAAAATATAATGTTTGTCTACAGTATCACTACAATATATAATGAAAATAGTTACGAACGGTATTAAGGGTTGTGTTCGTCTACACAATCACTTAAAAAATAGATATCGTTCATGGATGTGTGAGCTGAACGCTAAATAATGTACACTCAAAATATTATGTAGTTAAATTCAAACGAAAATTCATTTTAAACAAATTAAAATTCATTTTAAAAAACGGATCATTTACATTTCATTTAAAACAAATGATTTTTACAGTCATTTTAAAATTTTTTATTTATTAAACAGCATATTCCTTAAAATTGAATAGTTTTTACTTTAAAAAATACATTTTAACCGACAAAAATCAAACTACATAAAAAAATAAAAACGAAAAAACATTATTTTTTGGTAGTTTGTTTTTTGAATAACAAACAAAAATGTTAAAAAATAAAATTATTCGTAAAATAACTATATTTTTATTCAAATTTAACAGTACGGAAAACGAATTTAATAACTCACAAACAGTTACTGTAATAATTTTATAAGTGTACTATTTATTTTCTAACACCGATCTTAGCATCAACATAATGAGATAGTTTTTAGACATAAAGACTATTCCCAAAATTGTTTGTATGAGCACTAAGTGCAATTATGGAAATATTGATATCAAATATAGTCTGGTAAGGTTTGCTATTCAAATTTAGCCAGATCGTTGCATTAATATCTGGATATGAGCGTATTAACAGAATTTCATCCAATTTCTTTTATTTTTTTTCTTACTTACATCTTTAATAAGTTTAGCTTGAAATATTACTTCCAGAATATTTTAGGTTAAATATCGATTTCTTGAAAATCAGAAGGAACCCAAAACAAAAAAAAAACAAATCACAAAATTTCAAGTTTTTAAAATTTCTTTTATTAGTTTGGTAAAGTGTGTACAAGTAGCAAAATTACTTATTCTTGTTACTTGTCCTATACAATTAATTCAAAATTTTATTTTATTCCTTATTTAATTTAATTACTTATGAAAATATTTATTTGATAGTTTTTTTTTCTTACTTCTACATATAAACTATTAAACCAGAGGAATGTAGGTCTGTATCTCTTGTTGTAGCACTAGTTTTAAATAAGAGACAAGATAGATTTCCTTTATTCCAAAATACTCTAAAGTATTATTTTTTTATGGATGAATTTTCAACAAAAGAATTTATGTAAATATATATGTGTGTTTGTGTTTGTGTTCTATAGATGTAATTGAGTTAGTAATAATACATAACTTTAGATGTACACAAAGATTAACATAAGGCATATGACTATAATTAAATTGTATTGTATTTTGTTCAGGTTTTTTAATTTTTCTGCAATGTTGTGTGGTTTATTTTGCATCCTGCTTTTAGTTTTGGTTTTGTAGAAACAACAACAACAGCAACATTTAAGTATATTTAATAAATACAAAATATTTTTTTTTATTCAGTTTCAGTCTTATGCTTTTTTTCATGTTTTAAAATTAAATATTTTTAACATATTACTTGATAACATTGTACAACAAAATCAAATTTTTTCCAAAATTACAAGGTCCGGCCGGGGGAATGCTTTAATGCCATTTGAGATAAGGTCATGATGGCTTTAGCTCTCATTCAATATGGAGATAAAAGCCTTTAACTTTTTTTTTTTCATTTGAATGGGAGGCAATATTAGAAAATGGCTTTATCTCTCATTTCAGTTCCGGAGACACTCAAGTTTAGTATTAAAATCTGGCTTCGCATACTAAAGTTTTTCTGCTTACGGGTTTTCTCCTCCAGTAGGACGCGGCAGGTGGCTTCGCTGAATAGAGTTTTCCTGCGTGCGTTAAGAATAAAAAAATGTTTTTCAATGATAACTAAGGATTTTCGCTTTTACAGAATGTTAACACCATGCATAACAATACTCTGAAAAAATATGGCTTTATCTCTCATTTGCCAAAAAAAATATGGCTTTATCTCTCATTTGCCAAAAAAAATATGGCTCTATATCTCATTTCGCAAAATTTTAAATATGACCTTTCCTCTCAATGATTGGGCAATAAGGCCATTATGGCTTTATCTCCTCTTCAATTGAGCAATGAAGTCATCATGGCCATATCTTACATGATTTTAAAGCACCCCCCCGTCCGGCCTATAAATTTTGATAGAGGAGAACATTTTTGTAAAATATTGTTACGAAAGTAACTTTAGTTAGTTGTAATTATTGTTTAAGAATTATTTCTAATTTTTATTTATCTTGTATTGATTAGTTATTAAGTATTTGTTAGTTATTTTATTAGTTTACATTGTTATTAAAGATTGTTATAATTTAGTACACTTCAATCCCAATGTGCAGAAAGCCCTAGAAATGACCGTTAAAAAAGCGTTAGTACATGTGGTGAAATTATGTTAACATAAGTGCCGCCATAAATCATAATTGACGATAGAGTGGTGAATAAGTAAAGCCTCGAACCTTCGAGAAACATTTCGAATGTTCTAGATGGCTGAATTACAGTATAAATACTTGCGGCGGCTAGCATCAAAAAACAGTATTAGTTCAGACTTTGTCAAGTTAAGAGCGCATCACGCGGAGAAAACTATAAAACATTGTAGTGTGTTTATTACAATAGTAAGTTGTAAATAAAGCTATAAATTACGGTTGTTCAAGTGACTAAGTTCTTAATAAATAAGTGTTATACATCAAAGTGTTGTGTTTATTTGTTTTATTTGAATTGCAATAAAAGAACTCGCAACGGTTTGTTATAAAGGAAATAAACCAAAACGTTATTGAAAGTATGGGTCTTTTTTGTCGATCTTTTAAAAAGAGCAAACACACCACTAAAACAAGGATCTAAGGAGTTAAAATTTTCCTGAATACACCAAAACGGAAAATTCAACCAGAAAGTCAGAAATAAGACACAACAAAAGAGAGCTTAGGGTTAATTTCGCATTTATTAAAAATTTTATTTTAAAGTACCCCAAAAATTTAGCATGAAAAAAAAACAGTTCAAATTTAATTTAAATCACTAATATCTCTATTATTTTACCTTCGATAGAAAATTTGGATAGGAAGTATTCAATAATTAAATTTTATTTAGCTTTAGGCAATTCCACTTCATTGTCATGCAATGTCCAGCATATTTCAGCGATAATCGAATGAATGCTTTTGCCTTTATAACGTTCTACAATGGGTGTGCATGTCTGATGAAATTTTTACCATGCTTATCAGATGCTGTTGACAACTGGTTCTCAAAGTAATTCATATGGAAATTTAAATAGTAAGAAAGTATAGTCGGTCAAGCCCGACCAGATGATACCCTACACCACAGTATTAAAAAAGACATCACGATAATATGTCCATATAATTATGGATTTATCTATGTTTATAAACTTTATTTAAATCGGATTGAAAGATTGGGACTGGCAGAAATTGCCCCCTACCTCCCCTTGTGTCCTATTTTTGAAAAACTGTGTAGCTTATGTGTCCATATAGATATGGATCTATCTATGTTTTAAATTTCATTAAAATCGGTTTGAGAGTTTCTGAGAGGAAGAAATTTCTCCCTATCTTCCCTCGTGGTCCTACAATTTGGCCCATTTTCAATGGGCTTGGTCCCTGTGCCAGTAAGAACCCGTGTCCCAATCTTTATCAAATTATCTCCAAAATTGCGCACTTTGCGCACAAGGTTACATGGACAGCCAGCCAGCCGGACGGACATCGTTAGTTCGACTCAGAAAGTGATACTTTAAGGTTGGTCTAGGACCACTATTTTAAGGCGTTACACACATCAGCACAAATGCATAATACCCTCTCCTCTATTGTGGTGTGGATATAAAAAGCTCTAAGCATGGTGTCTACGTATATTCGAGTAGTAGGAGAAAGATTTTTTCCTAAGACATTGGCTATCACTTCCTTAATGCTTTTCCACGCATCAATCTCAATTGGTGAGAGCATTTTGTTGAATTCAGCAGATGGAAGGGTGACCAATATTCAAAAAAACAACGGAAGTTGAGAGCTAAGGGAACATTAGGAGAGCACAATATCGTTCATCAAGCATGGATACCAACTGAAAAAATTCTCTTACCCCCATTGCATATCAAACTTGGTGTGGTAAAAAACTTTGTTGAATGTCTGAATATAAATTAATCAGCATTAAATTTTCTGAAAACAATATTTCCAAAACTAAGCGAAGCAAAGATTAAAGAAGCTTTGTATATGTTCTTCAAGTTGTGTTATTGTTGAAAGCCTTAAAATTGGTTTCATACCAACATTTGTCTCAGGCAAAAATCGTTCTCCTACTGCTCGAATATACGTAGACGCCATACAAAATTCTACAAACATCTGCTGAACACATTTTATACCTCAAATGTAAGGGTCATATGGTTTCTTATGCCAATTAACAATAAGAATGTGCCAGATCTGGGAAACTTTAACCCGCCCTCAAATAAAATTCAGATGTAAACTTTCAAAACGCCGATACACGTGTCTTTTTTTTTGTCTCTTCTATAAAAATGTATAGGCCGAAACATGTAATTTGTATTTGTGTTGTACAGTGTAATCAGAATTATGCGCACAACCTTGCTTATCAGGTTATATGATTATGTTGTTATATCAACAGTTACAACAAACATTTTAAAAAATAAACATCTTTGCGATTCCTTTAAACTGTTTACAAATTGTGTGATAATTTTCTTACTTACAGTGGAAAATAAAAAAATTAATTATAAATATGAAATATTTTAGTTTATTTTTATTAGTGTCAAATTTCCCTTTTCGCAGTGCAAAGCAATTTTTTTACTTTAACAGCCTTTTCACATCTGTCAACATCTTACATCTATATCTTTTTGTGAAGATGTTGAAATTGTCCCATACGAAATACATGGAGCTAAAAAAAAATTTTTTTTCAGAAATCGTGACATTTTTGTTTGATAGTATTTGTTTAAAGTGTAATACATCTTCACATTTTCAACATCTTCCATGCATTCCCCGGAAGGCTGTAGGAAATATCGCCCAAAGAAAAATCGCCCAAAAAAAAAAATGAAAAATCGCCCAAAAAAATTGCATGTAAAATTGGGCCTGATTTCATATGAAAAATGGCCCAAAATTTTTGGGCTATTTATCGTTATTGTTGGGTGATTTTTCGTTTTTTAAATTTTTTAAATTCATAATGAAAAATCACCCAAAAATGTTGTATGAAAAATGGCCCAAAAAAAATGGGCTATTTTTAAAATTCTACCATAATCTTACATAGCAGAGAAAACCATGTTTTATTATGGTTGCAAACAACAAAACTATTTTTCAAGAAACTAATTTTACCATTATATGGTTGTCGGCGACAATGATTTGGTTAAATTAAACATAATATCGGTAGAATTTTTTTAAAAATGGTTTTGTAGCTTTTTTCTCTGGGTGTATATATTAAATATATACATATATATCGAAAATAAGGATTTTCTCTTCTATGGTATAACAAATACTGGCTTCGCTAACTAAAGCTTCTCTGTATCGCCGGCCTTCGGCCGGGCGCAAGGATTTTCTCCTCTATGGTATAACAAAGACCGGCTTCGCTAACTAAAGCTTCTCTGTATAGCCGGCCTTCGGCCGGGCGCAAGGATTTTCTCCTCTATGGTATAACAAACACCGGCTTCGCTAACTAAAGCTTCTCTGCGTAGTCGGCCTTGTTCGGAAACAAGGCAGTTTTTCGAAGCTTTACTTAGCGAAACCGGTTTTTGTTAGACCATAAAGGAGAAAATCCTTGCGCCCGGCCGAAGGCCGGCTATACAGAGAAGCTTTAGTTAGCGAAGCCGGTCTTTGTTGTACCATAGAGGAGAAAATCCTTGCGCCCGGCCGAAGGCCGGCTATACAGAGAAGTTTTAGTTAGCGAAGCCAGTATTTGTTATACCATAGAAGATGAAATCCTTATTTTGGATATATATATTTAATATATACACCCGGAGTAAGAGCTATAAAAATATTTTATCCATATTATGTTTAATTTAACCAAATCATTGTCACCGACAACCATATTATGGTTAAATAAGTATCTTTAAAAAAATCACTTGAAATTTTAACGGTATTTTAAAAAAAAATTTACACATTTTTGATTATAAGTTAAGTTGCGGACGTTGCAAAGTGTCATAACGTCCTCGCCCTCGTCTTCGATGGACATTATGACACTTTAAAAGTGTCCAAGGACACTACGACACTGGACGTTATGACATGTCACCTAAATTTATATGAATAATAAACACTTTTTGCAAATTTAGTAATTTTTTTTTTTATTTTTTGGGAAAAAATTCGTTTATGCTTTTTGGGTCATTTTTCATTTTCTTTTTGGGCCCTTTTTCGTTTTTTTTTGGGCAAAATTTCATATTTACCTTTTTGGGTCATTTTTCATGTTCGCTTGGGCGATTCTTCATTTGGGCGATTTTTCATATTTTTTTTTTGGCCATTTTTCTTTGGGCGATATTTCCTACAGCCTCCCCGGAAATGTATGCAAGTGTATAAGAGGTAAAACACAAAATTGCCAAAGTCGTGTGTTATATTCAGTTTGTTTTTTTAAATTCATTAAATATTGCTACACATGCGTGGATCCAGAGAGGGAACGCCCCCCCAAAAAAACGATTTGCCCATAATAAAAGATTTTTTATACATTTTTTTTGAAATCCAAATATGCATGTGCCAGTTACATTCGAAGAAAAACGTTCAACTTAAAAGTGCCTGCGGTTAAAGTTACTGTTGAAAATATGTCTAATCATATTCATATTCTAATCATATTCTTAAACCTCTGGTGTTGAATTCGCCTTATACAGGTTCGTTTGGTTTAAACTGGATTGAACACTGACAATAATAAATTGTTGGAGCACTAGGTAAACTTACCAAACTTTGCATAACTCTTTATTTAACTTTTACTTCTGCTTAATTTACTCTAATAGATTTTTGCTTTATAAACTTTATTTTCACATATTCAAATACTCAAGTTTAATTACGAAGAAAATATTTGTTTAGTAAGTTATTTTTTGTAATTAATTTTCTGATATTATTTTCAAATAAAACTTCTCTTTGCTAGAAATAATATCTCTGAAGGCATCAAAAACACAAACATACATACTCATAATATTTAACTTATAATGTCATAAATGGAAGCCCGTAAAGGAAAATCAGTAAATAAACGAATATTTATAATTAAAATTGATCAAGTTGAGTGCTGTGGCATGTGAAAGTCATTTATTGCAAATTAATAGTGACATAGAGTTGTTTAAGTGTGTGTGCATTAGATTGATACAAACATTATGCATGGTTGAATGTATTTACATACTTACGCGTATGTGTATCTAAAGTTTAGGTTCTAAAATCAAACTTCTGTTAGTATTTATTTAATTTTATAGAAAAACAGTTTTTTCATATTCAATAAAATGTTTCAAAAGTTATGTATATATGTACGTATATTTTTATAAATAAAATGTTTAAATAGAAAGGATGATTTTAGTATTTCAACAATAAAATAAACTAAAATATACGCCAGAGAACTAGTTGTTAAGGTAAGATGTGAAAAATGTATGTACACCACCACGAATGGTGAATGATCTAATAGATACTAAGTTTGTCATTCCGTGTGAAAGTTTTTTAATATTGTGGAACAATTCCCCTAAAAAAATTTGTATTTTTGTTGCCAAAAACTTACATAAATTGATGACAGAATCCACTGATTCTCATTAAATCTGGCACAAATACGTTTTATATGAGTGGAAATGATACTATTGAGTGTTGTGAAGATCGGTTCGTTAACAATATGCCCCATATAAACTACACCATCGGAAAATACTTTAACGCATAATGCTTTTGTACTAAAATTTGGTATGTCGTAGTGTCATGTGATTAGAAACCACTCCGTCAAATTTCTTTAAAATCGGTCCATAATTTACCATAGGTCCCATATAAAATCCACTCTCGGAAAACACTTTAATTCACCAAAAATTCAGGCTGGCATAGTTTTGTAGGATTAGAAGCCATTTTGCCAAATTTTCTGAATATACATATATCTATATAGATATTGTGGCAGTATTTGATCCAATTTAGAGTCTGAACACAATGTAACGATAATTTATTCCGGTGCGGTTTTTCATACGATTCTGAAGTAAAAACCCGCAGTGCGGAACGGCATATATGTATGTAATTAAAATCTATTTTATTTTCATTGCGGACTTACTTTCTCTCTCAACAAAGCGAATTTAATTCGCCTTTTCTCTCAATTTTTGAAACTCGTTCTCTTTCTGATGTTGCCATAGTTTTTGAATAATTGGCTATGTTCACAACATTATTGAAAACAAACAACATGATAAAAATGTGTGCACAAATAAATTAATATAAATTTAAAAAAAAAAAACAACTAATTCCGTCGCCGTTTTCCGTTGTATTATGTTTATTTTACTCTTCCGCAACGAGAAATCGCACCGCACCGCAAACATTGTGTTTTGACTCTTAGCTTTTTATATCTAGAAATAACACCATGTCATTATGTGATAATCAGTCCATAATTTACAATAGGACCAATATAAAGTGGTCTTCCGAAAAGCAATTTAGGAAGCATTAAATTAAAAATAGTTATGTTATACTGTATTGAAATTTGGTGTTATTCAGGATTTTTTTAATGCTTTAAATTACTCTACTAAATTTTGTGATGAACGATCCGTAATATACGAAAGATCCAATATAAAATTCCTTCCTTAAAACTACTTTTATATGCCTAATATTCAAGGCCCGGATTTTAATGCAAATGCATATTTGTTCTCGTCAGTCGGAAATTACCATGTACAAAATATCTTTGCGAGTCAAGAGATTTGCAGTAAAATGGCATCGATTTGTTAGTGCATATTTTGCTTTGAATGCATATATTGCTGATATTGCATATTTTGAAAAAACTTGTTTTAATTGCTTTATTTTGAAAACAGCGTAGTGAAAATGAATATACCACAGAGGAACTATCAGCATTTTATCATGCAAATATCACATCCGTTTTATTTTGTTTTGAAAAACCGGCAGTAAACTTATATTTTGAAAAAATGTATGGCCAAATATATCTCTAAAGGCATTTTAAAAAACAAAATCAATAAACATTTGCTTCGTATGTAATTGCGATCAGTTTCGCAGTTTCAATATGTTTTGAAACTTATGACCAGCTATGGTCACCACTACATTGAAAGCTTTGCATGTGTGGCATTGTATTGGTTTGTTTATGTTTGCATTTGTTGGTTTTATGCTCTTTTGCTCTTTGTTTTTTTGTGTATGTATAGTATACATATATACACAGCAAAACAGCTTTAAAAAAATCTCGTAAAAAAATAAATATTACCAAAGTTCATCACATTTAATTTTCATTAAATTATTTTTTATGAAGAAAGGAATTTTACAACATGAAATTTAATTAAAATTGTTATTAATAATCTCTTCATTCTTGACCGTGGCTGGGGCTCGAACCCTGGTCGGCAGGTTAACATGACATGTTTCGATCGCAACCATTCGATCTCTTCAGATGGATTTGCTATCTTACACTCGCAGCTATCGACGACTGCTGACGTCAATAGTCAAACATCAATCCTTAAACCAAATTGTATTTTAACTTTTGGTAGATCGAAATTTGCTTTTCTGAATGATTATCCATTTCAATTGATTTTACATGTTTTTTCCTTACTTCTGTTTTCTCGTACTTTTTGTTTAGAATTCTTCTTGAAGGCCACGGTCAAGAATTAAAAGATTATCAATAACAATTTTAATTAATTTTTATGTTGTAAAATTCCTTTCTTCATAAAAAATAATTTAATGAAAATTAAATTTGATAAACTTAAGCCTAATTAAAAGTAGTAAAAATTTGGATTTAAAACCATAAATAGTTCAACAAAATAACCACAATACTAATTATTATAAAAATAATAAAATAAACCAAATTTAAAGAAAAGTTGCGTTTATAAGACACAATTTTTAAAAATGTAAACAAAAACGTTTTTTGAATGAAAACTCGTATGATAAACTATTTTTTTTTTCAACTTATATTTAACGTTTTGTCAAAATGCCACAGATCCCACTCCTGAAATATTCAAACTGTTATTGAAGGCTATTAGTGATTTAGCAAATATATACACTTGGCAGAAAATAACTGCGAACACAATAAATACGCTTAAAATATCGAAAGAAAATGATGTAACGATAACTTTTTTAAACTCAAAATTTATAATTAAATGTTTATTAAGTGCTCCTTAAAGCAGTTTCGCACAAGTTTTTCTTTTTAATTCGCTAAGATATTTGCAAAATATCTTTAATAATTTTTATACTTATTAAAAATTAAATTATTTTTTGAAACCCGTATACAATTTAATTAACTGTTTTCTATGATAGGTCACGGTAGGGAGGTGCTTTGTAGGCTTAACCCTTAAATGCGCATAATATCTTTAAAGATACAACCAATAAAACTGCTGCTATTTGCACAATTGTTAAAAAAACTAAAAAATTTTGCTGATTACCACTAACAACACTTTTTTCTTTTATTACAGAATTGCACTATTTTTTCCCGAATTTACTCCAGAAAAATATATGTTGATTAAAATAGTGTTCTTAAACCATACCGAAATTTTCAATGCGGTCTGATTTATACTTTCGTCAAAAAATCGTATACACTGAAAAAATTTTCTTCACAGATCCAATGAAATTTACATTAAAATTCAACCTATGTAACCTGTCATTGGATTAATGAAGGATTAATAAAATCAATGACAAAATTTTCATTGATTTTATGAATCCTCATTGAAAAAATGGATAAAATAAACGTTTGTCATTAAACTAATGCAAAATTTTCATTGATTTTATGAAACATTTCATAAATCCAATGAAAGGTTACATAGGTTGAATTTTAATGTAAATTTCATTGGATCTGTGAAGAAATTTTTTTCAGTGTATAGTGGTTGTATCTTTAAAGACACATTGCGCATTCCACACAAATAAGGAATGTTGGCTGCTATTGTTTTATGTAGACTGTTTGTATTGTGTGTTCTTCTTGTTTAGTCATTTGACATAAGTTATTTTCGCTCACTACTTAATTTTTTTTTATTCTAATTATAATTACAAATATCGTCACCTTAAAGGCAAAAGGCCCTATCTTACATTTTGAAAATTTTACAGGATAAGTATTGCCTTAAACTATTTATAATTTATTTGTCTTATATTTTTCTTGTAAAACCTACCAGTGCTTCAACAATTGACAATGATGCACATTATGGAAACTCTTAGTTAGGCCTTTTAGTGTTTACCATATAATCTTTTGTAATTAGGGTCTTTTGTTTTTTGCAAATACATTTACAAATTTTGGTCGAAAGATACTAAAATGTTTAGTAGACATTTGTGTTGATGCAATACATTAGAATCAATGAAAAAGTCGATCCTTAATTTATGGTTAGTTAGGACCTTTTGCGTTTTAGGTAACGATATGAATATGAATGCGTTCAGACATATTGGTAGATCCAAAATGACAAATAATAAAATATGTAAAATTTCTTGAAACAGCGCAGAATTTTCTTATGAATGCACTGATAAAAATAGTGACGATGAAATTTAAATGCCAAAAATTGTTTCCTCTTAAAATTTAAATGTTGTCCTGATTGATCCGGAAAAAGGATCGGAAAATATCGTTAGTGTCAGTTCATGACTCGTTTATTGCATTTATGTACGATGATAATCTGTTCTCAAGCCCAATATATTTTCCTGTAGCTGCACGCTAAGTACCTGCTAAGGCTAGTACCCTTCTGTATCCTGGCCATGTACAATTTTTTACCTCAAATACCCTAGTACCAAATTTGAGAACGGATACCTTCGTCCTATCCCGCGTTTCCAGAAATAGTTTATTATCAAATCCTACTGCATTCAGTTCCTCAACTGCGAGCTTACAAGAGTCGGCAGCAAATCAGTGCTCAACTCACTCACAGGACTTAACGTCAAGTCCAACGTCATTTGATTTACTTTCCTCAAAATTTCAAAATGTTTTTCTCGATCCAAAAGCTTCTGCAATTGAAAAAAATATCTAAAAAAAAAACAGGGTAATATGGAATTCGTCAGTCAGGAAGTAGAGTTAAAGAGCGATAGCTCTCTGCCTGATGATATCAAATCATTAGTTACTCCGTATCAGGATTGTCGTTACTAATTACCTGAGAGATTGGAAAATTATATAATTGAGGAAACTTTGTGATTTGCTATGAAAGATGTTCCTTCAATGTTTTAGAATTTCGAAAGATAATTGGTATTTTACATAATATGAGATATTTCAACCTACAAAACTCGAGAGACTGTTGGTCAAATAATAATGATAGGTCCGTGGCATTATTATAATATTTAAGATATTAGATGTATTTAGAACTAGCGGATACTCGGCGTCTGCTACTACGTTCCCCCTTCTTGTAGTTCCATTTTGTAAAACATGCATAGCTTATGTGCCTATCTAAATAGGGATATATTTGATTTAAATTTCATTAGAATCTGTTAGATATTTTGGAAAGGCAGATATTTCCCCCTACCTCCCTCGTGATCCTATTTCTTACAAAATGTATACCTAATGTATACATATAAGTAGGGATCTATCTATGTTTTAAATTTTAATTAATTCTGTTGGATAGTTTCGGAGAGGCAGAAATTGCCCCGTAACTCCCCTCGTGGTCCTAGTTTTGTTAATTTAAATTTAACTAAATGAACTTGAATTATATTTAATATAATCACAGTAATTTTTAATTTTATTCATATTAAAAATAAACTGCACTTGAAAAATCATTTCATTGTTTATGCGTTTCTCTTTGTGTGTGGAGTGCGCAGTGTATCTCATAAGATACAACCAGTTTTTCCTTAATAAAACTACAACAAAACAAAAAATTTAAAAAAAACAATGCAGTTTTTAATTTTTTCTTATTTACGTTCAATATAGTTTTTTCATTAAGATACAAGACGTTGCGCATTTAAGGGTTAATGACTGAAATGAGCATACCGTACAACCTAGCGTAATTTTACTGACTATTTAATATGGCAGTTTTTTTACTGTTTGCTTAAAGTTTTGGGCTTTGTTGAGCACCGACATACAATTTTATAGGCAACGTTTTGTTGAAAATTTCATCCCGCCTCCCACTTCTTCCTAGAAGTTTTTTTACGATTTGTTAAAAAGGGCCAAAACCTACGGTTCTAAAGAGGAGTTACAGGGTTAACATTTACCTTTCACAAAAATATTTGTCGTAAAATGTTCTGCAAAGTGGCTGAAGACTACTCATATACCGATATACTGCATGAACAGGCAAAAAGGGGAACTTAAAGCCTATTAAAAAAAGCTCAGATGTGATCTTTCAAAAAGCCTACACACGTATATTTGTTTTTGTCTCCTCTACCATAATCCATTGTCAGAATCCCTTTATTTTGGATGAGGTCCGAAATTTGTGTGCTGTGTAATTGTTCTAAAGGCACAAATACACTTAACAAAATACTCATTAAGCATTGTGGTAGTATTAGTGAAAATGTGTTTGCATGTATCACATTGAGGATGCTGGATGCAAAATCAAAAAATTTAGATATGACTACGAACATTACGTCCAGCACACGTACACTTGAATTCGCCTGCTGGACAAGCATTTGACCATTGTATTTGGCCCTTAATGCCGATATTATACCCTGGAGGCAACTATTTTCGGAGTAAGACATAGGACTTAATGCAGCTTCGATAATTTAAGCTCCAGCCAAACATGGGGTATCAAATTTTTATCTTTCTAGCGTGAAACACAAAGAAGTAGCTAAGTCTTAAAATACATGTGTCGAATTTTGGAGAAGCGTATTTGAAATAAGTCGTACTAGTTCCACCAAAATACATGGAAGTAGCAACAAAGTAAACTTAAACTTTAACTTTGCTTTTTCCAAGAAATTGTTAGAGCATAACATCAGAAGAAGAATCAATATTATTAATAATTTCGAACAAACTTAAAAATGTATATTATTTTTACATTTAAATCCAACTTAAAACATCATTATCGTTTGGCATTAAAACAAATCTGCTCTGTGCTCTTTAACATTATTTTTTTTGTATGCATAATCGAACACTTGAACATAATCAATAAGTTTTTAATATTTCTTTTTTTTGTTTTTTTTTTTTTTTATTTGCACTTCATAAACCTTGTAACTGTTTTTCTGTGTGTTCGAGAACGAGTAAGTGCATTATAAACACAAGAGATTTTTCTCATTTCTGTTCAAAAACCTCATTTATGCACATGCACTTGTGCTAAATTTCTATTTGTGCGGGTAAGTTAATGTGTGTGTGTGTGTGTGATTGCAAGAGTATGTGTAATTTTTTTTCTTCATTTTTCAATGCATACACTAAAACGCACATAAATAAATATTTATCCTTGGAAATTGAGTTGCATATCAATGTTCATAAAAGTATTTATAAATAAGTATAATACATGTTCTCTACATTATTGCTGAAATATTTATTTTCAATATCATACTTTTCTATTAATAAATTTGAAAAATGTCGATGGACAGAGAGATTTTCTAAAAATAAAACCTGCATAAATATTTTTATTATAATGTTTTCTCTTTTAAAGATAATGACACTAGAAAAATTCTTTTTTTCTTTCCAAAGAAAATTTGGGTTTAAAAAAATTCAGGGCGACCCAAAAGAAGCGAACTATTACACTTAACAACTAAATGACGTAAAAATAACGTCTCGTTCCATCACAGCTTCGCACTGTTTTCAATATTTTTGGCGGTATCGATCAATTTTTTCGGATATATAACTTTGAGTTGGGGCACTCAGACACGTTATTTCAAATACGCCGTAATTACACAAACAGGACAGGCAATTAAAATTGTTACCTCTTGAAATATTTCTGTCATATTAGTGAGTGATTTTTCATAGTTGGGCCTTATAATTGTTTTGGCATCCCGCAGTGATGAGCAAGACAAATAGCAATACCATAATCGACTTAATTTTCAAGGAAATATGCCCAATCTGTACACGCAGAGAAAAAATATGGTTGGGCATGGTTACGGCAACAACACTATGTTTAATGTAATAGTATATTGTTGTCGTAAACAAATAATTGTTATTTTTATTTAATATCAACCATATTATAGTTACTGTAAACATATCAATGTTTATCGCAATTATGAATTTGAGTATTGTTGACCGAAAAATAATTATTTTTCTAACAACTTAATTATAATAACTTTCTAAACATATTATATTTCTCACAACCATATCATGATATTTAATAGCCATAACATGATAACTTTCTATACATTTATCATATTATGTTAAAGATGCAATCAAACTATTTTTACTCTAATCATATTATGTTAGCGCCATTTGTAAAATAATTTTAAAGCAGTTGTGTCGTTTTTTTTATTTGTGAGCGGTTAAACAATTAAAAGATAAAATTCCATAAAAAAACTAAGTTTAAAGAAATAAAAAAATTAAAATATTAGCGGAGCTCATTTAAGTATTATTGATGTAATAGTGCAAATGCAAAATATCATTTTTTTTTTTTGTAAAATCCAACAACAAAACACACAGAGATTTCGTTATATTTTATAAAAGTGCTACGATATTTCATCAACATCTTTAAATCGAAAAAATGGACACACGCGGTTGCCCATGAAAACCACAGATTTTTCATTTGCTCTTTTGCAAGCCTTATATTGAACTCCGCTATTTGATTAAGATTAAGAAAAATTGTAAAAAGCCACAAAATAAAAAATCGATCCAAAAATATTTTAATTTATTTTGTATTTTTATGACAGCTATGAAAGGTACTGTATCACAATATGATTGCTTCTAAATTTATTATGATTAACATGATGATAATATGATTACTTCTTAGCTTATTATGATTAACATGACAATAATATGATTAATTTCTTAGCTTATTATGATTAACATGACAATAATTTGATTACTTCTTAACTTAGTATGATTAACAGAATAAAAATATGATTAAGAGAAAAATATTATGATGCAATAGTATGTAGTATAATAATAGTATTTATTTAGTAGTATTTTGTCATAATATGATTCAATAATTATCTTAATATGGTGACTACAATCATAATTCTTATCATAAGATGTTGCTCTTAGAATATGTTTACCACAACCATGTTTTTTCTTTGCGTGTACATTTGCCGCTTATGAATTACTATATATGAAGCCATTTACTATTTGCAAATTATTTTCGCCACTAGTTATTACATTGTTTATAGTATCAGTATTTTCAATAACCTAAAAATATAAGGAAAATTCATATTATAATATTAAAGTTGTAGAATATTCAAAACCCTTTGTTTCCGATGGAACGCCATCTGTATATTCATATAAGCAATTTTTTTTAACGATATGTAGCTAATTATGAAAAAATTTGAATAAATATGTTAATTCAGCCACACCGTCTTAAATTTAAAAATTTTTTCGAGCAAACCATCAAAGCGAATTGAAATTTAACTGCCCAAAGTGGTCATTATCAGTAACTAGTTCATGACCCTGAATTGCCGAAAGCTACTGGATCCCTTATTGTTATCTGATTCTCCTAACGATCACTCAATTAAAAGCTTTAAACAAGTATAAGAGTAAATTTTAAAATTCAATTTTAAATCACATTTATATTAAAATCGTTTTAAATACAAAATTCTGTTTATTAACTAAAAATTTAAATTAAACTATATTCACCAATCTGGCACATTTAAATTCAAGGTATCATTGTTTATAATTTAGAAAGGTGGCCTTATTGTCACAACAATACAACAACAACAAAAAGCAAAGCAATACCTGCCAGCAGATTTATGGGACCACGATGTAACTAAAAACACTTTTTTAATTTTTTTTTTTTTGTATTTAATTGTGGTACGATACTTTATCTGAATTAAATGAGACTTTTAAATATCACCGAAAAAAATTTAAATGCGACTTAACCCTGAATAGTGACGTTCGTTGAATCGACTTAGCCCATTTACCATTTATCGTATACCTTTTTTATGTGTATTTAAATTGAGGTGCTCCATATTAAAAATGAATTAAATCCAGAGCGATTTTCATAAATTCTTAAAACAATGACTAAAAGGCTTTTAGACCTCCTCAATTACGCCCATTTTTTCAACAACGTTAGTTTATGACAAAAGCTTGAAAATTTTAATTAATTTGCAAACACAAAAAGAGTTAAAAAATTCGTATCGAATTTTGAAAGAGAAGAAAACTTTATTTTTGTATGCTATATTTTATTTTTTAATAAAATGCTCGATTTAAATATTTTTGCTGATTTTTTGCTTCAAAAATCGTTACGCTAGATTTTGTTTACAAAGTTCGTCTATTCGATTAACAGTAACCTTTCTGTACTTAAACGAGGACTTAACTCGCAGGGTTATGAATATGGCAACCAAAAAAAAAAAGCACTAAAAAGCAGTTTTAGGCTCTTAAAAAAAGCGTTTTAAAACATGAAAATATGCTGTTAAAATTAAAAAAGCAATTTAAATTTATTGTTTATTTTCCACTTAATTCATTTAATAAGTTGTAATAGTAAATTTTAAATTGATTCAATAAATTTTCGAACAGAAAACTATGTTTATTTGAATTCAGCAAGTTCTTGTACATCGAAAAAGTTCTTCTTACGTTTACAGATGTTAAGGGAGCATATTTAAAATTGAATATTGGCTCTGATATATATTTTATACGATTGGACTCACACGTTGGGGATATTTTGCGATGCAAGCGGTCCCCGTAATCGTCACCATCGGTCCCTTCTAACTTCTCATTTTCTCACTCGCAGACTTTATTTTTAATTTTTTTTTGGGTTTCTTGTATTTGCAGGCAGCAATTGCTTCGATATCATGTCGAAATTATGGAAATAATTCTTTGATTTTTGAAGAAATATTACCTAATTGGGTTGTTCACGAACGGCGGACAATCAGGTTATATGGAAATCTAGTTATATTAACAGCAACAAAATAAAAATACATTTAATAAATGTATGTTGTTGTTTTGAATATACCTAAATAACCTGATAACAAGCATTCCGTGAACAACCCAAATGATTTTAATTATCCGGTAGTCAGGTTAAACCTCACAATTTAATATATTTTATTTTTACTTTTAATTTAAAAACTTATGACGGCCTCGTATCGTACAAGGTAGGAGCGTTAGAAAATAATTTCTCAATTTAAAAACCAACATATTGTCAAACAAGAGGAAGACAAATTAAAAAAAAGCGTCAAAAATGAAATGAATTAATAAAATTTTTTGAAAAAAATTTTGCAAGTTTATGAAGGCTGTAGGAAATATCGCCCAAAGAAAAATGGCCCAAAAAAAAAAATGAAAAATCGCCCAAATGAAGAATCGCCCAAGCGAACATGAAAAATGACCCAAAAAGGTAAATATGAAATTTTGCCCAAAAAAAACGAAAAAGGGCCCAAAAAGAAAATGAAAAATGACCCAAAAAGCAAAAACGAATTTTTCCCAAAAAAAAAAAAAAAAAAATTACTAAATTTGCAAAAAAGTGTTTATTATTCATATAAATTTAGGTGACATGTCATAACGTCCAGTGTCGTAGTGTCCTTGGACACTTTTAAAGTGTCATAATGTCCTTCGAAGACGAGGACGAGGACGTTATTACACTTTGCAACGTCCGCAACTTAACTTATAATCAAAAATGTGTACATTTTTTTTTAAAATACCGTTAAAATTTCAAGTGATTTTTTTAAAGATACTTATTTAACCATAATATGGTTGTCGGTGACAATGATTTGGTTAAATTAAACATAATATGGATAAAATATTTTTATAGCTTTTACTCCGGGTGTATATATTAAATATATATATCCAAAATAAGGATTTCATCTTCTATGGTATAACAAATACTGGCCTCGCTAACTAAAGCTTCTCTGTATAGCCGGCCTTCGGCCGGGCGCAAGGATTTTCTCCTCTATGGTATAACAAAGACCGGCTTCGCTAACTAAAGCTTCTCTGTATAGACGGCCTTCGGCCGGGCGCAAGGATTTTCTCCTTTATGGTCTAACAAAAACCGGTTTCGCTAAGTAAAGCTTCGAAAAACTGCCTTGTTTCCGAACAAGGCCGACTACGCAGAGAAGCTTTAGTTAGCGAAGCCGGTGTTTGTTATACCATAGAGGAGAAAATCCTTGCGCCCGGCCGAAGGCCGGCTATACAGAGAAGCTTTAGTTAGCGAAGCCGGTCTTTGTTATACCATAGAGGAGAAAATCCTTGCGCCCGGCCGAAGGCCGGCGATACAGAGAAGCTTTAGTTAGCGAAGCCAGTATTTGTTATACCATAGAAGAGAAAATCCTTATTTTCGATATATATATATTTAATATATACACCCAGAGAAACAGCTACAAAGCCATTTTTAAAAAAATTCTACCGATATTATGTTTAATTAACCCAAATCATTGTCGCCGACAACCATATAATGATTAAATTAGTTTCTTGAAAAATAGTTTTGTTGTTTGCAACCATAATAAAACATGGTTTTCTCTGCTATGTAAGATTATGGTAGAATTTTAAAAATAGCCCATTTTTTTGGGCCATTTTTCATACAACATTTTTGGGTGATTTTTCATTATGAAAAATCACCCAAATTTAAAAAACGAAAAATCACCCAACAATAACGATAAATAGCCCAAAAATTTTGGGCCATTTTTCATATGAAATCAGGCCCAATTTTACATGCAATTTTTTTGGGCGATTTTTCATTTATTTTTTTGGGCGATTTTTCTTTGGGCGATATTTCCTACAGCCGTTTATGAAGATTTCGTTGTTTGACATAAAATGGGTAATTGCCAAGGAAAAACTTTTTGATTTTTAGTAATAGGTGGTAGTTATTTCATACATTACCTGGTAAGTAGTTGTCATTACAATTGTCATCATTCTTCAACAAGTACTTACTTGTAATAACCTCAGCAACTACTTATTACTTCTGTTATTTTTACTACTGAATATTTGCTTACTGGTAACGTACCCAATAACTAGTTATTAGGTCTATTAACTAGTGATTTTTTGGCTTCTGGTAAGTTTATTGTAAGTACTTACAATTCAACTTACTAGTAGTTAAATAATAACTAGGTATTTTTTGACTTCTAGTAAGTGTATTTTGTAAGTACTGAATTCTTTGGACACCTCGAACAAAAATAAGTAGTGTTTATTTTCTCCAACATTATTTGCTAACTTACCAGGTAAGTTAAGTCTTTGCTGGGTATTGGCAACTCTCCGTAATGAATTCACCTAGTTTATTATAACTGCATGAATCTATATTTGCAAATCATTTTTAAAACAAACTAAACTAAAATATATATAAAATCGAGTACATATTTAAGCTTAAATTAAAAAAAAAATCTTCTTCCGGCGCACACAAGGGCCACAGGCAGTGATTTCACGGATTAATTAAAAAAAAGTTTCAAGTAACGTAAAAACTAAAAGTACTCGGTGAAAGTGCACAATATTCTGCATAAGTGGAAAAAAATAAATGTCAAATATGTAACGGTACTTTTGTAGTGACGCGTTGAAATAAAAAATTGTATCAAAAAATTTTAAAAAATAAGTACAAAAGCTAAATGTTTTTTCGTAAACTAATCCGATTAACCGAAAGTGAATTCAATAATTAAAAAAATATAACCATGCAACCATCAAGCTCACGTGAAAGTGGTTTTATGTTTTAAGTTAATACAGAAAATCCGAAAAAATTGATTTTCTCAATTTAAGTGTACATAAAGTAATTAATTAGGCTTAATTAAGTAGAGAATTTAACTTTATTTTTAAGGTTGAACAAATCAGCGTTGCTTTAGAAAAAATTAAGGTGCGCATCGTTGCACCTTAGAAGTTATGTACGAAATAGCAGCAACACGCGTTGAGTTAACCAACAAAAGGCGCTTCACGACTTCTGCTATAATTTGTATTGCAGTTGTTGTTGTCATTGTTTTTTTTTTTTGATTATTTTTTTGTAGAGATGTGCAAATGTTGTGATTTTTTTACGCGTGAGTCACACATGAGTCACGCGTGACCGTGATTCAATATATATACATATATTATATTATAATAAGTATATTAAATTAAATTTTTATTCCTTCTACCTTTTTTTAAAAAAAATAGAAAGTTTTTTCGAGCTCAAGGCTAAAAAAAAAATATTTATGTATTTATAAATTAATTTTTATACCCTCCACCACAATTAGTTGTGAAGAGGGTATATTAAGTTTGTCATTCCGTGTGAAACTTTTGTATTATTCATCTCAGACCCCATAAAGTATATTTATTCTGGGTCCGTCTGTCCGTCTGTCCGTCTGTTGAAAACACGCTCACTTTCGAACAACTCAAACGAACTAAACAGACTGGGTGTAAAATCTCTTCTAGTTATCCTAAGCAGTTTGGGATTGAAATTCAGCAAAATCCGTTTAGTAGGATCAGAGCTATGAATCAAAATGTGGAACCACTACCTAAAAAAAATTGATAATTTGGTTACAAAAACTAACATTAATGGTGGAATAATGCACAGAATGAGATGAGATCTTGCAAGAATTCGTCTTATTCAACTGGAAATCACGCTGTAAATTTTCGTGAAGATCGGTCTATAATTTACCCTAGGCCCTATATAAACCCCACTCCCGAAAAACAATTTAGTACGCCTAAGACCATAATTAATATTGTTATCATAACAAAATTTGGCTCGTCACAGTTTTTTGGGACTATAAACGATACTGTGAAGTTTCGTGAAGATCGATCCATAATTTGCCCTAGGCCCCATATAAACCCTACTTCCGGAAAATAGTTAAGTACGCCTAAAACCGTAAAAAATAACGCTATCATAACAAAATTTCGTACGTTAAAGTTTTATAGGACAAGAAGAAAAACTGTGTAATTTCGTGAAGATCGGTCCATACTTTACCCTAGGCCCCATATAAAAACTACTTCCGGAAAACAGTTAATTACGCCTAAAACCTTAAAAAATAACGCTATCATAACAAAATTTGGTACATTAAAGTTTTATAGGACAAGAAATAAAACTTTGTAATTTCAGGAAGATCGGTCCATAATTTAACCTTGGCCCCATATAAACCCTACTTCCGGAAAACAGTTTAGTACGCCTAAATCCGTAAAAAAATGCTATCATAACAAAATTTAGTACATCTCAGTTTTATAGGACTAGAAATAAGACTCTCAATTTTCGTAAAGATCGCTCCATAATTTACCTTAGGCCCCATATAAAACCTTCTTCCGGAAAAAAGTTAAGTACGCATAAAACCACTAAAAGTAATGCTATCGTAACAATATTTGGTACATCATCGTTTTATAGAACTATAAATGAAGCTGTGAAATTTGGTGAAGATAGGTGCATTATTTACCATAGGCCTCATTAAAAGCCCACTCTGGTAAAATAATTAAATACGCGGTAAACTTTCTTCCAGTTTAGCTTCATCTGGCCAGAAAAAATGTTATGCAATTTTGTGATATACGGTCCATAATTTACCTAAGATCCCATGCTAGCAGCCTTCTGAAATTCTCCGCAAACGCTAAAACTAATTGCACCGCTGTATTGAATTTTGAGATATTTGGTTCATAGGTTACCATGGCTCCAATATAAATTGCTCTCCTGAAAATCATTTAAGTTTAGCTTAAACTGATATTCATTCTACTTTTTTAAAGTTATTCTGATTGTCGGTCAATAATCCGCAACAAATCTTAATGCAGATGTCTGTTTTTACAAAGATTATAATAATAAATAGACATCATACAGATATGACTCCTAAAACATTCGAAGTGTCGGTGGAGGGTATCAAAGATTCGGCACAGCCGAATATAGCACACTAACTTGTTTATTTTTATAATTTATATATTTTAAATGTTGTTTTGTATATTTCAATGCAATATATTTAAATTTTGCAGGGACAAGCCCGAGCGTTGTCTTTTTCAGTCGCCAAGGCTTGTATAATATTTTGAAAAATAACAAGTGTAAAACAATAGATGAAAAAATTACATATTTAAATTAAGAACTAAAGTAAAGCACTGGTTTTTCGAAGGGCAACTCCAAAGTTTATTATTTTATTAATATTTTTTTTGCATCTCCTTCTTCTTATACCTAAAAAGTTTTGTTAGAACATGAAGTTTGTTCTAAGAGTTACGTACATCAATTTTAGTATGCTTCAATATTGTAATTCTTCAGATATAAAAAAAAACTAATTTTCCCCTTCTTATACCATCAAGATTTAATTAGAACATGAAGTTTAATCTAAGACTTACCCACATCAAATGTAGTGCGCCTCACTATTGTAGCTGAGGAGCTATGAATTTATCATCGAAAAAATGGCTTTTGGCCCCAGTGTATGGCGTGGCGTATGAACAATATTTTTAATGCTAAATTAAGTATACGTAAAACCCATATTAACTTAACGCCTAAATACTTTTATATTGTACATCTTTTTTTTTGCATGTATCAGAAAGGTAGTAATAACTTCATGTGATAATTTATTTTTCTACATTCGTTTTCCATATGACCTACTCCACTGACATTTTACTCTTAAAAAGCAAACAATGAGATGTTTTTAAATAATAATCGTTCATTTCTTGCGTTCTCAGCTCACTACACTTTATGCCAGAAAGTAGTGTCACAATAATAAAAATATGTCAACAACTAGAGTAAGTTGCAATATAGAATTTGTAACAACAACGAAAACAAAGATATAATAGATATGCAAGTAAACAACAGCATGGGACACAAAAGTCACAATGATCATAAAATCATAGAATACCATATTTATTCTCATGTAAGTGAGAAAAATTAAAAACAAAAAAAAAAAAAAAAAAAACAAAAAATGGTAGAACAACAAACAATTTAACTGAGATTCGTATAAAGAGACGATATTAAAACAATAGTAAAGTGTAGAAAGCAATAAAAAATCTTGCTTACAGCAATATAATTTCCACGTTTCTTTTTCATTCGTTTTTTTTTCAAGAAAAACATATTTTATTATATTTTAGATTTATGCTTTTGTGTAACATATATGATGAAGGATATATTAACATATACATACATACACATATATGTAAGCATATTTATATTTATATTTATATATACAAAAAGTTCTTAAGCATATTTTTTATGTATTTATTAAATAATGCCTGTAGATGAAACAAAAGACACCGTAGGCAATCATAAAAAATGTATACAGGGAGTGTTTACTAAAGAAAAAAGTTCACAGAAAGTTTAAACAAATTTGCTTTTTGTAGGAACCTTGGGCGAAATTTTATTATCTGTAGGAAAAGTTGTTGTTTCTAGAAAATTTTAGGAAAAATTACTATTTGTTGTAAATTTAAGTCAATTTGATATCTTCAAAAAAAAAAAAAAAAAATTACGAAAATAAGTTTTCTATAAGAAAATTTTACAAAAATTTGTTATTGACAGAAAATTTACAGCCAGTCCCACGATGTCACACGTTAACGTTCGCATAGAAAATAACATTTAAAACAAAAACAAATTTTAGAAATTGGTTTTTGTTTTAAATGTAATTTTTTATGCGAACGTTAACGTGTGACATCGTGGGATTGGCTGTTAATATTTAAAAAACAATAGTTTAACCCTAGAAAGATATCACTGTGCTAGTTGAAAAAATAGACAAGCCGGACACATAGCGTTTTAACATACTTTGGGTATGCTGAATTCAATGGTGCCAACGGTTTTTTTTTTTTATTAAAATTTCGAAATTTTTTTTTTTTTTAAATTCATAAAAAATTGGAAAATGCGGCTAGGCTTTTAAGTTTTTTGTCCTTAACCTTTTTTCGAGACATACTTGCCCCTTTTTATTATTTAAGGATTTAAAAAAATGCAAAAGTGTCTAAAAAAATTAAACAAAGTATGTCTTGCTACTTTCGGTGATAGGTGGTAAAAAGCAACCACAACACGGGATTTAATGAAAACAAATTTGTGAATTTCAATAGCAAAACAAAGGGGGGAATATGTGACATAAATATGTAACAACCTAGTCCCCATTGTTTCTTGGGTCTTCGGAAACCCAATTTAAACACCCACACGGACCAACGGAAATAGTTTCATTAAACATCGCTACTGATAGCCATCTAGAATAGATACATTTTATAGGGTCTAACATTAATATTGTAGAAATTATACGCAATGACAAACTTATTTATCCCTACGGTTAATAACCGGGTACCCGGGTAACTTTTTTAATTTTAAAATGCTCGCAATTCTTTAACAATAAATATGTGGCGATGAAACTCCAAATCGTCGCTATTAAGGACTTAAATAACATTATAAAAAAAAAATATATATACATACATATAGCCAGATCTTTGTTTAAAACCGTTTAACATTCGACACCTTCGCGAGTCAATGACCGGGTACCGCGGTACCTCTTCAAGTTTTATTTCAATTCAATTCAATGCAATTTATTTACATAACATGGATATACATTTACAAAGTAATTATACAAATTTAAAGAGTTCAGGCGATAATTAGCCTTTTCTACTTAGAAAATTAATTACAAAAGATATTATAATATTATATTTTACAATATTTTTTTTATGTTTAGGAAAACAGCAACAAACCCTATTTAAATAATAAAAAAAATAGTTTTTAATGTTAAGATAAAACTTATTACAAGTTTTATTGGTTTTTCTTTACAAATTACCACGGTAATTTTGACTTGCATTGAAAAAAACATATAAATATGTTTTTTTAACAACTTTTTTATTGTTCAAATGTTATATTTGTGGGTATCGGCTTGCGTTGACAGCATTTAATAGCAGATCGTGATGAAAATTGGCGACTAATTGGAATGTTCCTCTAAATCAAGAATGGTAACAAAATTATCTATTGTGATGGTGCGCCAACTACCATGAAAAGGACCTGTTAGATCCTCTTTTTCCTTGTCGTATCTCACGACCCATTGGTGATTTCCTGGTATATAGTTGGTTATCGAGCAGATAGGAGTTTTTTGCATCATAAATCCACAAAACTTTAATCCCCAATTTGGCTGGATTCGCATTCGCATTCACTGGATGTTTCATCGTCAAATCGCATAAAACGTCGCAGTGACCAGAATCTGTTAATGGCCATTGTTACTCGACATAGAGGATAACATGTGATGGCACATAAATCTTTCGTATTATCATTACATTAATGATTTGCACCTGTCATTATTAAAATGTTAGTAAAGGCATACATTTCATTTACTAGGGTATTCATTCGGTTAACCGTCAACCGG
This sequence comes from Pollenia angustigena, assembly GCA_930367215.1. NCBI lineage: Eukaryota > Metazoa > Arthropoda > Insecta > Diptera > Polleniidae > Pollenia > Pollenia angustigena. Next base: position 181,975,671 of record OV884057.1, on the reverse strand, counting down.
TTAACCGATTAATTACTACCCGATTAACTGATCGGTTAATTTCAAATTGGCTTTTTTCGATTAACGATTAAACCGGTTAATTTCATTCGATTAACCGATTAACCGAAGTAACAAAATTTTCAATATTTTGTAGTATTATAACATATTTTTTTTGTGTTTTTAATTATTTGTTTCGTCTTATATACCAAATGTATTTGTTTAGAAAATATTTTTTCATACAAACAGTTCAGTGATCTTCATTTTAACCGATTTTCCGCCGACCGATGACTAAAATAACAATGTTTTTCAATGCTTTTTTATCTTCTTCATCGATCAACAGGAATGTGGCGAAAAATGGGTTAAATATTTGATTGCCAACACATTTTTTTTGTTTCCCGTACTTTTTATATGTATGTTATTTGTTTCTTCTCATATATTCTCATATCAGTCTTTTAACAGAATTGACCGAAACAATGATAAGTGTTAAAAATTTTAAAAAAACTCTAATGGCATAATGGAGTATTTTATATGTTTAGAGAAATCCTGGAAAAGGACTGAGAAATTAGATATTCATCTACGATAAGTGAAATAATTTTTTCCAAGTCAACTTTTGTCAAAACTAAAGAAAAGAATCGCTTTAATCCTAAACATTTAAACCAAATTACTTTTCTTAAAGATTATTTTATAAGATGTCCTTTAACTATTGAAATAACTAATAAAATTATCTCAGTTTATTTTTGTATACATATGTATGTGAATATTTGGGGGTTTCACAAGGTAGTCATTAAGTCTTATCTCTTAAAATAATAACAGGAAATATATATAGTCGTCTTAATATGCAAACCGGCTAAATCCTTTTTTATGTAAAATTAGAATTTGATTCCGTGTGGTAGAGAAAGATACGCCTCGTCGACCAGCATGTAGTGTTTCTTCTTTTTAAGTCTTGAAGTGTGTAAAACTGACTGTAATTTTAATTTTCTATCAAGCTTCAAATAGGAAAAATAAAAAGTTTTTTTCTCTCCTGTAAAATGTGCTCAAAGTGAATTAGCAGGTTTGTATATTAAGCTAACGATAGGACTATTTTAAGATAACGCTTATAATTCAGATTTCTACTATGCAGTTATGACGAATCAATGAACACAGTATTATAATTTTTATTTTGTTTGAAACACAACAATATTTACTTTAAACAATTTTAAATTTTGTTTAGGATATTATGATGATATGACTTGATACCACACCTTGTGCATTAATGAATTGTTTTTTTTTTTTGCTTGCTCGTTTTAGTTCAAGAATTGTTATGTTTCGTACCTATGTTATTGTATTTTTTTTAGTTATAAACTCCAAAAAATAAGCAATTAATGCATTTTTATGAACTGAAATTACTTAATTTATAAAAAAAAACTTTATTAATCGGTTAACCGATCAAAAACAAAATTAACCGATTATTAACTGATTAAACCAAAACCTCGGTTAATTAATCGCGTGATTAACCGATTAAAGCAAAAGGTCGATTAAATGAATACCCTATCATTTACTGTTACATATTTCCAATTAAGTCGTGGTTTTGTTGGGTTAGTTCCAATATAGACTGCATATGTGGCATCTGCTTTTTTGTTTGTGTGACGCACTATTATGTCCACCATATCTACTCTCAAGTTTGAGCTTTTGAAAGCAATTCCGTTGATCGTGCAGGCCCACAATGTTGCCGTAGAATATTCAGAAATCGAGTTTTGAAGGAATAACAAATTGTGGTGTTGTCACACGGCAAAGTATTTACTTTGGCATCAAATTCAACTGAAGACTCATCGTAACGTTATCGTCAAAAATAGTTCTGTTATATATAGATTTTTTCTTTTGATAAATGTTTGTATTGGCTTTATGATAGAAACTTCACTTTACGCGACATTCTTACCAAATTTTAAATTTAAATTCCTCTTCCGCTATAAAATGTTCTGCTGAAACTCTCACAATTATTTCTTTATTATACCTAAAGTAGCGATACTTCTATAAACCGACCTATATGCATATATAAGAACAACAAGCAAATGCTTAAATTATTTAAAAGCTACAAAAAAAAAAAGACAAAGTGGAGCGTAGCGATTTAAAACAAAAATCTTCATAATTTGATTATTTTTATGTACGAAAATTGATTATTGGCCTATTTTGCAACACTATCTATATGCGATTGGACTAAAAACAATATTTTCTAATATAAAAGTGCAAAAATCTGCAAAGGGGTACCCGGTTATTGACTAACGTATATATTGTTGGTTATGAACCGTAGGGTTATACCATTTTCCACCTGTGGTCAAGGGTATAATAAAAAAAAACCAACTTATACAAGATATGCATATATCTGGTCACCTTCTGTAATGGGTATAAAAAAAAACAAAAACAACATGGGATTTTCTTAAATAAATTAGAGGCAGTCGTGGTTTTTGCTCATTCTTTAGCCATTTATGTGAAAAAGTGGATAACAACCTTGTCACCATAATTTCTATGGCCTTTGGAAAACCCATTTCAACATACACACGGACAGACGAACATCGTTATATTAACTCCGCTACTCATTTAATTACAGAATATACCTACTTTATAGCGATGAAGGTCAATACTGTAGAAATATCAAATGGAATGATGAACTTATATACAGTCGAACTTCTCTAAAGTGAACTTCTTACAATGAAGCTCTCCCTATTATGAAATGATTTTTGAAACACTGCTTTTTTGTATAAATTTTCGTGTAATTTGATCTCCTTATAGTAAATGGCTCCGTGCAATAACTCCCAGGTGCAATAAGTCCCAAGAAAAAAATGAAATTAGACCCAACAATTTTTCATACAAATATGGGAGTAATTTTATTATGAAATAGCTCCCAGGCCTCGCGGTTTTATTTCATTTTTTGGAAGTTATTTCATTTTTTGCCTGCGAGCTATTTCATAATGAAATAAAATCCCAATGAAATAAGTCCAGAAAAAATAAACGAGGGAGTTATTTCATTTTATTTTGGTTTTCGGTGTTATTTAATTTGCTGTGGGAGTTATTTCATTTTCAATTATTTGCAATTTCTTTAAATTGTTTAACACTTTAAACGGAACTTATAACGCGATAGTTTAAACAGTTGCTACTTATACATTTGGAATATTTTGAAAAGGTAACGGATGAATGCTAAAAACGTAAAAAGAGGGAGAGTGAAGAAGAAAATCCTTGCAACTAGCTGAAGAATGGATATACAAAGAAGCTTTAGTCAGCGAAGCCGGTATTTGCTATACCATAGAGGAGATAATCGTTGTACAAACAATTGCGCCATATATATGAGTAGTGAATCAAATACTCTCTTTTTGCCATGCAAGCACATAAAAACTTGCAATTGCTGCGTTCTTAAACTGCAGGCAGCTGTCATTACAAGAGGTCAGCACCCTTATTCCGTAATTCGCTTAGCTAAAGCTAAATCTCTATCGCTAAAATGGCTTAGAGAATACAAAATACAAAAATTTTAGTGATGACATTCGTAGCCAAAAATCGCTAAATCAACTTTAAAGATTTTTAGCGATAGAGATTAAGCTTTAGCGAATTACAGAATACGGTCACAGGAAACACTAAAATGCCCCATTTATTGCCAAAATGTCGAGGACTCAATTTTAATTTTTTGGTAACCTGATATGTAAATATTCAAGTAAAACGAATATAAAAAAAATTTCTTTGGGAGCTCTTTATTTTTTTTTTCCTTATTTCATTTCGATGGACTGTTTTTGGAAGTTATTTCATTAATATGCTTAGGAGTTATTTCATAATGAAATAACTCCCAAAAGATGGGATTTGTTTCATTTTAGACTGGGAAATTATTTAATTTTTTTTTGGGATTTATTTCTTTTTTCCAGTTTGGGACTTATTTCATTTATTTTGGGATTTATTTCATTGGGAGTTATTGCACTGGGACTTATTGCACCTGGGGCTTCTTTCACAGAGCCTAATAATTTTCCATACAGTGATTTTTCTTTACAATTTAAAAAATTTTTTAAATAAAAGCTTAACTCTCATGCATTTTTGTCTTCATATAATAAACTATTTTTTTAGGGATTTTATTTAATAAAGCGAAAAAGGATATATAGATAAGAAATTGATAACTTCTTCCAGCACTTTATTAAGTATTTCAAAAATGTCTTCTAAAAATATCGAAGATGCAATGCTCGAATAAATACCCGCCGAGTGAAAAAGCCTAATCCAAACAAAAACATTTTCTATATTATTTTAATAAAAATGAAAACAATATGAATTCTGTATAATGACGTTTCTATAGAATGAAGTGATTTTATGGTCCCATGCAGATTTATTATAGACAAGTTCGACTTTTGCTTTCTTAAAAATTACTTTTAAATCTTCGTTAAATATATTTAATTAGAAATAATATTAAAAACTTAAAAAAAAATGCAAAATATTGAATTAATTTTTTTGTTCATGCCTAACCGTGATTGAAAAAGGCAACTCAATCGCTAACTTGATAATACAGATGGTAATATAAAGGCGTATATTTATATATGTATATGTGCAATATACCTCTACGCACAAAATTTAGAATTTTGTGTATATTTGGTAGTTTTTGGATAAAATAAAAACAATTTTCATACAAAAATCATTTAGGTTCCAATTTCTGAAAACTACAAATCCAACAGTTAAGCTACATATGTTCACGCCTTTTAAATATTTAATTTCCTACTCGTAACTACCAACTAGTTTTATTAAAAAAATTATTTGTTTTTGCAAAAAGTTTGGCTAGATTAATCTTCGTTCAACAGTTTCTTAAAAACTAATTTAAAAGCTGTTTTGTTATTCGTGCTTAATTCCAAAATTCATTGTTGATGGGATAGGCTATTCCCTAGCGCATTTCACTGGTTGCTTAGGCAAGATCGTCAGGAATTGAATTGATTCTTTTTTAGATAAGACAGTACAACAAGAAAGGTGTCTTATATTACAGTACTGCAGAATTAATGTTATACATAAGTGGCACAATAAAATAAAATAAAATGAAAATTAAACACATAAATAAATAATAATTTATACAAATAAGTAAACAAATATAAAAAAATTAGTATGAATATTAAATTAAATATTCATGCCTGTATTCACATAACATGTCAAATTAAAAATTCTTAATAATCGTTAATACGGGGTTACAAATTTAATTTAAAAAGAAAAAAATAAATAATAAATAAAAAAAAATAACATGAGTTATTAAAATAAATTACCAAAAAAATGTTAGCAAAAATTTTTAAAACTGGCAGATTTGAAACTGTTTGCATTCATTGCTTATCAGGCATGTTCTGAAATCACGAACGATTTTGAAATCGGCCAAGAAATATTTTGGTGTTCTGAAAATCACGAGATTTGTAATTTTAATTCTTCTAAACCACGAGATAACAACTGTGCGCTTCTTTTTAAAATGTTGCCATTCCTTTAGTACGTAAGGCTGCTATTTTCTTTTATTTTTTGCCTTCGAATATTAAAATTTAACTTATCACACATCATAACTATCGTAAACTTTTAGTTTTTTTTTTTTAACAAATTAATTAAATTTTTATTTTTATTGTTTAATTTAATTGAAGAAATTAGTCATATGCTACACGACTTTAAGACTTCTTTGCTCTGACAACCACAGATAAAAAGTAAATCACGAAAAATGTAAACAAAACTAAAACAGCGTCTGCAAAAAATACAGCGGCTTCCTAAATTTGTAAATTTAAAGGTTCTCCCGTGTAAAATAATTAATTTTAATGCAAAAACAAATCAAGGACAGATCATTTATTGTGTATGTGATAATTTTATTATAGATTTAAGAAAAAAAAAAAATGCTTAAAAAACTTCCAGTGATTTGAAATCGTCATGCTGTAAGCTAACCGGTTTTAAATCACGGGATTTTAAAGATTTTTGTGGGCAGAACACCTTTTTAGTGATTCCAAATCACTTTACAAAAAAGTGATTTTCAGAACATGCCTGTATAAATTGAATATGGGGAGGTAGTCGGTTCCACAGACGAATTGTAGAAATGTAAAACTGTCTAACTGATATAAGGCTACGGTAGCGAGTAGAGTTTATATTTTTTCCTCTGTTAGATCTTGAAAGAGTTAATCTTCTGTAAAAATATTGAGGTTTTTTAGTGAAAATCAGCTTTTATAGAAACAATAATGAATTGTAGATTCTTTTTGAGTAATCAGCGATACTATCAAGACGTCTGCGGGCAAAAACATATCTAGCAATATTGTTGAAGTCACAGTTTGAAAAAGTTCGCAGGCATATAAAAGTTTTGGTAGGAGGTACGTTTTAGCGATTAGCATTTTAACTTTGAGAGGGGTGAAATATTGCGTCCTCCAAAGATTCCTTAACAGTGCGTGAGAAACACCGCATACATAATTGATATGATTAAACCAATAGAGCTCAGAGTTAAAGATTACACCTAGATTTTATGCTGTCTTGACCTTTTCAAGTTTTTCATTGTTTATTTGGATCGGCGGGATAAATGAGGGGATATAAAGTGATTTACCAATGATCATGGCTTTTGATAATTTTGCATTTAAACAAAGACCGTTAGTAAAGGCCCAATTGTAAACATTATTCAGACCATGGTTTAATTTGTTGATACAATCAATTATATTACTTGGCTCGCAACTCATGTTAAGCTGCACATCGTCAGCGTACATTTGTATTTCGCAAAACTTTAACTGGGACTATAACTCTTATACGCTTAACAGTTTTCTTTGGTTTAATATCTTAAGTTTTTCTAAAATCTTTTTGGGTGAAGTTTCCTGACAATCTGGCCTAAGCTTATCCCATCAACAATAAATTTCAATGTTTTTAGCAAGAATAAAAATTGGGAATTAAGCATGAATAACAAAATTTTTCAAATTAAAATTTTGTATTCCCAAATATATTTGTTTATTATTTTTGCTTACATTTAAGTTAAAAACTTCAGCAGGCATGGAAAAAAATTTCAACATAAAAAAATAAATTAAAAAAAAAGTAAAAAAGTGTAATGAAAATAAATTTAAAATAAACTGAAAAATCCGATTCATACTAGCGTTATATTTACTTGTTTTTAATTTTAACTAATTAACTTGTTTTTATATTGTAATTTTCTTACCTAAATTGATGTGTTGTTTTAAAACTAACAAATTCGAAATAAACTAATTGCCATTTTGCATTTCTTTTATAAGCTTTCCTTTTTAGGAATAATTTTTATTGTTTTTAATTGTTATTGAGATATGGAACTAAAACAAGAGAGTATAGTCGGTCAAGCCCGACCATGATACCCTACATCACGGTATAAGCCCTATTTGGGTACATGTCAGAACAATATTATGTTAGGAGGTTAACATGCATGTTCATGTTCATCATCTTTATGAAATTTGTTTGCTTTTAATTGATTTTAGGAAGGGGGTTTATATGGGACCTTTAGACCCACCAGCACAACATTTTGTCATGTCGTAGTAGTTATCGTAAAACTCATTTTCGCTAATTTTAATTTCAATACCATAATTTATTAGGAAGTTATGGCACTAAAAGCTGTTTTCGGGAATAGTATTTGTATGGGGGCTGTGGTCAAATATGAACCGATTCCAATAACATTTGGCAGATGGTTTTGATTGCTATAAAATAAGTTTGGAGCCAATGTAATCTTAATACCAACGCAATAAGACGGTTTAAAACCCAAAGACCCCATTCCGGAAAGAAACTTGTATTGGGGTTATGTGAAATTTTGAACCGATTCGCCCCATTTTCAATAGACTTGGTCCTCCTGCCAATTACAACTTATGTGCCAAATTTTATCAAATAATCTCCAAAATTCCAACCTGTACTACAGAAGGTTTACATTGGCAGCCACCCGGACGGACGGATATCGTTAGATCGATGCAGAAAGTGATTTTGAGTCGATCGGTAAACTTTAAGGTGGGTCTAGGGCCAATATTTTAAGGTGTTAAAAACATCAATACAAATCCATAATACTATTGTTGTGTGGATATACATACACTAATTTAATTTATTTAAACGAACAACTTGAGCGGCAGCAGCATCATTAATTTTAGACTCTGGCTATAACGCAACAAGAAACCTGTGGTTTGATATTGGAACCCTGGTCACCTCTATCCACCTCTCGAAAATCTATGCTACGTTTTTATTAAGACTCCTGCAATGCATAATCATAACCCGGCCAATAACAACACGCAACTATTTGATTTAGTTCATTATTAATGTACATAAACACTTTCTTTTTAACAATTCTGTCTGCATTGATTTTACCGCCTTGGGATTAATTTTGTTTTCACCAATCACTTTTCTGCAAACATTTTAACAAAGTTTTGCTCATTTGCAGCATGTATTTTGTAAATAAATTATTTTTATTACTGATTAATGAATTCGCCTTTGTTTACCTTCATATTTTATTTTTCGCCTTACGTCATTTGTTTTTGACATTGTACAATGATTTTACAGAAACAAATTGCTTGTGGTTCTTGTAAAGTTGTACTTGTTGTAGTACCGAGATTACCTGTAATAAATTCGCCTTGGCAAAAGCTGATAACTAACGTTATGTCAAAATTATATGCCGTTACTTTTTTTGACATTCTATTTAAATGTTTATCTGTAAGCAAATGAAGATAAAATATCAAAATTGATTTGTTTTTATTAATTATAAATTAAAATGCGTGCGTGCTGTTTGAAAAAAAAACTAATACAGGAGAAGGAACTTTGCTCCGTGTGCTATAAGGCATTTGTGCCGATGTTTGTATCACGTAAAATTATTGGTCCGAGACCCACCTTTAAGTGTACGGATCGACTCACTTTCTGAGTCAATTTAACGAAGTCCGTCCGTTGTCCTTTTGTGTTTGTGTTGTGTTAGATGAAATTTGGTACATATGTATGATCTAATTGGTACAAGGAACAGACCTTTGAAAATAGGGTGAATGGGCCCATGATTTCACATAGATCACATACAAGTTTCTTTTCGGACAAGTCTTTGTGCCCATTAACGATCTTATTCGGGCATGTTCTATTAATCGAAATGAAGTGGATTTAAAATATAAAAAATTTTGAAAACGTCCAAACTTTTTTGATTACAGTTATGGAATGAAAATCTATTTAATGAACTAGCATTTGAATGGGAGCTATAGTCAATAAAATTTGGTAAGATGATTTTGATTGCAATAAAATATGTTCGGATCAAAGTTAATCATAATACCAACTTAATAAGATGGTTAACGTATGGGTTATGTGCAATTATAGACCAATTCGCCCCATTTTCAATAGACTTGGTCCTTGTGCCAATTAGAACTTATGCACCAAATTACGTCAAATTATTTACAAAATTGCGACCTTTACTTTGCGTACAAGGTTCAAATAGACAGCGAGCCAGACGAACATCTTTAATTCGACTCAGAAAGTGATTCTAAGCCGATTAGTATACTTAAATATTTTGAGGTGTTTCAAGTATCACCACAAATGCACAATGCCCTTTCCAATATTGTGCGGCTTTCAAATCTGGTTATTATTTTTACTTTGGCCACACCACTAAGAAAAACATTTAAAAAAAGATCTTAGAAATACCAATAAAAGAAAGATATATATTATTTAATATTGCCAACAAGGAGCATAAAATATGACAACAGATTTTTTTCCTTTTCAAAGTGTTGGCAAAGTTTTGACCGCTTAGGAATGAAACTTCCGTCTTCCTATTCTTCCCAGGGTTTTCCTAGTGGTTGTTATTTTGCTATGGTTCTTTTCTTAATTTTCACTTAGAACTATGACGTTTTTAAAGGTTTTTAAATTATAACATATCAAAACATACAATTTTAAATTAAAAACAAAATTAAATGTGACAGCATATATTTTTGACACATAGATAATTTGTTTACTACAGTGTTGTAATATTTTGACACAATGTTAAAGTACTTTACAGTGTTGTATCCGTTTTTAAAATAAGGCCACCTTGTATGAATTCGACTTGGTTTGATCAATTTACTAGTTTAGCTTTTTTTTTTTTTGGGTTTTTTCATCAAATTTTTGTAAGGTCTGAACATACACAGAAAAAAATTACGACAAATCTATTGTCATATAGAATACCATATTCGTCAATACAATTAAGTTTTTAATTGAGAAGGCACCAACAACTAAATTTGTAAGCACAAAAAATTATTTTGTTAATAACAATTGTCAAAACCCAACATCAAATATTTTTGCTCGTTGACAGAAAGAATACGAAAAAAACAGAGGAAAAAGGAGGCAACATGTAATTTGAAATTTAAGTTATAATAACAGCAAAATTTCGAACCACCAGTACTACTGGTTAAAGATTGATGTTTGACTGTTGGCTAACGGGCACCGCAGTGGTGCAGTTGGTAGAACACAAAGATTTTCTGACGATAGAAAGTGGTGTTTCTTGAAACATGTAAAGATCAACCTGGGTTCAAATCCCAGCTCAGCCAAGAAAAATTATCAATAAATTTTAATAAAAATTCCAAGTTGTAAAATTCCTTCCCTCAGTGAAAATAATTTAATGAAAATTAAATTTGATGAAATCAAGCCTAATTAAAGAATATCAAAAATATTACAAAAAGTTAACAAAATTTCTTCAATTACTTAAGCCTAGAACACACACCCGGGTACAAATGTATCCACAAGTGCTGTTACTCAGGAACGGCTTAACTTGAGGAATAGAGATTTCGGATCTAGGAAACATGAGTAATTTCTAATTGTTTAAAGGTTATTGCAATTCGGATCAGTGGTTCAGGAGGTACGAGCTTACAAAGTCGACACCCACGTAAATACACACCCGGGATACGTTTGTGCCACACCAGTTTTTACCAAAATAAAAGGCAACAAACCATTTTATAGTGTGTTTAAATTATATTATTATTTTAAAAATTAAAATTATGATTTATTGTTACACATTGTGCACTCGATATTGGTGATCAGTTAAATAATGGCGAATGCACAACAACTTCAAAAAGCAACCGTTAGAATATCCAAATACTACAAGCACTTGTTAATCACTTGAATAATAGTTGACTGCATGCACTCTTTTGCTTATATCTTTTGAACCAAGAAGAATATTTGTATGAAAAAAAACTAAAACATTTTTGAAATATTTATTTACGCTTTAAAAAAATAAAAATTAAATTGGACCATAATAAAAGAAAAAGCCAAAATAATCTAGTAGGTACAAACGTATCCCGGGTGTGTGTTCTCGCAGAAAAAGTTGGGTATGCATCGTACGGTTAATAGCTTTTGTTATTTTTTCTGTGTACCTTAAGATACGTTTAAATTTAATAAAAAATACTTTCAACCTTGAACTAGAAAAAGTTTTGGATATCTGATTTAAATACTTATTGCCTTTAAAACATTTTAAAAGTAATTTTTTTCTTCAATATATTAATTTAAAACAATTTTACTATCCTTACATAAATCATTATAACTAAAAGGATATTTTTGAAATACTTAAAATTTTTTTTATCCAATTGCCTTTGTACCTTTTGTCAGAAGTATACCTCTTAAAGTTAATGATTAAATAGAAAAAGAAGCTCTAATTGTAGGAGGTTTTATTTTGCTTTTTCAGATATTTTCAAAATTACTTTGTCTCTTTCTTGTTTACAATTTTCCAATATATTTATGGAAATTATCCTCATAATTAGGTGCTTGAAACATTTTTTTCTGTACTCGTTACTATAATGAACAACATTTACTCACGTTAATATTTGCCAGAGTAAAAGCAAAATATTTCAGATTTTTTTCTCTTCTTTTTTCATATATTTCAACTTAAGGTTAGCAATGAGTTTAAAATGAGGCCAATTGAAGTATTATCATCATCGTCATAACCATCAACATCATTTGACTGAACACTTGAGCAATAGTGGTTTGTTGCATATCTAAGACCAGGAAAAAATTATAAAATACTAAACATTCATTTTAAATGAGGGCCAGTCAACAATTATAATTATGGAAAAAGTTAGTGTAGCAGAAAAAAGGTTGAACTCTTTAGTTATAAAAAAATTTTAAACTAGAAACCTAACGAAAATTTGTAAATGGAAAAAAGAGTTAAAAAATATCAAATTTGTTATTAAAAGGTTAACTTATGTGTTTTTTTGTTTTTTTTTTTGTTTTGTTACTTAATTGTTAAACCCAAGTAACCATTTATAAGTGATAGTTCTAACCTCCAGCTAGAACAAACAGTGTGGCCAATTCTAAGGAACAAAAAAAATATTATTCATATAAAAGCTAAATGCTGACATCAAAATGGCTAATTAGCTTAAAAGCCCATAATAACAAATAATAAATTATATATATTAACTCTACACCACAGTATTTACAGACAGTGTTACCAATTTAGAAATTTTTCCCCCTGTTTTGCCATTGAAAAATGAGTTTAGCCATTTTTTTTATCCATTTTTCACTTGTTTAGCCATAAAATTTTTTTGCCGTTTTTCTTTTAAAAGAATAATAAATAAACATTTTGAACAATTAAAACGTCTTTAATTTAAAACACAACTTTATAAAATGGATCAACACAAACATCGCTGTTTCTTTTTGGTTGCAAGTATTTCAATAAAGAGATGCAGGCGGCAACAATTTTTTTTTAGAAATTTCAGAATTGATAATAAAGTTGCTCTCACTTCCATGGTCAAATGCTATAGTGTTTAGCCAACTAAACATCGTTAAAAGTAATTTGAGAAATAGGTTACATTAAGCAACCGTTAATTCGATGGTTAACTGAAATTGTAATATAAAATAAATGAAACTTCAATTAAAAACCGGTCTACTTATTTTTCATTTATTTTTAACAAAAAGTTCATTTAATTTTTACTGTCAAAAATTCAACACCATATTCCGTAATATCAAATAAATATTCAGTTATTTTGTAAAATTTTACTGTCAAAAATTCAACACCATATTCAGTAAAAACAATTAAATATTCAGTTATTTTTTAAAATTTTACTGTCAAAAAATTGACCCCATATTCAGTAAAAACAATAAAATATTCAGTTATTTCATTAAATTTTCGTTTACTCCACAAAAGAGCCGAATTTCTAAAAAATACCAGACAGACACCTGTCCGCTTGTTGTCTAATGAGAGAAAGAAAGAATATTATTATTAACTTACCCCGTTATACACGTTTGTTTTACTTTTGTTGTACTAAACACGTTGTTTACAGAAGAACTCTCAATTATAAGACTCCAGCAGCATGACCAATTATTTTACTTTTAAAATTTGATGTTTTTAACTAAATTATATTAACAAATAGAAAATGGGTATTGCTTACACAAAATAAGCAATTCCTTTTTTATAAATAAGTAAAAATTAATTTTTGGCAGCACAATTATATAAAATAACTGAATATTTAATTGTTTTTACTGAATATGGTGTTGAATTTTTGACAGTAAAATTTTATAAAATAACTGCAAATTCATTTGTTTTTACGGAATATGCAGTTAATTGTTTGACAATTAATTTATATAAGATAACTGAATATTCATCTGTTTTTACGGAAATCGCGGTTGAATTTTTGACAGTAAAAATTAAATGAACTTTTCGTTACTTTAAATTACATTTTCATTTAATTTAACATAAAGAAGAATTTAATTCAATCAACGGACAATATTAACTGCAACTGAAAATTCGTATTAATATGCACTTAGTTTTTTGAATAACTGTTTGAATCAGTTAAAAATAAATTTGCTTGGAATTTTAAATGTTTATTTATTTAAAAATGACTGAACGGAATATTTCTTAAATAAACTACAGTCCGTTACTGTAATAATATTGTGAGTGAAGGTAAATATTTTTACCATAACAATACAATATTTATACCACCACCACAATAGTGTAGAGGGTACTATGCGTTTGTGCTGATGTCTGTAACACCTTAAAATATTAGTCCTTAGCCCACCTTTACGTAAACAGATTAACTCATAATCACTTTCTGAGCCGAATTATCGATACAGGTCACAATTTAGAGATTATTTGATACAATTTGGTACAAAGGTTCTAATGTGGTTTAGGGTATCATAAAGTCGGGTTTATCCGACTATACCTCTTTATTTTTTTTTTTTTAGTGTGATTCTGGACTCAAAAGGTTGGGTTAATATTGTCGTGATTATGATTGACCTTCAAATTATTTAAAACTTATGATTATTAATTGGTATTGTGGTTATTTTGTCGAACTATTTATGGTTTTTAATCCAAATTTTTAATATTTTTTTAATTAGGCTTAAGTTCATGAAATTTAATTTTTCATTTCAAGTTGTGCTGAAAAAGGTCAACAAAAAAGAAAAAGACAAAATGAAAAAACAAAAAATGTACTTGGACTTCAAGAAAAATTCTTGACAAAAGTACGAAAAAACAAAAGTAAGGAAAAAACATGTAAAATCAACTAAAAATGGATAATCATTCAGAAAAGCAAATTTCGATCTACCAAATGTTAGAATACAATTTGGTTTAAGGATTGATGTCAGCAGTCGTCGATGGCTGCGAGTGTAAGACGGCAAATCCATCTGAGGAGATTGAGTGGTTGCAATCGAAACATGTCATGGTAACCTGCCGGCCGGGGTTCGAGCCCCAGCCACGTCAAGAATGAAAGATTATCAATAACAAGTTTAATTAATTTTCATGTTGTAAAAATTCCTTTCTTCATAAAAATAATTTAATGAAAAATTAAATTTCATGAACTTAAGCCTAATTAAAAAATATTAAAATATTAAACTTATGATTATTTTAAACTAATGAGTGATTCCTATGAGCTGAACAATAACGACATCGAATTTTTCGATGATTTAATTTTTTAATATTAATTTATTTTAATACAGTAGAATCCCGGTAATTCGTAATCGCAAGGGACCGGCCATTTCTTACGAATTATAGGGGTTTTCGATTTAGCGGGATTACGATTTAACGGGGTTTAAATAAAATAAATACGAATTTACGGGGGTTTTCAATTTATTGACTAAAACGATAAAAAAAAAACATAAAAAACAATTGTTAAAAATAAAATATATAAAAATTATTCATATAACAAACTGATCTTAAGAAATTAAACACACACACAAGCAAAAGCAAAAACCAACGCAAAAAAATAGCGGCAAAAAATCATTCTTTCCATGTTTTTATTACGAATTATAAGTGGTAAATAGCAAACAATTACGATTTATAAGAGGTAAAGAAGAGTTTAATTGGAAAAAAAATGCGAATTAGCGAGGGGACCAAAATGTATGGAAATTTTACGAATTAACGAGATTTTTTCAAGGGACCGACAGTTTATTACGAATTATCGGGAATTACGATTTATCGGGGTACGAGTTATCGGGATTTGACTGTATTAATTTACGTTTATTCTTATTTAACAAATTGATCTTAACTCACAATTTCATCGTTAACAACTTTAATTGAATTATTTCTGGTTTGTTATTGAATTTTAATTTGTTTTATTTAAATAAGCTTTTAGCCATTTTTTAGCCCATTTTTAGCAATTTTTTCCGTAAATTTAGCCATTTTTGGTCACCAAGTTTTGGCAACACTGTTTACAGATTCAAATTTAAAATTGATATTAATAAGATATGTCTTACAAAAATGTAATATCCTTAACTTGGAGGATTCTGCTACGTAAATTATTTTAAAACTTAAGTATTCCTGCGCCTTTGTCTTCAACTTTCGGTATAAAAGGTCAAAATGCGGTGGTAAACAAGCGGACAACGGTGCCCCGGTAGGCTAGCTAGTAGTGAGCTAGTCTATCAGCCCCAGGGTTGCGGGTTCGATTCCCGCAAAAGACTCTGTTTTCTTTCCTGCAGACAAGTGTCAAGCTTCGCGGGGATTAGCATAGGGAATTTAAAAAAAAAACTGCACCTCTAGAGTTATTAGGAAATATTCTTTAATGAAAACGAGTGAAAATAAACAGAGAAATCGTACAACTTTCGAAATTAACCCAGATTGAGCAATGAGGAAATATTTCACTACTATGCACATGTCATGTTATGTTATGTTATTTTTTTTCGTAAATTAATTAAGCTGAAGGTCGATTTGCTCGCTGTTTTCAATAATAACAGTTACTATATCATATTTGACGTGCTTTCTACACATTAAAACATTTTAAATTTGTGATCAGAGAAAATACCAAAAAGGCAATAATTAAAACACTTGGCCTAGACTAGTTGTGAAACTCATAGAACTTTCTTGTGAGCCTTAATTCTTCTCTGCGAATAAGCCCTTGAATGTCTTAAAACTCATACAAAAATTTTTAGAGTTTTTTTTTTAGAAAATTGTATATAAAAATTATCAAAACTAATGTGGCTGACGGGAAATAGTGTCACTTTTCAAAGACCGAAGAAAATATTAAATTTAAATTACAAATATACACAATTACGCTACCCGAATTCGTTGTTGAAAAAGCCAAATAAT
Organism: Pollenia angustigena; assembly: GCA_930367215.1. Taxonomy (NCBI): domain Eukaryota; kingdom Metazoa; phylum Arthropoda; class Insecta; order Diptera; family Polleniidae; genus Pollenia; species Pollenia angustigena. The sequence continues at coordinate 181,959,257 of OV884057.1, read as the reverse complement.
TGAATTGAAAACCAATAATGGAATATGTTGACTTTTCGGCACTCCTGCAGGCAAAGTAGACTCTACTTTATAATTAAACACCTACCGCCTGGAAAATCTTTGTTTCACACAGAGAAATCAGATTCGTGATCACATACCGAATTTGGCGACAATCGAATTTCGTCGGTTGTATGTACTATCACAGAATTCGGTTCCAATTACTGAAAATTTTGTTGCTTAGCATAATAGGTTTGATAGCAACATTTGAATTTTAGTACACTATCAGTCATAACATTATTAGAAACAAAATTGTGCTTATACCCGAATAAATGATAGGTGCAACTGAATTAACACATAATTGGTGTTCATAACAAGAGATTTGATTGTCGTTATCAATATATTTTTTTTAACCGGTCAAATGTTGCCCCATAGGGGCAAGGACTTGTCCAAAGGTAATCTCAATGAATGGAAAAAATGGATTATTTTACAGTACGATGTCCTAGGGCAGGACCATATAACCCAGCTTGCATTACAAAGTGGAAGTCTTAAAACTACTCCATGGTATACGGCAGAGGATTAGCTTTGAAATCGTTTCACTGCAAACTCTTTTTAATAATGACATGGTCCATACTTGGACTACATTGGACCAGTCCAGGATCAAAATGGACCAAGAAGTCCAATATAATTTGCACGGTATAAAAAATAATACACACATTCATACATACATATGTATGTACGTGTGTTTGTTCATACCTATAAGAATATGTAAATTACTTACCTCTATTTATTAAGTTTTTCACATTTTCCATTATTGACCGCAAATATATTTTTTAAATATAATATTAAAAATTAATTTAATCTATCAAATGTTTTGACAGAAAAGCAATTGGGGCTTTTAACTATTTTTTGGTTATGAATTGTGAATAATTATATCGACGGCTTATATTCAATACCCGCCATCCGCCAAAATACAATTTTTCAGGAGAGAGAAAAAACTATTTCTTTCGAAAATTCTTAAGGTATGAATTAATCTTTCTTCTATAATATTTTTTAAATATGATTACTAAGTCACCCTTATAAAAAAAAGTAGAACTTTTAACTCTATTCGTAGCGATATGGTTGATGTCGGGTATTGCAACTGAAATCTTCAAATATTTTTATGGCGTATAGCGGTAATTGCACAGTTATAAAAATATGTTTTTTTGCTCTAATATGTAATTTTATTAAATTAAGCATTTGTTTAACGTTTTTCTAACATAAAAGAATTCAATAACAAAACAATAACAAAAAAATAAACATAATTAAAAAAGGTAATTCAAATTGGACATTGTCACATTGCTCCTTATTACTTTGACTCCATCTGAACTAAATTATCATAAAAGTAATGATATTCTAGTGGTATAACCGGCTTCAAATCTTGAAGATGTTTCCATTTACTAGGCTGGATTGGTAACTGAGCAGTATGCAAACGCATTTAATTTAACTGTTAATTTAACTGTTCTGCAACCCGATTATGATGTTAAAATTATTAAAAGACTATGCTTGAATTACGTATTCATGATTTTTCTATTTGTTTTTTCTATGGGAGGTGGGCTTGATCAGGTATATATTTTCAGGAACCCATTTTACAATTATAATATTTATTTTTTTGTGAAAATTGAGTTGATGTATTAGAAATCAAGGCAGAAATCAAATTTCACACAAATGATTATCAGTGTTTCAAAATGCTATGTGCCAAAAAACAATGCCATAGGTCAAAATTTAATTTTCACTTTGTATGGGAGGTGGGCGTAAAAGTGGGCGGATATTTTTTAAATATCACACAAACGATTACGAGTGCTTAAAAATGCTATGTGCCAAAAAACAATGCCGTAGGTTAAAATTTATTTTCACATTGTATGGGAGGTGGGCGTAAAAGTGGGCGATTCATTTTGATTTTTCCATTTTTTTCTTGATTCAAACAAATGCCTATGTGCATTTCTATTTTTTGCCGCTCGTTCTATGAACTTCAACCAATGTGTGGCTTATGGCGGGATTGCATTAAAAAAAATCGTGCGGTTGATAGCAGTATCACAAATATTTAACCCTTAACTACCCAGTATGGCCAGTAGTGTCCAACTGACTCATTAAAGAAATTAATGATACTTAAAGAAAAACAAAGACAGTATACATTAAAAAACCTGTTTTATTGATAATATTTGCTTACCCTGCGGCCACACGTTCAAGTTGTTATTGATAGTCTTTAACATATACTGCTTGTCAAAATTAACATAAATTGAAAGCTGTGACGTTGGCTGCACTCAATTTGTAAGCAATTTTCTTCCAAGATGTCAACAACAACAGAGACAAGCTTGTACTCAGCTGTTAAATTGAAAGTAAAATGCCAAACAAATGGAAAGGTGAAATTGGAAGCCATCTCGTGGTCAATTTAAAAAGTGTGAGTGTGTTATGGCGATTTCTTTTCTGAAAAAAATATGTTACAGTATATACCCAATAAAAAATTTTATCATTTTGCGAAGCACTAATGGTACATTTAAAAAAATAAGCGCACAATTATGCGCTACGCAATAAGACATACAGAAATGCAGTAAAGTAAGTGAAATAACTCTTAACAATTTTTATAAAAAATAGATAAAATTTCAAGTGCTACAGCATTCCCTTACTACGAAGCAGGTTTGTAAGGGAGAATACTAAAAAATAACTGTTACATCCAACAATTTTTTTATGCGCTGAATAATGCGCCATATAAAATTCATGTCTTCCGTAAGCGCAATGGTAAGCGAAACTCTTACATTTCTCCCTTACAAACCTGCTTCGCTCGAAGCTCAATTTTTTATTGGGTACATGTAAGATTTTCTAATGTTACCTATAATCACTGGAAGTGTTACATGTTGTGCAATTTCAATAGAACACTATTACCTGCTTTTATTTACAACTATTACACTTTCATTATTAATGTACTTCATGAGCGATTTTTAAAGCTATTTAAGCGGTTTCTGCCTGCAATTATGGCTTGGAAACAAATATTGACATCACTAATGGCTTAGAAAAATTTAAACGATTATAATATAAATAGATTTTTTTGATTTTAATGTGTAAATATATTTATATTTTGTTTTAAAATATTTTTTTTACAAAATTATGAGCGGTTTGAATTATGACAAACAAAATAAAACATTGCAAATAATATACTAATGTGTCTATTGGACACTTGTGGGTTGGTGCGCTACTATTTTTGTTTATTGATAATAAAAAATAAACTATTTATTCTACAAATATTTTTATTGCTCATTTCTATTCTCAAGACCATCGGGGTAGAATACGTAAAACGGGGTTTCTCAAATATAAATATTTTAGCTTTTATGAGCAATGGAATAAAAAAATGTGTCCGCGAGACACTTGTGGGTTGTTAAGGGTTAAAAAAAAGAACTTATATTAATTTTTTTTTCTGAAATTTTTGTCAGAGGTAAAGCTGGCATCAGTGAACAATTTGCCATCAAAAAGCCATTTTCCAATATTTGGCGTACGGCGGGTATTGAATATAAGCCCTCGATATTTTCATTTGTTTTACTCGAATTGAATCTATTTCAACAATCAATAATTAGCTGCAATAAATGAATAATCATTTATATTACAAAATTTATTGACGAAAGCAAATTATTGATTGCAATGACCAATATTCAGTATTGCCCTATATTAAATTCAGTTGTGATTCTAACCATTTGTTCTAATTTTTAGAACTTAATTAAATTAGTTATCCTAACTAATAAAAGAATTGAAGGAATCATATTTCAGTTGGAACATCATTTTTATAATCAAGAGAATTAAAAATCAGTTAGAACTATACATTTTTAATAGTTGCAATAAAAAATCATGTCACTTGATCAATATTTTATTACTGCAACCGTTTCCCAACCAATTTGTTTTCTGTGTGCATATTTGTTCAGTTTGGTTATTTTATTTTTAAATAATTTAAGCACAGCCGCGAATAACGTTTTAAGTTACAAAATAATAATTTTTCAAGAGAGCAAAAAAACGTTTTTTGACAGGCAGCATTATTTGTTTTAATTTTTTTTTTTCTATTATTAAAAATAATGATAACAAAAACTTTAATCCAAAAGGCTTCTAAAACATTATTCCGCACTGCAAAACCATTTCGGTTTCATAATTTTGTTAGTAACTTGCAATGTTCTTCCCCTGGCTGACACTTTGTACGCCATTTTAAAGGCGTTAAGGTGCATAGTTTTGGTTAATTTGATGTTTAAACTGTGTAAGAGAGTAAGGTCAACGGTTATCTGCAAAAAAACAGTTTTTGCAAAATGTAGCGTTTACAACGTTATTCTTGGCTGTGCTTCAATTTTAAATTTTAATGATTGTAGATAAAAAAAAAAAAAATATTATGAAAAAAATAACTTTTAATAAAATATTTTTTGTTTTCAAATAATTTAAATAGAAAAATAATAAATTGTCCGACTTTCATGTTTACACATAATCATATTAGTTTGAGATCTAACAATTCTTAGATTAATGAGAAATCAGGTTGTGTGACGTCAGTGATCCTACATGCGCAGTAAAAATTTTGTTTGCCATCCTTATGTCGTAATCTTTATTTCATTTATTTTGGATATGGGCCTTATATGTATAAATGAGAGATCATTAATTCTAACATATGAAATTTCTTAAAAAGAACTGTATAAATTGTAATTTTTCAGTACCCTAAAATAAAAATCTTTCACAGATGGAATTTAATTTGTAAGTAGTTTCAGTTAATAGCTCAAAAAAATTTTTTATAAAAAATTTCCAGCATTCAAAAATGTTTTCTAACTTAAATAGGCTCTTTTCTTGAACTTAAATTACCTCTGCAATTACAACTTTGATCTTAAACTTCACATACTTTTTGGTAGATCATTTTTATGGGGTAAGTGGAAACATTGGCCAACAATTTGTTTGGCCTCTACTTAAGCATTATTTAAACTACTGATACACAAGCATTATTTAAACTACTGATACACAAGCACATATTTGCACAAATGCTGAAAGTAAAATTAATTTATAAAATCAACCCTTGACTTTTATATTTTTTAATATTTTAGTTTCAAGTATTTCAAGCATATTAAATTATTGTGTGGTATATAATAGTTTTTTTACTATTTAAAAACTAACATTAAAATATAATTTTTCTTCTTTCCAGTTCTATTGTCTTCTTAGATTTTGACCTTAAGGTTAAAATTGCTATAACAAAAGTCAATTAGCTTAAAAAGTAAAAAAAAATGCAACTTCAGTTTACTTTAGCAGCAAGTTTGTATTTTGTAGTAAAAATTGTGAATTTATATTACTTTAAGCGCAATGCCCAGTAAAAACTTTTTTTTTATCAAGTAGCGTTTATTGAAACTAGATTTTGTTCTTGCAACTTAATACTCTTAAAGTGCAACAACTAAAGTTTTTTACTAGAAATGTCCCAACGTAAATTTGATTAGCTACCGCGAACCTATTTTGTCATCAATGACACTGCTTTACAAATTTTAAATTTGGAATAGTACCAAGAACGTCACATGCCTGGATAAGTTAATTGAGACTTCCTGAAAACGAAAAACGCTGTAATATTTTTCCTAAGTACCGTTTTTTAGATAACGGTACTTTTGTGGTTTTCGGTGTATGGTCCCACTTAAACCCTTGTGGAGCCCAACCGAATTAAATTAAGGATTTTGTGGAACGACAATATTTTCATCTCATATAAAATTCCGTTTTTTTAAATACGTTAAAAGTTTAACGTTAAAAGTTTAACGTATTTAAAAAAACGGAATTTTATATGAGATGAAAATATTGTCGTTCCATAAAATCATTAATAAAAACTTTATTTTTCATCCGATTTTTTTCAAATTACGCTGAAAATGTTGGTAATTAAATATACATTCCAGATATTTAATATAACGTAGAAATAAAACGAAATTAATATGAAAAATTTGGAAAAAAAAAACGTAAAATATAGGCAAATTTTGAATTTTGAGGTGCCATAACTCAGCCATTTCTTATCAGATAGAAATTTCCAGCAAACGACGGAAAAGGCATTGAAACCTTTCCAACAATGTGCCAGTTGTTTCGATCAGATTTTTCGGTTGGGCTCCACAAGGGTTTGAGTGAGACCATACACCGAAAAACACAAAAGTACCGTTATCTAAAAAACGGTACTTAGGAAAAAAATTACAGCGTTTTTCCTGTTCAGGAGGTCCCAATTAACTTATCTAGGCATGTGGCGTTCTTGGTATTTTTTGGCTGTAAACCAGTGTAATATGTGCATGAAAAAAAACACAGTTGGCTGAGTTTCTATTTAAAGACGGACGGACACAAACAACGTTGGTTTTAAATCTTACTGATTCATCAAAGCCCGTAAGGTTCTAATAAGGGTCAACGCATTTCTTCTTATTCGCCCTACGCAATTGACCTATCTACATTTGCGAACTAATTTGTGAGTTTCGAGAAACGGTTGTAACGTCAAACAGCGAGTTGGGATTAAGATTAAAAGTAAATGCGCTAAGAATGTTGCTGTATAGGGTGCTGTTGTTTAAATGTAATCGAAGTTTTTGCTGGGTTATTTTCTTTTTATTTAAGAACATCATTTTAATATAACCGCAACAGTAATAGTGTTGTTTGCTTAGCTATTCATTTTTAAATAAAAAAATTTTAAGCTAGTCCTTTTTGGACTTCAAAGGATTGCTTTGCTATTAGGGGATAAATTGTTAGCAGGCGCGGATCCAGCTTGAGCCTTACGGGGGGGAAATTTTGTATGATACAAAAAATTAAAAAATTTGTTTTTAAAAGTTTATTAAAAACAATATGCGTATATTATATTAAAAAAACTCAACAAAAAGGTTAAATAAAATATAAAATCCGTTTAATATACATTAATCTTTTTAAATAAGCGATTTATTATTTCTTTGTGAGGCAAATTTAAACAGTAAAGTTAATCTTCTGTCGTTGTTGATCTGAGCCATGTTTTTATTCGACGAAGGGAAGGAAATGACCTCCCGCTCGTAGCATTACTGACGAGCATTGAAACGAAAATTTTAAATATTTTTCTTATATTTGGGTTGATATCTTCATCACAGTTTATTAAAGCATCTACAACGTTATCTGATAGATAAGGCTCAAGTTTAGATCTTAGTAGGTGTTTATCTCTTTTATCAAATATAATCAACTCATCAGCTAGTTGTGGTTTTAACAGTTTTGTATCTGTATATGACTTGATTACACTTTGAGGTAGAAGTTTAGGTATGTTCAATACATTTAGGATATCTATTGGAAAAGGTGTTTGGAGATCTTTTAAAATAAATTCATTAAGAGGAATTTAACCTAAAACTTGGTAGTAATCTTCAAAATTTTGGATGTGATTATTTCGTTCAAATCTTGTCTTTTCGATAGGAACCTAGATATGAACGCAAATAACTTAAACTTTTTCAAAAATCGCTTTGAATTATTCTATAGCTTTATTTCTTTTTTTTCAGCGCACATGATTAAAATTTTGATAAAATGATACTAAGTGGCTGTGTTACAACAAGTTTCACACTTAATATGTATATTCCGCAAATAAATTTAAAAGTACTAAGTGAGTTCCTTAATATAAAGGTACAGATACTACCTTTCCACTCAGATATTTTGTCCAAAGCTTCTACTATATGATGTACACTTGTTGCAAAGACGCATAATGAAGGGAGTTTGGCACCCAAATACTTTGCTAAAACTGTTTTTCGCTTGGGATGATTATATATAATATTTTTTGTCGTTTCTTTAACAAATGATACAACTTTTTGTATTAATGGCACTTTATTGCTTTTAGAAATGGAGTTGTTCGATTTATGGGAATAGCAAGGCGTTTGTTTCGCATTTGTCGCTTTTCCAGAAATTTTGAGCAGCTCCATTTTCGGAAGTGTGTGAAGTTTAATTTTAAAATTTATAACCCTAGACACAATCTGTTATATTTACAGAACAATGTTGGACCGACTTATGGCCAGTTTACTCTTTTGAATTCTCTAGGGGATAAGTCCAGATTTCTGGAAAAGAAGTCAACGTGGCCGAAAAAAAATTATTAGGATTTGTGGACAATACTATTATCCATCGTTTTCCATCCCCAGAATTTTTAACAGAGCGAGTTGGACCGACTTATGGCCAATTTACTCTTTTGAATTCTCTAGGGGATGAATCCAGATTTCTGGAAAATCTGGGGATGGAAAACGATGGAGAATAGTATTGTCCACAAATCCTAATCATTTTTTTTCGCCCACGTTGACTCCTTTTCCAGAAATCTGGATTCATCCCCTAGAGAATTCATAAAAAAAAAAACAAAGAAAACCTTACTGGGATTTCCAAAAATTTTGTACATTAAAAAAAATATTATTATTGGGAGTTCTTGTATTATCGAAATTAACAAAACATATTTTTATAATTTACGGGGGGGGGAGGGGGAATTTCCTTATTTCCCCCCCCCCCCCCCCCCTGAATCCGCGCCAGATTGTTAGTCATACCACATTTTATCAAAATTTAAGTTCTATATTAAACTAGTAGAATTTTTTCACATTTTACTAAATCCTTTTACCTACAATCTGAATTATAAATACTATATAGGAAATAATGTCCTTTTACACTGAACCAAAAATGTACGTGGATACAACGAAAATATACGTTGAGCAAATGAAAAATTTGGCCTATAGGACAGAATTATAGAAAAATGTGTAAGAAAGCCGTATTCAGGCCAATTTAACTGATACCCACAATCATCGCTTTAGAAGAAGGGAAATAATGTAACACAACAAAGTAATGTTTGTATGTTTTTATTTATAAGCAGATGCGTATAAAAAGCTTTTGCGCAAAATTATTACTCTCACAATATTCTGTACGTAAAATTAACTGAAATTGTAATATAAAATAAATGAAAATTCAGTTTAAAACCGGTCTACTTATCTTTCATTTATTTTTAACAAAAAGTTCATTTAATTTTTACTGTCAAAAATTCCACACCATATTCCGTTAAATCAAATAAATATTCAGTTATTTTGTAAAATTTTACTGTCAAATATTCAACACCATATTCAGCTTAAAAACAATTAAATATTATTTTATTAAATTCAGTAATTTTCGTTTTGCTCCACAAAAGAGCCGAATTTCTAAAAAATACCAGACAGACAGCTGTCCGCTTGTTTTTCTTATAAGCGAGAGAGGGAGAGTATTATTATTTACTTACCCTGTTACACACGTTTGTTTTACTTTTGTTGTACTGACCACGTTGTTTACAGAAGAACTCTCAATTATAAGACACCAGCAGCATGAGCGATATGGCTTAACAATTATTTTACTTTTAAAATTTCATGTATTTAACTAAATTATTTTAACAAGTAGAAAATGGGAATTGGTTACACAAAACAAGCAATTCATTTTTTTATAGATAAGTAAAAATTTATTTTTGGTAGTTAAATTATATAAAATAACTGAATGTTTATTTGTTTTTACGGAATTCGTGGTTGAATTTTTTGGCAGTAAAAATGAAATGAACTTTTCGTTACTTTAAATTACATTTTTATTTAATTTAACATAAAGAAGAATTTAACTCAATCAACGGACAATATTAACTGCAACTGAAAATCCGTATTAATATGCACTTAGTTTTTTGAATAACTGTTAGAATCAGTTAAAAATAAATTTGCTTGGAATTTTAAATGTTTATTTATTTAAAAATGACTGAACGGAATATTTCTTAAAAAACTACAGTCCGTTACTGTAATAATATTGTGAGTGTAGAAATTCGCATCGTCTTCTTTTGGATGTCATTTCTAAGAGTATCAGATGAATCGAAACAACGGCTTAATAAATTTTTGGCACTAAAACACTTCTTGAAATAACAAAATGTTTTTGTACAATCGTTCTGATGATGCCAATACACAACTTTTTTTTTAATTCCTATTCAGGTAAACAGTAGTAGTATTGACACTTATGGCTAATAAGTCAATGCAAGTTATTTCACCTTTTTTTTAAATGCGCTTAAACCAGCAAATCTATAATTCCGTATACATACAAACTACTCTTAACGCATAAAATTGAGCGTTTAAACTACCAATACAAACCATATGAATATGACAACATTTATCGTAGAGCTGCAACGATATTTTTTTTAAAAAACTACCCTGCGGGAAATTTGTGTGAATTGGTTTTTAAGCTTTTATGCCATGACCAGTGAACACAGTTTTATAATTAAAAGGAACGAATTGTGATTGGTAAAAATAAGAACATATCACTTAACTGGTACTCAAATATATACTTCAAATATTATAACCATATTTAACATGTTTTACATAATAACATACACATTTAGCCTTAGAATATTTTAAATTTAATAACGACAATTCTTAATAAAAATCTTTTAAATTTTATAATCGTTTTTGAATGCGGGAGTTAATGTTTAAATAGGATTTAGCTACTGCCATAAGTATTATGAAAAACAACAGTAAAATAATATTTCCAAACATTGTAATGGGTGATTTTTTAAGAGCTATAGTTAAAAAAAAGTAAAAAAAAACAAATAAAATTCAGAAAAATTCAGAAAAATTCATGAAATCTTTATTTGAATCGAGAGTACGGTCTATATAATTTAATGTTTGAAAATTATTTCATGCAAATGTTGACCGTAACTGCGCCTCAAATGGTCCATCCGCTTAGTCCAATTTTGGCATACTCTTTCCAACATTTCGGCCGGTATCTCATGAATAAATTCTTCAATGTTGTCTTCCAATGCGTCAATTGAAGCGGGCATGTGTGTATAGACATGAGCTTTAACATAGCCCCACAAAAAATAGTCTAAACGCGTTAAATCGCACGATCTAGGCGGCCAATTGACCGGTCCCGAACGCGAAATAAATGTTGACCAAACTCGCCTCTCAATAAGTCCATTGTTAAGCGTGCTGTGTGGAGTTGTGGCACCGTCTTGTTGAAACCCCATGTCATGCAAGTCAAGCTCTTGCATTTTGGGCAAAAAAAAGTTGGATATCATCTCACGGTAGCGCTCACGATTCACAGTTACGTTACGGTTCGCATCATCTTTGAAGAAGTACGGTCCAATGATGCCACCAGCCCATAAACCGCACCAAACTGTGACTTTTTCTGGATGCATTGGTAGCTCTTGCAATGCTTCTGGCTGAACTTCACTCCAAAATCGACAATTCTGCTTATTAACGTACCCATTAACGCTGACACAAGAAGCGCGCGATGGATTTTCTTAACAGAGCACGCATTTTGATAATAAAATTCAATCATTTGCAAGCGTTGTTCGTTTGTAAGACGATTCATGTTTAAATTGTAGACCAAACTCAAGATGTTTGACAGTGAAACAAAACAAGCAACGTGCGTCAGCTGTTCAAACCAGTGTTGCCAAAAAGTAAAAAGCTAAAAAATCACCCGATATTTTTGAAATTAAACAAAATTATGATTGTTTTGTTGTCAGCGGTAGTTTCAATAACTTTCTGGTTCTCTAAAAATTGCAAATTCTTTTTCTTTTACCTTTTGATTTTAATGCATGCAATTTATGAAGTAGACCAGAAAATGGAAGGAATGCTAATGAAGGTTTTCCAGAGCTGAAAACTGGATTAAATGAAATTTACTTTACTACCAACTAAGGTAAAGGCTTATCTTATAAAAGGGAAACATAATATTTCACAGGAATAAAAACGAGGTAATCTCTGCCATAAATATCCATTATGCGGGTAATATCGACAATATTAATTATAACTTTAACCATATTATGTTTTTTTATTTTTAATACTACAACAACATCTGTATAATATCAATACAGTAATAATGCATTAAATGCATATACGCATTAAAAATGCCTCTATATAAGTATAATTGTTGTAGGGAATTTTACTTGTATTGGCAGCCTTTTCGCATAAATCTTAAAGTTGCATTTCTGTTTTATTTTAATCTAAACCATAAATTAATTAAATTATTGAATTTTGGTATACATTTTGTAACAAATTTAATATTAAGGAATATAAAAGAGAATTAATAAGAAAAAAATTTCTTAAAAATTTAATCAAAACGTTATGTTATGGAACTCGTCATATAACAACAGCATTGGTACTACAGCATACTTTAAAGCAAGTTTTGTATTTATTTTCATTACATTAATAAATACTTACATTTTGCCGCAAACAATATTTCTTTATTAAATTCTTGCTAAAATTATTGCATTGTATTGTTTGACTTAACAAATAACTTTTAACAAGACTTTGTAGCATTTACAAGCCAAATATTCATCCTGTCTGCTTAAAACAATACATTTATTAAATATTAAAAACTACAATTGTAAATAACCATTGTTATTTTTTTTTTTTTTTAATAAAAATCCGCAACAAACCACCAAAAGGCACAGCATACAACACCATAAAGTATTTCTCGAAAAACGTATAAAAAAAAACTAGAAGCAAGAACTGCAACAAAACAGTCAACCAAAAAAAGAAAAAAAAAATGTTGAACAGCGGAAATGCAACGGTCGTCATCAAACAAACAAAGTGTTGTTTGGTTAAACGAAAAATAAACCAAATGATGAAAAATAAATGTCTGCATATTTGTGGGAGAACGAAAAAAAAAAAAAATCAGCAGAAAACGAAATGGGATAATGCAGCAAAATTTCAGACTAAAAATGCCAAAACAATATGGCGATAAGTGCTGGTGGCAGTCAGTGTAGCAAGAAACCAACTCACACAAAAACAAATGCAGTTCTGTTCTGTGGCAAGTGCTGAAGAAACATTTGATGTTCCGTTTGTAAATGATGACGATGATGATGTGAATGCAGATGGATGCATGGATGGATGGATGAATGAATGAATGAACGAATGGTTGGTTATGTACTGGCATGCACATAAGTATTTGTGTGTATATGAAATTAATCTTGTGCATGCAATTGAGTGCAACTAACTGGTGATGACGTTTTACAAAGTTTTTGTGTGTAAAACTGTAAGTAATAATATTTAAAATTGGAATATTTAGAGTAATGCCAATGTGCTTCGGAAAAATTTTGAAAATTATTATTTCAGGGATGGCAAAATTTTTAATTAATTTTATAATTTTTAGTTTTGTATGTTCAAAAGTTCTGTATAGCTTATTTTTAAGTCTTAAACTTGGTCGTTCACAGGTGTTCAAAAGTTCTGTATAGCTTATTTTTAAGTCTTAAACTTAGTTGTACCTCTTTATGTGGAAATTTGTTTTGGTTGGACTTATCGCTCAGAAATTACGAATTTGAATTTTCCTCTCGTATTACATTTAACTTCATATGGGGCAAGTTTTTAAAGATTTTTGCTTCAAACATAAATTTTTATGATTAAGATTTTTGTATGAAGTGCTAAATTCCCAATTTTTTATATTTGATAAATACACTGAAATTTATTGTTGAGGGAAAGCTAGCCTCTATGAGCATTTCACTGGTTGCTTAGGCCAGATCATCAGGAAACCTTTTCCAAAGATTTTAGAAAAGCTAAAAATATTATACAAATAAAACCCTAAGGCGAATAAGAATTTTAAACACTCAAAGTCTATTTGTAACAATATCAAAGCTTTAACAAAACGCCAACAATAAACAGTGAGTTTATCTTTTCTTACATCCCCCTTTATTTTTATGGTTTTGGTAAGAATTTTTAAGATTTCAATGTTTGCTTAAGTGCATAATTTATAAATTAGTCATCAAAGCAATCGTGACAAAAAAATCTTTTACTTATTTTGGGGGAAATCTCTTATAACAAAACAGCTTCCGCAAAATTAAATTGAAAAGGTGGTACAACTAAAACGCACGATGTTAATTGTAAATACAGCAAAAAATTTTCAGAGAATGATATTTTTTTTATTCCCATAGACTTAGACAATTATGTATTAAACAAAATATCGGCCAAATGCTCGCCACGTCTTCGGTGGCATACCTCTATCCGATGGTGCATATTTTCAATGACTCTAAAGCATAATTGACTTTCAATGTTGTTAATGTGCCGAATTATCTCATGCTTTAGCTCTTGAATTGTTCTTGACTTATGGATGTAAACTGTTTCTTTTAAATATTCCCAAAGAAAGAAGTCCAACCGCGTCAAGACACATGATCGTGGCGGCCAACTAACATCGCGACGACGTGAGATAACACGGCCATTGGGTTTCTTGCGCAAAAGAACAATTGTTTCATTGCTGTGTGGCAAGTGGCACTATCCTGTTGAGAACCACATATCGTCCAGGTCCATATCATTAATTCCTGGCCACAATAAAACCGTAAGTATCTCGCGATACCGAACACCTTTCACGGTAACTGCTTGGCCGACCTCATTTTCGAAGAAGCCGCCAGCCCATAAACCGCACCAAACACTATCTCTTGGTGGATGCATCGGGTTTTCAACAATCACTCGTGGATTCTCATTTGCCCAAATGCGGAAATTCAGCTTGTTAACGAATCCACTGAGGTGAAAGTGCCTCAAAATAATATGTTCTGTGGCTCTCTACGATAATTAAAAATCTTGACTGTATAACTTTAAATAAATCATATTTTTTTATTTTCAATAAACAATTTAATAATTTTATAAACTGTTTTTTTTTTTCATATTTTTAGCTTATTTTTTAAGCTGTTTTTAATGGCTTATTTTGTTGTGCTTATAAAAACTTTACATAGTTATTACGATGTGTAAACAAACTTGATTAACATTGTCAACACTACACCCAGATACGACTAATGTAACCACAATATGGTTGCCGGTGAAAATAATATGGTAAAATTATCCATAATATGCTTAACAATTTTCGCTAAAAATATTTTTGTGAAGTGACTATATTTAAACATTTTTTTTCTCTGCGTATATGTATCAAGGTGCCTTATGTTGGACTTATCTCTATTTCTAATGGCAAAAGGGGAGAGAGTATATTGTTACTGCATTATGTTATAATTCACAAAACATTAACATCTGTTAAAGTACATAAAATTCAACTTTCGTTTTGCTTATGATTCAAAAAAAAGAGTTTAAAAAAGAAAAGAGTTTATACTTATAAATACGATATGAAACGGAAATAACAGGAAACGGAAATAAAATGCTATTAAATATATGAGCAAAATAGACTATCAAGAAATTTTAGGTTTATGTGTTTAACTGCTTTACTGTGTTAAAGCACTGCATACAAGCACATCTTCAACTCTTTTCCCCAGTTACAGAAAGCCTTTAAGAAAAAATTAAGCATATTTTAGGAAAATATATGTTTATTGGAAAAAAGAATATGTACTGAAGTAAGAAATGGTTATAAACACAAAAATATGTTTAATGAAAATAAAGTGTAATGCAGCACAAAGCAATAAACTCAAATCACTATTGAATTGATGTAGGAAATTTCTAGTTTTATTTTTTTACAATTTTCCTTTCCTTTATAAAACTTTCTTACAAAAATATAAGAAAAAATGTTATAAAGCATTTCGTTTTTTCCGGTTTTTTCTACTTTGTGGTGCGAGTATTGAAGCAAAAAATTAATAAAATTCTTTTTCAGGAAAAGTCTGAGTCTGAGTGGAAGTTTATAAAATGCAAAGCAAAATGTAGAAAAGAAAAATTTTTCAAAATTATTAAGGTTTACAAATCATGTATGTTTTATAACCACATACTTGTGCTAGATGCTTATGGATGCACTACTGATGCTACCCATGCAACGTAGTCGCTGCAACATTCTATTGCATTACTACAAACAAAGGTATTTGTGTTTGTACTTCAGTTGCTACAAATGCCAATGTTTAAAGTTATTAAAGAGGAAGAGAGAAAGAAATAGCGTAATGCTTAATTTCCTTCACCCTATAAAACCCTGATTACAATGATGTGTTTAAAACCAGGAAAGATAAAATTAATAAAAGGTTTAACGGTAATTTTTTTATTTTATAATTAATTAAACAATTAAATGTTTTGGTTAAACTAAGATAATGGAAAGTTTTAATACAAATAAGTTATAAATAACAAGTTACAGCACAACCTTCGCAACAAATTTATAGAGTAAAAAAAAGCTTAAAGCTTTTTATATAGTCATACCAAAATTCAAAAATGATTTTTAAAATTTCCAGAACAGGCTTTGCTCATAGTTTTCCAATTTAACCATTTAGTGGTTAGATTTAGCAATTTTTCATTATGTTTCGAATAAATTTAGTCATTAGCCCTTTGTTAGCCACTTTTGTTTAGCCAAATTTTTTTTTAAGTTTTAAGAATATTTGAAACAAAAAATTGTGATAAATCCTGTTATGATAATGATGAAATTAAAAATTTTTCTAAAATTAAATTTAAGTTTAAATCATAGTAAAACAAGGAAATATATTTTTAATATCAATGAAACGCGCTTTATTGGAAAGAAACTTTTATGAAATTAATGTTTAAATATGATTTCTGTCATGTGGCCGTCAGAGAACCTCAAAATCACTATTTTTCTTGATTTATTCATACGCTAAAATTTACATTCATTCTTTGCTTGCAAAACAAAGTTCAACGTTGGTAATTTTTGCATCCTTTCGTACACATTTTATTTTTGCATTTATTTGTTTTTTATTGAAAGTGCTTTATTTGCATTTTTGTTGCTCACGCAATATAACACAACTGAGTAAATTCAAAAGAACACATTCTTATACTTTTGTTTACATTAACAACAACAATAAACCACTCGATGAGACGCTTTTTCCAAATTAACAACAATAAAAGCAACAATAACAAGAATACATTGTACATACCTACTACTACTACTACTGTACTTTTTAAAATGAAAAATAGTCTGTTTCTATGGAAATTGTGTGTACCTACATACATATGTATGTGTGTTTAGTTTCATTTAATTTTTTTTTCTTTTACTACATAGTTGCTGCTGAATATCTTCATGAGTAATGATTGTTTCATTTCAGGCTTTTTTGTTTGTATTTTTTTTTTCTTTACCAAAACAATCATTGTCTGTTCGGTACACAAACATCTTTATTAAAAAACGAAGCTAACGATTGTATAAATAACAAAGCACGATGTGCGTTATTTGAATGACTGCAAACCAACAGCGAATATTTGCGGTTGCGCAAGTTTGACTGTATGACCGTAAGCGAGTGTATTTGTTGTCGTTGATTAAATGCGATTTTTTTTCAATCGTATAAAGCTGTTCTCTGGTGGCCGTCAAGGCTGGCGCGTAGAAGGTGCTATCTGGAACGCCAATTTTCAACACCTTTTCGCAAGCTGACCATCATCGTTTTTGAAGACATATGGACCAATGACTCGTCAGCCCATAAAGCGCAGAAAACAGGAATTTTCTTTGGATTTAATGGTTATTCGACAAAACAAAAGCTTGCGGATTTTTCGCACCCTAAATGCAACAATTCTGATTATTTACGTAGACATTCAACCAGAAATGGGCTTCATCGGAAAATGGAATGGAAAACGGACTGGAAATTCAAAATTAATATCTATGTGTGCTTCACCCATTTGCCGAATTATTTTGATTAAAAATTTCAGCAATTTGCACGCGTTGTTTTTTTGTAAGTCGATTCATAATGAAATATCAAAGCAAACCAACCAAAAAGCAACTATCAGCTGTGAAATGGGTGCTCAAATAAATCAGTGATGCCAATTTAAAGTTGTGACTCTCTAAAAAAAAAAACAACCCTTATGTATGTGCTAGGGTAATCTTAAAGAAAAAACCTTATGTGTGAAAAACCAGATTTTCGATTAATCGATTAATCGACATAAATAATTCGAATTATTCGTTAATCATAAATAAGCAATTTTAAATTATTTGAACAGTTAATCAGCCAAAATTAATCGATTAATCGAACAACGATTTATCGTTTAAATACCCTAGTATGTACACCAGGAAACCGCAAAAATCTCTTATTTGCTTGATTTATCCATACGCTTAAATTTACATCAATTCTTATCCTGCAAAACAAAGTTCATCGTTTTGTAAACACTTTATTTGTGCATGTGCGAGATGGATGATTGAACGTGCTCAAGACGATTTAACTAAAGTCATCGGCATCGGATTTTGACAGTTCGTGATTATTTCTTTTGATTTGTTAGTGTTTTGCTAAGAATTGTTGTCATTTCGAGCTATGACCACCAACAATGGAATCCAAAAAACCCTATGTTGTTTCTGTTGTTTTTGGATTGTTGTAGTTCCGACACCACCTGTAGTTGAATAAGCATTGAACATGCTTTATTTGCATTCACTCAATACTCATACAATAGCAGCTTTAACAATGGTGAAAGAAAATACTAAGAATGTTTCAACATACGATCCACCTTAATCGATAATTACTAGTAGTGAGAAATTGAGCTGAGGAAATATGAACATCTTTTTTATTTTCAGGAAATTTGTGTGTTCTTTTTGATATAATCGCCTTAGTAACGCCTTAACTGTATATTATTATATTAATTAAAAATGAGTTTTTTTTTTTTATAACACCCAAAGATAGTTACATATAATTAATTTAAAAGTTTGCTTGCTGTATTTTTAAAAATTACATTCATAATATTTATGACTTAAATAAATATAGAAATTAATTTATATGATATCATTGTCTTTACAATATTCATCAAATGTGAAATAAGACTGTTATGTTTTTAAATGTTAAACGTTAAAATGGATTTTAAAACTATTTTCAAAATGTACCTTTTTGGGAAAGTGTTTCTTTTTGGAAACTTAAATGTAACTTTCTCGAAATTTCACTAGCAACACTGATTTAAGTACTCATTGTCCACTCGATGAGAAAACGACGACTGTCAATGAGCACGGGTGTATGACTTTCGTTTATTTTTTAGTTTTTGTATTTGTTTATTGTTTGTATTTCCCTCCAAGCCCACAAGGGACTAGGACTAGTCCAAAAGTAACACAAACGTTTGGAAAAACATGGTCTATTTAGCACGATGTCCTAGGGGAGGACCATATAACTCAGCTTTCGACTACAAAGGAGTAGTTTTAAAACTACTCGATGGTATACTCAATAGGATTAGTTTTGAAGTCGTTTAAAAACGAACACATTTCTTTAAAAAACGAAGACATGTCGTCTAACTACAAACACTTTTTAACAATGACATGGTTCATGCTTGCATTACATTGGACGAGTCCATGGAGTAGTCCATTTTATGCAAATGGATCAGATGGTCCAAAATTATTTGCAGGTTTGTACCAGCTGCGAATGTGTGTTGCTGAGTAAGTTTGATTGTATGAACGCAAAAGAGTGTATTTTATGGTAGTCATAAAGTGCGAATTTTTTGAGATTTAATATGAAAACAAAAATTACATTTTATCGATAATGTTAAATATAAAATGTGTCGCCCGGAAGTGTGGCTAATCGTAACCTCTTTAATCAGTGCAGAGGTTCGTGTTCAAAGGTCTAAGTTACGTTTAAAAAGTTTAAAATACAATTCGTTATTCTAAATGTTACTCTTAATAAATTTTAAAAACAAACCAATTATTCAAAAATTTCCCCAATGTATTTATATATTTATTACTAACTGACCTGGCAAACGTTGTTTTGCTATACTTAGCAATATGCCAAAAAAATGAACTTTTTCGTTTTCAAGCTATAAATGCCGAATGATTTTTAATACTTCGGGGGTAGAGTCAAGTACCCTACTTGCTTATAAGCGTGCCCATCACTTGTCCTAAAACGGTTATTTAGGGTGGCCCTTAAAACTTGGATTTCTTGACTTTTTATGAATTTAATTCATCATTTATGTTAATAGCTACAAAATCAATGTTTTTATGTGTTGAATAGTTAGTTTGGGTAGCAATCTTCCATTTTTGGTTTTTGTTAGAATAATACACTGAAAAAAACAAAGTGGCAACAACAAAACTTAGAAGTAAGAAAATACTACTCCTAACATAAATCGCGGCACAAATTGGGCTGAATATTATGGCTTGTCATGCAACACAGTTGTTAATGACATCAAAATCTAAAATTCTACGGTGGTGCGTGGCGATCGAATTTTTCGTTTACAAGAAAATTCGGAAAATGTAAAAAAGGCGAAAAAAATGAAAAAATTGGGTTTTTGACCTTCATTCACTTATAACTTTTGAAGTATGAGCGTTAACTTCAAGCACCAACGCAGAACTTTCGATATTTTAGTCATCAACAACTATGTTATCTCCCAAGGCATAATATTCAGCAGAATTTGTGCCGTATAACAAACAGTACAGCCTATTTTCAACAAATTTTATTCATTAAATTAAAAACAGGGTGAATTTAAAAAAAAAAACGTAAATGTATGCTACTTAAATTAGTTATACACTGGTTTTACTTTGGGAAACAAAATTCCTTTCCATGTGATAAGTAAATATACTTATATTTCATTTACTATTGTGATAAAGCGGCAGTAGATATTTTAGCCGACACCTTTGCGTGCTTATTAATTACACAGCCTCACAAAAATATGAAAAGGTTCTGACCCAGAAACCAGACCCACCAATCCTTATGTCTTATGACCTCCTGAATGCGATGCCGCCATAAGAATTGTAAATTACAGAAAAACCCAACAATTGAATTCATTTCTAATGACGGAATCGAATTCAGAAGGTTAAAATACATAAGGATTAGTTTCTGGGTCATAATTTTTTTTATTTTTTGTGGGGCTGTGTTATCAATCTCTTATTATCTGTTCTCAAATGATTTACTAAATAAAAAACAGACGAAAAAATAAACGTCAACAGTCGTTTACTTCACTTTCAATAATTCAAGAAAATTGATAATATTCAAAAGTTGTCATTACCTTGTCTTCCTCAATGTTAAAAAGATATATCGATAGACCTGTAGATGATGTATACTCATTCCACAGTAATATCGATGTGGAGAGAGTGTTTGCGATGGCGAAGACGAACGAGGATATGGCACCTCATAAAGAAATATACAATATACAAATGTCAGCAAGTAAAGGCCCGGCAAAACAAATGCATTCACTTCCTTTTCGATATTTTGCAGTTCTATCCAACGAAGCAAGATATGGAAAATGGTGTGAGAATAATGAAAAAGGTTTTTCAGGAAAATAAAAAATGGAATGTTAAGGAACGAATAAAGAGATTGGAAGAGATGGAGAGCAAGCAACAAGTAAAAAACGACGTCCTATTTCTAAATTTGCTTTATGTGAATGAGCCTATGGAATTATTTGATTTATTAAATGAACTATGTTATGTCGACGTAATCGGATAAAAATTCGTAAAAAGCAAATAAACATTAAATTATAAATATCACGGTGAAAAAGTTTGGCAAACAACAAATTTGGATTAAGAGTCCCAACTCAAAGAAAAGCTAAAGAATTTGCACTCTTATGTAGATCTCTAAAAATTTAAATAATAAAATAACTTGATGTTTTGAAAAGTATAAATAATAAAGATTTCTATGTTGTTTTCTATTTGGCCAATTTTTATTTATCTGTTTGTATTTCCTGGTTAAGCTAATACGGCCTATAATCTTTTATGTAATTAAAAACACAATTTTAATACATTTTTCCCGACGTTTCGTCGATTTTTTGTCGACTTCTTCTGGGGATCGTCTATTTAATTAAAACATTACATTAATAAACAATTATTTACCAAATTAAATACAATTCTAGTAAAATAACTAAAATTGCAGGTTGAACTTTCAATATTCTCCTTGGACATTTCTAATAAATAGCCATGGGTTACAGGATGATTTATTTGAAAACAAACTTTAAGAGAAAAGTAACAAAAATATTGTTACGAAATTTGAATTATCTATGAATTATTTATAGATTAAGCTATAAGTAGCATTACTTTAAATTGTTATTTACTTCACTGAATTGTAGACCATAGATTAATTTGTAGAGTTTCGAATACGAACAGAATGGTCTGGAATCGACTAAAAGGTGCTTGAATCTACTAGTCTACAACTATTACCAGTAGTGAATTATAAATACAGGCTGACTCTTAAAGTTAAGTTCAGTTTGTTTTCAGACATTAGACGGTTCAGTTCGAAACTAACAATATTGGATAAAAATTGTGAAGGTTGTAATCAGTGTTGAAAAATTCAGTACTTTGGTACTTTTTTCAGTACTTTTTCATATTAAAAATACCGTAGTACCCCCGCGTTGTTTTCAGTACTTTTTTATCCTTTAAGGTTTTTTAAGTGTGATGTGATTGATCACTTCGATAGCAGGCTTTGGTTATCATGTGTTTGTTGCAAAATTTATGTTGTTGTATTTTAAAAATAATTAACTACGTTAATATTGAAATGCAAAGCGTGGATGCCAGGATCCATATTTTGCTTTCCACAATGGGATATTTGTTCTTACAACTGGCAAGAAAACTCTATAAAAAGGGATGCATAGGATAATATGTTAGTGGAAAATTTAAATGAAAACCATATTTATAGAAACGTGCAATATAAGGGAAATGGTTTATAAAGTAAAAGAAACTGCGAAATCGTTTTAATCGAAACACTAAGAACTAAATTTTTTTTTGAACATAAAACTTTAAAAGTGATAATCAATATTGTTTCCCGAAGAACAATTAGCATAATACTGATATTATTTACAAACGATAAAGAAAACTATAATATTATCAATTCACAATTCCGTGTTCTAGCGGATCTTTCAGAAATAAAGCATTTGAGAACTGAATATTTTTAAATTTCATGGAAAAATATAGCCAATATTATACCTCAAATATAAAAACTGTTTTGCTATTAAATACTTAGATAAATGAATTCTGTGGCATTTTGACAAAACATCTTAAGTCAAATTTAAAAAGTTACAACAATGTTGTTAATCAAGCGAATTTTCATTTAAAAAACATTTTTGTTTACGTTTTAAATTTTGTATTATTAACGAAATTTTTCTTTCATTTTGGTTTATTTTGTTTTTTGATTAAAATCTTTTTTTCCCCGAGATTTTTTTTAAAAACTTTTTTGCTATCTTATCTTGACTTAAGGTGTTTTCTCAAAATGCCACAGAATTCTAATAAAATATTTTTTGTTCCTTTTATTTTCATAAATTTTTTTTTTTTTTTAACCAAAAGTACCATTTGGTGGGAAAAATACTCTTTTAGTTGAAGTTCAGTACCATTTCAAAATTTCAATTTTGCAACACTGGTTGTAATTAATTTCAATAAAGTTTGTTAAGTTAAATAAGTGTGTTTATTTATTTTGATTTGCAATTTAAAGAACTCAACGGTTTATAATAAAGAGAGTACCAAAACACGTCTATGAAAGGAAAAACGTAACAATATATATTTTATTTTATATTTTTAGACAATATTTTGGGATTACATCGTGTAATTCTTTCGTATTACTTTGGTTAAAGTGGTTGCCAAGCACCCCAGATTCGATCCCAGGCAGAGGACGAAAAATTTCATTATGGATTTCGAGTTTTAAAAAATACGTGGCTTCAAAATCCTACCAAACAATCCATCCAAAAAATCCCCTGACCACCCCTCTTCCTGGAAAAGAGATAAAATCATGGCAAAGATTAGCAATGTTCCCCTCCACTAAAATAAATACATGGAGGGCGTTGTTTCTAGGCAACGACAAATGGCAACCCCATTACCCTAGGACCTGCTACAGCAGACCAATCATCTACTTAGCTGTAACAACAACCGATTAACGAAACTGATACAAGGCAAAGTTACAATTCAATGGACCGGTACTTCAAGAAATAATACAGTGAAAACTTACATGGGAAGAAGCAAAAATAATTTTTAGCAAATCGAGTGGAAGGGTTGATGGAGAAAAAAACACCGTGTGAATTAAAACTATTGGATTTATTTTTATTTGGTTATTTGGACTCACGGGTCCATATCAACTAATATGTCAACATCTAACGAAACTCAGCCACATTTAGGCTAAAAAGTTAGAGAATTTTTTGACAAAATGAAAGCGTTGAAGTGCCATATCCACAAACTCTTATTCCATAAATAGGCTTTCATGTTCTTTACAATAAAAATAAACCATCTTAGGTCTTAAACTTGTCTTTTTTAATTAAACAAACCGTTTGTTACATACGAGTTTTGTTTTCACTCATACGTAAAAGTAGGGTGTTTAAGTATACTATATAATATCCATCACTCTACACGTTCTAAGTTTGTTATAAAAGTAGTTGTTACCGTTGCATTTTATTGTTGAGGTTTTTGTGGATTTTAGTACATTTTAAACATTGTTTAACTTCTTGTGGTTTGTCTCAAATACAATTTTATTCTCATACTTAAATAAACAAGCACACTTTTACACACAGCCATACATATGTACAAACGAAAAACACATGTACAATTGCATACTTTCACTCACACTTAAAGAAGAAACACATTTATTTTTCGCTTACTTACATTCGAAATATCCATTTTTTATTCACATTTATAACTAAGAAATACAAAGTATTATAAACAGTTAAAAGTATCAAGAACAGCAGTTGTATTTGTTAGGAGCACATGATGTTTTTAGTGTGCAAATAATGTGTGTTTAATAATGTGGCAATAATTTATGATACCAAAAAATACAAACGAAAAGAAAACTAAACGAAAATATTTCAAAAAAAAAAACTTTAAAAAATAAAATGCATTTTTATGATTGGGAGTGATTTGTAGCTGCATCTTGTCCACAGAATTCAAACGATCTTTAAGTATTTTTATATGTATTTAAAATTTTAAAATAAAACAGACAAAAGTTTTTATATATGTAATTTTTAAGTATAACTAAAGAGAAGACCAATTGTTGCTTTATTTTTTAAAATTATCGAATAAAAAATAAACTTAAAATACACCGTGATACACTAAAAATATACATGGCTCATGTAGAATTTCTGTTTTGTTTGAGTTTATGGAATACGGAAATACTAAAATAAAAAAAATTAATACCCTCCAGCACCACGAGTGAGCCCACTATAAGAAATTTTTCCTTTTTTTCGGTCAAAACTAATTTTTAGCTAAACGAATGAATGATTTTTTAGATTTGCTCTTTGGAAGTCTCTCTGTCTCTCTTACAGCTCATAAATTTTAAGTCGCGCACGGCCACGAGAAAAAAGTTAGCTAATGCACTATAATGCATTTTTTTTTTTTTTTGTTTTTCTGGGTTCACACTTTGAAAGTTAGCTTTCAGAAAGTTTATTGGTGAGAGGGGAGAGAATTATAGCAAGTTATCTTCCAATCTCATTGATAAATTAAGACTTTCTGAAAGAAAACTTTCGTAGTGTCAACCCAGACTTTTATCACACAAGCTCTCACATTTTTGCAAAGAAATTTTTTGTCAAACACTCTCACGAGCGGAAATTTTGAGACACTATTACAGTTTTTATTCACACATAAAAAGATCATTTGTTTCAAACAAGTTTTAATTACAAAATTTGATTTTAAAGTTCTGAATTCTTTGCCATTAGGCAAAAATATCTTAAACAACGCATTTTGGGTTTTTTATTGGCTTTAATCCAATTTTCTGTTTTCTTTCGTTTGGTATCAATACCTTAGTCTACCACAACTTTTTTTAATCGAAGACATCTGCTTTTTAAGAAAAAAAGCCTTTGAAATACACCCAATAAGTAAATTTCGACATTTTTACCCCCTTTTATAATTTTCATAACCTACTACCTGACCCGGTCTGTGTTGCTGGCCCTAAGCAAACATTAACCCATTAAAGACTGAACCCCGATTTCGTGGTACGATTTTGATGAAATTTCACACATTTGATATTATGGGCATTTATATTGACATTGCGTTTTTTTTTTATTTTTACCTGTCAAACCTTGGCCCCTAGACCATGGGTATTTTTCTACCCACTTCGCTCTAAAAGAGTTCGAAAACACAAGATTTTTTGAAAACCAAAAATTTAAAAATTCATTTATTGCATGCATTGATGTGTGTGTTGTGTGCTTATTTCACTATGTACGTTGAATCTATCCCAGCGGTAAAAGAAGACGTACGGATGCCTTCTAGAGGACCTTTGTATTCCTTCTTTTGGATGAAAAGAATGGTGAAATTTTAAGGGCCGATGTTGGTTTTGAATAAAACACATTATGAAAATATTGGTATGGTTCAATCATGTATGGAACAAAATATCGGCCAAATGGCTGAGGCATAATTGAGGTTCTAAGCCGTTAATGGGCCGAATTATCTCATCCTATAGCTCTTGAATTGTTGCTTGCTTATCGACGTACACCTTTTCTGTCAAATAACCCCAAAGAAACAAGACCAACGGTGTCAAATCAAATGATCTTGGCGGCCAATTGACATCGCCACCACGTGAGATAACACGGCCATTGAATTCGTTGCGCAAAAGAGCGATTGTTTCGTTAGCTGTGTGGCACCGTCCTGTTGAAAGCACATATCGTCCACATCCATATCTTCCAATTCGGGCCATAAAAAGTTCGTTATCATCACACGATCTCATTTGATTAATTATTGTTAGTTCATATTTAATATATGAAGATTCAATAAAAAAATAATGACCAAAAAAAAATATCACGATAGCGAACACCATTCACAGTAACTGCCGGACCGGCCTCATTTTGGAAAAAATACGGCCCGATGATGCCGCCAGCCCATAAGCCACACCAAACAGTCACTCTTGTGAGGGCATTGGTTTTTCGACAATCACTCTTGGATTATCATTCGCCCAAATGCGGCAACTCTGCTTATTGCCGAATCCACTGAGGTGAAAATGTGCCTCATCACTGAATCACGAAGTGCATTTTGATTTGAACGCCCATATTAATAATAAGACATAATAAGGTGAGGTTCACATTCAACATTGGCCCTTTACAAGGTTTGATCGCTTTATTCCACTCTCGTATCTTTTTACACACGTTGTCATTGCTCTCACTTCTTTTGCAGTTACATAAGAATGGTAACGGGATCAAAAAAAAAATTCTTTTGATTTTGCTTGTGCGAAAAAACATAACAAAAAATGTTACTCCTTCTCTTCTCTGTTGTCATAGAAGGGAATGTAGAAAGTGCCGAGGCCTTATTACTAATGCTTTGGATGCTGCTATGGTGTATGCCAGGAATTTACACTGCATGCTAAGTAAACCTGAAGGATCTCCAATCATGAGTCAACTTTATTTCATGTGAGCGTTGTTGAGGCATTGGTGTAAGAGAAAAAGTTGTCACAAATGCACAAGAAATGGCAAAGCGCGTGGAGAGCTTTGACCATATGATAAGCCATATTATTCAGCTTGACCGTTTTGGATAATGTGAAGCAAAACTGAGTTTGGTTGTACAAAATGCAAATTTTAGTTACACCCAACGCTTTTTTTGCACATTTTCATGCTGGTGTCCCAAAAAACATTAAAAATATAAAATTATCTCAATAATCGACCACAGATTTGATATTTATTTCTTTATTTTTTTACTAATAAATAGTTCATTTTACATAAAACAACGCATTTTTACTTGCAAAAAATTAAAATAAAAACTATGTGTTTTGAACCCTCTGACAGCGAAGAGGGTATTTAAATACCCATGTCATTGAATCAAACCTGTGGTCAACGTTATTGGCCCAATTTAGCTAATATTTTGTTCTAAAGCAGAGCACACCTAAGGCTATAAGTCACCAAGAGGGTTTTCCGATTTTCCACTCTCCCAATTTTCCAGAGCCGTTGTCGTTCACTTTTTCCAAATATTAAAAATTGCTAACTTGTAAGCCGCTAACTTACCCAATTAAAAGGGGCAAAATTTAATTTCAAAAATTTGTTTAAGTAGTCTTATAATTTCTTTATCTATCTGTAAAAACCAATTTCCGATACCTCTTACCTGAAGTTAGCCAGAATTTTTCTACGAAGGCTCTGTTTTTGGGTAAATGGGTTAAATTGAGCTTTTAACGAAATTTACGGCCTTTGAATACAAATCCATGAAATACACACCTATCATAAAGTTTTTTTTTATAGAAAACCTTACATAGGGTGTAGATATCGAGCCTTTGGTGCAATACCGTAGTAATTCAAAAAATCGTGAACTGAGAAAAGTGCATTTGAAGTTTTCAGCCATCTTTTTAATAGTAGTTCCGTTTACTTAAGTTATTTTTTTACAAGTTTTTTAATAAAGAGGAATGTTTTGTAATTAAAAAAAGGTGAAAAATTATTAATAATATTAAATATATTTTTTATATTAATATAAATATGGTTGAAAATAGCTAGAGGCAATAAAGACATTTTTAGCTGTAAAATCTAAACAGTTAGAGATAGAACCATAATCTTTTTTTCTTTAGATAGATATTTTCCCAAAGATCATTTCTGCATACCCAGCTCAAAAAATTCAAATTTTGAGTTACTACGATCTTGCACCAAAGGCTCGATATGGTCTTAATCAAAAAAGAAACGAATGTTTTTAAGGCAAATTGGAAATTATATTTATTTATTACTTCATCTTAAGGCCAGCGGATAGACAACGTTTTTAGTTTTTTTATTTTGTGTAAAAACGTATACATTCTTTGGCTTGCCAACTCGGGAGCAAACCACATACAACTGGCCGTTTAAGCCAGCAATAGTCAATGATAGGCCTTGTGCTTTGCTGATGGTAATAGCAAAGGCAAGACGCAAAGGGAATTGGAACCGCTTTAATTGGAATGGTAAATCGTTGGAAATCATCGGAGTTCGTGGATTTCGAAAGTTTTAAAATTTTGATATTGGAGAATATTTATTTGTAAATATCTTCGGAACTACATAACCGATTTAAAATATCTTGTTTTAAAAACATGACAACGGCATTCAAAAAAAATTAAATAAAATAAAAAAAGCAAAAAAAAAATAAATCTGTGGCATTTTGACAAAACATCTTAAGTCGAATTTAAAAAGTTGAAAAAAAATGCTGTTAATCATACGAAATTTCAATCAAAAATCATGTTTGTGTACGTTTTTAAAATTTTGTATTATAAACGAAATTTTTCTTCAATTTTGGTTTATTATATTTTTTTATAAAAATGATTTTTTCACCGAGATTTTTTTAAAAACTTTTTTGCTATCTTCTCTCGACTTAAGATGTTTTGTCAAAATGCCACAGAAATAAATATACATGTATATTAGAGCGACTCAAGTTGTATGGCAGCAAAATTCGTACTCGATGTACCCTCCTAAAAATGAACCTTGGATATTTTTAAGATGACATTTTAAATATTACGGCTCCAGGGTTGACCTCTCGTGAGCTGGACCAGTTTGAAAAAGGGTATATTTTTGCATGTTTTGTTACTTTAAGAATCAGCATATACAAGTTGGGTATCGTAAGAAAGGTTTTTTTAAGGCGCGTCTAACTGTATATAAAATTCGTCCAAGGACGATCATCCATATCCTTTTTTAAGGATTTTCTGTAAAAAAAAAACGGTTTTTTGTTCGGGGTTGTTTGTAATAATAGTGCCAAATTAACATATTTTAATCTTCAGTCGATTTAATTAAATACGTGCTAGTTCGCGTTTTGACAAAAATGCAATGGGGTGGTAACCCTTTGTTTTAAATAGGGCAATATGGGTATCAAATTTTATCTTTTGCCAAGTATATCATCTTTGTATGTAAATAATTTAGATTTCTGCAAATTAGATGCATTTTACACGGTGCTCTGGAATATATATAAATGCGATTTTGCAGTAACTCTAATATGATAGCGGATTTAGTTTCTAGATCATGTATGGATGAAAATAGGACTAAAGAAAGAAAAAAGAAACGACCCAACTTGTATATGTTGTTAAGGACACAGATTCTTAAAGTAACAAAACATGCAAAAATAGACCCTTTTTCAAACTGGTCCAGCTCACGAGAGGTCAACCCTGGAGCCAAAATATTTAAAATGTAATCTTAAAAAAGTCCAAGGTTCATTTTTAGGAGGGTACATCGAGCACTTTTTTTGGTGAGTCGCTCTAATGTATATATCATTGGTGGTGCAATATGAAAATTGGATTTTGCCACGCCCCTTCGCCCGCAGACCAAATTCAAAAATCAGACTTTACAGTGTCACCCGCCTGAATATTCTTAAGATTCCCTGAAAATTTCATCAAAATCGGCCCAGCCGTTTTTGAGTCCATACGTTACATATATATATATATATATATATATATATATATATATTGAAGATAGAAGATAGAAGAAAGAAGATAGAAGAAAGAAGATAGAAGATAGAAGATAGAAGATAGAAGATAGATAGATAGATAGATAGATAGATAGATAGATAGATAGATAGATAGATAGATAGATAGATAGATAAATAGATAGATATAAGCTGTACAATTTTATTATGAACACTTTTATTAGAAACAATTACAAAATTCACTGTACTTAATCGTTATTTGAAAACTCATTTAGAAATCGCGGACAAAACAGAAGAATTAATTTTGGTCGAAAATTTTAATAAGAGATGCTTATACCGTGTTCAGATATACCTTTTTTATTGAGTCAATATTCGGTTAATTGACATAATTATCTTTCTGTTCACATATACACAATTTAGCTAACTCAATTTATATTACTACTACATACAACATTCAACGTAAACAAAAATGTACATGTATAAGAAAATGTAAACAACTTTTGGCATCTTTAAGGAATAAACATCTGGTTTTTGCGCAGACCAAATGGATGTGCCTTTTTTTTTGTTGAAATTTCAATTGCCAAATGTCAAAACACTGTTTAGTAAGTTGTGTTTTGCTTAAAATACACACTTGTTACAGTGTCGCATTTTAATTTTACTCAATATTTATAACAATTTTGTATTAATTGAGCAATAACTAAATTGCAATTTTGTATGGAAAATTGAGCTCAATAACGGCATTTATTGCGTAAAACTCAATTAAGGTGCATATCTGAACACGGTATTACGTTGTTTTTTTTTTATTATATTAAAGAAAAAAATATGCTTTGCAAAAATTTACCTGACGTTAGAATAACAAATACTATTTTTAACCCATTAAGGACTGATAAGTATTTAAATACCCAAAAACAGAGCCTTCGTAGAAAAATTCTGGCTAACTTCAGGTTAGAGGTATCGGAAATTGGTTTTTACAGAAAGATAAATTTTTTTTTTTTTTTTTTTTTTTTTTTTCAATAATATTAAATTTATTTGTTAACATTATAGTTGTACAAAATATTTACATTTTAAAATTTGGGTCTCAGCGCCATAAGGGCATTTTTGAGGCAAGTTGGCAAACATTTTCTTAGCTGTACAATATAAAAAGTAAATAAATCTTCATATAATTATTAATTAAATTATAATTATAGTAACATATGTACATATTTACAAAAGAAGCATTTCCAATAAACTATATAAGTATTCTTTGCATTATCTTTTAAAACTTGATATTCGCTCAATTGCTTTCAAATTAGCAGGTAAGTTATTATAAAGATTACCTCCTACATAATCTATACGTTGCTTAGTTCTTTCCAATCGGCACCTTGGTACCCTTAGATTTGATATATTTCTCGTATAAAAATATGACTGATTTTGCAAAAAAGGAATTATATGTTCACATATGTTTCATGTAAACTCTTATAAATTAAATTTTGCCCCCCTTAATTGGGTAAGTTAGGGGCTTACAAGTTAACAATTTTTAATATTTGGAAAAAGTGAACGACAACGGCTCTGGAAAATTGGGAGAGTGGAAAATCGGAAAACCCTCTTGGTGACTTATAGCCTAAGGTGTGCTCTGCTTTAGAAAAAAATATTAGCTAAATTGGGCCAATAACGTTGACTACAGGTTTGATTTAATGACATGGGTATTTTAATACCCACTTCGCTGTCAGAGGGTTCAAAACACATAGTTTTTTTTTTAATTTTTGGCAAGTAAAAATGCGATGTGTAATAATTGTGAATTGGAAAAACGATTTAAATTTTTCCAAAAAAAACCCTTTGCTCCATGATGGACTTTGGCACGCTGGTGTTTTGGCTGTAGCTCGCCGGGAATGGGAGGTTCGTGTCCATCTAGGTTTGCACAATTATTAAGCCTACTCTTTCGTGCCAATATGGAAATTATGTAAAAAAAAAGGAAGCAAAAAAAAACGAGCAACGATGTACGAAATACCTAAAGAAAGGAGTAAATACCTATAACAAACGGACAGACATTTCGATGACAGAAACTTTCACACTACGTTGGCTTGGCCGGACTCGAATCCTCGGGACAAGGTGTAATGGTCCCGGTCAGGCTGCCCACCCCATATGACAGGTTAATGTCAACCGTGACATTACTTGTCGCCTGATTAAAAAAAACTTTAAAAAGTAATGTCCCTAAACTTTACTTACCACAGCTTCGATTCACTTAAGCTACATTTCAACCCTTTGAATAATTAATTAAAACATATTTGCTAAAAGAAAAAGCATTTTAAATACAATAATTATTTATTCAAAAAAATTTGTCTTAAAGATATGTATGTATGTTAGTTATAGTATTTTATCAAACAACTTAAAAATAATGTTACTTTGTACAAAAACTTTAAGTAGTTACTGTGTAGAACTACATTTCTAAATACTGGTTTTGACAAGAATAAATGGGTCTATAGCATGATTATGAATTCTTTGTTTTAGCTTTATGTTTTCTTATTTTTTTTTTTTTTTTTTTTGGATTCAATTGTTTCTTAAATTAAGGTTGGATCAGTTAATAACTCGTATCATTATCTTCCTGATTGTAACTAAATAGATATGAGCATATTGATCTTATATACATATGTATCCATAAATATATATATATATAATTTTTTTTATTTTTTTTTTTTTTTGATGATCAATTGATCATGGGTGTAGGTTGGTATTTAAAAATTTATTTAATCAAATATTTAAGCGCTTACTTATTTGTTTCTTTCTTAAATAATTTATCTAATCCTTCCATCAGGTAGTTATTTATGCTTAATCTCCAATTTAAAGGTCTATCTATTCAGTTGTTTCGAGTTATTTCTAGTTGTTTAGTTACTGGTTGTTAGTTTCTTATTCAGGTATTTTTAGTCTTTCTATTTACTTAAGTAGATACATTTAGTTCAATCATTCAAACTTAGTTAGGCATGTTTGTTTTTTACGTATTCTGATTCGAACCCAGTAGCAAAAGCTAAATTAAATTAAGTTAATTGAGATATCTAATTGTTTTAGTTCAAGTTTTCAAATAGGAATTTAGTATACGTAACTTTGTTTAGCTAAAGCTTTAAAATTGTCTTTAACTCTTGCAATTCTCACCTATGTATCAAAAATTTTAATTGAAACATTTGCAATTAATTTTGCACTTTCACATTTCTAATCATTAAGTTTTCATTTAGGGCTAAAAAAAAAATTTATTCAATCCACGAATTAATTGTTAACTAAGTTCTAAATCAGTAGAGGGTGTTTGGCTTATTCGCACTTGCGTTAAGTATACGTTTCTAAATTTAGCATAAAAACTTTAAAAAAATTACTTAAATATTTAGGCCGTACAATTTTAAATTTTGCTCCAATATTTAGGTTTAAACTTATCCTCCAAATTTAATTTTAGTGCTTAAACTAAGCTTTTTGTATTTACAACGTAGTTTAATTTGTAAAAGTGTTGATGAAATCTTGGCCTAAACAATTATTATTATTTTTTTTTTTTAACCTCGACTATTTTTAAATTCTCGACTATTTAAACTTTACTTTACCCCTCTCTAATTTGAATTTAGTTTACGTTATTAATTTGGGTTTAAATATTATTATTAGTTTGAGGTGCTTAAATTTGAATTTTTAAGTATTCGTATTTGAGATAATTATGAGTAGTTAAATTTATTTTAAATACCAAACATTTTTTTAAAACACTTGAACCTAACTTTATGCATGAATGTAGTTAAGATAGTAAAAACAATTTTAATTAATTAGCCAAATTTGTTGTTTATTTTTTTTTTTTTTTTAACTCTTCGAAATTGAATTTAAAATTCTCAATAGAAATCGAACTTAAATAGTCAAGTTTAGTTTAATTAATATTATTTTTATTTTTAAAATTACAACTTTGAGTTTTCTTATTTGAATCTTGTTAACGTAACCATAGGTATTAACCTTAAATTTTTAAAATTTGTTAATGCATGTATGTTTGTAGTTTAAACAGTAAAAACAAATTTAATTAATTAATAATTTTTGTTTTTTTTTCTATCTTCAAAATCGTATTTAAAATTCTCAATTGATACCGAACATAAATAGTTAGACTTGGTTTAATGCTTCAAATCAGTAGTATTTAATGATTTTAATTAATATTATTTAATTGTTATTTTTACTATTTAAAATTACAACTTTGAGTTTTCTTATTTGAATGTGGTTAACGTTACCGTATTCACCTTAAATTTTTTTTTAAATTGGTTTCCTATACCTTAATTGTATCTTCATATTCCAATTAGAATTTAGTAGGTATCTAAAGTATCCAAATTTATTAAGTTAACTTTTTTTATCATTCCGATAGGTTTACAAGAAAATTTTAAATTTATTTTCACCCTTTCAAGTTTTTATATAGTATGTAGATTGTATTTCGGATTTGGTTAAATTTAAAGATTAAAATTGTGTTTTGAATATTTAATTGGTATTTTGCGTTTTTAATTTTAAATTGGGTTTGATAATTCAGAATTTAATTTTCTTATTTTTTTTTCTTATTTTTGTTTTCAAGCCATACATATAAGCTTGCAATTTTAAAGTCAACTAAAAAACGATTCTAATAACAAGATGGGCCTTTGCCCACAAAAACGAAAGTAACTCGGGGTGAAATAAAGTTTACCTGTTGTTCCGGTGTTTTACTTTACCAATCCAAGGATGGTAGATGTTGTTACGACGTTTGGTCCCGGTGTGTTTGTGGACCTGATGGAATGATGGTTGCTTGGTGAAGCCTTGTCCTCAATTATGACGATATTAACTGGGGATAAAGTTGTCCCTTTTTTATGAGACGCTATAATGTTGTTGTTGCGGCAAAATTAGGTAAAGCTGATTCTTTTATTTTGATTTAAAAAAATACGATGATGGCCAGCGGTTCTCTGGTGTTCTTTGATGATAACGAAGTAAAGCTGTTGTTTTTTTTTTTTTGTTAATTTGTGTCCAAGCTTAAAATAGACGTTTCAATGTGGTTGCGAACAACAAAAACGTTAAACAAAATTGCACGTGGTTTCGGTGAGCCGACGAATCTCTGCCGCTAAGTTGCAGTTGCGGTTACGCCGTACTTGTTTTGCCGCCACGATTTTCAATCGCGCATGAGATTTTAATAGCGGTAAAACTGATGTTAGGGCGACTCGTGTCCTGCCTCTTAGCACGTGGTGTCTTATTGCCGGTAGAATTTTGATTAGGTCGACTCGCCTTGTTGGGTTTGACACCTTTTGCTAACAAACTCTACTTTTCTTCTTTGGTAACAATTTTAGTTATGCAAACCAACGTTCGACATTTGCAAATATACATTGGTGAGCAACCATTGGTGTGTTTTATTACTCATGTGCGGCCATTTTGATGTTAGAGGATATATGTGAATAAATTAAATTTGCTTATAAAGCCACTGAGTAATACGCTCGCCCACTGAAATGAATGCAACAATTATTTCTTGTTTTTTTTCAATTATATATTTGGTAGTCACCGTTTATTATAATCCAATTGTCTAAATATTTGCATCACCAAATTTTTAACCGCAAAAAAAATCCGTAACTAAAACTTTACACTTGATTCATCTTCTGCCACTTGTTGAATGAGTTTTCGAAAATTGTGTGTATCCATACGCCAAGTCTACAAAAAAAATCCTTATATCGTAGAGTTGTATTCGTTTTGTACGTTGTAGGGTTGTATTTTTTTTCATTTTAGCAGTGATGACACTCAGAAATGGAGATCGTAATTGTTAAGAATGACTAATAAAAAAAACGCTTAATTTAAAATCGACCACGGTGTTCGTCACAGATGTTTTATGTAAAATGAACTTTTTATTAGTAATAAATAAAGAAATAGATATCACAACTGTGGTCGATTATTGATATAATTTTATATTTTTAATGTTTTATGGGACATCAGCATGACAATGTGCAAAACAAGCCTTTGGGTGTAACTAAAATTTGAATTTTGTACAGCCAAACTCAGTTTTGATTCACATTGTCCAAAACGGCCAAGCTGAATAATATGATAAGCCAAAAAAGCACTCCATGCGCTTTGCCATTCCTTGTGCATTTGTGACAACTTTTTCTCTTACACCAATGCTTCAACAACGCTCACATGAAATAAAATTGACTCATGATTGGAGATCTTTCAGGTTTTCTTAGCATGCAGTGTAAGTTCCTGGCATACACCATAGCAGCATCCAAAGCATTACTAAGAAGGCCTCGGCTCTTTCGTATAAAATATAAAACATTCCACATTCCCTTCTATGACAACAGAGAAGAGAAAAAACAACAAAACCATTTTTAAAAAAATGTGAACCATATTATGTTTAATTTAACCAAATCATTGTCACCGACAACCATATTATGGTAAAATAAGTTTCTTTAAAAATAGTTTTGTTGGTTGTGACCATAATAAAACATGTTTTTCTCTGCGTGTATGTAGATCTTTTTTTTTGTATTTAACATCTTAAGTAATTATGGACCTTATGACATTTTTAAAAACGACATTATGTCAATTTGCAAAGTGTCTTAATACCCACGGACGTTATGACATTTTCAAAAGTGTCACAGTGTCCATGGACACTACGACTACACTTTATGACATGCCACCTTGCAAAAATCTATATTCTGTTTTGAGTAATTGATTATAAATGCAGTGATTAATTAATATTTAACTATAGAAGAGTGCACAAAGTTTGGCGGAGAGTTCAAATAAGTATTACTGTCCATACTGCCGAGGAGCTGTTGAAGATACAATGCAATTTTTTACATAAAACTTACATTTGTATTTAACTAAATTTATATGAATACTAAACACTTTTTTGCATGCAAATTGGGTAATTTTTCATAATTTTTTTTTTTGGGAAAAAATTCGTTTTTTGCTTTTTGGGTCATTTTAAATTTTTTTTTTTTTTGACCTTTTTCGTTTTTTCCGCAAAATTTCATATTTAACTTTTTGGGTAATTTTTCATGTTCTTTTGGGCGATTTTTAAATTTTTTTTTTTTTGGGACATTTTTCTTTGGGCGATTTTTCCTACAGCTATCAGTAAGTTGTGAAAACTGGCCTTAGAATAACTCAAGGAGCCAGAATATATGTACTTTATAGGGCCTTAGATGTATAATAAAACAGTTTTACAAACTTAGTTTACCCGCATTCACCACTAGTATGTATGTTTTGAATGTTTATATGTGCACACACAATCACAGCTGCTAGATCAAATGAATTTTTAATTCAGCAATTTGTGTTACCATATCAGCAAACTTAATTTGTTTGCCTTTCTTTTTCAAAAAATAGCGATTGATAAAATAATGGTTTTTTGTTTTTATGAGGCACTTAAAAAAATTATTTTATGAGGCACTTAAAAATAATATTTTGTATTAAAAATAAAAATTGTTGACCAAAAATCGAATGCTGTTATCCAAAATATGCACTTAAGCAAAATGCACGTACAAGATTTTTTTTTCTAAGAATATTTAGCCTTCATACACAATTATTTGTATTTCGTGCAGATAGGCAAAAAATGCAGTTAAGTGAATTGCAGCTAAACGAAAAATACTGTATATTGAATAGATAGATTAAAGTATTTGCTATTTTATATTTTAGTATGATACGAACGAAAGATTTTTAACCTAATTTGGGTACGCTGAATGCAGTGGTGCTAGCCGTTTTTCTGAGGTTAACTGGTTTTCGAGATACTATACCGTTATTTCGAAAATTTTTTTTATAAATTATATACAAATTTTTTTAGGCTATCTAGAATAGACTGGTCGCATCTTTTATGGGTTTTTTTTATATTTTACTGTTTGCGCTGCTTAAAATATGAGGTTTGGTGTAAGAAATCATGTCCTAATTTTTCAGCTCAATCCGACGGTGCCTAGTCGTGTTCCCCTAATTATAAAAAAAACATCTATTTAATCAGATACTAGTTGAAAAGCCGGTCCCAAAGACTGAAAATCAAAAATCTGGCTTCGTCACGATCTTCCGCAGAGAAATTACTTTAAGTATGCCAAATTTCAGCTTCATATGTCATCAGATGGCTTCAAAAAGTTGCGGAAAGTATAGGAGACATAACAAACATCCGGACATTTTGCGACCAGTCTTATGTAGAATCTTTATCTAACGAAGCCAGTGTTTGTTAAACCATAGAGGAGAAAATCCTTTTGCCCGGGCAAAGGCTATCTATCGTACGTTTTTAAAAACCAAACTGTATGATTATTTGGGATACTAAATTTCACGATTTTATAATTCTAGATTTTTAAACTTGGGATTTGGAAATTCAGGATTTAAAAATTGGGATTAAGATTCCGGCATATGAATCCAACCTTATTTTTAAATATAGCTTTCTTGTGTTTTTTTTTAAGTTTTAACTTTTTTTGAGATACAAATTCATTAAAAACTTTAAGGTGTTTTACATTAAGAAGAATAACCCAAAATTAAGGGTCCTATATAATATTACGTTAAGGGTTATTTTAAATTATTTTTCGGGTGATATTTCAATTAAAAAATTGCGTCCCATTGCACTTTGAAAAACAGCCCAAAATTTGGGGTTAATTTTCACTTTCTTTTTGGGGCCACATTTTGCAACGCCGTTATTTTTTTGTGAATTAAGTGTAAAATAAATAAAATTTCTTAATTTTGATTAAGGCATGTGTGATTTGTAGGGATGAGATTTTCATGGACTAAAAAATCGAAAATATGCTCATAAAATATGCACTAAAAAATCCAATATATGCACTAAAAATTAAATAATGTGCACTCAAAACTTAAAAAAATTACATAAAATATAGTTTTTTAATTTTACTAACAACAAAGTATATTAAATTCAGTCTATTGTAATTCAAATATTTTTAAAAAAACTTAAGTAACTAACTTAAATTTTTGTTTGTTTACAGGTCCCATTTTGTTTACAGATCAGATCAAAAATATTTAAAATTTTTTTTTTTTTTTTTTTTTTGAAATCCTTAATTTTTTTTTTTTTTGTTTTTGCAAAACGTTTTGGATTTTTTTTTTCCAATTTTCCGTAATTGGAAAATACAAATGCTAATTGACTTCTGTAGTGGGATTCTGTAACTTTTAACAATAACAACAGTTGTTATAATTGTCAACCTGTTTTGTTGTTTGCACTAACGATTATGTGATTCTGTTAATTGTTGTTAACAAAATAGATACAAATTAACGTCAAGTGGCATCACTGTCAAAAAAATGGCAAAATAACGAAAAACACAAAGAGGAATAAAAAAAAAAAACAAATAAAATTATTAAAACTAAACAGAATTTTTTTAGTTTTTTTGTTTTTTTTATGAAAATAAGCCAAACATTTTACTATTAAATTAAATGCAAGTTATTTAATTGCCATTTTCAAGTTATATTATTTCTTTTAACTAAATATTATTTATTTTTTCGACATTTAACAAAAAATAAACAACTCTAAAAAAGTTGTCGTTTACTTAACACAAACAGCTGGCTTAACGATAACAAGTGCTGTGTAAAATGTTACAGAATAGCAAAATCGTTAACTTGCTTGTTAATTTTTTAACAATGACAACTATTGTTAAAATTAATTACAGAATCGCACTACTGGTGTTATTTAATTTAATATTTCTTTTCCTTTTTTTAATTGCACAATCATCGGCATCAACAAGTTCTTCAAACATTTTTAAATTACTAGAGTTATTTTGAATAGTATTCTGAAGCATCTAGCAAGGCCCCCATTTTGCTACTACTGGCTGCGGTGGAAGGTGAATCAAGGGAAAAATTTCATTAAAAATTGCAATATTATCGAATTGGCTTCTAAATTCTCTGAAACGCGGTATAACCCATGTGCCAAGCAAGTAATTTGTAACCCATTGGAAGCCTTAACGATGTAAGGTGCTACATCGGATTGAAATAGAACCATCTTTTGTTGAAATCTTGAAAATCTTGTATTTAAAGCAAAGCTCCAAAAGAATTTATTTATTATTTAAAATTTTTTTTACAAAGTTTTTTTTTTGTGTATTTAAAATTTTTTTTAAGAACTTTTTTATAATATGGAAATTAAAAAATCCCTCAGAAATGTCAAAATATGCATTTAAAACCTAAATATGCATTTTCACCAAAATATGCAACAATATGCAAAAACAAATCGATGCCATTTTAACGCAAATTTAATGATTCGGAAAGATAATTGGTCGACATCGTTCTTAGACTATCGACAAAAAACATGCATTTACATGGAAATCGCATTCCTAGGGATTAGATTGGCAACTATGTTAATGATGCTATAAAATCTTAATCCGAGCCAAGCCTGAAAACCGCATACGGAATTTTGCTACTTACTTTTGATTTATACTTTCAGAAAATAAAGTCAAAATGGAGCGCATATTTTATGTGTCGCACACTGAAACCAAAATTTCTTTTTTTTATATATTTAAAACAGTAACCAAGCCCCGAACGCACGCACACAATGACATTATGTGCTGGTGTGCGGTCTCAGAGACTGATGATAGTCTGATGTTTTGAAACGAACAAAGTTGTTGTATACATGTGAATTGCCGACCGTGTCTGTGTGAAAAATACGATTATTGACTGCCTCGCGAGGCTATGGAGTGGTTATCACTGATTTAACCCTAGGACACACACCCGGGTACAAATGTATCCACTTGCAACTTTGCAGTGCTGTGACTCAGGAACGGCTTTACTTGAGGAACAGAGATTTCGGATCAAGGAAAGATAAGTAATTTATAATTGTTTAAAGGTATTTGATGCAATTCGGATCAGTGGTTCAGGAGCTACTAGCTTCCAAAGTCGACAGCTATGTAAACACACAACCGGGATACGTTTGTGCCACACCAGTTTATATCAAAATAAAAGGCAACACACCATTTTATAGTGTGTTTAAATTATATTATTTTGTTTGAAAAATGAAAATTATGAATTATTGTTACATATTGTGCACTCGGTATTGGTGATCAGCTAAATAATGGCGAATGCACAACAACATCAAAAAGCAACCCTTAGAATATCCAAATACTACAAACACTTGTTTATCACTTGTAAAATAGTTGCCTGCATGCACTCTTTTGCTTATATCTTTTGACCCATGTAGAATATTTGCATGAAACAAAACTTAAACATTTTTAAAATATTTATTTACGCTTTAAAAAAAAAAATAAAAATTTAATTGGACCATTTAAACATAAGAAAAAGCCAAAATAAGCTAGTAGGTACAAACGTATCCCGGGTGTGTGTTCTCGTAGAAAAAGTTGGGTATGCATCGTACGGTTAAATATACACAATCTTGGATTTTAAAATTAGTTTTAAAATATGATATGCCCCAGTTGGCCGACAGAATCAGTAAAGTTGCAACTCAGTTGCTTCATGTTTTGTATGTAAAGCAATTAGAACGATTATAGTTTGCAGTAAGACGTAACTTGACCGTAACGTCTTAATCTGTAGAAAATTAATTTTTCTTACTTTTTTACTGTACGGTTACATTTCTGTTATTGTCTGCTAACTGGCGCTGTACTGACCTTATTTATTTTTAATATTTAAATGAATTTCCATTTTTTTTTAAATTATTGAAAAATACCCATTTCAGAACTTTCTTTTACAAAATCCTTTGATGTAAAAATTATTTTTATCATATATCGAAAATTACACCTAAAAAAAAGTGACTTTAAAAACCTCAAATCAGTTTGTTTGCTTGAATATCTTAAACAATACGATTAATACCCTTACTCTGCCTGCCTTAACATTGGGTCAAAAGTTTTAAATTTAAAAGTTTAAATTGGTTGTGTTCGCCAAATAACAATTTACTATGGTTTTGGTTGACTTCAAAGGCATGCTTATTTAGTTATTGTATATACGTATTAACCATAGGATGATATTCCGCCATATGTTTAAGACAATCATGTGCAAAATTTATCAATAACATAGTGGCAGCACTAAAATCTTGAACCAATTAGGACCCCCAAAATCTGAAAGCTTATGATGGTAGAAAAAAACCCCTTGCTGGGTTTTGAATTATTAGCTAAGGTTTTTTTTTTTAAATTCATGTTTAAAGTTTTCGATTGGAGGTGGATTTTAGTACAATTGTCAAAAACATGTACTGATTCTTACGTCTATATCTCGTGATTTTAAGCAAATTTTAAGCTCTTCATCCGATCTAAAAATAACCTTAAGATTACAGCAAAAAAACAACAAAATCTTAAAACAGCAAAACTGCCAAAAAACTAAGAAAAATTGATGATTTTCTAAAATCTTTGAATGAAGTTTCCTGACGATCCCACCAACAATAAATTTCAGTGTTTTTATCAAGAATACAAATTGGGAATTAAGCACGACTAACAAAATCTTTCAAATTAAAATTTTGTGTTCCCAAAAATTACTTTGATAATTAAGAAAATTATATTATATAATTTATATATATATATCGATACCTACCCGTAAGAATGTATTAAGCGACATTTCTAAAATTGTGTAGGAAACGAAAAAAACGTTCCATTTAGTTATTTATTTTTCGGATTTTATTGAAAGAAACATATTTGGAAAGCGATTTTCAGAATACAAAACATATTTAAAAATATATCTTAGCATAATTTCTTTGGCGGATAATAAAAATTACAGGGTGCAACATTATTCCAGTGAGAAAACTTGACGGTTGATACAATTTTATTTTCACTCTAGTTTCCTTTGCATCCATGATAGGGCAGCGAAACCCAGGCCAAAATGTGGCGCTTACTTGCTAGTATAGTTCCACATCAAAAAGTCATTTTCGAAAAAAGTGTCGCTTAATACATTCTTACGGGAAAGTATCGATATTATATTTATTTATATTTTAACATATAAATTAAATAAAAATACCAAGATTTTAAATTAATTTACATATATTTGTTATGAAAAAAGAAAGAAGTAAGAAAACTTTTTCAGTAATCACCGTAATTCTTTGGAAAACTGACCACTAATCTGCATCATTCTGACTCACAGACTCGCTTTGTTTCGAAATTGCCAATACCTATCGCAGCGACGTCTGTGTCTCACAAAAGGTCTACGCAACGACTGAAATATCTGAAGCCGTGTTCGAAAATAAACACTAACATTCGCTTCTAAGTGTTCGGTTGGGTAGAATTGTGAAAAACACAAACACAGTTAGCGTTAGTCAATCAATTAATACTATTCTTATCCAACTTAACAAAAAGAGGAGAGCATTTAATTTCGTTCGGTTTTTTTTTAACCACAAACTACATTGTGTTCTGTTAAGCTCATTAATGTTCGTTCGTTTCTGTTGTGTCTAGCGCTCTTTTACCTGGTAAAAAAAACCTACAAATTTTTTACAAAAACAAAATACACATACGAAAAAAAAACAAAAAGCCAGCAAAATAATTTTACACAACAAAACATATACACAATGCACACACAAGCTGTTCGTGCTGCGGTCATTGCAAAAAAAATTTAATTTTTTAATTTCTTCATCAATGTAAAAAAAGAAACATTATAGAACATTAAAATGTAATGTTTGTCTACAGTATTGTTACAATTGTTCTGTTTTTTAACGAAGAACAGAACACTATATAATGTTCGGCTCTTTTTTAAAACGAACGTTATTTAGGGATGTTTTCGGCTACACAAACACTTAAAAAAATAGATATCGTTCCTGGGTGTGTGAGCCAAACGTTAAATATGGTCTGTTTATTTTCGAACACTGGTCTGAAGTGTACAGCTACGGATTTGTGCTAATCTGAAAGAAATAGCAATATTTCATGTGTTTCTGCGTTAATTTAACGCAGATGATCTATCTAGGGTTTAGAAAAAGCTTTTAAATTGTTTAAGACTTTGAAAAAATATTTTGCAAGTTTATTAGAAATTTTGTTTTTATATTTAAGCTTTTATTTATTTACCCACTGTAGAGCAAGTACTAGAAATTAAACCCAAAATCAATGCAAGTAAGTTACAGGATACTACTACATATTTTTGACGTACTTGCTGTTACTGCTTTTAGTTCTG
The DNA here is from genome assembly GCA_930367215.1 of Pollenia angustigena. Lineage (NCBI taxonomy): Eukaryota > Metazoa > Arthropoda > Insecta > Diptera > Polleniidae > Pollenia > Pollenia angustigena. The sequence continues at coordinate 181,915,280 of OV884057.1, read as the reverse complement.
TCGATGGTGTCGTTGGTGTCGATGATGACGATGAAAACGATTTGATTGTGGACGATGGTGTGGCATACAATTAAATAGTAGAGTTCGTAAAAAGAACACTTCAATTATTTTGAATGGTTTAAATTAATTCAAGGACTTTGGAAATGCATATGCAAAATCTACAAAAGTTTGTTAAGGAAATGTAACACAAATGGCTAAGTTAACTGAAAAAGTTAAGATGAGAAATTTAAGAGTGATTTTAAACAATTGCCAAGAGTTTTGATTCATTTTTTTCTTTTGGTAAAATCAATTTGTTTTACAAAAATTGCTTTAGGAATAAATGATAGAGAAAATTAAATATGAATTTGTTATAAATGAATAGTCATGAAGTTGAAGGATAATTAAAATAAGGAAAGTTAAGAATAGTAGTTTTTTTTAAGCAAAATTAAATATATACAAGTTAAGGGAGGAGTAGTTTTCTTAGCAGGAATAATTATATAAAAACGACAAAATTTATAAGATACTTTAACAAAACAATAATTTTAAACAATAAAAAATTGTATACAGTAGACGCTAGGTTAAATGAATACCCAGTTATATGAACATCCAGAATAGTGAACAACAAAATTTTTACACATGAGGTTCTAAAAAGTGAACACAACCTATTTCCATGATGTGAACAACTTGCAACCGTTGATTATTTTGTAACTATTTGTTGTAAATTGTGTTTTTTTTTTGGAGTATCACAACTTTGAGTTGGCATCACTGCTTTATTTGAGCACCCATTTAACAGCTGATAATTAGTTTGCTTTGAAATTTCATTATGAATCGATTTATGGCTTATTATGAATCGAGCAACGCGCAAATTGTTGAAATTTGTTAATCAAAATAATTTGGCGAATGAGATGAAGCACAAATTGATATTGATTTTGAACTTCCCCTCAAAAATTTATTTTCCGATGAAGCCCATTTCTGGTTGAATGGGTACGTAAAAAAGCAGAAATGTCGCATTTGGAGTGAGTAGAATCCACAAGCTTTTGTCGAAACACCATTTCATCCACAAAAATTACTGTTTGGAGTGCTTTATGGGCTGGCGGAGTCACTGGCCCATATGTCTTCAGAAACGATGATGTTCAGAATGCCAAAAGTTGTTGAAAATTGGTGCCTTCTACGCGCCAGCCGTGGCGGCCACATGGCAGAAATCATACTTATATTTTATAAAATGTTATTCCAATAAAGCCCATTTCATTGATGTTAAAAATATATTTCCTTTTTTTATGAGTCACTTTTTATAAGAACTTGAGTCACTCTATAAAAAAACACCCTTTATTAGAAATCTGTTCTGCAAAGGAAAATTTATAAGATGGTTGGTGTTTGTAAAGTTATTGCTTGGAGTGAAAATCACATAATTTTCACTTAAAATAACATGAGTTTTGAGTAAAATTAGTGTCACTAAATATAAATAAAAAAAATCTTAGCAAATATTTTAATATTTATGTATGCAGAGTATTCACTGTGCCAAATTTTAAAACAAGGATATTGGCATAATCCAATTAATTTCCGGGAAGGTGCTTTAATACCATGGGAGATAAAGTCTTTTTTTTTTTTTTTTTTCATTTGAATGGGACATAAAGCCATCATGGCCATAGCTCACATTATTAATACTAGAAAATGGCTTTATCTCTCATTTCAGTCCCGGAGACACTAAAGTTAAGTATTGAAATCTGGCTTCGCATACGCGGCAGGTGGCATCGCTGATTAAAGTTTTCCTGCGTGCGTCACAAGAATAAAAAAATGTTTTTCAATGGTTACTAAGGATTTTCCCCCTTACAGAGTGTTAACACCATGCGTAACAATATTCTGAAAAAATATGGCTTTATCTCTCATTTGCGAAAAAAAAATACAGCAATAAAGCCATCATGGCCTTATCTCCACTGGTATTAAGCACCTAACCCACCTGGGTCACTGCGGACTCTGCATCTATATATACCTACTCCTTATTAAGTATTTGCATAAAATATTATATAGTTAGGGCTCCACATCAATCCAATCATTTTTCTTTCCTAACATATCCTACAACTCCTAAAGAATTGTTTTTTTTTTTTTTTTTTTTGTAAACTGCCAATCTTGTTCTCTTCGCTCTTAGTACCTCGGATAAAGCTACTTGCTGAATTTTGAAATTCAAATGACTTATGCTAAAGATCAAAATTGTGGCAAGAATTTCCTCTTCAGATTCAGTTTTTCTTTTTCTAATAACGAAGCAGTTTGAACCAAATTTTAATACTTTTTTTGTTACCGTTCTCCGTACAAAATCTTTTTTACTTTTTAATTCTTGAATAAAGCCTTCTTTGATAGATGATTGGTTTGTGTATAAAATTTGTAAATCTTTACTGTATCCGTTTACTGTTTTTATCCAACTCAACAAAAGATGAGAACATTTAATTCCGTTCGGCTTTTTTTTTTAAACCACAAACTTTATTGTGTCTGAACTAGAGTTGTCAACCGATTAAGAATAATTCGATTAATCGATCAAACAAAACCAAACTCTTGTTTAAATAATTTCAAAACGACGATTTTCGAATAACGAATAAATCGATTAATTAATGTCGATTAATCGAAAAAGTTTTTGTTATTAAAAGATAAATTAAATGAAAGCTTAGAATTTGATTTATTCTAATACGTTTTTAGTGATTTTATGCAAAATGAAGGAAAGTTAAGAAATATTGTTGCCATTGAGCCCTGTTTGTAATTAATCTCAATGTTTAGTAAGCAAAAACCGTGTTGCATTTTATAAATCCTATTAAACAAATCTTAAGAAACAATTGAGTAGGTGAGTGGCAAAACTCGCTCGTTACAAAATTTAAAGTACAAGATGACAATTGATTCCAATAGTTCTTTTGGCGCTTAATGAGAAGAAATATAATAATTGTATCAATAATGCATGTCCCCTTTCGTGATTTTAGCACGGACATGCATTGATGCAATCAGAATATTTCGTCTAATAAAGCGCCAAAACAGCTGAAAGAATCATTTGCCATCTCGTATTTTTAATTTTGCAACAAACGAGTTTTGCAACTCACCTTCTCAATTGTGTCAGCTGTTTTATTTTTATATCAAACGTTAAACAATTCTCAAGAAAGGGGATTTTTCAATTTCGGGTGAAAAATTTATAAATAAACAAAAAGCTTAAAAATAAAGAATTGATTTATATGAATCATATCTTGAAAGTAGAAAATGTTGTTGTTGTATTATATTTTTTTGGAAGATTGGAAGATTATCCAACGACATCAAGAAATGTTGAACTTGGTCCAATGGAAAAACACATTAAGAGAGACAGCGGCTGTTCAATAGAAGAAATTGTAGACAGAAGTTTGGCTGAAGACGGTAGGTCTGCCAACGCCTTTCGAAAATCCAGAGTCATATCGGATTATTAAGAAATGAACGGTTTAACGATGCCTTTAAGTAATACAACGATATCGAATTAAGATGAAAAATGTTATGCATCAAAAAAAAGAAGAAGTCATAGCGGATGGAATGGAAAATTTTCCATAGTAATTTTTTTGTACAAATAATTTGTTTATTCGTTATTCTCATCGATTAATAGAATAATTTTTTAGATTTAATCGTTTGGCCGAACGAACAAAAACAATTATTTGAATTATTCGAACAAAGCTGAAAGGCGAATAATTGACAGCTCTAGTCTGAACCGAATTAAGGTTCGTCCCTTTTGGCTGGTAAAAAGAACCAAACATTTTTTACAAAATATACATACGAAAAAAAACAAAAAGCCAGCAAAATAATTTTACAAAAACACAACATATAGTACTAAATAGAACCACAAGCTGTTCGTGCTGCGATTGTTGCTAAAATTGCTTGTTTGTTCATTTCTTTATCAATGTAAAAAAGAAACATTATACAACATTAAAATGTATTGTTTGTCTACAGTATCACTACAATTACACTATAACGTTCGGCTCTTTCTTAAAAATAGTTTCGAACGGTATTAAGGGTTGTGTTCGTCTACACAAACACTAAAAAAAATAGATATCGTTCCTTGGAGTGTGAGCCGAACGCTAAATAATGTTCTGTTTATTCTCGAACACTGATTTAAAGTCTCTCTTTTTGGTAGACGGAAAATAATTTTTTTTCGCATTTTGGCCGAACAAACTTAAACGGAGCAAAAAAAGTTTTACAAAAATACAAAAATTAAGTCAAAATTATAAAAAAATAAAAAAAGCAATATTAAAAAATGGCAAAAATAACATAAATATAGCAAAAACTCGGTTTTTTCATATTTACAACGTAGAAAACAAAAAAACATGATGTGATGAAAGAATTCTGAGTAAAAACCTTTAGAAAAACATACTCTGGTACACGCGTTGAACATTTGTTGGTCTGTGTAATGATTTAAAACGCATAATTTAAATAATGAATTAAAACAGTTTAAATAAACTACACCATTTTTAATTTAAAATGAGAAAATTTTAGATGAAATTGAGAAAATTCCAAATGAAATTGAGAATTTCAATTTGAAATTGAGAAAATTCCAATTAAAAATGAGAAATTCAATTTGATATTGAGAAAATTCCAAATGAAATTGAGAATTTCAATTTGAAATTGAGAAAATTCCAATTGAAAATGAGAAATTTAATTTGATATTGAGAAAATTCCAAATGATATTGAGAATTTCAATTTGAAATTGAGAAAATTCCAAATGAAATTGAGAAAATTCCAAATGAAATTGATAAATTTTAATTTGAAATTGAGAAAATTCCAAGTGAAATTGAAAAATTAAAATTTTTAATTGATAAAATTGAATTATGTATATAATTTTTATTATATTCATACAAAAAACATACATAACTCACATAAGGATCGCAAAAAAATAAAATAAATACAAATCGCAGTATTATTGACCAACAGGCATATCTTCCAGATCCAGAGCAGATTGGTAAAACGTTGTAGTATGTTGTATGGCTCTACTGCAATCTCCAGTAGTAATACATGTCTTAGAAGCATTAATCATCTGTTCTAAAAAGACAAGCCTCTGTTCTCCTACATGGGGGAGAATTACGTTCGGTACATTCATCTTTGTTTTAGCGTACTTTTTATTTTTGAGCAATTAATTTCAATTTATATGGTGAAGCATCGGTGTATACCTACATAGTTATAAACTTGAATTATTTTCTTTTCGGCATGGGAAAAGTAGGCTTTTGAAATTGCATACATTCATATGTCACAGAATACAGCAGAGAATTTAAAAAAATATTTTATTTGACTGAATAACATGGAGTTTAAAGACAATTGTGTTATATGTTTAATAAGCATGGCGCGCGGTGAAATAAAACGACTCATTCCGCGTCGTCACTTATTTCATGAAAAATGTATGTATAACTCGGGTTATATTGAATTGTCCCATATGTAGAAGTGAAGTAGAAGGTAAGTGTGGAATGTTATATAATGCATGACAATATACTATATATGTATATATACATCATTAAATGATTTTAACTTCTATATACTAACCTTCGTAGAGTCGGAACGCATTACACGAAAAAAGTACAAAACTTATTCCAATACGGATCGTCATCGTATTATCGATGCAGCTAATAAAGGAATGGACTGGGTCATCTTTGAATATTTGTTATACAACTACCCATCGATGGATTACCCAATCATGTGTAATACCTTACCATAGAGGTGGTAAAAAGCCAAGGTCCTTAGATTATGAAGAAGTGAATACTATTCTAACTTGGGTAGGTGAAAGGCCAGAACTAACCCTTCGTGAAATTGTCGAAAAAATAAATCTGCAGTTTAGTAAACAAGTTTCGATTACAACTGTCGGAAATACTTTGCACGGAAAAATGTATTCCATAAAGGCTGTTCATATGCAACCCATATCAATGAACAGTCAACTTAATAAAGAAAAACGTTCAGCATATGTACGCAAAATTAACGATTTTGTCAGATCTGGAAAACAAGTGGTCTGGATAGACGAGACCAACTTTAACTTATTTTGTCGTAGAAAACATGGTTGGTCTCGAGTTGGACTGCGCGCAGTGCAGTCAACCCCTACATCCCGTGGTCCAAACATACACTTAATTGGTGCAATTAGTACATCAGGAATTATTCAAATGGACACCCGGAGGGGTTCATTTAGTGCTGTCAGCGCAAATGAATGGATCATAAGTGTTTTTCGTAGATGGGAAGAGTTGGGGAATGAATTATCAGAACTCGTGGTGGTATGTGACAATGCTCCATGCCACAGTCGGCTGCAAATTATTTTTGACAACTCTCCAGCTACGCTCCTGCGATTGAGCCCCTTTTCACCGATGCTTAACCCTATTGAAATTATTTGGTCAAAAATAAAAAGTATGGTGAAAACAAAGATGAATGTACCGAACGTAATTCCACCCCATGTAGGAGAACAGAGGCTTGCCTTTTTAGAACAGGTCTAAGACATATATAACTACTGGAGATTGCAGTAGAGCCATACAACATACTACAACGTTTTACCAATCTGCTCTGGATCTGGAAGATATGCCTGTTGGTCAATAATTTTGTATATTTGTATTTATTTTAATTTTTTTCGATCCTTATGTGAGTTATGTATGGTTGTTGTATGAATATAATAAAAATTATATACATAATTCAATTTTATCAATTAAAAATTTTAATTTCTCAATTTCACTTGGAATTTTCTCAATTTCAAATTAAAATTTATCAATTTCATTTGGAATTTTCTCAATTTCAAATTAAAATTTCCCAATTTCATTTGGAATTTTCTCAATTTCAAATTGAAATTCTCAATATCATTTGGAATTTTCTCAATTTCAAATTGAAATTTTCTAAATTTCAAATTGAAATTTTCAATTTCAATTGGAATTTTCTCAATTTCATTTGGAATTTTCTCAATTTCAAATTGAAATTCTCATTTTCATTTGGAATTTTCTCATTTTCAATGAAAAATGGTGTAGTGTTCGCCTTATGGTCAAAATTCGACCATGATTTTTTTTTGTAAATATGAAGAAAACATAATTCATCTAAGTATATATGAATTTATTTGTTTCGAGCATTTATTTTTTCCTTCAAAGTGGAACGATTTGGCGGGGGACCAACCTCCGGTTCATATTTAATCTTCTACGTGAGTAATTTAATTTTGTAAGTTCAGTATAAAAAATACCAATTAACAAAAAAGTATCCAAAAGTCTCCTTTATATATCGTCATCCACTCAGGACGTTGCACGTTTAATTTTATGTATCTATGTCTAATACTAACGAAAATTAATCAAAGTACCAGACGTAGAACGAAAAAGTACCAAACAGCTCCCCTTAAATGTTCTTATTCACCCAGTTTAATGCACAATTTTATCTTTATAGGTCGAATATTAACGAAAATTCAAAAAGTTCCAGATGAAAAACAAAAAATACCAGCATTTTTTATCTTATAGGTTATCACTCACTCAGGATCCTACAGCTATAATATTATGTTTCTAAGTTCTATATTATAGAAAATTTAAAAATTATCACATGAAGCACAGAAGAGTAAAAAAAAAGAAATTTAGTTTCCCAAATTTCCCCTCTTTTTCTCCCCACAGAGCTTCGGTTGACAAACAAAGGAAGAAAGCGTTATTAACAGTTTTGCCTGGTCTGATTTATATAGTCGAAATATTCGAAAACCGGTTTCTGAAAAATGTCGAATAATCGATCACCCTAACTTTTTATTATTTGATAATTGAAAATAACCCAGCGGTAACTAGAATGAGTAAACAGGCCTAATAGAAGGCCTTATTTAGCAGTCACAAGCAGTCAGAAGCCCTTCTCGCCGCATTCCATACTTATTTATTTTTTACACAGGTTGTCATTGGGCGCAAGGCCTTCCACACTTCCTTTAAAAACAAGTTCGATCCCTTCCCAAAGAAGGGAGTAAGGAAGGTCACTAAAAATAAAAAGTAAATAAAACTGAACACCTTCCTTTCTCCCTTCTCAAAGTAACAATTTTGAATGCTTATAACTCTGAAATTATTGAACAGATTTTAATAAAATATTCATTGTGCACTTCTTTGAGTAAATACCTCTTAAATAGTGTATATTTTGTTCAAATCGGTTGACATACAGAGGAGAAAAGTGTTCTTAATTGTTTTGCCTTAGCCGATTTATATATACATAGATATTTTAAGCTACAAATCTTTATAAAATGCTTAAGTATAAGCAAATCAAAATCTTTGCAGAAGCAAAAGTTATGATTTAAATAGAGTAATAAATTAGCTAATAACCAGATTTAGGTTATTTTTCTCAACATTTTATTTGTAATTGTTGACCTAATTTTAATTATTGTATAACGAAAATCTCCATATTTCTCAATATAGCTTTTTGTTTAAAGAACTTAAAATCGTAAAAACTATATGAAAACATTTGCCATAAACTTTTTGAAATGATGCCTGTCTGCTAAATTAAAATGGCTTAAAAAACAAATTTATTATCCTTTTTGATTAAAAGAATAGAAAAGAAAACTCCCCTTTTGCATATAAATTCCAGCGGAGAATAAAATAAACAATACGAGAAAACAGCACTAGCGGTGGCAAGAAATAACTAACTAAAACTAACACGCAACATAAAGTAGAACAACATGTGACTTGGCACATCTGCAGCATGATATAAACATTACAACGGTCGACAGTTTTTTTTTTTTTTTATTATCAACAACATTTCTGACAACAAAAATAGTATCTGCAAACGCTAGGCAACAATACAGGTTAAATACAATACACACAATAAGAAAAACAAGAACAACAACAAAATAATGTCATCGTACAAATTCATATGTAGACACATTTTACGGATGATTGCAAAAATTGTTTTTATTTTTGCTTGGAAGCACAGCAGCATTACACACACCAAGTTGCCTTTAAGTTAAAAGGTTATAAAAGAGGCTTTTTAGATTTTCCCATTTCTAGTCTTCTTTTCGTTTAAGTGTAGGTTTAAGTTTTTGGGTTAAGGCTGCAACCCTTTAAAGTATAAAAAACATACGTATACGCATTTGGCACTCAACGTAACTTTGCTATGCAGGACATGCCTTAGTCTTTATGTGTTGTTTTTTTTTTTTATTAGTGTTTTTGTGAATATGGTGCATAGTTAACATCCTTGTGGTCGTTAAATACTATTGTAGTTTTAGTGGCATAGAAACCTCTAAATAGCAGATTCATGTACAGAAATACACTAAGATAAAGGTTACGTTTTGGAAGATTTAAGGGGGTAAGTCATCTTTAGTAGCTCGCAAGCAAAGAATGACGAAATTAGTTTTTATTTTGGAACACCTTTAAAAAAAAAAACATGAAATAATACTTTTATCTGCTATTGCTAATATAGATAATTTCCCGAAACTTCGGTTCGAGAAAAAACCAATGAAATTAAAAATTTCGGGATATTTTTCACTTTTGCGGCTACCTAAGGGCTACTGAACGGTGTTAGGAATCATTCCTAGGAAGTTCATATACTCTTAAAAGTTATTTACTGAGATTTTAGGTACATTTTTATCGTTGATTGTTTCCTTGAATTTTGAACGGTTTGCGACCTATAGACAAAAAGAACAGGGGAAAAAGGTAAAAAAAACTCGAATTTTTTAAAGTTTTTTTGCGATTTTGATCTTGAAGATGAAGTTTTTCTGATTTTATATGTTCACAATTTTTGCTCTTTATAGCAAGAGCTACAACTTTGTTTCAAAGGGTAAATCAAAATTCCGAACAGTTTGCAAGATATGAGTCTGAGAAAATGATAACTTTTTTGCAAACATGACACCGAGGCCCCAACTCTTTGGGGGCCCATAAAAAAAGTGCATGACTTTGGGCAAAACAGGGAGACACGGCTCTTTTTTTTGGTCTCTTATTACGTAGTGGTGTCTGTATATGGTTATAGAATTAATAAATTTCGGGATATTTTTCAATTTTGCGACTACCTAAGCGCTACCTAAACGGTGTTAAGAATCATTCCTAGTAAGTTCATATGCTCCAGAAAGTTGTGTATTAAGATCTTAGATACATTTTTGTGGTTGATTGTTTCCTTGAATTTTGAATGGTTTGCTACCTATAGAGCTGAACAGGGGGAAAAAGGTAAAAAATCGAAGTTTTTAAAGTTTTTTGCGATTTTGATCTTGAAGATGAAGTTTTTCTGGTTTAATATGTTCACAATGAGCCTGAGAAAATTTTAACTCTTTTGCAAAAATGACACCGAGGCCCCAAATCTTTGGGGGCCCATAAAAAAAAGTGCATGACTTTGGGCAAAACTGGGAGACACGGGTCTTTTTTTTTGGTCTTTTATCACGTAGTGGTGTCCGTATATGGTTATTTTTTTCGTGTTGCACTGTGAATGCAACCCTGATCAAATGAGATTATTATTGTTTTAAAACACTTCAAAAAGCGATAAAGTCGAATGGAATGTAATATATATGTTTTTTTTTTTTGTAATTCTTGTCATTTTCATAACAGATTTAATTCAAACTATCACACTTTTACATATTGCTTGAGTTTTTGGCATGTATTAATGCAAAGAATAATAGTGTAAGCCAGCCTTTATCTGTAGCTTGAGCTACATTTGCATATTACCTTATTACTTATACAACCTGTCTGATTTTCAATTTGAATGAGGATTCTGGATTGACATCACTTACACTTGATTTATAAACGAATAGAGATTGGTGTAAGAAATGGGCCCTTTATTTACAAAACCGTTCTCCAAAAAAATGTTATCCCCGGATAAGGGTTATTGGGCATGAAAGCGGTCACTTTATCTGACACAAGTATATTTTATAGATAAATTTGTTTTCAAAATTCTCTGATATCTTTATTCTTTTGAAAAATAACGAAGAAATTTTGAAATAATATGTTCATGGAAACTGTGCCGCAACCGCTTTATTGTTTTTCTTGCTAAACGTGCTGTGGCTTCATCCACAGAAAAAAATATTGCACCAGTAAAACCATTACTGAAAAATAAAATCAATGTTAATTAAAAATTTAACCAAGTTAATTAAACGTTAATTCAAGTAAATTAAACTTTTGATCAAGTGCATTAAACGTTTAATTGACAATATTAATCTGCACCAGTTTACAAATTAATAATAACAATTCAACGTTTAATTCTCTTGATTTAATTTTTTCTTTTCTACAAAAAGTGTGACATTTTATTTAAAAAAAAAATGCAATTTGATGTCTGTTTCTAAAAAATTTTGCTCCCGAAAAGGGTGAGTTTTTTAGAATAAAACAACCCAACAAATAAAGAAACAGACACCAAATTGCATTTTTTTAAATAAAATGTCACATTTTTTTGGAGAAAAGAAAACACCATTAGTTACTCATTAACAGATCGTATAAAAATTGTTTTAGATTTTCTTCGGCTATTAGATAATTTTCAATTTCCCACGACTTTTTAACAATTTTTATTAAGAAACAAAAAAGAAAATCCTAAAGAAGATTTCCGAAGGAAATAGAAATATCGATAATTGATATAATTTGTATAAAAACCAAAGTGACCTTAACCGTGTATAAATGAGTGCATAATTATTTAATTTTGAATGTAGCGATAAGCCTGCCCATGACTATCTAGAAAGGGCTGCGGTGAACGCAGTAAGTTGAAAATCAGACCGTATATGTGTCTGTTCGGTTTCATTCGTCATTACAAATAAAATGGTTCATACGTACTAAGCAGGTCTAAAGCTGAAGGTCCACACCATGCGTTTATGCGTCTGTCCTTTTTATGCATTTGACAAAAAAGTTGAATAAGTGTAATTGTATATGACAAGTTACACAACAAAATGCAGAGAATGCATAGACGCATCAACGCATGAAAGTAGGTTTACTTTCTACTTTTGTATCCGTCGCATGTGTGGTGAAAAAAATTCAGCTGTTATTGATGGCCATGGATGGCAAATCATATTTTATTTTCAATGTTATCGATAAATATGTTTGTGTGGTGGATTACTTTTAACTATGTTTTTGCATTAAAAAAGGTTTTTAATAAGAGAAAAAGCTTTCGTTATAAAGATTGTATAAACTTTAATGAATAAAATACATTAAAATTAATTTTTAGCACAATTTAACAAGAACAAAATTTGCCATTCTACTTATCGATTACTTTTATCTTCTGAGTGTCATCTTTGTTGTGCTTATTATTTTTTTAACAAATGCCATGAATTGGAAACATATTGATACCGTGAAAAATCACGAATATTTTTATAATAAAAGCTTACTCCCCTATAAATTCTATTAAATAAATTCTATTAAAATATCAATTACACTCTCAATTTCTTGCAAAATTGTTTTTAATTGTTAAACATATTAGCACAACAGCTGATAAAAAAAAAATTTGGCGCATAAAACGCATTGCATGTAACTTGAATTTAGAAACGCATAAAATGCACAAAAAGTAGCATACGCATCTACGCATGAACGCATGGTGTGGACCTTCAGCTTAATTAGTCCTGCTTTTGGTTTGCGCACGGTTTTAATGAGAAAACGGTTGTCATATATTGGAACCACGCGCAAAGATGAAGCCTGTATATCGAAGGAGATGTTGGATTTAATACGTGATGCATTCAGCGCGTTATTCGGTAACCAGAGCGGTTACATCGCTCCTACGTGCCAGAAAAGAAAAACTGTAGTTGTTATTATTAACACACAATTTTGGATCACTCAGCGTCAAAAAAATCATTGAACCTCCTAGATATAAGCTCGATAAATTATTCAAGAAGAAATATATATTTTTTTTAAAGAAACTAGAATAAAATAAATTTAAATTAAAACAAAATCTTATCCAAATAATAAAAAGTAGCTTATTTAAAACCTTCGTTTCTCTTAGGTATGATTTTACCAAGTGAGCTGTTTCTCGATGGATGCTCAAGGAACCTAATCTAACCTTTTGGGTAACACTGTATTAAATATGAGTACAGTACTTCACCTCCCCGTCGGAATTCTGTTTAGCTCCAGCTGCTGCACGGTTAAATATGTTACCATACCTATAATAAGAAAATTTACAGTTTTTATCCAAATTTACAATAAAACTGAAATAGCGAAATTTTACAAAAATTTTTAATTAGAAAGTCTTTAGTTAAAATATAGTTGTTAAAAAATACTCATTCATATCCGCAAAAAAAAAATGGTGAATAGATTTTTAACAAAATAACTAACTGACCTAACCCCTTAAGCTAGTGTGTGTTTACGGGCTTTTACCCTGTTAATTTTCTTTGTTAGTAGTGATTATTCTTGCTGCTGATGTTGATGTTGTTGTTATTGTTGCTGTTGTTATTATTGCCGTCATTTTTGTTGATGGTAGCAGAACATTACAAAATACTTTTTTCTTTTCTTCATTTATATACCTTTTTTGGCGTAAATTCTGTCAAGGCACCTGAGGCTTGATAGTGACCAAAAAAATTATTCTAGCATGTAATTGCTGTTTTATACAAGCGTATGTTGTCATAGTAGTTTACTGTTTTGTTTTGCTACTATTTTATAATATTGCTAAGGAGTGTCGTGCATTAAAATGTTTTTTTATGAAAGTTTATTATTAGAGGTAGACAAATTTACTTTAAGCTAGACCTACCCGATTCTAAGCTAAATTTCGGTTTAATAAAAATGCAATAATCCTAAGAAAACCTTATGTAAGCAATGCCATTAATAAAAGGTTGTTTGATTCCATCATTTAAATTCTAGAACAACAAAATTATTTTTGAACTCTTTTTAAGTCTATAACTATATCTATAGTTGAAATCGCAGAATATCCTTCCATCAGAGCTTTGATCATAAGGAAATATTTGCCAACCAATGGAATTCGTATTGCTGAATGTCAAAAGTGGAAAATATCAATACAATGTACGTTGTCAATCCACTTTGAGTAAACTATTTAAGAATATTAACAGACTTCTTTTTACCAAAAAGCTAATTTTTTAATTTTATATATAATTTTTTACTTCACTATTGGCTTTAAGTTATTTCGTGTTTAAAAAATTTGCCATTAACATTTGTTTATACCGTGGAATTAAACCAGGTACTAATGGGAGTTTTAATTAAAGATTTGGCACAAATGATTGACTGATTATGGTTGGGCCTTTACACCGCACATAGGGGTTTTTGCCAATCTAGCCGGACATTACTTTTTGTTTTAGTTTATATTGCTTCTTAAAAGGTATTGAGCACCTCTAGATCGATGAAACTTGGCAGAAATATGTGATATTGTCATGGGCAGGTAAACCTCAAAAATAAACAAAATCGGACCAAGGAGGAAAAGGTTCCTCCTAGAAGAACTAATCCAACCTCTGAAAAATGCAATTTTTTTTAAAGTTTTCCCATACTTTTGTTCGGCAAATGCAACTTTTAACGTCGGCGAAAGTTAAAAAACCTAAAATTAGACCCATGAGATCGTAAAATTACACTTTTCGCTCCCGCCCCCTTTTGGGGGCGGCTACATAAAATAATATTTAAAAAAATATGTAAATATTAAAAGAAATAGATTACTAACGCCTTAATACCCAGTGAAAACTTCGCTTACTTTTTCAAAATTAATAGCTTCTTTAACTCATTATTTAGTACCTTTCTTCTATAACTATATCTATAAAAACTTCTATAACTACTCTTTTCTGGATGTATGCAGGTAAAAAAATAATGACTTACTTTTTAATGCGTTCATTTTGGGACATCCCTTGTATAATTTATTGGTTCTTTCAGTAGAATTGTAAGTACTGCCTTCATGTTTTCTGATTACTCAACACATTATTTTGTAGGCGAAGTTTTTACTGGGTACTATCAAAATTAAATTTTTGAACGTTAATGGGTAGGGGGAGGTATCCCTCCAAACCTCCTCCGGAACGATCATGTAAAAAATTTTTTTTTTTTTGCTAATTTCCAAAACGTATTAATTTTTAAGATTTTATGTGACTTTTATGTATTTTTTGGGTAATTCCATGTCAAAACGTCCAAGAGTGGGACACGACCCCCTCCGATTTTAATGAAATTTGCTGAGAAGTTTCCTTTTATCTTATTAGGAACATATGTTGAGCTTATTTCTTCAATATCTCGAAAACTACTTGACATACGAAGATGATTTTAATGTCATTTTAAAGAGAATACTTGGGGCTACAAACCATATATTGAAAAAAAAAATTTTTGAAAAATGTAATATCTGCAAAATGTTAAATTTTAAAAACGGACTAAGTCAAAAACTTATTTTTTTATTTGGCTGATTTTTTTGTGTATTACCTCAAACTGTTCTTTAAAAATTCTGAAACTTTGAAGGAGGTGTTTTTTTTTTTCTTTTCTAAGATATGATTTTTTCCTTTCGCAACCTTTAAAAAAATAATATTAAAATAGAATTTTAATATTGTAATTTTGAGCAATAAGTACACTGTGAAAGTTGTAGAAAACAGACCAGCCGCGCACCTGTCTTTTACCCTAATTGGGGACGCTGAATCCAGTGGTGCTAACCGTTTTTTATGGTTAGCTCTTGTTTTTAAGATATACCGTTATTTCGAAAATGTAAGAGGTTGCACAGCATATATTCGCGTAACTCAAAAACGGTTTAGTTTATTGAAATAACTAAGAAAACCGAAATTCGGCAATAAATAATAAAGTGGGGTTGGTCATACAATTGACCCTTCTAGAAGCATCCTATGCGCTGTACCATACAAATATTGCGGCGTAATAAAATTCTTTAAATTGGCCACTGCAGAGCGTAGGATGCTCCTAGATGGGTCAAATGTATGACCAACCCCGCTTTATTATTTATTGCCGAATTTCGGTTTTCTTAGTTATTTCAATAAACTAAACCGTTTTTGAGTTACGCGAATATATGCTGTGCAACCTCTTACATTTTCGAAATAACGGTATATCTTTTTTTCAACATATGCTTTGTAGCCCCAAGTATTCTCTTTAAAATGACACTAAAATCATCTTTGTATGTCAAGTAGTTTTCGAGATATTGAAGAAATAAGCTCAACACATTCGGCTAATTCGGCGAAATTATGACATTTTGAATATGACATAACTTTCGAAAAACAAATTTTAAAATTTTTTTCCGTTCATATATGTTCCTAATAAGATAAAAGGAACCTTTTCACCAAATTTCAATAAAATCGGAAGGGGTCGTGTCCCACTCTTGGTCGTTTTGACATGGAATTACACTTATAGTATTTAATTTATCTGAAAATAATTAATATATGAGTAATTATAACTTATTTATAATAGTTACAGCAAATTTTATTTAAAATAACTTTTCTTTTGCACTAAGATGATGATGAGTGCCATGGTTCTTCTTCGTCTGCTTCTTCAAAATCCTCTTCTGAATCTGAATTCTCTTCAGAGCCAAGTACAGTTGGAAGCATAAAAGAAATTGCTTCTTTCGGAAAGGGTAATGACTTTTTTTTTGGAGTTGGTCTTATACTAGTAATCAGTGGGTCAGAACTGAGCAAAAGTCTATTTATAATATCTTTGTTACACTGAACCCTCGAAAACTTTCTAGCAAAATTCTGCCTGTAAAGCCAAAAATTTTTATTACATGCCTCATACGCTTCTTCTGATAATAGCCCGATAGGCAACAATGCCTCACTCATTACAGTTGCGCCATGTATTATACACTTTTTCCATTTTACTCTCAAAGCGTCAAAATGGTTCTGATAACAATTTTATGCTATAACCACAATATATATTAAAAAAATCTAAGTACCTAGAGCCCAGATTTTGTATTATATATTATTTTTGTTGTTAATGATTTAAAAAGTTATGCAAAACAGGTACATTTATGTTGTTACATAAAATAACGTAATTTAGCGGCCGCACAGGTGGTTAAAACCCGTTACTTACTGTTTCGCACATCCCTTTTTTACACAGGTAATATAAGTCTTAGATGTATTTATTTAAATAAAAAACATATACGTACAACCAAAACATTTTATGACTGACGAAAGGGTTTCTATCATTTGTAGATGACCAAAAACAGAAAAAAGGTGAAATTTTTAAAAAATCATAAAAAAATGGCGCAACAACACGCAACGTTTTTTTTTTTTTTTAATTTAAAAGTAGAGATTTCAAATTTTATCGTGATGTATAACATTTTTAAGAACTCAGCGGGCTTCACCTTCAAAACCCTTTTAAAATTTTTTTTTTACAAAAAAGTGAACAAAAAAATGGTTTTTTTTTAATTTCGAAGTAATTTTTTATCATAAAAACTTCTAATAAAATTTTTCTAAAAATTTTCATAATTAGCTGTTTATATAGTCTTTCACAGAAAAAAAAAATCAATGTAAATTCTTTATTCGTTTATCTACAAAAAATATATATTGTAAACCTCCCAAAACCGTAAAAAGTCAATGAGCACGCATGCAATTTAATCAACTTTCCTGGTTTTAACAGTGTCCCAAAACCACAAATCTCAAGCAAAAGACTTGAACATTTACTATACGCTGCAGAACTTTGTTGTCTGTCGAGCTGCGTACTTAAATTTCTCCATTTCTTAAATTTAATTTTTTGCTTAATGTCCGGCTAGATTGGCAAAAAACCCCTATGTGCCCCGGTACTTGAAAATATTACTCATACGTATTGGTACTTATACGATACTTTATGCTGGTACCAGAGAACTGCAAAATCACTATTTTTCTTGATTTTTTCATACGCTCACATTTACATTCATTCTTTGCCTGCAAAACAAAGTTCAACGTTGGTAATTTTTACATCGTTTCGTACACATATGATTTTTCATGGATTCGTTTTTTATTGAAAGTGCTTTGTTTACATTTTTGTTGCGCACGCAATATAACACAATTGTGTAAATTCAAAAGCACACATTCTTATAGTTTTGCATTCGAGTAGTCATTGTCCACTCGATGAGACGCTTTGTTAACATTAACAACAATAACAACAATAAACCACTCGATGAGACGCTTTGTTAAATGTTTAAGATGATAAAAAAGCCTTCTGTTTCTATGGAAATTGTTTGTACCTACATAAGTATGTGCGTTTAGTTTCATAGTACACATAGTAACTGCTGAATTTCTTCATGAGTAATAATTACTTGATTTCTGGCTTTTTTGTTTGTATTTTTTTTTTTCTTTACCAAAACAATTATTGTCGCACCGAACACACAAACATCTTTATTAAAAAACGAAGCTAACGATGGTATAAATTACAAAGCACGATGTACATTATTTGAATGACTGCAAACCAGCAGCGAATGTTTGCGGTAGCGCAAGTTTGATTGTATGACCGCAAGCGAGTGTACTTGTTGCTGTTCATTTAATGCGATTTTTTTGCAATTGCACAAAGCCGTTCTCTGACTGGTACATAAATATTAATAAATTAATAAATAATAATTGATAAGCAATTTTAATTGAAATAGTTTAAAAACAACAATTGTAAATGAATTAATATGTAAATAAATTTTGAAAAAAAAAACCTTTCAGAAGAATAAAATATGTGGTTGTAGTTATCACATTCTAAAAAGATTTTTATTCACCAAACAAATCGAACATATCCAGGTCTGGCATAAATACAACATTTTTCAAAACACTTAAAAATCAATCGTATAATTAGACAACGACGAATTCGACAATTTTTAATGGATTTAAAATCTGTTTAAATTTTATTCTTATTAAGCAAAACCCTGATCACAGTCCTTTAAAATTTTTTCAACACTTTCTTTCTGCATGGTTCATATGATTTTGTAAAAAAAAAACTAATATACGGTTTTGTGTATATGTGTCCGTATGTGGATATACATTTTTGATTCCTCCATTGTTACAAAATATCATACAGACAAACACACACACACACACATGCGAAGATACTTTTGCATACAATAGTAGCACACATACACGTGAAAATTATTTTGTTTTTTTAGTTACATTTGGGTGCTGTAAATGGTAAAGTATTTATTTTTTATAGATTTTTTTTTTTAAATATTTTTTCACACACTTACAAGCATTTGGGTCACGTGAGCTCGCCATGTGAATATTAATGTTGCATAAGTATGTATGTACATAGATACTACGTGTGAATTTATATTTCTACATTTACTTGCCTCACACACAGATGCGCACAGATGCATATTCGTTTTTTGTTTTTCATTTCTACAATCGCATATTTATATTTGTGTGTGTTTTAAAAGTATGTTTGTGTGCCAGTGTAGGTGTCAAATGTCAAGTGGATAGTTTACTGTAAAATATTTTTCGTTTTTATTTTATATTTTCACTGCAAGGCCTTGTAATTTTATTTTTGCGTTACATATTAAAAGTAAAAAACAAATCGTTTTTAAGCTGTTTATTGTTTTATACTTAAATTTTTATTTTTATTTATTTTTTGTTTTGTTAGATTAAAAATTCGTTAACAAATTTGCATCAGTTTGTTTAAGTTTAAAATCAGCTTAATTTTATTTTTTGTGTTACTTAAGTCTTTTGCATAATACCGAAATTGATTTGTTAAGTGCCTTATATTTTTTTTTCGTTGTTTTTTTTTAAGCAATATAATAATAATAATTTTAACGACGCATTAGGTAAAGATTATTCTTTATAAAAATGTTTTAATGTGTAAATAGGAATAATACAAAAATAATGCAATCAGGTATATATGTGATGGAAAATAATTTAAAATCCATAAGCTTGTTTTCAGTATCTTGAAAAATTTATTTATTATAGATTTTTCTCCATTTTCCTGTATAAAGGGTGGCCCAAAATTAACGAAGGGGTTTGAATTCGTTTTAACTTTTTATTAAACCGTTAATCGAGCCTTGTATCAGAAATGCTACATTTCGTTTTTTGCGTCAACATAACTTTTTTCCAAAAAATTAGGGATGACACATCTATTGAGACTTTGTTAACATTGTTCTTGCCGTTATTTTAAACAACAATTTAAAAAAAAATTCCAAGCAGGCCATGAGAAATTCAAAAACTTCATAATTCTAGATATGTATCATTTTTGATACATACTGCATTTTGTGTGTTTCTGTGCTGTTGTGCATATAATTAGAACAAGTGTTTTTAATTTGTTGTGCGTTTCTATTGAAAAAAAAAATTCAGTTCAAAGTGATAATTTCTAAAAATGTCTTATCCACGGTTTTTGACTCTCGAAGAACTAGTAAATGAAGTGCTAAGTGAAATTGAAGAAGATGATGACATTTCTGAAGCAGATGACACTGATATTGCTGTTCGTGACCCTAATATTTCAGATGCAGAAGAACACGAAAGTGGCTCGACTTCGGATTCTGATCAAGGCATTAGCAGTAACACAAATAGTGATCCTTTGTATTTAGCGAAAGATTGTACTACTTGGCGAAGCGAACCTTATCCCATTGGTGGATTTGGAAATGAAAATATTCTTAGTATGCCAAGGTGAGTCGTGATTAGAAAAATTAGAAAAAAGGTGATTGAATTGAGACCTTTTTTTAGGTATAACAAAATTTGCCTCAAGTCGCGTAAATACTATTCGAGATTCGTTTTTGTTAGTTTTCTCCTCACAATTAACAAAGATCGTAATCAATAACTCCAACAAATATGGAGAACATATAAATTGCTCCAGTCATATTGAAATCGATGAGGAATTATTTGGTAGTTTTATTGTTGGCCGGAGTATACAAGTAAGCGAATATTTAGGTTTTCAAATGACATACATATATTTTATATTCAATAGGTCAAAAAATGAAACTTTACACGATCTTTTTGATGAGTACTATGGACGTCATATATTTCGGTCAATAATGTCTGAAAAAACATTTTTCTATATACACAAAATAAATCGGTTTGATAATGTGTTAACCAGACGTTCCCAGAAGAGTGAAGTCAAGTTCGCACCTATAAGAAACTTTTGGGAAAAATGGTCTGACAGCCTCTCAAATTTTTACAATCCTAATGATTGTGTTACGGTGGATAAGCAATTGCTAGGTTTTCATGGTCGCTGTAAATTTCGCCAATATATTCCATCCAAACCAGAGAGGTTTCATATGAAATGTTGGCTGTTTGTTGACTCGCGTACTTGTTATGTGTGGAAAATTCAACCATATTTGGGAAAGGATATATCAGGAATTCCTGAGAGAAACCAAGGAGAAAGGGTGGTTCTTGATTTCGCATAGCCTTGGTCAAAAGCTTTTAAAACGCAATATAACAATGGTAGGAACTATGCGAAAAAACAAGAGATCAATTCCTCCAAAGCTTTTGGTATGTAAAAAAATTTCACGGTATGAGTCTTACATTCGCTTTTAACCCTGATACTGCTATGGTTAGTTATATAAGCGACAAATGAATCGTGAGCCTAAAGTTGCGGATTGCCCCAAAAAGTTGCCTGAAATAATATCATTTTATAACTCCACGAAAGGAGGAGTTGATACGGTTGCTAAAATGTTGAGTTGCTATAGTTGAAAACAAAAAACTAATCGCTGGCCGATGGCTGTTTTTTCCAAAATTATTGATATTTCTGCTTTGAATGCTTATATTATATACAACGAAGTTGACGCCAACTGGAAACAAACTCAAACCAGTACAAAACGTAAAACTTTTCTTCACGAGTTAGCAATATCACTGTCAAAGCCTTATATGGAACAACGTCAAAAAAGTCCTAGAAATTAACTTTCTCTAACAATTTTCAAAAAACTTTCAGCCGAAAGTACAGATGAATCAAATGATAGTGAAGCTGTTCCACCAAAAAAACATAAAACCTTAAATTCTGAAAAAAACGTGCTAGATGTCAAAAATTTCACACTTCGGGTGAAAATAAAAACAAATAATCATCGAATTGTAGTGATAAAAACGCCAAAAAATTTTGCGTTGATTGCATTAATGATTGCTAAAATTATTCATATTTTATTAACTTAATTAAACATAAATAAGAAATAGTAAAAAAAAACTTTTAGTGTATTGATTTAAGTCAATTACTCCTATGCTCTATAGTATGTATCAAAAATGATACATAGGATGAATTATGAATTTTTTTTTAAGGCTCGATCTACGGTTATGATATAATTATTAAGTTTTTTTTTTGATACAGTATACAAATGGGGAATATTTTTATTTTAGTTATGAAATTCGTGCCCTTTCCAACACATTTATTTTCCGTAGCCCATATCCTGCAGTTTTGCTTATTATCGAACCCACTTAATTGAAAATGGGCTTCGTCGCTCATAATTAAATTATGAATAAAATTATGATCGTTGATTTGAAAAATAAAGCAGTTTGGGCACGTGGTTCAATTGAGTACTGGGGCCTAATTCTGGCAGTCGTGATCGAGTAATTTCTCGATTCGAAGGCAATTTTATTTGAGTCGATACTGAACGAATCGAAATTATTTTTTCAGTATTGTGAAACTCAAATGAATGATTTACAACACTGAAGAAATAATTCCGATTCGTTCAGTATTGACTGAAATATTTAGATATTAAATTGCTTTCGAATCGAGAAACTACTCGATCACGACTGCCAGAATCAGGCCCCTGTTCTATTTTGAATTCTCCAAGTCTTCTTTCCAAATACTGAAAAGAAAAGAAAAAAAATTATAATAAAAAAGTTATAAGCAATTCAAAACCCTTCGGTAAGTTTGGGCCACCCTCTATATTCTTTTAAATTTTATATTGTATATTTAAATTGAAAATTAAGCCTGAAATTCAGAGAATGAATTAAAAAACAAAACATCTAGTAAAGTTTACTAACAAAAAAAAAATTTATTTTTCTTTCAATATTTGTTTGCATAAGTCTAGTTACATTTGTTTGTAGCAGTCGACTCTTAAATAGTTTGGGTGTATAAAATCGAAGACATGACAGTGAGCTGCACATATTTTGTGTTGTCCCATGGTCTAAGACTGAGATTTGATCTTCAGATCAAGAAAACTTAATTTCGAACTTAGTTGAGTTATTTAAAAAGGCCCGGGTTATAAAAAATTGTTCTTATATTTTAAAAATATCATACAAGAAACATTTACCCGAAAAATTTTAGAAAAAAACTGTAGAGTGAATGAAAATTGCAAACACTCAAAATTTTTGCTTGTGAGTGAGTTCATCTTTTCTTACATTCCCCACAACAATTGGTCGGAATTCTCCCAACATTAATTGTAGTTGTAAGCGGGTAAAGAAAAAACAAAATCAAAAGAAAAATAAAAATTGCTCTGTTGTTTTCGCAAAACAATCAAAATAAAGCAACTTGCCAGTTCAGTTTTTATGCACGAGCACTTTCAAATTTATTGTCAATGTAATTTTTGGGAATATATAATATATAATTATTAAGATTTTGCTTGTCGTGATTTTCTTGCAAAACAGCAAAGCAATTTTTTTTTAATTTAGTTTTTTCTAAATTAATGTTTGGAGAATTCCAACCAATTGTAGTTGCTTTTAAAAAATTACAAAAAAGATAATTTAAATTTTATTGTCCACATGAAAATTTATCTAGAACGCAAGCAGCCATAGAACATATCTTTATATAAACAAGATAAATTATTTTGGTTCTCTCTGTTGCAAAGGCATAATCTAGTTTGTATCATGATGTTGTTCTTGAGTCATCGTACACTTTTCATACGTTTTTTTTAACCCTTGTGTTAATACCCAACTTTATCCA
The DNA here is from genome assembly GCA_930367215.1 of Pollenia angustigena. Lineage (NCBI taxonomy): Eukaryota > Metazoa > Arthropoda > Insecta > Diptera > Polleniidae > Pollenia > Pollenia angustigena. The sequence goes on along the minus strand of OV884057.1, from coordinate 181,891,737 downwards.
CATTGTTTTGTACCCGGGGTACCCGGGTACCCATATACTAAAATGAATTTAAATTCAATATTTTTAAGAAATACAATTAAATTTTTAAACTTTGTAAAAGCGTACTAAATGATATTTATGTTAAAATTTAACTTTGAATTTCATTACGGCCAAAATTTTTATTTTTCTAAACAGGACAATATATTTTAGTATGGCTCGACGAAAAGCCCCCCAATGAAATAACGCCCAAACGAGAAATTAAATATTCCCCAATTTTTTTCCATACATTGTTGGGTGTTATTTCATATGAAATAACTCCCATTTTTTTGGGCCGTTTTTCATTTTTTTTGGGAATTATTTTATTCCTCATTTGGGGTTTTCAAATTATGAAATAATCTCCAATTAAATAACACCCAACAAATTTTTAAAATTCGGGGCTTGTTTCATAGCGTGTTAAATTTGGGTGTTATTTCATTTTTTATTCGGGGGTTATTTCATTTTTAAAAGCTGTTTGTTATTTGGGGGTTATTTCATTTATTTGGGGTTTATTTCAGTTGCTTAGTTTGATCTTTTTCCTTTTTTTTGAGAATTCAAGTAACTGTTTTTTGGAATAAGAGTGTCAACATATGAGTACAACCTGCCTTGCATGTTGAGTTGAGTTGTTGTAAAACATAAAATATTTTCAGTTGTGCATCGAAGTTCGGACGCTTTACATCATCTCGTGTTAATATTTAAAAAAATAGAATTCGAAATTGTTGGTGGAAAACGAAGAAATAGCAATTTTCTATAATCTTTAAGTGAAAAACAATTATATTTAAACAGTGGTGGTAGCTGTGTAAAGGCTAAACGTAAAAGGCAAATTGTTTTCCGAACTGCAAAAATAGAACAGGGCTACAAGGATCTACGTGCGGGTCAAATAACTGCGGCAATATTTTTGAACCTAATATATCCTTATTATGAAGCAGACGCCTGCAGGACTCCGCACGATTCATTTCAATAATTTTGCGACTTTGCTGTTGGTCCATATTGACTTCATGAAACCTTAATTTTTGTTGCTGATGGGGTTTATTTTAGTGGGGGTTATTTCATTTTCATCATTGGGTGTTATTTCATATGAAATAACTTCCAAATATTGGGGGTTGTTTTGTTTTCGTTTTAAGGTTTATTTCATTTATTTTGCGATGTTATTTCATTCACTGCTTTTGAGGTTTATTTCCTATTTTTGGGGGTTTTAGCTCATTGGGGTTATTTCCTGGGCGTTATTTCATTGGGGGCTTTTCGTGGAGCCTTTAAGTATCACAGTTGCACACTTTTGGTCATACATGAAACGTAATAATACTTACTTACTATAATACTTACTCTTTGGAAACTTAACTAAAGTAATTCAGTTTATTGCATTTGTTTACTTCTCTGCCAATAGTGATGCACTTGACACATGGGATTCTGCAATTGTTGGCACACTAAAGAAAAATAAGCTTTACATTCCAAATGGAATCCATCAAAAATGTATGTACCCAAAAAAAAAAAAAAAATGCTGTTGTTCTTTTATCCACAATGTATTCAGACAAAGCTTTAAGTGACGATGTCAAAAAGAACCCCGAGCTTATAATTTCTTATAATAAGTAAAAAAGTGGAGTTGACACTACGGATCAAATGTTTAGGAGATACATAATTCAGCGCCGAAGTTTGAGGTGGCCAGTGGCATTATTTTTCAATATGTTAGATATTACTGCACTCTAATCATACATCATTTACTATGAGAACAATAAATAATTGCGAAGAAAACAACCGAGAGACGCCTCTTTATGCGTAAGCTATCTGAAGAGCTTCCTAACCCGACGATTAAGACACGAAGGACAAATGCCCAAATTATGGTTAATTATACAACCAAAATTGCTATTGAAAGCGTTTTGGACTACCAAGTTTCACCCATTGCCAAGGCTTCTTATAAATTTAACAAGGTGTATAAAACAGAAAGAAAAAAAGTTCCAAGATACAAGCAAACAGAAAAAAAGACGCAAAACTTGGAAGAGCTGCGCTGAATGTATACGGCCAGTTTGTGCTGAATTCTCTGAATACGTTATTGAATGTAGAGTATGTAATATAGAAAATAGTTTTGTAAATAAATAACAATAAAATTATTTCTATAATTTTTTTTAATAGTTTTTGATTTATATTTACCATGCAAATTGTATTGGGTACCGGGGTACCCGCGTGCGAAAAAATACTATATTATATATATATTATTTGTTTATAAAATATACAAAATTGCATTAGAAGGTAAATCTTTTTAAATTTTAACATTTTAATATTTTTAATCAGGCTTAAGTTCATCAAATTAAATTTTTCATTAAATTATTTTTATGAAGAAAGGAATTTTACAACATGAAAATTAATTAAAATTGTTATTGATAATTTTTCATTCTTGACTGACCTGAGATTCGAACCCAGGCGGCTAGCTTAAGATTCGAACCCAGGCGGCAGGTTACCCTGACATGTTTCGATCACAACCACTTGATATCATCAGAGGGATTTGCCGTCGTACACCCGCAGCGATCGATGACTGCTGACGTCAATAGTTAATCATCAATCTTTAAAGCAAATTGTATTTTAACCCTTGGTAGATCGAAATTTTTTTTTTAAAGATTATCCATTTTAATTGATTTTACATGTTCTTTCTTACTTCTGTTTTTTCGTACTTTTCTTCAAGAATTCCTCTTGAAGTACATTTTTGTTTTTTCCATTTTGTCTTTCTTTTTCCTGTTGACCTTTTTCAGCACTACTTGAAGGACAAATGGAAACATAGAGCTCGTGCCTTAGCTTTAACAATAATTAGTATTGTGGTTATTTTGTCGAACTATTTACGGTTTTTTAATCCAAATTTTAATATTTTTAATCAGGCTTAAGTTCATCAAATTTAAATTTTCATTAAATTATTTTTATGAAGAAAGGAATTTTACAACATGAAAATTAATTGAAATTGTTATTGATAATTTTTTCCTGCTTGACTGACCTGAAATTCGAACCCAGGCGGCTGGCTTCAGATTCGAACCCAGGCGGCTGGTTACTCTGACATGTTTCGATCACAACCACTTGCTCTCTTCAGACGGATTTGCCGTCTTACACCCGCAGCCATCGGTGACTGCTAACGTCAATAGTCAAACAACAATCCTTAAACCAAATTGTATTTTAACCCTTGGTAGATCGAAATTTGCTTTTTTTAAAGATTATCCATTTTAATTGATTTTACATGTTATTTCCTTACTTCTGTTTTTTCGTACTTTTCGTCAAGAATTCCTCTTGAAGTCCAAAGTACATTTTTGTTTTTTCCATTTTGTCTTTCTTTTTCCTGTTGATCTTTTTCAGCACTACTTGAAGGACAAATGTACACATATAGCTCGTGCCTTAAATTTAACAATAATTAGTATTGTGGTTATTTTGTCGAACTATTTATGGGTTTTTAATCGAAATTTTAATATTTTTAATCAGGCCTAAGTTCGTCAAATTTAATTTTTCATTAAATTATTTTTATGAAGAAAGGAATTTTACAACATTAAAATTAATTAAAATTGTTATTGATAATTTTTCATTCTTGACTGACCTGAGATTCGAACCCAGGCGACTGGTTAGCCTATCATGTTTCGATCACAACCACTTGATCTGCGTACTCGGCTTTTGTTCGGAAACAAGGCAGATTTTAGAAGCTTTACTAAGCGAAGCCGGTGTTTGTTATATCATAGAGAAAATAATTGCACCCGGCCGAAGGCCGGCTATGTAGAGAAGCTTTAGTTAGCGAAGCCGGTTTTTGGTATACCATAGAGGAGAAAATCCTTGCGCCCAAAAGTGTTTTCGAAATATTTTTAATATATACACCCAGAGAAAAAACACTAAAACAATTTTAAAATAAAAAATTAGAATTATGTTAAAAGAAAAAAATTTAAATGGAAAATAAGGCCATGTATAGCTTTATTTTACTCCTTACAAGGAAATAAGGCCATATAGCTTTATTTCCTATGGCTTTATTGCACGGCACCATCTAAAACATGTTTAAACTATAACTTTGATTTAATTTTAACAAATATTATAAAAAAGAAATATTGTTTTTATACTCACACCATCTTAGTGGAGATTTGTTTATAATGATGTGTGTAGCACATAAAAATACTGGTTCGAAACCCACTTTTAATTTAAACTCAGAATCAATTTTTGAGTCAATATTCCGATGTCGGTCCGTCCGGATGGCTGACCGACAGACTGGCTGCCCCTGTAAACTTCTTTCAGGACTAGTGTATAGTTGTCATAAAACAAAAATATTTTTTATTACAAAATTTGATTGGAATCTATTCATATTTGACCATGGCTCCGATAGAAATACCAGTCCCGAAAATAGCTTTTAATATTTATATATGATAATATGAAGGGCCCATTACTGAACCGAAACAAGTGATATACAAGAAATTTCCAAACTAGTGCATAACTCTGTGCTAATTTTAGCTCTATTCAGTTTTGTAACCGACTAAGTCAAAAAATGTTTCATTCCCAAGTTAACGGTGAAAACCCCAAGTCAATGGCTCTCACTTTCGGAATAAAAATAATGAAAGTTCATTAACTCAACTTTAAAATATCTTCAAATTATCTTTTATCAGATGTGAGCCGTTCAGATTTCACGGCAAAATTTTGTGCTGGTACGTCTATAATTGACCATATGTAGGTACCATAAGAACCCTCTATGTTAAATGGCTTTTAGACAAAAAAGTATTTAATGTCTGCCTAGTTCTGCTGCAAAACTTTTAAAAAGTACAATATTGCAAATGCATAATTATAAATGAAACTTTTTTGCTATTAAAACTGGTTGAAATTCGTTAATGAAAATACTTGTTAACAGCTTAATAACCTCTCTGAATATTGACTAGGTTGATTGAAGAGGTTGCCATTGAATATTTAAGATAACCTTAAATATATTTTTTCATCTTAAAAAATCTTTTCAATTGATTTAATAAATAAATAAATTTAATGAGCACTCGTGATTTATCCTTCTCAACATGTGGAGCTATAAGTACGTATTCATAATTCTTTATAAACGTTTTATATATTTTTCAAACGCTTCAAACTTAACAAACAAATAAATAATATGTCTGCAAACAAAAATCTTTGTCAATGAACATAATAATGTGTTAGGGAAATTTAAATAAATAATTTCACTCCTTATTACCTTTTAAAAGTTATGACTAGAATGGAAAAATAAAATTAATCACTGTCATTTTGTAATTTTCATATTACTAGGTTAACTGTTCATTTGATTCTTTTGTTCAAAATTTAAATGTCAGTTACACTGAAATAACCTGAGGTGTCGTATACTTGTATGTAGAAAACTGAGTGTTAAATATACATACATACATATGTATGCAGGTATATCGGTAACTACCCCTATAAGAAGGATGACGAATCATTGTCAAAAATTATTCATAATCACACACATCAGCATTTGGACAAATATAGAATAGAAAAAAATAGAGAGAAAAAAAATGAAAGGAAGACGGGAAGGAAGGAATACTTTTAAAGAAATTTAAAAAAGTTGAAATGAAATTGAAGGGAAACAAGTAACACGCACATTTTTCATTTCAATTGTTAAGACAAGATTTTTCAAGTATAAACGAATAAACGAATATATGATTTTGACTTAAATCATTAAAATGTACACATACATATTTATTTGAAAATAAAAATTAATTTGTTATACACACACACATACTAACGTGCTAAGCATATAATAATAAGCAAAATATATATGTATCTATAAATATTTTAACAATTACGTATATATGTGTTTGTGTGTTTGTTTTACCTTTAAAGGTAAATAATTTGGTTTATTATGGCAAACAAGGTGTTGAAAATACAAAATATCCGGTGATTTATAGAAGTAATCTTTTGTTTGACTGTAATATTTGTGCGCATTTATTTTTTTTTTTGTTTTTTCTTATTAAGCTTTTTATAGGGGAACAAACAAACGAAAAAGATTTATGACTGTAATTTATTTAAATGAGAAAATTTGACGTGGAAACAATAAAAAAGATTTCTCATAATTTAGCAAAAGTATTAAAAATTATGATTTTTTTTTTAAGTCGTTACGTTAGAATATAGAATAATTTGGCAAATTTTGCAAGAGAACGGCTAAAATAATTTTAAACTGCTTTTATTTAATGCTAAAATGTAATAATTTTTTTATTCGCCTACAGTTTTTTTGGGTTTATTTTTAATTAAATATCTTCATAAATGTAACCAAGTCACGTACAAATACACATCAAGTTTTTGTTATTCCGGAGTTTTATATAGCAAGCATGTGTTACATAAAAAACCTCACTGATGGTTAAATTAATTTTTGGAGTCGGTTTGAGTTACGAGATTTTATTTAGAAAGGAGAATGCGATACAACTCATGGATTGAGTTAAGCAATAAACCAAAAGAAAATAAGGATATTGTATTCAAATGTCCTTCAGTTTATCATGTAATTAAGAATAAAATTAAGCTTAAATTTTTTCACTATATCAGTTTTAATTAAAAAGTTAATCAAGTGAATTAAACGTTTGCTTATATCAAAAACATTACTGCAGAAATTATAAGTTTTTTTGTTCCTCATATACAAAATTTTTGTGTACCGGATGGTGACATGTCATAGTGTCCACGGACATAATGTCCATGGACATTATGACGCCCTTCGATGCGACATAAAGCCCATGGACATTATGTCGTTTTGGAAACCGTCATAATGTCCGGCTATGCAGAGAAGCTTTAGTTAGCGAAGCCGGGTTTTGTTATACCATAGAGGAGAAAATCCTTGCGCCCGGCCGAAGGCCGTCTGTGCAGAGGAGCATTATGTCGCACCAAAAAAAGAATTTAATGTCCATTAATTATGTCCGTGGACACTATGACATGCCACCGTACCGGATCACTTTTCGGTATACCGAATGTTATAACATTGGATTTCTGCGGAAGATCCCAATTTTGATTATGGGGAAAAAACTAGTATAGCTTTAAAAACCTTTCATTTTAGAACAGCTACGACAATTGCACAATATTGAAGCTTAATAATCAATATCTCGAATTTTTCAAAATAATTCACATGTTTATCTGAGAAATTTATTTTTTCAACTTTATAAAATTTCATGATATCCTTACAGAAATATACTATATTCCTATGTTTAAGTAGCTGCATATCCAGGTATACCTGGATATTATTAAAAATATTAAAAATTTGGATTAAAAACAATAAACAGTTCAACAAAAAAACCACAATACTTATTATTGTTAAAGCTGAGGCACGAGCTCTATGTGTTCATTTGTCTTTCAAGTTGTGCTGAAAAAGGTCAACAGAAAAAAGAACAACAAAAATGAAAAACAACAAATGTTCTTTGGACTTCAAGAAGAATTATTGACAAAAAGTACGAGAAAACAGAAGTAAGGAAATAACATGTAAAATAAATTAAAATGGATAATCATTCAGAAAAGCAGATTTCGATCTACCAAAGGTTAAAATACAATTTGGTTTAAGAATTGATGTTTGACTATTGACGTCAGCAGTCGTCGATGGCTGCGAGTGTAAGACGGCAAATACATCTGAAGAGATCGAGTGGTTGCGATCGAAACATGTTATGGTAACCTGCCGGCCAGGTTTCGAGCACCGACCACGGTCAAGAATGAAAGAAACCAACCTTGGGTTAACATTGAAGCTGTAGATATGTACTTATACTTGGGAATTACTTCATAAACTCTACCAGAGTATCTTGTATCTTCACACAAGCATAAAATAAAAAACAACACATTTCACAAAGGTAAGGAGCCAACAAAATACATATTAATGACTTTGAATTTTTAAAAAACTTTGTTGTTAAAATGTTATAGAAATTTAATCAATTTTATTTTAAACTAGCCGGTCCCGCGGCATTGCCCGCCCAGAATTAAGAAATATAAAGCCAGTGTGTAGATCGATATACATAAGTTATAAATTTCATCAAAATCGAAATTGCCAATCTGTTACGTAAAGCTTGAAATCACTGACAACGACGTCAGTGACGACAGTGATAACGAGCCGTTGACACAAACGAAAACTTGGCAAGACTTCGCAAAGCAAATAAATTCTTTTTGGAAATGCTTTTCATCGCAGAGCTCAACCCCTCAGCAGAACTCTGAAGTTTGGGAAAGATTAAATAGTGTACGGGAAGAAATATTTGAAAAATCTTTGATTGCATTTTCTTTGATCTTATAGCCACCAATTCTTGAAGTCGTGTCGACCTGGCTTTCTTCGAGTGAAATGTTTAGCGCGTTGGTGGCCAAAATATTCCTAAAGATGAGTCACTGGTAAAAAATTTTGACTACCATCCCGCTCAGAAATTCATTCGAGGAAATCTAGTTCGATTCGGCTTCAAAAGCTGGGTAGCGGCTACTGCTGGCAGTAAGATTTGTACTCCAAAAAATTGCATGTGGAATCTTCTGATCCATTTGTTTCACGTGTTGTTAAAAAATTGTTGGAGTAGTAGAATTGTACGGCACGAAATTATCGTGTGTTTTAAAACTATTTTTAGATAAAATCTTTGTGTTGATCGTAGAAATTTAGAGTAACTTATGGGTCAATGTTTGCAGATTAATTTCAAGATGGCGTTGGACACTATCCTACTAAACTGCAAAACCATCTGCAGTCCATTTTTTGCCATAATGGAGCTCGTTGGCAGTATAAGAAGTGCTTAAAGCACTTTGCATTGAACAACAATGTTCTGAAAATTTTCATACATAAGAGTTTAGTGAACTCAGTTGACTACACCCTAAAAACTCAGTTAAAAAAAATTTTTAATTTTTTCGATTTTATGTTTTTTTTAATACCTATTTTAATCAATAAATAAAGTTGAATTTAAAAAATTGTGGCCAGTTTTCGTTTGACCTCTAATGGGTTAACGAAAATTCAAAACGTACCAGGTTAAAAACAAAAAGTAACAAAAGGCCCCTCTTACAGATTCGTATTCACTCAGGACATTGCATGTTTAATTTTATGTTTACAGGTCCAATATTAACGAAAATAAAAAAGTACCAGGTAAAGAACGAAAAACTACCAAAAACATCGCATTAACCCTCCGATGAGTGACGGTTCTGAACTTCACGGCCGTGTGAAAAGGTCCTTACGGACCTTTTTTGTAAATCATGTTTTTTTTCATATAAAAAATTTTTTTTTGATTTTTTGTTTTGTTTTTATTGTTTATAACTAAATTCTACATACAAAAATAATTTATTCAATTTTAAAAATTTTTTTTTTTTTCCTGGAATTTTCTTAAGACTATTATAAAAAAGTTTAAAAATTATTGTTGTTGAGCGTGTACTTCTTGTCCCCCGCCCTGTGCGCAAGTGTTGCAGCGATGTAAAAGTGTGCTATGTTCTCCGCAAACAGCGTTGCCGCAGACGAAGCAGTATGCCCGCGTTTTCGGCTGCCGCCCGTACTCAGAACGTCAAAGGCGACATGACGGTCTACTTGACCTAGCCGCAAACGACGGTGCATTGCCTTCCATCGGTCTTGGTTATACCTGATATGAAAAGAAAAATAAAAAACAAATAAATATATATTCTATTCTTGAATTTGAAGATGTTTTTCTTACCCTGACACCGAATGCTTCCATCGCATTGCGTATCCTTGGATATGAGGTCATATGGTTGTTCAGGGCACGTTCTTCGATATTTGGTGTGGCCAATTGTTTCGTTAGCAGTAACAAGAACGACCGCCGTCTGTCACTCCTTTTTATAGGCTTCATTTCGTTGTAAATCGTAAAAGCAGCCAATGCAGTGACGTCCAGCATATTATAAAACATGGCCAACGGCCATCGTTGTGTTGCTCTTTTGCAGCTGAAGACATGAACTTTATTGCTTTCAAGGAAAGGCACAATATTCTAATTTTATACTACTAGCAATAAACCAGTTCTTAGTATTTTTTGTTCTTAGTATTTTTGTTCTTAGCATTTTTTGTTTTTATCATCATCCCTAATGTCTTTGAGTTTAGGTCTTTGTGTTCAGAACAAGTAAATTATGTGTTGAAACAATAAAAAAATTATAATGATGTCCAAAAACATGCATTTATTAGTGAAATTCAGTACAAGGTCCATACGGACCTATTCACACGCCCGCGTACTATTCTAACTAAAACCTCAATAACTCTTAAAGTAATGATCCGATCGGCTTGATTTTTTTTCCAAAAGATGCGCAACAAAATACTCTTATTTAGTAATTTCAGTTTGAAAAGGCAAAAAGGTCCCTAGGGACCTTCTCACTCATCGGAGGGTTTAACATTCTCATTCACTCAGTACCAGTTAATCAACTAAAAAGTTCCCGTACTTATCACTCAGGATATTGCATTTTGAATTTTATGTTTTTAGGTCCAATATTAATAGTAATTTAAAAAGAAATACAATTTGTTGAACCAAAAAGTTAAGAATGAAATTTTATTTTCCGTATTTCCAATTTTTTGGTACTTTCTTTCCATTTAAGTATCAAAAATACCAATATTGTAGTGGGAACCCACTTAATAAGCCAAATAATGGAGAAAAATACTTTGTAAAAAGTACCAAAATAATAATTACGAATTTTACCCCTGAAACGTTCGAATTTTGAAAAAGTACCAAATTTGTATTTGTATTTTTAAGATATCTTTCGAACACGATATAATGTTTATTTTTACGTTTATTGGTTTAAAAGATAGACGGGGTTAAAAAAAACCAAAATTCAGGTTTTACCCGGTTACTCTCTAAAAGGACTGAATATAAAAATAGTACCAGACATCTGTCCCTTTATTTTTCTAAGGAAGAACGATAAATATTACATTTTTTTTTTTGTCTCTTTTAGTTTTGGAGATGCGGAGTGATGTTAAATAGGAGGTTTAGCGTTCCTGTTCCTATGTCCGTTTGTTGAAGAAACATACAAACTGTTGCGCCATATGACATAAATAATATAAATTTGAATTTAAATAATAATAATAATAATAATAACACTAATAATACTAAAAAATGAATTTAATAATACTTTCCCAATAATACTTAATTAATATTAATATTTGTAAACTCTAGCTTTAGCTGAATATGTTAAATCTAACGGTAGTGCTGAACTAAAATAGATACAAAAACTTTAGCATCTTTTGTACATAAGAAATAATAAATACCTAAAGACTTGCAAAGTGAATTTTAAACGAATCGGTTGTGTTTCATTTAGTGGTTTATTTTAGTAAAGTTTTAAAGTGCCCAAATAAATTTTAAATTAAATTTTAATTTTCTTAAAAAATATTAAGAATAAACATTTTGGCGCCCGAGCAGGGACTTTAAAATTTAAACTAAAAGACATTTCTTTTAAATAAAATATTTTTAAAAGTGAGCTTACCAAAGCAAGATAAACATATAATTAAAGATCCTTTGATAATTTATTTCAAAGGCTTAATAATTTTTTTATAAATAAAAACATTTGTGAAAATTGTGAAGTGTTGTGTTAATAAACATTTTTATTAAATATAAAAAAAAGAACACAATAACAAAACACAAATTCAAGATAATAAACAATATACAAAAACAATTAAAACATAAACTCCTAGATGCCTCGTCGTTGCCGCTGTATAATTTGTAGAGCAGAGAGAAACCAGGGGAGTAACTCCGAATCTGAACAAGAGGTAACAAGTGTAAAAAATATTTGTGTTATTAACTTAAATTTGTAAATTAATCAAATTTAAAGATTTTTGTAACTTAATCAAAAATTATTTCACTGCAAGTCGAACACAAAGAATATTTTTTACACTTATTTGTGAAACAATTTATTTATTTAATAATAATTTTATTAAAAACCACCCTTAAAGTGAAACAATCGCGAGTGTTAATATTTAATAATAAACATATTTATACACACACGCACTTGTATAATTTGGTCTCTTTTATTACTGAGAGACAGAGAATAAATTTATTCTTTTTACCGTCGGCATTTTTCTGTAGCAAACAATTATTTATATTTATATTTTTTGCACGTAAAATTAAACGAAAATATTCGCGAGTGTTAATTCTTTAATATTAAAAAATAATTAATTAATGCTAAATTTATTATCTTTGCTTTCTTTTATTTTTACATTCGTTTGTCAATTTTCAAGATCACGGTTTAATTCCATACGTTCCTATACCATTTAATAGTGATATCAGCTGTACAGTGTGAAGCATTCACACTAGCATCGAAAAGTTAAATTAATACAAGTTTGAAAAAATAAATTGTTTGTTGTGTTCACACTAGCATTGAAAAATTTAATTTCGTGCAATCATAAAATATAAATTGATTAGTGCGGTCACACTAGTAACAATTATTTTTAACAACTTGTTTTTGAATTTATTATGAAAAAAGATTTCTTGGTAAAATAAAATTTAATTATTTTAACCAAAGGCTGATTTAAGTGGAAAAAATAATTTAATATTTGAACGTAGTGATCGGAATTGATAATTTTAAATAGAAAGATAAAATATTTCTACAAATAGAAGAAATATAATCCGAATATTTTCATTAGCTGGCGAGAGAATTAGTATATCAATTTTATTAAGTTAATTTAGAATTGATTTTCGTTAAAAATAGTAAACCAATAAGTTATTTTGGTATTTCAGAAATTTTAATTCTTATCCTTACGAATTATAAAATATAATGCCTAGTAAAAAACATCAAGAATCTCCTTCCATAGCGGAAACTTTGGAGAAATTACTCGCAAAAAAGGCAAAAGTCGTACAAAATATTACGCGAATTCGTCAGTCCATTCGGGAAAAGACGATTTCTTTTAATCCAATTGAGTTGGAATGTAGATTAGACATTCTTAAAACTTATATTGAGCAGGCAATGAAGCTGCAGTCAGATGTGGATAATTTAGATCCCGACAATGACGATAGAGCTGAGCTTGAAGACATTTGTGTGACCACTAAATCGTTGTTTTTGAGTATTTTGACTAAAAACAGAAAGTCAAGTGTGCCTGAAACTTCTTTTAGTGTACAGTCACATCATTCTAGACTCCCAAATATGAAGCTCCCTAAATTTAGCGGAAAATACTCCGATTATAAAAATTTTATGAGCCTATTTGAGAACTTGGTCCACAATGATCCGACGTTGACAGACATAGAAAAATTTAATCATTTAATATCATGCTTGTCCGAAGAAGCTTTGGGTACAGTCAAAGCTTTTCAGATTTCAGAAGAAAATTATCCCAAAGCATTGGCCAGTTTAAAAAAGGTATATGACAATGAATGTCTGATATTTTTTGATAATATATCAAAACTCTTTGATCTACCAGAGATCACTAAACCTTCGGCATCTGCTTTGAGAAGTATGATTGATACAGTTTCAGCAATATATGATTCACTTTTATCGATTGGTGATGATAAGAAAATTACAAATGCTATTTTAATACATTTAGTGATGTCAAAAATAGATCCAGTGACTAAGACAAAGTGGGAAGAACAGCTAGATTTCGAAAGGTTGCCACTATGGTCAGACTGTGAAACCGCCTTGAACAAACGGTATCAGCATATTGCAGCTGATGAATCTTCAAGTTCGAGACCGAGGTTTAATAAAAATAAAACTGAAAATTTTACTAAGAAAAATAATAAAACATCACTAAATTGTACTAAATCTAAACAATCTACTGACAAATGTTTATTTTGTAAATCAAATCAACACATAATAACAAATTGCCCTTCTTTTGCAGCTGAGCCTGTAAACCAACGATTTGATTTTATAAAATCTGTGCCAGCTTGCATAAATTGTTTAAAAAAAGGACATACAGTAGCTAGATGTACAGCATCTAAATGTAGAATTTGTAGTGGTTCTCATAACGCATTGCTACATAGATACAGTACTAGTGCAAATTCTAATAATAACAATAATAATTCTTCAAACAACAATTTTGAACCACCGTCAACTTCTCAAGCATCGGTAAATTATTCATCTTCTGATGAAAGAATTATTCTTGCTACAGCCGTCGTGAAAGTTAGAAATAGTTCTGGTGATTTTATATTAGCCAGAGCTCTTTTAGATTCCGGTTCTCAACCAAATTTGATTACTGAGGAACTTGCACAGCTACTACGATTAAAAAGAGAAGGAGGTAGATTGAATTTGAATGGTATTAGCGAAACAAATTCATTTTCAAAATCATGCGTAAATTTAACTGTCACGTCGAGGGTTAACTCTACACAATTTACTCCAAAGTTTTGGGTATTGAGTTCTATAACAAATTTACAGCCTGATCATAAAATTAGTACGACTAGCTTGAATATTCCAAGAAATATAGAATTAGCCGATCCTTGCTTTTATAAGCCTCGAAAGATTGATCTTTTAATAGGTGCGGAAATATTTTTTGACTTAATTTGTATTGGACAAATAAGGTCTGGCCCTAGCCTGCCAATTCTTCAAAAGACTTCGCTTGGTTGGATTGTTACTGGAAAGTATAACCAATCAAAGGGCTCTAGCGGCAATACAAACGTCTTTCATTTAAGTACGTCTGTAGAAAACGAGAGCAATATAGATTCAATTGTTAGAAAATTCTGGGAGTTAGAAGAACTTCCAAATGAATCAACAAAAATTTATTCTGAGGAACAGCAAAAATGTGAGGAAATGTTTAGAAATTCAGTACGACGTTTACCGTCAGGACGATTTGAAGTCTCTTTGCCTTTCAAATCTGATACAAAAACACTTGGTTTATCTTTTGAAACCGCTAAAAGGCGATTTCTTGCACTAGAAAGGCGACTTTCTAGAGATTTAAATATGAAAGAAATGTATCATGATTTTATGAAAGAGTATTTCGACCTAGGTCATATGTCATATGTTGACAAAATACCGGAATTCCCTCACTATTTTATTCCACATCAATGTGTGTTGCGACCTCAGAGTACAACTACGAAACTTCGAGTAGTTTTTGATGCTTCGTGTCGAACTTCTTCACATTCATCACTTAACGATTTGTTAATGGTTGGCCCAACAGTTCAAGAAGAATTATATTCGACATTGATCCGTTTTCGATTTCATAAGTACGCAATCACTGCAGATATTGAAAAAATGTATCGTCAAGTATTAGTTGGCGAGAATGATAGAAACTTTCAACTAATCCTTTGGAGACAGAATCCATCTGATGATTTGAAAATATTTCGGTTAAATACCGTTACTTATGGTACGGCTTCTGCGCCATTTTTAGCCATCAGATGTTTGATTCACTTAAGCGATTTATTCAAAGAGACTTTACCTATTGGTTCAAAAGTTGTTCGCAGTGATTTCTATGTTGATGATTTGATAACTGGGGCTGAAAGCTACCAAGACCTAGATATAATTCGTAACCAGGTTAATGAAATTTAAAGTTCAGCTGGTTTTTAACTTACAAAATGGGTTTCAAATCATCCCGAAATTTATAATTCATTTCAAAAAGAAAAACTATTACATAGTGACTCTGATTCGGCAAAGGCTCTAGGTATACATTGGGTACCGAAGAATGATTCATTTAAGTTTCATTTGGAAGACAATTTTCGTGATTTAAAAGCAACGAAAAGAAACATTTTGTCTGTTTCTTCTCGATTATTCGACCCTCTCGGACTTTTATGCCCAATTGTTACAAAATCCAAAATGTTGTTGCAAGAACTTTGGATACAAAAACTTGACTGGGATGAATCAATTCCTATGAGACTAAATACGTCATGGGAAAATTTCAAATCTAATTTAATGGAAATTGATTCAATATCAATCCCAAGATTCGTTTCCACAACATCGACAGCAAAAATTCAAATACATGGATTTGCTGACGCTTCGATTCGTGCTTATGGTTGCTGCATATATATACGAAGCTCCGATTCAAATAAAATTGAATCGAGACTGCTAACGGCAAAGTCAAAAGTTGCTCCACTCAAGACAAAATCTCTTCCGAGACTTGAGTTATGCGCTGCACACCTATTAGCTAAGTTGTGGAGTCGAATTAAATTAATGATGAGCTTTGAAATTGAAAGTGTTAATTTCTGGACAGATTCAGAAATTACATTACATTGGATAAAAACTCATCCGTCCTCACTGGCAACATTCGTGTCGAATCGAGTTGCTGAAATTCAAGAATTGTCAGAACAGGTTTCGTGGATCCATGTGCCTACTAAACAGAATCCAGCTGACATCGTTTCAAGAGGATGTGATGTAAAAGATTTAAAAAATTCAATTTGGTTTGAGGGACCTTCGTTTTTACTAAGCGATAGTTCACATTGGCCTGTTAACGAACATTTCGAGTTAACAGAGAATCAAAAGCTGTTAGAGGCAAGAAAAACAAATGTACTTCTTGCAGTAGAGGATCCACAAAATTGCTTGTTGGATCTGATAGAAAGATTTTCGTCATACAAGAAGTTGCTAAGAGTAACTTCATTTGTACTCAGATTTATTGATATCCTGAGAAAACGTAAAATAAATAAAAATTTTACACCTACTGCAATCGAATTGAAATGGTCATTTTATCGACTTGTAGAGACAATCCAGAAATATAATTTTTCTGAGGAAATTGCAAAAATGCAAAAATCTGAAGTCTTGCAGTCAAACATTCAAAGATTGACGCCATTTATTCATTCATTTATTGAAGAAAATAGAAAGTTTTCACTGATAAGGGTAGGTGGGAGACTGCTTAATGCAGATTTGGATTACAATACCAAATTCCCACTTTTATTACCGAAAAGATATAGTTTTGTCACACTTTATTTGCGAAATCTTTATACTGAGAATTGTCATGCTGGTACAAAGGCTCTAATAGCTCTTTCACGAGAAAATATATGGCTCATAAAGGCTAAAGAAGAGTGCAGCAGAATAATTCGCAAGTGTGTACATTGCTTCCGCTATAAACCAAAACTTATGTCCCAAATAATGGGAAATTTGCCCACTAATAGAGTGAGAGCTACTCGGCCATTTTTGGTAGTCGGGGTAGACTTCTGTGGTCCTATAAACGTTTCATTGCGGATTCGTGGTAGGCCACCATTGAAAATGTATATAGCGGTTTTCGTGTGTTTCACTTCAAAGGCGGTACATTTAGAATTAGTATCTGATCTGTCTACTGATTCTTTTCTTCTTTGTTTTAAAAGGTTCGCTGCCAGGAGAGGTCAACCACAGACGGTGTATTGCGACAACGCGACGAACTTCGTCGGAGCCAGCCGCGTTCTGAGGGAGTTGCAGCAAGCGTTCGACAGGAGTCGACAGGCCGTCGAGTCGTACGCAGCGTCGTCCGGGGTGAAGTTCAGCTTCATACCACCTCGGGCGCCTCACTTCGGAGGGCTGTGGGAAGCCGCTGTCAAACAGGCGAAGTTCCTGCTTCTGCGAGCCGTGGGCAATGCGTCGCTCACACAAGAAGAAATGGCAACGATGCTTGCAGAAGTAGAGGCGGTGCTCAACAGTCGTCCAATAGCACCGCTGTCTCCAGACCCGAACGACGGAGAAGCGTTGACACCAGCTCACTTTCTTCTCGGAGAGGGTCTGCGTTCGCTGCCGCCAGAATCAGGAGAAGACGTGAACGTCAAAGAGGGGAAATTATGGAAGCGATGGCGAATGCTTTGCGGTCTCAAGCAGACATTCTGGCAGGCTTGGTCACGCGACTATATTCTCGGCCTTCAAACCAAAGCGAAGTGGCACCAAGATTTTCCCAACCTCAAAGTCGGTCATCCACGAGGACAATTGCCCGCCTCAGCAGTGGCTGACCGGGAGAGTCGTCAAGGTCGTAGAAGGCGAAGACGGCAAGGTCAGAGTGGCGGAGGTCAAAACGCGAACAGGCGTGTTTAGGCGCCCAGTGCACAAGTTGACTCCACTGCCGAATAATTGAAGACGTGCAGTCGTTCAATGGGGCCGGAATGTTGCGCCATATGACATAAATAATATAAATTTGAATTTAAATAATAATAATAATAATAACACTAATAATACTAAAAAATGAATTTAATAATACTTTCCCAATAATACTTAATTAATATTAATATTTGTAAACTCTAGCTTTAGCTGAATATGTTAAATCTAACGGTAGTGCTGAACTAAAATAGATACAAAAACTTTAGCATCTTTTGTACATAAGAAATAATAAATACCTAAAGACTTGCAAAGTGAATTTTAAACGAATCGGTTGTGTTTCATTTAGTGGTTTATTTTAGTAAAGTTTTAAAGTGCCCAAATAAATTTTAAATTAAATTTTAATTTTCTTAAAAAATATTAAGAATAAACACAAACTTTTCAGCTTTATAATATTGGTACAGATAACTTTAAATTTGTTGATGGTTAACACAGCTGTAAATGAATCATTCTTTTTTAATTTCAATTCGTTACGAATTAGCTTAATTTTGAATTATATCTTTTCACAGCAAAATATAATTTAATGAAATTTGAATCAATTCAAAAGCATTAGGTACAAATGAATTTCAAATTAGTATCTAATGCAAATGATTATGTTGAAGTGAATTGTAATTCATTTTACGGATTCATTTCAATTGAATTGATTTTAAATTCATTTAAATGAATTATGGTTAAGCATGTGAATAAGCATCAGCAGAATTCAACCATATTTTTGAAAAGTTACAAGCAAAACCTTTCTGTCAGGATTATGTATTCAAATGATTTTGTTTCAGTATTTTTTTAAAACGAATAGTAATATGAACAGGGCGATTCCATATGTATGTGACTGACTCTACATTTGACACAATTTGCGTTTTGTTTTGTCTTATATTACGATTTGTAATATTTTTTTTTAGTATCAATTAAAACATGGCAGTTTCAACAATTGAAGCACAGCCGCGAATAACGTTTTAAGTTACAAAATAATAATTTTTCAGGAGAGCAAAAAAACGTTTTTTGACAAGCAGCATTATTTGTTTTAAAAATTTTTTTTTAGACGGCAAATCCATCTGAGGAGATCGAGTGGTTGCGATCGAAACATGTCATGGTAACCTGCCGGCCAGGGTTCGAGCCCGAGCCACGTCAAGAATGAAAGATTATCAATAACAATTTTAATTGATTTTCATGTTGTAAAATTCCTTTCTTCACAAAAAATAATTTAATAAAAATTAAATTTCATGAACTTAAGCCTAATTAAAAAATATTAAAAATTTGGATTAAAAACCATAAATAGTTCAACAAAATAACCACAATACTAATTAATTTTTTTTTTCTATTATTTAAAATAGTGATAATAAAAACTTTAATGCAAAAGGCTTTTAAAACATTATTCCGCACTGCAAAACCATTTCGGTTTCATCATTATGTTAGTAACTTGCAATGTTCTTCCACTGGCTGACACTTTGTACGCCATTTTGAAGGCGTTAAGGTGCATAGTTTTGGTTGATTTGATGTTTAAACTGTGTAAGAGAGTAAAGTCAACGTTTATCTGCAAAAAAACAGTTTTTGCAAAATGTGGCGTTTACAACGTTTTTCAAACAAACAATGATATTTTGAAACATCATTTATTAAGTAAAATATAAACGTGACTGACACTACATGCAAAACGAAGTCGTTTTCGAGAGTTTTTTTTAAACTTCAATAATCTTCCTCTGCACTTTCGTAATAACTTTAATTTGTGTTTTAATCGAAAGTTCAAGAAACAAACTATTATAAAATGCTGAAAAACAAGCGGAAATTTATTTCAAAAATATTTATTAGTAAAATAAATTGTGACTGGCACTACAGCCCAAAACGTGACCGACACTACACTCACTTTGTATAGTAAAAAAGTCAGTATTTTTATATGAACCGTTAGAATTGAAATCACAGCGCATAAAATAGGAACTCTAAAATTATTTGAAAGATTGTAATTAATAAGCTCGTTAAAATGTACATATATACATCACCTAAGGTAAATCACTAATAATATGTTAGAAACCAACTTTGAAACTAATGGTGTTTTCTTTTCTACAAAATAATGATGCATTATAGTTGTGTAATATATTTATTAGGTTACACGAACTATTACAAAGTGATACATTTTTCTAAATTACAATGGAACAAAATAATAGCTACGTTTTACACTCAACACTTATGTGTATTTAGCGTGTTAAATATCGAATGCAAAGTTTGTACTAAAAGCGATATTCACCACGCTTGTAGCAATTTTCAACATTATATTTTCTTCGCATTCCATAAGCGTTAACAGCACTGATTTTCAATAATTAATGTCAGCTGTTGTTAAAAATTTTGCGACAAAAGAAATGTAATAAAAGTTAAACAAACGAAAAACAAAAAGTTTTTATATCCATCACAATATAACTAAAAATCACAATATAACGCAAATTGTCCGCAAACACAAGAAAAAAATACTTGCTTGCATAAAAAAGTACTTTACGCCGATGCAAAAAAGGGTATTATCCCTGCTGTTAGGTTAAGTCCATTTGGTCCAATTTTTTAATTGTTTCCTTTGTAATTTTTAAACGGTGATATATACTCACTTAGTTTTTTAGCTCACGTGGTCTTTTTAAAAATCAATGTTATTTACAACAATTCAAGGTTCTGACTCAAAACGTAACTGAGAAAAATATAAATTTACGGATCTTAGGTTAAGGGACCATTTGGTCCATAGTATATTTTCTTTGGTTTTCTTTGATTTTTTTTACATTTATTTAAAAATAAAATAAGTATTTACTAGATGACCCGTGCGAATATTTCGCACCGTAATTTTTATCAATGAAAATATTAATTTTTCAATTTCTAATTATTTTTCGTCATTAGTGTTAGAAATAAGCTTTAAAATGAGATATCATTCATTAAATTTGATGCGGTGGTATGGGAGATATTTGCAACCGACAAAAAAAAGTGCTTTAGAAATAATATATATGATTAGTTTAATTTATAATAATTGTCATTGCATGATACGCAAAATGTTTTTCGGTTAGTTTTGCAAATAAACTTGATGCAACTGTAGCATTTTATGTCAGATTAAGACTTACAGCAATTACAAATTCCACGCTTTCGAGCCCCTGAGTTAGAAGTATTATTACTGGAAGAGTCCACTGGAACTTTGCATGTCGATCGTATTTCAGTCAATAACTGTGCTGAGAACTCTTGTTGAGGTAATCTAGTCCGTTTCATCATATACGCCTTAGCCAATAAAAGTGCTAGTTGCCGCAAAAACTCTGGTCTCCTGCGATTCCGATCAGCTGGAGCACATGAAACGTCAATATAAGAAAATAGTATGTATGCATTCAAAGCGGATATGTCAAGTATGTTTGCAAATGTTTCGTCGGTTTGTTTTGCGTTTTTGGCCGTAGGAACCAACCATTTGATCAGCAGTATCAATCCTTTCCTAAAGTTTCTTACGAACTCAAAAGTGGAAACAAATGTTCGCTTGTTTTATTTTGCCCTTTCAAGTCTTCGGTCAAGTCCAATACAACGTGTTGCCCTTTGTTCTTTTCAGGCTCTGCATTTCTAGGCTTACCAAGGTAGCTTGACTTAGAGTCTCCGATATCCACAATTTCAAATCATATTTTTCTTGTGTTGATGGCATAAACTGTAAAAAAGAACATCGCCCCCGGAATGCACCAAGTTGCTCATCAATGGTGACATATTCGTGACAGTTGTTAAACATTGGAAGTTAGCTGCAGCTAGGACGGGTTCCCGTTCAGTATCTGTTTCAGAAGAACTTTTTTCGCCATTTTCTCAAATATAATCCATTTCTGAGTATGAAATGTCGGAGTCACTTCCTGCATTGAATAAAACACGTCTGAACTATTGAAAACAACACACAAACTGAACCAAGCAGTGAAAATATTTATGTTTCTTGACAACAAAAATCAAAAACGGGGTATGCCATAATTGTCTAGAACATATTTAATCTATGTTGATTAAAAATAAACAAAATAAGTGTATTCCATACTTGTTTTTCACATTAGCTGTTTTTATGGACCAAATGGTCCATTAACCTAACATTCGTAAGTTTTTTCTAACCTAACAGCAGGGTTAACTCACACTCAGTTATAACTGCGGGTAAGAAATTGAACAAATTTGCCATTTA
The DNA here is from genome assembly GCA_930367215.1 of Pollenia angustigena. Taxonomy (NCBI): domain Eukaryota; kingdom Metazoa; phylum Arthropoda; class Insecta; order Diptera; family Polleniidae; genus Pollenia; species Pollenia angustigena. The sequence goes on along the minus strand of OV884057.1, from coordinate 181,869,737 downwards.
TTGTCGCAACATGTTTAGAAAGGAAAACGACAACTTCTCACACTTTTGCATATATTTTTAGAATGGAACAAAAAGCCGCACGAATGGTAGCATATATGGAACATTATTGCCAGAAAAGAAAACACCATAAAATAATTCAAAAGAAACCCTTTTTAGAAATAAGAAATATAAATGTTTCAAAAACTTGAAATTTTTTTTTAAATTCTAATATTTAAAAATATAAACACTTAAAAGTAACATAATGTTGCCACCATACTTAAGTATTTTTACTACCAAAATCAGAAATTAATTTTTTCCATTTATGGTGGACTTATGCGTGAAATTGCCCAACATGTTTTAGGAAATGTCTATCCATTCGTCGACTACAATTAAAAACCTGCCATAACATTATTTGATTTCTTGTGATGTTTTATTATACTGTTGGTTTTAAATTGAAATGTTTGCTATTTTTGAATGAGGCTTAAGTAAAGGAAGGAGATTTTCAACATAAAACGAATACAATTTTGTTTGCTAATTTTTTGTAATATTTGAAGTTGTTTTAGATTTATAAACGAATGTTAAAATGAACGATTTATATTTTGTTTCTTTTTTTTACTTTTGTTACATTTGGTTTTGACATTCTGCAAAAAAAGCTTAGGTTTGCCCAATATTACAATTAGAAAAAAAAAATATAAATAGCGGGTTCATTAACAAAAAATTTAAGGAAAGGGTACACGTTACTTTAACTGTGGAGGTGAAATTTTTTTTACTAAAAAATTTTGTAAAATATATTTTTTTTATAATTATTTGTTTTTGAAAAGTAAGCTTATTTTAAATTACAAAAAATAAAGAAGCCAAAAATTATTTTTATTTGTTTAAACAAAGCAGGAACTTAACTTAACAAACCTTTTTTTCAATATAAAAAACGATATATCAAAAAAATATGAATAAAAAGAAAGACAAAAAAAGGGAATTTTTTCACTGCCAAAGATATAAGTATATTTAAAGATATAAAAGAGATCATGAAAAAACAAATATTAAGGTGTAGAAACTACAGGTCAACCTCTTTGGAGTTGTTTTACTCATTAAAATATGCATCAAATACACATTGGCTTACTACATTGCAGACAAATCGGCAAGAACAAGTTTCCAACTTTGGACGAAATATCTTGGATAACAATAAAAAACATCTGGACGGGACTATAGAAGTGGGCGTGGCATCTCCCAAACAACTACCTTATACATTTTTGTATATATTAAGAATGCCAGGAGTCAAAGTATCGAAATAAGATACAAGCATCTTGGTTAGCAATCAGAGGACTGCAAAAATCATTTTTTTTTTGTTGATTTAATCATGCGTTCCAATTCACATAAACACCATGCCTGCAAAACAAAGTTCAACGTTGGTAACTTTAACATCGTTTTGTACACATTTGATTTGTGCATGTGTGAGTTTTTTTTATCGAAAGTGCGTTGTTTGCATTTTTTGTTGCGCACGCAATATAACACAATAATGTTAAGTCAACGGGCACACATTCTTAAACTTTTGCATTCAAGTAGTCATTGACCACTCGATAAGACGCTTTGTTAACATTAACAACAATAACAATACATTGTACATACAGAACTCGCTTACGCTCTTTTATTTTGCGAGCGTAAAATATAATTGTTTACTGAGAAAAACTCTCTTTCAGCGGGAAATATAGCAATTATCGCAAGGCCTGTTTTGAGGCCTCTAAACATAAATAATATATTTATAGTTGTGCAAGGCGAATTTATTACAGGTGCTCCTAAAAGCCTTGCTGATAACTTTTTTTTTAGCTTTATCATTGTTGGTAAACATTTCGTTTATTATCTTTGTTTCTGTTTTGTTTTATTTCTGGTTTCTTTAGCAAAGATCAGTAATTAGGCCTCACAATAGGCCTCGCAACCGCACATTTCGCCCGCCGGGAATGTAAGAGATAAAAGTAATCTCACCAACACAATCCTAATTGACACCACTGCCCTGCAAATAAAATTGGACCACCTGATCCATTTTGAAAAAATGGACTACTCCATGGACTGGTCTGATGTAATGCAAGCATGGACCATGTCATTGTTAAAAAGTGTATGTAGTGAGACGACATGTCTTCGTTTTTTAACGACATGCTTTCGTTTTTAAACGACTTCAAAACTAATCCTCTTGAGTATACCTTGAGTATACCATATGGTCCTCTCCTAGGACATCGTAATGTAAAATAGACCAGGTTTTTTCCATACGTTTGGGTTACTTTTGGACTAGTCCTGGTCCCTTGTGGACTACTCTTTACATGCGTGTTTGGACTGGTCCTATTATCTGCAGGGTGGTTTAGTTTCATTTCAATTCTTTTTTTCTTGTACTACAGATCAACAGCTGAATGCCGACATGAGTAATAACCCTGCAAATAATAGGACCAGTCCAGTAATAACTCTGATAGCGAAGTTTTTAATGTGGCAGAAAAAAGTATAAAATATTACCAGCAGTTGTTAAATAAAAAACAAAAAATTAAAGAAGTGTCTAACATTAAGACACTGTATGGAAGTGCAGATTGTTGGCAATATTTTGGCTACCTCTTTGTTTCTAACAAAATGGTTTTAGAAAAGTACAAGATTTGCAGCTTGTGCTTTAAGTCGGATAGTACAATTTTAAAATTTAAAGCTTACATTTTTATTAATAATTTATTGCAGAAAGCTTTACTTTTTGTAAATGAATATGTGGTCCTACAGATAACATCAGTTTAAAATAGTAATGAGAAAAAAAAAACAAAATTGCACTATCCTTTTGTAATTATTTGATGTTTTTTATTTTAACATAAAAATAAATAGATAGAGAAATGATTAATAGTTTTCCTTAAATAAGAGTTTTAAACATTTCAAGCCGACATTTAAGCCGCCGCCGATTCATTGACGCAAACGCCGCCGATCAATTATACCCGCGCCGCAAGTACAAGTGCTTGTGCAAGTTTAATTGTATGACAGCAAGCGAGTGCATTTGTTGGTGTTCATTTAATGGGGGTTTTTTTTTGCAATCGCACAAAGCCGTTCACTGTTAGCAATACACAACTTCCGACAAAATGTGGGTGGGTTTAGAGAATTGGGCGTGGCAAAAAATAAATTTTTTTATATCTAATGAACAGTAAGAGAAAAATTGTCTAAATTTTGTACACACAGCTGGGTTATCAATACACAACCTCTCTACAAAAATAGCCGGGATTGTAAAAGTGGGCGTGGCATAAAACAGATTAATTTATATCTAAAGAACGGTAAAAGTTATAAAATTGCCCAAGCGGTAACAGCTTAAGTTTCCAAATAAGGAACAAATAGCTTGGCTACCAATATGAAACATCAGTCAAAAATGAGGCGGGATTAAATAAGTTGGCACGGCACAATATACGTCTAATAACGATAAGTGTAAAATTTTCCAAATTTGGTACACATATAATGGTTAACAATACTCATCATCTGTCAAAAATGGTCGGAATTGGAGGAGAACATCTCTCAAAATGTAGACTTTCAATACATAGACCCCATAGATTTCTGTATAACTGCAGAATGATAACAGTGACGGTATTCAAACTTGGTGCAAACAGCTTCCTAAACAATGCGCGAGATTTCATAAAGTGTACTTATTTTAATGAGACACTTAGTTAACGTTTTTGAAATAAATAATTTTTTACCAAGTAGAAAACGGACAAGTGAAACAAAAAAAAATTCCATGAAAATATCACGTTAATTTTGATGTGGCGTAAATTTTGTCTACTAAGTACTTACGCTACCGTGGTGGTATAATATTTTCAAATAAAAGGTTACGTAAATGATGACGAATGTTAATTTTTACACCAGCATGTGCGTAGCTCCGTTCGTGCTAAGTCGAGCTCAGCCAAAACACAAGTGAGTAACAACGATCACGATATTAGAAGATACTAAAGGAATTAAATTGATTGAGTGCAACGGAAGAGAGTATTTTAAAAAAAATTAAAGAAAGCGTAAAATTTACAACCACCTCCACAGTTAAAGGTTAAAATTTCCATATTATTATGGTGTATAGTATCTTACGGTTGGTCTTGCTCTACTATTTTTATTCCCACTTGATTCTTACCGAATTGCTATAATTCGTTTTGTTTTTTCCTAGCCACGATATAAATTTTCTCCGGAAAAGAGCTTTTGACACGCATAAAATAAGCTTATCTTTGCGTTATTTCTACTACTAAAAACCATTTAAACATGTCTACCTATTTAAACTAGCGTAGAGTATGTAGGGAATATAAAAAGGATCATCAGTTAAAAAAAAACAATAGCAAATATAAAAAAATAATAATGCATTTTTAGGGTTCTTTACCGCAGTATTTTCCTTTGAGACGTTGGAACACCAGCATAAAACAATACAATAAACTAAACTCAACAAAATACTTAACTGGTTGTGGTAAATTCTAGTAAGCAAACAATTCCATAAGCCCACAAATGTGATTGTTCTTTGTATGTTATTCTCAATTAAGTAAATGAAATTAAAATGCAGCAAAATAAAAAGTCCTCTACAAACAATAACGTTGTAGAAATAAATACCGAAGGATTTTTGTTGACTTACTTTAAAGACTGATTTAGACAAGCGAATAAAGTAAGTTGTTGTTGTTGCGGTGTTTAGGTTGAGTATTTTGTTGCCTGCTTAACTTTAATATTTGACTTAGCTTGCATTTCCGCTTAGTTAAGGGGGAAAACAATTACAAAACCAAAAACAATTTTTTGTATTTTTTCTCACAACAAATATAATTTGTTAGCCAGGCATGCAGCGATACAAAGGTGGAAGGTTATAAAGGATAACAAAAAACAATAAGAAAAGCCTGCCACTAATTTGCAACAAATATTAAACACGTAACTGAATTATTCAGAAAACCAAATTAGAGAAAAAAAAGCATTAAAAACATCAAAATTTCTTAAGTGGTATTTTAGGTTTTTTTATTAGAATTTGTGCACTAATTTTGTTACTGTAACGCGACAGTGGTACACTTCATTTCTAGACTGAGGTTATCACTTATTTATAATTATAAATTTGTTATGCACCGCTATTTTTGGCACGGCTTAGTCTTTGATAAACAACACCATTATATCAAATATAATCTAGAAAACAAAAGAAGATATTGAATTAGGTGTGTAACGCAATAATATGTAAATAAATATTTCAGCCGATATAATTTAATAATCTGCTCCATATACATCCAAATAGGTAGAAAATATTTGTTCCATAAATCCCCTAAGCTAAAATCACAAAGATCGCAATTTGGTGCATTTTTAATAGGCAAAACTCTGTATATAAAATTTATTAAAGGGGAAATTGATTCCTTGGCAAACCTCGTATGGAAACTATAATTAACGTATTCCAGTGGAACGTTATATTGGTGCTTATTATAATTTCCGTATTCCAGTGGACCGTTATATTCGTGCAAAGTTGATTAATTGACGAAAATTATTGGTATACTTATAAGATATCAAAAAAGACATACGGTAATGTTCGGTAAAACTAAGTCAAATGAAATTGTAATCAATGGAGGCTACTAGCTTTTAATCTTTTAACCACCGTAATTTTTCCTGCCTTAAAGATACTTCCTGATTAAAAGGAGCGGAACTTAAAGTATGCGCTATAAAAAAAAAAGTATTTTTATGAATTTTCAAGGACCATTTAAAAAATTTGTTCGATTTCAATAACACTCAAATTCGATTTGCAGAACATGGCTTATAAAGTTGGTATTTTAAACATGTGAAATATTAGAGAGGTAAAATAATGGATAGAGTATTTAAGACAAATTTCCCCCCCTTTAAATTTAAAGTGACTTTTTGACAGCCTATTTCAGGGGGACACATTTATTGACTAAAAAACAACTACAAAACAGTAAAAATAGATCCCATAGATAGCAAAATTTTTATGATGACCGTATTTTAATGAAATTTCGTCCCCCATGTGGAGGCGATTTTATAAAAACGCTAATTACAGACGAGTACTTATAAAACCGCTACCATAAATCCCAGGAATTGAGACTTCAATTAAGAGTATTTTTCCCAAAATTGTATCTCCCGATTTAAAGTTCTCTTTATATGGACTGGTCGAAAAATCAACCAATGACCGAAAACAGTAAAAAAAAAATAGTTTATTTTTTTGTATAAAAATATTTCTTTAGGCTTAATTTATAAGAATTTATTTAAACATTTTTTTCAAATAAGTCTTAATGGAAGTCTATATAAATATATGCATTTTTGCATGTAAATAAATATACAAAGTATGTTACTACAATTATACGCAGCCTATTCGCGAATAAAAATTATTTGCGATTAACTAACTTACTCTTTATACATAAATTTTCTAAATGGAAATTCTTATTTTTAAGTGATGCCAGATGGAAAATGTATTCATTAAGTGGCACTGTATGTATATAAACATTTTATTTTTATATGAATAAAGATCAACAACTATTGTGTATTTTTAACTTTATTTGCACATTGTTGATTTAATTTTACTTTTGTTGTCATATGAATGTGCCACATCGAAATAAAAACGTAAAATGATTAAAAGTGTGGCAATGCTTAAAATCTTATTTGCAAATAGTGTCGTTAATCAGGAATTGTTTACATAAGTAAGCTATTCGCAAATAAAAATTTAATCCACTGTTTATGCGGCAATATTTTTATTTGCGAATAAGTGGTGAGTATAAACGTAGTATGTGTCTAATAATTGAGTTGATTATGGCGGATTAAGGAGTCTGAGTAAAAAAGATTTACATAAGTACCGCTATGTGACAAATAGTGCGTTTACCAGCCTTTGAAGTCAACTTTTTAAGATCTCCCTTCCTGTGACTTTGATTATAAACAAATAATAAGACCGGAGTCTTGATTTCAGGGGCTAATGACTACCGTGGCACCATATAGGTCTGTGGTCAGCCGCGGTCTAAAGAAATATGTCAATTTCGAACTATGCCGACTACCCGATTTGCCCTGAGGAAGTAAAACAACAAGATGGCATATCCTTAAAATGTTATCCCACACCCTTGTGGGATTTAGGTGCATAAAAAATCCTATATGATAAACCCACTGTATTGTGACTTCAGGTCTAAAATCAATTAGTGAAAGAAAGCCATTGTCATGAAAGCTGACACCATCCATATCATGATTATACTCCTGAATTCCTTTCGGCTTTGAAATGCCGCTTAACATTAGCCATTGGTTCGACTGAGGAGTTACTGATAATTACACACTGTTATTCCCTAGCTTATTCAATAGACAGATGAGATGATAAGAAAAACATTGTCAAGAAAAGTATGTATGTGACAATCGTGATCAGGCACGTTAATTATCCAGTAAACACAGAACAGTTTGAGCCACCATATAAAATACTGAAGAATAAATCTTCACTTCACTTCACGCGGCATATGCAAAATGTTTTAAATCCAATTTGCCAAATTTGCCAAATTGCATTAAATTATTATTGGGAACATCAAAAAGTTGGCGAACTTTGACAAAACAATATATTGCACCTTAGCAAATATTATCTGATAGATTATAATACCTTTTAGCTGTTCTGAACCGATTGCCAATAAGTGATAATGCTATTTTAGTGCTTCCGGCCAGTGGTCGATTTTTCGACCATCAAAGATTATGGGCATTTATAAGTCAGAAAACTTATCAACTTCAAATTGACTTTTGTCGATTCTTATAATATATTATTTATGCTTTAAAAAATAATGAAAAACAAACAATTTTATTTATATATTTTTTTTAATCCTTTTACCAAAATATTGTTTAAAGTCTTAAAAAAATGTATTTATTACTAATATATTAAAAAAATTAAAAATCATTTCAAATTTTATTTTAGTAAACTTTAAAGATATACGCTAATAAAGGTACTGGTAAAAAAATCGACCGGTGGCATAAAATGGATGCACGGATAGATAGTCTCAGAATTTTACAAGAACAAACAAAAATAATTGCATTCTCTTCGGATTACTGTAATCATTGCTTAGATGCAAGCAAAATATGTTTACTCTAATAATATTATGTTAGCGCCAATTGTAAAATAATTTTGAATCAGTTGTGTCGTTTGTTTTAAATTTTCCAATGGAATTATTTGAATTTAAAGTGAGTGGTAAAACAATTAAAAATAAACTCTCATTAAAAAAAGAAGAAGTGTAAAGAAAATAAAAAATATTGAACTTGTATTTACTTAAAAAAATTGTAAAGTGCCACAAAATAAAAAATCTATGCAAAAAATTTCAATTTATTTTTTATTGTTGTGACAGCGCCATTGTACCATAATATGATTACTTCTAAATTTATTATGATTGATATGACAATAATATGATTACTTCTTTTCTTATAAGATTAATATGATAAGACTAAAATTAGGGAATAAATAGTATGATATAATATTACGAATATATTCGGTCGTAATATGATTCAATAATAATCGTTATATGGTGACTACAATCATAATTCTTGTCAAAATATGCTGCTCTTAGAATATGTAAACCACAACCTCGTTTTTTCTTTGCGTGTACAAAATAAAATTAATTTTTACCGTAAAGCAGACTCAAAGGATTTACTTACTAGAGAGACAATACAAAATATACAAAACATTTAAGACAAAATTTTGATTGATACCTAAGATAAACTTAGCGGTCACTTATTTCTCATAGTCCCAATTTAAATCCGTCTGTACAGAAAAAACTCGCACTAAATTTAAGTTTTTCACTTACTTTAAGAAAGATTCACACTTAGAAATTTAGCACTGCATGCGTGCATACGCGTTTGTAAAAGTATGTTGTAGCAACAACAACATTACACCGGTAGGTAAAAAAATTATTTGCTTATTTTGTCTGGAAACAACAACACCACTGCGAATAGAAAAACATATATTATATATATGTTAAAACCGCAAAATAAAAAGCGAAAATTCCCATATTCTCTTTTCAAAGTAGAATGATAAAGAAACCCATGTCGGACATGCTCGTCTGTAAACAGATGGGGTAATACAAAACAAAAGTGACACAAACATGTGTAACAGCACGCAGAGAACAAACATGTTTAAATATAGTCACCACCAACAAAACTATTATTATTGTCACCTACAACCATATTATGGTTATATTAGTCCTCCATCAAGAAGCAACAACCATATTATGGTTGTTTCTAAACTCGTTATGGTTAAATATGACAATTATTAAAATTAAGAATAGTATTTTCCTCTTTTTCAAGAGCAACATGCTGTGTTTGAAAATGGTTGAAACCATAACATGTTCGGAGGAAAAATGGTTGTGGCTTTTTTATGGAGGCATAAGTCGACCATTAAAAAATTGTTTTTCTCTGAGTGGGGGAACTTAAAAAAAAAATATTCTCTCTCTCTACATCTGGTTCTCTGGGATAAGTGCTAAGGCTAAAATCAAACTCAATTTTGGATTATTTCAAGTACAAATTCTGGGTTAAACACTTTTACTAAAGTTAATCGTTTTCGGATTAATTTAAGTACGGTGCATTTGAATAATCATTTTTAATTTTGACACCGCTTCGGCATGATTTAAGTACGGATGGATTGATTTTTCTTTTCAAGGTGTGTGTTAATAACTACCCTAAAGGGAAGCGTACTGACACTAAAGTAGTCCCGAGATAGGTCTTTGGTGGAAGGGACCGGTTCTAGTTCTTTTTTACATGGGGTTGTAATTGGAGGCGGCCAATTGACACCATTTGACCAGTCACACATCTATTCTTAACGGACGTGCTTAGTGACTGTTACTACAATGTAGTTTTATTTCAATACACAATACAATGTAGTATTATTTTATTGTATATTTTTATTAAATTTCCCGCAGGGTAAGAGCTCAAAATTTTTCTGAAATCATTTTTATAACTTTCACCAAAACGAGTAGAGAATGAGAGTACAAAAAGTTGGCCATTCCGTCTGAAAAAACATTAATAGTACCATAAAGTATTCATATATATGCCAGACCTTGTGTAATTTTGACTTGAGATGGCCACTTTCATCTGTTTTAATTTTGTATGATACAAAAAAGTAAAAAATTAGTTTTTTAAAGTTTATTAAAAACCATAAAACCTTATTGTTGAAATTTTTTAATATAATATACACTTATGGTGTTTTCTTTTCTACAAAAAAATTTGACATTTTATTTAAATAAATTCAATTTGGTGTCTGTTTCTGTTTTGCTCGCGAAAAGGGTGAGTTTTTTTAGAATAAAACAAGCCACTCTTAAAAATTTTGCTTTTTAAAATAAAATGTCACATTTTTTTGTAGAAAAGAAAATACCATAACTGTATATTATAAACAAAATTTCAACAATAAGGTTAAATAAAATATAAGATCACTTCAATATAAATTAAAATAAATTACTTTTTTAAATAAGCAATTTATGATTTCCTTGTGAGGCAAATTTAGATAGTACAGTCTATCATCGGTCATTGTTGACATCAGCCATGTTTTTATTCGACGAAGAGTAGGAAATGACCTCCCTCCCGCTCGTAGCATCACTGACAAGCATTGAAACGAAAATTTTTAATATTTGCCTTAGATTTGGGTAGATATCTTCATCACAGTTTAATAAAACATCTATAACGTTATCTGATAGATTTTCAGATATATTCCATGTTTGTTGCCAATGCAACAGTTCAGTTCAGTTTATTTCTTTTATCAAATATAACACTATGGAACATTTTTGGGATTATTGTCTGGGGGTTGAGAAATTCCAAGTCAGGGTGATGGTACTAAGTCAGTATAGTAAAACCCTCAAAGGGTTTGGCGTTCGTATGTGTCAGTTTTTTTTTATGACATTTTAAATTTTTTCCTTATCTTGATGTTTTTTCGCTTAGTTGTAACATTTTGGAAAAAACGTAGCTTAACATAACTCGAGAACCACTTGTCCGATTTTGCTAAAACGAACTCAAAAATTTAAAATTACAATTTCTTTAATCCGTTCATATAACGTTTTTCTTTACAATCAACAGTTTTACCGGTAAAAATAAATTTGTGGAGAAAAAAAAATTTTTTTTTTCTTTAAAATTAAATTTTTTTTTTTAAATTCATAAAAAATCCAAAACGGAAAAAAGGATCAAGTGTTATTAATTTCATGTAAAGTCACATAACCTATAAACAAAATGCGACATAGATCATAGAAATCGATTAACGCGTTCTGCTTTTATTTACAATTAAGTGAAGGTATCACATTTTGACAAGAATATTGATATTTGTTTTTATTCAAAAAAGTGTCATTTATCGCCTTTTTTATAAATTTTCCCCAATAACTCCAGACTTCTGGCCATAAACTACTAAAAAAATTAAGTAAACATTTTTATAATTTTTTATTTTTATTTTATTTATTTATTTTTATTTATTTTAATAAATATTGCCTAGACTTTTTCGATGGTGGTTGTTCGGGACTAGTGGCATCGCATTCATCGCTATCATCAGTTTCTGAACCACACATAATGTCAATGTGTGACTCCACTGTTGGCCCTTCTGCATCTCCTGAAAATTCTTTATCATCAAGATCATCCTTGTCTTGCCACACAAGCTAACTCCACCAGCAAATTTCTGCAATTATTGCACTCGGCGACTTTTTGCCTCTATGTCTGTAAGTTTTTGTTTTATTAAAATGAGTTTGAAAAAATAAAAAATCAGTATTACCTCATTTCAAATGGCATAGCAACTTGATGATAGCGTTCACCTTGTTCATCAGATTCGGTAGCCAGTTGTTTGCTGAAGTAGTCCAGATGATGATGTAAATAATGGATTTTCAAGGACATGTGGACACCAATTTCCGAGAATGCTCTTAACATCCTTGCGACAGAAACATCGTAGTTGTTAGAACGATGCTTTCCCAACAAGCCTTCTATTACTTCTTTTATTGCCTGCCATGCATTCAATTCTGCGTCGATCAAAATATTGTTGAATGCGTCACTTTTAATCAGCTTTCGTATATCTGGACCATTTAGTACGCCTGATTGGAAAAAATTAATTTGTTAAGATGGAAAATCATGGGAAATAAATGTGATATTATAACTTACCTTCTTTAATTTTACTTTCGCTGAGTCTCGGGTAAATTAGTTTCAAACACAAGAAAACTTCATCTCTTTTGGCGACAGTTTTGATAAAATTCTTAACAATTCCAAGTTTAATATGCAGTGGAGGCAGCAATATCTTCTCTTTCGGCACTAGAGGCTCGCGAATAATATTGGCTGTTTGTAACCTGCTGTGCTCTCTGAGTTTCCATCCGTGGCATGCATATTGGTCACCGGAAAATCGTGTGTCCCAATCGCACAAAAAGCACATATATTTTATATAGCCGCTTTGAAGACCGCAAAGCATTGCTACAACTTTTAAATCGCAGCATATGCGTCACATATGTTTGGCGTAGTTAACCATTTTTAAAATATTTTCCAGTGCATCATATGTTTCTTTCGTTTCTGTACTATAGGCGATTGGAACTGAAGGTTTTTTATTGGTCTCCATTGAGATTTCCATTGCGTCCATCAATTTTCCTACATCCGGGCAATATGCAGAAGTTTTTTCATCATTCACAGGGAATAAACTTTGGAGTGTTGCCTGACGACTTCGATAAGCTGTGACTTTCACACCGGGTGCCAACAAATTGTTTGATTTCAAAATGGAAGCCAGCTCTCCCCATTTATGCTTTGTTAATTCCAACTTGGCAACAATTGAATCAAGCTTATTTTGATTTATTAAAATTGGCTCATTGGATACTGATGGCTCATATGGGGGATCATCACGTGCATGATATGTCGGAGCAGTCGTAGAAGAGAAAATATCTGGGCTAGAAGCTTTTGGCACAGGAATGTGGTCCGAATGAGGCAATGGTGTTGCGGCACTTGCAACACCAACGTAATTATACGATTTTCTTATCCTTTTTGCGGCTCCTTTATTCGCACATGCATAGCAATTCAATGGATTGTGACCTTCGCCAGGATTAGTCCAAGTCATTGGGATACCGAATGGCATACTTTCACGTCTTCTATTTTTCCAATCCATTAGACGGTTGTAGTTGCTTTTACAAACTATATTTGGTACCCAATTTTCGTTCGCTATAACATTTTGGTTGAAGTACATCTCGTATGTTTGAACAAAATCAGTACTGAAATTTCCCCTTTTTTTATGTGTTGAGACATATTGACCACAGCAGTAGCAAAAGCTATTTATATCTGGCTTGCACAGTTCCATATTCTGTTCCCTTTTGTTCACTTTTAAAAAACTGGAGAAAAATCACTTTTACTGTTCGCGTTCGTCGGCACTTGTTGAATGACAAAAATCGATAAATGAACACCTATAAGTACTACGTATTTTTCAATATTTTACTGACAGGTACGTTCCAAAACATGAGCACTAATAGATGTGGGTGGAATTTCTGTAAAAAAATCATACAGGTAGCCAACGGAAAACCCCAAATAATTAAAAAAGTGCACTTTCCTTTTTTCCATTCAATTGTCCACGCACATTTATTACCGCTTATTACTTTGCTACCGCTATCATAAAAATCAAATAACCTTTTGTTTATTACTTTTTTTTTTGAATTCTAAGAATCATAAAAAAAAGTCATAAATGTTTTTGCAAAGAATTTTGTGCATATCTCGAGCAAATTTTTGAAATGCATACCTTCACTTAATTGTTAATAAAAGCGAAACGCGTTCATCGATTTTCATGATTTATGTCTCATTTATTTCATAGGTTATGCGACTTCACGTAAAAGTAATAGGACTTGAAACTTTTTTTTACTGTTTTGTATTTTTTATGAATTAAAAATAAAAAATTTAAATTTTTTGGGCAAAAAATATTTTTTTTCTTCATACATTCATTTTTAACTTCGAAAGTGTTGCACATATAGGAAAACGGTATAGAAACAGATGAGAAATTGTAATTCTTAATTTTTCTAAATATGTTTCATCAAAATCGGACAAGTGGTTCTCGAGTTATGTTAAACTACGTTTTTGCCAAAATGTTACAACTAAGCGAAAAAACATCAAGATAAGGAACAAATTTAAAATGTCATAAAAAAAAAACTGACACATACGAACGCCAAACCCTTTTAGGGTTTTACTATACTGACCTAGTACCATCATCCTGACTTGGAATTTCTCACCCACCAGATTGGCTGTTGTACTGTGTAATCAGCTCATCAGCTAGTTGTGGTTTTAAAAGTTTTGTAGCTATATATGACTTAATTACACTTTGATGTAGAAGTTTAGGTATCTACTGGGAAAGATGTTTTTAAATCTTCTAATATAAATTTAATAAGAGGAATGTAACCTTCAACTCGATAGTAATCTTTAACGTTTTGGATGCGATTATTTCGTTCAAATCCTGTTTTTTCGATTGGTACCTCGGTTTGAACGCAAATAACTGTAACTTTTTCAAAAATCGCTTTAAATTGTTCTTCGGCTATATTTCTTTTTTCTTCAAGGCACATGATTAAAGTTTTGATAATGCTTGATTCTTTTTGATACTTTGATGATACTAAGCGGCTGTGTTACAATTAGTATCACAATTATATTACGCAAATAAATTCAAAAGTACTTAGTTAGTTAATTAATATAAAGGTAGAGATACTACCTTTGCACTCAGATATTTTTTCAAAGCTTCTACTATATGATGTAAACTTGTTGCAAAGTGTTAAATTAAGTCGTGACGGTCGCTTGGAATGATTATATTTAAAATTTTTTGGTGTTTCCATGTTTCGCATTTGTCGCTGCTCCCAGAATTGTTTAACAGCTCCATTTTCTGCTGACATAAGAGGACATCCATCTGCTCCAAGTCGTACACAATTTTTAAGGTCAAGACCTGTCAAAGCTTTAAGAACTATTGATGATAGTGCCTTCGCATCAATTGACACATCAACGTCATCAATATCTTTTGAAGCGTCTTCAAATGCGATTACAACAAAGCCAATAAATTCTTCGCTAACAACTTTTTGTTGTATGTTGAAATATCTTAAAGATAAGGAAATCTGGCTTTTCCACGACAAATCCGTGCTTTCGGCAAAAATTATCTAATATAATTTTGATTCATATACAGTTGTTTTTCGTTAATTATATATTTATTTATTTAATTTTATTGCACTTAAAATCATGGAACGAAATCATTCAGTATAACTGTCTATGTAAAAATACCCGTTTAGATAAGTTCCGTTTAATTGCGTCACCCGCTTAATTATTTCGCAAAATAAGACCGCATTGCGAAAAATAAGAGCATATGTTTCGGTTAATTGTTTCCGTCTACTTAATGTGTTTTTACCTCCACAATCGTAAAAAAATTATTTTGCGGAAAACAAGATTGTACGATTAACGTACCTGATTTTTATATTGTTTTAAAAAACCTTATCTATTTTTTAACTTAATAAAAGATCTACACATGGGTGTTTCGCTTTATTGCACATCTTGCGATTTTCTTTTATTGCACATCTTGCGATTTTCGTCTTAATTGCGTCGGCGATTCAATTAACCGAGTACTGTTTTATTGAGTTCCCGTTTAATTACATCAAAAGTCGTGCATTTTTAGAAACTCAATTACGCGGAAATAACGAAACACATATATACAAAAATATTGCATATACTAAGGCTTATTACTTATTCAACCGCACACATTATCAAGTCAAACGTTTAGTCTTTGGATATTGATTACACCTGCTAGGATTGAATGTAGAATAATAAGTATTTGAATACGGTAAACTAGATGTTTCATTGGAAAAATCTATTAAATAACTATTAGGATTAAGATTTGGATACTTATTGAAAAAAACAAAAAAAAAATTATTAAAAATATCTTTAGAACTTCCATAAAAAAAACAAAAAAAACCTTGCTGGGATTTCCAAAAAATTCGTTCATTTAAAAAAAATATTATTATTGGGAATTCTTGTATTATCAAAAAAATAAAGCATATGTTTATAATTTATAATAATATAAGGAAATTCCCCTCCCCCCCGTGCATCCGCGCCTGATGTCAGGGAAGTATTTTTAATGCTATATGGAAAAGAAATCTAGTCAAAACAACTAGATTTTACTCGAAATTTCGTTTACTATAGTTTAGTACTACAGTTTATTGTAGTGTAAGTGGGCTATAAAATACCTTTTGCTGTTATTCGTACTTCAATTTATAAGTACCACTCATACTTAAAGGAAGTGGAAAAAAATCAAATTAAGTTTCCTTACCTAAAGTAAGTGTGAAATTTAGTCCGAGTTAATAAATTAAAATTACGTGGCTTAAAAGAACGACCTCGAGTATATTCTCGCAAAACATTTTGATATGATTAAAATCAAAATAAATAAAATTTGTTTCAAAAATTCTCATTAGAATTTTGCAATGAAAGGTTCATAGCTTACAAATGATCCGATATTCCCGAAAAACACTTGAATATGCCCAAAACCGTGTAAGAAGTTGACTCTCAAAAAATTTGGCACACATTACTTCGCTATTACTGCACCTTGTGATGTCAAATTTTATTAAAATTCATTTTGAATTTAACCCTTGAATTGTAAACTTTTTATTTAACTTAAAAGAAAGCGAATTCAGATTCTAGTTTTATTTTTTTTTCTCCTTTAATACTCCAAAAAATTAGCTTAAACTTTATCCATCGCAATATGCGCAACCGGGTACCCAATACAATACAATACACTTTATACACAAAATACACAAAAACACGTTTGAACTGGGGCAAATTATGGCAGTCGTGATCGAATACTTTTTCGATTCGAAAGCTATTTTATTTCAGTCAATGCTGAACGAATCGTAATTATTTTTTCAGTGTTTTGAATACTCAAATAAATGCTTTACAACATTAAAAAAAATAATTTCGATCCGTTCAGTATGGACAGAAAGAATTAGAAATAAAACTTGCTTTCGAATCGAAAAAAAATCAATAAACTAAATTCTGCATCATACAATTACATAAGTTAAGTTTCCCAAGCGTTAGTATTATAATACGGGGAAGTCTCACTTATATATCATGTATGACCAAAAATGTTCAACTGTTATATTTAAAAACACTAACATTTTTGCCGTTATGTAATACAAAGTTAAAAATCACATTTTAACATAAATATAATTTAATACGCTTTTAAAAAGTTTATAAATTAAATTTTATTTCATAAAAATATGGATTATTAATACATTATAGTATATGGGTACCCGGGTGCTAAACAATGTGGATAAAGTTGGGTATTAACACAAGGGTTAAGTCAAAACTAGGTTTTTTTTTAAATATTACATCTCAATTGCCTCTTACACATTGCTGAACAAATGTTATTATTATTAAGCAAAGTTTTGTTGTTTCGCACAAAAAGCCTGATTGGAAGGTTTGCAGAATGTCGTTGTCATTGTTCTATTTTCTTAACGAAAATATTAAGCAAGTGGTTCACTTTGGTTAACAAGGATCCTTTGCCTGTCTGCAAGAGTGGCTCGGTAGGCAAGCTGGTAGTGAGCAAGTCTATCAGCGCCAGGGTTGCGGGTCCGATTCCCGCCAGAGACTCTAGTTTCTTTCCTGCAGAAAGAGCTTCGTGGGATAAACTTAGGGAATTACAAAAAAAGTAATCTTTGTAAAGTTGCAATTTTAAATCGCCGTTTTAGCCAAGGTTTAAATATTTCTTCGCACAAATTGTAAAAATTTCATTGTAGCTATTAAGTTTGACATTATTGCTTCGTAAATTATAGTCTTAAATAAGGCGATACTCAGTACTTTGTTATAAACATTTCCACCCGCCATCAACGAAATTTGTTTCCGCAGTGGAAGGTTTTTTGACCCTGTCGCCCCTACTGGGATTATTATGATTATGTCCCTGCAATATGCCTTAAGTTCTAACTTTTGTTTAACCCTTTACATTGGAATATCTAATACATACGAAATATAAACTGTGGTTTCTTTAATGTTAAAAGTAAAAGTTAAAAATACAATTTTTGTTGTTCTTGTGTATCATATATTGCGAGATAATATCTTACCGAAAAAATTAATTGGGATTATATATCCCAGGAAAACGGTAGGTTCACCGACTTCTTATGTATCCCCTATTGGAGCAATATCCAATTTAATAATTTAAGCACAAAACTTCTGTTTTGTATAAAAGTCAAGAAAGTAATAATATTTAATTTAAAAAATTGTTTTAATAAATTAAACAAAAGTCATGGCTATACTGTTACAAAGGTTAAAGTATTTTAAACATAAGTAAATATTTTGTTGATATTCAATGCCCCGCAAGGCGAATTCATAAAAGTGACATTTTCACGTCATCTGTTTTTTGTTTATTTTTTTTGTATGTATTCTGAATGTCAAGTTTTGTTTACATTTCGTGAAAAAATTAATTCAAATTTTAAATTCAACAAAAATTTAAATTCTTGAAAAAAAAACTTATCTAAATTTTATAAAATAAAAAAAAGTGAATCTAAAAGATAAACACAAGGAAATAAAAATGTGTAAGGAATAAGTGGAGTCACCATTAATTTGCAATAGAGGAAAAAGATTTACTTTCTAAAGCAATTGTGTATGCATATTTTATAAACAAAAAATTTCCTTTTTTATATTTTCAACAAATAATTTTGAAAGTCACTCTAACTTTTTACAAAAACAAAATACATAGTATTTTTCAAAAAAAAGGGATAGCTAGCATAACTCTATCTCATGATGCGGTCACCTTTATGAATTCGCCTTGATGCCCCGTCTCAACATAATATACTGGCAATAAAGTTTTTGAATTCAGGAAATGGTAAAGGCTTTGTGAGAAAATCAGCAAACTGTTGTTTGTTGGACAATATTTAAAATCAATAATTCCATCATTTTGTAGGCTCTTGATATGATAATATTTGACGTCTATGTATTTTGTTCATGCACTGAATTTTGAAGAAGATATTATCATGATGCAGCTTTGATTGTCTTCGTACATTGGAATGGGTTTGGTAACACAAATGTTCATATCACTCATTAATTGCAGCAACCATAAAAGTTCTTGACCGGCATATGACGCAGCAATGAATTCTACTTCAGTTGAAGATAAAGCTATTGTTGACTGCTTCTTGGATGACCACGATATGCTGTTGCAACCTAACAAAAATAAATAACCACTGTTACATTTACCATCTCCTTCGCCGGCCCAATTAGCATCTGTAAAATCAAATTAGAATTTATTGTAGTTTTTAGATAGCGAATAATTTTCCTTGCAGCTTCCAAATCGCATTTTCTTGGAATATCTACTCTTCTACATAATATAGAGAAGAGACGGCAACAGCTATTTTTGGTCTAGTTGTAATTGAAATATCAAATATCTTTAGTTTTTCTAAAATCTTTATGGATGAAGTTTCCTGATGATCTGGCCTAACCAACCAGTTAAATTCGCTTAGGAATAGCTTATCCCATCAGCAATAAATTTCAAGTGTTTTTGTCAAGAATAAAAACTGGGAATTAAGCACGAATAACTAAATCTTTTGAAAATAAAATTTTGTATTCCCAAAAATTGAAATTACTTTTTGATGTAATTGAAATATATAATAAAGTTCCCATGATTGATCTAAGTTTTATATTATTTGGAAGTTAATTTTCTTCATGAGTAATTTTTACAAACTCTGGATCCATTGGTATATAACTGGGATTCGCATCTTCAACTTCAGTTTCTACTATTAGGCTCTTAATTTTATCATCTTGATGCAATAAAAAATCTCCTTTAGAACGTCTTCCAATTTGAATACCTAAATATGACGATACCAGACCCAAGTCTTTAATTTCAAAATAATCGTTTAGTTCTTTGGACATTTTAGAAATCTCATCCTCATATTTACTGCAAATTAAAATTTCATCTACGTATATCAAAATATAAACAAAATTTTGATTAATTTGCTTAATATACAAACAAGTATCGGCCTTGCTTCTAATAATTCCAATTTTTTTTTTTTTAACGATAAACCAACACTCAGGGGATGCCCCCTATATATGCAGTGCATTGTGTTGATCGGGAAAATAAGGTTTGGGAAGGAGGAAAGAGGGAATAGTGTTTGTGGACATTTGACTTGAATCTTAATAAATTATAAGTACCGGGAAAGACCTCTGCGGGAAGTTTATTCCACATACGGATAGTTCGACTGAAAAACGAACTTTCTCTATAATGCGTTGTGCGAAACACAGGACAATCGACTACAAACGGATATGATCCACTGGATGAGCGAGTATTATGAAGAAATACTCGGGCGGGTGGAATAAGTTCACTTATCTCAGTGGAACACCTCCCATGGTAATATCGATAGAAAAGTGTCACACAACCCACATTCCGACGATGCCCCAATGAGTCAATAGAGTTGGATACCCTACTGTCATTGATGAGCTTCACCGCCCTCCTTGTACACGGTCCAGAACGTTCAAAATAGACTTTGAAGCCCCTGCCCATATATGGGAGTTGTATTCCATCTTCGGTCGGATATAGGTGGTATAGATAGTAAGGAGATCGGAGGAAGTGAAGTAAGTCTTGCACCGTTTTAAAAAACCTAAACACTTGAATGCCTCTTTCGACACTTTAAAAACGTGTTTATTCCAGCGGACATCGCACTGTATTCTCATGCCCAGAACATCAAGAGTATCCGATTCCTTAATATCAATGCCACCCATTAATACAGATGACATAGTTAATCCCACGGCCCGTCTGTGGGTCAACATACAACATTGGGTCTTGCGTGCATTAAATTCGACCCTATTCGCTTGACCCCACTCAGAGATTGCAGCTAGGTCCTGATTAAGAGTGTCATTCATATTTTGCCTTTTGCCCCCAATCTCAACAAGGCTTGGCCTATGATCGAAGGAATATGAATGACAAATGTTGCTGTCATCTGCAAAAGAGTAGATAGGATTTGAAGTATGACCAAGAAGGTCATTAAAATATATAAGAAATAGCGTAGGAGAAAGGACAGAACCTTGCGGTGCCCCTGAATTTACCTGAAACTCGTTTGATGCAATCCCATCTATAACAACACGTATAGTGCGATCACTGAGGAAACTCGATATAAATCGAGAGAAATCATTACCGATTTAATACTTCATTAAGTGTATCATACCACGATTTTGCAGCTTGTTTCAATATATAAATTGACTTCTGCCAAAAACAAAACCAATTGCTTATTTTCCTTCTGAACAAATCCTTGAGGTTATATTTTGTTGATATCCAATATCCCCAACATCATTTATTATTGCCTTTTAAATGAATTTGCTATCAGAATTGATAAAACCCTAACTAAGGATTATCAGTCTTACATTTACCGACTCTTTTGCAATTTCACCTGTTTTTATGCAAAAAATATTTGAACTTGTTCACATACAGCAAAATCACTTTTTGATGCTCTCAGCTCCAAAATTTTTGTAATTGTTAAATTTAAGAGTGATAAGGTTTCTAGGGTTAACACGGATTTTATACGAAAAATAAAAATTTTCAATGGTGGGTATCAAAGATTCGGCATAGCCTAGAATGTAATTTTTGCTTGTTATATTAAGGTCTAGTTTGATACCCAGTGTAAAATAAGTGTATATAAAAGATCAGCTTAAGATCCTTACCAGTTCATTGGTATTATCTCGGTATAATTGCTGTTTTTATTGTAAAATTCCTATTTATTCATTTCCTATCATTTGTTTAACTGACTGTAAAAACAAAAATATTGCAAGCAAAAAAAGGGATCAATAATATTTTTATAACCTTAATGTGCTTAAATTTTTATTTTTATCTCGCAGTTCATGCCATTTATTATTATGCTTACCATGGCCTGGATACGTTTATTTTACACCAGCAACTTTTTGTTTCTACAAAAAATTTACAAACTCAAAAGTATAAAAAAAAACTTTAAACATATTTAGTATGTAGGTTTGCACTTGGCACTCGAACCAATTTAAAATTCTTTGTACAAACTGACCATATATTTTGGTCCAACTGACATTTACTGCCTCGTAGTTTGTTGTTTTTTCTTTTTCTTCTTGTTTTTTTTTTCTTTCGGTTTGTTCTTTTTTATGTCCATTTGTTATTGAGAGCTTTTAGAACAATTTTGTTAGCATGTGTTAGTAAATCTAATTTACAAATTTTACGCTTTTGAATTGTAGTGTCAGACTTTGATATTGTTCTTGTTATTATTATTTTTCATTTTCGTTACACTTAATATGCTTGTCGCCTTGAAGTGTTTGCAGCTTGATTTGATGTAATATATTGGAAAGTTAAACAAATTTTACTTGAGACAGAAAGTGGTGGTGGAAGTAGACATTTCGCTAATGTTGTACATGGTGGCGCATAAGTAACGTTATGATGGCCTTTATTAAAATTTAGATTAAGGTTTGAAAATATCGCACTGGTGCCTCTAAGCAGAGTTTTTACATTTTCTCTTTTTTGAAGAAATCAATGTACAGTGGTAACATCTACCCACTGTACAAATCTTGCATCATTTCCTCTAATCTTTCGCCAAAAAATACAGTTGCATCCCTCTCCTTGATATAAAAGTAGCTTGTCCAGAGTCAACTTAAGGAATATATTTTGAGTTGTTCCCAAATGTCAGCTAATTTTATATCAGTTTTGTTTCAACTAAAGAGAGATATTTATAATTTACTTACTGTGAGTTATAATTATTTTATTTATAATTTAACATTAATTTTTTAATAATAAAAGTTGTTTGATTTGTGTTGTTAATAAAAATTTATGTTTTATGTTGTGTGTATAAAACTAAGTTTGTTAAATAATTACTTAAAATTAAATCAATTGACGAGAACGTTATAAGTGATTTGTATTATTTCTGTGAAACTATGTTATCGTGTTTTTTTTTATTGTTTTCTATTATTACCAGTGCCCCTGTTCTGTTACTCTCGCGTCGAGAAACTTTTCGATTGAAATGTGCGAAATGAAACAAAAATTCCATATATTGCTACAAACAGCTGTTATTCTCACTAAACTGTGTCTGTAACTTTTTTTTCGCGAGTACAGGCTGTCACGTAAGAAAATTACTCACCAATTTATAGAAAAAGTGTGTCTGTAACATTTTTGTGAGAAAAGTTCCCGATTTTTAACACTATTAGGTCCAAACTCAGAACTGAGTTTAAATAACAAATTAATAATATATAAAACGGTTCTGAAGCCTATCTGGACGTATGGCATTCAGTTATGGGGAACTGCGTCATACTCTAATATTGACATTATCCAAAAATATCAGTCTAAAATTTTAAGACTCATAACAAAAGCACCTTGGTTCGTCAGAAATAACAACATTCATAGCGACCTTGACATTCCCAAAGTCAAAGAAGAAATTAAAAGATATAGCAGAAATTATATGAACAGACTCAGTTACCATGAAAATATTCTTGCGATAACTCTCCTTGACGATACTAACGAAGTCAGACGGTTAAAAAGGCGACATATATTAGATCTTCCTTTTCTACCCTTATCAAAATTTGTAAAGTCATTTTATATGCAATATTGATCTATTATCATTATATTTCTGGTTATTATTAATTGCAACCTTATTCTAATCATTGAAATAGAACAACTTAAGTAGCTATTTACGTAATATTAAATACTGGTTAAGTTCAATGGAACTTAACACTTCTGTAATTTTAAATCTTTATGAAATTTGCCCATTATTTAATTGTTTTTAAATAGATTGCAAATAAATAAATGAAAAAAAAAAAAAAAAAAACAATTAAAAATGCAAAACGCAACAAATAATAAACATAATATTTTGTTCTTGAAAATTTTTTCAATGTTTAATTATTTTGCTTGTTACATTTTCATAAAAAATAGGAATGTTTTCAAACAACAAACATTAAAGTCGCACTTTACATTGTTTGGTATAGCCGACGGTTTTATTTTCACCGCCGTCATTGAAAATGTTTCAATTTTAGTAAATTTTGGTCGCCGTCAACGATATATGTGACGCGCGTTCTAAACCTCAGCAATGTCACATCGGCTTCGAAAGTAATATTATGAAATTAATAACGTAACGACGTAATCTCCCTTTATAGTTTTCTACATGAGTTACAGACACGCTTTTTTCCACTTTTTGAGAAACGATGGAATATTTTGTTTCACATCTTTTCGATGCGAGAAGTTCTAACTTAAGTTACAGAACATGTATACAGATGAAAAAAAAATATCTCCCTGAAGATGTTGAATATCTCCAACGAAACGTCAGAAGAAAAAATTATGATATATTTTTTTTATTTCCATAGAACACAAGACCCTACTTAATAAGCCCGTTTAGAGTTTTCTAAAAAAACATGACATAACATTTCAATAAAACTGAATTGGCAAATTGGTTTTTTGTTGTTGTTGTTTTCTTACGAAGAGAATAGAAGGAAGCAGTTTGTTTTTTAATTTTGTTTTTTCTTTTAACAAACTTACAACTACAATTCGAGTCGGAAAGAACCCAACCGATTGTAGGGGGATGTAAGAAAAGATAAACAGTTTACTGTTTATTGTTGGTGTTTTGTTTAAGCTTTGATTTTGTTACAAGTAAGACTTAGTGCTTATAATTCTTATTCGCTTCAGGGTTTTATTTGTTTAATATTTTTGACTTTTCTAAAATCTTTGGAAAAGGTTTCCTGATGAGCTGGCATAAGCAACCAGTGAAATGCGCATAGAAGCAAGGTTTCCCTCAACAATAAATTTCAGTGTATTTATCAAATATGAAAAATTGGGAATTTAGCACGTCATACGGAAATAGTAGAAATATTTTAAGTTGTGCTAGTGTTAATCTCACAACTGTTCACTTTTTTGTGCTGTTATATTTCGTTTTCTTTTAATATTTATGAAATGACACCACAATATAAAAGAACAAACTCGAAAAACTTGTCCCTGAAAAATTCCATAATTGTTTTAATTGTCATTGTAAATATTAAAAAAAAAACATTCTGAAAATTTGTAAATTTTGAGTTTACTCTCTTTAGATGAACCAGTGCGATAATGTTATGAAGATACTATGTTTCTAATGCTGCCCATTGTTTGCTTCAACCTGACGTATTCTTTCCGGAGTATTTCCTATAACTTTGGTATACTTCTAAGCCTGTTTGGTAACCCCAAAGAAAAAATTTGTAGCCGTTAAATCGGGACAGTTAAAATCAGAAAAACGCGATATTAATCGCTCAACGAAAATTTCGCGCAGTAGAGCCATAGTTCGAGAGCTGTGCCTTCACCTTGTTTCCTTCCTCGAGCATTAGAAAATTTTAAATCATTGCCTGGTATTGAACGCCAATCTTATTAACCGCAACTAGGTTGTTGTTTTTGAGAAAATATGGTCCAAAAAAAATAAGTTGCACTTACTTAATGGGTGCGTTTGATGTTTTACGATTACTCTTGGATTTTAGGGACCCCATATTATGCAATTTTGTTAGTTATTTATTCTCATGGTTGAAAATGGTCGTCATTACTCATTATTGATTAATTTCAGAAGTTTTGCAATGTTTAATCGAAAAACAACAAAAAGAAACCGTAAACAATGTGTATTTACTTGTTTTATCATAACTTATATGCCACCGTGTAGTACGTAGCAAATAAAAAAATATGACAGTAAAATGGAGGCAAAAAAGGTCAAAAAATATAATTTCTGACCATATTCGAGTACTTTTTTATATCAACCCTCATTGTCTCTCTGGGGTAATGTCAAGTTGTCAAAATGTAGGAAAAATACTCAGTGTTTTTTTCTTTTTTAACTAACTTATAAGTTTTGTGTTTGCCTATTGAAATTTCGTTAACGTTTTTTTTATATTTAGGTCACATATGGAAACGTGACTACTGAAATGTAAATGAGATGATTTGCGAAGCAACGTTGTTGGAAGAAATGCATACGATTTGTTAAGGCTAAAATACATTTTGCTTTTACGACTTGAAATAAAAGAAACGCCATTAAAAATTTAAACTTCAAAAAAAGAAACTGATGAATATTTTAAATAGCCAAATGCATTGAATTGAAAATTTGGTTTTTTTTTTAAATAATTTATAAAATTTTTCGATTTATCGAGTTGGAGAATAATTTTGGTTAATTTATAAATTTTAAGTATTAAAAGAGTCAGCAGAGTACTTTGTTAGTGTTAGCTATAAGACCAAAATTTTTCGAAAATAGGCTATATATAGATACTAGATGACCCGTGCGAATATTTCGCACCGTTAGTTGTCATTTTTGTAACATAAAATGAAAATAATTAATAGAAATTTTAGTAACTTCAATACATTTTAAAATATAATTTTTATCAATGAAAATATTAATTTTTCATTTTCTAATTATTTTTCGTCATTAGTGTTAGAAATAAGCTTTAAAATGAGATATCATTCATTAAATTTGATGCGGTGGTATGGGAGATATTTGCAACCGACAAAAAAAGTGCTTTAGAAATAATATAATAATATATATGATGATGATGATGATGTTGCCAGAATGGATTTTAATTCATACTATATTATGTAGAACTGCATTACTATTAAGCGACCCTGTACTACCACATTTGAACAGTATTATCATGCAGTTCTGTTAAGCGACCCTGTGTTACCACGTTTGAACAGTATTATCATGCAGTTCTATTGCAGTTCTATATAAAATATAATTTTTATCAATGAAAATATTAATTTTTCAATTTCTAATTATTTTTCGTCATTAGTGTTAGAAATAAGCTTTAAAATGAGATATCATTCATTAAATTTGATGCGGTGGTATGGGAGATATTTGCAACCGACAAAAAAAAGTGCTTTATAAATAATATATATGATCCTTCCGGGATATAGAATTTTGCAAAGTGGTGTTTGACTTCATCATTCCATGTAAATTGTAACGTAAGTAGCTGTTTTAGGGCTGAAGTCCGTCAAGTAGTTCTACGACGACCACGTCGCTGAGTGCGCTGTGAGTTATAAGCTAGAGCACTTTAACCTTTATGTGCTCGGGATTGAAAACTTACGTTGGCGGTCGGAAGTCTACATTTGTAGCAAATATGTATTTGTATGGAAAACTATGTCCACATATGAAAGAAACCCTAGTAGGCAGAGTACTATAATATTAAAATTTAATGCGTATTCATAAAATATAATAAAGTCAAATATGCAAGCACACCAGGGTTGCCAGACGGCCAGGATTGTCCACTTTTTTGGGTGTTGTCCAGGTTCCAGCTAAAATGCAATTTATCCAGTTAAAAACTTTATTTAATTTTAAAAAATCACTTTTTTTATTAATTATATATTTTATATATATATAAGAAAAAAATGCTATACTAAGAAAAAATTTTAAGGAAAAAATTTTTTTTTTCAAAAATGCGATACAACTAGCGTTCAAAATTTATAAGAATTGATCTCGTTTGTTAGTCATGCCATCTAGCAATACTTTTTGTGCAAGGACTTAAGGTATTTCTAATAATCTTTACATACAAGAATCTATTCCTATGACCGAATAAAATAACACTAAATTTTGATGAAAGTTGCAAAATGTTTCAAACATTTTTGCTTACAACTAAAGTAATAAAATTATTATATTCTTCAAATAACAATACAAAAAATAAATATGTAACTAAACAAATAGCTATCAGCCATGTTCTGGAAATCGAATTCGAGTGAAATCAAAATCCAGTGTTTTAAGTTCATTAAATAATTTTGTTTTATATACTTCATACTATGAGTACAGCTTATCTTCATCAGAACTTATCTTAAAATAAAAAAAAAAATGGCGGTAATTTAAACCAATATTTAACTGAAAATCTCCATTGATTGCAATCAAATCAAGTTTTCTACCATTTTTCCCATCATTTTCTTAGCGCCAACGTGAAAAATGATGATTCCCTCATTCATCTCTTGTAGGAACTGTCAAAGTCAGCAGGCTTGGCTTTTTGCTGCCACTTGTAGTGAATTTTACTTTTTCTTATAGTTAAGTGCATTTTTAAATTGTTCAGTTATTTTTCAAAATCCAGGTGAAAATTTTCAATTGTCCAGTTATTTGACTTTTGTTATCCGGCACCACTAAAGCATACGCATGCATACACAAACGTGCACAAGAAAACAAAAAGTAAAAAAAAAATACTGATGTGGTGTTTATAAAATACGAGCGCCTTACTCGTCCGTTCAACTTACATTTAAAACAAAAACAAAATTTCGAAATTTTGTTTTTGTTTTAAATGTAAGTTGAACGGACGAGTAAGGAGCTCGTTTTCTATAAACTACACTTAAATGACATGTTCGACATGCCGCACTCAAAAAAATTTGAGTTGAGTAAAATATTGATATGAATTTCCATACATTTTATATGGTGTCTACATTTGTAGACTACCGGCCAGGAGATGGTCATTTTGAAAGGTATGGTCTTTGGGGTGTTGTTAATTATTTTTTTAACGTGTTAGTGGCCAAAACTGCTTACAATTGATTTTTAGGAAGCTACACGCAGAGAAAAAATATTGTTGGGCATGGTTACGGCAACAATATATTGTTGTCGTACACAAAAAATTTTTATTTTTATTTAATATTAACAATATAATAGTTACTGTAAACATATTAATGTTAATCGCAATTATAAATTTGAGTATTGTTGACCGAAAAATAATTATTTTTCTAACAACTAAATTATGATAACTTTCAAAACATATTATATTACTCACAACCATATCATGATATTTAATAGCCATGACATGATAACTTTCTTTTCGTTTATCATATTATATTTTAGATGCAATCAAACTATTTTTACTCTAATAATATTATGCTAGCGCCCATTTGTAAAATAATTTTGAATCAGTTGTGTCGTTTGTTTTATATGTGAGCGGTTAAACAAGATAAATCACCATGAAAAAAATAATAAATTTAAAGAAATTAAAATAATTAAAATATAAGCGGAGTTCAGTATTAGTGATGTAATAGTGCAAAATATAGTAGTAAAATCCAACACCAAAACCCACAGAGATTTCGTTTTATTTTAAAAATATCGAAGTAAAATCCAACAAAAAAAAAAAAAAGAAACGCAGAGATTTCGGTTTATTTTATCAAAGTCTTACGATATTTTGCATTTACTCTTTTGCAAGCCAAATATTGAACTCCGCTATTTTATGTATATCAAGAAAAATTGTAAAACAGTCACAAAATAAAAAATCGATACTAAAAATTTTAATTTATTTTGTATTGTTATGACAGTTATTAAAGGACTTGTATCATAATATGATTGCTTCTAAATTTATTATGATTAACAGGATGATAATATGATTACTTCCTAGACTATTATGATTAACATGACAATAATATGATTAATTTCTTAACTTATTATGATTAACATGATAATAATATGATTCGTTTTTAACATATTATGATTAACAGAATAATAATATGATTAAGGGAAAACTATTATGATGTAATATCACGAATATATTTAGCCATAATATGATTGAATAATAACCTTAATATGGTGACTACAATCATGAATCTTATCATAATATGTTGCTCTTAGAATATGTTTACCACAACCATGTTTTTTCTCTGCGTGTACTGAAAATTTCAGACCCTGTTGTTGTGGAAATTTTTCTTTTTTTCAACTTTTTCAGCAAAAATACTACAAATGAAGACTACCGAGCACATAAAGGTTAAATAGAATAGTGTTTCGTGACCTATAAGTGCACTCACAATATTATTGCAGTAACGGGCTGTAGTTTATTTAAGAAGTATTACGTTCAGTCATTTTGTTATTTAATAAATATTTTAAATTTCCAAGCAAATTTATTTTTAACTGATTCTAACAGTTATTCAAAAAACTAAGTGCATATAATACGGATTTTTAGTTGCAGTTAATACTGTCCGTTGATTAAGTTAAATTCTACTTTATGTAAAATTAAATGAAAATTTAATTAAAAGTAACGAAAAGTTTATTTAAGATTAACTGTCAACAATTCAACCGCGAATTCTATAAACAGAAATGAATATTCCTATATTTTATATAAATTATCTGTCATACATGGCCTTATTTCCCATTTAAATTTTTTTCTTTTAATATAATTCTTCTCTGCATAGCCGGACTTCGGCCGGGCGCAAGGATTTTCTCCTCTATGGTATAACAAACACCGGCTTCGCTAACTAAAGCTTCTCTGCATAGCCGGCATTCGGCAAGGCGCAAGGATTTTCTCCTCTATGGTATAACAAAGACCGGCTTCGCTAACTAAAGCTTCTCTGCATATCCGGCATTCGGCAAGGCGCAAGGATTTTCTCCTCTATGGTATAACAAACACCGGCTTCGCTAACTAAAGCTTCTCTGCATAGCCGGCATTCGGCAAGGCGCAAGGATTTTCTCCGACTACGTAGAGAATCTTTAGTTAGCGAAGCCGGTCTTTGTTATACCATAGGGGTGAAAATCCTTGCGTCCGGCCGAAGGCCGGCTATGCTTTGGAGTTTGTAAACATGTTGTGGTGGGCCCGCCGAACGCATCCCCCCCCCCCCCCCCCCCCTTTCACCTACTGTACCATATTTTTTCCACACTTGACAATGGCAACTCATTCTTTTGGCAATTTGTAACCATAACAATTACACTTTTATGGCGTTATTTCCACTTTAGTTACTAAGCGATTATGGTGTTATTGCACTTGGATGATGGTAATAACGCCATATGGCTTTATTGCTCAATTCATTATCAGATTCATTTCGGATATCACCTAGTACGAAATAATCGTCAACGGCATTGAAAATAATAAGAATAGAAATTCCAATGATGTACTGTAATTAGCAGGTAACGGCAGAATATGACTTGAATTAGTAGGGAGCTGCAAAAATCCTATCAGCATGAGCATTAACTCATTTGAATTAATTCAAATTAATTAAAAATGAATTGCAATTCATTTTGCCCAATTCAAATGAATTGACTCAAATTTCATTCAATTCATTTATTGTGTGAAAAGAATTAACTCAAAATTTGCTTATTCAGTGCATGAATGATTCACGAGTTAATTTAAAAATAAATGATTCATTTACATCTCTGATACAAAACTTGTATATCTTAATATTCGCCTATTTAAAACGATGGGTTAGCATTTTCGTCAAATTGGGAACAAGCACGAATTTTAAAAACAGCTGAGACCCGCATTTAATTAAATCGACTTAAGATATGTAAATTTGGCATTTTTATTACAAACAACCCCGAACAAAAAATTCAAAACCCGTTGTTTTTTACAGAATATCCTTAAAAAAAGGATATGGATGATCGTCCTTGGACAAATTGTTTATACAAATTGTGATACGCATATTGTATATGTTGGTATGGTATCACGATAGATCAAAGCTAGAGCCGAAATATTTTAAAAGTCATCTTAAAAAAGTCCAGTGCCCATGTTCTGTAACTCTCGCGTCAGTAAACTTTTCGATTGAAATGTGTGAAATGAAACAGAAATGCCATAAATTGAAACAAACAGATGTTTTTCTCACTAAACTGTATCTGCAACTTTTTTTGGCGAGTACTAGCTGTCACGTAAGGAAATTACTCGCCAAATTTCAGAAAAAGTGTGTCTGTAACATTTTTGTGCGAAAAGTTTCCGCTTTGAACTGTCAAATAAACTCACGTATAAAAACGGGGCGAGAAAAACTTGTAACACCAAAAAACACTTAAAAATTAAAAATACAAAGAATAATAATAATAATATTTTGTTCTTGGCACATTTTTTTATTGTTTAATTATTTTGCTTTTAACATTTATATAAAATATACGAATGTTTTTAAATCGTTAGCAAACAACAAACATTAAAGTCGCACTTTACATTATTTGGTAAAGCCGATGGTTCTAATTTCACCGCCGTCGTTGAAAAATTTTCAATTTTAGTAAATTTTGGTTATTGTTACTGGCGTTTTCAATGTCTGCAATGTCACATCGGCTTCGAGTGCAATGTTATGACATTTATAACGTAACGACGTAATCTCTTTTGATAGTTTTCGATATGAGTTACAGACACACTTTTTTCTCACTTTTCGAGAAACGATGGAATATTTTGTGTCACATCTTTTCGACGCGAGAAGTTCTCACTATAGTTACAGAACATGGGTACAGGGTTCTTTTTTTAGGAGGTTACATCAAGCACTTTTTTTGTGAGTCGCTCTTATGTACATATGTTGATTTATTATTTTTTTGTTGTCAAATTTTTTTCAAAGTAACACCAAGTTATTAACAAAATCTTTTCTGATTAATTGAAAACCTGCTTTATATTGAAAAAAGTACCCATCGGTACTTTATATACCCACTTAAGTACAATTGTATAACTTAAAAAAATCAGATAAAGCGAAAATCTAGTAAATAAAATACAATGGCGTTACTCTCGACGAAACAGCCCTAGTCTGTTGCTAATGTATATTCAATATAATACAAATTCGCAATTTACCGATGGAATTTTTTTTTTTCAAGATTAAACATTTTTAATATTTACAGCAGACAGATAATTCTCTTCGACATTATTATTTCAATACCTCCGAAACTATTAAGCAGATTAAAATACACTTGTTTCTAGTTGAGATGTCTATGTATCTATATATATTTATCTAACTGTATCAATCTATCTTTTTATACCCTTCACCGAAGATAAGAGGGTATATATATAACTTTGTCATTCCGTTTGCATGTTCCACAATATTGATCCTACACCCAATAAAGTATATATATTCTGGGTCCTTATGAAAAGCGAAGTTCAAATCCGACTGTCCGTCTGTCCATCTGTCCGTGTGTATGTTGAAATGGGTTTTTCGAAAACCACAGGAATGATGTGGACTAGTTTAAGTTTGCCATTGAAATTCAGCCAGATCGGTCCAAAAATTATGGAGATATGAGCAAAAAACCACGAGTGCCTCTGATTTTGCCCAAAAATCCCTTGTTGTTGTTGTATTTTTTTTATTTCTGTATATCTTGAGAATGGCAAAGCCAAAGTTTCCAAATTAGGTACAAACATTAAGATTATTAATATATAGCATCCCACAAAATGAGGGCGAGATTGGAGAAGTGTGCGTGGTACCTCCCGTACAAAAAATATAAAAAATTATAGAATAACCTGAATTTTTGGACTGTCACTTGACCTTTGATTACGCCTTATATATTAAAAGATCGGAAATTTTTAGAAGAAAATATTTTCTGAAAAACTCGGGAAAAGAGCTTCAGATACGAAAAAGTTATGACCAAAATATTAATTTTTTTTGAAAAATACTCATTTTCGGGAACCATATATCTTCCCTAGTCCAAGTTTTATAACCGAAACAACTTCTTCTTTAACACGTCGGTATATAAATCTATCTAATCGGTTAAGAAATAGCTGAGTTATGACCAAAATACTGCAGTCCCAAAAATTACCCTTTTTATAATTGAGGAGGTCCATAACAAAACGCAATAATTACACCATAACATTTTTTTGGATAAACGACAAAATGTAATTTAAGCAAGTAGCACATAATTTTTTTAAAAAACAATTATTGAAGTATTATTGTCTACAAAAAATAATATTAATCACAAATTAATTATTTTATCTGATAGTTTGTTTTAAAGTTATTTAGAGAACAAATTTGGAATTATTGCGTTTTGGTCCGAATCCATAGTATTTATTTCATTTTGCTATGAATTGTTCGAAAATATTACTCACAATCAACATAACAAAAGCAAAAGATATTAAGGGTCTTCATGATATTGCTTAAAATTACCATTTGTGCAAATGGGTAAACTTGCGAGACTACTTTCATGAAGATCCTTTTTAATTTTTGTGTATTTTTAAACAATTAATGTCATTTCAATCAGAAACGTCAATAAAAAATATATTAAACAAAAATAATTAAAAATATAATAAAAAACTTGAAATTTGTAAATTATAAATGAAATTTGTTTTTAAACATGCATAAAGAAAGCCAAAAGACTAATATGCTTATATTATTACAAGAATTTATTGTTTGTGATTTATTTACACATGAAGTTTTCATTGAAAACGGCGGTAAGCATTAAAAAAATTTGTCTGTATAAATGCACAATTGAACAGCGCAAGTTTACGAGTCAAAATTGTTGGGCAAATTTAAGCAGTTTGTGTAAATGAATTCTCATACAATTTTTGACAGTTCATTTACGAGGGTGTAAGAATGCACAGTTTGCACAGTTTACGAGACTTATAAACGATATCATGAGGACCCTTATTAACTAAACAAAAATTCCTTACGTTTTACAGTTTTCTCGGAGTTACCACCAGAGCATAATTTATTTATCAAGTTGACTTTTTTAAAATTTCTTGTGAAGATTTATTGCAAAGATGTGTAATTATTGCCTTTTGCTCTGGGCCAGTATATTTGATATTGATCTGCAGTGTAGCTATTGAGTTTTGGAATGCTTCATAATGAAGGTAATATAGATTTCAATGTGTAGAATGGGATTCAATCAAAAAATCAAAAAACTTGTAATTATTGCGTTTTGTTATGGACCTCCTCAATTAAGCTTGTTTTTTTTATAATTAATTTTGTTTAAATATATGTACATTTATGTAAGTATATATACATATATACCTATAACCCAATTTAATGGTAATATTATTCTTAAGCACGTTGGTATATAAATCTGCCAAATCGGTTAAAAATGGTTAAGTTATGAGCAATATACTCAAAAAAGCACTAAAAAGATTACAATTTTTATTATGAAAACTAAAATTTTAAGCTGAAAAACTCGCAAAATCGGTAAAAAAAAGGTTATGTCAAATATTTAGTTTTTTTTAATACATAATTTCAGGAACCATAGAACATCCTGCCTCCAAGTTTAATCACCAAAGTAATTGGTAATTTTATACTTTAAGATGTCGGTATAAAAATCTATCAAATCGGTTACAAAATGGACGAGTTATGACCAAATTAATTAAACTTTTAATATATTTAACAGCACGCAAACACGTGCAAATAATTAAATAAAACTAAACGATATATATGATATAATATGCAGGTATATATACTTATATTTAGATAACCATATATATAAACTTCTGTTCTTTCCAAACCATGGTGAAGGGTATACAAGATTCGGCATAGCCGAATATAGCACTCTTACTTGCTAAATTCTGCAACTTATTAATTTTTCAATAAACGAGCTAAATGAAACTTATATTCACTATAGTTTTAGTACAATATAAATAGCGTTATTTATTTTATAATTTTAACCTTAAAAATAAATAATTATTAAAAAACTCCTTCCTCTCTTTCTGTGGGAAAGCAAATGAAAAGGTATAAAAAAGAAACCATTTCAAACTTTTATCTTTTTAAGTTAAAAACTAGAAAGCAAAAATCTAAAAAAAAAAACATTCAAAAAGTTGTTGTAACAAAATTATCTCCTGCAAAGAAATGGAGAAAAACCTAAAAATATTTCCACAAAGTTTAAACTTATGTACATTTGTACTAAAGTTTCAAACAGAAAAACCGCAAACAAACTTGATTCGGCTTGTTTCTTATGTATCGTTCTTTCAACAATTCTTTTTTTCCCCTTACTTAAAAACAATTGTGCATCTACGACCATATTTGCTAAAATTTTAAATGAAAAAAAAACCGCGTGAATACTATCGCATAAAGCAACCTCAATATAATACTAACAATTGTCAATAAAAAAAGAAACTTTATACAAGTTGCAACGAAAGACAGAAAAAAACTTCTAGGAATCCTTAAGTTTGAATGAAAATCAAGCAAAATTGATGAGAAAAAAATACCAACTACACATAGAAATCCATCGAAAACAAAGCGAAAGGCAAGAAAAAAAATTACTGACTGAGAGGAAAAAGTTATAAGATGATAAATCACAGCACAACAAATGTTAGATGTGGAACTGGCAAAAGACTGAAACTTTCAAATGCATGAGTTCAGAAGAACAAGTAAGTGTGCAATGTTCGGCTGTGCCGGATCTGTGAAACCCTCTACCGGGAGTTTGAAAATTTAAATAGTGGGATTTTTATAAGGCTAATGGTAGATTAAAGGCCGATTTACACACAATATAACTGTGTGATTTCTAGCCTTATAAAAGTATGATAGAACATATTTTACTACAATAGCGTTATTTGTTAAAGTATCGGGCATACTAGTTTTCCGAGAGTGAGCTTTATGGCATATATAACATATTATGGACAGATCGTCCCGATCTTTTAGTCATGTACAACTAACTTGGGCACTATGAAATAAAAATCGGTTCATTCCGCTACCAATTAATGTTAGATTTTCTAGCAGAATTATAAGTTTTTCAAGGTGGTTGATCCACATTTGGATTCATTACCCTTTTCCTACTAAGCTGATAGTGCTAGATTTCAATCTAAAACTGCATGGTATAACTAGATCCAATTTGACACCAGTGTTGGTGTTTTTTTTTTTGAGTTGTTTGAAAATGAACATGTTTTCAACCCACATATAGCCGGACAAACAGACGGAAAGACAGGCAGACTTGGTTCAATAGACTAAGAATTACTCAAAGATCCACAATATATATACTTTTTGGGGCCCTAGAATTTTATTTAAAATGTTTCACACGGAATGACCAACTTAGTATACCCTCCTCAATCACAACAAGTTGTGGATATTATGGAAAGGAAGAGACAAAAAAAAGGTAGATACAATATAAAGGAAGAGAAATAAAAAACCAAATCTTAATTTTTGTTCCGTTTGCAATGTGGGGGGAGAAAATGGTAAAAAAACAAAATGCAACATGGAGCACGGATCCAAAAGAAATATAAAACTTTTTTTGAAAAAAAAAAAAAACACTTCAAGTATTGGGCGTAAATAAATGCCAGCATCAGGTTTATCAACAACTAACAAGACAGTTCTTTTAAAAAACAACCACATCTCCACAAAAAAAGAGAAAACCTAAAAAAATTACCTCATATTAAAAACATAAAAATATAAGAGCAGTAATAAAGTGAAAACCAACAAACTTTTTAATAAAAATATTTTTTTTTTAACAAAAATCACTTTAAAAATTTTTAAAGATTCATAAACCAATATTGCTAAGCGAAAATTTTAATATTGTAAGATGCATTTTTTTTTAAAAAAGTTGTTGGCTTAAAATTATTTCCACACTTACTGACCATTAAATTTTCAGGAAATAAATGCACATTGCCACTTTAATAGATAATAGATATCAGATATAACCTAGAAATGGCAACATTTTAAGTTTGAAAGTCTGGGATACCAAACAGCTTTTATATTTTTTTTTTTATTCATGTTCCTACTAAAATTTTTCTTTGAAATAAATTTTAGTAAATTAATAAAAATTGTTAAAAATAATATTAGCCCATTAGAGGTCAAACAAAAACTGGCCACAATTTTTTAAGTTCAACTTTATTTATTGATTAAAATAAGTATGAAAAAAACATAAAATCGAAAAACTTAACAAAATAATTTCATTAACTGAGTTTTAACTGTATGAAAATTTTCAGAACATTGTTTTGCAATGCAAAGTGTTTTAAGCACTTCTAATTCTGCCAACTAGCTCTTATGCTGGGTACACACTATGCAACGCATTTACGCAATCTAGTGAATTAAATTCATTTTCATTCATTCCAGATTGCATCAACATCAAAACGCTTTGATATTTTGAGGTTGCATTGAAACAGATTGCATGTAGATTGCACTGTGTGTACCCAGCATTATAATGCAAAAAATGGAACGCAAGTGGTTTTTTTGTTTAGTAGCATAGCGTCCAGCCCCATCTTGAAATTTATCTGCAAACATTAAACCAGTAGTTCGATTCACTTACTTTTATAACGATAATCGAATCGTTAAAATAAATATAAAGAAAATTTATCGAATATGCTATTGAGTAAATTTTTAACGATATTCGCTGTCGTTTAAAGTCAGCTGCTACTTTAAGCAATTTTTTTGGCTTTATTTTAGCGACAATAATTTAGGTTGTGTTAATTTAATCGATAAAATGTTTTTTATGTTTAAAATAGCTAACAAACATACAAAGATATGTTCATATGTATATTAGACCGGGTCGACCTCCATACAAAAAAAAAAAAGTTGTGCCAGTCACCCCCTAGAATGAAAGATGTGTCAATGAAGTTTCTAAAACCGGAAAAATTTTTTTTTGCCACGCCCAAAAATACAGCACTTTTGGTTTTTTATATGTAGCGCTGCCATTTAATGTCCGATCTCATCATATCGCATATCGTTGTTCATGGCGATAGTGGCTTCATTTTTGTCTTTGGTGACTTTTCAATCCCACCTGAACTTCTGGGCGCCACTTATGCCATCTGGGATCCTTCCCCCAAATGTCCAATTTTTTTGACGGTCCAAAAAAGTCCTTATAAAACTACGTATGTATAGATTTTAATATGCTCATTTTTATGACATGCGTCCAAATAAAGCCCTTTTTCTGTTTCACATACATTCTACATTAAACCAAGTAGAAGTCAATACAAACAAAAAAATTTTCATCAGTCACGCCGTAGCATAAAAGGTATATATATTAAGTTTTAAGGCCTTTAAAAAAAATTTTTTGCCACGCCCTAAATTACTGCCCTTTTTGTTTTAGATTTATTGCAAAATAAAAATTCTGTAAAAGCCTCCATTTTTATTAATGGCTTCCTAAGCCATTATCAATCCCTATGGCTTGTTATTTCAATTTTTAAAAACTGTTTCTTAGCCTTTGGTTTTTTTTAACTAAGCGGTGTTTTCAAGTGGACTACTCATATTTTAATGAAAGTGAGACGGATGAATTTATTGACAAGCTCTCTCCATCTAAACTACTAGCGTTTTTTATTTTGCCAGTTTTCATATTTTGTGCCATTTTGCGTGCCATTTTTTTTTTTTTTTTTGCTGGACTGTGAAACTCTTCTGGCAATGTTTTTCCGTATTTTTTATTTATTTAAATACTACAAATTAAAAATCTTAATTAAGACATTTGTTAAAGCAAACATAATGTTATATATGAGACCATGATACAGAGTTAAAACAAGAACTAGAAAATATAAAGAAACTGCAAATTATGTGTTAGAAACTTCATTGAAATATCTTTTATTCTAGAGGGTGACTGGCACAACTTTTTTTTTCGACCCACCCTAATGTATATGTATGAACAAAAACAAAATAATAAATTTACAAAAAAAGCAAATTAAGAACAAAAATAAAATTCTAAATATAAATTTTACAAAAAAAAAAAAAATATATATATATATATAAACCAAAAATTAACCTTTCGTCTTACTCATGAGTCTGGCCAGACCCTTTTTTTATGCATTTTGAATAAAAAAACATGTGTAACACGGGGGGTTAAGAACAATTTCATTTGTTTTTATTTTATTCTCTTTTGTGCTTTTCTTTTTTTTTTACATTTTTAAGACAGAGATGTTACAAAAATACAGCTGTTTACTATCGTTAAAAAAAGTAACAGAATCACACTATCGTTACTGCAAGCGAATATATATGCCGACAAATATAACGATTGTCGGTTCGTTAAAAGTTAGTGAATCGCACCACAGACGTTACTCTATATTTCTACGATTAACATAAAGATTGTATCTAAAAAAGTTTTAAAAGTTTTATCGTGTAATAAATTCGTGCAGTACAGTTCAACTACTCCAACAAATTTTTAAAAACACTTGAAACAAATGGGTCAGAAGGTTCCACATGCGATTTTTTTGAGTACAAATCTAACTGGCAGCAATAGCCGCTTCCCAGTTTTTGAAGCCGAATCGAACTGGATTTCCTCGAATGAATTGCTGAGCGGGATGGTGGTCAGAATGCTTTACCATTGACTCGTCTTTAGCTTTGCATTTCAATTGAAGAAAGCCAGGTCGATTCCACTTCAAGAATTGGAGGCTTTAAGATCAAAGACGATGTAATCAAAGATTTTTCAAATATTTCTTCAAGTACACTATTTAATCTTTCCTAAACTTCAGATTTCTGGTGAGGAGTTGAGCTGTGCGATGGAAGGCATTTCCAAATAGAATTCAATACCTAAAAAGAAACTTATTTTTTACCTATGCATGTTGTCAGTGTACTCAAACGAGTACAGCCATTTTTATACTGTTAGTTATTTTTTTTTGTCTGTGAGTTTTTCTGATACGATTTTAATTATAATAATTTAAAATTACCGATAAAACATTTTATATTGCTTTCAATATTATTAAAATAGTGTTCATACCTTCAAACTACTTTCGTGACACAAATCAAACTTATACATTTGTACCCAAAAATAAAAAAGAAATACAAATTCTTTTTTAGCTACTGTTAGTATTATTGTTGTAAACATAAATAACGGTACAACGATTAAAAAATTGTTTGTTTTTGCTTTGAAGCTTGTAAAATGGTAGCTGTACTCATTTGGGTTAATGGCTGACGCGTTTAGTGGTCACGTTCTTTTCTACACATTCTATTTGCAAGAAAAATATGCAATGCAAAACACTTTTGTTATATTGTGCATACATTTTCATATTACGCAGGCGTGCATCCGTTTTTAAAAGAGAATTTCTTTTAGGTCAGTCTGTTGCACCTAGAAAACAAAACAGGTACGAAAGTATAGTCGGTCAAGCATGACCATAAGATACTCTATACCACAGTATTTAAAAATAAATTTTCGAGAGTAGGCTAAGGTACCTATTTGGAACCCATGGCGAATCATGGATCCGCCTGAAGAAAATAATGTTATGTGGTTAGGGTTAAGGGCTTAATTTATGCATAAGTATCGACACAATAAGATGGTATATATGGGTAAAAAGACTCAATTCCGGAAAGAAGCTTCTATGGGGGATGAGAAATTAAAAAGCTACACGTTATATTCATATCTTACCGCTGCACATAGGGGTTTTTTGCCAATCTAGCCGGACATAAGGCAAAAAATTCAATTTATGAAATGTTAAAATTTAAGCACGCAGCTCGACAGACAATAAAATTCTGCATTGTATAATAAATTTATAAGTCTTATGGTTTTGGGACTCTGTCAAAGTCAGGAAAGTTGAGTAAATTGCATGCAAGTTCATTGACTTTTAACGGTTTTGAGGTGCTTACAATATATTTTTATAAAGATTTTGTATTGATTTTTATGTGAAAGACTATATTAACAGCTACATATAAAAATTTTTAGAAAAATTTAATTTTAAATTTGTATGATAAAAAAAAATTTGTTCGAAATTAAAAACATAATTTTTTCGTTCACTTAAAAAAAAAATAAAAGGATTTAGAAACTAAATTAAGTGGCATTTCTTAAAATGTAATACATTACGATACAATTTGAAATCTCTACTTTTAAATTAAAAGAAAAGAAAAAAAAACGCTGCGCGTTTTTGCGCCATTTTTTTATTGTGATTTTTTGAAAATTTAACCTTTTTCTGTTTTTGCTCATCTTGGATAGCTACATATGATAGAAACCCTTTCGTCAGCCGTAAAATGTTTTGGTTGGCTTTTATTTATATAATTACATCTAAGACTAATTGTACCTGTGTATAAAAGGGAATGTGCGAAGCAGTAAGTAACTGTTTTTAACCACCTGTGCAGCCAGAATACGTCTACACCTGTTGTATAAAATCACAGTGAAAAAGTGACAATTAAGATCGGCTGAGGACAAAACTATTGTTAAAGAGAGGAAAATAACTATCCATGAAAAATTGAGAAGAGAATTAGGGCTAATAGTGGATGTGCCGAAGACTGCATTTGGAAACAGCAACAATGGTAACACAAGCAGAAGATTTTTTCCAATCCTGAATTAGCTGCAGAAATAACTGAAATTTCATCTACCGAATCAAAGTTATTATTGAAGTCATTACAAGTGGTTACAAAATCCATTTGCACGAGTTTGTAAATTATTGCTTATACGCTGCAAAACTTTACGTTGCTCCATATCCCTGGCATACTATGACACCCACAATGCACAAGATTTTAATACATGGCGCAACTGTAATTAGCGAGGCATTTTTGCCTATCGGTCTATTATCAGAAGAAGCATCTGAGGCACGAAATAAACATTTTCGGCCTTACAGGCAGAATTTGGATAGAAAGTTTTCGAGGGTTCAGTGTAACAAAGATATGATAAATAGACTTTTGCTCAGTTCTGATCCACTGATTAGTAGCAGAATACCAACTCCAAAAAAAAGTCATTACAGTTTACGAAAGAAGCAATTTCTTGTTTGCTTCCACCTGTATTTGGCTCTGAAGAGAATTCAGATTAGGAAGATGATTTTGAAGAAACAGACGATGAGGAACCATGGCACTCATCATCATCTTATGCAAAAGAGCTGTTATTTTAAATAAATTAGTTGTTATTATTTTAAATGAAATTTGTTGTTA
Organism: Pollenia angustigena; assembly: GCA_930367215.1. Taxonomy (NCBI): domain Eukaryota; kingdom Metazoa; phylum Arthropoda; class Insecta; order Diptera; family Polleniidae; genus Pollenia; species Pollenia angustigena. Next base: position 181,827,499 of record OV884057.1, on the reverse strand, counting down.
TTATTTTAAATGAAATTTGTTGTTACTATTATAAATTAGTTATAATTACGAATAAATTAATTATTTTCAGATAAATTAAATACTATGAAATACATAAAAGTAACATAAAAGCTTAAAAAAAGCTTTGTGGAAATTAGAAAATATTAAAAAAAAAAAATTTTGACAGGGTCGTTTCGGGCGGTGGGTTTGATTAGTAATCTATTTCTTTAAATAATCAAAGTTGTTCTTATTCGACCGTTTGAATTTTAAATATGCAAAATTGGTCAAGCTCGAGATCAGTGGTTTTTTTGTAAATAATTTCTTTTTATATTTACAGTTTTTTAAATAATATTTAAAAGGGAGCGGGGACGAAAGGTGTAATTTAACGGCGGTGCGCAAAGTGACCCCAGGAAATATGGCCCCAAAAGGAAAATGAAAAACGGCCCCAAAATTTTACATGAGACACAACAACACCCAATTTTGGCGCAATTTTTTTGTTTTTTTTTTTGGGGTTATTTTTCACTTTTTCGTTAGGGTGTTTTTGCATTTTAAGTGGAATGAAAAATGACCCCAATATCAAGGAATGAAAAATGGCCCCAAATAAAATCACAATTTTTACTTTGGGGCTATTTTTCATCTACTAATAAAAAATGCAAGTTTAAAGATATGAAAAATCACCCCAAACATTTTTACACAAATTTTATAAAATTCTATGTAAAAGTTTCTAGCGATAACATAAAAAACCAGAATTCTTATACCAAAGTAGGGAAAAATCCTTGCCGGTTATGCAGAGATGCTTTAGTTAGCGAAGCCGGGGTTTGTTATACCATAGAGGAAAAAATCCTTGAGCCCGGCCGAAGGCCGGCTATGTAGTGAAGCTTTAGTGAGCGAAGCCAGCGTTCGTTATACCAAAGAGAAGAAAATCATTTCACCCGGCCGAAGGCCTGCTATACAGAGAAGCTTTAGTTAGCGAAGCCAGTGTTCGTTATACCATAGCGAAAAAAATCCTTGCGCCCGGCCGAAGGCCGGCTATAACGTAGCCAGTGTTCGTTATACCATAGAGAAAAAAATCCTTGTGCATGGCCGAAAGCCCAACCGTGCTATCAATCGTACGATTTTTAAAACCAAAACTGTATAATTATCCGGATTTTGAAATCGGGATTCTAAATTTGGGATTTTTAGTGTTGGGCATATGAACTCCACCGAAAATGTTTAATGTCACTTTCTTTGTGTTCTTTTTTGGGGCTAAAATTCATTATAAATTTTGAGGAGATTTTTCATAATGAAGAATAACCCCAAATTTAGGGTCATATTTCATTTTATTTTTAGGGTTATTTTTCATTTTTTTGGGGTAATTTTTCATAAAAAAAAATGGGGCCATATTGCATTATGAAAAATAGCCCCAAATTTGGGGTCAATTTTTATTTATTTTTTGGGGCCATATTTCGCAGCGCCTAATTTTACCATATCCTGGGTCCAATATTATGTTTTTTAACTTTCACCGACGTTAAAAGTTGTATTTGCTAAAAAAAAGTGTGGGAAAACTTAAAAAAAAAATTTTAATTTTTCAGAGGTTGGATTAGTTCTTCTAGCGGGAACGTTTTTCTCCTGGGTCCAATTTAATTTATTTTTGAGCTTTATTTGCCTAGGACCAGAACACATTTCTGCCAAGTTTCATCGATCTAGGAGGCAAAGCAAAACATATTGTCCGGCTAGATTGAAATATCCCTATGTGCGCTGTAAAAATATCGTGCTTTTTTGTCTACTTTTTTGTAATGGCACGGTTGGTTTAGAAATTATTTTCCATATGCCTTTAATGTAAAAATAAAAATTGTTTGCTTCTACTGAAATTTTTTTGAGTTTTGTTGAACAAGTGGAATATGACTACATTTGGAATAAATATTTGTTTAAATAAAATAATAAATAATTGACGAAACGTTGGAAAATATGTAAAGAAAAGTTTTTTATTTACATTAAATAATATAGGCCTAATTAGCTGACTTGGTAAAATTAAAACATAAAGAATTAAAAATTATTATTTGAATATTCCCAAATATTCGCATGGATATTAAAAAAATGTTTGTGCATATACATATAAGCATGCCCTTGTCATAATAATAGCATATTCTACTTCTAGTTAAATAATCAATATTAATGCTCCGAAAACTATACAGCATTCAGTGGACGAGCAGATGGTTCCATACTATGGTAGTCACGGATGTAAGCAATATATCCATGAAAAGCCTATAAGATATGGCTATAAATTTTGGGTTGGAGCAACCTATAAAGGCTACATTATTTGGTTCGAGCCGTACCAGGGTGCAGGGACTTTCCCAAATAATACATACAAGGAAATGGGACTTGGTCCAAGCGTATTCTTAACCTATTGCGACATATTGTCACAAAGCCAACCCGATATTGCTCACCGATTGTATTTTGATAATTTACTTACAACAATAAACATATTGGCTGAGTTAGAAGAACGACGCGTAAAAGGCACTGGAACGATTCGTCACAATCGTTTAGGCAACTGTCCTTTGCTAAAAAAAAAGATCTGCAGAAAAAAGAGAAAGGGTGGTATGACCATCGTAAGATTTCTACCAACAATATAATTGTATGTTGTTGGAATGACAGCCGTGCAGTAAACGTAGCCTCAAACGTCCATCCAGTTGAGCCTTCAAAAAATATTTCTCGTTGGTCTCGAAAAGAGAAAAAGCGTATATATATTCAACAACCACGCCTTATTCATGAATATAATCGCTACATGGATGGCGTTGATCGAGCAGATGAAAATATAAGCTTATACCGTGTATCTATTCGGGGTAAAAAATGGTATTTCCCAATCTTGCAGAGCACAATGCGTGGCAACTGCATAGATATATGGGAGGTAAAATGGACCATTTATCTTTTCGTCGGCGCATTGCTACATTACTAATATCAACTTATGGCAAACCCTCAGCAACGCTTCCATCAGGATCATCGTGCTTAATCTGATTTGATCGAAAAGATCACTTACTAACTGAAAACACACGTCAAGCCGATGGAAAATGTAAACAGCTACGTTGTAATCATTGTCACAATAAGACCACTACACGCTGTATTGAATGTGATGTGCCACTCCATGTAAAATGTAATGTGGAGTACCATACCACCAAATAATTGTTTTTTTTTTTATTAATTCGTTTTTCCTAACGTATGTTCACAAAAGTTTCTGAATAAAAAACGACTTGCATTAAACCACAAGAAAATACTGCCTTTTGTTTCCGTATGTGCCTAGCGAACTACATGTAGTACGGACTCAAAATCCATGTTAAACAATATTTTTTTGTATTCTTTGTTCAGTTTTGTAATATAATGTGTCAGATCAAAGCTTTGTTAAAAAATTAAGAAGATTGTTCCGCTAGTATGCCCGTCGGCATATCTGGGGTAAAACAAGAGCCGCATTGCCTGATTTCGCTGCTGGCAACTGAACTTCAGTTCATTAGATTTTATATATGACTTTTTTTCGCAAAGTATTAAATTAATAAACACAAATTTTGATTTGCTTTTTTTTAACAAATATTCTAATGCAATCTATCAATTCTTAACCTAATTTTCCTGATCTACAGACAAAATTCAAAAACGCTTATTACCAAAGCAATATTAAATCAAACTTTTCTAAACTTAAACTTTAAAATTATATTATTTTCATTTGCAATTGTACATGAAATAAATAACTATCTGTAAAAAAATCTAATTCACAAATAAAAATGAATGCAGGCACTTAAATACACGTACATACAAACATTCATGAATATATGTATGAAAAGTAATATAAATAACAAATACACACATACAAGTTTGCACATAGAAACACAAGCACATTTTTCTGGCATAATATTACCATGTCGAAAATAAAAAAAAAAAGATATAAAAAGCCGGAAGGAAAATGCATTTCCTGCCAGAAAAAAAAAGAATTTTAAGCACTTTAGATTTACTTTACTATGCAAACGACAGTTGCACAGAGCCATTGGTCACTACTACCAGTAAAAATAAAAAACCAAATTGCTGTATAAACTAATGCCGAGATGGATGTTTTTATTCATATGTAATACACAAAATACACATACATGTATAAACGAATGTGAGAATCCAGAAATATACATAAAAAGGATAAAAATAAACTTAAACACAACCACTATTTGAAGCCTCATCCTTAGCCAAATAACTATAGAATTTTTTGGCTTTAAGTATTGAGTGAGAGAAAAACATACAACTAAGTTTATTCCATGTGTAAATACATAGATTTTTTTTTTAAATGTACTTGTATGTGTGTGGGTATTTGAAGAAAAAATATAAATGCGGGCAAGAGTTACGCGAAACAGCAGTTTAAAGAAACAAAGAATAAAGAAAGAAAAGTAACACGAGATTTGGCAGACATTTTGCATTTTAAATGACCATGAAACTGGTAAGGCAAATATTTTGCTGATAGAAGAATAAACAAATAAAAATTCTAAAATTTTCTAAGAGACATTTCAGAATCATAGATATATACATATATATAAATAACTTACAGTGAACCAAAATAAATCCAACTTCCTTTAATCAAATCTGAGTGCTAATTAACGAAATATTCAAGTGCTTGGTCCATTCCGAAAAAAAAAAAAATTTTACTGCGTAAAATGATAACCAAAAATTTATATTCAACTAGCAATATTTCCTTTGATATGATATTGTATGGTCATAATAGCCATTAGCATATACGCCCCACACCCGCAAATCACTTTAACTGCTAAATATGTTGGACCATATACACATATACTCTGCTCTAAATGTTTGCTTTTCTATACACACACGCATAGAAAAAATATGGTTGGGGATGGTAACGGCAATTATACCATGTTTATTGTAATAATATATTTTTGTCGTATACAACAAATTGTTATTTTGATTTAATTTCAACAATATTACAGTTGCTGTAAGCATTTCAATGTTTATCGCAATTATAAATTTGAGTATTGTTGACTGAAAAAAAATTATTTTTCTAACAACTAAATAATGATAACTTTGAAAACATATTAAAATATTTGCAACCATAACATGGTAAGGTTCTATACGTGTAGTCGTTATATGTTAGGGAAGCAAACAAAACATCTTTACTCTAATAACACGGTGCTACAAATGAGCACTTTTTTTATACTTGAAAAGCGATCTAGTGTAGGTTATAGACCTTACTGAGTAGATCATAAGTCAATTTTAAAAAGTTCGGAAACACCCTCAAATTTCGGAATTATTCCGAAAAACCATTTTTGGGTAGGTTTGAGTACTTATGACCCCGTAACTCAGTTGATTATTATCCAATTTTTATTTTGTAAACGGTTTCAGAAAGAAGAGACATGTGCCTTTCTAAATGTATACACTTTTTGGTATGTGTATACAATTTTTGTAGTGATATTCTTAATTATATCTGATTTTAGTTTGATTTTTTCTCGATTTTTCAAATTTAGTGCCATTTTTTTAAATTAGTTTGTTTAGAAACATACCAATATGTATACACACTATTAAAGCTAATTTAGTTTTCAGTTAAACCAGCTTTCATTTAATAAAATCGAACAAAAAATAAAAAAGTTATTAAGGTTTTTCAAAAGTTAGCTTTTTCAAATATTGTTCAATAGACCGGGTCAACCTCCATAAAAAACAAAAATTATGCCAATCTCCCCGTAGAATTAAAGATATGTCAATAAAGTTTCTAAAACAGGAAATATTTGTATTTTTTTTTTCTGCTACGCCCAAAATACAGCCCTTTTGGTTTTTTATATATAGCGCTGCTGTAATGAGTGAGGATCGGCAGGATCTCTATGTAGTGTAATGTGTTTCTTTGACTTATGTCCCTATAGCCCTTGGTTATTTTAAATAGCTGTCAGGGTTTCAGCTGCTAATTAAGGCGTTCAAAAGAACTGCGAATTTTTAAGAGTCTTTCAATTAAACACAAGGCAGGTTGTTGCCAATACTGAATTGTAATTTCAAGTCTAACTTTATTTAATTTTATTTGCTCTTATATACTAATTTTGAGATTAATTCTTAACCTCTCTAACTTATTATACTTGTTGACAAGTTCTATTTGTCTTTATCGGTATTATGGACATATGTATATTTACCCTGGTTACAATTGTTTTGACCAATAGGGATGTTTGTGGTTACACCCATTCCTATTTGTCACTCAATTTACAATTCTTTATTGAGTAGAATTGTTCGTTTGTTTCTATCATACTCATACCCCAATTAACTTGCATTCCAATCAATGTGAGTCGATTGTAAATGCCGTTATTTGATCTTGCATAATTACCCTACACAAAATAGGTTGGTATATATAGATTTGATAATAATTTAAGGGTAGACGGTGGCAACTTATGAGGTACACTACACTGCCATTTAAAGTCTTATCTCATCAAATCGCATATCGGTGTTCATGGTTTGACAGTGGCTTAATTTTTAATCCGACTTTAAAGTCTTGGCGCCACTTATGCCATCTCAGATCCTCACCCCAAATTTTTTTGTTTTGTAAGCATTTTATGTCAATTGTAATATTTTTTAAAAACACACAAACTGTGTGCATTGATGAAAACGCAATGACAAACCATACATACCAAAAGTAGAGTGTGTATATGAAATAAATTGCTTATAATTTTAAAACATTTTAGAACATTGTTTAATTCATAAAAAAATTTAATTTAATATAATTTCAGAAAGTAAAGGACATTGTGCATACTTCCCTTTTAGTATATTTTTAATTTAAAGTTTACTTCGGAATAGTGAAGGGTATATTAAAATTCTGCATTACCAAGTGCAATGCACTCAAGTAATAAATAAATGTCAAAATACCAAACGGCAAAATTAAAACAAAACAAAGTGCCAAAGTGTTAACTGCATTCTAGCTAAGAAAAACGTATTAATAATTCTACTAGTGAGTACCGAAAAAAATTTTTGCCACCATTACACCTCAAATTGGGATGGATACAGGAAGCAGTTCGTGAAACACCTGGAAACACTTGGATTTTACACTTAAAATCAGTTTTTCGAAGAATAGCTTAAGCAGAAATAAAATAAAGATCAACCCGGGTTCAAATCCCCGCCCAGCAAAGAAAAGTTGTCAATAAATTTTAATAAAAATTCCAAGTTGTAAAAATTCGCTCCCTCAGTGAAAAAAATTTAATGAAAATTAGATTTGATTAACTCAAGCCTAATTAAAGAATATCAAAAATTAAAAAAAATAATTTCTTAGCAAAATTTCTTAAAAAATCATAAAAAACTGGAAAATGCAGCTGTGCTTATGATTTTTTTAGACAGATAAAAAACGAAGTTGCAAATCAAAAAGCCATAAGTGATTAAAATCTCTTTACAACTGATTTTGTTGATTTTATTCACAAACGACGAAAAATTTCCATTGAATTTAAGAGTTTCATAAAACGCAATATTTATATGTGAGCCTTCCTTAAAAGTGGTAATAATATGCAAGTTTGTTTAAAAAAAGATCATATATCTCTAAGTAAGAACTAAAATGTGGTTAGTTTTTATTTTGAGTATTAATGGCTGATAATTGGCTCACTAAACGGCAGAGAAAATTTAAAAATTGAGTTTTTTATGTGTCCCTTAATTTTTTTTTAACTTTTTTTTTAATTACTGCAACACTTTTTTAAGATTCATCAAGACCATTTTTTTTCCTACGATTGAGCGGGGAGGTTTCCCCACAGTGACAGGTACCGCGACCAGGTTAGGTCTATTGTACCCACTCCCCTTAGCTGGCCAAAAGACCATCTGCTTCCCATAGGAACCCAACCAGGGCCTTTGCCGATATATTACCGATTTGGGACGCACACATTATACCATGCTTCAAGTGTCTCCTCCTGGCCCATGCCAGCGCCGGGCAGACACACAGTACATGCTCCGTCGTCTCGTCCCCGTCTAGACATAGTCTGCATTCCTGATCCTCAGCCAGGCCCATCCGATAAAGGTGGTATTTGATCGTGTGGTGACCAGTCAAATAGGCCACCAGCAGTCGCAGATCCCGTCTGCCGAGACCATTCGTCCTCATTACTTTCCCGGGAGAGATAAATCTCCTTGCCTGACGCATTCCCGGAAGCGATACCCAGTATCCCCTATGTTCGCCCAGAGCCCAGTCCTCCATGACGGACTGGACCCCTGGCCAGCTTAGTCCACAGAAGGGCTCGGAACCTATCATCCGCGCGTTAGAACCAGTCCTGACCAGCTCATCAGCCATTTTATTACCCGGGATCCCTGAGCGCCCCGGCACCCAGCAGAGCGTCAATCTGCCCCTTGGCCCCAGCTCCTGTAGCTTTCCACGGCACTCCGCCACCAGCCTCGAGGACATTCTCCAAGAAGAGAGTGCTTTAATGGCCGCTTGGCTATCAGTGAAAATCACATCACTGCCGCCAACCATTCCCCTATCAAGAATGTTGCTGCAACACACATCAATGGCGCAAATCTCGGCCTGAAAAACACTCGGTGATTCGCCCATTGCCATCGACAGTCGTGTATTAGATCCGTCAGTATACCAGTGCAATTCATGGTTTCCCCGACATGGATTCCCAACACTCCAGGACCTTTCGTCCGGAAGGATTGCCCTGAACCTTCTGTTGAAGACCAGTTCCGTGGTCATTATATCTGCCCTTGTACAGACAGATAGACCCGGAGCCATGTCCATCAAGCTAGCATGCCCCTGGACCTCAGCAAGTCCCAATGTCAGCTTGATCCTAAGGAGACCGGACATAGCAGTCTTCCTTATATGGATGTGTAGTGGCAATATGCCCACTATAACCTCAAGTGCTGCCGTGGGACATGTGCGCATCACCCCCGTCAGGGCCAGACACACCATCCGCTGCAGCCTGTTGCACTTCCTCATCGCAGTCTCTTGCCGAATCTTAGGCCACCATACCAATGATCCGTAAGTAATTATCGGTCTGACCATCATAAAGTATAGCCATTTCACCATACTTGGACTAAAACCCCAAGTTCTCCCAAAGAAGCCCTTGCATGCCCAGAAGGCCCTTACCGCCTTCCTGAAGGTTTGATCCAAGTGCGAGTTCCAGTTGAGCCGTCTGTCCAGAACAATTCCCAGATATTTGACCTCATTGGAATACTCAACCTCAATTCCGTCCACTACCAGCTTCTCAAGCCTGTAGTTGTACCTCCTCGTGAACGGTATCACAACCGCCTTGTTAGGGTTGATACTCAACCCCCTTTCATGGCACCATCCAACAAACGTATTGAGAGCACCCTGCATCACCTCCGTGATGGTGCTCTCGAATTTTCCAGTCACCACTATTGCCAGGTCGTCAGCATAGCCAATGGCCCGAAGGCCATATCCCTCGAGCTTGACCAGCAGATAATCAATCACCAGGCACCATAATAAAGGTGATAGCACCCCCCCCTGTGGACAGCCCTTAATAGCACTGATGCTGATACTAGTGTCATTCCAGGAGGCACTGATTTTTCTTCCCCTCAACATAGCCCCGATCCAGTTGACCGTGAGTTCGTCTATCCGCTTCCGCGCCAGAGCATCCGTAATAGAACCGTAGCTCGTGTTGTCAAAGGCACCCTCCACGTCAAGAAATGCACACAATGCGATCTCCCCATTACGTTGTGCCTTTTCTATCTGCGCAACCAAATAGTGCAATGCCACCTCAGTTGACTTACCCTTTTGGTAAGCAAACTGCGTTCGGTGCAGTGGTGTGGAAGCCTGCAATTTATTACCAAGACCATTACTAATACATACTTTAAATAAAGTGTGGGCTCATATCAAAGAAGAATGTCTTTTTTACCAAATACTAACTTAAAAATTGTGGTGCTTCTTTAAAATACATTTTTTAATAACACTACGTTACAATTTTTTGACCAAATAAATTTGACACCGAATCTTTATGTGAAATTTTCCGCTGAATATGAATATGAAGAATTGTCAAAAGTAGAACAGTTTTTGAGATATTCTACAATAACCGTTATTTGTGTTTTTAAAAAAGATGCTGTGACTGAAATGCAAATATCCAAAAAATAAAATTTTAGCCTACTTCAATGCGAACATTTTGTGCCCGATAGGATCCGGATCGGTGCAAAAATGACAAAGTTTCAGAAGATTAATTGAACTAACCCACAACAAATTAATATACATTTAGTAACAATAAATATTAAAAATTGCTTAGAACTATTGAATTTCTACACTGAAAAAATTTTCTTCACAGATCCAATGAAATTTACATTAAAATTCAACCTATGTAACCTTTCATTGGATTAATGAAGGATTAATAAAATCAATGACAAAATTTTCATTGATTTTATGAATCCTCATTGAAAAAATGGATAAAATAAACGTTTGTCATTAAACTAATGCAAAATTTTCATTGATTTAATGAAACATTTCATAAATCCAATGAAAGGTTACATAGGTTGAATTTTAATGTAAATTTTATTGGATCTGTGAAGAAATTTTTTTCAGTGTATGTGGGTTAATTTACTAAATCTTCTGTAGCGTTGTCATTATTGTACCAATCTATGTCTTGTTGGGCGCAAAATGTTCATATTAAAATAATCTAATGTCGCATGCAATAAAACATTAGGATTTTTAAATCATTGGTTTAAAAAAAAATAACTTCAATAGAGCAAAATTGAACAAAATCATAAAATTTTCAATGAAGCTTAAACTTTTGTCCCCTGTAGCTCTGTCATTTCTTGACCAATCTTCACAAGCAATCCATGGTTATTTAAAAAATTTTAAAACCTTTCACTAGAAAGAAAGAATTACATACCCCGTTTAAAATTTTTCAAGATATTTGCATTTCAGTCACATCATCTTTTTTAAAAACACAAATAACAATTTTTTGGAATATCTCAAAAACTGTTCTGGCGGCATGAAATAACTCCCTAAAATATAACCCAACCCCCCAAAAAAATAATGAAATAACCCCCCAAAATTTTTTAGAGAAAACAACAAAAACGATTTTTGGGGTGTTATTTCATTTTTTTAATTGGGGTATTACTTCATATGAAATTAACCCCAAAAAATCATTATAAAATAAAGCCCCAATAAATTTTTTAGGGTATAACTTCATTTTCAAATTTATAATGAAAACGTTTTGGGCGCAAGGATTTATCCACTTTGGTATGCAGAACACCGGCTTCGATAAAAAAAAAGCTGCCCTGCATAGCCCGCCTTCGGCCGGGCGCAATGGTTTTTTCTATATGGTATACCAAACATCGGCTTCGCTAACTAAAGCTTGTCTGCGTAGCCGAGTCGAGTCGGTATTTTTATAGAAGAGAAAATTCTGGTGCTATGCAGAGAAGCTTTAGCTAGCGAAGCCGGTGTTTGTTATACCATAGAAGAAAAAGCCTAAGTTGGCGGAGCTTGTGTTTGGAATATCATATCATGATATCTATCGCGTGATTCTTTAAAGCAAAACTGTATAATTAATTGCATTACATATATTGGGCCTTTATTTCATTTCAGAAATTGGAGTTTTATTTCAATGAAATAAGCCCCCAAAAATTAGGGAATTATTTCATTTTTGTTTGGGGCGTTATTTCATTTCGTTGGGGGTTAATTTCATTTTCTGAATTGGGGCTTTATTGCATATGAAATAAGGCCCCTCGCTTTGGGGGGTTTTTTCATTATTTTTTTGGGAGGTTATATTTTGGGGGGTTATTTCATGCCGCCAACTGTTCTACTTTTGATAATTCTGACTTCATATTCGAATTCAGTGGAAACTTTTATATAATGATTAGCTGTCAGATTCATTTGGTCACGACTTTGTTGAAATTTTGTCACGTAGTGTCATTTTTTCCTAGTACTTGAATTAAGTTTAATTTTCCTTGTAAAATCTTATTAAAAATTAGGAAAAGTGTAGCAACCTCTAGCAGTGGCGAAACGCATTTAACTTAAAAAAAGGTTCTTCGTGCATGTCATTTATTTAGATACGAATACAGGGCAGTAATTTTTTTCAACATTGGAGCAACATTGTTTCACCTTATTTTTGTATATATGTATATATTTTGTATAATAAATATGTCTCTTACTTGTATTCATATGAAATTATTATTTTATTAACATTATTTTGATTTTTTTTATACAATACTTAAATAGCTGTAAATAAAAAAGTACTAAAAAGATTTTTCGAATTTCCGAAAAGTACAAAAAAGATTTTTCGAATTTCCGAAAAGTAACAAAATGTGTGTGAGCAAAACATTTTATACTGCAAAATAGCGGTATAAAAGTTTTATCACTTTCTTACTGCTGATAATTAAAAATTGTTATTAAATTGCCGTAAGGCAAAAAAAGTCTTAAGTCAAAAAAAAAAAAAAAAAAAAAAAAAAAAAAACGCATTTTGGGTTTTTGATTAGCTTTAATTAAATTTTTTCCCTATTGTTTGGTTTAAACCACTTTTGTCTAACATAACTGTTTCTTATCGTTATCACCTTCTCTTAGGAAAATGCACCAAATAAATATTATTAAATTTTACATAACAGAAAACTACAGCTTTTAACTAAGGCCCTAATTGTGTAAAACGCAACGGAACGCCAAAAATAACATTGAAAGCAAAAACAAAGTAAACAATTTGTCAAAATTTTGTTGTTGCTTTCTACAGAAAACCATGTTGTGTTTTAAAATTATCAACGCTACAAGATATTCAGCGTTTAAAATTTAAAAATTCAATATACATTTCTATAGAAAAAAAACTACAAAATTACGAAATATTTTCGATTTTGTTTTTGCTTTCAATATAATTTTTGGCGATGCGTTTTACAAAATTAGGGCCTAAGACATTTTTGCCAAACGCCAAAGAGATGTCAACTCATACCTGATAAGTAATGCAAGCATTAATGCTCTGAAATTTCGAAAGAAGAAGAGTGAAAGTGTACAGAACTATTAGTTTTTTTTAAAGACCCAGATTTACTTTATAAAAACGAAAACAAGTTGTTCCCATTTGCTTCAAAAATTTTTATAATTTTATATGAAGAGCAGCTGCATAAAAGATTTTTCGGATTAGATTCTAAAAGTGATGATGAAAAAAGTTATCATTAAACAAAACGATTTTTCGATTCGAAGAAATATTTTTTTTTAAAGGACTTACAAGTTTTGAAGGCAAACATCTGTAGAAAAGAAACGTGTTTTCTCATTGAAATCTTCTTGATAAAAATTAGAAATAGGCTTTCAAACGATTATTTAAATGCTTATTCTGAACTTAAATCCTAATTTAAAGGAAATATTTTGTAATAATTTGTTTAAATAATTTAGCTTTTTTGGTGTTATATAAATGATGTTGGCTTCTGTGGCAATAAGTGCTTTAGTAAATTTTTTAAGTTTTATAGGAGAACAATTTAAAACTTTAGAGGTGGCATTTGGAAATTTATTCCGAATTTAATATAATCATCAGTTGCGGCATACGTTTTTTAAGTGTTTATTCCTAATATTCCAGAAGCACATTGAAAAAAGTTAACCAAAAAGTAATTTTGCTATAACTTCCTCAAAATCCTACAAAATAATGTGTACTTTTGAACATTAAGCACTTATATAAATATGTATAAACTTATTTAATTGATCTACGAGATATGTTATTTGTTCAAATAAATTAAATAAAGTTATATTTAGCATCGATTTGTATTCCCGGGATCCCGGGAAATTGAAAAATAAGTCCCGCTTTCCCGGGAAATGAAAAAGTCCGGGATATGTGGATATGATGTTTACATATTTTCAAATACGTATGAAGTATATGAATTTCATATTAAGTATACGCTACCTAATTTTTTTTACCGACTCACAGTAGCGATGGGCAAATTGAAAAAATATATCGATATATATCGAATCGATATTTTTTAAGAGTATCGATATAAATTATTTATTTAAAAATCGATGTATCTATAAATCGAACGTATTTTGCTGAAACTATTGCCAAATTAAAAAATATATGCACAAATCTTGTTCCAAATATTGTTCCAAAGCCGCATAAAATAAATCTTTTAAAATTCGTTTGACTTTACGGTTTTAATAAGAAATCGGCAATGTGAAAACCCCACTTTTTCTAAATTCTTCTTTTTATTTATTATATGGGTCGAGATCACAAAATGACTACATTCTGTGGCCCGACGCATTTTGTATTAAAAATATTACAAAATTAAAATTCTGAGAACAGCATTAAATAAAACAAAATGTCCTTCAACGAGGCGCGGAAATCAAAATAAAATATTTTAGATATTTTTATGAAAATTATGTGCGTCCAAACGTTTTGTGTTCAAAAAACACAGATTTTCATTAGAATCTCAAAATATATATTATAAATGCAGTACGTCAAGTTATTCGAGAAGAATAAACCAACTCAATTTTAATTTCATAAATATAATTTTATTTTAAAACTTTTGATTTTGAGACATTTTAGTCCGTGGCTAATTTTTTTCGTCATTCACGTGGGCCAATTTGTTTATTAAAAAAAAAAAAAAATGCTTTAAACCGGTTTTTTGGTTAGGTGTTAACTGTCAATGTAACGACAATTCCCGTTAGTTTTAAAGTGTATTGACAGAAGTGAAAAATGTAGTCAGTTCTTTGAGAGCTTTTCAAGTGTTTAGTGTTTTTTGCGCATGTTCCTGAAATTTTGTCATTCCCGTGGTAAGTATATTTTTCCGTTATTTATATTATAATTTCCAAATTCGTTGTATTGGTTTGTTCATTTTTTAAGTCTTTATTAGATTATTATATATTTTATAAAATTTTTTGAAGATTTGCACGTTTAAATCCAAGAATACTCACGTTTCCATCATTACCGTGCAGTCATTACCATGGGAATAATCTACACCACGGTAATGACAAAAGGAACACGGGAATTACCTTTTCAATGTATATTTGAGATTATTCAATCTATGGTAATTATTTAAGAATTTTGATGTTCCCCAAACTTAAAAAGTACACCTGGAATTATAATCCATAATTCCATTTTATTAAATGTGTTTCCATAAATTGCTGTATGTGTTTTATTTAGCTGCAATACATGATAAAACGTCATTACCATGCTGCTCAGTCATTACCGTGCCGCACAAATATCATTTCCGTTGGACTATTGTCATTCCCGTGGGGTGCAAAAATCATTAAAATCCTTAAATATACATGGCCCATTACTTATTAATATATAAAAAGGTCTTATTAAACAGTATCAACCAAAAAGCAATTATTTAAACCCATTTTCGCACTTGGCCGTTTTCAATCCTCGATTGTAGTCAATTCATGATATCGACCCATATACATATTTATATTATTGTTATTAGTTAAAAAAAAAAAAAACATATGATGCATGCATGCACTGATGCCAATTCGTCGTATTTCAATATCGATGTATCGATATATCTGTATATTAAATATCGGCGATATATATCGATTCTTTTTAAATATCGATATTTTGATATATCGATATTTTTGCCCATTCCTAACTCACAGTGGATGATTTCACGAGAAGACGGTCAAAACCCATAACTTTTGATTGGACTAGAATTTTGATTAGAGTTTATTCTTTTTTATTTTATTTTTTTTATTTTGGCCTTTAATTTTTAATTTTAAACGTAAAAATCGACTGCTAAATAATAAAGTTATGGAGGGTTTAAAATAGATTGTCGTTTTTAATTGAATTTTAGTATATAAGTGAAGTGTTACAACATGTAAAAAAATTTTTTTTTATATAATGTAACTTATTTTTGTTTTGGCATTATTCCAATTATTTCATTAAAATGCAATTTTTGTACCAGCTTGCCTAAATATACCTTTTTTGCAAACTGGAAGAAATTCTTAAAAAAGCCTAGCGAATATGAGGCAGAATCTTTTGGAATCTCTAGAATCTAAAGGACCGACCAGAATGTGAATGACGTGGCTTAAGCCACTGAGCGAGCGAATACACGTAAATCATATGTGTCAAGTCATATTGAACTAAAGGAGACTTTTTGCTAAGTTTTATGAAATTTTTTGCTTTAGCCAATTACGCACATTCCGTACGGATTTTGTTTTTATATATGCTTTTGGTTTAAATTTGTTTATGCACATTCTGGTTGGGACTTAAATGTACATAAAAGAGCACTTTCAATGAACCTGCTCAAGTCTCTTGAAATTACAAACAAAAGGTCTTTCTATAAATTAAAGCTTAAGTCCCAGCCATAATATGCTTAAGTTGGCTAAAGCAAATGCGCGAATACATGTAAATCATAAGAGGCAAACAATAATGAACTAAAAGAAATTTTGTGTTAAGTTTTATGAAACTGTCATTTGCTTAAGCAGGCTGCGAAACTGATCGTACATTCCGTACGGAATCAAATGTTTTTTTTTGTTTGAATTTTGTTTTTAAATACATTTGAGAGAGATTTTGTTAATTTTTGATAGTAGATTAACCTTTATGTCAACAGCTGAAAAATTATACTTACGTCAACAGCAAGCATACCCGGGTATACACATATATTTTATATGGGATTTTTTTTGTTATATACTGTTTTGCGTTGGCGATTTAAAGTTTAAATATTAAAAAGAGGTGGTTATTAGTTTGGTTTTTACTTTTGTGGTTTTGTGAGTTAAAATATTTGAAAAATGGGGTTTTTTAACAAACACAAGTTTTGTCGTTGTTTTCAAACTTAGTTTTCGGTAAAAATGTTACACCAGGTAATTAAGAGCAAGATAAAAATGGCAGATGATGAAAGACTCACTCCAAGGCATATAAGTGCACTTGATAATGAGAAACAACAAGAAGATATTCGGCAAAGATTTATAATAGTCCGAAGGAGTTGTGGACGGAACCGACGCTGGTGTATCTCCAAATTACTACGATGTGGAAAAAATAAAGTTACCAAAATACAATATAGATGATGAAACTGAACACAGTGACGAATTTTCTGATAACGGTGTCAAAGTGGACACAGCTTTACGCAAAGATGTAATAATTTTGTTTGTTGCACCACCACAAACTGTCAGGTTCCGTTCCCACAACATACTTAAGTCTGCAAACTATGAACCAGTAAGAAGTACACACGGGGTTTCTATTATGGAAACATTCAGGTTGATAGTGTCCAATGAAATTTGCGATTTAATTATTCTTGAGACAGGAAAATAATGCTATGAGCGTGAGGATATTAAAAACCCTACACGACAACATTGTATATGGAAAGCTCTAACAAAAATCGAGTTTGATTCGTATTTTGGTCTTCTCTTACTGAGTGGCATAACACGTTTTGGCAACGTTCACACTTAAGACTGGAAAACAACTGCACATCCGCTATATCGCGGTGCGATAAGTGTACGGCGCTTCTAGGCAATAGAACGCTTCATACGTTTTGATAACGGCAATACACGCGAGTTACGTAAGCAAACAGAAAAAGCGGCAGCAATAACGGTGATATTTTTGATGCTGAATAAAAACCTCGTCCAACAATGAAGGTCTGCACATTATGCAAAATACCCGTATTTGCAGTTCATTCTACTTATATGTCGCAATGCAATAGATTTAGTTAAAAATGTTTAATTATTTACAACTGGTTAATTTTCATCTTTAATTAAAATATTAGTTTTGTGCATTTTTAACTTGAAAATTAATTTTAATTTCTAATTTTATGCAAAAAGCATGTAAAATAAATTTTATTTGTATACGTTTGTCTATACATACCCAGGTATGCAGCTGTTGACGTAAGGGGTACAAATTGAAAATTGCCCTTCCCTTTGCCCCAACTTGACCAATTTCACCCAGGTGTAGGAATATGGTATAGAACACTTTTATTAAGGATATCATGAAATTTCACGTCGATCCGATGATTACTTTTCATGATATAGCGGTTTTAAAACGCAAAACATACCCGGGTATGTAGCTGTTGGCATAAAGGTTAAGCAAGGCTATGCATTAGACTGGTCGCATCTTGTATGGGATTTTTTTTTTTTTAATTTAATTGTTTGCGCTGCTTAAAATATGAGGTTTGGTGTAAGAAATCATGATCTAATTTTTCAGGTCAATCCGACAGTGCCTAGCCGTGCCGGGTGGGGCCCAAAGTTCCCCATTTTATAAAAAAAACATCTTTTCTATCAGATCTTTATAGTTATACTAGTTGAAAAGCCGAAAATAAAAAATATGGCTTCGTTACGATCTTCCGCAGAGAAAGAAGTGTGCCAAATTTCAGCTTCCTATGTCATCAGATGGCTTCAGAAAGTCAGAAAGAATAGGACATACATGCAAACATCCTGACATACTAAGAAATTATATATTGTATAGATAGATTAACATATGTTCGCGCAACTCAAAAACGCTTTAGCTTATTGAAAAACTAAAAAAAAACCCGAAATTCCGCAATAAAATTTACTTTAAGAAAGGTAAAACGCTTTTCTTATATGCGCAGTCGTTTTAGAAACATGATTTTTTTTCTGGAAAAAAAATATTTTTTTTATTAAAACTTCTGAATTTTTGTTTTTAAAAATTTATAAAAAATTGAAAAATGCAGCTATGCTTCTAATTTTATGCAGACATATAAAAAACAACATTGCAAACAAAACAAGCTATAAATGATTAAAATCTGTAAACAACTTTTGATTTTATGTATTCACAAAAGATGTGGCGGTTAAATAAAATTCTTAAATTAATTAAAATTTTTCGTCTTTTGTGAAAACAAAAATTCCGAAATTTTAATAAAAAAAAAATATTTTTTTTCCAGAAAAAAATTATGTTTCTAAAACGACTGCGCATATAAGAAAAACGTTTTACCTTTCTTAAAGTAAATTTTATTGCGGAATTTTGGGTTTTTTTTAGGTTTTCAATTAACTAAAGCGTTTTTGAGTCACGCGAACATATGTTGTGCAACCTCCTTAATTTTCGAAATAACTTTATATCTCGAAAACCAAAGCCAACATAAAGAAAAAAGTTTTAACTTTCTTAAAGTAAATTTTATTGCGGAATTTCGTTTTTTAGCTTATTTTTTCAATAAGCTAAAGCGTTTTTGAGTTGCGCGAACATATGTTAATCTATCTATACAATATATAATTTCGTAGTATGTCAGGATGTTTGCATGTATGCCCTATTCTTTCTGACTTTCTGAAGCCATCTGATGACATAGGAAGCTGAAATTTGGCACACTTGAAGTACTTTCTAAGATCGTAACGAAGCCATATTTTTGATTTTCGGCTTTTCAACTAGTATAACTATAAAGATCTGATAGAAAAGATGTTTTTTTTATAATATGGGGAACTTTGGGCCCCACCCGGCACGTCGGATTGACCTCAAAAATTAGATCATGATTTCTTACACCAAACCTCATATTTTAAGCAACGCAAACAATTAAATTTAAAAAAAAAAAAATTGCGACCAGTCTACTATGCATATTATCGTTAGGACCTAAGACTTAAGTAACAGTGCTAAAGAAAATATTAAAAATGGTAGTAAAACAGATTCAGTTGACAATTTTAAAAAAGTTTTAGATCATAATACCGGACTACAAGATTAATTAATATAAGAAAAAGTATATCTGTGTAGTCCACTTGCAAACACCGCTAAGTTAAAAAAAAAAATCTGTAAATGCCGCCTTTTTTTGTTTTTTTTTTTTTAAATTCCTTCCTAATCCATTATCAATCTCGTACAAAACACCGTAAGTTACGTGCAGTTTTTGGTTAATTATTCAATACTCCTGCAAAACGATGCCATATGGATCGGCATTTCAATTTTAAAAATTTGTTTTAATCGATTTTCTCAGAATTTTGTTTTTTTTAACTAAAGCAGTGTTTGCAAGTGGACTTCTAATTTTTAATGAAATTGAGAGGGATACATTTCTTGAAAACCTTTCCCCATCTGAACTATAAGCGTTCGAATATTCTCCAGTTACATTCGCAACTTTGAGAGAGTGTTTTCCATTTATGGAACTGTTTTATGCAATGACAGGAGATTATTTATATTGGCAATTTGAAGAAACATGCTATAGTGCTATACAATCAAAACTTCATAAAATAATTGTTTCTTAAATAACAACATGCTTATTTTGCCATTTTGTACCATTTTTCGTGCCTTTTTTTTTATACTTTTTCCTATCATCTTGCAGTCATTTTTAACCATTTTTCGTTACATTTTAAACTTGTCCTGCTTATTGCCAACTTTCTAACTTGAACTGTATCAGAAAATGCATATGCATGGATGTATGCATTAAATTTTTCATATGTATAAAAATTGCATTCCTTTGCGAATATTTTAAACTGCTCAACAATTGATGTATCGTTATATTCGTCATAGAAACCAAAATGTTTTACCTGAGTGGGTATTTAACTAAGGCTTTAAGCTCATAATTGAGTCTGCTGAAGCGCAGTAGTGTTTATTTTTGTTTAATTTTATTTGTTTTCTATCTATTTTGTTTCCCCTTTTTAAGAACATGTAACTTGTCTTTTCGTTGGATTTTTAAATTTTTTTTTTTTTTTTATTATTTATTTATCATTTTCTTTAGAGATAAACATAATGCTACAAAATGTTGGCCTTTTTAGTTAAAAAAAAAAAATGTAAGCAAATAAAAACAGATAAGCACTAAAATTTCAAAACCTTCAGCAAGCCATTGAAAATTTAAATTTCCTATACATACGAATTTATAAGTTAAATCCATTCATATGCCTTCACGTTCTTCCTTTGCTCACCCTTGAGTTCGAGCAATTTTTTTTTGGGTATTCCATGTAGTGGCTTTTAACTTTATTAAAAAATAAAAACGCTTTCACAGAAGTAGAAACAAAGAATACAAATACACATACCTTTTAAATGAAAGAAAAAAATTGTACAGTATAAAAAATCCGAGTTTACAAATCGGATGTTATTTGTTGCTGTATACGCGTTTGTTTGTAAATATATGAGAACGCTTATAAACCATTTTGAAAGAAGTTAACACTGCTACTGACAGATTAATGAGTCGAATATAAATTTTGTGCGTGCTTTTCAAAAATTAAAAAAAACTCCAAAAAAATAGAAATAAAAAACTTTTGAACATTTAATAAAACCAAATAGATATTTTAACAAAAAGCTTTTTCCCTTTGTATTTTTCTGCTGCTATTGACGTCATTTATTGTTATAGAAAATCACTGAATTTCCACTGTTTTTGGCTTTTTACCAAAAAAAAGAAATGTTTAAAAAATAATGCAACTTTATTTAATATCCTCCACCAAATAAAAAACTGTGTATATAAAAGAAAATGTTTAAAATGAAATGAACTAAATAGGAGAGTAATCTAAAAAGAATTCTTAAAAAACATCAAATATTTAAAGCAAGAAAGTATAGTAGCTCATATGCTATCCTTAAGCACTAAATTGTACATCCTTAGACATCCTGTATAGTCCTTAAGAAAAGGGTGGACTTACGATAACTTTACTTTTTTATCGTTTTGTAAAAGTTATGAAGCAGCAACCCGATATTTTTGTCTAAAAGTTTTTTTTTGACTATTTGTTCTAACTCCAAAATAACAAGCCATGGGTTGCTATGGCCCTATCATTTCAAACTTTTGTGATGCAATTTTTATTTAAGAAAAGTGATTCCTCAAGGTGGGCACTCAGTGTATGACAAAAAAGTAAGACTCATCGTTTTCAGTCATTTCAATTATCTGTTCAAACAAATTGAAAACAATCCTCGTATTCGCTAAAATGGAATGAAAAAGAGCAACTTGATTGCAAACTGAATTAGTCGTGTTAGAAAAATTCTAAAGAATAAAATGCAGCGCATGCATTATAAACTAACAAAAGCTGAGTTAATGCTTCACAATTTTTCAAGAACATTTCTACGAATAAATTTTATACTTGTATGAATTAAATATGTACGTTTGTATGTATAAATATTGTATATATGTGAATAGAAATAACATATTATATTCGCTTACAAACATTTGCTTTTTGTATGTGCGTACATAAACTGTTCTGTTCATAGAAATGCGTCCTTGTGTGTACGAGTTATATTTTGTACTAGAGCGGATCGCGTGACTGGTTTTTGGCTAACGGGTTCGCAATTTTACAAAAAAAAAAGAAATCTTATCACTCACGGTAATAGAGTATAAAATTCGCATGATCTTACACACTCACGAATGAAAACTGTGTTATTACGCATGATCACCTCCAATTTCAAAAGACTTAAGGCCCAACTATAATATGCTGAAGTTGGCTTAAGCAATTGTGCGAATATATATGTCGAACCATATTGAACTTAAGAAAACTTTTTGATTAATTTTCTTAAGGAAAGTGCGCAACAGATCGCACTTTCCGTACGGAATGAAATATTTTTTGATTTTATTTTTGATTTTGTTAAATTACACTGCTTTACAAATTTTTAATTTGGAAAATTACCGAGAACGCCACGTGCCTAGATAAGTTAATTTTGACCTCCTGAACACGAAAAACGCTGTAATTTTTTTTTCAAAAGTACAGTTGTTTAGATGACGGTACTTTTGTGTTTTTCGGTGTATGGTCCCACTCAAACCCTTGTGGAGCCCAACCGAAAAGTCCGATATGCTAAAAATTTTTATCTGATAAGAATTGGCTGAGTTATGGCACCTCAAAGTTCGAAATTTGCCTATTTTTTACGTTTTTTTCAACATTTTTCATTTTTATTTCGTTTTTTTCTATGTTATGTTAAATATCTGGAATGTTTTATGTTTTAACCAAATAGTATATTTGATTACCAACGTTTTAAGCGCAATTTGAAAAAAATAGGATGAAAAATAAAAATCATCTCATATAAAATTCCGTTTTTTTTTAAATACGTTAAAACTGATGGTTAAAAAAAAGGCGGAATTTTATATGGGATGAAAATATTGTCGTTCCACAAAATCCTTAATAAAACCTTTATTTTTCATCCTTAGTAAAACCACATTATAGCAGGTGCTATATAATTTAAGACTGGCATAAGATTTAGAATTCATCTTTTTCAAAGGGATGATAAGGATGACCAGCAGCGCAAACTTTTTTTTTGTAAACATTATATGAACCAGAATTTAAAACTCATCATGAAAAGGATAATGTGGAAGAGTACCCCCCTCAGAAAGAATTGGTACAAAACGACCATTGCAGTCGAAACTATCAATGGTGTTCATATCTTCAGCAGATAATTCGGAACCGAAAACATCAAAGTTAGAAGCAATACGGCTCTTAGCACCGACTTAGGTATAACAATATTGCCGCGTTGAATTTGATAGCGAATCAAAATTTGTGCCGAAGTTTTTTTGTATTTCTCAGCAATACCAACAATCTTAGGATCTTCCATGAGCACTGGATCATCAGCTTTGGCCCATGGACGGTTTGGTGAACCCAACGGACTGTAGGCAGTAATAGCAATATTTTTCGATTTACCGAATTCCATTATTTTCTTTTGGTTCAAATAAGGATGGCATTCAATTTGATTGGTGGCTAGTGGTATGGTAGCCGCAGACAAGACACGTTAAATTTGTCTCTTATTAAAATTGGATACACCAATGGATTTTACCAAGCCATCCTTCACCAATTTCTCCATTTCCTTCCAGGTATCAACATAATCAACATCAGAGAAAGCCGTCTTGCCAGCCTCATCAACAGGAAATAAGTCACCATCCTCTTTATAGCCCATGGGCCAATGAATCAAATACATATCAATGTAGGACAATTTCAAGTTCTTTAAAGTAGTTTCACAGGCACCACGTACCAAATCGGGACGATGGAAGGTATTCCATAATTTGCTGGTGACAAATAAGTCTTCACGCTTTACAACACCTTCATTAATTTTAGCCTCAATACCTTCGCCCACTTCATGTTCATTTTGATAAACATGAGCACAATCGATATGAGCTACTTCACCTTTGGGACTACCCCAAGTTCCCAAGCCCAAAATAGGCATTGTGTGTCCACTGTTTAATTTTACATTTGGTACTTTCATTTTTTTTAGATATATTTCAACTGGTTTCTCTAAATTAGTTATTTACAAATAGTTTAATAACTATTAAAGATATGGTTTTTATTTATAGATCACTAAAAAATCGTGTGAAGTTGGCACACAAATTCACCGGCAAATAGTTTCTTTAAAAGTTTTTGTGATTTCTTGAAGAATCGTGAGTGATTTTAAAGTTTTATTCATGCACAATCACGTTCACACACTTTCGCGTAATAAGTATTAAAAGTAATCACGAAGGCTTCATGCACTCACCTCTAGTTTCTACTTTCCCTTGTTATTCATTCTGTTTAAATTATGTTCTACAGAGAAAGAACTTTAGCGAAAATTTAATTTTCTTTATGTGTTTGTTTTTTTCTTTTTTGCAAATTTTATACCATGTACAAAATTATTTTTCTATTCATTTTATTTTAAAATCACTTAAGAAATATCTTAATCATATTATTGAATATTAGAAAAAGTTAGAAACTTAGGTTATCTTACAACAGTAAAAACAAATGAAATTTATTCTTTGATGCAAAATTTTTTTTCTAATGTCTAATATTAAAGCCTTTATTTATTCAACAAAAATCGAATTTCCGAAACCAAAATGTGGAAAAGCCCAAATGGGATGTAGTTATTTAATTAACGCTCAACGATCTCAATTTGTGAGTACATTTATCTTCCGTCAAAAATCGAATCTTTTGTATCCAAAATTATACAAGGTAGCGCAAAGGTCATCACCCTATCTGAATATGCTATAATATTTGCAAATGCAGTGAATTTTAGTTCTGCTTCGTCATTTGTGAAGTAAGCAGATACAAAATATGCATCAATAACGGGTGGAGCGCTATACTCCTCAAGATCGTGGGATAAATGGTTCGATTTTCTGATGGCTGAATTTTGCTGATTTGCACCACCGGGCAGGATTGCCCTATTTAACCGGTCCAGACTAGAGAACGGCTTTGTGCGATTGCAAAAAAAATCGCATTAAATGAACACCAACAAATACACTCGCTTGCGGTCGTACAATCAAACTTGCGCAACCGCAAACATTCGCTGCTGGTTTGAAGTCATTCAAATAATCCACATCGTGCTTTGTTATTTATACCATCGTTTAGCTTCGTTTGTCAATTAAGATGTTTGTGTGTTTGGTCCGAAAACGATGGTTTTGGCAAAGAAAAAAAAAATACAAACAAAAAAGCCAGAAATCAAGCAATTACTACACCCAGAGAAAAAACATGTTTAAATATGGTCACCTCCAACAATACTATGTTTAAAGAAAATGTTAACCATATAATGTTAATTTAACCATATTATTGTCAGCGACAACCATATTATGGTTAAAAAAGTCCTCCATCAAGAACCTACAACCATATTATGGTTGCCTCCGAACATATTATGGTTAATAATTAGTATTGTGGTTATTTTGTTGAACTATTTATGGTTTTTAATCCAAATTTTTAATATTTTTAATTAGGCTTAAGTTCATCAAATTTAATTTTCATTAAATTATTTTTATGAAGAAAGGAATTTTACAACATGAAAATTAATTAAAATTTACTGATAATTTTTCATTCTTGACTCAATCTGGGCTCGAACCCAGGCGTTTTTACGGACAGGTTACCCTGACATGTTTCGATTGCAACCACTCAATCTCCTCAGAGGGCTTGCCGTTTAACACTCGCAGCCATCGACAACTGCTGACGTCATTAGTCAAACATCAATCCTTAAACCAAATTTTATTTAACCTTTGGTAGATCGAAATTTGCTTTGAATGATTATCTATTTTAATTCATTTTACGTGTTCTTCCTTTACTTCTGTTTTTTCGTACTTTTGTCAAGAATTCTTCTTGAAGTTCAAAGTACATATTTTGTTTTGTTTTTTCATTTTTTTTTGTCTTTCTTTTTCTTACTGACCTTTTCAGCACAACTTGAAGGACAAATGCAAACATAGAGCTCGTGCCTTAGCTTTAACAATAATTAGTATTGTGGTTATTTTGTTGAACTATTTATGGTTTTTAATCCAAATTTTTAATATTTTTAATTAGGCTTAAGTTCATCAAATTTAATTTTCATTAAATTATTTTTATGAAGAAAGGAATTTTACAACATGAAAATTAATTAAAATTTACTGATAATTTTTCATTCTTGACTCAATCTGGGCTCGAACCCAGGCGTTTTTACGGACAGGTTACCCTGACATGTTTCGATTGCAACCACTCAATCTCCTCAGAGGGCTTGCCGTTTAACACTCGCAGCCATCGACAACTGCTGACGTCATTAGTCAAACATCAATCCTTAAACCAAATTTTATTTAACCTTTGGTAGATCGAAATTTGCTTTGAATGATTATCTATTTTAATTCATTTTACGTGTTCTTCCTTTACTTCTGTTTTTTCGTACTTTTGTCAAGAATTCTTCTTGAAGTTCAAAGTACATATTTTGTTTTGTTTTTTCATTTTTTTTTGTCTTTCTTTTTCTTACTGACCTTTTCAGCACAACTTGAAGGACAAATGCAAACATAGAGCTCGTGCCTTAGCTTTAACAATAATTAGTATTGTGGTTATTTTGTTGAACTATTTATGGTTTTTAATCCAAATTTTTAATATTTTTAATTAGGCTTAAGTTCATCAAATTTAATTTTCATTAAATTATTTTTATGAAGAAAGGAATTTTACAACATGAAAATTAATTAAAATTTACTGATAATTTTTATGGTTAATAATAACTAAAATAAGTTTAACATTTATAATATCATGGTTGGATTTCAACCATAGCATGTTGCTCTCATAAAAGAGGAAAATACTATTGTTTATTTAAAAACAAATTATTGTCATATTTAACCATAACATGTTTAGAGGCAACCATAATTTGGTTGTGACTTCTTGATTGAGGACTATTTTAACCATTATATGATTGTTGTTGACAATAATATAGTTAAATTAAACATAATATGGTTAAAATTTTCTTTAAACATAGTATTGTTGGAGGTGACCATATTTAAACATGTTTTTTCTCTGCGTGTACTCATGTAAGCATTCAGCAGTTGCTATGTAATACAAGAAAAAAAAAATTGAAATGAAACTAAAGCAGTGGTGTCAATTATGATTGTGTTGGTGAGATTACTTTTATCTCTTACATTCCCAGCGGGTGAAATGTGCGGTTGCGAGGCCAATTGTGAGGCCTAATGACTGATCTTTTCTAAAGAAACCAGAAATAAAACAAAACAGAAACAAAGATAATAAACAAAAATTTGACATCCAACAATGATACAGCTTAAAAAAAAGTTATTAGCAGGGCTTTTAAGACCACCTGTAATTAATTCGCCTTGCACAACTATACATTTTTATTTCTGTTTAGAGGCCTTAAAACAGGCCTTGCGATATTTGCGATATTTCCCGCTGAATGAGAGTGTTTCTCAGTAAACAATTATATTTTACGCTCGCAAAATAAAAGAGCGTAAGCGAGTTCTGTATGTACAATATCGCGGTGGCGTTTATGAGCGACATTGTCATTATGGCATTTTCATCGATGAATAATCGCACCGTTGATATTTAGGGAGTTATGCATGACAACTGTTTTGCAATGTCACTGTTCCCTTAAAAGGAAAAACTTAGCGGCATTGTCTGTTATGAATAGATCACGAAGTAAGCGCTGCAGGACTTTGTCTGCTACATGTCTCCTTCAATGAATAAATCAGAAAATAACGGGCCGTTTCTTTTTTCTGTTTGTTCTGTTCCATTTATTACTTGAGTTTATTCTGTGTTTTCCTTGTCAATCTACCTGAAAAAATTCACTAATGAAAGTTTATGATATTGCCTGTTAGGACTCACAAACAAATGGACGCCTACAAGACAAAATCAACATTGGTCATCTATGACAGTTTGGACAAATACTTTACAAATTTATATATAACACCAAAGTTAAATCAACACTTGTCATTGATGATTTAATATTGTCAGCGTTTGTCACGCTGAATCACTATGACGTTCGTTATTGTTATTGTTATTGTTGTTAATGTTAACAAAGCGCCTCATCGAGTGGTCAATGACTACTTGAATGCAAAAGTATAAGAATGTGTGCCTTTTTACTTTACACAACTGTGTTATATTGCGTGCGCAACAAGAAATGCAAACAAAGCACTTTCAATAAAAACTTATATAAGCACAAATCAAATGTGTACAAAACGATGTTAAAGTTACCAACGTTGACCTTTGTTTTGCAAGCATGGAGTTAATGTTAATTTGAGCGTATGATTAAATCAACAAAAATAGTGATTTTTGCAGTTCTCTGGTCTAGACTTCTTGATGTTGGTTTCACAAGCGAACAAACCTAAGAGTCTTGAAGTTCTTAAAGAGAATATTGATACAGAATGCAGGAACTTATCGCTGGAAGTTCTGGCAAGATTAAAGGAAAATTCCATTAATTGGGCTTGTGTCGTCATTAATTCCGAAAGCGCCCACTCATATTTCCTATTGGCTTTATTTATAACGAGAAAATTTAAGATCGAAAAAGCTTAACTAATCCATGACTATCTTAGTGTTGCTTCAACAATCGATTTTTTTAAAGCAAAAATGCTGGAAAATGTTATTACCCTAGAGAGAAGCGAACTGATACGAAAGTAGTCCCTTGATATGTCTTTGGAGGTAGAGACTGGTCCTACTTCTAGCACTTTATATGAATAAGAGCTATCAATGCTACATGGGGTTGTCACTGGAGAGGTATATTGACATCTATTCTCAATGAACGTGATTAGTGACAGTTACTACAATATATTATTATTTCAATACAATGAAATAATAATTTTAGAAAGTCCCAAAAAAATGTGTTACACCTCGGTGAAGACTTTACTGTAATTCATTACATTTTCTAAATTTTTGTTCTTCATATACCAGTTAAATAATTTTTTCTCCTTTCTCTGGTCATGAGTTCTTTCTTTTTGAACTTGTTCCATTCTGTTTCTGCTAAGCCCTTCTGGAAGCAGACTGGGGATTTACATAGAAAATGCCGGGATGTAAATCAAAAAGTTGCTTTAATTATTACGGTAGTGCCCAACTCCGACTCAAGACGGACTGTAAAGTTTAACCCCTTAGTGGTCAACGAGTACTCAAAGGAAAAAACTGAAGTCAGATTCAAGTTTCTCACAAAATTAGATTTATCTGGTTTTTTAAGGCAAACAAAAAAAATCAGCACATTTTCGATTAAAGCCTATTATTCTTAGAATATAGAATTTTTCGTGTGAGCGAAATCTAAAATTCGTTATTTCTTTTTCATTCATTTAAATTTCAAGGGCCGATGTTGATTTTGAATAAAACACAAACTATTTAGGAAATTATTGTAATTTTATTTTATTATGATATATTGGTATTACTCAATTATGTATGGAACAAAATATCGGCCAAATGGGCGCCTCCGATGGTCCAAATTTTCGATGACCCTGAGGCATAATGGAGGTTCTATGCCGTTAATGTGCCGAATTATCTCATCCTTTAGCTCTTGAATTGTTGCTGGCAAATCGACGTACACCTTTTCTTTCAAATAACCCCAAAGAAAAAGTCCAACGGTGTCAAATCACATGATCTTGGCGGCCAATTGACATCGCCATTACGTGAGATAACACGGCCATTGAATTTGTTGCGCAAAAGAGCCATTGTTTCGTTAGCTGTGTGGCAAGTGGCACAGTCCTGCTGAAACCACATATCGTCCACATCCATATCTTCCAATTCGGGCCATAAAAAGTTCGTTATCATCTCACGATAGCGAACACCATTCACAGTAACTGCCTGATTGGCCTCATTTTGGAAAAAATACAGCCCGATGATGCCGCCAGCCCATAAACCGCACCAAACAGTCACTCTTTGTGCGTGCATTGGTTTTTCGATAATCACTCTGGGATTATCATTCGCCAAAATGCGGGAATTCTGCTTATTGACGAATCCACTGAGGTGAAAATGTGCCTCATCACTGAAGATGATTTTCTTCGAAAATTGATCATCCACTGTTGTCATTTCTTGCCACCATTCTGCCCATTCACGACGTTTGGAATGGTCAAGAGGCTTTAGTTCTTGAGCCAATTGCACCTTGTAAGCGTGTAAATGCAAGTTTTTATGCATAATGTTCATCAACGACGAGCGTGAGAGGTTCAATTGTTGGGCACGACGACGAGTTGAGGTGGACGGCTCTTCAGCCACACTATCGCGAACAGCAGCAATATTTTCTGCAGTACGAGCTGTACGAGCATGCACTGGTGTTCTCACATCTTCTACAGACCCGGTTTGCTCGAATTTTTCCACGATTTTTGCGATTGTACGCACATTTGGACGATCAAATTGTCCAAAAAAATCACGAAGTGCACGATATGCATTTTGATTTGAACGCCCATTTTCATAATAAGTCTGGATAACTTTAACACGTTGTTGGATTGTGTTATATATTGCAACAATTTTGCACAGAAAAGATATTCTATTAATTCTTATTCGTCCCTACAACTTCCACCAAAATTATTAACAGGGGCCCTAGCCCCAATTAGTTTGCTGGTATGAAATGTGGAATGGTTTAATGCCAGTTGAGTTTATTTTTAATTTACAGGTATAATGGGCCAGAATTTTCTGGTAACCCTTTTAAGGGTTTCATCTTAACATCTATGACTTGCGTTAAGATGAAATTTATTAAATATAAGCTGCTTATTTTTTTGGTAGTTGAATGAGTAACTTTAAGACATATTGAACCATTATTATTCAAAATGGTGCCCTCATGGGTCAACGAGGCAGCTATTCAGTTCCTTTTAGAGATGCCAATTGTGACTGGTTTTCTTAAATCCCGGGATTCGGGATTTCAAAAAATTAAATCCCGGCATTTTTCGGGGTATCGGAATTCCGGGTT
The DNA here is from genome assembly GCA_930367215.1 of Pollenia angustigena. Lineage (NCBI taxonomy): Eukaryota > Metazoa > Arthropoda > Insecta > Diptera > Polleniidae > Pollenia > Pollenia angustigena. Next base: position 181,796,744 of record OV884057.1, on the reverse strand, counting down.
TTTGAAAATTAAGAGATAAATGCTTTTTATAGGTATTTATTAAAAAAAGTCTTTAAAAGAGATTTGCAAGCAAAAGTTTTGTAATTTACTTATTCTTTTAAAGTTAAAGGTTAAATACTATTTGGTTAAAAGATTGATGTTTGGCTTTTGACTGCCAGCAGTCGTTAATGGCTGTGAGTGTTAAACTGAAAAACCCTGTGAAGAGATTGAGTGGTTGCAATTGAAACGTGTAAGGGTAGCCTGCCCGTGAAAGCCTTGGTTCGATTCCCACGGCAGTCCCGAGTGAAAAATTATCTATAATTTTAATTAGTCTCATGTTGAAAAATTCCTTTCTTATTATTTATTATTAGTGTTTTGTTTAAGCTTTGGTTTTGTAACAAGTAAGACTTTGAGTGTTTAAAATTCTTATTCGCTTTAGGTTTTTATTTGTATAATATGTTTAGCTTTTCTAAAATCGTTGGAAAAGGTTTCCTAATGATCTGGCCTGAGCAACCAGTGAAATGCGCATAGAAGCTAGCTTTCCCTCGACAATAAATGTTAGTGTATTTATCAAATATGAAAAATTTGTGAATTTAGCACGTCATACAAAAATCTTAATAATAAAATGTGTATTCCCAAAAATAACTTAGATAATATTGATTACTTAAATTTGTAATAAGTTAAAATTGTGATTTTTTTATTTAATGATTAATTTAATTAAGAATAAAAAAAAAACAACGCTCCATTTCACACAATGTATTATCGTATTATCGCGATTTACAACTTGACGAGGCACCCGTTAAATTTTTAGTTTTGACTGTGTTTGCGATTTTGACGTCATGATGGGCTGCCTCAGCATTAAATCTGAAGCCGTTGGAGTCGATGAAATCCACCCACTTTTTCTCAAAATGGTCCTTCCTTTTTTACTGCCGATTATAAGATATTTTTTCAATTCCATCATTACATCTAGCATCTATCCAACACTTTGGAAACAAGCAAAAGTATACCCTATCCCAAAATCAACACCAGAGTATCGGCCTATCGCGATTTTACTATACCTGTCGAAAGTTTTTGAAAAAATTCTTCATCAGCAGATAACCAAACACCTCGAAGACAATAACTTATTAACGTCAAAAAACTATCTGGTTTTCGCGCTAATCACAGTTGTGTCACTGCTCTTGCCGACATAGCCGAAGGGGAGAATTAGATGACAGGCACATGGCAATATTAGTTCTATTGGATCATTCCAAGGCATTCGATACTGTCGACTACACCATTCTTATTCAGAAACTGAAAAGAATGATGTATTTTTCATCAACATCCTGCAAATTGCTGCAGTCGTATCTCACTGGCAGATAGCAGTATGTAGGGGTTAACTCATCAACAGTGTCAACTTTCCTTCCTTTAACCAAAGGCGTACCACAAGGCTCAATTCTTGGACCCCTACTTTTTTGCATATACGTGAACAACTTGTCTAGTCAGCTAATGCACAGTCGTATTAGGATGACGTGCAACTTTATATAAGTAGCAGAAGAAACGGATTTGAAGATAAGCTTAATGCAGACTTAGAACGAGTTGCAGTATGGGCTGCCATTAATGGTCTTAGCCTAAACCCAAAAAAATCAAAATGTATGTTGCTTCATAAAAGGTCGTATCGCAAATTTGAAGCACCGAGACTCTACATTGACGACCAACAAATTGAAGTCGTCCGAAAAGTGAAGAACTTGGGTATAACGTTCAATGACACGTTAACTTGGTCAGATCACATTTCAATTACGTGTGGAAGAACGTTCTCAATGCTCCGTAGCTTGTGGCCAACACAATTTTTTACTCCATTTAGGATCCGACTGCTTCTGGCCAAAATTTACTTGATTCCTAAGTTAACATATGCCTGTGAAATATTTTCAAATTGTGATGCAAAAAGCAGATCGAGACTAAACGTGACATTTAACAATATACGTATTTGGCCTCAAATCATATGGGAATCGTCAGCACATCAGTTTCTACTCTAAGCAAATCTGCGGGGTTCCTCTCGATGACCTTATGAAAATAAAAACGTTGCAACTACTCCACAAAATAATCAACACACATCAACCCGAAGAAATGTACAATCGTCTCAATTTCACCCGATCTAAAAGGAACAAAACAATAATACCCATGAGATACCAAACACTAGTATCAGAATGGCAGTTCTTTATACCCAATATACGTCTCTGGAATACTCTCCCATCAAACATTATGGCAGCAAGCAACGCGTTGGATTTTAAGAGGAAAATTTTTCAGTATTATTACCAATTTAAACCAATTTGGACTCCACATCCAATTAAAAATATTATTTTTATTATTTAAATTATTTTTATATTTTTTTTATAACTAATTGTATACTTCTGCCATTTCTTTTCTGTAATTATTTTTAATTAATTTTATACTTTTGCTATTTTAAAATTATCATTCTTGTTTAACCCTTATGTGAGTGACAGGGTACCCGGGTAACTTTTTAATATTTAATTGCATTTTTTGTTTGTTTGAAGTTTCTTAAGGGAGTGGAACCTCTTGAGAACTGTTATTATTGTGTTTTGAATATATTCAAATAAACATTAGCTTAGTTTCTTAATTTGAAAGGGTTCTGTGGGGCAATTTATATTTTGCATCCTTAACGGAGTGACAGGGTACCCGGGTACCTTAACGAAAATATTTAAAATAACATTTATTTTTAAGTATAATTTAATTTATTGTTGAATATCACCTCAAAAGCATGTTGAATTGAAAAAACTGGAATATTTTTTTACTTTTCACGTGAATGAAAATTTAAAATTTAAAAATAAAAAGACACTGTTAGTTATTTCGTTTATATTGTTTATTCAAACAAAAGGCTTGAAGAAAGCACAAAAAATAGAACAAATCAGAAAAAACAAAAAAAAAAAAAAAAATTGTGTACTGAGATCCTTGGAAGAAGGATTCACACAGAGGACGGTAAATTGAATGTTCGATACAACTTGCGCACGCCCTCCTTTTTTTTTTGCACATAGAGCAACTGCCGACAACTCTAAAATTACTATTTCTTTCACGCAAAATTATATCGCACATCTCACTAGATAATTAAGTTTTAAACACGTCCTTAGGTGCTCCTATATTTAAGCCAAGAGCAGGACCTCTGCGTTGCCGTAATTTCTGTTGATGTATTGGTATTCCGGATAGCGATCAAGACGCCAATGAGAACCATCCTTTCCATGGACTTCAGTTGTTTCTTCACTCCCGTCAGAATCATATGAATCCTCGTTGTCCTCTATTTCTCCCATATGCTTTGCATCGGATGCTTCTGATATTATATCGCACATTTTCAGAATATGTTCACATTCGTTTTATATATCATTTGTATCTATGGAATCTAAGCGTGCTTGTTTAGAACAAGAAGCCAATGCAATTGCACTTTACCTTCTTCTTGCCCTCACCGAACTTATTAATGTATGAACATAGTAATTTATGAAAGCAGTAGCAAGTAGATGTATTTGTCGATCAATCATAAAGCCAAAGGGAAATCCCCCGATTCGTGTTTATGTTAGACATTGCAAAAACTATATTTTACATTTTGTTAAATGAATTTTCTTATATATATTGTAATATAATGTAAAATTTTCGTATTTATTGTATGTGGTACCAGGGTACCCTGTCACTCTGTTAAAGGTGTTTTTTTTTTTTGTCACTCACATAAGGGTTAACTAATTGCATGCTTCTGCTATTTTTAAAACTTAAGTTTTGTTGTAGAAGCTCACATAAATAAATAAATAAATAAAAGAGCGGAATAATTCCAAATATTAAAAAAAAAAAAAAAAAAAAAATTAAGAAATAATTATTATAAAATCCTAATTTTATTTAATTACCTCAGTTGAACCAATCTTAATAACAAAAAAAAAATAATTAATATTGTAATTCAAAAGAGCAAACTACATAGTAATTGATTAATTTGTAAGATTATATCAAAAGTTTTATTTAATAAACTAAAATGAAAAATTTAAATTTGAATTCAAAATAAATAAACAAAATCAATTTATTTAGTAAACGATAAAAATCTTATGTAAACAAAAACACATACTACCGCTAGAGGAAGGAATTATTTAGTGTATAAAATACACATCTTAATTTCGTGAAATCGCTCCATAAATTACTGTACGTCCTTTGCCCGCTCTCGGAAAAAACACTTTATTAATCCCAACCCTATAAAGAGTAAATTTTAAAGTTTGAATTTGGTGCACCAGTGGAATGTTTTGTGCATTTCAAAAGACATTTTAAAACTAAAAATTAAGTTAACCCATTTTGTACCAGCGGTCGAGATGTCGACCACAAACTTTAGCCATTTGTCATAAAATAATTTAAAATATTAGTTAGTGTCATTAAATTAATTTTTATTATAATTAATTTAGTTTGGCTTGTTGGCTTTCTTTCCTTTTAAGAACACTTCTGCGGAGAACAAAAATAGACTAAAAATAGGCCGTTGTTAAACCAATTATAACGACTTATATAAAATAGAAAAAAAAAAAAATTATGGCTTTAAAGTACCAACAATTCAAATAAATTTTAATGTAAAAATTAATATTTACTTGCTTATCCTGCTGGCCGCCAGACAGCCTTGAACAATGCCCACCACTGGGATAATTAGAGCACACAATTTTTTTATTCTTATCTATTATTTTTTTGATTACTTGTGGAAAAAAATGTGCTAATATCAACAGTAGTACTTTTTTTAATACGAATGTTAAACATCAACTGTTCACATTAAAGTTTTGTCGAACAAGCCTTTGCAAAAGCTGCTGTTCGATCTTTTGAATACTTGGTTCATGCAGTTTGGTGTTTTTGAACCAAATCTGTCTATTGGTGGGCAAATGGTACAATATTTTGGTCGTCATAGCGGCAAGATGTTTATCAAGGGGAAACCAATTCGCTTCCCATACAAATATTGGTACTTCCAAAGGATATATTTTCCAATTTCAACCACATCGACCCATTTGCGCGAAATTATCGTATATGCCAATTTTTTTGAAATTGAGATTTTGATGCAATCTTGTTCTACATTGAAAGAGACGTCGCCTGACAAAATATTGCAAGCGAATTCCACTTCGTTGCTCCAAAAATTGAATGTATATTTTCATTTTTCTATTGCAAGTGATAGCAGAGAAAAGTATAAAATTGGTTCTCCTGTAAAAGTTGGTTTTTGTAACATACGATAATTTCGCGCAAAGGGGTCGATATGCTGGAGCATTGGATACCTACGATAAACAACTAGGCATTGCTGCTAGCGTAGTTATGAATCTAATGTCGATTTGTGAGAATCCAAGGCAACGTAGCGTTCATTTCGACTATTTTTCTACCGCATTCCATTTGCAAATTTGCATTGGTTCGATGAAGGTCACTTTGGCTAAAAATTATGATCATATCGATCCGATAAACAATTTAATGCGACTCGACAGAAAACTAAAAAAACGGGTCACTGTGCCCAAGTCAACCTTATTGCCAACTATAATAAGTATATGGGAGTCGTTTTTTTGGCTACGAATACAATTCTGTAACGTGCATTGCTAAATTTCGCAATGCCATAAAAATTTAATTCGACGCAATTTTAGCTTTTAATGTCATCGGTAAAAATGTTTACATTTTGTATTCTATAAGGCATTTTAGCGTTCGAGATTTAGCTTTAGCTTAGCGAGTTACAGAATACGGTTACTGGTATCTGTTTGCAGCATTGCTTTTCGTAAGCTGCCAGATGTCTTACAATACTAAAGATAAACTCGCTGTTTATTGTTGGTGTTTTGTTTAAGGTTTGATATCGTTGCAAATAAGACTTGAGGTTTTCCAATTCTCATTGTTTGTATTTGCATAATATCTTAAGCTTTTCCAAAGACTTTGAAAAAACGTTTCCTGAAGATCTGACCTAAGCAACTAGTGAAAGGCTTCGGAAATAGCTAATCCCCCAAGAATTAATTTCAGTGCATTTATCAGGAATAAAAATTGGGGATTCAGCACAAAAAAAATCTTGTTAATGAATAAACAACGTTTGTATTACCGAAAATAACTTTATTACTAAATGTTTATTGTGGCTATGTAGGTAGCCATTATTTAGGCCTAAATAACACTGCACTGCACCATATTGTATCTTAGACTCGTCAGTGTATATCTGTACTAAATTTTTTGGAACCTGTTTTACATTCTGGTTAATTTTATTTTCCGTAATGCCGGTAGCAAAGATTTGCCTCAGGTGTGACACAATCGGCAATTTTGCCAGAAAAAATTTTGGTATATCCAAAGTCTTACACCCATATTCATAAAAAATATTTTTATTTTATTGCAGGTTTATTGAACACATTTTCATAGGAAATTCGTTTAATAAACCTCCAATAAAATAAAAATATTTTTTATGAATATGGGGGTTAATCTTTTAATGTTTACGTAGCCTACGGAAGTACATGCCATTTAATTTCATATAACACTTTTTTTTTTCTTTCGCCAAAACAGCAAGTGTTCCCAATTTACTTTTATTTCATTTAAACGCTTAAAAAATAGGAATATGAATTTCTACCTTTATTTTCCAAAACCTTAAAAAGTATAATTCGTGTATGGTTACTTATATTTTTATGGCATAAAAGCTTTATATGTTCAATGTAACTAAACCTTGTATAATACGTTTGATCTTAGTATGTTCTTTGTTTGTCACTGCCATATTTACACCATATTTCATTTCTAATCATATTTTTTTTTACAAAAAAATAACAGTAACAAACATCATATCACTTTATAGTGTGAATAACCTTTGCAATTCGTTATGACATTCAAACTCACACACACGTTCAAATACATAAAAACATAAAAAGTCCTGGAAAAAGAGTAATGTGGAAGTGGAGTGAAAAAAGTAGAGATAAATCCATATAAATCAAGTTTAGTGTACACTTTACACGTGCATAAATTTTAATGTCTTTTATGTGAAATAAACGATTTATATAACTGACGATATTCTTCTTGCTGCTGCTGCTGTTTGTTTATGTGTTATTATTGTTAGAGTTTTTGCTACTGCTGCTCAAACTGCTGTTTCTTTTTTCTGTAACAAACGAAAACGTCAGTATAACAACTTAATCCATAAAAAAAATTTACACAGAAAATCCAAAACGTTCTTATTGAAGACGCGGTGCAAATGGCTGTGTTGACAAACAGAAATGAACAGAACGGAACAGAGTGAACTACGACGATGCGTCTCGGTAACAAATAAATGACGATAAACAATAAAAATGAAATGTTTTAAAACAGAAACAACAAAAAAGGAGTAAATTTTTGATTGGATTGAATTGTGAAGTGATGCAAAAAGGCATTCAATATATATTTATTATACTCACACCAAATCGAATGTGTGAATATTTGTGTATGTTTATGAGTTTAAAAAAAAGTAAAAAAAGAAAGCAAGTGGAAGCATTTATCACAGCTCAGACAAACTTACTGTATGTGTTCTCCATAAAATTGATTTATATATTAAAACGTAATGTATGTAGAATTTTAACACCTTTACTGAACATTTATATACAAAAGCAAGTCAGCACGCAAGTTTAGGAACGCACCGAATTTTCCGCACCCATCTTTAGCAGATGTTTAAAGCGGTCCATCTGTTAATTCTAATTGTATTGTATTCTGATTTCTTTCGCTTAGGCTTTTCTGGCAAGGAAATCTTGGTCTAAGTGTGTTACAAAGAAACGATAATAATCAGGGAAACCAGAAATATGCTCTGAAAAACTCGTTTTATGCGCATTAAATATGCAGTAAAAACTTGAAAATATGCCTAAAAAAAATATTATTTTGTTTTCAAATTAGCAATTTAAAATTTTTTGGGGCATATTTTAAACAGTTTTTAGGCATATTTTCAAGTTTTTACTGCATATTTAATGCGCATAAAACGAGTTTTTCAGAGCATATTTCTGGTTTCCCTGATTATTATCGTTTCTTTGTAACACACTTAGACCAAGATTTCCTTGGCAGAAAAGCCTAAGCGAAAGAAATCAGAATACAATACAATTATTTCCAAATTTTTTTTTGGAAATAAGTTTTTATGGGAATATATGAAATTATAGACCGATTCTCACCATTTACATAGACTTCGTCAAATTATCTACAATATTGCAACTTGTACTTTGCGCACAAGATTAACCTTTATGCGCTCGGGATTGTTAACTTACGTTGGTGGTCGAAAGTCTACATTTGTAGCAAATATGTATTTGTATGGAAAACTGTTATCCACATATCAAAAAAACATAAGTAGGAGAGTGTTATACTTTAATGCATATTTGAAAAAAATATAATAAGGTCAAATATGCAAGCACACTAGGCTCGCCAGATCGAATATAAGTTTATAATGTTTACAATATTGATCTAATAAATGCTGAGTTGATTCAACGCTCCCCGTCTATTCGTCCGTCGGTTTTCTGTCTGTGTAAACGTTGAAATGGGTTTTCTGAAGAAGATATGTATTTATAAAGTCCGATATATCTTGCAATTGAAATTTGGTCCACAAATGTCTGAGATATCCGCAACAAATTACGACTGCTTCTAATTTTTACCATTAAAACTTAACTTTTAAAAGTCTTGATATGCATTATGAACTTTATTTTTTAGCTTTTGCATAAAATAAACGGTCTATAAATGATCTAGTAATAGAAAAATAACTAAATCTTTTTTCTAGAAATCATGGTTTCGGTACATGAACGCCCACACAATATAAGATAGAAGGACTTTATTTTACTCCGGTACTTCGTTAGATACTATATATTTGTAAATCCAAAATTGCTTTCTAAAGACAATATTGTTGCTTTAGATGAATGGATTATGGTATAAATGAAGAACAAAATAGAGTCCTGCTATACATTGTTCTTCTTACAATTCAAATTCCTTGGTATACAAATTACCACTCTTTCCGACAAAATACATTATAACTGCAGCCCAAAAATCCAAATAGATCAATAATTGTTATTGTTTCTTGACTTTCTTAACAATTTAATGGAACAATTTTTAAAATTCCGGTTTAGCTGGCAAATGATATTTTTCTGGATTCTTGACACCCATTGAAAAAGCTTAACAATCAAGCCCGTCTGGCAAGCCTAAAGCACACGCATGCATACACACACGTGCACAAGAAATCAAAAGTTAAAAATAATACAAAGCAAGTTTGACCAAGAATGGCTTTTTAACAAAATAATTGAAAAAATGCCAAAAAAAAATGTGGCATATGCCATATAAAAACTTGCCTTGGTTATATCATTGACTTCGAACATTTTTTATTTGTTCATTTTTTTACATAAATGTTGCCAGAATGGTTTTTTCTAATTGCTGAATCATTAATAAATCTTTTTTTTTCAAAATCGTTTGAGTAAAATTCAACAAAACTTTATTGAAAAAGGAAAAGGAAAAAGGAAAAATCTTTAAATTATCTAAATAGAAAAACTATTTTTAAGAAAATCTGGAAAAAATTACAAAATTGAAGCATTTTAAAACACGTCGTATTATTTTAATCGTTCTTAATAAAAACACAAAAAATAATCGAGTACCAAAAAATTAATTGGATATTCGCGGTTAAGAAATGAGATATCACAGGTTAATATATTCATACATTTTATGACTTTGAGAAGTTTATCTGCTGGCAGTTGATATTTTAAGACGTTTAAAATTTAATGGCTGAAGTCGATCAGTATGCCAACGAAATTGTTCTATATCATGCTATGGTGGAAAGACAACTGCACAAGGTATCCACGGTCGTCTAAATAAGAATCAAGAATTTTATAAAATTTTGTGCCAGCAGCGTAGCATCAGCGCGAGTTATCTCTTTAGCTGGAAACAAAAAAAAAAAAAAAAAAAAAACAACAAAGTAGTTCCCAAAACAGTTGATAGCTTTTTTTAATTATTTTTATAAAAAACCTCTTTATTTTGTAATAATATTTTTGACGTGATAAATAAATGTTAATTATACCATTCACTTTGTGCAAAACCAACTTCACAAATATTTTTAAATTTCTTATTAAAAAACCTTTCACGATACACACTTCTCTGTTTCTGAACACTTTGTATTACAGTTGTACTAATGTAATGCTTTCAAGCATTACATACTTTTCCCGTTTTTTTTTTTTTTTGGTGCTTTAACACGTTGGCTGTCAAAGTCTTTTTAGAATTTTTATCGTTCAGTAGCAATGTCATTTAACCCTGCTAGGTTAGAAAAAACTTACTTATGTTAGGTTAATGGTCCATATAAACAGCTATTGTAAAAAACTAGTATGGGATACCCCTTTTTGTTTTTTTTTTTTTTGTTTAATCAACATGGATTAAATATGTAAAAGACAATTGTGGGATCCCCCATTTTTGATTTTTGTTATAAAGAAACACAAATATGTGTACTAGGGTGGCCCAAAATACAAAAGTATCGAATATTCGCGCTCCACAACGCTGATCCTATTCGAATAGTGCTTAAAAATGTCCAATCCAAATTTGAGCACAATCGGTCAATATTTAGAGGTTGCGGTAGTTAAATGATTTTTCGGGGTTAGATAGACTAAGGCCCGTTTTCACAACTTACCGATAGCTAAAGGTAGGATTTTATCGGCCGTGTAAAAGGTGTTCCATTTTTACAACTTTATTTTAACCTACCAGGTAGGATAAACCTTAATCTACATTATCGTAAACTTTAGGTTAAAGTTAAGTTTTAATAATGTACTTTTAGCTATCGGCAAGTTGTGAAAACGGGCCTTACACGGTCAATAGATCCAATAAAGTCGTTTTAAAAACAGTTTTCATTTTTATTGGTTAAGTTGTATTTTGTTTTTTGCGAAACTTAACTTCGTAGTGCGATGAAAATATTTCAAAATATAGTAAGCAGTCTAATATAAAAAACAACTGTTTATTCTTCCATTGATTCACTGTCAGAAATTTCAACATTATCCTTTTAAACTCGTTTCTTGTAATTCTGCATTCAAAATATGTAAGTTAAATAATTATGTAGAGGGATGAATATACTTGAATTTTAACAAATGTAAATCTAGTAAAGATAAAAGAAAAGTGTGAAAAAGTATCTCCAATACATAAACAAGTACAATAATAATAAGCAAAAAAAAAAGTAAATGCTTGTAATAGGTATAAGCTGTGAAACATAAAAGTCGCCATTCATCGCGACCTCTATGGTATATACATATATTTTAGTAAAAGAAACAAAATCAAGCTTGTGGAGAAAGTATTGGACTATACTTTTACTTTTCCATACAAGCGTGGGCCAGTCTAATGTGTACTGCTTAGTTCAGTTTGTGTATTGTTTTCAATAGTTCAGACAAGTTTTACTCAATCCAGAAAGTGACTCCGATATTTCAGACTCGGAAATGGATTATGTTTCAGAAAATGGCGAAACAAGTTCTTCCGAAAAACTGAACGGAAAACCGTACTAGTTGCAGCTAGTTCTGTTAATCCGTTTTTATTGCTAAAATAAAATGGCTTGGAGTGCCACTCCATTATGTCCGAAGATAAATTTGAGTCGACGACCAATGCATTGTTGAGAAAAATTTGCTCCTATTCGTGAACTGTGGGACCGTTGGCAACATCTTTTTCCAATGTTTTTAAATTGTCACGAAAAAGTCACCATTGATGTGCAACTTGTTGCATTCAGGGGGCGATGTTCCTTTCGACAGCTTATGCCATCAACACCAGAAAAATATTATTGGAAATTTTGGTTATCGGTGGACTCTAAGTCAGGCTTCATATGGAAACTACAACCATAGCTTGGTAAACCTTGAAGTGCACAGCCTGAAAAGAACCAAGGGCAACACGTTATATTGCACTTGACAGAAGGCTTGAAAGGGCAAAATATAACAGGCGACCATTTTTTCCACTTTTGAATTGGTAAAAAACTTCAGGAAAGAAATCTTACATATGTAAGTTTTTAGGGAGGCGTAGATACTGCTGATCAAATAGTTGGTTCCTACAGCACAAAACACAAAACAAATCGATGGCCAACATTGTATTTGCTAACATACTTGATATATCCGCTTTGAATGCGTACATACTATTTTCTAAAATCGACGTTTCGGGCAACTAGCACTTTTTCTGGCTAAGGCGTATATGATGAAACGGACTACCCCAACAAGAGTTCTTTGCACAGTAATTGACTGAATGCACAGTTCCAGTGGCCTCTTCGAATAATAATACTTCTAACTCAGGGGCTTGAAAGCGTGGAATTTGTAGTTTCTGTAAGTCTAAGTCTGACATAAAATGCTCCATTTGCATCAAATTTATTTGCAAAACTAATCGAAAAACATGTTGCTTATCGTGCAATGACAATAATTATAAATTAAACTAATAAATCCTTATTTTTTTTTTTTTTTATGTAAAAACAATCAAAGAAAACCAAAGAAAATATACTATGGACCAAATGGTCTCTTAACCTAAGATTCGTAAATTAATATTCTTCTCAGTCCTGTTTTGAGTCAGAACATTGAATTTTTGTAAAAAACATTGTTGTATAAAAAGGCCACGTGTGCTAAAAAAACTAAGTCAGTATATATCACCGTTCAAAAATTACAAAGGCAACAATTAAAAAATTGGAACAAATGGGCTTAACCTAACAGCAGGGTTAACAATGTTGGTCACCTGAGGCCAACAACTTATTTTTGTTTTTTTTTTGTTTCTTAGTGCCTAAAAATAAGTTTTGACTACTCGCGACTTTACATGGCCTGGGGGAACATAAAACATGTTGTGGGCCCTCGTCGCACGAAAGTGTGTGACACAAAAAACCGTTATAACTGCAAGATTAGGAACCAAAATAAAATCGCGAGTAGTCAAAACTTATTTTAAGGCACTAAGAAGAAGAATAAGAATTAGTTTGGATATATTTACATTTTAATTGCATTATTTTTGCACTTATCTCCATTAACAAATTGAATTTTTAATTTTAGGTTTATTGTTTTTCTACTGATCTCCAAATTTAATTTCTATTTTTAAGTATATTGTTTTTCTACAGATCTCCATTTGAATTTACATACATACAGTGCCAGTCAAAAAAATAGCACCAATAGCCTATTCTATGTTCATTCTAGTGAAAACAAATATATTGTGCTGATTATTTTTAATAAAGTATGCAATACTATTGAAATATATATATTCTCTCTGATCGTCTTTATTTTTTCCAAAAAATGTTACCGGTTCTTTTCCAATGATCGAAATTATAAAAAAACTTTACATCAGTGCAGTCATTAAAATAGCACCGAATAACAAAAATTCTTTAAAAAATATAAATAGGGATTTAATAGTTGAAATAAAAGTATCAAATGCTAAAGGTAAAAAAAAATAAAATAATTCTTCGCATATTACATTATTGATTTTCATAGAAATGGGACGTGGAAAGCATTGTACACCTGAAAAACGTGCTTTTATAAAATAATGGTTTCTGAGCATGAATCATATTCTGAAATAAGAAACTTGATTGGGTGTTCCATTCAAATGGTTGTGAGTGCAATAAAATTAACTCAAAAGTCGGAAACATGTGGTCGCAAGAAAGTTTTGCCACCATTAATGGTTAAGAGTTTTACAATGCAAGAATACCCCGTTTATGCCAGCTACAGAACTAGAAAAGGAGCTAAGTGTGACCGCAAGTGTTGAAACTATTCGCCGGATGTTGCGAGACAACAACTTGAATGCCTGTAGTAGCCAAAAAGTGCCCCTGTTCTCACGTAAGCATGTTTCAAAACGTTTGGAGTTTGCTAGAACTCATTTGGAATGACTAACTGAAAAGTGGAGCAAGGTTACTTGGACAGATGAATCCAAGGTGGTTCTATTTGGAGGCAAATGATCGCGTTATTACGTCAGAAGACCCCCTTATGCTGAATTCAATACAAAATTCACAAGAAAAACCTTTAAACATGGTGGTTTAAGCATTATGGTATGGGGGTGCTTTTCCTACTATGGAGTAGGACCCATATATTGAATCAGAACAATCATGGATAAGACACTATACATTAATATCCTTCAGAAAGTAATGCTAACATATGTTTCTAAGGAAATGCCGCTTGGTTGCGTGTTTCAGTAAGACACTGACTCGAAGCATACCAGCAAACTTGCCAAAAAGTGGATTCAGGACAATAAAATAAACGTTATGGAATGGCCAGCTCAGTCCCCAGATCTAAATCTAATCGATAACTTATGGACAGATATAAAAAAGGGAGTATCCCAAATACAACTAACAAATAACGCAGCCCTTTGGGTGGCAGTTCAGCAAATCTGGAACAAAATTTCGAAGGAGAGATGCCAAAATCTAGTTAAATCGATGCCAAAACGTTGTGCAAAGGTTATTGCCAATAATGGGCACGCAACAAAATATTAATTTCAATATGAGAAGACATCATAAAAAACAGAATTCAAAATAGAATAAGAGCTGCAGTGCTATTTTTTTGACTGAGAGTTTTTTAAGTTCCCAGTAAAAACTTCGCCTACAAATAATGTGTTGAGTAATCAGAAAAACATGAAGGCACTACTTACAATTCTACTGAAAGAACCAATGAATTTTACAAGGGATGTCCCAAAATGAGCGCATTTTAAAGTAAGTCATTATTTTTTTACTTAAACACATCCAGAAAAATGTAGTTATAGAAGTTGTTATAGACATAGTTATAGAAGAAAGCTACTAAATAATGAGTTAAAGAATCTATTCATTTTGAAAAAGTAGGCGAAGTTTTTACTGGGTGGTATTAAAAATGTTAAAAATTGTATATCAAATACAAAACCAAATCAATTGCTTTTTATTAAATATTGCTTGACAGTTATGTTAGTTTCTTATGACAAGTATTTAATGAAGTCGGATTGATCTATTTACAAATATCTAACGAAGAACTTTTTTCTATATCCTAGTGCTATTTTTTTGACCGCAACTGTTTATATTTTTATATTTTTTTGTTCATAAATGAATTAATAAAAAGACAAATTTAAATTTCCAACTTTTTTATTATCCAAAAAAATACCATTTACAATACTCAGCGGGCATGGGAAATATACCAAAATGTTCACCACAGGCCAGATAATCCAAATTCCATATTAAAATGTATGAAAATGTGCGACGTGGCCTCAGGGTAACATCTGGGAGTCGCACGAAAATGTGCGACGTGGCCTCAGGGTAACATCTGGGAGTCGCATGAAAACGTGCGACGTGGCAGCCAACGTGTTAATACGAAAAATGCATTAATAAAAACTCGCTTACAGCAGCATGAAAAAAGTTATTTTACTATCATCGCAAGTGCATAAATAAATTCAAAGTTTTATCAAAATTAAGCAAATTTAGTTTTTGTGGGTTTCTTTCTGTATTTGACTCAATCTTGAAGCGATGCTTATATGGGAATTTTTTTAATACAACTTATTAAAACTGTACATATTGTGTTTATTGTGATGCATTAATTCGGAATATACACAAAGCAATTTTAAATAAATTGTAATTGCACAAGATTGGATGTAGAAAAACGTAAAATGCTTATAACCGGTGTGCGAATAAGCGATAAATATTGTATTGATTTTTAATGCTCCTTATGCGCGTAAATATACGAATATACACGTTTGGAAACATACGTAAATTTGAAATACTGTGTAGAGGCTTCATAATTCTTAAAAGTATATACCCAGAAAAAATGTGCTCCAAAAGGAGCAGGTTTTATGTATGAGATCAAACCTCAAATCGCTTCAAACCTGCTGATGGGATGATTGATTTTTAAATGTGGTGTTCCCGGTTTGGAGGACTATTTTCTGCTGACTATAAGCACTTCTTTTAACATGCAAACAAAGCACTCCTAAAGTGCTTTTTTAATGGCGAACTATATTAACACATTCATTAATGTTTTTCTTTGACTTGTTTTAATGCCTTTTTCAACCTTTTTTTGATATTGTGTAGGATATACACATTTTCTAAAAAAAAAAAATTGCTAAAAATTTTAAAAATAAAAAATCGTGTAAATTGAGGTTATTTTCGCATCCCCTGATGTACACGAAAACCAAACAAATCGTTCGAAAAAAGTATCGTGTAAATCGAGGGATAGCTGTAAATCCATGAACAAAACAATTGGCCGCGCTCGCTTCTTGATAACTCAGACGCTTGTAACTAATTTGGAAAATGTTTCGTTTGACGTTATTTAGCTATACAGAAATAAACAAAAAGTAGCCGTTTCAAGGGGCTCATTAGAGGCTGCTGTGGCTTTGTTCTCATATCTTAGCCATTTATGCACCGATCTGACTGAATTTTAATACCAAACTCTAAAGAAGTACATGTGACATAAATGTATAACAACCTGAGATCTTCGGAAAACCCATTTCAATATACACATGACAAATGGACAGAATGATATCGTTAAATCAACTTCGCTACTGATAAGGACACTGAATATATTTACTTTAAATGGAATATATTGTGAACTTTTCAAACGCAATGACAAACTTATACAAACCCCTTTTTAAAAACGTGAGAGTTAAATACAAAAGAAGGAGAAGTCATAGCATTCTTTTTTATTACTATTGAATCCTTGTATTTAAAACAAATGGTATCCTTCAAAACAGCGACTTTGTTGCATGACGCAAAAAATAATGTATGCGGGATTTAAACACAAAGAAGTCAAATATGTTTGCTAGTGATTGGTTTAACGAGAAGAAAAAGTTTTCTTAAACAATACTTTTTGACTTTGTGTGAAATGGAATATTAAATATCATATGAAATCAAAAAGAGAAAATTTACAATACAAAGGAACTTCAAAAAATTCATTTTTAACAGACATATACAATAACCTATATACATGTAAACTATACAGACTTCTTTATGGTTAACAATGGAACAAATTGTATAAAGTTATAAATAAATACAAATTGAAGTTTTATTACTCTGAACAATTATCATAAGCACTATTAGCAATAAAGGCCTGTCATACATTCAATTGAAATGGCCTTAATTCCATAAATGCAATTCTAATTTTGTTTGTTTTTTTTTTTTTTTTTTTTTGAGGTATAATAAATTAAATCTTCGTTTTAGGGGAAGCAAAATGCGACAAATTTTCCCATTTCTTCGGAACTAATTTCTGTGGCAGGCCTGATAGTTTTGCTTATATATATTTAATAATTCAAAAAGTGCTTGCCAATAGTGCACAATTTTGTCATTGGCGCATATTCATAAATCCTAACTAAAGTTGTAACTAACAAAACAGAAACTAAAAAATAGTTCATAGATAGTTATAGATCTTATTCACAATTCATAACTAACGTAGTAACAGCTCTCAGCTGACAGAAGAAATGCAACCATGCATATTGGCATGTAGAGAAAATTAAATGTCGATAACATTTAGAACGATATATTCTGTAATTATTTTAAAAGCTTATCAAACTATTAAAAACCCATATTTTGTTTTTTTTTTTAAGAATTAACACAAATTCTAAAAATGTTATTTTTTTGGTTATAATAATATATAAATCAATTAAAATAAGGACTTGCAAAAATAAAAATATTTAATAGAATTTTATCGACTAAGAACACATCTCTAGTTTATTTTGTTTTGTATTGATGTTTTTTGGATGCAGTAGAAATGCATTTAAAATGGATTGCGGCGAGTTTTATACGTCTTAAATATTTTTTGCCATGATTTGATCTGATATTATTCGATTATCTCTTATAATTTTTTCTATTTATTTTTTTTAACAACTTCAAAAATGTTGTACTTTTGAAATAAATTATAAAATGATATCAATCAGCTGTTCTTTGAATGTATTAGTAAGTTGGCGTTTAGTTACAGCTTTACCTATAATTTAATAATTTAATTTATGAATATGCGCCATTGCTATTTACCCTACTGGCGAATTCGTAACTAGTAAGGTCTTGGGATAGTTTGTTAGTAGTTGCTACAAGACTCGTTAAAAAATTCTATTTTTGTACACAAAAAGTACTAAAATCAGAAAGATGGTGAAATATCAACTACTAAGCTACGCGACGTTTATTGTAGAAACAACAAGAACACTTCAAAAATAAGTAAAAAAAACGATCTACTTGTTTGTTGTAGAAACAAGAACAACTTTTACTTTTGTTTTAGAGTTTCGGTTTTTTTAGTTTTCTCAATTTCGAAATAACGGTATATGTTGAAAACCAGAGGCAACCAAGAAAAACGGTGGGCACCACTGGATTCAGCGTACCCGAATTACGTTAAAACGCCATGTGCCCGGCTTGTCTGTTTTGTCCACTAGCATAGTGTTATTATTTGGTTAGTTTTTGCTGATATTTTTATTGATGTTTTATATTTTTTGTTTTACTTCTCGTTTTTTGCTTTGATGTTTTTATTTATATTTTGATCTGGTGCAACTTCTCATGCTAGATGGGTGAAAAAAACGATTAAAAAATGTATTTGTTCCGTGATCAATTTAATATGACAAGACAAGAGTTAAAAGGTATAATTGCTTATTCCGAACCATATATTGCTCTTGCTTTGGTCAAAAAACTTAGCAATCACTCATGGTACTTGTACAAAGGAGCAGTCGGTCTTTCATTCTTCGATCCTTGTGTTAGAATTGATATAAAGAAAAAGATGTTAAAAGCAATTAGTGTTCAAGCAAATTACGAAAACCGCAAGCGTGTCATAACTAATCCGAAAGTTATCCTTATAAAGTATTCAGAACAGATTTAAGTGATTATGTAAATTCAAGCACAATTACGATTTTTGATCGCTTAGAAATTTCTAAAAAAATTTTGCCAGTTGACCCATCTGATTGGAGTGAAAGATTTTACTATCGTCAAGGTTCTCAAATTTGTCAAAATTTAGCTGTGGTGAACGATGCTGCCGAAAGAGGTGTGACATTTATTACAGATTATAATTATAAATTAACTCACGAATATTGCTGTCGTACACAAATAATTGTTATTTTTATTTAATTTCAACAATTTTAGAGTTACTCTAAACATATTAATGTTATCGCAATTATAAATTTGAGTATTGTTGACCGAAAAATAATTATTTTATATTTCTAACAACTATATTATGATAACTTTCAAAACATATTATATTACTCACCACCATATCATGATATCTAATAGCCATAACATGATAACTTTCTATACATTTCTCATATTATGTTTAATATGCAATTAAACTATTTTTACTCTAATAATATTATTTTTGCGCCATTTGTAAAATAATTTTGAATCAGTTGTGTCGTTTATTTTATATGTGAGCGGCTAAACATTTTAAAGATAAATTCCCATACAAAAATAAGTTTAAAGAAATTAAAAAAATTTAAATACTAGCGAAGTTCAAGAATCTTTGGTACCCTCCACCGACAGTTAGAATATTTCAGGAGTGGAATCTTTATGATATCTATTTATTATTAATTTATCTTTAAAAAAATAGACGCCAGCAGTAAAATTGGTTGCGGTTAAGACCATCATATATTTAGTTATTGACCAAATATCAGAAAGTTTTGTGCTTTGATTTAGCAATTTTAACAGGCTTGAGTAAAAGATTATGATTCGTAACTGAATGATTTTCCGGAGGGGAATTTAAATTGGAGCAATGGTAAGCTATGGACCAATCATCCCAATATTCTGCAGAGTGATTACTGGTATTCAAAAACATAAGTTTGAATAAATTTCAACGCAACGTAGAAATTAGTTTTAGCGTTTACAGTGAATTTCAGAAGGCTGTTAAATATGGGATCTAATCTAAATTATGGACCGTATATCACAAAATTGCATGAAATTTTTTCTGGCCATATGAAGCTAAGTAAGAAGAAATTTTACCGCAATATCTATTTCTGCTACGGCTTTAGACGTATTTTATTAACTTACCAGAGTGGGCTTTTTATATGTGCCTTTAGTAAATTATAATTATTTTTCCGATCATCAAGAAATTTATTAGTGTGATTTAAAGTCCTATAAAACTGTGAATTTTTAATTTTTTTCTCATAGCGTTATTTATTGCATTTTTAGGAGTAATAAACTGTTTTCCGGGAGTAGGATTTATATGGAACCTAAGGTAAATTATGGGCCGATCTTCAAGAAATTTTACAGTGTGATTTCTAGTCCTAAACTGGGACGTGCCAAAGTCTATTACGATAGCATTATTTATTACGTTTTGTCGTTGTTAAATGTTTTCCTGGAGTAGGGCTTATATGGGGCCTAGGGTAAATTATGGACCGATCTTCATGAAATTTAACAAAATACAAAATCGTATATCACTCCGTTCATTATTGCACCATTGATGTTAGTTTTATAACGAAATTATCAATTTTGTTGCACGTTTTGATTCATAGATCTGATCCTACTAAACCGACTTTGCTGGATCGCAAATAGTTTAGGACAACTGCAAGCAATTTGACACCAAGTTTCTTCGTTTCTTTTGAGTTTATCGAAAGTGAGCGTGTTTTTAACAGACGGATAGACAAACGGACATGGCTAAATCGACTTAGCATTTCTCAAGGAGCCAGAATCTATATATAATTAATGGGGTCTTAGATGTATAATAAAAGAGTTTCACACGGAACGACAAACTTAGTATACTCTCAAACTTAGTATATCACTAGTGGTAGTGGAGGGTCTAAAAATCAAATGCTATAGGAAAATTTAAAAAAAAAAACACATAAAATTCAGAAAAATGCATGAAATCTTTATTTGTCAAATGTTGACCGTGACTGCGCCTCAAATGGTCCGTCTATTAGTCCAATTTTCGCATACTTTTTCAAACATTTCGGCCGGTATCTCATGAATAAATGCTTCATTGTTGTCTTCCAATGCGTCAATTGAAGCGGGCATATGTGTATAGACATGAGCTTTAACATAGCCCCACAATAAATAGTCTAAAGGCGTTAAATCGCACGATCTAGGCGGCCAATTGACCGGTCCCGAACGTGAAATAAAATGTTCACCGAACTCGCCTCTCAATAAGTCCATTGTTAAGCGTGCTGTGTGGCATGTGACACCGTCTTGTTGAAACCACATGTCATGCAAGTCAAGCTCTTGCATTTTGGGCAAACAAAATTTGGAAATCATCTCACGGTAGCGCTCACCATTCACAGTTACGTTTCGATTCGCATCATCTTTGAAGAAGTACGGTCCAATGATGCCACCAGCCCATAAACCGCACCTAACTGTGACTTTTTCTGGATGCTTCTGGCTGATCTTCACTCCAAAATCCACAATTCTGCTTATTAACATACCCATTGAGCCAAAAATGAGCTCCGTCGCTGAACACAAGAAGCGCGCGATGAACTTTCTTAACAAAGCACGCATTTTGATAATAAAATTCAATAATTTGCAAGCGGTGTTCGTTTGTAAGACGATTCATGGTTAAATTATAGACCAAACTGAAGATGTTTGACAGTGAAACAAAACACGAAACGTGCGTCAGTTGCTTAAACCAGTGTTGCCAAAAAGATAATAGCTTAAAAAATCACCCGATAGTTTAAAGCAAATGCCAACTAGTATATTTCTTGCTAAATACTACCTACTTTTTCTGCAGGGTAACTTAAGTATTTACGTAACTTGCAGTTTTTCTTTTAGCCAAGCTGGTTATATAATAATATAAAAAAAAATAAAGTAAAAAGTTGAAAAAAGTTATTTTTTAACTTTTCAACATTCATTCTCACTCCTTTCATTTGCTCAAAGAAACGATTATTAAACCAAAAAGAGAGCGCAGTTAAAGTATGATTGATTTTTACAATCGCATTTTTTTCTTGTTATTTTTCAATTTATTTTTGCGAAAAAAGAATGTGATTTGTCATCAGTATGGCATAAAGGTGTAAACGGGAAATTGATATAAAAGTTACTTTAAAAGCACTGCCAGCAAAAACAATAAAACCAACTTCAGCTGAGAATATTTTACTTCATGTGCATGTTTAACTACGATACAATAAATGTATGTGTGTTTGTGTAAGGATATAAGAATGCCACCATGTATGCGTATGATGAAAAAAGCACGCACACATCTTTTTTATAGCACTCTGACTAAGATGAATGAATGGTTTATTTTTGCGATTTTATGTGTTTGCTCAAGTTTTGACTTTTTTTGTCTCTTATTTCACTAGTTGTCTTCCTTTGATTTTTTGCATACTTTTAATACAATGATTTATTTTAACTTTTTTTTAATTTTATGCGCAATGACAAAGTATAAAACATTTCGATGGATATCTTGCTGCTTAATTTATGTCAGTCATTATTTTTGTTATATTTTTAATCAAAAAGGGTGTTTTGGTTTTGTCATTTTTGTGAAGTGCGTATGTGTTTAACGTCGCCATCAAATTAGAAAAGAAGAATATGATTTTTGAATGTTCACAGTTCTTTCTTAAAATATTTGAAAAACCTTACACCAGCATAGCTGGGGAGAATATTATTTGTTATGCCCATTAAAAATTTTCAAAGACCCACCTATTAGTATAGCAACCGACACAAAATCATTTTTAGAATCGATTTCGCCGCATGTGTGAGCATGTAAAGCTTGAAAAAAACCTATGTCGCTGTTTTGAGTAAATTTTAATGAAATTGGTTACATTAGCTTTTCTTCGGCCCAAAGATCCAACCTGTGGGAAAAGCCTGTACTTGACTTCACGAAGCCCTAGACATGGACACGTAAGAATATAAGATAAAGCAAATATCGCAATTTTAAAAATGATTTATGGCGCATTTTCTTTTTGGTCCCAGATCTAAGCCTATTGATATAAGGGGAATAGGGCTTACGATTTTCATATAAAATTCCCCAAAAAAAGACTTTGATCAGCTTCAGGCGTTAACAATTTGCTGAATCGTGACAAATTTTTACACAAGTAACTTTTTTACAACTATATATGACATAGAACAATTTTGTTAGTTTAAGTGATAAAGAGCAAGTATGTTATGCTATTTTAGTGCTGACAACGAAGAAGGTTGTAAACCGAAAAAAAAAAAAAATATACGAAAATGATAAAAAAAAGGCATTTAAACAATTAAAAGCAAAAGATTAATGAATATGTTAATAAAGTTAGCCCCTAAAAAAGCACTTTAGGAGTGCTTTGTTTGAATGTTAAAAGAAGCGCTTATTGTCAGCAGAAAAAAGTCCTCCAAACCGGGAACGCCCCATACAAAAATCAGGCATCCCATCAGCAAGTTTGAAGCGATTTGAGGTATGAATTCATACATAAAACCTGCTCCTTTTGGAGCACATTTTTTACTGGGGTTGTACTGGTACAAGGCGAATTCAACTACAGGTTGTGTCGGATCTACAACAATCCAAAAACAATAGAAACAACACAGGGTTTTTTGCATTACATTGCTAGTGCCATTAGCTCGAAATGTCAACCATTATTAGCAAAACACTAACAAATCAAAACAAATAAGCTCGAACTGTAAAAATCAGATGCCGTTTCGACACCACCTGTAGTTAATTCGCCTTGTACTGGTTGGTCCATAATTGACAATAGAGCCCACAGAAACCTCTCTGAAATCGCTATAAGGCGAACACAAAATATGTCCTACAACGCTTCGACATCGAAAAACAAGTTGTTATGCTCTTAGTTTATACAAAATATGACGCTCTTTCATCTAAAAAGAGTTTTTTCTGAGGTTTTTCGTTCTAGATAAAAAATTGCGAGTGTGTTTGTGTTGATGATAATAACGAAATCTCAAAACCGATAAACCTAAGGTTCTTCGTTTGGGGTACACAAATTAGTTTATGAATTGAAATTAAACCTTTATAAAAACAACATAACTTTTTTTAAGCTGCCATTTTCTGGCCATTTGCAATATTAAAATCAGTGTTCGAAATCAAACAGAACATTATTTAGCGTTCGTCTCACACACCCAAGAACGATATCTATTTGTTAGTGATTGTGTAGACATACACAACCCTTAATAACGTTCGTAACTTTTTTCAATAAAGAGCCGAACCGCGTTATGTTCTTTATTAAAAAACAGAACAATTGTAGTGATACTGTAGACAAACGTTATATTTTAATGTTCTTTAATGATTCTTTTTTTACATTGATAAAGAAAAAAACAAACAAAAATTTTAGCAACGACCGCAGGTGTCTTTTTGTTTTTTTTTCGTAATATTATTTTGTAAAAAATCTATCAGCCAAAAGGGACAAACATTAATGAGCTGAACCGAAAAAAATGCGTTTGTGGTTTAAAAAAAACCCGAACGGAATTAAATGTTCTCATCTTTTCTTGAGTTGGATAAGAACAATATTATTTTTATGTTCGAAAGATGTCTTTTAATCACTTTCTACACAAACACTATTAGCGTTTGTGTTTACCAAAAATCTACCGAACCGAACACTAAGGAGCGATATTAAGTTTTTATTTTCGAACACTAATTCAACTTCTAAGATAAATTACAAACATTTGTTTTTGTAAGTGTAGATACAAACTGTGTTTACAACAGGAGATCAAATCTAAAATAAAAAGGACTTATTTTTTTATTATACTTTTTTTATTTTATTAAATTAAAAACTTAAATATACATAAATTCAATTATCATTAAAAGTAAATAGCGCTGCCAGTAGTTTAATAAAAAAAAAAAATTACAAAAAAATTGTTAATGGATAATAATAAGTAATTTAACAGCCTGTTCATCGATTTCGAACGTTAACGTTCGCATAGAAAATAACATTGAAAACAAAAACAAATTTTTGAATTTTAATTTTGTTTCAAATATAATTTTCTATGCGAACGTCGACGTTCGAAATCGTTAAACAGGCAGTAAATATTCGTTTTCAAATTAACAAGGGAAGTTGTTTTTAATACTTCAAACTACAACCTCGGAAAGTTAATATTTCAAAATTCAAACCTGCTTATACCACATGCTACGCTATATTAGAAATGTATTAAATAATAAAAAAAGTAAAATATTTTCGTGTTCTAAATAACCATTAAAGAACAAAAAAAAAAAAAACAAAAAAAAAACGGTGTTTTTTATATTTCCAAGATTTCCATCCTTTAAGGAAATTAAAAATTTAGCTACGGAAATGCATTTCCGTTAGTTCTTTTCTACACAAAACTTCATTGCTGTTACCAAAAATTAAACTTTTGTTTTAATTTTTTGCTTCGTGTAAAATTTAATTTAACACAAGTTGAATATCTTTTAAGAAGTTTTAACAAGTTTTCTGCAGATTTTTTGTTTCATTTTTTGTTTTCATGTTGTTTAAAAAAAAAAATATTTATAAATATGTATATAGCAGTGTTAAATGTGTGTATGTATATGTACTCATGCGTATGCAAGTGTATGAACGTATAACTTTTGTATAAATTTTCCTAAGTTCTTGTTTAATTTTATTGTATAGTTTCATCGTCGTCATTACGTTTTTTCTTCTCGTAGTGAGTTTTCATTTTGTTTTTTTTTTTCATTTTATGTTGATGTATTTTCGCAACCTCAATTTACGCCTTTAGTCTTTTTGCTAAAAATCACGAGTCGTTATTCGCAGATTTCACAGTGGGAAGTTAAAATACAAAAATTTACAAGCGATTTCATAAATCACTTAGACTGGATGTCCATTATGAATATTTTGCTGTTGGGAATAGTTTGAAAGGGAAAGAAAATTATAATAAAAGTCCAAGGTTAGCAATTTGTTTGGGGATTTTATGGTGGCTGTATTTAATTGAATATTGTTTATTAATACTGACGTTTCCGAGAGATTTACATTGAATAAGTTGATTATTCTTCGTGGGAGTTTTGAACAATTACTTATTTATTAGCTAATACCTGGAAGGGGAAGTATGGTAAATTAGTGACCTTAAGCTATGACTTTTCATCGCCACTATAATTTAATTTACAAATTTGCTTAACAGAATGTAAAAAAGAAAAGAAAACCAAGTATGAAAATAATTAAATGAGCCAGTATTTTCACTTACTTCCGTCGATTTAATTATGGGCTTTGTTAATTTAAAAGCGATTTTGCCTGAAGTTGAAGACCTATTCTGTTTCACCACTTGTTCTATTAGTATGAGGCTCAATACCCGCCAATTTTCCGTTCAATTCCCTCCAAAGGCTGTGGTCTATTTCACTACATCGGGTTAATGGCTTACGTTACTATTGGTAGGTAAATTATTTTAGAATATTTGAAACATATTCAGCCATGTTCTAGAAATCGAAATGATTTGAAATTGAAATTGAAATTGAACGAGATTTTGACTTTAATTATTTTCAAAATGTTTCCTGTCTTTAAGAGTTGTTCTTGTAAAGACAATTGGTGCTCAAAGTTTAAAGTACATGAAAAGGAATATTTTTATGAATTTTTCTATACCGTTTCGTATTTAAAATTTGTTCGATATTGCCCAGCCGGTAATTTTATTTACCAGCTCTTTAGTTTAAATCATATCGTTTAAAAACTATCTAACTTTCGTTTAGTTTATACTTTAACTTAATGTCTTTGAAGAAAACAATTTGAAGGATATTTATTTTTTGTTATCCTTTTGCGTTTAGCAAGGATTTTCGCTAAGCTCCAAAAAAATGACCATATTTCGAATCAAATACAAAAATTATTTACAATAAAAATTTGTTTTGTACTAACTGTTTCTTAAACCTCATTTCGCCTACTTTTATTATGTACATAATTCAATTTGATTTACTTCTTCTAAAAGTTTGAGATAACCTCAACTATCCTTGTGGTAATTTTACCTACCATTGGACAGAAACATATAGCAAATTAGGCAAGATTTATTAGAATCGTGAGCAAAAGCATATCACTTTTTTTTAAACTTTAGGCGTTTTTACGGACAGGTTACCGTTACATGTGAGTGTAAAACGGCAAACCCCTCTGAAGAGATTGAGTGGCTGCAATCGAAACATGTAAGGGTAACCTGTCCGTAAAAACGCCTGGGTTCGAGCCAAGCTTCAGTCAAGAATGAAAAATTATCAATAAATTTTAATTAATTTCATGTTGTAAAATTCCTTTCTTCATAAAAATAATTTAATGAAAATTAAATTTGATCCTCAGAGATAATAGTCCAAAGGTGTGATATTGCACGATCTAGGTGGCCAGTTTACCGTAGCAAAATGTGAAATTAAGTGCTCACCAAAATGATTTCTCAACAAGGTCGTTGTTTCCCGCCCTGTATGGTTCGTAGCGCCGTCTTGTTGAAACCAGAGCTCACCGAGACAATGGGCTTGAATTTCAGGAAGCACATAGTCCGTTAACATGGTGCAGTAACCATTAACATTGACGAGAACATTCTGATTTTCCTCATTTTTGAAGAAATATAGACCAATGATTCCACCAGCCTATAAATCACACCATAGCATTGTTTTAAATGGATGTAAACTTAGATCGTGGTACTCTTTCAGAAATGTGCTTCACCACTTAACAAAATTTCACAATAAAACACCGGATTTTCACTGAGTTCCGAATAAACCACCTCAGACGTAGTCATGACCAACATTTACGTGATGGCATTTTCAAATAATGATTTAAGTTCCCCTTCAAATTTATGTTTTTATTTTACACAATTAATCAAACCTCACGATGAATCGCCCTATAATTATTTGGCGTTATAACGCAACCTGGTTGTTAATTATCGTTTGGTGGATTGATTTCTTACTTAAATCGACTTAAAAACCGGGGAATTTCCTTTTTACCTCATTTAGATCTGCGAGGTTGGATTATTGTATTATTCCAAAAATATTTCACAAATCGGCCCACTGGTAAGTAAACTTTCCAACTCATATCTCAGAAACCAATCGTTCCATTTTCTTGAAACTTAAAATATATTTTAGTTAGACCAAAAAAATAATATAAGCAAATTTTAAACGAAATTGGTTCACGTTTTCGGGTCCCGGGCAATAATGGGTTAAAGAACATGTTCGGATTGTACTTAAAATGAAGGGGAAAAAAATGTTTTTAATTATTCAAGCAGATTTTGCAAATAAAATGGCCTAAGCCCGAGTTAGGAAAATATGAGAAAACATTTTAGTTCCAGAGTGCTCAGTGCGTCTTAATCTATTTGATATCAATTTCATGTTTTTATCTTTTCTAGAAGGAAAATTAATACTCAGAAATCTGAAAGCGACTCCTGATTTTCAGTGAAGACTAAGAACTTTAAAGAGCTCTTTGTGCGTATTGAAAAAAATTGAAAAATGAGAATTCAATTTCTTTGATGTGTTAGTGGCCTTGTTTATTCGATCTTTACCATAGAAATAATCATCGGCAGAGTTTCCCAGAAAAAACTTGGTAATGACTGGCCATTACTGAACAACTTACTTTTCAATGACTACTTCATACCATCTGCATTACATAGAAGTAGTTTGGTAATGGCTGACATATAATCTGATACCTAAGTACTTGTGTATGAGTTGATTAACGAAATTTATAATTCATTCGTAATAAAATGCATCTACGGTTGAAGTTTTTTCAAATCTAATACAAATTGATTTAAAATATTTGTTCTTACAATTTGTTTCTTTTTTTATTATAAATAAAAAACAATTTGTAATAAATTTAAATATGAAAAATTATGCTGTACTGAAATTTTATAGTCATGACATGTTAGTTGTAATTTTGGTGACATCGGAGTAATAAGTTATTTAAGTCCCTATTTGTAAGCGAATGTGGTAATGACTTATTTAACTCCCTATTTGTAAGCGAATGAGGTAATGACTTATTTAACTCCCTATTTGTAAGCGAGGGTGGTAAGTGCTTGCCTCCAATGACATGCCAATGTATAAGTAGTGAAGATTCGTTATATTAGCTTTTTAACTCATTACTTTGCAATGTAAGTTTTTGCTGGGTTTGTTGACCAGTTTGTGCATATAGTTCTGCTTTATCGTACTGAGAATAACACTATTCATATGACAAAATTATTTTGAATGAAACTTTTTCATTTGAAACGTAATTAACAACAAAATTCTTTTCAGTTGCGAACAGTTGAGCTTCATATCATTTCGCATCAGCTCTCTCATGTTCTAAGTCATTAGCCTCCGCTATTCCCAAAATCGCAATCTGAGCGCGAATGAACGAGCTTGAGTTTCTAGTTAGTATGTTTATTGGTTTTTTTTTCAAACTGAGAACTATACAGAGTTACTAGTTTGTGTGTTTAATAGGTTTAAATAAAATAAAATTGATAATGGAGCAAGAAAATATTAAAAACAGCATTTTCAATGGAAAATAAATATGGGTCTGACTAGTAGACCATATGTGCAGTAAATATCATGTGTACACTTAAATATTCTAATAAGTTTCCTTATGTACCCTTTCCACCTTTCCAGGATATATTTTTTAAATGTTTGTAGCCAACTAAACTCTAGGAGGTACTTGTAATTTCAAGTCTCTACATCATTTTGAATACATTAAAGAAACATTTTAAAGTGAAAAAAGTTTGGCCAGAATCATGAGTAAGGCAAAGTGTTGCTGTTTCGGGAATAGCTGTAGGTGAAGATCCTTCGGACATCTTGAAGTGGCTGTAGTTTATAAACTCAAATGAAAAATCAAACCCTACCTACTCAAATCAACCTGCAGCGGTATTCACAGTACTGTGAGTACGGATTTTCTTAAATCAAGTACATAAAGATTGATTCAAGTACGGATTTTTAATCGCGAAATACTTAACTTATCCATAATCAATCTCGAATTTGTACTTAAAATAATCCAAAAATGAGATTGATTTAAGTAAACTAAGATTGAAAAAATCTGAAATTAAGTACTTTAAAGTTGATTCAGTCCCGAATTCTTACTTAAAATAAACCAAAAGTGAAATTAGGAGGAGTATTTTATTATAATTGATTTACTTATACGTTTTACACCTTAAAGAATTTCAATTATAAAACACCAGCATCATTCCCGATATCTTTTTAACTTTAAAAACTTACTGCCGTATTCATAAAAAATAAAATGTCGCTCATTTGCTGCAAGACCGGCATAACTCAAAAAATAAAATTTTGGAGTTAGAGATGCAGAATTGTTCGCTTTGTTTTTCTTTATATTGTGTATTAAATTCATTTTTATATCTTTTATACTTTCCCAGTTTGAGGAGAATGTGTTTACTTTTTTTCTAAGTAGTTAGAGAAAATTAAAAACTTTAAATGCGTTTATCTCGAAATGAATTTTTTTGAGTTATGCCGGTCTTGCAGCAAATGAGCGATATGTTTTAAGGCAAAATTTTCATTAAAATTTTTCTTAAAATGCATTTAAAATCCATTTTAATTTTTTATGAATACGGCAGTTAATGTACTACATAAATTGTAACTAAAAATATAAACTAAATGAGAAGCAAGGGCTCTGAATTTTACTTCTTATACATGAAAATAATGTATTTTCGTATTGTTCTGTTGTTTCTACACACAACAAGCAAATCGTTTTTAACTGATTGCGTGGCATGAATCAAAGAAACAAGATTGCGCAGGTCCGTTGTTTTTGTGTGTGACGAGGCAATAGAATTTGTGTATGTGCATTTGTGTGAGTCTAAAATTGTTTACAACAAACACACATTTGCGGTCTATGATGACGTAAATACCCAGTAGAATTTTTTTTAGGTACGGCTGAGTGCGCAATCCGGTGTTGTTGTAGTGTCTGCAACAAACTTTGATAAGTTAAAAGAGATTTAAACGCTAATTTTGTAATTTGGCTCTCAGAGTGTCACTTCTAATAAAAAGTTTAATCTTTTTTTTACTTTTTTTAAGAATTTTGGACTTATTTTAAGAAATTATGGGATTGGTTTTCGAAATTAATCCCAACTTAATTAATATTTCTCTGCACAGAAAAAAATAATATCTTATTGTAATAGACTCTTATTAAAAACGGTATAAGTCGAACAAAACTTTAATTTTTAAATATCAAGCATCGTCAATTTTAGGTATGTTTATAATCTGCCCAGACCCTGCAATTTTGTAGTGCTTCACAAAAAGACCGTAAAAGTACAAACAAATTTTAATCAAAATTTATTTAATTTCTTTTTTAATGTTTGCATGAATTACCTTTTAAGAAAATATTACTAAAAACTATAAACTAAAATAAATGAAACAGATTCCTATTTATTATGTTTAAACTTTTTTCCTGCCTTTCCACAGTTCTTTCAAATACATATACATTTAATATTGTATATAATACATAAAAATGTTTAAGTTTCTATATTATTATCATGAAATGTGTTAAATTTCATCATCCGTCTGTTCTTTTAGTTGCCTGCAACCGAAACAGATACACATATTAGTTTAAAAAAAGCGTAAGAACGTGTGTATGTATGTGTATTTGTTGTTCAGTTGAAATGCGTCTTTAACTTTTTTTGTTCTTAAACGTGAATATGTACTTAAATATATTGTTGTTGCCGCTGTCTATTGTACATAAATTTATAGTAACAACAATGTTGCCAATGTTTTGAAACTTAATGCCGTTGCTTTGCAAAAATAGATAGATACATTCTATATTCCTAAGTTTTTAGTTGCTACAGTTTTCTATTTGTTTTTTTTTTTATTATTTTTCGTCTTGTTTCCGAGTTTTGGCTTCAGGAGTGTTTTATTATTTACCGAGTGTTTATCATTGCCACAAAGTTTGTTGCAGTTAAGAGCTGTTGTTTTCTGCTCTCCTTACAGATGCATGTTTTATAAATGTATTCTAACAATGTGTTCGAATGTGTATGTTTGTCGATGTGTGTAGTTTAAGGTTGCTTTTTAACAAACTTGTTAAGTTTCTTTTAATGGTGTAGTTCGGTTTTTGGTTGTTTCTGTTTTAAGTTTTTTCTTTCTTTATTCACTCGCTTAAGTGTTGTATTGTTTTGTTTTGAAGGATTTAAAGGATTGTAGTTGGGTTTTAATAAAATAAAGATTTTATAAAGCAGTTAGAATTTCAGTGGGAAAAAGTAGCATTTTAATTTTTCTGAAATTCATTTCCAAGAGAAGTTTATTATTTAATAGTGTGTAAAAGGGAGTGAAATATTATGGTTGAAGAAGAAACTGGCAAGGAATTATAACTTACAACAGTAAGAATATGAAATTTTAGAGTCTTTTATATCTGAAGGTTTACATTTTAATATTTTAAGGCAATTATATATGGCCAATATTCTTTCAACCTTTCAAAGGTTGAAAAGGTTAAATTTATTGAAATTTTTAATCTTCAAACATTATTGTATATGGGTATTTCCAAAATATATATACACTTTGTGTTAACGTACGCCAGTAGGCAATTTAAAATGTTTCTCAAAGAAAAATTAAAATATTCTATACCTTTTTGTATTAAGGTAATCGCAAATACCCCAACATTTAGTGAAACAGGGGAACAATTTTTACAACATGGGTCTAAAATAGAATCTTAATTGCTTGGGGCAAAAAAAGTACCCATCTCTGGCAATTTTTTATAAAAAATTATTTCCTTTAAAAGCTTACAAGACACAGTTATACACTTCTAGTAGCATTCATTAATTTTTAATACTTCAAGCAATCAAAACCCCATAGTTCAGGACAAAACTAAACATACACTGACAAAAAATTTTAAAGACATATAAAATAATATTCTAAAACATACCGTTTTTGTAAAAATAGTAAATTTAGCAAATTGTCTGTTTAAATCTATGCAAATTTTATTAACCCATTTCGTCCCAGCGATTTTTTTTCGAGTTACTTTATAAAACTTGGTGGTTAATAGATAATTTGGAATAAGAAAACACGAATCTGAAGTCCAATTTTTTTTTAGATTTTTTGTTTTTGAGAAAAATGGTGTTCGATTAATCGAACACTGGGCACTATTAAGCATTTTTATACTATTGCTCCTATAGATTGTAAATATAGAAAACCTAAATTTTTTATAAGCTGAAACTAATTAATTTTATTTTATTAAAGAAAAATAGAACAAGGCATTTATTAAAATTAAAAATGTACAGTTGAATCTCGATTATCCGCTTAACACAGGACAGGAATGGCATTGATAAAAAAAAAAAAATGGTGAATAGATAAATCGGGTCATTCATCGTGAAGTTTAAATTATAATGTAAAATAAAACACATAAATTTGAATGTGAACTTGAAATTTTTATTATCGGTTAAAAAAATAATTTGTGGCATTAACTGTATGAAAATTATATCATGAAAATGTTGGCCATGACTTCGTCTGAGGTGGTCCATTCAAAAGGTCCAATTTCGGGCGACTCATTCGAGCATAGCGACTGGTATCTCGCGAATAACACAAATAGTTTTAGCTTCCAAATCGTCAATCGTAGCTGTCTTATTCCTGAAGACCCCAGTCATTACATATCCCCAGCGAAAACGGTCTAAGGTGTGATATCGCAAGATCTAGGTGGAAAATTAACCATAGACAAACATGAAATTTAGTGTTCACCAAAATATATGGCTCGTAGCGCCGTCTTGTTGAAACCAGATCTTACCGCGACCATGCGGTTGCTATACTGGTGCTGTTCCATTTACCATTTTGGCGAAAGTAAGGTAATTGCTTAAGATATTTTCAAGGCGTTTGACAGAGTCTGGTATGGTGCACTCTTGTCAAAACTTATTGCATTTGGTGTCGGTGATAATTTCTCTCGATTTATATTGAGTTTTATCAGAGGTCGCACTAAACGAGTTGTTTTAGATAGGGTTTCGTCAAGCGAGTTAAAAATTTATTCAGGGGTGCCGCAAGGCTCCGTTCTATTTCCTACTATTTCTATTTCTTATTTTTCTAAATGACCTCCTATGTTAAACTTCCAACCCTATCTACTCTTTTGCAAATGACAGCAACCTTTACCATTTGTTATCATTTGTTTATAGACCAAGCGTATCCGATGTTGGTACTATGCTTCTGAACATGAGTGATACGCTTGGCCGAGACCGAAAACCCTACGTTTGTTTTTTCTCAAGAACCCATCCTTTTGTGGCCGATTGGTCGGTAAATTGTACAATGCATTACAGGGAAAATTTGTTTATTTGCAGGACTATTCGTATGTGGAATAACCTTCCTGCTGAAGTCTTCCCTCTCACTGTCAACATGAATAAATTCAAGGCAAAAGTTCACAGGCACTACTACATCTTCTCTCCTTTCCATAACCAGTTTTCCTAGTTGCAACCCAATGCAATGCATTAGTACAGGCTATCCCCTGAGTGCTGGTCCTAACAAAAAAAAAAAAAAAAATATGGTGCGAGGTTACCATTGACGGTATCATTCTGATTCTGCTCAATTTTGAAAAAATTTGGACCAATGATTACACCTTCAGCTACAGCTGTAGTAGGCCAATTGTGCGCACCGTAAGTTCCTCGGATAGCACGAAAAACATTTCTCACGGAATTCTGATTGTTCATAAGCTTTTTATTGTTCAGCAAAAACAGAATAAATTAATTTCCTTTTATTCAAATGAGTGAAAAATGGTAATATGCGATGATTCAGTTAGCCTTTCAGAGAAAAAACAAAATTAACCAATAGTGCCATGTGTTCGAAAAATCGAACACTGCTTTTTAAAGCCAAATAACAAAAACACAGTTGAAAAACACGGAAATGTTTTTGCTGTTGTTGAAGGTTTAATCGTTTTTCAATGGAACTGAATTTTCACTTTTTTAATTTTTTTATATTTTATACAAAGTTTTTTTCTTTCCCCCTGTCGTATAAGGGAGGAGTGAAGTGGGTAAGAACTTTTATTTTAATATTTATAGCTAACCATTAACAATATATAATTGTTTAAAAAATTAGTTCTTCGTCTTACCTAAAAAGAGTAAAAAAAAAATACAAAAACGCTTAAAATTCACTGTAATTCCATGTCAAATCGACCAAGAGTGGGACCCGACCCCTTTCGATTTTAATGAAATTTGGTGAGCAGGTTTCTTTTATCCTATGAGGAACATATGGGTAATTCCAAAGTGTTGAACGTGACAGTCGTAAGCATCAAAAATGCAATAACATTTTAAACAAAAAATATTTTTACGTTTTCTTAACCCTTAAATTATAGCACTAAGAAAGCCCTGTTATCTATGCTAAAGTTTTTGCAGCGCGATTCTAGGTCAAAGATAATGGCAAAAGAAGTAGCGGTTCGAACGTGAAAAAAACAGAAGTAGTTTTTGTGGCCATGTATAAAAAGGCGTAATTCAGCGAAACCTGGCACAACTTTTTAGTCAAACTCCTTTCAGAATTTTCGTAGCAATGTAACAATACAATGTCTTGGTTTGATTCCAAAATCTTCTGTATTTTCTTTTTTTTAAGCCAAAATCTGGGTGGATACGTGACATTTCGAACATGAAATTTTTTCCATAATAATTTAACTGAATAATGATTAAAATAAAATAAAAATTTACCGTTGATTCAAAAAACATATTTCTCATATTTCAAATATCACCTCTTTTAAGAAAGATAAATATTAAAGAAAACATACAATAAAACATTCTCACATATAAGAAATTACGTTTGCACAACTTTGCAGTCTGATTGTTCGTCTAAGTGAACAAATGTATGGGTAAATTTTTAAAATTAGTAAAATCTAAATATTTCTCTATAACAATATCGTAAAATAATCAGCTTTTAATAACTTTAAAATTTTCGGTCACGGTGGACCTTTTGACCGAAATGCCCATATATGAACGAAAAAAATTAAAAATTTTTTTTTTCTAAAATTATGTCATATTCAAAATGTCATAAAATTTTGCCGAATTAGCCGAATGTGTTGAGCTTATTTTTTCAATATCTCGAAAACTACTTGACATACGAAGATGATTTTAATGTCACTTTAAAGAGAATACTTGGGAATATTGCAAAATATTAAATTTTCAAAACGGTCTAAGTCAAAAACTTATTTTTTTAATTGGCTGACTTTTTTTATATAATACTTCAAACTGTTCTTTAAAAATCCTGAAACTCTGAAGAAGGTATTTTTTCTTCTTTTTTAAGATATGATTTTTTTCTCTCTCAACCATTAAAAAGTATTCTTAAAATATTCAAAATTCAAGTGTTTTTATCAATAATAAAAACTGGGAATTAAACACGAATAGCAAAATCTTTTGAAATTAAAATTGTATTCCCAAAAATTGAAATTACTTTTTGATAATAAACAGGCAAGTGCACGGCCTGAAAAACACTTAATTGACAACATCTTTTGTAAGTTGCTGTTGTTTTTATTTTGTTTTTCTTAAGCTACTTACAACTACAATTAATGTTGAGAGAATTTCAACTAACTGTAGTGGGGAATGTAAGATGAGATAAACCCACTGTTTATTGTTGATGTGTTTTGTTTAAACTTTGATATTATTACAAGTAGAACTGGTGCTATAAGTCTTATACGTTTAACAGTTTTATTTCCTTTAATATCTTTAGTTTTTCTAAAATCTTTATGGATGAAGTTTCGTGATGATCTGGCCTAAGCAACCAGTGAAATGCGCATAGGAATAGCTTATCCCATCAACAATAAATTTCAAGTGTTTTTATCAATAATAAAAACTGGGAATTAAGCACGAATAGCAAAATCTTTTGAAATTAAAATTGTATTCCCAAAAATTGAAATTACTTTTTGATAATAAACAGGCAAGTGCACGGCCTAAAAAAACACTTAATTGACAACATCTTTTGTAAGTTGTTGTTGTTTTTATTTTGTTTTTCTTAACCTACTAACAACTACAATTAATGTTGAGAGAATTTCAACTAACTGTAGTGGGGAATGTAAGATGAGATAAACCCACTGTTTATTGTTGATGTGTTTTGTTTAAACTTTGATATTATTACAAGTAGAACTGGTGCTATAAGTCTTATACGTTTAACAGTTTTATTTCCTTTAATATCTTTAGTTTTTCTAAAATCTTTATGGATGAAGTTTCCTGATGATCTGGCCTAAGCAACCAGTGAAATGCGCATAGGAATAGCTTATCCTATCAACAATAAATTTCAAGTGTTTTTATCAATAATACAAACTGGGAATTAAGCACGAATAGCAAAATCTTTTGAAATATTCTTAAAATATAATTTTAATATTTTAATCTTGAGCAATAAGTACACTGCGCTAGTTGCAAAAACAGGGACAAGCCGGGCACCTGGCATTTTAATCTAATTGGGGCACACTAAATCCAGTGGTGCTAACAGTTATATAGGTTAGCTCTTGTTTTCAAGATATACCGTCGTTTCGAAAATGTAGGAGGTTGCACTGCGTATAATCGCGTAATTCAAAAACGGTTCAGTGTATTGAAATTAATAAAAAAAAAACGAAATTCCACAACAAATAATAAGGTGGTATTGGCCATGCATTGACCCATCTAGGAGCATCCTACGCGCTGTAGGGGCCAAATTAAAGAATTTTATTAACCCGCCATATTTGTAATTTGAGAGAAATTTGAAAGTAAATAAATCCCAAAAATAACTCTGAAATTTATCAAAAAGCAATTGGTCAAACTAAAAATTTTTCTTTAAACAAAATGTAAAATATTATTTTATAAAAAAAAATCTGGATAAGAGCATTTCCATTTTATTTCACCGGTAAATTTCTCGATCGTGTCCGATTTCAATAAAATTTGGTGAGTGTGTAAAGTAGTATATGTGTGTAAGAAAAATGATTTTTTTTTTTTTTTTTTTTTGAAAACTGTGGCAACACTATACCTTTGAATAACTGAAAATTTTGGGTTAGCGACCTCACTCTAAAGTTCATAACTTTTGTTGTGTAAAAGATATTAAAAAAATTCTTTTTGCATAAGAATGGTATAAAAATAGGGTTTTAGAAATTAAAAAAAAAAATAAAAAAAAAACTTTTTTATAAAAAAAAAAAATAAAAAAAAATTTAAAATTAAATTTTTGAAATGATTACCCCCTTTAATTTTTTTTATTTTTTTTATGCAAATAGCCACATATGTTCTCTAACCACCCTGAAAATTTTAGAGTGGTAGCACTTAAACTTTTCAAGATATGTAGAGCTATGTAGTTACTACATTATACATTAGCGTGGCCGTTAGTTGTATGGAGAACTTTTTTTTTTTTATTTCTTATATTCTCCCCCCCCCAAATCGGTTCAGTTTTATGTAAAAAAAAATACAAAAAAATTTCGTAGCGATAAGTTGTGTTTTAGGGGGGGCGTCCGCCCCTTAAAGTTTGCGATCAAGCCATTTATTCAAATGTAATTTGTTTGCATATGACTATCTCTTAAAAACAACATTTTACAAGAACATGATATATGGCAATATTTTAGCTCTTCTAGTCAACAATATTAGCCTCGAAGAAAGTTTTTTGCTAAAATTAATATTTAAGAAAATAACAACAAAATTCCAAACATTTTATATACGTTTTATATATATAAAAGAGGGATTTAATGTCAAGTGAACTAATTTTGAAATCGATGTCTTTCGATTTGGATGAAATTTGCACCAACGTTAGTCCTATTGAATAGTAGTTTAGACACAAATTTTCAACAAGATCGGTCAAAAAGTTTCTGAGTTTGGGGGGGTCAAAGTTTGAAATTTTGGCCATATAGGTGTTCTTTCACATCCATGTAACTTATTACCAATTGGGGTTAGCAAAATTTGTCCCAAGCAGCTTAGATAGCTATTTGATCAATCTTTAAAGAAAAAATTTTTTTGTTTTTTTTGAATTTTTTTAAATTTTTTTTTTAAATTTACAACTTGGCAAAAAAAAAAAAAAAAAAAAGTTTTAAATATAAAAAAAATATGTTAAAAAATTTTTTAAAAAAACCAAAAAATTTTTTTTAAAAAGATTGATTAAATAGCTATCTAAGCTGCTTGAGACAAATTTTGCTAACCCCAATTGGTAATAAGTTACATGGATGTGAAAGAACACCTGTATGGCCAAAATTTCAAACTTTGACCCTCCCAAACTCAGAAACTTTTTGACCGATCTTGTTGAAAATTTGTGTCTGAACTACTATTCAATGGGACTAACGGTGGTGCAAATTTCATCCAAATCGAAAGATTTCGATTTCAAAATTAGTTCACTTGACATTAAATCCCTCTCTTATATATATAAAACGTATATAAAATGTTTGGAATTTTGTTGTTATTTTCTTAATTATTTTCTTAAATATTAATTTTAGCAAAAAACTTTCTTCGAGGCTAATATTGTTGACTAGAAGAGCTAAAATATTGCCATATATCATGTTCTTGTAAAATGTTGTTTTTAAGAGATAGTCATATGCAAACAAATTACATTTGAATAAATGGCTTGATGGCAAATTTTGAGGGGCGGACGCCCCCCCCTAAAACACAACTTATCGCTACGAAATTTTTTTGTATTTTTTTTTACATAAAACTGAACCGATTTGGGGGGGGAGAATATAAGAAATAAAAAAAAAAAAGTTCTCCATACAACTAACGGCCACGCTAATGTATATTGTAGTAACTACATAGCTCTACATATCTTGAAAAGTTTAAGTGCTACCACTCTAAAATTTTCAGGGTGGTTAGAGAACATATGTGGCTATTTGCATAAAAAAAATAAAAAAAATTAAAGGGGGTAATCATTTCAAAAATTTAATTTTAAATTTTTTTTTATTTTTTTTTTTTTATAAAAAAGTTTTTTTTTTATTTTTTTTTTTAATTTCTAAAACCCTATTTTTATACCATTCTTATGCAAAAAGAATTTTTTTAATATCTTTTACACAACAAAAGTTATGAACTTTAGAGTGAGGTCGCTAACCCAAAATTTTCAGTTATTCAAAGGTATAGTGTTGCCACAGTTTTCAAAAAAAAAAAATCATTTTTCTTACACACATATACTACTTTACACACTCACCAAATTTTATTGAAATCGGACACGATCGAGAAATTAACCGGTGAAATAAAATGGAAATGCTCATAACTCTATTATGGTGTTTGATGTAGGATTTAATCGTCTTTTTTTTTTTTTTGCTCAGTGCATTTCTACATTATTTGCTCGATATTTCTGTTTTTTGTACACTTCTGCAATTAATAGAATTTCATGTCAAGGACATCAGAGTCAATCAATATATTTAATAGGATTAATTTCCATTGGTTCTTTTCTTTAATTTTATCATTTTATTTATTTTTTTTTGCAGGCAATTTACTAGCAAAAAAAAAATTGGATGTTTGTTGGTTGGTATGTATAAAAACTGTTCGACTAATCTTGTGTCTATTATTGTGTACGTGTGTAAAGATATTTCTTTATACAGAGTCTGAAATTTATGATTGTTTTGTATTGAAATAATATTTCGATGACATACATTTGTTTGCTTCGTATTTTCTTTTTTTTTATTCTAACTATTGATTGAGGTTTTTTTTTGTGGTCAAGTGCTTATTGTGAACGAATGAAATTTTATGATAAGTACATTGTATTTGTTAAGCACAACAACAAAACACTACAGTTAAATGTTAAACGAGGTTATTTTATGATTATGGATAATTTGTCTATTACATTTAATTTTATAATTGAAAAGCTCTCTATTACTTATTTAAGTATTTGAAAATTCATTGAAATATAAATGAATTATGATTTGCAAATACTTAAATTTTTTTTTCTAATTTGATCAACAATTTAACCCTAGATACACTTTCTTCGTCGTATTGACGAATACCGTTAAATAGTACTTATTTAACTCCACCGTTTTTCACCGAAACTCTTCCAAATTTCATGTAGCTGTAGATATTGCTGTTCTGCTGAAGTGTGTGTACATACGTGCTTATTGGTTATGTGTAAGTCTGATTTTTCGTTGATTGTGCTCGTCGCACTGACGATGGAAGTGTGAGACATATTGCCTTTAAGTATATTTTCTGACCGTTTTTAACCCTAGATACACTTTCTTCGTCGTATTGACGAAAAAAGCCTTGGCTTGCTTTTGTTGTGTTTTTAGTTTTAAGTTTTGAAGTTAACTATAATGTTCTATTTAGAATGAATAAAAACTTAAGTATTTTATAAACTAAACAAAAATGTTCGTGTTTCCTTATATGTATTGGGCGGGTTTGGGGCCAGATCATAAACGGACTTCGTCGATTCGACGAAGAAAGTGTGTAGTGTATTAAAAATAAGAAAGTGTATCTAGGGTTAAGAGTTTTAGCTTGGTTATTAAAATTATAATAATTTGATTAACGGCATAGGAAGCCCCATTTGTGTAGCCATCTAAAATTGTAAAGGATCGCATGGATCCAGTAATAAGTTACCGTTGTAAGTGCAGTTACTTATAACATTCCCCATCTTCGACCTTTGTAGGTAAATTAGAACCAAGTATTATTTGAAATCTACCACTAATAATTTATGAAAATATATGATTATGTACATATGTATCACATTTTACATCACTT
The DNA here is from genome assembly GCA_930367215.1 of Pollenia angustigena. NCBI lineage: Eukaryota > Metazoa > Arthropoda > Insecta > Diptera > Polleniidae > Pollenia > Pollenia angustigena. The sequence goes on along the minus strand of OV884057.1, from coordinate 181,755,601 downwards.
AACCTTCATTTCTTTATGCCATTTTAAAAAATATACTTTGATAACAAAACGTTAAAATTAAAAGCAACGTAGCTCAAATTTAATTTCATTTGCCACATCAATATCAATTTATTTAAGGTTGCAATATGAATATAATAAAAATATTAGAAAGAAGAAAAAAAAGATAGGGTTGTGTTACTTTTTTCCTAAACATAAAAAAAAATATTGTAGAACTTAATATTATTATATCTTTTGTAATTAATTTTCTAAGTATAAAAGGTTAATTATCGCCTGAACTCTTTAAATTTGTATTATTACTTTGTTAATATATATCCATGTTATGAAAATAAATAAATTGATTTGAATTGAGAAAGAAAAGGAAAACCTTATTATTGTAAACCAAGAATTAAGGTTAAAAATGGACGAAACAGCAAAAAAAAAACTTTTACTTTATTTTGCAACTAAATAGTTATTTTTATTCCTGTTTAGGATAAAGTGCAATTTTTGCTCAATACTGTACACAGAAACCAATTACGACAAGTCAATTGTCATATTGAAAACCGTATTCGTTAATACAATTAATTTTTTTTTAACAAGGCACCAACAGCAAAATTTGTAAAAACAAATTAATTTAAATTGGTAATATTAACCTTGATGTGCTCGGTAGTCGACATTTGTAGCATTTTTGCATAATAAGTTGAATAAAAAGAAATTTCCACAACAACAGGGCCCGAAATTTTCAGTGGCTTCCTAAACTCAGTTCTAAGCAGTTCAGCCACTCACACATTAAAAAAAGAATTTACAGCACCCGCCAGACCCTACTTTTCAAAATGACCGTCTCCTGGCCGATAGTCTACATATGTAGACACCATATAAAATGCATGTCAAACATGTCATTTAGTATTTTTTTCACTTTTGTGTTCTTGTTTACGTTTGTGTATGCAATCGTGTGCTTGAATATTTGACTTTATTATATTTTATAAATATGCATTTAAGTATTACACTCTCTTACGTGTTTTTTTTTTCATATGTGGACACAGTTTTCCATTAAAATACATATTTGCTACAAATGTAGACTTCCGACCGCCAACGCGAGTTTGTTTTAACCTACATAAACAAATATTTTTCACAATGAATATGTATTGAATAAAATATTTGCCAGCAATTATTCATAAATTACACTAGCAAACAAGGTTTTGGACTGCAGCAACCAACTATCGTTCCTAGGGTAATTTGGTGTGCTGAATCCGAATCTGTAATTGGTTTTTCTATATTACGTCAGGCTTTCGCGATACAAATAAATGTTTTTACATAAAAAATCACTAGTTTATTAAAAAATCGATGAATTTGTTAATATTTTTAATTAGGCTAAAGTTCATCAAATTTAATTTTCATTAAATTATTTTTGTAAAGAAAGGAATTTTACAACATGAAATTAATTAAAATTTATTGATAATTTTTCATTCTTGACTAAAGCTGGGCTCGAAAAAACAGAAGTAAGGAAAAAACATGTAAAAATAAATTAAAATAGATAATCATTCAAAAGCAAATTTCGATCTACCAAAGGTTAAATACAATTTGGTTAAAGGATTGATGTTTGACTAATGACGTCAGCAGTCGTCGATGGCTGCGAGTGTTAAACGGCAATCCCTCTGAAGAGATTGAGTGGTTGCAATCGAAACATGTAAGGGTAACCTGTCCGTAAAAACGCCTGGGTTCGAGCCCAGCTTCAGTCAAGAATGAAAAATTATCAATAAATTTTAATTAATTTCATGTTGTAAAATTCCTTTCTTCATAAAAATAATTTAATGAAAATTAAATTTGATGAACTTTAGCCTAATTAAAAATATTAAAAAATTTGGATTAAAAACCATAAATAGTTCAACAAAATTACCATAATACTGATTAAATCAATGAATTTTTAAAAGTGAATGCCGTTATTTGAACGACGCTTGCATTTCGTACGCTCGGTTTCTCGTTTTAGAGTCAAGCAATAGCCTCCCGTATGCCTTTGTCCCAAAAACCTTGATTCTTTCAATTTTCATTTTATCTTGTTGAACACGCTCCCCTTGTTTGTCCAAGTTTCTGACTGCAAAACCAAAATAATTTAAATATGCATATTTTAATGATTCTGATTTTGCATATCCTTGTTTTCCAATCAAATATTCACCACAAAAAAAGCAACAATAGCTTGAATCAGTAACACACGATCTCCCTGACATGCTTAAACGCTACTATTACGAAGATTTAGAATGAATGTGAGCTTCTGTCGAATAAAGAATTGTGAAACTGTTGTGTCAGTATTGACTGTTTTACAGTATTAAAAAACGAGCAAGACGTGAAAGCACAATTTTTTTTTTCAGATTCGAATTCAGATCATTAGGAAACCTTTTCCAAAGATTTTAGAAAAGCCAAAAATATAAAACAAATAAAACCCTAAAGCGATAAGAATTATAAACACTCTAAGTCTTGTAGGGGGATGTAAGAAAGATAAACTCACTGTTTATTGTTGGTGTTTTGTTTAAGCTTAGACATTGTTACAAGTAAGACTTAGAGTGTTTATAATTCTTATTCGCTTTAGGGTTTTATTTGTTTAATATTTCTGGCTTTTCTAAAATCTTTGGAAAAGGTTTCCGATGAGCTGGCCTAAGCAACCAGTGAAATGCGCATAGAACCTGGCTTTCCCTCAACAATAAATTTCAGTGTATTTATCAAATATGAAAAATTGGGAATTTAGCACGTCATACGGAAATCGTTTAAATAATAAAATTTGTATTCCCGAAAATAACTTTGTTAATTTTTTTTATTTATTACTTTTTTTTATTAATCCTGGAAATATCCTTTTGCGACTCTCTGTAAGAGTCATATATGAATTACTGAGCGACCTAAATAAGAACGTTTTTGGGCACTACTACACGTTCAATAAATATCGTGATATTTGGATCGCGATCCATTTTAAAATATTGATGGTTCACGAGCGTATGCTACATGTTCAATATTTATCGCGTCAGTATTTTTGTTATTTTTGTGCTGTGCGGGTCGATTATCAATGTCGCTTGAAAACCAAAAGAAAGCCTGTTTAGCTATTTTGCTTGCTTTTTTAAAAACCTTTAATAATTTTTGCAGTGCAGTCGCTGTTTTTATTTTGTCGAAATAAGCTTTAGCCGATGAGTTCACAATTCCGGCAATGCCTCCAAATTAAAAAATGAAATCTTTTTAAAATAATTTTTTCACTTGTTAATTCCGATTCCACCGGCAGAACCCACTCGATTTCACTGTCTTCTGCTATTACCCTTTATTTCAATAAACTTTACACAAATTTTGTCAATTGTTTTACTTTTTATTTGTTTAATTTTTTCACTGCGTATTTTATTTCTTTTATTTGACACTTTTTACTGACGTATCATGACTATTTAATATCATGAAAATGCAACACGTTCAATATTTATCACGCGATACACGATCCGCGATCTGGATTTCTGGATTTCATAGTTTAGGCCATTCTGCGATATGGATCGTGATCCATTAATATTGCATGCTACACGTTCAATTAATATCGTGATACTAGAATATCACGATATTTATTGAACGTGTAGCAGTGCCCTTTGAAATATGGAAATTCTGTTACCAAAAAAATTTCAATAAAACAAACCGACCTAAGTATCTGTAAAAAAGGATTTTCCGACAGGATTGTATTGATTTCGCGACTTTGTTATATATAAATTGTATGAAAATTAGAAGTTTTGATATGAAAAAGACGCTTGATGCCCTTATTTATGTAGCTCAGTTATACGGCTGAGCATTTCAAGAGTTGTAAAATAATCCCTTTATGAGTCTCATACGACTCTTGGCATGCTTTTTTAAAAGACTCGTTAGATAATCTCTAAACACATCATAAACGATTCCCTTTATGATTAATATAAGCGTCTTTCGCTGTATTATGGAAGAATATCTCATATGAATCAGTACGTGTAACAGTTTCTCCCGTGCAGTGAATCGTCAACAATTAAAAAATGAGCTCATTGATGATCAAAAACACTCTTTATGAAATTCCCCGTATACTCCTAGAGGATTGAAAATGCTTGCTAGGTGCAAGCACTTGGAGGTTTTGACATCTAAAAACACTATTATCAACAACAATTTGAAAACTAGAATAAAGAAAAAACACGTTAAAATTTCTTTACGAATTATAAAAAGAATTATAAAATTATTTAACCCAAAGATGAATTCAGTTTTCAACAACCATTTGTTCCTTTAGTGATTTAATCCAAAAACTATTGAATTTTAAGCACATTATAAAAAATGAATAAACAATTTTGTATTGCCGACAATAAGCAAAATCTGCATCCCAAACACATTGGATTACGACATTGCAGACAATTCGGTAAGAACAAGTTTCCAGCTTTGGACGAAATATCTTGGTTATCAATACAGAATATCTGGGCGGGACTGGAGAAGTGGGCGTGGCACCTCCCAAACAACTACCTTATAGATTTTGGTATATCCGAAGAATGCCAAGAGTCAAAGTTTCGAAACAAGCATCTTGGTAAGCAAAACACAACTTTCGATAAAATGTTGGTGCACTCATAAAATTATTACAGTAATTGATTGTGGGTTATTAAATTCGTTTTCCGTACTGTTCAAATTTAATAATAATATAATAATAATAATTTTATTTTTTAACATTTATGTTTGCTATTCAAAAAATAAACTACCAAAAAATAATGTTTTTCCGTATTTATTTTGTTATGTAGTTTGATTTTTGTCGGTTAAAATATATTTTTTAAAAGTAAAAACTATTAAATTTTAAGGAATATGCTGTTTAATAAATAAAAAGTTTAAAAATTAATGTTAAAATCATTTGTTTTAAATGAAATGTAAATGATCCGTTTTTTAAATGAATTTTACGTTGTTTTCGTTTGAATTTAACTACATAATATTTTGAGTGTGGATTTAGAGAATTGGGCGTGACACAAAATATATTTTTTATATCTAATGAACAGTAAAAGAAAAATTTTCTAAATTTGGTACACACAGCTGAGTTATCAATACACAAACTTTCTACAAAAATAGCCGGGATTGGAAAAGTGGGCGTGGCATAAAACAGATTAATTTATATCTAAAGAACGGTTAGAGAAATTTATAAAATTGCCCAAGCGGTAACAGCTTAAGTTTCCAAATTGGAAACAAATAGCTTGGTAACCAATATCCAACATCAGTCAAAAAGGAGGTGGGATTAGATAAGTGGCATGTAAAATTTTCCAAATTGGGTTCAAATAGAATGGTTAACAATACCCATCATATTCCAAAAATGGTCGGGATTGGAGGAGAACATCTCTCAAAAGGTAGACTTTCAATACAAAGACCCCATAGATTTATGTATAACTGCAGAATGGTATGAGCGACGGTACTCAAACTTGGTACAAACAGCTTCCTAAGCAATATATATATGTAATCCTTTAAATCCCTGTTGAACATAGTGCCTAAGCAATGCATTAGATTTAATAAAATGTACGTATTTTAGTGAGACACTTAGTTAAGATTGTATTTTATAAAATAACGTTTTTGAAATAAATAATTTTGGTACCAACAAAAAAACGGACAAGTGGTAAAAATAATTCAATGAAAACATAACGTTAACTTTGAGGTGGGGTAAATTTTTTTCTACTAAATACTTACGCTAACGCTGACGTGGTGGTATAATATTTTCGAAGAATAAATTACGTAAATGATGACGAGTGGTTATTTTTACACCAGCATGTGCGTAGCCGCGCTCGTGCAAAGTCGAGCTCAGACAAAACACAAGTGAATAACAACGATCACGATATGAGAAGATATTTAGAGAATTAAATTGATTGAGCGCAACGGAAGAGAGTATTTTAAAAAAATATAAGGAGAGGGTAAAATTTACCACCACCTCCACAGTTAAAGGTTAAGATCAGGGACCGAAAATAACAGTTTTATTGGAATTTTAAAACAAAAAAAGCATATAGGAATAAATGTCGAAAAACTGATTCAAGTATATCATATTGTTCCTCATGCACTTGTCAATGATAAAATATATTGTTTTTGATAATTTTGATTTTTATATTTTCGATCAAACTTAACAGTTATTTTTTGATTTTTAATTTTTAACAAAAATAATTGTTATTTCTTGATTTTTATTTTTTCGATCAAAAATAACAGTTATTTTTTGATTTTTATTTTCTTGAACAAAAATAACAGTTTTATATTGATTTTTTTTTTCAAAGCAAAAATAAAAGTTATTCTGTAACTGCCCGTCTATACCAGAAATAATTATTGCGACATATATTGCAGTAAATGTCAAAATTATGTTATCTCTAATGTAGACAGCAATTTTTTGTACATATTTATTGCCGACAATTTATGTTGCAATAATTTTTAGTCCATATTCGTTGACAATTATTGCTTACATAAAACGTCAAATTTGGTTGTCAATTAAGAAAAAAGTAGCAAAAAAGAACAATAAAAAAGCAAAGTGTGTGAGAAAGAAATTAAATTTGTGAAATGGTAGCAAATTATAATTGAAGCACAGCCGCGAAAAACGTTGTGAACGCCACATTTTGCAAAAACTGTTTTTTTGCAGATAAACGTTGACTTTACTCTCTTACACAGTTTAAACATCAAATCAACCAAAACTATGCACCTTAACGCCTTCAAAATGGCGTACAAAGTGTCAGCCAGTGGAAGAACATTGCAAGTTACTAACATAATGATGAAACCGAAATGGTTTTGCAGTGCGGAATAATGTTTTAAAAGCCTTTTGCATTAAAGTTTTTATTATCACTATTTTAAATAATAGAAAAAAAAAATTTTTAAAACAAATAATGCTGCTTGTCAAAAAACGTTTTTTTGCTCTCCTGAAAAATTATTATTTTGTAACTTAAAACGTTATTCGCGGCTGTGCTTCAATTGTAGTAAAAGAATTAAATTAAAGAATTTAATAAACACTCAAATAAAATTACAAAAATTATCTTTATTAATATAATTTTTTTCTTATTTATATAAATTTGTTTAAGTTCCATTTTATATAAAAATATTAATTTTATTATTTTTTTTTTTTTGTTAAAGTTACATTAATATTTTTATATAAAAAGACCTCAAGCTTAAACAAATGAATAAGGGTATTCATTTAAATTTTTTTTTGGTTGGAAAAATTGAAAAAAGAAAAATTACACTCTTATTGACGTGAACGGAGCTTTTTTATTATTTTTTTTTTACAAACTGTCAAAAAAATCTGTCAAATAATTCGTGGAAGTAATTGATATTTTTCAAGATGCCGAACAAAAGTGTTAAAAGTGAATTAATTGATTATTAAATTTAAAACGAAGTGATTGGTGTTATTTTCATTATAATATTCGACTAAAAAAAGTTACTCAAAATGGCGATTGTCTGCCAAAAAGTCGAGTATTTTATTAACTTCAGCTTCTGTCAATTTTTTTGACCCCATTTCTTTTTTTAATTCTTTTTTAATAACTTTTTTCATTGAACACATATTTAATATAAAATTTTCTTTTTGAAAGATTAAATGAAAAAGAAGTTATCTATGAAATGTTGTAACTATAAAAAATAATTTTTAAAATCAGAGTTGTACAATTCAAGAGTTTATATAAAGAGATGCAATTTTTCGTACTTTGTATTAAAAATTAGCAATTTTTTATGAATGGAAACATCATTTCGTTTGACGTTTAAAGCGGAAAATTACATCTTTTTATCCTGACTTTTTTACACTTGGTTATCGTCTGATAAAAATGTAACTTTTGGTGGAATTTTTTTTCTTGTTGTTGTTGTAACAAAAATTACATTTTTCCACTTTTCCATTTTTCCAACAAATAAAAAAACTGAAATGAATCCCTTAATATACATTTTAATAATCAAGTCGAATAAGAAAGAATTTATATCAAAAAAAAAAATAACTTTTGCAAGATAGCGCCAGTTTTTACACTGCACCTTCTTCCTTGATTTTTTTTCAAATTAGGAGTTAACATAAATACATAAGTTTTCCCATGCCTTTAACATAAGCTGAGCAATAAGTCCCAATTCACACGTTGCAAGTCTTATTGATCAGCTTGCTACTTTATAACGAGAGTGAAGAGAGGAAAATAAACGTTTCTCTCTCACTCTCTCACTCTCTCTCGCCTATAAGGTAGCAAGCTGATCAACAAGACTTGCAACGTGTGAATTGGCACTAAGAAATATTGCTTTGTTATTCTGCCGACGTTATTGTCAACTGGCTGATATATTTATCTTTAGTGTAGACCTAGGGTAAATAAATGTACGTGATTTAATAATTTAGTTGACTTCAAATTTTTATTTTAGTGTGGAATTATCATTGGAATTCCTTATGCACATTAAAATAATTATTAAAGTCATTTAAATTATTAAAACACGTACATTTATTTAGAGAATAACTTTTATTTTTGCTGGAAAAAATAAAAATCAATATAAAACTGTTATTTTTGTTCAAAAAATAAAAATCAAAAAATAACTGTTATTTTTGTACAAAAAATAAAAATCAAAAATAACTGTTTTCATCTGACTTTTATGAAAAAAAGAATAACTGTTACGGTCCCTGTTTAAAATATAATATTCAATTATTTTTGTGTTTCCAAAAATAAAAGGAAAGAAAAATAAATATTTATTTGAATAAATTTGGAATTTTTTAGTAATAACCCTGTAGTAAATAAAAAAGTCAGTTGCAAAAAGCTCTAACTATAAATTAACTTTTTTTTAAATGACTACAAATTGGTTTAAATCTCATGCAGATATCAACCAAAAAGGCACACGTAAAACACAAATAAAATCAAAATAAGTAAAACAAGCATGCCATGAAGTCAAATGAAAAAAAATATACAAACATTTTAAAATAATTAAAAAATGAATCAATACAAATCTGTTTATGTACTAGCAATTATGTGGCGTATTTATTTCAGGACTATTATACATCATCATTTAGGGCAGTTTAATGCAAAATTTTCATAAATAATTATTTCTATAACAAAATATATAAAGATATGCATATGTATGCAGGTTCATATGTACATATATTTTTTTTGGCAAAAATTTTAAATTTAAATAATTTATTATAAACTGACGATACTTTTAATTAATTACACATATGTAGGTTGAAAAATAAGTAGTTAGTAGTCAGTTAAAAAGTCATGCAAAGATGGCCAATTGACTACTGCCTATGACATGCCCATGTTAAAATAATGAGTCGTCGACAAGGAAAAAAGTCACTTAATCAACTAGATGTGGTTATTAAAAACCCAGTTTGAAGTTAGTTATAAATGTGTTTGACTTCCTACAGGGAAAATATAATATTTTGAAAAGAAAACAAAATACGTGTACGACGGCATTGTGGGTAAGTGAAGCGTGTTTCTAAAAATTTACGGCGTTACGTCCTACGTTTATACGACGTACGACTCAATTGTCAATCAAATGTGTTTGCATATTTGATATATACACCGAAATTTATTGTTGAGGGAAAGCCAGGTTCTATGCGTATTTCACTGGTTGCTTTTGCCAGCTCATCAGGAAACCTTTTCCAAAGATTTTAGAAAAGCCAGAAATATTAAACAAATAAAACCCTAAAGCGAATAAGATTATAAACACTCAAAGTCTTACCCATAACAAAATCAAAGCTTAAACAAAACACCAACAATAAACAGTGAGTTTTTCCTTTATTACATTCCCCTAATATTGGTTGGGTTGTTTTTCCGACTCGAATTGTAGCAAGTGGTTTGTTGTTATTGTTTTCCGTGTTCGACACAAAATTTACAAAAACGCAATGAAATCAAATAAAATAAAGTATTTATGTTTGCTTGGCATTTAAAAACAAAATTCAAAGATTGTACAAAGGCATGATTTTAAATCTCTGGTAGGGATCTGAAGATCTTGATGAAAATATCAAATACTTCTTTAATACCAAATACATCTTTAAAAAATCGTTATAAGGTTTAATCCATGCAGATTTCTAATTAATTCAATTGGCTTTTGTCGACGTAACTTAATTTCATTTTTGTTTTTAAATAAACTAAAAACGAAAATTATATTTAGCCCTATTTAGGTCATAATTTATCACGCATAATTTTGCTTGTGTTATTTTAAGGCACATAAATTAAGCTGAGGTGAAGGTTAAAAAAAACTGTAATGTTCATGTTATAAAACACTTTATAATTTTAAACGTCAATGTAATTAAACTAAACATTTATTATTTATTAACACACTTAAAAAGCCAACATGCTATAAATAATTATAATTTATAATGCAGTGCATATGCCATCCATCCATCCCCCACTTTAAAAATTCTATCAAAAGGACTTTTTAGTGGCGTTAAAATCAATCTAAAATGCGTTTTTACCTTTAGGTTTACAATTAATAATAAAATAAGCATTTAAAAATTAATGACAACTATGATTTGGCACGAGTTAGATACTGCGCAATGATCAAGTGAAAAAAAAAAACAGATTAATGGAATATATTTTTTATTAAACTGGAATAAATTAAAAAAAGAAGAAAAAAAACGACTATAAAATGGGTATAAAAACAAATTTAAATAAGCAAAATTAAAAACTTTATTAGTTTTGTAACTTGTGCGAAAATAAATAATTATGGATCTCCGCTGGGAAATGATATTTATTTATTGCTTTTTTTTAATGTTAATTATTTTTTATTTACTTATAGTTAGTAAAAAGTGTACATGTTTGCTTTTTTTTATCCAACACTTTTAACACTTTATTTGACTTAATTGAAATTGAGATTTTCAGGTTACAATAATTAATATTCTGAAGGGTATTTCATTTAATTCAATTAATTATTATTGTATTTACATTATTTTTATTTTTTTCTTTTATTTGCGTTGTTTTTTTTACCTGTAATTCTATATGTATATAGAAAAATATTATTTATTTTTAAATGAAAAGTAAATACTATTTTAATTCAAAAAGTGTAAATACAAAATGATCTGTATAAATCTGAGGCAATAAGAAAAAAGTGCCTAACCCAGTAATTTCCATACCTTCAATAATGAAAACAAAACTAATTTTTCTTTCAAATAATATATCAGTAAAAAATCAAATTAATAAAAAAACATTGCGAATTCCCATTGTAAAGGGGTGTCACCTACAGGTGACACTGGGCATAATTTACTTCACATTTTTAACATTCGGCTAAGAAAATGATCGAAGTTAGCTTAATTTGTGTCTACAGTATGATGTCGCCAGAGTCTACTCCAGGCTCTAGATTCCCTTTATAGCTATCGCTAATCTTCGCCACCTTTAGGTGACACTGGGAATTGTCGGGTCTAAGTTTTTAATTTTTCTAGAAAAGCAATTTTTAACTTTAAAGGTTAATATTTTTAAATTAAGCTCTTTTTCTATTTAGTTTTTATTCCTTAATATTTCTAATGTCACAGATCGGAAGTAAACTTAAGTTTTAATTTCAAATGTCATTGCACATTGAAAAGATAATATTTTGATTTAACTTCCAGAAAACTTTGCCCATGGGTACTTTTGAATATGGAGATTACAAAGGTGACATTAGCCTAAGTCGACTTAAGCACTTATTTCTTTTTGCCACAGAAATATTATATATGGCATGTGATAAATTGGATTATTTATTCCATAGAAAAATGTAAAACATATTAAAAACTGGGCAATTCAAACGAAAATATGAAAGACAAATTTCAATTTCATGAGAAGCAGAACAAAAAAAAACCAATTTTTAATGGAGTCTTTGTTTGAATCTGTAGTTTTTGACCAAAGATTTTTATATTCACACAATAATAGGTAGAGAGGGTTAATGCGTTTGCACTGATGCGTAACTCATAATAATTTTGTTCTAGACCACCCCACCCCCTTTGAGTAGACCGATATTCCTGTCTGTCCGTCCAGCTGGCACACTTGTTTTCTGTGCGCACACAGACTTTAGATGTTTAAACTATTACAAGGACTATAATTTCAAATTGGCCTTAAACCAACTTCTTTCTGAAATATAATATAATAATGGGTGATTTTTTAAGAGCTATAGGAATGTTAAAAAAAGCACATACAATTCAGAAAAATGCATGAAATTTTTATTTGGATCGATAGTGGTCCATATAATTAAATGTAGGGTTCGAAAAAAAAAGTTCATTATTTAACGTTCGGCTCACACACCCAGGAACGATATCTCTTTTTTTAGTTATTGTGTAGACATACACAACCCTTAATACCGTTTGTAACTATTTTCAAGAAAGAACCGAACATTATATATTCGTTAAAAAACAGAACAATTGTAGTGATACTGTAGACAAACATTATATTTTTATGGGCTCCACGAAAAGCCCCCCAATGAAATAACGTCAAAACGAGAAATGAAATATTCCCCAATTTTTTTTCATACATTTTTGGTTGTTATTTCATATGAAATAACTCCCAATTTTTTTGGGCCGTTTTTCATTTTTTTTTTGGGAATTATTTCATTCCTCATTTGGGGTTTTCAAATTATGAAATAATCTCCAATGAAATAACACCCAACAAATTTTTAAAATTCGGGGCTTGTTTCATCGCGTGCTTAATTTGAGTGTTATTTCATTTTTGATTCGGGGGTTATTTCATTTTTAAAGCTGTTTGTTTTTGGATGTTATTTCATTTTATTTGGGGTTTATTTCATTTGCTTAGTTTGACCTTTTTCCTTTTTTTTTTGAGAATTTAAGTATCTGTTTTTTGGAATAACAGTGCCAACATAGAAGTAAAATCTGCCTTGCATGTTGAGTTGTTATAAAACATAAAATATTTTCAGTTGTGCATCGAAGTTCGGACGCTTTACATCAGTGTTCGAAAATAAACAGTACATTTTTTAAAGTTCGGCTCACACACATAGGAATGATATCTACTTTTTTAGTGATTGTGTAGACATACACAACGCTTACTACCGTTCGTAACTATTTTCAAGAAAGAACCGAACATTATATAATGTTCGGTTCTTCGTTAAAAAACAGAACAATTGTAGTGATACTGTAGACAAACATTATATTTTAATGTTCTATAATGTTTTTTTCGTGTGTGTATTTTGTTTTTGTAAAAATGTTTTTTTTTACCTGCCAAAAGGAACGAACATTAACGAGCCGAACCGAACACATTGAAGTTTTTGGATTTTCAAAAAAAACCGAACGGAATTAAATATTCACATCTTTCGTTGAGTCTGATAAAAACAGTAATATTTTTGTGTTCGAAAGATGACTAATGATTTTCTACACAAACACTATTAGCGTTTGTGTTTTCCACAAATCTACCGAACCGAACATTAAGAAACGATATTTATTGTTTATTTTCGAACACTGGTTTAATGTTTGAAGATTATTTCATGCAAATATTGACCGTGACTGCGCCAAATGGTCCATCTGCTTAGTCTAATTTTGGCATACTCTTTCCAACATTTCGACCGGTATCTGATGAATAAATGCTTCAATGTTGGGTTCCAATGCGTCAATTAAAGCGAGCATGTGTGTATAGACATGAGCTTTAAAATAGCCCCACAAAAAATAGTCTAAAGGTGTTAAATCGCACGATTTAACCGAACGTGAAATAAAATGTTCACCGAACTCGCCTCTCAATAAGTCCATTGTTACATACGAATAGCTCTCATACAACTAACACTCTGGATAATATATTTGAGCACCAGAACCTTCCTAAAAATATTGGCGCATATTCATAAGTAATCACCAAGTGTTAACTTTTTGAGGTATCAATAGTTATTCACATTTGGTTACTTTCAGCAAGAAAAGTTTACACTTAATTATAGGTAAAGCTGTAACTAAATGCCAACTAACTAATAGATACAAACAACAGCAGATTTATATTATCTTATAATTTATTTGAAAAGCAAAACAATTTTGGCAACAAATTGGTGTCACTCTAAAATACAGTAAACAATAAATAAACACTCTTACAATTTCGTAAATTATAAACTTGACTTATTACAATTTGCTACTTGAGTCCATTTATTCTGCCTCCAAAAACGTCCATACAAAAAATAAAATGAACTAGAGATGTGTTTTAGTCACCAAATTTTATTGGAAAAATTATATTTTTGCAGGCCCCTATTTTAATTGATTTATATAAAAACTGTAACCAAAAAATTACTTTTTTAGAATTTGTGTGCATTTTTCAAGAACAATATTTGTTGTTTTAATATCTTGATAAGTTTTTAGTTAACTACAGTACATATCGTTCAAAATATTATCGACATTTGGGTTTCTCTACATGGTTGCATTTCTTCAATCAGCTAAAAGCAGTTTCTAAGCTAGTTATGAATTATGAATAAGGTATATTACTATCTATGAATTATTATTTAGTTTCTGTTTTGTTAGTTGCGACTTTAGTTATCATTTCTGAATATGCGCCATTATTACGATAACATCTTTAATAGCAACTATGCTATGGATCTGCTGGTAAGTAAAAACTTAACTTTGGGTTCAATATATAGGGCTCCTACCGCAAAAATAGCTTAAGCAACATCATTTTCAATTTTCGCTTTTTTTTCAACAAATTAATTTTTTGGCAACACTTGCATCATCTCCTAAAATGTCACGGTCACATAAGGTTCCGTTACGATCTTATAGCAAAAACAATTTTAGCTTAAGCGACAACCTAAATTAAGAATTGTTATGAAATAAAATATGATGATTTTATGCTGCTTTAGCTTTTTTACGGTAAAAGCTCGATATACTCCTTCTCTAAAATCGCTTCAAGATAAAAAAATCTCGCATATTTAACTATTAAAACTTAGGTAATAATCGACAAAAAAGACTCTTAAATGAATCTTGCACATTTTCTGTATTTTTGCGAAATTAACGGGCTCGACTGACTATACTTTTGTACTTTGTTTATGAATTACTAAGGCTGAACCCACACCAGCAGGAGAGAAAACGTTTTTGCCTTTTTTTATGCTTTTGTCTCAAAAAAAAATATTTTATTATAAAAGATGACCCCGGGGTAATTCCATACCAAAACGACCAAAAGTTGGACACGACCCCTTTCGATTTTAATGAAATTTGGTGAGAAGGTTCCTTTTATCTTATTAGGAACATATATGAACGAAAAAAAAAATTTTTTAATTTTTTTCAAAAGTTATGTCAAATTCAGAATGTCACAATTTCGCCGAATTAGCGGAATGTGTTGAGCTTATTTCTTCAATATCTCGAAAACTACTTGACACACGAAGATTTTTTTTCCTTCATAAACATATGTATGTTCCTTATAGGATAAAATGAATCTTTTCACCAGATTTCATTAAAATCGAAAGGGGTCGTGTCCCACTTTTGGTCGTTTTGACATGGAATTACCCATAGCAGATTTATCGATATAAGTAGTCATCTATCTATTTTTGAAATTTCATTCAAATCGGATAGATTGTTGGAAATGTTTAGGTAATATGTACTAATAAATAAGGGTCTATTCGTGTTTTGAATTTCCTTAAAATCTATCATGGTTATGTTATGTTTAATTGGTGAGGTGAAGTTATTTTTCAGAATAAGGGAGTGAGTGATTTTCATAGATTGAATTCAAATTTTTAACCAGAATTTTTTTATTATTTTAATTGGACACAACTGCTTTATTACACTTGTAGTATAAAGTAATTGTTTTTTTATAGACAATAACCAACTTATAAAAATCGATTTCTCTTCTTTTTTTTATTAAAATTTCAAAACTTCAACGATATCTCTGAAACTACTGTAGTGCGATTCTCTATTCAATTTTAACATAATTTAAATTGTTAAAAATATTTAACAGCAAAGTTAACATAAATTTTATTCAGTAACTTTTTTAACAATAACGTTTACTGCTAAGTTCTATCTTAACGTCAAGTATTTAAGTTATCTTAACGTCAAAATATTTTTCATTGTTTATTTTTAAATTCGTAGTTATTAAAAAAAAAAAAACAAACAAACAAAAAATTTGCCGAATAAAAGCCTAATTTTTTTTATTTTTTTTTTTTTTTAAATTTTAGCAAGAAATGCAACCCCAATCAAGCGGACAAATAAACGTGCTCCTTACAATACATCGACGGATATAGAGACCCTTATCAGAGAGAAAAGGAAGTTAAGAAGACAATGGCAAAACAGTCGTTCCCCAACCACTAAGGCCCAACTACAATTATGCCTGACCACTCTTCGCAACAAATTGAGACAGAACCACGAGTCTGCAATAGAAGGCTATCTAAACAGCCTAGACGCCACAAAAAACTCCAATTATAGCTTATGGAAGGCTGTAAGGCATATGAAATGCCCTATAACCCAAGAATCTCCATTAAGACTGGAAAACCGCACTTGGGCCAAAAACACAGATGAAAAATTAAACGCTTTCGCGGGCCACCTTGAGAAAGTTTTCACGCCACATGATGCACATACTTGTTCCTGTCGTCCAATCATTCCTGATAAGGTAAACCATCCATTACAATTTAACATAACTCAAGTAAAATCTGCAATAGAAAAAGTGAATATTAGAAAATCTCCCGGACCTGACCGCATCACAGGGTCAATGATAAGAAACCTACCATCGTCTGCTTCCAGAATCTTGCTGCTCATTTGTAACGCTATATTAAGAGTCGGATACTTCCCATCCTCATGGAAGAGGTCTATAATTGTGATGATTCCCAAGCCAGGAAAAGATGCTAGCCAGGTTGCGTCGTACAGACCGATAAGCTTATTGTCAATCCTATCGAAGCTTTTCGAAAAAATATTCGTTTTAAGTATAACTCCTCATCTAAATGAACACGACATCATCCCGGATCACCAGTTCGGATTCAGAGCGAAACATGGTACAATAGAACAAGTGCATAGAATTGTCACCCTTATTAGATCGGCGTTTGAGAAAAAGCAATACTGCTCAGCACTGTTTATAGACATTTCCCAAGCTTTTGACAAAGTTTGGCATGATGGGCTACTCATCAAAATAACACGAATGCTTCCTCAAAACACTCACAAGCTTCTGGAGAGCTTTCTAACAGGCAGAACATTCATAGTAAGGTCGCAAGATAAATACTCCCCTCTCAAGAAAATTACTGCTGGTGTTCCCCAAGGCAGCATATTAGGACCGCTTCTATATATAATATACACAGCGGATATGCCAACAAACCTGAGCACGCATACCTCTACATTTGCAGACGACACAGCATTTATTAGCGTTAACCATGACCCAAAAGTCGCATCGCAAAATCTGCAGTCCCACATCAATGAACTAGAGGCATGGCTAGAAAAATGGAGAATAAAGGTTAACCCGGCTAAATGTGCTCACTTAACTTTCACGCTCAGAAGACAAACGTGCCCAGCAGTAAAAATAAATAACATCACTGTTCCGGTAGAAAACCATGTAAAGTACTTGGGAATTCATATAGATAGACGCTTGACCTGGTCTCGTCATATCGAAGCGAAAATAACGGCTATGAAACTTAAAGCAGCTCAACTACATTGGCTTCTCGGTGGAAACTCAAACTTGTCTTTAGACAACAAAATTCTGCTATACAAGTCCATCATAAAACCAATATGGACATATGGCATCCAATTATGGGGTACTGCATGCGCATCTAACATCCAAAAGCTTCAAAGAAGACAGTCTAGAATATTACGACAAATTGTCTGCGCCCCATGGTATATACGTAATGAAATTATCCACAGAGATCTCAACGTCCCCACTATCCAGGAGGAAATTAAAAAATATTCAATAAGCTACATCGATAAACTAATGGTTCACCCTAACTACCTCGCTCGGGGTTTGCTTCAGTTCGAAGGTCACCAGAGGCTAAAAAGAACCGATACTTTGAGCCTAACTAGAAGACAGTCTTAAAATTTGAATACAGCAGTTAGTGGTTACACTGGTAACAACTAATAAACAACAAGTAGAATTAAGATTTGAATACATATTGTAAATTTCGATAAGAAAGATTCAATAATAAAAATAATTTTAAAAAAAAAAAAAAAAAAAAATTTGGAATTTATCAAAAAGCATTAAAAATATTACATTTTAGATGCAGCTTATGGAAATCACTAAAAGTGTTTTCTTTTCTACACAAAAAATAAGTGGTAGACTTTCCAATCATGTTAGCTAATTTTTGCAAATTTCCACTAATTTAGCAATTTTTACCGAATTTTTGCTATTCCTTATAGTTAAAGTGACTTCAAATCAATTTTATGGTTTGGTTGAAGTATTAAAACATCTGGCGAATTTTCGCTGTTTTTTTTTTTTTTTTTTGTTATTTTCCGACATTTTGTTTTTTTAACCGATTTAATGATTTATAAATTTTTTTGCTTCTCTCCAAGTTTGCAATTATTCGCGAATTATAGCCACGTTCGCGGTAGAAGCTTTTTATTCCTGTAAGTTTTCTGATTCTTTACAGCTTGAACGATTTTTAATAAATAGTAGACTTTGCCATCATTTCGCTGTTAACAAATATTTGCGAATTTCCCCTAATTTAGCATTTTTTACCGGATTTTTGCCATTCCTTATAGTTTAAGTGAATTTAAATAAATTTTATGGTTTGTTCGAAATATCAAAAAATTTCGCGAATTTTCGCTATTTTTGCAAAAAAATTTTATATATTTCGACAACTTGTTTTTTAAGCGATTTCAAATAAATTTTAAGGTTTTTTTTCCAAGTTTGCATTTTTTCGCGAATTTTATCCATGTTCGCGTTATAAGCGATTTTTTTCTGTGGTTCTTTAGAGCTTTAACGATTTTTAATATATACCCGCTGTTTGCAAATTTTTGCGAATTTTCGCTAGTTTAACTATTTTTACCGAATTTTTGCAATTCCTTATAGTTTTAGCGACTTTTAATCAATTTTATGGCTTTTTTGAAATGTTAAAAATTTTCGCTATTTTTGCAAATTTTCCGATTTTTTGCAATTTTCGCTAGACTATCAAATCCTAAATGGGGTTTTGTTAGTTTCGAAAGTACTTTAAGTCGTTCCACACGAGAATTAGTTTGCAGTGTTCGTTAAATATACTAATTAATTAACAAAGATGCCACTTGATTGATATTTTTAGCTATGTTGTTTAAATTGAGTTACTGAATTGCTGTATTGTTACCGTAAGCAATAAACTGTGCCGGTAAAATTAACGTTAACGTTAGTTGTTAAAAGTTAGAGAATTCCACTACTGGGCAAATTTAATAACAATGGCACGTCGTTAAGATAATATTGTTGCCGAGTTTCAGAATTTTTTCAACTGAAAATAGTGAACCATTTTCGAGTTATTCCAATATACATATCGCTCATTTGCTGCAAGACCGGCATAACTCAAAAAATTAAATTTGGAGTTAGAGAAGAATTGTTCGCTTTGTTTTTCTTTATATTGTGTATTAAATTCATCTTTATATCTTTTATACTTTTCCAGTTTGAAGAAAATGTGTCTTCTTCTTTAATTCTAAGTAGTTAGAGCAAATGAGAAAATTCGCAGGTCGACTTTAAGAATGGGTCAAATGTGGCTAATGAATTATTTGAGGGGTCTAAAACAATTTCCGAATTATTTTCTTTCTAATGAAACCGGTTTGGGACACATCCTTTGTATGGTTTCAAAGTCTATAGCGTACTTAGATAGCAGAAATGTTTGTGTTTTGTACATAAGTATATACCATGCGTGTGCTGTAGGGTATGAAAACACTTTGTTATATTATAAAAATTTAAGTTTTAATTTTCAAATAATAAGTTTTTTTTAATCATTGAAGTTTTCAATATTTTTCTTTAAGATTTTGATTATTATATAAATAAATTTTCAACGATTGAATTTCATATTAATTTAAATAAATTATCAAAAAGTAATTTCAATTTTTGGGAATAAAAAATTTTAATTTCAAAAGATTTTGTTATTTGTGCTTAATTCCCAGTTTTTATTCTTGATAAAAACACTTGAAATTTATTGTTGATGGGATAAGCTATTCCTATGCATTTCACTGGTTGCTTAGGCCAGATCATCAGGAAACTTCATCCATAAAGATTTTAGACAAACTAAAGATATTAAACCAAATAAAACTGTTAAACGTATAAGACTTATAGCAACAGTTTTACTTGTAACAATATCAAAGCTTGAACAAAATACATCAACAATAAAAAAGTGGGTTTATCTCGTCTTACACTCCCCACTACAATTAGTTGAAATTCTCTCAACATTAATTGTAGTTGTAAGTAGGTTAAGAAAAACAAAATAAAAAACAAACAACAACTTACAAAAGATGTTGTCAATTAAGTGTTTTTTTAGGCCGTGCACTTGCCTGTTTATTATCAAAAAGTAATTTAAATTTTTGGGAATAAAAAATTTTAATTTCAAAAGATTTTGTTATTTGTGCTTAATTCCCAGTTTTTATTCTTGATAAAAACACTTGAAATTTATTGTTGATGGGATAAGCTATTCCTATGCATTTCACTGGTTGCTTAGGCCAGATCATCAGGAAACTTCATCCATAAAGATTTTAGACAAACTAAAGATATTAAACCAAATAAAACTGTTAAACGTATAAGACTTATAGCAACAGTTTTACTTGTAACAATATCAAAGCTTGAACAAAATACATCAACAATAAAAAAGTGGGTTTATCTCGTCTTACACTCCCCACTACAATTAGTTGAAATTCTCTCAACATTAATTGTAGTTGTAAGTAGGTTAAGAAAAACAAAATAAAAAACAAACAACAACTTACAAAAGATGTTGTCAATTAAGTGTTTTTTTAGGCCGTGCACTTGCCTGTTTATTATCAAAAAGTAATTTCAATTTTTGGGAATAAAAAATTTTAATTTCAAAAGATTTTGTTATTTGTGCTTAATTCCCAGTTTTTATTCTTGATAAAAACACTTGAAATTTATTGTTGATGGGATAAGCTATTCCTATGCATTTCACTGGTTGCTTAGGCCAGATCATCAGGAAACTTCATCCATAAAGATTTTAGACAAACTAAAGATATTAAACCAAATAAAACTGTTAAACGTATAAGACTTATAGCAACAGTTTTACTTGTAACAATATCAAAGCTTGAACAAAATACATCAACAATAAAAAAGTGGGTTTATCTCGTCTTACACTCCCCACTACAATTAGTTGAAATTCTCTCAACATTAATTGTAGTTGTAAGTAGGTTAAGAAAAACAAAATAAAAAACAAACAACAACTTACAAAAGATGTTGTCAATTAAGTGTTTTTTTAGGCCGTGCACTTGCCTGTAATAATATACAGGCAAGTGCACGGCCTAAAAAAACACTTAATTGACAACATCTTTTGTAAGTTGTTGTTTGTTTTTTATTTTGTTTTTCTTAACCTACTTACAACTACAATTAATGTTGAGAGAATTTCAACTAAGTGTAGTGGGGAGTGTAAGACGAGATAAACCCACTTTTTTATTGTTGATGTATTTTGTTCAAGCTTTGATATTGTTACAAGTAAAACTGTTGCTATAAGTCTTATACGTTTAACAGTTTTATTTGGTTTAATATCTTTAGTTTGTCTAAAATCTTTATGGATGAAGTTTCCTGATGATCTGGACTAAGCAACCAGTGAAATGCATAGGAATAGCTTATCCCATCAACAATAAATTTCAAGTGTTTTTATCAAGAATAAAAACTGGGAATTAAGCACAAATAACAAAATCTTTTGAAATTAAAATTTTTTATTCCCAAAAATTGAAATTACTTTTTGATAATAAACAGGCAAGTGCACGGCCTAAAAAAACACTTAATTGACAACATCTTTTGTAAGTTGTTGTTTGTTTTTTATTTTGTTTTTCTTAACCTACTTACAACTACAATTAATGTTGAGAGAATTTCAACTAATTGTAGTGGGGAGTGTAAGACGAGATAAACCCACTTTTTTATTGTTGATGTATTTTGTTCAAGCTTTGATATTGTTACAAGTAAAACTGTTGCTATAAGTCTTATACGTTTAACAGTTTTATTTGGTTTAATATCTTTAGTTTGTCTAAAATCTTTATGGATGAAGTTTCCTGATGATCTGGCCTAAGCAACCAGTGAAATGCATAGGAATAGCTTATCCCATCAACAATAAATTTCAAGTGTTTTTATCAAGAATAAAAACTGGGAATTAAGCACAAATAACAAAATCTTTTGAAATTAAAATTTTTTATTCCCAAAAATTGAAATTACTTTTTGATAATAAACAGGCAAGTGCACGGCCTAAAAAAACACTTAATTGACAACATCTTTTGTAAGTTGTTGTTTGTTTTTTATTTTGTTTTTCTTAACCTACTTACAACTACAATTAATGTTGAGAGAATTTCAACTAATTGTAGTGGGGAGTGTAAGACGAGATAAACCCACTTTTTTATTGTTGATGTATTTTGTTCAAGCTTTGATATTGTTACAAGTAAAACTGTTGCTATAAGTCTTATACGTTTAACAGTTTTATTTGGTTTAATATCTTTAGTTTGTCTAAAATCTTTATGGATGAAGTTTCCTGATGATCTGGCCTAAGCAACCAGTGAAATGCATAGGAATAGCTTATCCCATCAACAATAAATTTCAAGTGTTTTTATCAAGAATAAAAACTGGGAATTAAGCACAAATAACAAAATCTTTTGAAATTAAAATTTTTTATTCCCAAAAATTGAAATTACTTTTTGATAATAAACAGGCAAGTGCACGGCCTAAAAAAACACTTAATTGACAACATCTTTTGTAAGTTGTTGTTTGTTTTTTATTTTGTTTTTCTTAACCTACTTACAACTACAATTAATGTTGAGAGAATTTCAACTAATTGTAGTGGGGAGTGTAAGACGAGATAAACCCACTTTTTTATTGTTGATGTATTTTGTTCAAGCTTTGATATTGTTACAAGTAAAACTGTTGCTATAAGTCTTATACGTTTAACAGTTTTATTTGGTTTAATATCTTTAGTTTGTCTAAAATCTTTATGGATGAAGTTTCCTGATGATCTGGCCTAAGCAACCAGTGAAATGCATAGGAATAGCTTATCCCATCAACAATAAATTTCAAGTGTTTTTATCAAGAATAAAAACTGGGAATTAAGCACAAATAACAAAATCTTTTGAAATTAAAATTTTTTATTCCCAAAAATTGAAATTACTTTTTGATAATAAGCAGGCAAGTGCACGGCCTAAAAAAACACTTAATTGACAACATCTTTTGTAAGTTGTTGTTTGTTTTTTATTTTGTTTTTCTTAACCTACTTACAACTACAATTAATGTTGAGAGAATTTCAACTAATTGTAGTGGGGAGTGTAAGACGAGATAAACCCACTTTTTTATTGTTGATGTATTTTGTTCAAGCTTTGATATTGTTACAAGTAAAACTGTTGCTATAAGTCTTATACGTTTAACAGTTTTATTTGGTTTAATATCTTTAGTTTGTCTAAAATCTTTATGGATGAAGTTTCCTGATGATCTGGCCTAAGCAACCAGTGAAATGCATAGGAATAGCTTATCCCATCAACAATAAATTTCAAGTGTTTTTATCAAGAATAAAAACTGGGAATTAAGCACAAATAACAAAATCTTTTGAAATTTAAATAAATTATTTACCATTGATTTTTACTTATTGAAAAATCAAAAGATTTTCATTTTAATACTTAATATATGAATATCAATTCATCTCTAAATGTGCTACTACCCTTGCTCGTAATTCTTTAAAAAAAAATATATAACTAATCTCAACATAACATGTTAGATAGTTTCGGAGAGGCACAAATATCCACTTACCTCACCTCGTAGTCCTATTTTCTTTTTGAATGAATAACTAATGTGTCCGCATTAGTAGGAATCTATTTATCTTTAAAATCTCATAAAAATCTGAAAGGTTGTTTCAGAGATGCAGAAATTTCCCCACCTTCCTTTTTGGACTTATTTTCAAAAAAATGTAATGTTCGTTTGCCCTATATGTAGGAATCTATCTATCGTTTTAAATTTTATTAAAATCTAAGATGCAGTTTCGGAGAGGCAGAAATTACCCCCTCGTTATCCTACTTTTAATAATATATTTAGCCATAATATATAAATACAGTGTAAATTCGATAATCCGGACTCCACTAATCCGGAATATTCGGTAATCCGGACAGAATTTTGCAGCTCATTGCGTATTCTATAATCCGGATTGATTGCAATACTATAATCCAGATTGAATAACACCCGTTTTTATTTATTTTTTTTTTATTCAAATCACAGCATGCTTTGTAAATACAGTTATTGCGTGTTTTATAATCCGGATTGGTTGCAACTCTATAGTCCGGATTGAATAACACTTTGTCAAACGAAATTAATATAATCTATTGTTAAGTATGCATGTATGTATGTATGTATGTATATATGTATGTATGTATGTATGTATGTATGTATGTATGTATGTATGTATGTATGTATGTAAATGTGTATTTTTTATTTTAACTGAACTGCACAATTTTTATTAATGTTTTTGTGTTTAATTTTGCTATGAATTATTATAATTTTTAATAAATACATACATTCGGTAATCCGGAGAATTCGCTACTCCGGATTGGGGTCTGCAATCAATTATCCGGATTATCGAATTTTTACTGTATAAACCATCCTCGCAAAATTGTATTTCCAATGACACCGGTTTGGAGCACATCGGTTGGATGGTTTCAGAGTCTTTAATCGACATAGAAACATTTTTTGTATTTCATATGTTTTTGTATATAGGACCATATTTACATTATGCAATTAACGCCGCAACTTGCCGCAGCTTTCGCATGCAACTTTTTGTTTGTTAGCAAGAGGTGTAGGGAAGAAAAGGGGGTTGAAAGAGTTAAAAAAATGCTTGAAAAAAATTTAAATTTAAATGTAAAAA
The DNA here is from genome assembly GCA_930367215.1 of Pollenia angustigena. Taxonomy (NCBI): domain Eukaryota; kingdom Metazoa; phylum Arthropoda; class Insecta; order Diptera; family Polleniidae; genus Pollenia; species Pollenia angustigena. The sequence continues at coordinate 181,730,797 of OV884057.1, read as the reverse complement.
GAGTTTCGTAGAAACTACTTTTAAAGAAAATAGAAAAAAAAACTCGGCGATAATTGCATAGATCTAAATGCGGTCTAAATTAAAGTTTCGAAGGCCCTGCAAACATCGGTCTGGCAGACCGGGTGCGAGTATAGTGTTTCATATTTTGACGTGAGTATTAGAAGGTTCAATGAACTTTTACCCCCCTAAATTAAATACAAATATTTTTTCTTTTCGATTTAATACAAATAACGCCACCTTCTCTAAAAATCCCCTACAATTTTATTGTACTCAAACTTAAATAAAAAATTTACCAAAATCTTGTGGATTAAAGTTGCTAAACCACACAAAAAACTTTTCCTAGCAATATTTTAGTAAAACTTTAATTAATTTCCTTTTGCTTAATATTTTTTCGTTTTAGGTTTTTTTATCCGCCGCTGCAATAAAAATATTTTCCTGTAAGTAGTTTTAAGTTCATCGATTCAATTTGATAATCTTACCAGGAAACCCGCCAGAAAAAAATAGCAAAAACTAGAAAATAAACAGCTTAAATTCCAACTATTTGTTCGTCTTTTTCTTAACAACTTTTCAAATGTTCCTATATTGTTATCAGTCTGCCGCCTCTTAAGCAAAGTTTTTGCTGACTGCTTTCTTCTACATTTTTTTGCTTTTGGTAGTTTGTGAATGGGAAATTCCTTAAAATTTAGCTGTTAATTGAGTTTCGGCAAAAAAAACTTGCACATTTACCATAAAAAAGTGTTCACTTAATTTTGGCTAAAAGTTTATAAAATGTTTGCTTGATTGTGTCTAAATAAATTTATTTGCTTTGGCAGTGCTGTAATATTTTATGTATTTATGTATATTTTAATTTCTACTTGGATTTAGAGAATTATATTCAATTTACAAACCGCCAAAAAACGAGAGGTGCAAAATAAAATATTTTATTTGATTATTTTTGTGGTAGTTTTGAGGTTTTCTAATTTCTAATTAAGTGTGTGTGTGTTTATTAAATGCAGCCAAACCTTGTAGGAAAGTTTGCTACAGAGTTTTTAGGAATTATGCATATTAGAATTAGAAAAAAATTCCTACCGGAATACAGGAATTTTATAAGTTTTTTTTTTGCTTTTTGAATTGTGAAATAGTTAAAATGTAGTTAAATGTAAATTTTAAATATTATTTCATTACGTTTTTTTTTTTAATAGAGTTAAGTTTTTGTTTGTGGTTTTAAGTAATTCCCTACATTTTGTTGTAGCTTCCTTTGCACGGTGGTAAAGTGTGCATAAACGCATTCGATATGAAAATTGCTCAAAATGAAAAAAACTTTAGCTGCCAGATTTCAAAATTATTTCCGCTAAACAGGTATCTATTTTGCACCATTGAATTGCGTATACCACAGTAAACCATGTTAATGCATTGGCTGTGTGTATGCTTTCAAAAGTATAATTTTAACTTCGTTTAAAAAAAGTATATACAGTATACTCGTCATATAAAATGCAAAAGGGCCTATCGTCATTTTAAAAAAATTTCAGGAGCGGTAACGTCAAATGCGGTCGGGCTGGACCAAATTCATGCAAGAGTCATAAAACTTCTTCTACCTAAGTTACTAGGTTACATCGGGGGGAGGGGGGGGGGGTGCTTTAAAACCATGTGAGGTAAGGCCATAATGGCTTTATTGCTCAATTGAATGGGAGATAAAGTCATAATGGCTTTATTGCCCAATCATAGACAGGTAAGGTCATATTTAAAATTTTGCGAAATGAAAGATAAAGCCATATTTTTTTCGCAAATGAGAGATAAAGCCATATTTTTTCAGAATATTGTTATGCATGGTGTTAACATTCTGTTAAAGGGAAAATCCTTAGTTATCTTTGAAAAACATTTTTTTATTCTTGTGACGCACGCAGTAAAACTTTATTCAGCGCAGCCACCTGCCGCGTCCTACTGGAGGCCGCCACGCAAAAAACTTTAGTATGCGAAGCCAGATTTCAATACTTAACTTTAGTGTCTCTGGAACTGAAATGAGAGATAAAGCCATTTTCTAATATTGCTAATGTGAGCTAAGGCCATTATGGCTTTATCTCCCATTCAAATGAAAAAAACAAGAAAAAGGCTTTATCTCCCTATTGAATGAGAGATAAAGGCATAATGGCGTTATCTTACATGGTATTAAAGCCACCCCCGGTTACATCACTCACATACTTAACACCATTATCACCACCAGTCAGTTTCCAAGTTGCTGGAAATATGGAAAGATCATCCCTGTACCTAAAACTGCAAATGAGTATCGTCGTATATCTATACTACCTTATTTATCTAAAGTATTCGAGAGATTTTTACATGAGCAAATTAGTAAATACTTGACAAATCACCAGCTACTAGTTAAAAATCAATCTGCGTTCAGAGAAAGGCATAGCTGTGTTACATCGTTCATCAGTGTATCCGAAGATATCTGACGAAATATTGATGAAGACGGAGTTACGTTCCTTGTACTTTTGGATCACTCTAAAGCATTTGACTCAATCAACCGTGAAATTCTGTGCACTAAGTTATAAAATAAGTTTAACTTTTCTTCAACTGCCACAACACTACTAGGAACTTATCTTTCTAATCAGCACCAATATGTTGCTGCTGGTCAGTCTTTATTTACTGCTCTACTTGTGCCTATGGGGATACCACATAGATATATTCTTGGGCCTCTATTATTCACACTATACATCAATGATTTACCTAGTCGTCATTTGTGCTACAGTCGTATTAATGATGATGTTTAAATATATATTAGTTGTAAAAAGAAGATTGTAAAAATTGTATCGCTTAGCTCTCTGTGGATCTAAATCGGATATATATATGGGCGTCGTCGAATGGACTATACTTAAATCCAAAAAATCACAGTGCCTGATTATAGCATAAAGGAATAAAATATTGTTGTTGATAATCCGATATTATCAGGAAATCAAACTATTTCAATTGTTGAATCAGCTATGAATATTGGAATTATTTTTAATAGAACTTTTCAGTGGAATTCTCACATTTTTTCTGTTTTTGGATAATGTTTTTCTATGCTCAGAACTCTATACCCTTCACAACATGTTACACCTCTAAATATTCGTGTGCTTCTCGCGTTTTTAATGCCAAAGCTACTATATGGTTGTGAACTTTTTGCTTTATGTGATTCAATAAAATTATATGATGGAACTTCTCTATGTTCTAAATCTTTATACGGAGTTAATCTTGAAGTATTGCTTAAAATTAAATCACTAATACTCATTCATAAAACTATATACACCCAAGAACCATCTTATTTATACGATCGTCTACAATTTGCACGTTCTAACAGAGGAAAACACATCATACAATTTAGATATCGTACATAACTTCCTGAATGGCAGGTCTTTACAAATACTATACGATACCAAACACAGTACAAACGTAATGCAATTTAAAAAAAAATTGTTCTCAAGCCTTTAATTATAACACCTTTTTTGCATTCTTTATATACCTCTGTGCTTATAAATAAATATTTTTCTTTTCCTCTAGTATATCGACCCCTTTGCGCAAAATTATCGTTGATATTGCAAGCGAAAGCAGAGAAAAGTAGAAAAATGGCTGTCCTGTAAAATTTGGTTTTTGTAACATACGATTATTTCGCGCAAAGGGGTAGATATATTTTATGTATTTCATTCTTTTCTATAAAACTAAAATTATGTTTTGCTTTTGTCTAATTTAATGCATGTAACTACAATCAATTTTATTGTTTAAGATCACATACTGTAATTAAAAAGATTAAATTCTTGTTATATGTGATATCTTATAAATAAATAAATAACAACGTCTGTGATTATAACAAAGACTTTTTTCTAACCTACAACTTTAACAAATTATGAATACCAACGTACGTAAATTTTACGTGTAGTTTTTCTTAAATTGTTGCTACGGAAGCGTGTATCGGCCTTAAGGCACAAGATTCCACAAACGCTAGCAAGAATAGCTTGTAAATAAGCACGAAATCAAAAATAAAACTTTTTCAGGCTACTTTAAGTGATTGTTCTATAAAAGAATACACGGAAATTTTACATAAAAATCGGCAATTCGCACTGAGCTCCAAATAAAATTTGTTCGTGAAGCCTGGTACTTTTCTTTGTTTTTCTTGCTTTATAAAATTAACTTTATTGTTTAAGGTAATATAAAAAAAATCGTTATGATTCTTGGGTATATGATACTTTCATAAAAAAACTGTTTTTGTTATCACAATAGTTTTCTTTTTATCAAGTTTCTTATCGCTCCTGAAAAATTTTCTAAAAATGATGATAACCCTTTTTCATTTTATTTGTCAATATCTATATAAACATATTTTTCTTTTATTGTTATTTGTTTTAAGCCAAATAAAGCTTATTATTGTTTTCTCTGCTGTTGCATTTACAGTTTCCTAATAATGCCGCCACTTCTACTAAATTACGTTTAAACGTAAGGGACTTTAAAAAGGAGTTTCATTACCAATTCGAACCAACTAACTAACTATTGTGTAAAGTATCTGTATTCTCCTCTTCCATTCCCTGACTCTGTATTCCATTTGTAATTTTAGAGCTTAACTATCCACAAAAGTGGCCATTGCTGTGTGGAAACCTAATTAAAATCTCATTACACATTCCAATATAATTTCATATGCGCATTTGTGTACAACAGTAACAAGATATGAAACAAAAATCCTGTTACACCAACCACCATTTTACTGGCAAACAATTAAATGAGTCAGCAGTATTTTTGATTTGGTTTTTGTTTGAATTTTTAGGAAATTTTAATAAAAAAAAAAACAAAACAAAATAAAGCAAAATTACAAAATATAAAGGTCATATCAGAAGTAACGAAAAACAGACTAGCGGAACAAAATAATGAAATTATAACATAATCATGAAAGACCATCGAAATAAAAAAAAAAAATTAAAATGCGTTTGTTTGTTTATTGTTTAATTGGTTTGTTTCCTATAAACTCCAAAGTTACGGAACCAATTTCCCTTATAACTTTAACAGTAATTTTCTGATTACTCGATGCTTTATATAGTATATAAACTAGGGTATTCATTCGGTTAACCGCCAATCGGTTAACCGATTAATTACTAACCGATTAACTGATCGGTTAATTTCAAATTGGCTTTTTTCAATTAACGATTAAACCGGTTAATTTCGGTCGATTAACCGATGTAACAAAAATTTCAATATTTTGTAGTATTATAATATATTTGTTGTGTTTTTAATTATTTGTTTCGTCTCATATACAAAATGTATATTTTATACAAACAAAGATGGTGTTCAGTGACCAATTTTCCGTCAACACCTTTTTTTGTTTCACGTTTCTCATACATATCTTCTCATATCAGTACATATTTTAACAGAATTAACCGAAACAATTAAAAGTGTTAAAATTTAAAAAAAAAACTCTAATGGCATAATGGCGTATTCTATATGTTAAGAGAAATCCTGGAAAAGGACTGAGAAATTAGATCTACGATAGGTAAAAGAATTTTTTTGCAGGTCAAGTTTTGTCAAAACTAAAGAAATGAATCGCTTTAATCCTAACCATTTAAACCAAATTACTTTTCTAAAAGATTATTTTATAAGATCTCCTTCAACTATTGAAATAACTAATAAAATTATCTCAGTTTATATTATTTTTTTTAAAATACATATTTGGGGGATTCACAAGGAAGTCATAAAGTCTCAAAATAATAACAAGAAATATATGTCGTCGGCTTAATATGCAAACCGGCTAAATTCACTTTTTATGTAAATTGAGATGTTGATGCCGTGTGGTAGAGAAGGATAAGCCTCGTCGCATGTGGTTTTTCTTCTATTCAAGTCTTGAAGTGTGTAAGACTAACTTTATTTTTAATTTCCCATCAAGCTGCAAATAGGGAAAATAAAAAGTTTTTCGTCTCTCCTGTAAAATATGCTGAAAGTGAGTTAATAGGTTAGCATAATAAGCCGACGATATGACTGCTGTGTACTACTGTACAGTTAGGACGAATCAATGAACACAGCATTAAAATTTTTATTTATTTCAAACAATTGTAAAATATTATTTAGGATATTATGACGATATGACTTGATAGCACAAGGTATTAATTGCAAAAATGCATATTACATATTTATGAATTGTTTTTTTGTTTGCTCGTTTTAGTTCAAGAATTGTTATGTTTAGTATGTTATTGTTTTTTTGTTTTAGTAAAAAACTCCAAATAATAAACAAATAATGCATTTTTATATACTGAAATAACCATATTTATAAAAAAAACTTGATTAAACGGCTAACCGATCAAAAACAAAACTAACCGATTACTAACCGATTAAACCAAAACCTCGGTTAATTAATCGAGCGATTAACCGATTAAAGGAAAAAGTCGATTAAATGAATACCCTACTATAAACATATGTTAAATTTCAAGTGGGCGTGGCATCTTTCATCAAAGGCAATATTGACGGACAGCAAACTAAAGATATGTATATGTATGTTCCACTAACTTCCACTAGAACATAGGGCGTCCAAAAACATGCCACTTAAAAATTGTGCAAACTCAACAGAAGATGGCCGCACCAATACAGCACTCCACCTCAGGGTATACACCAACTATACAATTACCAAGGTCAATACTCCTATGTAGATTGCAGCACCGAAAACAGAACTCCAAAACAAGGCTCCACGGTAAACACAATACGCCAACAGAGCAATGTAAATACTATCATTCAGATAGCAGCACAGTAAAACACCAATTACACTACTCGACACGCCTGCTCTTCTGGGCGTTATAAAATTGATAGCTAAACAATTTTATATGATCATAAATCATAAAAAATTTAAAACTAATAAAAAAATAAATCGCTTTCAAAATTATACAGTGCCAATGTTCTGTAACACCCGCGTCAAAAAACTTTTCGATTAAAAAGTGAAAAATGAAACAAAACTGCCATTAATTGAAACAAACAACTTAACTTCGTCTGTAAGATTTTTGGCGAGTAATAGCTGTTACGTAAGGAAATTTCTAGCCAATTTACAGAAAAAGTGTGTCTGTAAAATGTTTGTAAGAAAATTCCCGTTTTGAAATGTCAAATAAACTCAGGAATAAAAATCGGGGGAGAAAAAAATGTCAACACTTAAAAAAATATTAAAAATTTAATGAGATAAAAGTTTTGTTCCTGGTTGATTTTTTTATTGTTTTTTTTTATTCCCTATGCTAATCCCCGCGAAGCTTAACGCTTGTCTGCAGGAAAGAAACCAGAGTCTATGGCGGGAATCGAACCCGCAACCCCGGGGTTGATAAACTAGCTCACTACTAGCTAGCCTACCGGGACACTTAATTATTTTGGTTTTAATATTTTTGAAAAATACACGAATGTTTTCAAAGCCATTTTGTAAACAACAACCATTAAACCCGCACTTTAAATTATTTTGTATATTTGACGGTTCGATTTTCAACACCGTCATTAAAAATTTTTAAATTTTATTTAATTTTGGTCGCCGCCAACGATATGTGTAACTGGCGTTCTCAACGTCTGCAATTTCACATCGGCTTTGATTGGAATGTTATGACATTTATAAAGTAATCTTTTTTTCTATGGATAGTTTTCGAAATGAGTTAAATACACAATTTTTCCCCCTTTTGAGGAACGATGGAATATTTTTCGATGCGAGAAGTTCTCACCAATGTTACAGAACATGGGTACAGTTTAGGTTTACCCTTATGTGTGTGGCAGGGAACTTTTTTAATTAACCCTTAAGCAAACGCCAAAATGATTTTACGCATACGAACCCCAGGGCCTGGCTGGGACTCATTGTATTTTATATGGAGCTTTTTGTGGCTATAGAAAAACGCACACTAACGAACCCCTCGGCCTGGCTGGAACTAGTACTGGGATACTATCGACATTTTCTACTATCGATGTTTATCGATAGTTCTGATTTCACTATCGATAAATCGATATTACTATCGACTGAATGTTTGTCCTTAGGAAGGAAAACTTAAACTAGATTTTTATCAGTCTACAGTTCGTTGTTTTTATCACTTTATTGAACGTATGAGAAGAATGTATCTACTTTATTTTAGATGACTGTTTTTAAAAATTGTGATGTTTATAAGCACCTTTCTGAAGGAACGAAAGTAAAAGGGACTAAAATATTTTACTGTAACTTTAAATAATATTCTTAATTGGATTCTCAACCCAAAAGGTAATCATTCTAGCGGACTTTTCCTCTAATGGTCGTTTATTGTTTTATCCTATGCTCGCAATTGCAATTGCATTGTTATTTGATTTTTTTACAACATCATAAAACTATTTGACATTTTAGTCCCAATGTAAACATATAAAAATTTCGGCATAAAGGACCTAAGTTAGTAGTAAAAAAGCACAGCTAAGCAATCCATACCACCTGTCATTATTTTTGTTTGTATTTATTGCTGTCATTCTGCGCGAATTAATAATAGCAAGTAAAAACTTGCGGAAAAAAACTGTGTGTGTGTATAGCTGCTGTGAGAATGGAGAGAAAAACACCCGTAACTACTGAATAGTCACACCTAGAGATGTAAAATGTATGAGCATTCCCAATATTTAATTTTCTCGAAAACCGACTCTATAACAGACGGACGGACAGCCAGACGGACATGAAGTCCAAGATTAAAAAACGGAACAAATTAGGATGTATCCAATCCAATTCCGTTTTTTTAATCTTAGACTTTATGTCCGTCTCATTATATGTCTCATATTTTAACCAAATTTGGTTTTACCCTAACCTAATATAAAATTGGTTTCCTTTATGAAACAGATAACTTTTTAAATTTTCCCTTCATTGATGGTCGACTTTACGTTTCACGATACGGCCTACTCCGTCTACTGCACCTCTGCCATGAGAAGTAGCGAAGAAATTCCACTCAAAATGGTTAACACCAAATTCATTCTTAAAATGTGGAATGCTACGTAAAATAGATTTGTTTTTAAACTGACTACCGCATCCATCGGAAAAAAACACGGATTTTAGATACTGCATGATGCTTTTGAATATTTTTAATAAGTATTGATAAAAAGCAATAAACATCGTATTTATTGTGTGTTAGCTGATCACTTATAATGGCAAATGATTTAGTGCAGCCATGTAGCCACGCTACACAAGTGAAAATAGTTACTTGAGCATAGCTGAAATGAGCAGACTGAATTTCATTTTGAGAAATAAGTCTGTAATTTTCGGCAAAGCCAATTTGCAGAATCAGATCATGCTTTCCGTTTTTCCTCAAAGTATTTTTGTTGAGATCGTTTAAAAAAAGTATGTTGTTTAAACGACGGCAGTTGGGATTCCAATTCAAAAATTAAATCTGAACTGGCGCTTCGGTAAAACTTAATACCATACGATTGTCTATAATTCTCCATTGCTTCCATTTAGTAACCTCATCCAATAAAACCCCAAAATTCGCATGGTATTGACAAACACACATGTTGTGAGGCAACTTATCAGACAATTCCACTATTGTTGGTCGATTCTCATGGAATTTCGTTCCAGAAATTTTTTGATCACTAAACTCAGCTTGAAACAGCTTAAAAGCCTGATTTACCGTCATTATCATAAATCTCTTAGCTAATGTTTAATTTTTCTCGAAAAGCTGCGCATTTAATCTCAACGTATGTTGGGGGTAGATCACAACATGTTGAGTCATCTAATGCTAAATCAAGCTCCCTCCCGGTAAGTCGGGGTGTACCACAAGGTTCGATTCTTGGACCTCTTCTGTTCTCAGTCTATTCAAATGATCTCCCGGATACATTTGAGCTACATATGTAAATCTAGAATGTATGCGGATGATGTCCAATTTCATGTTAGTTGTAAAGTAAATTCAATTGATTTATGCGTAAAAAATCTAACGGCTCAGTTAGGCGAACGTTGCTGTACCCGTCATGTACCGCACCGTACTGTAAGCACGTTGGTGCACTTATAGAACGTTTAAAAACGTGCCATATGTTTTCCCATAAATAAACAAAAAGCAATAGTATACATAAAACAAAACACACAGTGATGGGAATTAAAAATGTTCAAATGGTGGCTGTTGTACAGAAAAGGTACCACGTGATTTAAATCTTATACATATATAAATACGGAAGCAATTTTTTTATCGTTGATTTTAAAGTATCTTAACGTCCACCGATTTTAATGAAACATATGTATATCGTTTTAAAGGTATTTTTGTGTAGAAATGCACAATATACATTTTTTTCTAGATTTTGAGGATTAAATGGTTTTAAAAGCGTTTTAAATTTGTTTGCAAACACACGCACATACATATATAAAAAGAAGTTGTGTGTTTTGTTATTCTCCCAAAATGTGTTTTTTTCTTGCATTATACTGGCAAACACACATGTGCACACATGTATAAAAGACGGTGTGCTCTATGTTGTTCTCCCAAAATGTTTTTGTTTTCATTTTGCACTTGCAAACACACATGTATAAACGTATTAGGACAGGGTTACCTTAGACATTTTAAAAAATGAAGTCGCGTTAAAACGTCGTTTAGGAAAATAAAAGTCGGAAACTTTTTTTATGACTTTTAACGAAGATCTGTGTTTCTATTTTTACTTTGATAACATTTCATGAAAATCTTATAAATAAATTACGGGGATATGCACAATATATTTTTTTTCTAAATGTTTGGAATAAAAGTGTTTAAAAAGCATTTTAATTTATCCTATAGACACACGTACAAAGATAGGTGAATAGTGAATTTAGCCGTTCTCTTAAAATGTGTACGATTTTATTGTACAACGCACAGGTGCTCTCAAAAGTAAATGTGAAGTGGTCGAATTTCAGCACCGGGCGATCCAAGTGGTATTAAAACAGTATTTTGTGTATGTAAAAAATTTTAAAATTTAATATTATATAATAGAAAAACTTGTATTTTAGCATATATAAATTTTTAGCATACATATATTGTAAATGTGCGTACACCAAAAAAGGTTTTGATACCATTTAAAGTATTTTATATGTTTTACATTTCCATTATATGTGTATATGCATTTGTTTACTTTAAACATCTAAACATACATATGTATATGATGTATTGTAAATTGTTTTGTCGCAATTCCATAGATATACTGAAAAAAGTACCAAAAAAAAAGAGCAAAATTGCCCCCATTCAATGAAACATACAAGCCGCCCATCACTGTCTTACAAATGTCACGTAACAACGGCATGAAATTCTATTTTATACAGATTGGTACGTTGCAACTACGGTACATTGCATTTCGGTAAGCTTTTGTATTGGTTTTCATATAGCAAAAAGCGAACAGCTGATTGATACAGTACAGATACGGTACAGCAACGTTCGCCTAACTGAGCCTTAAAGCGTGAACTGCACAGAATTTTTATATGGGCCTCGGCAAATAGTCTTAGTATAAACCCAAGGAAATCAAAATGCCTAGTAATTAGGAAGCGATTAACAGTCATCAATTTTGTACCTGTCATAACTCTTAATGATCAACAAATTGAAATAGTAGACTCCGTGAAGAATCTTGGAGTATATTTCAACAACACTCACAGAAAAAAGTAAAAAAACGGTTTTGATCACCAAAATAATTGAAACATTCAAAAAAAATGGTTTAATTTTGCACCTATCACCGAAATGATTATAGCAATTACTCAAATTTGCACAAATTGCAAAACAAGGATTTTTTTTCCAATTAAAAAGTTTTTTCATTTTAATTACAAAAATAATTGAAAAAATTATTAATATTAAACAATATTTTAATTGAATGAATTAACAAATTAATTAAAAAAAAAATCAATATTTTAATTGAATGAATTACTAACGTAATTGATTACAATACAGAAAATTAATTATTTTAATAATTGTATTGATTAAAACAGTGATTGAATTTTTGCATTAAATCGATTAAATTTTAAATCGAACAAATTAAACAGTGTATTTGAAATACACTCTAAATTCAATTACGCAAACAGAGGAACTTTGTATAAAATTGTAGAATAACTCTGATTCTTCAGGGTATTCAAGATTGAAAACAAAAAACTGTTTTTGTTGTGTAATTTGGCTGTACTTTTTTCACCTATTCACTTTATGAAATGACGCCAAAAATAATTCAAGAATTAACAAACAAATAAAATAAACACCAAATTTCGATTGCGAACATAACCACCGTCAACAATGTGGTCAGCCACAAGGCGATTTTTTATTTTACGCATAATATACATATGTATGTAGGCTCATTATTGACGTTGGTGGTGGTCAAAATTGTAATTCGTCTTAAACAAATCTCAGTTCATTTTTTACTTGTTGATAGTTTTTTTTTTGCACGCGACGCTTACTGTTCTTTTTGATGACAAAAACATGTGTGTTTGTGTGTATGTACATGTAAGGGCAAAGACAATAAATTTATAAAGATGTTTGTTGCACTTGTAAAATTTTCGCAAACTGTTGATCAGGGAGGAAAGCAACAAGGGAGAAAGCAACAAAGTGATTCAAACAACCGAGTTGATTGATTCAATTAAACTTATAATTAAAATTAAGCTTAAAATTAGGTAAAATTTTAATTGAAAAAAAAATATTTTTTTTAATTCAATTAATTAAGAACGTAATCAAATTTATTTTAAAACTCAAAACTCACTATTTATTGAAAAAAAAAACTGCCAATAATTTTTTACTGTGCTCTCACGTGGTCTGACCATATTAATTATGCTTGTGGTCGGACTTTTTGCCTGTTGAGAACACTCTGGCAAACACAGCACTGCAAGCCAATAAATATTACAATACTTCTTGCTAAAACCTATTTAATACCTACTCTCATATATGGGTGTGAAATTTTTGCTTGTTGTGACACACAAAGTAAAATACAACTTAACGTCGTTTTTAATAACCCAGCAAAAACTTTGCTTACAAAATAAGCAGAAAAATAATGAGAATTTGACGAGCCGATTACTTTCTTTTCTACTAGAAAAAGTACTTATTTTTGTTCGAGATGTCCCAAAAGTAATCCTTTATAATTTAGCCTATTATAATCTAAAAAATAATATGTTTTTTTTATACTTAAAATTTTTATAAAAATATATATAGTTACACAAAGTCAATAAAGTAAATTTTTTTTTTTTAATTATTTTATTTTTATTTTTTTTAACTATTTTATTTTTTATTTTTTATTTTTTCTTATTTTATTTTACTTTATATTATTTTTTTTTCTGTCTCTGGCGGGATTCGATCGCGCAACCTCGGTGCTGATAGACTAGCTCGCTACCAGCTAGTCTACCGGGGCAGTGTAGTTTTTGTATTAAAAAACTATGTTTTTTGACTATAATGACATTTTTATTGTCATAATGAAAATTTAAATTTTTCTGTATATTTAAGATATAATAATAAAGTTATTATTTAATATATAACTAATAATCCAAAAAGTGGCGAATAAAGCTACAAAGTAATGAATTCTTGAAGTCTTTAAAAGTAGGATTGTAAGTAAAGTTTTTGCTGGGAATATCGCCCGATATGTTTATGGTTTGAAACGATTTGATAGGGTTTCAGCGTTTTAAATAAAGTTGTATCGCATAAGTTTTGATAGTCTTCATAAAACTAGAATATTACTATTCCTACATAAGATTATTTACACTAAACAACCACAGCATTTATATGATCGATTTAATTTTTCAAGATCCAATAGGGGAAGAAGATTGATACTCTTTAGACATCATAGTTTGATATCCGAATGGCAATTCTTTTTATACGCTACTCGTCTCTGGAATAAACTTCCATATGACTCTCAAGTTATAAGTAATGCACTTCAGTTCAAAAATAACATTATTGCTATTTCAAATGAAGAAACTGTACTTTTGTTTTTCCTTTTTTACTTGGTTATGTTAAATTAATTATTATATGATTTTATACTTAGTTTAATTTAATTTTTTATACCCACACCACAATAGTGGAGAGGGTATTATGCATTAGTGCTGATGTGTGTAACGCCTTAAAATATTGGTCCTAGACCCACCTTAAAGTATACCGATCGACTCAGAATCACTTTCTGAGTCGAACTAACGATGTCCGTCCGGCTGGCTGGCAGGCTGGCTGGCTGTCCATGTAACCTTGTGCGAAAAGTACAGGTCGCAATTTTGGAGATAACTTCATAAAATTTGGGACATAGGTTCATATTGGCACAATGACCAAGCCTATTGAAAATGGGCCGAATTGTAGGACCACGAGGGAAGATAGGGGGAAATTTCTTCCTCTCAGAAACTATCAAACCGATTTTAATGAAATTTAAAACATAGATAGATCCATATATATAGGGTCACATTAGCTGTACAGTTTTAAAAAAATAGGACCACAAGGGGAGGCAGGGGGCAATTTCTGCCTCTCACAAACTTTCAACCCGATTTTCATGAAGTTTATAAACATAGATAAATCCATATTTACATGGACACATAAGCATGATATGTTTTTAAAAACTGTGGTGTAGGGTATCATATGGTCGGCCTTGACCGACTATACTTTCTTACTTGTTTGTTTATGTTTTTTTGTTTCCAATTTGAAAATATTTTAAATTGATAATAAATATGATATATTTTTATTTTATTAGTTTTTAAGTTTTTAATAACAAAACCTGTAATTTTACAAAAGCTCAGTTCTGTACTGCAATATGAGACTCTAAGTCTTGTGTACGGAACATCAAATAAATAAATAAATACTAAAATACTATGGGACCCAGCTAGTAGTGTCGACTTTCTTCCAGCAGCTTGCACGGAAATGTTATCTCGATAAAAAAAGTCGTGAATCAGTTTTGTTTTCTCATCTAATTGCTCATTAGGTTCAGCTTCTTTTCTATTATAAAGGTATTTTTCATAAAGTACACTGAGGACTTTACATTTCTTTTCCATATCAGCTGGCAAAACGCGCTCAACTTTTCTGACAGCTTTGCTTAGAGTATGCCTGCATGAATAGGGACTGACTAGCGTTGTTGTTTTTTTTCTATTTTGTCTTTCTCTGTAATTCGCCATTCGCTTTTTGTTCTTAGCTTTAATTTTTTTTGCTAGCGATGCATTGTCTTTCATGATATCTTTAAGTTTTTGCCAATAAGCTCGCTTTCTTTCACCATCTTTTAATCTTTGCTTCAGCAAGCTATTTATATTGTTTCTTAAATTGATTCGAAATTTTTTTGATCTTCGCAATTTTAATCTTTCACGTAGTTCAAATGATCAGAAACTGAAATCGACACGTGTACGTCTGTTTACGTAGGTTAGCAATAACTCTTTTGAAGATCCGAAGAGAAAAATGCACCGTTTGACTGTTAACATTAGTGCCAGCAGATGTTAAAGAAAGATGTAAAATAAGCGAAGCTCCCTTTGCCAAATTTCATTGAAATAATGATAAGAGAAATAGAAAAGATTACAATTTTGTAACGGTGTTCTCAAATTATTTATTTTTTATTTTTCTTTAACCCTTCAATTCTTAAGCGTTTTTAATTATTGATGTATGTGGCTTCAATTATAGATTTGTGAAAACAAAACAACTTTTAGCATAACTTAATTTTAGGACAGATTGATACCGTTGCGGACGTTACAAAATTTGATGTTAAAAAATGAAACATAATTTTGTATATTTCAGAATTTTTTTTTTTTTACTTTAAAGAACAGTTTTAGTTTTGTTTGGAATGTTAATGTGGTGTCAAACAAATTTTTAGTTTCTTCGTTATATATAAAAACCCTTATTTTCCGTTGCGGACGTTACAAAGCGTGGACGTAACTTTACTCAGTTTTATTTAGTATGTTTCAATAGAGCATTTAAAGCGCTTCTTTCATAAAGTTGCAGAAAATTAATAAAAAAAAACTTTATCGAAGATGGAGCAGCCGTGTTTTGGATAAAGCTTGTTTATCAGCAGCCAAAAAACATGCATATTTTGGCCAAATATTAAAGATGTAAGGTTGCTGAACCTTAAGTCCTGATTTTCGTAATATGGACTGCCAGAAAAATATTTTATGATGATATTGGTAAGAGTACAAATTTAATAATCAAGAATAATTTTTGATCAACTTTAAAAATTTTTTGTTGGTTAACATTTTTTCGGATATGCCCATATGTATGTTTGAAAGCAGTAGCAAGTAGATAAATTTGTCGATCAAGCACAAAGCTGAAAGGAAATCCCCAGATAAGTGTATATGTTAGACAAACAAGTTGATAAACACACTGTTTATAATTGTTGTTTTTGTTTAAGCTTTAATATTGCTACAAGTAAAACTGGTGTTTATAATTCTTATTCGCTTAACAGTTTTATTTGTATAATATCTTTAATTTTTCTAAAATCTTTGGATGAAGTTTCCTGATGATTTGGCTTAAACAACCAGTGAAATGCGCATACAAGTTTCAGTTTATCAATAGTATGAAATGGGAATTTAGCACATTTAAACAAAACCTTGTTAATGAATTTTAAAAAGTAAATTTTATTTACATTGAAGAAATTTAGGCCCTATTTGCTTGACAAAAATAACATTTTTGAACTTTTATATAGTTTGTAATATATTATTAAACTTTTGAATATAATGTATCTGGTACCCGGTACCCTGTAACGCTGTTAAAAAGGCTTTCTTTTGTCACTCAAATAAGGGTTAAATACATAAATCGTTGATAATAATTTAAAAAAGCTGCAAATATTGTCGCTTTAAACAATTTTTATGACTGTTAGGATGAACAATTTTCTAGTGCAGTCTTAATATTCTTTAGCATGATAGGTCACAAGGATATTATGCGTTTGTGTTACACATAGAAATATATTTCTTCACTCACCTTTAGTATACTGATCAACTGAATAGCACCGTTTTAGTTGATCTAATAATGTCAGTCTTGCTGGCTGATCGCAATTTTGAAGATAATTAGTTGAAATGTGGTTTTTGCGTTTTAACTATCATTAGGACAAAGCTCATTGAAAATGGTGTGAATCGGTTTTTATTTTCACATAGTGCTAATATAAGCTTTTTCCGGAATAGAGTCTTCCGATCTATAAACCATATAATTATGCGGGTGTTTGCAACTGAAAATAACAGAGCATCCCAAATTGGATTAATTCGTTCTTGCTACATGGTCTGGAAAAGTTTATGGGAAAAAGATGGTCAATACTTTGAATAAATTTGCATTTTGCAAATGTTTTTGCAATAAACGCTTAAAATATGCCAAAAATCCGGCATTGTTAAGATTTATTTGTTTTTTGGGTGACATTGCGTGCGATAAATATTAAAATATGCAAATATCGCTATTAGCCAATGAAGCAGAAAAATTAATGTTCAATTTCAACCCCGTTTAATAAAAATGAAATTAATAACCCAATTATGAACACAAATTCCCCGTGAGTTTTTTCCATTTTTAAAATGGAATTTACAAAGAAAAAATGGGAGAAGAAAGAAAACTCCCGTGGAATTTTTATACATAATTGTGCTGTAAAAGATTTTTTTAATTTAAACCAATCCACTTACATTTATATTGGTCACTTAATTAATTTAAATGCTGTTGTAAAACAATTTTTATTTTTGCATTATTTTGCTTCGAAATACTTTTGGTCCCTCTGTAAATGCTCATGGTAGCCACATTTAAAATTTTAAAAGAATTTCATAGCAATAGCGAAAAATTAATATATAATATTTTAATTTAAATTTTAAAGTTCATAGTTATTTCTTTTTTGTAGAGTGAGAATGCGGACTGCATCCAGCAATATACATAAATGTTAAAAAAAATATCAAGTGAAAGGAACATTTTATAGTAAAGAGATGGTCATGAACAAAATTGAAAAGTGCACAGTAGGGTGTCCCAAAATTTTTTGTCAGAGGCTCAAGCATAATTTGAAAGCTTATAGGTTCCAGTATTTTTGAATTTTTTTTAAAGTTTTAGGAAGAGGTTTAGAGGTCGCGCAAATCAAGTCTTTGTTAAAAATCTGGTTTTTCGGCCTTTTTCAAAACTGACTCATAACTTTGTCAATAACAACGTTCATTTAATTTTTGACCGAATATTTCTAAAGAAAATTTCCCAAACTTTATTTCCATATGCAAAAACTTTAAGTTTCGGCAATATTTTTGGTCATTACGATTCCACATATTAAGTTCTTTTGTAATTTTTTAACAACTTCTGTAAAAAACGGTTTATTACTTTTTATATAAAAGGTATAAAAACTAGTGACGCGATTTTGAATACCGATAAGTTCTAAACAATTAAGGAAAACCAAAATGGAATTTTGTCCTACAGTTTCCGAGTTACACTATTTTTATAGTTTGTACCTTAAAAATGGTGATACTTTTTTCGTTATAATTATTGTATATTTCCATTAATTTTTATAGTTACGTTTTTACTGTCATTGATTTCTGACATTTATTGATCTAAACCG
Source organism: Pollenia angustigena (assembly GCA_930367215.1). Taxonomy (NCBI): domain Eukaryota; kingdom Metazoa; phylum Arthropoda; class Insecta; order Diptera; family Polleniidae; genus Pollenia; species Pollenia angustigena. The sequence goes on along the minus strand of OV884057.1, from coordinate 181,712,428 downwards.
TTACACGCTGTCATTTTCACTTTCTATTTTATGTGTGCTCCAGGAGCTATCAATCGGGTTCGTTGGATGTTGAAAGTTATCTATTCTTTGAAAATATGCATTCTCCGAAACCAGTTGCAATCTAATGTAGACAAATCAACAGTTGATGCCTTGCTTGAATTTAGTTAATTTATTTTAAGAATAAATATCAAATATTGGTACCTTTGCCAGTGCCCTCGATACGCTCCTCTCAATGATCTGAGCCTATTAAAGGAATTTGATAGTTATAAAATTATTAATAAAGCAGTTGCAAAAGCCTCGCTTTAACTTTTCTAGGTCATCAGTGGTACTTTACTTTTCGCTGCCCCAGCGTTTTTTGATGAACGTATCGACAACAAAATTTAGCACTTAATGACAAAAAAAACTTGCAGATACTCCATGCAGCGATTATGAAGTAGCAAATGTAACTTTAACAGAAGAAAACTTTAGAAATAAAGAAATTCAACAATTCATTTCAAAAGCCAGTCTAACTTTTTTTGAAGCTTGCAATATTTCAATCGATTTTTTAAAAATAGATCCAGAGACTTGGAAAGCCAACAAGTCATTTCAAGAGGCAAAGAAAAAAGTTCAACAATTACAAGTAGTAACCCAATAAAAAATGGAGCTTCCAACGAAGCAGGTTTGTAAGGGAGAAACATAAAAGTTTCGCTTACCATAGCGCTTACGGAAGTCATGAATTTTATATGGCGAGTTCCCACTTTGAAGCAATACATTTTTGACACAATAAGCACATTATTCAGCGCATATACAAATTGTTGAATATAACGATCAGCTTAATACACTGACTGTTTTTTTACAGTTATTTTTGATGCTCTCCCTTACAAACCTGCTTCGTAGTAAGGGAATGCCGTAGCACTTTAAATGTTTTTTTTTTTTATTAAAGTTGTTGAGAGTTCTTTCACTTACTTTACTGCATTTCTGTATGTCTTATTGCGTAGCGCATAATTGTGCTCTTATTTTTTAAATGTACCATTAGTGCTTCGCAAAATGATAAAATTTTTTATTGGGAAATGATGTAGCAGAACGAGGTGTGGCTTTGGCAAATACTTATATTAATGTCACAACTTCTGAAACTGATTACCAGAATTTATTGCAAGGTATATAACTACATCGCAAGAACCGCAATAAATGATTTTTCGCAGAGCAAAAGAAAAGTTTTTTTTTTTTTTTGTTGATTGGGTAAGATTGGTAAACTGGCAAACAGCTTATAATAACAAATACTGGGTATAAAGAAAAAAACGGGTATAACTCAGGAACGGTAAGAACAAATTTAAAAGTTGTTTATTCATATTAAGAAGAATTAAGTTGTCTTTCAAACTGCATCATTATTTTTTTTTTTCGTTTTTATTTAAACTTAAAAAGTTGTAAAGCGTTATTACAAAATTTGTTTAAAAAATTACGAAAAATTGTAATTAAGGGTATCTAAATGAGTAAACTCATCACCAAAACTTATAATTTTTTCACACAGGAATAAAGCTTTAAAACTGTTTACTCAGCAGTGAAGAAACTCGTGGTATTAACCAAGTTATGAGTAAAGTTAAAAAAACGCCGAAAACTCCGTTTTTTTTTATGAAAACTCCATTTGCGTGACCTCTAAACCTATTCCGAAAATTCTTAAAAAAAAACCAAAAATACTTTTGCCCTATAAGCTTTTAAATTTTAATTGAGCACCTATGAAAATCAGAAAGAAAATATTTTTTGGGACACCCTAGTGTACGGTGTAATTGTTAACTTTTGCGGCTACAGACTGTTTCTTAGATGAACAGATGAGTATTAAAAAGTTTCATATGAAACGCCAAACTTAGTATACCTTCATTTATAACTAGTTGTGGAAAGTATAAAATTATAGGTGATCATTCTTGTGGGTAAATCATATTTTCTGACGGTACACCATATTAAACATTACACTCAAGAAAGTGCAGTTAGTGTAGCCCTTTATAAGAAAATTAGCGTCATCACTATTTACACTGTACAACAAAATAAATTTTTTTCCAAAATTACAAGGTTCGACCTAAAAATTTTGATAAAAGAGACAAAAAAAGGGCGGCATGAAATAGCCCCCCACGAAATAAGTCCCCAAAACGGAAATTAAATAACTCCCCAAAAAAATATATGAGAGGCAACAACAACGTTTTTTGGGAACTTATTTCATTTTTTTGGGGACTTATTTCATTTTCATATTGGGGAGCTATTTCATATGAAATAAGTCCCCAAAGATCTGAAATGATATAAGTCCCTAAAACTATTTTAGGGACTTTTTTCATTTTCAAATTTATTTCAAAATCGTCAAAAATGCAGATTATGTCCCGTTATAATACGTAAACAAAACTTGTTTTAGTGAATGGTCAAGACCACTCATTCATTAAAAATAATACTTACTAGGTAGTTAGTTTGAGAAATAATTTTGCGTTAAGGAATAAAATAAAGCCATAATGGTGTTATTGCCCATTTACTTTTTTCCTTTTTTGCTTGATGCAATGAATCCAGGTCTCCCATTCAAAAGAGAGATAAAGCCTTTTATTTTTTTTTTTCATTCCAATGGGAGGCAAAGCCATCATGGCCTTAGGACACATTAGTAATATTAGGAAATGGCTTTATCTCTCATTTCAGTTTTGAAGAACTTTTCCATTTTACATTGATTAATAGTTTTCTTATTTTTATAATTAAGAGCTAATGATTTTTCCTTTTACTAAAGTTAAGTATTGAAATCTGGCTTCGCATACTAAAGTTTTACTGCGGCCGCGCTTAGGGGTTTTTTCCTCCAGTAGGACGCGGCAGGTGGCTTCGCTGAATAAAGTTTTTCTGCGTACGTCACAAGAATAAAAAAATGTTTTTCAATGATAACTAAGGATTTTCCCTTTTACAGAATGTTTACACCATGCGTAACAATATTCTGGAAAAATATGGCTTTGCCTCTCATTTGGGGGAAAAAATATGACTATATCTCTCACTTCGCAAAATTTTACATATGACCTTACCTCTCAATGATTGGGCAATAAGACCATTACGGCTTTATCTCCCATTCAATTGAGCAATAAAGCCATCATGGCCTTACCTCCCATGGTTAAAAAGCACCCTCCCCCCCTATTTTGAATTGCCCAGTAAAAAATGTTATCATTTTGCGAAGCACTAAAGGTACATTTAAAAAAATAAGCGCACTAATATGCGCTACGCAATAATAATCCATAAATGCAGTTAAGTAAGTAAAAGAACTCTCAACAACTTTTATTAAAAAAAAAAAAATTTCAAGTGCTACGGCATTCCCTTACCACGAAGCAGGTTTGTAAGGGAGAATACTAAAAAATAACGGTATCAAAACATTCAGTGTGTAAAGCTGATCGTTACATCTAACAATTTTTATATGCGCTGAATAATGCGCTTTATGTGCTTCAAAGTGGGAACTCGCCATATAAAATTCATGTCTTCCGTAAGCGCAATGGTAAGCGAAACTTTTATGTTTCTCCCTTACAAACCTGCTTCGTTGGAAGCTCCATTTTTTATTGGGTGATTGGATGTGTTGAATACTTTTTGGGGATTTATTTCATTTCAGGAAATTGGGACTTATTTCCAATGAAATAACTTCCCAATTTCAATTTGGATTTGGGGAGTTATTTCATTTCGTTGGGGTTTCATTTCATTCTTAAATTGGGGGTTTATTTCATATGAAATAAGACCCCAAAAATTGGGGAATTATTTCATAATTTTGTTGGGGAATTATTTCGTGGGGGGCTATTTCATGCCGCCAAAAAAAAGACGTGTGTATCGGCGCTTTGAAAATGTACATCTGAATTTTATTTGAAGGGGGGTTTAAGTTTCCCAGCCTTGGCTCATTCATTAAGCGATGTCGGTGTTTATTATACCATAGAGGAAAAAGTCAATGCGCCCGTCCGAAGGCCGGCTGTGCAGAAAAGCCATAGTTGGCGAAGCTTGTGTCTGGCGAAGCCGGTGTTCTGTATACCAAAGTGGATAAATCCTTGCGCCCAAAAACTTTTTCATTATAAATTTGAAAATGAAATAATCCCCCAAAAAATATATTGGGGCTTTATTTCATAATGATTTTTTGGGGGATAATTTCATATGAAATAATACCCCAATTAAAAAATTGAAATAACACCCCAAACAAAATGAAATAACCCCCCAAAAATCGTTTTTGTTGTTCTCTGTACAAACTTTTGGGGGGTTATTTCATTATTTTTATTGGGGGGTTATATTTTGGGGGGTTATTTCATGCCGCCTTACATTTAAGGTATAAAATATGTTCAACAAATTTATGTAGAATGTTACGGAGAACATTTTTGTAGAATATGTTAACCCTCTAACTTCTCAAACATTTAAACAGGAATTCAAGGGTTTAAAATGTTCCGCAAAAATATTATCCGTGAAATTTTACTATAAGTAGCTAAATACACCAAAACGGAAAATTCAACCAGAAAGTCAGAAATAAGACACAAAAAAGAGCTTAGGGTTAATTAAGAATTTTCTTTTACCCAAAAAATTAACCATGAAAAAAATAGTTCAAATTTAACTAAAAATCACTAATAACTCTATTGTGTTACCTTCGAAAGTAAATTTGGATAGGATGTATTCATTAATTAAATTTTTTTTAGATCTTGGCAATTCCACTTAATTATCATACAATGTGCAGCATATTGCAGAGATAAGCGAATGATGCTTTTGCCTTTATAGCGTTCTTCAATGGTTGCGCATGTCTGATGAAAATTTGCACCATGCTCATCAGATTCTGTTGACAACTGGTTCTTAAAGTAAACCATATGAGAATTTAAAAAATGAATTTTTGTTGATATATGAACGCCTAGTTTTGCAAAAGCTCTAAGCATGGTGTCTAAGTATATTCGAGCAGTAGCAGAACGATTTTTGCCTAAGACATTGCATATCACTTTCTTAATGCTTTTCCACGCATCAAGCTCAATTGTTAAGAGCATTTCGTCGAAGTTAGCGTTTTGCATCAGCTTTCTTATGTCTGTACAAACAAAAACACATGTTGGTGTGAAACAGGGATGTCAGCGTCATACACAATTGTGGAAATTAATTCACACACATTCTTCACACGCATTCTTACGCTCTTTCATTTAGTGCACGAGAGTACACAATTCAGTCGTCGATTATTAAGCGATGAGTGCACATGCGGCGGATGCTTACGTATTTTTTGTTTTTATTAAGAGTACTTGTCTCTTTATTCACTAATACTAATATAAATCAATGCAACCACAATTGACATCACTGGTGTGAAACCAATTTTAAAGCTTTCAACAATAACAACGACTTGAAGTACATATACGTACCTTCTTTAATCTTTGCTTCGCTTAATTTTGGAAACATTGTTTTTAGAAAATTTAATGCTGCTTCATTTGTATTCAGACATTTAACAAAGTTTTTTTACCACAGCAAGTTTGATACGCAATGTGGGTAAGAGAATTTTTTCCAATGCTGATGCAGCTGTTTTTTGGAATATTGGTCGCCCTTCCATCTACTATCCCAAGTGCATAAAAAGCATCCGTACTTAACGTATCCAGCCTGCATGCCTGAAAAAAAAACTAACGACTTTTAAGTCACAACAGATCCGCCACTTACGGTCTTCATATTTTACGGAAGGTAAGGTAATAGAGAAGTACAGCTTTTAGACTCTTTTTAGATGAATCAATAAATAAAGCTGGTTACATTGACACCAGGTGCAAGTAGATGAAGACTTTTTAAGTATGCAGCTAAGATTTTGATTTTAACCCCTTAAATCCCTTTTTTAATTGTGTTTCTGCTAACCTTGGGGAGTTAGAGGGTTAACATATTTTATGAAAATGTTCTCCGTAACATTTTACATAAATTTGCTAAACACATTTTATAGCTAAAATGTAAGGGTCACATGGTTTCTTATACCGATTAGCAATAAGAATGTGCCAGAGCTGGAAAACTTTAACCCCCCCTCAAATGAAATTCAGATGGAAACTTTTAAAATATCGATACACGTGTCTTATTTTTGTCTCCTCTATCAAAATTTATAGGCCAGACCTCTTAATTTTGTTTGTGTTGTACAATGTTATCAAACTGCTCAATTGTGACGGTAATTTTTTCAATTGTGTTGTTATCCTTCTTAACAAAATATTAAATAAAATTATAATTAAAAAAGTTATAAAGAATTCAAGCTCATTCCGTCCCACACAATTTAAATTCCATGAAGAATGTAAATTTATTTTTACAAATTAAAAACTACACATGTTTATAAAAGACCATGCCATCAATTTTTCCATCCGTGATTTAAAATAAGCATAAACCTTATTGAGTATAATAAAAATACTAAACTTAAATACGCAAATGGTATAGCAAAAATTTAGTTTATAAAACAGTTTAATTTATCGTTTTGGAAAACTACCTTGAACTACTATTTAAAAATATGTTTTCTATGAAAATAATAAAACTTCAATGTAAACCAGTCCCTAAGACCACCTGCATTGTTTTTGGTTTTTGCTGGCGCTAAGAATAGAAAAAGAAATAAATTTAACCTTAAATTAAAAAAAAATATGTTGTAGTACAACAACAACAATAGTAAAACATAAGTCAAATAAATACTGGACGAAAGAAAAAGGAAAACATTGAAAGCAGTAAGAAAAAAAGCAAAAGTCCTTGAACCATAAATAATTACCGCCTCCATAATGTTGAGAGGTTCTCTTTTTTGTTTCAACATCAACATTTTTTAAGATAAATTATGGCTCTTTTTGTTAGTTTTCCTCCCCCTCATATAATTTGTTTTAGTGGCTAAACATATTTTTTATTCGTATTTTCTCCTTCTCCATTTTCAGTTTACGACACTTTAGTGCAAGTTCAGCATAAAACTAAAGATCATAATTTTTCTGGTTTCTACATTTCTTACTGGCCTAAGTTTTGTTCTCTATACGAAAATAAAGGAAAAGAAGTGTTGGGAAAAATATGTGTCCTCATACTGTTAAAAGTAATATGAATTATACACAAATGTTTTTTAGTATTTTATGATGTCTGTTAACAAACAACAAACAAAGCATGCATTCATATTTTTTTTTTTGTTTTTCCAGGTTGTATTATAATACAATTATTAGCATAAACATCTAAATCTATCGTGTAGACCCATTTCAAAAATATAAACATTTTTATGGTGTGCCTACTGTGATGTGCAAAAAACGAAACAATGAAAATTCCTAATATCCGAAACCATAAACTCTTCTGCCATGTTTATTGCATTTAAAGGACCCTTGACGCACTTTATTTCTTTGAGTGTCTGGTTAAAGATCAAATTCGCTTGAAAAATGTTGTAAGTCTGAAGCGGCCTCTGGTGCGTATACTTAATAAACAATTAATATTTCTTATAATTCATTCGTAAAAGGTTTTGTGTTAAAAAAAAACAATTAAATCCGGCAATTCCCATACCTTGAGTAATAAACAACAAAACTAATTTCAAAATAATATAAATACGACGAGTTAACACTAAACAAAAACAAATGAAAAAAATAATGCTTTTTAGGGGTGTCACTTACAAGTGACACCGGGCATAATTTATTACATATTTTTAACATTCGGCCAAGAAGGTGATCAAAATTAGCCTAATTTTCGTCTCCACCTCTCTATTGGTTTCCTCTCCAGCCACAACAGGGCACAGTATGACGTCGCCAGGGTCATCTACAGCGTCTGGTATTTCCATTATTTCATTCTAATTCAATCTTTAGCAAAATAATCCAAATTAAGCAAAATATAAACTTAGTTTAGTATATATAAGTATGTAAACATGTGAAATACTGCCCAGTGTCACCTGCAGTTCACACTTCACAATCGAGCCGTATTTTTTAACTAAAAGGCAATTTATGTTTTGATGATAACCACTCATATTATAAGTTTGAGTATCTAACAGTATGAATCACTTCTTCTTACACTTTTGAAATTTTTACAACAATTTATTTATCACAACACAAATCAGCAAGTAGAAAACAAAAAATCGCTTGAGAACAGCTAAAACGTTTCACAGTTTTTATTATTCCGGAGTTGTCAAAAAAATTCTAACAAACATTTTAGGGAGCTATATTTGTTCAATTGGCGCCCTATGCTCCAGTGGGAGTTAAAGGAACATATATATATAATATTTGTTCAATTAAAAAATGTATGTTTAAATGTATGTTTAAAATAGTTTCATAGGCCTGCTAAAAAATAGCTAATCGTTGTCACCTTTAGGTGACACTGGGAATTGCCGGGTTGAAAACAAGTAATAGCACTGTGCCAAATAAGTTCATTTATTTCAGAAGTGGGTTCTATATGGAATCTATAAATTACACCAGTGAACACAGTTTTTTTTATCAGCTTGACATTTCGAGATAAACCGTTATGTTCAAAATTAAGGGACTTCCGCTACATATATTGAAATAACTTGAAACGGTTCCCCATATTCAGCTATCTTTAAGCCGTACTCACCTTTGTTTTATATTTGCCCAGTAGTTTCAGAGACATCGTTTAAGTTTTGAAAAAAAAAAACAATTTAAAAAATAAAAATAAATTTTTTTTTTTCATTAAAAACTCATAAAAAATAAACATGCGACAAATATCACATTAAGTTAAACGAATTTCGAGTCAAATCAGCTTTATTTCATTGAAATCTGTGCCCAACTTTTGATTTTGTTCACAAATTACTGAGAACACTGAATTGATAAAAATCGCGATTTCCTTACAAAAATATATTTTTATGTCGGTGTGTTTCTTCTGTATAATTTATGAACTTTTTTTGATTCTCTTTAAAATGTGATACCTTCGCTTAATTATGAATAAAAGCGAAGCGCGTTCATCGATTTTTATAACCTATGTCTCATTTTGTTCATTTATTTAGACTTTACGTAATATGAACTTGAACTTTTTCCCGATTTGGATTATTTATGATATTTAAATATGGGCATTTCCTGGGGTCATGAACGTACAAATAATAACTGATGTGCAAATAATATAGAAAACAAAACTTTTCCTAGCATTTTTTTGCGATCCGATAGCATTTGGGTAGCTCTATGTTTAGTGCAAAAATGGATTTTATCAAATTTAAGTCACGAACGTACGCAAAATAGAAGTCAACTTTGGCAAAATCAGCAAAATGGAACGGAATATTCAAAAGTGATGAATTTATTTTGAAAGTGTATTAGTGTTATTTTATTACACAATTAAATATCTGTATTGGTTTTTGTTTACAGGTCGTGAACGTATGGGGGGAGGAGGCGGAAATTACTGTGCTTTCCATAGTCAATTATTTATAGACTAATCTTTCCATATCTGGAGCCTAATTCTGGCAGTCGTGATCGAGTATTTTCTCGATTCGAAAGCAATTTTATTTCTACTTCTTTCAGTCAATACTGAACGAAACGAAATTATTTTTTCAGTATTGTGAAACTTAAATCAATGCTTTACAACAATGAAAAAATAATTAACACCTCACTTTTGTATTTACGTTATACGGAGCAAACCTCTAACCAAGCGTTCCGTTGCCAGCCAGTAAAAACTTGGTAATGAATTAAAATTACTGAAGAACTTCCTACTATTGCACACTAGGTAATTTGACATACTTTTTAGGCCAAAAATAATTTCAGGCAAAGTTTTGGACCGATATGGCTGAAAATTGGAATTAAGAGTTTTTAATAGGCAGGGATGCTGGGGTTTTTGATTTTTGGTATAGTCGAATTTTAAAGAGTTGCCACCATATGAAAAAAAGAAAAAAATTATTATCTCGAAAACTAACGGATACATTTTTTTTGAAATTCGGCACGATCAATTTTGGTTTTGCTTAAAAAAGTCGTTTAGTTTTTCATAAGCCTTGTACCAACTTCAAGATAAGTTTTTACTGATAAAAACATTGTAAAGATCATCTTTTTTTTTTTCTTTAATTTTTTTACAAATCAAAACATTAGAAAGTTCGCTATAGTTTAAGCTGGGGCTGTCTAAGAGAAAATGATATACATAAAATAAAAAAAAAAAATCTGAAATCTTTTTTTAACACTTTTCATCAAAGAAAAACTCTGCAGTCCAGGCCAATATTATCAAAAGCTTATGCGAAGTTTATGTTTATGGAAAAAGTCATTTATTTGAGGTTAAGTTACAATTACACGTTTTGTTAACAAAAACAAAAAAGTCCACCAAATTTTTTTGGTTTATTTTGATTTCTTACTATCCCCTCTCTTCTCCATATTATGCACTATTTTCTTCTTTTTGATTACACTACGTGACAAAATTTCAACAAAGTCGTGACCAAATGAATCTGTTAGATAATCGTTATGTAAAATTTTCCGCTGAATCCGAATATGAAGTCAGAATTGTCAAAAGTAGAACAGTTTTTGAGATATTCCAAAATTTTACATAAAGATTAGGTGTCAAATTGATTTGGTCAAAAAATTGTCACGTAGTGTTAATAACAATTAAAAACGTTTTAATTTATATCAAAATTACTGTTTTAATGCTGCACTCTGAACGCTTCTTAGAAATGCCAACATCGACTGCCCATAAATCAGCTGGTATTTGTTTTTTGTAAAAACCTAATATGCAGTTATTTGCTTTAATATATTCTTAATAGAACGTCATTAGCAAAAACATTTGTTTGAAAGTGCAAAAAAAAAATTTTGGCCTAGATTTCGGGTCAAATTACCTATAGTGCATGGATATGAATATGTCCTTAATGCAGGGTAGTCCAATTTTGCATTAGAAAGTAAATTAAATTTAAAACACAAATTGTTTGACAAAATCAGTTTTGTCGCTCGTCCCAGTTGTGTCTAATAGACATTGTCTATATTGTTTTGCTAAGCACGTCTCTAAATCGCTTTTAAAGTTCATTCGCTACTCTTTGCTTGTGTTTATTATATTTAACATGTCAAGTGTATAGCGTCTATGATATTTTTCTTCTCTTTGTAATATCTCCACATTGTCGAAGTTTGGTGTGTGCTCTTTTTCTGCACAATGGGCTAGAAGTGCGGTTTTTTGTGTTGAAGTTTTATTTATATTTTTCAGGTCAGATTTATGTCCTGCTAATCTTGTCTTAAGTTTGTTTTTTGTTTTACCAACATATACCTTTTTACATACATTGGTTTCGTTACCATTACAATTTATTTTGTAAATCAAATTAGATTTTTCCATTTTATACAGCTTACTTTTGGTGTTTGAAAAAAGTTGTCGTAAAGTGTTTTCCGATCTAGGTGCTATTTTTTAGTTTTCTTTATCATAAATGTCAGATTTTTCAATCCTCTAGGATATTCCTAGCATATACATTAGAGCGACTCACCAAAAAAAGTGCTCGATGTACCCTCCTAGAAATAAACCTTGGACTTTTTCAAGATGACATTTTAAATATTTCGGCTCCAGCTTTGACCTCTCGTGAGCTGGACCAGTTTGAAAAAGGGTCTATTTTTGTATGTTTTGTTAATTTGTGAATCTGTTCCCTTACCAACATATACAGATTGGGTATCGTAAGAAAGGTTTTTTTAAGGCGCGCCCAACTGTATATACAATTTGTCCAAGGACGATCATCCATGTCCTTTTTTAAAACGGATTTTCTGTAAAAATAACGGTTTTTGAATTTTTTGTTCGGGGCTGTTTGTAATAAAAGTGCCAAATTAACATATTTTATTCTTTAGTCGATTTAATTAAATACGTGTCTCATTTTTTTTTGAAATTCGTGCTAGTTCGCGTTTTGACAAAAATGCAATGGGGTGGTAACCCTTCGTTTTATATAGGGCAATATGGGTATCAAATTGTATCTTTTGGCAAGTATATCATCTTTGTATGTAAATATTTTAGATTTTTGCAAATTAGATGCATTTTACACGGTGCTCTGGAATATATATAATTGTAATTTTGTAGTAACTCTAATATGATAGCGAACCCCGAACAAAAAATTCAAAAACCGTTATTTTTACAGAAAATCCTTAAAAAAAAGGACATGGATGATCGTCCTTGGACAAATTGTATATACAGTTGGGCGCGCCTCAAAAAAACCTTTCTTACGATACCCAATTTGTATATGTTGGTAAGGGAACAGATTCACAAATTAACAAAACATACAAAAATATACCCTTTTTCAAACTGGTCCAGCTCACGAGAGGTCAAAGCTGGAGCCGAAATATTTAAAATGTCATCTTAAAAAAGTCCAAGGTTTATTTTTAGAAGGGTACATCGAGCACTTTTTTTGGTGAGTCGCTCTAATATACATATGTCATTGATTTATACCATTTTTGGTTTCCATCTATTTCTTTGGTTTGTTTGTTTTCTATTGCAAGAGTCTTTTAATAATATTGTCTGGACTTGCATTTTTCTTCAATATTTCTATTATTTTCTTTATATTATCCTGGTGAAAAAGTTCATCACTTATAGTTAAAACTCTTTTTATTAAGTTGTTGGCGGTGTTCATAATAATGTTTTTTGGCTGGCACGAATAAACCTTTATTATTCTACCTGACGATGTAGGTTTTTGATAACAGTCTCTTTTCAGTTTGTTACCCGATCTAATTACCACGGTATCAAGGTATGGTAATTGTCCATTTATTTCTTGTTCCAAAGTGAATTTTATATGTGTATGGAAGCGGTTCAACTCCTCTAGCATCTCATTTATGGCGTTGGATTTTATAATACCAAAAAGGTCATCCACATATTTAGTTAGAATTTTCGGTTGACAGTCCAATCTTTGAATGCAAGTCTCCAAAAATTCCTCCATCACGATAGGGGACGCTGGTGATCCCATAGGCAACCCCTTCCTTTGTGTATAGATTTTGTCTTTATATTTAAAATAACGATTTTCCTTAATACTAAATTGTAATATTTAAAAAAAAAATTCTTTGGGTATTGTTGTTAATTTCTCGATCTCCTTCCACTTATCTTTAATACGTCAATTGCAAAATCAACCGGTATGCTCGGAAAAAGCGATATTACGTCAAACTAATTTTTCGTCATCTTCTATTGCACAGTTATTTACCTTACTCCTAAATTGCACCGCATCCCTTACATTAAACTCTGAATCAACTGTTAGTTTCTTCAAGATATTCATTAAAAACTTACATAATTCACTAGATGGTGAGTTTACTGATGCACAGATTGGTAAGTTTGTATGCGAATGTATTCAATATATTTTTGTATATTTATTTTTTTTTTCTTTTATACAAAGCTTCTTATTTTTTTTAAATGTAACACAGACTTTCTGTAGCAGAAGTCTTTACGGACCTTTTTGAGGTAGATCATAAAGAAACTTAGTGGCATCGTCATTGATTGTTATTTATTATTGTTTAACTTGTTGTACAAAATTTATAAATTTTTTTAAAGATTAAGGAAAATCACTTTGATAAACTGTAGCATATGTACAAATATAATTGTATTTACTATATTAACAGCAATTTTAACATTTTAGGTATTTTTTCCTAAAAAATTACAATTTGAAATAATGTTTTGGATGAAAATCTGTCCTTAGGAGATATTCTTTCCTTTGGCGAACTGTCATGATATCAGAGATACTAATACTTAATTAAGAATAACATTTTTTTTTTTTTTAAATAAAGTAGCAAGACACAAATTTTAAGTACCCCACTCCTAATTTTGAAAAATAAAGCATAAACTAGTATTTTTAAGCATTCACTCGTTTTTATTCACACTTTGTTTGAGTCAACGTAAGAAAAGATAAACTCACTGTTTATTGTTGGTGTTTTGTTTAAGCTTTGATATTGTTACAAGTAAGACTTAGAATTCTTATAATTCTTATTCGCTTTAGGGTTTTATTTGTTTAATATTTTTGGCTTTTCTAAAATCTTTGGAAAAGGTTGCCTGTTGAGCTGGCCTAAGCAACCAGTGAAATGCGCATAGAAGCTGGCTTTCCCTGAACAATAAATTTCAGTGTATTTATCAAATATGAAAAATTGGGAATTTAGCACGTCATACGGAAATCGTTCCACTTTTCTCTGGAACGGCTCGGGAGATTTTTTTAAAAATTGATTTATTTAATCTTTGAGTGGTATTTTTCCATATTCCATTGAGCTTATGCCTTGGCACTGCCTAGTTTGGCCGGCACAAATCAGCAACGATTTTTACTGACCATTTTGGATGAACCCACTTTTCTCTGGAACGGCTCTGACGATTGTTTTAAAAATTGATTTATTTTAATCATTAAGTGGTATTTTTCCATATTCCATTGAGCTTATGCCTTGGCACTGCCTAGTTTGGCTGGCATAAATCAGCAACGATTTTTACTGACCATTTTGGATGAACCCACTTTTCTCTGGAACGGCTCGGGAGATTTTTTTAAAACTTGACTTATTTAATCTTTGAGTGGTATTTTTCCATATTCCATTGAGCTTATGCCTTGGCACTGCCTAGTTTGGCCGGCATAAATCAGCAACGATTTTTACTGACCATTTTGGATGAACCCACTTTTCTCTGGAACGGCTCTGACGATTGTTTTAAAAATTGATTTATTTTAATCATTAAGTGGTATTTTTCCATATTCCATTGAGCTTATGCCCTGGCACTTCTTAGTTTGGCTGGCATAAATCAGCAACGATTTTACTGACCATTTTGGATGAACCCACTTTTCTCTGGAACGGCTCTGACGATTGTTTTAAAAATTGATTTATTTTAATCATTAAGTGGTATTTAAGGGCCAAATTACGGCATTCGATATCGATCGAAATTGCAATACAATTTACATGGGAATTTCGATCGATATCGAATGTCGCGATTTGCCGCCTGGTTTTTACTGGTCAGTAAAAAGTACACTAAGGGTATTCATTTAAATTTTTTTTTGGTTGGAAAAGTGGAAAAAAGAAAAATTACACTCTTATTGACGTGAACGGGTTTTTTTTTTTTTTTTTTTTTTTTTTTTTTTTTACAAACTGTCAAAAAAATCTGTCAAATAATTCGTGGAAGTAATTGATATTTTTCAAGATGCCGAACAAAAGTGTTAAAAGTGAATAAATTGATAATTAAATTTAAAACGAAGTGATTGGTGTTATTTTCATCATAATATTCGACTACAAAAAGTAACTCAAAATGGCGATTGTCTGCCAAAAAGTCGAGTATTTTATTAACTTCAGCTTCTGTCAATTTCTTTTTATCCCATTTTTTTTTTTAATTCTTTTTTAATAACTTTTTTCATTGAACACATATTTAATATGAATTTTTTCTTTTTGAAAGATTAAATGAAAAAGAAATGTTGTAACTATAAAAAATAATTTTTAAAATCAGAGTTGTACAATTCAAGAGTTTATAAAAAGAGATGCAATTTTTCGTACTTTGTATAAAAAATTAGCAATTTTTTATGAATGGCAACATCATTTCGTTTGATGTTTAAAGCGGAAAATTACATCTTTTTATCCTGACTTTTTTACACTTGGTTATCGTCTGATAAAAATGTAACTTTTGGTAGAATTTTTTTTCTTGTGGTTGTTGTAACAAAAATTACATTTTTCCATTTTTCCATTTTTCCAACAAATAAAAAAACTGAATTGAATACCCTTACTATCTTCAACTTGAATTTTCATTAAACTCAAAGCTAGTTTAAGCTTCAATATTTCTAGTAGTAGCTAAAGCTACCTTTTTATTCACGCGGCCTATTACTTTGCAATGTAAGTTTTTGCTGTCCCCATTTGGTAGTGTCAGACAGACACAAATTTAATTACTTTTTTATTGAAGGCCTTATATGGGCGCTATTTTTCATTATAGATCTATCCTTACAAACTATCTATAATATTCAGAAACTTCAAAAAGTATGTTTTGCGGGGAATTTTCAAATGGAAATAATAAAATTTTTGTCTTTTTTTCCTTACTACCTGGTTAGTGTTGTAAAACTGTACATCGTTAAGCATATCTTTAGGTACTAAAATTTTAAGAAAAATTTAGTCTTAAACACAAACATCTGTCTTGTGTTTATGTAAGAAGAGATGAAGCCAAAGGTTATCTCTCATTGACTTAGGTACACAAGTATAACGATAGAATATGTAAGTTTATGATCAGTGTTTTTCGGTAAAAAGGCAGGGATTTTAAAAGATGATTATGAAATAGAGGTAGGAAATTCTCTTAACATGTTGTTGTGCGCTTAAGTATGTGTAAATAGTATAAAAGTCAAGTTGGTTAAAAGAAAATTATTTTAGAGTTAAACAGTTCGATTTAGAAACTCAAATGAGTCGCATGTAAATTTAATTCTCTGTCTAATTATTATTTTGGTGACATCTGTGAAAAAAACAAAGAAGTGTAAAGTAAAATATTTAAATAAAATATATCGCATTTGATTATATTTAATCAAAATCTTCGGCACTTTATATTCATATCTACCCGCTGTAACACTACCGTGCTACTTGATCTTCTTTTTAGCAATAAAACGGTTGGTTTAAAAATTCTTTTTCATATGTTTTTAATATTAAATTTAAAAAAGTTTTTGCTTCTATTGAAAATTTTGAAATTTCGTGTTTAAACCCTCTTTATCGCCAAGTGCAATGTATATAAAGAAAAGTTCTATTTGTTTTAGTGAAGCAGTTTCTTTTTTACACCTAAAAAAAATATAAACAATAATTTTTAAAATTTCCCTCTCTTTAGGAACCTCCCGAATCGCAATCACAGATCCCAGCGCAATAATAAATTCATAAGATAACTTCTTCTGTTTAACCCATTTCATCACCAGCTGTATTAAGCATGGCCTCAAGAGTTTATGCCATACCAGAAACTAGCCAAGGAATTCAAAATATAATAGAGAAAGTCTATCTTGATGACCTGTTTCTCAAGTATACTGACAACAGAGCTAGTCAAAAGCTAAAAAATTTATACAACACTCTTACTAACATATTGAAGGAGGTCGATAATTGTTTTATGAAAGAAACCATGGAAGAAACATTAAGAACAAAAAACTTTGTAGAAGGTGATGGTAAACTCTTGGGCTATCTGACTGGACTTCAACAAGCAGCGTTAGTAACCCAGTGGAATCAATTGAGAGATGTTATGGCACGCATGGAAATTATAACATCAAAGCATGAAAAGATGTATGATGACAATATTTTCAATATTAGAACTTTTCAACAGAATACCAAAACTCTTCAAACAACTGCCCATGTATGCACAAACAGCATATCATCTCTTTCTGAAACCGTCAAAGGCCTTGAGAAGTCTCTTAAATCAGTAGAATTACCTCATACCTCTGGTATAAATATACCACAAAAAAACTCTTGCTTACAACCTCCGTTATTTCAATTGCAAAAGCAGGAACCTGTTATATTGACAAAGATAGACAATAATCCGGTCGAAATCATAATTCAGTCTAGTGGACCCAACAAAGTAACATCTACCACGAAAGGAAAAGAATTATTTTCTCTCTGTGAAGGACTCGCCGAACTACTTAAAACAGGAAGTTACGGTGAATTAGTGCACTTAGCTGATAAAGATCTTGCCACATACATGAAATCATATAACCTTTTTGTCTACAACCAAAAAGTGGTGGAGAAACAAGCAGCCATACCTTTCGAGTAGTCCTGTTTGGCTGTGAAGTTTTTCTGATAGATGTGTTTTTTCTTGTGTTTATGTTGGCAAATTGAACAAGTTGTAAATAAATAAGAATTCTATATTTGCACAAAAAAAAATTAAGTAATTTTTTATTACATAATAAATTATTTGAAAAGTATTACAGTTTGATTGATATTTTAATTAAATCTGTTTTTTTCAGTTAATGTTTCTTTATAAGTCTGAGTTCATACGGCTCATGTCTTATTGCCAAGATTCTTCCTTTGTCTTCTTTGAACATAAATTTGCGTTCAAATGATTTATGTCATGTTGACGACATGTGCTTTTTTGATATTGAAAACAATAACAAAATTAAACAACGAATGAAAAAGCAAAACGTAAAGACAGTACATGCATCTGTGTACTCGTTTCTTTTCCCCTCGTCCCCCTGGCCTTCAAGTAGCAATCATGTCAATAAGAAAAGAGCCGTATGAACACAGACTAAGGTAGTAAGACCTAATGATATTATTTATTTATTACATTTCACCCGTTTTGTTGTTTTAAAATTAATATTTATTATAATATTTTTAATTAGGCTTAAGTTCATCAAATTTAATTTTCTTTAAATTATTTTTATGAAGAAAGGAATTTTACAACATGAAAATTAATTAAAATTTACTGATAATTTTTCATTCTTGACTCAATCTGGGCTCGAACCCAGGCGTTTTTACGGACAGCTTACCCTGACATGTTTCGATTGCAACCACTCAATCTCCTCAGAGGGCTTGCCGTTTAACACTCGCAGCCATCGACGACTGCTGACGTCATTAGTCAAACATCAATCCTTAAACCAAACTGTATTTAACCTTTGGTTGATCGAAATTTGCTTTGAATGATTATCTATTTTAATTTATTTTACATGTTCTTCCTTTACTTCTGTTTTTTTCCGTACTTTTGTCAAGAATTCTTCTTGAAGTTCAAAGTACATATTTTGTTTTGTTTTTCATTTTTTTGTCTTTCTTTTTCTTGCTGACCTTTTCAGCACAACTTGAAGGACAAATGCAAACATAGAGCTCGTGCCTTAGCTTTAATAATAATTAGTATTGTTGTTATTTTGTTGAACTATTTATGGTTTTTAATCCAAATTTTTAATATTTTTAATTAGGCTTAAGTTCATGAAACTTAATTTTCATTAAATTATTTTTATGAAGAATGGAATTTTACAACATGAAAATTAATTAAAATTTACTGATAATTTTTCATTCTTGACTCAATCTGGGCTCGAACCCAGGCGTTTTTACGGACATAAATAGTTCAACAAAATAACCACAATACTAATTATTTATTATAATATTTTTTAACTAACACAAAATCTTTATTTGTATTTGGATATTTATTGTTCAGTTAATATGAATATTTTACAATAATTATAATTAGTAGATAGGAGTTTAGCACATTCAGCTGGCTTTTCATCTTAAGTTTCATTATATGTTAGTACATGTAATGACTAATTTGTTAACTCTCAAATCACCTTCAAAAAGACTAACGTCAATTACCCTCGTATGTGGTTTTTCACACATATGCAATGTCTGTCCACTTTGCTGTGCAGCCATAGTTTGTTTGTAATCAAAGTTATGAATAACGTAACATTAATGATTTATTTATCCCACTGGTGATCAGCAACTTACATAAGTCCCGAAATATTTTGTTATTAACAAATATTTTTTAATAAAAAAAATGTGTTTTCAGTAGGTACTTAATTGGTATTGCTAACAAAGTCAAGAAGTTTCTTAAGTGTACCTCAACAATTTTTTTGTTCATAATTTAAAAATGATTTCTTTTGTATGGTTTTTCACAAAAGGGTGATTTAAAGGTTAATTTACATATTTTTAAAAAGCAAAAATGTTTATATCTTAAAAAATTGTAACTAAAGGTACAACTGACTTATATGCCCATAAGAAGAGTAAGCACATTTTTCAAAAACTTTATTGGCATATGCATATTTTGTATCCTTAACTAGTGGGCTATTAGTTGAAACATGAAATTAAAGATAGTTCATTGTTATTTATTCTGACAAATTTGAAGTGTATGTGACATAAATATATATCAGCCTAGTCCCCATCATTTCTGGGGTCTTCGGAAAACCCATTTCAACATACAAAAAGACACATGGACATCGCTTAATCAACTTCGCTACTGGTAAGGACCCACAATATATATATATATATATATATATATATGCACAGCGTTTATTTAGCGAACAGTTTTTGAAGCTAGCGCATAAACGGCGGACAGTTGCATACTTAGCGAACAGTCCGCCAAATGATTACATGCCTAGAGCATATTTACCGGACACGTCAATTTTTCCCCACAAATTTTAATTTTTTTGGTTTATTCTTTTTTTTTACTTTATTTGATTGCACTGTGGTTATATATTAATCAATTACTATTAAAACTTCTATATATACGGTTTAAATGCCTTAATTTTGTATTTTTTTAACAAATTTTAACAAATTTTGTTGCGTAGTATTGCCAAGTACTCTCATATATTTTCCCATTTTTTTTCTCCGTAAAAAATATATACAAGTGATTTCGAGGACACAGAGAAAAAATATAAACATGTGACTTCGAGGACACAAAGGGAAAAAATATATACATGTGACTTCGAGGACAAACCGTTACATTTTTCAGCGTTGCCATTGTAAACAATTTTCCCTTGTTTTTTACAGGTTAATTTACGATGTTTTAAAGTTAATGAAGGTTTTTTAAAATATCCTGCCGTATTCATAAAGAATTACAGTGCATGAACATTTTGCCTTAAAACACGTTTCAAGCTTATTTTATATTTTAAATACGGCTGATATAATGATGAAAATATCTAATGATGATTTTTGGCTACTGACCGATCTTATTTTATCTGTCCAACATACCTTAATTAAGGGTTGCACGATCAAGTTTTGCCTTTCAAGTTTTTTAAACTTTAACCGAATTTGATTTCAAAATTCTCTCTAGAGTGGATTTACCTACAACGTTTAAATTTTTAGGCACATGATTAATGGACAGAGCAAAATAAAGATGTTGCGATTTAGATTTTCTGAAGTTTTTCCATAATTAAAAAAAAATAAGTTAAACAATTTTATCGTAACCAAATCTATGCCAAAGATTAATTTAAACTGAAATTTTGGATTAGTACACTATTGTTGATCAAGAGCGACATGTGTCATTTTAAAGATCTGCTGATTTATTTAATGTTTTTCGTATCCTCCTTTTTTAAAGAAAAATATATTTTTTAATTTAATTTTCTTATATGTTTTATTTGGTTGTTCAACTGCTTAAAACTTAAAAACGCCAAGGCTAAATTGGATACTTTCCTCTTCGTGTTTGTTTATAATTGGTACGCAAAGGTTTAGGAAAAGAGAAAAGTCGACAAAACAGGTGGAAAAATTTATTGAAATGGTTGTTTATTTTGTACTTCGTTTATGTTTTTTTTTTTTCAAATATTCAATTTGAAAACATTAAAATAATTCTGTGGCATTTTGACAAAACAACTTAAGTAAAATTTAAAAAGTTGAAAAAAATGTTGTCAATCATGCGAATTTTTATTGAAAAAAAATTTTTGTTTACGTTTTTAAAATTTTGTATTATTAACGAAATTTTTCTTTAATTTTGGTTTATATTATTTTTTAATAAAAATGATTTTTTCACCGAGTTTTTTGTTTAAACTTTTCTGCTATCTTAACTCGACTTAAGATGTTTTGTCAAAATGCCACAGAATTTAATTTAGATTTTTCTTTTCTATGGCAATGCGGGCGCATCCGGTGTACGAAGTAGAATTATATCTAACACACAATTCATACGAGCGCTTTGCGGCTTCTTTTTTTCTTTGGACTTTATTGTCTAAACCGCAACGCAACGCCAAATATTTCATTGAAAGCCAAAACAAAAGACACGTCAAAAAAGCGACGTCGTAAAAATCCCCGTCTGAATTTGCTGTAACACGACGCGCTTTTTAGTAACATCTTTTTTTATTTGAGAAAGGGCCTCGATTATCAGTCATTCGATTAACCAGCAACATCAATTATATAGTAAATATACAAAAGTCTTTAATCAAGTTAAATTACTTTTGAACAATCATAAAAATGTGAATAAAAGGCGAATTCTCTTGCAAATTACTTGGAAGCATGTTCTGCAAAAATTACATTTTTACTCATATTATTTAAACATGTACATTAGGGGTACAACCAATTTTTTGGCGTATTACCATGAGGCCAACCATGTCCTAGTAACCACGAAAATCATAATCTTTTGTAATTTTTCTCAAAAAATTTCACGCACCAATTGGTTTTTCTAAACCAATGCTATATTGAATATTCATAATTTTATACGGTGTTTTGTTTTCTTTTTATTTTTTCTTTTGTTATTAAAGGTTAAAAATACGTTTTCGTTTGCGGAAAAATCTCTTAACATCTCTAAATATTAATGACATTTCATACTTGAGCTATTTTTTGTTTTAAATAAACATATTATTAATTTTTCTTAGCAAAAAAGAAAATCAAAAATTTTCAAAACTTCATCGCGGTTGGTGTGTGAACTTTTTTGACCTTAGCGAAAAAATAAATATACGTTCCCTTATAGTTTTTTATTGTCTATCTATCAAAAAATTGTTAAAAAGTTATATCCCTAATGTACATACGTAAATCTTTATATAAAATCTCTTAATAATTTTAACTAGAAACACACAAAAAAACTACTAAAAATTGTTGCTATTGATAACCGAGGTCCTACTGTATTTTCAAACTGATATTTCAAAGTTAGTCAAAGAATAAAACGTAACAAGAAGAAAGTAAGTTGAAAGAGAAATATGAGAAAAAGACATAAAAAACACTTACCAAGTATTTTTGTTTACCCCTCTTTCTTCTCTAAACCGTGGCCACCAAACCAAAAGAGACGTCGTAAAAGCCCACGCCTGAATTAACTGTAAGGCGACCTACGTCGTAGATACGCTTTTATATTTGCGCCAGCTATTGTGTGCCTTTGTATACAATATTGTACGTTTTAATTTGGCATCGTATCTACGTCGTACAGTACTACGTTTATATGTTACAATTGTGTTCCTTAAGGCTAGATTACACTATCTCACAAGTCTTACGTATTCCATAATACTTTGTGAGATAGAAATCTAATAAGTTTTGTTGCGACTGTCAAGTAATCTAATTTAACATAACAGTTTGTGTTCACACGATCTTACAAAGTTGCATCCCTGATCCAATGAAAAGTATTATTGATTAGAAATGTAAAATTTTGTTTATAATACTTGTCATTTTTATCACGCATGCATTCACACAATCAGACTTTTACATATTACTTGAGTTTTTCACAGTATTATTACAAATTATAATAGGGTATACTAGCCTTAAACATAGAGACAGCATACAAATATAGTACATTTGAAGAGAAAAATGTAAAAAATTCGTATTTTTTGTGAACCAATTTTTTTAATAATAATTTTGTGCAAGCTTGAAACTTGTGGTATGTATTTAGAACAAGGACAATAAATCAAAAAGCTTACAAACAAACAAATTAAATTTAAGTGGCAAAACAGGGTTCAAATTCTTACTTTTTGTAAAGCGCTATGTTTCTAATCAGTAAGCAATTTGGAATTAAAAAAGTTAGAAGTAAAAATTTTAAAAAATTTTGACCGGGGCGGACAAAACGTGTAAAGTTTTGTACGCTTGTTACTTTTCTTAAAGTAAAAATGTTTTTCAAAACAATTTTACGCAAACTTAAAAATAGTGTTTCAAGTTCAAGACACAATTAATGTAGTTCTTATAAGAGTTCGTAAGAGAAAAGAGCTAAAAAGGGTAAAATATTTTTTTTTATTTTAGTAAAAAGCCATCATGGAACTGAAAATATTATTAATATTACTTTTATAAGAATAATTACACTATGCAACAGATAAAATAAAAGCTCCTTCTCGTGTGGAATTTCTTGAAGTACTTTTCGCAACTTACAAACCCCTATTTGGGTTTTCCTAGTTTATCTGCCGAACTAGTTTTTGGGCCTATTGAGAATTTTGTCTAAAACTTGATTTTTTTTGGAAAAAAACATGAATTTTTTCGGAAACCAATAATATCACAGAATACTAAGAGAACTGTCACGAGACGGACGATTTTGCGTTTTTTTTTTGTCTCTTTCTAAGAAAGCTGCCCTTTTGCATTTCTCTGTTCATCATATTCTTTGCCGCAATGAACACAAATTTATTTAGTTAAGATTTATTTGCAAAACTGTTGTAAAAATTAACTTTTTAGTTCACCACAACACGAGTAAATAATATTTAAGTAAGTAAATAACATTATAATACAAAACAATATTACTAAATACATTTTTTTTGCACAAAAAACATCGTTTGTTAAACTAATGCATTTGTTTAACGTGGTTTGTGTTTTGTTATTTTGATAACGCCATTTGTGTTGATTGTTGCGGTCTGTTTTTACACCTTGCCACTTCACTACCAAAAATCGCTTTCGGTCTCTTCGAAAGCTGCCCTCACAACTGTTTTGGGCCTTTTTCACACGTCACTTTTAACAGTTCTGTGTATTCTGTGGTAATATTCAGAAACAAATTAATTCTTAATTATAATTCAAAACTCTTTAGAACATCATAATTCTTATTTTACCTTTTTCAGCTGTGTTATTATCAAAAATTTGAAATATGTATGTGTCAAAATTACAATTGAATAATTAACTTTTTTTTACTTTTTGCAACATTGTATGCATTTCATAAATATCACGAATTTTCTTTCAAAAATACATCTGGAAAATGTGGAAAATGCATTTTCCGGTAATTATATACATACTTATGTGCATTTGAGGAATTATGAATTAGAGAAATATTTTTTCTGAAGATTACCGTTTGGCAGCTACGAGCCAAAAATAGTGCAAAAACTAACCTGTGATATAATTTTTAAGTTTGTGTTTAATTTAATTTTTCATGTTTAATGTTTTTATGTTTGTCTACAACAAATTATTGTTCAATGTAATAAAAAATTAATTTCTCTTTTTACGAATCCCTTGATAAAGTGAACATAACATTCACGAAACGTTGGGAAAATATGGATTAAATGCATTTTAATTGCATATATTTTTATAAACAACTACATCGGCGAAACAAAAAAAATAATATAGATACAATTTTTGAACTATGGGCCAAAAATTGTGAAATATTTATAAAAATTTTATATTTTCAACATTTTTTATTTTTCGAATTTATTCTATGAGCTTAATTTCAGTTATGTTTAGGACTATAACAGTCGATTTCATCATCTTTAGATACTTCAGCACCTAAAAGAATATATTTGGGATCGTTAAGGTATGAAGTATTAAAGGAGTAAACAGAATAAACAGTAATAAAGCACACATAGAGTCTAAGTTGGTTTGTTTCATAAAAACTTCACTGCATCCTTTCATTTAATATACTGCAAATTGTAGTTTATTATTATTTATGAAAATCTTTATAAAAATTTTAAACATTTTTACGTCTAAAAATACTTATAAAATAGAGATTACATGACAAATGGTAACGCTGGTAATATGCAACTCTGTGTGTTTCTTTCCACACTGCTGCCAATTTAGCTATTTTCTTATCAAATCCAGCGATTTTTAATAAAATTTATAGGACAAACTTTTTAACTTTAAATTTTATTTAAAAAGGGTGATTTTAAGCGATTTATAGGTAAATTCACTCATAATTAAAAATGTAGCTATTATTTATTGCGTTTGTTTTATAATAATTTAATAATTTTAGTTCAAAAGGAGTTATTTTTAGCGATTTATAGCTAAATGCACTTAATATTAAAAAAATTTAGCTATAATTTATTGTGTTTGTTTTATAACAATTCATTAATTTTATTTCAAAAAGTGTGGTTTTTAGCGATTTATAGCTAAATCCACTTATAATTGCAAAAAAGGTATTTTATTGAGAGTGAAAATTATTATTTTGTGCCGCACACGCCACTTTTCAAAATTTATTTCTACAAAATAAGCTTTTTGTTCCGCAAACATATATTTAATGCTGTATATTGTGATGTTGACAGTTCATCTAACTTCTACTCCTTTTTTACGGCAATGAAGCGAAGCAAGATTAAAATGTATTTTCTTGTCAAATTATTTTGCTTTAACTTCTACAGCATTTGCCAAGCACTGGCTCGTTATGCCAAACAATATTTAATACACTTCAAAAGAGTTGGTATGGAGCAAAATTAATGCTTAATATTCAGAAAGCGGGTAATCAAAATAAATATACCCATACCTTACTAATTTTTCTTAAATGGTCGGCGGGTTAAACCAATAATGAGCTGAAGAAATTCGTTGATTGTCGTTGAAAAACCACATAGAAAAAATGTCAATTTATGAACTTTTAACTTTTCTACCAAACACGTTTTATGTCCCATAAATTTGAAAAATTGTTATATTCCATTATAAATGTTTTCAATTTCAGAATTTGCAATTGTTGCCTTTTTCCGATTTCATTCTTCAAAGCTTTTTTTCCGAGAAACATAGAATACCAAAAAATTTTTATATTTAAGAAACTTATTTAAAAAAATACAAATACAAACTTGGTACTTTTTTGAAATTCTAACGATTATGGATGAAGGTCGTGTACTTAATTACCGTTAATATTGGACCTAGAAACATTAAACTCAACATGCAATATCCAGAGTGATAAGACTCAATGCGGAACTTTTTGGTACGTCTTTAACTGTTACTTTTTTTGAATTTACGTTGGTATTGGACTTAAAACTCAAAATTAAACATGCAAGATCCTTAGTAAAGGTGAATCTTTAAAGGGATCTATTTGGTACGTTTTCGTTCTTTAACTGGTCCTTTTTTTAATTTTCATAAAATCAAATATGCAATGTCCTGGGTAGATTAGAATCTTTAAAAGGGGCATTTTGGTACTTTTTGGGTCTTTAACTGGTAGTTTTTGAATATTCGTTGGTATTGGACTTAAAACATAAAATTAAACATGCAAGGCCCTGAATGAATGAAAATCTTTTAAGGGATCTATTTGGTACTCTTTCGTTCCTTAACTTGAACTTTTTTCAATTTTTATTATTATTGGACCTAAAAACATAAAATTAGATGCCATGAGTGAATGAGAACATGCAAAAGGGGCTTTTTGGAAATTTTTGGTCTTTAACTGGTTTTTTTCGAATTTGCGTTAGTATTTGGCCTAAAACATAAAATTACTGATTTTACACAACGTTTACTAGATCAAAAAGCATTTCAGACTTTATTAATAACAATTTAAGAAATATTGTTAAGTAAATCCATAAAAACTGTGACAAAGTAAATAGTGGATGAAATTTGTGGGAAAGCTTTTTTCGGATTCTACACGCAGAGAAAACATATTGTTGGGCATGGTTACAGCAACAATACTATGTATATTGTAACAATATATTGTTGTCGTACACAAAAAATTTTTATTTTTATTTAATATCAACAATATTATAGTTACTGTAAACATATTAATGTTTATCGCAATTATAAATTTGAGTATTGTTGACCGAAAAATAATTATTTTTCTAACAACTAAATTACGATAACTTTCAAAATATATTATATTACTCACAACCATATCATGATATTTAATAGCCATGACATGATAACTTTCTATACATTTATCATATTATGTTGAAGATGCAATTAAACTATTTTGACTCTAATAATATTGAATCAGTTGTGTCGTTTATTGTATATGTGAGCGGTTAAACAATTTAAAGATAAATTCCCATAAAAAAAAAGTTTAAAGAAATTAAAAAATTTTAAATATTAGCGGTGTTCATTCAGTATTAGTGATGTAAAGCGGCCCATACACTTGCAATATTATTGTGTATGATACTCGCCATAATTTTTCCATTTTGTCCTATATTATGCTATAAGTCGCACAAGGTTTTCATTCATTCAATAAAAAGGTGAACATAACCTATAGGAATAACATAAATAGCATTGTACAATGATGCAATCACACTTCTTTTAAATTTCGTTTTGCAATAAAAATCAAAAGTCTTTTGATTGTTGCCAATATATTGTTCCACCTTCGAATATCACATGCACATTGGCAATATAATTGTACTATACGTAAAATTGAACAATTTAATTACAAGTGTATGAGCCGCTTAATAGGGCAAATGCAAAATATCGAAGTTTTTTTGTAAAATTAAACAACAAAACACACAGAGATTTCGTTATATTTGATAAAAGTGTTACGATATTTTTGTGGTTTTCATGGGCAACGGCGTATGTCTTAAAACAAATGTTTCAGGAAAGCCGAAAAACCATTCGATATCCAATGCGCTAGGAATTTCACTTTTTATACTTTGGCATTAAGTAAAAAATCGGAATTGATTCATATTTTTCCCAAAATGTTCTGAAACATGTAAAGAGCGTTTTAAAATAGGCAATATGGCATCAACATCTTAAAATGGGCAAAATGGACATACGTGGTTGCCCATGAAAACCAAAGATTTTGCATTTGCTCTTTTGCAAGCCTTATTTGAACTCCGCTATTTGATTTACATTAAGAAAAATTTAAAAAAAGCCACAAAATAAAAAAATCGTTGCAAAAAAATTTTAATTTATTTTGTATTTTTATGACATCTATGAGAGGGGCTTTATGATAATATGATTGCTTCTAAATTTATTATGATTAACATGACAATAATATGATTACTTCTTAACTAATTATGATTAGCATGACAATAATTTGATTACATCTTTACTTAGTATGATAACAGAATAATAATATGATTAAGGGAAAAATATTATGTTGTAATATTACGAGTATATTTAGTCATACTATGATTCAATAATAATCTTAATATGGTGACTTCAATCATGCATTTTATCATAGTATGTTGCTCTTAGAATATGTTTACCACAACCATGTTTTTTCTTTGCGTGCATAGTGGAATATTTGATATATGTGAACTAACCTTCGTCGATTTATCCATGTCCGTCTGTAAAAAACTCTTTTTAGAAAATCTAAAAGAAAATAACAATATTGATGTCAAATTGTTTCTAGCTTTCTTAAGCAGTTTGGGGTCGAAATCCAACAAGATCGGTATAGTAGGATAATAGTTATGAATCAAAATGTCTAACAACCAACCTTAAAATTTATAGTTTTGTTATAAACTAACATAATTAGTAGCGGAATGCAATTATTGGTATAAGATTTTGCACATATTCGTTTTGTATAACTTGAATTATTATAAAATTAAGTGAAAAGCTGTCAATAATTTTACATAGGCCCATATAAAGCCCACAGTCGGAAATACTATAGAAGCATTAAACCGTAACGACAAATCCTATTATTATGAACTTTTGGTGGTCAGTTTTATATGAATAGAAAATATTCTGTCAACTTTTTATAGATTGGTATATAATTTATAATAGGCCCCATACAAGCCTTGTTTTATACGATTTGAAATCACACTGTCAAATTTCGTGAAGATCAGTACATAATTTATGATAAGCCCCATTTAAACCTTAACATCTCTCTAATTTTCCGTCTCACGCGAAACCACTAGTTTTATTGAAACAAATTTTGCTTTTTCAAAGTTTTTCAGATTTTTTATAAACGGTTTATTTTCTTATACATATATTTCATGCATGTTGGTTTTATTATCGCACAGCAAATCCACAAGTTTCTCTCACTGATTGTGTAATTTGACATAAAGCAGTTGATAGCTGTCTTAGAACGCCAAATCAATACATTGAAACATGTATGAGCTTTGTGTAAATTTTGTTTGGGCACATCTTGTAGAGTCGTGGCTCTAAAGCATCTATTGAACTCTATAAAGCACGGAAACCTTGATAAGAAACACGCAAAGAGCCCGTAACAAATTAAAAAAGTCTAAAAACCTCTACAAGAGAGAATCAAAAATTAACAAAATCATTAAAATTGGTTTGTATAATTAACAACAACAAAATATAGTAAAACCTACCTGCCAAAACAATATGCATACATACATAGCTTGAGGAGCCTCTGGTGTGCAATGTCCTAGTTCAGAATAACCTTTTGAAAATTAAATTAACTTAATTGTTTAATTTCTATTAAAAAACAAACAAAATTTACCATTTTGTAATGATAACAATTGTTGTTTAAACCCCGCATAAAAGTACAATTTAAATACAGTTATCATTTTCTCGTTTATTATCACGTACAACTATAGCACCAAAACTATTATATTTTACAATAAATTTAAAATAAACAAAAAATGTTCCTTTTTTTATATTTTTAACAAATATTTTGACATTCACAAATACTTATTTAATAAAACAATTTTAGCGCATAAAAATTCATTTGTGTAAATCGGGGAAAATCGGCTTTGAAAAAAACGTTTTACTGTTTTGACAACACTAATTAAAATTAATGTATAATAGGGCCCATACACAATACCATCATGATTGTACAATCAAGTGATTGTGCCAGCTGATGGACCGTGTATGAGCTTGTGGTGTGATTGTACCAGCTGATGGTGCTTTATCAAAAATAGTTTGATATTTTTTTGATTGTACCAGCATGATTGTATCGTGTGCTGTAAAGTTAGCTCATAAATGTTAAATCGTTATGGCATAAAAATCAAAAAATTCAAAATTTAAAACAAAATTTAAATTAAAACACGTTTTTTTTTTAATCCTTATTCGTTTTTGTTTTAGGATAATAGCAATAATAACAGCAGCACAAATTTGATTGTTATTCATTACAACCTTTTCCACACACATTTTGGTAAAAAATGAATTTTGTACCAGCATGCTGGTGTGTTGTGTGCTTCAAGCTTAATTGCACAATCACTTGATTGTACAATCATGATGGTATTGTGTATGGGCCCTATAATGCATTAAACACATTCACCACAGCAGGATACACGAACACAAGACTACAAATGCTGCTGGGTGCAATTATAGTCGTGTAGTCAGCTACTGAATTATGTTGAAGACGGCAGCTACAATTGAAAAAATATAAATATCTGTTTTTTTTAATGACTGTTTATATTTTTTACTTTTATAAAATGAAAAACATGCATAATTGCAGACTTTTATACAAACTTTATTTAAAATTATAAATATATAAATACTTATTTATAATAAATTTTATAACGTAAAAACAATTGAATTTGTTATAAAATATAATAAATATTATAATATTGTTGTTTTTGGAAGCAAAAAACAATATAATCTTAACGGCAGATTAAATAAATAAATACATATAAACAGCATACAAATTTCCGTCAACGAGCGTGGTATAGGTCTTAAAAGTTTCAGAACACTTTGGGTACGTACGTTAATGCATGAAAACTATTCATCAATGCTGCAGTGATGCTAAATGATATTGCTGATGCGTAATTACCAGTTGCAGTTGTGATGCTGATACTTTTTTATTGCACAACAGCTGTGCAAAGTTTGAATTGCAAAGTTTAACTAACAACATAAAATAATCAAATTCCCAAATTAAATATTTCGAGAAAGATTTTTCTACGAAACTTAAAATTTTGTTAGTATATTTATTAAACATAATCTGCCGTATTCATAAAAAATAAAATAAGTTTGAAATGTGTTTTGATGCAAAATTTTCATAAAATTTTTTCCTAAAATACAATTCAAAAGACTATGAATAGGGAAGAATACTTCAAGCTTTTATAAACCATATTTTTAGTAACTCCATCATATAGAATTTTATATTTATAAAGATAAAAAAATTTTATTTTGGAAAATTTCTCAATTTATTTATAAGTTTGAGTAAAAATATGTATATAATTAGTAATAATTTATGTACTTGTTACATATTTAATTATTGTTATATGTACATAATTACTTAAGTGTTACGCAAGGCCGAAAACCCGCAATAAAGAAAGTTTATTAAGCAAATATCTAGAGTTAAATAAATAAATATCGACATAATTAAAAGATAAAGCCAATTTTGTTTAAAAAAAATGTCAGCCACGGAGTATGAATATATAATATTACGTTTAAAGTTATAAATTGTTGACCTTTAGTTTTGTTGTTTGTTAATTTTGTTCGGCATAAGGTCATGAGTTAAAACAAATTTTTAAATAAAAAATATAAACATATTTTGTTTTAAAAATTCTATTTTATTTTATTTTGTATCCCAATATTTCGGTCAACTTTGTTGACCATCTTCAGGGGTTATTTAAAAATAAATAAACGAAAACAAAAAATGTAAACAATATATAAATTCACTCGAGCTGTTGTTCAACCGTAAGCTTTTGTCAAAATTTAAATAACCCCTGAAGATGGTCAACAAAGTTGACCGAAATATTGGGATACAAAATAAAATAAAATAGAATTTTTAAAACAAAATATGTTTATATTTTTTATTTAAAAATTTGTTTTAAATCATGACCTTATGCCGAACAAAATTAACAAACAACTATATAATATTACCTCAAAATTGGTAAATCTGGATGCTTTAAACTCCATGTAAAACACATTTTGAAGCATTTTCCAATGATTCCCATATTTTATAAATTCATTTTTTACCTAAATAGATATGGATAAAGTATTTTGCAATTTTTACGACCTATAACTCCTTAACTAGGAGCGTTGGCGCGAACAACATGTTCCTATAAAACTTCTTTCAAGAATACTAAAAAATTATATAAATATCAATTTGGTGCTGAGCCGAGTTAATATTCTTTTCTGTTAAACAAAAAAAAAAAAAAAAAAAAAAAATTTTAAGCACTCATTCTTTAAAAAATTTTTTTTATTAGCAACACTTTTTCTGTTTTATAGTGCACAAAAAAAGAAATTAGTTTAATTTGACTAAAACGGCAAAATAAGCACAGACAACAACCTGCAGCATCAAAGTCGGCAAATACAGCGCATATTTGACGAACAGCTGCATACGTTGCGTTTAATTGCCGAAACTGTCTGGATAATATGCCCCTTGTATAGGAAATTTAATATTCCCACATTATTATTTGGGAATAATAATGTGGAAACATGGCAACAAAAAATTGCATATACAAGGAGCATATTTTCCAGACAGTTTCGGCAATTAAACGCAACGTATGCACCTGTTCGTCAAATATGCTCTGCCCACAAAAAACGATTTTTAAAAGACTTTTAAGACTTTTAGAAGAAAAATATTGAATTTGTATTTCGAAAATATTGCAATTTATAATATTTCATCAAAAAAAGTAAAGATTTTTTGTGTTCGCATAATATGCCCTGTGCATAAGTATATATATATATATATATATATATATATATATATATACAGTCAAATGCCGATAATTCGTACCCCGATAAATCGTAATTCCCGAAATTTCGTAATAAACTGTCGGTCCCTTGAAAAAATCTCGTTAATTCGTAACATTTCGATACATTTTGGTCCCCTCGCTAATTCGTATTTTTTTTAAATAAAATTTTCTTTGCCTTTTATAAATCGTAATTGTTCGCTAACTACCACTTATAATTCGTAATTAAAACAACAGAAACATGGAAAGAATGATTTTTTGTTTACATGAATAATTTTTATATATTTCATTTTCAACAATTGTTTTTTATGTTTTTTTATCGTTTTAATTAATAATAAATTGAAAAACCCCGTTAATTCGTATTTATTTTATTTTAACGCCGTTAAATCGAAGCCCCGCTAAATCGAAAACCCCTATAATTCGTAAGAAATGGCCGGTCCCTTGCAATTACGAATTATCAGGATTCTACTGTATATTCTTTATGAGGTCTTAGATAAATATTGTTCAATACTGTAGCAATAACATTTCATTCGGTGAAGGGTATAAAAAGGTTAAAGAAAGAAGCTTTTCAGAGAAAATTAATAATATATATTTAAAAACAGTTACTAAAGAGTTCAATTTGACAACACTATCACCGTTTATGGATACAGAAAATATCATTAAAGTTGTGGAAAATAAGAAATAGTCAGTTGTCATACAAATCAAAGTATCATCATTTAAAGTTAATCAATTCAATGATAATACAAAAGTAGCCCAAGTCACCTTGATCTGTGTGGTACTATCCTCATCATAGTTCTCATTACCACTATAGTTCTTTGCATTACGTATAGTTTAGAGTAGAAATATTTAAATGCAAACTTCATTTTATTACGTATGATATTCTTTTGTTGTCTGTCTAATAGTGCATTTACACTTGTAATTTTCAAACTAGTTTACGATCGTAAACTACTTTCATAACCTATACCGTTTACATCAGCATTTTTGACAAGTTGCTTATCTTTGACAAGTTCTTAACCCCAATTATAAAAAAAAACGTTGATGCACATACATACGAACATATAAACAAACCTTTTATTTCCGTTGTCCATCTAAAAGAAAATATGTTTATTTTATTTTTCTTACTATTGTTTTGACTTTTTTTACAGATAAAAGTTAATTTTTTTTTACTTGATTTTTTTTATTTTTGAGGAAATGCCAAATATCACTAGCATTGCCAGAACAAAATTTAAAAACAGAGTTGCATTAACAAAAACTGGTTGTTTGTAACTAGTTTATCTCAAAAGCTAGTTACAAACGTGTTTATAATTTGTATGGATAAACAAGTTTCTCAAACTAGTTTATCATCATAAACAACTTATAACCTATTTATGGCGTAGGTGTAAATGCACTATTAGGATTGTTTTATAGTAAGGTACTTAAATTTTAAGGAAAATTAAGCCTTAAGAAAAACACATGTCTTGTGTTTATGTTAAAAGGGATAAAGCGAAAGGTGATTTCTCATTGTCGAAGGTACACAAGTATGTATCATATTAGAATGTGTAAGTTTATGATCAGTGTTTTCCAAATATAGAAGTGATCATTAAACACGATTTTGAAATTTTCCGCACACGTTGTTGTGTGTTTAACTAGATATTTAAAAACAGTAAATAATTCTAGTTTAGGACATGCAGAGGAAAAACATGTTTCAATATGGTTGCCTTCGACAAACCAATTTTTAAAGAAAATTTTAAACATATTACACAGAAATAAATAAAAATTGATTTCAATTAAAAAATTTGTTATATTCCAAATTTTTAATATTTTTAATTAGGCTTAAGTTCATCAAATTTTATTTTCATTAAATTATTTTTATGAAAAAAGGAATTTTATACATGAAAATTAATTAAAATTGTTATTGATAATCTTTTATTCTTGACCGTGGCCGGGGCTCGAACCCTGGCCGGCAGGTTACCATGACATTTTTCGATCGCAACCACTCGATCTCCTCAGATGTGTACATTTGTCCTTCAAGTTGTACTGAAAAAGGTCAACAGAAAAAAGAAAGACAAAAATAAGAAAACAAAAAATGCACTTTGGACTTCAAGAAGAATTCTTGACAAAGGTAAGAGAAAAATGAAGTAAGGAAAAAACATGTAAAATCAATTAAAATTAATAATCATTCAGGAAAGCAAATTTTGATTTACCAAAGGTTAAAATACAATTTGGTTTAAGGATTGATGTTTGAATATTGACGTCAGCAGTCGTCGATGGATGCGAGTGTAAGACGGCAAATCCATCTGAGGAGATCGAGTGGTTGCGGTCGAAACATGTTATGGTAACCTGCCGGCCAGGGTTCGAGCCCCGGGCATGGTCAAGAATGAAAGATTATCGGCAACAATTTTAATAAGTTTTCATGTTGTAAAATTCCTTTCTTCATAAAAATAATTTAATGAAAATTAAATTTGGTGAACTTAAGCCTAATTAAAAATATTAAAAATTTGGAATATAACCATTTTTTTAATTGAAATCAATTTTTATTTATTTCTGTGTAATATGCTTAAAATTTTCTTTAAAAATTGTAGCAAATCAAATTTTTAACAAAAAATAAATTTAAATTTTATCAATTGTAACAGGCATATTTATCATTTGTTATGCTTAATTTAAATGTTTGTTTTATCAATTTTTACACAGTATTAATATAAAAATCATAGAAAGTGTCAATTAAGTTTAATGTTTAAATAAAATAAAATTAAATCATCTTTGTTACGAAAAATACTTGAAAATCTCACATTTAAAGTGCTTTGCATTGCTTGTTGTTTGAAAGTTATGAGGTAAATGGTTCCAGAGACTAATTGTGTGAATTAAAAAGTGTTTCTTAGATTGTTCATCGCGATGTTGGATACTGGTTATCTTTTTCCCCCTATTTGATCTAAAGAAATTTAGTTTACGATACAAGTAATTAGGCTGCTTTGTGTAATCTTATGTAGTAAAATTAACGAATGGCACTTTAACAGGTTATCAAATGATATATTGTATATTGAATAGCGTGAGATTCTAGAAAAACGTTTCTATCCAAAATATATCTGACAATATTGTTATATGTTACATTTAGTTTTCTCTTACTTGACGAATCACAATTTGTGAAAAGTTCACATCCATAAATTAGTGTTGGCAGTAGGTAAGAATTTGCTAATAACATTCTAATTTTTAAGGGCGTATAATGCTGACTGATCCACAAATTACGTAACATTGCAAATGTTCTACCACAGATTGCATTTATGTGGTCTGACCAATTTAGTTTTTTATTAAAGATTATTCCTAGGTTCTTAGCAGTTTTAATTAATTCAATTGTTGTATTATTATAATCCTTATTGGTGGTATTAAAGAAGGAAGCCGTTTTGGTTTTCCTATTATTATCGCATGAGACTTTCTGGCGTTTAAACAAAGTCCATTTCTTGTCGCCCATTGGTTAATCCTGTCCAGATCTTCGTTTAAATTACTAATACAGTCGATGACTCCAGATGGCCCGCAGCTGATGTAAAGCTGTACATCGTCTGCATACATTTGGATTCCACAATGTAGGAGTTGGGAAGGTAAGTTATTTGAATACATGGCATATAGAAGAGGGCCAAGTATGGATCCCTGGGGTACACCTCTAGAAACTGCGCAACAATTAGATTT
Organism: Pollenia angustigena; assembly: GCA_930367215.1. NCBI lineage: Eukaryota > Metazoa > Arthropoda > Insecta > Diptera > Polleniidae > Pollenia > Pollenia angustigena. The sequence continues at coordinate 181,675,989 of OV884057.1, read as the reverse complement.
TTTTAAACCATGGCAAACTGACTGCGATCTTTTACACAAATAAGACGACATTAGTTTTAATGCTTGAATTTAAGGCATTAAATTGAATGTTCTACGGTGTCAAACCCCATTTGAATGGTCTAGTAATACTAAGAAAGAAATATTGTTATCATCCATTTGGCATCTTAATTCCTCTGATACATCAATAAGCGCCGTAAGACAACTGTGCTTAGGTCTAAAACCTGATTGTCGCTCAGTAAGTAATGAATTTTCATAAAGGTATTTGCTCATTTGTTTATGAAGTTAACGCTCAATGACCTTTGACAAAAAAGGTAAAATGGCAATTGGGGTAAAAAGTAACAATTGTATTTTCCACATTTATAAGAGCAACATGCTATGGATGAAAACCAACCATGCTCTTATAAGTGCTTAACATATTTTAGTTGTTATTTACCATAAAATGCTCAGAGGTTACCATAATATGATTGCAGCTTCTTGATGGAGGAGCAATTTAACCATTATATGATTCTCGATGACAATAAAATGGTTAAACTAAACATTAAATGTTTAACTTTTTTTTATAAAAATAGGTTTGTTGGAGGTGACCATATTTAAACATGGTTTTCTCTGGGTGTAGATAGTGGAGTTTTTGTTTCACATAGAAAAAAATACGCATGTAAAATTAACATGGCGAAATGTTAATTGAGAATTATTAAAATATATCATTATTTCATATTAATTTTAAATAAAAAATATTAAAATAACCTTAAATCACGTTTATTCAATATTATTCACTGTTAAAACAACATTGTTCAATATTGAATTCATTTATTTATTTATTTATTTACAAATTATACTTATAAGTAAATTATTAGTATAATGAATGGAGAATTATGTCAACGATGGCCTTCAGATAAATTTTTTTTTTTAATGGAATAGTAGAGGCTACAATTTTTTTAAAAATGTAAAAACCTTTTAATATTGCCATTCATCATAGAACAGTCTATTAGTTGAGAGAAGTCGTTATTATTGATATTGGTGCTTTTAAATGAATTAATGTGGGGACAGTTTGAAAAGAGATGATCAATGCTTATTGGGTTAAAACCACATTATATGAGCATTTGAGATTCTAGTGTGACCTAGTCTTTGTCTAATTATTTTGATTTGGTCTCCTCTCGGTAGTATATTGTGGTTTATATTTTTGATCAGTCTGTAGGCATTATTTTTGTTGGGGTTGATTTTTCTGTACCAGTCTGTGGTTAATTGCCAATTGTCACTAACTTTTGTCTTGAAAGAGTTTTTTATAAATTTTTTTATATCTTCGGAACTAAGATTTGGTGTGGTTATTAGGGGAGCAGTTAAAGCTGTTTTTGCGGCTCCATCCGCTGCCTCGTTACCTTTTATTCCGATGTGACCCGGAATCCAGATGAGTTTAATGTCAGGTTGCCTTTCAATAAGAAACTATCTGATCATGTTTCATTATTGCCGTTTCTTATGGCATCTAGTGCAGAGAGAGAGTCGGTACAGATTGCTTATTTTGCCATGAGCCCACTAACATATTTAACAGACTCCTGTATTGCTATCATTTCAGCAGAGAAGTTAGTGCTGTATTCGGGCAAAATTGAATTGAATAATATTTTGTGTTTGTCTACAATGCTAAAGCCTGTGTGTTTAACGCCTTTAGAGCCGTCTGTGTATATAAATTCGTGGTCGTTTAGCTTGTATTGGATTTCTCGAAATCTTTTTAGGTATATTTCTGCGTTTGTTGAGGATTTTTTAGGTCGTTGAGAGATGTGTTGATGTGCCAGTTGGGAAATATAGTCGGATATTTTAGCTTGATGTTGTATGGTGTATTTAAGTTGTGGCATAACTGTACTACGCGAGTTAGTGTTGATTTTGTTGAGTGGAAGTATTTTTGATTGATAACTTTTTTTAGGATATTGGACAGTGGATGTCGGTAGCTGAACATTATAGACTTGAAAAGCTTAGTTGTTGCAAGGTCCCGATATTGTTCGATTGTCATTACATTTGCTCCAAACGACATGTTTCTAATTGGAGTCGTCCTAAAAGCTCCTAGGGACAGTCATCGGGCTGAGTTAAATATTGTTTTCAATTTACTTAAGTCGCTTTTTGGAGAAAACCCATATAAATAAATACCGTAGTTAATTTTGGCGATAATGATTGAATAGAGGATATTTAAGAGAGATGCCGTGTTACAACCATACTTTTTGGACGAAAGACATTTTATGATATTTAATCGTTTGGAAAGTGTAGAGTTTAGGTTAGCTATGTGTGAATTCCATCTGTATCGATGGTTGAAAGTCATTCCAAGTATTTTCAGTTCCTTAATTGCTTCAATTGATGTGTTGCCATCGTGTAAATAAGGAGTGCAATTTTGTTGTCTACATATATGAAGATGTTTACATTTGTTTATAGATAGCTGTGCTCCTGAGAAAGTGCACCAGTTTGTTATATCCGAGATCAAATCTTTTAAGTCAATGTCTTGGTTTTTGGTTTTGTTAAGCTTTTTTATTATAAAATAATCATCGGCGTAAGCCACAAAGTCTAGTTCTTTGTGTAAACAAATGATATTAGAAAGTTTGTTTTCTAGGACTTGAAATCAAACTTATAAAATACGTCATAATCGTTCCATAATTTAATATAAGCCCCATAAAAACCCTCACACAGAAAAAATACCAATGTAAAATTAACATGGCGAAATGTTGATTGAGAATTATTTAAATTTATCATTATTTCATATTTATTTTAAATGAAAAATATTAAAATAACCTTAAGTCATGTTTATTTAATATGATTCACTGTTAAAATAACATTGTTCAATATTGAATTCATAAAAACCTGTTTTATATTAAAATAAAAAGTTTTTTTTTAAATTAACATGCATACATAACTAAGTATGTCCTTTTTTTTATTTTCATGCTTAAAATATGTCATAAAAAGAAGACAATTCCCGTATTTTTTTAATTAAAATTATTTAGTTAAATAGTACATCAAGTTTTCAAAGTAGAATGATGACGATAACCATATCTAGGGATTCTGCTGATGCTTCTGTTAACGAATGAGGATACAAAATAAGTGAAGCATGTGTTACAGGGGTAAGTGTTTTGAATTATTCTTAAATAAATGCATTTATTCTTAAATTCTTAAAAAGCTTCTTTACAATGTTATATCACATTCAAACCCATTTGATTATACATGAAATTCACGTTGTTTCAACTTGAAAAAACTTTCATTCAACGTGATTCGGATTGTTATTTCAATATAATTGACATTTTGCTCTAAATTTACTGCAATGTTAAATTTACATGAATTATATTTATTTTAAAAGAAAAAAAATGTTGTTCGCAAGTTATTGCAAAATCAGGTTGAATTAACATGAAAAACGTATGAAGCAAAACCACCACCGAAAAATTTTAAATCAACCTTATTTTCGACGTTTTTAACTTGATTTTTTTCTGTGTGTAGTAAAAAGAAAATTATATAAAATAAAAATAGTTTGATGTGGAAACTTAAAGGAGTCACATGCTCATTTTACACTTGGTCTAATTTACACTGCTCATGAATTTTGAAGACTAAAACATTTAACAAATTTAATTTTTTCAAATTTTCATCTGGAAATTCAATATTTAAGAAAAAGTGTTATTTACTTATTCCTGTATTCATAAAAATATTTTTAATTTAATAATTCTTTCTATTTAACTTTAACTAAATAAACGTGTTATATTTAACTAAATAAACGTGTTATATTTAATTAATGTTCATGAATACGGATGTTATTGTTTAGTTAGTTTTGTTGTTTATCTTTTCTTTAGCAATAATTAAAACTTAAAAGGCCCTTTGAAACACCTTGTGCTATAATTACGAACAAAAACATTACAAAAAATTCTGTTTTCACACCAAAATTTGTATGGTTTTATTTTTAAGGTCTACTTTCAAATAAAAAAAACCTTCTGTTTATTATATTTCCCAGAAATACAGTTAAAAACACATTTATTCAGACTTAAGCTGTTGTTGTCGTTAAAATAATTGCTGTTAAGACTATTTTTAGGTGCCATATTTTTTATTTGGCTAAATGTTTGCAAAAAGGAATACATATCTACACTCTTATACTTGTAAATAATGAAAAAAGTAGAAAGAAATGTACATATGTATGTATATAATAACTATACTTATACCTAAACAAGTGTTGAAAATGTCCTTTAATTTACAAAAAAAAAAAAAAAAAGACTATCGAGTGTAAAATGAAATAATAAAAAAAAACTTTAGCGTTAGTATTAATGGCACCTAATGGATTTTTTTTTTTTCTTATTCTTTTTCTATACGATAGAAAAAAGTTTGATATTGTATAAGTTTGTGTGTATCTAACGTTGTATCCTGTAGGAGTACATGTAAATTTGTTAAGAAAATTACTTAATTTCACTGTAATTGTTTTAGGAAGAAATAAAAATAAAATGGCTGATTCAAAATATTCAAGATATTTTTTGTATCCAAAGAAATTAATAAAGTTTTTAAAAAACGATTAAGAAGTTTCTAGACTACCGTAGACGCAAAACGACTTAAAATGCAAAAAAAAAAATGTTTTAATGGATTTAGTTTTTAATTTAAAGCAAACTTTTTTTGTAAGACATCAAAAGTAGATAACCTTAGTTAAGTATATATACAACGCATAGTTTTAAAACAATTTCGGACTTTTCCCAAAATAACAGGGCTACGACAGTCAATTCTGGTAGAGGAGACCCTTTTGGCCTGTCCATTTAGTGTAATTTTTTTTTATTTTTTATTGAATCTTTCTTGTCGAAAATTCAAAGCTTAATCCTAATTCTTATTTGTATTTGTTAGCCGCTACCAATGTAACCTTTTATTAATTGCATTCAAGTGTCAAAAAATCCTGCTAGGATCAAAGAGTCGGATCTTTTCAGCCTCCGTTGACCTTCGAACTGTAATAGATCCCGAGCGAGGTAGTTGGGATGGGCCAATCGTTTATCTATGTATTTGACTGAATACTTTTTAAGTCTAAGTTTAAGGATAACTTTGAGTTTCTACCGATTAGCCAATGTAGTTGAGTTGCTTTAAGTTTCATAGCCGTTATTTTCGCTTCAATATGAGGAGACCAGGTCAAGCGGTATCTATATGAATTCCCAAGTACTTAACATGGCTTTCTACCGGAACAGTGATGTTATCTATTTTTAGAGCAGGGCACGTTTGTCTTCTGAGCGTGAAAGTTTAGTGAGCACATTTAGCCGGGTTAACCTTTATTTTCCATTTTTCTAGCCAGGCTTCTAGTTCATTGATGTGGGACTGTAAATGCTCCGATGCAACTTTTGGGTCCTGGTTAACACTAACTAATGCTGTGTCGTCTGCAAACGTAGAAGTATGTGTGCTTGGGCTTGTTGGCATATCAGCTGTATATATTACATACAGTAACGGCCCCAATATGCTGCCTTGAGGGACACCAGCAGATATTTTCTTGCTGGGGGAGTATTGGTTTATTGATCTAATCATGAATGTTCTGCCAGTTAAATAGCTCTCAAGGAGTTTGTGAGTGTTTTTTGGAAGGATTAGTGTTATTTTAATGGTCAACCCATAATGCAAAACTTTGTCGAATGCTTGGGAAGTATCTATAAACAGTGCTAAGCAATATTCCTTTCTCTAAAACGCTGATCTTATTTGGGTAACAATTCTATGCACTTTTTTCGATTGTGCCATGCCTTGCTCGGAATCCGAACTGATGATCCGAAAAGTTGCAAGTTATACTTAAGATAGGGAGTTATACTTAAAAGTATAAAAGTGATAATATTGATAGTAGGCTGATTGGTATGTACGATGTAATTTGACTAGCGTCTTTTCCTGGCTTAGGAATAATAACAATTGTAGAGCTCTTCCAAGAGGATGGGAAGTACACTCAAAAGAAAAATCAATCCAAACGTACTCAAATCAATCCGAAGCAGGATTGATAGTACGGTGAGTACGGATTGTCTTAAATCAAGTACAGAAAGATTGATTCAAGTACGGATTTTTAATCTCAAAATACTTAAATGTCCATATTAAATCCTGATTTTGTACTTGAAGTAATCCGAAAATGAAATTGATTTAAGTAAAACCAAGATTCATTCAATCTCAAAATACGCTTGATTCAAGAATTACAAAATTATTTTTATCCGAACTCGTACTTAAAATAATCCAAACATGAGATTGATTTAAGTAAAACTAAGATTGAATCAATTTCAAAACGCGCTTGATTCAAGTATGATAAAGTTGATTTTATCTCCAATTTGTGCTTGAAAAAGACCAAAAAAGAAATAAGAAAGAAATAATTATTATGATTGATTTACTTACCCGTTTTACACCTTATGATATGATAAAACACCAACATCATGCCCTATAATGGTTTTTACTTTAAAAATTTTATGTACATATTTAACTACCTATAGAAATATAAACTAAATGAGACGCAAATTTCAAATTTACTTTTAAACTTTTCGTGGTACACATGAGTCTGGCGAAACATTGGTAAATGTGTATAGATAATCAAAACATGCGGAGGGTTAAACATGAAAAATAATACATACATATATATGTATATGTTTTTCTTCTTGTTCTGTTGTTTTTGTTGTTACTACAAACAAAAAGCAAATCGTTTTGTTCGAACTTGTGTTGTGTTGTTGTAGTTGTACAATAAATTTTGAAAAACACACAGGTTCGCACGCTTAAAATAATGCAATGCAGAGAGATGAGACTAATAAGTTTTATGAGATTAAAACCCTCTTATTGCAATTTTACTCTCAGAGTAGCGCTATCAACGAAAAGTTTAATCATTTTATACTTATTTCAAGAAATATCGGGATTGATTTTTTAAAGTAATCCCATTTAGGATTGATTTAAGTACGTTTTAGTGTTATTCGAACTTGATGTTTTAAGTACGATTCGTGATTGAAGTAAGCATAAAAAGATTAATTTATCCCGAGTGTTTTTCTTTCTGTGTAGGATGGACATTATGTCGTTTTGGAAAACGTCATAATGCCCGCGGACATTAAGTCGTTTTTAATATGGACATTATGTTTTGCTGCTTTTTCTCTGGGTGTATATATTAAATATATAACGAAAGCTTCGCTAACTAAAGCTTATCTGCATAGCCGGCCTTGGGCTGGGCGCATGGATTTTCTCCTCTATGGTATAACCGAAACCGGCTTCGCTAACTAAAGCTTCTCTGCATAGCCGGCCTACGGCCGGGCGCATGGATTTTCTCCTCTATGGTATAACAAAACCCGGCTTCGCTAACTACAGCTTCTCTGCATAGCCGGTCTTGGGCCGGGCGCATGGATTTTCTCCTCTATGGTATAACAAAACCCGGCATCGCTAACTAAAGGTTCTCTGCATAGACGGCCTTCGGCCGGGCGCATGAATTTTCTCCTCTATAACAAAAACCGGCTTCGCTAACTAAAGCTTCTCTGCATAGGCGGCCTACGGAAACAAGGGAGATTTTAGAAGCTTTACTTAGGGAAGCCGATCTTTGTTATACCATAGAGGAGAAAATCCATGCGCACAATATTCTGTACGTAAAATTAACTGAAATTGTAATATAAAATAAATGAAAATTCAGTTAAAAACCGGTCTACTTATTTTTCATTTATTTTTAACGAAAAGCTCATTTAATTTTTACTGTCAAAAATTCAACTCCATGTTCCGTAAAAACAAATGAATTTAACGTTATTTTGTATAAATTAACTATCAAAAAATCAATTACACATTCCGTAAAATACACAGAAATATTCAGTTATTCTATATAAAATAACTACCAAAAAATTAACTGAATATTCCCTAAAAACAAAGAAATATTCATAATGCTGACAAGCCACTGGCTTAGCGGGGTTAGAAATAAAAACGGTGTAAAATTATATAACATTATCAATAAATAGTTATTCTATTAAATTCAATAATTTTCGTTTACTCCACAGAAGAGCCGAATTTCTAAAAAATACCAGACAGACACCTGTCCGCTTGTTTTTCTAATGAGCGAGAGAGGGAGAATATTATTATTTACTTACCCTGTTACACACGTTTGTTTTACCTTTGTTGTACTGACCACATTGTTTACAGAAGAACTCTCAATTATAAGACACCAGCAGCATGACCGATATGGCTTCGCAATTATTTTACTATTTAAATTTGATGTACATATAAATTAGTTTAACAAATAGAAAACGGGAATTCAATTCATTTTTTCTTTTTCTTGTTTTTTTTTTGGTAGTTAAGTTATTTAAAATAACTGAATGTTCATTTGTTTTCACGGAAATCGCGGTTGAATTTTTGACAGTAAAAATTAAATGAACTTTTCGTTACTTTAAATTACATTTTCATTTAATTTAACATAAAGAAGAATTTAACTCAATCAACGGACAATATTAACTGCAACTGAAAATTCGTATTAATATGCACTTAGTTTTTTGAATAACTGTTAGAATCAGTTAAAAATAAATTTGCTTGGAATTTTAAATGTTTATTTATTTAAAAATGACTGAACGGAATATTTCTTAAATAAACTACAGTCCGTAACTGTAATAATATTATGAGTGTAGTTTACGTGACGAAAATTGTAATTTACCCGCGTTGGTGGAGGATATAAAGTTGGATTTTTAAAATTAGTTTTAAGAAATATTGCTGACTTGATATATAGTACATTTAATATAATAAAACGAGTTTTTATTTTACAGAAAAGAGGAATTGATTGAATCGCATAACTTTATATTAAACAGGGAATCAGACATCCTGATGGAAAACAAAATCTACATTCTAGAAAGACGTTTGCATATGGATTTAGTGACTTATTTAGTGGATCGATTTTGTGTTAATTAGTGGTACACTACTCTTCTCACATAAACGGCTATATATACACTCACAATATTATAACAGTAACGGACTGTAGTTTATTTAGGAAATATTCCGTTCAGTCATTTTTAAATAAATAAACATTTAAAATTCCAAGCAAATTTATTTTTAACTGATTCTAACAGTTATTCAAAAAACTAAGTGCATATTAATACGAATTTTCAGTTGCAGTTAATATTGTCCGTTGATTGAGTTAAATTCTTCTTTATGTTAAATTAAATGAAAATGTAATTTAAAGTAACGAAAAGTTCATTTAATTTTTACTGTCAAAAATTCAACCGCGATTTCCGTAAAAACAGATGAATATTCAGTTATCTTATATAAATTAATTGTCAAAAAATTAACTGCATATTCCGTAAAAACAAATAAATTTGCAGTTATTTTATAAAATTTTACTGTCAAAAATTCAACGCCATATTCAGTAAAAACCAATTAAATATTCAGTTATTTTATATAATTTAACTACCAAAAATTAATTTGTACTTATCTATAAAAAATTAATTGCTTGTTTTGTGTAAGTAGTTCCTATTTTCTATTTTTTAATATAATTTAGTTAAATACATCAAATTTTAAAAGTAAAATAATTGTGAAGCCATATCGGTCATGCTGCTGGTGTCTTATAATTGAGAGTTCTTCTGTAAACAACGTGGTCAGTACAACAAAAGTAAAACAAACGTGTGTAACAGGGTAAGTAAATAATAATATTCTCCCTCTATCGCTTATAAGAAAGACAAGCGGACAGGTGTCTGTCTGGTATTTTTTAGAAATTAGGCTCTTTTGTGGAGTAAACGAAAATTACTGAATATTAATCAAATAACTGAATATTTAATTGTTTTTACTGAATATGGGGTCAATTTTTTGACAGTAAAATTTTAAATAATAAGTGAATATTTAATTGTTTTTACTGAATGTGGTGTTGAATTTTTGACAGAAAAAATTAAATGAGCTTTTTGTAAAAAATAAATGAAAAATAAGTAGACCGGTTTTTAATTGAATTTTCATTTATTTTATATTACAATTTCAGTTAATTTTACGTACAGAATATTGTAAGTGTAGGATTTAGTGCTGGTATACTATCGATATTTTCTACTATCGATATTTATCGATAGTTCAGATTTCACTATCGATATATCGATTTTACTATCGACTGAATGTTTTAACTTGTGCAGGAAAATTTTAATAATTTTTTATAAGGCTAAGTCCGTTGTTTTTATCACTTTTATCATTGAATTTATGAGAAGTTTGTATATACATACGCACGTTATTTTAGATGGCAGTTTTTTTTATAAAATGATAAGTGCCTTTCTAAAGGAACCGTAGTAACAGGAAATATAAGATATTCCATTGCAACTTTAATAAATTTTCTAAATTCTAAACCCAAAAAGGTAATCAATCTTGCGGACTTATCCTCTTACGGTCGTTTTTTACAACATTACAAAAATATTTGACATTTCAGTCCCTATATAAATATATACAAGTTACGACTTTAATTAGCAGTAAACCACTCGCCATTTTTCTTGTTTGTATTCATTGCTGTAATTCAGCGCGAATTAATAAAAGGAAGTAAAAATTTGCGGCAAAAAACTGTGTGTGTATAGCTGCTGTTAGATGTCTTCATAGCTGTATTTTAAATAATAAAAATATCGATATTTATATTTTTCCTATCGATATTTTCGATATTTGAAGACTATCGATAATATCGATAGTCTATCGATAGTTTCCCAGCACTAGTAGGATTAAAAAATTTATTCGCTTTACTCTTTTAATAAAAATAAACACAACATTTTTCCTAATGTAGTTAACATTTTGTCCTAAATAGGACTTATGGCTATTAATTCACTGATGGTTTAAAAGCTGGTTTAGTTGAACTAAACTTGCATTTATATTTATTTGTAGTTTAAACTCAACAACTATAAATAAAACATTTGGCAGCACTGCGATAGATTTTATCAAATTCATATGGTCTGTATTGGTAGTTTAAAAGCCCAGTTTTATGCGTTTAAAGATGGTTTATATGTTTAGTGATTTATAGATTTGTTGGTTTAAACAAACTTTAAACCAAAAAGAGAGTTTAACTTGCTCTGATTTTTTAGCCCTTAAAGTGCAAAAGAACATTTTAATTTGAAATTTCCCTTTTACAGGAAATGTTTATCATTGTACAAAAATAGTAAAAAATTTAAGATACTTTTACGGATATTTGCACTCTGACTTATTCATAATTTTAAATTTGATTTATTAAATTTTCTTCCTCAGTGCAACAATTGATAATATTATTGCTGTGACCTGCAGTTTTACTTATTATGTGAATACAATTTATTTATCATTTTTATTTCATTTTGTTTATTTAGTTTTTTTCATACTCTTTTGCTTTCTGCAATGTTTATAAACATTTAAACAATACGAGGGTTGGTAGAAAAGTATATTTGCAATCAAACAGAAACAATTTTTGACAGCGCATAGAGAAGGGGACCAGTTAGGTAAAGGGAACAAAAAAAAACCAACTACACAAAACAAAAGGTAGGGACAACCTACGCGCGTTTTCAAGGTTGACCAACAAGGCTGAGATGTGTTGCTTTCAAATGAGACCAATACCAACACGCTCATTGATACACGTATTTAAATCTTTAAAATAGCAAAACCCTCAGGTCCCTTTCTATTTTTCGCGTCACATTTGTTTTTATATTTGCATGCGAGACCAATTTGCTTTCAACACCTCAAAAATAAAAATTCAATAAATCTGTGGCAATAGGGGAAAAGTTATTGAGTAATTTTTTTTTTAGTTTTTGTAGGAGAGCAATTTTAAAGTTTTAAGGTGATTTTTGAAAATATACTTCTTTTTTAATACAATTATCACTTTTCTGCGGCAATTGCTTTTTTTTTAGATTTTTATTCCTAAATATTCGCAAGTAAGCTAAAATTATTATTCGAAATGTTACTGCACAATGAAAATAGATAAGCGAAAACTAATTTTGCTGAACTTCTTGAAAAATTGTACAAAATAATAACATAAGGATATCAAAGTTTGCACTTTTTCCTTTTTACCACAGACATAGTAAAGAAAAAAAAATGAAGTGCAGTTCTTACGAAGTTCAAAGAGCACTTTTATCCCAGAATTATGTTTAGTGAAGCAGCGTATTTCTGGTTAAATGCTTACGCTAAGCATAATTGCCGTATTTGAAACGAAGACAACACTTAACCCGTTAACGATTCACCATAACATAAATTAAAATTGACTTTTTGGTGCGGTTTACATACCGGCAGCATTATCGGTCCTGATTTCTTTCGAAATGGCAAAGGAGCTGCCATTACGGTGGATGGCGAGCGCTAACGAGCCAGGCCGCCTGAATTTTTCTTCCAAAGATTAATTAGCTTTACATCAACAACATTTTTGTTAAAGCTTTGATATTATGAGGGGTAAGACTTTTGAGTGTTTATGATTCCTATTCGCGTAACAGCTTTATTTGAATAATATCTTTAGCTTTTCTTAAACCTTTGGATGCATTTTCCTGATGATTTGGCCTAAGCAACCAGTGAAATGCTCATAGTAATAGCTAGTCCCACCAACAATAAAATTCAGTTTATCAATAATAATAAAACATTTATTTCCAACAAGACGGCGCATTTTGCCATACGGCGAGCTTAACATTCGATTTATTGCAAAATAAATTTGGTGACAAATTTATTTCCAGAAGTTGCCAATTAAGCGTACTTTAACCGCCGAAAAGGCGTATATTTTTTCCATAGCGCTTTTTTTAAAGGGCGCTTTATTAGCCCTTTAATAGATACCTAACATTTTTATACTTTTATTCGCATACATTACACAGGGGCTCCACCTGAGATAAGATATAAGATTTTTATATAAGCAAACGTCAAATTCAATCGCAGAGGGTTATCTTACGTGTGAATTCTCAAATAATGTTAGTATTAATATTATAACAACTGTTATGAGACCGTTGTTATAAGAAATCTTATAACAACTGTCTTATAAGATGCGATGTCAAAAATACACAAACATACACACATATAAAACAATAATAAGACGCATTCATTAAAATGTTTAATTTTTTTGGGCAAATAGTGAAAAGCTTGTGATAAGTGTTTCAAAAACAAGAAAAAACTAAAAAAAAGAGTACAAACGACACAAGTTTACTGCACGATAATCATTCGATTACGAAATCTTATAAGATACGTGCTCCCCTTGTTTAAGATTAAGATTAACATGAAGAAATTTGTTCTCTCATCCTGCCGACGTTCTCTCACATATTATATCAGATATTATCCTTGGTGAAGACCCCATGTTAAAATCAAGTCACATTAAACCAAAATCTGTTTCCGTTTTTATACCCTTCACCGAAGGAAAAAGGGTGTATACATATAACTTTGTCATTCCGTTTGTAATTTCTACAATATTGATCCTACACCCTATAAAGTATATATACTCTGGGTCCTTATGAAAAGCGAAGTTGATTTAACCATGTCCGTCTGTCCGTTGAAATGGATTTTCTGAAGACCCCATATATGATGGGGGCCAGGTTATTATACATTTATGTCACATATGGTCCGGAATTGTTCGCTATTGAAATTCAGCAATATCGGTCCACAAATGGCTGAGATATGAGCAAAAAACCACTACTACCTCTAATTTTTCCCAAAAATCCCTTGTGGTTGTTGTATTTTTATTACTTTTTGCTGTATATCTGGGGAACGCCAAAAGCCAAAGTTTCCAAATTAGGTACACATATTTAGGTTGCCAATACACACCATCCTACAAAATGTGGCTGCCATAAGTCCTATGGATATGACTTATATATCAAAGTGTCGGAAATTTTTAGTAGAACATATTATATAAAAAACGCGGGAAAATCGGTTCAGATACAAAAAAGTTATGACCTAAATTAAATTTTTTTTTTAAATACCCACTTTCAGGAACCATAGATCTCCCCGACTCCAAACTTTATAACTCAAGTAAATGGTAAATTTCTTCCTTAACACGTCGGTATTTAAATCTTTCAAATCGGTTTAAAAATGGCTAAGTTATGATCAAAATACTGAAATTTCAAAAATTATTTTTTTATACCCTTTACCGAAGGTAAAAGGGTATATACATATAACTTTGTCATTCCGTTTGTAATTTCTACAATATTGATCCTACACCCTATAAAGTATATATACTAGATGACCCGTGCGAATATTTCGCACCGTAATTTTTATCAATGAAAATATTAATTTTTCAATATCTAATTATTTTTCGTCATTAGTGTTAGAAATAAGCTTTAAAATGAGATATCATTCATTAAATTTGATGCAGTGGTATGGGAGATATTTGCAACCGACAAAAAAAAGTGCTTTAGAAATAATATATATGATGATTCTGGTTCCTTATGAAAAGCGAAGTTCAAATCCGGTTGTCCGTCTCTTCCCCCCTTCCCATTTGTTTACATATACTAGCATAATGCCCAATATGATTTTCGTTATCATCCTTCTTTATTATTTCATCTACTTAACGAATAAATTTTAACAAATCGAAACTAGGAATTTTTGTGTTTTTTTGCTTCTTAAAAACTCCCCAAAAAGATAAAAGAAAACAAACACACATACTTACATGCCACAAACTATTTTAGTGAATATATATTTCCATATTTCGGTTCACAACTCAAATAAGATCATTTGGAACTTTTATTATGGTTTACAACTTTGCTACTGTGGTGAACAAAAACAACAAAAGTAATTACAACTCAACACAGTGAACATTAAACGGGCCATATTTCATTTAAATGATATTCAAACAACGTTCCTTCATGGTTTAGTTCTCTAGGGGGTGTGTTATTTTAGAAACTGTGAGTTCTCTGGCTCGAATCTTGTTTTTTTAAAAAGAACATTTTTTTAAAATTTTTATTTTTTTATGTTCTAAAAACGATTTTAAAAAAATATTTACCAGTTTTCGCTTTTTAAATTTAATTTATAATATGTATGTATGCATATGTAAAAATTATTTAGTTTTTGCCTAGTTGCTCTGTATTCTCCTCCCACAATGGTGAAGGCTATATAAGATTCGGAACAGCCGAATATAGCACTCTTACTTGTTTTTAAATACTTTTGATATATTTACTCTGAAATGCATACTATACACGGAAAAAAAGTTTATTTTCTAAAGTCATCCATTTGGTTTCTTAAAAAAAGAAAATCCAAAAATAATTACCTGATTTTAACTTGTTTTGTTCGTATTAGGTAAAATTTTCTTAAATAATGAAACATTTTCTCATGATCAAAAAATCCACGTTTTTGGTATATGATCAAAAATACAAGAAATACAAAAGAAGCTTATTTTTATTAAAAACAAGAAAGATATTTCTGAAATCAACTAAGTCGGATTTTCTTGATTTGTAAATAGAATCGAATTTCTTGCATTAAGAAAAAAATGCTAGGAATTTCTTTTAATTTTTCAGAAAATGCTCACGAAAACTTGGTTTGATCTGTGTCGGATTTAGGCATGCTTCCTCCCTAGGCACTCTTTCATAAAAAAAAAAAATTTTAATCCTAATATTATTGTGTACTAATTTTTATTAATGTATATAAATTAATAAAAATTAATTAATACATATTAGGGTTCTTCAAAATCGTCTAAAGGAGTCCGATGTATACTTTTCAAGGCTGGATTGCGTATGAATCAAATAAACACACATACATATGTCCCAAATTTAAGCGAAATCAAATGACGTTTTAAGGTCTCTAGAAATTGCAATTTTTCAAATTTTTTGTTTGGAAATGAACATACAAATTAAAAAAAAAAAGTTTCGAACGTTAACGTTCGCATAGAAAATTACATTTGAAGCAAAAAGAAATTTTAGAATTTATTTTTTAAATCGCCATGTTAAGCAAATCAATCAAAAGTTTCTTATTTTGATATTGAGTTCTCTTTAACTAACTAGTGCTACACGTTTTTATGAAAAAAATTCAGGCTTTTCTTCTGATTTTGTAAAGTAAAAAGCAACGAAAACTTGATTTAAGTAACTAAAGAATTAAAATAAATTTTTTTTAGCTGTAGTTAAGTAAATTTTAGTTCGCTTTTAGTCAAAACTTTTTGCTTAAACCAAGCCTCACATATGTTTACAATAAGAAATGTTTGGCTTGGAAGCAGTGTTACCACCAGCAAAATTCAAAATTACACTTGAAATCAAGCAAAATTACCCGATTTAAATAAAATTACACCTGATACAAAATTGAAGTTTTATTTAATAAAAGACATTTACAAAGAATCGAAAACACAACAAACTCATTGAAAGAAGATCAATATTAGTTAAACTGTTAACAATTTTATTGTAATTTAAAATAAATTAACATTAAAGACTTAAAAAAAATTAATAACCAACATACAATTAAACACCATGAGTTTAAATTCCAAATTTGGTGTCATATACCTAGGGAAGGTTCAAAATGTTCATTGCCGTTCCTTTTTAATGGGTGTTTTTAAAGACCGAAAGAGCTAACGAAAGATTAGCTGTCAAATTAACTGTCATACTGCTCTCACTATTTGCTCAGGCACATCTTCATGCTTGACTGCCACTGAATTATCCAAATTTACTATGAAAATCAGCCATCGATTTTCGCAACGTATAGGCGACTTCATGATTTAAATGACACAAATTATTTTTTCACAATTGAAGGCAATGTGTTGACTTAGAGAAAATAAGTTGTCGAATAGACTTCAAGGCCTGTGAAGTCACTGGTTTATGCTGATATGCCAGCAAGTCTGAGTTTAGACGAGCGAACATTTGGAAGGAAAATATCGAGAATTCTCTTTTTTTTCATTCGTGGTCACACATATGAACATGTTGCCGGAAACATTCTGTTAATATTGTTGTTTTTTTTTTTCTCAAAAAGCAAAGTTTATGTCAACAAAGAAAATGAGAACAAAGCGTGTCGCCGAGTATCGAACACAAAAACCATTATCTTTTCCCCACCCGTAATTTGCTACCAAACAAAATGTTTCCCTACCAAATGTTTCCCAGTCTAAATGGGCACCAAAAATTGACGTCTTGGAGGTCAACATTGCTCATTTTATTCGATTGGTCGTCTGCAATGCGTTCAAATGGTAGTGCCGTGTATTAATCTGCGATTAAAATTCATTTGTTTTGTGTTTTCTACCATTTTAAGTTTGTTTGGTCTTAAAAAATACTCTTTGTACCATATTTAGTAAACACAATTCCTGCTGGGTTTTATACAACTGGTCCTTTCGTAATTTAGTTTTACAACTATTAGGGGCGTTAAATATTTTTCAAACTAACGCATTTAAAAGTTTCCAGACTAAAACAAAATTAATTATATGTTGGAGTATTGGAAACATTTCTATCCCTAGGCTAGTTTGTAGTTTTAATAACTGTTTTGAATAAACTTCAGGTTCTAAATCATTCGATTTATCCAAATCTAAAAAGAGTCCACCTTGCGACATTTATTACCAAACTTTTAAAAACAGTTATATATATTAAATGATTGAAGTCTTTTCCTTAAAAGAAACCGAGACTTTGGTTCAGAAGACTGTGTATTTTTTATCAAGAATTTTTAAAAAGAAATAAATGTCATTTGATTTTATTTTGGTATCTTAAGTAAGAATTTCAAATAACACCTGAATAACACCTAAGAGAAATTACCCACGCTCTACCCACGACAGGAAAAATTATACCAAATTCGGGTAATTACCCACAAAGTGGCAACACTGCTTGGAAGAGAATAGTAGAAAATTTTCTTGGTTCAAGCCATATTTTCTGGTGATTTTGTAAATAAGTCTTTCCGTGTATATTTGAAATTATATTACTTTCAAATGAAATATCAGAAAAGGTTTTTTAACCCGGCGTCGGGCACGTGATAAAAGAAACACCGACAGTCAGGTGGGTAAATATGACCCTGGTTTTTTTTGATATTGTATTTTGCATAATTTTCAAAATTTGATAAACGTATCTGTAAGCAATGTATACATGACTCTTTTAGCTATTTGTTATATGCAAAAAAAAAAACATATTTACTGCCTGTTTTTAGAAAACGTAAGCAAGTGAGTGAGTGAGAAATTATATTGAAAACAACAATAAAAAACGAAAATTTGTTTTTGTTTTCAATATAATTTCTCACTCACTCACTTGCTTACGTTTTCTAAAAACAGGCAGTTAAACTGTTTTCAATTTTTGAATTTATTAATTGAAAAAAAAAAAACAATAAACGAACTTCAAAATATAAGGAACTTCAATCAGTCTAATGCCATAAACTTAAAATCTAAAAAAACAAAAAATAATTGCTAAATTAATCACATGAGTGTTAATTAGCATAAAGGGTGCACACAGAAAAAAATACCAATGTTAAAATAACATGGCGAAATGTTGATTGAGAATCATGGTAAATTTCTGCAAAAGTATGCCCTTTATTTAAATTTATCATTATTTCATATTAATTTTAAATGAAAAATATTAAAATAATCTTAAATCACGTTTATTTAATATTATTCACTGTTAAAATAAGATTGTTCAATATTGAATCAATAAAAACCTGTTTTATATTAAAATCAAAAGTTTATCTTGTTAAATAAACATGCATACACACTTAAGTATGAACAATTTTTTTTATTTTCATGTTTCAAATATGTTATAAAAAGAAGACAATTCCCGTATTCTTTTAATTAAAATTATTTAGTTAAATAGTACATCAAGTTTTCAAAGTAGAATGATGACGAAAACCATATCGAGCTATTCTGCTGATGCTTCTGTTAACAAAGGAGATACCAAATAAGTGAAACATGTGTTACAGGGGTAAGTGTTTTGAATTATTCTTAAATAAATGCATATGTTGTCTTCACACTGTTATATCATACTCCAACCAATTTGATTGTACGTGAAATTCACGTTGTTTCAACTTGAAATAACTTTCATTCAACATGATTTGGATTGTAATTTCAATATAAATAATATTTTGCTCTAACTTAACTGCAATGTTAAATTAACATGAATTATAGTTATTTTAAAAGAAAAAAATGTCGTTGGCAAGTTATTGTAAAATCATGTCAAATTAACATGAAACAACAATGAAGCAAAATCACTACTGAAAAATGTAAAAAATGAATTTACATTGATTTATTTCTTTGTGTGTTAGTTTTAGCCAAAAACTGAAATCAGAGCTTAATACACAAAATTTATTTTTTTTTTTAATTGGTGAAATCTCACTACACCGACGTTCAAGTTGTGTCATATTTACCTTTTCTTAGTTGACGGTCAACTATCTCTGCTCACGTTCAATCATCAATTCAAACGAAATAATAAGCAACATGCAAAAACGATACACTCCAGCTACTGAGAAATTTGGCAACGTCGCAAACCTTTGAAAAAAGTTATACAGCAATTTAAGAGCATATGGGTCATAATGACCCAACCTGCATGACGCCGTGTTAAAAATGTTAATGTATTATTAACTCTGCTTGGCAAAAAACAAAAAAGTCGGGGAAGAGAACTTGATTAAGGGGCTCCTGCACGATCTGTATTTTGCAGTGTTCTTGCCAAATTTCGCACTGCAAAATCATACATTTCGTGTACACGCAAAAAAAATTTGCTTTAATATCAATGCAATTATATCAATTTTTATTAATTTATTTACACATTTTGACCGCATTTAGACTATGCAATTAACGCCGAGTTTTTTTTTCTATTTTCTTTTAAAGAAGTTGCTACGAAACTCTTTTCACATTTTCATTTACATTTTTTTCATGCATTTTTTCAACTTTTTCAACCCCGTTTTCTTCCCTACACCTCTTGCTAACAAACAAAAAGTTGCATGCGGAAGTTGCGGCATTAATTGCATAATGTACAAAAAACATTTATATTAACTAAAATAAAATAAAAAGTGAATAAAAATATAAATATGAAAATAATTTGCTGTTATGAACGATTTTGTGTGAAACCAAAAATAAACCTTCTGTATTGTCAATTTTGACAGGCATGTGCAATTACATATGGATTCTAAATCTGACAAGCCCACTGCAAAATACAGATCGTGTAAAGGCACCTTTATGTGATTTTAATTGACTTTAGCATGCTGATTCCAAATAGTTTATTCAATCACGTCTAGTTAACATTAAGTCTGTCTGCGTACACATATTTTGCGCAAAATGTTGCAAAATGTTGTATGCGTACTCCAAATCTCTTGCAGCGAGAGAGCCAAAAAGAGAATTTTTTGACAGTTGGAAGTTAGAGAACTTGCAAAATGTTACTGGAGAAATTTCCGCTTGCAAGATTTTGCAAATAGTTTGAACAGCTGTTTGAATCAAATAGTTTTTGTGAAATGAATATAAAAATTTAAATTAAACAATGGCAGAACCGATAGAACCAGCAGAACTTTGTGGGACAAACTTTGCAATTGAAGAGCCGAGTATTTGGAATTGTGTTCCTGGCGAGCACTTCAAATCCAAATTATTTTTCTCCGTTGTCAAGCTGTTGGAGGGCACTGTATTGGGTATTTCATTCTTTTTTTCCATTGTAAGCCGGCACTATGTTGGGCAATGAAAGAAAGAAATTTTATAAAAAACCCGACAAATGTAACTTATGTTAGTCAATAGTAATGACTGTTCCAAAGACAGTGTATATAACATGCTTAGAATTCTTTCTCGACAAAAGACATGCCTTAAAGTCGTACATCTAAATGCACAGAGTCTGAATAAAAAAATTTATGAATTCCGATATTTATTTGCATTTGCTGGAATTGACATTATTTGTGTGTCAGAAACTTGGTTTCCTTTGGATATTTGTGATTCCGTTTTCAATCTAACTGGCTTCACACTTTTTCGATGTGATAGAGGAGGTGGAGTAGCAATTTATGTGCGAAATGGTATAAATTGTGTTGAGAAATTAAGTTAAATAGTGAAGTGGAATATCTATTTCTCGAAGTTATCAGTCAAGATAAGAAGAAAATTTTGGTTTGCAGTGCGTATAGGCCACATCGTCAAATAAATGTTGATACATTCATTAGTACTTGGGAGAACATCACTGTATCATATGATGACATTATCATATTTGGCGACTTTAACAACAATTTATTTGATGATAATCCTCTTATTGAACCAATGCGTATATTGAACCTGTTTCCTTTTAATACTGTATCTCCAACACACTTTCATAGTACATCAAATAGTTTAATAGATCTAGTGTTTGTCAACCACAAATCAAAGGCTCTTCTCTAGTATCAGCTGTCAGCACCTGTTTTTTCGAAACACAACATTATATTTTTAACATATGATTTTTGTATGAATAGCCAGGACACTCTTATTAACTATCGTGATTTCCGTAATATCGATTACCCTTTGATAAATCAACTGATTGAAAATATACACTGGAGTTTTATTTTTTCATTGGACAATGTGAATGATCAATTGACTTTTATTGAGAACAATGTCAACAACGTATTTGAGTTCTGTGTTCCCATAAAAACTAAATTAATAAAAGCTAATCAGCAGCCTTGGTTTAACTCGCAAATCAAACAACTAATAAAAAAGAGAGATGCTGCTTATGGCAGGTGGAAAAGGTTAAAAACTGATGAGCTACATACTGTTTTTAAATCTGCTAGAAGAGATGTCGTAAAACATAATCGGCAGGCAAAATCATCGTTTTATCAAAGAAAGTTCTCCTCAGCTATTGAAAGCAAAACTAAATGGAAGGAAATTCGGAACATTGGTATAGGGCAGAAACCCACTTTCAATAGTAATCAGATCGTTGATGTACATGCGCTTAACACCAAGTTTGTAAATGTCAATATCCCACCACCGACCCAAAACATTTATGATAACATCTGCAGTGTATCTATTGAATATTGTTTCAGCTTTCGATGTGTTGATCAGTGTGATGTACTTGAGAGTTTTCTATCCATCAAATCAAATGCAGTTGGCATGGACGGTATGAATCCTATTTTCCTTAAAGCGATAATTCCAAAGATATTGCCTTACTTAACCCATCTGTTCAACACTATTTAACAAAATCAGTATTTCCAGATGGATGGAAGAAATTTAAAATTTACCAATTCCTATGGCTAACAATGATTACCGACCGATAGCAATTCTTCCTTATTTATCAAAAGTGATGGAAAATATAATGTGCAGAAAAATGAATCTATATTTGAGCCAAAAAAACCTACTATGTGATCGACAATCCGGCTTTGTAAAAGCAAGAAGTTGTATCACAGCACTTGCAGACGTTGTTGAGGATCTCAGGTCAAGTCTCGATCAAAATATGATATCCTTTCTTATTCTTCTCGACCATAGCAAAGCATTTGACACAGATGTTTATCCAATCTTAATAAAGAAACTCAAAAAACTGTTCTATTTTTCAAGCTCCGCATGTAGCTTACTATCTTCATACCTTACTAACAGATCCCGAATCGTACAAGTAAACGGAAAACTGTCTAACCCGCTTGATGTCAACAGAGGCGTTCGTCAAGGATCAATTCTTGGGCCCCTCCTATTTTGTCTGTACATAAACGATTTACCAGAAGTTACGATTAACACCAAAGTACACATGTATGCAGATGACGTACAGCTTTATACTAGCACCAATGTCGCTGACATTCAATCATGTGTAAATAACATTAACACTGATTTAAATCACATCAACAACTGGGCTAATGATAATGATTTACTCATTAATCCCTCAAAATCCAAATTTTTTTTTCTTTCAAAAAGTAAAACAACATTAGATGATCAATTTCAAATTAAAATAAACAACAACATAATTCATTTCGTAAATTCTTCAAAAAAATCTGGGATTTATATTTAATAATGAACTTACTTGGTCTACCCATATCAACGCTGTTGTAGGGAGAGTTTATGGTATGCTACGTAATCTGTGGGCAGTGAAATTTTCAACACCTTTAAATATTCGAATGTTGTTAGCAAAAACCTACCTTATTCCAGTGCTTTTATACGGATGCGAAATTTTTGCTAATAGTAATAGCGCTGACCTTAAAAAACTAAATGTTGCCTACAATAATATTGCAAAATACATCTACGCTAAAGGACGCCGCGAACACATATCATTGTTTTCATACCGAATATATGGGATGAGTTTTGTAAATCTTCTTAAATTTAAATGCCTTTTACTGCTACATAAAGTAATAACTCAAAAACAACCAATATATCTATTCAGAAGAATTCAATTTGCAAGATCGCGTCGTGGTAAGAAAATAATTCAGCATCGATTTCGAAGTCCTTTGTCAGAACGTCACTTTTTTATTTATTCCACTCGTCTTTGGAACAAAATTCCAGATAATATGCAGCTAATAGGCAACGCAAACTTGTTTAAAAAGGAGCTATAAATCACTTGATTTAATTCCTCTGGATTACTTTTTAAAGAGCTTAGTTAAGTTATTAGTTTATGCCGACAAGCCATCTACTCTTGAAGCATTGTATGTCAATATCCCAACAACCATTGACGCCATACGGCCTGATTTATTGGAAAAATACGTCAAAAATTAGATTATTCGGATGAAACATGTAACTCGTAGCCACAAAGCACATAAGCCAGAAATTATATTTAAAAACTAAATGCCATTATCTTCCAGATTTTAATTCAAAAAGTGCATTCCAACAATATTTTAAATTTTCAATAATAAAAGAACTTCTCAAATTACCTGCATATATTTCATATTTTTATAAAATTGTGTGTATAAGCTTTTTATTTAATATTGTTGTATGCGTAAGTTTGTAAATAAAGTTCTGTTCAAATTAAATTAATCCACATCAATACCTCAGTAATACAAGGATGTGTATTTTATATATTTCTCTCATTTTATATTATATTTTTCGTTTTTTTTTCAGCAATATGAAGTCGGTATTGATAACGATAATGTAGTAGAAAAAAAAAAGAAATCAACCTAGAGAAGGTTGAAAAAAAACTCACTAAAAGCTTCTTATTGACAATTGAATTGACACTCGAGAAGTAGAGATAAATATGTATGTGTATGACTGTTTGTGTACGCCTGGTGCTTGTCTTGCTATACCTGCACCCCTGTAGAAGAGAGTGGTGGTATGAGTTTGTTTGTGCAGATGTGTGTTGCAATCAAAAATCAAAATTGGTCTAAGCCCACCTTTTAGTATACTGATGAACTTTGAATAATTTTTTGCATCGATCTGCGTTTCCATCCGTCCGTCAGTCCGGCTGGCTGGATGCCCATGTAAACCGTATGGGCAAAGTAAATTTCGCAACTCTGGAGATAATTTTAAAATATTTAAATCATACCAAGATTACAATGGCGAGAATCGGTGAATAATTTCACATAGCCCCCATACAAGCTTTTTTCCAAAATAGAGTCCATGTTGGCATACACCATATTATTGTTTTGTTGTTATATTAAATCACACAACTTCTTATAAGGACTAGAATCGACATGAAAATTGGCGATAATATTTTTAACGAAAGCTACTAATTACTTCATGGGAAAATGTTGTGTTGGTAGGTCCAAAATTAAACATAATAATAATTAGACTTGTTTTTGTTGTTGTAAAAACTATGTCTATACTGGACATATTCTGTCTATAAATAATTTTCAGCTTTGATTCCTTAACGCTGATACCGATGCTGCTTAGGGTGTCCCAAAATTTTTTTTGTCAGAGGCTCAAGCATAATTTGAAAGCTTATAGGTTCCAGTATTTTTGAGTTTTTTTTTTAGATTTTTAGGAAGAGGTTTAGAGGTCGCGCAAATCAAGTCTTTGTTAAAAATTTGGTTTTTCGGCCTTTTTTCAAACTTGACTCATAACTTTGTCAATAACAACGTTCATTTAATTTGTTGACCGAATATTTCTAAAGAAAATTTCCCAAACTTTATTTCCATATGCAAAAACTTTAAATTCCGGCAATATGTTTGTCCATTACGATTCCACATATTAAGTATTTTTGTAATTTTTTAACAACTTCTGTAAAAAACGGTTTATTACTTTTCAAATTTATATGAAAGGTATAAAAACTAGTGACGCGATTTTGAATACCGATAAGTTCTAAACAATTAAGAAAAACAAAAATGGAATTTTGTCCTACAGTTTCCGAGTTACACTATTTTTATAGTTTGTACCTTAAAAATTGTGAAACTTTTTTCGTTATAATTATTGTATATTTCCATTAATTTTTATAGTTATGTTTTAACTGTCATTGATTTCTGACATTTATTGATCTAAACCGTTACACGCTGTCATTTTCACTTTCTATTTTATGTGTGCTCCAGGAGCTATCAATCGGGTTCGCTGGATGATGAAAATTATCTATTCTTTGAAAATTTGCATTTTCCGAAACCAGTTTCAATCTAATGTAGACAAATCAACGGTTGATGCCTTGCTTGAATTTAGTTAATGTATTTTAAGAATAAATATCAAATATTGGTACCTCTGCCAGTGCCCTCGATACGCTCCTCTCAATGATCTGAGCCTATTAAAGGAATTGGATAGTTATAAAATTATTAATAAAGCAGTTGCAAAAGCCCCGCTTTAACTTTTCTAGGTCATCAGTGGTTCTTAACTCCGAAATTGGCTGCCCCAGCGTTTTTGATGAACGTATCGACACCAAAATTTAGCACTTAATGACAAAAAAAAACTTGCAGATACTCCATGCAGCGATTATGAAGTAGCAAATGTAACTTTAACAGAAGAAAACTTTAGAAATAAAGAAATTCAACAATTCATTTCAAAAGCCAGTCTAACTTTTTTTGAAGCTTGCAATATTTCAATCGATTTTTTAAAAATAGATCCACAGAATAGGAAAGCCAACAAGTCATTTCAAGAGGCAAAGAAAAATGTTCAACAATAACAAGTAGTAAATGATGTGGCAGAACGAGGTGTGGCTTTGGCTAATACTTATATTAATGTCACAACTTCTGAAACTGATTACCAGAATTTATTGCAAGGTATATAACTACATCGCAAGAACCGCAATAAATGATTTTTCACAGAGCAAAAGAAAAGTTTTTTTTTTTTTTTTGTTGATTGGGTAAGATTGGTAAACTGGCAAACAGCTTATAATAACAAATACTGGGTATAAACAAAAAAAAACGGGTATAACTCAGGAACGGTAAGAACAAATTTAAAAGTTGTTTATTCATATTAATAAGAATTAATTTGTCTTTTAAACTGCATCATTAGTTTTTTTTTTCGTTTTTATTTAAACTAAAAAAGTTGTAAAACGTTATTACAAAATGTTTGAAAAAATTACGAAAAATTGTAATTAAGGGTATCTAAATGAGTAAACTCATCACCAAAACTTATAATTTTTTCACACAGGAATAAAGCTTGGATATTTTTCTTTAAAACTGTTTCCTCGGGAGTGAATAAACTCGTGGTATTAACCAAGTTATGAGTAAAGTTAAAAAAAGGCCGAAAACTCCATTTGCGTGGCCTCTAAACCTATTCCGAAAATTCTTAAAAAAAAACCAAAAATACTTTACCCTATAAGCTTTTGAATTTTAATTGAGCACCTATGAAAATCAGAAAGAAAAGTTTTTTTGGGACACCCTAATGCTGCTGTAGCTTCTATTTTCGGAGACACTTGAGTTCGCTCAGCTTATATCTTATTTAAGTTTTGCCTGGACCCTCAGGTCGCCTTAAGTCTTGGGGATTATACATGAGGACTTGATAACATAGTTCTGTAGGTGATTTACGTAGATTGAGCCCAATCCACCCAAGCTTTCGCATGCGTATTACTACGTTAACATCTCCAAAGCTGGATCTATTCCATAGCTGCTCGTTAGAACAAAAACACGCAGTTTTTTCTGTATTTTATCCGTGGTATACCACGTATCACACCCATACAGAAGAATAGAACAGAAAAAACGCATGTCTTAAAAATTTTAATTTTTTCCTGTGCTTTTTCACGTTTTAAGCTAACAATACTGCCTAATAAGTGGTAATCCTGTACTCTTTCGATTACGTTTCCGTTATGGATAATAGGTTCAGTCAAGTTGGCATTTATTCTCATATGTTTGGTTTTGGTAAAGTTAATTTTCTATGTATTGTTCAATAATAATTCTTATGGCTAATAAATCAATGAATGTTTAAACGTTGTTTTAGTTGAACCAAACTTAAATTTATATGTAGTTTAATCGTAACAGCTGTAAATCAGTTGGCCATATATTATATGTAGTGCAAAAAATAATAATGTGGCACCACTACGATAAATGTTGTCAAAATCATATGGTTTGTATGGTAGTCGCCCAATTTAATGCGTTTAGAGCTGGTTTAAATGCTTACTGAATTAAAGATTTGCTTGTTAAAACTCCTTTTAAACCAAAAAGAGAGTTAAACTTGCACTGATTTATTAGCTGTTAATATGTTGATTTAGTCGATACACGATCAGGCTGCATGGAAGCCCGCTTTAATATGTTTAACCAAAAGTTCAAGTAAAAGTTTCATAAAAATTTTCATAATGGATGAGAGAATAGTTAACTGGTATTACAGTCATGATAATCACCTTTTTATACAGTTTAACTTTCGTTCCTTGTAGCCAATCCAAGGAAAATGTATGCGATTTTTTTTTTAAGTGGATGAACGCGGCAAACTTTTGGAACTGTTGGAATTGACCATAGGTTATATTTAAGCTTTCTCCCTTAAATAATTTTAAAACAAAAAGAGTTCGCTAAGATGTATATACCCAATAAAAAATGGAGCTTACTGCTAAGCAGTTTTGTAAGGGAGAGAAGCATAATACCCCCTTACAAACCTGCTCACAAGAGGCATGATTTTTATATGGCAAACTCCTACTTGGAAGCACTTCTTTTTCCTCTCTGGTAAAAAACAATTTGATGACTGATTGGATTATAAAAACAATTAAATGTCTATGTTCGGTAATATTTCGGGAATGATCGTAAACACATTTTAAGATCATTGCAATACAACTTGCTTCCATGTAAGGGAATAACAGAAGCAACAGTTCCAAAAATTGTTCGTGAATTTTTTCTTTAAAATAATTATTTAAATTATGCACCTGTTTACTTATAAGAGATAATGCGAAGTTATTCAATCATGTTTTAAATTAAAAATTAACTTAAATGGTATTCAGTTATCTGCTGTTTCTTAGTAGTGTGTAATACCCAGCGCATATAATATAAATGCTTATATAGTCTTCGTGCTTCCAGAAAGCTAACGATTTGCTACTGGGTATGTATCTAGATATTATTTAGCACAAACAACTTTTATATTAATCACAAAAACTTTTATATTTACCTTTTGCCCAAGAGTGCTAGCTAGATATGGTAAGCTCTCGAAAAATTGTGTGTATATACTGTGGTGTAGGGTACTAATTGGTCGGGCTTGACTGACTATTCTACACTTTACTTGTTTATATTTTAACTACACACGTGTAGATGTATCTCCGTATGTACACAAAACATAAAAAGGAAGGCGAAAGAAAACGAAAAATTTAAGAAGAACTCTATAACATTGTAGTCTGCTTTTCTTTCAAGGTAATAAAAGAAAAAAAAAAACAAGACAGAATACTGTGCCGAATCATTGGTACCCTTTATTAGGAACTAGAATATTTTGAAAGTGAACATCATACTAGATTTGCGATAAATTGTGAAATAATCTGCACAAAATCTGAGAGAAAAATTTAATTGTAGTAAAAATAAAATGTATGATCCATGGTATGACGTATCATTTCTCAGAAGAGACTTTTAAATAGAATCTTCGGCAAATTATATATCGAAAAAATTGTATGATAAAGCATACTTACTTACATTTCGCCCTCGATTTTATGCTATCTTTATTGCATTTCGTCGCGTTGGATTTATTAAGGCAAAGTTTTATTGATGTATCGTACTTCACAGTGAGCGGTACAAAAGTGTCTTTTACTGGATAAAAATGTATTGTTTAAAACATCAAAAAAACAAAAAATAAAAAAAGTAAATAATGTTTAAGCAGAATAGAAGTATATATATTGAGGGAGTCTAGATTTTGGTTATTTACCCTGTTTTTAGTGATACGATTTTTCTGCGTTGCAACTCAAAATTGTTTACTGGAGCTGTAAATTATAAAACACCAAGCTTATTATTTTCCTTTAAGTCGTTCTGCGTGATTTCAAAAGATAAACGGACAAGCTAAAATCAACTTATAATCAATCACTCAATAACCCAGAATAAATAGACTTAATGAGGTCTTAGATACATTTTTCTTGAATGTTACACATGGAATGACACGCTAATATTAAAAAACTGGTTCTATATGTTGGCCAATATATGTACTTGTGCATATTATTTTTTTGTTTATATAAACAAACGCCATATTCATTGTGTGTTAAGTGTGTTTATACACTTATACACATATTCACGTTTATGCGGGGCTTATGTAAAACTATGAACTGTCAAATTTATAGAGGGAAAGAAAATAATGATATTGAAAGCTGTAATTTAATAATCAGTAGCAAGAAGATTTTTTGTTTCATATTTTTTCTTTACAATAAAAGTTGCTGATATAGCAGAATCTTTCGAGGTTAAGTGGGAGGTTACAAATAAATTAAAGTATTTCAAATGACTTTGTCATAATTTTTAGTCACAGTAAGTTATTGATAAATGAGGATCAATATTTAAGTTGTGGGCATTGACGTGATGTAGAGTTTTCAAGACAAATTATAAGGTGTTTTTTTTTTTTTGTTAAAGTTTTAAAAGAATAATTCTGTCACTGAAATGAGACCTTTTTCAACCAAAAATATTTTTAAGACCATTTGACCTGCACTAAACTTACAAAAGTAGTTTAAGTACGAATGAAAGTTTAAGTTCCCATTTCTCTTTACCTAGCATTTACACATGCCACTGCCAGTTCGAAAAAACTCAATACACTCACATGTTTCGCAATGGCAGCTCTGGTGGCAGCAAAAATTGCATGCGAGTGGACATTGGCACTTGCTTGCCATTAAATGACAAAACGATGAACAATGTTACCCTGTTAAAAATTAAATGTCAAATTGTAATTAAAGTTTTAACTTGATAAATGTATTATTAAGAAAATTTTTTTGAAACTCGCATTAATAAAAGCAAGTCTGTAAATAATACAGCATTAATATTGTTAAAATAATGCTTATATAAATTAATGTAAACCATTTCCCCAAAAATGTGCCTATATGATTAACTCGGTAACTCTGTTTGGTTTTTTGATACGTTTTTTTTTTTAATTTGAGAAGTAAACAAATTATCTCAAGTTGACGCTTCAACGACATTATGAAATTGAACTCGCAGTGGAATGTGTAAACCAGGGACTGTAACAGTTTTTCCTTTTTTCATAAAAGTCAGATGAAAACAGTTTTTTTTATTATTATTTTTTTGAACAAAAATAACAGTTATTTTCTGATTTTTATTTTCTTGAACACAAATAACTCTTATTTTTGATTTTTATTTTTTCGATCATAAATAACAGTTATTTTTTGATTTTTTTTTTTCGATAATAAATAACAGATATTTTTTGATTTTTATTTTTTTGAACAAAAATAACAGTTATAAATATATTGATTATTATTTTTTCGAGCAAAAATAAAAGTTATTCTCTAAAGAAATGTACGTGATTTAATAATTTAGTTGACTTTAAATTTGTATTTTAATGTGTAATTATGATTGGAATTTCTTATGCACGTTAAAATAATTATTAAAAGCAACTAAATTATTAAATCAAGTTCATTTCTTTAGAGAATAACTTTTATTTTTGATCGAAAAAATCAAAAAATCAATATATATAAAAAACAGAAAACAAAGAATTCTTATGTGTTGTGTATGCTTTTTCAAACGTTGATTTTATTGAGTGCAGTACATATATTATTGGGAAGGGCCTGACCAGGCCCAGGTACATAAAGTTTCGTTCTATATACTTAATAATTATATAAAAAAAAAAACTGGAAAAAGTCAAAAAAATGCCTGGTTAGGCCCAGGTATACACTTAAAGGCGATTAAAAGTAGCTGAATTAAAACAAATAAAAAAATTGTATTACGTGCAAAAAAATATATATTTGTATGTATGAATTTAACTTTGATATTTTTAAAACCGAAAACCGAACCGAAACCGACCGGTTTTAATCATTTTAAAACCGAAACCGCGGTTTCACATTTTTACGGTTTTTAGCAAACTCTACTATAGAGTACTATTTTAAGTTGTGACAGTGCGCTTATGACTAATTGAGTAGTTTTTTCACCTAAGAACTAGTTTTTCAAGTTGTGACGCTATTTGTGAAAAAAATTATTAAGTTTTGTGGAGCACCATTTAGAGTTGTGCCTAAAGGCGACCGCACACGTCATGTTTTTGTCATCTGACATGTCAAATTTCCCACTGCAAAATACATACATGTCGTGTGTTACCTTTTAAACTTTGCTTCTGTAAAAGTCAGATGCAAAGTAATCCGACAAAATTTCAACTAGACCATGCTCTATCTTCTGACAAACCATCTGACATCAGAAATCTATGTTAAGATGGCTAAATTATTTTACGGCGTAAATAAAAATTTTCATGGCGGCATTTTTATCTTGGTTTTTGCAACAACTATGGGAAAAAACAGAGACAATGTCAGAAGAAAATTAAATGTACGTTTGTGACCGAATATTATAAACCTTCTGTAAAACAGTCTGTTAAGACATGCACAATTACATGTGACTTGAAAAGTTGGCAAGTCAGATGTAAAAAACCTGTCGTCTACATGCACCTTAAGAGACAGAACTCCAAATTACCTCTTATTTCCAAAACTATAGCACAACGTATAGAAACCAAATTTTTTCAACAAACGTATGCTTACCAACATATGACAGACATTTGTTAACGATGTCAGCAAACTTTTGTTCACAATTATAGCATATCGTCTAGACAGAATAATATGTTATTTGTTGAAAGTCGTATGCAAGCTTTTCAGCATACAGCAAATTTGGTACACAGAGAAAACAGATTCGTGATCACAACCGAATTTGGCGCCAATCGAATTTCGTCGGTTGCATGTACTATCACACAATTCGGTTCCAATTACTGAAAATTTCGTTGCTTAGCATAATAGGTTTGATAGCAACATTTGAATTTTAGAACACTATCAGTCATAACAACAGATATTGTTAGTTGTTAGTATGAATTTTAGAAACAAAATTGTGCTTATACCCGAATAAATGATAGGTTCAACTGAATTAACACATAATTGGTGTTCATAACAAGAGATTTGATTGTCGTTATCAATATATTTTTTTTAACCGGTCAAATGTAGCCCATAAGGGGCAAGGACTTGTCCAAAGGTAATCCCAATGAATGGAAAAATTGCTTATTTTACAGTACGATGTCCTAGGGCAGGACCATACAACCTAGCTTGCATTACAAAGGAGAAGTCTTAAAACTACTCCATGGTATACACCAGAGGATAAGCTTTGAAATCTTTTCAAAACGAAAACATGTCGTTACAAAACGAAGACATATCGTTTCACTGCAAACTCTTTTTAATAATGACATGGTCCATACTTGCACTACATTGGACCAGTCCAGGATAAAAATGGATCAAGAAGTGCAATATAATTTGCAGGGTATAAAAAAAATAATACATACATACACATGTGCGTGTATATATTCATAGCTATAAGAATACGTAAATTACTTACCCCTATTTATTAAGTTTTTCACATTTTCCATTTTTGGCCGCAAAGATATTTTTTAAATAAAATATTAAAAATTAATTTAATCTATCAAATGTTTTGACAGAAAATTTAGTAAGCAATTGGGGCTTTTAACTATTTTTTGGTTGTGAATTCCGAATAATTATATTTTCATTTGTTGTACTCGAATTGAATCTATTCCAACAATCAATAAATAGCTGCAATAAATGAATAATCATTTATATTACAAAATTTATTGACGAAAGCAAATTATTGATTGCAATGACCAATATTCAGTATTGCCCTATATTAAATTCGGTTGTGATTCTAACCATTTGCACTAATTTGTAGAACTTAATTAAATTAGTTATCATAACTAATAAAAGAATTGAAGGAATCATATTTCAGTTGGAACATCATTTTTATAATCAAGAGAATTAAAAATCAGTTAGAACTATACATTTTTAATAGGTGCAATAATTAATCATATTACTTGATCAATATTTTATTACTGCAACCGTTTCCCAACCAATTTGTTTTCTGTGTGTAGCATATGAATAATATAAAAATTGGTATTCTTTTAATAACTTGATTAATTTTTTACATAACCCCGGAACTTATCCAGATTTCTAGCTCATCGGCAAACAAGAAACAAAAAATTGCATTTATAAGTGCTTTGAAAATAGAAATGTTTGCGAAAGAACTTTGTTTTAGAGTTATAGCCCATAAAAGTTGATCAATTCTTAACCGATATTTCTTGAAGTATAAATTGGATCACAGCAATATGGTTATCGCTGAAGGGCAATTCCAAATACCTTTCACATGGTATATAAAACATGCCGAATTATTAACCCATTAAGAACCAATTTAAAAAAATATTTTAATTTACTAATGCGTTTTAGCAAAATGGCTCTAATCTCAAAATGTTATCGATATAAAGGTATTTTTTATATATAATATTTTATAGGGAAAGCTTCAAGCTTTCAGTTATTAAAGTTCAAAAATTATATTATAGGTATAATAAATCTTTTGTTTAATATAGAATTATGAGTATACATGTGGTAATAGTTTATATACTCTATGTATTATTTAATTATAGTATGCCAAATACTGGCTTTGCTTAATAAAATTGTTCTTTTATGTTGGTTTTCGACTGGACATAAGGGTTCTTAATTTTATGGTATATCAAGCACCGCTGAACTGAGTTAATTTTCTTCATTTAAACCAGAACCCCTCCACCCTGAAAAATTTCTATTTCTATTAAAGAAATTAACAAAAATTGGTGACAAACTGAACCGATTGTTATTTACAAAAGAACTCGTTTTCTATGACTAGATTTTAAAGTACGATGATCGGTCTAAAATTTACCATTGGTCGCATGTAAAACCCATTCTCGGATATACTTTAGCATGCCTACCGACATGACGTATCGAATAACGCTATTATAGCAGAATGGTATGTCATAGTTTCATAAAGCTAGAAATCACGCAACTAAAGTTGGAGAAAATCGGCCCACAATTTACCATATGGGCAAATCCCAGAAACAGTCAACCAACCAACAATTTTTCAAAATAATTTTTTTTTAATGGAATATAAGACTGGATGTATAATTTCATTTTTATTTTAAATGATATGCATTTCAATGATCATTAATGCAATAATTTTTACCAAATCCTACCCCACTGCTGATTTTTTTATGTAATACGTGAATTTAGCATTATTTTAGGTGATTTTTGTGCTTAAAATAGCACTGACAGCAGACTTATCAAAATATAAATTTCGTTAAAAAAAAAGTTGATATTCATTAGTTAAGAAATTAGTTGAAGAAATGCAATTCATAAAAATATAATTTGTTTTATTAAAATAAATAAAATATAATAATAAAATACTACTGGAAAAACTGTAGCGTGCGTTATGTAGCGTGCGTCACAAAGGGTTCACGGCTTTTGTCAAAAAACCACAAAATTTTTTGGCTGCGAATAAGTGCGTTTAGAATTCTTTTATAGTCATCTTTCTTTTAGGAATTAGATTTTATAAACCTTATCATGCCAAATTCGCTAAAAATTAGGAAAACGCACTTCAACCTTTGAAGTTACTTAAACTTTTTGTAGCGTGCGTCACAAAACTTTGTGATCAATTTTTTCGCAATAAATACTTGCTAAGAAATTATGATAATGCCATTCATAAGTACATATTACTGTCACTAAATACTTTAAATAAGTTGAAGATATCTCTTTTGAAAGACCAAAAAATGTTTATATTTCAATCAGAAAACGCTTGCGACTGTAGCGTTCGTCACGCAGGATTTGACCATATGCTCCATTCGAGCATTTCAAATTTCACTTTTTTAATGACTTTAGTTGCAAAACTTGCATCATCTTTATAAAAATTATAAAAATTTGATAACTGTATTGAAATTTGGTCAAGTTTATGTTTTTTAATACTAAAATTACTCAACCGAATTTTGGAATTATCGACCCAAAAATCCCGTTAATACGGTTTAACTGATATAAATCATGATAGTTTATTCAAATTTGGTCAAATTAAGTTAAATATGATTAATAAGTCGGTTAATTCCGACCATATTATAACCTATACCACACCCAGAGAAAAAACCTGTTTAAATATGGTCACCACCAACAAAACTATTTTTAAAGAAAATTGTAAACATATTATGATTCATTTAACAATATTAGTGTCACTGACAACCATATTATGGTTGGATTAGTCCTCCATCAAGAAGCCACAACCATACTATGGTTGCTTTCGAACATGTTATGGTCCAAAAAAAAACTAAAACATGCTTAACACTTATAATAGCATGCTTAGTTTTCAACTATAGCATGTTGCTCTTGGAAAATAGGAAAATACTATTGTTAGTTTTAAAACGAATTATTGTCATATTTAACCATAACATGATTAGAGCCAACCATAATATGGTTGTGACTTCTTAATGGAGGACTAATTCAACCATAATATGGTTGCAGGTGACAGTAATATGTTTATATTAACCATAATATGTTTAAACTTTTCTTTAAAAATAGTTTTGCTGGAGGTGACCACATTTAAACATGTTTTTTCTCTGCGTGCACAGAGGGTGTACCTAATTTGGGACT
This sequence comes from Pollenia angustigena, assembly GCA_930367215.1. Taxonomy (NCBI): domain Eukaryota; kingdom Metazoa; phylum Arthropoda; class Insecta; order Diptera; family Polleniidae; genus Pollenia; species Pollenia angustigena. The sequence continues at coordinate 181,640,389 of OV884057.1, read as the reverse complement.
CATGGGCAATCATGGACCCGATAAAACAAATAAGGTTATAGTCGCCAAATTTGGCTGTAGGAAATATCGCCCAAAGAAAAATCGCCCAAAAAAAAAAAATGAAAAATCGCCCAAAAAAATTGTATGTAAAATTGGGCCTGATTTCATATGAAAAATGGCCCAACATTTTTGGGCTATTTATCGTTATTAATTAATTTACACATTTTTGATTATAAGTTAAGTTGCGGACGTTGCAAAGTGTCATAACGTCCTCGCCCTCGTCTTCGATGGACATTATGACACTTTAAAAGTGTCCAAGGACACTACGACACTGGACGTTATGACATGTCACCTAAATTTATATGAATAATAAACACTTTTTTGCAAATTAAGTAATTTTTTTTTTTATTTTTTTGGGAAAAAATTCGTTTATGCTTTTTGGGTCATTTTTCATTTTCTTTTTGGGCCCTTTTTCGTTTTTTTGGGCAAAATTTCATATTTACCTTTTTGGGTCATTTTTCATGTTCGCTTGGGCGATTCTTCATTTGGGCGATTTTTCATTTTTTTTTTGGGCCATTTTTCTTTGGGCGATATTTCCTACAGCCGCCAAATTTTGTATTATTACTAAAATTTTTAAGGATGTTATGGTATTGGTAATATTTTTGTGAGTGATAATTGTATAGGAACTATAGATTTAGAATATAAAGTTTATTTTTAATACCAAGATAAAAAAAAATGGTTTATTGGCACAATGATTCTAATCTGAAAAGTAGTTAGTATCTTTGAGAAATTATGAACCATTCCTCACCGTTTTCAATAACATATTTAATACAAATGTAACAAATTTAATTGCGACCTGTACTTTGCACACTACAAAGTAAGCAGCCAGCCAGTCGGTCGGACGGACATCGTTATATCGTCTCGATCGGGATACTATAAAATGGTCATAGGACCAATATTTTTAAGTGTTACAGGGTATCAAAATGAAAACCATACTGCTGGCCGGCCCATAACTTACCATAACGGTAGAACTGTAACTAATTATGAAACTGTGAGGCTTTATTAATAATTTTAAGATCAATCCAGTTCATATATTTGATCTACAACTATTAATTTTTGCACTGAGGGCGATAATTTATAACAAATTTTAAATAAAAAAAATTTAAATAATAAAAAAGAGAATTGTCAAATTTATTTGAAATTTTTAAACAAATGTTCTCTTTACTCAACATGCATAACAACATACGAAATTCAACATATCGTGAGGACACATAAATTGTATGCTAACTTATTTGTTGATATATCATTTGCTAGCATATGGTGAATTTGAAAAATTTTGTATTTTCAGCTTATCGTCTAGACACCCAGCATATTGCATATGCTGATAGAAACATTTGTTATTATTTTTAAGCATATGAGTATAAAGCTACGTTCACAATCAAAAAACGTTTTCATTTGGTGTTCATTATAGAGCAACAATTTCTTTTGCAACCACACACATTTTGCATCAGGAAACCGTTCGCAAATTTTAGCCACAACAATGTTATGCATTTATTTTTATAAACATTTTGTTAAAATTTTCATTCAAAACTAAATAAAATTATTTTAAACGTCAGAAATAATTTCAAACAAATTGTTGCTGAAGTTCTAGTTGACTCAACCAAGGCGAATTCATACAAGGTGACCTTGGCTTGCTACGTAATCAACAGCTGATAACTAACTATATGTCTATATTTTTAGACATTTCTATTTAAATATTTATTTCAATTCAAATTAAGTTTTAAGATTTTTTTTTATAAATTGAAAATTAAAAATGAACGCACGCAAAAGAAATTTAATTTATGAGAAGGAACTTTGTTCCGAGTTCCTAAAAACAAAGAAAAAAGAAGGAAGTGGAATATTGCTAGCTGGCTGATAGTTTGTCGATCGGTATACTTAAAGATGGTCTAGGACCAATATTTGGAGGTGTTACAAATATCAGCACAAACGCATTCCAGCTTGCATAGGCTGTTTGGCAGACAATTGTATTTAATATACATTTTATTACAAAAACATTTAATATTTTTTTTTATTTATTACTTTGTTATATGTACATTTTCTGACACGCTCGTCCTTTAATCTTGGCATATCCTTAAACAATCATTTAATTAGTATTTCAAGAGTAAAAAACAACAATGATACACTTTGTTTATCTTTCGGCAAACCATCATCGAATGAATCTTTTGCGACTCCCTGTATGAGTCATATAAAAATTACAAACCGAATTTAGAAGCTTTCAAATAAGGTTTTCTAACCGGGTAACGTTGAATTTGCGATCTAAAGGTTTGCTTGTATGAACATGAATAGCTTTGTCAAGAAAAAGATGCTGATGCTGATATTGAGGTAGTTGATTTAATTGGCTTGCATTTCATGAGTTGCTAAGTAATCCCTGTCTGTAATACTTTTCTTGACATGCTTTCTGAAAAAGTCGTGAGATTATCTTTACAAACACCTTAAACGAATAATACTGAAAAAAGCAAAACTTATTACAAATAAAATTTGGTTCGCACACATTTTCAAATTATTGCATATACAACACACGATTAAAATTAAAATCAAAATGAAAAATAACAGCATATATTTTTGAAACACAGCTATTTTGTTTACTACAGTGTTGTATTATTTTGACACAACGTTAAAGTATTTTACAGTGTTGTATCCATTTTTAAAATAAGACCACCTTGTATGAATTCGCCTTGGACTCAACTTAAGTTACATTTTTAAAAACAATTTTAGTTACATTTTTGTTCTAAAAATGAAAGGAAAATATATGAAATACTTTGGCAAGAAAAAAATAGAAGAAAAAACGAAATTTTATTTTTTTTTTTGATTGTGAACGTAGCTTAAGCATACATTTGCTGATTCAACATATAGTCTAGACTAAGCTTTAGAAATGTTTCTTTATTGTAGAAATTAATTTGATTTTAGAATTACAATCAAGTTCTTAAAAACAGTATTTTGCCTTTCCAGATTATTTAGGAATTTGAGTTGTGACTGTGTATGATTTAGTATGCGATTTGTGCATAGTCTTCCATTTAAGTACTTTAACATTTGTTTAATTTTATAAAATAGTACTTTTGTATGACTTCTGAACTTATATAATTCAACATATCCTTACTAAGCAATTGTAAATATCAAGAAAAATTTGTTTAATTTCTTAATAACAGCGGAAATTGCCAATTTAACAAATTACTTGCAGTATGAATGATGAACATAATCCACAAAAGCAAAGCACTCTTGCACCTTACAAACATAGAAAAAAAAATTTTTGATAAAAAAAGGTCTATATGAATCAATAAAACATAAAAAATTTATGAAAAATTATATTAAAGTAAGAAAAAAAAAAAATATTATTCATAAAAACATTAAATATCTTTGCCATACCAACAATAGAAACGAAAAAAACATCAGACAGCATTCATACCAAAGAAAAAAAAATGATAAATTTATTACCGTTCCGTCAAAAAGGGAAAAAAAGAAATGTGAAAATAAACAAAAAGAAATGCAAAAAAAAAATTCTACAGATAACTGTTATAAAGACAATACAATAATACTAACGCAAATATTAATACAAGCATAGACTTCTTCATATACATACTTGGCCTGCTATCAGAAAAGTACCCAGCAGGAAAACTCAGAAGTCCTTCTTACTTCAAGCCTTTTAAAAGGCTTGCTTAAAAAGTTTTTTGATTCAATTACTATTCCTATCTAATTGGTTAAGAATGCACGATCGAAAGCTTCGGCTCTAAAAGATAAAATATACCTTCCACATTCGCTTTTATGAGAAGGAGTAAAAATTTTTATCCCGTTACCATTCATTTGTAACTGCTTAAGAATCGAAAGCGGAAGGCATACTCCACAATGACAACGTGTGTAAAAAACATATAGTATAGAATGGAGCGAGCAGGCCTTGTTTATCCAAAACATGGAGTACAGAGGCCTTCTAGAAGGCATCCGAACTCCTTTTTTTTCCCCGCTGGATACTTATATACACACACTACGCAAGAATAAACACGTATATATGTGTTTGTTTGAGCCAGGAAAAGGGAACTCAGTTGTCGTCAATTTATTTCAGAATGTTTTTAAGCTCTTGCAGCAAGAAATAAATATAAAAAATGAAATTTCAATAAAAAAATACGAGCACAAGAAACTGCTGCGTGTTAACAACAATACACGCAATATAAATTCCATACCCTAATTCTATATCTTGTACTCGGTAAAATTTGTTATTGCAATGTTGCTTTAACAACCCAAACGAAAAATAAGACAGCAACGATTTGAATAACACCCCAACCCCCCTCCCCAAAAAAAAAGAAAAACGACAAATTTAATGCTATTAATATTTTATTAAAAATTGGCTTAAAACGAATTTGGTTTGCTGTGCAGGTCCTGTGGGTTAACAATTCACACAATATTAAAGTTATATCTTAAATTTTCAAAGAAAAAATATGCTAAATTTTCCCTTCTTCACAGATTTTTTTTAAAAAAGTTTGTCACTCGGTTTTCAATTTTTGTAATATTGATCTTTGACCCTATCAAGTACGTGTATATATTTTGAATACGCATCAGTAACTTTGCACAGTGGCGACCAAATGAGGTTGCAAAAATCAAAAAATTCATGGGCCCCTAAACAAGTTTTTCAAACAAGTTGGACTAAAAGTAGACTGTCTCAAGTATGGATACGGAAACTCAAACAATGAATAAGGCTGTAACTCGAATCACATTGAAAATTACGAAAAGTGTTAAAACATAATTATAGTTCAGAGATAATAAGTCTTCAAATATACCTTCTTTTACGGATTATGAGGGAGCCAAAGATGTTAGTCTGACGTGCCTCAAAAGCCATCAGATTGGCATCAAGTACCAATGTTCCGCCTCCGCGCGGCGGCTCCCGGTAACAGCTGGATATTTCCAGTTGGCTAAGAACAGGGTTAAAATATTATGAAACTAGACTATTCTTCTCAGGAAGGATAGAAAAATACTTAGAGGATTGATATAAAAGCGAATAATAAGATAAAAAGTCTAAGGACTGGTTATTTACTAAGAGGGATCTCATTTTGGTGAAAACATGGTGCATGGTCGATAATCAGGATAATGGTCACGCCTGGGTCCCGTTAGGAACCAAAAGGTGGCGTATATCAAAATACACAGTAAAGTGCTTGGGGATGAATCCACACTTGCATAACTGCCAATTGGTTAAAGCAAGCAACAGACTGAAATATATATATAAATCTTTCCCCATATATAAATTTAATGAATTTGTTGATAATTAAATGAACTATGTATTGGTGGCAGTACGCTTAGCATAGAGAAGCCGTTTGGAGGTATCAGAAGAAAAGTATTTCTTTCCTGCAGTAGAATCATTGCCATTGAGTCGTTCGGGACTTGGAAATGGTAGTGGTTGGAAGGGCATGGCTGGACTAGGTCTGTGGTGTTGATATTTTCATTCGGACATTGAAAATCCATGGGAGCACTATGGCTGATGCATGCCACAAGAATGCCAAGTACATCTGAAATGACAGGGCTCTTGAAGTTTACGGATTTCCTGAGTCTGGGGTGTGCACTAAAGCACCCTATAACTGTAATTTTGGTGCCACGGGAAGTCATACAGTCGCCAGACCTCAACAACCTGGCATGACTGTATGGTGAGGACTCTGCTTGCAGGGTATACGTGGCGGTTGTCGGTATACTTGATCCTAGAATCGCTGTTGACTCTCTTTTTTGAAACTGATTGGATCACTCTTTCCAGTGGAGATCTAGATAGCTCCAACTCCTAAACAAGAGGAGGTACCAAGATTCTTGGTCTTGTAACTGAATTGCAACCTGTGTGTGATTGAATGATCCAGTACACACAGAGGCACTTGGTAAATGTTAATGAATCACCTCGTGGTTAAGATCCACCGTGAGATAGAACTTAAAAAAGGTACTCACGTAAAATCTAAACCATTTTAGGATTGTGAGTAATATTAAAAAAAAAAAATTTTTTAAATCTTTTCTGAAATAATTTTAAATCATAAAAGCTTTGAAAAAGAAAGAATAAAAAGATCTAAAATTTAAAAAAAAAACCCATAAGTAGGCACGTTAAAGGCGTATAACTCCTTTCAAACACTAATTTCATAGGCTGATCAATTACACTGTGGAACAGTCATTTTGCGGTCTGGAATTTGATTGAAAATTTTTACTAATTTGGGGTTGATGATTTCAAATCTAATTTTTCTTTTTCTTTTTCAGCTCTTCTTTTACCATATATATATTGGAATTACTTCAAAACGGTTGACTATATTCAGCTAACAAAACAATCCGAAACCCGGCAACAATATTATCTTTAAGCCGTGAAAAAATAAATTTGCGATAAAAATTACAGTTTTGATCTAAAAATATTTATCTTAACGTAATTTTGAATGGAATGAGTTTTATTTCATTGTAATCGGTGCACAACTTTTGATTTTATTCACAATTTACTGAGAACACGGAATATCGATTTCCATACAAAAATAACATTTAAAAAATGTGTGTGCCATGAATCAAAAGTTGTGCGCCGATTACAATGAAAAAACCTCATTCCATCCGAAATTATGTTAAGATTAATGTTTTTAGAATATTGTTTTTTTATTGTTATTTTTTTCAAAGCTTCAACGATATCTCTGAAACAACTGGGCAAATTTAAAAACAATTTAAGAGTGTCTTAAAGATGATATTGTTTCCAAGTTTCGGATTTATTTTTTTTTTTTTTTTGTGTAACTGAATAAACCGTTTTCATGTCATCCAATATATATTGTGAAAGTAGAGCTGATAAAGAAAAACGGAGGTTAGATTTGAAATCAGCGACTTCAAATTAGTAAAAATTTGGTACCGAATTCCAGACCGCACAAAAAAGTTCAATTTTGTTCCCTTGTGTTATGTATCATTTCCATTTAAAATTTTTTAATTATCTCATTTGGTTTAAAAGTAACAATTTTTGCAACGAAAAAAACTCAAGCGGCGACACTGTGCTTTCGTCGGTTTGTCTGTCCATGTGAATATTAAAGTGAGTTTTCCGAAGATACCAGATAAAATGGAAGTTATAAATTCCATATCACATGCTGTCTGAAATAGCTCGCTATGGAAATCCAGCGACATCGGTATGAGCAAAAAATCTGTTTTACTCACAAACCTTTTTTAATGACGTATTGTTGTTTGCTTTGAAAACAAATTGAATTTTTAAAAATCACTGTTTTTTAAGTTAAATAAAATAAAAAAAGACTATTTTGTATATATAAAAATCATGAAAAGTCCAAAACAGACAAAAATTAAATTCTTATTTCTTGCACGTAAAGTCGCATAACCAATGAACAAAAGGAAACATAGATCATACAAATCGATGGACGCGTTTCGCTATTATTCAGAATTAAGTGAAGGTACCACATTTTTATGTGCAGGAAAAAACGTCCGTAAATAAGACAGCGGGAAACACACACACACATTTTTTTTTTAAATTCAGTTTTCTTAGTAAATTGTGAACAAAATCAAAAGTTGGGCACCGAATACAATGCAATAAAGTTAATTTGATTCAAAATATGTTTAACTAATGTTTGTAATCAAAACTGTGACTTTTGTTGCGTTTCTATTTTTTATGAATTTTTAGAGAACACAACTTTTATTTTTTTTTTTTTTTTAATTGTCCTTTTTTTAAACCTCAACGATATTTCTGACACTACAGGGCAACTTTGAAACCAAAGTTAGCACGGCTTAAATATAATATTGTTGTTGAATTAAAAATTGTTTTTAACTGAATATGGTGAACCGTTTTCAAGCTATTCCAATGTATGTTGCGGGATTGCCTTTATTTTGCACATAATGGTATGTTTCGAAAATATAAGCTGATAGAAAACAACTAAGTGCGGTTTGGCTTCAGCTTCCCATTTTACTGTTAACGCAACAATAAGTTCTTAATCTACAAAAACAACGTTTATTAATAAATTATGAATTAAGAATGGTGTTCAAAACGCCAAAGTAATTCAAGTACTTAAGTGCGCTGTTAAGGGTCTACCAAGGGCTTTTACAGATTTCTGCGTCCCCTAAAATAACTTATAAACTACCCAGTAAAAACTTCGCTTACCTTTTCGAAATGAATAGCTTCTTAAACCCATTAAGGCCCGAGCCATGATCCCGTTGAGTTATAATGACGAAACTTTTAAAATTTTATTGTTTATACCTAAATAAGAAAGAAAACAAGTTTTGGGCAAATCGGATACGTGGGAGCCCAGATAACCCCCGTTGCGAAAACGCAACGTTGGGCCTTAACGTTATAAAAATTAAGCGCATTTGCAAACATTTTAAATTAAAATTTTTTATTCACGTCTTTAGGAAAAAAAAAATTAAAAAAGATATTCATATACATTTCATTTTTAATTCAATTATGATATGTTCCAAAGCACTTTGAGTGCATTTCTCACGTGTATAATTGATTGGTCCATTATTTACCATAGGCCCCATATAAAGCCCATTCTCGAAAAACACTTTAGTAGTATAACACCATAACAAATAATTCTATTGTAAGAAATTTTGTTCTGTCACAGTTTTATAATGACTAGAAATCACACTGTCAACTTTCGTAAATATCGGTTCATAATTTACCACAGGTCCAATATAATGCCCACTCCTTAAATATCCTAGCTGTCAGTGGATGGTATCAAATAGTTGGCATAGCCGAATATAGCACTCTTACTGGGTTTTCTTTTATATCCTGGGAGAGAATAATTTCACATTAATTGTTCGATTTTCTCTTATTGTACCTATTGATTAACCCTGGGGGAAATTTGTTTCAATTGTTCCAACAGACTGGTCCTGGGATTTGTGAAAATAGAACAAGGAGAACTTATCATCTAACTGGTATATTAAGAACAAAAAGGTTAAAAACTAATTAATTACAGTACATTCTTCACCGATGGTGTGACACTTTTTTTGGGACTTTCTCAAATTTGATTCTTAAATCTAGTTCTGGGGACTTATTTTATTGACATAATACTACATTGTATCGAAATAATCTAAAATTGTTATAACTAACACTAAACAAGTTCATTGAGAATAGATGTTAGACTGGTCAACTAGTGTCAATTGACCAATGACAACCCCATGTTAAAGTGATATTTCTAATCTTATCACCAAAGACCTATCACGGGACTACTTTGGTGTAAGTTCGCTTTCCTTTAGGAAAATAACACACTTTGGGCATAAGAAAAAAAAAAAAAAGGAATTGTCATAGAGAATTTACCTTCTGCGAAATATCCTGCATTTTAAAAATTGGAAATTAGTTTGAAAAAGGTGAAAAAATTATCGAAAATTTCAAAACACATAAATAACAACAACATATAATTAACATACATACATGTTTTTATTATGCTGTTTTAAATAGCAAGTGATTGTATAATTATGTTTGAATTTAAAAATTGTATGTAATTTGTATGTATATCGTTTAGGCCCAGAGTTGCGTTTTCGCATCACGGATAGATACAATCATAAAAAAAGTCTCAAATGTCTACGATGATTGGATTTTTCAGTAGAAATAATAATATTCGTAAATGGGTTAACTCATTATTTAGTAGTTTTGTTTTATAACTACATCTTTAACAACTTCTATAACTACTTTTTTCAGAATGTATGTAGGTAAACAAATAACGACTTACTTTTGAATGCGTTCATTTTGTGACATCCCTTGTAAAATTCATTGGTTCTTTCAGTAGAATTGTAAGTAGTGCTCTTGTGTTTTTCTGATTACTCAACACATTATTTTGTAGGCGAAGTTTTTACTGGGTATTAATTAAAAATGTTTTTTTTATTACAAATTGGTAAACGCTTGTTAACAATTCGTATATTACCTACAATAAGTTAACAAATGTTACATGCTACCAATTACGGCTAGAATTCTTATAAAGCCGATAAAAAAAATTTTATATTTTCGTTGCTTTATTTTTATTCTTGTATTTTTATATAACAAGGTTATTGATTTCAATAAATTTACATTAAAAAAAAATTAATACCCTCCAAGTACGCACGTTTGCACAAACAGATACATTGTATATAATTTCATAAACATACAAACACGCCCAAGAGTATACTATACACATTTCGGTATAAATACTACGAGTATATATATATACATACCTATTTATGTTTGTAAAGTAAAATGTGTATAGTATAATTCTTATAAAATAATATTACAAATAGAGTTGGAAGGATGATAATGAAATTTTTTGTCAAGCTCGTAAAAAATTATAAATTTATATCTTTATAAATATATTTGCATCTCTTTCTTTGTCCAGCCAAGAAAAAGAGAGTGGGTTGAAAATAAGCGAAACAATCAATTAAAGGTTTCCTTTCTTATACAAAATCTAAAATAAGGATGAAAGAAAAGAATTTAACATATAAAGTGATTTTGGTGTTTTATTTTTATTTAAATTTTTCCTTTTATTTTTGATATTCTTGTCTAAGTAACTAATACGACATCTGAATATTCATGTTTTTTTTTTTCTCTACCAGACGACGTAAATTCCTTTGATAGGCAACAAGATTTAAATATAAGTCAAACAGCAAATTGACATAATGAATAACAATTTAATGCGACTGATGGCTGTCAAATATAAAGGGATTTTTTTTATTTGAACAATTTAATGTTAAAAATATTATTGTCATGTTTTTTTCTGTAAAAATGTAATAAAAGATTTTGAAACAAGTGTAATTAAGTAAGTACTTATAAGTGCGAAAGATATAAAATATTAAAGGAACAATATATTAGGGAGTTCTAGTAGCCTTAAAGTCTTCGAAGGATCAGAAATGTAAAGATTGTGATAGTATGTACTTCCTATTATTCAATGCTTCCTACTATTTTATACATTTATACATGGAACAGCGAAAAAAGGCAATCGTCAATTACATACCATTACTTTTGTTTGTTTTGAGACTCTCTCTAATATAATCCTTATAATAACTAACGTGGATCAAAAACACTGAATGGACACATGTGTGAGTAGGACATTACAAGTGTCTAAAAATTCTTGACTATTTTTACTGCTTTTTTATTTGCTTTACTTAACTTAAGAAATAGAGCACAAAAAAAGCAGAAAAATTTGAGAGTAAATAAGTCATCGTTCACACTTGCAATTTTTGTTGCAGTAATTCTTGAGTGTATAGGTACGTGTTTGAGATCTTATTAAATTAATAGTTTAATCACAAACCCTGTTTTAACGTTACCATATTTTAACATAACGTACATTTTTCTCATTTATTGTATTTGCTTTTTTTTATTTAATATTTTGAGCGGTTTTGGTTATTTGTAATGTTCTAAAGTGTGTATCTATTGAGTTTGTGTAAAGTTATTGAAGCTTGTAGTGCTCAGCCGCAATGTAAATTAAATAAATTAAATTTAAATAAATGTTAGTAGTTTTAATAATATTCAAATCGTTTCAATCTGAAATTCTCGTACATTTTAATGTGGCCGAAACCCGGGAATCTATCAATTCCAGATAGAAAAACTCAACTTTACTTTTTATAACTTAAATTATACTCCTCCTACGTGGATATAATAAATATAATCTCTACCAGATTCTATTACTTGTGAACTGTTAAATCTCATATATAATATGTAAATTTCTTTATTTTCTGGCTGCAGCGTATGCATATATAAAAAAAATTAGAGTGAAATATTTTCATTGCACACTTCACAAAATGGAGCACATTTCAACTGTTATAGAAACACAAAAAACCGCAATTCGACATTTGCAAAAAGTTTCGTTAAATTTTGAACATAAGCCAAAAGAAGAATTGACCAAAGACTACATACAAACCTTACTCGAAGAAGTTGAAATCTACAAACACTTTAAAGAAGATCACGAACAAATATGTGAAGCTGTTCATGAAAACACAATACTTGAAAGTGATGTTCCTTAATTTAAAGACGATCTTTATTATATCTTTTTTGATAATTATTTAACGCTTAGATCAAAACTTCTGGATTTATCTGCCGAACCTTCAACGTCAAACCAGCACATGTCAAGCACATTCGTATCTACTACAATGCAAAACGCATCTTTTACAGGAAGCGAAAGGTTACCAAAAATAGAACTCCCATCGTTTACTGGCTAATACATTGAGTGGATTCCATATCGTGATATGTTTCTTTCTTTGATACACAACAATCAGTCTCTTACAGGAATACAAAAATACTTTCACCTTAAAGGTCCATGTAAGGGATCTCCACTAGAGATTATTAACCAATATCCAGCATCAGAAAATAACTACGCTGCACTGTGGATGAAAATTGAATTTCATCGGCCAAACGTCCAAGTTTTTGTCATCGTCGATTTCAAAAATTTTAATGCCATTCGATAGCAAACATATTAGAACTAAGGTATCCAAAAAACTAGATTAAAATATTGTTAATTGTGGCTGTGGCATCCTGCTGGAAACAAATATTTTATGCTGTTTTAGAAAAAAATTAATTTTTGTAAATTTGATTAGAACAAAATTATGATTTCTCGCAAACCGTTATCAATAATTGGTCGAAATTTTTTTTGTTATGTAAGTGGGATAGTAGTCTTTAAGAAATGGGTCATTACATCACTGTATCATTTCTACCTGATGTGTTATTAAATGTTTCCCCAGGTTCTATATTTCAGTTAAATCCGAATTTTAGAGGAGTAGAACTTGTTAGGGTCAAACGGGGTTAAAGACATTTTAGTACCATCAGAAAGCTGAAAGTGTCCTCTTTAACCCCATATATACTTATGCAACTGTTTGGAACTGTCTGTTGAACACTTTTTTCATTTTAATGAAATTACTCGCAACATTTTTTTTTGCTCTTCTTATTTAAGCTGCTCATATGACTGAAATATAACACAATGGTTTACCAACGAGGAAGAGTTATTTTGCTTCTTATGAACGGCTGAACATATTTGGATGAAATTTTAAACTGTCATATCCGGGTAGCTTTTGAGTTGAATTGAAAGAACACGGGTCCATGGAGGGTCGGGAGAGTGACTTGCGGACCTCTTAAATTGGTATCCTCGGAAATTCAAACTTTTAAAAAATTCACCAAAAATATGTTTATGGATTGCAAAAAAAAATTAAACTTAAGCTGAGTTACAAAATATATGCTTAAATATTAAGGATATCTCCTTTGCCTTTGGAGATATTCGGATAAAACGGATTTTTTGACTTGATTTTATAACGATTTTTCTAGTTGGTGGATTATGTTTTATGTCAAACTGTTATCAATAGTGGGTTCAACATTTTTTATATTGGTAGTAAAGCAGTCTTTAAACAATGTTATGTTGTATTACTGTACCGATTATACCTGCTGTGTTATTAAATATTTTTTCAGGTTCTATATTTTAGTCAAATTGAAGTTCAGAAGAATCGAATTTATTAGGGTCGAAAGGGGTTAGAGAGATTTTACTAGCTGTAGGAAGGTGAAAGTATCCACTTTAAACCCAAATGCACTTTTGTACCTGTTTGGACCAGTCTATAGCACACTTTTTTTAGTTTGTGTAAAATTATTCGCAACATTTCTTTTGCTCTTGTTATTTTACCTATTCATATGACTGAAATATATGTAAGTGTACCAAGCTAAGCTGTGCTAGGTATGCAATGAACAAATTGATTATAGAAAATTTGGGAGATCTTACCAAATATTCATGGAGAAGTATGTCAGATCCGCTCATCTCTAGCAATCGAAGTCAATGGAAAGTAGAACATCGGGACTTAGATGAAGTAGCAAAAGGGCTGCTACAGGACAGAGGTAATACAAAACCAAATATGGAATATATGGAGGCAATTTTCCAACCGTAGATATAATTAGCTTTTATTGTTATTTAAGCAAAAAATATGTTTTTTGTCCTTATTGTTATTTAAATGAAAAAGAAAAAAAACATTTAAAAATTTACACTTATTTATTTTTTTAATCTAAAAAGTATTCTAGTGGAACTCGTTCCAGTTGAACCTGTTGTAGAGTTGATAATGTAGAAACCTATTCACAAAATTATCACAGGTATTATTACATGCCTATGCATTTTTTTTAAGGTATAGTGGTATATACGAGGCGAATGTATATGCATATAAAGGTAATACGAATACGCATTTGTTGTTTCGCTGATAAAAAAAATATTTTCTCCAGAAATATATAAAAATGTTTATATTTTTCGAAAGAAAACATTATGAGTATGCTTGAAGAAGAAATTTTTAGTCAGTTTGACATTTTTAATTCCCATATGCCCTATTTCAAATCAAATTTTTCAAAATAAAAAAATTAATTTGAGAAAAAATTCTAATAATTCAACACACCGATTTTTCTACAATTAGAACAGTTATGTTTTGTAATATGTCCATTATTTTCTAAAAAATTGCATTTTGCCTATTTAGAACAAAAAAAAAAATTAAAGCCGTTTTCCGGGATTGGGAATTTGGGTTTACTTAATCAAAAATGGAGATGTTTTTCAGTCCACTGTTTTAAGAACTTTTTATTCTACATAACTGCCAAAATTCATTATGATACCTTTATTCATGTTAGATTTATAGAATGTCAAACATTAAATTATTATTTATATAGTGTAAGTGAATAAAGGGGCTTTCAATATGAGTAAAAAATAATGATTTTAAGGTTTTAAATTCTATAAATCTGACATGAACAAAGATATATTAATGAAATTTGGCAGTTATGTAGATTAAAAAGTTCTTAAAACAGGGGGCTGAAAAACATCCCACATTTTGAATACAAAATACCATAATTCACAATCTCAATCATTAGCATTTTCATACTAAATGCTAAAAAACATCAAAAGTTCAACTTTGACCTTTAATTTTTCAACAACTACTGAACCGATTTTAACAAAATTAAAACTGTAAAAAATATCAAGAAGTCTTCTCTTCTTCAAAAAAATTGCAAAATTATCTCCATCGTTTCAAAAGTTACAGATTTTTGGCCGATGAAAAACGATTTTCAGCCACTGTGCGCTGCAGCATGGTGTGCGCTAGAAGAAAGGTATCATAACACTAGAAAAATAGTAGAACAAATATTAACCCTTTCGCTACAAGTTTTTACTGGGTTACTAAAAAAATCCAATTTTTTGGATTTGTATTATAATTGGCCCCAATAACAACAATCAATACTCACTTTTGAAAAGAATGCACCCTAAATGTGTTTTTTGGACTGTATCTTTCGGTTATGGTAAAGAAATTTTGTTAAAAAAACTAACATAAATAACGGAATAATGCACGGAATTCTAAAAGATTTTGCAAAAACTCGTTTTATTCGAGCGGAAATCATGCTGTAACATTTCGCGAAGATCGGAACATAATTTACTTTTAGACCCATATAAGCCATAATCCCGGAAAACAGTATATAACGCATAAAACCTTAATAAACAATGCTATCAGAATAAAATTTATTACTTCACAGTTTTATAAGACTAGAAACCACACTAATAAATTTCGTGATGATCGGTCCATAATTTGCAAAAGGCCCCATATAAAAACCACTCAACAGCATCAAACTTATAATTATTTTATATGCGTTGTGTGTATATGATTCAACACCATAACTTGCGTTTGTATGTATATGGATACATACTATGTTTAAAAAATCTGCACAGCTTTTTTCCGGCTTAAAACAAAAAACTATTGATGCAAAAAGTTAAAATAAACCTTTTTCTTTATGTTGGATGTGTTTATTTTTAAACATGGTCATACATATATATGTTATTTGAAATAAAAAAAAATTTATTTTTCAAAAAAAAAAAATTTATACAAAAAAACGTTTTTTTTTAAATGCTATATTTTTTTCAATTTTGCAAAAATCCAAGAGTTTTTCATTAAAAATAATTCATAAGATCTTAAAAAACAATAACGTGCCGCTATCTAAGCCGATTCTTTGACCTGGAGATTGTCTGATGCCTCCACGGTTGAGTGTATCCATATGGATACAATGTAGCGAAAGGGTTAAAGAAATTGTTAAACATTCCCACGTAAAACGGGTCATTTGAAAGTATAAAAGAATTGCTTGACAGAACACGTTCTTCAATATCTTTGCTGAAGTCTCTTAACATTGAGGTAGACAAATGGGATGCTATGTTGATTTTCCTTACAAGTCAAAAATTAGATAAACAAACCAGAAAGGAGTGGGAGCAGTCCATATAAGTACCAACACTCGAATTCCACCAATGTCAAGTATGTTTAACTTTCTTGAATTATCATTCCGCACGTTAGAATCAGTCGAAGAAGCTCACACTGCGCCAAAATTAGAAAATATTAATAAAAACTCACAACAAAGGTTTAATAAAAGAATTTTTCATGTTAATAACACAACAGTGAATAGCAATTTCTGCCCTTGCTGCCAACGTCGACATCCACTGTACAAATGTTTCAAATTATCATCACTGCCCCCAGCACAGAAAAAAGTTGTTATGCAACAAAATAACAAAATAACATTTGTTTTAATTGTTTACATACTGGCCATAGCGTAAATCACCGTACATCAACAGCTCGCTGTCAAGAATGTATGCAAAAACACCACACTATTTTACATAGTTCATTCTTAACCGAAAATGAAAACACACAAACGCAGCAAAATACAAGCGCTCTGTCTACTACAGTTGAAAACAATAATCAAAGCTCATCGCGCAGCATCAGCGTTGCCAGAAGATTTGGAAGGAAAATCTTCATTTGACGAAAAATAAATCTTATTTTGAAGAAAAAAATCTTAAAATTTTTTATAACAAGTGCAAAAAAGTAAAAATTATTAATTTTTTAAAAGAAACTACTTTTTATGATGGAAACTATTCAAATTGAAATGCGTAATTGCGGTATTTATACAAAATTAGATTGTGGGTTTAAAATTGTTTTTTAGTTATATTTTCCATAAAAATAAATTTTAAATGCATTTAATTTTTCTCATAAATAAGAACGTAAAAAAGTCCATCTAAATAAAGAAGTTTCATCGAATGTAAATAAATTCTAATATTAGAGATGTGTAAATTTGGGCAAAAAAATTTTAGTTTTGGAGCTATGAAGCTCATACATCATATGAAATCTTTAGTGTTATATCGAAGGTAGTTTGAGAAAATTGCATTTAAAACAAGTTAGAGTGCTATATTCGGCTGTGCCGAATCTTTGATACCCTCCACCGACACTTCGAATGTTTTAGGACTAATATCTGTATGATGTCTATTTATTATTATAATCTTTGTAAAAACAGACATCTGCATTAAAATTTGTTGCGGTTTAGACCTATATAAAATTATTGATCGACAATCAGAATCAATTTTAAAAAGTTTGAGTAGAATATCAGTTTAAGATGAACTTAAATGATTTTCAAGAGAACAAATTATATAAAAGCCATGGTAAGCTATGAACCAATCATCCCAAATTCTGCAGAACGATTTCTGGTATTAAAAAACATAAATTTCAATACAGCGGTGCAATTAGTTTAAGCGTTTGCAGTAAATTTCAAAAGGCTGCTAAAATAGAATATAAGGAAAATTATGGACCGTATATCACAAAATTGCATAACATTTTTTCTGGCCATATGAAGCTAAACTGGAAGAAAGTTTACCGCGTATTTAATTATTTTACCAGAGTGGGCTTTATATGAGGCCTATGGTAAGCTATGCACCGATCTTCACCAAATTTCACAGTGTCATTTCTAGTTCTATAAAACTGTGATGTATCAAATTTTGTTATGATAGCGTTATTTTTTACGTTCTTAGGCGTACTAAGCGGTTTTCCGGGAGTAAGGTTTATATGGGGCCTAGGGTAAATTATGAACTGATCTTTACGAAATTTCACAGTCTTATTTCTAGTCCTGTAAAACTTATATGTTCCAAATTTTGTTATGATAGCATTCTTTTTTACGTTTTTAGGCGTACTAAGCTGTTTTCCGGGAGTAAGGTTTATATGGGGCCTATGGTAAATTATGGACCGATCTTCACGAAATTTCACAGTCTTATTTTTAGTTCCAAAAAATTTTGATGTACCAAATTTTGTTATGATAGCATTATTTTTTACGGATTTAGGCGTACTAAACTGTTTTCTGGAAGTAGGTTTTATATGGGGCCTATGGTAAATTATGGACCGATCTTCACGAAACTTAACAGTTTCATTTCTAGTCCTATTTAACTGTGACGTGCCAAAATTTGTTATGATAGCATTGTTAGTTAGGGTTTTAGGCTTACTATACTGTTTTCCGGGAGTAGGGCTTATATGGGGCCTAGGGTAAATCATGGACGGATCTTCAAGATATTTTACAGCGTGATTTCCATCATTCGGTGCATTTTTCCACAATTTATGTTAGTTTTTCTAACAAAATTAACAATTTTTTTTAGGTGGTGGTTCCACATTTTGATTCATAGCTCAGATCCTATTGAACCGATTTTGCTGGATTTCAATCAAAAACTGCTTAGGATAACTACAAGCAATTTGACACCAAGTTTGTTTATTTCTTTTGAGTTTTCCGAATGTGAGTGTGTTTTCAACAGACGGACAGACAGACGGACATGGCTAAATCGACTTAAAATTACTCAAGGACCCAGAATATATATACTTCATAGGGTCTGAGATGAATAATAAAAAAGTTTCACACGGAATGACAAACTTAATATACCCTCTTCACAACTAATTGTGGTGGAGGGTATAAAAAGCTCATTGAAAAAATATGGATTTACCCAAGGCCCATCTATCAGGTCTGCTTACTTGTACAAAAACAAAAAACGATTCTTTTTAGTTGTCAAAAATTTACTACCACATATACAAAGCAAAAGGAAAAAAACGTGTATGTGTGGCATACCATGAACGTAAACAAACGTATACATGCACATGTAACCAAAATGTAAACAACTTTTGACAACTAAAAAGAACATAAACAATGATCATCAGGCTTCTTGCGCAGACCTTTTCAATGGGCCTTGGATTTACCTAAATATATTCCTAATGGAATTTTCATTAAAATAATGTTGGTATACTTTTTAAAATATATTCTTAAGCACTTATGTAAAAATTATCATAAACATGGAATGTGGAATTTTAAAACCAAAAGCTTCTTAATCCTAGGATTATCGGTAACTTTTTACCACTAACTTCTCCTCTTGGTCTAGGCAGACCACAATTAGAACAGCTAAAAATCCCAATTCAATAAAAGTAAATAAATATTTTTTTTATTGAACGTATACTTATTATGCTAGATTATACGAATGGTATAAAAAATGTATAGTAATTCATAAAATATAAAATGAGAACGGCTGGGCTGTTTTTTTTTGTCAGTTATTCGTATTTTCGAGGAGAAGGATTTACGGACGAAAATTTTGGAAAATCCCTCTGGAAAAGTCGGAAAATTGGAAAAATCGAAAATTGATTTTTTTGTAAGAAATTTTGTGTGAAAATATTTGTGTTGTATTATTAATCTAAAGTTTGTCTGTAGGCTTAAAACTGGGGCGAGGCGAAGTTCGCCAGGTCCGCTAGTTTATTATATAATTTTATTTTACATGCAAGTCGTCGAATATGTAGTCCTTAGTTTTGCACATTGCTTTTTCGCATCTACCACACATTTGATTCAAACTTGATTCATTCCATTCAGAACATATCATTTATAGAATTCACGTTTCTGTTTTTTGATATTTTGCCCTATTTAAAAAATATTGCAAGAAAACAAGAATTTCGTCGTAATTTCATAGACTTACATAAAAATAGAATTTCACCCCACTAATTTGCTCTAATCGAATCCAAATTAGTTTCATTCGATTCAGCACGTATCATTTATAGAACTCACGCCCCTGTTTTTTTGTTATATCCGAAAAATATTGCAAGGAAAACACAAATTTGGTTTGGCCAGGCCAAGACGGTAATCCTAGGGTTAAGTTCTATTAATTTTAACTTTTGGTATTAAATACATGAACTTTTTTGTTCTTTAATAAATTAATCTTTATAAATATCAATTTTTGATATTCTTTAATTAGGCTTGAGTTCATCAAATTTAATTTTCATTAAATTATTTTCACTGAGGGAAGGAATTTTACAACTTGGAATTTTTTATTAAAATTTATTGATAATTTTTCTTGTTTGATGTTTGACTGTTGGCTAACGGGCACCGCAGTGATGCATTGGGTAGAACCAAAGAATATAAATCATATAGAATGCGCATCATGTAGAAGCAAAATTTCTTATGGCGGGGTTTATCATTACGCCCCGCTCTCATATAATTTCGCTCACAAATTTTGCAAAGGCAATTTGTTGTTGGTTTGTGTTTTCACTTAGAGAACTGAAGAGAGCATCCAAAATGTGCAGCATTAACACATACACATGTTTGCTGTTTTTGCCAGCCAAAGTGTGTGTGTTTGTGTTTTTTTTTTTCGTTGAAACGGGTTTTTGGTATTTTTTTAATTGATTTTGTTTTGTTTTAAAACAATTTATGTGGAAATAACCTACGTAAGAGCGAATGCGACCAATTGCGTAATTGTAGGGCAACAGTATGTGTTTTATTTTTGTAAAAACTAAACTATATCGATTTGCACCGAATTATAAAACCATTTTTTAGATTATTTAATTATGTACTTACCATGTGTGTATGTATATTAATGGAATTTATAAATAAAGGAGTGGCATAATTATAAATAGGTATTTCTCCTTGATTGTTTGTTAAATAAATTTCATATTGCTCAGTTTGTGAACATTTATTAAATTAGTACTCCTCCGAAAACATTGCTTTTGGTCTTTAGAAAAAGGAAGTTCCAAGAAAAGAAAAATACAAGTTTTATCAAACGAATGATTTAATTTATTAAAATATTAGGGTGGTTGATATCCTCATTAAATTCTTTTTAAATATGTATGTATTTGTATCGCTTTGGTTGATTGAAAATTTAATTGGAAATAATTTTATTTTTGTAAATATCATTTTTTTTACAT
Organism: Pollenia angustigena; assembly: GCA_930367215.1. Lineage (NCBI taxonomy): Eukaryota > Metazoa > Arthropoda > Insecta > Diptera > Polleniidae > Pollenia > Pollenia angustigena. Next base: position 181,619,449 of record OV884057.1, on the reverse strand, counting down.
TTGTGAATAGACATAAAGTTAGAAATAAATTAAATTTATTCCGAATATATGAGAACTAAATTTTTTTAATTTCCAAGCAACATGATTAAATAAAAACCAAACAAAATTCCTTAAGAAGGAATAATAATATGTTTTATTTTAATCTATTTTTAAATATCTTTAATAAGAATATTAATACTGCACAGCTATGAAATAAATATATAACATGGTTTGACAAAAGACCCCAAAAGCATTGTGTGGCCATGCCGCTTTAATAAACATAAACTATTTTTTATGAACCAGGCAGTTTATGTTTTTAGATATTTTTATATTCCTATAAATCTTTAATTTTACAGAAAAACTGCATCTGAATTTCGGTGCGAACCGATATAGTTTTATCTGTACAACAATAAAACACATACTCTTACCCTACAATTACACAATCGGTCACATTTGCTTTTACGAAGGTTATTTGTACAAAAATTGCAAGAAACAAAAATTCTTTTGTTAGGTTTTTGTTTTATTTTTTACTTAATGTGTTTTTTTTTTTTGACTTGGCAATGTACATACATACACACTCGTGCACGCACATACATATACGCTGATAAATGAGAATTAAAAGTTCTCATAAACAACGAGAGAACGATGCATTGGTACGCTCTTTGTTTTTGGTTCTTCCCTTTTGTCTTCCCGCCCGCATCATGCATTTTTTTTCAAAAATATTTTAGTTTTCCTTGAGATGCGCATTCTATATGATTTATATTCTTTGGTAGAACACAAATATATTCTGACGATTGAAAGTGGTGTTTCCTGAAACATGTAAAGATCAACCAGGGTTCAAATCCCAGCTCAGCCAAGAAAAATTATCAATAAATTTTAATAAAAAGTTCCAAGTTGTAAAATTCCTTCCCTCAGTGAAAATAATTTAATGAAAATTAAATTTGATGAACTCAAGCCTAATTAAAGAATATCAAAAATTAACAGTTCAACTAAAAATCAAAAATTGTTCTTAATAATTTTTTTCTTTTCACAAATAATTTTTTTCATCAGTATTCTAAAAATGAACAACCGCGAATCTATGATGCTTTTTTAATGTTTTGTATGCTTAGAAATAAAAAAAGTTAACTGTTTAAAAAACTTTAAAAAAATTATGTATGTTGTACAAACTTAAGGATAGATTACACTATTATACTTTGTATTAATACATGTCAAAAACTGAAGTAATATGACAAAGTGTGATAGTGTGAATGCAATGTGTCACGAAAATGACAAGTATTAAGAAAAAAGTTTGACATCCCATACGACTTCATCGATTTTTGAAAAATTTCTAAACAATAATACTTTTCATTGGATCAGGGTTGAATTTTTTTTCATGTGTGAGTGTTTATACTTTGTGTGATGGTGTGAACACAAACTGTCATGTTACATTAGATTTTTTGACAGTCGCAACAAAACTCATTAGATTTCTATCTCACAAAGTATTATGGAATACGTAAGACTTGTGAGATAGTGTAATCTAGGCTTTAAAGTTAAAAATCTTTATTTCTAAAAATAAAAGATCTTAATTTGAGAAAAAAAATCTTTAAATCTTATTTGGTTCAAAAAATCTTTAAAAATAAGATAAAATCTTAATTCTGGCAACGCTGCGCAGCATTCAACATAACGAACAGTGTTTTGGTAACATTTCTTCACAAAATGTAAACAGCAAATCTCAAGTACTGTTAGCAACAGCTAATGTTTTAATAAAACCAGTGTGGCCATATCCAAAAATATTTTACTGCTAAATCGGCTTTCAAACAAAGCTAAAAAATGCAAAAAAACAAGTAAGAGTGCTATATTCGGCTATGCCGAATCTTATATACCCTTCACCATGGTTTGGAAAGAACAGAAGTTTATATATATATTTAAATATATGTATATATACATGATTATTTATAAACTATATATCGTTTAGTTTTATTTAATTATTTGCACATGATTGCGTGCTATTAAATATATTAAAAGTTTAATTAATATATAGCACGTTAAGTTTTGATCGAATTTCAGTATTTGGTCATACCGACATCTTAAAGTATAAAATTACCATTTACTTTGGTGATAAAACTTGTAGTCGGGAGGTTCTATGGTTCACGAAAATAGGTATTAAAAAAAACTATATTTTTGACATTTCTTTTTTTTTACCGATATTCCGAGTTTTTCTAAAGATTTCCGATATTTTGATATCTAAAACGTATGAATAGGTCATAATACAGCTCTAAAATTTTAGTTTTTATAAAAATGTTAATGTTTTTAGTTCTTTTTTTGGAGTATTTTGCACATAACTTAACCATTTTTAACCGATTTGGCAGATTTATATACCAACGTGCTAAAAAATAATATTTCCATTAAATTGGCTTATAGGCATATATATATATACCTACATATATGTACATATATTTAAGCAAACTTAATTATAAAAAAAACAAACTTAATTATAAAAAAAGAGTAACTTTTGGGATTTCAGTATTTTGATTATAACTCAGCCATTTTTTAACCGATTTGACAGATTTATATACCGACGTGTTTAGCAAGAAATTTACCATTTATTTGTGTTATAAAACTTGGACTCGGGAAGATCCATGGTTACCGAAAATGGGTATTTAAAAAAAAAAAATTAATTTTGGTCATAACTTTTTTGTATCTGAACCGATTTTCCCGAGTTCTTTATAAAATATGTTCTACTAAAAATATTTTGGTATATAAGTCATATCCATAGGACATATGACAGCCCTAAAATTTAGGTTTTTATGCAATTTTTAATTTTTTTTGTACGGGAGGTGCCACGCCCACTTCTCCAATCCCGCCCACATTTTAAGGGTGGTGTGTATTGACAACCTAAATGTGTGTACCTAATTTGGAAATTTTGGCTCTTACCGTTCTCTAGATATACAGAAAAAAGCAATAAAAATACAACAACAAGGGATTTTTGGAAAAAATTAGAGGCAGTCGTGGTTTTTTGATCATATCTCAGCCATTTGTGGACTGATCTTGCTGAATTTCAATAGCACGAAATGGTGGACTATATGTGACATAAATGTAAAACAACCTAGCCGCTATCATGTCTGGTTTTCCCGGAAAACACATATCAAGCGTAAGACGGACAGACGGACATCGTTAAATCAACTTCTCTTCTCATATGGACCCAGAATATATATACTTTATGGGGTCTAAAATCAATATTGTGGAAATTACAAACGTAATGACAAACTTATATATACCCTTTTACACCTCTGGTGAAGGGTATAAAAATCCTTAACTGCCAAAAAATAATGCTAAAATTTAAATGTATTATTGTTTTGTTATTTTAGTTAATATACCTTTATACATGATTTATTTTACATAATTCTTCCCTATAATCATATAAATAGAACAAACTGATTAAAAAACAAGTAAGAGTGCTATATTCGGCTGTGCCGAATCTTATATACCCTTCACCATTGTGCGAGCCGAATACATAGCAACTGGACAAAAACTAAATAAAACTGGTAAATATTTTTTTTTTAAATAAGAGACAACCGGTTTTGAACTTCGCTTTTCATAAGGGCCCAGAATATATGTACTTTATAGGGTGTAGGATCAATATTGTATATACCTTTTTACCCTCGGTGAAGGGTATAAAAAGAGTAATTTTCGGGAATTCAGGGGTCTAATCACTGCATTCGATACTATCGTATCGAATAAACTATTGAATTTTTTTGCATACGATAGACACTGGCGTATCGAATGAAAACTCGATAAATGTAATGTCGAGTTACTCGATGTCGAATGCTATTATTTCAAATTCAATACATTTCATTCGATATCGAGTTTCAAGATACCAAAATAAATAATTTCGATGAATTTTGCTCGATATCGTATGCGGTGATTAGACCCCGACATTTTGATATATAAGTCATATCCATAGGACGTATAGCAGCCCTAAAATTTAGGTTTTTATAAAAATTTTGATGGTTTTTAGCCCATTTTTTGAGTATTTTGCTCATAAATACCCATTGTCTAACCGATTTGATAGTTTTATATACCGACGTGTTAAGGAAGAATTTTACCATTTACTTAAGTTATATTTATATATAAACATTTATATAAACTTGTAAATATATATTTTAACAAAGTTAATTATAAAAAAGAGTAATTTTTGTGGATTCAGTATTTCGGTTATAACTCTGCCATTTTTTAACCGATTTGGCAGATTTATATACCGACGTGTAGAAGAAGAAATTTACCATTTACTTTAGTTATAAAGCTTGGACTCGGGGAGATCTATGGTTCCCGAAAGTTTAAAAAAAAAATTTAATTTTGGTCATAACTTTTTTGTATCTGAACCGATTTTCCCGAGTTTTTTATAAAATGTGTTCTACTAAAAATTTCCGATATTTTGATATATAAGTCATATCCATAGGACATATGGCAGCCCTTTAATTTAGGTTTTTATACGGGAGGTACCGCGCCCACTTCTCCAATCCCGCCCACATTTTGTAGGATGGTGTGTATTGGCAACCTAAATGTGTGTACCTTATCTGGAAACTTTGGCTCTTGCCGTTCTCAAGATATACAGAAATAAAAAAAATACAACAACAACAAGGGATTTTTGGAAAAATTTAGAGGTAGTCGTGGTTTTTGCTCATATCTACGTCATTTTTGGACCGATCTGGCTGAATTTCAATAGCAAGAAATGGTGGACTGTATGTAACATAAATGTAAAACAACCTAGCCGCTATCATGTCTGGATTATCCGGAAAACATATATCAAACGTAAGACGGACAGACGGACATCGTTAAATCAACTTCTCTTCTCATATGGACCCAGAATATATATACTTTATGGGGTCTAAAATCAATATTGTGGAAATTACAAACGTTATGACAAACTTATATATACCCTTTTACACATGTGGTGAAGGGTATTAAAAAAAAGAAGTTTACCGCAAGTATTTTAAATGAAAAAAACCACAAAAAAAACAACTATTTTACAGGGTTACCATTAACCGTTTTGAAACGTAAACTTTCGTTTTGGTTAATAAAAGTCGCAAACCAATTTAAATGTTTTTTATTTATCAAAGAAATTGCTTAAATTGTGTATGCTTTTAAATCGCTTTTGTGCAGAAGATATTATCAGGCCTGTTCTGAAAATCACTTTAACTCAAATCACGTGATTTGAAATCACATGTGCCTACTGAAATCACACGTGTGATATTTTAGCGTCCCGTTTTTGTGTGATCTTCAATTGCAGAAAGCACACCAAGAAACACAACAACGGTATGACTTTCAAAACACCACAAAGTCACAGGTGTGATTTCAGAACAGGCCCGTATATAGGTATATATGAATATATTTTTGTATAAATTGTCTAAAAAAGTGACTAATATGTTATCAATGTCAGCAATAAAAAGGCAAAGATTGCTTTTAATATTTTGACGACACTAGATGACTGTTCGTTATGTTAGCGGTTTTTTGTAGTCGTAAAATTATATGATGAGGGCATTTCTAATATTCCCTAAATACAATTTTTTTTAGAGTGGATAACCCTGCTTGTTTGTATGGTTTTTAAGCAGTGTGACCATTTTGGCAATTTTGCAGCTTTACTTAGATTAAAAATTTTAATTTAGCTAAAATACTTTCATTAAGCGCTTCGCATTTTTTTAAGCATTTTAATTGAATGTTTCTAGCTTTTTTAGAATTATTTTAAAAATTGAAGAATAGGTATTGATATAACTTAAGTTTTTTATGTATTATAATAAATTATAATAAATTTTGACTAAAAAAATTAGTTGTAGTCAAAATGAAATTTCGCATGGAAATGGATAATTCTTATTTTATTGTACAAAAATTTTCATTTTATTTTTTTACAAGACGATAAGCCTGCATGTTTGGGCGATTTTTAATGAAGACTTTTAAGTAGTGTGGGAATGTTTTATTTTTGAAAGTAAATTCAGCACAAAAAACTTAGATTTAGCTGTAAAATTTCCATTTGGCATTTTATTAGCTTTTTAGAAAAATGTTTTAAGCTTCTTTTGATTAATTTTTAAAGTTGGATGAAATAGTCTTAAGCGGCCCATACACTTGCAATATTACTGTATATGATATTCGCCATATTATTTAAATTTTGTCCTATATTATGCAATAAGTCGCACAATGGTTTCATTCATTCAATAAAAAGGTGAACATAAACTATAGGAATAGCATAAACAGCATTATACAATGTTGCCAACACATTTCACTTTCTTTTCGTTGTGCAATAAAAATCAAAAGTCTTTTGATTGTTGCCAATATATTGTGCTACCATCGAATATCGCATACACATTGGCGATATAATTGTACAATACGTAAAATTGAACAATTTTATTGCAAGTGTATGATCCGCTTTAGCGATTAAAACTAAAATAAATTGTTATAAACTAACTTTTACGCAATTAATGATGACTGTTTTTTTAAAATATAAAAAAAATAATCTGGTCTAAATATGTCTGTAAATTATTTTAAATCAAAATAGCTATAAAACCGTTTGTATTTTGTTTTTATTAGAGGGCCTTCCAATTTCAAGGTTAACCAATTGTGGTATTTATATCTGATGCTTTATCAAATCTACCTAAATACTTGTTTAAATATTACCATTTATTTTAATTTTGTTTAAAATGAGTCACTTAAATGTATAAGGATTTAAAACAATATAATGAACAACTTTAAGAATTATTTGTAGCGTTTTCAAAATAATTTTTAGCATTTCTTTGCCTTGCCTAATGTCAGAGTAGGTTAGGTTAGGTTCCATTGGCAGCCGTGATCAAGCACAGCTCACGTGGGTCCATTAATTAGTTCCCGTTGTGTTACCATGTCACACCGTCTCCCATGGGTCCTATGTTGTCTGGCTGCTAGTGCTCCCACGCAGCCATCCGGTCGATTCAGTAAAGGAGTGGATCCTGTTTACATCAACATCAGAGAGACAAGTTTTGTCCCCAAGGGCTCTTCGACCAAACATTTTGAGTCTTAGATCTCCGAATGCCGGGCAATTACAGAGAAGATGTTCCGTTGACTCTTCCTCCTCCTCCTCGCCGCAACTTCTACATAAGTCATTGTAAGGGAGCCCCAGCCTCTGGGCGTGCCTCCCAATGGGCCAATGGCCGGTTATAACCGCAATCAGGTTTCTAAGATGATGTCTGGACAGCTGTAATGCCCGCCGTGTCCTTTATTCATCTATGATGGGCCAGATTTTCCTGGTTTCCCCACAGGTAGTTTCAACGAGCCACCTCTGACTGGCGATGATATGAAACTTGTGCGCAATGAGTTGCTTACTCCTTGGGAGTGAAACACCTACATTATATGTCGAGCCGTCTCGATTCAAGGTGGTACCTGCATACGCCAACGAATCCGCCATGCAGTTCCCCGGTATGTGCCCGTGTCCGGGGACCCAATTAAGGGTGACCAGTGAATGTCTCGCTATCTCCTCCAGAGACATCCGGCATTCTCGGACAATTCTCGATGTGATGAACACATTCTCCAGGGATCTTATGGCCGCCTTGCTGTCGGTAATAATGTGAATATCCCTTCCAGATATATCACCGTACCGGATGCGTCTCGCGGCTGTGTAGATGGCCATTATCTCGGCCTGGATGACACTGCAGTGGTCCGGCAGCCTTATAGGAATGCTCCAGTTTAGCTGCTCGGAGTATATGCCAGAACCGACACCACACAGTGTTTTAGACCCGTCCGTGAAAATTTGAATCGCGTTCGCGGGAATTTGTAGGTCATCATAGTGAACCACATTATCCAAAATGCTTACCGTGAAGCCAGGATCAAAGATTGGCTCGGGTGTGACATAATCAACATCCATGTTCCAATTAATTTCGTTCAGAATATTAGCATGTCCGATATTGTAATCCCTCCATGCTCCGGTGGCCCTTAGTCTTACCGCCGCGTTCGCAGCTAAACTTTTCGCCAAAATGTCTGGTGGTAACCAGTTTAAAATCGTAAACAGTGCCTTAGAGGGGGTTGTTCTAATGGCACCTGTTACCGCTATCGCCACCATTCTCATTGTACGTTCAAACCCAATTTGATGACTCTTCACCTCGAGTGCCGGCCACCAAACAGCTGCCCCGTAGAATAGAATGGGCTTAATGACACATTCGTATAGCCAATATACATTTCTCGGGTTAATTCCCCAGTTTAGGCCAATGGCCCCTTTGCAGCAATATAATGCAGTTGCCGCCTTATTAGTCCTGGAAATGGTGTTCATCCTCCAGTTCAGTTTGCTGTCCAATATTAGCCCAAGATACTTGGCGCTGTCAGACAGTTCCAGCGAGATCCCCTTTATCCTCGGGGTATCAAATTTGGGAATTTTGTATCTCCTTGTGAAAAGTACCAGTTCCGTTTTGGAAGGATTTACATCCAGTCCACATCCCTGGCACCATTTTGTTAGGACGTCCAATGCGGACTCCATTAGTTCAGACAATAGTCTGGGATCTTTACCCAGAGCCACAACTGCCACGTCATCCGCATAAGCAACCGTTCTGCAGCACGTCCTTTCCATGGCCCTGAGTAGGGTATTCATATTCAGATTCCAAAGTAATGGTGAGAGTACACCGCCTTGCGGGGTGCCCCTAGTCGCAACCTTGGAGATGTTCGAGGCGCCCAAGTTGGATTCAATACGCCTGAAGTGCAGGATACTGCTGACAAATTGAATAATCGCCCGGTCGATTTCCAAATGTCTCATTGCGGTTATAACCGATTCAGGTTCAACGTTGTTGAAAGCGCCCTCAATATCTAGGAATGCAACTAAGGCAAATTCCCTGTAGTGCAGGGATCTCTCTATGTGGCCCACCAATGAGTGAAGCGCAGTTTCCGTGGACCTTCCCTTCGTGTAGGCGTGTTGAGCCAGTGACAAGGAATTGTGTCCTAACGATGATCTAATATGACTATCCAAAATCCTCTCCAGTGTTTTCAGTAGAAAGGAGGATAGACTAATTGGTCTAAAGTCCTTAGCCATAGTGTGAGATGTCTTCCCACTCTTGGGGATGAAGACGATCTTATATGTTGTCCAAGTTAATGGGACATATGAGAGACTCAGGCAGGCTCTAAAAATTGCCAAGAGCCATGGCATCAATATTCCCAGGTTCTTTTGTAGATCCGCTGGGATAATGCCATCCGGACCTGGAGATTTAAAGGGATGGAAGCTTTTGACCGCCCATTCCACACGATGGCGAGTTATCGGAATATTAGAGATATCCCGAGTGCCAGTAAATGTTACCTCCCTAGGCACATCATCAGTGCACCCTGGGAAGTGTGTATTCATCAGGACCTCAAGGGAGTCCCGACTGTTTGTGGTCCAGGATCCGTCCATCTTCCGTATATACGATGGAATAGCTGGTTTAGAGGATAAAATCTTACGTAGCCGACTTGTCTCCGAGGAGTTTTCCACGTCGCTGCAGAAATTCCTCCATGACTGTCTCTTGGCCTTCCTTATAAGATTTTTGAATCCATTTACTGAGGACTTGTAACTGTTCCAAACACCATTACGTTTTGCCTCATTAAAGAGTTTCCTGCTTTCTTTGCGTTTTTCAGCAATCTCCGCATTCCACCATATGGGCTTAGCTTTGCCCTTCCTGTCGATTCTTTTACAGGATTCGTTCGTTGCCTCAATTAAGACACCAGTCAAAGACTCCACTGCGGAGTCGAGCATGGACACACTGTCTATGAGAACCGGGCCCATAGGCAGCTTGTCCTCGAGTACACTCGCATAGATAGACCAGTTGGTCCTTCTTCTATTTGTGTAGGGTTTAGCTGAATCAACTCTAAAGGAGAAATTGAAATCAATATACATGTGATCAGAGAGGGAACAGTCCTTTGACACATTCCAATCGCTAATCATATCCGCGAACTTATCACTAATAAGCGTAACATCAAGAACCTCCCTTCTGTTAGTTACAATAAAGGTGGGCTCACTACCCCTATTAACTACTGTTAGTTCATTTTCTACTATGAAGTCCAAAAGCGACTCACCTCGTGGATTGACATCCGAGCTTCCCCAGATGGTATGATGTGCATTAGCATCAGCACATATTATTAGGGGGATGTTGCGCCTGCTGGCATACGACATCGCCTTCCTGGTTGTGGAGTTTGGTGGATTAGCACCCTGATCGTGTGCCATGTAGCAGCTCATGAACCAAACTGTTCTGGTTCTGCATTCTACTGCGACAGTGCAGGTGTCCTTATCGCTAAAATCAGAAAGAATGAAAGCTTTAAATATGTTTTTGACCATAACGCAAGCCCTGGTCTTACCTTGATCGGCTGCGTACAGAGTACTATAGCCGTCTAAACTGAGTCCGCAAACCCTGTCTCTATACAACAATGGTTCTTGGATACATATAAGCTCCTCCGTGCCTGAAGCCAATCGGAGGAGAAGGGCAGCTGACGCCGCTTTAGAGTGATGAAGGTTGATTTGTGTAACCTTCATCATAGTTCATCGCTATGGACGACTGTGACGTTGGCATCCTCTGGGTCGTCGTCCGATTCCAGAAGGATGTCCTCATCGTCCGCCACTTCCATCTTGCCAAAGAAGTCACCCACAAGTCCACTGACCGATTGAGTGTCTTCATTGGCCGATGACGTAGCGGAATCGTCTTCCATATGCTCCGTTGATGCTGTTGCTGTTGTGGTAGTCACCGGAGCTTGAGGCTTCCCTTTGTCATCACCTTTGTAGACTCGGAGGAAGATAGTTCCAAATCCATAGAATATCTTCCCCTGTGTCTTCCGAAGTGACGGCAGAGAGTCACTGTTTATTATAACAGTGGCCTTCCTGGACTCTTCAACAGATTCAGAAACCCTCACTACTTTCCAGTCCTGTGTGGGTAGCTGGGGGTTACTGATCTGTATAATTTCCAGGATCTCCTTGGGGTCGGATGGCTCAGCGGGGATCTTGGCAATAGATCTGGGCCTTTGCGGTACATCGGCCAGAGGTATTGCCTCAATCTTAGCGCCCTGCCAAACTTCCCCCAGGGACTCCACGGCAGCCTTGTACAGCAGCGCTGAACGCTCATCTGCACACGCTATCAGTTTAATGTGACCTTGATACCAGCCGGCATCTTCACATTGTGGTGGTGGTCCAGGGTTACCCCTTAAGACATTAAGGAACGCCCTACTAAGTGCGACGACAACCAGCTTCCAGTTCTTGGATGAAATGGTGCCGTCACTGGCGTTGCGGTCAATGATCGCCCAAATGAGGTGGTCTTTAGCCACATCTTTGTACGACCTGTTTTGCGGCCGTTGAGGCGTATATTTGGACCGTTTAGTCCCAGGAAGTGTGTCCTCCCCTGACCGTTGCCGTTTAGGCGCTGCTTCGGTTGGCTTCCGTTCAGGATTGCCTTCCTCTGCAGAGGGAGGTCCACGTTTTAAACCCTTAATATGGGTTTTTGCCCACTGAAGAGAAGTTTTCTCCTGCTCAGTGAGCTCACCAACCGGTTTTTCACCAAGTCGGCTAATGATTTTGTAGGCGGAGCGCCTGGTTGTGAAGGCCCGTTTAGATGCATTTATGTGCCTTTGGGGTTTTTTGGTAGGTGCCGTAGAGGCTAAGGGAGGTGCATCAGAGAGCATCGAATCATTCTTCGTGTGCTCTCTTTGCACAGGTTTCGGCACATGATGTCATAATGTCAGAGTAAGCTGTGAACAAATTTTAAGATCTGTTTCTATGTCATTGGGTTCGTCAATAAAATTATCCTAACTTAAATGTTTCTAGCTTTTTGATTAAATTAAACATTTACGTACGCAAATACTTATTGTTGAATGTTTTGTTTTCAAATAACAAATGGGATTTTTTTTAGAAATAATAATATTTTTTAAAAATAATATGGCAACACGTGTACGATTTTTGAATTGAAATGTAAGAAGAGACAATCCGTCTCTATAACTGAAAAAAAAGCAACAATCATGAAAACAATGCCTACCAATACACATAAATAACTTTTGCATATTCGTACATACTTAGGTATTTAAATTTAAGCCAAAAACAAATTGTAAAATATGTTTTTTGTTTCAAATGTAAGGCGAACGATGCATATTTATATTGTCAATAAAATGAAAAAATCAAAAATCGCTGAATAATTTTAAAATCGTTTATAGAAATATTTATGGAAAAAGTTAAAAAATTTTTGTTTGGTAAAGGTGGAGATGCCGAGATTTGAACCCCGGCAATATAACAAACAAACCTTCTTGGGCAACCGCCCAGACCATAGAGCTATTAACCTTGTTAATAATAAAGCATTATAATAGAATATACTTCGTCATATTATTAGTTTAATTTGTAGGTATGTATTTTTCAATTAAAGCGAACAATCATGTACAAGCATGTGTACATGTTTCAAATAAAAAAACAAAAAAACAACAACCACAAGGGTTTTTTTTGGAAAAATTAGAGGCAGTCGTGGTTTTTTGATCATATCTCAGCCATTTGTGGACCGATCTTGCTGAAATTCAATAGCAAGAAATGGTGGACTATATGAGTTATTTTGCCTATAAAACTTGGACTCGGGAAGATCTATGGTTCCTGAGAATGGGTATTTTTCAAAAAAAAATTAATATTTTGGTCATACATTTTTCGTATCTGAACCGATTTTCCCGAGTTTTTTATAAAATATGTTCTACTAAAAATTTCCGAAATTTTGGTATATAAGTCATATCCATAGGACATATGACAGCCCTAAAATTTAGGTTTTTATACAATATTTAATTTTTTTTGTACGGGAGGTACCACGCCCACTTCTCCAATCCCGCCCACATTTTGTAGGGTGGTGTGTATTGACAACCTTAATGTTTGTACCTAATTTGGAAACTTTGGCTCTTGCCGTTCTCCAGATATACAGAAAAAAGCAATAAAAATACAACAACAAAAAGGGATTTTTGGAAAAAATTAGAGGCAGTCGTGGTTTTTTGATCATATCTCAGCCATTTGTAGACCGATCTTGCTGAATTTCAATAGCAAGAAATGGTGGACTATATGTGACATAAATGTAAAGCAACCTAGCCGCTATCATGTCTGGATTATCCGGAAAACACATATCAAACGTAAGACGGACAGACGGACAGACGGACATCGTTAAATCAACTTCTCTTCTCATATGGACCCAGAATATATATACTTTATGGGGTCTAAAATCAATATTGTGGAAATTACAAACGTTATGACAAACTTATATATACCCTTTTACACCTGTGGTGAAGGGTATAAAAAAAAAGAAGTTTACCGCAAGTATTTTAAATGAAAAAAAACCACAAAAAAACAACTATTTTACAGGGTTACCATTAACCGTTTTGAAACGTAAACTTTCGTTTTGGTTAATAAAAGTCGCAAACCAATTTAAATGTTTTTTATTTATCAATAATACAACATAAACATACCAAGAAATTGCTTAAATTGTGTATGCTTTTAAATCGCTTTTGTGCAGAAGATATTATCAGGCCTGTTCTGAAAATCACTTTAACTCAAATCACGTGATTTGAAATCACATGTGCCTACTGAAATCACACGTGTGATATTTTAGCGTCCCGTTTTTGTGTGATCTTCAATTGCAGAAAGCACACCAAGAAACACAACAACGGTATGACTTTCAAAACACCACAAAGTCACAGGTGTGATTTCAGAACAGGCCCGTATATAGGTATATATGAATATATTTTTGTATAAATTGTCTAAAAAAGTGACTAATATGTTATCAATGTCAGCAATAAAAAGGCAAAGATTGCTTTTAATATTTTGACGACACTAGATGACTGTTCGTTATGTTAGCGGTTTTTTGTAGTCGTAAAATTATATGATGAGGGCATTTCTAATATTCCCTAAATACAATTTTTTTTTAGAGTGGATAACCCTGCTTGTTTGTATGGTTTTTAAGCAGTGTGACCATTTTGGCAATTTTGCAGCTTTACTTAGATTAAAAATTTTAATTTAGCTAAAATACTTTCATTAAGCGCTTCGCATTTTTTTAAGCATTTTAATTGAATGTTTCTAGCTTTTTTAGAATTATTTTAAAAATTGAAGAATAGGTATTGATATAACTTAAGTTTTTTATGTATTATAATAAATTATAATAAATTTTGACTAAAAAAAATAGTTGTAGTCAAAATGAAATTTCGTATGGAAATGGATAATTCTTATTTTATTGTAAAAAAATTTTCATTTTATTTTTTTACAAGACGATAAGCCTGCATGTTTGGGCGATTTTTAATGAAGACTTTTAAGTAGTGTGGGAATTTTTTATTTTTGAAAGTAAATTCAGCACAAAAAACTTAGATTTAGCTGTAAAATTTCCATTTGGCATTTTATTAGCTTTTTAGAAAAATGTTTTAAGCTTCTTTTGATTAATTTTTAAAGTTGGATGAAATAGTCTTAAGCGGCCCATACACTTGCAATATTACTGTATATGATATTCGCCATATTATTTAAATTTTGTCCTATATTATGCAATAAGTCGCACAATGGTTTCATTCATTCAATAAAAAGGTGAACATAAACTATAGGAATAGCATAAACAGCATTATACAATGTTGCCAACACATTTCACTTTCTTTTCGTTGGCAACAATCAAAAGACTTTTGATTGTTGCCAATATATTGTGCTACCATCGAATATCGCATACACATTGGCGATATAATTGTACAATACGTAAAATTGAACAATTTTATTGCAAGTGTATGATCCGCTTTAGCGATTAAAACTAAAATAAATTGTTATAAACTAACTTTTACGCAATTAATGATGACTGTTTTTTTAAAATATAAAAAAAATAATCTGGTCTAAATATGTCTGTAAATTCTTTTAAATCAAAATAGCTATAAAACCGTTTGTATTTTGTTTTTATTAGAGGGCCTTCCAATTTCAAGGTTAACCAATTGTGGTATTTATATCTGATGCTTTATCAAATCTACCTAAATACTTGTTTAAATATTACCATTTATTTTAATTTTGTTTAAAATGAGTCACTTAAATGTATAAGGATTTAAAACAATATAATGAACAACTTTAAGAATTATTTGTAGCGTTTTCAAAATAATTTTTAGCATTTCTTTGCCTTGCCTAATGTCAGAGTAAGCTGTGAACAAATTTTAAGATCTGTTTCTATGTCATTGGGTTCGTCAGTAAAATTATCCTAACTTAAATGTTTCTAGCTTTTTGATTAAATTAAACATTTACGTACGCAAATACTTATTGTTGAATGTTTTGTTTTCAAATAACAAATGGGATTTTTTTTAGAAATAATAATATTTTTTAAAAATAATATGGCAACACGTGTAAGATTTTTGAATTGAAATGTAAGAAGAGACAATCCGTCTCTATAACTGAAAAAAAGCAACAATCATGAAAACAATGCCTACCAATACACATAAATAACTTTTGCATATTCGTACATACTTAGGTATTTAAATTTAAGCCAAAAACAAATTGTAAAATATGTTTTTTGTTTCACATGTAAGGCGAACGATGCATATTTATATTGTCAATAAAATGAAAAAATCAAAAATCGCTGAATAATTTTAAAATCGTTTATAGAAATATTTATGGAAAAAGTTAAAAAATTTTTGTTTGGTAAAGGTGGAGATGCCGAGATTTGAACCCCGGCAATATAACAAACAAACCTTCTTGGGCAACCGCCCAGACCATTGAGCTATTAACCTTGTTAATAATAAAGCATTATAATAGAATATACTTCGTCATATTATTAGTTTAATTTGTAGGTATGTATTTTTCAATTAAAGCGAACAATCATGTACAAGCATGTGTACATGTTTCAAATAAAAAAACAAAAAAACAACAACCACAAGGGTTTTTTTTGGAAAAATTAGAGGCAGTCGTGGTTTTTTGATCATATCTCAGCCATTTGTGGACCGATCTTGCTGAAATTCAATAGCAAGAAATGGTGGACTATATGAGTTATTTTGGCTATAAAACTTGGACTCGGGAAGATCTATGGTTCCTGAGAATGGGTATTTTTCAAAAAAAAATTAATATTTTGGTCATAAATTTTTCGTATCTGAACCGATTTTCCCGAGTTTTTTATAAAATATGTTCTACTAAAAATTTCCGATATTTTGGTATATAAGTCATATCCATAGGACATATGACAGCCCTAAAATTTAGGTTTTTATACAATTTTTAATTTTTTTTGTACGGGAGGTACCACGCCCACTTCTCCAATCCCGCCCACATTTTGTAGGGTGGTGTGTATTGACAACCTTAATGTTTGTACCTAATTTGGAAACTTTGGCTCTTGCCGTTCTCCAGATATACAGAAAAAAGCAATAAAAATACAACAACAACAACAAGGGATTTTTGGAAAAAATTAGAGGCAGTCGTGGTTTTTTGATCATATCTCAGCCATTTGTGGACCGATCTTGCTGAATTTCAATAGCAAGAAATGGTGGACTATATGTGACATAAATGTAAAACAACCTAGCCGCTATCATGTCTGGATTATCCGGAAAACACATATCAAACGTAAGACGGACAGACGACAGACGGACATCGTTAAATCAACTTCTCTTCTCATATGGACCCAGAATATATATACTTTATGGGGTCTAAAATCAATATTGTGGAAATTACAAACGTTATGACAAACTTATATATACCCTTTTACACCTGTGGTGAAGGGTATAATAACAATAAAATATTTATTAAACATAAAAAGTCTTAAAACTATTAAACAAATATATTTCAGTCTTTATATACGTACATAAAACGTTTTCAAACAAAATGTACTTTTATATTATATTCAACATTTTTCATTTTTCGAATTTATTCTATGACCTAAATTTCAGTTATGCATTTTAAAAAGCTTTTTCGAAAAATGAAAAATGTTGAATATAATATAAAAGTTGCCTTCGGAAGGAAATAATTCCCAGTTTCTATTTGTTAAAATTATTGAGTTAAATACATTCAATTTATAAAGTATCACTATCCAGTGTGACACAAAGAATGCTGACGAAGGCCGTAGCGGGCCAGAAAATGCATTACATTCTGCTGGTGTCTAATAATTGTAAATTTGTCTGTACATACAATATACCTCATTGCTGTCCAAAGGAAAGCTAAGGTAAAATGTAACAAGAAAATACAACATAATAGTCTGGTAGTGTATAGTCATTTCTAAAAAATTGAAGGAATAGGACTATTAAAAAAAAGCTTTATAAAATACATAACTGAAATTAAGCTCATAGAATAAATTCGAAAAATGAAAAATGTTAAATATATATGTAATATAAAAGTTACCTTCGGAAGGAGATTTATACCACTTAAAACCTAATTTAACTTCCGCGTTGCTAAATGGCAAAACCAAAAACTTCGTTGCAAAAGAATCTAATTCAATAAATGGATTTTCATTTAATGCATTTTTATATCCATAAACATTTATCCAGAAATCAACTGTTGAGTTCTTATTTAACAATTCATATGAATTCTGCCGCTGATGTTCCAAAGTTGTAATTTATTCTACAGTGAAATCAATCGTTTCTTCTTTAAAATGTTAGCTTAGTCTGGGATCACACTATGAAAGTTTTCTTTCAGAAAGTTTGGGTATATTGGTGAGAGGGGAAAGGAACATCCCAGCGGGAAAATGGAATTAATAGGAATCGAGAAAGTAATACATGTCTTGTATGATATTTGATTCCAGAATTCATTATTCTTAACACAGACCATGTCCTAGGATTGTAATAAATTATTTTAATGTATCCTGCGAATGAATTAAATAATTCATTCTTTGGAATAAATTATATTATTCAAAAGTCTTATAATAAAAGTCTTCTCCAATGCCGTTTTTAATACATTTTTTAATACCTGTTTACTTTAAATAACTTTGACCCACAGACATATAATTTGTGCTTTGACCGTACGCTTTCAAACACAAACTGCGACTAAAATAAAAATTATAAGTAGACGACATAAAGGCAGCAAAAAAATAACGGATTTTTATTAAGGAAATATGTATGTAAAGCAAAAACACGAATAATTGTTACTAACAGAAACAATGCATTCCTTGTTCTGCAAATGTGGGAATATACGTGGTAATCAGTGCTTAAATTTTGTGTCTGATGAAATTACCTTCTCGATTCCAATGAATGCATTATTATTCTTTCGAAAAAAATGCATTATTTTTTTAATTATTCGTGTAATCAATTCCTCATTTTCCCGCTGGGATGCTTTTCTTCTCTCTTCTCTCACCCATAAACTCCGACTTTCTTAAAGAAAACTTTCATAGTGTGAACCCAGACTTAATTTGCATTTATTAGTATTTTCTGCACAAAAAGTTAGAATTTGTTAAATTATGAAAATTGTTGGCAATCGTTTTCTAAGGGTGTATGTGAAACAGTAGCAAAGTACTCATGGAAGTAAAATTTTGACACTATTGAGGTGAATAAAATTTCACTAGCCCTAGGGGCTAGTATAAATTTTGACATTAGTGTAGACATTTTTGACAACCACAAAATTATTTTTTTTCATCAAATTTGTTTAAACAAAATAAAAAATAATAATGAAGCAGGACCAGCGGCAAAAAAATTAAAAAGAATTATACAAGATGTAAGTATTTAAATATGTATAACCTTTTTTGCCCAAATTTTTTGTAAAAATTGTTAATATATCAGAACGAATTCATCAAATAGTTGGGACGATCTCATGTCCAACCGAATTGAAATGATTATTGGTAAACGTTGGCTTAGTTTATTCATTTTCACGAAACTATTAGTAATTGTTTTTTTCTTTATGTCAAAATTTTACGTTGTCAAAAATGTTACAATTTCACACAGCACAAATATGAAAATTTTCTACCACAAACAAATTTCATTTCACCATAGAACTTTGCTACCGTTTCACACACACCCTAAGTTGACAAATTAATTGAGCTATTAAATGCCAGCATGTAATTCGTATTTGTTTTTCTATTTTAAGAGTTATGGTATCTCTTTTCGTTTCCAAAAATTTTTCAAAATCGTAATTGAGCTTAACATGAATAATCGATCAAGCTGTCCAAATTTTAAAACAATTTGATATGAAAGATCTTTTAAAAGATTGTACAGTTTCTATAGCAAAAGAGTAGGGATTTGTTTATGCATTCAACAAAAAAGTGTGGAAGATTTTCAAAAGAAGATTACTTGAATACTCTTTAATTAAATAATGCTAAACAATGCTAAATATGTAGTTGAAAAATGCTAACTGCTAAATGAAAAATTTGCAGCTAAATCAGACAAAAAATGCTAGATCTAGCTGCAAAAATGCCAAAATGGCCACGCTGAATAAAACACCAAACTGCACTGAAAGAAAAATGCTTCATATATTTAATGAATCATTTTCATAAAAAAGTTTTCCTTGGGTAAATGAAAATTTTCATTGTCTAAATGGAATTTCATAGGTTTGATGAAGTATTTTCGTTAAAATCGCTTCATTAGATTTCGTAATTACGTTAAAAATTTTCATTGGATATATGAAAACTTAAGTTTGTCCAAGTAAAACAAAAAATTTTAATTGGGAACACAAAAAAACAATAAATTCATAACATAAGTTATGAATACTTAATACAAAATTATAGTTTCATTAAAAAAATGTTTAATTGTTATTTAAAAAATGTAAGATTTAATAATTTCATACATCTAATGTTACATGTATGCCATTAAATTTATGAAATCCAAAAAATTTTTTATAAAAGCAACATATTTCAATAATTGCCTTCATAAATTTAAATTTTCATTATGACAATAAAAATGTCATTATAGTAATGAAACAAAAACTTTCAATCCACTTTCACTCAACGTTGTTATTGTTATTATGGTCAATTTAATCTCATATTTACGCCCTTAATTGAGAAAAAAACATAGTTTTTTTATACAAAAACTACACTGCCCCGGTAGACTAGCTGGTAGTGAGCTAGTCTATCAGCACCGAGGTTGCATGTTCGAATCCCGCTAGAGACAGAAAAAAAAAATAAAAAATAAAATAAAGTAAAATAAAATAAGAAAAAAGAAAAAAGAAAAAAAAAAAAAATAATTAAAAAAATATAAAAAAAAAAAAAAAAATTTTACTTTATTGAAAGTATTCATCCAATGAATAATATTCATGGATCTAATGTAATGTTTCATTAAGTCCTTTTAATGAAACAGGTTTCATTGATCCAACGAAGCGCTGCATAGGTTCCTTTATAATGCAATTTTTCATGGAATTAATGTCAAAATTCGTTAGTATTGCGAAGAAAATTCTTTCAGTGTGGAACACATACTGTAAAAGCTGTTAAGTCTAAATAAGGAAAAAATAGAAGAAACATCTGTTAGTGGAATTGGAGGGAATAACAAAATGTTAATAAATTATTGCGTACATCTGCAGTTGCTGTCCAACTATGAAAAAAAGTTTTGTTTACGAATTAATACATTAGTAATGCAAAAATTGACGTCTTATAACCCATGTAATATAAACAAAAGTGAATTACCAAATTTAAATCAATTTTATTTATCAAAACCCAAGTTTTATTTACCAGCAAAAATTGATATTTTATTGGGAAGTGATGTGTACGGTGAGATCATGATAGCCAATTCATTTAAGTTTCCAAATAGTGTCTATTTACAGGAAAGTCGGTTTGGTTGGCTAGTGTCAGGGCCTGTTGTTAATTGTTCTACTGAACAGCGGCTAAACATAAATATGTGTAACCTTGAAAATCAACTACGACTTTTTTGGAAACAGGAAGAGCAAACAGAAGAAAGAAAGTTGTCATTAGAGGAAGAATTGTGTGAAAGGTTATTTAGTAAAACTTATAAAAGAGATGCTAGTGGTCGATTTACTGTACATTTGCCCTTTAAAAACACTCTTTTCGGAGAAGCTTTACCCAAGTTCCACAATACTGACTACAACGCATTAAAAAGGCTTAAACAATTGGAATCGTCATTTATTACAAGACCACAGTTTGCAGCAGCTTACAAGGAGTTTATGGCCGAATATATAAAACTAAACCATATGAAAAATATTGGTAAATATCCACAATCTCTCCCACATCAATGCTTTCTTTTGCCACTAAGAGAAAATAGTGCTACAAACCACCAAACTTAGAGTAGTTTTCGATGGAAGTAGTAAAACCTTGCCGTACACTTCTTTAAGTAATGAACTTAGCCCTGGACCCCCGCTACAAAATGATTTACCAGAAGTGATAACACGTTGGCGACGATTTAAACTCTCTTTTACTGCCGATTTAGAGAAAATGTTTAGGCAAATTAATATTTGTCAAGAACATCAGAAATATCAATGTATTCCAGAGAAAGCCAAAAAGTTATATTTTTAATGCTTATAACCTATTCATACGCCACCGAGCACGAGTACAGGCAGGTATGACTACCAATAAGTATGAGCATGAATAAGTTTGTATATCGACCGGTATGAGTATGAACAAACACGCATGCTTATGGGTAATCCTTTGAATGCGTATGAGTAAAGGCATGTATCGTAAGTATCGACAAGTAACTTCAACATTTTGTATGGTTATTTTAAAGCAAGCAGTGTTGCCACGACCTAAAAATTTATGTTATAGTTATATTAAAACATAAATATTTGCTATCAAATTAAAATAATGCTTCTAAAGCTATAATAAATTATAATCTATTTTACGAAAGAGGTTTTTTATAAAAATAATTAAAAAAGGAGGCTATCAACTATGTTGGGATCTTTCCTGTTTCTTTTTTTATGTTTCCAGCTAAAGAGAAATCTTAATCTAAAGCTGCGCTGCAGGCAGGAAATTTCATAAAATTCTTGATTCTTATTAAGACAACCGTGGATACCTTGTGGAGTTGTTTTTCCACCATAGCATGGTGTCGAAGTCTTCTTTAAGGCTAACATTTTCGTTGGCATACTGATTGACTTCAGCAATTAAATTTTAAACCATTTTTAACGTCTTAAAAATGCAACTGGCAACAGATAAACTACTCAAACTCATAATATCAATGAATGTATTTACCTGTGATATCTTATTTCTTAACTGCCAATATGACGATTTTTTTTGGATTAAGGTAACTTTTTCTGTTTTTATTAAGAACGATTAAAATGACACGACGTATTTTAATTTGCATCCATTTAGTCATTTTTTTAGATTTTCTTAAATAAGAACGCAAATCTTTATATCACAGAAATTTTTTTAAAGTCAACAATCGTTTTTCAATAAAATTTTGTTGAATTGTACAAAAACGATTTTGAAAAAACGTATTTATTTGTGATTCAGCAATTTGGAAAAAAAATTCTGGCAACATTAATGAAAAAATTTAACAAAAAAAAAAAATGTTTGAAGTCAATGCTATAACTATGGGTGTGTCTGAATATGTGCGAGCAAGAAACACAATAAGTATGATAACATACATGAATGAAATCAAATGCGCATGGATATACACAAGTATGAGAATAAACAGATACGAGTACGCACACGTATTGAAAATTGTCGATATGTGCTAGAGTACTTTAATTTTTTTTATACTCATTGGCTTTCTCTGATGTATTCTGTGGCGCGATGAAATTACAAACGATATTAATATTTACAAACTTAAAACAGTAACTTATGGCACAACAAGCGCACCATTTCTTGCAATAAGAGTAATTAAACAAATTGCTGCTGATGGAGCTGAAAAATTCCCTCTTACCAGTAAAGTGCTTAGATCTGACATATACGTAGGCGATGTAATATCTGGTGCAGACACTCTTCATGAGATCATTCAATTACAACAACAACTGCGTATGCTGCTGGAAGGTGCTGGATTTAATTTACGTAAATGGAATTTAAATTCTGCAGAGTTTTTGAAACACATTCCAAAGGAGTACTTAGCAACACATACCTTTGAACTGGACCATTGTGAAATGGTTAAAGCACTAGGTTTATCATGGAACACTCAAACTGATTGCTTTTGTTTTAAAATAAATTATAATTTTTCTGATATAATAACAAAAAGTAGTGTTCTTTCAGATTCGGCTAGACTTTTTGACCCTCTTGGTTGGCTGGCGCCTACAACAATTATTGCGAAAATAATGTTTCAAAAACTTTGGCGAGAAGGACTAGATTGGTCAGATACTTTGCCAAAATAACTAAGCGATGAGTGGTCAAATTATCGTATCGCATTAAAAATTATCGAACAAATAACAATACCTCGCTGGTTTAACATGGTTTGCACGTTAAAAAAATCACATATTGGTCAGATAGCAGTACAGTCTTAAATTGGATTAAGTGTCAATCGTCACAACTACCAGTTTATGAGGCGAATCGTGTTTCCCAAATACAAAGATTAACCAACGTAATTGACTGGAAATACGTCTCCACTAGAGATAATCCAGCAGACTGTGCAACAAGAGGGTTATTACCATACCCTTTAGTGAAAAGGACCCTATTGGCTAGTAAATGAGCCTGAAGTATGGCCTATTGTAAAATTCAGAAATTCCATACCATCAACAAACACTAACATCGATGTAGCAACAACAACACTGTCAACCACAACTAATATTCAATTATATACCGACTTATTTTCAAAATTAACAACATTTACGAAACTTAAACGAGTTACAGCATTTATATTCCGCTGGTATTATAATTTGAGAGATAATATATTTAGAAAAAAGAATGGCGAAAGTATAAAAGTTAACACAAATATTTCGAGTATACAATATCTCTCTATCGGTCCGCTTACACCCTGCAAGACCATTTAAGCATAGTGGCTTAGATTATGCCGGTCCTATATTGATAAGACAATCATCGTTACGTAGAAGTACTACAAGCAAAGGCTACATTTGTCTTTTTGTTTGCATGTGCACAAAGGCAGTACATCTTGAAACAGTTTCTAATCTTACAACGGATGCCTTTCTTGCGGCTTTTAGGCGATTTATTTCACGAAGAGGACCTTGTACGGATTTATATTCCGATTGCGGAACAACTTTCGTTGGAGCAACCAAAGAGCTGCGTGCTTTACATAATCAGTCGAGAAGTTCTCTTCCAAATGACTTAGCTGAAACGTTAAACAACGATGGCACAACCTGGCACTTTATTCCACCCGCTTCACCCCATTTTGGAGCATTATGGGAAGCTGGTGTGAAATCAACTAAGCACCACTTACGTCGTATGATGGGAGATCGTATCCTAACATTTGAGGAGTTATCAACTCTTTTGTGTCAAATTGAAAGTTGTTTAAATTCAAGGCCATTATGTCCCCTATCAACTGATCCAACAGATCTGAACGTTTTAACACCAGCCTACTTTCTGGTTGGAGAACCGACTACGACTATATCGGATGGAGATCTACTAGATACTAAAATAGACCGACTATCGCGTTGGAAGCAAATTGAAAAACTTAAACAACACTTTTGGCAACGATGGTCAAACGAGTTTATCTGCAGGTTGCAATCAAGGCCAAAATGGAACTCTATAAAGAGAGAAGCTTGAGTTGGAGATATTGTATTGCTTCTACATGAGCGCTATTCCCCAGGAAAATGGCCATTAGCTAGAGTAGAGGAAGTACATCCAGGTTCAGATGGCCACATTAGTGTAGTAACCCTATATTGCAATGGAAAGTATTTAAAGCGACCAGTGGCTAAAATTAGTTTTCTTCCCGCAAATGATGACGAGACGAGACATCCTGATGAATGATTCCGGTTTAAGAACTATTGTTCTTAGTGGGGGAGAAATGTTTGAGATCTTATTAAATGAATAGTTTAATCACAAACCCTGTTTTAACGTAACCATATTTTAACGTAACGTACATTTTTCTTATTTATTGTATTGGCTTTTTTTATTTAATATTTTGAGCGGTTTTGGTTATTTGTAATGTTCTAAAGTGTGTATCTATTGAGTTTGTGTAAAGTAATTGAAGCTTGTAGTGCTCAGCCGCAATGTAAATTAAATAAATTAAATTTAAATAAATGTTAGTAGTTTTAATAATATTCAAATCGTTTCAATCTGAAATTCTCGTACAGTAGGGAGGTGAGAAGATTGCTAAGTTTCATGCACTCTGCAATTCTGTTTTGTTTTGTAAATCTCAAACTGTTCAACTTAAAATTTGCTTTAGGTATATTTGTATTTATATATTTAATATAAAGAGAACAAGATAAAAATACAAAAATTGCAACCCTAAAATTTCATAATCTGTGCCCATGTTCTGTAACTCTAGCGTCGAGAAACTTTTCGATTGAAATGTATAAAATGCTGTTTTTCTCACTAAACTGTGTCTGTAACTTTTTTTTTGGCGAGTACTAGCTGTCACGCAAGGATATAACTCGCCAATTTACAGAAAAAGTGTGTCTGTAACATTTTTGTGAGAAGATTTCCCGCTTTGAACTGACAAATAAACTCACGAATAAAAATGGGGCAAGAAAAATTTTAACACCAAAAAACAACTAAAAATGCTAAATACAAAGAATAATAATAATATTTTGTTCTTGGAACATTTTTTGATAGCTTAATTATTTTGCTTTTAACATTTTTATAAAATATACAAATTTTTTCAAAATTCGTTTCCAAACAACAAACATTAAAGTCGCACTATACATTATTTGGTAAAGCCGACGGTTGTATTTTCGCCGCCGTCGTTGAAAAATTTTGAATTTTAGTAAATTTTGGTCGCCGTCAACGATATGTGTTACTCGCGTTTTCAACGTCTGACATTCATAATGCAACGACGTAATCTCTTTTGATAGTTTTCGACATGAGTTACAGACACATTTATTTTAAGAGATAACCGCAACAAAATTAATCAGGATACACTAGAAAACATATTATTATTTAAACGGCATTCGATATCAATCGAAATTACAATATAACTCAATTTGAAATTTTTAATCGATATCGAGTACCGTAATTTGCCCCCAGGCAATTGAAGCAATACCTTTGTTAGAAGATATCCATTGAAAATAGTGTAAATGTATTAATTGCACACAATACCCAATTACACAACGCTTAATTATATTTGTATACTATTCCTAGAGGGAAGCGAACTGACACCAAAGTAGTGATAGGTCTTTGGTGGTAGAGACCGGTTCTAGTTTTAACACATTCTATGAATAAGACCTATCACTTTTACATGGGCTTGTCATTGGAGGGGGTCAATTGACACCATTTAACCAGTCACAAATCTATTCTCAATGGACGTGCTTAGTGACAGTTACTAAAATGTAGTATTATTTCAATACAATGTAGTATTATTTCAAACAAAAAAAAATCCTAAAATTAAATTCAAGAGCCAAATTTTAGAAAGTCCCAAAAAAATGTATCACACCACCGGTGAAGACTGTACTCTAATTCATTACTCTTTCTACCTTTTTGTTCTTCATAAATCAGTTGGTTCTCCTTTCACTGGTCATGAGTTTTTTCTTTTTGTATCTGTTCTATTTTCACAACTCCCAGGACCAGTCTGTTGGACCAATTGACACAAATTTCCCGCAGGGATAATATTGGAAAAGGAGAGAGTTTTTTTTTATTTTATTTCATATAAATTTTGTATAGAATTTGTCGCTTACGATAATATTGCTCTTGCTTTAAAATCGTAAAGGCACTTCATGTGGCCATAACATTTAAGGAGATGATGCAACTGTTACTTATAAAGTCATTTATAAAAAAAAAAACGAAAATTGAAAATGATGTCGCTTACATTATTTTCGCGGTAAGTGATCGATATGCATATGTATAAGTTAAAATTGAAAAATAATTGAATAAGCCATATTTACATTATGCAATTAACGCCGCAACTTTCGCATGCAACTTTTTGTTTGTTAGCAAGAGGTCTAGGGAAGAAAACGGGGTTGAAAAAGTTGAAAAAATGCTTGAATAAAATGTAAATGTAAATGTGAAAAAAGTTTTGTAGCAACTACTTTTAAAGAAAATAGAAAAAAAAACTCGGCGTTAATTGCATAGATGTAAATGCGGTCATAATGTTAAAAATATATGAGTTTGATTTGAGTATGTATATTTTATTTTATATATTATAAGACCCAAAATACTTTTAAGCTACAAAACAAATGGCCATGATCTTTCAACCGTTTTCTTTGGAAAAATATATGAAGCCACAGCAAAAAAGGTCAATAAAAAAAGCTAATTACTTACAGCAACAGCAATTCTTTTTAAAGTGGTTGCTTTGCTGGCGTATGAAGCAGAGAGCACACACACAGCAAGTTTAAGCAAATTGTGTACTCTTTATTTTTCTGCTTTTTGCTCATTCTCTAATAAAATGTTAAGTAAGCATTCAGAAACACAGTTTTCACAGTACTTCAAAAAATTAAAGCAAAGCAAAAAATTGTATTGCTGTTGCTATTTTAAAGCAATTTTAAGTGTATATATTCGGAAAAACCAGTACACTTGTATATTGCTTGAAGCTAGAACTGCCTTACCACCAGTGCCTTACCACCGCGGTAAAAAGAAGTAGTAAGCAGGCCTTCTTGAAGCCCTTATTTCTCAAACATAAGGCCTTACTACCCCATTTCATACTCATACATTTTTTACACACTAGCCAGCCAAGGCTTTCTGGTTTCCCTTCTTAAGCAGGCCTAATTAAAGGCCGTCTTCGGCAGGTATGATTTAAAAAAATTCTCTCAACACACAATCGCTTCGTCCCAGAATTAAAGAAAACTAATTTAAATTCTTTTCACTTTTATTTGAAGTTTTGTCTTTGGAATGTACTTTTTGGAAACGGGTAATAATTTTTGTTGATACAAACACAAAATAAAAATACAACAATAATGTTTCTAACTCTGATTCTCTGTGTGCTGCAAAATTTTTATTTAATCTGCATTTATGTTATTCTTCATCAAGTATTTCATGCTTTCTCACGAACTCCCTTAATTCCGAAATCTGTCTTATATCAAAATGCAAAAGTTCATTACGCACATCAGGACAGATATTTCGTTTTAAAATTTCCATCCAAATCAACTTCATTAAACTTCATTTGCAAACGATCTGGGGTCTAATCACCGCATACGATATCGAGCAAAATGTATCGAAATTATTTATTTTTGTATCATGAAACTCGATATCGAATGAAATGTATTGAGTTTGAAATAATAGTATTCGATATCGAGTAACTCGACATTACATTTATCGAGTTTTCATTCGATACGTCAGTGTCTATCGTATGCAAAACAATTCGATAGTTTATTCGATACGATAGTATCGAATGCGGTGATTAGACCCCTGAAATGTGTAGTATAGTCTCATATAATGTGTAAAATATTTCTCCTACTCTCTGTCTTCGACTTCTAATCAATTCTTTCAAATCAAAGTTGGTTCTACGATCTTTGAACTAGTTTCTTAGCTCAAAAAAATCGAATCGCAATCAACAGTTCTCGCAGTGCGGTGATAACGCCAATACCAGTCGATGGATTTTCCCGTAAATAAAATATGTATATGACGACACAAAATATTAAAGTCTCCTCTCCAACTTTCCATGGTAAGAGCATGCACTCCATAAATAAAATTGTCTACAGACAATCCTCCCTCTTCTTGTCCACTAAACTTTATTTGCCAACTTGAAATTCTAGTCGATACTTTGTCCGTTGCTAAGTTACACGATGGATTATTACATCCTCCTAGATTTGCTCCGTTAAAAGAATTTCTGCTGAACCAATTGTTATTATTACCAGCATTACGGTTGACTAAGCTATTGCGTCGCCATAAATTATTTACGTTCATGTTTGACAGCTGATTCCGAACGGCTTCGTTTCTTAAATTTTGCAATGTACTATCACGAACTTTAAAAACCCATTTGTATTCTCACGAGAAATATTTAATAATTCATCCAAAGGTGTAAGGTTCCGATTGGTGTTAAATCTAGGAACTTGTGACATTCTCCGATCAAATAAATTTGTCTTAAGTGGATTGTTTCCCAAACCTTGGGCCTTTGGAATGGCTCCACGATCGGAGTTATTTGCAAGTTGTGAAAGGTCTGGTGTAATACACGAGCTATTTCCCTTTTTGGCTAGAATATTATGTGATTTCAGTTTATTTTGCCAACAAGCCTCACCCCATATCGGACAATCTATGGTTTCGTTTAATTCTTCGACAATACATGCTTTATGAAATACATGGTCACAAGGAGTAGATACGAAATACTAGCTTATAATCTTTTTTGCAAATACTACACTGAGGTAAGCAACTACTATCTTCTTGAGAAGTTCTATTATCAGGATTGTTACTCGCCATATTATTATATTATTATATTATATTATTTTATATTTAAAGTTATTCGTAAAATTTAGTTGGTCTTTGGAAAAGGTTGTGTCTATTAAACAAAATAGAAACATAAAGAAATAAAAAGGTACACTCAAATTTTGGGGGATTGCGATACTGTTCCGCAATAGAATAATTAGACTTATATTACCTAGTTATAAAACCTGGACGACTAAAGTTATTAACAGCTTTTTCTTCTTAATTCCTAAGCTAATAAGTTAGGGTGAAAATCATAACTATTTAACGCATAGAAACCAAATCTCGAATAAACTAAAAAAATAATAATGCAAAAAACCAAAAGGACTGAACTGTCTACAGAATTTAATGGATTGCAAAAGAAATTATTTAAATCTTAATACAATATTTCACATTATAATCTATAGCCATTGCATTCTTGGTCTACACCATAAAATTAACAAACTCTTATCATTAAATATATTCATTAAAGGGTATTTATATTATACAAAAAAAATGTTAACATTTTAAGGATCCCAAAAACACAAAAACAAAACTCTTAACTCGTTGTCGTTGTTTTCGGGCCTAACATTGAGCGTCATTTAATTTTGACGAAGCTGTCGGTTACTTTCCAATAAAAGTTGTCAAAATAAACACTTATGTATCTTTCTCTATCATCATGTATAAGAATGTACATGATATAAAACATACATGTTGAACCATTATCAAAATAATGCCGAGTTAATAAACAAAAATAACAAAATTTTTTCATATCACAAAATAATAAGATTGGGAATGTATCCGTAAATGAAAAATATGGGATGTGAAATTTGATATTGCCTTTCTACACAATGATATTATATAAAAAAAAAAAAACTGAATAAAAACTATGATATTACAAACCGAAATAAATAGAAAAATGTGTAATACAAAATTAAAGCTAAGAATAATACCTCCGTAAAACATTTTACAACGCCATTGGTGGTAACTAATATTGAAATTGAACGTAGCACATTTCTGCAGTGTTACCTGACCACCATAAATCGTTTTTATGCTATATCTTAGCAACAATTGCGTAAAAGAATAAAATTGGCACATAAAAACAATTATTATTTTGGTCATTTCTGGTATGTATTCAAATTGAATTTTTTTCCTTTGTGTATTAATAACACAAGGGAACCAAACTTTTTTTGGTTTTAAACTAAATGTTGTTTTTATGGTAATTTGGGACGCTTTTCTTTTCCTCTTTTGAATATCTCAAGGCGTTGGATATTGGATAGACGCCATCAGATGTAGAGGCAAATGAAGACATCAGAGTTGTCCTTCCATTTTGTCACATGTATTCCAAAATCTTTGGCAGAAAAAGAGGCGTAAAATACTCTTTTTTCTTTTTTTTAACAATTTTCTTACAAGTCAAGGGACACGTTTTTGGTATACGGTTTTGCCGGATAGTTCCAGTGGCTGTTTATCCACGGGTTTTTAAATATTGTAGGGGAGGCAAACTGGTGAATAAGTTATCGAAATAAAAGGCAAATGGTAAATTTTGGGTTTCTTCGGGAAAATCATCAATCATATTTATTAAGGGACTGGCACATTTTCCAAAACATTGCTCATATTTGCTATTAACTTCAGAATTTTTCCCTTGATATATTTCAAAATTGATTAGATATTTATTTGCCGGCCATAAGAACCACACTTTATACCGAAATCTTAAAGGTTTTGCTTTTATGTATTGTTTGCATGCATGCTTTCCAAAGTACGAAATCATACTCTCGTCGTATGAAAGGTTTTGCTCTGCATGGAAGTTTCTTATCATATTGTACTTCAAATGGTCTGTTAGTGGTCTGAAATTCCACATTTTGTCTCCACAAGCATTTTGTGCTCCTGCGTCTATAAAATGAGAGAACTGTATATCTCAATAAAGCGGTCGCGACGCATGCTGTTGAATACGAGATCAACTTTCAAATCACTATCAGCAGACCACATATCTCGATATCTTGTTGGACCACTATATCCAGTGACTAATAGAATTCCTAAATAAACTCTTAACTCTTCTTTCGATATCATTGGGGTTTTCATTTGACTTTGCGGCAAAATGTTGGTGGCTGGAGAGACCTACAGTCCTCATAATTTGCATTAGGAATTATTTTAGTTGAGCTTGTAGAACTTTTGTTTTTCCAAGTGTACTTCGTTTGTCTATTATCTTGTGGAAATGCATAATTTACAACTGTGGGTTTGATTTTTTTTTAAATGAGACATCGATTCGGAATGTATGCTGCTGTTAAGCAAATCAATAGATATATTTGCATCAGAGATATTAATAACATCTGCTATGGCTTCATCGAAATCCGAGGCAAAACTCAGACGTCTTCCACTTATAAAAACGACTTCACAGTCAGATTTAAGCTGCGCGGGACATACATTATCAGGAATTCCACCTTCATTATCTCTAGCATCGTCTTCACCACTAAGATCGCCATCATTCTCAGGGGGTTCAGTAAAAATTTTTGCAATACTGTCGTCATTGTCACTATCAATTTCATCTCGAAAGTCCAATGCTTCAGTAAGTGTAAGTTTTCCAAACAAAAAAAAAAAAAAAAAAAAACCGTATTACAAATAAATGTTCATTCTCAGAATATTGACAAAGTAATGAAAACACAAAAAAAAAACAAAATCTATGCATCGCCTGATGCAACCATATGGTAACGGAAACATCCCAGCGGGAAAATGTAATCAATAGGAAACGAGAATGTAATACATATATTGATTAATATTTGATTCCACAATTCATTACTCTTAACACAGAACATGCCCTAGGATTGTAATAAATTATTTAACCCTTCTGCATCCCTTGGACATGTGCCCTTCCTATGATCCTTTGGGTCAATATGACCCAACAATAAAATGTTAACAGCATTTCATATTTAAGTGTAATAAAAACAAAAGCGATTCTATTGATTATTTGACCGAAAAAATTATTCATTATAATTATTCTGAATGAAGATGAACTCAATGCAATAGAAAACAAATTTTAAAGTGGAATTAAACTTGCAATATCGCATGTTGGGTCATATTGACCCAAAGGATATTAAATGTGTGTAAATCGTGTTTTTTGGAGGGGGAAGGAAAAACTAAAATTTTATTATTTTCATTTAAATTTATTATGTTTGTCCCTGTAATGGATAAATTTAAGTTTCACGTCCATATCTTATATTTAAAGGGACAAATTTTGCGTTTGAAAACCAAAATTGGGTCAAATTGACCCAAGGAGTGCAGAAGGGTTAAATGCATACTGGGAATGACTTAAATAATTCTAAAAAATACGAATAATTGTCACGAGCAGAAGAAAAAACACGAAACATTTTTACGAACAGAAACTATACATTCCTTGTTCTACAAATGTGAGAATATACGTGGTAATCAAATCGTAATTATTGTGTCAATAAAATTACCTTCTCGATTCCCCTGAATGCATTATTATTCTTTCGAAAATAATACATTATTTTTTTAAGTTATTTATGTAAGCAATTCCTTATTTTCCCGCTGGGATATAATGCACGAAAAATACAAGAGATATATATTTTTTTAAATTTTGGTTTATAACAAAATTAAATAGCACTATTATGTTATAGAGTTAAAGTAAAAAAAAAATTATAACTTTCTTTTGCATGTAATTCATTTTTCACTATTTGTCTACTTTTTTTCAAGTTTATTCAAACAACCTCTCGCTTACAAACACAAAACACAAATGATCTGCAAAGCTTTTAAAATTATTAACAGGTGCTTATATCATGTAATGCCACTGATTTTCTGTTAAAATGTTTAACATAAGCAATGTTATGTAATTAAAATGTAACGTATTTTTACGTTACCATATCGTTACAATGTGTTAATTTATGTTATCAAATGTAGCTCAGATTTTGACAAATAGTAAAAACCATTCCACAAGTTTAAATTATTTTATTTTAAGCGGAAAAATCAATAGAGGTTTTTTTTTTATTTAATTAATATTTTAATTCAAAATTTATTTCAAAACAACTAAAATGTTTATTTAATCAAAATAATATTTTTAATTTTCTTTCAACAAAAAAAAAATAGTTCATTCAATTATCACATTAATTAAATTGTAATAATTTTTAAACAATTTTTTAATTGAAAAAAACTACTGAAAATTTTTTCTGTGTATATATTTTAAATACTTTTAATGTTTAAGGACACACAAATATTTAACACCATTTGTAAATTATTTATTATGCAGCATCTTGTTGTCAGATCAAAACAGCTAAATTGCAAAAATATAATTGCGCTTATAAGAGCACTCATTCATTCGTATAAACGTATAAATACATGTTTTCCATACAATTTATTTTTTATAAAAGTATAGAAGCATGTGTGCTGTCAGTGTCTGATGTTTTGTCGTCTCCATTATAAAACTGATACTAAGTATAAAGATAACACAACAAAACGCAATGTCCTTCATACAATCACTAAAACATACTCGTAGCAACGCTATGGTCCATTTGTATCAAAAACATCAACTTTAGAGTTTATGTGAGTTTGTGCATATGTAAATGGAAGTGTGCAATTTTATGTATTAGTGTTATGCCTGCAGCCATTGTTCTAACGGCTAAAAATTGAGAACAATTGCGTTTCACTGTTAGTCCATAAAATCCAATTGAAAATTAGTTATTGTTTACTTTTCTACGAGAATATGCAGCAGCAGAGGTCCGCTTATAAATACATATAAGCTATGCATTCTAACGCACACATGAATTACCCTAGAGGCTTTGTACACAAGTTTGCTTTCCCAGCAAACGTAAAATCAAAAATTTGAAACTTAACCAATTCTTCAATAAAAAAAAATATGTTGTATCAAACTTTTTTTTCTTAACATATTCATTTCTTAACATACAAATTAAAAAAAGTTTGCATATATAATGAAAATACTATTTTCAAACAAAATTAAATCTACTTTGAAATCTTTGATGTTAGAGAAAGGTCAAATGTTTCAAGTCGCTCTTTATTTTATATCAAGCCTGTTCGCTTTCTGGTCTTTTGCATACAACGAATTTTTTTTATTGTTTTTCATCTTTCTATTTTCCGTAATGTTTACACATTGTTACGCATATAACATCCATGCCCTTCATATTCATACTCACACTTAATAACACATTTTCCTGTATGAATATTTGCAGACACACGCATACAAACACGCACAGAAGCTCATATTCTTCCATATCTTTAATACTGGCATCAACAATATCATCATTGTATGGCTTCGAAGTATTATTGCCAATGGGCCTTTTCTATTGTTGATTATTTGTTTATGTGTATGATGTTGTTGATCACACTTCAATGTATGATATTGAACGAACACTCTCTTTGAATAAAATAAGGACCATAAATTTTTGAGGAAAACTAAAATATAACCATGTTAGAGGGCTTCTAATAGTGCAAAAATAAAATTTAAATTAGTTAACTAATTTAGTTGCGATCTTATGACACTCTACATCATTTGAAAATTAATACAAAATATTTTGCAAGACTAGGGCCAATTCTAGCTAAACCCGTTAAAAATGTCTTTGTTTATGTAGGGATACTTTGCTAGGACATTAAACCTTTTGGTGTTACATCTTTAAGTGTAATAAGGTGCAGTCCTTGACAGTGATGGAAAATGTAAATGTTTCAAATACAATTACAAACTTACTATATTCTACCTTTATTTACCGAGCAATCGTTACGTAGCCCTTTAGCCCGTTTTGGTGAAACAAACCAGAATTTCTGGCGGCTGACTAGCCTAGCTGTGCACCGAAAGGTGCAAATTTATATTACTGTTACCTTCTTCTTTTAAACTTGGGTATACTTATATTTGTATAAATTACTTAAAGTAAAGAGTAAATTTTTTTCTATAAACATATTTGAATTTTTCTTTCTTGCTGAAGTGTTTGTTCCCTAAACAAATATACGTTTTTACCCATTCCACATGTACTTATATTCGAGATTGTGTGTATATTTATTTCATGACACACATCGTGCTCTTGATTTTTTCTTTTTTTTTTGTATGGCACAAATTCATTCGATATTTAAACTTTTTTACTTCAGCACAATGCTGTTGGTCTACATTAAACACTTGTTATTTTAAGTTGGGGGATATTTTACACAAACAGTCAATTTTATATGCAAGAAATTTAGAGAAAAGAAAAACAAATAAGTACTGTAGGTCGCATTTCTATACAACCATATGTTGAGAGTAGCTTGGTCATTCCTACGTTCAATTATTCTCAAGTGTAAACTGGTGTTGACAATTTTTTTCGATTAAAACTTTATTGTTATACTATTGATATAAGGCAGACTGCAGGTATACAAAGGAATAAAAGAAGTAATAATGTATTGTCGATGTAGATGTTACCCTATACCATATTATTTCCAAGCAACTTTTCGAGAGATTACCCTATTTGGGACCATGGAGTCTTGGACCAACTAAAATAAAATTATGTTATGAGGTTAAGTATAAAAATTGTTTGTGTCGAACATTTTCTAGATATCAATTTCTATGTGAGAATTTTTAATTTGAATTAAAAGCTCTTTTCGAAAATAGTATACTTAAAGGAACTATAGTGAAATTTGTGGCAAAAAAGAAAAGTGCTTAAGTCGGGTTAAGTCGTTCAAGTCTGACCTTTTGATACCATCAGTGATGACCAAATCGTAATTTCTATAAATGGCTTAAAAAGAAATTAGTGCAAAAGTTATAACAATTTTACAAAACTTATTCACTGCACTCAAATTGCACACACTACATTATTTTGTGTGTATAAATGATTTTCTTATTATAAAAATCTTTTGCGTTAACTAATCTAGAACAATTTATCCTTACAACGCCACTAATGCAGCATTTATATGATTTTTTTGTCTAAAAATTTTTAAAATTTAATTGGCTAAATAAAAATGGCTAAATTGATTTTAATGGCTAAACGAGATGAAAAAAAAATAAATCTGGCAAATTATTGGCAACACTGGATACCATACACCACAGTATTTACAGCAGTGACGTCTGAAATGTAATTAAATGTAATTTAATAAAATGGGCTACTCCATGGACTGGTCCAATGCAATGCAAGCATGGACAATGTCATTGTTAAAAAGTGTTTGTAGTCTTCCTTTTTAACGACATGTTTTCGTTTTTAAACGACTTCAAAACTAATCCTCTTGAGTATACCATCAAGTAGTTTTGAGACTTCTCCTGTGTAATCCAAAGCTGGGTTATATGGTTCTGCCCTAGGACATCGTAATGTTAAATAGACCATGTTTTTTTCATTCGTTTGGGTTACTTTTGGACTAGTCCCAGTCCCTAGCGGGCTACATTTCCCTATAGATAATATTGGATTACGTGGTTCATTGTGGCTTAAATGGACTACTTATAACATGGTCCAATGTACTGCAGTATGCACCATGTTTTAAGAAATTAACATGCAGTGCTGCCAACAACTGCATGATGTATAATTTTCTATAGCTTACAGTATTACACATTGGTAGCCCTGATGGTGTCCATTATTAATTGTTTATTTAAAAGTGAAAGTTTGTGAAATTTGTGAAAAAGGTAAACAAATTAAAATTACCAAGTAAATATATTTAATAATAGCAATAATAGGCTGCAGTACACACCATAAAAGGCGATTAGTAAAAAATGGAGAAGAAAAATGCTTGTACTGCATACTGTAGGAACATGTAGTACTTTTAAAACTAACCCACTTTAGTACTCCATGGAGTAGTTTAGGGAATACTTCGGTGGGCTATATAGTCCCCTCCTAGGACATCGTAATATTAAATGGACCACCTTTTACCCATGTATTTGGAGTAATTTTGGAGTACTCATACTCCTTTATGGACTACTCTTTACATGCATGTATGGACTAGTCTCGTTATCTGCAGGGTTTACACGCGTGTTTGGACTGGTCCTATTATTTGCAGGGTTGTGGTTGTATTGCTTTATATTAGTATTAGTGAATAGAGACCCTGCAAATAATATTGGACCACCTTTTTGATGAAATGGACTACTCCATGGACTGGTCCGATGTAATGCAAGCATGGACCATGTCATTCTTAAAAAGTGTTTGTAGTGAGATGACATGTCTTCGTTTTTTAACGACATGTTTTCGTTTTTAAACGACTTCAAAACTAATCCTATTGGGTATACCATGGAATAGTTTTGAGACGGCTCCTTTATAATCCAAAAATTTTCTAATATTTAAAATTGACGATGCAATATTTTAAATATCGGTCTCAAATTTTTAGAGAATAATTTTGTTGCTACATTTAATCATTAAAAAGGTCAACAACAAACCGGTTGAAACGCTCTTTTATAGCAAGCAGCCAAAAAAAAAACGACGATTCAAGCTAACAAAGCGGCTATATTATCAGGGTGACTAAGAAATGGTATATGGCGAAACAAATACATAACCACAGATAGTATGATGAGGGTGTATAAAACATGCATTCGACCGAATATAACTTGTAAATCCGAAACTCGTGCGGACACCACACTTAAACAGGAAGCCTCTATGAACTTGATGAATACTCTGTGAATAATAGCAGAATACACAAGGTTCGACCGAAAATATAATGAAGACGTAAGGCATGCTTGTAAAATAGATGACGTGACAAAAATGACTAGAAGAAGAAGAAGAGAGTGGAGAGATCACTTGAAAAGAATGCCCAAAAACAAACATGCAAAAGTAGCCCTTGAAGGAAGAGTCAATAACCCTCGCCCGCAAGGCCACCCACCAAATAAAAACTGGACATCGGCCTCATTTGAGGAATAGTTTCAATATTTGATTAAAAAGATTATGTAAAATAGAAGAAAGGGAAAACCAGTATTGTATATATCTTTTATTTATTAACATTATTATTAAATATTATGAACAGGATGTAATCCTTAATAAAGAAAAGGAAGAAGAACGTTCGAAAACGATGAATACTCTGTAAGGGTAGGAGTTGGAGTTTGAGTCGGAGTCAGACTTAAAAAATTTCAGCGGTTGGAGTCGAAGTCGGATTTATAACTATTTTTTGAAGACTCCACAGCCCTGATTTAAAGATTCATATATAAAAGAGTATATTGTGCCGAATTTAATTTAGATATCTTCAACGCACAGTTCAACATTTCTTGAATTTAGCGGAACTTAACCCATTTCTTACCGCCGTGTGTTTGAATACACGTTTATAATTTCTTAACTTTGAGGAATTATAAATCACAGATAAGTATAAAAAACTTAATGTGTGTGGCGTGTATATTAAAGCTTGGTGTCTTACCAACAAAAAAAATATTTTTGAAAATTTTTGCAAGCTTCCCCCCTTTCACAAGAGGTGGTTTAAAAAGTGTCCAAAAATAGGCTCTTTTTAAATCAATTATATTATATATATAAAATAATCTGAATTATTATATATGTATTGCCGTGCGTACGATATCTCCAAAAAACAACCAAAGGCCATTTTCCCATTAAACTGGTTAATATATGTGCCGCTAGGCGGCAGTAAATACCAGCGTGTGTTTCACCACACGTTGGTACTGAAAGTGAGATTAATTCGACAGAGATTTTCTTATATTTTCTTTGTGTGACTGCATTTTATGTTGTTTTTTTACAATTGTCCTTAATACTTATTCTTCTAATTTGAAATTGAAGGGAACAAAATATTGTAATTAAAAATTGAATTTTATTTACATTGAAGAAATTTAGGCCTTATTAGCTTGACAAAAATAACATTCATGAATTCATCACTCTGGCCAAAGA
Source organism: Pollenia angustigena (assembly GCA_930367215.1). Taxonomy (NCBI): domain Eukaryota; kingdom Metazoa; phylum Arthropoda; class Insecta; order Diptera; family Polleniidae; genus Pollenia; species Pollenia angustigena. The sequence goes on along the minus strand of OV884057.1, from coordinate 181,580,505 downwards.
AACAACTACAGCAATTGAAATTATTTAATTTGTTTTGTAATTAAGAGTCAGATTGGCTAAAATGTCACGCGAAGAGTACCCTACTGGAGCGATGATGAACATGAACATCAAGGTGAAAGAGTGTTCGCGTTTGAAACTGCTATTTATTTGTCCCCCGATAATGCTGTCGGTGATTGGATACGTGAAAAACAATCCGTTTCGGATATAAACTGTGTGCGATTTGCTTGAACATTGGCTACATGTTTCCTTTTGTTCCATACTCGTGTATCCGTTTTTTTTTTTTTTCAATAAAAGTTTTAGACTCGATGCATCCGCCATAATAGAACTATTTTCAAATTGTGAACATAAAATGCAAAGCAATTCTAGTTTGTCATTTTTTGTTTACCTCCCACTACTTGCTGTACTTGTTGAAAGGGAGAGGATTCCGCGCAAGCGGCACTGTTCGACCCAACCAGGTTACCGGCGCCCCTTCAAAATTGGTAAAAAAAGCCTTGAAAAAGTACAATTCCCCACTTTGCATTCGATATACGAAATAACGTTCTGGTAATTCGTTGGACGGACAATTCTCAAGCTACACTCGCAAATAATTATTACGCAATCGATCCAGTAGTAGCAGTTCGTGTTCGTGTTTAACAGCCCCTCGCTATCAAAATTACAACGGGCATATGGGTGGCGTGGATTTACATGGCAATGAGGTTGCCAATTACTCTATCGTCATTCGTAGCAAAAAGTGATAGTAGCCGTTCTAAGTCTTATGCATGGGTAGCGCTGTGGTCAATTCGTGGAAACTGCATTTCTTCATAGCAGCTTCGCAAAACGCGAATCCTATCTTACAGTTTGACTTCAATAACTCGGTGTCCAAGTCTCTGCTGCTTTCGTCGGAGGATGCAATAGACGGATCGAACCTTCGCCTACAGAGGATTCATTCCCTTATTGTTAGCAACAAAACTTTTCGATGGTAGACAGCTTGCTCGTTCCTTTCAAAAGCACCAGTCGTCGCCGTTGCGTTTTGTGTACAGCAAAAGTCACCATATTTAAGTGTGAGAAGTGCAACGTCCACATACACCTATACAATTGTTCCACAAAGTCAAACAATTTTATTTACAACACCGTTCCACACGTTCAAGGAATACGTACCATAAAAAACATAAATAACTAAACAAATTTGTACACAACAAAAGATTGCAAAACACTTAACAGTACCAGCGTGTGGTCAAACACACTGCAATTTTCGGAAAAACTACTCGTCGAAAAAAAAATTTTTTTCAGAAAATGTTAAAAATGGTATTATAAGACGTTCCTGATATTTTCAAAAAAAAAATTTCAACGTTTAAATTTTTGGTAATTAACCGGTTAATTATTTAAATCAGTGAAACAGATCTATTTATTGTTTCTTTTATAATTTTTTAAAAATTAATGTGTTTTATTTAAAAAACATACATGTTGTAATAACATTTTGACACATTTTTAACATCCATTCTGAACTCATTCTGACTCATTGCATTTGTATGAAGACTCGTAATTACATGGGTCTGTAAAAGTTTCTTACAACTCTTAAGTTTCTCTCGCAACTATATTATTCTTGGTTTTTGGTGTCTTACGAAGACTAGTGATGTACGGATTTAATGAAATGTGCAGTCTATTAAGTAAATCTGTATTTGTGTCAGTTTTAATTTCTAAAAAATATTTCGAGATATTTTCTGTTTGCCTTCTGAACTTCTTCGGAACATTTTCTTATCAAAAGAATGCAAAAGGCTATAAAATCACTGCCATGACAACGAGCTATATGCATACCCTGCGGGAAATTTGTGTCAATTGGTCCTGGAACTGACGAACAGTGAAAGGTGAACCAATCGTTTAAATGGCTTATGAAGAACAAAACGGTAGACAAAGTAATGAATTATAGTACAGTCTTCACCGGTAGTGTGACACATTTTTTGGAATTTAAAAAAAATTTAGTTCTTAAATGTAATTTTAGGACTTGTTTTATTGAAATAATACTACATTGTATGGAAATCATCCTACATTGTAGTAACTGGCACTAAACACATTCATTGGGAATGGATGTGTGACTTTTCAAATGTTGGCAATTGACCCTCTCCAATGACAAACCCAATGTTAAAGGGATAGTTCTTATTCATATAAAGTGTTAGAACTAGAACCGGACTCTACCACCAAAGTCCTATCACGGGACTACTTTGGTATCAGTTCGCTTCCCTCTAGGGTACTTACAGGTATTGAGTACCAGAAATCTATATATATAAAAGAGACGTGTTTGTTTGTAATCGCTCAACTCAAAAACTACTGCACCGAATTTGACCAAAACTTGTGTGCTTGATGTATGAGGCATGAGGAGTGTTTCTGTGGAGTTTCGTATTTATCCGATAGATGGCACCACGTTTTTAAATTTTTGTCATTTTCGTCGTAATCGCTAAACATAATGTTTTAAAATTTAGATGCATGGTATGCCACTAAATCTTTATCAATTCAGCGGTAATTCACTAAAATACGCTTAAATCACCAAAATGAAAAAAAAAACTTTATATGGTTTAATAGTCAGTTTTATTCCAAACATTTATGTTAATTTTAGTTTACATCTTCTATCTTCTATCTATGTATATATATAAAAGAGACGTGTTTGTTTGTAATCGCTAAACTCAAAAACTACTGCACCGACTTTGACCAAAATTTGTGTGCTTGATGTATGAGGCATGAGGAGTGATTCTGTGGAGTTTCGCGTTTGGGCCAGCAAAGCGGACCGGGTCCAGCTAGTATTCTATAAAATGCAACTCAAAATTTTCTCTTGAATATTTGCCAAAGTTTTCTTAACCCTTTCGCTACAAGTTTGTACTGGTTGAAAATATGTACCCTAAATGTGTTTTTTGGACTGTATCCATATTAGGGATTCCAATACCGGTGTTGCCGATACCGAAATACCGGTAATACCGACAAAAATCGAGTACCGAAATACGGCTTTAAAATTACGTACGTATTACGGTTTTTAAAATTTAACCACCCTTTATAATTGGAAAATTGTTTAATTCTTGGTGCTTTGTATTTTGATATTTTTATTCCATAAATAATACCGAAAAAACCGAAAATACCGACGGTAACGGTATTGGAATCCCTAATCCATATGGATACATATTTCGGTTATGGTAAAGAAATTTTGCTAAAAAAAACTAACATAAGTAGTGGAATAATGCACGGAATGCTATAAGATTTTACAAAAATTCATTCTATTTCGTGAAGATCGGACCATAATTTACTTTTAGACCCATATACTCCCGAAAAACAGTTTATTACGCCTAAAACCGTAATACATAAATAAAAAGTAACAATTTTATGTTTATTTGAAGCAATTTTTCATTCCTTGACGTTGGGGTCAGTTTTCATTCCACTTAAAATGCAAAACCACCGCAACGTCAAAATAAAAGACAGCCCCAAAAAACAAAAAAAAAAAAAAAAAAATTCCCAAAACTGCGTGTTGTTGTGTCTCATGCAAAATTTTGAGGCCCATTCTTCATTTTCTTTTTGGGGTCATATTTCCTGGGGTTATTTTGCGCACCGCCGTTGAACGATGCTGAACTGATTCAACGATAAGCTTGCATCATTCAATAAGTAGTGCCAGATCCAGTTCTGGAGGTAATTTTGGTGGATTGTTTGAAGAAGATTAATCCCCAAATTAAATACGAGGTTTTTGAGGTGGGATATTTAGCTACGGAAACAATCATAAAAGCTAAAATTTATTCAATTTGTATGGTAATGGCGTTATGGTAAAACACCTTTAATCATGTCAAAACGCAGTGACAGTCAACTCTACTTGCAGCACGTCTTGTTCTGGGCGTGCTACCACGTTAACTAACCACCTAAAATAAAGTACAGTATTGCCCATAATGTTGGTTCAAGTTTAATAGGGTCTTTAGAGAAGAGGTTAATATTTGAGAGCTGGTCAATTCTAAACCAACTAGTACAAAATTTTCACATAGTGAAATTACGTAGCGGTTCTCACCATTTTTATTAGTCCTTCGAAAAATTAAAACGTATGTTCCAATTTTCATCAAACTATTTTTAAAAATGCGATCTGTAATTTCCGTAAAAGTTTTATATGGAAATACAGCCAGACGGACGATAAGGATCGTTCGATTTACCCAAAATTTTATTATGGATTGATCGGTTTACTAAAAGGTAAGTCTAGAGACAATATTTTTATGTGTTACTCACATCCGCACAAACAAATAATATTGAGCTCTACTTTCACATTTGAATTCATACTTATATCTAGGGAAGGTTAAAAATGTTAATGGCCGTTCCTTTGTATTCATATTCTTTAGTAAAGAAAACGGATGCAATAGTCTCAGACGGCAATTTGTTTCTTTAATAAGTCTTAACAATGTTAGTGGTGCTTAACCCATTAAGGAAGGATGGGTATTTAAATACCCAAAAATAGAGCCTTCGTAGAAAAATTCTGGCCAACATCAGGTAAGAGGTATCGGAAATTGGTTTTTACAGATAGATAAAGAAAGGATAAGACTACTTAAACAAATTTTTGAAATTAAATTTTGCCGCCCTTTAATTAGGTAAGTTAGCGGCTTAAAAGTAAGCAGTCTTTAATATTTGGAAAAAGTGAACGACAACGGCTCTGGAAAATTGGGAGAGTGGAAAATCGGAAAACCCTCTTGGTGACTTACAGCCTTAGGTGTGCTCTGCTTTAGAAAGAAATATTAGCTAAATTGGGCCAATAACGTTGACCACAGGTTTGATTCAATGAGATGGTTATTTAAATACCCACTTCGCTGTCAGAGGGTTCAAAACACATAGTTTTTTTTTAATTTTTGGCAAGTAAAAATGCGATGTTTTATGTAAAATGAACTATTTATTAGCAAAAAATAAAGAAATTATTATCACAACTGTGGTCGATTATTGAGATAATTTTATATTTTTAATGTTTTTTGGGACACCAGCATGAAAATGGCAAAACAAGCCTTTGGGTGTAACTAAAATATGCATTTTGTACAACCAAACTCAGTTTTGCTTCACATTGTCCAAAACGGTCAAGCTGAATAATATGGCTTATCATATGGTCAAAGCTCTCCATTTCTTGTGCATTTGTGACAACTTTTTCTCTTACACCAATGCTTCAAGAACGCTCACATGAAATAAAATTGACTCATGATTGGAGATAATTCAGGTTTTCTTAGCATGCAGTGTAAATTCCTGGCATACACCATAGCAGCATCCAAAGCATTAGTAAGAAGGCCTCTCCTCTTTCGTATAAAATATAAAACATTCCACATTCCCTTCTATGACAACAGAGAAGAGAAGGAGTAACATTTTTTGTTATGTTTTTTCGCACAAGCAAAAGCAAAATAATTTTTTTTGATCCCGTTGCCATTCTTATGTAACTGCAAAAGAAGCGAGAGCAATGACAACGTGTGTAAAAAGATATGAGAGTGAAATAAAGCGAACAAGCCTTGTAAAGGGCCAAGGTTGAATGTGAACCTCACCTTATTATGGCTTATTATTAATATGGGCGTTCAAATCAAAATGCACATCGTGCACTTCGTGATTCAGTGATGAGGCACATTTTCACCTTAGTGGATTCGGCAATAATCAGAGTTGCCGCATTTGGGCGAATGATAATACAAGAGTGATTGTCGAAAAACCAATGCGATCCCAAAAGTGACTGTTTGGTGCGGCTTATGGGCTGGCGGCATCATCGGGCCGTATTTTTTCCAAAATGAGGCCGGTCTGGCAGTTACTGTGAATGGTGTTCGCTATCGTTAGATTATGGCCCGAATTGGAAGATATGGATGTGGACGATATGTGCTTTCAACAGGACGGTGCCATACAGCTAACGAAACAATGGCTCTTTTGCGCAACAAATTAAATGGCCGTGTTATCTCACGTGGTGGCTATGTCAATTGGCCGCCAAGATCATTTGATTTGACACCGTTGGTCTTCTTTTTTTGGGGTTATTTGACAGAAAAGGTGTACGTCGATAAGCAAGCAACAATTCATGATGGATGAGATAATTCGGCCCATTAACGGCCCATCGGATGGAGGTGTAGCGCCGAGGTCGCGGCGGCCATTTGGCCGATATTTTGTTCCATACATGATTGAACCATACCAATATTTTCATAATAAAAATAAATGACAATTACTTCCTAAATAATTGGTGGTTTATTCAAAATCAACATCGGCCCTTAAAATTTAACCATCTTTTTCATTCAAAAGATGGAATACAAAGGTCCTCTAGAAGGCATCCTTACTTCTTCCTTTTCCCGCTGGGACAGATTCAACGTACATAGTGAAATAAGCACACAACACACCCATCAATGCATGCAATAAATGAATTTTTTAACTTTTGGTTTCGAAAAAATCTTGTGTTTTAGAACTCTTTAAGAGCGAAGTGGGTAGAAAAATACCCATGGTCTAGGGGCCAAGGTTTGACAGGTAAAAATAAAAAAAAAAAACGCAATATCAATATAAATGCCCATAATATCAAATGTGTGAAATTTCATCAAAATCGTAGCACGAAATCGGGGTTCAGTCCTTAATGGGTTAACATTCTCTCAAATTAAGCCTCTGAAAATGTAAAAATAAAAATAAAACTCATTACTTTTTCAGCCAAATTATGAATAAAAACTCCTCGGGAGTTTTTACCATTTCCCATTTTGACCATTGATTATTAATAGAAAAAATGGGAGAAGGGAAAAACTCCCGGAGAATTTTTATTCATAATTGAGTTGTTTGCATTATTGGAAACATATGTATGTTCCTCTAAGTTATTTTTTAGTTTGAATAACTTGATCCAATAAAATTCGAGCTCTAAGAAACTATGAAAATCATATTTATCAAAATAGTCCATCTGATGCCATTCATTATGAAGCTTTTGCAAATCTGTATTAAAAGCTGGAAATCGGTTTTTAATAAGAAAAATTTTATTTGGATTACCAATATTATCACTAAAATCTAACGGCCTAATTTATAAAAAATAAAACCGGTTAATAAAGGCTTTATGAAACGGATTTTCATACGAAATCCGTTTAATAAACCCTTTATTAACATGTTTTATTTTTTATAAATAAGGCAGTAATACTTTTATTATTTGCTTTAAAACGAAAGAATTTTTAATTACACCAGAACTACCCTTAAAGAAAAAACCCACAGTAAAATGACACCCAATTTGGGTAACTACCCACAAAGTGGCAATACTGAACGGTATACGAAAATGTGGGTCAGGAATTCTTATATACCCAGCGGTAAAACTCAGAAGACCTTCTAACTTCAGGCCTTTTTAAAGGCCTGATTAAATTTTTTTTTTGACTTATGAGAAGCAAGAAAATAAGGAGTAACATTTTTTGTTTGGTTTTTTTGCACAACCAAAGGAAAAGAATTCCGATCCCTTTACAAAAACAAAGTAATATACATAATAAAATAACTTCCAAATGAAAACAATAATGTAAATCATTTTAGTTGAAGGTGAAAAGAGAAAGAGTAAAATTTTTTGTTTTGTTTTTTTCGCCAAAGCGAAAGAATTCAGATCCCGTTATAAAAACAAAGTAACATAGTAGGTACATACATATTAAAATACAAACTAAAAACAATAGTGTAAATCGTTTTAGTTGAGTTTGTTCATTAAGGAAGATAGGCGCTTGTGCTTAAAAGTAAAACCAACAAAAAGTAAACAAATTAAATGAAAATAATGAAAAGTTTTTAATAATTTGAGGTCGCTGATTTCAAATCGAATCTCCATTTTTCTCTATCAGCTCTAGTTTGATGAAAAAATAGGAAAAATTTTGAAATTAAACCAATTTTTTGTTCTTTAAAAATTCATAAAAAATAAAGACGCGACAAAAATCACAGTTTTGGTCTAAAAACATTTATCTTAACATAATTTCAAGTGAAATGAGGGTTGTTTCATTGAAATCGGTGCACAAATTTTGATTTGATTCACAATTTACTGAGAAAACTGGATATCGATTCCCATACAAAAAGGAAAAAATTTATGACAACATATTTAAAATGTAATTTTTGTATGAAAGTCGATATTCAGTTTTTTCACTAAATTGTGAATAAAATCAGAAGTTGTGCACCAATTTCAATGAAACAAATCTCATTTCATTTGAAATTATGTTAAGCTAAATGTTGTAAAAGGATGGTCTGAAAGGCCTTTTAAGAGCCATTCATTTAAAGGCCTTTTAACATACCTTTCTTAAAAAATCTTCAAGATAACCTTTTTTAAAGGCCTTTGGACAGTTATTCTCTGGAAAGCCTTCTAAGAGCCATTTATTTGAATGCCTTTAAGAAGCTCTGGCGAAAGAAAGGAAAGCGGAAGGCCTTCTCCGCAATGACAACGCGTGTAAAAAAGATATGAGTATGGAATGGAGCAAGCAAGCCTTGTTCATCCAAAAGGCCTCCGTACTCCTTCTTTTTCCCGCTGGGTATATGTATGTATTTTATACAGCAGCACGAATGCATAACATTTTTCTCAAATAACTTGATGTAGGGTGCAATAATAAATAAATTTAAATTTGTAAATATTCAAAGCTGACCTTAACAGGGTCTAGTGGTTATTTCAAAACAAAACACTTTACTTTAGTAAATTTGAATATGACACGTGTCACGAATGAATTCATTTGCTGAAAAGAAAAATGTTTACTCTTTAAAGCTTAATATCACTTAAGTTTTCAATTGCCTTGCTATTTAAAGTATTTCTTCACATGTTTTTTAGCAGTATAATAGAACAAATAATTTTTAATTTTGCAGAACACATGAGGATAAGCATTTTCATGATAATTGGTTTGTATATGGTAACATTTTTATTGTAAGCACTGCCATAAAAAATTTTAAATTTTTCGTCTCTTAAAATGCATTATTTTTTACAAGTTAAGGATGTTAATCATAACTTTATCAACAATTTCAAAATCTCACTTTTAGTTTTCGAGATATTTAACCCTTCAGTTAGGTTTGGACTATTTTAGTACACTTTTTTTCGCTTTGATTTCCAATTTCAACATGTGAACTTAAAACATCAGCAAATGGAATATTTCAATAATTTATAGCGTCTATCTTAAGTTATCTTTTATATTAATGAAGATAACAAAGGTGCATTTTGGTTCATCTTTTGGTATTTATCGATTTATTTTAATTCAGCTTTCATTCCAGAAGTTTTTTCGAAATTGAATGCTAAAAAATTATCAGCTATGATGTTTGGTCTTCAGTAAGATCTAAAATGACCCGTTTGCCTTTTTTATTCAGAACACATTGCCCTAACATCAGAATTGTGACATCAATGTAACTACAAATGGCATCATTGAGGCAAAAAATAACATCAATATAAAGACTAACGTCTTCGTACAATTTTGTAATTTTTGTACGTGTCATCTATTTTATGACTATAGTGACATCAATTCGATGCCACATTTTGTATACTATTAACATTATTTTTATGAACACAATGTATTTAAATTATTTATCCTCTGTTCGCACTTGCTCATTGTGATCTGTAATTTTTTCTGCTTTTTTAAACTGCTTGGTTAAAGTTTTATAGAATTATTATCGTATGTATTCTTAGCTTTAATAAACAGTAATTAACTATTTTATTAATCATATATTTTTTAAGCCACACGTCATTTTTCTACACCATATATTATAGAGGGTTTTCATTAAGCTAATCATATGTATAAATTGGCTCCGTGCAATAACTCCCAGGTGCAATAAGTCCCAAGAAAAAAATGAAATTAGACCCAAAAATTTTTCATACAAATGTGGGAGTAATTTCATTATGAAATAGCTCCCAGCCATCTCGGTTTTATTTCATTTTTTTGGAAGTTATTTCATTTTTTGCCTGGGAGTTATTTCATAATGAAATAAAATCCAAATGAAATAAGTCCCCGAAAAAATTAACGTGGAAGTCATTTCATTTTATTTTGGTTTTCGGTGTTATTTCATTTTCTGTGGGAGTTATTTCATTTTTTGTGGGAGTTTTTTCATTTTCAATTATTTGCAATTTCTTAAAATTGTTTAAAATTTTCAACGGTATTAATAACGGGATATTTCGAACTATTTGAATACAATGACTTAAGTTTATCAAAGAACAAAATTTTGCTAATTGCAATTGCAGTGTCTTATGGTTACCGGCTATGCAGTGAAGCTTTAGTTAGCGAAGCCGGTGTTTGTTATACCATAGAGGAGAAAATCCTTCCGCCCGGCCGAAGGCCGGCTATGCAGAGAAGCTTTAGTTAGCGAAGCCGGTGTTTGTTATATCATAGAGTATAAAATCCTTGCGCCCGGCCAAATGTTGGCTATGCAGAGAAGCTTTAGTTAGCGAAGCCGGTGTTTGTTATACCATAGAGGAGGTAATCCATGTACCCGGCGTGCTTAAACTGCAGGCAGTTGCCATTGCAGCAGGTCAGGATATAATAAAATGCCCCATTTGTTGTCAAAATGTCGAGAACTCAATGTTAGTTTTTTGGTTAGGTTACCAAAAAAACAAACATGTAAATATTCAAGTAAAACGAATACATATATAATAAATTTCTTTGGAAGTTGTTTCATTTTTTTTTTTGGGTCTTATTTCATTTCTTTTCGATGGACTGTTTTTGGAAGTTATGTCATTAATGTCTTTAGGAGTTATTTCATTATGAAATAACTCCCAAAAGTTGGGGTTTGCTTCATTTAAGACTTGGAAATTATTTCATTTTTTTGGGATTTATTTCTTTGTTGCAGTTCTGGACTTATTTCATTTATTTTGGGATTTAATTCATTGGGAGTTATTGCACTGGGACTTATTGCACCTGGGAGTTATTGCACGGAGCCTATAAATTGTACAAAAATTAAAATTGTAACTATGCGGTTTTTACAGCAAATAATGAAAAAAGTAAAATTAAAACAAAAAACTAAGAAAAAATAACAACAAAGTTGATTCAGACAGAGGTTAATGTTGGTGTTCGCAAGCGCGAACGTTGGCCGCTATTCAACATATAAAATAACCTTTTGGTTGCATGCGTTTCTTTTTTTTTACAAGTAACGGTACTGTTTCTAGCTATTGGGTCGAGTGAATAAAAATGTAGCTTATACTAGCTAGTACTAAGTACTAGCACTAGCTTTTACTTTTCAGTACTAGCTATGCTGAAAAGTTTAAACTACAAAAAGTGTGAATAACTCTTTGCTAGTGCTAGACAGCTAGTGCTTAAAAGGGGAAGCAAACCCTGGAAAATGTGACTATTAAATTAAATTAATTACAAAGTGCAAAAATGTCAAAAATGTCAAAAATTAAAATTTTTTTAAACTTATTTTCAAAAATATTAATGTATAAAACGGAATATAAGTACAAAAAATTTTTATTTCCTTTTTTATGTCTTGAAGCGTTAACAAGTACTGTGTATTGATATTTCTATTTCATTTTTTCCTTTTCAAAAATTGTTTTTATTTTATTTAAAAAATGCAACACAGACTTTCTATGGAAAAAGTCTGTAGCGACCTTTATCAATGATTGTTTTTTATTATTGTGTAACTTGTTTTAAAAAAATTTATAAAAATTAAGGCCCTAATTATAAAATTGCTTTCTACAAAAAAATTGAATCTGCAAAAAAATTGAATCTACAAAAAAGTGAATTTCTGTAGAAAGCAACAACAAAAATAAAATATATTTATGACTTTGTTTTTACTTTCAAGTAATTCTTTTGATGTGGTAAACTGTAACATCCCTGAAGGAAACCTGGGTGCAAGTGTCTCCAAGTCACCAGTATTGTCGACTATATTGGTGACATTGTCAGCGAAGTGTTTACACTACATTACATTTGCCACTATATTTGGATTTAATACGAAAAAGATTTTATCAATAACAACTGAGAAGTACAGTTCCTATAAAAGCTGAAGAAATGATAAAAAAAGATTGTTATGACTTCGTATTCTTACAAAAAGTGTAGACTACTTTTACTAAAATGTACTAGCGATTCTCTGGTTTCAATGTCTACATATATTCCCAATGGAACTACCTAGTCAGTAGTACCAACGTCAGTAGTAGATTTCCAATGACACGCACATGTTAAATGTATATTGTAAATAACATTGCCTGGGGTATAATAAGTCACTAGTACTGGGGACTGTGTCAACAGTGAATCAGTAGAAATTCACTAGTGACATTTCCTGCAGGGATATGTATATATTTAAATGTATATGTGACATTTACAGAGATTTTACCATTTTAGATATTTTTCCGAAAAATAAATAATTTTAAATAAACTTCTGGATGAAAATCTGCTCTTAGGAGATATTCTTTTCTTTGGCCAACGTTCATAAAATTAAACAAAAAAATCAATTTTTTTTTAAATATTGTTGCAAAATACATAATTCAAGCACGCCAATCATAAGCTTAAAAAAATTAAGCAAAAACTTGTCTTTTTAAGCATTCACTCGTTTTTATTCACACATTTTTTGAGTCAACACTAGGAAAACTAGTTTTTACTAGTCAGTATAAAGTACTAGCTTTAACTGAAATTTTTATTCACCTCAAAGCTAGTTTAAACTTCAAAATTTCAAGTATTAGCTAAAGCTACCTTTTTATTCACGCGGCCCATTGAATACGCAGAAAAAAAGACTTTTTATTCAATATTGTGTAGCAAGTATGTTGAAACTTATTCAGTGGAGTATAGAAGTGTTGTGGTCTGTAGTTTTTCGAGAAAAAATTCGGTAGCTATCAGCAGCCACATATGTTTTTTTTAATTATAACCAAGGCATGGGTGGTGTGGATTTGCATGAAAATGCCGTGCAAAATTATAGGATAAATATCCGATCTAAAAAGTGGTATTGGCCATTTTTTATTTCAATTTTAAGCTCATCAGTTGTAAACGCATGGAAACTACACTGCTGTGTTTAAAAACAAAAAACGAAAAACCTATGCCGAAAAAGAACTTTCGTGTCGTAATAGCAAAAGAACTTCTGTTATCATCTAAGATATGTGAGAATTCTCCAGAGTTTTTAACTCGCACCTTACCAAGAGTCGATTACGAACACATTCCTATTGAACATAAAGACGGAAAACCTAGACGTTGCAAATTGAAAACCTGTAGAAAGCCAATAAAATGGATGTGCAAAAAATGCAATGTACACTTGCATCCAAAGTGTTTCGAAGCGTACCATCAAAAATAATTTTATCTATACATACAACAATTATAATTTTATATATTTTTAATAATCATATTTAATAAAATTTAAGGAAACTTGTTTTAAAATATGTTTTTTGTACGCAAAAACAATTTTTTTTTAATTTTTTAAGCAAAAAATAATTATGTTGAATAGCGGCCAGCGTTCGCGCTTGCGAACACCGGTTTCTGACCGTCTCAGTGTGGCTATGTGAATTTTGTGAACGGATTTGAATTCAGGAACCTCAACTTAGCTAAGAACTCGAATTTCATTGAATTCGGACTACATTTATGTTTCGCGGCCGGAAATGGGTTAAATACATACAATTTTTAAAGTAGAATGATTACGAAAACCATATGGGAATGGTGCTGGTGTCTTATTATTAAGAGTTCTGCTGTAAACAAAAGTCGTAATTCAACAAACGTGAAACAAACATATGTAACGGATAAATAAATAATAATATTCTCTCACTTTGACAATTAAGTAAAAAAAAACAAGCTGTCATTAAATTGATGCTAATGTGTCCTTTCTCCGATGTTACTGCGTCATCGCACTGAGGACATGTTCGTCATTTCTGTGATGCCGATGTGTCATCCCATTGATGACATAATTTCATTTTGACCCTGATGACACTTTGGCCGAGTGATGCTAAGGTTGACATCTCCATGATGAAAAGCGTCATGAGGTCAAAAACGAAGACACATGTTATAGTAATAATGTCAAAATACATCAGCGTTATGACGCCTTTTCTATCATTGAATAACTTGAGTGTTTGACAAGTCTCAATACAAAGTATTTTGGTGTGAAAACCCTTAGTAAGCCAAAAGATATGAAGCTAAACTACTATTTGTTTGCAGATTATTATAAAATGTCGATATCACGCTTCAGTTCATTTGGGCTGGGTTTTTGAGATCTCAGTTAACCAGAAAACAGATTTGTGCCGTCTTAAAATGTTGAAATTTAATGAAATAATAAAAAAATCACATTTCGCCGGAAAAATCGTAGTTTAAGATTACGTTAAACTAAGTTTAAACTTAATCCACAACTCAAAAACTCGGCCTTATTGTCTTAAAATGCAAAATGGATCTATACCTTATATTCGTATTTTGTTTTCTAACCTAACTGCAGAGCTAATAGCTCACCATGCTTTTAGGAGTTTTGTACGAATTTCACCACTTCAGAGAACAATTTGTCAATTACACAGGGCAACACACCAAAAGTTTCCTGACTTTTATCCATTGGTTTCTTGTAAAATTGAGAATACTGATTGCGGTGGGTTCATTAGTTTTTCTAGCAGTTTAAGTTTTAGAGATATAGTGACATTTACTCTTTGTATTAAAAGCGTAATATTTCACGAACGACCCTACAAACCTTTAAATACTTTTTAGATTACTAATCTTCATAAAATTCTCTTTCGTTTAAGTAGAGGATATTCAAAATTATGTTTGTTTAGGTTAGTCCTTAAAACTTGGAAAAATCCACTTGTTTTCTTCTATTTCCGTGTGTGTAAGAACTAGACATTCCAACGATCAAGTCTTATTTTAAAAAAAATCAAATCCATTAAAAGGATCCTGAAATATTTAGAAACCAACTTCACGTTTTATCTAATTTTCTACATGTTTAAAATAGTGCAAAAAAAACAGTCATCATGATGATTACGGTGGTCCCGCCAGACATTTAGTATCGCAAATTTAAATGTGTATATTTTCCCATTTGCTTGTCTCGATTGCAAATACATATGTATTCATTTTAAAATATTTGAAAAATACAGCTTTCCCAAAGTCGAAAGGTTTACGATACTGTGCAAAAAAATATTACCACAAAAAAAAAAAACAAAACCTGTCTGGATTATCTGCACAACATATTTTTGGCGAATCTGTATTTAAAATAACAGAAGACAATAAGTTAAGTTTACATACTCAATGATGGTAATTAGCTCCCAGCAAAAACTTGGTAATCACTTGCCATTACTGAACAACTTACTTTTCAATGACTACTTCATACCATCTGCATTACATAGAAGTAGTTTTGTAATGGCTGACATATAATCTGATACCTTAGTACTTGTGTATGAGTTGATTAAGGAAATTTATAATTCATTCATAATAAAATGCATCTACGGTTTAATTTTTTTCAAATCTAATACAAATTGGTTTTAAATATTTATTCTTACAATTTGTTTTTTTTTTATTACAATGAAAGGAAAATGCTTCATTTTCATAAAAAAAATTTCCTTGGGAAAATGAACTTAAGTTTGTCCAAGTTAAACAAAAAATTTTAATTGGGAACATAATAAACAATATACAAACATAACTATATTCATAAATTAATACAAAATTATAGTTTCCTTAAAAAAAATGTTTAATTGTTAATTAAAAAATGTAAGATTTAATAATTTCATACATCTAATGTTACATGTATGCCATTAATTTTATGAATTAAAAAAATTTTTTTATAAAAGCAAAAATTTTTTTATTAAAGCAATAATCAACAATTGCCTTCATAAATTTAAATTTTCATTATGACAATAAAAATGTCATTATAGTAATGAAACAAAAACTTTCAATCCACTTTCAATCAACGTTTTTACTGTTATTATGGACAATTTAATCTCATATTTACGCTCTTAATTGAGTAAAAAACATAGTTTTTTTATGCAAAAACTAGAATGCCCCAGTAGACAAGCTTGTCTATCAGCACCGAGGTTGCGCGATCGAATCCCACCAGAGACAGAAAAAAAAAACAAAGTAAAATAAAATAAGAAAAAAACAGACAAAAAGTAAAATAAAGTAAAATAAAATAAGAAAAAATAGAAGAAAAAAAATAAGAAAAAAAAAAAAAATTTTTTTTAAGTCATTATATGTTAGTTGTAATTTTGGTGACATCGGAGTAATAAGTTATTTCAGTCCCTATTTGTAAGCGAATGTGGTAATGACTTATTTAACTCCCTATTTGTAAGCGAGGGTGGTAAGTACTTGCCTCCAATGACATCACCGTGTTAAAATAATGAGTTAAAATGTCAATGTATAAGTAGTGAAGAGTCGTTATATTAGCTTTTTAACTCATTACTTTGCAATGTAAGTTTTTGCTGGGCTATTACTCAAAAATAAAATTGGTTTGAGTAAACTTACTACCACATTTGTCTAACTAATATGAACTTTAACCTTTATGTCAACAGCTGAAAAATTTTACTTACGTCAACAGTACGCATACCCGGGTATACACATATATTTTATATGGGATTTTTTTTTGTTATATGCTGTTTTGCGTTGGCGATTTTTAGTTTAAATATTTAGTTTAAATATTAAGTTTGGTTTTTACTAATGTGGTTTTGTGAGTTAAAATATTTGGAAAATGGGGTTTTTTAACAAACACAAGCTTTGTCGTTGTTTTCAAACTTACAGCCTGTTCATGGATTTCGAACGTCATCGTTCGCATAGAAAATTACATTACAAACAAAAACAAACATCGAACAATGTTCGAATTTTGTTTTTGTTTTCAATGTAATTTTCTATGCGAACGATGAAGTTCGATATCGTTAAACAGGCAGTTAATTTTTGGAAAAAATGTTATAACACCAGGTAATTCAGAGCAAGATAAAAATGGCTGATGATGAAAGCCTCACTCCAAGGCAAATAAATGCACTTGATTATGAGAGACAACAAGAACATATTTGTCAAAGATTTATTAGTGTCCGAAGGAGTTATGGACGGAACCGACGCTGGTGTATCTCCAAATTACTCCGATGTGGAAAAAATCCAGTTACCAAAATACAATATAGATGATGAAACTGAAGACAGTAACGATTTTTATGATATACGGTGTCAAAGTGGACTTTACTTTACGCAAAGATGGAATAATTTTGTTTGCTGCACCACCACAAGCTGTCAGGTTCCGTTCCCACAACATACTAAAGTCTGCAAACTATGAACAAGTAGGAAGTACACAACAGGTTTCTATTATGGAAACATTCAGGTTGATAATGTCCGATGAAATTGGTGACTTAATTATTCTTGAGACAGGAAAATAATGCTATGAGCGCGAGGATATAAAAAACCCTACACGACAACATTGTATATGGAAAGCTCTTACAAAAAGCGAGTTTGATTCGTATTTTGGTCTTCTCTTACTGAGTGGCGTAACAACGTTCACACTTAAGACTTTTGGAAAACAACCGCACATCCGCTATATCGCGGAGCGATAAGTGAACGGCGCATCTAGGCAATAGGACGCTTCATACGTTTTGATAACGGGAATACACGCGAGTAACGTAACCGAAAAAGCGGCAGCAATAAGAGTTATATTTTTGATGCTGAATAAAATCCTCGTCTGCACATTATGCAAAAGGTCTGCACATTATGCAAAAGACCCGTATTTGCAGTTCATTCAACTGATATGAGGCAATGCAATAGATTTAGTTAAAAATGTTTAATTATTGACAACTGGTTAATTTTCATCTTTAATTATAATATTAGTTTTGTGCATTTTTAACTTGAAAATTAATTTTACTTACTAACTTTATGCAATAAGCATGTAAAATAAATTTTATTTGTATAAGTTTGTCTATACATACCCAGGTATGCAGCTGTTGACGTAAGGGGTACAAATTGAAAATTGTCCTTCCCTTTGCCCCAACTTGACCAATTTCACCCAGGTGTAGGAATATGGTATAAAACACTTTTATTAAGGATATCATACAATTTCACGTCGATCTGAGGATTACTTTTCATGATATAGCGGTTCTAAAAGGCAAAACATACCCGGGTATGTAGCTGTTGACATAAAGCTTAAATTTTTTTGCATGCGACAAAGGAATTTAAGCTTTCATTAAATATAAGTATTTATTAGCGATCAAAGATGAGCTCACATGCTTTTGAAACAAAATGTCACATTTTGTTACTTAAAATGAATCAGTAAATATTTTAATATGGTTATGTTGCTTAAGGTACTGATTACTACATAATTTTATCTAGTTAAAAAAAAGTATTTATTACACCCGCAACATAATACTGAAGAGGATATTATGCGTTTTGTGCTGATGTTTAAAACACCTTAAAATGTCGGTGCTAGACCCATCTTTTAGTATGCTAATCGATTCAGAATCAGTTTTTAAATCTATCTAACCTTGTGCGCTAGGTACAGAATTATTTATTAAATTACTTATTCTAAATATATCTTTATTTAGGGAAATTTTGTTAAATAGGAACAAAACAAGATAAAATCAAGAAATTATTTTTATATTTTGGATTTTCTTGTTTCAACCCTTAGATGTCCCACATGGTCTGGCCAGACCATATTTGACTTTCATATGCAATATCTTTTTTTATAAAGTATATATATTCTGGGTCCATATGAGAAGAGAAGTTGATTTAACGATGTCCGTCTGTCCGTCTGTACGTTTTACGTTTGATATGTGTTTTCCGGATAATCCAGACATGATAGCGGCTAGGTTGTTTTACATTTATGTCACATATAGTCCACCATTTCCTGCTATTAAAATTCAGCAAGATCGGTCCACAAATGGCTGAGATATGATCAAACAACCACGACTGCCTCTAATTTTTCCAAAAAATCCCTTGTTGTTGTTGTATTTTTATTGCTTTTTTCTGTATATCTGGAGAACGGCAAGAGCCAAAGTTTCCAAATTAGGTACACACATTTAGGTTGTCAATACACACCACCCTACAAAATGTGGGCGGGAATGGAGAAATAGGCGTGGTACCTCTCATACAAAAATTATTAAAAATTGTATAAAAACCTGAATTTTTTGACTGTTATATGACCTATGGTTACGCCTTATATATATCAGAAGATCGGAAATTTTTAATAGAAAATATTTTCTGAAAAACTCGGGAAAATCGGTTCAGATACGAAAAAGTTATGACCAAAATATTAATTTTTTTTTGAAAAATACCCATTTTCAGGAACCATAATTCTTCCCGAGTCCAAGTTTTATAGCCAAAATAACTGGAAAATTTCTTCTTTAACACGTCGGTATATAAATCTGTCAAATCGGCTAAGAAATAGCAGAGTTATGAGCAAAATACTGAAATCCCAAAAATTACTCTTTTTATTTATAATTAAGTGTGTTTTTTATACCCTTCACCGAAGGTCTTACACCCTATAAAGTATATGGGGGGTGTGCTGGAAATCGCAAACGTAAAACGCAAGAACTTGGAGGCTGTTTATAATACACTTTTTATCAAATTTTTATAATTTTTGTTATAAAATTCAGTTTAATAGAGAAATGTTTGTATAATAATTGTCATAAAATTCTTTTATTACAGAAATCTTACTAAAAAACGACTTTTAAAATTCTTGCGTTTTGCGTTTGCGATTTCCAGCACACCCCTGTATATATTCTGGGTCCTTATGCAAAAAGAAGTTCAAATCCGGTTGTCGTTTCTTCTTCCAATCCCCTCACCCCCCTTCGTATTTGTTTACATATAATAGCATAATGCCCAATATGATTTTCGTTATCACCCTTCTTTATTATTTCATATATTTAACGAAATAATTTTAACAAATAGAAACTAAAAACGATTTAAAAAAAATATTTACCAGTTTTCGCTTTTTAAATTTCATTTATAATGAAGTTTTAAGTATTGTAAATATGTATGTATATGTAAAAGTTATTTAGTTGCTCTCTATTCTACTCGCACAATGGTGAAGGGTATATAAGATTAGGCACAGCCGAATATAACACTCTTACTTGTTTTTTTTTAGTAAATGTTTTATGAAACGAAGGCTATGAATTCTACAAGTCAGTTGTCCTGAATCGAATAAAAGCAATTTGGAATCATTTGGATCACACTTAAGGCACAACAACCCTCCCACAAGAAAAAGTTCGCTAAGTTCACCTCATGGTCTGGCTGGACCATGAGGTACCATTAAAATACATTAGAGGACAAAAATACTAACTCGCAATCCGATTATGTACAAGCGGTACCGTACCCGTCAAGTTCAACTTATTATCGTCCGTTGTGCGTTATATGTAAACCAAATAAAAGCCCAAAGTAAAACTCGTTTTTACTGCGGTAACTGTAACAAAGCTATGTGCCTTCAACATGGCAGAGAGACAAAAACGTATATTAGCGATGATTGTTTAACAGAATTACTGATATATTTTACAAATATATTAAAAAAGACTAATTTATTTTAAATTAACACAAAATAAGTACAAAATTTTGTTTAGTTTACTTATTTGGCAAAGGTTTTCAATCATGTTCTGGGCAGAAATGAGGTGCATTTAATGGTACTAAGGTTGTAGAACATAGTGAGAATCGGTTCACACCTTCATGCTTCATGCTTCTTTTCGGAATATTATCCCTGCGGGAAATTTGTGTCAATTGGTCCATAGACTGTTCCTGGGAGTTGTGAAAATAGAACAGGTACAAAAAGAAAGAACTCATGATCAGTGAAAGGAGAACCAATCATGGTACTGGTTCAGAAGAACAAAAAGGTAGAAAAAGTAATGAATTACAGTACAGTCTTCACCGGTGGGGTGACAAATTTTTGGGGCTTTCTAAAATTTGGTTCCTGAATTTAATTCTAGGACTTGTTTTATTGAAATAATACTACATTTTAGTAACTGTCACTAAACACGTCCATTGAGAATATATGTGTGACTGGTCAAATGGTGTCAATTGACCCCCTCCAATGGCACGCCCATGTAAAAGTGATAGGTCTTATACATAGAAAGTGTTAAAACTAGAACCGGCTTCTACCAACAAAGACTTATCACGGGACTATTTTGGTGTCAGTTCGCTTTCCTCTAGGGATTTTACTTATATTATTGCAATCTCAATCATCTTACCAAATTTTATTTGACCAGCTTTCATAACTTCCTTATAAATATCGAAGTTTACATAGAATGGCGTCACTTACTTTTATAATAGCTTCTTTGTGTTAGTAGGTCCAAAATTAAACATAGATCCTCTTTAAACGCCCTACTTAAAATCACATTAAGATAAAAAATCTCATATAGATGTAAAAACGTCACTACGTTCCGCGGAGGATATGGACTGTATTCAGTGGTAGATTCGCCTTTGTTACGATAACACCAGATACCCAAGCACTTGGTGCCTGCTTCAAAAATAGCGATCGAAATCAAAAAAAAAAGAAAATAGAGAGATG
Organism: Pollenia angustigena; assembly: GCA_930367215.1. Taxonomy (NCBI): domain Eukaryota; kingdom Metazoa; phylum Arthropoda; class Insecta; order Diptera; family Polleniidae; genus Pollenia; species Pollenia angustigena. Next base: position 181,559,217 of record OV884057.1, on the reverse strand, counting down.
AAAAGGTGATTTACCCCAGCAAAAAACGTTTCCTTCAAATGAAAACACTTTCCTTCTTCGACTTCACACGTTATAAACTTAAAGTTTTATTGAAGGTTAATAATGTTGAGTTTTTCACGCAAGAAAGTAACTACTTTTTGGTATGGCGGTTGTAAAATGACTAAACGAAAATTCTTCTAGAACAACTTCATTTTCTCAAAATTAATATAGAGTTAAAACACGTCAAACCATCACGAAAATATGGCATTTTCGGCATCAGCACCTCCGATTTTAATGAAATTCAACACAAATGTTATATGTAATTGGACTTTAACAAAACATAAATTTTCAGACCCCAGATTCTTTCGGCTTCCGAAATATGACGTCATAAAAGATGAGAAAAATGTGAAAAAAACTCAAAAGTCTCCTTACAAAAGGGGATATAACTCTTGAACTACGCAAGATAATTTAGTTTTTTTGGTATCGTTTTAAAGGTGAAAGTGCACCCTTTAAAATGATATGCATATTGTGTTTTTCTAAGAAAAGGTCAAAGGTAAATTTTTGGGGTCTTGAGTTCAAAGGTCCATATCTAGAAAAGTATATTTTTTAAAATTCTTAAAAAAATATATGTTAAGTATTATACCCTCTTCAACATTTGCAGAAAATTTAAAGGTGGAGACTCGATTGGTGTCAGAGTTATATACCAGAACGTGATTCTAAGTATGTTTTGTGTTCAAAAATCCCTTGTTGTTGTATTTTAATTATTTTTTTCAGTATATCTGGAGAACGGCAAGAGCCAAAGTTTCCAAATTTAGTACACAAATTTTAGTTATCAATACACACCATCCCACAAAATGTGGGTGGGACTGGAGAAGTGGGCGTGGTACCTCCCGTACAAAAAATATCAAAAAATTTTTGTATCTGAACCGATTTTTTAGAGAATATTTCCTACTAAAGATTTCCGATCTTTTGATATATACGGCGTAACCATGGATCATATGACAGTCCAAAGATTCAGGTTTTTATACAATTTTTGATATTTCTTGTACGGGCGGTACCACGCCCACTTCTCCAATCCCGACCACATTTTGTGGGATGGTGTGTATTGATACCTAAAATTTGTGTACTAAATTTGGAAACTTTGGCTCTTGCCGATCTCCAGATATACTGAAAAAAAATAATTAAAATACAACAACAACAAGGGGTTTTTGAACACAAAACATACTTAGAATCCCGTTCTGGTATATAACTCTGACACCAATCGAGTCTCCACCTTTAAATTTTCTGCAAATGTTGAAGAGGGTATAATACTTAACATATATTTTTTTAAGAATTTTAAAAAATATACTTTTCTAGATATGGAGCTTTGAACTCAAGACCCCAATAATTGAGCTTTGACCTTTTCTTAGAAAAACACAATATGCATATCATTTTAAAGGGTGCACTTTAACCTTTAAAACGATACCAATAAAACTTAATTATCGTGCGTAGTTCAAGAGTTCTATCCCCTTTTGTAAGGAGACTTTTGAGTTTTTTCACATTTTTCTCATCTTTTATGACGTCATATTTCGGAAGCCGAAAGAATCTGGGGTCTGAAAATTTATGTTTTGTTAAAGTCCAATAACATTCAACATTTGTGTTGAATTTCATTCAAATCGGAGGTGATGATGCCGAACGACTTAACGGTTTGACATGGATTCACTCTATAATAACTTAACGAAAGTACATAAAAAAAATGAAATATGAACTTAAAATAAACTTCTTGCTGACGGTGGCGCCGCAAGATGTCAAAGGTCAATCTAATTAGACCCCAGGGCTGGAAACATCGTTGCCTTCAGATTAGACGTAAACAGATGAAAATATATATAAATACTATTTGACACATAAAACTCTTACATTAATTTGAATCTCACATTTTTTTTCTTGCGGTTCCATGATTGAACATACATTGGTACCAAATAGGGTACAGCGTTAAAAATTTGTCTTTAATTCTGCAGTGTTAGGTATCTAATAGTCATGCCTAACCGACTAGATATACGTTTTTGCTTATTATTTTAAGATAGGTTGTAGCTTTTTATACCCTCCACCACAATTAGTTGTGAAGAGGGTACACACAGAAAAAAATCAATGTAAATTCGTTCAAAACAAGGTTGATTTTATATTTTTCAGTAGTGATTTTGCTTCATTGTTGTTTCATGTTAATTTAGCATGATTTTACAATAACTTGCGAACAACATTTTTTTCTTTTAAAATAACTGTAATTCATGTTATTTTAACATTGCGGTAAAGTTAGAGCAAAATGTTATTTATATTGAAAGAACAATCCGAATCACGTTGAATGAAAGTTATTTCAAGTTGAAACAACGTGAATTTCATGTAGAATCAAATTGGTTGGAGTGTAATATAAGACAGTGTGAAGACAGCATATGCATTTATTTAAGAATATTTTAAAACACTTACCCCTGTAACACATGTTCAATTTATTTTGTATCTCCTTTGTTAACAGAAGCATCAGCAGAATGGCCCGATATGGTTTTCGTCATCATTCTACTTTGAAAACTTAATGTACTATTTAACTAAATAATTTTAATTAAAAGAATACGGGAATTGTCTTCTTTTTATAACATATTTCAAACTTGAAAATAATAAAATGTACATACTTGAGTATGTTTGCATGTTAATTTAACAAGATAAACTTTTGATTTTAATATAAAACAGGTTTTTATGGATTCAATATTGAACAATGTTATTTTAACAGTGAATTATATTTAATAAACGTGATTTAAGGTTATTTTAATATTTTTCATTTTAAATTAATATGAAATAATGATAAATTTAAATAAAGGGCATACTTTTGCAGAATTTTACCATGATTCTCAATCAACATTTCGCCATGTTATTTTAACATTGGTATTTTTTTCTGTGTGTTTACTATGTTTATCATTCCGTGTGAAAATTTTTTATTATTCATCTTAGAACCCATAAAGTAAATATATTCTGGGTCCTTGAGTAATTCTGAGTCGTTTTAGCCATCCGTCTGTTTGACTGTCTGTCCGTCTATTGAAAACACGCTCACTTTCGAAAAACTCAAAAGAATAAACAAGCTTGGTGTGAAATTGCTTGTTATCCTAAGCAGTTTGGGATAATTATAATATAGTATAATTTTGTTATAAAAACTAACATAAAATTCGTTTTGCTCGACTGGAAACCACGCTGTAAAATTTCGCGAAGATCCGTTCATAATTTACCCTAGGCCCAATTTGTACGCCTAAAACCGTAAAAAATAACGCTTTCATAACAAAATTTGATACATCACAGTTCTATAAGACTAGAAATAAGACTATAAAGTTTCGTGAAGATTGGTCCATAATTTACCATAGGTCACATATAAACCCTTCTCCCGGAAAACAGTTTAGTACACCTAAAACCATAATTAATAAGGCTAACATAACAAGTTTTGCCTCGTCACAGTTTTATAGGACATAATTTTCCCTAGGCCCCAATTAAACCCTTCTCCCGGAAAACAGTTAAGTACGCCTAAAACCGTAGCTAACAATGCTATCATATTAGAAATAAGTGCGTCACAGTCTTATAGGACTAAAACAAAGACTTAAACGTTTTCTGTAGATCGGTCTATAAATTACCCTAGGGACCATGTAAACCCTACTCCTGGAAAACAATTTAGTATGCCTAAAACCTTACAAAAGAATGCTATCAGAATAAAATTTAATACTTCATAGTTTTATAAGACTAGAAATTACACTGTGAAATTTCGTGAAGATCGGTCCATAATTTACCCTAGTCCCCATATAAAGCCCACTCTAGTAAAATAAATAAATACGCCTAAAACCGTAGCAGATATAGATATTGCGGTAAAATTTCTTCCAATTTAGCTTCATAATATGGTTGTGGCTTTTTGATGGAGGACTAATTCAAACATAATATGGTTGTCGGTGACAATAATATTGTTAAATGAATCATATGTTTACAATTTTCTTTAAAAATAGTTTTGTTAGAGGTGAGCATATTTAAAAATGTTTTTACTCTGGGTGAAACATGTTGATAATTTTCATAGATGGGCATTTTGCAGTACCAGTACTTTTTCAGTATTTTCCTTTTTTACTGCTTACTGAAAAAAAAAATCAGTATTCAGGGGGAAAAAAAATCAGTATTCAGTAAATATATATATATATATATTTAATATATATAAATATGTACATATTTAATTTTTATTATTTATAATAATTTAATAAATAATTAATATTAGTATTAAATTTTTATTAAAAATGTTGACAAATTATAAGAATAATCTTTTTTTATATATATATTTACTGAATACTGATTTTTTTTTCAGTAATCAGTAAAAAAAGAAAATACTGAAAAAGTACTGGTACTGCAAAATGCCCATCTATGATAATTTTACCCCGAAGATTTCTATAGGGTTTAGGTGAAAACAAAGAACTAAATACTCGTTTAACACTGAAAAGTTAATAGCTTTGTACGAAGGCGTTAAATCAAAAAAATATTCCTTAGCTGTGATGCTTAATTTCTTTAACACTGGTTTTTCAAACCAAACTGAAATAATCCTTAAATATCTTTCCCAACTAGGGATTATTACACCATTACCCCAATTAAAATTTTCCTAATAAACATGAGTTTCACTTTATCCCTCCAAAACTTTTATATATTTTTTTTATAAACACAAATAAGTTAAAACATGTTTATATGTATAAGTCTTATTGTCTTAATAGACCGGAAAAGCAAGCTCATCACCATAAATCAATGAAATCAAAATAATAACCAATGCTCTTATTTTCTGGCACCCTTTTTTTGTTATTCACTTTTACACGGCTTAATACAAATTACAGAAAACAAAATAACATCAGCAACAACAGCCAAAAACATGAAACCAAGAAAAAAGGAAAATCTTTAAATACATTTTCATATTCCTTTACACTTGAGTAATTGTTTTGAACAAAAGAAAATTAAAAGCCTTTTATATCATTACGCCTTCATGCCTGACCTCCACATTGTTTGTTTTTTTATTACTCTAATCACTGGAGAAAGGGTTATAAACTTTCTCTGGCGTTTGAGTGGTACAGACGACTAAGGGCTACGACATTAAATGATACAAAGTTAAGCAAACCTTGATTGAGCTCTGGTTTAACTTTGTATTTTACTCACATACACATATAAAACAAAAACAAACCAAGTACAAATGACAAAACGCATCAATGTAACTGAAATAACAAAAGTTTAATTTCTTCACTTGCCAGCGCAAAACTTGAATGTATGTCAGTTCATTATGTGATTCCGATCAGAGTTGTAAAATGATATTTAAATTTACACAGCTAAAATATCTATTAAGTTAACTTTTTAATACCCTCTACATTGTAGAGTCTACAACTATTGGTAAATGAGGCTGCATTAAATTTGTCATTTCGTGTAAATACAGTATATAAACACTGGATCCTTGAGATAATAAATCGATTAAACGATAAACATCTGTCTGTTGAAATCAAGTTTTCTTTTGAACGACTCGAAATAAAAAAATAATTTTGATGTCAAATTGTTACCGATAACACTAGTTCACAAATTTGTAACTTTTTACCGTTACTTCAAAAATGAGGACAATTTTATTCCAAACATACGTGTAACAAAATAGCTATCATCCGACAAAAAAAAGAAAGTTGCAATCCAATTAGCAAAAACATCCAAATTTTAAATAAAAAACTTTTTGTTTCTTGGCTGTGTTGATTGGATTAGGATTAAGTGTTGACAGATAATTTAATTTGTTTACATAATTCTATTTTTGGTCAAAAATTTTATTTATTTCCTCTTCGATTTCTCCTTTTATGTTGCGATGACGTTTCACGAATTTGCATCCAGCAGTATTCATCCATCATGGTCTGTTCCCAATGGCGCTGATAATGCTTTTTTATTACTGCAAGACCTCGATGAGATCTTTTACCATGTTAGTCACAATGAAACAAGTCTAAAAAGTTTTAAAGAAAACGAATTTTCAATGACATGTGCCCTTCTGTAATTACAGGAAGCCCATTTAGTCTTTAAATAATACTGATTCTTTTATTTATATGATATACACCTATGGCATGAAAGTCTTCCATCATATTTTGAATAAGGTGACGATCGCTATGGCTTCTGAAAAGAATTTCACTTACTATTTTCTGAAAAGAATTCCATATATCTGTGAGCGATTGCGACATTAAAACAACTCCTATCTCTATGTCCGTAATTTCGAAATCTCTTTTGACAAGTTAAAGTCACGATGTAAATCATCAAGTGCGTTTTGACTCATAGTTTAATGTTCGTATCACCTATAGAATTAAAACTCAGACTTTATTCTTTTTCTTCATTGTCTGACGCTACTTTTAATGCTGGGGGTTTTCCCTTTGGGATAAAGCAATTAGTCATATGATCAATTGTATCCTTCCATTCAACTGGCTCACCGAATGACAAATACTCCTCCATGCCCTTACCAAATTTAGCTAATTTTACAAAACACGTAGAATAAAATACGTTTCCAGTCCATGGCTTATTGACAAATCTGGCTAAGCACCGAAAATAAAATTTATAAAATTTCAAAAAGTTTTTGATCAACTTTCTTCGGACACTTTTTTAATAATGTAGACAGATAATAAACAAACTAAGAGTAATCGAGTAAAAATTAACATATTTTAAAATACAATGTAATTTATAAATTTCTAAAGTTATTAAAACAACAAACGCAACAATGAAAGTCATAGACTTAAAAGACAACTTTTCTTAAAGCAATGCCTTGAGTTCATTAATGAATGGTAGCCGGCTTCACTGCACAGCGGTTGAAAAATTTGTGCATTGTTTTTTTTTTTGTGCTGCTTTGTCAACGCATTTGTTTTCAGTGATGCTTTGCAACATTGCATTTATAAAGGCATCCAATCCAGCCTCTTTAAATAGACCGATAACTGAAAGCATACTTCCTAAACCGCAATAAGGTACCTGAATGCAGTAGTAGCATTGATAAATTGTTTGATTTTATTGATTTTATAAAAATTCAAATTCGGATGTTATTTAAGCATTATTGGCAAATTAGTAAAGATCGCAACATAATTTACCATAGGCCCCATATATGTATCCAATAAAGTCCGCTCTCATAAAACACTTTAGTACGCCTAAAACCGTAACGAATTATGCTATTCATAGCAATTTGTTATCTCTAACTAGAGAGCACAATGCCAGCCAAATTTCGTGAGGATTGGTCCATTATTTACAATAGGTCGCATACAAAGCCAATTTTCTAAGGCGTTCTTTTAAAATGCGTCTAAAACCGCAATGAATTATAATAATGTAGATCAGTTCTTGATCTTTAATTTATAGATTCCATATAAAGCCCACTTCTGTAATATTCTTACTCAAGATGCAGGTAATAAAAAATTTGGCATTGCGGAATGTAGTACTTTTACTTCGTTTTAAATAATTTTAAAATTGATTTTACCCAAGGCGAATTCGCGACAGGTTGCAGCGAATATCCTGTTAACTTTAACAATTCGAAAAATTACTTTTGGTTTAACAGTGTTTTGTTTAGAAATGGTTGACATTTCGCGCCGTAAACACTAACAGTAATATGCGAATAAAACTTCGCTTGTTTCTATTGTTTTTGTATCGGTGTAGTTTAAGAAGATCTTATGGCGATTTCTTTCCTGAGGAAAATATGTTACAGTATATACATGTAACACATTCACTCGAAGTGTTACATGTTGTGCAATTTCCATAGAACACAATTAGTGCTTTTATTTACAACTATTACACTTTCATCATTAATGTACTTAATGAGCAATTTTAAAAGCTATTTAAGCGTTTTCTGCACGCTATTACGGGTTTGAAACAAATATTAACATCACTAATAGCTTATAAAAATTAAAACGATTATAATATAAACAGAATTTTTTTGATTTTAATGTGCAAATAATTTTATATTTTGTTTTAAAACAATTTTTGTACAAAATAATGAGCGGTATCAATTATGACACACAAAATAAAACATTTGTTGTACAAACAAAGTAGTAAGTACCAAAGTTGTAGAACAGGGCAGTATGAACACCTTAAGTAAAAGTAAGGGTAAGATATGCAACATGTTTTGCACGTTTTTCATCAACATATTCACAAAAGAAATTGAAAATTTTTCCCACAGTTGTATTTTTTGTACAAACGAACACAAAAATGTAGAACATGTAACATTAATGCAACATTTTTCTCAGAAAAGAAATCGCCATTAGTGTGTCCAGTAGTACGATGTTGTTTTTATCGAACTAATGTAACTGTACAACTGCCCTGCCCTGTTCAGAATATTTAGCTAGCAGGTTAGTTTGACTGTGCTTTATGTGCGTGAATACGTAAATTTAAGTGTGTTGAATTAGTCTATAAGAAAGTTTTAATATTAATTTTTTTTGTATTTGTGTGAGTTTTGTAGTTAGTTTCTGTGTTTGTGCGTATACACAGAATGTGTGCGCTTGGTAAATGACAGCCAAAGGATAAACATCTAAATAGAAGTAATTTGTCTTTGTGACTGTTCAGCATCAAAGTAAACTATTATTCATTCATCCTTAACGAAAACAAAAAACAACAGCAACAACGTCAACAGTACACAGATAAACAAACCAAGAAATGTAAAACATTATAGCAACAATGTATTTGTAGCTGTTTTTATTGCTGTTGTAGTTGTTGTTATTTTAACATAATCACTGGTTTTATGCAAAGTGGAGTTTATCGGAAATTTGATTGAGAATAAGATGAAGAGAACATTAACTGAATATAATTTATATACATACATTTTAGACAGAGAAGGCCAAAATATTATAATAAAGGTCTAGATAGCAAGGAAGATTTTTAGATTAACCATAACTTGGGCAGTATTTACATTTGTAAATATTAAATTTTTGAAATAGCTATAATTTTTACATTTGTGGTCCTATAAGGTTATGATTCGGACTCAGTGACTCTTTTTTCATGCTTTTTCTGACAATAGAAATAATTATTAAAAAATAACATAAAATTAACGTTTTTTTCAAATTTTTGGTTTTTTCTTCCTAATCGGGCAGTATTTACAAATGTAAATAAACTAATTTTTTGCGGTTTTTATAAAAGTTCAATTTATTTTGCTCATAAAATTATGTTTTTATAAGTAATAAAAATAAAAAAATATGTATGTTTATAAAGAGTTAGAAGATTAGTTGTTTGTACATTGTGTGCATTTTGTTTGCACCTTGCTGTGTTCGATGCAAATTGGCTTTTTGCACTGGCCACACAGCTCGCGCGTTGAGCGCTTTCTTTTGCTTTCCTCTTGATTGCAAATATAACATGCGCCTTTTACTCTTGAATGTCCCCGATCATCTTCATCTGGGACAAAATCATGTGCTGTTGCGCTATTTAGTGCATGAATAGAAGTACCCACAATACATTCAATTGCACTCTTTGTGGGAAAATATCAAGTGACGCGAGAAATTTGTGATCTTCTCAGAATTAAAGGCATACACAATTGTTCTTCTAGTTGTTGCAAAAATAAACGACGCCCACCTCTTGATAAAAATAATAAATAAAAAAGATTTCCATATATTCACATATTTTGTGAAAAATAATTACCATTTCTTGGGGCAAATTTTGACGGAAAATTCTCGGTATATATTATAGAAGAAGCAAGTGCTGATATATCCAGCATGTTGAAAAACAGCGCAAGCGGGCAACGATTTGTTTTGCGTTGTGAAGAATACTGTCGTAGCATGTGATCTATTACATCAACACCTCCCTTCGTCTGGTTATAAAACAAAATTATGTTTGGCTTTTGCTTTACCTAGGGTTTACACTTGCAAGTGCAAGTGCGAAAAACTCAATACACTCACACATTTTTACTAACACCATCGCATTTTTCGAACTTGCAGCCCAACTTGCAAGAGAATTTGCTTGCAAGTAAATTTTTGACACTTGCAGCAAGTAAAATGACAAATGAAGAAACAGTGTTACCATGGATGGCTTTTGTATAAATTTTCTAGTACTTAGTAATATAAAAGTTATGTTTATAGCGGATTTTCTGTGTATTTATAAAAAATAACACGTAAAAAAGAGAACAACTATACAACAACCCATCTCAATGGTAATTTTATCATAAATTTCAAGCATTTTGAAAAAAAAATTGTTAATCAAAATATTTTCTCAGTAATATTATGAAATCGGCACTACGGCAATACTGGAGTCAGATATTTTATAAAATAAACATAATTTTTTCATCCAGATGGACCACAAATTAAATAAAGAAGGAATTATTAAATTTATTTTGTTATAACTTGTTAATATTTTTACACAGCGTTTACATTTGCCAGTACTGGCAAGACAGTTAGCATATACATATTAGTTGGCAAAACAATGCAAAAACAAAATAGCTGTAAAAGTGTTTATGTATTAGTGAAAAAGTTTGAATGAATTGCTACTGTCTTGCCAGTACTGGCAAATGTAAACGCTATGTTAACATGGTAATGCTGTTAAACCGAAAAACAAAGTTTTTTTATAGGATGTTTTCGCTTCGAGAACATTTGAAAAATGAACTTACAACTGACTGTGTAAACACTCAAGCTACTTGCAAGACTTTCGGCTTTTTCTTCGACTTTTTCGTTGATAATACGTATATACTACTTGCAAGTAATTACTTGCATGTGTAAAGGCAGGGTTATATCTGAGATTGTATTGTCGCATGGCATTGTAGAAAGTAAAACAACGGCTTTGTTCTTTTTAGGAACATAAGAGCAAATTGTTTTGTCTTCTCCATATCCAAATATGCTCGAATGCTCTACTCTGTGAGATGAGGGCTTTAATTCCAAGGGCACGTATGGTTTATTTTTTCAGCATTCCAACTAGACATAATTTCCAGTTTGCAAGTGTATCTGCAAGTGGAAGACTTGTGAAGAAGTTGTCGCATGTAACATTTCTTTCTGTGTTTTTATAGTGTTCCACTAAATCTTTGACCACTCTCTCTCCTTGGCTTTTTTCTCTTTCGTTGCCTGATTTTCCAGTATATATTTGTCCTGTTAGAAGGTAGTATGATTTTGCATCGCACACCCACCATAGCTTTATACCGTATTTCGCGGGCTTAGATGGAATGTATTGAGTGAACTTACATAGTTCGACCTCTAAAAGGGAAGAGTTGTTCATCAACAGTTATATTTTCGTGTGGTCTGTAGTTTTGGCGCAAATTGGCATTGAGCATTTCGAAAATTTCAGAAATCGGAGCAGCCTTGTCTGTTACGGATCGGTTCTCTCTAGTATTTTGTTGATCAAACGAATGAATCTTAAAATTGGCTTGAAACGTTTTGACGACATAGCTGCTCTGTACAAAGGAAATTAAGTTTTTTGCCAGAGTGCTTTAAGTCTCTCATGGTTGGCGTTATGGCTACCAATTTCTAGCAATAAACCGAAGAATGTACAAAGCTCTTCTTCCGATACATCTTTCCAAATATATTTTCTGAAGGTGATGTGAAACAAATTTCTGCATAGGAAAAAGATTGCAAAATTTATATTTAATTTTAACTTACCCTGCATTGCCTGTTCTTTTATATAGTTCTTGGTATTCAGCTTTGCCTTCTCTGTTCGTATTTCTTAATATAATTGACTGAATTGTCGGGTGCATTATAGCATAAAAAATTTCAGTTATGCTCATATTTTTTGTGTTTGGATTAATACCAACAAAACGACTTTTACGGAATATGTTCTGTTTCCTCATCCTCTGAAAACCATACTTAGAACGATTCCACTTGGTTCCATCTTTAGCAAGAAAATAACTTCTTTCGCCAATGACTGGCATATCTGCTGCTTCCATTTCATCGTCAGACTGAAAATCATTTTCTGAGTCTCCTCCGTGGCCAAGTTCAACTGGATGTGCCTCTACTTCTGTATCAGAAGCATTACCATTTAACTCGGTATATTGCATGGTCATTTTCGTCTGGTAGTACGGTCATATCGCCTTCGTCAGGTACAGCACTAATTTTATTATCAAATTGCAAAGAAAAGTAATGTTATCTCCAAGTGTCTTTCAAAATAATTCAGAAAACATATAAAAGTATACATATTTACAAATATAAATACTGCCAGAATTCGTAGTAAAAAATTGGTGCCCAAGTTAGGGTTAAAAAATTCGACAAAACTTAAAAACTAGATATACAGCCATGTCACAGAAAACAATTCCGCTCGGAAACGGAATTCATTCCGTATTTTGGTGCTTCAGAAAATGACGAACAAATGTTTCGGAATGAAACCATTTTTGTTTTCATGAACGGTATAGGAGTTGTCTGTATCTGAAAGGCCATAAAACTATCAAAATACAATTCCGAACGGAATCATTCCGAACGGAATTGTACTCTGTGACATGGCCCATAGTTTTAACACGAATAAGGCAGAAAATTTCTATAAGAAATAGTTTAGGTCTCTAAATTAATTACGATATTGGACAAAAATTAACGTAAACCAAATCATGAATTTTGATTCAGAAAGAAACAATAGCAAATTATATTTTCGATTTTGATTAATATTGATTAAAACTATGATCAAAAAGCTGTGTAATTTCAATCAGTGCAATATAGTTAATTTTAAGTTTTTTTCTGGCCAAAACTAATTTTTAGCCAAACGACTGGGCCAAATTAAACGATTTTTTTAATGCGATATTTGGAGGACTTCCTCCATCCTGCGGCCCCAAAATGGTTTGTCACGCACTGTCACGGGGAAAAAGTGGGTCACACGCGAGTTACGATAGTAATTAACTATCTTGAAAGTTAGTGTCGCCTTAATACCCTTTTTAGTTTCTTTTTATATTATTTTCTAAAATATGTTATTACCTTGATGTTCCTTCTATTTCATAATTATTACTCTAACTTTAAGTACTCTTTAAATAGTTTTTAAGATTAGTATTTAGTCTGTTATTATCACTTGAATTGAAAACAATAAAGAATATTCTTCATTTATAAATAAAGACAATAAATTGTGTTATATATTATTTATTACATAACTGGCGCAGTCTAAATTGAAACCTACAAAACTATTATTAATAAAAAAAAAACAATTCGCTCAACAGGAATAATTATTAAATATAAATAAATTATTAAATAAAACATGAATCAATAATTACTGATATAGTAAAGAAACAAACATTTGGAAATTAAAGTGAAAGGAATGTACATACATATCTACATATATAAATTGCATTCAGTTTTTAACAAAAACATATCGTGAAAACTTTATTAATTACTTTATTAAAAACTTTAGTACAGTTTATAACAAAAGGTTAAATTAAAAATATTAAAAAAAATAATAAATAATAATAAAAGAACATTGGTTGGGTACAAAAGTCACACAATTAAACATACTTATGAACTAGACCTTGAAAACAAATTTTTAAATAAATTGTTTTTGTAACAGCTAAGGGAATTTAAACATAAGAAAGATGTGCAACTGAAACCCGATTTTGAGTAAATAATAAAAACAAAAAAAAACCAACAGCACTTAGTGGGAAGCAATTGGGCTGTAAATGTAAATTAAAAAAGAGAGCAAACGTGACAACAACAAATAGTGAACTAATAATAAATTCATCATGGAGCTATCATTTACTCTTTCTATGAACGACTTATTAAAAGATGCCCACCGCATTCATGAATTTAGTGGCAATGACGAGTACGCCTTAACTTCATTTCTAAGAGAATGTGTCTACATTATTTTTGTTTGTACAAGGTCAACCAGATGCAAAACAATATATTTACCAACGTATTATAATAAACAAAATCCAAGGAGAAGCGCTACATGTTTTAAGAACATTAGGAGCAAATCCAAATTGGGAAGAGACAAAGCAGGCACTCATTAGTAACTTTGGCGTAAAGCAGTCTTAAGCTTTTATGCATTTGACAAAAAAGTTGAATCAGTGTAATTGTATATGACAAGTTACACAACAAAATGCAGAGAATGCATAGACGCATCAACGCATGAAAGTAGGTTTACTTTCTACTTTTGTATCCGTCGCATGTGTGGTGAAAAAAAGTCAGCTGTTATTGATGGCCATGGATGGCAAATCATATTTTATTTTCAATGTTATCGATAAATATGTTTGTGTGGTGGATTACTTTTTACTATGTTAAGAGAAAAAGCTTTCGTTATAAAGATTGTATAAACTTTAATGAATAAAATACATTAAAATTAAATTTTAGCACAATTTCACAAGAACAAAATTTGCCATTCTACTTATCGATTACTTTTATCGTCTGAGTGTCATCTTTGTTGTGCTTATTATTTTTTTTAACAAATACCATGAATTGGAAACATATTGATACCGTGAAAAATCAAGAATATTTTTATAATAAAAGCTTACTCCCCTATAATTCTATTAAAATATCAATTACACTCTCAATTTCTTGCAAAATTGTTTTTAATTGTTAAACATATTAACACAGCAGCTGATAAAAAAAAAAATTGGCGCATAAAACGCTTTGCATGTAACTTGAATTTAGAAACGCATAAAATGCACAAAAAGTATCATACGCATCTACGAATGAACGCATGGTGTGGACCTTAAGCTTTATCATCAACTTTATCAAGAGGCATTTGAGGCGAAAAATAATTGTATTGTAAGTTATTATAAATATTTAAGAGATATTCTATGTAAAATTAATGAAAAGTATGAATATGACGTATATAAACCTATTGAATTTAGCCCCACATATGCGGAGAAAATTATTTTAAAAACTTTTATAAATAATATTGATGTTAATTTGGCTTTTGTTATTATTAACAGAAATTTGACAAAGTTAAGAAATGCCTTTAATTTACTAGAAAACGAGGGTCTTATTAGAAATAAATTTGAGGAAAGAAAAACTAATGTTGATCGTAGCAATAAAAATAACAACAGAGCATATGGAAACAGCGAGAATAATTTACACAATAATACCGGTGAAAATATTAACAACCGGGCTCTAGATAGCAGATCAAATTCATACCAGTATAGAAATCAATATAATGTCAAAAGCAGTCCTTCAAACGTTCAGAATTTAGGCAGAAATAATGTAGGTCTTAGTAACGGAAATTCCTATAATGATCGTAGACCATTCCAGCCAATAAATAGAAGTGTGAATGTTAGACAAAATAGTACTCAAATGGATGTGGATCATCTTCAGGAAGGCGAAGGGATGTATGATTGACTACGGATGGAGTCAAACCTGATCCGACTAAAATTGATACAATACTGGGATTGAAAATTCCAACAACAATTAAGGGAATCAAGTCATTTTTGGGAATTACGGGGTACTACCGTAAATTTATCAGGGATTTTTCCAAGGTAGCATATCCTATTATAAAATATTTGAAAAAGAATACCAAATTGAATGTGGATGATCCAAATTACATTATCGCTTTTGAGAAATTAAAGAGAATTATTACTGAGGCTCCAGTACATAAATATCCGGATTTTCGCAGGTCATTTCAACTTACGACAGATGCTAGTTTAAACTCGTTAGGAGCTGTTTTACAGCAGAATGGACATCCCATATGTTTCGCTAGTAGGACCTTGAATGACCATGAGAGGAATTATTCGGCTACGGAGAGGGAACTGTTGGCAATAGTGTGGGCTACAAATTATTTTAGGCCATATTTGTACGGCGTAAAATTTGAAATTCTTTCTGATCACCAACCACTCAAGTGGCTGTTTGTAAAATCTCAATGTAGGGAATTAAATCCAAGACTTCATCGATGGTTTTTGAAATTAAGTGAATTTAATTTAACGGTTAATTACATCAAGGGAAAGGACAATCAAGTGGCTGATTTTTTGAGCCGTATAGACAATGATTCTGGCGAGATTAACGTTTTAGGGAATAATGAGGACGATTCTTTATATAATAATATAGACAATGATATGGGTACAATTCACTCTCAGGAGGAGGATTTACATGACCATATCGGTATATTGGATACGATAGTAAACAGATTTAGGACGCAAATAATTTTAACTGATAATAAGACAACGGAGTTTGAATTGAAAAATAGAAATAGAAAGATTTATTTGAATTCTGAGGACCTACGAGGCGATTTTGATATTATTTTGGTGCGAAACATAACAAAGGGAAAAGTAGGAATTTTTACGGAATTAACGGATTATCGGTACAATATTTTACAGAAGCGGATTATATAATTATTTAAAGAGAGGACGGACTTAAAATTTGTAAGGTGCTCGTATAATGCTAGGGAATTATCATCTGAAGATGAGGCCTTCGGGCAAATTGACCATTACCACAGGAATGAAACCGAACATTCGGGGATAAATGAGAACTATTAGGGTTTGAAGAAGCTGATATATTATCCGAATTTGAGAATTTTAGTTCAGAAATATGTGAATAACTGTGATGTTTGTAATAGTGCAAAATTTTACCGAAATCCAGTGAGGGAAAAATGCAGGCATACACAGACTTCAACTGATGTTAGGCAGGTTGTTCATATGGATGAGTACACTAATTCTAAATTAAATTTTTTAACTTTTATTGACAAATTTTCTAAATTTGCTACCGCATATTGTTTAGAAGATAGAACTAATCAAACAATTATTGAGAAACTGATGTTGTACAAGTCTCAAAGAGGACATTTTGATAAGCTGGTTACGGATAATGAATTCAGGGCCATTAATATTAGGGAGTATCTTCGGAATGAGGGTTTAGGACTTCATTTGGTGAAACCTTATAACCATACTGGTAATGCTGATATTGAGAGATTGCATAGCACAATTAGTGAGAAAATTAGAGTATTGACGGTCGAAAATCGGCATATGAGTATAAAAGAAAAAATGAGTAAATCTATAGAATATTACAATAATAGTTTCCATTCAGTTATAGGAGAGAAGCCTATAAATACACAGTAGCACATTTTTTAACTTCATAATCTTGAACCAATTGATACCCCCAAAATCTGAAAGCTTATGATGGTAGTAGAAAAACCCTAGGTGGGTTTTGCATTATTAGCTAAGGTTTTTTTTTAATTCATGTTTGAAGTTTTCGACTGGGGGTGTATTTAAGTACAATTTTCAAAAACATGTACTGATTCTTGAGTCTATGTATATCTCGTGAACTATTCGAGATATCGCTTGTCTCCCTTCGGCAAATTTTAAGCTCTTCATCAGATCTAAAAATTTCACGTTAAGATAAAATCGAAAAAAACAACAACATCTTACTCAAAACAGCAAAACTGTTAAAAAACTTGCTCAGGCTTGCTGATTGTTTCTTCGGGCTCGAACGGTGGATCAGCCAGCACATTGTCAAACGTTTTATCAGTCCATACAGTTGCTCTATCTGGACTAGATAGTCTTCGTGGTGGGTTGGCTTTAGAATGTTCTTGAGGGAGAGATGCATGAGGACCAGGAATGTACACTACATTTGACATTTTTTTCTATTCATTTTATTTTTAAAATTTATACATCCGTAGCATGTGTTTTCATCGTGTCCTTTTGGTTCCGTCCATATTACTGGTGTTCCATAAGGCAGTGGGCTTGGTTTTCTGTTTATCCAGTTGAATATGTAGCAAAAGCAACGTCTGCACACTACATCTGGTGTCCACGAACAATCGAATAAGTCCAACTGGTCAGAATAATATAAGAGGTACACATTTCTAAATTCAGCAGTAAAATTAGTTTTTTGTGTTTTAATTGAACGTTTGGGAACATAAATACCACAAACTTAGGAAAACAAGTTCAGCTTCCAACACTTTTCCTTATCATTTTTTTTTCTACAATGTATGCCGCAATATTCAAATTCCCCAAATTTATTTAATTCGAACGTGCAATCAAAACAATGCAAATTTTTTGACATTTGATATACATAGTTTGATAAGACTCAATGATCAAAAAATTAAAGCCGATAACGTACTTGTTAACTATTCTCTTAAAAATTTTATTCTCTTAATTTTTTGTGCATTTTTTTTTTTTTTTTTTTTTGCTTAAAACAGGTGTGCAAGCGAAAAGGTCGGGAACATGTTTTCAGATAATGAGACTAGCTACGAAAGCGACGACTAAAGTTAAATATATATTTAAAAAGATTTGAAGTGTCCTTATTTTTCATTTTTTACGTTCAAAATCATCAATTTTTCGCAGTTTTTGACAGTTTTGCTGTTTTGAGTAAGATGTTGTTATTTTTTTCGATTTTATCTCAAGGTAAAATTTTTAGATCTGATGAAGCTTAAAATTTGCCGAAGAGAGACAAGCGATATCTCGAATAGTTCACGAGATATAGACTTAAGAATCAGTACATGATTTTGAAAATTGTACTAAAATACACCCCCAGTCGAAAACTTCAAAAATGAATTAAAAAAAAACCTTAGCTAATAATGCAAAACCCAGCTAGGGTTTTTCTTCTTCCATCATAAGCTTTCAGATTTTGGGGGTCTCAATTGGTTCAAGATTTTAGTGCTGCACTGTGATATAGAATATGGTAAATGTGACAAGGTTAAAATACACGGGACTATGAAGTCATAAAGGCAAAATTGTATTGAGAGAAGAAATAAAACTAGGGAAGATTATCAGGATCAGAGAAATATAGGATATAAAAAACTTATAGGTCTTTGAGACACAAGGAACAGCCAAAATTTAGAAGAAGTGAACTTCAAAATATACATAGCTTTAATATAAAAAGACCTAAAAAAATTTGAAGGAATCATAAATATAAGAGATTTCGTTGAACCTAATATTTAATTTTTATGTTAAAATTTAATATTTCTTTTTAATTAAATTGTTTTATTTACTATATGTAAATGCGTTAAAAAAAAATGTATTTATATCACATTATTTAATACATATAAAAAAAAAAATAAAAATTTATAACATTTAGAATTTAATGTATTAATTTTCGTATACTAGCTTTAAGCATTAAGTTTTTGTTTTTTAAGAATTCAGGAGAGTCCTTTACTAAATGAAGGGGCAGTTACGATAGTTATTAACTATCTTGAGAGTTAGTGCCGCCTTAATACCCTTTTTAGTTTCTTTTTATATTATTTTCTAAAATATGTTATTACCTTGATGTTCCTTCTATTTCATAATTATTACTCTGACTTTAAGTACTCTTTAAATAGTTTTTAAGATTAGTATTTAGTCTGTTATTATCACTTGAATTGAAAACAATAAAGAATATTCTTCATTTATAAATAAAGACAATAAATTGTGTTATATATTATTAATTACATAACTCGCGCTCACGCATTATCACGGAAAAAATATTTTTATTTTATTACACACTCTCGCACATTCTTGGAAAAAAAAAATGTTCCGCTCACGTGCGAAAATTTCAAAACACTTCTATTAAAACCATTAATTTTTTATTCCCACACAAAAGAAACTTTTGTTTTAAAAAAATTTTATTGCAAAATTTCGCTTTATATGTTTAAATAATCAATTAAATTAAAAAACCAACTTGAATTTAAGAAAACATGCCTCTCAATTTCTTCATCTTCGCTCTCAGAATATGGTTCGTCTTCCTGTTCTCTGTTTTCGATGACTCTTATGCCATCTATTAAAGAGATTTAAAATACTCGGTATACCTGTCTTTAGCAATATATGATAGAAAATTGTCATAAACAGTTGCCCGCTTGTCAGTTTGGTTACGTTTTAAATTAAATAACTTTGAATTTGGCACTCTTTAGTTACCTAGCAGCTTTAGTTTGTTATATATGAAAGATATTTGATTGCCCTAACGAAAAAATCAATTTTGATAACTATCAATTGCAATCATTTTTTTAAGAACCAAGTAAAATTCCAATTCATATTTCTATATAATAATTCTTAACCCCCTTCAATTCTGCCGATATAATCCTACAAATAAAAGAATTCCCCAATATTTCAGTTATTATAATAAAAAGAATGCACCCTTTCGACATAAGTTTTGATTTTTATTTTTCTGTAATCATAAATTATTTGTATCAAAACTTTTATTAAAAATCACTTTTATTTTACTGCACTCAATAATTTATTTTAACTCCGGATCAAATCACATAAGTTTGTATTTATAAAGTAATACCGTGTTTTACGCAATAAATGTCATTATTGAGCTCAATTGTTTATACAAAATTGCAATTTAGCTATTGATCAATTAATACGAAATTTTTATAAATATGGAGTCAAATTAAAATGCAACACTGTCACAAGTGTGTTTAGTGAGTAAAACCCAATTCATTGACATTTTTGACAACAAAAAAAAAAAAAAAAAACAAAGGTCCATCCATTAGGTCTGCGCAAAAGCCAGATGTGTATTTTGTTTTTTCTTTTAAGATGTCAAAAGTTTTTTACATTTTGCCAATTAATTGCCAATTGCCAATTGAGTTATCTAAATTGTGTATGTGTGAACAGAGAGATAATTATGTCAATAAACCGAATATTGACTCAATAAAAAAGGTATATCTGAACACGGTATATCGGTAAATCCACACTGTAGAAAAAAATACACACATATGCTTATATTGGTATGTTTTAAGAAATTCAAAAATTTTTCACTCTTGGCCAAAAAAAAAAGGCAAAAATTTCCTATAATGCAGTGTATTAATTGATTCAATTCTATTTTATTCAAATACCTTAGTTGACTAAAAATAATTAACCCTAGGATAACCATCTTGGTCGCTGTTTTCCAATAGAACAAAAATCAAAAAAACATCGAATTATTTATTAGAATCAATTGGGATTATTAAACACATTATTAAAAGGTGGTAATGTAACAGTGTGTATATTCCAGGTCCTTAAGTAATTCTAAGTTGATTTGCCATGCCTGTCTGTATGTTTGCCTGTTGATATCACGCTCTTTTTTGAAAAAGAAACAACACCATGAAACTTTTTATTATTGGCCTTCCAAAAAACACTTTTCTAAATCAGAAATAAATCATAATATTTTAGTTCAGAAAACGTTTTAAATATACTACAAACATAATATGCAAATACGCAGCGCGTCATGAGGTTAGCGCCTCCCCAATGAGCCTTTTTATGTTTGCTCTTGTTTGTAATACTTTAAAATACTAAAATTACAGAATAAAATTCCCTTTCCACTCGGCACGCAAAGAAATGCGCCTCAATCATGCAAAATAAGATATGACAGAAACTCTAGGTTGTAAAGTAGGAAACGGCCCCCTCATCATTACACCACTCACCCGGTTAAAGCTGATCCAACTAGTGTTACTCCTTGCTATGTTCATAGAAGTAGAAGTTACAGCGGCAATCTGAAAAGGTGAATTCTGAGAAAAAAAGGGGCAACTTTAAAAGCAGGAAAATTAAAAAAAAAAAACAAACATATGTATTTATTGAATTATTTTCATCGAAAACTAACAAAAAATAAGCTTCATATTTTTAAAAAAATACATTATTTCCCAGCGGTAACTAGAATGAGTAAAGAGGCCTAATAGAAGGCCTTATTTAGCAGTCACAAGCAGTCAGAAGCCCTTCTCGCTGCATTCCATACTTATTTATTTTTTACCCAGGTTGTCATTGGGCGCAAGGCCTTCCACACTTCCTTTAAAAACAATTTCGATCCCTTTCCAAAGAAGGGAGTAAGGAAGGTCACTAAAAATAAAAAGTAAATAAAACTGAACACCTTCCTTTCTCCCTTCTCAAAGAAGAGAGTAGCGAATGTGTACTGAATATTTCAGAAGGTCTTTTAAAAAGAAGTTTATACCTTCTAGAAGGCATACTTCTGAAGGCAGGATATCATGCGAAGCGAATCTTTTAGAAAGGATTATAGAGGCCTTCAAAAAGGCCTGTCACTTGCGGTCCTTTCAATATTTACCGCTGGGTTATAATACAAATTGTTTGGGAAACACACACACACATATGTATATATCGAGCCCTTATAGCAAAAATGATGTATCCAACAAAAATAAAATTTTACAGGAGGTTTTTTTTTAATTTTTGCTTCAAGTCTAGGGTTTCGTTTGAAATTGCTTTTGCTCTTATTTCGTAACGGTACTTCCTAGAGATATGAGATCAAAAATGATCGATTTTCATAAAAAAAACAGATATATTAAATGTTGTTGGTTACATCATTTTTGCTATTAGGGCTCGATATATACATACCTATATCGTGAAAATCCATGTCTTGTTTGCAAGTAAACGTTTATGAACTGTTGCATACAATTTTTATTTCAATTATTAATACAAAAACAGTTACTAATTACTTGTTTATACAACGAGCAGCGTTGCCAGAAGATTAGGAAGGAAGATCTTCATTTAGTGAAAAAAAAACTTATTTTGAAGAGAGAAATCTTGAAATTTTTTTATAACAAGGACAATAATGAAAAAAGTATTAATTTTTTATAAAAGCATATGTACTTTTTATTATAAAAACTATTAAAATTGAAATACATACTATTTATACAAAATTAAATTGGTTTTAAGTTCAATTTTTTCTAAAAATACATTTTGAAAAACCAATAAACAACAAGCTGATACAAAACCTTATTGTTTTAAAAATTGACTGTTTAAGAAACTGTGAAAAAATTATTTATTATGTACATATAAACACTTAAAGTTAAAAATCTTAATTTGTGAAAAAAAGTCTTTAATTTGTATTTACATTTCCATTTCTAATTTAAATGTGGTTTTAAACAATACACACAGTACAATTAAACACACAAATAAAGCAAAAATATAAATAAATAATTAATAAAAAATATCACAGTTTAAACTTTTGTTAATGCCAGTATCACAGTTGAAAATGAATCCATGAAGAGGTAGGAAAACAGCCTACGAAACGTCGGAGGAAAATATGAAATAAATCTTTTATTTACATATAGGAAATAATTAGACCTTGAAAGCCTGTTTGGAAATCCCAAAAAACATTAATATAGTAGAAAAAGGTCGATAAATATAAAAAAACAATAAATCTTTAAATCCTATTTTGGTCAAAAAATCTTCAAAAATTATATAAAATCTTAATTCCGGGAACGCTGAGAACGAGCTTAAAATAGTGTAATAACAATACTTACAAAAACAAAATATAATTCATAATATGATTTGATACAAAAAAAATTTTCATTTAAATAGATAGATATGTATGTATATATGTAAGTATATGTACATAAATATTTACTACTTGGATTATTTTCATTTTTTTACAAAAAAAAAAAAAAAAAAAAAAAAAATAAGTTACAAAAACCCTTGATAGGAGAATAGTTAATATCAGGTTTTTTTTTTTTTGAAAACGTAAATCTATATTTATTAATCAATTCATCACTTAGATTCCAATATTCCAAGTTATTTTGATACAAATTTAAAGCGGATAACATGGACATCTACTTTCAGTCTATTTGACAATTTTTTTTTAATAATGCTAACTAAGAAAAAATCTGCTCAGCGGATGCGCTACTATGTGGTAAAGTAAAAACATACGAAGTAAATATATACAAGTTTGGATATAAATTGTCACCCAGTTTTTTAAATTGCCAATTTCGTACCAAAATGTTTCAGGCTAAGATATTTTAAAAATTGCTTAATAGATTTTATCGTTTGATCTGTTTTCTAAAAGTCTAAACTCTTTTACAAAATCCTCTGGGTTAGTAATTATATCAATAAAAACGGAAACAAGTTCAAAGTAATTTATGTCTTAAGCTGACTTAATAAATACTGGATCTAAAACCTTTAATGAACTCAGTCTCTAATCGCTAATATTAAAAGGGGCTCAAAAAACTACAAAATTATACAAAAGGGGATTTAAAACAAAGGGGCCAAAAAAGTGGCACGGCAGTCAAAAAGGGGCAAAAATGCGACTTTAGTCGCATCACGGTATCGCTGATCTGAAGTCCATGCCTTATTTTCTTTTGGAAAAATTAGGTGCATTTCCTTGCGTGCCAGGTGGAGAGAGGGTTTTTATGTACTTTTAGTATTTTTATTATAATTTTTTTTGGTTAATAATTTTATTATAAATACACAGAAAAAAATAAGAAGATTTATTATTTTATTAATAAAAATTTTTTAAACCTTTCTAAAATGTTCAACAATTTTCTTACTTAAATTCAAGGCGAATTTATTACAGGTGGTCTTAAAAGCCCTGCTGATATTAGTTAAAATCACTGTTGGATGTCAAAATTTTGTTTATTCTCTTTTATTATCTTTGTTTCTGTTTTGTTTAATTTCTGTTTTTGACATTGTACAATGATATTACAAAAACAAATTGCTTGTGGTTTTTGTACGAATTGTACTTGTTGTAGTACCGAGATTACCTGGGATGAATTCGCCTTGCTTAAATTGTTTGTAAATTGTAATATTAGCAATTTGCTTTAGTTGAAAACATAAAAACATTTTCTGTCAATAATTTTCAATACAAAATTGAAAAAATCAATTTTAATGTCGTAAAAAATGAATGCTGGGACTGTTATTGAAAACAAAGTCCATCTAAGGGGTGAGTGAAGCTATTATTTGAAACTTATTACCGAAATTTTAACGCGTTTTAACCCATTAGAGGTCAAATGAAAACCAGCCATACGATTTTGATTTCAATTTTATTTATTAATAAAAACAAACATAAAAAAGCACAAAATGAAAGAAAAATTTAATTTTTTTTTTTTGGAAACGAGTTTTAGGGGTGTACCTAAATAAGTACACTGACCTCTTAAGTATGAAACTTTTCGAAACATTGTTTTTCGATACAAAGTGTTTTCAAGCATTTCTTGTACTGCCAACGTACTCTGGAATGGCAAATTGCACACCGTAACTGTTTTCCCAATTTTTCGGGATAGTGCCCAATTCCATCTAGAGGTAAACCATCAACTATTGACCCAGACTGCCGTTGTTTGGTTTGTCCACCTTGGCGTAAATAATAACGCGCAATGTGACGACGAAACAAAAGTTGATCCATGGGACTCTCACTGCTCAATACATGTAGCCGCCAAGCGTTAGAAATTGTCAAATCAAGCATGTATGTAAAAAGAACCCACCACCAGTTCTTACCATGAACACCGATCCTTTACAAAGAGATTGATTGATCGAGCTCGTCAACGCCACCCATACTTTTATTGTAGTTTTGAAACAAATTGGGTAAAACCATGTCAATCTTCTCACGTTTTTTTGAACACCAACGCTTAACTGTTCCTAGGGGTTCAATTGTATCAGAGTTGGTTCCCATTGTGCAAATACTATTATCTTTCCATCTTACAAACAATAGATCATTATCTGTATCGAAAATGTGGTCGTATGCAGAACGATCTCGCTTTTTCATTTCCTTCATGCTAGTCAAAGGAATTTTTTTTGTTCTGTTGTTCCTGACAGTTCCAGTTGCACGGTACCCTAACTTTTTATGATCGAGGAGAAGATTGTAACTGGTAAAAAAGTTGTCAAAAAAAATTCGATGGTTTTCTGCTGTACAATTTAATTTTTCTAATAAGTTTTTCACAACACGTGAGCCCAATGGATCAGGAGATGCGATCTGCGATTTTCCGCAATATAAGTCAAATGATTAGCAATAGCCTGTAGAACTAGCCGCAACCCAATTTTTGTAGCCAAATCGAACTGGCTTTCCCCGGATGAATTGCTTAGCGGGATGGTGGCCATAGTATTTGACCATTGATTCGTCAATGGAAATATTCTCATGAAACACTCCCCACTGCATAAAATTTTTCATTAGTGAAGCTGCCAATGGTCTCACCTTGAACATTCTATCAGTAGTCGTTGATGCTAAATTATTATCAACCAAATGAATGTTTCTCTTTATGTCTCGAAATCGGTGTCTTGAAAGAGCTTTAGCCACTATCGGCTTTCCAATGTCTTCATCCAAGGACCAGTACATCGGTTCTCGTGGTAATTTATTATAACCGGAAAATATCAAAACCCCTATGAACTTTTTAAAATCACAGTCGTTCAAGTGAAACTCATGCCTGTTCTTCTGTTTTGCGTAACCAACCGAATTGGAGATAATCAAGTCTATGACTTTCTCATCAAATAACTTTTAAAATATTTGCACTGGGGTAAGATTCATTAGTTCTTCACGAATTTGTTTTGCCCTGTCATCAACTTCAGAGTTCTGCTGATAATGTGTGATCTGAGGTGAATGATATTTGCGCCAAGTAGGGTTTCTTTGGGCTGCAGAAGTTAATCGATGACGCTTTGATTCTAACGGTTCATCATCGCTATCGTCACTGACGTCGTTGTCGATACTTTTCTGCTTTACAAAAAGCTCTATTGTACCAGGAATATCTTGCGGTAGTGCTGACGGAGCCATTTCATCCTCAATGCCTTCCTCTTCGTCAGTGAGTTTTCTAGGATTAGGTGGTATGATTGCCATATCAACTTCTTCATCTTCACTATCGGCTAATATGGCATCAACAGCCTCTTGCAGCCCTTTGAAACTCTGCTGGCCCTTAAAACGTATTCGGCTCATATTTTAAATCTAACTAAAAAATAAATAATTTTAACTAATGGATGCTGTCATTGTACTCAAACGAGTACAGTCAAGTTTATACCTTCCTATTTTTTTTATTATCTTACTTTTCAGTATTATTTGATGCTTGTATGTTTTGTTGTTATTATTTTTATAAAAAAAATGCAAGATTACCACACAAATTACAGTATTTTTTTAAATAAGCGCAAAATAGTTTAATAAGCCACACGCTGTTTTCGCGTCACAATTGAGACTGATAATTAGGCATAAAAAACAGAAGTTGCACACAAATTTTTTTTTCTGCAGCTCTGGTTATTGTTGTTGTGAAACAAAATAACGGCACAACGATAGTTGTTTCTTTATTTTTGCTTGGATCCACGCAAAACTATTACTGTACTCAGTTGAGTACAGCGACTTCTAATGGGTTAAATTATTCTAGTTTTCAAATTATATTTGATGATTGTGTAAAGAATCCGTTTTGAGCACGTGCTAAAATCTTCTTCTGCATCCCCTTCTAAGTCTGTTTATGTTAAAGATATTTATTTGTGGTGACATATGTAAATAAAATATTAATTAGATCAACAATTTTAGCAACAAAACATTTTGTTAAAAAGACAAATTTAGATTTAGTTTTTTATTTGATTTCTATCAAATATTTTATTTAATGTTACAAACTCATTGTTAAAAATATTTGTTGAATGTTAACAATTTTAATGAACAAAAGTATTTTTTATATTTACAAATTCGGTTGTTGGTGTCTTTTCAATTAAAAAATTAATTGAATTGACGAATTAATTGTGTTAATGAATATTTCCACATTAATTAAATAACAATAATTTTCAAGTAAAGTAATAAATTCAAAAAAAGCGAATGAAAATTTTTTCTGGGTAGAATTTTGTTTGTTAAAATTATTGAAATATGAATTTTTTTCTTAACGAATAACAGTAAATGAATCTGCTATTTCTAGGTCCCTGGTCTCAAAAAGTAGACTTAAATATATAATAGAAATGTTATGGAGTTATATTGGACAAGTCTTACCAAGCAAAGTGGTATAAAATTGGATCTATATTTAAAATCTTAAAGCATATTATTCACAATTGTGTTTGAAAAACTGTAGCTGGAATTTTTTTTTTTATAAAACAACTTTAGAAATTAAAAATGTTTTAAAATACCTTTTTTCTAATTTCTCTACCCTGCTTCTTAAATAAAAACTGCTTTAAGTTTGATGTTACTTTTTTCTTCAAGTTTTTAACTTTTATTTTTGTTTTTTAAACTTTTGATGATGATGATGAGGATGATGTTGATGATTATGTTGGTTAAAATTACTGAGGAGGTAAATCACTAAAATGTAGATAAATTCCTGTAAAGAAGAATAACTTTGATTTGTTTTATTCGCCTGAGGCGAGGTTTTCTCACAACAATTACAACAAATTTAAATAAGTTGCCTTACAAAAAAATTTGTGTTTTTAAAATTATTTGTTTAACAACAATTTTAATTTGCATAGATTTTTTTTTTAAACTTCCTTAGCTGAAAGTTGTAAAGGAAAAAAGAGTTGTTTAACAAATCTTTAAATTTATTCCTTCTAAGGAAATGTTTTAAAAAACTTTTATTTTAGGTTAATCTTAAACGTATAAAGCAACTTTAAAGAATACGTTGTCTAGATTGTTGTTAACTTTAAACAGGAAAAAATCTTTAAAATCATATATATTTCTAATGTTATTGCGACACAGTATTTCTTAGCATTTTTTCACCTTTGACTACTTATAGTGAATGAGGGTACACAGAAAAAATTATTTTTTCCAATTCAAACAAAAAATTTGTAGAATCAAACAATTTTTTGTCTGAAATCGGTCCTATAAACAAATTCGCATATTCAAACAATTTATTTGCATTTTGTTTATTGAAAAAAACACTGATTTTTTCAAACAAATAATTTAACTGAATCAAACAAAAAGTTTACTGAAATTCATATACTAAATTTCAAAATCAAAAAAAAAAAAGGTTTTTGCACAAGCAATGATGCGCACACAAGCTGGCACTGTACTGGCTTTGAGACACATTTTTTTGTTGGAATAATTTTTGAACGAAGTCTTTTTTTATACACACCATGTTTTTCGTCATCACTCACTGTCGCTGTATCCTTTCCTTTGCCAATGAAGAAGAAATGTAACCCAAAAACGGCGACAGACCGACTCGATATGTTTTTCGTCATCATTATATTTTTGTATTTGATGTATTTAAGCAA
The DNA here is from genome assembly GCA_930367215.1 of Pollenia angustigena. NCBI lineage: Eukaryota > Metazoa > Arthropoda > Insecta > Diptera > Polleniidae > Pollenia > Pollenia angustigena. The sequence goes on along the minus strand of OV884057.1, from coordinate 181,530,593 downwards.
ACAGTTTGAAAAAATTGAATACGGGATTTTGGTTTTTTTTTTTAACCAACTTTGAAACCAACCAAAAATTTATTTTGTTTCTTATAATGTTGTTGTTATTTCTGTTGTTTAAAAAGAGTGAAACGTTTTTTTACCTGCTATTTTTTTTGTTTTTTTTTTTTTTACTTCAAACCTCTTCATCTTTCTTACTGTTGTACTTTTTTTAACTTTGTTGTAGTTCTTATATTTCACATTAGGAAGTGTTGCTTACGATCAAATAAAAAAATGCAAAAAGACGACAACATTAACAAGCGTTGATTATTTCATACAAAATTATGAAAACTTGAAACCAATAACGCGTGTATTATATTTTTGAATGGTTGTCAACATTTTTGTTGGTTAAATAAAAATCAAACAAAAATTTTAATTGAATCAGTAAAAAAATTTGTAGAAATTAAAAAAATTTTCAAACAAGCGTATGTTTGAAAATAATTCGGCAATAATTTTTTCTGTGTATACGAGTACTAAGTTGGTCACTTCTTGTAAAAATTTTGTAATATTCATCTAAGACCCCATAAAGTACATATATGTCTGTCTGTCTGTTGACAACGCCCCTACTTTCGAAGGACTCAACAGAAAAGAACAAGTTTGTAATCCAGCACATTTGGTTCAGTAGGAAAAAAAATTATAAAATCAAAAGTGGAACAGCCTTCCTAAAAAATTTTGCTACAAAAACTATTAATGGATGACGGGATTCACTATGTAAAAATTTGTTTTATGCTACTAAATTTTGTGGCTTTTTTACGGTACTTGATTCAAGTGCTGATATTTTTTTTAAACTTGTGTATATTCAGAAGAATCTCCAGAAAAACTACATGTGGGTATTTGCGTACATTTGGAAAAAAGTTTTTGTTAAAATTCCGTCTAAATTATAATTGATTTTAATGGAAAACTGTGTCCACATATGAAAAAAACACTAGTACGCAGAGTGTTATACTTTAATGCATATTTATAAAATATAATAAAGTCAAATATGCAAGCACACGCAAAGAGTAAAACAAACAGAAAATGACATGTTTGATATGCCGCATTTAATAATGTTTGAGTTGAGTGGAAGACTGATGTAAATTCCCATAATTTTTATATAGTATCTACATTTGTAGACTGCCGGCCAGGATATGGTCATTTTGAAAAGTAGGGTATGGGTGTGCTGTAAATTATTTTCTTAGCGTGTAAGTGGCCAAACCGCTTTGAATTGATTTTTAGGAGGCAACTGAAAATTTCGGACCCTGTTGTTGTGGAAACTTTTTTCATTTAACTTTTTCTGCGAAAATAGTACAAATGTAGACTGCCAAGCACTAGAGGTAAAATATGCCGCACAGATTTCGTGAATTTCGAACTCAGGAATAACTTTTCGAGTATGTTAATTCAATTGCATTTTCCGAAACCGAATATGTTGCAGACTTTTCTCGTGATATGGCATCTTAATCTGATTTAAATTTTAATTCTGCTTTTAGAAGTGAAAACGTCGATGATGGAGAGTGAATATCCGAATTAAATTTTAATTTGTCATTGGTAGTAGATATTAATCAGATTTAATGCCTAAATATTGTATATAAATACAACAAGTATATGGGTGGAGTTGACCCCTTGGACACATCTCTCGGTCATAGCATATCCTAATAAAATTATGCAAATAGACAAGTCATTTGTTTTACTACATGTGTGACATGACCATGATCAACGCTTGGATATTCTATAAAAGGTATCATGCAGCCCTGGTAGGCTAGCTAGTAGTGAGCTAGTCTATCAACCCCGGGGTTGCGGGTTCGATTCCCGCCAGAGACTCTGGTTTCTTTCCTGCAGACAAGCGTCAAGCTTCGCGGGGATTAGCATAGGGAATTACAAAATTTAAAAAAAAAGATGAATTCAGCACAAGTGCTGCCTAAATTTGTGGGAGAAATTGCCTATTGCTTGACGAAATCGGGTGAGAAAAGGCGACCAACAACCTTGAAACTTAAATAGTAGCAAAATGTCTGCGCCCAATGTAAGCTCCATTACCACCTCGTGATATTCGTTAGACAATATATGGCATTTACCAGAGCTTGTAAAACAACGCTAGCCACGGTGCAAAAAATCCTAAGCGTACATCCCGAACAAAAGTGCGAAGACAACACTGTCCTATTCATTTCTGTTTTTTATCTAAATAAAAAACTATTTTGCTGACTCTTATTAAAACTGAATACATGTTTAGAATATTTTTTAAAAATATGCTTGCCGTAAACATAGTATACGTTAGAGTTTTGAACTCTCGATGCCTGTTTGTCCCCCTCAGAATCAACAAGGTGATAGTTGCAAAGCACAGCTAAATATTATATGCGAACAAAGCCGTAGAACAAAAGTTTTTTTGGAAATACTATTTTTTCATCTCAAAAAAAAAAAAAAAAAAAAAAATAGTATATAAAGGGATAAGATATGAAATCACTTGGTGAAATTTCTTAGGGTACTGCTAATATTGCATGCTACACGTTCAATAAATATCGTTATATTTCTAGTATCACGATATTTATTGAACGTGTAGCATGCAATATTGATGGATCGCGATCCATATCGCAGAAAAGCCTCATTTTATGTGATCCATCAATATAGATCGCGATCCAAATATCACGATATTTATTGAACGTGTAGCAGTGCCCATAAGGTTAAATTCTTTTAAAATAGACTTTAACACGCCTAAATTCGAACCGAATTATAATAAAGTAAGATAAGTTTTTAAAACATTGGTTTATAATTTTGAGATATACAGATCAATCCTGAAAGATTCTGAATCTAAAAATAGCACTTTTACTTGTTATGACCAATCAAATGTTTTTATACCAAAGTTTTAAAATTCAAAGATACACAGAACAAAATTATGAATCAACAATGTTTATTTAAAGTCTTTTAAAGATATTTTTATAAAATTTCGCTTATGGACTGGTGCATTATTTTAATAAGTTCTCACACAAAGCCGGTTTTCATAAAGAAATTTTAATAAATCTGTGCCCATGTTCTCGCGTCTATAAACTTTTCGATTGAAATGTGTGAAATGAAACAAATAGCTGTTTGTCTCACTAAACTGTGTATGTAACTTGTTTGGCAAGTACTGGCTGTTACGTAAGGAAATTACTCGCCAATTTACGGAAAAAGTGTGTCTGTATCGCTTTGAACTGTCAAAAAAACTCACGCATAAACAAGAACAATTTTAACACTAAAAAACAGTTAAAAATGCAAAATGCAAAGAATAATAATAATAACATTTTGTTCTTGGCACATTTTTGCATTGTAAAATTATTTTGCTTTAAACATTTTTATAAAATATACGGATTTTTTCAACGTCTGCGATGTCACATCGGCTTCGGATGTAATGTAATGATATTTATAACGTAACGATGTAATCTCTTTTGATATTTTTCGACATGAGTTACAGACACAGTGTTTTCTCACTTTTTGAGGAACAATGGAATATGTTGTTTCTCATATTTTTGATGCGAGAAGTTCACACTAAAGTTACAGAACATGTTGTTTTTGAAATAACTGGGTATATCTAAAAAAAAAACTTCTTAAATTTAAATGTAAAACAAGTTAGAAAGTAAAGTCAAATCACACTCTACACTAAATGAAAGTAGAACATAAGACTTAACTTTAAATTAAAATTTAAATGACCTTGCACATTTCCACTTCGCTCGTGGTAGAAATTTATCCACCTATTTATTTTAAATGCTTGAAAAAGTCCTTGCGACTACACACAGAAAAAAAATACCAATGTAAAATTAACATGGCGAAATTTTGATTGAGAATTTTTTAAATTTATCATTATTTCATTTTTATTTTAAATGAAAAATATTAAAATACCCTTAAATTACGTTTATTTAATACAAGCTGACCCGACATACGTTGTCCTGTCCAAATTAGGAAAAATGTTTGCGTTCGATTTTTAAAATCCGTTAAAAAGATACGAACATTTGAAAGAAAATTAGTCAAAAAGACGGAGCCGTTTTTTGATTTTAGGTAAATCAAAAAAAGTGGGCGTAAAAGTGGGCAGGGCAAATGATTTTAAAGAAAAAATCGTCCAAATCGGTCAAGCCGTTCTCAAGCTATGCGCTTTATAGAAAAAGTGGGCGTAAAAGTAGGCGTGGTAAATTTTTCTTTCGATCAAAACTTAAAATAGATTAATACGAACATTTGAAAGAAAAATTTATCAAATCGATGGAGCCGTTTTCTGATTTTAGGTAATTCGAAAAAAGTGGGCGTAAAAGTGGGCGGGGCAAAATTGTCTTTTCGTATAAATCTAAGTTGGACCATGGCGATCATTTGAAAGAAAAAATCGTCACAATTATATAGATGTCATTGGTGGTGCAATATGAAAATTGGATTTTGCCACGCCCCTCCGCCCGCAGACCAAAAAACAAAAATGAGACTTCACAGTGTCGCCGCCTAAATATTCTGAAGATTTCCTGAAAATTTCATTAAATACGGCCCAGCCGTTTTGGAGTCCATACGTTACATACATACATACATACATACATACATACATACATACATACATACATACATACATACATACATACATACATACATACATACATACATACATACATACATACATACATACATACATACATACATACATACATACATACATACATACATACATACATACATACATACATACATACATACAAACATACATACATACATACATACATATTGGCACATATTGGCACTAGCAACACAACCCCCCTTATACTCCATGGACAGCTAATCGAAGATGTAGACTTCTCGTATCTCGGCAGTTAAGACGGAGGCTCCAGTGCCGATATAACTGACAGAATCAACAAAGCCCGGACCGCAATCCATTCCCTGCATAGAATTAGGGTTGCCATACGTACTGTTTTAAGTAGTACATGTACTGATTTTTTGCAATTGTACTGTTTTATGCACAACTCCTAAAACAGTACGCAAATGTACTGTTTTTTACACTTTGTACAGTTTTTGTACTGTTTTTTTTTTGCTCAGTCTATATTTAACCGTACTGGCTTACAAAAATTATGTTGTGTTAAAAAAAAGTTCTAAAATAATAAGAGTTTTTACGCTGTGGTCATTGTTTTCTCATAAATACACAGTAGAAATCTAAATTATAATGGGTTTCTCATAGCAGTGGTATATTTTCATGTTGTTATGATTTTATGGCTACCTCTTCCAATAGTCTTTCCCTTTCCACCCCTGAGAAAGACAAAAATAAAATCTAAATTTTTTTTAAGTACTAAAAAAATACTTATTCCAACACAATTATCGTTAGTTACTAGAACTTTTTTAATTTTCGGGCATGTTCTGGAAATCGAAATCACGTCAAATTGAAAACAAACAAATTTGGAAAATTCTCCGTGTTCAAAATTTATAAAAATACCTAATACCTTTGAGGACCACTTTTCTTTACCTAAACTACTGAAATAAGAAAAAGATAAGTTAATTTTTACAAAAATTTTATTGAAAATATTCATCGTTTCAATTGCACTTGATTTTAAATATTTTCAGATTTTGTGAAATAAAAATAAACCAAACAATTTTTTTTTTTGGATTTTATAGATAAATGGCCAATTTCACAAACTTTAGGTTTAATTAACTTTCATTATAAAAGTCAAAAAACCTATTGCTTTAGTAATAGCTAATTACAACTGAACTTGGTAAAATTAGCCGTAAATAATTTAAAAATTGTTTAAAATTGAAAAATTAATTTAGGAAACAAACATTTTCTCAAATTCTATATGATTTGTGCAACTATGTGTGTAGTGAAAATTGCTTTAAATACGAATATGTTTAAAGAAAATCGTACTTACACAATCCATGAGTTAATTGTTTTGAGCTTGGTAACGCTTTTCTCCTTTCTTATATGGCTTACAGCAATGTTATGGTTTTCCTGGCCAAATGCTTCGTATGTGGTGTTTGCTTTTTAAACGCAAATGGAGTAATTTCATATATTTATGAAATGCCATAAAATGGAAATAATTCCGTTGACGTTACACATTTTAAGTGTATTTCTCTTTATAATTGTTGTTGCATATTCAATCAAAAGTTTAAAAAATTTACCCCAATTTCACCAAGTTCAGTTAAAACTAACTATTACTTCACCTTCCAGCTTACAATATGTTTTGACAGCTCGAACTAATAGTTAATTATAGCTAAACTTGGTGAAATTGGGGGTTACTAATTAAAACAAATGGTTATGTTTTCGTCAAAAAAAATGTACTGTTTTTTTCTTGATTGTACTGTTTTTTTGTATTCAATGTACTGTTTTTCCGAATTTAAAATCTGGCTACCCTACATAGAATATGCAGGGCGAACAATATAACCATCACCACAAAGCTGAGAATCTTTAACTGTAGTGTTAAATCGGTACTGCTGTATGGTTGCAGCACCTGGAGCACAACGCAAGCTACACGCAGAAATTGTAATCTTTCTGCAATAAATGTCTCAAACAAGTTTTGCGAATTTTCTGGCCAAACTGGGTAACCAATGAACAACTGCTCTTAATGGCTAACTGCAAACCAATCGAGTACGAAATCTGCAGGCGCAAATGGACTTGGATAGGTCACATCCTAAGAAGGCCACCTGACGAAATCGCAAGGCATGCATTAGACTGGAATCCACAGGGCCATAGAAATCTCATAATGTGACTTGGAACCAAGCAAAAATCCTAGCTAATGATCGAGTAAAGTGGAGAGAATTTGTTGATGCCCTATGTTCTTCGTGAACTTTTATCTAATTTGCAATTACCACGTTGTAAATTTTATAAAGAAAGGAATATATATATACATACATACATACATACATAGGGCCGGGCTCAGGCTACTATGGGGGTCAGCGGGTGGCGGATAGCTGAACGACCTACAGATATGTAGGTCAGCTGCGATAAATAAGCAGTCCCCGACCAAGAGCGGCAGGGCCAGAGGGCGTACTACAAAAAAGTACATAGGCCTGAAGACGAAACTGCGACATGGCGAATGGATTCCGCCATCTAAATATGAATCTCTCCACAAGGGATGCCCTCAAGAGAGGAGCAGTAGGGAGAGTGATGCCTCCGTGGTTTCCCGAATCATAAATCCAGGAGCGTCTGACCCATAGTGGGCGGCTACCTGGTCTGCGTCTGACCTCAGGAGAGGCGGCAGAACAACAATATCTTGTACCATTAAGATCGAGACCAGTAAGATCTTAATTATGGCATACTGGAACATATTGATATGGTTAAGACGAACCCCTGGGCTGACGACTACAATAATCCAGAACTTTAGTACGATGGAGTGAAATCCTACGGAAATGGCTTCTGGGCCAATGTTGCAGTTGCCTCCGTCCCGCGAAAACTCGGCAGGTCTAACAGTACGCTCTAAGTCTCGTCGCCATTAAGATGGTGGTGTAGGTTTAGTTGACATTGTCCTGATTAATACGGGTCTGGCTCTGAACACAACATTTCATGAGGATGTTGTGTCAACCCTCGCATGTCCTCCCTGCTTGCATAGATAAGCATGAGACCATATATAACGTAACTACACATCGGGCTTAGATAACGGCTTTGAGTTGGGACCCAGTAAAAATATGAGTTCCAAAAATGTATCACAAATAAGCGAAGAAAATCCTTTCCGCCCAACCGCAAAGGTACAAAGAACACCACCTAGAACCGGTGTTATACAACCGCTCGCCACATCAATGGTTATAGATGATGACAAGCATCTTAAACGTCTTAACCCTTCTGCATCCCTTGGATATGTGCCCTTCCTATGATCCTTTGGGTCAATATGACCCAACAATAAAATGTTAACAGCATTTCATATTTAAGTGTAATTTTATTGATTATTTGACCGAAAAAATTATTGATCGATGATTCTGAATGAAGATGAACTCAATTCAATAGAAAACAAATTTTAAAGTGGAATTAAACTTGCAATATCGCATGTTGGGTCATATTGACCCAAAGGATATTAAACGTGTGTAAATCGTGTTTTTTGGAGGGGGAAGGAAAAACTAAAATTTTATTATTTTCATTTAAATTTATAATTTTTGTCCCTGTAATGGATAAATTGAAGTTTCACGTCCAAAATTGGGTCAAATTGACCCAAGGAGTGCAGAAGGGTTAAAATTGATGAAGAAACTGCGTTCGTTCAACTTGGTAGCAAACTGAGCACAATGAATCATATAGTCAGCGAAGCAAGAAACATTCACAAGACTGTAAGGGACAATCTCTTGCAGGCCGTCGCACTGTACCAGCAGCTTCGAGAATACAGGAAAGCTATCGCTCTTAACAACCTTCTGTTCACGCCCCAAAGTAAACCAGATGCTGTAAGAAGCGATAAACAAACCCAAACGGGGGAAGAAGTACCCAAAAATGGTTCGAAAAGGTTAGCCTCTTTCACCCCCGAGAAATGCAAACCTACAAAGAAAATTCGCACATCGCAACCAGAGGAAAAAACTCAAAATGTAGTTAATGCTGAAGACGATAACGCGTGGTCTATTGTGGAAAGAAAGAAGCGAAACCGCAATAACAACAAAGGAAATAAAAACTTTTCTAAAGGTAAATGCGAAACAGTAACAATAAATGCTGGTGGCTCAAGTTATGCTGATATTTTGAAGGAGATGAAAAATACGATCAAACCTGATCAAATTGGTGTAGGTATAAAAAAGATCCGCAAAACAAATGATGGAAATGTGTTAAAAGAAATGACAAAAGGTGAAGGTCAAGCGAGAAAACTGGAAAGCGCTATAAAAGAATCTTTTGGGAACAATCTTGAAGTTTTTAATTTTTAATTTAATTCCCTATGATAAAACAGTAGTGGAAAAATACCTCTTGGATATTAGAGACATGGATGAAACAACAGACGAAGGAGAAATAACCAATGCCATCTTACAGGCTTCTGGTGAAACTGAATATGGCAGAATTAAAGTACGCAATATACGAGACTTTTACGGAGGTACAAAACAGGCACTCGTAGAAGTACCAAGAAATATCGCTGTTACGTTACTAAAGAGAAACAGGGTCAAAGTTGGACTTGTACTATGTCGTGTAAGAAGGAAAATCTTTGCCAAGAGGTGCTTCAGATGTCTTGAGCAAGGGCACATTGACTGTCGTGGTAAAGATCTAGACAGACATGCATGAAATGCGGTAAAGATGGACATAAACAGATGTAAAAACGATCCGAAATGCTTGATCTGCTTGGAAGCTGGCCGACAGAATGTAAACCACTTTATAGGTGCTAGCAGTTCATGTAGCTATAAAAATGACAATTAAGTTACTTCAGATCAATCTAGGTAGAGGCCGCGAAGCTCAACAGCTGATGATAAGTAATGCTATGAATAAAGGAATAGATATAGTATTAATAAGTGAATATTATGCCAGAATTGAAGGAAGTGCTTGGTACCAAGATGCTCTGGGCAAGACATCTATATATCTGCGTAACCCGCAGATCACAGTAAATAGAATTGAGGAAACAAATGAAAATTTCGTTGTCCTACATACTAAGGATGTTCGAATATATAGTTGCTACTTTTCACCGAACATGGAGATATCAGAATTTCAGCATAGCATTGACAAACTGGAGCAACACGTAAAGAATGGCAATAAGCCGGTACTGATAGGAGGCGATTTTAACAGCAAGTCATCCGAATGGCTTTCAGCAAAGACAGATAAAAGAGGTATTTCGGTAAGTGAAATGATTGCATCTTTGGGACTGATTGTCTTCAATAAGGGAAGGTCCGCGACCTACAGGGGGCCGTTATCTTCCAGAAGAGAGGAATCTAGATCGATTATAGATATAACTTTTGCGTCACCGTCAATAGCAGTTAAAGCATCAAAATGGGAAGTCCTAGAGGAGGAAACACTAAGTGATCACCAATATAAAGAAATGGAAATAGATCTATCGTGTCACAATATAACTACGGACCAAACTCGAATCAGATGGAACACTCGAAAGATCGACAAGCAATTATGTCTAGAAAACCTTACAAGGATCAAAACTACAACAGAAATGGGAGATAATCTGAATATAGAAGTAGTTGTCGCTCAACTTACCAATATACTTACCGAGATTTGTAATGCTGGAATGACCAGAACCAAAGTTCTTGGTCGATCACGGAAGCATGCTTACTGGTGGAATCAGGAAATTGCCAGACTCAGAGGAGAGTGTCTCAGGGCAAATCGAATAGCCACGCGAAGCAAAGGTGACCTAGCGGTAATAAGAGTATAGAAGAGCTAGAAAAAGCCTTAGAATGGCGATCAAAGATTCGAAGAAAAAATCGTGGGAACTTCTATGTGACGAAATAAATAAGGACCCTTGGGGACTTCCGTATCGAATAATAATGAGGAAACTAGGAAATCGAAACACAATTCCAGGCATAAAAGACCCAACTTGGGCATATACTATAGTGACCACACTTTTCCCCAAAATTGATAGGGACGGTTATAACTTTTCCTTACCTCAATGCGCAGAGGATTGTGACCACCAGGACCAGATGGGATCCCGAACGAGATCGTGTCCCTGGTGTGTGAGCATTGGCCCGATATATTTAAGGATACTTTCAACCGTTGCCTTAAAATGGGAATCTTTCCAAGGGCGTGGAAAAAACAATACCTTGTATTGCTACGTAAAGCTGACAAGCCATTGAATAATCCATCTTCATATAGACCCCTATGTCTATTGGATACCTGTGGAAAGTTCTTGGAGAAATTACTGCTGAATAGACTTGAGATTGAAATAAATAGAAACGGCGGATTCTCAAACATGCAGTTTGGGTTTGTAAAAGGAAAATCAACTATTGGTGCTATCCGTGAGGTTGTAAATACTGCAAAGAAAGCCATGGAAAATAAGAGATTCTGTTCCATCGTAACTCTGGACATGCTTTTAACTCTGCGAGCTGGAATGTAATCCGTCAAACAATGCGAGATCGAAATTTTTCGGAATACTTGATCAGGATGGTAGATAGTTATCTGCAGGACAGAATACTGGAATATGAAATAAAAGGTGGAGTAAACTATTACGAAGTGTCTGCTGGTGTCCCCAAAGGCTCTATTCTTGGTCCATTCCTATGGAACCTAATGTATGACGGGCTGTTGAGTATGGACTTACCAGTGGGTTCGAAACTAGTGGGGTATGCAGATGATGTGGCTCTGTTAGTGGACCAACCCAATACACCGTTGATAGAGATAGTGACAAATGACTTTCTAGCGAGAGTTAGTAGGTGGTTGAGATCTAAGGGTCTGACACTTGCGGCAAATAAAACGGAAGCGATTCTTGTAACCAAACGAAGATCTTTCGGGTATCCGGGACTAAAGGTCGAAGGATATAAGCTGACTATCAACAAAAACTTGAAATACTTGGGAGTAATCTTGGATAACAAGTTATCTTTTGAACCACACATTAGAATGGTATCTGAAAAAGCTCTGGGAACAGCGGCGAAGCTAGCCAGAATAATGCCAAATATTAGCGGTCCAGGACAAACCACCAGACGATTAATTGCCACGGTAGCATACTCACAGGTGCTTTACGCAGCCCCTGCTTTCAGTGATGCTGTCAAAAAAAGCAGGAAACTAAGGGATATCCTGGAAAAAGTGCATAGGACTTGCTCGATACGAATAACGTCAGCATACCGGACTATATCCAGCGCGGCCGTGGCTGTACTCGCTGGTGTATCACCAATCGATCTGTTACTGACCGAAAGAAAGGAAATATATGAAAGACGAGAAAATATAACACATGCGGGTGAAAACTTCGATGGTAGAGAAAAGACACGTATAAAAGATGATGCAAGGGAAAGGCTGCTACAAGCTTGGCAAGTACTATGGGATGAAACGGATAAGGGTAGATATACCCACACTCTTATTCCGAACATAGGGGCTTGGATGGATAGAAAACATGGGGAAATTAACTTCTTTCTTACCCAGGTATTTAGTGGGCATGGCAACTTTGGAACATACCTAAAACGCTTCGGGAAGAGGGAATCGGATGTTTGCGAACTCTGCTGTAGCTCCGAAGACAACGTTGAACATACTGTTATAAAATGCGGCTTTTCGAGGTGCAGAGGAAACATATTTCAGGAAATGTCTGAGAATATCAAGATAGCGGAGAAATGGAAGCAATATTCACGTGCAATTGAATCTATTCTGAGGGCGAAACTGGAATGGCAACGAGCACAGGCGCCGAACCCCTAAACTCATACGGATGTATGCTGGACGGGGGAGTAGGAAAAGGTGATGACTGATTACCAGTAAAATGAACTCCACCCCGAAGTAATGCTAGAGTGGTTCCGGGGTGGTTGTTCCGGTGTAGGGCCACTAGTTGATAGCTCGCTATCACTACGTCCAAAACAAAAAAAAACATACATACATACATCCATACATACATACATACATACATGCATACATACTTTATACATAAATACATATATACATACATACATACATACATACATACATACATACATACATACATACATACATACATACATACATACATACATACATACATACATACATACATACATACATACATACATACATACATACATACATACATACATACATACATACATACATACATACATACATACATACATACATACATACATACATACATACATACATACATACATACATACGTACATACATACATACATACATACAAACATACATACATACATAAATTTTTTATTTTTTTTTTTTGTGTAAGGAGGTGGAAATCTTACATAGATTCCCGTTGTTCTGGGATATGTCGGATTCTTACCGACTAAAACCACCCCCTTCTTCACCGCCACTCCCTACGGGACTGCCATTCCAGGTATTACGTCGCAGGGTGGGGAATGACCAGTTGATCATTTCGTCTGTGCTTCTAGAGTTCTTTCTTCTTCGCTCCTCATCTCGTAGCTTGAGTTGTATTATTTTGACATAGCTACATATGCTCTTCCAGTTATCATGGCTTTCCATCATTGTGTGGATTATGTTATGCGGGTGTATATCACGACCAACCTCTCGCTCCAGTAAAGCCTTGTTGCGCGCAAATCTAGGGCAATTAAACATAGCGTGTTCCACATCCTCTATAACGTTTGGGCATCTTGGGCGTACTGGAGAGTCGTCATGCCCATATTTAAATAAGTAGCTCCTATATCCTCCGTGGCCCGACAGGAACTGTGTAAGGTAGTAGTTGACTTCGCCGTGCCTTCTACCAATCCAGCTGCCTATATTTGGAATTAGCTTGTACGTCCATCTTCCATTTTGACTGTCATCCCAGCGAGCTTTCCATCTTCGCATGCTTATCTCCTTTTCGTCGATTCGCATTTCTCTTTCTGAGTTGTTGTTTCTTGCCGCTTCATACCTCCGTCGGGCTTCGTCAGCGAGTATGTATATCGGTACCATGCCAGCTATAACGTTCACTGCGTCCTCTGATATTGTTCGGTAGGAGCTACAGACCCTCATAGCCGTTAGTCTATATACCGATGCCAGTTTTTTTCTTATCATTTGTACGTCCAAGCTCTTTGACCATACTGGTGCTGCATATAGCATGGTAGAGCTTACCACCCTAGCGATAACCTGCCGTCTGCTCTGCTTGGCGCCTCCGACATTTGGCATCATGCGGGAAAGAGCTGCGGTTACGTTTGATGCTTTGTCCGCAATATAATTTATGTGTGCTCCGAAGTTTATTCTGTCATCAACCATTACTCCTAAATATTTAATTTGCCTCTTTGAGGTAATTTCGTGTTGGCCTACTCGAATGACCGCGGTTTTGTGTCTCCGTCGGTTGCTAATTAATACTGCTTCCGTTTTGTGCTCCGCCAATTGGAGTCCCGCTGCGTCCAGCCAACCTCTTATTTTGGTTACTGTCTCATTAGCATACAGCTCAACTTCCTGAATACTGCACGCCATTACTACAACAGCGATGTCGTCCGCGAACTCAACTATCTTGCTATCCGGGGAAAAATCCAATGTTAAGATATCGTCATACATAATATTCCACAACAATGGGCCCAGTACCGATCCTTGTGGAACCCCCGCTGTAACATTATACGTTTTCTGGCCTTCTTCAGTATTATATAGCAACTTTCTGTCCGAGAAGTAGCTTAAGATAATATTCGACAGGTAAAAGGGAACTCCTAGGTCCTCCAACTTGACCATTATTCGGTCCCATCGTGCCGAATTAAATGCATTTTTGACATCAAGGGTGACTAGTGCACAATACTTCCTTTCTGCACCTCTACCTTCTATTGCCTCTCTTACTAGTGTTGTCACAAGTCTAATTGCATCGACTGTGGACCTACATACATACATACATACATACATACATACATACATACATTCATACATACAAACATACATACATACATACATACATACATACATACATACATACATACATACATACATTCATACATACAAACATACATACATACATACATACATACATACATACATACATACACACATCCTATTAGATATATATAGATATACCCAGCGGGAAAAAGAAGGAGTACGGAGGCCTTCCAGAAGGCCTCTGTACCCCTTTTTTTGGATAAACAAGCCCTTCTCGCTCCATTCCATACTCATATCTTTTTTACACGCGTTGTCATTGCGGAGAAGGCCTTCTGCTTTCCTTTCTTCCCCAGAGCTTCTTAAAGGCCTTCAAATAAATGACTTTTAGAAGGCTTTCCAGAGAATGACTGTCAAAAGGCCTTAGCAAAAAGGTTATCTTGAAGGGTTTTTAAGAAAGGTATGGTAAAAGGCCTTTCAATTAATGGCTCTTAAAAGGCCTTTCAGACCATCCTTATACAAATGCATTAAAGGTCATATTGAAGGGCTATCAGTCTAAAACATTAAGGAATATTTCCTTACAAATGAAATTAGAAGACTGAATAGGTTTTATGTACATATCAGATCTCCAATATAGAAAATGAACACTTAACTTTTTATATATGTATACCTATTTTACAAACGTATGTTTATATATTTTATTAAACTTATTGTAGTTTAATAACACATGTGATACCTATTTTTTTTTTATTGAAATAATCAAATTTGCTAAATATTGTAAAATAGATTGTAAATAAAAGTAAAAAGCTTTTAAGCACAAGTACCTATCTTCCTTAATGAACAAAACTCAACTAAAATAATTTACATTATTGTTTTTATTTTGTATTTTAATATGTACCTACTTTGTTTTTATAACGGGATCTGAATTGTTTCGCTTTGGTGAAAAAAACAAAACAAAAAATTTTACTCTTTTTCTTTTCAATTTCAACGAAAATGATTTACAACATATGTTACTTTGTTTTTGTAAAGGGATCTGAACTCTTTTGCTTGTGCAAAAAAAGCAAAACAAAAAATGTTACTCCTTCTTTTCTCGCTTCTTTTATACCAAAGAGCCGAGGCCTTCTATAAGGCATTCTTTAGCAGTTACGTAAGAATAGTAATTAAATCAAAACATTTTTAAGCAGGCCTTTAAAAAGGCCTGAAGTAAGAAGGTCTTCTGAGTTTTCCCGCTGGGTATATATATATAAAATAACATTGTTCAATATTGAATCCATTAAAATCAAAAGTTTATCTTATAAATTAACATGCATGCATACTTATGTATGTAAATTTTTTTATTTACATGTTTAAAATATGTTATAAAAAGAAGACAATTGCCGTATTCTTTTAATTAAAATTATTTAGTTAAATAGTACATGCAGTTTTCAAAGTTGAATGATGACGAAAACCATATCTAGGGATTCTGCTGATGCTTCTGTTAACAAAGGACAATACAAAATAAGTGAAACATGTGTTACAGGGTTAAGTGTTTTGAATTATTCTTGAATAAATACATATGTTGTCTCTGAAGCTTCTTCACACTACATCGCACTCAAACCAATTTGATTATATATGAAATTCACGTTGTTTCAACTTGAAATAACTTTCATTCAACGTGATTCGGATTTTTATTTCAATATAATTGACATTTTGCTCCAACTTTACTGCAATGTTAAATTTGCATGAATTATAGTTATTTTAAAAGAAAAAAAATGTTGTTCGCAAGTTATTGTAAAATCAGGTTGAATTAACATGAAAAACGTATAGAGCAAAATCATCACCGAAAATTTTTAAATCAACCTTGTTTTCGACGTTTTTAACTTGATTTTTTTCTGTGTGTAGGAATTGTTACAATTTCTATGAATTCAAAAATAA
Source organism: Pollenia angustigena (assembly GCA_930367215.1). Classification (NCBI taxonomy): domain Eukaryota; kingdom Metazoa; phylum Arthropoda; class Insecta; order Diptera; family Polleniidae; genus Pollenia; species Pollenia angustigena. The sequence goes on along the minus strand of OV884057.1, from coordinate 181,514,377 downwards.
ACACGAAATTTTAAATAAGCAAGTTCACAAAATTTAAAATTGAATATTAAAGAAGACTTAGTTCAACAAAAAGAACCTTCGCGATTTTTCCCCTCAAAAAGAGACTGTATTATATATGCATAAATTTTATTATTATTTTGTATCTTTTCTGCTCGTATTTCGTCTTTAATTCACTCTGTTTGCACTTAAATACACTTCTCCTTTTTTTTAGCTCATAACTTACAATAGATTCGTAGAAGTAGTTATCGTAGTTATTGATTTATGCAAATGTGTCTAAGGATGATAACTATATTGATGATAATAATGATGATGTCCTCAATTGTTATTCAAGCCAAAAGAACAGCAATATCAGCCAGCAGTCAATTTCAATCAATGTTCGTTTTCAAACGAAGAAAAAATATGAAATATATTTAAATACATAAAAACTGGAATACTTTTAAAATACCACTGGTTACGAAGATAACATTGTAATGCTCCCTTAAAAATTATACAGCAGTTGTTAGAGATTACACACAATCTAGGTCATTTTTTTCGACAAGGAGCTTGGCGAAGAAAAAAAACTATGAATATTAATCAATTTGCTTTGGAGGATTCTTAAAAAGCAATAAGTCAAATTAAGTTAGTTGTTTAATTAAGTTTTTCGTTTGTTTTAAGTGATTGAGTCAAAAAGTTTAGTATGTATTTATGTTTAAATTAACGCTAGTTGCGGTTCATTTTTTAAAGTCATGGTTTACACCGATCAAGTAAGCATAATAAGCTTGAAGAGTTGAAAAAACCATAAACTCAAGCTTCAAATAAAGATATTAACTAATTTTCAAAATAATCGAGTTGTATTTCGTATATATAAGTATAAATTATTTCAGAAAAGCATTTTCTTATAAATAACTAGCTGGCCCGGCAAACATTGTTTTGCCACATAACTTATTTCTTTCATATGTAACAGTGTATGCAAGCCAAATTTTAAGAAAAAATTATAGGCTATAGTTTTTTCCATATGTTACACTATTTGCCTACCCAATTTCAAGAAAGTTAATTGATCAGTTAAGAAGATATAGGGAGGCGGAGCTTTAACCCCTCTTGCCCTATTTAATGCACTGTCCTTTTTTCGCTGTTACAGTGTATGTATGCCAAATTTTTAGATAACCGGTTGATAAGTTAACAAGATAGAGGGATGGGGAGCTTTTACCCCTCTTGCTCTATTTCACGCCCTAAATACTAAAAACTAGTTGCTATATTTCTTTCCAACTGTAACACTATTTGTCTGCGATATTTCAAAAAAATCGGCTTATTAGTTACGGAGTTATAGGGAGGGGGAGCTTTTAGCCTCTTACCCTATTTCACACCCTATTCCTTATTCTCTTTCAGATGTTACATTGTCTGCATACCTAATTTTAAGAAAACTGGTTGATTGGTTTAGAAGATTGGGGAGTGGGAGCTTTTACCCCTATTGCAATGTTTTGCGCCCCCTAGCGATATAAAATATTCTTTACGACCTATTCTCCTACCTAACAAATACACCTACAAAATTTCATAAAAATCGGTCAAGCCGTTTCGGAGGAATTCAAAATGGAGGGCATTTTGTTGATATTTGTATGGGAATATAAATACAGGTTTATTTATGTATGCAGTGCTCACTAAAATGGCTATAACGCATGAACCAATACACATTTGAAGCCCGTTGATACATAAAAACCTTGGTATTGACGTCACCTTCCACGTAAAGTTTACAGAAACAAAATCGGTTCACGCATTTCAGAAAACATCAATTACTTACACAATGCAACTTGCTTTTATATATATAGATAAACTTATCAAAATTCAAACTTTTCTAAAATTTATTACAAAATACATATTACAACAAATGACGTAAAATTAAGATGTTAATCTTGTAAAAGTTTTTTTTGTAGATAAAATTTAAAATAATTTCAAAGTAATTACTTTCATTTTAAACCACATTTATGTATATGTACAAATTCTTCACACCCCATTTTTATGATTTTAAAAACACAACTACAACCCATTCACCAACAACCCTCTATTTAACGCAAAACACAATTCGAAATGTTTTAAAACATTGTAAGTCATATGTGGTTTCCATTAACGAGAGGCATGGAAAATTTAATGGTTCGTATACTTAAGGTGACATGTGCTGGAAGAAGGCACAAAAATTTCTTTTTTCACTTTCTATTTTTTTGTAAGTTTTTTTTTTATAAATATTTATTAGAAGATATATACGAGTGTAGAAGGAAAAATCACTAAGAGCAATATATATGAAAGAAATTAAAGCTTAAACTTGTTTTTAATTGTTAAACCACTCACTAACAAATAATTCGATTGGCATATTTAAAACAAACGACATAACTGATTCAAAATTATTTTTCAAATGGAGATAAAATATTGTTATAGTAAAGATATTTTGATTGCATCTCAAACATATATTGTGAACACGTATAGAAGGTTATCATGTGATGGCTATTAAATATCATGAAATGGTTGTGAGTAATAAAATATGTTTTCAAAGTGATAATTATTTAGTTGTTAGAAAAATGTTTATTTTTTGGTCAACAATACTCAAATTTATAATTGCGATAAACATTGAAATGTTTACAGTAACTTTATTATTTTGTTGATATTAAATAAAAATAACAATTTTTTGTGTACGACAACAATATACTGTTACAATAAACATAGTGTAGTTTCCGTTACTATACCAAACCACATTTTTTCTCTGCGTGTGAATCGATCATCATGCTCTTTTGTAGTATACTTCGTAGTTATATAAAACAAATCTATGTCAAACTTTATTTTTTATTTTTATTTATTTATTTCAGTCTATAGATTAAAAAATCCTTACAGACATAAGTGCTTATATTAGAGTACAATAAACAAAGAAATTATTTTAGTAATTAGTTTAAATAAACAATATTTTTTTTTTTTAAAACATCGTTACTATCAGAAAAGTCAATTAGATGATATAGACTATTAAATTTTAAGCAAATTTGACGAAATGAGTCATTGTTAGCGTAAACAGAACGATAATACCTTAAGTTTAACAGCTGAAAGTTTCGTGTAGGTCTAGCTGGAACATTTAAGTTAATTTTACTCAACAAGTAATCAGAATCAACATCACCGCGAATAAGACCCAATAAAAACGAAATACTTAGCATTGTTCTTCGACTTTTTAACGTCGGTAACTTAATAAGACCAAGTCTGCTTTCATAGGAAGGTAATACAAGTAAATTCCATCCAGGACCTCTTAAACAAAATAAAAGGAACTGTTTCGGTACAGATTCAATGCTGTTAATATAAGTATTAAAGTAAGGATCCCATACAATTGATCCATATTCCAGAATAGGGCGAACCAGAGACGTATATAGATGTTTAGTGATATATGGATCAGAAAATTCTTTCTTTATTAACCATCAATGAAATGTGATCACAGAATTTTAGTTTATGATCTAATAGAATACCGAGATCAATAATATTGCGAACTTTATCCACTAATGTTCCATTTAGGTAATAACTAGTATCAAGTTTTAATAAGCGGAAAAATTACATGTGTTTACATTTTTTTAAATTTAAATCCAATAAGTTGTAATTGCACCATTGAGAGAAAAGTTCAATGTCAGCCCTCAAATAGGATTGATCAATAATATTGTTAAACGAATTAAACATTTTTACATCATCGGCATACATGAGTATGTTGGAGTGCTGAACAACGGATGGCAGATCATTAATAAATAATGTGAAAAAAACTGGACCAAGATGACTTCCTTGTGGCACACCAGAGAGAACATTTATAAGTTTTGAGGTAGCATTCTTAAATTTTACTTGTTGGGTTCTATCTAAAAGGTAAGATTTAAGCCAGCGTATTGCGCTGTTGCTAAATCCCATACGTGATAACTTGTAAAGTAAAATATCGTGGTTGACTTTATCAAAAGCTTTACTAAAATCCGTGTAAATAACGTCGGTTTGTTTATTATTAATAAAACCTTCATTTACAATAGTTGTTAATTGTAAAATGTTTGTTATAGTGGAACGTGATTTCCTGAAACCATGTTGACAAGGTGATAAAAGGGAAGAGATTTGATGATATAAACTATCAGTCAATATCTTTTCTAAAAGTTTGGGAATCGCATTCAGCTTTGCAATACCTCTATAATTCGATATTTCTAGTTTACTTCCACTTTTAAACAACGGAGTAATATAAGATTTTTTCCATTCAGGCGGTAAGTGGCCGAGTTCAATAGATTTATTGAAGATAGTTGTAAGAGGAATACATAAGTAATCTGCACAATTTTTTAAAATACAGTTAGGTATACCATCTGGTCCGGGATTAAGAGAGCACTGCAGAGACTTTAAATTGGATAGTACCGTTTCAGTGTCAATAAATGAAAAGTTGATACATGTAGAATGAGATATATTATAGGGATAAGAAGTTTGATTATCAAATGACTTCTGTGAAGACGTGGTTGCAAAAAAATCCGCAAATAAGTTGCTAATAGAAACATCATCACCAGCACTCCGAGATCCGAAATTAAAATTTTTTTATAGCTACATTAACATTCTTTTACCGAGCTTAAACTCATGGTATGATATAGCGCCCACCCAAATTGACAGAGCTCAAGATATCTTCGTGATTTCTTGGGATTGCGGCTGACCAATCTCGTAGCGCAGGAGTCAGTTGGCCCCGGTAGAACATCACCGAATTGACTACTGCTTGAGGCCTCCGTTTGTAGGCTTATTGTGGGAAATGCTTCCTGTCCTTTAGGAAGATTGTGTTTGCGGATGTTATCGTGACTGGTGACAGCACTCAAAAGAAAAATCAGTCCATCCGTAATCAAATCAATCCGAAGCGGTATTAATAGTACAGTGAGTACGGATTTTCTTAAATCAGGTACAGAAAGATTGATTCAAGTACGGATTTTCAATCGCAAAATACTTAAATTATCCATATTCAATCCCGATTTCGTACTTGAAATAAGCCGAAAATGAGATTGATTTAAGTATATCTACGATTGAATCAATCTCAAAATGCGCTTGATTGAAGAATTACAAAGTTGATTTTAAAAAAGAGATTAGAAAGAAAAAATTGTCATGATACTTACCCGTATTACACCTTACAGAATTATAAAACACCAACATCATGACCGATATGGTTTTTACTAAGAAATCTTATGTACATATTTAACCAAAAATATAAACTAAATGAGAAGCAAGAGTTCAAATGAGTCTGGCCAGACCTTTTTCAATGTGTATATAAAATCAAAACGTGTGTAAGCAGGAGGGTTAAACACAACGAAAAGTTAAATCTTTTTTTAATTGATTTAATAATTTTATACTTATTTCAAGAAATTCCGTGACCGATTTTCGAAAGTAATCCCATTTAGGCCCGTTATCACAACTTACTGATAGCTAAAAGTAGACTTTAACCGGCCTTATAAAAACTGTTCCATTATTAAAACATTACTTTAACCTAAAGTAAGCGATAAAGTAAATTGAGGCTTATCCTACCTGGTAGGTAAAAGTAAAGTTGTAATAATGGAACACTTTATATACCACCGATAAAATCCTACCTTTAGCTATCGGTAAGTTGTAAAAGCGGGCCTTAGAATTGTTTTGAGTACGTTTTAGTATTATTCTTACTTGAACTTTTAACTACGACTCGTACTTAAAGTAATCATAAAAAACTTGATTTATCCCGAGATTTTTCTTTCTGTGAGGGTACTTTCTGGGAACACGTTGTGGTTTGAAGTTTAATACCCAAAATCTCGGAGTGATATAACCTAAATACCCACTAAATGGCTGATTTTTCACTACTTGTGGGAGAGTTTGGCCTGAGAACGGAATATCCAAAGGTTGCTTCTCAGCAGGAGTTGCTAGAATTTTTCTAAAAGCAGCGGGTGTCAGATAGGTCCTAAGCAAGGTTTAAGTGAATATTATTGCCGGATTATGCATTCATACGTGGAGTTGTGGTTCCTCTCACACTCGGGAGCAGTTGTTAAGCGCATTATTGTCATTAACGTGCAGTTAAGGCCGGTGCTCATGCTAACCTCTTCCGCAACTGTATTAACAAAAAAGAGATATCAAATCTTTGAAAATATCTGTCCACATTTGGGCAATACATTTTTCCCTACCAAGCCGATTATGCTGGATTTCAATTCCAATCTGCTTAGCAGAATTTTACCCAAAAATTAATTTTTTATGTCATTTGACAGAAATAAGGACGTAGCTTTATCGACTTAAAATTATTGAAGGAGCCAGAAAAGTTATAAATTGCAATGTGTCTTGGAAACGACATACTGTATTCAGTATCGTTATATCCCTTAATTAAGCAATCGTGGCGGTAAATAAAATTCCTCTTTATACTATTAAGTAGCGTTAATACCCTGGGAACTGACTGGATTCATGTTATAATTTTTCTTATACCGAATACAAATAACTTTAAGTCAGTAATACCATCGCTAAAATGCAAATAATGGGTCGATTTTTGTTTACTCGCGTTCTTGCACAAAACTCGATCCGGTTTAGATTAAACATTAAAAAATTTGCAATCCCTAAAGTAAAGTAATAGCATTTTTAATTTTATAAATCGTAAATCACAATTCTTTTTCAACTCCAACGAGTCAAAAAAGGAAAATTTAATTCGAAAATACTCTAACGAACTTTTAAGTCCCTTGAAATAAGCACATTTGTATGTTTGTTTATACAAATTTATATCTCCTCAATAATGTTTAAGGCATAAAGTAAAATAAGTAAACAACACAACAAGTACAATAGAGAAATATAACCAGAAAAGTTAAAAAGTAAAGTCGGTCAAACCCGACCATATTGAATCCTACACCACACAGACACAACACAGACACAACACAGACAAATTTTCGAAACCGAGCCTAACATTTTGGCCGCATATTATCTTTAATAATATATAAGATTCGTATTCTTAAGAGCCAAATACATTGATCAAATTACTGATCTAGCTCTATGGTAGTATCAGTGAAAATGTATTTGTGTATGTGACACAAGTGTGGTCCCTTAAAAAGAAGTATACATATTCTCGAAATCAACCCTCAAAAATATGCGTAATTCCAAAGTGTTGAACGTGACAGTCGTACGCATCAAAAATGTAATTTACGTTGTCTTAACCCTTAAATTATAGCACTAAGAAAGCAATGTTATCTATGCTTAAGTTTATGCAGGGCGCGATTCTAGGTCAAAGATAATGGCAAACGAAGTAGCGGTTCGAACGTGAAAAAAGCAGAAGTAGTTTTTGTGGCCATGTATAAAAAGACGTGATTCAGCGAAACCTGGAACAATTTTTTAGTCAAACTACTTTCAGAATTTTATGTAGTAATTCAACATTAAAATGCTTTTGTTTGATCCCAAAATCTTTTGTATTTTCTTTTTCTAAGCCAACATCTGGGTCGATACGTGACATTTCGAACGTGAAATTTTTTCCATAATAATTAAACTGAATAATGATTAAAATAAAATAAAAATTTATTTTTTTGGAATTATTTTTATCAAATATCATCTCTTTTAGGAAAGATAAATATTAAAGAAAACATACAATAAAACATTCTCACATATAAGAAATTATGTTTGCTCAAATTTTCAGTCTGATTGTTCATCTAAGTGAACAAATTTATGAGTAAATTTATAAAATTAGTAAAATCTAAATATTGCTCCATAACAATATCGTAAAATAATCAGCTTTTGATAACTTTGAAATTTTCGGTCACGGTGGACCTTTTGACGGAAATGTCCATATGCGAATACCCAAAAAAAAAAAAAACGAAGAAAAACAAAATTTTACTTACAGATGGCCCCAAAGCGACTGAAATCTTGAAAAGGAAAAACAAGGAGAAAAATAACTTTATATACACAGCAAAAATTATTTTTCAAATTCAAACAAAAAATTTGTAGAATCAAACAATTTTTTGTCGGAAAAAAAACTATAGTTTTTGTAAAATTTTTCAAACGCCGTAAACGTTTTATTCTAGAAATGTAGATGCAATTCTGTTTTTAAATGCTATAAAAACAAGCTCGGTTAAAAACTGGTCCAGTAAGAAATAATGCCCCAGACCACTTTTGTACAATGATTACTTGACCGAGAAATTCTAGTACACCCCTTAAAGAGTTTCGAAATTAATTTCTGTAATAAAATCTTTTTATTCAAAAGATTTGAAATTATGAGACATGGAAAAAGGTTTTTTTTTATTACGTAAACCTGTCCTCAGGTGATATCAAAAAAGGACAACATTATTGGGGTGTATTTCAAATCTCTTATTTAAATTTTACTCTCTAATTTAATTTAACGGTTCTTCAACAAAATTTAAAAAAATTTTCAGTTTGTTTTTTTATAAGCTAATAAGGCCTAATGAAAATTAAAATGAAATGAAAAACAAATTTATTACATTTCACCTGACGTTTCTTCACTTTTTTTGGTGAGGTTTAAATAAAAATCATAAAAGGACAACGTAAATACAAAATAGGGGGTGCTTTAAAACCATGTGAGATAAGGCCATAATGGCTTTATCTTTCCTTCAATAGGGAGATAAAGCTTTTTCTTTTTTTTTCATTTCAATGGGAGATAAAGCCATCATGGCTCATTTCAGTGCCGGAGACACTAAAGTTAAGTATTGAAATCTGGCTTCGCATACTAAAGTTTTTCTGCGTGCTTAGGGGTTTTTTCCTCCAGTAGGGCGCGGCAGATGGCTTCGCAGAATAAAGTTTTCCTGCGTGCGTCACAAGAATAAAAAAATGTTTTCAATGATAACTAAGGATTTTCCCTTTAACAGAATGTTTACGCCATGCATAACAATATTCTGAAAAATATGGCTTTATCTCTCATTTGCGAAAAAAATATGGCTATATCTCTCATTTCGCAAACTTTTAAATATGACCTTACCTCTCAATGATTGGGCAATAAAGCCATTATGGCTTTATCTTCCATTCAATTGAGTAATAAAGCCATCATTGCATTATCTCACATGGCACCCCTCACAAAATATTTTTCACAAAAAACTAACACAACTTACAAAAATTATATATTTTTTACATTAAAAACATCGACAGATTAAAATAAAGTTAAATTGCACAAAAACATTTAACAAATTACAGTAAAGCACAACTTAAAATCACTATCACAGAATAATTTATATTGCGGTTCTATAACTAGCGCTAATGTTGTCAACATCTTCATATTGGTTCATTGTTTTCATTTTGTTTTGTTGTATTCTAAAGGTTTCTATCGCATATCTCTTCCTCTTCCCTCTTTCGAAATCCAAAACTCTACTCTCACTTGTTCTGTTTCAAAGGAGTGAGAATTTGAAATCATGTGTTGTGATAATGCACTTGTTTCTCTCCTCTTCAATATGTCATTTTGATGTTCTCCCATTCACTTTTCAAGTGAGCGTTCTTATATAATCAAGTCACAATTCTAATCGTCCCTTCCGTAACAACATTACTTTGGTTTTCTATTGGCGCCTTAACTCTTGAAAATATTGCACTTAAAGTTTTATTCGGTTTGTATGCAAAGTTTATTTGTTCTTATTTTATTATTGTCCATATGTGTCTCTTATACCTGTATACCTGGAACTGTAAACATGTTTGTCTTTTTCAGGGTTGCTATAATTACACAGTACAACATTTTTCAGGTGATTGATTCGGTATAATTGCTTATGAAAGAAGACCCAAAAAGAGGAACTTCTGGATCATAAGTTTGGTGATGGTAGCTCAATAAATAATTAAAAAATTAATTTAAAGTTAGTAAGTATCGTATAGGGGAATTTGTCACGTTTTAGGCTCTTTTGTTTTCATAACTCGAGAACCACTCGTCCGCATAAGCTGAAACAAATTTAAGAAAATTAAGAAATACAATTCCCTTTATTTGTTCATAAAAAGTTTCGCTACATAAGCAACAGTTTCGCAGTTATAAATAAATGTATGAAGAAAAAAAATATTTTTTGCCCAAAAAATTTAAATTTTTTTATTTTTAATTCATAAAAAATCCAAAACGGTAAAAAAAAGTGTCAAGTCCTATTACTTTCACGTAAAGTGGCATAGCCTATGAACAAAATGACACATAAATAATCAAAATTGATGAACGCGTTTCGCTTTTATTCACAATTAATTAAAGGTATGAATTTCAAAAATTTGCTCGATATATCCACAAAATTCTTTGGAAAAAAGATTGATGACTATTTTACTGATTCTTTATTTTGCATGAAAATAAGCATTCCGATTCATTTTACAGCTTCTCTTACACACAAAATATGAAATTTGTATATGTTATCTATGCATGGAAACAAAATTTAGAACATTCGCTTTTCATTAATTTTCGTATATCCGGTCCATTGAGAATACCTGTTGGAAATATAAAAAAAAAACATTTACGAAAAAATTATTGGTAATGCGAATGTATCGAAGTGAACAAATTTAGATATGACAATATTAAAATACTGACAACGATACGTACCTTTTCTAATTTTAGCTTCACTGAGTTTTGGAAAGATGGATTTCAAACAGTCATGGGCGTCATCAATATCTTTGACTACCACTTCGATGAATTTCCCAGCTACTCCTAATTTCATGTGGAGCGATGGCAACAAAATATCATCTAGATCATTTAAGTTGTTTCTCGAGCTCGGGAGTTCTTGCTTTCCAATCTTTACTCTGATATTGATTTCCTATGTATCGTGAATCCCAATTACAAAGGAATCAGAAGTATTTTGGAAAACCGCCCTTTAATACAATCCATTGTTTTATGTTGACAACCTTTAGATCGCAACAAATCTTCCATTTGTGTACATTGTAGTTTATTTTCTCCAAAATTTCGCCCAATGTTTCATATGTTTCCTTCATAGTTGTGCTGAATCTCAATGAAATGGCGGTTTTTTGTTAGTTTTGTGCAACAGCACAGCCTGCAAACTTGAAACTGAACCATCAATAAATAAACGCCAGTCGCCAGCGATATAATCCATTCCCAATTTTTTCACTAAGCCTGGGATATCATGGGAGTAGGTGAACGTATTTGCTTCGTCAACGGAATAAAATTTCTGAAAATCAGCTTGGCGTTGTCGGTATGATGTTGCGCTGACATTTTGCTGTGTTAGTTTTCTGCTTTTCCAAAATGATGTCAACATTTCGGAGTTTTGTTGTGATAGTCCCATCTTAGCCACAATGTAATCCATTTCGATTTGTGTTAGCGGTTGTAGTCCATTATTTTCAATATCGGGTGTCCAATCAGCATCCTTCAAATTGGTCGGATTGGTAAAAACGGTTTCGCCTTGCAGGGACACAGTATCCAGACTCGGAGGTTTAGGTGTATCGGTACCAGCAGCGCGTTCAACTAGAAGTGTGTCAGGAAAAGCAACAAGGTATTCTTTTGTTTTCAATTGTTTTCTGTTTAATCCAGGACGAGAATTTATGCATGCGTAGCACCTGGATTCATCAAGTCCAGTTACGTCTTCAACCCAAATTACTGGCTTCATAAAAGAAAACTGTCCACCTTTTCCATGTATCCACATTATTAGGGTATTATAACAATTTTTGCACACTGTTTTTGGCGTAAAATTTGCACCACTTAAATCTGCTTCATTAAAATAATGACAATACGCCGTTTTGAATTCCTCAGCAATCAATTTTGTTCGATCTAGTTGGCCTCTTTTTGAGACGATATGGCCACAAACGTAACAAAAATTTTTATTTTCCATATAGGTTTTGTTGTTACAGTTCTTTTCGTTTATAGTCACTACGCTTATAGTCACATTAGCGATATAGCCCATTTGATCTGTTTATTTTGCCGCAATAAGTTAATTTAATATAAAGTATTAACGCTATTGTCCATTTAGCGATATAAGCACATTAACCATATATGCCATTTATAAACAGTAGTCAAAGGAAAAAGTAAAGCAAATTAATGGCGTTATAGCCACATAAGCAAAATTTACTAAGTTCTTTTTAGTTTTCGAATCAAAAATCCATCCAATGAAAGAATGAATTAAATCACTTACTTTTTGTCATCAACTCTCTACTCGTAAAAAATAATTTTTTGCCGTTGGTATCAATTATAAAATATCTTGTTATTATTTTAACTATTTTTTATACAGTATGCAACTCTGTTGTAAAACCATAAGGCTGATGTCGGTGTAATTTATATGAATTTTTTATTCACATAACTTGATTATATTCGTATTCGGTTATATGCGTCATATATGTGAATTAGCCTTATAGTCACATTAGCGACATAGTCCACGTTATGGTTGCAACTATAAGCGAAAAGTACTGTATTCACTTTTAAAAACCGGAGAAAAATTCACTTGTACTTCTCGCGTTCGTCGACTCTTGTTAAATGACAAATATCAATCAAAGAGCACCTATAAATACTACAAATATTACAATATTTTACTGGCAGGTACTTATGAAATATGTTTTCGAAACGTTCCAAACCATGACCACTCATAAATGTGGGTGCAATTTCTGTTAAAAAAAATCAGGCAGGTAACAAACGGAAAACCCCAAATAATTAAAAAAGGGCACTTTCCTTTTTTCCTTTTAATTGTCCACTCACATTTATTAACGCTTATTACTTTGTTACCGCAATCATAAAAATCAAATAACCTTTTGTTTATTACTTTTTTTTAATTCTGATAATCATAAAAAAAGTCATCAATGTTTCTTGCAAAAAATTTTGTGGATATCTCGAGCAAATTTTTGAAATTCATACCTTTAATTAATTGTGAATAAAACGAAACGCGTTCATCGATTTTCATTATGTATGTGTCATTTTGTTCATAGGTTATGCAACTTTACGTGAAAGTAATAGGACTTGACACTTTTTTTACCGTTTTGGATTTTTTATGAATTAAAAATAAAAAAATTTAAATTTTTTGGGCAAAAAATATTTTTTTTCTTCATACATTTATTTATAACTGCGAAACTGTTGCTTATGTAGCGAAATGTTGTATAAACAAATAAAAGGAATTGAATTCCTAATTTTTTTAAATTTGTTTCAGCTTATTGTTGGTCTCGAGTTATGAAAACAAAAGGGCCTAAAACTTGACAAATTCCCCTATACGATACTTACAAACTTCAAATTAATTTTTAAAGTATTTATTGAGCTACCATGACCAAACTAATGATGCAGAATTTCTTCTTTTTGGGTCTACTTTCATAAGCAATTATCAGAATTGAGTCCCGAAATCATGTGTTGTACTGTGTTATTGATGTTTTTGTGTATCGTTGATACGTGTGCCTAATAATTAATATTTCTGAGATTTTGTCGATATTTTTGTTATCATATTGCGGGTCGCTTATTTTTAAAACTCTTAATGTAAAATCTTGTTGTATTAATTATTTGGTTTATGGGTTGTGTCGCGTTGTAATTCATTATTCCGCCAGATGAAGTTCCCTTAGCATACCAGTCAACCGTAATCAATTCGTGTTCTCCTGTTATCAAGGTACGCACTTTTACCATGTTTCTCAAGTTCTACTATAAATTTAATTTTGGTTTGGTGACTATTAGAAGTGCTCAGAATAATATCCATGTCGTTGATGTTATTTTACGTATCGTCTACATTCTTGATTATGTATTTTATGCGAATATTTTTGTTTCTAAGTTCCGTGTTTGCATCGTCAAGTAAGGTGTCAAGTACTATATCTGCTATAGTAGGCGAAAGAGGATTGTCCATTGTCATGCCGAAGATCTGGTTATAGACCTTTTCTTCATACACAAAGTAATTATTCTCCGTTAAGCAGAATTGGAGGATTTGTAGAAATTTAGAGCTAGGGATATTTGTAAATTTTTTTAATTTTGTCCCATATTTTCATTATATTTTTAATTGCCGTATTGACTGAAATATTTGTAAAAAACAAAATAACATCAAAAGATACTAAGACTTCATTTTCGTTGATTTGCATGGTCTCTAATTGTGTTTTTACCTGCGTGAAGTTCTTAATATAATATTTATCACAAATTATATGTTTCAGTATTTGTCCAACGTAACTGGAAGTTAATAATTAATTGGCCAAAGAAAAAAATACGAATGAAAAAATTGAGATTTGCACACCAGGGACTTGTTTAGAACACCATAGAGAACGCAAACAAAAAAAAAAAAAAAAAAAAACAACTTTGAAATAAGCCTCGGTACACTTGGGTAAGGCAACGATTTTATTTTTACATATTTCGAGGAAAATGCTTTCTTTTGGTGAATTAGCATTTTCAATCGCTTAAAAATACCTCTAAATCTTTTTGATTCGACCAAAATTTTGTATATCTTAATTTTTTCTAGAGGTAAGACCGTAAATTTGAACACTTTTATTTTCCCCCTTATACTGAAGAAACACTTAAATGTGACAGCGACGATGCTGGGTGGAAAATCAAACTTATTAAGATATTATTGATTTGACAGTGTATTATGCCTTTTACGGTGATTAAAAGGACGATTTTTAGAAAGGACTTATAATCATTTCTGGTCCTTCTGCCATTACTTAGCACCATATGTTCGCCAAATTTTATATCAATGCCTACATCATTAAATAAGTAATTTTCGTAAGTGATGTGAGATATGGGCAAATCCTGCGTGACGAACGCTACATTCGCACGCGTTTTCTGATTGAAATAAAAACATTTTTTGGTCTTTCAAAAGAGATATCTTCAACTTATATAAAGTATTTAGTGACAGTAATATGTACTTATGAATGGCATATATCATAATTTCTTAGCAAGTATTTGTTGCGAAATAATTGATCACAAAGTTTTGTGACGCACGCTACAAAAAGTGGAAGTAACTTCAAAGGTTGAAAGCCGTGAACCCTTTGTGACGCACGTTACAGTTTTTCCATTAGTATTTTATTATTATATTTTATTTATTTTAACAAAATAAATTATATTTTTATGAATTGCATTTCTTAATCTAATTTCTTAACTAATGAATATCAACTTTTTTTAACGAAATTTATATTTTGCTGTAAGTGCTATTTTAAGTACAAAAATCACCTAAAATAATGCTAAATTCACGTATAACATTAAGAAATCAGCAGTGGGGTAGGATTTGGTAAAAAATATTACATTAATGATCATTGAAATACATATTTTTTAATATAAAAATGAAATTATACATCTACACTGAAAAAATTTTCTTCACAGATCCAATGAAATTTACATTAAAATTCAACCTATGTAACCCTTCATTGGATTAATGAAGGATTAATAAAATCAATGACAAAATTTTCATTGATTTTATGAATCCTCATTGAAAAAATGGATAAAATAAACGTTTGTCATTAAACTAATGCAAAATTTTCATTGATTTTATGAAACATTTTATTAATCCAATGAAGGGTTACATAGGTTGAATTTTAATGTAAATTTCATTGGATCTGTGAAGAAAATTTTTTCAGTGTAGTCTTATATTCCATTAAAAAAAATTCATTTGAAAAATGTTTGGTTGGCAGATTGTTTCTGGGATTTGCCCATATGGTTAATATAGACCAGTACAAATTAAATTTAATAAAGTGATTAATGTTGCAATAAAATAACTTTTTGGGCTAAATTTAATAAAATTAACGACGTACTTATGGTCACAAATATTCCATATCGGAAACAAGTTTTTGTGGAGCTTATGTTAAACTGAGGTTCAAACCGGACAATTTTTAAAAGGCTTCTCTCGTTTGACAATATAAATGTATGTATGTATCTAATTTTACCATATAAAATTTTATCCAGTTTGGCATGGACAGGTAATTAGCCAGCTAGCCAGACGAAAATAAGGAAAGGTATTCTGAGTCGATCGGTATGTTAAAAGGTATACAACCATAAATTTGATGTGTTACACAAATCACGGTAAACGCAAAATACATTCCCCACCTACGGTGCTGTAGGGTATAAACATATACTGATAAGTATTCGCTTTTAACCACCCATTTTTAACCCCTTACCCCTCCGGGACATAAAACTGTACCCATTCATACACACAAGTACGCAAACATTCACTTGAAAATTAAGTTTGTTTATCTAGCAAAGTGATGTGATGAGAATGCGATACAAGAAAAAGCAGTAAAAATAGAAAGTGGTATGTTGTTGGTTGAAATTGCCTCACTATTGTTGTGTAAGTACAATGTGTCGTTGAAAGCATGAGGGTTGTTATATACTTGAATCGTTAACTTTTCATGTCACGTGGATTTTTTTTTTAAATGTTAAACTCTAAAAAGAAAGGATTTCTCTACAGTTTTGTGCCATCAAATTTTTAAATGCTAAATTCAACCAGCTCAAAGAAACCATATAAATACGCCCTTTTCTTTATCCTCTAAGATTTCCTGTATCAACACTTTTATGTTTTCGTGATTATTTTATTGTTTTTGTCTTAAAGATTTTATGGTTTTAATAAAAAAAAAAGATTATTTTCAAGGATAAATATAGGATAAGATACATATGAATCACTAAGTGCAGAAAGGCAACTGTTGGCATTAACTTCATGTACCTTTTTAAGTATTGCCAAGAAACCAGTGTAAAAAATGTCATCGTAGACAACTTCAAGTTAAAGTCAGTTCTCCTCTCTACGAGCTAAGAACATAAAACTTGCATTAATTATTATTAACTACACTGTTTTAATTGATAATCTTAAATTTAATGGTCCATACTCGAAATCAAAATAATGTTTACTTTAAACTAAAACCGGCTTTAAATTTATGGGATAACAATAATTGTTCTAAAGTAATCTTAACAAAAAGTCGAATTTATTTTTCACAATGATTTTGAGTAGTTCCCTTTATACATACATAGATTTTTCTACTTAAATTAAAGTTAACAACAAATTCTCTTAAAGCGGGGAAAGTATAAAAGTTATAAAGATGAATTTTATACACAATATAAAGAAAAACGAAGCGTACGATTCTGCATTTTTAACCCCAAAATTAAATTTTTTTGAGTTATGACGATTTATTAAGGTGAATGTAGACGACATGTTTTTTACATCTGACTTATCAATTTCTCAAGTCACATGTAATTGTGCATGTCTGTCAAAATTGCTGTTTAACAGAGGGTTTATAATATTCGGTCACAAACGTACATGTAATTTGCTTCTGACATTGTCTCTGTTTTTTTCGCATAGTTATTGCATATCTCGGTATTGTAAAATATTAACTTCAGTCGGCTAATGACTTCGTCAATGGTTGACGCCGCTGCCGGTTTCTTCTCGGCATAGATTTCTGATGTGAGATGGTTTGTCACGTACGGTCGCCTTCAGTAATGATTCATTAAATAAAACGACATAACAATTTTTAAGGAGAATTTGTAAACATATTAGGGTTAGTTTCAACATACTATTGTCACCAGCAACCAAATCATGGTTAAATTACTTATTCATCAAAAAGCCACAGCCATATTATGGTTGCCTCAAAACATGTCATGGTTTGTACACATATAAGCATAACAGCCAAGCGAATGAATGGTAGTGAGTTTGATTTAAGCTGTAGAACACAGTCATAAATAATTATTATTCCTCTTAGTTAAAAGTGTGGTATATTAAAGATGAAGGTAATACCTTTGATCCACCATACAAAAACGTTTGTTTAACATTGTGCTTGTGCCAGTTGTTTTTATAATTACGACGTGTATTCAAATACAACGACATACATATGTATATGTTTCGTTTCGCACCAACAGAGTCTAACAATAATGTTTCTGGTCTATAATTACCCTGCGGGAAATGTCACAATGTCAATCTGTACTGATTCACTATTGACACACTCACCAGTGCTAGTGACTAATTATACCCCAGGCAATGTTATTTACATTAAACATTTAACATGTGCGTGTCGTTAGAAATCTACTACTGACGTTGGTAATACTGACTAGGTACTGAGTAGTTCCTTTGGGAACATATGTAGACATTGGAACCAGAGAATCGCTAGTACATTTTAGTAAAAGTAGTCTACACTTTTTGTAAGAATACGAAATCATAACAATCTTTTTTTATTTTTTCTTCAGCTTTTATAGGAATTGTACTTCTCAAATGTTATTGATAAAATCTTTTTCGTATTAAAGCCAAATATAGTCGACAAAACTGGTGACTTTGAGACACTTGCACCCAGGGGCCAAATTACGGCATTCGATATCGATCGAAATTGCAATACAAATTACATGGGAATTTCGATCGATATCGAATGTCGCGATTTGCCCCCAGGTTTCCTTTAGGGTGTTTATACTCTATATCAACACAACTGTTTATATAGCTGAGTTCATTTACTTTGCTAGCAGAAACGTGCAACGAGCGAGTAGATTAGAAATTTACAGCATTTTTCTCCCAATTACTTAAAACATTAAAAAGTAAACGAACGACCAAAAACGAGCACATTGCCATACCGACAGTCTTCAGCTGTACCATACAAGATTATTTCTTTCTGAATTCAATTTCAAGGATTTTGGTCTAAAATTCTTAAAAAATTAATATTTGCTATTGAAAACTTTTAGCAAAGAGAATGTTGGAATTATTTTTTATTCTTCATAAATAATTTTTATTTTTTCGAATGTAACATGAATATACAAGGTATTCTGGAAGTGTAAAAAATAATTCCTAAGTATATGTATGTACCCAGTAAAAACTTCGCCTAATTTTTCAAAATGAATAGCTTCTTTAACTCATTATTTTGTAGCTTTGTTCTATAACTACATCTATAACAACTTCTATAACTACTTTTTTTGGATGTATGTAGGTAAAAAAAATAATGACTTACTTTTAAATGCGTTCATTTTGGGACATCCCTTGTAGAATTCATTGGTTCTTTCAGTAGAATTGTAAGTAGTGCCTTCATGTTTTTCTGATTACTCAACACATTATTTTGTATGCGAAGTTTTTACTGGGTACCTATAGCTTCAGTGTTAACCAGAGGTAGGCTTAAGTAAAAAATATGTGAAATATTGAGGGAATAGCGCTATTGCGAAAAGATTTATAAATTGAAATTTGACTCATAGACCCACATTGGAGAATATGTTTAATATAAGACAAACTTTTATTTTTAAGATTATGAAAATTATTTTTGTTTTGTAAACAGAAGTTCTTGCTAGTTGAATATATTAATTTTCAACAAGTCTCTTAAATTTGTGTGCTCTTTTTTCACTATCGTCTTGCAAGTTTTTCGATAACGTGAACACTTCATTGTAAAAATGATAAGCAATAATTTTCTGTTATTGAAAGACCTTTTGTTTTTATACTGACTTTTAACGTTTATTTTAAACGTTTAAAAGAACTGTTTAAAAATCATTCACATATTGTTTTAAAATGACAGAAACAAAACAATCAAATATTGAAAATACATTTAAAAAAGTGCAGAATTCAAAAAATACCAATCATCACTAAAGCCGGTAAGAAATAGTGCAAGCTAATTTTTTTAAATTGTTGATTTAAATTAATTTTTAGTACACTACCCCCAACAATGCATATTACGAATATATTTGGTAATAATATGATTCAAAAATAATCATAATATGTTGACTAAAATTATGAATCTTATTGTCTTTTTTCCCAACGAAAAACTGCACATTAAAGAAATTTGGTTTTCTCAATGTTTCATTTGCTTCGATTTTATCGCAAAGCTAACCGGCACTCATCCGCCAATTATTTATTTTCCTTTTATTTGCCGTACAAATAAATTCAATCAGCTGACTCCCAACTTTTACATGTATTTTGAGTGGCGTTGCCAGCTGAAAACAATAACGGTCTTCATGATATTGCTTAAAATTACCATTTGTGCAAATGGGTAAACTTGCGAGACTCGTTTCATGAAGATCCTTTTTAATTTTTGTGTATTTTTAAACAATTAATGTCATTTCAATCAGAAACGTCAATAAAAAATATATTAAAAAAAAAATAATTAAAAATATAATAAAAAACTTGAAATTTGTAAATTATAAATGAAATTTGTTTTTAAACATGCATAAAGAAAGCCAAAAGACTAATATGCTTATATTATTACAAGAATTTATTGTTTGTGATTTATTTACACTTGAAGTTTTCATTGAAAACGGTGGTAAGCATTAAAAAAATTTGTCTGTATAAATGCACAATTGAACAGCGCAAGTTTACGAGTCAAAATTGTTGGGCAAATTTAAGCAGTTTGTGTAAATGAATTCTCATAAAATTTTTGACAGTTCATTTACGAGGGTGTAAGAATGCACAGTTTGCACAGTTTACGAGACTTATAAACGATATCATGAGGATCCTTAATGCTTTTTGTCGGTGTATTGAGAAACCCAAAATCGTTAACGGACAGTTTATCGATCCAATAAATTAATGTTGACATTAAGTAACAGACAGTTTGTCGATACATTGAGAAAATGGATATTAGAATATTTTACCACAGCCATGTTTTTTCTGTACGTGCAGTCATTTGTAGATAGGGCCGTTTATTTTTTTATTTTTCAATAAAATTGCTAAAGCCGTTATGACACTACATTTTTTATTCATTAATGATATAGAATTGATAGAAAGAAACAGTAAATGCTTGAAAGAGCAAACTATAAAAAATGTAAACAAAGTTGTTTAGTTTTTTTTTTCTCTTGTAATGGTTTTGTTTCAGGGATGGCGTTGAGAATTTTTAAAATTGTACCAACAACCTTTAAAAATTGTATTTTTTTACCCTAATTGTATAAAAAGATTTTTTTAGTTGAAATTAATTTTATTTATGTTCTTAAAAACACCACAAAAAGGTATTATAAATCTAAGTTTAAAAAGTATCAACGAAAATGTACAATTAAAACAACTTAGACAACCCTGACAGGGTTGCCGTTTGAAAAATTTTTATCCGACCAAAATTGTCTGCAAAACCTACCAAAATCCTTTGAAACCGACCAAAATTTTTGAAATATTTAAAAACAATTATATCGTCATAAAAATGCAAAAGTGCCTATCATAATTTTTTACAAAATTTTCAGTAGCGATACGACTGAGATTACAAAAACAGTTTTGCAGGATAGTGTCAATCATGCGTAATGTGGTAACGATATTAACCAGAAAACCCCGTTGTTATAATCACAATAGCTGCCTTTTTATTAAGTCATCTCTCTTTTTCTAGAAATGAACATAGGCTCTTTTGCATTTTATATGACGATATGTATGTATACCTATGCATTTTTGATAAAAAGTATACTTTTTATTGGATAAAGCCATAAATTTACATATTATTTGTTTTTTTTGTAATATGCAATTATAGTAAAAACAAAAAGTAAGCCTATGTGCACACCTACTAAATATTTAACGTCCTACACGTAACCCCTAGTTTTATTAAAAGTTTATTTGCTGGTAACGTTTAACTTAAACAAAATGTATGTATATATACAAATTCATTTAATAACGCTTATAAACTGGAATAATTCATTGATCGTATGCAATAACACATATAGACCATAAATAAAATATGAATCAAAATTCATTAACTTAAGTTTGTATAATTAAAAAAAAAAAAGTATTAAACTTTATAAGACATAGGCTGAGCTCCAATACATCCTAATACCTTGCAGAGAACGTAAAAAATTTATCAAAGAGTTTAACAATGCATAGTTGGCTTATTGGATATGCGTTAATAACTAACTCTGCTTTGGAACTCATCCATACTTTCTGCAAGTTCTGCAGTTATTATACCATTACCTTTATAAAACTATGTTTCCAATTACAGTATCAAAGCATCCCGCTGTTCAACGATTCTTACAACATCTTCCTTTAAGAAGTCTATCTTGTATACGAAACACCTAATACAGAACGGAATTCCTGAAATTTTTTTATTTTTGTTATTCTTTTAGGACTATTTAAAAAAACTTTAAATATTACCACAAAGAACCTTAATATTTTTTGCATTACTAATGGCCATTTTCTCAATGTATCGATAAACTGGCTGTTACTTAATGTCAACAAAAATTTATTAGAGCGATAAACTGTCCGTTAACGATTTTGGGTTTCTCAATATACCGACAAAAAACATTGTTTTCAGCTGGCAACACCTCTCAAAATACATGTTATAGCTGGAAGTCAGCTGATTGAATTTATCTGTACGCCAAATTAAAGGAAAATAACTTATTGGGAGATGAGTGCTGGTTAGCTTTGCGACAGAATAGAAGCAAAGTAGACATTGAGAAAACCAAATTTATTTAATGTGCAGTTTTTCGTTGGGAAAAGAGATAATCGTAGAATGAGAAAACGGCCATAAGTAAGATTAACTGCCTGTTCATCTATTTCTGAACGAAGACTTCGTTCGATTAACTTACATTTAAAACGAAAACAAATTATACAATATTGTCTTTGTCTTACATTTAATTTAAGCGAACGAAGTCTACGTTTGCCATCGATGAATAGGCTATAAGCTTACCAACAATCCGATCAAATTTTGTATAGGAATATTGTTTGTTAATAAAAAGTAAAAAAGCTATGAGATTTCTAATTGTCTGCTATCCGTCCAATTTTCTAAAACCGAACAAAATTAGGTTTGGCCTACCATCCGACCAAATCAAAAATATCCGACCAAATTTGGTCGGAAAAGACCATGTCCCTGATCCCTGTTCTGTTTATTTGATTAAATGTTGCCAACTATTTGTTTATGAGAAACCTAAAAACAAAAAGCGGTAAATCGCCGAATTTGCCCATAAACCGCAGATTCAGCAACACTTTTATTATTTCAAACTTGAAATGTCAATTTTACATAATTTTTTACATAACTTTATTTTGTATCGATAACTTTAGTAAAATTTTTGACAGTTTGCCATTTATCTTAATACAGCTGAACCTGTCGCACTTGGTAAATTTTTCTATTACTTTATATTTGCTCTGTACGCCAAAAATTGAACAATGCATTAAAAATGTAGTATCGTAAGGGCTTAATGCTGGTCAAAAGATTCCAAAATTTTTGGTGGACATTTGTGTTGATGCAATATACATATCAGATTAACCCTAGATACACTTTCTTATATTTAATACACTACACACTTTCTTCGTCGAATCGACGAAGTCCGTTTATGATCTATCCTCAAACCCACCCAATATAAGGGAACACGAAAATTTTTGTTTAGTTTATAAAATACTTAAGTTTTGATTCATTCTAAATAGTATATTATAGTTAACTTCAAAACTTAATACTAAAAACACAACAAAAGCAAGCCAAAGCTTTTTTCGTCAATACGACGAAGAAAGTGTATCTAGGTTTAAAAAAGGTTAAAAATCATACTAAAAGGCAAAATTTCTCACACTTCCATCGTCAGAGCGACGAAAACAATCAACGAAAAATCAGGCTTACACACAACCTATAAGCACGTACTTCCACACACTTCAGCAATATCTACAGCTACATGAAATTTGGAAGAGTTTCAGTGAAAAACTGCGGAGTTAAATAAGTACTTTTTAACGGTATTCGTCAATACAACGAAGAAAGTGTATCTAGGGTTAAATGAAAAAGTCGATTTTTAATTTTTTTTTAGTTAGGGCCTTTTGCGTTTTAGGTAACGATGTATTAGAAACAAAATAAGTCAGATATTTTAAAAAGGTGTTGATATATTCCGATTTGATTCTGAATTATTGATTAATTATATTATTTCGAAAAAGAAAATCTTGAAAAAGATTTCATTAGTAACGCATTTCAGTTTTACGATGTGGCAATAAAGAGTTAAAATAAGCAATTTTTACAAATAGAATTTATGCACCGCGGATATTCCTGAAAAAACACTTTCCGGACAGCCAATTTTGGGACACTTTTTCGAGCATTGCTGGCCATATTTCACTAGAAAGACGAACAATGTTGACCTTTAAGGCGTTTATTGTTGCTGGTTTATCTTCAGAAGCCAGTGACTTTGCATAACCTCTTAGGAAATAAGTATTTGAAAGATCTAAAGCCGTACGACTTGGAGGGCAATTGACAGGTAAATTTCTCGAAAACAACTCGTCCAGATTAAAATTATTCCTATTTTCAAACAAAAAACAAGTAAGAAAGTATAGTCGGTCAAGCCCGACCATATGATACCCTACACCACAGTATTAAAAAGCACATCATGCTTATATGTCCATATAAATATGGATTTATCTGTGTTTATAAA
Source organism: Pollenia angustigena (assembly GCA_930367215.1). Classification (NCBI taxonomy): domain Eukaryota; kingdom Metazoa; phylum Arthropoda; class Insecta; order Diptera; family Polleniidae; genus Pollenia; species Pollenia angustigena. The sequence continues at coordinate 181,490,301 of OV884057.1, read as the reverse complement.
CTTCATTAAAATTGAGTTTGAGAGGCAGGAATTGCCCCTATTTACCATCTTGGTCCTATTTTCTAAAAAAAGCATCCCTTTTGTGTTCATAAAGATATGGTTCTATCTTTGTTTTAAATTTCATTAAAATCGGTTTGAAAGTTTCTGAGAGGAAGAAATTTCCCCCTATCTTCCCTCGTGGTACTACGATTTGGCCCATTTTCAATTGGCTTGGTCCTTTTGGCATTAAGAACCTATGTCCTTAATTTTATCAAATTAAACCACACCAAACGGTACATTTTGTTGGATGAAATGGAGACTAAAGGGTCTGTTGTGGATTGATCCATTTCACTTCATTTGCCGCAATTTTGTTCATTTATAATCCCGTATAACTTGCTTTAATTTTTGGACACCCTTTTTAAGTTGAGCGAATCGATGACTGATTATCAAATTAAATATTAATACAGATATTTCTTATGATGTGCCAAGGTATGCTAATCATAAATGTCAAAAATCAAGCGCAGTATATGACAGTTTATTTCACAGCTTACCATTTCGTAAGTTCTATCGGGCTTGTTAATACAATTTTTTATGTTTCAAGTGCAAAATTTTTTAGTCATGCAATAACTTTAAATTTACGGTTCAACCTTATTTCTTTAATTTGCATTGCAGCCTTATGCGGAGCAAATCTTTTTCAGAACAAAGCCCACCAATGGTGCAATTATAAGAGATTACTCAAAAGTTTCCATCTCAAAGATTTCAGTTTTTTTTTTTTAGTGAAAATATTATAACGAGAATATTACTGGAAATTAAATTTAACATAACCTTTTTCAAGTTCAAGGAGATATCAGCACATTTGCTGATCTAACTTAAGGCTTTCCTATTAAATTAAAATACTTTGAAAAGGGATATCAAAAGCAGTAACCCACATGGTCAGTTTTTATTCTATCAAGTGAGGGAAATTAATTCTTAGGTTTTTTTTTTTATATTTCTTTAATGTATTTTTTTAATAGCTTCAAACGAAAACACCCATGGCTTAAAAAAATGAATTTGTAATGGATTATTGAACATTTAAATGTTATGTTTTTTTTTTAACTGTCCCATAATACAAGCAATAACAGCAAATTTTTATCCCTAATATACACATACAGATACATTTATGACCGAACGAAAACATACACAATAAATATCAAGCAAAAAAATTGATATAGTTTGCTTGTATTGGTTAATATTTGTGTTTTTTTTTTGTTTGTTATTTTTCTAAGCTTTTTATCGAAATAATGATATTAATTCAAGGCTTCCTTGGAACATAAACGAGTGTGTTTGTGCAAAAAATTTACTATACGAAGGATACAAATGATAAGAAATTGTTATAGAAAGAAAAATAAATTTGTTAGGTTTTTTTCTTTTTGGTTATTATTGGTATATGTATATATTTTTGGCCATAAATATAATTTAAAATCCCATTTAATTGTATTCAAGTGTAAAGAGGGATATGAGTTAACTCACACATCTGGTCATTAGGGTGCTTAATGTATGGTCAATGTTTTTAAAGGAAATACACACAAATAAAATGATTTTGACAGCAATTTTGTGGCTTTAGAAAGTTTTGTATTAATATGTTTAACATAGACAGGTGGTCTTCCATTTAAAAATAATTTTAAAATTTTACAATGAATTGTGGGTTTTAAGGGTTTTGTTAAATTTATAATGACGATAATTTAAAAGGGTAGACAAATATTTAAAACCCTTCTGTCAGAAAAATAATGTTAGGGTTTGAAAAATATTTTGTATATACAAACAATAAATTAGCAAAAAAGGGGATTACACAATTTCTATTTAAATTTATAAATAAATGTATTTTATTTTAAATATTCTTTAAATATTAATGAAACGCAAAACCGAGTTTATGTAAAAAATGTAATTTCCTTTCAAAAGTAGGCATTTTGTATACAAATTAACTTGGTAGATAAATTAATGATATCGGTACGAGAGGATGGTCAGAAAAATAGAGGCAGAAATGTCGAAATTTTTTATGGGATGAAATAAAATATCACACAAAACCTTCCAAGTCCTAGGGCAGACATATGAAAAAAAAATTAAAAATCACCGCCGACCAAAAAGGTTCTGTGAAATGAAACACCGTCAGGGCAAACATTTTGTATTTTACTTACGCACATTGGTAAAAATCCATATTTTCTGGCCAAAATTTACTTTGTTTTATTTTTCTTCTTTCTCACTTTTTATATGTGTACTGAGATAAAAAAAACAATTCAAATCGACTAAATTTATATTTTCTTTTTATATGCTGTTACTTATTATTAATTTGTTAAGCGAAAAAACGAAACTTTTTCATATTCCCAATAAAAAATGGAGCTTCCAACGAAGCAGGTTTGTAAGGGAGAAACATAAAAGTTTCGATTACCATTGCGCTTACGGAAGACATGAATTTTATATGGCGAGTTCCCACTTTGAAGCAATACATTTTTGACACATAAAGCGCATTATTCAGCGCACATAAAAATTGTTGGATGTAACGATCATCTTTACACACTGAATGTTGTGATACAGTTATTTATTATTAGTTGTTTTTGTTTGGCTGCAGGTCCAAGTAAAAAAATAAAATTAAAAGCTAAAAACTCGTAATTTTTGTTTTTATATTTTTATTTTTATTCCCAATATTTCGGCTAGCGTCCCTAACCATCTTCAGGGGTCTAAATATTTAAATACATAAAATAATTATTATTAATATTAAACCAAAAACAAAGAGTAATTTAACAAAGATAGTTACATGTAAACAATTTAAAAATGTAACAAAACTTCACAAAAACACTTGTTTTCTTAGCTATAAAATTTTCTTAACTAAATCTAGTTTTTTGATCTTCTGTTTTTGTTTATTATTTGTCTGTATATGTGAGCACAATTTTCTGTATCTTGTCAGTAATTGAGACGAAGTTCTGGGTCAGTATTAATGATGTGTAGCATCTCTAGTGTAAATCTCCTTGAGTAATTTCTCTCTTCTTGTAATATTTGTACTCCTTCAAAATGTGGTTTATGATTTGTCAGCGTACAGTGGGCTGCTAGCGCAGTTTTTTGCTCAATAGGTTTGTCACTAGCTTTTTGGTCAGATTTATTGTCTTGAGTTTGGCTTTTGTCGTCCCAACGTATACTTTATTGCATATATACAGTTATTTTTTAATATTCTCCCTTACAAACCAGCTTCGTAGTAAGGGAATGCCGTAGCACTTGAAATATTATTATTTTTTTTTTTTTTTTGATAAAAGTTGTTGAGAGTTCTTTCACTTACTTTTCTGCATTTCTGCATGTCTAATTGCGTAGCGCATAATTGTGCGCTTATTTTTTTAGATGTACCATTAGTGCCTCGCAAAATTATAAAATTTTTTATTGGGATTGTTAAAAAATTGAGTGCGACCAGCGACTTTTTAATGTTTGAATCAGTGTTCGAAAATAAACACTAAATATCGTTTCTAAATGTTCAGTTCGGAAGATTTGTGGAAAACACAAACGCTAATAGTGTTTATGTAGAAAATCATTAAAAAAAATAACGTTTCCCTGTTAGTCATCTTTCGAACACAAAAATATTACTGTTTTTATCAAACTCAACAAAAGATGTGAACATTTAATTCCGTTCGGTTTTTTTTTGAAAATCCACATACTTCAATGTGTTCGGTTTGGCTCGTTAATGTTGTCCCTTTTGGCTGGTAAAAAAAAACCAAACATTTTTGACAAAAACAAAATACACACACGAAAAAAACATTATAGAACATTAAAATATAATGTTTGTCTACAGTATCACTACAATTGTTCTGTTTTTTAACGAAGAACCGAACATTATATAATTTCTTGAAAATAGTTACGAACGGTATTAAGGGTTGTGTATGTCTACACAATCACTAAAAAAAATAGATATCGTTCCTGGGTGTGGGAGCCGAACGTTAAATAATGTACTGTTTATTTTCGAACACTGGTTTGAATATTATTTAAAATATGCTAAAACAATAATAACTAGATTGAAAAAAACTTGTATTTTCTATTGTTTTATTCCGAACTAAATATGGGTAATTCCATGTCAAATCGACCAAGAGTGGCACACGACCCCTTTCGATTATAATTTCGTCAAATTAGCCGAATGTGTTGAGTTTATTTCTTTAATATCTCGAAACTACTTTACATACGAAGATGATTTCAATGTCATTTTAAACTGTTATTATTTTAGTTGGCCAGTTTTAAAATTTTAAGTAATTTTCCTATTTTTAAGCTTGTTAGGCCTGGAGCTTCAATGTAAATAAAACATTAATTTTATTACAGTTTTTCCCAACGTTTCGTAGAGTATTTTTTGTCTATTTAAATATGTGTAAAAACGTACATTATAATACAGTATTTATTTAAACCATGTAAATATATAACATACAAATTTTTTTGATTATATTACATTTTTAAATATTTTATTTGTAAAAACAAAAAACAATTAACAATAATAATTTTCAACCACATCTCTTTCTAGTATCACAGTAAAAAACTTTTTTAAACTTTTTTGTTTTAGATATGATTTTTTTTCTTTCGCAACCTTTAAAAAAATAATTTTAATATTGTAATTTTGAGCAATAAGTACACTGTGCTAGTTGCAAAAACCAGACAAGCCGGGCACCTGACATTTAACCTAATTGGGGCACGCTGAATCCAGTGGTGCTAACCGTTTAGTTTAGCAATAAAAAAAATCCGAAATTCCGCAATAAATATTAAAGTAGGGTTGGTCATACATTTGACCCCTCAATATATGGTTTGTGGCCCCAAGTATTAACTTTAAAATTAATAAATAAAAAATTAACTTCGTATGTAAAGTAGTTTTCGAGATAATGAAGAAATAAACTCAACACATTCGGCTAATTTGGCGAAATTATGACATTTTGAATATGACATAACTTTCGAAAAAAATTTTTTAATTTTTACCTGTGCTATCCTTATAAAAATCATATTTTGCAATCACATTTTCCGGTTAAAAAGTTATCGATTAACATCTTTCACCGTTTGGCGTCTACATCCTCCGAGAAAATGAGGTGCAGTCAGTAACTTGAATTCAGCAAAGTATAAAATTGATACTATGCCAAAAAATTGGTTATACCCCTGAAGTACATATGTATGTATATAATGTAACTAAAATTAGTTAATTATAGACGAACCCGCAACGTTTTTAACCCCGCCAACATATGAGGGATGTGTCAAGTTTGTAGTTTTCATCAGTCCATTCCATCGTAGAGTCAAAACGGCTGGACCGTTTTTGCTTTAATTTTGTTTGTTTAAAAGGTTGCGATCGAGAGTGTTGTTAGCTTTATTTGAAAAAAATCGGTACAACCGATTAGATGTTATCTCGTCTTATCTGGCTGTATCAGGCGCGGATTCAGGGGGGGTGAAATAAGGAAATTTCCCCCCCGTAAATTATAAAAATATGTTTTGTTTATTTCGATAATACAAGAATACCCATTAATATTATCTTTTTTTAATGTACAAAATTTTTGGAAATCCCAGCAAGGTTTTTTTTTTTTTGTTTTTTTATTGAATCTCTAACGAAATTTTCAATAAGTATTTTTTTGTTTTTTTATTGAATCTCTAACCAAATTTTCAATAAGTATCCAAATCTTCATCCTAATAGTTATTTATTAGATATTTTCAATGAAACATCTAGTTTACTGTATTCAAATACTTATTATTCTACATTCAATCCCAGCAGGCGCCATCGATGAATAACCAAAGAGCAAACGTTTGACTTGAAAATGCGTGCGGTTGAATTATTAAAAAGCCTTAGTATTTGCAATATTTATGTATATATGTGTTATATGAAAAAAATCCTATTCGATAATTTTTGACGAACGCACGGATATGTCGGGGAAAAGCCAGATTTCCTTATCTTTAAAATATTTCAACATACAACAAAAAGTTGTTAGGCAAGAATTGTTTTGGCTTTGTTGTAAAAGCATTTGAAGAGCCGTCACAGGATATTGATAATGACGCTGATGTGTCAATTGATGCGATGGCACTATCATCAACAGTTCTTAAAACTTTGACAAATTTTAGTCTTGACCTAAAAAATTGGTGTCGATGGGTGTCGTTTGATGTCAGCAGAAAATGAAGCTGTTACAAAATTCTGGAAACCGCGACAAATGCGAAACAAACGCCTTGCTATTTCCAGTAAATCAGCCAAAACACGTTTTTAGTAAAGTATTTGGGAGCCAAACTCTCTACATTATGCAAGACAAGATGGGTGGACCGTCACGACTCAGCTTTACACTTTGCAACAAGCGTACATCATATAGTAGAAGCTTTGGAAAAAATATCTGAGTGGAAAGGTAGATATACTTCATCAAGAGCCTTATATTAAGGAACTCACTTAGAACTTTTGAATTTTTTTGCGGAATAAACATATTAAGTGTGATACTTATTGTAACACAGCCACTTAGTATCATTTTACAAAAGCAAGATATAGATCTTCAAAAAGGATCAAGCCTTATCAAAACTTTAATCATGTGCCTTGAAGAAAATAGAAATAAAGCCGAAAAACAATTTAAAGTGATTTTTAAAAAAGTTAAAAGTTATTTGCGTTCAAATCGAGGTTCCAACCTAAAAAACAAGATTTGAACGAAATAATCACATCCAAAATGTTGAAGATTTCTACCGAGCTGAAGATTTCATTCTTTTATTGAATTTATTTTAGAAGATCTCAAAACACCCTTCCAATAGATATCTTTAATGTATTGAACATACCAAAACTTCTACTCAAAGTGTAATCAAGTAATATACAGATATAAAACTTTTAAAACCACAACTCGAGATAAACACCTACTAACATCTAAACTTGAACCTGAACTGTAGCATTGGCAACAAACATGGAAATTATCTGAAAATCTATCAGATAACGTTGTAGATGCATTAATAAACTATGATGAAGATATCTACCTAAATCTAAGAAAAATATTTCAAATTTTCGTTATAATGCTCGTAAGTAATGCTACGAGCGAGAGGTCATTTCCTACCCTTCGTCAAATAAAAACATGGCTCAGATCAACAATGACAAACTGAACATAGACTGTACTATCTAAATTGGCCTCACAAGGAAATCATAAATTGCTTATTTAAAAAGATAAGTTTATTTTAATTTGTATTGAATATTTTATTTAACCTTATTGTTGAGTTTTTTGAATATAATATACACAAATTGCTTTTAATAAACTTTTAAAAACAAGTTTTTTTTTTATCATAAAAACGGACTTAAATGTGCATATAATTTGAAGTTAAAAATAATTTTCATTATTAAACTGATAAGGTTTTTTGCTTAAAGTTTTTAAAAAAGAGAATATTTTTAAATTTAGGCCGGGCTTTAAAGATGTGGATAAAGTTTAAACTTAGTTCAACGTAGTCTGAAACTCGAATTTTTTCTGGCGAAATGTGATTTTTTTTAATTATTTCATTAGAGACCAACATTTTAAGCTAAGCTAAGCTCTTCCATCAAAAGTTTGTATACAAGCTTGGTAATAACGGCACATATATGTTTTCAGATTAATTAAACCTTGTTTTACTTAGATCTCAAAAAACCAGGCTTTAAATTCTTGTAAGAAGGACAGCCGATTTGATTAGGAAAAGCCGAAAATGCTGTTTGACTATTTAAAATGTTTCTGCTTGTAGTAACAGAAGCAGTTTTATCCTACACAATTATCATTGATTAATCTAAAGAGGAGCCATAGGGATGCTCGCATCGAAAATAATATAATATACGTCGTTTTCCATTTAAACGGTCAACCGATTTTTAACAAAAGAAAACCACACATCTTTCAAAAAAATAGAAAATTTTTGGAATTTGCTGGACTATTTTTATCAATATTTTTTTCAAAACGAAGAGCGCCAAAAAATACTCGACGTTTTTGTAATCCTTTATTGCTGCGTGAGAACCCTGTATATTTATTTTGTGAAGCACTGTGCTGTAATAGATTTTTTTTCAACAATATTCTATTTTGTAGTAGTCTTCATTAGTTGTCCAAAATATATTTTTTAACAAATTTTTTAATCCAAAATTTCCTTTTAACAAGAAATAATGGTAATTAATATAAAACGTTTAAACATTACACTTGTACCTTATTGAACAACAGGACGTATTAAAAACACACAATCAGCGGGGATTAGAAGAATATAGCAACAACAATATCAGTAAAAAAAAAAGGAAGACAAATGACAGGACCGTCATCTGTTTTAAAAAGAAATAAAAACTGTCAATTTAACATTTTAATACCTTTTACCTTTTGCACAGCAGCGCTAATGCTACACCCACACTGACAATAAACTATTACATACTGTTTGTATAGATACAAACGAGATGATTGCTATAATAAAAAACAAAAACTGAAAGTACAAGGAAACAATTTTTTTAACTCGTTTAAGCTAATCCCTGTGTAATGGTATATTCTTCTACAGCTTTGCCTTGGGTTGTCTTCCTTTTTTTTTTTTTTGTCAGCTTTATAAACTTAAAGTTATGATGTCTCAGCTGGTGTTTACTAAAGTGATGACTTTTGGATACCAAATGATATTATGATAATGGTGGTTGTGATGGTGTTGGTGTTGGTGGTGGAGGTGGAGGTGGTTGTGATGGTGTTGGATGTGTTTGTGGTGCATGCAAGTCTTGAGGGTGAGTGTGTCACCACCAGCAATGGACGGTTGTTATTATCATCCTTATCCACTGAATGTTGAAGGTGGTGTACTGGCTCGCTTAGTGGTAATATGAGCAGTAATGCTAAAAGCACATGGTTGCTACATTAAAAAGAAAATTATTGGGATGCGTTGAATGCTGTATTTCCACTTCTTATCATTTTTGTTTGCGGGGATTTTTAAGTCCTTGTCATATTGTTGTAATGAGTTGATGAACAAGGATTAGTTCATGTTGTACTGTATTGTACTTTATTGTCATCACTTTGGTAGTAATTTTCGTGATGAAACAATGGCAAAAAAAAAAAAAATAGAAACAAAAAACTCAAGAGAAAAAGTTTGAAATGATACTAATTTAAAAAACACGTACTCTAAAAACTATAAAAATTTATAGTAAAAGCACTAATAAAGAGAATAGAAGAGAAAACGCAAAAAAAAGTTAAATGTTAAATATGATATATTATCATGACTATGCTTTCATCAATTAGTAGTTACAAGACAAGAGATGTTGCAACAAAAAAAAAAAAAAAAAAAGTATATAAAAAGTAAGAAAAAAACTATCCAAGTTAATTTCTCTACGCGTTTAGAATAATTGCAACATTAAACTTATGAGTCTTTTCTAAAGAAAAAAGAAACTGTGACACGTTACTTGTGTAATTAGTTGCTAAACATTATGGTATGCATGCTTCATCTCATATTATTATAAATATATGAGTGAATGAATGAAATTATATGGAGGTTTATCATGCCATATAAAACTATTAACACTTATGATATTAGATTTCATAGAATGGGAGCACTTAGAGAAAATTGTTTTAACTTTTCATAAAAAGGTTAATGAATTAAACCTTAACTTTAAGAAAATGTATTGGCTACTTAACCCATACTCTAGTATGTCAATGCAAAATAAAATACTACTCTACCAGCAAATTCTTAAACCAAAGTGGACGTACGGTATTCAAATATGGGGCTGTACAGCGAAATCAAATCTTAAACTAATTCAGACCTTTCAAAACAAGGTCCTGAGACTAATCACCAACTGTCCGTGGTATGTCAGGAATGTTGATATACATTGAGATCTACATATAGCAACTTTAAATGATGAAGTTAAGTTTTATGCGAAAAAGCACTCTTTAAAGCTACTACAACATGCAAACGAAGAACTACAGGATGTGATAAGAAATCCAATGCACCGAAGAAGACTAAGAATAACTCTACGAATGGACCTATGTCTGGAGACTTAAAATAATATAATTTGTATTAGTTCAATTAGTTATAACCAATGGGTTATAATCTAAGCACCTGTGATTTTTATTGAAATGTAAATTACTAGATGGGTCTTAAATGTACTCAGTTGTAATAAAATCCAAAACATTGAAAAAAAAAACTATCAAAATTTCAGTTCAAAAAGTCAGACAGAAAGAAGTTATCTATCAGTTTTTTTAAGTATAGCATTGTGATGGTTATTGGCCGAGGAAAAACTCCTTAAAATACTTTTATTTTTTTACTTTTTCCAAAAAATAACTGTTATTTTTTAACTGATATTTTTCGAGTAGGCTTGTTTTCACAACTTACCGATAGCTAAAAGAAGACTTTAACCAGTCTTATAAAATGCGTTCCATTACTAAAACTTTAATTTAACCTCATATGAGCGATAAAGTAAATTAAGGTTCATCCTATCTGGTAGGTTAAAGTAAAGTTGTAGTCATGGAACACTTATTATACGGCCGATAAAATCCTACCTTTAGCTATCGGTAAGTTGTGAAAACGGGCGTTATTGAAATATCTGCTGCGTAAATTTTGTTAATAGCTTCGAAAAATGTCCTATTAAATTAAAAGGATAGTTCTAAAATATTTTTTAGCAAACTACTTGTCTTTTAAGACAAGGCACCTTTTTGTTGCGGAAGTTTTTAAACAAAAAATAAAATCAGTTCAGGACACAGCAAAAATAACGAAAATCTGTGATCACTAGTATTTCCATATAAAAATTTATTTCCTTCGGACTTTTGGATGAAAAACTTTAAATGCGTTTTTCTTGAAGACTAGAAGAGCTAGAGCAAAGATAACGAAAATCTGTGATCACTAGTATTTCCATATAAAAATTGATTTTCTTAGAACTTTTGTATGCAAAATTTTAAGTGCGTTTTTCTTGAAAACTAGAAGAGATAGAGCAAAAATAATAGATTACAAAGGCATAATTGTTCCCGGGCACCTTTCAACACGGTTAAGGTTCTTAAAAGAAAACGCAATAGATACCCTCCTCCAATTTTTTTTATGTAATTTTTATATGAAACACTTAATACGCCACATTTTTCATTATTATGATTGTAAAATATTCCAAACAAATGTAGTGACACTAAAATTGAAATAAATGTAGAACAGAAATTTTTCCTCAAAAAATCTGCACAACATTTTTAATATCCCCAACAAATTCGACAATCTACAAGACTTTGTATCACTTTTTTGTCGAATAAAGTCCTAAATTTGGGAAATTATTTCCTAATCTGACAAACACTAATAAATCTACTTGGTATTTAAACATTTTTCTTTTCAAAAATTTCGTTAAAGTTTTATTTGATAATTTCGTCGCAGTATAATTCCTGTACGCTGTAACTGACAAAAAATCGAAAATACGTTTTTGCATCATTTTTATCAGAAAAAAATACTGCCTCGATTGGTCCCGGTCCCATATTATGAAAATATGATGAAAAAAAATTCACTTACGCAAAAAAAAAAAATTAAATCGTTTGCTGCAAGCCGCAGAATCACCGGGAATAATAGACTTGAGAGGCAATGTTTAGAGCCAATATATAAAGCGAGAAAAAATTAATATACATTTTTAAAATCATGTTCATAAGTTGTATAGTTTTTGTGATATGAACTTTTTTCTACTTTCTTTCATACAGGTTTTTTGGCTCTGGTGAACATTTTATGTTTTGCCAGTTACAGCGTTCTTTAATTCCTGCGCCGATTTTATAAAATTTCTAATTACAATGAAAGCTGTAGTAAATATTTCATGAAAAAACTTTTTTCTGTTATAAATATGTTTCTATTTCGAAAATTTGATTAAGATTGACCTCAAAATTTGTATTTAGTTTTTTTGTGGTCAAGTCCTTAATGACTTAAAAATTCTCACTATTATTTCTCTAAGTGCGAAATATACCATGACTAACAACAATCTTTTTCTATAGTTAACTTTCTTGTATATTCATTCGTATGACTGTCTTTTAATGAGTGCTAATGTTAGACACGTTAATTAATGTCACAAATTTAGTAACTAAACGTCTCCCAGCTTAAATTGCAGGCGTCACAAATATAAATATATTTATTTATTTATTTTTTTTTTTATTTAACATACAATTTTATCTTATTTCGGTCTGTGCAAGGATTTTATATGTCTCGTAGTATTATTTACAGTACTACTTTGATAATGTTCTTCGTTTTTGTTTTTGATGCAGACGACTACACTGAAATCTCCCTTAATGGATACCTTTCCTATGCTGACACCCCTTTAGACGGACATTGTTACCTGGTCTCTGCAGCTTTCTAAAGCAAAACATTACGTTGCTTTGAAAGGACATCCCCGGCTTACGGAAAAATTTTGAATGGTCCCTTTATTGTCCATTCATGAGAGATTCCACTATATATACTTACTATGTACTACGTATTGTACTACTTGTGTAATTTAGATTTTAGTTTGTTCGTTAGTTCATTCGGTAATGACAGTTATTGCTATTACATTTTACCTTGTACTAAAAGCAAGTTAGTAAGTATCAGCTACCAGGTTGTGCTGTTACGTGCTTTTAATTAACATTTTGTTTTAATCAAATAATAAATAGATCTAATTCTTCTTGATTTGTAGTATAGCAATAGAGAAATATTTGTCGTGACACAAAAAGGAGTCGAAGAATTAATAGAAGCACATAAGCAAAAACTTATTTAGATATGTTAGATAAGATAGAAGAAAATATATTATGGCAAGAAAGAAATTGTTTATAAAATAATTTGCCATGTTCTGAAAATCGAAATCACGTGAAATTTAAATCGATGGAGATTTTGAAATCAATTTTTTTTTTTCAAATAAAGAAGCTTTTCCTGATTACAAAAGTACTTCTGGAAAAGATAATTGGTCCTCAAAGTATGATTTATGTAAAAGAAAATATTTTCATGAACTTTTAATACAGGTTAGTTTTCAAAATTTGTTCGATTTAAATTTCACTTGAATTCAATTTCTAGAACATGGCTAAAATTGTGCGGTTTGCACAATAACAGTGATTGAACTTGTACTAATATTTATATCAAAAGTACTGAAACAATTTCACAACTATATATCGTTAGCTAAAATGCAAAAAGTCTTAATTAAGAAAAAAATTCAAATCGAGTTTTTAATTCATTATTATGATTACCATTTAACTACATACTTATCTGAAAAACAAAATTTTGCACTTCTGTGGTAAAAAATTACGCTTTATTAACAACAAGTTAGAGTGCTATATTCGGCTGTGCCGAATCTTTGATACCCTCCACCGACACTTCGAATGTTTTAGGACTAATATCTGTATGATGTCTATTTATTATTATAATCTTTGTAAAAACAGACATCTGCATTAAAATTTGTTGCGGTTTAGACCTATATAAAATTATTGATCGACAATCAGAATAAATTTTAAAAAGTTTGAGTAGAATATCAGTTTAAGATGAACTTAAATGATTTTCAAGAGAACAAATTATATAAAAGCAATGGTAAGCTATGAACCAATCATCCCAAATTCTGAAGAACGATTTCTGGTATTAAAAAACATAAATTTCAATACAGCAGTGCAATTAGTTTAAGCGTTTGCAGTAAATTTCAAAAGGCTGCTAAAATGGAATATAAGGAAAAGTATGGACCGTATATCACAAAATTGCATAACATTTTTTCTGGCCATATGAAGCTAAACTGGAAGAAAGTTTACCGCGTATTTAATTTTTTTACCAGATTGGGCTTTATATGAGGCCTATAGTAAGCTATGCACCGATCTTCACCAAATTTCACAGTGTCATTTATAGTTCTTTAAAACTGTGATGTATCACATTTTGTTATGATAGCGTTATTTTTTACGTTTTTAGGCGTACTAAGCTGTTTTCCGGGAGTAAGGTTTATATGGAGCCTAGGGTAAATTATGAACTGATCTTCACGAAATTTCACAGTCTTATTTCTAGTCCTGTAAAACTTATATGTTCCAAATTTTGTTATGATAGCATTATTTTTTACGTATTTAGGTTTACTAAGCTGTTTTCCGGGAGTAAGGTTTATATGGGGCCTATGGTAAATGATAGACCGTTCTTCACAAAATTTTAAAGTCTTATTTCTCGTTCAATAAAACTGTGATGTACCAAATTTTGTTATGATAGCATTCTTTTTTACGTTTTTAGGCGTACTAAGCTGTTTGTCCGGGAGTAAGGTTTATATGGGGCCTATGGTAAATTATGGACCGATCTTCACGAAATTTCACAGTCTTATTTTTAGTTCCAAAGAATTTTGATGTACCAAATTTTGTTATGATAGCATTATTTTTTACGGATTTAGGCGTACTAAACTGTTTTCTGGAAGTAGGTTTTATATGGGGCCTATGGTAAATTATGGACCGATCTTTACGAAACTTAATAGTTTCATTTCTAGTCCTATTTAACTGTGACGTGCCAAAATTTGTTATAATAGCATTGTTAGTTAGAGTTTTAGGCTTACTATACTGTTTTCCGGGAGTAGGGCTTATATGGGGCCTAGGGTAAATCATGGACGGATCTTCAAGATATTTTACAGTGTGATTTCCAGTTAAATAAAACGAACTGTTGCGAAATCTTATATCATTCTGTGCATTTTTACCACCATTTATGTTAGTTTTTGTAACAAAATTATCCATTTTTTTTAGGTGGTGGTTCCACATTTTGATTCATAGCTCAGATCCTATTGAATCGATTTTGCTGGATTTCAATCCCAAACTGCTTAGGATAACTACAAGCAATTTGACACCAAGTTTGTTTATTTCTTTTGAGTTCTTCGAAAGTGAGCGTGTTTTCAACAGACGGACAGACGGACAGACAGACGGACATGGCTAAATCGACTTAAAATTACTCAAGGACCTAGAATATATATACTTTATAGGGTCTGAGATGAATAATAAAAAAGTTTCACACGGAATGACAAACTTAATATACCCTCTTCACAACTAATTGTGGTGGAGGGTTTAAAAAGAGGGACATAGCTATAAGTGCGTTTATTTGGTAACTGCAAAACGATGTAACTGCACATTGTTTTTTTCTAAAAAAATATAATGAATTGATTTTGTTTGAAAATTGTTTGAAGAGTTCCATGGACGACTTATCCATGCACGTTTTTTTGACATGTTTATAGTTTTAATTTAACAAAGCGTTTTGCTTCTCTATTAAAATCATATTTTTGTTAGTTAAGCCTTTTTCATTTTAGCTAACGACAGACAAGATGAACCAAACGTAATGTTATGTCCACGGACTTTATGATACTGCTCTGATGGATAAAGGGCACGGACACTGTGGCACTTTTTGGAGTGTCGTAGTGTCGACGGACACCATGACACTGGACGTTATGACATGCCACCTTTTTATATGGGTTGTTACGCCATCCGTCTTCCCCACTTCAACGAACATGTGTAAATTATTCTACATACATTTTGTTCTTGTGCCCACAAAGTAATGGATACTCAAGACGGTGTGTAAGGGCAATCAGGACGTTTCTGATTGTTTTCCCATAACGTAACGAAAAACTAACAAAAACTAATTGTAATTATTATAGGAGCTGATTTCGAAAAACATTGCAAAAAACTTAAATATTTCAACTTAGTATTCTAAAGGGTGGCATGTCATAACGTCCAGTGTCAAAGCGTCCAATGGGCACTATGGCACTCCAAATAATTTTTTTTATACATAAGCCGCTCGCATCCCAAAAAAGGGCCAAAACTACCTTAAAGGAAAAGACATAAGCTTTCTTTTGAGCATAAAAAAAAACGGTTCCGCTAAAAAAAAAAGTTTGAAATTTCAAAAAAAAAAAATAACAAAAAATTTTTTTACAAAAGATTTACCAAATAGCTATCGAAGCTACTGGGGAAAAATTTTGCTTACACCAATAGGTAATAAGTTACATGGATGAGAAAGAACACCTGTGTGGCCAAAATTTCAAACTTCGACCCCCTCTAACTCAGAAACTATCCAATAGCACTAACCTTGGTGCAAATTTAATCCAATTCGGAAGGCATCGATTGCAAAATTGGGCCACTTGACATGAAATCCCCCATATGCATAATAAAAATAACATCACTAATAACATTAAAATATATATATTTATTATTATATATATATATTATTAATCATTAAATAATAAACATAATAACATTACTTATCGTATAGAATGATTAAATTTCGCAATTATCATCATATTGTTTATTATTTTCAAGATTTTAGATCTAAAATTCAGATTTTTCTTATTTTATATTTTTAATTTTTTGACACAAAATAATTTTTTCTTCGCCGAATTAGCCGAATTTTTTGAGTTTATTTTTTCAATATCTCCTAGATGGGTCAAATGTAATGTAATGTAATGTTTAGTAATTTTAATCAACTGAACCGTTTTTGAGTTACGCAAATATATGTAGTGCAACCTTCTACATATTCAAAATAACGGTATATCTTGAAAACAAGAGCTAACCTTAAAAAAAACGGTTGGCACCACTGGATTCAGCGTGCCCCAATGAGGCTAAACTGCCAGGTGACCGGCTCCTCTGTTTTTTGCAACTAGCAAAGTGTACTTCATGCTTAAAATTACAATATTAAATTTCTATTTAAAGATTATTTTTTTAAAAGTTGCAAAAAAAAAACAATATCTTAAAAAACACATCCTTCAAAGTTTAAGGGTTTTTTAAAATAAGTTTTAAATAAAAAAGATCAGCCAAATAATAATAATAAATTACAGTACAGTCTTCACCGTTGGTGTGACATCTTTTTTGGGACTTTCTAAAATTTGGTTCTTGAATTTAATTCTAAAACTTGTTTTATTGAAATAATACCACATCGTATTGAAATAATACTACATTTTTGTAACTGTCACTAAACACGTCCATTAAGAATAGATGTGTGACAGGTCAAATGGTGTCAATTGACCCCCTCCAATGACAACCCCATGTAAAAGTGATAGGTCTTATTCATAGAAAGTGTTAAAACTAGAACTGGTCTCGACCGCCGAAGACCTTTCACGGGACTACTTTGGTGTCAGTTCGCTGCCCTCTAGGGATTTTGCAGATATTACATTTTTCCAAAAAAAATTTTTTTTTTAATATATGGTTTGTAGCCCCAAGTATTTTCTTTAAAATAACATTGAAATCATCTTCGAAATAAACTCAACACATTCGGCTAATTCGGCGAAATATTGACATTTTGAGTATGACATAACTTTCGAAAAAAATTTTGGTCGATTTGACATGGTATTACCCAAATAAATTTTGATATTTTTTTCTGTTATAACGAAATCGGCATTTTTAATTGGTAGGAAAGCTGATTTTGTCTAAAAACAAATCAGAAATTTTATTGCTGCAGACCTGCTTCGACATGGAGTTGATGTTACTGATTTTTGTAAATGCCTTGTTTGAAGACTTTGCCTAGAGGCAAAGAGCTTTATTTTGTTTGAAAGCCATAAGCGCAATTTTTCTAAGTGGGTTTTAGTCGCCCTTAAATTTACATTTGACATTTGTTGGTGTTTTTTAAGCTAGAAAGCGTAAGAAACGAAAATGAAGACTTGCGATCAAATTAGAGCCAATATGAAAATTTGCTGAATAAGGTGATTTTTCGAATTAAACTCCACAACCAACTTGAAGAAAAAAATTTTTATTTAAAAAAATAAGCCCCACGTCTTTAAAGCTAAAAATGAATTCTTAAAAACTTGATTAAGAATTTTTAAATTTAAGTTCCTTGTAAATCCATTATCTGTGAACTCCAAAAAAGACATTGATGCATGAGAACCCCTTCAGTTTAGTTGTATGGTACTGACCCAAAAGTTTTTCATACAAATGTGGGAGTAATTTCATTATGAAATAAAATCCAAATGAAATAAGTCCCCGAAAAAATTAACGTGGAAGTTATTTCATTTTATTTTGGTTTTCAGTGTTATTTAATTTTTTGTGGTAGTTTTTTCATTTTCAATTATTTGCAATTTCTTAAAATTGTTTAAAATTTTAAACGGTATTTATAACGGGATATTTCAAACTATTTGAATACAATGACTTAAGTTTATCAAAGAAGAAAATTTTGCTAATTGCAATTGCAGTGTCTTATGGTTACCGGCTATGCAGTGAAGCTTTAGTTAGCGAAGCCGGTGTTTGTTATACCATAGAGAAGAAAATCCTTGCGCCCGGCCGAAGGCCGGCTATGCAGAGAAGCTTTAGTTAGCGAAGCCGGTGTTTGTTATACCATAGAGTATACAATCCTTGCGCCCGGCCAAAGGCCGGCTATGCAGAAAAGCTTTAGTTAGCGAAGCCGGTGTTTGTTATACCATAGAGTATAAAATCCTTGCGCCCGGCCAAAGGCCGGCTATGCAGTGAAGCTTTAGCTAGCGAGGCCGGTGTTTGCTTTAATTAGCGAAGCCGATGTTTGTTATACCATAGAGGAGGTAACCCTTGTACCCGGCGTGCTTAAACTGCAGGCAGTTGCCATTGCAGCAGGTCAGGATATAATAAAATGCCCCATTTGTTGTCAAAATGTCGAGAACTCAATGTTAGTTTTTTTGGTACGTTACCAAAAAAACAAACATGTAAATATTCAAGTAAAACGAATACATATATAATAAATTTCTTTGGAAGTTGTTTCATTTTTTTTTTTTGGGTCTTATTTCATTTCTTTTCGATGGACTGTTTTTGGAAGTTATGTCATTAATGTCTTTAGGAGTTATTTCATTATGAAATAAGTCCCAAAAGTTGGGGTTCGTTTCATTTAAGACATGGAAATTATTTCATTTTTTTTTTTTGGGATTTATTTCTTTTTTCCAGTTTGGGACTTATTTCATTTATTTTGGGATTTAATTCATTTGGAGTTATTGCACTGGGACTTATTGCACCTGGGAGTTATTGCACGGAGCCGTTTTATGCGCATAAAATATGCAGTAAAACTGGAAAATATGTTCTGAAAAATGTTAAAAATATGCCCGAAAAATTAAAAATTGTTCGTTTGAAGACTCAATATTCAAAATCTAAAAAAAACATAAAAAAGTTTAAAATTCATATAAGAGATGTTTGCGCCGAATATTATCTAGATATTAACATCCATATGGGTTTTAGTCTTAAGGGGATTTTAGGTACGGTCGCTAAATTGTTAACAAATTTAAAGCTAGTTAAGGATGGGAGCTTTGAGGAAATGTGAAGCGATTCGAAAATAATTTAATTTAAAATAAAATATTTTTGGCACGAATTTAGTTTAAATACCATCGTAATAAGATAGCTTGCGGACACAAAGAGTCTAATTTGGATGTGAAATTATAGAGCGATTCTCACCATTTGCATAGACTTCGTCCATATTTGATCAAATTATCTACAAAATTGGAACTTGTACTCTATGCACAGGCTAACACGGACAGCCTACCAGCCAGGCGGATGGATGGGCATCGCTGGATCACTTTAAAAAGTGATTCTGATAACATTTATGCATAATGACAACCTGCTTTGTCTTATAACTTTAGAGTAAAAATTAAATGTAGATGTCGAAATTGAAGTAACAGATTTTAGAAAAAAAAATTTTTATTGAATATGTATCAAAATATGCATTAAAAAGGCAAAATATGCGCTATAAACCTAAAAACTGTTGCAAAAGGGCTCTTTTAACTAAAATATGCCAAAAAATGCTGCAAACGGTAAAATATGCACTAACAAATCGATGCCAAAACTCATAAAAAGCGCTAAAACGGATAAATATATTGGGTCTGCCTTCATTAGTCGCATAAGGAAAAACATGCAATTGCATATTTCTGGTTTCCTTGGTTAAATTTAACTAGTTGTTCTAGTTGGATGGTCAACTTCAAATTAAATTTATTTTAAAAATAATAGCAAAGAAATCTTCTACACATAATTTAATAAACAATTTCTACCTTAAATGTAATACTCAACTATCCGTTTAAAGCTTCATAACTACACAATTTAAACACAAATATTAATCAACTTAAAATGCTCTTTAAAATAGAAAAAAGGAAAAACATTTTATTATAAAATGCTACATAAGTTTGCCAACAGCCTAAAAGATAACTTTGAAAAAAAAATATCAAATATTTTACAACCTCATAAATATTATATATATTTACTAAAAAAGAAACAAAATAATAAAAGAAAACATAAAAATTGTTTAAATTACAGATCAAAAAGGAAATTATCAAACGAAATATTACATCCTTTAATAGTTTACTCAAATAAATATTAAGTGCTAAAAACATGGAAAATATAGACTAAAAGTCGTAAAAACAATTTGTTAAGAGATAAAGATAAATGTGTTAAATTTATTATGACAATATTTGAATTTTGGCTACAGTTTAATAAAATTATATTGGAAACTTTTTGGAAGGTTGTAGCATTTAGATGGTAATTGTAATTTTTTGGGCCACTTATTTAACAAAATAACTTTCTTTAATTTAAATCTTTCAAGATATTACCAACTAAATAATTTCAATATTTTGCGTAAGATTTCTGGTACATTTAATAAGCACTCCGAAATAAGTCGATGCAGCCAGCAAACTAAGTCAAAAAAAGTTTAAAAATTAATTTTTATATACGATTTAAATTGTTACCTCTCTACACAGGATAAATGTCGCCAATTTTTTTTTTCAAATTAAATCATTACTCAAAAATAAAATCAGTTTTATTTAAAATTTTAATGAAATGTACACAGAAAAAAGTAAAAAAAGGTTTTGATCACCAAAATAATTGAAACAAGCAAAAAATTGTTTAATTTTGCACCTATCACCGAAATGATTATACCAATTACTTAAAATTTGCAAAAATTGCAAAACAAGGATTTTTTCCAATTAAAAAGTTTTTACATTTTAATTACAAAAATAATTGAAAAAATGATTCATATTAAACAATATTTTAATTGAATGAATTAACAAATTAATAAAAAAAAATCAATATTTTAATTGAATGAATTACTTACGTAATTGATTACAATACAGAATATTAATTATTTTAATAATTGTATTGATTAAAACAGTGATTGAAGTTTTGCATTAAATCGATTAAATTTTTAATTGAATATATTAAACAATGTATTTGAAATACAATCTAAATTCAATTACGCAAATTATTCAATTAAACAAATAGTTAATTGAATAAGTTTGTTAAATCAATTCAGTTGATGGTTAAATGAAGCAAAATAATAATATTTAAAATATATGTTTTATTTAAATATGGTTTAAAAATAACTTGTTTTATTTGTTTAATTGTAATAGCTCATGCTTAATTGTACAAATTTTGGAAGATTTTTTTGACAAAGCAATTTCATACATACAACTTTGTATAAAATTGTTGAATAACTCTGATTCTTCAGGGTATTCAAGATTGAACACTAAAACTGTTTTTGTTGTGAATTTGGCTGTACTTTTTTCACCTTAAACTTTAAACTTTAAACGCACAACATGAAATGACGCCAAAAATAATTCAAGAATTAACAAACAAAGAAAATAAGCACCAAATTTCGATTGCGACCATAACCACCGTCAACAATGTGGTCATCCACAAGACGATTTCTTATTTTACGCATAATATACATATGTATGTAGGCTCATTATTGACATTGGTGGTGGTCATAATTGTAATTCGTCTATAACAAATCTCAGTTAATTTTTTACTTGTTGATAGTTTTTTTTTTGCATGCGACGCTTACTGTTCTTTTTGATGACAAAAACATGTGTGCTTGTGTATATGTACATGGCAAAGACAATAAATTTATAAAGATGTTGGTTGCACTTGTCACATTTTTCGCAAACTGTTGATGAGGTAGGAAAGCAACAACGTGTTCAATTTAAACAACCGAGTTGATTGATTCAATTAAACTTATAATTAAAATTAAGCTTAAAATCAAGTAAAATTTTAATTGAAAAAAAAAAAATATTTTCTTTTAATTCAATCAATTAAGAACTTAATCAAATTTATTTTAAAATTCAAAAATCACTATTAATTGAAAAAAACTGCCAATAATTTTTTCTGTGTATTAAACGTTTGTTTACCTAATTTTAAGAGTCGATGTTGAATGTGAACCACAGCTAAACGTCAAGTTTTTTCTGCATTTCATTTGACATTTCACAAACTCAGACTAACTCAATTTTACAATGGAAAGATAAACAAACCAGCAATGCGTTAAAGTTGTTCAGGCTTATTATGGAAATTGGCGTTCAAATCTAAATGCATATCGTGCACTCTGCGTGATTTTTTTGGTCAATTTTATCGTTCAAATGTGCGTAGAATCTGAAAAATCGTGCAAAAATTTGAGCAAACCGAGTCTGAAGGAGATGTGAAAACACCAGTGCATACTCGTACAGCTCGTACTGCAAAAAATATAGCTGCTTTTCGCGATAGTGTAGCTGAAGAGCCGTCCACCTCAACTCGCCGTCGTGCCCAACAATTGCACCTCTCTCGCTCGTCTTCGATGAACATTATGCATAAAGACTTGCATTTACACGCTTACAAGGAGCAATTGACACAAGAACTTAAGCCTTTTGACAATTTCAAACGTCGTCAATGGTCATAATGGTGGCAAGAAATGGCAACAGTGGATGATCAATTTTCGAAGAAAATCATCCGCAGTGATTAGGCACATTTTCACCTCAGTGGATTCGTCAACAAGCAGAATTGCCGCATTTGGGCGAATGGTAATCCAAGAAAGATTGTATAAAAAACAATACAATCACAAAGAGTGACTGTTTGGTGCGGTTTATGGGCTGGCGGCATCATCGGGCCGTATTTTTTCCAAAATGAGGCCGGTCAGGCAGTTACTGTGAATGGTGTTCACTATCGTGAGATGATAACGCACTTTTTATGGCCCGAATTGGAAGATATGGATGTGGACGATATGAGGTTTCAACAGGTGCCATTTGCCACACAGCTAACGAAACAATAGCTCTTTTGCGCAAAAAATTCAATGGCAGTTTTATCTCAAGTGGTGGCGATGTAAATTGGCCGCCAAGATCATCTGATTTGACAACGTTGGACTTCTTTCTTTGGGGTTATTTGAAAGAAAAGGTGTAAGTCGATAAGCCAGCTACAATTCAAGAACTAAAGGATCAGATAATTCGGCACAGTAACGTCATAGACCCTCAATAATGCATCAGCGTCATTGCATATTTTGACCATCGGATGGAGGTGTGCCGTCGAAGTCGCTGCGGCCATTTGACCGATATTTTGTTCCATACATAATTGAGCCATACCAATATTATCATAATAAAAAGAAATGACAATAATTTCATAAATAATATATTTTTTATTCAAAATTAACCACCTGCTGCAGAAAATGTTTTTAATTTAAAAAAAAAAAAATAATTAATTGATACTATTAAGTTGTTTACTGACGCAAATTGAATTAATTTTTTTTTTTTTCATTAATACCACACATTTTTAATTGAAGTGCATTTTTATTCACGATACTAATTTTTTCAAGAGTGGGGCTTTTATACAGGGAAAGCAGTAATCAATTCGTATCTTAAAAGAAGAAAATCTGGTCTTGTCTAATAAATAATTTCCAGGCACTTTAAATAGTATAGTGCCTTAATTGAATTAGAAAGCAGTGCTCAACGTCTCCAAAGTTTTAAAATTTTTTAATATTTTCCCACTTTTTAAATATTAATTTCTGGATTGTAAAAAATTTTTACTGATAAGCTTAAAAAATTACGTGCACATTCTACGAAGGCAGAGTTTTTAATTGATCAGAGGACGGAAATAAGTATATTTTTGTTTTATCAGCAGACAAGAAATACAACAAGAAACAAGAAAAGCAATGTTTAAAGCAAAATAAATGTAGAAAAGAGACTTGAAAAAAGAAAAAGTCAGGTTCTTCTTCCTTGATGTCTCTAATCTAACATTCTTATTTAGCCAAAAATAAATCAAAAATGAGCATATGTCATTAACATCTCTTAAAAAGGGGAATCCTTGCGTACTGATCTAAATTCAAAATCTTTTTTTTATCAAACATGTCACTTTTGCCTCAGATCGCAGTAAGGTTTCTAATAGGAAAGCATTAAGATTAATGATCCCTATTGCAGCGAAATTGGGACATGACCCTGGTTCATTTCAAGAAGGAAGAAAAGCTGTGTTTAAGGAAATCAAGCAATTTGACTCTTTTGACCAGCCAATTATTGGTCTTTGGGACGGAAAGACACTTCTTTATATTTTGGACACTGAAAAAGTAGATTGTTTATTCGTACAAAAACGAGCAGATGGTAAGATGAAATTACTTATAGTCTTGTTCATACTCCAGATTAAATTTATTGGTTAGCCACAAGTGCAGAACCCCATACTCGTTGGATGGCGAAATTAATATAAACCATAAAAATCCACTTGTTTCATGAGGAAGGCGGTTTCAAAACCACACAAACTTGTGAACTTTGGTGTTCTTGTATATGTAAAATATTGGTTTGAAGCCCCTGTGTCAATAAATGCAGCTAAGGCAGACCTTTCTCTGTGGAAAGACATGACCAATTATGAATTTGTTGATCCTAAGCTTATTCAAGTGGTTAGAAATGCCATAAAGACCCATATTTGGCACCTGTCGGATAAGTTAGTAGGCTTATCTTTGTTCTTAGAGAAGGTATCAAATGAGGCGAAAGTGACAAATGTCAAGAAGATGAAGTGTGAGTCTACTGACTGGAAAAAGAGACTCAGAGCTTTTAACTGACCAAGCCGTTTTGGCTAATTTTTCAAACAAAAAGTTAAAAATAAATTGAATTTTTTTAATACACATCCAAATGAATAGAATAGCAACGACTATTACATTAGTTGTACAAAAATCACAAATTACATGAAAGTTGTTTACGATTAAGCTGAGCGAGGTGCCAAACTGTTTAAAGAGTTTAATTAGCTTTTGACAAATTATAGAGAAGAGTAACAGTTCCTCCTGCAAGTGATGGAAGCTAACAGAAAGAAGCTTCCGGCCAAAACTACAAAACAAGCAGTTGTTGAAAGTTGGAAGCAGTCACACTGACCACTTTCCTAAAAGGTTGTTGTATTATTCATCAAATTTATACTATAATTACACTAGCCAACAAGTTTTTGGACTGGAGCAAACAAGTATATTTCTTAGGGTAATTTCGTGGCTTGAATTCAAATCTGTAATTGGTTTTTCTCTGTCACGTCAGGTTTTCGAGATACAATAAAATGTTTTTATTGGTTTCTTACATAAAAAATCACTAGTTTATTTAAAAACCAATGAATTTACCAAAAATGAGGCCAAAGGCCGGCTATGCAAAGAAGCTTTAGTTAGCGAAGCCGGTTTTTGTTATACCGTAAGAGTAGAAAATCCTTGCGCCCGGCCGAAGTCCGGCTATGCCGAGACGCTTTAGTAAGCGCTGCCGGTATTTGTTACAACATAGGGGAGAAAATCCTTGCGCCCAAAAGTGTTTTCGTTATATGTTTAATATATGCACCCAGAGAAAAAACAACAAAACCATTTTTAAAAAAATGTTGACCATATTATGTTTAATTTAACCAAATCATTGTCACCGACAACCACATTATGGTAAAATAAATTTCTTTAAAAATAGTTTTCTTGGTTGTGACCAAAATAAAGCATGTTTTTTTCTTACATTTGTAAGTTACTTAATTTATATGAATAATAAACACTGTTTTGCAAATTGGGTAATTTTTAGTTTTTTTTTTTGGGAAAAAATCGTTTTTTCTTTTTGGGTCATTTTTCATTTTTATTTTGGGCTCTTTTTCGTTTCTTTTGGGCAAAATTTCATATATAACTTTTTGGGTTATTTTTCATGTCCTTTTGGGCGATTCTTCATTTGGGCGATTTTTCATTTATTTTTTTGGGCCATTTTTCTTTGGGCGATATTTCCTACAGCCAATTTTTTGGGCAGTTTTTCATTTATTTTTTTGGGCCATTTGTCTTTGGGCGATATTTCCTACAGCCGAAGAATATGCAAAACATTGTCGGTGTCTACGGTTTATCCAAGTTTCTGACTGCAAAACCAAAATAATGTAAGTATGCATATATTAAAGATTCTGATCATGCTTATCCTTTTTTCCAACCAAATATTCACCACACACAGAAACAGAAATAACTTGAATCAGTATCACACGATCTCCCTAACATGCTTAAACGCTTCTATTATGAAGATTTAGAATGAATGTTGGCTTCTGTCAAATAAATCATTGTGAAATTGTATTGTCAGTATTGACTGTCTTACAGTATTGCCAGCATGTGATGATAACAAGACCTGATAGCCCAATTTTTATGCCAGATTCGATTTCAGCGCACCCAGGTTAGTTAAAAAACATATTTCGTTTCAGCAGTAAATTTTTTTTCAAATTTGTAGACCACTGTTATTAGCAGGGCTGTGGAGTCGGAGTCGGAGTTGAAGTTTTTGTACCGGAGTCGGAGTCGGAGTCGAAGTACCCACAAACACTAATGACTCCGACTCCGACTTTTTGGCATTAAAATTTTTTCTAATATTTTTCAAAATAAAAAAATTTTAATGACCAATTTCAGCAATTCTTTTAAAATATCAATTCATATTTAAATATAATTTTTCATATCGAGTCATTACCGCAAAAAAAGCTCAAGTGACAAAAACAAAATTTTACAGGAGAGGGTTTTTTTTTATTTTATTTCATAAAAATTTTGTATGAATACTGTCGCTTGAGATAAAATTGTTTTTGCTATAAAATCGTAACGGTTCCTTATGTGACCATGACATTTTAGAAGATGATAAAAGTGTTGCCAATAAAGTCGTTTATTAAAAAAAAACGAAAATGGAAAATGGTGTTACTTAAGCTTTTTTTGCGGTTATGCCTCGATATAATTTTATTTTTATTCCACATAAAAAAACGATTTTTAAACATAAATTGATATTTAAATAAATTGGTGGAATTGGCAATAAGAGGGTCTACTTTTTGAATTTGTGAGTGAGAAGATAATGACCAGTATACTTTTCATATGAGTAGGGGAGTTAGAAAAATTGAGATAACATCTTATTTTGACAGTTCTTTTAGCAATTTATGAGAAATAAATATATAGATTGTATCGAAGCATGTCCTTTTCTATGTTTTTATGTGACCTAAAATTTCTGTAACAAAACTCGCTGGTTCACTGTTTGAATTTCGCCAAGATATCCCTAATGAAATAGAGCCGAATTAAGGAAGTTAAAAATTTGTTGTTTTTTATTTATCGTATATTAACAAATATTTTTGTAGCCATGTTCCGATATATAACTTGAAATCTGCTGTAGCTCCTGTGGTGAAAGCATTAAGTAAACTAAATTTTAAGTTCTTACCTTCAAGGTGAATTATAATAGAAAAAAAGGAAAAGGAGCTCGGAAAAATGCATGACATTGTTCTTAATATAATTCCCATCAATCTGGTTGGTCTAAATATTTGACTTAATAAATAAAACAAGACCAAAACGGCAGTGTTTGAATTTATGTATATTAAAAACAAAAGACCTCACTTCACAATTTACAAAAAAGAACTTATGATGTTCTTTGTCTCTACAAATTCTGTGGTAAACAATACTTAGTACACTTGGTGCCCTTAACGTCTTAGCAAATTGGACTTGGCATTGTTTTCAACTTTTCTATCTCGAAAGCTGCATTAGATAGAACTTATGGAAATTCACACATCTATAAATGCCAACAGATGTGAATTGGTGTAGTTTATCTCTTCCCTACACAACTATTGTTACATTTTTTAGCACTGTTTGCATATACTAACTGGCCTACACGACTCCAGCGTAGTGACACAAGCAAGTGACGTTAAATCAAGCTCGAAAAACGCATTATAGAAGCATACTGGTGCAAGGAAAAAGAACATTCATATTTTTATTAGAAATACGTAATGAATAGTTACACAGTTTTTGATTAATAGTGTTAAGTACAATGTTGCCATATTGAAACAAATTGTGGTTAAACAAGTAATTTTTAAAATATAGTACCAAACACATGCAATATACACAATACCACAAGCAGGTACCATCAGCAAAATATCAAACTCTGATAGACATCGCTATCCATTCACTACCAAACCGCTGACATAAACACCTGATTGCTCGTGCATGCTGTAGTCGTGTATGGGTCCCTTAACGTTGTTCATATTGGTATATAGCTAATACAGTTCTACTATATATTAATATGGGCATATGTATGTAGTCATTACTATAAAGCACATCTAAAGTCAATAATTACACTGCAGTTTAAGTGAAAATAAAGTTTATATTCAAATAGTCCACAAATATAACAAAAGTCAGTTTTATACCTTCCCATTATATATTATATATAGTCGTGTAGCTATTAAAATAAAGCAATCTAAATAGAAAATCGAAAATCGCAAAAAAAAAAAAACGAAACATACAACAAAAAAGGAAACCTCATAACAATTTTCAGTTTCAGTTTAAAAGCTTTTTTTATGTTTGTTAATTTATACTAACATCAAATATTTATTCTTCCAAAATGCAAGTGCCAACAATGTAAAGCCTTGTTTGCCTATGGATGCTGTGTGACCAAGAAGGCAAGTGCCTTAATAATATTTACTTAACACAACTCAGGGGGGATGCTTGTGCTTGGCGAACATGAACAGACATAACCTCGTTTTATCATTAAGTTGTAAATAACTCAGAATTTTATGTTAAATTGTGGCAATTTTCGTTAAAAAAGGGATAACAATACCATTAAACCGTCATCATTTTTTTTTGCTTTATTTTTGATCTTAAAAAGCAGGAATGTAGTTAATATATAAAACACGTAGGGGATTAAAATAAAATAATATTATAAACATAAATAATTCATATGCCTGTACGTTTATATTTCAAAGGTAATTGTAAGAGAGGATTGCTTTCGTCCCAATTGGTAAAAGATAAATTATTGGTGGTACATTCTAAGGACTTTATTTCTCTGAAAGTGTGTGAAAACAATTTTGTTCTATCAAACTGGGAAACTCTTTAAAAATAATCACAACGAACTCGCTAAAGTCTTTAGATTTTATGTGATTTGAAAACTGCTGTGAGGGTGACTTTTGGGTTTATATATATGTTATTCTAAATTTACTGTTTTATTCTGAATTAACTAACATTTTACTTTGGCCTTAAAATTTTCAATATAAATTTTCAATTAAATTACCTTTGATTTTATGTTTGAATATTTTCAAAATTTTTCTTCATTTAAATTATAATAGTTCGGGGGGAATATTTTCCTTGTGAAAAAAAAAAAAGGAAGAAATTAAGATATATATTTATTTGTGGAAAAACCAATTCTTAGAGCAAGGATTAAAGGAAATTTTATTTTTGCAAAATACATACATACTTTGGGTAAGGATTTTTTTATGGAATTTAAGTGTTTGAACAAGGAAATTTTTATTATCACGTGTATTTTTTTTTTAGGATTTGGTTTCTTAAAGGAAATTTGGCGCTTTTGGTTTAGGGCGATTAGAGATAATTTTCTCGAATTAATTTTAACAAACCGGAAGTTATTTCAGATATAACAGAGCTCAGAATCATTGGCAAGAATACGGAAGATAATCAATTTCATTTGGTAGTCGAAGTGGTGTTGGTGTGGGTGAGTGGATTTGCATTAGCAATATAATGGATTCATCTGGACCCTACATCAACCACAACAAACTTTTCTCAGCGTATAAATAAGTACCTTTTGAATGTCATACACTCAAATTGAAATGACCAGTTCGTTTTTATCGTTAAACTTACCCAACGTGATTCTTTTCGTTATCCTGGTATTAAAATAATCTTGCAAAGTATTTTGAATTTTACGTCATATAACAACATTATCTTACAGTTTAACTTGATTAAACTTGAATTATTACTTATTTGGTTTCTGTTTAACGTAAATTAACGTAAATTTTTTTTTAATGCAATTAACGTTAGTCCTATTTTGTCACCTACTTTATTGTAATTTTTTTTTTTAACTCTTAAAACATCTATTACACTCTTAACAGTCAGACAACATACAAAGTAAACGTAAAATTAGAATCAAACACGGCTAAACTCATACACATACAGACAACCACACCAAGCACAATTGAATAAAAATACTCATTACATATAAACCCTATATATGTTGAGTGATTTTGTTAATAACGGCAAGAAAAATTCCGTCTGTATTAACAGTTTTTTTTTAAATATTCATATTTAACCTTCCAATGCAATATATATATAAAATCGACGAAATTGTCATCCGGCGCCTGCTGACAACGTTGGACCAAGTAAAAGTAAGTTTATTTATTGATATTTTCGGCATATATAAAATCATCTTAAAAATCAATTTTTAATTTTGTATTATGAATATTTGAACTTAATTTTTTTTTATATTGAATATAATATAAATGACTCATACGCAACGTAGTGTTGCCTTTTATTAAATTTTTATTCGTTTTGCTTAAAACCAAAAATATTCCTATGACAAATTAATTGACACCCTACATCCTTATACTCAATACCTTATTACTGTTTAAAGCGTGTTTTATTAATTATGCAATCTAATTTCTTATAATTTTTTTTATTTAACAAATGCCAATCATATAAATAAGGTATTTAATAATTAGTTTTTTTTTGTTATTTATTAATCGTTAATGGTGACTTAATTTTTTTTTAAAGAGACACTTTACAACTTTGTTTAAATGTTTTTTTTTTTTAACCTTAAGTTTTTTTTTTTTTTTTTTATAAAATTGAGCCATTAATTTATGATTTTGATAATGAAATTTTGAATTAAGGAATTTCTTTTTATTACGAAAGGTGAAGTAGGGTATGGGGGTATATAAGCTAATTTAGTATTCGTTTGTTTTTATTTTTTTATATTGGGCTGACAACGAATAGTAAGCATACTGTCAGCATGGTGGGCGGGCTAGGTCGTAGGGTAGTGTACACCACCTCAAGCTACCCTACAATCAGCAACCACTTCTTTCTTCTCTCTTCTCCATCTAGCTCTGTAGATCATTCATTTAATTCATGCTACCTAAAGTAAAGTTTCCGGTTTCGATTCAAAAGATAATTTCTATTAATATTTCATGGGAACATTATACAACCCTCCCCATCCGACGAGCACGGCCGAATCTAATAGGTAGCCTCGTTCCCAAACTTAGTTAACCCAAACACAGAATCGTTACACTGCCCTTGAGCCCTAAAAAGTATGCAAAATATGGAAAATTAAATTGGACTCATATAAAAATCAGAAAACATCTAATCTCGACGAATCTGCGATTCATTTCGTTGAGATGGAAAATAGTCTGTACTTCTGACAAATTTCGATAGATCTGGTAAATACACATTTAACAAAAGGGTGTCTCAAATTGCAGTTCCGTATAGTAAGTGATTCACAAATAAGGCGCTGTTAAGATTCCACTTCTTCTTCGTACAAACAACTCTTACGTTAACTGCTGCGAGGATAACCAAACCCATACGTTCTGACAGGCAAATTGTACTCTGTAAAAATATCCCCAGGAATCCTGATAGAATTTCTGTCAAGGGGCAGTAATAATCTTGAACTTTTTATTCTAGAGACGGTCAAAGAATTCTCGATATTCTACAAGTGGTGATCGATGAATACCTTTGTATTCTCACAATCTCTTTAAATAACCCTGTCATGGGAGAAAATAAGTCTATGCACCATTAAGTATGAGTATCTTGTAGGGTATTCATTTAATCGACCTTTTGCTTTAATCGGTTAATCGCTCGATTAATTAACCGAGGTTTTGGTTTAATCGGTTAATAATCGGTTAATTTTGTTTTTGATCGGTTAACCGATTAATAAAGTTTTTTTATAAATTAAGTAATTTCAATATATAAAAATGCCTTAATTGTTTATTATTTATAACAATTCTTGAACCAAAACGAGCAAACAATTGTTTAAAATAAATAGTGTTGTGTTTCAAACAAAATAGAAATGTTAATGCTGTGTTCATTGTTTCGTCATAACTGTACAGTAGAAATCTAAATTATAAGCGGTAGCCCACAACAGTCATATCGTTGGCTTAATATGCAAACTTGCTAATTCAATTTCAGCACATTTTTCAGGAGAGACAAAAAACTTTTTTTATTTCATATGTACAGCTTAAGAGAAAAACCAAAAATATAGTAACACACTGCAAGACTCAAATTGAATAAAAAGTTCATGCTGGTCGATGAGGAGTATCTTTCTCTACCACACGGCCTCAAAATCTCAATTTACATAAAAAGTGGATTTAGCCGGTTGGCATATTAAGCCGACGATATATATTTCTTGTAATTATTTTAAGACATAAGACTTTATGACTACCTTGTGAATCATTTGGTCGAGTTATTTATAAAAAAATAAACTGAGATAATTTTTAGTTATTTCAATAGTTAAAGGAGATCTTATAAAATAATCTTTTAGAAAAGTAATTTGGTTTAAATTTTTAGGATTAAAGCGATTCTTTTCATTAGTTTTGACAAAACATGACTTGGAAAAAATTCTTTCACTTATCATAGATGAATATCTAATTTCTCAGTCCTTTTCCAGGATTTCTCTAAACCTTTAAAATACTCCATTATGCCATTGGAGTTTTTTTAAATTTTAACACTTCTAATTATTTCGGTTAATTCTGCTTAAAGACTGATATGGAAAGATATGAAAAGAAACAAGTAACTTAACACATACATATAAAAAGTACGTGAAACAAAAAAAAGGTGTTGGCAATCAAACATTTAACCCATTTTTCGCCACATTCCTGTTGATCGATGTTGAAGATAAAAAATCATTAAAAAACATTGTAATTTTAGTCGTCGGTCGGCGGAAAAAGGGTTAAAATGAAGATCACTTTTTTAAAAACATACATTTTGTATATAAGACGAAACAAATAATTAAAAACACAAAAAAATATGTTATAATCGGGCATGTTCTAGAAATTGAAATGAAGTGGATTTGAAATCAAGCAAATTTTAAAAACGTCCCTGTACCGAACGTTCATACAAATATTCCATTTTATAAATTTAATTTTGTGAGTAACAATGAGCTTTCCAAGAACAACTCTTAAAACCAGAAAAAATTACGGTCATTTTGTAAATAATTTAACTTAAAATCTCATTCTATTTTAGTTTCACTTCTTTTCGATATCTAGAACATGCCCGAATACTACAAAATATTGAAAATTTTGTTACATCGGTTTATCGGTTAATCGACTGAAATTAACCGGTTTAATCGGTAATCGAAAAAAGCCAATTTGAAATTAACCGATCAGTTAATCAGGTAGTAATTAATCGGTAAACCGATTGTCGGTTAACCGAATGAATACCCTAGTATCTTGGCTTAATAGCTCTGACTCTGAAGTAACAGTTTCTTAAATCATGTGCTTAATTGCAAACTTATTTCTTTTTGATATTTTGAAAGTAAGAATTTCTTTTTTGACGAGTATGTTTCATTAGGGACGCAGATTTTTTGGCAGATTTTTTGTTTCTAATTTGTTGGCTCTATGCTGCTTAAGAGGGATTCAAAACTCATTTAAAGTCTATAAAAAATACCTCTATTGTACGCTTCAATGGAGAATTTTCGGACAAACTCTTGCCTGAATGCCCTTCCCAATTGGCAACCTTGTTAAGCCTTAACTGATAAAAGTTCTAGAGTGTTAAATACTCTTACATGATTTGACGCATTCAATTTTAAAACTAAATTAAAAGCCAATATATTATATAGTTGATCATACAATAAATTGACGCTTAAGCACAAAAAAAAAATTCGATATTAACGTGGATACCAGGGTATGCGAGCTTCCGGAGTAACCAGATGTCAGATGAACTTGGCAAACGAGGTGGTCGTCTGGATGACAGATGCATTGAACAACTCGTTGGTTTTCCAATGGCTCTCGCTATCTAGCGCGAGTTTTATAGACTTGGTGTGGCTCGCAAATTTACCCGCTCCATATCCAGAGAGTTGTGGCCTGGCTACAATGAAGGGAGAACCAGGTCTATACCGAGGCTAAATAGAGATCAGAACTGTGGTCCCAATGAAAACTGGACATTGAGCTGTCTTTACAATGGCTTCACAAGGAACCAAACCTAATCCCAAACTGCTTTTTCCATAATTGTCCTTTTTGTTTAAAAGTGAGCATGTTGTCAATAGACGCATAGACAGATATGGCTTATTCGCCTTAAGGACCCAGATGAATTCTAAAAAAAGTTTTACAAGCTAAGACAAACTTGGGGCCTTATTCCGTAAAACACAACGCAACGACTAAAATTTCTTTGAAATCAAAAACAAATTAAAAAATATTTTATAATTTTGTTGCTGATTCCTACTTCACACATTGTGGCGTTGAAAATTTTAAAACAAAATATGAAATTCTATAGAAAGCAACAATAAAATTATAAACTATTTTTGAATTTGTTTGTTTCTTTCAATGAAACTTTTGCTAGTTGCATTGTGTTTTACGGAATAAGGCCATGAATACAATAATTAAAGGGTAAACAATTTATAATAAAGTAAAAACTTATACGCTCCTGGTTGTGTAACAACTAAAATATTTAACTGCAGATGTTTTTCTCTCGAGTTCTTAATTTTTTTCTGACAGTAGCAACAGTAATGAACATGAATGGGATCGGTCATTCAGTATTTACCGTGTGTATAAATCAACTCTAACTTGCAAGCGCATAAATTATTACAACATTACCCAAGCGTTTCTTTTCGGCCACCCAAACTGCAAACGCCAAGTCCCAAAGCTCCCTGAAGCATATTAAAATTTTTTATTATATTTTACTGAAATTAGAATTAATGTTTGTTAGTGTATATGTAAGTGTACTTGTGTACTTGTATGTGTATTTGTGTGGGTGTCGTTTAAAGTTGGGTGGGTATAATTTTATGCGACTTTCAGTTTAGAAGGCCAGTCAGTCTACAAAAGGCTGTCAACAAAACATCATTATTTTTCACAGCGGCAGTTAAGACTGTTAGACGTCCTTATTTCTCAGCTTTTTTGTTGTTGTTGTCATTTGGCTATTAGCAACATTATGAACTTTTGGTTGTTGGTGTTTTGGCCGTTAAAAAAAATCTGATTTAGTTTTTGTTTTTGCCTTTTTATTACAGTTTTGGTCTTTTTTTATATGTAAACTTAGCAGGATGCATTATTTATACAATCCACTTGGTGACTGCCGCTGTAGCTGGCTGGTGTTTAAATAAATGTTGTCTGTATTTGAAATACAACAATTATTATACGAGGGTTTTTACTGGTTATTGAGCCTTTGCAACACTGAGTATTAACAGCTGTCATCGAATTTTTAGTATTAAAAATTAAATTTTGTTCAACTATAAAGATTTGTATGAACCTTTTCTGATTTAAGCACAACTTGTGCTTTGACAGTGAACATTTTCTAGCGATAGTTTTTTTAGACTTTCGACGTGGACTTTTAGTGATGAGACCATATCCTTGCCCACTGTGTAATGCTGGTATAACGAATTATATCGTGGCCGCAGTTCGCTTAGATACGAAAGTCGTAAAGGTTGCAAAAAAAAGTATGCTGTGCATAAACTGATAAAACAGCATCGGCATGTGATATATCGCAAGGTTAAGTTTTTCTTGAACATTAGTACGGCAAGTACCAATAACATAATGAACAATAATCCTTAAAAAAGATATTTTGACAAATATTTTATTGGTGAAAAAATGCTTAAAAAATACAATTGTGGTGCAACAAAAGTTGTTTATAGCATCAACACAGGTCACGAATAAATGATCTGTGCATAAAACTCGAAGCAAAACAGTAATCTACTAAAAGTTCCTTTAATAGAAGAATGCTCTAAAATGTGTATGTCTAAAAATTCAAACTTTCAATTATATACATCAAATGATACCTTAGTGATGCCAAAGCTCAATCTCTACAGATAATATTGGACTACGTGGTCCATTGTGGCTTAAATGGACTACTTGCAACATGGTCCAATGTACTGCAGTATGGACCATGTTATAAGAAATTAACATGCAGTGCTGCTAACAACTGCATGATGTAAACTTTTCTATAGTTTACAGTATTACACATTGGTAGCCCTGATGGTATCCATTATAAATTGTTTATTTAAAATTGAAAGTTTGTGAAATTTGTGGAAAAAAGGTAAAAAAATTAAAAATACCAAGTAAATATATTTAATAATGGCAATAATAGACTACTGTACACACCATAAAATGCGATTAGCAAAAAATTAAAACAAAAATACTTAAACTACCGCTTAAGTGTACTCCAAACTGTTGTAACATGGAATACTTTTAAGACTAACCCACTTTAGTACTCCATGGAGTAGTTTAGGGACTACTTCGGTGGGTTATATGGTCCCGTTATGTTAAATGGACCATCTTATACCCATATATTTGGAGTAGTTTTGGAGTACTCCTACTCTTTTATGGACCACTCTTTACATGCATGTATGGACTAGTCTCGTTATCTGCAGGGATAGATCAACATCAACCCTCGTATTTGTGTATAATTGCAATTGTGTGTATGTGTGAAAGTGTGCGTGATTTATTTTTCCTTTGCCATAAACCAAATAACATTCACTACTACATTAGCAGATTATTTTTGTTGGCATGCAGTGATGTATTTTTGCTTTTCTTTTATTTGACGTGAATAAAATAAGAAATATGGAAAAAATCGACAATAAAGACAAAACTTTCAATAATGTCTAGTAGGAAGAAATCGCACAGTGTAACATTTATTGTGTTAATACAATTTTTATAATGTAAAATTTGTTCAAAATTAAAAATGTATCTGATTTTTTTAGTTAATTAAAATAAAATTATAAATGTGTATGCCGCTTAAATTTATGGAGTGGGTTTCTACTTCGAATAAGTATCATAGTTTTGAAAAATACAGCTTAACAATGCATTTTTCTACATCAAAACAAATGTCTATGGAGCACAAGGAACTAATTTACAGGGTATTTGTGTAAAAATTATTATTATTTTTTTTGGTTAACTGAATTTTTTATTGAAATTTGCAAATTTTAGTTAATTAATTTGGTTAAGCACAAAATTAAAAACATAATTACCCTCTAAAGGTCATTTTTGTTATTCTCTGTTCTAAAAATGTGGATATAAGTTCATTGAGGACTTAGTTCGCAGCGCCAATTTTAGTCCATTATAACAACATTATGTCTTAGTTTTTTTAATGATACTTCTGCTCAAAATCTAACACGAAAATATAGTCGATCGGTTTACTTAAAAGTGGCTCTGGAATAAGTTTTTCGAAAATAACCACAAACGTACAATAAAAATTAAGTGAGACGAAATTTAGATTTTTTGCTATAAGACCGATTTTGTTTGCTTTTAATCCCACACTGTCTATGAAATCTATGAACAATTTGGCACAATATAAAAAATTTATGTTACATCTACCGGATGTCATCGTTTTTTTCAACTGACGGATATATAGACGACTGACTGACAAACTGATCCAGAATTTTTAAGCATTAGGGGGTTTAGGTTAAAAAGTTCTTCCTGATACACATGAACTGAGAAACATTCTATACCTATGATCACTTATGGAAGGTTTTATAGTCAAATAAGGTTTTTAAATTTCTACTAGAGAACTCAATTAATACTGATTTTACTCTGTGCAACACACAGTGCAACGTCATAATAACATCTCATTTTTTTTATTATGATTTTAGGGCTTTACACTGGGTTATTTCGCTCTTTTTGTTATTATGTATATGTATTTGTACAAATATCCCTGTAAATGTGTTTGTGTGTACCAAAGTATGTATAAGTGTTTGTGTTTTCGCTTTTTTTCCTCTTCCTTTAATATTTTTTATGAGTTTTAGGTGTCTGTTTATCATTTCTCTGCTGTTGTGTATTTGAAGATTTTTTCTTCTTTACATTTATATTCTTGGGTCATTATATTTTTCACTCAGGGCGTTATACGGTTCATTCCATTAACTGTTGGTTATTTTTAATGTTGATATACACAGATTTTTTCATGAATTTTACATCAATTGGCACTATGAGTTTGAGATAATGTCTGCTACAATTGCAATGCCGTAAAAATATTCCATATTGCCTTTTAAAGTATAAAAATGAAAGATATTATTTATCTAAAGTACTTATTGGAATTTATATTTTCTGAGATTGTTGGTAAATATTTTTGAATTTGTTTTTACTGTGGGATGACTTATATTCAAGTTTGCAGAAAAAATTTTAATAAAAATTGTTGTTGATGAGATAGTTAAAACTTTAAGATAGATAATAATATCCTAAACATTTATATATTTATACTATTCCTGCATTCCTTAATTATTATATCTTGGCTACTTTCTTCTCTAC
Organism: Pollenia angustigena; assembly: GCA_930367215.1. Taxonomy (NCBI): domain Eukaryota; kingdom Metazoa; phylum Arthropoda; class Insecta; order Diptera; family Polleniidae; genus Pollenia; species Pollenia angustigena. The sequence continues at coordinate 181,452,100 of OV884057.1, read as the reverse complement.
ATCGCTTTAAATATATGACCTTTGGCTACATTGTCCTGGCTGTTGTTGTCTTTCTTTATTGTCTAAGAGCAGTAATTAAGCTCCGTTGACAATTTTGCTAAGCAAATTGTTTTCTGAAAAATTTAAATTCCTTTCCTAACTTGTTTTTACATTTTTGCTTAAAAAAATCTTAGGAAAACAAAGTATGAGTATTAGGGAATTTGTTCTTTACTAGCTTTGTTTTTTCTCCATTTAAAAGTAAAAACCTTAAGATAATAATTTTAACAAACCATTTTTTTTGTGAAATAAATTTTTTTTGCTTTTGATTTTTAACAAAGTTTTACTAAAAATTTGTGATTATATTATAGCTTACAATATAAAAATTAATCGTTTTTTATTAAAATAATTTTAAGTCTCTTAATTTATTACCCAAAGGACCTAAGACATGCAGTAGGATGTACTGTTAACAAATTTTTGTGGCAGGATGTTATTATTCTAAAGAGCACGTGTCCATTAGAATATTTGGAGTAAAAGGAAACCGTAATTATTCTTATTCGAATATTAAAATAATTTTTAGTTAATTGAGAGAACAATTGAAAAAAGTAACTTTTTTTTAATTTATGGAAAAAAAAAACCAGTAAGAGTACTGAGGTGGTCACTTGACATGAATCCTCCATAAATAAAAAAAAAATTTATTCCTTAGACCGTTCTTTGAATAAAAATAAAAACTTTATTGTCCTCGAGTTGGAAAAATCTTTTAATTACACTGCTTTACAAATTTTTAATTTGGAAAAATACCAAGAACACCACATGCATAGATAAGTTAATTGGGACCTCCTGAACACGAAAATCGCTGTAATTTTTTTTCCTAAGTACCGTTTTTTAGATAACGGTACTTTTGTGTTTTTCGGTGTATGGTCCCACTCAAACCCTTGTGGAGCCCAACCAATAAGTCCGATCGAAATAAATGGCATATCGTTGGAAAGGTAATCGAATGCCTTTTGCATTGATATGCTACAGATTTCTATCTGATAAGAAATGGCTGAGAAATGGCACCTCAAAGTTCAAAAAATTTTTTACGTAAATCCATCAGTTTTAACGTATTTAAAAACCACGGAATTTTATATGAGATGAAAATATTGTCGTTCCACAAAATCCTTAATAAAAACTTTATTTTTCATCCGATTTTTTAATTACGCTTAAAATGTTGGAAACTAAATATACTATTTGGTTAAGAAATAAAACATTCCAGATATTGAATATAACGTAGTAAAAAAAGAAATAAAAATGAAAAATTTTGAAAGAAAGTGAAAAATGTACATTTTTTGAACTTTGAGGTACCATTACTCAGCCATTTCTTATCAGATAGAAATTTGTAGCATATCGATGGAAAATGTATTCGATTACCTTTCCAACGATATGCCATTTATTTCGATCGGACTTATTGCTTGGGCTCCACAAGGGTTTGAGTGGGACCATACACCGAAAAACTCAAATGTACCGTTATCTAAAAAACAGTACTTAGGAAAAAAAAATTACAGCGATTTTCGTGTTTAGGAGGTCCCAATTAACTTATCTAGGCATGTTGTGTTCTTTGTATTTTTTGGCTGTAAACCAGTGTTATGAATAATTTGATATTTTTTTTTTTTTTTTTTTCTTAAACGTAATTGTTATTGTATGCACTTTAAATGTGCAGTAAATCTTGAAAATATGCCCAGAAAACTGTTAAAAACATGCCCCAAAAACTTCAAAAATTAGTAATTTGAAAACAAAAAAATTCAACACTTAAAAAACAGTTACATCCAATAGAAATAATTCTAAAATTATAATCGGTAAAGCCAATCGCCAAAGTATTTACATACGAATTTTTTATATATTTCCCAAGGGCACACTTCCACTCGGAGACCAATGCGGTCCATTGTGAATCCCTTCAATGAAAGTTATATTAAGAGATAAAAAGTAATAATTTGTGCCAAATATTATTCAGATACTAGAATTCATATGAGACTTTTTGTCTTAGAGATTTAAGGGACGGCCGCTTAATTGTTTATTTTTGTTAACATTTAAAAGGAAGTTAAAGCTATTTATAGATGTGGGCTTTGGGCAAATGTAGACCGATTCTAAAAGAACTTAATTTGCAGTAAAATATTTTTGGGAAGAATTTAATCTAAATACAGTAGGCGCTCGCTTATATGAACTAATTCAGAAAGGGCCTGTTCACTAAATGGAAAAGTTCATATAATCGAGACAGTATAAAATAAGTATTTCAAATCCTTTTTAATATGCGAACATACATAACCTACCTATATTAAGTTTTTATTATTAATTAGTTTGTTAATAATAAATGTACATGAAAGAAGTCGGTTATATTTGTTTGCTTTAAGGGATTTTTGTAATGCCATGTCCCTGCATTTTCGCAATGCCTAATATCATTATCATATATATTATTTTCACTCCAAACAGTAACTTTACACGCAAAGAAAAAACATGGTTGTGGTAAACATATTTTGAGAGCAACATATTATGATAAGAATTATGATTGTAGTCACCATATTAAGATTATTATTGAATCATATTATGACTAAATATACTCGTAATATGTCATCATTATATTTTTCCCTTAATTATATTATTATTCTGTTAATCATACTAAGTTAAAAAGTAATCAAATTATTGTCATGTTAACCATAATAAGCTAAGAAATTAATCATATTATTGTCATGTTAATCATAATAAGCTAAGGAGTAATCATATTATCATCATATTAATCATAATAAATTTAGAAGCAATCATATTATGATACAGCACCTTTCATAGCTGTCATAAAAATACAAAATAAATTAAAATATTTTTGCATCGATTTTTTATTTTGTGGCTTTTTACAATTTTTCTTAATGTTAATCAAGTAGCGGAGTTCAAGATAAGGCTTGCAAAAAAGCAAATGAAAAATCTGTGGTTTTCATGGGCAACCGCGTGTGTCCATTTTTTCGATTTTAAGATGTTGATGAAATATCGTAGCACTTTAATAAAATATAACGAAATCTCTTTGTGTTTTGTTGTTGGATTTTACAAAAAAACTATGATATTTTGCATTTGCACTATTACATCACTAATACTTGAATGAACTCCGCTAATATTTTAATTTATTTAAACTTATTTTATTATGGAATTTTATCTTTTAATTGTTTAACCGCTCACAAATAAAAAAAAAAAACGACACAACTGCTTCAAAATTATTTTACAAATGGCGCTAACATAATATGATTAGAGTAAAATAAGTTTGATTGCATCTTTAACATAATATGATAAATGTATAGAAAGTTATCATGTTATGGCTATTAAATATCATGATATGGTTGTGAGAAATATAATATGTTTAGAAAGTTATCATAATTAAGTTGTTAGAAAAATAATTATTTTTCGGTCAACAATACTCAAATTCATAATTGCGATAAACATTGATATGTTTACAGTAACTATAATATTGTTGAAATTAAATAAAAAGAACAATTATTTGTTTACGACAACAATTTATTGTTACATTAAACATAGTGTTGTTGCCGTAACCATGCCCAACCATATTTTTTCTCTGCGTGTACAAACACCAACCATCTTATAAATGTTCCTTTGAATTTACTAGCTTATTTCGGGGAAGAACAGATTTCTAATAAAGGATGTATTTAATAGAGTGACCTAAGTTTAAATCATAATAAAACAAGAAAATATATTTTTAATATCAATGAAACGGGCTTTATTGGAAAGACAATTTTATGAAATTTAAATATAATTTCTGCCATGTAACCGCCACGGCGGGCGTGTAGAAGGCGCCTATTTTTAACAACTTTTCGCATTCTGACCATCATCGTTTTTGAAGACATATGGGCCAATAATTCCGCCAGCCCATAAAGCACACCAAACAGTAATTTTCTGTGGATGTAATGGGGTTTCGACAAAAGCTGATGAATTCTACTCACTCCAAATGCGACAAATTATTTATTTTTTTATTTATTTTTTTATTGATGATCTAGCACAACAAGATAAATCTTATAAATGATAGTGCTTGTGAGTATAACAAACCAAAATAGGTATGATTAATAATTATCAAACTAAGAAAGCATTATTATTTAGTGAATTAAAATCAAACAAAAACTAAAACTAAGTAGTATTATATACAATTACAAAGAAAAGCGCAGAGAAAAAAATTAATTAGGTAACATATTCAAATTTAAAACAAAACAATTTTAATTAGCATATTTAGTTAACATATTTAAGTATAACAAAAGTGATTTAATAGCTCCTTTTTAAACAAGTTTGCGTTGCCTATTAGCTGCATGTTATCTGGAATTTTGTTCCAAAGGCGAGTGGAATAAAAAAAACAGTGACGTTCCGACAAAGGACTTCGAAATCGTTGCTGAATTATTTTTTTACCACGACGCGATCTTGCAAATTGAATTCTTCCGAATAGATATATTGGTTGTTTTTGAGTTATTATTTATGTAGCAGTAAAAGGCATTTAAATTTAAGAAGATCCCATATATTCGGTATGAAAACAATGATATGTGTTCGCGGCGTCCTTTAGCGTAGATGTATTTTGCAATATTATTGTAGGCAACATTTAGTTTTTTGAGGTCGGCACTATTACAATAACCAAAAATTTCGCATCCGTATAAAAGCACTGGAATAAGGTAGGTTTTTGCTAACAACATTCGAATATTTAAAGGTGTTGAAAATTTCACTGCCCACAGATTACGTAGCATACCATAAACTATCCCTACAACAGTGTTGATATGGGTTGACTAAGTAAGTTCATTATTAAATATAACTCCCAGATTTTTTGAAGAATTTACGAAATGAATTATTTTGCTGTTTATTTTAATTTGAAATTGATCATCTAATGTTGTTTTACTTTTTGAAAGAAAAAAAATTTGGATTTTGAGGGATTAATGAGTAAATCATTATCATTAGCCCAGTTGTTGATGTGATTTAAATCAGTGCTAATGTTATTTACACATGATTGAATGTCAGCGACATTGGTGCTAGTATAAAGCTGTACGTCATCTGCATACATGTGTACTTTGGTGTTAATCGTAACTTCTGGTAAATCGTTTATGTACAGACAAAATAGGAGGGGCCCAAGAATTGATCCTTGTGGAACGCCTCTGTTGACATCAAGCGGGTTGGACAGTTTTCCATTTAATTGTACGACTTGGGATCTGTTAGTAAGGTATGAAGATAGTAAGCTACATGCGGAGCTTGAAAAATAGATCAGTTTTTCGAGTTTCTTTATTAAGATTGGATGGACAACTATGTCAAATGCTTTGCTATGGTCTAGAAGAATAAGAAAGGATATCATATTTTGATCGAGACTCGACCTGAGATCCTCAATAACGTCTGCAAGTGCTGTGATACAACTTCTTGCTTTTACAAAGCCGGATTGTCGATCACATAGTAGGTTTTTTTGGCTCAAGTATTGATTCATTTGTCTGCACATTATATTTTCCATCACTTTTGATAAATAAGGAAGAATTGCTATCGGTCGGTAATCATTGTTAGGCTTAGGAATTGGTATAATTTTAGATTCCTTCCATCCATCTGGAAATACTGATTTTGTTAAAATAGTGTTGAACAGATGGGTTAAGTAAGGAAATATCTTTGGAATTATCGCTTTAAGGAAAATAGGATTCATACCGTCCATGCCAACTGCATTTGATTTGATGGATAGAAAACTCTCAAGTACATCACACTCATCAACACAACGAAAGCTTAAACAATCTTCAATAGATACACTACAGATGTTATCATAAATGTTTTGGGTCGGTTTACAAACTTGGTGTTAAGCGCATTTACATCAACGATATGATTAATAGTGAAAGTGCGTTTCTGCCCTATACCAATGTTCCGAATTTCCTTCCATTTAGTTTTGCTTTCAATAATTGATGAGAACTTTCTTTGATAAAACGATGATTTTGCCAGCTGAATATGTTTTACGACATCTCTACTAGCAGATTTAAAAACAGTATGTAGCTCATCAGTTTTAAACGTTTTCCACCTGCCATAAGCAGCATCTCTCTTTTTTATTAGTTGTTTGATTTGTGAGTAAAACCAAGGCTGCTGATAAGTTTTTATTAATTTAGTTTTTATGGGAACACAGAACTCAAATACGTTGTGGACATTGTTCTCAATAAAAGTCAATTGATTATTCACATTGTCCAATGAAAAAAATATAGCTCCAGTGTATATTTTCAATCAGTTGATTTAGCAAAGGATAATCAATATTACGGAAATCACGATATTTAATAAGAGTGTCCTGACTATTCATACAAAAATCATATGTCAAGAATATAGTGTCGTGTTTCGAAAAAACAGGTACTGACAGCTGATCATAGAGAAGAGCCTTTAATTTGTGGTTGACAAACACTAGATCTATTAAACTATTTGATGTACTATGAAAGTGTGTTGGCAACACTGGATTAAACAGCTGACGCACGTTTCGTGTTTTGTTTCACTTTCAAACATCTTCAGTTTGGTCTATAATTTAACCATGAATCGTCTTACAAACGGACAACGCTTGCAAAGTATTGAATTTTATTATCAAAATGCGTGCTCTGTTAAGAAAGTTCATCGCGCGATTCTTGTGTTGAGCGACGAAGCACATTTTTGGCTCAATGGGTACGTTAATAAGCAGAATTGTCGATTTTGGAGTGAAGATCAGCCACAAGCATTGCAAGAGCTACCAATGCATCCAGAAAAAGTCACAGTTTGGTGCGGTTTATGGGCTGGTGGCATCATTGGACCGTACTTCTCAAATATGATACGAATCGTAACGTAACTGTGAATGGTGAGCGCTACCGTGAGATGTAATCCAACTTTTTTTGCCCAAAATTCAAGAGCTTGACTTGCATGACATGTGGTTTCAACAAGACCACATGTGCCACATGCCACACAGCACGCTTAACAATGGACTTATTGAGAGGAGAGTTCAGTGAACATTTTATTGCACGTTCGGGACCGGTCAATTGGCCGCCTAGATCGTGCGATCTAACGCCTTTAGACTATTTTTTGTGGGGCTATGTTAAAGCTCATGTCTAAACACACATGCCCGCTTCAATTGACGCATTGGAAGGCAACATTGAAGCATTTACTCATGAGATACCGGCCGAAATGTTGGAAAGAGTATGCCAAAATTGGACTAAGCGGATGGACCATTTGAGGCGCAGTCACGGTCAACATTTGCATGAAATAATCTTCAAACATTAAATTACATGGACCTGAATTTTACGTGTTTTTTTTTTAAACTTTCCTATAGCTCTTAAAAAATCACCCATTATAAAATATATAAGAAATTATTTTTATTTTTACTTACGGCTAAAGCCGCAAGTGCATGCGCTATAAACTTAAAAAAAAAACTGCAAAAAGGCTCTCTTAACTAAATTATGCAAAAAATGCTGTAAACGGTAAAATACGACAAAATATGCACTAATAAATCGATGCCAAAATTCATAAAAACCTCCAAAACGGATAAATATACTGGTTCATGCAATTGCATATTTATGGGTTCCCTGATGATAACTATTATGGCTAACGAGAGGCTTTATCAGAGCATATGTGACCAAACTATTTCGCATAATTTATGTGGTCTTCGAACGCACCTGGGCAGATCAACCTCGCTACTCATAGAAATTACAAACGGAATGAAAAACTCATATTCGTATACCCTGTGGTGAAGGATATAATAACACTGTGATACTTTTTGACCCGAAAAAAATGAACTTCGATGAATCCTTTTCGAACTATAAGAGGGGAGTCCCCTGAGTGCGAAAGTATATTTGGAAGTGTCAAATTGGCTCCAGTTTTTGAGAAATCGGTATATATCAATTTTTCATGAATATAGCGTAGTCTGCGCTATTTAAAAAATTTTATTCGACTGTATTAGTTTTGTTTGGCTGTAGGAAATATCGCCCAAAGAAAAATGGCAAAAAAAAAAAAAATGAAAAATCACCCAAAAAAATTCCATGTAAAATTGGGCCTTAATTCATATGAAAAGTGACCCACAATTTTTGGGCTTTTTTTCGTTATTATTGGGTGATTTTTCGTTTTTTAAATTGGGTTATATGAAAAATAGCCCATTTTTTCGGGCCATCTTTATTTAATATAATTGTAATTTATTTAAAAATAAGTTTGTTTTTTCTCTGGGTGTTTATATTAAATATATAACGAAAACACTTTTGGGCGCAAGGATTTTCTCCTCAAGGATATAATATATACCGGCTGCGCTAACTAAAGCTTCTCTGCAAAGCCGGCCTTCGGCCGGGCGCATGGATTTTCTCCTATATGGTATAGCAAACACCGGCTTCGCTAACTAAAGCTTCTCTGTATAGCCGGCCTTCGGCCGGGCGCAAGGATTTTCTCCTCTATGGTATAACAAACACCGGCTTCGCTAACTAAAGCTTCTCTGCGTATATGCCCTTCGTTCGAAAACAAGGCAGATTTTAGAAGCTTTACTTAGCGAAACCGGTACTTGTTCTACCATAGAGGAGAAAATCCTTGCGCCCGGCCGAAGGCCGGCTATACAGAGAAGCTTTAGTTAGCGAAGCCGGTGTTTGCTATACCATAGAGGAGAAAATCCTTGCGCCCGGCCGAAGGCCGGCTATGCAGAGTAGCTTAGCGAAGTTTGCGCAGCCGGTATTACTGTCCTTACTGCCGAGCAGCTGTTGAAGATAGAATGCAATTTTTTACATAAAACTTACACTTGTATGGAACTAAATTTATATGAATAATAACCACTTTTTTGCAAATTGGGTAATTTTTAATTTTTTTTCGGAAAAATTCATTTGTGCTTTTTGGGTTATTTTTCATTTTTTTTTTTGGGCCCTTTTTCGTTTTTGTTGGGCAAAATTTCATATATAACTTTTTGGGTCATTTTTCATGTTCTTTTGGGCGATTCTTCATTTGGGCGATTTTTCATTTTTTTTTTTGGGCCATTTTTCTTTGGGCGATATTTCCTACAGCCGTTTTGTTTGCCTTCTTAACTTTCTTTTACGGAATGTTTTGACTTTTTTTTCAAAATTTTACGTAATTTAAACCATTAATGTCGATCAAGAGTAACGATTTTTGACCATTTTTTCAGGTTTTTTAGCCTTCTTATAAAGATTTTCCTAGCATAGGCCTCAAGTTAAGCTTCAAAATCAAAATATTGGACTTTTATTCATTTGTTTGGTTTTTTCTTCTTAACAAAACAAAATAAACAAGTTATAAGAAGGACAAAAATAGACACCAGATTTGAAACTTTGCGCAGACTTAGCTATATCCATGGCTAACAATGTCGACAAGAACAATTCTTGTATATATAAAACTTGAAAAGTGTTAACCAAAATCAAGAAATACCGAAACAGAACTTTAGATTTATATGTAATACAGATAAACAAAAAATATTTATTTTGACTTAAATATCCATGCCATTAACATAAAACGTTTTAAAACAGAATCGCTTTTACATTTGACTAAAAGCAAGTGAACAAAAGCTTAAAACCAAATTAAATTTCGTAAATATTTTCACATTCATTTATTTATTTCTGCTTAACTAAATCAACACATTTGTCATTTAGCTATTTTAACTACTTGTGTTTTGAAATTATAACTCAGTTATATTTCAAGGTAATAAAATAAAACATTTAAAATAATTCTAAAAAACATAAATTATATTAAAGTGTTATTGTTGTTTTTTCCAAATGGTTGTTCAATAACGATGTTAATTTTATTCTTGCGTTCTCTGGTTTCTCTTTATTTTCAATTGTTTGTACACAGTCTTCCCCTTTAGCAATGCATTTAAAAAGTCTTTTTGAAAGTTATAGAGAAAAACAATTAAACATGCTTCATGTAAAAGATGTAACATAAATATTTGTTAAAAACAAGTTATAAAAATGCTTATAAGGACTACAGCGAAAAATAATAAAAAATTTTAAAGAACTAGAAGAAATATTTCAGTTAAATTTTTAAAGGTTACGTTTCTAAATAAATACTAAAACTTCATTGAATTGGAAAGCCCGGTTACTATTTTCTGTGGTAAGGATTGGTAAAAATGACAGTCGTACTCCTCTGACACACTAACACCATATCATCCATTCTGATACCATGGAATACCACCGAACAGAACTCGCACCATAGAACTAACTCAAAAAATCTAACGAAGTTTAAGATTCACTCCAGTTCAAAAGATCTCTGTTCAAAAATTCAAAGTACACTCCAGTTTAATGCAGTAACAGTGACATTTTATTTTGCGGCAACTCTGGCTAATCAAATTGCCTGGCTTCAAGACGCTATGCATGCTAACCTATTAGGCAATGCCCAATGTCATGGATAGTAGAGACATGATAAGCCTGACATTCATGTGGGGCTCCAATTGACTGGTAATCCTATAATTAATGTTTGCGGCACATATATTGTTAGCACTGTCGCCAAATATTGAATATTGCAAGAGAGCAAAAGTGCGCCAACACCTTCCAAATCCGATGAAACTCGTAAGGTAGTACAAAGTCTATACATTTCAACTGCCCACATGTTTCCCATTGTATCCCTATGCCCTGAGTCCCATATTACACTGGTCTTCATATTTGGAAAAAATGACTGCAGAAACTAGACTTATTTTTTTTACTTATCTGTGTGTTCTGAATTCGAATCTGGCATACACATTGGGCTATCACGCCTTGTTAATTTTTTATCGCATACTGGCAATACTGTAAAACAGTCTATACTGACACTACAACTTCACAATTATTTGTTTGACAGAAGCACATATTCATTCTAAATCTTCATAATAGTAGCGTTTAAGTATGTCAGGGAGATCGTGTGTTACTCATTCCAGCTAGTTTTGATTTGTTTGTTGTGAATATTTGGTTGGAAAAAAGGATATGCAATATCAGAATCATTTACATAAATATGCACATTTGATGACTATCTCAAGTTTAAAAGTTTAGTCTTTTTGCAAAAAATAATAGTAACAAAAGAGCATAAATATCTATACAACAAGTTAACATTCACCTCATCCTTAAGAAACAATAGCATCCACACCTTTAGATTTCGCAAGAGTGCTTCTTATAACCAATTTTATATATCCACAATATATCTCTGGAACCATCTTCCCACAGAAATACAACTCACCCCCAACGCATTAAAATTCAAAAAATTGTTAATAATTCACTTTGCTAATAACCAGAACATTTAGGACTTAGATATAACTTTGTTTTCAATTTTGTGTTTGATTATTTTTATTTCTTAAATCATAAATAATTTAAATGTTAAATGTTTATTTATAATGTTAAATGCTAAGTTTAAAAATTGTTTATGCAAACCATGCCCTATAACGTATCTGATTATAATGCTGTAATTTAGAAGATATTGTATCTTGTTGTGTTAGAAAAGCAAATAATAACTACAAATACCAATACAAATACATTTACATTAATTTGGTTTTGCAGTCAGAAACTTTGACAAACCGTGGACACCGACAATGTTTTGCATATTCTTCATTCGCATTTAGATTTTTTTCCAAAAAAAAAAAACAAACCGGGTGCAGTAAGATTTAATGGATATTGAAAGAATTTATCAAGGATTTTGAGAAAAAATCATGCTGGGAGACAATTGCTTGACTCTTATACGTGAAACCGAACCAACAAAATACAAACGACGTTCAAGTAAAGCCACTCACTTTTGAAAATTCATTGATTTTTAAATAAACCAGTGATTTTTTATGTAAGAAATAAATAAAAACATTTTTTTTTTGTACCTCAAAAACCTGACTTGGTAGAGAAAATTACAGATTCGAATTCAGACCATCAAATTACCCTAGGAAAGATTTTTGGTTGCTCCAGTGTTATCGTGACGTCAAACTACTCACCCATCTTTCTTAGCGATGAGAAGCAGCCAAGGACTGTTCTCACTCACAGCGAGAGAGAATCCAAGGCCGTAACGGCGGTACGGTTATCTGTGTAAATACCTACAGTAGTCGTTGACACAGCAGATAATCTTAGCCAGTTCACAGTATTTTTGGCTGAAAAACTCTACAATAATTCGAAAATCTCTGCGATAAATTGAGGTTGATCTCTTTTTTATGTACTTTGGGTAAGCCCCTTCTGTTTATTTGCAACCACGCATATACTAATGCACGCCTCTTTATCTATCGGAAACATCATTTCTCTACGCATTCCTCGTTCGTTCGTTTTTTCTGATCTGTGTTTGTTATGATGTTTCATTTTCAAATATCGTGTTGATGTTATATAGTTTACTTTGGACTTCAATAATTCTTGATAAAAAGTATAAACAACAGAAGTAAGGAATAACATCACAGTAAAAACTTCGCCTACAAAATAATGTGTTGAGTAATCAGAAAAACATAAAGGCACTACTTACAATTCTACTGAAAGAAAAAATGAATTTACAAGGGAAGTCCCAAAATGAACGCATTCAAAAGTAAGTCATTATTGTTTTACCTTCATACATGCAGCAGAAAGTAGTTATAGAAGTTGTTATTGGAGTAAATATAGAAGAAAGCTACTAAATAATGAGTGAAAGAAGCTATTCATTTTGAAAAAGTAAGCGAAGTTTTTACTTGGATGTAAATCAATTGAAATAGATAACACAGTAGCATATTTTTTAACTTCATAATCTTGAACCAATAGAGACCCCCAAAATCTGAAAGCTTATGATGGAAGAAGAAAAACCCTAGCTGGGTTTTGCATTATTAGCTAAGGTTTTTTTTTAATTCATGTTTGAAGTTTTCTACTGGGGTTGTATTTTAATATAATTTTCAAAAACATGTACTGATTCTTAAGTCTATATCTCGTGAACTATTCGAGTTATCGCTTGTCTCTCTTCGGCAAATTGTAAGCTCTCTATCAGATCTAAACCTTGAGATAAAATCGAAAAAAACAACAACATCTTACTCAAAACAGCAAAACTGTTAAAAAACTTGATTTTTTTGATGATTTTAAACGTAAAGAATGAAAAATAAGGACACTTCAAATCTTTCTAAATATATATTAAATTTTAGTCGTCGCTTCTGCAGTAAAATTAGTTTTTTGTGTTTTCATTGAACGTTTGGGAACAAAAGTACCACAAACGTAGCAAAAGAAGTTCAGCTTCCAACACTTTTCCATATCAACTTTTTTTTCTACAATGTATGCCGTAATATTAAAACTCCCCAAATTTATTTAATTCGAACGTGCAAACAAAACAATGCAAATTTTTTGACATTTGATATACATAGTTTGATAAGAGTCAATGATCAAAAAATTAAAGCCGGTAATGTACCCAGCGGGAAAATGAAATTAATAGGAATCGAAAAAGTAATACATACCCAGCGGGGAAATGAGGAATTGATTACATAAATAATTAAAAAAACAAGTAAGAGTGCTATATTCGGCTGTGCCGAATCTTATATACCCTTCACCATTGTGGGAGCAGAATACAGAGCAACTAGACAAAAACTAAATAATTTTTAAATATGTATACATACATAATTATAATACTTTAAACTCCATTATAAATTAAATTTAAAAAGCGAAAACTGGTAAATATTTTTTTAAATCGTTTTTAGAACATAAAAAAATAAAAATTAAAAAAAAAATTTTCTTTTAAAAAAACCAGATTCGAACCAGAGAACTCACAGTTTCTAACTTAACCCCCTAGACAACTAAACTATGAAGGAACGTTGTTTGAATATCATTAAAATGAAATATGGCCCGTTTTATGTTCACTGTGTAGGGTTGTAATTACTTTTGTTCACCACAATAGCAAAGTTGTAAACCATAAAACTTATTTGAGTTGAGAACTGAAATATGGAAACATATTCACCAAAATAGTTTGTGGCATGTAAGTATGCGTGTTTGTTTTCTTTCATCATTTTGGGGAGTTTTTAAGTAGCAAAAAAACACAAAAATTCCTAGTTTCGATTTGTTAAAATAATTTGGTTAAATAGAAGAAATAATATAGAAGGATGATAACGAAAATCATATTGAGCGTTATGCTAGTATATGTAAACAACTGTTAAGGGGGGGGGGGGGGGGGGGGAGAGACGGACAACCGGATTTGAACTTCGCTTTTCATAAGGACCCAGAATATATCTACTTTATAGGGTGTAGGATCAATATTGTAGAAATTACAAACGGAATGACAAAGTTATATATACCCTTTTACCTTCGGTGAAGGGTATAATATTGCATTATTTTCGAAAGAATAATAATGCATTCATTGGAATCGAGAAGGTAACTTCATCAGACACAAAATTTAAGCACTGATTACCACGTATATTCCCACATTTGCAGAACAAGGAATGTATTGTTTCTGTTAGTAACAATTATTCGTGTTTTTGCTTTACATACATATTTCCTTAATAAAAATCCGTTATTTTTTTACTGCCTTTATGTCGCCTACTTATAATTTTTATTTTAGTCGCAGTTTGTGTTTGAAAGCGTACGGTCAAAGCACAAATTATATGTCTGTGAGTCAAAGTTATTTAAAGTAAACAGGTATTAAAAAATGTATTCCAAACGGCATTGGAGAAGACATTTATTATAAGACTTTTCAATAATATAATTTATTCCAAAGAATGAATTATTTAATTCATTCGCAGGATACATTAAAATAATTTATTACAATCCTAGGACATGGTCTGTGTTAAGAATAATGAATTCTGGAATCAAATATCATACAAGATATGTATTACTTTCTCGATTCCTATTAATTCCATTTTCCCGCTGGGATGTTTTCAGATAATAAGACTCGCTCCGAAAGCGACGACTTAAGTTAAATATATATTTAAAAAGATTTGAAGTGTCCTTATTTTTCATTCTTTACCATCGAAATCATAAATTTTTCTAAGTTTTTTTGACAGTTTTGCTGTTTTGAGTAAAATGTTGTTGTTTTTTTCGATTTTATCTTAAGGTAAAATTTTTAGATCTGATGAAGAGCTTAAAATTTGCCGAAGAGAGACAAGCGATAACTGGAATAGTTCACGAGATATAAACTTAAGAATCAGTACATGATTTTGAAAATTGTACTAAAATACACCCCCAGTCGAAAACTTCAAAAATGAATTAAAAAAAAACCTTAGCTAATAATGCAAAACCCAGCTTGGGGTTTTCTTCTTCCATCATAAGCTTTCAGATTTTGGGGGTCTCAATTGGTTCAAGATTTTAGTGCTGCACTGTGTAATCATTCACAAAATTTCGATCTACCATAGTAAAAATACCATTTGGTTCAAAGATTGATGTTTAACTAGTGACTGTCAGCCTTCGTCAATGGCGGTTAAGTGGCAAAGATCTCTGAAAAGATAGTTGGTTACTATCGAAACATGTGGTTACTATCGAAACATCTCAGATCAACCTGTTAAGTTAATAGTGATGACATATCCATAAATTGTTTTTCAATTCATGTTTTAAAATTTATTTTCTTCATAAAATAATTTAATGAAAATTAAATTTAATGAACTTTAGCCTGTAAAATATTAAAAGTTGGATTAAAAGCTATAACATTACTAGAAACCCTTAAAATTCATTCGAAATTGGTGATTTCTTTGGGGAACTGGTTTTTGTCTTCCTATTATTAATAAGTTTTCGGCTCTTTAGGCGAGTCTAAGCCTTCTTTTATTTTCCCTAATTTTCTGGCAAGAGTTGCATTACGCTCTCAAATAACTATTCATAATTTAAAGTCAGAGATATATTAAGCCACTTTGTAATACCTACGGATGAGACGAAGTCGACTCTAGCCAGGTGCACCTGGTGGATTTTGCATCGATTGAACAAAAAAAATTAGTCAGAAGAAGCAAGGATGGACAAAAAATCACCTTTAAAAGCATTACAAGGTATCCGGGTACCTGTATGGAATTTGTTTCGGAAACTGAAATTTTTTGTCAAAATATATGTGCATAATCATGGAACAGAACTCTGAGACTTGAAAAAGATATTAATTTTCAGTAAATTTTATATTTTTGTATACGCACTGGGCTATGCAACGAATTAATGCTAAGATATGCAAGTTTGAAATTTAACGTAAATTTTTCTTTATGGATACCAAAGTTATCAAATGTGAAGCAAAAGCTTATCAATATTACTCCGGAAATTTCCCTTATTGTAAAGATGCAGTCGTTGAACTTTTTTATGTGTATTGTTATAGTCTATCTTGGCCGAATGAAGGTAAGATTTAATGTGTGAAGGTACCCCGGCACCTTGACATACCGTCAAGGGTGTATGATGAAAATTGGTTCATCACGCCTTTTCAAAATAATTTTTAAGCCTAAAAATAATTATAATTTCAAATTTTTTAAAAGTAAGGAGTTCCCAAGAAGTTTTAAATATGTGGACCATATGTTTATTTAAAAAAAATTAAGTTGAAAAGTGAAAATGCCAAAGGTACCCGGGTACCTTGCCATTCACATAAGGGTTAATGATACAGCAATATAAGGACAGTCCTGCCAAGGCGAAAAATTAAAACTTTATGTTTGGTGGTATACCTTGGCGGTTTTTTTTATTGTCCTTAATAGTCGGATATCTATTATTTATATCAACATATTTCTATTTTCAATAGGAATATCAATTTTAGATTCGAACTATCGCAATAAATGCATTCGCTAGCCATAACCAAAACCTTAAAATATGCCATAATTCCTAAAAATGACTGTTACTTATACAAATCTCCAGATAATGCCTTTAAGTATTACAGATGTTGATACGTCACTAAAAGTCATAGAAATAAATTTCACCCCCACACAATATATTTCAGTTACGATATAGTTTGCATTTTCAACTACAAACTGCTGATTTGCGCCTCACTAACAATTGAATTGTTTCCTTTGTCATTTTTGAACGGTGATACATAGAAAAAAATTACGACAAATCAATTGTCATATTGAACGGAGAACTAGCTCTCTACTTGGTTTCAATAGGAACCAGATTAGGACGGTGGTATCTGTTTTGACTGGCCGGCGGGGACTCATGCTGCATGAATGGGTCTGCAATTTAACGACTACTGTAGGAGTTGTCAGAACGAGGAGGAAGAGAAGACTGTGCTTCACTTCCTTTGTCATTGCCCTGGATTGCGGGGCATTAGGGAAGAATACCTGGGGGAACCGGTGTTTTCCTGCTTGGGAAATCTGTCCAGGAAGAAACTAAAATCGCTCCTTCTCTTCACTAGGAAGACGAAGTGGTTGGAACTTGCAGTGACGCCATCTGAGTAATTGCTCTAGGGGATGGGCATTGGCGCCGGGTATCACAAAGGGACCAATGAAGGACCCAAGTGAGCTATCTTTTGATGGCTGCCCATGGAACCTAACCTAATTGTCATATTGAATAGCATATTCGTCAAAACAATTAATTTTTTAATTGAAACAACCGAATTTGTAAATATAAAAAATACACTTGTTAATTAAAATGGTAAACATTCAACATAAATTTTTAACAATGAATTTGTAACATTAAATAAAATAAAATCAAAATTTAACTACAAATTTTGCCATTTTTCCAAACTGTTTTGTTTCTTATTAATTTTAAAACAATGTGTGGCATTTTAACAGAAAGAGTGCATCTCTTTTATGTTTATGTTGTTTATGTAATTAATATTTTATATACATGTAATAAAAGTCTCATCACAAATACGTATGTTTAACATAAACGGGCTTAGAAGGGGATGCAGAAGAAAGTTTTAACACGCGCTCAAAACGGATTCTTGACACAATCATCAAATATAATTTGAAAATTAGAATAAATTAAACCGCGTTAAAATTTTGGTAAGAAATTCACTTACCCCTTAGATGGACTTTGTTTTCAATAACAGTCCCAGCATTAATTTTTTACGACATCAAAATTGATGTTATTAATTTTGTTTTAAAAATGATTGACAGAAAATGTTTTTATTTTTTCAACTAAAGCAAATTGTAAATATGACAATTTACAAACAATTTAATTAAGAAAATTGTTGAAAATTTAAGAAAAGTTAAAAAAAATTTTATTAATTACATTCTAAATCTTGTTATTTTTTTTTTTGTGTATATACTGACTTAGTTTTTTTTAGTTCACGTGGTCTTTTTATAAAACAATGGTTTATAAAAAGGACTGAGAAAAATATAAATTTACGAATCTTAGGTTAAAGGACCATTTGGTCCATAATATGTTTTCTTTGGTTTTCCTTGATTTTTTTTACATTTACATTTACATTTTAAATAAATGTAAAAAAAAAAATAAATAAGTATTTATTAGTTAAGTTTATTATTGTTTTGATGAGCATGTTTTTCGGTTTTGCTGCATTTTATCTCAGACTTAGACTTACAGCAACAACAAATTCCACGCTTTCGAGGCCCTGAGTTAGAAGTATTGTTATTCGAAGAGGCCACTGGAAAAATGCATGGTGATCGTATTTTAGTCAATTACTGTGCTAAGAACTCTTGTTGAGGTTCCGCAAAAATTCTGGTCTCTTGCGATTCCGATCAGCTGGAGCCTATTAAACTTCGATTTTAGAAAAGAGTATGTATGCATTCAAAGCGGACATATCAAGTATGTTTTCAAATACAATGTTTGGACATCGATTTGTTTTGCATTTTGTGCTGTAGGAACTAACCATTTGATTAGCAGTATCTACGTCACGTTAAAACCCTACATATGTAAGTTTCCTTTCCTGAAGTTTTTTACCAACTCAAAAGTGGAACAAATTTCGCCTGTTATATTTTGCCCTTTCAAGCCTTCTCTGAAGTCCAATTTAACCTGTTGCCCTTTCTTTTCAGGCTGTTTATTTCTAGACTTACCAAGGTATGGTTGTATTTTCCATTCGTAGCCTGACTTAGAGTCGACCGATAACCAAAATTTCAAATCATATTTTTCTGGTTTTGATGTTGAATGCAACAAGTTGCTTATCAATGGTGTCTTTTTCGTGACAATTGTAAGACAGTGGAAGAAGTTATTGAATACAACACACAAATTGAACTACAAATATTTGTGTTTCTTGACATCAAAAATAAAAAACGGGGCATCCCACAATTGTGTTTAACATATTTAATCTATGTTGATAAAAAAAAAACAAAGAAGGGATATGCCATACTTGTTTTTTACATTAGCTGTTTATATGGACCAAATGGTCCATTAACCTTCATAAGGTCTTCAAATTTGCTGGCGTTAACGGTCTTCGGGTCAAATTTGATCCAAATAGAAAATTGTATATTAAACTTACTTTTTTCAATCAAGTTTGTTTAAAAAGTTGATATTTCATTTCTAGATTTATTCCGTTATTGAAGTTGTATTTATTGTTAACATTTATTGCGAATACAAAAGTACATTTAACATAAAGTGGTTGTACTTGTTCTGTGACATAGTTGGCATCGACTTGTTTTTGACTCGTAAACATATTTTTTTCCTAGGTTTTGGTTGAAGATGACGGGTGCCGTTCCTGCTCAGCTACTACATGCACTTTTTTGCAATTTTTCGTGAAAATTAGTCTTTCGGTAAAACCTAAATTTTCTAAGAAATGTCGACGTTTGGCAAAATAGTCGTTCTAGTCATGTTTAGCTGATGTTAATTATAGCCATTAGTTGCCAAAAGCTCTCGTGGCAGTTCAATCTTGTTTTACATAAAGTTCCTACTAAAGTTATTTGATTCTCTAGCCATTTTCGTCCCAATTAGTGCGATGTAAAACAATTGTCTGCAGTTAGACTGTGACATTTCAAACCAACTGTCAAATCAAGAACTACATGCACACATTTGTTTATTTCAGGCAAAGTTCCTATTTATTTGCCTGTACGGTTGTATATTCCTGGCATAACTAATCAACCCATAGATTTCATAGTTCAGGTATTGGCGCAAACTTCTCTTAAATTTGGCGTTCACTGCGAGTATCCTTGTTGTCAAATCTTGGTACTCTCGAAAGGTTTTTGAATTTGTTTTATTTGATCTATATATACAATTCAGTTAACTAGAGAACCAATAAAGGCGAAATTTGGGTGGCGCCAACTTCAGTCCAATCAATACCAAATACATATTTACCTTTTTTACTAGTAAACTTCTTAATAACGCATGTCACAGGAGGTGAAAAAAAAATAAATAACAACTTTAAATTTTCTAAATTCAAGAATTTTGCTAAAGACCCTAAGTGCAAAAAATTTTATAGATTTTTTTCCATCAGTATTTTTTTTTTTGAAAACCTTACGTAGTTGTTGTCATTTAAAATTAAATAAAAGTCATAAAATATGAAAAATATAAGTTACTTACTCTTCGAAAAAATTTAACTTTTATTTTCAAATGGGTCAGATCTGACCCGAAGACCTTATGAAGGTTAACCTAACATTTGTAAGTTTTTTCTAACTTAAGAGCAGGGTTAAGCACGACAACTCGATCGATAATACAAATGAATTATAACGTAACGGATTTCATACAAATTTGCGGCACACTAAGAAATATTATTCGACCACAAATGTCAAAATCAATCACTTGTGTTTTGGATTATCGACAGAGGCATTCTATAATATAATCAACGAAATTTTTCATTTCACACCAACACTAAAAATTTTTTATAATTATAGTTTTTAAAACAACACCACTACTAAAACTCAATTTTATATTTTTTGTTTCCTGCTTTGTTAATTTTTTTGTTTACTCCTTTGCACTATGGGATTTTTTTTTTTTTTTTTTGCCAAAACTAATTGTTAGCCAAAATACTGGGCCTAATTGAATCATTTTTTGATTTGATCTTTGAAATTCTTCCTCCCTCTTAAGGTCTATAAATTTTTTGTCACGCACTGACACGGGGAAAAAGATAGTCACGCCTGGCCACGCGCTCTCATGGAAATAAGTTTTGTTTTATCACACACGCTCGCACATTCTAACAAATAAAATGTTTGGTCACACAAGCTCACATTTTAAAACATTTCTATTTCAACTACATACTACATACAGTGGTTTCCCGATTTAACGAACAATTGATTGTCAGCCCTGTTCGTTAAATTGAAAAATTCGTTAAATCCAGTACAAAAAAAATATGTATTCATGTAACAACAAATTAACAGAACAATTCATATCATAAATAATGAAAAAAGTAATTATTTAAAAAAATAAGAAACTTGTTATTGATGTGTGTTTTTACGATTTTTTTAAGCTCTTTTTTTCAATTGCTTTCTCTTGAAGCTCACGTAAAATAAATGTCTTGGATATATCGATATTATTTTCCTGTCTCCACTGGCAACATACATCAAAGCTTTTGATCACATCGCTGTGTTAAATGTTTACCCCTTCATCAGCAGGTACATCGTTTAATTAATTTAATTAATTTCATCTTCGTCCTCATCTCCAAAAACTTCACACGTATCGTCCTGGTTAATGTATTCTGCCGTTAATTAATTCTACACGCATAAAATTATTACAGTAACTAATTCTGGGTTAATAAATTCGTTTTCCGTACTGTTAAAATTTAATAAAAATATAGTTATTTTACAAATAATTTTATTTTTTTACATTAATGTTTGTTATTCAAAAAATAAACTACCAAAAAATAATAAGGGTCTTCATGATATCGCTTAAAATTGCCATTTGTGCAAATGGGTAAACTTGCGAGACTCGTTTCATGAAGATCCTTTTTAATTTTTGTGTAATATTAAGAATTAGGCCTAAAAAAATCAATGAAGGCTTAAACGTCAGTTTTGATAAACTTTTTTTTAAATTAAATGCAGTTTAACCCTAGATGGTGTCGTGTTCAACTTTTATTCCAGCGGACGGTTGAAATATGACTCAATCGCTATTTTAGTGTAAAAAATTTCGCGTGACTTACCCTTTTAGTGCATGTTCTTCAATAATTGGCATACACAATGCATCCACCAAGCTGCGAACAAGCATGGGTTGTTTATGTCATATACAATATACGCTGCAAGAGCCGTTATGTCCAACATGTTGAAAAATAATGACAATGACCAACGCTTCGTATGTCGTTGTGTAGGATATTCACTGAACAATTGGTCCATTTTATCAACGCCACCCTTGGTCATATAATAAAATTCTATGATTTCAGGCTTCCCACCCTCAGCTATCTCGCCATCATAGTGCATATATGAAAGCAGCGTCACTGATTTATTTTTTCGTGGCACATAAGAGCACATCATCAAATTTTTTTCTAAAGCGGAATAATGATGAATAAATTGGCCTGTCCTTGTGCGCCTTTATTTTCGCAGGAATATACGTTTTGGTTTTGCGCAAATTCTCAAAGTTAGGTTCCAGGTGAGGAGAAGTTCTGCAACTGACAACGTCGTAAAAAAATTGTCCATTGTAATATTTCTTCCACTTCCTTTGGATCTGCTTGTATCTTGCCTTGGTTAGTTTCCCTTCCGGTCGCTGCTTGGCAGTGGATATGCATTTTTGGCATCGCAAATCCACCAAACTTTTATACTATATTTTGCAGGTTTTGATGGTATACTCTGTGTAAACCGTGTGCGTCCACAGAAAGGACATAGTTGTTCGTCAATGGTTAAATTTTCACTAGGTTTGTAGTGTGGTTGAAGATTGGCATTCATAATGCGCCACAACTCACTGATCGGTGCTGCTTTATCAGTTTGTGCGTGCAGCCCGATTATTTGCGTCGTCAAATCTTATAAATCGCAATATTGAGTAAAAACGGTTGACTCCCATCGTGGTGTGATACAGAGGATAGCTTTTGACATTCCACAAATCTCGAACACTTTCCGAATTGCTATGGTTTGCGCCAGTCATAAGAAGTATGCCAAAAAATGCATACAACTCTGCTACCTTCAGTGACTTCCATGACTTGGGAGTTGCATCAGGGTGCCTCATGTTGTAAGCATTATACGTTGCTATTGCTTTCTTGCTTGTGTGACGCATAATTATTTCCGCCACTTCTAAGCTCATAAAGCATTTGAATGTTTTCTCTATTGAGAACAACACTTGTTTATCACTTGAATAATAGTTGCCTGCATGCACTCTTTTGCTTAAAACTTTTGAACCATGTAGAATATTTGCATGAAACAAAACTTAAACATTTTTAAAATATTAATTTACGCTTTAAAAAAAAAGTAATAATGAAATTGGAACATTTAAACATAAGAAAAAGCCAAAATAAATTAGTAAGTACAAACGTATCCCGGGTGTGTGTTCTTGTAGAAAAAGTTGGGTATGCATCGTACGGTTAAACTCTGTGTCTGTAAATCACTCTATCATTATATTATTCAGAGCTTAAAACAATTATTATGGCAACACAGCCAAAAATTACAAAAAAAACAGCTGGGCTATCAATAATAATTGGATTATTAAAAGAAATATTGAACTATACCCAGTAAAAACTTCGCCTACAAAATAATGTGTTGAGTAATCAAAAAATATAAGAGCACTACTTACAATTCTACTGAAAGAACCAATGAATTTTATAAGGGATGTCCCAAAATGAATGCATTCAAAAGTAAGTCATTATTTTTTTTTACCTGCATACATCCAGAAAAAATAAGTTATAGAATTTGTTATAGATGTAGTTATAGAAGAAAGCTACTAAATAATGAGTTTAAGAAGCTATTCGTTTTGAAAAAGAAAGCAAAGTTTTTACTGGGTATCTAATCTAATGTCTGTGGAAAAAATGTTAAAAAAAAGAAAATTTAAAAAGAAGTCATAATTTCACAACAGCTGAAATTAATTATTTGTTAAGTTAAGTGGAACGTTGTAAAGAAGTAGTAGAGTGCAAAAAAACAGATAGGACAAGAACAGAAGAAAAGTTACAAGCTTGGATGCAAATTGAAAATGCTTTCAATGTGAAGTTTGGACAAGTTTTCCGAAGTCACGCTGTGCTTAAAACAAAATATGAAAATTTGAAAAAAACAGCGAAAACATGTTTTGCGGCAGATAAGTAGGAGTTGTACCGGACTGATGGTGGTACATTGCCAGTAGCAACAGCAACTGTTATAGATAAAAAAATATCTAAAATTTGCCAGCCAGAACAAATGTTTGGTGGTGACGCAATTTATGACGTAGCATATACTCAAGAGTTATCAAAAACATCTGCTCGTCTGTGATGGCATTATTCCTAGATATCCATTGAATAATAAAGTACAACAGATGGAAGAAACTTCAATCTTTCTACCTGTTTAACTTACCATTTAGTTTTATGTTTAATATGTGGAGCAATTAGCTCCAGAATGCTGTAAGCCGAAGCCTTTGTAAGACGAAATCAACGAAAGAAATCTCTTTGATCAAATATAATGAAGGAATTCGGTCTAAACCTTATGGTATGAGATTTTCTCAAAATGGTGACATCCAAATTATTGTAGGTTTCACTATCACTAAAATCATCTTCATCCGATGAAAAACTAATTTTTAATTTTTTATTTAATTTTGGATAGAAACTTTCCGTATAAACTTTTGCAATAACCATTTTTAATACAACTCACAGTTGTCAAAATCATATGGTCCCTAATGGTAGTTTAAACGTCCAATATTATGCGTTTAAAGATGGTTTAAATGTTTGGTGATTTATAGATTTTTTGGTTTAAACACATTTTAAACCAAAAACAGAGTTTAACTTGCTCTGATTTTTTAGCCCTTAAATGTCATTTCAAACTGAAACGTCAATAAAAAATTATATTAAAAAAAATAATCAAAAATATAATAAAAAAGTTAAAATTTGTGAATAAAAAATGAAATTTGTTTTTAAACATGCATAAAGAAAGCCAAAAGACTAATATGCTTATATTATTGGAAAAATTTATTGTTTGTGATTTATTAACACTTGAAGTTTTCATTGAAAACGGTGGTAAGCATTAAAAAAATTTGTCTGTATAAATGCACAATTGAACAGCGCAAGTTAACGAGTCAAAATTGTTGGGCAAGTTTAAGCAGTTTGTGTAAATGAATTCTCATACAATTTTTGACAGTTCATTTACGAGGGCGTAAGAATGCACAGTTTGCATAGATTACGAGACTTATAAACGATATCATGAGGACCCTTAATGTTTTTTCGTATTTATTTTGTTATGTAGTTTAATTTTTGTCTGTTAAAATATATTTTTTAAATGTAAAAACTACTCAATTTTAACGAATATGCGTTCAATAAATAAAAAATTTAAAAATGAATGTAAAAATCATTTGTTTTAAATGAAATGTAGATGATCCGTTTTCTAAATAAATTTTAATTTGTTTAAAATAAATTTTCGTTTGAATTTAACTACATAATATTTTGAGTGTACAAATTTGTCAAAAATTGTTTACATTCATGTGAAAATGCGTAATCCAATGGTAAAACTTTGTTTCTAAACGAGCGAGGATGCTGTGCTTTTCCGATAAGTAGTGGACTAATAATTTTGGAGCCGCTTGCGTTAGCACATAACAGCAAAGTTTTTCTTTCTTTTGCCATTTACCGACCAGTTGCGCTATTTTCCTCTGCATGTACATAAGTCCTGTCTGTATGCATTTTCCAAAATAACCCGGGCTCATTTGTATATTCATCTAAAATTTAAAATTTTTCTTTTAACGTTAATCGTTAACTTTTTTCATTTTTTAATGTTCACAAGCTTAAAAGTTTACAACACAAGTTCACAACAGGTTGTGACCAAATTAGTAAATAAAAGCAAAACAAAAAGTCTAATAGTGCATTTACACCTACACCATAAACAGGTTATAAGTTGTTTATGATGATAAACTAGTTTGAGAAACTTGTTTATCCAAACAAATTATAAACACGTTTGTAACTAGCTTTTGAGATAAACTAGTTACAGACAACCAGTTTTTGTTAATGCAAATCTGTTTTTCAAATTTTGTTCTGGCAATGCTAGTGATATTTGACATTTCCTCAAAAATAAAAAAAAAATAAAAAAAAAATATTTCAAAAGATTTTGTTATTCGTGCTTTATTCCCAGTTTTTATTATTGATAAAAACACTTGAAATTTATTGTTGATGGGATAAGCTATTCCTATGCGCATTTCACTGGTTGCTTAGGCCAGATCATCAGGAAACTTCATCCATAAAGATTTTAGAAAAACTAAAGATATTAAACCAATTAAAATTAAAATTTTGTTTTCCCAAAAATTGAAATTACTTTTAAAAAAAAAAAATTTACTTTTATCTGTACAAAAAGCCAAAACAATAGTAAGAAAAATAAAATAAAGAAAGAAAATGTTTAAAAAAATTCCAAATTTATAAGAAATGTTAGTTTTTTTACATATTTTCTTTTAGATGGACAACGGAAATAAAAGGTTTGTTTATATGTTCGTATGTATGTGCATCATTTTTTTTTTATTATTGGGGCTAAGAACTTGTCAAAGATAAACAACTTAACTGTCAAATAGCTGATGTAAACGGTATAGTTTATGAAAGTAGTTTACGATCGTAAACTAGTTTAAAAATTCAAGTGTAAATGCACTATAAGTAGGCTACGAAAGAAATTCAAACTGCAATTTAACGATTTGCTTATCAGAAACTAAAAAAAATAAAAATAGAAGGCAATCGTAAATAATTCATTGTAAACAAATCGAAATCGAAATATATGCCTGGAGGTGTTTGTCAAGTCTACAACTGTTTGCCTGACTAGTCCATCTACACATTTATTTCAATAAGTTTTACGAAGTTTTTTTATATTATTTTTATTTGTTCGTTACATCGGATTTTAGTTCGATATACACAGTACCTAAGGTAACATTTTTTCCTGTTCGTTCCCTAGAGGGAAGCGAACTGACACCAAAGTTGTCCCGTGATAGGTCTTTGGTGGTAGAGACCGGTTCTAGTTTGAACACTTTCTATGAATAAGACTTATCACTTTTACATGGGGTTGTCATTGGAGGGGGTCAATTGACACCTTTTGACCAGTCACAGATCTGTTCTCAACGGGCATGTTTAGTGACAGTTACTAAAATGTAGTATTCTTTCAATACGATGTAGTATTATTTCAATAAAACAAGTCCTAGAATTAAATTCAAGAGCCAAAATTAATAAAGTCCCAAAAAAATGTATCACACCAACGGTGAAGACTGTACTGTAATTCATTACTTTTTCTACCTTTTTGTTCTTCGTAAACCAGTCACATGATTGGTTCTCCTTTCACTGGTCATGAGTTCTTTCTTTTTGTACCTGTTCTATTTTCACAACTCCCAGGACCAGTCTGTGGGACCAATTGACACTAATTTCCCGCAGGGTTAAGTCCCGAATTCGATAAATCGAGAGATCGTAAAACTGGTAAACCATTGTATTACTTTTTTTCCCCACATTAAAGAAATCTTGTTTTAAGCAAATTTTTATTGCAAAACTTGATTTGTAGTTCTAAATTATCAATAAAAAAAAATGGAATTTAAAAAAACATTATTATAAATTTCCTTATCTTCGCTTTAGAATATTGTTCGTCTTCTTGTTGGCAGTTTTCGACGACTCTTTCGCCTTCGAAAACAGAATTTTAAGCAAAATACTGGCGACTGCTCTTTTAAATGCTGTTTGACGCTTTCGGAACGTCTGTCTTTAGCACTATATGATATTAAATGGATATAAACAACCGCCCGTTTGTCGTCTTCGTTACGTTTTAATTGTCATAAATAAAATAACTCTGAATTTGGCACACTTATGGTGTCTTCTTTTCTACAAAAAAATGTGACATTTTATTTAAAAAAATGTAATTTGGTGTCTGTTTCTTAAAAATTTTGCTTCCGAAAAGGGTGAGTTTTTTAGAATAAAACAAGCCACCTTTTTAGGAGCAAAATTTGTAAGAAACAGACACCAAATTATATTTTTTTTTTTTAATAAAATATCACTTTTTTTTTTTGTATAAAAGAAAACAACATTAAGATACTTAAAAAAATACTCTTTTTAAAAACATTTGCAAGTATTTTCAGCTCAATTTGGATTTTGACAGGCAGCATTATTTGTTTTAAAATTGTTTTTTTTTCTATTATTAAAAATAATGATAATAAAAACTTTAATGCAAAAGGCTTTTAAAACATTATTCGGCACTGCAAAATCATTTCGGTTTCATCATTTTGTTAGTAACTTGCAATGTTCTTACACTGGCTGACAATTTTTACGCCATTTTGAAGGCGGTTAGGTGCATAGTTTTGGTTGATTTAATGTTTAAACGGTGTAAGAGAGTAAGGTCAACGGTTATCTGCAAAAAACAGTTTTTGCAAAATGTAGCGTTTACAACGTTATTCGCGGCTGTGCTTCAGTTGTAATTATTATTTTCAATTCAATTCATAGTTCTTTTAATAATTTGCAATCAACTTTAATTCTGCGGATATAATCGTACTTATAGAAAAAAATCTCCCAATGTTTCAGTAAATTTTCGACATTTGTTGTTATTTTTATTTTGCTGTAGTCATAAGTTATTTGTATCAAAACTTTTATTTAAAAATCTCTTATTTTGCTGCACTAAATCATTTATTTTACCTTGGTAACAAATCCCATATGTTTGTATTCATAAAGTAACGGTAAATCCACATTGTAGACAAAAATACACAAAGATAGTTATTTTGGGATGTTAAAAGTGTATTAAATTAAAAAATAATAATCAAAATTTAATAAAAAAAAATTTCGCTTTTGGCCCAAAAAAGGGTAAAATTTCCTGTTGTGCTTTGTTTTGAATTCTGCTTTGTTTGAAGCAGTGTTCAAAAATAAACACTTAATGTCGTTTCTTAATGTTCGGTTCGGTAGATTTGTGGAAAACACAAACGCTAATAGTGTTTGTGTAGAAAATCATTAAAAAAAAAATAACGTTTCCCTGTTAGTCATCTTTCGAACACAAAAATATTACTGTTTTTATCAAACTCAACAAAAGATGTGAACATTTAATTCCGTTCGGTTTTTTTTTTTTTGAAAATCCACAAACTTCAATGTGTTTGGTTCGGCTCATTAATGTTCGTCCCTTTTGGCTGGTAAAAAAACTAAAAATTTTTTACAAAAACAAAATACCAAAAAAAAAAAACATTATTGAACATTAAAATATAATGTTTGTCTACAGTATCACTACAATTGTTCGGGTTTTAACGTTTTTTCTTGAAAATAGTTACGAACGGTATTAAGGGTTGTGTATGTCTACACAATCACTAAAAAAATAGATATCGTTCCTGGGTGTGTGAGCCGAACGTTAAATAATGTAGTGTTTATTTTCAAACACTGGTTTGAAGCACCGAGTTGTATATTTAAGCCTTAAAATAAAAGGATTACGTTAGAAAGGTAAAACCTGTCGACAGTTACTGAGCCGCTTAAAATAACGATAACGAGTGATTTGTTGGCGCTCGCTTAAGACATCGTTGGCCGGGCGGTACATTTTATAAAAGCTGAGATTTTTAATTGCAATCGCAAGATTTTTTGTGCAATTGTGATTAAAAGGTGGGATTAATCAAGACCACTACAGCAATTATAATCGACATGAAAACCATAATATAAAAATATTGCTTTATCGAAAAATAAGTTTTTAAGCAGAATTATGTTGTTTTGTTTAAGAATTCCAAGAATTAGTTGAAATTTTAAACAAATAAACTTTAATTGTAAACAAACGCAAAAACAAGAGTTAGAAATTTAATGCAGAAATATTTCAATGAAAAATATGTTTACTACTATTACGCACTGGGTGCGCTCAACACACATTAAAGTACACACATGAATATAAATAATTCCAAAAAAAAAAAAACTTAAAGTAGCAATTCCCATACATTTATAGATAAAATATACGACAAAAGCAATGCTCGCTTCGTTTGTGCAAAAAGCAAATAAACAGAAAATACATACTTTAAACGACAATTGGGCAAGTACGATTTTAAAATATACAACGACGAACTTTTATTTCTGCATTTTACAGGTTGAACTAATTTTCATTTGTGACACAAACAACAATGACGAATTTGGATTACTTGTGTGACCGTTAAGCAGGACAACTCAATAACGGCGAGGTGAATTTTCAGCATAAATCGTGTGCACGATTCTCATATGGTTTTAAGGCGAATTCAGAACAAGAAACGAGAGCATTAAAGGTCTATTATGCGCAAGAGTGCTTTTTTTCTGTTTAAATCCTCTCAATTACTCTTCTCTCGACTTAGATGAACTCTCTAAAATTTATATTTTTGAAAAAACTTGTTTGTTGCTCATTTATACTCATGTTTCGTTAAGTTGAGAGTTCTGTGTTGTCCTTAAAAATTTAGCACCTGTATTCTGTTCCCTTTTCGTATTCATGTGTATTTTTCTTTTGCCTATTCTAATGATTTTCCGTTACGGTCTGATTTCTATTTTTTGGTAAACCCTTGTTGTTTTAAAGACCCAAAAGGCGGTGTTCAATTGCGCATGTTTATTGTGCAGCCAGCCTGTGTTTCCAGTAGCTTTAAAATGTAAGACACTAACACACTCTTGCATACACATAAACACACGCACACACCATTTCACACAATATATCCTGCTTTCATAAGAAATAATAAAAAGTATATTTTGTTTTTACAATCCCTTCGAAAACAATGGGAATTTTTGTTTTATTCTTACCTGCCAAATGTAAAACCATAATTTTTCACTCTTCTCTACAGCAAAGAAACCAAAAAATTTTCTGCTCATCATCGTCACTATCATAAGCAGTTTCCTTTGCTGCTTTTAGCCTTGTTCATTTAGTTTTTTTTTTAAGAGCTTAGGAAAAATTGTGTTTTACTTAAAAAAATCCTTGTGCTTGTCATTTTTTGCGCGAAAACCATTTATAAACAACTTCACTTTACGTCATTCTTAACTGTAGATTTACAATATTAACACCTTGACTTTTTCAGTTTCCTTTTTTATTTGTTTTTTTTGCTAAACGTGGGAATGTATGAATTCAGTGAGAGGGCAATTTAATAATTCTTAGCTTTATTAACAGACAAACTGAAAAAAATTGAATAAAACGTATAAATTACCATGTTCATGCATGCAGCATATTTTGCATTTTAAGTACGCCAAAGTTATTGTAGCATTTGGCTAAGAATAGTTTTGTTTCATTGTCATATTAGTACCTACCAGAGTAAGTAGGGAAACTTTTAAATGATTAGCTAAGTATTGACAGACAGTGTGAACTTGAAACCGGAACGACCATATGATACCCTTTACCTTATCTTAGCTGCCACTTTAGCTTAGATTAAACTTATTAAATACAAGCTTTCTGATCACCAGTTAAAAAGTCATTTTTCGAAGTCTAGCATATTTCGCCTTCGTCGTCTGGGACCCCATATATAAGGTTCATGTTAAAACATTGGAATCCGTACAAAAGCAATTTGTGTTATTCTGTCTTAGAAAACTGTACTGGATGAACATCTCCTTCATGCTGAATTTGTTAAACGGTGAAATTGTCTCCGAATTCCTACTTCGATAGGTTGAGTTTTTCTATTCCTATTCGCCCTTCCAAAAACTATATTCCTAATTATACAAATTTTGATCCTATCCGCAGAATGAGGTCCGAATTTGACAATTTGTATACATATATTGATTTTACTCATCGTCGAAAATAACCTCTTTAATGTCTTAAGATAAATTTAATGCTTAATTTAAATTTTATGTAATATACTAGATTATCTTTATTTATTTAGCTTAAACATACAAGCCGGTAAGAAGTATTAGTTTCATTGGCGACTTAAGTAAGTAAATAAATAAATAAAATTAATACAAGTAAAAGTTACATTTACTTAATTAAATTCTTAATTAAAACTGATTTTAACAAGGTTTCGTTTAAATGTGCTAAATTTCCATTTAATACTATTTAATAACTGAAATTTATTGTTGATGGGTTAAGCTATTCCTATGCGCATTTCATTAGTTGCTTAGGCCAGATCATCAGGAAACTTGATCCAAAGATTTTAGAAAAACTAAAGATATTATACAAATAAAACTGTCAAGCTAATAGGGATAATAAACACCAGTTTTACTTGTAACAATATCAAAGCTTTAACAAAAACAACAACAATAAACAGTTAGCTTATCTTTTTTTTCTTTGGTTAATGAATTAATTGAAAAAAGAAATTTGGCGAGAATTTTTTCAATGTAACATCGTTTCGTTTCAAAGTTATTTTCGGGAATACAAAATTTATTATTAAGATTTGTATGACGTGCTTAATTCCCAATTTTTCATAGGGAAAGCTAGCTTCTATGCGCATTTCACTGGTTGCTTACACCAGATCATCAGGAAACCTTTTCCATGGTTTTTAGAAAAGCTAAAAATATTATACAAATAAGACCCTAAAGCGAATAAGAATTAAAAGCACTCAAAGTCTTACTTGTAACAATATCAAAGCTTAAACAAAACACCAACAATAAACAGCGAGTTTATCTTTTCTTACATTATTTTCAGAAGGTCCTATTTAGATAGCATGAGTGTAAGGGAGTATTTTTTTCCAACAAGGTAGCCAGCTTAGCAAAGCAATCCAGTTAAATCAAGGCATTGGTAGCAGATAACTTTTTATTGCACTTGTCTTTTAGTTTTATGTATATTTTCGAAATGAGATTGTTATACGATTGTTATCCAATGTAACAAAATTTGCAGATCATATCGTCCCCTCAATATAACAATAGCGTATGTGCTCATACGCTATTATTTTTTTATTGCATATTTAGAATCTCCATCATTGATTTTATGTCTGGTTAAAATTTCGTCAAATTCTACTTCCAAAAAGTGGGTCAGAATGTCGTAGGAAAAAAGGAGTGTATAATTTCTTGTTCAAAATTTTCCTTCAATACGTGTGTAAGCTCATATGCGCTATTTTACTTGAAATTGCTACTCCAAAATTGTTAAAAGAATAATAGTGTATACGCATTATACTCCATTTTAGCCTGTAGAAAAAAATACAATTTATGAAAACTTTAACTCATAAAATAGTTTATAATAAAATACACTATTGTTTGAGAAATAGTTTCATTCCAACCATCGAAAGCTCCCTGATTTGTGCAAGAAGAATGTAATTCCTCGTGGCTCGCAGTCATTTTTTTTTTAACTTACAAGGTGAAAAGAAGCGAATTTGTTAAGATGAGCCAGATGTAGCAGAGGAAGAGATAGAAGACGAATGAACTTCTAGTTATTTTTGATTTACGCAATGTATATCCTAATTTGTCATAATTTTTTGTTTATACACAGAAAAAATTATTGGCAGTTTTTTTCAATTAATAGTTATGTTTAAATTTTAAAATAAATTTGATTACGTTCTTAATTGATTGAATTAAAAAAATATATTTTTTTTTCAATTAAAATTTTACTTGATTTTAAGCTTAATTGTAATTATAAGTTTAATTGAATCAATCAACTCGGTTGTTTGAATTGAACACTTTGTTGCTTTCCTCCCTCATCAACAGTTTGCGAAAAATGTTACAAGTGCAACCAACATCTTTATAAATTTATTGTCTTTGCCCTTACATGTACATACACACAGTAAGCGTCGCGTGCAAAAAAAACTATCATCAAATAAAAAATGAACTGAAATTTGTTATAGACGAATTACAATTATGACCACCAACAATGTCAATAATGAGCCTACATACATGTGTATATTATGCGTAAAATAAAAAATCGCCTTGTGGCTGACCACATTGTTGACGGTGGTTATGGTCGCAATCGAAATTTGGTGTTTATTTTCTTTGTTTGTTAATTCTTGAATTATTTTTGGCGTTTTTTCATGTTGTGCGTTTATAGTAAATAGGTGAAAAAAAGTACAGCCAAATTACACAACAAAAACAGTTTTTTGTTTTCAATCTTGAATACCCTGAAGAATCAGAGTTATTCTACAATTTTATACAAAGTTGTATGTATGAAATTGCTTTGTCAAAAAAATCTTCCAAAATTTGTACAATTAAGCATGAGCTATTACAATTAAACAAATAAAACAAGTTACTTTTAAACCATATTTAAATAAAACATATACATATTTTAAATATTATTATTTTTCTTTATTTAACCATCAACTGAATTGATTTAACAAACGTATTCAATTAACTATTTGTTTGAAATACACTATTTAATTTATTCAATTAAAAATATAATCAATTTAATGCAAAAATTCAATCACTGTTTTAATCAATACAATTATTAAAATAATTAATATTCTGTATTGTTATCAATTACGTTAGTAATTCATTCAATTAAAATATTGTTTTTTTTTTAATTAATTTGTTAATTCATTCAATTAAAATATTGTTTAATATTAATAATCTTTTTAATTTTTTTTGTAATTAAAATGTAAAAACTTTTTAATTGGAAAAAATTTGTTTAAATTATTTTGGTGATCAAACCCGTTTTTTACTTTTTTCTGTGTAATAACCCAAATTGGAAAAGTATGAATATGTGCCACTGAATTAACAAAACTATGAATTAATCACTGTTTTAACCCTAGAAGCCTAACCTATTTTAGTAATACATAAAGCATAAACATATGTTTTAGAGGCGTACATGTACTAATATTTACCTCTGGGCTAAATTGTACTTAGTTATATAGTTTGTTTTTAATGAAATTTTAGATTGGAACACAAACTAATAACAAAACACACTTTTTATAATAAAAACATTAACTCAAACATATTTATTCTTACACATTTAAAAAAAAAAAAAAATAACAAAGTTTGCAAACATAAAAACTATAATATCAACTGTCCCATACAGGTTATAAGCATAGAAAATAAACTAATTGCTTCAAACAATTTATAAAACAAAAAAAAAAACAGTTCAATATTTTACTAAAATGATTTGCTTTCCTTATAGCTAAAGTAATCAGGCTTTGAATGACTAGATATGTATATGTAATTTAGGAGCAGTCTACACATACATCATGTTTATGCTCACAACATACCGGTATTTTGCACTTATAACACACTATTTTTGACATCCGCTTTTTTTTGTAGGAGCAGAAAGAGCAATATCTTCGTTTTTTAAGTTCTGGTTCTTCTGATTGAGACTCATCATGTGAACTTTTAGGATCGCCGAGAATTGTACTTATATTGTCTCGCACAGATCTATTCAGAGTTGGGGCTTGAAGCCTTTTTTCCATCCAAGGCTTCACCAAATCTGTAGAGAGTTGCTTCATGTATTCTCTGCGATTTAAAGGCTTTTTATTATTTGCCACCATGTTGTGACTATAAATTATAGCACTATTCACAAATGACATGTTCAGAATACCGTAAAATACAGCCATTGGCCATCTATTTGTCTTACGGCTGCATGACATTGACGAACACATCTGATCAAATGAATCTACTCCTCCTTTTGTTTGGTTGTAGAAATGAATCATGTCTGGTTTTCCACTTGAATCATTAATTATTGCGTCCTCATCACAAGAGGATAATAGGTAAACCATCTTTGAGGGCTTTGGCTTATAAGATACCAGTGTCAGTGGGCCATCAAAGCAAAATACAGAAGTACCAACAGTTCGGGATCTTGAATTTTTAAGTTTTTCAGGAATTTCTCTCTTATTTGAACGTATTGTGCCAACTATTGTCAATTTGTAAGGCGGCTGAAGAAGATTTTTAGCCAGGGGGACTGATGTGAACCAGTTATCGCATGTTATGTTCCTATTAGAACCATGAATTGTTTTCGACAATTTTTTTACATAAAATTCACCAAGTGGAATGCCTCCATTATTTGTGGTTCTTCCAGTATATGGATCCGCATCAATCATGTACTTGGACGTTGCGTCGCACATCATCGGAAACTTGATTCCATACTTGCTGGGCTTATTCGGAATGTAAATCCGGAAGGGACATCTGCCTCTAAACCCAAGCAACTGCTCATCAATTGTTACTTCCGATCCAGGAATGTAATTGTTTCGGCATTGCTTTATAAACATTTCCCAAATATTTCTAGCTGGAACGAATGCGTCATTTGGTCGAAGCATCGGACGCAACGTTTTATCGTCCATTCTTAGGC
This sequence comes from Pollenia angustigena, assembly GCA_930367215.1. Taxonomy (NCBI): domain Eukaryota; kingdom Metazoa; phylum Arthropoda; class Insecta; order Diptera; family Polleniidae; genus Pollenia; species Pollenia angustigena. Next base: position 181,416,279 of record OV884057.1, on the reverse strand, counting down.
ATCTAGCTAAAAACTCAAATCTTTCTTTGCTCATTACTGAAACGTATCGTGTGCCTGAAAAAGTAGAATCAAACAATTCATCCGCTGAAAGGTGGTTATCCTTCATAACAGCAGTCAGAGTTAGAATGCCTATAAATGCACGAATCTCTAAGTATAGAGTGTCTTTATGAGTCGCTGTTATTTTTGATATATTTTGTCGTTTAGTTATTATTTCGATATTGGTCCACTTAACAATTTCATTTATAATTTCGTCTGTTATGAAGAGATTGAAAATTTGCGCGGGATCAAATATATTTTTGGATATGCTTGATGGACCCCGAGATGCACGAACTATATTTATTGCTTTTGTTCTGTGAGATAATGTGCCCTTACTGGTTGACCAAATATGTCCATTCTTACCACGAAGAATTTTGTCAGAAATACGGAATACTCGTTCGGAATTGAAAGGAACTGGAACGTCAGCAGTATCTACATCTTCTTCAGTGCAGGAATTTACTTGTGTATTCTCACTATCGCAGCTGTTTTCATCATTGTTTTCAACGTTCTGGACACAGTTCTCTTCATCTCCTTCTTCTTCTGTAGCCGAATCGTCTAAAGTAAGGTGATCATCTTCGCATAAGATGGCAAAAATATCGTCAACGTTCAATTTATTATATCGTGACATATTCACAAGTTCTATAAGATTCATACAGAAACAATAAAGTATAAAACAACCAAATATTGAAGTACACAATCGTTATTAAAACTTACATAAAGCCTAAACATACGTCTCGCAGGCGTGTTACACGTCAAAAACACGAAAATTGTTGAGTTTAGATTAGCGACAAGTGCGCGATCAGCAAGCTGCAATCGACTACTGACTTGACAAAAAAGCACGAGGTGTTAACTTCAACAGTTTAAAAGGGAAAGAGAGTTCTAAAATCTATGTACGCCTCGCAGGCGTAGGTTAGGCTTCTAGGGTTAAATTGTTACAAATTGATATTTTTGAGATCAAATATTTGAATAAAACTACCGTAAATTATTGAATAAAACAGCGTATACCATACAAAATTAAATAGTGTATCATACGAATTCCTAAAAAAAATAAAATAGCCTATATGGAAGACTTGCACTTTGAATGACATAATTATAGTCTTAAAGGATGCGTAGAATAAAAAAAAAATGGTAAATTTAAAGACAAGAAACGGTATTATGTATTCGTCGAAAATCCAACAGGAAGAATTTTATTTAGGTTTTAATAGAAATCCGATTTGACAAAAACTTTAAATACGATTTTCTCAAAATCCAAAAAAAAATTATACGCTATTGTTATATTTAAGGGACGATATAGTAAATAATAATAAAATGTATTTCTGAAATTATATCTAAATATCGCATCATTATAAAGATTGTATTAACTCAAAGTTTAAAAATTTTTTAATTTAGTATTTAAGGCAATTTTTTTGGTTATTTATTGAATCTTTATACACAGAAAAAATTGTTGCTATTATTAAACGATTAATCAAAAATAAGTTCAGTTTTAATTAAAAGTTTAATCAAGTGAATTAAACGTTTACTTATATCATCAACATTTCTGCAGTAAATTTACTTATTTCAATAACATTTCTGCAGAAAATGTTGTCAATATCAAAAAATAATTAATTGATACCATTAGTTTGTTTACTGGAGTAAATTTAATTAATTTTTTAATTAATCTAAAAAAAATTTTAATTGAAATTAATTTTTTTTTTTTATTGTTATTATTAGGGATGAGTTTTTCATGCACTTAAAAATCGAAACTATGCGCATAAAATATGCACTAAAAACTCCAAAATATGCATTAAGAAAATAAAAAATATGCACTAAAATCTAGAACATTTTCATTCAAAAGGCGTTTTTTTTTAATTTTTTTTTAAAACAAACAAAATAAATAGAATCTGGGAATTTATTTCTCATGGTGAGTAACATTTATTTTATAAATTTTCATATTAATTCGAATGTGTATTCTAAGTCAAATTACTTCAATATTTTCCAGGAATATTTTCTATGCACTATCAGAATTTTCGTTTGTATATTTCTGTTGACTTAGAATACACATTCGAATTACTATGAAAATTTACAAACAAAATAAAATAAGAATAAAAAAATCAGTCTAATATTTTTTAAAACTTAAATAACTAATTTAAATTTTTGTTTGCATAAACAAATAAATACTTTTTTATATTATCAAAAGTAAGACCCCTTTAACACTCGGCAAGTTACTTGCGCAAGTCTCTTGCGCAACTCTTGGTTTGTGGACGTCAGCGGTAAGGTCGGCGTAAGAAAAAAAAATTTGGTACAGACTTTGTTGTACTCGGCAAGTAACTTGAGCAACTAACTTGCCGAATCTGAAAGGCGTCCAAGCCTTTGTCTGTTCGGCCGCAAAAAACACTTTTGTACATGAAAAATGATCACCCAACGGCAACCGAAGTTATTGGAGCATACTTGAAGAATGCCAATTCATTAGAAGAATATTAATTTTCTAATTTAAATCCCACATTTGATTCCAAATCAAAAATAGTTGAAATTTGTTTTATTTTTTGAAATCCTTAATTTTTTTGCAAAACATTTGGATTTTTAATCCAAATTTTTAATATTTTTAATTAGGCTTAAGTTCATCAACTTTAATTTTCATTAAATTATTTTTATGAAGAGAGGAATTTTACAACATGAAATTTAATTAAAATTTACTGATAATTTTTCATTCTTGACTCAATCTGGGCTCGAACCCAGGCGTTTTTACGGACAGGTACCTTGAACTTCAAGAAGAATTCTTGACAAAAATACGAAAAAACAGAAGTAAAGGAAGAACATGTAAAATAAATTAAAATAGATAATCATTCAAAGCAAATTTCGATCTACCAAAGGTTAAATACAATTTGGTTTAAGGATTGATGTTTGACTAATGACGTCAGCAGTCGTCGATGGCTGCGAGTGTTAAACGGCAAGCCCTCTGAGGAGATTGAGTGGTTGCAATCGAAACATGTCAGGGTAACCTGTCCGTAAAAACGCCTGGGTTCGAGCCCAGATTGAGTCAAGAATGAAAAATTATCAGTAAATTTTAATTAATTTTCATGTTGTAAAATTCCTTTCTTCATAAAAATAATTTATTGAAAATTAAATTTGATGAACTTAAGCCTAATTAAAAATGTTAAAAATTTGGATTAAAATCATAAATAGTTCAGCAAAATAACCACAATACTAATCATTTGGATTTTTTTTTATTGGTCGGGCTATTTTTCCTTCCGCATTGTTAACTTTACTTTCTGCATATGAGTCGTTCAGTGTATAAAGGGAATGAGTCCATTTTTGGCGTTTTTGAGATTTAGCGTGGATACACTTCCTTTTATGACTAACAATGTATGGTAAAAATTTTGTTGTCAAATTTAAACGGTAACCCCCTTTTAAAGACAAAACATTTTTTTTTGTACGAAACACAACATTTTTATTTTCATTGGAAAAAGGGAATAAGTCCACGCTTTTTTTTATATTGCATTAATCACTTGTTAACTTTGCTTTCCAAGAGTTTCAAAACAATGCAAGAGCCATGTTTGTTTGGCCAGAAACTGAGGGCTCAAGATGCTCGCTAGATATCGCATCTTGTTTGGTCAAATACATAAAAATGTTTGCTGATACGCACGATCGGATTGTTTTGTGGTCAAAATGCAAAATAAAGGAACAGTTTCGGGTGGTTCAAATTACCAGTTTTGATTTTTTCTCTACAAATCTTTGGAAAATAACGTTTGCAATCGCAAAACCAACACTGCGGTAAAACCGGTAAACTGGCTCCAATTGAGGTGGATCAAATTAGATAGATCGAAACCATGGGTAATACAATATAAAAATAGTATCGATACAAAATTTGGATTTGAAAATATAAACATAAGAAAGAAAGGTAAAGTAATGTTATTGAATAGCGTGAGTCAAAGTCTATTGTATCCTGAAACTAGAGCTATAACAAAAGAAAAGAAAAAGGATGTAATTGATTTATTAAAATATATCCCTCCCGTGTACCATACTTTCTATAAAAACTTGAAAACAGTATCAAGTCAGGAAGATTATTCTGAAGAAGACCTATTATTTTGTTAAATTTGTTATACTTACGATTCATTTAAAAAGAAGAAATGTTTTTAGTTAATTTTTGTTTTAAAAAGAAGAAATGTTTTTAGTTAATTTTTGTTTTAAAAAGAAGAAATGTTTTATGTTGTTTTTTTAACTTCAATAAAAATAAAACTGTGCGAATGCACTGAACTAAAAAATTAGCTGCAGCCTTTTTTTTTTTGTCAAATTATAAAAAATGTACTTTTTCCAAAATATACTAATTCAATTTAAACACTACGCGAGGTAAGCCAATATTTAGATGGATATTTTTTCTTTTTATTTCCGAACGAATGCTCAAAGTCAAAGCATAATTAATTTGAATTTTTACGCTATCGATTTTAACCACAAAAAATTTGGTGGACATATTCCCTTTTTCCACTGTAACTCTTATCAATAAAAATGTATTTGTATCATATTAACAGGTTTTATAAACACATTCACAAACATCCTAACATTAAGTATTTACAAATTGTAAAAGAAGCCCTAATAATTAATTTTGCAATTTTAGTTTTGAGTTTTGTTGTAACAACTAGTTTTAAGTTCAACGTCAACTGTTCTGTCGTTTTTCTCCATTTTAAATTTTTGGACTCATTCCCTTTATCCACTGAACGACTCATATGTATCAGGTAATTTGACTTAAGTTGTCTTAAGTGAACAATATTCCTCAAATTGAGTTATTGTTACACCAATATATCCGGAGTTGGGAAATACAAATGCTAATTGACTCTTAATATTATTTAATTCTAATATTTCTTTTGCCTTCTTAATTGCATAAGCCCCGGTAGCAACAAGTTCTTCAATAACATTTTTAAATTGCTCACAATCTTTTGAATAGTGTTATACAGTATCTAGCCAGGTTTAGACTGACTGTGGTGGTAAGGACGCCAAGGGATACATTTCATTAAAAATTGCAACTCTTAAAGGAGCCTTTAAAAATATGTTTTTTTAACGTATGAAACCAATAAATCAATACTATCGAATTGGCTTCTAATTTCCTCTACGCCTCAGTACCACCCATAAGCCAAGCAAGCATCAGGTGAACTGTTTTGGATAAAATATTTTAAGCCCATTGGCAGCCTTAAACATGTTTTGTGCTTCATCGGTTAAAAATAGAACGATCTTCTGTCTAAATTTTGAAAATCTTTTTCAAAAACAAATTTATTTATTTATGTTCTTGAATTTATTTTTGGAAGATTTTTTTTGTGTATTTAGAAATTTTTTGTAGAAATTTATTTAATAACATGGAATTTTAAGAAATATATCACTCAAAAATTTCAAAATATGCAAAAACATGCACTTATAACCAAAATATGCATTTTCACAAAAATATGCAAACACAAATCGATGCCATTTTAATGCGATCTAAGACTATCGACAAAAGTTGTCCTTGAGGTTAGCACGAAAATTTGTAACGCCATTTTTTCCATAAAAGCGTTTCTGATAGATGTGATTTTGTCTTTTTTTAAATAAAAATATTTGTGAGCCCCTTAATGTTTTTTTTTCAAGAACGTTTTAATAGTTACATACAGAAAAAAATCAATTTAAATTCGTTCAAAACAAGGTTGATTTTACATTTTTCAGTAGTGATTTTGCTTCATTGTTGTTTCATTTTGATTTAACATGATTTTACAATAACTTGCGAACAAAATTTTTTTCTTTTAAAATAACTGTAATTCATGTTAATTTAACATTGCAGTAAAGGTAGAGCAAAATTTCATTTATATTGAAATAACAATCCGAATCACGTTGAATAAAAGTTATTTCAAGTTGAAACAACGTGAATTTCATGTAGAATCAAATTGGTTGGAGTGTGTTGTAACAGTGTGAAGACAACTTATGCATTTATTTATTTTAGAATAATTCAATACACTTACCCCTGTAACACATGTTTCACTTATTTTGTATCTCCTTTGTTAACAGAAGCATCAGCAGAATGGCCCGATATGGTTTCTGTCATCATTCTACTTTGAAAACTTGATGTACTATTTAACTAAATAATTTTAATAAAAGAATATGGGAATTGTATTCTTTTTATAACATTTTTTAAACATGAAAATAAAAAAATGTACATACTAAAGTTTGTATGCATGTTAATTTAACAAGATAAACTTTTGATTTTAATATAAAACAGGTTTAAATGGATTCAATATTGAACAATGTTATTTTAACAGTGAATAGTATTAAATAAACGTGATTTAAGGTTATTTTAATATTTTTCATTTAAAATTAATATGAAATAATGATTAATTTAAATAAAGGGCATACTTTTGCAGAAATTTACTATGATTCTCAATCAACATTTCGCCATGTTATTTTAACATTGGTATTTTTTTTCTGTGTGTATGTATAACAGACAATTCCAGAAAGCTTATAAAGCAATAAATTACATGTTTCAGGTTTCTTGTTATTGCCAATATAGTTCTTTATTAATCTTGTATCTATCAGATGGATTTGTAGGCTAACCAGTAGGTCGGCTTATATGATCCGTTGTTCAATGCTAGTATGTGTGTATGCATGTTTATCACTCGTGCCCTTTTTTCCATAAACTGCAGTGAAGTCATAATTTTTCCTGCAACACAAAACATTGTATTATTTGTTGTTTTTATTGTTTCTTTAGAATGCTTGTTTTTATTTTTGCCGCACTATAACGTGGGAATTACCAATTTGGTTTTTATGCGAGCTATTGTGTGTATGTTGCATGCTCATATTTATGGTGCATCATACCTGTAAGTACCTTTAGCGGAACCTTTTTGTTCTTAACTTCATGCTTTGTAAAATTCTTAAACAATACACCTTTTTTTGTGTGTGTGTGTTCGAAAAAATAATACAGTAAACCACTCACTTTTTTTTAATAATACAGTAAAACCACTTACTTTTTTTTAATATCTCATAATATATCCGTTGCATAGTTGTAGGTACGATAATTTTCATTGTTGCTGCGAATTTCCTTTACCCTTTTTTAAGTTCTTGTCGTTGTTGTCTTTTTCTAAATTGTTTTGTAAGCCTTTCCTTTTGTTCTTTCTCTGGGTGATTTTTCTTGTTGTTGTTGCTTGCAAGAATAATCTAACTTAATATCTGTCTTGTGTTTTTGTCTTTATTTTAGTCTCTCTCTTAGTCCGTTTGGTCGTACCGTTCTTTTCTTAATTACTGTCTGTCCGCCTGTGTCTGAAATTTTTCTTTAGTAAACTAAATAATAACGCTTGTATATATTAATTTTTGCATGTAATTTTGTGTCATTGAGTTATAAACATTCATATTTATTTATTTCTTTAAGTCTTTTATTTTTTCCAAGTTTTTACTGCATAATCATCCCTTTTGCTATTAATGCAAATTACAAAGGTACCTAATTTTGTATGTGTGTGTTGGGTGTCTTTTTTATGTTCAATTTCCATAAGGAAGTGTAAATTTCTCTTTTGTGTTTTTCTTTGTTTTGTGTTTGTTGTAATACATACATTATTGTTGTCGGTGTTAAAGTAAATTGGCTTCTTATAATAGCACATTTGTTAATTGTCATAAGAATGTTTTATGATTGTGTTATGTTATTTTCTTGTAACATGTTTAAGGTGTGAAAACTATCAATTTCACTTTGTTTTTGTGCTTCAATAGAATATTTTTTCGCGTGGGAATTTTGATTAGTGCAAGTAATAATGTTTAAAACATGTTCTAAGCAACGTGCAAATTTGAGTAACGATTAGTATTTTTTTGTCTAAAATATTTGTTAACTAGAATACATATTTGCAGAAGCGGTAAGTGCTGGCGCTTTCAGGATATTCTGGCGACAGTCGGAGTCAATACCGAAATAAGCGCTAATTATTGAAAGAGATGGCTAAAAAAATTAAACGTGGTCCCGTAATATTTGTGTTTTACAGGTGGTAATTTAAGTATGAATTTCGAGAGACAATTTAGAATCATGCTTTTGTAGTGTAGTATTCAAATTCTTTCTGTTGAGTGGCTGTAAATTATTTTATACAAAAATAGCCTGTTTATAAATTAATTATTTAATCTTAACCCTCAAAAAACCAACGTTAGTTACCATCGTGTGTGGTTTTTCACACACCATAGTTCGTTTGTAATCAAAGTCATGATTTACGTAACATTAACGATGTGTTTATCCCTTTGGTGGCGACTCACTTCATCAAACTCAAAGTGCATGCAGTTCGCAATAATATCAAAAATATTCACAAAAATTCAACTACTGCATGTTTGCAATAAGAGAAATCACTGAAGTAATATTTATAAGTTTATTGCTTCACATTTGCTAACTTTGATATCCACAAAGAAAAATTTACGTTAAATTTCGAACTTGGATATCTTAGCATTACTACATTGCACAAACCAGTGTGTATACAAAAATATAGATTTTACTGAAAATTATTATATTTTTCAATTCTCAGAGTTCTGTTCCATGATTATGCACATACATTTAGACAAAGAATTTAAGTTTCCAATAAAAGTTCTATATAGGTAGCCCGGTACATTGCAATGCTGTTAAAGGTGTTTTTTTTTTGCCATTCACATGAGGGTTAAATGTTAATCAATAAAGGCTCTTATGAATATCGTCTTGGTCCAGTCGAATAGACTTTCATAAAAAGGTCCTTAAAGTTCCATAAAAATGCGATAATGAATTTCTACCAAAATTTTCTATTTGTAAAACATGTGCGTGGTGTTATTGCATATACAATAGACTGGTCGCATCTTGTATGGGATTTTTTTTTTAATTTTCTGAAGCCATCTGAAGACATAGGTAGCTGAAATTTGGCAAACTTGAAGCAATTTCACTGCGGAAGATCGTAACAAAGCCATATTTTTGATTTTCGGCTTTTCAACTAGTATAACTATAAAGATCTGATAGAAAATATTTTTTTTTTATAATATGGGGAACTTTGGGCCCTACCCGGCACGGCTAGGCACCGTCGGATTGACCTGAAAAATTAGATCATGATTTCTTACACCAAACCTCATATTTTAAGCAGCGCAAACCATTAGATTAAAAAAAAAAGAATTGCGACCAGTCTAATAGACAAGTCCTTTTAAGAAAATAATTCCTGAACAAGGCAAGTTTCTCATGCTTTTTGTTTCAAAAATGAGTGCGATAATAAATCAAATCACGTGAATTCAAATCTTATGTGCCTTTTAACATCACACGTGTGATTTGTCATTATGGTCAAAATTAAACATTTTACGGTCAACATTATGGATAATTTTGCTAGAAGTATTAATGTTGGTAAAAAGAGTTATATGTTCAATGCTACCCATAGTAAGTTTATTTATTTTAGACATTTTTTCAATTTGCATAGTCAAGTTCACACAGAAAAAAATACCCATGTAAAATTAACATGGAAAAATGTTGATTGAGAATCATGTTAAATTTCAGAAAAATTATGCCCTTTACTTAAATTTATCATTATTTCATATTAATTTTTAATAAAAAATATCAAAATAACCTTAAATTACGTTTATTTAATATTATTCACTGTTAAAAAAATAAAAATAAAAATATTAAAATATAAATAAATCTGGATTCAATATTGAACCCATAAAAACCTGTTTTGTATTAAAATCAAAAGTTTATCTTGTTAAATTAACATGCATACATACTTAATTATGTACATTTTTTATTTTCACTTTTAAAATATGTTATAAAAAGAAGACAATTCCCGTATTCTTTTAATTAAAATTGTTTATTTAAATAGTACATCAAGTTTTCAGAGTAGAATGATGACCATATCGGGCGATTCTGCTGATGCTTCTGTTAACAAAGGAGAATACAAAATAAGTGAAACATGTGTTACAGGGTTTTGAATTATTCTTACATAAATGAAAATGTTGTCTGAAGCTTCTTCACACTGTTAAAATACACTCAAACCCATTTGATTCTACATGAAATTCACGTTGTTTCAACTGGAAATAACTTTCATTCAACGTGATTCCGATTGTTATTTCAATATAAATTACATTTTGCTCTAACTTTACTGCAATGTTAAATTAATATGAATTATAGTTGTATCAAAAGAAAAAAATGTTGTTCGCAGTTATTGTAAAATCAGGTTGAATTAACATGAAACCCGTATGAAGCAAAATCACCACCGAAAAAATTTAAATCAACTTTGTTTTCGACGTTTTTAACTTGATTTTTTTCTGTGTGTTGTGTTTTCGACGTTTTTAACTTGATTTTTTTCTGTGTGTTGTAACACTTTCTCTTCAGAAATCTTTGCGTTTAACACTCGCCGCCATTGACGACGGCTGACAGTTTTTCAATGTTTTAAAATATGTTATTATTTTAAACTTATTATGTTTTTAATTAACCATTACATTTTCGAAGATAACCATAATATGATTGTAGCTTTTGGACGAATACCCAATTTAACCATAATATGGTTGCAGGTGACAATATAATGGTTTAAGTAACCAAAATCTGTTTACGTGTATGTTTGTAGCTAAATTTGGCTTAAACATTTTACTGTTACATTCAACTGTATTTGAAGTTTCAACGAAGGTAAACATTTGACTGTTAAATTGAACAAAATATTGTTAAAAAGAACTATTGTTTGTTTGTTGCCATTGCTTGGATCATAATACTGTTTTTAACCATATTCCAACAATGTTTTTTCTCTTTGTAAAGCCAAACATCGAGTTTTTGTTTGTTTAGCTGATGTTTCAGATACAATATTAAGCTTCAATTATTATCTTCAATATCGAAAGCGGAACAAGGCTTACATGGACAGCCAGCCATCGTTAGATCGATTTAAAAAATGTTTCTAAGTCGATCGGTACATCAAAATGTCGGTAAAAAGCCAATATGTTATTGTGTTGCAAAGTTCAGCACAATAAAATAATACCCTCTGCACCTATGGTGGTATGGTTATAAATAATAAAAACTAACAACATCAGTTACAGTTAGATACACTACAGTGACAAACACGACGTTCATTGTAATAAAAACATAAACACAGTGTCACTTTAACGAAAAGAACCCTGTGGTTATAATCAACATAAATTTTAGAATTAAAAGAACAGCCAAGATAATGATCTCTTATAAAGTTAGGAAAATCAAACTAAAATACAATGGCCACATCGACAAAATAGAAACAACAACAAAACCTATAAATATTCTCATAAACAATTCATTAAGTTAATTGTTCACGATTAAAATACGATTAACCGCCAAACAAAATATATTTAAATGTCTTGAATGTATTCGTTTTTGTTAAACAAACCACCACATACAAACACGTGCATTTATAAGAGAAATAAAAAATGTCCACAACAAGAACAACAATATGACCGGTCGACAGAAATGAATGTCCAAACATTTAAACAACTATTTACCATGCAACAATTAATGAAAACAAAATCCAAATAAATGACGACAAAAATATAGAATTGGACTAAACGAAACGAAACAATAATGAACGACAGATACTTTAATAAAAAAAACCCCTTTTGAGTACTTATAAAAGTAGAAACTAGGGGAATACTAAATTAAAGACAAACATTAAGCATTTCCAGTAACAAAGGGAAACAAGAATAAAAAAAAATAATAATTATTAAAATGATGATAATAAGAACGACAACTTTTATTTATGTTCACACATTTCGACATGGGGCTGCACTGTAAGGTGCACTGTATACATATATGATTTTAAAGTATTCCGTGCGTCATCTTGTGAGCAAGTTTAGCCATATTTTTACTTTATACGAGGTATGGAAAATAATTATGGTATTATTATTCAGACTGACATGTCACAGAATTAAATTTCGATAGGAATATATTTTCGCAAAAATACTTCTGTGATAAAATCAACATTGGAAATTTTCGATTATTTTGACCTAAATCTTAAAAGTGTAGAAATAATATTTAGCTGTTAAATAACTAAAGTTCTTAATAATACGAAATAATCAGAGAACAGTAAAAGTATTGAGGCAAAAATCCCCAAAACGAAAACTTCAAAAAACCAAAGGATTTTTTGCGAGCGAATAAAGTCGAGGGAGGTAGCCTCCAAGCCGTTATACTGAAAAAAATATTTCTTTATAAAAAGCACTATGCATTATGAAAGTCGACAGCAATGGCACAATAATTGTATTTTTCTTTCTTTATTGACAACTATCATCTGGTAATTCCTGAGGTGCTTTGTAAATCGACGTCGAGTAGAATTGACTCTGTTGTAGTCGACAAGTGGTTTTGCGACGACTCAAATTAAAGTAAAAAATAAATAAATCTGTACCGCTTTTTCAGAAAATATGTTTTACTAAAGATTTCCGATCTTTTATTATATAAGAAGTGTCAATAGGTCATAATAATACTGCACTAAAATTTAAGTTTTTATAAAAATTTTGATATTTTTTAGCCCATTTCTGGAGTATTTTGCTTATAACTTGGCAATTTTTTAACCGATTTGACAGATTTGTGTACCGACGTATTTAAAACATTTACCATCTGCTTGGGTTTTAAAACTAAGACTCAGAAAGATCTATGATTCCCGAACATGGGTAGTTTAAAAAAAAAATATATTTATATTTTGGTCATAACTTTTTTGTATCTGAACCGATTTTTCCGAAAAATATGTTCTACTAAAGATTTCTAATCTTTTGGTATTTAAGTCGTACCCATAGGTAATACGACAGCCCTTAAATGTAAGTTTTTATAAAAATTTTGATGTTTTCTGAACGGAAGGTAACCACGGCCACTTTTCTAATCCCGCCCATATTTTGTGGAAAAAAAAGAAATAAAAAACAACTTCAACATGGGATTTATGTAAAAAATTAGAGGAAGTCCTGGTTTTTTGCTCATATCTCAGCCATTTTTCGACCGATCTGGCTGAATTTCAATAGCAAAATTCTAATGAGCATCATATCTGGGGTCTTCGGAAAAACCATTTCAACAGACAGATGCACAGATGGATAACCGGACTTGAGCTTCCCTTATTATAAGGATCCAGAATATAAATACTTTATAGGGTTTAAGATCAATATTGAGAAATTACAAACGGAATGACAAAGTTCGTTAACCTTCGGTGGAGGGTATAACAAGTGTATTTATAACAAGTAATAATATTTCTTGAGCGGGTTTTATACACTGCTAGAAAAATGCATCTTCATATTGATCATGACCTCACATCAGAATTGTGACATCAATGTTACTACAAATGGCATCAATGATGCAAAAAGTAAGATCAGTCCACTGACTAACGTCTTCGTACAATTTTGTCATTGTTTACGTGTCATCTATTTTGTGACTATAGTGACATCAATTCGATGTCACATTTTGTATATTATTAACATTATTTTCATGATAACAATGTATTATAAGAAGCAAAAATTTCTATATTCTATATTTTTAAATTATTTAGTTAAATACATCAAATTTTTAAAGTAGAATGATTACGAAAACCATATGGGGCATGGTGCTGGTGTCTTATTATTGAGAGTTCTGCTGTAAACAAAGGTCGTATTTCAACAAACTTGAAACAAACATATATAACAAGTATGTAAATAATAATGTTCTTTCACTTTAACTTAAGTCAATTCCAATGACTTCGACTTAATGACAAACTGTCATTAAATTGATGCTAATGTGTCCTTTGTCTGATGTTACTGCGTCATCGCACTGAGGACATGTTTGTTATTTCTGTGATGCCGATTTGTCATCCCATTGATGACATAAAGTCATTTTGACCCTGATGACACGTGACAAGTGATATTAAGGTTGACATCATCATGATGAGAACTGTCATGGGGTCAAAAACGAAGACACTTCTCATAGTACAGAAGTCATAGTACAGATGTCAAAACTAGAAGTAATAAGGTAGTCTTTATAAAAACTGACCTCACAGTCAGTTTTTAGAGGCATTAATATCTATTCCAGAAAGATATCGAGCCGTAACCTCAAAAAAAGATAAAAGCGACCATTACATTTAAGGAGATGATGCAAGTGTTGCCAATAAAGTAATTTATTAAAAAAAACGAGAATTGAAAATGATGGGTCGATATATACAACTAATTTTGATCTCAGTTAAATAAAATATTTTCATTTGATTGCTTTCTTATTGTTAAACTTGTTAGGTATGAAGCTTTAAAGTAAATAAAACATACATTTTATTAAGATCCAGGCCTAACAAGCTTAACAATAAGGAAGTAAATTAAAATTATGAAATTGGCCAACTAAAGTACGAACATCTTTATTTAATTTTGATTTGATTGCAGTCAAGTAGTGCAATCAAATTGGATTGCAATCAATTAATTTATAAATTGATTAAAGATCGGAAAATCGGTTATATGATTTCAAATTAACATCATACAATAACTTTTCTTATTATGAATGCAATCAAAAAATTAATAATCAACGAGGTATCATATGATTACAATTAAATTATTGCAATCTTTTACAGCTCTGGATAATACCGTATTCGCTTTAGTTAAGTATTCAACCAAGTGCAAACATTGTTTTACTATCAAAAAAAAAGGCTAATTGTAATAACATCATAAGCTACCATAAAATTATTTTGATATAAGCGCCCTTAAAGTTAAAAACAAAATACTAACATTAGGTCTGTCATGAAATTATATTGTATACTCAGTTAAGAACTCCTTTAAGGAGACTTCTTTCCCATAGCCATCGTCGGACAACAAACAGCAACAGCGGAAATCGCTGCGTTAAAAAATTAAAGTGGCTTATGATGTTGTTGCACACAATTTTCGAAAACTTATTTTATATATTAATTTATATGTATGTATATGACTTATGATGTTACAACAGGAAAAAATGTAAATATTTTTCTAAATTGAAATAAATTATTTGTAAAAAATATATATAGTATTTATTAATTATTTGTTCCAATATTTCGGATATCATTATCAAGGAATGAGTTACAAGTATATTCGTAAGAGACGTATTACTACCTCCATATTCAATATTAATAGTAATAAGTCTCTTACGAATATACTTGTAACTCATTCTTTGATAATGATATGCGATGGATATCAAAATATTGGAACAAATAATTCAATAAATATTACATATATTTTTTACAAATAACTATTTATTTTTATTTATAAGAAAGGTCGAAGGAGTAAAATTTAATAAAATTATTCTAAACTACTAGCTGGCCCGGCAAATGTTGTATTGCCACGTAACTTATTTCTTTCAGATGTATCAATGACTGTTAGCCAAATTTTAAGAAAAATTATAGGCCATAGTTCTTTCCAGATGTTACACTATTTGCTTGCCAAATTTCAAAAAAATTAATTGATTAGTAAAGAAGATATAGGGAGGCGGGGTTTTTACTCCTCTTGCCCTATTTAATTCCCTGTCCTCTTTCCGATGTTACAGCGTATGCATGCTTAAATTTAAGAAACTTAGGTAAGAAGATAGAGGGAGAGGGAGCTTTTACCCCTCTTGCTCAATATCATGCCCTAAATAATAAAAACTATAGGTTATAGTTTTTTCCAACTGTTACACTATTTGACTGCGACATTTCAATAAAACCGGTTGATTAGTTACAAAGATATAGGGAGGGGGAGCAGTTAGCCCTCTTACCCTTTTTCAAACACTATTCCCTATTCTCTTTCAGCCGTTACATTGTTTGCATGCCAAATTTTAAGAAAACCGGTTGATTAGTTTAGAAGATTGGGGAGTGGTCGCTTTTACCGCTATTGCAATATTTTGCGCCCTCTAGCGATATAAAATATACTCTACGACCTATATCATACCTAACAAATACACATACAAAATTTCATAAAAATTGGTCAAGCGGTTTCGGAGGAGTTCAAATTGGAGGGCATTTTGTTGATATTTGTATGGGAATATAAATACATGTTTCAGAATAAATGCAGTGTTCACTAAAGTGGCGATAACTCATGAACAAATACACATTTGAAGACCGTTGGTTCATTAAAAACTTGGCATTGACGTCACCTTCCACGTGAACTTTGCAGAAACAAAATCGGTTTATGCATTACCCTAAGTCAAGACGAGCAATTTGTTTGGCAATTATTGCCGTAGCAACTATAAAATTCTATTTCCAACACTAGATATTAACGTGTGGACTACATAAATATGTATTTGAACACATGTTCAGCAACAAATAAACAACAGTGGGTCTATCTCATCTCACATTCCCCACTACAATTAGTTGAAATTCTCTCAACATTAATTGTAGTTGTAAGTAGGTTAAGAAAAACAAAATAAAAACAACAACTTACAAAAGATGTTGTCAATTAAGTGTTTTTTAGGCCGTGCACTTGCCTGTTTATTATCAAAAAGTAATTTCAATTTTTGGGAATACAAAATTTTAATTTCAAAAGATTTTGCTATTCGTGCTTAATTCCCAGTTTTTATTCTTGACAAAAACATTTGAAATTTATTGTTGATCGGATAAGCTATTCCTATGCATTTCACTGGTTGCTTAGGCCAGATCATCAGGAAACTTCATCCATAAAGATTTTAGACAAACTAAAGATATTAAACCAAATAAAACTGTTAAACGTATAAGAATTATAGCAACAGTTCTACTTGTAACAATATCAAAGCTTGAACAAAACACATCAACAATAAACAACAGTGGGTTTATCTCATCTCACATTCCCCACTACAATTAGTTGAAATTCTCTCAACATTAATTGTAGTTGTAAGTAGGTTAAGAAAAACAAAATAAAAACAACAACAACTTACAAAAGATGTTGTCAATTAAGTGTTTTTTAGGCCGTGCACTTGCCTGTTTATTATCAAAAAGTAATTTCAATTTTTGGGAATACAAAATTTTAATTTCAAAAGATTTTGCTATTCGTGCTTAATTCCCAGTTTTTATTCTTGACAAAAACACTTGAAATTTATTGTTGATAGGATAAGCTATTCCTAAGCACGAATAGCAAAATCTTTTGAAATTAAAATTTTGTATTCCCAAAAATTGAAATTACTTTTTGATTTAAATTTATAATTTACAAATTAATAATAAAAAAATTATAAAAAATAAATTGTTTGCCAAAGAAAATGTAAGTATTTATTTACATACAAATACATGTTTTGTGCGGAGTTAATTTTATATCCTCTATTGGATCTTAAAAACGTTATTCTTTTGTGAAGATACTCACGTTGTTAACTATAAATAATTTTATGTTAAAATTGTAGAGTGCGGCATGTTAGTAAGTTTTCAAAAGGTACATTAAAGATTTGGTAAAAAAGCTGTGATATTCTTATTATTTCCGGTAACTATACAAATTGAATTTCGCCATTCCTATATTCTTTATGTATTGATACCACTGAAGAAACATGGCAATCGCTAATAGCTCCTTGGTATCATGCCATTTTGTAAACATTATTCTAGAAATACATCATTTCAAAAAAGCTTCCCCTTAGGTAGTTTCTGATAGTTACAAAAGTTCTTTCGAGTCGTCGTTACTGTACCCAATGCCGGATAATCCAAAGTTTCAAGTAAATGAACACTGACAAAAAGCTGATCAAAGTAAAGTGTCTGGATCTGGGTGCTTGATGGTCTTGGCAGGGTTATTAACAACACGTTCTCCAAAAGCGCCATAGGTAGATCCATATTCTAAACCGCAGTGTTTGTTAAAATCATATACGTACCCAATGAGAGAATCACATCTCATCCACATTTATTCGTCTCCGCTCCCAGATGAAAACTCATCTTCAGCTGATTCTTCAAAAATACTTGGTTCATACATAAACGGATAGTCTTTTCGTCATTTTATATGTCCCACACCATAAGCCGAATGGCTCATATATGTTCCGTGAAAACAAAAACGCAAACTTATAATTTAACTTCAAAAAGAAAGCTTAGCACTTTAATAATAATTTTTACTGTTTTTTTCGCACTTTTCAATTATGGTCTCAACGTTTTTCTAAGCAAAAAAACAATTTGATATCAGTACACTTTGCTTATGACTTAACAACAAGTGTTATGGTAATACGTAATAACATTTTTGAATAGCTAAACTTAGAATTCTAAATAAAAATTTTTGAATCAGTTAAAGTAAGAAACTTAAACACTAGGGCTCTAAGAACATTCAGTGAAACACATATGTCCCAATAGGTCCGAAAGGGTTAGAATATACCTATAGATGTATCCCTATTTTATGGGCACAGTACCTATGCATTTTTCCAAAAACACGGCTACGTGGGGAGCGGAACCTAAAGACACACGCCGGATATCTGCTGGCGGTATATAAAATTCTCTAAGTCTATCGAATTTTACTTAGAATATTATCAATCAATTATTAATAAAGAATAATCATTAGAACATTATCCATATATCGTCGCAGGAATAAAAGAACGCTGTAAGTGACAAAAAATCGAAAATACGTTTTTTGCATAATTTTTATCAGAAAAAAATACTGCGTCGATTGGTCCCATATTTGCATGATGAAGAAAAATTCACTTACGCAAAAAAAATCGTTTGCTGTAAGCCGCAGCATCACCGAGAATAATAGACTTGAGGGAAAATAATTACAGCCAATATAAAGCGAGAAAAAATAAAAATACGTTTTCAAAATCATGTCCCTATAGGATTCTTTTCCTTATAAGTTGTTTAGTTTTTGTGTTTTGTCAGTTACAGTGTTCTTTAATTCCTGCGACGATATATACATATATGTTTTCTCTTAAAATACATTTTTGGGGTTACTTTATAAAGTTATATCACCAGAGTATAACACAGTTTTTAAGTCTTATCAACAAGTCATCGCTCGACCTAAACCTTCGTATAGGAAAGCAAGAGCTCTCAATACCTGCAGCAGGATTTTAAGTTTAATATGGTACTTCACCAATCAGTGAGTTATTTTTGGTTCCCCACGAGATAAGCACGGGCAAAATGTGAGGTTATAGAAGATTGAATATGGTTAATGTAGAAAACTGATAAACTTTACCTCGGTACAGTTATGCGATACCAAGCCATTAGCCAATACGAGGTAAGATGTTAAACGCGCAAAAAGCATACAAAGAAATTTAGAATCTTTTTCTTTAAAATATAACGATAAAGACGCGCGTGTAGTTTTACGAAAAGTACCATATTTTAAAGTGTAAAAATTAAATCAAGTACATACATACAATGTATGTCATACATATGTAAAAATTTTACCACATCCTGTATTTTTGTGATCTGAGAGATTTCATAAGACCCTCGTATTGATGTACATGTTTACAAACTTGGATATATAATCTAAATGTAAGTAAGTGAGTGGTATCGTATTATTGTATTGTGTTATCATAATAAGTTTTCCCAAAACTTGTGTTTGTAGTTCAAAAAAAAGTTGTGTTACAAGATCTTTTTCTAGAACCTACAAGCAAATGATGCAAACGGGTTTTATTATTGTTATTTTTAAAAAAAACTTAAATTTTTTTAACCTTTAACAGTTTCAAAGGGCTTAAAGTGATAACTTATTATAAATGAAAGAGTTTGAATTATAATATAAAATAATAATGAGTTATAATATTATAATTATATATTATAATATAATATTACAATTATATAACATTCTAAAATAATAATGAATTTAAAATATAATTTATTCCATTAAGTGAAACATTAAAAATTTTGAGTTAATACACTATTGATAAACAAGTGCGATATATATTTGGAAGTTAAAAAAAATTAAATAACAAGTTGTAACAAAAAGCAAGTTGAAAAAGAGCTAAAGTATACATATATCCATAACATGCTTAACATTGCCCATGCTGTTGTAAATTCTGACCACAATTTGTTTACTTCTGACCAAATTTGTTAAAGGTTACCATACATTTGCTAATTTTGACCATATTATGGTTAAAATTAACCATAATATGGCTACCTTTAAACGCTGACATATTTTTGATGACCATATTTTTGTTAATTTCTGATCATAGTATCGTTAACTTTGACCTTATTGAGATTAATTTTAATCAAATTATGGTAAATTTTGACAAAGTTATTGTTAATTTTGAACAAACTATGGTTAATTTTAACCAAATTATGGGTAATTTTGTCCAAATCATTGTTCATTTTAACCATCATATGGTTACCTTCAATGGTTACCATATTTATTTTCTGCATTTAGTTAAAATTCCAAGAAATATGTATATGTATATCGTCTGAGCTGTAGATTTAGGGAGTGTCCTAAAAAAATTTGCTTAAATTAGAAGCAAAAAATTAAGTTGCTTTCAAAAATAAATAGTTTTTGCTTCCTACCAAGATTTATTTGAAAAACTTGATCATTTTTATAGTTTCCATTTGAAGGTTAATGCAGCCATAAAAAGGGTTATTGGTAAAATGATAACTTAAAATAAGAAAAACAAGAACCAACTAGTAATATAATACATGTATAATTGAATGAAGGAAGGGCTTCTTAAGTACCTTTTGTTATACGAAAATAAAAAGAGAGGCTTAAAATAAGATAAACCAGACTAAATTAATACCCAGCATCATTTCCTCTCGATGATATGCAAACTGGTTTAGTTTTTAACAGTTATGTTAATAAAATGCCAGAGCGAAAGAGTTTTTAACTTAGCTGAGCACAACACTAGCAGAGAATAGAAGAGAGTTAGCAGTGATAAAAGAGTTTTCCATGTGTGACAAATTTTGTTTGTTTTTTTTTTTTATCACATACAAAAAAAGTTTCGTTCAATCAAATCAGCATAGAGGAATCATTGAGTATGTAGGTCTTTTAAAGAGAATGATAAAGAAGGAGTAATAAAAAGTTACTTAACCGGTTTGAGATATTCGCGTAACTTTGAGAGCATCATAAGTATAGTATATTTTTTAAAGATATTTGCTCAATTTGTTTTGGCTGTTGGAATATTAGTATCAGGCATATTTTCTGTTTGTTGTGTGTTAATCTGTATACCCAACACAGACAGACTATCCGACTACACAGGTTCCTGTATGTAACACCATTCAAGAGCAATTTAGTTCTCAGTTGTTGTGCTCGAAAAGCGAACGTGTGCGTCTTTTGGATTAAATTCAAATAGTGTAACGACGGGAAAACCATAATAAATAAAAGAAAAAAAAATTATTTGTGTGTTCTTATAAAAAATTGTTTATATGAAAAAATTAATATAGAGGAAATTAAAAAAAGAAAATAAAAATGTTCCAGTGATTTGTTGAGAATTTTTCTAAAATTTTAACTAAGCAAGCTCCTGAAAAAAATGATTATTTACTAATGCGAAGAAAAAGTGTTATAAAAAAATCAAATTGGAAAATTTAAAGGTTAATTATTAAACAAGAAAAATATTTTTCAGGCATAAAATAAATGAAACAACAGGATGACTCAAATAAAAAATTAAAAGGAAACTGAAAAAGGGTGGCTTGTGAAAAAAAACAAATTAAAGAAAAAGTTTTAAAAATTTATAACAACTCAAATTGAAAATAAAAAAGGAATATTATAAAAAATTTAAAAAAATGTACTTTGCAAAAGAAAATTTTAAATAATTTTATTCTGTAAGAAGAGAAAAAAATTCTGTTTTCCTCTATTTCTTTCTTAGATGGACCACACCCGCCGCGCGCTTGTATATTTTGTATGTTGTGTGTTTTTTTTTTTTTTTTTGCAAAAGGTTCCCATTCTCTTATAAGAAAACCCCAAGCAAAATTAACAATCAGGCAATAGTAGTAAAATATACGTATTAACGTACATACATACAGGAGTACAAGTAGACGACAAAAAAAAAAACAGCAACAACTAAAGCAGTACAAATTCCAGTATTGGCATGTTTTTCGTTCTGGCAGTTTTCTGTTTTTGCTGCTTAAAAGAAAAACTAAAAATACACAAAAGGAATTTGCGAAAATGAAAAGAAAAATATTTGACACAAACAGGGATGAAAAGAAAAGTACTATAAAAATAAATATAAAGCAGTTTTGTTAAGAAAAGTTCCTACTTGTTAGGGTACTAAGCAGATTAGTACTTTTGTATTAAAATTCCAAAAAAGCTTAAATATTTCAAAAAGTTTTTAGACGATCAAAATTGTATTTATATGCTAAAGATGCAAAATCTCTATCATGCCATAAACCCCGCATAAGGAAAAATCTTTCTTCATTAACCTGTTTAACGTACTTTTTTGTACAATTTTGTAGCATTCTTCTGTTTGTATTATTCAGGTTTTTTTATTTTTTTCTATATAGAACATTAACAATCACAAATTCTTACATACATACATCAGTACTTGCATATATGTATGTACTTGTAGTAGGAAATAAAAGGAACAAATAGAATCAGAAACATAAAAAAACAAAAACCTGACACTTTACCATACAGACAGGCGCCTTATGTGTCAAACATTGTATTAACTCTATTAAAGTAAGTCTCACAAAGGCAAATACAAGAGGGATGAGAGGACAGTTGCAAAATTTTACAATAAAAAATATCCCACCGCACTAGTGCAAGTACACTACTTCCACCTCAGAAAGAGCGTAGAGAGCATTTTGTCAAGGAGAGTTTGTTTTCTTTATCAAGAAAATTCCTTTAACAATTAAGAGAGAAATTGTATCAGTACTCTTGAATACCCTTTGGGTTTTTGTTGTAAATCCATATAAATTTGCAAATGTATAATTTCGGAGCATTGGAAATAATACACATTATGAATTGGGTTGTATGTTCGGAAATTCCCTGCTTTTTGTAACTTTTAATGTTTGAAAAAAAGCAAAACAGCTGATTTTTACTATCTATCATTTTGTTAGTGTGCAAAAATTTGTTTGTGTGCGTTGAGAAATGTGGATCAACGTAATAAATCTTGGAAGTTTAAAAAGAAGAAGAATTAAACTTAAAAGATCAGCTGTTGGAGAAAAAGGAATTGTCATATTTAAAAGGGGTTCTTTTGAATAATCTGATTATGGAAGCAAGTCATCAGCTGATTTTGTTTTTTTATATGTATTTTAAAATATTCCAAATCCAAAAGAATGCATGCAAAAAAGAATATCTTACATGGTCTTAAGGCACAAAATAAGATTAGTATTTTTAGATTTTGCATACAGTGGGGAACTTGTATGTATATTAATATCTGTTACTGAGAGACTAAAATCCCAATATTCATAATTTAAATGCTCGTATAAACATATAGGCCGAGAAATTTAGATAAGTCTTACCTTTCTAAACATTTTAAATACAATCGATTTGAGAACATCTTGGGATGTTTAAGCATATATGCAGCTTGTTGAAATTTTTTATCGAATTGCCTTGTCAAAACAGGTCCAAGAATTATCCTTTCTATAATTTTTGAAAGAGGAAAAGTAAAATAATTTGCAGGAACATTTTGTAAATTTCTCTTATTAACAATTCGAAACAGGAACTAACAATCTTGCCCATTTTTGCTTAATGCGTTATGTATTTATCGATTAAAAAGGGCTCGAAAATACTGGGTTAAAAAAAATGTTAATTTTCTCCAATATCTTTTAATTGCCTTATAGCCTTTTCAACATCTAACATACCATCAATTTGCGAGGATGTAAACATCTTCCCGTAAGAAATACAAAGAACTAAAAATTAATATCTTTCAACATCTTTACAAGATTTTCGTATATCATTTTAATCCATTCACCCTATTTTGATTATTTTAGCGTCATCAATAGAAAAGTGGAAATAAATTCTATTATTGTTGTGGCTTCACTGACAAAATCACATTTGTTTTTTAACCATTTGTCAAGTTTTCCCTGTTTGCATATTTTTTTTGTTTAATTTGTTTATATTTTGTTTTAAATTAATTTAAAATACATTTTGGTATTTTCTTTTTAAATTTCGGCACCTTGTTAGAAAAACTGTTTTTGAAGAAATCGCTTTTTTCTCTCCATTCTCACAGCAGCTATACACACACAGTTTTTTGCCGCAAGTTTTTACTTGCAATTATTAATTTGCGCAGAATTACAGCAATCAATACAAACAAAAAGAATGGCAGGTGGCTGTACTTTTTTGCTACTTACTTAAGTCCTTTATGCCGAAATTTTTATATGTTTACATTGGGACTAAAATGTCAAATAGTTTTATAATGTTGTAAAAAAATCAAATAAAAATGCAATTGCGAGCATAGGATAAAACAATGAACGACCATTAGAGGAAAAGTCCGCTAGACTGATTACCTTTTGGGTTGAGATTCAAATCCAATTTAGAACATTATCTAAAGTTACAATGAAATATCTTATAGTCCCTACTACTTTGGTTTCTTCAGAAAGGTGCTTATCAGCATCACAATTTTTAAAAACAGTCATCTAAAATAAAGTGGATACATTCTTCTCATACGTTCAATAAAGTGATAAAAACAACGAACTGTAGCCTGATAAAAATCTACTTTAAGTTTTCCTTCCTAAGGACAAACATTCAGTCGATAGTAATATCGATATATCGATAGTGAAATCAGAACTATCGATAAATATCGATAGTAGAAAATGTCGATAGTATCCCAGCACTAGTCCCAGCCAGGCGCAGGGGTTCGTTAGTGTGAGTTTTTCTATAGCCACAAAAAGCTTCATATAAAATACAATGAGTCCCAGCCAGGCCCTGGGGATCGTTTGCGTAAAATAATTTTGGTGTTTGCTTAAGGGTTAAACCAATGTGTCTAAACATAAGGAATATGAAATGCATCGTTTACTGCATCAAAATCGTCAAAAACAGATTGTTCTGTACTTTTATTTTAAAATACTTATTATTCCACAAAAAATATCAGTTTATTAAATTAAATTAATTTGTTAAGTCTGAGTTTACACTAGGAAAGTTTTCTTTCAGAAAGTCTAAGTTTATTGATATAAAGGGATAGAAGTATAGCATGTTCTCTTCACCTCTCACAAATAAACTCAGACTTTCAAAAATAAAAGTTTCATAGCGTGAACCTAGACTAATGGCCTAACATTAATAGTAGTTACACTTACCTTGAGATATTTAAATATTTTCTCTAACTGACGATGTATACAAACACCAAATAGCGTATTATTTAAATTAACAAAGCTTTATTAGGATTCAAAATGACAGTAGTGAAAGAAAGGTCAACTCCATGGCGAATCTAAATCACTGAGTGGCAAGCAATGAGTTTACTAATTTACCCCCCCCCCCCCCCCCCAAGTGTAAGAGCAACCAGCACACCCAGGTAGCAATTTGAGTAAATCATCCGGCAAGATTATTTACTCGCCCCTGGTTTAGGAGCTCGATCTATCTTACCTTCGCTGTGTTTGAAAATGAGCTAACAGCCTCTGTTGAGTAGCAACAGCACTTGGAGATAACTATCCCTCGGGTCGAAGTCTCTCACAAGTGGTGGGAAATTCGAACTTGAGTGGGGTTTTCGCGAGCTTCCCTTCCGCGAATTTGGGTTTAAACCATAACCATCACCAAAAGTATCCTGTCAACGGAAAAGTAAAACTGACCGCAAAGATAATCTTCGCAAGAATTAAACTTTCTGAAGCCTCAATCAATAGTCAAGCTAGTGATGTGTGGTGCTACTGACTCCCATGGTAACCGGCTGAATCTCTGGTCGGACGCGATCTTAGAAGATCGTACACCATAATATAAATTATGCTCAACATAACTCCTGCAAACCCCCAAGAAGGAGCTTAATATGACAAAGCGTTTGATTTGCGGTATTGTGAAGTATACAGACCGATCTCAAAGGATCAAATTTTTAGATATATTGCTCGATATGATTTTAATATAGATAATATAATGATTTAAGATTTTGGAAATTTATAAAACCCTATAAGAATAATTAGAGGCTAATTATAGGTTCTGGTGTTTTCAGTTTTAGTATTTAAGAGTTTCATATTGATTCCATGTTAAAGTATTTCGTGTTGAGCTAAAATGTAAAACAGTTTTTCGAAATTTTCATCGATTTCTAATGAAATATTCACAAATTATGCCTAGAAAGGTTTTTTGTTCTTTTGTTCTCTAAAAACCGCAATAAAAGGGCATACATATGCAAGTTTTGAAGATTAATTTCAATTTTTGAAACAACTTTCTTCCTTTTAAAAATAGCTGCACATTACCAAAATACAAAAAAGGATAACTCGTATAACCAAAAACTTTTTTAAAAGAGCCCCAAAGAAACATACAAACGAATAAATAACCGACACTTGAAAAAAAAGAGCACAGAAATTTCTGCAAAATTTTCCACAGAGAAAATACACATAAAATACTGTAGGGTTTGAGAGCGAAGGGAAATGTGGGGAAAAAGTAAGCTGGCAAGTGGCACAAAAAAAGAGAAAATAACGGCAAAAACGGAAATGTCTGTTTTTGCCATGGCTTTCAAATGCTGGCTGGCATGGTAAATAATGTTTTTTTTCAACAAAACACGTTGGAGCCTAAAACACCAAAGAAATTGGAGACATACACAACACGGTTAAAGGACATGGACTAAACATTAAATAAAAGTATATACACGGGTGATGTAAAACTCAAAAAAAGGACATTAAAAAATTGAAATTTTGTATTCAGTTAACGGATAATTTTTAGTGAAATTTTATGAAATTTAGAGGAAAGAATTTATATCGATTTAATAATAATGTGTAATGTTTTCAGTGAAAAAGTGTTTTAAATTGTGTTTATCTGTTAATTTTTTCTTTTTTTTTTTTTTTTGTTTAACATGACCTCTAACAAAAATTGAGTCACGTGTAAAAAAAAAATGTTAAAGGATTTTTTCAGAGTGTGTATCAGAGTGTTTCTTTTATTTTTGTGCAAAATAAACCAAATAAATGAGAAAATAAAATGTTTTAAAACCCAGTGCAAAAAAGTCAAAAGGGCGTGGATACTAATTAAATAATTATTATAATTTAAATGAACATAATTTTTTTTTAATATTTGGTTATAAAATAATAAAAAATTTATCAAACATGTAAAATTTTTAAGGATCCGAAAAAAATTAATGTGTTCTTAATTAAAAAAAAAACAAAATTTTTTAAAATGTTTTTGTGCCAACTAAAGGACATCTTTTGTTTTACTTTGTTAGAAGTTAAAAGTGTTTTTGCAAAATAATAAATTTGTGTAATTGAAGCAGTGTTTTTATTAATTATTTTTGTTTCTTTTGATTCTAAATATTTTAGTGGGTGCATCAGTGTGTTTACATCTCCATTCAATCTCTTAACATCAACAAATAAAAATTTTAAAAAGTTTACAAATTCTTTACGAATTTTAACATTTCTAAAATAAAATATTTTGGAGAAAAAAGTAATAACTTCAAAACATCTGCAGGCGTAATCTACATCAAAAAATTCAAGTTAATCAAAACAAAATTCCTTTTTAATCACCACCAACGACCACCTCTTTCGGTCCTGATTGTAAGCGAAAATAAAACAACGATTACAAACAACAAAAAAAAAAGTTGTTACAAGTGTTACCTTGTTATTAATAATGTTCCGTCACTCTTTTTTTTGTAAACAAGTGTTTGATTTCCATAATTATTAAAAATTAGAAAAATATCAAAACTAAAATCCTTTTCCTTGGTTTTGAAAAAATAATCAATATTTTGTGTGTTTAAAAATTTATTAAAAAAAGAATTTGTCTTAAATCTATTAACACAAGAGATAGAACAAAACTTGAATAAAGTGTGCAAGTGCTGCTTGTTAACAACACCACGTGTTCCTGATTCTTATTTTCCATTTTTTTGGAATATTTCTGTTGATTTTTTGTTAAATTAACAACTAAATTGTCTGCATGGTTTTATATATTGGATAATGTTTGTGAAACAAAGGTAAGTTAAAAATTAACTTTTAAACACATAGATTTACTCTAATTCAACTTTTAGAAATTTATATTAATTTTCTTATTAAGTTTGAGGTCTCTTTTCTTTTTTGTATAAAAAACAAAGTTGTCATTTGAAACTTTTGCACAAGAAATTTACAAAAATGTTTACGATCCTTTTTTATTATTTTTAAAATGCATTTATTGCATTTATTATATTTAAAGTGTGCTTAGAATTTTTCTCACGGCCAATTGCACCAAGATCAGTTAAAACTATTACTTTAACCTCCAGTTTACTATATATTTTCGACTTGGTGAAATTGGGCGTTAGTTGTAGTGAATTTCATTTCGAATACATTTAAAAATGCCCCAAAAGTATGCAACGTATTTTGAAAAATGTTCTTCAGCAGGAATTCAAAAGAAGTTTTACGAAAATTTGCACATAAATTTGTTAAAAATTTTAAATATTCTTTTATAGTAGTTAATTATTTTTCCATTGTTACAAATAAATTGTTGTACAAATTGTCTTACTCATTTGCAGTAAGTTTAATTTCGAATAAATTTAAAAATTTTCTAAAAGTATGCAACTTAGACCATATTTACATTATGCAATTAACGCCGCAACTTGCCGCAACTTTCACATGCAACTTTTTGTTTGTTAGCAAGAGGTCTAGGGAAGAAAACGGGGTTGAAAAAGTTAAAAAAATGCTTGAACAAAATGTAAAAAAAAAATCAGAAAGTATTTATATACGGGCATGTTTTAGAAATCGAAATGAAGTGAAGTTGAAATCGAACGAGATTTTAAGTTCAATTATTTACAAAATGACCGTAGTTTTTCCTGGTTTTAAGCGTTGTTCTTGTAAATCTAATTGGGGTATTCAAAAAATTTTTTTGATACAATGGAATTTTTTTGATCTTTCAGTACAGAGTCGTTTTTAAAGTTTGCTCGATTTCAAACCCACTTCATTTCAATTTCTAGAACATGCCCGATAGACTTGTTTGATTCGAATTTGTAAATTTCTGACATTCATCAAAAAAAAAAAAAAACCTTGATTATGAGAACAATTCTTTAAATTACAAACTTTTGCAAAATAATCCTTAACTCAATTCTTGCACCAAAAAAATTCTGCACTCAAAAAACGAAAATTCATTTTAAACAAATTAAAATTCATTTAAAAACGGATCATTTACATTTCATTTAAAACAAATGATTTTTTCATTAATATCTAAGTTTTTTATTTATTGAACATCATATTCCTTAAAATTGAATAGTTTTTACTTTTAAAAAATATATTTTAACCGACAAAAATCAAACAAATTAACAAAAAAATACGGAAAAACATTATTTTTAGGTAGTTTGTTTTTTTAATAACAAACATAAATGTTGAAAAATAAAATTATTCGTAAAATAAATATAATTTTATTCAATTTTAACAGTACCAAAAACGAATTTAATAACCTACAATCAGTTACTGTAATAATTTTATGAGTGTGCCTATTAAGGGAAATAAATGCACTGAAAAAACAAATCAAACCACCCATACTTAAATCTAGCCGAAGCGGTGTCACGGTGAGCACGGGCTATCTAATATTCAGAATAGAATGCTTGATTCAATTACGGATTATGTAAGTGCCACGTACTTACTTGAAATTATCTGAAAACATGATTGACTTAATTAAAATTGTGATAAAATTAATCTCAAGCTGAGCTTGATTTAAGAATTTCTAAGGTTTTAATTTAATTTAATCTCGATTCGTACTTGAAATAATCCGAAAGTGAGATGAGATTGATTCTAACGTAAACACTTACCCCACAGAACCAGAGAAAATATTCTTATTTTACTTACCCGTTACTTATGTTTAATTCACTTTTGTTTACAGAAGAATTCATAATTGTTAGACACCAGCAGCATGCCCTATATAGTATTCGTATTCATTCTACTTTCAAAATTTTAATTATTTAGCTAAATATAATATGGGAATTATTGCACTTTGTTGACTTTTTAAACATGAAAATAATCTACATTTTTCTCTTAGTTGTGCTGCTGTTGTTTCTATAGAAAACAAATTGTTTTTACTTTTGAAGTGTTGTTATTGTTGTTGTTTCTACAACAATCTTTTACAAACACGCGTATGCACGAATATTGGTTTTTGAAAGTTGTTCCGTTTTAGATTATTTTAAATCATTTTAAGTCTTGTTCGTATTTAAATTTCGGCGAACGACGCGTACTAATGTTAGGAGATAAAACTTAAATTTAGTAAGAGTTTTTTTTTTCTGCGAACAAGTGCTGATACGGGTTTCCGTTCCCAAACAGCATTTCAGTGTGGTCAAAATATTAGTGTTGAATAGAGTTGTCAATGATTCGCATTTTAACTTTTTTCGAATAATTCAAATATGTAATTCTTTTTGTTCGTTTGATCAAACGATTAATAACAACCTGTTTTTGTGAAACATAAGTCTTCTCACTTGAAGTTTTCGTATTAATACGATAATGTTCAACATTTGGTTTTTAAAAAACATTTCAAAGCTTTCGTCTATTCATGGTTGACATAAATAGAGCTTTTTTCTTTCGTGAATCAACATTATTGCCAATGCATTAATATTTGTACATTTCTATTATTTTTTCATATAAAGGTTTTTGTGTTTGTGGATAACCCTGGCTTTTGTTTACAAAAATTTAAATTAATTTCAAAAACAAATTATTTTATAAAAGTGTTAGTAAATTAGTAAAAATAAAAATGTTGAATGAAAATGTTAACAATAATAGCAATAAATAAAATAAATACATAAAGAAGATCTTTTGCTGCACATCAACATATATTTATGTAGAAGATATTTGCGTGATAACACTAGTTTTTTGGAAGTTTCGGAAGAAGGGTGTCATTTTTTACTACACTGTATGTACAGTCACACAGATAATAGTACGTACGCCTTAAAAACTCTTTGATTTTCCAAAAATGTGTGATATTTACAACAATAAATAAATGAAACATTTTTAAATGAAAGAAAATATTTATTTCATTATTTAAATTTAAGACTACTGATTTGCCCATATACTTAAGTGCGAAGTCGAGTCGCCTTTATCTGTATATATCCCAAATTAAGGTTTTTTCTTGGTACGTGGCTATGGAATCCGCTTTTCCACGGCTGTTGATTTAGGATTTTAACTTACAACAGTTTTTATAAATTGCTAAACTCGTAAGGTAATTTCGGGTGGACGTCCAGTTTTTGGCTTGCTTTCTTAGCGATTGAGACTCAGACAAGTGTTTTATTACAATCTGCACTGTAAACTGACACGCCCAACAATTTTAAAAATTTTAAAATATGTTGATGCATTTCGGTACAAATGTCCTTTGTTTTCTTACCTATTTTAACAAAAAAGTAATATTTTTTCTTCTAAAATTACTGCAGTCTTAAAACTTGCTTGCAAATTTAGCTTGCACCACTTTCCGTATATTATTTTTTCTTTAAATCTACTTAATTTAAGACCGTTTTCTAGTTGGCATCCTACGAACGTATAATTATCTGTGCTGTCAGATAAATTTTCAAGTGTAAAATTATAATAAGCGGAAAGTGACCCGAACTTTTTGCAGATTGATTTTACCAGTGTGTCGATGCCTTGCTAATGCAAGCAAAAATATCGATCAGAAATCCAGAGTTATTCTTAAACTCCAATTTTAGAGGGAGTACGTACTATGCGATACGATGTGATCAGACTATAAAATGCAGCGCTATATATAACAACAAAATGGCTGCATATGGAGGCGTGGTTATACAAATTTAACTGTTTAAAAAACATTATTGACATATGTACCTTCCATTCAAGGAACAAACTTGTTTATTGTATGGAGGTCGACCCACTCTAATGTACATACATATGTACATATTTTTGAGCGTATGTAGTTCCATTGTTTCTAGAATTTGTTGAACCTGTAAATGCATATTTATGTAGTTATAAGTGAACCTTTATAGAATATTTAATAATAGTATAAGTTTTTTAGGTTTCCTTTTTAAAAATACCGAAGTTATTTTCCAATTTTTGGTGATTTGTTTTTTAAACGAATGCCTTTTACTTATCGTCTTCTTCCCACTTTTGTTTTCATTTATTACGAAGATGTTCATTTTATAAGAACCAAAAATATGTAGAAAAAAATTTAAGCTTTTTTTGTCACTCACCGGAAAATTTTTTCAATTTTATGAAAACCTAAATCTGATTTTGTTCTTTTTTTTAACGAACGAACAAATATTTTCATTTTCTAAAAACAGGCTGTAAATCTACAAAATTATTCGATTAATCGATGAGAATTACGAATAAAAAAAAATATTTTCACAAAAAAATAACGTATTTAAAATAAGTTACATTCGTCCATTCATCTACAACTATGGAAAATCGTCCATTTCCTTCTTTATATTTTCTCAAATCTGCTTTGAATTCTACTTTTTTTAAAACTTAAAAGTTAAGTTGAAACTCCATATCGTTATATTACTTAAATTCATCGTAAAACCCTTAATTCCTTAATAATCTGATATTAATTTGCCGTTGGCAGACCTACCATTTCAGCTTAACTTCTGCATACAATTTCTTCTATAGAGCATTTTTTGATGTCGTTGGATTATCTTCTTTCTACTACATCGTTTTCAATGGTAATATTTTGACACTTACGCAAATGGACATAGTATATATGATTTAAAAAAAGGATAAAACAATTACAACATTTTCTACTTTAATGATATGATTTATACATGTAAATCAGTTATTTATTTTTTAGCTTTTTGTTTATTTCTGAGTTTTTCATCCGAAATTGAAAAACCAACCCCCTTCTTGAAAGTTTTTAACGTTTGATTTAAAAAGATACCAGTCTATACAATTGTTTGTTTAGAAAGGTCAAGAAAGGAAAAACGTACGGCCAATTTTACCAATTCTATTAAAATATCAATTCATATTTAAATACATTTTTTTCATATAATTTTATTTTAATTTGACATGAAAAACGAATTTTAAGCATAAATAGATTTTTAAAAAAATTGGTGAAACATTGGTAATGCGATTGTTTATAAAAACATCCAACCATTCTTATACTTTTTCTGTACCTGTTATTTTAAAGAAAGGTGCCTTTGGGATTTGTCTACCAGAATAAACGTAAAGCGCTATTTTAAAATAAATGAGCTACGCTTTTTTTTATATGACATGAAAATATTTTTTGAAAACATTTATACAAGTTTAAAGTGGAAAAACTTGCTACTTTGGGTTATAATGAGTGATTTTTTAAGAGCTTTAGGAAAGTTAAAAAAAAAACACATAAAATTCAGAAAAATTCATGAAATCTTTATTTGAATCGATTGTACGGTCCATATAATTTAATGTTTGAAGATTATTTCATGCAAATGTTGACCGTGACTGCGTCTCAAATGGTCCATCCGCTTAGTCCAATTTTGGCATACTCTTTCCAACATTTCGGCCGGTATCTCATTAATAAATGCTTCAATGTTGTCTTCCAATGCGTCAATTGAAGCGGACATGTGTGTATAGACATGATCTTTAACATAGCCCGACAAAAAATTATCTAAAGGCGTTAAATAGCACGATCTAGGCGGCCAATTGACCGGTCGCGAACGTGAAATAAAATGTTCACCGAACTCGCCTCTCAATAAGTCCATTGTTAAGCGTGCTGTATGGCATGTGGCACCGTCTTGTTGAAACCACATGTCATGCAAGTCAAGCTCTTGCATTTTGGGCAAAAAAAGTTGGATATCATCTCATGGTAGCGCTCACTATTCACAGTTACGTTACGATTCGCATCATCTTTGAAGAATTACGGTCCAATGATGCCACCAGCCCATAAACCTCACCAAACTGTGACTTTTTCTAGATGCATTGGTAGCTCTTGCAATGCTTCTGGCTGATCTTCACTCCAATATCGACACTCACTCGTAAAACTGCTCTGAGTTGAGAAGCAGCTCGCGCTTTTTGTCATTATTTCTTAATGACAAACAGGTCGTTTTTGTTTGTCTGCTTTTGTTGCGTTTTGCGTTGTTACCCCGCATTGGTTAGTGTTTCGGCGTCGTATTACTGTACAGAGTTACGGTTTTTGCGGTTTCTACATTAACTATATGCAATCGTTTTTAACCTTAATGTTTTAATGTGTGTTGTCTGGTGGAGAACCAAAGAAAAAAACTCATGTGACTGGTGAAGAACCATATATAACTCAGACGTTTTACTGGTGGAGTACCAAGGAAATAACTCAGACGTTTTACTGTGGAGACAAGATATACTCTGGAGCTTATTCTGGAAGCTCTTCGCCTTCCTATACGAAGGTCTAGGTCGATCGAGAACTTGTGGATAAGGCTCCAACAAACCGTGTGATACCCTGGCAATATAACTCAAGATAGTTAGCCAGAAAATTTTAGTTTTTAAGCAAAATATAAAAATATTAAATATTTTTATTTAAATTCTGAAACATCATTAGTGATTATAAAATGTTTATGAGAGATACAGATACATTTTTCTGACAAAAACTTTTTTTAATACCTTTTAACTTTTAGTTGTGAAAATATTTTATTAAATAATCTGAAAATTACATCATTTAACTACCAAAAGACCACAACTATTACCTCAGTAATTGTTGCCTCTTTATTTTATGTCTTTCGTTTGTCATTAAACAATTGCACATTTTAGGTGCGATAATTTAAAGGTGTTTAAAGTTTTCAACTAAAATTAATGTTCACAATTATTTGTTTTGTATAATAAACTTTTCAATTATCACCCAATAAAAAAAAAATAAAAAAAAAAAACAAACATTTATAACAACACCTTTCAAAACGAATTTTACGTTTGAATGTAAAAATAGTACTTTACCTTGGTGGCAGGTAAGAATGTGTTGCACACAAACATAAGCTACCTTACAAAACTATTAAAACCATTATGTAATTGCTGTTGCATTTAAATTGTTCATAGAAATCATAATAATAGACGCATAAAATAAAGTTTATTTTTACTTTTTTTCGTTTTCAAAAACTACAACACAATCATTTACACTTCTACCGTTTTGAAATATTTCCCCTTGTTATACATATTGTTTTACCTAAATATGTAGTTGTACTGAAAGATAAAAACTATAAAAATAAATGTGTTAAAACCATGACATTAACTTAAATTTTCGACAATGGTTTTGCTTGACTTTATGGATAAATAAAAAAAAAAAAAAAAAATAAATTTATAATTATCTATGACTTGACAAGTTTTTTTATTACTTTTTATTACATTAAATTTTGTGTTAACCCTTATTGAATAGCGAAACTAATTGCCTGCAATAATAAAAAACTTTAAAATTTTCATTTTCATTTTGAATTTGGTTAGAGACATTTTTTTAATATTTGAGCCAGGGACACAATGAAAGAAACCATTTTTTTTTAACCAATACGCAGCAAGAAACAAGTAGAAAAGTGCTATATTTTGCTATGCCGAATCTTATGTACGCTTCACCGCGTTGCATTTAGAACAGAAAGTTAAATAAATACAATTCTTTATACATAAATTAATCACTTTTCTGCCACGCCAACTTCTCCAATACCGTCCATATTTTGTCGGATGTTGTGTGTTGATAACCAAGATGCTTGCATCTAATTTGAGAAACAGACGGATATCGTTAAATCCATAGAAATGACGAACGGAATGACAAACTTTTATGGAGGCCTCAAAGCTAAAGCGAACCAAGTCAAAAAAACTTTGAAAAGATTTTAAGTTTGAGGTAGAAAACAGCCATTAATTTCGAAAGCCATTGACTTGGGTTTTAAACTATTAACTGAGGAAAGAAACACTGTTTGATTCAGTCCGTTACAGAACTGCATAGAGTAAAACTTTGCGGATAATTTTGCACCAATTTCGAAATATTTACATATTTGTATTATATCTTATGGTTTGGTTCCATCCAGTGAAGGGTACATAAATAGGTTCGATTTCGCACTCAAAATTGGGGAACCAAGAAATGCCAAATGCAGAGGAAAAGCGTTCCCTTACTCGAAAATGATGTAAGTGATAGCGGTAAAAAAAAACAGTTTTCTTCTTGCACAAAACTGCAAAAAAAAAACGCGAATTCACTTATCAGGTGTAGGCAACACTACATTAAGAATCGGGTGATTTTTTAAGAGCTATAGGAAAGTTAAAAAAAAACGCATAATTTAATGTTTGAAGATTATTTCATGCAAATGTTGAACGTGACTGCACCTCAATTGGTCCATCCGCTTAGTCCAATTTTGGCATACTCTTTCCAACATTTCGGCCGGTATCTCATGAATAAATGCTTCAATGTTCCAATGCGTCAATTGAAGCGGACATGTGTGTATAGATATGAGCTTTAACATAGCCCCACAAAAAATTATCTAAAGGCATTAAAAAGCACGATCTAGGCGGCCAACTGACCGGTCGCGAACGTGAAATAAAATGGTCACCGAGCTCGCCTCTCAATAAGTCCATTGTTAAGCGTGCTGTGTGGCACCGCCTTGTTGAAACCACATGTCATGCAAGTCAAGCTCTTGCATTTTGGGCAAAAAAAAAAATTTGATATCATCTCCCGGTAGCGCTCACCATTCACAGTAACGTTATGATTCGCATCATCTTTGAAGAAGTACGGTCCAATGATGCCACCAGCCCATAATCCGCAACAAACTGTGACTTTTTCTAGATGCATTGGTAGCTCTTGCAATGCTTCGGCTGATCTTCACTCCAAAATCGACAATTCTGCTTATTAACGTACCCATTGAGCCAAAAAATGAGCTTCGTCGCTGAACACAAGAAGCGCGCGCTTAACTTTCTTAACAGAGCACGCATTTTGATAATGAAATTCAATAATTTGCAAGTGTTGTTCGTTTGTAAGACGATTAATGGTTAAATTATAGACCAAACTGAAGATGTTTGACAGTGAAACAAAACACGAAACGTGCGTCAGCTGTTTAAACCAGTGCTGCCAAAAAAATAATAGCTAAAAAATCACCCGATACAATAATAAAAATCAGAGACCGTAAAAACTTGATTTTATAATAATCAAAATATAATTTTTCTTTGCTAATTTTTATTCTTTTTTGTAAAAATAATTGTTATTCCCTGACTTTTATTTCCTTTTTTGGCCGGAATTATTAATTTTTGAGTTTTTAACTATTTTTTGTAAAAAATTATTCTTTTCTGATTTTTATTTTACGTTGGCAGAAATAATTTGAGTTTTCTGGTTTATTTTTTTTTTTGCAGTCTTGATCCCTTTTTTCGATTTTATATTATTTTTGGCAGAAATAATGGTTATTTTCTGAATTTTTTTTTTTTTTTTTTTTTGGGAGTTAAAAGCTAATTATTTATATTGTTTGTAAAAAAGTTTCTTGAAAATTCACTTTTGATATTTTTTGGTCATTTCCTACAATTTAAAAAAAAATAAGGCAAAACATGAAATCAGAAAGTAATTATTATTATTTTGTAAAAAAAAAACAAAATTCATATAACAAATATTTCAGCCAATATATTGTTTAAAATAATAATTTTATCTCACAAAAATAGAAAAGAATAAGAACTAACAACTATTTCTGAACAAAAAAATAAAAATCAAGAATTTTAAAAGCATATGGCTATTTCCAAAAAAACGTCAACCACAAAAATTGGAAAAAAAAATTTTTCTTTTCAAGATTTATTTAGAGAATTGCTTATATTTTTTTAATTTATGCGTATAAATTAATTGATTCGAAAAAAAAGATAAATGGTAAACGAAGTACTACAACTTTTAGCACATACTTGTGTATATTAGAAAATATGCATTTGGAACAACAATACTCTTATCTAAGGCATATTTATGATCTGAAAAACATTTTTTATTAAGTTTCTTATATAAAGGATTATAAATAGCAACATAAAAAATTTTAAATCATGGTGGAAAAATTGTCCCGTTTACATTGTCCCGTTTACAATTTCTTTAACAATTTATTTAAAAAAATGTAATTCATATTTTATTTTGAAATCGAAACCATTTTTAGGGCACATTAGTACGCAACATTTTAAAATTAATCCCAATAAAATATTGTGTCAGGTTTCGCAGAAATCACTGTTTAAACGGTTACCCCTTAAAACCCACTTCCGTTTTTTGTCCCGTTTACAATCACTGGTTTTTTGCAATTATCTCGGAAACCACGACAGTAAGCGAAAAATTTCATTTGCGGAAATTAAAGAGCTAATTGAGAGTTAAAAGAATCATTAATTTAAAAAATGAAAATCAGGTTGTTTTTACAGTTTTGTCAATATAAACGTGTGCGAATGTCCCGTTTACAATCTTGGAAGTGCCCATATATAAATATAATTTTTTATTTTGAGCTTGTCATATTAACAAAATATTTTATTGCTAATTAAGTTAAAAAAGAAGATGCACTTAAAAGTGGTGTTTATTTTATGTTTTAGCAAAATACATATGCCTACTAAAAATAACATTAGAATTTATTTATTAACACCTTGATGCACTAGGAGGTTCATACATCAGCACAAAACGAAATCTTCGCAATTATCATCATTTCGTCGCAAGAATCAAAGAACGCTGTAACTGACAAAACATGAAATATTCACCAGAGCCAAAAAACCTGTATGAAAGAAAGTAGAAAAAAAGTTCATATCACAAAAACTATACAACTTATGAACATGATTTTAAAAATGTATATTAATTTTTTCTCGCTTTATATATTGGCTCTAAACATTTCCTCTCAAGTCTATTATTCCCGGTGATTCTGCGGCTCACAGCTTTTTTTTTTATTTGCTTAAGTGAATTTTTTTCATCAGTATTTTTTTCTGATAAAAATAATGCAATAAACCGTAATTTCAATTTTTTTGTCAGTTACAGCGTTCTTTAATTCCTGCGACGATATCGTTTATTCTTTTAAAGATTTTAGATCAAAAATCCAGATTTTTTTATATTATGTTTTTAATTTTTTGACACAAAATTATTTTTTCTATGATATACTTATTAGCAGGGAAACCATAAATATGCAATTGCATGTTTTTTCCTGTGCGACCAATGAAGGCAGAAACCATATATTTATCCGATTTAGAGCTTTTTATGAATTTTGGCATCGATTTGTTAGTGCATATTTTACCCTTTGCAGCATTTTTTTGCATAATTTAGTTAAAGGAGCCTTTTTGCAGCATTTTTTAAGTTTTTAGCGCATATTTGGCTTTTTTAGGCATATTTTAATAAATATAAATTTTTTAGATGCCCACAGGAGCTTTTGCAGCAAATAGAATTTTTTTCTTTGCGGAATTTTGGCTTTTGTGTTTTAAATATTTATCTGTTTACCCAACATGTTGCTTCAATTTCGCCATCTGCATTTAATTTTTACTCGAAAATTGTAAGCAAAAGCAGGTTTTCATTTATTTATTATTTATTTTAAACTTTAAAATTTTATTTATGAGCAAAAGTTTAGGAAAATTCAATAATAATCGTTTTTGGCGATGTGTGTTATACATAGAAAGCTGGACAAATCTTTAAGTATACAGATCGACTCACAATCACCTTTTTAAGTGATCTAACCATGTCCATCCATCCGTATTTGCTGGTTCTTTGTTCATGTTAACCTTGTTCGCAAAGTTGCAGTCTGGTAGGTAATTTGATCAAATTTGGTAAATACATTTTAATTGTACTAAGGACGAAGTGAAAATCGATCTATAATTTCACATATTACCCATGAAAACTTTTTTCCAAATTAGACTCTTTGTGTCCGTAAACCATCTAAATATGTTGTTGCTTAGATCAAATTCGCCCCAAAAATGTTTTACGGAAAATCAATTCTTTTTGAATCAGTTCACATTTTTCCAAAGTTTCCATAAAAACAATTTAGCTACCGTCCTTTAAAACCTTTAAGGACAAAAAATCTTAAATCGGCACAAATAACTCTGATATGAATTCTAACCTCTTCTGTTTATGTGAGCCGATTACTGCCCATCGTTTCCAAATAGGGTAAAATCTCGAAAACTTGTCTGTAAATACATTGGAGTTTGGGCTTTCCCGATTATAATTTTAGGATTGTTTTTATTACATGGAACTGTTATTAAATTGTTGAATATTTTGTTTTCAAGTAAGCAATTAATGAATTTTTG
Organism: Pollenia angustigena; assembly: GCA_930367215.1. Taxonomy (NCBI): domain Eukaryota; kingdom Metazoa; phylum Arthropoda; class Insecta; order Diptera; family Polleniidae; genus Pollenia; species Pollenia angustigena. Next base: position 181,376,416 of record OV884057.1, on the reverse strand, counting down.
GGGCATAGTTTAAACAATTTTCAGGGCATATTTTCAAGTTTTTACTGCATATTTTATGCGCATAAAGCGAGTTTTTTAGAGCATATTTCTGGTTTCCCTGCTTATTAGTTTTCTACAAATGAAACAAATTGTTAATATGACAATTTACAAACATGTCAATTAACCCTGCTGATAGGTTAAGAAAAACTTACGAGTCTTAGGTATAGGACCAATTTGGTCCATATTGTTTTTTTTTTAATAAGTGCCATAATTTTCTTACTTTTTTTAATAGTCTGCAAACAAATAGAGTTAATTTTCATATCTTCTAGTCTGACTTCAGTTTCTATTCAGTGTTTGACTGATTTCTTGTTGAAATAATGGAAAATTGACGATTAAACTGCAATGATATTGTTAAATAAAAGCTTCTCTGATATTTCAACTTGTAATAGCGTGGACAAGGATATAGAATATAAAATCACCAAAGAAATGCTTCTTATTTAGCAAATGAAGAGAATGCTGCAGCTATCGGTGACATAGAAGAATTGAATTTCGCAAAAAATGTAATGCTATAAAATTCGTTTCCATTGCACAGTGCTATAAGAGCTTCAATTGAAAATATCATATCCACACAAACGGGGCGTTCGTTTTTATTATTTTTTCTGGTTTGTGGAGAATAAAAACAAGTATCGCATGGTAAAATTCGACAAGAAATGGAAAGATCTAGAAACTTCTACTTTGCGCGCACACATTTCTGTAATAATTCTTGCGGAAGTTTACCGCATGATTTATTTACATATAGCAACAAATTTACATTGAAGTTGCAACGAAATATAATTTGCTCATCATATACTGAGAAAATTTGAATTTTATCATATCAATAAATCTATAAACAAGAACGGACCAAAATGGTCCTAAACCTTAGATTCGTGAATTTTAATTTTTCTCATTTCCTTTATATCATTCATAATTAAAAATTTTGCAGAAGGAAGTAATAATAATCTACCGTACCGTAGACAAAGCGAAAAGAAAACAAAAAATGACCAAGATGGTCCAAGCCTTAGAAAAGTTAGAAATTTTTTTTTCTTTCAATTAATATGTATGAAAATGTTATTTTTTTCTTTTTTTGTGTATAAATTGTAAAGTTTTTAGTTCCCTGCCAACTGGCCTCAATAATGTCCTATGGGCGCTGAGGCAATACCTTTTTTGTAATACTTAAATTTTTGAATAAATGAATTTTAATAAAGAAAAATAAAAAAATAAGGGTAAAGAAATGCGTATGGCTCAAATTTTATTCAAATAACTTTAAATTTGCGATCTGTATTTGAGGCACATGGTTCAGACTGACTTAATGCAAAAGGTTATTTTAACATCATTATCCATACATATAAAAACAAGTGTACACTTTGATGTCACCACTAACTGCGAAAATGGGTCGACCAATGTCAACCAAAATTTCAGGGTACGATGGGGTAGATGGTTTACATATGTGAAGTTTACACAAAATCGGCACAGTGGTCCCGGATATATGACATTAAGATTTTCCTAAATTTTGTATGTGTATTTGTTAGGTATGAGATATGAGGTCGTATAGTATGTTTCTAGACGGAATTAAATAGGGTAAAAGCTCTCCCTCCCTATTTCTTCTTAACTAATCAACTGGTTTTCTTAAAATTTGCATTCAGGCACTGTAACATCTAAAAGGAAATAGGGAATAGGGTGTGAAATAGGGTAAAAGGGGTAACAGCTCCCCCTACCTATATCTTCTTAACTAATCAGCTGATTTTCTTGAAATTTGGCAGGCAAATAGGCAGGCAAATATCTTCCTTAATGATCAACCTGTTTTCTTAAAATTTGTCATGCAGACACTGTACGATCTGAAAGAAATAAGTTATATGGTACTAAATGCTTCTCATACAACAAATCGACCCCTAACAGCGAAAATAATGTAAGCGCCAAAAATCAAATTTTACAGGAGAGAGCTTTTTTTGTTTTATTTCATATTAATTTTGTATGAAATTTGTCGCTTACACTAAAATTGTTTTTGCTATAAAATCGTAAGGGTACATTATGTGACCATGATATTTTAGGAGATGATGCAAGTGTTGCCAATAAAGTCATTTATTAAAAAAAACGAAAATTGAAGATCATGTCGCTTACGTTATTTTCGCTGTTAGGGCTCGAAATATTTTCTGTATATAAACGAAATCAATTTTAGAAAATCAATTTTTAAGTTTTATCCTTTTCTTTAATACTCATAAAAATTTTTTTTATTTGAAATTTGTTTGTAGAACTAAAGACTCAAATTTTGTTAATTTTTTTCAAGCTTTAATATCTTTCAAATATATAAAATACTTTTCTTTGTGTTAATAATTTATATTGTTTTTAAGAATGTATTTAACTTCAATTCCTTTGGATACATTTTTCAGGTTTTTGCAATTTTTTCTTATTTTCACAAAAGCACAAGATATTTTTAGTTATTATTTACAAAAGAAACAGAAATAGAAATAAATGTAATTTTTAAATGGGGTTTCTTAATATCATCTTGGGATTATTTCTCTTAATAATTTAGCAAAATAGATATAAGAAGTAAAACTATTTGTGTTTTTATGTCAATTTCAAGAAAAGTAGTTTTTTCTGCTACCTTTAGTTTGTTTCATTATTCATTCTTGTTGAGTATTTTTATTTTCAATTACAATAAAAGTTTAATTTAGTGAATGTATTTTATTGTTTACATTTAAGTAAAATGCAAAAAAAAAACCAAACAAAGTACAAAAACTTTATTTAGTATTTGTTTTTAAAAATTACTTAGAAATGTTTACAAAGTACATATTAAATAAAGACTACATAGTTTTTTTCTAAAAGAAATATTATTTTTGTGGTCATATGGAAGACTGGCTTAAGTCGATAAAAGACAGAATTAATTTTATACAAGTAGAAAAGGTGAAAAATATTTTATATTAACTAAATTTTTTTTCAAACTTACTTTCAGATTCGGTTGAAGTTTTTACTAATATGATATACAGACTTAAAGTTATAAGCTCCTAGAATAAACTAAAACTGATGATATCTCGGTACTGGCAACGATTTAAATCATTGGGTTGAAAGTTACAGAATTTGTTTATACAAATTCTTTGATAGTTCATATACAGGTTCAGAAATTTTCCTAATAAACCTTATTTTTATCTAAGTCCAAGGCAAAGCGTACTTAAACACTTCAACTAGGTATGTTTTGAATTTTTTTTTTTTTTTTAATTCCCTATGCCCGCGAAGCTTGACGCTTGTCTTCAGGAAAGAAACCAGACTCTCTGGCGGGAATCGAACCCGCAACCCCGGGGTTAATAGACTAGCTCACTACTAGCTAGCCTACCGGGGCACTCAATTTTTATCAAGACCAAAAATTTTGTTTTTAAAAAATTTGAAAATTGATTCCTTAATACATTTTCTTTATAGTTTCTGTCTTAACCTCTTCAAAACCATGGGTACACATCGATATTTTCTACTATCGATATTAATCGATAGTTCAGATTTCACGATCGATATATCGATATTACTATCGACTGAATGTTTGTACTTGTGCAGGAAAACTTTAATTATTTTTTTATAAGGCTATATATAGTCCGTTGTTTTTATCACTTTATTGAATGTATGAGACTTATGTATATACGCACGTTATTTTAGATGGCAGTTTTTTTTTTTAAATTGATAAGTACCTTTCTGAAGGAACCGAAGTAACAGGGACTATAAGATATTCCATTGCAATTTCAAAAAGTTTTTTAAATTCTAAACCCAAAAAAATAATCAATCTAGCGGACTTATCCTCTAATGGTCGTTCATTGTTTTTTCCTATGTTCGCAATTGCAATTGAATTTGGATTTGCATTTTTTTTTACAACATTATAAAAATATATGACATTTCAGCCCTATATAAACATGTACAAATTTCGATTTAAAGGCCTTTAATAAGCAGTAAAAAGCACTGCTAAGCAATCCATACCACTTGCCATTCTTGTTGTTTGTATTCATTGCTGTAATTTAGCGCGAATTAATAATAGCAAGTAAAAATTTGCGGCAAAAAACTGTGTGTGTATGGCTGCTGTTAGATGTCTTCATATCTGTATTTTAAATAATAATAATATCGATATTTATATTTTTCCTATCGATATTTTCGATATTTTAAGACTATCGATAATATCGATAGTTTCCCAGCACTAGTACACATATGTGTACCTTAACTTATTACCAGTTTTAAAGACTAGCGACATCGTGTGACCAATAGAAACAGTATTATTACTTGCTTTAAGCTACTGCGCTTTAAAACAATATCAAAAGATATCAGGGTTAAGAAGATTAAACCATTGTTTTTATACCCTTCACCGAAGGTAAAAGGGTATATATAACTTTGTTATTCCGTTTGTAATTTCTACAATATTGATCCTACTCCCTATAAAGTATTTATATTCTGGGTCCTTAGGAAAGGCGAAGTTTAAATACGGTTGTCCATCTGTCCGTCTGTCCGTCTGTGTGTTGAAATGGGTTTTCCGAAGCCCCCAGATATGATGGGGGCTTCGTTGAGTTATCTTTCTGTCAGGTATTCTTATTATAATTTTGCTATTGAAATTCAGCCAGATCGGTGCACAAATGGCTGAGATATGAGCAAAAAACCACGACTACCTCTAATTTTTTCCAAAAATCCCTTGTGGAAAGAGCCAAATTTTCAAAATTAGGTACACACAATTAGGTTGTCAATACACACCATCCTACAAAATGTGGGCGGGATTGGAGAAGAGGGCGTGGTACCTCCGGTACAATAAATATCAAAAACTTCACAAAATCCTGAATGTGTGCACTGTTATATGACCGATGGTTACACCTTATATATCAAAAGACCGGAAATCTTTAGTAGAAAATATTTTCTGAAAATTTCGGAAAAATCGGTTCAGATGCAAAAAAGTTATGGCCAAAATAAAATTTTTTTTTATTAAAATACCCATTTTCGGGAATCATAGCTCTTCCCGAGTCCAAACTTTACAACTCAAGTAAATGGTAAATTTCTTCCTTAACACGTCGGTATTTAAATCTTTTAAATCGGTTAAAAAATGGCTAAGTTATGATCAAAATACTGCAATCCCAAAAGCTATTTTTTTATACCCTTCACCGAAGGTAAAAGGGTATATATAACTTTGTCATTCCGTTTGTAATTTCTACAATATTGATCCTACACCCTATAAAGTATATATATTCTGGGTCCTTATGAATTGTGAACAAAAACATCAAAAGTAATTACAACTCAACACAGTGAAAATTAAACGGGCCATATTTCATTTTAATGATATTCAAACAACGTTCCTTCATGGTTTAGTTGTCTAGCGGGCGTGTTAAGTTAGAAACTGTGAGTTCTCTGGTTCGAATCTTGTTTTTTTTAAAAGAAAATTTTTTGTTAAAATTTTTATTTTTTTATGTTCTAAAAACGATTTAAAAAAATATTTACCAGTTTTCGCTTTTTAAATTTAATTTACAATGAAGTTTAAAGTATTGTAAATATGTATGTATACATATGTAAACATTATTTAGTTTTTGCGTAGTTGCTCTGTATTCTGCTCCCGCAATGGTGAAGGGTATATAAGATTCGGCACAGCCGAATATAGCACTCTTACTTGTTACATTTGAATTTAACAGTTTAAAGAAACCATACTGTTGGGATATTTTTCCTCAATAACTTATCGCTAGGACCTGAAGTACACATATGTGCACCTCTTTTCCTACCACTTTAAATAAAAAAATTTAAAAAAATAATAAAAACCGAAATTTAAATTACACCTCATAAGATAAAACAAATAGTTAATAAGCCCTTCACTTAATCGGTTCAGTTGAGATCTTAAGAAATTAAGGATTTACGTTGAAATTATTCAAATTTTAAGACCTACGGTACACATATGTGCACTAGGGATACAACTTTTTTAAATCTTTGAAAATATCAAAATGGCCCTTTCCATACCATGTAGTGCATACAAAAACAAAAAGAACTGCATCTTTAGATTTTCGATATCGTTAAAAAAGGATCCGCTTCAAATTCAATTAAGTTTGGGATCAGTAATAATGCATTTACACCTACACCATAAACAGTTTATAAGTTGTTTATGGTAATTCGCTAGTTTGTGAAACTAATTTATCCATACAAACCATAAACAGGTTTGTAACTAACTTTTGAGATAAACTAGTTACACACAACCGATTTTTGCTAATGCAACTCTGTTTTTTTTTTTCAAAATTGTATATGTGGCCCTTGGTACAACATTTGGTTTTCAGATCATTGTTACAATAAAAATTACTTCGAAGCCTGAAACAAATCATTATCGAGCTTAACTAACGCTCAGATATGCTTTCAAAGACATTGGGTGAAAGATGACTCAAGAATTCCAAAAACACAACGCAGCAACATTTGTGCGGTACGCGCCATCAAAGTCGTACAAGATATATTCCCCCAATGCAAATCAACACGAACTCTTAATCTAAAGTTAATTTCACTTAACAAAGATAATTTTTAGATAGTAATTTTGATTATAGTCATATAATTACATTAATAAATGTAAATAGTTAGATAATTATAAAATAAAAAATTTTTAAAAAATAAAAAAATTCAAATTTTAAAGGGCTTTCAGAAATCGGCTTCGACGCGAAACGTTTTTGTTCCGAAATGACCTGAGGAAACATATTTTCGATTTTAACACAACATCGGCTACAGCGTGGTGATAGGGCCTTATTTTGGTTGTACCTCTAGTGTGCGCCCTTAATTTCTAAGAATTCAAATTAAAATTTTTTTTAAAAAAAATATACAGTTGTCTTATTTGCTCCCCAAAAGGTGTAAAAAATTTATAAGAAATGTAAAAATTCAATGAAATAATGTTCGGGTCTTAAGAGGTTAATTTTAGATTGTACCAATTTAACCCGATGTGCTTCGCTTTCCCCATTATAATAAAATTAGTAAAATTTTAAAATAAATTAGGAGCCCATACCAAAACGGAACAATTCCACTTTTACAATATTGGGATAAATGAACAAAAAAAATTAATTTAAGCCAGTACCATGTATGAATGTATGTGAAATGTATGCGTTTTGATCCTATTCAAAGTAAATAAATTCTTTAAAGCAATGACTATTAGCATTTTAGCATGTACAATATTACATATTTAGTAAAAAAAAAAAAACATTAAATTTAAAAAGTTGAATTGTTGCGTTTGTTATGGACCTCCTCAAATCTCGTGTATTTATGTTGCAGCGATTCGCACAAAATTTTTACTTCTTCTATTATACTTCTCCATATATTTAGGCAAGAATATTGTCCTCACTTTTCCAGTTGCATTTTGGAAATTTGTTCCAAATTAGGAAACCTTTCCTGTAGCCGTTTGCCATGTTAGTATTACCACTTACATATGGGCGTGTTTCATTTTTCTGGCTGGTTTTGACGCAGCCATCTTCTGGGGAGGTGTGATTTCTTTCGCGGTCTTTGTATGAGAGATGCCTCATCTACTTTAATATTTAGAAATATTTATATCCTACATATGTTAAGGACCGACTAATCAGAAAATTGCTGTGTACATTTTAGGAAAAATAGGTTCAGCTGTTTTGAAGTCAATAGAGAACCAACAAACAAACGCTTTTTGATTTATTTATATATAGATGTTTATGTTAACTGGACTGTATTTTAAAACAGAAAATAAGTCTTTAATTTTAAAATAGATTTCTAAATTGTTTGAAATTCATCACACCTTTTAAAATCGAAAAACGTTTAAAATTCGATAGATTTGTATCTACCTGTTTATTTTTTTCAAAAATGAATTTAAAGTGGGTGTTCTTTACACAAAAAAAACTTCTTATTATTGCATCCATTAGTTTTTTATTTTAAAAATTTTTGTAATAAATATCTCACTTGATCAACAAGAGGGTGTTAACTCGAAATTGAAAAATTTTCAGTAGAAGCACAACAACTTTTAGTTAAAAGCAGATGAAAAAAAAAAATTTTTAATCCAACCGTTTCATTACTAAAAATTAGACAAAATAACACGAAATTTTAAATAAATATTACGGATTGATATTTTTCCAAAACGTGAAAAAGAAAAAATTTAAGTTAATTCTCTCTTGTTGATCAAGTGCGATATATACATACATATACATATATACTTAAAATGTTTGAAACAAAAACCAAACACCACTAAAGCTATACTTACAATGAAAGCAATACCTTCACTGGGTGTTCACAACTAAAGCCCAGTAGTACTCTGTTCAAAGTTGTGAAAAATTTTGAGCAAAATTAATTATTTCACACGAAAATTTTGACATGTATCAATGTTACCTATCATGCGAGTTTGTACAATTTGCCGTTTTTATTCCTGCAAAGCATGCGACTTTGTTTTTATGTAAACAAACGCCACACTTATTTTACTAAAAATTATTATTTTTAATAAAAAACAAATTGTTGTTAATGTAGAAGTAGATTCAATTAAATAAAAAAAACTTTAGGTACTTTTTTGTTAAAAAAAAAAATGTTGGGAACAAATTTGACAGAAAAAAAAAACAAAATTGTTGCTCTCATTATAAACGAATCTCAACTCACATTTATTTCACAACAAATTCATTTTAATTAGAAATTTGTTTACCAAATTATTTACCATTACAATCATTTATCACCATTTGACATACAAAATAACAAAAATTTAAGCCGCTGCTCATTTCCCATAACGAAACAATTAGATTTTCTTTGTTACTCCCTTTAATTCAAGTTGAATTGAAAAACAACTTATAAAAAAACGACTAAAGGCAATGGTTTGAAAAAAGCTTAACCGAAAAAAGTTAGAAAAAATTATATAGATGATAAGAAGTAAGTATTCTAGATCAAAACCGGCCATATGATACCCTACACCATACAATTTTTAAATAAAATTTTGTAGGTGTTCTCTTCTTGAGATCCGCTTAAATAAAGTTGTTTTATGTGGTTCCTATTCATATAAGAGTTAACTGATTTATTTTTTAAGAGTGACAAATACAATAACATGTTTTAATAACACTACGTGACAATTTTTTGAATAAATGAATTTGACACCTAGTCTTTGTGTAAAATTTTCCGCTGAATCCGAATATGAAGTCAGAATTGTCAGAAAAGTAGAACAGTTTCTGAGATATTCCAAAATAACCGTTATCTGTGTTTTTAAAAAAGATGATGTGACTGAAATGCAAATATCCAAAAAATAAAATTTTAGCCTATTTCAATACGAACATTCTGTGCCCAATAGGATCCAGATCGGTGCAAAAATGCAAAGTTACAGACGATTAATTTAATTAACCCACAACAAATAAAAAAACAAAGCAACATTTTTATTAACAAAAATTGCTTGAAATGATTGAATTTCTATATGTGTTAATTTACTAAATCTTTTGTAGCTTTGTCATTTTTTTACCAATCTATGTCTTGTTGGGCTCAAAATGTTCATATTAAAATAATCTTATGTCACATGCAGTAAAACATTAGGATTTTTAAATCATTGGTTTAAAAAAAAATGGCTTAAAAAGAGCAAAATTGAACAAAATCATAAAATTCTCAATGAAGCTTGGACTTTTGTCCCCTGTAACTCTGTCATTTCTTGACTAATCTTCACAAGCAATCCATGGTTATTTTAGAAATTTTATTACCTTTCACTTAAAATAAAGAAATACATAATCCGTTTAAAATTTTTGAAGATATTTGCATTTCAGTCACATCATCTTTTTTAAAAACACAAATAACGGTTATTTTGGAATATCTCAAAAATTGTTTTTTACAACATGAAAATTAATTAAAATTGTTATTGGTAATTTTTCATTCTTGACTGACTTGAGATTCGAACACAGGCGGCTGGTTACCCTGACATGTTTCGATCACAACCACTTGATCTCTTCGGAGGGATTTTTTATCTGTGGCAATATGAGAAAGTTTCTGGATATCATCAGTTTGTTGAAGTTTTATTCGAGGAGCTTTTTGTCTTAAGTCTGTATATTGTCGTATTAATAACTACTTTAATAGAGGATAAAAGTAAATGTTTATAAAAAATAAAGCAAATATAAAAGCATTTTCACCTTTTCTACTTATAGTAAGTAACTCAATGTTATATCGACTTAATCTACTCTTTCATATGACCACAGATATTTATTACTTTATCTACCAAGCAGTTGTTATTTAGACCAGTCTTCCGCGGCCTACTGGGGGGCACCCAAATCTTATAGTGATTTCTTATGAATAATATTTTGTTCAAAATACTTTTCAATTAAGACATTTAATATAAAATAAAAGAATATAGACAGGGAAAAAGAGGAAAATGTATTATAAATACATTTTTAAAGATACTGAAAAAGACATTAGCGATTTTAAATCGTTTTGTTTTCAAAATCGTTTTTAATCACATATCATCTGTATGAGATTTGTTTATTTTAACAATATGTATGTATAAATGTTTTATTTTTTGATGATAAGGACGGTGTTTTTCAATTTTTATCTCAGCCAAATTATAAGTTACAAAACAATACCAACATTTTAAAGAATGTTATGGCTTTAAACTTATTTTGGTAAGACGATTAAGGTTGTTATAAATTAAATCTAGACAGCTGCATAATTAAATGGTTTATAGACGCAAAGACTCTATTTCGGGAAGAAGTCTACGTAAAATTATAAACGAATTCTAGTCTTGTCTCTATGAAATTGTACTTATTATTACGATTTGTACTGTGCGCAAATGGTTTTAAAGTGAACACAGAACCAAAGTTTGTACTACTGCACACATTATTAACAAAGCGTAGTACCATCCTTACCTGCGGTGGTGTAGTGTATAAATATTCTCACGCATTTAATCAAACGAAGTAAAGAAAAACCTAAACAAGAAATTATTCACACAACACAAATAACTGTAACTTTAAACCCGTCATTAACTTGCCTTCAATTTATTTTTTTGTTTTTTAATTAAATAAAACATTTTGAATACATAACAAACATCTGGAGTTTTTTTTAGAAAAAAAAAAAATATAACAATTAATATTTCAAAATTAGTCTTGAGGCTTAGGCCTAAAACTTAAGCTTAATTTTGTCCCAAATTACCAGAGTATTCGTAGAATAAAATCTCCAAAAATATTTCTCAAATACATACAAAAAATCTAAACATGTGTTTGCAAAAGCGTAAGAATAAATAAGTAAAATTTTAAAAAGAGTTGGAGTTAAATTTTTTTGTATCTACGAAGGTTTTGTAAATGTTACGAAAAATAATTGGTTTTTTGTTGAATGTTAAATGCGTTAATTGAAAAATGGTACAATTTAACGAAATTTAATGCGACTGTGTCCCTTATTATTAAATTACACTGGGGAGCAGTCATTTTGCGGTCTGGAGTTTGATTGCAAATTTTTACTAATTTGAGGCCGCTGATTTCAAATTTAGTCTCCGTTTTTCTCTATCAGCTCAAGTTTTTGAGATATGCCGCTATGTCTAAAATCAAGGCAATTTCACTACTCTGTGTCTGTGTCTGTGTCCCTTATTATTAAATTACACTGGGGAGCAGTCATTTTGCGGTCTGGAGTTTGATTGCAAATTTTTACTAATTTGAGGCCGCTGATTTCAAATTTAGTCTCCGTTTTTCTCTATCAGCTCAAGTTTTTGAGATATGCCGCTATGTCTAAAATCAAGGCAATTTCACTACATATATTAAAATAACTTGAAAACGGTTCACCATATTCAGTTAAAAAAAAATCCGAAACTCAATAACAATGTAATTTTTAAGCGGTGCTTACATTGTTCTTAAATAACCAGTAGTTTCATAGATATCGTTGAAGTTTTGGAAATAAATTACTATAAAAAAAAAAATTTATTTTTCGTTAAAAATTCAGAAAAAATAAAAATGCGACAAAAATCACAGTTTTGGTCTAAAAACATTTAGTTCAACATATTTTGAATCAAAAGAGCTTTACTTCATTGTAACGCAAAACTTTTGATTGAAATCCTCAAATTAGTAAACATTTGCAATAAACTACCAGGCCGCACAACAAAAGCTTAATTTTGTTCTCTTGTGTTAGTACATTGAAAAACCATGAACTATTTAAAAAAACTTAAAAAAATTCCCAGAATAAACTCGTCTGTCTCGCAAATTAAAAATAGTAGATTCTTAACTTTTCGGCTGCAAAAATAAAAAAGTTTCAGATATGCAGGTTATCAACTTAAATGAAAAAAATGAACAAATTTAAAATAACAAAAAATACCCTTGTACCAAAAGTGCCTACATAGGGCGTAAAAGCAACGTTGGTGTTAAAATGGTGATTTGACAATTGTTTGATTGATGCTTGTATTAACTCTAATCATACCGACATAAAATGTAATAAATCCTACCAACATGTGTTTCTAAGACACGTGCGTAGATATTTGAAGAAAAAAGCTTTAATTAATAAAAAGCCAGTAAATTTTGAGAAAATTTTTTTATTAAACACATTGTTTTCATACAAATTTTTTTAAACCATGATCATTACAAATATTTTTGTATCACTTTTTTGACAGCTTTGTTTAACTAAACCATGTTATTAGTAAAATTTGTAGAAGCTTCTTTTTGAAAAACATCCTACATGCAATGAACTTTAGGCCGTTGTAATTTATTTCGTGACCTTTGACGTATTTGGGAAGCAATAAGTGCTTCAGTGTCTATGAGGCACATGTCGGTAGTTAATTTTGCATTTTTTTTTTTGTTTTATCTTATAAAAAATAAAATTGCTAAGAATTTAAACTTTTTTTTTTTTCGTTAAACTATACAAAACTTATCGCACTGGTTTCTCTAAAGAGAGTCAGTCAACTCAAAGCTTTTTAATTTTTACTTTTTGCAAGAAAACGATGAACAGTGGTCAGTCATACCTACCCACTGTAAAAATCTTACATAATTTTCACTACTTTTTAACAAAAAAAAAAAAAAAAAAAAAAATAAATAAAATACATTTGTATCCCTCTTCTTGATATAAAAGTAGCTTCTCCAGAGTAATTTAAAATGAAATATTTCGAGTTGTCCCCAAATGTAAGCTGAATTCATATCAGTTTCGTTTCAACTAAATATTTTAAGTTGTACTAGACTCTAGTAACTAGAGTTTATGTCACAACGGTTTACTTTGATGACGTTCTATTTTGTGTTGACTCTTTTTAGTTTTTATAAGTAAGTTTTTTGTGCAGTTATATTTCGTTTTGTTTCTAAATTAACAAAATGACACCACTATATAAATAAACAAATTTCACATAAAGGGGAACAACTCAAAAAGCTTGTTATATTTTTTGATAATTGCTAAAAAATTACAAAAACAACTACTTTTGTATACTTCTTACTCGAATTTCTTTACGATGACATAATTGTTTTCTGCTTTTATATTAAAAAAAAAGCAGTTTGTTGTGCCTCTACCGAAAATTTGTACATTTTGAGTTGACTCTCTTTTTAGGAACCGGTGCGATATGTAAAATAAAAGTCATGAAGTTGGTTGCGATATGCAGAATTTTTTGGGGGGGGGGGGGGGGGGGGTGCTTTAAAATCATATGAGATAAGGCAATGATGGCTTTACTGCTCAATTGAATGGGAGATAAAGCCATAATGACCTTATTGCCCAATCATTGAGAGGTAAGGTCATATTTAAAATTTTGCTAAATGAGAGATATAGCCATATTTTTTTCGCAAATGAGAGATAAAGCCATATTTTTCAGATAGTTGTTATGCATGGTGTAAACATTCTGTAAAAGGGAATGTTTACACCATTTTTTTATTCTTGTGACGCACGCAGGAAAACTTTATTCAGCGAAGCCACCTGCCGTGTCCTACTGGAGAAGAAAACCCCTAAGCACGGCCCCAGGCCGTCACGCAGAAAAACTTTAGTATGCGAAGCCAGATTTCAATACTAAACTTTAGTGTCTCCGGAACTGAAATGCTAATGTGAGCTAAGGCTATGATGGCTTTATCTCCCATTCAAAAGACCTATTGAATAAGCAATAAAGCCATCATGGCTTTATCTCACATGGTAACTTTTAGTTACAACATGACTTTTACTATTAATAAAAATTCATAAATTGGTGACTTTTTGGTGAAAAGGCACCTTTTTTAATGCAAAGGCGACATTGATAATTTTTCTGATGAAATGAAAAGATGTATTTTTTGATGGAAGCAACTACTTGTTTATAAAAAGTCTAATTTGTAAGGGAAAGCCAATAGGTATTTTTGATAAAATATGGCAATTTTTTAAAAGAGACGACTTTTTTTAAAAAGGCAACTTTTTCTGAAAAGGCGACTTTGAATTAAAATAAGGCGAGTATTTTTTAATAAAAAATAATTTTTTGTTAAACAAAAAACTTAAGATGAAAAAAAAATATAAAGATAATCTTTTTGATTAAAAAATTGTTTAAACAAACCAAAATTTAAAAAAAAGGAAATTTTTGTTTTTAAAAATTAAAATTTTACAATTGAAAGAATTAAAAAAAATAATTTACATTTTAAATAAAAAAAAAAATTTAGGACAGAAAATTTTAATTTTTGATGCAAAAAGTGACCGTTAGAGAAAAGTGATTTATAAAAAATATTCGTTTAAAAAAATTAACAATTATTGATTGATTTTTTTTGAAAAAGGTGAATATTTGATCAAAGAAGTTTTTTTTTTTTTTTGGAGCAAAAAAACTTCTAGGAAAAAATTTTTAAAAAAATGTTTAAAGTCCTTTTAATATAAACCTGACTTTAATTAAAAAAAAAATATCTTTAGAAAGCAATACACGGCATTAACCATGTAAAATATTTTAAATTAAAAAAAAGGTCATCAAAACGAATTTTCTTTAATTTTTTTTTTTTTTTTAATATCCCTAATAAATCTGAAATGTTTGTATGAACAAGATGTTTATTAATTAGTAACAATTGTGAGTGTTTGCCTTTTTTGACGAATTTTTTTTTTTATGGAAAAATTTAATTTTTGTTGACGTCGTTTTTTGTAGTTGATAAAAGACCACAGGTTGTGTGTTACCTTAACCTTTTAAAAAAGGACACATGCCAACCATAGCTAGGCCGATTGTGTTTTTGTGAAACCAGCGTTAAACCCAACGTTTTCTAGCGCCTGGAACGTTAATGCTGTAACATGAACTATGATGTTAACTTATGCTGTTATGTAAACGTATCGGCCATATTCTAGAAACCGAAATCAAGTGAAATTTAAATCGAACAATTTTTGAAAACTCTCCCGTATTGAAGTTTTATAAAAATATTTCCTTTTATATACCTCATACTTTGAGGACCACTTTCCTCTTCCTAAACAATTTTGAAATCAGGAAAACTTCGTTTATTTTTACAAAAATTCAATTGAAAATCTTAACCGATTTCAATTTCACGTGATTTCGATTTCCACAAGATCGCCGATAGAGGTAAAACCTCTACATTGACATAAAAATAGCTAGATTGTCTTTAATTTTAAAGAGTGATCGTGTTTTCCAATTGCAAAGCGTTGAGGCCACGCTATTTGGGTTTGCGTTACACATTTTGTAGTTTTTTTTTTGACAAATAGAAAACGCTTGACGCACTGATTAAGGTTGGTCTGTAAAGCTTAGCCTATTGTTAAAAACTATGTCAAAAAATTGAGGTTCTGAAGAGATTAATTTTATATTTTTTGCGATGATAGTGCGGTTGACAATTTTGTTTTATTGCGACTTATTGCAATTTCTTTTCTAAAGTCATTTAAATGTTAAAAATCTGCCAAATAAAACTAATGGCTACAATTTACATGTTATTATTTAAAAAGAGTTAATTCTTTTAAATTTAGCTTTCAATAAAACAATCAGTATAACACACAGACAAATCTTCATATGTTTATATGTATATGTATGTTGGTTTTTCAAAAATAAAAAAAGATCAACACAGAGGTTGTTTTTGTTCATTCAGACATCCCATTCGCCATCATAAACTGTTCATGTTGCTGCTTCTATCAAACGAGCATCATTCTTGTTTATAAAAAAAAACAGTTTACAGTCAAACTTCCGTATAACGAACTGCACTATAAAGAATTTTTCTTCATTACGAATTATTTTCGAAAACACTTTTGTTAAGGTTTTCCACACACTTTTTTCTATAAAGCGTATTTTTCTTTGTTTAGAACATCTTATGAGATACTACTTCCTTTTGAGAAGCTTAATCATCTCCCTGTAACGAATTTTTTCATTCCTCAATATCTGTGAAGGCTTTGTTGATGAAGTTGTATTTAAAAGTCTTACCATAGGAACACTATTCCACCGTATGAACTATTAAATACAAAGGCAAACAATAGCTGCCGCAAACGTAAAAACGTATCTACGTTGTACGTCGACTTTGATTTAATTCTATACCCCGGTTGCGATCGTATTGTCATAGAAAACTCCAAATAAAAAATTTTCAATGAAAATATTTTGGTGTTTTTAAATTGAGTTTTTTTTAAATAAAATAAAAGAACAAAAAAAAAAAAAAAATAAACATAATTTTTACTAAATTTGAATCAAGGCGAATTCATAAAGGTGACATTTTCACGTCATCTTTTTTTGTTTATTTTTTTTGTATGTATACTGAATGTCAAGTTTTGTTTACATTTTGTGAAAAAATTAATTCAAATTTTAAATTCAACAAAAATTTAAATTCTTGAATAAAAACTTATTTAAATTTTATAAAATAAAAAAGTGAATCTAAAAGATAAACACAAGGAAATAAAAAGGCGTAAGGAATAAGTAGAGTCACCATTAATTTGCAATAGAGGAAAAAGATTTACTTTCTAAAGCAATTGTGTATACATATTTTATAAACAAAAAATTTCCTTTTTTATATTTTCAACAAAAACTTTTGACAGTCACTCTAACTTTATACAAAAACAAAATACATAGTATTTTTCAAAAAAAGGGATAGCTAGCATAACTCTATCTCATGATGCGGTCACCTTTATGAATTCGCCTTGATTTGAATTTTTCTAACATTATTTTCAAAAGAAAACAAAATACACTTTTCAAAATTTTTGGAAATCATTATTTAAGCATTTGATAAATCACTCTTAAATTCAAACCATTCAATAATTATTATTTGAGCGTATGAATTAATCATCTATGAATCATTCGCTCAAATGATAAATCAGTTTTTGATCATCTAAAGTAATCTGAGAAGACTAATTTAGGTGATTTTTACGAAAACTGGTCTTTTGGATGACCAAAAGAGAGGGCTCAAGAGATTTTAGACTGCATATAAAAAGGGTGCTGGTTTTAAAGCCGATAGAACCAGCGAAAGGGCTAACAGTCAAACAAACTGTCATACTGTACTCACTTATTGAAATTTATAATTTGGCAAATCATCGCTTGAACAACGCCCCGAACATAATTACATTTACCTTAAAAATGAACTACCGATTTTCTCCACTTATAGACGTCATGGTAACGAAGCACGGCTCGTTTGTGGCTTAACGGCAGCGTGGTCAACTAAAATCGGGGGGGAAACGCGTATTTTCGATAAAAGCAGTCAATTTAAATGTTTAACTTTTATTGGAATTTTTTTTTTAAATAAATAAATATTAGTGGTATTCACACCGAACTTGTTAATTTGTTTCTCGGTAGTTTGTTAATTATTAAAGTTACCAACTGTGAACGACCCCCTTTTTAAAACTTTGTTAGTCTGGTAACTTTCGTAGTAAAAAAGCTGATTTACACAGTACAACACATGATTTGCCAACTCAATTCTGTGAAGTGTATGTGAAATTAGACCCAAAAAGAAGAATTTCTGCATCATTCGTTTTGTCTTCTTACCTGCGATTTGAAGTTAGTATCGATTTGAAGTTAGTACTATCGTATAGGGGAATTTATCACGTTTTAGGCCCTGTTGTTTGACATAGCTCGACAACCACTAGCCCAATTTAGTTTAAATAATTTTTAAAAAATTAAGAATTACAATTCCCTTAATCTGTTCATATATTGTTTTCCTATACAAGTAACACTTTCGAAGTTAAAAATGAATGTATGAAGGGAAAAAATTATTTTTTGCCTAAAAATTTAAATTTTTTTTTTTTAAAAATACATAAAAAATCCAAAATGGAAAAAAGTTTCAAGTCTAGTTATTTTTTCGCAAAGTCACATAACCTATGAGCAAAATGAGACAAAGATCATAAAAATCGATGCACGCGTTTGTCATTTATTCACAATTAAGTAAATGTATGAATTTCAAAAATTTGCTCGAGATATGCACAACAATATTTGGAGAAAACATTGACACCTTTTTCATGATTCTGAGAATTAAAAAAAAAAGGAATAAACAAAAGGTAATTTGATTTTTATGATTGCGGTAATAAATGTACGTGGACAATTAAACGGAAAGTGGACCTTTTTATTATTTGGGTTTTTCCGGTGGCTACCTATATGATTTTTTTACAGAAATTGCACCCACATTTAAGGGTGGTCATTATTTGGAAAGTTTTGCACAGTTTGAAACGTACAAGTGCTGAATCAGGTATATAGCCAGCCGCCTTTAAAATATGCGCCCATTTATAAGTACCTGGCAGTAAAATATTCAAAAATACGTAGTATTTATAGGCGTGCATTGATCGATTTTTGGCATTCAGCCAGTGCCGACGAACGCGAACAGTAAAAGTGATTTTTCTCCAGTTTTTTAAAAGTGAATAACAACAAAACATAAAATATATCAATATGGAAAACAACAAGTGCCCATATTTGGATGAATATTGTTACGTTTGTGGTCATATCGTCCGAAAAATACAGAAAAAAGATCGAAAAAATTTGTTTACTGAGCAATTCAAAACCGCGTATTGTAATTATTTCGATGAAGCAGATTTAAGTGGTGCAAATTTTACGCCGAACACAGTGTGCAACAGTTGTTATACTACCCTTCTAAAATGGATTCACGGAAAAAGTAGAAAGTTATCTTTTATGAAGCCAGTAATTTGGGTGGAAGACACAACTGGACATGATGAATCCAGGTGCTATGCATGCATAAATTTTCGTCCTGGATTAAACAGACAACAATTGAAAACAAAAGTATACACTGCTGCATTTACTGCCACACTTCCAGTGCAACGCCCTGCTGATACCGATGCACCTAAACCTCCGAGTGCGGATACTGTGTCCCTGCTAGCCGAAACCGTTTTCACCAATCCGACCGATTTGGATGATGCTGATTGGATACCCGATATTGAAAATAGTGCACCACAACCGCTACCACAAATCGAAATGGATTACATTGTGGCCAAGCTGGGACTATCACAACACGACTCCGAATGGCTGACATCATTTTTGAAGAGAAGAAAACTCACACAGCAAAATGTCAGCGCAACATCATACCGACAACGCCAAGCTGATTTTCAGAAATTTTATTCCGTTGACGAAGCAAATACGTTCACGTACTGCCATGATATCCCAGGTTTAGTGAAAAAATTGGGAATGGATTATATCGCTGGCGACTGGCGTTTATTCATCGATGGTTCAGTTACTAGTTTGAAGGCTGTGCTGCTGCACAAAAAAAATAAAAAACCATGCATTCCATTGGGATTCAGCACAACTATGAAGGAAACGTATGAAGCATTGGGCGAAATTTTGAAGAAAATCAAATACGATGAACACAAATGGAACATTTGTTGCGATCTGAAGGTGGTCAACATACTACAAGGGATTATAGAAAAGGGCGGATATCCAAAATACTTCTGCTTCCTTTGTAATTGGGATTCACGATACAAAGGAAATCAATATCAATGTAAAGATTGGAAAGGAAGAACTACCGAGCTCAACAAACAATTAAAATTACGCAATGAATCTATGATAAAGGACCTGGATGATATTTTGTTGCCACCGCTCCACATGAAACTGGGAATAGCTGGGAAATTCGTTGAAGTGGTGGTCAAAAAAGTTAACGGCGCCTTTGACTGTTTGAAATCCATATTTCCGAAACTCAGTGATGAGAAAATTAAAAACGGTACGTATCGTACTCTGTATTTCAATATTGTCATATCTAAATTTGTTAATTTCTATACATTCGCATTACCAATAATTTTTTCGTTTTTCTTATGTATTTAAAACAGGTATTCTCAATGGATCTGATATTCGGAAATTGATCAAAAGTGATTCTTTCACACATTTGCTTTCAGAGCATCACGACCACCAACATGCATGGAACGCATTGAAAGAAGTAATAGAAGGCGTTCTAGGAAAGAACCGTGTCCAGCGAGAAGAGATACAGCAACGAGTGGACAGGTTTCTGTTTTATTTCGAAAAAATCGGTGCATCCATGACGCTGAAATTGCATTTCTTGCACCACCACCTCGATACTTTTTTGGCACAATCACCTCAGGAATCAGACGAACAAGGAGAGAGGTTCCACCAGGTGACCATGCCATTTGAAAAGCGGTTCAAAAGCAAAAAATTGGATGCATTGCTTGCGGAGGTTTGTTGGTGGAGTTCCACAATTATGCAGTTTGAAGAAAGCACCGAAGATGAAGACATTGAAATTGGTGGACACAGTGAAAGAAACACGTCCTTGAATAGTATGTGTATCTCGGATGACGATACAGACTCAGACCATGAATATGAACAACCTACGAAGAAAACAAGATCATCAGAACCACAAGCGTCAACTTCTACAAGGATGGATAAAGTACTTTTCGCTTATAGTCACATCCTTTAGTTGCAACCATAACGTGGACTATATCGCTAATGTGACTATAAGGCTAACTCACATGTATGCCACTATGACGCATATAACCTAATTCGAATATAATCAAGCTATGTGAATAAAGGAAATTAAGAATGCATATAAACTACACCGACATCAGGCTTATGGTTTTACAACAGAGTTACATACTGTATAAAAAATAGTAAAAATAATAACAATATTTTTCATAACTGATACCAACGGCAAAAACTAATGTTTTACGAGTAGAGAGTTGATGACAAAAATTAAATGATTTAATTCATTCTTTCTTTGGACAGCTTTTTGATTCGAAAACTAAAAAGAACTTAGTAAATTTTGCTAATGTGACTATAACGCCATTAATTTGCTTTACTTATCCCTTTGATGACTGTTGATGGATGGCATATATGGCAAATGTGCTTATATCGCTAAATGGACTATAACGTTAATACTTTATATTAAATTAACTTATAGCGGCAAAATAAACAGATAAAATGGACTATATCGCTAATGTGACTATAAGCGTTGTGACTATAAACGAAAAGTACTGTATTGCCAATAGTTGAAAAAATGTTCTAAATTATGTTTTTATGCATATTATAATTGCGTATTAATTGCATATTATTTTATTTTCATTAAGTTTTTATAAATAAAGTTTTTTTTTGCATGATAATTTTTTAATTTATATTTTTATTTTAAGGGTGGTGGCTATAACTGATTTTTGAAATTCATACCTTTACTCAATTGCGAATAAAAGCGAAACGCGTGCATCGATTTTTATGATCTTTGTCTCATTTTGCTCATAGGTTATGTGACTTTGCGAAAAAATAACTAGACTTGAAACTTTTTTCCATTTTGAATTTTTTATGTATTTTTAAAAAAAAAAATTTAAATTTTTAGGCAAAAAATAATTTTTTCCCTTCATACATTCATTTTTAACTTCGAAAGTGTTACTTGTATAGGAAAACAATATATGAACAGATTAAGGGAATTGTAATTCTTAATTTTTTAAAATTTATTTAAACTAAATTGGGCTAGTGGTTGTCGAGCTATGTCAAACAACAGGGCCTAAAACGTGATAAATTCCCCTATACGATAGTACTAACTTCAAATCGATACTAACTTCAAATCGCAGGTAAGAAGACAAAACGAATGATGCAGAAATTCTTCTTTTTGGGTCTAATTTCACATACAGTTCACAGAATTGAGTTGGCAATCAATTAACTGAAAAATGTTGTACTGTGTTATTGTTCTGGAAAAAATAAAACATGCCACGAGAAAGTGTAAAAAAAAAACAATTGTAAACCATTTAATTACTCATGTTTTGACAAAGCAGGCAAGATTTATCGAAGTTTAATAGTTTAATTACAAATAATTTATTAATGCAGAAATTTTCCACGATGATGAAGATGAAACCGAAAATATGCTGTATAAAGATTTACATGCTGTCATGACGTGTCGCAGAGGAGCTGTGTATGAAGTTCCAAAATAAATTCATTGGCGCGATGATGTTTTGTCTTCTATTGATGAAAATCGTTTCTGCCAGATGTGACGCGTGATTTGCAATTTGCTCATCTACTATCACTCATATGTAGCGACAAAGTTTTTACCAAATGTACCGGCAAGCAGTTTCCAATAGACTTACAACTCGCTATAGTTTTGTTAAGATAAGGATCCACTGAAAATACATATATGTCATTGGCATAATCTTATAAACATATACAAAATAGTGCTACATTACTTCAATGTCCACATTTTCCAAAACAAAATCCAACAGCAATTTATGCTCCACTTCACTACACTTTTTTGCATTTTTGTTCGAATGAGCTTTTTCTTTTGGTTATCCACTATAAGAACACTTTACGATTTATTAAAATAAAATAAAAAATCATTTAATTAACATCATCAATGTACACGAAAATTGCCAAAACACAAATATTTTTTTAGAAATGTATCACAAATGACTTTTTTATTATATTTATTTAGAAACTGCAACAGCTGATTGTGAGTTACCAACTTAAAACTATTTTATCAGGGGTGCCGTGTCGTTAATTTGTTAAATGTTAATCCGGTAGCGCGTTAAATATACAAAAACCAAATGCGTGTAAAAAAGTAACGATTAACGACTAACAAGCTCGGTGTGAATACCATAAAAAAGTATATTTTAACGTTTAATATGAAAACAATAACAAAGCATAACAAAACACTCTGTTTATATAAAAAAAAACCAAGCCGCTCTACAGACTCCACTATAACTAGGAAAATGCATCGTGCGGTTTAAAGGCTTCGTGATATATGCCCAGTATTTTTTTTTTTTTTTAATTCCCCAAGCTTATCCCGCTAAGTTCTACGCTTGACTGCAGGAAAGAAACCAGAATCTCTGACGGGAATCGAACCCGAAACCCCGCCGCTGGTAGACTATCACACTACTACCTAGCCTACCGGGGCACATGGTTGAATAGTGGACCAAAATTTTACATGCAGAGTGCGCTTTATCAAGAAAATCCGCGGTGCACGTACTTGTTCAACAATAGTGTAACAACTACAAATTTTTATATTTTCACTTTGTGGAAAAGATCGACATGTAATATTGGTTCAAAAATGCTGTTTCATATCGATCCTTAACCGCGAAAATAGTTTAAGCGCCAAAAATCTTATTTTACGGGAGAGATTTTTTTTTTTATTTTATTTCATATAAATTTTGTATGAAATTTGACACTTAAGCCTAGTACTCTGTTCAAATTTGTGAAAAATGTTGAGCATCATTTATTATTTCACACGAAAATTTTGACATGTATCGATGCGAGTTTGTACAATTGGCCGATTTTATTCCTGCAAAGTATGCGACATTGTTTTGCATATGTAAACAAACCCCACATGTATTTTACTAAAAATAATTTTTTTTAATAAAAAATTTAATAAAAAAGAAAGTAAATATGGTTAAAAACTGTTACCGGTTGTGTTATATTAATTTTTTATTTCTTATTAAATAATCAGTTCATCCTTTTTTGCTTTTGCTTAAAATTCCACGTGAAAGAAGTGCAGCTCACTTTATTTCGCAGTTGTAAAAAAATGTTGCCAGAAACATTTCGGAACTTTTTCACAAAATGAACAGAGTACCACTCTATCAACATTATTTCATAAATATTCCGCACAAGTTTTTTTCATATGCTTTTTGACAGCATTTCACGTGAAATGTTGAACAGAGTACCAGGCTTTACGATAAAATTGTTCTTGCTTTAAAATCGTAACGTTAGGTTGCGTGACCATGACATTTTAGGAGATGATGCAAGTGTTGCCAATAAAGTCATTTATTAAAATAAACGAAAATTGAAAATTATGTCGCTTACGTAATTTCCGCGGACTCGATATGCCTTTAATATAAAATTAAATATTGTTTTGCATCGACTGAAAACTTTTAAATTTTGAGTTAATACAGTATTGTATTATTTTTTACAATTTAAAAATTCTATCGAGCTTAAAAAAGACCCTTCTTAAACACATATTAACTCAACTAAATGAACACATACATTAATATATATTTTGTTTATATACAACTCAATAATATAGTTTAACTTATGGGCTTCTTTTACAATATACATACATACATACTTACATTATATAAATACTATAAGTACTCGTGAACAAAAAAAGTATAATTCCACTATTTGTTATAAGCATTTACCATTTTTTTTTAGTTTTTTTTTTCATTATATTGTTCAGATATTCACTTTACAATACAAACAACTTACAGTACATTTTAAAGAATGAGAAGGTCATAAGCAGCAACAAAACTAAGAAAACTTAAACCTCTCAAACAAAATAAAAAGCCACAACTAAAATTGTTTACTATATTAAAAAAAAAAAAAAACACTAAATGTATGTAGATACATTGTTGTATGTAATTTTGTATGTATACAGAGGCATGCTCTTTTATTTGAAACTGGATAATGCTGGACCAGGTCAAAATGTTGTTTATACTACAATATTTATTTTGTTATTCTTAAGATACAAAACATCAGCAAACACACCAGTCTATTTGTATGGATTCGTCTGAAGTTTGTTGTGTTATTTTACTCAGTTCTTTTTTTTTAATGTTTTGTTATGTTTGAGCATTTTAAATTGAAAACTGTATTGTTATTTAAATTTTGTTTTTGTAGTGGTTTGCTGATGAGAGCCGTATAAAATGGTGAATATGTTGATGAGAGACCTTGTTTTACAACTTGTATATGCAGGTATAAGAGTTGTTTGGTGTAATTATGATATTCTATTGATATTTTCAGGTATTAGTAAGAGATTATTTCAAGTTAAATTAAGAGAGTTCTGTGGTTAATTAAAACTGAGTCCTATTTGATTTAAAAAAATATATCTGCCCCATAATGGTGAATATTTATGAGATTACATATTTATTAAAAATTTGGATTAAAAACCATAAATAGTTCAACAAAATAACCACAATACTAATTATTATTTATTAATTAAATATATTTGTACTACGTATCCGCTTGGATCATTTTTATCTTACACAAATGCATTTTGTGTTTATGTTTACATACTTAAGCACAATAAAGCGAATTTCTATCTTTGTAAAATTCATTCTTAGTAAAAGCAATTTTTTGCATAGCCTGAGTCAATTCTTTATAATATTCTGTGCCAGATGCATCTTGGAGGTTATAAGCATTGCCCAAAATTGCACTAACCCTTAAATTCCTGAAACTTCAAATTTTATACCGGACTTTAAATCGAGTTGTGCACTTGTAATCATTAATTTTTAATATTATCCAAATAAAAAATATGAATAGTATCAAAATTGATTCTTGCTTTATTTGTGCAATTAAATATATAAAAAATTAATTTTATTGTTTTTCACTTTATATGGTGAATAACATAAGCAGATTGATATTTTTTAAAAATTAAATAAGGAAAAATAGGCATTTAAGGGGTTAAGTTTAGCTGAACGTAAATTTTTCAAATAATTCTTCCAACTCTTGTGTGAAATATTTTTCTACTAAGGCCCGTTTTTACAACTTACCGGCAACTTGTTCAATTAAAAAACTGAATTTTTTCAAGATAATTGACTTATTAAAATAAAAATTGGTTTTTTTATAACAACAAGCAACCTTTATGAAAAACAGGGGCCAATTAAGGCATTCGATATCGAGCGACATTTCAATTAAGAACAAGATTAATATGACTTAAACATATAAGAGACTGATTAAGGGTGACCTGTCTGTGAAAGCCTGGGTTCGAATGTCAAGAATTAAAAAAAAAAATATCAATAAATTTTAATTAATTTCATAAAAATAATTTAATGAAAATTAAATTTGATAAAATTTAGCCCTAATTAAAATTATCAAAATTTGGATTAAAAACCATTCAGTAAAAAAAAAAAAATAACCACAATTAATTAAAATATATTTTCCTGAAAAAATCTATTTTTTTTTTATTATCTACGGGTATTAAAAGAACTGTTGAATATAAGTTTTATATCTATATTTGAGTTCGCAATCCAATATTACATCTCAAATTAATCACAGAAATATTGGTCATGTTCTTTTGAATTTAACATATTTCGACTAGATTTTAAAAATGATCCTGGTTAGAAAACTCATTAAAGTCCGGATGTGCGATTAATCAGTTAATTTAAATATTGATTATTTAATTAAGTTTAAGATTAATCATGTGCATAATTAATCGATTATTAATAATTTTGATTAATCAAAATTCAAATTAAATTGATTAGTCAGTAGTTTGAATAATTTAATTTTGAATAATTTTAAGCCCGTGTTTTTATTTTTTTTTTTTTTTTTTTTTAATTTATGTACACATTTATTGTTTTTAATCTACATTATGTTAAAAGGTTTACATAGTAGAAAAGTGATTAATAATGCTGGACAATTAGCGAATCTACCGAAAAATATCTTTTTGTTTTTATATTTTAAAATAAAACTTATTTATGCGGTTATCAGGCATGTCCTGAAAATCCCTTTTTGTGAAAGTGCTTTAAAATCACAAGAAAGGTGTTCTGGGCAAAAATCTTTTTTCATAATTGTGATCTTAAACGCGATGGTTGAGCATTTGAATATTCACAATTTAAGTTAACCGATTAATTGATTCATCAGTAAATTGATTAATTAAAAAGTTTGATTAGTCGATAAGTAAGACATTCCTACATAAAACTTAATTTATTTTTACTTGTATGTATGTGTATACACATTTAAGTTAAATAAAAATATTTCAAATAAAATTCTGTCATAATTTTAGTTTTTCAATAAACATACATACATCGTTCATACCTGTTCATCGAGTTCAAACGTTGTTTTTGTTTTAAATATAATTTTCTATGCGAACGTTGACATTCAAAATCGTTAAACAGGCAGATAAATATTAAAAAGACTGTTAAATTTCAAGGGCCGATGTTGATTTTGAATAAAACACAAACTATTTAGGAAATTATTGTAATTTTATTTTATTATGATATATTGGTATTACTCAATTATGTATGGAACAAAAAATCGGCCCTCCGATGGTCCAAATTTTCGATGACCCTGAGGCATAATGGAGGTTCTATGCCGTTAATGTGCCGAATTATCTCATCCTTTAGCTCTTGAATTGTTGCTGGCTTATTGACGTACACCTTTTCTTTCAAATAACCCCAAAGAAAAAAGTCCAACGGTGTCAAATCACATGATCTTGGCGGCCAATTGACATTACGTGAGATAACACGGCCATTGAATTTGTTGCGCAAAAGAGCTTTTGTTTCGTTAGCTGTGTGGCAAGTGCCACCGTCCTGCTGAAACCACATATCGTCCACATCAATATCTTTCAATTCGGGCCATAAAAGGTTCGTTATCATCTCACGATAGCGAACACCATTCACAGTAACTGCCTGACCGGCCTCATTTTGGAAAAAATACGGCCCGATGATGCCGCCAGCCCATAAACCGCACCAAACAGTCACTCTTTGTGGGTGCATTGGTTTTGCGACAATCACTCTTGGATTATCATTCGCCCAAATGCGGCAATTCTGTTTATTGACGAATCCACTGAGGTGAAAATGTGCCTCATCACTGAAGATGAAGTGCACGATATGCATTTTGATTTGAACGCCCATTTTCATAATAAGTCTGGATAACTTTAACACGTTGTTGGATTGTGTATCTCTCCATGGTTCAAATTGAGTAAGTCTGAAATAGATAAATGTCAAATAAAATTCGGAAAAAAACTTGGCGTTTAGGTGTGGTTCACATTCAACATCGGCCCTTACAATTTAACCACCCTTTACTACAACTACAATAAACCGCAGAATATTGATTAAAAATTGTTAAGGAGGTACAAATGTATTTATAAGTGAACCGAATATTGTTTAAATTAAACAATACATTTTTATAAAATTTTATGCAAAACGTTTATACCCACCCTTCGGGTAAATACCACGATATTTACTAATTCTTACCTAATTTTCTCTATTTACCGGGTATTTACCAGTTGGGTTTTTACTCTTTTCCCATCTACATATAAAAATGTTTAATTTTAAAACATAAGGAAATCAATATAAACCATTTTGAAGTTATAAAAAACTAAAAAAATGTCACGAATTTTATATTTGGCAAAGAAAGCAATGTAATTTTCAACAAACGAATTCAAAATTATATTTTAGAATCTTCTAATAATATTCCTTCAATGGCTAAATTGTGTCAATGAATTCAAACATATTTCACTATGCCCTGTCAAAACAAAACATGCAATTTGTAAATATGAAAAAAATTAAAATCTGTCATAAATGAAAAAAAAAACAAAAAATATTTTTAAAATATTTTTTTTTTCTAGAATCTAACCTAAAATAATTCAGTTCAATTAAAGTTCCTGCAAATCATTTTGCAAAAGTTTGACATAAAAATTATGCTACTACGGCTAAAAATTTTTCAAGCCTAATATTGAAAAAAAAAAAATAAATCTGAGGCAGAATGGTGCCAGAAAACTTTTTGGTATATATATATATACATAAATACATACAGCATACATACATACTTATTTATTTTTTCATTTTGCTATATTTTTAATTTTTTGTATTCGTTAACAATTGTTTGTTATTAGTTTTTCTCACTTAGTTTTCCAATTTTTTTTTATGGAACTTTTCATATTTTTTGGAGGTTATTTGTCTGGCATTTAATGAAGCACAAACTGTTTATATCCGTTTGAGACAAATTAACTTTTTTTTTTTGACCTCATAAGAAAAAGAAAATAGTTATAACGATTTTTTATACACTGTTAAAAAAGTTTGTTTTTCTTTTTTAGATCGTTTCATTTCTTTTTTATGCTCCTTTAGGTTGTGCTCTTGTTTTTTTTAGCGTCTTTGTATGTCTTTAATGGCATTCGTATATAATTACGACTTTATAATACCCGTGTAGACTGTTTTTTTAATTTTCCATATTGTTGTTCCTCTGTGTTTAATGTAATTCAACTATCATTTAAGCAAATATAGGGTGGCGCATAAGTAACGTTATGATTGGCAAAAAAATACATAATTAGACGAGCTGTGTGAGCCACAATTCTAGATTGTTTCTACCTCGGGCCTTAAATATTTTACAATTATTGCCCGGTATTGAATACCATTCACATTCACAACCATAACTTGTTCATTATTTGGCCCAATAATCTTTCTACGGCTATTTCACACCATAACGTGCATTTTAATCGTTGCAGCTTATGTTCAACAATTATTCTTGGATTTTGGGTGCCCCTATTCTTTTTTAAGAAAATGGGACTCATCGCTCATTTTTCGATATATGAATAATCAAATGCTGACTTCCAAAATAAAATTAAACAAATTTGTTTTGTGCTGAGTTGCTTCAACATCAATTTCCCAAGTTTTTCAAAGTTAATTCTGCAACAAAAAAATGTATATTTACTTCTTAAAGTAGAACGTTCATTACGCGCCACTCTGTATCAAGCTAAAAGTAGAAAAAAAAGAGAGTTGAGAAAATCAATAAGTTATAAAAATACTTACAAACATACATAAATACATATTTATATATGAATGTTAATACTCAAATGAAAGAGTACAGAAACCTGTAAAGAAAGAAAAAAAAATGAACATTACCACATATACGGGTAACAACTATGCCCTTATTCTTCCAATGAATAGACAGACAAACCGACGTTTTTTTTATAAATACATATATACAAACATATATATACAGACGTATATTTATTCAAGTATATATATTCAATAGTTCATAGTATTTAGTTGCTTTTGCCTTAAAACCAGCTGTTTGTTATAGAAAAGGAATTTATTTAATATTTAGAAAACAGGAAGTTGTACTGCAAAAAATTAGCTGGTGTTAGTCGAACGCAAAGTTTCCTTAAATAATTCGATTCTTTAAATAACAAATAGACTTTTTTAGCCTTTGTTGCCTATTGAAAATATTTACAGTACTTTTCGCTTACAGTCACATACTTTAGTTGCAGACAAAACGTGGACTATATCGCTAATGGGATATATACATATATGCAACTATGAGGCATATAACCGAATTTGAATATAATCAAGTAATGTGAATATAGAAAATAAAAATTTCATATAAATAACACCGACAACATGCTTATGGCTTTGCAACACACTAAAAATAGTATAAGAAATAGTTAAAATAACAACAATATTTCATAACTGATACCGAAGACAAAAACTAATTTTTTACGAGTAAAATAAATTTATAGCGAATGTGATTTTAAATGTAACTGTTTTATTGATAAATAAATTAATTATTAAACAGTGTTTTATCATTTGGCTACACTTTGCTGTTAATAAGTGTGGCATCCTGACTGCTGTAATTAGGGTAGATACAAAAAGAAGTTCTTTTTTGGTTGTTAGAATAAAACGAGGAGTTCATTCTTGTACCAGCAACAGGAGTGAGGCAATTTTCTTAATAAAGTGGAAATATTAAATTAAATTAACCTGAGTTATTTCTAGTCCGTAAAATAACGGGCTCAACAGAGTTGATGACAAAAATAAAACGATTTAATTCTTACTTTCTTAAGATGGACTGTGGTTTCGAAAACTAAAAAGAACTTTGTTAATATTGCTAATGTGACTATAACGCCATTAATTTGCTTCACTTTTCCCTTTGATGACTATTGATAGATGGCATATATGGTAAATATGCTGATACCGCTAAATGGACTATAACGTTAATACATAATTTATATTAAATAGTCTTATAGCGGCAAAATAAAAAAATAAAATGGACTATATCACTAATGTGACTATAAGCGGTAGTGGCTATAAACTAAAAGTACTGTAGCAGTAAAAATTTAAAAAAAATACTTAAATTTAAATTTTTATATTAATCTACTCTACTCTGAACAAACGAAATACCCGGAGGTTTTTCGACAACTTTTGTGTTTCGCTGGAGTCTACAGATTACAGAAATAAAAATCGTTGTTTAATGTCGTTAAGTCCGTTTTTTTAGTTAAGTAACTGTAATATAAGAGGTATAAATTTAGAGAGCAGCCACTTCCTTAGCTGCTTAATGGCCACCTTAATCAATTTTTTGTTTGTTAAGCTCCTTTATGCTCGCTAGGCGATGTTATAAAAGCGAGCACATATGCAGCTTTCCAAAGCATCTACCCGCATATACAAAACATGCTAGAAGTTTGGTTTGAAAACCATTTTATGTTGCTGTTGCTATTAATACAATTTTATTTGCATTTAACTATATCATGAAACTTCAAATATTTAAATAGAATATAGCAACAAACATAGGTATTATGAAATGCAACAAAAATTTAATTTATTTATTTATTATTATTTGTCTATGGATTTTTCCTTACAGACATTTTACAAATTAAAATTTACACTTAAGTAAAAAAGACTATAAACAAACATTTGATTACATAACATTAATTTTACAATCAATTAAAAAAAAGCCATTCTTAATCTACTAAATGACTATGGATCCAATGAAAAGTCAAAAAATCTATATATGTAATTGATTGAAAATGTTGCACATTCATTTTAGAGGATCTGACTCACCATAATTAGCTCTAAAGAATTTGACGTATAACAGTATGATATTTCGGGATTGTCTTTGAGGAATATTAAATGAATTTTCATTAATATAAGATTCAGCGCTGATATCACCATTAATAATGCTCAAAAAAAAACGACACAGTGGGGGGCCAGTCGAGCTGTGTATGACCGCAAGGTTAGTGGGTTGAAATGCTATCCTCGAAAACAGAAGAGCATGAATTGTTTCTGAACCGTTTCGGTTGAATAAGAATACGTTTGGTAAATGGGGTCCCATTTAATCGATCCATATTCAAGAATCGTCCTAACTAGTGACCTTTATAACATTTTTCTAATATACGGGCCATCAAACTCTTTTGGCCAACGTTTTATATATAAAATGTTCGTATAGCTTTATCATAAATAAATAATGCGAATTAAAGCTCAGTTTAGGGTCAAGTAGTGTTCCAAGATCAAGGAAGTTTTCAACTATATCAACTTGAATGCCTCCTAGGAAGAAATTACCTGTAGCTGGGTTATTTCTTGAAAAACGCATTAGTTTACACTTTTAGCTCCGTTAACTTTGCTTCACACCATTCATAAAAACAATTTAGATCGTTTTGAAGACGTTGATGATCTTACGCATGATTGTAAGTTAAAAATATGTTTACGTCGTCAGCATACATCAGAACATTTGAAAACTTTATAACTCGAGGCAAATAATTTATAAAAAGCAAGAACAATAGAGGTCCAAGGTGGCTGCCTCGGGGTAGTCCCTGATTTATTTTTCTAGAAAACGTTTTATTAAAAAGGACGGCTTGGACCCTATTCTATAGATAAGAGTAAATCCACCTTAAGCTGAGATTTGTTAACCCCATAAATAGAAGTTTCTTTACCAAAAGAAAATGATTAATTGTAAAGAAAATTTATACAACTATTAGATACCAGCAGAATGTAATGAATTTCTGTCCCGCTACGGCCTTCGTGAGCATTCGTTGTATCTTATAACTAGATAGTGCCTATTGTAAATTTTATGTATTTAACTTTATTATTTAAACAAATAGAATCTAGGAAATATACACACGAAAACTCTGATAGTGTATAGAAAATATTCCTGGAAAATATTGAAGGAATAAGACTATTAAAGTATAAAAGCTTTTGAGGATTGTAATTTGACTTAGAATACACATTCGAATAATATCAAAAATACACTAAGTTTGTCATTCCATGTAAAACTGTTTAAATATTCATCTGGGACCCTTTGAGTAATTCTTATGGCCGTTTTCTCATTTCACGATTATCTTTTTTTCCCAACGAAAAACTGCACATTAAAGAAATTTAGTTTCTATTCTGTCTCAAATCTAACCAGCATTCATCTGCCAATTATTTATTTTCCTTTTATTTGCCGTCAATCAGTTGACTCTCAACTTTTACGTGTATTTTGCGAAGGGTTGCCAACTGAAAAAATTGTTTTTTTTATCGGTATATTGAGAAACCCAAAATCGTTAATACCATGTTCACACGGAAATCAATATTCATGTTTCGCTCTCTTATTCCTGTTTCGCGCCCAAAACATGATTGAAACGACTTGTTTCCCCATACAAAATTTTAAGAGCGAAACAGGTCGTTTCATTTTGAAACAGGCTGCGAAACAGGAAAAATGGACTATCATCTCCAATTTTGATAACAGTTATCGTTAGTTTATCTGAGCTAGCTCTCAAAAAAAATCAAAACAAAAAAAAAAAAAAAAACAAAATACCAATTGATGTTTAATAAAATAAAGTGATAATAATAACATAATAACATTAATAAAAGTATTAAATAATATATTTTTAAGTTTTATTTACTTTTTTATCTGTTTTAAAAAAAATCACACTAACAACACAAAAAAATATGTCAAAATGAAACAAGAACGAATCGTATGAACAGCGTGCATGTTTGGCCATCTAGTTTCAGAGAGCGAAACCAGTGGTTTATATCGTCGTATGAACATAGCATAACGGACTGTTTATCGGTCTAATAAATTAATGCTGATATCAAGTAACAGACAGTTTATCGATACATTGAGAAAATGGCCATAAGTTGATTTAGCCATGTCCATTTGTCCGTCGAAATTACGCTCACTTTTGAAGGACTCAAAAGAAAGAAGAACATTAGTGTCAATTTCTTTCTAGTTCTCCTAATGAGCTTGGGATTTAAACCCAACATTGGTTGAGTGGAATAAGAGTTATGAATCAAAATGAGGAACAACCGCCCTAAAAAATTGATAATTTTGTTAGAAAACAAGCATAAATAATGCATGAATACACATATTGATATGAGATTTTGTACAAAATCATGCTATATGACTATAAATCATTAGACTAAAGAAGATCGAGATGATTGATTTCCCATTTTATTTTATGACTGTTTTGTAAAGTCTGCTGAGATCTTGAGCCAAGAAAGAAGAAATCAGCGTTTCTGATTTTGTTCTTGAGTAAATGAAAACGTGCTATTACGTTAACCAACCAAAAGGTTTTGTCTTTGCAGATGCTTTTACTTCGAAATCACTTCTCTACTAGCTCTATTTAAGATTTGTGGATTCAATTCTTCTTCAAATGATGATTAAATTATTGAATAAAATGTGGAAAAAGGTACTTCCTCTGAATGATAAGTGCGGATAAGTAATTTTTTTAAGATTATCGCCTCGCAAACTTATACATCCGATGTTACAGTCATCGAAATTTTGCTTGTTTCTATTAAATAGGCACTTAGAAACTAACAGGGCTTCTTTGATTACTGTTACACTGTCTTAAGTGTTCATAACATATTTTGCATATTTTGCAGTGGATGTATTTGACCCCAACTTTCGTTTCAAGTTTCACAAAATAAACACTTTTTATACAATCTATTAAAGATGTTTTGCACTCTTTGACTGTGTACTCACAACAAATGAAAAAAACCCATTTCGATATTTGGAACGATTTTTTTTTCCCAAAAAAGGACATTTAGTTTACTAATAGAAATGAATAGATAAGAGCAAAACCTTGTCCAAAACTACATGTAGGAAAACAATTTTTAAATTTAAAATCCACTTACGGAATCTCGACATTGTAATTTGTAAGTGTCCGTACAAAAGTTTTTGATAGGATCAGTTAATAGTCAACCCTTGTAAAATTTAAGCATATTCACGAAAAGCTATTCTGATCAGTGTTCGGAAATAAACAGAGCATTATTTAGCGTTCGGCTCATACACCCAGGAACAATATGTTTTTCCAGTGATTGTGCAGACCAGCACAACCCTTAATACCGTTCGGTACTATTTTCAAGAAAGAGCCGAACATTATTGTTCTTCGTTAAAAAACAGAAAAATTGTAGTGATACTACCCATTAAAAAAATTTGGATGTTTTGAAGCACTTAAGAGAAAAAGCGCATAATCGAGCGCTTCAATAAAAGAGCTTTTATAAAGCAGTAAATGATATAGAATAAAACATACAAAAAAGCTGCTATTTTAGTGCTGACAACGAAGAAGGTTGCAAACCGAAAAAAATAAAAATAACCGAAAATGATTGGAAAAAGGCATTTAAACAAGTAAAAGCAAAACATTAATGAATATGTTAATATAGTTGGCCCCTAAAAAGGCACTTTAGGAGTGCTTTGTTTGCATGTTAAAAGAAGCGCTTATTGTCAGCAGAAACATCCCATCAGCAGGTTTGAAGCGATTTGAGGTATGAATTCATACCCAAAACCTGCTCCTTTTGGAGCACATTTTTTACTGGGTGTAGACAAACATTATATTTCAATGTTCTATAATTTTTCTTTTTTTACATTGATAAACAAATAAACAAACATCAAATTTTAGCAACGACCGCAGCACAACCAGCTTGTGTGTGTATTGTGTATGTGTTTTGGTTGGGTAAAATTATATTGCTGCTTTTTTGTTTTCGTTTGTTTATTTTTTTTATTGTAAAAAATGTTTGGTTTTTTTAACAGCCAAAACGGCGCTATGCACAACAGAAACGAACGAACATTAATGAGCTGAACCGAACCCAATGAAGTTTGTGGTTAAAACAAAACCGAACGGAATTAAATGTTCTCATTTTTTTGTTGAGTTGGATAAGAACAGTATTATTTTTGTGTTTGAAAGATGACAAATAGGTAAACGTTATTTTGATTAATGATTTTCTACACAAACACTATTAGCGTTTGTGGTTTCCACATATCTACCGAACCGAACACTAAGGAGCGATATTAAGTGTTTATTTTCGAACACTGATTCGGATCCTAAAACCGTTTTGAAAGTAGAAACAGATCATCTTACTTGCAGGGATTTTAATGATACATGTCAAGGAATATAGCCGATATACACTTGAATTAGGGTAAAAACACCCTCTCCAAGAAATAAAGAATTTCGTTAGAAAATGTTAAAGCAAATTTAACCATTATAATTAATTTGTTAATGGCCAGATTTTCAGAAATCTAATGTTTCATAAGTCAAAAATAATCTCAAATTCAAAAGATGAATAATGTCGGTAATATAAGTGACCTCTCAATTCGAAAGTACGGAAGTCAAAGGTTAAAAACCACTTTTGTATATTGCTTACCTGAAGATATCAACATGTTTCTCCCGTCATTTACTTTCATCTATTTTAAAATTCTGTTATTTAAAATTCTCTTTAAGTGTTCCAAGTGTCTTTACCAATCAAACACATTCACCTTTTAGCTCTTTATACCACATAAGGGCTTAAAATTTAGTGCAAAGCACAAACGAAAAAACAAACTTGGAAAAGAATAATGAAAAAATGAAATATTAAAAATATGCTGGCGTCTCTTAACTTGTTATCCTTAAATAAAAATAATAAAAAAAAAAAAACGAAAGAGAAAGACGGTTTTGTAGTTTTTTTTCGAAATATTTTTGCAAGTGTGTTTTTTTCTGTTTAAGTTGGCGTTTTTTTCTTTTTTTTTAGTCGGACTTTTTTCTTTTGTTGTGGCTTAGATAACACTTAACTATAATTTTGTTTTCTACTAAACTATATTTAATATAAGATATGTATAGTTGATACATAGTTTATATATGTATGTATATATATGTATAGTTTATACATAGTTTATATATGTATGTATATATAAACATACATATGCACACATACGCTACATTCTAAGTGTACGTAAGTAAGAATATTTATTTCGTACTTAGTTTTTTTTATATGCACTGGATGTGTTCAAGGCTTTATTTTGGCTAAATGCCAAATAAAATACATATTTTACTTTATTACTTATGTTGTAATATGTTTTTTTGTGTCTGTTTTTCTCTATATACAGAGTGGTCCAAAAGAACCGAAGAGGTTTCTTAACTTTAAAGCGAATTCAATACATTATCCTTTTTTTTTTGTTACAATAAGTTAATTTTGACACGAAAAATAACGTTGCGTAAGTGCCACGCATTTTAAGCTTTGCTTAGTCGTGCTTCTTAAAGCTTTATACCAAAGCTGTCCTTGGAGTCCAATCACCGCATTCAATATCGAGTAAACTATCGTATCGTGTAAACTGACATATCGAATGAAAACTCGAGAGATGTAATGTCTTTTGTTGTTACTCAATTTCGAATGCTAGCATCTAAAATTGCCATACATTTCATTGATTGAATTGATCAATTTTGCTCGATATCGTACACGGTGGTACATTTCCTCTGTTAGTTGAAATATACTCTATGGCTTATTTGCGTACATCTGTTCTTGTTAAAACCCCCAACGAAAAAATCTGGAGCCCTTATATCCGGTGTAGAGGCGCACATTGAAATTAAATCGCTGTACATTGAAACATTGTGTTCACTAAAATGTCCTGCAATGGAGTGACCGTTTATCTTCCGTTATCCGCAGAGACTCAATAATGTTCAAACCAAATATATGGGTGCTCCTCCACAACTGGTAAACAAAATCTAACATTCCGCGACATAACCTAGCATTTACACATGCCACTGCACTCAATACACTCACACTTTTTTACTTATACACTCACATTTTTCGCAATGGCAGCTCCAGTGGCAGCAAAAAATGCATGAGAGTGGAAATTTGGCACTTGCATGCCACTAAATGTCAAAACGATAAGCAATGTTACCCTTTTAAAAATTTAATGCAAATATACTGGATTGTTGTAAAATTGTAAATTATGTTTTAACTTGTTTAATGTATTTTTATGATGAATTTTTTGAAACGCGCATTAATAAAAGCAAGTTTGTTAATTATAGAGCATTAATATTGTTTAAATAATGCTTATATAAATAAATGAAAAAATTTCCTTAAAAATGTGCCAATATGATTAACTCGGTAACTCTATTTTGTTTTCTTATACTTTTTTTTTAATTTGAGAAGTAAACAAACTTGCTCAAGTTGACGCTTCAACGACATTTTGAAAATTAACTCGCAGTGGCATATTTAAACACAAAAGCCAATGGCATGAGATTCGACTATTTCGAACAAATTTTCTTTGATAATATATATACAATAGTGGCATGCCACTACTTGCATGTGTAAAGGCAGGGTAAAGGTTAAAAACTTCCTTTACCCGCACGTTATTCTGTGTGACCTACAAATCACTCACTCTCTTATATATGTATATGTATGTATTTAATTTTCCAGAAACGGTTGAAAGTTGAGTTTTCTGTTACCTGCCCGATTTACAACAAAATTTTTTTTAGTGCACACGACGTGTTTTTACTGGGAGTGGCGTACGTGTTAGTGTATTCGGTTGCGGTATATCCTGATTTATATTTTAAGGCTTAAAGCTAAGTCAACATGTTATTTAAATATTGAACATGAATGTTTTAAAGATTTCAAAAATTAAGCTCGATTCACCCATGCTTTGCGAACAATATTTTTGTCCAGACAATTTTTTTTATATTCAGTTTGACGTCTTACTTTTGAAAGAGAGAAATTTTTTGGCTCGCCAAATTTTTTCTTGAATTGGTTTAATACATGGTAGAATAAGAAAGAAGGTATAGTCGTTCAGAAATAAATCAACTAAGTTGCCACTTTTTCTATTTGTACATAAAACTTGTAATATTGTTTTTTTACTGAATAATTAAATAAAAAAGATATAAATAAAAATAATAAAATCACCTTTCTTTTTTCGTCCATTTTCTTAACCCTTGTATTAATTCCCGGGTACCCGGGTACCGACCTAGGTATATTAACATGAAAAAATGTATTAAGGATTAAGATTTTTACACAAGCTTCTGGATAGTCGTTATTTAACTTAAAATAAAGCGAATTCAGATTCTGGATTTATTGTATTGCTCCTTTAATACTCAACATGCGCACCCGTGTACCCCGGTACGCAATACAATACACTTTATGGGATAACACAAACACGTTTGAACTGCTCAAAAAATTCAATAAACTAATTTCTGGATCATACAATTACTTAAGTTTAGTTTTCAAAGCGTTGATATTAAATTACGGGGAAGTCTCATTTACATATCATGTTTGACCAAAATTGTTCAACTAAAAAATACTGTCCTATATAAAAAATTTAAAATTTAACCCGTTATGCAATACAAAGTTAAAAAATCAAATTTTAACATAAATTTAATTTAATACGCTTTTAAAAAGCTTGAAAATTAATTTTAATTTCATAAAAATATAGATTTTTAATACATTATAGTATATGGTTAACCGGGTACCCTGGGTGCTAAACAATGTGGAATGAGTTGTTTATAAACACAAGGGTTAGACACACTTTTAGAAACCAATTCAAGATAAGTGGTTTGCTAGTTGTGCTGCCATTTTGTATATTTGCTTACAGCTTTGTTTCTGCAAACAAATTTTCCGAAATGGGTGAATCGTTCTGCAGAACACTCTCAGTATAAAAATTATATTCCAGACAAAAATATTGTTATGTTTTTTCCTTTAATCAACGCGTTTAAGTTCTTTTAATTGTAAATCCAAATGAATACACACACTTATTCAACAAAACTAACTTTATTTAAATTAATTATTTTGTTCACAAAATGGTATCTAATATTGTTATTTACGAACAGAACCGTTTAATGTCTCAAAACAAACTAAAACTAACATTTACAAACCAGCCTGTATTTATAGTCACCACAGGTAGTAGTTGTATACTAAGAGATTCAAGAATCTTCTATTCGAATGCAGACCATTCTGTTCGAAAACGAAATTCTACAACTAGCAGATTCAAGAACTTCCTTTTGGATTCTAGAACATTCTGTTCGAATTCGAGTTTCTATAATTAAATCTTAGTTCTAAAATACAGTGTAGCAAATTATAATTCAAACTAAAACGGCATAAATTATAATAATACAAGAAAACTTGTAACTAAAACTACAAATAATTCTTAGATAAATCTAATCGACCTTAAATTTCTGTTGTTTTGATGAAATTTCACACCGACTCTACGATGACACTAGATTTTGATTAAAATAAGTCAAAATCAAGTACTAAAAAATGTTTTGATGTAAAAAACAAAGCACACAAACCCAAGTTGCGGGTTGTTAAAATCAGTGTTCGAAAATAAGCCGAATATTACTTAGCGTAAGTTACAAACAACCAGAAACTATATCTAATTTTATAATGTTTGTGTACACAAGTACACAACCCTAAATACCGTTCATTACTATTTTCGCGAAAGTAACAAACATTTTGTACTGCTCTGTTTTTCGTTATAAAAGAGAACAATTGTAGTGTTTCTGTAGACATATATTATAGTTCAATGTTCTTTACTGTTTTCTCTGACATCGATGAAAGAATGAGCAAATAAAATAAAAATGTTTCTTACTAGTATTGTTGTTGCTTTAGGCGCCCTATGCTCCAGTGGGAGTTAGAGGAATATATATATTGTTGTTGCTTGACTACAGCACGAATAGCCAGAAATAGCCTTTTTTTGTTTTTTAAAAAGTTTTTGTTGGCTTTTTTTTAATATGCATATGTATTTTGTTTTCGTAAAAGTTTTTGTTATATTAACCAGAGCGCTGAGCGCGTCCGAAACTAATGAACAGTAATGTGCTGAACCAAACATAGCGAAGTTTGTGGTTTTTTGCGAACAACAGAACGCAATCAAATGTTCTCATCTTTATGTTGAGTTAGTTGGATTACTCCAGTCCATTATGTACGAAGATCACAAGAAGAGAAACGTTTACTACAAAAACACTTTTAGCGTTTGTGCTTTTCATATTTCTACCGTACAAAACACTCAAATACAGTATATAATATTTATTTTCGAGCACTGGTTAAAATTAAAAAAAAAAAATTGAATTTTCAAGAATATATTTAATAATTAAATAAAAATAAAAAAATGTGTAAATTACAAACAAAAGTTAAAAGATCTGTTCGTTGACTTTAGTTCTCGTCCATATTATGAAACATTTGCTGCAAAGCATTTGAGTTTGTAAGTAAGGGAAAACACGAAAAGATATGTGTACTTTGTTTCGTGTACAAACTATGTTTGTTAGTTTGTTATTAAAGACGAAGAAAAATAGTAAATGTAATGGACACGAATGCAATTTTAAAAGAGTATTGAAGAAAGTTAGTCAAATCGTATAAATTTAAAATTTCTGTTTTTGAGGTTTTTTCATTTATACACTCAAACGAAAAATCAATCCATCCGTACTCAAATCAATCCGATGCTGTATTAATAATACGGTGAGTACGGTTTTACTTGACCCAAGTACAGAAAGATAGATTAAAGTACGTATTTTCAATCGCGAAGTACTTAAATTGTCCATATTCAATCCTGATTTCGTACTTGAAATAACCCGAAAATGAGATTGCTTAAGAAAAACTAAGATTGAATCAATCTCAAAATGCGCTTGATTCTAGTTTTTTAAGGTTAATTTTATCCAGAATTCGTGCTTGAAAAACCCCAAAAAAGAAATTAGAAAGAAAAAGTTATTATGATTAATTAACTTATCCATATTACACCTTACAGAATAATAAAACACCAACATGATGCCCGATATGGTTTTTTGTCTTTAGAAATCGTATGAACATATTAAACCAAAATTATAAACTAAATGAGAAGCAATAGTTCAAATTTACTTTTTAACCCTTCGTGATACACATGAGCCTTGACAGACCTTTTTCAATGTTTATACAAAATCAAAACCTGCTTAAGCCGGAGAGTTAAACACAACGATAAGTTTTATCTCTTTGTTTTACCTGAGTTAAGCATTTTATACTTATTTCAAGAAATTCCGGGATTGATTTTCGAAAGTAATCACATTAAGTATTGTTTTGAGTACGTTTTAGTGTTATTCTTACTCGTTTCGTTAAATCATAAGAAACTTGATTT
The DNA here is from genome assembly GCA_930367215.1 of Pollenia angustigena. Taxonomy (NCBI): domain Eukaryota; kingdom Metazoa; phylum Arthropoda; class Insecta; order Diptera; family Polleniidae; genus Pollenia; species Pollenia angustigena. The sequence continues at coordinate 181,334,442 of OV884057.1, read as the reverse complement.
ATCCCGAGTGTTTTTCTTTCTGTGTAGGTTTGTTTTGGAAAAAATTCGAAACGTCGCTGCATTTAAAAGAAAGTATAGCTTTCCTTAACGGTAATTTTATTGAGGATTTTTTTTAGTTTATTCAATACACTGAACCGTCTTTGAGTTACGCGAATTGATGTTTTGCAACCTTGTCCATTTTCGAAATAATGGTCTATATATTTTTGTATAATTAAATTTAAAAATGTTTCGGCTGAGATTATCGAATTACTTTCTTAGCAAAAGTTTAATGGTTTCTTGCGATGGTACGAACAGAGATCTGGTGGATAAATACTGAAACAAGGCACTTGAGGTCAATGGTCCCTGAGGACAAAACCTTGGTCTTCTTTGATATATCATACTTTAAGCTCGGATTGTTAATGCCTAAGATAAAAAGAAAAATGAAAAAGGCGACCCCTACATTCGGCTTTTACCTTTTTTTTAAGTTACGGTCTAACGTACATATATGAACGTATGTATGTAGTCATTGCACAACAAACTGTCAGCCAGCTGTTTTTAGTTCAAAAAGAAAACAAAAATTGCTAATATAAATAAAATCTTTTAGAATTGGGTGACATATAAATTCACTATTAGAATTTTACGTTGACCAATTTCTACTATCCGACGTTGACATTTATTTGAAGATAATGTTTGTCGTCAGTCCTTGCGTTGCGTTTAAATAATTTTGTTGTTTTCAGGTCATCTTTACAAAACTCTGAAAATATAATAGATCATATAAGCCCCTTCGCTTCTTTTGGGTCACCCTGTATTTACTTTCTTTGTGTTAGTTGTTAATATTTTTCTTATTTTTGTATAAAGAACTTTGTCAGGGTTATTGCATAAAAAAGTTTAACATTTTGCTATGTGCACATGATATTTTCATTTAAGTATTTCTTTTTTTTTTGCTTACAAAAGTTAATTACTATAAAAATGTCAAAACGATCCAACTTAAAGGCAAACAAAAAAGAAATTCTTAATTATTGCATAAAATAGAATATATTATTATTAACATAGTTTTTTTCTTGTTTGTGTATAATTTTCATATTAAATTAAACCAAATAATGAAAAATTGTTTATCAACTTTTGTTTTTGATAGCAAAAGAATTTATTTTTATATTAAGTAGATTTCGTTTTATGTAAAAATCTTATTTGTGGATCTAGATAAATCTGTTAGAGTTCTTTTTTTAAATAATTATATTTGCCTCCTTTTTAAACCGAACTTAGGCAAAAAGGAAGCTCAGCAGCTAAAGCTAAACCTCGACCGCTAAAATGCCTTAGAGAACACAAAATTCAAAAATGTTTGCGATGTCATTAAAAGCTTAAATTGCGGCGAATTAAATTTGTATGGCGTTGCCAAATTTAGCAATGCATCGTTTCCCTGTAGAATACAGTTACAAAAAAGCTTGATCTTTGTGAAGCCTGGTACTCTGTTTAACATTTCACGTGAAATGGTTTCCAAATTTATTTGACAACAAATAATGTTGCTATATTCGGTTGTGCCGTATCTTCAGTACCTTTCACCTACTACCCACTATCACACATTATCAAACAGAATTTAAATAGAAAACACGACAACACAAAGGGATTTGATGGGTAAAAATTAGAGGCAGTCATGGTTTTTTTCATATGTTAACCATTTGTGATACGATCTGGCTGAATTTCCTATCATATTTGGGGTCTTACGAAACCCAATTATTTGTATACTGTACATTTTAATGTTCTGTTGTGTTGTTTTTCACATTGATGTAGGATTTTGCAAACAAAAAATTATAGCAACACTTCTGATTAGTTTTGTTGTTGCTTGGAATTTGCACTACCACAGCGTGAATAAACTGTGTGTATTTGTATTGTGTACATGTTTGTTTGTGTAAAAAATGTTTGTTGTTGTACATGTTGGCTTGTTGTTTTTTCTCGTTACATTTTTGTTTATGTAAAACCTTTTTTGTCGTCTGAACCAGCAAAAATGGCGCTGAGCACAACTGATACTAACAAACATTAATGTGCAGAACGGAACACAACGAAGTTTTTTCCTTATTACGAAAAAGAGTACGATGTGAAATGTTCTCATCTTTATATTTTAAGGTTAGTACTTATATCAGAAACAGAAAATTGATTTCATATTTTTACCGTACAGTACACTAAAGTACAGTACATAAAGTTTATTTTCGAACTCTGGTTTAAATGAACAGAATTGTTGATTTAAGCCTTTTTAGAGATTGTTTCACAGCTTGTAACATAAAAAGTTAACTGCCAAAAATTGTTGTAGGGTATGAAGGATTCGGCAGAGCCAAATATAACATTCTTACTTGTTGTTAATAAAAATTTAATTTCCATCCAAAATCTGTAAAAACGCAAAAATATTGTAACTTTTACACAGCACATTTCGACAGTATATAAACTGTAATTACTTTGCAACACTTAACCTAATTTTTTTGAGTTTTTAGAACTTTTTTACATTCCATTTTAACAACCATTTTATTGCCATTGATTCTAATACTTTGGTTTCCTTAAATAAATTAGGGGTTAAGAATTTAAATAAAATATATTTCTATGGTTTTCTATTTTTTTACCATGCATGTGCAACATTGCACTACTAAACTGGAGCTGTTTTATTATAAAAGAGGAAGGGGTTTTTTAATATGTGTATACTACGACGCATTTAAATCCATAGATAAATAAATATACACATAAATAAATTTTATATAAACTGAACGTGATTTGTTTATTGAAGCGTATAAAAGTGACCTAAAAAAGAAGTGATTTATTTTCATACTCTTATTCGTAGTACGAGTAGTATGAGCAGCATAGTAGTAGTAGTAATACTATATAACGATAATTTTCTAAAAAAATAAAATAAAACTTCTTAAAAAGTATTAGTGTGGCAAATGTTACTATTTAGTATGTAAATACATTTTATGACCAAGAAAATTACAGGATAAAAGAAGAGGGTTTGGCCATAAAAAAATGTACTGGTTATTTTTTTTTTTTTTTTATTTCATTTCTGCAAAAGTTTCCCACTTGAATTGTTGGGATTAAAAATTGTAGATGCTTTTAAATATTGTTGTTTAGTACTCGAAACCCTTTTTTTAAGTAGAATTTAAATAAGTTGTAAAAATTTTATGCTCTTCATAATGTAAATAATAAATTATATTATTTAGGAATAATGCCAGAACTTGATAAATATTCCTTAAGGGGTGAGTAAAAATTTTACTGTCATGAATTAATACAGAGATAATGTGTTGCTTTGTTAAACAAATTCGAGAATTTTTTATTAGGCTTTTAGTAAGAAGTGTAGACTTTACTTCATTATCTCTTATAACTGTTTTAGAAAGATAAAGTTTGCAAAGTAGGAGTGCTATTTTTAAAAGATAATTTCGAAGTTTAATAGATTTTTAGGGAGTTTTGAGCAAAATAATTTGTTTGTATTTTTTATTATTTTCTTAAGTGACAAACATAAAATGCTTTGCAAAACAGGCTTTTACAATGAAATTTAAAAAATAAAGTTTAGGATTTTCATATAGATAAAAGCTGTTTCTGCAAATAAATGGCATGGCAAATAAATGGATGCGGCGTCAATAGAACATTATATAATGTTCGGTTCTTCGTTTAAAAACAGAACAATTGTAGTGATTCTGTAGACAAACATTACATTTTAATTTTCTATAATGTTTTTTTCGTGTGTGTATTTTGTTTTTGTAAAAAATGGGTGTTTTTTTTTACCAGCCAAAAGGGACGAACATTAACGAGCCGAACCGAACACATTGAAGTTTGTGGATTTTCCAAAAAAAAAACCGAACGGAATTAAATGCTCACATCTTCTGTTGAGTTTGATAAAAACAGTAATATTTTTGTGTCCGAAAGATGACTAACAAGGAAACGTAATTTTTTTTTATGATTTTCTACACAAACACTAATAGCGTTTGTGTTTTCCACAAATCTACCGAACCGAACATTAACGATATTTAGTGTTTATTTACGAACACTGATATAAACATAATTAGGACCATTGTTGCCAAAACTTTATCACCAAATTTACGGAAAAATGGCTAAAAATTAGCTAACAAATTTTTTTAATAAAAAGACATTAAAATTTAACAACAAAACAAAAATAATTCATTAAAAATTTTGTACAATGAAATTGCAAATTTAGGTTAATTTGTTACATAAGAATAAACGTTAATCAAATATTTTAGTATTTAAAAATTAAATCATCGATATTGTCGTTATTGTTCATCTCATAGGAATCAATTGTGCCTATAAGTTTTAAATATTTTGAAGGTAAATCATAATCATGAAAATATTTATCCAACCTTTTGAGTCCAAATCTTCAATAAAAAAAAAAAAAAAAATAAAAGAAATTATATTGTTACACGCAAAGAAAAACATGGTTGTGGTTAACATATTCTAAGGCTCAAACATATTGTGATAAAATAAGAAAAAAAATGAAATTTTTTTTGCATCGATGTTTTATTTTATGGCCCTTTAAATTTGTTTTTAATGTAAATGCAATTTCTTTATTTTTTTTAATTCTTTAAGCTCTATATTTTCTTTAATTGCTTAACTACTCACTGAGAAATAATTCAAAAGGCTTATTTAAAGCATACGACAAATGGCGCCAACAAAATATTATTAGAGTAAAGATATTTGGATTGCATCTTAAACATATAATGAGTAGACGTATAGAAAGTTATAATGCTATGGCTATTAAATATCATGAAATGGTTGCGAGTAATATAATATGTTTTCACAGTTTCGTTATTTATTTGTTAGAAAAATAATTATTTTTCAGTCAACAATACTCAAATTTATAATTGCGATAAACATTGATATTACTGATATTAAATAAAACTAGCAATTTTTTGTGTACAATAACAATATATTGTTACAATAAACAAAGTGTAGTTGCCGTTACCATGCCCAACCATGTCTCTTCTCTTCGTGTATGATAAAAATATTTACCTTATTGATAAAATCGAATTAAGGGATGCCAAATGTAACTTTTTCTCAAATTACTTTTAACGATGCTTACTTGGCTAAATATCCCTTCGGGTAGATAAGGCCATAATGGCTTTATCTCTCATTGAATAGGGAGAAAAAGCCTTTTTGGATTTTTTATTCATTTGAATGAGAGATAAAGCCATCATGACCTTAGCTCACATTATCAATATTAGAAAATGGCTTTATCTCTCATTTCAGTTCCAGAGACACTAAAGTTAAGTATTGAAATCTGGCTTCGCATTTTAAAGTTTTTCTGCGTGACGGCCTGCGGCCGTGCTTAGGAGTTTTTTCCTCCACTAGGACGCGGCAGGTGGCTTCGCTTAATAAAGTTTTCCTGCGTGCGTCACAAGAATAAAAAAATGTTTTTCAATGATAACTTAGGATTTTCCCTTTTACAGAATGTTAACACTATGCATAACAATTTTCTGAAAAAATATGGCTTTATCTCTCATTTGCGAAAAAAAATATGGCTATATCTCTCATTTCGCAAATTTTTAAAAATGACCTTACCTCTCCATGATTGGGCAATAAGGCCATTATGGCTTTATCTCACATTCAATTGAGTAATAATTTCATCATCGCCTTATCTACCATGGTCTTAAAGCACCCCCCAACCCCTAACTACATCAGCACTAGGCCATTGAAGTGAGGGCAACTTTATAGTTAATTTTTAAATTTCTGAATATATAGCAAATCCATATTGAAAAACTTTCGACCACAAAGAAACAGTGTTGTTAGTGTTGATCCATTTTATAAATTTAACATTCTAATACTATTCCTTTATTTTGTAAGATATTTTATTGTTTGTAGCATCGTTTGTACATTTGAAAAAGTTGTGACTGTAATTTAATGCGTTTTAATTGCTAAAAATGTCTTATTTACTTTTAGCAAGTTGAAAAATGACTTAAAAATGGTTAAACTAATTTTTTTAATGGCTAAACAAATCTAGCCACTAATTGGCTAAATTGGCAACATTGGTTAGTACAAACGAAGCATTTTTTGCAACGCATATTCGTTGTCAGAAATAAGCCTCAGTTATGCATATCAAAATACGCACAATTAGTGTGTCGGCTGAAGTACGTCGTGCATAGCTTATATATTTCTTACGTTGACGTAAGACAAAAAAGAATTTGTACACAATTATTTTTCCAATTCAAACAAAAAATTTGTAGAATCAAACAATTTTTTGTCTGAAATCGGTCCTATAAACAAATTCGCATATCCAAACAATTTATTTGCATTTTGTTTATTGAAAAAAACACTGATTTTTTCAAACAAATAATTTAACTGAATCAAACAAAAAGTTTACTGAAATTCATATACTAAATTTCAAAATAAAAAAAAACAGGTTTTTGCACAAGCAATGATGCGCACACAAGCAGGCACTGTATTAGAAGATGATGGCAGAGAGAGCAGAGCGGCCGGCTGGCTTTGAGACACATTTTTTTGTTGGAATAATTTTTGAACGAAGTTCTTTTTTTATACACACAATGTTTTTCGTCATCACTCACTGTTGCTGTATCCTTTCCTTTGCTAATGAAGAAGAAATGTAACCCAAAAACGGCGACAGACCGACTCGATATGTTTTTCGTCATCACTATATTTTTGTATTTGATGTATTTAAGCAAACAGTTTGAAAAAATTGAATACGGGATTTTGGTTTTTTTTTAACCAACTTTGAAACCAACCAAAAATTTATTTTGTTTCTTATAATGTTGTTGTTGTTTCTGTTGTTTAAAAAGAGTGAAACGTTTTTTACCTGCTATTTTTTTTTTTATTTTTTACTTCAAACCTCTTCATCTTTTTTACTGTTGTACTGTTTTAAAGTGTCCAAAAATAGACTGTATGCGTTTTTATACCCTTCACCGAAGGTAAGAGGGTATATATAACTTTGTCATTCCGTTTGTATGTTCCACAATATTGATCCTACACCCTATAATGTATATATATTCTGGGTCCTTATGAAAAGCGAATTTCAAATCCGGTTGTCCGTCTGTCCGTGTGTATGTTGAAATGGGTTTTCCAAAAACCCCAGAAATGATGTGGACTAGGTTGATGTATGTTTATATCACATATACTCCGTTTAAGTTTGCTATTGAATTTCAGCCAGATCGGTCCAAAAATGACGGAGATATGAGCAAAAAACCACGACTGCCTCTGATTTTGCCCAAAAATCCCTTGTTGTTGTTGTATTTTTTTATTTCTGTATATCTTGAGAACGACAAGAGCCAAAGTTTCTAAATTTGGTACAAACATTTAGATTATGCAGATACAGTATCCCACAAAATGCGGGCGGGATTGGAGAAGTGGGCGTGGTACCTCCCGTACAAAAATTATTAAAAATTGTAGAAAAACCTGAAACACTCGGGAAAATCGGTTCAGATACGAACAAGTTATGACCAAAATATAATTTTTTTTTTCGGGAACCATAGATCTTCCCGAGTCCAAGTTTTATAATCAAAATAACTGGCAAATTTCTTCTTTAACACGTCGATATATAAATCTGTCAAATCGGTTAAGAAATAGCAGAGTTATGACCAAAATACTGCAATCCCAAAAATTACTTTTTTTATACCCTTCACCGAAGGTAAGAGGGTATATATAACTTTGTCATTCCGTTTGTATGTTTCACAATATTCATCCTACACCCTATAAAGTATATATATACTGGGTCCTTATGAAAAGCGAAGTTCAAATCCGGTTGTCCGTCTGTCCGTCTGTCCGTGTGTATGTTGAAATGGGTTTTCCAAAAACCCCAAAAATGATGTGGACTAGGTTGATGTATGTTTATATCACATATACTCCGTTTAAGTTTGCTATTGAATTTCAGCCAGATCGGTCCAAAAATGACGGAGATATGAGCAAAAAACCACGACTGCCTCTGATTTTGCCCAAAAATCCCTTGTTGTTGTATTTTCTTATTTCTGTATATCTTGAGAACGACAAGAGCCAAAGTTTCTAAATTTGGTACAAACATTTAGATTATGCAGATACAGTATCCCACAAAATGCGGGCGGGATTGGAGAAGTGGGCGTGGTACCTCCCGTACAAAAATTATTAAAAATTGTAGAAAAACCTGAAACACTCGGGAAAATCGGTTCAGATACGAAAAAGTTATGACCAAAATATAATTTTTTTTTCGGGAACCATAGATCTTCCCGAGTCCAAGTTTTATATTCAAAATAACTGGCAAATTTCTTCTTTAACACGTCGATATATAAATCTGTCAAATCGGTTAAGAAATAGCAGAGTTATGACCAAAATACTGCAATCCCAAAAATTACTTTTTTTATAATTAAGTTTGTTTAAATATGTATACATATATGTAAGTAAATATATATATACCTATAACCCAATTTAATGGTAATATTATTCTTAAGCACGTTGGTATATAAATCTGCTAAATCGGTTAAAAATGGTTAAGTTATGGGCAAAATACTCAAAAAAAGCACTAAATAACATTAAAATTTTTATTATAAAAACTAAAATTTTAGAGCTGTAATATGACCTATTCATACGTTTTAGATATCAAAATATCGGAAAATCGGGGAAAAAAATGATATGGCAAATATATAGCTTTTTTTAAATACCTATTTTCGGGAGCCATAGATCTTCCCGACTCCAAGTTTTATTACCAAAGTAAATGGTAATTTTATACTTTAAGATGTCGGTATAAAAATCTGTCAAATCTGTTGCAAAATGGCCGAGTTATGACCAAATTCTAAAATTTGATCAAAACTAAACTAACTATACTTAAACTCTTAATATATTTAATAGCACGCAAGCATGTGCAAATAATTAAATAAAACTAAACAATACATATTATATAATATACATGTATATATACATATATTTAGATATCCATATATATAAACTTCTGTTCTTTCCAAACCATGGTGAAGGGTTTATAAGATTCGGCATAGCCGAATATAGCCCTCTTACTTGTTTGTTGTAGTTCTTATATTTCACATTAGGAAGTGTTGCTTAAGCCTAGATTACACTATCTCACAAGTCTTACGTATTCCATAATACTTTGTGAGATAGAAATCTAATGAGTTTTGTTGCGACTGTCAAAAAATCTAACGTAACATGACAGTTTGTGTTCAGACCATCACACAAAGTATAAACACTCGCACATGAAATAAAATGCAACCCTGATCCAATGAAAAGTATAATTGTTTAGAAATTTTTCAAAAAACGATGAAGTCGTATGGGATGTCGAACTTTTTTCTTAATACTTGTCATTTTCGTGACACATTGCATTCACACTATCACACTTTGTCATATTACTTGCGATTTTGACATGTAAAGGGTGTTTTTTTAAGCCCGATAGAACTTGAAATTGTAAAAAATAACACAAAAAATTAAATTGTAATCCAAATTTTTTTTTTTTATTCGAAAGATCAATACGTGACATTAACATTTTAAAATGATTTCGGGCATATGGGCACCGCGGCTGTTCTTGACGAAGCGCATTCTGGACGTCCAATTTTGGGCCACTTTTTCGAGCACTGCTGGCCGTATGTCACGAATAACACGAACAATGCTGGCCTCCAAGGCGTCAATTGTTGCTGGTTTATCAGCATAAACCAGTGACTTCACGTAGCCCCACAGGAAATAATCGAGAGCTGTCAAATCGCACGACCTTGGAGGCCAATTGACAGGTCCATTTCTCGAAATCAACTTATCGCCAAATTTTGATTTCAATAAGTCGATAGTTGCGTTCGCCGTATGGCACGTAGCGCCATCCTGTTGAAACCACATCTCCTCCGGATCAATGTCATCCATATTTTCAAAGAAAAAATCATTGATCATGGTGCGGTAACGATCTCCATTGACCGTAACGCGAGCTCCGGCCTCATTTTTGAAGAAATAAGGTCCGATGATGCCACCAGCGTGAAAACCGCACCAAACGGTGCATTTTTTGGATGTAATGGAGTCTGTAGGGTCTCTTGTGGATTGGTCTCGCTCCATATGTGGCAATTTTGCTTATTAACAAACCCGTTAAGCCAAAAATGCGCCTCATCGCTGAACACAATTTTGCGATAAAACAACGGGTCAGTTGCCAACTGCTCTAGAGCCTAATCGGCGAAAGAACGACGCATATAATGGTCTCGTGGCTTCAATTCCTGCACCAGCTGGATCTTATACGGGTGTAGGCCGAGATCTTTGCGCAAAATTTTCCACGTAGTGGACGGACAGAGCCCCAATTCCTGCGACCGACGACGAATCGATAAATTTGGATCTTCTTCCACACTTTCGTTTACAGCGGCGATATTCTCTTCAGTACGCACATTCCTTCAACGTGTTGGTGTTATTGCATTCTCTAGAGAGTATGTGGTACGAAATCTATCCACAGTTCGACGAATGGCTTGTTCAGATGGACGATTATGTACGCCATAAAAATGACGAAGTCGTCTATAAGTTGCGCGAATCGACGACTGATTTTCAAAGTAAATTTGGATAATTTCGTAGCGTTGTTCAAGCGTGAGTCTATTCATGATGATTTGTCAGAGTATACTGAAACGATAAAAAAAATATTTCATCAAAATTTAATTTTTTGTGTTACTTTTTACAATTTAAAGTTCTATCTAGCTTAAAAAAACACCCTTTATTAATACAAAGTATAATAGTGTAATCTAGCCTTTACGATCAAATAAAAACATGCAAAAAGACGACAACATTAAAAAGCGTTAAATATTTCATACAAAATTATGAAAACTTGAAACCAATAACGCGTGTATTATATTTTTGAATGGTTGTCAACATTTTTGTTGGTTAAATAAAAATCAAACAAAAATTTTAATTGAATCAGTAAAAAAATTTGTAGAAATTAAAAAAATTTTCAAACAAGCGTTTGTTTGAAAATAATTCGGCAATAATTTTTTCTGTGTAGTTAAACGACAAGTCTTCGTTTTTAAACGAAGTTAAAACTAATCCTCTGAAGTATACCATGGAGTTGTTTCAAAACTAGTCCACTGGGAGTATCTGTTGTAATGTAAAGCTGGGTTACATGGTCCAGCCCTAGGACATCGTAATGTTAAAAACACCATGTTTTTCAATACATTTGGGTTACCTTTGGACTAGTCCTAGTCCCTTATGGGCTATATTTTACAATCGTGTATGGAGTATTCGTATTATCTGCAGCAAAATGTAAACAACTTTTGGCATCTCTAAGGAATAAACATCTGACTTAATGGATAGGCCTTAGTTTTTTTTTTGTGATTTCAGTTGCCAAATGTCAAAACACTTTGTTTAGTAAGTTGTGTTTTGCTCACTTAACACACTTGTGACAGGGTCGCATTTTAATTTTTACTAAATATACCCAGCAAAAACTTTGGAAGTTGTTCAAGTAGAAGGGTTATTTTCATGACTTCTTTAGCACTTAACTACTAGAATGAATTTAAAATGCCCTCAAAAATTCGAATAAGTTTTAAATAAGTGAACCCATGAAAAATTACATGGAATGCACCCATTCAACTCTTATGTAGTAATTACAATATTCTTTTAAGATTGAAAGGAGACGAATGTAATAATTATTTAATAAAAAAGATTACAAAACGCCGTATTTTATTTACATTTGCATGCTTTTCTTAAATTAATTTATAATACCCATTATGCAGATAAAAATTAATATTGAGCACCAATGAAAATACGTATTATTCAGTAAATATTCCTGATCAATGAAAACCCCGATTTAATCACTGAACTTTCATTGGTTTTAAGCAATATTTTTAATGACGAGCCGTATACCTTAAAGTAAACCCATGTTCGCCAATGACACGCTAATGTGCATATCTGAACACGGTATTACAAGATGATGACTTTTTGTTTGAAATAAAATTTATTTTTTTTTTTTATCAACTCCATATACATCATATACTCCATATACATACATACTTTCAAATGGCATTGACAGCTGTTCTATTCGAACTAATTGTGTCTTATATGCCGAACTTATGCAACAATTTCTTGCCGACAAGTTCAACGACAACACTATTTAAGTCGAAGCTGATACCACGTGTATTGAAAATAAGGCTATACAAAATAATTGTGCTGCCAGTGTTAACACACAGCTGTGAAACATGGACTCTGCCAGATGAAGAAAAACTAAGAATCTTTGAAAGGAAAATTATAAGAAAAATATACGGTCCAAAGAAGCAACCGAAAGTTCGACAATATAATCAAAGGTAAGGTCGTGTATAAATGTATAAAAATTAAGCTGGTAGCATCGCATAGCCAGATTGGCTTGTTGGGATCGAAGAAGATTGCAGGAAAGCCAATATATCAGATTGAAAAAGTGCTGGGCAAGACAGGCACGATAAATTAAGTGATCGAGGTTCAGGCCAACACCGGGCTGAAGCACCAAAATATGATGATGCTGATAGACGTTTACATCAAAATGCCATATACATAGAAATTAAATTTGAAGCACTTTAGTTAAATTGGCACATAACAAGAAACTCTACCCTAAGTCTAGTCTTTAAGCTCCTACTTTACAACTCTATCTTTAACCCTTCGTCTTACTCATGAGTCTGGCTAGACCTTTTTCGATATTAAATATAATTTTAGTATATTTAAAACTCAGGTTGAGACTTGAAATTTCAGGTACCCTTCTAGAATTTAGTTTTCTATAAAAAGCTGGAAAAATATATCCTGGAAAGGATATATAAGGAAACGTATTCGAATATTTTACTGCACACATCACATTCGTAACACATGTGGTCTGGCCAGACCCATATATATTTTGTACAGAAGATGCCGTATTTTTAACTTTCTTTCTTGCTGTTTTTAATTATTTTTTGTTAAATTATCATTTATTTATTTAATTTTATTAAACACACAAACTATTGCTCCATCTAGTTCTTAATTTGGAAAAAGACAATAACCACATCAACTAGTAACTCACGTTCAGAAGTTGAGTTTTACATGTGAAGAGTACAGGCTAATAACTTAGAGCATAATAAAGCTGCTGAGGAAAGTTATGAAATTCAACCTTCACAACTGAACGCAATGATGATGTGCCTTGCGTTCCAAATAAGAACGATTCATCCGGTACTGAAAATAAATTGGTCATAAAACCAAATAAATCGTTTGCTTCTAAGGACAATGAAGAAGAGCCACATGTACAAACTTGTCAACACTACTCTGCCCATGATTATTTCTATGGTAAAGATTGAAGGCGAAGCGATTAAACCTGAAGTAATCCGGTTTAACGACGTAAATAAATGCAGAGTCAACTATATTTTACAACAAAACTATCCACCAAAAGATGAACTTTGGCCATTTTTGCAGTATTTTGGCACTGGCTGTCTATTGTATTTGCTTGAGAAGGAACGATGTTTGAAAATTTACAAAATCTATAAAGCTAATATATTTATTTTATTTCTCTTTTTTTTTACAAATACAATCGTATTGCATATTATAAACATGTTATATACCTTTGATAACATAAAACGATCTTATTTTTCAGTTTTTAGAAATACTCAAAATATATTAATTTGTATTTATAAATAAAAATAATATGAATATGTTCGCATATTATTTCATATGATGATTTTCATATTTTATTTAAATTAAAAATGTGTATAGTATAACATTTAGTTAAAAAAATTGGTTTTATTTATTCAAAAGTTGGTTGGGTCTGGCTAGACTCATGCGTTACGAATGTGAAAATAAAAACATGTGTAAGACCGAGGGTTAAGCCAATCTGGTGCTACGGAGTTCAGTTATGGAGCCCTGTATCGGCCTCCAATATAACAAAAAATTCTAAAGCGGCAAACCAAAATTTTTTTAATCATCACATCCGCTCCCTAGTGCGTAAGCAACTTGAACATTCACAAAGACCTAAAAGTGCCATCAGTAAAAATTATGATCGAAAAATTAAAAAAATTATAATTTTGTTTGAAAAATAAAAAAATTCTTATTTAACTTTTTAAATTACGAATTTATACAGAACTGTTTTTCTTATTTACTTCTTTATAGTTTACATTTTCTTTTTTTCAGAAAAAAATGTTTTTCTGCATTTTATTTTGCTTTTCAACACAAGTTTCTTTTTTTAACTACTTTTCGTTTTTCAATTTGTGCTACAGTTTGTATGAGTGTAAGGGAAATACTTTTTCAAATGTTCACTAAAAGAAAAAGGAAAACAAATTCTAGAGAGATTTTTCATAACTGAAACTTTAACACACCCACACATACATATAAAGAAAAGGGCAAATGCACAAGAGAACAAACAAAACAAAAAACGTAGAGAAAAATGTTACACAAATTTTTTACAGTTTTAAATTATTGTATGCAAAAATTTACGAAAAGACAAAAATAGAAAGGAAAAAAAAAAACACAAAGTTTTTCATCTTTATAGGAATAAAGAAAGAAAAAAATAGCCAGAGAATAAACTTTTCTCCTTTAAAGAAATAGAAAAAAGTTGGGAATCTAAGTGGCACAACGAAAAAACTTTTAATTGTTTAAATAAAGTTTTTTTTTTAAATGTTGGCAATTTTTTAAACTTGTTGGAAAAAAAGATTTAAGCTATTATGCATGTAAATACAAACTAAAATAAATAAATAATTTTTAAATAAAAAAATCTTAAACTTAAATTGAAAAATAAAGACAAAATTTGGAAGTTTGTGCTAAGAACAAAAAGGAAACGGAAACATGTGTTGTCAGTAGCTGCTTTAAAATAATATCTAAATAATTATTTTTTAAAAAGTTTCTTTATACTGTACTAAAGGGTGGTCCTACCAAAACGCATGATGTTTATTGCAAATGAAACAAAAAGTTTTCAGAAAATTATTTTAATATTCTATAGAAGGTACTATAACAGTTATGTGTGAAACAAAATATCGGCCAAATGCTCACCAGAGCTTCGGTGGCATAACTTTATCCGATGGTCCATTTTTTTAATGACTCTGAGACATAATTGAGGTTTAATGACGTTAATGTGCCGAATTATTTCATCATTTAGCTCTTGAATTGTTCTTGGCATATTTACGAGAACACTTTTTTTAATATCCCCAACGAAACAAGTCCAACGGTGTCAAATCACATGATCGTGACGGCCAGTTAACATCGCCACAACGTGAGCTAACACGGGAATTTCTCGCGCAAAACAGTCATTGTTTCGTTGTCTGTGTGGCAATATCCTCAATTTCTGGCCACAGGAAGTCTGTTATCATCTCGCGATAGCGAACACCCTTCACTAATTGGCTGCCATTATTTTTGAACCACTATGGCCCGATGATGCCGCCAGCCTACAAACCACACAAAACAGTCACTCTTTGTGGATGCAAAGGCTTTTCAACAACCCCTCGTGTATTCTCGTCCCTGAAGTTGATTTTTTTGTAAAGTTACCATTCAATTCTGTCTGTTCAACCAACTATTCAGCGTATTAACGACTCTTGAAAAGATCTTCAGTTCTTCAGCTCTTGAGTCAATTAAGCCTTGTAAGAATGTAAATCTTTATTAAAATTTTGCATCACTGACGTTCGTGGGGGATGTTCAATTGTTGGGCGCGATGACTAGTAGAGGAAGACAGCTCTTTTTCAACCCAATCGCAAACAACAGTAATGTTTTCCGCAGAACGAAATGGGCGATCATGCCCAGGTGATTTCACATTGCCCACAGACCCGGTTTACTGAAATTTGCGTACAATTCTTCTGGTTGTTGACACATTTAGTCTATTATGCTGTCCAGAAAAATCACGAAGTACATAAAACGTCCATTTTCGTAAAAGGCTTCAACAATCTTAACGCGCTGCTCAATTGTGTACCTCTCCGTGGTTGAACTCGTCAAACACTGAAACAAACAAATCCCAAATTAAGTTGTCCAAAAAACTTGTCGTTAAGATGTGACTCACAATTAACATCGGCATTATAGTTGGACCACTCTTTAACACAATTTGTTTTGATAATATTAAGATCAGCTTTGCACAATATATAAATCACTTACTTACTTTTAATACTTTTGACGTCATTTTTAATTTGAAGCATTGGTTCCAATATGGTGGTCTACACAGAAAAAATTTGTTCACTAATTAAAGTATTAATCAAAAATTTAATCAGTTTCAATTTAAAATTTAATCAAGTTATTATCAAAAAGTAATTAAAATTTTTGGGAACACAAAATTTTAATTTCGAAAGATTTTGCTATTCGTTATTACAAGTAGAACTGTTGCTATAAGTCTTATACATTTAACAGTTTTATTTGGTTTAATATCTTTAGTTTTTCTAAAATCAGTATGGATGAAGTTTCCTGATGATCTAGCCTAAGCAACCAGTGAAATGCGCATAGGAATAGCTTATCCCATCAACAATAAATTTCAAGTGTTTTTATCAATAATAAAACTGGGAATTAAGCACGAATAGCAAAATCTTTTGAAATTAAATCAAGTTAATTAAATGTTTAAATTATACTACTAATTTTTACCTGTCAACAAATTAAAAGTATCAATTAAACGTTTAATTCACTTGATTACATTTTTAATTAAAACTGATTTTATTTTTAATTAATGTTTTAATTGGTGAACATTTTTTCTCTGTGTATGCCAGATTTAAATGTAGTCCGCAAAAGAGAATGTCT
Source organism: Pollenia angustigena (assembly GCA_930367215.1). Lineage (NCBI taxonomy): Eukaryota > Metazoa > Arthropoda > Insecta > Diptera > Polleniidae > Pollenia > Pollenia angustigena. The sequence goes on along the minus strand of OV884057.1, from coordinate 181,317,846 downwards.
CTTTAAAACTTAAAACTTTTTTTTATATAAAACTTTTTGTCGCTGAATCTTTTAACAGATAAACTCATATAAAAAAGGGAATTTTTTACTAAAAGTACTACTTTCGATTATTTACACGAATATTTTTGATACTTAAATACACAAAGGAAACTCCTGGTGTAAAGCGTGTTCGCCTTGAAATACAATATACAAACAATTGCTCGCACAGAAAATGAATTTTTTTGTGGGCACCCGAGTACCCATGTTCGTCTAGTTATCTCTTAAGTATACCCCTAGTTGTGTGGGCCTGGCTGGGACCACTTATATTTTGTATGTAGTTTTATGGCTATAGCAAGAATATTTGGTTGTCAACTAGAATCATTCTTCGAAATAAAAGGGAATAAAGAATTCGTATGTGCTGCCTTTTACGTTTAGTTTTGATTTAATTTGCAGGGTCTGGCCAGGCCCAGGTGGATACAATATGCACAAAATTTTCGTATTGCAATTGTCATGCCCACTGTGCTTTAATTTAATTAAATATATATAATATTTTTTATAATTATATGAAAAAAATTGGAAAAAAGTAAAAAAATGCCTGGCAGGGCCTAGGTATACACTTAAGGGTTAAGTATTTTTCCTCACTAATGTATGGGTTAATATTAAATTCAATAAAATACATCTTTAAAAATGGGATTATATTATTTTGTTGTGAAATCCTTTACATGTCCTTAATGAAAATTTTAATTAATATTGTTTTTGTATTCTTTCGTTTCTTAATTTATCTTAAATATTATGCGAGATTTAACTCAATTTAAAATCTTTTGTTCAAACGAAATTTCCTTTTCTGACACCGTTTAAAAAGAACCATTCACAATTAACTTTTTTTTAATATTTTTTTTTTCTATCAAGGCTGTCAAGAATATTTTATAAAAAAATTAACTTTGGTATCCAGCCATTTCTTACGTCTCACATTGAAAAAAATATCATAATTTATAATTTCTCAAAGGCTTTATAGTCCGACTGATTTTCTATTTAGATCCTATTTGGTGTTTGAATCTAAAGATTTTCTTTTCATTGTTGTATGGAAAACCCGAACACAGAAGAGAAAAATATACAAATAAAAATTTATTCTATTAAATATTATACTTACTTACTTCTTTTATGTTTTTGTTGCTGATGAAGGGGTCTTAACAATAACCCTGTTTTTGATGAATTATAATAATTTTCCTTCTGTTGTTATTTTCTTTGCTTCCTTTTTTCCACTTTATACATATCGACTTGTTTATCAGCATGATGCTGTTCTTTTTTCAAATTTCTTTTGCAACAAAAGCAAAAAAAGGCAAAGTTTTAAATTAAAAGAGAGGTCCTTTTATAGCTTCAAGGGTATTTTCTAGTTTCCTCATGCTTTAGTTTATTTTGCTCGTTGACTGTTTGAAATCTATAAAAAAAAAATAAAAATGTTTATACAATTAGCAAAGACGGCATGTTAAAGGATTAAATGCAAAGGAAGGAAACCAGCAAAGAAAGAAATAAGAGAAATGTTAAGTGTTGTTATTTTTTCTTCTGGTCTGTTTAGGATTTTCTTTTTTCTTTAATTACCTAAGATCACTTTAAACGCAAAAGGCTATAATTTTATTTACGAGTATTTAACAAAATATAACAAAATTTTTTTATAGCAATTTAAAATTAAAAAAAAAACTTTTAATTTAAACTTTTTTTTGTTGATTTTCTCCTCTTTGAGATTTGTTTCGTATTTTAAAATTTCATTTAATTCATACTTGTGCTAGAGTTTATGATTAGTTCCTTTTATTTTGAGATATTTTTGTATCCTAAACGACAATTATTGCTTTTGTGCTGCTGAGATGAAAGTATGGGACTGGCTTGGACAAACTCTCCGCAAGCCACAAAATGATATAACAAAGTAAGCCCAAGGAAGCAGGCAGATCGGACGAACACCACACACCTGGAAATTTCAAAAAACAACCGAACTATCCAATCTACGACTACAGTGAAACGAAGTCATCACTTGATGCGGCCCTATGCTCACCAGAGGAGTAAATGGAACATATAAATATACAAAGAAATACCCGGATTAAGGCAAAGATAGCATTTCTCTGTATAACTTGATTAATTTTTGCGCTTAAGGTTTTTTTAAGGCTCAAGACTTATTTGCAATCGTAAAAAAATTTCCCGACTTCTTTATATTATTATCAAATACTTTACAAAACTTTATTTGGATAGATCCACAATAGATCATAGCTGTTATATAAGACCCATTCCAAGAAATCGGTTAAACCCAACAAAACTTTTAACATTTAAGTATCAGACAAACTTATAACTTTTTTCTCAACCAAAATAAGTTAACCATATATCAACAGGAAATATTTAGAAATACAGTTGCCAAAAAGTGCTTTTACTTGCAAATAAATACTAACTGAGCGCCAATCGGGCTTTAGGCCTCAGCATAGCTGTGTGACAGCTCTAACTGATGTTGTTGAAGAGATTAGGGGTAACTTAGATACTGGAAAAATATCAATGTTGGTACTACTTGACCACTCAAAAGCTTTCGACATGGTTGACCATTCTATATTGTGCTTGAAACTATCGAAAATATTTAATTTTTCTACAACTGCTGTTAAGTTATCTTATCGTATTTAACGGATAGACTGCAGAGCGTTTCATATGACGGACTTGTTTCATATCCTTTATGTGTTGTAAGAGGTGTTCCACAGGGTTCCATACTTGGACCATTATTATTCTCATTGTATGCAAATGACATACCGCAGCAACTTAAGTATTCCACTATACAAAAGTATGCTGATGATATTCAAATTTACCTGAGTAGTTCCAAGGCATCCATTACCCCTTGCGTAAATGATCTGAATACTGATCTAAATAGTATTTTTCTCTGGGCGTCAGCAAATGGGTCTTAACCCAAATAAGTCTAAATGCCTAATAATTTGTAAGAAATCTGTCAAAATTGAATCTTAAATTGATATCTTCCTTGGAGGTACAAAAATTGATATAGTTAGTTCCGTCAGAAATTTTGGCGTGATTTTCAATAATACCTTGACTTGGTCTGACCATATTAATAGGTCATGTGGCAGAGTATATTGTATTCTAAGGAGCTTATGGACTACACAGTATTATACACCTCTAAAAATACGGCTACTTCTTGCGAAAACGTATATATTACTTACTCTTTTATATTCATCTGAGGTTTTTTATGGTTGTAATTCAAAGTATACGCTGAAACTAAAAACTACTTTTAATAACGTTGTACGCTACATTTACGGCCTTAAAAAATTTGATCACATATCTCAGTATTCTACTCGTATTTTCGGTATGACATTTGATAACTATTTAATGCAAAAAAACCTTGTTCTGCTACACAAAATTGTTATGACAAAAATGCCGAGATACCTTTTTGTCCGCCTACAGTTCACTAGATCATCGAGGGGTAATGGCATCATCCAATTTCGGCATAATGACACGGCATCTGAAAGGTAGTTTTTTATTTTAACAATTCGTCTCTGGAACCAACTCCCTGCTTATATTAAAAATACTAGCAACGCAATTAAATTTAAAAATTTACTCTCGCAATTGTATGGTAATATACTGTAACTTTTTCAATCTTTTAACTTATATTATATTAATATTTGCATTTACTCTTTTATAATTTTTCTATTTTTTTTTTTTTATTATTTAAATTTATTTAAATTGTTTAAATTTTTAATAATCATTGTCCAATTTGTAATCACATTATGTAACAAGTCTGATTCTAATACTCTAAATTATAAGATATTATGTCTTGTTGTATTAGAAACCCATATTCGAAATAATTAAATATTTTGAATTACCTGACAAATGTATAACTTAATATTAACATAAAAAGCACTATCAAAATTCAAACGGATAGGTCCATAACTGAGCATAGCTATCAAAAAATCCCTTTTAAAACTATTTTTTTAATATAAACTCCAATGCCACTTTAATTAACAGTCATTAACGTGACAATTTAAAAAACCAACTCTTTACTCTACAAATATAATTTTCTTTAATGAAATTTCGCACCATACATGTCTTGCCAAATTAGGTATAATATAATTTTTACGAACTTAATTGTTTAACAAAAACATCTTTAATATCTTAATTTTTTACCATTTAAAAACTCGTTTAAACAGATTTTATGTCTGTTATAAAAATTCTTAGAATAAAAGAGACAAATACTACATATTACTTTCCATCAGTCTCGAGTTTGTGTTAAAAAACTGTTTAAGGTGTTATGTATTTAAATGAATATAATAAAAAGAGATTTTTATCTATTACACGCGAAATTCAAAGGATATTTAACCCAACAAACATCTATACATAATCACACCCTCAAACCTAAAAAAAAAAATTTCGTTTTTGTTAACACTTCAAAGAGAATTTATTCACTTAAACTGTTTTGCTCTAGTATATTTATGTGTCAATTTGAAAGCACCATAGAGAAACACACAGTCAAACAAATATTGTCTGAGTGTGTTAATGTCAGTTAGATTTAAAAAAGGGGAGGAAAAATCTTGTACAAGACTATATATATATATAAGATCCTTTTAGTAAGTAGCAGAGCCGCAATACACTCTCAAATCCACACAGACGGCTGCACATTTGAAATAAAGGGTTGATTTTTTACTCACTCGAGTGAAAAAACATGTTTTATTCATGACCGAATTTACATAGAAAACATAAATTAAATCTACTAAAAATGAGAACAAGAGACAACAAAAATTAAAGCAACAAATTGGTGTTGGAGAAAAGTCTTAAATTTTCTCAAATATTACAGGTGGGTTTCTTTGCTAATTAAAATGAATAGATAAAATACTTATGCAGAAATAAAGCCTAGACTATTGCAGCTTTGTTTATGTTGTGGAATTAGCATGACTGTCGTAGCTTCGATTTTTTTCTTTTTATCATTTTCGCAAGGAAACCCCACTTTTTCGTACACTGATAGAAAACGCTTCATAAAAAGTTAACTACAACTTTACGCAAAGAAAACCCACTGTTTAGTACCCTAAAAGAAAAGGCTTCATAACGCTAATGTATTTTGACTACCGTACTATTACGATTGTCGTTCGTTTTTGACCCAATGACACTTTTCATCATTATGATGTCAGCCTCTTGGCCAAATTTTCATCAGTAGAATGACACACTGGCATCACAGAAATGACGAATCGGAGTCAGTTTAACTAAAAGTGTCATCAGTGTAATTACTCAGTAACATCGGCGAAACGACTAATTATACTCAATTTAATGACAAACTGTCAAAAGCTTCAAAGCTGGAACTAACTATTTAAAATTCATGCCTTCCGTAAGCGAGATGGTAAGCGATACTCATACATTTCTCCCTTACAAACCTGCTTCGTTGGGAGCTCCATTTTTTATTGGTTAGGTCTTTAATAAAATGTAGAAGGTAGGTCTGTGGTGAAATTTGTTTGGAAAAAATAACTAAAGACACGAGTTTAACACAGATTTACTAAAATTTTTTGTTCGAAACTTCCCGGGAATTTCACAAATTATTCCCTGGAAAGCGGGAATCGAAAATAATTGAATGTTTCGGGATCTTCCGGAAAAGGAAATCCCAAAAAGGCACTATTTCCAACGTATAAGTTTACCTGAGCTACAACTACGAATTTCTTAAAGGTTCTGATTTTATATCTGTAATAACTAGAATACATCGGTTGATAGGTAAATTGGTTTTTAATCCTATGAAAAATGGGATGACATATTATGTAATGTTTTTAAACGATTGTAAACCTTACAAAATAAGGCTCCAAATTTATTTATTCATGATTCTTATGACTACATTATCTAATTAACAACGATATACATATGGGGGATTTCATGTCAAGTGACCCAATTTTTAAATCGAAGTCTTCCGATTTGGGTGAAATTAGCAAATTTTGTTTCAAAAGATTGATCAAATAGCTATCGAAGCTGCTTGGGACAAATTTTGCTAACACCAATAGGTAATAAGTTACATGGATGAGAAAGAACACTTGTATGGACAAAATGTCAAACTTTGACCCCCTTTATCTCAGAAACTTTACGACCGGTCTTGTTGAAAATTTGTGTCTAAGCTACTATTTAATAGGACTACGCTTGGTGCTAATTTTACCTAAATCGAAGGACATCGATTTAAAAATTGGGTCACTTGACATGAAATCCCCCATATGTAAGTTGAAAATAAAATTGTTACGAATTAAATTAAAGGACCTTTTGTTTAAAATAAACTTATACATAATTGCTATACAAATTTTCTTTCAGCTTAAGCTACTTTTTATATTTCTGCAAATTCATGTACATTCCACATGTGTAGTACTTATAAAAGGTAGCAAATAAATTTAATTAAAAACACAAACATATTTTTTATACAAATCAGAAAAAATAGATAAAAGAGTAGATATATTAATTTTACCTTAAAATATTTACCACAAAAATGTTGTTGCTGGTATCTTTTTACGTGCACTTGAAAATGTTTTTCTACAAATGTGTGTACAAAAATATAACGATATTTATATTTTAATACAGTGAAAACCAAAACAAAGTAAGAAGATAATGTAGGTTACTCTTAATAATTAAAATTAAATAATTTTTGTGATGATATTAAAAGAAGGATTCAAAAGTTGAAGTCGTGATATTGTGCTCATATCTTAGCAAACTTGTGTGGACTTTAATTGATATAAATATAAAACAACTTGATTCTCATTATATCTTGGGCATTCGTAAGAGGCATTTCAACCACCACACGGACATTCAAACCAACGGACAGACAGGCATAGTTAAATCAATTTCGCTATTTATAAGTATCCAGAATAACGTATGCGGAATAAAATATGGACTGCCACATTAACAGTAATAACAGATCCCAATTAAAAATTAAGCTTCAAACGAAGCAGGTATGTAAGGGAGAAATGTAAGAGCAAAACTTTGAAGCAATATATTTTGGACAAAAAAATCGATTTATTTATGCATATTTAAACTGGTGAGTATAGCTATCTGCTTTACACACTGACTGTTCTGTTAAAATTATTTTTTACTATTTTTCCTTACAAACATGCTTGGTAGTAAGGGATTGTCGTGGCACTTGCAACGTTGTTTTTTTTTAAACTAGTTAAGAGTTCGTTCACTTCCTTTACTGCATCTCTGTTCCATTAGTGCTTCGCCAACTAATAAAATTTGTTATTGGGACATTAAAAATCAAGTTAATATGCAGTTGTTAAAACACACAACTAAAAATTATTTTGCAAACAGATATCTAACCACATTGGTTAGCTTTTTTCATATTTTGAGGCACCATACGCATAGCCTCTTGAACCGTCTTTGTGAGTATTTGCTATAGCATCCATTTAATTTGAATGATAAAACAGTCTAGGTTTCTTGGTTCGTACCCCTTTTTATAGAAACGAGCCTGCAACAACAAATTTTGTAACAATGCCGGTATTAGATGTCTGAGCATAACTGACTGTTTTCTGAGGCAACTGGAACCGGTTTCTTTACGCATTTGACTACTCTCATATGGGCTACGTATTTCTCTTTTTGAAACTTCATTTATTTGCCAACGCACGGTTAGATTGTGCAGTATATCCTACAATTTCTACCTTCACCATAGATCAAGTTAGGTGGCATGTATCGTTGGTTTTTTATCTTATCGCTCAATTAGGGTTAAAGTTTAGTTGCAGTAATGACACACTTTAAATAAGGCTGATAAAATCCTACCTTAAGCTATCGGCAAGTTTTAAAATCAGGCCTTAACCTGTTAAGAAGTTTAGGTCTTTCACGTTCTTTTATTGAACACCACTGGTAAACCCTCTTCGTTGTGCAGCTGATACCATTTTGGTTAGTTTACTAATGCGTTAACTATGTACCCAGCAGGACGAGATAGTAGTTCTGCACTGATACATTTATTAGCTTCTTAGACAATAACCTTTTTCAGTATCCCTGCTAGTTACATAAGAAAGTCGATGAAATCATGGCCCTAACGAAAATTTTCTCATTTATTGACGAGTATTTGTAAACTTTGAAAACTAGAATATTTTTCACGTTATGCCGTGGTAAATTACGTATGTTACTTCTGCTTGAAAAAAGTTAACTAAGGCAGTCACTGGCCTATTTACTGGACACTGTATTCTTACAATCCACCAGTTTATATAAGGTTATGTTACTACTAAACAATGCAGATTCTTCGACATGAATGATGGCATCTGAACATCAACTCCATAAGTGTCCTACCTTAGGGGAAATGTATGATCTCTTGCCTAGCAGAATAATGGGCTTCATATGTGGCCTAGATTGCAGTTGACTGCACCAAAGATCCAATAAGTCACAGTTCTTATTCCTCATATATCTATCTAAGTAAATAATTGCAGTTACTAGTTATTTCATAACATCCCTGCGGGAAATTTGTGTCAATTGGTCGAACAGACTGTTACTGGGAGTTGTGAAAATAGAACAGATACAAAAAGAAAGAACTACTGACCAGTGAAAGGAGAACCAATCATTTAACTGGTTTATGAAGAACAAAAAGGTAGAAAAAGTAATGAATTACAGTACAGTCTTCACTGGTGTTGTGATACATTTTTTGGAACTTTCTAAAATTTGGTTCTTGAATTTAATTCTAGAACTTGTTTTATTGAAATAATAACTGCTACTAAGCACGTCCATTGAGAATAGATGTGTACTGGCCAAATGGTGCTAAATGACCCCCTCCAATGATAACCCCATGTAAAAGATAGAAAGTGTTAAAACTAGAACCGGTCTCTACTACCAAGGACCTATCACGGGACTACTTTGGTTTCATTTCACTTTCCTCTAGAGTTATAACACTGTGGATTATGATATTTCTCACTTCTAAAATGTTAATCATTTTTCTTTAAAAACCGCTGGATAAGAAAATTTGTGTGTCTCCAAAAAAAAATATTTCAGCAAAGAAGTAGCAAACATACATGTATTTTTTATTAACGGCAGAGTAGTGAAAGTAATATATAAATAATTTTTTTTTTTTTTTTGTGGTAATTAGTTTAAAATGTTAATTAAATAAGATTTGGATTGGCTTAGTTTGTTTCTGGGGGAAAAAAATCACTTCTTCAAAAAATATGCTTTCATTTTCCGTTACAAAAAAAGTGGTTTCTTTTTCCATTTTTGTAATAAAAGAAGTTCAAAGAGGTAGATTTGCAAACCACAAAGATAATTTAAGAATTACAACATAAAAGGAAAACAATGTTGGAAAAACAGAAAAGGTAAAATTATTTTCAATTTCATGCATGAATGAACACACACAAATTTTACTTGTTTAGTCTTCAATAGAAGATAAAGAGACATGTTTAAGTGATAATGCCAGGTAAGCAAAAGTTAATGGAACCGTTAAGGTGGTAGATTACATAAATTTATTTTCCGTAGAACTGTACACTAAAAATTTGGACGTACTGGACTTTGCACTGAAGCGGATGTGTTGTATAACCAAATTGCGTAAATGGAACTCAAGTTTACAGGTAACATATGGTAAAATTGGTCTGCTGGCAAATATGTGCTGTGAACTCCTATTTAAGGCCGCTGTACACTATCCCACAAAGTATAATGTATTTTAAGAAAATACTGAAAAATTTCAAAAATCAATAACAAGTTATTATGACAGGGTTGCATTTTCGTAAAATACTTTAGACTTTCGGAAAATGTATAACGGCCTTTAACAGAAACTGATTTGATATAAAGATAAGCTAGCTGTAGCTTTTATCTAGTTCTAGAAGCACTAAAAAATTTTACCATCGTAAGTTAAGGTTGACATTGATAAAAAATACTTAACTTTTCTTTCGACAAAACACTTTGAAAGAATGCATTCCTTTGTTTTAATTATAAAAAAAATTTAGGCAATTGAAAAAAAAATCATAAAAAAATTCAACACAAATTATATGAAAATTTACAGGCAGGCCCACGATGTCACACGTTAACGTTCGCATAGAAAATTACTTTAAAAACAAAAACAAATTTTAGAAATAGCTTTTGTTTTAAATGTAATTCTCTATGCGATCGTTAACGTGTGACATCGTGGGCCTGGCTGTTAATATTGTTGTTGGAAATGTCACTTTGTCTGGGTTCGCACTTTCAAAGTTTTATTTCAGAAAGTCTGCTTTTCTTCTCTCCTCTCTTACCCATAAACTCAGACTCTCTTAAAGAAAACTTTCATAGTGTGAACTGAGACTTAAAATGGCCTAAAGTTTTATTTTTAATTTTTTTGGAAAAAAAGAAAACCCGGGATATAAAAATCAAAAACAAAATAGTACGCGAAAGGTTACAAACAGTTCGGAGCAGTAAAAAAACGAATTTGCTATATCATTAGGAGCGACTTAACTGGCAATTTGTAAACGTTTGCAAGCGGCGGGAATTATTTAAAAGCAAGGAAATTGAGTCTCTACCAGTAATGAATAACAATATAATAACAATGTCATTCAGTTCATGTACATATACATATGTATATTAGACAAAGAACTATTTATCGACAACTTCATAGAGTTTACATACATTTTCTGGACCCTAGAGCAATTCTTAATCGACTTAGCCTGGACGTCTGGCCGTCTGTAAAAAACTCGCTTATTTTCGAACGACAAAAGAAAAAAAATACATTTGTTGCTCTTGTTGAATGTATTCTATCGAAAAAATGTATCTGGTAAAAACTATTTGAGCAGCCTACTTAAATGGGCGCTACATTTCAGAAATTTATACGACACAATATTAAAACAAAAACCAACATAAAATCGATTATGCAATATAAGTCTTCTGGCTTTCTTGAGAACAATTTCACTTTTAAGACAAACATTTTTACTTTTATTTTTGTATTGACGTTTCTTACAAACTGACATTTTTGTTTAAAAATTTCACAAAAGTTAAAAAGGGGCTTCATGAAATGAGTTGTGCAAATTTGCCCAGAACAAAAAGCAATTAAGATCGATTTTAAGACAACCCTTAACGTGATGGATGTTTTTTTATACCTATAGAACTTTCGATAGGGAGTTCTATACAACTAGCTTTCATACTTATGAAGCATGTTTGACTTTTTTCCAGTTTACTTTGACAAATCACCATGCAACGCCTTACAAAAGAATAACGCTTCCAAAACGTGGAAATTTATTTCCAAGATTAGAAATTTAATTGGCCACATTGCTTGTGTGATTTGACCTTGGCCTTTTTTTTGTGAGGTAACGTCAAATCTTTGGTCTAACTGATAAGCTAGCAAAGATTAATTATTTGGAAGCCAACATTCTAAGCTATATTGGAAAGAAATTGTTTGTTTTTAACCGAAATAGAGTTTTGACAAGTTTAAAAAATTTTTCTATTAATTTTCTTTTTTTACATCCATTTTTATGTTTTTTTTTTTTAGGTATTTCGCTTCTTAAAAGCGCTGGTAACTAACACAGAAAAAAATCAAGTTAAAAGCGTCGAAAACAAGGTTGATTTAAATTTTTTCGGTGGTGATTTTGCTTCATACGGGTTTAATGTTAATTCAACCTGATTTTACAATAACTGCGAACAACATTTTTTTCTTTTGATACAACTATAATTCATATTAATTTAACATTGCAGTAAAGTTAGAGCAAAATGTAATTTATATTGAAATAACAATCGGAATCACGTTGAATGAAAGTTATTTCCAGTTGAAACAACGTGAATTTCATGTAGAATCAAATGGGTTTGAGTGTATTTTAACAGTGTGAAGAAGCTTCAGACAACATTTGCATTTATGTAAGAATAATTCAAAACACTTACCCTGTAACACATGTTTCACTTATTTTGTATTCTCCTTTGTTAACAGAAGCATCAGCAGAATCGCCCGATATGGTCATCATTCTACTTTGAAAACTTGATGTACTATTTAAATAAACAATTTTAATTAAAAGAATACGGGAATTGTCTTCTTTTTATAACATATTTTAAAAGTGAAAATAAAAAATGTACATAATTAAGTAGGTATGCATGTTAATTTAACAAGATAAACTTTTGATTTTAATACAAAACAGGTTTTTATGGGTTCAATATTGAATCCAGATTTATTTATATTTTAATATTTTTTATTTTTATTTTTTTAACAGTGAATAATATTAAATAAACGTAATTTAAGGTTATTTTGATATTTTTTATTAAAAATTAATATGAAATAATGATAAATTTAAGTAAAGGGCATAATTTTTCTAAAATTTAACATGATTCTCAATCAACACTTTTCCATGTTAATTTTACATGGGTATTTTTTTCTGTGTGTAGTTACCCTTTAAATGTTTAAGAGTTTAATTGTAATCATTGGCAATATACCTTTTTGAAAGGTAACGCGTAAGCAATTATTTTTTGTATTTTTGTATAACTATTTAATATTTCGGATTTATGTATTAAAAAAAATGGTTATATAGTTTATATTTATGGCTGTATGCTTTTAACCCACTCCAAAAATAACCCATCACAAAACGTACTTTCTAAAAAATACTTAATCCTACTTAATAGTACTTAAAAGCCATAAATCTTTATAATTTTCAAATTATTTCTCATTACAAAAACTTTTTTAATAAACACAAATCCCAGCTATATATCTGACCAGTGGAGCAATCAATAAAAAAACTCAACTTTAAGTTTTATATTTGAAAATAACCGCCACACAAATCTAAAGAGAAAACAAAAATAAGTTCCAACTTTTCTACAATTCTTTGCGCTATTGCAATAAACATTTATCTGGCTTAATTTGCAAACAAACAAATAAAAAAGGAAAATAAAAATAAAAAAATAAATCTTCCATCGAAAGATAAATTATATTTAATTTATTTTTTCCCTATTCTGCTCTAGATTTTCTTTTGTGCATCGAAACCTATAAAAAAAACTTTCTCATTTCTTCATCCTCTAGCGTTTTTCTTTCTTTCTACTTTTTGTTATTTCCAATTTTCTTTTTCAAAGATAAACTATATTCATAAAACTTTAATATAAATTACAGTCCTTATGCCTGCATGTATTTGGAAATATATGTCAATATACATACATACATATATTTATAAGGCTCAAAATAAAAACAGGATATAAAACAGCAAACAAATAAAGGCAAAAGTAATACAGACATCTAAATAGAAATGTTTGTTATAAATGTTTCGAGTCTCAAAACGTGTTAAAGTTTTAATGGTTTTTGTTTGTTTGAGAGTTTCTTATTCATATAAGTTGAAGTAAAAAGCTAAACAAAAAAAAAATTGTAGGTTACGAAACATATAAAACACTCATTTTTCTTTTCCCAAGCCTATTTCTATTAGCGATGATAAAACAGGAAGTATTTTATGGTTCTTTTGAAATAAACAAAGAAAAGCAAAACCTGAATAGACAGACAGAACACACAATTCATATTTTGACAAACTATGTCTATACATATGTATGTGGCGTATAAGTGATATAAATATTTTATATATATTTGTTTATCATAAAATTGAAAGACATTTGGAAAATATTCGTAAATAAAAGTTTTCGCTTTATACACTAAAAGAATTATGCTCCATAAATCTAATAAATAATTTTTGGTAAATCGGTTTTTTTTATTCAATAAAAAATTTCATTACGTGAATTAAATTTAACAAATTTAATGAAGTTTCGTTATTTTTTTAAAATTTTTCATTGGATTAATGACAACTTAAAATAAAAATCCATCCTAAATTAAAATGAACTATTAATCAAAATATGCAAATGTTTTTAAATCGTGTAATTAAATGACTAAAAGGAAACTTTTGTCATTTCATATTTTCAATGAAATATGTCATTGAGTCAATAAAATCAAAATAATGTGCTCTAACTACAAAATACTTATAACCAGAAAAAATTTTCTTCCTATAAGGCCCGTTTTCACAACTTACCGATAGCTAAAGGTTTCATTATAACAACTTTACTTTAACCTACCAGGTAGGATTAACCTTAATCTACTTTATCGCTCACTTAAGGTTAAAGTAAAGTTTTAATAATGGAATACTTGTTAACGGGCCATTTAAAGTCTACTTTAAGCTATCGGTAAGTTGTGAAAACGGGCCTAAGTGTTGTAAAAAAAAAATATATTTTTGATTACATTTTTGGCAGTAAAAATAATAATTATAATGTTTCATAATATTAATGCAAACTAATTTTATTACGATAACGAAATAGTGCTTTTACCTAAATGGAGTAAAACCAAACAACTAGAAGGAAACAAACAGGAGGAAAAAATTCTCACTTTTTTCCTTTAATTGTTAATCTAAAAACACTTGGAAGTTCAAACTAGTACAGTGGAAACAATGCTGATGAAGGTTGTCGCTGGCTGGATAGTGAACTAATATATTAACGATTAACTTATGGAAGCAGAATACAAAACGATGTAACAGGAATAAAAAAAGGAAATAAAATTAATATTACTTGATTTGTAAGAGGGATAAAAAAAACCAAAAAAATCCACAACAACTCTAAACGCACAAACGAAAAAGATGGCTGAAATGAATAACCATAAATAAAAAAACCTAATAAAAGGCTGTCATCAAAATTATGAAATTTGCTCATTTATTTTATAAATTTATTTCATTGATCAAATTAAAAATTTCATTGAAATACAAGAACCTTGTCATTAAATTTTGAAATGTGATGAAAAATAGTCACAGTCTAACTAAAATATTTTGCATTAAGTTATTGAAACTTTGAAAACGTTGATCGATTTTATGAAATATTCCTTAAGTGGGGGCAAATGAAACATCCTTAATACTTCCAATGAAGCGTTAATAAGGTTGAACTTCAATTCAACATTTTTTATTTTTCGAATTTATTCTATGAGTTAAATTTCAGTTATGTATTGTTACGAAAGCAGATTTAGTTAATAATTTGTTGTAATTATTGGTTAAGAATTAGATAAATTTATTAGCTATCTTGTATTGATTAGTTATTAAGTAGTTATTAGTTATTTTATTAGTTAAAATTGTTATTGTATAAGTTATGCACAATTCTAGTGTAAAAATCAATGTACAGATGTAATGTTAAAATTGTTGTGCATATTTGTACTTCGACCCCACTGTAAATACTCGAATGTTCGTTATTAAGTTATCTCAATTTATTGTAACGCCTTAAAGTATGCCTTAGTTTATGATGCCTTATAACTAAATTAATTCAGCCATATAGATAGTAACTATAGCTGACTAAGTAGCCGTTATGCGGCGAACTTTCTAAAGCCATCTAGACGTTACTAGTATCATCTACGGTTGTTAAAGTAACGAAGTACTAAATAAAGTTGTGTAAATTATAAACAGAGTTTAATGTGTTTTGATAATTTAGTTTTATTTAAAGTGCAATAAAGAACTCGAAACGGTTTATTACAAAGGAAATAAACCAAAACGTTATTGAAAGGCAGTAACGTAACAGAACTTTATAAAGCTTTTTTGTAATAGTCCTATTCCTTCAATTTTTAGGAATGACCTTTTACACTACCAGA
The DNA here is from genome assembly GCA_930367215.1 of Pollenia angustigena. Lineage (NCBI taxonomy): Eukaryota > Metazoa > Arthropoda > Insecta > Diptera > Polleniidae > Pollenia > Pollenia angustigena. The sequence goes on along the minus strand of OV884057.1, from coordinate 181,302,368 downwards.
CAATTATATATATATATATATTTTAATTTCCTAAGCTTATCCTGTCATCACGAAAGAAACCAGAGTCTCCGCGGTAATCGAACCCGCAACCCAGGCGCTGATAGACTAGCTCGCTACCAGTTAGCCTGCCGGGGCACTCAAATTTTTTTCATTCTATCTTCGTGTTACATTTTACCTTAGCTATCCTTTGGATAGCAATAAGGTATGTACAGAAAAATTTACAATTATTAGACACCAGCAGAATGTTATGAATTTTCTGGACCGCTACAGCCTTCGTCAGTATTCTTTGTGTCATACTGGATAGTGATAGGTAAGCTAAGGGAAAATATAACAAGAATATACAATATACTAGTCTGGTAGTGTATAAAGTCTTTCCTAAAAATTTAAGGAATAGGATTATTACAAAAAAAAAACTTTATAAAATACGTCACTTAAATTTATCTCATAGAATAAATTCGAAAAATAAAAAATGTTGAATATAATAAAGTAAGTTATGAAAAGAAATAATTCCCAGTTTCTGGTTGACCTTTAATATAATTTTTCATTGGATTGTTGTCAAAATTAATTGCAGCTGTGAAGAAAATTTTTTCAGTGTAGTCACTATGGCATTCTTCTTAAAATTCCAACTACTTTTGTGCATTTTTATGTTATATGTTTTAATTAATTTTAAAATATCCTGATTTCAAGGATTACATTTCCAAGTAGACCATAAACTTTCTATCTCAATATTTGTACATGCGTTACATTTCGTCAAGATTTAATTTTAGCAAAATATTAAAGAAAGATAATATGTTTTTTTGCTTATGTAATATAAGTATTTGCTAATAAAGTAAAATTTAGCTTTTTCTATTATTTATAAATTGCCATGGAAAATATGTATTTTTAGGGCACTTGGGATATGAGTTACAAAACTTCTATTTTATAGTATTACTTTTTTGTCTTTATGCTTTTGTTTTTTATCTTTATATATTGTAATAAAAATATTTGCACACAGCTCTTAGCCAAGAGGAAAATTCTAAGGAATAGCAAAATCTTATACCAGCAGTACAATTGAAAAGTAACTAAAAGACATAAACAAAACAAAAATAACTAATGCCGAATATAACATAGTCAAGTTAAAGTCAACTACGAAGTTCACAACTTATATTGTCGTATTTTTCCAGCAATCCAGTCATGCAATATTTGCCAAAGAAACTGAGGAATCAACTAAAATTAAAATAAATCAATTAAAACAGTTCAAGTTAAAAGTTCACAAAAGCGTTTTTTAATATGTCTTAATAGAGGCATAGTGACTTTTCAATTCCTAAATATGGGTTGGCAAGCTTCTTTTTTTTTGTGTGTAAATAAAATTTAATACCAAGTGCCAAATTTTAAAATCGGAAAAGCATTTCATTTTCAATATGGCAATAAGTGTCTAACATCGTTGCCATGATTTCAAATTGAAACCAGGTAATCAATTAATGGTTTTGAATGCAATAAAAATACTCGGTCACATTGCAGGGGGCCTATGGTAACAGTTAACGTCGATAGTTAGGCTGCGCTTAAATTATACAGTGCGTTCGTGCCTGGTCTCACGTTGTAGCAATGCTCTTATGGAGATATTCAAAGTAAGGCTGTGTTGGTTACCCTGACACTGCAAGGTGGATGGTAGTGAGGTGCTGGTAGATATTCAAAGTAAGGCTGTGTTGGTTACCCTGACACTGCAAGGTGGATGGTAGTGAGGTGCTGGTAGAACTCGCGAGAAAGGGTTCGTATCTGGACTAAGAGATAAGGGACGGGAGGTAAAACTCCCTTATATCCCTACTATGAGGTGATACGGAAAAGATTCCGCAATATCGTTAACCAGTCCTGAAGACAGATTACAAGGTGTCAAGGTGTCAAGGGCATTATGGCCCGGCTTGGACGCAGGGGCAACCAGGGTTCTTATAGGATTGGATAGGAGAGGTCTCAGGACCCTTATAGGATTCTTGTTCTGTTAGGGCTTTTGCAAGTAAATGGAACAAATTCATACTGGACTCGGGTAGATTATGCGAGGTTGCTGAGGAGCTAGAGACGATTGAGCATGTACTGAACCACTGTCCTAGGATACAGGGTCTAAGGCAGAAATTGCTAGGAGATAGATTTCACGACGAACTGGTATGTATCGCTGGATGTTATCATGTCAATTTACTGGGATTTACAATGAACAGCATTGGTCTTCTAGAGCGCCCTTGGCCGCCAGCCCTTCTTAACCTTACCACACCTTACCTTATATCTCCTTAAAGCTCCACAAAAATATACCACAAATAAAATTCTTCTCAAGTTACTTTTAAATTTGCCCTCTTTTTGAACCACTAACTGGCAAAAATACCTTGAGCAATTTGTTCAATAAACTATTTTTTCTCGCTTCACTAACTTTTTTTTTTTGTATATTTTTCATATTTGCCAAAAACTTTAGCACACTCCAAGCATCCTAACGCCCGAAAAGTATATTTTACCAATTTTATTCATTCAGTTTTTTGCTCAGTTTTCTTAGTCACTTTGTAATGTTGTTATCTTTATAGGATTCCTGTTAGCTTTTTTTTACATGAATGCAGAGCTATAAAAATAGTTTTTGGAGAAAAAAAAATAAGAAAACACATATTCATCGGTGTGTATATAAAATATAAACGAAAGAAAAACAATTCAGGTTGTTTTGTGTTGAAGACGGTCGTACTGGCGCCTTTTGGCAATATTTGTTATAAGGCCAATGACTGACTGGTTCCTGCTTGAACTGTATTTATAAGAACGCATGTTCAAACATATACAACTTAACTTGTTTACAAGGGTTTTTCCTTTCTTTGCTTATTTCTATTTCCGGGATCGCTGAAAATTTTTCTTTTGTCTTAAAATAATAACATGAAAAAATACAACTCTTGTGAACAACCCCTCATAATTTAGTGTGCTATTTTGAATTTAAATCACCTGATTTAAAACAAATATAAAAAATAAATATCTACGTAACATCATAATATTTTTTAATTCTAATCCGTGAATAAATAAATTAAATTAGATCTTACGTTCCATTTTCCATTTTTCACAAATTAATTTTATTTTGTTTGTTTACCAAGCATATGAGTCCTAAGACGACTGCTATACCATCAACGGCGACGGCTACAAAAACTAAAGCAGTTCAGCTCAGCCGCTCAGCGCAGGTCGCTTCTGATTAATTACGACAGCACAATAAACGTTGCAAGCAAAGTTCCATTAATTTAAGACAATTGCTTGAAATCAGAATATCTCACTCCTGTTGTAAAAAGTTTCTCAAAGATTCTGTTAATGCCTTATAACTAAATTAATCCAGCCATATAGATGTAACTATAGCTGAGTAAGAAGCCGTTATGCGGCGAACTTTCTAAAGCCATCTAGACGTTACTAGTATCATCTACGGTTGTTAGTAACTAAAGGAGCATATAGACGACATGTTTTTGTCATCTGACATGTCAAATTTCCCACTGCAAAACACATACATATCGTGTGTTACGTTTTTAACTTTGCTTCTGTAAAAGTCAGCCGCAAAGTGATCTGAGAAAATTTCAATTAGAGCGTGCTCTATTTTTTTCTGACAAACCATCTGACATCAGAAATCTATGCCGGGAAGAAACTGGCAGCGGCGTCAACTATTGACGGAATCATTAGCCGGCTGAAGTTAATATTTTACAATACCAAGATATGTATGCTCATCTCACCATTGAATAGAATTTATATAAATATATACATAAAAACCGTTTAATTATAAAATTCTAAATTGGTATCTTTAAAATAAAAGAAAAAATGTTAAGATGGCTAAATTATTTTACGGCGCAAATAAATATTTTCATGGCGGCAGCAAGCAATTTTGAAACCGAGAACTACCTTGGTTTCTGCAATAACAATGCGAAAAAAACAGAGACAATGTCAGAAGCAAATTACATGTACGTTTGTGACCGAATATTATAAACCTTATGTAAAACAGCAATTTTGACAGACATGAACAATTACATGTGACTTGAAAATTTGACATGTCAGATGACAAATACATGTCGTGTACGGGCGCCTTAAGTATTAATAAAGTTGTGTAAATTATAAACAGTGTTTAAAGTGTTTTGATTATTTAGTTTTATTTAAAGTGCAATAAAGAACTTCAAACGGTTTATTATAAAGGAAATAAACCAAAACGTTATTGAAAAGCAGTAACGTAACAGTATGTTATAAAGCTTTTTTGTAATAGTCCTTCCTATTCTATCAATTATTAGGAATGACTTTCTACACTATCAGACTATTATACATATATTTTTTTTTTTTTTTAATTTCCAAGGCTTCAAGAAAAAAACCAGAGTCTCGCTGATAGACTAGCCCGCTACCAGTTAGCCTACTGCGGCAGTCAAATTTTTTTAATTCTATCTTCTTGTTACATTTTACCTTAGCTATCCTTTGGATAGCAATGAAGTATGTACAGAAAAATTTAAAGTTATTTGACACAAGCAGAATGTTATGCATTTTCTGGCCCGCTATGGCCTTCGTCAGCATTCTTTGTATCACACTGGATAGTGATAGGTAAGCTAAGGTAAAATGTAGCAAGAAGATACAATATAATAGTCTTTAAGGAATTTAAGGAATATGACTATTACAAAAAAGCTTTATAAAATTCATAACTTAAATTAAGCTCATAGAATCGAAAAATAAAAAGTGGAGCTGATACCTCTCAGCAATTGCTTGAAATCAGAATATCTCACTCCTGTTGTAAAACGTTTTTCAAAGATTCTGTTAAACAATTGCACAAACATTATGACATCGCCCCAAAGTCCTTTAATCTGTGGTTTTTGTGGGTAGACGCGTATGTCTTTAAATCAAAGGAGAGCCTAAAACCCATTCTAGGGCAAACTATCATTTTAAAAAATAAAAAATTTTCCCGTATTTTTTTCAAAAATTTCAAGAGTTATGTAAGTGTTTAAAAATTAAGCAATATGGCATCAACATCTCAAAATTAAGGAAATGCACTTAAGCGGTTGCACATGAAAACATAGAAATAAGGTTTTAGATATTTTTCGAAAACTATCAGCCATGTTCTGGAAATAAAAATCGATGGAAGGTTTCAGTTAAATTTTTTTTTGAAATTGACCATAGTTTTTCCTAATTTTAAGAGTAGTTATGGTAAAGAAAAGCTATTCTCATAGTATGAAGTATATAAAACGGAATATTCTAATGAAATCTAAGCACTTTATCGTTTTCAAAGCTTGTTTGATGTAAATTTCACACGAATTTCATTTATAGATTCTGGCTGTATATGTTTTTCTTTCTTCATCCATATATTTCTGGTAACTTGCTTAAACAGAAAAAAGTTTTTTAAAAACCGACAAAGTCTTAAAAAAGAAGTTAAAAATTCAGCTCCTTAAGTCCTCGTCAATATTTCGCAAGATTTGCTGCGAAACGTTTAAGTATGATGGTGAAAGAGGAATGCGAATGGAAAAGTGTCCTTTGTTTAATATTCAAGTAGATTTTGTGAGTTTGTTATTGAGAGGAAGACGAAAGAGAGCGTATGCAAAATACTAAAATGCTTTAAAACAAAAGATTCATTGTATGGACACGAATCCAGTTTCAAAAGAGAGTTTAAGAAAGTTTTTGCAGCAAATATTTAAAAATATGGATGAGTAGGACATTTTTACTGTCCAAAAAATTTTCTTTAATTATTTTTTGTATATCCTCGGCTTAGAGTGTAAACCTGCTAAATCAACTTTTTAAGTAAATTGAGATTTTAATGCCGTATGGTAGAGAAAGATATGCCTCGTCGACCAGCATTTAGTTTTTCTTTAATTTGAGCCTTGAAGTTAGTCAAAACAGCAATATTTTTGGTTTTTCTCTCAAGCAGCAAATAAGAAAAATAAAAAGTTTTTTGTCTCTCCTGTAAAATTTGTTAAAAGGGAGTTAGCAGGTTTACACTCGAAGCCGACGATATGTATTAAGTGTCATTAAAGGCCGTTGCACACTATCACACAAAGTCTTAAGTATTTTTCGAAAATGCTTCCCTGATCTAACAATTGTTTAAACATTTTCAAAAAAACAATAACAATTTATCATGACAGGTTTGTATTTTTTCCAAAATACGTAAGACTTATGTGATAGTGTAAAGCAGCTATAAGTGGTTTACAAACGTAAATTTAAGGTTTAGGGGGAAATTTCCAAAATTTTTTTTTCTGAAACTTCCGTGAAATTTTTTCAGAAAAGAAACCCTATTGCGTACAAATCAATATTTATTAATGTATATACATACCTACTTACAGATAAAAGTATAAAACGAAATTGAAAACAGCACCATAAAGAATTTGTTTCTTTGTTATCGGAGTATTGTCATGTATATACACAAAAAATATATTTTTTACTCAAGTATTTGAAAATTTTTTTCGCAAGATGTACTGAATTGGGAAAAATAATGGAGAATTTTAAATAGCTTTATTGGGCCATGTCACAGAGTACAATTCCGTTCGGAATGATTCCGTACGGAATTGAAGAAAACATATTTGTTTGTTGGTGGAAAGTGTATTTTGATAGTTTTATGGCCTTTCAGATACAGACAACTCCCATACAGTTCATGAAAACAAAAATGGTTTCATTCCGAAACATTTTTTCGTCATTTTATGAAGCACCAAAATAAGGAATAAATTCCGTTTCCGAACGGAATTGTACTCTGTGACATGGCTGATTATATGGTTTTGGAAAAAAAAAATCGGGAAGAGCTTATGTCAAAAAATGTTGGTCCAAATAAAAAAAGAACAAACTCTTAACTATGAAATATTTTCTAATGGACTTTAACATCTGATATTCGAACAACAATCTTATATTCAAAATACACCTCGATATTATTGCTCTGAAAGCAGAATTATATTTTACTTTCGGATAACATTGTTATGCTCACACAACTGTCTTAAATTCATATATTCAGACTCACTGAACACTTTAATATTTTTTTAATGAAATACAAGTAGGAAAGTAAATTGGTCAAGCCCGATCATAACTTTTATTTTTGCTCGAAAAAATTAAAATCAAAAAATAACTGTTATTTTTGTTCAAAAAAATAAAAATCAAAAAATAACTGTTAAGTTTGATCGAAAATATAAAAATCAATATATTTTATCATTGACAAGTGCATGAGGAACAATATGGTATACTTCAATCAGTTTTTCGACATTTAATTCTATATGCTTTTTTTGTTTTAAAATTCCCATATTTATTTTCGGTCCCTGATTTTGACACTTGTCGTCTCAATTCTAGCGACAAAATGCCTGTTGTTTTTTTTATTGTTTTTTGTTGTAGTACTGAGGTCACTTTGTTCATACATTTTGATTAAAGCTATCGTTCAAGTGATTGTCACCAATTTTTCAATGTAAAAATTTGTAGGAATGTTATGGCATTAAGAGTTAGTAGTATTTGTATGGGAGCTATAATCGATTATGGACCGATTCCAATAAAATGTGGTAGCTTCATTAAGATTGCAATAAAAAAGGTAAATTAAGTCTTTGTACCTTCTTAATAAGCTGGTTTATTTGCACAAATACTCTTTTTCGATAAAAGCTTGTATGGGGGCTATTTGAAATTATAGACAATTTCTCACTATTTTCTAATGGCTTGGTTTGTTCATTTGATAAAAGATAATAAGAATCTCTGTGCCACACTTTATCAAAATATCTGCAAAATAACGACCTGCACTATTTGTTTACATGGACAGCCAGCCAGCCGGATGGCCGGACATCGTTATACCGATTAAAAAAAATGATTTGAAGTCGATCGTTGTACTAAAAGGTATTTTAAGGTATTTCAAACATCAGAACAAACGCAAAATACCCTCTCCTCAATTATATATTTAGCAGATTTTATTATTACTACCAGCATTAGTGTAAAGAAGGAGGAAGCAAATTATAAAAAGAAGCAATTGTCGTAATCTTGCGCTTATTTAGTCAACCTGTGCGCATGAGTAATATTTGCCAATGGCAATATGGAGTATATAAGTGATGTCTTCCGATTTGGATGCAATTTTCACCAAGGTTAGTTCTATTGGATAATAGTTTAGACACAATAAGATCGGTTAAAAAGTTTTTGAGTTAGAGGGGGTCGAAGTTTTACATTTTGGTGTTCTTTCTCATGCATGTAATTTATTACCTCTTGGTGTCAGCAAAATTTGTCCCAAGTAGCTTCGTAGCTATTTGATCAATCTTTTGAATTTTTTTTTTATTTTTTTTAAAAATTTAAAATTTTTTTTTTTTTTTAATTTAAAACTTTTTTTTTTAGAGGGAATATTTTTTTTTGCGCTCAAAAGAAAGCTTATGCATTTTCTTTTAAGGTTATTTTGGTCGCTTTTTGGGACACGAGTGGCTTTTGTAAAAAAAAATAATTTCCAACTCTAGACGAGGGTTTTTTAATTTTTAGCATCTGCAGTGTTCTTTCTCATCCCTGTATCTTCTTAGCAAAGTTGTTTAAGATTTGAAAGCAATAAACACGTATTCTGTATCCCAACCGCTTCCTTTTTGCTTCTTAAAATTAGTGCCTTACTCTACTGCTGTAAGATAAGGCATGTAATCCTAGAATTCCTAAATGCGGTGCTTAATACTAGAAGAGAATCGCTGTTTATACGTGTTTTAAAGATTACATTTTCTACTGCTTTATTGAAGCAGTGAAATCAATAATTCTTTTGATAAAAAGAGAAAGCACACCTGTATGGCCAAAATGTCAAACTTTGACATTATCTCAGCAACTTTTTGACCGATCTTGTTGTGTCTAATCTACTAAGCAATTGGACTAACCTTTGTGCAATTTTCATCCAAATCGGAAGACATCGATTTAAAAATTGGGTCACTTGACATGAAATCCCCCATATATAAAAAAATAATTTATTTTTTTCGAATAGTTTTTAGACCCAACATTTTTTGTTTAAAAGAAATATTTCTGCCCAATAATGTTGCTTTTTCTTATTCCTTGACAGCGGAATCGTGCCAAAAGTCGTTTTTCGGCTGATAGTTTTGTGTTAGTTATACAAAAACATTTCTTGTATATAAAACGTTCTGGGCTCAAATTGTACTCTTTTAGCTTATTACGTGTTACCGCTAATGCGCCAAAACTTTGATTCCGTGGGCACATTTGTGTAAGGGCTACGTAAAATCATATAAAGTTAAATTCGCTTAAAGAAAATATGAGCTTAAACTTTACAAAAAGGTTAGTTAAAAAAAAATTTGTTTTGTATTCTATTTGCATCTTATACGAATTAATAACAAAAAAAATATATGTGTATATATTTTTTTTAATTAGCAACATTCATGTAAAATGTTTCTTATCCTTTGAGCATTTTGTTGACATTCTCTTATTTCTAAAAGAATACCCAAACTTATTAACTTATAATACAACAAATAAGAAAAACAAGTTTTTTTAAGAATTCAAATAAATTGATAAAATATATAAATAAAATCCCAATTCACATAAAAATAAAAAAATTATAATCAATATGCAAATATAAGTTTTCAGGAAAACAAAAACATATAAAACAAATAAATAACTAATGCTAACTAACCTTAACACTGAGAATTATATTACCGGCCAGTTAAGTTTTTTCTATAAGACAAAATAAATTTCAAGATTCTTAAAACCGTACTCCGATTATGAGTTGTAAATAAAGAAAAACCTAAACATGTTATTTGTATGTGAAAATATATCACAAACTATTGGTCAGTTGTAAAGTGAAATTTGGATAATAAATGAAACATTGTATGGAAAATTTTGTAACGGAAACGGAAGTAATAAAATACCATTGCATTAGCATCATCCAAAGCGGTAGACGAAAACAGACAAAATCTAAAATTTCAAAGTTAAACCAAGAGGAAAAAAAATTTACTCAGCTAAAATAAAAATTCTCAAAAAAGACTTTATTCCCCAAATGTTTATATGTTCGAGTATTGGAGTAGACAATAACCAGAAATAAATTGAAATTTCTTTGCGTTGTAACGCCAAACCATCTAACGAAATTTACTCAGATCAATGTTGTACCATTTGAAAAAGGAAATAAGGAGTTCAAATAAAATGAATGCCAATTTATATTTCACATTTTTTTGATCATATACTTTCTCCTTCTCCTTGTTTCCTATGCCCTTAAATGATGGCAAACAATATGTATTTTGTAGGGTTTCTAATCGGGGAGAATTTCCGAAAATTGTTAGGAAGTCATTTTAAAAGATCCCAGGAATTTTGTTGAGGGGAGATTGCAGATATTATCTTACAGTGTTTTCTACTTAAATAAAAATTTGTGTGCCGTTAAACCTCATCAACTGTTGCTTTATCCATGTCCAAACCGAACGAAATAATACTTTTTAATTGGCGAAAGTGACAATACATCTCACGGCAATTTGAGAAACGGAACTCTTTTTATCTTTTATGACAGAAACTGGGGTTTTTTTAACATTTTAAAGTAGGGTCTAGCTTTAAACATCGTTGGATAATACTTTTTCAAGATTAATTATTAGAATGATAAGAAGATACCGTAAACATAATTTGGAATGAACAATTTTGCGGGCAAGGAAATAAACTTTATAAAATCTTAAACTTATGAAACAGGAATATCCAATCATCTGATTAGAGGCATATACTTGAATGATTCTCAAAATAAATTTGATTTTTAAAAATTGTTATCGTTATCAGTTTAGATGCCAACAATTTTGCAACAAAATGCAACTCGAACCCCTAGTGTTTGGGATTAAACTTCAATATGTGTTTTAGCGATAATTGTACAGGGTGGTTGATAAATTTTGCTATATTAAGAAAGTGGAATAACTTTTTTTTAGATGCATGGAATTTTATTAATCTTTTTCATTTGAAAGATCATTGAATTGTATAAATACTAGTTTAACTAGTCTTAAAGATAATTGAATATAAATGCCCGCCCTTAGGTCAAACGACCTGGTCAAATGGCTGTCGCCAGTGTGTACGTATTGTTCAAAAAAGTATGGCCCGACAATACAGCGTGGAGAAACTGCATACCACGCCGTGACGCGAATTGCTTGATATTCCCTCTCATCCAGTATTTCTAAGTTGTACCTGCAATTCTGCTTTTTTACATTGCTGTTTAGATCAAGTTTTCTTTTGGTAGCGGCCTTCATCAGCCACCCTGTAAATGTATATGTCACATCACTATCTTTATCAATAAAGCTAAACTTGTTATTTTCTAATGAGGTGGTTTTTATGGTTGCAAAAGTGTTATGTGTGTCTAATCACATAATTCTTTCTACAATTACTACCCATGTATGTATAAATGAAGCCAGTTCCAGGTAACACAATTCCATGCTTTTCTGTCTGTCATTTGTCAGTGTCAGAAAATACGAACAATTTAAAAATTTTTTAAAAGCCAAAAAAGGGCTTAAACATTTTTCAAATGTATTTTTATTTTGTGTAAAACATTCAACATTGTGTAGCCACACTAAAAATTGACAATTCATCAGACAAGTGTAAACCGCATGCATACACAAATACATATACATACACACATCCAATAACACAGAGATTACCACATTCATTCGCACCCACTCAAAGCAGAATCATAGAAAATCTGCATACGTACATACATACATACATATGTATGTATGTACATATTTATTCATCGATGGGTTACTGAAAAAAGAAATCAAATTTTCCAGGCGAGAATATTTGCATGTCCTCTGATGTACATATGTATGTATGTATACTAAAGAATGAGTTTGTGTAAGTGTCGTGTTTCATTAAGAACGATTTCGATTTTTGTTTGTTCTAAAGGCTGCAACAAGACCCTTGATTGAAGTATTGTAACATGCCACATTATTGTGTGTATGATGGATTTTTTTTTCTTTTGGCATTTCCATGACAGCCTTGATCAGGATTTCCTAACTAATAAAGTGATTTACAAATGAAATCATTTTTAATTCAGTATCCTGTCTGTTTACCTATTTGCATATAGATTTGTTAAAATTTACCAGGCATATGACTAGATATATTGTTTACACTTCAGGCAAAATTGCGATGAAATCGAAAAACATTTTCAATTGCAATTAAAAAATGGAAAGTATGAATTTGTATTTTGTGATAAACAATTTAGATTTTGATGAACCAAAGCTATTTGTTAATTAACCGAAACATATAACATTTTTGCAATTAGAAATTTAAGGTGTGACTTTTCATTACACTTATGGCCAATTTCACACTGTTCAGTTATAATTAACTATCACTTATAACCAGGGAAACCAGAAATATACTCTAAAAACACGTTTCATGCGCATTAAATATGCAGTAAAAATTGGAAAATATGCCCTGAAATATGTTAAAAATATGCCCTAAAAACTAAAAACTGCTCTTTTGAAGACACAATATTCAACAATTTAATAACAAAATTTAAAAAAAAAAAAACCTAAACAAGGTTAAAATTCATATTAGAGATGTTTGCGCTGAATATTATCTAGACATTAAGATCCATATGGGTTTTTGTCTTAAAGAGATTTTAGGTACGGTCACTAAATTGTTAACAAATATTAACATTTAAAAGGAATTTAAAGCTTGTTTAGAATGGAAGCTTTGAGCATATGTGAACCGATTCGAAAATAATTTAATTTTAAGTAAAATATTTTTGGCACGAATTTAATTTAAATACCATCGTAATTAGATAGCTTGGCGGACACATGCATAGACTTCGTCCATATTTGATCAAATTATCAACAAAATTGGAACTTGTACTCTGCGCACAAGGCTAACACGGACAGCCTACCAGCCAGGCGGATGGATGGGAATCGCTGGATCACTTTAAAAAGTGATTCTGAGTCGATCGGCATATTAAAAGATTGGTCTAGATACAAATCGCATAACATTTATGCATAATGACAACCTACTTTGTCTTAGATGTCGAAATTGAAGTAACAGATTTTAGAAAAAAAAAAAAATATGTATTTGCTGTGAAAGCTATTGTAGGTATCAAAATATGCATTAAAAAGGCAAAATATGCGCTAAATATGCCAAAAAATGCTGCAAACAGTAAAATATGCATATGCACTCATCGATGCCAAAATTCATAAAAAGCTCTAAAACGGATAAATATATGGTTTCTGCCTTCTTTAGTTGCACAAGGAAGAACATGCAATTGCATATTTCTGGTTTCCCTGCTTAAAATTGTTTAAAACTCAGACTTTTAATGTGTATTCAATATGGAACTTACATTTATCGGGCTAACAAATATCTAATACTAATTAAGCTCGTAACTTGTATATGATTTCTTTAACGTCTTAAGGTAGAAGTACATAACACGCGTTAGTGCGCGCGCGCTCTGTCGTATTCTGTCAAAAAAAATTAAACTAGTGTATTTTCATAGATCAAGCTACATGCAAAATACTTTTACGCGTTTGCGCCAAAAAGTTGGTTAACTTTGAACTTTTTAACGCGTTGTGTATTTTTGACAAGTAATCAGCTGACAATTAAAAGAATAATTTAACAAATTTGTGAATCATGACAGAAAAACTTATTGAAGAGCTTAAAAAACATACAATATTTATATAAAAAGAATAAATTCAATAAAATAACAAAATCTTGATATACTTTCGAACCCGTTTTTAATGCACAAATAAGTAAACAAATAAAAAACAGCTGACAGGAATGGCTTTTGTAACGCGTGTTGTGTAACTTGCAATTTTTTACGCGTTAAAGTTTTAAAACGCATGATACTCGTCGACGAACTAACGCGTGTTATGTACTTCCACCTTAAGCGTCTTTATTATTTTCCTCGTATTTTCATTTCATCTTCATTTTACTTTAATAAAAGTCTTATGTTAAGAAAGCTACCCGTTACTTCGCAGTCTTATACAACTTTCATATTAAAATTAATGCTTTACACTCAGATTTCAGGTGTATTACTATGTGCACAATCTTGTGCTCAAAATAACGTCAAAGATTTTGGTTCAAAAATCAGTCTCAAATATATACTGTGACCTAAGTGTCACACTTAGGACTGTTTTTGTATATTCCAACAAACCGTTTTGCTTTGATTTAACTATTATCTTCGTTATTAGTTTTTTTCATACCAAAGTAATTTTTGGGAATATAAAATTTTCAATTAACAAGATTTCGTATGTCGTGCCTAATTCCCAATTGGCATTCCCGATAAACACATTTTTAATTGATGGGTTTAGCCATTCCTATGCGCATTTCCCTGGTTGCTTAGGCCAGATACTCAGGAAACTTCATCTAAAGATGTTTATTATGACATTATACAAATAAACCTGTTAAGTGAGTTAGAATTATAAGCACCAGTTTTACTTGTAACAATAACAAATCAAACCCTGTACCACTTGTTACGAATGAGAGAATATTAAGTGCGTGAGTCCTTGTGAAACTTTTTAATATACATCTAAAACTCCATAAAGTACGCCCTCAATTTTCAAAATTTGTTCGATTTGAACTCCACGTGATATCGATTTCCATGACTTGGACGAATATTTCTAAAGCAAGGAGTATGATTAAATTAGGCAATAAATCACAGTATTTTTTTGGTCAGCTTATAAGAAGATTGGATTATCATTTTAAGATCCGATAAAAAGCCTATTTTGAAATATTTCAACTCTCGGTTGAGGGTATAAAAGGTTCAGCACAGTACAACAAAGCACTCTTGCTGGTTTAACTTTTCTTTGTTAAACCAAAAATTCTTTGGAACTACACATACATTTTCTAATAAATATGATTGTGTCAACAAGCCATCTGCAACTTTTTTTCTAAATTAAAATTAACAACTATTTCTTAAAACTTTTGTAACGAAAATTCATTAATCATTTTCTTGTTTTTTGTTCCAAATTTATTTTTTTTTTTTTTACTTTTTCTTTACAACTTAACACCTTAAAGCAAAATGAGACAACAAGTTTTTTATTTTTTTTCATATACTTTACCTAAAGATTTATTTTTTATTTCTAGTAAACAATACAAAAGTCCTTAAAAAGCAAACTTTTCTGATACAATTTCAATAAAATAAATCTTTTAGGTATTTATAAGAAAATCCTATTTCGAATGAAATTTTAGTAAAGGAACAACGTAAAGAAAAAAATTAATAAGATCTTAACAAAATATAACATCAACAACTAAACAAAAGTGAATAAGAAAAGATTGTTTTCGAAAATAAACTTTTTCTTTATCAAACAAAAAATAATAAATAAATACCCAAGTAGTAGAAGAAAAACAACAAGAAATTTTCAAACTCTATTCAATTCATATATAATATTTATAAAAAAAAAAAAAAAAAAACGTATTATTTGTTAGAACGACTAATTCTGTATCTTATTATTGTTTGCTTTGTAGGCTTGACAACTAAAAGAAAACAAGAAAGAAAAAAACAAAACTATAAACAAGAAATAATTTACTTTTATACAAATACATATGTATATGTATAACCGAAAAATAGGGCTTAAACTAGTAAAATGAAAATATAATCAAGTGGGAAGAAAAGTTTTTTCATTTTGTTTACGCTTAAAATTCTAATAAAACTATAAGACAAAAGTACTCTGATAGTGCGATTGGCTGGAGGGGATTTACTGGTTTCTCTGTGACTACACCGTTGCCAGAAGATAGTCTAACATTTTCTTCAATTTCTATACGCTTATTTAGTCTGGGATACAGACAGTAGTCTGAGACTTGTATAAAGGTTACAGAGATAATAAAGTATAACATGCTACACGTAGAGAAAAAATATGGTTGGGCATGGTAACGGCAACTACACTATATTTATTGTAATTATTAACTGTTGTCGTACACAGCAACATTAAAGTTATTGCAAACATTTCAAAGTTTATCGCAATTATAAATTTGAGTATTGTATTACTCACAACCATTTTATGATATTTAATAGCCTTAACATGATAGCTTTATAGAAGTGTACTCATAAAATGTTTAAGATTCAAGTTAAATATCTTTACTTTAAGGCTAGTTTGCACTATCTCACAAGTCTTACGTATTCCACAATACTTTGTAAGATAGAAATATAATGAGTTTTGTCCCGAATGGGGAAATTCGGATTCTTAATGTTTTCTGACAGATAGCTGAGCGACTCATTGCACAGATTTCTGTAAGAAATCTACGGCATGTCCTGGAAAAATATGATCAAAAGTTAAACGAGACTTTTATAAATTATTTTTTTTATTAATTTTTTTTATAAAAGAACAGACGTTTTACTTTGGCACATACATGCAAACATAAAATTAATTTCAAGATTTTTGTATGACGTGCTAAATTCCCAATTTTTCATATTTGATAAATACACTGAAATTTATTGTTGAGGGAAAGCTAGCTTCTATGCGCATTTCACTGGTTGCTTAGAACAGATCATCAGGAAACCTTTTCCAAAGATTTTAGAAAAGCTAAAAATATTATACAAATAAGACCCTTAAGTCTGGGTTTAAACTACGAAAGTTTTCTTTCAGAAAGTCTGAGTTTATGGATGAGAGAGGCGAGAATAAAAGCATGTTATCTTCCCCTCTCACCAATAAACTCAGACTTTCTGAAAGAAAACTTTCATAGTGTGAACCCAGACTAAGCGAATAAGAATTTCAAACACTCAAAGTCTTACTTGTAACAATATCAAAGCTTAAACAAAACACCAACAATAAACAGTGAGTTTATCTTTTCTTACATCCCCCTACAATTGGTTGGGTTCTTTCCGACTCGAATTGCAGTTGTAAGTGGATAAAAAGAAAAAACTAATTTAAAAAACAAATTGTTTCATTCTATTGTATTCAGTGTATTTATCAAATATGAAAAATTGGGAATTTAGCACGTCATACAAAAATCTTGATAATCAATTTTGTATTCCCGTAAATAACTTTGATAATATACTTGCATGTGCCCGTGCAGAAAACTGAATTGCCAAATTGGTTTTTTTTGTTGTTGTTTTCTTGCGAAGACAATAGAATGAAACAATTTGTTTTTTAATTTTGTTTTTTCTTTTTACCCACTTACAACTACAATTCGAGTCGGAAAGAACCCAACCAATTGTAGGGGGATGTAAGAAAAGATAAACTCACTGTTTATTGTTGGTGTTTTGTTTAAGCTTTGATATTGTTACAAGTAAGACTTTGAGTGTTAAAAATTCTTATTCGCTTTAGGGTCTTATTTGTTTAATATTTTTAGCTTTTCTAAAATCTTTGGAAAAGGTTTCCTGATGATCTGGCCTAAGCAATCAGTGAAATGCGCATAGAAGCTAGCTTTCCCTCAACAATAAATTTCAGTGTATTTATCAAATATGAAAAATTGGGAATTTAGCACGTCATACAAAAATCTTGATAATAAATTTTGTATAAATTTTACGGGAAATTACTTTGATTAAATTAATTAGTTATAAATTGACAGCTTTTTAGCCTCTTTTGCGTCTTTCAGCTTCACAAACTTGAAACATTTTTTGGCGATGTCATCCACGGAACAGCTTCTTGTTCTTGATATTTTCTCTAGATTAAGAGTAGTATAAAATACAATGAAAAGATGTAAAAATTTCATTAAAAAAAGGAATTTTTAGTACACTGGTATTTCAACTTCCACTTTATTTTAAAAAAGGATTCACCTTTTTTTTTTGAGGCTAAGACAATCAAAGAAATCTCTTCCTATAATAAAAAAAAATCTATGGCTATAATTTTATTGCAAACAAAGTAAAGGGTGGTTAAATTTCAAGGGCCGATGTTGATTTTGAATAAAACACAAACTATTTAGGAAATTATTGTAATTTTATTTTATTATGATATATTGGTATTACTCAATTATGTATGGAACAAAATATCGGCCAAATGGGCGCCGCGACCACGGCGGCACACCTCCATCCGATGGTCCAAATTTTCGATGACCCTGAGGCATAATGGAGCTTCTATGCCGTTAATGTGCCGAATTATCTCATCCTTTAGCTCTTGAATTGTTGCTGGCTTATCGACGTACACCTTTTCTTTCAAATAACCCCAAAGAAAAAAGTCCAACGGTGTCAAATCACATGATCTTGGCGGCCAATTGACATCGCCATTACGTGAGATAACACGGCCATTGATTTTGTTGCGCAAAAGAGCCATTGTTTCGTTAGCTGTGTGGCAAGTGGCACCGTCCTGCTGAAACCACATATCGTCCACATCCATATCTTCCAATTCGGGCCATAAAAAGTTCGTTATCATCTCACGAAAGCGAACACCATTCACAGTAACTGCCTGACCGGCCTCATTTTGGAAAAAATACGGCCCGATGATGCCGCTAGCCCATAAACCGCACCAAACAGTCACTCTTTGTGGGTGCATTGGTTTTTCGACAATCACTCTTGGATTCTCATTCGCCCAAATGCGGCAATTCTGTTTATTGACGAATCCACTGAGGTGAAAATGTGCCTCATCACTGAAGATGATTTTCTTCGAAAATTGATCATCCACTGTTGCCATTTCTTGCCACCATTCTGCCCATTCACGACGTTTGGAATGGTCAAGAGGCTTTAGTTCTTGAGCCAATTGCACCTTGTAAGCGCGTAAATCTTTATGCATAATGTTCATCAACGACGAGCGTGAGAGGTGCAATTGTTGGGCACGACGACGAGTTCAGGTGGCCGGCTCTTCAGCCACACTATCGCGAACAGCAGCAATATTTCCTGCAGTACGAGCATGCACTGGTGTTCTCACATCTTCTACAGACCCGGTTTGCTCGAATTTTTCCACGATTTTTGCGCTTGTACGCACATTTGGACAATCAAATTGACCAAAAAAATCACGAAGTGGACGATATGCATTTTCATTTGAACGCCCATTTTCATAATAAGTCTGGATAACTTTAACACGTTGTTGGATTGTGTATCTCTCCATTGTTCAAATTGAATAAGTCTGAAATAGAGAAATGCCAAATAAAATTCGGAAAAAAACTTGGCGTTTAGGTGTGGTTCACATTCAACATCGGCCCTTACAATTTAACCACCCTTTATATAATAACAAACTTTACATGTACGGATCATTTTTTAAAATATGTACAATAAAATAATATTAAAATTATTTTCAACTTAGCAAATGTCATTAAAAAAAAAAAAAAAAAACTTAGTACCGTTAGACACATCTATGTGAATTCCGTCAGAAATCTATTGCACATATCCATGTGAAATCGATCAGAAAGCGGCCAGACTGAACCTTTTTGAATGAATATCTGATAGAAATCTTAACGAAGTCTCTAAGAATGAAGTCAAACATTTGCAAGAAATGTCTGATTCAGACAAAATAACAATAAAGAAATTTGTTTTATTTTTGTTTTTTCTTTACCCACTTACAACTACATTTAGAGTTGACAAAAAATCAACCAATTGTGGTCGGCACTGTAAGAAAAGATAAGGTCACTGTTTATTGTTGTTGTTTTTGTTTAAGCTTTGGTATTGTTACAAGTAAAACTGTGGCTTACAATTCTTATTCGCTTAACAGTTTTATTTGTATAATATCTTTAGTTTTTCTAAAGTCCTTATGGATGAAGTTTCCTGACGATCTGGCCTCAGCAACCAGTGAAATGCGCATAGGAATAGCTTATCCCATCAACAATAAACTTCAGTTTGTCAATAGTATGAAATGGGAATTTAGCACATTATAACGAAACCTTGATTAATAATTTTGAATCCCAAGAAAAACTTTGAAAGTCGGAGTATTTTGCTGACTGGGTTTTCATTTTCAACAAACATGCATTCACAGTATCAGACTTATACATATTACTTGAGTTTTTGGGTGGGGTGTCACAAAGCCATAGGACATAAAGCCATAATGGCTTTATGTCTCAATCCAAACGGACATAAAGCCATAATTTTGATATAGCCTTAATCAATTTTAGTGGAATGGGACATAAAGCCATTATGGTGTTATGTCCCATTTGACGTGTTGCGTAACAAATGCTTATATGGTATAACAAAGACCTGCTTCGCTAACTAAAGCGTCGCTGTATAGGCGGCCTTCGGCCGGGCGCAAGGATTTTCTCCTCCATGGTATAACAAACACCGGCTTCGCTTACTAAAGCTTATCTGTATAGCCGGCCTTTGGGCGGACGCAAGAATTTTCTCCTTTATGGTATAACAAGTACCGATTTTGCTAAGTAAAGCTTCTAAAATCTGTCTTGTTTCCGAACGAAGGCCGTTTACGCAGAGAAGCTTTAGTTAGCGAAGCCGGTGTTTGTTATACCATAGAGGAGAAAATCCTTGCGCCCGGCCGACGGCCGGCTATGCAGAGGAGCTTTAGTTAGCGTCTTTGTTATACCATAGAGGAGAAAATCATTGCGTCCGGCCGAAGGCCGTCTATGCAGAGAAGCTCTAGGTAGCGTAGCTTTTTCGGTTTTTTTTCCATAAATGAACGACGTCCCCAAATTTAGGGGCTTAGTTCATTTTGGGTTTGGGGAGTTAATTCATTGGGGACTTAGTTCATACCGCCATTTTTGACATAAAACAGGGCGATATGAAACAACAAAGCATTTTCTACATGAAATAGGTTGAAATACAATCATTATCAAAAATATGGCTTTATGTCTTATTTTACGGAAAAAATGTATGGCGTTAAGTCCCATTATATTGAGACTTAATGGCATATGCCCTTATGTCTCAATGGAATGGGACTTGGCGCCATATGGCTTTATGTCCTATGGCTTTGTGACACCCCACCGAGTTTTTGACATAAATTAATACAAAGTATAATAGTGTAAACAAGCCTTTAATAATATTTTGTTATCGCCATTTGTAAAATAATTTTGTATCAGTTGTGTCGTTTGTTTTAAAAATACCTAACGAATTATTTATTAGTGAGTGGTTAAACTACTAAAAAAAATACCCATTAAATAAACAACTTTAAAGAAATTAAAAAAATTAATAAATTGTATTGACATGAAAAACAAATTTTAAAGTGCAAAAAAATTTTTTAATTTTTTTTTTTTTGTTGTGAAATTTGTGCTGTATCATAATATGATTACTTATAAACTTATTATGATCAACATTATCATAATGTGACTACTTCTTAGCTTATTATGATTAACAAGACAATAACATGATTTACAGGATAAGAAATGATTAAGGAAATAATATTAGGACGTAATATTACGAATATATTCGGTCAGAATATGATTCAATAAAAATCGTAATATGGTAACTACAATCCTGAATCTTATCATTATATGTTGCTCTTAGATTATGTTTAGTTACCACAACCATGTTTTTTCTTTGCGTGTAGCTTAAGTAAAAGACACAATGGTTGTCTAAGATTAAATACTTAATACCAAAGAAATAATTACCAATATAAATAGCGATCAATTGATCACCTATACCACAGAATATTAAGGGTTATTTTCGACACTGTACCGTATTTGGCACCGTGGCCAATCATGGAACAGGTAAAACAACATTTTGCTATGAAGTTAAGATTCATATATGAGTTCTTTGTGCCAAAAAATATAATGATGAAGTTAAGATTCATATATGAGTTCTTTGTGCCAAAAAATATAAAAATATTAACATCGATGTGTGATTTTTTTCGTTTTGAAGCGATTTTGGAAAGAGGGGGTATATGGAACTTCTTGTAAATTTGGGACGTACCAGTACAACATTTTGCCAAGACATGAAACATATTATAAAAACTAACCTTGGGATATCCATCACATACCTGATTAAATTTTTAACCTTCATGATGGCTACTGGCCAACCCCGTATTTGTACGGGAGCTATGGTCAAGTATGGACTGATTTTAAAAAAATTTTCAAATTTAATTTAAATACCAACATAATGATATAGGTTATGGGCACAAAGACTCTTCCGAAAAGAAGTTTGTATATGGGCAACGGAAACTATGGACCTAATAACAATTGAAACGTACTTAATTACGAATTTCATTAAGTTATCTTTAAAATTGTGACCTGTACTTTTTGTACATGCTCGAAATGCTCCACATTATTAATTTACCACCAGATAAGAGAATGAATTTTAAAGTTGATACTCTCAATTATGCTCTTAGCTACAGAGATGACCATAATAATAATTTGTTGACATAAGCAGTGTAGTTTTTGATGCTGAAACGTGAAGAGTTATTACTCCTTGATTGTGGTTAATGTTATTTTAATGTGAGTTTTAATGTGTGTTTTTTGTCGATCTACATTATATTGTTTCTACTTTTATTGTATGATTTGTATTTTTAATATTTAATCTGTTTAATACTGAGTATTTGTGTATTGTTTTGTTATTGTTAAATTTAAGTAAACATGATGATATTTAAAGAATATCGAAATATCGGAATAAAATAAAGAAACATTTTACATACAACTGACCTCGAGCTTAAGCATTTTAACTTAATATTAAATTTATATAATATTAAAATATGACAGTGTCTTAAGAATTAGGCTGCGTGCAAGTTTAAAAAGTATATATAAAACAAAGTTTAAGCATAAGGGTGCGTACAGAGTGGTCGCTTGTTGTCGCCGAGCCGAGCCAACTCTCGCTTATTGCGAGAACTTGTTCATGCGAGAAACAAGTTGAGTGTGTCTATTATGCACATATCTTTTACAAATTTCTAGTCCCTTAAGAGCTAACATTTTTAAACCAGGGTTGAGGTGCTAAACCCAGTAAAAAAAAATTGGGTTTTTTGAAGCACTACAGAAAAAAGTACATAGTCAAGCGCTTCAATTAGATAGCTCTTATACAGCAGTAAATGATAAAGAAAAAAATATACAAAAAAGCTGCTATTTTAGTGCTGACAACGAAGAAGGGTTTAAAGCGAAAAAAATAAAAATATATTATGGTTTACGAAAATGATGGAAAAAGGCATATAAACAAGTAAAACCAAAACATTAATGAATACGTTTATTAAGTTAGCCCTTAAAAAAGCACTTTAGGAGTGCTTTGTATGCATTTTAAAAGAAGCGCTTATTGTCAACCGAAAAAGTCCTCCATACCCGGAATACCCGATACAAAAATCAGGCATCCCATCAGCAGGTTTGAAGCGATTTGAAGTATGAATTCATACAAAAAAACCTGAAAGTAATAAGTTTAAACAAATTAATTATCAAAAAAAAAATCAAATCAAATTTTGAGACCAAGTTGAGTTGTAACACTACCATTTTAATTTTTAAATGGAAATAGTGTAAAATAGATTTACAGCTTTTGGTAAATAGAATAGCAAAAAACAATACATTATAATATGTAGTCAAACACATACAAAAAAAAATAGTTTTATCTTATTTTTCGTTAACACCCTCGTATCCAAGCACATCCGACTGTAGACAAGAGAATACATACTTAAGGTACACGCAGAAAAAACATATTGTTAGAATGGTTAAAAAACTGTGTTGTTGGTATTTTGTTTGAGCTTTAATATCGTTGTAAATAAGACTTTTTGAGCATTTGCAATTCTTATTCACTCTCCAGTTTTGTTTGCTAATATGTATGGCGTTTCTAAAGATTTTTGGGAGAATGTTTCCTGATGATCTGGCCTAAGCAACCAGTGAAATGCGCATTGAAACAAGCTTATCCTCCAACAAAATATTTCAGTGTTTTTATCAAAAATAAAGATTGAGGATTAACCCCTTCAAACAAAATCTTATTAATTGAAAAACTAAATAATTAAAATAAACTAAAAATTTTCTCTTAAGATTTTGTATATATTTCTAAAAATAGTTTTAGAATTGTATTGTAAGAATTGATTTGATAAAAAATATGTTAAGCCATAAGGGTCTGAAATTCCATAATAAAGAAATGAAAACATAAAAAACAGTAAAAAGCGGATATTGATCATATTATGATCATTTTAAGAAAAATATTAACATTTATTTGATCGGCTGCAAAGCAATTATCTCAAAAGTTAACTATAATATTATAAAGTGACTACAATGTAATTAATTATGAATACAATTTGATTATATTGAACAATAGTATGGTCATTCACAAGCATAGCATTATTATAGTCCAACAAAAGTATTTCTTATATTTAACCATATTTTTTTTTTTGGCGTGCACTGTTTTAAGATTTCTTTGTAATATGCTGCTCCTTGAAAAAGATCATTAAACAGTATAGAAGAAACGTTGAATGCTGTCTTTGTTGCTGTTGTTATTTTGTAATATATTAAATGTTTGTCAATAGATAAAATCGTTATCTACCAACACACATACACATACATATATAAATAAATACCCAGCGGTAAATATTGAAAGGACCGCAAGTGGCAGGCATTTTTGAAGGCCTCTATACTCCTTTCTAAAAGATTCGCTTCGCATGATATCCTGCCTTCAGATGTATGCCTTCCAGAAGGTATAAACTTGTTTTTAAATGACCTTCTGAAATATTCAGTACACATTCGCTACTCCCTTCTTTAAGAAGGGAGAAAGGAAGGTGTTTAGTTTTATTTACTTTTTATATTTAGTGACCTTCCTTACTCTCTTCTTTGGGTTGGGATCGAAGTTGTTTTTAAAGGAAGTGTGGAAGGCCTTGCGCCCAATGATAACCTGTGTAAAAAATAAATAAGTATGGAATGAGGCGAGAAGGGCTTCTGACTGCTTGTGACTGCTAAATAATGCCTTCTATTATGCCTCTTTACTCACTCTAGTTACCGCTGGGTACAAATAGTTTTTTACATAAACATACTTACAAAGGAACTTAAATAAGTATGCACGTGTATAAGTATATGCAAGTACATATATATCTGTTTAACTATCTGTTCGTTGTTAAAGTTGACATTAAGTGTGTAAATGATTTTTTGTTTTATTTATATATGCGTTTGTAATCCGTAAGATTGTATGTGGTAGTGTCGTTACTTAGATGTATCTGTGGTGATAGATGCTGAGACTGTGTGGTTAAACTAATTTCACATTTAGTATTTATGTATATGTGTTGTTTTTATTTCAAAGTAATTGAGTGACTTTTTATGGGAGTATGTGTTTTTGTATTATATTTATTAAAGTTTTGAAAACTACTTAAAATGTAGATGAAGTGGAGATAAAAATGTTTTAAGGATTATTTCAATTAAGCAAAAAGGGTTGTGTTGTGAAATTTGCGGTAGAAATTTTTAATTAAGTTTTTTGTTAGAAAGCACTTCAATGAAAAAATCTATTTCTACAACAAAATTAAAATGATTAAACATTTTATTAGAAAGGAAAAGGAAACCAAATAAAAGTTAATGAGAAAACTGAGAAGATTAAAATAAAGTGTGTTTACTGAAAAGGAAAGTATTTAAAAAATTAAAGAATTAAGTCATTTAGGTAATTGATTAAATTACAACAAATAGCACAAGCAATAATTATTAAATATAAAAAATTAATCATACGCCCTGATAAGTTTTATTCCAAAGTTTTTTAAAAACATCTTTTTACTTTGTTCTACCGTTACAGATGACGCCGCTGCAATGAGGACGATCCATTAGCGGCTTTGACTATGGGACCAGAGGCATGGGCATGTGTGCGGACCCTGGGTCTTACCGGTGGTGTCAGGCATTAAGCCGAACGCGATCATCGTTCGCCACAAACAATAACAAAAACGAAATCCAACATTTAACTAACAAAAACAACAACAACAAATACAAAATTCACCATTGTAACAACGTAAAAAATTGCAATCGCAAACGTAAAATTAGCAAAAATAGTTTTGTTCAAAATTTAACAATACAACAGCAACAACAACATAGCGATTATCAAATACGTTATTGCCCTACATCCACAGCAACACCAACAATATTACCCACAACATTAGAAAAACCTTCAACAAAAAATTGTCTACTTACAGCAACGATACTGGAGACGTTAAAGTTTTGTGATCCAACAACAACAGAGTCTCACCTTCAATATAATTTACCACCATATACGGCGACAACAGCAACAACAACAGATTGCAAGAGAAAATCAGCGATAAGTTTAAACAACATTCTGCAAAGCTTTAAGCACATTTGCTGTTGGCTTAAATCCTCATTTCAATTAACAATATTGTTATTTATCATTCTACTTTTAACAAAATCAACATATGCCAATAACAATATACCGGGTAAGTTTAATAGCAATTTTTTAATGAAAAATATTTTTAACTAAGTTGCCGCAAAAACTAAAAGAACATATAGTTCTTTTCTTTCTGATGCTCTTAATCATTTATCGTTAACCAATTTGTTCTTACTTTCAATTACACTGAAAAACTTTAACATCAGTTTAAAAATGTATTTCAGGGCTATTTAACTTACTTTTTTTTCTCGCTGATCATAAGAACAGTATCGACGAAAATATCAATTTATACCAAACAGAAATTGAAATAACTATTTCATTCGCCAAAATGCAAAACGGCGTAAAAAAATGTGATAATTTTACAGTAGAAGCAAAAAACTTTGTAAAATGAAAACTACAAACATGTCAGAAAAACATGCATTGATAAGTTTTTCATGGAATTCTTTAAACAATGTTCAAAGAAAACCATTTCACTAAAATGTGTAATATAAAACAAAAATTCCTAAAGGTACGTCCCTTTGTTTATTGTTAATAATAGCGTGATTTTTGACCGCAGAAGTGTAAAAGTTTTCAAGACATGTGGCATAATGGCATTCATAATAATCAATCAGAATATCGATTTTGAATTTTTTGTTCCATACGCCTTTTTGCGTACGATTTATATAATTCATATTAAAAAATTATGAATTTTATATATTTTTACATTTTCAAAAGACTGTTTTGTCAACAGAAACATAAAACAGGCGTTTGAATAATTATTTAAATTTTTACTGGCGGAAATTTATAAAAAAAATTTGGTCTCTCAAATTTGTTTGCTATTCTCGTTGCTTGGTTTTCGTGTAGGTGATCACATTCTAGTAAAAAAAATTTTAAAACTATTCAGAAATAAAAATTATAGTAGAATTTGGCAACAAAATTTTAAGAATGAGTTCATTTTCTGTGTCGTATAGTGAATTATGTAAGAAACTTGTCAATTGAAGTAATAACGACGATCTATAAATTATTATTATAAAGCGAAAAATCTCCTTGTTTTCGATTAAAGAAATCGAAATAGTGCAAAAAGCAATTATGAAGCGGTGACTTTTTTAGTCGTTTTTATAAACACTGGGTTAAAAAAGAAATGCTATTTCTTTAAGAAAAATTATGCTTGGATGATGTATTCGTAAATAGACGCCCCTGCTTTCACCATCCTCTGAAAAAGTGGATTACATCATGGCAAAGGTCATGAAGCCGTCAGTCACCACTGGAAAAAGGTAGGAATCAAAGATAAGTCAGGTTCCCCAATACAACAAGAAAATAGAAGGAGGGCGTTGTTTCTACAACAGATCTGTGGCTTGGTGCTAAAAGGGCCAATGTCAAAATATTTACTTCTGAGAAAATTGAAACTTAATTGTTTTCAGAGAAGAGTTCTTACTCGGCAAAAAACCATAGGCTGTTTCATCAAAAAAAAAAAAAAAAAAAAAAACAGATGTTAAGAGAAAACACCTAATGCAACGATTAACTCAAAAAAGAAAAATATTGACATTGGCCCTTTTAGCACCAAACCACAGAGATATATCCCCATTTTCTGGGACCTAATACAGCAGACCAATCTGGAAACCTGAAAAGACAGCAGATTCAAACAAAATTATACTATGCAAAATAACAATAGACAGAAAAATACTCTTAGAACTAGGACAGTACAATTTTACATGGAAAGACGCAAAAAGATCTGCAACAAACTTGTAAGATGGAGATGATTTGTTCAAGCATGAAGAAAAAATATATAAGTAGTAAAAGACTCAAGCTCATTAACATCATTTGGTTAAATAAAAGATAACACTGCTCTACAAATTTGAAAAAAAAATAACTGCAGAAACGAAGCATGTTTTTTCACTAATCTGGGTGCGTCATCAACCATTTTTAATTGTTTCTTAAAGAATAATGAAAATATTATTTACTTTTTTGCATTTGGGTGTAGAGCGCAACTAGGTTTTCATTTAGTAAAAGAGAGGACAAATTTGAACAACGTGGTTCCAAAGTACAAGAATAATTGTGACGCGGTGACGTGACAAAAAGAGAGCTTTTCTGTGGAAGTGCCCATATGCAAAATCAGAATCATTAAAATATGCATATTTGCATTATTTTGTTTTTGCAGTCAGAAACTTGGACAAACCGTGAACAACGACAATATTTTGCATATTTTCATTTGCATTTATATTTTTTTCCAAAAAAAAAAAAAAAAAAAAAAAAAAAAAAAAAAAAAAACTAGGAGCAGTGAGCGTGAACAAGGGAAGCGTGCTACAAGATTTAATGAAAATTTAACGATTTTATCAAGTATTTTGAGATAAAAGCATACTGGGAGACTATTGCTGGACACTTATAAGTGAAACCGAACCAACAAAATACAAACGACGTTCAAATAATGCCATTCACTTTTGCAAATTCATTGATTTTAAAACAAACTAGTGATTTTTATGTAAGAAACGAATAAAAACATTTTTATTTTGTATCTCGGAAACTTGAAGTGATAGAGAAAAACACTTCAGCCAACCAAATCACCCTACACTGATAAAAAAGCGTCATAACACTGATGTATTTTGACATCAGCACTATGACAAGTGTCTTCATTTTTGACCCCATGACACTTTTCATCATGGTGATGTCAACCTTAACTTGGCCAAAGTGATGTCATCAATGGGATGACACATCGGCATCACAGAAATGACAAACATGTCCTCAGTGGGATGACACAGTAACATCGAACATAGGATACAAAAGCATCAATTTAATGACAATTTGTCATTAAGTCAAACTCATTGGAATTGACCTAAGTCAAAGTGAGAGAATAAAATATTATTTACTTACCCGTTACATATATTTGTTTCACGTTTGTTGAATAACGACCTTTGTTTACAGCAGAACTCTTAATAATAAGACATCAGCACCATGCCCCATATGGTTTTCGTAATCATTCTACTTTGAAAATTTGATGTATTTTACTAAATAATTTTAAAAAATAGAATATAGGAATTTTTGAATTTTAAGCTGGGATCACACGATTGACGCAAATGCACCAATATGACACAATTTTGATTGTGCTTTATTGATGCACAATAATGAAATCGCACCAACCAAATATTCTGAAATCACACGATTGCCCTGTTTTAAACAAATTTAATTGCCGCTAGTTGGTACAAAGAGAAATTGGTACAAAAGTTGCCGCAGCACAGTCACACGATTGTGGTTGCTTTTTTATTCTAGTTGGTTTGTTCATTAAACAAAGAAAATTTTATCATAAGTATATTTAAACAAATTTTTGTTGAATACTTTTATTTGAAATATTTTAAAAAAAAATATGTGAAATGTTAAAGACAAATATCTGTAAAAGAAATAATACTTATTTTTTTTAATATCTTGAATAAAAATATTTACACTGAATAGCTATGCTTGTGAACGTACATATTGCGTTTATAGCAATACAAATTAAAAAAAAAAGTATAACGCATTCTAAATAAATTCATATTTATCTTTATTAATTACAAAAAGAAACACTAAAAAAGTAAATTTAATAAAAAAATGGCAAATATTGGCGCGAATTGTGTTGTTTGATTGCCGCACAAGAACACAATAAATATTGGTGCATTTTTGTTATTTTTATTGACGCGCGGTTGCATAGCAAACAGTCACACGATTGCCGCACCAGGGTTGCATTTGATTGGTAAAAGCAAGCACAATATTGTCCTCGATTGGTACATGAGCCATTTGATTGTGCAGTCACACGATTGGGGTATTAAAAAGTGCGAAAATTGGTGCATTGCGGCAATCGTGTGATCCCAGGTTTAAGCTTAGTCTACACGATATGTTGACTCAGCAAATTTATGTTGGAAAATTTATCGTGTAGACACCAAATTTTTTCAACTAACGTATGCTTACCAACATATTACAGGCATTTGTTAACGAAGTCAGCAAACGTTTGTTCACATTTATAGCATATCGTCTAGACACAATATTTTTACTTTTCAATAAATTTTCTACGTATGTTGACAAATATGTTATTTGTTGAAAGTCGTATGCAAGCTTTTCAGCATACGGCAAATTTGGTAGCATATAAAATAGATAAAAATGGGTATTCTTTCAATTACTTGTTTCATTTTGTACATAACCCCGGAACTTATCAAGATTTCTAGCTCATCGGCAAACAAAAAATTGCATTAAGAAGTGCTTTGAAAATAAAAATGTTGGTCAACGAACTTTGTTTTAGAGATATAGATCATAAAAGTTGAAAAATTCTTAACCAATATCTCATGAAGTATAAATTTGATCTCAGCAATATGGGTAGCGTTGAAGTGTGTTTCCAAATACATTTCACGTGGTTTACAAAACATGCCGAATTATTAACCCATTAAGAACCAATTTCAAAAAATATTTTTAGCTACTAATGTAATTTGTCAAAATGGCTCTTATCTCAAAATTTTGTCGATATAAGGTATTTTTATTTACATATAATATTTTCTAGAGAAATCTTCAAGCTTTCATTTAATATAATGCATGGTACAGTAGCGTATAAAATTCTGAAGCTATTAAAGTTAACCATTTATATTCTAATAAATCTTTTTGTTTAATGTAACAGGTTATAGTACACATGTGGTAATATTTAATATACTTTATGTAATTGCTTCAATATAGGTATTAACTATATGGTATGACAAACATCAGCTTCGCTTTATAAATTTGTTCCTTATTGCCGGTCTTCGACTGGACATAAGGGTTCTTAATTTAATGGTATATCAAGCAACGACTTCGCTCAGCTGAGTAAATTTTCTTCTTTTAAACCAGAACCCCAACACACTTAACATTGATATTTCTGTTAAAGAAACTAACAAAAATTCGCGACAGAATGAACCGATTGCTATTTAATTTTGCAAGAACTTTCTATGTCTAGATGTTACGCTAAGATGATCGCTCCATAATTGACCATAGGCCTTATGTTAAACCCATTCTCGGAAATACTTAAATATGCCTAAGACGTACCGAATAACGCTATTATAGCAAAATTTGGTCGGTCATATTTTCATAAAACTAGAAATCACACAACTAAATTTGGAGAAGATCGGCCCACAATTTACCATAGGCTCCGTATAAAGCCCACTCTGGGAAATCATTTAAATACGCCAAAACCGTAAAAAAATATTGATATTGTGGAAAAATATAGTCCAATTTAGCTTTAAGTGGCTAGAAATAACACGATGCAATTTTGTGATAATCGGCAAAAAAAAACTCACTATAGCTCCCGTAGAAACCGGGACTTTAAAACGGTTAAAACATACAAGTGTTTTGTATTGAAATTTGGTTTTATTTATGTTTTTAATACTAAAAATTACTCAACCGATCAACATTTTAAAGGACATTATGGTTAGATTCGATTAGATTAGATTTACAATAAAACTTTTTGATCCAGATTTAGTCTTAATACCAACATAGAACATGGTTTATGAGCGCAAAGACTCTTATTCGGAAAGAAGATTTCATGGGATCTTTGAGAAATGATGGACCGTTCCTCATCGTTTAATTACAATAAATAATTAGAACCAATGTTCCAAATTTTATCAAATTATTGCGACATGTACTTTGCGGACTACAAAGTGAACAGCCAGCCAGCCGGCCGGACGGACATCCTTATATCGACTCAGATAGCGATTTAGTCGATCAGTATACTAAACGATGGTTATAGGACCAATATTTTTAGGTGTCACATATACTATGGTGGTGTGGGTATCAAATGAATCCATAAAACATTCTGCTGGTCGGCACATAATTTACCATAGGGGTAGAACTGAAATAAATTAATTAACTGTAAGACTTTACTAATAATTTTAAGATCAATCCAGTCCTTAAATATTTTAATTTTTTGCAGATCTGACCCAGCCCAATAAAGCACTCTTACTTTTTAAGTGTTAATTACACTAAAACTATTATTTTTTGCAATAAAGGCGATAATTGATAACAAATTTTAAATAAACTAATAAAAAAAGAGAATTGTCAAATGAATTTTTAATTTTTAAACAAATGTTCTCTTTACTCAACATACATAACAACATACGAAATTCAACATATAGTGAGGACACAAAAATTGTATGCTTACTTATTTGTTGGCATATGATGAATTTGAAAAATTTTGTATTTTCAGCATATCGTCTGTTAGGTGTCTACATATTGAATATGCTGATAGAGGCATTTGTTATTATTTTTGAGCATAGGAGTGTAAGCATACATTGGCTGATTCAACATATCGTCTAGACTAAGCTTTATAAAACATTGTAAACATGAAAATAATGTTAATAATATACAAAATGTGGCATCGAATTTATGACACTAGAGTCATAAAATAGATGACACATTAAAAATGACAAAATTGTACGAAGACGTAAGTCATTGGATTGATGTTACTTTTGCATCAATGATGCCATTTGTAGTAACATCGATGTCACACTTCTTATGCTAGGACATCATCAATATGAAGATGCATTTTCCAATCAGTGTAAGAAAATAATTGGTTGCTCCAGTTCAAAACCTTATTGGCTAGTGTAATTGAAGAATACAATGTATGATTATTACTTGGCATGCATATTTTTTTATTCTAGAAAGAGCATGTGCTAAGTTTGAAGATTTCTGCTGAAAAAAATTATATGGATTGAGTGGTAGGTGAGCGTTTCTAATTTTGTAGTTATTTCATTTTATTTTTTTTAATATTAGAGTATTTCCATTTTATTTCACCGGTAAATTTCTCGATCGTGTCCGATTTCAATAAAATTTGGTGAGTGTGTAAAGTAGTATATGTGTGTAAGAAAAATTATTTTTTTTTTTTTTTTTTTTTGAAAACTGTGGCAACACTATACCTTTGAATAACTGAAAATTTTGGGTTAGCGACCTCACTCTAAAGTTCATAACTTTTGTTGTGTAAAAGATATTAAAAAAATTCTTTTTACATAAGAATGGTATAAAAATAGGGTTTTAGAAATTAAAAAAAAAAAATAAAAAAAAAACTTTTTTATAAAAAAAAAAAATAAAAAAATATTTAAAATTAAATTTTTGAAATGATTACCCCCTTTAATTTTTTTTATTTTTTTTATGCAAATAGCCACATATGTTCTCTAACCACCCTGAAAATTTTAGAGTGGTAGCACTTAAACTTTTCAAGATATGTAGAGCTATGTAGTTACTACAATATACATTAGCGTGGCCGTTAGTTGTATGGAGAACTTTTTTTTTTTTATTTCTTATATTCTCCCTCCCCAAATCGGTTCAGTTTTATGTAAAAAAAAATACAAAAAAATTTCGTAGCGATAAGTTGTGTTTTAGGGGGGGCGTCGGCCCCTCAAAGTTTGCCATCAAGCCATTTATTCAAATGTAATTTGTTTGCATATGACTATCTCTTAAAAACAAAATTTTACAAGAACATGGTATATGGCAATATTTTAGCTCTTCTAGTCAACAACATTCGCCTCGAAGAAAGTTTTTTGCTAAAATTAATATTTAAGAAAATAATTAAGAAAATAACAACAAAATTCCAAACATTTTATATACGTTTTATATATATATAAAAGAGGGATTTAATGTCAAGTGAACTAATTTTGAAATCGAAATCTTTCGATTTGGATGAAATTTGCACCACCGTTAGTCCCATTGAATAGTAGTTCAGACACAAATTTTCAACAAGATCGGTCAAAAAGTTTCTGAGTTTGGGAGGGTCAAAGTTTGAAATTTTGGCCATACAGGTGTTCTTTCACATCCATGTAACTTATTACCAATTGGGGTTAGCAAAATTTGTCTCAAGCAGCTTAGATAGCTATTTAATCAATCTTTTTAAAAAAAATTTTTTGGTTTTTTTAAAAAATTTTTTAACATATTTTTTTTATATTTAAAACTTTTTTTTTTTTGCCAAGTTGTAAATTTAAAAAAAAAATTTTAAAAAATTCAAAAAAAAACAAAAAAATTTTTTTTTTAAAGATTGATCAAATAGCTATCTAAGCTGCTTGGGACAAATTTTGCTAACCCCAATTGGTAATAAGTTACATGGATGTGAAAGAACACCTATATGGCCAAAATTTCAAACTTTGACCCCCCCAAACTCAGAAACTTTTTGACCGATCTTGTTGAAAATTTGTGTCTAAACTACTATTCAATAGGAGTAACGTTGGTGCAAATTTCATCCAAATCGAAAGACATCGATTTCAAAATTAGTTCACTTGACATTAAATCCCTCTTTTATATATATAAAACGTATATAAAATGTTTGGAATTTTGTTGTTATTTTCTTAATTATTTTCTTAAATATTAATTTTAGCAAAAAACTTTCTTCGAGGCTAATGTTGTTGACTAGAAGAGCTAAAATATTGCCATATATCATGTTCTTGTAAAATGTTGTTTTTAAGAGATAGTCATATGCAAACAAATTACATTTGAATAAATGGCTTGATGGCAAACTTTGAGGGGCGGACGCCCCCCCTAAAACACAACTTATCGCTACGAAATTTTTTTGTATTTTTTTTTACATAAAACTGAACCGATTTGGGGGGGGGAGAATATAAGAAATTAAAAAAAAAAAGTTCTCCATACAACTAACGGCCACGCTAATGTATATTGTAGTAACTACATAGCTCTACATATCTTGAAAAGTTTATGCGCTACCACTCTAAAATTTTCAGGGTGGTTAGAGAACATATGTGGCTATTTGCATAAAAAAAATAAAAAAAATTAAAGGGGGTAATCATTTCAAAAATTTAATTTAAAATTTTTTTTTATTTTTTTTTTTTATAAAAAAGTTTTTTTTTAATTTTTTTTTTAATTTCTAAAACCCTATTTTTATACCATTCTTATGCAAAAAGAATTTTTTTAATATCTTTTACACAACAAAAGTTATGAACTTTAGAGTGAGGTCGCTAACCCAAAATTTTCAGTTATTCAAAGGTATAGTGTTGCCACAGTTTAAAAAAAAAAAAAAAAAAAAATCATTTTTCTTACACACATATACTACTTTACACACTCACCAAATTTTATTGAAATCGGACACGATCGAGAAATTTACCGGTGAAATAAAATGGAAATGCTCATTAAGCAGTTTTGCAAGCGAGAGAAGCACAACACCACCTTACAAAGCTGCTAACAAGAGGCATCATTTTTATGTAGCGAATTCCCACTTTTAATTTCGTTATAAAAAAAATATAATTTCTATGTTCGGTAAAACTTCGGAAATGATCGTAAACACATTTTAAAATCATTGCCATACAACCTGCTTCCATGTAAGGGAATAACAGAAATATTGATTTTAATAATTCAATTACAACCTGCTTAGGGATAATGAGAAGTTATTAAATTATTTTTCTTTACTTAACCTTTATCCTGCACTTCAAAAATAAAACGCATATGACATTAGTGGATCAAATTTGCCCTACAAAAAAAAAAAAAAAATTAGCTTTTTGCAAATACATTTTTGACATGAGGAACATTTGTTTGCATATTTGGGGCTATTGGAACGACTTGTACAAAAGTAACAACGTCCCCTCATTAAATTTTTTGCTTGCGGAACTTCAGCAGAATCCTTTTGAGTGCTTTTCACAACTGCTCTAGCAGGACTACTTTGTGGCATGTTCTGTCTACGAGATATTTCTCACCTATAAGCTCCATACCTAAGCATTTCAAGAATATGAGTCGCTTATATTTCTTATTTCCATTCCAGTTTAGATTAATTTTTAGAAAAACTACATAAGTATTATAAGTGGATATATCCAACATATTGAAAAACAGTGCTTGAGGCCATCGATTAGTTCTTCTTTTACATGTGTTGGTTCTTATAAGTTGATCTAATGTATCGATCCCTGATTTCGTTTCATTATAGTCGTGAATTATTTCTGCCTTTTTGGAGCTTGCAGACCTCTGCTCTTCTTATTCTCTTCTTTTGCTTTTGTTGCAGTCTGTAATACTGTTATAAAAACCAAAAAACACTTGTATGTATTATAGATGCGCTGTTATTTTTTTGTTTTGTTGCTAGGTATGATGTTGTAATGGCAAGCAAAATTGTTACTAAGCTCGTATCACATGCGTAAATTGATTTTGTTGCATTGCGAAATTTTAACTCAAAAGTTCCAATTGCCTTTAATAGTATTCAATAAAAAAATAATTGCACAAAAGTTAATCAAAGTTGTTTATTTATTTATTTATTGTACAAAAGTTTTAAAAAAATCCGCTTAGTATTTAATGAATAAAGGAGCAATTAAAACTGTTTGGGCAATTTTGACCCATTAATGAAGGATAAGGGTTAAATTAAAAATTGCTGCTTTTTAGTAGTGTATATTAAGTAAGTTTCCGTACTTGCAGAAAAACAAAATTTTTTTAATGGGATTTTATACATAATTTTTGCACACAAATGTTAGCAGCCATTCCTCTCAGCGTTGTAGTGAAACATTCCAAAGCCTCTGACGGGATTCGAACCCCCGCACCGATAGGCTAGATCACTTCCAACAAGCCTACCGTAGCATCAAAAAAAAAAGCAATTTAAATATGTATGTGTGTGTAATATTTGATATAGAACAATGTATACAGGCCATGGATGGGAATTTTGATAAAGAAAAGGACGTCGCTAGAACAAAATTAGCAAACCACGAATCCGCTTTTAAAAGAAGCATTGAAAACAATAAAAAGGATAATTTTTGAGAAAACTAAAAAAATTTTAAGGAAATATAACGACATAATTATTATACAGGCTGACAAAGGAAATAAGACGGTGGCTATGTATAAAAATGAGTATGAGGGGAAAATGCAAGCACTTATAGGAGACAAAAACTCCTACAGAATTTTAAGAGCAGATCCAACTGACAAATTTCAGAAACAAAACAATTCCATTATATCTGAACTCTACAAAAATAATATAATTAATATGAGGGAAAAACGTATACTTCTTTGTTCTGCGGCTACTGCACCTAGAATATACGGCTTACCCAAAATACATAAGGAAGGGACACTATTACGACCTATTATGTCGCCAGTTCAAGTACCATGTTACCAATTACCAAAATACGTTGGTAATGTTCTTAAAGTCATAATTTCTGACAAATACAATGTTAAAAATTAGCTACGGGTAAAGGAGCAACTGAGCGGCGTGAAAATTAACAATTATGATATCGTTTGACGTGATTTCGCTATTCACGAACATCCCAATTCAGACGGCAATAAAAACAATCATGAAAAAATGGAATATTATTAAAAATCATACTAAGATGTCCAGCTCACAATTTTTAAGAATACTCAAATTTTGTCTCAATGACAATAATTATTTTATGTTTGGTGAAAATATTTATACTCGAATCTTTGGTATGCCAATGGGGAAACCACTATCACCCACTATAGCGGATATCATACTTGACAACCTACTTGACGATGCAATTACAGAACTAGAAAATAAAAATGTTTACATTAAATATATCGCCAAATATGTAGACGACATTTTGGCGATAACTCGCATAGAAGACAAGGACACAATTCTGTCAACTTTTCACAAACAACACCCTAAAATACAATTTACTACTGAGATTGAGAAAAACGGAGAAATTGCGTACTTAGACTCAAAAATTATACGCAAAAATAAATTGATTCGGTTTGATTGGTACACTTAAGAAACATCTTCAGGACGGTTAATGAATTACCACGCTAAACAACCCAAAAATCAAATTAAAAGCACAGCAAAAAACTTTATTTCTAGGGTACACGACATAAGTGATACACAATTTCATAATAAAAACAAACACATTATAACAAACATTTTAAAAAACAATAGCTTCCCTACCAAACTCACATCTACATTGATAGACAATACGATTAAACAATTGGATAAGGACAGAAATAACCACAACAAATCTGCAAACATAGGAAAAGAAGAGAACAAATTTTACAGTGTAAAATACATACCTGGGTTAACCGATAACAATAACATACGGTCGTCTATAAAAACAAAAAATCATCTGTTTTGCATACAAAACCAATTTGACATTAAGTACAATTTTTTCTAGAGTTAAGGCGCCAATTAATAAACAAAAACAAAGTAACATTGTATACGAATTACAATGTGAAGGAAATGACACACAGCAATGCGAGCTAATTTATATAGGAACAACAAAACGTACACTGGAGACAAGAATGGGAGAACACAAGATGGACATAAGGCGGAGAAAAGAGACTACAGCACTAGCACAACACATCCTACATACTGGTCACACAATTAAGTTCGATGATGTTAAAATTCTAGATAAAGAAAGAAAGAGGTACACAATTGAAAGCCTAAGAATCCAACAACAAATTAAGAGAACAACGAATTTGAAGGAAGACACGAACAACATAAATGCGAGTTATATTGTTGCCATTACTTGAGCTGTGATATATTTAAAGTTTAAACTAATATGTATTTAAATATTAAAATTATGTTTTATATTTGTATGCTCCTGAGTACATCTAAAACTTTTTAATGTGATTAAATTTCATATTGTAAGTCTTTGTTGTTTATGTCCCAGTAAAAACTTCGCCTACAAAATAATGTGTTGAGTAATCAGAAAATCATAAGAGCACTACTTACAATTCTACTGAAAGAACCAATGAATTTTACAAGGGATGTCCCAAAATGAACGCATTAAAAAGTAAAGTCATTATTTTTTTAGCTGCATACATTCAGAAAAAAATAGTTATAGAAGTTGTTATAGATGTAGTTATAGAACAAAGCTACAAAATAATGAGTTAAAGAAGCTATTCATTTTGAAAAAGTAGGCGAAGTTTTTACTGGGGTGTTACATTATTGTACTTATTTTATTGTTTTATAATTTTTAAATAGACAATCCCTTGAAAAAGTCGACAAACAATCGACAAAACGTCGGGAACAAAATATTGTAATTAAAAATTAAATTTTATTTACATTGAAGAAATTTAGGCCCTATTAGCTTGACAAAAATAACAATCATAAATTCATCACTCTGGCCAAAGAAACAACAACAACAATTTACCATCTTAATTTGTAGTAAGTAGACTTTGTATGTGAACAAAAAATGTTTAAAAGATATTTAATGCTCCTTCTTTTTTTCATATTGTGTTACCCTTCAACTTAATCACTTGGAATGTAATTTAATCATAATTTTTTGGATTTTCATAACTCATGTTCTTTTTTCATTAATTTTTATTTTCATCTACATACTTTGAACACCACAATACTTTTAAAGCACTTTATTTCTAATTTAGTTTAATGTTCTTTGTTAACATTTGCTCAACACTCATTCATCAAACATTTGATAAAAGAGGGAAGATCCAGACACTAGATGTAGTAGTTACTATTACTTGAGCTTATTATTATTTATATTACATTAAAAAAAATAATAATAATATTTTATATACTTACATACAAACATAATTGTTTATAAGTATGCAATAACATGAATATGCAGCTGCAATACATTTTTCAAGAGTAGTTATAAATATACAGACATTTTTAATATTTAAATTCGTATACATTGCACTTGTAGAGAATAATGTTGCATTTTTTATTTTTTTATTTTGTACATAGTCTAATGTTAACATAAGTATGTTTGAGTTATATACATACATACACTTAGTGACACAATTGTTGACAAAGCATTATCAACATTATCCTTTTGTATTATCTATTCTCTCTTTATTATACTGCTACTGTTTAGATAGATACTCATGTAGTCTCCATAGACAATGGCATAGTTGGAATATGCAGATTCATATTAAAACTAGTGTACACTATCCTTTTTTTTTTTTTTTTGTTGAGATGAGTATGTATATTATGTATGTGTTTGTGCTTGTATATACAATGAAATAGAATAATAAGAAAAACTTAAGTGCAAAGGAAAAACAATGAAAACAGCTGCAATAATGACAACATAAACAACAGCATTAACAATAACGACACTTAAGTGTTAAAATTATGTTTATTTCTTTTTTTAATAAAATTTATTTTCTCTCAATTATTTTATTTCCCATAAGAGTTTCTTCTATTTCTAAGTTCTAAGATTGTTACGAAAATATGTAGGGATTTGTTTTAAGGAAGAATTTAAAGTTAAATGTGCAACAATTTTTTGAAAAAAAAAAAAAAAATATGTGAAGATGATTAATTAAGCTGTAAATTAACCCATTAAGGCCCAAGCTATGATCCCATTGAGCTATAATGATGAAACTTTTAAAACTTTATTGTTTATACTTAAGTATGAAAGAAAACGTGGGAGCCCAGATAATCCCCGTTGCGAAAACGCAACGTTGGGCCTTAACGATATAAAAATTAAGCGCATTTGCAAACATTTTAAATTAAAATTTTTTATTCATTTACATTTTATTTTTAATTCAATTATGATATGCTCCAAAGCACTTTGGGTGCACTGCTACGTCACATTTCTTACATTTGTAATTGATCGGTCCATAATTTACCATAGGCCCCATATAAAGCCCACTCTCGAAAAACACTTTAGTACGCTTAAAACCATAAAAACTAACTCTATTGTCATAAATTTTGTTCTGTCACAGCTTTATGTGACTAGAAATCACACTTCACACAATCAACTTTCATAAAGATCGGTTCATAACACAGGCCAACACTCAATTTGCTTCTTTGAATTTATCAACAGATTCTAGTTAGTTTGGGTGCGCTGAATTCAAAACTGAAATCAGTTTGTCTCTATCAGCTCTAGTTTTCATGATATAGCTTTTGTATACCCTCCACTTATGACCTCCAATTACCAATTACCCAAAAATTG
The DNA here is from genome assembly GCA_930367215.1 of Pollenia angustigena. Classification (NCBI taxonomy): domain Eukaryota; kingdom Metazoa; phylum Arthropoda; class Insecta; order Diptera; family Polleniidae; genus Pollenia; species Pollenia angustigena. The sequence continues at coordinate 181,261,622 of OV884057.1, read as the reverse complement.
TTTTCCAAATTTTTTTTTTATCAAAATTGTTTATTTACTGTTATAGTTATTGCCAAAAAAAAAAAAATCCCAAATTTTTTTAAGTATTTTTTTAATCCAAATTTTCAATATTTTTTCATTAGGCTTAAGTTCATGAAATTTAATTTTTCATTAAATTATTTTTATGAAGAAAGGAATTTTACAGCATGAAAATAAATTAAAATTGTTATTGATAATCTTTCATTCTTGACGTGGCTGGGGCTCGAACCCCGGCCGGCAGGTTACCATGACATGTTTCGATCGCAACCACTCGATCTCCTCAGATGGATTTGCCGTCTTACACACGCAGCAATCGACGACTGCTGACGTCAATAGTCAAACATCAATCCTTAAACCAAATTGTATTCTAACATTTGGTAGATCGAAATTTGCTTTCCTGAATGATTATCCATTTTAATTGATTTTACATGTTTTTTTCCTTACTTCTGTTTTTCCGTATACAAAAGCAATATCATGAAAACTAGAGCTGATAGAGACAAACTGATTACAGTTTTGAATTCCGCGCACTCAAATTATCTAGAATCAGTTGATAATTCAAAGAAGCAAAAATCTTTTTTAATTTTGTCGGGCTGTGTAATTTACCACAGGTTCAATATAATGCCCACTCTTGGAATATCCTAGCTGTCATTGGATGGTATCAAATATTTGGCATAGCCGAATATAGCACTCTTACTGGTTTTCTTTAATATCCTGGGAGGGGATAATTTCACACTACTTGTTCCATTTTCTCTTAGTGTTCCTATTGAAGTAAGCCTGGGGGAAATTTGTGTCAATTGTTCCAACAGACTGGTCCTGGGATTTGTGAAAATAGAACAAGTTCAAAAAGATAGAACTCATGACTAGTGAAAGGAGAACTAATCATCTAACTGCTATATAAAGAACAAGAAGGTAAAAAAAGTAATGAATTACAGTACAGTCTTCACCGATGGTGTGACACTTTTTTTGGGACTTGTTTTATTGAAATATGACAACCCCATGTTAAAGTGATAGGTCTTATTCATATAAAGTGTTGGAACTAGAACCGGTCTCTATCACCAAAGACTACTTTGGTGTAAGTTCGCTTTCCTCTAGGAAAATAACACACTTTGGGCATAAGAAAAAAAAAAAAAAAAATTGACATGGAGAATTTACTACTGCGTAATATCCTGCATTTAGAAAATTGGCCATTTGTGTGAAAAAGGTGAAAAAATTATCGAACATAAGTAACAACAACTTATAATTTACATGTATCCATGTTTTATTATGTTATTTTAAATAGCAAGTGATTGTATAAATTTATTTTATTTGATAATTTTATGTAATTTGTATATGGTTTAGGCCCAGTGTTGCGTTTTCGCATCACAGATATATCCAATCATAAAAAAAAGTCTCAAATGCCTACGATGATTGGATTTTTCAGTAGAAATAACATTGTTCGTATGTTAGCTACCTCCTTCTGAAGTTTCAGATAGGTATATGATATATTACTTTATTTTTTTTAACTTTTTTCAAAAGTACCCAAAAAACAGGAAAAATTTAGATTAAAAATTTTTATAAAAAAAACTTATGTATGATACAAATCCAAAAACAGGTCGATTAGATATTTAGTTAAATTTTATTTCACTGTGCTTTATAACAATAGCACGTAACAAGAAAATGCCTGAGGGAAGGTTTAAGTGAACGTTGCGAAAACGCAACGCAGGGCCTTAATGGGTTAAAGTATAACGAGGGAGGAAACTTTATTCGACCATCGAGCCAATTCTCGTTCTGTGCCACTCTGAAATGACCTGAAATTTATTTATTTATTTTTAATAAGTTTTTGAATTTTTAATTTCTTTATAAAAAGATTTTTTGTCATTGTTTTCTTTGGGTTTAACTCACAAATAACCTTTTTGATTGCTCTTATGTCAAATCTTAGGGGAAGAGCGGTTCTAACCCAACAGTTGGTAACTCGACTGCAATGTCGTGAAGATGTATTTGTGATAAATGCGTTTTTCAAATGCTTAGAAAACAAATTTCCTTGTTCAAAATAAATTTCTAGTTGCACGCCACAATGAGTAGTCTGATTTTAAAGTTGCATTAAGTTCCTTGAGATATTTTTCCAGAAATGCTGTTTTTTGAAATGGCAGTAACTTTTTTAGCCTTTTTGTGCACTCTTTAAATATATTCTTGAATTGAGCGACTCTGTGCAATTGCCACTCTGTTCAAACTGTCCTTTTTCAATCGAGAGCTTTCCACATCTTTTGAAGTTATTTTACTATTTTTGATTCGTCTGGGATTTAAATCTTAAGTAAAGACCTAATTTGTATGGCACAAACTACCTCCTGGGCCTGGCTGGGACCATTTGTATTTTGTATGGAGTTGTTTGTGGCCAGGCCAGGGCCCTGGCTGAGACTACTTTTAATTTAATTAAGTTTTATGGCTATAGCAAGAACATTTTGATGTCAACTAGAATAATTCTTAGAAATAAAAGTAAAGAAACAATTCTTATGTGTTATGCTTTTTGATAAGTTTGGTTTTAATTTAATTTACTACAGTACATATTTAATAGGACAGGGCCAGGACAGGCCCAGTTGGATACAATGTGCACAAAATTTTCATTTTCCCGGTTGCCACGGCGCACAGTCAGGTATTTGGCCATAAAAGTTGCTCAAAAGTATTTTTTTTCATTTAAAATTTTATATTAGTATGTTATTGGATTTAAAGGCAGGTAAGGGTATTTCAGTGTAGAAAAAGGCAAAAAACATTATATTAAATCTTATTTATCCGTAATTTTTTACAGTATCGTATTTATTTTCAATATTAACGTTGCAAATGCCGTTTTCTTCTAGTAAATTTAAGACTTCAATCTTGTTTTTCGATTTGGATTTTCTCATTCCTGTCAGAACAGGGCCTGATGTCAAAAGCAACATGTTTAGCACATCTTGGTTGCATTCTATTCTTGAAAATGTTCTAGAATAATCCAGCCAGTCCGAACATATTTATTACTGAAGAGTTGACCACTTGGCAGAATCGCCTCCCATTTTACGGCTGCTCCATGGCGCAACACCTAGTGAAGTGTCGGTGACACAGGGTGAAATTGATAAAGATAACCATACAATTCATTAGTACATATCCTTAATTTTAATACCAAAGCACATGGCATCAAGTATTATTTTTAACCGGTTTCTTACATTTTTGTCAATCCCAGATATCTCTTCTGATCTTTCGTGTTCTTCAAAATAGCGGCGACCGGTATTCCCATCATTAGTGTTGCCATAGGTATGTCCAACATTAAGCCCAGTTGGTCTCGAAAAAAATGACATTTTATTGAAATTCTTGATTAACCTAGTTTTCAAAGCCCATGTATTAAAAAATCGCAAAAATTTAGGGGTGGATTGGGGTGGCTGTTTTGTGCTTTTTAAATTTCTGGAGGATCTATTCTACAAAACACTACCAAATTTAAAGAAGAACAGAAATAGTTTGAAACCTCTGTGAAATAAGAAGATTTGTGTGTTCTTTTTTTTGCATTTGAAGAGCTTAACCATTAACCCTTCGACGCGCGGTAAGGTCCCTGTGGACTTTTTACATTATTAAACAAATGTCATTTAAAAACGGATGGGGAGAATGGCTAAATATTTCATGACTTCTATTATTCGAGTGTTATTAGTGTTTTAATACTAATTCCAGGAGATTTCTTATTTGCAGAGTATTTAGTTTTTTATTTTGAAGACTCTTAGTACGCCGTTGAGCAGTAAGGTCCGTAGGGACCTTGTTAGAATTTTCATATGAATGACTAAAAAATGTATTAAATTTTTTAAAACAAATGTTTAAAATGCATATTCAAAATAATAACAAAATAATAATATCAAAATTAATTAAAGTATATATAAATTTAAGCAAAATTCAATGCATTTCCATATAAGGTCCCTACGGACCTTACCGATCAACGGCCGAATAAAAAGTTACCGCTCGTCGGAGGGTTAAGGGCAAAAAAACTATTTAATAATTAGAATCAATGTAAAACTTAAGTTTTAGATAATGCACATACCTGATTGAACACAATCCATAATAGAAACTAACACAAAATCTACTTTATCACCATAAAATGAATATTTTAAGTACTAAAGTTTTGAGCGTATCGAACAAATCATACGAACACTTTTTTCTAATGATAACTTCCGACTGACTTTATGCAGCTGGTGAAAGGTTGAACTGCGCCATGTTGGTTCTATTGTTTCGAGGGGTTACCTGACTTTTAAAAAATAACAGTAAAAAGGGTGTAGTGCTTATATAAAAAAATTAATTTTGAGCGACTTTAAGGACCGAATACCTGTCTGTGCGGCGTTCAAATTTATACTTTCCTCTTGTTTTCTTGTAAACAGCATTTTGATTGAGGTATACATAAAATTTTGTTCTAATATATTTTGTAATGTTACAAGCTGATACGGCAAATTTTGTTTTGCCATTTAACTTATTTCTAGTGAAAGAAAGAGGAATGAAGCGCTGTTAGCCATGATCGGCGATAACAAAAAAACAATAGCCATTTATTTCTTTATTTCAAAAGTTAAACATAAAAAACCAATGTATTTTTTACGCTGAAGTATTAAAATCAAGCACAGATAATAAATTTTTATTACAAAGAGCAATTGCGGGTACGATATATTTTACCAGTCCGTCTTTAGCCACCACATATAAGCACGATTGAAATTGAACGCGTTTGAATTTAATTTGGCCGTCTTTGGGAATCATCGGCAAGCTTTCCATTTCGGAATTAACCATTCAAAATGGTACACTCAAAATATTATGTAGGTAAAATCAACGGAAAATGAAATAAAAAACAAATGAAAATTCATTTAAAACCCGGTCAACTCATTTTTCCTTATATCAAACTAAAAATCAGTTTATTGTTAAATGTTAAAAAATAACTCACTAATTACAGTAAAAATGACTGATGTTAACTTTTGTTTCAAAGTTTTTACTTTCAGAAAAACAAACTACAATAATAAATACAAAGTTTTTATGGCCTTTTAGATACAGACAACTCCCATACCGTTCATGAAAACAAAAATGGTTTCATTTCGAAACATTTTTTCTTCATTTTCTGAAGCACCAAAATACGGATTGAATTCCGTTTCCGAACGGAATTGTACTCTGTGAAATGGCTGTAAATATATATTTTCTTTTAAGGAAAATAGAAAACAACTTAATAATTTAAATGAACGGAAATTCATTATTTTTTTGTTGTTTGTTTTTTAAACAACGTGCCTAAAGCTTAGTTCACAATCAAAAACACATTTTCATTTGGTGTTCATAATAGAGCAACAATTTCTTTTGCAACCACACACATTTTGTATTATGAAACCGTTTGCAAATTTTAGCCACAACAATATTATGCATTTATTATTATTTTTCCAACATTTTGCTAAAATTTTCATTCAAAACTAAATAAAATTACTTTTAACGTCAGAAACAATTTCATACAAATTGTTTAAAAAAATGTTAGTTACATTTTAGTTCTAAAAATGAAAGGAAAATATATGAAAAACTTTGGGAAGAAAAAAGATAGAAGAAAAAACGAAATTGTTACTGTGATTATGAACAAAGCTTAAAGAGTTAAAACGTAATTTTCATTAAAAAATTACTATATTTTGGTTTAATTTTAACATAACGGAAAACTTTTTAAATAAACTACAAACAGTAAATGTAAAACTTTTTTGAGTGTAGCTTCGATTACGGGTTTCATAAATTTTTTTTAACGACGGATCGTGCACCGCAGCTGTGGTGGCTTAAAATTTCTAAGTAAAATAACCGGAGAAAAAAATTTTGCAAAAAAAAAAAAAATACATACCATTTTCAAGAGAATCGGTTAATTTATTAATAAGGTTTTTACCCCGTTAGTGCTTAGAATTTCCAAAAAACATACATCTTAAAGTTTCTTAAGATGTTAAAGTGTCTGCTTGCCAAATTTTAAGAAAACCGGTTGATTAGTTAAGAATATTTTACACCTCTTGCCCTATTTCACCCTATTTCAGATTTTACATTATTTGCCTGCCAAATTTCAAGAAAATCGGTTGATTAGTTAAGAAGATATAGGGAGGGGGAGCTCTTACCCGTTTTGTTCTATTGTACGCTCCCCTACGATATGACATATACTTAACAACCTATTCCAAATGTCGTTGTATACATAGGACATTTACGATACATGCTTTGCTTACTTTTCAAGTGACAATAAAAAATTATAATATGGAAGTGAAGGGCATTTGGTTGATTTTAGTAATCTAAATGGCATATCTTCGGCACCACTTGGGCGATTTCGTACAAGCTTCACATAAACCATCTACAGACTGCCCCCAAAGTTGAAATTTTGGTTGAAATCGTTTTCGCAGTTAGTGGTGACAACAAAGTGTACACTTCTTTTTATATATACATACTTATATAAGATGAAAAACACTGGAAAAAAATCAAAAATGCCTGGCCAGGTCCAAGTATACACTTAAGGGTTAAGAACACTGTCAAAATGATTAACGGAGAGATTCCCATTCTCTGGTGTACTAAGCGGAATATTTTCTGTGCAATAGGAACTTAGATTTTTTTTTAAATTTAAACTTAGTTAAAATTTAATGGTGCTAGTCATTTTGTTTTAGTAAAAGCACATGAAGAAAATCCAGTCCAGAAAATTTACAAATTTTTTCTTTTCTTCTTGTTGTTCTGTGCTTTTTGAAGAGGGACGTGTTTTATCTTCTCCACATACAGTTTTAATTATTAATTAAAACAAACTTGAGTTTACTATATAATAAATAATGCTGTGCATGTCGCAGGTTTTAACAAGCTGGTCCCCCAACTACGCTGAATGCAATGGCGATACTTGTTTTTCAGCGAAATTTCCTAAACATATGAAACTGTGAAAAACCAAGTTTTGCTAAAATACAATTTTTCGTTACGGTTCAATTTTATATCAATCTGTGCACGTGTAATAATTTTGTCTGCCTTTTTGGGCCAAATACTACAAATAATAACGTATTGTTCTCACAATGCTACATTACAAAGGTCTTAAGATCTAGTTAAGTACTACTGGAAAAAGTAAGTTTTAATTTGCAATTGTAATTGAAAAAATATATGAGTAAATGTTAAATATTTGTTGTTGACCTGTGTCATTTATCTATGTTATTGTTGAAGATGACCATCGATGTACGGTCGAAATATCAGATGAAAAAAAATAAAAAAATTTTTGGATTTTTTGTTTATAATTTTTATATAACTAAATATTATAAAAAACAAGTAAGAAAGTATATTCGGTCACGCCCGACTATATGATACCCTACACCACAGTATTAAAAAACACATCATGCTTATATGTCCATATAAATATGTATTTATCTATGTTTATAAAAGTCATTAAAATCGGTTTAAAGTTTGTGAGATGCAGAAATTGCCCCCTACCTCCCTTTGTTGTCCTATTTTTGAAAAACTGTGTAGCTTTTGTGTCCATATAGACATGGATCTATCTATGTTTTAAATTTCATTAAAATCGGTTTGATAGTTTCCCTCGTGGCCCTACGATTTGGCCCAGTTTCAACAGGCTTAGTCCTTGTGCCAATAAGAACCTATGTTCCAAATTTTATCAAATTATCTCCAAAATTGCGACCTGTACTTTGAGCACAAGTTTACGTGGACAGCCAGCCGGCCAGCCAGCCGGACGGACATCGTTAGTTCGACTCAGAAAGTGATTCTGAGTCGATCGGTATACTTTAAGGTGGGTCTAGGACCAATATTTTAAGGCGTTACACACATCAGCACAAATGCACAATACCCTCTCCACTATTGTGGTGTGGGTATAAAGATTGTTTTTCTAAACAAAAGTGTTGTAAATGATGACGTATACTTAATGTTTACATTTTCTTATTACTATTACTCATACATATCACACTTGTTCAACAATATGTAGTGTATTAACTAAAAATTTGTATTTTTTTAACATTTTGGAAAAAATCGACACATAATTGATAAATCCCGACTTTTGTGTACAAAATTGTTTGTTTTTATTGAATTTTTGTACTCTATATAAAAAAAAAATTATTAAAAATTATATTTCAGTTGTACTTTTATTTTTACAATTCTTATTTTTCTTTTTTTAAAAATATATGTTATATATATAATACCTTTTGAAAATTCATAAATAAATAAAAAGTGTTGTTTATTTAAAAGAAATCCCGAAAACCCGGGAAACCCCGGGATCCAGAAATCCCGAATTTCAAAATACCGAATCCCGGGATTTTCTAAAATCCATCCCGATTGGCATCCCTTGCTTCCACTGAAAATTTTTAAATTTTGAGTTAATGCCTGTACAGCAGCGGTCATCACAAAGAGAGACAGTTAAAAATGGGTATGTAGTGGTGAGTGCAAAGAGAGGAAAATAAATTTACTCGTTTGAGACATTTACTATGTGTTTTGTTCTTGTTTTTTAAAATTATGGCTTTTTACAATTGTTTCGTTAACCTTCGTGTTGTGTGTGTGTGAAATTCACGAAAAGTGCTCGGACCCCGTGGGCATAGCGTGATGATCGCGGCTGTACAGTATTGTTGAACAAATGAGATATGTCTCCATACTAGGGATTGCTGTTCGGTTTTAACCGAAATCGAAACCGCGGTTTTAAGTGCCTAAAAACCGAAACCGAAAACCGAAAAAAAACCTCGGTTATAGCTTTTACTTTAACAATATATTAATGCTTGAAGAAATTGAAAATTATACATAAAACTCGTGCTTCATATACAAAAACTTTATACATATCAGCCTGCAACAATGACAAAAATTCAAAATAAATACTAAGAAGAACAAATGTTACCTTTTTTACTCTTAAGTAGATACCTAATTGGTGTGGCACAAACTACCACCTGGGCCTGGCTGGGACCACTAGTATTTTGTAAAGATTTTTTGTGACTATTGAAAAAACTCACACTAACGAGCCCCTGTGCAAGGATGGGACTACTTTTATATGTATGGAGTTTTATAGCTATAGCAGGAACATTGTGTTGGGATATAGAATAATTCTTCAAAAAACAATACATATATAATAGGGAAGGGCATTGCCATGCCCAGCTGGATACAATACGCACAAAATTTTCATTTGGCAAATCGCGGCGCCCACGATGTTTAAATTTCCACTTTTTTCTGATTTTCTTATAAAAACACTTTGATTGAGGAATACATAAAGTTTCATTTTAATATACATAATAATTATATAAAAAAAAACCTGGAAAAAGTCAAAAAATTACTCCTGTGGAGCAATTATAATAATAACCTACATCTTGATAGCCCACCGTTTGACATTAAGCGGCCATCCCCTATGATCTATTCAGAAGTAGGCTATTTCCCATTGGTGTCCAACCCACACACCAATACATATGTTTATGTATGAAGTTTAATAATTGATTTTTTCAAAACCGAAAACCGAACCGAAACCGACCGGTTTTAATCATTTTAAAACCGAAACCGCGGTTTCACATTTTTACGGTTCTTAGCAAACTCTACTCCATACAGCCATGTCACAGAGTACAATTTCGTTCGGAATCGAAGAAAACATATTTGTTTATTGATAGAGGGTGTATTTTGATAGTTTTTTTGGCCTTTGATTACAGAAAACTCCCATTCCGTTCACGAAAACACAAATGGTTTCAAAGTTTTTCTTGGGATTCAATCAATTAATTAACAACGTTTCGTTTAAATGTGCTTAATTCCGATTTTATACTATAGATAAACTGGAATTTATTGTTGATGGGATAAGCTATTCATATGCGAATTCTACTGGTTTCTTAGGCCAGATCGTCAGGAAACTTCATCCAAAGATTTTAGAAAAACTAAATATATATACAAATAAAACTGTTAAGAATTATAAGCACCAGTCTTACTTGCAACAATATCAAAGCTATCGTTTCATTTCGAAAAATTTTTTCGTCATTTTCTGAAGTACCACTATACGAAATGAATTCCGTTTCTGAACGGAACTGTTCTCTGTGACATGGATTATAAATTAAATAGGACATTTCAAGCCATCTATGCAATTTAAATTTGTAAAATATAACACAACATTTTGTTATACACTAAAAATTACTTCTTTTGAAAATCAACATCTCACACAAAACTAGAATATAATCACTGACAAGTTGAAATGAAAAGCTGATTGACAGAAACCACTCGCCCTTTAAAATATTAGAACAAATTTACAGGAAATAAAGTGAAAAGAGAAAAGTACAAATATTATCAAATGACATTATTAACGAACTGATTGGATATTGTATCCGAATACTGTAGCAATCATTAAAGTTAATATTTAATAGTCTTTCACGTTTTACACTGCCAAAGACAAATTTCATTTACAAGCCAACAGTGAAGATGACGGAATAATAAAATAAAAAGAGTACGTTAGTAAGAGCATAAGATCAGTAAACAAAGATATAAAAAATAATGACAAAAAAAAATTTTTTTTTGTCCCTAATGGTGTTATTGGGTTTGCTACCCACAAACCATTCAAGCAAATTCAAACAAGGGCCAAATACTGTTTCATAAAATTCCAAAAAGAAAAACTAAATAATACAGTATGAGACAGCAGCGCAAGTGAAAAATAACATAAAAAAATCTATAGATATAAAAAAAATGAAGAAAAAGCTCAGAATAATGGTTATAGAAAATGCGATTTTATCTCCGTTAACATGTTGTACTTCATGTTTTTTATCGTGTTATTTATTTTTGTCTTCTATTTGTATCTACATCATTTATCTACTGTTCTTTATTAACTTAACAATTGTGAGTTTCGTATTTCTTTTGCTTTTTTATGGCTTATTGTTAAGATATTGTTTTTCCGTTTCTATCATTATTTCCTTATCAATTTTTGCATTAGATTTTGATTTATGATCTCAGTACTTTTCTCTTAGCGTTTGTAATGAAAATTTGATAAGTAAATAAGAACTATTTTTAGTTGTATTGAGGATGGTTGGATTGCAATAAATATAATTAGTGAAGAGTCTTTAAGAGTTCTATGAACGTAGAAAAAAAGATAATAGAAATAGCCAATTATTAGAAATATTGGTGTTAATACATGGAAAGTTACTGTTGGGTTGTAAAATTAAACCTTTAAACGCTTAAAGTAGAATATAGGCGAAGCATGACTCCTTAAACACTTGTACTGTCTTTCTAAGAAAGAAAATCACAAGCGCCGAAATTCCAAAATTGAGGTAAGGGCAGATTCGGAACCGTGAATGTGTTTTTGATTTTGAAAAATTCAACTGTTTCCCTCCATTTTTCAATGTATGCACAAACAAGACATTCCAACGAACTTTTTTTATTAAACAAAATTTAAACCCATTAAAGGGTCGTGAAATTTTTAGAAAACATGTTCACATTTCTTCTAATTTTCTACTTGTTTTAAATAGTACCAAAAATATCAAGCTACGAGATGATTACGGAGCTCCCGCCAGATCATTGGTGTCCCAAATTTAATAGCGAGAAATTTTCCATGTTACCATTGTCGTAAAGACACTCCACAGTTTCATCAAACAATTTAGCATCTATTGGTTATTTTTTTTTTAATATTGGAAATATGCAACTTACTAAAGGTTTACGATACGATAAATTGACACAAAACTGTCTGGACATTTTGCACAAGGTCTTTTTTTCGTAGCCGTTTTGTTATTGATGATAAATTTGAAATAAAAACCAAATTATTTTGAATGGGGTTAAAAACGAAAGTTCAAAGTTCAAGTTCAAAACGAATACCCTGATAAATTTAAATCGATATCTTGAAAAATTCAATAATGTGAACCTTCTCAAATAATAATTCAGAAAGTGTTTTAAGGTTCAAAAGACCATTTGCGAAAAACTAACCGAATAAAACAGAAAATGGTGTAAATTGTTCAAATAATATACGCCACTATATCTTTAAAATTAGAGCTGTTAGGGAAAAACTAACGACAACATCATTATCAGCAAATGAAAATAGATAGATCAGTAATGTTTTCCGTTGTACCCGTAAGCCGAATCAAAGTTAGACAAAATGTGGATTGGATAAAGTCACATGAAATAATATTTGCAAAATCACTTAGAGATGATATAACTTATAGGGGATACATCGCTAACCCAAACTCGGTAAAATGGAGGATACTCTGCAAATACAGGAAAAGAGCCAAGAAAACCATTCTTAGGATAAAAAAAGGTTTATTTAGTAATATGTTTGCGAACGCGGACACTAAAGGTGGGTGGAATTGTCTGAGGAAATCAACCTCTGATAGTACAAAACCATAAGATGTAGAATTTACTGCTGATGAAATAAATGACTACTTCTTAGATGGATTGGACCTAGGGTTTTTCCCGGGATTTCCCGTCCCGGGAATTGCCGGGAATTTCACTTATTATATTTCCCGTTTTCCCGGGATTTTTGTTGCGGGATCCCGGGAAATAAAAAGTTCTTCATAGTTTCAGAAAACAGCTATTTTTACTCTGAAATTTAGTTTTCTTTTCTCTAAAAATTAGCATCTGTGGATGGGTTGTCGATTTGATCAATTAAAAGAAATGTGTACAAACGTAAATCAATGTCTCCTGCGGCAATAAATCTATTAAAAGCAGAATGGGCAGTGCAACAGTTGATAATTAATAAATTTAGTGAAGTGATGAATTGATAAAGAACATAAATTCAAAATAAGATGCAGGCAGTAAATTCTCATTGACCATGGACAAGTCTTAAAAATAGGATATACATAAACTTATCGCTCCGTTATTGCAACATAGTCGTATCTACAAAAAAAAATCGAGCTTGGTAATATATCCGGGAAGTGCGGGGAAACCGAAATAAAAAAAAATTAAACTCGTGTAAGTTACTAAAACATACAATTTGAAAAACATATTGTCCTAAAGATTACAGATGGACCTAATGAAATGAAATAGTTTGTAAGAACTAGTCCGGATGATGCTATTTTTTGCATCAACCTTGACATTAGAAGCACTTTTAATTATTTGTCCAACCTCGGTAAAAAAGTAAACGAAATTTTTCGGAAACATGGTAATCAGTAAACAAAATCAGAAATATACTCTTTGGCGACTCACTAAACGCTTTGAGTGTGTCAGAAATTAATTTCCTACGCCTTTAAAAAATGTTAATATGTATATTTATTAAAATATTTTATATATTTTATGATTTTACTTTTTGATCTCATATCTTGAGTACCTCAATTGTTATGTTTATTTTATCTTGAACTAGATCATCATAATACGGAATTTACTTATAATAGCCAAAGGTAATAATAATTCAAGTTCCGCTTTCAATCTTCAATTAATTTTTGTAGTATTTAAGCATTTATTTTACTTACTTTGTAAACAAGTTCCCTCACGTTTGTTTATAAAAGTTTTTTTCATTAATAAAACCAAGTTTACTTTGTATTATTCGTATGGAGCGGGATCCCGGGAAAGTGGAAACATTTTTAAATTTCCCGGGATCGAAAAACTCCGGGAAAAAAAACTCTAATTGGACCACGATTCTGATGATTCATTTCATAATTTAGATTTTAACAGTAACAATGAAATGTTTTCGTTAAGATGTATTGATACATCTGAATTATATACAGCTTTTAGTAATGTAGATGGTGTACCGTTAAAATTTTTTAAAATAATTATACCCTTTTAAGGCGTCCACATTTAACATATCTTAATTTCGGTTTTAACAAGTTCAATTTTTTTTATGAATTGGAAGCTAGCAAAAGTAATTCCCATATCAAAGACTGGTGGATAATTTGAAAAAGAAAATCTTACACCAATAAGCATCCCAGTAAAAAATTTTAAGGTTTTCGGAAGCAAGAAAAGTACAAGAGCGCTGATATATGCGCTGGCTATTACATACTACTTAGAAGCAACAGGGAAGCGAAACCCATTGAAGTAAATTTTTAATATAAGTAAATGAAAATTATTTAATAGCTTCCCATAATCCCTTATAAGTAAGCAGGTTGTAAGGGAGTAGTTGAAATGATTATTTAAAAGAAAAAATTTACGACCAAAGTTCAAAGTGCTTCTGTTAATCCCTTACATGGAAGCACGTTGTATTGCAATGATTTCAAAATGTGTTTACGATTATTCCCGACTTGTAATCGAAAACAACAGATGCTTAAAATTACTTCTTTTTTATTATGCAATCAGTCGGCAAATTGTTTTTGAGCAGAGAGGACGCAAGCAAATTGTGTGGTCAATTACAAGATTTGTTGTTGTTTTCTTTTTAATTTGCGTACATTTTCGTTCTATTTTAAAAATTACATATTAACTGTGTTGTGTGTTTGTTTTGCTTTTTGTTATTTTGCATAAGTTTTTGCTTCTATACTGTTGTATACAGTATAGAAGCAATTAATCAAAGGTATGAAAGCTGCGGTTTTTGGAAGCTATTCCTTCACGGAATAATGTAAGCCATGAAAAACGCAGTGATTTTACAAAAAAGTAGTGCTTCCAAGTGGGAATTCGCCATATAAAAATCATGCCTCTTGTAAGCAGGTTTGTAAGGGGGAATTGTGCTTCTCTCCCTTACAAACCTGCTTACCAGTAAGCACCATTTTTTACTGGGATATTACCAGTATTATCAAAAGTATTTGAGCATGTTATTAAAGCTCAAATTATGGAAGACATAATAAAATTCATTACTAGATGATCGTCAGGCAGGTTATAGACGAAGTGGTAGTGTTTCTTCTGTTTTGTTGGGAATCACCGAGTCTATACGAAATAACATTAATAGAAGAAAGAACTGCGTTTTATTGTCTTATTGGACTTATCAAAAGCTTTCAATCGTCTTAATCATGTAAATCTTATAAGGAAACTAAAAGATGAGTTTAGATTCTCAAAGTCATCCTGTTTCCTTATTTATTCATATTTGACTAACAGAACAGTTTCTTTCTTTTTGTGGCCAAGTGTCAAACCAGAGGTTAGTAAAGTTAGGTGTACCGCAGGGGCCTGTTTTGGGTCATCTTTTGTTTTCTATGTATTTGAATAGCTTTTTTCAGGTGATTCAATCAGAAACATGTTGCGCGTTTGCTTTTGCTGACGATATTCAATAAACTTATAAATGGCGGCAGCTCACAGGAAATACTCTATTTGAAAATAAATAGGGTACTAGGATTATAAAATTTGGTTCATTTGGTTCAATACAACTAGATAATGCAACAATTGATATAAGAGGAATGGAAATAGAGACGGTAGAAAAAATTAAATTTTGGGCATCACATTAGATAATAAACTGGATTTTTCGTGTCATATAGATAAAATCTATGCTAGAATATGTTTCACATTTCGCCGATTATACAGCCTACCTGCCATATCATGTCAGAAGCAGAGTGGCTCATGCATTATTATTATCTCCAATTTCTTACTGTATGGAAATATTTTTGTGTACAACCTCTGCTAATGTCAGAAGGGTCAAAATATTAGTAAACAAAATTGTACGTTTTGTCTTTGGCATAAAATACTATAATCATAATCAACGAAGTTATACTCATATTTCGCAGTATGTTGAGCGTTTTCTTAAATGCTCTTTCAAAAATTCTGTGATTTTAAAATATCTGTGGACATTTTACAAGATAATAAAAACGGCCACACACAATTCTTATTTCAGATTTTTAATTTCATACATTCTACTAGAAATATGCAGATTTTTATTCCTTGAATATATAATTCTTTGTTTGAAAGATCATTCTTGATCAAGACTGCGCGAATATGGAATAATTTATCAAATGATTTAAGTTCATTTTCATTGTCTTATAATGTATATCGCAAAAGGTTAACTGAATATATCAACCAAAATAACTTATAATATATCATATATGTACGTTCAATCGTTGATTTGGATCTATATTCACTATTTTCGTATTTATATTGTTAATATTATAAATTTGGGGCTGTTTAATAAGGTAAGTATTAAGGATATACTTAATTATAAGATGAATTAATTGGGTTACTATGAAAAAGTAAGAAACTTTTGAATATCACTTGTAATATATATTTGGCCATTGAAGGGTTTTTTATTACACAATCTAATAAATAAATAAAATAACTTTTGGTAAGGAAACTTTTTAAAAGCTCCCCTTTGTAAATAAACATTTGGTAGTAGTAATAAAATATAAGAATACACCATTAGCTGATGTTTTAAGTTCACATGTTGAAACCTTTTAAAGTAAAAGCGAAACTAAAAAAATTAAGCCAAATTTTTAAAAATGAAACTAAATAAGTTAATTAAGTTAATTTGAGTATAATTTATACATTGAATTCATTTTATGATACAACTCTTTTATTCATACTCTGTAAATATTAGTTTTAAGATGAAAGAAATAAAATCCGTTTCTTAACAACCTTTAACCCTTTAAGGTCCTGCGTTTCGTTTTCGCAACGTTCACTTAAACCTCCCCTCAGGCATTTTATTGTTACGTGACATTGTTATAAAGCACAGTGAAATAAAATTTAACTTGATATCTAATCGACCTGTTTTTGGATTTGTATCATACATAAGTTTTTTTTATAAAAATTTTTAATTAAAGTTTTTAATTTTTCCTGTTTTTTGGGTACTTTTAGAAAAAGTTAAAAAATAAAGTAATATATAATATACCTATCTGAAACTTCTGAAGGAGATAGCTTAATCATCGTAGACATTTGAGACTTTTTTTATGATTGGATATATCCGTGATGCGAAAACGCAACACAGGGCCTAAACCATTTACAAATTACATAAAATTATCAAATAAAATATACTTATACAATCACTTGCGATTTAAAATAACATAATAAAACATGTATACATGTAAATTATAAGTTGCTGTTATTACGCAGTAGGTAAATTCTCTATGCCAAGTGTGTTATTTTCCTAAGGGGAAGCGAACTTATACCAAAGTAGTCCCGTGATAGGTCTTTGGGGGTAGAGACCAGTTCTAGTTCTAACACTGTATATGAATAAGGCCCGTTTTCACAACTTACCGATAGCTAAAAGTAGACTGTATCCGGCCAGTGTTGTGTTCCATTATTAAAACTTTACCCTTTAATAAACTCCCTTTAGGTTAAAAAAGGGAGTGATAAAGTAGATTAAGGTTCATCTTACCTGGTAGGTTAGAGTAAAGTTGGAATAATGAAACTCTTTTTATAAGGCAAATTAAATCCTACCTTTAGCTATTGGTAAGTTGTGAAACGGGTTTTCATTGGTTAATTGACACCATTTGACCAGTCACACATCTATTCTCAATGAACGTGTTTGGTGTTAGTTATAACAATGTAAGATTATTTCGAAACAATGTAGTATGTACCGTACTTCATTACTTTTTTTAACCTTCTTGTTCTTTATATAGCAGTTAGATGATTAGTTCTCCTTTCACTGGTCATGAGTTCTATCCTTTTGAACTTGTTCTATTTTTAAAATTCCAGGAACAATTGACACAAACTTCCAGCAGAGTTACTTCAATAGCTATAGTAAAAGAAAACTGAACAAGTAATGTGAAATTATCCTCTCCCAGGATATTAAAGAAAAACCAGTTAGAGTGCCATATTCTGCTATGACAAATATTTGATACCATCCACTGACAGCTAGGATATTTCAGGAGTGGGCATTATATTAAACCTGTGGTATATCATGAACCGATCTTTACGAATGTACTAAAGTGTTTTTCGAGAGTGGGCTTTATATGGGTCCTATGGTAAATTATGGACCGATCAATTTACAAATGTGAAAAAAGTGACGTAGCAGTGCACCCAAAGTGTCTTGGAGCATATCATAATTGAATTAAAAATAAAATCTAAATGAATATTATTTTAATTTTTTTTTCCTAAAGACGTGAATAAAATAATTTAATTTAAAATTTTTACAAATGCGCTTAATTTGTATATCGTTTCTTTCATATTTAGGTATAAACAATCAAATTGTAATAGTTTCATCATTATAGCTCAATGGGATCATGGCTCCGGCCTTAATGGGTTAATGCGTGCGTTATTGAACAAATAAGTTTTGTATAGTCTTGCTAATAGGTAGCTTTGTCATCATCAAAATAATCATTGTCGCCATAGTTATCGCCAATCAACGACATTTTTGGTAAAAATCCAAAACCAACCTTCAACTGCAGGAGGCATTTTTGTTGCTTCATAAACTCATGCACATTAATTTAAGAACTCAAAAATGTATCTGTGTTAAAAAACACACACAAAACATATCTGCTTAAATTTAACATTATTCAGTAGAAATAGAAAAAAAATAAAAGCCAGCATTGTAGAATTTTCAGGTGGTTTTTGCATGCATGCTACCGGTCATATTTTTAGTAACCATGTTTTGTTTTTAACTAAGAACATACAGATGAATATGCGCTTGCAGGAGCTTTTACGTCTAAATTTACACATATTCAAGCATGTTTATATTCCCATGCATCATATCCTCTTCCATACACACAACATTGATACTGTATGTGTGCAAATCCTGTATTTTTTTCTTGCTTCATGGAGAATGTCCATTGTTTGGTCTTAATGCTATTTCATGGAAACATTTTTTCCAATTTTTCATTTTCCTGCTTAGAGTTTTGCGTCCGATTTCATTGTTATCTAGTTTTTCTTTTCCATCATAATGTAAAACTTTGCAGTAGAGTTAAATAACAGCTGGTTCTTGTTTTGTCTTTCTTTTTGTTTATTTGGTAGAGAAAATTAATGAATCAAATTTTTAGAGAATTTTTTTTTTAAATTTCAGTTGAAGGCGTGTTTTTGAGTTTTTTATAACTTGTTGTTGCTTAAGGCCGAGGAAACGCAATGAGGGCAAAGCGGCTATTCTGAGCGGCTAAGCGATGCCGTTCTTAAAGTCTTATAAATATGAATACGATTTTCGCGTTACAACATTAAACAAACGTCTCTCGAAAATAGCATTTGAACAACAAACCGCTCAGAAATGACGCTCAGTAATAACCCACTTGCCGCTCGAACTCGCCGCTTTGTCGCTCACCGCTTTACAGCTTGGTGCGTAGCCTTGGCCTAAGAAGTAAAATAGACCTGGGAAATCCATTGTCTCTGCTATGTGAATATCTATTTGTTTCTTTAAGTAGATCTTATGGATAAGAGTTTTTAGATTTGTTAGGCCTAAACACGTAATATCGTTCCTTAGTGTTCGGTTCGGTAGATTTGTTGAAAACACAAACGCTAATAGTGTTTGTTTAGAAAATCGTTAAAAAATAACGCTTCCATGATAGTAATCTTTCAAACACAAAAGTAAAACTGTTTTTTACAAACTCAAGAAAAGATGAGAATATGTAATTCCGTTCGGTTTTTTTAAAAATCCACTAACTTCATTGTGTTCGGTTCGGCTCATTAATGTTCGTCCCTTTTGGCCAGCAAAATTAATTTACACAAACAAAACATACACAGACAAAACTGATTCGTGATCACATCCGAATTTGTCGCCAATCGAATTTTGTCGGTTGCATGTGCTTTCACACAATTCAGTTACAATTACTCAAAATTTCCTTACTTAGCATAATATTTTTGATAGCAACATTTGAATTTTAGTACACTATCAGTTATAACCACTGATATTGTTAGTTGTAAGTTTGATAACAGATATTGTTAGTTGTAAGTATGATAATTCAAAACAAAAACAAGCTTACACACGAATATATGATAAATGCAACTGAATTAACACATAATTGATGTTCATAACAAAAGATTTGATTGACTTAACGAATACATTTTTCCCAACGGTTGCATTAACCATTTTATATAATTCCAATAACCTCCATTTTTGTGAGTATATTTATTAAGCTATTTTATTCACCCTTACCGTGTTTGGCGAACTTTTGGTAATAGATTACAGAGAACGTGAACTTGCTTCCTTAAATCTATTACCAAACAGTCGCAGGCGTATTTTAAACTCGCCAACCACGAAAAGGGTGATTATTTAATGTTATAAAACACATACATACATAGATTATTTGCCCGACCAACACAGACAATGTTGAGAGCATCGTGAACCTACTCTCTGAAACGGAAAGTGTCATAATGTCCACAACTTAACTTATAACGAAAAGTATTAAAATGTAAACAATCATAGCCGGCCTTCGGCCGGACGCAAGGATTTTCTTCTCTATGGTATAACAAACACCGGCTTCGCTAAGTAAAACTTCTAAAATCTGCCTTGTTTCCAAACGGAAGCCGACTATGCAGAGAAGCTTTAGTTAGCGAAGCCGGTGTTTGTTATACCATAGAGGAGAAAATCCTTGCGCCCGGCCGAAGGCCGGCTGTGCAGAGAAGCTTTAGTTAGCGAAGCCGGTGATTGTTAACCCGTAGAGGGGAAAATCCTTTACCGGTTATTTTACCACTATATTCAGCTCGGTGGCATGTCATAACGTCCAGTGTCATAGTGTCCATGAACGTTATGACACTTGTGAAAGTGTCATTAGGTCCATAATTACTAAAGAAGTTAAATATAAGCAAATGATCTGCATAAACACAGAGAAAAACATGTTTAATTATGGTCCCAACCAACAAAACAATTTTTAAGGAAACTAATTTAACCCTAATATGGTTGTAGGTGACAATGATTTGGTAAAATTAAACATAATATGGTAAAAAAAATTTTAAAAATTGCTGCTTTTTCTCTGGGTGTATATATTAAATATATAACGAAAACACTTTTGCGCGCAAGGATTTATGACTATGACACTTTTTGGAGTGTCATAACGTCCATGGACACTATTACACTGGACGTTATGACAGCCACCAAGCTGAATATAGTGGTAAGATAGGTATAGGAGTACTATGATGACTCACCCCTCGATAGCATCTACAGCCGCCGAGTCCAAAATGGCTTTGATGTATAAGCTCAGAAGTTAGAAAATAGGGTTTGACTGGACTTGTGATCAATTGAAGTCTATAGAGCGTGCTAAAGAGTTAGTCCACATGTACGAGGTTTTAAATATGATATTAAAACCTATTTTATTAAATAATTTTTTTTTTTAATTTTGACAGAAAATTCAGCTTATAATTAGTTTAGTACTCACAATAAACAATTGGAACATATAGTTTTTTTCGTTGTGAATAACAAATAATTATATTTTCATTTGTTGCACACGAACTACATGTGCGCTGACAGTTTAAAGTTGTTTTATCATACCATCAACATATGACATATTGAAAATAACATGCTTTTCAGACTTTCAACTATGCAGTTGCACAAAATTGGAAACAACACACTCTTTAATCCATACTTATGATTGAAAATTTAAACGTTTATATGTATGTCAACACATACATATTTTAAGACGCCAATAGTCAGTCTTGGATTTGATTTTATTTATTGTATTAAAACGTAAAATAAAAAATGTAAATGAAAGATTTAGAAAATTACAACTATTTTAAGGGGTTTATTTGTCATTTTTTAAAAGCGAAACGCGTAAATAAAAATCAACTGTGTGGGTTAACAATGCGTGCAATATGATAAGCCCAGGTTGTTATTTAAAAACAAAACAAAAGCATTGAAAATATGAGCGTCAGCAAAAATTAATCTACTCGTGCACATCTCTGATTCAGACGTAATGAGTTTTCCGTGACTCCATCAAACCATTTTTGTTTTCTAGTGTTTGAGAAAAACTTTTATAAGCGTACACTTTTGCCAAATTTTTCTCCGTTTAAAATGGGGTTAATATTTTCGGTATGTTTGCATAATTTTTATTTTTTTGTACTTTTTTTATTGGGGACCAGGAAAAATTCGAACCAATTTGGCAACTTTCTGCCCGTTTGGCTTGGGTCTTATTGATTATGGTGTTCAGAAGAATGGGACCGTAAAGTAGGAATTTCAATACGGTGTCAAAAGTTTCTTTTCCATTGGTATACAGTAAGGTTTTTTTGCAATTGCTTTAGACATTTCTTATTGATTGCTGTTTTCAAATATGTTAACTTCTACCCGTTGAACTATCTTGTAATGAATAGACCAGATTTTAACAGACAAAATTACTTAATTGCATTAGCTAAATCTGTACAAATTTAATATTTTATAAAACTGAAATTTAACTTTTGAAAAATCCACAAACTTCTTTATGCATTAACATTTTTTATAAGTACTCCTTAAAAGTACACATTTCATACTTGACCCTATGTAGCCAGCAAACTTTATTAAGTACATATTTTTTGCACCACGTTTGAATGCACTTTAAATACGTATGGAAACATGTATGTAAAATTTAAGTTAAAATACTGTGTAAAACTACAAAAAAATAAAAAATTGTGGTTTAACTAGACGTATGAGTAATATTTTTTGGTTTGTTTAAAAACTAGCACTTATACGCAGCGAGGGTTCTTTTTCGTTTATACGTTGCATACATAATTTATGATTTTGTTTAATATATTTTATTTATTTTCGTTTTTTTTTTTTTTTTTTTTTTGTTTTACAACATTTCATAATAATTCTGTTTACACTACTCATAAAAGCTTACATTTTTACTGTTTTTGTGCGTTTTTTTTAGTATTCCTTTTTTCAAACAACATGCCCGCTGTTATTTTAATTAAAAGCAAGATAAAAAAAGTTCATAAATATGCAAGAATTATGTAGTTTATGCTACATTATAATTATCAACTGCAGAGATAATTAAGGGGAGGGCTCAGCTGAAATAAATTTTTTTAAAATTGTTTTTCTTCGGTGTTGGAAAATTTTTTGAAAAGTTAAGGTTATGAAATTCACGACTGATCAAGTTTATTTAGTTAACTTTTAATTAATGCAATATTTTTTAATAACCACCAAAAAAATTTTATTTTCATTGTAAAAAATAAATTTGAAAAAGGGTTTTCGGAAAGAAGCAATATTTGAAACGATAATATTTCCTATTTTTCATTCGGTTGAAAGGATATTATAAATGAAAAAGACACAGGCGGCATTTACACGATGTCTTTTCAGATATGTCTGTTTTCTTCATTCTCTTTTGAACATGTTACCAAAAAACTTTTGCAGTTTCACGATGTCTTTCCAAGCATGTTTGTTTTTATGTCTAATTATCAAAGGAGAAAACTAATGTTAACCAATTTTCTTTTCTGACCCTATCGCCTACAAACAAAAAAAAAACGTGTTTGTAAGCCATGTCTGAAAAGACATCGTGACATATAAAAAAAAAAAAAATTTTATATTTTTCAAATATCGTGCCCGCAGTATTAAAGGGTTCCAACAAGCATTTTGGTCTAAATATAGCTTTTAGGTAAAGGTGGTTACAAATTCAATGTAAACAATGGTCCAACGATAATGCACGATGGTAATCGTGGGTCACATAAAGTTTTTTGCCCAACTTACTTGGACATTTCTTTGTTTTAGTAATTGAAAAATTAAACCATGGAGATGTACACAATTGACCAGCGCGTTAAGAAGCCTTTTACGAAATTGGGCATTCAAATCAAAATTGACTTCGTGCACTTAGCGATTTTGTTGGTCAGCAACAGGTCCACAGCCTGTAGGACACGTGAAAACACCTGTGCATGTTCTCCCAGTTCGTTCTGCATCATCGGGCCGTACTTCTTCGAAAATGGGGTCGGCCAAATAGTTACCATGAATGGTGTTCACTATTGCGAGATGACAACGAACTTCTTGTAGCCAGAAATTGAGGATATAGGCCTGGATGATATGTGGTTCCAATAGGATGAGCCACTTGCCACAAAACCAACGACACAATGGCTCTTTTGCGAGAGAAATTCAGTGGCCGTATCTTTTTAGGTCGTGGCGATGTTAATTGGCCGTCACGATCATGTGATTTGACTCCTTTCTTTGGGGATATTAAAAAGCAAAAGTGTACGTGGATAAGGCAAAAACAATTCAAAATATAAAGGATGAGATAATTCGGCACAATAACGACACTGCTGAACCTCAATTATATCTCAGAGTCATTGAAAATATGCACCATCAGATAGAGGTATGCCACCGAAGCCATGGCGTGCATTTGACCGATATTTTTTCGCACACAAAATGTTCATAGATCCTTCTATAATAATAAAAGATATAAAGATAATTCTCTAAAAACGTTTTGTTTTATTTACAATTTAAGTCGTGCATTTTGGTTGATCCACTCTTTGATTAACTACTGTAGAAGTTCAACTTAGCGACTATAAGTCTACTCACACTTTAAGAAAAATTAATGAATTTAACATGGACAAATTTTAAATTTTCTGTGTGTAGATTCATTTTCAATACAGAAATTAAATTGTTATTTTATATATGAAATTGCGAGAAAAGAAAATACAGCTACAACAGAACTTAAAACTTAATATGAACAACATGTGAGTAAGAAGAAGTCTATGCATGCAGAAAAAGAAAAATAAAGATTAAATAGTAAAACTGCTTTCCCTGCCTTTACTTGCCGCAGACATAACCTCGTTTTTATAAAAGCAACTTTGCTGTTCATCTCTCCAGATCGCTTTAGGCTGTAAAGGTTATTCATATTATTAATTAAATAAAGTTACTGAAGAAAATCACTTTGCAAAACCACTTGGAGCGATTCCTGTACTTCAGAGAATCTAAATTAATATATTTGTTCAGCTCTTTTATACCTTCTTAATTATTTTTTAAATAAAAATTTATCTTTTAGCTTGATTTAAAATTTTATAATATATTATTTTCCAAATTACTAACAAAACTCAAACTTTTCAAGAAATTCGCAGCCAATTCTTCAGATATAAAAGAAAAAACATATGCAAAGTACATTTACACATAACAAATTTATTGCGATTCAAAACTTTAATCACGTTTTTCTCCATACTCAGATAAAGTTACATGTAAACTTTTTATTCTAAGAGCACGATATGTAATAAAATTTTTCACTTAATAGTAAACTGTCTTTTGCAAAAAATATTAAAAGGATGATACGTTTTCATAATAAAATTTCTTCTAGCAGAAAAAACTAAAGGAATTCGATTAACACTTTTAAATGTTCTCATTTGCTTTATTTAAAAATTTCTTAAAAAGTAAAAATGTTAATATATTTAAAAATTTGAAACAAAACAATATAAAAATAATTAGACCAACTCACAAAAAATAGTGATTAATGATGATCTCCTGCTATTGATTAATGATACATGTTTTGGGTAAATCTTAAAAAATTCACTTACATTTTATAAAAAAAAACACTTTACTTTATTATATATTCGCCGTTAGGTAAAAAGGTTTTTCTCTTTCGATTGCTATCAAAAAGTCGTAAGTTTAACACGACTGTTTCAAAGCGTAATCATCTGCTCTTTAGGAAAATGTTTATGAGAGACAACAAGTAAATCAATTTCAATTTAATATTACGAAAAACTACAGATTTTGACTTAAGACCTTTCCCAATATAAAAGTTTCTTTTTTGCAAAGTATTTAAATTAAATATTAACAATTGTGTTAAGACCCAACTTTATCCACATTGTTTAGCACCCGGGGTACCCATATACTATAATGGTGTAATAATCCATATTTTTATTTAATAAAATTAAATTTTTAAACTTTTTAAAAGCGTATTAAATTATATTTATGCTTACATATGATTTTTTAACTTTGTATTACTTAACGGCTAAAATTTGAAATTTGTTATAGAGGACAGTATTTTTTAGTATAACAATTGAACATTTTTGGTCATACATACATGATATCTAAATGAGACTTCCCCGTATTATAATACCAACGCTTTGCAAACTAAACTTAAGTAATTGTGAGATACAGAATATAGTTTATTGAATTTTTTTTAAAAGTTCAAAGGTGTTTTTGTTATACCATAAAGTGTATTGTATTGGGTACCGGGGTACCCGGGTGCGCATGTTGCGATGGTTAAAGCTTAAACAAATTTTTTTGAGTATTAAAGGAGCAAAAAATAAATGCAGAATCTAAATTCGCTTTCTTTTTAGTTATACAACGACTATCCAGAAGCTTGTTTAAAAATTTTAATTCTTAATACATTGTTTTCATGTTATAAGAACTACCAGAAACTGGAATGACTGGCCGCCTCATCTACGTACTTTTTCACTATTGCAGGGCGTATTTAAAAACAAACTATTGTCCCACTTTCAAAATCACCCATAATTAGGTTTGTCTTGTTTTTTGCTTCTGCTGGTTATTTTTGGACTACCATTGTTTTACTTAAAATTCCTGAGCCATGTCCTGAGTAGGTGTACATTTAAATTGATTTAATTATAACATTTTTACAAAATTGTTATATTTTTTCAATAAATAGATTTAGTTTATTGCAATTATCAATTAGAATATGTATATACCCTGTGCCATTATTTAAAAAATTATAAATAAGAGAGCAAAGTATACTAAGAAAGTCTTTTGAATTGTTATTACTTTTTGGCATGGTGGAAATATTGAATTCTAATGGTACGTCTTTGGCCTTTTAGGCTTATTGTACCACAAATCAATAAATAAATAAATAAATAATAATAATAATATAACTAGGTGGGTACCCGGGTACCTTGTTATTAACACAAGGGTTAAAAAGCAAGCGCACATTTATGCGCTATGTAATAAGACATACAGAGTTGCAGCCAAGTAAGTGAACGAATTCCTAACAAATTTAAAAAAAATATAAATTTTAAGTGCCACGACATTCC
Source organism: Pollenia angustigena (assembly GCA_930367215.1). NCBI lineage: Eukaryota > Metazoa > Arthropoda > Insecta > Diptera > Polleniidae > Pollenia > Pollenia angustigena. The sequence goes on along the minus strand of OV884057.1, from coordinate 181,235,042 downwards.
CTTACTACGAAGCAAGTTTGTAAGGGAGCATATTAAAGAATAACGGTGACAAAAAAAAAATTCAGTGTGTCAAGTTGACCGTTACATTTACCAAATTGTGTATGCGCTAAATATTGCGCTTTCTGTGTCAAAAATCTATTGCTTCAAAGTGAGAACACGCCATATAAAATTCATGTCCTCTGTAAGCGATATGGAAAGCGAAACTTTTACGTTTCTTCCTTACAAACCTGCTTCGTTGGACGCTCAACTTTTATTGGGTATTGCCTAACGTCATAGATGAAAGCAATAAGCTGAAGACTAGCTTATACAAAAAATGCCTGGTGAAACATTTAATACAGGTATGTGATAATATGATTAAAAATTTATCTTTAATACATTTGCCTCTTTTTCTAATCTGTAATCTGTTGAATTTTATATTATATAAGTTAATTAAACTCTTTTTCAACTAAAAATTTAAAACTATGAATCAGAAATGGATTCTTAAATTGCTCGAAATTCATCCTACCTGCTTCAAACGATCGTTTTAAAATCGGCCGATTTTCATCACATACCTGATAATATTGAAGAAATAATTATGATACGAATTTTTCTTTGAAAGTAGTTTAGGTGACAAAGTTAGGTTCAATCTATATTTTATTTTTTTAAAAATATTCATTTCATTTAGATATTCTTTCTCCAATGTACTTAAGCTTTATTCATATTGGGATTTAATTTTTTCCCAAGAGTAAATCTTGCATTTGTTTAACGAAAATGTAATTAAATTAAAAAATGATTCTACTTGTAGCTTAACAATAATCTGTATCAAATTTTAATTCATTTTATGAACACCCAGTCAATATGTTGCATTCATTGTAAATTTGGCTTTTTAGCCAAAAATTCTCAAAAAATTTATTAAAGAAAAAAGTATTTCCTAGCATTGTAAGACCAAAAAAAAAAAATTTTCATAAAAATGCTAAACTAAAGAAAAAAAAAAAAGAAAAATTTGGAATGCTTAGACTTGTTTTCATAACTTACCGATAGCTAAAGGTAGGATTTTCCGTTATAACGACTTTACTTTAACCTGCATTGTAGGATAAACCTTAGTCTACTCTATGTTTCGCTTTAGATTTAAGTAAAGTTTTAATAATGGAACACTTTTAGCTATCGCTAAGTTGTGAAAACGGGCCTTGAGGTATGTTCAGACCTAACAAATATTTGACGAAAAAATCAAAATAAAAACTAGTAACTTGATGAAACTTTAGCTTTACTTTTAACAATTTTTGTTGATGTACTAAACTTTATTTGTAAGAAGATTATTGTATAATGTTGTTTAACCGTGAAATGATGTTTTATCGGTCCAGCCATGTGTAAGACGACAAATATTTAATAAGTGTGAACGCTATGTTAAGTTTAGCTGCAAAAGAGCTAAATTAGTTCAAATTTAACTGATCATATTCCTTCCATAAAACATATATGTACATACATATGTACGTTTCGCAGTTGAATTATGTACTCGTATGTACATTATATATTATTATGATAATTTATGCGTTTATTGCACCGCATAATTCAAGTAATAATTTTTGCCATTATAATATTACATACACTTACAGCAATACACATACAATCTCTCATATTCCTAACAACAAAAGCAGACTGCACGAGACATATACGCATAATAAGCATAGACAACATTAACAACTTTAATAGAGAGACATAAAAACAAAACAAAAAAATTAAGGTTCTTAAAAAATAAAAACAGTGTGAAACACAAAAAAGTTTGCTTTATTCTCAATAGTTAGAACAAAAATAATATTTACAATAGTAACAACAATACAAGCAGCTGTTACAAATAACAACAGCAGTTATTTTATAACAACATTTTAATACAGCTACTGCACACTTTAGCAATAGCAAGTGCTCTTCGTATGACTTTTTTTATAAACGCCTACACCCGCCTTCTTTCTACCCCAGCTTCGTCAAAAGAAACTGGCGTTCACTAAATTATAAAATACAGTTAATATACTTTGCATAATGTAGATATAATGGAATAAAGGAAAGGAAAAAATAAAAACAAGAGCGTAGCATATGAACTTTAGTTTAAATTTATGTTTAAATGAGTAAATAGTTGATGATATTACCTAGGCAACTTGTCTGCAGCCTAAAACTGTAAGGTTGCAATTTTTAAAATGATACAAAAAAAATGGTAGCAGCAACAAATTTGCAATTTGCTAAAAATAATCACAAGTAAAAAAAAATACTTTATAGAGACGCGATAAATTCACATAAAATATTTTATAAACACTGTTTGCATTATTTATTAACTTAATTGAATCATAAATTTCGAAAAGGTCAGGTGCAAATCTTTAAAAATTAAGGCCGCAATTGTGCAAATTGGAACGCAACACAAAAATTACATCGAAAGCAAAAACAACATCAAAATATTTTGTAATTTGAAAATTAAAAAACTCAATATAAATTTCTGTAGAAAGCAACAACAAAATTATAAAAAAAACTTGCATTGAAAATTGTAACAGTAAAAAGCCGATGTGAAATTGCTGACGTTGAGAACGCCAATCGCACATATCGTTGACGGTGACCAAAATTTACAAAAATTTAAAAATTTTCAACGACGGTGGAGAAAATACAACCCTCGGCTGTACCAAATTATTAAAAGTGCGGCTTTAATGTTTATTGCTAACCCTGCGGTCAATAACCAACAAAATATACGCTAGTCAATAACCGGGTACCCCGGTACCCCTTTGTAAATTTTTGCACTTTTACATTAGAAAATATTGTTTTTCGTCCATTCACATATTGATAGTGTTGCAGAATAAGCCAATAATTATTTTCCGTATATAAAAATAATCAAATTATGTAGATTTTTGTTTTAAATCGCTACGATTCACTTTGTCTACTGCCTCAAAGCCATCTGTAGCTATCAAAAGAAGTCGCTAAAGTAAACAAATAGCAATTTTTTTTTTGTTCTTCTTTGATTTCGGTGCTTTGTTAAAATTTGTATAGCTTTTAAATACTTTAAGCATTTGCTTGTTGCTCATACATATGCATGTAGGTCGGTTTATAGACGTATAGCTACTACCATTGTTGGTATAATAAAGAAATAATTGAGAGAGTTTCAGCAGAACATTTTATAGTGCTTCTGGAGCTTTAATTTAAAATAAGGTGAGAATGTCGCGTAAAGTGAAGTTTCTATCATTAAGCCAAACATTTATCAGATGAAAAAAAGCTAAATATAACTGATCTATTTCTGACGATATCGCGGATGATAAACATTGTCCTAAAGAATAGACGGTGAAACAGTATATACTGGAAATATAATCTGTATAATGCTGATATTTACGATGAGTCTTCAGTTGAAAGTTATGCCGAAGTAAATATTATGCCGTGTGGCAAAAGCACAATTTGTTATCCCATCAAAACTAGAAGTCTTAATATTCTACGGCAACGTTGTGGGCCTGCATGATCAACGGAATTGCTTTTAAAAGCTTAAACTTGAGAGTAAATGAATCGTTTATTTCAGAAACCCGTCAACTCTCATTTGAAATAGGCACACTTGACGGGTTTCTGAAATAAACGATTCAAATATGGTGGACATATGCAGTCTATATTGGAACTAACCCAAAAAAACCACGACTTAATTGGAAATATGTAACAGTAAATGAAATATATGCCTTTACTGACATTTTAATAATGAAAGGTGAAAATCATTCATGTAATGATAATAGTGTGCCATCACATCTTATTCTCAATATCGAGTAACAATGGCCATTACCAGATTCTGGTCACTGCGACGTTTTATACGGTTTGACAATGTAAACATCCAGTAAATGCGAATGCGAATCAGCCAAATTAGGGATTAAAGTATTGTGGATTTGTGATGCAAAAAACTCCTATCCGGTCAATGACCAACTATATACCGGGAAATCACCAATAAGTCCTGAGAACCGACAAGAAAAAAAAGATGGTTAGGGATCTTACAGGTCCGTTCCATGATAGTTGGCGCACCATCGCAACAGATAATTTTTTGACCACTCTTGATTTAGCGGAACATTCCAATTAGTCGCCACTATTCATCACGATCTGCTATTAAATGCTGTCAACGCAAGCCGATGCCCACAAATATAACATTTGAACAACAAAAAAGTTGTTAAAAAAAATGTATATGTTTTATCGATCAAATTCAAAATAACCGTGGTAATTTGTAAGGAAAACCAAAAAAAACTTGTAGGGGTACAGCGGTACCCGGTCATTGACTCGCGTAGGTGTCGAATGTTAAACGGTTTTAAACAAAGATTTGGCTATATACAGTGCCAGCTCGCTAGTCCGAAGGTGTGTAATCCGAATTATCCAGTAATCCGAATTGAATTTATGACGTATTACATACTCTATAGTCCGCATTGATTGTAAGCTCGATAAACCGAATTTTGATTTTTATGCTTTTTTATTATTTTAAGAAGCGAATTTCTGCGGCGAATCATTATCTGTTACACCTGATCTTTCACCCGATTTTCAAAATAAGCTTTATGATGTTAAAGAGACTGAAAATCTGATTTAGGCCCAAATTTACAATGCTGATGAATCTGGACTTTTTTGAAAAATGTTTCCAGACAAAACTTTTGTGCATTGCAAAGTAAAGTCTGCTGCGGGTACCAAAATGAACAAAGTGAAAATCACCTTCTTGTGCAGTTCTAATAAATCTAGAACTCACAAGCTTAACATTGCTGTAGTTGGGAAGTGAAAAAACCCACGTTGGGAAGTGAAAAAACCCACGTTGGGAAGTGAAAAAACCCACGTTCGTTAAAAAAAAAAAATATTGTTAAAAACACATATTTTTACCGAATGGTTTTTTAAATCGTAAAAGACTATTAAATTGAAAATAATTTGCCCAAAAAAGCTTTATTGTTATTCGATAATGCAAAATGTCATTGAGAGCCGCTGGTATCTGAATGTGGGCAATATAAAACTTTTCCTTTACCCTAAATTGTAGTGCAAGCTGTTTTACAAAAAAGATCTCTTGTGTGAATTGGTAAACTCTGTAGCGGACAATTCAGAAATTACTAAACAATAAATTAATAAGACGCTTGTGAGTTGCTTAAACGATATTATGTCAGGGTGCCCAATTCTTCTATAATGTCTTGTTGGAAGCATATTCATTCTCGCAGATGGGCTTCAGAGGATAACATCCCACTATCATTATTAAAACAAGAATTGCCAAAGAATGTTTGTGTTAAAGAAACAGAAGATATTCCTAGCTGGATTATTAACTCTGACAATACTTCGTGTAGTAGTTCATAGAAAGGCACAGAAAATGTGGAAACAGAGCTAATAATAATGAAACACGTTAAACATTGTTAATCTCTGCAGGCCAGATTACAAACAGATTACATAATGAATTGCGGAACAAGGCTTTGGAAGCATGGGCACGGAAAGAGAACGTATGTTAAAAAAAACAATCAGCCTTATTCCGGTTTTCCTTGTCGTAATCGATCAAGTCGTTTTTTGCAACACACAACCAGTGTTCTCTAATCTCTTACAAAAAACGACTTGATCGATTACGACAACGACAACTGGAATAAGGCTGAATATTTAAAAATACGTTCTAAATCGAAATTATTTTTTATGAATACGAAACTTAATATTTTCATTCTTGATAAATAAAACTCAAACAAAATTTTTTTGAAATCCTGGCTTGTGTTTTATTTGCGGATATAGTGAATTATAATACATAATAACAGCACATCCAGTAATCCGAATATCTCGTAAATCCGAATCAGGGTCTGCAATCATTAATTCGGATTAGCGAGCTAGCACTATATATCTATTTTTTCTTTTATAATGTCTTTTAAGTCCTAAATAGCGACGATTTGGAGTTTCATCGCCACATCTTCATTGTGAAAGATTTGCGAGCCTTTTTAAGTTACCCGGGTACCCGGTTATTGACCATAGGGTTAACAAAATAGCTTTGGAAACATTCGTATGTTTTTCAAAAGTGTTAAAAGCTAATTAAACAATGAAAAATCTACGAAGAAAAAAATTCTTACCTCTTCCGTGTTATTATTCTTTGCACTTTTTATTTTTAATATATTTATTTTTAGTGTTAACATTTTTTTCACCCCGTTTTTATTCGTGAGGTTATTCAAAGCGGGAACTTTCTCATCAAAATTTTACAGACACACTTTTTCAGTAAAATGGCGAATAATTTCCATACGTTACAATGTTATAGACGCAGTGAGAAAAGCAGTTGTTGGTTTCAATTTAGGTTTATCTTGATGATATATTTTCGTTTTTGTCATTTTATGAATATGCATATAGGCAAATCCTGCGTGACGAACGCTACATTTGCGCGCGTTTTCTGATTGATATATAAGCATTTTTTGGACTTTCAACTTATATGTTGTATTTTGTAACATTAATATGTACTTACGAATGGCATATATCACCATTTCTAAGCAAGTATTGGTTGCGAATTAATTGATCACAAAGTTTTGTGACGCACGACACAACAAGTGGAATTGACTTCAAAGGTTGAAGTGTGTTTTCCTAATTTTTAGCGAATTGTGCATCATAAGGTATACAAAATCTTATTCCTTAAAGAAAGATGAATATAAGAGAATTCTAAAATCACTTATTCTCAGCCTAAAAATGTTGTGATGTTTTGACAAAAGCCGTGAACCCTTTGTGACGCACGCCTCACAACGAACGCTAAAGTTTTTCCAGTAGTATATTATTATATTTTATTTATTTTAACAAAACAAATTAAATTCTTATAAATTTCATTTCCTAAACTATTTTCTTAACTAATGAATATCAACTTTTTTTCACCAAATTTATATTTTGATGAGTGTAAGTGCTAATTTAAGCACAAAAATCACTTTAAATAATGCTAAATTAAGGTATAACATAAAGAGATCAGGAGTGGGGTAAGACTTGGTAAACATAATTTTATTAATGATCATCGAAATACATATTTTTTAATATAAAAATGAAATTGTACATATATCTTATATTCCATTAAAAAAAACTCATTTCAAAAATTTTTGGTTGGTAGACTGTTTCTGGGATTTGCCCATATGTATGTGTGTTCAATTTGTAATCTTGTCCCGAAGTGTTCTCATTGTTCCTTTATAAAAAAAAATGCTTTCGTTAAAAATTTTGCTTACTTTTATAAAAATTTTCGAGTTAATAAATCCATCTCCAATGCACACAGAAAAAAATCAAGTTAAAAACGTCGAAAACAAGGTTGATTTAAATTTTTTCGGTGGTGATTTTGCTTCATACGGGTTTCATGTTAATTCAACCTGATTTTACAATAACTGCGAACAACATTTTTTTCTTTTGATATAACTATAATTCATGTTAATTTAACATTGCAGTAAAGTTAGAGCAAAATGTAATTTATATTGAAATAACAATCGGAATCACGTTGAATGAAAGTTATTTTCAGTTGAAACAACGTGAATTTCATGTAGAATCAAATGGGTTTGAGTGTATTTTAACAGTGTGAAGAAGCTTCAGACAACATTTGCATTTATGTAAGAATAATTCAAAACCCTGTAACACATGTTTCACTTATTTTGTATTCTCCTTTGTTAACAGAAGCATCAGCAGAATCGCCCGATATGGTCATCATTCTACTTTGAAAACTTGATGTACTATTTAAATAAACAATTTTAATTAAAAGAATACGGGAATTGTCTTCTTTTTATAACATATTTTAAAAGTGAAAATAAAAAATGTACATAATTAAGTAGGTATGCATGTTAATTTAACAAGATAAACTTTTGATTTTAATAGAAAACAGGTTTTTATGGGTTCAATATTGAATCCAGATTTATTTATATTTTAATATTTTTTTTTATTTTTTTAACAGTGAATAATATTAAATAAACGTAATTTCAGGTTATTTTGATATTTTTTATTAAAAATTAATATGAAATAATGATAAATTTAAGTAAAGGGCATAATTTTTCTGAAATTTAACATGATTCTCAATCAACATTTTTCCATGTTAATTTTACATGGGTATTTTTTTCTGTGTGTGGGGTTAATTTTATCTAACAATGCAAATTTAAGCGTTATAGATTTTCTAAATACATATTTTGTTTTCCAAAAATTTTGCTTTAAAACCACGAACATTCAAAAATAATTTTCAAAATGTCTTATCTCCGAAATCTGAAATGACTTACATTACTAAAAATAATTTCTTGTTTTTACTATTTTAACATAAGCAGAGGCTTACAATTTAAGAAAAACTTTGCCACAGTCAAATAATTTAAGAGATTTTCAGTTGTTTGCATCTGCTGAGCACTTAGTATTTTTGTAATTGAGCCCTTTTCGAAATTCATTATTCAATTATTTCGTTGGCTTAACCGTTGGTGTTAACCAACTAAATCTATTGTTTACATTTTATGACATTTTGATACTGTTCGAAAGATAAATAAACGCCGTATCGACTAAGAAAAACATTTACTTCAATTTGGGACTATATAAAAAATTACATAATAAACCAAATTTGTATATGGGCATTTCCCCAGAATGGTCTATCAGGATGAAAAAAATAAAATGTTGATTATCATCGTCTTTTATTATTTATTATTAGAAAAAAAGTCTATGTTCTTATAAAATAATGGTTTCCTAGCATATCTGAGCTGATTTACTTGATGAAATTGGGCTGGAAACTAGAAAATTTTATAGTTTTCTGTATTTTTTACTTCTAAAGACATTTTTATATGCTTATTTTACATGCAAAAAATATGTTATGTTAACACTCTTTCTTCATAATCTCTCCATTACAATCAATTGCAAAAGGAGTTTTTAGTTTTTTTGTTAAGGAAATTTGAAGACATGGTGATAATAATAAAAAAAAAAACGTATGGAAAAATCGTACGTTCGCGATCCGTACGTTCGCGACCGGTACATAAGCCAATTAAATAAAAACCAAGAGAGATATTTTATTTTGTAAATATTGGATGGAGACCTACATTAAAACACTTTTTAAAATAAATTAATCACTTTTGAAAATTCCGTTTCATTACGCAGATTTTTACATTTCACTACTGTCAGCCGAAGTTGACTTCTATTTTGCGTACGTTCGTGACCACACGTTTATAACTCTTATTATGAAAGCTTAAACTCGATGAATTCCATCTTTTGTACTAATCATAGAGCTACCCAAATGCTATCGAATCGCAAAAAAAAAAAATGCTAGGAAAAGTTTTGTTTTCTATATTATTTGTACATCAAAAGCGTACGAACGTACGTTCGTGACCCCAGGAAATGTTTGAATCGTAAGCTAGAAATATAAAATATTAAAAGTATTTTGACTGCCCTGTAAAATTTTTTTTTTCTTTTCTTTAGTTAGCAGGTTTACACTCTAAGGCGACGTGTTATAAAAGGACCTTATCTATTTATTTATTTCATGTTACAAACATAATTAAAGTAGAAGAAAAAAAAAAAATGTTTCAATGTGGTCACCAACAATAGATGATGGTTACTTTTACCATACTGTTGTCATTGACAACCATATTATGGTTAAACAAGTCCTCCAATGGGTTATAATAATAAAATTGAACCACTTTAATTGTATGGTTGTTTTTGGTTCTTGGAAACGAGTAAAATTGAATTGATAATTTTTAACAACACTATCTGCGCTGGCGTGACGTTAAAAAAACGGAAGTGGATTTTGACTTGCATTACAAAACTGAATAAGACTGCGAATTGAGCAAGATGTTTTGTATAAAACCTTTTTTAGTAAACTTTGGACTAATACAGTTTTTTTCAAGCTATAAAATTTAAAAATCTTTGCTTGTTTTAAGGTAAATATGGGAATTTTCAGCGAAAAGTCTACTTTTTTTAAAGTAACACCAGATTACAAATAAGGTTGTATTTTCGGACCATGTTGTTCAATCGTTATGCAATTTGTTACTAAATATAGAGCTAGTTGCTGATTGGAAATGCCCATATTCAGATTAAAAGAAGGTACTGCAAAGTTTTCTATATCCTATGCAACTCTTTAAGTAAGGAATGAGATATAATTTAGATATTTCAGATTCTAAAAAAATTATAAGTCGAATTACCAAGCAAATTACTTTTTCAGACCAGTGTTTTTAAGCTAATTATTAATACTTGCGACTGAAATGTAGCTTGACTGCGATCTAACCTAAAAACGTGTTGTAACCTTAAACCTTTCCTGCTAACTAAGATTTCCCTGTAATAAAAACTTGTTATAACCGCGTGATCTGCAAAGATCCTTTCCAAGAACTATTCTAGGAACTATAAAATCATGAGGGCTACCCATTTCTGATATAGGGCTCGATTTTGAAACATTTGCCAATTTGAAGTCCCAAGTTCTTAATAAAACGCTGTAAGAATATGTGAAGTCTAGATAATAAGTGTGTTATGTTAAATTTTTAAATCCGTTTTTTATGTATTTAACGGGTTAAGCCCCATGGGTACAAGCATTGGCCATATATTTCTTTCTTTTTCAACATATCAGATGATTTTGGTAAGGCTTTTCCGGGATAGCCTGATAAGGTTCTAGCTACACAAAATATATTTTTAATATCATGAAGTGAAAAGTATTATTTCAGTGCAAAAGATTTTTTCTTAAGTGTTAAATTTGCTAGTTGGTTCCGTTCAAAAACAAAAAAAAAAAAAAAACAGTTTGTGTTTTGGATTCTCGTAATAATCGTTTTAATTTCAAGTTTAAATATAATAAAGCAAACCTGTTTACTTTAACCACAGAAACAATTTCGATATGCAATTTATTTTTCGGTGCATTGCAAAGCAATGATGTTATTTAAAGACAATCTGTTAAATGGTAAACATTGCTACCAGCTAACCGAATCTCTAAACCTCATAAACCGGAATGTAGAAAAACTACAAAACAAAATAGGTATATTTTTAAATTTAGTTCATATATTTCAAGAAGCTAGAAATTTTTATTTTTGATCAGAAACCAACCCATTAAAATTTTTTTAATCAATCTGCATATAATACAACGTCTATCAAACGTAAGGAAAACCTTTATTGCCACTTTATAAGATCTCAGTCTTAGAGGACTATGACTTATGGTATTAAAGAAGGTTCGCTATTTTATTTTCTATGGCTCTTACACATTGTTTGACTCCTTCTACCACCAAACAACTGACTTTTAAATAACTTTTTAAAATAATTTAATAATATTATTATGAAAGTTTTATTCCATTATAACTTTTCTTTTAGCTTTTCAAGAATATAATAAAATTAATATTTAGCCAAAATTAAAATACATCCTTTAAATGGATTCTCGAACAAAAAAAAATTAATTAAGAGCCAAAGAGAAACTTAGAAACAACATTATGGCTAAACATTAACAATATACATAAATATTATAATAAAATACAAGACCAACAATGGCAGAAACTTTAAAAATCGAGCTGAATAAGAATAAACTTTAAAATTAACAAAACCAAAAAAAAAATGTACAAAATGTTGAACATAGAAAACGGAAATTATATTTGGACTTTAAAAGAAAAGTTTCGTTGACGCAAAACTTAACACATTGCAAAGAGGAAGAATTAGTTCTACTTGAGATAAGACAATACTAAAAATGATGAAAGGATAATGTTATTTTGTTTCAGTTAAATTACGCTAGAACAAAAACAAAACAAAAAGTTATATGTATAAAAGAGATTTTTGTGATAGTGGGCTAACTTTGTTTGCTTTTTAAAAATTAGTGGTAAATTTTCTTACTTAAAATGGTTTTTAACATAACAGTTATCCCTCATGCGTATGTATGTAATTATACGAGAACAGTGATAAACTTTTATACAAGTTATGGAGTGAATAATTTACAAAATCAGTATTCACAACAGTTCTTAGTTTTTTATTTTTTCATCTTTAAACCATCTTAAAGCAGCTCAACTACATTGGCTAATCGGTCGAATACAAGTCTATCATAAAACCAATATGGACAAATGGCATCAAATTATGGGGTACAGAAGCTACAAAAAAGACAGTCTAGGATATATCGGCAAATTGCCTGCGCCCCATGGTATATACGTAATGACATTATCCACAGAGATCTTAACATCGCTGCTATCCAGGAAGAAATTAAAAAGTATTCAGTCAAATACATACATAAACGAATGGTCCATCCCAACTACCTCGATCGGGATCAAATAAAGTTAGAAGGCCACGGGAGGCTGAAAAGATCCGACACTTTGGCCCAGCAGGCTTTTTTGACACTTGAATGTAATTAATTAGCTGTTATATTGGTAATGGCTAACAAATACAAATAAGAATAAGGATTAAGCTTTGAATACATATTGTAAATTTCGACAAGAATGATTCAATAAAAAAAAAAAAATCTTTATTGTTTGAGGTAAAATATTTGTTATTAATTCCAGTGTACCGAAACGTTCACTTATCATTACAAAAACGAAATATGTACACAGTAGATTGCGGTCAGCTTCTAAGCAACGTGAACTACAAGTGTGGCTCACTTTTCTCACTCATAAACAATTCTTAAATGAATAAGGCGTAACTGATCACATATGGGTTTCTCTTTGCCCATCAGTGAATAAAGACAAAATTTGTATACCCTTCATACTCATGCAATAATGGACGAAAAGTGAACGGTCTGTTTATTACTGCCCAGTAATAAATAATGTGTTAAGTAATCAAAAACTTAAAAGTACTACTTTCAGTTCGTCTGAAAGAACCAATGAATTTTACAAGAGATGTCCCAAAATGAACGCATTCAAAAATAAGTCATCATTTTTCACCTGCATACATTCAGGAATAAGCAGTTATAGAAGTTGTTATATAAGCAGTTATAGACGAAAGCTACTTCATAATGATTGAGAGAAGCTATTCATTTTGAAAAATTAAGCGAAGTTTTTACTGGGTTGGGATAAAGTAAAGGTTTTTAAATTTGTCGTTATTGAGCTAATTCATCGAATAGTAAATATGAGCACTAGTATATCAAAAATTTTGAACTGTGAAAATAAATTTTTTTTTAAGAACAATTGTAATTTTTAGTTGTACTGTTAATTTCTAATTTTTGATACTTTTAGTTAGGCTTGAGTTCATCAAATTTAATTTTCATTTAATTATTTTTACTGAAGGAAGGAATTTTTACAATAAGAACTTTTATTAAAATTTATTGATAATTTTCTTGGCTAAGCTGGGACTCGAACCTGGGTTGAGTTTACATGTTTCAAGAAGCACCACATTCTTTAATCATAAATGTGTGTGTCAACAGTCAAATATCAGTATTTAACCACTGGCACTGGTGGTTCAAAATTTGTTCTAATTATAATTTTTCAATTTATTTACATGGTGCCTCCTTTTGTTCTGTTTTTTCGTATGCTTTATGTCAAGACTTTGTCTTGAAAACCTGAATACATTTGTTAATAATGTTTTTTGTCCACTTTCGTCGACATTTTATGTTTTCTTATTTCTTTACTTCTTAAGTTTCAATAAAAAGTGCAGCCGAAGAATTCCGATTGCTTACCGAAGCTTATCCCCCAATATATTTTTATCAATTTTAACGTGAGGGAAAAAGTTTTAAAAGAAGAAAGTTTGACACGGAAGACAAACACCAAGCCCAAAAAGTCAGAAAATACTGAACTACAAGATTGTTTTGAAGCTCAAGAAAAACTTTCGAAATCATTGGCATCCATTTAAGCATTAATTCTGGAATGTTTGTATGCAGCATCCAAGCGGGTAAAAAGAGGAGTACAGAGGCATTCTAGAAAGCCTTTGTACTCCTTCTTTTGGATGTACAAGGCCTGCTGACTTCATGCTATACTCATATCTTTTTTATACATGTTGTCATTGCGGGGTAAGCGTAACCCTCTCGCTTCTTTTGCCGTTCAATAAGAAGGGCAACTCGTTCAAAAAAAAATAATTCTTTTGCTTTGGTTAAAAAACTAAACAAAAAAAAGTTTACTTCTTCTCTTCTCTTCTCACTTCTCATAGAAGGGAATGTGTAAAGTGTATCTTTTCGTTATATGAGAAAGATGAGGCCTTCTATGCGGCATACTTTAGCGGTTAGATAAGAATGGTAATTGAATCAAAAAATGTTTAAGGAGGCGTTTTATAAGGCCTGAAGTAAGAAGGTCGTCTGGGTTTTCCTGCTGGGATAATGTATAACAAAAGGAACTTGAAAACACGATTTAAAAGCCAAAGAAATAGAAAGTCAATTTTGCTAGTTCGCAATGCTGCTTGAAGACCATATGAAGAAGTAATTTTTACGTAGAATAGAAAGTAGACCCATTGTCACTATCCCAAGTGTAAGAAATTATATGGAAGGTTCGGCTTAATATCCGAATCAACGCCAAGTGCTAATATCCATCGCGAAAAAGTGTTTATCTGCATTTGGAACAAAAAGAAAATTGGACGGTTACAGAAAATATGAACTGAATACAATTTGTTAGCGCGCAGCAGGCATTAGCCGAAAAATGCAAGAAATATGCGACCAGCCATAAAGCTCGCCAAAGTGTCGTCAGACTACCACTTCGATTTGATTTGATCGATACAGCACGGTGTCGTTGGAACACGTTTTCTCCTTCCGAAGAGAGTATTCGAAATTAGCTTAATTTGTTATTGGCCTTTGAAGGTAAACAGTTCTTTTAGCACGAAATCTATATCACAGCAGTAGCTAAACATTTTTTTAGAGTTGATCATATAGAAATGAGTGAGAAACACATGGTTTCAAAATAATATTACTGATGTTCTTTTAATAAAATACATAAGGAAAAAATGCCTTTTAATGACAAGATACTACTTTAAACATAAAATTCTTCGAATAATCGGTTTACAATTAACAATGGCTCATATAAAAATTCTCTTAAAAATTTTGGATATACAGATTTCAGCTCATAAATTGTGTCAGTCAGATAAAGCCTTGTAATCAGCTTAAATTTTCTTTTTGAACCAAAGAGGTTTAGGGTATTTAATGGTTGGAATTAACCAATTATAGTATTTTTAATTACATACTTATGTTCAATTCAAATATTTGGTTACGGCCGACATTTTGAAATAATTTTGACAATTTAAAATACATTGAACATAAATACAAAGTAAAACATTTCTTCAACTCTTTAAAATAATTACATCTTTTGCAATTTCTTTAAAACAAAATCTCTCTTTGTGTTTTTGTTTTTTTTTTTTTTTTTTGTAGTTAAGGACAGATTTCATTTTGAACAGTTTAACAAATTTTTCCTAATAATTAAATTCTGATGACAATTTTCTCAATGCCCAAAAACAAAAAAAAAAATCTTAATGCCTAAATGGCCAGATATTGTGCAAAAATACTTCATGGCATTTATGGCTTTAAGATTAATATTGCTTTTTTTATTCTAGAAAACATTTCGTAATTGTACAACTGCAAGAATTTACAAGGCTGTTTAACAAACCACAAAAATAACCCAATTGAAGTAAAAACTAATTCAATAATGGCTGCTTTTCGTTTTCAGCTTTGTTCTCATCGTCGTTGTCGTCGCTGGTGCTGAAGTTTGCCTGCTTTAGTGCCTTCTTTGTTGCTTTATTATTTGAACATTCCAATTTAGCAGTCTTTTTAAACGTTGATTTTTCCTTTTTGAAATAAATTAAGCTTGATTTCCTTTGAAATTTGCTTGGAAACATGAATTATGACATTAAAGATATTTTTGGCCATGCCGCATGGTGGCTTCTTGTCGCAAACAAAATGGGCTCTTGTTTGTTTGTAGGAATAAAAAAAAAAAGATGCTGCAAAAAGTTTGCGTTTTAAGTTTCCCAGTTGTAAAATGGTTACTTAAAAAAGGGGGAAAAAAATAAAATAGAAATTTGTTAACAAAATTTTCATATTGACAAATGTCGCTAATGAATGGCACAAACTTTGTTTATGTAGAGAAATTATTTAGTGTTGTTTCTTTTCTAAATGAAATACAATTTAAATTTTCTTAAGATTTAAAGTTATAAAGAAAAATATTTCACTCAACTAATTAGTGAGATTTTGTAACATTAAATATAATAAGAAATACTTTCATAATTTAAGTTTTTATGTATATTTGAAAATATGTTTTTTTTATATTTCTTGCTTAAGCATTAACTGCCGTATTCTTAAAAACTAATTTCCGTACTTAAATCAAGCCCCAGCGATACCAATTTAACGTAAGTACGGATATCCTGAAATCAAGTACAGAATGCCTTATTTATTGGTTTCTAATTTCTAAGTTGGTTTAATTCCGAGCTCGTACTTAAAATAGTATGAAAGTGAAAAAAATTTCATACCTAATCACTAACCCCAGAAAACCAGAGATAGAGAGAAAATTATTATTAACTTATTCGTTACACATGTATTCCCACCTTTGTTAACAGCAAAACTCTCAACTATAAGCCACCAGCAGCATGCCAGATATGGTTTTCGTTATCGTACTACTTTGAAAATTAATATTAAGTTAACAAATAGAATTCGGGAATTTTCGTTTCTTATTTTATATTTTAAACATTGGAAAAGTTTATGTTATTCTTTTGTAGTGTTTATGTTGTTTTTACAAAAGGCTAGCAAACCGTTTTTAACCTACTTTTGTGTTGTTGTTGTTGTTTCTACAATACGATCAACGAAAAGTTCAAGATTTTACTTAGTTGATTTAAGAATTTTATACTTTTTTAAGAAATTCCGGGATTGCTTTATGAAAGTTTTCTAATTTTGGTCTGTTTAAAGCAACGATCACCACGCTATGACCCCGGGGGCCGAGCACTTTTCGTAAATTTCACACACACACAACACGAAGGTTAACGAAGCAATTGTAAAAACCATAATATTAAAAAACAAGAACAAAACACATAGTTAATGTCTCAAACGAGTAAATTTATTTTCCTCTCTTTGCACTCACCACTACATACACATTTTTAACTGTCTCTCTCAGAGTTGCCAATTTAGCGCCTTTGGCGCTAGATTTAGCGCTTTTTTTAAAAAGAGCGCTTAATTAGCGCTTTTATTGATACCCAACATTTTTATACTTTTGTTTGCATACATTAAAATCAAGACACATTAAACCAAAATTTGTTTCCGTTTTCTAAATCTTAACTCTGAAATTCGTGCTATACAAAGAAAGAAGTTTATTTTCTATATTAATTAATCCATTTAGTTTCTTAAAACAAGAAAATCCAAAAATAATTTTCTGATTTTAACTTGTTTGGTTCGTATTAAGCATGGTATAATAAGTACAAGGAAATTTTGTTATCAATTTCAAAACCCATATAACGTCAACCAAAAGAAAATATGGAAAAAAATTAAAACAAGTTTTTAAAATCAAATAAATTAATTTGACATTACATGGATAAATAATGAAAACTCTCCCTAATGAACATACCTGGTACTTCTTATGCTATGGTATTTAACAGTAAGGGTATTCACGTCACAAGTTGCACCCTTGCAAAAAAGCAAAAGTGCACAAATAAAACAACAACCACACAGACAATTAGTTGTGCGTAAATAATTGTCTTTGTGGTTGTTGTTATATTTTTGCACTTTTCCTTTTTTGCAAGGGTGCAACTTGTGACGTGAATACCCCCAGTGTTTAAAAAGCTGCAGTTGAGATAGTAAAAGTCATAAGATTATGCTGTAACTTCGACATCTTCATTTGTCATTGGACAAAAATAAACCGTTGCCTTTACTTCTGCTTCATTAAATGAAAACAGTCGCAGTCAAGGCAAAAGCAAAAAACGAAAAGTTGTACACAACAAAGAACAACGACAGTCGACATGTTCGAAAGAGTTTGATTTGATAGACTGATGGCCATTTTCTCATTAGGCAATAATCTTTTTTCCCAACGAAAAACTGCACATTTAAGAAATTTGGTTTTCTCAATGTCTCATTTGCTTCGATTTTATCGCAAAGCTAACCGGCACTCATCTGCCAATTGAGTGGCGTTGCCAGCTGAAAACAATGTTTTTTGTCGGTATATTGAGAAACCCAAAATCGTTAACGGAAAGTTTATCGTTCCAATAAATGACATTAAGTAACAGACAGTTTGTCGATACATTGAGAAAATGGCCATGAAACTTTTAAAAAATCCTGTAGTTAACGAAGATGGGATAAAGTTTATTCAATCACGTCTAGTTAACATTTTGTTTACTGATCTTAATGATTTCATGTCTTATTTTATTCATAATATACCTACCTGGATATGATAAATGATTAAAATGTGAACATACCAATTTGCTTGAAAAAATGGTCGCCACTAACAAAGAAATTATTTTGAAAATAATCATTTGTAAATGATCAAAATCGCTCTCAAGTTATGATAAAATGTATGTAAAATAAATGCCTTATTTCTGTCGAAATATTAGCCTAGCCCATAAAAAAAACTAGACATGATAGAAAAAACTGAAAACGAAATTGAATTTAGCGCTGTAATATCTTTGTATTTCATATATTTTTATTTAAAACGATTTTTTCATTAAGTTTTTTATTTAGCGCTTTTCAGCGCTTTTTGATTGGGGCACGGCGCTTTTTGATTAGAAATAGTTCACAACCCTGGTCTCTCTTTGTGATGGTTTAAAGTACATTCGTACTTAATTTTTTTAGTACGACTCGTACAAAATAATAACACTGTACGACACGATTTTTCACTTTTGAATAAAATGCAACGTTATAGTGCAATTCGAAAGTGAAATTCGAAGAAAATTCTAACGTTCCATTCCGCCTTACTATTATAGAAAAGACATATGCACTCAAGAATAGTATATCAGCGCATGATATGACATTTCAGCTTGAAAAAACAAAATACTGAAAAATACAAAATATCAGCATGTGTCGTCGACTTGACGATGTGTGATGTTTCTGGGTAGAGTAAAACTCTTACAAACTTTAAAAAAACACTTTTGAAAAGAACATTTTTAGACAATTTATTTAAAAAAAAAAAATCCTAGGAATAGTCCCAATGGAGCAAAATGGAGCTTCAACGAAGCAGATTTGTAAGGGAGAAACATAAAAGTGTCGCTTCGGAAGACATAAATTTTATATGGCGAGTTTCCACTTTGAAGCAATACATTTTTGACACATAAATATTCAGCGCATATAAAAATAGTTGGATGTAACGGTCAGCTTTACACACTAACCCCCGTGTTTATAAACGATTATTAAATTTAACAAACGTTTATTAAGGAGAATTTTCATACAAAAGTTATTTTTTAAACCTTTATTAAATGTTTATATTTTTTATAAATACGGGGGTGAACGTTTTTTTCAGTTATTTTTAAGTATTCTTCCTTACAAACCTGCTTCGTAGTAATGGAAAACCGTGGCACTTGAAATATTATTTTTTTTATAAAAGTTATTGAGAGTTCTTTCACTTTATTTACTGAATTTCTGTATGTCTTATTGCGTAGCGTATAATTATGCGCTTATTTTTTTAAATGTACCATTAGTGCTTCGCATAATGATAAAATATATTGGGATAGTTTTCTTCTTAAGAATTAACTACACTCTTTAGACAATTCTACTAGAATACAGCGTTAGTCGTTAAAGAATATTGCTTTACCTTGTTCCCTGCTACACAAATTATCTTTGTCCTTTGTTTTGTTTTACTTTTTTTTGCACTAATTTATCGATTTTATCTTCTCTTCTATGAGTTTCGTGTTTAAACTAATTACTAGCTTCAATTTCTTCAGTATACAATTTACAATTAACAATATGTTGCTCTTTTCAACACATTGACGCAGTACAAAGAGACAGTGATAAAATAGTAAGTAATTATAGACAACTTCAACTGCACATTTTTAATGTCCACGAGCATGATGATGTCCTTTATGTATAATTACAATCAATGGTTTTGTATAATGCTTTTTAAGTATTGGGTGGTGGAAGAAGGCATTTATGAATTATTAAATAGTCACTACTTTGATATAAGACCCTAATATTCTTAAAAGTGTTAAATCTTTGCATACGATGACATCGTAAAATAGTATTTAAAATCTCTAAAAGCTCAACGTCTTAAAAGTTCTCGCAACATTTTTAAATCAAACTGAAAAGTTGCTTGTCTAAACTTAAATAACTAATACTGTTCTTAGAATTAATCTTATGTACTACAACTCATTACAACTTTAAATTAAGATTTAAAAAAAGCCTTTCAGTGTAAAGATTATTAAATCTTTTTACAGAATTAGGCAATTTTTTTAGTTTTGTATCCACCCATCATTGCAGCCAATACTTCAGCATTCATCCAGTGTGCTAATGAAATGAAATTTTTAACTACTCTCAAGTAGCTAACACTTAAAAGGAAAAAAGCTCAAAATAAAAAGGAAGACAACATGTCATGTAAATTGTTGAATGTAAAAAGGAAGCACAAAAAGTACAATAATTGAAGAGGGAAATGAAACTTAGATCCTTTACAGCACTCGCAGCGGGGGCAGAAAAAAGACAAAGAGCAAAAAACAAGACAGCAATAAACTACTACAACCATCTAAATTAACGACAATTTTTAAAAGTGTGCTAGTATTGCTTGCTTTTCTAACTCACCACAAACTATTTATATCTAGTCAACTACTGCTGTTTCTAACACTCTTTTACGTTTTTTTTTCTTCTCTCTCACGCTTCGCCTATTTTTCTTTTCTTCTGGTCTAAATATTTTCAATTTATAAGTCTCTGAGGAGTGATGACACGTCAAACTAGATAAGTAGTAATTGTTGTTTAGCAATACAAGAAACACCATAAAAAAAACTGTTTATTTTTTCTGATATTTCTGTCTTCTTCGCTCTATATATAAATATCAAACAGGAAGTGACAAAGTTCTATAAAACTGAAAAAAAACAATGACAACAACAAACATAAAAGAACAGACAACATGGTCATCGGTGATATGAACAAAAAAAAAAAAAAAATTAATAGAACAAAAGTCAAGTATCAGTCAAAGTGGTTATAAAAAAAAATGTGTATGAACAAGTACTAAGCGATATTTCTATACACCTTTACAATATGCAACCGCGTGCCCAATGTCATCATCTCTGTCAGCATAGTGTCATCATCATCAGAAGTTTCTAAAGTGGCAATATGCACGTTAACAACACGTTAAAATATATTGTAACATGCCTTGTCACGTTACGTCAAGTGTTAGCTAAACTTTAAAAGAGAGAATTTCATGGGTATTTCGTGCAGATACATGCATACATACGCAATAAGTATTTTCCTGTATATCATGTAGAGGGCATTACAGAAGACTTTAAGGAATTAGAGTTCATTGTTCTCATGAATTATTTAGTTGTTTTGAATGTGAATGATTTTTAATAAATTTAAGATAAATATAACATATTTTTTTATTCAGATAAAGCTTAAGCTTTTAATATCTATTGTGTGTTGTAAATAAAGTTCTGACAACTGTAAAAGGTGTTTTATTTTTAAAAAAAAATTAGTATGATTAATCAATTATTTTACTTGTCATAAACTAGATTATTCAAGATTACGCTTAATCGATTTATTTTAAATTTGATAAATTGTAGGGTTTACAGCTGTAGCGAACCAAGAGAAAAAGACAGTTTGGATTAATCTTGAGGTTGAGTAAATGAACTGCCATTAATACTTTGAAATTGAGAGCCATCGAGAAAATAAACACTTTTTGACTTGCACGCATTTATTCGTCGACAAGTATAATGCGCTTAAAAACTTTATCGCATGAAAAATGGCACAACGCGCGTTAGAAAAGCCTTTTCAGTCAGCTGTTTTTTATTTGTTTAACATTTTGCTTATAAAATTCCAAGCGTTGGCCCTTTTTTGGTTTGTTTTGCAGTCCTGGCTTCCTTCTTAATACAAAACTGTATGTTTTTAACCTCTTCAATAAGTTTTTCCTTCATGGGTCACAAATTTTTTTAAATAATTGTATTTACTTATCAGCTGATAACTTATCAAAAATACCTAATAAGTTGAAAAGTCCAAGGTTAACCAACTTTTTTTTTTGTGTAACTTGTTCTATGAAAGAACACTAGTTTAACTTTTTCTGACATAAGTCAAGAGTGCGATCACGCACTAAGGGGTATTATGTTCTTCTACCTTTAGTTCCTTAAAGAACTGAATAACGTTAAGCTTTGTGCTGGTTCACACTCTTCAGGTTTTAGAAATGGCATTCTCTTGTCCCTTCTTTCCTAAAAGCTCAACACTAAAACTTGAGGAGTGTGATCCAGCACTTTGTGGAGAATTTTGCAATTGTGTTGAAATTTCTTATATGTATATCATGACTTGGTCGGTTTAGCTGTTAGCGCTACAATTAAAATCTTGAAAAATATATTTAATATAAATTTAATAAAGCTTTTTTGTAATAGTACGATTCCTTCAATTTTTCAGAAATGACTTTATACACTACAAGACTATTATATTGTATCTTCTTGTTACATTTCACCTTAGCTTTCCTTTGGACAGCAATGAACTATATTGTGTGTACAGAAAAATTTACAATTATTAGACACCAGCAGAACGTAATGCATTTTCTGGCCCGGTACGGCCATCGTCAGCATTCTTTGTGTCACACTGAATAGTGATTCTTTTTCTTTATAAATTGAATGTATTTAACAAATTTTATTTTTAACAAATAGAAACTGGGAATTATTCGAAAAATAAAAAAAATTATTTAATATAAATTTAGAAATTTGGCCTTGGCTTGCAGATCATTTTAACAGACTATCAACCTTATCATAAATAATATTTCACACATAAATTTCCGAATGTGTGAAGAGTTGGAATCATGAATAAAATGTGTTGGGAAAATTTCCGAATGTTTAAATTTTTAAACTCCGAAAAAATTTCTTTCGAATTTGCTTGTTTTCAAAAAAATTCACACGATTGTGAATAGCTCACATGTGAAATATTTTGCCAATTTTTGAAGAAAATAATTCACAAAGATTTGTCTGTCGGAAAAAGAAGAAAATGTAAGTTTATGTTTAAAATTTAAAAAAAAAACAAGTTAGAGTGCTATATTCGGCCGGGCCGAATCTTTAATACCCTCCACCGATGCTAAACTCCTTTCCGAAAGTAGGGTTTATATGAGGCATATTGTAAATTATGGGCCGATTTTCACGAAATTTTACAGTATAATTTCTAGTTCTGCAAAACTGTCACGTACCGAATTTTATTCTGATAGCGTTATGAAAAACGGTTTTAGGCGTACGGCATGACAAACTTAGTATACCCTCATTCACCACTGATGGTGGTGGAGGGTATAACAACGTTTCAAATGCACAAATTTCATTTATTTCATTTACATACATATGTAGGAATAAAACGGTAAATAAGGAGCCAATAAATATTTTTTAATAAATTCCTTATAACCGATTTCGCGATTTCAAATAAATTTTAGAATTTTTCGCATATTTTTGACATGTTCGCGATAAGAGCTATTTTTACTGTAAGTTTTCTGATTCTTTATAGCTTTACTGATTACACAGTACAACAGCCATTCTGGGGGGTGAGAAATTCCAAGTCAGGGTGATGGTACTAGGTCAGTATAGTAAAACCCTCAAAGGGTTTGGCGTTCGTATGTGTCAGTTTTTTTTTATGACATTTTAAATTTTTTCCTTATCTTGATGTTTTTTTGTTTAACATAACTCGAGAACCACTTGTCCGATTTTGCTAAAACAAACTCAAAAAAATTTAGAATTACAATTTCTTTAATCCGTTCATATAACGTTTTTCTTTATAATCAACAGTTTTGCCGGTAAAAATAAATTTGTAGAGAATTGTAATTGATAAGTGCAAAAAAATGTTCAAGCCTGGATGTATGCAGCAGATTTTATCACAAACCTGCACTGCAATTTTTGTGACTTTTTTTAAGCGATCTTTGAAAATCGTCGGACTTTTGTTTGTTATTTGAAAGAATACACCCACATTCAGTGATGCCAACAGTAGGGGATTTCCCCTTTTCTAGGGATTTTTTTTTCGGAAAATTTCAACCGTAGGGAAAAGAGGACACATTTTTTTATTTTAGGGCATATTTATTTATTTATTTATTTAATCAATGGATATTATCCTTACTGACTTATAACAATATTGACTTAAAATTAATGAATAACAATATGCATTTTAAAATATACTACAAATTTACAGAATATATGTAGTACATAAAAATTTTCGAATAAAGAAAAACAATAAGAAAAATCAACAAATTGTGACATAGAATTAAATTGTCTACATAACCTCGAAAAAGGATCAGCAATAGCGTAATTTTCTCTAAAAAAAATTAACAAAAAGCAGATTATAATGACGCGTATTGCGACAAGGTATATTAAATTAAGCAGACTCTACAGAAAATCACAACAAACATTACCATTAATAAGATTAACCATAAAAGAAACATTTAACATTGTACGACGACTTTTGAGCGATGGTAATTTTATTAATGCCAGTCTTCTAGCATAGGAAGGAAAGTTTGTCGAGTAACTCCAATGAAGATCACGTAAACAGAATAATAAAAATTGTTTTTGGACCGAGTCAATACGAGAATTGTGAATGTTGTAAAATGAATCCCAAATGATTGACCCATATTCTGAGATTGGTCTAACGAGTGATACGTAAAGTTGCCTCGTTATGTATGGATCGGTGAATTTTTAACCCAGCGCTTAATAAAGCCAAGAACGCCTCGAGCTTTATTAACAGTTAATGTAATATGAGAAACAAAGTTTAATTTAGGATCCAGTAAGACTCCAATATCAAGAAACGAATCAACCAACTCCAGTTGATGACCACCAAAAGCATAATTAACAGCAATACAGTTATTTCTATAAAAACGCATGCTTTTGCATTTCACAAGATTCAGCTCCATCATATTATGATTACACCATAAAAAGAAGTTATTAAGATCCGATTGAAAATAAAAATGATCCGAAAAAAAATCCCTAGAAAAGGGGAAATCCCCTACTGTTGGCATCACTGAATGTGGGTGTATTCTTTCAAATAACAAACAAAAGTCCGACGATTTTCACCGATCGCTTAAAAAAAGTCACAAAAATTGCAGTGCAGGTTTGTGATAAAATCTGCTGCATACATCCAGGGTTGAACATTTTTTTGCACTTATCAATTATAATTCTCCACAAATTTATTTTTACCGGCAAAACTGTTGATTATAAAGAAAAACGTTATATGAACGGATTAAAGAAATTGTAATTCTAAATTTTTTTGAGTTTGTTTTAGCAAAATCGGACAAGTGGTTCTCGAGTTATGTTAAACAAAAAAAACATCAAGATAAGGAAAAAATTTAAAATGTCATAAAAAAAAACTGACACATACGAACGACAAACCCTTTGAGGATTTTACTATACTGACCTAGTACCATCACCCTGACTTGGAATTTCTCACCCCCCAGACAATAATCCCAAAAATGTTCCATAGTGTTATTAATAAATATACATATTTGCTATCATGCCTCGCTGAGCAAATTTTTGCGAATTTTGCCATTCCTTATAGTTTTAGGGACGTTTAATCAACTTGTTTGAAATATTAAAAATTTTCGCGAATTTTCGCTATTTTTGGAATTTTTTTTTTTTTGTTATTTTCCGACATTTTGGTTCTTTTGCCGATTTAGCGATTTCAAGTAAATTTTAGAGTTTGTTTCCAAGTTTGCAATTTTTCGGAAATTTTAGCCATGTTGGCGATAGAAGCGATTTTTTCCTATAAGTTTTCTGATTCTTTACAGCTTTAACGATTTTTAATAAATATTAGACTTTGCTATCATGCCACAGTTAGCAAATTTTTGCGAATTTCCGCTAATTTTGCCATTTTTACCGAATTTGTGCAATTCCCTATAGTTTCAGGGACTTTTAATTCATTTTATGGCTTGTTTGAAATATTAATTATTTGCGCGAATTTTCGCTATTTTTGCAAACTTTTCCGAATTTCTGCAATTTTCGCGTAGTTTTGTTGTTCTTTTAGGAAATCGTCTAAAATTACAAATCAATAGTAATCGATTATTGTCAATAACGATTCAGAAAATACAACAGCATGTTGTTCGCGAAAATCTTCTTTCTGTCACAAAGCTTTACATTTTCAAATTTTCCCCAAAACCTTTAGTTCCATTAATTTCCAAAAACAGTTTTTTTAAATACATTAATTGTTTCTTGTTTACAACTCCGAATATAATTACACAGGCTTTTAAAATCAGGTATGTTCTTTTATTCACATGGAATTCATGATACGAAATTAAAATCCATGTGAATACAAAATTTTATTCGGAAATTTTTACATGTGGAATTCATGATAAGGGTGTATATAATCTCCTGCTATAGTGCCTCATCCTGTTGTGGATCGGAACCACTGGGTACCAAACAATGCGCTTATTAACTGCTTCTTTTGGCTAATTAAACAGTGAATTTTTAAGCGCTGATTTTGTTGAACTAAACTATAGTGTATATATGTAGTTTAAGCTCAACAGCTGTAAGTCAGTGGCCCAAGTGGTCACCCTTATGGTGTTTGGCGTTTTGGGAGCACTACGATAGATGTTTTCAAATTCATATAGTCTGTATTTGCAGTTTAAACGCCAAATTTTATGCATTTAGATATAATTATAATTTATATTATAATTTATTTATATTTATATATTTATTTATTTTTTATAATTTATAGATTTGTTACTTTAAACACATTTTAAACCAAAAAGAGAGCTTAACTTGAATTTTATTTTTTTCTTAAGTCCTTAGTGTGAAAGCACCGGAACATCTAGGTTGAAATTTGATTGCATAATTCGGCAAAATTATATACTCCCCACTTGTTTAGAAGCTATAGAAGATAAAGAAAATCCTTCAAAAAGCCAAACTTTCCCACAAGTGGTAAAAGTCTGCCCTTTTGTGGGATTTGGATAGTAAATCAAAAATACTTCGTGATCCCCGAAAGTATATTTCAAAAGTAAGCAAACATCCGCAAGGACATTCTTCCTGAAATTTACACAACTAAGTCTCAACAAATAGTCCGGTGACTAACTTAACACAAAAACTCATAACATTTTTTTTTAAATTTGCGACCCGTACTTTTTGTGTGTTACACACATTATCCCAAATGCTTTATACCATCTCCATTATGTTATGCTGGAATTATATGACATATTTGTACAAAAAAAGTAGACAGAAGAAAAACCAAATTGTTGCTGTCATTGTTAACGAAGTCTTAAAGTAAATTTATTAATTTATAATGCACAAAAATGTACTAAATTTTTCAAGTACTAAATGCAAAATTCATATTTCTATTTATTTACTAAATGTGTTTCTAAATACAGAACAGAAAATCTTGCTGGAACAGCTAAAGCGTTTAATAACCCTTGCTCCATATATTTGAAGGAAATCATTTTACTGTTTATTCGTCTATATTTACATTTCGAATGTTGTTTCCCTTTCACAAGTTACTAAGGATTATTCCCAGCTTGTTCTATTGAATACAGGGTGCTTGCCTCCTCTAACAAACAAATATAGAATTTGTTAGAGAATTTCTGAATTAATGCACTATTACTGTATGTGTTTCGTTTTAATTTCATATCTTCACATAGCATACTTTTAGGATTTTGTGTATAGAAATTCTCGGATTTTTTTTTTTTTTTTTTTTTTTTTGTGAAGCATACAAAATGTGTGTACGTTTTCATAATGCAGTAATTGTATGCGTTAAAAGTAGACATAAGTTATCATAATGAACTTTTTTAAGTGCTTGCAAAAGACTTATTATAGCAAAAAAAAAACTTTTATACTTATTTTTATTTTCCTGTATAAGAGCATATGCTATACTGGAGTTTTTAAGTGTAATATTTTTCTTTTTTTATACAGATGTATGTATGTGTGTAGGTATATGGGGCTTAATGTTAGGATTTATATACACAATTTAAAAATTTTGTGTCATTAAATAGTAATTAAATTGTTTAAAAAGTAAGTTTTTTAAAACTGACATTAATGAAACTTTTTTATAACTTTTCTTTTTTAATTTATCGTTTTAATGATGTGAGTGCTTAAAGAAAAGAAATAAAGAAATTTCAATCTTGTGTTTTAAAGATTTAATGAAATCAATATTATGTTGCCAAAAAATATAAGCATATATATTTTCAAGAGAACTCTTGTACTTCAGGTTTCTTAAATAAATGCCTATTCTTTGAAAGATAAATAAATTATTTATGTAAATATTTCAAAACAGTATATTTAATTAAACTTGTTGTTATTTTAGCTAATACGGTATACAATTAAACTGTAAATGTAAAATTAACCAAATAAACTTTAGAAAAATAATCATATGGGTAATTTTTCTTCACCACAATATTAAAAACAATTTTTTGGAGTGTACTCTATAAAAGACCTTTCTTTCTGACATGGTGATGGCCGTCTTCTACACACATGGCAAACATAGACCCCCCAGAATTGCATTATGTTATGAAGTTAAGATTCATTTAAAAGTTATTTGTGCCAATTCATCTATATGATATTTGTTCGGCTGTAAATGATGTTTATGACAGAAAGTGGTTTATATGGGATGAGGGTTTATATGGGACCATTACACAAACGCATAATACCTGGTCCACTGTTGTGGTGTGGATAAAAAAACAATGTTAAAAAAATTAATTTGAGTCGCAACTAAAATTAAATGAGGCTGGTACTGGTAGGTACTACATTTTGTAGTAAAACGTTTTCCTATGAGAGCGTTCTGTGTTGATCAAAACAGATAGTAAGCGGCCAGGGTCTGGACTATCATAGTTTTTAACTTGTTTTGAAACATGATAGAAATTAGGAGCTTTTTTTTTACAAATTATCGCTTTAAACGATTGGATTAATGTAGTATTAAAAGCATTTGTTATGGGATTTAAACTGCAAGACAGTTGGTCCCGGGGGTATGGGTTATGTAGGAAAACATTAAAAGTATATTCCACTTTGTGGAGTTACATCTTCTGGTGCAATCTGGAGCAGCCAAAACCTGAAATTAAGTAGAATTCACACGGAGAGTCAGAAGCGCCTGGTGGTATGGCGTCAAACAGGCTATTGGCTGAGGCCTGTTCGGAGATCACTTGGGGGTTGTGATTTGAACCCAAGGTCGCGTGAGGGTAAGTTCTGAAAAGCCCATTAAGGGCGGAATTTTAAACAAATTATTTACTCTTACTTTTAGCGTTTGCTGTGTTCTTTTCCTTAAGTTTAGTTAGGTTGATATAAAAGCATTAAAAGTAGTCAGGCATTTTTACACGCGGAATGAAATAGCAGGACGATATCAAAAATTTTTGCAATCTCTTAGAGAACAAATAAAATTCCAAATAAAACTGGTTAAAAAAAGACATTCCGATCGGAATGGTTTTGACGTTGTAGTGTATCACACAAGCCCAAAGTGCCTGTAACACAACAAGTAATATGTGCATTAGGGTGTCCCGAAAAATTTTTCTTTCTGATTTTCATAGGTGCTCAATAAAAATTGAAAAGCTAATAGGGTAAAGTATTTTTGGTTTTTGTTTAAGAATTTTCGGCATAGGTTTAGAGGTCGCGCAAATGGAGTTTTCATAAAAAAACGGAGTTTTCGGCCTTTTTTTTTTTGTTAATACCACGAGTTTCTTCACTGCTGAGGAAACAGTTTTAAAGAAAAATATCCAAGCTTTATTCCTGTGTGAAAAAATTATAAGTTTTGGTCATGAGTTTACTCATTTAGATGCCCTTAATTTAAATTTTTCGTAATTTAAAAAAAAAAAATTTGTAATAACGCTTTACAACTTTTTAAGTTTAAATAAAAACGAAAAAAACTAATGATGCAGTTTGAAAGACAAATTAATTTTTATTAATATG
Source organism: Pollenia angustigena (assembly GCA_930367215.1). Classification (NCBI taxonomy): domain Eukaryota; kingdom Metazoa; phylum Arthropoda; class Insecta; order Diptera; family Polleniidae; genus Pollenia; species Pollenia angustigena. The sequence continues at coordinate 181,205,300 of OV884057.1, read as the reverse complement.
AATGAACAATTTTTTAATTTGTTCTTACCGTTCCTGAGTTACACCCGTTTTTTTCTTTATACCCAGTATTTGTTATTATAAGCAGTTTGCCAGTTCACCAATCTTACCCAATCAACAAAAAAAAACTTTTCTTTTGCCTTGTGAAAAATTATTTATTGCGGTTCTTGCGATGTAGTTATATACCTTGCAATAAATTCTAGTAATCAGTTTCAGAAGTTGTGACATTAATATAAGTATTAGCCAAAGCCACACCTCGTTCTGCCACATCATTTACTACTTGTTATTGTTGAACTCTTTCCTTTGCCTCTTGAAATGACTTGTTGGCTTTCCAATTCTGTGGATCTATTTTTAAAAAATCGATTGAAATATTGCAAGCTTCAAAAAAAGTTAGACTGGCTTTTGAAATGAATTGTTAAATTTCTTTATTTCTTAAGTTTTCTTCTGTTAAAGTTACATTTGCTACTTCATAATCGCTGCATGGATTGCAAGTTTTTTTTGTCATTAAGTGCTAAGTTTTGGTGTCGATACGTTCATCAAAAAACGATGGGGCAGAGAATTTCGGAATAAAGTATGACTGATGACCTAGAAAAGTTAAAGCGTGGCTTTTGCAACTGCTTTATTAATAATTTTATAACTATCCAATTCCTTTAATTGGCTCAGATCATTGAGAGGAGCGTATCGAGGGCACTGGCAGAGGTACCAATATTTGATATTTATTCTTAAAATAAATGAACTAGATTCAAGTAAGGCATCAATCAACAAAAAAAAACTTTTCTTTTGCCTTGTGAAAAATTATTTATTGCGGTTCTTGCGATGTAGTTATATACCTTGCAATAAATTCTAGTAATCAGTTTCAGAAGTTGTGACATTAATATAAGTATTAGCCAAAGCCACACCTCGTTCTGCCACATCATTTACTACTTGTTATTGTTGAACTCTTTCCTTTGCCTCTTGAAATGACTTGTTGGCTTTCCAATTCTGTGGATCTATTTTTAAAAAATCGATTGAAATATTGCAAGCTTCAAAAAAAGTTAGACTGGCTTTTGAAATGAATTGTTAAATTTCTTTATTTCTTAAGTTTTCTTCTGTTAAAGTTACATTTGCTACTTCATAATCGCTGCATGGATTGCAAGTTTTTTTGTCATTAAGTGCTAAGTTTTGGTGTCGATACGTTCATCAAAAAACGATGGGGCAGAGAATTTCGGAATAAAGTATGACTGATGACCTAGAAAAGTTAAAGCGTGGCTTTTGCAACTGCTTTTTTAATAATTTTATAACTATCCAATTCCTTTAATTGGCTCAGATCATTGAGAGGAGCGTATCGAGGGCACTGGCAGAGGTACCAATATTTGATATTTATTCTTAAAATAAATGAACTAGATTCAAGCAAGGCATCAACTGTTGATTTGTCTATATAAGAATGCAACTGGTTTCGGAAAATGCATATTTTCAAAGAATAGATAATTTTCATTATCCAGCGAGCCCGAATGATAGCTCCTGGAGCACATATAAAATAGAAAGTGAAAATGACAGCGTGTAACTGTTTAGATCAATAAATGTCAGAAGTTAATGACAGTTAAAACGTAACTATAAAAATTAATGGCTAAGTGCTAAGTTTTGGTGTCGATACGTTCATCAAAAAACGCTGTGGCAGCCAATTTTGGAGTAAAGTACCACTGATGACCTAGAAAAGTTATAGCGGGGCTTTTGCAACTGCTTTATTAATAATTTTATAACTATCCAATTCCTAGAAAAGTACAATAATTATAATATACAATAATTATAACGAAAAAAGTATCACAATTTTTAAGGTACAAACTATAAAAATAGTGTAACTCGGAAACTGTAGGACAAAATTCCATTTTTGTTTTCCTTAATTGTTTAGAACTTATCGGTATTCAAAATCGCGTCACTAGTTTTTATGCCTTTTATATAAATTTGAAAAGTAATAAACCGTTTTTTACAGAAGTTGTTAAAAAATTACAAAAGAACTTAATATGTGGAATCGTAATGGACAAAAATATTGCCGGATCTTAAAGTTTTTGCATATGGAAATAAAGTTTGGGAAATTTTCTTTAGAAATATTCGGTCAAAAAATTAAATGAACGTGGTTCATTAACAAAGACTTGATTTGCGCGACCTCTAAACCTCTTCCTAAAAATCTAAAAAAAAATTCAAAAATACTGGAACCTATAAGCTTTCAAATTATGCTTGAGCCTCTGGCAAAAAAAAAATTTGGGACACCCTAATGTGCATAAATAACATTACTCAATTTGCAAAAACTATTTGAGTGACACATTTCTATTTGAGTCTATTTCTAGACACAAAGTACAACGATTGGTCAAATAGAAATGTGAATATCATCCTTAATAGTATTGAAAGAGAAATATATAATATTGTCATGTTTAGAATAAGTTAGAAAGGTTAAGATTAATTTTCATAAGTAGTATTTAAGACAATACAAATTAAAATAAAGCAGACTTGAAATCATTAAACCAAACTAGCAATAACTTGCCTACGTTTACTTATTTTTAAGGCTGACAATAATTCGGCAGTTCATTGGAACGCCTAAATTACCAGCTGAAACCCTGACAGCTTTTAAAAATAACCAAGGGCTAGAGGGAACTAAAAACATACCAATACTCCTACGCTATTCATCACAATTGCGTATTTGCAATTCCGATCGATATTGTTTTAGATTTCGAACGATTTCGTTTGTTTTCAAAAATTATGATATCTCTGCTTTTGAATAAAGTGTTGCGGTGTAGTGCATGATAAAACAAAAAAAAAATTTATGGTTTTGCATTGTTTGTTGCAATTCATTAAATTTTTGTTTACCAAAATTACTAATTTGTACATGTAAAAGAATGTACATAAAGTACATCAATAATAATAATAAATTAAAATATTTATTAACTAAATGCTTAAAAAAAATAATATACAAATCAAATACACCATTTATTCTTTGATTTTTAGCTTCCCAATAAAAAATTTTATAATTTTGCGCTACGCAATAAGACATACAGAAATGCAGTAAAGTAAGTGAAAGAACTCTCAACAACTTTTATAAAAAAAATAACATTTCAAGTGCTACGGCTTTCCCTTACCACGAAGCAGGTTTGTAAGGGAGAAAACTAAAAAAATAACTGTATCAAAACACTCAGTGTGTAAGGCTGATCGTTACATATAACAATTTTTATATGCGCTGAATTATTCGCTTTATGTGTCAAAAATGTATTGCTTCAAAATGGGAACTCGCCATATAAAATTCATGTCTTGCGTAAGCTCAATGGTAAGCGAAACGTTTATGTTTCTCCCTTACAAACCTGCTTCGTTGGAAGCTTCATTTTTTATTGGGTAGTTTTATTAGCATTTTTATTTAACAAATGATTAAAAAAAGCAATTCTAGTTTGAAATTTTAATTGGTTTATTAAATATTAAAACAAAACAGTTTTTTATCTTTACTGAAATTTTGCAAACTTTGAGGTAACGCCTTTAAGTAAAACCGTTGCGTTTACACACTAAATAAAAACAGGCACAACTCAAAATATATCAAAATAGTCTTATTTTTTCATATCAAATCAAATCAAATCTAATCAATAGCGACCAGGAAAACTTCGTTGGTGTCACTTTCTTCTTTAACATTGTGAATTTAAAGAAAGTTTTCTGCTTCTCCTAAGCAGAAGCAGAATTTTAAGTTGTGCCTTTTTATGATTTAGTGTGCGAAATTTTTTTAATTTTGAGCCGAAAAATTAAATGCAAAATACAAATACTTTTAACAATAAATATACCAGTAGCATTAATTTATGTGTATGAAAAATCCAAAGTAATAGCACTAGCCTGTTGTGGCTTTTAAAGTTTACGAATATTTATAAATGGTTTATACATAAAATAAATTGTTTATACACTTCTACTTTTTCCTAACATTTCTTTAAAGGTTTTTTTTTTTATAAAATTTAGCTCATTGTGTGAGAACATATACACATATGCATGTAAATATAATTGTATATACTATATTTCACGTGCGTTTATATGTGTGTGCAAAAATCGAGAAAAACATCCTTACAAAAAGTTCATTCACTGCAATATGAAGTATAAACTACTGGTTCATATTCAATCCTTAAAAAAACATACATCTATGTATGAACCAGAAACACATTAAAAAAATCCTAAGGGTATTTCAAGAAAATGTTAAGAAAATCTTTTTCTCCTCTTTTGAAAACTTAGAAAAATAATAATAGGTTTTGCTCTCAAAGGTTTTTTTAGGTTTACGAGTAACATGAATATGACCAGTAGTGCGATTCACTATGCTTTTTAAACCACAAATGTTTCGTTTAAAATGTTAACCGCAAAATTAACCATTTTGCTATTCACTAAACACATCTGCTGGTGTTTAAAGCCAGCTGTTTTAGTCAGCTGTTATTTTTAACAAAACATATTGTGGTTTATTAACACCAACATTTTTGGTGTGTTAGAATAGTATTTATTTATAGTCCATAAATAACATAGATTTGAGATATTTAGCCTACAAGTTATCCACTTCTTGCCACACACCAATTTTCCGTGGAGCTTCTTATTTATTTATCCTAAAGCCAATAATTTGACTCAAATAAAATTGAAAAGTAAAAAAGGTAAAAATTAAAATTAAATTAATAAAATGAAATAATTAATAAAACAATAAAAATAGGTAATGCTTTACGCACTTTGCAAATTATCATTTAAAATCTATAAACTAAAAGGTTTTTGTTTTGTTTTTTTTTTTTTATTCTTCTTTGTTTTTTTTTATCCAATTTTGATGTTTCTCTTCGCAGAGTTGCCACGATATATCAATTTGAACTTTCAAAAAATGCAAAAAAGTCGGAATCGTATACGATTCGGTCAGATTTCTGACCCAAAACTGTATGAAGTGGTTGACACGAATTCTGACAGACATGTCGTGGGAAATTCTTGTTTTTTTTTTGCCGATATTTCTGTTAGTTATCCGAAACAAATGAAAAAGGCATGGAAATTCAGATATATTAGCCGACATTCTTAATGTTTTCTGACAGATAGCTAATCGACTCATCGCACAGATTTCTTACATGAAACTAAGGGACGCCCTGGAAACATATGATCAAAAGTTAAACGTGACTTTTATAAAGAACAGGCGTTTTACTTTGGCACATACATGCATACATAAAATTAATTTGTTATAAATTAACAGCTTTTGAGCCTCGTTTGCGTCTTTCAGCTTTACAAACTTGAAAAATTTTTTGGGCGATGTCATCCACGGAATAGCTTTTTGTTCTTGATATTTTCTCCAAACCTAGAAAAATGGTGTTTTCTTTTCTAAAAAATAATAATGCATTATAGTTGTGTAATATACATTAATCAGGTAACACGTACCCTTACAAAGTGATACATTTTTCTAAATTAGAATGGAACAAAATAATAGCTACGTTTTACACTCAACACTAATGTGTATTAACCGCGTTAAATATTGAATACACAGTTTGTACTAAAATAATTATAATTCATCTTACTGATTGCGAATAAAAAATCATAATGATTGTTTCATGAACATCATTACAAAGCTTTGTGCAGATGCTTTGTGGGTATCATGCTGCCGTACTAATGAAGTATACTTTATATTAGGAATGTCAAAAATTTTCGTGATAACAGAATAACTTACTTTCTGAACAGCTGATTTATAAAACTGTTTTTTTGCCATACATTTTTCGGATTCACCATAACATAAATGGTTATTTTATTTAAAAAACAGAAAAATTAAAACTTTATTGAAATGCTAATTTCCTACTATAATTAAAGACCGAGTGTTCATTGAAATATACAAAAGCCATCCATGTATGTCTGTGGAACTCAAGTTTTTTTTTTTTTTTTTTTTTTTTTTTAAATTTATTTTTATTATTGAATCTTTCTTATCGAAATTTACAATATGTATTCAAATCTTAATTATACTTATTGTTTATTAGTTGTTACCAGTGTAACCACTAACTGCTGTATTCAAATTTTTAAAATGTCTTCTAGTTAGGCTCAAAGTATCGGTTCTTTTTAGCCTCTGGTGACCTTCGAACTGAAGCAAACCCCGAGCGAGGTAGTTAGGGTGGACCATTAGTTTATCGATGTAGCTTATTGAATATTTTTTAATTTCCTCCTGGATAGTGGGGACGTTGAGATCTCTGTGGATAATATCATTACGTATATACCATGGGGCGCAGACAATTTGTCTTAATATTCTAGACTGTCTTCTTTGAAGCTTTTGGATGTTAGATGCGCATGCAGTACCCCATAATTGGATGCCATATGTCCATATTGGTTTTATGATGGACTTGTATAGAAGAATTTTGTTGTCTAAAGACAAGTTTGAGTTTCCACCGAGAAGCCAATGTAGTTGAGCTGCTTTAAGTTTCATAGCCGTTATTTTCGCTTCGATATGACGAGACCAGGTCAAGCGTCTATCTATATGAATTCCCAAGTACTTTACATGGTTTTCTACCGGAACAGTGATGTTATTTATTTTTACTGCTGGGCACGTTTGTCTTCTGAGCGTGAAAGTTAAGTGAGCACATTTAGCCGGGTTAACCTTTATTCTCCATTTTTCTAGCCATGCCTCTAGTTCATTGATGTGGGACTGCAGATTTTGCGATGCGACTTTTGGGTCATGGTTAACGCTAATAAATGCTGTGTCGTCTGCAAATGTAGAGGTATGCGTGCTCAGGTTTGTTGGCATATCCGCTGTGTATATTATATATAGAAGCGGTCCTAATATGCTGCCTTGGGGAACACCAGCAGTAATTTTCTTGAGGGGGGAGTATTTATCTTGCGACCTTACTATGAATGTTCTGCCTGTTAGATAGCTCTCCAGAAGCTTGTGAGTGTTTTGAGGAAGCATTCGTGTTATTTTGATGAGTAGCCCATCATGCCAAACTTTGTCAAAAGCTTGGGAAATGTCTATAAACAGTGCTGAGCAGTATTGCTTTTTCTCAAACGCCGATCTAATAAGGGTGACAATTCTATGCACTTGTTCTATTGTACCATGTTTCGCTCTGAATCCGAACTGGTGATCCGGGATGATGTCGTGTTCATTTAGATGAGGAGTTATACTTAAAACGAATATTTTTTCGAAAAGCTTCGATAGGATTGACAATAAGCTTATCGGTCTGTACGACGCAACCTGGCTAGCATCTTTTCCTGGCTTGGGAATCATCACAATTATAGACCTCTTCCATGAGGATGGGAAGTATCCGACTCTTAATATAGCGTTAAAAATGAGCAGCAAGATTCTGGAAGCAGACGATGGTAGGTTTCTTATCATTGACCCTGTGATGCGGTCAGGTCCGGGAGATTTTCTAATATTCACTTTTTCTATTGCAGATTTTACTTGAGTTATATTAAATTTTAATGGATGGTTTACCTTATCAGGAATGATTGGACGACAGGAACAAGTATGTGCATCATGTGGCGTGAAAACTTTCTCAAGGTGGCCCGCGAAAGCGTTTAATTTTTCATGTGTGTTTGTGGCCCAAGTGCGGTTTTCCAGTCTTAATGGAGATTCTTGGGTTATAGGGCATTTCATATGCCGTACAGCCTTCCATAAGCTATAATTGGAGTTTTTTGTTGCTGTTTAGATAGCCTTCTATTGCAGACTCGTGGTTCTGTCTCAATTTGTTGCGAAGAGTGGTCAGGCATAATTGTAGTTGGGCCTTAGTGGTTGGGGAACGACTGTTTTGCCATTGTCTTCTTAACTTCCTTTTCTCTCTGATAAGGGTCTCTATATCCGTCGATGTATTGTAAGGAGCACGTTTAATTGTCCGCTTGATTGGGGTTGCATTTCTTGCTGCAGTATCCAAGACTTCTGTAAATCGGTCGACAGCTATTTGGATGTCAGATGAATTTTTTAGGGGAATGCACTGTGATAGGTGAGAGCTCACATACATTTTATACTTTAACCAATTTGTGTTTCTGTTTGGATAGGAAATAAAGTTTGCAGCTGCAGCGTCAGAGTTACCTTTTAAAATGAGGATTGAAGGTGAATGATCAGACGAAAGATCATAGGAGGAACTAACTAGTACCTGATCGCGCTTGATGTTTTTAATTACAGCAAAGTCAATAAGGTCTGGTAGCTTATTGAAGTCGGTTGGCCAATAGGTAGGCTCACCACTCGATACCACATCAAAATTATTTGCAGTTACGGTATTGTATAGCTGATTACCTCTAGGACTGATAAGTCTGGAGCCCCAATATGTATGTTTAGCGTTGTAGTCGCCAGCAGCAATGAATTATTGGCCCAATGTGGAGAAGAAGTTGAGAAATTTATCGTTTACAATTTTGTGCCTCGGGGGACAATAAACGGATGTTAACGTTAGATTGAAATCAGTAAGATTTATAGATGTGGCCTGGATACAATCTTCTTCGAACTCTGGCAATGGAACTCAAGTGATGGCAGAAACAACCTTCACCATGTCCTCTTTCTTCTTTTATTTTTTAAAAACATATCCTAACCTTTTATGTTGTCTTTAGCAATAATCATGAGGAAATAAAAATATTACTAAAAGCTTAATTAGTTAAAATTTGACCCAAAGAAGCACATTCGAAAAAATTTTAAAATAATGAAAAATTAAATTTGTTAAATTTCTATACTCGATTTAGTAAAAAAACGCAAAATACATTTTTCAAACCCAATTTTTATCATCGTCTCTCCGTAAATATTTGCAACGAACATTGGGCTGGTGTAGAGCAATTATTTGAGATAAACTCTTAAGCAGACGCCTAATTCGTGTTGCACAGACTGCCACCTAAGACTGGCTGGGACCACGTGAATTTTGTACTTACCAAAAAATGAACCTGGCTGGGACTAGTTTTACATTTTAGGAGTTTTATGGCTTAGGCAGGAACATTTTGTTGTCAAATAGAATAATTCTCCGAAAATATGGTAAAGAAAGAATTCGTTTGTGTTGCTTATGCTTTTTGATACGTTTCGTGTTGAATTTATTGACTAAAGTACATGTGTATATAATAGGGCAGGACCTGAACAGGCCCAGTAGGACACAATATGCATAAAATTTTCACTTGACCAATTTTCTTGGAAAAAAACACTTTGATTGATAAATACATAAAGTTTCGTTCTAATATATTTAATAATTACTTGCAAAAAAAAATGGAAAACATCAAAAAATGCCTGTCCAGGTCCATGTATACATTTAAGGGTAAGAAGAAGCTTTTTAATATATCGTTTTTTCAAATCTCTTTGAGAGAATTTTCGTGTCATGTCTTAATGACATCACCAAATATTTATTAAATGTATATGCGGCCGCATCTAAAATATAAAAAATATTATTCTGTTTAACAGGCGCGGATCCAGCTTGAGCTTAGGGGGGGGGCGGAATTTTGTATGATACAAAAAAGTAAAATATTAGTTTTTAAAATGTTTATTAAAAACAATATGTGTATTAGGGTAAGTACTTTTTGCAAATTTTGCGAATATCAAATTCTTCATGGCATAGCCGTATAGACCGTGAAAAAATATTAAGAAATGATGTATTTTTCTTCTTACTATACAAAATTAACATTTAATTACAAAATTTTAAGTATTTTCTAATAATTTCATGAATATAACAAGATCTTACGATTTGTACGGAAGAAGGGCGCAAAAAAAAATCGCGACTCTATTTCGCGGTTTTTTTAATAAACTAAATTTTAATGGCAAATGATAGATGTTGTGATAGATGAGTTTTTTGGCGGATATATGAAGCAGTGATAATTTTCAGCAGCGTAGTAATATATGCGCGGAACGAGCTATTAAAGTTGCACAAGATATTTTTCCATTACGTAAATCAACTCGCACTCTAAACTTAAAATTTATTTCATTAAACCCAAAAAAATAGCTTTACATTTTTGTAATACAGTTGCTTATTTTATGTATTTATGCCTGTGATCATAAAAATATTTTAAATTAAATAAAGGCTTGAAAACCAAACCAATTTTTCTTAATAAACGTTTATTAAATTTTAAAATCATTTATGGATATGGGGGCTATAATATATAGCATATATAAACGGCGCTGCGGAATATGGCCCCAGGAAATATGGCCCCAAAAAATAAATGAAAATTGACCCCAAATTTGGGGCTATTTTTCATAATGCAATATGGCCCCATTTTTTTAATGAAAAATTACCCCAAAAAATTAAAAATAGCCCTAAAAATAAAATGAAATATGACCCTAAATTTGGGGTTATTATTCATTATAAAAAATCACCTCAAAATTTATAATGAATTTTAACCCCAAAAAAGAACACAAAGAAAGTGACATTAAACATTTTCGGTGGAGTTCATATGCCCAAAACTAAAAATCCCAAATTTAGACTCCCGATTTCAAAATCCGGATAATAATACAGTTTTGGTTTTAAAAATCGAACGATTGATAGCACGGTTGGGCTTTCGGCCATGCACAAGGATTTTTTTCTCTATGGTATAACGAGCACTGGCTTTGCTTACTAAAGCTCTACGTTATAGCCAGCCTTCGGCCGGGCGCAAGGATTTTTTTCTCTATGGTATAACGAACACTGGCTTCGCTAACTAAAGCTTCTCTGTATAGCCGGCCTTCGGCCGGGTGAAATGTTTTTCTTCTCTTTGGTATAACGAACACTGGCTTCGCTCACTAAAGCTTCACTACATAGCCGGCCTTCAGCCGGGCGCAAGGATTTTCTTTTCTATGGTATAACGAACTCTTCTCGTAATAGCCGGCCTTCGGCCGGGCTCAAGGACTTTTTCCCCTATGGTATAGCAAACACCGGCTTCGCTAACTAAAGCATCTCTGCATAACCGGCAAGGAATTCTCTACTTTGGTATAAGAATTCTGGTTTTTTTTCCCTAGAAACTTTTACATAGAATTTTATAAAATTTGTGTAAAAATGTTTGGGGTGATTTTTCATTTCTTTAAACTTGCATTTTTTATTAGTAGATGAAAAATAGCCCCAAAGTAAAAATTGTGATTTTATTTGGGGCCATTTTTCATTCCTTGATATTGGGGTCATTTTTCATTCCACTTAAAATGCAAAAACACCCTAACGAAAAAATGAAAAATAACCCCAAAAAAAACAAAAAAAAAATGCGACAAAATTGCGTGTTGTTGTCTCTCATGTAAAATTTTGGGGCCGTTTTTCATTTTCCTTTTGGGGCCATATTTCCTGGGGTCATTTTGCGCACCGCCTATATAAACAATAAATGTACCATATGGGTAATTCCAAAGTGTTGAACGTGACAGTCGTACGCAGCAAAAATGCAATAATATTTTAAACAAAAAATATTTGTACGTTTTCTTAACCCTTAAATTAAAGCACTAAGAAAGCACTGTTATCTATGCTAAAGTTTATGGAGGGCGCGATTCTAGGTCAAAGATAATGGCAAAAGAAGTAGCGGTTCGAACGTGAAAAAAACAGAAGTAGTTTGTGTGGCCATGTATAAAAAGGCGTCATTGAGCGAAACCTGGCACAAATTTTTAGTCAAACTACATTCAGAATTTTACGTAGCAATGTAACATTAAAATGTCTTGGTTTGATTCCAAAATCTTCTATATTTTCTTTTTTTTACCCCAATCTCTGGGTCGATACGTGACATTTCGAACGTGAAATTTTTTCCGTAATAATTAAACTGAATAATGATTAATATAAAATAACAATTTACCATTTATATGAATAACATATTTCTCTTTGAACTCTTCCTTAGATTACGACCATGTAAGAAAATTTTTTTGGAATAATTTTTATTAAATATCACCTCTTTTAAGATAGATAAATATTAAAGAAAACATAGAATAAAACATTCTCACATATAAGAAATTACGTTTGTACAACTTTGCAGTCTGATTGTTCATCTAAGTGAACAAATTTATGAGTAAATTTATAAAATTAGTAAAATCTAAATATTTCTCTATAACAATATCGTAAAATAATCAGCTTTTAATAACTTTTAAATTTTGACAGAAATGCCCATATATAATGTGTATGGAAATTAAAAAAAAAATTTTTTTTGAGAGGAGCTTCAGAAATTGCATTTTGTGCGGAAACTGTTTTGGCCATAATGGCCTTAAAAAAATTATTTTCATTATCAATACTTAATTGCACATCGCGTTGTGGGATGAAGAAATTTTGTCCAAAAAAAGTCATTACCCTAATTAAAAAAACTCAACAAAATGGTTAAATAAAATATAAAATCAGTTCAATATACATTAATCTTTTTAAATAAGCAATTTATGATTTCCTTGTGAGGCAAATTTAGACAGTACAGTCTATCTTCTGTCATTGTTGATCCGAGCCATGTTTTTATTCGACGAAGGGTAGGAAATGACCGCTCGTAGCTATACTGGCGAGCATTGAAACGAAAATTTTAAATATTCCTATATTGGGTAGATATCTTCATCACAGTTTATTAAAGCATCTACAACGTTATCCGATAGATCAGGCTCAAGTTTAGATCTTAGTAGGTGTTTATCTCTTTTATCAAATATAATCAGCTCATCAGCTAGTTGTGGTTTTAAAAGTTTTGTACTGTATATGCTTTGATTACACTTTGAGGTAGAAGTTTAGGTATGTTCAATACATTTAGGATATCTATTGGGAAAGTTGTTATGAGATCTTCTAAGATAAATTCAATAAGAGGAATGTAACTTACAACTCGGTAGTAATCTTCAACATTTTGGATGTGATTATTTCGTTCAAATCTTGTCTTTTCGATAGGAACCTCGATTTGAACGCAAATAACTTTAACTTTTTCAAAAATCGCTTTAAATTGTTCTTCGGCTTTATTTATTTTTTCTTCAAGGCACATGATTTAAATTTTGATAAGGCTTGCTCCTTTTTGAAGATCTATATCTTGCTTTTGTAAAATGATACTAAGTGGCTGTGTTACAATAGGTATCACACTTAATATGTATATTCCGCAAATAAATTTAAAAGTACTAAGTGAGTTCCTTAAAATAAAGGTAGAGATACTACCTTTTCACTCAGATATTTTTCCAAAGCTTCTACTATATGATGTACACCTTTTGCAAAGACGTATAATGAAGAGAGTTTGGCTCCCAAATACTTTGCTAAAACTGTTTTTCGCTTGGGATGATTATATTTAAAAAATTTTGTCGTTTCTTTAACAACTGATACAACTTTTTGTATTAATGGCACTTTATTGCTTTTAGAAATGGAGTTGTTCGTTTTATGGGAATAGCAAGGCGTTTGTTTCGCATTTGTCGCTTTTCCAGAAATTTTGAACAGCTCCATTTTCTGCTGGCATCAGAGGACACCCATCTATTCCATCTCCTACACAGTTTTTAAGGTCAAGACCAAAATTTGTCAAAGCTTTAAGAAGTATTGATGATAGTGCCTTCGCATCAATTGACACATCAACGTCATCAATATCTTTTGAAGCCTCTTCAATGCGTTTACAATAAAGCCAATAAATTCTTCCCTAAATACTTTTTGTTGTATATTGAAATATCTTAAGGAAATCTGGCTTTTCCCCGACAAATCCGTGCTTTCGTCAAAAATTATCGAATAGAATTTTGATTCATATAACACATAAATATATACATAAATATTGCATTTACTAAGGCTTTTTAATAATTCCACCAAACGTTTCGTCTTTGGCACCTGCTGGGATTGAATGTAGAATAATAAGTAATTGAATACTGTAAACTAGATGTTTCTTTGGAAATATCTAATAAATAGCTATTAGGATTAAGATATGCATACTTATTGAAAATCGTTAGAGATTCAATAAAAAAAAATAAAAAAATACTTATTGAAAATTTCGTTAGAGATTCCATAAAAAAAAAACTTGCTGGGATTTCCAAAAATTTTTTACATTAAAAAAAATATTATTGTTGGGAATTTGTGTGTTATCGAAATTAACAAAACATATTTTTATAACTTACTCTTATTACTTATTTCCCCCCCCCCCCCCCCTGAATCCGCACCTGCTGTTTAAGAACTTTTGTGATCCAAACTTTAATTAAGTATCAAAATAAATAGTATTTTTTTTTGCGAAAAATATATATCCAACTATAATTTATAGTTTTACTAAAATGTTTACCTTATTATCTCTTGCAGAAGATGCTGTCCATATCACAGCCATACTCGGTGAAGGAGTCGTCTTCAATTGCCACGTTGAATTCCCCAATGATCATCCAGTCCCGTACGTCCTACAGTGGGACAAGAAGGTGAGCGAAACGGTACGATATCACAAAATAATATTTCTTCTCTAAACTCTCTTTTTTATATTATTACTAAAGCGTCAAAAAAAAAAGCAAAAACAAAATAATAACAATATAAAAAAAACGAAACTTCTTCCAATCTCCATAAAAATAATAAAGACGTTTGTGTTAGAATCTTTAAAACTTAAAGTAAATAAAAACAACTAAAAATTCATTTAGATTGTTGCACAAATGAAAATGAAACACAAACGTTTGTTACTCGTACAACAAAAAACAAACAAAAGATCTTTTACATTTTTAAAAAAGCAATATTATTTCTGATTTTTTTAACAAAAAACACATACTGTGAGTATTTGTGATTTTGAAAGACCAACATAAAGTTTGCAAAACTAACGGACAGTTTCACCAAGTGCAGTGATAGTTTACTTTAACTATAACCGTCATTTAACATATTGGTAATTGACAGTTATATAATATTTTATTACAGCTGGGCTTGGAGAAATTGGCCAGTTAAGCTGTTTTTATTTTTTATGAATATAAAAAAAAATATAATTTTTTATTAAAATATTGGTTGTAGACTACAAGTACTTGTTTGAAATTATTGTTTTAAAGAAAATAAGCAAAAAAGAAAATAAAAGTTAATATCATTATTTTATAGTTAATTGGTTCTGTGTAATGTATTGATTGTTACTATTGGCCATTATTTCTAAAGAATTTCAATTAAATTTCGTTTAATTGTTTTTTATTTATTAACAAGATCCCAAGAATAAAGTTGTTTTAATCAAAAATCTCAAAAAAAGATTTTTTAGCAACTTTAATTTTTTTGTTGTTTAACAGTATTAATAAATACCATAATTTTTCTTTATTAACAAAGCTTTTTCTTAAGGCTTTTTATTTAAATGTTCTCTATTTTTTTTTTTTTTTTTTTTTTGATTTTCATTTAAAATTTCAAGAAAATACTTAACAATTACACAATCTTATTTTAAACAAATTTGTTTCAATAAAGCTTTTATTAGCCAGGCTTCAATGACAAATAAATTAAAACTTTATTTTGAATAAAATAATTCAAAAAAGAAAATTTTGTATGCAAACGCTTTAAAAAATATGTTAATTTACCAAAACAGTAAATTTTTTTTTAAATAAAAAAAAAACACCTTAAAAAATTTTATTTCTAATAAATTTGTTTTTTACCTACAAGTAGAAAGAGAGAGAGAGAGAGAGTGAGAGAAGAAACATTTTCATTTCCTTCACCGCAATAAAAAAAAAATTAGCTATAACAACCACTTGCCCTTTTCCATAATCATAGATTAACAATAAATATATAAATTGATAAAAGAAATTATCAAAAATGTACACACCAATAAAAATGCATTAATTTTATATTGTAGAAGACCATAATGTTTGAACGAATAAATAAAAAAACATCTTATAATTTGTTTTCTCTATTAACAATTGCACACAAGCACACACACACACACACAGACACTTTACAATAACTATAACATTCATTTTAACAAAAACATTCCTCCCCTCCACACAGCCACCCAAATCATGTACATGTTTACAACTTACACACTTACTAATATTAACAAACATCCATATACATACATTTCCTCACACCCATACAATTGTAAGTTTTATTTATTTCCAATTCAAACTTTTCAAATGCGTGTGTGTTTTATTTCAAACAAATTTTATTCAATTCAATTAAAAGTATCAAAAGAATAAAAAAATAAATTTTTTTGTACAATTCACCAAAATTTTCCTCTAATAATAAAACTCTTCTCACTCTTTATTCACAATAAAATTTGAAAATATTGACAAGTTTACAAACAAAATTTATATTCCCTAATAAATTTCTTTATTGTTTCTAGAGCAAAAAGCACAAATTTACACTTAATTAATACACAAACAAATTGGTTTTTTACTGATTGTTTTCTTTTATTATTTTTTTTTTTTTTTTTAGATATGTAAATATATTTTTTTTTTTGTTATTTCGATACCATTTTTGTAAATGTCTGGTTTTTGTTTTGTTTAAAAAGTGTTTAAGAATGTTTGCAAATATCTTTAAAAAATAAGTTTAATTATAAAATTTTAGTATTTTAAAATTTTGTTTTCAAATGTTTACAATCAGGGTCTAAAAACAAAAAGTCGAAACCAAAAACTATCGAACAAAATTTGTGTATTTTGAGTTGGTTTGACAGCGACTGTTTACATTAAATGAAAAAGTGTACACGTTTTGTGAGCCACGGGCAATCATGAACCCGCTAAAATAAAATTATGTTATGCAGCTTAGATATTTATTAAAGAATTATATTTGTAGAGTTAATAACTTCACCACGAGATATATAGAAGTCTCTTCTGAAGTTCCATAGGGCAATCATCTTGTACATGTTTTATGTATTCTTAACAATTTGCTTGCCTTGTTTCCCACTGGCAGTTGGATGGATTTTATGTGTCGGATGCGTAGACGATGACTGTCTTTAAGTTGGTATAATAGATTTGTATTTAAGCGTCTCTGGATGAGCGGAGAGAGCACATGGAATGCTACTTAAATCTTACACAAACGCGACCTTTTATCTTAAATGGAATTGCCATTACTGGCGAAAATACTCTCGAGTAGGGATTCAAATACCGGTGTTGCCGATACCAAAATACCGGTATTACCGGCTAAAATCGAATACCGCAATACGGCGTTGAGAATACCGGGGTTTTTAGTTTTTAAAATTTAACTACTCTTTATAATTGGAAAATTGTTTTATTCTTGGTGCTTTGTATTTAGATATTTGTATTACATAAACTAGCTGGACCGGCAAACGTTGTTTTGCTATATAAATTATTTCTGTCATATGTTACAGTGTCTGCATGCCAAGTTTTAATATAACCGATTGATTAGTTAAGAAGATAATTTAAATTATAGGCTATAGTTATTTCCAGATGTTACACTATTTGCATATCAAATTTCTAGAAAATCAGTTGAGTAATTAAGAAGATATAGGGAGGAGGAGCTTTGACCTCTGTTGCCCTATTTTATACCCTGTTATCTTTCAGATGTTACAGTGTCTGCATGCCAAATTTTAATAAAACCCGTTGAATAGTTAAGAAGATATAGGGTGGGGGAGATTTTACCCTTCTTGCTCTATTGAATGCCCTAAATAATAAAGCTTGTAGGCTATAGCTCTTTCCAGCTGCAACACCATTCGCCTGCCAAATTTCAAGAAAATCAGTTGATTAGTTACGAAGATATAAGGAAGGGGAGCTTTCACAGCTATTGCCCTATCTCAAGAACTATTCCGTATTTCCTTTGAGATGTTACAGTGTCTGCATGCCAAATTTAAAAAAATCGGTTGATTAGCTTAGAATCTTGGGGAGGGGGAGCTTTTACCCCTCTTGTCCTATTTCACGCCCTAAATAATGAAACATATAGGCAATAGTTCCTTTCAGATGTTACACTATTTGCCAGCAAAATTTCAAGATATCGATTAATAAGTTAAGGAGATATAGGGTGGGGGAGCTATTACCCCTCTTGCCCTATTTTACGTCCTATTCCCTATTTTATTTACGATTTTATAGTGCCTGCTTGCCAAAGGAAGGGGGAACTTTTGCCCATTTTGCCTTATTTTGCGCCCTATAGCGATAGAAAATACACTTTACGAACTATTCACATACCTAAAAAATAAAAATCAGTCAAACCTTTTAATAGGAGTTCAAAATGGAGGACAATTTATTGATATTTGTATGGAAATATATAGCAAAATCTAAGTGCCATATCTCCGTAACTTAACATAAGCCATAAACAGACTGTCCCCAACGTACCCTAAAATTTTGTTTGAAAGCGGTTGACCCGTTTCCGCAGTTAGCGGTGACATCAAAGTGTACACTTCTTTATATATATATATATAGATAATATAGAAAATGCCGGTATTGGAATCCCTACTCCCGAGAAATATGAAGGTGCTAGCTAACTGATTCAATTTCTGCATCGTGCAAAGTGAAAGCCCTATTTGACAAAGTATTGACGCTCACAGTTTTTGTTCTACCGAAATTAATATTTAACCCACAATCGCTTGTCATATTGCACAATAATGGCATGTAAGATGAGATATGGGAACTTTTATGAGCAAAAAGGCTTTACCATAGTCATCTAGCATTCAATGACGACCCCAGGTAATGCCAGTGTTTGTTGGGACTGCTTTGCTCACTATGTTTTCCAATTATGTGTTGAATAATAACGACGAGAGAACACTTCCTTGCCTAACACAATTTTAACGCGTGTACGTTGTGTCATCTGCAAAAACAGAACTGTTGGAATCGCAAAATATGCTGGAAAACTTACTGCGTTGATAAAGGTCGCTTATTAAAATTTTATACACAATTGGACACTGTGCCAATTTGGGTACACCCCTTTTAGGTCCTGACAAAAAGAATTTTAAGTTTTTTCTGTTTTCTTGTCCTAATTTTATATATAACGAATTTTCTTAAAGTTTTTATTGTCGTTTGTGTTTGGCTTCAAATGGCTTGATACTGTCTCAAACACATTAGAATTTGCAATATACTAATATATCCAGACAATGTTTAATGTTTGCCAGTACTGTAAAATATGAAAATGCCTTTTATCTCCAGGATGATTAAAATAACTAATGGAATTGAACTTAAAAAAATCTCAATCGATGACGTTATCAAGATACTGATCATCATGTGTATTTCATAAATGGTATTAAATTATATTCCGTTGATTAAATGTTTAATTAACCTTTGCTTTCATAGTATCTACCGATATTTATTTGTTTATAACTTATACAGTTTTCATTTACTTTAAAATTTCATAAGCTCTGTTATGCAAATTGGGTGACTTTTCAGGAAATAAACAGCAACAAAAATTTTAAAGCAAGATTGCGGTCGTTTTTTATGTTTTGTGTTTTTGTATATGCGGTTTTATAAATATACCGTAGTAGATGGTCTTAATAATAAACTTACTAACTATCATCTGGTTTTCGGATGGAGATTTTATTTGCGATACTCAAAGATTTGTACCGAAGGAGTTCAAGAATAATATATGAGAATTTTAAACTTTTTGATTTGTTTTTGGTATATATGTATATTGTAAGCTGTTAGGGCTGAAATATCCCTTAAATTAAAAAAATAAACATCGCCAATGGCCAACGTCTTGTTGATATTTTGGTTGAGTATGGAGGCAAAAATTATTATATTTTCATAGAAAATTCGTTTCATAAACCTGTGATAAACCTGAAATATTTGTTTTTCAATATGGCCATACATTAAAAAAAAAAAAAAAGTTGTACATTCACAAAATAGCTTACACAAATTGTGTGGATAAAGTCATTATCTAACCAGGTAGATACCATGAGTTCACATGCTGTCATGAAAGCGAAGGTAAAGGCTTTTTTAATGGCTGCAAACCAAGCAAGTGGTGTTTAATGTTTTATAAAACGTTTGGCATAGAAATTTGAAGACCCACACTCGAATTAAGTTCAGTTTTTTGTTTCATGGTGCAACTTCTATTTTTGTATAAAAATGAATCTAATATATTGTCAACGAAATCTAAAATGGAATCCAAGTGTAAACCTTTCGCCGTTTCGTAACGGTTTAGCTCTTATAAGCAGCCTCCCAACACTGAAGAGCCCAAGAAAAGAATTGTATCCAGCATTTAATTTTTCTTCATCCTTCTTCAAGGTGCAGTTAATTAAAGTTATCTTTTAAGCAATGTAATCGTCAATGTCCCAAATAAGCAGCTTAGTTCTTACGAGCCATTATATTAAAAATATCTTTAATTTTGGATAAATCGAAAAGAAATCTGTTGAAAAATCGGTGGATGTAACTGTTTTTATTTCTGTTTCATTTTTTTGCTATAATTGCAATAGAGCTTTTAATCAAATAAATACATTAAAAACACGATTTGCGATAATAACTTCTAATAAGAATAACTTATTTATTTTGCCATAATTTCGGCATGGTTTAATATTCTTTAAATGTTCTTTACTTCGCAAGTTGTTCCTTACAAATCGCCAGAATGCAATTAGAAAATGAAAATGTGCACGCGTATCAAATTGCTGGCTTAGTAAAGTGTCAGTTAAATCAAAATGTTGATTTTTTAATACTCTAATTAGATCATAACCAAACATTGGTCAAACTCTTATCGTAGCAATTGGTTGCAGTCTTAAATCAAATTATACAACAAGTCGCAACAAGCAGGGGTTAATTTTAAAAGAGTAAATTTTGCAGAAAATTTATATTTGTGAATTAAATAAATGAGTTCATATCTAGTTATTTATTTGTTGAACCTTTAAAAGCATGGAGTCCAACTTATTTTAAAGAAGTTTGTATTGTATTATGCATACAAAAATGGTTTATACGTTTTTAGCATAGTCGCAATATCATTAAAACTTTGCATTATAAATATGAGATTTTACCTTAAATTTGCAAAAAAGCAAAAAAGTCACTAACAATTTTATCTGCATGAAATAAGAAAAAATATGTTTTAACTAGATGTATTGTCTGTATTACATAAAAAGGTCCAAATTAAACAGTTAAACAAAAATTATATAAAAACTTTGTTTTTAAAACCAAAAGGAATAAAATAATAACACACATGTATGAAATAAATGTTTATAAAAACAAAGCAAAAAGTTATAATAATAACATAAATATTATTTATACATGTGTATTTAAATAATAACTCAGTGGTAAAAGATTGTGTAAAGAGGCCTAATAGAAGGCCCTATTTAGTAGACACAAGCACTCCTTGCCGCATTTCATTCTAATTTCTTCTTTACAATTTTAAAATGCTTGCAGATAAATGACTCCTAAGAGGGAATATTAAGAATTTGGCGATCATTTCAATTAGTGGTAGTTACTAACATGTTAAAATGAGTTAAAACCTTAACATTAAATTTATCAAAACTTTTATAATAATAAATTTAAGCACTTGTTATGAGTGCGTTTTGTATAAAAATATAAAAAAACGTCATGTACGTCGATGGAATGTTCACTTTATCGTTAGCATAAAAAGACATAAAAGTCTTTTACACCTCATACGCAAAAATGGATAAAATATTTTTAACATTATTAGGTTCATCCACAACGCAACGTCACGTTAACGCAAGAATACCCACTTTTACATAAGCTTTACATAAGGAAAACAGAAGAACTGACTCGCAATTTATTCTTTTACAGTGGAATAACTAGACCAAAAAATTAAAATTGAACAACATTCCAAAGAAAGATTAATAAATGTCAAAAATAATTAAGACTGAAAAACTTTGTTGCGAATATGTAATGAATATTTAGAAATTATTTTCAAAAGAAATTTAAATCTTCCCGAACGCATATTTCTGAATGCAGCTTATCGAAAGAAACGAATCTTCTAGAAAGAAGTTAAGAGGCCTTTAAAAAGCCCTGTCACTTGCGGTCCTTTTGAATATTTACCGCTCGGTATACACAAACAGATATCTTAATGTAGGTTTTAGTAATTGTTTTTGTACGTGCACTCGTATAATCCCACTGAAAAAAGTTGTTTCATAATACTATTAGCAGAAAAACACAATTCGTAAATGCTGCACAGTGTAAAAGAGAAAAAAACAAAAAGTTAAGTATGACAGGAAAAAAAACTAACAAAACTTTAACAAATAAATAAATTAGAGGATAATGCAACATAATCCTTTTAATTTTGGTTTGGATATTAATAAGTTTAGTAGTTTTTACACTTGTGTTAGAATGCGGATATTATATTTGACTTTTTGTGTTAGTGTGTTTTGTTTCTATGACTTTGTGAATTAATTCCTAAAGCTCTTATCGTTGACAAGCCCAACAGACACACGTGTTTTAAGAAAGCTAAATAATGTTTATAGTAAGTGAACATGGATTTTCGTACAAACTAATTCTATAGGTAAGGAAAAATAGGATAAAAGACGAGTTTGCCGACTAAAACGATTTGCTTCTAAATAAGTAATCGAGCTTACTTCTAGTCCACTTGGAGTTAAGCTCTAGCTGAGTTCTGCCTTAGTCGTATTAAATTTATACTTCAGTTTTGGCTCAGCTCTAGTTCAGTTCTAGTTCAGTTCTAGTTCAATTCTGTTTCAGTTCTAGTTCACTTCTAGTTTAGTTCTTTCAGTTCTAGTTCAGTTCTAGCTCAGCTCTAGTTCAGTTCTGGTTCAGTTCTAGTTCAGTTCTAGTTAAGTTCTAGTTCAGTTTTAGTTCGGTTCTTGTCAGTTCTAGTTCAGTTCTAGTTAAGTTCTAGTTCAGTTCTAGTTAAGTTCTAGTTAAGTTCTAGTTCAGTTTTAGTTCAGTTCTAGTTCAGTTCTAGTTTAGTTCTAGTTCAGTTCTAGTTCAATTCTGTTTCAGTTCTAGTTCACTTCTAGTTTAGTTCTTTCAGTTCTGGTTCAGTTCTTGTTCAGTTCTAGTTTAGTTCTAGCTCAGTTCTAGTTCAGTTCTAGTTCAGTTCTAGCTCAGCTCTAGTTCAGTTCAAGTTCAGTTCTAGTTCAGTTCTAGTTCAGTTCTAGTTAAGTTCTAGTTAAGTTCTAGTTCAGTTCTAGTTAAGTTCTAGTTAAGGTCTAGTTCCGGTTTAGTTCAGTTCTTGTTCAGTTCTAGTTCAGTTCTAGTTCAGTTCTAGTTCAGTTCTAGTTTAGTTCTAGTTCAGTTCTAGTTCAGTTCTAGTTCAGTTCTAGTTCAGTTCTAGTTCAGTTCTAGTTCAGTTCTAGTTCAGTTCTAGTTCAGTTCTAGTTCAGTTCTAGTTCAGTTCTAGTTCAGTTCTAGTTCAGTTCTAGTTCAGTTCTAGTTCAGTTCTAGTTCAGTTCTAGTTCAGTTCTAGTTCAGTTCTAGTTCAGTTCTAGTTCAGTTCTAGTTCAGTTCTAGTTCAGTTCTAGTTCAGTTCTAGTTCAGTTCTAGTTCAGTTCTAGTTCAGTTCTTGTTCAGTTCTAGTTCAGTTCTAGTTCAGTTCTAGTTCAGTTCTAGTTCAGTTCTAGTTCAGTTCTAGTTCAGTTCTAGTTCAGTTCTAGTTCAGTTCTAGTTCAGCTCTAGTTCAGTTCTAGTTCAGTTCTTGTTCAGCTCTAGTTCAGTTCTAGTTCACTTCTAGTTCAGTTCTATTTTATCTCAAGCTCAGTTCTAGTTCAGTTCTTGTTCAGTTCTAGTTAAGTTCTAGTTCAGTTCTTGTTCAGTTCTCGTTCAGCTCTAGTTAAGTTCTAGTTCTGTTCCAGTTCAGTTCTAGTTAAGTTCCAGTTCAGTTCTAGTGCAGTTCTAGTTAAGTTTCAGTGTCCATTAATTATATGAAAATATGAATTGTTAAAAAAAAGTTGTGTTCTTGTTCAGGTTGGAAACGTTCTTCGTCAAACGTAAGATTAGTTTCTTGCATTCTCTTAGCAAAACATGATCTTAAGTACGTTTCAAATTATAAAATGAATTTTCTTTTTTTAATTTGATTAAAAGTTGTTGTTTTTGGAAAAACGTTATGTGGTACTTAAAAATAAATAGATGACCTGCCTCTGCCTAACCATAAATTACATACATAATTAAATATAATTTAAAGGCAATATTTTATTATTATTAAATTTTTTTTTTTTTTTTTGTTTTTCTGCGTTTTTCCTAAATAAATATTGTTTTTAATTTTAATTATAAATTATTTGCTTTGTTTAATTTATGCACAACTCTTTGTGATTTAATGCTTTCTGTTACTGTTTTTATTGTTAATATCTAGTAATTTATATTTGTTTATTAAATAAATAAATATCTAGATATTTATTTGTTTAAATTTTAAAAGCATGGATTATATTTTGTCAGCTGATATATGAATGCCGCATTAAAGCGAATTAGCAAAAAAAAAAAAAAAATTAAGTATAGAAAAGGCTCAACTAATAAAATATCGTATATAATTAAAATATGTTATAAAACGAATTAAATAAATATTCGACAGTTGTCAATATAATTTTAATAAAAACAATTTATTTAGTTTGGTTTGGAAAGTTTTAAACAATGGTGCTTTGTTTTAAAACGTACTATTAGTGACATTTGTATTTAGTCATTAAGTTGAAAATGTATGCGTATACTTTATATTTTTTTAAAAGCAATTAGACAATACTCATACGTTCCAACTTTTTGTTTTGTTTGTTAAAACGACAATTTTACAGTAAGTATGTATGTGTAATCAAACTTAATAGTTGAAACTAATTTGTAACACCCTTATTCTTGAAACTTTTCTTAAAAGCTTTTAAGCAAAAAATACAATTTTCGTGCAATTTTCTTCCTTAGGTTTCAAATACTTTGTCTGACTTTTTTGAGAGGGTTTTTGCCCTTTTTTCTTTTTAACTTTCAGTAATGACAATTTAATTGCCCTTATGTTTTTAACGACTTAGAAAGACAGCAACAAACCATATTTATACGTAAAATGAAATTTGAGAAAATAAAACAAAAAAAAACATTGTAAAAAAGCGATGGCACAAGTAAGAGGTTTTAAAGTTTTTTTTCTTTCATTTGTTTTTTCTTTCCTTCTTTATCTTTTGTTCGATTACTTTATGGTGTTTGAAGTAAAATCTATACACTCGCTTGTATGTATATAACATTAGCTAAAAAAAAAAAATGTTTTGTTTTCTTATAAAACTCATTTAAACAGCTTATCTACTTAACAAAATGACAACAAACAAAAAAAAGGAGAGAAAAATAAAATAATAACACGCAATAAAGTTATTCGAGTAAAAATGAGACAGCAAAAAAGTACATTAATGAATGTGTAAGAGCTAAGAAGCTTAAAGATTAGTTAATGACAAAGAAAACAAAAACTTTTTCAAAATTAAAACTATTACAATTTACAACTATACACAACTTTAAATTGTATTTCTGAAAACTAACTACAAGAGATTGGCATAGCATAGCAGCTCGAAGACCCCCTTTCTTTGTTTCTTAAGAAAATTGTAATTCTGTATAATTTTAAAATCTAATTCTATATTTTTAAATCATACTTAAAGTAAGTGTTTATATAATATATCAAATGCTTTCCTAAATCATTAAACCTTGTGTGTAAACCAAAGTAACTCTGGTGTTTTACTATTATCTGCATATCTGATACTTCTTAAGGACTACTTATTTAAATTTTTTTTATTTGCGTGAGAGTCCTATCTAATCTTAACTTCCCTCCATGAAACCTGGTTATCTTAATATAGAAATAAGGCTTTTGTAAACATATTTTTAGAATTTGTTCGTAGCTTTGCATTAAACAACAAATGTTTATATGTATAAAGTATAAAAGTAAGCAATTTTTTATGAAATAAAAAAGAAGTAAAAAATTTATAAATGACACAGTGTTATGCATAAAATTCAAAGTAGTTAAAAAACTAATAAAACTCCAATTGGATTTCCCTAGTTCAGCCCTTGTTCGGATCTTATCATGGATATTTTTTTTATTTTTTTTTTGCAAGCAGTAGATAGGAGCAGAAAAGTGTATAACAAACGAATGCTAGCAACAAAACTGGGACCAACAACAAATTTTGCCCAGCATCACGAATTTTTCAGCGATAATTCGCTGAGTAAATTAGTCTTATGAAGCATAAAAACGTAGAACAAGTAAAGGCTCAACCACAATATGCATAGCATTGCTTGACATACTGTCAAAAATTAACACAAAATCTCTCAAATAAATTTTAGAAAACAAAAATAAAATAAATAACATTTGATTCCGTACGGAATGTGCGATAAGATCTTGCTTTACAGTACATTAAACTTAGCAAAAAGTTTACTTAAGTTCAATATGGTTTGCCTTATATAATTTTCATGAATTCGCACATTCGCAAGTCAACTAAAGCACATTATGGTTGGGCCTTAACAGCTTTTATAATTGAGATTGTTGTTTGCTTGTTATGTAAAGAGAGATAGAGAGAGAGAGAGAAATAGTGTGACCGTATTTAAAAAAAAAAAAAATACTACATAAGTCAAACATTTACAGCCATACCTAAACAAGAGCGTCAACTTTGTACTACTGGCAATAGTGTTAGCTTTTTTGTTTAATAAAATTTACACAGAATTAAAAACTAGAGATAAAACCGCTAAATTTACAAAAGGGATGCTTCATTCAAATTGTAAGGGCATGGCAGATTTTGACAAATAGAAAACGCTTGCTGCTTTTCTTTAGGTTCGGCTGTTACATAGCCAAGGCGAATTCATTACAGGTAACCTGAATCAGGACAACTCGTACAAAAACCACAAACATTGTGTTTTTAATCCTTGTACAATGTCAAAAACAGAAACAAAGATAATAAACAAAATATTGACATCCAACAATTAAAAAGCTAAAAAAAGTTATCAGCAGGTCTCTTAAAACCACCTGTAATGAATTATGTTCAAAAGCAAAAACTATTTTTTTAGCTAACAGCTTTGTATTTTAATTTTAAATACTATTAAAATTAATAAAATAATAATTAAATAAGTCTTTATTAACTTTAGCAATTAAAAATTTAAATTTAAATTTATTGATTTATTCATCCCTGATCTGCGTAGAAAATATAAATAAGCCATTGCAGAATTCGTTACACACGACGAATATCGATGAATTACTCACAATGATTTTAAGTCGGAAAAGCATAACAAAAAAAAAAAAAAAACACCATCTAGTGCATAAAAGGCATATTCATGCGTTATGCACAGAACAAATTATCAGGAGGCTTATTCTGAATTGCGATGCGAAAATCAATGCGATGCGAAAATGCATAAATGTGTACAATTTCTATTCTGTATTGCGATATTCGCAAATTTTTTTTTTCATCGCATTTCAAATGCGAAAAGGTGACAAGTCGGTATTCTACATTGCGAAAACAAATGTCAAATTCGCAAAATTTATTCGACAACAAAATAGCATTCGCAAAGTACAAACATGTTAGTATAAGATAATATTTTATTTATTTATTCATCATATATTAAATATTTAATTCAGGGAAGCAAGCAATAAGACCACCAAACCGCGTCAATTTGAAATAATGATGGAATATATGAATAAGTACAGCCAATTGGCAAGAGGCCATTTGAAAACACCAAATGCACATCAGTCGGCAAATACTTTGTGGCAAACGTTAACTGAAGAACTAAATATCAATGGACCCCATATTAGAGAAGCTGAAGAATGGAAAAAGTATGAAATATATAAACCAGTTCAAAAATGTTTGACTTTAACGTAAATTTTAATAGGTTTGGGCCGATTTTAAAGTACACACAAAACATTTTCATTTTCTTCGTCGTCGAACCACAGATCCACAAAATCCATTTTTATTATTTTTTTTATTACAGAATGTCCTTAATAAATTATTTAAACAATTTTCACAGCCAAACACAAACAATTTATTTATTTTTAATTTGACGTTTATTGACACTGACGTATATTTGAGCAGCGTTGCCACGATTTGAAATAAATTGCGAATGCGATTGCGAAAGTCTAACAGAATACCAATTTTCTTTCGCATCGCATTTCATTTGCGCATCGCATTGATTTTCGCATCACAATTCAGAATAAGCCTCCAGTAGTTTTTTATAAATTTAATTCCTTAAAAAGTATTTCAATTTAGTTAATGTGATAATTGAATAAATTACACGGTGAGACAGTCCAAAAAACCTGGGACCGGATATCATTTTCTTGTAGGGCTTGTCGAGTAAAACAAGATTCCAATAGTGAAATATGCCGGACACCTCCAAAATCCGGATTTACGGGTAAAAAACCGGTTTTTGTACCTTAACGCAGTTATAAGCTTGTAATTGTTGATAATGATCCGATTTTCAATTGCATACTAGATTTGAAAAGAAGAAACTGAGATCTTTCGAACGATATATAATTTGATTAAGAAGACTGGAGAAATTTGGGTGTAGTTGTCGAGCAAACACAAATTTTGTAGATTTTTCAAAAAAATTTCAAATTTAGTGACGTTTTTATACATTATTTTCTTAAGAAACTATAATATATTCAAAAAGTACGTTTATTAACAATTACAACGCATATTTGGGTTTAAAAATATATAAGTAATTGACTGAGTTATTTAACTTTTCATGAAAATAAACTTTTAAACATTTTATAAAAATTTTATTAATCAATTAATCAATGTTATCCTAAACACAAAAAAAATTTGTAATGAGAGTTTAAGTCATTCAAAAATATTGTTTTTTTTCGTGTTCTTTTTACGCACTTTCTTAAAAATTACAAATCACTGTTAGCCTAAACACAACTTAGATTTACAACAAATATTTGTAATGAGAGCTTTACTCATGTAAAATTATTGTTTTTTTTTTAATATGACGTTTTGTTAATGTCTTCTTTTTCACTTTGAATCTGTGTATTTAAAAAAACGTTTGCAATTTAATAAAAATCGTGTGCAATTTAAATTAAAATTATGACAAAGATGACAAAAAGCATCGCCGTTTACATCTAATTTTTTACAAATTGTTTCATGTATCCCAGTTTAAGATGCAGTGGTGCCAGAATAACGTCCTTAACTTTAACTAAATGGTAATTTAAAATGTTTTTGCTGCCTTTTCTATGTGACTCGAGAGATGGCCATAGCTTGCGATCATAACGATTCGGCGCACGACATATTACATTACAAATCTTAAATTAATAAAAATAAAGTCATAAATTTTTATAAGAAAATTTTCTTTTAAATGAACCATCAATAAAAAGTCGCCATTCATCTGCATTATAATTGTGATTTAATGCCGAAAATAGTTTCGGTACATCAACGCAATACACGAGATCACTGTCATTGGAAATAGTCTTTAATCTTTCTTCAAGTAACCAAGTCCGGTAACTTGTTCTACCAGATGTTATAACGAAATCCTTTTCCAGAAAATTCTACTGTTTTAATCGCGACCGAAGGACTTCAGATTGCCGCTTTGACAAGTGTAATTCGCGATCAAGATCGTAGAAATCAGCATTTGACAAAATATGCCGCTCCGTTGTTGTAGACCTGGATGGAAGGAACTTTCTTTGTTCAAAATCTTTTTCTGTTATATCGACAGATTTGCTCGTTGTCGGTAGATCATTACTTACAGGTATCGGTTTTGTTACAGTTACAACATTTGCGTACTTAATGTTTTTGCGTGTTTTAAAACTGTATTGTTTTTAAAATCACGCAGGTGAGTGATATCAGTAAATGAGCCAAAAATTTTTTACAATTGTCACACATTTTGTATATAATTTTAATTTAAATTGCACACGATTTTTATTAAATTGCAAACGTTTTTTTTTAATACACAGATTCAAAGTGAAAAAGAAGACATTAACAAAACGTCATATTAAAAAAAAAAACAATAATTTTACATGAGTAAAGCTCTCATTACAAATATTTGTTGTAAATCTAAGTTGTGTTTAGGCTAACAGTGATTTGTAATTTTAAAGAAAGTGCGTAAAAAGAACACGAAAAAAACAAAATTTTTGAATGACTTAAACTCTCATTACAAATTTTTTTTGTGTTTAAGATAACATTGATTAATTGATTAATAAAATTTTTATAAAATGTTTAAAAGTTTTTTTTTTCATGAAAAGTTAAATAACTCAGTCAACTACTTATCTATGTTTAAACCCAAATATGCGTTGTTATCGTTAATAAACGTACTTTTTGAATAAACTCAATAGTATTATAGTTTCTTAGAAATAATGTATAAAAACGTCACTAAATTTGAAATTTTTTTGAAAAATCTATAAAATTTGTGTTTGCTCGACAATAACACCCAAGTTTCTCCAGTTTTCTTTAATAAATTATACACTGTTCGAAAGATCTCAGTTTCTTCTTTCCAAATCTAGTAAGAAATTAAAAATCGGATCATTATCAACAAAAATACAGGCTTATAAGTGCGCATAGGTACAAAAACCGGTTTTTTACCCGTAAATCCGGATTTTGGAGGTGTCCGGTATATTTCACTATTGGAATCTTGTTTTGGTCGACAAGCCCTACAAGAAAAATAATATCCGGGCCCAGGTTTTTCTATTTCATTCAATTTTGTAACACTGTGTTATCTATTTTTTTTTTTTTCTTTTTTGTTGAAAGAAAATTAAAAATATAATTTTGATTTAATTAACATCAACAAAAAATTTCAATTGATTTTTTCGTTTTAAATAAAAAAATTTGTAATGGTAGAATCGTTGTTGGGAATTGTCATAACCAGAGCTAGATTTAACAC
Organism: Pollenia angustigena; assembly: GCA_930367215.1. Taxonomy (NCBI): domain Eukaryota; kingdom Metazoa; phylum Arthropoda; class Insecta; order Diptera; family Polleniidae; genus Pollenia; species Pollenia angustigena. The sequence continues at coordinate 181,174,939 of OV884057.1, read as the reverse complement.
TGGTTTACAGCCAAAAAATACCAAGAACACCACATGCCTAGATAAGTTAATTGGGACCTCCTGAACACGAAAATCGCTGTAATTTTTTTTCCCAAGTACCGTTTTTTAGATAAATAAATGGCATACTGTTAGAAAGGTAATCAAATGCCTTTTCCATCGATATGCTACAAATTTCCTATCTGATAAGAAATGGCTGAGTAATGGCACCTCAAAGTTCAAAAAATGTCTATTTTTTACGTTTTTTTCAAAATTTTTCATTTTTATTTCGTTTTTTTACTATGTTATATTAAATATCTGGAATAGTATATTTAATTACCAACATTTTAAGCGTAATTTGAAAAAAATCGGATGAAAAATAAAGTTTTTATTAAGGATTTTGTGCACCGACAATATTTTTATCTCATATAAAATTCCTTGTTTTTTAAATTCGTTAAAACTGATGAATTTAAAAAACACGGAATTTTATATGAGATGAAAATATTGTCGTTCCACAAAATCCTTAATAAAAACTTGGTTTGAAATTAAATCCTTTAATTATTTAAAGGGAAGTCTCAAAAGCAATTGGGTTTTGCTGTCTAATTCCATAGAATAAGAAGACCCAAGGTGTTAAAATAATTTCCCGGCGGGAGTCATGTGGTAACAGTGGGTTAAAATCAAAACATTCAATCGAAGTTCTTAAAATGCATAGTAAGTGGCGGATAAACCCTCAAAATAAAAAAATGTGCTTGCTTGTGAAGTGGTAGCTAGATAAATCTACTTTCTAATCAAGGATAAAGTCATTGTTTTAATCAGTCATCTGTTTGGGTATCCAAAAAAGGGAAGTAGCGAATCTGTAATGAATATTTTGGAAAGTTTTCTCAATGAAATTTATACTTTATAGAAGGCATTTTTTGAAGGCAGTTAATCATCAGAAACAAACTATTTAGAAAGACTTAAAAGAGGCATTAAAAAGCCCTGCAACTTGCGGTCTTTAATATTTACCCCAGGGTATTTATTTAAATACACAAATATGTATGTATGTTTTTTTGTTTATACATATACATATTAATGTATAAGCCTATTGATAATTTCATCGCTTTCTCTTTAAATTCCATAAAGCCTCTGTGTAGTCAATAAATTGCTACAAATTGCTGTTAATTCCTAGCAAATATTTTAATTTTTTTTTTTAATATTTCAAAAATGTATAATGAAATTGCCTTTCATGTTTTGTTTTATTTAATTTTTATTTTTTTTAACAAATTGATTGCTCTTATTAAAATTCTTGTTAAAATTTGAAAATTGTCAGTCTTTTTTATAATAAATGATTTTCTCTACACTTTATGGCTTTATGTCAGTTTTTAGTTGTTAAAAGAACATACACATATGTATGTGTATGTAGGTTTGAATATAGATATGTATGCAGTCTTTGTGTAAGCATATACATGCAGCTAAACAAATTAAAGTTATATTCGTTATACAGTTTTTTTTAGTGCATTTGGAGTTATGTCATTTGTTCAATACAGCCATCAATAAAAATAGTTTTGATTGGTAGTCGTTGATTATGACTAGTTGTCAATAGTTGTGACATATTATTGAATGTTAGTAAAATGTTCAACTTGCATAGCAGGAATTTTATTGATTAGTTTTTTAGCAAAAAAAAAAAAAAAATAAAAACGTTACATTTAAAAAGAGCAGATATATCAGGGATGTAGAAAAACAAATTAAATTATATGAGTTTTAATAAAAAGGTTTTGTGTCCTGTTTTTTTATTCAAACTGGAATGTAAAGAATACATTGAACCAATGCAAATTAGTACAGTTGATAAAGGTTTTTTTGTATGAAGTTTGACATTTTGAATACAAACATACAAAAAAGGTAATGCCAGTATAACTCTCTCCCTCTCTTTCTCTGATGTATTTATTTCCCATGTATTGAACTAAAATGAACTTCAATTTATTTTATATGTTAAGTATTAAGGGATTATAAATAACTTGTATGTTATTTATTTCAAGTCAATTTCTTGAGGCTTTGAAAATGGTTTCATTATCAAAAAGAAAGTAAGTAATAGAACCTTTCAGTATACATCCTTCATAAAAGAATTAAAAAGCCAATTGTTCCAGAGAAACAGGTGCAGATAATACCTGGTAGTCCGCAGAGCCAAACTGGCTCCACGAAAAGCCCCCCAATGAAATAACGCCCAGGAAATAGTCCCCAATGAAATAATCCCCAAAAAATAGGAAATAACACCCAAAAGCAGTGAATGAAATAACATCGAAAAATAAATGAAATAAACCCCAAAACGAAAACGAAACAACCCCCAATATTTTGATGTTATTTCATATGAAATAACACCCAATGATGAAAATGAAAGACCCCCAATGAAATTAACCCCATCAAAAACAAAAATGAAATTATGCCCAAAATTCATAAAAGAGTCAGTTTCACCAAGGATTTCATGAAGTCAATATGGACCAACAGCAAAGTCGCAAAATATTCTTAATAATAAGGATATATTCGGTTCAAAAATATTGCTGCAGTTAGTTTACCCGCCCGTAGATCCTTGTAGCCCTGCTCTATTTTTGCAGTTCGGAAGACAATTTGCCTTCTACGTTTGGCCTTTACACGGGGGGGTGCTTTTTAACCATGGGAGGTAAGGCCATAATGGCTTTATTGCTCAATTGAATGGGAGATAAAGCCGTTATGGTCTTATCGCCCAATCATTGAGAGGTAAGGTCATATTTAAAATTTTGCGAAATGAGAGATATATCCATATTTTTTTTCACAAATGAGAGACAAAGTCATACTTTTCCAGAATAGTGTTACGCATGGTGTCAACATTCTGTAAAAGGGAAAATCCTTAGTTATCTTTGAAAAACATTTTTTTATTCTTGTGACGCACGCAGGAAAACTTCATTCAGCGACGCCACCTGCCGCGTCCTACCGGAGGAAAAAACCCCTAAGCACGGCCGCAGGTCGTCACGCAAAAAAACTTTAGTATGCGAAGCCAGATTTCAATACTTAACTTAAGTGTTAAAAATAAAATAACCTCCGAATTAAAAATGAAATAACACCCAAATTAAACACGCTATGAAACAAGCCCCGAATTTTAAAAATTTGTTGGGTGTTATTTCATTGGAGATTATTTCATAATTTGAAAACCCCAAATGAAGAATGAAATAATTCCCAAAAAAAATGAAAAACGGCCCAAAAAAATTGGGAGTTTTTTTCATATGAAATAACACCCAAAAAGTATGAAAAAAAAATTGGGGAATATTTCATTTCTTGTTTGGGCGGTTTTTCATTGGGGGCTTTTCGTGGATCCGCCAAACTTGGCAGGCCTTTCTGTCTTAAAAATTTATAATGGCTTTAAAGAGATCTTTATCTAACACCAAGGCATCCAGTTGAAACCGAGACTTCGGGCCTGGAATGAATAATGGTTGGACTACTTCGGGAATCACGAGGTAGCTGTGGTATTAATACAGAATCGCAGGTAGGAACATTCTAAAACGTGGGGAATTTTGACACACTGGCGGATCTCCCATGTGCTTTTGCTTCTCAACAGATGCTGATTGTCTTTCATCAGCAGTGGTTAGAAAGCGTCTGCTCTTTAGCAAGGAGAAAGTTTATAATTCTGCTCTCTGGAAATTTAAACATGTTATTAGTGGGAGCGCTGTTGCAAAGGGGCGTTCATCATAGAAGGATTAGGTGGAAACAAATATTACCCACATAAATCCCTTTCAAACTGTAGTGAAGGGTACAAGTTGCTTAATTATTTTTTTTTCACAAAGCCATTTTTTAGTTTTCTTTGAGGGCGTGAAAGTAAAATTAATTAAAATTATGTTTACCAGACGTTTCTACCATAATTTTCCCTAACAACAAGTTCTTTTATTTTAATAATTAAAAACACATGGTGTTATAGAATAAGAGAAAATTTATGTGGAAATTTCTCAACCTCAAACCGCCAATAATTAACATTAAAAATGAAACTATAGCAAATAAATAATATAAAAAAAGGATTATTTATTTATAAACTACAACAAAAATTGTAATTAAAAACACTTGTGAATTATTATACAACACAACGCTGGGCGAAAGACTGTGTTTCAATATGCCTATAGGTCCTAAAGGCCATTTGCAAAATAAAAACAATTATATGCATCGATTAACCCTCATCCTGTACTAAAGAAACACAACACCGCATGAGTTTGTGGGTCAATTTGAACGAATTTAGAAAAATCATGCATTTGCTAATTCTGTTAAGTTTCTTAATATCTTGAGCTTTCAAGCTGGGTAGGGCCTTGGATTTAAAACTTTAATATTATAAGGTATTAAACGCTATTTTTTTAAGTGATATTTAAATGAGGGCTATGGTCAAGGCTGTATTAATTTTAATAATTTAACTTACTTTATTAACGTTGCAAATTTAATCTAAATACCAAGATAATAAAATGGTTAAAGATTATATTTCGGAAAGAAGTTTCTAAAGGGCCTATATGAAATTATGGATCGGTTCTGACCATTTTCAATAGGATTTATCCTTTAATATTAAACTGTATACACCAAATTGTATCAAATTAATTTCAAAATTGCGACCTGTACTTTGCGCACAAGGTTTAAATGGACATACAGCCTGTTAACTGGGCGGACGGACATCGTATGATCGGTGGTTACAGAAGTAATATTTTTATGTGTTACACGCACCACCGCAATTGCGTTATACCATGTCCATTGTGTACTCTTAAACATTATTATCTACGTTCCATGTTAGACTAACAACTTTCTTACTTTTTATCACATTTAACATACATACAACTTATGAAGTACTGTTTTTAAGGTGGCCTAGGACGTTCGGCCTTCACTGGATTAAACCTAAAAGTTGTAAATTGGCCCATATACCTTATTAGCCGTACGATGCATACCCAACTTTTTCTACGAGGACACATACCCGGGATATGTTTGTACCTACTAGCTTATTTTGGCTTTTTCTTATGTTTAAATGGTCCAATTTAATTTTGATTTTTTTTTTAAAGCGTAAAAAGTATTTTAAAAATGTTTTAGTTTTGTTTCATGCAAATATTCTACATGGTTCAAAAGATATAAGCAAAAGAGTGCATGCAGGCAACTATTATTCACCAATACCGAGTCCACAATATGTAACAATAATTCATATTCATTTCATTTTTCAAATAAAATAATATAATTTAAACACACTATCAAATGGTGTGCTGCCTTTTATTGTGATATAAACTGGTGTGGCACAAACGTATCCCGGGTGTTTGTTTACGTAGGTGTCGAATTTGGAAGCTCGTAGCTCCTCAACTATTGATCCGAATTGCATCAGATAACCTTTAAACAATTAGAAATTACTTATGTTTCCAAGATCCGAAATCTCTATTTCTTTAGTTAATCCGTTCCTGAGTTACAGCACTGCAAATTTGCAAGTGGATACGTTTGTACCCGGGTGTGTGTGTTCTAGGGTTAAATGAAAACCAAAAAACTTTACAAGCCACCATGTAATAATGAACCAACAATTTGTCGATATGACTTTCTTCTAAAGGCATAAAAACATTTACCAAGCTAATTATCTTTTTTCGCCCGTCACAGGAATTTAGTTTTCTTTATGCCCGGCACTCATCTGCCAATTATTTATTTGCCGTACAGATAAATTATCAGCTGACTCCCAACTTTTGCATCTACTTTGAGAGGTGTTGCCAACTGAAAGCAATGTTTTTGTCGGTATATTGAGAAACCCGAAATCAGTAACAGACAGTTTATTTCTTGAACAAATTTATGTCGACTTTAAGTAACAGGCAGTTTGTCAATACATTGAGAAAATGGCGATAAGTATTGCTATAGATTTAAAAAAAAAGCGCGACAAACAAAATCTTATTAACCCTCCGATGAGTGACAGTTCTGAACTTCACGGCCGTGAGAAAAGGTCCCTACGGACCTTTTTTGTAAATCATGTTTTTTCATATAAAAAATTTTTTTTGGATTTTTTTTTGTTTTTATTGTTTATAACTAAATTCTACATACAAATATGAAGACATGAACTTTATTGCTTTCAAGGAAAGGCACAATATTCTAATTTTATACTACTAGCAGTTCTTAGAATTTTTTGTTCTTAGTATTTTTGTTCTTAGAATTTTTTCTTAGAATTTTTTGTTTTTATCATCATCCCTAATGTCTTTGAGTTTAGGTCTTTGTTTGCAGAACAAGTAAATTATATGTTGAAACAATAAAAAAAATTATAATGATGCCCAAAAACATGCATTTATTAGTGAAATTCAGTACAAGGTCCATACGGACCTATTCACAAGTCCGCGTACTATTCTCACTAAAACCTCAATAACTCCTAAAGTAATGATCCGAGTGATCAGATGATCAGAGTTACTTTGGGGGGGGGGGGGGGGGGGGGGTTGTAGTGGCAGAAGTAATTTCAGTTTGAAAAGGTAAAAAGGTCCTAGGGACCTTCTCACTCATAAATACAAATTTTGAATTCCCAAAAATTACTCTGACAATAAATATTGAAGTGCAGGTGCATAAGAAACTGAACTAGCAAGTGGTTTTGATTTTCTTTTATGTTTTCTTATCTAACAAGTACAATTAATGTTGGTTAAATTCCAAGCAATTGAAGTGGGGTGTGTAAGAAAAAGTTAAATACACTGCTTATTGTTGGTATTTTGTTTAAGCTTTGATTTCGTTGAAAACAATACTTTTTGAGTGTTTGCAATTTTCATTCGCTCTGAAGTTTTTTTTTTTTTTTTGCTAATATCTTTGGCAATCCTAAAACTTTTTTGGGAAAATGATTCCTAATGATCTGGCCTAAGCACCCAGTGAAATACGCATAGAAACTAGCTTATCCTCCAACAAATAATTTTAGTCTATTTATCAAGAATAAAAATTTGGAACTAAGCACGACAAACGAAATCTTATTCCCAAAAATTACTTTGATTATGATATAGGAAAATATTTAAAAAACTAATAATGTTTCCGGGAATTATTGGCTTTAATTAAATTTCTGTTGGCATCTTAAAAAGACTGATTAAACTGTTTTAATTTACGCTTTTTTAATAAAATGATCATTTATACGTATGGAAAGTAATAAGCCCATCATTAATTATATGAGCATATAAAATGTTTCCATCCAGCAAAGTTTATGATTGCTGATACATTCATGGTATAAACACAACTGGGACGAACGACGAACTCTGCATAGTACGACGAATTAGTCGGTAAGAATTCGCTGTGTAAATTCGTCAAATGAGACACAATAAGTGTGTGAATCTAAGATTTTTTTTTAATTTATAAAAACTATTAATCGGGTGTGTTCTAGAATCCGAATCCACTCAAAATGGATTACTACAGCATTTTTGGTGCATTGCGATTTTGCGATCTCAAATTAGTTTTTAGGTTTGTTTTAAATTTTGCAATTTTTCGCGAATTTCAGCCATGTTCGCGATTTGTTCCTGGAAGTTTTCTGATTCTTTGCAGCTTTAACGATTTATAATAAATAGTACACTTCGCTTTCATGCCGAATCCACTCGAAATGGATTACTACAGCATTTTTGGTGCTCTGCATTGCGATTTTGCGATCTCAAATTAGTTTTTAGGTTTGTTTTAAATTTTGCAATTGTTCGCGAATTTCAGCGATTTTCGCGATTTGTTCCTGGAAGTTTTCTGATTCTTTGCAGCTTTAACGATTTATAATAAATAGTACACTTTGCTATCATGCCGCTGTTAGCAAAGTTTTGCGAATTTCCGCTAATTTTGCAAATTTTACCGAATTTTTGCCATTCCTTAAAGTTTTAGGGACTTTTAATCAATTTTATGGCTTTTTTGAAATATTAAAATTTTTTGCGAATTGTTTCAATTTTTTTTTTTTTTTGTTATTTTCCGACATTTTGTTTGTTTTTCTCTCATTAAGCGATTTTTAATAAATTTTAGTGTTTGTTTAAAAGTTTGCAATTTTTTTTTTGCGAATTTTAGCCAAGTTCGCAATAGAAGCCCATTGTCCCATTGTCCATTCTTTACAGATTTAACGATTTTTAATAAATATTGGACTTTTCTATTATGCTGCGCTTTCTTTTTCCCAATTTGTTCGTCGTTCGTCTGCGTAAGAAAAATAAATAAACCTATCGCAGAGTTCGTTACGCATGACGAATTTCGGTCTTCGCAATGATTGTGTGTGCTTTCATATCACCAATGTGTTCCACATATTTCTGGTGACGAATATTCGTTGCGAATAATTCGTCGTTCGTCCCAGTTGTGTTTCTAGCATCATATGGTTATAGAATTTTTTTTCATTTACAAATGTTGATTTAAAAATAATATGATGACTAAAGCGAATAAGCAAATATTGTGTTCTGAACGATATGGACTTTTAATTTTATTAATAAATTTAAAATTGCATAAAGAGCCAACAAAAAATGTATTTATAATAGTTTTCCTTTGTGTTTTCTCTTGAAATTAAAGCGTTTGTGTAAATAAAGTCTAGTGTTTGTGTGTGAGGTTTTTGCAAAATCATAAATTATTATAATGAAAAGTAAATGAAAAGTCCATTAACAAAAGTTAAGAAAAAAAAAATTTAAACATGAATACACCTACAGTTGCAATTATTGTGTGAATGAGTTCATGTCATGTATGTGTACTAAGTGTAAGTGTTTGTTTTAAATAGTTAATAAATTAAATGCGTTTAAGCATTTAGCAACATATTAATCAATTTATAAAATGAATCGTTATATAAATAAAATGTAAAACTTTGTTTAATTAACGTATTTAAAATAAACTTACAATATTTAAAGAATTACAGAAATATGCAATGTAAATTTATAGGCGATACTGATTATCATCCTTTAATAATTTTTACAATGATGCCAGCTTCCATACAGCATGAGAACAATGACAATATTTGTAGTACCAAAATACAGAACACAAATATTTTATGCTATGCAAATTGACCATATTGATAAAAATACATATCGTCTCCTCAGAATTGTTTTGACCCAAGAGCCATTTTTAAAAAAAATTAAGACACCAAAGTAGTCCTGTGATAGGTCTTTGGTGGAAGAGACCGGTTCTAGTTTTAACACTTTCTATGAATAAGACCTATCACTTTTACATGGGGTTGTCATTGGAGGGAGTCAATTGACACCATTTGACCAGTCACAAATCTATTCTCAATGGACGTGTTTAGTGACAGTTACTTAAATGTAGTATTATTTCAATACGATGTAGTATTATTTCAATAAAACAAGTCCTAGAATTAAATTCAAGAGCCAAAAAAAATGTATCACACCACCGGTGAAGACTGTACTGTAATTCATTACTTTTTCTAGCTTTTTGTTCTCCATAAACCAGTTACATGATTGGTTCTCCTTTTACTGGTCATGAGTTCTTTCTTTTTGTACCTGTTCTATTTTCACAACTCCCAGGACCAGTCTGTGGGGCCAATTGACACAAATTTCCCGCAGGGATATTTTACTCAAATATACCCCTTTTTATTCCAATATCCATAACACTGCAATGTTCTGTCTAATACTGAACCGATGGTCACCGTTAGTATGGATTGCCTGTGACCATGTTGAATTCTTCTTAGCTTCGAGCTTTTCTGACTTTTTGTCGTTTATTATAAGTCTAACGTCTAACGTCTTAAATTTGACACACAAAAAATCAAGCTAAAACACAGAATTTTTTTTAATTTTTTCCCTTTTTTCCATCCGGTTACTAGTATCCGGTATTAGTTTACATATAATTAACAGTATTAAAAAGGATATTATTTTCTTTAACAAAACATAATTAAATTTTCAACAATATAAATAAATATTTGCAAACATTTTTAAAATTCATGTTTTTTTTTTTTTTTTGTTGTTTGTTAAATCCGCTGTCTACAAGTACTTGCATGTTTTATTTATTAATTTAATAATAAATACGAGTATGTAATTATTTTTATATTTTTTTTTAGAATTTAAAATTTTGCAAACAAAACTAAGCATAAATATTTTATTAAATTAATAATTTATATTTGCAGTACAATATATTTTTTTCTTTTACTTCATTTTAATGGCATATTTGATTAAAACAAATAAAAAGCTAAAAAAAAAAGTAAATAAAATATTTCGTCTATTTTATTTTATATTTTTTGTGTAAAGTGTAGTCGAATTAGCTTTTTGCTTGATTTTCTAAAGTTTTTTATTTTGTAAAAAAAATTAATTAAAATAAAAACTAACAACAAATTTTCATCGACATTTGTTTTTTTTTTTTCTTTTTGTTTGTTAAATTGCAAAAAACATAAATAGTCAGCATAAAAATTTGATTGCATCCATAACACAAACCACCAGTACAATATAAAATCAATTCCATGAAATTTTAAAATTTTAATTTAAATTTACTTTTTTATAATCTTGTGTTTTCATTTAGTAATTTTAAAACAAAACAGCCATAGCTTTTTCCTTTTTTTTTTTGCAATTAATAAAAATATTTATAAAATATTAACAAATTATACAGTAATAATTAATTTGAATTGAATATATATATATTATATATAAATATAAATAACTAAAAAAAAAAAAAACAAAACAGAAACATATTAAATTTTAAAATAATATTTAAGAAAAATAAAATTAATTGCATTAATTTATTTATATTTTTACTTTTTTAATAAAAACAAAAAAAAAAAAATACAAAAAAAAAACAACTACAGGGCTCGGATCTGCCGATATACATTTGGTATGAAAGTTATCCAGAACACATCGAAGACGGTTACAAGGGACGTGTGTCGCGTGTGTCACCGGACTCACCATTCGGTTCGGCATCACTTAATCTGACCAATATCAAGGAGTCGGATCAAGGATGGTATGAGTGTAAAGTTGTATTTTTAAATCGTGATCCCAAACAGCATAAGAACGGTACATGGTTCCATTTAGATGTACATGCACCGCCCCGTTTTAGCGTAACACCAGATGATATTATTTATGTTAATTTAGGTAAGTTGAAATATGAAAATTTTATTCAAATATTTTTTAAAATGACACAATTTTGGGTGGGGTGTCACAAAGCCATAGGACATAAAGCCATAATGGCTATATGTCTCAATCCAAACGGACATAAAGCCATAATTTTGATATGGCCTTAAGTCTCATATCAATTTTAATGGAATGGGAAATAAAGCCATTATGGTGTTATGTCCCATTTGATGTGTTGCGTTACAAATGCTTATATGGTATAACAAAGACCTGCTTCGCTAACTAAAGATTCGCTGTATAGCCGGCCTTCGGCCAGGCGCAAGGATTTTCTCATCCATGGTATAACAAAGACCTGCTTCGCTTACTAAAGCTTCTCTGTATAGCCGGCCTTTTAGCGGACGCAAGAATTTTCTCCTTTATGGTATAACAATTACCGATTTCGCTAAGTAAAGCTTCTAAAATCTGTCTTGTTTCCGAACGAAGGCCGTTTACGCAGAGAAGCATTAGTTAGCGAAGCCGGTGTTTGTTATACCATAGAGGAGAAAATCATTGCGTCCGGCCGAAGGCCGGTTATGCAGAGAAGCACTTGTTAGCGTAGCTTTTTCGGGTTTTTTCCATATATGATCGACGTCCCCAAATTTAGGGGCTTAGTTCATTTTGGGTTTGGGGAGTTAATTCATTGGGGACTTAGTTCATACCGCCATTTTTGACATAAAACAGGGCGACATGAAACAACAAAGCATTTTCGACATGAAATAGGGTGAAATACAATCATTATCAAAAGTATGGCTTTATGTCTCATTTTACGGAAAAAATTTATGGCGTTCAGTCCCATTATATTGAGACTTAATGGCATATGCCCTTATGTCTCAATGGAATGGGACTTGACGCCATATGGCTTTATGTCCTATGGCTTTGTGACACCCCACCATTTTGTTATACATACGGACGGACGGACCCGTATGACACGTTAATTAATTTTTAAAAGAATTGATCTGAGAAATACTTGTATATGTAAACATTATTACAGGTAAAACTCGATATAACAAATACTCACTTTAACGAAAATCCGATATAACGAATGAATAAATTTTTTCATTAGTTACCTTATATAACGAACGATCAACATTTGTTTGTTCCGGTTTAACGAATGGATAAATGTTGAATGTTTTTTTGTTTCAAGTAGTTTTAAGCATAATAAAAGAGTTTTGTTTGAAGCACAGAGCACAGTTTGAAGTGTTATGCAAGCAAGATGTTAAATAGAAAAATAATATCATTCAGTGAAAAAATAAAAATTTTAAAAGAATGTAAAAAGGTGTAAGTCTCTCTCTAATATCGCAAAAGTATGGAATACCATCGATTTTCACTTTAACAAAGATGGTTAATAAAATTGATTACACAAATCTTTAGTGATGAGAGTACTGCAAGAAAAAGCAGTTGAAAAAAGTTTGCAAGCTTCATACAACCAATCATTTATTACTGAATTTTTAGACAAATAATTTTCCCCAATATGTAAACACGTACTTACGTATGCAAGTTCAGTAAACATGAATATACTTGTAATAATATAAAAGCTCGATTTAATGATAAATGTAGCTAATTTTTTATTTATCATACAAATTTTCTAAATAATTTTTAAGCCCTCCTCTTCAAGTATAGGGCTGCCAGATGTTTGAACCTATCAACCAGGACACATGGAAAAAATGGATAAAAAATTATACCAACAGAAAAGTTTTTTTTTAATACATATGTATGTAGTATATCGCACCCTAAATACTAAAGGGTCACAACTCAAAACTTTTCAAAAATTACTTTTTTTCATAAATTAATTCCCATAAGGCATAGCAAAACTTTCTTCAAATTGAACTTTTTTAATAGGGGAACTAATTTTTTTTTTAAATATTATCACCATTTTTACATAAACAGTTTTTTGGCACTCCTGAAAATTTAAGAATTTTGAGTTGTTACCTTTTAGTATTTAGGGTGCGATATGTAAAAACCACCCAGTTTTTTTTTTTAAATCTTCATCTACATAAAAACGACGAAAAATAATAAAAAGTTGAGCTTAAAATGTTCTAAACTAAAATAGTTTTCAGAAGATTGCACTTTTTCTAGAACTTCATTTCGGTCTTTGATATACATAGTTATAAAACAGGTAGCATATCATATTAAAATCAAACTTACATTGAATAATACTCTCCAGTGTTTCAGTCATAAACGAATTTCTTTTTTTACTCCATTAAGCAAGCTAAGTACTCAACTTGAAAAAAATCAAACTCTTTTAATTATTCTTCAACCAACTCGACAACTGTCAAACTAATCAATTGAAAAAGCCATACACATGATTGGACAACGACCGACTCAGTTGACAATTGAATTGAATTAGAGAAAGCAATTTGTTATCGGTTTTCGATTACTTATAAAAGTTGTTTACACGGTATAACTTTTTACAGCCACAAGTTGAAACAAAATTTGAAAGAGGATTGACTATCATCTAATATTGTTGAAGGCTTTTACCAGCTTTACACCAGATAACAGTTGAATTTAATTAAAGTTATTTATACAATTACCTTATGTCAGCAGTATTATAACAGAAATCTTAACCTTTGTTAACAATTTAAATCAGCAAAAAACAAATTTGTTTGTCTTGGCCTGTACAAAAAACAAGGACAATTAAATAGTGGACCAGGACACCAGGACAAGTAGTCTAAAATCAGGACAATCCTGGAAAACCAGGACGTATGGCAGGCCTATTCTAGTAGTGAGTCAGGTATTCTAAGTTTGTAATTTTTGTGTTTTTTTTTAATATTCATTAACCAAGTCCGTCTGAAGAGAAAAATAAGGTCTCCAAGTATTTTCAAACCTCCTGAACCGTTAAAGAAAAAGTTATGGATCCAAATTTGGAAAAACTTTCTAAAAATCCATATTTTATATTCTTAAATCTTACAAAAACAACAAGCACTGATTGTCAATAAATTTTTCTGAAATTTGTTGCACATATATGACTAGAAATTACTCAACGAAGTTTATGCAGTTCGGTTTATTATTTAAAATATGCCCCATATGCGTACTGTTCCTATGTGTACTTAATAAAAATGGAGTCAATACACGGAAGTAATTATTTGCTAAAGTCTAGTTTACACGGTAATACAATGTATTACGACATTGCAGAAGATGATGTAGAATGAGAAAAATCTTATCATGTAAAAGCAAAATGTATTGAGTTAGAGAAAAAACGAATATAAAATCTGACAAGCGGTGGGTAAATTTGTATTTTTCTTAAGGCTCAACCATAATATGCATAGTCTTGCTTAAATTACTGTCAAAAATTAACAGAAAGTCTCTCAAATGTATTAATGAAAACAAAATAAAAAACATTTGATTCCGTACAGAATGTGCGATTAGATTCGCACCTTGCTTAAGCAAATGACAGTTTCATTAAACTTAGCAAAAAGTTACCTAAAGTTCAATATGGGTTGGCTCATGTAATTTACATGTATTCGCTCATTCGCTTAAGCCAATTTAAGCACATTGTTGTTGGGCCTTTAACCATTTTAGAAACTTATGTATTCTCATCACACCAGAGGTGTATTTAAAGTAATACAGTGCGAGCTCGATTTTCGTCAGTCGAGAAAATCTGGCCTGTTGCAATTACCGAAAATTTGCAATGACCGACCATTGGTTATTAAACTTAATGACAGCATATATTTTAATAAACATCCTTATATTTTATCGTTTAAATAAATCCAAATTAAAATCGTGCAAAGTTTAATAAAGCAATTGGCTTATGATATTATCCAATTGTTTTAACATATCGATGATTTTCTTCCGCTACCACGTAACTCGATTTGTCCGATTTTTGGTTTTAACCGGAAAAGTAACCAGTAAATACCGCCTTACAATTTTGCAATTTTTTTGTTTGGCGGAATATCGGATTATTTCCTAATTCTTGAATTATAAAAGACTATATTGCAAAAAGTTTCAAATATTTGGTAAAAAAAAAGAATTCTGTCTCTCCTGAAAAGTAGTTGTTTTTGAGCACGAAGTTGCGAAATAAACCATCGATATGTACGCTTCTGAATAAAGAACACACATAAGGTGTAAAATAGAAAAAACATGTATATTTGCATTCTGATACTTAGTCAAACCTTTTTTTAACAGCACTAGAGGTAGAAGTGCACTACACGTGGAAAACGAAAGCGCATGAAAAATAGCAGGTTACACAACGCTCGCTCTAAAAGTATTTTCTGTCATATGTTTTTAATTTATTTAACACTTTGCATATACCAAGCTACGGCTCTTTTTTTTTTTTGTTTTTAAAGTCTTTGCGTTTTTCTTAACAATTCCTAATATTTTCGAATCCATATTCTGTTTTTGAAACAGTGTCTACATCAGAGAATTGCAAAATCACTATTTTTCTTGATTTATTCATACGCTCAAATTTGCATTCACTCTTTGCCTGCAAAACAAAGTTCAACGTTGGTAATTTTTAAAGCGTTTCTTACACATTTGATTTTTGCATGTGTGCGTTTTTTATTAAAAGTGCTTTGTTTGCATTTTTTGTTGCGCATGCAATATAACATAACTTTGTAAATTCAAAAGGCACAGATTCTTACCCCCATATTCATAAAAAATATTTTTGTTTTATTGGAGGTTTATTGAACGAATTTCCTATGAAAATGTGTTCAATAAACCTCCAATAAAATAAAAATATTTTTTAATGAATATGGGGGTTATACTTTTGCATTCAAGTAGTCATTGTCCACTCGATGAGACGCTTTGTTAACATTAACAACAATAAACCACTCGATGAGACGCTTTGTTAAAATTAACAACAATAACAAGAATACATTGTTCAAAAGTACTACTGTACTTTTTAAGAAACGATAAAAAAAAACTGCTGTTTCTATGGAAATTGTTTGTACCTACATAGGTATATGCGTTTAGTTTCATTTCAATTTTTTTTTCTTGTACTAAATAGTAACTGCTGAATGAATACATGAGTAATGATTGCTTAATTTCTGGCTTTTTTGTTTGTATTTTATTTCTTTGCCAAAACAATCATTGTCGGACCAAACACGCAAACATCTTAATTGGCAAACGAAGCTAAACGATGGAATAAATAACAAAGCACGATGTGCATTATTGGAATGACTGCAAACGCAAGTTTGATTGTATGACCGCAAGCGAGTGTATTTGTTGCCGTTGATTAAATGCTATTTTTTTTCAATCGCATAAAGCTGTTCTCTGGTCTACATCTTTAAAAAAATTTTTACCGAAATACATCGTTTTTATTACGATTACTAAATATGTTGTCAAATCTAAAAAGTGCCTAGCTTTAACCTCGTAAATACATTTTTTGGTAAAACGAATGTTACTTTCTTTTATCACTCTTTTATCATTTGAAATCTTAAAATCTTAACAAGCCTTCTCAAAATTGTACCCCAAATAGCAAAGTTCTACTAAATCACCCTCTAAATAATCGTAGTTTTAAAAAATGGTAGAAAAAAATACAAATTGTAAAAAGCACTAAAGGCACTAATGAAAAATTGAAAAAGCACCAAGTTAGTGCTTTTTTTTAGTTTGGCACTATGGATAAAATTTTGGCGTTTTGAGGCATCAAAAAGCACCATAAATAGTGCCAAAAGCACTAAGTTGGCATCACTGATTGAAGGTGGTAACATTTTTATATAATAAAAAACCCAACTAAAATCAACTTAGGAAATTTTGTTGTTGTGTTTGTAAAAATTGTAAAACTGTAACCATCTGATTTTTTGTTATTAACTCAGCTGTTTAATATCTGTACTTTGATTTTACTTGTAAAATCCGTGTAAACATGAAATATACTTACAATATATGTTTATTTTTTGTTTTTTAAACACGGAGAGAATTTCATTATATTTTGATTGTACAAAATCGTAATACATTGAACTACCGTGTAAACCAGCCTTAAATATGGTCTTAACCAAGAAAATGTTGCATGATTCGCGGACAATCCAAAAATTGCTTATTCTTAATAAAAACTTGGGGCCAAATTACGGCATTCGACATCGATCGAAATTCCCATTTAAATTGTATTGTATATTCGATCGATATCGAATGCCGTAATTTGGCCCCTGCACTTTCGTGGTAGTTCCTATACATACCAGTTAAGCTTCCCAGCCGTTAAAAAGGATTAATTTCACACACGCGTTGAATATTCTTAGTATGGTTTGTTTCAATATTGTGCTGCTCTTAGCCTGTTTAATTTATGAGCTATGTAGCTTTTTGTTCGCCCATATATAATAATTATACTACCTAGTCACCTCCTAGAATGAAATATATGTTAATGAAGTGACTAAAACAGGAAAATTTTTTTTTTTTCCATGACCCAAATACAACCTTTTTTGCTTTTTATATATATCGCTGCCATTAAAATTTCGATCTCATCATATCTCAAAAAGGGCTTAATTTTGCCATTGTTAACCCATTATTGCCGGTACCCGAAAATGTAAGCCAATTTCGTTGAAACTTTGCTCATATTATTTTTTTGGTCTAACTAAAATATATTTTAAGTTTCAAGAAAATGGAACGATTGGTTTCTGAGATATGAGTTGGTTAGTTTACCTACCAGTGGGCCGATTTGTTAAGTAATTTTGGAATAATACAATCCGACCTCGCAGATCTAAAAGAGATAAAAAGGAAATTCCCCGTTTTTTTAAGTCATTTTAAGTAAGAAATCAATCCACTAAAGTATAATTAACAAACAGGTGGCGTTATTACGCCAAATAATTATATAGTGGTTCATAGTGAGGTTTGATTAATTGCGTAAAATAAAAACATAAATTTGAAGGGGAACTTAAAATTGTTATTTTAGGTAAAAAAAAAAACCATTTGTGGTATTTACTTTTTGAAAATGCCATCACGTAAATATGAGGTGGTTCATTCGGAACTCAATGAAAATCCGGTGTTTTATCATGAAATTTTGTTAAGTGATGAAGCACATTTCTGGAAGAGTACCACGATCTAACTTTACATCCATTTAAAACAACGGTATGGTGTGATTTCTAGGCTGGTGGAATCGTTGGTCTATATTTCTTAAAAAATGAGGAAAATCAGAATGTTTTCGTCAATGTTAACCGTTATTGCACCATGTTAACGGACTATGCGCTTCCTGAAATTCAAGCCCATGGTCTCGGTGAGCTCTGGTTTCAGCAAGACGGCGCTACGAACCATACAGCGCGGGAAACAATGACCTTGTTGAGAGATCATTTTGGTGAGCACTTAACTTTACGTTGTGCTAATTGGTCACCTAGATCGTGCAATATCACACCTTTGGACTATTATCTCTGAGGATATGTAAAGTCTTCAGAGGTCTTCAGAAATAAGCCAGCTACGATTGACGCTTTGGAAGCCAACATTAGTAGTGTAATTCTCGAGAAACCAATCGTTATGCTTAAACGAGTCGCCCGAAATTGGACCATCCGAATGGCTCACCTTATTTGAGTCATGGCCAATATTTACCTAATATAATTTTCAAACAGTAATTGCCAAAAATTTTTCTTTCAACCGTTAATCAAACCTCACGATGAATCACCCTTTATTAGACCACTTTATTTGGAACGCAAAACTTTCAAATACCGTCAAGGCAAATTCATAGCTCGCCCGAATTTGCTCTTAAAAATATCTAGCTTATTTTTTAAAAATCCCAAGGCAAATTAAAATTTTAGGCAAACTTTCAAGGCGAAAACAGTAAGATGATCTCTCGAGTTCACATGTAGTAAATACGGCTTGAATACCATGTAAAAGTACTGATAACTTAAGCTTACGGCGAATTGAATTCGCCATTGCCACCACCTCATTCAATGCGCCTTGCTCACGATTCTAATAAATTTTGCCTAATTTGCTATATGTTTCTGCCAAATGGTAGGTAAAATTACCACAAGGATAGTTGAGGTTATCTCAAACTTTTAGTAGAAGTAAATCAAATTGAATTATGTACATAATAAAAGTAGCCGAAATGAGGTTTTAGAAACAGTTAGCACAAAACAAATTTTTATTTTTTAAATAATTTTTGTATTTGATTCGAAATATGGTATTTTTTGGAGCTTAGCGAAAATCCTTGCTTAACGCGAAAGGATAACAAAAAATAAATATCCTTCAAATTGTTTTCTTCAAAGACATTAAGTTAAAGTAGAAACTAAACGAAAACTAGATATTTTTTATACGATAGGATTTATACTTGACTAAAGAGCTGGTAAGTAAAATTACCGGCTGGGCAATAATGGGTTAAGCCACGAAGAACGATAATTATCGATTATAATCGATATGATGATATGGAACTTTAAATGGCTGCGCTACATATAAAAACGAAAATAGCTGTATTTGGAGGTTTGGCAAGAGAAATGTTTTTCTGTTTTGGAAACTTCAATGTCATATCTTTCATTCTAGCAGGTGACTGGCACACCATAGTTCACAGTAAATTATCTCAAACTCTCGAGTCGACCCGGTCAACTGTGTACTAATGGAATACACTTGTTTCATTATCTTCTCCAGCACTATTGTAGAAAACCTTGCTTTTCGTCAGCATTGGTTGAGAAAGGGTTGGAACAGTTGTCATTGTTCAGGACGGATATCACAGACCCCTCATATAGCTCTCGAATGATTTTGATGAGTTTTTCGGGTACACTTTTCTTTTTTACACATGCCCGATGTATCGTATTAAAAGATTTTTAAAATCAACAAACACTACACAGAAAAACTAAAAATTGTCTCTGTCAAACAATTTTTTGATTTTGCTCCTACTACGAAAATGATTATCTTATATGTATATAAATACGGGAACAATTTTGTGGTGGATTTTTAAGTATCTTATCGTCCACCGATTTTAATGAAACATATATCGTTTTAAAGGAATTTGTGTGTAGATATGCACAATATATTTTTTATTACATTTTTTGATTTAAAATGTTTAAAAAGCGTTTTAATTTATCTTACAGACAAACGTACAAAGTTGGGTGCATAGTGCATTCTTGCCGTTCTCTTAAAATATGTACGTTTTTGTTATATAACGCATAACGCATTTCTTGAAAGTAAATGTCGAGTGGTCGAATTTCGGCCACCGGGCGAACCTAGTATATATAAATTGTGAATATTTTTTCCAATAACTGATATTTTTAATTGTTGTTAAAAAAAATGATCAAAAAACATTACCGCTTCAAACAATGTGTTAACTGATTTTATTAAATAAAGCTCAGCTTTTGATAATTCCCAACAACAATTTTACAAGTTTTAATTATTTTATTTTAAACGAAAAAGTCAATTAAGATATTTTGTTATTTAATTAAAAATGTATTTCAAAACAACTAAAATGGTAATTAAATCAAAATTATATTTTAAATTTTCTTTTAAAAAAGTGAAAGAATTGAACTACTTTTTAGACAATTTTTTTAAATGGATAAAAAAAATAAACGAACTAAATAAAAAAAATGTCAATTCATATAGGAAATGTGGTAGAACCGATTTCCATAATTTCCGAAAACGTCAGAGCGACAAAAAAAGAATGCAAAAATACCTTATCAGCAGGTTCCGGACTTTTATGCAGTTAAAATCACGTTTTATGCGCATAAAAAATGCACTAAAAATAGAAATATATGCGGTTAATAATTTTAAAAATATGCAGTTAAAATTACATTGATTTTTTTTATAAGTGATAAGAAAAAAACAAAAGTAACAAGAAAAAACAAAAATAGCATGAACAACGTTAAAATTCAGTCTCATAAACGTAAGTAAAGCACAATAACCACAAAATTAGAAGTTAAAATAAAGTATATCACAAATATATAAAGAAACAGTAAGACAATCATGTAAATTAAGTCACTAGTAAAGGCCCAACTATATTATGCATAACCATAAACCATATGGAACTTAAGAAAACTTCTAGTTAATTTTAGATGCCTTTAGAGATATATGTATTTGTATTTTTCAAAATAAAAGTTTACTGCCTGTTTTTCAAAACAAAATAAAACGGAAGTGATAGGTGCATGATTAAATGCTGAAAGTTTCTCTGTGGTATATTCAATTCCACTACGCTGTTTTCGACAACAATTAATATCATATCTGCAAGCAGTTAAGGATTTAAAACAATAAATTTAAATTCTTAATTTTTGTTAAACTTTATCAAGCGTGCGACGAATTTGTTAACTTAGTTAGGTTACCTTCCACAAAATACATCTTATTTATGGCCACATCAATTAACTTAAATTCACCATTGTTGAATCCGTTTATCACATCTTTGATTTGGAAAAAGTTTTTAGAATAATACATAATTGCTTTCAACCACTTCCCCATCTGGATGTTATAGGCTGCAGAGGAAGACATTAATCTGGATAACTTATATTACAAAATATTTTTCCCATTAGAAATTAATAAATAAATATCATCGAAATTGTCTTTTTTTATCTCTTCTGCGGAAAGGGTGAATGGCAGAATATAGCAATTAAAACAAGTTTTTTCAAAATATGTAACAAAAGTAAGCAATATCAGCAATATATGCAAAAATATGCAATCAAAGCAAAATATGCACTAACAAATCGATGCCATTCGACTGCAAATTTCTTGATTCGCAAAGATATTTTGTATATGGTTATCTCACGCAAAGAAAAAACATGGTTGTGGTAAACATATTCTAAGAGCAACATATTATGATAAGAATTATGATTGTAGCCACCATATTAAGATTATTATTTAATCATATTATGACTAAATATACTCGTACTATTACATCATAATATTTTTCCCTTAATCATATTATTATTCTGTTAATCATACTAAGTTAAGAAATAATCAAATTATTGTCATGTTAATCATAATAAGCTAAGCAATTAATCATATTATTGTCATGCTAATCATAATAAGCTAAGAAGTAATCATATTATCATCATGTTAATCATAATAAATTTAGAAGCAATCATATTATGATACAGCACCTTTCATAGCTGTCATAAAAATACAAAATAAATTTAAATATTTTTGAATCGATTTTTTATTTTGTGGCTTTTTACAATTTTTCTTAATGTTAATCAAATAGCGGAGTTCAATATAAGGCTTGCAAAAGAGCAAATGAAAAATCTGTGGTTTTCATGGGCAACCTCGTGTGTCCATTTTTTCGATTTTAAGATGTTGATGCCATATTGCCTAATTTTGAACACTCTTTAAATTTTTTTGAAAAAAGATGGATCAATTTCGATTTTTTAACGTAATGACAAAGTTTAAAATGGTCAATACCTAGCCCATGGTTTGATCTAGAATGGGTTTTCGGTTTGCCTGAACAATTTGTTTTAAGACATACGCGGTTGCCCACGAAAACCACAGAAATATCGTAGCACTTTTATAAAATATTACGAAATCTCTGTGTGTTTTGTTGTTGGATTTTACAAAAAATCTACGATATTTTGCATTTGCACTATTACATCACTAATACTTGAATGAACTCCGCTAATATTTTAATTTTTTAATTTCTTTAAACTTATTTTTTTATGGAATTTTATCTTTAAATTGTTCAACCGCTCACAAATAAAAAAAACGACACAACTGCTTCAAAATTATTTTACAAATGGCGCTAACATAATATGATTAGAGTAAAAATAGTTTGATTGCATCTTTAACATAATATGATAAACGTATAGAAAGTTATCATGTTATGGCTATTAAATATCATGATATGGTTGTGAGAAATATAGTATGTTTAGAAAGTTATCTTAATTTAATTGTGAGAAAAATAATTATTTTTCGGCCAACAATACTCAAATTCATAATAGCGATAAACATTGACATGTTTACAGTAACTATAATATTGTTGATATTAAATAAAAATAACAATTATTTGTGTACGACAACAATACATTGTTACATTAAACATAGTGTTGTTGCCGCAACCATGCCCAGCCATATTTTTTCTCTGCGTGCTCCGACTGACTAGAACAAATATGATTTGCATAAAACTCCGAGCCTTGCTTATCAGTTATGTTTTAAAATCGATCCTTTTTAGTTGGTGCGATTTAAAAATCCATTTCTAAAATATAGTTTTGACATTTTTTTCAAATACTGTTCAAATACCATACATACATACATACATACTAGGAATCCCAATGATAGCGAAAAGCGTTCCCGCAATCGAAAATTGTGAAAATTAGAGCGGTGTTGTGGGGATAATTTTCTTTTTCATCTGGCTCAAAATGGCCGAAACTTTTGATGCTGGTATATTGAATATTTTTTTAAACAATTAACTGTTGATTTGACTTTACACAGAAAGTAAATTTTTCTTCTCTCAGAAAAGTTAAGAAACAAAACTTTTGTCAGTTCTTCTAGCCTTCTGATTTTGTTTGAATTTTTAAAAATATGAAAATTTTAGACTGGAAAACTTGGAAATATATTCACCTAAACAATTTTTTAACATTTAATAAACTGGCAATCCCAACCATTTTTCAAATTCTTTTATAACTGAATATTATTCTGTTTTAAGCATCCTGCACAAAAGGTCATTTAAAAAAAAAATAGATGGAAAAGTGTCCTCTAATAATAACCCTTGATTTTTTACAAACGTAGTAATATTTTTATACCAATTTTTCAAATATAAGTGCTTTTTTATATTCCTAACTACAAACACATACATACATGTATATATTTGTATGTACATAAATTTACCGTTTTCTAGCACATGATAAATAAGATGTTCTTTTTCATAAATAATACTTTAAGAAGAAATGAAAATGAGCAAAAATTGTCAAAATATAACTGGAGCACATTAATTTTATTATGTATTTTTTTTTTGTATATTTTACTTTTCTCATGCAGGGAAAACCTTAACTTACTTCTTTTTTTAAATATTTTTAAAAATGTAAAAAGAAACTTTCAATAAGACAGTAAGCATTACTATATCCTTAGTAACGTAAGTACATACATACCTATAAAGTAAATAGAATTTTTTTAACAAAACGACTAAATAAATGACTAAAACATTTCTACTACATTTATCAAGATTTACAAATACAATTTATAACCAAACATTTATTTGCAAAGTTATCATAAAAAGTGTGTGTATACATTAAGGTATAGGAAAAAAAAAAAAATAAAATCATGTGAAGCTCAAAATGGCTAAGGAAAAAACCTTTAAAAACATCATAAAACACCAGAATAAGGAAATTATGAAAATATACCTTTTTATGTGAACTTATATGTGAATGCATGGCAAGGAAATTAAGTTCGGTCAAGTGAGTTCATATGGTGCACCATACACAATGTATGGAAAGTTGCTGGTTTAACTGAACCAGAACTGAATTAGAACTGAACTTGAATTGAACTAGAACCGAGGTAGAACTCGTCTAGAACTGAATTAGAACTGAACGCACAATGCAAATAACATAGATAACACAAACATTTAAAGTCGTCACTGTAAAGCTAAGATCCCACTATCGGCTCAAATAGCACAACCTGTGACGATTTTTTCGTGCTTTATCGGCGCAAATTTAAAAACATTGCACAAATTATTCTTGAATGGTCCCATTATCGTCGCACATTGTGAGAATTTTTTTCGTTTCATATCGGCCAAAACTCAATTGCGACAATAATCGGTACAATGCGGTCACACTATCGTGCTATTTGGTCAAATTAAATCATATGTTTTTATTATTTGCTTGTTGGCAGACATAATTTTACTTTAGAAATTCGCAAAATTCTCCGTCTGAATATTCCATTATGTTTCCCTACAGTTTTAAATAATACATATAATAAAAATTGTATTAAATTTTATTCAAACTTACTGCACTTGTTTTTTTTTTTTTTTTTTTTTTTTGTAATTATTGTTTTGTAAAAGATGTTTACAATTCAGGGATGGCAAAATAGATACAACTGCAATGTTTTGGTAAAAGCGAATTGTTGTCTTTCATTTAACAGTACAACTGTCCTATTTAACGTTTTAACACATTAATAATAGATAAAGCAAATGTAATTTTGATACAATTAAGCTCAAAAAAGGAAAACTTTAGAAGCCAGTTGGTGCAATTTAAAAATTTCGTTTTGCCATCCCTTGTATCGGCACTGATTGGCGATTGTGATCGGCGCACAAGTGGCCGATAAAAATCGGTACATATTAAACAATTTGATTGCTCCACATTGTGCAAAAGAGTGTTCGCATTATCGGCGCATCATGGTTAATTTTGATTGTCCCCAGTCAGCACAATTTCGGCACAGATTGTCGCATATTAAAAAATTTTGACCGTTCACACTATCGGCACATGAAATACGACAAAAATTGGTACATTACGCCGATAGTGGGATCTTAGCTTAAGACTTTAACAAATCCTTTCAAAGATCTTCATATACTTAACGTGAAAAATATATACTACACAGCTATTATCAAGGAATTTTCCAATAACACCAGAATTATACAACGCATTGATGCCTTAACACAAGGCAACGTACACGTGGAAGAGTAAAAGTAGACCGTTTTAAAAATGAGTAAGGGAGAAGTACCCTTACCGTTATGCTGCTAACAGTTCTAAACAAAATACCAACAGATATTATTAATATGAAAAATTAGTTAAAAAAAATAAATTGAAAATAATCATTTCTCTTTATTTCTAAATTATTCGAAAATGCATCAAAATAATAAAATGTAATGAATTTTTATATATATTACCTCCTGCGGACAAGCCAAAAGCTTTGCAGGTCTAGTAATGGGTGATTTTTTAAGAGCTATAGGAAAGTTTAAAAAAAACACATAATATTCAGAAAATGCATGAAATCTATATTTGAATCGATAGCACGGCGGCCAATTGACTGACCAATTGACTGATCCCGAACGTGAAATAAAATGTTCACCGAACTCGCCTCTCAATAAGTCCATTGTTAAGCGTGCTTTGTGGCATGTGGCACCATCTTGTTGAAACCACATGTCATGCAAGTCAAGCTCTTGCATTTTGGGCAAAAAAAGTTGGATATCATCTCACGGTAGCGCTCACCATTCACAGTTACGTTACGATTCGCATCATCTTTGAAGAAGTACGGTCTAATGATGCCACCAGCCCATAAACCGCACCAAACTGTGACTTTTTCTGGATGCATTGGTAGCTCTTGCAATGCTTCTGGCTGATCTTCACTCCAAATTCGACAATTCTGCTTATTAACGTACCGAATAGCCGCTTCAGTGGGTCTATTAAACTGACCATAAAATGGAAGAAGCGCGCGATGAACTTTCTTAACAGAGCACGCATTTTGATAATAAAATTCAATAATTTGCAAGCGTTGTTCGTTTGTAAGACGATTCATGCTTAAATTAAAGACCAAACTGAAGATGTTTGACAGTGAAACAAAACACGAAACGTGCGTCAGCTGTTTAAAACAGTGTTGCCAAAAAGATAATAGCTAAAAATCACCCGATATAAGAAAAGTTTGTACACGAAAATTTTAAACCTAAATAAATGAAAATATTTTGAAAAAAAAAACTAGAACTGAACTAGAGCTGAAATAGTACTGAAAAAGAAATGAACTAGTACCGAATTAGAACTGAACTAGAAGTGCTAAAACTTATTTATTTTTGTATCTATTTAATCCGAGTTACAAATGCAAATTCAAATTATATTCTACCTAAATTTACCGAGCAATAGTAACTTAGACTTCTCTCCGTTTTAGTGAAACAAACCAAAGTTTCTGGCGGGAATCGAACCCACAACCCTCGCACTGATAAGCTAGCTCATTACCAACTACCCTACCGGGGCACCCTGCTTAAACTTAACTATATATTTGTATATTAAATAGGACCTTATTTATTTTATTTAAGAATTTCGAAAAATTAAGGGCACTTTTTTTAAGATTAAAATAAAATTTGACAAAATTTTTAACGTTTAAAAATTGGCAAGAAGGCGTTAGTTCTTGGAACGAAATTGGAGAAAAATGGATAAAAAAAGGCGCATAACTTCTCAGATGGCGCCTGCACATTGGTCAAATTAATGAGCAACCCCCATATTTTGTCCCCAATATTTCATTTGACCCTCTACATCAAATCATTCAGATAGTCACCATACAAAAAAACTGAATTTTATCGAAAATATACCGAAGTTAAGAACACAAGATATAAAATCTTTGAATGTGAATCAGATTTTTCGTCTTCTACAATATCAGGCATTATTTGTGAAGTGGAGCCTACTCGCGGAAGACACTTTTGTTCGTCGGCAACCATAACGAACAGTGCTATTTAAGTATCATTTGGTCTGGTATAGCTTCAGAAAGCTAGAAATGACACTTTCAAATATCGTGAAGTTCGGTTCATAATTTTCCATAGCTCCCATATAAAGCAGCCTTCTAAAAAGCCTTTTAAAATTTAGAAAGTTGTAACTACATATTTTTATTTGGTCTAAGTTAGATGCTTAATGCCAGGATTTCCTCTACAAAGTTTTGCGATGATTGATCCATAATTTACCATGGGTCCAATATAAATTACCCTTTTGAAAATCATTTACCAAACCAAATTCGTCCGAAAGTAAAATCAAAACGTTTTTACCTTCTCTAAAAAACCTTAAACGCAAAAACTGTTTGTTTTCAACTCAAAAAAGGTACGAAATAAAAAATGAGGAAATTTTTAGTTTCGTACTAATTCTGTGACATACCTCATTATATTCAAATGATGTATGTCTGAGTTCATACGGCTCATGTCTTATTGACAAGATTCTTCCTTTTTCTTATTTGAACATGAATTGTCGTTCAAATGAATCATGTCATGTTGACGACATGTTTTTTATTTACGAATAAGAAAGCAAAACGTAAAGACAGTACATGCATCTCTGTACTCGTTTCTTTTCCCCTTGTCCCTCTCGCCTATAAAGTAGCAATCTTGTTCGTAAGACATGAGCCGTATGAACACAGACTATTAAAAAAAATTGTTTTATATACATAACTAATAATTAAAGCACAGCACTTTTTTCTGATCGGCCGATAATTAAACATAGATCTAAGCCACAACCAATTATAATACTGACTTAGTTTAAAAAAAAATTTGTTAATAAGTTATCGGTCCCATGTAAGAAACCCTCTCCTGAAAAACTCTAACTGTCGGTGGAGAGTCACAAATATTCGGCACAGCCAACTAAAGTACTCTAACTTGTTGTCATTCCATTCTTTCAAAAGAGAAGAAAGAAGGATTGATTCGCTTTTAAATATATATCCTGTAATTTCCCTTTATTTCTTCCAAAATAAAAGGTGTGCAAAAGCTATTAAACTTTAAAATGAAAAAGAAGGAAGTTATTGAATAAGATAAAATGAGGAGCATGCATGTATGTTTGTATCTTATTCTCTATCATAAATATTTATGACAAAAACGTGTAAAAAAGTGTCGTTATGATGAAGATGGAAGCATTAGTTTCAAACTAGTTAAAGAGTTATAGTTGTTGTGCGTGTGTGTGTGTGTTTGTTTGTTACGCAGTAAATGACAACGTTGACAGGGACAACAAATTAAGGGGAAATATTTTTATCGTATGTATTTTAAAATATATACAAAACAAATTGCCAAATATAAAATTTTTGAGAGCGTGTTATAGATCATTAGTGAAAGATTTCTTAAATAAATGAAATACATGTTGTTAAAAAGGCATATAACTTAAATGAAAAATGAAAAAAAAATATTATTTAATATGATTTTGATTTAAAATCTATGACTGATTGGTTTTGTAGCATAACATTTTTCATTAATATTAATTGGAGTATTTGCCTAAAAAAAAAGGGAAAATTGGTTAATCTTGACAGTTTGTTGGTTCTTATTGGATATTATGTGAATTATGTTAAGTTCGATTTTTTTTTTGCAAAAAATTAATCTCTTTTAAAATTGTCAATACCTAAATCCCAAATTTTCTTTTTACTTCTATCAATTTAATTTAAAAGCATTTAATTTTTTGCATACCAATCTTTCTTATTGTTATGTTTTCCCTTTCAAGTTACCTTTTTGTGGTTGTGTCAAGCTGTTAAACATTTCTTTTAAAATTTTGTTTTTCTTCTATCTAAATCTTAAAAGATAAATGGTCAAATAGACATTTTAAATAGACAGTTGCCTGACAGTTCTATAGAAAAAGCACACATTCTGACACAAACACCAAGACAGAATGGCAAAACCGAAAATAAAGCCAATTTAAAAGTAAGAAACTGAAAGTAAAAAGATAAGCAAGTTATAGAAATTTAATTCTACTTTAGTATCTAAGAATATTAAAAAAAAAAAAATAAATTTAGAGAAAAGAAAAAAAAAATCTAAGAAAATACCTCTGGCAAAAATGAAAATTATTTTTAAGTTTTAAATAAATTAAAAAATATTTTCTCTTGTACCGAAAAGAAATCCAACAACACATCTCTAAGAAGTAAAAAAAAAAAAAATATTGAAAAGATGAAAATAAAATTCTGGCGAAAAAAGAAAACAATGTAGAAATTGTAAAAGTTAATTGCGGTTAAATTTAAAAGGAAACATACAAGCAACAGCAACAACAATAAACCACAGAGAAATTCTTTCAAAAGAAACCTATAACACTAATAGCTAAACAAAACTTAAGCGAGGAAAATACACATACTTACACATTAACAAGCCTAGACACCCCATGGCTATAACAAAATACTACTAAGGACCGAGTTAAAACAAACAAGACTAGTTAATATATATTTAAAAAAAAACTTTTGATTTTAGAGACTTTTAACAAAAAGAAAAGTTATTTTCAATTATTTTTTCCAGGCCTAAGAATATTTTAAAATTTTAGACTTATGCGTTTTGAGTCCAAGAATTTTGTAACGCTGAATGTACTTTTTTTTATTTATATTTTAAAACAGAAACTCCAGTTAAAAGTACCCTGAGAAAATTCTGTTGGAATACACCGTTTGCTCCCTCACTGTTAGAACAACAACAAAAACAGAATTTCCATTAAAATTGCAAGAGCACAAATACCAAATTAAATGCATAGAGAAAGCAAATATTAAAAAAGTTAAAAAACAAACAATAGCAGGTCTGGACTTTGGGGAAAAAATGTTGAAATAGAACTTAAAATAGAATAAAAAAAATTGTACACAAAAGGAAACTTTCGTTCACATTGTTTGTACAAGGTGGTGCAAAAGTAATCACCCAATGTTCTTTTGCTGTAGTGTTTTTTTTTTAAATTAAAAATTTTGGTTCTGCTTGTGAAATTTTTTAATTTAAATTATTTCAATTTATTCAACAAGTTGAGAAAATTATATCGGCCAAGTGGCCACCGCTCGTTTTATGTCATTTTCAATTACTCTTGCCGGGACTTCGGGCGACTGGTTCTCGTTTTCCTGGCGAATATTCTCCTAAAGGGCTTCAAGAGTCTGAGGCTTGTTAGCGTATACCCGCTTCATCAAAAAACACAATAAAAAGAAGTCTGGAACGGTTGAATCGGGTAACGCAGCGGCGCCAACACAAAGGACGAATTGTTGCGCAAAACAATAGAAAAAATTATTCCCATTTCTTGTGGAGTAAACCGATTCACGGCTTGCTGATTTGTATTCTGCGTTTGTTAACTGGACATTAGTGAAATGGTTAAAAGTTTTATTTAAAAAATTACTTTTCAATGATTATTTGTATACCCTCCACCAACATGAGTAAATAATAAGATTGTCAGTTTGTGTGTGACATGTAAAAGTATTTACCTAAGAATTTATATATATATATATACTAGCTGACCCGACAGACGTTGTTCTGTCCAAATTAGGAAAAAAGAAATACGAACATTTGAAAGAAAAATTAGTCAAATCGATGGAGCCAGTTTCTGATTTTAGGTAAATCGAAGAAGTGGGCGTTAAAGTGGGCGGGGCAAAATTTTCTTTCCGTAAAAAGCTAAGTTGGATCATTGCGATGATTTTAAAGAAAAAATAGTCCAAATCGGTCAAGCCGTTCTCAAGTTATGCGCTTAATAGAAAAAGTGGGCGTAAAAGTAGGCGTGATACATTTTTCTTTGGATAAAAACGTAAAATGGATTAATACGAAAAATTAGTCAAACACTCATAAAATTATTACAGTAACTGATTGAAGGTTATTAAATTCGTTTTCGGTACTGTTAAAATTTAATAAAAATATAGTTATTTTACGAATAATTTTATTTTTCAACATTTATGTTTGTTATTCAAAAAACAAACTACCAAAAAATAATGTTTTTTCGTTTTTATTTTTTTTTGTAGTTTGATTTTTGTCGGTTAAAATATATTTTTTAAAAGTAAATACTATTCAATTTTAAAGAAAAAATCATTTTAAAGAAAAAATCGTCCGATTCGGTCAAGCCGTTCTCAAGTTATGCGCTTAATAGAAAAAGTGGGCGTATAAGTAGGCGTGGTTAATTTTTTTTTTCGAAGAAAACTTAAAATGGATTAATACGAACATTTGAAAGAAAAATTTGTCAAATCGATGGAGCCGTTTTCTGAATCTAAGTTGGACCATGGCGATCATTTGAAAGAAAAAATTTTCCAAATTATATAGATGTCATTGGTGGTGGAATAAGAAAATTGGATTTTGCCACGCCCCTCCACCCGCAGACCGAAAATCAAAAATCAGACTTCACAGTGTCACCCGCCTGAATATTCTGAAGATTCCCTGAAAATTTCATGAAAATCGGCCCAGCCGTTTGGGAGTCCATACATACACACATACACACATCCTGTTTTATATATAGAGATAGAAAGATATATAGATATATATAAAAATTTGCTAAAACTTTGGGCTTAATTAAAGAGAAATCGTAAATTTTTAAATAAATTTTTTTTTTTGCAATTTTTGGTTTAATTAATTTTTATTATTAACTAACTTAACCCGTTGCGCTTCGCTTCACTGCTTTAACCACCTTTGAAGACTCTCCCTTTAATAGTTCTTCAGTAGAGAGATATTTATTTTTATTTTCAAAAGTGTAGTATACCATAAGAGTGACTTCTACAAAGTTTGAACATTCTTACTACAACAGTTCTTAAGATATGTGATATTAAACATTGGCGTCCTATGGGGGGTAACATTTCCCCGCTGCTATTTTATTTCAATTTTGGGGTTCAGAAGATCATACTACAAAAAGTTTAATAAAATGCGTGCAGCGGTTCTAAATTATATTTCTATCTATGAGGGGTACTGCTCCTCCTCTGTCTAAGCCGCCCATTTCTATATTGAGATTTAAAGTTTGTCATAATAGTAGCTTTAACCACGTTTGAAGACTCTCCCTTTATAGTTCTTCAGTTGAGAGATATTTAATATATGCATCCTATGGAAGGTATTTCCCCCCTGCGCCTGCCCGCTTTATTTTTATTTTCAAAAGTGTAGTATACCATAAGTGTGACTTTTACAAAGTTTGAACATTCTAACTTTAATAGTTTTTAAGATATCCGATATTAAACATTGGCGTCCTATGGGGGGTAACACTTCCCCCGCTGCTATTTTGTTTAAATTTTGGGGCTCAGAAGATCCTA
Source organism: Pollenia angustigena (assembly GCA_930367215.1). Taxonomy (NCBI): domain Eukaryota; kingdom Metazoa; phylum Arthropoda; class Insecta; order Diptera; family Polleniidae; genus Pollenia; species Pollenia angustigena. The sequence goes on along the minus strand of OV884057.1, from coordinate 181,142,531 downwards.
CTACCAAAAGTTCAACAAATTGCTTGCAGCGGCTCTTATTAATATTGCTATTTATGAGGGGTACTGCTCCTCCCCTGTCTACCCCGCCCATTTGTATATTGAAATTTATAGTTTACTATAATAATAGCTTTAACCTCTTTTGAAGACTCTCCCTTTAATAATTCTTCAGTTGAGCGATATTTAATATATGCATCCTATGGGAGGTATTTCCCCCCTTGCGCCTACCCGCTTTATTGTTATTTTCAAAAGTGTTGTATACCATAAGAGTGACTTCTAGAAAGTTTGAACATTCTCACTATTACAGTTCTTTAGATATGCGATATTAAACATTGGCGTCCTATGGGGGACTCCACTTCCCCCGCTACTATTTTATTTTAATTTTGGGGCTCAGAAGATCTTACTACCAAAAGTTCTGCATAATGCGTGCAGCGAATCTTAATATATGCGATAATTAATATTGGCATCCTATGGGGGATACCACTTCCCCTGCCCCTATCGAATAAATAAGTAGCCTATTTTATTTTTATGGCTCACGTGATGTATCTGTAAAAATTTCAGGAAAATCGGTTCAGTAGTTTAGGAGTCTATAAGCCAACAAACAAACAAACAAACAAACACACAAACAAACATACAAACATTTTTCATTTTTATATATATAAAGATTATTCCGCGGGCAACGTTTAATCCACTTTAAATCACTGTTGAAGCCTGTTTATGGGCTTGCGAAAGCATTATCCTTTCTTAAAGCTACGACGATAACATTCAAGTTATTGGTTAGCGATATAGACTGTGTTTTAGTTTAAAAAAAAAAATTCCTAGCATGATCCATAATATTTTTTCCGTAAATAAATTTCTTTCCAAAATTTTAGTTTCTGTAACATTAAAAAGAAAAACCTTTAACCAGAGAAAATGATAACGCATTTAAGCCAATTAAAAGAAAGTATTCGGCTTTTAACACAAAATCATATAAAAACATTTTAGAGTTCAAAGAACATAACGGTAAAGCAATGAAAATTTCTAATTTTGTGAAAAAAAATCTTAATACTTTATCAACGATGTTTGGTTTAATGTCTGACATAAATAGTATAACATATTTAAGGAATGCCTGGAAGATGCCAACTTGTATGTTTTTAAGATTAATTTCCCTTATTTCCGTCACGACTTGTTTTCTGAAATCTTATGTAATGCGATGAGCAGATTTAACAGCAGCGCCAAGACCTGAAAGACCGGGCTTCTTTGCCTAAAATGTAAAAACCGTAGAATGCATAACCGAAAAATACCACACAATCGCATAACCCGTGGGGTAACCGTGTACCCCATTACAAATTTCAGTCATTTAGTCTTACAGAAAAATATGTTAAACTTAACGACTGCTTACTAAAAATATTTAAATATTATTGAAATTATTGTATATAATAATTAAAAAATCTTAAAACAGCTCTTAACTCGCTAATTTTTTTCATACAAAAACTAGTTAAGGAACCTCTAAGCCGAATTTCATAAATTTCCTAGATCCGAAGTTTCAATACTCTATTAGTATTGGTTGTGCAGCTAGAATCGTTTAAAGTTTCTAGTGGACACACGGGTACTCGGTTATGCATTCTACGGTTAAACAAGTAAGAGTGCCATAATCGGCTATGTCGAATATAAATACTTTTCTTTAGAAATTAACAAATCTATTTTATGCCACGCACACTCCTCCCATCCTGCCCATATTTTGTCGGAAGTAGTGTTTTGATAACCAAGACGCTTGTTCCTAATTTGGATTCATGGGCAGTCGTGTTTTTTTGCTCATATTTCAATTATTTATGGAGAGATCTGGGTGAATTTAAATAGCAAACAATAACTAAGTATATTTGTCATTAATTTTTAACAGCCTATTCACACGGAGATGCGCACAGACGCTCATCTTTAAATCAACTTCACTACTCGTAAGGATACAGAATATATCGCTCATTTTCTGCAACTTTTTCATAACTCAAAAAATTAAATTTTGGAGTTAGTGCTGCAGAATTGTTCGTTATATTTATCTTTACATTGTGTATTAAATTCATCTGAATATCTTTATACATATCCCGTTTGAAGAGAATGAGTCGTTATTTTTTCTAAGTGCTGCAAGCAAAATAACAAACTTTAAACATATTTATTTAAAAATTTTATTTTCAAAAAGTAATTTCAATTTTTGGGAATACAAAATTTTAATTTCAAAAGATTTTGTTATTCGTGCTTAATTCCCAGTTTTTATTCTTGATTTTTCTAAAATCTTTATGGATGAAGTTTCCTGATGATCTGGCCTAAGCAACCAGTGAAATGCACATAGGAATAGCTTATCCCATCAACAATAAATTTCAAGTGTTTTTATCAAGAATGAAAACTGGGAACTAAGCACGAATAACAAAATCTTTTGAAATTAAAATTTTGTATTCCCAAAAATTTAAATTACTTTTTGATTATAAACAGGCAAGTGCACGGCCTAAAAAACACTTAATTGACAACATCTTTTGTAAGTTGTTGTTATTTTTTATTTTGTTTTTCTTTACCTACTTACAACTACAATTTATGTTGAGAGAATTTCAACTAATTGTAGTGGGGAATGTAAGATGAGATAATCCCACTTTTTTATTGTTGATGTGTTTTGTTTAAACTTTGATATTATTACAAGTAGAACTGTTGCTATAAGTCTTATACGTTTTACAGTTTTATTTGGTTTAATATATCTAGTTTTTCTAAAATCTTTGTGGATGAAGTTTCCTGATGATCTGGCCTAAGCAACCAGTGAAATGCGCATAGGAATAGCTTATCCCATCAACAATAAATTTCAAGTGTTTTTATCAAGAATAAAAACTGGGAATTAAGCACGAATAACAAAATCTTTTGAAATTAAAATTTAATTTTTTTTTTTTTTTTTTGAGTTATGACGACTTCACAGCAATGAGCGATATATACTTTTTAAGGTTTAACATAAATATTGTAAGAAATACAAACGGAATGACGAACTTTTACATACCCTTTGCACCTGTAACAAAGAGGATACAAATCCAAATGATTCCGTATTATTGGTAATCATAACAAATTCTCAAATTGGAAAATATTTTATACAAACAATTCCATAAGTTTGGTAGTAAAAGGTCCATACGTTATCATGCCATATCTATTTCGTAGAACAATCGAGTGAGAACACGCTTAGTTTTAATATTATTTAGAACTTTATATCGGTGAAATTTAGATTAGAATAGATTCACTCACCCATTCGTTTTGCCTTCTGGGATGACTATATAAAAGCTTGTTTCATTGATCTTTCATTGGAATAATATTAAGTTCAATACTATACCTTCTTATTTGCTTAAATTTATTGAAACCACAGTAAATTAAACTTGTTAAGAAATCTAAAAATCCTCTTCATAAAAGATTTCTTCATCAGTATCACAGCAGTTAATCAATAACTGAGGAAGTTATTTAAAATTTTATTTTAAATCATTTTGCAAAATTTAAGTTTATAATACAAGCTATTGCAAAAAAAAAGTAATTTTTTAACTTTGTCCCTTAAAAAAATACTTCATAATCTGCAGTTTCTCATACCCTTGCAACTTACTAAACCATTATATTCACTTAATAAAAAAGAAAGAAAACTTTGTAAAAGATTTCAACTGGAAAATATAATATACAAGCTCCAAATAGCTACAAAACCCAGAGAAAGAATACTTTTGTTATATTTGGTTTCCTATTGTAAAAGAATATGTGGGTATAAATACAAAGAAAACATATAACAAAAAGCTAAAGCTCAGACAAAAGCAAATACAATTTTAAACCGGAAGTATGTTCTTTCATTCTGTTTACAGTTTAAGGGCGAGCAGTTAAGTGCATACAAATATTAAAAATATTAAAAAAAAAAACTTAAGTAAATGAAACTGTTTCGAAAATAATTTACTTTACATGAAAAGGACTTAAAAGACTGACAATTTAAACTTGCTGAAGTATAAAAGTAACAATTTTATCTTTTTTTTTTTTATTTTCCAGGTGATTCAATTATATTAAATTGCCAAGCTGATGGCACACCCACACCCGAAATTCTATGGTACAAAGATGCTAATCCCGTTGATCCTTCGCCTACTGTTGGCATCTTTAATGATGGCACCGAATTACGGATCTCCACAATACGGCACGAGGATATCGGAGAATATACTTGCATTGCACGCAATGGTGAGGGACAAGTCTCCCATACGGCCCGTGTTATAATAGCGGGCGGCGCTGTAATCATGGTAAAATTTTGTTTAACATGACTAACATCCCCATTCATTCAGACCCAACCAAACCAAACTAAACCAAACCAAATTCAAATATAAAGTATCCCTTTTTTAATTCTTCTAACACAAAACTATTTGTTTAAGCATTATTTAAGTATGTGCAAACAAATATGTTTTTGTGATCCTTTTTTAATTAATGTTTTAATATTTGGGAAATTTTTACTGAAAATATTTGCACAAAGATTTAAAAATTTTTTTAAGTTTTGCCAAATTTAATCTACCACAAGCGATTTAACGTAATTGTTTTATGTTTGTTAAGTTAACTGATTTATCTATTTTATTTAAGTATTAAATTGGCAAAATTTATTAAATACAAATAAAATGATAAACATTAAAAGCAAATAATTTTGCATTAAAAATTAAAAAAAATTATTATAATAAATCCCTTCTTTTTTTCCATAGTTTTGGTTGTCCGCCCCCTATTTAACAAACAAATGTACGAATATCAATTTACGTTTTTATTTATTTTTTTTCGTTATCATTTAACATACTATTTTTTAAATGCTTATTAAATATCAGATTATTTTTCTGGTCAAACTTTAATGATTTTAAATTGACCAGATTTGTATATAAAAGCAATTTACGATGGAAATTTTAAAACTCTCTTGAAAATGTAAACCTTAATAAAGGGCTTACAAAGCAATGATTTTTGTAAAAAGATAAAAAAAAAACTAAGTACAGTGTAGGGTATACATATAGCTAACGCAAAACTGTTTGTTTAGCAACAGATATTTAAACATAATATTATTAAGTGAGCTTGTGCTGATTAACATGCAGCAACTGTTTTCATCTGATCAGTGTTTCTTTAATTTTCTTTAAAAATCTTCGTATACTTTCAAGATACGAACAGTTTGCTTCCTCAATTTTATATCTCTTTACCCGAAGCAAATGTAGAATTACATATATAAAAACAAGACTTGAATACGACGCTTAACCTTCGCGTTACCAATACCCATCCGGTGTGCATTTCGGTTTTATTCGTTAAATAACTTTGATTCAGTTAAAAAGACATTTTTATTCACTGAACAAATTGTAAAGTTCTTTAAAAAACTGGAAAAGAAATTTGTTTGTTTGGTCAGCATATTTGTAGTACCCCCGGGTGGGTATTGTTAAACGATGAAAATACATAAAAGTCATAAAATACATAAAAGTCAAGGCTGGACGACACAAACCTTGTGCCTGTGAATCAGCGCTTTGTAGCGTATACAAAATATGCAGCAACGTATTATATATTACTCATACGCTTGTTTCAACTGTACAAAATCAGGGATGATAAATGAGATAACCAATATCGTACCAAGGAACTTTTAAAACCGTACTTTTTCGGCCCCAATAGTACTAAATCATTTTTTATAATTTTTGCTTAAAACAAAAACAAAAGGTTCCTTAAATTAATTTTTCAAAATAGTTAGTTTTCCAAAATATTCAGGAATAGAGGCAAACAAATTGTATTTGGCCTGGCCAGACCTGTATCATGCGGCTATTAGGGTCGAGAAATCCATTTATTTTTGATTGCCGCCAGAGAGCGTTTTTATACACTTTTTAGAATTTATCGTCTATTTTGTGGAAAATTGACGAATATTTCTCAAAATACAATCTCGAATCTTAAACGAAAATTAAATTTTTGAGCATTCTCAAAATATGTGCATACGAACATCTTCGGATTGCATTTCCAAATGTATTGTGTTTACAATTTTCAATATTTACTGCAAAAACAGGAAAGGAGTAGAAAGTTTGAATATAATAAAATTAAATTAAGCGCTTGCAAAACCTACTTCAAAATAATTCGGAGTAAAATAATAATGGAGTGGGCTCACACTGTTCCAAAATTCTGTTGATTACTTCTTGACGCGACAACCATCTTGTTGACGAATATATAAAAAAATTATGAACTTGTTCCAAAATAATCTTGAACTGAGAGGAAGTCGCCTTTTCTACTATCTAGAACTTTTGCAGAAGTGGTTTCTTCTTTCTTTTAAAAACTTGTCAATATCATCAAGAAATGCACGCTTATATGCTGCCGCTGATACTAAATTTAGGATGTCTCATAAACAATCGCTTAATGAACGAGTGCAAAAATCTATTCATGATAGCGGAGTTCAGTGTCTGGTGCAAATGGTCTTGCAAAAGACCAAATGCAAAATATCAAAGCTGTTTTGTAAAATCCAACAATAAAATATAGAGTTTCCCTTAGATTTCATAAAAAAGCTACGACATTATGCATTTTCGCAAGACTATTTGCACCAAACACTAAACTCCGCTTATATTCATTGGACAATTATAAATATGTAGGTTTGAAAAATTTGGAAATAGTACCAAATGAGTCGCGGGGGTACCAGCGTACTTTTTAGTGTTGAATTGTACCAAAAAAAGTACAATTGTACCAACTTTATCAACTCTGTACAAAATGTTTTCGTTTTTGGGGTTTTTGAATAACTGGTTTTTCGGAATTTTTCTCCTAAATGAAAAATATAAATTAATTAGTTAATTTTTTGTTTTTCCAAAAAACAAATGTTTACATATTTTGACTCATTTCAGTTATAAACACATATCGCTCTTGATCCACAAGAGGGTATTAACTAAAATTTGTATTCTTACTTTTTGGATGAAATTGACACGTAATATTCATATCTATCCGCTGTAAAAATATTATGCTATTTTGTCTACTTTTTGGTTGTTTAGTCTGGGTTCACACTATGAAAGTTTTCTTTCTAAAAGTCTAGGCTCATTGGTAAGAAGGGATATAATAATAGCCTATTCTCTTCCCCTGTCATCAATAAACTGGGAATTTCTGCAAGAAAACTTTCATAGTGTGAACCCAGACATAAAAAATTATTTTCCATATGCCTTTAATGTTAAATTAAAAATTGGTTTGCTTCTACAAAAAATTTAAAAATTTGGAGTTAATAATACTGGTTTACAGCCAAAAAATACCAAGAACGCCACATGCCTAGATAAGTTAATTGGGACCTCATGAACACGAAAAACGCTGTATTTTTTTCTACGTACCGTTTTTTAGATAACGGTACTTTTGTGTTTTTCGGTGTATGGTACCACTCAAACCTTCGTGGAGCCCAACCTAAAAGTCCGATCGAAATAAATGGCATATCGATGGAAAGGTAACTGAAGGCCTTTTCCGTCGATATAAATATTGTCGTTCCACAAAATCCTTTATAAAAACTTTAGTTTTCATTCAAATTACGCTTAAAATGTTGGTAATTAAATAAACTATTTGGTTAAAAATAAAACATTCATGATCTTTACTATAACGTAGAAAAAAAACGAAATAAAATTAAAAAGTAAAAATAGGCAAATTTCAGGTGCCAATAACACAGTACAACAGCCAATCTGGGGGGTGAGAAATTCCAAGTCAGGGTGATGGTACTAGGTCAGTATAGTAAAACCCTCAAAGGGTTTGGCGTTCGTATGTGTCAGTTTTTTTTTATGACATTTTAAATTTTTTCCTTATCTTGATGTTTTTTTGTTTAACATAACTCGAGAACCACTTGTCCGATTTTGCTAAAACAAACAAAAAAAAATTTAGAATTACAATTTCTTTAATCCGTTCATATAACGTTTTTCTTTATAATCAACAGTTTTGCCGGTAAAAATAAATTTGTGGAGAATTATAATTGATAAGTGCAAAAAAATGTTCAAGCCTGGATGTATGCAGCAGATTTTATCACAAACCTGCACTGCAATTTTTGTGACTTTTTTTAAGCGATCGGTGAAAATCGTCGGACTTTTGTTTGTTATTTGAAAGAATACACCCACATTCAGTGATGCCAACAGTAAGGGATTTCCCCTTTTCTTAAAAAAAATTTTTTTGAGTTTGTTTTAGCAAAATCGGACAGGTGGTTCTCGAGTTATGTTAAACAAAAAAACATCAATATAAGGAAAAAATTTAAAATGTCATAAAAAAAACTGACACATACGAACGCCAAACCCTTTAAGGGTTTTACTATACTGACCTAGTACCATCACCTTGACTTGGAATTTCTCACCCCCCAGACAATAATCCCAAAAATGTTCCATAGTGTAATCAGCCATTTCTTATCAGATAGAAATTTTCAGTATGGCTGAGTTCCAAAACATCATAATACTTTGCAGTCGAAGTCAACACTGTATCATTCAAAGGCAAGAAGTTTAACGCTGCACATTTTGTTTATTATGTACGCATCGATAACTTTTCTGGTGCACTTTGTGACAAATGACATTGTAAAATTCTGCATGGTTAGATTTGAGAATGCATTTAAAAAAGCGAGTTGCTTTGCAACTGACGTTTTGGAACTCAGCCTATATCGAAGGAAAAGGCATTAAAATTACCTTTCCGACGATGTGCCATTTATTTCGGTCGGCCTTTTGGTTGGCCTCCACAAGGGTTTGAGTGGGACCATACACCGAAAAACACAAAAGTACCGTTATCTAAAAAACGGTACTTAGAAAAAAAATACAGCGTTTTTCGTGTTCATGAGGTCCCATTTAACTTATCTAGGCATGTGGCGTTCTTAGTATTTTTCCAAATTAATAATTTGTAAAGCAGTGTAAATATGTTAATGCAGTTTGTTTATTAATACACAAATAATGGGAAATGATTTCGTTTAAGGTAAGAGTAAAAGTAATCCTTCTGAATGCAAAAGTGTTGAATTAGAGCTTTTTTACAAGTTCTCGTTCGGATACGCCAGTTTTTGATTGGATTATTCCGTGTTCCGATGATACTCTGAACGGGGCATCATTTGTCCCGTTTCGAAAAAAAGAAATTTACTTTTTCATTAATTGCCAAACAAAATAATAATTAATTTTTTTTTATTTGTCCTCCATATTATAAACAAAACATTTGAGTTAAATGGGAAACGGGAAATACGAATGAAATATTTTCTTCGGTTCAAGTTCAAACAATTTATCAGGCCCTCCACATAAATCAATTCCGATCGAAAGTGATTTCGTTTTAGGAGCAGCAAGATACGAAATCACTTCCACTTTCGATCGGAATTGATTTATGTTTATATTAAAGAAAAACAATTGAAATGCTGCAAAACAAAAGTTTCGTTGTATGGACAAGAAAGAAAATTATATTTTTTGCAGAATTTCTCTAATATGGACGCGCCTTTATTTAAGAACCACTAATTTGTTAACAAGAAACACTAAAACATTTTAATAGATTAGCAACACTTAAATATTTCGTTCCAGTTTGTGATTTATCGTATTGCACCTGTTTAACAGTACTGTATTAACTGAGAATTTATAAATTTGCAGTAGAAGCAAAACTATTTTTAATTTTACATTAAAGGCCGAAATCTGAATAAAAAAAATCTTGAGTTAATGAATTATTGCTGAACAAATGCGATATTGATGATATTAAAGTTAACATTTTTATTGCATTTGTCAACTTTCAAATGAATTAGAATTTTTTTTTTTAACGTATTCTTTTAAATAGTTTTTTTTTTTTAATATATTCAATATAATTTCTTATAAATTTACACATCCATTAAATTTTGCATAGGAAAATCAGAAGCAAAGGACGAGCAGATGTAAATTAGTCTTGAGTTTACAAAATTTTAATTGTTGTTTTAATTAATAAAAGATCTTAATAGCACAGGCCTGTAAAGCTTGAAAAAAGATGAAACCCTGGGGCTTTTCTTAAGGCTTAAGTTGCGCTGAATCCCAACCTGTACTCAGAATTTGTCCCTAACAAAAGATTATCGCGTTATATTTGCTTAAAGTTTTAAGAACCCTGTTTTTCTTCATATTCGAGACGTTATATTTGCGCAAATTAATCTAATTTATAAACCTTGATATGTCATCTCAAAGTCCTATGAAATAACTTAAAAATATATCTTTAACCTTTGTAATATCTTATTCCTAATTCAGGCAATCGTTATCGAATACTTTTTCGATTCGAAAGCAATTTTATAAACAACTAGCTGATCCGACAGACGTTAAAAAAAATCCGTTAACGAACATTTTAAAGAAAAATTAGTCAAATCGATGGAGCTGTTTTCTGATTTTAGGTAATTCGAAAAAAAGTGGATCATGGCGATCCTTTTAAAGAAAACAATCGTCCAAATTATATAGATGTCATTGGTGGTCCAATATGAAAATTAGATTTTGCCACGCCCCTCCGCCCGCAGACTGAAAATTTAAAATCAGACTTCACAGTGTCGCCCGGCTGAAGATTCCCTGTACATTTCATCAAAATCGGCCCAGCCGTTTTGGAATCCATACGTTACATACATACATACATACATACATACATACATACATACATACATACATACATACATACATACATACATACATACATACATACATACATACATACATACATACATACATACATACATACATACATACATACATACATACATACATACATACATACATACATACATACATACATACATACACACATCCTGTTTTTATTTATAGAATTCTTTCAGTCGATACTGAACGAATCGAAATCATATTTTCAGTCATGTGAAAACTTAAATAAATGCTGTACGACACTGAAAAAATTAATTTCGATTCGTTCAGTATCGAAAGAATTAAAAATAAAATTGCCCCTCATCGAGAAAGTATTCGATCAGGACTGCTAGAATAAAATTAATTTTTTTTTTTTAATTTTAAAATACTTTTAGTATATTTTATGTGGTAAAAAAAATTAAAGAATTAAATAAAAACAAATTAAAAAAATGGGGAAAATACCATAAATATAGCCAAAAATCGCCTTTTTAAAACTAAGAAGGTTAAGTTATCTCCGAAAAAGATCAATATATTACAAAGATTAACCATTTATTTTAAAGCCTATTGGTCGAACTTTTGGTGCGTTCATTTTGGGACATCCCTTGTAAAATTCATTGGTTCTTTCAGTAGAATTGTAACTAGTGCTCTTATGTTTTTCTGATTACTCAACGCATTATTTTGTAGGCGAAGTTTTTACTGGGTTCAAGCGAAGTTATCGTGAAAACCTGGGGCCTAATTCTATCAGTCGCGAACGAGTACTTTCTCCATTCGAAAGCAATTTTATTTCTAATTCTTTCAGTCGATACTGAACAAATCGTAATTGTTTTTCAGTATTCCGATGCGTTCAGAATTGACTGAAATAATTAGATATATAAAATTGCTTTTGAATCGAGAAAGTATTGGATCACGACTGCCAAAATCCGGCCCCTGATATGATGGAGATATAACAATTTTTTGCCCTGTGTAATGACAAACGAATTTGTTTGAATTTTTTATGACTTTCTAAAAAAGTTCCTTTTTGGAAAATTCAAAAGTCCAGTTTTAGTTTCAATTTTTGTATGTATATAAGCATATATGAAACACGTTTTAATTTGGGATTCCTTTAAATTACAAATATTCGAAAATGCCAAATATTTCGATTTGGAATACCCGGTTTTTAACTAAGTCCAAAACCGCCACTTTTTAAAAACCTATTTTAAACACCCGAAAAATAGATACAGCCCGGCTCCTAAAATAGCTAGAAGCCAAGTATTTAAAACTGCTTATTCCAGAAGCATAGTTGCTAGGTGAAATAATAATGCAATTTTACAGATTCTTAATACCAAAAATAAATCTCAAATATAACTAGACAAAATTTCAGCTTAAATTTACTTACCTTGCCTGTTGCTAGCATCCACCATATCGTTGGAATTCTGAAAACCTAACTTAACAGACAGACGGACAGCACTAAATCAATTATAATACTCACAAGAACTCTTAAAATAAAACTATATAGGGTCTACTAAAATCAATATTGAAGATATAACAAACGGAATGACAAACTTGTCTAAACCCCTTCCATCTGTAGAGAAACGTTCATTCGTCCGTCATTAGCAAAAGAAAAAATAATGTTTATATATTTATTGAGTTGTAAAGCAAATAGTATCTACTTAAAAAAAAAAAATACATATATAAACTTTTTCAATATAACAAGTTTTTTACGACTGTTTGTAAAAAGTTTGCAGATAAAGCTTTTTTGCTAATGAAATTATTTTTTCCTGGAACTCAATTTTTGCTTATTCACATTGCCTGATTCGGTTTGTTCAAATAACAACAATGAAACAGAAAAACAAAAATAATTTTATTGAATTTTTGTGAATCTTGTTGCTTAATCACACGTGCCAAGAAATCGGGAAACTGCAAACAACTGCTGTTACAAACGTTAGCAGAAATACATAGATAACATTGGTGTAAGAATTAGAAGTGGATATTTTTCTAACAATATAATTTGGTTCGCAAAAAACAAATTAAAACCATTAAGAGTGCTATGTTCGGACATGCCATGTTGCGAGAATAACAGGAAGTAATATAAGTAGCATTCTTTAGATATTATTAACTCTTGAGCTCCGCCAACTTTTCAAATCGCACCCACATTTTGTCCAATGTTGTGTATTGATAATCCAGAGGCTTGCTCCTTATTTGAAAACTGATCTCCAGACAAACAGAAACCTATAATGTCTTTGTTTTGGACTTCACAAATCCCGGCCACACTTTGTCGAAAGTTGATAACAAGGTTGATAAACACATTTCAAAAGAATGTCTGGCAGACGGACAGATGGACATTGGTTAATCAATTTTGCCTATCAGCAAGACCCAGAATATATATACTTTATAGTGTATAATGCTATGTTCACTCCTGGGTTTTTAACGCGTTAAGGCATTTCGAACGTGATTTGAGGGCTCAATCATCAAATTAAAGTGATATGTTAATCTGTTCAAATTGACATGATTAAAACCAAATCATTACATTAATCACATCGAATCCTCTGAACATACCTCAAACTAAGATTGATGTAGCATCGACTACAATAAACTTACCTTCCAGGTGTAGTACCGATCACGATTCCTACTCAATGTTTTTATTTCGCCTTTAAATTATCCATTAATTTTCACTTTAGCTCAAAGTATGATGTACAATATAAAATGCAATTTTCATGGACTATCAAAACAGGACCGTTTTTAAACTTAGTTCAATTTAAATTTTTCTCTTAGTCGATCTGCAGATTATTGTCGTCATGCTGTATATATTGGGTGCAAAAAATTTTCAAATTATAGAAAAAAAAATGTACTTATATTGTAAAAATTTTTTATAAAATATGTTTTTAACTAGCGGACCCGATGAACTTCGCTTCGCCCCAACGTTATTCGTTATGTTGACTGGTTGGGAGAAAAGTAAGGGAAACAGAGTAGCGAAACCACGTATGCAAAATGTTAAACTTTTTCTGAATAAACTTTGACGTTTACAAAAATGAAGGGATATCAAAGAAGTTAAGTGAAGAGAACAAAGGAAATACACAAAAATAAGAAATTTCAATGAAGCGAATTCTGACTCCACTAATCAGTTTGTTTACAATTCAAATAATGAAGACAAACAAGTGCTACTGACGAAGAATGAAGAAACGTACGTAAATAATGAATCGTGTTGTCACTACGGTACGAATAACGAAACGAACCGAAAAAAAATCCGTCTAATCGAGCTAAAAACGTTTTTCATTACAATTTTCATCAAAATAAATAAACTGCAGCAAGAAAAATAGCACATTTACTGTAGAAAATTACAATGGCAAAATGACAGCTGTCAGATTGCGCAAAGTCTAAGTCGACGTATAACGCCATCTATCGGGTTTTGGCTGAGAACTTTCTATTTTTTTCATTTGGAAAGCCATTAAGAAATAATTTGACAGAAAATTTCCTACAAAAAAATCAATTTTCGATTTTTCCAATTTTCCGACTTTCGCGGAGAGATTTTCCAATTTTCCGCGTTTCGCATTTTCCGCAATTTTCTATGATTTATACTTAGAACTTTCTATTGTTTGATTTGGAAAGCCATTAAAGAAAAATGTCACACAAAATATCATACAAAAACTCGATTTTTGATTTTTCCAATTTTCCGAATTTTCGGGAGGGATTTCCAAAGTTTTCTTCCGTAAAAACCTTCTCCTCAAAAATACGAACAACTGACAAAAAAAATTTTACAGAAATCGGACCAGCAGTTCTCATTTTATGAATAACTATACATTTTTTACACCATTTTTATACCCACACCACAATAGTGGAGAGGGTATTTTGCATTTGTGCTGATGTGTGTAACGACTTAAAATATTGGTCCTAGACCCACCTTAAAGTATACCGATTGACTCAGAATCACTTTATGAGTCGAACTAACGATGTCCGTCCGGCTGGCGGGCTGGCTGGATGTCCATGTAACTTTGTGCGCAAAGTACAGGACACAATTTTAAAGATAAATTGATAAAATTTGGGACATAGATTCTTATTGGCACAAGAACCAAGCCTATTGAAAATGGGGCAAATCCTAGGGCCACGAGGGAAGATAGGGGGAAATTTCTTCCTCTCAGAAACTATCAAACCGATTTTAATAAAATTTAAAACATATGTAGATAGAACCATATATATATGGACACATAAGCTATACAGTTTCTCAAAAATAGGACCACAAGAAGAGGTAGGGGCAATTGCTGCCTCTCGCAAACTTTCAAACCGATTTTAATAAAGTTTATAAACATAGATAAATCTATATTTATATGGACACATAAGCATGATGTATTTTTAAATACTGTGGTGTAGGGTATCATATGGTCGGGCTTGACCGACTATACTTTCTTACTTGTTATATATATATATATAGATATCACCAAAAAATAATTTATTTTCTCTGTGTACCCTTTTATGAAACAGTTACTTAATATTTCCAAAGATAACCTCAAATTTAATGGTGACTCGTATAACAACTTCAACATTTAAGAGTGTTAATTTATACACACGTATACATGTGCATAATATAAACATTTAGGTGTCTATTAGTTAACAGAATTTTCATTAGCAAATACAAGAGTTCATACATAAATGTGTATCTGTATGTGTGCACCTGCATTAGACTCAGTTGGAATAACGAAATAATTTATAATGAAATACTACATTCACTAATTAAGCCTCATAGGGATAAAATACAATTACATAAATCTGAATGAGTAAATATGAGTAAGACTGTATAAATATTTAATTTATCATACAAACCAAAAAAAGGAGGGTAACATAAATATAAATTATTAAATAGTTTATAAAATTTTGAAACATACAGACTAAATTTGATGCTTTATTTTCCTTTTTTTTTGCTAACATAATTTACTAACAAAGGTAAAATGTTCGTCTTATTTTACGTTTAATGTAAAATGAAACTACAAAAAGTTACATAAATATATATAAATTATGCCCACAATACCATTAGGAATTATAATCAAGCTGAAAAAAGTGATTAAAGCCAGTAAAGTTAATAAATATTTAGCGAAGAGAATAAATTTCACTTTAACGAAAACTAAACAATTTTACATAATCTAATACAACGATTTAGTAAAGGAAAACAAAATATACGAAAGCAACAAAGAAAAAAATTACGGAAAAAGACCTTGTGAAAACAAACTTCATGCCAGTCATCTGGTTTTTTTTTATATATTTTTTTTTTATGTCGACAGTGAAAAAAATTTAAGTAGAAAAACAAAATTATACTTGTTACCACCACCCCGATTATGTTCTGATTTATACATACACATATATTCGTGCTTGTATAAAAGTTTACTTGAAACGAGGGTGGAGTTGTAAATTTCGTAAAAAGAATTTTATTGCGTGATGTTTTTTGTGAACTCCTAGAGTAACATTGTACTGTACAACACGATTTTTTACCCATGATCAAACTGATTCTGAAAATATAGCTTAAAAAATATAAACGTATCTCTTAGTTTTTCTAGATCAATTAATTTTGCTTCTTTACGCGCAATTCAATTTTTAACGGGAATCCACCTGTCTAGCACTTGAACAAAAGTTTCGATTACACCCACACCAGTTGATCGAGATGCCATATTTTTTGCTGTTCTCATATTAAGGTGTAAGAAAAGAGCAAAAACGGTTCACGGGTTAAAATATTATGTTCACATTCCTTAAATTCAAATACAATTTCATATATTGTTGCTCTGAAATAATAATATTATATGAAATTGTATTAAAATTTAAGAAATGTGATCATAATCTTTAGTACACAAAAACTATCTTCCGGAAGCAAGTTTGTTAGCGGGCTTAGTAAAATTATGAACAATTGATTGGCTTCGTTCTTATGACAATTAGAACGTATGCAACAAATTTCATCATATTCGCTTTTAAATTGCGACCTGCCAATTTGTACACAATGTTTGCATGGACAGACAACTTGCCAGCCAGCTGGATGGATGGATGGACGACTTAGAAAGTGAATCTAAGTCGATGTGTATTGTAAAAGGTCTAAATTTAATATTTATATGTGTTACACACATCAGCACAAATGCATTATACCTTCTCCACTATTGTGGTGTAGTTATAACTATATGGCTAAATCGTACAAATTGCTTTTAAAGTATTTTAAAAATATTGCATTTTCAGAGTAATTTTTTTGAGAATGTAGTTGTAAGTAGGTTTAGAAAAAAAAAAAAAAAATAAATCAAAAACAACTTGCTTTATTGTTTTCGCAAAAAAAAAATAAAGCATGTTGCGAGCTTAGTTTTTTTTAGCCGTGCACTTGCCAGTTTTTTATCAAAGTAATTTTCCTGACGATCTTGCCTTAGCAACCAGAAGGAATGGGCAAAAACTATCGATATATCAAAATATCGATATTTTTAAAAGAAATAATCGATATATATCGCCGATATTTAAAATGCCGATATATCGATACATCGATATTAAAATATGACTATCGAATTCGATATTTTTTTAAGTCAGTCTTCATTAAAAACTCAAAATTTTAGCCGTTTTTCAAACAAAATGTTTTTTTAAGAACCGGCATCACTGCATGCACCATATGTTTTTTTAAACTAATATGAAGATTAAGGCGAATTCACTAGAAGGTGGGTTCAAGTCAATATATGGGGTTTTTTCGGTGTTCGATTTCTCAAAGTTTCTAAACAAATCATGGTGTAATAAGCAGGTCGCATCGTTATGGCAACAAATACAACATTACAACAAAAATGGAAATCATATCACCGTTTACGTCAAAAAATACTTTAAACAAAAATCAAAGGGCCGCTGAAAGTGATAAAATTAATCAATTTTTAGCCAATTTTTATTTTATTATGGTCAATATCTTATTTTAATTTAAAATTATCAAAAACTTAAATAAAATACAATAATCACAGCACAAAACGTGGACTTTCTGTAATCATAAACAAAACTTTGAATAAGATTAGACAAACAATGCAAGAGCAAAAAATCGTAATCTGCCACCTTTTGTTTAGCTTTTGATGTAAACAAACCAAATTTACTAGCAATATTTTTGACAACCCGACCACAGAAGCAGTGTTGTTGTAGGGTTGACCTCACATTCTCGTCAATTCGCCTTGTATGAAGATCTAAAATGATTGGCATTTATAGGAAGAAGAATTAAGAAAAATGCGGGGTTTTCACATTGCAGATTTCTAATTTAAACAGTTAAGTCAAGCGAACTTGAAAAGATTTTTTTTAGGCGGTTTTTGGAACAATATATGTGCCTATATTTATGTTCATACATATTAAATTTTTTAATTTGGTAATAGTTTCAACAAAATACGTTATAGATATCGATACATCGATATTTTTGAAATAATAAATATCGATACTCTTAAAAAATATTGATTCGATATATATCGATATATTTTTTTCAATTTGCCCGTCCCTAGCAACCAGTGCAGAGAACTGCAAAATCACTTTTTTTCTTGATTTATTCATACGCGGAAATTTACATTCACACTTTTCCTGCAAAACAAAGTTCAACGTTGGTAATTTTTACATCGTTTCGTACACATTTGATTTTTGCATGTGTGCCTTTTTTATTGAAAGTGCTTTGTTTGCATTTTTGTTGCGCACGCAATATAACTTATTTGTGTAAAGTCAAAAGGCACACATTCTTATACTTTTGCATTCAAGTAGTCATTGTCCACTCGATGAGACGCTTTGTTAACATTAACAACACTAACAAGAATACATTGTACATACAGAACTACTGTACTTTTTAAGATGTTAAAAAAAAAGTCTTCTGTTTCTATGGAAATTGTTTGTACCTACATATGTGCGTTTAGTTTTATTTAAATTTTTTTCTTTCTTGTACTACATAGTAACTGCTGAATGTCTACATGAGTAATAATTGCTTGATTTCTGGCTTTTTTGTTTGTATTTGGTTTTTTTCTTTGCCAAAACAATTATTGTCGGACCAAACACACAAACATCCTAATTGACAAACGAAGCTAAACGATGGAATACATAAAAATGCACGATGTGCATTATTTGACTGCAAACCAGCAGCGAATGTTTGCGGTTGCGCAAGTTTGATTGTATGACCGCAAGCGAGTGTATTTGTTGGTGTTCATTTACTGCGATTTTTTGCAATCGCAGCAAGCCTTTCTCTGAACCAGTGAAATACGCAAAGGAATAGCTTATCCCTTCAACAATGAATTTTAGTGTTTTTCAAGAATAAAAATTGGAAATCAAGCACTACAAACAACATCTTGTAAAATAAATATTGCATTATTATTAATTTTTTTTTTTTTTTAATAGTGATCGTTTGTCATCAATTAGTACAGATCAACATGAATGAAACTTTTGGCATCGGTTTGATATTGTGAGATCACTAGATTTTTTTTTTTTTTTAATTTATTGCACAGTTTTCTACACGGAAAGAAGTTTATTTTCTTTTGTAATCAATTTCGTTTCTTAAAACAAGAAAATCCAAAATAATATCCAAAATAATAAATTTATTTAGTAAAATTTTTTTCAAATAAAGAAACATTTTGCTTGACACAAACCACATATATATTTAGAATAAGTAATTTTTGGCTTGGCCGAGATCATGCTAAATTTTCTTGGTTCAAGCAATATTTTCTGGTAATTTAGAAAATAATTCTTTCCGTGTAACTATTGCTTTTTTTATTAGCGCATATTGATAGTAGCAAAACTAACTTTATTTCGCTCATGTTATCACCTTTTGATTTATTGAATTGTTTCGAGCGACGGCGTACAAGAAAGCTTAATTTTTTGTTTGAAGTAGGTCTTCTCGAAAATTCCTTAGTTAAAAAAACTTCTTAAAAAGAGTGCTTAGTTTAGAGTGTAAAAGATTACAACTACATTTATGCAATTGTGTGTTAAAGAAAATCAAAACTTTGCCAAAAAAAATGTTTTTCTAAAAACTTAAATTATCTAAAAATTTAATCTTAACATTTTTCTAATTTTTGGAAAATAGCATACGGAACTTCTAAGCAAAGAAAAATTTTGTCTAAAACACTTTACATTTGATTTTCACTCTTATATATCGATAGCGAATGCCGTGATTTTACCCTAGATTTCTATATGAATATTTTTTTTTTTCTTACTTAAAATATTTAAACGTCCCCTCGTTTACATATGTGTGTGTAAATGTATAGTATATAAACTGTACAAGTAAAAAAAAAAAACAAATAAATAAGGCTTAGGTTTAAAGTCAAAAACTAAAAAACAACTGTTTCTTCGAAAAAAATACCAATAATAAAATAAAATATATTAAGCTTAATTTTCATTGTGGTAAATAAGTTTTTTTTTTGGGAAATTTCATGCTCTTGAGTTGCAGGCAACAAAGTTTTTGCCCAACACATACACAAATATACTAAAAATTTAGAACTTTTCATAGATGTGTAAATGGGTAGATGTATATTAAGGTTATGTTTGTGTCTGTGTGCTAGTAATACATTACACAAACAAAAATTATTTAAGGGCAGATTATGCATGAAACGGAAGTTAAATTAATTTGGATGGCAACATATTAAGTCTAAAAGTTCTAAAAAGCGCACAAGCTTACGATGTTTTTTTTTTTTCACTCATAAACAGATACATACACGCATATATTGTTGTAATTAAACTTCTACAAAAACCCAGCAATTTCAAGAAAGTAATAAATTCCTATCGACATTACTTGTCACTAGAGCTTGAACAATGCAAATTAACATTTGTTGTTGCCTATTAATCATAGACGTTTCTTTATTAGTGTTTGAGAGAAACAATTAAGTTTGCCACAGATTACCTGGAAATTTAATGCTTGCCATAAAATATAAGGCATCTCATACTTCGCACTCAAAAATTTACTTCCTTTGGAAATTACTTTTTACTGTGTCAGCTTACACTATTTATTTCCACTTATATTTTACTCATTTGGTTTATAAGTATATTTTTCAACGCAAAAGCAATAACATGTATCCAGTTTATTTAGCTGGCTGTTGTTACTCTATAAAATGAAAATTCAGTGCGGGGAGAGCCAGAGAGAGATTCCCGCCAGAGACGCTGGTATGTTTCACTAGAACGCACATTGAAAAATGAGTTCCATCTAGCGGCGGAAAATCATATATTTTAAACTAATAATTTGATCCACATAGACAGGTATTTGGACAAATTTAAGGCAATGATATCAGCTAAAAAAATTATAAAACGAACTTTACCGATAATAGTCTGATCAACAAAAACTGTATAGATGAATTATATAGATTTATGTACGCCAAAAGCTCGATAAAAATTAGTTAAACATTTTTAATAATTAATGATAAGAATTCTTTTGACGATAATAGTCGACAACTGTATAAATGTGTATTAATTTTTTTTTGTTTTATTGCTATTGCAAAATATGTGAGTGGTTGACAGGTACCCTACATGTAGTATTATTCCAATAAAAGTTTTAAATGAAACAAAATTAGCCAAATTACAACAAAACCATACAGAATTGCAAACAAGGAGAAACATTTAAAAAAGATGTATTGTTAGAAAAACGGATGTAAAAGTTGCATTCTTAAGTCGCCGCATTTAATGTTTGGAGCAATATTTGTCTACAATACATTTCTATAAAGATTTAGAAAAGTTTTTAAAATAAGATATTTTTGTAGTTACGTTAACCTGAATAGCAAATATATAAAGAAAAACCGTTTAAAATAGCTAATATAACAATTTTTTTAAAAAAAGTAGTCTTGTCCGAAAACGTACATACAACGATAAAATCAATAAAGAATTATAACCCATTTTTTTTTATCAATATTTAAATGGTCATATATTCCAAACCAGGTGACTTAGTGATAAAAAATATTATTTTTGAAAATACTGGCTTGTGAGCTTTGAGGCTACGATTACCTTTTTTTAAATTCAATATCTTTTTGTTTTTGCCGCTAGATTGTCCATTTACCTCTATGCAACGGGCTGATGGTCTTACCCAGCTAGAATTTTGTATAATAATCGAATCTTTAAGGGATCAACTTTACGAGCAAAATAACCGCATATGAACTAATTTTTCGATCATAAATTATACTTTTGTTGTGAAAAAAATGCTACCCTACCGATGAATCACCTCAACGGAATCATTTGTGATACGATTCTCTGATTCCTTTTTGAGCATATAAATGAATCATATGTGAATCCTTTTTCAAGCGATCTAGTTATAAATCAGTTTTATCTTCAAAACATTTCCACATCATTATCTGAACTTGTGAATGAATCATACATAAATGAATCCTATTCTAATCGCTTTAATGATAAATCAATTTTTCATCATCAAAAATGATATGAGAAGACTCATTTAATGGCGATTTCTTTTCTGAGAAAAATATGTTTCAGTATAAACATTTTCTAATGTTACCTATAATCGCTCGAAGTGTTGTGCAATTTCAATAAAACACAATTAGTGCTTTTATTTATAACATTTACACTTTCATCATTATGTACTTAATGAGGGATTTTTAAAGCTATTTAAGCGGTTTCTGCACTCTATTACGGGTTGGAAACAAATATTTACATCACTAATGGCTTATAAAAATTAAAACGATTATAATATAAAAAGACTTTATTTGATTTTAAAAGAAAGATAAACTCACTGTTTATTGTTGGTGTTTTGTTTTAGCTTTGATATTGTTATAAGTAAGACTTAAAGTGTTTATAATTCTTATTCGCTTTAGGGTTTTATTTGTTTAATATTTTTGGCTTTTCTAAAATCTTTGGAAAAGGTTTCCTGATGAGCCGGCCTTAGCAACCAGTGAAATGCGCATAGAAGCTAGCTTTCCCTCAACAATGAATTTCAGTGCATTTATCAAATATGAAAAATTAGGAATTAAGCACGTCATACGGAAATCGTATTAATAATAGACTTTGTATTCCCGAAAATAATTTTGATAAATTGACTTTTTTATTTTATTTTGTAAAAATTTTTATATTTTGTTTTAAAACAAATTTTTTACAAAATTAAGAGCGGTATGAATTATGACAAACAAAATAAAACATTTGTTGAACAAAGAAAGTTGTAAGTACCAAAGTTGTAAAACAGGGCAGTATCAACACCTTGAATAAAAGTGAGGGTAAAATATGCAACATGTTTTTCATCAACATATTCACAAGAGAACTTGAAAATTTTTCACACAGTTGTATTTTTTGTACAAACGAACACAAAAATGTAGAACATCTAACACTAATGCAACATTTTTCTCAGAAAAGAAATCGCCATAAATGATTTTTACCAAAAATGATCACCCAAATGCGAGCTGGGAATAAGTACACAAAATAAATAAAGTTTTTAAACCTTCTGCTGATCCATAATCTTAAATACATTGTAAATTTTTTAAATTATTTTTGAGAGTACACCTATCCTTCTATTTACACGATAAATGCGTTCTTGTGTGAGAAATCGTGTTAATCAAAAAATAAAAAAACCCGCTAAATACCAATGGAAACAAATGTTGTTAAGAAAATTCATTTATTTTAAAGTAAATTAAATTCGTATGTATACGAAATGGCAGCAACATTTTCCGTAAATTTTTCGGGATATTCTTTGATCGCATCTATATCAGCTAAAGCTTGTTCACCTTTTAATTTTTAAGACCAACCAAGACTTGCCGAAACGATGTTTTTTTGTAGATGGCTGATCAAAGATTTCCATAAGCCCTCAAAGCTTTCTTTGTAAGAGCATTGAACCAATTGGATATTCTATCCAGATTATTTTGGACTGTTCCATGTTGTTAATTGTAATGCCCCTAACGTTCGTTGTACTCAGGATCGTTTAGTTCCACTGTAATTGCACAAGTTTGGATGCATTTGTTCTTCTTCTTGCATCCGCTTAACTTCTATCGGAGCATAGGGCCTCTACAAAGTTTCTCCATTTTATTCTGTGGGATGACTTCGCTTTAATCTAGTTCCTCGATATTCCGCTTGGAATGAATAAAACCGTAAGATGGATGCTTGTTACAGTTGAGCAAATAAGCGATAAAATTGTATTGATTTTTTTAAATATTTTTATGCTTCTTGTGTGTGTGAATAAAAATATGGGAAACTCCCTTTTTATATTTAATGCTTGTGGTACCATACGAAAATACACGTTTGGAAATATGGATTCGCCTAATCAGAAATTCTGTATTAAAGTTTGATGTGAAGAAGCTTCGTCTGCAAAGGCTTCACAACTTTTAAATGTATATATTTTAGTTATGAAATAACTATTTTTGATAATTGTGCAGGAAATATTTTCTAAAAAAAAAAAAAATTGTACCTGCTTACATGCATGATTCCCATTTACCTATGCGTTGAGAACATCAGAATAGTTGGTATTTATCTAGAGTGTCAATTAGATTACCTGATAATCTATGCCAAGGCAATTCTTGGAAAAATTATTACCAGAACTACTGGGCGGTGTTTATAATTCATTATATGTCTACGTTTTTGTGTATAGCAACAAATATTTATCCATAAACCTTTGGGGATGATATTTCATGCAAAATATGAAAACAGAATTGTTTAGTACAACAACAACATTGAAACAAATTTGTTTTCAAATCAAGATTCACAAAAAAAGGCAATATAGCAAAAAATAAACAACAAAAACAATAAACGAACAGTTTGACAGGCTCATTTTACTTGTATGTTGTTTTAGTTGTTGCTACTTATCCTATCAACATTTAGAAATGTAAAGCGCATTGTATATCATTTGATAGGCATAAACAATACGAAAGTCAGCAAAAATTAATAAAAAAAAAAAAAAAATTAAAAATTCAATTTAACAGCTGCTTGCGGAAACGGAAGTTTCTATATACAGCCATTACTGACATACTGTTTTAGCGAACAAATATTCCCCATTCTTTTTGCCTTATTGGATAAGGAATTAAAGGGGTGGGAGGTAAAAATTTGAATTATTAAAATAGCCATTATAGAATCATAGAATATTTTGTTTTATAAAATAGATACCAAATAATAAAAAAATAGTTAACAAAAATATCTCATTGTTTTTGGTAAATAACTGAGTTAGAAAATAAACGTCATATTTAATTAAAATCAAAAATTAAAACATATTCTGGAAAAAAGTGTTTAAAAATATTATATTTCACTATCAGAGCAACGATTTCGTTTTATTATCTTACCCAGCAAAAACTTACATTGCAAAGTAATGAGTTAAAAAGCTAATATAACGACTCTTCACTACTTATACATTGGCATTTTAACTCATTATTTTAAAACGGTGATGTCATTGGAGGCAAGTACTTACCACCCTCGCTTACAAATAGGGAGTTAGATAAGTCATTACCACATTCGCTTACAAATAGGGACTTAAATAAGTTATTACTCCGATGTCACCAAAATTACAACTAAAATGTAATGACTTTAAAAACATTTTTTTTAAATTATTTTTTTTCTATTTTTTCTTATTTTATTTTACTTTACTTTATGTTTTTTTCTATTTTCTCTTATTTTATTTTACTTTATTTTATTTTTTATTTTTTTTCTGTCTCTGGCGGGATTCGATCGCGCAACCTCGGTGCTGATAGACTAGCTCACTACCAGCTAGTCTACCGGGGCAGTGTAGTTTTTGTATAAAAAAACGATGTTTTTACTCAATTAAGAGCGTAAATATGAGATTAAATTATTGGAGGCAACTACTTACCACCCTCGCTTACAAATAGGGAGTTAAATAAGTCATTACCACATTCGCTTACAAATAGGGAGTTAAATAAGTCATTACCACATTCGCTTACAAATAGGGACTTAAATAACTTATTACTCCGATGTCACCAAAATAACAACTAACATGTCATGACTATAAAATTTCAGTACAGCATAATTTTTCATATTCAAATTTATTACAAATTGTTTTTTATTTATAATAAAAAAAAAAAACAAATTGTAAGAACAAATATTTTAAATCAATATTAAATTTGAAAAAACTTCAACCGTAGATGCATTTTATTACGAATGAATTATAAATTTCGTTAATCAACTCATACACAAGTACTTAGGTATCAGATTATATGTCAGCCATTACCAAACTACTTCTATGTAATGCAGATGGTATGAAGTAGTCATTGAAAAGTAAGTTGTTCAGTAATGGCAAGTCATTACCAAGTTTTTGCTGGGTATCTATTAATCTTATTTCTTCCCAAAGTATTTCATATATTTTCCTTTTTTTTGTTGTTTTCTTACGAAGACAATGGAATTAAGCGGTTTGTTTTTTAATTTTGTTTTTTCTTATAACCCACTTACAACTACAATTCGAGTCGGAATGAACCCAACCAAATGTAGGGGATGTAAGAAAAGATAAACTCATTGTTTATTGTTGGTGTTTTGTTTAGGCTTTGATATTGTTACAAGTAAGACTTAGAGTGCTTATAACTCTTATTCGCTTTAGGGTTTTATTTGTTTAATATTTTTGGCTTTTCTAAAATCTTTGGAAACGGTTTCCTGGTGAGCTGGTCTAAGCAACCGGCGAAATGCGCATGGAGGCTAGCTTTCCCTCAACAATAAATTTTAGTGTATTTATTAAATGTGAAAAACTGGGAACTTAGCACGTCATACGGAGATCGTATTGATAATAGACTTTGTATTCCCAAAAATAACTTTGATAATTTTCCTTTCATTTTATAAACAAAAATGTAACTAAAGTTTTTTTTAAAAAGTTGAGTCGACTAAAACTTCAGCAACTATTTATATGAAATTGTTTCTGATTTTTGATATTTTTTGTTAGCTTGAGTTTAGTACTGAAGGAATGATTTTTTTACAGCATGAAATTGTATTAAAATTTATTGATAATTTTCTTGGCTGAGCTGGGGCTCGAACCTGGGTTGAATTTACATGTTTCAAGAATCACCACATTCGTTCATCAGAACTCTTTGAGTTACTGACGGAAGGAATTTTTTTTCAAAATGAAATTTTATTAAAATTTATTGATAATTTTCTTGGCTGAGCTGGGGCTCGAACCTGGGTTGAATTTACATGTTTTAAAAATCGGCACATCCTTCCATGAGAACTAATTTTATTTAGTTTTGAATGAAAATTTTAACAAAAGGTTTTAAAAATTTAAAAAAATAACAATAAATAAGGAATATTGTTGGGGGCAAAATTTTCAAACGCTTTTTTATTTAAAATGTGTGTGGTCGCGTAAAAAATTGGTGCTCTATTATGAACACCAGTGAAAATGTTGCTGCCTATTGTGAACAAAGCTTTAAGAGTAAAGAACTGCGCAAAATATTGTAAGTGTTCTACTTCACACTTTTTTTCAATCACAGCATTTCACTGCCAACAACACATGACTCCCACCGAAATAAAACAAGCGTAACTTGAAAAGTTTTTCTTTACTGCTTTGTTAGTGCTTGTGATGTCAAAACTAACAGTATATCAACACAAAAACAGACAATGCAATAAAGAAACGTTTAATTATACTAAAAACATCGACTGCCCTAGAACATTAAAAAAAAAGTAAATATAAATTAAAAAAATTCACAGTGATCTTAGCTTAAAAACAGATATGGATACATTAAATGTAAGCGAAATTGTATGAATATGTTTATATATTTTATTTCTGTATAAAAAGTGAATTCTACTTAATTTGTTTAAAATATTAAATTACATTTTTGCAAATAAAAATTAAAAGTAACAATAAACTTTTTTAAGCTCTTTCATATTCATAACAAAACGCAAATGTTACTCCCTATGCAATTTTCTCTTTGGTCTATGTTGACAATCAAAACACTCAACGATGTTTAAATGTTCTATTTCTGCTTTAATGTTCTACTTCATCTGTGTTCTAATTCAGCTTTATTCTAGTGCAGCATTGTTCTAGTGCAGTACTGTTCTATTCTTCTATATTTTGATCATAAAGCAAAATATTTGCTTTTGGAGGTATGTGTTTTTTAATAAGAGAGAAATATACAAACAATCTAAATTTAATGAAATTGCTTGTAAGCAATTTTTCTTGTGCTTGTGCAGCTCTTTAGTGTAGAGTATTATATGGTAGAGCTCGATCTAGTTTTTTACCTGCTCATTACACTGGTTTACAGCCAAAAAATACCAAGAACACCACATGCCTAGATAAGTTAATTGGGCCCTCCTGAACACGAAAATCGCTGTAATTTTTTTTCCTAAGTACCGTTTTTTAGATAACGGTGCTTTTGTGTTTTTCGGTGTATGGTCCCACTCAAACCCTTGTGGAACCCAACCAAAAAGTTTGCATATCGATGGCAAAGGCATTCGATTACCTTTCCAACGATATGCCATTTATTGCGATCGGACTTTTTGGTTGGGCTCCACTTCAGCTAGTTTAAAACTTAACACCGGTTTTAACGTGTAAAGTATGCTTTTGCTTGTCTATAGAAGATCACAAACATATTTTTAATAAAAGCTTACTTTAGAACTGTTAAAGTATGCTTTGTTTATAACTATAGTTATAGTTATGGGCCACTGTAAAATAGTTTTAGAAAAATTCGTGTTGAAAGCTGCTTTTGTTTAAGGATGTAAGCTAAAAATGTCCTTTTCAGAGGATATATGCGTGACATAATCAAACTGCACAGATATGAGCTTATCATAGTTTACTATATATTTTATTCATATTTTTTATTTAAGGGTGGTCATAGTGTAACTAAAGTAACTAAAATAACACACGCAATTTTTGCATAAATAAAATTAATTTCCTGTTGCTCAGAAATTAAACGAAATCGCGTCAATTTCAAATGTCTTCAAAGAAAATCTAGCACACGAAAAATGTTTAATATGCTTTTTTAACTTAAAAAGTCATCAACATTTGAATTCATATTTTTTTTTTTGTAACTTGGTATTCATTAGTAACTTTACCAGAATGCTAGTCGTAATATTTAGTAGTACCATTTTAGTATTTGCTATATTTGTGAGAATATATTTGAATTTGCAAATACACCTATAAATATATTTTTGAGCAAATGTATACATGAATTTGTGTTTCGTTTATTCCTAAGGACTTTCGTTCAAGTGAAATTACTATTTTGTGTCAGTGTGTGTGTGTGTGTGTATATTATTAATGTGTACATATTTAAATGAGTTACTTAGCAATTAACTTAAATTGCTTCATAAATTATACCACAACAATTCTGCACTCACGCACACATACACACCAACATAAACATAAACTAAATAATCTAATGCTAACTACAACAACAACGACATAGTACAACTCAAAATTATCTGCTTTATAATATTATTTTCAGACCTCAATACCACTCAAGCAATACACGACCACCTTAAACGCATTTCATAGGAAGTGCCCATACAACTATGTTGTTGTTGCGAGCGTATGTATGTATAATGGAAACTAGTATATTCCAAATACAACTGAACTAATAGTGAAGTTCTTCTGTACATGTTTGTTTGTGTGTACTCATAATGTAGATGATTACAAGGAAGTGTTTAAAGTCATCTACTTTAATGTTGATTACAAATTAATGTTTATAACTAAAATAATGTATGCATTCTATAGCTACTTATACATATTTGTGTATTCGCTTAAACATCCCAGGTAGCATTTTGTAACAAATTTTCTCCATAACGTAAAAGCTCGTTAGTCCCATGCTACTACGTACCCAACTAACATTTTGAATCGTAATCGAATCTTTCAGGAATCACATGCCAGAGCAATTAAACTGCATATGAACCCATTTTTCGATTTCTTGTTGCGAGAAATACCGACGAATCACCTCAAAGAATCATTTGTGATACAATTCGCTAATTCCTTTTTAAGCATATGAATGAATGATATGTGAATCGTTTTTTCTATCGCTCAAGCCATGGATCAGTTCAAGTGTGTCTGAAAATCAAATTGATATGAAAAGTGTAATTTATGCGATTTTTACAAAAAATAATCACCAAAATGCTAGCTGGGATATTGATTATAAAAATTTTACTTCTATGTAACTCTTTGTAGTATTTGTTTTATTTTATTAACTTCCTGTTGAAATAAGCTATTGAAATAAAATGAATTTTTTTCCCCTTATGTTAAACTCTGTAAGTGTTAAAGTTAATTAAGTTACTTGTATACTTGTTTGTTACAAACTTTACAGTGGGATGAAATTTAAGGTCAGTGCTGAAATATTACAAGGATTAAACTGGAAAAATCTTTAAAAGATGGAATTCAAAATAGTTTTCTATTACTCGACGAAGCGTCGCACAGTACTTTGTTCCATATACAAAAATAAGATGTAACAATGTTGTTCCAATGTTTAAAAAAATACTGTACTCTATTCGTATCTAAATAAATTACATTTAAGAATAACCTTTTTATACCCTTCACCGAAGGTAGAAATGGTATATATAACTTTGTCATTCCGTTTGTAATTTCTGCAATATTGATCCTACACTCTATTAAGTATATATCTTCTGGGTCCTTATGAAAAGCGAAGTTCAAAACCGGTTGTCCGTCTGTCCGTCTGTCTGTTGAAATGGGTTTTCCGAAGCCCCCAGATATGATATGATACGATATGGTTGGGGTATCTTTATGTCAGGTATTTTAATTATAATTTTTCAATTGAAATTCAGCCAGATCGGTCCACAAATGGCTGAGATATGAGCAAAAAACCACGACAATCCCTAAATTTTTCCAAAAATCCCTTGTGGTTGTTGTATTTTTATTACTTTTTGCTGTATATCTGGGGAACGGCAAAAGCCAAAATTTTCAAATTAGGTACACACATTCAAGTTGCCAATACACACCATCCTACAAAATGTGGGCGGGATTGGAGAAGTTGGCGTGGTACCTCCCGTACAAAAAAAAATAAAAATTGTATAAAAACTTAAATTTTAGGGCTGCCATATGTCATATGGACATGAATTATCTACCAAAATATCGTAGAACATATTGCATAAAAAACTCGGAAAAATCGGTTCAGATACAAAAACAGTTATGACCAAAATTAAAATTTTTTTTTTAAATACCCACTTTCGGGAACCATAGATCTCCCCGAGTCCAAGCTTTATAACTCAGGTAAATGGTAAATTTCTTCTTAAACACGTCGGTATATAAATCTGTCAAATCGGTTAAAAATGGCTGAGTTACAACCGAAATACTGAATCCCCAAAAATTACTCTTTTTTTTATAATTAACTTTGTTAAAATATATGTATACAAGTATATATAAATGTTTATATATAAATATAACTTAAGTAAATGGTAAAATTCTTCCTTAACACGTCGGTATATAAAAAAAATATCAAATCGGTCAGACAATGGGTAATTTATGAGCAAAATTCTCCAAAAATGGGCTAAAAAACATCAAAATTTTTATAAAAACATAAATTTAAGGGCTGCCATATATCCTATGGATATGAGTTATATACCAAAATAAGTTATACCCGAAATACTTTGGTCTAATCAACGCATACGATATCGAGCAAAATTTATCGAATTTATTTATTTTGGTATCTTGAAACTCCATATCGAATGAAATGTATTGAATTGAAATAATAGCATTCGACATCGAGTAACTCGACATTACATTTATCGAGTTTTCATTCGATACGCCAGTGTCTATCGTATGCAAAAAAAAATGTTTAGACCCCTGAATTCCCGAAAATTACTCTTTTTATACCCTTCACCGAAGGGAAAAAAAGGAATATATAACTTTGTCATTCCGTTTGTAATTTCTAAAATTCTGGGTCCATATGAAAAGCGAATTTCAAGACCGGTTGTCTCTTATTTTAAAAAAATATTTACCAGTTTTATTTAGTTTTTGTCTAGTTGCTCTGTATTCTGCTCGCACAATGGTGAAGGGTATATAAGATTCGGCACATCCGAATATAGCACTCTTCCTTGTTTATGTTAAATGCGTTTCGCCGCTGCTAGAGGTCGCTAAACTTGTCCTAATTTTTAATAAAATTTTACAAGAAAAATTAAACTTAATTCATGTTCTAGGAAAAAAATTATTAAAAATTTATTTTAAAGAAGTACCACAATTTTTAAGTTAAAAAAGAAACTAACCACGTTTTAGTTCTAACTTAGATATAAATTATCTTTTTTGAGGCCCAAAAGGCATTTATTATTTCTTATAATTTAGTACTTAAGATTAAAAGCTATAAAAATTTTTCTGTATGATAAAATTATCCTATTTTCTTTTTACTGTGTTTTAAAATTAACGTTCTAAAGAAGTTAACATCAAGAAAATCTTAGCCGTTATTAGACATTATTATAATGCCGTAAAAAATGCAAGTTTGTTTTGCAAAAAATATGAACATCGTCAAAATTTACTTTCAATTTAAAACAACTGAGTACACGGTTTTTTTTTAAGCTTTTTAAAGATAAAAAATGAGTGTTATCCTAAAAAATCGTGACTTTGTCGATTGCTGGCTGTCAGCACCTCAAAAAAATCGGGAATCTTTTTAATAAAATTATATTTTAAAATACAAAAATCCTTGCTAGAATTTATAAAAAAAATCCAGTACGTCAGATTTAGCATTATATTCAGATAGATTCGGTAATTTTCAACAATTCAACATAAAAAGTGTTGCCGAATTAAATTTTAAAAAAGGATGTATGGGTGGTACATGAATCCTTTGACGGAAACTTGAAATTTTGTTTATTATTATCATCAGGCGCGGATCCAGCTTGAGCCTTAGCACACTGTAAGGTTTTAACATTTTAGCTTATCAAAATTCAATTTTTTGTTTGTTTTTTTTTAAATAATTTTTACACGAATTGATTAATAACAATCCCAACTACATTTAATTGCATTTGGAATTAAAAAAATTAACAGCGTTATGAAGTAACAGCACCTTAAACTTCACTGTAATTGCAGACTATTGCTAGACATAAGCAAGTTAAGGCGCGTAGCCCAACTTTAAATGGTTGTAACTTTTTTATTAAATGCAATATCTTTATGATTTTTTTTTTATTTTGTAGCTTTGTATATTTCTTATTAACAGAATTAATCAATTGTAAATCACGTGATCAGAATAATAGTTTGAAGGTTTTTAAATATATCTTTTTTAGAAGTTATTTTGAAAAATATTTTTTTTCATTGGACATAAAAATATATACACAAGCAAGCACAAGTTGTCGCATTATTTGCATCATATTACCTATTTTGTATTCTTTTTGAATCAACCAAAAAAATCTGCCCCAACTTGCCCCCCCCCCCCCCCCACTATTTCCGATCCAAAAACTGATCATGAATTTCGCGCCAACAAATTTTTGATGTTTGGCTGCTTGCAGAAAAAAATTAAAAATGTCTGCGTGTATTTGAATTTATTTTAGGAAATATTAGTACTGGTTCAAAACAAACTCTTAATTTGCAAGAAATAAAACTTTTTTCTCAAAAAATTTGCGCACAAATAAACTCAAAATGACAAATATCGAAAAGAACAAAACTTTGATTTTTGAAAACAAATACTGGTTGGTTGACTCTAGAGATTGATTTATCACAATTTATTTGTGATAAAACCATTTCTTCCATGAGGGCTCAGAAGTTTTTTTTTTTTTTTTTTTTTTTTTTTTTTTTTATATATATTTTCAATTTTAATTTGAATTACATTGGTTCTTAAATCTATTCCCGCGAAGCCATGGCGCTTATCTGCAGGATATTAAATTTAGTACAAGCAATTAAATAATAATTAATAATTTAAAGTTTTTATAACAAATTAGATTTTTTCATTGCGAATTTACGAAATAAAATTTTAATAATTTTTTTCTTTTATGTGTATTTTGTAGGTTTAGTAAATTAGTTGGTAATTTATTAAGAACATTTGGTAGAACAACATCGAGACAGTTCTTCCCATAGTTGTTGGGATATCGTCCAACCTTATACCTTCCATCTGCTCGTCTTCGGGTATTATACATATGATCAATTGGCTTTAAAAATCTGGGATCATTGTTGAATTCATTAATCATTGTCATTTTATATATACTTTCGACGTTTAGTATTTGTAGATAAGAGGCTAGTCTACTTGTTGCTGGTTGTACGATGTTCATGTGTGTGATGTTGCTTAAGTACGTGTTACCGTTGACGTGTGTGTTGTTGTTTACATGTGTGTTGTCGTTCACGTTTGTGTTATTGTTTATGTGTGAGATGTTGTTTACGTGTGAGACGTTCCTTTCGTGAGCGTTGTTGTATACGTGTGAGTTGTTGTATACGTGTGGGTTGTTGTTTATGTGCGTGTTGTTGTTTACCAGTGTATTGTTATTTATGTGTGTGTTGTTGTTTACGTATGTATTGTTGTTTACGTGTGAGACGTTGCTTTCGTGAGCGTTGTTGTATACGTGTGGGTTGTTGTATACGTGTGGGTTGTTGTTTATGTGCATGTTGTTGTTAACCAGTGCATTGTTATTTAGGTGTGTGTTGTTGTTTACGTGTGTGTTGTTGTTTACGTGTGAAACATTGCTTTCGTGAGCGTTGTTGTATACGTGTGGGTTGTTGTATATGTGTGTATTGTTGTTTACCAGTGTATTGGTATTTATGTGTGTGTTGTTGTTTACGTGTGAGACGTTGCTTCCGTGAGCATTGTTGTATACGAGTGGGTTGTTGTTTATGTGCTTGTTGTTGTTTACCAGTGTATTGGTATTTATGTGTGTGTTGTTGTTTACGTGTGAGACGTTGCTTTCGTGAGCGTTGTTGTAAACGTGAAGGTTGTTGTTTATGTGCGTGTTGTTGTTTATCAGTGTATTGTTGTTTATGTGTACGTTGTTGTTTACGCGTGTGTTGTTTTCTATGTGTGTGTCGGTGTTTACGTGTGTATTGACGTCGATATCATGCGTATTGTTTATGTTACCATATATTAAGGCGTATTGTATCTGTTGTCTATTGCGTGTTTGGCTTTTTAACAATATTTTAAGGATTTGATTTTGCGTTTGTTGTAAACTTTTACAGTATGTGGATCTACCCCACGCTGTGATGCCATGTCTTAAATACGATTCTGCTAAAGAAAAGTACGCTTGTTTGAGGACAGAAAAGGTAGCACAGTTACTTAAGTGAAAAAGGCTGTAAGCTGATTTTCTTAGTTTTTTGCGAACATATTGTATGTGTGTTAGCCACTTGAAGTTCTCGTCGACATGCACACCTAAGTATTTGTATGTTTCAACTTTTTCTATTAGCGTGCTGCATGTGTCTGCAGTCGAACTATATGTGTTATGTAGGCAATCATTATTATGAAATTTTAAGACAATTTTACAATTTGACAGATGTGGTGGTTTAATGTGCATGACTTTAGTCTTTGTTGAATTGATAACAAGGCCGTTATCATGACTCCATCTTGTTATAATATCCAGCTCTTTCTGCATAATTGTGTTGGCTTCATCAATTTTCTTGTGACATACTAATATTGCAGTGTCATCTGCATATGCAAATGTTGTGCTGTTTTTGAGGACATTTATCATATCGTTTGCATATATAAGGTAAAGAATAGGACCAAGTTTTGAGCCTTGGGGAACACCGTTTTTATTTGAGGGGGTCTCGTCACTTAAGCTGTTACTAATTCTTACCCTATATGTTCTTAGTTGTAGATAGTTTTCAAACCACTGCAGACATTTTCCTCTAACACCATATCGTTCTAGGATTTCCAATAGATTACTGTGTGAAAGCGTATCAAATGCTTTACTAAAATCAATAAATAGCGCCAAGCAGTGAGTGTTTTCGCTTAAGCACTTATTTACATGATTTGCAAAGTTGCCCAACAATTTATTTATATTCTTTCCTTTTTGGAAGTAACAAGAAAAAGGAAATCAAGAGAACTTTTGAATACGGTTGATCATAATCAGTTATTTATGGCAGCCGAAATGAAAATGCACTTAGATGGCAAACGAACTTCGGCCTCAATTGTTCGTGAGCTTACAACTGCTGCTCCAAAAAGGGGAACACTTTTACAAAAAAGTAGAATTGTTTCAGATAAGCCCATGAGCCTTTCTGCTGATAATAGATATCGGTTTATCAACACATGGCTACCAATTCTTGAGACAACATAGATCGTCTATTAACTCTGAAATGTTTCTCTGTTATGATTCTATAAAAATTTCTTAGCGTGCATGTTATCCAAATGGAATAACTGTAACAGAATCATTCGCGAATGTCAGCCTCCAATCACTTATTGACCATACAGTCTTAAGACTTTGTTTGGCCTTGAAGGATACATTTCTTTTGATAGAAGATGATTTTAATGAGGTGACTTTTAAGATCAAATGGGGTTGTGACGGTGCTGACCATAATCGTTACAAGCAATCATTTTCTCAAGAAAATATTTCTGACGAGAGTTTGTTTAGCATATCTATGGTCCCACTTGAAATGTCTTTAGAAAAAATTGGTTACAACCATAAAACAATAATTTGGAAAAATGCTGCACCATCGTCAACTAGATAGATATTGTCGGCCTATAAATTTTTTTTGTTAATTGGTGCGTTTGCATTTAAGGTAACGAGATATGCATGGGTAATGTATTGTTTGATTTTCCCCAATTGTCCTACTCAAGATAAGGCAATCTTGCTATTAATTATAAACCAATTTAAAAAAAATTATATGTTATCTCTTATGGGAAGTGGGCGTGACAATTATCCAATTCCGCCTATTTTTCTACAGAAGTTGTGTTGTTGTTTGGTACAAGTAATATATGACTATTACTTGTACCAAATTGCGTGACTGTACCTTTATTTGTTAAAGAAATATGCAATTTTGATCAGCTAGAATGTTAAAACCTCACACTGTGGAAGGGCGCAAAAAATTTGCGACTCTACTTCGTGCTTTTTTTAATAAACTAAATTTTAATGGCAAATGATAGATGTTGTGATAGATGAGTTGTTTGGCGGATATATGAAACAGTGATAATTTTCAGCAGCTTAGTAATATATGCGCGGAACGAGCTATTAAAGTTGCACAAGATATTTTTCCATTACGTAAATCAACTCGCACTTTAAACTTAAAATTTATTTCATTAAACCCAAAAAAATAGCTTTACGTTTTTGTTATACAGTTGCTTATTTTATGTATTTATGCCTGTGATCATAAAAATATTTTAAAATAAATAAAGGCTTGAAAACCAAACCAATTTTTCTTAACCTTTGTCCGGCGGAAGAGGTACAATTGTACCTTTTTCGTTTTTAAATTGCAATAACTTTTTTTTTGTTAATACTAGATATCTAAAATTTTCTGACATCTCTAAACTTTTATTACGGATTACATATTTGAAATTTAAAAAAAAAGATTTTGATTATATCATACCGAAATAAGTCTTTTTTAACTTGATATCCCTAAAAGGCTGAAGGGGTACAATTGTACCTTCATATAAGTCGTAAGAAAAAAACAAGAAAATAAAGCAAAAAAATGTATACATGTGTACGTAAAATAAGTTTTTTTTAGGCACGGGCCTGTTCTATCATTTGTTTATTAAATAAGAACAGAATAATTTAATTATATTAATAGGAAGAGCCATACATATCCCTAAAAGACTGAAGGGGTACAATTGTACCTTCATATAAGTCGTAAGAAAAAAACAAGAAAATAATTGCAAAAAATGTATACATGTGTACGTAAAATAAGTTTTTTTTAGCCACGGGCCTGTTCTATCATTTGTTTATTAAATAAGAACAGAATAATTTAATTATTTTAATAGGAAAGCCGTGTTAAGTATATAAGGGTACAATTGTACCCATACCGCCTTTTAACGTTGTAAATTTTTTCCGCTGGACAAAGGTTAATAAACGTTTATTAAATTTTAAAATCATTTATGAATATGGGGGCTATAATATATAGCATATATAAACAATAAATGTACCATATATAATGTGTATGGAAATTAAAAAAAAAAATTTTTTTTGAGGAGCTTCAGAAATTGCATTTTGTGCGGAAACTGTTTTGGCCATAATGGCCTAAAAAAATTATTTTCATTATCAATACTAAATTGCACATCGCGTTGTGGGATGAAGAAATTTTGTCCAAAAAAAGTCACTACCCTAATTAAAAAACTCAACAAAATGGTTAAATAAAATATAAGATCAGTTCAATATACATTAATCTTTTTAAATAAGCAATTTATGATTTCCTTGTGAGGCAAATTTAGACAGTGCAGTTTATCTTCTGTCATTGTTGATCCGAGCCATGTTTTTATTCGACGAAGGGTAGGAAATGACCGCTCGTAGCTATACTGGCGAGCATTGAAACGAAAATTTTAAATATTCCTTTATTGGGTAGATATCTTCATCACAGTTTATTAAAGCATCTACAACGTTATCTGATAGATCAGGGTCAAGTTTAGATCTTAGCAGGTGTTTATCTCTTTTATCAAATATAGTCAGCTCATCAGCTAGTTGTGGTTTTAAAAGTTTTGTACTGTATATGATTTGATTACACTTTGAGGTAGAAGTTTAGGTATGTGCAATACATTTAGGATATCTCTTGAATAAGGGGTTTTGAGATCTTCTAAAATAAATTCATTAAGAGGAATGTAACCTACAACTCGGTAGTTATCTTCAACATTTGGGATGTGATTATTTCGTTCAAATCTTGTCTTTTCGATAGAAACCTCTATTTGAACGCAAATAACTTTAACTTTTTCAAAAATCCCTTTAAATTGTTCTTCGGCTTTATTTCTTTTTTTTTCAAGGCACATGATTAAAATTTTGATAAGGCTTGATCCTTTTTGAAGATCTATATCTTTGCTTTTGTAAAATAATACTAAGTGGCTTTGTTACAATAGGAATCACACTTAATATGTATATTCCGCAAATAAATCTAAAAGTACTAAGTGAGTTCCTTAATAGATATAAAGATAGAGATACTACCTATCCACTCAGATATTT
This sequence comes from Pollenia angustigena, assembly GCA_930367215.1. Lineage (NCBI taxonomy): Eukaryota > Metazoa > Arthropoda > Insecta > Diptera > Polleniidae > Pollenia > Pollenia angustigena. The sequence goes on along the minus strand of OV884057.1, from coordinate 181,104,165 downwards.
TTTCCAAAGCTTCTACTATATGATGTACACTTGTTGCAAAGACGCATAATGAAGAGAGTTTGGCTCCCAAATACTTTGCTGTAACTGTTTTTCGCTTGTGATGATTATATTTAAATTTTTTGTATTAATGGCACTTAATTTTTTTTAGAAATTAAGTTGCTGGTTTTATGGGAATAGCAAGGCTTTTGTTTCGCTTTTCCAGAAATTTTGAAGAACTCCATTTTCTGCTGACATTAGAGGATACCCATCTGTTCCATCTCCTACACAATTTTTTAGGTCAGGACCAAAATTTGTCAAAGCTTTAAAAACTATTGATGATAGTGCCTTCGCATCAATTGACACATCAACGTCATCAATATCTTTTGAAGCCTCTTCAAATGCGTTTACAACAAAGCCAATAAATTCTTCCCTAAAAACTTTTTGTTGTATGTTGAAATATCTTAAAGATAAGGAAATCTGCATTTTGTCTTGACAAATCACTGCTTTCGTCAAAAATTATCGAATAGAATTTTGATTCATATAACACATTAATATACACATAAATATTGCAAATACTAAGGCTTTTTAATAATTCAACCGCACGCATGATCAAGTCAAACGTTTAGTCTTTGGATAAAGATGGCACCTGCTGGGATTGAATGTAGAAAAATAAATAATTGAATACGGTAAACCAGATGTTGCTTCAGAAATATCTAACAAATAACTATTAGGATTAAGATATGGATACTTATTGAAAGTCGTTAGAGATTCAATAAAAAAAAATTAAAAAATTTCGTTAGAGATTCTTAAAAAAAAAACCTTGCTGGGATTTCCAAAAATGTTGTACATAAAAAAAATATTATTATTGGGAATTCTTGTATTATAAATTGAGTTAGCTAAATTGTGTATATGTGAACAGAAAGGTAATTATGTCAATTAACCGAATATTGACTCAATAAAAAAGGTATATCTGAACACGGTAGAACCACAAATCGGTCTATAATGTACCATAGGTTCCATGCCTAAACGAACACTTTAATACGCCTAAATCCGTAACCAGAAAACTACAAGAAACTTTTAGTTTTGATTTTTTTTTTGTGCATTTCAAGGACATTTTTTCTTTTGGCCGATAGTCGAATAATAAAAAGCACAACGTAATCAACATTGTGTTCCCTATCTTTTCATGGGAAAAAGTTATAATAAAATATAAAATTTAGTAAGCAATTTCGGGGCTAACTGAACTCCGAAAATGCTGGTGATTTCAAGATTCACATCCCTACATAGTTTATATAAAAAAAACTAGATACTATACAACAAGACTAAAGTGTCATCTTAAAAAATAAAGAAATAAATTATAAAAATACAAAGAAAAAAACTTTCTGCAAAATAAATTTCCAAAAAAAAACTTTTTTAACAAACAAGTTAGAATTTTTCTTGTGAATTTTCTTAAAATTCTATCAAGAGAAAAAAAAAACTTTATCTACCCATTTATATAAATTAAGAGTTTTGACAAACAAGTTCTCATTCGTTTGTTGATGTTGTCATATTCTTTTATTATAAATTAGTTTTGCAGCATATGTTGTCTCAATTTTAACTTGAGTATAGGATTAACATGAACGGAAATCTTTCCAACAGACGCACACACACACGTACACACATACACATGCACACACATCAGCAACAACACTTAATTCACAGAGAAACATTCAGTCATACAAAAGACACTAAGATGATGCATAATGGCTTAACAATTTATGACAACAACTACAAATATACATGGAAAACAATAACAACAAAGACTTCCACTTATTTACTCAACTAAACATTGTTGTCATTATAAAAGTTTTTCCCATTTTTTTTCGCTCTGTTCGTAGTTTGAACGTACGTTGGCTTGTGTATGTGTATTAAAAGGGTACTTTCCTTTATGTTGTATTTAGTAACTGTATTTGTTGCTGTCTTTATACACTCAGCTGTAAATTTATAAAATTAAAAACAAATTTTAAAACAAAGGAAAAAGTTTATTTTTCCCTTTATTATTATGCTGTTTAACAAAGTATGCACTACATTTTAAACATGTACTGACGTATTTAACAAAATTCAAATACAATTTACAGAGAGCAAGTTTGTTTTTTTCCGTTACCCTGGGATTTTAAGCATATAGGCTCTTGTGTATGTGTATGCATGTGGGAGTATAAGTAGGTGACATATGTAGGAGTTATAAAATTATACACATTACATATTTTATTTATGTGTTATGGTAGTGTGCGTGAGTGTGTGTCTGTTTTTGTTTTAAACAATTTTATTTTTACGCACAAAAACAAATAAAAATAATAAAGTTACTTTGTTGTTTGAAAAAAGGATGTACATATAAAATTCTTAAAGCATTTGTAGCATTTAAGAAATTTTCAAAGTAAATCGTTAGCATGAGAAACGCCTCTTAAGTTTAAGAAATTTTTTGCGACAAAAAAATCACATTAGTATAATTGTAGTAAAAACAAGAAAAAGTGCTTGCCGAATCTAATATACCACTTACCAAAGCATAAGAAATCGTACGAAAACATACAATTCGGGAGTACACTTCTTTGAGAGACGGCTGGACTAATGGACCGATTTGGCTCATTCTCCGTTCCTCCTGCCTTAAATTATAGTGACTCTTTCTTGCCAAAGCCATATCCACGGGTGGTGCGGGGATAATTTAGTCTTGAGACCGAGGTGCTTGCCAGCAGATTTTGTCATCTAGCCCTGTGGGAGTCAGTGATTCCCGGTGAATGCAAAGCACCGGTTTGACTATAAGTTGAGGTCCCCGTTATTATGCTTCTTGCGAGAAATACTTACTGACTTTCCGGTTGATTTTCTTTGCTGAAGCTTCACTTTTCTGATAGAAAGTTTTGTTTCAAGGCATAAGTTCATAAAAGGGTTCAACGAAAGCCAGACGAAGAGATATTTTCGAAAACACGTGGTGGCTGCGGTTTGTACCCAAAATCGCATGGAGGAAAACTTTAACATGAAACTCTGATGTTCTACCCTTGTGGAAAAGTTCGGCCTGTGGAGCCGCTCCGTAGGTGCTGTTGTTATTCGACAGAAGCTGCTAGATTTTAATTAGCAGTGGAGTTGTTAGACACACAGTGTGTTACCTAGTGCCCTATACAAAATTGAGCTTCAATCGCAGAAAGTTTGTAAAAAATGTTTGTAAAAAGTGCTATCAAAAAAAAAAAAAAAAAAAAAGCAAAAAAGTGCAAAATATGAAGCTATTTGCATACGTATGTATAAATTAGTAAGTAATTTTAACCACCTTGTAAAAAGAAGATTGCTGGGGTCTAATCACCGCATTCGATATCGAACAAAATTGATCGAAATTATTTATTTTGGTATCATGAAACTCGATATCGAATGAAATGTATTGAATTTGAAATAATAGCATTTGATATCGAGTAACTCGTCATTACATTTATCGAGTTTTCATTCGATACGTCAGTGTCTATCGTTCGCAAAAAATTCGATAATTTATTCGATACGACAGTATCGAATGCGGTGATTAGAGCCCTGATTTTTACAATAATTTGCAAATAAGCTAATTGTTTAGCTCTCCTGAAAAGTGAGGATATTTTAGTTAACAATTATTGAATATAAATGCTCGATATAACAACTTCGCCTGAGATGGAGGGTATAAAAATACTTTAACAATAAAATTGTTTACGTTTAAACTCGATTTTGTGGTAAAAAATCGACTTTTTGCAATCGAATTTACGTATGCGGTTTTATACTGAAATCGATTATTGGGCTTTTAAAATCAATTTTTTTTATTTTTATTAAAATTTTGGCAATTTTTAATTTTAATCTTAATTAAATCGATAAATTATGGGCATACACAATAAAACTTTATCTTTGGTGCGTACATACGTCTGTAGGTATGCTTATGCAGTTTTCCAAGGTAACGTTGTAGTTTTACGTATTTATCTATTAGTACCCCTAGTATACTGTCAACTTTATTAAAGTCATCAATGGAGAGTGAACAAAACAGTTCTAAACATATCGTACCGAACCAAAGTCAGCTTCGTGAAAATCAACACATTATAGAAACACAACAGGCGAATTAAGCCATAGCATTCCTGTGGAAATATGCTAATATTCAAACAGACCAGTGTGTGAGCGATATTAAAATCTAGTTATAAGTAGAGTGAAAAAACAAAAAGTATGTAATTTATCCTATCAAAAACGAAATTACAAGGAAATATCTCTGCATCTTTCTGACATCAACGACATGCAAACATTTGTTTTCTTACACAGCGTTTACATTTGACAGAACTGGCAAGATAGTAAGAAAATACATATTAGTTGCCAAAAACACTACTAACTGTATTCGTGACGTAGGTGTCCAGACAGTAGTTAAGATAGTTCACTTTTAAAAATAAGTCTAACTGAATGTTGCAGCGCAAGTTCAGCTTAACGTATTTTGTATAAACTAAACAAATTTAAAACAAGTAAGAAAGTACAGTCGGTCAAGCCCGACCATATGATACCCTTCACCACAGTATTTAAAAACACATCATGCTTATGTGTCCATATAAATATGGATTTATCTATGTTTATAAGCTTCATGAAAATTGGTTTGAAAGTTTGTGAGAGGCAGAAATTACCCCTACCTCCCCTTGTGGTCCTATTTTTGAAAAACTGTAAAGCTAATGTGTCCCTATAGATATGGATCTATCTATGTTTTAAATTTCATTAAAATCGGTTTGAGAGGCAGAAATTGCCCCTATCTCCCTTCGTGGTCCTATTTTTAAAAAAATGCATACATTCTGTGTCCATATAGATATGGTTCTATCTATGTTTTAAATTTCGTTGAAATGGGTTTGATATTTTCTGAGAAGAAGAAATTTCCCCCTATCTTCCCTTGTGGTCCTACGCTTCGGCCCATTTTCAATAGGCTTGGTCCTTGTGCCAATTAGAACCTATGACCCAAATTTCATCAAATTATCTCCAAAATTGCGACCTGTACTTTGCGCACAAGCTTACATGGACAGCCAGCAGCCAGCCTGCCAGCCTGCCAGCCAGCCGGACGGACATCGTTAGTTCGACTCAGAAAGTGATTCTAAGACGATCGGTATACTTTAAGGTGGTTCTAGGACCAATATTTTAAGGCGTTACATACATGAGCACAAATGCATAATACCCTCTCCACTATTGTGGTGTGGGTATAAAAAGCTTAAAATAACTTTATTGTTTGAATAAATATAAAACTTAACTAAAATATAAAAAATCGAAGCAAAATATGTTGAATTTTTTTTTACATTTTGATTTTTTCTCTTTTGCTCACAAAACTTAAGATTTCTGTTAGCAAATGTCAAATCACTGTCCAATTTTACTGTCTGCAAAATTTGCTAGACAGTAGACAAAACAGTGTGGAAAAGTGTGCATGTATAAGTGAAAAGGTTTGCATGTATTGCTACTGTCTTGCCAGTACTGGCAAATGTAAACGCCAGGTAAAACTAACTTAATAGTAACTTAGCAAATAAACAGTCGGCACTGATCAGGAACTATTGTCATAATCCTTTGAAATACTATCCATATATTCAGACTTGTCACAGAAATCAATTCCAATCAAAATTGATTTCGTTTTATGTAAAGCAAGATAAGAAATTACTTCCACTTTCGATCGGAATTAATTTATCTGACAGGCCTGACTAACTATACAAGAATAAAATTTTAAAATGTGAAATGTACATGCACTTGTTCCTCTAAAGGACAACTCAAAATTTACACATTTTCACTTTTTACACGAAATATATAAAAAGTAGTAAAATCTACGCACTGTAAAAATCTCAGTTCAATATCTCTAGTAGTTTGTGAAAAAAAAAATGCTGGTCTATCCCCCTTTGTGATATAAGGTATAAGTTTGCAAATTAATCTTAAACGATTTTGAAATCTATTTTAAAATCGATTTTGACGTTCGATCAATCGATTTCAAAAACCAAAATAAAAAAAGTCGATCGAAAAATCGAAAATCAATTTTGGAATTCATTTACCATTCCCTAGTTTTAACATTAACTCACATGTGTACAAAGATATATAAGTATAAGGGTTAACAAGCGAAACATATTTTTCTCAGAAAAAATATTTTTGTGATTCTCGGAAAGTTAATTTCGAAAAATGTTGGATATTTATTTATCAGATTTAAGGGTATTTTAACATAATTGAAAGGCAATGTTTACTTATTGCAAAAAGAGCGGCGTAGAGGTGGAGCGTGTACACTCAGGAAAAAGCAGCAACATAACAATAAGAATGCGTCATACATTTTAATTCAATAATTTTCAATATAACAGAAAATAAATAATTTTCCACTTTTAATTAATGTATAATTAATTTGTTTCGTAGAATACATAGAATCAATATTGTTTTACAGTTAAAAAATATTATTTAAAGGTTTTGTTATTTATTATTTTCTTAATTCCGATTAAATTAAAATTGCAAAATATTGAATTAATTAGAAACATTTTCATATCTACATGGCAATATTTTAAATTAATATGTAAACTATATCAACAATATTGTATTAAAAGAATTCAATATTATTTCAATACCAACAAATATTAAAGGGTGGCCCAACCACGGTGTTAATTGTGAATCACAGCTTAACGTCAAGTTTTTTTTCCAATTTAATTGGCATTTCTTTGTTTTAGTGTTTGACAAATCCAACCATGGAGAGGTACACAATTGAGCAGCGCTAGATTGTCGAAGCCTTTTACAATAAGTGAGTTCAAATCAAAAAGAATTTCGTAAACTTCTTGATTTTTTTGGTCATCATAATCGATCACACAATAGGAAGAATTGAGCGCAAATATCAGAAAACCGGGACTGCAGGAAATTTGAAAACACCTGTTTGGTGCGGTTTATGGGCTGCCAGCGTCACCGGGCCATACTTTTTCGAAAATGAAGACTGCAAAGCAGTTACCGTGAATGATGTGCGCAATCGCGAGATGATAACGGACTTCATGTGGCAAGAAATTGAGGTTATGGACCTGGACGATATGTGGTTCCAACAGGATAGTGCCGTTTGCCTTACAGCCAACAAAACAAAGGATCTTTTGCGCGAGCAATTCAATGGCTGTGTTATTTCATGTCGTGCAGATGTTAATTGGCCGCCAGGATCATGTGATTTGAAGCCGTAAGACTTCTTTTTTTGAGGATATTTTAAAGAAAAAGTTTACGTCCATAAGCCAAGAACAATTCAAAATCTAAAGAATGAGCTAGTTCGGCACACTAACGAGATTGAACCTCAATTATGTCTCAAATTCATTGCAAATATGCAGCGTCGAATAAAGGTATGCCACCGAAGCCGTGGCGAGCATTTGGCCATTATTTTGTTTCACACATAATTGTCATAGATCCGTCTATAACCCTTCGATGTTCTTTAATCTTTGTACGACTAGCTGCGACACATGGTCTGGGCAGACCAACCCAGCCAAATAAGTAGACTTAACAAAATTTTGTACTTATTTTGTATTGTGTTAATTTCAAATAAATCAGTCTTTTTTAATATAATTGTAAAATATTGAAAATATTCTGTTAAACAACCATTGAAAATATATGTACGTTTTTGTCCCTCTGCCATGTTGATGGCACATAGATTTGTTGCAGTTACCGCAGCAAAAATGTGTTTTTTTTTTGAGCTTTGATTGTGGTTTTACAAATAACGTACAACGCACTGTAAAAGGTGGAACTTGATGGGTACGGTACTGCTTGTAAATGCTCGGATTACGAGTTAGTACTTTGGCCCTCTAATTTACTTTAAATGTATCTGTGGTTCAGCCAGACCATTAGGTGCATTTAGCGAAATTTTTCTTGTGGAAGGTTTTTTGAGCACTAAAAGTGATTAAAATGATTCCAAATTTGTTTTATTCGATTCAGGACATATTACTTGTAGAACTCATAGCCTTTGTTTTTTCGAACTTAAATATAGTCTAGCCAGACCATGTAGGATATCTAAATTATATAATAATATAATATTATTATTATATTATTATTTCTGTTTTGGGTATAGATTTTCCTGATGATGCTTACCGATGGTAGGCGAAATATTGAAAAATAAATAAATAAAATAAAAAGATTATAACAAAGACCTCGAGCCTGATTATTTACTTAATTTATTTAAAATTTAAAAGGTCGAAACAAAAACATATTAAGATAATATAATAAGTAAAATAAAAACCAATTAACATCGTGCGTTTTGGTTGCACCACTCTTTAAAATTAATTAATGTCGGTAAAAAATTAATAATTCGTATGAAGAGAAAATCTATTGCCGAGTAATTAAAGTGTATGAATTAACATTGTTGTTAAGCAGCGTTGCTTACGTTTTTTTTTTTTTAAAGTTATGTACGAAAATTTGCAAACAATATCGAAGAAACTAAAATTTGACAGAAGGTGTTTTTCGGAATTTCGTTTCTTACGATTAACCCATTAAGGCCCTGCGTTGCGTTTTCGCAACGTTCACTTAAACCTCCCCTCAGGCATTTTGTTATTACGTGATATTGTTATAAAGCACAGTGAAATAAAATTTAACTTAATATCTAATCGACCGTTTTTTGGATTTGTATCATACATGAGTTTTTTTTTATAAAAATTTTTAATTTAAATTTTGAATTTTTCCTGTTTTTTGGGTACTTTTGGAAAAAGTTAAAAAAATAAAGTAATATATAATATACCTATCTGAAACTTCTGAAAGAGATAGCTAACATACGAACATTATTATTTCTACTGAAAAATTCAATCATCGTAGACATTTGAGACTTTTTTTACGTTTGTATATATCCGTGATGCGAAACCGCAACACTGGGCCTAAACGATATACAAATTACATACAATTATTTGGCTTAATTTCTTCCTTGAGCTTGAGAAATTATTGAAAGGAAATTACATACTATTTTCAAATACAAACATATTTATACAATCACTTGCTATTTAAAACAGCATAATAAAAACATGTATGTATGTTAATTATAAGTTGTTGTTATTTATGTGTTTTGAAATTTTCGATAATTTTTTCACCTTTTTCAAACTAATTTCAAATTTTTAAAATGCAGGATATTTTGCAGAAGGTAAATTCTCTATGACAATTCCTTTTTTTTTCTTATGCCCAAAGTGTGTTATCTTCCTAAAGGAAAGCGAACTTACACCAAAGTAGTCCTGTGATAGGTCTTTGGTGATAAGATAAGAAATATCACTTTAACATGGGGTTCAATTGACACTATTTGACCAGTCTAACATCTATTCTCAATGAACGTGTTTAGTGTTAGTTATAACAATGTTAGATTATTTCGATACAATGTAGTATTATGTCAATAAAACAAGTCCCCAGAACTAGATTTAAGAAAGTGTCACACCATCGGTGAAGAATGTACTGTAATTCATTAGTTTTTAACCTTTTTGTTCTTAATATACCAGTTAGATGATAAGTTCTCCTTGTTCTATTTTCACAAATCCCAGGACCAGGCTGTTGGAACAATTGACACAACTTTCCCCCAGGGTTCTTCAATAGGTACAATAAGAGAAAATCGAACAAGTAATGTGAAATTATCCTCTCCCAGGATATTATCTTTTTGAACTTGTTCCATTTTCACAAATCCCAGGACCAGTCTGTTGGAACAATTGACACAAATTTCCCCCAGGGTTATTCAATAGGTACAATAAGAGAAAATCGAACAATTAATGTGAAATTATCCTGTCCCAGGATATTAAAGAAAAACCAGTAAGAGTGCTATATTCAGCTATGCCAAATATTTGATACCGTCCACTGACAGCTAGGATATTTCAGGAGTGGGCTTTATATTGGACCTGTGGTAAATTATGAACCGATCTTTACGAAAGTTGACAGTGTGATTTCTAGTCATTATAAAACTGTGACAGAACAAAATTTATTTTTTACAATAGAACTATTTGTTATGGTTTTATACTACTAAAGTGTTTTTCGACAATGGGCTTTATATGGGGCCTATGGTAAATAATGGACCAATCAATTACAAACGTGAGAAATGTGACGTAGCAGTGCACCCAAAGTGCTTTGGAACATATCATAATTGAATTAAAAATGAAATGTATATGAATATCTTTTTAATTTTTTTTTTTTTCCTAAAGACGTGAATAAAAAATTTTAATTTAAAATGTTTGCAAATGCGCTTAATTTTTATATCGTTAAGGCCCAACGTTGCGTTTTCGCAACTGGGGTTATCTGGGCTCCCACGTATCCGATTTGCCCAAAATTTGTTTTCTTTCTTATTTAGGTATAAACAATAAAATTTTAAAAGTTTCGTCATTATAACTCAACGGGATCATGGCTCGGGCCTTAATGGGTTAAAGAAATAAAAATTCGCCTAAGGCCTGTTTTCACAACTTACCGATAGCTAAAGGCAGGATTTTATCAGCCATATAAAAAGCGTTATATTATTTCAACTTTTCTTTAACAAACTAGGTAGAATGAAGCTTTTTTTGAACTTATTGCTCACCTTAGATAAAATTAAAGTTGTAAAAATGCAACACTATTTATATGGCCGATAAAATCCTTCCTTAACTATCGATAAACGGCATAAGCCTAGCAAAAGAATAACTTAAGCCATTTTTTTGCATAAGATGGTTAAAAATGAATGTGCTTTAATATCATATTTAATTTAACTACATTTTCTTAAAGGGATTGTTAGCATTTCTAATGATATATTTAATCACCTTTGATTTTTTGTACACAATTAACCTTCATTTTAATTTCGACTTAAGAAAAACTCGATTTCATTTCATCTAATTTATAATAAAAGAAAATAAATTCTAATTCTTGTTGTCTATTTTTTTCTTCTATTTCTTTTTTTTTTTTTTTTTTTTTTGCTTTATTTATCTTGAAAATTTTAAACTAAAAACCAATTAATTTTACTTGAAAATGAATATGAAACAATAAAATAAATAAAACTGCCAAATGAAAATTTCGTTAAACTGCAAAATAAAAAAACCAATAAACAACACCTTGACATAAAAATTCTTTAAAAAAAAATAAACAACCAACCAAATAAACAACTGAAACCAACAATTGAACAAAACAATGGTTACGTTTCAACAAAATAAAATGTAATAAAATCCAATTGTTTAAATTTGCGTGTGATGGTTTGTGAACCAACAAACTACTACTACAACTTAACAACTAATACCATTACTTATACTACTGCTACTGCTATTATTATCAACCACTACAACAACAAATATTCTTGCTACTAACAAACCAATAAACCTTCACCTATATCTGTAAATTTATGTACGAACTTATACAAACTTACAAATTTTGTATATATGTATTTATTTATATCTATTGCTCTGTTTATATGTAAACTTATATGTGTATACTTAATACCAACAAAAAAAAAAAAATTAAACTAAATTTTAATGTTTAAAATATAAACTGGCAGCCGGATAACGGAAATGCTAAAAACATACAAACCACCATCACTACAACTACTACAACAATTGCTCCTACTTCTACTACTACTACTACTACAACAACTCCTAACGTTAATAAAACCAAACTCAAAACCAACACCAACCAACGCCGTAAACTTATTAAAACAAGTGCCAAGAGTAAAATTGTTATAACTGTAAGTTTTTTAACGTTTTTTTTTTTTTTTTTCGTTTTTCTTTTTATTCAAATTGTTTTTCTTTTCTCACTCTAAAGAAATTTAAAATTGAAACATGCAAATGCAAAAAAAAAAAGAAGTTATAAAACTTGTATTTATTTTTAATAAAATCATTTTTGCATTTAAAGCTTTAAGCTACAGAAATTCATAGAAATTAAACGCAAAAACAAAAAACTTCAAAAATCAAATTAATTTTCTCATTTTCCAAAAATTGGTTTTCAAAAAACGTTTAAAAATGTATTCCTGTTTTTTTTATTACCCAAACAACAATTTTTCTCTCATTTCTCGTTTTACTTAATTTTGGTTGTTTTCGTTTTTGAACAAACAAAAAAACATTTTCATGGCATTAAATTCTTAATCAAATTGTTTTAAAATACATTTTGTTTAAAAAAAGCAAGTGCTAACGTTGTTGTTGCTGATGCTCTTGCTAAAGCTGTTTATGCTGAGGCTGCTTAATAATAAACGCAGAGCTTTTAAGGAATTTGTTCAAACTTGTAATAGCATTTTAAAGCAATTTGTTGTACAAGATAATTGTAAGTACTTCGTCACTTAGAGCTCATTTCTTTGCTTTTCTTTTATTTTTTAGAGTCTATAAAACTTCAGCGATTTAAATGAAAATATTTAAGAAAGTGTTATTAAAGTGGGCTGAATCAATAATTTTAACTGTTCTTATAGTCTGGATCAGTTGATTTGAAGCTTAATGCTAAATCTTGGATGCACAGAGTTTGTGGGCCATTCGAATGTTAATCGTGCGCTTCAGGGTTAGCTTTAAGACATATTAGCGAGTGTTTTTGTTGCTGACTAGCCAAAAACTTTCTTGATCCCCATTCATTTCAACCCTTATTCGAATGAAACGATGTAAATGTTAATTAAATCCTAAATCCAAATCTTTGATGCCCTCCGCCTAGCGTAAGCATATTCCAAAGGTGGGATTTATAAGGAAGTTATGAACGTTTTCGAGAATTGGCTTTATGTGAGGCATCTGGTAAATTATTGACCGATCTTACTGAAATTTAGGAAGGGTGTTTTGCAGTCTTTTAAAACTATAACATATCAAAATTTACCACAATAACAACTTTTTACGGTTTAAGGAGTACTTAAGGGTTTTTCGGAAGTAGGTTTAATACCAGGCCTATGGAAAATCATTGACCGATCTTCACGATATTTAGTTTTATTTTTTCTAATCATATAATACAAATTTATGCAAAATCTTTGCAATTTATGTTATTTCTTGTTACAAAGTGAGCAATTAGGGTGGTGGTTACACATATGGGTCTATAGCTGTTTTCTAACTGTAAAGAGTGTTATGATTGCTTAATTTCCAGGCTGCTTTTGGGCCTTTGGGATATAAGAGAATATATAAAAAACAGTTAATAAAAACAGCAAAAAAATCGCAGTAAATTAACACCAACAAATAAACTCGCTTGCGGTCTTACAATCAAACTTGTGCAACCGCAAAAAAATATAAACAAAAAAGCCAGAAATCAAGCAATTATTACTCATGTAGGCATTAGACTGGTCGCAATTTTTTTTTTTTTTAATTTAATTGTGTGCGCTGCTTAAAATATGAGGTTTGGTGTAAGATATCATGATCTAATTTTTCAGGTCAATCCGACTGTGCCTAGCCATGCCGAGAGGGGCCCAAAGTTCCCCATATTATAAAAAAAAAACATCTTTTCTATCAGATCTTTATAGTTATACTAGTTGAAAAGCCGAGAATATGGCTTCGTTACGATCTTCCGCATAGAAAGTACTTCAAGTGTGCCAAATTTCAGCTTCCTATGTCATCAGATGGCTTAACATAAATGCAAACATCCTGACATACTAAGAAATTATATATTGTATAGATAGATTAACATATGTTCGCGCAACTCAAAAACGCTTTAGCTTATTGAAAAACTAAAAAAAACCGAAATTCCGCAATAAAATTTTACTTTAAGAAAGTTAAAACTTTTTTCTTTATGTTGGCTTTGGTTTTAGAGATAAACCGTTATTTCGAAAATTAAGGAGGTTGCACAACATATGTTCGCGTAACTCAAAAACGCTTGTTTTATTTCGAAAAGCTCACCCTTTTCGGAAGCAAAATTTTTAAGAAACGGACACCAAATAAAATCTCACATTTTTTTTAGAAAAGAAACCACCATAAGTTGTTATAATTTTCTGTCACATATGCTTCCTTAAATTAAAATTCGGCCAGATTGGTCCATAAAAAACATGGTTGCCTCAAATTTTTATTATAAAAACGCCTGTTGTTGCTTTTTTCGACACATAACAAATTCGTGCATGATTTGCCGCTTAAATAGAAAAATGTGTTTAAAACGAAAAAATGTAATCAGTATACATATTTTATTTATTTAAATTCTGTTAATAATGTCTGTTAGTGGGTGAGTGAACTAAGATGCTGCATTACGTCAGTTGGGTATCAAATTGTTTCAAATAAAATGTGAAAAAAATAACTAAAAATGGCTATAATGTTTCCAATATTATCATCAAAGTAATTTTTGGGAATACATAATTTTCTTTAATTATTAAGATTTTGTTTGTCGTGCTAAATTCCCAATTTTGATTCTTGATAAATACATTGAATATAAAGTTCCTATGCGGAGTTCGCTGGTTGCTTAGCCCAGATCATCAGGAAACATTTACCCAAAAATCTTAGAAAAGCTAATGATAAGATTAGATATTCAAATAAAACTGTGGAGTGAATGAGAACTACAAACAATCATCCAATTTTATTTGCAACGATAGCAAAGCTTAAACAAAACACCAACAATAAACAATAAACAGTGAGTTTATCTTTGCTAACATTCCCCACTACAATTGGTTGGAATTCTCCCAACATTAATTGTAGTTGTAAGCGGGTTAAGAGAAAACAAAATTAAAATAACAAATTGCTTTGTTGTTTTCTTAATGAAATCAAAATAAAAAAGTAAGAAAAGATAAACTCACTGTTTATTGTTGTTGTTCTTGTTTAAGCTTTGATATTGTTACAAGTAAAACTGGGGCTTATAATTCGTATTTGCACAACAGGTTTATTTGTATTATATCTTTAGTTTTTCTAAAATCTTTGGATGAAGTTTCCTGACGATCTGGCCTCAGCATCCAGTGAAATGCGCATAGGAATAGCTTATCCCATCAACAATAAACTTCAGTTTGTCAAAAGTATGAAATGGGAATTAAGCACATTATAACAAAACCTTAATAATTAAAAATATATTCAAAAATGTACTGAAACAATTTATGAAACTTTAATACTAAATAACAATTTTTGCTTTATTTCTTAACTGAAATTAAAACGTTTATCATTGAAACACTATTGACGACCTTGACAAATATCTCCCGTTTTCTTAAAATCTAGCAACCACTTAGTTCCTTTAGAGTTCTGCAAGTTTGGCATTAAGCACCCACACACACACTAACTCTTACTCCCATTTCAACAATTTTTTGCTGATGCTTAAGTTCTTCACGTTCGCATTGTTGTTGTTACTTATTTTGCTGTTGATGCTTTCTTTTTGTATTTTTTGTTATTGTTATTTGTTGTTATTTCATTATATTTTGGCTAAACTAAATAAATGAATGAATGACTGGATGGCTGGCTGGCTGACTGGAATTTTATTACTTTGAAACATTTTTGGTTGTTTTCATTTTTGTTCATTTACATACTATATATTGTGATTTTCACCACAATACTCAAACGATAGATATAGAACAAAATTTCACGCCAACATAACACCACAAAAGCCAACAAAACACCAATTTAACCACAAATAATATATGTATAATGTGTTAGTGTGGTGTATTTAAATCTTTATACGTATGTGTTTATATCCTTAAACATACTTTTAGGCAAACTAATGTTGATACATATAAAAAAAAAAAAAAAAAAAAAAAAACTTTAATCTTACTTTGTTTAAATTTCAAAGATTTTAAAAACTTAAACATTTTTTTTTATTAAAGTTGTGTATTTTCCCTGCACGAAATTTGGGATCAAATGTTAACAAGTCGTAACTTACAATGTCGATTGTTTTTTTTTTTTTTTTCTTTTTTGAGAATTTCAATAACGCAACAAAACTTGTATCAGCATTTGTGAAAAAGAAACATGTTTTGGCAGCTGGAAGGCTAATATCAGCGAAAAGGATGCAACAGTTTTTAGTGAAGGTTCGGATTTTTTTTATCAAATACTTAAAAGTTCTTTTTACATAATTTGTACCTTTTTGAAATAAAATATATGCAAGTAATTAAATTTGATTAAGTTTCTTTTTCACTAATATTATTAATGCAAAAATCTAGTAAAAAGTAGGAAAATCGAGACTACAACTATTAAAAAGTACTAGCGAATCTCTGGTTTCAAAGTCTTCATATTATCCCACAAGCCCTATGTTTATTTTAGTTAAAAAGTTGTTATTGTTGCCTTTTTAACCCAGAAAACCCAGTTTATTAAAATAAGATAACCTTGGTAGCTAAGTTAAGCGAGTAGGATACTTACGATTTTTTTTCAGGAAGAAAAAAACTCGTTTGACTTGAAAACGTTATAAAAGAAACTTTTTGTTTGTTAAAAGAAACTGTTTGCAGTACAACCTTTTGTTTTTTGTTTACACAAAAAAATCTGTAATGACGCTTTTGCCAGATTGACAGCTCTTAATCTCAAAAAAATTACAACGTCTAAACCATTCACATGAGGCTCGATATCCAAATCGAGGAAGTCATCATCTTTCCCTACGGCTTCTGGGCGGGCCTCAATATAGTCAATAGTTATAAAGTCAGTAGCAAGGTTTTAATAACAAGCACATGCTTGTCAATAAAGCCTGGTGACAAAGTCAATAGTGAATTGGTACAAATTCATTTTTGACATTTCCCTCAGGATTTATAGTTTGAAAACACATTTATACGTACTGTTTACAGAGAATTTCCATTGTTGTTTGTTTATTTTTAATGAACTTAGTTCATCGAATAATTGTCCGATTTCACTTTTTATTTTAAGCTACTAAGTAGTTTTTGGTCGTCCGAGTCGTCGGGTGCATTGTGGGTTGCATTGCGGATTTCCTAGCAGGGTTTTCTTAGAGTGTGCCCGGAACTAGTCAGTTTAAGACGTCGTATTTAGGTACTTTCATCATGTTGATGTGCAAGTTCGAGCAACTCATCCTCAATGCTTATTCGAAGCCACTAAGCAGTTAATCTTATATCTTAGATTCATGTTCTTCAAACTGTTCCTCTCTTTCACTAAATTGGGTTTTACACTAAAAGTACTTTTATCATCGGCTAGAGTTCATTCGACTTTCAAACGTTATATAGCTGGTGAAAGATATTTCTGGCCTTAATTATTTGACTTTTCACATCCGCTAAGGCGTTTCTGCCAGGTGCAGTGTTACCAAAACTTATTGAGGGAAAATGCTAGATTTTGGTAAAAAAAAAAAATGCTAAAAAATGCCAAATAAATGCTAGAATAAATGCTAAACATAATTATAGAAAAATATAGAAAAATCTTCATTCGAGTAAGAGCCAATCTCCCTTTGTTTAATATGCTGCATTTTGTCCTTCAGCTTCCGCGACGAGGTGTCAAATTGCTTTTTACAAAGGCTTATCAGATGCGCGACAGGTGCAGCTGAGCTGTGCACAGCAGATAAACTTAATACCACCTCTGCTGATCATTGTAGCAAACCCCTTTTAAAAGGGATAGGATGGTTTATAGTTGTATCCGTTGCGTTTTTCTGCTTTATTGTTTCTGCATGTTGCTCCAGTCCACTTAATTTAGAAACAATATCGCAAAAGGTGTTTATCTATTTATTTCACCCAATCTTTCCCTTTAGGTGCTTTATCCAATCTTTGTAAAACTTTTGTGGATAGACTTTTCTAATTGTTGAAAACTTGTTCCTCTATTGATTTGTATTTTAGTTTATTTATGTTTATTATGGACATTTCCATTGTTGCATTTCTTAGATCTACCTAATGTCAGAATCTTTCGTTTTTTTCAGAATCAGCCTAATTGCGGTTTTCGTTGTCGAAATCGATCAAGTCGTTTTAAAGAACACTGGTTGTGTGTTACCTTAATCTCTTACAAAAAACGACTTGATCGATTACGACAACCGAAATTGTTACATTAATGAAAAATACCACAAGAACTAAAAAATGCTAGAACTTTTTAAATAATGCTAGAAAATATCTGTGGCATTTTGGCAAAATATCTTAAGTCGAGATAAGATCGCAAAAAAAGTTTTAAAAAAACTCGGTGAAAAAATAATTTTTATTAAATAATAAAACAAACCAAAATTAAAGAAAAATTTCGTTTAAAATACAAAATTTTAAAATCGTAAGCAAAAATGTTTTTTGAATGAGAATTCGTATGATTAACAACTTTGTTTTAAATTTGACTTAAGATGATTTGTCAAAATGCCACAGATATGCTTTATGCTAAATCAGTTTTTCTCATGCCGAATGACTTTAAAAAAGCCTAGATCTAGTATGAAAAATGCTAAATTGGCAACACTGGCGAGGTGTTACAGTGCTGCCCAGATAACAAAATACGACGTGCTTTAGAAATTTAAAAAATTATGGGGCTGCGTGGTCGCAACAGCACAGGGGTTATATTTGTTTGAACTTACGCGCAGACCGACTTTTGCAACAGACGATTTGAAATCGTTTTTGTCTTGCATGTTTTCTTTCCTGGATGCGAATAGGACCAGGTCAGTTAACCACAATCTAAAAATTTTAACTAATTTAAAAACGCAGTAAATTATTTGTATTTCAATGTTTTACTGCCTGTTTGTAGAACGCGAGCACAAAAGTTACTCGCTTAACTTACATTTAAAACAAAAACAAATTTTGAAATTTTGTTTTTGTTTTAAATGTAAGTTGAACGAGTCACTTATGCGCTCGCGTTCTACAAACAGGCAGTTAATTTGGTGGCGATTTTAGAAGTGGGATTTTTGTGGAACCTGTAGAAAATAATACATCTAGAACGTATTCGTACAAAGTTTCATATTTTAATTCCTTTATTGATTTAAATAGTGCATGATGCGTCAAATTAAAAACAGAAACGTTTTAGAAGTGATAAAGAATTGTGCAGTTGCTTGTCCAGCTTCTTTTTTGCAAAACCAAAAAGTTTCCTTTTGTTCCCATAAGTAACGATCCTTGAACTAAGGCTACCAGCATAGCTTCCAGGTGGGCTGGCCTAAATCTTGCTCACGTCTATATAGGGAGCTGTTTGTTGAAAGATTTGACGACCTCTTTCCTAACATGGGCAACATACGCTCCCATACATGATTACCCAATAATCCAAAGCGTTAAGTTGTAGATATAAAAAACATATACTTAACTAAAAGAAAGTAGATAATTTGTATGTAAGCATAAATTATGCAAAGGAGTTTAAATACCCACATGGACATTTATATGTAAATATAAAGCACACACAATTTTAAACATTCTTGCATACATACCAAGCATGACAACAATCATACATTCTTTTTCTTCCAAAAAATTATGTACATTTGCATTTCCTTTATTTTCCTTTAAAAACAAAAAAAAAAAAAAAAACAAGAAGAAAAATATTTTTTCTTACTCAGTTATGTGTGTATGTGTTTATGTTCTTTATACAATTCTCTGCTTTAATAGTTTCTGTTTATTTTTTCTTAAAAAATTTTTAAACAAGAAAAATGTAAAACAAAAATGTCAGAAGTAAACAAACATTCATAAGAAGTGTAACTCTTAAGATTTTTCTTTTCACCTACCAGAAAAAAAAAATTAAAAGAACGAATTAAATTGCAACAATTAATCGAGATCAAAAAGAAGTTTTATTTTTATGTTCGTTTAAAGAGTTCCTTTTGTTAATGTTTTTTTTTTTTTTCATTTTCTTTATAACAAATATAGTTTCAATAATAATTAATTTTAGTGTTTTGGTCTTAATGCTTAACTTTCAGTTACTTCAACTTCAATTTAAACAAATTTTTTGAAATTTATACAGGAAATATCTAGTTTAAGTTTCATTGCTGTGACTCGCCTTGTGTGGCTGAAATTATATCAAAAGCTTAGTTCCGGTGAAATATTTTTGGGGTCTAGGCGAAAAAATGGACTGGAATGTTTAAATAGCCAAGCTCTCTGCTGTGATATTAACAAAACACTTTTAAACAATTGAATAGTTTATTTCAGAAACCCGTCAACTGTCATTTAAAAAAGGCGCACTTGAGGGTTTTCAATTATTAAGTTAACCTGTGCGTATGAGTAATGTTTGAAAATGTAGTACAGGGTAGGGATGTGCAAATTGAAAAAATATATCGATATATATCGAATCGATATTTTTTAAGAGTATCGATATTTATTATTTCAAAAATAGCGATGTATCGATATATCGAACGTATTACCAAATTAAAAAATTTTATATATATATATGCACAAATCTTATTATTATTCCAACTATATAAAGGCACATCTATTGTTCCAAAACCGCATAAAATAAATCTTTTCAAGTTCGTTTGAATTTACTGTTTTAATTAGAAATCTGCAAGGTAAAAACCTCGCTTCTTTCTTAATTCTTCGTATAATACATGCAGCCTACAACTGACATGAAATGCTTAACATTAACAATAATATGATGTTAGTGTTAAGTATAGACTCATCATGTTAGAGGTTTTCTCATGTTATAACACGGTTGGTAATGCAAATGTTTTAACAACGCTTTTATAACCAAGTTATAACAGCAAATCATGTCAGTTGTAGACGGGGAATTGTAGATCTTCATATAAGTTTAAAAAAACCTATGATGCTTGCATTGATGACAATTTTTAAATAAATATTGTTTGAAAAACGGCTAAAATTTTGAGTTTTTAATGAAAACTGACTTTAAAAAATATCGAATTCGATAGTCGTATTTCAATATCGATACATCGATACATCGGTATTTTAAATATCGGCGATATATATCGATTATTTTATTTAAAAATATCAATATTTTGATATATCGATATTTTTGCCCATTCCTAATACAGGGATGCAAAACTCCATACAATTGTAATTATTTTAGCACTATTTAAAAGCCAAATAACAATAGAACCTTAATAAATTACTTTGCACTTTTTCGAAATTGGTCTATTTTATTACATTTAACAAAGTATTTTTAAAATTTCTGTATCATTATTATCGCAATTTTTATGTTCGTTCATTTTAATATGACAGTATCTGTTTTGTTATTGTGGTCAAAGGTATAAAAAATTAAAATCAAAAGATGTTTGCCGATTTTTCAAGAAATGCTAGAGAAATATTACGATATTTTTGTATCAAAACATAATAAAAATCAAAGAGGTGAACAGACTGTTTCAACTGTCTCTTCTGAACCTCAAATTAGATTTAGCTGAAGGTTACATATTGTTGCTGCTACAACTAAGAGATGACTTAAGCTTTTTCACAATTCTCAAATATTTGAAGTTCTTTACGAAATTGGTTGATTTTGTAAAACCTTTACAGATCAGATATCATTTAACAGCTTCCAAATTTCACTATAAAATTATTTTTTTTCAAATGCAGTTAAGTTAGTAAACAAAAATTGTTGCAAATAAACCTACAGTTTAATTAATTTACTGGTCACGGTTTTTTTTTCAAAATTTCTCGTAAAATGCTTGCTAGGTCTGAACATAGCTAAATAGTTTGTTAGTAAAAAGTATATCCTAAATAATTCTAAGACGAGTACTTAAATCTTAACAATTTTCCCAACAATATATCTCTTCTAAAACGATAATGAATATTTTCTGAGTATAGGAGGCTTAGCGCCCCAGGACCCTATCCTAAGCACTTTAGTGGAAACTCATATAGCCTGTGTCTATCTTTGCATCCCTGATGTAATAAAGAGTATTAAATAAAATAAATTAACGATTTTTCCAAGTTATCACACCAAACACTTTTTCTTTCATCAAACAAAACTATTTATAAATTGTGTCGCTTTTGCTCATTCAGTGTGGAGGGATAGTACATTTATATGGGGCTGCCTTTATAAATATACCAATTTGGTCCATATCCAATCATACAAAATGTGCATGAACAATTTTTGGACGATTCTTCTCACATTGATTTGGGGGATTTTGCTAATGGTAATTTTGCTGGCAGCCCCTGTACCTGATAAGATAAAGTCATAATTTGTATGGGAAGGAGAGGTGGGTAAAGTAATGTGCAGATTTTGTCCAATTTTAATAGGCTACATTCCTGGGCCAGCATCAAAATTTTACGAATCAAATAACAACAAATTGTATTTCAAATTGCGACCTGTACCTCGTTCCCAGACTTTATATCGTTATTTTCGAGATCATATCGCTGCTTTATTGCAACAAACTCATATCTCAGAAAAAAATCAGTGCTGCATATTAAACTGAACCGAAGTTATAGCAAAATATATTTTTCTAAATCAATATAAAAAGGTTAATTTTGAAAACTTTAATCGCATTTTGCCAAGTTTTATTTTTGTTTTTTGTTTTCTTTTTTTTTTTGAGATATGACTATGTGGCAATGGAGGAGCGATTTTTCACCGTCGTCCTTGGACATTTCATAGACACTAGTGCCTGTTTACATAAAAATTGTTCAGCTTTAAATAAGGTTTAAAGAACAAATTTACTATGAAAATTATTCTTAATAATCGTTTGTTAATACGGGGGTAGATCTAAGCAGTTGTGGTGCAGGATAGGGGTATTGACCGTTCCCTTTACGCAAGTTAATTTTCACTTCAAATATTTATGTTTGTATGTACCATGTACAACTAATCTTTTAATTAAAAATTAATTTTCTTCCTGTATCTTTTCAAACTTCATTCATTTATCATAACAAATTTATCATTAAAATTTGAATGTAATATATTCATGCAGCCTTTAACAGAGGTCTTGATAACAGGACAACTTTTTAAATTTTTCACAAACAGAAATAACTAATGGAAATTGCACAGATTTTATGTATATCATTTATATGTATGTATGTGTATGCTACTTTCATAAATTTTGTAAAATTTATATAGACACCCTCAAAAACCACAAAAACTTTTATTGTGTAGCAAATAAAAGAAAAACTCACAAAAAAAAATGTACATTCAAAGATATTATCGTAATATATTATAAATCATATTTAAGTTTTTAAACACAAACACACCCGAGTATAATTTAGATATCTTTATGACAATATTTGCATACATATTAAAATATTTGAACATAAAACAGGATTGTTTTTTATCTGTTCTTTTTTTCAAAATATATGACATTTCTGTAAATTTCGATTATTTTTGTGTATTTTGTGTGTGTGTTGTCTTTTTTTTATTTTGTACATGTTATTTTTGCGTTGGATAAAAATGCATGTTTTTGAAAAATATTGTCATTGAACATTTTAAACATGAGTTGAAAAGAGGAGATTAAAAATGGATTCAACATATTTGCAAATTATTTATCATAAAATATAGATAAAGAGAAATACAACTAAAGATTTTTTCATATACATGCCAACTTACAAACATACATACATTGCATTTTTTGGAAAAAAACTCACATGTAGGCGATTATAAAAAGGCAAAATAGATTAAATAAAAATAATAAAATGGCCATAGTTTTTATTATTATTTTTATTATTTGGTAGCACTATTCTGTTGCAATTATTGTGCTCCCTAGTTGACAATAATGAGGCACAGAGTGGGTAAGTCGGAGGTTTAGATAAATTCAGTTATGCAAGTTTTTTATTTGTATTTGCAGTTGCTGTTATTATTGTTTTTGTTGTTGTGTGAGAACAGTCATTTAATATTTGACATTTGAATGACAGCTTGTCGAGTACAGGATTTGCTTTTGGAAAATTTCATGTCATTCAATGTAAAAAACACATACAAACTCTGATAAATATACATACATATACATGCATAAGTACTTGTAACACAAACCAGACACATTCATGCATGAGGGCTACAGCAATGATTGTTACATTATAGAAAAAAAGAGAAGGAGAAAACAAAATGATTACAGTAAATAAGTTAAAATTATATTTGTGCATGTGTTAGTTGCAATATTAAATATATGTATATAACATCAGCAGCAACTACACACATACATATAAAATAACAAAGAAAAATATAACACACTTTAGAATTTCATATATAAATTTTAACACTAGTACAATACCAAGAACCGACTCGATTTGCCAGGGCAATTGTTTAACTCCCCTGGCTTATATATGTATGTGTATGTATGTATATGAAAACAGTGCATACATTTGATCTAAAAATAAGTTCTTATATGTTTCAATATACAAACATACTCATATAGCCTTAAAGTATACTTTGCCTTTTTAAATGCAATTGCGCATCATAAAATTACATGCTTTTGTAAACAACTCTCATGTTCAATCCAACCATATACAAACTAATGCTTAACATTAAACCAACATATGTATGTGTTTGTGTATGTGTATATGCATGCAAATTGTATGTATTTTAGAGTGTCAAACTAATAATGTTGGCACACGTCAATCTAATGAAATTTCTAAATACAACAAAAGTAACATTTGTACAACACTTTTAATGGCTTAAACATGCATATCATGTACAGCATGTTCAATCATGTCTGTAGTGAAACCTAAAAGGTAAAACTTAATATAAAAAAGTAGTTTGATTGATAAGTTACTTAAGTGACATGGATGTGTAATAGAAAATTTTAATGAACTTTGGAAATCTAGGAAATTTATGGTATTTGCTTAATAAATAATAAATCTATGAAACAAAGTGGAATATAACGATGGCTTAAGCCTTGTTCTCTGTTAAAATTTGTTAACAAAGTTGAGCAGCATTGATTATTTTACACGAAAATTTTGACATGTATCATTGTTACCATTATTTGACGAGTTTGCATTATTTGACGTTTTTATCTCTCTACATGTATTTTACTAAAAATATTTTTTTTTTAAGAAGATATAAAATAAAAACAAAGTAAATATGGAGAAAAAGCTGTTACCAGTTGTGTTATTTGAATTTTAATTATTAATGAATTTTAAGGTATTAATGTAAACACGCCTTAACTTAATTTTTCTTGAAAAACAAGTCGGTAAAGAATAGTCTAAAATATAAAAATAATGTGGTCAACAAAATAACCCATAATAAAGTCAAATTTAACAATAATATTGTGTAAATAAGAATAATATGATTAAAATTAACCATTATATGGTAATATTGACCATATTATTTTATAGATTTTTGCAATGTGCTTCTTGAAGTCAAAGTTGTAATATCATTTTTGGATATTTTTCTCCTGTTGCATGTTATGTTCCAATTTTAAATGCTATCAACTGTGAAGGAAATTGCGTATAATTTATTTTCTAGCCTGCAAAAATCTTCATCAGTATTCTTTCTGTTCTTCTGGTTTATTCTACTTTGTAAATCGCATGTATTTAAGTTAACAGTTCAAAGCAAAAGAATGTGAAAATTTTAAGCTACCCAAGCAATCAATTAAAAAGCATTCAACTACTGAGGAGTACAAAACATCTATAAGATTGTTACTTTAACGGACAATTTCATCAAATTCAGTTAAAACTAACTATTACTTTAACTCGCAGTTAACAATAAGTTTTTGACAATTATAACCGGTAGTTAATAATAACTAAACTTGCTGAAACAAGGAGGATGTGTGACAAATTTTGAGCAATTTCTGAATAACAAACCTAATTTATTGTTCAAAATACAGTTTAAGTTATAATAATTATATCATATAAAATCTCAAATTATATATGTAGATAGAAAGTAAAACGAATACGTATAAGAAATACAGGGGTGTGCTTGAAATCGAAAACTTAAAACGCAAGAATTTTAAACGTCGTTGTTTAATAAGATTTCTGTAATTAAAGAATGACAATTTATTTATGACAAGTATTGTACAAAAATTTCTCTATTAAGGGTTTTCATGATATCGCCTAAAATTGACATTTGTGCAAATGGGCGAACTTGCGGGACTCATTTCATGAAGAACCTTTTTAATTTTTGTGAAATTTTGTAAGAAACCTCAATATCAGTTTGTAAGAAACGTCAATACAAAAATAAATTCAAAAAGAAAATTAAAAAATATAAAAATAAGAGTTGAAATTTGTAATTAATAAGGGAAATCACGATGGGTAGTGAAAAGTGTGCAAACGATGCAAATGCTTGCCAAAATACAAAAATTTGCACAAAATGTACGTATTTACAATTTGCTCTATTTTACTTCGTTTGCACATAAAGATCTGTTTGTATACATAAATGCACAATTGAACGGCGCAAGTTTACGACTCAAAATTGTTGGGCAAATTTACGAATTTGTGTAAATGAATTCTCATAAAATTTTTGACGGTTCATTTGCGAGGGCGTAAAAATGCACAGTTTGCACAGATTGCGAGACTTTTAAGCGATATCATGATAGCCATTATTATAAAATTAGATTAAAAACGCATTAAAAACAACTTCAAATTCCTGCGTTTTACGGTTTCGATTTCCAGAACATCCCTGATAAACTTTAAAAGATACTAAACACTATCGGTCATACTCCGGAAATCGAAATCTAATGAATTTTGAACGCATGGAGATTTTCAACTCAGCTTTCTAAAAAATTTTAGTAGTTCTGGTAAAAAAAGTGGTCCTCAAAATATCAGTTACATACAAGTTATTATTTTTATAAAATACATATTGTCATATCGCTCATTTGCTGCAAGACCGGCATAACTCAAAAAAAATCCATTTCGAGATAAACGCATTTAAAGTTTTTGATTTGTTCTAACTACTTAGAAAAAAAGAAGACACACTCTCTTTAAACTGGGAAAGTATAAAAGATATAAAGATGAACTTAATACACAATATAAAGAAAAACAAAGTGAACAATTCTGCATCATTAACTCCAAAATTTCATTTTTTTTGAGTTATGCCGGTCTTGCAGCAAATGAGCGATATGATTCCAAAACATTGAATAAAATTTACAGCTCAAGCAAATATCTATCTTTATTGAAAAACATACTAAATTTACTGAGAAAACTGAATATCGATTTCCATACAAAAAAGAAAACGTTCATGACACACACATATTTAAAATGTTCAGTAAATTGTGAATAAAATCAAAAGTTTTGTACCAATTACAATTAAACGAACTTTATCTCATTCGAAATTATGTTAAGCTAAATAAGACCAAAACTGTGATTTTTATAGCATTTTTATTTTTTCTTCATCGATTTTTAAATAACAAAAAATTAGTTTTTTCAAAATTTTCTTGTTTTTTTTTTTAAATTCAACGATATCTCTGAAACTACAGGGCAAATTTAACCCGCCAATGGGTGACCTATTTGTCTGTGAGACCGTGTGTGCTAGACAATTTAAAAACTTAATTCTCGTTATTGTTTTGGTTGCAATTTCGATTAGCTGCCGCATTGCACGTCCCACACCATCAGTTCGCTTAGTGAGTACACGTTGTGTATTTTTTTTTACAAACCCAGTGCATGAGACCGTGTGTCACCGTATATGTAAGTTTAATAATAAAGGACTTATTTTAAAGAATTAAAGATTTGATGCCAGTTTGTATTTACTTTATGAAAGTTTCGAATATCGAAACACTAAAAACGTTATTTTCCTTTTTATGATATGGGTAAATCCAAAGTGTTGAACGTGACAGTCGTACGCATCAAAAATGCAATAAAATTTAAACAACAAATATTTTAACGTTCTCTTAACCCTTAAACTATAGCACTAAGAAAGCAATGTTATCTATGCTTAAGTTTATGCAGGGCGCGATTCGAGGCCAAAGATAATAGCAAAATAATTAGCGGTTCGAACGTGAAAAAAATAGAAGAAGTTTTTGTGGCCATGTATAAAAAGGCGTAATTAAGAGAAACCTGGCACAATTTTTTAGTCAAACTACTTTGAGAATTTCACGTAGCAATGTAACATTAAAATGTCTTTGGTTTTATTCCAAAATCTTCTGTATTTTCCTTTTTTTTAAGCCAAAATCTGGGTCGATACGTGACATTTCGAACATGAAATTTCTTCCGTAATAATTTAACTGAATATTGATCAAAATAAAATAAAAATTTACTGTTAATCCGAATAACATATTGCTCTTTGAACTCTTCCTTAGATTACAGACCATGTAAGAAAATTTTTTTGGAATAATTTTTATGAAATATCACCTCTTTTCAGGAAGATAATATTAAAGAAAACATACAATAAAACATTCTCACAAATAAGAAATTACGTTTGCACAACTTTGCAGTCTGATTGTTCATCTAAGTGAACAAATGTATGGGTAAATTTATAAATTTAGAAAAATCTAAATATTTGTCTATAACAATATCGGAAAATAATCAGCTTTTTTGAAGGATATACCCATATGTGATTTTTTTCATTTTCTTAATTTAAAAAAATGTATTACGAAAAACATTGTTATTTTTAATACTCTAACTTTAAGTTTTTGTGAAGCTTAATATCAAAATAAAAGAGCTTATATTGACTAAATAACTTTGTTTTATTGTCAAAGAGCTTCAATTTAAACATAAACTATTAGTAACACGTTTCGTAAAAAAAGTGGAATACCCCGGTGCGTGAGACCGTCAAATTAACGTCACCATTGACGGGTTAAAAACAATATCATCACGCCTTAAAGATAATATTGCTGCCGAGTTGCGGCTTTTTTTAATTGAATATGGCCGTTTTCAAGTAATTCAAATACATGTAGTAAAAATGCCTTAATTTTGGACATAGCGGTATAGGGGTGGGTGCTTTAAAACCATGGTAGATAAAGCCATGCTGGCATTATTGCTCAATTGAATGGGAGATAAAGCCATAATGGCCTTATTGCCCAATCATTGAGAGGAAAGGTCATATTATAAATGTTGCGAAATGAGAGATATAGCCTCATTTTTTCTTCGCAAATGAGGGATAAAGCCATATTTTTCAGAATATTGTTATGCATGGTGTAAACATTTTGTAATTCTTTTTGTTCTTGTGACGCACGCAGGAAAACTTTATTCAGCGAAGCCACCTGCCGAGTCCTTCTAGGGAAAAAACCCCTAAGCACGGCCGCAGGCCGTCACGCAGAACAACTTTAGTATGCGAAGCCAGATTTCAATACTTAACTTTAGTGTCTCCGGAACTGAAATGAGCGATAATGCCATTTTCTAATATTGCTAATGTGAGCTAAGGCCATGATGGCTTTATCTCCCATTCAAATAAAAAAAAATAACAAAGGCTTTATCTCCCTATTGAATGAGAGATAAAGCCATCATGGCCTTATCTACCATGGTATTAAAGCACCCCCCGCGGTATATCTCGAAAAGTAGAGCGGATAGAGAAAAATGGAGACTAAATTTGAAATCAGCGACCTCAAATTAGTTAAAATTTGCAATGTAATGTTTTATCGGTGAGTTTAGAAGCCGTATGCTTAAATCGAGCAGTAATGCTTAAGAGACGTTTCAACAAAATTCTTCGATTTGACAGTTAGCGTACAATAGAGCTCAACTGCTGTAAGATAAATCGGCACCAAGCTCAACATTATGGAACCAAATGAACAGAAATCTTCGCAGAAACTATCGGGCATCTCAATATAAACCAGTATCCAGCAGCTATTTCCATGCCGCTGAAGAAATAAATCTACGCAATACATTCTGTCTTAGCCCGCAAAGTACCGAATTATGGTTTGATTCGAATCTTATTTTATATTTTTATTTTATCCGCTCAACAGTGAGAGTTACACATGCAAAGGCTCGGAAACGGTAGGTTGGAGAAATTACCGTTCAAAAGCTTATTTGCCATTGGGAAAACACCGGACGATTAATTAATGCGATAGTTTTTTTTACGTCACGGAACTAAGGAAGATATTTGATGACTTATATCTAACCATTCATCATAACCAGTTTATTTAAACAAAACACTTGTACCAAATAAAATTTAAACTAAACGTAAGGTTAAGCATTGAGCCAAGACTCTTAACCGTTCTCCACATACATTAATATTCAATATATATTATTCAAAGCACAGCTCATAATATGTGTTAAGAAAATTTACTGCCTTAGCTCAGATTTGAACTTGTATAATTTGTTCGTAAACTTTTTTTTGTTTTGCGCTACAGTCAACTGAGGTACGCCCATAACCGAACTAATATGTGAGTAACGATAAAGAACCTCATAAAGTGTTGTAAAGTTACGCAAGGAGAAGCGATTGGGTGCTTAAGATAATTCGGATATGTTGTTACATGTGCAATATTGCTTAGATCGAGGTTAAATGTTTGCTGGGTTTGATTGACCAAATTTCCCCGCATACATTTATAAATATTTTAAGCGTATACGTTATTATGTATTTCCTTTTTTAGCTTATTTTGCCATTAAATTAAAAACAAATTTGTTATTTACATCGCGCATATTGTGCTCATCAGTATTTACTTTGGACTTTCAATTAAAAACAGTTCAATATTTTTCCAACGAAATTGTGGGAATATTTGATGAAATTTTTATTTAATTAAAAAAAAAAAAAGAAATGAAAAAATAGTGACGAAAATAAAAGCGACCGTAAAACACAAGTGCACAAAGTGTATTAAGAAGAAAAAAATATGGTTAAATGAATGAAAAGAACCACCAAACTAAATAACGTTTATAAAAAGTTTCAATATTTTTCAATATTTTTCCTACTTACAAACGTTTTACCATATTACCCTCACGCTTCGATGCATGAACATTTGTGTTTGTGGTAATACCCCACAAACATACAAGCCCACACTAACTAACACAAGTCAACACATAAAGAAAGAGTTTAAGTGAGTGAGTGAGTAAGTGAAAAGGCGTGCTTAAGTGTGGTAGTGTTTTTATATAGTTTAAAGTGGATGCCTATTTGTTAAATAAATCAAAGATATATATACTTGGCCACTGGTTGACCATTTATAAAGAGATAAGTTATCATTAAATGAAAAGTTTTCATTTTAATTACTTTTCCTTAAGGATAATAGACAAGACTGAGGAAGACCAAAAAAGGATTTTTTAATATAAGCACATACGCGTACAAAAAATATGCCCGTACAGTTGTACAAACAAACTGATTGTTAAATGCAAAAATCATTGTTTTTTTAGTACGCCTTAATTTAAGTATCAAATAATTATGTGCAAATAAAAGAAGTGCCTTAGAGAAATACATAAAATTTATAAAACTCCTTTCCTTTCCATCTTCTTTTCCACTCTCACTGTCATAACCATCATTATTAGCATCGTAATTTTTTTTTCTCTTTCATAAGTCATTTTATACGCTTCCAATTTTCCTTCGTTTTTTTTTTTGTGTACCTTTAATATTTATTTCGTTTGTTTGTTGATTTCTTGGAAACCCTTTTTGATCCATTTTTTTATATTTTTTATTTGAATTTTTATTGGTATCCATTATTAAAAACGAATTTAATTAATTTCTTTTATTTGTATTTGTGTTGTTTGTTTTCGGTATTTTTTAGGTGCCGCCCACAAACACAACTAAACTAGAGGGCGA
Organism: Pollenia angustigena; assembly: GCA_930367215.1. Lineage (NCBI taxonomy): Eukaryota > Metazoa > Arthropoda > Insecta > Diptera > Polleniidae > Pollenia > Pollenia angustigena. The sequence continues at coordinate 181,073,050 of OV884057.1, read as the reverse complement.
AAAGGTGATATTCTCATGTGAAGCAAAGGCTATGCCTGGCAATGTCACCGTAAGATGGTTTCGTGAGGGGTCACCTGTTAGAGAGGTGGCCTCATTGGAGACACGCATTACAATACGCAAAGATGGCTCGTTAATTATCAATCCAGTCGGTGCCGATGATTCGGGCCAATATCTGTGCGAAGTAACGAATGGTATTGGTGATCCCCAGAGTGCATCGGCTTATTTGAATGTTGAGTGTAAGTATTATTTTGAAGGTATATAAATTGATTCTAGTTCACATATCAAAAAAAAAAAGCTTTCATTACTCAATAAAAATAAAGGGTTTTCTTTGTTTTCTTAAACAAAATAAAACAAAAAAATTTTGATAAAGACGATTCAAATTTGTACTGCATTACGAATGAATGAAAAATTATGTCTCGCAAATGTCGACAACGAGCACGCTGACAGATGTTGATTCTTTCATCAAAGTTTTTAATGACTTTTTGGCAAAATGGCGGGTGTATTTCGATTATCACATCACGGAGCTTGAGTTTTAAGGCTGCAATCGATTCTGTCCTTCACATAACCCCATAAAAAATAGTCCAGTGTTGTTAAATCACACGATCTGGCTGGCCACTAAACAGCTGATGTTCGTTAAATTATGCGATCGGAAAATTTGTTTTGCAATAAATTGATCGTTTAATTGGCTGAGTGACATGTGTCACCGTCATGTTGTCTAAAAAAATCATGAAATTTACGAAATTTAACTTGACCAGAAGCACCATAGTGGATTTAAATTATTTTAATGCGAAATTGAATTCATTGTTACAATTGCCAATACATCTACTAATTCGTGAAAAAACTTAATGTCAACACTATCATGTTGTTGGTGTTGCCACAATTGAAAAAAAAAACAAAGTTCTTGTTGAAAACCCCGATATAAGTGGAATATAAATTTGTATGCTTTTGTTTCTTATTCAAATGTTTGCTTATAGTTTAGTTTAATTAAAACACTTGTTCTAAACTGCAGATACCACTTACTCAGAGAAAGCTTTTTAAGTTACATAACAAGCTATAAATCGTTTAAAAGTCAACATACAAGATTTTTCAAAGTGCCACAGATTTTTAAACATCATGAAAAAGTTCATATCTAAAATAAAAACTAAAATTTTTAAGTTAAAATGGACTTTTGTATTGGTTTTTAAAAAAACTTTTTTGATTAACAAAATTTTATTTGTCGAGCTTAATTCCCAATTTTTATTCTTGATGAAAACACTGAAATTTATTGGATATTGAACTGGTTGCTTAGGCCAGATCCTCAGGAAACTTTATCCCAAGATTTAAGAAAAACTAAAGATATTATACAATTAAAACTGTTAAGCGAATAAGAATTGTAAGCAAAATATCGACTTGTAACAATATCAAAGCTTCACCCGAGAATAATGAAAACATTTAAAAATCCCGATATCATATTCCGAGTTTATACGACAGAGAAAATCCTTGCGCCAGCCCGAGCGCTGGCTATACAGAGAAACTTTCTAGTAAAAAGGGAGTTTTGTAAGGGAGGGAAGCACAAAACCCCCTTTCAATAATGCTAACAAGAGGCATGATTTTTGTATGGCGAATTCCCACTTGAAAGCACTACTTCTTTCGTCTCTGCTAAAAAAAAAAACAATTTGATGACTAATTGCGCTATAAAAAAAAATTAATTTTTATGTTCGGTTATATTTCGAGAATGAACGTAATCACATTTAAAAATCATTGCAATACAACCTGCTTCCATGTAAGCGAATAATAGAAGCAAATAGAACATTGTTCTTGAATTTTTTCTTTTAAATAATGATTTTAATTATTCACTTACAACCTGCTTGCTTATAAGGGATAATGCGAAGTTATTCAATAATTTGTATATAATTAAATAAGAAATTCACTTCAATGGTATTCGCTTCTCTGCGTCTTCTTAGGAATATGTAATAGGCAGTGCATATACCGGCGCTCATGTTCTTTTCTTGCTTGCAAAAACCTTAAAATATTTTACAGGCTTCAGTAGGCGAAGCAAGTGTTTGTTATATCAAAGAGGAAAAAATTAGACCATGCGACCAGCCGAAGGTAAAACCATGATATCTACGCGCGTTTGTTAAAACCAAAGTTACAATTGTTCGGAATTCTTGATTTTAAAATTTGTGATTTTGAATTCCACAGCTCCGCTAACTAAAGCTACTATTCATAGCTGACCTTCGACCGGGAACAAGGATATTTCCCTCCTGTATCACTAATATGACACTAGATAAAATTCCTTTGGCAATATGTTACTATAGCATTGAGAAACAAAAAATATAATACCAAAAATAACTACTTCTGAGCATCGGCTACACAAAAATAAGTGCAAGTGATTGATACTTCGTACCCAGCACTCAATACTTTGCCAGCACTAACGTGTAACATGCTGGCTACTCGGGAATCATTTAAAAGGTCTTTTGTCTGTATTCATAAAAATATTTTGAATTTAATAAAGGTTTGGAAAACCATTTTTCGATTAAAATTTTCCGTAATAAGCGTTTGTTTAATTTTATAATTGTTTATGAATACGGGGGCTTATATCAAAACAAAGCTTTTAAAAATTACAACAGAACTGCAAACTTGTAACTGATATTAAGTGTTGATAGCTTTTTCAGCTGTTATTAAAAGGAAAACATCAATTAAAATTAAACCTAATTGCTAAGATCGTTGTACGTAAACGTTATAATGTTATTTCCTAATTTCCTAAAATGCCTTCAACAAAAAAAAAAAAAACCTTAAAGTAAATTTTAACTTTTAATTTTTCTTACGCCTTTTTAATACAGATCCTGCCAAAGTGACCTTTACACCAACTGTACAATATCTACCATTCCGTTTAGCCGGTGTTGTCCAGTGTTATATTAAATCAAATCCTCAATTACAATATGTCACCTGGACCAAAGACAAACGTCTATTAGAACCTTATCAAATGAAAGATATTGTAGTCATGGCAAATGGTTCTCTGCTCTTTACACGCGTCAATGAAGATCATCAGGGACGCTACACTTGTACCCCCTACAATGCATTGGGCACACAGGGATCATCGGGTCCCATGGAGGTATTGGTACGAAAACCTCCCACATTTACTGTTGAGCCTGAATCGCTGTATCAGCGCAAGGTGGGCGATAGTGTGGAAATGCATTGTGATGCCGTTGAGGCGGAGGGTACACAGAAACCAACAATTAAATGGCAACGACAGGATGGTGGTGCCCTGTCGGATACTCAACGTAATCGTGTTAAGATATCTGGAGGTAATATTACCATTGAAAATCTACGAGGCGAAGACTTCGGCTATTATCAATGTGTTGTCTCCAATGAAGTGGCCACTCTAATGTCACAGACACAACTAGTTATTGAGGGCACACAACCGCATGCACCCTATAATATCACCGGCAAAGCAACAGAATCTTCAATAACTCTACAATGGATGCCGGGCTATAGTGGCGGTTCTGAATATAAGCAAGATTATACGATTTGGTATCGTGAGGCTGGTGTTAATGATTGGCAAACAATATCGGTTACACCTTCGGGTAGTACACAAGTGACGATCAATGGCTTAGCATCGGGTACTACCTATGAATTTCAGGTTGTTGGCCGTAATGTGCTCGGTGATGGTATGATGAGTAAAGTGATGACAGTACGAACGCTCGGTAAGTTAAAAGATTTAAATTTATTATTGCTCAGTTCATCTCTTCTCTTCTGCTCTCTATCTTTCTCTTTGTAAAACATAAAAATATTTATTATTAATTATAATGCTATATAAAACATGCACCATTATCATTAATTAAAAGAGGGGAAGGTAAAAAAGGAGATGTTACATCTAAACCGGCGGAGATGTGAAAACATTAAGCTTTTAAAAGCCAGAAATAATAATGTTTATAAAGAATAAGTTGGTTATTAAGAAAAAAGTTCAGTTTGTTTGTTAATTACTTATGGCGTTTTCTTTTCTGAGTAAAATTCTGCATTTATTCTGCCTTTTACATTTTTTTTTTCGAAAAACATGTGTTATTTTAAAAGTGTAAAGCGTTCTTTTCTGATGATGTTCCCTTAAAAATTAAAGAAAATGCTACATTTTCAACACTCATTGTAGATAAAGGGACAAGAGTGCAGCACTACATCCAGGCGAATTCAGTACAAGGTGGTAGTAAGTTTTGAGCCGTAAACCCTAACAATGCAATACAAAAAAACATCTGTTGTTTCTGTTGGTTTTGGATTGTTGTAGTTTTGCCACCACCTGTAATTGAATTTACCTTGCGCTAATTGAACTTTATTGTTTAATGCCGAAATCGGTGTCCTTTTGTAAACATAAAATATGAAGCAATTCCTTAAAATTAGGGGAGCATTTAAGAATGTTGCCAAGTCTCATGTAACACTTATGCAACACTTGTTTTTTAGAAAAGAAAACGCCATTACTTACAAGAAATTTTTTAGTTTTGGATAAAAAACATTGATTTATTTATAGCAGACACTTCTAAAACTTTTAAGCGTTTTCTTTAAAACTGAAGCTTTTAATAATAATTATATATAATGATACTATTTGAGAGCTTTCGTCCTGTTTTTTTCTTTATTAACTTTTGGAAAAAGTTTTTTTAATTCTTTGGAGAAAGCTATTTAAAAATTAATTTGTGAACTTTAGTTTAACAATCTTTAAGCAATCTGGCTTATCAAGCTTAATTTAATAAAGTAAATCTTTTTTGTTTTCAATTTACAGACGATTTTATAAATTATTTTATTCTCAAAGCTTTTTCATGAACATTTAGTAAAAATTTGTCCAAAATTATCTTTAGGATATATAATTTTTATCATTAAGGTTCTTAAAAAACCAATAAATCGAGTTTTATTTAAAGCTTCTCATCGCTTTCCTTCGTTATAAAAACTAAAACTAAAGTTTAAAAAAAACTAAAAAAATAAAGGTCCAAAATGTTTTTTCTTACTTAACTTAAAAACTTTGTATAAAAACTAAAAGCTTTTTACATACTTTTTTGTAATCCTCTTTGAATTAACCAAAACAATGCACCTCCCCTCTAGAGCTCCTTTTTAACTTCTCCTCACCTTATATATCAAAACAAAAAACAAAAAAATACAAATGGAATTGGCTTCTAACATTAACTAAATCAATATGTATTTTTGTATCTTCTCTTTTCAATTTGTTTCTTTCTTTACATTCCTTTTTATGTTGTCTTTTTTATCGTATTCAAAAAAAAAAACATCTCTTTACTTTTTTTAATATCAAACTTTGTTCACCATCAAATAAAAATCATATTGAATCACCTCGAAAAAAAATCGCTAAAACAATGAAAAAACGAAACTTTATGAAAATTGATATTTGAATTTTTATTTATCAAATAATAAAAAATTCAAATTCAATAGAAGATGTTCCGGCTCCGCCACGTAATGTCAAGGCTGCAACACAACCGCCAGATCATGTATTTCAACTAATGCCAGATGAAGCTGGTAAGAAAAGAATAAATTGACTTTAAAACCTAAAAGAAAAAGCCAAACAAAATTAGAATTTAGAAAACAAAAGTTTTTGTTATAAAATAATAATAATTTAAAGCTCTATTTTCGTTACCAAAAAAACGATTGAATTTGACATAATTTTTCAAATCTACAATACTTCTGAAAATCACTTAAATTTCAAATAGTATTTTTCGAAATGACCTTGTTTAATTTGTCCCCGTTTTGTTTGTACCTTAAAAAAGGGAAAAGAATGATAATAAAACCCTTTCGGTATTTTTCATACTTTATGTTTGTTTTCTTTTTCTTTGTTTTTGTTCTTGTTCTATTTTGTTGCATGTTCCAATACATACATATTCCTGAAGAAGCATGCTTCTTATCTGTATCAGTAGGAATTAATTAAAAAACTGTAAATGATGTTTACCTTCTTGTTGGAAGCAACAACAACAGTAGCAACATATAGAGAGGGTGAAAAATGTCTATAAACATTTTACTGTTGCTTGTTGGTTGAACTTCATTGTTTGTATAAGTGTTTGTTTTATTTTTAATATATGGATATGTTTGTGTGTGTGTGTGTGTATGGCAACGAGCCGTACATGTATGGTGACCTACAAATAACTGTACATAAACGGCCATGTTTAAAATATATCCTTGGTGTATACCTGTGCCCCTTTATAAACCAAAACTTAATTTACACATGGCTAACAAAAAACGTTCTAAAGTTGTTTTGTAAATCTGCGGTTTTGTTCTCTTTTCTTTTGTTCACTTCTGGTCCGATCCCTTCTGTTAAGTCTTTTTTATTTGATATTCAAAAAAATAGCAATAAATGTATGTACCTCTTTCTGTTTTTAAGTTTTTAACCTGATTTTGATTTGGGTTCATTTTATTTGTTGTTTACACTATCTGAGTTAATTTATCCAAACACCACTTCTTTCCGACACTCTAGCCACCAACTAACTAATCAACCAACCAAACTTACCACTATGCCACAACCTTTAGAGTCAATCCAACCAAAAAAAAAAAATAAATAAAAATTATAAAGAACAAAAAAATAAATATTGTATTTTTTTGTAAAATGATTAAAAAAAAACACCTTTCCTGTTGTAGCAAAAAAAAAAAAAAAAAAACTAATAATAATAATAACATTACCGGTTAAGTTTTTAAGAACTAATTTAACTAAAGTTTAAAAATATATCAAAATTTTCTCTAATAACTTAATGTGTCTACTTATAAATATAACAAAACTTTAAAATGTGTTATACCATCCACTACAACCTGTTGTTTGTCATTCCGTGTGAAACTTCTTTAATATTCACCTAAGACCCCATTTAGTATATATCGTCGCAGGAATTAAAGAACGCTGTAACTGACAAAACATAAAATGTTCACCAGAGGCAATAAACCTGTATGAAATAAAGTAGAAAAAAAAGTTCATATCACAAAAACTATACAACTTAGGAACATGATTTTAAAAACGTTTTTTTTTTCTCGCTTAATATATTGGCTCTAAACATTTCCTCTCAAGTCCATTATTCCCGGTGATTCTGCGGCTTACAGCAAACGATTTTTTTTTTTTTTGCGTAAGTAGATTTTTTTTATCACACAAATATGGTACCGGGACCAATCGACACAGTATTTTTTTCTGATAAAAATTATGCAAGAAAACGTATATTTGGTTTTTTGTCAGTTACATCGTTTTTTAATTCCTGCGACGACATATCCTGGGTACTTGAGTAATTCTACGTCGATTTAGCCATCCGTCCGTCCTTCCGTCTGTCTGGGCATTTGTTGAACTCACGCTCACTTTCAAACGACTCAAAAGGAAAGAACATTATTGGTGTCAAATTGTTTTTAGTTCTTAGGATAAGAGCAGGATAAGAGTTATGAATCAAAATGTGCCACAACCATTAAAAAAAATTTAAAATTTTGATACAAAAACTAGCGTTATACAGGCCTGTTCTGAAAATCACATTTTATGAAAGTGATATGAAATCACAAGAAAGGTGTTCTGGCCATATTATTTTGTGATTTTAAAACGTTCAGCTAAGTTCACAACTTTTTGAAATCACTTTGCTATTTTTGCGAAAATTGTAAGGTGACCGTCATATTAAATTCAAGAATCACAGGAAAAACCCGGTTCTATCGCGAAAAAGGCTAAAATTCGCGAAACATTGCAAATTTGTTAAACAAATGTTCGGAAAATAACAAAAACAATTTTTGCAAAAATAGCGAAAATTTCCGAAAATTTTTGATTTTTCAAACAAGCCATAATATTGCTTAAAAGTCCCCAAAACTATTATAGGAATGGCAAAAATTCGGTAACAATTTATAATTTAGCGGAAATTCGCAAAAATTTGATAACAGCGGCATGATAGCAGAGTCTACTATTATCTATAAAGAATCAGAAAACTTACAGGAACAAATCACTTCAATCGCGAACATGGCTAAGAATCGCAAAAAATTGCAAAATTTTAGCAAACCCTAAATTTATTTTAGATCGCTAAATCGGTTAAAAAAACAAATTGTTGAAAAATAACATAAAAATCGTTAAAAATTAGCTATAATTTTGTAGAACACACTTTTTGTGTTTGCTGGTGCTTTCGACAATTGAAAATCACACCGAGAAACACAAAAACAGTGTGATTTACAGAACACCACAAAATCACACATGTGATTTCAAAAGCACATGTGATTTGAAATCACGTGATTTTCAGAACAGACCTGATAGGTAGAGAAATGCACATATTGATATGAGATTTTGACAAAATTATTCTATATGACTAGAAATCAGACCACAAAATAATGTGAAGATCGGTCCACTCTCGACAAACACTTTAGTACGTCTAAAACTTTAACGAATATTCATTGGTCTGTCATAGCTTTATATGACTAGAAATCGTACTGCCAAATTTCCTGAAGATAGGTTAATAAGTTGCCAAAGGCCCCATAGAAACTCTACTCCCGGTTAACCGTTCACTTCGCGTAAACCGTAACGAATAATGATGTTATAATAAGATTTCGTTTTACATTTTCATAAGACCAGACAACACACTTTCAACTTTCGTAGAGATCGGTCCATAATTTACCATAGGCCCCATATAAGGCCCAATCCGGAAATAGTCTAACTGTAGGTGATGGGAATCAAAGACTCAACACTGCCGAATATAGTATTTTAACTTGTTTATTTAAGTAATTTGTCAGCCTAAAGGTTTTACATGCATTATGTATTATACAAAGTATGTGGAGGTGATGAAATTTTTCGTTTTCTAGAGTGGGTTTAATTAAGTTAATCGTCTTTGGCCTTATTTAATATGCTTCAATCTTAAGTAATAATCCCATATATATTATGTACGTAGTGTGGAAAAGACACTCAAAAAATATCTTACATAATTGTAAAAAAAATTAAGTCTTTGATTTTGTAAATAAAAAATTACTTATATTTTGTTGTAACCGTACACTTATGGGAATTTGACAATACAAAAAGAATATTTAAATATCCCGAAAAAAATATATTAACACTTTGATTATATTGTTGTTACTTTACGAGCAAGAAGCTCACAGATTTGTCTTTTAAAGTATCCTCATTAACCCATTAAAGACTGACCCCCGATTTCGTGGTCGGATTTTGATGAAATTTCACACATTTTATATTATGGGCATTTATATTGACATTGCGTTTTTTTTTTTTTTTTACCTGTCAAACCTTGGCCCCTAGACCATGGGTATTTTTCTACCCACTTCGCTATTAAAGAGTTCAAAATACAAGATTGTTTGAAAAAAAAAATATTAAAAAACTTATATATTGCATGCATTGATGTGAAAGTTGTGTGCTTACTTCACTATGTACGTAGAAAGCAAGGAAAAGGAAGAAGTACGGATGCCTTCAAGAAGGGGTTTGTACTCTTTCTAAAGGGTGGTTAAATTTTAAGGGCCGATGTTTATTTCAAATAAAACACAAATTATCGTCATTTCTTTTTAGTATGATAATATTGGTATGGTTCAATTATGTATGGAACAAAATATCGGCCAAATGGCCGCCGAGACCTCGGCGGCACACCTCCATCCGATGATCCAAATTTTAGATGACGCTGAGGCATAATTAAGGTTTTATGCCGTAAACGTGCCGAATTATCTCATATTTTAGCTCTTGATTGTTGCTGGCTTATCGACGTACACCTTTTCTTTCAAATAACCCCAAAGAAAGAAGACCAACGGTGTCAAATCTTATCATCTAGGCGGCCAATTGACATCGCCACCACATGAGATTGCACGGCCATTGAATTTGTCGCGCAAAAGAGCCTCAGTTTCGTTAGCTAAGTGGCACCCTCCTGTTGAAACCACATGTCGTCCATATCCATGTCTTCCAATTCGGGCCATAAAAAGTTCGTTACCATCTCACGATAGCTAACACCATTCACAGTAACTGCCTGACCGGCCTCATTTTGGAATAAACACGGCCCGATGATGCCGCCAGCTCAAAACCGCTCCAAACAGTCAATCTTTGTGGGTGACAATCACTCTTTGATTATCATTCGCCCAAATACGGCAATTCTGCTTATTGACGAATCCACTGAGGTGAAAATGTGCCGCAATACTGAAGCTGATATGCTTTTTGATTTGAACGCCCATTTTAATAATAAGCCTGAATAACTTTAACGCGTTGCTCGATTGTGTATCTTTCCGTGGTTCAAATTGAGTTAGTCTTAAATTGAGAAATGTCAAATGAAACGCAGAAAAAACTTGACGTGTAGGTGCGGTTCACATTCAACATCGGCCCTTTACAAGGCCTGCTCGCTCCATTCCATACTTATATCTTTTTACACACGTTGTCATTGCTCTCGCTTCTTTCACAGTTACATAAAATGGTAACTTTTGATATTATTTAATTAGGCTTGAGTTCATCAAATTTAACATTCATTAAATTATTTTCACTGAGGAAAGGAATTTTGCAACTTGGAATTTTTATTAAAATTTATTGATAATTTTTCTTGGCTGAGCTGGGATTTGAACCCGGGTTGATCTTTACATGTTTCAAGAATCACCACATTCTATCGTCAGAAGATCCTTGAGTTCTACCCACTGCACCACTGCGATTCCCGTTAGCCAGCAATCAAACATCAATATTGAACCAGTCGTACTGGTAGTTCGAAATTTGCGGTTATTATCACTTAAATTTCAAATTAAATGTTGCCTACTTTCCTCTGTTTTTTGCGTATTCTTTCTGTCAAGACTTTGTCTTGAAAATCTGAATACATTTGCTTATTAAGTTTTTTTTGTCCACTTTCGTCGACATTTTATTTGTACAAATTAAAGTACAAATGTAAACATTAGAGCTTGTGCCATAGCTATTTTTTAAGAACAATTTTGATTTTTAGTTGAACTGTTAATTTTTAATTTTTGATATTATTTAATTAGGCTTGAATTCATCAAATTTAACCTTCATTCAATTATTTTCACTGATCAACTCAAGCCTAATTAAATAATATCCTAATAATAATATAATACTTAAATTTGTACAAATAAAATGTCGACGAGAGTGGACAAAAAAAAAAAAAAAACATAATAAGCAAATGTATTCAGGTTTTCAAGACCGGGTTCACATCCCAGCTCAGCCAAGAAAAATGATCAATAAATTTTAATAAAAATTCCAAGTTGTAAAATTCCTTTCCTCAGTGAAAATAATTTAAGGAAAGTTAAATTTGATGAACTCAAGCCTAATTAAATAATATCAAAAATTAAAAATTAACAGTTCAACTAATAATCAAAATTGTTCTTAAAATGGTAACGAGATAAACAAAAAATTATTCTTTTGCTTGTGCTTGTTACTCTTTCTTCTCTGTTGTCATAGAAGGGAATGTGGAATGTGTATCTTATATTTTATACGAAAGAGCCGAGGCCTTCTTGCTAATGCTTTGGATGCTTGTATAGTGTATGCCTGGAAATTACACTGCATGCTAAGAAAAGCTGAAGGATCTCCAATCATGAATCAATTTTATTTCGTGTTAGCGTTGCTGAATCATTGGTATTAATTCCTAGTAATAATGTTCGTGTAAAAGAAAAAGTTGTCACAAATGCACAAGAAATGGCAAAGCGCATGGATAACTTTGACCATATGATAAGCCAAATTATTAAGCGTGGCCGTTGTGGACAATGTGAATCGAAAGTTTCACACATTGTACAATCCACATTGTACAAAATGGAAATTTAAGTTACACCCAAGGCTTGTTTTGCACAGTTTCATGCTGGCTTACCAAAGAACATTAAAAATATAAAATTATCTCAATAATCGAGCACGAGTGATATTTATATCATTATTTTTTACTAATAAATAGTTCATTTTACATAAAACAACGCATTTTTACTTGGCAACAAATTAAAGAAAATAATATGTGTTTTGAACCCTCTGACAGCGAAGTGGATATTTAAATACCCATGCCATTGAATCAAACCTGTAGTCAACGTTATTGGCCCAATTTAGCTAATATTTTTTTCTAAAACAGAGCACACCTAAGGCTATAAGTCACCAAGAGAGTTTTCCGATTTTCCACTCTCCCAATTTTCCAGAGCCGTTGTCGTTCTCTTTTTCCAAATATTAAAAATTGCTAACTTTTAAGCCGCTAACTTACCCAATTAAAGGGGGAAACATTTATCTTAAAAAATTTGTTTAAGTAGTGCTATCCTTTCTTTATATATCTGTAAAAACCAATTTCCGATACCTATTACATGAAGTTAGCCAGAATTTTTTTACGAAGGCTCTGTTTTTGGGTATTTAAATACCCATCCGTCCTTAATGGGTTAAGTTGTTTCACTTACAACAAAAAAGTTTTTTCACTTTATTTTACTTAAAATGTTTAGTAGAGCCCACGAGCGTAAACATACTTTTTTACTTTTTGGAAATTTAAAATATACTTTGAAATTAATAGCATATCGTCGGCTTAACATGCAAACCTGCTAAATCCACTTTTGATGACGTGTGGTAGAGAAAGAATCTTGAAGTGTGCAAAACAAACTATATTTTTGGGTTTCCCCTCAAGCTGCAAATATGAAATTAAAAAAGATTAAAGAAGATTTGCATATTAAGCCGAAGATATATTATGAAAGTTTCAAGCTCTTGTAAATTTCTAAGACGACATAGAAATTCACATCCGTTTGTCTGTTGAAAGTACGTTTGGGCAAAGAAGGACAATATGGGATGAAATTTGGGTTAGAATAATTTCTAGACTATAGATTTGTGTCAAGCGTTTTACCTTCTCATGCAAAAGCAGCTCCACAAGGTGATCAAAAGGAGCTTAATTAGAATTTTAAGACTACAAATTAAACTAAATTTAACCTATTGGAAATCTTTAATATGAATAAAATTATTGCTTTCTTTTACCTAAGTCCCACAAAAACTTTATGCAAAAAGTACTTAAGATCGATGCATTATTTCACATATCATAATACAAAAAAAAAAAAAAATATCCTGGGTTAGAGGCTTGCAACGATTGCAGCTGAATTGAACTAACCACTTAGTATATTCAAAGCCTTTTTGGTTTAAAAACTTTTTTTTTTCTAGTGAACAGTAGCAAACACTGCAAGCATCTGCAACATGCAAATTTTAATCTATCGTCTGTGCAAATGCTACTTCGTAGTTTCGATTTATTACTAAATATGTATAGCTCCGCAAGTAAAGATTTAAATGAGTTACATTAGAATTTTAAAAAATGTATACGAACAGATAAACGTAAAAAGCGCGAGTTTCAAACATGTTAAATATTTTATACTTGAAAAATTTATTTGAGAATATGCATAAATAAGCTTAAGCTACTGTCAAAATTAACGAAATTATAAAAACAAAATAAAAAACATCTGACTCCGTACGGAATTTGCGATCTGTTTTGCACTTTTCTTACGCAAATGACTTTAACAAAAACTAAAAATTAACAAAAAGTTTCCTTAGTTCAATTTGGCACATATGATTAAGATGTATTCATATCAGTTGCAAAAAAAAAAGCCAGCTTATGTACATTTTGGCAGGGCTTTAACTATTTTACCCACATAGGCTTGCCATATTGAAGTTTGCCAAGTTCTAAACATTCGAAAAAAATTAAACAGAATTTCTGTCGAGTTAAAACTTCCTAAAAAAATGTTTTGTGCAAACAATACAATCGTTAAACCAGTTAGAAACTCTTTGAATCAAAAAAATTCTGTACGCTTTTGCTTTAAGTGAGCTGCTTAACGATTTCGATAACTCAAAAACGGTTTAGGTTGTTGAAATTACTAAAAAAAACCGAAATGCCGCAATAAATAATAATGTGGGGTTGGTCATGCATTTGACCCATCTAAGAGCAACAAAAAAAAAACGAACTTGTTAATTTTAAAATCGTTTTTTCCAAAACTAATTTTTTTGCCCATAGGTCCCTTTTAACTGAAACTGTCACATATTTATAAAATACGTTTAAAATAAAAAATGTTAATTACAAAACTAACATATAAAATTTATTTTAGACTTATGGCGATTTCTTTTCTGAGAAATATGTTGCATAAATGTTACATGCTGTACACAAAAGAGATATAGGATGTAACATTTATGCAACATATTTCTCAGAAAAGAAATAGCCATTAGGCCAAATGCCCAAATTTGCTTCAAAGAGCAACAAACATACGCGAGAATTTCAAAAATTCGAAAAATGTACTAAAATAGTAAAAATTCTTTAAAATTTTTAATATTTTTTATCGAGCCATAAAATTGATTAAAATTCTCTAAAACGGCAAAATGTCGATATATATTGCTAAACTAGAGGAAACTGACAAAATCTTGGTAACAGCGGCATGATAACGAAGTTTAATATTTGTTGAAAATCGAATCAGAGAAGTTGCAGGTAAAAATTGCTTCTATCGCGAACACGGCAAAAAGTAGAATTCCAAAATTTAAAACAAACCCTTCAATTTGTTTGAAATCGTTAAATAGTTTTAGATAATTTAACGTCGAAGTGATGTAGTCGTGTACTTGATGTGACAACAATTTAAAATTGATGTCGACAACGACTTACATAATTGCGGTGATTATAAAAAAAGTTCTAAGTGTTCTAAGTAATTTAAAAAACAAAAAACTTCTTTTAATATTACAACAAAATACTTTTGCCGACAACCACAAGACAAGTAAGAGATATTATTATTTGTGTTCGCATAATAATTAATTGTGGGGATCATATTTTAATGACTCGCTTGCATTCGATCGACTTGTCTCGCTGAAAATTTTCGGTGTGGCGCAAATCAGATGTTTATCGTTGAAAATGCAAGCGAGCGATAGAGGTCGACATCGTATGCCAAATGGTGATTAAGACTTTCGGCGTGTTGTCGTGAAACGGGCCTGCAACATTCGCATTAATATATCTCTACTAACTAGCTTGCCGGTCCTACCGACAATGACATGTATCTATATATCGCCACTTGCTCTACAATAGTGTATTAACTCGAAATTTTTGTTTGTTCACTTTTTGGAAGAAATCGACACGTAATATTCATATCTACACCCAGAGAAAAAACATGTTTAAATATGGTCATCTCCAACAAAACTAATTTAAAAAAAATTTTTGAACATATTATGTTTAATTAAACCATATTATTGTCCTTCACAACCATATTATGGTTCAGTTAGTTCGCTATCACGAATCTACAACCATATTATGGTTACTTCCGAACATGTTATGGTTAATAACAACTAAAATGGTTAATAATAATCAAAATATGTTCAACCATAGCATGCTGCTTTTGAAAAAGAGGAAAATACTTTTGTTGATTTTAAAGCAAATTATTGTCATATTTAACAATAACATGTTTAGAGGCAACCTTATTTTGGCTGTGGCTTAATGATGGAGGAAACATTTAAAAATAATATGGTTGTGTTGGACAATACTATGGTTAAATTAAACATAATATATTTAAAATTTTACTTAAAAATAGTTTTGTTGGACGTGATCATATTAAAACATATGTTTTCTCTGCGTGTACCAGCCGTAAAAAATCATGTAATTTTGTCTAAATTTTGGTATAGAAACGGTTAGTTTCTTATTCATATGCCTTTAGAGTAAAATTAAAAATTGTTTTGCTTCTACACAGAAAAAATTATTTTTCCAATTCAAACAAAAAATTTGTAGAAACAAACAATTTTTTGTCTGAAATCGGTCCTATAAACAAATTTGCATATTCAAACAATTTATTTGCATTTTGTTTATTGAAAAAAAGCACTGATTTTTTCAAACAAAAAATTTAACTGAATCAAACAAAAAGTTTACTGAAATTCGTATAAATTTCAAACAAATAATTTTGCTGAATCAAACAAAACATTTTTTGCACAAGCAATGGCGCGCACACAAGCACGCACTGTAGGATAAGATGAAGGCAGAGCAGAGCGGCCCGGCTGGCTTTGAGACACATTTTTTTGTTGAAATAATTTTTGAACGAAGTCTTATTTATACACACAATGTTTTTCTTCATCACTCACTGTTGTTGTATCTCTTTCCTTTGCTAAAGAAGTATAAATGTAACCAAAAACGGCAGCAGACCGACTCGATATGTTTTTCGTCATCATTATATTTCAGTATTTGATGTATTTAATTAACCAGTTTTTAAAAATTGAATACGGGATTTGGTTTTTCATTCCTTTTACCAACTTTGAAACCAACCAAAAATTTTACTACAAACCTCGTCACGCTATTTTATCATCATTCTTATTGTTGTACTTTTTTAAAGCGTCCAAAAATAGACTTAATGTGTTTTTTGTTGTTGTTCTTATATTTCACATAAAGAAGTGTTGCTTACGATGAAAACTTGCAGCCGATAACGCGTTATTATATTTTTGTATGGTTGTCAACATTTTTGTTGGTTAAGCAAAAATATTAATTGAATCAGTAAAAAAATTTGTAGAAATTGAAAAAATGTTCAAACAAGCGTTTGTTTGAAAATAATTCGGCAATAATTTTTTCTGTGTCTGAAGATTTTAAAATTTTGAGTTATTACAGTATTGTTGAACGAGTGCGATATGCTAGACAATAATGACAACAACTAGAAACATGTCTTGGCAAAAATCATAAAAAATTTTGCAAAACCATTCCTTTATTGAGGTAATTTTTTTTCTTTAAAATAATTAAAACAATTCTATATATACAGTGGGTCAATTTTAACGGAGGGATTTTACATTATGAACACATTTTAGCCTTTTTGCCAATTATTCTGGACCTTACTGAATTTTTAAAGAAGAGTTCCCGAGATTTACTTTTGAAATAATTTGTAATCATGTTTTTGATGCACTTTCTTGATTAATCTGACTTATTTAGTGCGAACAGGTCGCAACAGGTTAAAGCTAATCACTTACACTTGTCGGAGACTCCATACAGAACACTGAGAGCCTCTGCAGTATCGAAAAGTTGTTTTTGTGTTCAAACATATTCGAAAAAGCTTTAAATTTTAGAAAGAAAATGACAAAAGCTTTTTAAACTACTCAATAAAAGTTGCGCTTTGATTGCGTTTCCTCTTAAGAACCTATTTTTCTGAATTAACGCTACGAGTGAAATTTAAAAGAAATCAAACTTTCAAAAATATTTTAAAATAAGAAATATTATTTTTTTATTTCGTTTTTTTTAACTACGGTTAATAAAATAACCGGCACTATATAAACTCTAACCAACTAACTACTAATAAATTTATAAATAAAGTCCCTGTAGTGAACCATAAAATAAATAGTTTTGTTATTTTTTTTTCCTTTAGAAACCACAATGTAGAGGTTAAATACATACTAGTAACTTGTTTTTCCCCCTCCCTCACCCCCTTACCTTAGAGCATACGGTTTTTATTTAATATATGTATTTTTTAATTGTATGTGTATGTTGTTGTGTAATGCAACCCTGGATTTCGTGTACCTCTGGCGCTTACGTTTTCAACACAATTTCAATTTATTTCTGATTCTGTTTTTTTCACGTTTTTATAAATTTTTTTTTCATTTAAATCTTTAGTTTTATTTCTGTTTCTGTTATTTTTTCTTGTCCTCCCATTTTTTTTTTTATACTAAAAATATATAGTTTTTTTATGATTTAAATTGTGCATAAAAACGTAAACGTTTTAAGCATTTGTTTATATAAATTCACCGAACGAACAAAAACAGAAAAAAAAATCCTGTCTATGTAACAACATTTTAAGTGTTTTTGTATGTGTATGTGAAAAAGTGTACTTGTTTATGAGTATGTGTAAGTGGGCTTATATGCGTGTTATTATTTTTACTCACAAAGTTTATTTTTTTTTTCATATTAAAAAAAGCATTTCATATGTGTGTGTGTGTAATGTTTTTTCTTCCAAGCCATTTTAAATGCTTTATAAAATCACTTGTTTTGTTTTTGCGAGTTTGCATGCAGCTGTGTAAAATTTCTTTGCTCTTTCTCTCTCATTTAAGTCAACATTCAATGTTTATTTTTTATTTTTTTGTTTTATTTTAAATACTTAGGCTTTGTTGAAAATAGAAAAAATGCAACCTTCCAGTTTTCGTATTTTGTACCGCCATGGCTGCAAGTATTAATAGCCGAGCCAGTCTGACTGCCTACTTTAGCTCACTGAGATTTGGCAATTTGTTCAGCACGTAGATAGATTGGACATTTCTAAAAAAAAGCTTGTACACGTAGAGAAAAAACATGTTTAAATATGGTCACCTCCAACCAAACTATTTTAAAAGAAAATTTTAAACATATTATGGTTAATATAACCATATAATTGTCAGCGACAACCATATTATGGTTAATTTAGTCCTCCATCAAGAGCCCACAATCATATTATGGTTGTCTCTAAAAATGTTATGGTTAAATATAAAAATAATTTGTTTCGATATTTACAATAGTATTTTCCCCTTTTCCAAGAGCAACATACTATGGTTGAAAACCAACCATAATATTGTAATTGTTTAACAAATTTTAGTTATTATTGATCATAGCATGTTTGGAGGCAACAATAATATGGTTGGGGCTTCTTGATGGAGGCCTTTTTTAGCTATAATATGGTTATCACTGACAATAATATGCTTATATTAAACAAAATATGTTTAAAATGTTCTTTTAAAATAGTTTGGTTGGAGGTGACCATATTTAAACATGTTTTTTCTCTGGGTGTAGGTACTAAATTATTGTTAGAATATTAATTTACTAAAAGTAAAATCAATCAAAGTTGTTCTTATTCGACCTTTCGAAATTAAAATAAATAAAAATTAATCATAATCATAAACAAAAATTAATGGCCTCGAGCTTGATTAATTTTTATTTATTTAAGAGTATAATTTTACTTAAGAGACCGTAAGCACTAAGCACTTAGGACAATATTGTTATTATCCTTTCCCAAAAAATGACAAATTAAGTTTAAGGATTTAGTACTATGCAGGTCTAATTAACATTCCTTTAGTGCTGGTTCACACGGGTCAAGTTTACTTGAACAGTTTTATTTAAATTTTCTTTTGAACTTGCGTTCACGTTCATGCACAAAATTAATTTTTGTTTTCTTTTCCTTCAACTTTGTAGCTTTTTATTATATTACGGATGAAAAAAGAAAAGAAAAATACAAAACTGACTGGTACGGTCAAGTATGTACCCCTTTCCATTGTCTTTACCCCTCTCTCCTAAAAGCTCCAGACTTGAAGAGTCAAACTTGACCTGTGTGAACCAGCACTTAGCTTTTTAAACTATAAAAATCCACAAAATTTTAGATATATTGTAAAAAACTTGATTTGATTTCTGTAAAGTCTGATTTAACTTCAAAGATCGATTATACAATGAGATTAAGAATTAAGGACTATTTCAAGAGTTGTAGGCACTGTTATGTACTGTTTCCAAATGACACGCGATTGATTGTGTAGTAAATTTTATATGAAAAGCACTAAGATTTTTCAAGTAAGGAATACAAATTATTTGATTGCATCCGCTTTGAATGACAAGTAAACATCACAAATTTCGTAGACTGCATGAGGTTGGCAAACATTACCGTATTGAAAGTTTTTAAAGAAACAAGTGCTGTCCGTGTTGTATTTCTTTAAATTCTTGTACCCTTGCAACACTATGTTGTGCGAGGGACAGTACCACAAAAATAGTTTGCTGAGTTCGATTTGTTTGGTTAATACTTTTGACAGTTTACAGCCACAAGAATAACAACGAATGCCATGATTTAAATGCGAATGTATTTGTTTAAAAGCCTACATGTTATCGAATGAAAATTGAATTATCTTAGTGATAAAAACGAGCAAAGAGCTTGTCATCTTTAGTTATTGGCCAAAAAAAATAAGCTTAAAACCAAGCAGGTTGGTAAGAGCTTAATGTGCAAGTTTCACTTAATTGCTCGCTTACGGAAGGCATGAATATTATATGGCAAGTTCCTACATTGAAGCAATAGGTTGTTGACACAAAAAGCGTTTTATTCAGCGCATAAAAAAACTGGTGAGACTCTGATCAGCTGCATTTTTTGTTGCTACAATTAAACTTGAAAATTTTCAATAAAACCTGCTTGATTGTACGGAAATTCCTTGGCTGCTTACATGTTATTATACATACTCTACAACAGTGGAGTTTGTGTTTGTGCTGACGATTCCCACACCAATCGACTTAAAAACACTTTTCAAATAGATCTAACGATGTCCATCCGTTCAGATGGATATCCATGTAAACTTTGTTTTGCAACATGGACCAAACATATTTTTTTTCCTATGCTAATCCCACGAAGCCGTACGCTTGTCTGTATGAAACCATAGGCTCTGGCGGGAATATAACTCGCAACCCCCGCACTGATAGTCTAGCTCACTACCTGCTTGCCTACCGGGGCACCATTAAAAATCGTAAGAACTGGTATATAATTTCGCATAGCCTCTTTACAATAGAATAGAGTATTTGTGAACATAAACCATCGTATTAAGTTGGTATTAAGATTAAATTTATCCCAAACTTTTTTTAATTGCAATCTAAGTCATTTTCCCATATTTTATTTAAATCGGTCCATATTTAACCACAGCCCCCACACAAATACTACTTCCAAAAATAATATTTGAGGCCCTAAATTTCTTAGAAATGTTTTTTGTAGGAATAGAACTATTACAAAAAAGCTTTATAAAATACATAACTGAAATTTAGCTCATAGAATAAATTCGAAAAAATTAAAAATGTTGAATATAATATAAAGTTACCTTCGGAAGGAAATAATTCCCAATTTCTATTTGTTAGAAATGTTTCTCATAAAGTTTGGCGACATTTGTTGACCTACCAGTCTAAAATTAAAAATAGGTTCCATATAAACCCGCTTCCTTAAATCTCTTTAGGCAAAATGGAGATTGTATCTAAATAATTAATATTCAGTGCAAAGAACTATTACAAACCTGCTTCGTTTAAAGCTCAATTTTTTTTTGGGATGAATCTAAAACTCTTAACACAAATTTCTTCTGGCAGTTCCATAATTGCCCATGTATCACAAATATAGTGCACTATTTAAAATTTGTTTTCCAATACTATGGTGTAGGGTATCGTTGGGCTTGATCGACTATACTTACATACTTCTTTTTATAAAAGTTGTTTAACGATTCGTTCAATTACCTTATTGAATCTCTTTATGTCTGATTTCGTAGAGCATAAATGCGCGCTTACTATTTAAAATGTACCATAAGTGTTTCGTAAAAGTAAAAACTTTTTTATTGCGTGGCATTATCTGAGAGTTTTCTTCTCTTCTTAAGGCACCAGTAACGTGCATATAATTTCTCCTTTACGGAAAAATGTTTTCGAAACTTTATCTTTTCGTCCAAATAATTCGTGTGTTTATGATCTATGGTTCTTAGTTGTAATGATTTACATAGAGATTGTAACATGAACATTATTATACGATTAAATTCAAATTTTTCAGAATCAACAATCGGAATTTTAAGTTAACATATGAAATATATTTTTTTAAAGCGCAAAAAAAAATATTAAATGGTGCCTTGACAATGGCAGTTTAAGCTATAAAATTAATTAGCCTTTAATAGAAGTGTTTTTTTTAAATTTAAACAAACTTTCAACTGGTTCTCTGTTACCTCCAAAACTATATAACCACTTCTCAGTGAATTTTAGTTTTAAATAATATGAAACAAATATAAAAAAAAAAATTGATGAACAAAAAGAAGCTAAACATTATAACACACAGATGTGTAATTTGTGTCAAGGCTGTCTTCATTTTTTTTTCTGTTGTTTGCTCTCTGATGCACATATTGCGTATACGTATTGGTTAGTTTTCGTATGTGAGTTTAAGAGCATAAATTAGGGTTGCGGAATATATGAGTTTTGCGAATGTGAAAGCGAATAAACAAATTTATGACAATGCGAGTGCGAATTCTTATTTGACAAATTTAATATGCAGACAAATTTTTTATTTATGTTTAATATAATAACAAATACATATCGCAACCTTCGGGGAACAAGATTCTTTTTGTATCTTAACTACATTTAAGATAGAACATTGTTCTCCTAAGGTCGCGATATGTTTGTATATGCAAAAGAATAATATATATGTTAAATATCGATGGTTCTTCCACAACCACGTAACTCTATTTTTACCGATTTTTTTGTTTTAACCGGAAAAGTAATCAGTAAATACCGCCTTACAATTTTGCAACTTTTTTGTTTGGCGGAATATCGGAAATGTTCCTAATTTTTGGATTATAAAAGAATATATAGCAAAAAGTTTCAAATATTTGGTAAAACAAAAGTATTTTGTCTCTCCTGAAAAGAAGTTGTTTTTGAGTTACGAGGTTGCAGAAGAAAACCATCGATATGTATTAACATTAGCGTGGCCGTTAGTTGTATGGAGAACTTTTTTTTTATTTCTTATATTCTCCCCCCACAAATCGGTTCAGTTTTATGTAAAAAAAAATACAAAAAAATTTCGTAGCGATAAGTTGTGTTTTAGGGGGGGTGTCCGCCCCTCAAAGTTTGCCATCAAGCCATTTATTCAAATGTAATTTGTTTGCATATGACTATCTCTTAAAAACAAAATTTTACAAGAATATGATATATGGCAATATTTTAGGCCTTCTAGTCAACAACATTAGCCTTGCAGAAAGTTTTTTGCTAAAATTAATATGTAAGAAAATAATTAAGAAAAAAACAACAAAATGCCAAACATTTTATATACGTTTTATATATATAAAAAAGGGGGATTTAATGCCATGTGCTGTTACAAAAATGTTTGACCTGGGCCAATCATTTTTGACTTTTTTCCGGTTTTTTTTATATAATTATTTTATTGGGGGATTCACATGGTGTGCTATAAATTCATATCATCATAATGTCCTTAACATTATTTTACAATTGTTTAAAAAAAAATACTGTTGTGTTTCAAACAAAACAAAAAAAAATTAATGCTGTACAGTAGAAATCTTAATTATAAGCGGTTGCCCACAACATATGACATAAGACATATGACTTTAAAATTTTATGACTACCTTCTGAATCCCCCAAATATATTAGAACGAAACTTTCCTCAATCAAAGTGTTTTTTTTACAAGAAAACGAGAAAAAAGTGTAAATTAAAACATCGTGGGCGTGTTGGCCAAATGAAAATGTTGTGCATATTGTATCCACCTGGCCCTGGACAGGCCCTGCCTTATTATAAATGTATTGTAGTAAATAAAATCAAACGCACACGCACCCCATAATAATTCTGTCTTTACTTTTTTCCAAAAATTATTCTATTTGACGGCAAAATGTTCCTGCTTTAGCCATAAAACTTCATACATATACAATTAGTCCCATCGAGGCCCAGGGGTTCGTTAGTGTAAGTTTTTTCTATAGGCACAAAAAACTTCATTCAAAATACAAGTGGCCCCACCCAGGACCAGGTGGCAGTTTGTGCCACACAAATTAAGTGGCTACTTAAGAGCAAAAGCCAAGAATCACTATTCTACACAATCGTAGGATTTACACGTAAATCTAGCAGAATTCTGTCCGACATAAAAATCAAATGTCAGCAAAATTTATTTTTTAAGCCACACTATTACAAAAAAAAGATGCAAAATCAGAGGGCTCAGCTACTCTGCAAAAAAATTCAACTCTGACTGCATGGACTTTGTCATGTTTTGAAAACTTTCATTTGCAAGTCGGAGGACTTGTCAAAATAATCTTTCACTGAACCTCACTATCATTCTTTACAAGCACACTCGATTTTTTGGACAAATCGTTCCGGCTGAATATAATAGTGAATCGCCGGCTTTACTCAGAAGCGTACATAGGTTATGATAATTGAAAAATTAAAAATAATTTAAAAAAAAGATAGTTGATTGCCTTTCCACTAGCTAAGACCGTTTTTACATTAAGTTTTTAGTTTTATTCTACTTTGTAAGATTTTAGATATATTTTTTCAAGTTTTTTTATTAGAGAAAATGTACGAAAAACAATGGTCGATATTCGCTAACACTGAACCAAAAATCAAAAGGAAATGTACGTTTAGCAAACGAATAACGTTTATTAAAATAGTTTTCGTTGGCTCAACGAACTATTCGTTAAAATAATGAAAACGAACATTTTCATTGGATTTTTGGTTCAGTGTATTGCAACAGGAGAAATTTTTTCGAGTTGCAAAAATCGAGCTTGCACTGAAGTTTTAAAATACATAAGTATGTTTGAAAAAGAGCAGACGTAGGTTGAAAATAAACCTGATGCTGTTATTATTTAAAATTAAAGGGATATAATTTAAAAATAAATTCTTGCAAAAGTTTTAATAGAAAAAATTGGCAGAAAAAGGTGGCATGTCATAACGTCCAGTGTCCATTATTATTTTTCATTAGGTCTCTAAAGCTTAAGGTTAAAATAGCCATAAGTTTTGATGCTTTACACCCAGTATGTCGTGGGGTGCCACTTCGTACGTTTTCGCACAACAGCCATTGTTTTACTTTAAAGCTTGTAGCTTTTTCTGTACGACACTAGATGAAATTTGTTGTGATTTTTATTAGAGGAGCCGTTACTGAATGGATGCATAAACAGAAGAATGTACGTTTTTTTCCAAAAGTGATTTTTACAAAAATTAAAATCATTATCAAATAAAATGTAAGCAGCAGAATCGATTAGGGATATCTCAAAAAGGGTTTTTATCACAAAAATGAGTTTATTTTTCTTCAAAAAAAGTAATTGGCCTCCAGGGAAGGTTTTAATCAAAAGTGTGTTGAGAATCGTAAATAGTTCGGTTTTGGTAAGGTTCCATTGGCAGCTGTAGTCAAGCACCTTTTCCCAAGGCTCCTATGTTACCTGGCTGCTAATGTTCTCAGTCAGCCACCCGGTTGATTCAATACAGAAAAGGACAGTATTCACTCAGTCAATATCAGAGAGACAAGTTTTGTCCCCAAGCGTTCTTCGACCAATCAACTCAAGTCTTTAATCTCCGAATACCGGACAATGACTGAGAATACGTTCCGTTGACCCTTCCTCCACCATCGTAAATAAAATTAGATTTTTTTTTTGCTTTCTTATAACTATTTTCATGTTTTTGAGGTTTTTTGAACTTCAGTTTTGGGTTCTTATAGATACTGCGATTAAAAGATATCGCTTTAAATATTTGCAAACATTTTAGCGAGTGCGAATGCAAATAGCAAAAATAAACGATTAATTTGCAAATGTTCATGCGAAACCGAACACTCGCCGTATCCCTAGTGCATACATATAAATAAGACTTTATTGTTGATGTTGTTGTC
Organism: Pollenia angustigena; assembly: GCA_930367215.1. Taxonomy (NCBI): domain Eukaryota; kingdom Metazoa; phylum Arthropoda; class Insecta; order Diptera; family Polleniidae; genus Pollenia; species Pollenia angustigena. Next base: position 181,047,849 of record OV884057.1, on the reverse strand, counting down.
GTTGTTGTTGTTGTATTTGTTATTGTGATTACGTTGTGCACAGTGGACGTCATTCGCATAAATTATTAAGGTCATCATCTTACACGAACACCAACATCACATACTCGTACACATACTCTCATACTATTTTAATGTCTTATGAAATTCGTACATACATACATACAAATATTTGTGGAAAAAACAACATTGCACTTACTCACACATACTTTATGCATATGCATATACATATGTATAATTACATATCTTCACATACAATATTCTTGAGTTTGTTGTTTTTCGTTTTCCTTCTTGTTTTTTTTTTTTTAATACAGGTTTGTTAAATTTTTATTTCCTTTTTCAAAGTCGTTTCATGTTAAAAAAAAAAATCCTCGAACAAAAGAAAACTTTTTTTTATTTATGCATAAATCATGTGCTTTTAGTGCTTTTCAAAATGTCTCGTCATTTAAACTTATATATAGAAATATTTTTGATTTAAATAATATTTTGTTTAGCTAAATGACTTTACCTGGAGGTTAAAGTTTAACATTTGAGTTGCTAAATAGAATTGAAATTATATAAATTTACAGAATATTTAATTTTTATAACAAAATAACAATTTTTAGTAATAAATAAATATTTTAGGTGAATACACATATCCATACCCTGCAGGAAATGTCGCTAGTGAATCTGTACTAATTCACTTCTGACATAGGCACCAGTGCTAGTGACTTATTTTACCCAGACAATGTTATTTACTTTAAATGTGCGTGTCACTGAAAATCTACTACTGCTATTGACTAGATAGTTCTTTTGGGACCATATGTAGACAAAGTCTTTGATTTTGGTACGAATACGAATTTATAACAATCTTTTTTTATTATTTCTTCAATTTTTATAGGAATTATACTTGTCAGTTATTGTTGATAAAATAATTTTCGTATTTAAGCCAAATATAGTGGCAAATGTAGTGTAGGCACTGCGTTGACAATGTCACCAAAAAAGTCGACAAAACTGGTGACTTGGAGACACTTCCACTCAGGTTTCCTTTAAAAAAACTATAATTTAAAAAAACTATAATTTCACTTATATAAAAAAAAAGAAATAGTTCATAGTGAAAATAAGTTGTCGCCGTTTAACTCAAAAAATGTGTCATTATTTCAATAAAATTTTAAATTGCTATACCTGTAACTATTGCATGTCGTCCTGGTAGTAATATGATTCAGCTTTATGTGAAGCACTTATTTCCTAAGAAAGAATCGTATGCCTTCAAATCGATTGAAACAAATGAAATGTAGACGATTTAATGTTTTTTTTTTTTTTTGCTTTTGTCAACTCTATTTATTTACTGAATCTGCTCTGAGTAGGCCTTGCACTAATTACTGCTACTAAAACTTAAAAATTTAATTAAAATTAAGAATAAGTCCCACTCCAGGCGAACATTAATGTAAAATCATCCCACGCGGAGTGAAAGATGGGCCTTTCGAAGCCTTGCTTGCGTTTAAAGTTGATCAAGCTGCTTCGCAAGCGAATTTTTAATGTGTTTTCGTTTAATAATGTATACCGCGTTCAGTGTCGACGTTATAAACATACTCCCGCCTAATGAGTACTTAAATACCCAAACAAAATCAGACAGTTAAAAAATTCTAGCAAAGGTCAGATAACAGATAATTGCTGCAAATTACGTTTTTACTTAAAAGTTGAAATTAAGTCACCTGGAAAAAAATATAACATCAAATTTTTTTAAGTTTTTGCATTCAGTTATCACACAAATAATATTAAGATTTTTACTATATCAAAATATGCTTGAACAAAGTATTCCCAAACAAAGCATAATGTGAAAAACAACCGTTTCCCACCCGTTCTAAATGGTTTTAGGTGTTGTCTCAGCAATGTAAAAAAGAACTAAAAGCGATTTGTTAACACATCTGGCCGACACACGTTGTATAATAAATATGGATGGGTATTTAAAAACCCAATATTTCTAATGAGTTTCAAATATGACTAATTTTTCATATCTCAAAAAAAAGTTATTTTGGCGTTAATCCAAAGCGAAAGAATTATTGTGGTAGACCTGCACCCGTATTCCGTAATTCGCTTAGCTAAAGCTAAATCTCGATCGCTTTAGAGAATACAAAATTCAAACATTTTAGCGTTGACATTAAAAGCTAAAATTACGGCGAGTTAAATTGTTATGGCATTGCCAAATTTTGCAATGCACATAACAGTATTGCATTCGTAGCCAAAAATCGCTAAATCAACTTTATAGATTATCAAAGTTATTTACGGGAATACAAAATTTATTATCAAGATTTTCGTATGACGTGCTAAATTCCCAATTTTTCATATATGATAAATACACTGAAATTTATTGTTGAGGGAAAGCTAGCTTCTATGCGCATTTCACTGATTGCTTAGGCCAGATCATCAGGAAACCTTTTCCAAAGATTTTAGAAAAGCTAAAAATATTATACAAATAAGACCCTAAAGCGAATAAGAATTTCAAACACTCAAAGTCTTACTTGTAACAATATCAAAGCTTAAACAAAACACCAACAATAAACAGTGAGTTAATCTTTTCTTACATCCCCCTACAATTGGTTGGGTCCTTTCCGACTCGAATTGTAGTTGTAAGTGGGTAAAAAGAAAAAACTAAATTAAAAAACAAGTTGTTTCATTCTATTGTCTTCGCAAGAAAACAACAAAAAAAAAACAATTTGGCAATTCAGTTTTCTGCACGAGCACGTGCAAGTATATTATCAAAGTTATTTACGGGAATACAAAATTTATTATCAAGATTTTCGTATGATTTTTAGCGATAGAGATTGAGCTTTAGTGAATTACAGAATACTGCCACTGGATGCAACTTCGAGCGGCACAACCAGTGTTTATATTAGGTATTGCCACACCCACAATATTCAATACGTAAAGTTTAATGAAATTGTAATATAAAATAAATGAAAATTCAGTTAAAACACGGCCTACTTATTTTTAATTTATTTTTAACGAAACGTTCATTTAATTTTAACTGTCAAAAATTCCACCCCATGTTTCGTAAAAACAAATTTATTTTCAGTTATTTTATATACATTAATTAACTATTAAAAATTTAGCTGCATATTCCATAAAAAACAAAGGACTATTCAGTTATTTTATATAAAATAACTATCAAAATATTAACTGAATATTCTGTAAAAACAAAGGAATATTCAGATATTTTATTACATCCAGTAATTTTCCACAAAAGAGCCGAATTTCTAAAAAGGACCAGACAGTAGTACTGGGAAACTATCGATAGACTATCGATATTATCGATAGTCTGAAAATATCGAAAATATTGATAGGAAAAATATAAATATCGATATTTTTAGTATTTAAAATACAGATATGAAGACATCTAACAGCAGCTATACACACACAGTTTTTTGCCGCAAATATTTACTTGCTTTTATTAATTCGCGCTGAATTACAGCAATAAAAACAAACAACAAGAATGGCAAGTGGTATGGATTGCTTAGCAGTGCTTTTTACTGCTAATTAAAGGACTTTAAGTCGAAATTTTTACATGTTTGGCAAATATTTTTGTAATGTTGTAAAAAAACTGCAAATCCAGATGCAATTGCAAGCATAAGACAAAACAATGAACGACAATTAGAGGATAAGTCCGCTAGATTGATTACCTTTTTGGGTCCTTCAGAAAGGTACTTACATATCAATTTTTAAAAAACTGCCATCTAAAATAACGTGCGTATATACATACGTCTCATACATTCAATAAAGTGGTGAAAACAACGGACTGTTGCCTTATAAAAAAATAATTAAAGTTTTCCTGTACAAGTACAAACATTCAGTCGATAGTAATATCGATATATCGTTAGTGAAATCTGAACTATCGATAAATATCGATAGTGGAAAATATCGATAGTATCCCAGCATTACCAGACAGACACCTGTCCGTTTGTTTTTCATATGAGAGAGAGAGAGAGAGGGATTATTATTATTTACTAACCCCGTTACACATGTTTGATTAACTTATGTCGTACTGACCACGTTGTTTACAGAAGAACTCTTAATTACACCAGCACCATGACCGATATGGCTCGCAATTATTTTACTTTTAAAATTTGATGTATTTAACTAAATTATATTAACAAATAGAAACTGGGAATTGTTTTACAAAAAACAAGCAAATCGTTTTTTATAGAAAAGTAAAAATTTATTTTTGGTAGTTAATTTATATAAAATAACTGAATATTCAATTGTTTTTACAGAATTCGCGGTTGAATTTTTGACACTTAAAATTAAATGAACTTTTCGTTACTTTAAATTACATTTTAATTTAATTTTACTCAATCAACGGACAATATTAACTGCAACTGATTATCCGTATTAATATGCACTTAGTTTTTTGAATAACTGTTAGAATCAGTTGAAAATAAAATTTGCTTGGAATTCTAAATGTTTATTTATTTAAAAGTTCCGTTACTGTAATAATATTGTGAGTGCACTATTCTATACACAACGATGACTTGTGGATAGTCTTCCGATTTAATAAATACTCTGTGAACTTTTGTTCAACCACGACATTTACCATGCCAGATCAAGAATAAGCATGAAGGCAAAGATTCTGTTAGATAAGAGAGCAGTAAGATCTCGCAGAATCTACATTTATGACATTACCTTATATGTATTAACTGGCAGTATCTGAGACTACAGGGCCCAGTGGATAAGACAGTAAGAGGCCTTAGCTTACTTTTTTTTTGCAAGCAGAAGTAACTTACAAAATCAAAACGGAATAATTTCCAATCAAAATGTAGTGAAATTGAAATCGAAAGATATTTTGATTTCACTGGTTTACGAAATGACTGTTGTTTTTCATGTTTTTAACAGTTGTTCTTGTAAAGATAATTGGTGGTCAAAGTATCAAGAATTTAACAAGCTCGTTTTCAAAATTTGTTCGGTTTTAATCCACTTCATTTCGATTTATAGAACATCCCGAATGTGACCTTTAGTATGTCGAAATCCAAAAATATTCGGCTTAAGTCGAGTAAGTACACGAACGGACTCAGATTTGATCCTATTCCTTATGTTCTCACAAACTCTTAATATATCTTTTTATAATAAAACTACTAAGCCGTAGAATTTGAAGCTGCGTTTTTGTTTTTACGATGAAATGCTAAGAATAATAACATATTTAAAAACAATATGACGCGCTCAAAAAAGAAAACACATTTTTCGATATGGTCACCTACAACAAAGCGGATTTCAACGAATTAAAGACTGAGCCAGAAAAAACTTGTACTTTTATTAAGTTAAATAGAACTAAAACCGTTCAGTATAACAATTCTCAAAAATACGTTAATTTACTCAAATATTGTACAAATTTATCAAACATTAAAATAATGGCATATTACTCCGTATTTATAAATGTATCCACTTTTTCCGGAAATCCTCCCACTTAAGATTTTAAAGTTGCTTCCGTTACCTTTCTGAACGAGGTGGTCCACTTGCGCTTAATATCAGACATGTCCTGGGATGGCTTTTCTGTGTTCTTTAATTCTTTTTTATACAAAATGCCAATACTTTTCCATAGGCCGAAGCTTTGGACAGTTGGGTTGATTTGTAATACAAAATTTACATTGTTGTTTTAGTAACACTAAAGGTTCTTTTTCCATAGTGACATGATGCCAAATCGGGCCAGCAATATGAAGGCACTCTGTGATGTTTTAAGAAAGCTAAAAGCCGTGTTTGTGGGCACTGGGTTTGAGCTTATCGTGCCTGATGAAACAAATATTTTTTGTCCGGTATTGTTATTGAACATTTAACTTTACGAGCTGCGTTTCTGATAGAAGTGTCCGGTGCTCCTCGAAAGAGCTGTTCGACTTCATTTGGTTTACAAATATCTGTTAAACCTTTTTTCCTTCCTGATCCAGGTGATCGTGATACTGTTAAATAGCTTTCGAAACAGCGTGACGATAAAACTTCAGATCGTTTGCTGTTTTTTTGAAAGTCTATGTCGGATTTTTTGACTCCATATTTATTTTTCAAAGTCCATTTTGTCCGAAATATCTCAGTTGTAAATGCATGATCTTTAAGAAATAATATCTGACATATTTTTAAAAGCTAACGTGATTTAAAAAATAATAATTTGTTGGACCAAGAATAAGTTGTGGTTGAAATAATATGTTTAAGTTTCTTTTGACTCACTCTTTATTGTAAAAATCAATTCAATGAATAATTTCTTTTAAATATTCTAAATATCCTGTTATAATCCACTAGAAAATACTTAACTTTTTCATGTTAAGCTGGAGTTCAACCTTTGCCGGCTAATTTGTATGAAGCTGACGACTTTGAAGCTTTTTTAGAAATTCCATTCCAATTAAATGAAAGAATATAAACTGTCTTCTTGCCTTTGATAACCAAGCAGTTTTATACGTCCTAGCCTGAGTAACGCATCATGTGCAATATTTTATAGCGCCCAGCTTTAACACTAAAATGAGAAATTTAAATGAGAGTATCAATATTTTCACATGAATGAGTATATGTTTACTTATCTCGTGCAATAAAACCCACAAAATTGGAGATAAGACCACAACATTGAACTAAAAATAGTTAAATTGCCATTAATTCTTACCAATTGCAGATAGTTTCGCTACTTAACGCCCATTACAAAACTTTGGCGCCGCGCTTCACACACTTTGTATATGCGTGAGGATTTTTGATAAGGAAACGCTTAACGAGATGATTTAGGTTGGTCTGCTAGCTCCCGAATACTGAAATTTCTTTGTTTTAAATAAAAATGGTTATACAGCTAAGAGTTTTACCATTTTAAATCTATATAAACAAGATAATTTGCTGTTTTTGTTTTTAATTTTTATTCGAATGAGAAATTCTCATTAAACTAAAGTTTGTGCAGTTCGGTCGAAGAAAATAAAAAACACCTTTTGGAAATTATATACGTCATACATAATATTTGAGAACCGAATTGAATGCGAATAAAAATGTTTTATTTCAATACTTTTCTATTTCTTTTCTGAAGCTATTGTTTTGAAATATAAACAATTTTATTGAATTCTTTGTGATTTATTTATAAATTTATTTTAAAGAACTAGTACAACAACATTTTTTCAAAATACCTTTAAAATTTTTCAACATTCAGAAATAAATCTTGATAAACAGTGTTCTTTACATAAAATTTCCTATTTAATTTCCAAATTAATTTGTTTGTTTCAAAAAAACTTTCAAGATTCTTAAATATTTTCTCCTTTTATGTAATTAAAAATTTCATATTTCCTTTAAAAATAAAATATTGTTTTGCATTCAACACAAAAACAAAAATTGCAGTTCACTTAACACCCTGTACAATAAAAAAAATAAACAAGGAAGAATAAATACACTCAAAAAGTATAAAAGTAACAATCGAAATTCTTTACAACAGTACTAGACATATAAGAAAGAAAAACTGAAATGAAACAAGAACAGCAATAAGAACCAACAAACTACAAAAAAAAAGTAACCAATTAAGGACAACCAAAAAGCACAAGCAAAATTAGCATACTTTTAGGAAACATGCACACGCATAACTACTGCGAGCACAGGGACATACTGCTACAACAGCAACAGACACACTGGCCCATTGCACTCACTTACACACACATATATACACTCACTCAAATATATACGCAAATATTGTTTTATGTCGTCTGTATGTGTGCAAAGGCAAAGTAACAATTCTATATGTAAACGAATGAATGAAAAAATGTCAAGCAAATAGCTGCACTGCAGTAAAAACAAATACATGCAAAAAAAAAACAAAAATATCACAAAAACTATAAAGGACACTCCAAAAAATGTAATTTACTGCGAAAAAAAACTCTGAACAAGAACAATATTAACAACTACAAATTGTATAAACAAAATAGAGCAACATTTTTTTTTTAAATGAAATAAAAAATTTACAAACGTTATTAAAGAAATTTATATTAGTTTTTACAGAACTTATTAAAATAAAAAAAAAAACTTTTAATTCGTATAAAGCCTGCACTAAATTGCACAAATTTTTAGTAAAGTGATTTTTTATTTGAATCAAAAGGTTAGAAAAGGACATGTATATCTAGTTTAAACCATTTGCAATATTTACATCAACTTAATGTTAGAAAATTGATTCTGAAGCGAAAGGGTTATATTTATATATATCAGAATAGTTATGGACTATAGACCGTATATATTACCTTTGGTCCCTTATCAATATCCACAGTGGCGTAAAATAAAGAGCGTATTATAGATCCACCTCCTAATATGCCGACCAATTTAAAATCACTTTCTAAATCGTCCATCTGGCTGGCTGGTTGTCTGTATATTATGTTGTCTAAAATTGCAAGGACAAAGCCCTTTAAAAACGGTGAGAACCGGCCCATTACTTCACGTAGTTGCCATAAAAACTTCTTACCGGAATAGTCCTTGTATCTATAAGCCATCTTATGATGTCGGTATATAGATCAAATTTGACCCAAAAGTATTTTAGTGCAAACAAAATCATCTTAGCAAATTTTTTCAGAATCGGTCAAAATTTCCATAGCTTCCACATAAAAACCATACCCGTATTGGTCCAGAATTGGCTATAGGTATACCCCTCCCTAAAATCACTTTAAGATGAAAATATCTTAAATAGATGCAATATTGTATTTATATAATATTCATCAAACATATATCTGTGGCATTTTGTCGAGATAAGACAGCAAAAAATAGACCAAAAATAAAGAAAAATTTCGTTTGGGATACAACATTTTAAAAACGTTAACAAAAATTTTTAATTTCAAAAGAATTTGTTATTCGTGCTTAATTCCCAGTTTTAATTATTGTTAAAAACACTTGAAATTTATTGTTGATGGGATAAGCTATTCCTATGCGCATTTCACTGGTTGCTTAGGCCAGATCATCAGGAAACTTCATCCATAAAGATTTTAGAAAAACTAAATATATTAAACCAAATAAAACTGTTAAACGTATAAGACTTATAGCAACAGTTCTACTTGTAACAATATCAAAGTTTAAACAAAACACATCAACAACAAACCGTGGGTTTATCTCATCTTACATTCCCCACTACAATTAGTTGTAATTCTCTCAACATTAATTGTAGTTGTAAGTAGGTTAAGAAAAACAAAATTAAAACAACAACAACTTACAAAAGATGTTGTCAATTAAGTGTTTTTTTAGGCCGTGCACTTGCCTGTTTATTATCAAAAAGTAATTTAAATTTTTGGGAAAACAAAAATTCGGAAGACTTCGGAAGACTAACAACATTTTGTTCAACTTTTAAAATTTGACTTAAGATATTTCTAAAAATGCCACATTTTAAATTTAATGACTCGAAATTGACAAGGTTTTGTTTTTGCGGGGCCATGATTGCCCATGGGTACCAACAAAAAACACATTTTTAAAACTTGTATGTAAATACTGTGATGTGAGTGTTATATGGTCAGGCTTGACCGGCTATACTTTCTTACTTGTTTTTTAATGGTCTGGTTAACGGGCCTTAAGAACGAATTCTTGCACTTCAGATTGTGGTACTGGCAGTACCATTAAATTATTTTTATGAAGAAAGGAATTTTACAACATGAACATTAATTAAAATTGTGATTGATAATTTTTCATTCTTGACTGTGGCCGGGCTCGAACCCTGGCCGGCAGGTTACCCTGACATGTTTCGATCGAACACACTAGCTCTCCTTAGCAAGATTTGCCGTCTTACGCTCGCAGCCAAATTGTCTTACGCTCCTTAAACCAAATTGTATTTGTATGTATATAAAGAAAGATGTGGAATTTTCCGTGTTTCCCCTTTTTGGTACTTTTTTCACCCCATTGAAGTATCAAATATTTCAATTTTGTAGAAGGAGCCCATTTAATACGCATAAGTTAAAGAATGTAGAAAAATACTTTGTAAAAATAAAGTACAAACAACAGTTTCAAATTTATATTTGTATTTTTTAAATAAGTTTCAAACGTGATATAATGTTTATTTTTTACGTTTATTGGTTTAAAAGATAGACGAGGTGACAAAAAAGTACCAAAATTCAGGTTCTACCCGTTTACTCCCTGAAAGGTCCAAATTATAAAAAAGTACCAGACACCTGTCCGCTTGTTTCTCTAAAGAACAACGTCTCATTTAGTCTCATGAGAGAGGTAAGAATAGGAGGTTAGCGCCTCTGGACCCTATCCTAAGCACTTTACTGGAACCTTATATAGCCTATGGCCGTTAATAGGTTCCATTCTTCATTTTGTTGAAGAAATTTTTAAAATTGTACCGGCAGTTTCAAAGATTTCCTCCTTCAAACATACATACATACAAGTTTTCAGCTTAGTATCGATGCTACTTGCAAGCATTTTGAAATTTTTGCTTGAATTAATGCTTTTGGGGGCCCTTGTCTTCCGTGGGAAAACTAATATTTTGTTGTTGCTTAGGGCCAGCACTCAAGGGATGACCCCTACTAATGCATTGCATCGTGCTTGAACTAGGAAAAAAATTGTTTAAAAAATAGTTATTAGTGTGATTTTTTTCAAAAATTAAAGCGGAGCTCACGTTGCGGTCAAAACAGGTCAGAACTACCTCACAATCCTTTTTTTGTTTGAAAAATGGATGACATTAATCTGGGTGCAGTGTGGTTTCAAGAGAATGGCGCTACGGGCCATATGGGAGCCGTCAATGAGCCTCCACGTTCGTGCGATTTGACATGATTATATCCTGTGGAGCTACGTGAAGTAACTGGTTTCTGCTGATAAGCCAGCAACAAGCAACAATTGATGCCTTGGAGGCCAAGCAGTGCTCGAAAAAGTGGCTTATAGAATTCAAGATTATTGTTGTAGCAAAGCCTTTAAAAAATTTCGAATATAAGGATGCATTTTGAATAAAAAAAAAGAATTTGGATCTGGTATAAAATGATGTATATGAGTCATTAAAGAGTAACAGTACTTTAAATTTGTTGATGCCTTATATCAACATATGGATCAAGACAACGGAATTTTACTTTAGCAATAAATAGACTATATTTTTTATATTCTTTCTATCTACTGGTCTTTAAACTGCACAAAACGGTGGTTTTATTTTTATAAAATGGTAGTACTTAAATCCTCTTAAGTTGTTTTAAATATGTTTATTGTAGAAAAAACTAGTTGAGTTTTAATCAACCACAGTACCTAATCCCAAAAAACCCCCTCTCCAAATCGTGTTCACACACACTCACTTTCTATTGTAGAAAATCAAATAAGAAAGTTTTTCTTATTTTTTGCACAAACTTTTCCCAAGCACAAATAAGTTAATTTTAAAATGTTTTTTTTTTCTAAATTTTTCTTATTATTTACACTTTATTTAAAAATTTTTATTTCCTTCATTTTCTTTTCAAATTTTAAAAACTTTTTTGTTTCTAACGTTAAAAAATAACGTTTTAGTTTGTTAAAAAAAAATATTGTTTTATTATTTTCTATTGTGTTTTCTTTTTATTTATTTACAGACCTTTTAGCCTATTTTGACATTTATTTTCATACCGATTCAAATGGATCGATTGTTTATTCACCGCCTAAATTAAATTTAAAAGGTACTAACTTTTTATTTCTTCATTTTTTATTCTATATTATTATTTTTTTGCTTATTTTATGCTTTAATTTAAAAACTATGTACGTTAACATATGTATGTATTTATGTATACATATATTTAATTTAAATATATATACAAAGTACTTAACGTTATTGTTTGACATCATCATGAACAAAGCTTTTTTTACAGTAATTAAGTTAAATACGTCAGCTGCGATAAGAATAGAAGACTAAGTTTTTGGCCAGTATAAAGTCAAACGTGTGTTTATTGTCGAAAAAGAGAAGGAAAATCATAAAATACAGTCATAAAATGTAAATGTTTTGTTCTTTTTCAAAAAATTTCCTTCAAATCCAAAACTACTTAAAAGTACTGTTCTGAACTCAACACGAGTAGCAGCCCTCTGCTTAAAAATCCTATAAATTTTTAAGGTCATTTTCAAAACAATCTAAAAAATGTTGCCTTGACATGCAAACCAAACATTGTCATAATTTGCTGTAGTTTTTTTTGTGCTTTTTTGTTAGCAGAGTTGTCCAAAGTGCTATAAAGTTTTGAACAGAAATTTAAGAAAAGTTTTTAGTTTTGAAAAAAAAAAATTAAAGATTTTAATACTTTTAGGACATTTTAAAACTTTTAATGCGCCGTTAATAAAACAAATGGAAGCAAAGATAAATACAACAATTAGACCACCAAGTATAAATTAAATACGACAATACTTTTTGCTTATTATCAGATACTTTAGTTGCAGCAAAATTGTGGACTATACCGCATATAAGCGAATACTAATATCAATTTATGTAAATATAGAAAATTTTAAATTCATAGCTATAACACTGACAGCAAGCGCATGAAGTTGCAACAGAGTTGCATACTGTTTTAAAAATAGTTTAACTAATAATAAAATATTTTATCCCTGATACAAAAGACAAAAGCGAATTTTTTTTCGATTTGAGTCTTGAGGTATTAAATCTTATATACGGCTTGTGACTTCGAAAACTAAAAGGAACTTGGGTCATGTTGCTAATATTATTAAAACGCTAATAGTTTGCATTACTTTTGCCTTCGCAAGCCGCTGATGGATGGAATAATGGAAAATGTGTGTATATCGTAAAATGGACTATAACGTTAATACTTTCTACAAAACTTAAAATAAAATTAAGATAAAAAGACTATATCGCTAGTGTGACATAAACGGTAGTACTTTAAACGAAAAGTACTGCGCAACAAATAGGAGATGTAAATAAAACCGGTAATTGTAAAAGATTTACCCCCTTATTCATAAAAAAATTTCAGTTTTATTTAAGGTTAGTTAAACAGACTCTCATATAAAATTCGTCTTTAAAACCTGTTATAAGCAAGGAATATTGTTTATGAATAAGGCCTTTAATATTTATTTGATCGATATATTGCCGTGATACATTCAACTTGACACCACACATATGAAAAGCTAAAGTCTGCAAAAAAAAACGTCAATCAGTATTTAAACTCGAACTTAAAAACGCGATTAGAAGACTTTTGAATTTAATGTTCTGTGAAGAAAAATTTCTTCAAACATCTTTAAATATCGGTTTGGTAGTAGCATTCATCAGCCACCTTCTGTAGCTGTTGAGTGAAAGTGTGAAAATTTCTGTTGCAGGGTGTTCTGTCATCTGACCTGTTAACTGTGGAGATTTCCGACAAAAAAGGGTATTTGAAGCGCAGCAGAACTTGAAACAAAATACAAAAACTTACATGGCATAAATATTAAAAAATAATTTCGGACAAATGCGCACCGTGGTGATTCTTAAAGAAGTGCATTCTAAACGTCCAATTTTGGGCCACTTTTTTAAACATTTCTGGTTGTATGTGACGAATAACATGAACAATGCTGGCCTTTACGGCGTCAATTGTAACTGGCTTTTAAACTAGAGACCACACGTAGCCGCACTTGAAATGAACAAAAGGTATCATATTGCATGACCTTGGAAGCTGACTGACAATTCCATATCAAAAAATCAACTAAACGCCAAATATTGATTATAATAAGTCGATAGATGCAATCGCCGTTTATCACATATTGTCATCCTGTTAGAACCGGCTAGAAATATTGAAAATACTATAAAAGTGAAAGCATGTGCAAAGGTGTGGATTAAATTAACCGTAATTCTCTGAGGACTTTTTGACTATTGTGGACAAACTGGAAGACCGGGAATGATGAACTATACCATATTTTATAGACAACTATCCCAATTAACTGATACATAAGTTAACTTTAATAAGATCGACCAATTGGTTACTTTTTTTATGTTGTATGATGCTTTGAGGGATTTTTGGGCATTGTGGACAAACTGGAAGACCGGGAATACCTAATTTTATGTCATCCATATTTTCAAACAAAAAGTCATGGACCATGGTATACTTAATTTTTTTAAAAAAATAAATTCCGATGATTAGCTAGTTGACTGAAAAAATCGATAGTTTTCGATTGTCTTTAAGAGTTATAATTTTTTCTACAAAATACAAGATATTTCTTACGTAATCAGAAGGAGACTTTTAGCAGGTAGAATATTTTATTTCTGCAGAAAAGCGTAGAGCTGCAGAAAAGCGTAGAGCTTTGCGGTATTAGCATTAGAATAAAAAAATAAATAAATAAATCCCAAATAAATCGTCAGAAATCTAAAATTAGCCTGTGGAAATGTATGTTGTTTTTGTTTATATGTATTCTTTATACATTTATAAAACTTCCGAAAAGGTGTTGCCAAGTTGCGTTACTTTCAAACGTTGCTAAACGATAAAAGTTTAGCATAAAACAATAATTTGAGAAAACCAAAAACTATTAATACCCTTAAAAACTATCGATGGTGGTTCGATAGTCGAAAACCATCGATAGTGGTGGTTCGATAGTCGAAAACCATCGATAGTGCCGATAGCGCTATTGATTATTTCAGACCCCTATCTCCAGCCTTTAATGGCACCAAACAGTAAATTTTTCTGGATGTAATGGAGTCTATTGTGTCTGGGTCTCACTGCATATGCGGCAATTTGGTTTCCTTTTAAACCTGTTCTGCCAAAAATGAGCCATATCTATGTACACAATTTTGCGACAAAGCATCGATGAGAAATTTGCAAAGTAAATTTGGAAAAACTGGTAGCGTTTGTATAAGCGTAATCTATTCATGATGATTTGTCAGAGCATACTGATCACAAATTTCAATAATGGTCGCAATATATTAGTTCTGGTAGCAGCTAACCCGTTCGAAAGTTTTAAGGGCTTAAAAAAATATCCGTTATAAGCAACTCTGCAGTTGGTAAATAGGTAGTCTGATTTTCATACCATTATACATACATGCTTATGCTAGATTTCAGTTACAAATTCGGTTCCATAGAAGCGGTGCCAAAAGAGCCACAATCAGGGTACTTTGACTATATAATTTAAATTTTGTATGGATACTTTACCACAATTTTATATTTTGCAGTTTTCTGTAGTCTTTCGACTTTTAAAAAGAGTGCATACAGTTTTGAGTATTGTATTTCGAATATTGTAAAAGATGGTTCAAGCGTAACGAACGTTGTTGATTGTGAGGCACACCTTAACGTTTTTTGCCTAACTTAATTTTTTTAAGAAAATCATCTTCAGCTACGATGCAAACGTTCACCTTAGTGGATTCGTTAACAAGCAGAACTGCAGTATTTGGTCAAATGAGAATCCACTAGTGATTGCTGAAAAGCCGATGCATATACAAAGAGTGACCTTTTTGGTGCGGTTTGTTGCCAGAAATTGAGGATATGGACCTGGAAGATTTATGGATCCAACAGGATTTTGCCACTTGGTATACAGCCAACGAAACAGTGGTAAAATGAGCAAATCATATGATCGTGGGACTTCATTCTTTAGGGATATTTTAAAGAAAATGTGTACGTCAATAAACTTAGAACAGAGACATTGGAAACATGTACTATCGGATAGAGGAATGCAACCGATGACGTGGCAAGCATATGGCCGATATCTTATTACACACATAATTGTCATAGGTCCTTCTATCAAAATAAAAAATAAAAGGATTATTCTTTGAAAACTTTTTTTACAAATACTTATTAATTACTTATTATTTATTTATAATTAACATCGTGGGCTTTGGCAGGACTTGCAATCACTCAATATTGTTCTATATCGACCTAAGCTACTCTTCCATATGAGATACAGATTAAGATAATTTAGACTTTTCCTTAACAAAATTTAATAAAGTTGTGATGTAAAAGTTACAAATTTAATATGTGTAGGAAGGAGCTTGTGCTCGATAGTCTTGAAATATGGAAAATATCGGTAGGAGAAATATCAATATCGATATTATTATTATTTAAAACACATCTATGAAGACATGAAATAGCATCTATACACACACAGTTTTTTGCCGCAAATTTTTACTTGCTATTTTTAATTCACTCTAAATAACAGCAATATATACAAATAACAAGAATGGCAGGTGGTATGGTTTGCTTAGCTGTGCTTTTTTACTACTAATTAAAGGCCTTTATATCGATATTTGTATATGTTTCCATAGGGACTGAAATGTCAAATATATTTGTAATGTTGTAAAAAATATGCAAATATATGTTTTACCTTTTGAGTTGAGAATCAAAACTTATTTAGAACATTGTCTTAAGTTGCAATTAAATATCCTATAGTCCCTACTTCGGTTCCTTCAGAAATGTGCTTATCTGCAGCAAAATTTTTCAAAAACTGTCATCTAAACTAATGAGCGTACATACTTATGTCTCATACGTTTAATAAAGTGATATAAAAAAACGAACTATAGCCTAATAAAAAACTAGATAGATTTCCTGCACAAGTACATAAATTCAGTCGATAGTATCGATTGTGAAATCTGAGCTATCGATAAATATCTATAAAAGAAAATATCGATAGTATCCCAGCACTAGTAGGAGAAAAACTTTTTATTTTAGCATAAATTACCAAATAAAAATTTTAAAATTTTAAAAAGACATCCCATCCCCATCGTTTATAATGAAAAGTAATATAAATTTGAGATATAAGCCTAACAAAACTAATTTTTTATGAAAATTTTTCTTAATAAATTTTTTTTATATTTGATATTCGTTTTATTTTAATATAAAATAACAATAGCTTATCAAAACTTTTTCTTATTCTAAAATTTATGTACTGCAAATGTTTCAATAAAAATTTCAAGCACTTTACGCACAAACAAATAAACAATGCAGAAAACCCCTTCAAAATCCAATAATTTTGTACAACTCTGATTTGTATTTATTCGAATTGTAAGGATTATTACTGTGGTAATTTTTCTACAAAATAAATAATAAAGAACAAAAACAGTAATTTGCTAAAAAAAAAAAAAAATAAGGCTCTGCCACTCATAAAATGCACAACAATTAAATTTGAATTTCCATTTCGTTTTTGCTGCCCTCAAAAGGTAAAAAAACTTAAACGTGAAAAAAATTTCATTGCTTTTGTTGAAAACACTTTGATAATTTTTCATAAAACAAAGAAAATAGTATTTAAATACCACACAGGCTCGTAAACCTGGCCTTTAAAAAATGTTCTTTTTGCTGTTTGTTAAATGTCGTAGTATGTGTCAGTGTTTTAATTTATTTTTTTTACTTTACTTTACTGTTAAGTTGCTGTTTTTCTACTTTGACATTTCTGTTGTTTTGCTTAGTTTTGTACAATGAAATTCTACAGACCCAAACACAATTCACTACATATACACATACAGTACCTACACACACATTTCCGGTGTTGCCCTTAATGCGCTTAAGTAATGTTTTATTTCCTTTCTCAATTTCTGTTTTGTATACAAGGATTTGTGCTTTCTTTGTTTTCCTTTATATAAACACAATAAAATAATGAGAAAAAGAACATAAAAACAAGAAAATATTTAGTATTTTGTTTCTCGGAGACGTACAAAAAGGACCACTAACACTCCTTCTCCTTTTTCTTCGATCCACTTTTCTTTATTTACCATACAAGTGTCTGTTTTGTTACCTTTAATGCGTTTTTGTTTTTACTAACTTGTTGTTTTTAAAGTTTAGCTTTTTATACTTTTTATAGAGGGTGCTCCAACCAAAATGCACGATGTTAATTGTAAATAAAAGAAAAAGTTTTCAGAGAATTATCTTAATTTTTTTTTATTATTATTGAAGGGTCTATGATAATTATGTGTGTGACAATATGCTCGCCAAGGCTTCGGAAGCTTATCTCAATTTTATGGTCCATATTATCAATGACTCTGAGTAAAACTATGTCAAATTCCATGATCGGGAGAGCCCATTAACAACGCCACGACGTGAGATAGCGCGGAAATAGAATATCTCGCATAAAAGAGTCATTGTTTCGTTGCCATACAAGTGGCACCATCCTGTTAGAACCACATATCGTCCAGGACCATATCCTTAATTGCTGGCCACAAAAACTTCGTTATCATCTCGCGAAAGCGAACACAATTGAAGGTAACTTACTTTCCAAGAAGTACGGCCCGATGACACCGCCAGCTCATAAACTGCACCAAACAGTCTCTCTTTGTAGATGCATCGGGTTTTCAACAATCACTGGAGGATTCTCTTTTTTCTAAATGCGTCAATTCTGCTTGTTAACAAATCCACTGGGGTGAAAGTGTGCGTCCCGTCGTCGCTGTACGACATGCATTTTGCATTGATCTCCCAATTTCGTAAAAGGCTTCAACAATCTTAACGCGCTGCTCAATTGTGTACTTCTCCATGGCTGAATTTTTCAAACACTGAAACAAAGAAATGTCAAATTAAGTTTAACAAAACACTATTAACATCTTGCATTATGATGAGACTACCCTTTATTTGTGGCCCTTATTCCGTTTTATGTCTGTGTTTATGTGTGTCCTTTGAAGTGATTTTATTGCTGTTGCTAGTATTGCTCTACTCTTTATTTTTTTTTTTTCATAAATAACAATTGTACTTTTGACATTTTGTTCATGTTGTTTATTTGTTTTTTCCAGTTCTCCTTCTCCACTTTGTTGCTTTGTCCTGTAAGTCTTTTTATGGGCTTGAATTTAATATTCTGTTTTTGTCTTTTTTTTTTTGTATTATTTCACTAGATTGGTTTGTGTAGTCGTTGTTATGTCTAACACCTTAGCAGTTGTCACTGCAAATCAACATTTCAATTTTTTTTTTTTTTTTTTTGTTCAGTTTACCAGCGAAATGCTTTTTGCTCGTTCTGTGTCTTTTGAGCAAAAAAATGGTGGAATTTTAAATGTTATCGACATTTCCTTTTTAATTTTCTTGAAAAGTATTTGAATAATAAATATTTTTCTCGCCACAACTTATTTTTGTTTTTTTTTTTTTTGTCCTTCTTATGTCAAGGCAATTAAGATATTGAAGAGATAACATTTTTTTAAATTAAAAACTTTCTTTAAAGATTTAAAGCATTTGTTATATTCTTAAGAAGTATTTTATTTAAGTTTAGATAGCTGGCGTAATAAATATTGTCCAGTACAGTTTTAACATGTCTAATGGCACATGACGTTTTAACATAATTCGGGTACGCTGAATCCAGCGGTGCACGCCGTTTTTTTAGATTGGCTCTGGTGTTCGAGATATACCGTTATTTCGGGTCAATTGTTTGACCAACCCAACTTTAATTTTCATCTCAATCATTAATTTCTAACATACCAATCCGCTAGCTCCATTCCTTAAGGGGGCTCCCATACAAAATGTTCAATGCAGACTAGATATATATTGAAGAAAAAGTCATATAAATGCCCAGGATTCGCACCTAAGTGGATAAAATGTATGACCGACCTCCATTAGTTTTTTGTTCCTAACATTTTCTTTAAACATACGTTCTTATACATATATGGCCGTTTAATTAAATTCTTAAATTCGGCCACTGCTACGCTTAGGATGCCCCGAGATTGGTCAAATGTATAACCAACCCCAGTTTTTTTTCATCTCAATCATTTATTTCTAACATACCCATCCGCTAGCTCCGTTCCTTAAGGGGGCTCCAATACAAAATGTTCAATGCAGACTGGAAATATATTGAAGAAAAAGTCCCATAAATGTCCATGAGTCGCCCCTAAGTGGATCAAATGTATGACCGACTTCCATTAGTTTTTTGTTCCCATACAAATATTGCGTTGTATGAAACTCTTAAATGTATTAGACTTTTGTGCATTAAATCAAAAGCTGCTAACAGATTTTTATCATTTATGACTTGTTTTGTTAGCAGCTTCGTTTTTTGTATGTCTGCAAAAAATTAGAAGCATAGCTACATTTTCAAATTTTTTATGAACTTTTAAAAAACCAAAATTTCGAAATTTTGATGTAAAGAAATTTAACTTTTCTTAAAGGAAATTTTATTGCGAAATTTCGGTTTTTTGGTTTTTTCAATAAGTTAAAGCGTTTTTGAGTTACGCAAACATATGTTGTGCAACCTCCTCCATTTTCGAAATAACGGTATATCTCGAAAACGAGAGCCAACCTAAAAAACGGCGGGCGCCACTGGATTCAGCGTACCCGAATTATGTTTAGACGCCAAGTGCCCAGCTTGTCAAAAAAAAAGTGTCAATTTCGGGCACAGTGTAATTAACACAATATACAAACTAATTTCAAGGAACTTTAGATCCCATAGAACTTCATTATTTTTGGTATAACTTTTTATGATATTGGTTTTGTATTAGGGTTCCTAGATATACAAATCTTTCTCAAGTTTCCATAACAAAACCATAATTTTACAGGAGCATGTTTTTCTATTATATTTCATATAAATTTAATATGAAGGTTGGCGCTTAAGTTAAAACTGTTTTTGCTTTAAAATCGTTAACGGAACGTTATGTGACCATGACATTTTAGAAGATTATGAAAGTGTTGCCAATAAATTCATTTATTAAAAAAAAACGAAAAATTGAAAATTAGGTCGCTTAAGCTATTTTTTGGTTAGGACTGGATATATTGAACATTTCCGAGAATTAAGCGAGGAAAATTTTGTGAGTTTCTAAATGAGTTTTCTGTTATAACTAGAGGTTTTGCATAACAAAAGGGTAAAAAAATTTCTTTCGAATTAAAAAGGCTAAATTTTGGCAAACCCTAAAACTATAATATTGATTAGTGATTAAAGAAGACGTGATATTGGACTTCATATTCGAAATAATTAATAACAATTAATATCAATAATAATAATTAATAATAAAAATTAATTCAAATACGCCTACGACTGTTTGGTAATAGATTAAAGGAAATAAGTAAAAGTTCTTTTTAATCTATTACCAAACAGCCGTAGGCGTATTTTAAATACGCCAAACACAATAAGGGTGAATGATCTGCCGAAATAAATTGAAAAAAAAATTTTCAATATGGTTACCTCCATCCAAATTTTTTTAAACATGTTATGGAATAATTAACCTTATTATTGCTACCGGCAACCATATTAAGGTTAAATTAGTCCCCTATCGCGAAACCACAGCCATATTATATTTTGGTGCCTCAAAAAATGTTATAGTTAAATATAACAATAATATGTTTTTTAATTAACAATAGCATTTTCCTCTTTTCTAAGACCAACATGCTTTGGTTAAAAACAACCATACTATTATAAGAGTTAAGCACATTTAAGTTATTATTAACCATTACATTTTTGCAAGAAGCCACAATATGGTTGCCGGTGACGATAATATGGTTAAATTGAACATAATATATTTAAAATTTTTCGATAAAAATAGTATTGTTGGAGGTGATATTGCAATATGTTTTTCCTCTGGTTGTATATTAAAATATTTCGGCAAAAACCTGAAACGCCGTTATTCAAAGAATTTTATTCTTATTATTCAATTTAAGATTTTTGAATAAATCTATGGAAATGCGAGCCATGAGAGCGCATTACAAAGTGCAAATTTAAGCGCTCCAATAAAAGTTATTATGGTGCAAAAAATGCTTATTACACAAAAAAGAAACAAGGCTTAAGAATGAAAAAAATTTGACAAGTGACAACCATACTCACTTTCGAGATGAAAATCTACAAGCAATTCTCTTAATTTTCGTAAGCGCAAAAATTCTTAAATAAATAAAAAAAAACTAATTACATGTTTAATAAGGTTTAATAACCGAGCTAAAATCGGCAGAGCGTATTCCTCCAAATATGAAACTTCCCATGCAAAAGTTATGCGTACCAACAGCAGATATGTTAGCGATTATTTTCATAGCAATGACGTGCTTCCTTGAGAGCTCATTTTTTCACTGGAAAATATCGGATTATCTAAAACACTCAGTTTTTTCTAAATACACAAGTTCTATTTCAGCAACTTTTATAAAAATCCAATAATCATTCAATGGAATTACCGGGAATGAAAGACATGAATATGATCCCGAGGATGGTTTGTTGTTCATTATATTATTTTATTTCCAAGATATGTATTTTTTTAGCATTTTTTTCAAACATGTTATGTAATTATTCAGTTTAAACACATCAAAACCCAAAAACAAATACTAATTTCTGTGATTTTTAAAAAAGTTCTGGGCTTGTTTCTTCCTAAAATTGCTAAAACATAAACTCGTTTTCGTTCTGCTGAACATTTTTGTCTTTTTAGGTTGCATGTCATAACGTCCATGGACACTATGACACTGTAAAAAGTGTCACAGTGTCCATGGACACTTATAAAAGTTGCATAAAGTCCATGGACACTGTGACACTTTTTGGAGCGTCACACTGGACGTTATGACATGTCACCTCTTTTTATAATAATAAAGACTAAGCAAATTGTTAACTGCTTTTTACACACACGTGAAAAAACGCATTTTTCGATATGGTAACCTCTAACAAAACAATCTTAATAAATGATTTCGTTCTTTTAACGATATTATTGTTACCGTATATCATATCATGGTTAAATTATTCCTTCATTACAAAGCTACAAACATATTTTGGTTTGCTTTAAATATTTTACCAGGAAGCAGGTTTGTAAGGGAGAAATGTAAGAATTTCGCTTACCATCTCGCTTACGGAAGGCATGAATTTTATATGGTGAATTTTTACTTTAAAGCAGTCATAACCACTCCATAGACTCGCGAGCAGTCAATAATTGTAATTTTCACACAGACACGGTCCGCAATTCACATGTATACAACAACTTTGTTTGTTGCTTGGTTATCACTGCTTAAAAGCAATACATTTTCGACACAAAAAGCGTTTTATTCAACGCATACAAAAACTGGTGAACGTAGCGTTCAACTTTACACACTAAATGTCTTTTGAGTTATTTTTTTGTATTTTCCTTTACGAACTTCCTTCGTGGTAATATAAATGCCGTAGCACATGAAAAGCTATTTTTTCTTTTATAAAACTTGTTAAGAGTTCCTTCGCTTACCTTACTGCATCTCTGTATTCTTATTCGTAGCGCATAATTGTGCGCTTATTTTTATAAATGTAATATTAGTGCTTCGCAAAATGATAAAATTTTTCATTAGGAATGGTTATTAGTAGTGATGCCATTTCCATGCAAATGCATCTTTTTGTCAATAGCCTAAGAACGAAGTCAACCAATTATTATTCCAAATCACTAAATTTGCGTTAAAATGTCATCGATTTGTTTTTGCATATTGGTGCATATTTTGGTGGAAATGCATATTTTTGAAAATTTAGATTTTTAATGCATATTTTTGCACATATTGAGTTATTTTTTTCCCATATTATCAAAAATTTTTTAATTACTTCCAAAACAAATTTCAAGATTTCAACTAAAGGAAGTTCTATTTTAAACCGATGCAACAACTAACATGGTTACGGCTTTCAATAGACTTAAAATACTGTTACAAGCAGTGTTCGAAAATAAACACTAAACATCGTTTCTTAATGTTCGGTTCGGTAGATTTGTGGATACACAAACACTATTAGCGTTTGAAAATCATTAAAAAAAACGTCTCCCTGTTAGTCATCTTTCGAACACAAAAATATTACTGTGTTTATCAAACTCAACAAAAGATGTGAACATATACTTCCGTTCGGTTTTTTTTTTTTTTTTTTTTTTTTTGAAAATCCACAAACTGCAATGTGTGCGGTTCGGCTCGTTAATGTTCGTCCCTTTTGGCTGGTAAAAAAACCAAACAACTTTCACAAAATAGATATCGTTCCTGGGTGTGTGAGCCGAACCTTAAATAATGTACTGTTTATTTTCGAATATTGGTTACAAGTTACTTGCTAGGCACATAGGTTAAACCGCATTGCAGAGGAAATTAGATGCCAATTCGATAGTAGCAATTTTTAATGAAATGTATCCCTTGATTCCTCTTCCACCACAGCTGGTAGTAACAAGATGGGTACCTGGTTAGATGCTTTAGAATTCTATTCAAAAATTTTTGACTAATTTAAGAATGTTAGAAGAGGTTCTTGATACCGATGATTATCAGAAGTCAATTAGCAATAGCATTTTCCAATTACGAATATATTGGTGAAACTCAAGTCAAATTAATTGATCTTGCAGAAAATAAAATTAACAATGTGGAAGAAAAACTAGCCCGACATATTAAAAAAAAATCCAAAATTAATTCAGGATTTCAAAAAGTAAAATGATTTTCAAATACTTTCAATCTTATCTATCTGGAATCAAAGTGGGTTAGGTTAGGTTAGGTTAGAGTGGCCGGTCACAAAGACCCCGCATAGACCAAATAGGTCCCTAGCGTTACCACAATTGTACGATAACCCACAGAAGAGAGTAAAAAGGTCAGTCAGATGTGATGGTATCAAGAGTACCCCACACTCTCTTGACGAATGCCAGGAGTCTCATTAACCCAATTCCAGAGACTTCCCCGAGATCTTGGAGATAATGATCTCCCAGACAGTTCGCCCTGGAGCGCACGAGTGCCGGACAGTAGCATAACAAGTGCTCTACCGTCTCCTTTTCCCCTGGTACCCCACAAAATCTACAATTGTCACTATTTAACCGCCCCGCCCTATAGGCGTATACCGCAGTCCAACAATGACCCGTTATAAAACCTATCAGAAGTCTACAGTCCCTTCTCGATAGCGACAGAAGAATTCTCGACGACTCCGGATCGTAGGATCCCCACATTTCCTTGGAAACCCTGCACGTTCTTGTATTTTCCCAAAACGCCTCTGATCTCCTCCGTATAGCAGAGTCCGTATCTCTCCTTATATTCTGAATTGGAGCCGGGATGACCACCATCCTATCGTGTGGTAAACGGGCCCCCCGTTTCGCCAATTCGTCCACCTCTTCGTTGCCCTCTATGCCCTGGTGACCGCGAAACCAGTGTGTGCCTTCCTTGTTATCCTGGAGTTGCCCCACGCCGCGGATATAGTTCTACACCGTAGCAGGTTACCAATCCAGTTTTTAGCATGCGGATGTGCTCCTGTGCGAGATAAGCTGGCCAAAATTGCCTCTGTGGACACAATATTGAATGCTCCCGCGATATCCAGGAACACACACATAGCGAAGTCCTTATAGCTCAGGGTATTCTCAATCAGCGAGACAACTGAATGAAGTGCCGTCTCAGTTGATTTACCCTTCGTGTACGCATGTTGATTGACAGAGAGAATGGTTGGCCTCATGTTACCCTTGACATGATAGTCCAAAATTCTCTCCAACGTTTTCAGCAGGAAGGATGTGAGACTTATAGGTCTAAAATCTTTTGGATACATATGATTGCTCCTGCCCGATTTCGGCAGAAAAACAATCTTAGATATCCTCCAAGATTTAGGCACATAGTTTATCCTCAGACATCCTTTAAAAATTTCCACCAGCCATGGTACTATCCGTTGTCTACCCCGCTGTAGTTGCGCCGGGATAATTCCGTCAAGACCAGGCGACTTATATGGCTGGAACGAATCGATTGCCCATTCCACCCTCTCATAGGTGATAATTCCGCTATCACCATCTGCCAGAACAGAAGTTTCATCAGTTGGAATGGGATCATCAGAGCAGCCCGGAAAGTGTGTATCCAAGTGGGATCTAAAAATAAATTTTTTTTAAATGCACTGGCATTCTTCAAGTACACAAGATAAAGCTTAACTTTTAATTTAAATTACGTTTTTTAAAGATATTTGAATAACAATAAACCGAATTTTTAATATTTTGGTTTTTAATAAAATTTTAAAAACATTTTTTATGGAAATTTTTTAAGATTTTAGTGCATATTTTTTTTTATCATTTAAGTGCATATTTAGCAATTTGAGTGCATATTTTAAACGGATATTTTCGATTTTTTAGTGCATGAAAATCGTATCCCTACACTCACAATATTCTCTAGGTAAAATTAACTGAAATTGTAATATAAAATAAATGAATATTCAGTTAAAAACCGGTCTAACTCCCAATTATAAGACACCAGCAGCATGACCGATACGGTTTCGCAATTATTTTACTTTTAAAATTTTATGTATTTAACTAAATTATTTTAACAAATAGAAAATGGGAATTGCTAACACAAAACAAGCAATTCATTTTTTATGGAAAAGCTAAAATTAATTTTTGGCAGTTAAATTATATAAAATAACTGACAATTCTTTTTTTTACGAAATATTCAGTTTATTTTTTTAAAGTTATTTTATATAAAATAACTGAGTATTCCTTTGTTTTTTCCGGAATATGTAATTAATTTTTTGACATTTAATTTATTTAAAATAACTGAATATTAATTTTTTTTACGGAATTAGCGCTTGAATTTTTGAAACTAAAAATTAAATGAACTTTTCGTTACTTTAAATGACATTTTTATTTAATTTTACTCAATCAACGGACAATATTAACTGCAACTGATTATCCGTATTAATATGCACTTAGTTTATTGAATAACTGTTAGAATCAGTTAAAAATAAATTTGCTTGGAATTGAAAATGTTTATTTATTTAAAAATGGCTGAACGGAATATTTCTTAAATAAACTACAGTCCGTTACTGTAATAATATTGTGAGTGTAGTTATGAATAACAATATTTTGTATGCCACTCAGAATTGTGGTTTAAACATACATGAATATATGTATGTATACGATATTATTCATAGCACTGCAGGAATTCTCTTGAACCCGCCAATTTGGTGACAAGGTCAACAAAGCATCTACACTTTTGTTGGAGTTGTTTCTTTGGCCAGAGTGATGAATTTATGAATGTTATTTTTGTCAAGCTAAAAGGTCCTAAGTTTCTTTAATGTAAATAAAATTCAATTTTTAATTACAATTTTTCCCCTAAAAATATTGTAATTAAAAATTTTATTTTATTTACATTGAAGAAAGAAATTTAGAACCTATTAGCTTGACAAAAATAACATTCATAAATTCATCACTCTGGCCAAAGAGTGAAAAGGATGCAACAGTTTTAGTCAAATTCTGGATTGTATTTATAAAATATTTAAACGTTTTTTTTTTATTTATTAAACATCTGATTAAAAGAAAATATTGCAAGTATTTAAATATGTTAAATATTTTTTTTTTTTTTTCAATAATATTATTAGTACGAAAATCTAGTAAAAAGCAGCAAAATCTAGACTAGAACTAGTTTAAAGAGTAACTGAATCTCTAATTCCATTTTCTCCATATGCTTCCGCAATTACTTTTCAGTCAATCAGCCCAATTATGAATGAAAATTCCCCGTGAGAATTTTCCCCAAATGTATATAGCACAAAGCTTTATCTGGTTTACACACAGAAAAAAATGTTTGTCAAAAATTGTTCAATTAAATAATTGTTTGGTGTACATTAATTTCTTCAATTCATTTTTTGTTTGGTGCAATTAATTTGTTTAATCCAAACACATAAATTTAAAAGTTTGTGCATATGTAGCCCTTAAAGCAAAAATGATGTAACCAACAAAAATAAAATTATACAGGAGAAGTTTTTTTTTTAATATTTTTGCTTCAAGTCTAGGGTTTCGTTTGAAATAGCTTTTGCTCGACGCCGTGCAATAAAGCCATAGTAAATAAAGCCATATGGCGTTATTTCTCAATTCATTGAGAAAAATGGATTGAAATAAAGCCATACATGGCCATATTTCCCATTTAAATTTTTTTCTTTTCATGTAATTGCAATTTATTTAAAAATTGTTTTGTTGGTTTTTCTCTGGGTGTTTATATAACAAATATAAGGAAAACACTTTTGGACGCAAGGATTTTCTCCTCTATGGTATAACAAAGACCGGCTTCGCTAACTA
The DNA here is from genome assembly GCA_930367215.1 of Pollenia angustigena. Taxonomy (NCBI): domain Eukaryota; kingdom Metazoa; phylum Arthropoda; class Insecta; order Diptera; family Polleniidae; genus Pollenia; species Pollenia angustigena. Next base: position 181,020,140 of record OV884057.1, on the reverse strand, counting down.
AAGCTTCTCTGCATAGCCGGCCTTCGGCCGGGCGCAAGGATTTTCTCCTCTATGGTATAACAAAGACCGGCTTCGCTAATTAAGATTCTCTGCATAGCCGGCCTTCGGCCGGGAGCAAGGATTTTCTCCTCTATGGTATAACAAAGACCGGCTTCGCTAATTAAGATTCTCTGCATAGCCGGCCTTCGGCCGGGCGCAAGGATTTTCTCCTCTATGGTATAACAAAGACCGGCTTCGCTAATTAAGATTCTCTGCATAGCCGGCCTTCGGCCGGGAGCAACGATTTTCTCCTCTATGGTATAACAAAGACCGGCTTCGCTAATTAAGATTCTCTGCATAGCCGGCCTTCGGTCGGGCGCAAGGATTTTCTACTCTATGGTGTAACAAACACCGGCTTCGCTAACTAAAGCTTCTCTGCGTATTCGGCCTTCGTTCGAAAACAAGGCAGATTTTAGAAGCTATACTTAGCAAAACCGGTCTTTGTTATACAATAGAGGAGAAAATCCTTGAGCCCGGCCGCACCTGACGCGTTTGTCCCAAGCCCGCGCTGCGAGCGCTCTCCCCCTTCCACCTACCGTACCATAGTTTTTTAACACTTGACAATGGCAACTCATTCTTTTGCCAATATGTAACCATAACAATTACACTGTTATAGCGTTATTTCCACTTTGGTTGCTAAACGATTATGGTGTTATTGCACTTGGGTGGTAGTAATAAAGCCATATGGCTTTTTTCTCAATTCATATGGCTTTATTTCCTATGGCTTTATTGCACGGCGCCCTTTTGCTCTTATTTCGTAACGGTACTTGCCAGAGATATGAGTTTTTTAGAGATGATGCAAATGATCAAAAATGATCGATTTTCATCAAAAACCAAAAATCTAAAATGTTGTTGGTTACATAATTTTTGCAATTATGGCTCGATATGTTGTGTATTTTTTAGTTTATGCAATTAATATTTTAACTGACTAAATTTATGTATTACGACTCGAATATACAAATCCGTTAATTGATATGATCAATTCTTTCGCAGGTGCAAAATTAGTAAACAATTTAATTGTCTGAACAAATTGTTTATTAAAGACGGTTTTCTTTTTTTCTGTGCAGTTAGTCAGTAATAATGAAGACAAAACCCACACACTATTTAAATTTTCCACAGGGAATGTTTCTCATACAAAAATATGTTATTATGTATGCAATATTATATTTAAGTTTATTTGTGTCAACATGTAAATCAGGGAATTAAATTGAAATTCAATAATGCCTCATTATTTTTTTTCTGAATGGATTTAATATCAACAATAATAAAAACAAATAATAATAAAAAAAAATTATTTTATATTTGACATGTAATACATATCCGATATTCATATTCGAAATGTAGATAAGATTTTAATATTTTGCAAATTAAATTTGAAGATGAAGTTAGTATGAAAGTAGGTATAAGAACAAATATAAAAATTATTAAAAGATAAAATTACAATAGAAAAATAAATCACTTTCAAAGCATAGAGTTAAAGTAAAATTTTATTTAACATTATCATTTTGACGTGTCGTGATATTTGTACCACAAAATGTAAAAAAATTAAATGAAGAAGTCAAATTTGTGAAAAGGGTTTTTATATATACAAAGTAATGAAGTAGTCCTATATTCAGAACAAAAATTACAGCAATCGACGCTAAGGATTTGCAGATATAAGCAAAAATATGCGCTGGCGTGACGTTAAAAAAACGGAAGTGGCTTTTGACTTGCATTACAAAACTGAATAAGACTGCGAATTGAGCAAGACGTTTTGTATAAAACCTTTTTAGTAAGCTTTGGACTTATATGGATTTATTTTACAAGCTATCAAATTTAAAAATCTTTGCTCGTTTTAAGGTACATTTGGGCATTTTCAGTGAAAAGTCTACTTTTTTTAATGTAACGCCAGAATGCAAATAAGGTCGTATTTTAGGACCATGTTGTTCAACCGTTATCCATTTTCTAACTTAATTTTCGGCTAGTAGCGCTTTGCACCAAAATATAAAAAAGTAAACTATAAATATAAAATTTTTTGAGAAACAATTTAAATTACTTCTGGCGCTACGTGACAAAAAGTAGAATCTTAGCTGGAACTGCCCATATTCTCTTTGAATACCTGAAAAATATGGGTGCTTCTCTTTTTAATTGTAATTTTGTGCTCTTCTTTTAACTTTACCAACTTAATTATAAAAAATATGAGAAGATTAGAGTCGTATTATAGTTTTTGCTGTATTCAATGAAATCCTGAAATAAAATAATATGATTCGAATTTTTAAAATTTTTATCCATTCTGGGAATGATTTTTATGAAACAAAAACAAAAACTGAGCATGGAGTTTGAAAGCACTATATATCGCTCATTTGCTACAAGACCGGCATAACTCAAAAAATTAAATTTTGGAGTTAAAGATGCAGAATTGTTCGCTTTGTTTTTCTTTATATTGTGTATTAAAATTATCTATATATGTTTTATACTTACCCAGTTTGGAAAGTTTTTTCTAAGTAGTTAGAGCAAATCAAAAACTTTAAATGCGTTTATCTCGAAATAGATTTTTTTGAGTTATGCCGGTCTTGCAGCAAATGACAGATATATACTCTCAAAAAAAAAACTTCAAATACAAATTATGACCATTTCATTAATATTTAAAAATGTATACATGATTAAGTGCACCGTTTGAAATAAAATTAATTTTTTTCAAAATCCAGCAATGGTAGAAGTCATGTCAATTACAAATAATTAATTGTACCCAAATCAACAGGCAAACAAATACATATTTTGTTAACATTTTGTAAAAATATTATAATAAAAGCATTTATTAACAGCAAGAAAAAAACCCAAAATAAATAAGTAGATGCCACAAATTACTCTGAAAAAATTAAATTTGGGCAGAAACATCTCTATAAATCCTTTAGTCTACACGCAGAGAAAAACATGTTTAAATATGGTCACCTCCAACAATACTATGTTTAAAGAAAATTTTAACCATATTATGTTTAATTTAACCATATTTTTGTCACCGACAACCATGTTATGGTTAAATTGGTCCCCTATCAAGAAGCCACAACCATATTATGGTTGCCTCTAAACATGTTATGGTTAAGTATGACAATATTTTTTTTTTTTAATTGACAATAGTATTTCCCTCAAGAGCAACATGCTATGGTTGAAAACCAACCATGCTATTATAAGTGTTAAATATATTTTAGTTAAACACGCTATGGTTAAAATTTTCTTTAAACAATTAATATTGGGGGTGACCATATTTAAACACGTTATTTCTCTGGGTGTAGAGTAGTGCTGGGATACTATCGATAATTTCAACTATCGATATTTATCGATAGTTCAGTTTTCACTATCGATATATCGATATTACTATCGACTGAATGTTTGTACTGGTGCAGGAAACTTTAATAATTTTTTTATAAGGCAACAGTCCGTTGTTTTCACCACTTTATTGAATGTATGAGACGTGTGTATATACGCAAGTTATTTTAGATGGCAGTGGTATTCATTGCTGTAATTCAGCGCGAATTAAAAAAAGCATGTAAAAATTTGCGGCAAAACACTGTGTGTGTATAACTGCTGTAACATGTCTTCATAGCTGTATTTTAAATACTAAAATTTCCTATCGATATTATCGATATTTTAAGACTATCGATAATATCGATAGTCTATCGATAGTTTCCCAGCACTACCTTTAATTAGCAGTAAAAAGCACTGCTAAGCAATCCATACCACTTGCCATTCTTGTTGTTTGTATTCATTGCTGTAATTCAGCCCGAATTAATAAAAGCAAGTAAAAATTTGCGATAATATCGATATTCTATCGATAGCTTCCCAGCACTAGTGTAGAGACAAAACATAGTCAAATTTCGTATTTGATTTTTCATTTCCTCATCTTTTTTCCTTTTTAAAGAATGAAAAAAAAATAATATAAAGACTATTTCCTTTTAAAAATATAAAATTTCATTAAAATTTCGAAATTGTATTTTTTGATTTCTATTAGTTTAGAAAGTGCGATTATTTTTTTTAGTAAATGTTATATTCGTTTTTTTTTTATTCGCAAATATTTAAGCGAATGTGATTGCGAATGCAAGTAGCAAAAATAAGAGAATTGTTCTTAAATGCGAACCCGAATATTGGTTTTGGCAACTGTTGAAGATTGCGATGCTATAAGGACTCGTAGTGTAAGGTTTCTGTTAAAAATAATACATTTTTACTTAAATGCTATTGTATATGGACAATTTTAATTTATAAATGAAAATAATACGAATATTTACGTATTTTTACACAATATATTGAAAATGAGATAATATTTTGAAAATTCCCTCATTTGCCTTAAACTAAAAATCCTTTTTTCCCTATGCTTGAAATATTCCGAAAAAAACTATTGTTGGCATCACTGATGCATACACAAACGCGAGCAAAAGGTAAAAAAAAATACTAAATGACATGTTTGACATGTTTGACATGTTTGACATGCAGCATTTAAAAAAAATTTGCGCTAAGTAAGCGAGTGATATGAACTTCCATTCATTTTATATGGTGTCTACATTTGCAGACTACCGGCCATGTGATGGTTATGTTAAAAAGTAGGGTCTGGGGTGAGCAGTTAACTATTTTTTTTAACGTGTTAGAGGCGAAGACTGCTAAGAATTAATTTTTAAGATGCTACTGAAAATTTGGGACCCTGCTGTTGAGGAAATTATTTTTTTTTTCAATTTTTTTTTTTGCAAAAATGCTACAAATGTAGACTACCGAGCACATAAAGGTTAAACACTAGGGTTTTTTCCCGGGATTTCCCGTCCCGGGAATTTCACTTATTATATTTCCCGTTTTCCCGGGATTTTTGTTGCGGGATCCCGGGAAATAAAAAGTTCTTCATAGTTTCAGAAAACAGCTATTTTTACTCTGAAATTTTGTTTTCTTTTCTCTAAAAATTAGCATCTGTGGATGGGTTGTCGATTTGATCAGTTATAAGAAATGTGTACAAACGTAAATCAATGTCTCCTGCGGCAATAAATCTATTAAAAGCAGAATGGGCAGTGCAACAGTTGATAATTAATAAATTTAGTGAAGTGATGAATTGATAAAGAACATAAATTCAAAATAATATGCAGGCAGGAAATTCTCATTGACCATGGACAAGTCTTAAAAATAGGATATACATAAACATATCGCTCCGTTATTGCAACATAGTCGTATCTACAAAAAAAAAATCGAGCTTGGTAATATATCCGGGAAGTGCGGGTAAACCGAAATAAAAAAATAATGAAACTCGTGTAAGTTACTAAAACATACAATTTGAAAAACACATTGTCCTAAAGATTACAGATGGACCTAATGAAAAGAAATAGTTTGTAAGAAGTAGTCCGGATGATGCTATTTTTTGCATCAACCTTGACATTAGAAGCATGCAACAACGGTGCACTTTTAATTATTTGTCCAACCTCGGTAAAAAAGTAAACGAAATTTTTCGGAAACATGGTAATCAGTAAACAAAATCAGAAATATACTCTTTGGCGACTCACTAAACGCTTTGAGTGTGTCAGAAAGTAATTTCCTACGCCGTTAAAAAATGTTAATATATTTATTAAAATATTGTATATATTTTATGATTTTACTTTTTGATCTCATATCTTGAGTACCTCAATTGTTATGTTTATTTTACCTTGAACTAGATCATCATAATACGGAATTTACTTATAATAGCCAAAGGTAATAATAATTCAAGTTCCGCTTTCAATCTTCAATTAATTTTTGTAGTATTTAAGCATTTATTTTACTTACTTTGTAAACAAGTTCCCTCACGTTTGTTTATAAAAGTTTTTTTCATTAATAAAACCAAGTTTACTTTGTATTATTTGTATGGAGCGGGATCCCGGGATCCCGGGAAATTTAAAAATTTTTCCCGCTTTCCCGGGAATCGAAAAACTCCGGGGAAAAAAAAACTCTATTAAACACCCACCAGGAACAAAAATACATGTTTTTTTATCGCAAATTTTAACTTAAAGGGGCAGAACAGGATACAAATTAGTACTTTAGGTACTTTTTCTAAACACCGTTTTTTCAAGCTAACTTTGCAAAAACTTAAAACCTATAAAAAAAAATTCTTCAAAAGTATTTTTGTCCATCTTTGTTTTATTTAAATGCTACAAACTTTATGTTTCACAATTACTGTGGATCAAAAGTAACACGAAATTTTATTTTTCAATATGAATTTTAATTCTGTATGTAAAATTTTTACCGTTGCCGTTATTTGACAGTCTATTATGTTTTTTTTTTTTCTTTTATTAACTTGATATAATTAAAAGAATTTTTATTTGAAATAAGATAGATTTGCAAATAAAAGTAGTATTTTCTTTAAGGGGCTAAATAAACTGCACAATCGGTTTGAAAACTACAACTTATTTTTTGTCTCAATATAAAAAAAATACTGACTTTCGTACCGCGTGTATGGTTTATTCGGATATACATGAACAAAACGATGACGTACATAAATGTAGTGCGAGGAAATTGCATGGAAAAATGTACTAAACGACTTAAAGTAGCTAGCTAAATGTAAACCCAAAAAATCCAAAATAGATAAGAAAGTACCACAGGGCCAACAAATAATCAAAAGTACTACAAATGGCCCAATTGTGCCTTATTTGTGATGCACATTAAAAGGTACACGAAAATAGCCGGACTAACGGACCTTGTTAGGTAGATTCAGTCAGATATTCCAATATGGGTCAAAGTCGAATTTTAATGAAAGTATAGAAACAACATTTCTTTGGTTATAAAACATTTGCACAAACTCATTATGGCATACAGCTATGATAACTAACATCACCATAATTATTCAGATCTAATATAACTTAACAGAATGTTTTCATAACATTCATTCTGCTTTGTTCGTTTAAAGGGAAACATAAACATTTTTATTATTTTTTTAATTTAATTATTTATGTTTAAAAATATAGTAAACACAGGACGAACAGGTAAAACAATTAATTAAGGAATATCTAGAAAATAGAGCTTTAAAAAAATCATTAAAATAAGTAGAACACATAAATTAAGTTAAATAAAAAAATTAAAACAACCGTTTTTCATAATTAATAAAAATAATTTGATTTTTTTATTCTTACTCCTCTTTTTCTCTTAACTACAGGACCCAAGCCAGGACCACCACGTAATTTAACTGTTACCGAAGTATCAAATGGTTTTCTTATCTCTTGGCAAGCACCATTGGAACGTGCCCATATCGTTAAATTTTATACAATAAAATATCGTACTGATGCTCAATGGAAGACATTAAATCGTGGTCAAATACGACCCGAAGAAACACAATATTTAGTTAAGAATTTAGTTGGTGGTCGTACGTATTATTTTCGCGTTTTAGCCAATTCGGAAAAATCTTATGAATCCAGTGATGAAGTTAAATTTCCGGTACCGGCTCGAGTCAAACATAAAGCAATAACAGCCGGTGTCGTTGGGGGCATCCTGTTTTTTATAGTTGCGATCATTTTATCGGTTTGTGCCGTAAAAATTTGCAATAAACGTAAACGACGAAAACAGGAAAAAGGTAAAACAAACAATGACAGTTTTCAGTTAATAAAAAAAAAAAACAAAAGCATTGAAATGGTTCTAAAAAAAACTCTCTTTAATTACAATCAATTTAACTAAACTTTATTATCTTTTTCTATCTAATTATAAATGTAATTTTTACTTGTAAATTAAAATTAATAATTAATGGCAACGACTTTTTTTCTATTTGGAGTAAAATATCTAAAATCAAACATTTTTAAATTTTTTGTTTAGTTTTAACAAAATTTTTTTACTAAATTTCTTTTTATATATAAATTTCTAAAGCTCAACTTTGCCATTTCAATTGAATTAATTTGGGTTTTATTCAAAAAAAATTTTAAATAAATTTCTACTTAAATACTGGCATTGTTTTAAAACAAAAACAATAACTTTAATTTAAATTTTTAAAAATTTAATTATTTATTTTAGTTTTCTTTTTTCAGTATTTTAATTTTAGTTTTTTTAAATTTTTTTTTTTAATTTTTCATATATTTTACTTTTGAATGGTTATGGTTTATATATTATAAGGGAGGAAAGGTTGCATGTTGTCATACATATTCATAAATAAAACTAAAATTCATCATTTTGGGTTTTGATATTTCATTTATTATTATTGAACATTTTAAATCTACTTAAATTATCTGCCATTGTTAATCCCAACTCATTGTATTTTATGATAAAAAAATGTGTGGTTATGTACGAAAAGTTATATATATTCACCAAAAAACATTTGCAGCAGATTTTTATGTGTTAAAATTCTGAAAAATTAATGGAGTTTTCTTTTCTACAAAAAAAATGTGACACTAAATTTAAAAAAATGCAATTTGGTGTCTGTTTCTTTGCTCCCGAAAAGGGTGAGTTTTTTAGAATAAAACAAGCCACCCTTGTCGGTAGCAAAATTTTTAAGAAACATACACCAAATTGCATTTTTTTTAAATAAAATGTTACATTTGTTTGTAGAAAAGAAAACACCATAAGTAATTTGTTAAACTTGCTAAATATGCCTTTTAAAATATAAATATTTATTTTCTATAAAACATTTCTCTTCCATTTTTTTATTACAAGAAAGTGGCAATCACACATTTAATGTTTTTATGTTTGCAAATTCTTAACTTTCGTTAACCCTTAAATGTATTGCATTTCATATAAGGCACCATGACTTATTTTAAAAATAAAATTAATTTTCCAAAGTTTTCTCATAAATATCAAGGGCCGATGTTGATTTTGAATAAAACACAAACTATTTAGGAAATTATTGTAATTTTATTTTATTATGATATATTGGTATTACTCAATTATGTATGGAACAAAATATCGGCCAAATGGGCGCCGCGACCACGGCGGCACACCTCCATCCGATGGTCCAAATTTTCGATGACCCTGAGGCATAATGGAGGTTCTATGCCGTTAATGTGCCGAATTATCTCATCCTTTAGCTCTTGAATTGTTGCTGGCTTATCGACGTACACCTTTTCTTTCAAATAACCCCAAAGCAAAAAGTCCAACGGTGTCAAATCACATGATCTTGGCGGCCAATTGACATCGCCATTACGTGAGATAACACGGCCATTGAATTTGTTGCGCAAAATAGCCATTGTTTCGTTAGCTGTGTGGCAAGTGGCACCGCCCTGCTGAAACCACATATCGTCCACATCCATATCTTCCAATTCGGGCCATAAAAAGTTCGTTATCATCTCACGATAGCGAACACCATTCACAGTAACTGCCTGACCGGCCTCATTTTGGAAAAAATACGGCCCGATGATGCCGCCAGCCCATAAACCGCACCAAACAGTCACTCTTTGTGGGTGCATTGGTTTTTCGACAATTACTCTTGGATTCTCATTCGCCCAAATGCGGCAATTCTGTTTATTGACGAATCCACTGAGGTGAAAATGTGCCTCATCACTGAAGATGATTTTCTTCGAAAATTGATCAAAATTTTCATAACAAGTCTGGATAACTTTAACACGTTGTTGGATTGTGTATCTCTCCATGGTTCAAATTGAATAAGTCTGAAATAGAGAAATGTCAAATAAAATTCGGAAAAAAACTTGGCGTTTAGGTGTGGTTCACATTCAACATCGGCCCTTACAATTTAACCACCCTTTACATAGTAATTTCCCTGAATAAAAGAATTCATTGTGCTGACCTCTTGCATTTAAGAATTAATATTGGATATTTTATTATCATGATCAACTTAAGCAGTTGATGTAGGTAAAATGTCGCCACTGTCTCTTTGAAATCGGTTTTAGATAATTGCTTCCACGCTTTAAAGGAAATATATTTCATTACCATATCTTAAGAATTCAGAATAGAAAAAAAATTTTGATGCATATATAAATAACTTCGTTTTACACAAGAAGGACGTGCAAAATTTTAATTTTCTATCGTATCAGGGCATTTGAATTTAATTAAATAAAAGCCAAGACCAACAAGGTTGAGATGTGTCGCTTTTAAATGAGACCAATACCAACCAACACGCTCAGTGATGGTACACCAAAGATACACGTATTTAAATACTTAAAATGGCTGTTCTGAACAAAACCCTTAGGTCCCTTTCTATTTTGCGCGTCACATATATATTCCTCTATATATGTTTATATATATAAATATATATATATATATATTCCCACTGTATCTTAGGGCGCCAAAGAGGCTGTTTATTAGGCGATTCGTTAGCAAATTGTATATAAGAAAAGTGGGTTGCCCTCCTTTCTTAGATTAGTGAAGGGCTGCTATCTTCGTGTCCAATCCCACGATGCAGTCATGCTTCAGAAAATATTAATGTAATTTGCCTACTTGCCTGAGACGTAAATATTTACTTTAACCATTCAGGCTACATGACTGGGCGGCTTTTTTACTTTAGCTAGGGAAATATTTGGTCTAGGAGCGGAAGTAGTGAGCTGCAGTCAAACAGAGGAATCGTTACCGGTCACTCACAAGTAAATGACACTCAGAAAACTTTGCTGAAAGTCCCAAGTCTCAAAAAATAAATAAAAGTCCAAAAAATCCTACAAGATTAGAAAATTCGCCATGACCAGGGCTGCCAGATAAATTTGTGAGGAAATCGTCAGTTTTCTGAGGAAAAATAAAAAAATCGTCTTTATCGTTTCGAAAAATCGTCAAAAAAATCGGACAATTTAAAATTTATTTTTTTTTAAACAATTTTTATTTGGTTTTTATAAAAGAAAAACATTCAAACAAAAACATAATTGCTTCATACCCAGCTAGCATTTTCAATCGTGTAAGAGCTACTTGGAGTCTCATGAAGAGCGTCTTTGATCGTCGATCGCCGCATTTTTTAATCCTAGAAGATTCCTCACACGGGAAAAACTGTAACACGAGTGAGATTCATCCATAGCACAGCGAAAGACGCTTCTTTAATCATTGTGGGAATCGTTTAAGACGTGGGTAAAGATAATCTAACGAGACTTTCATGTCAAGAATCGTATGAGAGTCATGTTGATATTCTCTTATAACTTGTGAAATGCTCGCCGTATAATTGTTGAAAATATGATTTATAAGGGAGTCGTAAAAGGTTCAGGTTCATTCGATGATGGGTTGACGAAATATAACAAAAGTGTAAAATTGTTGTTTTTGTACTCTGAAAATAATCCAAGATTTTCTTAAGACTGGCATATTACAGGCGTACCTAAAAAAAGCGGCACGCATTTCTTAGTTTTTGAATAGAGTGGCCTGAACTCTTTGCAATTGGAAAAACCGATTTTGACAGCTCGTTTAAAAGTGAAGTTTGCCACTATTATTAATTAATAATGGCAATAGCTACTTTTTTTGGTCAATATAGTGTTTTTATCTCTGTTTTTATTTAGATTTTTTTGCGGGTTTTATTAAACACATCAGCATAAAAGCTAAGCGAAAGAAACGTTTCGCATCCCGCTCTTGTTAAGATATGGCTGTTAAACATTTTAAGATCAAAAAACGAAATTGTCAGAAAATGTTAATATTTTAATCAGACTTTGGAGACAAAATTCATTTTGCTAATTTCGGAAAAAAATCGTCAAAATGACGATAATTCGTCAAATCTGGCAGCCCTGGCCATGACAATGCTCTTTCTCTCTCTCCCTTTCTGAAAACCAGTATAAAACTATTTGGAAAGCATCGTAATAGGCCGTTAAGGCTCAGTTAGCCGGGAGTAACAGTAACCTAATCGTAAAAAATTAAGACCAATATATTTCTTACAGATTGAGACGTAACAGCATACTGCTACCTATAATCGTTCTAATTGCTTTACATACAACAAAATGAAGCAGCTGATTTGCAACGTTACTGTTACTCCCGGTTAACTGAGCCTTTAATCTACATCCGCTTTACACTCCACAATGTGCACAGTTTGCTTTCCAATTCTTTGAACTGAGAAATAACGCTCTTTCCTAAAACATTTTAATAGCAGATTTCTATTTAACTTTACCTCGTAGTTTGTGTTATTCAACTCTCCATAAAGTGGTTTGAGTAAATTGCTGTTTATGTATCACTACCCAGTTAGCATTTTGTATCATAATCGAATTTTTTATAAAACAACCGCAAATGAGATAAACTTGCTATCATAAACGATACTTTCACTGTGGAAAAATCGCTTTAGTGATAAATCAGTTTTCAATTCAAAATATTTAGATAGCTTCTCTCACTCGTTATTTCGAGCTTTCTTCTATAACTGCTTCTATAACTACTTTTTTCTGGATGTATGTATTTAAAAAAATAATAACTTACTTCTTTTCGTAGAAATGTTAGTAGTGCCTTTTAGTTTTTCTGATTACTTAAAACATTATTTTGTAGGCGAAATTTTTCTGGGATATTTTTCATTAATATCCCAGTAAAAACTACGCCTACAAAATAATGTGTTAAGTTATCAGGAAAAAGTGAAAATGATACTTCCAATTCTACTGAAAGAACCAACGAGTTTTACAAGGGATGTCCCGAAATGAACGCATTTAAATGTAAGTCATTATTTTATACAAGTAATTATAGTAGTTTTATAGAAAAAAGCTACACTCAAAATATTATGTAGTTAAATTCAAACGAAAATTCATTTTAAACAAATTAAAATTCATTTAAAAAACGGATCATTTACATTTCATTTAAAACAAATGATTTTTACAGTCATTTTTAAATTTTTTATTTATTAAACAGCATATTCCTTAAAATTGAATAGTTTTTACTCTTAAAAAATACATTTTAACCGACAAAAATCAAACTACATAAAAAAATACAAACGAAAAAACATTATTTTTTGGTAGTTTGTTTTTTGAATAACAAACATAAATGTTAAAAAATAAAATTATTCGTAAAATAACCATATTTTTATTCAAATTTAACAGTACGGAAAACGAATTTAATAACCCACAATCAGTTACTGTAATAATTTTATAAGTGTACTTAATAATGAGTTAAAGAAGCTATTCATTTTAAAAAAGTAGACGAAGTTTTTACTGGAATATGAATTCTTTTTGAATCGCTCAAATGATAAATCAGTTTTAAATCATCAAAAGTGAGCTAAGAACACTCATTTATTTAGGTTTTCAAATAATGTATCACCCAAATGCCAGCTGAATACTTCAATGCTTAACAAATGCATTAACCAATTTCAAAAATAAATTCCAAATATTTTGCTTTTAATGAAATCAATTTTTTATTTCACATACAAACATACATATAAATAATTGCAAATTAACAAGGGTAACACTATCTATTTGCTGTAGAATTGTGCTTTAATTAACCTGGCAGCTGCACCCTTCATAAAGTAGAATAAACCGATTGTAACGTCACAATAGATGGAGAGGGTGTAATGCGTTTCTGCTGATATGTTAAACAAATAAAAATACTGGTTTCAGACCCACCTTGTGGTATACTGATCGTCTAAGTATCACTTTCAGAATTGCTCCAAAGATGTCCTTAATCTCTAGGTGTTTGGCTGTCCATGTTAGAATTTTGTGAATTTTGGAGTTATCTTTCGTCACAAGGATGAAGAATATTGAAAATATTAAGAATCGGTGTATTATTTCACCTAGCCCTCAAACAAACTATTTTCTGGAATAGAGTCTTTGTGCCTTTAAACTATTTAATTGTATGCGTATTTATACTAAATTCGGGTTATTCCAATATAAATATCATCCCCGAAAATGGCTTTTAATCCCATAACTTCTTTGGTGTTAGTTAAGATTTCATATAAATCTAGATTTATAGATGATATATGTTTCAGTGAACTCTTGTACAAATCTCACAACATAATTTTATTTTGGCGGATCCATGAATGCCCGTAGATCACAAAAAGAGCACACTGTCCTTTGTATAGGGTATCATATATTCGGGTTTGATGGGCTATACTTTGCTACTTGTTTTTTCTATATCTCTACCACACTGCGTTACTAAATATTTCACTTATTGGGCAATTATGTTATGCAACCCTAATGACTTAATACTAAAACCAATTTCCAAGTATTTCGCTACAGTATCAATTATATTGTAACATATGAGGAGACGCAGAACCAAACATACTTTTACTAATTTTTTTAACAAATTGGTTTTGTTTTTGTATTTTTATAATACTTGGGTTGAAAGCTTCTAGAAAACATGTAGTAAAAATATATTTTTTTTAGTTTGATGCATAACAAAACGTACTTTTTTAATATTTGTATACCCACACCACAATAGTGGAGAGCTGGCTGGCTATCCATGTCACCTTGTGCGCAAAGTACAGGTCGAAATTTTGGTTTCTTTCCTGCAGAGAAGCGTCAAGCTTAGCGGGGATTAGCATAGGGAATTAAATTTAAAAAAAAAAAAAAAAAGATAATTTAATATAATTTGGCACATAGATTCTTGTTGGCACAATGACCAAGCCTATTAAAGGGGGGAGATAGGGGGCAATTTCTGCCTCTCAGAAACTATCAAATCGATTTTATTGAAATTTAAAACAAAGATAGATCCCTATTCATAAAGTCCTACACTCTCGCAAAATTTGTTTTAAAATACTGTGGTGTAGGTTATCATATGACTTGTTTTTAATTGAAACGTACTTTTGTATAGTCTTTGAAAATGTATGCGTATTGTTGAACTTTTTGCTTCAATGAAATATTCAATTCATATTTTAATAAAACTCTTATTAAAGTCAACTTTAACAGTTATACTGCCCCCCTAAAGAAAGAAAGTCACATCTCCATTTTAGTAGTTTTGAGCAGGGAAGGAAAAAATTCTACTCGCGAGCACAATTTGAGTGAACTCTCTCGTTTTAAAATTTGTGCTGGCAATCAAGAATTGACTCCTTTTATTCTCGCGAGTAGAATTTTTACCTACACTAATCCCAAATATTAAAATGGATATGTGACGTTCTTTCTTAGGAGGGCAGTATAGGCGGTGATAGCATAAATACATCATTTTATTCCTTGACTGAAACCAGACCGGGCGAGGATCAAGGGAAATTGGTTCTGCAAAATTGGTTCTTTATTTAATTGCTGTCGATGGATATATGTATATTTACTGATAGCTAGGCTGTCATTGCTTCCCTAGCGGGTGTATAAGCGACATCTAGGTTAACTGTAGAAAGTCCGATGTCTTTAATTAAGCTTGCGAAGCATTCGAACATATCGCTAATGTGCCCGTGTAATCAAATAGCAGATGAGATTGCCAAACGAGGTGGTCGCCTGGATGACACATTCACTGATCAATTCTTTGATCTCCCAATGGCTCACTGTAAGGCACTAATCATGAATGGATTTGTGAATCCACCTGCTCCATATCCAGGGCGCTTTGTTCTGGCTATGATGAACGGAGAACTAGCGCTCTACTTAGATTCAATAGGGACCAGATTAGGAAAGTGGTCTCAGCTGAAACTGGGCGCTGGCCTGTGGGGAATCATGCGAGGATAGTGGGTCTCGGATTCAACTAATACCGCAGAAGTTACCAAGCCGAGGAGAAAGAGGAAACTTTGCCTCTTGTCTATGTCAATATCGTGGAATTCGGCTCATTAGGAAAAAATACCTGGGAAAACCGGCGTTTACCTGCTTGAAGGATTTTTCTAGGATATATCTAAGGACGCTTTTTCTCTTTATCAGAATTTGAATTGGTTGAAATTGGTAACTGCTCTGTAGGATGGGCATTAGCGCTGCCTGCTCCCAGTTAAAAGACAGAAATTTAAAAAGATTTTTTTGATGGTCAGAACAAGAATTCTCATATTGTTCCAACTATTTTGTTTTGGCTCCAAACGAATTATCCTAACACTGACAAAATATCACTATAAGATTGAGTTAATGGAGTATTTGGGCATCATAACTGCAGTAGAAGAGTATTCTCAAATTCTAATTATGGCGTAGTTTTAATATTGAGAAAGGACTGGAATCTCTCGATATATAAGATCTTAAATAAATTTAAGAAAAGATCGAAAATATTCAAAGTATAAAACGTATAACATTCCATCAAAATTTGTTGTCAAAATGTACTTTTTTATTGTTTTTTTTTAACAAAACGTACTTTTATATTCTTTCTTTTACAAAACGTACTTTTTCAAATATAAAAGCGGTAATGAAGCAAATATCGTTTACTTTTAATGTTATGACTTATGGCAGTTTGATTCTTTTACTGATCAGTAAATAAATTGCTACCATTTACAGGTTTATGTATTTTTTTGAGGGGGCGAAATAAAATAACTCAATTTTCCAAAAATTTTCCAAAAATGTTTAATGAGAAGAATAAAAGACCTTTTGTTTTTCGGATCCTCATATGTACATTTATAGATTACTGAGAATAATAAACAAGTGAATTGCAAATTTATCACATATAAGACTTTTTTCGGAAAATTATTCTTATCCCATGTACCTTTTTTTTAAATAATTGTATTTATTATTTGAAAACAATTTTAATAAAGGGTGGCCCAACTATAATGCACGATGTTAACTGTGAGTCACACCTTAACATTACGTTTTATGTCCAACTTAATTTGGCATTTCTTTGCTTCAGTGTTTGACAAATTCAACTATGAAGGGGTACACAATTGAGCAGCGCGTTAAGGTTGTTGAAATCCTTTACGAAAATGGGCGTTTGTGACACACTTTCGCCTCAGTGGATTCGTTATCAAGAAAAATTGACGCATTTGGGCAAATGAGAATCAACGAGTGAATGGTAAAAAGCTGATGCATCCACAAAGGGTGAATGTTTGGTGCAGTGTATGGGCTGGCGGCGTCATCGGCCCGTCCTTCTTCTAAAATTGGGTCGGCGAAGCAATAAGCATGAGTGGTGTTCGCTATCACGAGATGATAACGAACTTTTGTGGCCAGAAATTGAGAATATTGAAATTTACGATGTATGGTTCCAACAGGATGGTGCCCCTTGCCACGCAGCCAACAAAACAATGGCCCTTTTGCGCGAGATTTTAAATGGCCGTGTTATCTCACGCCGTGGCGATGTTAATTGGCCGCCACGATCCTGTAATTTGATACCATTAGACTTCTTTTATTGGCAATATTTAAGAGAAAAGGTGTATATCAATAACCCAAGAACAATTCAAGAGCTAAAGGATGAGATAATTCGGCATACTAAACATTTTTAACCTCAATTATGTTTTAGAGTCATTTTAAAGTCATTGATAGAGGTATGCCACCGAAGCCGTTGAAAGCATTTGACCGATATTTTGTTTTACAAATAATTGTCATTGCTTCTTTTAAAATAATAGAAATTATTAAGATAATTCTCTGAAAAGTTTTTGCTTATTTTACAATTAACATCGTGCGTTTTAATTGAACCACCCTTTTTAAGTTTTAATTCTACAAAATCATTTTAAAAAACTGATAATTTCCAATTCATATAACTTTAAATGGTATATTTGAAAAATTGTTAAAAAAGAACTGAATGAATGTTTTTTAATCACCTGGGAAAACAAACTACAAACTACATGTTTTTCATCTTAATTGAAATAATTTTCTATGGAATGATTAAAACGAAAACGTGTTTTTTATAAATTCCATTTTTAATTTAATTTTATACAACTTTTTTTATTGTTATTTAATATTTATTGCATGTTATACAAAATCATATTATTCACAAATTGTTGTTTTTTTTTTATATTAGTTTGTCATGCATAAAATAATAAATATTTTAGTTCATACATACATATACATAAATGCATATTCATATTTAAAAAAAAAAAATTTAAATATATTTTATATATATAAAAATTACATCATATAAGTAATTAAAAAAAAAAGGAAATATAAAAATATTTTTAACAATAAACGGTACATGTTATTTTAACTCATATTCATAAATTCCCTAAATGTTTGATGTTACAAAAAAAAATTTACATTTCATAAAAAAAGGATAAAAAAAATTGTTTTATTTTATTTTATATTTTCCTTAAATTGTTTTAAACTTTATTTTGACTTAATTTTAATTCCAGTTTAATTTTTTTTTTCAAAGAAAAACTCTTAAAATACTTTCTAATAAAACAAACACTAAAACAAATTTTTTATTTGTAAAGTTGGTCTATTTCTAAAAAAAAACCAAACCTGTATTGACATCTAAAATAAAATTAAATATACATTTTGTACAAAGTTTTGTAAAATGTATATTTAAACTTTATTTTGCAATTAAATATTTCTTATACTGACCTTTTACCTTTAAGCAAACAATGAAAGCAAGTTCTTAGTAAAATGAGAAATCGAGTTTGTCGTTGTTTCTGCCCAGAGCTAAGTCCTTGCAGGGTAAAGGTCGTAATAGAAAAAATTACTGGGCAGACGTTTTTTGTAAACAATTCACGCACAAAAATGGTAAAAAAAAATTTTAAAAAAATTATAAATACCTTTTAAATCAAACACAAGAAGAAATGTATAAAATGATCGCGTTTTTAAGTAACGAAAAAAACAGTAACGATATAAAAAACAGCGTTGGTATGTCCTCAAATGACAAATGTTTAAACTAAACTTAAATTATAAAAACAAAGGACAATTTTCCTTTAATAGAAAACCAAAAATAAAAAGAGTTTCCCAGGAAATCATCTCCTTTGTTGTTATAATTTCAAATCAAATTAGTTTTTTAAGCAAATTTGATTTATGTTTAAACATAACTACATACTTTAAAAAGAAAACTCCAACCCCCCTACTCCCGCCCCCACTTTAACGGCGCCTTAACAGGATGTAAGACACACAGAAACGTAAATATTTAAAAAAAAATTGTTACATTTAAAACAATCAACAAATGGGGTAAGTTTTTTCTCTCATAAAGTAAAATTTTTTTCTTATCCAACTTAATGAAAAAAAAAAAAAAAAATTAAATTACATCTAAGTGTCTAGATGTCCCTCTGTTCATATTTACAAAGTAAGATTTTTTTCTTTTGTCAACAGAAATCAAAAATGAATTCTCTTCATGACATTAACAAACATTTTATATAATTCGGGATTTAATTCATTTATTTCTTATTTTCCATTGTTTTTTAAATTTTGTTCAAGGCACTTAAATTCATTTTCCAAAAAAAAAAGAAATCGACGTCTATAATTTCAACAAAAATCATTTTATACATTGACATCATGTTTTTTTTTTTGTTTGGTTATTTTAACAAAAACAATTTAAATATCATAGAAATCATGGTAGAAATTAAATTGTTATTATATTCTTTCAAATTCATTTAATCATTTAATTAAATTGAGGTAAAAGCTTTTAAGCAATAACATATACAAAATAAAGCTGAAATACTGTTTACTCCTTCCTAGAAATCCTAAATATAGAAGACGTTCTAGTCAACCGCATATGTAAGTTAAAAAATGTAGCACATTTAATCTTTAAATAAAATTAAAAGCAACATTCGAAAAGCTTTTAGCAATATTAGAATAATAATTATAAGCAGAAAGATGTAGCTCTTTGTTTAAATTCTAAGCACAAAAAAATATTTAGGGTCATTATTATAACATGGCGTTAGCTGTTATCCGACAGTTAACAGACGCTTTTTGACAGATAACACATTATTATCTTTCAATTTAATCTTAACTTTAGCTAACTTCAAGTTGTAATAATGGCCCTTAGAGGATTTTTAAAAAAAATTTAAATCTCATTTTGCAGTAATGTTTTAAAACTTTTGTTACAAAAAGCTCAAATTATACAATTCTAAATATAAAAGTACCGCCGAACTTTTCTATAATGAAACTGTATTGGACCAGAAAATTACTAAATTATATAGAAATTCAGTTTATAAAAAATACGTTTTTTCACTTTTATTTAAAACAATCGCTGTACAAAAATGTGGCAATGTTATTTTCGTTTGAAAGCTTTCATTTAATATAAAAGATTTTTAGTTTTTTTTTTTGTACACATACTAAGCCTGCAAAAGCTTTTTTAAAATCCATTAATGTGAAAGAATTTAACGAGTTTTTATGTTAAGGGGCCCATACACTTGCAATATTATTGTATATGATATTCACCAAATTATTTCCATTTTTTTTCCTATATTATGCAATAAGTCGCACAATGGTTTCATTCATTCAATAAAAAGGAGAACATAACCTATACACTGAAAAAATTTTCTTCACAGATCCAATGAAATTTACATTAAAATTCAACCTATGTAACCTTTCATTGGATTAATGAAGGATTAATAAAATCAATGACAAAATTTTCATTGATTTTATGAATCCTCATTGAAAAAATGGATAAAATAAACGTTTGTCATTAAACTAATGCAAAATTTTCATTGATTTTATGAAACATTTCATTAATCCAATGAAAGGTTACATAGGTTGAATTTTAATGTAAATTTCATTGGATCTGTGCAGAAATTTTTTTCAGTGTAGGAATAACATTAACAGCATTGCACAATGTTGCCGACACACTTCGCTTTCTTTTCGTTGTGTAATAAAAATCAAAAGTCTTTTCATTGTTGCCAATATATTGTACAATACGTAAAATTAAACAATTTTATTGCATGTGTATGAGCCGCTTTAAACATTATTTAAATTTAAAAGCGTTTGCAAACTATAAAAGCTGTTTGCTTAGCACTATAGAAAAGCTATAAAAAAATATTCTTAAGCCCTTAGCTCAATTCTAAGGCTTTTAAAAAATAAGTCCAACATTGTATTAATAACATTTCCCTTATAAAAACCCAAGATTAAAAATAAGTTATAAAGACTTAAAGCTTTTGCAAAGTGCATTAGACAGCTTTATCAAAGAAATCGTATTATTCAAAGTTGCGCTTTTGTAAGAAAAAAGTTTTTTTTGACTAATAGCTTGTGCAAATTCTAAAACTTAAGCTACGAACACACTTAACAAACACTTAACCAATATTTTTACTAAATTTTTGTTTAATTTTACATAACGATTGCTGCCTCAAACATCGTTTTAAGGTTTATTAATTACATTTTACTACGATTTGCTTTAGAAATAAAATTAACTGAAATTTTTAGGATTTATATTTTATTACATTTATATTTAAAATCGTCTTAAATGCAAGATTCTGTTCTTTACTATTCACTTAAATATAACTTAATTCACCAAGCTGGTACACTTAAATTCGACTAAAAGTTTCTATTGTAATAACCCAGCCAACAAAATAATCCGACGTCGTTCAGATATCTGAGAGAAACGTTGGCAAAAAAGTCGGAATCGTATACGAATTCTGTCAGATTTCTGACCCAAAAATGTATGAAGTGGTTGACATGAATTCTGACAGACATGTCGCGGGAAATTCTGGTTTTTTTGTCGGCATTTCTGATAGATATCTAACAGATTTCTAATGAAAAAGGCATGGGAAGTTCTGATGTGTTAGCCGAGATTCTTTTTGCTTTTTAATGATAGCGCTGAAAGAAATAGTTTTATGGTAAAATATGTAAAAGTACATACATAATTATAAATATTACACGTAAGTCCTTTTTCGTGCTTTTTATCTTGAACAAATAAAATAAAATTAAAATTATTTTCAAGCGAATGACAATTGTCATTATTTTAAAAAAATAATAAGTCTCGTTCGACAAATCTGAATGAATTCCGTCAGGAATTCCATTGGACATATCTGTACATTAATTCCTCCCGATATATCCATGCAAAATCGATCAGGAATCGGCCAGACAGAGTATATTCAATGTCTGACAGAAATCAGAACGAAGTCTCTAAGAATGAAGTCAGACATTTGCACGAAATGTCTACTTCAGACAATGTCGGAGTATTTCGATGTCTGGGAACTTAGCAAGGTTGCCTCAATTTAAAAACAACACAAGAACAATAGGCAAAGCAATAACAGATAGCTGTTTTATCAGACCACCTTGTAAATAAAGACACTTTTTTTTATTTAGTATACTTAAATACGATTTAAGTTTATATGAAAATAAACTTAATATAGATTAAAATACTATCCTGAAAATTGAGCATTAATCAATATGGTGGTAACTCTTTTTTCAGGATGTTCCGTTAAATATTTGTTGAGTGTAAATATAGCTTTAAATATAATTTGACTGTGCTGAAGATTTTCTGAAAGAAGAAGGTTTCATAAAAAGCCTAAATGTTTAAAATATTTATATAAAAATAAAACTACAAAAAGATTATAAGTTTTACTAATTTTCTAATCTGAAGTTAAAGATTAAGACGCGCTGTTTAACAAAAAGCTTTTATAGATTGTTGTATTATTTGAGCTTACTAAACAAATTAAAGCTTATAAAATTTATTTTAGACAAAAGCTTTTTTAAATTTAAAAGTAAATGTTCTTATTATTATATCGACCCATTTGCGCGAAATTATCGTATATGCCAATTTTTTTGAAATTTAGTTTTTGATGCAATCTTGTTCTACATTCAAAGAGACGTGGCTTGGCAAAATATTGTAGGCGAATTCCACTTCGTTGCTCCAAAAATTGAATGTATATTTTCATCCATTCAAAAACAATTCTTGCTTTTTTGCCTGAGAGATACATATCGAGGAAATGATAATCTCCCCTCATATTCTACAAGATTATCTTTAATACGTTTGCCAACACTGAAAAGTCGCAGAGTTATGCTAAATGTCTCATTTGTAATTAACTTAATAAATGGAAAAGTATGCTCGAATTTTTTATTAAGTAGTTTATCATTTAACATTCCACGACGTACGGTACGGTTCTATAATCCCGTAATTATAAAAACTTTCCGAACTAACTATGCTATGGCAGACCCATTTAGAAAACTGTGTTGTTGCTTTAATGAAATGTTTGAATTTATTGATTTTTCTCTAGATTTAAATACTGTTAAACGTAATATTATACTTAAGTTAAATGCTCATTTGCATTAGGCTGTAAAGATTTATCCATAGACCTAAATAAATATTAAATAAATAAATAAATAAATAAAATTTTATATTGCAAGTGATAGCAGATAAAAGTAGAAAAACGGCTCTCCTGTAAAATTTGATTTTTTGTAACATACGATAATTTCGCGCAAAGGGGTGGATATCTTAAATATTGTTCTAAAAATTACATTAAAAACTGGTCAACTTTAAAGCTTTATTCACGTTTGTGATTTAACATTTTTTATTTATTAGGAATATTTCAGTTTAAACATTAAGCTGCGTTCACAATGAAAAAAACATTTTCACTTTGTGTTCATAATAGAGCAACAAGTTCTTTTGTAACTACACACATTTTGCATCAAGAAACCGTTCGCAAATTTTAGCCACAACAATATTACGCATTTATTTTTATTTTTGTAAACATTTCCTTAAAATGTTCATTCAAAACTAAATAAAATTATTTTAAACGTCAGAAACAATTTCATACAAATTGTTGCTGAAGTTCTAGTTGACTCAACTTTAGTTACATTTTTAAATAAATTTTAGTTACATTTTTGTTCTAAAAATGAAAGGAAAATATATGAAATACTTTGGGAAGAAAAAAGATAGAAGAAAAAACGAAATTGTTTTTTTGATTGTGAACGTAACTTAAAGCTTCTTTTAAACAGTTTGTCGAATACAATTTATTAATATATTATGTGACATACATTTATTTCAATCAAAATAGAGCTTAAAAGCAGCTACGGGCTTCATCTTTATTTTTTTAATGAAAGTTGAAAATTTATAAATAGGATTGATTTTTGCAGTTTTAACTGTTTTTACTTTTAAAACAAGCTTTTGAATTTTTTTCTTATTAAAACAACATATTTTTTATTAAATATATATTTCTAAATCTTTTTGAATTCCCAAGTTTTTTTTTTTAATAAGCAAAAGCAAAATATAGTTACAAATTTATTTCGGTATAAAACCAAAGCTTTTTTATAATTTTTAAATACAAAAAACTAGTTTAAAATTTAAAAAAAAGCATTAAAAACATTAAAGCTATTCTAATAGTATTAATTTAAAATCGCAGAACATTTCAACATTATTACTTTATAAGCCAAAAACAGTTTAAAATAGTTTTAGAGCATCAGAATAAGTTCGCATCTAAATAAGAAGGTAAAAGAGGATATTTTATTATAAATAGTTTTAAGCCTTTTGACAAGGTTCTGTCATAGCAAAACGCTTACTTAAAATTTTTAATATGTATAACTATTTGAATTTATATTTTAGATAAATTTTAAAATTTGGTTAGCTCTTAACCTTTTCATAAACCAAAACTCTTTGCTATTTATTCCAAAACTTACATATGAAACACAAAAAGCTTTTTCTTGTATACAGTTGGAAAGTAAAGCTGAAGTAAGGGACTTAAAAAAATTTTTTTGGAAGATTTTCTTTCTCAAAAATTTTACGTTACAGCCATACCTAAACAAGAGCGGAAAGCCTTTTTTAGCTGTCAAAAATTCTCATGCCCATACAATTTGTATGAAGCATCCCTAAATAGCGCGGCGTCAACGCTTTACAATTGGAAAATCCGATTTTGACAGCGCGTTTAATAGTGAAGTTGGCCGCTATTGTTAATAAATAATCGCAATTTAGCTTTTTTTTGTCAATCTAGCGGTTTTTTCTCTTCTATTTATTTCAATTATGTGGGTTTTATTAAACAAGAAAGTTAACACTACTGTTTTTGGCACAACGTTGACGCTCTTGTTTAGGTATGGCATATCGGCGTAAAAATTTAGCGGAAGAAAACGTTCCGCCTTCCGCTCTTGTTTAGCTACGCCTGTTAAATGTAAAAAATTTGCACTAAAACATGTTGTTGTACACATACAACAAGTGCATGAAAAACTTTAGGCAAACAAACTTTAAAGGAAAACTTTTAGGGGGTAATTTTGTTGTTCACTTCACCTTGCGTTGAGAAAATTTTCATATAAAATTTTTTGAATTTTCAAAATTTCAAAAAATTTTATATTTTACCCTGATAATTAAAGTTTACAACAACTTTAACTTCAACAAATTAGTCATAATTTTTTTAAAAATTTTCTCGTGCTTTTAAATCTAAATATAGTTCGATAAAAAAAAAACGTTAATTTCAAAGACAAAGAGAGTAACGACTTCTGGTTCGCATAAATGTTATACAATATGTAAAGTTTCTATTAGACAACATTTTTGAACATTAATCAAATTATTTAATCTGTTTTCTTGCAATATATGTATGTTTTTTAGGGGCATGGAAATTGTATTTTAAAAATAAAACACAATGGTATGGCCAAAATTTCAGCTTTATGAGCTCACAAATTTCATGTCATTTAACGTTTAAAAATAATTTCTGGCATATATTCGTTGCGTTTGCGCCTTATGAATGCCATTCTGTCGGTTCAATTTTGCAGAACGAGCATACCCGGTCTTTCAGCTCAGGTCAGAAAGTTGACATACCCCCAGAAAAAGTAGTACAGAGGTGTAAAATCACTCGAGCGAGGTGGCCAATTCATGTCCATTTCTTTAGATAATTCGGTCATAAAACGTTTGGTTCAACAAAGTGATGGTTACACGCTCTGCATGGCTTGTTGCGCTGCCTTGTTGTACCCATTTATAATATATATGTAAATAATTTTCAATGTCGTGAGGAATAAATAACCAAGATTGCTTTGCCTTTAGCGTTCGCCCTTTACGGAAATGTTGGTACCGGTATCGGACTTACAAACAAATGAGGATTGTTGTCTCTTACACTCATAAAGTTATTACAGTAACTGATTGTAGGTTATTAAATTCGTTTTCGGTACTGTTAAAATTGAATAAAAGATATTTATTTTACGAATAATTTTTCAACATTTATGTTTGTTATTAAAAAAAACAAACTAACAAAAAATAATGTTTTTCAGTATTTTTTTTTTTTTTTTTTTTTTTTTTGTTAATTTGTTCGATTTTTGTCGGTTGAAATATATTTTTTAAAAGTAAAAACTATTCAATTTTAACGAATATGCTGTTCAATAAATAAAAAATTTTAAAATTAATGTTTAAATCATTTGTTTAAAATGAATTGTAAAAGGTCCGTTTTCTAAATGAATTTTAATTTGTTAAAAATTAATTTTCGTTTGAATTTAACTTCATAATATATTGAGTGTAAGAATGACAAATTCTGCTTGTTACATAAGCCTCGTCCCTGAAGATGATTTAACGATAAAAATGTGGCTTGATTTTGGCGAACAGGGCTTGAATTTTGAAAAGAAATTTTCACGGTTTGCAAACGTTGTTCTGGTGTAGGTATTTGCATGGTGAAATGCCAAAGTATGCTGAAAAAAATTCATACATATCGGAGGTTCTACACTATAAAAAAAGACCCGGCAAGTTTCGTAAAAGAAACGATATATCGATGAGACTTTAAGAAAAACAGAATTTTTCAATAGAGGAATTAAGCTTCTTCATAGTTCACCAAAGCTTTAAAACTATCAAAATGTTTTGGCCTTTTATTGAATTCAAATTATTTAAAATCATATAAAACTTTCATGCAAATTTAAATAAAGGAATTAAAAAAAAATTGTAGGTTTAGCATTTAAAGCAAAATCATCCCTTTTTTCATGTTAGAATAAGTACCAGGTAGGTTCATTAAGCCCTTATGACACTACATTTTTTATTTATTAATTGATATAGAATTGATAGAAAGAAACAGTAAATGCTAGAAAGAGCAAACTATAAAAAATGTAAACAACGTTTTATAGTTTTTTTTTTCTCTTGTTATGGGTTTGTTTCAGGGATGGCGTTGAGAATTTTTTAACCCTTATGTGTGTGGAAAAAAAAACACCTTCTATAGGGTGGATAGGTACCTGGGTACCTTCATGCAAATTGTATGAGAAATCTAATTGTTTGTCTTGTATTGTACAAACAATCGATGGTTAATGATATAATATTAGAATTTTACTCTGGTTTTCTCCTTTTCATATATTTTTTAAAATTCTACACCCAAAAAAAAAGTTTGGAATATAAAACACCTTCTATAGGGTGGATAGGTACCTGGGTACCTTCATGGAAATTGTATGAGAAATCTAATTTTTTGTCTTGTATTGTACAAACAATCGATGGTTAATGAAATAATATTAGAATTTTACTCTGGTTTTCTCCTTTTCATATATTTTTTAAAATCCTACACCCAAAAAAAAAAAAATTTGTAATATAAAACGTATACAGGTACCCAGGTACCTATTCACCCATTTAAGGGTGCAAAAAGCAAATTGGTATGCCACGCCCCCCCAAACTCATATTGTATATAAACACCTATGAAAATATAATAATAACAAAAAGTTAGGAGTTCTCATGAAATTGTAGAATTGTAGACTAAAATCTTATATAAAAAATTTCGATTTGAAAACGCAATAGGTACACAGGTACCTGTCCACACACATAAGGGTTAAATTCTATCAACAACTTTTAAAAATTATACTTTTTTACCCTAATTTCACTAAAAAAAATTTTTAATTTAAATTAATTTTATTTATGTTCGTAAAAAATACCACAAAAATGAATTATAAATCTTAGTTTAAAAAGTATCAACAAAAAAGTAAAATTGTAACAACTTAGCCATCCCTGTTCTGTTAATTTTATTAAATGTTGCCAACTTTTTGTTTATGAGAAACCTAAAAACAAAAAGCGTTAAATCGCTGAATTTGCCCATAAACCGCTGATTCAGCAACACTTTTAATATTTCAAGCTTGAAATGTCAATTTTAAGTTGCACAATTTAACATTCTTTTTGACATAACTTAATTTTTTATCGCTAACTTTAGTAAAATTTTTGACAGTTTGCCATTTATCTTAATACAGTTGAACCCTTCGCACTTGGTAAATTTTTGTATTACTTTATATTTGCACTGTTCACCAAAACTTGAACAATGCATTAAACATGTAGTGTCATAAGGGCTTTACGAAGAGTTGCCATTATTTACCCAAGTAATATCAAATTAGTTTATGTGAATTTTGATGCTTGTTTTAATTGTTTTCCTTATTTTCTTTCGATTAACAACATATTGATTTTTAAATTGAGAATAAAATTTATAATGACTATACCTTGTGCTTTTTCTACCATGCCTTTTTCCACATATCAAATAAATGTTTTGAACATTAAAGAAGATTTTTTCATTAAACTTGAATTTATAAAAATATAACAATTCAATACTACGCAGAAAAACATGAAATTTGAAAAGAGCTATAAATCAAAGAGTAGAACAAAAACTGGCCAATATGAATAAAATAACCAATTTAATACTCATGCTCTCACGAATATTGCACACAAACATTAATACATACACACATACATCATTTTTCTATCACACAGTCAGACAAGAAGCCATTTAAATTTTTTTTTTTTTACAAAGTCAATCATTTTTAATAATTTTTTTTTTATGTCATTCATGGTTTTGTTTTCTTTGAATTTCAAAATGTCTATAGCACATTTTATGGATTTAAATGTAATTTTTTCAAGCTTTTAGTTTATTTTTTTAAGCAAAATTATTAGTTTTCATTTAATTTCATGTTCAATACATTCGTATACTTCATCAATTCTTTGACACATGTTTTGTATTGAATTCATTCTTAGTTAAAAAAAAAATAATAAAAAAAATTAAAAAAATAGAAAAAACTCTATGTACACATGAATGTATATTTGTTTATAACAATATATAAATTTTTACGTACATATTGTTTTTTATGACTATGATAAAATATACAAATTTGTATATTTTTTTGTCATATATTTGCATTGAAAACCATTTCATGCTTTCGTTTTTTTTTTCCTTTTTTTTAATCACTTAGTGAAGCCCGATCCTAATGAACGTATAAATCTAGACAATACATAATTTATCGTTTATATAATAAATATAAAAAAAAAAACTAATAAAAAACAGAAGAAATTTAATAAATTTATAATGCATAGTATTTGCATTAAATGTATATTTGTATGTGTATGTGTGTGTAGCTTTCCCTAAATCCCATATTTTCAAAAAATTTGAACGAAAAAAAATGTATTTAAAAAAACATATAAATATTTAAAAACAAGTTATGTGTGTTGTACTCCCCAACCATTAAAAAAAATAGACAAATATTTATTAATTTTCAGAAAAATACTTACATCAAAAATATGATAAAGGCTATAATTTTTTCTTGTATTTTTAATTTAGAATTTGTAAAGAAGGGCTTAGAATTACTAATAATTTACTTTATTATTCGCCTTAATTTAGGCAACACTTTTTATTTTAATGCAGCAATTTAATTTATTTAGGAAAGAGAAATTTGTACATGTTTGCATGATTTATTTAAAAAAAAAAAAGACAAATTGATATGTTGATAAGATGATAGATGACTATTATTAATTTTAATTAAAACTTTGCTAAGAAATATCTTATGCCAGTTGTGCTCCGAATAGTTTGGAACTACAATTAATTAATGCTGATAATATTTTATTATCCAAGCAAATTGTTTTAATTATTTGTAAAATTCAAATTCTTTGATTATTTCTGAGCGTGGCACCACTTAGAAAGTAACAAGAGTTAATGGGAAAAATAATAATGGGGTTTCTGAGTCGATTAAGCTTTAAATGCCATATCTTCCTTACACTCAAAAGAAAAATCAATCCAAACCTACTCAAATCAATCCGAAGCGGTATTGAGTACAGAAAGATTGATTCAAGTACGAATTTTCAATCCCAAAATACCTCAATTATCCACATTCAATCCCGATTTCGTACTTAAAGTAATCCGAAAATGAGATTGATTTAAGTAAAACTAAGATTCAATCAATCTCTAAATTCGCTTGATTCAAGTATTTTAAAATTGTTTTAATCCGAACTCGTACTTAAAATAATACGAAAATGAGATTGATTTAAGTAAAACTAAGCTGGAATCAATATCAAAATGCTCTTGATTCAAGTATTATAAAGTTGATTTTATCTCCAATTTGTGCTTGAAAAAAACCGAAAAAGGAATTAGAAAGAAAAAATTATTATGATTGATTTACTTACCCGTTTTACACCTTAAAGAATGATAAAGCACCAACATCATGCCCGATATGGGTTTTACTTTAAAAATCTTATGTACATATTTAACTAAAAATATAAACTAAATGAGACGCAAATTTAAAATTTACTTTTTAACCCTTCGTGGTACACATGAGATAATCAAAACATGCGTAAGCCGGAGGGTTAAACATAAAAATAATACATACATATACATATATGTATATGTTTTTCTTCTTGTTCTGTTGTTTTTGTTGTTACTACAAACAAAAAGCAAATCGGTTTGTTCGAACTTGTGTTGTGTTGTTGAAATTGTACAACAAATTTTGAAAAACACACGTACGAACGCATAAAACAATGCAATGCTGAGAGATGAGACTAATAAGTTTAACGAGATTAAAACCCTCATTTTGTAATTTTACTCTCAGAGTGGCGTTATCAACGAAAAGTTTAATATTTTTTGTACTTGATTTAAACATTTTATACTTATTTCAAGAAATATCGGGATTGATTTTTTAAAGTAATCCCATTTAGGATTGATTTAAGTACGCTTTAATGTTATTCGTCTTTGAAGATTCGTAATTGAAGTAAGTATAATAAGATTTATTTATCCCGAGTGTTTTTCTTTCTGTATATAAATATTGGTTTTGTCATAACAATTGGCGACAATGACTTTTCCAACAGTTACTATGTCATGACAAAATGTTCCTTACTTGTTTTAAGTACAATACTAAATTTACTTTCCAGTACCCATGTTAAGTAAATTAAGTAAGTTCTTCTCACATCTAAAAGATGTGAAACAAAATATGCCACCCTTATTCGAAAAGTGAGAAAATAGTTTGCCTGTAACTGATGTCGGAAACTATCAAAAGAGATTACGTCTTTAATGTTTTTTGTTTGCTAACGAACTTTGAAAACATTCGTTTATTTTTTAAAAAGGTTAAAAGCAAAATAATTAAACAATGAATAACTGTGCCTAAAACAAAATATTATTGTTCCTTGCATTTTGCATTTTTAATATGTTTTTTCGTGTTGAAATTTTTTCTCGTCCCGTTTTTATTCGGGAGTTTATTTGGCTTTTCAAAGCGAAAACTGTCTCAAAGAAATTTTACAGACACTTTCTGTAAATTGGCGTGTAATTTCCTAACGTAACAGCTATTACTCGTTAAAAATGTTACAGGCGCAGTTAAGTTAGAAAAACAGTTGTTGGTTTCAATTTGTAGCATTTTTGTTTTATTTCTCGTATTTCAATCGAAAAGTTTCTCGACGCGAGAGTTACAGAACATGACACAGAATCACTTTCTGTTTTTCGAAATGTTGGTTTACAATTTGTACAAGTTCTCAAACCTTGGAACAGCTATCTAATAACATAATAATATTGTTCATTGTCGATACTGTTCGCCGGAAATAGAGAAAAAATTACTGTTATAAGATGTTATGGTTAAATATGACAATATGTTGTTTTTAAATTAACAATACAGAAGAAAATATCTCAAGAAAATTTTTAACAACACAGTTTGTTGAAAATAAAATTTTAGGTCAATAAACTTTTTGTTTGATTCAATGAAAAAATTTATCACAAATCCAAAGACCTTTAATCCGCAATTTGGCTGGATTAGTATTCGTATTCATTGGATGTTTACATCGTCAAGTCGTATAAAATGTCGCAGTGACCAGAATCTGTTAATGGCCATTGTTACTCGACATAGAGGATAAGATGTGATGGCACATTAATCTTTCGTATTATCATTACATGAATGATTTGCACCTGTCATTTTTAAAATATCAGTAAAGTCATACATTTTATTTACTGTTACATATTTCCAATTAAGTCGTGGTTTTGTTGGGTTAGTTCCAATATAGACTGCATATGTGGCATCTGCTTTTTTGTTTGTCTGACGCACTTTTATGTCCACCATATTTACTCTCAAGTTTGAGCTTTTGAAAGCAATTCCGTTGATCGTGCAGGCCCACAACGTTGCCATAGAATATAAAGACTTCTAGTTTTTATGGGATAACAAATTGTGCTTTTGCCACACGGCAAAATATTTACTTCGGAATCACTTTCATCTGAAGACTTATCGTAAAAATCAGCATTAGACAGATTTTATTTCCAGTATATGGTGTTGCACCGTCTACTCTACTCAGACAACTGTTCATCATCCACGATATTGTCAAAAATAGATCAGTTATATTTAGCTTTTTTTTCATTTCATAAATCTTTGTATTGGCTTTATGATAGAAATTTGACTTTACGCGATATTCTTACCTAAGTTTAAATTAAAATTCCGCAAGCGCTATAAAATGTTTTGCTGAAACTCTCTCAATTAGTTATTTATTAAACCTACAAGGGTAGTAGCGATACTTCTCTAATCCGACCTACATGCAAATGGGCATTTCCTGGGGTCACGAACGTTCGTTCGCACGATATTGATAACATAAAAACTTAATACTCCTTTTACAATTGACTGTAATGGCGAGATTATGAAGAAAGAGTGTAAACATAACATATTTTTTGCATGTAAAATAAGTAAATAAAAATGTCTTAAGAAGTAGAAAACACAGGAAATTATAAAATTTTCCAGTTTCCAGACCAATTTCCTCAAGTAAAACAGCTCAGGTATGCTAGGAAACCATTCTTTTATAAGAACATAGCTTTTTTTCTAATAAGAAACAATAAAAGACGATGATAATCAACATTTTATTTTTTCGTCCTGGTAGACCATTCTGGGGAAATGCCCATATGTAAGAGAAACAAGCAAATGCTTAAAGTAGTATTTAAAATCTACAAAAATCAAAAATCAAGAATAAAAACTGGGAATTAAGCACGAATAACAAAATCTTTTGAAATTAAAATTTTGTATTCCCAAAAATTGAAATTACTTTTTGATAATAAACAGGCAAGTGCACGGCCTAAAAAAACACGTAATTGACAACATCTTTTGTAAGTTGTTGTTTGTTTCTTATTTCGTTTTTCTTAACCTACTTACAACTACAATTAATGTTGAGAGAATTTCAACTAATTGTAGTGGGGAATGTAAGATGAGATAAACCCACTTTTTTATTGTTGATGTGTTTTGTTAAAGCTTTGATATTGTTACAAGCAAAACTGTTGCTATAAGTCTTTTACGTTTAACAGTTTTATTTGGTTTAATATCTTTAGTTTTTCTAAAATCTTTATGGATGAAGTTTCCTGATGATCTGGCCTAAGCAACCAGTGAAATTCGCATAGGAATAGCTTATCCCATCAACAATAAATTTCAAGTGTTTTTATCAAGAATAAAAACTGGGAATTAAGCACGAATAACAAAATCTTTTGAAATCTACAAAAATTTTCAAAATATTTTAGCGACTTCTTTTGATAGCTCCAAATGGCTTTGCGACAGAAAACAAAGTCTTAAAATCAAAAATCTACATAATTTATTTATTTTTGTATACGGAATTTTATTATTGGCTTTTATTGCAACACTATCTATATGTGATTGGACTAAAAATAATATTTTCTTATATAAAAGTGCAAATATCTACAAAGGGGTACTGGAGTACCCGGTTATTGACTTACGTATATTTTGTTGGTTATTGCCCATAGGGTTAATAAGATTTTGTTTGTCGTGCCTAATTCCTAATTTTTATTCTTTTTATCAAAAAGAGTTTTTTTATTCAAAAGATCTATACATGGCATTAACATTTGATGAACAATGTTGGGCCCCAATACGTCAATTATTGATGGTTTACCAGCATAATCAAGTGACCAAAGGTAGCACCACAGGAAAAAATCGAGTCAACATGACCTTGGTAGCCAAATAAGTCGATGGTTGCGGTCGCCGTATGGCACAATATCTCGCCCCAATCAATGTCATTGGTTTTTTTTATCAAGTAGCTCTAACGTAAGAAGTAGGTGATCGTAGCACGTTGATACCACCAGCGCGTAAACAGCCCCTCACGGTTCATTTTTCTATAGGCAGTTGAGTCTGTAAGGTCTTTTGTGAGTTGCTCACACTCCAAATGAGGCAATTTTGCTTGTAAAAAACTTTTAAGCCAAGGATAAATTTGCGATAAAACATGGATGATTTTCAATTTGACTCTTTACTTAGAAAATTCTAGTGTTACTGTTTTTGCAAATAAAAAATTGTCTTCAATCTTTTCAAAAAAAAAAAAAAAAAAAATAAAAAAATTGTTTAAATTACTTTTTGGACCATTTTGAAAAAATTAATAACACAAAATATTTAAAAATAAGGAACATTATCCTTTACAGTGGGACAAATTTTCTTATCTTAAAATTTTCCATTCGTTGGTGTAATAAACGTGAGTTTTAGTTTTTGTTCTGCGATATAAATGCAATAAAAAATTTGTTTTTATCTTTTCGATTCAAATAACATATATTGACAACAATTAACAAGTTAAGCCTACAAAAATAATAGCGTATATCTCACAGATTTTCTAGAAAAATGCTTCTTAATAAATATATTCTAGCGTATTTTGTTTAGCCTTAATGTTTATGATTTGTATTAATTGATTTTTTTTTAGTTTTTATTAAATTTCTATTAACTTATAATTTTCTTAAAATGCTTTCCTTCTAAATACTAATTATATTGAAATGTGGTGGAGACTAGAAACTCACACTAGCTTAATATAGAACAAGAAATTCTCAATATGTTTATTACATAAATAAATATAAGCCAAAAATAATTACTACACATAACCTTTTTCTTCTTCTAACTAATCTAAAAGAAAAACCTCTAATTTAATAATAATATCATTTATAACATAAATTAGAATCTGTATGCTCTTACATATACATTTATACTTTTTTTTTTTTTTTTTTTGTATTTATCGCATATTAACAGAATTCAACATACATAAAAAAAGTAAATATACTTATAGATATTTAGTATATACACGATGATGTTGTATTTGTTTATGTATTTATATGCGGTTGTTATCATAAGGACGGCTAAATACTCCACAAAAAAAATTAATTTGTAGAAATAATTCGTTTACAGAGTTCAACATGGTAGCTTGCAGGATAACGGATGCCCGTAATATAGCAGCAAATAATCACCATCATCATCAGCAGCCACCACATCAACAGCAGCTGCCTTTACATCATCACACACTACAACAGCAGCAGCAGCAACAACATTTACAACAGCAAAGTCAACATATACAACAACAGCATCAGCATCATTTACAACAAATGCATAATCGTAATACGGGCTCGATTTCCGCTAGTCAAGTGCCTTTAAAAAAGTAAGTTTTCCTCTACTTTTTTTTGTTTTCAAACTTTGCTTCATTTTTAATTTACATAAAGTTTTTTGTTTTGTATCATTGTTTTGTTGTTTATAATTGTTTGTTTCTTAAATTAACTTTTTTTTAATAATTGTTTTGTTTGTATTTATTTTAACTTTTCTTTTTGTTACCATTAATTAATATTTCGCTTCAAATTTGTCTTTAATATACTGCAAAGTCATTTGAATAAGAGAGCAACAAGCGGAAGTTTGCAAAAACAAAAATTACACAGAACTGGAAAGTTTCTTTACACTAATTCACTCGTTATTAAATTGTACTAAAATGTATAGCTATTACAAAATAAACTTAAAGCATTTTTTTACCATTAAAATTTAAATATATAAAAACATACCCTAGAGGGAAACGAACTGACACCAAAGTAGTACTGTGATAGGTCTTTGGTGGAAGAGACCGGTTCTAGTTTTAACACTTTCTATGAATTAGACCTATCACTTTTACATGGGGTTGTCATTGGAGGGGGTCAATTGACACCATTTGACCAGTCACAAATCTATTCTCAATGGACGTGTTTAGTGACAGTTACTTAAATGTAGTATTATTTAAATACGATGTAGTATTATTTCAATAAAACAAGTCCTCGAATTAAATTCAAGAGCCCAATTTTAGAAAGTCGCAAAAATATGTATCACACCACCGGTGAAGACTGTACTGTAATTCATTACTTTTTCTACCTTTTTGTTCTCCATAAACCAGTTACATGATTGGTTCCCCTTTCACTGGTCATGAGTTCTTTCTTTTTGTACCTGTTCTATTTTCACAACTCCCAGGACCAGTCTGTGGGACCAATTGACACAAATTTCCCGCAGGGTATATACAAAGCATACTTAAAGGCGGTTTTGCTTTCATAATTTTTAATAGACAAGTGGCTTTGAATTTCCTTGCTTTCTGTCACCCAAGGAGTTTTTACTAGAGATAACCCAATAACAAATGGTGCTTACAACGAAGCAGGTTTGTTAGGGAGAAACGTAAAAGTTTCGCCTACCGTATAGCTTATGGGAGACATTAACTTTATATGTCGAGTTTCGAATTAAAAGCAGTACAAGCGCTTTGTTCAGCGCATATAAAAATTGGTGAATTCAACGATCAGCTTAACACACGGAATTTTTCGTTACCGTTTTCTTTAATATTCTTCATTACAAGCCTGCTTCGTAGAAAGGGAATGTCGTAGCTCTTCAAATGTTATATTTTTTTTTAATTTGTTAAGAATTCGTTCACTTCCCTTACTGTTAAGTTTGTAAGTGTCCAAATTTACACCGTATTTTTAAGAGTGTATAAAAATTGTCTTTACCCTGTAGATAATGTCAATAGTGAAACTGTACTGATTACCTTAATACGCATATACATTCGCCTGAAATATACCACTTTATTTATTGAAAAATGCATAAGCATTTCAGAATACAACATGGCAATGCTAAAAGTGTGTATTTCTGCCAACAAAAAAAAGTTTAATCCAAAGAAGTCGAAAAATCGTTAAAAAAAATCAACCCAAATGTCAGTTTTATTCGAATATCTCAAAAGACAAATGAGAAAATTTAACATTTAAGCATATTTTTTGAAGGTCAGTGGGTGTATTCTGTAATTCGCTTAATCTAAATCT
The DNA here is from genome assembly GCA_930367215.1 of Pollenia angustigena. Classification (NCBI taxonomy): domain Eukaryota; kingdom Metazoa; phylum Arthropoda; class Insecta; order Diptera; family Polleniidae; genus Pollenia; species Pollenia angustigena. Next base: position 180,983,356 of record OV884057.1, on the reverse strand, counting down.
CTATTGCTAAAAATCTATAAAATAGACTTAGTCATTTTTAGCCACGAATTTTAAACTGTAACGTGCAGTGCTAAATTAAACAATACCATAACAATTTAATTCGCCGCAGTTTTGGCTTTTAATGTCATCGCTAAAATGCTTAATTTTCGTATTCTCTACGGCATTTTAGCGATCGAAGCTTAAGCTAAGCGAATTACGGAATACGGGTGCAGCTAAAGTCCTATTTTTTGCAATCCATAAATACATATATTTTTGGCGAATTTGTTGAAGATCCGAGGCTTCCAATTTCAGAGGACCATACAAGTCACTCTCACGACCCTCTATGGAACCGAGTTCTTTCAAATCAACTCAAAATCTGCCCGGCCTTGGCAGTTTCAAGAATTGCGTCAGTTGCAGAATTATTTTTTATAACAAAAAAAGAGCAAAAAAAATGTTGCGATTAATTTCATTAAAATAAAGCAAGTAAAAGTGCTATATTCGGCTATGCCGAATCTTATATACCCTTCACCATAATGAGATAAGAACAAAAAGTTATATACATAAATAACGTTCTTTAGATAGGTATAAAAAAATATTAATTGAGCCACGCCAACTTTTCATTTCGTCATGCCGAAGAATACAAAAAAACAAATATATATGTACCTAACCCGTTCCTCTTTTGCCAAAGTTGATGTTTGAAATTTGTTTTATAATCTTAAAATCGTTCTTTAAAACATTAAAAAAATTAAATAAGAAAATGAAAAAAAATTCCTTTTTTGGATTCGAACTGGCAATATCATCAGTCTCAGGAGAGAACTTAACAACTCGGCCACGAATGCTTTTACTGAAGAAGAGTTATATTAAAATATATTGAGTCGATGAGTTTGTTTCTTTATTTGAGCGGCATATCATATACATGCATTAATGTGTATGTGTATGCGTAAAATTAAACACATTGCAAATAAAATCCACCACTCGTAGTGAAGGGTATACAAAAACAAGAAAAAACAAAACACATTACCAACACTGTATTACCATAGCCACTGTACATGCAGAGAAAAAACATGTTTAAATATGGTCACCTCCAACAAAACTATTTTTAAGGACAATTTTAAACATATTATGGTTAATATAACCATATTATTGTCACCTGCAACCATATTATGGTTAAATTAGTTCTTCATCAAGAACCCACAGCCATATTATGGTTGCCTCTAAACGTTATATGGTTAAATATGACAATAATTTGTTTTAAAATTAACAATAGTATTTTCCTCTTTTCTATGTGCAACATACTATGGTTGAAAATCAACCATGCTTTAAGTTATTTTGGACCAAAACATGTTCGTAGGCAACCATAATATGGTTGTGGCTTCTTGATGGAGGACTAATTCAACCATAATATGGTTGTCGGTGACAATAATATTTTTAAATGAATCATAATATGTTAAAAATTTTCTTTAAAAATGGTTTTGTTGGAGGTGACCATATTTAAACATGTTTTTTCTCTGGGTGTATGAGCGTAGAAACCAAAATTTAATTGGTTTGTATGGTATGTTTATGTCGTTTTGGCAGTACAGTGTTGGTATGATAATGTCACGTCAATTTGGACCTTTAAAGGAAAAAATTTGTGGCAGTCGTGGTTTTTTACTCATATCTCAGGCATTTGTGGACCGATCTTGCTGAATTTCAATAGCAAACAATTCCGGACAATATGTGACATAAATGTATAATAACCTGGCCCCAATCATACATGGGGTCTTCGCAAAATCCATTTCAACGGGCAGACGGACATCGTTAAATCAACTTCGCTCCTCATAGGGACCCAGAATTTATATACTTTATAGGGTCTAACATCAATATTATAAAAATTACAAACGAAATGACAATCTTATATATACCCTTTTCACCACCTGTGGTGAAGGGTATAAAAAGAGAGTTCCAAATATATTCAAAGCATATATGGAGTTAAAGTGGACACCTTCAGCTTTCCGATGGTACTAAAATCTCTTAAACCCCTTTTGACCCTAACAAGTTATATTCCTCTGAAATTAGAGTTTAACTAAAACATAGAACTTGGGGAAACTTTTAAAAACACATCAGAAATAAATGATTTAGTGAAGTAAAGAAATATTTTTTTAAGACTACTATCCCACTAATAGAACAACAAACAAAAATATCAGAACACGAAGCAGACATAAGGAAAATCAAAACTACAACAGCTCTGTCCACACACTGTGTGGAAGAGGAACATGTACCCGATCTGAAAAACAACAAAATATTAGACAAGGAAAAGAGAACAAATAAACGATACACTCTTGAAAGTTTGCGAATACAGGAAAAAGCTACTAGGGCACTGAATACAAAAGAGGACAAAAATATCACCAATGCAATATATACAATTGCAACATTTTAGTTTAATAATTTACCATCTGTGATATAGTTTGACAAAATTTTATAATTTAACATTAAATTTTTTAATAGTAATAGTTTGTTTTCATTTGTGTTGTTAATAAAAAATTAATGTTTTATGTTGTGTGTATAAAACTGAATTTGTAAAATAACGTAAAATTAAAACAATTGACGAAAAGATTATAGGTATGTAAGTTATATTATTCCTGTGAAACTGTATTGTTGTGGTTTTTATTAAATTATTGTTTTTCTATTGTTTATGGTTACCAGATCAATAAAAATATCTCCCTGAAGATGTTGGGTATCTCCAACGAAACGTCGGAAGAAAAAATTATGTTATAGTCTTTTTATTTTCATAAAACACAAGACCTTAATAAGCCCGTTTAGAGTTTTCTAAAAAACATAACAGAACAACAAAGAATTTGATATATTTTTGTTAACAGTTTGCGAGAAATCATGATTTATTTCTGATCAAATTTACAAAAATTTAATTTTTTCTAAAACAACATAAAATATTTGTTTCCAGCAGCATGCCACACAAACAATTACTATACTAGAAACCTTAGTTCTAGTATGTTTGCTATCGAATGGCATTAAATTGGCGATAACAAACAAATGGCCTTTTGGCCGATAAAATTCAATTTTCAGCCACAGTGCGTCTATTATTTTAAGTTCAATTAACATGCTTAACTAATATAAAGAATAAAGAGTTAGGCAGAAAAAACTTATTCTTGTAATCGGCGATTTTTTAAGAGCTATAGGAAAGTTAAAAAAAAACACACAAAACTCAAAAAAATTCATGAAATCTTTATTTGAATCGATAGTATGGTCCATATAATTTAATGTTTGAAGATTATTTCATGCAAATATTGACCATGACTGCGCCTTGAATAGTCCATCCGCTTAGTCCAATTTTGGCATACTCTTTCCAACATTTCGGCCGGTATCTCATGAATAAATTCTTCAATGTTGTCTTCCAATGCGGCAATTGAAGCGGGCATGTGTGTATAGACTTGAGCTTTAACATAGCCCCACAAAAAATAGTCTAAAGGCGTTAAATCGGACGATCAAGGCGGCCAATTGACCGATCCCAAACGTGAAATAAAATGTTCACCAAACTCGCCTCTCAATAAGTCCATTCTTAAGTGTGCTGTGTGGCATGTGGCACCGTCTTGTTGAAACCACATGTCATGCAAGTCAAGCTCTTGCATTTTTAGCAAAAAAAAAGTTGGATTTCATCTCACAGTAGCGCTCACCATTCACAGTTACTTTACGATTCGTATCATATTTGAAGAAGTACGGTCAAATGATGCCACCAGCCCATAAGCCGCACCAAACTGTGACTTTTTCTGGATGCATTGGTAGCTCTTGCAATGCTTCTGGTTGATCTTTACTCCAAAATCGACAATTCTGCCTATTAACGTACCCATTGAGCCAAAAATGAGCTCCGTTTAATATAAACATTTTCAAAAATACGTAAATTTATTCAAATATTGTAGAAATTCATTAAACATTAAGATATTGGTATATTACTCGGTTTTTATAAATTTGTTCACTTTTTCTGGATTTTATGCTTAAAATCAGACATTTCCTAGTATAAATTTCCTTTGTTATTTAATTCTTTTTTTTACGAGAGCTCAATACCTTTCCAAAGGCCGAAGTTATGAACAGTTGGGTGGAATTGCCTCTCTTTGTACAAAATTGCTTGAAAACCACTAAGGGGCTTTTTTCTATTGTGGCATGATGCCAAATAGGGCCAGAAATATGGAGGCACTCGCTGTTTTTAAAACCGTTTTTGTAGACACTCCGTAAAATAATCGGCTTCTTTTGTCACAACTTAAAATAGTTTGCATTACCTTCAGCCATACTGAAGGTAATCAATTGAGACAGAAGTTGCGAGGATGGCTAGTCTGAGCAAAGGGGCTTTATTTTTTGTAGTATGGGTTACGCTTATTTGGTCCAATATTTAATAAGTGCGACCGTAGCTTAACTTGTAGTTTTGAAAAAAAATGAGGGCAGAGGGGTATTTTTTTTATAAAATTTGATCTCAATTTTTTCGCTCGCCCTTTTGCTCTAAGTTCTTTGCACTACTACGATCCAGAACTTTCTGAACTTTATACAACTTTAACCCAGCACCAGCTTTGGCTCTCCGCACAAAATAATCAGAGCATTTAACTTTACGAGCTGCTTTTCTGATAAAAATGTTCTCTGCTCTTCGAAGGTGTTGTTCGACATTTTTGGCTTAACATTATCTCAGTGATCTTTTTTCTTCCCGATCCAGGTTTTATTCAATGTTCAAGTCTTCCTTATACTGTTGAATGGCTTTTTTGAAACAGTGCGACGATGATCCTTCAGATCTTTTGCAATTTTTTTTTTTAAGTTTCATATGAAATAACACCCAAATATTGGGGGTTGTTTCGTTTTTGCTTTGGGATTTATTTCATTTATTTTTCGATGTTATTTCATTCATTGTGTTTGGGTGTTATTTCCTATTTTTTGGGGTTTAATTCATTGGGGGTTATGTCCTGGGCGTTATTTCATTGCAGGGCTTTTCGTGGAGACGAAAATAAAACAACGGGAGCGAAGTTAAGAAGCAAAAACTTTTTGCAAACGTTTGCTGATTGATTTGTTCCTTAAAGTAATCATTAATTTATAAAATTTCAGTGCAATCAACTAAATAAATTACTTACAATATTTGTTTCGTTACTTGTTTTGTTTTCAAATTTACGATTGCAACGATAAATTAAAACATTCAGATGGATGAAAAGCCAATTGTTTCATTTTTACTCTTTGAAACTCAGAAAGTATTAGTTTTTGTTTTGCTCATGTAGAAAACGATAAGAAAAATTTTAAAATTATTGCGTATTTTAACTTCAAAAGATTTTGCTATTGGTGCTTAATTCTCAGTTTTTATTATTGATAAAAACACTTGAAATTTATTGTTGATGGGATAAGCTATTCCTATGCGCATTTCACTGGTTGCTTAGGCCAGATCATCAGGAAACTTCATCCATAAAGATTTTAGAAAAACTAAAGATATTAAACCAAATAAAACTGTTAAACGTATAAGACTTATAAGCAACAGTTCTACATGTAACAATATCAAAGCTTAAACAAAACATATCAACAATAAACAGTGGGTTTATCTCATCTTACATTCATTCCCCACTACAGATAGTTGAAATTCTCTCCACATTAATTGTAGTTGTAAGTAGGTTAAGAAAAACAAAATAAAAACAACAACAACTTACAAAAGATGTTGTCAATTGAGTGTTTTTTAGGCCGTGCACTTGCCTGTTTATTATCAAAATGTTGCGTATTTTGCAAATTTCTTCGAAATATTTCGTTTTTTGTCAGACAGATCTAAAAAAAAATGTGTTTTTTTTTTAATTTAAAGTAATTTACAAACTCTTATATGTTAATCAAAGAAGGTAAAGTCAGTATGCTTATTTGGTCTGGGTTCACACTATGAAAGTTTTCTTTAAGAGTTTATGGGTAAGAGGGGAGAGAAGAACAGCCTGTTCTCTTCCCCTCTCACACAAAATATTTTAAAAATATAGTTCCGCTGCAAGCTGAACATTTGTGCATGTGCTTAGAAGAACTCAATTATACTTATTCAAATAACTTGTGGTATTTTCTTAATATTTTGATTTATTTGTCTATTCTTATTTCTTATCTTATCGTCATTAATTTATTGTTTCTTTTTTTTATTATTTAAATGGCGATATAGTGTTGCTTGTCTGCCATTCTCTTTTATTTCTTTTAATTATCTCATTAATATTTTTTACTTTTCGTTTACTTACTTGCATTGTTTTTGTCTTGGCAACAATTTGTATTTTGTTAATTAATGGTTTTTTCTTTCTACAGAAAAAAATACTCCTTATTGCGGTCTTATTATTTTATGCTTTAAAATTAACATTGAGTTTAACCTGCTGTATTTCTTTTTTACTTTTTTTCTTGTCTCATCTACTTTTTTTAAACACGAATTTTGGCATAATTCTTAGCAATACTGATCATTATCGTGATTATGAAACTGTTTTCATAGTTCCAGGTCCATCATGCCATAATCAAAATCGTAAGAATTATTTCTAACAATATGAAATTAAAGCAAATTATTTATTATATTAAATATCTGGAAAGTTTGTAAAGTAAAAAAAAAAAAAAATTATTTGGTTTTTTTTTTTTTTTTTTGTAAAATTAAAGTGAAGGGTAATAATATGTAACTTATTGCCATTTTGCTTAGAAATTAGACTCAAATTTTGCAAAAAAAAAAAAAAATATTTATATATACATGGTGGCGCAAAGGTTGTCTCCTGAAGTTCATTGACTTTAATTTTTTAAATATACAAAAACTTTGGGTTTGGATTTTGTTTGTTTGATGTCATAGTGTTTTTTTTTTTTTTTTCATTAAGTAGAAAAAAATTATATCAACCAAGTGGCCGCCGCCAGAATTAATTAACAAACAGGCCCGATACATCACTGTTGCCAGAACTTCCGGCAATAGATTCCCGCATTTCTGACGGAAATTCTCTTTGGGGACTTCAAGAGTCTAAGGCTTGTTGACAAAGCCACTTAAAGAAATCCCCCAAAATAGAAGTCCAGTGCAAATTACCAAAACGATAGATTAGGAGCTCCGCAAATTATTACGCAAACAACTCACAACAATAAGAAGTGTAGCTCTTCATTTCTTATTGATGTGCATTTGAAATCTGTTTACTTTACAAATGTCAAAGCAGAACTGATTTCTTTAACGCCATTTGAAAATTTGTAGCATCTTTTAACAGGGTAATGGATGCCTTTTTCGCTGCCCTGTATGTACATAATATTCAGTGTGTCCCAAATAAAAATTTTTTTGGGGCTCAAGCATAATTTAAAAGCTATTTTTGAGATTTTTTTCAGATTTTTCGGAAGAAAAATGAGTTTTCTTCATAACTTTGTCAAAAACCACGATTTTATTCACTTTTAAGGAAACAATTAAAAAGAAAACTATCCAAGCTTTATTTTGATGTACAAAAACTATAAGTTTTTGCAATGCATTTGCTCATTTATGCACCCTTCATTAAAATTTTTCGTAATTTTTCCATAAATTTTGTAAATAACGCTTTATAACTTTAAAAATTTTTATGAAAATTAAACGAACCAACAATGCAGTTTGAATGATCAGTTTGTTCTTAATAATCTAGGAACAATTATTTTTGAATTCGATCTAGCAGTTCCTGAGTAATATCGGTTTTCAGCTTTATACCCAGCTAATGATATTATTTCTCTTACCCAACAAACAAATAAAAATCAAACGTTTTGCTTTGTTTACAAATCATTAATTTTTGCTTTTTCGATGTAGTTATATGCCCTGCAATAAATTCTTAAAATCAGTTTAAGAAGTAGCGACATTGATGAAAGTTGTATCCCTTATCAATACATGATGCTTTGAGGATTTTACTAAAGGCCAGCTTAAAGACATGCAACCAAGAGAAGATAATATGTAATTGCTTCATTTAATTCTTATTTTTTGGGTGATAGAAATGAGTCTTATCCAAAAGAAAAAGCTGCAGAAGCTACAAACCGGGCCAGCTGGATGAAGAAAATTATATATTCTTTAAGTTTATGCATTCTTCGAAATCACTGCAATCTTGCAAAGACAATTCGATGCCTTGCTAGAATTAAGTTTATGTATTTTAAGAATTAATATCAAAAACTTATACCTTTGTTAATACCCTCAATATGCTCCTCTCAATTATCTTAGTCTTATAAATCAGTTCACAGAAAAAATTATTTTTCCAATTCAAACAAAAAATTTGTAGAATCAAAAAATTTTTTGTCTGAAATCGGTCCTATAAACAAATTTGCATATTCAAACAATGTATTTGCATTTTGTTTATTGAAAAAAAAACACTGATTTTTTCAAACAAATAATCTAACTGAATCAAACAAAAAGTTTACTGAAATTCATATACTAAATTTCAAAATAAAAAAAAAAAAAGTTTTTGCACAAGCAATGATGCGCACACAAGTAAGCACTGTATGAGAAGAAGATGACGGCAGAGCAGAGTCGCCGGCTGGCTTTGAGACACATTTTTTTTGTTGGAATAATTTTTGAACGAAGTCTTATTTATACACACAACACAATGTTTTTCTTTATCACTCTCTGTTGCTGCTATCCTTTCCTTTGCTAAAGAAGAAATGTAACCAAAAACGGCGGCAGACCGACTCGATATGTTTTTCGTCATCATTCTATTTTTGTATTTGATGTATTTAACCAAGCAGTTTTAAAAAATTTAATACGGGATTTTGTTTCTTGTAATGTTGTATTGTTTTTCTTATAGTTGCACTTTTTTAAGGCGTCCAAAAATAGACTGTGTGTGTTTTTTGTTGTTGTTCTTATATTCACATAAAGAAGTGTTGCTTACGATCAAATAAAAAAATGCAAAAAGACGACAACATTAAAGAGCGTTAAATATTTCATACAAAATTATGAAAATTTGACACCAATAACGCGTTTATTATATTTTTGAAGAGTTGTCCACATTTTTGTTGGTTAAATTAAAATCAAACAAAAATATTGTTTGAATCAGTAAAAAAATTTATAGAAATTAAAAAAATTTTCAAACAAGCGTTTGTTTGAAAATAATTCGGCAATAATTTTTTCTGTGTTGGATAACAACAAAATTAATAATGAAGCAGTTGAACGCGCCACGTTTAAAACTTTTTTACATCAGTGGTACTTTATCCCAGAGCTTTAAGTTGAATGGCAAAACATCTACATACGTCAAGTAGGGAGAACGATTTAGTAAATTTAAACAGAAGACAACCTTAAAAATAAGGAAATTCAAGGATTAAGTTCAAAATTTACAAGTTAACACTTACTTCAATGTCACAACTTCTGAAACAGGTTTTCAGGACCTCAATAAATGATTTTTTATCAAAGCAAAATAAAACGTTTGATTTTAATTTGTTTGTTGGGTATGAGTAATAATATCAAATAATTGGTACAAATCTGAAAAACGGTATAAGTTATTAAGTTAAGTTATAAGTTATTAAGAATAAATTGATCTTTCAAACTGCATTATTGGTTTGTTTCATTTTCATTAAAATTTTAAAAGTTAAGGCGTTATTTACAAAATTTATGGAAAAATTACGAAAAATTTTTATGTAGGGTGCATAAATGAGCAAACTTATAGTTTTTGTACATCAAAATAAAGCTTGGACATTTTGGTGGTTTTTGACAAAGCTATGCAGAAAACTCAAAACCCGATTTTTAGCAAAAACTCGACTTGAGCGACCTCTTAACCTCTTCCGAAAAATCTTTAAAATTCTTTACCCTATAAGCTCTTTAATTATGCTTGAGCACCCATGTAAATCCAAAAAAAATTTTTTTTTGGGACACACTGATGTTTACGAATAAATTATTTAATAATTTGAAGAATTTTTTTTTTTTTTTTTTTGCAAAATTTGAGTGTTTAATATTCATATTGTGTATATATTTATATTGGCTGTTCATTGTGTAGTTGAAAATTTCTGTTTTTTTTTTTTAATTTATTTATAATTACTTTACGTTGTTTAGTACTCATACCCATTAAATAAAATATGTTCATGTATTAAAAAAAAGTTCATTTAAGCGTATGATTAATATTTAATTTTATGTGAGTATTAAATACTACCCATACGTCACCAGCAATTAAAAACAAGTATACAACAGGATAGATAAAATGCCTAAATAAGCGGATAATTTGTTTAATATTATTTAACGTTCAAATTTTGATAAAGAAGTAATTTGGATAGAAGAATAAAAGTGACAACCAATTTTAAAGTGCCCCGGTAGGGTTGGCTAGTAGTGTTTATTGATGACAAAATTTGCAGAATCGATTAAGGCAGTTCCACACTAAAATACATGCCTTAAGAATTTCAAGGCAAATACAACCCTGAGTGATAAGTTTGATACTGTTTCTTAAACATTTTCAAACAAAAGGTAATTAGATCAGGGAAGTGTTTTCGTTAAAACACTAAGGACTTGTATTATAGTGTAAAATAGTATATAATAGCGATATAGAAGTGGTTGAAACATAAGTTTCGTATTTTATAAGAAAAATTAGCGTTATTGTTATTTTAAATTGCCTTTGATTTTGTCGTCGGCATTTTTAAATGATGTCTTGTGCTGCTTTGTGTTATGCTTTAAAAATTTAAGAAATGTTCTGTTCTCTTAAAGAGCAACAAGCGTTATTCTAATGGCGGTTTCTTTTCTGCGAAATATATGTAATAGTATATACATTAGGCTGACCGTTAAAATCAAAAGTTGGATTTCTTTTGGTCTCACCCGCCAATTTGGTGGGTATTAATAAAAAAACAGCGCAAAAAAATTTTAGGACGATCGGCGAAGGCTAAGTTGTCCCTAACGCCGACCAAAGTTTGAGAAGAATTACACTCATTAAATTATTACAGTAACTGATTGTGGGTTATTAAATTCGATTTCCGTACTGTTAAAATTGAATAAAAATATAGTTATTTTACGAATAATTTTAGTTTTAACCATTTATGTTTGTTATTCAAAAAACAAATTACCAAAAAATAATGTTTTTCCGTGTTTATTTTGTTGAGTAGTTTGATTTTTGTCGGTTAAAATATATTTTTTAAAAGTAAAAACTATTCAATTTTAAGGAAAATTATGTTTAATAAATAAAAAATTTAAAAAATAATGTAAAAATCATTTGTTTTAAATGAAATGTCAATGATCCGCTTTCTAAATGAATCTTAATTTGTTTAAAATTAATTTTCGCTTAAATTTAACTACATAAAGTTTTGAGTGTATATTTTTACATGAAATCTGACTTTTATGTTTCATAACTTATAAAGTATTAATTTTGTAGAAAAATAGCTATTAAGCCACTTAAAAACTAACATTTTTAATTTATTAAAGAAACGCATTGTCTATGAATCACGTATCTTTAATTTTGTTCAAAATAATTTTTATTATAAATAAAAAAAAAAACAGACCAGCCGGGAACCCGGTATTTTAACCTAATTCGGGTACGCTGAATCCAGTCGTGGTAACCGTTTTTTAGGTTAGCTTTTGTTTTCCAGATATACCGTTATATCGAAAATGGAGGAGGTTTAGCATATATTCGCGTTACTCAAAAACGGTTTAGTTAATTGAATAAACTAAAAAAAACCGAGATTCCGCAATAAAATAACCTTAAAAAACAATTTTTTCTTTAAAAAATCAAAGAAGATTTAAAGATGCAGCTGTGCTTATATTTTTTTTAGACATATAAAAAACGAATTTGCAAAAAAAAACCCCTTAAGTGATCTGTGCACAACTTTTAATTTTATTCACAAAAGACGAAAAATATTCATTAAATTTAAGAATTTCATAAACGCAACAGTTGTATGCCTCCCTAAAAAGTGGTGATAAAGGGCCAGTACGTTATTTGAAGATGTTAAAAACAAAAAACTAATGGAGGTCGGTGATACATTTTATCCTCCTTGGCATTTATGGGACTTTTTCTTCAATATATTTCTAGTCTGTATTGAAAAATTTGTATGGGTGATAGCGGGTAGGAATGTTAAAAACAAATGATGGCGATAAAAAACAAAGTGGGATCGGTCATACATTGGAGTCTTCTAGGGCATCCTAGGCCAAATTTAAGACTTTTATTAAACTGCCATATTTGTATAGGAGCCCCCCTAAGGGGTGGAGATATATGTATGGCAAGTATGTTTTAAGAAAATGTCAAGCATAAATAACTAACGAGGGTCCGATATACAGTTAATGTCCCTAGGGGCGATTCCTTGGCAGTTATGGGCCTTTTTCTTCAATATATTTCTAGTCTGCACGTAGAGAAAAAACATGTTTAAATATGGTCACCTCCAACCAAACTATTTTTAAAGAAAATTTTAAACATATTATGGTTAAAATAACCATATAATTGTCAGCGACAACCATATTATGCTTAAATTAGTCCTCCATCAAAAACCCACAACAATATTATGGTTGCCTCTAAAAATGTTATGATTAAATATTATAATAATTTGTTTTTAAATTTACAATAGTATTTTCCTCTTTTTCAAGAGCAACATACTATGGTTGAAAACAAACCATGCTATTGTAAGTGTTAAAAAAATTTTAGTTATTATTGATCATAACATGTTTGGAGGCAACAATAATATGGTTGGGACTTCTTTATGGAGTCCTAATCTAACCATAATATGGTTACCGCTGACAACAATATGGTTATATTAAACATAATATGCTTAAAATTTTCTTTAAAAATAGTTTGGTTGGAGGTGACCATATTTAAACATGTTTTTTCTCTGGGTGTGTATTGACAATATTGTATAAGAGCCCCCTTAAGAAATAGAGATAGCGGGAAGGTATGGTAGAAACAAATGATATGCGTTTGACTATTTTTTTTTTGTTTGTTTTGTAAGCAAACGCAAACAAACGTAAATATTGAAGCTGAACAGAAAAAAAATAGTTCTAAAGAAAAAACTCGCATCTATGCCGCTGTTTGACCGTTTTTGGTTACTTTTTGTTAAATACGAGATTTAGAGAAAACTTATTAAGATAAAAGTTGTTGGAAACTTCACAAAAAACAACTTCTTTGAATACGATTTGTATGTAAAGTTTATATTTTCCAAGTTATGAGGCATAAAAAACGGACTTAACAATTGTTCTCAAACTTTGGCGGACGTGAGGGACGGTTTAGCCTTCGCCGATTGTCCTGAAACTTTTTTTGGTGTCTTTTTTTATCAATACCCACCTAATTGGGGGCTGAGATCATGGAAAAATAGAAAATAAATATGCTCCATACAGTTAACGACCACCCTAATATACATACATGTTAAACTTTCTTATGTTACCTATAATAACTCGAAGTGTTACATGTTACGCAATTTCAATAAAACAAAATTAGCTGATTTTATTTACAACTATTACACTTCTATCATTAATGTACTTCTTTCGCGACTCTAAAAGCTATTTCAGCGGTTTCTGCACACTATATTGTCATCATTAGAAGAAATTAAAACCATAATAGGATACACATAAGTATGTAGCTAGAATTTTTAAATTTTAATATGTAAACATTTTTATATTCTGTGTTTAAACAATCTTTAAACAAAATTATAAGCGGTATGTATTGTGACAAGCAAAATTAAATGTTGATTGTACAAACAAAGTAGTAAAAACCAAAGTTGTAAAACAGGGCAGTATCAACACCTTGAATAAAAGTGAGGGTAAAATATGCATCATGTTTTTCATCAACATATTCACAAAAGAACTTGAAAACTTTTCCTACAGTTGTATTTTTTGTACAAACTAACACAAAATTATATGACATGTAACATTTATGCAACTATTTCTCAGAAAAAAAATCGCCATAAAACATTCACCCATACTTATGGCAGAAGGCATTGCACTTTTCACCCCGAATAATTCGACAGGGTTGATAGCGCCTTGTAGAATAGGTATATTCGGATTTATATGTGGTTTTGTTTATAAACCTATCCAAAATTTTCAAAAATTCGGAAAATTTTGCAAAAATTCGCAAAAATTTTTAATATATCGAACAAGTCATAAAACTTATTAAAAGCCCCTAAAACCCAAAGCAATGGCAGAAATTTGGTAGCAATATCTAAACAAGCGGCAATTTGCCAAAATTTGCTAACAGCGGCATGATTGTAAAGTCTAACCAACAAGCGCAATGTTGCTGACAATTTTATTGCGTGAAGAACTTTTTTTATCAAAAATATGAAAATGTTTATAGTTTAAAATTGATTAACATTTCTGTTCCCTTAAAATTAACGTTGTTATCGCCGACGCCAAAAAGATTAGGGATGATTTTTTCCCATTTGTTGCAAGTTATTTCTAATTAAACTTATACCCCCTGTCAAAATATCGTACAAGTTTGTTTTTAACGGTTGATTTAAAAATTCTTTTCCATATGTCTTTAATGTTGAATAAAAAATTATTTTGCTTTTACTTAATATTTTTAAATTTTGAGTTAATAGCCTTTTAATGATCAAGTGCGATATAATATTTTACTTTAAAAAAATAAATATCTATATTTGGCATCTGTATTTCGTTGTGAGATCATAAACATGATATTTAAACATATAATTCTTTCTATATAAATACTAAATTAAGTTATTACGAAATTCTTAGCTTCCTCTTAATAAAATATTTCATAAATACTAACATAATATATTTTGTAATGTCCTTAGAATATATACTAACTTGTAAATATGTGTAACTTTTTGTGTATTCCTTTATCAAACCATATTCTGGATGATGTTGTAGATCAAAAGGTTGGCATTATAAAATTCTTAACTAACAATTAATAAATAACATATATAAATTAAAAAAGAATAACACTCCCCCCTCCTCCAAAAAAAAGCATGTTATTAATTGTACTTAACAATTTAATGTCTAAAGCAAACTATGTGCACCTTTTAAACAAACAATCTTTGTATTTCATTATTTTCTAACATGAACAATAAACTTTTAAATTCTTATTACTAGATATAAACAAACCCGAATATCAAGTTTAACAACAATACTCATTGCTATACTACACTGGATATGGCCACCGGATCGTTGCACCAATTGTCATTCGATTTATAGTTCACCAAATGCAGATGAAGGAGATCGTCAAAAGACAGTTACAGAAATACAACGTTCTCATGATGGTCGTTTTGTGGTTGCATGTAAAACGAATGCCCTAACAAATGGTACAACACTTGTAGATGAAGGACCCGATGAGGTAGATGGTGTGCCCGGGACACGTAATAGTAGTGCTTCGCAAAAATCATCTTCAGATGATGGAGGTTTTCTGTCGCGTCGTAATTTCATAACAGCCCGAGCATCATGGCGTCGACCCTTGGTACAGTCTCCCAGCCAATTGAGTCTTCAGTCAGTGGCAGCTGGTTCGGCTAGGGGTATCCTGCAGGGTCTAGGTGGTTTATTGAAAATAGGTGGCGGTCTTGGTGTAGATAATCGTGGCGATAATATAAACAGTGGCGCTAGATATCAAAATGTTGATGGTAATAATTTGTATCGTAACCTACATCATCACCATCATCTGGGTAGGCAGCAAGCTCAGCCTGCTAGTCGGCCTTTGCATATAAATACGATTAGTGGTGCAACATCTGGACATCACATGCATCAAGTTTTCTCTCCATCTAAAGTATCGAGACTATTTTCCAGCTCTCCCGCCAGTACGCCTAATGATCAGAATTTAGCAGAGGTTGGTTTGTTGGCTTCTCCCTGGGGCCTAACTTCTCCAAATCAAACACCTGCATTTTCCTATAATCACTTTAGTGATTTGAGTACTGTTTATCCTGGTTCAGCGGAGAGATCTGTGCCTACTTTAACTCCAACAGCCAGCGGAAATTTAAGTAGATATCGTTATTATGCTCATGAACTACCATCTTTGAGAACCATACAAGAGGAGACCAGACGTTTAAACTATGAACAGCAACAGCAATATCGTCAAGAATTTGTACCTTTACAGTTGGATTCACCACCTTCCTGGAGAAGCTACTACCAACATAGCCAGACACCTTATTACCATAGTTATAGGCCACGTACCCGCTGGTATCCTAGACATTATTCACGTCTATTTGGCAGACCTCATTCGGATCTGATGTCTCCTCTGCCTCACCTAAATCTATCTATGAGAACTACAAACAATCATTTATTAGGTTTAGATGCCTCGCCGGAATCAAGATCCAGTTCTTCAGGTTTTGGCTCCAAAAATACCTCCAATCATCCACAAGGATCTCATCACTCTGGTAGTACTAGTGAATGGCGTTTACTACCACCATATAGACCACCACCACCTCCTCCAGCAACAGCAACAGCATATTTTGGTACTTCCACAACTACAGCCAGTCAGCAACCTCAACAGGCCCAGGGACAAGCTCCAGTCACACAGAATCATCAGCAGCAACAACAGCATTTCAATACATTACCCAGCACTTATCAACCCTATTCACCCTCCAACTATTTCAGTTCGAGTACACAAAGAACCCTAACACCTCCTTATACCATGGAAAATTGGTTGGATATGATCACTCGCCTAAATGCTGCTACCGATAATGTCAATCTGCCTAAGTCAGTGGATGTGGGTAGTGTAGATGGTCATTATGAATTTGATCCATCTACTCCCACACCCAGTGCTTCAACGCCTACCGGAGGTCTATTACGTGAAGACTACAATTTACATATAGATACAACTGGACATCATTTGCACCATCACCACCACCATCATCAACACAACTCCCATAATGGTCAACACTATCATCACAATCAAAGTCACAATCATCAACATGGTCAGCATCATACTTTAGGCCCTTTAGGTTCATCCTCTTCACTGTTTCACACACAGACATCTGGCATGTTTCCAAGTATTTCTGGTTCGGCCACATTTGGTGGTACGCCAATGCGCAAATCCCGTGTACCAGGTCGTTACGACAATGTCGAGACTCGTTTGCAGGCCATGAAAGAAGAATTCTATGAGTACCGCAAAAGACAAGCAATGCAAAGAGCTGGAGTGTCAGAGCTGGAAAGTGTTTGCTGACATTTATTGGCAGGGTCGAATAGAAGAAAGCCTTAGAGGCGTTGCTTTAGTTTAAGAATAATGTAATGCCTACATGGTACAATGTTTGTAATGTTTATAGAAGCTAAAATGACTGATACTGGTTTGTTTTTTTTTTTAAATTTTAATATACTTCAATAGGTTTTACTTTTTTTAATGGAATTTTGTTCAAAAACGGATTTAAGCATTTTAATATTTTGTATATCTGTAATCGTTTGAAAATTTCTAATTTTGTGTTAGCTAATTGTGTTGAACAGAGACAACTTTTATCAAGTAATTGTTAGGTATAGAAAAACCAACACTTTTTGTTTTATATGAAACCAGTTCCACACACTTAATGTAGTCCATTTTATAGTTTTTTAGAAGAAAATTTCACAGGAATTTTTTTTTTCCTCAACATTTTCAAACGGAAATCGAAACTTTTCTAATCCTACCTTGATGTTCTTTATAAGCTGGTTCTCATAGATGCTTTTTTAATATTAGACTGTCATAATATCGCTGACAACCATTTAATGGAGTAACAACTATTTTTTGTGTTGTGTTGTTAGTGCAAGATTTCCTATTTCCCCCAAAAACTGTTTCAAAACTTCTTCGTTCAAGTTCATATGGTTTTTCTTTTTTATAAAACCAAACAATTTTAAACGTCTTCAAAACTTTAATCGAGGTATAGTCAAAAACTTCGCAAGAATTTTAGGCCCTTCGAGGTTTGGTTATGTTAAGCATTTAATTTATTACCCAGTCGAAATGGAGCTTACTTTAAGCAGTTTTTTAAAGGAGAGAAGCACCTTACCCCCTTACAAACCTGCTTGCAAGACGCATGATATTTTGGCGAACGAAAAGTTAACTTCAATGGTATTCGCTTCTCTGCTGCTTCATATAGATGGATACAACCAAAAGCATACCTGTTTACGAACAACACTATAAAGTGGTCAAGCTAAGTATCCAAAGAGTTGACTTAATCAGAACAATATGATTGCCTCTATTTCCATATTAAATTAGATGTTTGTGAACATAGGTACTCATATTTTTTTTTTTTTTTTTTTTTTTTTTCTTTAAGTATATAAGTCTAGCCTTGAGCCCCCTTAATGTAAACAAAAGAAATTGATTGCTTTTTTAAATCCTGAACACTAAATAGATACATTAGTTCTGGTTATGCATGCAATTATATCTATACATTGTGTGTCTAAGGCTGTATTGTATCCTATTCATAAGAACAGCTAATATTAATCCTGCAAAATCTTTACCAGCTGGTTTGACCGAAAAAACAATGAATTTCTTTACTTACAAGGTAATAAATAGTCCCTTTCCAAATGTTTTATAGTTCTTATCCGTATTTTACTGCTAGGATCTTACTACTACAGTATTGTTAACACAAATATTCATTACTTTAAAGTAAGAAGACCAGCTGACTTGCGTCCTTTTCCTAGACATGTTTTAACACTAACTTGATTATACCGCAAGCGAAAAGTTGTTTTTAATAATTAATTTATAGCAAATAAGCCTGCAAATCAAAATTTGTCGTTATATCTTTCGTTGCTCTTAAATTTGCCTTGAATATTCTTAACCTTTAAGTCACCCTTGTGTGAAAAACCACACAAAAGTAATCATTTATAAATGATAAAAAAGGTACACTAAAAAAACTTCTTGACTTTGTTAGCAATATAAATTTAGTACTGCAAACACATTTTTTGATTAAAAAATATTTTGTAGTAAACACATATTTCAGAACTTACGTAAGTTACCCTAATGTGTGGTTTTCCACTCATATGCAATTTCTTTGTTATTTGCACTAGAGAGAAAATTTTCGGTCGGCAGGTGTGAGGTGCGAACTGCATGCAATGTATGATTTATTAAGTGAGTGGTTTATACAAAATACACAAAAAGCTTGGTATGGCTTGTTGTTGATCACCAACGGGATAAATACATCATTAATGTTAAGTAAATCATGACTTTGATTACAAACGTACTATGAAACCACAGCAAAGTAGATAGACATTGCATATGTGAGAAAACCCATACACGAGTGTAACTAACGTAAGTTTTTTGAGGGTGATTTGTGGGCTAAAATATGTTTAAAATTTTAAATTTTTCTCTTCAATTTTTTTTCGGGTTTTTAACACAAAATATATTTTTTTGCAACACTTTGTTTTATCACCCATTTATCTTTCATAGTATTCATCAATTTAAAAACAATCAAAATTTAAAATCATTCAAAAAAAAACCTCAAGAATTAAATTAAAACATAAAAAACCACTTTAAAGAGCACTGATTTTTCAATTATTAAAATAAAAAAAAATAAAAAAACTTAAAAAAACATCAACTTCAAAAAGCATGCAATACACTCAAGAATATAATGTTAGTTGTAATGTAAAAAAAAACATGGAAATTAAATATATAAAAACTCTTCCACGAATTATTTCTTTAGTAAAGAAACCCACAAAATATATTTAAAAAAATTAACAAAAACTTAGCGATTTCAAATTAAAAAAACAACAAAACAAAAAAACGCGTAAATATTTAGGAGAAAAAAAATATTAAAAAAATTTCAAAACCAATAAAAAAACACAATTAGTAGATTTAACACAATTTAGTAAAAACAAAAAAACCCCTTTAAATTAAAAAAAAAAAAAAATACATTGTAAAATATTTACTAAAACAACAAAATCAACAACAACAACTAAAACTTACATTCAACATTACAGACGTGCAGTTTTTTAGTTAACACAAAAGAAATTTAATTTATATATTTAAAATTTAAAATAAATAAATAAAAATGTAGTTAAATAAATAAAATATTAAAAAAACATACTAAATTTAGTTTTAGGTTAAAAAGTACTTAAATCAATAAAAAAAAAAACAATATAAAAAAAAACTTGTAAATATAATTTATAATAAATAAATAAATAAAAAAAAAACTGCAAACAATAGCAATTATTAAACATATTGAGGAAATAAAATAAAAGTTAAATTATATATAAAAATAAAAAATCAATAAAAACCTACACATAATCCTTTAGCATTTTCAATAAAAAATAAAAAAAAAAAACAATTAAATATTAATTTTATGAAAACAAAAATATGTTTAATATTTTTTAGATTTATGCAAAATATAGTATTGTTTTATTATTATTTTAAAACATTTTGGATTATATTCAGGTTGATCAAGGACTAAAGCAAATACATTGGAAAAAAGTTTTTTAGAATTTATTTCACGCAGAAATAACTTTGTTTGGCTTATAATTAAGCTCAAGTTAACATTCTTGTTAGTAATAATAAGTTGCGACTTTAGTTCAAACAGTTTTTACCACAACTTCACTTTTGTTTTCATTAAATTCTATAAAATTTTAAACACAATTCCATCTACTTCTAAAGTGAACGAACATTTTTACGTCTAAAAGCGAATCTTAGAATCAAATAGCAAGCGATATTTTGTTTGTTTAGCACAAGAAGCTCATTCTCTGGAGTAGCACTCCCCGATCTGTGCTAACTAAATAAAAATTAATGTGGATTCTTACGAAACTTTCATGCTTGGGTCATATTAAAACAAGCACACATGTATAGGAAATTAAGTACTATTAAAGTACTTTTTGTATTCTTCTTGGTCCCAGCTAGCATTTGGCTGATTATTTTTTGTAAAAACCACACAAATTATTCTTTTCAGATCAGTTTTGATGATTAAAAACTTATTTATCACTTGAGTGGTTAAAAAAGGATTCATATATGATTCATTTATATGTTTAAATAATGATTTTTAAATATTTTGAATTTTTGTTTTTTTTTTTCAAATGAAAATATATAAAAATAGAAACTTTCATGTCAGCCAAACAAATGAAAAGCTTGGCTAAAAATGAAGATCAAAAATTATTGACAATTTATAAACTTAAATGTTAGTGTAAATTGTTTCTTATCTTCTTTGCGAAAAACCAATTACTTTTGTTTGGTTCAAAAGCCATAATGGTGCTGATTTTTCGGAAAAAATTGAAAAAACATGACAATTAAAAAAATATATGAAATACATACATATAATCAAAAACTATATAATTTACGATTAAAAAATGAAACAAAAACGATTCAATAATGATAAGAAAAACTAACATTAAAATGATCAAAAAGGAATCAGAAAATTGTATCACAAATGATTCTTTCAGGTGATTCATCGGTAGGGTATCATTTATGATCGAAAAATGAGCTCATATACGGGTATTTTGCCCTTGAAGCTGATTCCTAAATGATTAGATTATGACACAAAATGCTAGCTGGGGTAGAACATATCGCAGTAGCCCTAAAACACAATTAACGATTTTATAAGTAAAAACAAGCACGGAAATAAAGTGAGTCCAGCCCGATCATATGATACCCTACACCACAGTTTTAACAAACAAGAGTACCTACTCCTTTAAGAAAGTTATGGCGCTAAAAGCTATTTTCAGGAGTGGTTTATGTATGGGAGCTGCGTAGTCCAATATAGACTGATTTTTATCAAATATCGTTTGATAATTTAGGCTGCAATTAAATACTTTTGGAACAAATTTAAACTAAATACTTACATAATAAGATAACTTATGGGCACAAAAACTTTATTCGTAAAGAAGTCTTAACAGAGGCTTTGTTAAATAATGAACGTATTTTTACCCTTTTCAAGAGGTTTCGTCCCTACACCCAGAGAAAATATATTTTCAATATGTTCACCTCCAACAAAACTTTTTTTTAAGAAAATGTTTAACAGCCAATCCCACGATGTCACACGTTAACGTTCGCATAGAAAATTACATTTAAAACAAAAACAATTTCTAAAATTTGTTTTTGTTTTAAATGTTATTTTCTATGCGAACGTTAACGTGTGACATCGTGGGACTGGCTGTAAATGTTTATTGTCGACGACAAACATATAATGTTTCAGTTAGTCCTCCATTAAGAAGCCTCGACCATATAATGCTTGGCTCCTATCATGTTAAGGTAAATAACATCAATCACAACAACATCAACAACATAAATAAGTTTAACACTTATAATAGGATAATTGTTTTTCAACAATAGCATGCTGCTCTGGGAAAGGAAGAAAATAATATTTCCCAGTAAAAAAAGTTGGGTGTTTTGAAGCACTTAAGAGAAAAAGCGCATAATCGAGCGCTTCAATAAGAGAGCTCTAATACAGCAGTAAATAATGAAGAATAAAATACACAAAAAAGCTGCTTTTTTTGGTGCTGACAACGAAGACGGTTTTAAAGCGAATAAATAAAACAATATTATGGTTTACGAAAATGATTAAAAATGGCATTTAAACAAGTAAAAGCAAAACAGTTATGCATATTTTTATATAGTTAGCCCTTAAAAAGCTCTTTAGGAGTGCTTTGTTTGCATGTTATTGTCAGCAGAAAATAGTCCTCCAAACCGGGAACACACCATACAAAAATCAGACATCCCATCAGCAGGTTTTAAGCGATTTGAGGTATGAATTTTTACATAAAAGCTGCTCTTTTTGGAGCACATTTTTTTACTGGGTTGTTACTTAAAGTCAAACAAACAGGCAACCATAATATAGTCGTAGCTTTTTGATAAAAGACTAATTAACTTAAATATGGTTGCATGTGACACAGATATAGTTAAATTAACCATAACATGTTTAAAAATGTTCGTTAAAAATATTATTTTGAAAAAAAAGTACTCTGCTTGTATTATGTACCAAACATCATAAAATGTTCTCTAAAAATTCCGACCATTATTTTGTGCACATGTACAGACAACCAGCAGTTTACACGTACATCGTTAGATCTAATTAGAAAGTGATTTTGAGTCGATCGGTGTACTAAAAGATAGATCAGGACTAATATTCGTTGGTGTTATACACATGTCAGCCCAAACGCATATTACCCTACCCCTCTATCTTTTGTGTATTTAAGACTTGGGTTTTGAATATATTCTTAACAATTTTAAAGGGAATCGATTTTTTGTTAAAATAATATCCAAAAAAAATTCAAGCTTATCGATTTTTTTAAACCGAGCACGGCAAACACATACATTGAAATATTTTACTAGTATAAGTGAGAATCGAAACAATGTAAGTACACTGAAGGAAACTTGGGTGCAAGTGTCTTCAAGTCACCAGTTTTGTCGACTATATTGGTGACATTGTCAACGAAGTGTCTACACTACATTTGCCACTACATTTGGCTTTAATACGAAAAAGATTTAATCAATAACCACTGAGAAGTACAATTCCTATAAAAGTTGAAGAAATAATAAAAAAAGATTGTTATGATTTGGTATTCATACAAAAAGTGTAGACTACTTTTACTAACAAGTACTAGCGATTCTCTGGTTCCAATATCTACATATGTTCCCAAAACAACTACCTAGTCAGTAGTACCAACGTCAGCAGTAGATTTCCAATGACACGCACATGTTAAATGCCAATTGTAAACAACATTGCCTGGGGTATAATAAGTCACTAGTACTGGTGACTGTGTCAACAGTGAATCAGTATAGATTCACTAGTGACATTTCCTGCAGGGATAAGTGATAATCGAAACCATGTAAGTAGTGTTTCCAGGTGACTACTACTGAAATGCGTGCACAGAAGAAAATTCTTCAAAAATTTGAAAAAAACAAAGAAAAATCTTTAAAACTAATGGTTCCCAAATGACCGCTGTCAAGCTTCTTGGGGTCTGTTACATATTTTGCATTTGGTAATTTTACAGGGTAACGCAAAAGCAATGTTATGATATGAATAACTTTTTTCTCGCTGATTTTATTTTATTAAATTGGAATCATAGTTTGGAAATATGTTTATATAATATTGTGAAGATAATATCTTTCAAATGGTCCACATTGTTTACTTCCACTTGACGTACCCTTCCCAGAGTATTTCCCTTAACTTTTCCGTCTTCTAGAATATTCGCCTTGAGCTGTTGAATCTTAATAAAAAAAAATTGTTTCGAATCGCAAAAGTATTCGATCACGACTGCCAGAACTAGCCCCATATTTCTAGTTTCTACATATTTTTTTTTTTTTTTTTACTTTATATTAAATACTACTATAAACAAAAGGCAGCTGATCAAAACACCCATTACCAAACATGCTCCAAAGGAATATTCTGTAAACGAATGGATCAGTTTCAAAAATGTTATTGTACGAAAGACTTTTGTGTAAGTAAGTGGTAACTTTTGGTTAATCCGGGGAAGTACGAGAACACATATAAAGTGAATTGTTGCTCGCCACTTTATAAATATGAAGTGTATATTCCAATAAACAATTTTTGTAAATTTTAATGCTTTCGTTGTGAGCTCGTTTTCGGCTCGTCAGCAACATAAACAATCTCAATCACACCTTTCCACAGGAAAGTAGAAATTTAAATCTTTACTTATCCTTTCATGCAACAAACCTTTTTGGAGCAGATCTTCAAAAGTAAAATATAAAACACAAAAAGCATGTACTTTTTTTGGTAATATTTTGCTTGCAAAAATTTTCAGTTAGAAGTGAGAGATTTGCTTTGAAACACATTGATGTACACATATATCAAGTGCATGAAAGAGTTAAAACCTATAATGATTTCAATAAGCTCTATTCAGGGAGACCATATAATTCCACATAATAGAAGTCCCACCTTACAACCAACCCGAACTTCTGACAAAGTTGAAAATGCACTCCAGTTCAATACCTGACATTTCGTATAATCCATCGCAACTGCGGGTCCAATTTAAGCCTACTCGCCAATACAGGACAGTCACAGAGAACGGGATCTATGTTTTCTTTCTTATTTTCGTCACTACAACAGCAGCAGTAGTTATAGGTGTCCTTTTTAAAGTGTTGTTACGCCTTCAATATTAAAATATGGAGTATTAACCTTACAGTCTGTTGTTTATAACAAGATCTTAGAAATCTTTGCACAATTGCTTTCATTGACTTTTTTATCCTGATAATGCCAAGAGTAGTTAAAAACACTTGAATTTTTAATATCATAATGATTACAAAGTAGGGTTTCTAATTTCCCGGACTTTTTCTATTCCCGGGAAACGATACAAAAAAAATCTCATTCCCGGGAATCCCGGGATTATTTTTATAAAACAATCTGTAGCAGTGTTTATGGATAAAATATTTATTTATTAATATATTTCCGTAAGAATATTTTCTATCCAAAGTTCTATTAAAAACCAATTTTATTTAAATTATAACTTTTCAACAACAATATTAGAAATTCAAAACTTATATGATCGAATAAATATCATTATTCTCAAGATAGTTACACTTCAAATCATTTCATTAAATGTGTTCAAGACAAAAGTTTTTAATTATACTTTTTTACTTTTTTTTTAAACAATATACATAGACATATACAACAGTCCCCATAATATTAGCTTTATTTATTCCACAGAAAACCATCATCATACAAAGATTATTAATTTGTTGGTCTGTTTACCCTAGACTTCATAGAAATAAAATTATTTTTTCAAGATATTTACAGGCTTTTGTATTTTCTACTTCAAGAAGCTTTTTTGCAATTTCATCAGCAATTTAAGAGACAGTTGATTTATTGGCGTAGGAAAAATAGTTCGATTTGTTGGTAGTTTTTAGTTATTTTAGTAAAGAATATATTTTTATTGCTCGTTTTTGATTTTAACGATGCTAACAAATTATAATTTCAAAAAATTGAATTTGAAATTCCCGAAAATTCCCGGAAAAAATTTCCCGGGATTAATTTTAAAAAAGTGTCCCGGGATTCCCGGGAATTCTTTCCCGTGTAGAAACTCTATTACAAAGTTTACAAAATCATTAATTAACTTAAAGCCATATAAAGTTATCAAATTATATTATTATTTAATGCTTATAAAAACAACAACATGCTTAATATTTACATGGCACACTTTTGGGCGTAATAAATTCATAAATTGTTCTGCATACTTTTCTAAAGTTTGTGTGAGAGATTCATATTTGTCTGTTGCGCTAACAAAATTACAAATATTTATTAAGCATTTTAACAAAGTCAAAATGAATTTGCTTTAAGCAAACTTTCAAACTGAATATAATCGAACAAGAAAACTGAATATGTGAGATATATAAAAAGTAATTAAATAATTATAATACAACATTAAATTATTTATAACAATTTTATGATTATATATTAAGATTGTTAAATAATATTAACACGATCAAAAGAAAATATAGAAGCATTAAAAAACAAACCCAATAATTTTTAAGTATTTTCCCCAAGAAAAAAAAATTAATTATAAAAAAAAAGTAAGAGACTAATGAATATAATTTTTTTTTAAATAAAACCAAAAAAAAACAAACACTACAACCCAAGTGAAAAAAAAACAATTAACAAAAAATGTTTCATTAATTATTAAGTATGTATGTTGAAAACAAATTAAAACCATGAAAACAACTTTAAAATATAATATATATCCGAAAGCACATGATTTAAAATAGAACCAGTTAACTTAAAGAAATTTATTAAACCAAAAAAAAGAATGTTGAAAATAAGAAAAGGAATTTTTCATGGTATATCACTGCTTAAAATAAAAAAGGCATTTGGATAGTTTAGTTCATAAAATAAAGAAACTTTTTTTAAATGTTTTTTTTTTTTATGAAATAACTTAAGTACTTAAATGTCTTTCTAAACTTTCAGTTTAGTGATGTACGTTTTTCTTCATTTGAAGAGTTAAACTTCTCAAGGCCAAATAACAAGCTTGTAATCTTAGAAGTGCATCCTCTACATACTTGAGAAGATTTTAATATTCATTATAAAACCTGGCTGATATTTTATTAAAGGCTATTACATTTTATATCAGGGACCGCAAATAACAGTTATATTGGAATTTTAAAACAAAAAAAGCACATAGAAGTAAATGTCGAAAAACTTATTCAAGTATACCATATTGTTCCTTATGCACTTGTCAATGATAAAATATATTGATTTTTATAATTTTGATTTTTATATAAAAATCAAAAAATAACAGTTATTTTTTGATTTTTTAGTTTTTTGAACAAAAATAACTGTTATTTTTTGATTTTTATTTTTTCGATCAAAAATAACAGTTATTTTTGATTTTTATTTTTTTGAACAAAAATAACAGTTATTTTTTGATTTTTATTTTTTCGAGTAAAAATAAAAGTTGTTCTCTAAATAAATGTACGTGATTTAATAATTTAGTTGCCTTTAAATTTTTATTTTACTGTGTAATTATCATTGGAATTCCTTATGCACATTAAAATAATTATTAAAGTCATCTAAATTATTAAAACACGTAAATTTATTTCGAGAA
Organism: Pollenia angustigena; assembly: GCA_930367215.1. Lineage (NCBI taxonomy): Eukaryota > Metazoa > Arthropoda > Insecta > Diptera > Polleniidae > Pollenia > Pollenia angustigena. Next base: position 180,956,112 of record OV884057.1, on the reverse strand, counting down.
TAACTTTTATTTTTGCTCGAAAAAATAAAAATCAATATATAACTGTTATATTTGTTCAAAATAATAAAAATCCAAAAATAACCGTTATTTTTGATCGAAAAAATAAAAATCAAAATATAACTGTTATTTTTGTTCAAAAAAATAAAAATCAAAAAATAACTGTTATTTTTGCTCAAAAAAATAAAAATCAAAAAATAACTGTTTTCATCTGACTTTTATGAAAAAAGGCATAACTGTTACGGTCCCTGTTTTATATAGAACAGATACTTTATTTTCTTTTAAAAGTAGTCTCTTTAAAGTTGTCATACCAATCTTCCTTAAAAAAAAATTAGGTAGCTAATTGATATAGTAATTTCGAGAAAAATTCTAATTTTCAGTTCTAAATTTTCAAATGCAATAACATAAGGCTTGCTCATGGAAGGCTGATTATCAGGTTATATGATTATGTTATTATATTAGCAACAACAAAATAAATTTAATTATGTCCATTGAAACGTATTTTGTTGCTGTATATCTAACTTCAACCTTCCCTGAACAAGACAATTGAATTGCTTTGAAATTAAAGCGACTTAACTTATTTATAATTTCTTCATTAGTGCTAACGATTAACATAGTCTAACGAAATATCGTTTTATGGACGAAAGTATTTACAAAAACTTTAAAATCGTAATACCTTAACGAACACCGGCCTGACATCTATATACTCACATCTTCAACAAAAATTTACGATCAAAACAATTTGTAGCACAAGTTGCAGGGCAATAACCAAATTTTAAATTCTGTTATGCAATTCAACACAATTAAAAATGGTTTGTTATTAATCGCAACATTTTATGCCTTTACAATTTGTACCGATCAAGCCTAAGCCACGATCTATTATCTTGGTTCTGCATTCCGCCTTTATACGCGGTCGTATAAAGGTGGTATAAATAGTAAGGAAATCAAATGTTGTAAAGTATATCTTAAACCGTTGTAAAACACCGAATCACTTGAACGCTTCTTTCGACACTTTGAATATATGTTCTGTGCATCGGACATCTCATTGTACCTTCATGATCAGAACATCAAGAGATTCTTATTCTTCAATAATTATACCACCCATATAAAAAGATGAGGCGCCATTATCCGTCTCACTTTTCTGCGTCAGCATGCAATATTTGGTCTTGCGGGCGTTCCGAGATTATGCCTTTGTCTAGGCCAAGCGTATCATTTATATTCTGCCTCATAGCACAAACATCGCATAAGCTTGGTCTGTAATCAAATGAGTTCGAATGGCAAAGATTGCTGTCACCTGCAAAATAGAGTTGGAAGTTTGAGATAGTAGGTCATTTAGAAAAATAAGAAATAGAGTAGGAGAAAGGACGGAGCCCTGCGGCACCCCTGAATGAATCTTTAACTCGTTTGATGAATTCCCATCTTTAACAACTCGTATAGTGCGATATCTGAGAAAGCTCGATATAAATCGAGTAAAATGCTAAATGCTTTAAGTTTTGACAAGAGTGCACCTTACCAGACTCTGTCAAACGCCTTGGAAATGTCTATAGCCATTACCTTACTTTCGCCAAAATGGTAAATGGACCATACTAGCGGTCGCTTTATAGGGAGTTTGACTCTAAAAATTTGACAAAATGGTTATTTACCATAAGCGGACATCGTTAGGTCGTTTTATACTTACTGTAGGCATATACTTCTCAGCTGTGGAAAAGATTCACATGCATACTTCCTCTAGGGCCTTTTTCATGGTGGGTCTCAGCCACTGGGTGGCAATCAATGTGTTATTACCAACCGCCTTCCGGGTGTGAGTGCAGTTAACACACCCAGGTAGCAATTTAGCATAATCCGGAAAGATTTATCACTCGTCCCTTCTGTAGGAACTGGAGCGCTCTAATCTTCGCTGCTTTTGGAAATATGCTAGCAGCATATGCTGAGTAGCAACAACACATATATGGTTTCCAACAATAATATTGTTTCCGGTGACAAATATATGCTTATATTAATATTTTGATTAATGTTTAAAAATTTTCGTTAAAAAAGGACTTATTTTTTTTTAATCTATTTTGTAGCCTTTTTAAAACAGCATTAATAATATGAAGTAAGTAAAATTTTAAATTTTTTTCTATAAAAACATTCCTTTTCGGATTTTTCGACATTCTTTTTCCAAATAAGTTTTGGAAAAACTTAAATCTTCTAGAATTCCTAAAACAAATAGCGCATGTATATAAATCTAAAGTTATTTTCTAATTTAAAACGTAATATTTTATTTTAATCAGTTAATTTTAAAAAATTTTTTTTAATTAGACTGGGTTCACACTATGAAAGTTTTTTTTCAGAAAGTCTGAGTTTATAGGTGAGAGGGGAAGAGAACATGCTTTTTCTCTCCTCTCTCACCCATAAACTTAGACTTTCTGAAAGAAAACTTTCATAGTGTGATCCCAGACATAGTAGCAGTTTTTAAAAAAACAACTAAAGAAAATAAATCAAAAAAAAAAAAAAGAAAAATAAGCAGAATAAATGAAAGGTGGGTTGAGGAGAATGAAGTAATAAATTAAAAAGAAATTGCTTGCAAAGAACAAACAAAAAATAGGATTTAATTTTTAAAACTTACTTAAAAATTAAGCACTTCTAAGAGTTAAATACAACAAATATTTAAAAAAAAATTGTACATTGAACGGTTAAAGGTTTGACACAACTTGACGCCAAAACACTGCCACAGCGAAGAAAAAATAATAATTAAAATAACAAAATAATAAATGGAGATAAGGTTTAAATAATAATAAAAATAATAATAACAATAATAGAAATAATAATAAATAAAAATAAAATTAATAATAATAAAAATAATAATAATAAAAATAATAATAACAATAACAATAAAAATAATAATAATAATAAAAATAATAATAATAATGATAATAATAATAATAAAAATAAAAAATTTAATAAAATAATAAAAGTCATAATTAATAAAATAATAATATTAACCTAAGATAAGCATATAAATAATATTTTCAGAAAATAATATGATTTTTTTTTATTGTTTGGAAAGTTTTTGTTATTGATATTAGTTAAAAATATTTTAATTTCATTAAAAAAACAAAAAAAAAAAAACACTAAACAAAGGATCTCAATTTTATATATATATTTTTTTTTTTTTTTAATTTATATTAATTTAAAAACAAAAATTTTGTGAGCCCATTTACAAAGTTTTCAGTTATTTTTTGGTGTTTTTTTTTTTACAAAACACCTAAAGAACTTTCTTGAAATTTTGTTTGGTGTAAAAAACTTATAAAATAAGAAAAATAAAATTTTGAAAAAGAGCTTTAAATACAGAGTATCCAGACTTTATTATTAGTAATTATTTTTGTAAAACATTTCTTTTTTCTCTTTTCAAACTCCCCTATAAATGCACTTAACTACTGTAGTTTAATAATGTTACCTTTAAAAAACTTAATTGCAAATTACAGAGAAAAAAAATTAAACTGGAAAAAGACCGAAAAAGCTGCGCCATTGAAAACGAAAAAAAAAAAAAACGTTAAGAGTAAATGTTAAATTCGTAATGAATATGAAAATAATTAAAAATCATCATAGCATTTTATTGTTTTGTAATCTAGCTATAATTTAAAAAAATATATATACATATATATACAAGTGTATATATATACACAAAAAGATCTAATATATAATAAAAATATATATATATACTAAAAAAAATAATTAGAAAACAATTTAAATAATGTTAAAATCTAATAAATTGAAAAGTTTTATTGAAAAATGTGAATACAGAATAAGTTAATCAATTTATGTAATAAATTCTTTAAAATTTTTTTAAATAAAAATGATTTTAAGAGCCTTCAGTTTATAAAAAAAAACGCTGGAGCACCACTTTAAGGCACCTATAAATTTGCAATATTATTAAGTATTTAATCAATGTTATTGTCGATTTCCTCCACATTATTCAATAAGTTGAATAATAAAAAACAAATATATGGCGTAATTTTTTATTGAATACATGAAACAGTAAACAAATCCAACGCACACATGTGCGTATTGGGCAATGTTTTGCGTAATATAAATGAAATTATTGTATCCAATATATTGGGCGACCCACTTACAGTATCCATTATTGGAAAAAAAAAAACATTGTAAATGTATGGGTACCTTAAAGGAAAATGTTGTAAATGGAAAAACTAACTATTTTCACGTTTATGAAAGTGTGGAAAATGTTGTAAATGGAAAAACTGATTATGAGCGACTAAGATTTGGAAACATTACAAATCTGTCCTGCTCACTTATAATTTTTCCTAGTGATGGTATATACTTTTTTTTAACAGATTTTTTAATTTTTCTAGTGATGACCAAAGATGATGAAAGATGTTGAATAAAATGCAGAGAAATGTTGATGTGAAGACCAATAAAGTTTTTATGATAAGATGTTAACATCTTTGCGTTGAGATGAAAGATGTGAGGAATTGTAAAAAGCATATTACGTTCTCGTTTGGAGTGCCTTGTTACATCCCCGCTTAATAAAATAAAGACTTTTTTGTTGCAACACTCGGGGAACTTTTTTAAAATTTAATTGATCAATGCTTCTTGTTCGTTTATTCGTTGCATTGTTGCCATAAAGCAACTTGATGTTAGTTTGGGAAATGTTGAATTATTATGCTAAATAAGCAAGAATTTATAAAGCAAAAGTCGAAATTGTTTAAAGGCAAAATGTCTGATTTAACCATGAAACAAATTATTGAGGAAATTGTGGACCTAACTGAACTGGCTGTCAAAACATTTCACTGGCAACACTGCTCATGCATAGCATTAATAAGAGAGAAAATAATGTGGAAATTATTGACATGCGCACTTGCCATATGGCAAGTGCGCATGTATCCTTACCACATATGACAAAGAATGCGTTTACCAACTGCCGCCGTCTGTGCTCGGATACTTCACATGCAGGTTGCAATTTTAGTTTATAATCCGACAAAAATTATTCACTCACCCCGTCTTTAGTAGCCGGGGCTATATAACCCTACACTGCTATTAGAAATCTACCAGCTTCGTTCGAACAGCAACAGCACCTAGTTATGATTTTTCCTCACAGCTGGTACATTCCAAAAGTCAATAGCTCTTCTAACGATTAAGCAGTAATGATCCCAGCGGGAAAATACGGAATTGATTACATAAATAACTAAAAAATAATGTATAATTTTCGAAAGAATAATAATGCATTCATGGGAATCGAGAAGGTAATTTTATTGCACAATAATTATGATTTGATTACCACGTATATTCTCACATTTGCAGAACATGGAATGTATTGTTTCTGTTCGTAAAAATGTTTCGCGTTTTTTCTTCTCTTCGTGACAATTTTCTTTTTTTTTAGAATTATTTAAGTCATTCCCAGTATACATTAAAATAATTTATTACAATGCTAGGACATGGTCTGTGTTAAGAATAATGAATTCTGGAATCAAATATTATACAAGATATATATTACACTCAAAATATTATGTAGTTAAATTCAAACGAAAATTCATTTGAAACAAATTAAAATTCATTTAAAAAACGGATCATTTACATTTCATTTAAAACAAATGATTTTTTCAGTAATTTCTAAGTTTTTTATTTATTGAACATCATATTCGTTAAAATTTAATAGTTTTTACTTTTAAAAAATATATTTTAACCGATAAAAATCAAACAAATTAACAAAAAAAAATACGGAAAACATTATTTTTTGGTAGTTTGTTTTTTTAATAACAAACATAAATGTTGAAAAATAAATTTATTCGTAAAATAACTATATTTTTATTCAATTTTAACAGTACCGAAAACGAATTTAATAACCTACAATCAGTTACTGTAATAATTTTATGAGTGTACTTTCTCGATTCCTATTAATTCCATTTTCCCGCTGGGATACTTGCTATTTTTTGTATTTTTTCTATATTGGAGAACAGTGCAAAAATATATTTGCATAGGATAACTGACTAAGTGTAAAGAGTATGATTTATATCATAAAAAATCTTGAAATGTCAAACAAATATACATGTGTTATCGATAAATAATCTAAGACTGTCAAAAAAAAATATAAACATTTTTAACTTAAAATTGACATTTCCAGATTAAGTGTTAGCACTGTTGCCAATTTTTTAAGTTTTCGATCGAAAGTAGAGGATTTTAACTTTTTTTTTGATTCCCATATATATATATATATATATATACTATAGGAAGGCTCAACCTTTTGTAAGTACTCATTGTACTGAGTTAGAGTAAGGATTTGTTTTAACCGAAATGCAACGCAGCCGGTCGGATAAAGGATCAGAAAAAATTCACCAAGTTTCGTTTGGTTTTTATAAAAATTTAAATTTTGTATGCTGCTTACTTTTTTTAAGAGCTAGAAAAATAGATAGCGCCATTGGACTTAGCGTAGTTGATTTAGTTGTCCCCCACCGGGTAAGAACTTTTGTAACGCAGGACTGTGTTCTCGCACAAACTTCATTAATCTGACGTGTCAGATCCCATTGCCACATTGTGGTTATATATACAATGGTTCTAAGGCAAACCATCCAATCATTGACTAGCCTAGAGTTCACAAAGCAGCCTATCAAGGCCCAAAGAGCCGCTTGGCCGGCCACGTATGATTATTGTCAATATTGAAATAAGTACGAGCATGGAAAAGGCTTCTAACATTTAGTTTATTTTAACCTAGAACTATAATCAACATTAACTGCACATAAAGACATGCAAAATTTTAATTTTACCTTTTAATTAAACCTTGGTTGAACGAATATAAACATCTTTAAAATTTCAATGAAAATTCGAAATTTAACTGTCTATTTTACAATTTCGAACATTAAAATAAGCATTGAAAATTTGTATGAAAGATCGAATCGAATTCATCTTTAGTTTTTAGTTTTTTAACTAAATTGTGAAACAGACAAAAACTGGAAATTAAAAAAAAAAATACTTCCAACAAAATTTAAGATTTTTATTAAAATTTCTTAAGATTAAAATTCCTTAAGAAAATATGAGATTGAAGCTGATATTTCAAGCGTTTTAAATAAAATCTAGTATTCACATTTTTTGTTGAAAACTATTGTGTAGATTAATAAATTTAAAAAAAAAAAAAACAACAATTTTAAATTTAAGTAAGTTGTGAAAAAAAATTTTTTTTTGTTTAAATTTTTTTTATAATTAAAAAAAAAACTAAAAAACAAAAAACACTAATTATGAGCAAATGAATTAATTAAAAATAATAAAAGAAATACACGTTTACTTAATAACTTAGCAAATATTATAAATAAATTATAATAATTAAGTTTAATAAAGATAAAACGAAAAAAATTCTAAGAAATTTTAACTAAAACATAAACAAAAAGATATTTAAAAAAAAATCCAAAAAAAAAAGAAAACTAAAATAGACTTAAAATAAAAATAATCAGAAAGAAAACATAACTTAAAGATTCTAAAATAACAAAGTAATAAAAAATTTAATAAAAAAAAGAAACGATTATTGAAAAATTATTTAAGAACAAAACATAAAAAAAATTCTGACGCTTTAGAAGCCCTTTTATTAACCACAAAGAAAAATAAAAGAAAAATTAAAAAATAAAAAATACAAAAAAGGGTTTTAACTGTTATTAACATATTTATTAAATTAACATTAAATAAAAAAAAAAAAAAAATTAAAAAACTTTAACAAACAAAATTTAAAATTATGTTTTCTGTTAAAAAAATCTCAAAAAAAATGTGAAGAAAAGAATTATAAACTAAACAAAAAAAAAGGATTTTCTAAATTTCACAAATAAAAAACAACCAACAAGAAAAATAACTTTCTAAAATTTGTGTTAAAAATTTCTTAATTTTTTTCTATTAAATATTAGCAAAAAAACAAAACTAAAACTATTTAAATAGTTAATAACAATTAATAAATTAATATAAAACACAAATACTTTTATATAAAATAAAAAACAAAGAAAAGTCTAATTATTATATTTTTTCTGTGTTTAATTTTTTTAATTTTATTTAATGATATTTAAAATTATGTTTCTTATTTTTTCAAACTAAAATAAAATATTTAAGTACAAACTAATATCTGTATCTGTATCATAATAATAATTTTTAATTTGTCTTATTTTTTATGTTAATGGCAACAACAACAACAACTACTGTACATTTTCTTTATAATGAAAAAAAAAACATAAAATAAATTATAATTTAATTATAAATCAAAAAGAATAAAAAGACAAGTTTAAGAAAACAGAAATTATGAATTAAAAATAAAAAAAAAACAAACTCTTATGTGGTTAAGTTGAGTGAACAATTTTTAAAAACATATAAAAAAAAATTATAAGAAATGACAAAAATAAAAAAACAAATAAAAAAAATTATAAAAAATATTTAAGAAGGGTTTTATTAATGAAATACCAGTTAAATTAAAGGTAAGATGGCATTCCTCTTTCAGCAGGATCCGTTCTGCGTAAAATCCTATTAACAATCTTATATATAACAAGTAAGAAAGAATAGTGGGTCCCAGAGGCTGGGGCTCCCTTATAATGACTTGTGATGAGGAGGACGAATAGTCAACGGAACATCTTCTCTGTAATTGGCCGGCATTCGGAGATTTAAGACTCGAAATGTTTGGTCGAAGAGCCCTTGGGGACAAAACTTGGCTCTCTGATGTTGATGTAAACAGGATCCACTCCTTTATTGAACCGACCGGACGGCTGCATGGGAGTACTAGCAGCCAGATAACATAGGACCCATTGGAGACGGTGTGATATGGTAACTAATTAATGGACCCACGGGAGCTGTGCTTGATCACGGCTGCCAATGGAACCTAACCTAACCTATGGTCGGTGAAGACAGATCATATGATATCCTACACCTCAGTATTTAAAAACAACTGCTAGAGAGTGTACCCTATTTGGGATCCATGAGCAATCATAGACCCACCAGCACAAAATTATGTTATGGGGCCAAGATTTAAGTAAAAGTTCCTTGTGCTAAATATTATTTAGACACCATCATCGATATGATTTATATTTAATTGTCGTTAGTAAGCGCTTAACATCGGCTTACTTTGGACATACAAGCACAAAATTTTATCATGACATAGTAGCTATGTGAAGGTTATTGCCGACAATATGTCAATACCAATATTTATAATGAAGTAATGGTATAAGTAGCTGCTTTCGGGAGTAGTTTTTGTAATGGTCAGATTAATGGTCAAATATACATATACCAATTCCAATAAAATCTGTTAAGACTATTTAGATTGCCGATTGCTAATTTTCTATTGGCTTTGTCCTTGCGACATATATAACTTACAGTTGTTTTCCTGTTTAACGAACTTTCGCTTCTGCGAACATCAAATTAGACCAACACCATTCACTTTTTCTTATATTTTTTGCAGGAAACTTTTGCGTTTTCCTAATGACACCTTTTTTTATATTTAAAGCCCTCTGTCTGAGGAAGATCATAGCATTGTCAGATTCCTAATTTTCGGTCTCCGGGCTGAACATGTGGCTTATTTCATCATAAAACCCTCAATTTTGCATTATGTATTTTTTAAAGAATTTCTATATTTTCGATATAACAACATAAAATTTGTTATACTAAAAGTACTTTTTCTGCCAGAAATCATAGTGGAATCAGATTTTAATACTGCTGTTGAAAAGTAGAGATAATCTTATTGTATCACATACATAATTACTAACAAAAATATTGGGTTTTTGTTTTGATTTTCAAGATCTGTTTGTAAAGTGATTTAAAAAACAATCATATTCTTAGAGAAAGTAACTGCTATTTACATTCATCTAAATGAAAAAATAATAATATTGAGTTATTGGAATTTATTCTTCACTGTGCCCATTTGAATTGGATCGAACTACATATTAACGGTGCGCTGCGCGTTTTTTAAATTATCATTAAAGGAAGAAACTATAACTACCTTTTTGAAGTGAATTTATATAATGTTATAAATATAAAGTTAAAGTTCTTTTTTTTAACAAAAATCAATTAATGGTGAACTCAGATCGGAATTTGGAGAGGACATTATTGCATTACCAAACGAAATGCTGGCTGAAAACTCAATTTTTAAAAATATCTTCGGTGAATGTTTAAAGCCGTCTGATGTACAACAGTATTGTTAATTTGCCATTTTATGCCCTAAAGCTGGGATCACACGATTGCCGCAATGCACCAATTTTCACACTTTTTAATACACCAATCGTGTGACTGCACAACCAATTGGCTCATGTACCAATCGAGGACAATATTGTGCTTACTTTTACCAATCAAATACAACCCTGATGCGGCAATCGTGTGACTGTTTGCTATGCAACCACGCGTCAATAAAAATAACAAAAATGCACCAATATTTATTGCCTTCTTGTGCGGCAATCAAACAACACAAAACGCGCCAATATTTGCCTTTTTTTAATAAATTTAAACTTTTTTGTGTTTCCTATAGCAAGTAATGAAGATAAATATGTATTTATTTATTATGCATTTTAATTTTTTTTTTTAATTTTTGTTATTAACAAATATGTTTGTACATATGTTCACAAGCATACTATGTATGTAGCTGCTAAGGGCGAATATTTTTATCAAAGATATTTAATAAAATTAACATTCGAAATTGTTGAACTAATTTTTGGAATTTCATAAATTTTTCTTAAAATATTTTTAACAAAACTATTCAACAAAAAATTGTAGAGTACCTATGAACAAATTTTTCGTTTTTAATGAACATACCAACTAGAACTTCCAAACAAATAAAAAAGCTACCACAACAGCTGTTTTCGCAGTTGTCAAGTAATAACAATCGTGTGAATGTGCTGCGGCATTTATTGTACCCATTTCACTTTGTACCAACTAGCGGCAATTAAATTTGTATAAAACAGGGCAATCGTGTGATTTCAGAATATTTGATTGGTGCAATTTCTTAATTGTGCGTCAATAAAGCACAATCAAAATTGTGCCATATTGGTGCATTTGCGGCAATCGTGTGATCCCAGCTTAAGAATGGTGAAGTATGCCAAATTAATAAAGAAGTACTAAGTCTTTTAGAAGGTGAATGTTTTACATTTTTCAGCGTTGACACGGTGGAGAGCAAAAGCATAGCTGAACGGGAAAATTGTCCGGCGGAGTTTTTAAACAGTCTATCGCCATCTGGAATGCCTCCTCATAAGTTGCAAGTCAAGGTGGGAGCCATTAACATGCTTCTGAGGAATTTAAACACTAAATGAGGGCTATGCAATGGCACAAGACTGCAAGTTACACAATTGTCACAGAATCTAATATGCGCAACTTTATTAACCGGAACTGCAAAAGGCAATCCTGCATTTATTCCGAGGATTGATTTGGCTCCCATAAATCCCGACCTACCATTTATTTTGCGTAGGAGACAGTTTCCCTTAAGGTTGGCGTTTTCCATCACCATCAATAAAGCTCAAGGTCAAACGTTAGAGAGGGTGGGGATATATTTACCCAAACCAGTTTTTAGTCATGGACAATTGTACGTTGCTTTCTCAAGAGTGAAAAAAAAGATGATGTTAAGGTAAAAGTGATGCATTTAGATGGAAAACAGGGTATGTTGAAAAAATGTTGTTTGTAAAGAAGTATTATAATTTAGTTACTTACTTATTGTTATTTTTTACATATTTTACTTATGCCTATTTTTTACATATTTTTTCTTCATATGCACACCTATTAAATGTATTAAAACATTGAATAATAATTTTTTGTTTAATTTATTTTATGAGCTTTACTATGTTAGTTATTATCTAAAAGATTTTTATGCCTGGCAGGGACAGGCTTTGTGACTAGTAATATTCATAATCTTAGTTTACAAAAGCATAATGTGAAGTAATTTCTAACAAAAAAGAAAGCGAGTTGAAAAAATTACCGCTATTTTAGGTTTTGTTTATGTAACATTTTTGTTTGATTATACTGCAATGATCAGTTACGCATATTCTTTCGATCATGAAAAACATTTGAATTAACAAATAAAACACATAGATGCTATCAAAAGCTTCAACATTTCTTTTCAAAGGGCTCAACAAAATAAGGTTAATTTGTCAACTTTATTGCTTTTAAGAGAACTTCAGGAAGATGCTACAAAACAAAATGTTTTTTGTTCCAAAAAACAAACATTCTTGAAAAAGTTTTAATGTAAAATTTTCAAGGAAATTGAAAATCCAAATTTTCAATATTTTTAATCAGGCTTAAGTTCATCGAATTAAATTTTCATTTAATTATTTTTATGAAGAAAGGAATTTCACAAGGAATTGATAATCATTCATTCTTGACTGGCCTGAGATTCGAACCCAGGCGGCTGGTTACCCTGACATGTTTAGAACGCTACCACTCGATCTTCTCAGGGGGATTTGCCGTCTTACACTCGCAGCCATCGACGACTGCTGACGTCAATAGTCAAACGTCAATCCTTGAACCAAATTGTATTTTAACCTTTGGTAGATCGAAATTCGCGTTTTTAAATGATGATCCATTTTGAATTGATTTTACATGTTTTTACTTTACCTCTGTTTTTCGTACTTTTTGTCAAGGAATCTTCTGGAAGTCCAAAGTACATTTTTGTTTTTTCATGTTTGTCTTTCTTTTTCTTGTTGGCATTTTTCAGCACAACTTGAAGGACAAATGTACACATTTAGCTTTAACAATAATTAGTATTGTGGTAATTTTGTTGAACTGTTTATGGTTTTTAATCCAAATTTTCAGTATTTTTAATCAGGCTTAAATTTATCAAATTTAATTTTCATTGATTGAAAATGAATTTGAACCTATTTCTCATTAAAATTATTTAGGTTTTATGTTAGCAGTGTAATGAATTGTACCTCTTTTAGTTTTTTTAATATATTATACAGATCTCAAAACATATTTCAAAATAAACGACAAATAATACGGTTCTACACAGAAAAAATTATTTTTCCAATTCAAACAAAAAATTTGTAGAATCAAACAATTTTTTGTCTAAAATCGGTCCTACAAACAAATTCGCATATTCAAACAATTTATTTGCATTTTGTTTACTGAAAAAAAACGCCGATTTTTTTCAAACAAATAATTTTACAGAATCAAACAAAAAGTTTACTGGAAATTAATATAAATTTCAAACAAATAATTTTGCTGAATCAAACAAAAAAGTTTTGGCACAAGCAATGACGCGCACACAAGCAAGCACTGTTGGCGAAGATGAAGCAGAGCAGAGCGGCCGGCTGGCTTTGAGACACATTTTTTTGTTGGAATAATTTTTGAACGAAGTCATATTTATACTCACAGTGTTTTTCTTCATCACTCACTGTTGCTTTATCCTTTCCTTTGCTAATGAAGAAGAAATGTAACCAAAAACGGCGGCAGACCGACTCGATATGTTTTCCGCCATCATTCTATTTTTGTATTTGATGTATTTAAACAAACTGTTTGAAAAAATTGAATACGGGATTTTGTTTTTTTTTTACCAACTTTGAAACCAACCAAAAATTTATTTTGTTTATTATAATGTGTTTTTTCTGTTGTTTAAAAAAAATTAAACGTTTTTTTTACCTGCTATTGTTTTTGTTGTTTTTCTTTTTGCTGTACTTTTTTAAAGCGTCCAAAAGTAGACTGCATGTGTTTTTTGTTGTAGTTCTTATATTTGTCATAAAGAAGTGTTGCTTACAATCAATAAAGAAAAAGTGCAAAAAGACGACAACATTAAAGAGCGTTAAATATTTCATACAAAATTATGAAAACTTTAAACCAATAGCGCGTTTATTAAATTTTTGAAGAGTTGTCCACATTTTTGTTGGTTAAATAAAAATCAAACAAACATATTGATTGAATCAGTAAACAAATTTGTAGAAATCAAAAAAATTTTCAAACAAGCGTTTGTTTGAAATTAATTCGGCAATAATTTTTTCTGTGTAGTTATTAATTTATTCATAACATGGGTACTAGACATAAGTATGGCATCATATTCCGACAACAAACGGTACGAATCCTTGGTACTTACGTATTGCTTTGTATTTGGTGGGGCCAAAAGTAATCCATCTATTATAAGCTACTTAAATCGGGGCAGCTGATAAAACACAATTTAGATGTTTAAAACGATGATTTACCGAAAAACTGTTGTAGGACTAGTCAAAAACTGTTTAAAAAAAGTGTTTAGGAAGTTTTGCCGCACCTAGACCATTCCCCGTCCTTCTACCAATTATTTCGATGGATGCCAAATAGCATACTTAAAATTTGCTTGGTTTATTTCTCTTCTCTAAAACTAAGCAGTTCTTTTAACGCGTAAAGTTTCAGTAGAGGTGAAAAACTGTTTGTGATTAGATTTTAAAAGAATTTGAAAATCCGAATATCACATAGTAAACTAATTCCATTTGAAAATATTTAAACAACGTTTTTCTTTTAAATTTTTGCAAAAAAAAATCTATTTTTTGAGTTAAACCCATTTTTCTAAAACTTCTCGATATTTTTTTTTTTATATTATTTTGAGTTGTGGCGCTTTAGTTGAAATTTTAATAAAGTTTCCAAATGTTTTTTATCAACAAAACAGTATCAACTCAAAATACAACCAAATTAAAAGAAAAACAATTTAATTATTTTAAGTGTAATAAGGACTCAAATCAAAATAATATGTACCTATTTTGTTAAAACATAGGATGCATTTTTATTTAAACTATTGTTTTAACTCAAAATACTACCTTTTACTTAATATAAAGGTAGTCACTATACTATCACGAAAATGGCCTCAAATGTGGTTTTCGAGATGAAAGAGTAATCGAAATGCGTTGAAATTTTAACAGCAGATAGTTATTATTATTCCTAGTAAAAACTTCGCTTACTTTTTCAAAATTAATAGCTTCTTTAACTCATTATTTATTAGCTTTGATCTATAACTACATCTATAACAACTTCTATTACCACTTTTTCTGGAAATTTGAAAGAATTCAAGTTGAACAAAACTCAATTCAAAAACATAAAAAAATAGATACATACTAAGTCATGTTTTTAAATTGAACCATATTATGGTTAACAATGACATATTATTAATAATTGTGACTAT
This sequence comes from Pollenia angustigena, assembly GCA_930367215.1. Classification (NCBI taxonomy): domain Eukaryota; kingdom Metazoa; phylum Arthropoda; class Insecta; order Diptera; family Polleniidae; genus Pollenia; species Pollenia angustigena. The sequence continues at coordinate 180,941,042 of OV884057.1, read as the reverse complement.
ATAACGGTTAATTATTACCATATTTTTGATACTTTGGAGCATATAATTTGTAATTTCGCCCTTAATATGGGAATTTTGACCAAATTAAGTTTAATTTCCAACAAGTTATAAGAGCCAACAAACATTAGCATTGTTAAAATCCAACCGTAGTATTGTGCTCTTAGAACATGTTTACGTTCAACCATATTAATTTGCGCTTTGTAAAGACGAATTAACCACAAATTTACAACCACCTCTATACCTTCATATGGTCGGGCTTGGTCGAATTCTATACTATTTGTTCTTAATCTTCTATTACAATGTTTAAAAAAGTTTTTAGTATGAATTATTTAATTCAGAAATAAAACAAAAACGACAAAAATAGAACTGGTTTTTTATGGAACTCCTCCTTTTTAAACAAGTTTTGTAACACTTTGCTATTAGTAAATGAAAACCCAATTGAACATTTAACTTGAAATCAATTAAATGAGTCAAATCTGACACAATTTAATTTAAGTTTACAACTAATTGACTTAACTGACTGCCCATTTATTTTTAAATTTAGTACCAGACAGGCTACTTAAGGGAATAATGTGAATCTAAACATACGCTTCTTTACAAAAAGGCAAATTTTAATTTTATTTGTTGCAAAGAAACCACTATAAAAGTTGTTTATTTACGTTAAATGTAGCAAATGAATTAAAATTAAGTTCATAAATTTAGTTAATAAAGCTTAAAGCTGTTTACAGAATTTGTAGGAATCTTTATGCCTCTTAAAAGTTATTATTAGGGGAAATTTTCAAGTTTGTAGTACATATTTTTAAATATTTAGGAAAAATGTTTACAAGGTGTTTTTAATTGAAGTCATGCTTTGATATAAATTATTGATCTAAGCGACATTTTAATATTTTCGAAACTTTTGTGATATGTACATTATTTACCATTCCATTTCCATTTAAAGCCCACCCTCGTAAGATGCTACTGTAGCTAAATTTTTTCTGCCATATGTTCACTAGACTAGAAATCACGCTGCCAAATTTCGGACAGATCGGTCTATACATGACCATAGGCCCCACATTAAGCACGAAAAACACCTTAATATGCCTTTAAACCTAACGAATAACATTGTTGTTGTAAAATTTGGCTTGTAATAGCAGACTAAACAGCACAATGCCACATGCTATAAAGATCCGTACATTATAAATCATAGGCCCTATATAAATATATAACGCTATTTTAATATAATCGGCCCATAATTTACCATAGGTCCCATTTACATTTTAAGGTGTTACAACCATCAGAACGAACGCATATTGGGGTGCGGGTATAACAAGTTACTCATAAAAAGTTTACTAAACACCAGTGTTCGAAAATAAACAGAACATTTTTTAGCGTTAGGCTCACACACCCAGGATCGATATCTATTTTTTTTAGTGCTTGCGTAAACGAACACAACCCTTAAAACCGTTCGTAATCATATTCAAGAAAGAGCCGAACATTATATAGTGTTCTATTCTTCGTTAAAAACAGAACAATTGTAGTGATACTATTGACAAACAATATATTTTAATGTTCTATGATGTTTCTGCTTTGTACATTGATAAAGAAATGAACAAACAAAATATTTTGAGAAACGACCACAGCACGAACAGCTTGTGTGTGTATAGTGTATATGTTTTGCTTGTGTTAAATTATTTTGCTGGGTTTTTGTTTTGAATGTGTATTTTGTTTTTGTAGAAAATGTTTGGTTTCTTTCCCCAGCAAAGACGGACGAACATTAATGAGCTGAAGCGAACACAACGAAGTTTGTGGTTTTTAAATAAAGCGAACGGAATTTAGTGTTCTCATCTTTTGTTGAGTTGGATAAGAACAGTATTATTTGTGATCGAAGGATGACAAGCAGGGAAACGTAATTTTTTAATAATTTACTACACAAACACTATTAGCGTTTTCTACAAATCTATCGAACCGAACACTAACTCCCCGTTGCCATGTGCAAGTTCGAAAAACGCAATACACTCACACTTTTTCACTTACATTCACACAATTTTTCTACTTTCAGCCAATTAGCTGTTTCCTCGATTTTTCGTTGTAAATACGTATACACTACTTGCCAGTAGTGCTGGGATACTATCGACATTTTCTACTATCGATAGTTCAGATATCACTTTCTACATGTGCAGGAAAAGTTGAACTAGTTTTTTATCAGGCTACAGTTCGTTGTTTTTATCACTTTATTGAACGTATGATAGCTATGTATGTACGCACGTTATTTTAGATGACAGTTTTTCAGAAATTGATAAGTACATTTCTGAAGGAACCGAAGCACCAGGGACTATAAGATATTTTATTGTAACTTTAGATAATTTTCTAAATTGGTTTTGATACTCAACCCAAAAAGTAATCAATCTAGCGGATTTATCCTCTAATGGTCGTTAATTGTTTTGTAGTATGCTCGCAATTGCAATTGCATTTAGATTTGCATTTTTTATACAACATTACAAAAGTATTTGACATTTCCGTCCCTATGTAAACATGTACAAATTTCGACTTAAAGGCCTTTAATTAGCAGTAAAAAAGCACAGCTAAGCAATCCATACCACATGCCATTCTTGTTGTTTGTATTCATTGCTGTATTTTTAATAATAATAATATCCATATTGATATTTTTCCTATCGATATTTTCGATATTTTAAGACTATCAATAATATCGATAGTACTATCGATAATTTCCCAGCACTACTTGCAAGTAATGACTTGCATGTGGAAACTTAGGGTAAGGAGCGATATTAAGTGTTTATTTTCGAACACTACTTAGAACATTTTTTTTTTTTTTCATTAAGATTTTGGTATGCAATTAATTGGTTATATTTACATAACCCCTTGCAGACTCGGCAAGTAACTTGCGCAACTAACTTGCCGAGTCTGAAAGTCAAAGTCAAAGACAAAGTCTGTACAAATTTTTTTTCCTTGCCCCGACCTTACCGCTGACGTTTACAAACCAAGAGTTGCGCAAGTAACTTGCCGAGAGTGAAAGGCGTCATATTCTTAAGCATATTTCTCTGTTTGCTTTGAACTTACTTACTTGCTTATTGTAAAATTGTTTATGAATGAAAAAACTTGCCCTTGTTATTAAATTACTTAGAAGTTTATTCCCTAAATTTAGTTTTATTGGATGAGTAATGAATTTATTTGTTTTCATTACATATTCTTGAGTAAAAAGAGACAATACATATTCTCCTTTAACAAACAAAAAAAGAAAAAATCCATATGTAAATATAAATTAGTTTTGTTGTAATTACTTGCTATGCAAGTCTTGAGTGTCACTTAGTTTTGTTGTCAATATAATTAAAACACAAATTAATCTCTGTTCATTTTCCGTTTATTTAAACAAATCAAAAATAATTAAATAACTTTATTTAAACAAATCCAAATATAACTATAATTACAATTACTTGCTATGCAAGTCTTGAGTGTCAGTGCTGAACTAACTTTTAATCTGAAACTATAAACTAAAGAACTCTACAACTTCTAGAGGAAGAAGAAGAAGCCACGGCAAAAATGCTTATCAGCATAAACGGACTCACATTTCATGTGAACGGAATTTGCAGGTAAGAAATGCAACGTAGCGTCTGCTATGAAAAAAAGGTATTTTATTCAGTTATTTTGGGACGCGCGTGCAGCGCTAATTTTGAAGAAGTGTTTATTGTTGCAATTTTTTTATTTTGCACAATAGCTTTTGTTGCTGTACTTTCGTACCTTAACTGTTCCCCCCTTTAAGCATCGGACGTCCTCGTCTGATCATATCTGCTAAGAATATTGTTGATTTCAACCTTACGTTGCCTTTTGGCGAGAACGTATGCAACGCATATTATTACAATAAGAACAAAAAGAGAGGCTGAGGTGTAAAAAGTGCCTCTTACTTTCAAATGAAGGTGTGATATATGGTCTAGGTTTTCAATATTTAAATCATGAAGGTATTGAAGTGATAAGATAGCGGTATGATCAGTTAAGTTAACAGTGTGAGCTATAGGAATTTCGGGGCTTTTAAAAGCAATTTTTCGGCAATTTTTGAATTCCGTTGAATTAACTTTTAAGGTATTGTCAAAAGTTATGAGGTATGTACCCGTTTGTAGGGTTTTTGTTACATTCTCGTAAATCACTTTGGAGGGTTGATTATTTATAATAACAATGCCATCGTCAATCTCTTTCAGAGGTGGCATATTATGCGCGGAATTTGTGTTACAAGTTGCCGTGTTATTATTTAATAAAGTGTCTAGGCATGAAGTATTTTCAAGGTTAAATGTTTTACAAAATGAAGTTGTAGATTTCTTTTTACAATCTTTTAACATGATATATTTGTAGCCACATTTTGCTACATCACTTACTTTAAATGACAAAATTTTATTATTATGAACGACTGGAAAAATTAATTTTTTATTACAAAATTTTATAATTTTTGGAAATTTTATCAAAAACGTAATAACATTTTCGGTCTGCAAAATCTTTAGTTTTGAATTTACAATTATCTCAGTAATGCTTACATTTAAATCTATTTCGGATTTTAAAACAAAACTTACTTCCGAGCTATCTAACAGAATGGGATTGATCATTTGGAGTTTCCCCAAGGTTATGGACAAAGCTAGGTTATCTAGTTCCCTAAGTACTGCTCTATTTCTTTCGCCTAACAAACTATAAAGGTATCCTGAATCGATTTCAGTAGCCTTAGTTTTACTTACAAGTGTGTTCACAGTCGTAGTTAATTTGTTTATTTGCGATTGCATATCGGTGTTTATGATTATCTGGGCATTACTTGCAGTAACTAATTCATCTTGTTTGCTACGCACTTCGGTAAAGTCATCGTAATCTGGCGTACCAGCTATGTATTTCAGCGCGGTTCCAAGAACGTTAATGCTACGTGCGTGCCTGTGGTGTATGCGCAGGGATTCTATTGTCTTCTCTATTTGGTCCACATCTGATTCTAGCAGTTTTCTCATGTGTGATTTTGGTAGTAGGTCCGTTAGATTTCTGGTTTCTTCTGCTATGGTAGTAAAGTTTGTCAAGTCCGTTACATGGGCCAACATTCCATAATTTTCATAGATTGCAACATTTCCGTCCGCTACAGGAATATAGTGTGAAGAAGTATAGTCCAGGATGGTGGCATAGCTAGCGAGTACAAAGACTGCAAATATTAGGATGCTGTAATGAGGAAACGAATGTTATCTTTATGCACTATTTTGTCATCAATTTTAAGAGTTGTGCCTAGATCTTGTTGGACAGTCTTTTCGACAAAAAGTTTGCTAATTTTATTCCCCAATCTCTTATTAACTTTCACAAAAACTTTATCTCCAGGATTATATGTTTTAGTTACTGTCTTTTTGTTATGATAATCAAGGTCTGATTTTTGTTTGGCAAGAATTTTCGCACGAATATTTTCTTTCAAGTTTTCTGGAATTGATTGAATTATATCTATGGGCTTATGGTTAGTAGTAGAATGGATTGTTCTATTGTATTTTGCAGTTGCCATTAAGACAAGCTCTGTAGAGTCATCTATTGCGTACTCTAGTTTTAGGCATCTTGCAATTTCCGCAAGTGTTCCGTGGAAACGCTCGACTTGGCCATTAGAGGTACTATGCATGGGTGGAGTTGCGTAAATGTTTGCTCCGAAGTTATTCTTTATTAACGATCTTATGGTTTGTGAAGTTAGTGACTTTTCGTTGTCGCAAACTATTGTTTCCGTGCCTTTGTAAAAGTTAAGTATCTCCAGAAGGGCTGGTTTAACGTCTACTATCGCTCGAGAGGGTATAGGTTTTACAATAGCGAACTTAGAAAATTTATCGAGACATGTTAAATAGAATTTCTTATCAGTATTGTAAATATCGACATGGAGGATCTCGCCTGGGAAGGAGGGTATGGGGGTCTCAGCGATCTCATGTTTTTTTGGATGTCTTTGATATTTCGCTAGCCGACAGATTTTGCAGTTTGCTGTAATTTCTTTTAACTTTTTAGCTATATCTGGGAAAAAATAATCCTGAAGAACTTGTTTCGTATTTTCTGAAACAGAACGGTGTGCCCTATTGTGTTCATTTGTTAAAATTTCAATTTGATCACTTGCATTAAAGATATCTGTAACAAATTTATTAGCGTACCTGAATTTTACAGAAGGGAAATTCGATATAAGAAGGTGTTGGATTTGAGCAAGGGTATGTAAATCACAATTAATCGCGTTCACTACTTCTGGGTTTATGCAGTCCTTAATAGTATTTAAAAGATCGTCAATTTCTTGATATGAAATGCGATGTCGAATGCGATTTTTAAAAAGAATTTTTGTTTCTTTATTTTGTTCTGAACCATGATTGATTAAAATCTGGTTTTTGAAACAGTTAATTGGGTTTTCGACCGCGGGAATAATTTCGGTGAGTGACATCTCACTTCCACAAGCTTGTAGTGAGCATGTAGATGTGGTATCCATTGTAATGTTAACAAATTGTCTGGAAAGGGCGTCTGCAACAATATTGTCTTTGCCGGGCTTGTAGAAAAATGTTGGCGAGTACTCTTCAATGAAAGCTCTCCAGCGCTTTAATTTAGAGTTTGGGTTTTTATCAGATATCGAAAAGGTTAGGGGTTGGTGGTCGGTGAAGATGTTTAAATTATTTACCCCGTAAAGATAGTGTCTAAGATTTTTTAAGGCCCATACGATAGCTAAAAGTTCGCGTTCGTTGGTTGCGTAGGTTTCTTCGGCGGGTGACAAGGTCCTTGAAATCATGGTAATTGGACGACCATTTTGAGAAAGAACGGCGCCAATAGCATGGGATGACGCATCAGTCGTAAGGTCAAAAGGTCTATCGAAATTTGGATAAAGGAGAAGTACATCTTCGGAAGAAAGGATATTCTTAATTTTTTTGAATGAGTGAATGGCATCAGCATCAAGGTCAATTTTAACTTGCTTCGAATGTTTTGTCCCCACATGACCATTTTCTCCACGTAAATATTTAGTCAGAGGTTTCGCTATAGCCGCATAGTCTTTAACGAATTTTCTATAATAACCGGCCAACCCTAGAAATGACCTTAAGCTCCTTAAGGTTGTTGGCGTTTCGTAGTTGACTATGGTTTCAATTTTCTTTGGACACGTTCTGATACCGTCGGTTGAAACGACAAAGCCCAAATACTCGACAGAGGTTTTAAAGAATTTGGACTTTTCTAAAGAAACTCTCATGTTAGCATGGTAAAGTTTTAGTAAGATGTTTTGGATGTCATCTATATGCTTCTGCTCAGAGTCAGAAAATATGATGATATCATCGATATAGACGTGACATGACTTTCCGATTTCATCACGTAAAACATCATCGATGGCACGCTGAAAAATGCTCGGGGCGTTTTTTAATCCAAATGGTAAACGACAGAACTCGTATTTACCATTATTCACGCTGAAAGCAGTTTTTTTCCGGTCGTGTTCGGCCAAGTTAATCTGGTGGAAGCCACTTTTTAAGTCCAAGGTTGTAAAGAACTTAGATTTGCCAAGATTTGAAAGTATAACAGACGGATCAGGTATAGGATATTTATCAGGGATAGTTTTTGAATTAAGTTTAGTGTAGTCGAACACGAGGCGTTTATTGGGCTTGCCCAATTCGTCTGTGCCTTTCTTGTCGACAACCCAAACAGGGCTGTTATAGGGAGATCGGGATGGCTTTATAATGCCATTTTTTAAAAGTTCCTTAACCTCTTTATTGACAAATTCTATCATCGAAATGGGGTAGGATTGGTATTTAGAATATATGGGCTCCTGATCTTTTGTTTTAATTGTTGCGGAAATTTTCGTGTTAAAGGGTAAGGCTTCATTCGGGTTAGCGAAAACACCAGCATTTTCGTTTATTATTTGAAAAAATTTCTTTTCTACATTTTTTGGGATAGAGACATTTTCTATTAAAGAATTCACTGCATCTAGCTTAAGATATTTCAATTTTTCTTCGCCGCCGTTATAATAAATCATGTCTTTTTCTGTGTTAATCACGCCCTTTATGCTTTTTATGAAGCTAAAACCTATGATACCGTCAAATAGAGACAGGTTCGGTAAAATAAAAAATGTTTCAGTATGATTTAGGACATTTACTAGTGTTTTGTTGTTGATTGTATCAGCACCATGAATGGATTTGACTAAAAATGGTTTTTCGACTTCTTTAATGTTTTTTAATCCGTTAATATTGGTGATATAACTTTTAGAGGCACCAGTGTCGATTAAAAGTTTAATGTTTTTGCCACCTATCATTCGCTCAATGTAGGGGAGAACTGACCCTCCCTTAAAAAATTAATCTCATCTTCGAAAGGTGGATCAGAAAAAGTAGGGTTTTCATACGGCTCTTGGTTACCAGAGAAGTTTGGCTCATCGCCGTAGTCATGTGTTTCCAAGGTTTCGAGACCTTCGTTTTGCAACATCTCTTGGCCAAGGTGGTTAATCCTTTGGACCTTCTGAGGGACCTGTCTTTCGGATGTTAAACCTCGCTTTTGTGTTTGAAAACCCTGAAAGTTGTTTGTTCGCACCGTACGCATGCTTACATCAGTGTCCAGGGATTGGGATACTGGTTGAGAGTCACTAGCTTGTTGGCCTACAGGCTGAAAAGGATTTTGGGCGAAATTTCGGAAATTCGAATTTGCAACATTATGGCGTTGTGATTGGTTAGATGCCTGTTGAGGGCGATTTTGATAAAATGGAGTAGTTTGTTGACCGACAAAGTTTTGCGGAGGCTGAGAATAGTTATTTTGCTGACCGAAGGAGTTCTGTTTAACACGCTGTATGTTTTGTCCTAAGGCTGTGTGTGTTGAGGGACTCATTAAAGCCTTGTTTAAACCATTACTGTAAATGGCAGCAAAATGATAGCGGTTTTGATTTGCTTCTAGCTCTTGTGCTAGTGCCAGAGCTGATGGCAAGTCTGCAGGCTTGCACGAAAACAAGGTGTCACATAAGGGCTTCCTAACTCCCGAAACAAAGACACGCAAAGCCTGTTCACGGTATTTTTGGTTCAGTGACTGAATCAAATTGGCATCTCCTTCATTCGACATTATAATTTTGTTCACAATCGCGGTTAACTTACGCTCTACTTCGTCGTAAAATTGGATAATAGTTTTCTGTCCCTGCCTTAAAGTGGAGAGCTCTTGCTCTAACGTAAAGATGGATTTTTTATCCATGTAAGTAAAATCAAGCCGTGCTATAATAGCCTTAAAGTTAAGGACTGTGTTATAAGTGCTTACCGCAGCGTCTGCGTTACCCACGACTTTGTTTCTCAGAATAGCTACCGCCTGGTAGTACTTTGAGCTTCCTACATAAGGTTCAAATAATTTATGGGCTGTTGTGGCGGCCTGACGCCAAGAGACATATCTGGTGGGGTCGCCTTTAAATTCTGGGACAGATTTAATTATATCTAGAGTTTCCTCACATGTCCTATTGGGTACTATTTCTATTTCCTTATATGCTTCTACGGCAGAAGGTGGCTCTAAGGATTGGAGTCGCCTAGTAAGGTCGGCAATAGTTGCTTCAAAGCTTTCTTTTGTTCTTTGGACTGCTTGTTGGATAGCAGTGTCCAAGAGAACTTGCAAATTTTCAGAATTCATTTCCTCTTTGTTCTCAATTTTTTTTTCAGAAATTAATAGTGATTGTAGCCTAGCTAAAATAACGTCAAACTCTTCAGGATCTTCCTGTGGTCTTGACATGAACTCTAGGGAAAAACCAAAGATCAACTCAGAATTCTTTTCACGTAAATTTCACTTTAAATTGCAAAGGTAATAACTGTTACAATAATAAAAATAAAAAATTTTACGAAATTTCAAAAATTTAGATCCGATTTGTTTTTTTTTAAAAAAAAAATTTTATAAAAAATAATAGATAGCAATCAATAGTAATAATAAAAAATAGAATTCTTACAAATAAATCATCACGGCTTTGGCTCCTTCTGGTTCTAAATGCAACTTTTCTGGCTGGAATGTAACTGCTCAAGACTCGGCTTCACTAAGGGTCCTTTGCAACTGCTCACGGCTTGGCTTTTCTAAGTTGTTGATTGATGGATTAGTTTTTGTTATATTTTTTGCTTTTTGGTGATGAATGCTTTTTATATTTTTAAGAATTGTATTAGGTTTTTAGCACCAGTATGGTAGTAATTTTTTAAATTTTCAATAAGCAATGTAATTTTTATTCACAAGTATGGTGAATGTCTTTGTTGTTTAAATTTTAATTTTTTCTTAAACACTGTTTTTTATTATAAAAAAGTTATTTTTCTTTTCACTTCAATGATGACTTAGTTTTTATCTGCTCACTGTATGGTGATTGTCTTTGTTGTTTAAATTTTAATTTTTTTTAAACACTGTTTTTTATTATAAAAGGTTATTTTTCTTTTCACTTCAATGGTGACTTAGTTTTTATCTGCTCACTGTATGGTGATTGTCTTTGTTGTTTAAATTTTAATTTTTTTTAAACACTGTTTTTTTTTATAAAAGGTTATTTTTCTTTTCACTTCAATGGTGACTGTTTTTTTCCGTTGGGCGCCAATTAGTTTTGTTGTAATTACTTGCTATGCAAGTCTTGAGTGTCACTTAGTTTTGTTGTCAATATAATTAAAACACAAATTAATCTCTGTTTATTTTCCGTTTATTTAAACAAATCAAAAAATAATTAAATAACTTTATTTAAACAAATCCAAATATAACTATAATTACAATTACTTGCTATGCAAGTCTTGAGTGTCAGTGCTGAACTAACTTTTAATCTGAAACTATAAACTAAAGAACTCTACAACTTCTAGAGGAAGAAGAAGAAGCCACGGCAAAAATGCTTATCAGCATAAACGGACTCACATTTCATGTGAACGGAATTTGCAGGTAAGAAATGCAACGTAGCGTCTGCTATGAAAAAAAGGTATTTTATTCAGTTATTTTGGGACGCGCGTGCAGCGCTAATTTTGAAGAAGTGTTTATTGTTGCAATTTTTTTATTTTGCACAATAGCTTTTGTTGCTGTACTTTCGTACCTTAACTTATATAAACAAAATACTCAAATAAAACTTAGTTGCCATTTAAAATGTATCTCTAGCAAAAGTTACTTATTACGATATTACGAATTTCATTAAAAACATCATCATTAAGCTTTGAACGTTATTAGAACTAAAACGTATCACTAGAGATCATCATTATCATTTCTAGTTCGTTATTTAAAATAACTGCCTGCCTAGCTTGTCTCTATAATCTAGAGTACATTTAGATTCAGTTGCGGTTTTGAGATCATTGCGAACGTTACAATTTAAATTAGATACGGAAAATTCGACTCCTACATCAGAAGTAAGAAAAAAGTGCAAATTATACATGAAGAGAGTGGATTTGTGTGAGAAGAAGAGCTCTTTGATTAAAATACATCTTTATAAAAACTAATTCTTTAAGATTTTACAGTGAAGTATTCATACACACGCGTTCATTTATAAAAACGAAAAAAGAACACTTGACCCGTTTGTTTAAATGAACAAAACTAAAAATTATTTAATGTAATTTTAAATTATGTTATTTCCTATTAAAAAAAAAGATGAGCCCAGTGAATTGTGAAAATGTTTGAAAAGCCCAAAATAATTTGTTAAATTTGCTCGAAAAAAAACAAAACAATCCAAATTAATCAACTGAAACCATCAAATAACAAATTAAATAAAAGAGACGCCATTATTTATTATTACATGCTAAGTACTTGTTTCTAAGAGCTGAACATTTCAAATTCTAGCTTAATTAAATTCGTTCATTAATAAATATCACTGTGTTTTCCCAAAAAGAGCTCTCGACACCACATGTTAATTGCATCATTTAAAGTAAGGAATTCAAACAAATTTAATTAAAGATAATAATAAAAAAAAAAAACAGAAAATATTTAAAAGATTGGGCAAGAATTCGAAGAAATTAAATTTTGTTTCATTAATGAGTTTGTGGCTTAGCTTTCAAGCATGTTTGTTATTGTATTTCTGTGCTTAAATTAATTAATTGTTTAAAAGGCAAGAGTTTAGTTATTTTATATTTGAAAATATTAAATTAAAAGAAAACGCTTATTCAACAAACAAAACAATAAAATATTTTTTATTTTAATCGCCATTCATTAACAAACAACACCAGTCAGCAGCAAAAGTTAAAAAGAGCAAAAACAGCGGGAATAAAATCATCATCATCTGCATCGTTAGATTCACTGTCATGAAGCGTAAAATGATGATGTTTTGCCATCGTAATGGCAGCTATAGATTTTTTGCATTGTTGTTATTGCTGTCGTCGTTTTTAATCTTAATTAGTGTATCCTGTGTGTCAGGTGCACGCCATGATCGTCAGAAAACAACAAATATGGAAGCAAAAGTCGGCTCATATGCAGTTTTTAATTGTTATATTGATTTTCCATATGATTTTCCAATACCGTATGTGGTACACTGGAGCAAAGATGTGAGTATTAAACAAAAAGATTAACAAGACATACTTATGTAGCCCTAAAGGTGGAAGTAAATGAGACGCGTTAGTGTGTGCGCGCTCTGAAAAAAGTTAAACTAGTGTTTTTTCATTGTACAAGTTACATTGAAAAACATTTTGATACATTTGCGTCTGGGTAACCATCTTTGAACTTTTTAACGCGTTGCGCATTCTTAAAAAGTAATCAGCTGACATAAAAAAAGAGTAATTTAAACAGATTTGTGAATCATGGAGTAAAAATTTATTGAAGAGGTTGACAAAAATACAGTGTTGTAAAGTGTGGTTAAATTTTAAGCGCCGATGTTGATTTTGAATAAAACACAATTTATTTAAGAAATTATTGTCATTTCTTTTTATTACGATAATATTCGTATGGTTCAATTATGTATGGAACAAAATATCGGCCAAATGGCAGCAGCGACCTTGGCGGCATACCTCCATCCGATGGTCCAAATTTTCGATGACGCTGAGGTATAAGGTTGTATGCCGTTAATGTGGCGAATTATCTCATTATTTAGCTCTTGAATTGTTGCTGGCTTATCGACGTACACCTTTTCTTTCAAATAACCCCAAAGAAAGAAGTCCAACAGTGTTAAATCACATGATCTTGGCAGCCAATTGACATCGCATTCACGTGAGATAATACGGTCATTGAATTTGTCGCGCATCAGAGCCGTTGTTTCGTTAGCTGTGTGGCAAGTAGCACCGTCCTGTTGAAACCACATATCGTCCACATGTATATTTTCCAATTCGGGCCATAAAAAAGGCCCGGTGATGCCGCTAGCCCATAAACCGCACCAAACAGTCACTCTTTGTGGGTGCATTGGTTTTTCGACAACCACTCTTGGATTATCATTTGCCCAAATGCGGTAATTCCGCTAATTGACGAATCCACTGAGGAGAAAATGTGCCTCAATACTGAATCACGAAGTGCACGATAAGAATTTTTATTTGAACGCGCATTTTCATAATAAGCCTGAATAACTTTACCGTGTTGCTTGATTGTGTATCTTTCCATGGTTTAAATTGAGTTAGTCTAATAATTGAAAAATGTCAAATGATAAACAGAAAAAAAACCTGACATTAAGGTATGGTTCACATTCAACATCGGCCCTTAAAATTTAACTACCCCTTATAACAATTAATAACTCGCGTCGTGTAACTTGCCATTATTTATGAGCTAAGGTATTAAAACGCACGATACTCGCCGACGAGTTAACGAGTGTTATGTCATTCTACCTTAACCCTTTTGCACTCCTTGGGTCAATTTGACCCAATTTTGGTTTTCAAACGCAAAATTTGTCCCTTTTAATATAAGATATGGACGTGAAACTTCAATTTATCCATTACAGGGCCAAAAATTATAAATTTAAATGAAAATAATAAAATTTTAGTTTTTCCTTCCCCCTCCAAAAAACACGATTTACACACATTTAATATCCTTTGGGTCAATATGACCCAACATGCGATATTGCAAGTTTAATTCCACTTTAAAATTTGTTTTCTATTGAATTGAGTTCATCTTCATTCAGAATCATCGATAAATAATTTTTTCGGTCAAATAATCAATAGAATCGCTTTTGGTTTTATTTCACTTAAATATGAAATGCTGTTAACATTTTATTGTTGGGTCATATTGACCCAAAGGATCATAGGAAGGGCACATATCCAAGGGATGCAGAAGGGTTAAAAGACGAATTAACTTATTTGAATATTCCAAAAAAAAAAAAAAAATGATTTTGTTTAGCTTTTTTAATCCGATAGTTTTAAAAACAAATTTTTGTGATTTCCAAAATTTTTTCATATTTTTAGTACACTTCGAAAGGCCTTGCTAGTCAATTTTTACATATTTTTGATAACTTATTCAAAGGACTCTTGCTTTACTTTTTTGTTCATAATTTTCTTAAAAATTTAAAAATATATAGGTCAAGGCCCATCTATCAGGTCTGCTTACTTGTACAAAAACAAAAAACGATTCTTTTTAGTTGTCAAAACTTTACTACCACATATGTATACAAAGCAAAAGGAAAAACGTATATATGTGACATACCATAAACGTAAACAAACGTATACATGCACATGTAAGCAAAATGTAAACAACTTTTAACAACTAAAAAGAACATAAACAATGATCATCAGGCTTCTTGCGCAGACCTTTTCAATGGGCCTTGATATAGGTGTACTAAAAAATATCACAAAATTGCGGAAAACAAAAAAAGTTTTTTAAACAATCCGATTTTGCGTGAAAGCCCCTTATATTTTGGATGTTTTGATACCTTTAAGTTTTAAAGAAAACTTAATATAAAATATTTATAAACACTTACATTGAGTAATTAAAAAATGTAGAGGACATCATATTTAATAATGCCCTGAATGTATTACTTTAGTGTTCCGATACTGTTCTGTAATTTTCCCCCCTCGCTTTTGATATATTAACCATAGTTTTATACCAAAGTGTACCATTCGTTGTTTTCCACCATTCTCTGTAAAATTCCCACATTCTTTAAGTTAGGCAAATGTTGTTTCTCCGCTCAGTGGGCTACAAGTAATGTTTTCTATTAAAAATCAGATCTGTGTTCAGTTTAGTTTAGTTTAAGTATAAGAATGTGATATCCTCAAGCTGTTATTAGATGTGTGAGCTTTTGTTATTGTTTCCTTGTTATGAATTGCCGCCTTAATAAGTCTCTCTGATATCCATCGTACATATATTTACAAATGTCCCGAACTCAATAAATTCTTTTTATTTTTGGAACATTTCAGAATCTCGAATAGTACTCATATCACTAATTGAAGCATTTTAGTGTTATGAGCATATTTTTAAGAATAGTGTTATTTATATTTTAAAGTTTTGTAAAACAAAAGTATCTAAATAAACACGAATTTGCATATAAATACGGTGACGATCCGTTCTGTATTATACAGAACAGTACTGTCTTTAAGAGTTTTGTTCTGGGTGAATTTGTTTTTTAAGCAAAAAAACATTTAATCGTTCTGTATTTTATTTAATGTTCTGTATTTGTACTGTATTTTATAAAATACATAAAACGACTTGTCATTCCAGGAAACTTATAAAGTTTCTCATTTTTTCTATAATTTTTAGAAATCATAAAAAATGTGTAACAGATCTTATTGAATGCCTAACTGACACTAAAGCCACTTCAAGCAGCATGTATTTTGCAGTGGCAATGTCAGATGTAAAATCCATAAGTATAAAGAGATGGTTTATAATGTTTTCCCACTTTCGTTTTTGTTTATTTATTTTCACTTTCACGTTTCATATAAAATTCTATACGAACGTTTACGTTCGAAATTGTTGAACAGGCAGTCTTTGAATCACAATTTTTAAGTGTCTTAAAAATGAAATAAATAAAAAAATACACTACCAGACTTGTAGACTGGTAGTGTATAAAGTCATTTCTGAAAATTTGAAGGAATAGAACTATTACAAAAGAGCTTCACAAAATACATAACTGAAATTTAGCTCATAGAATAAATTCGAAAAATGAAAAATGTTGAATATAATATAAAGTAACCTTCGGAAGGAAATAATTCCCAGTTTCTAATCGGGTACGCTGAATCCAGTGCTAACAATTTTTGTAAGCTCTTGTTTTTTAAGATATAAAATTGCCTTTAAGTAAGGTTAAACCTTTTTCTAATACCTATGTGCAGTCGTTTTATAAACATATTCTTATTTTTATTTTTTGTACTGCCTGCCGTCGTCAATGGCGGTGAGTGTTATACGGCAAAGTTTTATTAGGAGATAGTGTGCTTACTATCGCAATACAGTAAACTCTCGGTAATGTGAACTTCCAACATAGCGAATTATCCAGTAATGTGAACACCTAATTTTTATATTAGCGCTGTAAATAGTGAACAAAGTTTAATGGCTCTTAAAAGTGAACAAACATGTTGGAGATTTTTGTTTTTTTCCTAATTTTGGGGAACATGCATACACATTTTGAGATTTGTTATTGAAGGTCATTTGTATTTTGTTAAGCATAGAAATCGCTTGAATTTTATATTTTGTCGTATACACCTGTGTATTAACAAAAAATCTTTATACAAGTGGTTTGTTAAGATGAGAAATTAAAACCTTCCGTGAAATGAATTGATGCTGAAAGTTAAAGCGAAACAGCTTCATTCCAATTTAAATGAAAATGAACACATCTTCAATGCAAGCGATAGGTGGCTTCAAAAATTAGAACAGAGATACGAATTCCGACTTTTAGAGAAAAGCTTTCAACGCAACCTCATCTGGCAGATCCTTTCAAATGTAAGCTAAGAGCAAAGATATATAAACTGGGCTTATCAAAAAATCAGCTTTACAATGCAGATGAGTCAGGCTTATTTTGGAAAATTCTTTCTCAAAAGACGTATGTAGCATCATTAAAAAAAACGCACCATGTGCGAAGATGGAGAGGCAAAGAGTTACATTTATTTGCTGTGTATATGATAAGAGTTGAAATATTTTATTTAATTTTTTTTAATGTAAATATTTAATATAAAAGGAAACTTTTAAATAACAAATCGTTAAGTTTGCAATAAATTATATGTTATGTTACAAATACCAAGAGTTTCGATACCCTCTGACTTTTTTAAGCAAAAAAAAAAACACAGTTTGGCGCATGAAATTTTTAACATTGAAAATGTGAACTACCTTGGTTTTTATTAGTTCACATTATTGCGTGTTCACTTTATGTCAAATCAACCTGTCCGTAAAGGCGTGGGTTCGATTCCCGCGACAGGCAAGAATGAAAAATAATCAATAAACTTTAATTAGTTTCATGTTGAAAAATTCCTTTCTTCATAAAAATAACACTACGTGACAAAATTTCAACAAAGTCGTGACCAAATGAATTTGACGCCTAATCTTTATGTAAAATTACCGGCTGAATCCGAATATGAGTCAGAATTGTCAAAAGTAGAACAGTTTTTGAGATATTCCAAAATAACCGTTATTTGTGTTTTTAAAAAAGATGATGTGACTGAAATGCAAATATCTTCAAAAATTTTAAACGGATTGTGTGATTCTTTCTTTCTAGTGAAAGGTTATAAAATTTCTAAAATAACCATGGATTGCTAGTGAAGATTTGTTAAGAAATGACAGAGTTACGTGGGACAAAATTACAAGCTTAATTGAAAATTTTATGATTTTGTTCAATTTTGCTCTTTTCAAGTTATTTTTTTTAAACCAATGATTAAAAAAACTTAATGTTTTATTACATGCGACATTAGATTATTTTAAAATGAACATTTAACGCCCAACAAGACATAGATTGGTACAAAAATGACAAAGCTACAGAAGATTTAGTAAATTAACCCACATAGAAATTCAATAGTTTTAAGCAATTTTTAATATTTATTTTTACTAAAAATTTAACTTTGTATTTTAATTTGTTGTGGGTTAGTTCAATTAATCTTCTGTAACTTTGTCATTTTTGCACCGATCCGGATCCTATTGGGCACAAAATGTTCGTATTGAAATAGGCTAAAGTTTTATTTTTTGGATATTTGCATTTCAGTCACAGCATCTTTTTTAAAAACACAAATAACGGTTATTTTGGAATATCTTAAAAACTGTTCTACTTTTGACAATTTTGACTTCATATTCGGATTCAGCGGAAAATTTTACATAAAGATTAGACGTCAAATTCATTTGGTCAAAAAATAGTCACGTAGTATAATTTAATGAAAATCAAATTCAATGTACACAGAAAAAACTATTTTTCCAATTCAAACAAAAAATTTGTAGAATCAAAAAATTTTTTGTCTGAAATCCGTCCTATAAACAAATTCGCATATTCAAACAATTTATTTGCATTTTGTTTATTGAAAAAACCACTGATTTTTTCAAACAAATAATTTAACTGAATCAAACAAAAAGTTTACTGAAATTCATATACTAAATTTCAAAATCAAAAAAAAAAACAGGTTTTTGCACAAGCAATGATGCGCACACAAGCAGGCACTGTATTAGAAGATGATGGCAGAGAGAGCAGAGCGGCCTGCTCGCTTTGAAGCACATTTTTTTGTTGGAATAATTTTTGAACGAAGTTCTTTTTTTATACACACAATGTTTTTCGTCATCACTCACTGTTGCTGTATCCTTTCCTTTGCTAATGAAGAAGAAATGTAACCCAAAAACGGCGACAGACAGACTCGATATGTTTTTCGTCATCATTATATTTTTGTATTTGATGTATTTAAGCAAACAGTTTGAAAAAATTGAATACGGGATTTGGTTTTTTTTTAACCAACTTTGAAACCAACCAAAAATTTATTTTGTTTCTTATAATGTTGTTGTTGTTTCTGTTGTTTAAAAAGAGTGAAACGTTTTTTTACCTGCTATTTTTTTTTTTTTTTTTTTTACTTCAAACCTCTTCATCTTTCTTACTGTTGTACTTTTTTAAAGTGTCCAAAAATAGACTGTATGTGTTTTTTGTTGTAGTTCTTATATTTCACATTAGGAAGTGTTGCTTACAATCAAATAAAAAAATGCAAAAAGACGACAACATTAAAAATCGTTAAATATTTCATACAAAATTATGAAAACTTGAAACCAATAACGCGTGTATTATATTTTTGAATGGTTGTCAACATTTTTGTTGGTTAAATAAAAATCAAACAAAAATTTTAATTGAATCAGTAAAAAAATTTGTAGAAATTAAAAAAATTTTCAAACAAGCGTTTGTTTGAAAATAATTCGGCAATAATTTTTTCTGTGTATCTTAGCCTGATTAAAATATCAAAATTTAGATGGAAGACCATAAACAATACTACAATACTAATTAAAAACATTAACATTTTCCCAAAACATACTTGCCCTTTATCACCACTTTTGTTGGGGGCCCGCATTAAGATATTGCATTTTATGAAATTTTTAATTAAATTTTATTTTACGTGCTTAATTCCCAATTTTTATTCTTGATAAATACACTGAAATAATCTAGTTTCTATGCGCATTTCACTGGTTGCTTATGCTAGATCATCAGGAAACATTCTCCCCAAAAATTTCAGAAAATATTAAGATATTACCAAATAAAACTGCAGAGTGAATAAGAATTGCAAACACTCAAAAAGTCTTTTTTGCAACGATATCAAAGTTTAAACAAAATACTAACAACGAACAGTGAATTTTTCTTTTCCGACATTCCCCACTGCAATTGGTTAAATTTAATTGTAATAATTTGGTTTTTTTGAAAAATATTGTAAACAGTTTTGTTTGCAATTTTTATATGTCTAGAGAAAATTAGATGATTAGCTGCATTTTTCAATTTTTTATGAATTTTTAACAAACGAAAATTTCGAAATTTGGCTAAGAAACTATTTTTGTTTCTATGTTTTTTTTTTTTTTTTTTTTTTGCCAAAAAGATTTATGTTTCTTAAACAACTGCGCATTAGAAAAAAGTTTAACTTTACATAAAGGTTATTTTATTGCGAAATGTCTTTCTTTCTTGTTTTAGTGTTTTCAAAATAATAAAACGTTTTTGAGTTATGCAGCCTCCGTCATATTCGATATTACGGTATATCTCGAAACCAAGAGCTAATCTAAAAAAAAGTTAGCACAACTGGACTCAGCGTACCTGAATTAAGTTAAAACACCAGGTACGCCCGGCTTGTCTATTTTTCAATGAGCAATGTGTTATCAAAACATTGTAACAGTGCGAATAATGCATCGATTGGAAGGTATAGATTCGATTGGATTACCGACCTGTTTGCGATTTTGGTGACCAATTTTTTGTTTTTGTTAGCCTCCGAAAATTCCAAAAATTGGCAGGCCGAACTTGTATTTGTAAAGGGGCTACCAATAAAAGTTGGTGAACAACGCCAATTTTTTTGTCCTGCAAAGAAACATTGGCTGACTTCCAAAACGTCAAATGCTTTGTATAAGAACAAAGTAGAATGTTTCATTACGCCGCAGTACAATATATATGCAATGCAAACCCTTCCAAAACATCAATGGTAAGTATTAATAACGTAATATTATGCATTGCATTACTTACTTGAGGGTTACACGATCAAGTTTTGCCTATCAAGTTTTAATACACTCACACTTTTTTACCAATACACTCATACTTTTAAAAATTGATACGAACTTGCCTTTTAAATTCTCTTGCCAGTAATGCTTCAATTTACGTTCAAGAAAACAGCTGATTTCAAGGTTAGTGGGCAAATATTTCGTTTACCTTTATAAATTGTTTTCTTGATGACATCTTGAAAGTAAATTGCTCAAAAATTGAATGCAGCCTACGTCACAGCTTTCAATTTATGTAAATTTTGACAAGCTGTTTATGTAAAAGATTATCAAGAACAACTTGACCGTGTGGCCGTAGGGTTACATTTCAAAACGTTTAAATAAACAGAACACATAGTTGCATTGTTTTGGTACTTTGTACATGTGCATGGTTAAAACACAGTAGTAAAACTGTTAACAAACTTTGTATTAGTACGTTTTGGAAGTCAGCCATTATGTAACAAATTAATTTTCATACAAATGTTTTCAATTTCGGCCATCTAAAATTACAATAAGTCGCACAAAAATTAAAAAAACCTGGCTGAGTTCGAATCTTAGGTCCCATTTGCTCGTACACCCACAAAATTTAAGGTGAATTGCATTAAATTGCAGTTTTTCGCGATTCAACTAACTATCGACTTGTCGGTCAACAGGTTTTACATGAAACGTTAGTTTGAAATAGAAACCGGCAAAACATATAACTAAGGCCATAAAAATACAACTCTGTGCTACAAACAGAGTATTAAAAAAAATTTTTAAATTTTGAGAAAAATATGTAGTTTTGTTAGTTGTGTTGTTTTAAAAGAATAAATTTATGAAAAAATATTAATGCCTCTGTCGACAACAACAAAACAAGTGCCTGATTTTGACATAGTGGGGTGCAAATTTCTATAAAAACTATTACGTTTTTGTTCGCTTGCATTGTCGACTGACTTGTCGTATTGGAAATTGTAAGTAGGGTTCAAATTAGCAATTTGTCATTGAAAATGCAAACGAACGATAGCGGTCGACATCGTGGGCCAGCCCGTTGGTAAATTAGTTTCTTACCAATTTATGATAAACTAATTCAATAAAAATTTTTGCTTTACTAAAATTTACATGTTCTGTATTTGTGAATTTAGATGAGTTCTAACCGCAATTATATTATTTTGCCATGTTTTTGTTATACTTTTTTTATTGTGTTTGGCATAAAGTGATACTTGAAACACTAAACCGCAATAACATCTAGTATCATTTTTATTATTGGGTGTGTTAATAATTTATTTCAAAATACCCTACATTTAAACAATTCTATTTTGATTGTCATTTTTAAACATTTAATTGCTTCAATGACTCTAAGAATAATCAATTAGTATCCATAAAAAATAAAAAGTTTTCAATAGTATTTGTAGTAAGAGATAATTGAAAACCCACTACTCTATATAATAAACATTTTTATATTAAATAGTTTAGTGTTATGACCGATTAATATCTTATTTATTTATTTATTTAGTTTACCAAACTAAATACCATTTTTAGTTGTCTATTTTCAGTAGCAATGTTTTTTTTTTATTTTCCAGTAGTTGCTACTTACTAGTCAGTTGTATTGTTGTAATCTAATACAAAAACACATGTCAGAAGTATGTCAAATAAATTTCTGATATACTTGCATACAATTCGTTCGTATGTGTTGTTTTTGTTATACTATTTAGAACTTTATATCTGTGGTCAAAATAAAATGTCATAATATTTAAATTATTTATATAAAAATATAATAAATTATTGTTTTCGTTTTCAATTTAAATATTTTTTACACAAAAACACCTTCACCATACTCGAAAAAGGTTGACTATGAAAAATAATATTGATTAGAATTGTATGAAAAATCTATTGCCAACGAAATTGTAGAAGAAACATTTGACTTTGAGAAATATTTAAAATTTTTTTTTTTTTTTCATTTAATTTTATGTATAAGCGAATTAACTAGGGCTGATAGAAGATTTTTAGCGGCAAACTAACGAGAATTTTGTTCCAGAAACCGGACAAAATTTGTTTACCTATTTTCCTTTTGGAAATTAATAAAAATGTGTTAGTGAAAACAAATACATAAAATTATATTTGTACGAATAGGGGGGAAAAAAACATTAAAATCATAAAATATCAATAAAAAGTAAGAAGGGATTGGCGTGGCTATGAAGTCTGGCTTACCTACTTGTTACAATGTTACTTTAGTTTTCACAATACCCTTTTGTTTGGGGTTTTCAAATTTTTATTCTTACTAAAGAGTAGTCTAACCATAATGCATGATGCTAATTGTGAGTTACACCTTAAAGTCAAGTTTTTTGTCCAACACTGCAACAAAAATAACATTTTAAATCAGTGTTCGAAAATAAACAGTACAATATTTAGCGTTCGGCTCACACACCGAAGAACGATATCTATTTTTTTAGTGTTTGTGTAAACATACACAAACCTTAATACCGTTCGTAACTATTTTCGTTAAAAAACAGAACAATTGTAGTGATACTGTAGAAAAACATTATATTTTAATGTTCTATAATGTTTTTTTCGTGTGTGTATTTTGTTTTTGTAAAAAATGTTTGGTTTTTTTATCAGCAAAAAGCGACGAACATTAACGAGCCGAACCGAACACATTGAAGTTCGTGGATTTTCAAAAAAAACCGAACGGAATTTAATGTTCTCATCATTTGTTGAGTATGATGAAAACAGCATTATTTTTGTGTTCGAAAGATGACAAACAGGGAAACGTTATTTTTTTTAATGAATTTCTACACAAACACCATTAGCGTTTGTGTTTTCCACAAATCTACCGAACCGAACATTAAAGAACGATATTTAGTGTTTATTTTCGAACACTGTTTTAAATATGTGTGTAACATGAACGTTTTTTCCTTTTTGTTTGGAAATCGATATTCAGTTTTCTCAGTAAATTGTGAATAGAATCAAAAGTTGTTCACCGATTACAATGAAATAAACCTCATTTTATTCGAAATATGTTAAGCTTAATGTTTTAAGACCAAAACTGGTATTTTTGTAGCTTTTTATTTTCTCTAAATAATTTAATTTATTTACGTTCCATTAGTTGTGGTCTTAATTAAGGGGTTTGAAAGATAGTTTTTTATTTTTTTATATGTTTTATTTATTTTAAATTTATTTATAAATTTGTTTTCCAATTTTTAAAAATAAGGGAAAAATAAATAAAAATGCTATATTTGGCTGTACCGAATTGTTGATACCCTAAGCCGATAGTTAGAATATTTCAGGAGTGGGATTTATATGGGATCTTTTAATTACACTACCCAACAAGTTTTTTGACTGAAGCAACCAAATATCTTTCCTAGGGTAATTTGGTGGTCTGAATTCGAATCTGTAATTGGTTTTTCGCATCACGTCAGGTTTTCATAAAAAATCAGTTGTTTATTTAAAAATCAATAAATTTTCAAAAGTGAATGGCGTTATTTGAACGTCGATTATATTTTTTTTGGTTCGGCTTTACGTTTCAGTTTTCATTAAATCTTGGTGAGCACGCTCCCCTTGTTCCCGCTCACTACACCTAGTTTTTTTTTTTTTTTTTTAATCTAAATGCGAATGAAGAATATGCAAAACATTCACCCTTACCGTGGTTGCCGAATTTAAAATACGCCTGCGACTGATTGGTCATAGGTAGGGATGCGATTTCCATGCAAATGCATGTTTTTTGTCGATAGTCTAAGATCTTATCTTCCCGAATCATTTAATTTAGGTTAAAATGGCATCGATTTGTTTTTGCATATTGTTGCATATTTTGGTTAAAAAGCGTATTCTTGCATATTTTGGTTTTAAATGCATATTTTTGCAAATTTTTTAAATTTTTGAGTGATATATTTTTTTAATTTACATATTATTAAAAATTTCTTCAAAAAATATGCATGTAAACAAAAAAAAATCTTCAATAAAAATTTTCAAATCAATAAATAATTTTTTTTTTAATGAAATGTATATTTTGTACTGTTACCACCGCAGCCAGTATTAACAAGATGAGGGGGGGGGGGGGGGGGGAACCTGGTTTGATGCTGTAGAATAATATTCAAAAAATATTGAGCAATTTAAAAATGTTATAAAATAACTTGTTCTAAGTTCGTCATATTTAATTTTCATTTAATTATAATTGTTTTTTTTTTAATTTAATGAAATTCTTTACAAACTTACAACTTCATTTAGAGTTGACAAAAAATATCAACCAATTGTTGTCGGGACTGTAAGAAACGATAAACTTACTGTTTATTGTTGTTGTTTTTGTTTTAGCTTTGATATTGTTACAAGTAAAACTGGGGTTTATAATTCTTATTCGCTTAACAGTTTGATTTGTATTATATCTTTAGTTTCTGTAAAATCTTTGGATGAAGTTTCCTGACGATCTGGCCGAAGCAACCAGTGAAATGCGCATAGGAATAGCTTATCCCATCAACAATAAACTTCAGTTTGTCAAAAGTATGAAATGGGAATTTAGCACATTTTAACAAAACCTTGTTAATTAATTTGATGAACTTTAGCCTAATTAAAATATCAACATTTTGATTAAAAACCCATAAACAGCTCAACAAAATAACCACAATTCTAATTACTGTTAAAAGCTAAGGCACGAGCTCTATGCTTAAAAAAAACAGAAGTATGGAAGACATGTAAATCAATTAAAGTAGATAATCATTCAAAGTAAATTTCGATTTACCAAAGGTAAAATACAATTTGGTTTAACGATTGATATTTGAGTTTTGACTGCCAGCAGTGGTCGATGGCTGTGAGTGTTAAATGGCAAACCCCTCTGAAGAGATTGAGTGGTTGCAATCGAAACATGTAAGGGAAACCTGTCCTTGAAAGTCTGGGTTCGATTCCCGCGGCGGTCAAGAATGTAAAATTATCAATAAAATTTTAATTTATTTTACGTTGTAAAATTCCTTTCTTCACAAAAAAAAAAATTTATTTAATGAAAATTAAATTTGATGAACTTTAGACTAATAAAAATATCCAAATTTGGATTAAAAAAGGAAAATTTTAAAACAATCTTAGCACAGCTTAAAAATAATATTGCTGCCGAGTTTTGGATTTTTTTTTAACTGAATATGGTCAACCATTTTCAAGTTATTCCAATATATGTAGTGAAAGTGCCTTAATTTTGGACATAAAGGTTTATCTCGAAAAGTTATCACGTTATATTAATATATGAAGTGAAAGTGTCTTAATTTTAGACATAACGGTATATCTCGAAAAGTAGAACTGATAGAGAAAAAGGGAGATTGAATTTGAAATCAGAAGTCCGCAGTCAAATTCCAGACCGCAAAATGACTGTTCCGCAGTGTTATCGTTCTTATTAGAACGTAGAAAAATTTTTCTTCTTAGTCTTAGAAAAGATTCAACAACGAATCGCATGGAATTCCTTAAGAGTGCCTGTTGTTTTTTTTTTAGTTTCCTAAGCTAATCCCGCGAAACTCTATGCTTGCCTGCAGGAAAGAAACCAGAGTTTCTGGAGGGAATCGAACCCGCAACCTCGGCGCTGATAGACTAGCTCGCTACCGGCTAACCTACCGGGGCACTCTTGTGGTTGGTAGTGAACAAGTAAGGTCGGAGTTTGCAGGTTATGTAGTTGGCTTATTAGATAGACAGATAAGTTGACTTAGGGTTAGGAATACCTAAAAGTTATACGCATAAGCCAATTATACGCGGCCTTATAATTTCTCTTCGCCAGGATAAATTAAAAAGGAATAAGAGGTTAGCTATGTTTTTTGGTGCCAGGTAGAATTAAAGACTTACGGCCAATTTCAGCGAGTTATAACTAACTAACAGTTATAACTGTCAAGCATATTTTGTAAACTGGAAGTTAAAGTAATAGTTAGTTTTAACTGAACTTGGTGAAATTGACTCTTAGGGTTAGAGTCTGTGCAAGTATAAAAATTCAGTTAAATTAATGATGCTCACCGTTGGCCAGCTTTCAGACAAGTGCCATCTTTTAATTTTTTCATTTTCAAGTTAGTTTAGTTTATAAATTTGTGCATTGCAAAATTCCGGTGTAACTTTTTAAAAGTATAATTCACAAAAAAAATGTTAAATGCATACATATATGAAAAGCAAGAAGTAAATTCAATATTCTGTTAACAAATTTTAAAAAAAAAAATATGTACAAATTCAAAATAAAAGGTAATTTGATGTTTAAAATTTTAATTTTGTTTAAATAACTTGTGTCTAATTGACACCAATAGTTAAACAATTTCCACCTCTTATCACAAAACAAAAGTATTAAGCGATTTAAGTTTAAAGTGTTTTAAGTTTGACAATTTGATATATTTTTTAATCAACTGCTGCAACTCACTTAAACTAACATAACGTCGGTCTCATGTAGAAAGGCCCTAGCAACAAATACACCTCGTCACAAAAATTTAATAACAAATTGAAGAAGCCGTTTTACATTATGATACATACAGTTTCTATTATATTTTTGCATTCCCCTGTAAAGTTGCATTTATGTGAGTTAGGGCCTTTCTACATGAGACCAACGATATGTACATATGCATGTATGAATTTATGTTAATATGTATGTTTTAAGTTCATACAACCAAATACATTCTGCATTAATTAAATAGAATGTTTTTTTTATATCCACATCATTCAAAATTAAAAACAAAACAAAAATATCTCTAAAATGCGAATAATGACGATGATTGTATTTCAAAGCATTTCTGTTGATATTTTTTTTAATTCAGTTTGAAAAAATAACGAGAAACAAAAATACAATTGATTTTTTATTTAATTATGATCGCTTAAGTGTTTTCGACTGCATGAATGACAGCATGGCTGACTAATTGTCTAGAAATGGTTCAATTGATATGTCACTTCATATGCTCACTTAATATGAACAAAAAAACATACATATATAAAATACTATAATAATGAATTTTAAAACAAGTGACATCATGACCCATTGACTAAATATTTTGAAAATATGTAGTTAATTTTTCTTTTTCAATATGGAGAGACCGACAAGCACATGCATTTAAATATTTGAGTAGTCAATTTATTTTTTGTTAATTTAAAAAAGTTCTAGCTAAGCCTGGTACGCTTCGCTTACACTGTTGAAATTTAATTAACAAATTATTTTAAGACAAATCTCGTGTATTGATGACCAAGCAATTATTATTTAATTTAGATACTTTTACCGTTAAAGTTCGTTAGATATACAGAAATCTATAATGTATTTATATTTAAGTATCAGGGATTCTTCTCCAATACAGTTCACAGATGTTTGTATTCAACACCAAACTTTTTGTTCCAAAATTAAAAACTTTTATCACTTCAACTGTTCTTAAAGAAATCTATATTGTGTTTGCATTAACCCTATCCAGTCCACAGATATTGTTTTTTGATAGCCAAACTGTTTTGTTATAAATTTGGAAAATTTTACTCCTACCGTTCTCCAGATAAACAAAACTCTATTATGTACCCGTTCGCAACCGTTTCTACCATATCTCGTATATTGATACCGAAGCTACTTGTCCAAATTGTAAAGCTTTTATTGTTAATGCTCTCCACATATAAAGAAATCTTTTTTGTATTTGAGTTTGATGTGCCACGCCCACTTATCCAATTCCAGCCCCTTTTTGACAGATATTGTGTATTGATAACAAATCTATGTGTACCAAATTTGTACACTTGCCGTTTCATAGATATTCAGAATTCTAGTTTCAGTCAGGCCTATTTATCCAATCGTGCCCAATTTTTGAAAGATGTGCTTTTTCACACAAGCTATTTTTACTAAATTTGTAAACTGTAGACGTTGCAGTTTTTTCAGATATATAGAAGTCTATACTGTTTTTGTATAGTAAGTGACACGCCCACTTCTCCATTCCGGCTCATTATTTTGATAGGTTGTGTATTGTTAACCTAACAATGTGCACAGAATTTAGATAATTTTTCTCCAACTGTTCTTCAGATATAAAGAAATATTAATTTTTTGCTACACCCACTTCTTTAATACTGCCCAAATTTTGTCAGATGTTGTGTATTAGAAAACCAAGTTATTTGTATTAAATTTGGAAACTTTAGCTTTTGCCGTACTCCAGATGTATATAAATCCATATTGTCTTTGTACGGATAGTGCCCTACCGACTTTAATGTTAAAAAAAAATTATTGCCTAAAGCTCCTCCCAGACCATTAGCAATATACTGATCACACGAGAATGTTTTACGAAGTGGGCCTGCTTGATCAGGGTAGTATTTTCGAGGGAATCTCGGATCATAGCAGGGGAGTTCCAAAATAGGGACGATTGGCGTGGATCCAATGGCTGTTTGAGGGGTGGGCAGTATTTATGGACGGGTCCATGATGTACACTGGCAATGGTGCCGTTGTTTATATTGCTGACACTAACGTGAAAAGGTCATTCGAGCTCCCGGATGAGTGCAGTGTCTTCCAGGCTTAGATCCTAGCGATCTGGAGGGCGTCGCTGATTATACTAGAGCACATCATAAGGGGGTCCATGGTTACAATTTACTTCGATAGTCCAGCCGCACTCAGGGTATTGACAAATTATACGGTGCGATAGTGCCTAGACGCACAGTATTGGAATGCTCTGAGAGAGCTTATGGGGGCATTCACGGTAAGGCTGTCTTGAGTACCCGAACGCTGCAGGGTGGATGGTACAGAGGTGGCGGACGAACTAGCGAGAGAGGTTACTTGACATAAGGATAAAAGACGGGGGGCAAACCCACCTTATATCACTTCCATAAGGCAGTATGGACTAGATTCCGCGAGGCTGTTAACCTATCCTGGAGGGATAGAACGCATTGCAGGGTGTCTAGAGCACTAAAGCCCGGCTTGAACGCAGCGGCAACCAGGGTTCTATTAGGATTGGATAGGAGTGGTTTCAGTACGCTTATAGCGTTCTTAATGTATAATTTTTCTATTAGAGCTTTTACGAGTAAATCGACAATATCATACGGGACTTTAGCAGGTTATGCAAGGATTCTGAGGAGCCAGAGACGATTGAGCATGTACTGTGCCACAGTCCTAAGATGCAGGGTCTCAGGCAGAAATGGCTAGGAGATAGATTTCGCGTCGAACAGGGGTCCTTCGCTGGATGTAATCCAGTCGATCTTCTTGAGTTTGTCAGGGAAATAGGTCGTGTGTTTTTTTTTGGATGAGCGGACCGCATAGGCCTCCGAGTGGAGGTTTGCAAAGCCGTTCCTAACATTATCTAAGCTAATTTTGACAAATATAATTTAATTAGACCCTTCATCACAGGTGGAAAGGGTACACATAAGTTTGTTTTCGCGTTTGCACATTATGCAATATTGATCTAAGACATTATAGTGTATATTTAGATATTCTGCGTTCTTATAAGTAGCGAAGTTGATATCGTCGTCCATCTGTTAAAATGGGAATTTCGAATACCCTAGAAATGATGAGAAGTAGTTTGTAATATATTTCTTTTGTAGTTTATATTATATGCCCGCTTACTTCCTGAATTACAAACACACCGTCTTAGATTAAGTAGAGTTAATGCCACACATATTGGCATGTGTTGATTTACAATAATATCGAGTAACCTTATTAAGCGGCACTTAAATATTCACTGACGTACATATAAACATATGTGGGTCACAAAGAATCATATTTATATACTGCACTCCTTTTCTTTCTCTCGAATATCTAGTGACGTAATAGTAACAAAGAATGGAATAAGAACAAATTGTGTGATATAGAAAATCACTCAATACTAGACGATAGTAAGCTTAGTAAGATCGAAGAAATTTAATAAAGACTTATTACTCGTGTTTTATTTTCATTTGACATTACATGGCGATCCTCCCAACTAGTTACTTGGTAAATGAACTTGGTACACAAAGCAATATAATTGCTCAACCAAGTGGGCAGAAGGACATCCAAATATTCTCATCCAATAAATAGATCCTGCCACCACTCCAAAGCGGATGAATTTACTCACCGTAAATTGAACAACACCTAGAGGAGATCCTGCTGGATTTTAACGAAGCAGGGGAACGTTGGTTGTAACTACTGGCGGAAGGAAGTGAAGAAGCGAAGCCCGAGATACTTAGCAATAGACCGAGGCAAAAAACAATCAAAAAAGGAAGAAATAACAAAGCATCAGAACAAAAATATCCCATCTTTCCACTACCAAATAACAACAAATTCAGAAGCGGATAGTTATCAAGTAGCAAGAATACTAACAATGCAATAACAGAGTTGAAGAAAACCAGAGTGGATGGAAAAAAAGTTAGCTGAAACGGTTTTGAAAGAATTTGAAAAAGGGTCCAAGAAGGACATATACTGAATCGACAGTAAATAATAAATTAGACTACATAAAAAATTGAAGAGAAAAATTTGATTCAATTGAACTAGAGCAAAAAGACAAAAACTTATTTGCTATAAAATTATAATATGATAACCTTAACCCATTAGAAGTCAATGTACTCAACTGGCATTTTACAAGTTTCCAAGCCAAAACAAAGAATTTTAAATCGTTGTATCGTTATTAATGTTCACAACAATAACACCAACAGTAGTTAAAAAAGAATTTGTGTCTGTTTTTTTTTAATTTTGGGTACAAATGTATACATTAGTCTAATTTGTGGCACGAAAGCAGTTTGAAGGTATGAACACTATTTTGATAATATTGAAAACAACATTAAATTATTTTTGGTAATTTTAAATTTGGGGGGGGGGGGGGGTGCTTGAAATAACCCCTAAGCACGGCCGCAGGCCCCCACGCAGAAAAAATTTAGTATGCGAAGCCAGATTTCAATACTTAACTTTAGTGTCTCCGGAACTGAAATGAGATATAAAGCCATTTTCTAATATTGCTAATTTGAGCTAAGGCCATGATGGCTTTATCTCCTATTCAAATGAAAAAAGGCTTTATCTCCCTATTGAATGAGAGATAAAGCCATCATGGCCTAAATTATTATAATTAAAATCGTATCGGAATAACTCACAGACAAAAATTAATTACATACATAAACAAATAATGAGATTAAAGCAGTATAAAGTTGGCTGCACTTGTTTGAGAATGCTGGCAACATGCTTAGATAAAAAAATAAGTTTTTTTTTGTTAGGTTTTAACTATGATTGGAGAGCATTTTACACTCCCAAAATTATTCAAAACCCTCCAAGAAGCTGTTGATAGCATCTCATGTGATGAAGAAGGAGGTGTATAGGAACATATTAATGTTTCAAGCCTACCAGAAGACAAACCTGGTACTATTGAAGTTTTCGTAAATCTTGAAATAAGTGACAACGATGACAGTAACAATAGCGATTTGAACCATAGAAAACTCGGCGAGCCTTTGCAAAGCAAATTAATTCTATTTGGCGAAAATGCTTTTCATCACAGAGCTCAATCCCTCAACAGAACCAGGAAGTTTGCGAAAGATTTAATGGTGCACGTGAAGAAATATTTGAAAAATTGTTGATCACAATGACCTTATATCCTCCAATTCTTGAAGTCGAATCGAACTGGCTTTCTTCGAATGAAATCCTTAGCGGGAATATTTTGGTCACCATATCCCTAGACGAGTCAATGGCAAAACGTTTTGGCTACTATCTCGCTAAGCAATTCATTCGAGGAAAGCCAGTTTGATTTGCATTCAAAAACTGGGTTGGGGCCAGTTAGATTTGTACTCGGGAAAATCGCATGTGGAATCTTCTGATATATTTGGTGCATGTATTTTTGGCAATTTGTTGGAGTAGTTGAAGTGCACTGCACGAAATTATAGTGTTTTAACAACTTTTTACTAGATCTTAGAAATTTAGAATAACGTCTGGGTCAATGCAGATTTATCGTAAGATGGGGCTGGACACTATGCTACTAAGCTACAATACCTTCAGCGGTGCATTTTTTGCCATATAAGAGCTCGTTGGCAGCATGAGCAGTGCTTAAAAACACTTTGCATTGAACAACAAAGTTCTGAAGTTTTCTTACATATGAGGTCATGAGGTCTGAAGTTTTCTTACGTATGAGGTCATGAAGTCTGAAGTTTTCTTACATATGAGGTCAGTGTACTCGGTTGAGTACACCCCAAAAACTTAAATTAAAAATTAAAAAACCCTTAGCAACACAGGAAACAATGGCAACATTCAGCCTTGACACAGTTTCTAAAGCACTCGCAATCTTTGCTGGAAATCATGAGAGCTTATGGAGATAACTCTTGCTGAAACAACAAAACATATATATAAAAAAAGATAATTTTGTTATTCTAAGGCATTACTCGAAAAAGGTACAAGAGCACAAAAACAATTCCGGAACTTCAGTCGAAATTGAGCGTTGTTTACTAGGGTGTCGAATAATTTTTTAATAATATAATTTTAGACGATTAATTGTTCGAATAATTTAAAATTGCTAATTTCAATTAAAGGATTTGTTTAAGATCGATCAGCCGTTATCGAAGACGATTTTATCGATCTTTAATACAATTTTATCGACTTCGATGACGGCCTTACCGACTTTGACTGACGGCCTCCAAACACCTCCATAACGCGGCTTGGGGGCGATAGCAAAAGGAGAACAAAAAAAAAACGAATGAATTGCGCACTCGGCAGCTTCTCCTTGTCTTATAAAATTAAAAAAAAAAACATTAAATCAACAAAAAAAAAACCAAATAAAACCCACACACCCGGTGCAACAATAAAAAAGTAACAACCCTCAAATAAAAGTCGTTTAAGGTTTAAAAAAAACCCTCAGTGTTTTCATATCAACAGAAAGCCAATACTTAAGTAACAAATAAAATTTCTCTTGTTTATTTGTGCCTTATTCAAAGCTGTTGTTGAATTACCACAATTTCCAAAATAACAAGTTGGAATTTTAATTCAATTACTATTTACAAAATGACCGTGGTTTTAAGTGTTGTTCTTGCAAAAATAATAGATACTTAAAGACTGAAGTAGATAAAATGGAATACTTTTATGAAAATTGGCTTGATTTTAAATACACTTCCTTTCGATTTCTAGAACACGCTCGTATTTGTTACCAAAACAGTTCATGCATTTCTCTCTTAAGAATATGTTTGGTTTAAAATATTGTACAAAGGATAAATTTAAGAATGCTTACTGTAACAGGTATCCAAAAATGTGTTAACGTTAATGTTCTTCAACAACTTCACAAAAAAAAAATTTATTTACTCAAGTACTAACTTTTTTTATAATTATAGAAAAAAAATCTCGTAATTTAGAAAATTTCAGGATTTTGAATTATTCGATTAATCGATTAATTTTAAAATTTTATTCGTTTAATCGAATAAGGTACAAATGCCAAACATCGATTAATCGTTTAATCGAACAAAAATAAGCCCCCATTAATTGGATACCCAATTGTTAACCAAGAAAAACTGTCGGTTAATTCATACAAAGAAAAGATAACAACTATAATGGAAAACTTAAGCATATTTGGAATAGAAAATAATGTCATAATTAGACTTAACTAAAAGATCCACTTAAAAGAGGTATTCATAACAATTTCAAGACAGCCATGTTCTTAGCTCATCGCAAGACATTGTAAGATGCAGTCGACCTTGCAATTCGAATTGGGCAAAATCGTTCCTTTTGTGGAATCGTTCCGACCGATCCGAAAGATCAAAGGAACTAGGTCGTTCCTTTCTTTAATCGTTCCGGTTTTTACTTTGAACAATGAATGAACGAGGAACGAAAAAACTTCCCTGTCATTTGTTAAAACTTCAAGAATCAAATATTTGTTATTGCTTGTTTTTATGTTGTGGCGTAACAACTACCTACATAAGAATTATGTATTTTTTAAATGTTTGTAAAAAAATAATAATGAGTTACTAATTTATTTAATTAGACATTTTTTATATATCAGGACAAAAATACACAAAAGTCGGCAACATTGATCAATACACAAAAAATAAACCAACAAAAATACATGTGTTCATCCAACGGATTGCAATTGCGGAACGAGGAACGACAAAAAATTAACTTTTTTAAAAGTCTGCACCATTCCTTTTAGGGAATCGTTCAATGGAACTTTACTTGCAATAAGAACTAGAAAATAAATCAAGGTCGAAATTGTATTGTATGAAATAAAAGTTTCATCCAAATCATTGCTTTATGTGTGTTTTATTTAACTTAATGTTTAAAACCGAAAAATGAATAAACCATTACGAAAAAAACTCGCAAATTCTTCTTTAATTATACAATCAATTTTATAAAACTTCTGCGCCACTTTATTAAGTGCTCTCTCTCTCTCTGTGTACAATGGCTCATCATTCAAATTAAAATTTTCTAAAATCTTTAGTGAGTTTATTCATTAAAATTTAAATGTTTTGTACTTACATATTTATAATACTTTCGTTTAAGTTAATTTTTTGTTGACTTTTTCACACATAACGAAATTTTGAATAAAATTTAATTAAGGTTGATTATTTTAAATAAAAATGCATTTTATTCACAATAAAATAAACAGTTGTCAACACAAATGCCATTCAATTCAATTCTATTGAACCCAGTTGTAATTGATTTCAATTCAACAACAACTGAATAAATTACAATACAAATAAGTACAATACAATTACAAACGTACGTACATACGTATTAACATACATGAACGCTAACTAACGTTAGTTTGTAAACATTAAAAACACACGAAAAATCCAGTCAGTCAATAAATACTGTCTCCAGTGTGTATGGTTGTGCCTTTTTTTTGTGCAATTGTGGGAGTGTGCGATGATCAGGCAAGCAGCTCGAGCGTTTGTGCGTCTGTTTTGTGTCAATATAGTGCGTGTGTCATTGTCATATCACAGCAGTACAATTGTCAATTAATTTGTTTTGCAATTTTTGCTTAACGAAAATTGTTTTATACTTACATATTTGTTTATTTGAAATGAATACGGCAGCAAGAGAAAAAGGCTCCTAAAGTTAAGTAATCGGTTACTGTTATTGCAAATGACTTGAAAAACAAAACTATAGTTTTAAGACAAGAAATATACTTGTAAACCTTTTGTCATCACCATATTAGGTTACTTACTTAAGGTATTGGCCACAAACAACTTTTTTAGTATAATTACAGAATATTTAACAATAGATTGGCAACTTTTATTGTACCTGCTTTTATTACAAACAATCTTTTCACTGAATTTGTCTTTTATATGAACACCACCAATTATATTATGGTTGGGACAGCCATGACTACTTTAAAGTTAATATGTAAATACATTCATATTTAAAATTAAATAATAATGTTGTTTGCTCTTTTGCCAATATTTAAAGGCCCAAATATATTGATCAAAATACGCATCAAGAATTGTGGTAGTATTAGTGAAAATCAAAAAAATTAGCTATGACGGCGAATATTACGTCCAGCACACGTACACGATGAATTCGCCCACTGGACAAGCATTTTACAAGTGTATTTGGCCCTTAAGAGCAATACAAACTAACATTATATTTATCTCCACAAGATTATAATTAATTTTTTTCTGTAAACATAAAAATGGTTGTCGCATCTAGAAGAAATGACAGTGGAAAATCATAAAAGAGAAAACATATATTTTGATATCCTCACCTCCAACAAAATTATTTGTAACGGCCTGTTGTTGAATATGTAATGGTTTGTTTAACCATTTTACTATAACCGACAATCAGGTTATGGTTAAATATGTCTTATATCAAGAAGCCACAACCATTATGTTATGGTGGTTAAAATTTTCTTCCATTAAGCTGCCACAACCATATTATGGTTTCCTCCGATTCTGTTTTTGTTAATAAAAACAACAATTTGTTAACTTATTAAATTTTAATTACAAATTATTACAATTTTATAAGTGGTAATCATAAAAATTATCTTATTTTCCTTACTAGAATAAGAGACAACCAAAATATGATTGTGGCTTTTTTATAGAGGACTAATGTAACCGTAATATGGCTGCAAATGGTAATAATATATTTAAAGTAACCGTAATGCGTTTGAAAAGCTATGGAGGCGA
This sequence comes from Pollenia angustigena, assembly GCA_930367215.1. NCBI lineage: Eukaryota > Metazoa > Arthropoda > Insecta > Diptera > Polleniidae > Pollenia > Pollenia angustigena. The sequence goes on along the minus strand of OV884057.1, from coordinate 180,904,601 downwards.
CCAAATCAAAATATGTGCTTTCTTTACGTGTAGGGAACGTATTTAACCACTATAGTGTTACTGCAGTCAGTATATGATTGCAATTACCATAACATTCTTATTATCTTTTTCTAACGCTTTGCTTTACATATTTTCTTTTCTATTTATTGCAAATAATAAAAAACCAACTTATTTACTTGAAACCTTCTGAGACATCCTTCGTATAGCTGTACCAATTTGTATTTTGAAAACGAATTTTTGATATTATTTATGCATTTACAGAGCTGATAATTTATGAATGTCTCAATTATATATCTGGGAACGGTCTGATGGTATTATTTTTGTATGTGCATGTCATATTAATCGATAGCGTGTGCTAAACAAACATATATCCTTCATTGCCATCCTAAGTACAATTGTATCACAAACATATGACCCAAGGCAATACATTATTACAATACATACAAAATAAGCGTAGGCTGGAAGGATCAATACTTGAAACGTGCACCTTGACGCTGGCTCTTCGCATTTTTCTTTAACATTTTAGAATAAGTTACAAACAAGTTTCTACTTTAAGGCCCGTTTTCACAACTTTCCGATAGCTAAAAGAAGACTTTAAACGGCCTTATAAAAAGTGTTCCATTATTAAAACTTAACTTTAACCTAAACTGAACGATAATGTAGATTAAGGTCCTACCTGGTAGGTTAAAATAAAGTTGTAACAATGGAACACCTTTTACACGGCCGATAAAATCCTACCTTTAGCTATCGATAAGTTGTGAAAACGGGCCTTAGTTTTTAATACTTTTATTTTTTAAAATTGTATTCTGTGTTTTTAAATATGCACTTTTAATTTTTCACTTTTATAATAACAACAAAATAATAAAAATAAAATGCATGTGATGCAAAGCATATAAAAACTAAATATTTCAATATAAATAAAATGGAGAACAGCTGCGCCAAGGATGTAAGGAAGGATATCACCAAAAGATTAACAAAATTTATTGTCCAAAACTTTGATGACACAATTCAAAAACAACTTTATCAACTAAAGATCTTTACTTTACGATACCTCATCTAAAACTCTACTCCCAACAGGATGGCGTGCTGCAGTTATACAAGATCAAAAATATATATATATTTCTTGAATTTTCGGCTAAACTTCTACTTAACTCATATTACCGTTAATTTTTATTACCAAACACTTTGAAAGTATGTAAACCTTTTATTTTAATGTCTTTTTTAACACAACAAATATTTTAACTTAACATTCGCACTGGAAAACGTACAGTGATGTTTATGGGTACTTTACACTATCACACAAGTCTAACATATTAGGAGGAAAATTCAACCATATCATGATAAGTTGTTATTGTTTTTTGAAATTGTTCATACAAATTGCAAAAAACTTTTTGGCAAACACATGGACAAATTTTTTTGGATAAGGACACCCTAATGACCTAGCAGTATGAAAGATACTTTACTTACCAAATATTCATAAAAATCTGTATATATATAGATAAAGTATAGTTTGGGCTGCAGCTACCTTCGCATTTAATAACCTTTTTTATTTTGTTTTTTTAGCAAAAAAATTTACAAAAAAAAAAATTTTATGTTGTAATCGAACTGTTTCAACATAAATATTTGTGATTATTTTTTTAATATTGAAAATAGCTCTTGATCACGTAAAAAAATTTTATATAAACATCTTGAAACCGAAAAAAAACATTAAAAACGCATGTAATTTTCAGTACTTTCCGGACTTTTACTGTGGCCAAAACTACGAATCTCAACCTAAACTCCAGAAGATTTACAAAATAATGAAGAATTTTTGTCGTCTATCAAGCTGCGCACTAATTCTTAAGATTTCTTTAAATTCGTTTTGCTATTTTCGCTACCTTTATCGGTAAAAAAATCCTCTGTGCATCGCACAGTGCCAGATTTTACAAACTTAAAGACTTTAGTCCTCCTAAAATGGCAAAATGAGCATCGGTTAGTAGTGAAATTTAATTTTATTAAATAATTTGTGTACTAAATTTAATAGGAATACCAACATTTTCCATATATAACAAGTAAGAGTGCTATGCCAAATTTTATGTACCCTTCAACATGGTGCAATAAGAGCAGAAAATTAAACAGAAAAATAGACAGACATCGTTAAAGCAACTTCACTTTACATGTATGTATTTGTTTTGTGTAAAAAGTCTCAAAAAAGTAATAATAATAAAATCAGATATACAGAAAAACAGACGGACAAGAGGACAAAAGGTTTAACCAACTGAACAGTATATATACGTATTAGTTACGCAAAAAATAGTCTAACAAAAATGGAAAAAACAGACCGACGGAAGGACATCGTTAAGCCAACTGTGCTGCACATGAACTTATGTATGTTCGTATTTGTTATGTGTAAAAAAACGCAAAAAAAAGTTTAAAAAAACAAAAAGAAAAGGAAAAAACAGACGGACAGACGGACATTGGTAAGCCAACTGTGCTGTACATGTACCCAAGGCAAAAATTAAGCCATAGACAAGCCATGAATAACGATATGCAATATGTTCTGATCGGACTTTAAATAGCGACGAGGTATACAAAAAACTAAAAGGGCTGTAACCAGAGGCGTGGCAAAAAATTTAAAAAAATATTTCTGGTATTCTTTTCAACTAATCTTTAGTCCTAAGGGGTGACTGGCTAAAATTTTTTTTTTTTTTTTTGAAACCACCTTAATGTACATACTTATGTTTGTAGGTATTTGTTATGTGTGACAAAACGCAAAAACGTCTACATAAGAAAAAAAAACTGGGTTATTTGTGTTGATGGATATAAAAAACGCTCCTCGTTGTTGGATTTTATGGGAAAAATTAGAGGCAGTCGTGGTTTTCTGCTCATATCTCAGCCATTTGTGGACCGATCAGGCTGAATTTTAATACCAAACAATTCAGGACTATATGTAAAACAAATGTGTGACAACATAGCCCGCCTCTTATCTGGGGTCTTAGGGAAACCCATTTCAACGAACAGACGGTCAGAAAGACAGATGGACATCATTAAACAAGGATCCCGAATATACATATACGTTATGCTGGGTACACATTTATTAACTTTGGTGAAGGATATTTAAACACTTAAAAGCGCTTAAGCTGATTGTCGAGAACTAACTTGTTTCTAGCTAATTATTTAAATATTTATCTTTAGATTTTTAAAATACTATTCAGACTTCCCTCGTGCACATAAACTTTACTATAGGTATGTATGTTAATATTATTACTATCTATCGCTGTATATCTGTTTATGCACATGTATGAGTTTGTTTTTATACAAGTTGAAGAAAGAATTTATTTAATGTTCTGTTTAAATTTAATTAAAACTTTTCACATTGTTTCAACCAAATTGTTGACACTTTATTGCTCTTTCAATTGTGTTTCACCTTGCAACATCATCTTCTTTAATTTGTTAAAAAAAAATATAATTTTCTTTAATTTATCATTGATTCATCATAGATTTTAATTTGTTCGTTCGCACATTCAATCAATTATTCATTAGTTCTGTCGTTCTTTCATTAAAACAACATCAGTGTATTGCAACAGTAGTGTAGTTTGCTGTATGTGTGTGTTGGTTTATGTATATGTGTGTAAATAAACCCTGCAAGCATTTTCTATAACGGAAGTTCAGAAAAAGAGTAAGAGTAAGAGGAAGTTTTCTTAGAATTTCGCATAGATTACGTTTTTGCTATACGATTTTTGAAAAATAAAACTTACACACCATAATGTGTAAATATAATTAATACAAAATTCTATAAAATATCTAACGCTATTATCGGCTGTGCTGAATCTTTGATTTCCTCCACTGATGATTAGATTATTTTAGGAGTTGTTTTTGTATGGGACCAATTTTAGACCGATTTTCACGAGTTTTTAAAAAGTGTTTTCAAGTCTTATAAAATTATGACTGACCAAATGTTGTTCTTATAGCATTATTCGTTATGAATTTACTCGTTCTAAACGGTTTTCCGAGAGTGAAGCTTTTATGGGGCTTATAGTAAATTATGAACCGATCTTCACGAAAGTTGACAATGTGATTTCTAGCCATATAAAACGACAGACTTTAGTTTAATTAGGTTAAAGACGTACTGAACTATTTTACGAGACTACGATTTATATGCTGCCTTTGGCAAATTTAGTATTATGATATTTTATCATTCCGTCCATTATTCCACCATTAATGTTAGTTTTTGTAACAAATTTCTTAGGGTGGTGGTTCCACATCTTGATTCATAGCTCTTGGTCATAACTTACCGAACCGATTTTGCTGGACTTCGATCCCAAACTGCTTATGAGAACTAGAAGCAATTTGATACCAACATTGTTCTTATCTTTTGAGTTGTTTAAAAGTGAGCGTGTTTCCCACAGACAGACAGAAAGACGGACAGGTCAAAATCGACTTAAAATTACTCAATAATAATAAGAGTGACGTGTAATGTGTGCATATTTTAGAGCTAAAATCAAATTATTTATCTTTATAATTTTACTTTCAAATCCACCTTGAATAAACTTTTCAAATTTGTATCCATATAAATAAATTTAATGTACCCCATTTCTACTTAAATACATTTAAGCTACACCTTGATCTGATATACAGTAGAATCTCGATAATTCGTAATCGCAAGGGACCGACCATTTCTTACGAATTATAGGGGTTTTCGATTTAGCGGGGTTTCGATTTAACGGGGTTAAAATAAAATAAATATAAATTAACGGGGTTTTTCAATTTATTTACTAAAACATAAAAATTAATTGTTAAAAATAAAATATATAATAAAAATAATTATTACATGTAACAAACTGATCTTAAGAAAATAAACACACACACGAGCAAAAGCAAAAACCCATGCAAAAAAATGGTAAAAAAATCATTTTCACCATATTTCTGTTGTTTTTATTACGAATTATAAGTGGTAGTTAGCAAACAATTACGATTTATAAGAGGTAAAGAAGACTTTATTTGAAAAAAAAAAAATTACGAATTAGCGAGGGGACCAAAATGTATGGAAATTTTACGAATTAACGAGATTTTTTCAAGGGACCGACAGTTTATTACGAATTATCGGGAATTACGATTTATCGGGGTACGAATTATCGGGATTTGACTGTACATGTATTCTATTATAAAATTATGAAAACTAAAGTTACTGTCTAAGATGAATATCAAAATAGTTTCAACTCAAGGAATAAAATGTCGAAGGTGGACCCGCCAGAACAAAATTATGCTATGAGCTAAATATTCATATAAGATTTCTTTGTTTCTTGATAAAAACATCTATGTAAATCAGAAAGTAATCCTGAATCGATCAGTATACTAACAGGTGGGTCTAGGACCAATATACAGGGTGGCTGATGAAAGTCGCTACCAAAAGAAAACATGATCTGAAGGGCAACGTAAACAAACAAAATTGTCGCATATGAAGTGGTTCCAACTCAGAATTGCATCCAATTCGCGTCACAGTGTGGTGTACAGTTTAGTCACGCTGTATTGTCGGGTCATACATCTTTGAACAAAATGGACACAGTGCTACGGTTACTGGATACCGTTATTTGAGAGTTTTTCTATCCAAAATAATGTCGAAAGAGAATTCCTTTCAAGTCTGTGCGGTTTCAAAAAGATGGTGCAACTGCACACATATGTAGCTCAGCCGGTTATTGCCGATTTACGCAGAAAATTTGCTAACAGGCTCATTTCCAGAAACTCAACTTTTCTTGAACCCCCCAGGTCGCCTGACTTTAATTTAATTATCTTTAATACTAATACTAATTAGACTATTTTTAATACAATTCAATGGGCTTTCAAATAAAAAAACAGATTGAATAAAAATGAATTCCAGTTTTTTAATGTTTAATAAATGCTTGCTGGGTATGTGTATTTATTGGAATTAACCGTGTGTGGTTTCTTTTGAACCTTCTCGTGTTAATAGTTGTGGGAAAATATGCTGTTTAATAGTGTTTTTTTTTTTTTATTTCAATGTGAATTTTTAATGCATTCTTTATTAAACTCTTATTATTAGGCTTTACATGAAATAATTTGTTAAAAATTAAAATATAGATTTCCAAAAATATCTAAATATTTAAAAAAACGACCGTAAATTGACCAAATTTTTTTTTTGCAAGATCTCGGAGAAAGGGTTTTTTTCGCAGCTTTAAAATATATTTTGAGTACAGGTCCACAGATATTATTACTGAAAAAAGTACAAAAAAGAAAGTAAATATAGCCGCATTCCATTTTAAAAACAAGGAGCCCAGCAGTATCTACAACTGCTTCGTAACCTATAATTAAATTCTATTTTGTACAGGTTGGCGTGGTACGACTAAATGACAATACAGTCAGTAAAGCATTTGCATTGGTCAGCTATTTATGATCCATTCACATTTCTACAGTTACTGTTGACTAACTCGGCCTTTAAGCTATACAATACTATAAAGTAATGCTGGGAAACTATCGAAAGTACTATCGATACTATCGACAGTCCTTAAATATCGATAGGAAAAAATCAATATCGATATTATTATTTAAAATACAGATATGAAAACATGCAACAGCAGCTATAACCTTGCAGCCACACGATCAAGTCTTTCCTGGTAGTCTTTTACATTAGGGATTGCTGTTCGGTTTTAACCGAAATCGAAACCGCGGTTTTTAATGCATAAAAACCGAAACCGAAAACCGACAAAAAAAACCTCGGTTTTAGCTTTTATTTTAACAATAAAGAAATTGCAAATTATACATACTACTCGAACTTCATATACAAAAACTTTATACATAACAGCCTGCAATAATGGCAAGGTATTTCAAAATTCTAAGTAAGTACTAAGAAGAACAAATGTTACCTTTTTAACTCTTAAGTAGACACCTACTTTGTGTGGCACAAACTACTACCTGGGCCTGGCTGGGACCACTAGTATTTTGTGGAGTTTTTGTGGCTATAGAAAAAACTCACACTAACGAACCCCTGTGCAAGGCTGGTACTACTTTTGTAGTTATGGAGTTTTATGGCTATAGCAGGAACATTTTGTCGTGGAATAGAATAATTCTTCGAAAAAACAGTATAGAAAGAATTTTTATGTGTTTCCTATGCTTTTTGATACGTTTTATTTTGATTTTATTTACTGCAGTACATATATAATAGGCCAGGACATGGCCAAGCCCAGGTGGATACAATATGCACACAATTTTCATTTGGCCAATTGCGACGCCCACGGTATTTACATTTCTTTCTCATTTTCTTGTAATTCAATTGAGGAATACATAAATTTTCGTGCTAATATACTTAATAATTATATAAAAAAAAAAACGGGAAAAAATTCAAAAATGCTTGTCCAGTCAAAGGTATACGCTTAAGGGTTAATAAAAGTACCTGTATTGAAACATATAAAAAAAATTGTATTACATACAAAAAAATATTTATGTTTATGTTTGAAGTTTAACCCTTAAATGCATGATTTTTTCTTTTGGATTGAAAAAAATGTTTTTTAATAGAAACTTAGGCGTAGATTTCGTAAAAAATAATAAAAAAAATTTAGAAATTAGTTTTGAGTGTTATTTTCGATAAAAACGGTATGTAGACTTTTGGCAACAATATGCGTTTGGTACTTGAATTTTTAAGACATGAACAATAGTCACATATATATTTATATTACATACAGGTGTTCAGAAATTTGTTTCTATTTATGAAACAATACAAAACAAATGCCATTTTTGATCTGGCACAAAGCAACTATACATTTAGTACACTCAGTCCGTGAAAATCCATTGCACTCTGGAAGTTTGCGCCTGTTTTTAGTGGAACATCTCTTTTCAGTATGTCATATACCATCGGTTCGTATATCTGGTGTCGGTATAGGTTTTGGAGGTCCTCGGGGCCTTTACCACCATCTGCCTCTCTGGTTGAAGGTCTTCCTCGTTTGTTTTCATATGATTTATAGGAGCACAATGTTTCCGCCAGATCTGATTTAGAATCTGGCAATTTAATGTTTGGGTGGTTTGTTTTTTAGAGTATTCATGAAATTATTACGTCATATGGTAAATTAATCATAAGTACCACTTACGACTTTTCATGCTATTTAATACCTGCCTAAAAAGCTATCATAAGGTCAACTCCTCCCATATGGGCGTTATAATTTTCGACCGTTTTTGGACAAGCTATTAAAGTTTGTGTTTTTTGCGATTTTTCATATCTATTGGCATCTTCAACCGGTTCCGCGCCTACGTCATTTGAAGCTTACGTAACAAGCTTATTCTCCTTTCAGCATGTCACAGAGATAGCTATACTTTAATAATTTGTAACAAATTTCTCATAGAAACCCCGTGCAACAGACCGTTTCATAAATTTTTTGCGGCAGGTAATTTGCAGTTCTTTCCAATCCGATTTATGTGAATTGTGCCCAACAAGTATATTTCCTGAGTCCATAGGTAATACTTAAATGGAATTGACGTATAATAATTGTCGAAATAAATTATGTGGTTCGTTTAACGGGAAATTTAACGGCACAGTCTAACCACAGTCTACCCAAAACAAATTGTAACCGTCAAGTAATATTTATGTCACAAACGCATGTTGTAGACATTTGGCAACATAAATTTTTTTTCAAAAATATTGCATTTATTCAGTAATATTGTTAAATTAAACATGACCAGGCCATAGCTAACCTGTCAACAGATGCAAATTTATTTTTTTCCGATGTGATAATACACGGTCCTTAGAAAACAAAAAAATACAAAATTTGATTTTAACTAAGAAACTGATCTTTATCAGCCACCTCAATGAAATGCCAAATAAATACAAATCAAAGCAACTAAAAACAAAGTAACGATTTATTTTTATTCATACTGCTTGTGTGTGCTTAGAAACGAACTTTTATAAATGCACTCACATTGGAACATAAAGAAAATTAGCTTGAACTGGTATGTAGCCAAATGGCAACAGTATGCATTTAAGGGTTAACTTTGATATTTTCAAAACCGAAAACCGAACCGAAACCGACTGGTTTTAATCATTTTAAAACCGAAACCGCGGTTTCACATTTTTACGGTTTTGAGCAAACTCTATTTTACATATACTGTTTCTCAAAATTTCCAAAAATTGAAAGCTGTGACGTAGGCTGCTCTCAATTTGTAAGCAATTTACTTGAAGATGTCATCAAAAAAACAATTTATAAAGAAAAACATGTAATCAGCTGTTAAATTGAAAGTAAAATTGCAAAACAAATGGAAAAAGGGGAATTGAAAGCCATCTCGTGGTCAATTTTAAAAGTGTGAGTGTGTTACAAAAAAAGTGTGAGTGTATTGAAAATTGAAAGGAATTAAAAGATAAAACTTGATCTTGTGGCCTCCAAGTAATCACAGTTTTCCGTCGCAAGTTTTCTTGCTAATAATTCGCGCTGAATGTTATGTATACAAACAAGAAGAATAGCAGGTGATTTCGATAGCTCCGCTGTGCTTCTTTATACTCCTAATTAGAAGCCCTTTTACAAAAATGTGTATGTTTACATAGGGACTGAAATATCAAATGTTTTTTTAATGCTGTAAAAAAATGCAAAGGCAATTGCGAGCATAGTCAATACAATGAACCAGTGATGTTAACCGTACGGTAATTACCCTGTTTTACGGTAATTTTAAACTCCAAAAGGAAGCAAGGAAATTTCACTTAAAATACGGTAATATCAAGATTTGGGTTTTAGAAATTCATATACATATCGTCGTGCCGAAGTTGACTCGCCGTATATCACAAAAAATTTTTTTTTGGAAATCGAATCTTAAGATTCAAATTTTTATACACAAAAATGTACGTGAAAAAAGTCGTCCAATATTTTTGTCAGATATTGTGTTTGAAGTTTTTTTTATCGATTTATGTAAAAATATCCAAAGCCATGGAAAAAAAATTTTAAGTTATAGCCATTATCGCGTCCGAAAAAATTTTTCAATTTTGTCGTATACGCCACTTTTTGCGATATATTTTTTAGTTTGTGGGATATAAGTCAAAATAAGGTATTAAAAACCTACATTCACGTGTTTTACCAATATTGAAAATTTGAAAATAATTTTCGAAACGAAAATTTATGCAATTGACAAATGTATTTACGTATAGTTATAGTTTTTATATTAGCGAATTTCCTTATGTATGAATAATTTTAAGGTGTATTACTACTTAAGGGTGGCCTAACCATATTGCACGATGAAAACTGGGAGTCACACCGTAACGTCAAATTTTTGTCCAACTTAATTTGACATTTCTTGGTATCAGTGCTAAATTCAACCATGGAGAGGTGCAGCATTGGGCAGCGCGTTAAGATTGCTGAAGCCTTTTACGAAAATGGGCGTTCAAATCAAAAACACATTTTGTGCACATCTTGATTTTTTTGGTCAGCATAATCGATCAAATCGATTTGTGGGCAAATTTTAGCAAACCGGCTCTGTAGGAAATGTGAAAACGCCTATGCATGCATGCTTGGTGCGGTTTATGGCCAGGCGGCACCATCGGGCCTTACTTCTTCGAAAATGAGGTATGCCAAGCAGTTACTGTGAATGGTGTTCGCTATCGCGAGCTGGTCACGGATTCTTTTTTGCCAGAAATTGAGGATATGTACCTGGACGATAAGTAGTTCCAAAAGAATGTGTCACACGTCCAACGAAACAATGGCTCTTCTGCTCGAGAAATTAATGGCCGTGTTAACTCGCCGTCACGATCATATGATTTGACACCGTTGGTCTTCTTTCTTTGGTAATATTTAAAATAAAAAGTGTACGTCAATAAGCCAAGAACAATTCAAAAGCTAAAGGATTAGATAATTTGACACATTAAGGACATTGAACCTCAATTATGCCTCAGAGGCATTGAAAATATGGACCATACACAGAAAAAAATAACAACAGTTATTAAGTAATGAATGAAAATTTTTTAAAGTTTTTCAAATATATTTAACAATTTTCTTAATTAACATGTTCGTAAATTGTCATATTAACAATTCTAAACAAATTTAAAAATAAATACATACAATAAAATTTATTTTGTGTCAAAAAAAAAAAAAAAATTAAATCAATATGAAAAAGTTTTTAACATTTTGGACTTAAATAAATAAAAGGCGAAAGATAGGCAGATTATTGAAAAACTGAATCAATCTTTGGGGTAAGTAAAGTTTTTTTTGTTATAATTAAGAGATTTTAACGGTTCTTTCGTTTATTTTAGTTTTCAAATACTAGTCGATAATTGTGTCAAGATTCCCTTTTGTGCATATGTTAAAACATTTTATTGTGCGTCCAGTTCTCAGTCTGAATAAGTATGCTAAAATAATTGTTTTTGGTGTTTGCGATGTAGTTTTTACTATATATTTCAATAAAAATGAATCAAATAAATAATTTAAATGCATTTCTTTCATTCAAAAGGCAATAAGCTTGTTCTTAACAAAATATTTTATTAATATGACAAACTCGTAACTAAAATTTGTATATAATTGTTAGCAATTATTTTATTCAATATACATAACAATTTCGATGTTAAAAATATTTGTTGAATATCAACAATTTGAATTAACAAAAGTATTTTTTATATTTACAAATTCGGTTGTTGGTGCCTTTTCAATTAAAAAATTAATTGTATTGACGAATTTGGTATTCAATTTGACAATTGATTTGTCGTAATTTTTTTCTGTGTAGGACAAAGGTATTCTACCGAAGCCGCGACGAGCATTTGGCCGATATTTTGTCTCACACATTGTTATCATAGATCCTTCTATAATAATACAAAAAAAAAAAAAAATCAGATAATTTTCTAAAAACTTTTTGTTTTATTCACAATTAATTTTGTGCACTATGGTTGGACCATCCTGAATATTTAACCTTTAACTGCTTAACAATAAAGTGAATTTAGGCAATATAGCAATAATTTCATCAATATAAATAGCCGTTGTGTACTTCGTCCGTAAAATATGTTTACATATAAAAAGAAAAATGTTAAAATAACAGTAATATTAACAAGATAGTCTCTTTTTTGTTACATGCCTAATATACTTTGTTCACATACAACAAGGTAACGCAAGATTTTTTTAATTGAAAGTTTTCATACGTTTTTTGTCGTATATCCACAATTATGCTACATACGATATTATAACGCATAAAATTTTTCGCAAAAGTGGATATACAACAAAATGGCTTCGCAATATCTCATTAACCATAAGAGACAGAGACGTGAGGATTGCGCAGATCGATAGATCTGTTAAAATTACCAAAGGACACGGTCTCATTTTTTTCGATTTTGTGATATACGACAAGATAACTCCGGAACGACGATATTTACATATAAAGGCTTTATGATTTTAATGTGATTTTCAACGGCAGGTTTATAAATAGATGAATGTTATACAAAAAATTAAGAATGTTATGTTTCTGCAAATGCTTAGATTACAGTGATAAGTGTAAAATATATATAACTATATATAAATTTTATTTTTAACTTTTTTGTTGTTTCAAAATCAACAATTTTTTAATACTTTTCAGTAGAAGCAAACATATTACGTATTAACTTTGTATTAAAGGCATATGAAAAAGAACTTTTCAACCAATGGTTTCATTATAAGAAAGTGACAAAATAGCACTATGTTTTACAGCGGGTATATATGAATATTGCGTGTTAATTTTATCCAAAACGTAAAAAAATAAAAAAATTTGAGTTAATATTCTCTTGCGATAATCGAATCTTAAAAAAGTCTGTCTTAGTAAAACGATTTGGTGAGAAACCAGCCTCCGGACAAAATTAAAACTTTTTAGCTTCAGTCATTTAGGCTGTGCGATCATGAATCTGTCTGTCAGTAACGTAAGAATTTTATTTATATGATTATTTTACTTTCGTATTGATAAAAAAAAAAAGAATTTTGGCTTAAAATGTATTTTAAAACAAAGATTTTCATTAAAATTTTTCATAAAACACATTTAACATTTGAATAAATTAAAAAACCTTTGCTGCGTACGGTAAATTCTTCTCAAAAAAAGGTAATTTTTAGAGGGCCGTACGGTAATGAAAAAACAAAAGTTAACATCAATCCAATGAACGACCATTCGAGGAAACAACTTCTATACTGATTACCTTTTGGGTCGAGAATCAAAACCAATTAAGAAAATATCTGAAGCTGCAAAAAATATCTATACTACCTGTTACTTTGCTGCTATTTAGCTGCCGGTGAATTATTAAATAACAGGAGAAACCGCATTAAACCGAATAAGATGGACATTAGACTGGTCGCAATTTTTTTTTTTTTTTTTATTTAATTGTTTGCGCTGCTTAAAATATGAGGTTTGGTGTAAGAAATCATGATCTAATTTTTCAGGTCAATCCGACGGTGCCTAGCCTTGCCGGATGGGGCCCAAAGTTCCCCATATTATAAAAAAAAACATATTTTCTATCAGATCTTTATAGTTATACTAGTTGAAAAGCCGAAAATCAAAAATATGGCTTCGTTACGATCTTCCGCAGAGAAAGTACTTCAAGTTTGCCAAATTTCAGCTTCCTATGTCATCAGATGGCTTCAGAAAGTTGCGGAAAGAATAGGACATACATGCAAGCATCCTGACATGCTAAGAAATTATATATTGTATAGATAGATTAAAGTATTTGCTGTTTAATATTTTAGTATGATACGAACGAAAGATTTTTAACATAATTCGGGGTCGCTGAATCCAGTGGTGCTAGCCGTTTTTTTAGGTTAGCTTTGGTTTTCGAGATATACCGTTGTTTCGAAAATTAAGGATGTTGCACAACATATGTTCGCGCAGCTCAAAAACACTTTAGCTAATTGAAAAACTAAAAAAAAACGGCTTTTCAACTAGTATAACTTTAAAGATCTGATAGAAAAGATGTTCTTTTTATAATATGGGGAACTTTGGGCCCCACCCGGCACGGCTAGGCACCGTCGGATTGACCTGAAAAATTAGATCATGATTTCTTACACCAAACCTCATATTTTAAGCAGCGCAAACAATTAAATTTAAAAAAAAAATATCCCATACAAGATGCGACCAGTCTAATGGACATGCTTGTGTTTTTACAATAAAATCAATTTCTGATCAAATAGTTTATCTATTTTTATTTTGAACGTAAAGAAATACAGCATGTACACTAGAAATATAACTTTTTGCAATTTTTGCAAATATCAAAAATACCACCTCATATCCGTGTGGGGCATACAAAAAATATACAAAAATATGGTGTCACTTTTCCTCTTTTGCGAAAAAAGTTTCCGCACCGAAAGCGTTGAAGTTTTGTTTTTATTTATTTATTTTCATCATTAAATCAGTTACTCTTGTCTTATATAAGTTCGTTTTTGTTTAAATTCATATATAATCTTCAACATTAAACCATTTTTTATAAGTCTAATGCAAAATCAAATGGGTTTCAATTTCCAAAAATAAAATTCACGCATAATATGGAGTTTACGAATCGCTTACGGTGCGGAAACTTTTTTCACCGAATCAGCTTAAAAACAGTTTTTTATTATCAGAACAAAATTCCCCACATGGTGCTGGAGTGGTATTTTGCACTAAAAAAAATGTTATTACCCTAATGTCCACATGTACATTTCTTAAACATTATTTTTTGCTTACTACCATTTTTGTTACGTAAGGAATTCTAATATGAATAATATTTTTGTTTAACCTTTTAGTTTAGTTCTATTTTATTTGAACATACACACATTATAAATATGTATGTTGCAAACAGAATCAAGTTCTTAATCGGGCTTGATTTTGTTGTTTTATTTAGTTATTGAAATAAATTTTAGTTGTTATAAAAACGTAATACTTAAAGAAAAGAAAAAAATATTTTTTAAGTTTCAAAAATGCAATTTTTTTAAAACTTTAATCTAAAATAACGTGCGTGCATACATACATTAATAAGTCTTATTAAAAAAAAGATCCGAGCCTGATAAAATATTATTTAGGGCCATTATTATAACTTGGCGTTAGCTGTTATCCGACAGTTAACATACGCTTTTTGACAGATAACACATTATTATCTGTCAATTTAATCTTTACTTTAGCTAACTTTAAGTTGTAATAATGGCCCTTAAAGTTTTTCTTCTCAAGTACAAACGTTCAGTCGATAGTAATATCGATAGTATCGATAGTGGAATCTGAACTTTCGATAATCGATATCGATAGTATCCCAGCACTACTGTAAAGTAATTTGTATAGAACGATTATGTGGGAGATGTGTTCAATTGAATCTTGTATCGGTTTGAGCAAAGAAATTTGCATTAGAGGCATTATTCCTGAAAAGGATATACCAAAAAAAAAAAAAAAATTGCCCTTAATGACCACCTAGGGTTTCTAATTTCCCAGACTTTTTCTATTCCCGGGAAACGAAACAAAAAAAATCTTATTCCCGGGAATCCCGGGATTCTTTGAATAAAACAATGATTTCATTAAATGAGTTCAAAACAAAAATTTTTACTTTTTTAAAAGAATATACACATATGTATACAATACTCTAAAAAAAATTAGCTTTATTAATTCCACAAAAAACCAAAACAAAACCAAATAAATTTTTACATTCATATGTACATTAGGGGTGGATTAGTGTTATAAGGAAATACTTAGCAGCAAGATTTCGATACGCTAGAACCCCCAATTTTGTGAAGTTTTTAAAAAAACGCATGAGCCAAAAAATGAAGGTGGTAGGATGGCGGTAAATGGCTTCTCATCGGGGTCAAATATAGGGGAAAACGATACAAAAGCCAAAAAAAAGCTTCACAACTGTCCCTGAGTCGCTGCTAGAGGCGTTAAATGTAAGGCTGAGTCCCACTTATATCCCCCCCCTCGCTACATTTTTAATTAACAAATTAACCCCCTATTTGTGCTCCTTAATAATTACCCGCCACCGCCCTAACTAGCCCCAGCGTGGCCCTAGAGGAGTCAAAAATATATGACGGACCTCCAATATTTTTGCTACCCCAGCATTTTTTCAGAACATACCTAGTCTCAATCTTTAATCATTAGGGTGGTCCCCATACAAAAATTTCGAAAATGGCGGAGTTGCACAACATATGTATGTTCGCAAAACTCAAAAACGTTTTGGCTTATTGAAAAAACTAAAAAAAACCGAAATTCCGCAATAATATTTTTAGAAGTGTTTTGCAACTGTTAGGAAATTTTGCATATCTCTTAAACTTACACAGAAAGAAAAAACTCGTACTAAATTTAAGTTTTTTCTTCTTACTTATAGTACGAGTTATATATGTAGAGACGATTTCTTAGGAAAACCAGTATCGGTCATGCTGCTGTTGTCTTATAATTGCGAATTCTTCTGTAAACAAAGGGCGGAATACAACAAAAGTAAAATAAACATGTGTAACGAGTTAGTAAAATAATAATATTCTCTCTGGTTCTGTGGGGTACACTCAAAAGAAAAATCAATCCATCCGTACTTAAATCAATCCGGTATTAATAGTACGGTGAGTACGGATTTTCTTGAATCAAGTACAGAAAGATTGATTTAAGTGAAACTAAGATTGAATCAATCTCAAAATGCGCTTGATTCAACTATTATAAAGTTGATTTTATCCCGAATTCGTGCTTGAAAAAGAAACCAAGAAAGAAATTAGAAAGAAAAAATTATTATGATTAATTTACTTACCCGCATTACACCTTACCAAGGCGAATTCAACCACAGGTGGTGTCGGAACTACAACAATCCAAAAACAACAGAAACAACATACGGTTTTTTGCATTGCATTGTTAGTGCCATTAGCTCGAAATGTCAACCATTATAAGCAAAACACTAACAAATCAAAACAAATAAGCCCGAACTGTCAGAATCAGATGCCGTTTCGACACCACCTGTAGTTGAAATCGCCTTGCACCTTACATAATGATAAAACACCAACATCATGCCCGATATGGTTTTTCCTTAGAAATCTTATGTGCATATTTAACCAAAAATGTAAACTTAATGAGAAACAAGAGTTCAAATTTACTTTTTAACCCTTTGTGGTACTTATGAGTCTGGCCAGACCTTTTTCAATGTGTATAGAAAATCAAAACATGCTAAAGCCGAAAGGTTAAACACAACGAAAAGTTTAATTTTAATATTTGATTTAAGAATTTTATACCTATCCCTTTAAGGATTGTTTTGAGTACGTTTAATTGTTATTCGTACTTGAATTTTTGAGTTCGACTCGTACTTAAATTAATCATAAAAAAACTTGATTTATCCCGAGTGTTTTTCTTTCTGTGTAGGTGTTTAGCTTAGTATCAATCTTATCTCACATTCGAAGTTCGAAAAATTTTCATTTAAATTGGCCATTTCCGGTTTTGCAGATAAAAACAAATTTTTTCTAAATATTTGTTTAACGATCAAACGATTTACTATAAGAATCACTTATCTTAATTATTTTTTTTTTCTAGTTCGAAACGACAGTTAAAAAAAAAGAATTTTTCAAAAACGGCAAGACTTTAGCACCCGATAACCCGATAAATAAAGGTCATACCAAAAATATTTGGCACACAAATACATATTTACTAAAGCTATAGCTATGCCAAATATGATGAAATTTTTTTTTTTTTTTTTTGTTATAATTGTGTAATATAAAAGCCCTTTGTGGCCAAAGTACTTATTCCAATTGAAAATTAATATGATTGATTATATAGAAACCCAAGACAAAAAAAAACTAAAAACACCTTTAATCTAATGTTTAGTAAAAAGCTTTAATTTGTCACACTACAAACACCTTATGGAAAACAAGAACATAAGTCCACAATCTGCATGTCAAAGCGATAATTCGGAATGGTCCTTATTTGGATCAGTTAAGGACTTATTATTTGAATATGTACTTACATTCCTACCTAGGTTTGCAAATAGCTCTCCATGAATCGTGAATCAAAAATTTTATAACCTCTAAGAATGTAGAACAAACAAAAAATTTTTATAATTTCTTTCAATACATTCAATATATCGAGTGTTAGGCCCGGGCCTAACGGGCCTACGCGCAAATCCTCCACTGAAAACTACCCCTTTTTCTTGTTCGGATACAAATCAATATTCAGTTTTCTCAGTCAATGTAAATAAAATCAAAAGTTTTGCACCGTTTACAACGAAACAATTCTGTTTTGAGACCAAATCTGTGATTTTGTTCGCTTTTTTATTTTTATGAATTTTTGACGAACGTAAAATTTGTTTTTTTCAAAATTTTCCTTTTTTTAAAAATTTTTACTAATCAATGAACTAAACGAAATTAAACCTTAATAATGTAAACTATTGCTCATATCGCTTTAAGACCAGCTTAAATCGATTCAGCACACTTTTTTCTTGGAACACATTTACGGTTCGTGGATTCAACCTTTACAACATTAAGGAGTTGTGAGATTTTAAAAATCAGAAAGGTCCCCGGGGACAGAAGAGTTAAACCTTAAAATTTTCCTAAAAACATAAGCATTTTCTTCAGATTTCTCACCCACATTTAGTATGCAAATTAGTTTTATTTTTCTATTTCTTACCTTTAAAAAGCCATTACTTTAAATTTAAATAATTCATAAATAAAATTATCTACTCACATAAAAAGTGCTACAAATAATCATAGTACACAAATGTACATCCAAATGTACTTTTTTATATATGGTACATAGTATATCGTTACATGAAACGCAAAAGGCCCCAACTAACCAAAATTTAAAAACCGACTTTTCATTGATTCTGATGTATTGGAACAACACAAATGTACAAAAATAATTTTGGAATCTTTCGACCAAAATTTGCGATTTAATTAGCACAAATCAAAAGGCCATTTCTACAAAAGATTAAAGGTATAATACAGAAAATCGTTAGTTGTCAAAACAACTGGTAGGTTTTACAAGAAATATAAATTATAAACAGTTTTCGGCAATTTATCAATTTATCATTTTAAATAGTTTTTGTTTCTCCTGTAAAATATTCCATATGATAGCTAGGGCCTTTTGCGTTTTTGGTGACGATATGTTTGTACCATAATCATTATATTATGGAGCACGAAAAACAAAATCAAAAAATTTCACGGTCAAATACCAATATAATTATGTGTTCATAGAGGGTCTCATTTATCTATTTAATATGTTTATCTCTCACAATCTACTGTGTCGTCGTACATGTCACTTAAGGTTTTTCTTTTAGATTTTTGCACACAAACGTACAAATTATTTTTTTCCATTGGAGAAACATACTTTGACATTTTTAGCCAAATCATACATGAAATTTAATTTTTGCAATTATTTTGAATGTTCAAACTATTATGTGTGTCTGTAGGCAGCTAAAATGTTTTTATAAATAAAAAAAAAAATTACCGGATAAATCAAGTTATGTTCGGTAATTTGTTGTATTATGTTGATGAATGTGTTTTTTATCGATTCTAGAGCATATTCGTATTCAGTTTAAATATGCAAGTTTAATGCACTAGTATATATTGTGTTATACCTGTATCATATACGTATATGATTTTGAAGGCCTAAGTGTAGGTGTTAAGGGCAAATATATTTAAAAATATATTTAATAAATGTCATTTAAACAAATTAAAATCACAGATATTATAGGAAGAATGCAAAAAATAACAAGTATGAGTGCTTTATTCGGCTGTGACGAATCTTTGATACCCTCCACCGAGAGCTAGAATATTTCGGAAATATGCTTTATATGACATCTCGAAATTGTCTACTAGTATTTATTAAAACTGACCTCACAATATTATAATTTGTTGAGGTTTAACATAAGGTCTGAATATAAAACAAGTAAGAGTGCTATATTCGGTTATACCGAATCTTATAAACCCTTCACCATGATTGGGAAAGAACAGAAGTTTATGTAAACGTATATCTAAATATATGTAGTATTAATCGCTTAGTTGCATTTAATTATTTGCACATGTTTGCGTGGCATTAAATATATTAAGCAACAAACTTATTTACATGTTTTTGGGATTTCAGTATTTTGGTTATAAGTCAGCCATTTTTTAACCGATTTGAAGATTTATATACCGACGCACGCTGGGTTGAAATACATAGTTTTTGAGGATCAATTCAGGGAAGCTCTGTTAGGATAGTTTTTCATTATATTCACCTAATACCAATACAATTTGATAAAACAAATAATTTTTAAGTATATTGCAGTGCAGTTTAATTACAAATAAGGGAATTTAAGTTAAAATATTGATAACATATGAGAACCTAAAAATAATTATTTTCGTGATCATGATCCCGTCTACTTGATCATCATCATCATTATCGTCATCATCATCATCATCATCGTCATAATCCTTATTATCAATATCCTCATTATCATTATCCTCATTATCATTATCATCATTTTGATCACACAAATTGGTTTTGCTTGGAACTGGAGTTATTATGAAATCCATTGCCTGCTCTGGCAAACTTTGATCCTTCTTTGGAGGCAACTGTCGCATACTCGAAATAATTGGGTCAGAGCTTATTAAGAATAAATTAAAAACATCTTTAAGGGATTTTTCCCGACTGCACTTTCGTGAATGAAACTCTCTATATTTCTTAAAATCTTTATTCCGAGCTTCTTGCGCTTCTTCCGATAATAGCCCAATGGGTAAGGGAGCATTATTAATAATTTCGGCACCGTGTATTAGGTACTTGTGCAAAGTGGGTGGCATATTATACCATGGATATTTTTCAACAAAAAGTCTGGCTGTATCGTGTGCAAATATTTTAAAGTTTTCACTTTAGATTTCATTGCCGCTGCAGCTGGATACTACCATAAGCAAAATGTGCATTCTTTTTATTAAGTTCAAGTCTATTTTTGTTATTTCTGCTGATTTTTCTGCGTTTTGGAAAAAACGTCTTGCCGTATTGCCATCATTGGTATTTCCGAACCCAGGCTTAGGTTTGTCAACGATTAAACCCATAGCATCTCTAAATTGTTTCTGAATTTCTAATTTTGTTTCAGCAACGTTTTTTTTTTTCCAAATCACTTCTAGCCTGCCACTTTTTTAAAGGCATTTTATATGCAATATGTAAAAGACTTTCAAAAAATCTGATCCAGCCATGAAGAACAGATATACCGAATCTTAAATATTCTGTTTTCACAGGCCTTTTAATCATTGCATCTATATTATTGAAGTTTTTGCTAGTGGCGCCACATAAGTAACACTTTTGTGTTGACATAGTTCCAGTTATAGCATTAAGAACCTTTCCATCTATCATTGACAAAATTAAATTGTGCTTCACTTGCATAACTTTATCATCGATTGAGACAGTTGAGCATTTCAAATTTGCTATTTCTTCTTCCACTCTATTTTTTTCACTAACTGACACAAGTGAAGTTTCCTTTATGAACTCCATTTTCTAGTGGACGATGGTCGAGGATTTTGCCAAATAACCGTTTCCTCTAGCATAAGTCTAAGCGGCACAATTGTGGTTAAAAATACAGATGAATCGCTAGCATCTGAGCCATGAAAGGCCTGTTTATATGAACTATGGCCAGAGCTTCCATCAAAACCCCATTTTGTATATAATATTATATGATTTATGCTCAATAAAATTTTCTTTAAGTTGTATTAGTCGCTCCGCTGTGTGATCAAGAAGAGCTTGTAAACTTACTTGAACGCAAGTCTCGCTTATTTTAAGGCTCGTTGGCAATGGATAACAATTTTGTTTTTCATTTTGAATATTTGTGTATGAGGGAAACTGCTCAGGTGCAGACTGTCTAATGATATTGTATTGGTGTCGAGATAGATTAGCTTCTACAAAAACAGACAATGCTTTTACATTAGACATTTTCTCAGACGCTAGTGGTTGCTTCGAACTCGCTGCTGATGGTGTATTTTTTGATAGTGACACATTTGTGAATCCACGCAGCATCTTCGATTCTTCTATGTACCCTGATGTTCTTAATTTAATCTGTGTAGCATGAGCTAACACTGGGAATGCTGTGGTATCCCTTAAAACCTTTGTTCTTTTATGTTTACTCGATTCACTTGACTCGGTAAAAGAAATTTCTTTTCTACCACGTTTTCCAGTCTGAGAACGAGAAAACCCAATAGAGGAATCCAACCAGTTCCTATTCGCAGCCATAAAACGTGTTTTTACTCTTTGCACCTTATTCCATCTAGATTTGAAGTCATAAAAGAAAGCATTAACTCGTTCATTCAAATCGCACATACTAGACTCTGAGCAGTTTGTGCGTTTCTTCATTTCTTCTTTTAAAAATTTTAGCTTTTCATCCAAAGTTTGACAGCCTGAATTCATCATTATATCTTACAAGCTCCGACGAGTATAAAAAGAACGTTTGAACTTGTTCCTATACGTAGAGAAAAAAAATTATCCGTTTTAACCGATAACTTCAAACTTCACAACACTATCATTATTTAAAAACATAAAGAATATTATTAAAAAACAACAACAACATAAAGAATATTATTAAAAACATGAACAACAACAATTAATACACAAAAACAGTAATAATAACAGCAGCAATCGCCAGACCATATATTTTGTTAGTAAATCAGCGCAACGACACTTTTTATAAACAAATGCATAACTTCTAAAATGCACAAAAATGCAGTCTAAATTTTTGCAACATATTAGATATATATTTATTTTGTAAAAAAAACCACAAATCTCGACACGAATGTACACGAATAATAACTATATGTCCACTTAAACTATGAAAATTAAAATTTTTTATAGACTTCCAATATAAATCACAAAAACAAAAACACTTCCACACCAAATTTGTTACACAAACTTTACCAGGATTTTCGCAGAACTACCTGAACTTGATGGTTCCATAGCTAAATTGGTCACTTTTTTATTAATTTTGTAAAAAAATAAGATTTTTAAGAAAGTAAATTTTTAGTTTTTCTCTTTTTTTCAAAAAAAAAAATGCAAAAAACTTTAATTTTGATTTCTCACTGCAAACACACCATAGCACTTTAGATATTTATTTTTTCATTTTTTAATTAATCGTCGAAAACTGCGTATTTCAACCCAGTGTGCGACGTGTTTAAGAGAAATTTTACCATTTGAGTTATAAAGCTTGGACTAAGAAAGATCTAAAGTAACCCGAAAAATTTAAATTTTTGTCTTAACTTTTTTTGTATCTGAACCGATTTTTCCAAGTTTTTCAGAAAATATTTTCTACTAAAGATTTCCGATATATAACCAGGTCATATGACAGTCCAAAAATTCAGGTTTGGACCGATCTAGCTGAATTCCAATAGCAAAATTAAAATAAGAATATCTGACATAAATATATACCAACCAAGCCCCCATCAGAGAAAGCCAAAAAGTTATATTTTTAATACTTATAACCTATTCATACGCCACCGAGCACGAGTACAGGCAGGTATGACTACCAATAAGTATGAGCATGAATAAGTTTGTATATCGACCGGTATGAGTATGAACAAACACGCATGCTTATGGGTAATCCTTTGAATGCGTATGAGTATAGGCATGTATCGTAAGTATCGACAAGTAACTTCAACATTTTGTATGGTTATTTTAAAGCAAGCAGTGTTGCCACGAACTAAAAATTTATGTTAAAGTTATATTAAAACATAAATATTTGCTATCAAATTAAAATAACTAGTGTTCGCCTTATGTTCAAAATTCGAGCATAATTTTTTTTTTTTTTTTTTGTAAATATGAAGAAAACATAATTCATCTAAGTATATTTGAATTTATTTGTTTCGAGCATTTAGTTTTTCCTTCAAAGTGGATCGATTTAGCGAGGGACCAACCTCCGGTTCATATTTTATCTTCTACGTCAGTTAGTTTAATTTTGTAAGTTCAGTATAAAAAATACCAATTGTAAAACAAAAAAGTATTAAAAAGTCTCCTTTATATATTGTCATCCACTCCACGATGTTTCTATGTCTAATATTAACGAAAATTAATCAAAGTACCAGATGTAGAAGTAAAAAAAAAAGAAATTTAGTTTCCCATATTTCCCCTTTTTTCTCCCCATAGAGGTTCGGTTGACAAACAAAGGAAGAAAGCGTTCTTAACTGTTTTGTCTGGTCTGATTTATATAGTCGAAACATTTGAAAACCGGTTTCTGAAAAATGTCGAATAATCGATCACCCTAATTTTTTATTATTTGATAATTGAAAATAAATTTTTATTTATTTATTTTTCATTTGTGTTAGTAACAGTTTTGAACGCTTATAACTCAGAAATTATTAAACAGATTTTAATAAAATATACATTGTGCACTTCTTTGAGTAAATACCTCTTAAATGATGTATATTTTGTTCAAATCCGTTGGCACACAGAGGAGGAAAATGTTCTTAACTGTTTTGCCTTAGCTGATTTATATATAGATGCTTCTAAAGCTATAATAAATTATAATCTATTTTACGAAAGATGTTTTTTATAAAAATAATTAAAAAAGGAGGCTATCAACTATTTTGGGATTTTTTCTGTTTCTTTTTTTATGTTTCCAGCTAAAGAGAAATCTTAATCTAATGCTGCGCTGCAGGCAGGAAAATTCATAAAATTCTTGATTCTTATTAAGACAACCGTGGATACCTTGAGTTATTTTTCCACCATATAGCATGATGTCGAAGTCTTCTTTAAGGCTTAAATTTTCGTTGGCATACTGATTGACTTCAGCAATTAAATTTTAAACCATTTTTTAACGTCTTAAAAATGCAACTGACAACAGATAAACTACTCAAACTCATAATATGTATGAATGTATTTACCTGTGATATCTCATTTCTTAACTGCAAATATGAATATTCGATTTTTTTTTTTGGATTACGGTAACTTTTTCTGTTTTTATTAAAAACGATTAAAATAACACGACATTTTTTAATTTGCATCCATTTAGTCATTTTTTTTTTAGATTTTTTTAAATAAGTACGCAAATCTTTATATTACAGAAATTTTTTTAAAGTCAACAATCGTTTTTCAATAAAATTTTGTTGAATAGTACTCAAACGATTTTGAAAAAACGTATTTATTTGTGATTCAGCAATTTGGAAAAAAAATTCTGGCAACATTTATGAAAAAATTTAACAAAAAAAAAAAATTTTTTGAAGTCAATGCTATAATATAACTATGGGTGTATCTCAATATGTGCGAGTATGAAACACAATAAGTATGATAACATACATGAATGAAATCAAATGCGCATAAATATACACAAGTATGAGAATAAACAGATACGAGTACGCACACGTATTGAAAATTGTCGATATGTGCTAGAGTACTTTAATTTTTTTTATACCCATTGGCTTTCTCTGGCCCCCATCATATCTGGGGGCTTCGACAAACCCATGTCAACAGACCGACGGATGGACAGAGTGGTTTTAAGCAGGGAATTTTCTATTGGATCTATGGTAAACTATGCATCTATCATCACAAAATTGAACCCAAGTTCGAAACAAATTTTAGCACAGTTGTGCGTGATTTTGGCGTATTATGCGTTTCAAAGAGCTTTTCGGAAGGCTGCTTTACGTGCGACATGTGGTAAATAATGGACCGATTATCACAAAGTTGCATGGTATCATTTCTAGACATATACAGCTAAATTGGTCTATACATCAATATTTGTTAAGATTTTTGGCGTATTTCAATAATTTGTAAGGGTGGATTTATATGGGGCCTATTATTAATAACACAGGCCAACACTCAATTTGCTTCTTTGAATTTATCAACTGATTCTAGTTAATTTGGGTGCGCTGAATTCAAAACTGTCATCAGTTTGTCTCTATCATCTCTAGTTTTCATGATATAACTTTTTTATACCCTCCACTTATGACCTCCAATTACACAAAATTTTTTTTACTTAAAAAAATTTGGGAGTTTTTTTTGGCAATAACTATAACAGTAAATAAAAAATTTTGATAAAAAAAAAAAAAAAATTGGGTAATTGGTAATTGGAGGTCATAAGTGGAGGGTATAAAAAGTTACCCAGCAAAAACTTACATTGCAAAGTAATGAGTTAAAAAGCTAATATAACGACTCTTCACTACTTATACATTGACATTTTAACTCATTATTTTAACACGGTGATGTCATTGGAGGCAAGTACTTACCACCCTCGCTTACAAATAGGGAGTTAAATAAGTCATTACCACATCCGCTTACAAATAGGGACATAACTAAATTATTACTTCGATGTCACCAAAATTACAACTAACATGTCATGACTTTAAAAAATTTTTTTTTTATTATTTTTTTTTAATTATTTTTTTTCTATATTTTCTTATTTTATTTTACTTTACTTTATGTTTTTTTTTTCTATTTTTTCTTATATTATTTTACTTTGTTTTATTTTTTATTTATATATTTTCTGTCTCTGGCGGGATTCGATCGCGCAACCTCGGTGCTGAAAGACTAGCTCACTACCAGCTAGTCTACCGGGGCAGTGTAGTTTTTGTATAAAAAACGATGTTTTTACTCAATTAAGAGCGTAAATATGAGATTAAATTATTGGAGGCAACTGCTAACCACCCTCGCTTACAAATAGGGAGTTAAATGAGTTATTACCACATTCGCTTACAAATAGGGAGTTAAATAAGTCATTACCACATTCTCTTACAAATAGGGACTTAAATAACTTATTACTCCGATGTCACCAAAATTACAACTTACATGCCATGACTATAAAATTTCAGTACAGCATAATTTTTCATATTCAAATTTATTACAAATTGTTTTTTATTTATAATAAAAAAAAACAAATTGTAAGAACAAATATTTTAAATCAATTTGTATTAGATTTGAAAAAACTTCAACCGTAGATGCATTTTATTACGAATAAATTTCGTAAATCAACTCATACACAAGTACTTAGGTATCAGATTATATGTCAGCCATTACCAAACTACTTCTATGTAATGCAGATGGTATGAAGTAGTCATTGAAAAGTAAGTTGTTCAGTAATGGCAAGTCATTACCAAGTTTTTGCTGGGTATATCATGAAAACTAGAGCTAATAGAGACAAACTGATTACAGTTTAACTAGAATGAGTTGATTAATTCAAAGAAGCAAAAATCTTTTTTAATTTTGTCGGGCTGTGTAATAGATCTTACCAAATTTGGCTGTGTGATTTTTAGTCTCACTAAATTATGATATACATCAAAAAGCGTCAATTAAAAATCAATAGTTCAATGTAAAGTCACAATTGTTATAAAAATAGTTTTGGCACAAGTTCTATCTCCTTTAAGTTGTACAAAAAGGTCAACGCAAAAATACAAAAAAGAAAAAACATGAAAACAAATTTATTTAAGTCTTCTAGACAAAGTCTTCCCAAATAGTACGAAATATAGAAGTTAGGAAGAAACATATAAATAAGATTGAAAATGGATAATCAATTACAGCAAATTTCGATCCACCATTACCATTGGTTAACCCTTTCGGTTATTCTATGCCATATGGCATGGTGCTTTTTGCAAGCCCCTGTTTGGGGCAAAATAGTTAGAAATTAATTTTTTTGATAATTTTGTATTTTTATTTAATGCTTTTTATAGAAATTGAAAAATAAACTATTTTGATTGTTACACCCAATGCATTCTGATGGACCAGAAAGCCAACATTCTTTTCGAGATTTGTAATTTACGAAAAAAGGTCACTTTGTAATTTTGTAAATATTGTTACGAAAATAATGTTATTTTATAACTTTCCGTACGGTTTTTAGCAGATTATCATTGCCTTAATAAGTTGAGAAAAAGTTAGATTCCTAGTGTTGTTCAAAGAAGGTGTCCGATTTTTCTAAAAACATACTATGCCATTTGGCAGAGAATTTATTCAGAGGAAAAATTTTATTATATAGAAATATACATATGTACATACATATTTATAAAAAAAAATTATCGTGTTTTTTAACTCATTTGTCTTTCTGACTGTAGAATAATAGCTTTATTTTATAAAGAAAACGCATTTGAATTGTTTTACGATAACATAAATCGTGTATAAATCTTTCTGATTATAAAATTTTTGAAATTGCATTAAAAAATTGTAATTAAAATTATTTCTTCTTTCCTTTAAATACATTCTATGCCATATGGCATGATGCTCAAAAACCACTTTTGCTACAAAATTTAAAAAAAAATGATTATTGATAGTTAATACCACAAGGTTTAATAGTTATAAAATCGAAAACAAAAATTTTTTTTATTCAAAACCAAAAAAGAAGTACCGAAATTGAATTAAAATTGAGTTTTTGATGCAATCTTGTTCTACGTTCAAAGAGACGTCACCTGACAAAATATTGTAGGCGATTCCCACTTCGTTGCTCCGAAAAGCACATGTATATTTTCATTTTGATATCGCAAGCGAAAGCAGAGAAAAGTAGAAAAATGGCTCTCCTGTAAAATTTGGTTTTTGTAACACACGTTAATTTCACGCAAAGGGGTCGATATGTTACGTTTTCAGGCTTACTAAAGTATTTTCAAAGATGCACCCACAATATTTTTACTTTCAGTAATGAAGTGTAGTTTATTTAAGAAGTATTCCGTGCAGTAATTTTTAAATAAATAAACATTTAAAATTCTATGCCAATTTATGTTTAACTGATTCTTGGATTTACTCAAAAAACTAAGTTCACATTAATAAGGATTTTGGGTTGCATTTAATATTTTGCGTTGATTACGTCAAATGTTTAGCTTAACTAACATGGTTTTTTTTATCAAGACCTAAAGCCTTGACACATTTTTTTAACATTAAACCAAAATATTTTAGATACAAATTTTTTTTTCGAACTACTTTATTTTTTAATCAAAGTAGTGCATTATTTTTCAAATACCATTAACTTATATGCCAATTAATGCACTACTTTTGCTTCATTATTATAACACATCATCTGTAGTGCATTAGTAAAAATATAATGCATTATTTTTCTTTCATCATTGCCGTTCTTTAGATATAAATTTTGTAGGATGCATGTACCTAATAAGGGAACTTTTGCTCTTGCCGTTTTCCAAATATACAGATATCTATAATGTCTATTTATGGAAAGTGACACGCCTACTCCTCCAATCCCTCCCACATTTTGTTGGATGGAAGGTTTTGACAAGTTCAATTAGATGCAGCCTTGGGTTTTGCTAATGGAGCCAATTGTGATCGACCTGGCTGAATTTAAATAGCAAACTTTAACGGAGCATATGTGACATAAATATATAACAACCTAGCCCGCACTATTTCTGGGATCTTCGCAAAACCTTTTTAAACCAAACACACAAAATGGACAGACGGGCAGATGGACAAAGTTAAATAAACTTCGATACTCAAAAGGACCCAGAATATAAATACCTTTAGGGCCTAAGATCAATAATGTACAAAGCACAATCAGAATTACAAACTTACATATTCTCTTCTCACCTGTAGTGAAGGGTATTATTATACCAGAATATAAATATTAAAGTGAATTCAATCAAATATATTTCACTAAATATTTAATTTAAACTTTTTTGACAATTATATGGATAGTCGGCGTATTTTCGAAAGATTCAAAAACCTGTTAATATGTTCGATAAATAAACGTATGGCTTAATTTCTAACTAGTTTCATTAAAAACACAAATATTATTATGTATTGTTATTGTTATTGAGATGTGTGGCTCACCGGTTATTTCTGATCAATTAGTTTTTAACAAATGGAAATAAAAAACATTTTATGATTTTCCCATAAGAACGAATTAACCCTCTAACCGGCAAGACCGTAAAAATTATCGGATGAAGCCTATATTTGTTAGAAAGAAAATATAGTCAAAACAAAGATAAATTTCAAATTTGTGGTGAAAAAACATTCGCACTGACACCAGGTAAAAAAATATCAAAGACCGTCTACAGGCGGTTTTATAAAATAAGTTTTGTCAAGACAAAGTAGCAAAAAAGTTAACACATATATTATTTTCGGTGGTGGTAGTCCAAAAAAAATTTCCTTCAATCTGACCGCATAAGTGAAGGTCGCACTTGTAACAAACGACTTGGGTGTTATGCTTTGTTCACATTTGGGTTTTTAAACGCGTTTAAGCAAAATGTTGATTTAGCTAATCAAAGCCGTTCACATTACATTTGAGATGATTAAGATGACAGATGATTAAGAAAAAACACACACACAAACACACAAAAAAACAACAAACAAATTTAAATTTCTTTAAAGTATTAAAAATGGATAAAAACACTTTTATAAAGTTATCAGAAGATTATTTTAATAATTTTAATGATGTAATTGTGAAAATTTATAAATTATTTAAGAAAAAAAAAAAATAAAAACATTAAGCAGAAATCTTGGCCGGTTGTACACGGTTGTTGGCGATTCTACATTTGAGGTATGTTCAGTGGATTCTATGTGGTTTATGAAGTGATTTAGTTGTAATCATGTCAATTTGGAGTGATTAACAAATCACTTCAATGTATGGGTAATCATCTCGATTTTGAAGTGATTAGAGCTTAATCACGTTCGAGCTGCTTAAACGCGTTTAAGAACCCAAGTGTGAACATAGTATTAGATTTCTTGCAATGTTTGCACCTTTTTTGGCGGTGGTAATAAAGGCACATCGAGATTTTGAGCAGATGGTCGCTCTAAAGACCGCTTCAGAAGGATCATTTTTGGAAACATTAGCCTTCTCCGTGTGAAAACGTTTGTAAAAAATGTATGGATTTATAGAAACCATTTCCAACAAATGGTAGAACAATGAAAACATAATGTTTCGAGTCTTAGCTCGTATATAGTATAGTACCCATGTGAGCAATGTATTCTCATAGATTTGAGGAAAGTTTATTTCTATGAATTTCTTAAGATTTCTATCAAGCCGGGAAGCCTATGATTTTTGTTCGTCATGATTGATATTTTCAAAACGTTCAATACCGGCATATATCGATGATAGGTTGATACATTTATTATCCTTCCACAACAGAGTATTCAAATCGATGCGGAACAATGGATCGTACCCAGGCTCACTTTCACTTATTTGCTGTTATTCATCTTTGAATGATTAATATTTCATCATGATAAGAATCTTTTCGATGGCAAGCACTTCTAAATCGACAAGAAGGAAATTTTTCCAAAAGCTGTCTAAATTAGAAAAGAGGTATTCTGACATGTACTACATTATGCCGATTTAATGTCTTATCTAGTAGAATCTTTACTAAACGTTGTATTTATATTTTCTTTCAGAGTACCACGATTTGTCTCTACAACGACCAATGCAACAATATCATCAGTAATCAATTAAGTAAAGGATTTCACTAGTTTTTGAGCTGTTTTGCGGCCAATGAAAGTGATTAATCGCCTTGAAAGGCTTTTTAGATATTTTATTTAAAGCGGTTTAGTATTGATACTTATAAGTTAAGCTTAATACCGTCATACCTAAAACAAAACAGCCAGGATAAGGTTGAACTGAAGTGCTCTTTTGTCTTTGAAGGATGTTTTTGTTGTGGTTGCAGTTAATGACGACCGTTCTTATGTCGCAATGGTTTCGAGCACTGCTACATCTCCGAAGAATTTTACATCAGCCATTGTGCTTAAGTTCAGTGAAAAATTAATTACCTCCACAAAAGCATCCGTGGTGTCGTCTTTTGCCATATTTTGAGCGAATTCCTCTATGGCCTATTCTGCATCCCCTGCAAATGTTGCGGTATCGATATTTTCCAAAACATAGTTGGCACCAATCAAGCTGTCGTAGCATTCAAAACTTTTATTTGTCCTGTCTACAGAACTCTTTACAGAATCAATGAACTCAAGCAATTTTTTATCAGACATTTGTTCCAAATTGATATTTTTCTCATTAACACGTTTAGTAAGATCTATCGTTAACACAATAGTGAAATAAAATGGTGCAAATAATTAAGTAATTAGCAAAAGCGAAAAGTGGGTTAATTCAGTAAATCTTCTGTAGCTTTGTCATTTTTGCACCAATCTGGGGCTTGTTAGGCACAAAATGTTTGAATTGAAATCAAATAGTGTACTATGTAATAAAAGACTAATTTTGTTGGTTAAACAAATAAAATCAAAAGAGCAACATTGCAAAAAATCATAAAATTGTTCATATTATTTTAACTTTTGTCCACTGTAACACTGTCATTTCTTGAGCAATTTTTACAAGCTACCCATGGTTATCTTAGTAATTTTACTATCTTTCATTTACTGCCTGTTTTTAGAAACCGTTAACAAGTGAGTGAGTGAGAAATTATATTGAAACAACAATAAAAACGAAAATTTGTTTTTATTTTCAATATAATTTCTCACTCACTCACTTGTTTACGTTTTCTAAAAACAGCCCTGCAGGAAATGTCACTAGTGAATCTGTACTGATTCAATATTGACACAGTCAGCAGTGCTAGTGACTTATTAAACCCCAGGCAATGTTATTTACAATAGACATTTAACATGTGCGTGTCATTGGAAATCTACTACTGACGTTGGTACTACTGACTAGGTAGTTCCTTTGGGAACATATGTAAACATTGGAAACAGAGAATCGCTAGTACATTTTAGTAAAAGTAGTCTATAAGAATACGAAATCATAACAATCTTTTTTTATTATATCTTCAACTTTTACAGGAATTGTACTTGTTATTGATAAGAATCTTTTTCGTATTAAAGCCAAATATTGTGGCAAATGTAATGTAGTGAAGACACTTCGTTGACAATGTCACCAATATAGTCGACAAAACTGGTGACTTGGAGACACTTTCACCCAGGTTTCCTTCAGGGAGGCTTACTTCCTCCGTCTAATATTTTTGAAGACATTTGCATTTAAGTGACATCCTCTTTTTAAAAACAAAAATAACGGTTATTTTGAAATATGTCGAAAACTGTTCTACTATCGAAAATTCTGACTTTATAGTCGGATTGAGCTGATACACATGGTCAAAAAACTGTTAAGTAGTGTCATCTGCCGCCAGCAATAGAATAAAAATTATAAAATATTAAAGAAATATTACATTTTATATATTTCGAATATCCTCACTATTATTAATTTTTTAATATATATGGGTAAATCCATGTCAAAACGACCAAGAGTGGGACACGACCCCTTCCGATTTTAATGAAATTTGGTGAGAAGGTTCCTTTTATCTTATTAGGAACAAATATGAACGAAAAAAATTTTAAAATTTGTTTTACAAAAGTTATGTCATATTCAAAATGTCATAATTTCGCAGAATTAGCCGAATGTGTTGAGCTTATTTCCCCCCCAAGTATTCTCTTTAAAATGCCATTAAAATCATCTTCGTATGTCAAGTAGTTTTCGAGATATTGATTATTCTGCGAAATTATGACATTTTGAATATGACATAACTTTCGAAAAACAAATTTAAAAATTTTTTTTCGTTCATATATGTTCCTTATAATATAAAAGGAACCTTCTCACCAAATTTCATTAAAATCGGAAGGGGTCGTGTCCCACTCTTGGTCGTTTTGACATGGAATTATCCATATTAAAATCACTTCAAAAATTAAAGCGTTCCTTAAAAAAAAAGAAAAAAGCTTTTACATTAAACAGCTGCTTATATTATACAAAGAATTTTGTATTTTATTTAAAGTTTGTTAGTGCAGACACGATATGTATTTAAAAATATGTGGAAGCAAAAATGTTAAGATTTGTAGAATAGTGTAAAAAGGGCTTTTTATATCATAGTTCATATATATGTTTTCTATTACTGTTTAAATAATATTTCAACTGCACTGATAAAAAAGGCGTCATAACGCTAATGTATTTTGACATCAGTACTATGACAAGTCTCTTCGTTTTTGACCCCATGACACTTTGAATCATGGTCATGTCAACCTTAACATCACTTGGCCAAAGTGTCATCAGGGTCAAAATATAATTATGTCATCAATGGGATGACACATCGGCAACACAGAAATGACGAACATGTCCTTAGTGCGATGACGCAGTAACATCGGAGAAAGGACATATAAGCATCAATTTAATCACAGTTTGTCATTAAGTCAATGTCATTGGAAATGACTTATTAACTTACCCGTTACATATGTATGTTTCACTTTTGTTGAATTACGACCTTTGTTTACAGCAGAACTCTCAATAATAAGACACCAGCACCATGCCCCATATGGTTTTCGTATTCATTCTACTTTAACAATTTTATGTGTTTAAATAATTTAAAAAAATTGAATATTGAAATTTTTGCTTTTTATAATACATTGTAATCATGAAAATAGTGTTAATAATATACAAAATGTGGCATCGAATTGATGTCACTATAGTCATAAAATAGAAGATGTTAGTCATTGGATTGATGTTACTTTTTGCATCATTGATGCCATTTGTAAAAACCATGATGTCACAATTCTGATGTTAGGGCATCATCAACATGAAGATGCACTTTTCTGTCAGTTTAAAAATTTGTGATATTGATTTAAAAATGAACTAAATTTACACCAGCAAACAAATTTATAGTATTAATAAAATATTTTATGCAGTAATGTTGTTGATATATGTAATCTTTAAATTCACTTATTTACATCTTTCACTAAAACTGATTTTATTTTGATTAATGATTTGATTGAAAAAAGAAATTTTCGAGAATTTTTCTTGTGTACAGATTGAATAGTACTTATTCAAATCAAATATAAAAGCCCTTCCTTCCCATTGTCATACTTAGTTACTTTGATTTGGTCTAATGAACTACCGCATTTAAAATGACTATTAAAACAAAATAAAAATCACTCAGTGCTTTGGAAAATAATTTATTTATAAATGCACTCAGTTCGTATTAATCTAAATTGCATACGAGTACCTTTATTTATAAAATTACTGTCAATGACACTACACAAACTACGTCTCTAATGTTTTATTTTGTCTATTGTTCTTGTTAAATGTGTTTTTGGTACATTTTAGTTACTGTCAAACTGTCTTTAGGTTTTTGTGTTTGTGCACTTTGTATGTTAAGGTTGCACCACATGGTTTCATTAGAATTATAACAAAAGCTTTATTGTTTGTTCTGTGTTAGATAAAATACCCTACATAATTGTCAAAGGTAAATTGAAGAGCATTTAGTTTTGAGAATTCTGAATTTCTTATTTGTAATGATTTTATATACAGATTGCTTTACTAAATATACATACATGTCACAGGGTACAATTCCGTTCGGAAACGAAATTCATTCATTATTTTGGTGCTTCAGAAAATGACGAAAAAATTTTTCGGAATGAACCCATTTTTGTTTCCATGAACGGAATTGGAGTTTTCTGTATCTGAAATATGGTTTCTTCGGTTCCGAACGGAATCATTCCGAACTG
Organism: Pollenia angustigena; assembly: GCA_930367215.1. Lineage (NCBI taxonomy): Eukaryota > Metazoa > Arthropoda > Insecta > Diptera > Polleniidae > Pollenia > Pollenia angustigena. The sequence goes on along the minus strand of OV884057.1, from coordinate 180,869,372 downwards.
AATTGTACTCTGTGATATGGCTGATAGTTTTATAATTAAGTTGGCTAATAACTTAGGCAACATTTTTTTTAATTTTCTGAAAAACCTCTGTTTCTAAAGCTTTAAACAATATTTTAAAATGATAACACCTTGTACTTCATTACGTTGAACATTTTTACATGTTTCTGCGGGCCATTTTTTCGAACACAAAACTAACATCGCTTTCCCACCCAAAACTTTTTTAAAATTGTTCTGCTTCGTTCCTTTATCTTAAAGGATTTGCCTAAACTAGGACTATCTAACGGTTTCCAATAGATTTACATGGTGTTGTGGTACCTCTGCTCTCATATGAAATCAAACTATGGCAAGTGACTCCTCACTTGCTGGATGGGGCGGGCATCCCCTATACACCATATGTCCATGTTTTACATGCATATCTGTACTATGACTTAATTGCATGGTGGGTTTTAGCCACTCAGTTTTTTACATTTTCCTCTAAATGTCGATGTACAGAGTTTTGACAAAGTCTCGCATATCTTACAATATGTTAACAGTTGGCGGAACTGAGAACATTCAAACTCCTTGCTAGGAAGTTCGAGCTATCTAATCGCTTGCTGCGTGTTTTCTGTCAACAGCTCCTGTTAAATAGTAACAGGACACAGATGTGTCCTCCTCGCAACCGAACCACTCCACTAGTTCCATTTGCAATTTGGAAAATATCTACCCGCGTTAGTTTGGGTATCACCATCAGCCACCTCGTGTAATCAAGTTTACCGACATCATTGTAAGAAAAGCATTCTGAGCCAGAAAGCCTAGTCTTTGTTCGGTAACACTAATCTTTTGTGAGGAAGCCTGCTACAAACCAAGATCTCATAGGTTTCATCAATCATCTCGTGCAGTGCAACATCCAAAGCATGAAGACCTACAAACCAACCCTTATCCGATGTACAAATTCGGCCCTACCGAATAATTCCTCATCGGCCAGGAAGGCCTGCTTATCAACGTACTCCAGATGCCCACTGCACCTTCTTCTCCATTTATCAACCATCATAGCTGCACAGTACACATCAATATGCGAAAACTTTCTTGACATCCGTTCAGTGTTGGTGAGAACGCACCTACTAAGGAGCTTACTGATTAACGCACAAGGACATGCACTGCACAATTTCTGACATCTCTAAATCCTTCTCATCCTTCTCTCATACCTCCAAACGTCAAACCCGGCCATACCGAGTAAGTCCATCATAACATCCTTCACATCCTTCAACGTCCTCTTCCTCCACAAATAGTGTTACTTGGCAAAAATTTCGGCTTTCTGACCCAGATCCCTTGACATTACAAGAGTCTCTATTGAAAATGGTAGGCAAAAATGATTTCTCAACCAATGATCAGTACAGGTGCTGCTAGTCACCTGCGGGCCACTGATCCCCGAGGAGAACCATATCATCTTAAGTACTATGGTCAATACTTCACGTCATTGAATAAATTTAAGGACGCTAGACTTTCGGAATTTCGCACCGCCATTTCCTAGCCAGCCTTGTATTGTTAGCCATCTCAAGAGATGTTACCAGGAGCAACCACTTGGAGGTAATACATCGGCTTTTGTTGCATGTTGAAGGTATACAACCGTCCTTCTGAACATGCAACTTCTGTCTCCTTAACCCCTATACACCATGGCGAGGGGATCCGTCCAAATTCGAAGCTGATCAGTCCACCTTCCACATACTCGAGGGCGGTCGGTCCTGCTTCATTATCTTCACGCCACACTTTTATTCTCTTAAACTTCACATTCAATCTTCCATCACTTTGTGTAGAAAGTATACTTAGAGGAGAAGAAAACATTTCCTTGCAAAAAGGATCTCTGGTTAGAAGCGATCTCAAGAGATCTGAAAATGTTGTATTTTGCGAAATTCCAGGTACTAACTACACCTAGGCCCTGTTTCTCAAAACTACATGTTACAAATCTACAAGTAAAATACGTTTGAAACAAAAATTGTAAAATTTTTGCTTTTTTTAACTTATTTTACTTGAAGATTTGTAACTTGTAGTTTTGACAAACACGGCCCTGATTTGATGTAACAAGGTGAAATATCCATTAGATTATCCCCAAAAATCCCCTGGGCGTATGACTTTTGCTATCAGTTATCACGGGAATAAGAAAGCCTGTACAGCATCTGCGAGCCACTATGATTACTGCCTTAGCAGCGATGACGAAAATGAGGAGGAAAAGGCGACTGGCAGATATGGGATCTGGCACCTTCGAAGGATTGTATGATATCTCTGGCGTTGAACTGGAGTGCATTTTAAATTTCGTTACAAGCTCAGGTTGGTTCTATGGTGGGAGTTTTGTGTAGTGGAACTCTTTGCTATTGCAATATTTCATTTGGAATAAGTGACTTAGATTAGTACTGACTACTCTTTCTACCTTACCTTTTATATTTAATGGAGCGTTTAAAATATTCGATCTATGTCTACCCATATCTCAAACTTATAGCAATTCATTTGCTTTGCTACATTTATTGTAAATTAACATTATAAATTTAATATTTATCGAAGCAAATCTAAACTGAATGTCAAGCTTAGCATGTGGCTGAGAGTATTTCATAAGAAATATGGCATATTCTAAAAATGCACACATACATATACATGTACATATATAAATATGTATGCGTAACATGTGTATTTCAAAATTTTACCTTAATTCGCATTATGCATTTGCTTATTCCTTAAATCACAAATAATACAATATCTACCACATGAATGAATGGATGCATTTATTAGATTTACAAGCACACGTGTATATAAAATTTACATATTCATCATGGTGTTTGTAGGTGGGTGTGCGTTACTGTACCCTGACACAAACATACAGAATTATTTCTTTGTGTGTATGAGTTTATAAATTAGCATAGAGACTCAAGAACGCAAATAAAGGCTTTGAAAATATTTGTAAAATTTATGAAACTTTGTTTAAGAATTATTATCGTAATTTTATTTTATACTAAATATGATGTTCTCTTCTATTTGTCTCTATTTCCCAGAAGAGCACAACAAACAGCGAAAATAGTAACAACTGCGGTCACAAAATAAAGTTTTATTTTCTCATTTCATGTTTTATTATGTTTACAAAACTATGTAGTAATTTTGAGCTCTAATCGGCGATGGAATGTATTACTTATTTGGCAAAGTGTTTGCGACAGTTCGAATAATTTTACTATGATCGGAACTTTGAAAATTAAGAACAGGAATAAAGGTGAAAAAGTTATGGTTCACAATTAAAAGTAGTGTCACCATTATCTAACTTACTTCGTCTGCCTAAAGGCTTAATAAGACGTGACATAACCATAATGCCATAGCCACAACCATAACAATAGAAACCAAAATTTAATTGTTTCGTATGGTTTTGGCATTGTTGTAGGTCACCTCAAAATCAAATACAGTGTTGTCCAAAAGGTTGTTTCAATCAGCTGTTTTGTATGCACTCCTTTAGTGGTCTTATGAAACCCACACATTCCAATGTATTGCCAAAAGACCCATATTTTGTATTTTATATTGCCACAGACATTGTGCACTCTGACTATTTTTTTTTTTACACACATACACAGCTATTACTTTGCACACTTACACTCATAATATTCTGGGAATATGTTTATGTGCTGGTCTATTGTTTATTTTCTCTCATAAGCATTGAACTGTTAAAATATAATTTTTGGTTGGTATTTAGTTTCTCCTTCATAATGATTTATTATATTACAACTGTTGTAGGTATTGTACTCTGCTTCTCACTGTACCATTGTTTATGGGTGTTAATGTGTTTGTAAGTGTGGTTGTATACCAAGAATCCCAGTTGGCCACGAATTTAAGACTACTTTAACGATATGTACAAAATAGCAGTGAATCTTAGTAGATATACTGCGGGAATGACATTTTCTATAACCGTCTACCACTATTTGCAAGACAATATCTCCATATAAAATATCCCTATACTATATACAAGTTACGTCCTGCTCATATACACAATGTGCAAGCTTTTACAAAAGAGCTTTTGTGCTTTAATACCGACGAGAGCACAACAGAACAAATTGTAACAGCTTTCAAAGCTATTTACCGCAAATACAAATATCAAAATATTTGTGGATGTAACTGCTTTATACAAGACAATACATATAACCTTATTTATCGTAAATGATTCCATGCATGACAATATCGGTTATTTTTCGTCCACGACACAAAAAATTAATTTTTTTTATGTCAAAAAATTGTTCTATGTGATTTTAAGTTTAGTTGCAGTTTTATAACGCTGGTTTTATTTCATTTAGATATTATATATCACACTTTTAAAGACAATCTTAGAATTGAGAGTAAAGTATAAATTGCATTTAATCCATTTTCCAGCCCGCTACAACCTTCATCAGCATTCTTTACGTTTTAGTGGTTTGTTCTACTTCATAAATAGTACAACCCAGCAAAAACTTACATTGCAAAGTAATAAGTTAAAATGCTAATATAACGACTCTTCACTACTTATACATTGGCATTTTAACTCATTATTTTAACACGGCAGGCGCGGATACAGCTCGAGCATTGACACCAAAATTTGAAATATTTTTCTTAGATTTGGGAAGATGTCTTCATCACAGTTTATTAAAGCATCTACAATGTTATCTGATAGATTTTCAGATTTTTTCCATGTTTGTTGCCAATGCAACAGTTCAGGCTCAAGTTAAAATGTGTTTATCTCGTTTATCAAATATAATCAGCTCATCAGCTAGTTGTGGTTTTAAAATAAATGGTATATGGGCAAATCTCAAAAACAGTCCACAAACCAAAAATTGTTCATATTAATTTTTTTTAGATGTATAATTTAATTTTTATATTTAAAAATATGTATTTCGACGATCATTAATATAATAATTTTTACCAAATATAACCCCTTCCCTGATCTCTTGATGTTACACATGAATTTAACATTATTTTAGGTGCTATTTGAGCTTAAAATAGCACTTACAGCCAGCAGACTCATCGCAATATAAATTTCATTCATACATTCATTAATGATCACAAAATTAGTTTAATAATTTGTTTTGTTAAAATAAATAAAATTGGGTTTATTATATAGTACTAAAAAAAACTGTAGCGTGCGTTGTAAGGCGTGCGTCACAAAGGGTTCACGGATTTTATCAAAAAATTACAACATTTTTAAGCTGCGAATAAGTGATTTTAGAGTTCTTTTATATTCATCTTTCTTTTAGGAATAAGACTTTGTATACCTTATGATGCAAAATTCGCAAAAAATTAGGAAAACACCCTTCAACTTTTAAAGTTGCTGGCGTGCGTAACAAAACTTCGTGATTAATTATTTCGCAACAAATGCTTGCTAAGAAATTATGATATATGCCATTCGTAAGTACATATTAATGTCACTAAATACTATATATAAGTTGAAGCTATCTCTTTTGGAACGCCAAAAAAATGGTTATATATCAATCAGAAAACACGAGCGAGTGTAGCGTTCGTTACGCAGGATTTGTTCATATGACTTGATTACACTTTGAGGTTGAAGTTTAGGTATGTTCAATACATTTAGGATATCTTTTGGTAAAGATGTTTTGAGATCTTCTAAAATAAATTCAATTAAAGGAATGTAACCTACAACTCGGTAGTAATCTTCAACATTTTGGAAGTGATTATTTCGTTCAAATTTTGTCTTTTCGATTGGAACCTCGACACAAATAACTTTAACTTTTTCAAAAATCGCTTTAAATTGTTCTTCGGCTTTATTTCTTTTTTCTTCAAGGCACATGATAAAAATTTTGATAAGGCTTGATCCTTTTTTAATATCTATATTTTGCTTTTGTAAACTGATACTAAGTGGCTGTGTTACAATAGGTATCACACTTAAATGTTTATTCCGCAAATAAATTTAAAAGTAATAAGTGAGCTCCTTAATATAAAGGTAGAGATACTACTTCCTTTCCACTCAGATATGTATTTTTTCCAAAGGTTCTACTATATGATGTACACTTGTTGCAAAGACGCATAATGAAGAGAGTTTGGCTCCCAAATACTTTGCTAAAACTGTTTTTCGCTTGGGATGATTATATTTAAAAATTTTTGTCGTTTCTTTAACAAATGATAAAACTTTTTGTATTAATGGCACTTTATTGCTTTTAGAAATTGAGTTGTTCGATTTATGGGAATAGCAAGGCGTTTGTTTCGCATATGTCGCTTTTCCAGAAATTTTGAACAGCTCCATTTTCCGCTTACATCAGAGGACACCCATCTGTTCCATCTCCTACACAATATTTTAGGTCAAGACCAAAATTTGTCAAAGTTTTAAGAACTATTGATGATAGTGCCTTCGCATCAATTGACACATCAACGTCATCAATATCTTTTGAGGCCTCTTCAAATGCGTTTACAACAAAGCCAATAAATTCTTCCCTAAAAACTTTTTGTTGTATGTTGAAATGTCTCAAAGATAAGGAAATCTGGCTTTTCCCCGACAAATCAGTGCTTTCGTCAAAAATTATCGAATAGAATTTTGATTCATATAACACATAAATATATACATAAATATTGCAAATACTAAGGCTTTTTTATAATTTAGCCGCACGCATTATTAAGTCAAACGTTTAGTCTTTGAATATAGATGACACCTGCTGGGATTGAATGTAGAATAATAAGTAATTGAATGCGGTAAACTAAATGTTTCTTTGGAAATATCTAATAAATAACTATTAGGATTAAGATGTGGATACTTATTGAAAATCGTTAGAGATTCAATAAAAAAAAATAAAAAATACTTATTGAAAATTTCGTTAGAGATTCCATAAAAAAAAACCTTGCTGGGATTTCCAAAAATTTTGTACATTAAAAAAAATATTATAATGGGAATTCTTGTATTATCGAAATTAACAAAACATATTTTTATAATTTACGGGGGGGGAAATTTCCTTTTTTCCCCCCCCCCCCCCCTGAATCCGCGCCTGTAACACGGTGATGTCATTGGAGGCAAGTACTTACCACCCTCGCTTACAAATAGGGAGTTAAATAAGTCATTACCACTTTCGCTTACAAATAGGGAGTTAAATAACTTATTACTCCGATGTCACCAAAATTACAACTAAAATGTAATGACTTAAAAAAAATTTTTTTTTACTATTTTTTCTTATTTTATTTCTTTATCTTATATTTTTTCTATTTTTTCTTATTTTATTTTACGCAACCTCGGTGCTGATAGACTAGCTCACTACCAGCTTGTCTACTGGGGCAGTGTAGTTTTTGCATAAAAAAACTATGTTTTTTACTCAATTAAGAGCGTAAATATGAGATTAAATTGTCCATAATAACAATAAAAACGTTGATTGAAAGTGGATTGAAAGTTTTTGTTTCATTACTATAATGGCATTTTTATTGTCATAATGAAAATTTAAATTTATGAAGGCAATTATTGATTATTGCTTTTATAAAAAAATGTTTGCTTTTATAAAAAAATTTTTTTTTAATTCATAAAATGAATGGCATACATGTAACATTAGATGTATGAAATTATTAAATCTTACATTTTTTAATTAACAATTAAACATTTTTTTTAAGGAAACTATAATTTTGTATTAATTTATACATAAAGTTATGTTTGTATATTGTTTTTCTATGTTCCCAATTAAAGTTTTTGGTTTAACTTGGACAAACTTAAGTTTTCATATATCCAATGAAAATTTTTAACGTAATTACGAAATCCAATGAAGCGATTTTAACGAAAATACTTCATTATAACTTTGAAATTCCATTTAGACAATGAAAATTTTCATTTACCCAAGGAAAATTTTTTTATGAAAATGATTCATTAAATATATGAAGCAGTTTTCTTTCAGTGTAATAAAAAAAAAAAAACAAATTGTAAGAATAAATATTTAAAACCAATTTATATTAGATTTGAAAAATATTAAACCGTAGATGCATTTTATTATGAATGAATTATAAATTTCGTTAATCAACTCATACACAAGTACTTTGGTATCAGATTACATGTCAGCCATTATTTAACTACTTCTATGTAATGCAGATGGTATGAAGTAGTCATTGAAAACTAAGTTGTTCAGTAATGGCAAGTCATTACCAAGTTTTTGCTGGGAAGGTATTTAAATCATCAATTATAAAAAAAAAATAATGTGAGAATTTTAAGCCAACCAAGCAAGTGATTGATAAACATTCAACTACGGCAGAAGATGACTTTGACTTTTATGTTGTCGTACATGAAGATTTCCTTTAAATTGACATCCTAAACGACGCGTTCGCGCCCATAGAAAATCCTTGACGACGCGTGGTCGACCATCCAAACAAATCGTTGACGACTTTTACACACAAGTGAGCAATATTATCGCTTATATGTCGTTAACGATCATATGGGCGTCACAGAAGTTGTCCATCATATCATCATATGGGCGACACTGTCGTCAAAGATGTATGGGGTACACAGCCGTTGACTTTATATAACTTTTTATGTCATTGGTGGTTAATAATGCCTGGTCCCACCGGGTCCATGGATTACGTCTAGGGAGAGCTGGTAAGGTCAGTGCAGATTTTTATTTATTTATTAATTAAAAGGTCATATGCACAGAAAAAAATTTTGCACCAGTTAAAGCATTAACCAAAAATGAAATCAGTTTTAATTAAAAATTTTATCAAGTGAATGAAACGTTTAATCAAGTGAATTGATATTATTAATTTGTTTACTGCTACAAATTAATATTGTCAATTAAAAATTTTATACACTTGATGAAAATTTAAATTCACTAGATTAAAAGTTTAATTCACTTGATTAAATTTGTAATTAAAACTGATTTTTTTTTTTATTAATGCTTTTACTGGTGCAATATTTTTTTTTTGTGTATGCTTCCTAATGACAGCAGTATATTTTTGGGGGTGGTTCTAGGGATTTTGAAGGCCGTAGAATTGGTAAGGGGTAACATTGCTGGGGCTGAAAGGTCACTAAATAATATGTGGACAGCTCTTAGGACCTTGATGCTCTGTTTTGTAAGTTCCAAGCTAGTGAAAGATTGTAGAAGAGCTCTAAGGGAAATATTAGGAGTGTACGTAGTGAGTGTATGCTATATGCCAGGTCACTGCAACATCACTAGTAATGAAATGGCCGGTAAGTTTGCGAGTTTGGGCTCGAAAATAGGGGATACTGGCTGTGTGGAGACGGTCAAACCTCTAATAGGCTTTAGATTATTAGGGAATGGGTCAGCAGGAATAATAATTTGTTTGTTTTTCTTGGCCCATCAATTTACGTATGTATCTATGGCCATTTTCATAATTGAGCCGCAAAAAACGTTGTAAGTAACAAATCAGGAGAGCAAAACGTAAACGATAGTGGACAAGTTGTTCATACATCATTGATGACGATGTCGTCAACGTCAATATGGCCAACTGGGATATTAAAGCTAACACAAATTTACAAAAGACAACAGTGTATAATGGATACTCTGTTTTACATATTCTATTGTTATTGTTGCTATATTAATTATAATTTTGATCTTATTAGTGAATTATGACTATTTACAATTTATGTGATGTTTTAAGTTTTTTTTTTTTTTTTTTTTTTTTTTTTTTGTTTCTTATTAAATGTTTATCTAATTTTATAATTATTATATTTTATTGTTTTTGTTTTGGAGACTTTGTTTGTGACAAATAAATTTTAAAGTGTATTTGTTAGTATGTGCTATTTCGGTTCAAAAGCAAAATATACGATATTTTAGCTTTAAGCATTTGCATAGAATAATTATTTGAATTTTTATATATTTATTAACAAAAGTTTTATTAAAGAGAAGCAAAGCGGTTTGAACAGTTTATAACTTCCTTATTTTAAACTCAATTCAACGTTTTTTTTTAAGTCACTTTCTTTCAGTTCTTGAACGATTTGAAATTTAAAAGGATGGAACTTCAGATCCTTATTTTAAATTTCATGAATAATCGCTCTTGGAAGTCCCAGTGGGGCTGCTCTTTTCCGTATTGTAAGTCGCGGATTTTCACTTAAACTGCTTTCAACCAGTTCAATGTTCTCGGGAGTCCTTGAAAATTGACTGGGCCCTGGCCGTGCGACATTCATAGCGCGGAATCTCTGCACCCACGAACGCAATAAATTTACACTCGGTCCATCACGTATTCGCCCAATACCAAACTTTAGACAAAGTTTCATGTAAATGTTTCTGTTTTTTTTTAACTACCCTAGAGGGAACCGACCTGACAGCCAAGTAGTCCCGTGATAGGTCTTTGGTGGTAGAGACCGGATCTAGTTCTAACACTTTATATGAGTGGGACCTGCCACTTTTACATGGGCTTGTCATTGGAGGGGGCAATCGCCCTAACAGCCACCATTTGATAAGTCAGACATCTATTCTCAATGAACGTGTTTGGTGTTAGTTACTACAATTTAGTATTATTTTAATACAATGTAGAAATTTTTTAATAAAACAAGTCTTAGAACTAACTTTAAGAACCAAATTCTAGAAAGTCCCAAAAAAATGTGTACACCACCGATGAAGACTGTACTGCAATTCAATACATTTTCTACTTTTTTGTTCTTCATACACCAGTTAAATAATTGGTTCTCCTTTTTCTAATCATAATTTCTTTCTTTTTGTGTTTGTTATATTGTCACAAATTCTAGGACCAGTCTTTTGGAAGAATTGACATAATTTTCCCGTAGAGTACCAACTATGGAATATTAATATATTAGTAGGCTTTCATAGCTTCTATGTTAAAGCTATTTTCTGTGTAGTATATCACAATTTTTTTCCATTTCTATATTTACATACATATAAAAAATAAATTAAAATCTTAATTTGTTTTTTTTTTCTTAAAGGATAAAAAAATATTTACCTGGTATGAAGGTGAAGTATCAGCAAATGAACTTTATAATGGACGCTTAAATCTCATTACAAATCATGTTGATTACGGCAAAGCAACAGCAAATTTAACATCAATACGTGAATCAGATCAGGGTTTATATCACTGCCAAATAGTTTTTCCCAATCGTACACCAAGTATACGTAATAATGGTACATGGTATCATCTAACGGTACAAGGTAAGTTTTTCTTTTACATTTTCAAATTACTAACAAACAACAACACACTGACGTCCATTTGAACAATTGTCATACAAATGAGACTATTTTGTATAACACTCACATACCATAAAAACAACAAAAATAGAAATATTGAGCTCTTATGAAAGTGACAATGTCCTTTCCGAGTTTACATACGAATGTTTCTAGAGGGTAGCCCATAATTCCTTATAACTTTTTTGTTATTTCTTTTTTAATATTTGTGAAGACGACTTGTGGAATTAAGAAGAATAACTTACAATCGAACAAAAATAATTACATATTATAATTACACTCGAAATTTTGGGAAATGTTATGAAAAATTTATAAAGGGTTGTTAAAATTTCAAAGGCCGATGTTAATTTTGAATAAAACACAAATTATTTAGGAAATTATTGTCATTTCTTTTTATTATGATAATATTGGTATGGTTCAATTATGTATGAAACCAAATATCGACGGCGGCACACCTCTATCCGATAGTCCAAATTTTCGAGGACGCTGAGGCATAATTGAGGTTCTATGCCGTTAATGCCAAATTATCTCATCCTTAAGCTCTTGAGTTGTTGCTGGCTTATCGACGTACACTTTTTCATTCAACCAACCCTAAAGAAAGAAGTCCAACGGTGTTAAATCACATGATCTTGACGGCCAGTTGACATCGCCACTACGTGAGATAACACGGTCATTGAATTTGTCGCGCAAAATCTGCTTATTGAAGAATCCGCTGAGGTGAAAATGTGCCCCTTCACTGAAGATGATTTTCTTCAAAAATTGATCATTCGTTTTCATAATAAGCCTGAATAACTTAAAGGGTGCGTACAGTGTGGCCGCTTGTTTCCGAGCCGAATGACGCTTATAACGAGAACCAATGCGAGAAAACTGGTACTATACAAGTTAGTACAAATAAGCGCGAACAGGTCATAGTGGGCGCCAAGGTGGTCAGAGCGCAAAGCTTATTGAATGCGAGAAAACAGTTCCAAAGCGTTTTTCGGCGCCGAAAACATTGTTTATGTTACGTTGTTATGATTTCAACTTGTTTGGGAAACATTTATAAAACTCAAAAACAAAAATTTTAAAAAAAAGTAAATAAAACATGCAATCAAAAAATTAAAAAAATAATTGGAATTAAAAAGAAAATAAAAATTAAACAAAAAAGTAAAAATTCAAATAAATAATAAAAATTATAACAATTATAATTATGCGCTGATTCTTGCATCCACTATGATCGGCAACAAGCGGCCACTCTGGACGCACCCTAACGCGTTGCTCGATTGTGTATCTTTCCATGTTTCAAATTGAGTTGGTCTGAAATTAAAAATTTTCAAATGAAATGCGGAAAAAAACTTGACGTTTAGGCGTGGTTCACATTTAACATCGGCCCTTAAAATTAAACCATCCTTTATTTTCTTATTGATCGAATTTGTATTCTAAATAAAATAACAACTTAAAAAGCTAAAATACTTTAATAGTCTTATTTCTTCAATATTTTCCAGGAATATTTTATATAAAAAATATAAATTATAAATTGTAATTTGATTTAGAATTAATATAATCAAAGTTACTCACCATGAGAAATCAATTCCCATATTCTATTTGTTTAAATTATTATGTTAAATAAATAAAATTTACAATAAGCACTATCCAGTTATAAGATACAAAGAATGCTGGTATATAATAGTTGTATAACTTTTCCATACAATTTACTTCATTGCTAGCCAATGGATAGCTAAAGTAAATTTCGTAACGGAAATATACATACATACAAAAAATTCTGATAGTACATAGAAAATAATCCCGGAAAATATTGAACTATTAATTGACTATTAAAGTATGAAAGCTTTATAAATTGTAATTTGCTTCGGAATACAAATTCGATTAACATGAAAATTTAAATAATAAATGCTAATCACCATGAGAAATAAACTCCCAGATTCTATTTATGAAAAATATATTAAAATCATCATCCTTGGGAGATATTATTTTTCAAAACTAAATTAAAAATATTCTTCATTAATATACTGTATTTTAAAAAAATTTATAATTATTTCTTAAATAAAGTTATAATGAACTCAAATCCCTTCAGCCATTTTGGGCTACCCTGTATGAACAATGATTTGTACACCATACTATGAATGTGTATGTGTTCAAGCAGTTCTACAAAAAAGCGTTAGAAACAAACTAATGAACTTTTATTGTGTTACAAAGTGTATATTTGTATCCTTTTAATCCTGAGTTTTTCATGTTTTACAAAATTTTTTTATTGTTGTTGTTCTATTTTTAGGTGGCTCTCTGATAAAAATACCACCAGTGAATCAAACAATTATGGAGGGGAAAACAGCTTTCTTTCATTGCGTTATGAAATATCCAAATTCATCGGAGACAACTTGGTATAAGGATGGTGTTTTATTGCAAGATATTCCTGATCTAATACATCGTTCACGTTTGAGTCCACAGGGCAGTTTAAGTATTGATCCAACAATGATGAGTGATTATGGAGAGTATGAATGTCACGTACGTAGTAACGATGATGAAGTCCAAACCGCCAAGGCATTTCTTAATATACAATGTAAGTTTTGGAGTTGTGTCATTTTGATTACACAAGGAAACAATATTGAACTGCGGCCTGGAACTTTATTGCAAATTTTAATTAATTTGATGTCGCTGATTTCAAATCAAATGTCCGTTTTTCTCCATTAGCTCCCATTTTTAAGTTACAGGTGCTAATCGTATTTTTCACTTTTTTTCAAAGATTAAAGCTACGTTCACAATCAAAAAAAAACAATTTCGTTTTTTCTTCTATCCTTTCATTTTTAAAACAAAAATGTAACTAAAGTTGAGTCAACTAGAACTTCAGCAACAATTTGTATGAAATTGTTTCTGACGTTTAAAATAATTTTATTTAGTTTTGAATGAAAATTTTAACAAAATGTTTACAAAAATAAAAACAAATGCACAATATTGTTGTGGCTAAAATTTGCAAACGGTTTCTTGATGCAAAATGTGTGTAGTTACAAAAGAAATTGTTGCTCTATTATGAACACCAAGTGAAAATGTTTTTTGATTGTGAACGAAGCTTAAAAGTTTAAAAATCGTAACTTTACTGCTCATTAAAGGGCTCTGGAGACTTTCAAATAAACCCGTCAATCAGTGCATATGTGTTAGTGTCGTTAATTTGAGGCTTTTTTGGAGACGTACAAATAAACCCGTCAATCAACATTTGTAATTTTGATTTCATAGGGCTCGTTTCGTTTTTTCTTCCGTACATGACAACAAACACAAAGCAAATAAAATTTTTTTGTCAATCACAACTGGAGACTATCAAATAATCAGCCATCAAATAAAAAAATCAAAACTTTTTGATTTTCATCAAGCATTGCCGACAACGCGTTTGTGTACCCGAAAAAGAACGACTGCACGCACACAACTATGTGATTGATGTATTTATTTGATAGTCTCCCGGGCGTTTAAGCGATTTTCAAATTTGTCTTTTTTTTTAAACATGTATTGTGAGCTTTGAAAAACGAAATTTATTTTGAAAATCAACCAAAATTAGCTTAGTAGGTTATGAGTGTTTACGTAAAATAAAATAAAAAAAACTAGAAATTTTATATTTATAAAAATCATGAATAATTCAAAACAGGAAAAAGTTAAAGCCTTTTCACTTTTACGTAAAGTCACATAACCTATGAACAAAACGAGACATAAGTGATCATAAAAATCGATGAACGCGTTTCGCTTCTATTCACAATTAAGTGAAGGTACCTTATTTTTAAATGAAGGAAAAAAACGTCCATAAATAGAACAGTAGAAAACGCACAAAACAGTGTTCGAAAATAAACACTAAATATCGTTCTTTAATGTTCGGTTCGGTAGATTTGTGGAAAACTTAAACGCTAATAGTGTTTGTGTAGAAATTCATTAAAAAAAATAACGTTTCCCTGTTTGTCATCTTTCGAACACAAAAATAATGCTGTTTTCATCATACTCAACAAATGATGAGAACATTAAATTCCGTTCGGTTTTTTTTGAAAATCCACGAACTTAAATGTGTTCGGCTCGTTAATGTTCGTCGCTTTTTGCTGATAAAAAAAATACCAAACATTTTTTACAAAAACAAAATACACACACGAAAAAAACATTGTAGAACATTAAAATTTTTTCTACAGTATCACTACAATTGTTCTGTTTTTTAACGAAGAACCGAACATTATATAATGTTCGGCTCTTTCTTGAAAATAGTTACGAACGGTATTAAGGTTTGTGTATGTTTACACAAACACTAAAAAAATAGATGTCGTTGTTCGGTGTGTGCGCCGAACGCTAAATAATGTACTGTTTATTTTCGAACACTGGCACAAAATATTATTTTTGTATGGAAATCGCTATTTCTATCAATTCAGTTTTCTCAGTAAATTGTGAATAAACTCAAAAGTTGTGCCCCTATTATAATGAAATAAGGCTTATTCGATTCGAAATATGTTTAACTAAATGTTTTTAAACCAAAACTGTGATTTTTGGCGCATTTTAATTTATTATGAATTTTTAAAGAACAAAATTTTTCTCTATTTTTTTACAATAGAACGATATCACTGAAACTACTGGGCAAATAAAAAAAACCAATGTAAGCACGGCTTAAAGATAATATTGTTGTAAAATTTTTTTTTTTTTTTTAACTAAATGTGGTGAACGTTTTCAAGTTGTTCCAATATATGTAATGAAGTTCAAATTAGTAAAAATTTACAATAAAGTTCCAGACCGCAATTTATATGTATATGTTTTTGTTTGTTTCTCTGTCTCTTGCACTTAATGTAAGTCTCGTTTTAAGTCTTCGAAATTTGTACATAAACTTTTTTTTACTTACACAAAACTAAATTAATGAATAACGTTTTTATTTTAGCCATAGAATGCATAACCGGGACCCTGTGTGTCCACTAGCAACTTTAAAAGTTTCTAGCTGCAAAACCAGTAGAAATAGAGTATTGAAACTTAATTTATGAAATTCGGTTCAGCGGGTCCATAACTATTAGCTTTCAAAGATGACACCTACGTAAACGCATAACCGGGGTACCCCTGTACCCAATAGTTTTTATATGAAAAACATGCGCAAATAAAAAGCTGTTTTAAGATATTTGTAATAAATACATTAAATAATTGCATTCATATTTAAATATTTTTAGTAAACAGTCCTTAAGTTTAATATTTTTTTCGGTAAGACTAAATGACTTAACATTTTAATCGGGTTCACCGATACCCTGGTCATTAGACTGGCCATAGCGTTATATAGAAAAAATTAAAAATGTTAAATCCAAAAGTTTTCGCACTGAAAAATATGAGGTCGGAGATAACAATAATTATGCATATTTTTTTTTTTTTTTTTAATTCCGAGTACCTCCGGGTTGAGCCCAAACTTTTATTACATTACCCATTTGTCACTATTTTTGTTCCTGTTTGTATTTAAATAACAAAAAAATCTGACTTTATGTTCCCAACTGAATTTCTTCGATACCTTTAATTATTACCTTTCCAACGAGCCGCAATAGTCTGCTGATAAACTACAGATAATCTTGCCCGGAATACCCAAAAACCAAGGTCCAAAAAAAAAATTTATTTTTTAATTTTTTTTTTATTTTTTTTTTAATTTTTTTTTTATTGCTGATAATATTATACTAATGAAGATTTATTGTGGGATGAAAAGTTTTTTCTGTAGTGCTCCACAACTTGAAGCAAATACTGCTTATCCTCTTCGTCGTATGTCAATGCCCGATTGAAATCTGTTATTAGTTTTATTGCTCTTTCTGCCTGGTCATTTACAACGGTTAAGTGTTGGCATATTCGTTTTGCGGTGCAGTATTCTTCTTGGTCCTTCCAAATCGATGGATCCAATTCAAAAAATGAAACATCGATTTCTAAACGATGAAAAAAACGCTTGGTGCGAGGAGTAACGAAAGAACTTAAATCCTTATTTTCAAACGATTTCACTTGTTCCAGCGTTAAGTTTAATCTTTTTGGAATAACTTTGTCATTTTCGTCAACATGATTGCCAAGAGCTTCAACCATTTTCCGCTTCACTTCAATAGATATAGTTTCATCGAAAAATCCAAGAGCCACCGCCTCTTCCGATAAATACCATAAATGGTTTTTGAATTTTGACAATAAGGCATTTGAAACATTTAGATCGAAATATGAAATAACGTCTTTAATAAATTGTAAATCTTGACGCGGTGCAGATACAGCGTTAACGCATCCGAACCAATACGAAACATAAATTCGCGTCAAGAAAATGCAAATGTTTCGAATGCCTTTCAGCTCGGAGGATGTCATCTTGAATTGTTCGCGAAGCAAAAAAATCTTTTAGCAGTATATAGCTTTGGACATAAACCTTGCATGAATTGTTGCGCCAGGCAAACGCAACTGCGTAAAATTTGGTACTTCCTTACCAAGAAAAATTAGCGAAAGTTGCAACAACTCCTTATAATCGGCTCGCACATAATGAGATTTCAACGCCTCAGGTTGGAAATTTCCATAACCCTTTGACAAATGCTTAGACGTAATCTGATGCAACAACAAAATTATGTATTCGAAATTTTTTACTGATCATAAAAAATTATTTGAAGGTTAAGTTTTTCTTAGCAATTTTCTTTAAATGAAGAATGGCAACAACAAAATGTATGTATATTTTTATGTTTGTAGAAAAAAGACAAAATAGTCTACCTGTTTTGAATGTTCTAGTAAAAAGTCATAAAACCACAAAATTCCGTTACATTTTTAAACAGTTATTGCATGTGTTTTTTTTATCAGAATGGTTGGAAATTTCCATAACCCTTCGACCAATGCATTGACATAATCTGATGCAACAACTGATCATAAAAAATTACTTCAAGGTTAAGCGTTTTTATTAATTTCCTTCAATGGTAACAACCAAACTTATTTTTTTACATGTAAAAACTGGCAAGTATTTTTCGACATAAGACAAAATGGTCTACCTGCTTTGGATCTTTTAGTAAAATGTTTACAAAAACATAAAACCAAAAATTCCATTAGGTTTTTACTACCAATTCACGAAAACGATCTAGCACAAAATTTGCCTAAAAATTGGAGCTTGTGGTTTTTCATACCTTCTATTAAAAATATTTATGCGTATGAGCACAAATTATAGCGTATGAGCTGCAATTTGGAAGGACCAAGAAGAATACTGCACCGCAAAACGAATATGGCAACACTTAACCGTTGTAAATGATCCGGCAGAAAGAGCAATTACTAAAAACTAATTACAGATTTCGACGACGACGAAGTGGATAAGCTAACAAAAAGGCTTCATTAGTCTACTTTCACACGTTTCATCTTTTGATGCTCAACTTCTTTTCAATTCCCTTTTAAAGATGCCAACATAATCACACGCAGCAATCGGTTTCAACTTTTTTCGGTTCAAAACAACAACAATTTCATTAACAGCGAATCAAAGAGAAAAAGAAAAGAAAAAAATTACATGCAGCCATTGCTGGCATATACCAACGAATAAAAACACAAAGCGTACTGACCGAGTACAGGCATCTCTGTACTAACCCCCTTTCTTCTTTCTTCTCTCACCTAAAAACATAAGAGTTGAGCATCAAAAGATGAAACGTGTGAAAGTAGACTTAGTAAGTTATCAACAATAAAAAAAATTTTAAAAATTCACCTATTTTTTTGGACTTTGGTTTTTGGGTATTCCGGGCAAGATTATCCGTAGTTTATCAGCAGACTATTGCGGCTCGTTGGAAAGGTAATAATTAAAGGTATCGAAGAAATTCAGTTGGGAACATAAAGTCAGATTTTTTTTGTTATTTAAATACAAACAGGAACAAAAATAGTGACAAATGGGTAATGTAATAAAAGTTTGGGCTCAACCCGGAGGTACTCGGAATTAAAAAAAAAAAAAAATAAAATATGCATAATTATTTTTATCCCCAACCTCATATTTTTCAGTGCGAAAAATTTAACTTTTCAAAAAAATTTCCACTATGGCCACTCTACTGGTCATGCGTTTGTGGATTTTTTTTTTTTTTTTTTTTTTTTTTGTTTGCATAATTTTTTATTGTTATAATTAAAATTTTTAATTAGGCTTAAGTTCATGAAATTTAATTTTAAATTTAAATTTAATTAAAGCCCTAAATTTGTAAAACGCAAAAGCAACGCCAAAAATTATATTGAAAGCAAAAACAAAATCGAAAATATTTCATAATTTTGTTGTTGTTTTCTATTGAAATGAATATTGAATTTTTAAATTTTAAACGCTGCATATCTTGTGGCGTTCATAATTTTTAAACGCAATATGTATTTCTGTAGAAAGCAACAACAAAATTTTGAAAAATTTTTGACATTGTTTTTGCTTTCAATGTTGTTTTTGGGATTGCGTTGCGTTTTACAAATTCAGGGCCTTAATTTCATGAACTTAAGCCTAATTAAAAATATTAAAAATTTGGATTAAAACCCATAAATAGTTCAACAAAATAACCACAATACCAATTGTTATAATTAAAAAATAATTTTATTAAATACATTTAACTATTTTATTAATGTGTTTATATCGAGCCCTAATAGCAAAAATGATGTAACCAACAACATTTTAGATTTTTGTTTTTTGACAAAAATCGATAATTTATGATCATTTGCATCATCTCTAAAAATCTCATGTCTCTGGGAAGTACGGTTACGAAATAAGAGCAAAAGCAATTTCAAACGAAATCCTAGACTTGAAGCGAAAATATTAAAAAAAAACCTTCTCCTGTAAAATTTTATTTTTGTTGGTTACATCATTTTTGCTATTAGGGCTGGATATGTTTATTTAACGGTATTTAAAATAATTTTTTTTCTGTGAAGCTGAAAATGATTAAAGATTACAATGGGGTACACGTGCACCCTGGTTATGCGTTTGTGCGGTATTTTTTTGTAATTCATTCTACGGTTAAAACAAGTAAGAATTCTATATACCCTTCACCATGGTGCGAAAGAAACAGAATGTTATATAACTGCCGTTCTTTAGATATTAATATATTTATTGTGTGCCACGCCTACTTCTCCTACTATTGTTTTTAGAGAGGTTATGTTTTGATAGCTCAGCTATGTGCAGTAAATTTGGACAATTGTTCTCTTATCTTTCTTAGACATAAATCTATTTTGTACCAAGCCAACTTCTCCGCTGCCGCCCACTTTTTGTAGGATGTTGCCCCTAATAACCAAGATTCTTGAAGCTAATTTTGAAACATTGGCTATTGCCGTTCTCCAGATATACTGAAACCTATAATGTGTTTGTATGGGAAGAGCCACTTCCACTTCTTCAATCCCGCCAACGGATATTGTGTATTGACCACCAAGATGCTGGTATCTATTTTGGAAACTTTGGCTTTTGCCGTTCACTAGATATATGTACATATCGTCGCAGGAATTAAAGAACGCTGTAACTGACAAAACATTAATGTGCTGTTTTCACAACACAAGTGACTGCACGTGTATTGAAATTTATATGAAAAGCACTCAGTTTTTTTAGTGTTTTCCATACAAATTTTACTACACGTTCAGTCACTTGTGTTGTGAAAACAGCACATAAATGTTCACCAGAGCCAAAAAACCTGTATGAAAGAAATTAGAAAAAAATTCATATCACAAAAACTATACAACTTAGGAACATGATTTTAAAAACGTATTTTTACTTTTTCTCGCTTTATATATTGGCTGTTAACATTTCCTCTCAAGTTTATTATTCCCGGTGATTCTGCGGCTTACAGCAAACGATTTCTTGTGCGTAAGGGAATTTTTTTTTCATCATACAAATATGGGACCGGGACCAATCGACGCAGAATTTTTTTCTGATAAAAATGATGCAAAAAAACGTATTTTCGATTTTTGTCAGTTACAGCGTTCTTTAATTCCTGCGACGATATGTAAACCAATATAAAAAACAAGGGATTTGTGGGTAAAATTAGAAGCAGTCATCGTTTTTATGTTCATATCTAAGATATTGGTGGATCGATTAGGCTGAATTACAATAGCAAATAATTCCGGGATATGTAAAATAACTTAATGGGGACATTATATGTGGGTATATGGGAAAACCCTTTTCAACGGTCACACGGGCAGGCGGACATCGTTAAATCAACTTTGCTCCTTACAAGGTCCCAAAATTTATATACTTTTTAGGGTCTGATATTAAAATTGTGGAAATAACAAGCGCAATGACTAACTTTCCACCTGTGGAGATGGGTATAAAAATTATCCACAATTTTTTGAATTAAAAGCTTTTTTATTATAAAAGTATTTTTTAACAGAAATTTGTTAAAAATAATATATAACACAAACCTCATTTAAAGAATTTATTAAAATTTGTATTTTAATGCAAACGTTCATGTTCTTTAAATTATTTTATATTAAAAAAGACTTCGATTTAGCAGAGCAAATGTTTTATTCCAAATTTAATTTCATTACAGCAGTAAGAGCGCTAACTCCTCAATCCGTTAGTTGAATGAAGAAAAAAAATGATTGCTTTTTAATCGTTCTTCATTTGTATCTTTCATTAACAGATAAAGCGAAAGTAATTTATGCACCACCAGAGGTTTATTTACCATACGGCCAGCCAGCAGTTTTAGATTGTCACTTTCGTGCTAATCCACCATTGAAGAATCTTAGATGGGAAAAAGATGGATTACTTTTTGATTCATACAATGTACCAGTAAGTTTTACAACTTCGACACCGTTTCCTTTAGATAGTCTACTATGTATAAATTAAATGTATACACAAATTAATGAACTTTCAAAGGAAATGGTGTTGCTTTAAATTCGGCTTGTGCTTTCGCATGTTCTGTTGTCACAATTTTCTGTTTTTTTTTTTTTTTTATCTTTCCTTTTTCGCATCTTCAGGGTGTATTCTATAAAATGAATGGAAGTTTATTCTTTGCAAAAGTTGATGAATCACATGCTGGCAGTTATACTTGTACACCGCACAATGATCTGGGTACGGATGGTCCATCGCCAGTCATTAATGTAATTGTTTTGCGACCACCAATATTCACAATTACACCGAAAGCAATTTACATACAGAAATTAGGTGAAACTGCTGAATTGCCATGTCAAGCCATCGATCGAGATGGTACTAATCATCCGTCTATTGATTGGAAAAGGGTAAGTTTGTATGATTGTGCATGTGGAAAATATGATTAGTTTTGGGAAAAGTTGGTGTTTGTGTATGTGCTTATTTGTTTGTTTCTATCTTGTTTTGCTCATTGTGTTTTTTTATTATTTCAAATTATACGGCTTATAAGATTTTCTATTTTGGCATATTGTTTTCGTTGCCTATAAATTAAATGTCAATACACATTAGGGTGGTCACAAGAAATCAATGTTGGAGTTTCCATCGGCGCAACACCCTTATATGTGCCAATAGCACAAAAAATGCGATTTACAAAGTTTCAGCTTAATCGGGTAACGCTAACATGTGCCTCATTGAGAATAAATTAAGGAAAAACAGCGATTTTTCACTAAAACGGAAAATCCAGCATTGATTTCTGGTAACCATCCTATTAGTGTCGTTACAAGATATGGTAAATTTTTTGTTGTTGGCTATTTTTTGCTGCACCCCTCTAAAATATTTCAATAGCCTAGAAAATCCGATTGAAAAAGTTTCAGAATAATCGGATAACGCCAACACGTGCCTCATTGAGCATAACTTTGGGAAAAACCGAGATTTTTCACTAAAATTCGTATTTCATTGTCCTTAATTAATGCTAAATACCACCCTTTCTATTGGTATAAGGAACAAAACTTTCAATATCAAAATTAATAAGAATAAAATTTCCTATAAAACAAGACTCTACTTAGGTTCCTAGAATAAATGGTTTCGGTTATAAAGGCAAGGAAATACGAATTTTAGTGAAAAATCACTGTTTTTCCTTAATTTATTCTCAATGAGGCACATGTTAGCGTTACTCGATTAAGCTGAAACTTTGTAAATCGCATTTTTTATGCTATTGGCACATATAAGGGTGTTGCGCCGATGGAAAATCCAACACTGATTTCTTGTGACCACCCTAATACACATACATACTATGTACATATGTACATAATCCTAATGATTTTATAATTAGTGACAAATTTAAAAGTGGCCATTATATGTACATATATATGTATGTATGTATGTATGTATGTATATTAATGCAAAATATATGAACAAATACATGCATAAGTAACCAGCGTTACCGTTGTGATACTAAAGTATCAATTTGACCCTTTTTCGACGGTGTTGATACCTTTTATGTCCCTTTTTTTAAATTATACTTTTGTATTATTATCACCTATTTTGTGGCACTTTTTGACCCTTTTTTAGAAATAGCTCTCACATTTTGTTTTTTGTCAACACTGCGGAACAGAAGTGCTATACAAATGATTTCGAAATAAGCATTGCTTGATATGGAACAGACTTAAAGGATAAACTTACAATTCCATGCTTTCTTCTCCTTGATTTTTGATAGTAAAGTACAATTTCCCTAAAAGCAAACATAACTCATGTAAATATTTGTTTTTTTACGGTGGTTTCTTTTTAAAACAAAAATTTGACATTTTATGAAAAAATGCAATTTGGTGTTTTGCTCTCTTAAACAGTAGCATGTTTTATTCAAAAAAAATCGCCCTTAATAATGGCAAAAGGTATTGAACTTTTCGGCACCTTTTGAATCGACAGTGTTGAGAGTGCCCCAAACAGGAATAAAAACAAGAGGTAAAAATTGCTCAATTAGCGGAAATTCAAAATATTTGGTATAAGCGGTATGATACCAAAGTCTTATATTTATTAAAAATCGTTAAAGCTTTAAAAAATCTGACACTTACAGGAAAAAATCGCTTTAATCGAGAAAATGGGAACAATTCGCGAACGATAGCAAAATTTAAAACAAACACTAAAATTTATTTGACATGGCTAAATCGGAAAATTACATAAAAAGTATGAAAAAATTAGCTATAATGATAAAGAATAAACTTTTTGTCAGTTTTTTAAGTTAAGTTTTATGAGCTTCTTCCTACCTGAAATATTATTTTTTTGTTTGCTTATAAAAAAAGCTGGTCTTATTATGTTCATTAAAATGGGAAATACTGCTTATAAAAAACTTGGCCTTTTTTATTGAAATACGCTTGTTTTGACCCCTTTTTTTCTGGAAAATCCCCTTTATGTGACCCTTTTCGAAAATTTTCAACGGTAACCCTGTAAGTAACTAAATTAAATCTTATATTTGAAATGATTTCATTAGGAGATTTGCAAAATTCATGATGATTAAAAATCAGTGGCCAACTGTTAAAAAAATATCATCTTAAACATGTTGCAGATTGTGTTTAAGAATATTTATTAAATATATCGAGCCCTAACCGCGAAAATAACGTAAGCGACATGATTTTCAATTTTCGTTTTTTTTTAATAAATGACTTTATTGGCAGCACTTGCATCATCTCCTAAAATGTCATGGTCACAAAAGGTACCGTTACGATTTTATAGCAAAAACAATTTTATTGTAAGCGACAAATTTCATACAAAATTTATATGAAATAAAATAAAAAAGCTCTCTCCTGTAAAATTTAATTTTTGGCGCTTACATTATTTTTGCGGTCAGAGGTCGATAAGTAAGTTTTTTCAACACGTCATACAAATGAAAAAAAGTTGTTTAACGTTTTAGGGCAATATGATTATAATACGTGAAGTAAATAATAATATTTATTTCAGATATGCCGAATCTTTGACTTCCTCCATGCAAAATAGGAATTTTTCTGAGAGCAGGCTTTACATGGGATCTATAGTTAATTTTTAACCGGTCATAACAAAAATACATGGGTTAATTTTTTAGGTTTTTATAACTTAATTGGATTGAAATTTTGCCACAGTAAAATTATTCTTTAGTTTTGAAGAATTAAGGTATTGTTTATGGTACCCAGTGTCGTGAGACGGACAAAAGTAATAAAATGGAATATATGCTTGAATGCTATTTAATCCACTCAAAAAAGTTTTACATTTACTGTTTGTAGTTTATTTTTAAAGTTTTCCATTATGTTAAAATTAAACCAAAATATAGTCATTTAAGAATGAAAAATACTTTTTAACTTTTTAGGTACGTTGTTTATAAAACGTGCTACAAAAAACGAATGAATTTCCGTTCATTTAAAATATTAAGTTGTTTCTTTTTTCCTTAAAAGAAAATTTATATGTTTTTTATACAATTAAAAATTTTATATTTATTATTGTAGTTGGTTTTTTTTGATAGTAAAAATTTTGAAACAAAAGTTAAAATCAGTAATTTTTATTGTTAATAGTGAGTTATTTTTTAACAATTAAAAATAAACTAATTTTAAGTTTGATTTCAAGGAAAAATAAGTTGACCGGGTTTTAAATGAATTCTCGTTTGTTTTATATGTTTTTAATTTTCCGTTGATTTTACCTACATAATTTTTTAAGTGTCCCTGCGGAAAACTTGTGTCAATTGTTCTTTATGCGCTAATCCTGTGACCAGTGAACATAATATTATAATACAATTTACCGAATTGTGATAGTTGAAAGCAAGAAATAAAACTGTATTGTTGATAAATGGCTTAAAGTGTAGTTACTCCAGAGGAAATGTAATTGATACAAAACTACACGCAGAGAAAAAACATTTTTAAATATGGTCACCTCCAACAAAAATATTTTTAAAGAAAATTTTAAACAGATTATGTTCAATTTAACCATTTTATTGCTACTGACAACCATATAATGGTTAGATTAGTCCTCCATTAAGAAGCTGCAACCATACTATGATTCCGTCTAAATGGTTAAATATGATAAAAATTTGTTTCTATATTAAAAATAGTATTTTCCTCTTGCTATGGTTGTTAACTAGGGTATTCATTCGGTTAACCGATTAACGGTTAACCGATTAATTACTACCCGATTAACTGATCGGTTAATTTAAAATTGGCAATTTTCGATTAACGATTAAACCGGTTAATTTCAGTCGATTAACCGATTAACCGATCTAACAAAATTTTTCATATTTTGTAGTATTTTAACAAATTTTGTTTGTTTTTAATTATTTGTTTTGACTCATATACAAAAAGTATGTGCTTAGAAAATATTTTTTGTGCAAAATATTTCCTTCTAGCAATGCATTATTTAAATACTGTAGAAAAACAGAAACTAAGAGGTTCGGAAATAAACTTTCTTGAAGAATGTTCGGTGCTGTGCTTTGCCAGGATGAGTCAGATGATAAACTGACAGCAGAAGAAACTATCGATAGTGGCACAAACAATCTGTTAACAGAGTTTACCGAAACAATTCGAAGTGTTAAAAATTTAAAAAAATTAAAACAGGACTCTATTTAATATGCTCAGATTATTTTATATGGATTTCTTATCATTTGAAATAATTGATAAAATGATCACAAAGTTTAATTTTAATATATGTATACATAATATGTATTAATTAACTGCCTGTTTTTAGAAATTGAAAACAAGTCAAAGAGTGAGAAATTATATTAAAAACAAAAACAAATTTTCGTTTTTTATTGTTGGTTTCAATATAATTTCTCACTCACTCACTTGTATTCATTTTCTAAAAACAGGCAGTAAAAATATGTATTACATATTTATGAATTATTTTTTTGTTTGTTCGGTTTAGTTCAAGAATTGTTTTGTTTGTTATGTTATTGTCTTTTTTTTACTAAAAAACGCCAAATAAAAATAATTTTTGCATTTTTCTTTATTGAAATTACTTAATTTATAACAAACATTTAATTAATCGGTTAACCGGTTAATAACTAAGTTAACCGATTATTAACCGATTAAACCAAAACCTCGGTTAATTAATCGAGCGATTAACCGATTAAAGCAAAACCCCGATTAAATGAATACCCTATTGTTAACCAACTATGCTATTTTAAATGTTAAACATATTTTAGTTTTTATTAACCATAACATGCTGGAAGGCAAACCATACTATGGCTGTGGCATCTTGATGGAGGACTAAATTAACCATAGTATGGTTTCGGTTACTATTATATGGTTTTATTAAACATAAAATTTGTGAAATTTTCTGTAAAATTATATGTGTTGGAGGTGTCCATATTTAAACATGTTTTTTCTTTCACTACGGGACTGGATTTTGTGCGTGCCGTTGATATCTCAATATATAACTTTATATAAAGGAGATCTATTATATTAATATGGTTCGCTCGGGTCAATATATGCTACAGGTATTATTTTAGGCTAGTTTTCACTATCTCACAAGTCTTACGTATTCCATAATACATTGTCAGATAGAAATCCAATGAGTTTTGTTGCGACTGTCAAAAAATCTAATTTAACATGACAGTTTGTGTTTACACCATCAGACAAAGTATAAACACTCACACATGAAATAAAATGCAGCTCTGATCCAATGAAAAGTATTATCATTTAGAAATTTTTCAAAAAACGATGAAGTCGTATGGGATGTCAGACTTTTATATATTAATAGTATAATCTAGCCGTTATTTATTATTAAACGTATTGTTAAACGCCACTCCTAGGACATCGCCATGTTAAAGTGACAAGTACACTTCATGTTAAGTATTAAAACTAGAAACCGGTCATTACCAGCTTAGAACTATCACGTGTCACAAGTTTGGTGCTAGTTCCCTTTCCCCCAGGAATAGTTTACACTCTGCTTTTATTCGGATTGCTTTTAAGGGCTGAAAAAATAAATTACATCAATTTGTACTAAGTTATTTAATCTGATATAATTTTAATATGGCAATGCTATTTTGATTTTAAAATATCGGGTAAATTAAAATATAAGTATGTATGTCTGTGTTCAAATGCCTCATGTCTTATTGACATGATTCTTCCTTTTTCTTCTTCGAACGTGAATTGGCGTTCAAACGATTAATTTCATGTTGATGAAATTTTTTTATTTTGTATAGTCGTGCATGCATTTGCATGTCTGCGTTTTTCGATATTGAACACATAAAAGATTTCAACAACTAATAAGAAAGCAAAGCGTGCATTTGTGTACTCGATTCTTTTTCATTCGTCTCTCACGCCGATAAAGTAGCAATCATGTCATTAAAACATGAGCCATTCAAACACAGACTATGGGAGCCCGCAAGATCTCAATCCTTCCGAAAACTGTTCACGTGCTCAAAGTTTGGTAAAGTGATAGAGCTTTGAAGAGAAAAAAATTCTTGTTCTTTGAAGTAGCCCTTACTTTTTCTTTGGGCTAATTGGGAATATTGTTAAATAATCAGCAGTGTCAAAAATAAAAAATTTTAATAAAATAAACAATAGAAAATGTTAAAAAATTAAAGAAGATGATTGAATCAGAGCTGTAAATGAATCATTCATTTTTGAATTAATTCGTGAATCATTCATGCAATGAATTAGCAAATTTTGAATTAATTCTTTTCACACAATTAAATGAATTGAATGAATTTTGAGTCAATTCAAATGAATTAGACAGAAATGAATTACAATTCGTTTTCCAATTCAAATGAATTTGTAAAATGAATTGCAATTCGTTTCCAATGCAAACGAATTTCTTAAAGTGAAATGCAATTCATTTTACAGATTCATTTGAATTAAATTGATTTTGAATTAAATCAAACTGAATTAGAAACAAGTTAGAGTGCTATATTCGGCTGTGCCGAATCTTTGATACCCTCCACCGACAGTTCGAATGTTTAAGGAGTAATATCTGTATGATGTTATTATTATCTTAAACTGTGACGATTTGTTATTAATTATGGTTTTAGGCGACTAAATTGTTTTCCGGTAGTAGGGTTTATATGGGGC
Source organism: Pollenia angustigena (assembly GCA_930367215.1). NCBI lineage: Eukaryota > Metazoa > Arthropoda > Insecta > Diptera > Polleniidae > Pollenia > Pollenia angustigena. The sequence continues at coordinate 180,840,468 of OV884057.1, read as the reverse complement.
CTAGGGTAAATTATGGACCGATCATCACGAAATTTCACAGCGTCATCTCTAGTCCTTTAAAACTGTGACGTACCAATTTCTGTTATGCTAGCATTATTAATTATGGTGTTAGGTGTACTAAAATGTTTTCCGGGAGTAGTGTTTCTATGGGCCCTAGGGTAAATTATGTACCGATCTTCACGGAATTTCCCAGTATCATTTGCAGTCGTACAAAACTGTGACGAGCCAAAATTTGTTATGATTGCATTATTTTTTACGGTTTTAGGAGTACTAAACTGTTTTCCGGGAGTAGGGTTTCTTTGGGGCCTAGGGTAAATTATTTACCGATCTTCACGAAATTTCACAGTGTCATTTGTAGTCCTATAAAACTGTGACGTACCAAATTTTGTTACGCTAGCGTTATTTTTTACGATTTTAGGCGTACTAAACTGTTTTCCGGGAGTATTGTTTATATGGGGCTTAGGGTAAATTATGGCGGGATCATCACGAAATTTAACAGCGTGATTTCCAGTCAACTAAAACAAATTTTTGCAAAATCTTATCTCATTCCGTGCCTTGTTCCAGCATTTATGTTATTTTTTGTAACAAAATTATCAATTTTTTTAGGTGGTGGTTCCACATTTTGATTCATAGCTCTGGTCCTACTGAACCGATTTTGCTGGATTTCAATCCCAAACTGCTTAGGATAACTACAAGCAATTTGGCACCATGTTTGTTCATTTCTTTTGAGTTGTTCGAAAGTGAGCGTGTTTTCAACAGACGGACAGACGGACAGACAGACGGACATGGCTAAATCGACTTAGAATTACTCAAGGACCCAGAATATATATACTTTATGGGGTCTGAGATGAATAATAAAAAAGTTTCACACGGAATGACAAACTTAATATACCCTCTTCACAACTAATTGTGGTGGAGGGTATAAAAAGAATTAGCAATTAATTTCCAACTCATTTGAACTGAATTGATTGAATTTTGAATTTATTTTGCATTGGAATAGAATTGCCAGGAAGCGGCAAAATAGGCATTTAATGATTAGGTATAGGCGAAAATCTTATCAAAATGGAAAAATTTTGTTTATTTGCTAAAAGAAATTTAAATTTTTTATTTTTATTAAATAGTGTAAAATATTATTAAAAGTGTGTTTAACAATAATTTTTTGTTTAAATAATCTCATATTTGTGTATTGTGGAAAATTAATTTTTTTTAAATTCAATCGAATTTTAAAGATTTTAGCAATTTTGAATCTCAACAACATTTTTTTGCTGTCAAAGCTATGTTCGTTTACTCGAAATTCTTACTATTTTACTACAATTGGAAAATTTGTTTACTTTTTGTATTAAAAACTTCAAACTGCAATAAAAAATAGTTCATTTTAGTAATTCACCCTAGATCTGCTCTTGAATTTGATTGATTGCAACTCATTTTTGATTTCATTCATTTGAATTGCAATTCATTTAATTAAATTCAAAATCAATTCAATTCAAATGAATCTGTAAAATGAATTGCAATTCACTTTAAGAAATTCATTTGAATTAGAAACGAATTGCAATTCATGTTACAAATTCATTTGAATTGGAAAACGAATTGAAATTCATTTCTGTCTAATTCATTTGAATTGACTCAAATTTCATTCAATTCATTAATTTGTGTAAAAAGAATTAATTCAAAATTTTCTAATTCATTAATGAATTAAAATCCAAAATTAATGATTCATTTACAGCTCTGGATTGAATTTTATTTTCATACGTGCTTATTAGGGCTATAACTTTTTCATACTTTTTGCGAATATAAAAAACGGCATAATATAGTCGTGTAGAGCATTAAAAGTTATTAATAAAAAATATAATAATTTTTTCGGCTTGTTAAGAAAGTTCACGCAGGGATCGGGTTGATGTTTGAAACAGCCAATTTTATCTCACGGAAATTTAAAAAAAATTTATACATATTTGAATAAATTCCTATACGTATCACTTAAATGCTATTTTGGAATTTATCCACTGCTTAAGATTATAAAAATCTTCCTCCGGTTACAGTTCAACGCGGTTAAACAGAAATTTGCTTCCCTGCGTGAGTTTTTTTCGCAAAACGACGGGAGACAGGTGTTTTCATTAATAAAACATTATTAGCCACTCCGTGGTACTATGGCAAAAATTTGGTTATAGTCCCAGCAAAAACTTGGTAATGACTTGCCATACCATCTGCATTACATAGAAGTAGTTAAATAATTGCTGACATGTAATCTGATACCTAAGTACTTGAGTATGAGTTGATTTACGAAATTTATAATTCATTCATAATAAAATGGATCTACGGTTTAATTTTTTTCAAATCTAATACAAATTGGTTTTAAATATTTATTATTACAATTTGTTTTTTTTTTATTACACTGAAAGAAAAATGCTTCATATATTTAATGAATCATTTTCATAAAAAAATTTTCTTTGGGTAAATGAAAATTTTCATTGCCCAAATGTAATTTCATAGTTATAATGAAGTATTTTCGTTAAAATCGCTTCATTGGATTTCGTAATTACGTTAAAAATTTTCATTGGATATATGAAAACTTAAGTTTGTCCAAGTTAAACAAAAAATTTTAATTGGGAACATAAAAAAACAATATACAAACATAACTTTATGTATAAATTAATACAAAATTATAGTTTCCTTAAAAAAAATGTTTAATTGTTAATTAAAAAATGTAAGATTTAATAATTTCATACATCTAATGTTACATGTATGGCATTAATTTTATGAAATCAAAAATTTTTTTTATAAAAGCAACATATTTCAATAATTGCCTTCACAAATTTTAATTTTCATTATGACAATAAAAATGTCATTAGAGTAATGAAACAAAAACTTTCAATCCACCTTCAATCAACGTTGTTATTGTTATTATGGACAATTTAATCTCATATTTACGCTCTTAATTGAGTAAAAAACATAGTTTTTTTATGCAAAAACTACACTGCCCCAGTATACAAGCTGGTAGTGAGCTAGTCTATCAGCACCGAAGTTGCGCGATCGAATCCCGCCAGAGACAGAAAAAAATAAAATAAAGTAAAATAAAATAAGAAAAAATAGAAAAAGAATATAAGATAAAGAAATAAAATAAGAAAAAAAAATTTTTTAAAGTCATTACATTTTAGTTGTACTTTTGGTGACATCGGAGAAATAAGTTATTTAAGTCCCTATTTGTAAGCGGATGTGGTAATGACTTATTTAACTCCCTATTTGTAAACGAGGGTGGTAAGTACTTGCCTCCAATGACATCACCGTGTTAAAATAATGAGTTAAAATGTCAATGTATAAGTAGTGAAGAGTCGATATATTAGCTTTTTAACTCATTACTTTGCAATGTAAGTTTTTGCTGGGGTCCTTATGCTTATGTTTCATTAGTATTTATTTGAATCTATTTCATTCTCACGAATTATTTTGGGTAGAAATTGTTGCCTATTAGTGAAAGAAATATTTGTTAACTCTCATTTTACCGAACTTTAACTAAAAACTATGGAATCGCACCAATTACCGTTATAAGAAAGACAATCACAAAAAAGAAATTTTTTTCCTTTATTTAATTACCTTTTCTATTATCAAATACCTACGTTTAATAAAATAAAGAAACATATCTTAAGGTGCGCCTAAAGCCAACTTTTAATTATAACATTGAAGTAAAAGAATCTTCTGACGAAGATATAACAAAAACATTAAAACGACAACAATTTTTCCATAACTTTTTATTATTTTTGTTTTTTATATATCAAATATTGGTTACTTCTCCTTAAGATGCTAACCAAAGGTTAGCGAAATATCGAAAGAATAATTTAATAAATAAATATTTTTTATATAAAAAAGACCTGGCTGGAACTTAAAATTAAAGACATTTAAATACTTATATAGAAAAAATAATTTCAAAGTTATTTTTGGGAATACAAAATTTACAAGATTTTGTTAGTCGTGCTTAATTCCCAATTTGTATTATTGATAAAAACACTGATATTTATTGTTGAAGGGATAAGCTTTTCCTATGCGCAATTCACTGGTTGCTTAGGCCAGATCGTCAGAAACTTTATCCAAAGATTTTATGAAGAAGAAACTTTCGATAGTAATGCAAACAATTTTTAACCGAATTAATTCGAAGTGTTACACATTTAAAAAGTTAAAAAAGAACTCTAACGGCATAATAGAAAATTTTATATGTTAAGAGAAATTCAGGAAAAGGACTGAGAAACTAGATCTACGATAAGTAGAAGAATTTTTTCCAAGTCAAGTTAAATGAAAATTAAAGAAAAGAACCGCTTAAATCCTAGACATTTAAACCAAAAAATTTTTACAAAAGATCTCCTTATAAATCTCCTTATATATGGGCATTTCCATTTTGACGTGTCGTGATATTCGTGCCATAAAATGTAAAAAAATTAAATGAAGAAGTCAAAACAAAAGAGTTTTTATAAATACAAAGTTATGAAGTTGCACTATATTCAGAAAAAAAAATTACAACAATAGACGCTAAGGATTTGCAGATATAAGCAAAAATATGCGCTGGCGGGACGTTAAAAAAACGGAAGTGGATCTTGACTTGCATTACAAAACTTAATAAGAATTGAGCAAGACGTTTTGAATAAAACCTTTGTAGTAAGCTTTGGACTTATATAGATTTATTTTTTAAGCTATTAGAATCAGTGTTGCCCAAACTTGGTGACCAAAAATGGCTAAATTTACGGAAAAAATGACTAAAAAATGGCTAAAAGCTTTTTTAAATAAAACCACATTAAAATTTAATAACAAAACAGAAATAATTCATTTAAAGTTGCTTACGATAAAATTGTGAGTTAAGATCAATTTGTTCAATAAGAATAAACGTAAATTAATATAAAAATAAATTAATATTAAAAAATTAAATCATCGAAAAATTCGATGTCGTTATTGTTCATCTCATAGGAATCACTCATTAGTTTAAAATAATCATAAGTTTTAAAAAATTTTAAGGTAAATCATAATCACGACAACATTTACCCAACCTTTTGAGTCCAAATCTACAATAAAAAAACAAGTAAAAAAGTATAGTCGGTTAAACCCTCTGATACTCTGATACTCTGATACTCTACACCACATTAGAACCTTTGTACCAAATTTTATCAAATAATTTCTTAATTGCGACCAGTACTTTGCGCACAAGGTTTACATGGATATCCAGCCAGCCGGACATGCATCGTTAATTCGGCTCAGAAAGTGATTCTGAGTTAATCGGTATATGTAAAGGTGGGCAACGGACCAATATTTTAAGGTGTTACAGACATCAGCACAAACTCATACACGCAGAGAAAAAATTTGGTTAGGCATGGTTACGGCAACAACACTATGTTTAATGTAACAATATATTGTTGTCGTACACAAATAATTGTAATTTTGATTTAATATCAACAATATTATAGTTACTGTAAACATATCAATGTTTATCGCAATTATGAATTTGAGTATTGTTGACCGAAAAATAATTATTTTTCTAACAACTTAATTATGATAACTTTCTAAACATATTATATTTCTCACAACCATATCATATCATATTTAATAGCCATAACATGATAACTTTCTATACATTTATCATATTATGTTAAAGATGCAATCAAGTATTAGTGATGTAATAGTGCAAATGCAAAATATCATAGTTTTTTTGTAAAATCCAACAAAAAACACACAGAGATTTCGTTATATTTTATAAAAGTGCTACGATATTTCATCAACATCTTAAAATCGAAAAAATGGACACACGCGGTTGCCCATGAAAACCACAGATTTTTCATTTGCTCTTTTGCAAGCCTTATATTGAACTCCGCTATTTGATTAACATTAAGAAAAATTGTAAAAAGCCACAAAATAAAAAATCGATGCAAAAATATTTTAATTTATTTTGTATTTTTATAATAGCTATGAAAGGGGCTGTATCATAATATGATTGCTTCTAAATTTATTATGATTAACATGATGATAATATGATTACTCCTTAGCTTATTATGATTAACATGACAATAATATGATTAATTTCTTAGCTTATTATGATTAACATGACAATAATTTGATTACTTCTTAACTTAGTATGATTAACAGAATAATAATATGATTAAGGAAAAAATATTATGATGTAATAGTACGAGTATATTTAGTCATAATATGATTCAATAATAATCTTAATATGGTGACTACAATCATAATTCTTATCATTATATGTTGCTCTTAGAATATGTTTACCACAACCATGTTTTTTCTTTGCGTGTAGTACCCTCTCCACTATTGTGGTGGTGGTATAAATATTGTATTGTTATGGTTAAAATATTTACCTAAATGATAAAATCGAATTTACTGTTGCTAAATGTAACCTTTTTTCTCAAATTACTTTTAACGATGTTTACTTGGCTAAACACCCTCTCTACTTCAGCATTAGACCATGGAAATGAGGGCAACTTTATAGTAAATTCTGAAATTTCTAAAACAATTTTGTTACCGCCTGCATCCCTTTATTGAAATACTTGCAACCAGAAAGAAACAGTGATGTTTGTGTTGATCCATTTTATAAATTTAAAAGGGGAATACTGTTCCTTTATTTTGAAAGATGTTTGTTTTAGCGTCATAGTTTATAGCGATTTTCAACATTTGTTAAAGTTGTGATTTAAATTAAAGGCGTTTTAATTGTTCAAAATGTTTATTTTACTTTTATAAATTTTTGTAATAAAATAAAAATTATTCTTTTGAACGAAAAACGGCAAAAAAATTGTATGACTAAACAAGTTGAAAAATGGCTAAACTCATTTATTAATGACTAAACAGGGTGAAAAATTGCTAAATATAGCCACTTAATGGCTAAATTGGCAACACTGATTAAATATTTAAAAATATTTGCTCGTTTAAAGGCACATATGGGCATTTTGAGCGAAAAGTCTACTTTTTTTTTAATGTAACGCCAGAATGCAAATGAGGTTGTATTTTAGGACCATGTTGTTCAACTGTTATCCCTTTTGTTGCTAAATGTAGAGCTTGTTGCGCAATATAAAAAAGTAAACTATACATATACAATTTTTTCAGAAATAATTGAAATTATTTCTGGCGTAACGTTACAAAAAGTAGACTTTTCGCTGGAATTGCCCTTATATAAACTATACACCGCTTACTACAAATTATTAGGCAGTTTTACTCATTTTAAACTAAATTGGATCAAATTTATAACAATATTATTATTTCTATCGGTTCCAATTTAATTTACCGGGCAAAAGTAATGTACCCTTTCAGACCGCTATAGCAAACAGTCCATACTAAGTCTCTGACGGTATACATACTTCCCTACCGACGAACCCATGGAATAAACAAGTAAGAAAGTATAGTTGGTCAAGCTACACCACAGTATTTTAAAACACACCATGCTTATGGGTCCATATTAATAATGATTGATCTACGTTTATAAACTTCATTAAAATCGGTTTGATAGTTTCTGAGAGGCAGAAATGTCCACCTTTCTTCCCTCGTGGTCGTAAGATTCGGCCCATTTTCAATAGGGTTGGTCCTTGTGCCAATAAGAACCTATGTCCCAAATCTTATAAAATTATCTTCACAATTGCGACTTGTACTTTGCGCACAAGGTTACATGGACAGACAGCCAGCAGCCTGCCAACCAGCCGGACGGACATCGTTAGTTCGACTCAAAAAATGATTTTAAGTCGATCGGTATACTTTAAGGTGGGTCTAGTACCAATATTTTAAGCTGTTACACACATCAGCACAAATGCGTTATACCCTCCACTATTGTGGTGTGGGTAAAAAAATTTTGACTAAATTCATTAAGTGAAAAATTAAGTGTTGGTTCTTAGTCTTAAATACATAATAGAATTAGGATTTTTTACGGGAGATTGTACCAAATTCGGTTTAACAACTCTTTTTCTACAGAATCGATTATGCAAAATTTTAACCCGAGTTGATCTGAGCAGGCTTTAAACAGACGGATATGGTCAAAGTGAAACGACAGTAAGTCTTTTGGCTTTTTTGTGATTATATACTCCATGGGATTTCACACGACTATATCGTAACATCTTAATACTTGTGGTGGTAGAGAGAGTTGCTTTTATAATTTAAAAATTCTCGATTAAACCAAAAAGAATAATGTTATCCTCGAAAATGTATGAGGAATGTGGTGATATAAAAACAGATAAGGGCATCAGGAAGCAAAAATAATAATTATTAAACATAATTAGTATTGTGGTTATTTTGTTGAACTATTTATGGTTTTAAATCCAAATTTTTAATATTTTTTTATTAAACATAGTTAAAAATTTCGCATAGTGGATTTAAAAATATCAAAACCAAACTTGATATCATTAACTTGTGACGTGAAAAAAGTTGTAAAGGGTGTTTTTTCCGAATTTTATTTGACATTTCTCTATTTCAGACTTACTCAATTTGAACCATGGAGAGATACACAATCCAACAATGGGCAGAATGGTGGCAAGAAATGGCAACAGTGGATGATCAATTTTCGAAGAAAATCATCTTCAGTGATGAGGCACATTTTCACCTCAGTGGATTCGTCAATAAACAGAATTGCCGCATTTGGGCGAATGAGAATCCAAGAGTGATTGTCGAAAAACCAATGCACCCACAAAGAGTGACTGTTTGGTGCGGTTTATGGGCTGGCGGCATCATCGGGCCGTATTTTTTCCAAAATGAGGCCGGTCGGGCAGTTACTGTGAATGGTGTTCGCTATCGTGAGATGATAACGAACTTTTTATTGCCCGAATTGGAAGATATGGATGTGGACGATATGTGGTTTCAGCAGGACGGTGCCACTTGCCACACAGCTAACGAAACAATGGCTCTTTTGCGCAACAAATTCAATGGCCGTGTTATCTCACGTAATGGCGATGTCAATTGGCCGCCAAGATCATGTGATTTGACACCGTTGGACTTTTTTCTTTGGGGTTATTTGAAAGAAAAGGTGTACGTCGATAAGCCAGCAACAATTCAAGAGCTAAAGGATGAGATAATTCGAAACATTAACGGCATAGAACCTCCATTATGCCTCAGGGTCACCGAAAATTTGGACCATCGGATGGAGGTGTGCCGCCGTGGTCGCGGCGCCCATTTGGCCGATATTTTGTTCCATACATAATTGAATAATACCAATATATCATAATAAAATAAAATTACAATAATTTCCTAAATAGTTTGTGTTGTATTCAAAATCAACATCGGCCCTTTAAATTTAACCACCCTTTATTTTCCTCTTTTCAAAACAGCACGAACCACTTAAAATTAATTACATTAGTATTACAATTTTTTTTTATTTTTTTGATATTCTTTAATTAGGCTTAAGTTCATCAAATTTAATTTTCATTAAATTATTTTCACTGAGGGAAGGAGTTTTACAACTTGGAATTTTTTCTTCCCTCAGTGAAAATAATTTATTGAAAATTAAATTTGATGAACTCAAGCCTAATTAAAGAATATCAAAAAAATTAAAAATTAACAGTTCAACTAAAAATCACAATTTTTTTTTTATTTTTATTCACCTTTTTAATTAAAAGTAAAATTTTTCCCAATACTGGCATTCAATACTTCAGTATTCCAAATTATTTTCAATCCATTTGTAAAAACCATTTAATTTTGTAAATACAGCTGGTAAAAAACGTTTGTCGCCACAGCGTCTTACGCCTAAAGATATAATACCCAATTGATAATATTTATTTTTGCCGTTTAAATATTGTCTGAAAAAAATTGCACCACCAGAATCGCCTTTACAAACATCAATTTCATTTGTACCAGAACCACAAATTTCAGTTGAGTCATTGAAAACACTGTAACGATAAATTTCTCGACACTTAGACATATCCAAAATTGGTACTTCAGCTTTGAGTAAAACTTCAGAACGTATTGCTAAAAGAAAAATTAATAATAAATATATTTATAACATTTACATATGTATATTAAAAAGAAACAAACAAACCTTTTTCAGTAGCACCCCAGCCAGCAACAGTAGCTTTTTTAAATGAATACTTCATTTCTGGTGTGGTTAAACATATTGGATAATATGATCCTGTAATGAAAAACAAAAACGTTAACAAGGTCACAGTAAAAATAAATTATGACCACTAATAAAGCCTGTAATTTCAGATTTCATGCCTATGCACGAATATCGAAGGCGTGATATTTTTCGATAAAGTTGTTTTTCAGATCTTCAAGGTCATATAATTATTCTACATTTCAAAAATATGGTTATTAACGTTTATCGTGCTATCGGCTACTATGTTCAGTTTTTCCAGAAGCTGGTATGAGGATCCGTTTAGGATCATATTTTGGCCAAACGTGGCAAAATAAGGAGTACATTGAATTGCCGTATGAAAATCGCTGCGTAATATTGTCAGTATTTTATGAATATTTTAGAGATAATTTCTCTATTCTCGCGCTCAGAAGCATTCGGCTGTAGTGAGTAGAAACCAGTGGTAGTATTCGTGATGCCATATGCATGAAAAAACTCTTTTAATTCCTTAGACTTAAACTGTTTCGCGTTGTCACTATGAACATACTGCGGCACACCATATGTGAAAAAAATCTCATTCTGAAAAAATTATATAACGTTACTCGACGTCGCTGATCTTAAAGGCTTCAAAAATAAACATGTTGTAAGGCGGTCAATCACTTTGAGTAACTGGCAATTTTTCCACTTTGTGCATGGATACGGCCCCAAGAAATCACAGTAATAGATGATCAGTAATAGATGATTGGTAATGGTTTGATTTCTCATATATTGGCGTGACAAATGGTTAGGTGGTTTTATCATTTTTCAGGCATCAAAGGTACTAAAAAATAATTACACGTCGCGTACCATCTTTGGCCAGAAATACTTTTGCCTTATTCGACATAATGTCTTAAAGAAACCCCCATGACAACTGTTTGAGGACGAAAACCAAAACTAATTCGATTTTTGTATTAATTCAACTTGATTTAATTATCCACAATTCATCCTTAATTTACTCAAGTTAAACAGTAACTGACCAAAAAACAAACAAAAGACATCTTTTTATTTGTAAATACATAAAAAGAAAACACCGTTTCAAAAAAACAATTTGTTATATGTAGCAGAGAATGGCTTTATGCGATTGCAAAAAATCGCAGTAAATGAACACCAACAAATACACTCGCTTGCTGTCATACAATGAAACTTGCGTAACCGCAAACATTCGCTGCTAGTTTGCAGTCATTCAAATAATGAGCATCGTGCTTTGTTATTAATATAATCGTTAGCTTCGTTTTTTAATAAAGATGTTTGTGTGTTCGGAGCGACAATGATTGTTTTGGTAAAGAAAAAAAAAATACAAACAAAAAAGCCAGAAATGAAGCAATCATTACCCTGCAAATAATAGGACCAGTCCAAACACGCGTGTAAAGAGTAGTCCACAAGGGACCAGGACTAGTCCAAAAGTAGCCAAAACGTATGGAGAAAACCTGGTCCATTTAACATTACGATATCCTAGGAGACCACTAAGGAGTAGTTTTAAAACTACTCCATGGTATACTCAAGAGGATTAGTTTTGAAGTCGTTTAAAAACGAAAGCATGTCGTTAAAAAACGAAGACATGTCGTCTCACTACAAGCACCTTTTAACAATGACATGGTCCATGCTTGCATTACATCGGACCAGTCCATGGAGTAGTCCATTTTATCAAAATGGATCAGGTGGTCCAATTTTTTTTGCAGGGTACTCATGTAGGCATTCAGCAGTTGCTATGTAGTCAGTGTGACCCTTTTAGAATTTTCACTGCTAAATTTAGCATTATTTATTTTGATTTAGCAGCGAATTTTTCAAATAGCATTAAGCATTATTTTCAACATTTTTGTAATATTTTTTTAGCATTATTTAGCATTTTTAAATCTTAAAAATTGTATACCTATATTGCCATTTCACAATATAACTTATCACGTCTGTCAATCTCTATAATTGTATTTTGATATTTATTCGTTTATACAAATGTATAATAATAGCAACCCTGTAAACACCAAAAAATTGGTAGATTTTACTACAGAAGAAATAACGGTTTTGGAACAGCAATGGCAAAAGCTGAACGCAAACGAATTGATGAACCAAAGTTCAACTATTGAATTCTGGATAGGTGTTTAGAATATGATGAAAACAGATAACATTCTAATGGTATTTTGACCAACACTATGGAAAGTAAGGAAAACTATTCATATAGTGGTGTGTTTAATGTGTAATTAAATTAACTGAAAAGGCTGTTGAATAGCCTTTTATGTTTTTAATGATAATTTTTGTTTTTAATTATATTTTGTATTTAATCGTATATATCTGTGGCAATAAACAATGCTTTTTAATTTTATTACATATTCTTATTATCTTCTTCACGCTGCTAAATTTCAAGTATTAAATGTCATTATTAGTTAAACTATTTGAATTTATATTTTAACTTTCACAATACAACACACAATTCATTTTAGACAAAACCCTTAAAAGAAAAAACAGAAGTAAAGGAAAAAACATGTAAAATCAATTAAACTGGATAATCATTCAGGAAAGCAAATTTCGATCTACCAAATGTTAAAATACAATTTGGTTTAAGGATTGATGTTTGACTAGTGACGTCAGCAGTCGTCGATGGCTGCGAGTGTAAGACGGCAAATCCATCTGAGGAGATCGAGTGGTTGCGATCGAAACATGTCATGGTAACCTGCCGGCCAGGGTTCGAGCCCGAGCCACGTCAAGAATGAAAGATTATCAATAACAATTTTAATTAACTTTCATGTTGTAAAATTCCTTTCTTCATAAAAATAATTTAATAAAAAATTAAATTTCATGAACTTAAGCCTAATTAAAAATTTGGATTAAAAACCATAAATAGTTCAACAAAATAACCACAATACTAATTATTGTTAAAGCTAAGGCACGAGCTCTATGTGTACATTTGTCCTTCAAGTTGTGCTGAAAAAGGTCAACAGAAAAGAGAAAGACAAAGTGAAAAAACAAAAAATGTACTTGGACTTCAAGAAAAATTCTTGACGAAAGTACGAAAAAACAGAAGTAAAGGAAAAAACATGTAAAATCAATTAAACTGGATAATCATTCAGGAAAGCAAATTTCGATCTACCAAATGTTAAAATACAATTTGGTTTAAGGATTGATGTTTGACTAGTGACGTCAGCAGTCGTCGATGGCTGCGAGTGTAAGACGGCAAATCCATCTGCGGAGATCGAGTGGTTGCGATCGAAACATGTCATGGTAACCTGCCGGCCAGGGTTCGAGCCCGAGCCACGTCAAGAATGAAAGATTATCAATAACAATTTTAATTAACTTTCATGTTGTAAAATTCCTTTCTTCATAAAAATAATTTAATAAAAAATTAAATTTCATGAACTTAAGCCTAATTAAAAATTTGGATTCAAAACCCTTAATATTTCAAAACACGAAATTTCGACTTCAGCCATTATTATTTATTGCCACATATATGTAGGTATATCGTTACCTAAAACGCAACAAACCCAATCTAACATTTTGAAAATTTTACAAAAAATTATTTAAAATGTTAAATTTATTAATCGCCTTAAACTGTTTATAATTTATTTTTCTTCTACTTTTCTAAACCTAAAGGCCCAACCATAATATGCATAGCCTTGCTTAACCTACTGTCAAAAATTAACAAAAAGTCTCTCAAATGTATTTAAAAAGCAAAAACAAAATCAAAAAACATTTGATTCCGTACGGAATGAGCGATCAGTTTCGCACTTTGCTTAACCAAATGACAATTTCATAAAACTTAACAAAAATGTTCTTTAAGTTCAATATGGTTTGCCTCATATGATTAACATGTATTCGCACATTTGCTCAAGCCAACTTAAGCACATTATGGTTGCGCCTTAACAGTTTTTTTGACAGATGATAATGTTGCATATTTTGCAAACTGTAGGTAAGGTCTTTAAGCGTTTATCATGTAATATTTTGTAGATAGGGACTTTTGTTTTTTAAGTATAAAATGTATGTAAGCTCTCACCTATCACAGTGCATTCCCCTAAAAAATTCATCTGACATCGAAATAGCTGTCGACCGATTTACAGAAGTCTTGGATACTGCAGCAAGAAATGCAACCCCAATCAAGCGGACAATTAAACGCGCTTCTTACAATACATCGACGGATATAGAGACCCTTATCAGAGAAAAAAGGAAGTTAAGAAGACAATGGCAAAACAGTCGTTCCCCAACCACTAAGGCCCAACTACAATTATGCCTGACCACTCTTCGCAACAAATTGAGACAGAACCACGAGTCTGCAATAGAAGGCTATCTAAACGGCCTAGACGCCACAAAAAACTCCAATTATAGCTTATGGAAGGCTGTACGGCATATGAAATGCCCTATAACTAGGGTATTCATTTAACCGGGCTTTTGATTTAATCGGTTAATCGCTCGATTAATTAACCGGGAGTTTTCTTTAATCGATTAATAATCGGTTAATTTTGTTATTGATCGGTTAACCGATTAATAAAGTATTTTTTAAAAATAAGGTAATTTCAATGAATAAAACTGAAAAATTATTTATAATTTGCAGTTTAGTAGTAAAAAAAAACAATGACATACCAATACGTGAAATAAACAAGAAAAAAAAATAATTCATAAGTCTGCAATACATATTTTTTAATTAAAACATATTCGGCCACGTTTTGTAAATCGAAATCACGTGAAATTGAAATCGAAGAAGATTTTAATTCAATTCTTTTTAATGATCGCAGCTTTTCCTGATTTCAAAAGTAGTTTTGGTAAAGATATGTGGTCCTCAAAATATGAGGTAATGCAAAAGAAAAATGTTTATCAATTTTAAACACAGGAGAGAATTAAAAACTTTTTTGAATTCAATTTCACGTAATTTCGATTCCAAGAACAAGGCCGATTATGTATTTATTAAAAAATAAACTGTAAGATCATTTTATTAGTAATTTAAATAGTTTAAGAACGTTAGGTTAGGTTAGGTTAAAGTGGCCGGTCACAAAGACCCCGCATAGACCAAATAGGTCCTTAGCGTTACCACGATGTGCGATAGTCCACAGAAGAATATTAGAAAAAGGTCATTCCGATGTAATGGTACTCAGAGTACCCCACACTCTCTTGACGAATGCCAGGAGTCTCATTAACCCAATTCCGGAGACTTCCCCAAGACCTTGGAGGTAATGATCTCCCAGACAGTTCGCCCTGGAGCGCACGAGTGCCGGACAGTAGCAGACTAAATGCTCCACTGTCTCCTTTTCCCCAGGTACCCCACAGAATCTACAGTTGTCACTGTTCAACCGCCCCGCCCTACGGGCGTGTACCGCAGACCAACAATGACCCGTCAAAAAGCCTACCAGAAGTCTACAGTCCCTTCTCGGTAATGACAGAAGAATTTTCGTCGACACTGGATCATAGGATCCCCACATTACCCTGGAGACCCTGGAGATGTGAACTCTATTATTCGCACAGAGTCCATCCATCGAGTCCCTACACTCCTGGACGATCGAAGAGTATGAATAGTCAGCGGTTATCGCCCTGATCGCCGACTGACTATCGATGTAAAAATTTACGTGCGAGTTCCCAGTAATGGAATTACGTGCCAAATCAGCAGCCATTTTGGCCGCAAATATCTCCGCCTGGAATATGCTGCAGTAATCGGGAAGCTTATAAGATTCCCGAATGCCCAGTTCCCGGCAGAAGACTGCAGCTCCAACTCCGTCCTCCATTTTGGAACCGTCAGTGTAGAAACTGAAGGTCACATGGTCGGATCGGAGTCCTGCCAACCAGCCGTCCTCCTCCAAGGTAAGTCGTGGTCTCCTTCCAAATGTCAGCCTCGGAATGGTGTAGTCACTGCTACAATCTATTCCCCTTATAATACTATCATGACCATAAGGTCCGTATGCAAACTGTCCCGTCGCTCTTAAGCGGATCGCAGACTTTCTCGCTGTTCCTTCTGCCACCAGATGAATCGGCTGCAAGTCCAGGATCACATCCAGAGCCGCAGTCGGTGTTTAAGAAGATCTTATAAAATTATCTTTTAGATAAATAATTTGGTTAAAATGTATTGGATTTAAGCGACTCCTTTCCTTAGTTTTGATAAATTTTGACTTGGAAAAATTTATTTCATCTATCGTAGATGTTGGAGAAATCGAAAGCAACCCATAATACAGAATATCTAAATTCTCAGTCTTTTTTTCTGGATTTCTCTAAACATATAAAACTTTCCAATAAACCATTTAAATCCTGGTTAAATTTTTTAAAATTTTTAACCCTTCTGTTGTTGCGTTACTATCGAAAAAAACGTTCATTTCCGAATTCCTTAATTTCTGTTGTTGTACTGTTTGTACTGTCTATATATAATATACACAGCGGATATGCCAACAAACCTGAGCACGCATACCTCTACATTTGCAGACGACACAGCATTTATTAGCGTTAACCATGACCCAAAAGTCGCATCGCAAAATCTGCAGTCCCACATCAATGAACTAGAGGCCTGGCTAGAAAAATGGAGAATAAATGTTAACCCGGCTAAATGTGCTCACATAACTTTCACGCTCAAGACAAACGTGCCCAGCTGTAAAAATAAATAACATCACTGTTCCGATAGAAAACCATGTTAAGTACTTGGGAATTCATATAGATAGACGCTTGACCTGGTCGCGTCATATTGAAGCGAAAATAACGGCTATGAAACTTAAAGCAGCTCAACTGCATTGGCTTCGCGGTCGAAACTCAAACTTGTCCTTAGACAACCAAATTCTCTTATACAAGTCCATCATAAAACCAATATGGACATATGGCATCCAATTACGGGGTACTGCATGCGCATCTAACATCCAAAAGCTTCAAAGAAGACAGTCTAGAATATTACGACAAATTGTCTGCGCCCCATGGTATATACGTAATGATATTATCCACAGAGATCTCAACGTCCCCACTATACAGGAGGAAATTAAAAAATATTCAATAAGTTACATCGATAAACTAATGGCCCACCCTAACTACCTCGAGGCTAAAAAGAACCGATACTTTGAGCCTACCTAGAAGACATTTTTAAAATTTGAATACAGCAGTTAGTGGTTACACTGGTAACAACTAATAAACAACAAGTAGAATTAAGATTTGAATACATATTAGCGGTATTCAATGTTTGGTGCGTTTTAGTTTGCAACGGTTTGGTATTGCAATAATTGTATTATTGACAGTGAGCGGTATTTAAAGCAACTTTGCAATGATAGATGCAAATTAGATAACAGCTGTTTTACGGAATTATTGGTCGTGAAAATTTACAAAAAGGTGTTTGATTATTTGATTTAAAATGCTACGAAGCAGTGCAAAATAAAATATTATCGCAGCATTAGTAGAACTACTTCAATCGTTGACCTTTTTTTAAGATGCCTTATGGTATCGTACCTTCCACCTTATAATATCCCAGGTTGCATTAATACCCCTTTTTCAATTAATTTCTTATAAAACATTTGAACTGTTGGTGTCTAAATAATAATAATAATAAAGAAATTGCTTTTGAAAAATTACGGACTTTTTTTTAAATACTAACCTCTATGTTTTCCGACTCCTCCAAATAATCCAAAACAGTTTTTGTTTCATCTGCCGTCCACTTTTTGTTGGGTTTTCTCTTTTTAATTTTTTATTTAGAGTTGTCGGCTCCATATCTTAAATTTTATTTCACGATTCTAAATTATTTTTTTACAAATGTCAGCTGTTCGGGTATCAGTTATGTAAACGCAATACATGTAGCAAAAAAAAGCTAAACAGTTTTAGTGTTGCGCAAAAGCAATGATGTGACAATTGCAATTCTGTATATTTTGTTGTTGGATTGCAAACAAAAGCTACAATATTTTGCATTTGCCCTTTCGCAAGACCATTCGCATCAAACACTGAACTCCGCTATTGTAAATTTCGATAAGAAAGATTCAATAATAAATATAAATTTAAAAAAAAAAAAAAAAAAAAATCGCGTACTTTTGATAAACTACTGAATTGTTTTTATTAAATAAATCTATTTATGTATATAATTTTTTTTATGTAAACTTCATTTTATTTTAAAGAAATATAATATTTGCAGGTAAATTAATGTATAACTAATTGAGGGAGTTTACACTGAGTCTTTTCAGACATGTCTGCTTTTGACATTCTCTTTTGAACATGCTTCCAAAAACCTATAAGGCCTAACCAGAATGTGAATAACGTGGCTTAAGCATCTGAGCGAATACATGTAAATCATATGTGTAAAACCATGTTAAACTTAAGGGAACTTTTTGTTAAATTTTTTGAAACTGTAATTTGCTTAAGCAAAGTGCGAAACTAATCGCACATTCCGTACGAAATCAAATGTTTTTTATTTTGTTTTTGTTTTTTTTAAATGTATTTGAAAGGCTTTTTCGTTTATTTTTGACAGTAGCTTAAGTTTGTTTATGCACATTCTGGTTGGGCCTATTGTCTTTTCACGATGTATTTCCAAACATGTCTGTTTTCATGTATAACAACACTCAACTTGCTTCTTTGAATTTATCAACTGATTCTAGTTAATTTGGGTGCGCTGAATTCAAAACTGAAATCAGTTTGTCACTAGCAGCTCTAGTTTTCATGATATAGCTTTTTTATACCCTCCACTTATGACCTCCAATTACCAATTACCCAAAAGTTTTTTTTTCCGAAAATTTTTTTTTTTTCTTAAAACATTTTATTTACTGTTACAGTTATTGCCAACAAAAAAAAAAAAAATTCCCAAATTTTTTTTAGTATTTAAAAAGTAAAACTTTTCCATACGAATTTAAAAAAAAGTAAAAAGAAGTAAAACTGTTTCATACAGATTTATTAAAATAAAAAAAATACTTAAAAAAGTTTGGGAATTTTTTTTGTTTTGCAATAACTATAACAGTAAATAAAAAATTTGGATAAAAAAAAAAATTTTTGGGTAATTGGTAATGGGAGGTCATAAGTGGAGGGTATAAAAAAGTATATCATGAAAACTAGAGCTGATAGAGACAAACTGATTACAATTTAACTAGAATCAGTTGATAAATTCAAAGAAGCAAAAATCTTTTTTAATTTTGTCGGAATGTGTAATAGTCTAATATATATATATATACATACAAATTAAAAACATGGAAATTCATATAAATAAAGGGCTATTTGTGAATTAAACACCAAGAAGGCACCTGGTTTTGATAAGATCAGTAAAAAATGCTTTTGGAGCTACCACGCATAGCAAAGAAAATTATTCTTTATTTTTTTAATGCTATTTTACGCCTTGAATACTACCCTCAAGAATGGAAGGTCTCCTTAATAACGATGATACCAAAGGCAGGAAAAGATCATCTAATCTAATATAATCAAAGCTGTTCGAGAAGCTCTTAGCATCAAAATTAGCCCCAATTTTAAATGACAATGGGTGTATACCTAATCATCAATTCGGCTTCAGAAGAGAGCATAGCACAATTGAACAAACCCATCGCCATAAGAAAAGCTTTTGAAGAAAGAAAATATTGCTCCGCTCATTTCATTGATGTTTCTCAAGCTTTTGACAAAGTCTGGCATGTAGGCTTGTTACATAAATTGAAGCTAAGCCTACCGGTTAATACACACAAGCTGTTAGAAAGCTACCTGGTCGGTCGAAAATTTATTATTAAAGAAGGCGATTTTTTAAATTCTCCTCAGCCAATTGAAACTGGAGTCCCTCAGGGAAGCATCCTGGGCCCTCTTTTTTACCTTATAGATACCTCGGACATGCCAACAAACAATCACACCCTAACCTCAACTTTTGCTGATGATACAGCTTTTCTAAGCGTACACGAGAACAGTCGTGAAGCATCTCGATACCTGCAGAATCATATATTTCAACTAGAACTGTGGTTTAAACAATGGAGAATAAAGGTAAATGAGCAAAAATGCGTACATATAACATTTACCTTGCGTCGGGAAACATGCCCCCCTATTAAAATCAATAATCAACTAGTGCCTCAACAATCGCATGTCAAATATCTCGGTATTCATCTAGATCGGCGTTTAACATGGAAATGCCATATAGAAGCAAAATTAACCCAAATGAAACTAAAAGCAATTCAAATTAACTGGCTTATTGGAAGAAATTCTGTTCTTAGTCTCGATTGCAAACTACTACTTTACAACGCTATTTTAAAGCCAATATGGTGCTACGGTATTCAACTATGGGACACTGCCTCGGCCTCAAATATCGAAAAAATTCAAAGGCGCCAAAATAAACTTCTTCGAATAATTACAGCTGCCCCTTGGTATGCTAAAAACTCAAATATCCACAAGGATCTCAATGTGCCACTGGTAAGGACTATTATTACGAAGTATGCGGTAAAATATTTGAAAAGGCTAGAGTTGCACCCAAATCAACTAGCTCAAAATATTTTAAATGATAGCGGCCACTCTCGCTTAAGAAGAAGAGACACTGCAGCACTTACCCATTAAGATGAGCGATAAACACCTACATATGTGAACAGAACCCGTGATGAAGAAAATTTTTGTCTGGCACTGCCAGGACATAAAATAAAGCATTAGGTTAAGATTTGATTAATTATTGTTAGTTCATATTTAATATATGAAGATTCAATAAATAAATAATGAAAAACAAAAAAAAATATAAACAAACACGAAAACTCATTTCAAACTCATTTGGCAACCCCTCTTTCTTCTCTACCCCTATCGCCTACAAGCAAAACAAACGTGTTTGTTAGACATGTCTGAATAGACACCGTGTAAACTTCCTCATTCATTAAAATGATACAATAATTTAAGAAAATTTAGCATTTTCAAATTTTATTTTTAGCATTTTTAGTATTGTTTTAATCCCCATTTAGCATCCAATTTTTTTTCAATTGTGGTCACACTGTATGTAGTACAAGAAAAAAAAATGTAAGAAAAACAACAACAAACAATTTCCATTGAAATAGAAGACAATGTATTGTTGTTATTGCTGTTAATGTTAATGTAACAAAGCGACTCGTACTCATACAAATTTTGTTCGTCGTTCCCAACAAACACGGAGGTTTGATTTCAAATTGAAAGTGATTTGAAATCAAACGTTTAATAATGATTTGAAAATCATTTGGAAATAATAGCGTTCTCAACAAAAAGGGAAAATTATTTTCGAATTGAAAAATGCCTTTATTTTCAACTTGCTTTCAAACGTAATTCTCAAATGTTTTTCAAATGTGGATTATAATACAATGTGGAATATAAATAAAAATATTTTATTTTTTTAATTTAAATTTATTATTTATTTAAATAAACTATAATTCTTGGAAAGACAAACTACTTGGCTCCCTTTTATTTTGAGGACCTGTAGCACCGCGATCGTTCAACAAACTTTCTTCACTTTCCCGTTTTATTTTCCTTTTTTCGTATTTTTAATCATTGTAATTACTCACAAATAATTTTTATATTTCACAGGAAATCAGCTGTTCACTTTATATTAAAATTTATTTTTAATAGTAAAGCACATGTAACTACAAAGTAAAAAATGTAACTTTAATCGCCATTTTTAATGATTACATATATTTTTCAGTTAAGTATTGCCAAGTTTATTTTTGATTTGAATTTAACATTTGACATCAAATTGATAAAACATTCGATATCAAATGTTTATTTTCAAATCATTATCAATTTGAATTTTAGTGTTAAATCAAACAATTGAAAAACTTTTGAGAATTGTGTTTGATGTCAAATGATAAAGTCATTTCATATCAAAGGGACTTCGTGTTTATTGGGTTGGCTCATCGAGTGGACAATGACTATTTGAATGAAAAAGCATAAGAAATTTTACCTTTTGACTCACACATGCTGTATTCGCATGCGTTAAAAACAAAATCAAAGTTCTTAGTTTTATTTAAATTTATTAAAGTTTTTTTAGTATATTTTTATATAAGCTAAGTAAGCAGCAAAAAGGTTCTATTAAATTAAAGTGACAAATCAAGAATGCCTCATGCCATTGTATTTTACAAGAATTTGCTAACAAATTTACATACAATATAACAAAACCAGTTTTGAGTCAAAATAGTATAGAGAAAATCATTTAAATAAAAACAAGTATAAAGCATTTAATGATTATTACATACATATTACACAAAAATATTAAAAACTGTTACACCACAACAACAAATTAATATTGAAATAATCTTTTGCAACTCTCTTGCTTAGTTATGTATATATCGAACATCATTTTGAGAACCTTTGTGTATAAAAAATATTTAGTGCAAAACAAACATTTTAAAACTTTGCAGATCCGAAAATATATGCAAACATATCTGCGCTAACATTCTCCCCCGCCAAGACCAACATCGCTTAATCATTGGAATCCGTGTTTGAGTTACATTTTGCCTCAATGTCGTTGACCTCAGAAGGATCGTTTGTTGGTAAAAAAGCAATCTTTGAAATCGGTCGTTTAAACGTTTTTCCCTTTGAAAACAGAGTTACTACCCGTACATATCCATCTTTTCCGGGGTGTACTTCTTGGACGCGAGCTAATGGCCACTCCCCAGGAGAACATCTTTCATCAAAGACTATTACCAAATCACCTTTTTCGGCGTTTTTGTTGACTTTTAGCCATTTGGGTCTGGCTTGAAGGCGAGACAACCACTCATTAGCCCACCGCCGCCAAAAATGTTGTTTTAAGCATTCAACAACTTTCCATCTTTTAAGGTGGTCAATGTTAACTTCTAGTAAATTCTCCTCTGGTATACAAACCGTGGGTTCACCAATTAAAAAATGAGCAGGGGTCAGAGCAGTACAATCCGATGGATCACAGCTTAATGGAGACAGTGGTCTCGAATTAAGGCATCCTTCGATTTGTGCTAAAAGCGTCGTCAATTCTTCAAACGTAAGTATGCGATTGGCCATAATTCTCTTCAAATGATATTTCGTTGATTTTACTCCTGCCTCCCACAGGCCACCAAAATTAGGAGATGCTGGTGGTATGAAGTGCCACATAGTTCCGCTGGAAGCTAGCTGCTCCAGCATTTCTTTAGGAATTGACGACTTATTTCGATTATACAAAATTTGAAGCTCTTTACTTGCGCCGACAAAATTTGTTCCACAATCTGAGTATAGATTAGAACATATACCACGTCGGGATACAAAACGTCTGAAAGCCGCAAGAAAAGCGTCTGTAGAAAGACTTGTTACTGCTTCCAAATGCAAAGCCTTTGTCACCATGCAGACGAATAAACAAATATAGCCCTTAGTTGTTACATAATTACGAGCTGTTGACTGCTTTATTGTTATTGGTCCAGCATAATCAACTCCACTATGTTTAAAAGGCCGAGTTGGTTTTAGACGAACACTAGGCAAATTTCCCATCATCTGTTGAGCGGCTTTTGCATTATATCTAAAGCAGATTGTACATTTCCGAAGCACCAGCTTTGCCACATTTCTACCATTGAGAATCCAATATTCTCGCGAAACATAAGCCTGCATTTGGTTTAATCCACCATGAAGCGTTTTTATATGTGCGTCTAAAAATATAAGATATGCTAATGGACATTGCTTTTTTAGTAATATAGGATGTTTAGCGCCAAAGCGTAATTCAGAATTTTGGATTCTACCGCCAACTCTTAAGATTTGGGAAGAATCAATAAATGCACATAGTCTGGAAATTGAGATATTAGAGGAAATATAGCCCTTTTTGCGAAGCTCAGCTAGCTCAGCACAAAAATCAATTTGTTGTGAAGTTCGGATTAAATGAAAGCGAGCGTCATTTAGTTCTCTAGTAGTAAGAAATCCTGTCATCTTGCTGTAGTTTTTGTCTAACAATTTATTTTGATAATATCTGGAAATAAAGTTATTTTTAAAACGATTTATGTAAGCAGTTACACGAATAAGTTTGTTCAGAGATGAAAATTTGGTTAAAAGCTCGGGATACCCAGTATTTTTGACTTCAGTAGTATGTGTTATTAAAGCAGAAGCATCCTCCTCGGCATAATGACTAAGATTTGGTTGCTTTGGCCAAGTTGATTGTTTTCCTTTAAGCCACCTTGGACCGTTCCACCACAAATCATATTCAACTAATTCTTTTGGCGATATTCCTCTTGAAGCGCAATCTGCTGGATTGTCACGTGAAGAAACATATTTCCATTGTTCTATCGTAGACATTCTTTGGATTTCTGCCACCCTATTACCCACAAACACCGGCCATCTAGAAGACTGCCCACGAATCCATGACAGTACTGTTGTACTGTCAGTCCAGTAAAAAATTTGAACAATTTCGTTATCTATCTGAGATATTATTTTATTTACCAATTTCACTAACAAACTCGCACCGCATAATTCCAATCTTGGTATTGTTAAGCGTTTTAACGGACTTACTTTGGTTTTTGCTTGTATGATATTGATTTTTATATGTCCGTCAACAGAAATAGTTTTTGCATACACTACCGCGGCATAAGCCAAATTAGACGAATCGCAAAATCCATGAATCTCTAGCTTTACATCTTCACTGAGACCAATCCATCTATTGATCTTTATTTTTTCAAGTTCTCTGAGACTTTTGCGATATTCTATCCACCTTTTTGCTAATTCTTTTGGGAGCCTATCATTCCAATCTATACCCAATAACCACAAGTTCTGAAACTCTATTTTTGCCAATATAGTAGTAGGAGCTAACCAGCCAAGTGGGTCATAAAGTTTAGCTGCATCGGATAATAAACTTCGTTTGGTAACATTTGCATTATTTTGTTCAAAATTGATTTTAAAAGAGAAATAATCATCAAGTGTGTTCCATTCTAGCCCCAGAGCTTTTACACAATTTACTGCTTTCAATTCCAAAACATTTGAATTTTCTCGTAACTCCTCAGGTATAAACGAAAGAAGCTCTTTAGAGTTTGTAGTCCACTTTCTTAAGTTAAAATTTCCAGCTTTTAACAGTTGACATAACTGCGTATGAAGTTTCAAGGCATCATTCAAATTGTCAGCTCCAGAAATAACATCATCCACGTAAGTATCCGTTTTAAGTACCTTACAAGCCAAAGGATATTTCTCATTTTCGTCAGATGACAACTGTTGGAGAACTCTAATTGACAGAAATGGAGCAGGTTTTGTACCATATGTAACCGTAGATAGCTTGTAAATAAATATTTCTTTAGATTTGGAATCTCTCCACAAAATTTGCTGGTATTTTTGTTGTTCATCTACAATCTTTATCTGTCGAAACATCTTTTCCAAATCAGCCCGAAAACCAATTTTAAATCGTCGCCATCGAGTGATAACAGTTGGAAGATCATTTTGTAAGGCTGGGCCTGCAGCTAATTCATCATTAAGTGATGTCTGAGTCGATCTTTTGCAACTTGCATCGAACACAACCCTCAATTTTGTGGTAGTACTGTTTTCTTTTAAAACGCCATGGTGTGGCAAAAAATAGCCATTTGGTTCTAAATCACGGGGATAAATGCCAAACTTGTTCATATGACCACATGTCTCATATTCTTCCATAAAATCATGGTAAAGTTTTCCGAACGAAGGCTGTGAGGTACATTTAGACTCAACACTTTTTAAGCGATATAGAGCCGTATAATCAGTATGATTAAAATTTGGCAAAGGTTTTTCCTTTAGCAAAGATTTAAACGGTAATGAAACCGTATAGCGACCAGTTGAATCACGCGTTGTAGTTTTTATAAAATGTTGTTCACATAAATCTTCTTCCTCAGTTAGTTTTTGTTTTTCCGGCAACTCCTCTTGTTCCCAAAAAGCCCGAAGCTGTTGTTCTAATGAGCAAACATTTATAATTATATTTTTCTGATAAGATACAGGCTTAGTTGGACCAGAAACTATCCAGCCGAAATGAGAAAATTGAATAAAAATGCTATCCCTAAACTTATGTTGATTAGGCAAGACAATATTACCATAAACATCTCCCCCAAGTAAAATATCTATTGGACCTGGTTTCGAGAAACATGGGTCAGCAAGCTGATAGTCCTTTAAATCGGGTAATAAATTTTCGTCAAGAGGCAATGGCTGATAATTTGTTATTTTTGGTAACACATACGCTTTACAGTTAATTTTAAAACTGGGCTCTAACTTGGAAAGAAGCGTAAACTCGACATATTTCTTTGACACATATGGAGTATTATCACCAAGACCACTAATTTGAGCATACGTTTTAAACATAGGAAGGTTTAGCGCTTCCGCAGCCTTTCGTGTTATCAGAGTTGCTTGAGCACATTGGTCCAATAAAGAGCGTAGACTATAAGTTCCTCTATCTGTTTTTAAAACAACTTGTACTGTAGCTAGAAGAACTTGAGCAATATTTGAATTTTGTATAGTACCACAGTTGCAAGCAATATAAGTGCAATCATTAGTAGATTGCGCAGAAGTTGAAGACTCTGAAGCACTTTGAGATTGATGAGAGTTTGATAAACCACTATCCTTTGCGTCATTGTGCAAGATTGTGTGGTGATTCTGTTGACAGATTTGGCAGCGAGACGATGAACGACAATGATAACTGAAGTGACCAGTAGTTAAACAATTACGACACATTCTCATAGAATTTATAAAATCAGTTTTAGCAGCTGGTGTCATGGCAATGAATTTGAAGCATTTGACTAGTAGATGGCGTTTTTTACAACATGGGCAGTTGGAATCATTATTGTAATTATTTGTGCTAGAAGTGGTTGCATGAATGTTATGGCGCGGAATATTTCTTGTTCGGGTTTGAAAAGAATTAATTCTTGAAGAATTCGTATTGCCAATTAGATTAGATTCGTCTATAGACTCTAACGTACGGAATGCAGTTTCCAGAAAGATGAATAAGTCCTCCATTGGAGGTACCTCAGAAGAACCCTTCAAGGATTGTTCCCATTCTTTACGACTTTGTTTGTCAAGCTTATTCACAGTTAGATATATTAGTATAGAGTCCCAGCTATCAGTTGAAATATCTAAAGTATTAAGTAAGGCAATACAATTACGAGTTGTGTCCAAAATATTCTGTATACTTTCCGCTGTCCCATTAGAAGGAGAAATCGAAAAAAGTCTTCCATAAATGTTATCAACAATTTTACGTTTATTGTGATATCGGCGATTGAGCGCGTTCCAAGCCAGGTTATAATTTGCGTCTGACGCTGGATACTCGTTAATAATACTTAAAGGCGAATCCGAACATGAAGATTTTAAAAAATAGTACTTTTGAACGTTTGTTAAAGCTTGGTTGTTGTGCACAAGCGAAATAAACATATCTCTGTAAGCAATCCAGGAAAGGTAATCGCCGGAAAAGGTGGGAATGTCAATTTTTGGTAACCGAGCTTCAACAGGCAAGGTTTCGTTTCGACTGTGAGTGGGGCCAGAAAAAGTAGAGTGAAAACCTGGAGATTCTGTATGAGCACATTCATTTATAAAGTCATAAAGCTGACCTCTAAAGGTAAATGACATATCTTGAAATTGATAAAATATTTCATCGGTAAAGTAAGAAACATCGTTTATATTTATAGTATTTTCTCGAACAATACCTTGCAATTTATCATGGGCATTTTTAAATTTCTCAGTTATTGATTCTATTTCTCTAAAAACCATCTGAGCATAACCGCGCGTTTTCCCTGCTTTTGCTTCATAACTCTGAACAATTCGTTTTAAATTTATAAAATTAGCTTTCTGCTCCTCAATAATATTTAATATGTCCGACATTTCAAAGTAATTTCATTAAATACATACAGTACAACAGCAACGCAAGATTTCTAAAACCACAAGAGACTTTCCAAAGTTGCACAGGAACAACGCGTTCAATAAATAAAAATCCAGATTACAGCAACTACAACCAAGGCACCAATGTAACAACACAATACAGTAGCTTCAATTAACACCAGCGATAATTTGTGACCAAAATTTTTACGAAACAAAAATCTTTTTAAATAGAGAAATTAATCCCGGGTTTCGGCACCAATGTATTCGCATGCGTTAAAAACAAAATCAAAGTTCTTAGTTTTATTTAAATTTATTAAAGTTTTTTTAGTATATTTTTATATAAGCTAAGTAAGCAGCAAAAAGGTTCTATTAAATTAAAGTGACAAATCAAGAATGCCTCATGCCATTGTATTTTACAAGAATTTGCTAACAAATTTACATACAATATAACAAAACCAGTTTTGAGTCAAAATAGTATAGAGAAAATCATTTAAATAAAAACAAGTATAAAGCATTTAATGATTATTACATACATATTACACAAAAATATTAAAAACTGTTACACCACAACAACAAATTAATATTGAAATAATCTTTTGCAACTCTCTTGCTTAGTTATGTATATATCGAACATCATTTTGAGAACCTTTGTGTATAAAAAATATTTAGTGCAAAACAAACATTTTAAAACTTTGCAGATCCGAAAATATATGCAAACATATCTGCGCTAACACATGCACAAATCAAATGTGTACAAAACGATGTCAACATTACCAACGTTGAACTTTGTTTTGCAGGCATAAAGTTAATGTTAATTTTAGCGTATGAATAAATCAAGAAAAATTGTGATTTTGCAGTTCGCTGATGTAGGTTTGTATATAATATTTCGCACTTTGTCACAGATAACGGCAGAGGTAATTGTTGGTAGATTTAACATGCTCGAAGTTTTATGGTTTTCTATTACGAATATTTTTGTTACATTACTACATATCCCAATATGTAATTCAGCCTGAGTTATTTAACAACAACCTTCATCGTGAGCCCCCTGTCAATGTCGCAACGGAAATCATGCAGGGAAAGGCCTCTGGAGATAATGGTTACCTAGACATAGTCTCCTTTTCCTGTATTATTCCCGTTGCAAAATTTGACTAGCATGTTAACACGATTTACCGAGATGTGCAGGCCTGGCAAAAAGTTAATATTTTTACTTATTTTTTCCTTAATCTTTCTATAGTCTGGGCTATTACATTCGGGCGATTTTAGGTGTATTTCGGGCCAAGAAGAACAAACTTTACACTCGTCGACGCACATAGGGGTTTTTTTGCCAATCTAGCCGGACATTAAGCAAAAAATTAAATTTAAGAAATGGAAAAATTTAAGTACGCAGCTCGACAGACAACAAAGTTCTGCATCGTATAGTGAATTTTCAAGTCTTTTGCTTGAGATTTGTGGTTTTGGGACACTGTTAAATCCAGGAAAGTTGATTAAACTGCATGCGTGTTCATTGACTTTTTACGCTTTTGGGAGGTTTACAATATGGTTGTACGTAGATGTTTTTTATTTTAAATTATTACATCTAAGACTAATATTACCTGTGTAAAAATGGGATGTGCGAAATAGTAAGTAGCGGGTTTTAACCACGTGTGCGGCCGCTAAATGACGTTATTTTATGGAGCAAAATAAATGTACCTATTTTGCATAACTTTTAAAATCATTAACAACAAAAATAATATATAATAAAAAATCAAATCTGGGCTCTAGGTACTTAGTTTTTTTGTGGTTATAGCATAAAATGGTTATCAGAACCATTTTGAAGCTTTGAGAGTTAAATGGAAAACATGCCGCAACTGTAATGAGTGAGGCATTGTTGCCTATCGGGTTATTATCAGAAGAAGCGTCTTGGGCACGAAATAAACATTTTCGGCTTTACATGCAGAATTTTGCTAGAAAGTTTTCGAGGGTTCAGTGTAACAAAGATATTATGAATAGACTTTTGCTCAGTTCGGACCCACTGATTACTAGTATAAGACCAACTCCAAAAAAAAAGTCATTACCCTTTAAGAAAGAAGCAAAATCTTTTATGCTTCCAACTGTACTTGGCTCTGAAGAGAATTCAGTTTCAGAAGAGGATTTTGAAGAAGCAGACGAAGAAGAACCATGGCACTCATCATCATCTTAGGGCAAAAGAGAAGTTATTTTAAATAAAATTTATTTTCAGATAAATTAATACTATAAAATACATAAAAGTCACATTAAATCTTAAAAATTAATATGTTTTGGAAATTAGCAAAAACAAAATTTTTTTTACAGGGTCGTTCCGGGGGAGGGGGGTTGGAGAGATACCTCCCCCTACCCATAAAAGTTTAAAAATTTAATTTTTATAGTATTTAGGCGTTAGTAATCTATTTCTTTTAATATTTAAATTTTTTTTTTTAAATATTATTTTATGTAACCGCCCTCAAAAGGGGGCGGGGGTCTAGTTTTAGGTTTTTTAACTTTCGCCGACGTTAAAAGTTGCATTTGCCAAACAGAAGTATGGGAAAACTTTAAAAAAATTGCATTTTACAGAGGTTGGATTAGTTCTTCTAGGGGGAACCTTTTCCTCCTTGATCCGATTTTATTTATTTTTGAGGTTTACCTGTCTATGACAATATCACATATTTCTGCCAAGTTTCATCGATCTAGAGGCACTCAATAACTTTTAAGAAGCAATATAAACTAAAACAAAAAGTAATGTCCGGCTAGATTGGCAAAAACCCCCTATGTGCGACGTCAAATGGGAACCCTTTCGGTGTTCAATAGCAAAAACGAAATATTGAAGTTTAAGGCTCTACCGTGCTAGTCTACCATGTAAATTTTTCTGGGCTCATAAGCCAGCGTAGACTCGAGTGGTTTTTTATAATTTTAAAAGGAAGTCCCAGCTCCGTCATCGCGTAATAACGCTGCGCCTCATTTTACTTCTGGGACACGAACGGAATCAAGTGTTTCTTTCCCTCGTCATCCAATTGGATCAAACCCCTAATTTGCGACGCGTCAACGACTGAATGACGAATTCCCTTTTGAAGTCTGGCTGGGCCAAAATTGGAGGACTTCAAAGGGCATGTTTCAGTTTGTCAAAAGATTCCACAGCTTCAGGGCTGAGACGACAAGTGTATTCGACTCGCGCAAACAATCTGTAAGAGCTCCTGCAAAATCGGACAAATTGTGGATGAACGAGCTGTACCAGATGGTCTAACCCAGTGATAACCAAGCCCCGAACTAACCAAGCCCCGAACGCACGCAAACAAAAATATTATGTACTTGGGTGCGGTCGCAGAGACTGATGATAGCCTGATGTTTTGAAACGAACAAAGTTGTTGTATACATGTGAATTGCCGACCGTGTCTGTGTGAAAAATACGATTATTAACTTACTCGCGAGCCTATGGAGTGGTTATCACTGGTCTAACCTATGACACGCCTAACTTGCCGTGCTGTACATACAAGGGATCATTAACCACTGCCTCTACTTTTTCAGGGTCAACTTTAAGTTTACCACCTCCAATGCGATATCGAAGGTACTTTATCTCGCGTTGGCAAAATTTACTCATACGTTCGTTGATCTTAAGGCCGGCAGAGTTGGACACTGTGCAACCTCAACCAATAAACGCATATGACTGTATAAGTCGTAACTACAAAGGAGAAGGTCGTCTTAATACAGAAAAACATTGTCACATTATTAGGACGGGATGGTTTTGTTCAACATGCTGCATGACCCTTTATTGACATAAAGCCTTACCGGACACGGCAAAATCAGTCTTTTCCTTGGAGCTCTCGGACAACTTGATTTAATGAAACGTATCTTTTAAATCTATTACCACAAAGTCCATGGACATAATCACAATTTTGAAGATTTCTTATTTTCCATGGGCATTGTAAAACTTTCACACATTTTTAAGAATTCCTTGGTTGACAAGACATAGTCAATTCGAGTCCAGCGTTTCAAATAACTAAAAAAAAAACACTTTTATTTCTAGCAAACGAAAAAGTTAGAAAGTTGTAAGCATGTGTAATCAACTACTTTCATCGTTTTATGCGAAATTTGTATTAAAACCTGCCCGACCAAACTGTCTTACTTGGTTATTGAGAAGTTGTTGAAAAATACATGAAAAATTAAAAGTACTTACTGCTTATATATTTCTGATCAAGTCTTAATAAAGCGATATCATTTTTGAAAGACAAATGAGAAAAATCATGATGTATGATGATTTTGACCACAGCAGCATCTATTGTTGTAGAACAAATATCTGCACCACCCAAATCTGGTGCGCAGTCGACTGCCTTAGAGACATCATGTTCTCCCAAACGTACACCAGCTCTAAATAATCAAAATATACGTTTTTATTAAGTGTCCGCGAATAAGGAAAAACACAGTAAAAGTGTAAATATAAGTTTGTCAATTCGTTTGAAATTTATATAACCCAGCACACAATATGAGTCCTAAAAGAGACGTACCTCTTTTCAATTTCGTGCTCTTACTTTCACATAAATTAACAAACAACTTTCTCACGTTCAATAATCTCAGTTGTTAGCAGCACCTAGTTGGTGGTGGCAGTTTTTATTTTGTAAGTTATGTATTTTTTGAGAAATAAACACAACATATGTCTGAGAGACGTATCGTTATTTTTAGTGTTACTTTTGTAGCGAGATAACTTTGTGTTTTGGTTGAATTTTAAGGTATTGTTTTAAAAATGTGTTGTAAGCGCGGCTTGGGCGACGCAAAAACTGGCTCTATTTTGCAAAGCGTGTTGGAGGACTCGGTTTCACTGGAAAGTGTGAGCGAATCGGAAGATGAATTATTGGAGGATAGTCTTCAAAGTGATGTAGAAGATGAGCTTTTGACTTGAACCTGACGAGATAAACCACCGATTCAGGAAAATCCTTAAGAACCTGAACACTTTAATACTTCTTCCGATAGCTGCGTTATTTCGATATCTCGACCCACTTTAAGAAATAAAAGTAGGTGAGCTACATCGAAGGGTCAAAGGTCAAATTGCCGAGTTTCTTCAATGAATATAGTTCGCACGGCAAGAGGACCTACTCGGGAATTCAAATCACTGTACGACCCAATTTCATGCTTCGATATTTTTAACTACCGAAATAATTTCGGAAATTGTTTAATGGACCAGTGCCGAAATTTCCATAAATTTTTCAATTTTAAGGCTAGAAATCCCTATTTTATCGAAAACTTTAACCAAAAACATTGAACAAATTTTACCAGATGCAGAAAGTAATGATTGAGGTTGTAGTGAATAATAGCGTGAATCAAAAAAGAGATAATACGGTGGCTTCTGTCCATCAAAAAAATAAACGTGTCAAGTGCGGTATACCTGTATGTGCAACCACAAAATTTAATTTTGTAAATCTTACACATAATGTTATTCCAATTATTTTATTTTTGTTTGTTTATATAAGTTAATACAGATAACATTATCTACATAAAGTACAAAGAAAATATATTTTTTTAAGTTTTTAGAACCGAACTGAAGTCCTTTATAAAAACTCTTTAATTTTTGATAATTCTAATTGAATTTTATTTTTAATTTTATTTTTATAATAGTTTTCTAGAATAAATTACTGATTTCAACAATAAAATTCATCAATATTATTTTCGGTTATATCATTTAAAGGATATAAACAAGCATACGTCTTTCAGACGCATCGTTATCTTTTCAGTACAAAAAAATAACGTTATCTTTCTAGGGTTAAGGTAATGTCGCTAATCGGGCATTAACGACTTTATGAGAAAAAAGTCGTTTATATAGTCGCCAGTGACAACTTTAACCACATTGTTACCCATATGGTCATTAACGACAATATGCATACGACTTAATTGCCCTTTGTTCGAAAAAGTCGTCGAAGATTTGCATGGGCTGTCGCCAACATGTCGTCAGGGATTTACTATGGGTCTTGTACGCGTCCTAGACGTTGTCTTGAAGACATGGCCAACTGGGTTTTAATTGTCTTTTTGTGTTTGTATGTGTTACGCAAAAAACTTTTAGGCCCTTGTTTTGTTCTAATGTAAATGACCTATTAAGCAATTTTATTAAAAAAATTTAATATTGACACAAACATCCTGTTGTTGTCGAAATTCTCGTATCGTTTATTTGGCCTTTTAAAATCGACCTAACCGAATATAGCATTCATATTTGTTCTACTTACAATTCGAAAAACTGCTGAGCCACACAATGAGCCGCTGTTAGAACATATTTTGTAGTTATTAAGCTACCGCCACAATGATAACGTATCTTCGTGTTATACAATAATAATGCTGTCCAAGGAAATTCCATTAACGTGGTGTCGTTAGCAAAGGAAATTCTTTTGCCAAGTAGTGAACCACAATATTCAGATGAATTTTTTAATATTTCCATACCAGCTGGGTTTGTGCTATCAGTTTCTGAATTTGCAGCAGAACGTTTGAATTCGATATGTTGACCTATGTTCAATTCTTCGTCATCGTTTGGTGAAAAACTAGCGAGCTCTGATAAAATTATTTCATCTTCAGTATCGTTACTATTACCAGGAATAGAAGTGCTAGTAGTCGCACTGGAAGAAGGGCTACTGTGTGTTGCAGCGCTGGAAGTAGTTGCACTTTTTGTGCTTTTTTCAATTTTCTCAATATCCAATTGGCTTTTTTTTGTACCATGATCATTATTAACCACAGATTTTGTAGCAGACTTTAAAATTGCAATAGATTCTTCATTATCATATGAAATGTTTAAAAATGGTAAAATCGAATTTTGATGGTAAAAATTTTGAGTTAAAGTAGCTTTTGCTACATCTTCATCAGAACGTAAATCATCTTTATTCTCTTGGGTAAATTCATCATTTTTAAAATTATTATTACCAGTGATCATTCTAGATTTTATAATAAACTCATTTGTTGTATTAATTGATCTGGCGAAATCATTATTATAATTATTCTCACTCTTGTCATCTTTCTTTGAGTTTGTTTTATTCGCTATTGATTTTACAGCACTTTTCAAAATATCTATAGGTCTTTCAATTTTTGAATTTGGAATATTAAAAAATTTAAAAAAACTTGCGTTGGGTAGAAAGCTATCAGTAGGTTTTGTCAAGCCTTCATTTGCTTTGTTGTGACCTTGAAATTTGGGTAAACATTTTATTATATTTTGATTAAATTCACTTTTTGTAATATTTTTATGAATATTTTCTTCATTTTTTATAAGTAATTCATTACCTTCACTTTCGGGCTGTGAATACACACTGGAATATGTTAAACATATTAGTATTATTTTAAATAATACATATTTGCAAAGTAAATACATTTTTTATTTTCTATAAAAAAAAATTTTTTTATTTGTTATTATTAAATCTGTTTTACTCTTTAACTAATTTCAAAAACACCGGTTTTTATATTTTCTCACAATCGAAGTGCTTCCATATAAACCACAGAAACTTTTAATATCGCTTCATGTTAAGATCACAGTTTTTATACTAAAATTTGTATTATTTTTATTAAGTTAGTTTAAAGGAGTCAATTCTTTTTTGAGCTTTGATATAGATCAAGTTTTACATTTTCAGGAGTAAAACAAAGTTTGATATATGAAATCGTAATTAAAACTTTTACTTTACAACTCTCTATTAAAGCCAATCTGGTGCTACGGCATTCAGTTATGGGCCACTGCCTCAGCCTCTAATATCTTCACTCTGTATCACTTTCTGAATCGATTTGGCGATGTGCGTCGGTCTTAATTAATTTCATGCGAATGACCAAGGCTACCACACTTGGAGATGTATCCCCAATGTTTGGGATTTCATGCGAGCAAAAAGGACAAAGAAAGTTATTTGGGGATTTTTTTGGGAATTTAAAAAAAAATTCGGGGGTTTTTTTGGGGATTTTACACAATGTTTTTTTTTTTTATGCTTATTTTTCATTGATTCGTATATAAAATATCAAAACATTTCTCTTACTCTCATCAAAACGTTGTTAAGGGTCCTGATTAAGATAACCATTTTTGTTGGGTGTGTAACAGGTACCGTATAAACTTAGGTTATTAATTTTGAGTGAGTGTTAAAAAAGAGGGATTTTCAAAAAGAATCTAAAGCCGTTGACAACACATACAATATTTGATTTTTGAAAGTCTGAATTCATACCGCTAAAAGTATATTTATACCAAGTACATGCAAGGCTACAACATATCAACAATAAAAAAACAACATTTATTTTGTTTGTGTAAAAGCATTTGATACTGTCAAACAGCCAAACATAAAGAAAAAAAAAAAAAAAAAAAGAATCATGGCGCACTAAATTGTAAGAAAATTTTGATACTATCGAAAATAAAACAACTGAACAGCGGATCACTTGCATGTACTTGTAATAAATATACTTTGATACGTCTCATGTCTTATTGACAAGATTCTTCCTTTTTCTTCTTTGAACATGAATTGCCGTTCAAATGAATCATGTTATGTTGAAAACATGTTTTTATTTTGTTTTATTTGCTATTGAAAACAAAAACAAAATTAAACAACGAATAAGAAAGCAAAACGTAAAGACAATACATGCATCTGTGTACTCGGTTCTTTTCCCCTCGTCCCTCTCGCCTATAAAGTAGCAATCTTGTCAATAAGACATGAGCCGTATGAACACAGACAAAGAAAACTTTCAAGCAAATATGTCTTCCCCAGAATTAAGTAAATAGCGAAAGAAATAAAAAGTTTGGGAACAAGTACGCTGAGCTACTGGTAATTTTTTATGATGCATCGAAGTATTAAATAAATTACGGATATATGTATTTTTTATTGTTGATTTTAAGGATGGCCAAAACCGATTTAACAAACTCCAAATGCGTATAAATTGGCTCATTCGTCTTCAAAAACAGCATATTCAACTGCTTGTAATTCCTTATTGAAATCACATTAAAAGAATTTATAAAAAAAAAAATGCCGAAACCAGTCGCTACAAACAAAATTAAATAATTTGGTTTTAGAATCTGGGAATTTATTTCTCATGGTGACTTATATTTATTATAAAAATGTTCCTATTAACAGAAATATACAAACAAAAATTCTGATAGTGCATATATAATATTCCTAGAAAATATTGAAGGAATAAGACTATTACCCCTGTATTTATAAACGATTATTAAATTTAACAAACGTTTATTAAGGCGAATTTTCATACAAAATTTGTTTTGTAAACCTTTTTTAAATTTAAACATTTTTTATAAATACACGTATTAAAGTATATATAAAAACTTTATAAATTGAAGCACAGCCGCGAATAACGTTGTAAACGCCACATTTTGCAAAAACTGTTTGTTTTTGCAGATAACCGTTAACCTTACTCTCTTACACAATTTAAACATCAAATCTACCAAAACTATGCACCTTAACGCCTTCAAAATGGCGTAGAAAGTGTCAGCCAGTGGAAGAACATTGCAAGTTACTAACAAAACGATGAAACCGAAATGGTTTTGCAGTGCGGAATAATGTTTTAAAAGCCTTTTGCATTGAAGTTTTTCGTATTATTATTTTTAATAATAGAAAAAAAATGTTTAAAACAAATAATGCTGCCTGTCAAAAATCGTTTTTTGCTCTCCTGAAAAATTATTATTTTGTAACAATAATTAGTATTGTGGTTATTTTGTTGAACTATTTATGGTTTTTAATCCAAATATTTAATATTTTTAATTAGGCTTAAGTTCATCAAATTTAATTTTCATTAAATTATTTTTATGAAGAAAGGAATTTTACAACATGAAAATTAATTAAAATTGTTATTGATAATCTTTCATTCTTGACGTGGCTGGGGCTCGAACCCTGGCCGGCAGGTTACCAGGACATGTTTCGATTGCAACCACTCAATCTCCTCAGAGGGCTTGCCGTTTAACACTCGCAGCCATCGACGACTGCTGACGTCATTTGTCAAACATCAATCCTTAAACCAAATTGTATTTAACCTTTGGTAGATCGAAATTTGCTTTGAATGACTATCTATTTTAATTTATTTTACATGTTCTTCCTTTACTTCTCTTTTCTTCGTACTTTTGTCAAGAATTCTTCTTGAAGTTCAAAGTACATATTTTGTTTTGTTTTTTCCTTTTTTTTTTTGTCTTTCTTTTTCTTGCTGACCTTTTCAGCACAACTTGAAGGACAAATGCAAACATAGAGCTCGTGCCTTAGCTTTAACAATAATTAGTATTGTGGTTATTTTGTTGAACTATTTTTGGTTTTTAATCCAAATATTTAATATTTTTAATTAGGCTTAAGTTCATCAAATTTAATTTTCACTAAATTATTTTTATGAAGAAAGGAATTTTACAACATGAAAATTAATTAAAATTTACTGATAATTTTTCATTCTTTACTCAATCTGGGCTCGAACCCAGGCGTTTTTACGGACAGGTTACCCTGGGTTCGACCCCAGATTGAGTCAAGAATGAAAAATTATCAGTAAATTTTAATTAATTTTCATGTTGTAAAATTCCTTTCTTCATAAAAATAATTTAATGAAAATTAAATTTGATGAACTTAAGCCTAATTAAAAATATTAAATATTATTTTGTAACTTAAAACGTTATTCGCGGCTGTGCTTCAATTGTAATTTGACTTAGAAACACTTTCTATTAATATGAAAAATTAAATAATTTTTTTACTAAGCAATTTTATTTCAGGATTTTTGGGGATTTCTTATTATAATTTTTCTTATTATTTTTAAAAATAAACTTTAAATTTGGTCAGAATTAAACAAAAAAAAAAAATATTAGCTTTTTAGGGTTTTGTTTTTTAATTTGGGGATTTTTATTTTTTTTTATTCTTTGGGGACAAGGAACAAAAGTACATGGCATCCCTGCGGACGACCCAGCCTTGACATATTAAAGCCAAGGTATATTTACACAAGGTAGACTCATTTGGGAGTGTAGACATGCTGCTCTATTAAAGGAACCGAGTTGTCAAAATTGTCTTCATATTAAACAAAAACAATTTAACGCACACATGTACAAATTTTGGCTCATATACACGAAATTTGACAAACATATGGGCCAACGAGTTTACCTTGTGTAAATTTACCTTGATTAAAGCGATATAGTAGTTGTATGAATTTAGTGTGAGAGGCGCCACCTTGAGTTTTTTAACCGAGGCGAATTTAACTACAGGTGGTGGCGAAAGGCCATCTGATTTTGTCAGTTGGAGCCAGTTTGCTTTGATTTTGTTAGAAACGGTTGACATTTTGAATCGTAAGCACTAAAAATGTAATGCAAAATACCTCTGTTGTTTTTGCATAGTTGTAGTATTGAAGTAAAAAATGCGGCCTAAAAAACATTACAGTTATTGAGGAGACAGTGTGAAATACCTATCCCAAGGCTGTCAAAAAAATCACCAGATCCATGGTGGTAAATAAAGTTTACTTTTAAAATTCTCTAAAATTAACAATATATACTTTTTATTCAAAAAGTTATTGATTTCACATTGCGGCATTTAGTTGTGGAACTTATCGTTAAGGGCATAATAAACCACACAAAATGCTTGGCAAACACACACATTGTTTCCGTTTGGGGTTTGCCAATTAACAACACAAATTTTCTCCGTACAAACATTAATTTTCAGTTTTGTTTTGTTTTCAATGAATGCAGATTCCAATAGTGCTGCGGCAATTTTGTTGCTGTTTGCTTAAAACGGAGAAGAAATTATAAAATAAAGCAACAAATTTAAAGTAAAAAGTGATTTAAACAACGAGCTATTTTGTGGCAAGCAATACTACTAAAAAAATTTAATTTTATATTAAAAATTAATTGAATTGAAAACATTTAGCATTACATCACAAAAAGTTTGACAAATATCCAACATGTCTGCCAAATATTAAAAATTTTTAATATTTCTGCAAACATTGCTTCAAATGTTTGTCCAAACAGCAAACACCCCAATTAACAAACATTGACATGTTTGCCAAGCCATTTGTGAGGTTTATTATGCCCTTTAGACGTATATGTATGAATATCCGCTAAAGTTATAATGTGCTAACGATGTTGCAACAACAAAATAAGGGATTGTAAAAATTGCTTTATAAATACATTGTTTCAAGCGTCTGTTTTCTTATTAAAATATACACAAATATTTTTTAATTAAGTTCTCTACTTTCAAAACTAGATATGCACTGTATTGTGCGATATTCAGTATTTCACGCGAAATTATCTGAAACTCTTTATAAAAAAAATTGTTCCTAATTTTTATGATAGTTAAAACAATGTTGCATAATGTGTCATTTTTTGTTTAATGAATGTATGTCAACATTTTTCAAATTTGTGAAAAATGTTGAGCAACATTTATTATTTCACACGAAAATTTTGACATGTATCAATGTTACCTATCTTGCGAGTTTGTACAATTTGACGTTTTTATTTATGTAAAGAATGCGACATTGTTTTGAGTATGTAAATAAATCCCACGTGTATTTTAATGAAATTTATTTTTTTAATAAAAAAGAAAGTAAATATGGATTAAAAACTGTTACCGGTTGTGTTTTATAAATTTTTTATTTCTTATTAAATAATCAGTTTATATTTTTTTTGCTTTTGCATAAAATTTCACGTGAAATAAGTGCACCTTACATTATTTCGCTGTTGTAAAAAAATTTTGCAAGAAACATTTCGGAACTTTTTCACAAAAATGAACACAGTACAACTCTATCAACTATCAAGATGTGCGTTTTGACAGCATTTCACGTGAAATGTTGAACAGAGTAGCAGGCTTTAAACGGCAAACAGAAATGCTGACTATAGCCTAGTACTCTGTTCGAACTTGCGAAAAATGTTGAGCAACATTGATTATTTCACACGAAAATTTTGTCATGTATCAATATTGTATATCTTGCGGTTTTTCAAAACTTAACGTTTTTATTAGTTTGCAAAGGTAAACGAAAACCATAGTTGGGAGCTGTGCACTAAATATTGATTTAAATCAACATTGCACTCTCACTAATATGAGCTGCACTTGTTTCGCACGGAAAATAAAAATGTTGCTAGAAACATTTCGCATTTTTTTCGTTATATAAATATAATTTTTATTTCACAGAAATTTTTTTATATTGAGTTTTAAATCATTTCGCACGAAATACTGAACAGAGTACCAGGTTTATAACGGTAACGCTAAGTTTCATTAAAAAACGAAAAACTATTGCAAAAATTTAATAACATATTGTTTGCGTTTTAGAAAAAATTAAGAAAAAACCTTTTTTAAATAATTAAAATTTAAAAATTTAAACAAATATAACTATGTCTTATAGAGTGTTTTTAATTCGTTCTTAATTTTATATATTTCAATTGCTGTAATATTTGTTTTCATACATATTTATACAAAGACAATTAATTGATATAAAATAATCGCGCTAAATTATAAAAAAACATCCCAGAAATATGATAAATTATAGATCGATTACTACAAGTTATGAGTTACTTTTACTCATGCGCAACTTAAGACCGTACACAGAAAGAAAAACACTCCGGATAAATTAATCTTTTTATACTTTTTAATCCAAATTTTTTAATATTTTTAATTAGGCTTAAGTTCATGAAATTTAATTGTTATTAAATTATTTTTGTGAAGAAAGGAATTTTACAACATGAAAATCAATTAAAATTGTTATTGATAATCTTTCATTCTTGACGTGGCCCGGGCTCGAACCCTGGCCGGCAGGTTACCATGACATGTTTCGATCGCAACCACTCGATCTCCTCAGATGGATTTGCCGTCTTACACTCGCAGCCATCGACGACTGCTGACGTCACTAGTCAAACATCAATCCTTAAACCAAATTGTATTTTAACATTTGGTAGATCGAAATTTGCTTTCCTGAATGATTATCCATTTTAATTGACTTTACATGTTTTTTCCTTTACTTCTGTTTTTTTCCCACTTTCGTCAAGAATTTTTCTTGAAGTCCAAGTACATTTTTTGTTTTTTCACTTTGTCTTTCTCTTTTCTGTTGACCTTTTTCAGCACAACTTGAAGGACAAATGTACACATAGAGCTCTTTTTATACTTACTTTAATCACGAATCGTACTTAAATCAATCCTAAATGGGATTACTTTAAAAAATCAATCGCGATATTTCTTGAAATAAGTATAAAATGCTTAAATCAAGTACAAAAAAGATTAAACTTTTCGTTGATAGCGCCACTCTGAGAGTAAAATTACAAAATGAGGGTTTTAATCTCGTTAAACTTATTAGTCTCATCTCTCAGCATTGCATTCTTTTATGCGTGAGTACGTGTGTGTTTTCAAAATTTATTGTACAACTACAACAACACAACACAAGTTCAAACAAAACGATTTGCTTTTCGTTTGTAGTAACAACAAAAACAACAGAAGAAGAAGAAAACCATACACATATATATGTATGTATTATGTTCATGTTTAACCCTCCGGCTTACGCATGTTTTGATTATCTATACACATTTAACGTTAAAAAGTAGATTTGAAATCTTGTTTCTCATTTAGTTCATATTTTTAGTTAAATATGTACAAAAGATTTTAAAAGTAAAAACCATTATATAGCATGATGTTGGTGTTTTATCATACTTTAAGGTGTAAAACGGGTAAGTAAATCAGTCAT
Organism: Pollenia angustigena; assembly: GCA_930367215.1. Classification (NCBI taxonomy): domain Eukaryota; kingdom Metazoa; phylum Arthropoda; class Insecta; order Diptera; family Polleniidae; genus Pollenia; species Pollenia angustigena. The sequence continues at coordinate 180,798,155 of OV884057.1, read as the reverse complement.
AATAATTTTTTCTTTCTAATTTCTTTTTTGGTTTTTGTCAGCACAAATTGGAGATAAAATCAACTTTACATACTTGAATCAAGCGCGTTTTGAGATTGATTCAATCTTAGTTTTACTTTAATCAATCTCATTTTCGGATTATTTTAAGTACGAGTTCGGATTAAAACAATTTTATAATTCTTGAATCAAGCGCATTTTGAGATTGATTGAATCTTACAGCCAATCCCACGATGTCACACGTTAACGTTCGCATAGAAAATTACATTTAAAACAAAAACAATTTCTAAATTTTGTTTTTGTTTTAAATGTTATTTTCTATGCGAACGTTAACGTGTGTCATCGTGGGACTGGCTGTTTGTTTTACTTAAATCAATCTCATTTTCGGATTACTTCAAGTACGAAATCGGGATTGAATATGGATAATTTAAATATTTTAGGATTAAAAATCCGTACTTTAATCAATCTTTCTGTACTTGATTTAAGAAAATTCGTGCTCCCCGTACTATCAATCCCACTTCGGATTGATTTGAGTACGTTTGGATTGATTTTTCTGTAGAGTGTAAGTCTCTAATATTACAAACGAAAAAACAAACTTTGTGTACTCTTATTCACCACTCGTGGTAAAATAACAATTCTCGAATTCATGACACTGTGCGACAAATGGTAGGGGTCAGTGATATATCGGTAAAATAGAAGTTATACGTGCCCCGGCATTTCGCTGGGTCACGTCTAGGAATCGAGATATATCGATTTAAAAATGGGCTAAAAAACATCAAAATTTTTATAAAAACCTAAATTTTAGGACTGCCATACGTCCTATGGCGAAACGCCGGGACACGTATAACTTCGTTTTTACCGATATAACATTTCCCGTTGGTTTCATCCCATCCTGATTTTAACTGTCGCATAGTGTGATTAAACTAAATAAATTAATGTTATCTTCGACAATATATGAGGGATGTGGTGCTATTAAAACAGATAAGGACATCACTAAGCAATAAAAGTAATTATAATACATAGAAACAAATTGCGAAAAGTGGATTTAAAAATATCAAAAAAAAAAAAAAAAATTATATCATAAAATTGTGACGTGACATAAAATTTTTCCCTACCTATTTTCACTATATAGAAAAAACAGCACGAATCTTTTAAAATTATCTACAGTAGTATACTTTTATTTTTTTTTTTAAATAAAAGTCAAATTTTTCACAATTCTGGCTTTCAATACTTCAGTATTCCAAATTATTTTCAATCCATTTGTTGAAACCATTTAATTTCGTAAATACTGCTGGCAAAAAACGCCTGTCGCCGCAACGTCTCACGCCTAAAGATATAATACCCAATTGATAATATTTATCCTTGCCATTTAAATGGTGATTAAAAAAAATTGCACCACCAGAATCGCCTTTACAAACATCAATTTCATTTGTACCAGAACCACAAATTTCAGTTGAGTCATTGAAAACACTGTAACGATAAATTTCTCGACACTTAGACATATCCAAAATTGGTACTTCAGCCTTGAGTAAAACTGCAGAACGTATTGCTAAAAAAGGAATAAATAATATATAAATTTTTCACATCTTTTAAAGGAAGGAACAAACCTTTTTCAGTAGCACCCCAGCCAGCAACAGTAGCTGTATTAAGGGAATTCTTCACTGCGGGTGTGGGTAAACATATTGGATAAAATGATCCTGTAATGGAAAAAGCCGTTAACAAAGTTGAAATAAAAATAAATTAATATTTATTAATAAATATGTTTCTGTAATGGAAAAGGCGTTCACAAAGTTTAAATAAAAATTAATTATGACCACTAATAAATATCGTTATTTCATTTATACAATTCACTGATAGCCCCCTTTCACACTCGGCAAGTTACTTGCGCAAGTTACTTGCCGACAACAACAAAGTCTGTAAGGAAAAAACAAATTTAAAAAAAATTTGTACAGACTTTGTTGTTGTCGGCAAGTAACTTGCGCAAGTAACTTGCCGAGTGTGAAAGGGGGCATACAAACCTAATAAAGATTCGCACAAATACTTTACATTTCGATGACAACCCTAGCACATGACTGATACATAAGAAAAACTTCTTAACAAGTCTATGACAAAAATCAGCCTAAGCTCATCGTTTTTGGACTTCGTCTATGAAATTCCGTAGTAGTTGCAATTAATCCGAAATTTTGTTTATACATTCTAAATTTTAATTTGATGATAAACTTGCAAGTGCCCGTGCATAAAAAACTGAACTGACCAGATGCTTTATTTGATTTCCTGGGGAAAATACTAACCAATTTGTTTTATTTTTTTTTTTTTTTTTGTTTAAACCCGCTTGCAACTACAATTAATGTTGGGGGAATTTCAACCAATAATTGCAGTGGAGAATGTAAGAAAAGATAAACTCACTGTTAATTGTTGGTATTTTGTTTAACCTATGATATTATTGCAAGCAAAAATTTTAAGTGTTTGTTATTCTCATTCACACTAAAGTTTTGTTTGCTTTTCTAAAGGCTTCCTGATGATTCGGCCCAGGCAATCAAAGATATGCGCATAGAAACTAGCTTATCCTTCAACAACGTCAATGCATTTTTTAGGAATGAAAAACAAAATCTTATTAATAAGTCTGAAAGTTTTTAATGCGTTTTCCCTATTTTAACAAAAGATTCCACAGAAAAAATATGTTATTTAATATCACCAATAATTAATTCTGTTTATTTCTTTTGAAGTTTTCTCCTAAAAATATTTTTAAGCTTTTGCAAAGAACTTAAATATCTAAACAGATCTCAATGTGCCGAATGTAATTTAGATATATCCATCTTTATGAGATATTGGACCTATAATTTATTCTGGACCTACTACACAAAAATTTACCGTGACATAATAGCAGCTGTTTTCAAAATTATTGTCGCCAAGTTTTTTCAATACTAACTTTCATAAGGTAGCTTCCAGAGAACTGCAAAATCACTATTTTTCTTGATTTATTCATACGCTCAAATTTACATTCACTCTTTGCCTGCAAAACAAAGTTCAACATTAGTAATTTTTACATCTATTCGTACACATTTTTTGTTGCGCACGCAATATAACTTAGCCATTGTCCATCAGAGAAAGCCAATAGGTATAAAAAAATTAAAGTACTCTAGCACATATCGACAATTTTCAATACGTGTGCGTACTCGTATCTGTTTATTCTCATACTTGTGTATATCCATGCGCATTTGATTTCATTCATGTATGTTATCATACTTATTGTGTACACATATTCAGACACACCCACAGTTATAGCATTGACTTCAAACATTTTTTTTGTTAAATTTTTTCATAAATGTTGCTTGAATTTTTTTTTCCAAATTGCTGAATCACAAATAAATACGTTTTTTCAAAATCGTTTGAGTACAATTGAACATAATTTTATTGAAAAACGATTGTTGACTTATTTAAGAAAATTTAAAAAAATTACTAAATGGATGCAAATTAAAATACGTCGTGTTATTTTAGTCGTTCTTAATAAAAACAGAAAAAGTTACCGTAATCCAAAAAAAAAAAATATTGGCAGTTAAGAAATGAGATATCATAGGTAAATACATTCATTTATATTATGAGTTTGAGTAGTTTATCTGTTGCCAGTTGCATTTTTAAGACGTTAAAAAATGGTTTAAAATTTAATTGCTGAAGTCAATCAGTATGCCAACGAAAATGTTAGCCTTAAAGAAGACTTCGACATCATGCTATGGTGGAAAAACAACTCCACAAGGTATCCACGGTTGTCTTAATAAGAATCAAGAATTTTATGAAATATCCTGCCTGCAGCGCAGCTTTAGATTAAGATTTCTCTTTAGCTGGAAACATAAAAAAAGAAACAGAAAAGATCCCAAAATAGTTGATAGCCTCCTTTTTTAATTATTTTTATAAAAAACCTCTTTCGTAAAATAGATTATAATTTATTATAGCTTTAGAAGCATTATTTTAATTTGATAGCAAATATTTATGTTTTAATATAACTTTAACATACATTTTTAGGTCGTGGCAACACTGCTTGCTTTAAAATAACCATACAAAATGTTGAAGTTACTTGTCGATACTTACGATACATGCCTTTACTCATACGCATTCAAAGGATTACCCATAAGCATGCGTGTTTGTTCATACTCATACCGGTCAATATACAAACTTATTCATGCTCATACTTATTGGTAGTGATACCTGCCTGTACTCGTGCTCGGTGGCGTATGAATAGGTTATAAGTATTAAAAATATAACTTTTTGGCTTTCTCTGTTGTCCACTCGATAAGACGCTTTGTTAACATTAACAGCAATAACAACAATAAACCACTCGATGAGACGCTTTGTTAAAATTAACAACAATAAAAACAACAATAACACGAATACATTGTACATACAGAACTACTGTACTTTTTAAGACGATAAAAAAAAGTCTTCTGTTTCTATGGAAATTGTGTGTACCTACATATGTGCGTTTAGTTTCATTTCAATTTTTTTTTTCTTGTACTACATAGTAACTGTTGAATAGCTACATGAGTAATAATTGCTTGAGTTCTGGCTTTTTTGTTTGTATTTTTTTTTTTCTTTGCCAAAAGACATCTTAATTGACAAACAAAGCTAAACGATTTAATAAAAAACAAAGCACGATGTGCATTATTTGAATGACTGCAAACCAGCAGCGAATGTTTGCGGTTGCCAAGTTTGATTGTATGACCGCAAGCGAGTGTATTTGTTGGTGTTCATTTACTGCGATTTTTTTGCAATCGTACAAATCCGTTCTCTGGTAGCTTCCTGACATTAACAGCTTTTTTTGTGAGTGGAGTGAACGGGAGCTATGGTTAAATGCGTACGAATTCCGATCAAATTTTGAAAGGTGAATTTGACTCTTAAGAGCAAAATTATGGGCACAAAGACTCTATTCTGGAAAGAAGTTTGTAAGGGGGTTACATGAAATTATGGATTTTTTTCCCCACTTATAACAAGTTTGGTCCTGATAACAATTTCAACGTAGATACCAAGTTTCATAACAAATCTCCAAAATTGCGTTCTGTACCAGACAGATGAACAGACAACGTTAAATCAACTCAGAAAGTAATGTTGAGTTAATCGGTATACTTAAAGGTGGGTCCAGGACCAATACTTTTAGGTGTTACCAAAATTAGCACAAACGCATAGCACAGGGTGGTCGGAAATGACCAAAGGTGTTTGCATTCCTTATAACTTTTTAAGTATTGTTCTTCCTTTGTTTGTTTTTCATATTTTTGTTAAGAAGACTTGGGGAATTGATGCTATGTTCACACTTGAGTTTTTAAGCACTTTAAGCATCTCAAACGTAATTTAATAACATCAAAATCGAGATGATTATCCATTAAATCATTTTATTAATCGCATAGAATTTTCAGAGCATACCTCAAACTGAGTGTAACGCAACGACCTATATAAACTTACCTTTCAGGTGTACTACCGACCACGATTTCTTCTTTATGGTTTTATTGTGTCCTTAAATGTTCACAATTCCATAATAAAGATGTTAAAACTCATAATTTTATTAAAGTATTTTTATCAATTTTTAATACTTAAAAGAAACATAAATTTGTTTGTTTTGTTTATTTAGTTGTTAATAAACTGTCATCTTCATAATCGCGAATTAAATTTGAACGTCTTTGATAAGCTTAATCAACGTTTTGCTTGAACGCGTTGAAAACACTTAGTGTGAATATAGCATAGGTTCAAATAATCGAAAGAAAATAATTGCACTTGAAATTTTGCAAAAAGTTTTTTTTAATTTTTAAAAGCTAATGGAAAAAAATTCCCAATAATCAATAAAAAGTTATAGCGAACTCAAATCTCTTCGGTCAATTTGCGCCACGTAGCAAAAAACGTATACGCCAAAAATAAAAAGGTTGACAGAATATAGTGTGAAGAATAAAGACATTTCATGCTAACAAAATCACTGAGTGTTTTTTTGACAACTGAGTTAGGTTTTGTTATCATTCTTTCTGCGCTAGTCAATCTTCTATTTTACAAACCTTATTTAGGACAAATAGTCGCAATCATGTCATAATGTCCATGGACATAATCTCAATTCCTCAATTTCTCAAATAGTGTCTTATAGTAAATGTACGGAAAGTCATATGGACCATGAATAATATGACCCTTTTTAGTGTTTTTTAACCAACTTGTTGTTGGTTCTATTAGGTGGCATGTCATAACGTCCAGTGTCATAGTGTCCATGGACGTTATGACACAATGACACTTTGCAAATGGACACTATAACACTTTCAAAAGTGTCATTAGGTCCATAATTACTAAAGTTAAATACAAAAAAATTATCTGCATACACGCAGAGAAAAACATGTTTCATTATGGTCCCAACCAACAAAACTATTTTTAAAGAAACTAATTTAACCATAATATGGTTGTCGGTGACAATGATTTGGTTAAATGAAACATTTTTTAAATGTGGTTTTGCTTTTGAGGAGAACATATTTGCGCCCGGCCGAAGGCCGGCTGTGCAGAGAAGTTTTAGTTAGCGAAACCGGTGTTTGATATACCATAGAGAAGAAAATCCTTGTGCAGAGAAATCTTTAGTTAGCGAAGCCGGTGCTTGTTATACCATAGAGGAGAAAATCCTTGCGCCCGGCCAAAGGCCGGCTATGATCCCAAATTTGTTTATATTTTAATATTTTTCATTATAAGCTAAGTTGTGGACATTATGACACTTTGCAAAGTGTCATAACGTCCGCGGACGCTATGACATTTCTTTGATGGACGTTATGACACTTTTGAAAGTGTCATAGTGTCCATGGACACTATGACACTGGACGTTATGACATGCCACCGTTCTATTATTGTCAAGCTCTCAGATGAAAGACTTAAAAAATAACAAATCAATAATTTGGGATAATATTAAAATTCCGAATTCAGAATCTACATGTTGAAATCCCTAAGTTTGTAATCCCGAAATTTGAAATTATAAATTTAAAAATCTCGATATCAAATCAAGAATTTAGAAACTTTAGTCAGCGAAGCCGGTGGTTGTTATACCATAGAGAAAAAACCAATTGAGCCCGGCCGAATTGCATTGCGGCACATGTCACCAAATAGTCGATTTGAGTCCAGCGTTACAAATTACTCAAGAAACCACTTTCATTTCTAGCAAACGAAAAAGTTTATCGAAAGTTGAAGGTATGTGTAATCAACTTCTATCATCTTTACATACAAAAGTGGTATAAAAACCTGTCCGACCAAACTTTCTTACCTGATTTTTGTGAAGTTGTTGAAAAATACATGAAAAACTAAAAATACTTACTGCTTAGATATTCCTGCTCAAGTCTTAATAAAGCAATATCATTTTTAAAAGACAAATGAGAAAAATCATGATGTATGATGATTTTAACCACAGCAGCATCTATTGTTGTAGAACAAATATCTTGACCAACCAAATCTGGCGCACAGTCGACTGACTTAGAAACATCATGTTCTCCCAAACGTACACCAGTTCTAAATAACCAAAATATATATTTTCATTACTTGTCCGCAACTAAGCAAAAAATTACCTTTTTATACCCTTCACTTAAGGTAAAAGGGTATAAAGATATTGCACAACTAGTTCAAAACTGACTCAACTCAAAATTTAAATTTTTCGGGTTTATAAGTTTATAAGTCATGCACAAATCACTTGTTTATCTATAAAAAAAATATGAGTGTATTATTGTTATGTCGTTCTCTATGTTTCAATTGGTATAAAGTTGCATTTCATAAAAGTGAATTATTTTTAGTTGTGTCAGAAAATATACTGCTAAGTGCTCAATTGTCTTAATTCGAATTGTGACACTTTTGATAAAATAGATCTTTGTTGGAGATTATATTAATTAGACTAGTGTCAGTTTAGAATTTGGCAAAAGTGTCAAAACTTGAAAAGAGTTCAGATAAAGTGATATAACTTAAAATAATGCGGTAACTTGTGCAAATAATTTTATCATAAAAAATGACACAACTAAACATTGTTCATTATCTAGTGTATAAATTAAAAAAAAAATTGTTAGATCATAATCTGTGTAGATTTTCTACTTAATAGTCTAAAGATTTAGTTTTAATTATATTTTTCTAGGTCAAAAAAAGTTTTTTTTTTTAACGATGTCCGTCTGCCTACGTGTCCTTCGAAATTGTTTTTTTTTTCAAAGACCACAGATATGACGGGGACTAGGTTGTTTCAAATTTATGGCAAATATAATCCGGAATTGTTTGCTATTGAAATTCAGCCTCATCGGCTTACAAATGGCTGAAATTTCAGCTTTGAAATTTTGGCGGGATTGAAGAAATGGGTGTCGAACAAAATACATTTATTTATGCCTGGAGAACGGTAGGATAAAATCCTTAAAATTTGGACTGACAGATGGGTTGTCAATATATAAAATCCGTCAAAAATGGGCGTTATATGAAAAAGGGTTGTAGAAAACCCGTCCAAATCTGAGACACATAGATGGGTTGCCAAATCCGTCAAAAAGTGGCTGTTATTAAATAAGTGACCACCTATACAAACACAAAATAGGACAGTAACTGTGAAACTTACATAACTTGGTACAAATAGATTTGATACCAACACAAGATGTCCGAAAAAAGTGGGTGGGCTTGGCCAAATAAGCGCGGTACCAAAAATAAACTTTTGTATATTTGGACAAGTCACGAGTTGAAGGGTTTAACTATATGTAGATATGTGTATTAATGAATATAACTCTCTGTTTTTATCTTACCAACGGTGAAGGGTATTTAAGATCCGGCAAAGCCGAATATGGCACTCAAATTTGATCTACTTACAATTCGAAAAACTGCTGAGCCACACAATGTGCCGCTGTTAGAACATATTTTGTAGTTATTAAGCTACCGCCACAATGATAACGCATTTTAGTGTTATACAATAATAATGCTGTCCAAGGAAATTCCATTAATGTGGTTTCATTAGCAAAGGAAATTCTTTTGCCAAATTGTGAACCACAAAAAGCCGATGTATTTTTTAATATTTCTGCACCAGCTAAATTTGTAAAATCGGTGTCTGAATTTGAAACGGAACGTTTAAATTCGATATGTTGACCTATGTTCACTTCTTCATCATCGTTTGGTGAAAAGCCAGCGAGTTCTGATAAAATTATTTCATCTTCAGTCTCTTTACTCATAGCAGGAGTAGTGGTGCTAGTCATAGTCGCACTGGAAGAAGGGCTACTGTGTGGAGTGGGGCTGGAAGTAGTTGTACTTTTTGTGCTTTTTTCAATTTTCTCAATATCTACTAGGCCTTTTTTTGTACCATTTTCATTATTAACAACAGATTTTGTAGCGGACTTTAAAATTTCACTAGATTCTTCATTATCATATGAAATGTTTAAAAATGGTAAAATCGAATTTTGATGGTAAAAATTTCGAGTTAAAGTAGCTTTTGCTACACCTTCATCAGAACGTGAATCATCTTTATTCGCTTGGGTGAATTCATCATTACCAGTGATCATTCTAGATTTTATACTAAACCCATTTGTTGTATTAATTGATCTGGCGAAATCATTATTATAATTATTCTCACTTCTGTCATCTTTCTTTGAGTTGGCATTATTCGATTTTACAGCACTTTTCAAAATATCAATAGATCTTTCATTATTTGTATTTGGTATATTAAAAAATTTTAAAAAACTTTCGTTGGGTAGAAAGCTATCAGTAGGGTTTGTCAAGCCTTCATTTGCTTTGTTGTGACCTTGAAATTTGGGTAAACATTTTATTATATTTTGATTAAATTCATTTTTGTACCTTTTTTTTGGAATATTTTCTTTATTATTTATTAGTAATTCATTACCTTTATTCTCGAGCTGTGAATACACACTGGAATATGTTAAACATATTAGTATTATTTTAAATAATAAATTTTGGCAAAGTAAACACATGTTTTATTTTCTATAATAAAATTTTTTTGTTATTATTTTTTGTTTTGATTTATAAAAATTGTTATCTGTTTTACTTAAGCTTAGTTTACAAAAATGTATTTCTATTATATTTAAAACACCGGTTTTTATATTTTCTCAAATCGAAGTGCTTCCATGTAAACCACAAAAGCTTTTAATTTCGTTTCATTTTAAGCTAACAGTTTTTATACTAAAATTTTTATTAAAGATTCAGTTAGTTTAAAGGAGTCAATTCTTTTTTAGCTTTAAGCTCGATCAGATTTTACATTTTTAAAAGTTAAAGAAAGTTATACTTTATATCTCTAAATATTAAAGCCAATCCAAAAAAAGGCACCAAAATAAATTTCTACGAAAAACTAGAACCGCCCCTGGGTGTGTTAAAAGCTCAAATATTCACAAAGATCTCAATGTGCCATTAGTAAATACTATGAACACGAAATATGCACACTCGCTTATGGAGAAAAGATACTACATGGATTTAGCCGAGGCATTGGACCCTGGTATAATAATAGACGGATTGGAGCCTTTTATAAGCATAAGGAAAGTTATAGGTATTATTTTTTGTACTCCTTTTTCCGACTCTTCTTTTGTGGACATTGTTGTGTTAAGAGCTCTATTCCGATCAAAACTTTTGCAGTGGCTCTTTATACTATTTGTTAAAGGAATTTTTTCCTTAATTAAACACAATTAAGGAATGTACAGTTTTAAATAAGCAAATTAAATTTTTTATATATTTTGTCTATATACTTTTTTATTACAAAAACTAATTCTTGTGACATTGCGGCGTTTCGTTATGGAACTCATCATAAGATATATGAGTATTTACAGCATCTAAAGTTATAATGTGCCGTTACAAAAGAAAGGAGTGTAAAAATTTTGTTTAAGAATACAGTGTTTCAAGCATCTGTTTTCTTAATTAAATACATATAAACAGATATTTTTCAAATTAAGTTCACTACCTTCAAAACTAGATCTGTACCAGCACTTTATAATGGTTGTAAAATACTTATTCGTTACATACATTTTGATAACTACTTCGACTATTTCAAGCAAGATGCTCTGAAATTTTTAATTAATGTAACTTGTGCATAATTTTTATGAAAATTTGCGAATATACGCAAAACAATGTCACATATCTTGCCAAACAGACAACATTGCAATATGTCAAACTTTTCGTATAAAAAATGTTTTTCAACATTTTTAATAAATTTAAACAGAGTTCTAGGCTAAGTTTCATTGAAAAAACGAAACAATATTGTAAAAATTTTATATAACAGAAGTAAGGAAAAAACATGTAAAATCAATTAAGATGGATAATCATTCAGGAAAGCAAATTTCGATCTACCAAATGTTAAAACACAATTTGGTTTAAGAATTGATGTTTGACTATTGACGTCAGCAGTCGTCGATGGCTGCGAGTGTAAGACGGCAAATCCATCTGAGGAGATCGAGTGGTTGCGATCGAAACATGTCCTGGTAACCTGCCGGCCAGGGTTCGAGCCCCAGCCACGTCAAGAATGAAAGATTATCAATAACAATTTTAATTAATTTTCATGTTGTAAAATTCCTTTCTTCATAAAAATAATTTAATGAAAAATTAAATTTCATGAACTTAAGCCTAATTAAAAAAAATATTAAAAATTTGGATTAAAAACCATAAATAGTTCAACAAAATAACCACAATACTAATTAATTTTATATATTTTTATTTCTCTTTAAAAAAAAAACTCTTTTAAATAAAATAAAAATTTATTAAAAATAAGTATAACTTATAGAGTGTTTTTAATTCGTGCTAAATTTTATATATTTCAATTGATTTAATACTTGTTTTCATATCTATTCAAAGACAATTAAATGATATGAAGTAATTGTGCACAAATTTAAAAAAATCCCAGATTACAGTAAAACTTAAGAGGAGCGACAAATATCAACAACGTCTCCTCTACACAGGTTTAAATTTGTTTTCTGAGTTTTGTTATTATTTTATTACTTTTTTAAAAATGTTCAATGGCTTCACTGTATTTCTGTGAATTTTGTGTAATATTCGAGTAGTCACACTTTAAACTTGCGAAAGCTTTAAATTAAATTTGGTATGTATGTATATTTGGATAAAATAAAAAATGCCAGTTTATCAATTGATTTGTATAATTGTATTTTAAAGGCTTTAGAATATTTCTCCAGAAATGGTTAATTAATTATAAGACAAAAAAAATTGTAAACAAGTCTAAACACGTTTTTGTTTAGTTTATAAACGCATTTGCTATTTTCGAATAATTTGGTGCTAAGATTTGTTCAATATCTATATTTAAATAATAATAATTTTTAAACAATTGTTATTCTTATGGGTAATTAGTGTTTGCTTAAACGCTGGATAAGTTGAACTTAACTTAAATAGTTAGAAACAGTTTAAAAAATAATAATGTAGCAGATCTACGATAAATGTTGTAAAATTCATATGGTTTGTATTAATAGTTTAGTGCAGTATTTTATGCATATAAAATGGTTTACTTGTATGTTTACTTATTTATAGATTTGTTGGTTTAAACACATTTTACGCCAAAAAAAAGCTTAACTAGCACTGATTTATAAACTTATAGTAAAACGAAAAGTCACGCAAGTCTGGGTTCACACTATGAAAGTTTTCATTCAGAAAGTTTGAGTTTATTGGTTAGTGGGGAAGAGAACATGCTTTTTTCTCTCCGCTCTCACCCAAAAACTCAGACTTTCTGAAAGAAAACTTTCATAGTGTGATCCTTGACCATGTTACATTATTACGAAAGAAACTTCTTTAGATGCTTTTTCGTATTATATTGTCGAAGGAATTACAGAACGCTGTAACTGACAAAACATAAAATATTCACCAGAGCCAAAAAACCCTGTATGAAAGTAAGTAGAAAAAAAGTTCATACACAAAAAATAAATCACTTAGGAATATTATTTTAAAAACGAATTTTCATTTTTTCTCGCTTTATATATTGGCTCTAAACATTTCCTCTCATGACTATTATTCCCGGTGATTCTGCAGCTTGCAGCTTTTTTTTTTTTTTTTTGCGTAAGTGAATTATATTTTATCATACAAATATGGGACCGGGACCAATCAACGCAGTCACAGCGTTCTTTAATTCCTGCGACGATATGTTACAATTTCGTTAAGGAAAAAGTCTGAAAATCTACAAAACTAAGGAAGGCGTTTGAAGTCTTTTGTTTTCATCGATATTAAGAAAATTTTGCAAGTATTACGGAAAAAGATAATAAAAATTCGAAGTGAAAACCGATTATTACTTTGAAAAAACTTTTAGAACATTAGGGGCTAGGGTTGCCAGAAGTGTATTTTTCATTACTATACACAGAAATAAAAAATACGACAAATCATTTGTCGGCTGTAGGAAATATCGCCCAAAGAAAAATGGCAAAAAAAAAAAATTAAAAATCGCCCAAATGAAGAATCGCCCAAGCGAACATGAAAAATGACCCAAAAAGGTAAATATGAAATTTTGCCCAAAAAAAAAAACGAAAAAGGGCCCAAAAAGAAAATGAAAAATGACCCAAAAAGCAAAAACGAATTTTTTCCCAAAAAAAAAAATTACTAAATTTGCAAAAAAGTGTTTATTATTCATATAAATTTAGGTGACATGTCATAACGTCCAGTGTCGTAGTGTCCTTGGACACTTTTAAAGTGTCATAATGTCCATCGAAGACGAGGACGAGGACGTTATGACACTTTGCAACGTCCGCAACTTAACTAATAATCAAAAATGTGTAAATTTTTTTTTTAAATACCGTTAAAATTTCAAGTGATTTTTTTAAAGATACTTATTTAACCATAATATGGTTGTCGGTGACAATGATTTGGTTAAATTAAACATAATATGGATAAAATATTTTTATAGCTTTTACTCCGGGTGTATATATTAAATATATATATCCAAAATAAGGATTTCATCTTCTATGGTATAACAAATACTGGCTTCGCTAACTATGGTATAACAAAGACCGGCTTCGCTAACTAAAGCTTCTCTGTATAGCCGGCCTTTGGCCGGGCGCAAGGATTTTCTCCTTTATGGTCTAAAAAAACGAAAAATCACCCAACAATAACGATAAATAGCCCAAAAATTTTGGGCCATTTTTCATATGAAATCAGGCCCAATTTTACATGCAATTTTTTGGGCGATTTTGCATTTTTTTTTTTTTTTTTGGCGATTTTTCTTTGGGCGATATTTCCTACAGCCTCATTTGTCATATTGAATAAAATTTTCGGCAATAAAATTAATTTATTAATTGAAAAGGCTTCATTTAAAAATATAAAAAAATACTTTCGTTAATTCAAATTGTTATCATTCAAAAAATTCGTTAGCAGTAATTTATTACAAATTTGTCATATTTACTATGGCCCATAAACGTAATCATAAACAAAGTATACTTTAATGCCCAATTTTCAGGACAGTATTTAAATCAATATTAAGTTAATTTTCATAACAAACTTAAATCGTATTTAAAACAGATTGGTTTTTTGACTTTTATTTGAAAAGTCTTATTTAATTAAGATAAAAGTATGGTAGCACTACTAAATAGAAAAAAAAAATATATATATATAAAAGTGTAATTATTTACAAGGTGGTCTGAAAAAACAGCTGACTGTTAATGCTTTGCCTGTTGTTGTTGTATTCTTGTGATATTGAGGCCACCTTGCTAAAATATTACAATGGAAACTTAAGTGTGCCACATCGGTGACTTAAGTTTCACTTAAGTTTTTAGTGAAGAAGAGAATTTTATATTTAAAACAATTTTAAAAATAAATGTGTTTTAATATCAATCCTGAAAATTGGCCATAAGAGCTCTAAAGTAAACGTTTATTAAAAATATGCATTTGATCTACTATAGACAAGCAAAAACATACTTAACACGTTAAAACCGGTGGTAATACTAAAACTAACTGAAGTTGTTTTTAACTCGTTTAACAATAGCATCAGCTGTTTTTCGGCAAATAAAAAGGTTCTTGTAAAAAGCTTAAAATGTTTATGTTACATATATATGTATATAACCTTTACTTACCTCGTACCACTAATTCTTTTAGGCCCGTTTTCACAACTTACCGATAACTAAAGGTAGGATTTTATCGGACGTATAAAACCTGTTCCATTATTGCAACTTGACTTCTACCTACCAAGTAGGATGCACTTTAATTTACTTTATCGCTCACTTTAAAAGTAAAGTATTAATAATGGAACAGGTTTTATAAGGTAGTTTAAAGCCTACTTTAAGCTATCGGTAAGTTGTGAAACCGGGCCGAAGCGATTTAAACCATAAAATATGGAAATTTTGAATTTTGTGTTTAAAATTGCTTAACACAAAACTATTTTTTTTTTCTTTTTTTAAAAAATATTTTTTATGTGACAATTTACAAACAATTTTTTAAGGAAAATTGTTAATATATTAGAAAAAATTAAAAACAATTTATTTATTATTTTTTCAAGTGGACAAATTGTATCTAAGCTGGTAACTGTACCATAGACAAAAGAAACTGGCCACTCCAGGCTGTCGGGCAACCCTAGTTGGGATCCATATTCAAGAAAGGGATAGTAACTAAAACATATTTGTAAAAATATATATATTTAACTAAAGCAATATTCACAACTTTTAAATATTTGACGTCCTACACGTAACCACTAGTCCTATTTAGAAATTATTTGCTTTTGCAAAACGTTTGGCTAGATCAAACATCATTTAACAGTTTCTAAATTACATAATACAACTTTTGTATATGGAAGTTAAAAAAGGACAAAAATGGCCCCCTAAAATGAGGGTTTGATGGTTAATATATATTTAAAAAAAAAGAATGGCCACACGATTCTACTGCAGACATCCGAAATAGTATTTTAACTCAGAAGTACTTTTATTTTTTTTTTTTTTTTGACTTATACCAAACTCCTTTTCAAAAAATTCAAAAACTGTAGGGGCCGATATTTCGGGAACCCGAGCTAACTTTTCAAAACCCTTTGGCAGATTTGCTCTACCAATAGTCTTGTTTTATTTCATGTTGCAAGCAGGGCCGCCAGATTTGACGATTTATCGGCATTTCGACGATTTTTTTTGTTCCGAAATTAGCAAAGTACCGATTTGCTGATTTTTTTAAAAAAGTTAAAATTTTTTCAGTCTCCAAAGTCTAAATAAAACATTACATTTTCTGATAATTTCGTTTTTTAATCTTGAAATGTTTAACAGTCCTACCTTAACAAGAGCGGGGGCGAAACGTTCTCTTTCTCTTAGCTTTTACGCTGATATATAGTTGTAATAGCTCTCTTGTTAAATAAAACCCACATAAAAATCTAAATAAAATTAGAGATAAAAACGCTAGATTGACCAAAAAAAATAGCTAATTGCCACTTTTAATTAACAAAAGCGACAAACTTCACTTTTAAACGAGCTGTCAAAATCAGTTTTTCCAATTGAAAAGCGTTCAAAAACTAGGAAACGCGTGCCGCTTTTTTAAGGCACGGCTGTAATATGCAAGTCTTAAGAAAATCTTGGATTATTTTCAGAGTACAAAAACAACAATGTTACACTTTGTTTATCTTTCGTCAAACCATCACCGAATGAACCTTTTACGACTCTCAGCATAAATCATATTTTCAACAACAATTATACGGCAAGCATTTTACGAGTTGTAAGAGAATATCTACATGAGTCTCATACGATTCTTGACATGAAAGTCTCGTTAGATTATCATTATCCACGTCTAAAACGATTCCCACCACGATTGAAGAAGCGTCTTTTGCTGTGCTATGGAAAAATCTCACTTCCCGGGTGAGGCTATGAAGTAATTTGGTTTTTGTTTGAATGTTTTTTTTTAAAAAATCAAACAAAAATTGTTTAAAAAAAACTAAATTTTAAATTGTCCGTGTTTTTAACGATTTTTCGAAACGATAAAGGCGATTTTTTATTTTTTCTCAGGAAACTGACGATTTCCTCACAAATTTATCTGGCACAAATTTATCTGGTTGCAAGTATTTAGGCTGGTTTTTTGGTTGCACAGTGCAATTTAAACTACACGGAAAGAATTTTATTTTCTAAAGTAATTAATTTTATTTCTTAAAGCAAGAAATCCAAAATTATTTTTTGATTTTAACTTATTTCGTTCGTAGTTTTTTTTTTTTTTTTTTTTTTGCTTTAACCAAGCCACACATATATTTAGAATAAGTAATTTTTGTACAAGATTCTGCAAGCTTTTCTTGTCTCAAGCCATATTTTCTGTTGATTTAGTAAATAGTTCTTTCCGTGTAATATTGAATTATCGAAATAAATGAATACAAGGCGAGTTTGATCGCCAGATGTGTGACTATTTTCTTTCGTTGTCAAACTGTCAACAAACCCAATCTCCGACTTAAAAACTAGTAAATTTACTACACCTTCAAGGCGAACGTTGCTCCATCCATCACACTGCAGATGCAAGTACCATGCTGAATTCAATTGCAATGCTCTACAATTAAGAATAGAGAATTTGATACAAAAATAGCCTTTAAAAGTTTTTCATGAAGATTGTCATTAAAAATAATTTGCCACGAGTTTGATGGCTGAAAAAGTCTGTGAACTTAAAACATAACAAGCTTTAGTCGAAATTTTGTTTTGCCAATTTCTTGTTAATGTTACGTCATCTTATTTAAATTCTCGTTTTAATAAACCTTGTCACAATACCTACAAAGAACTGCTTCTTTCTTCTTTTTAAGGTCTTTAGATAACGGTACTTTTGTGTTTTTCGGTGTATGGTCTCACTCAAACCCTTGTGGAGCCCAACCAAAAAATCCAATTGAATGCCTTTTCCATCGATATGCTGAAAATTTCTATCTGATAAGAAATGGCTGAGTTATGGCACCTCAAAGTTCTAAATATACCTATTTTTTACGTTTTTTTTTCAAAATTTTTCATTTTTATTTCGTTTTTTTTTCTACGTTATAGCAAAGATCTGGAATGTTTTATTTTTAAACCAAATAGTATATTTAACTACCAACATTTTAAGCGTAATCGGATGCAAAATAAAGTTTTTATTAAGGATTTGGGGGAACGACAATATTTTCATCTCATATAAAATTCCGTTTTTTTTTTAATCTATCAGTTTTAACGTATTTAAAATAAACGGAATTTTATATGAGATGAAAATATTGTTTATTTTGCATCCGATTTTTTTCAAATTACGCGTAAAATGTTGGTAATTAACCCATTAAGGCCCTGCGTTGCGTTTTCACAACGTTCACTTAAACCTCCCCTTAGGCATTTTGTTCTTGCGTGATATTGTTATAAAGCACAGTGAAATAAAATTTAACTTTTTATTCGACCTGTTTTTGGATTTGTATCATACATAATAAGTTTTTTTTATAAAAATTTTTAATTTAAATTTTGAATTTTTCCTGTTTTTTGGGTACTTTTGGAAAACGTTAAAAAAATAAAGTAATATATAATATACCTATCTGAAACTTCTGAAGGAGATAGCTAACATACGAACATTATTATTTCTACTGAAAAATCCAATCATCGTAGACATTTGAGACTTTTTTTATGATTGTATATATCCGTGATGCGAAAACGCAACACTGGGCCTAAACGATATACAAATTACATACAATTTTTAAATACATACAAACATATTTATACAATCACTTGCTATTTAAAACAGCATAATAAAAACATGTATGTATGTTAATTATAAGTTGTAGTTATTTATGTGTTTTGAAATTTTCGATAATTTTTCACCTTTTTCAAACTAATTTCCAATTTTTAAAATGCAGGATATTTCGCAGAAGGTAAATTCTTTATGACAATTCCTTTTTTGTATGCCCAAAGTGTGTTATTTTCCTAAAGGAAAGCGAACTTACACCAAAGTAGTCCCGTGATAGGTCTTTGGTGATAAGATAAGAAATATCACTTTAACATGGGGTTGTCATTGGTCAATTGACACTATTTGACCAGTCTAACATCTATTCTCAATGAACGTGTTTATTGTTAGTTATAACAATGTTAAATTATTTCGATACAATGTAGTATTATGTCAATAAAACAAGTCCCCAGAACTAGATTTAAGAATCAAATTTGAGAAAGTCCCAAAAAATAGTGTCACACCATCGGTGAAGAATGTACTGTAATTCATTAGTTTTTAACCTTTTTGTTCTTAATATAGCAGTTAGATGATAAGTTCTCCTTGTTCGATTTTCACAAATCCCAGGACCAGTCTGTTGGAACAATTGACACAAATTTCCCCCAGGGTTATTCACTAGGTACAATAAGAGAAAATCGAACAACTAATGTGATATTATCCTCTCCCAGGATATTTAAGAAAAACCAGTAAGAGTGATATATTCGGCTATGCCAAATATTTGATACCATCCACTGACAGCCAGGTTATTTCAGGAGTGGGCATTATATTGGACCTGTGGTAAATTATGAACCGATCTTTACGAAAGTTGACAGTGTGATTTCTAGTCATTATAAAACTGTGACAGAACAAAATTTTTTACAATAGAATTATTTGTTATGGTGTTATACTACTAAAGTGTTTTTCGACAATGGGCTTTATATGGGGCCTATGGTAAATAATGGACCAATCAATTACAAACGTGAGAAATGTGACGTAGCAGTGCACCCAAAGTGCTTTGGAACATATCATAATTGAATTAAAAATGAAATGTATATGAATATCTTTTTTAATTTTTTTTTTCCTAAAGACGTGAATAAAAAATTTTAATTTAAAATGTTTGCAAATGCGCTTAATTTTTATTTCGTTAAGGCCCAACGTTGCGTTTTCGCAACGGGGGTTATCTGGGCTCCCACGTATCCGATTTGCCCAAAATTTGTTTTCTTTCTTATTTAGGTATAAACAATAAAATATTAAAAGTTTCGTCATTATAACTCAACGGGATCATGGCTCGGGCCTTAATGTGTTAAATATACTATTTGGTTAAAAAATAAAACATTCCAGATATTTAATATAACGTAGAAAAAAAAACGATCGCATTTTTCGGTTGGGCTCCACAAGGCTTTGAGTGGGACCATACACCGAAAAACACAAAAGTACCGTTGTCTAAAAAACGGTACTTAGGAAAAAAAAATTACAGCGTTTTCGTATTCAGGAGGTCCCAATTAACTTATCTAGGCATGTGGCATTCTTGGTATTTTTTGGCTGTAAACCAGTGTATTTTACAAAATAAATGTATCTGTCATTTTCCGAAAGATAAACTTTAATTTTCTTTATACTAACAATAATACTGTTTTTATTTTTTTTAGTTACCCATAATAAATGAATTCAGACACAAAAAACTTTTAACTTTTTAGAATGTAACGACCGTTACTTAAAAAAAATCAATTCCTTAAACAAACTAATTTAATTAATATTAGCTTAAATAAGAAACACATACTTTCTTTATAATTTTAAATGAATATACTCGGGTGTTTTGTAGATTTAGTCTAATTTACTAAGCTATTGCAATATGCATGTGCAGTTTATAAACATTCAAACAAATTCTCAAAAAAAAAGAGTATAGAAGGTATTTATCCAGACATCAGGTAAATACCGGGTAGAATCGGATCTTGTCAAAGTGGCATACAGCGGTTTACTTTAAACGCTCGAATAGCCTTTTCAAACTTGCCAACATCCAACATCTATTATCAATTTGCAAAGATGTTGCAATTTTCCCATTAGAAATACAGAGAGCTAAAAATCAACATCTTTACAATATGTGCCTATCTTATTGTATTCCACCCTTCTTTCGATTATTTTATGGTGTTTTCTTTTCTACAAAATAATACCAACTTGTTAAAAGGTGCATGCATAAAATGTCTTGAATTTCTTATTTGACGAGAACAAAATTGGATAGCCCTGTTTTTAGCAGCTGACAAAAAAAAAAAAATAAAAAACTTACGTAAATCAAAAAAAAATATATATATATACTTATAAACCAAAATAAGTTTATTGATTGAACAAAATGAATGACGAAACTCCAATATAATAAATTATTTAAACAAGAAAATACCTTTGCCAGATTGCCGATTTATTGACACCAAGTTTTTAAGATTTTTTTTTTTTTTTTTTTTTTTTTTGCTTCATTATTTATTTATTGAATCTTCATATATTAAATATGAACTAACAATAATTAATCAAATCTTAACCTAATACGTTATTTTTTGTCCTGCCAGTGCCAGACAAAAATTTTCTTCTTCGCGGGTTCTGTTCACTTATATATTTCGCTCATGAAAAAACTTATGTTTATCGCTCATCTAATTGGATAAGTGCTGCAGTGTCTCTTCTTCTTAAGCGAGTGTGGCCGCTATCATTTAAAATATTTCGTGCTAGTGGGTTCGGGTGAAATTCGAGCCTTTTTAAGTATTTTACTGCATATTTCGTAATCATAGTTTTAACTAATGGAACATTAAGATCCTTGTGAATATTTGAGTTTTTTACATACCAGGGAGCGGCAGTGATTATTCGAAGAAGTTTATTTTGGCGCCTTTGAATTTTTTCGATATTAGAGGCCGAGGCAGTGCCCCATAACTGAATACCATAGCACCAGATTGGCTTTAAGATGGAGTTGTAAAGAAGAAGTTTGCAGTCGAGACTAAGGACAGAGTTTCTTCCAATAAGCCAATGAATTTGGATGGCTTTTAGTTTCATTTGAGTTAATTTTACCTCTATATGGCTTTTCCACGTTAAACGGCGATCTAGATGAATACCGAGGTATTTTACATGCGAATTTTGAGGTATTATTTGATTATTGATTTTAATAGGGGGGCAAGATTCCCGACGCAAGGTGAATGTTATATGTACGCATTTTTGCTCATTGACCTCTATCCTCCATTGCTTTAACCATAGTTCAAGTTGAAATATATGATCCTGTAGGTATCGAGATGCTTCTTGACGGTTTTTACGTGCACGCTCAAAAAAGCCGTATCATCAGCAAATGTTGAATTTTGTGTGTAGTTGTTTGTTGGCATATCCGAGGTATATATTAAGTATAAAAGTGGGCCCAGGATGCTTCCCTGAGGGACTCCAGCGTCAATTTGCTGAGGAGAGCTTAAATAATCACCTTCTTTAATAATAAATTTTCGACCGACTACGTAGCTTTCTAACAGCTTGTGTGTGTTTACTGGTAAGTTGAGCTTCAATTTATGTAATAAGCCTTCATGCCAAGCTTCAAGCTTGAGAAACATCGATGAAGAGAGCGGAACAATATTTTTTTTCTTCAAAGGCTTTTCTTATTGCGTTTACTATACGATGGGTTTGCTCAATTGTGCTGTGTTCTCTTCTAAAACCGAATTGGTGGTTAGGAATACATCTATTTTCATTTAAAATTGGGGTTAATTTTGACGCTAACAGCTTCTCAAACAGCTTTGATATATTAGAAAGTAAGCTTATAGGCCTATATGACTCATCTTTTGTGTGATCCTTTCCAGGTTTAGGTATCATGGTGACTAAGGAGACCTTCCACTTTTGAGGATAGTATTCAAGGCGTAAAATAGCATTAAAAATTAAAAGAATAATTTTCTTTGCTATGCTGGGTAGCTCCAAAAGCATTTTGTTGCTGAGCTTATCAAAACCAGGAGCCTTCTTGGGGTTTAAATCACAAATAGCCTTTTCGATTTCTCTTTTCTCATATCTTAGCGGAACAGCAACAGGTGGTAACTCGTCCGCAATATCGTGAGATATATTTGGGGTAAATACGTTTTTTAAATGATTGACAAACAGATTTCCTTTTTCAACATCATTTCTTGCCCAACTTCCATTCAAGTTTCTTAATGGTGGTTTAGAGACAACTGGCCTTTTGAGATTTCTAGCTGCACGCCATAATGAATAGTTTGATTGTGGGGTTGCATCAAGTTCCTCAAGATATTTTTCCAGAGAAGCCGTTTTTTTAGTCTGCAGTAACTTTCTTAGTCTTTTTGTACACTCTTTAAGTAAGTTCTTAAGTTGAGGGGATCTGTGCAATTTTTTTATTTGACGATTTTTTTTCAAACAATTTTTCTACACCGAATCCACTTTAATTTTGTATCACTGCCAACCTACCATTAACAATGTAATGTTTTCTTACATTTTTTACTATAAAATAAAAGAAAAAAATAACTTTTAAAATTTACAATTTTAACTGTCCTGATTAGAGGCGTTTTTCTCCAACTTCATCTGGTAGCCCCATATATAAAAAGAAGTCACCTTTTTACAGGGCATTATCAACACTGTCAATTTATACGGGGCGTAAAATACAATGTCCTATGCCATTAGTAAGGGTGAGTTTCTTAAAATAAAACAAGCCACTCTTTTAGAGAGCAAAGCATTTTTAAGAAACGATTTGGTTTGCATTTTTTTAAATAAAATGTCACATTCATTTTTTTGTAGAAAAGAAAACACCATAAGTGTAGTGTCATGACTAGAAAAGTGGCAATAAATTATATTATTATTGTGGCATAACTGTCAAAATGGTATTTGGTTTAAGGCAGCGCTACCATTTGCAACTCTTTTTGTGTTAAATTTCTTTTTATAATATTTAACAAAATGAATTCCAAATACATTTTGGTGTTTTCTTTAAAAATGTTGGTTGGCACTTTTGTAAAAAAAAAAAGTATTTAACAAAAAAAGTTTTTTTTCGAAGGAAAAGTTTTTTTTAGAAGTGGTAACATTTTTGATTGATAGTAAATGAGTAGGTGAGTTGCAAAACTCGTTCGTTACAAAATTAAAAATACGAAATGAAAATTTACTCTAACTGTTCTTGTGGCTATTTTTGAGAAGAAGTATACTTATTGTGTCAATCCATGTCCTCATCCATGTTTTTCCAAGGACATGCATTAATACAATCCGCATATTTCTTCTTAGAAAGCACCAAAAGAACTGTGAGAATCATTTTTCATTTCAAACTTTTTATTTTGTAACGAACGAGCTTTGAAACTCACCTACTCAAATGTAAGATAAGATGTTTCAACTGTAAATGTATGTTTCACATTTTCAATATCTGTCATGCGTTTCTCCGAAATGCATGCAAGTGTATAAAGTTTATTATGCTCTATAAAAGACTGATTGCTTCGTTAAGCTACTTGGTTGCAAGGTTGACTATGGAAAGGCTTCGGTTAAAACAGCGATAACAAAAAATGGGAAAAATTCCTTAACTCTTTAATGCATACTCTATCTTTAAAGATACAACCAGAAAAAACATTGTAATTTCTGTATTTATTTACGAAATTAAGAAAAATTGTAAACTACTGCTAAGAACACTTTTTGCTATCATATAGTATCAAGCTTGATTCAACAGCTTTTCATTTAGGGCAATTATATAACGGGAAACTTTAAATTTCAAATTTCTCACATTTTTAGAAAAAGTCTAACTTTTAGTCGGATTTTATTAGTAACGGTCCCTTTTAATTCAACCAAAAGTGTATTTATTGTTGACTTTAGTGTATTTAAATTAATTATAAAGTTTTAAACGAATTCGACCTTAACTTTGGTTTTAATGGTTGTATCGTAAAAGATAAAAAAAACAGATGTGTTTTTAATTTATTGTTACCTGGAGAAATTTAGTTACCTGTAACTCCTTATCAAGTTTGGAGCTATTTATTTCCTTAGCGCTAAGAAAACCTTATAGTTGAAGAAACCCTACGTTATGCTGGATTAGATGAAAAGTTTTATTTTAGCAATACAGAAATTCGAAAGTTTTTAGGCACTACCTTTATCATATTTCAATTTACCAAATACCAGGGATTGCTGGTCAACTAGTAATGACCGATCCGGGAACGTTATAAAAAGCTAAATGACTGTGAACCATTTTAAGAAAATAAGACAATATCTACATTTTAATGATAAAGAGAAAAGGCCATCACGCGACGAAGCTACATGTGACAGGCTTTACCTTATTAGGCCTGTAATTGATTCTCTAAATTGTACATTCGGCTCTATTCCCAAAATGGCAAAATAATCTGTACACAGAAAAAAATATCTCAAGAAAATTTTTAACAACACAGTTTGTTAAAAATATAATGTTTGTTCAACAAACTTTTTGTTTGATTCAATGAAAAAATAGCACTCAATAAAACATATTTAATAATGAAATATTAAAATATTTCTTGATATTCAATAAAACAAATATTTGAATCAACGTTAAAACAGTATTTTTACAACTCTTGTCCATTTTATAATAGGTCATAATTCTCATTCGCTTAACACTTTTATTTGGTTAAATATCTTTAGTTTTGCCAAAGACTTTAGAAAAAGGTTTCCTGATGATCTGGCGTAAGCAACCAGCGAAATGCGCATAGGAACAAGCTTATCCCCCAATAATAAATTTAAGTGTTTTTATCAAAAAATAAAATTGGGAATTTAGCACATCATTATTAATAAATAAATAAATAAAGATTCGATAAACATTTTGTTTGATTTATTCAACATTTCCAACAATTTATTTTAACAAATCACGTAAACATTTGGTTTAAAAAAATTATTTTGGGCAACAACTTTTTTTATTGATTCAATAAACCTACAAACTTTTTTATCAATAATACAAAAATCGTCATCGCAGAAAATTCAAAAATTTTTTTTATCAAATATGCGAATTTCGTATTCAAATATGAGAATTATTTTTTTCTGTGTAGATGAGCAAATGTGTTCAACAAAAATGAATAGCTATATGAGACAAAAATGAACCTAAAAAATGGGGATTTTTTTTTTTTTTTTGTATAATGTGACACTAAGGGATATGCGTACCTGTTCGAAAGTAATAAATAATCAAACGAAACTCTGCGTTCAGAAGAGCCAAATCTTCAAGCATCTGCCAACATTGTAGTAAGGTTAGTTCGTGTAGTTCCTACGTTAACTTTGATAATTTATTTTTCTCATAGCGGAGAGTTTTAGTTTTTTCTTCATAAAATCAAAAAAAAAAAATATTTTTTTTGTTAAATTAAAACGCAGCTACTATTTTTTTGTTACATTTAATATATAGTTTTCGCAAAAATCTAAGAACCTATGAATTTTAATTACCTTTTCAATTATATACTTATAATTTGTAAAAAAAAGCATTTATTACACAATCAAATGCTATCAAATACACCTTTTATTCTTTCCAGGAATAACAACTTTGTATTGTCATACAATACTTTAATTTGAAAAGTTAAATAAAATGTTTGTGATAGTCTTAAATTATAGAAAATACAACCAATATGACACTTTGTGAATTGCCTGTATATTGTTAATATAATTTTTTCCTTAAAACTTAAGGTGCTATCAGACGGGATGTATTTTACATATGTACTGTGAAATTTTCCATCTGTAAAAGTTGCACACATCGTGTGATACATATGAAACTTTGCATGTGTAAAATACATGTGGAAATACATATGTAAATTTTTCGACTAGAACTCGCTCTATTTTCCTGCGGCAAACACAAACAAAACAGCTGGTTTGTTTTGAAACGTAAACAAAAGTCAGCTTTTGTTTACATTTATAGGTTATGTCATAAGAAAAAACATAAGCAGGTGTGATAGCAAAAATTATGAATCGTATGTAAAATGGAAATTTTGACATACATACGGAATTACATATGGGAAAGAAAAGTGACAGTACATATGTAAAATACATCCCGTCTGATAGCACCTTTATTGGTATTAATGTAAAGAAACAAATTTTTGGCTTATAGGGCAACAAAAGATTTTTAATGCGCTGCGTAGTTATTTTGAAAAAAGGGTAGCGGCACTGGGTTTAATACTTTCTGATTAAACATCCTTACATTTTGAAAATTACACACAAATTCAAAAATCTGAAATGAACAACGTTAAAATTCATTATATGACGACAAATTCCCTCATCTGGCAACACCAATTGCAAACTTAAATTCTTATGACCGCAAAATTTTCTTAACGTTTGTTATACTGAAAAGTTATTTGCAATTAATGTCCATTTGGTATTGTTTACAGATTATGAACATTGTTATAATATAATAAAATAATGATCCTAAATTACAGTAAATAAACAGCCAAATCTAGTAATAATTTTATATATTTGTTTTTACAAAAAAAGTTTTGAAAAATTAACTCTCAAGCTGCCTAAATTAGAATGTTTAGAAAGTTCATGGAGCAATGTTTTATTGGCAAACAGTTTTTAATTATTAATACCAGGGACCACAACTGTAAGTATTTATTTTTTCGAGCAAAAAAAAAGTGCTAGAAAAAATTGATATTTTATAATAGAATAATTCATAATAATCTGCTTGGTATACTTAAATCTTCCGACATATAATGGGTAGTTAAGGACTGTTGTTGAATGGGGACCACACCTAAGCCTCAAGTTTTTTTCTGCATTTCATTTGACATTTCTCAATTTCAGACCAAATCAATTTAAACCATATAAAAATAAACAATCGAGCAACGCGTTAAAGTTATTTAGACTTATTATGAAAATGGGCGTTCAAATCAAATTGCGTGACTTTTCGGTCAATTTAATCGTGCAAATGTGCGTACAATCGGAAAAATCGTGTAAAAATTTGATTTAACCGGGTCTGTAGGAGATGTGAAAACACCAGTGCATGCTCGTACAGCTCGTACTGCAGAAAATATTGCTGCTGTTCGCGTAGTGTGGCTGAAGAGCCGTCCATCTCAACTTTTCGTCATGCCCAACAATTGCACATTTCACGCTCGTCGTTGACGAAAATAATACATAAAGACCTGCATTAACACGCTAACAAGGTGCAATTGACTCAAGAACTAAAGCCTCTTGACTATTCCAAACGTCGTCAATGGTCAGAATGGTGGCAACAAATGGCAACAGTTGATGATAAATTTTCGAAAAAAAATATCTTCAGTGATGAGGCACATTTTCACCTCAGTGGATTCGTCAATAAGCAGAATTGCCGCATTTGAATGATAATCCAAAAGTGATTTTCGAAAAACCAATGCACACGCAAAGAGTGACTGTTTGGTGCGGTTTATGGGCTAGAGGCATCATGGGGCCGTATTTTTTCCATCGTGAGATGATAACGAACTTTTTGTGGCCCGAATTAAAAAATATGGATGTGGACGATGTGTGGTTTCAACAGGACGGTGCCACTTGCCACACAGCTAGCGAAACAAAGGCTCTTTTGCGCGACAAATTCAATGGCCGTGTTATCGCACGTGGTGGCGATGTCAATTGGTCGTTGGACTTCTTTCGTTGGGATAATTTAAAAGAAAAGGTGTACTTCTATAAGCCAGCAACAGTTCAAGAGCTAAAGGATGAGATAATTCGGCACATTAAAGGCATAGAACCTCAACTATGCCTCAGCGTCATCGACCAATTTGGACCATCGGGTGGTGGTATGCCGCCGAGGTCGCGGCGACCATTTTGCCGATACTTTCTATAAAAATATAAAATAAAAAGATATGGCAATAATTTCCTAAATAATTTGTGTTTTATTCAAAATCAACATCGGCCCTTAAAATTTAGCCACCCTTTATTTCTTTCTATATGCTGTTTTTGTTTGAAAATTTAAAAAGAAAAAACTGTTATTTTCGTTACCTGATTAACAACAATATAAAAAAACAACATAAAGAAAGATATTCAAATCTAATACTAATTGCTTAATAACTTTTCATTATTTTCTTTAATAACCTAATTCCATAGAAAAATGGTTCTCCCTTGCCTGAGGAACGTGCCACCGTTAAGGAGGGCACATTGACCATAACAAATCTCATTGAAACAGATCGTGGCATGTACGAATGTGTAGCAACAAATGAAGCTGCCACAATAACAACGGAAACAGAATTAATGATTGAGAATTTATCACCAAGGCCACCATATAATTTAACAGCTAATAGCACAGAAAATACCATAACCATACGGTGGCAACCAGGTAAGTGTACACTTCATACACATACCCACTTATACATTAATAGAAATTAATGTCTTGTAAATATTTTGCGCTTAGTTACAAAATTAATTTATATTATTTTATTTCAATTGTGTTTGATAAACAATGTAAGAATTTATCAATAATTTGTTCTTTCTTTGCAATTAAATTAAATTTCTGTGAAATTTTTATGAAGTAATTTTAATGAGTTTGTTCAAATAAAAAAAAATTTTTAACATTTCAAAACTTTTTGCGTATCAAAGCTTTATTTTACAAAAGAAATTTTCGTAGTGATATTTTTCGTTTATATACAAAGTTTCGTATAAAGTACAAACCAGTTTTACTGTTGTCTTTTCGACTTCTACGAAACTAATGATTCACACGCTTCAACTTTTGAGTTTTTTGGAGAAAGAAGAAAAAAGAAAGGGGGTGGGTTGATACGAAGATGTTTATCCCGTCAATGGTGACGTTAATTTGACAGTCTCACGCACAGTGGTATTCAACTGAAAATTTTTCGATATGTGTTACTAATGGTTTATGTTTAAATTGATGCTCTTTGGTAATAAATCAAAGATATTTAGTCAATGTAAGCTCTTTTATATTGATATTAAGCTCCACAAAAGTTTAAAATTAGAACATTAAAAATAACAATGTTTTTCGTAATACATTATTAAAAATTAAGAAAATGAAACAAATCACATATCGCCAGCTCACTATTGATATGGCGCATATCATGGTGAAATAACCATTATATGCGCCAAACCAATAATAAACTAACGATATGTATTCATAAAGAAATAACGTTTCTTTGTGTTTCGACATTAGAAACTTTCACAAAATAACCACAAATTTTCGCTGCATTCGCAGCAGTTAAAGATGTATAATAAATGTTGTCTTACGTAGCAGGTTGCATGCGCAAAAGCTTTAGATGCCTCCGAAAAAAACAGCTAATTTTATCTAATAAAATTTAATTTTTACTCGTGCTGACAACGCATAAAATGCGTTGCATGTAATTTTGAACTAAGAACGCAAGAAATGTATGACTTACATGCCTTGCAAAAAGGCGAAAACGTGTGGTGTGGACTTCAGATAAAGAGTTAGGTTTTTATCTCTTTCTTTATGTTCTAGTCGTTTTTTATGTCATAAGTATTCGAAAATAATAGTCTGAACAGTTGTCTGCCTAAAACATTTCGGTAACTTTAAAAGGTACTGTTAACAAAATTAACCCGCAACAGTTGAGGCGTAAGAACCGTGTATTAAGGCCCAACTGTAATATGCATAACATTGCTTAAGCTTCTGTCAAAAATAAACAAAATGTCTATCAAATAGAATTTAAGAAAACAAAAACAGAATCAAAAAACATCTGGTTCCGTACGGAAAGTGCGATCAGTTTCGCACTTTGCTTAAGCAACTAAACAAAAAGTTTCCTTAAGACAGGCGAGGATTCGGGGGGGGGGGGGGAATAAGGAAATTTCCCCCCGTAAGTTATAAAAATATGTTTTGTTAATTTCGATAATACAAGAATTCCCAATAATAATATTTTTTTTAATATAC
This sequence comes from Pollenia angustigena, assembly GCA_930367215.1. Taxonomy (NCBI): domain Eukaryota; kingdom Metazoa; phylum Arthropoda; class Insecta; order Diptera; family Polleniidae; genus Pollenia; species Pollenia angustigena. The sequence continues at coordinate 180,767,818 of OV884057.1, read as the reverse complement.
AAAATTTTTTTGTTTTTTTTTATGGAATCTCTAACGAAATTTTCAATAAGTATTTTTTTTTATTGAATCTCTAACGATTTTCAATAAGTATCCATATCTAAATCCTAATAGAGTTAAAACACGTCAAACCATCACGAAAAAATGGCATTTTCGGCATCAGCACCTCCGATTTGAATGAAATTCAACACAAATGTTATATGTAATTGGACTTAAACAAAACATAAATTTCAGACCCCACATTCTTTCGGCATCCGAAATATGACGTCATAAAAGATGTGAAAAATGTTTAAAAAACACAAAAGTCTCCTTACAAAAGGGGATAGAACTCTTGAACTACGCAAGATAATTTAGTTTTTTTGGTATCGTTTTAAAGGTGAAAGTGCACCCTTTAAAAGGATATGCATATTGTGTTTTTCTAAGAAAAGGTCAAAGGTAAATTTTTGCGGTCTTGAGTTCAAAGGTCCATATCTAGAAAAGTATATTTTTTAAAATTCTTAAAAAAATATATGTTAAGTATTATACCCTCTCCAACATTTGCAGAAAATTTAAAGGTGGAGACTCGATTGGTGTCAGAGTTATATACCAGAACGTGATTCTAAGTATGTTTTGTGTTCAAAAATCCCTTGTTGTTGTTGTATTTTAATTATTTTTTTCAGTATATCTGGAGAACGGCAAGAGCCAAAGTTTCCAAATTTAGTACACAAATTTTAGTTATCAATACACACCATCCCACAAAATGTGAGCGGGACTGGAGAAGTGGGCGTGGTACCTCCCGTACAAAAAATATCAAAAATTTTTTGTATCTGAACCGATTTTTCCGAGTTTTTCAGAGAATATTTCCTACTAAAGATTTCCGATATATACGGCGTAACCATAGATCATATGACAGTCCAAAGATTCAGGTTTTTATATAATTTTTGATATTTCTTGTACGGGAGGTACCACGCCCACTTCTTCAATCCCGACCACATTTCGTGGGATGGTGTGTATTGATAACTAAAATTTGTGTACTAAATTTGGAAACTTTGGCTCTTGCCGTTCTCCAGATATACTGAAAAAAATAATTAAAATACAACAACAACAAGGGATTTTTGAACACAAAACATACCTAGAATCACGTTCTGGTATATAACTCTGACACCAATCGAGTATCCACCTTTTAATTTTCTGCAAATGTTGAAGAGGGTATAATACTTAACATATATTTTTTTTTTGAATTTTAAAAAATATACTTTTCCAGATATGGACCTTTGAACTCAAGACCCCAAAAATTTACCTTTGACCTTTTCTTAGAAAAACACAATATGCATATCATTTTAAAGGGTGCACTTTCACCTTTAAAACGATACCAAAAAACTAAATTATCTTGCGTAGTTCAAGAGTTCTATCCCCTTTTGTAAGGAGACTTTTGAGGTTTTTTCACATTTTTCTCATCTTTTATGACGTCATTTTTCGGAAGCCGAAATAATCTGGGGTCTGAAAATTTATGTTTTGTTAAAGTCCAATAACATTCAACATTTGTGTTGAATTTCATTCAAATCGAAGGTGATGATGCCGAACGACTTAACGGTTTGACATGGATTCACTCAATAGTTATTTATTAGATATTTCCAAAAAAACATCTGGTTTACCGTATTCAAATACTTTTTATTCTTCATTCAATCCCAGCAGGTGCCAAAGACTAAACGTATGACTTGATAATGCGTGCGGTTGAATTATTAAAAAGCCTTAGTATTTGCAGTATTTATGTATATATTTATGTGTTATATGAATCAAAATTTTATTCGATCATTTTTGACGAAACCACGGATTTGTCGGGGAAAAGCCAGATTTCCTTATCTTTAAGATTTCAACATACAACAAAAAGTTTTTAGGGAAGAATTTATTGGCTTTGTTGTAAACGCATTTGAAGCGGCTTCAAAAGATATCGATGACGTTGATGGGTCAATTGATGCGAAGGCATTATCATCAATACTTCTTAAAGCTTTGACAAATTTTGGTCTTGACCTTAAAAATTGTGTAGGAGATGATGTCAGCAGAAAATGGAGCTGTTCAAAATTTCTGGAAAAGCGACAAATGCGAAACAAACGCCCTGCTAATTCCACAAATCGAACAACTCAATTTCTAAAAGCAATACTGCCATTAATACAAAAAGTTGTATCATTTGTTGAAGAAACGACAAAATTTTTTAAATATAATCATCCCAAGCGAAAAACAGTTTTAGCAAAGTATTTGGGAGCCAAACTCTCTTCATTATGCGTCTTTGCAACAAGTGTACATCATATAGTAGAAGCTTTGGAAAAAATATCTGAGTGGAATACTACCTTTCTCGACCTTTATATTAAGGAATTCACTTAGTACTTTGAAATTAATTTGCGGAATATATATATTAAGTGTAATACCTATTGTAACACAGCCACTTAGTATCATTTTACAAAAGCAAGATATAGATCTTCCAAAAGGATAAAGCCTTATCAAAACTTTAATTATGAGCCTTGAAGAGAACAGAAATTAGGCCAAAGAACAATTTAAAGCGATTTTTGAAAAAGTTTAAGTTATTTTCGTTCAAATCGAGGTTCCTATCGAAAAGACAAGATTTGAACGAAATAATCACATCCAAAATGTTGAAGATTACTACCGAGTTGTAGGTTACATTCCTCTTATTGAATTTATTTTCCCAATAGATATCCCAAATTTATTTAACATACCTAAACGTCTACCTCAAAGTGTAATCAAGTCATATACAGATACAAAACTGTTAAAACCACAACTAGCGGATGAGCTGATTGTATTTGATAAAAGAGATAAACACCTACTAAGATCTAAACTTGAGATTGAACTGTTGCATTGGCAACAAACATGGAAAATATCTGATTATCTATCAGATAACGTTGTAGATGCTTGAATAAACTGTGATGAAGATATCTACTCAAATCTAAGAAACATATTCAAAATTTTCGTTTCAATGCTCGTCAGTAAAGCTACGAGCGGGAGGCCATTTCCTACCCTTCGTCGAATAAAAACATGGCTCGGATCAACAATGACAGAAGATAGACTGTACTGTCTAAATTTGCCTCACAAGGAAATCATAAATGGCAATTTAGTATTGATAATGAAAATAATTTTTTTAGGCCATTTTGGCCAAAAAAGTTTCCGCACCAAATGCAATTTCTAAAGCTCCTCAAAAAAATGTTTTTTTTCATTTCCATACACATTATTTATTGTTTATATATGCTGAATAGTTAAGCCCTCATATTCATAAATGATTATAAAATTTAATATGCGTTTATTAAGGGAAAATTCTTCATAGAAAATTTAGTTTTCAAGCCTTTATTAAATTTAAAATATTTTTATGAATACAGGCATAAATGCACAAAACAAGCAACTGTATAACAAAAATTTAAAGCTATTTTTTTGGGTTTAATGAAATAAATTTTAAGTTTAAAGTGCGAGTTGATTTACATAATGGAAGAATATCTTGTGCAACTTTAATAGCTCGTTCCGCGAATATATTACCACGCAGCTGAAAATTATCACTGTTTCATATATCCGCCAAACATCTCATATATCACAACATCTATCATTTGCCATTAAAATTAAGTTTATAAAAAAAACCGCGAAATAGAGTCGCGATTTTTTTTGCGCTCTTCCGTAGAAATGGTAAGATCTTGTTATATTCATGAAATTATTAGAAAATACTTAAAATTTTGTAATTAAATGTTAATTTTGTATTGTAAGGAGAAAAATTTAAATTCAAAACTTTATCGCGTTTGGTGCGGAAACTTTCTTCACGGTCGCGAAAAAGTAATACATTATTTCTTAATATTTTTTGACGGTCTATACGGCTATGCGATGAAGAATTTGATATTCGCAAAAATTGCAAAATACTTACATTCAACATTTTTTATTTTTTCGAATTTATTCTATGATCTAAATTTCAGTTATGTATTTTATAAAGCTTTTTTGTAATAGTCCTATTCCTTCAATTATTCAGAAATGACTTTATACACTACCAGACTATTATATTGTATTTTCTTTTTACATTTTACCTTAGCCTTCCTTTGGAAAGGAATGAGGTATATTGTATGTACAGAAACATTTACAATTATTAGACACCAGCAGAATGCAATGCATTTTCTAGCATTATTTGTGTCTCACTGGATAGTGTTACTTTATAAATTGAATGTATTTAACTCAACTATTTTAACAAATATAAACTGGGAATTATTTCCTTCCGAAGGTTACTTTATATTATATTCAATATATTTTTTTTTTTTTTTATTTTTCGAATTTATTCTATGAGCTAAATTTCGGTTATGTTTTTTGTAAAGCTTTTTTGTAATAGTCCTATTCCTTCAATTATTCAGAAAAGAATATATTCAGAAATGAAATAATCCTATTTATAAATTTAATGTATTTAACTCAACTATTTTAACAAATAGAAACTGGGAATTATTTCCTTCGGAAAGCTAAGGTAAAATGTAACAAGAAAATACAATATAATAGTCTGGTAGTGTATAAAGTCATTTCTGAATAATTGAAGGAATAGGACTATTACAAAAAAGCTTTATAAAATACATAACTGAAATTTAGCTCATAGAATAAATTCGAAAAAATAAAAAATGTTGAATATAATATAAAGTAACCTTCGGAAGGAAATGATTCCCAGTTTCTATTTTTCAAAAAGTACTTACATATTGTTTTTAATAAACTTTTAAAAACTAATTTTTTACTTGAGCTTGAGCCCCCCCTAGTGCTCAAGCTGGATCCGCGCCTGCCTTAAGTAAAATATGGTTTAACTCATATGACTTACATGTATTCGCACATTTGCTTAAGCCAAATTAAGTACATTATGGTTGGGTCTTAAGTAGTGTATTTTTGCATAAAACTTTTTTTTTGTGAAAATTTTTATCAATACAAAATTTTTTACAGAAATGTTGGCAGTTTAGAAAGTAATATTAAGGTCTCGATAAAACAGATAATTACTGGTGGGATTGTCACAAAATTTTAACGGGAACGCATAAAACGAAACAGTCCTGTTTGAACGGTCTCTGAGCTACAAAAAAAGAAAATTGTATAAACAGTTTTTCAAAATATACTGCAAAGTGGCACATAAGTAAAGTTATGACTGAATTAGTAAATAAAGTGTTTGGTGACGTTTTCATTTTCAAAAATAACTTTGAAAAACTTTGTTGATTTCCGATAAAGGAAGACTCAGCACAGAACAAAGAATAAAAGTTATTCAATTTTATTTGAAAAGTAAAATATTGATTAAATAAACACAAATATCATATCGAAATTACTTAAGGGTATTTTACACGATCACACAATTCGGACGTGTTTTGAGAAAAATAAAACCCTGTCATGATAAGTTGTTATTGTTTGTTTTTTATTTTTCGAAGATGCATTTTCGTCCCGTACCACTTGTGCGATCGTGTAAACTACCCTTTTCATGCTAAAATGGCGATTGGTTGGTTCAGCGATTTCAGCATCAGATGGCTATTAGTGATTTTTTGTGTGCTTAAAGACCTCGTGTAGTTCACAAAAATGTAAACATTAAATCCCAAAATTTCTACTAAGCGGCTTTCCCAGCACGTGAAAATTTGTAGGCGGTCTTTCCAATGAATTTTATATTATAAACACCTTTCTCCATATAAGATTCCACAGGCATTTATTATAGTCCTTGTTTTCAAGAATTGTGCCTACGAAATAACAAGTAAATTCCCCAACTCATAGAGAGTGATGGTGGGCCATTTTCTTATCAATGGTCATGCGAAATTGCCAACTATGGAAAACATAAAATCCAAAAATAATTGTTGTATAACAAATGCAGTTACTTAGACGCACAGTTTAAGTAGAATAACTTCAGAAAGGATTCATGGACCATATTTTTCAAGCGACGGACAAAAAGCGACTAATACTATGAAATTAGCTAACTTAAGCTCCTCTGCTCAAAATTTTTATCGATCAAATAGTACTCGATATTAACTAGCCACCGTTTTTGCCAAGTTAAAAAGATTTTCTATTTACAGCTACCTCAGCGGTAAGGTCTTTTCAATAATTTTTGATTCATCCAACAGTTCAAGATTAATATACAACAAGTAGTGTAGGCGCTGCAACCGAGAATTTTGAGATATTTATAGAAAAATAGGCTTCATTATCAAAATATTATCCCCCTAATGAAATGTGCATACTTAGTTCTAAACTAAATTGTAATAAAAACCAACCTTAAATAAAATCAGAAATATAAAAGTTCTTTCTCAAATAAATCGTATCGTTACTAATGCACAACCCAATATTTAAATTCGCGAAAAGTTTTGTAAATTGCTTTTTAATTATTATAAAGAAATAATTAAAATATTTTTAAAAAAATGCTACACACATAAATATTATACTAACTCGTTTGACATCCTGCGGATTGCAGGAATTCATATGGAACAAAAATTTCGACCGTTCAACGCGCAAATACTCACACATTTTTTTGTATTTTAAATTAATATACACACATATATGTTTGCATATATGTGTTTGTATATAAGTGTATTGCGAAATTTATATTTAACATATATGGAGATTTTTGTTAGCTTTCTACTTACATTTTTGTGTTTCTTTTTTAACGCTCTCATACAGGATACTTGCGGCCCAATCTCGAATATACAGTTTGGTATCGTCTAACGGATGCACAAGAATGGCGCACAATGCGCATCATACAAAAGAACATTATGGAGGCAACAATACAGCATCTACAGCCAGGACGCGAATATGAATTTATGGTACTGAGCCAGGATAAATATGGTGATGGCATGTTCAGCAAACAATTTCGATTTTCAACGCAACGTAAGTTTAATTCCACATAACAATTTTTTTTTTTTTTTTTTGTCTTTAAATTGAATATTCAAGCGGCATAAATATTTAAAAGTTAAAATCAGTAAGTAGAAAATGTTTGCATATCTAATTTTTTATTAGCAGACAAATCTACAAGTTTGACAGAGTTTCTAAAAAAGTTTCAATAGAATTCATGGTAGAATTAATAAGGTAACCTAAGTTCTACAACGAGTACAACAAAACCTGACAGATTATCAAAAATATGTGTGTTTTTAGCAACAAAAAAACCCTTATTTTTTAACAAGCAAAATTGTTAACCAATTTTTACATTATGTTAGATTCGTAAACACCTCATTGATTGCTCCAGGTTAAAATTTAATAAGGCTTACTCTTGAAAAATAAATCTCCAAGGCCGAGTTTTTGAGATGAGGCTTAAGTTTAAACTAAGTTTAACAAAGTCTGAAACATAGATTCTTCTGGCGTAATTTCATTAAAGACCAACATTTTATGCAAAAGTAAGCTCTTCTGGTAAAATTTTGTAAGCAAACTTGGTAATGGCGGCACAAATTTGTACTCAGATTAACTAAACCTAGTTAAACTGAGATCTCGCAAAACCCAGGCTAAGTCTAAAATCTCCACAGAAACATTTTTACAGTTTAATCTTTTTTTTTTGTATTTTATCGGAAAAATTTTTAGTGTTCAAAAGAAGCCTTTAGAGAAAAAGTTCTTAAATTCATAGACAAAGTTCTAAGAACTAATGACGTTTTTAACCTTTATGTGCTCGGGATTGTAAACTTACGTCGGCGGTCAGGTTGGGCAGAAACACCTCTATATATCCTTTAATCGTGAGACAAAACATAGTCAAATTTCGTATTTGATTTTTCATTTCCTCATCTTTTTTCCTTTTTAAAGAACTTAACATTTTTCAAGAATTTTTATATCAAATTATTTTTTTTTTAATATAGGCAGGGATACAATATATATCGTCCCCTCAATAAAACAATAGTGTATACGCATGTACACCATTATTTTTTTATTGCATATTTAGAATCTCCATCATTGATTTTATGCCTGGTCAAAATTTCGTCAAATTCTACTTCCAAAAAGTGGGTCAAAATGTCGTAGGAAAAAAGAAGTGTATAATTTCTTGTTCAAAATTTTCCTTCAATACGTGTGTAAGCTCATATGCGCTATTTTACTTGAAATTGCCACTCCAAAATTGTTAAAAGAATAATAGTGTATACGCATTATACTCCATTTTAGCCTGTAGAAAAAAATACAATTTATGAAAACTTTAACTCATAAAATAGCTTATAATAATATACACTATTGTTTGAGAAATAGTTTCATTCCGACCATCGAAAGCTGCATGATCTCCAAAATTTGTGCCAGAAGAATGTAATTCCTCGTGGCTCGCCGTCATTTTTCTTTAACTTACAAGGTGGAAAGAAGCGAAATTGTTTAGATGAGCCAGATGTAGCAGAGGACAAAAATATTAAATGGCATGTTTGACATGCCGCTGTCAAAAAAAAATTGAGTTAAGTAAGAGATTGATGTCAATTTCCAAGGTACATTAACACAAGGTAGACTCATCGGCGAGTGGAGACATGCTGCTCTATAAAAATAAGCGAGTGCAACCGAGTTGTCAAAATTGTTTTCATATAAAACACATGCACACATGTACAAATTTTGGCTCATGTACACGAAATTTGACGTTTGGGTTCCAACTGGGGTAAACAGCTGACAAACATATGGGCCAACGAGTTTACCTTGTGTAAATATACCTTGTTAATTTCTATACATTTTATAAGGTGTCTACATTTGTAGACTATCGGCCAGGTGATGGTCATTTTGAAAAGTACGGTCTGGGGGTAGCTTTTAATTATTTTTTTAACGTGTTAGTGGCGAATTGATTTTTAGGTAGCTACTGAAAATTTCGGACCCTGCTGCTGTGGAAATTATTTTTTTATTCAACTTTTTCTGCAAAAATGCTACAAATGAAGACTACCGATTACATAAAGGTTAATAGAAACAATTCTCAAAATCTTATGAAGTTTTTTTTTTGAAAAAAAAAGTAGTTAGAATGCTGTATTCCGCCGTGCAGAATCTTTGACACCTCCTCACCGATAGTTTGAATATTTCACGAGTGTGCTCTATATGGGATCAACAGAATTATAATCGCTTTCGGTTTAGCATAACATACATTCATATTAATGTTAAGTTATTGATACACCATCAGATAGTTTTATGTATTTTTCTACCCTGAAGGAAACCTGGGTGCAAGTGTCTCCAAGTCACCAGTTTTGTCGACTTTTTTTGTGACATTGTCAACGAAGTGTCTACACTACACTACATTTGCCACTATATGGCTTTAATATAAAAAAAGTGTTATCAATAACAACTGAGAAGTACAATTCCTATAAAATTTGAAGAAATAATAAAAAAAGATTTTTATGATTTCGTATTTGTACCAAAAGTGTAGACTACATTTACTAAATTGTACTGGTGATTCTCTGGTTCCAATGCCTACATATGTTCCCAAAAGAACTACCTAGTAAGTAGTATCAACGTCAGTAGTAGTTTTCCAATGACACGCACATGTTTAATGTCTATAGTAAATAACATTTTCTGGGGTATAATAAGTCACTAGTAGTGGTGAGTGTACTGATTCAATAGTGACATTTCCTGCAGGGTAGTTAAACTCAGCTGAACTAATTCGATATAATGGTTCGTAACAGTTTTACCCGAACTAAAATAATATTCGGAAGGGGGTTTTATATTGGACCAATGGTAAATTATGGATCAATCATCACGAAATTCTGTAGAGTGATTTCTGGTATAAAAATGCTAAATAAGACCAAATTTCTGTAGTACAGTTTTAAAGAGCTTCTCAGAAGGATTCTAAATATAGGACGCATGGTGAATTATATACCAATTATCGCGATATATAGCAGAGTGATTAGTTTTGTCTTTGACAGAACAAGTTTTCATACATTATTCGATAAGGTTGAAGTGTGGTGAATATAAAGATAAAGATCAGTGATGCCAACTTAGCTATTATGGGGCTAGATTTAGCCCTCTATATATACTCCTGGCCCGTAATTTTTCCCGTTAACTTCTTTTTTAAAGATCTGACACGGGTTCTTTTCAAACGTGATATTGTTACGTTTGACACTTTTTACATCTATCAGTTTATAGTATTTCTTATTTACTAAATACTTCCGTTTTTACCCTCTTGTTTCGTCTTTGGTGCAATTTTATATATGTTCACTAGGGTGGTCGTTAACTGTATGGATCAACTTTTTTTTCTATTTTTCCATGCTCTAACCCCCAATTCGGTGGGTATTGATAAAAAACGACGCATACATTTTTTTTTAGGACAATCGGCGAGGGCTAAGTCGTCCCTCACGCCAGCCAAAGTTTGTGAAAAATCGTTAAGTCCGACTGGTATGACTTATATTTAGGAAAATATTAATTTTACATAAAAATCGTTTTCTAAGGAGTTGTTGTTAGTAAAGTTTCCAACAACAAGTTGCCTTAAAAAGTTTTCTCTAAAACTCATATTGAACAAAAGCTAATTAAAATAAAAAGTAAACAGCAGCATTGATGCGAATTTCTTTTTAAAACTGTTTTCTGTTAAACACGTCAATTCATGCGTTTGCTTAAAAAAAATAGTCAAACGCATATCATTTGTTTCTAACGTACCACGGTTGATCAAGTTGGTGCAATTTTACTTCTTTGATACAATTCAAAGCCAAAAAGTACGGTGGTACCCCCGTGACTCATTTGGTACTATTTCCAAATTTTTCAAACCTAAATATTTATAATTAATATAAAATGGCAACTCGCATTTACTGTCCAATGAATATAAACGGATTTCAGTGCAAATGGTTTTGCCAAAGTGCAAATGCAAAATTTCTTACCTGCACACTTTCTTTATTCTTTAAGGGGCTCTCATTTAAAATTGTCAACACAGATTAGAAATATATTGAAGAAAAAGCCCCAGAACTGCCAAGGAATCGCCCCTAGGGGGATTAAATATATGACGGACCTTCATTAGTTTTTTGTGCTTAGCATTTTCTTAAAACATACTTGCCTTTTATCTCCACCCTTTAGGGGGGCTCTCATTCAAATATGCCGGTTTACTATAATTCTTAAATTTGGCCACTGCAGCACCAAGATTGTCCTTAGTTGGGTCAAATGTATGACCAACCTCACATAATTTGTTTTATCCCCATTGCCAAAAAAAGTTTGGTTTCTAAAACGACTACGCATATTAGAAAAACCTATAACAATTGTTAAAGGTAAAATTATTGTGGAATTTAATTTTTTTTTAGTTTATTTTATAACGGTTAGCACCACTGAATTCAGCGTACCCGAATTAGAGTAAAACGCCAGGTGCCCGGCTCGGTCGGTTTTTTTTTTAAATAAATAATAAAATGTTTTTCAACAAAACTGATTCATAGAAAATGCGTTTCTTTAATGAATTAAAAATTAGATTTTTTAGTGGCTTATTTGATATTTTCAGTTTCAGTCTTTCTAGGTCCAATACCAACGGAAATTCAAAAAGTACCAAAAAGTTCACTCTTATAGATTCTCATCCACCCAGGACAATGCATCTTGAATTGTATGTTTTTAGGTCCAATTCTAACGGGAATTCAAAAAGTACCAGTTAAAGTACAAAACAGTTCCGCAATAGATTATTATCCACTTAGGACATTGCATTTTGAATCTTATGTTTTAAGGTCCAATATAAACGATAATTAAAAAATACCAGGGACCGTAACAGTTATGACTTTTTTCATAAAAGTCAGATGAAAACAGTTATTTTATGATTTTTATTTTTTTGAGCAAAAATAACAGTTATTTTTTGATTTTTATTTTTTTGAACAAAAAAAACAGTTATTTTTTGATTTTTATTTTTTCGATCCAAACTAACAGTTATTTCTTGATTTTTATTTTTTTGAACAAATTTAACAGTTATTTTTTGATTTTTATTTTTTCGAGCAAAAATAAAAGTTATTCTTTTAATAAATTTACGTGTTTTAATAATTTAGATGACTTTAATAATTATTTTCATGTGCATAAGGAATTCCAATGATAATTAAACACTAAAATTAAAATTTCAAGTCAACTAAATTATTAAATCATGTACATTTATTTAGAGAATAACTTTTATTTTTGCTCGAAAAAATAAAAATCAAAAAATAACTGTTATTTTTGCTCAAAAAAAACAAAAATCAAAAAATAACTGTTATTTTTGATCGAAAAAATAAAAATCAAAAAATAACAGTTATTTTTGTTCAAAAAAATCAAAATTATAAAAATCAATATATTTTATCATTGACAAGTGCATAAGGAACAATATGGTATACTTGAATAAGTTTTTCGACATTTACTTATATGTGCTTTTTTTGTTTTAAAATTCCAAAATAACTGTTATTTGCGGAAAAATACCTGTTGTAGAACCAAAAGTCTAAAGAAAAATATATAATTTCCCATATTTCCTTTTTTGTGTACTAATTTTCCCCCCTCATTAAATTGTCAAAAATTTCTGTATTGTTGTGGCAGCCCATAAATTAGTACGAATATGTCAATGGATGGAGAAAAATGTATTGTAAAAAAGTACCAAAAATAGTTCCGATTTTCACCCCTTAAATGTTCGAATTTTTAAAAAGTACAAAATTCATATTCGTATTTTTTTTTTAAATAAGTTTTGAATGTGATATTTATTTTGTTTCGATGTTTATTGGTTCAAAAGATAGATGGGGTGTCAAAAAAGTAACAAAATTCAGGTTTTACCCGTTTACTCCCTAATAGGGCCAAATTTCAAAAAAGTACCAGAAACCTGTCCGCTTATTTTTCCAAAGAACAACGATAAGTATTACATTTTTTTTAATCTCTTTTGGTTTTGAAGATATAAGGTTACCGAATTTTCCCGTTTTTACCCTTTTTACCCCCTAAACATTCGAATTTTCAAAAATCCCGTCTTAGTGGATCGATTTGGGGAGTGACCAATCTCTGTTCGAAATTTCAAGTTTTTAGGTTCAGGCGCTTAGGCTTCGCGATGATGAATCAGTCAGTAATGTTACAATTTTATATATATATATATATATATAGAGATAAATATGTAGATTAAACTTTTTAATATAAATCAAGGTATATTTACACAAGGTAGACTCATTTGGGAGTGTAGACATGCTGCTCTATAAAAGGAACCAAGTTGTCAAAATTGTCTTCATATAAAACAAAAACAATTTAACGCACACATGTACAAATTTTGGCTCATATACACGAAATTTGACGTTTGTGTTCCAACTAGGGGTAATCAGCTGACAAACATATGGGCCAACGAGTTTACCTTGTGTACATATACATTGATAAAAATGTGTTAATAATAAATGGATTTAAAACAGAACCAAAGTATATTTATACCAAGTACATGCAAGTCTACAACAAATCAACAACAAAAAAATCAACTTTCATTTTAGTTGTGTAAAAACATTTGATACTGTCAAACAGCCAAACATAAAGAAAAAAAAAATCATGGTGCACTAAAATGTAAGCAAATTTTGACAATATCGAAAATAAAACAACTGAACAGCTGATCACTTGCATGTACTTGTAATAAATATACTTTGAACAGAACAATCTTTGATTTTAAAATTTAGCACTTTTTGACGTCATCTATGATAAAGATCTAAAACTCTGACAAAGTTATTTTCAGGTAAGCTATTTACTGCGTGTTTTTATGAAAACATGAAAAAGAAAATTCGTGTGAGAAATTATTTTAAAAACAACAATAAAATACAAAAATTTTTTTTTTTAATAAATTCTCACACGAATATTTGTTTCCATTTTGCAAAAGCAGGCAGTTAATAGAAAAGTAATTTTTGTAGCAATTTTTTAGAATTAGCCCCCCGGTTTGTATCTGTATTTATAAATATATTTTGCATTAAAGTTGACAAACATATTTCGTAGAAAAAATGTCATTTAATTTGTTTTATTTAATAATCGTTTTTAAATAAGGGATTCTTCGGAATAAAGTTTTTTATTGGAAAATTTTAAGAATATTTAAAAGCTGTCTGATAAATTAGCCCTCTATATAAATTAAAAATACAATATTTTGCTTTAAATGTTTTTACAGTTAAAATTTAAATTAAATTTTTTTTGTTAATATTTTCAAGCAATTTCGTTTTTAATTATTTTACAGCATCATCGAAAGTGACACCAGATGAGGACAATAATGGCTTCGTGGAGTCTACAAAAGTGGAATACACACAGCAGTATGAAACCAGCAGCAGCGACAGCAACAAAAACAACAATCCTTTACCAAGTACGGGTAGCTTAAGTGCACCCTGGAACTTAAGTGCCATAAATAACCAACAAGGTTGGCTACTACACTGGGAACATCCACAACAAGGGCTTGACATGTTACGTCTCTATTCGGTACGTTGGTGGAAAGAACCGGAACATCATCTTGTTGGCACTGTCGAAACATTTGACAATTTTTATCAATTGCGACACCTCAAAGAGGACTCCACATTTATTGTTCGAGTATTGGCCGTTTCAGCTAGTGGCGACCAAGTGCCGAGTGGAGAGTTAATCATTGAAGTGCCATCACAGCGCAAAATGCGTGCTCTACTTATTGGCAGCTCGATTGGTATTGCTTTTCTTTTGTGTGCACTAGTGGCCTTTTTGTATGTAAAACGCAGTTGTTTGATGCATCTATTTACCGGCGACATTGGTAATGCTGGAAAAGATGTTGATATTAATGATGGCTCTATTGAGGATGGTTGTGACAGCTGCGAACACACACACGACACGGAAAAGATAAATAACACCTGAGTGTACGAGATAACGTGGCGGTTTCAGAATTAATATGTAAAAAAAAATTATTAATTACGAATGTATAAGTATAACGATGTACTAAAATTTTATTATTAGTAGCTCTTATGTTCTGTGGTCTGCTGTTTGCTTTGTATTTAATTTCACTTTATCCTCTTGGCTTGCCTTCTGTACCGTTCGTTATTGTTGTTTTTCGAATTGCTATTTTATTGCCATCGTCGTTACTGTAATTGTCTTAAACAATCTTTTTCCCCATATGCCATTAAGGATGGCAATAATGACGTTAAGTATGCCATTTGATTTAAGCTAGTTGTAACATTGTGCGTTTTTAACTTTTTTTTCTTATGTTTTTGATTTTACTTTTTTTTTTTTTGTATGTATGTGTTTGTTTTTTCTTTTTATTTATTTCACATTTATTATTGGCCTTGTTTTAACTCTGTTTTAATCTGAATAAACAAATTGTTGATTTTCTTTAAGATTACGATATTATAATTCGAAATTAATTAATAATATTAAATAAATGATATTAAAATAATTATGCCTAAAATGTTTTTTTTCTTGTTATACTTTTTACCACAGGAAAAAAGATTATATATATATACATAAATGTATATATGTATAAATAATAATTTCGTTTCAATACCCCACACCACAGATGAATTTGTACAATGTTGATAAAATTAATAGGGACATTTAAAATTTTTAATTAAATTTTATATATGGGTAATTCCATATCAAATCGACCTAGAGTGGGACCTGACCCCTTTCGATTTGAATGAAATTTGGTGAGAAGGTTCCTTTTATCCTAAAAGGAACATAAATTTATGTCATATTCAAAATGTCATAATTTCGCCGAATTAGCCGAATGTGTTGAGATCATTTCTTCAATATCTCGAAAACTACTTTTCATACGAACATGATTTTAACTTAATTTTAAAGAGAATACTTGGGGCTACAAACAATACACTGAAAGAATTTTCTTCGCAATAACAATGAATTTTGACATTAATCCCATGAAAAATTGCATTAAAAAGGAACCTATGCAGCGCTTCGTTGGATCAATGAAACATGTGTCATCAAAAGGATTTAATGAAACATTACATTAGATCTATGAATATTATTCATTGGATGAATACTTTCAATAAAGCAAAAAAATTTTTTTTTTTTGAATTTTTTTTAATTTTATTATTTTATTATTTTTTCTTATTTTATGTTACTTTTTATTTTTTTTCTGTCTCTGGCGGGAATCGATCGCGCAACCTCGGTGCTGATAGACTAGCTCACTACCAGCTAGTCTACCGGGGCAGTGTAGTTTTTGAATAAAAAAACTATGTCTTTTACTCAATTAAGAGCGTAAATATGAGATTAAATTGTCCATAATAACAATAACAACGTTGATTGAAGGTGGATTGAAAGTTTTTATTTCATTACTATAATGACATTTTTATTGTCATAATTTAAATTTAAATTTATGAAGGCAATTAATGAAATATGTTGCTTTTATAAAAAAATGTTTGATTTCATAAATTTAATGGCATACATGTAACATTAGATGTATGAAATTATTAAATCTTACATTTTTTAATTAACAGTTAAACATTTTTTTAACCCTTATGTGTGTGGACAGGTACCTGTGTACCTATTGCGTTTTCATTTGCTTTTTGCACCCTTAATAGGGTGAATAGGTACCTGGGTACCTGTATACGTTTTATATTACAAATTTTTTTTTTGGGTGTAGGATTTTAAAAAATATATGAAAAGGGGAAAGCCAGAGTAAAATTCTAATATTATATCATTAACCATCGATTTTTTTTACAATACAAGACAAAAAATTAGATTTCTCATACAATTTGCATGAAGGTACCCAGGTACCTATCAGAGAACCTCAAAACGCACTATTTTTGTGCATTTATTCATACGCTAAAATTTACAATAACTCTATATGTACATGCAAAACAAAGTTCAACGTTGGTAATTTTTTTTTCCTTTCGTACACATTTGATATTTTCATTTATTCGTTTTTTATTGAAAGTGCTTTATTTGCATTTTTGTTGCTCACGCAATATAACACAACTGAGTAAATTCAAAATAGCACATTCTCTATACTTTTGTTTACATTAACAACAACAACAATAAACAACGATGAGACGCTTTTTCAAAATTAACAACAATTAAAACAACAATAACAAAAATACATTGTACCTACTACTACTACTACTGTACTTTTTGTTTCTATGGAAATTGTGTGTACCTACATAAGTATGTGTGTTTAGTTTCATTTAAATTTTTTTTTTCTTGTACTACATAGTTAATGCTGCATAAATACATGAGTAATGATTGTTTCATTTCTGGCTCTTTCGTTTGTATTTTTTGTTTCTTTACCAAACAATCATTTGCGCTCAGAACACTTAGAATCTTTATAAAAAAAACGAAGGCAACGATTGTATAAATAACAAAGCACGATGTGCGTTATTTGAATGACTGCAAACCAGCAGCGAATATTTGCGGTTGCGCGAGTTTGACTGTATGACCCGTAAACGAGTGTATTTGTTGTCATGTATTAAATGCGATTTTTTTTCAAATGTACAAAGCCATTCTCTGGTACCTATCCACCCTATAGAAGGTGTTTTATATTACAAATTTTTTTTTTGGGTGTAGGATTTTAAAAAATATATGAAAAGGGGAAAACCAGAGTAAAATTCTAATATTATATCATTAACCATCCATTTTTTGTACAATACAAGACAAAAAATTAGATTTCTCATACAATTTGCATGATGGTACCCAGGTACCTATCTACCCTATAGAAAGTGTTTTTTTTTCCACACACATAAGGGTTAAGGAAACTATAATTTTATATTAATTTATGAATATAGTTATGTTTGTATATTGTTTTTTTATGTTCCCAATTAAAATTTTTTGTTTAACTTGGACAAACTTAAGTTTTCATATATCCAATGAAAATTTTTAACGTAATTACGAAATCCAATGAAGAGATTTTAACGGAAATACTTCATTATAACCATGGTAAAATAATACAAGGTATTGTCATTAGAAATTTTGTTCTCATTAAGAAAACCCATAGAATGTCAAATTTATTTTAAACAAAAGAAAACGCCAAAAAGTAAAATAAATTTTCAAATTAAAATAAAAAAGTTACTAAAATAATTTTTTAAATCTGACAAAAATGTTGCATACGAATCAAAAATCAAAACGTGCCCGTTAGATGCCTTGTGCTAAACCATCTGTTATTCCTGTAAAAGGATTGGACGAATTTCTGATGTTTGCTTATAAATTCTCCGGTAAATTTTTTTTATTCATTTCTGTCCTTTATAATATTACTTTTTTTTAAATAAACAAAATTTTTCTGTATGTCATTCAGTAATTTGTTTAATTTTTTATTCTATTTCTCTTGTTTGACATTACATGGGTAAAAAATTGACAACTCTCTCTAATGAACCTACCTGGTACTTATTATACTATGATTATAACTATGAAATTCCATTTAGACAATGAAAATTTTCATTTACCCAAGGAAATTTTTTTTTGGAAATGATTCATTAAATATATGGAGCATTCTTCTTTCAGTGTATATTGAAAAAAACATTTTTTTTTTTTTTTTTTTTTGAAAAATGTAATATCTGCAAAATATTAAATTTTAAAAACGTCAAAAACCTATTTTTTTTATTTTGCTGATTTTTTTATATAATTCCTCCAACTGTTCTTTAAAAATCCTGAAATATTGGAGGAGTAGTTTTTTTAAGATATGATTTTTTTTCTTTCGCAACCTTTAAAAAATTATCTTAAAATAGAATTTAAATATTGTGATTTTTAGCAAAAAGTACACTCTGCAAGTTGCAAAAAACAGACAAGCCGGGCATCTGGCATTTTAACCTAATTGGGGCACGCTGAATCCAGTGGTGCTAGCCTTTTTTTTTGTTTTGTTAGATCTTGTTTTCAAGATATGCCGTTATTTCGAAAATGAAGGAGGTTGCACTGCAAATAGTCGCGTAACTCAAAAACAGTTTAGTTTATTTAAATAATAAAAAAAACCCGTAATTCCGCAATAAATAATAAAGTGGGGTTGGTCATACATTTGACCCATCTAGGAGCATCCTACGCGCTGTACAATACATATATGGCGGTTTAATAAAATTCTTTAATTGGCTCCTTTTTTTCAATAAATGGCTTGTAGCCCCAAGTATTTTCTTTAAAATGACATTAAAATCATCTTCGTATGTAAAGTAGTTTTCGAAATATTAAAGAAATAATCTCAACACATTCGGCTAATTCGGCGAATTTATGACATTTTAAATATGGCATAACTTTTGAAAAACAAATTTAATATTTTTTCTTTCATATACGGATAAAAGGAACCTTCTCACCAAATTTCATTAAAATCGAAAGGGGTCGGGTCCCACTCTTCGACATGGAATTACCCATATAGCTTATAAGTATGTACTGAAAACGTACATTTAAAATGAATATAAGAAATATGTAGTTTAATTGTTTACATTTAAGGCCATTGTTTACATTTAGAAGGCCATCCAAGGCAAAGCTCCCCTTGAACATCAGTCAACAAGATTTTAATATTTTATATTTGCAATTGGCAGATCTGAATAGTAAAGACAAAGCGGGACTTCTATTAGGCCAGCGCATAAGTTGCAAAGTACTTAAACATTCGGACTAAAATTTTTTTTATCAAAAACTGCACAATGAAAAATTCAGTATCGTACTATGAATGACACTAAAACGTTCTTTAAACAATCCTAAATGGGATTACTTTCGAAAATAAATCCCGGAATTTCCTAAAATAAGTATAAAATTCTTAAACCAAGTAATAAAAAGATCGAACTTTTCGTTGGTAGTGCCACTCTGAGAGAAAAATTATAAATAGAGCGTTTTAATCTCATTTAACTTATCAAAGGTTGTTGCAGACACTACAACAACACCACACAAATAGTTAAAAAACAATTTTCTTGTTGTGTGTAGAAACAACAAAAACAACAGAACAAGACGAAAATACGGTTCATGTTTAAAAAGTAAAATAGAGAACTCTGGCTTCTCATTTAGTTCATATTTTCAGTTGTATATGTACATTAAGTTTTTAAAGTAAAAACCAGCGTTACCGTTGTGATACTAAAGTATCAATTTGACCCTTTTTCGACGGTGTTGATACCTTTTATGACCCTTTTTTTAAATTATACTTTTGTATCATTATCACCTATTTTGTGACACTTTTTGACCCTTTTGTGGAAATAGCTCTCACATTTTGTTTTTTGTCAACACTGCGGAACAGAAGTGCTAAAAAAATGTTTCCGAAATAAGCATTGCTTGATATGGAACAGACTCAAAGTATAAACTTACAATTCCATGCTTTCTTCTCCTTGATTTTTGATAGTAAAGTACAATTTCCCTAAAAGCAAACATAACTTATATAAATATTTGATATTTTTTACGGTGGTTTCTTTTTAAAACAAAAATTTTACATTTTATTAAAAAAATTCAATTTGGTGTTTTGCTCTCTTAAAGAGTAGCATGTTTTATTCAAAAAAATTCGCCCTTAATAATGGCAAAAGGTATTGAACTTTTCGCCTTCTTTTGAATCGACAGTGTTGAGAGTGCCCTAACAGGAATGAAAACAAGAGGTAAAAATTGCTAAATTAGCGGGAATTCCCATATATTTGGTAAAAGTCTTATTAAAAATCGTAAAAGATTTAAAAAATCTGACACTTACAGGAAAAAATCGCTTTAATCGAGAAAATGGTTACAATTTGCGAACGATTGCAAAATTTAAAACAAACACTAAAATTTTTTGACATCACTAAATCGGAAAATTACATAAAAAATACTTAAAAATTAGCTATGTATAATGATAAAGAATACACATTTTGTCAGGTGTTTAAAATAGGACAGAGCATTCCATAAAAAAATTAAGTTTTTTGAACTCTTCCTACCTGAAATATTATTTGTTTGTTTGCTTATAAAAAAACTTGATCTTATTATGTTCATTAAAATGGGAAATATGTACTGCTTATAATAAACTTGACCCTTTTTTTTTATTGAAGTACCCTTTTTTTGACCCCTTTTTCTGGAAAATACCCTTTTTGTGACCCTTTTCGAAAATTTCCAACGGTAACCCTGGTAAAAACCATATTGGGAATGATACTGATGTTTTATAATTGAAATTCTGGAAGGTTTAAAACGGGTAAGTAAATCAATCATAATAAAACTCCCATTTATAATTTTAAAGGAACATAACATAACACGTAGTACCGGGCAAAGCTCTTAATCTTACACCTGAGGCATATAAAAAAGATTAAGTAAATGGAAATGAATTAAGATAAAATAAGGAGCTGGTCTTTATTAAAAAGTTAGAGCATTTATCAAAGGTTATTTTAAAACAATCTATGTAAATTATAAAAAAAAGTTGATGATGTACCCCGCTCAAAACTAGCTTTGACTTTTTATTGAAGATACGCAAACATTTTGTCTCTAGCGATAATCTCTCGTGGGCTAAACCGCGTCAAAAAAGGGTCCAAAAAATGGTATTTTTCATGAATTTAAGATTTAAATAACATCAACAACTTTTTTTTTTTAAATCGGTCTAATGTACATACGATATCAGTATACCTTTTCTCTGTATTTGATTTGCTGGTAGCGCCAATCGTAAGGCGAGTCTTTCTAGTCAGCCAACGTTCGTCACATTTATTTTTCCTCTTCTTGTCCAGTACCCATGTTCTGTAACTATAGTGAGAACTTCTCGCGTCGAAAAGATGTGACACAAAATATTCCATCGTTTCTCGAAAAGTGAGAAAAAAGTGTGTCTGTAACTCATGTCGAAAACTATCAAAAGAGATTACGTCGTTACGTTATAAATGTCATAATATTGCACTCGAAGCCGATGTGACATTGCAGACATTGAAAACGCCAGTAACAAATAACGTTGACGGCGACCAAAATTTACTAAAATTGAAAATTTTTCAACGACGGCGGCGAAATTAGAACCGTCGGCTTTACCAAATAATGTAAAGTGTGACTTTAATGTTTGTTGTTTGCAAACGATTTAAAAACATTCGTATATTTTATATAAATGTTAAAAGCAAAATAATTAAACAATAAATAAAATGTGCCAAGAACAAAATATTATTATTATTATTCTTTGTATTTTACATTTTTAAGTGTTTTTTGGTGTTACAAGTTTTTCTCGCCCCGTTTTTATACGTGAGTTTATTTGACAGTTCAAAGCGGAAACTTTTCGCACAAAAATATTACAGACACACTTTTTCTGAAATTTGGCGAGTAATTTCCTTACGTGACAGCTAGTACTCGCCAAAAAAAAGTTGCAGATACAGTTTAGTGAGAAAAACAGCTGTTTGTTTCAATTTATGGCATTTCTGTTTCATTTCACACATTTCAATCGAAAAGTTTACTGACGCGAGAGTTACAGAACATGGGCACAGATCATTCAAATTTTTATTTAAGTAAAAACGAAAAGTAACATGGAAAATTAATTTATTTTTAAGTTTATTTTTTAAAAAGGTAGCTAAAAAAAGCTTACTGTTGCTGTATACCAAGGCGAATTCATAAAGGTGACCGCATCATGAGATAGAGTTATGCTAGCTATCCCTTTTTTTGAAAAATACTATGTATTTTGTTTTTGTAAAAAGTTAGAGTGAATGTCAAAATAATTTGTTGAAAGTATAAAAAAGCTATTTTTTTGTTTATAAAATATGAATACACAATTGCTTTAGAAAGTAAATCTTTTTCCTCTATTGCAAATTAATGATGACTCCATTTATTCCTTACGTATTTTTATTTCCTTGTGTTTATCATTAATAGGAATGCGATTTCCATGCAAATGCATGTTTTTAGTCGATAGTCTAAGAACGATGTCGACCAATTATATTTCCGAATCATTAAATTTGCATTAAAATGGCATCGATTTGTTTTTGCATATTATTGCATATTTTGGTGAAAATGCATATTTTTGCATATTTAGGTTTTAAATGCATATTTTTGCATATTTTGAAATTTTTGAGGGATCTTTTATTTTCCATATTATAAAAAAGTTCTTAAAAAATATTTTTAAACACACAAAAAAAACTTTCCAAAAAATTTTTAATAATCAATAAATTCTTTTGGAGCTTTGCTTTAAATACAAGATTTCGAAAAAAGATGCTTCTATGTTAAACCGATGCAGCATATTACATCATTAAGACCAATGGGTTACAAAATACTTGCTTGGCACATGGGTTATACTTCGTTTCAGAGAATTTACAAGCCAATTCGATTATATTGCAGTTTTTAGTTAAATGTATCCCTTGATTCACCTTCCACCGCAGCCAGAAGTAGCAAAATTGGGGCCTGGCTAGATGCTTCAGAATTCTATTCAAAAAAACTTCGATTAATTTAAGAATGTTTGAAGAACCGATGATTGTGCAATTAAAAAAAAGAAAATAAATATTAAATTTAAATAACACCAGAAGTCAATTAGCATTGGTATTTTCCAATTACGGATATATTGGTGAAACAATTACTAATTAGGAGGGATTTAGTTCACTTAATTTAAAATTAACATAGTGGAAGGAAGAATAGCCCGACAAATAAAAAAAAAAAAATCCAAAAAGTTTTGCAAAAAAAAATTAAGGATTTCAAAAAATAAAATTAATTTCAAATTTTTTTGATCTGATCTGGAAACAAAGTGGGATTTGCAAACCAATTTTTCCAAAATGCATTTTCATTCTTCAAGTAGAAGACAAAGTTTTACTTTGAATAAAACAGTACTTATTTATTTAAACAAACAAAAATTTTAATTAGTTATTTAAGTTTCTAATGATATTTGAATAACAATAGACTAAATTTTATATATTTTTGTTTTTAGTAAAATTAAAAAACGGTTTTTTTCATGGAATTTTTTTAAGTTTTTAGTTTATATTTTTGTATTTTTTTAGTGCATATATTGGATTTTTAGTGCATATTTTATGCGCATATTTTCGATTTTTTAGTGCATGAAAATCTCATCCCTAATCATTAAGATTCACTTTTTTAATTTTATAAAATTTAAATAAGTTTTTTTCAAGAATTTAAATTTTTGTTGAATTTTAAATTTGAATTAATTTTTTCACAAAATGTAAACAAAACTTGACATTCAGTAAACACACAAAATATTAACCAAAAAACAGATGGCGTGAAAATGTCACCTTTATGAATTCGCCTTGCTGCATACTTTACTTCAGTGTTGTCAAAGCTAAAACACTTCAAAAATGCAAAAATATATAAATAGTTTATTGTGCAGATTGGCACTTGTCGTTGCAGATAGGCCAAAGCAGTTTGGCCCTTTAGATTTGTCGACTCAATGTAAGCAAAAACACATTGGCCCACATAAACAAAAACTAAGATTTGCCCTTTTTACGCAAGCGCGGATTTATATTAAACTAAAGCTGTTCAAATTGTTTATATCAAAAATTAAAAAAAAATTACAGTCCAGCTCTATTCGAAAAATTTAAGTATGTAATTAAAAAAAATGTCTGGAAAAAATATTATATATTGGTATTTCAATTTTGTTACTTTTTGCTACCAAGCCAAAAATATTTCAGTGTTTGATAGAGAGCTTCTTTTTATTTTATTAACTTCTTTGTAACTCCGTTCAGGAGATTGGCGCAGATATCCGGGAAATTGAGTACCGAGCTTCTTAAAACTTTTGCTACTTTATCTGTTTATTTGTCGATTTATATATGTATACATTTGAGTGTTTCTTCTTATGCAAAGTTTACGCTGAAATCAATAAATTTAGCACTAGACACCACAAAAAGTTTGACAAATGTCCAACATGTCTGCCAAATATTAAAGGCCTTATTCATAAACAATATTCCATGCTTATAGCAGGTTAATAAGACGAATTTTATATGAAAATTTTTTTAATTAACCTATAATAAAACTGAAATATTTTTTATTAATAAGGCGGTAAAAATTTAAATATTTCTACAGAAATAAAATGTTTGTGTAAACAGCAAAAATATTTGTACAAACGAATAATTTAAGCCAGGGTTTAAAAAGTGAAGGGTGCAAAAAAATTAAATAAATTATTTATAAATGTTTTGGCTGTTTTTATGTACAGAATTTGTTTCTCAATTTGCAGTATAAAAAAATGGCAACGCTGCTACTAGAGAGCTTTTCTACTGTATAAATAAAAACTGCTGTGGCAAAACTTTTAAATTAACCTTTTAATTGGTAGAAAAACTGACTAATTATTAACACAAGACACAAAAGGTTCTTGTCAAGAATAAAAGGTATTGCGAACAACTGAAAACCACAAATAATAAAAAAAGTTTATATTCGATAACGTTTTTATCGAAAAATATTCTGCTCCAAGTTCATTAGCTTAATCATCCCTTAAAGCTCAGTTAGGCGAACGTTGCTGTATCCGTAATGTACCGCACCGTACTGTAAGCACCAGAGAAAGCCAATGGGTATAAAAAAAATTAAAGTACTCTAGCACATATCGACAATTTTCAATACGTGTGCGTACTCGTATCTGTTTATTCTCATACTTGTGTATATCCATGCGCATTTGATATCATTCATGTATGTTATCATACTTATTGTGTTTCTTGCTCGCACATATTCAGACACACCCATAGTTATAGCATTGACTTCAAACATTTTTTTATGTTAAATTTTTCATAAATGTTGCCAGAATTTTTTTTCCAAATTGCTGAATCACAAATAAATACGTTTTTTCAAAATCGTTTGAGTACAATTCAACAAAATTTTATTGAAAAACGACTGTTGACTTTAAAAAAATTTCTGTGATATAAAGATTTGCGTTCTTATTTAAGAAAATCTATGTATATTGCTTAAGTTTTATCGAGACAATTTCGATCAATACCTTTCCTTTTGTTTCAAAATTTAAAGCAAGCTTAAAGTTGTTAATTGTTACATACAGCCCTAACAAAATACTAACTGAAAATCGAAAAACAAATGTCATACAATCTTCAGTTCACTAAAACTATAAAAGTAACTAAAACCGTGAACATAAACAAGCAGTTTTTAGCCAGAAAAACAAAAAGAAAAAGTAAAAAATTTATTAATTTTAAATTTGAGAAACGGTTTTATAGCGAAAATGAGCCGCAAAAAGTTGTTTGAAAATCTCTAGATTTCCCGCTTACCGCTAAAACGTATTTTTTCCCGCGACTGACATTTCAAAAACGCTAGTTTCAGCGGGAAAATCTCTAAATCGGCAACAGTGATCATTATGGTGGAAAAACAACTCCACAAGGTATCCACGGTTGTCTTAATAAGAATCAAGAATTTTATGAAATTTCCTGCCTGCAGCGCAGCTTTAGATTAAGATTTCTCTTTAGCTGGAAACATAAAAAAAAGAAACAGAAAAGATCCCAAAATAGTTGATAGCCTCCTTTTTTAATTATTTTTATAAAAAACCTCTTTCGTAAAAAAGATTATAATTTATTATAGCTTTAGAAGCATTATTTTAATTTGATAGCAAATATTTATGTTTTAATATAACTTTAACATAAATTTTTAGGTCGTGGCAACACTGCTTGCTTTAAAATAACTATACAAAATGTTGAAGTTACTTGTCGATACTTACGATATATGCCTTTACTCATACGCATTCAAAGGATTGCCCATAAGCATGCGTGTTTGTTCATACTCATACCGGTCGATATACAAACTTATTCATGCTCATACTTATTGGTAGTCATACCTGCCTGTACTCGTGCTCGGTGGCGTATGAATAGGTTATAAGTATTAAAAATATAACTTTTTGGCTTTCTCTTACTAAGCACGTTGGTGCACTTATAGAACGTTTAAAAACGTGTCATATGTTTTCCCATACATAGTGATGGGAATCAAAAATGTTCAAATGATGACCGTTGTGCAGAAAAGGTACCACGTGACTTAAATGGTATTAAAACAGAATTTTGTGTATGTAAAAAATGTTATAAATTATAAATATTATAAATTTACAATAAATAAATTTGTATTTTAGCATGTATAAATTTTTAGCATACATATATTGTAAATGTACACCAAACAAGGTGTTGATACCATTTAAAGTCTTTTATATGTTTCACATTTCCATTGTATGTGTATATGCATTTGTTTAATTTAAACATCTAAACTAGGGTTTCTAATTTCCCGAACTTATTCTATTCCCGGGAAACTAAACAAAAAAAATCTTATTCCCGGGAATCCCGGGATTCTTTTAATAAAACAATGATTTCATTAAATGAGTTCAAGACAAAAGTTTTTACATTTTTAAAAGAATATATACGTATACAACAGTCTAAAAAAATTAGCTTTATTAATTCCACAGAAAACCAAAACAAAACTAAACAAATTGTTACATTCATATGTACATTAGGGCCATAACCAAATTTTTGGCATAGTACCACGGAGTGGCCAATAATGTTTTCGTAATAAAACCACCTATCTCCCGTCGTTTTGAAAAAAAACCTCACGCAGGGAAGCAAATTTCTCAAACCTTCCAAGAAATTTTGAACCGCGATGAATTGTAAGCCGTAGAAAAATTTTTAAATCTAAAGCAGTGGATAAATTCCAAAAATGCATTTAAGTGATTCGTATAGGAATATATACAAATATCAGGTGTATAACTTTTAAAATTTCCGTGAGATAAAAATGGTTGTTTTCAAACTTCATCCCGATCCTTGCGTGAACTTTTTTAACAATCCGAAAAAATTATCATATTTTTTATTAACAAGTTTTAATGTTCTACACTATACTATACCGTTTTTGATATTCGCAAAAAGTGTGAAAAATTTATTTATTTTTTTTTTAGATACCACGAATTATTAAAACCTATTAATATTTAGTAGTTACTATTAATAGCAACTTAGTAAAATGAATTTTCTTTTAAGAAAAAATTAAAGCATTAAAACTTATTAGAGATTATATTTTTGATATGTATATTGCCTGCTGCCGAAAACGTGCTCTCGTTCTCTACGGACTTTGGTTTTATAGTAAGAAGCACATCATACAAAGATTATAAATTTGTTGGCCTGTTACCCGTGAATTCATAGACGTCAAATTATTTCTTTAAGATTTTTTGTGGCTTTAGTATTACTTTACATTTATTTTTTTAGAATTTGTAGATGGTTCTGGTGTTGGTAATGGTGTATCGTGTACATTTTAATTTTCTACTTCAAGAAGCTTTTAGACATTTCATCAGAAATTAAAAAGGCCGTTGATTTATTGGCGTAGGAAAAATAGTTCGATTTGTAGGTAGTTTTAAGTAATTTTAGTAAAGAATATATTTTTATTGCTCGTTTTTTGATTTCAACGATGCTAACAAATTAAAATAATTTAAGGCCTGTTCGTCGATAGCGAATGAAGACTTCGTTCGCTTAAATTACATTTAAAACAAAAACAAATTTTAAAATATTGTTTTTGTTTTACATGTAAGTTAAGCGAACGAAGTCTTCATTCGCTATCGACGAACAGGCCATTAATTTTAAATTCTCGAAAATTCCCGGAAAATTTTTCCCGGGATTTATTTAAAAAATATGTCCCGGGATTCCCGGGAATTCTTTCCCGCGTAGAAACTCTAATCTAAACATATGTATATTTTTATATATGGAAATATGTTGTATTGTAAGTTGTTTTGTCGCAATTCCATAGATATACTGAAAAAAGTACCAAAAAATAAGATCAAAATTACCCGCATTCAATGTAACATACAAGCCGCTCATCACTGTTTTACAAATGTCACGTAACAACGGCATGAAATTCTATTTATACAGATTGGTACGTTGCAACTACGGTACATTGCATTTCGGTAAGCTTTTGTATTGGTTTTCATATAACAAAAAGCGAACAGCTGATGCATACAGTACAGATACGGTACAGCAACGTTCGCCTAACTGAGCCTTTATGCTATGTTCATACGACGATATAAACCACTGGTTTCGCTCTCTGAAACTAGATTGCCAAACATGCTGTTCATACGATTCGTTCTTGTTTCATTTTGACATTTTTTTTGTGTTGTTAGTGTGATTCTTTTTAAAATAGATAAAAAAGTAAATTAAACTTTTTTTTTTTTTTTTTTTTTTTTTTTTTTATACATTATTTATTTATTGAATCTTCATATATTTAATATGAACTAACAATAATTAATCAAATCTTATCCTAATACTTTATTTGTGTCCGGCCAGTGCCAGACAAAAATTTACTTCATCACGGGTTCTGTTCACTTATATAGGTGTTTATCGCTCATCTAGTTGGGTAAGTGCTGCAGTGTCTCTTCTCCTTAAGCGAGTGTGTCCGCCATGATTTAAAATATTTCGAGCTAAAGGATTTGGGTGTTGTTCAAGTCTTTTTAAATATTTTACTGCATATTTTGTAATCATAGTTTTTACTAATGGCACGTTGAGATCCTTATGAATGTTTGAGTTTTTAACATACCAGGGGGCGGCTGTGATTATTCGAAGAAGTTTATTTTGGCGCCTTTGAATTTTTTCGATATTAGAGGCCGAGGCAGTGCCCCATAGTTGAATACCGTAGCACCAGATAGGCTTTAAGATAGAGTTGTAAAGTAGAAGCTTGCAATCGAGACTAAGAACAGAATTTCTTCCAATAAGCCAATGAATTTGGATGGCTTTTAGTTTCATTTGAGTTAATTTTGCCTCTATATGGCATTTCCACGTTAATCGCCGATCCAGATGTATACCGAGATATTTTACATGCGAATGTTGAGGAATAATTTGATTATTGATTGTAATAGGGGGGCAAGATTCCCGGCGCAGGGTGAATGTTATATGTACGCATTTTTGCTCATTGACCATTATCCTCCATTGTCTTAGCCATATTTCTAGTTGAAATATATGATGTTGTAGATAACGAGATGCTTCATAACGGTTTTCGTGGACGCTTAGAAAAGCTGTATCGTCGGCAAATGTTGAAGTTTGGGTGTAGTTGTTTGTTGGCATGTCCGAAGTATAAATTAAGTATAATAGAGGGCCCAGGATGCTGCCCTGTGGGACTCCAGCGCCAATTGGCTGAGGTGAACTTAAGAAATTTCCTTCTTTAATAATAAATTGACGACCGACTAAGTAGCTTTCTAACAGTTTGTGTGTGTTTGCTGGTAAATTTTGCTTCAATTTGTGTAATAAGCCTTCATGCCAGACTTTGTCAAAAGCTTGCGAAACATCGATGAAGAGTGCTGAGCAATATTTTTTTTCTTCAAATGTTTTTCTTATGACATTTACTATTCGATGAGTTTGTTCAATTGTGCTGTGTTTTCTTCTAAATCCGAATTGATGGTTTGGAATACATCTATTTTCACTTAAAATTGGTGTTAATTTTGAAACTAATAATTTCTCAAACAGCTTTGACATATTTGATAATAAGCTAATAGGCCTATAGGACTCAACTTTTGTATGATCTTTGCCTGGCTTTGGTATCATGTTAACTAAGGAAACCTTCCATTTTTGAGGATAGTATTCAAGTCGTAAAATAGCGTTAAAAATAAAAAGAATAATTTTCTTTGCTACGCGAGGTAGCTCTAATAGCATTTTATTGCTGATCTTATCAATGCCAGGTGCCTTCTTAGTGTTTAATTCACAAATAACCTTTTCGATTTCTCTTATCTCAAATCTTAGGGGAATAGCTGCTCTAGCAGCAACAGGTGGTAAATCGACCGCAATATTGTGAGATATATTAGGTGTAAATGAGTTTTTCAAGTGACTTACAAACAGATTTCCTTTTTCAACATCATTTCTTGCCCAACTTCCATTTAAGTTTCTTAATGGTGGTTTAGAGACAACTGGCCTTTTGAGATTTCTAGCTGCACGCCATAATGAGTAGTCCGATTGTGGAGTTGCATCAAGTTCCTTAAGATATTTTTCCAGAGAAGCCGTTTTCTGAGTCTGCAATAACTTTCTTAATCTTTTTGTACACTCTTTTAGCAAGTTCTTAAGTTGAGGGGATCTGTGCAATTGCCACTCTCTTCGTGCCCTCCTTTTTTCAGACAAGAGACGCTCGACATCTGTGGAATATATTTTAATAGTTTTTGTTTTTTTGGGGGCAATATTGGAATGTTGAACAGCTAGTTTCAGAAAACTGTCAAAATTATCAATAGAACGATCTACATACTCCGGTGTACTGAGCGGAATATTTTCTGTGCAATGGGCACTGAGATATTTTTTATATTTTAACCAATTTATTTGTGTGGCTGACGTCGCTAGGTAACCAGTCGGAGATACAATTCTATTGGGGTTCATTATAGTAACAATTGTAGGTGTGTGGTCGGAAGATAATTCTAGGGAAGCTTCAACGTGAATCGTTTCTGTGGGGATGTTTTTAACCACGCCAAAATCGATGACATCTGGAATTTTTTGCGGATCAGCAGGCCAATATGTTGGTTGGCCGCTC
Source organism: Pollenia angustigena (assembly GCA_930367215.1). Classification (NCBI taxonomy): domain Eukaryota; kingdom Metazoa; phylum Arthropoda; class Insecta; order Diptera; family Polleniidae; genus Pollenia; species Pollenia angustigena. The sequence goes on along the minus strand of OV884057.1, from coordinate 180,736,729 downwards.
GCGACAACATTTAAATTCATTTTAGAGATTGTATTAAACAAAACACGACCCTTTGGTGTTATTAGTCGTGACCCCCAGAAGGTATGTTTAGCGTTATAATCGCCAGCGGCCAGGAAACAGGGTCCTAGTGATTTATAATATTCACAATATTGGCTTTCTGATATTGAAAATCTAGGTGGAGAGTATAAAGATGAGATTACAATGCTACGATTCAGCTCTTCAACACAAATGTTCGTTGCTTGGAGATAATCCTCACGATGATCACCCATTAGGTAGTGTTTGACTCGATTTTTTATCAAAATGGCAGAACCTCCACAAGCTCTATCTCGAGGGTCCTTGGTATCATATAGTATATAACCATTGATTTTAAACGTATTTCTTGAGGTCAAATGAGTTTCAGAAACCATCATGACATCAATTTGTTTATTTTTAAGAAAGTATTCTAATTCATTTTTATGTTGGCGGATGCCGTTTGCGTTCCAAAAACAGATTTTTAAACAGTTCATGGCTTGTTAAGTACAGATTGCAATAACATCGATTGCATTCTAAGAATTTCCTGCATCATATTACCCATTGTGTTCGTAAAATTAGTTACTGTTTGCACTAATGTTTCCATGGTTTGTTCTAGACGACTTAAATTTGAAACTGGAGTTTCATCATTACTTGGCGCAGCACCTTGCATTGGCACATGGTTTGATTTTACGACGTTAGCATAAGAGGTTCTGTTATTACTAGGCTGCGGAGCCTGAATGTCACCAGTGCTTACTTGATTTGTTACCTGCATTTGAGGGGGATTAGTTTTCGGTCCAACTGACTGCTTGACGATGGTATATACAGGGCATCCTCTATAATTGGCAGTGTGATTACCGCCACAGTTGCTACATTTTTTTACGTTGGGGTCGGTTTTAGACTTATCGCAAAGATCTGTACCATGTAATTCACCACATACTACGCAAACAGGGGGTAAATAGCAGTAGGCCTTAGTATGACCATATTCTTGACAGTTTAAACATTGAACGGGCCCATTTCTTTTGTGTGGCTCTTCTATAGTTACTCTTCTATAGAGAATATATTTCAAATTGTAAATAGGGTGCGTTTCATTTTTTTTAAGCTTTACGTCGCCGGGTTCAAACTCCACTCGAAAAAGTGGTTGGGGGATTTTTTCTCTATTTTTAATATTTACTACATGTTTTATTTTGAAGCCTTTTTCTTCGAGGAATGTTTTTACCTCTTCTGGGTCCACACATGAGTCAATTCCCTTAATCACTACCTGGAGACCTTTACTGCTTTTCAGTTGGTATGTATAAAAGTTTTTTTTGAGTGCTTCAAATTTGTTTATAATTTTGCGAAAATCATTCTCATTATTGACTTGTATTTTTGTCTCGTTTATACTACCACGCTTGATAGCAGCTACGTAAAACGAGTTTTCACCTATCACCGATATCAAACTCTTTATGAGCTCATTTGAGTTTTGCTCCCTAAGATATATCGGGGGAGGCTTGGACGATTTTATGACGTTTGGTGCTTCAGAGGATTCATCCTCCAGAATTGCAAAACGATTTTGAGAATTTATTTTATCAAAAGATGGTACTTTTGAGGCCGAAGCAACTGCTGCAGAGGTAGGGCTGCGACCCCGTTTAAGCACTGTTATGTACCTGTCCATACCAACTTGTACTTGAGGCTTTTGACAACTTTTTACTTGAGATTTTTCCATGTCTTCTGTGTTTGAATTCATGGTATCATTTTTTGTAACTAAGATTGTTTTTGCCGTTGCGGCAACACTTGCAGGCACTAGCGAGAGATTAATACTTCTTAAAGTATCAGCATCAACCGTCTTTGTAAAGACTGAGGGCGAAAGGGAACGTGTTCTAACAATTGGTTTAGCCGTTAGGTAGTTAATATTGTTTTGTTTTGTTTTGTTTATTTCAGTATTGCATTCTTTAGCACTAACTGTAACGTATGCATTTCTTTCGTCTATTTTTATTGTTGTTACATTGTGACTACTCATACAAAAAGTTGTTTTTGTTTTTCACCGTTTTGCTGTGCTTTTTTTTTTATTATTTATTGTATTTACACCAAAATTAAGAATTTTAAACTAAATGTTTTTTTTCAGTATATGTATACATACATATGTATGTACATTTATACATATATATTTTTATTTTATTTTTATTAACTTTTCGTTTTTGATAATTGTTCACCTTTATGTTAAGAATTTACTTAAAAAATGCGTCCATTCGCTAAATTGTTATATTAAAAAAATCAAATGTAATTAATAATTCAAATTGTATGCGGGGTTAAGAATACGCGTCTGTATCACAACAAAGCACAAACCGAATTTAATTAAACTTAAAAATCTATTATTTAATACTTTTATTATGTTATTATTATCACTTTATTTTATTAAACATCAATTGGTATTTGGTTTTTTTTCTTTGTTTTGATTTTTTTGAGAGCCAGTTCAGATAAACTAACGATAACTGTTATCAAAATTGGAGATGATAGTACATTTTTCCTGTTTCGCAGCCTGTTTCAAAATGGAACGACCTGTTTCGCTCTCAAAATGTTGCGCAAAAATTGCGCCATAATTTCGTGTTGTTGTGTCTCATGTAAAATTTTGGGGAAGTTTTTCATTTTACTTTTGGGGCCATATTTCCTGGGGTCATTTCGCTCACCGCCCTTTAGATAGTAATGTTCCCTTTATTTAAGAAAATTATGTGAGCTAAACGCGCCCATTTTATTTTATTCTATGCATTTTATTTTATGCTATTCTAAATGTTCGTGGGTCTAGGAATGGGCAAAAAATATCGATATATCAGAATATCGATATTTAGTAAAAATTTATATATTTATATATCGCCGATATTTAAAATACCGATACATAGATATTGAAATACGACTATCGAATTCACTGCATCACATGTTTTTTTAAACTACAATGAAGATGTGAAATGATTGGCATTTATAACAAACTTGAAAACATTTATTTTATGCGGTTTTGGAACAATATGTGCCTTTATATATTTGCAATAATAATTTGTGCGTGTATATATTAATTTTTTTAATTTGGTAACAGTTTCAACAAAATACGTTCGATATATCGATATTTTTGAAATAATAAATATCGATACTCTTAAAAAATATCAATCCGATATATATCGATATTTTTTTTCAATATGCCAATTCAATTTGTCAATTCACATGGAGGCTTTTACGACGTCGCTTTGTCGACGTCTCTTTTGGTTTGTTGGTCAGCGGTTTTGAAAAGAAAGAGGGGTAAACAAAACGACTCGTTTTATGTTTTGCATGTCGTTTTGTATATTTATCTTTTAACTTTTTCTTGTTAGGTTTTATTCTTTTTCTTACTTTGAAGTGTGTGGTTGAAAATACATTGAGACCTCGATTATCGAAAATAGACGGGATCGGCAGAATTCTTGATTATTTTTATGTTTTTTGTGTGTTTCTTATTTTATGTAAATATATAATGTACTTTTATGTTAACGTGAGGAAAAAACTAAATTTGGCAGAACATGCTTCCAGTACGTTGGGAAATTCTCTTTCTTCGTTTATTTAATTTAATTTAATTTGATTGTTCAAAAGTTAACGAAAACAAGATAATTCGTTTATAATATCGGATAACAGAGATAATGCTGGATAATAGAGGTAATTTAAATCAGTGCAAAAATAATTTTTTATTTTCCATTTAATTGAAGCTGCCTGTTAATCGAATGACGGGTAATCAAGGTCATTCTGTAAATAAAAAAAGACATGCAACCAAAAATCATCGTATGAACGCAAAGAGATTTTGGAAGTTGCTTTAAAAGGGAATCAAGGTAAAACGACGTCGTAAAAGCCCTCATGTGAATTGTGTGTTATTTCAATGCAATAAAGCATAGTTTTTGTAAAAACGTCAAAAAGTCAGAAAAATAAAATGACATCTCTCCAACACTTGCAAACATAAAAATGTATAAATATTTCTGCAACTACACGCCAAAGGAACTGCAGTTAGATTGAAAACAACGTAAATGTTTGATACAGAGGTATTGGTTAAAATTAGGGACGTAACGATATGCATTTTTGCCAATACGATACCGATATTAAAAAAGAAATATCGGCGATACCGATACGAATATAAAATTGAAATACAAGGAAAAGTTAACAAAACTCAAGCAGAGTAATTTTTACATATATTTTACAAAATTACAGTGTAAGAGATTATTAATATTTATAATTGATATTACATAATAAGATTTTAAAAGCAACGAATCAAATTTAAATTCATGGTGAAATTAACAAAAGTTAAATTATTTTTTGAGCAATAAAAAAAGCGTGAGACATTATTTATATTTTAAATTAAATGTAATAATATTTTTTTTTAAAAACAAAGTATTCTCAACTTTTGCAGAGATAGACGTTTTGCAAATCCGTTTAAATCAGACTGACAAGGGGAAAAAACTCTCACATGCCACAGAACTCATTTGAAAACCTGAAAGCCCAACTAAAATAACCTTAAGTTCGCTTAAGAAACTGTGCGACTACATGTAAATCATATGTGTCGAACTTAAGATAACTTTTTGTTAAAATTCATGCATCTGTCATTTGCTTAAGCAAAGTGCGAAACTGGTGTCATTTTCCGTATGGAATCAAATGGTTTTTGATTCTGCTTTTGTTTTCTTAAATTGTATTTGATAGACTTTTGTTTATTTTCGAGAGAAGCTTAAGCAAGCTTATGCATATAATAGTTGGACCTTAAGTATTTCTGCTCCATATCCCTAAATTTTGGTTAAAATATATTATTCCAATAAACAAGCGGTTATGCCTTTCTAGAAAAATGAGAAGATCTAAGGTATCTCTAGACTTCTTCATTAGCTGAACCACAGCGTAGGATGGACAGACGATCATCCTTCTCGAAATTTTCTTTTAAGATTTAAAAAAACGCTCCAAAGTTCAATTCTTGTAGACTTATTAGAGCTAAGTAGCTAGATATGACATTTTTCAATACATGACTTTGAGATTTTCAAGATTTGTGTCTCAAATTTTATATTTATTGAAACTAGATGACCCGTGCGAATATTTCGCACCGTAATTTTTATCAATGAAAATATTAATTTTTCAATTTCTAATTATTTTTCGTCATTAGTGTTAGAAATAAGCTTTAAAATGAGATATCATTCATTAAATTTGATGCGGTGGTATGGGAGATATTTGCAACCGACAAAAAAAAGTGCTTTAGAAATAATATATATGATGATTGTCAACTAAGTAAGTGGCCAATTTTTTGGACTCTGAACTGTGTTGCATTTCAGTTTATTCATTTAAATATTTCCGTTAACTAGCGGAAAAGCGTCAGGCATTGTAGCAATGGTTTTGCTATGGATTTTGTGGTATCTTCCAACTAACCCACAAAAAATTAATAAAAACAAGTAAGAAGGTATAGCCGGTCAAGCCCGAAAATATGATACCCTACACTACAGTAAATAAAACCATAATTGAGGTTTAGATTCACATAAAATTTCTTTGTGCATCTTTATGAAATTTGTCTTCCATTAAGTGATTTTAGGAAAGGGGTTTATAAGAGACCGATTGGACCTACCAGGACAACATTTTGTCATGTTAGATGATTTAAATTGCAATAAAATAAGTTTGGATCAAATTTAATCTAAAAACCAACATAATGAGATAGTTTATAGGCACGAAGACCCTATTCCGGAATTAAGCTTGTATGGGGGCTATGTGTTATTATGGACTGACTCACCCCCCTCGTGCTAATAAGAACCCATGTATTCGCAAGTTACACAACAAACGCGTAGAATTCCCATAGTTATCGAGAACATAAAGTAGAATTACTTTCTTCTTTAGCATGCGACAAAAAAGTAACCTAGACATAGAACCCGTGGTGTGGACCTCCAACCCAAGAATGAAAAGCAAATTTTTGTTGTTCTGTTTGATTTTATGCTCTGCTATTGAATATGTTATTGCTCTTAGCTGTAATGCAAAAAAAAAGCATTGGAAATTTAATTGTTTGTTCAAAAAAAATATAAAAAAGGTGTATCGTCAGTAATATATTACCGATACCGATATATCGGCGATATTTTAGATTCGGTGTTCCTTACTTCCCTAGAACAATACAAACATATTTTTTTTCTACAAAACAAAAATTATGTACTTTGGAATTCAGCTCAAAAAATATAACAATTTATAATTAATCTCATGTTTCTCGGTAAAACTTTTGTACTATAGTTAACGAGCCGGAAGAAGAACTAGTAAGGAGGTCTTCTAAATGGGCCTTTTTTGCATACACTAGGCCTCACACCCACATTTACATTGCATTTCCAATATAATTGGCATGTCATTGGAGAACGTCTTTTCTTCTTACATCCAAAAGGCTTCTAGAGGGCCTCCTAAAATAAGTAAAAATTAGGAATAATTGTTGCTGCTAATACTGCCCTCCTAAGAAAGAAAGTCACATTTCCATTTTAGTAGTTTTGAGCAGGGCAGGAAAAAGTTCTACTCGCGAGCACAGTTCGAGTCAATTCTCTCGTTGTATTTTTTTAACTAGCGAGTTTTATCTTTAAAGCAGCATACATTTTAAAATGAGAGAATTGACTCGAGTAGCATTTTGTCCTACTCTGCTCAAAACTAAAATGGAGTTGTGGCCTTCTTTCTTAGAAGGGCAGAATATTGTAAAGTGAGAAAATCATAAAATTACTATACAATTTGATCTTAAGCAATATTCTCAAAACCTTTTCAAATTATTTTGTCATTTGACTTCAAATTGCTAATGACTTGAATATAAACATTTCACAAACAATGTGTTCTCAATTCGTTATCGAATTGTTATTAAGTGCTATTCTCAAATTAAAAAAAGCATTTTAACATGGCGATTAAAGTCAAATGCATTTTACACATATAGAAAAATTACTTGACAGCAAAAAAAAAAAGAAATAAAAATATTAACTATGTGTAAGAATACTAGCGAAGACGATTCTAGAAATAAAGGTGAGGATTTTTTCTTTCCAAGAATTAACGGACAGAGAGAAAGTTATGTATTTCATTCTTCAGCTGCTACAATCATGCCGAATGTTAAGGTGACAGTTTATTTTAGTAAGAAATAAAGTTAAACTAAAAAAAAAAAACTAAAATTACACAATTATTTTTCATTTATGTTCCACATTGTATTGAAAAACAAAAAAAAAAACATTGAAAGCAAGTTGAATATACATAAATGGATTTCTCCATTTGAAAAAAATTTCCATATTTGTTAAAAATGCTATGGTTTTTAAGATATTTTCAAATTATTATCAAACGTTTGTAAGAGCAAGATTTTGAAAGGCTTTGTCCTCGAACGAAAGTTTCAAAAGGTTAAATATTTTGTAAAAAGCATTCTAGATGACATTTTCAAAAAGATCAATTAAAAGGCCTGAAGCGTGGAAGTACTTTCAGTTTTTCCCGCTGGGTAGCTTAGATTCAATTGACAACCAATATGTAAGTATTTAATCTGTAACCTATAGTCTTAATATATGTATTTATGTACTTAGTATTTACAATAAATATATTTACACAGACACACGATTATTATTGCAAATTAATTACAACAACAACAAAGTCTCATATGGTTACATTGTGCTTATTTAAGTTTAGGTTATTTTGTCTAATTCAGCTTTTGTATGTTTGTAAAATGACTCTTGTCCGGTGGATGGTGCGATAAGTGCTGAATTTCAAATATTGATGCTTATTAATTAATTTTTTTTTATTCTGGAGAAAACATTGTGTTGCTGGAACATTGAGTTTGTATAATTGAACCAGTCATTATCATGACTATATTATGAATTAAGTTTTTTTATTCGTTTGTTTAAATTTTGTTAAAACTTACAGATATTTCATAAGAAACTGTTTTAAAAAAGTGCTTACATTAGGGATGCCAATTGAGATTGATTTTAGAAAATCCCGGGATTTGAGATTTTGTAATCCCGATCCCGGGATTTCGGGAATTTTCGGGATTTTTTTACATAAACAGCACTTTTTATTTATATATGAATTTTCAAAAGGTATTATATATATATAACATATATTTTTAAAAAAGAAAAATAAGAATTATAAAAATAAAAAATACAACTGAGATATAATTTTTAATAATTTTTTTTGTATAGAGTATAAAAATTCAATAAAAACGAAAATTTTTGTACACAAAAGTTGATATATTAAAAATCCCGAAAAACCGCGGGATTAATAAAAATAAATCACGGGATTCGGGATTTTTCTATCCCGAAAAATCCCGGAATTCAGGATTTCCCGTCTGGCATCCCTAGCTTACACATAGCATCTTATATTTGTAGTATTATAATATTCTAATTGTAATATGATGCATTACATCATGTTAAATTGAAAATATGTTTTTAAATATGTATAAGCATAAAACAAAAACCATTGCTAAATTAAAATAAACAAAAACACATTTATTTGTTTGTAAGCACAAAATCAACAACAAAACAAAAAGTCAGTCGGTCAGATAAGGCCATTTGATACTCTATACCACAAAATTAATACTAAAAACTTTTTGGAGTGCACTCCATTTGGGGCCAATAGGCAGTGATTAACCCATCAGAACAAAATTATATTGTGAAGTTTAAATTAATATAAGAACTATTTGTGACGGATATTATCCAGATACCATACAAAAATTATTCCATCTAAACTGAATTTGCTTAATTTTATTGACGATTCGAAAGTATGTTTACATGCAGTTTGTTTATAATATTGATGAAATTGAGCAAGTTGTCCTTTAAGTACTAAAGTTATGCGCATAAAAAGTCGGTGGGATTAGAGAAGTCGGCGTGGCACCTCCCAGACAATAAAGCTTTCAGTATTTCTGGAGAAGAACATCAGTTACAGGTTTTAAATTTGGTGCGAATTTCTCAGCCATCAATGCAAAACATATGTCAAAAAGTGGGTTAAATTTCAGAAGTGGGCGGGGCAAAAATTATAATTATTTATATCTGAAGGACGGCAATAAGTAAAGCTTTCAAATCTGGCACAAATAGCTTAGTTTCAATGTTCAACAACTGTCAACAAGTGGGCGGGATTGGTAACATAGGCGTGGCTCAAAAAAGAATTCTGTACGTCTGAAGAACGGCAATAAGTAAAGTTTTTAAATTTGGTACAAACGGCTGGGTTATTTATACACAATATCTGTCAAAAACTTGGTGGGAGGGGATACAATATAAAGACATTATAAATGTCTGTTTAACCAGAGAAAGGAAACAGCCAAGGGTTTCAAATTTTTTACAACTTCATATTAGATAAATAGGCGTGGTACAAACAGAATTATGTATACCTGAAGAACGGTTTGTGTAAAATTGTCAAAATTTGGTACACATATTATGAAAATCATTACAAAACATCTCAAAACAAGGACTGATTTTGAAAGTGGGCGGGGTTCCTCTCATACACAGACAATATAAATTTCCTTATCTCTTAAAACGGTTATTAAAGGGGTATTTAAACATTTTATTAATTTTATTTCAACAATTCAAAGCGAAGCGCACTGGGTTGAGCAACTGGAAAATAATATGACAGTGCAACAAACTTCAGGTCCTCACCGCCAGCCTCAATACGAAACTAGACTATTTGAACAGTAAATCTGCCAAAGGGTTTAAGTTAGCTCGGGTTCCGAAAATATCGTCCCCTAAAGTTTTTAAATTTTTTAAAAAGGCGTTTAGTATAAGTCAAAAAAATATACTAAATGTTCTTCTAAGATAAAATACTATTTCAGATGTCTTCAGTAGAACTTAGAATATATTAACCCTCTTAAACTAATTTTTAAGGGTGACTTTTGTACTTTTTTTACTTCCACACAAAAGTATACTAAACTGCACTTTAGAAATTTATAATGTTCCACGAATATTTGCTGCATCAAATTTCCGGGCCTTGAAATTTTTGAATTTCTCGAAAACCCGCTTAACATACATTGTACGATTTTTTGGTCTTACAAGACCTCTAGGGAAATTTTACGCATAAAATAAAGTGCCGTTTTAGTATACTTTTGTGTGGAAGTTAAAAAAGGACAAAAATAACCAGTTGAAATAAATGTTAGAGGGCTAATAAATATATTCTAAGCAAAGAATCGCCATACAATTCTACTGAAGACATATGAAATCGTCCCCTCAATATAACAATAGCGTATAAATGTTTGGGGTTTTGAGAAAATCGTGTTTAAAGTTTTTGTCAAATCGGATTTCTATGAAAACCTCAATATCGCGGTAAATAAAAATTTAAACAAAATATAAGATTTAAAAATTCTTCATGTTGGATTTTTCGACAAATACATAATACCGTTTCTTGTCTTTAATTGACCAATTTTTTTATTCTTCGCATCCTTAAAGGCCATAATTATGCCATTCAAAGTGCAAGTCCTCCTTATAGGCTATTTTATGTTTTAAGGAATTCGTATGATGTATCTGATACACTATTTTATTTTGTATGGTATAACAGCGTATTCAATAATTTTACGGTACATTTATTAAAATATTTGATTTCAAAAATATACATTTGTAACATTTCAAATATTCATTACTTTCCAATTTGGGTTATTATAAACCAAAAATGATGACAAATTAAGGTATACATACCAGAGAACCTCAAATCTCACTATTTTTGTGCATTTATTCATACGCTAAAATTTACAATAACTCTATACATGCAAAACAAAGTTCAACGTTGGTAATTTTTTTTTCCTTTCGTACACATTTGATATTTTCATTTATTCGTTTTTTATTGAAAGTGCTTTATTTGCATTTTTGTTGCTCACGCAATATAACACAACTGAGTAAATTCAAAAGAGCACATTCTCTATTCTTTTGTTTACATTAACAACAACAACAATAAACAACGATGAGACGCTTTTTCAAAATTAACAACAATAAAAACAACAATAACAAAAATACATTGTACCTACTACTACTACTACTGTACTTTTTGTTTCTATGGAAATTGTGTGTACCTACATAAGTATGTGTGTTTAGTTTCATTTAAATTTTTTTTTCTTGTACTACATAGTTAATGCTGCATAAATACATGAGTAATGATTGTTTGATTTCTGGCTCTTTCGTTTGTATTTTTTGTTTCTTTACCAAACAATCATTTGCGCTCAGAACACTTAGAATCTTTATAAAAAAAAACGAAGGCAACGATTGTATAGATAACAAAGCACGATGTGCGTTATTTGAATGACTGCAAACCAGCAGCGAATATTTGCGGTTGCGCTAGTTTGACTGTATGACCCGTAAACGAGTGTATTTGTTGTCATGTATTAAATGCGATTTTTTTTCAAATGTACAAAGCCATTCTCTGATACATACATTGCGTAAATCATAAATAACTAGAAGTTCATTCGTCTTCTTTCTCTTCCTCTGCTACATCTGGCTCATCTAAACAATTTCGCTTCTTTCCTACAAGTTATAAAAAAATGACTGCGAGAGAAGAATTACATTCTTCTTGCTAAAATTTTGGAGATCATGCAGCTTTCGTCGGAATGAAACTATTTCTCAAACAATAGTGTATATTATTATAAGCTATTTTAAAAGTTAAAGTTTTCATAAATTGTATTTTTTTCTACAGGCTAAAATGGAGTATAATGCGTATACACTATTATCCTTTTAACAACTTTGTAGTGTCAATTTCAAGTAATATAACGCATACGAGCTCACACACTTATTGAAGGAACATTTTGAACAGGAAATTATACATTATTTTTTTCAACTGTACTGTTTGCACAAAGTTACGTAGACAGCCAGCTATCCGGACGGACATCGTAAGATCGATATAGAAAATGACTCTTATCGATCGAAATACTGAAAGGTCTTTTACCAATATTTCTATATGTAACGCACGTCAACCCACACGCATAACACCCTCCCCGCTTATGGTGGTGTAGGGTATACAAATAATAATAGAAAACATTTGCCATTTGTGTATGATTAAGTGTGACTGTGTAATTCCGTCTAGTCATGAGTGTAATAAGGTTTCATATTGAACGTATTAATCTGTTTTTTTTTTCTTTTGTTTCAATGATTTTGGGTCACTTGCACTTAAGTTGTACTTGTTTTGCACTTAACTGTTACTAATTACAATGCACTAAATGTATTTTGAGTCATTGTGGTTGAAGTATTTTCTTCGTTTTACTGTTATTGTGTTGTGTGTGTGTGTTTTTTTTATTTATTTATGCTGTAAGCCATATTAAAATTCAGATCAAATCAATAAAAGTTCAATTAATGTAACCCTTTTTTATTATTATTGAGAGAGTTGTAGAAAAAAATGCTTTTTTCAAGTGGATTGAACTATAATTGTCTTCAAGCTTGATTAGAGTGAAGTCTAATGATTGTAGATACAATGATAATTTTTGGTGGGGTGCTATAAGGCCATGGGACATAAAGCCATATTGCGTCAAGTCCCATTCCATTGAGCTATAAGGGCATATGCTATTAAGTCTCAATATATTGGGACTTAACGCCATAAATTTTTTCCGAAAAATTAGTCATAAAGCCATATTTTTGATAATGATTGCATGTCACCCTATTTCATGTAAAAAATGCATTGTTGTTTCATGTCGCCCTGTTTAATGTGCCCAATGAACTTTTCTCCTCTATGGTATAAAAAAGCGGCTTCGCTAACTAAAGCTTCTCTGCATAGCCGGCCATCGACCAGACGAGAGGATTTTCTCCTCTATGGTATAACAAAGACCGCCCAGCCGAAGGCCGGCTATACAGAGAAGCTTTAGTTAGCGAAGCCGGTCTTTGTTATACCATATAAGCATTTGTAACGCAAAACATCAAATGGGACACAAAAACATAATGGCTTTATGTCCCATTCTACTAAAATTGATATGAGACTTAAGGCCATATCAAAATTATGGCTTTATGTCCGTTTGAATAGAGACATAAAGCCGTTATGTCCTATGGTCTTGTGACACCCCACCTAATTTTTAGTTTGCTTATTTTTTTGTAAACATATTATGATTGCGTTATTGCATGAACGTTGTTTCCCTAAGCATTTCTATGTTAACTACTCGCATTAAACAAAAACATTTCAAATCAATCATTTAGTTTTTTATCATAAGCCAAAAATTATTTTTTTGCAGAGATAAAAATGGTTGTGACATTATAAAATTGTAATAGATAACCATACTATGTCTGCAGTGACCATGTAATGGTTTTTGTAATAATAATAAAGTTGAAGATTTTCATCTAAAAATAGAATAGTTTTCTATTAAAATTTAGAAGCATGCAGAAGAAACGATTAATTTTTACTAGTCATTTTACCCCACTGTGCGTTATCGTCATCTATGAAAGTGGCAAAGGGAAGTTTATGGACGTGTAAATTACGAAATAATATTTGGCAACAATAACCACAATATCAGCAAATCATAATGATGGATTAATAACAGATAATTATAAATAAATATATTCAGGTATGTGATGGAAATCGATTTCGTTGTCCAAACTTTTTTAAATCGACAAAACAAGTGATATGGTAACATACGTCGAATTAATGTACCCTTTTCATGTTCCATTTTGTTTCATTAAAAATAAAGTGTTTTTACCATGTGATGAATTTCGTTAATGCCAGTTTAAATTCGATTTTAAATCGTCTTACTTTATATTACCGAAAAGCGATGATGTGTACCACAAATTTAAGTAAAACGTTGTTAAAAATATTAAAGAGCAATTTTTTATTGCACGCATATTTATGCTGAGGAATGCATACGAGTAATCTCCAATAAGATACTTTAATTTAATTAATGGAAACTGATATAAACTGAGTATATAAAGGCCTGTTCATTAATATAATACTGAATTGCTTTGATGGGCATTATTTTGCGGTGCTTTTTGACAGCATTATTTTTCGCAAATGCACCACATTATGCCCCTTCATTGCATCATAAATTAATGTACTGCGTATTTGCCATTTGCTTGCACATCATCATCTTAACCAAAAAAAATGTATACGCCTTATTAATGTTAAGTGTGACGTGACTGGAAAGTCTGTGTTAAGAAGAAAATTGCAACTAACAATATTAACTGGAGGAGGTCCTTATAATCATCATATATATAATATTTCTAAAGCACTTTTTTTGTCGGTTGCACATATCTCCTATACCACCGCATCAAATTTAATGAATGATATCTCATTTTAAATCTTATTTCTAACACTAATGACGAAAAATAATTAGAAATTGAAAAATTAATATTTTCATTGATAAAAATTACGGTGCGAAATATTCGCACGGGTCATCTAGTCAAATATATATTTGAAAAAAAGAGAAAGCGGTTGGCTAAGTTTATGGACTATACTCTTTGCCCGACGAAATAAAATTACAACGGGAATAAAAGCTTGGTTTAACTGATGATCCATTAAGACCGAAAAATAACTTGGCAAAAGAAATTCCAATATGTCTATAACATCCCCAGTGCATCTAAGAGATCTGCCAGAAAATTTCAAGCAAAATATGAAGATATAAAATACTATTTAAACCAATATTTGTTGATAAAATTTATGAAATGAATGTTGATAAAAATAAAATTTTCTTTTAATATTTTACAAATCGTGTATAATTTCTTGTTCAAAATTTTCCTTTAATAAGTGTGCAAGCTCATATGCGTTATTTTACTTAAAATTGCCACTCCAAAATTGTTAAAAGAATAATAGTATCAACGCATTATACCCCATTTTAGCCTGTAGAAAAAAATACAATTTATGAAAACTTTAACTCATAAAATAGCTTATAATAATATACACCATTGTTTGAGAAATAGTTTCATTCCGACGAAAGCTGCATGATCTCCAAAATTTTTGCAAGAAGAATGTAATTCTTCTCTCGCAGTCATTGTTGAGATGAGCCAGATGTAGCAGAGAAAGAGAAAGAAGACGAATGAACTTCTAGTTATTTATGATTTACGCAATGTATGTATACCTTAATTTGTCATAATCTTTGGTTTATAATAACCCAAATTGGAAAGTAATGAATATGTGGCACTGAATTGACAAAACTATGAATTAATCACGGTTTTTTAATGTTACAAATTACAAACAATAAATTTCAAGTGTTTTTATCAATAATAAAAACTGGGAATTAAGCACGAATAACAAAATCTTTTGAAATTAAAATTTTGTATTCCCAAAAATTGAAATTACTTTTTGATAATAAACAGGCAGTGCACGGCCTAAAAACACTTAATTGACAACATCTTTTGTAAGTTGTTGTTTTTTTTTTCATTTTGTTTTTCTTAACCTACTTACAACTACAATTAATGTTGAGAGAATTTCAACTAATTGTAGTGTTGTTTATTGTTGATGTGTTTTGTTTAAACTTTGATATTGTTACAAGTAGAACTGTTGCTATTATTCTTATACGTTTAACAGTTTTATTTGGTTTAATATCTTTAGTTTGTCTAAAACCTTTATGGATGAAGTTTCCTGATGATCTGGCCTAAGCAACCAGTGAAATGCATAGGAATAGCTTATCCCATCAACAATAAATTTCAAGTGTTTTTATCAATAATAAAAACTGGGAATTAAGCACGAATAACAAAATCTTTTGAAATTAAAATTTTGTATTCCCAAAAATTGAAATTACTTTTTGATAATAAACAGGCAGTGCACGGCCTAAAAAACACTTAATTGACAACATCTTTTGTAAGTTGTTGTTTTTTTTTTTTTTTTTTTCATTTTGTTTTTCTTAACCTACTTACAACTACAATTAATGTTGAGAGAATTTCAACTAATTGTAGTGGGGAAATGTAAGATGAGATGAACCCACTGTTGTTTATTGTTGATGTGTTTTGTTTAAACTTTGATATTGTTACAAGTAGAACTGTTGCTATAATTCTTATACGTTTAACAGTTTTATTTGGTTTAATATCTTTAGTTTGTCTAAAACCTTTATGGATGAAGTTTCCTGATGATCTGGCCTAAGCAACCAGTGAAATGCATAGGAATAGCTTATCCCATCAACAATAAATTTCAAGTGTTTTTATCAATAATAAAAACTGGGAATTAAGCACGAATAACAAAATCTTTTGAAATTAAAATTTTGTATTCCCAAAAATTGAAATTACTTTTTGATAAGTTACAAATTAATATTTTTGAAATCAAATATTTTAATAAAAATACCGTAAAATTATTGAATAAAACAGCGTATACCATACAAAATAAAATAGTGTATCAGAAACATCATACGAATTCCTTAAAAAATAAAATAGCCTATATGAAGGAATTGCACTTTACATAACATAATAATGGTCTTAAAGGATGCGTAGAATAAAAAAAAATTGGTCAATTTAAAGACAAGAAACGGTTTTATGTATTCGTGAAAAATAATTTTTATTTACCGCGATAATGAGGTTTTAAAAGACATCCAATTTGACAAAAACTTTAAACACGATTTTCTCAAAACCCCAAAAAAATTATACGCTATTGTTATATTGAGGGGACGAAATGTCACTAGCTGTTCAGAGGGTATACTTAGTTTGTCATTCCATTAGAAAATTTTTTTTTATAAATCTAAAGCCTAGATCCCACTATCGCCTCAACGTACTAATTTCGTCGTACCTTTTTCATGTGCCGATAGTGTGAACGGTCACAATTTTTTAAAATGCGACAATCTGTGCCAATCAAAAATAAAACTCTTTCGCGCAATGCGGACCAATCAAATTGCTAAATATGAACCGATTTTTATCGGGCGATACAAGGGATGGCAAACCGAAATTTTGAAATTGCACCAACTGTGACCAAGCTCTGTAACTCCCGCGTCGAGAACTTTTCGATTGAAACATGAGAAATAAAACAAACACCATAAAATTAAACATACAACTCCCATTTGAACATAAAAATATATATTATAAATGCAAAATCAATAAATAATAATACATAAGACTTGTTTTGACCTTGGTTGTTTTTTTTTTATTGTTTAATTATTTTATTTTAAACATTTTGGAAAAATATACGAATGTTTTCAAAAACATTTTGAAAACAACAAACATTAAAGTCGCACTTTACATTATTAAGTTTAGCCGACTTTTTTTCGCCGCCGTCGTTAAAAATTTATAAATTGTGATCGGCGTTAACGATATCGTCTTCGAGTTATGTCACTTATAACGTAACGTAGTGGGATCTGAGCTTAAGACCCCATGAAGTATATAAATTCTGCGCTCTTCAGTATTTTAAAGTCGATTTACCATTAATGTATGTCTGTCCGTCTGTTGAAAACACGCCCAATTTCGAAAAACTCAAAAAAAAATATTTGTGTAAAATAGTTTCTAGTTAAGTAAAGCAGTTTGGGATTGAAATCCAGCAAAAATTTATCTGTAGAATAATGCTATAATAATATAATAATTATTTAGGTCTGTCACAGTCTCATATGACTAGAAACCCCACCGTAGTGGAGGTCGGTCCACAACTTGCCATAGCTCCCATATTCTAACTCTCGGTGGTGGGTATCAAAGATTCGGCACAGCCAAATATAGCAACCGTACTTGTTAGTACTAACAATAATTTCAACGTCTGTTAGTAAGACATCAGTTACTAAATTTAGTATATCTATTTAAAAAAATCATTTTTACGGTTCAATTCACGCATTATTGCGGCAAAATTATTCATGCAAAAAAATAAATAAATAAAAACAAAGCAAATGAAATTGATTTATATATTGCTTTGTTAGAAAAAATCTATGTATAGATGTTTGTTAAATTGATAGAGGATACAAATTTAAATATAGTTTTAATCAAACATTGCTCGAGTTATTTTTCAACTTGAACAACAAATAGAAAATGTATGTGTAACTGCAAAGGTTGCAATAAAATCAAAACAATCTTTCATTTAAAATTGTTGTTATTTCCTTCAGTAGTAATTAAAAAAATTAAATACATTTTGGTAGTAATTGTTTGTGAACTACGTATTTTTTATAACTTAATTGACAAGTCATTAGCTAAGAGATTATTGAACCAATTAAAATTGTACTATTCACTATTTTTAATATAACCATTAACCATTTTAGGAAAAAGTTCATAATTTCAATAAAATTACACTGTCCTCCACAATAACTGTGCCGGGGTTCTCATACAACAGTTTCGTTTTTTATATCCAAAGATTTCAGAAGTGATAACAATTTTTTTGATCACCTTTTTTGTTTTTAATTCCATTAAAATAACTTAGAGCATTAAGTTTTAAATATAATTTTTTTTGGGAATATTTTAAAATAAATTCGTGTTTTAATTAAATGAAAACAAAACTTTTGAACATCAGTTGGATAAAAAATAATGATCGTAAAGCAATAAAATATCTTTTTTTCGGGTCAGTTCTGTGAGAACATACCCAGTAAAAAATGGAGCTTACCGGTAAGCAGTTTTATGGCGAATTTCCAGTTGGAAGCACCACGTTTTTCCTTTTTGCGTAAAAACAATTTGATGAGTGATTGCGTTAAAAAGAAAAGTAATTTCTTTGTTCGGTAATATTTCGGGAATGATCGTTAACATACTTTAAAATCATTGCAATACAGCCTGCTTCCATGTAAGGAAATAACAGAAGCACTTAGAACATTGTTCGTTAATTTTTTCTTTAAATAATCAGCCATGTCACAGAGTACAATTCTCTTCGGAAGTAGAATTCATTTCGTATTTTGGTGCTGCAGAAAATGACGAAAACATTTGTCGAAATGAAATTATTTTGTTTCATGAACGGAATGGGAGTTTTCTGTATTTTCCTGTCACAAATGTTTTATCAAAATACCCCTACTATCAATAAAAAAAAATATGTTTTCTTCGGTTCCGAACGGAATCATTCGAAATGGAATTGTTTTCTGTTACATGGCTGAATAATGACTTAATTATAAAGTAAAATTTGGTCTGTCATTGTTTCATAAGACTAGAAAAACACCATCTTATTATGTAAAGATTGGTCTTTAATTAACAATAATTGAGGCGGAATTTGCATTGTCATAGAATATTACGGCTTCATTTCTAATTGAACATTTCTTCAGTTTTGCAGCCAATGATGGCTGCAAACGAATCAATTGTGTTTGGCACAGGTCCCCTGTGATCGTCTGGTCTGATTTTCACAGCTCTTAGTAGTTATCCCGGCTTTACACACAATTACTTGCCATCGGGTTGTCGTATAATGCAGCAACGACATTTTTTATGGCGTTCAAAGATTGTCTTCTTATATTGTCTGGTACCTAATTTTCTAACATTGTAGTATACTATGATTATTGCAAACGTTTAAAGTTTCCTTCTTATGTCCAATTTTCGGGATTGATATTAAAACACATTCATTTTTAAAATCGTTTTAAATACAAAATTCTCTTCTTCACTAAAATCTTAAGTGAAACTTAAGTCACCGATGAGGTACCCTTAATTTCAACTTAAGTTTCCATTGTAATATTTTAGCAAGGTGGCTTCAATATCACAACAATAGGCAAAGCATTAACAGTCAGCTGTTTTTCAGACCTACTTTTTTTATATTTTTTTTGTTTTTGTATTTAGTAGTGCTACCATACTTTTATCTTAATTAAATAAGATTTTTCAAATAAAACTCAAAAAACCAATCTGTTTTAAATACGATTTAAGTTTGTTATGAAAATTAACTTAATATTGATTTAAATACTATCCTGAAAATTTGGCATTAGTGGCTCCCAAAGATCTTGCAAATGGCTTCCAAATAATTTGCAAGTGCCTTTTATTTAAATGAACTTTTTTTAACTGGCAGGGGCCGGCCATTCATTGAAGTTCGTATCAAAACCAAACACAGTTTCTTTAAACATCAGTCGCATAGTAATAACAATAGAACAATTCAGAATAAGCTTCTATGAACAACCGATGAACTTTAAAAGAGCTTTTTTCAAGTTTGAGATATAAAGCCAATCGTACAGCAAATTATGGTTGAGTTAATATTTTCGAATTAAAAAAGTTATTCGCACTATTTCGATCAATGACTAAGCGGGAATAAATAAAAGATGATAACCCTCTAAGGTTATGTTTTGAAGGCACGAATTGTAAAAAGATATGACTTTTTTTGTTAGTCAAGCATTTTTAAGTAAGTCACCAATACTTAAAATTCATGACCTATAATTTTTCTTATTCCTTAAATTATACCAAAAACTATTTTGAAACCATCATCGCGAGTGTTACTTCCATACATTATATCTTTTGTTACCTGAATACACTCTTAATAAAAAAAATGAGATAATATACTGCCTTCTAATCATACATTGCAAATTAAATTCTTTTATGATTGGGATATCTTGCAATATTTCCCTTGTATTGATTACATTTAACGCTAATTTCAAAAATTTTTTCAAACTGAAATTGAAATTATTCCTTGTAAGAGTTAATTAATACATATCCCTCATTTGCAGCAACTTCATCATAACTCAAAAAATGCATTTCGCAATAAACGTGTTTAAAGTTTTTTATATCTATTTAAACTGGAAAATTATAAAAGATATAAAGATGCATTTTGTACACAATATAAAGAAAAGCATAGCGAATAACTCTGCCACACTAAATCCAAAATTTAATTATTTTGAGTTATTACGACGTTGCAGCAAGCGATATTACTATTCTTGAGAATTTCTAGAAAGGACGAAACACCTAACAGAGCACAACGGATGTTTACAATTTTAAGAAAAATAAAATAAAAATATTTTACAACCCCCTTGAAAACATTTGTGAAAACAAATTAAGAGAAAATTCTAAACCACGTATCTAAGAGTACGTTCAAAATAAAAATATTTAACGGATACAAACTTGAGAAGCTGGGAAGAGACAATAATAAAACACTTCAGAGAGCAATTAAAAGTGAAAAATAAATATTAAAGCAAATAACAAAAACGAAAAGCAAGAAAAACATAATGGAAAGTACTCAATCGTGCTTATTGTAATCAACATTGTTGCTTGTGTTCTCCAAGTGCAAATGAACCTAAATGTTGAAATACAATAATTTACACAATGAAAAATACTACTTGGTGTTATCAGCATTGTTGCTTTGTTTTCCAAGTGCAAATGTACTCAAATGTTGAGATGCAATTGATGTTGGTAAATGATACATACAGTATGATGTGAATTTTCGAGGTTTTTAAAACAAAGACAGAATATTAATGCAATCGACGATGACTTTATAGTGGCAACAACACAAGCAAGCGACTGAAATTATTCATTTAAAAATTTCAATAGAGAAGTAAGAAATAAATTATTTAATAACGAGAATTAGAGTTATATTAATAGTAATTTAATAAATTTATTATTGCTTATAAGCAAGAATAAATAAACATTTCATGTTTGAATATAGAGGTTTGTTATACATAATCAAAAAAAAAATGTAAAATGAATTTAGGTGCAGAAATGTTTTTTATTTTGTTTTTTAGACTCAATGAAGATTAAATGTTCTACAATTAATTGCAATTTAAAAAAACATCATATAAAAATGTACATCTCAAATATTTTAGGAAATATATACTGATGTTGAAGAAACGGAAGTTTACTTAAAATGATTAATAATTTTTAGCATGATTTCTATAAAGTTGTTCAGTTCGAGATTAGCTAAGGCAACTTTATTAAATTTGGTGCAGAAGCCAGATGGCAAAAAGATCAGGGGCTTAATTCGAAAGCCATTTTATTTCTTATTCTTTCAGTCGATACTGAACGAATCGAAACTTTTTCTTCAGTATTGCGAAATTAAAACTAATGCTTTAGAGCACTGAAAATTTAATTCCGATTCGTTCAGTATTGACTGAAATAATTAGATATTATTGCTTTCGAATCGAGAAAGTCCTCGATCACGACTGCCAGAATCAGGCCCCAGATTTCTTAATAAAGTTCCAAAAAATAGAATTTTGATATTGAACAGGTCCTTTAATACACAATAAAGTCCAATTAAAACAATCAGTAACAAAGCAATTTAAACTTTTTCCATACACATTTAATTACAAATCAACATTAAAAAAAAATTTTGGCTGAGGCAACTTGCGTTTATTGATTTAGATCGGTGTCCATATAAATACTCCAAAGCTATTTAAATATGTACATTAGAGCGACTCAAGTTGTATGGAAGCAAAATTCGTGCTCGATGTACCCTCCTAAAAATGAACCTTGGACTTTTTTAAGATGACATTTTAAATATTTCGGCTCCAGCTTTGACCTCTCGTGAGCTGGACCAGTTTGAAAAAGGGTCTATTTTTGTATGTTTTGTTAATTTGTGAATCTGTTCCCTTACCAACATATACAAATTGGGTATCGTTAGAAAGGTTTTTTAAGGCGCGTCTATACAATTTGTCCAAGGACGATCATCCATGTCCTTTTTTCTAACGGATTATCTGTAAAAATAACGGTTTTTGAATTTTTTGTTCGGGGTTGTTTGTAAAATAAGTGCCAAATTAACATGTTTAATTATTTAGTCGATTTAATTAACTACGTGTCTCAGCTTTTTTTGAAATTCGTGCTAGTTCGCGTTTTGACAAAAATGCAATGGGGTGGTAACCCTTCGTTTTATATAGGGCAATATGGGTATCAAATTTTTTCTTTTGCCAAGTTCATCATCTTTGTATGTAAATAATTTAGGTTTTTGCAAATTAGATGCATTTTACACGGTGCTCTGGAACATATATAAATGCAATTTTGAAGTAACGCTTATATGATAGCCAATTTAGTTTCTAGACAATGTATGAATGAAAATGGGATTAAAGAAAGAAAAAAAAAGGATTGATCCACGACTTTTTGGCGGCATATTTTTTTCGCAAAAAAAAAATCAAGTCGTTTTTTCTTTCTTTAGTCCTATTTTCATCCATACATGATCTAGAAACTAAATTCGCTATCATATTAGAGTTACTACAAAATTGCATTTATATATTTAGGTGCATTTAGGTGCTCTGGAATACCTTGTAAAATGCATCTAATTTGCAAAAATCTAAATTATTTACATGCAAAGATAATGTACTTGGCAAAAGAAAAAATTTGATACCCATATTGCCCTATATAAAACGAAGGGTTACCACCCCATAGCAAAAGCTGAGACACGTATTTAATCCAATCGACTAAAGAATAAAATATGTTAATTTGGCACTTATATTACAAACAACCCCGAACAAAAAATTCAAAAACCGTTTATTTTACAGAAAATCCTTAAAAAAAAGGACATGGATGATCGTCCTTGGACAAATTGTATATACAGTTGGGTGCGCCTTAAAAAACCTTTCTTACGATACCCAATTTGTATATGTTGGTAAGGGAACAGATTCACAAATTAACAAAACTTAAAAAAATATACCCTTTTTCAAACTGGTCCAGCTCACGAGAGAACAAAGCTGGTGCCGAAATATTTAAAATGTCATCTGAAAAAAGTCCAAGGTTTATTTTTAGGAGGGTACATCGAGCACTTTTTTTGGTGAGTCGCTCTGATGTACATACTTACTTCATGTTCGTACTCGATTCTATTTGTAATCCGGAAAATCTGAAATCTGAGCACTACTTACGAGTAAATACCGGGTACACTGAACAGATCCAATGGATTTTTACATTAATCCAATGAAAAATTACATTAAAAGTTAACCTATGTAACCCTTCATTGGATTAATGAAGAATGTTACATTTTTAAATTTTTGAATTTATTTTTTCCATTTTTTCAATGTGCGTTTTGAGTTGTTGTGATTTTTATTTTTTTCCTGTTTCAAATCATCAAGTTTTATTAATTTTATTTCGTTTACATCACGTTATGTTCTACTTTCATATGCTAACCTTTAACTATATATATGTTCCTTTAACTCCCACTGGAGCATAGGGCGCTAAATTGTACTTAATTCATTTTCCATCCCGCGACGGCATTCATCTGCTTCTTTCCATTTTTCTGGCTCTTACAACCGCGAAAATTTTGTGTATTTAAATTAACAATTAAAGAAAAAAGAATGTGAGAATTTTGAGGGTTCAAAGCTGAACCGAACCAAGTCATAAAATAAAATGCATATATGTATTTCAAAACTGGTGTGAAATTCTCCGCATAGTTTAACTCTATCGAGTTCTAAAACAAAAAGTTTTTAGTTCCAAAGGTAACGGTAATAAGCCCATGTCAATGGCTCCAGAAATTAATAGAAATTCACTTTCTCAAACTCAAAATATTATCGAATTTTCATTTTTGACTTGGTTCGCTTCAGCTCTTAGCCCTCCATTTGTTGTTCTTGGTTTTTCTTTCGCGTTGTTTATTTTAAATATTTCTTACATTTAGCTAAAATCAGTATTTCGTTATCGTAATGGATTTTTTTTCATTAATGTTATGAAATATTAAAATTTACAATTTTTTTCATATATTTTCATGTCTAAAAATTTAATTAAAAAAACGATGTTAAAACATTCATAGAAAGAACATATTTTAGTTATAAGTATTTTGAAGTTAAAGAATCTTATCTTGTTTTCATTGTTTAAGCGCTATTTATCATGGAAAATATAAAGTTACAAAAGATTCCTTTTTTTCATTAACTTAAAAATATTTAAATATTTTAATTGATACTTCATTTTAATCGTAAAAACCCTATCGAAATTATGTACAACAATAAGTTGAATTTTTCTTTTGAAAGAGAAATTAAGTTGTCATTAATTTTAAAAAAACTGTTAACGAAATTACGAAAATCAATTTCGGAGTGTTAATGAAATTGTTTCATCATCTTTGTAAAATTTCAATCCCGTAAGAAAATTTTTCATTGGATTAATGAAAAAATTTAATGAAATTGATTCATTTTATGAAGCATAGTGTAAGCCGACCGTAAATGAAGCTGCATCAGCTGATCAGTTCTGTAACGTGCCAACCTGTAAAAGCTTAGACAGTGATGGGCTGCCCGTTTTTAATTTTTTTTAATTTAAATTCATGGAATGCGTGTATATCGCTCTTTTTTCCAGTAATAATATCTGTGGCTTTTTGATAAAAAAAATCAACGGCTTATAAATCAGTTTTTGTCTAAACGTTGGTTTTGTTTAATTAAACTTAAATTTTTATTTAGCTTAAGCTCAACACCTGTAAATCAGTGCCCCATATATTATTAGTAGTTTAAAAAATACTATTGTGGAAAAACTTATTTAATGTTGTCAAATTACTTTAATGTGGCAATTTAATGCGTTTAGAGATAGATAGAGATGACTTATAGATTTTCTGGCTTAAAGACGTTTTAAAATAGCTTATCTTGCACAGATTATCGATTGCTGTCTTCCGATTTGCATGAAATTTGCACCAAGGTTAGTCCTATTGGATAGTAGCTTGCACACAAACTTTCAATAAGATCGGTAAAAAAGTTTCTAAGTTTCTAAGGGTCAATATTTGACATTTTCGCAAACAGGTGTACTTTCGCATCCATGTAACTTATTATCTATTGGTGTTAAAAAATTTGTCCCAAGAAGCTTTGATAGCTATTTTTTCAATCTATAACAAAAATTTACAACTTTTTTTATTTTTTTTTTTTTTTTTTGTCAAAAGAAAACTTATGTCTTGTCTTTTAAGGTAGATTGTAAGCTTAATTGGCGTAACATGGCACGTAATAAAATTTTCTGTGGAAATGCCAATATGTGATTATTAGCTTTTAACGATTGGCAGCAAACCTGTGCAAGGTGCAAAAATCAATCCGACAACCCCAAATGGGACACATATATAAAGGTACTTTGTATGAGGTGTTGTGGATTAGGTGCTACGTAAAACACTAAAGCGAATTTGTATAAGCTTTAAGCTTTGGCCAATTAAAACAAAAATTATCCAAAGCTTTGTTAAAACCTATTAAATATTTGACGTCTTACACGCAACCACTAGTTTCATTAAAAATCTATTTTCTTTTGCAATACGATTTGCTTGATCAAACATCATATATCAGTTTCTAAATTACATTTTACAATTTTCTTCTTACAAATGTAGCTTAGTAAAGCAATAGAAATTTTTAAAAATAAAGATAAAGCTTAATCAATTAACTGGTTACGCATTTTTTGGATTTCTTCGTCAAATATTGTCAGGTTTGGACATACTTTAAGAAACTAAATCGGAGTTTATTGGTTTCATAAAAAAGGAGTATAAAAATTTTAATAGACTTGTGGCCATTCTCTCAATCAAACGACAAAATGTCTGTTAGTTAAAGTCAACATTACGATAAACTGTCCGTTAACGATTTTGGATTTCTCAATATACCGATTAAAAACATTGTTTTCAGTTGGCAACACCTCTCAAAACACATGTGATAGCAAAATGTCCCGAAAATGTGTTAATAATCCCGACAATTTTTGTTATATTTGCGGGGAGATTATATTTAGTAAACAAGCCTATTATTACTACTTTAACGAAAACATCAAACACTAAGATAAAAGCTGGGTTCCACATTTCTGCTGCAATCCATGTGCTATAGGTTTGAGAAATTGTCTGAATGGCAAAAAAACATCATTTCGTTTTGCAGTGCCAATGCAGTGGCGAGAATCGACGAATCACGTAAGTAATTGTTATTTCTGCCTGACGACTCATATATTTGGAAAAGGGAAAGGTGTTTCTAAAAAAAAAGAAGAGTGTTATAACAAATCCAAATATACCATCGGCTACTCGTCCTCTACCGCACAGCAATCTTTATCAGCTCCCGAAACGTCCTAACACCGGTGACGACGAAGATGAAATCACGGGCGATTCACCCTCAATTTCATCAATGTCAGAATACAAGGTACCTAGTGCATCATCACAGCCACACATGATAACGCAAGCTGAATTAAATGATTTTGTAAGGGACTTAGAATTGCCAAAGAATAAAGCAGAACTTTTAGGTTCGAGATTACAACAATGGAACCTTTTAGAAAGTGGTGTGGTTATAACATGTTTCCGTACCAGACAAAAACCGTTGATGGAATTTTTTGAAATGGCTCAAAGTTTAGTTTTTTGTAAAGATATCCAGGGTTTGATGGAATCTCTTAACTTAACATATAAACGGGACGAATGGTGACTTTTTATAGATGACTCTTAATTAAGTTTAAAAGCTGTGTTGTTACATAACCATAATATCTTACCATCGATTCCTATTGGTTATACAGTCCATATGAAAGAATATTATGATAATATGAAAGCTATCTTGCAGGAGATAAAATATGAGGAACACCAATGGCAAATTTGCGGATATTTAAAAGTCATAGCTATTCTACTTGGACTACAATTAGGCTACATGAAATTTTGTTGCTTTCTTTGCGAATGGGATAGTCGTGACAGGAAGCAGCATTATACAAAAAGCCTGGTAAAAAAAATGTTCAAAATAACCCTTTAGTTGACCGACAAAAAGTGTTACTTTCACCACTGCACATAAAACTAGGGCTTATGAAAAATTTCGTAAAAGCAATGAACAAAAATGGAACTGCTTTTCAATACCTTCGCCAGAAATTTCCAAGATTAAGTGAGGCTAAGATTAAAGAGGGTAGATTCGTTGGACCCCAAATAAAAAATTTATTTAAAGATAAACACTCTATTTTGGAAGGTAAAGGAAAAAAAGCCTGGGACAATTTTCGCCTAATGACAAAAAACTTCTTGGGAAATAAGAGGAGTGACAACTACGCGGAACTTATTGAAAATAGTTATTATCTTACCATTAACGGATAACTGAGGTGCCTTTAGCGATGAACACGGGGAACGCTTCCAACAGGACATCGCTAACATGGAAAAACGATATTAGGGCAAGTGGAACGTTTCAATGTTAGCGGATTATTGCTGGACTATTTATCGACATGCTCCAGAAGCACACTACAATAGGGCAGCGAAGAAACCACGTCGCAATTCTACCAACGAATAGAAGAACGGTGTAATTTCTGTTATTTATTCAAAAAACTTGACAATTTTTTTCTAAGAAATTAGGCTCTGAAGAGATTGAGTGGTTACAAATTTGATGTTGTAAATTTGCTTTCTTCATAAAAATAATTTAATGAAAATTAAATTTAATAAACTTTAGCCTAATTAAAAATAACAAAATTTATATTTAGTATATTTTAACGCTTTTTGCATTTTAAAGCAGATACTTATATACCTAAATGTAAGATATAACGACAAAAACTGAACCTTAATAGACAGCAGGCATAAAGTATAAATAATTTTTTTATTTTTTTTTGATTTTGTTATTGTTTAAACTTTATTTCTTTAACACCCCTTATGGGGTTAACGGCCTTTGTTTTTTCCGATTACCAACATTCTTATTATTTGCGTATTTTTTTAAATAGCACAAAGTAACCTTTTATCAATTCGGATACAACAAAGAAAAAATGTTTAGATATTTCATTAGAAACATGTAGCTAGCAACATTTCTTTGTTAAGAACATTACTTTGTTTTGGTTTGTTATTTATGGAGTACACACACACACATCAAATCAACAAAAATAATAATAAAAAAACTGCATATTTTTGAGATGTTTGTTGCCACTATGTTTGCGCACAGCTGACTATTTCTTCTGTTTTCATGTTGTTTCGTTAGTCTGCCTGCGAACCCCCCACCGCACTTCCCCAAAAAATCATTGTGAAATGTTGCTACAGCAGTCGTTTTCGTATTTTGTGTACACGTTTATTCATCCAACTATAAATGCAATATAATTGTACATCCATCTATGTATCTACCAAATAAATGTATGTATGTAAATAAAATACAAACAGTGACTTTGCACCCAACTGTTTTGTGAATGCTCATTCAGTTCTTATTTGTAAGCGTAGCGTTCAAGTTGTTTGTTGTATTGCTGTTTTATCTTTTTTACAATGTATTTTATATACACCTTAGTATATGTATATCTAAATATTGTATACTGGAATAAATTTTTTTGTGATTAGTGTGTTCTTAATAAATGTTATTGTTGTTGTATCTAGCAGATACAAAAAACAAGAAATTTGACTTCTACTCTAGTTCTGCGCGTATACATATGTATGTTTATGAGTGTTTTTTGGCTATTTAAACAAAAGCCTAAAATTATTGCAAAACTTATAGAAAAGTTTTAGTTTATTTATTTGTTTTATAAAAGTTATACAATTTTTTTGTTAAATTATAGAATTTACAGCCGTCAAAAAAAAAAGTTTTTCTACCACAAGTAAATATGTAATACTTAATAAAATTTTAAATCGGTACGCAAAATTATATATATGTATTTATGTATCTGCCTACAAACAAAATAAAGGTAAAATAAGATAAAAAAATAAAAATGCAATAAAATGTGAATACGAATATAAAAATAAATGAAAATTTTTAGTAAAATAAAGTAAATAATTAAAGAAAGCCAAAAAACAAATATTGTTCTTAAGTTTAATAAAAACTACAAAAATTCATCAACATTGCCAGTATTTATTCAAGTATAGAAATAAATTATTTAATCAAAAATTACAAATAATACACAAAAATAACAAAAACTAATAAAATCAGCATCTCCTTAGAAAAAAGTGAAGTGTCAAGCGAAAAATTTATAATGTAAATCTTTTCTCTCTCTATAGCAATATTAACAAATAAATAAATAAACAATTTGTGTGTGTATATGGAAATATAACTAAATATTTAATAGTGTTTTTATCATCAAAACTCTTTTATCCCAAGGAAAGTTTGTTAAAACGATGAATAAAAGGTAAAATAAAATAAGGTCAAGATTCTGAATACATCAGTTTTTCTTTTTGTTTAATTAAAGAATCTTATGCTCTAAAAAAAAACATTAAAAATTTTATGGAAACAATAAAAATAATTTATCTAAATACTCTTAAAATCTCTCCGAATTAAAAAATTTTGCTCTTAAGGATTCTGCGCTCAAATTCGTTTAATTTTGTTACATGGTTTTTTTTCGCTAGTGATTTTCATCTTCAGTTTTTATCAATGAGTTCAATGGCAGTTTTTGTGTTACATTTTTTTTCTAGATATTTTTGTTTTTCCTTATTTTTTTTATTTGCAAGAGATCTAAAGGGGTGAAATGGTGTAGGTGCCATGACCGGCAAAACCAATAAAAATTGCTTATCCCCCAATGAATTTTTTTTTTATTAATAATAAAATTAGTTTAAAGTTGGAAAAAAAATTATAAAAACTTTTGTTAAATTAGAACGGTAATTAATTTTAAAAGGTTTTACTTACATAAAGTTTCAAGGTTCTGTTTAATTAAAAAAGTTTTTTAGAGGCAACTTAGAAATATTAATAATATAAACAGTGTTGTTAAAATCGTATACACTTTAAAAGTGCCAGCTGTTGGCCCACTTGTATCCATAACAACTGGTAGTGCATACATAGAACTTGAATATGGTCTAGAACATCACATAGTAAAAAACCCTCTAAATATTAGATCTAACTACTTATAAAACGTAGTGATTGTGCTACATTTCTCCCAAAATATTTGGTTTTTAGCGCTTGTTGATCGTGAGTCGGAATGTTTTAAAAAATGTCCATTTAATAGTTTATTTTACACATTTTTATTTTTTTGCGGTACCATTTGAAAAGTATTTTTATCAAGAATATGCATATCCTTCGTTAAGCATTATTTTACGAGACGTATGCTCTCAGAGGTTTTTAATAAATTATTTTAAATAAAATTTACTTTTGGTTGAATTTTATTTGTTTTAAAACATAAGCACTCAAAATGTTATGTAGGTAAAATCAACGTAAAGTAAAATATACAACAAATGAAAATTCATTTAAAACCCAGTTAACGTAATCAGACTAATATATATATTGATTCCTTTTATTCCTGTGTAGAGAATAGGACCGTTATTAAAAAATATTTTGTTTAGTTTTGTTTTAAATCCGATAGCGAATACCATTTAATAGCACAATCAGTGTTGCCTGTACGTGTGTAATTGAAATTAGTATAAAAAAGTGCTTTTTTGAAAGTACCCTGGAGACAGTTTCAACTATTTTGTAAGAATTTTTAGGAAGTATCTATGTGGAATTACAATTAGAGTTTTGCAATATTATTAAGTATTTTATTGCTGTTGTCAATTTCGATTTGCTCCACATTATTCAATAAGTTGGACAATATTAAAAACAAATACATATATAACACACAATTTTTTTATGAATACTTGTAAAAGTAATGGAATATAAAAAATAATTTAACCTTTAATTAGGCGCATTAAGAAAATCACACAATTAATCGCATGGGGTCTCACGTGATTATTTAGAAAATCCCGAGCAGCACCGGGACCAAACAGCTAGTTATATATAAAAAAAAACAAAAACAGCATTTTTTTCATTTAAAAACATAAAATATAAATAAAATTCAGTACTGGTTTCTTTCAACTATTTTACAAGTTGACTCATCTTCATATAAAAAAAAAAGTTACACTATTAGTCGCATGGGGTCAACAAGAATTAGTCAAGCGACACGTGTGTACGCTTTAGCGATATAATCGCAACATATTTTTGTTCTCTTTTTAAATGAATAAAGCTATAGAAAAAACAAGTTCGCTCCGAACATTTTAACGTATACATTTTTCAATTTTAATTTCTCCTGACCCCATGCGCCTAATTAAAGGTTAAACTCGAATTGGTGTACCAAAAAGAGACAAAATCGCACGATATTTTTACATCGGGTAGATATAAACAATACGTGTGAAAAAATATAAATTTTGAGTTAATTCTTTCTAGTTGATCAAGTGCGATATGAAAGTTCTTTTCACCATTTATTGGCAGTTATGCACATCAGGCATTATCTACTCGTGAAGCGAGCATATGAAATAAATTTCTACTTGCCATAACTTTATCTCTGGTAGGTATGAATGTGTGTGAAAATTTTTTTGGTCTGATGTTTTTTTGTCGAGCTATGGGGTGCTTAAGTGCTACCGGTTTTGAAGAATGGTTTTAATAAATTGAATCTAATTCTTTCGTTCGGTGCAGTTCTCTGTTGTTTAATAATAACGGGTGATTTTTTTAGCTATTATCTTTTTGGCACGTTTCGTGCTTTGTTTCACTGTCAAACATCTTCAGTTTGGTCTATAATTTAACCATGAATCGTCTTTCAAACGGACAACGCTTGCAAACTATTAAATTTTATTATCAAAATGCGTGCTCTGTTAAGAAAGTTCATCGCGCGCTTCTTGTGTTCATCGACGAAGCTCATTTTTGGCTCAATGGGTACGCTAATAAGCAGAATTGTCGATTTTGGAGTGAAGATCAGCCAGAAGCATTGCAAGTGCTATCAATGCATCCAGAAAAAGTCACAGTTTGGAGCGGTTTATGGGCTGGTGGCATCATTGGACCGTACTTCTTCAAAGAAAATGCGAATCGTAACGTAACTGTGAATGGTGAGCGCTACCGTGAGATGATATCCAACTTTTTTTTGCCCAAAATGCAAGAGCATATGATATGTGGTTCCAACAAGACGGTGCCACATGCCACACAGCACGCTTAACAATAAACTTATTGAGAGGCGAGTTCGGTGAACATTTTTTTCACGTTCGGGACCGGTCAATTGGCCGCGTAGATCGTGCGATTTAATGCCTTTAGACCAATGGTGGGCGCTCCATAGCACAATTGTGCTGAGAGAATTCACACGTATTCTTAGCCTCTTTAATTTAGTTTTTGATGAGACACATTTTCTTATATTTTTTGTTTTTTTTTTTCAAGAGAATTTACCCAACAAACACACGTGTTTCATTTCAAATAAATGATGTTATGCGAAAAATAATTTACTGTACTTTTTTTACTGTTACTTTTTTCTGTGAACAGTAAATCTCTACAATTTAAACTATTAAAAATGTTTTATATTACTTTAAATGCGTAAAATATAAAATAAGGAAATATAATGCATCATTTATTTCAAATGCTTGGCTTTGTGTTTGGTGGGTACTTCTGCCATCTCATTAATACTAATAAGCATCAATACAAGCACAGTTTTAGTTGTGCCCACTTCTGCTTTAGACTATTTTTGGTGGGGCTATGTTAAAGCTCATGACTATACACACATGCCCGCTTCAATTGACGCATTGGAAGACAACATTGAAGCATTTATTCATGAGATACCGGCCGAAATGTTGGAAAGAGTATGCCAAAATTGGACTAAGCGGATGGACCGTTTGAGGCGCGGTCACGGTCAACATTTGCATGAAATAATCTTCAAACATTAAATTATATGGACCGTACTATCGATTCAAATAAAGATTTCATGCATTTTGCTGAACTTTATGTTTTTTTTTTTTTAATCTTTCCTATAGCTCTTAAAAAATCACCCATTACAATTATAGATTTTACTTTCGTCACCTCTTATAATAATAATAAACTTTTTCAATTGACTAAAATGTTTTTTTTTTTTTTTTGTAAATATTGCAATAAAATGATACGGCCGTATAAGAGTAAATTTTATGGTTACAAAAGCAACAATCGAATAAACAATATTTTATGATTTTTAAGAGGGCTGATATAATAATAATAATATGATTAAAAAACAATTATATGGTTGCATTAGCAGCAACACGAATGAAATTTCCTCTTCAAGAATAGTATGGTTATATGTATGTACTTTTAGGCTTACAAATATTGATTTTTCCCTAAACTGCAATCTACTAATCTACTTAAAATTGACTCAGATTTATTTTATTGATTAGCTTAAACCGGTGCACTTCGGTACCCTGTTAAAATAAAATAAAAATTTAAAATTACAATTATATTTTTTTTATCATTAAGTTATTTATTTACATTTGTATATCAAATTTTTTTGTAAATACACTTTTAAAATAAAAAAATATTTTATATTATTGTTATTGCTATTGCCTAGCAAAAAATTTAATGAAATAAATAGTTCTTATTAATTATGACTACCTTAACCCGGTGCACTTTGCTACCCCCATCGAAATAAAATTAGTAAACATTTTTTAAAACAGATGTCTTGTATCGATAACAAAGCCTCTTGTACTAAATTTAAATGCTTTTACAGTAGCCGTTCTGCAGATATAAAGAAATTTCAAGGGAGGAGCTATTCGTACTTTTTCATTTAACCTACTTTTTGAAAGATGTTGTTTATTATTACCCTAGCAGTTTGTATAAAATCGGAATATTTTCACTTTTACAGTTCTCCAAATATGTAGAAATATTTAATGTCATTGTATGGGAGGTGCCACGCCCACCTAAAAATTAAAAATATTAATAGCCTTTGTTAAGCGTAATCAGAAAATTACAGCGAATATTTCAGGAAAGCCGGTGCAGTAGCTTAGGATTCTATAGGGAACAAATCACCATACGCTTTTTCATTTATATAATATTTATTTCTACCCCTGCACCTACTTCTTATTTTGAAAGGTGTAGTTTACCATAATGGTGGGACCTACAAAGCTTGAAGACTTTGGTCTTCAGATATTCGGTATTAAATATTTTCGTTCAATGGGGGTACTACTCTTCCTCCGTTTACCCCGCCCATTTTTACTTTAAAATTTACTATTTACTATAATATTGGCATCAGCCACGTTTGAAGACTCTAGCTATAATGGTTCTTCAGTTACGCGATATTTAATATGTGCACCATATGGGAGGTATTGCTCCACATTCGCCTACCCCCTTTTATTTTCATTTTTATCTTCAAAGGTGTAGTTTACTATAAGAGTTACTCCTAACAAGTTTGAACATTATTAATACAGCAGTTTTTAAGAAATGCGATATTTAATATTGGCGTCTTTATTCTTATTTCAATTTCGGGACTTACTGCAAAAACTTAAAGAAAATGGTTGCAGCGGCTCTTTAGATAAGCAATACTTAATATTGGCTTTCGATTGAGGGTACCACTTCCTCTGCCCCTATCGAAAAAATAAGTAGTAGTAAAAATTTCAGGAAAATCAGTAGCTTAGTAGTTTAAAGGCTTATAAACCGAAAAACAAACAGACAAGCTGTCTATATAATAATATTTTGAAGCCAACGCTTAAAGTGGCAGTTTAAAAGATAATTATTTAAAAGCCATCCCGTATAATCCAATCCCCTTTGTCAAAAGTATCACAAAATTATTTATCCAGTTTAAATTCAGCGCAAATTAATTTTTTTTTAGATTTTCGGGTTTCTATAGCTTCCACGAAACACTAACATTTAAAAATCAGTATTATTAATTTCTTTAAGTATGTAATAATATAGAAAAACCATATTTCCGTATTTATTTCTCTTATTTATGGAATAGTCGTGTTTTAAAACGAGTCAAATTTGTGCTTCTTTTTTAGGGATCTCGGGATAATGAGAGAAAAGATATTTTTTCTTACCAATTTTTTAAACATGCTACGCATCCTCGCCCCAAAAATTTGTATATCTTAACTTTAAAGCCTACGACTTTTTAACACTGGGTCTACAACTAATATAGTATCTGGTTTAATATCTGAGTGAACGGTGGCAGAATAAGAGAACACGCTTCTTCATGTTAATCTTAATCTTTAACCCATTTCCATCCTCTGTTCGCACTTGCGAACGGAAAACTTATTCATTTTGATCTGTAATTTTTTCTGCTTTTTTAAACTGTTATGGTTAAATTTTTATAGAATAATTATCGTATGTATTCTTAGCTTTAATAAACAGTAATTAACTTTTTTATTAATCATATATTTTTTTAGCCACACGTCATTTTTCTACACCATATATTTTAGATGGTTTTCATTTCGCTAATCATATGTATAAATTGTACAAAAATTAAAATTGTAACTATGTAGTTTTAACAGCAAAGAATGAAAAAAGTAAAATTTAAACAAAAAACTAAGAAAAAATAACAACAAAGTTGATTCAGACAGAGGTTAATGTTGGTGTTCGCAAGCGCGAACGTTGGCCGCTATTCAACATATAAAATAACCTTTTGGTTGCATGTGTTTCTTTTTTTTTCTACAAGTAACGGTACTGTTTCTAGCTATTGAATACGCAGAAAAAAAGACTTTTTATTGAATATTGTGTAGCAAGTATGCTGAAACCAAGGTATATTAACACAAAGTAAACTCGTTAGCCCATATGTTTGTCAGCTGTTTACCCCAGATGGAACCCTAACGTAAAATTTCGTGTATATGGGCCAAAATGTGTACATGTGTGCGTTAAATTGTTTTTGTTTTATATGAAGACAATTTTGACAACTCGGTTCCACTCGGTTATTTTTATAGAGCAGCATGTCTACACTCCCAAATGTGTTTACCTTGTGTTAATGTACCTTGGTTGAAACTTATTCCGTGGAGTATAGAAGTGTTGTGGTTGTGAATTTGGATGTGTATTTAGTGTTTTAAAAGCTTGAAGTCGTACTTTGAAGTAAAATGACGCGTAAAATTTTAACAACTGAAGAAATAATGGCTATAATTGAGGACGAGGATGATTGTGTGGACACCGTTTGTATACTCCCACCAGATATAATCGATGAACTAACAGATGAGGAATACATAGACGATAATGAAATTCCCATAAATGATAACGTATATTTATCTACATTTTTTTATTTCCAATACATACTTATGTGTAGGTATGTTTGCCTTATTTCGTTTTGAATTTAGCAAACAGCTTTGCAAGAAGTTGCTGGATCGTTTGAAATATATGGCCGAAATTAGGAGAATACTTTGCAGGAGGAGCCTTTGCAGGATATTGACATAACTGATAAACCAACAAATTCTGCAGAAGCCATAAGAAAAACAAAACGTCATCCAAAGTGTTTTGAAGCGTACCATCAAAAATAATTTTATATATACATACAAAAATTATAATTTTTTATACATATTTTTAATAATCATATTCAATAAAATTTAAAGAAACTTGTTTTATACTATGTTTTTTGTACTCAAAAACAATTTTTTTTAAGTTTCAAAGCAAAAAATAATTATGTTGAATAGCGGCCAGCGTTCGCGCTTGCGAACACCGGTTTCTGACGATCTCAGTAGGGCTATGTGAATTTTGTGAACGGATTTGAATTCAGAAATCTCAAATTAGATAAGAACTCGAATTTCATTGAAATCGGATTACATTTATGTTTCGCGGCCGGAAATGGGTTAATGAGCGGAACATGTATTTATAAGAGACTTCAAATTGACTGTTTCTGGGAACTTACTGGAGACGGTAATATTATCAGTGATACATTTTGTATTCCCAAAAATAACTTTGATAATATACTTGCATGTGCCCGTGCAAAAAACTGAACTGGAAAATTGGTCTTTTTGTTGTTTTCTTACGAAGACAATAAAATTAAGCAATTTGTTTTTTTCTTTTTACCCACTTACAAAAAAATTCGAGTCGAAAAAAGCCAAGCAATTGTAGGGGAATGTAAGAAAAGATAAACTCACCGTTTATTGTTGGTGTTTTGTTTAAGCTTTGATATTGGTACAAGTAAGACTTATTCGCTTAAGGGTTTTATTTGTATAATATTTTTGGCTTTTCTAAAATATTTGAAAAAGGTTTCCTGATAAGCTGACCTAAGCAACCAGTGAAATGCGCATAGAATAGGCCTGCCATACGTCCTGGTTTTCCAGGATTGTCCTGGTTTTAGACTACTTGTCCTGGTGTCCTGGTCCACTATTAAATTGTCCTGGTTTTTTGTACAGGTCAAGACAAACAAATTTGTTTTTTGCTTTAGTTGTTAACAAAAGTTAAGATTTCTGTTATAACACTGCTAACATAAGGTAATTGTATAAATAACTTTAATTAAATTCAACTGTTATCTGGTGTAAAGCTGGTAAAAGCTTTCAATAATATTAGATGATACTCAATCCTCTTTCAAATTTTCTTTCAACTAGTGGCTGTAAAAAGTAATACCGTGTAAACAACTTTTATAAGTAATCGAAACCCGATAACAAATTGCTTTCTCTAAGGCAGCCCATACACGTTTCAATTCAATTGCCAACTGAGTCGGTCGTTGTCCAAAACAAAGCGTGTATGGCTTTTTCAATTGATTAGTTTGACAGTTGTCGAGTTGGTTGAAGAAAAATCAAAAGAGTTAGATTTTTTTCAAGTTGAGTACTTAGTTTGCTCAATGGACAAAGGAAAGAAATTCGTTAAAGACTGAAACACTGGAGAGTATTATTCAATGTTAGTTTGATTTTAATATGACATGCTGCCTGTTTTATAACTATATCAAAGACCGAAACGCAGTTCTAGAAAAAGTGCAATCTTCTGAAAATTATTTTAGTTTAGAACATTTTAACCTCAACTTTTTATTATTTTTCATCATTTTTATGTACATGAAGTACACGTTAATTTTTTTTTTTTCTATATATTGTTGGACTTAAAAATAAAAACTGGATGGTTTTTACATATCGCACTCTAAATACTAAAAGGCGACAACTCAAAATTATTAAATTTTCAGGAGAGCCAAAAAACAGTTTATGTAAAAATGGTGATAATATTAAAAAAAAAAAAATAGTTCCCTTATTAAAAAAAAGTCTAATTTGAAGACAGCTTTGCTATGCCTTTTTCAATTTTGTAAGTAGCTTGAGATGTGATATGAGAATTACTTTATGAAAAAAAGTAATTTTTGAAAAATTTTGAGTTGTGACCATTTAGTATTTAG
The DNA here is from genome assembly GCA_930367215.1 of Pollenia angustigena. Lineage (NCBI taxonomy): Eukaryota > Metazoa > Arthropoda > Insecta > Diptera > Polleniidae > Pollenia > Pollenia angustigena. The sequence continues at coordinate 180,698,261 of OV884057.1, read as the reverse complement.
GATGCGATATACTACATACATATGTATTAAAAAAAAACTTTTCTGTTGGTATAATTTTTTATCCATTTTTTCCATGTGTCCTGGTTGAAAGGTTCAAACATCTGGCAGCCCTAGCATAGAAGCTAGCTTTCCCTCAACAATAAAGCTCAGTCTAGTTATCAAATATGAAATATTGGGAACTTAGCACGTCATTCGGAACTCTTATTAATGATTCTCGTACAGTAAACTTGTGGCGCTTTAATTTTTTTTAGTTTTGTTTTTCTTTTTTTAGCTTAAAATATTGTTTTTGAAACACATTTTACAAGATTTGCACAATTTGCACTAAAAAATTAAACATTTTAATGATAGTGTCTTATTATTGCTTTGTATGTGTATTTTTGACAGTTCATGTTATATTATAATAATAATACTAACACTATATGAGAGGTCACACATAAGATAATACTCTCTGCATTTGAATTTGACGTTTGCTGATGTAAACATCGTATATCCCTTTCAGACCTAACTGAATCGATTGTGCGGTCTGCCTTTGTTTGCCTCAAATTACATGAAATAATAATTTTTTGTCTATTAACCGGCAAGCAATGATTGTGAGTTCTTGTTTCTGTTTAAAAAAAATAAAAAGAAAAATACTAACCAGCAGAAATAAAAAACTACAGCTTATGTTTTATTGTGTCTTTCCACAAGTGTAAACACGGTTCACAAGTAAAGTGTTTTTGTAAAATAATATTGAAATACGTTTTTAGTTTTAGTAGTGGTAACTGTATAATGAGTATTTGCAACAATTAGGCTCTTTAGTGTTGATATTGTGCATAGTAACAAGGAGTCAGCGCTCAAGAAAATACAGATAGCACAATTGTGATGATCAGACACAACATGACATTTTGTTTTATGCTCACGTTTGTGCTTCCTAATAATTTTACAGGGGAATTCTGATGTTGGGGCTGGTTTAAACATTTTTATAGATTCTGATGCTGACATCAGTGTTGATGATAATGTTACTAATGAAACATGGATCCCTTGTAATGTAAATACTGATGCACAAGAAAGTTATGAAAGCTCATGTAATCCAAACACTTTCCCTAACACGATTGACCAAACAAGTATACCAGTTAAGCAATCATACTCCTCGGACCACCCAGATACAGCGTAACTATCATCAGTTTTTAGATCCAAAATACCAAACAGGCACGTTATATTAAAAAGTTTATCATTTCCGATAACTTTCATAACACCATTACAATATTTTGAAAGCTTATTTCCAGAAATATACCGAGGAAGTTGTGAAACAAACTAAAATGTATGTATGTGTTGAGTAAACTGGTCATGGCGTGACGTACCAGCAGATATAAAAAGATTTGACTGGTGCGCGATCATGATGGGGTGTCTCAATTTTACCCTGCGATAAGAATGTACTGGGAGAGTGGAAGCAAAACTACTGCCGTTTATAACTCCATGTCCCTCGAAAAGTTTTTACAGCTCCGTTCATATGCACATTTTGAAGATAACTCCACACCACACTCGACAAACAAGTTTTAGAGAGTTCAACCAAAATATGGTGTTATGATTTGGCAACAGAAATCTCGAATTACTTAATTGATGGGCAGATTATATTTTTTTGGGAAGATATCTTGTACTTGAAGTAATTAAGCCAAACCACAATCCGTTGGGCTGATAAATCTTGTCTGTGCTACTACAAGAGTTGGCTTAGTGAACTTTTAAATATTGTAGATTAAAGATTGGGGTATTGATCATGGACCGTTTATATCCATTAATATATATTTCGAACCGACTTTTTACACAAATACTACTTTTTGAAGCATTACACCAGATGGGTTGGTAGCAACAGGTACAAGTATGGCAAATATAGTGTAAAATTCCCTTTGGACAAAGAAATGAGTCGGGGCGAATATCCCAATTTACCAATATCGTAATTGAAGCTGTTTTGAAATGGAAGGACACATAGGCGGGGGTTGGGATTTAAATTCCCGCCGGAGACTGGTCTCCTGCAGACAAGCGTAGAGCTCCTCGGGATTAGCATAGGGGGAAAAAGTAAATGTGGAATGGATCCTGTAAGAAAAATTAGTAGATAGAACAAAAACTTGAAACTCCTTTGATTAAATTCTTTATTTCTTATAAGGTAGTAAAGTATCTGCATTTTTTAAGTTTAATAACCGCTAGAAAAGTTCCAAGCTTTGATTTATAATTTCGAAGATTCTTTGCAGATATTGACCTAGACCGCACAATTGTGCGATGTCCTGTTTGCCAAAAAGGACCCTGTAGGAATATTTTATGGGTCTATCTTATACAAAATACAAAAATATTTTGTTTGATTTTTATGATTTAGGGTAATTTGAAAGAAATTTAAAGCTTGGGTCTGAAAGGGATATCTTATCTCAGGTGGAGACTCCATGTTAATAAAGTTATTCTATCCTGATTTAAATTCAGTTCCTAAAAGTACGCCCAGATTGGTCCATACATCGCTCCAAAAAATGTCTCCCCTAAAAAAAAAATCTTTTTTTTTTTTGATAATAATGGAACTTAACTCGTTTTTGATGGACGATTCAAACTTTTTGTTGGTATTCATAAAAATATTTTAAAATTTATAAAGGTTTACTCAAATTTTTTTTAGAAATTGATGCATATGGGCATTTCCGTCAAAAGTTCCACCGTGACCGAAAATTTAAAAGTTATTAAATGCTGATTATTTTACGATATTTTTATAGAGAAATATTTAGATTTTACTAATTTTAAAAATTTACTCATAAATTTGTTCACTTAGATGAACAATCAGATTGCAAAGTTGTGCAAACGTAATTTCTTATATGTGGGAATGTGTTTTCTTTAATATTTATCTTTCTTAAAAGACGTGATGTTTGATAAAAAGGAAGAGTTCAAAGAGAAATGTGTTATTCGGATTAACAGTAAATTTTTGTTTTATTTTAATTATTATTCAGTTAAATTATTACGGAAAAAATTTCACGTTCGAAATGTCACGTGTCGACCCAGATTTTGGCTTAAAAAAAGGAAAATACAGAAGATTTTGGAATCAAACCAAGACATTTTAATGGTTCATTGCTACGTAAAATTCTGAGAGTAGTTTGACTAAAAAATTAAGCCAGGTTTCGCTGAATTACGCCTTTTTATACATGGCAACAAAAACTACTTCTGTTTTTTTCACGTTCGAACCGCTACTTCTTTTGCCATTATCTTTGACCTAGAATCGCGCCCTCCATAATTTTTAGCATAGATAACAGTGCTTTTTTAGTGCCTATAATTTAAGGGTTAAGAAAACGTAAAAAAATTGTTTGTTTAAAATGTTATTGCATTTTTGATGCGTACGACTATCACGTTCAACACTTTGGAACTACCCATATTCAGAAGTAGGGCATGTTTTTAATGCTAGTTTTATAAAATATATGCATTTGTATAATTCATATCTGTCACTCCATACTTTTTGTTAAGGTTTATGAAACTGTTATTTGCTTCAGCAAATTGCCAAACTGATCGCACATTCCGTAAGAAATTCGATGTTTTTTAATATTTTTTTTTTTTTTTTTGTTAATGCATTTAAGAGGCTTTTCGTTTATTTTTGACAGTAGCTTAAGTTTGTTTATGCACATTCTGGTTGGGCTTTAATATTGAAAGTATATTTTCAATATATTCAATGTTTTTGATTATACTATGTAAAAAAACATTTGTTCAAATAAAACTAATAAAATTTAAGTTCTTTTCGCTTGAATTTTTTTTTTTTTTTTTTTGTTTTTGTCATATTTTAAAGTTTATTTTCGATATATTTGCATGCTTATTTTAAACATTGTTGTGCATATTTGAACTTAACGATCAAGATTTTCTTGATAGACTTTTACATATACTGTTTGCCAAAATATGCAAAAATTGGCAGCTGCGACGTAGGCTGCACGCAAGTTGAAAGCAATTTACTTTCGAGATGTCATTAAAAAAAATGTATAAAGACAAACATATAATCAGCTGTTAAATTGAAAGTAAAATTGCCAAAGAAATGGAAAGGTGAAATTGAAAGGCATCCCGTGGTCAATTTATAAAGTGTGAGTGTGTTAGTAAAAAAGTTAGAGTGCATTGCAAATTGAAAGGAATTGAAAGGCAAAACTTGATCGTGTGGCTGCTAAGTAAGGGTCTAACCAGAATGTGAATAACGTGGCTTAAGCAACCGAGCGAATACATGTAAATCATATGTGTTAAACCATGTTGAACTTAAGGGAACTTTTTGTTAAATTTTGTGAAACTGTTATTTGCTTAAGCAAAGTGCGATACTAATCGCACATTTCGTACGGAATCAAAAGTTTTTTATTTTGTTTTTGTTTTTTTTTTAAGTATTTGAGAGGCTTTTTCGTTTATTTTTGACAGTAGCTTAAGTTTGTTTATGCACATTCTGGTTGGGCCTTAAGACATACCCAGAAAGCAAAGCGCATTGATAATTCCAAATATTCCAAATTTGTTGTGTTATTTTTTCGTTTCCATAAGCCAAAAATGTGCAAGTGTACGTTTTATTTCCTTTTGTTATATGGAGACAATTTTAACAATTCGGAATATTCTGTAAACACAAATAATTAAGAGAACGACGAGTTCACCTAATGAATGTGTCTCGGAAGGAATATTTTATTTAATAAATTTTTGTTTAATTTAAATATCGTAAGGCAGTATTTCTTCATGGATAAACAAATTGTTAAGAAAAAAATAACAAAAAAATAAGACAAAATAAAAACAAAACAAAACAAAACAACCAAATCAGCATCTCTTAATTTATAAAAAAGTTGTCAAGTGGAAAATTTATTAAGTAAATCTCTTCTATAACAAATAAATAAACATTTTGTGTGAATATGGAAATTAAAATTGAATACGAGGGTTATTCTTTAAGCAAATGTAAATACTCGTATCATTCATTGGTTAAAATTGTTTATCTGGAATGTGTTGCTTCTGTTTTGCAATATTTATTCGTATTTTTGTTCTTAAGAAAAGTAAAATTTTTGTTAATATCTCAATTTTAAAAGTTCTAACAGTTCAGTGCTTAACAGATATAAAATTTAGATATCAAAAAATAAATTCATTAAGAAATCCATTCTTAATAAAACAACAAAAAGAAATGAGAAAAAAATCGCGAAATTTAATTTCCTTTTAAGCGTAAAATATCGTAATTTCCTGCAAAAGGAAACGACTAGTGAAAAAACTCTCTCAGAACATAAAATAAAAATTCTCACTCTCAAAATTCTGTACGTGTAAAGCTACAACAACAAAGTACATTCTTACTAAGGCAACAATAATATAAGGATTCTCTTTCTATGGTTTCCTGTATCCAAATCCGTTAAACTATACAATTAGAAGGAGTGATGCCAACTAAGCCATTTCTTACTTATTTATGTATTTCAGTCTTTGGATACAAAATAATCCTTACAGGCAAGCAAGTAAACCTAAGTAAACAAGAAACTACTTAAACAAAATTTAAACATTCAATTGAAATTCCATTCAGCCCTTCTGAGTGCGTTTTGTGGCCCAAGGGTTGGAATAACTAACTGTTTAAAAGGAAGAATAGAAAAAGTGTAAATAAGATTTGAAGAAAAATGTCAAAAAGTAAAAAAAGAGAATGGGAAAGAGTGTATGATAGTTAAATAAAGAGAGAGAGAGAGTAAAATGCTAAAAGGGTATTTAAGTTAAGTTAACCGTTAACAAGGATACAAGGCAAAGAAATAACACACCTACTAAAAATAAAATTAGGGTAGGACTTATAAACATACATTCAAAATTAAAAACATAATTTCTTTTTTGTAAAAACAAGGATACTCGCTCTTTAGTAATCGTGCTCTTTACATTTGCTCTTTTTCCTACAAATTTATTTTCAATATTAAATAAATTAAGAAAAGAAATTTAAGCAAAATAATTAAATTTTCTCTGTGTTTAGTGTATTTGCCAATGCATTTATTAGTTGGAATTTATAAACGAGACTGATGTCTTTTATTTTTATTGTTGTCAATGGCGTTATACATACATACATCCATATACACCCATATGCATGCATAACAAAAATTTCTGATAACACTATAGACATCGTGCCGTCTAGAGTGCAGTCTGGTATTTTGTTATCAGATGACTGCAAAGAAATTTGCTGAATAGAAAAAACTATAAACAATTTAAATAAAATTGTTGTACAAATATATCATAGTCAGACTTATATTCATTCATCTCTTTGTTTGTCTGTCTAACTATCTGCCGACTTTAATTAGTTTATTTTTTATTAATAAAAAATCTTTCTAAACATTTTTGATTCGTTGTTGAAATTGGTCTAAAAATTGTTTTTATTGCTTGTTTTATATGTAGAACAATGACCCAGAAAAATATAAGTATATATATATATATAGGACATACATATGTATGCATATTTTGAATTCACACAAATGTTTAATAACTTTTAAGTGTCAGAGAACTAAACGAAATATTTGTATCTTCATTTTGGATAAATTAAGTTTCAGTTTAAACTTTTCTTAATGTTTCTTTTAATTTTCATTCGTTTATAGTGTGTGGGCTTAACTCGCCCAATAATGTGCGGCATTTTTTTTTTTTTTTTTTGTTTGAATTTAAAATTAAATTGCCCACATCTTTATGATGTTCCATAATGGTTTTTTCAATACGACACATGGGAGTGTATCCTGTTTTTTACATAGTTTAAATTAAAATATTAAATCAAACTTCTCAGAATGTTAAAAGAAAACTTAAACTTTATTCAAGGAGTAGACTTTTAAACATATTTAATGTGAGTTTTTAAAACACTCACTCATTTAAACAGGTATGTTCTAGGTTTCGACTCGAATAGAAAACGAAAAATTTTTTAAATCCGCGTAATTCATAGATTGGTGTTCTCAAATCCGCATGTTTTTGTGTATTCGAAGTTTTTGTTCGAAAAAACTTTTTTTGGACTAAAGATCGCTAATTTGCTAACCGCAAAAAATTGCTATCATAATTTTTAATATTTTTTTTAAATCATGAAAGCTGTAAAGAATCACAGGAAAAAATAGCTTCTATCGCGAACATGGCTAAAATTCGCGAAAAATTGCAAACTTTTAAACAAACACTAAAATTTATTTGAAATCGCTAAATCGGTAAAAAAAAACAAAATTTCGGAAAATAACAAAAAAAAAAAAAAATGCAAAAATAGCGAAAAATCGTGTAAATTTTTAATATTTCAAACCAGCCATATAATTGATTAAAAGTCCCTAAAACTATAAGGATTGGCAAAAATTAGGTAAAAATTGCTAAATTCGCGGAATTCGCATCGTCAATGTCTACTATTTATTATAAATCGTTAAAGATGTAAATAATCAGAAAACTTACAGAAACAAATCGCTTCTATCGCGAACATGGCTAAAATTCGCGAAAAATCGCAAAATTTTACACAAACAAAATAACTAATTTGAGATCGCTAAATTGATTACAAAAAACAAATTGTCTGAAAATAACATAAAAATCGTTAAAAAAAATAAGCTGTAATTACATCAAAATAATGAAAAAGTCGATTTTAAATTTAGGGTAAGTTAGGGACTTTTGCATTTTAGATAACGATATATTTATGATTAAATTGGATAAAGAAGATTTTAAGCTAAAAACAAAATTTATTTTTTTGTTAAAAATGTTATCAAATATTATAATTAAATTCGATTCATTTTACTTTTACCAACCCATTACTACTCTAATTTAAAACGAATAAAAACTTGTGGATGTGAAATGCAGAACACCAAAACTGCTAAAGTAATCAATCCACTTTCGAGTGGATTCGGATTCTACAACAATTATACAATTTTTGAAAATTCAAAAAGTTTTATTTGTAAAATTTCATAACGCACTTACAAAAAAACACCTTATAAAAAAATTTATTTCGTTTCAAATTGTTATTTACAATAGAATAATTATAATCGAAACTGGAATCCTCATACTCTGATAGAAAAGGCTTCCTAAAGCTGATGTATTTTGACAACAGTACTATGACTTCGTTTTTGACCCATGAAACTTTTCATTATTATGATGTCAGCCTTAACATCACTTGGCCAAATTGTCATCAGGTGAAATTATGTCTTCAACGGAATGACATATTGGCACTACAGAAATTACGCATCGGAGTCAGTTTAATAAAAGCTGTCATCAGTGTGATGACTCAGTAACATCGGAGAAATGACTATTAGGCTGAATTTAATGACAAACTATAATTATATTTAAGTCATTTGACTTTAGTCAAAGTGAGGGAATATTATTATTCACTAAGCCGTTACACATATTTGTTTCACTTTAGTTGTATTCTGCCCTTTGTTTTCAGAAAAACACTCAATTATAATACACCAGCAACACGCCCGATATGGTTTTCGTAATCATTAGACTTTGAAAATTTTACACAAAATGTGGCGTCGATTTGATGTAGTCCTAGTCATAGCATCGGTGACGCATAAAATATGACAAACTTTTATGATAACGTTCGTCATTGATACCGTTTGTAATACCATTGAAGTCACAATTCCGATGTTAGGGCATCATCCTTTTGAAGATGCATTTTTTGTGCGTCTAGTGCAGGCATATGACAGTAAATAGTTTTGACCGCTTCAGTTATAATCCCAGTAAAAACTTCGCCTACTTTTTCAAAATGAATAGCTTCTTTAACTCATTATTTCGTAGCTTTCTTCTATAACTACATCTATAACAACTTCTATAACTACTTTTTTCTGGATGTATGCAGGTAAAAAAAATAATGACTTACTTTTTAATGCGTTCATTTTGGGACATCCCTTGTAAAATTCATTGGTTCTTTCAGTAGAATTGTAAGTAGTGCTCTTATGTTTTTCTGATTACTCAACACATTATTTTGTAGGCGAAGTTTTTACTGGGATCTGCACATTCATTTTTTTTATAAAAAATTTCATTCTAAAAATCTACAGAGTTTTTTTTTTAATAAAAAACTAATTTTAAGAAGATAAGTGGTGATGACCGATGCCTGCGGTGCCCGTATAGCAACTACGCCACGGATCAATATAATCCCAAATTTCAAACAAAAAACCAATGACCTTAACGTGATCTCCAGCTTCATTTTTAAAGCAAATAAATACTATTGATGCCACCAACGTGAAAACCGCACCTACAGTGGGTTTTTCTTGATGTAATAGAGTCTGTAGGATCTGTTGTAGATTTGGCCCACGACACATGTGGCAATTTTGCTCATTTACAAATCCGTTATACCAAAAATCAGCCTCATCGATAACTGATTTTTAAAGATAATTTGAATAATTATTTACCAAAGTTAATAGCTAAAGGCAAAATTACCACCGTATTATTATTAATTTAACAAATGTTTATTAAGCCAACTTTTCATGCAAAATTTATTTTGTAAACTTTTATTTAATACAAAATATTTGTATGAATACAGGCATTATTGGACCGCAACAGAACAGAAAAACTAATAAATTTCACAGGGTTTTTAATAACAAAAACAAATCAGCTGATTCTTAACAGAACAGAAAGTTCAGACTAATTCTGGCTTTACCCTCTCTTAAGTTCTGGCAGGTTTAAAAAACAGACTTTACTAGGACGTTTTTCTTTAAATGATATACCTAAACAAAAGCGTAAACTTTTTGCCACAAACAGTAGTGTTAGCTTTCTTGTTTAATAAAGCTCGATTCACCCATGCGTTCCGAACAATATTTTTGACCGGACAATAATTTTTTTAGAGAGAGTGTTCTGCAGAACGATTCATCCATCTCGGAAAATTTGTCCGGACAAAAAAAGCTACCATATGGTTTACAGATGTAAACGATTATACAAATTGGTAGCACAGTTAGCAAACTATTAGTTTTTTTTATAAAAGTATGTGAAAATGGAAGAAAGAAGAAAATTAATTTTATTATTTTTAATTGAATTGCATAAAACCCATTTACTAGCAAAACAACTCCATATATTTTGTTTTAAGTTATTATTTTTATATGAACGATTTCCCATATGATAAATACATTCTCTTCCTGGATTTTTTTTTTCCTCAATAAGTTTCAGGGCAATATTTTCTTTAACATCCATTTTTGTTTAATTTTTTTTTTTAATTATTCAGCATAAAACGAAAAATTTAATATGTGGCAGCTCAATTCAACTTTTATGTACAAATTGAAAAAAAGTGGCATCTCAGTTCATTTTGTTCGGCACAAGAATTAAAATTAAACCAATTCAAGAAAAAACGTTCCGAACAAATTCTCTCTCTCAAAAGTAAAACGTCAAACTCAATATAAAAAAAATTTTGTCCGGACAAAAATTTTGTTCGGAACGCATGGGTGAATCGAGCTTAAGGCCCACATAAAAAAAATAAAAAGAAGAGAAAAACCGCTAGATTAAAAAAATAGCTAAATTGCCATTATTTATTAACAATAGCGGCCAACTTCACTATTAAACGCACTGTTAAAATCGGATTTTCCAATTGTAAAGCGTTTACGCTGCGCTATTTAGGGATGCTTCATACAAATTGTATGGTCATGAGAACTTTTGACAGCTAGCAAACGCCTTCCGCTCTGTTTAGGTATGGCTGTATGTGAAGCTTTCGAAGCTGTTTAGGTTAAAGAAACCTGAAGAAAATTTATTCAAAAAGTATCTCTATTTTTTATACTTTTTTCAGTTTTTCTTTCTTTTTCAGACTTAAACCTGAATTGTTTGTTAAACCCGCTATTTCATTAAAATTATTTATTTAACAAACACTTCAAGTTTACATTGATTCTTTTTTATTATGCCGTTATTTAATTGTTTTTTAGTTAATTTATTTTGATAGCGCAATTGCAACTACAATTGTTGAAATAATTTTTTTTTTTTAATTTACTACATGGTGTAATTTGAATTTACTTGAAATTAGTTAATTTCAAAAAAAATTAAGTTAAGTTAAACAGATATTGTTTGTTTGATGAAAATCTTTTAATTAACAAAAAAAATTGCTAAAAATATTTAAATTAACTGCTCAAGGGAAGCCAATTTAAATAATTTTTTATAAATTTATTAAGCTTTTGAAATCATTGACTAACGAAAACAAAATTAAGCCAAGAATAATGTTTGGATTAATATTAAGACTAGCCTAACCCTGTGCGCTTCACTGCCTTTATTAAAAAAAAAATAAGTAATTTTTTATTAATACAGATCTCGTGCATTATTTACTAAGCTATTTGTACCAAGTTTAAATACTATCACGGTTACTATTCACCAGTTACAGAAAAATCTATATGGTATTTGTATTGATACAATAAGGCCCATTTTTTACAGATATTGTGCAGTTGTCACGAAGCTATTTGTACTTAATTTGTAAATTGTAGCTGTTGCTGTTCCATAGATATACATTATTCTAGTTTGCGCCACGCCCAATTCTCTGATTTCGCCCAGTTTGGACAGTTGATGTGTATTTACACGTAGAGAAAAAACATGTTTAAATATGGTCACCTCCAACAAAACTATTTTTAAAGAAAATGTTAAACATATTATGTTTAAAATAACTATATTATTGTCACCAGCAACCATATTATTGGTAAATTAGTCCTCCATCATAATATTTGTACCAAATTTAGAAAATGTTACACTTATCGTTATTTGTGCCATGCACACTTATCTTATCACGCCTACTTTTTGACTGATGTTGCGTATTGATTACCAAGTTATTTGTTGTTATTAAAGTTACTCTTACAAAATTTGCTGGCTCTAGTGCACAGATTTACTTCGTATAGGAAATACCACGCCCACTATTGGTATTCAATCCATTTTTGTCTAAAATATTTATATTGATACTAAAGTCACTCCTAAAAAAATTCAGTATTCTTTCTATTATAGTTGTCCACGTGTACACATTGTGGTATTTGATTCATAAGGTAAGTGCCACGCCTTCATTTGTAGCGCATTAATTTCTTCCCTAAATGTCCATATGCATGTCAAAGTTGCTTGTGCAAACCTAGATGACTTAAGCTGTTACAGTTTCGCATGTGTACAAATTTTAGTATTAAATTCATATGGGTGGAGCCACACCCACTTTCACTTTTTATCCAAATTCCCATATAGATAACAAAGTTGCTTTTGAAAAATTTTACTACTCTAAATTTAGTACGCCCACTTTTACTAATTTATAAATTTCTAATCCAAATAATCATAATGATGTTAAAGTTGCTCTTGCAAAATTTGGGCACTCTAAATGTTATCGTTTTCCAGATATACGAATTTTAATTTTCAATTCATGTGGGATGTTCCACGCCTTCTATTGCAAGTCCGACAAGTTTTTACCCAAATGCTTGTGTGGATGTGAAAGTTCATTGTACATAATTTGAAGACTCCTCGAAGAAGAACCTCGCCCACCTGCAATTACAAAACAAAATATAGCTGCCAGACATACAGGAATACGCTGTTAAAATTTCAAGATAGCTGTCTATAGACTTCAAACAAACATAGAAACATACAAACACACATTCATTTTTATATAAATATATGTAGATATCTACATCAATATAAGATTTATTTGTATTAAGGTAATTTTTGAAACGTGGTGAAAATAAGCATATGGCTAATTCAGGACCAACCGTAACAAAGTTTTTTCATGATATCCAAATTATGGTTTTTATCCAACATTTTGAATAATAAATGAATAATCTTTAAACCCGTTTTATTGAATTGAAATAAATCTTTTAAATTTTTATTTTTGTTATTTTTTTCTTGAAAAAATATAACATTTTACATAAATTTGTCAAATATTCTATTTTATTTCGGTGAAAAATCTGGTGGACAAATTTACAAAATTTCGACTTGTTTTCGGCGAAAAAGTAAGAAAAAGTGATACATTTTTAATACTTATTCGACTGATTTTGCATACTGGGTTGGTTGAGTGTAAATTTGGTTTACAGTTCTTTCTCAAATTTTTACCATTCGAAGTTTCCTTTTAAAACAAAAACAATGGTTTTAAAACTTACAGTAGTTTAAAATTCTTTTTTTTTAAATTTTTTTTTTTTATTTTTAAAATAGTTTTTTTTTTTTTTTGCAAAAAAAATTATTAATTTTAAGTTTAACTTCAAACAAGTTTGTGCACATATTTCTTTTTAAAATTTTTTTTTTTAAGTTAGATTTATTTTTTTTATTTTCAAAATATACAAAAAATAATTTTTTTTTTTTGCAAAAAAAATTATTATTTTAAGTTTAACATCAAGTTTGTGCACATATGTAAGTACATATATAAAAATTTAGTAGCAGGTATTTTATACCTACTTACATCTAGTATGTGTCTTTATAAAAATAAACATAAGCTTTTTCATTATTTTGTTTTTATTTAATTGTTGTTTAATTGCTTTGAGGCATGAATAAAAGTGTATTTGTGCACATTTATTCACATATACAAATTGTGTTTAGAAACAACAGCTGGCACAAAGTGCAAACTTACATTTAACAAAACAGCAAGAAATATTTTTACAAATGATTTTTTTTTTTGTGTTTTTGTTGTATTTCAGCATGTCTTTAACTCGTAGAAACAAAATCGTTAAGAACATGTGTACTTGAGCTAGAGAATAACATTTCCTTTAGACGGATTTTGTTTTATGCTCTATGAAAAGCGAGGTGGCATACTAAATTTGTTATTGTGTTTGCGAATTATTTTTCCTTTATTTGGTGTTAATAATACTTTTATAATTTGGCCAAATTACGGCATTCGATATTGATCGAAATTCCCATTAAAGTTGTATTGTGATTTCATTCAATATCGAATGCCATTATTTGTCCCACGGCTTTTGCTTTTCTGAAGTTACACATGTTTTTAGGTACAAGTCCATTAAATCAGTCTAAAATTTACTTAGATACAAATTAAAATACATAAACGGTTTTCTACCTCTATAAAATTCAAGGATATAAAACAATAAGGGTATTCAGTTCAGATTTTATTGGATTGGAAAAATGGAATGATTGAAAAATACAACTTTTTATTACAACAAACACAAGGAAAAACTTAATGATTGAAAAATACAACTTTTTATTACAACAAACACAAGGAAAAACTTTTATACTTAAAGGTGTATTTTAAATAAATAACCTTTAACCAAGTGTCAAATAGCAGATTGGAAAATTATAACATTACAATTTTAAAAGAGTTGGCAATTCATAAACGTCAAATTGAATGTGGCTGTCACTCCAATAGAAATTTGGTTATTTTTTACAAAAGGCACTAAAATTTTTATATCTTTTTAAGATAATCCACTATGATTCTTTGAACTCGGACGGATGAAAAAAATGGACAGCTGCAGAAGTTGATAAAGTGCTTGAATTTTTGTCACATAATAGAAATTTCGAGGTAAATTTGAAAAAAATAAAATTTCAAGGAAAAATAATAATCCTTTTTAATTTTAGAAACCCAGAGGACCTTTTTTTCTTTTTTTTTTTTAAATGTCAAATGTGTATAACTTTATACTTTTAAATTTTAATAAATAACGCTCATTCAACATGTGTGCAACTTTCCGTTTTTTCCTTTTTTACAATTAATTACCCTACATATAACTAATAGAAAACTTTGTTAATTTCCTCATGAAGAAAAAATAGTTCGGGAGTTATTTTTTCCTCTTTAAGTACTACTTCACAGAAAAAATTCGCGTTAATATTGTTTTCAATTAAAGAATTAATAAAAATAAAATCAGTTTAAATTAAAGATTTAATCAAGTTAATTAAACGTTAAATCGAGTGAATTAAACAATTAATTGATACTATTAATTAGTTTTATGGTGCAAATTTAATTCATTTTTAAATTTGTGTCACAAATTTTCAAATATAATTTTTTTCTGTGTTCATTATTTTTAAATATTTTTCCAATGTGCTTTTTTGAGCCAAAATCCAATTTACAACGTTTTTGTTATTAGTCCTATTCAGTTTATGTTTTACATAATTTTGTTTTAGCCCACCTTTGATTAGCAATGAAGCTTCAAATATGTATTATATAAAAAAATTTAATTTTTCTTTGAAAATAACACTGTGCTCGAGCATCAAATTTTTTTTAACAAGCCGTACCCATGTTCTGTAACTTTAGTGAGAACTTCTCGCATCGAAAAGATGTAAAACAAAATATTTCATCGTTTCTCGAAAAGAGAGAAAAAAGTGTGTCTGTAACTCATGTCGAAAACTATCAAAACAGATTACGTCGTTACGTTATAAATGTCATAACATTGCACTCGAAGCCGATGTGACATTGCAGACGTTGAGAACGCCAGTAACACATATTGTTGACGGAGACCAAAACTTACTAAAATTGAAAATTTTTCAACGACGGCGGCGATAATAAAACCGTCGGCTATACCCAATGGTGTAGAGTGCGACTTTGATGTTTGTTGTTTGCAAACGAGCTTTGAAAACATTCGTATATTTTATAAAAATGTTAAAAGCAAAATAATTAAACAATGAAAAAATGTGCGAAGAACTAAATATTATTATTATTATTCTTTGCATTTTTAATTGTATTTTAGTGTTAAAATTTTTTCTCGCCCCATTTTTATTCGTGTCAAATAACAGTTCAAAGCAGGAACTTTCCTCACCAAAATGTTAAAGACACACTTTTTCTGTAAATTGTCGAGTAATTTTCTTACGTGACAGCTTGTTCTCGCCAAAAAAAGTTACCGACACAGTTTAGAGAGAGAAACAGCTGTTTGTTTCATTTCAATCATTTCAATCTAAAAGTTTCTCGACGCGAGAGATACAGAACATGGGCACTGGACACCGTTTCGGTAAAGCTTATTAGAGTATGCTGAAATTAATGGTGCTAGTCATTTTGCAAAATTATCGCTCATATTCGCAAAATACATTACTGGCAAAGCTTATAATTTGCAATGTTCGATATTAAAAAATTTTAAAAAAGCTGTATATTTTTTTGCTAATTTTTTTCGCAAAATATTTTATTTTTGCGACTTTCCAATTAATTTAATGTTAATTAAAAATTTCGCAAAAACCATAAAGACCAAAAATACTAAATAGAGTTTGGAAAAAAATTTCTTTAAAAAAACAATAGAGTGCGAAAAAAATAGCGAAAACTAATATTTAACAGAGATTGCTATAAATGAAGCAATAACCCCATATGGGTAATTCCAAAGTGTTTAACGTGATAGTCGTACGCATAACAAATGCAATAATATTTTAAGCAAAAAATATATTTACGTTTTCCTAACCCTTAAATTTTAGTACTAAGAAAGCACTCTTATCTATGCGAAAGTTTATGGAGGGCGCGATTCTAGGTCAAAAATAATGGCAAAAGAAGTAGCTGTTCGAACGTGAAAAAACAGAAGTAGTTTTTGTGGCCATGTAAAAAAAAGGCGTAATTCAGCGAAACCTTGCACAATTTTTTAGTCGAACTACTTTCAGAATTTTACGTAGCAATGTAACATTAAAATGTCTTGGCTTGATTACAAAATCATCTGTATTTTCTTTTTTTTAAGCCAAAATTTTTCCGTAATAATCAAACTGAATAATGATCAAAATAAAATCAAAATTTACCGTTAACCCGAGTAACATATTTCTCTTTAAACTCTTCCTTAGATTACAGACCATGTAAGAAAATTTTTTTGGAATAATTTTTATCAAATATCACCTCTTTTCAGGAAGATAATATTAAAGAAAACATACAATAAAACATTCTCACATATAAGAAATTACGTTTGCACAACTTTGCAGTCTGATTGTTCATCTAAGTGAACAAATTTATGGGTAAATTTATAAAATTAGTAAAATCTAAATATTTCTCTATAACAATATCGTAAAATAATCAACTTTTAAATTTTTGGTCACGGTGGACCTTTTGACGGAAATGCCCATATATATAAAAAAATTCGAGTCGCGAATGCGAGCGCTTACTTTAAAGATGACTATCACCATTGAATTCAGCGTACTACAATTGGATTTACCAGTAGCGGGCCCAACTTTTTACAGTTGCCACTAGCACAATGCAGTTATTAAACCATTTTTTCCAGATTTTTATTCAACAACCTTTTTAATTTTATTTCATGCATAACGCCTAACGCAATTAAAATCTAGATTTTTAACACAATATTTTGTTCAAATCAATTAAATTTATTTAAACTTTTATTGATCTTATTTCAATAAAATAAAACCGAGGGTGCTTTAATACCATGGTAGATAAGGCCATGATGGCTTTATCTCTCATTGAATAGGGAGATATGGCCTTAGCTCACATTAGCAATATTTAAAAATGGCTTTATCTCTGATTTCAGTTCCGGAGACACGAAAGTTAAGTATTGAAATCTGGCTTCACATACTAAAGTTTTTCTGCGTGACGGCCTGTGGCCGTGCTTTGGGGTTTTTTCCTACAGTAGGACGCGGCAGGTGGCTTCGCTGAATAAAGTTTTCCTGCGTGCGTCACAAGAATAAAAAAAATGTTTTTCAATGATAACTAAGGATTTTCCCTTTTACAGAATGTTAACACCAGGCACAACAATTTTCTGAAAAAATATGGCTTTATCTCTCATTTGCAAATAAAAATATGGCTATATCTCTCATTTCGCAAAACTTTAAATATGACCTTACCTCTCAATGATTGAGCAATAAGGCCGTTATGGCTTTATCTCCCATTCAATTGAGCAATAATGTCATCATGGCCTTATCTACCATGGTTTTAAAGCACCCCCCCAATAAAACAGACACTATTTACAATTATTTTGCAATTAAACTTAAACAATTAAATCCATATTATTTAATACAACTATCTAAAATAAACTTTAATGACATTATAAATTTCATTTCAAAACACTCAAATAAAAATACCTGTTTGTTGTTAACTGAGAACTCGTAAAAAACGTACAATAACGACCCTTGCTTCCTTAAGTAAGACTTCTATAGAAATATCTATGATTTCATTATAAATTTCTATTAGATGTTTCTGTTAATATTTTGCAATTAAATACTACATGCAGACAGAGGCTAATAATTACAAGTTAACTATAAAAACTGGGGTTATGACTAATAATTTAAACTAATAATTCTTATAAAATTAATATGCTTTTAAGTTTATTCTTAAGCGTACAACTGTACTCATACTTAGGCCCCTTTTCACAACTTACCGATAGCTTAAAGTAGACTTTAACCGGCCTTATAAAAAGTGTTCCATTATTAAAACTTTACTTAAACCTAAAGTGAGCGATAAAGTAAGTTAAGTTAAGTCTTACCTGGTAGGTTAATGTAAAGTTGTAATAATGCAACGCTCTTTATAGGGCCGATAAAATCCTACCTTTAGCTATCGGTAAGTTGTGAAACCCGGCCTTAGACTATTTATTTATACACAGAAAAAAAAATCAATGTAAAATCGTCGAAAACAAGGTTTATTTTACCGTTTTTGGTGGTGATTTTGCCTCATTGTTACTTCATGTTGATTGAACATGATTTTACAATAACTTGCGAACAAAATTTTTTCCTTTTAAAGTAACTGTAATTCATGATATTTTAAGATTGCAGTAAAGTAAGAGCAAAATGTAATTTACATATATTGAAACAACAATCCAAATCACGTTGAATGAAAGTTATTTCAAGTTGAAACAACGTGATTTTAATGTAGAATCATATTGGTTTGAGTGTGATATAATAGTGAGAAGAAGCTTCAGAGACAACATATGAATTTATTTAAGAATAATTTAAAACACTTACCCCTGTAAAAAATGTTTATGGTGTGTTTTTTTTTATACAAAACAAGTAAAACAGGTTTGAATGGTTTCAATATTGAACAATGTTATTTTAACATTTTTTATTAAAAATGAATTTAAGACAATGGTAATTTTAAATAGAGTCCATACATTTGCAGAAATTTACTATGATTTTTAATCAACATTTTATATATATATATATATATGTTCCCGTCGTTCCTATAAGGAGCATAGGGCCTCAACAAAATCTGCCCATCTTAATCTGTTCATAGCGATTTTTTTTACTTCGTTCCATCGTGTTTGTATATTTGACGCTTCCTCTTCTACGGCTGCCTTGAGGATTCTACTCGATCGCTGTTCTGGCAATATCCGTGGCCGGTTTTCGTATGATGTGACCAATCCAGTTCCATTTTCGCCTTTGTATTTCAATAGTTATGGGGAATTGATTCGTTTGATGCCATAGTATGTTGTTTGATATGTATTGTTGCCAAAAGACTCGTAGGATTCTTCTAAGGCATTTGTTTATAAAAGCTTGCAGGAAGTGCATATCACGAGGGGCCGCATTTCACGTTTCGCATCCGTATAATAGTGTAGATCGAAAATTGGAGTTGAAGATTTTTAATTTAACACGGCGAGAGAGAGTAGAAGAGTTCCATAATCAACATTGCGCCATGTTAATTTAACATTGATTTTACATGCATACATACTTAAGTACGTATGCATGTTAATTTAACAAGATAAACTTTTGATTTTAATATAAAACAGGTTTTTATGGCTTCAATATTGAACGATGTTTTTTTAACAGTAAATAATAATAAATAAACGTGTTTTAAGGTTATTTTAATATTTTTCATTTAAAATTAATATGATAAATTAAAATAAAAGACATACTTTTGCCGAAATTTACTATGATTCTCAACCAACATTTCGCCTTGTTAATTTAACATTGAGAGTTTTTTCTGTGTGTATAAACCACTGTCTGTTTGTAAGTAAAATTTTTTACAAAATATGAATATATTTGTTATTTGCTTCAACAACGTCATAAGTTCAATATCGCAAAATAAATATTATTTGTCTAATGCATAGAGTAAATCATTCTTATGAAGAAAATCGGCATTATTAAGGTTGTCGTTGTCATCGTCGACTGCATCGTTTTTTGTAATAGATCAAATTAGCATACAACCTGTGTTGTTTAATCTACAAAGAAAAGCGACACAATTGTTGACGATAACGACAGCCGTAATAAGGCTGATTGTAATCTTAACTATTGAGAGAAGAATACATCCCGTTTTTGCGGGGTTACAAGAATACACAAAATATTGTTGCTCTTTATGTTAGAGCGACTGCAGAGCAAATGCCTGTCATCTCATACAACAAAACTGAACCTTTCCCCCATAGGGGATGCGCTTCGCTCTCACAGGACGTAGTAAAAGCATATTGAGGAGTCAGACCTCTTGGTGTTTTACATTTACTAGGATAAATACCAGGTGCATGCAGCTTGCAATACGCCAAACATCCAAGGGTGCTTTTGGGGTCTAATGGATTGCAAACGAGTTTGAAGTAACACCAGAGTATTGCTGAAAAACAGAAGATTCAACTTTTAAAAGAAAGCTAACTACCAAATAGTTGTTATATTCATATTTTAACTCACTAAGGATTTAAATTTCTATACAAGAATTCAGTTATGTGCTTGCTTTATTTTTGCAATTTAATATATAAAAAATTAATTTTATTTTTTTATTGTTTTTCCCTTTATCTGGCGAATAAAATAAACATATTAAAATTTTTTTAAAAATAAATTTGGAGAATCAGGCATTTAAGGGTTAAGGCACCTATTATTATTTTTTTTTTTTTTTTTGTAATCTTTTAGGCAAAATTTAAAAATATGTACTTAGATTTGCATTGTTGTATATAATTTTTTTTAATATTTGATTTTAAGGTGTGTTAAATGGAGTATGTATTAAACTTTTTTTTTCCAAAATTATAGTTTTTAAATTAATTTTTGGCTACATAGAAGTTCGGAAATGCATTTTAAACAACTCCTCCGACCGTTTGAAGGTTAATATTTCAATGTCAGTATTGCAAATCAAAAATTGACTTAATTTCAGAAAAGACTAAATTTAAAAAAATATAAATAGTTTAATAAGACAATTAAAAGAAAGAAACAGTAAAATATTTAAATGTTCTATTATTGTTCGTTGACAATTATTTAATATACAAGTTACATATTAAATCATTGCTTCCTTATATTCCAACAAATTAATTACAATTCTTAAAGAAAACTACAGGCGTAGGGGGATATCCCTTTCCAATATCCACACCTACCAAATCTCAATTATAATATGATTTTTAAAAGTGTAGCATGATTGAAAATTTTTCGAATGACAAATATGTTACAAAATTCGTAACCTATTAAATTTTACTTCAGGTTCAATTTCTGTACCGAGAAATAAGAGAGCACCACAAATGTCTTATTAAAGCCATTCCACTTCCTCAAGGCGAATTCATCCCAGGTAATCTCGGTACTACAACAAGTACAACTCGTACAAAAACCACAAGCAATTTGTTTTTGTAAAATCATTGTACAATGTCAAAAACAGAAATAAGACAAAACAGAAACAAAGATAATAAAAGAGATAAACAAAATTTTAACATCCAGCTAGGCTTGCCAGATCGAAACGGGCAAAAATCTTGACATTCAAAAGAAAAAGCTTGATTTTTCTTGACAATAAAAAAATTCGGTTACATGAACAAACAAATTTATAAAGTTGTTCAGTTTGTTATTTTTAAAATAATGATGCCCGTCTATTCGTCCGTTGGTTTGTCTGTACGTGTGTATGTTGAAATGGGTTTTCCAAAGAAGGTATTTATGTCGCGCATAGTCCGGAATCGAAATTCAGCCAGATCGTTACACAAACAGCTGAGATATCTGCTGTAAATTATGATTGCCTCTTATTTCTACACATAAATCTTTACTTTTTAACCCTTAAATGCGCATTGTATC
Source organism: Pollenia angustigena (assembly GCA_930367215.1). Lineage (NCBI taxonomy): Eukaryota > Metazoa > Arthropoda > Insecta > Diptera > Polleniidae > Pollenia > Pollenia angustigena. The sequence goes on along the minus strand of OV884057.1, from coordinate 180,676,577 downwards.
TTTAAAGATACAACCAATAAAACTGCTGCTATTTGCACATTTATTAAAAAAACTAAAAAAATGTTGTTGATTACCACTAACAACACTTTTTTATGCTGGATTAATTTTTTTATCAAAAACGGATCGTTTCTGAAAAACACAGAGCCGTAGATTCAAAATTTCAAAATTCGTACTTTTATAAATTAAGCTAAGTTTTACCCAATTTTATTTGCATTATTTTTTCACGAATTTACTCCAGAAAAATATATGGTGATTAAAGTAGTGTTCTTAAACCATACAGAAATTTTCAATGCGGTCTGATTTATACTTTCGTCAAAACATCGTATATAGTGGTTGTATCTTAAAAGACACATTGCGCATTCCACACAAATTAGGAATGTTGGATGTTACTGTTTTATGTTGATTGTTTGTATTGTGTGTTCTTCTTGTTTAGTCATTTGACATTAGTTCTTTTCGCTCGCTACTTAAATTTTTTTTATTCTAATTATAGTTATAAATATAGTCACCTTAAATGCAAAAGGCCCTATCTAACATTTTGAAAATTTTACAGGATAAGTATTGCCTTAAACTATTTATAATTTATTTGTATTCTATTTTTCTTGAAAACCTACCAGTTGCTTTGACAATTGACAATGTTGCACATTATGGAAACTCTTAGTTAGGCCTTTTAGTGTTTACCATATAATCTTTTGTAATTAGGGCCTTTTGTTTTTTGCTAATACAATTGCAAATTTTGGTCGAAAGATACTAAAATGTTTTGTTGACATTTGTGTTGATGCAATACACCAGAATCAATGAAAAAGTCGATCATTAATTTATGGTTAGTTAGGGCCTTTTGCGTTTTAGGTAACGATATGAATATGAATGCATTCAGACGTATTGGTAGATCCAAAATGACAAATGATAAAATATGTTAAATTTCCTGAAACAGCGCAGAATTTCCTTATGACTGCACTGATAAAAATAGTGACGATGAAATTTGAATTCCAAAAATAGTTTCCTCTAAAAATTAAAATGTTGTCCTGATTGATAATGACTTTGATCCGGAGAAAGGATCGCAAAATATCGTTAGACTCAGTTCATGACTCGTTTATTGCATTTATGAACGATGATAATCTGTTCTCAAGCCCAATACATTTTCCTGTAGCTGCACGCTAAGTACCTGCTAAGGCTAGTACCCTTCTGTAGCCTGGCCACGTACAATTTTTACCTCAAATACCCTAGTACCAAATTTTAGAACGGATACCTTCGTCCTATCCCGCGTTTCCAGAAATAGTTTATTATCAAATCCTACTGCATCCAGTTCCTCAACTGCGAGCTTACAAGAGTCGGCAGCTAATCAGTGCTCACTTCACTCACAGGACTTACCATCAAGTCCAACGTCATTTGATTTACTTTCCTCAGAATTTCAAAATGTTTTCCTCGATCCAAAAGCTTCTGCAATTGAAAAAAATATCTAAAAAAACAGGGTAATATGCAATTCGTCAGTCAGGAAGTTGAGTTAAAAGGCGATAGCTCTCTGCCTGATGACATCAAATCATTAGTTACTCCGTATCAGGCTTGTCGTTACTAATTACCTGAGAGTTTGGAAAATTATATAATTGAGGAAACCTTGCGATTTGCTATGAAAGATGTTATTTCAATGTTTTAGAATTGCGAAAGATAATTGGTATTTTACATAATATGAGATATTTCAACCTACATAACTCGAGAGACTATTGGTCAAATAATAATGACAGGTCAGTGTCATTATTATAATCTTTAAGATATTAGATGTATTTAAAACTAGCGGCTACCCGGCGTCTGCTACTACGTTCCCCATTCTTGTAGTCCCATTTTGTAAAACATTCATAGCTTATTTGCCTATCTAAAAAGGGATATATTTGATTTAAATTTCATTCGAATCTGTTAGATAGTTTTGGAAAGGCAGATATTTCCCCCTACCTCCCTCGTGATCCTATTTCTTACAAAATGTATACCTAAGTTATACATATAAGTAGGAATCTATCTATGTTTTAGATTTGATTAAATTCTGTTGGATAGTTGGATAGTCCTAGTTTTGTTAACTTAAATTTAGCTAAATGAAATTTGAATTATATTTAATACAATCACAGTAATTTTTAATTTTATTCATATTAAAAATAAGCTGCACTTAAAAAATCCTTTCATTGTTTATGCGTTTCTCTTTGTGTGTGGAGTGCGCAGTGTATCTCATAAGATACAACCAGTTTTTCCTTAATAAAACTACAACAAAACAAAAATTTAAAAAATAAAAACGCAGTTTTTAATTTTTTTCTTATTTACGTTCAATATATTTTTTTCATTAAAATACAAGACGTTACGCATTTAAGGGTTAAGTCTGGTTATAATTTAAGAATTTAATCTTTCAACTTTTATATAAAATAAACTTGGTAGAATACTGGTAGTGAAAATAACAAAATCGTTATTTTAAATATCGGAAATGTAATATTTATAGACAATTAACAACCTTATTCTACCAGTTACGCAAATTCCACATGAGATAGGAGAACTTAATTTTGCTCAGATATTTCGTATAATATATCTAAATCCGAAATTGAATTCTAAAGCTAAAATTGAAACATGAAGTAAATGGATTATGTAAGAAATTAAAACCAAATAAGACATTTCCACAGTTCTTTCCGATAATTCATTTTAATTGCAGTGATTTAAGCAAATATCAGCAGGGCTTTTAAGACCACCTGTAATAAATTCGACTTGCACTTCCTTATACAAACTATAATTTTATTAAGTCTGACTTACTTTTTTGATATCGACATTTAAAAATATTTATTCAATAATTTTCCCTATCATTTAAAATGAAAATAGAAAAAGTTTTGACTAAATTGCAAATTGAAATTAATACTCTAGCATTTTTTTAGTCACGCAATTTCTAGCTTTTAAAAATTTAGTTGACATTTTCTCCAGTGGCTTTTAATATTTCTCCTTTCTTACACAGTAGTTAATTTTTCATTAATAATAATGAGATTTCACAGAATTGTAATGAAAATATCTTGTATTTTCAATAGAGATTTTGTCATTGAAAATCAGTAAAAGCAAATATCATTAATTCGTACACTCAACAATTTATGGCAGGAAACGGAAGTCAATATACATTTTTTTTTTATTTTAGTAATTACATATACTTTTCTGTTTGCGTTACTTTCTTTAAAATAGGCACTAACATATTTGTTGAAAACAATATTTAATTAAGCTTATGTATATCAGAAAAATTCTTAAAGCAAAAGTTAGTAAAATTTGTAAAAAAAAAAATATTTTAATATTTAGTATTGTGGTTATTTTGTTGAACTATTTATGGTTTTAAATCCAAATTTTAATATCTTAATAAGGCTAAAGTTCAGCAAATTTAATTTTCATTAAATTATTTTTATGAAGAAAGGAATTTTACAACATGAAAATTAATTAAAATCGTTATTTATAATTTTTCATTCTTGACTGCAGCTGGGGCTCGAACGCAGGCTTTACGGACCGGTTACCCTTACATGTTTCGATTGCAACCACTCAATCTCTTCAGAGGGGTTTACCGTTTAACACTCACAGCCATCGACGACTGCTGACAGTCAATATTTTAATATGGTTTTTATCAAAGTGATTTTTGACGATTTTCTTAATTCTAATAAATTATGCCATAGTATATAATGCATAATATAGCATATATAACAATATAAAAACAACAATAGTTGTTGATCTACCAGTGATAAGGCCAGTTAATTTATGCAATTAGACTTTGTCCATCCATACGATTCTGACGTACTTTTCAATGGTTGTGATCAAGGAATAAGTCTTAAATTTAAGCAACAGTTCAATCATTTTAAAACACGGCCCCTAATGAAATTGGTAAAAACTAATGCATGATTTCATCTTGACTTAAATATACAATCTTAAGGGACAAACAAATTCTACAGTTAAACTTGGATTTAAGAATATAATATTATTATAAAATTTTTAATCCAAATTTTTAATATTTTTAATTAGGCTTAAGTTCATGAAATTTAATTTTTATTAAATTATTTTTATGAAGAAAGGAATTTTACAACATGAAAATCAATTTAAATTGTTATTGATAATCTTTCATTCTTGACGTGGCTCGGGCTCGAACCCTGGCCGGCAGGTTACCATGACATGTTTCGATCGCAACCACTCGATCTCCTCAGATGGATTTGCCGTCTTACACTCGCAGCCATCGACGACTGCTGACGTCACCAGTCAAACATCAATCCTTAAACCAAATTGTATTTTAACATTTGGTAGATCGAAATTTGCTTTCCTGAATGATTATCCATTTTTAATTGATTTTACATGTTTTTTTCCTTTACTTCTGTTTTTTTCGTACTTTCGTCAAGAATTTTTCTTGAAGTCCAAGTACATTTTTTTTTTTTTTTTTTTTTTTTTTTGTAAAAGTTTTTTTAGCGTATGAATAATAACGAGCCCAATTTTCATTTTTTTTTAAAAAATGACTTTATTGGCAACACTTGCATCATCTCCTAAAATATCATGGTCACATAATGTACCGTTACGATTTTATAGCAAAAACAATTTTAGTGTAAGCGACAAATTTCATACAAAATTAATATGAAATAAAATAAAAAAAAGCTCTCTCCTGTAAAATTTGATTTTTGGCGCTTACATTATTATCGCGGTTAGGGGTCGATATATAAATTAAAAGAATTTAGTATATGATTTTAGCACCGGAAAAAGACTGCATAAAACCTTAAAAAAAACTTTAGTATGTGGACATGAATAAATTTTATATTTGCACACAGAGAAAAAACATGGTTAATTATGGTCACCTCCAACAAAACTATTTTTAAAGACAATTTAAAGCATATTATTTTTCATTTAAACATATGATTGTCACCAACAACCATATTATTGTTGAATACGCCGTCCATCAAGAAGTCACCACCATTTTATGGTTGCCTCTCAAAATGTTATGGTAACATATGATAATAATTTGTTTTTAAATTAAGAATAGTAATTTCCTCTTTTTCAGGAGCAATATATTGTAAGTGTTAAACATATTTTAGTTATAATTAACCATAACAGACATGGTGGTTGGATAATATGGTTGTGGCTTCTTGGTGGAGGACTAATTTAACCATATTATGGTTGTTGGTTTGGAAAAATAATATTATTTTATCAAAATCTCGAAATTTTTGTTCATTAAAAATTCATAAAAAAAGCCATAAATGATAAAAATCTGTTTTCAACTTTTAACATTTAATAAGTGACGATAAGGGGCAAGTATGTCTCAAGAAAATTTTAAGGACAAAAAATTAATTGAGGCCATCATTTATGGCTTGTTTTGTTTTAGAAAGCTTAAAGTTAATTTTATAACGCAATTTCGGTTTTTCTAGTAATTTCAATAAGCTAAACCGTTTTTGAGTAACGCGAACATATGTTGTGCAACCTCCTCCATATTCGAAATAACCCTTGGATTCAGCGTACCCGAATTATGTTAAAACGCCAGGTGCCCGGCTTGTCTAAAAAAAAGTGTCATATTCTAGCACAGTGTAATTAGTTATGACTTTTATATAGGATCCGTTCTTTAAAGTCGCTTTTAGCCACATAAACACTAAAAAAGTTTTTACTAGGTATACTGACAAAATTTAATACGAATAACTTTTTTGTAAACATAAGATAAACACCCCTATTTTGTCAATAACAATTCGAATTGTATGTCTACATCGACAACGACTTATATGATAAGGGTGAATAAGTCTATAATTGACAATAGCTGCATTATGGACCCCTTCCAAAAAATCTCTTTTACCCCCAACAAGCACTAAAAATTCACGATTCACTTATGTATATATCCACTAAGTTTTATTTGAGCTGGTCACTAACCAGCCGTAGCTCAAATGTAGGTCCCATTTTCGTAAATCGCTTAAACGCGGAGAATTTTTTAGACGTATTAAACAAAAAGAGCTGGTTCACACTCTTCAAGTTTTAGCCGTCAATTCTTGAGATTTTAGGAGAGATAGAGAAAAAGAAGTGGCATTATGTTTTCTTAAAAAGTGTAAACCAGCATTAACACAATCATCTTCATCAACAAAGTGAAAGCTTGACTTGTTTTCCAATATGTGAAATGAGTCGATCCTGTTTTGAAAGTGAATTACTTTTTTGTCAAATTTTGCCACCATCTAGTTCTTACTTATCTCGATATTAAGAATGTTTTCCTATAGGGCGTGCAAAGCAAAAATCAGTTGCAAGCAGCATTCAATTAAAACCAAGAAGTTAAAGCAAAAACACATTGATACGCGTTTTTATGTCCTTGAGTAATATTATAAAATAACACATAAACACATTTAATTTTTATTATTAATAATTTTCTTCATTCATGTTTTAAAGCGCATCTCTTTTCAAGGTCTTTTATTCAAAATCAACTTATGCTTATTAATACTTGTTCTCTTATATTATTAAAGCTTTACATAAGTTTTTGAAATGAAAGTTAATAACAAAATTCTTACTAATTAAAATAAAAGAAAATACCTATTTGATTAAATGAAAATTAATGAAAATATGCGATAAATTAGAAAAACCCTCAAACTAGATAATTAATATTAAAAGGAAAAATTAAGAAAATTATGTTGAATACAATTAATGAGTATATCGTCATATTAAATGCAAACGGACGTAACTACACTTTTTATTGTTTTACAGGAGAAGCAAAAAACTTTACAAAATCAATAACAACAAGGTGTAATTGGCGTTTGAATTTCGTTAATAAAATCGCCATTGTTGGTCGTAGGAATCTAAAATTTTGCACGAACATGTATTTTGATAAAACAAACCATAATCGATAAAAAAATTCAATTTCCTAATTTTGTGTAGTTACGTCCGTTCGCCTTTAATATGACGATATTCACATTTATTCATGTAACTCTTGGGCGTTATTTATTTGCTATAATTTATAACTTAAGCCGACCGTACACGACATGTTTTTGTCATCTGACATGTCAAATTTCCCACTGCAAAATACATACATGTCGTGTGTTACCTTTTAAACTTTGCTTCTGTAAAAGTCAGATGCAAAGTCATCTGACAAAATTTCAATTAGAGCATGCTCTAATGCCGAGAGGAAACCGGCAGCGGCATCCAGTACTGACGGAATTATTAGCCGGCTGAAGTTAATATTTTACAATACCGTGATATGAATGATCATCCCACTATTGAATAGAATTTTTGTAAATATATAAAAACCGTTTCTTAATAATATCCTAAATTGGTATCTTTGAATTAAAAGAAAAATATGTTAAGATGGCTAAACTATTTTACGGCGTAAATAAAAATTTTCGTGGCGGCATTTTTATTTTGGTTTTTGCAACAACAATGGGAAAAAAACTGAGACAATGTCAGAAGCAAATTACATGTACGTTTGTGACCGAATATTACAAACCTTCTGTAAAACAGCCATTTTGACAGACATGTGACTTGAAAAGTTGACAAGTCAGATGTAAAAAACATGTCGTCTACATGCAGCTTTACGATAAAAAAATGAATTCAATGACTCGATGGAGCGGAAATGTATAACAAGCCTGTAGTGCAATTCAGTAACTTTAAACGCTTAACGTTCGTTAGCGTTCATTTTACCGGCACAGTTTATTGTTTGTTTACAGCTATTCAGTAACTTAATTTTAACAATATAGCTAAAAATTTCAAGCAGGTGGCATTTTTGTTAAACATTTTGTCAAAAATAATAATCCGTTTTCTGATTATTATTTTTGAAAACATAAGTAAATAATTGAAGCACAGCCGCGAATAACGTTTTAAGTTACAAAATAATAATTTTTCAGGAGAGCAAAAAAACGTTTTTTGACAGGCAGCATTATTTGTTTTAAATTTTTTTTTTTCTATTATTAAAAATAATGATAACAAAAACTTTTATGCAAAAGGCTTTTAAAACATGATTCCGCACTGCAAAACCATTTCGGTTTCATAATTTTGTTAGTAACTTGCAATGTTCTTCCACTGGCTGACACTTTGTACGCCATTTTGAAGGCGTTAAGGTGCATAGTTTTGGTTGATTTGATGTTAAAACTATGTAAGAGAGTAAGGTCAACGGTTATCTGCAAAAAAACAGATTTTGCAAAATGTGGCGTTTACAACGTTATTCGCGGCTGTGCTTCAATTAATAACACTATGTGACAAAATTTCAACAAAGTCGTGACCAAATGAATCTGACAGCTAATCTTTATGTAAAATTATCCGCTAAATCCGAATATGAAGTCAGAATTGTCAAAAGTAGAACAGTTTTTGAGATATTCCAAAATAACCGTTATTTGTGTTTTAAAAAAGATGATGTGACTGAAATTTAAATATCTTCAAAAATTTTAAACGGATTACGTAATTTTTTCCTACTGAAAGGTTATAATATTTCTAAAATAACCATGGATTGTTAGTGAAGATTGGTAAATAAATGGCAGAGTTACAGGGGACTAAAGTTCAAGCTTCATTGAAAATTTTGTGATTATTTTCAATTTTGATCTTTTCAAGTTATTTTTTTTTAAACCAATGATTTAAAAATCCTAATGTTTTATTGAATGCGACATTAGATTATTGTAATATGAACATTTTGCGCCCAACAAGACATAGATTGGTCCAAAAATGACAAAGCTACAGAAGATTTAGTAAATTAACCCACATAGAAATTCAATAGTTTTAAGCAATTTTTAATATTTATTTTTAATAAAAATTTAGCTTTTTATATTTATTTGTTGTGTGTTAATTCAGATTAACGATAAGTGGGATATGTCTAGAGAAATTAAATGTAGGATTGAAAAGAGACGCCTCTTTGACATATAGTAAAACACTAACTAGTCACGACATAAGCCTAACAACAAAAATACGTTTCCTAAAATGTTATATATGGTCCGTACTACTATATTCGGCGGAAACATGGACGATAAAGGTGTCAGATGAAAAAAGATTAAATTCGTTTGAAATGTGGGTTTTCCGGCGACTATTAAAGATCCCATGGACTGACCGCGTTTCGAATGAAGTAGTGCTGAGACGTATGAATATCGGACGTGAAATAATAAAATATATAAAAACACGGAAAACATCTTATTTGGGTCACATAATGCGAAATGGAAAATATAGAATTCTCCAAACCATTTTACAGGCTAAAATTGAAAAAAGATGCCCGAGAGGAAGAAAAGAAATAATATGGTTGAAAAACATTCAAGATTGGACAGGTCACCAAGACGAAAGAAGACTTCTGAGGGCAGCCAGGAACAGACAACTCTCTATAACTGAATAAAAAAAAAAAAAAATGAAAAAAAATTGCTACTTCATAATAATTGTATGATCGCTAATATCCGAATACGGATTGGCAAATAAAGAAGAAGAAGTAAATAATGTGATTTTTAAAACCTTTTCTTTAGCTTCACTTCGGAAAATCAAATCTTGTAACGTTAATTTAACCGCCTTATACTCAATGCAAATGGATGAAACTTTGCAGGCATACATATTTCCGATGACAATACACGTATATATGGGCGTAGCCAGGATAAAATCTAGGGGGGTGGTGGGGCAAACATTTTTTTTGGTAAAATGCTTTTTTGACCGTCTTTTACTCAATGCAAATGGATAAAACTTTGCAGGCATACATATACCCGATGACAGTACACGCATACATGGGCATAGCTAGGATAAAACCTAGGGGGGCGGGCAAAATTTGTTTAAAAGGTTTTTTTTAAGAAAAGCGTTTCTTAAAAAAATTTTTTTCAAATGTTCTTATTTATAATGGTAATGTGTGCAATGAGCTTAAAATATATTTGTTTTTTAAAAGCTTTTATTTGTCAAAATTTTTGTTTGTTTTTTTTTAAATTTTATAAAAACCAGGTATATGTACACAAGGTAAACTCGTTGGCCCATATGTTTGTCAGCTGATTACCCCTAGTTGGAACTCAAACGTAAAATTTCGTGTATATGAGCCAAAATTTGTACATATGTGCGTTAAATTGTTCTTGTTTTATATGAAGACAATTTTGACAACTCGGTTCCTTTTATAGAGCAGCATGCCTACACTCCCAAATGAGTCCACCTTGTGTAAATATACCTTGATTAAAACTTTGTATTTCTTTCTGAAAAATAAGTACGAATTTAAAAATAAACAATGAAAAATATTTTGCCGTTAAGTTAGCTTTTGTAAAGTTGACGTTATTATAGAACATACACGCAAAGAAAAAACATGGTTGTGGTAAACATATGCTAAGAGCAACATATTATGTATGGTTGCCATACGTACTGTTTTAAGCAGTACATGTACTGATTTTTTGCAATTGTACTGTTTTATGCACAACTCCTAAAACAGTACGCAAATGTACTGTTTTTTACATTTTGTACTGTTTTTTTTTTGCTCAGTCTATATTTAACAGTACTGGCCTACAAAAATTATGTTGTGTTAAAAAAAAGTTCTAAAATAATAAGAGTTTTTACGCTGTGGTCATTGTTTTCTCATAAATACACAGTAGAAATCTTAATTATAATGGGTGGCTCGTAGCAGTGGTATATTTTAATGTTGTTAAGATTTTAGATCTACCTCTTCCAATATTCTTTCCCTTTCCACCCCTGAGAAAGACAAAAATAAAATCTAATTTTTTTTTAAGTACTAAAAAAATACTTATACCAACACAATTATCGTTAATTTTTAGAACTTTTTTAATTTTCGGGCATGTTCTGGAAATCGAAATCACGTCAAATTGAAAACAAACAAAATTTTAAAATTCTCCGTGTTCAAAATTTATAAAAATACCTTATACCTTTGAGGACCACTTTTCTTTACCTTAACTACTGAAATAAGAAAAAGATAAGTTCATTTTTACAAACATTTTTATTGAAAATATTCATCGTTTTCAATTGCACTTGATTTTAAATATTTTCAGATTTTGTGAAATAAAAATAAACCAAACTATTTTTTTTTTTGGATTTTATAAATTAATGGCCAATTTCACCAAGTTCAGGTTTAATTAACTTTCATTATAAAAGTCAAAAAACCTTTTGTTTTAGTTATAGTTAATTATAGCTGAACTTGGTAAAATTAGCCGTAAATAATTTAAAAATTGTTTAAAATTGGAAAATTAATTTAGGAAACAAACATTTTCTCAAATTCTATATGATTTGTGCAACTATGTGTGTAGTGAAAATTGCTTTAAATACGAATATGTTTAAAGAAAATCGTACTTACACAATCAATGAGTTAATTGTTTTGAGCTTAGTAACGCTTTTCTCCTTTCTTATATGGCTTACAGCAATGTTATGGTTTTGCTGGCCAAATGCTTCGTTTGTGGTGTTTGCTTCTTAAACGCAAATGGAGTAATTTCATATATTTATTAAATGCCATAAAATGGAAATAATTCCGTTGCCGTTACACATTTTAAGTGTATTTCTCTATATAATTGTTGTTGCATATTCAATCAAAAGTTTAAAATATTTACCCCAATTTCACCAAGTTCAGTTAAAACTAACTATTACTTTAACTTCCAGCTTACAATATGTTTTGACAGCTCGAACTAATAGTTAATTATAGCTGAACTTGGTAAAATTGGGGGTTACTAATTAAAACAAATGAATATGTTTTCGTCAAAAAAAAATGTACTGTTTTTTTCTTGATTGTACTGTTTTTTTTTTGTATTCAATGTACTGTTTTTCCGAATTTAAAATCTGGCTACCCTAATATTATGATAAGTCACCATAATACGATTATTTTTAAATCATATTATGACCAAATATATTCGTAATATTACATCATAATATTTGTTTCCTTAATCATATTATTATCCTGTTAATCATACTAAGTTGAGAAATAATCATATTATTATCATGTTAATCGTAACAAAATTAGAAGTAATCATGTTACGATACAGTGGTGCTGTCACAACAACCAAAAAAATATTGAATTTTTTGCATCGATTTCTTATTTTGTGGCACTTAAAAATTTTTTAATGTTAATACAAATTCTTTATTTCTTATTTTTTTTAAAGTTGTTTTTTAATGTATATTTTTTTTAATTGTTGAACCACTCACTAACAAATAATTTTATAGGCTACATATGCAACGACAAACGACACAACTGATGGAAAATTATTTTACAAATAGTGCTAACAAAATATTATTAGATTAAAAATATTTTGATTGCATCTTAAACATATTATGATAAATGTTTAAAAAGTTATCATGTTATGGCTATTAAATATCATGATATGGTTGTGAGTAATATAATATGTTTTCAAAGTTATAATTTTTTAGTTGTTAGAAAAATAATTAATTTTTCAGTCAACAATAGCCAAATTTATAATTGCGATAAACATTGAAATGATGACAGTAACTATAATATTGCTTATATTAAATAAAAATAACAGTTATTTGTGTACGACAACAATATATTGTTACAACAAACATATTGTAGTTGCCGTAACCATGCCCAACCATATTTTTTCTCTGCGTGTAGTGGTAAATAGTATTGTTAAGAAAGTAACTGAATATTTTTAACGTTAATTTTGCTGTTAAATATTTTTAACAACTCAACTGACGCTAAAACTGAATAGAGAATCGCACTACAGACCAACCAGCCATATTGACCCCAAATCTAAATATCCAAAGCGACATGGTAATAAATTAGAATGAGCTGCTTTAAGCGGACCTGTCGATTATAAGAAAGCTGTACGGAATACAATTGATTCGTTTTAAGCGAACATTAGCCTAAATCCGCCCAAAATGCGCGACTAGACATATAAATAGAAGCAATATACCATCATAAAAATGCTCGGCCACATCTTACAAGATCAGTTTAAAAAATATAAATTGTTTCCAATCGATTTTCGTCGGTTGCATGTACACACAGGAAAAAAATTGGCCGACAACTGTTAAAAATGTGTAACTATAACTGATTTTTACTACTAACAAATATTAAAATGTAGTTGTAGCTTTTATAAGTTAAGATAATTGATTTCATTTAATACTAAAAAGTAGTACAAATGGTGTCAATCACAACCAAATTAAATGCAGTGCAATACTGAATATTGGTCCTAAAAGTCAATAATTCGGTTTTGTCAAAAATAAATTTTATTTATGTATTTATTGTAAAGTTTCAATTCGTATACAACAAATTAAAACATAATTGTTTGGAATTCACAGCCAGAAAAGGATATGTACATAAATATCCCAATTGTTTACTGTGAGAACAAAAATAATTATTTTCATATTAAACTCAATTTTCTGTCAAAAGCAAAAATCAATTTTGTTGGACAGCAGAAAATTTAATAAAAAAAAACAGTTAATTTTATCAACAGACCAACACCACACATGTGGACTAATTCTTCAGCACGCTCTATAGACTCATCTTGGTACTATCATCCTTTACCGGTGTTTTCAGCTCTGGGGTCACTAGGAGTTTTGGCGAGGGTATGCTATTGCTTCCTGCTTTCTAAAAGACGCTGTGTTTCAAGCTCGTCATGTTCGCCACTTATGAATTTAGGCCATCGCTTTCTCAGTTCCTCAACACTGCCCGCTTGGTCTAATTAGAACCCTTGCAGGTGCAATAACAATTCTTCCCATTTAAAACCTGGTACTCAGTTCAACATTTCACGTGAAATGCTGTCAAAACGCATATGAAAAAAACTTGTGCGGAATATCTATGAAATAATGTTGATAGAGTTGTACTCTGTACATTTTGTGAAAAAGTTCGAAATGTTTCTGGCAACTGCGAAATAATGTATGCTGCACTTATTTCACGTGGAATTTTAAGCAAAAGCAAAAAAATACGAACTGATTATGAAATAGGAAATAAAAAATTAATATAAAACAACCGGTAACAGTTTTTTATCCATATTTACTTTCTTTTTTTTTATTAATTTTTTTATTTTAAAATATGAATTTTAGTAAAATACATGTGGGGTTTCTTTACATACGCAAAACAATGTCGCATACTTTACAGGAATAAAAACGTCAAATTGTACAAACTCGCAAGATAGGTAACATTGAAATAATAAATGTTGCCCAACATTTTTCACAAATTTGAACAGAGTACTAGGCTTAAGGGAGTTGGTCAATATTGTCTGCAATGTACGTGTTTGGAAAATTAAAAATACGCCTGCGTTTGTTTGGTAATAGAAAAAAGAGAACGGGAACTTATATCCTTAAACTAGAGTTACACATTTTTAGCAGTTGCCATTACTATTATATCACTTGATCAATATTTTTTTAATTGAAACGTTTTCCAACCAATTTGTTTTCTGTGTGTAGTAGTGGTTAGGAAGTCTTGCCTCTTGTATACATACATATGGTCGAAGCAGAATTCTCTCATTGGAATACGCTTCACAAAATGAGAGCGGCTTTAAATGAACTTTTTTCTTTTTCCTTTTGCACAAAACGTTTTCTTCGAGTATATGGGGCAAATTGTTAAACAGTTTTGTATGTAGGTGTCAAAAAAATTAATTTTGCACGAAAATTTAAAATATAGTTTGGTATTTAACTTTAAACATTCCCAGCAAAAATTTTGCTTACAAAATAAGTAGAAAAATAATGAGAGTTTGAGGAGCCGACTACTTACTTTTCTACTAGAAAAAGTACTTATTTTTGTTCGAGATGTCCCAAAAGTAATCCTTTATAATTTGACCTATTATAACCTAAAAAATAATATGTTTTTTTTATACTTAACATTTTTATAAAAATATATAGTTACAAAAAGAGGCCAAAAATAAGTTATTGCAAATCAATTCAAAAATTTTAAAACACACTTATTCAAATTGCTCTAATATGAATGAAAGTGTACACAATAAAAATTTTTCGAAATGTAAGAAAACGTTTAATAAGGAGTGTTTTGCTGCACAAAATCATTTATAATTTTAATGGCCATTTTCTCAATGTATTGATAAACTGTCTGTTACTTAATGTCAACAAAAACTTATTAGAGCGATAAACTGTCCGTTAACGATTTTGGATTTCCCAACATACCGACAAAAACATTGTTTTCAGCTGGCAACACCTCTCAAAATACGTGTTAAAGCTGGGATTAAGCTGATTGAATTTATCTGTACGGCAAATAAAAGGAAAATAAATATTTGAGAGATGAGTGCTGGTTAGCTTTGCGACAGAATAGAAGCAAATTAGACATTGAGAAAACCAAATTTCTTTAATGTGCAGAGATAAATGTGTGTAATGTAAATGTTATGTTGTTCAAAAACATCGTTTACATAAGATCGATATCACTACTAGTGCTCTAATATACTGTGGGTGTAATTTTGGAACATATAAATGTATATATTTACATACATTTGATTGATTTTTAAAATTTTCCATAGATTTAACATCAAAATTATTGTTAAAATTATGTAGTATTACCGAATCTCTAACAAATATTACCGAAATATCCTGCAAATTGACTTAAATATTTATTTAAAATCGCATTATAATATTAATTTTTTTTGTAATGTATATTTAAGATATAATAATAAAGTTATTATTAAATATATAACTAATAATCCATAAAGTGGCGAATAAAGCTACAAAGTAATGAATTCTTGAAGTCATTAAAAGTAGGATTGTAAGTAAAGTTTTTGCTGGGTTGTTTACCTTTAATTGAGTAAAAATTTTTTATTGTCGTTTTACCGAACTTTACTGAAAAGAAAAGAAGCAAACCAAGGCGAATTCATACAAGGTTGTCTTATTTTTAAAACGGATATAACACTGTAAAATACTATAACGTTTTATGAAAATAATACAACACTGTAGTGAACAAATTAGCTATGCACTACCTGCCTGTTTATACCAGAGATTAATATTGCGACATACATATGTATATTGCAGTAAATGTACACAGCGCTTTTTTATTTATTACCGGCAATTTATGCTGCTAAAATTGTTTATCAATTTTCGTTGACAATTATTATTTACATAAAACGTCAAATTTAGTTGTCAATTTAAAAAAAGAAAAACAAGGAAGCAAATTGTGTGTGAATGAAACTTAGTTTGTGAAATGGTAGCAAATAATAATTTAAGTAAAATAATTAAATAATTAAAAAATAAAATTGTTAAAATTATTTTTCTTAAAATTAATTTTTTCTTGTTCGATCTTTATTAATTAAATTTTTTTAACCTAAATATATTTAATTTTATTTTAACCAAAAAAAAGTCATGTTTAATAAAATTAATATAACAACCAGTGTTGCCATTAGGATAGGAAAGATAAATTTTTCGTATCCTTTGATGGCTTCACGTACCATGTATTGTAACGTGACGTTACAAATTAACCCTACATTTACATTTAATACTAGCATTATAAATTATAAGTAACATCATAAATTATAATAACCTTGAATACCCTTATTATTTTACTCACAACTATGAATACCCTTACTATTTACCTACATAACCTTTTTACCGTATAATTCTCATTTAGTTTATTTTATTTTTGAATAAATAGACAAGGTTTTGCTCAGAACAAACAGAGTAGATATTGCCATCAACCCCAGTATTTACTCTCGCTAGTTAGTAAGTAGATCGTAGTTAGTAGTTAGCCGAACACCAAGGCTCCCGAAATCTCCTGGTGTCCGAAGTATTTACGAAGTAGTTAGCCGAACACCAAGGCTCCCGAAATCTCTTGGTGTCCGAAGTATTTACGAAGTAGTTAGCCGAACGCCAAGGCTCCCGAATTCGCATGGTGTCCGAAGTATTCTACACGTATTCACCTACAAACAATATTTAACCGCACCTGATTAAGTAAACCGTATTTAGCCGAACCTGATTAAGTAGCCCGTATATAACCGAACCTGATTAAGTATCCCGTATTTAACCGAATCTAATTAAGTAACCCGTATTTAACCGAACCTGATTAAGGAACTTGAGTAACCTAAACCGTATTTAGCCGACTGAATACAAACCAGTAGTCCACGTATTCTTACCAGTAGTGAATACGAACCAGCCGGTAGCCGACTGAATACAAACAGTATTTAACCGAACCTGATTAAGTAACCCGTATTCAACCGAATCTAATTAAGTAACCCGTATTTAACCGAATCTAATTAAGTAACCCGTATTTAACCGAACCTGATTAAGTAACTTGATTAACCCAAACCGTATTTAGCCGACCGAATACAAACCAGTAGTCCACGTATTCTTACCAGTAGTGAATACGAACCAGCCGGTAGCCGACTAAATACAAACAGTATTTAACCGAACCTGATTAAGTAAACCGTATTTAACCGAACCTGATTAAGTAAACCGTATTTAACCGAACCTGATCAAGTAACCCGTATTTAACCGAATCTAACTAAGTAACCCGTATTTAACCGAACCTGATTAAGTAACTTGAATTTAACCAAACCGTATTTAGCCGAACACCACGGTTTCCGAATTCTCGTGGTGTCCGAAGTATTATAAGTCATTTCTAGTATTTAATACCTAGTTAGTCACATCATGGCCCGACAACCGTCAGCCACTGACTTATCCGAGGCCATAGTTAGCTAAACACCCGAGGTTGCGAGATCCTCCTGTGTTCGAAGCGCTCAGCCCAACTAGTCGGAGTAGTAAGTCATGTGTACAGCCAACTACGGGGCGCACCCAATGCTCCGTACTCGGCATAGTTTCGATCGTAGATTTAGATACTAACAACCTCTAACCGAAACCTGTTTATTATCTTCTCTGCCAGATCGAATCCTCAGTAACTTAACGCTGCCCTACGGAACGCCACCGTACGTGCCTACTGCCAGCAACATCTGGCCGTTTCCTAACGTCATCAGCCGTACGTGCACGGAATCACGCTGCCGCAGCACCCGTTCCCGTCTACAGCCACGCCGAATCAGCCGAAGGCCGTCCTAGTTCTAAGTATTTAGCGTAGATTAAGATTTCGTAAATAAAGCTTTGTTAAAATTTTTGTAAGCGAACCTACACGAAAACATCCCGTGTTTCATTTCAAAGGAAGCAGACCTTAGAATTGACCCTGGACAAAATCCTGACATTTTTCGTATCTTTTGAATCCGTATGCTAAATGTACTAAAACTTATTAAGACGGATCATCGTAACCAAATCAATACTTATACAATAGCAGCTTTCATAATGGTGAAAGAAAACATTAAGAAAGTTTCAATATGCGATTCACCTAAAGCGAGGATTACAAGTAGTGCGAAGTTGTTCGGAAGAAATATGAACATCTTTTATTTTCAGGAAATTTATATGAACTTTTTGTTATATCGCCTTAGTATGATCACCAAGACGCCTTAACTCGTATATTAATTTTCACAAAACTGAATGTGTTTCGATAACATCCAAAGATAGTTACATATATATTTTTAATGTTTGCTTATTGTATTTTTAAAAATTACATATCTAATATTTATGACTTAAATAAATATGAAAATGAATTTATATATGATATCATTTTCTTTACAATATTCATTTAATATGAAATAAAAATGTAATGTTAATAAATGTTAAACTTTAAAAGTGGACTTAAATTTTTTTTTCAAAATGTATCTTTTTGGGAAAAACTGTATCTTTTTTGAAACTAAAATGTATCTTTCTCGAAATTTCAATGGCAACACTGATAAAAAACACTCTCTTCACTTTTTATCTTCTTCCTTGACTTTTTTCAAATTATGAGTTAACATAAATACGTCTTCCCATGCCTTTAACATAGGCTGAGCAATAAATAATATTGCTCTGTTATTCTGCCGACGTTATTGCCAAATTGCTGATAAGTTATCTTTGGTGTAGACCTGGGGTAACAGACAAACATCTAGATATAATTTAAAAAAAAGAAAGTAACAGCATATCATTTTGACATATGGTTAGTTATCAGCTGTTGTTTACGTAGCTAGCCTAGAAATAAAGAAATAAATTCACTTTCTAATTAAAGTGCGAAATCTGTTTAGGTATTAACTAATTTATTAGTTTAAGTTATCGCAGGGATAACTAGAATTTCAAACATACTTATTGCCATGTCTTCTAAATGTCAATATGTGCTTATAAACTTTTAATTCGCGGTTTTAACATACAAACAAAAAGTGCTAAAAACACACTATCATGATATTAAATGGCAAACAGGTAACTTTATTTCAATAAGTAGCACTACCGTTCTCAAAATTTTATTATTGTCTGTTAGTGTTGTAACTGTTAATAGCTGATAAAAATTTATTAAAAAAAAAAAAATTATTTGCTGTAGGTCATGGTCTTTATCTTTATAAGCAGTGTAAAGTGTTTTTTCATACACAACTTTTTTTTTGTCAACCTAACGCTTTGAATTTTCTTTCTCTATCGCTACGAAGTTTTGGAAAATGTTAACAGTTTTTAGTTTCATTTTAGTTAGTTTTTAAGGGTAAAAAAAGTTTATCCCTACTACATTTTTTAAATGCCAATATCTATACTAACGAATATTTTTTAAATGGCCAGAGTGAGGTTTTTTAATACTTAAATATAAGTTTTAGATATAAAATTTACCTTTAAGTTTTTTATATACTTAAGGTTAAATGTGTACTAATATAAAACTTTAAATAATTTAATGAAACGGTTAGCAAGTTATTTTAAACAGAACTGTAAAACTTTTTATGTATCACATACAAACACATAAGAGACCTACAAAATTCAACATTTTCTGTAAAAATGTAATTTTCAAAAATTTCAAGCAAATCTGTGTCTGTCATGTTAACTCAAAAATGGTGTTATGACATATTATGCCAACCCAAGCATACTTACTGTCTTAGCATGCCATTGCAACCTAGCTGAGGCTGTTGTACACTGTTGTGTTCAATATTATATTTTTTCTTGTTATTTTTTTTTAGCCGTTTCCGAGAAATTTGGTTCACCGAAACTTGAAAATTAATTAATTTTTTTTTTGCCTTTCGCTACATTTTTCAAACATTTCTCGAGTTTTCGGTGCAATAAACAGCTAGAAAGTGTGAAAACAGTAATAATTTTTCTGAGGATTACTTTACTAAATTTTTAATATAATATGGCCTTAATAAAAAAAGGCACAGTGACAGTATGGTATTACAAGCTGATAAAAAAAAATAGGTTGCGATGTATAGAACTGAAAGGATGCAAACGTTATAAGAGGACGAAGCACATACTACGTATTAAGAATCGACCCAACACCAAAATTACAAAGAGACAACCATTATACCATAAGTGACCTCCACAACAATAAATATATTGACTCATGGTAAAAATGACTTCTTATTTGTTCAGCGGCAACAGCCCCAAGAAGCCCCGAAAATCCATAAAACTGGAATCCTTCTGAGACCAATGTTTCCTCAATGAAGGTTCCATGCTACTAACTTTCCAAATACCTGTATCACATTTAAAATTAAAGTTAAAAAACATAACTATCTGCCCCAGAGAGGTATTGGTATCTTTCAACGTCATATCACTTTTCACAAACATTCCAGTTCATAACGCAATTAAGAACATAATGGCAAAATGTGAAGATTAAAAAGATTTCACTAGAATTCCCATATCTAAGTTTTTAAATATACTAAAATTCTGTCTTACTGACAATAATTACTTCATATGCGAAAAAAGAATGTTTAATCAAATATTTGGTATGCCGATGGGTAACCCACTTTCACCAACTATCGCAGATATAGTCCCTACATACTCCACTTGAAAAGGCAATTATCACTCAAAAAACAGAGAAAGGATAGCCAACAATTTAACAAACAATAGCTTTCAAAAAAATTTTATAAAAACTTTAAACCTTTCGCTACAAGTTTTTACTTGGTTACTAAAAAAATCCAATTTTTTGGAATTGTATTATAATTAGCCCTAATAACAACAATCAATTCTCACTTTTGAAAAAAATGCTCCCTAAATGTGTTTTTTGGACTGTATCCATATGGATACATCTTTCGGTTATAGTAAAAAAATTTTGTTAAAAAAACTAACATAAATAACGGAATAATGCACGGAATTCTAAAAGATGCTGTAAAATTTCGCGAAGATCGGCCCATAATTTACTTTTAGACACATATAAGCCATAATCCCGGAAAACAGTATATAACGCATAAAACCTTAATAAATAATGCTATCAGATTAAAATTTATTACTTCACAGTTTTATAAGACTAGAAACCACACTAATAAATTTCGTGATGATCGGTCCATAATTTGCAAAAGGCCCCATATAAAAACCACTCAGCAGCATCAAACTTAAAATTATTTTATATCCGTTGTGTGTATATAATTCAACACCATAACTTGCGTTTGTATCCATATGGATACATACTATGTTTAAAAAATCTGCACGGCTTTTTTCCGGCTTAAAACAAAGAACTTTTGATGCAAAAAGTTAAAATAAACCTATTTCTTTATGTTGGATGTGTTTTTTTTTTTAAACATGGTCATATATATATATATATATATGTTATTTGAAATAAAAAAAAATTTATTTTTCAAAAAAAAAATTTATATAAAAAAACGTTTTTTTAAAAAAGGTATATTTTTCTCAATTTTGCAAAAATCCAAGAGTTTTTCATTAAAAATAATTCATAAGATATTAAAAAACAATAACGTGCCGCAATCTAAGCCAATTCTTTGACATGGAGATTGTCTGATGCCTCCACAGTTGAGTGTATCCATATGGATACAATGTAGCGAAAGGGTTAATAACAAATACAGTGAGGAAAATGAATAACAAAACATCTGGCCACCCTAATGCCGACAAGGGGAAAACAAATTTTACAGTGTAAAATACAAAAAATGTATTTCTATTATTGTAATTAATTAAAATATTAATTATGACTAATTATTGAAAAATGTTTGTTGTAATAAAATTTTAAACATATTTTCTTTAATTTAAATAGCCGAATCCCTTGTTAAAGGGAATATAACATTCACGAAACGTCGGGAAAACATGGATTAAATGCATTTTTAATTACATATAAAACTTTAGGCAGTATTAGCAAAAATAAAATCAAATTTAATAATATGGTTACTTTTATCCAAACTCTGGAAATTTTCGACTATATTTTGGTTAATTTTGAATATAATGTGATTAATTTTGACCATTATTATGGCTAGAATTGAACAAAATATGGGTAATTTTGAACAAATTATGGTTAATTTTTATCATGTTATAGTTGATTTTGGGAAATTATTTTGTTAATTTTAACCATATTATGGTCACATTTAACCATGGTATGGCAACCTGCAAACACAAACATTGTTAAAATTCAACCATAGTATGTTGCTCATATAATATGGTTACCTCCAGTTATATTTTTTCTCTGCGTGTACCCTGTATCACAGTATTGAAAAACAAATTTTTTCCTAGCTCATATTGTAAATATAAGCGCTGACGTATCAAAATTCTTATGCCGGCATATTAGTACGCATCATATAATCATACATAAATAATATTTAAGTAAACTTTATCAACATAGTTTGTTTTGAATGGGTCCTTTTGTATCGAAATCTGCAGACAGGCTTTTAAGCTTTGCCGTGCTAATATAAGAAAACAAGTGGGGTTTAAAATGCGAATAAACTGATTAATTCGGAAAGACACTTGTATGGGGGCCAGATGAAATAATAGCCCGATTTGGCTTATTAAAAATATTTAATTCTCTTTATATTTAAGAAATATCTGAGAAGTTAGCGCCTTCCACTTAAATGTTATGGACGCTACCGTGTCAAAATCATCCTTTACGGGAATAAATACGTAGTTATTTATCAATAACTTGTTTATTAATAACCCGATTTTTTTGATTTTCACTTCAAGTATTCTATAAGGTAAACTTAAGGTAAAAATAAAAACTTAAGTTTTAGGTTATTAGGAGTATTCAATAGATATTGGAGGTAGTCGTTGTTTTTTTGCTATTTGTAAGCCCATCTGAATGATTTAAAATAGCAAACTATTTCGGACTACATGTGATATAAATTGCAGCACATCGGAAACTTCCGAAAACCTAATTGAACATACACACAGACAGGTGGACATCGTTAAGTCATTTTGGCTTCTCATAAGGACCGAGAAAATATATATTTCTTCGGTCCTAAGATCAATATTTTGTTGTTTTAAAAACGGAATGACAAACTTATATATACCCTTCAACCTGTGCTAATGGATATAAAAATAGCCATTCTGCATTTAAATTTTTGCACACCTTCCAATTGTCTAGTATTAAAAATCAAACAACTCATTTAAGATTATGATGCCATTCAAAATTGTGAGTAGCCACACAAAATTCTTATTAAACGCAAACTGCACGCACGTGCTTTAAAATATTTATGACTGTCATTCACCGTCCCTGTTGAAGGTACTGCAGACAATTTTTATATCGATCATAATTAGTACGAATGTTAAGGCCCTACTCAATTTAATCCATTGATCTGAGAGGATACTTCTTAACTAAAAATTTAATTAACAAAAAGTTTATCCTCTATGGTATAACGAGCACCGTCAGCGACCAACTTAAGCTACTTAATATGAGATTTGAGGTCGAGAAGTATTTAAAATTTCGTGTTTATAAATTGCGACATTTTGCCATTCAAAGTTCTGAGATTCGGCATTTAAAAATATCCTCTTTTGGAAATTGCGGAATTTGTTTACTATACCATTTTTTTAATATATGAAAACATAAACAGGTGGCGGCATCATATAGTGGTTAAAGTGCTTGCCTACAAAACCATGCACCACAGGACCGATCCCTTACTGAGGACGACAAACTTTCATCGTGTTTTTCGAATTTTTAAAAAATTAAGTTGCTTCAACTATCCTCAAAAAAATTCATCCAAGAAGCCCCTGACACCTCCCTTGCCGCAATGGTAGAAAAGGTAGAAATGAAAGATTAGCAAGGTCCCCCACCACTACACCAAATACAATTCGATTTCCAGAACATGGCTGTATATTAAAATTAAAACCCGATTTATGTTCCCAATAAAAAAAAGGTAGCTTCCAATCAAGCAGGTATGTTAGGGGGAAATTTATAAGTTTCGCTTACCATATCGCTAACGGAAGGCATGAATTTTATACGGCGAGGGTCAACTTTGAAAGCGCTTAGTTCAGCGCGTATAAAAATAAGTGAATGTAGCGATCAGCTTAACAAACTGCTGGTTTGCTGCTTCGTAGTAAGGAAATGTCGTGGCGCTTTAAATCTCAATTTTTTTTAATTTGTAAAGAATTTACTCACTTACCATACATTATCTCAGAATGTCTGATTACTATTTTATTTATTTACAAACTATATCTTGGTTAAGGGTGGTTAAGGGCCGATGTTGATTTTGAATAAAACACAAATTATTTAGGAAACTATTGTCATTTCTTTTTATTATGATAATATTGGTATGATTCAATTATGTATGGAACAAAATATCGGCCAAATTGCTGCCGCGACCTCGGCGGCACACCTCCATCGGTCTGCCGGATGGTACAAATTTTCGATGACGCTGAGGCATAATCGAGGTTCTATGCCATTAATGTGCCGAATTATCTCATCCTTTAGCACTTGAATTTTTGCTGGCTTATCGACGTACACCTTTTCTTTCAAATATCCCCAAAGAAAGAAGTCCAACGGTGTCAAATCACATGATCTTGGCGGCCAATTAACATCGCCACCACGTGAAACAACACGGCCATTGAATTTGTCGCGCAAAAGAGCCATTGTTTCGTTTACTGTGTCAAGTGGCACCGTCTTGCTGAAACCACATATCGTCCACATCCATATCTTCTAATTCAGCCATAAAAACTTCGTTATCATCTCACGATAGCGAACACCATTCACAGTAAGTGCCTGACCGGCCTCATTTTGGAAAAAATACGGCCCGATGATGCTGCCAGCCCATAAACCGCACCAAACAGTCACCCTTTGTGGGTACATTGGTTTTTCGACAATCGTTCTTGGATTATCATTCGCCCAAATGCGGCAACTTCACTGAGGTGAAATATAAAAATTTTAAATATTTCTCAATTAAGATCTTAGAAACATAACTGTTGTTCTCTGCCATTTAGTAGGAACTTTCAACTGCGGTAGATCTTGTTGTGGAAATGATCATATTTTTGTAATAATAATGTCGTTTTGTTCAAATCAAGGCGAATTCATACAAGGTGACCTTGGCTTGCTACGTAATCAACAGCTGGTAACTAACTATAAACGGAATTTCTTGTAAAGTAAAACTTTCCACTAGAATTGGCAGTGAAATTGAATATTTATTTCTAGAAATCTCAACCTCTTATAATAAGAAAATGCTATTGGGCAGTGTGTATAGACCTAGTAGTAACATGAACGTAAATCCCCTCATTTCAATTCTTGAGGATATCACTGTTAAATTTGATGATATTGTTATTATTGGTGACTTTAATAATAACCTTTTAGTTGATAACCCGTTAAAAGATCCTATGCACTCTCTTCATCTTTATCCTGTGAACGACTCTACTCCAACTCACTTTCACATGACCACTGAAAGTTTGATTGATCTAGTATCCGTTAATAATAAACCTAAAGTACTTCTTTATGATCAAATCTCAGCTTCAGTGTTTTCTAATCATGATATTCTCTTTCTCTCTTATGAACTGTCCATTACTGCTGAGAATAAGTATATTTCATACCGTGATTTGCATAATATCGATCACACAATTTTAAACCAGAATATTGATAACATTTATTGGGACCAGATATATACAATGGATTGTGTAAATGACCAACTTTCTCTAATCCAAGAGAATGTTCAATTATTATTTGAAATGTGTGTCCCAATTAAAACTAAGCGGATCACAACGAGTCAGCAACCTTGGTTTACAAACGAAATAATGTTATTAATAGAAAGACGTGATGCTGCTTACAGTCGATGGAAGAGATTAAAAACTGATGATCTGAAGGATATTCACAAAGCTGCTCGTAGGGAGGTAACTAAGCGCGTAAAACTTGCGAAGACTTCATACTACCACAGAAAGTTTTCTTTAGCAATGGATAACAAATCCAAATGGAAGGAAATTCGCAAAATTGGGATAGGCCAGAAATCCAACAAAAGATGTAATATGGATGCTGACGTTGACATTCTGAATGACCAATTTATAAATGTTAATGTCCAATCTCCAGCTTGTAACATTTATGATGATTTTTGCTTCGTCCCAATACAAAATCCCTTTAGTTTTCGTTGCGTTAATCAGATTGAAGTTTTGGAATGTTTGTCATCTGTAAAGTCAAATGCGGTTGGTTCAGATGATTTAGTTCCCATGTTTTTAAAATATTTAACACCCAGGCTACTTCCCTACTATACATATTTATTCAATTCTGTTCTCATGAAGTCTACTTTTCCCGATGCATGAAAACAATCTAAAATAATCCCTATTCCTAAAACCAACAGTGAATTCAGGCCGATTGCCATTCTACCGTTTCTATCGAAAGTCATGGAAAACCTCATAGCAAAACAAATCAATCAGTACTTAGAAAGTAATAATTTTCTGTCTGATAGGCAATCGGGTTTCATGAAAGCTAGAAGCTGTACCACTGCCCTACTGGATGTGGTTGAAGACTTCAGATCAAAGTTGGATGAAAACTTGGTTGCTTTCCTAGTTCTTCTTGATCATAGTAAAGCATTTGATACGGTAGATCATGAAATTTTATTAACAAAGCTTCAAAAATTATTTTATTTTTCGAATACAGCCTGTTATATTTTATATTCGTATCTTATGGACAGATCTCAACGTGTTCATCTTAATAATAATGTTTCAAATTCATTGAATGTTAAAAGGGGAGTCCCTCAAGGTTTTGTACTGGGGCCACTCCTATTCGGTTGTACATTAACGACCTACCTGATGTTTTGACTGACAGCAAAGTCC
The DNA here is from genome assembly GCA_930367215.1 of Pollenia angustigena. Lineage (NCBI taxonomy): Eukaryota > Metazoa > Arthropoda > Insecta > Diptera > Polleniidae > Pollenia > Pollenia angustigena. Next base: position 180,649,769 of record OV884057.1, on the reverse strand, counting down.
ATATGTACGCTAATGACGTGCAGGTTTACATGAGTGCCCATATAGAAAATGTAAGTTCTTGTGTTAACTCTATAAATTGTGAATTAAACAAAATTGACAGCTGGGCTCATGCCAATAGGCTATCCATCAACCCAGCCAAATCTAAATGTATTTTGCTTTCGAAGTCTAACAGAGCATTTGAAGCACCGGAAGTTAACATCAAGGGAAATAGAATCGAGTATGTTAAAACAGCTGAGAACCTTGGAGTTGTTTTTAATGTTCGGCTAACCTGGTCAAACCATATTAATGTCGTTGTGGGTAGAGTGTATAGTATGCTTCGCAACTTGTGGGCAGTAATAGATTCAACACCATTTCCCATACGAATGAAACTTGCAAAAACATCTTATTCCTGCCCTATTATACGGTTGTGAAATTTTTGCGAACTGTGACAGTGACGACCAACGAAAACTCAACTTAGCTTACAATAATATTGCAAGATATGTATTTCTCAAAGGACGTCGTGACCACATTTCACTCTACTCGTATCAGATATTTCAAATTAAGTTTGATAACCTCTTGAAACTTAAATGCCTTATATTTTTACACAAGATTATTATCTCTAAGCAGCCTATATATTTGTTCAATAGGATTCAATTTGCTACATCTAACCTTGGAAGGAAGATTATTCAACAAAGATATAAGAGTCTTCTGTCACATCGACAATTTTTCATTTATACCACAAGTCTTTGGAATTCTTTACCGAATTATATACAAAGCTTAGGCAATGCAAATGCGTTTAAAAAGGAGTTACATTAATTTTTTTGCATTATGTAATATATCAGTCTTACTATGTCTTATCACTGACTATCCAGTCTGATGCAGTTTTCTGTTTCTCTGTTTTTTTTTAATGTTATGTTATTATTTTAATATTATTTCTTTTTAATTTCCTTAATTACATACGGTGATTATAAGTTTGATCTTATTCCCTAGCACTTTCATTTATAAGATAATTATCTTGTTTTGCTAGGATACAACTAAATTAAAGTAAAATAAAATAAATAAAATAAATAAATAAAATGATATGCCTTTACTTTTTTTTGACATTCTATTTCAATATTTATTTAAATTCAAATTAAGTTTTAAGATTTTTTTTTTTATAAGTTGTAAATTAAAAATGCAGCACACACACGCACGCAAAAAAAATTAATTCATGAGAATGTACTATGTTCCGTGTTCCTAACGTAAAAAGATGAAGGAAGTGTAGTACTGTTAGCTGGCCGAACATCGTTACATCGACTCGGAAAGTGATTCTCTGTCGATCGGTATACTAATTAATCCAATATTTGGAGGTGTTACAAATATCAGCACAAGCGCATCCCAGCTAGCATAGGCTGTTTGGTAGACGATTGTATTTAATATACATTTTATTAGAAAAACATTAAATATTTTTTTTATTTATTACTTTTTTATACATATCGTCAACTAAAATTCATAAGGGCGTAACAACAAAAAAAATTCAAAATCGAGTTTTTGATTGATTATGATGCACTAGACTAAATAACATGTTCCTATAAAATTAAAAAAAAAAATTATAAAAAGGGTTGTTACGCCCTTTTGCATTTTAGGTGACGATATGTACTTTTGACACACAGCTATTTTGTTTACTACAGTGTCGTATTATTTTGACACAACGTTAAAATATTTTACAGTGTTGTATCCATTTTTAAAATAAGACCACCTTGTATGAATTCGCCTTGGTTCAAATATATAGATTTATTAAACTTGTCAAAATCATAGAAGAATATGGCAATGCAAAAACAGGCTGTAGGAAATATCGCCCAAGAAAAAATATGAAATATCGCCCAAATGAAAAATCGCCCAAAAGAACATGAAAAATGACCCAAAAAGTTATATATGAAATTTTGCCCAAAAAAAGAAAAAAGGGCAAAAAAAAAATGACCCAAAAAGCAAAAACGAATTTTTTCCCAAAAAAAAAAAAAATTACCCAATTTGCAAAAAACCAACAAAACTATTTTTAAAGAAACTTATTTTACCAAAACAAAAACCGGCTTCGCTAACTAAAGCTTTTCTGCATAGCCGGCCTTCGGCCGGGCCCAAGGATTTTCTCCTCTATGGTATAACAAAGAACGGCTTCGCTAACTAAAGCTTCTCTGCGCAGACGGCCTTTATGGTATAACAAGTGCCGGTTTCTCTAAGTAAAGCTTCTAAAATCTGCTTTGTTTCCGAACGAAGGCCGACTTCACAGAGTAGCTTTAGTGAGCGAAGCCAGTATTTGTTATACCATAGAGGAGAAAATCCTTGGACCCGGCCGAAGGCCGGCTGTGCACAGAAGCTTTAGTTAGCGAAGCCGGTACTTGTTTTATCAAGGAGGAGAAAATCCTTGAGCCCGGCCGAAGGCCGGCTATGCTTTCGAGTTTGTAAGCATGTTGTGGACATTATGACACTCTACATAGTGACATAGCGTCCACGGACTTTATGACACTGTTCTGATGCGCATTATGACATTTTTAAAAGTGGCATAAAGTCCATGGACACTGACACATGGACACTTTGTCCGTGGACACCATGACACTGGACGTTATTTTTACAAATAACATTTAGGAATTCGACGTATAATGATAATGAACGATTTCGACAAATAGTATGTAAGATTTTGACGAAATTTTAAAAATGAAAGATGGCTGTAGGAAATATCGCCCAAAGAAAAATCGCCCAAAAAAATTGCATGTAAAATTGGGCCTGATTTCATATGAAAAATGGCCCAAAATTTTTGGGCTATTTATCGTTATTGTTGGGTGATTTTTCGTTTTTTAAATTTCAGAATGAAAAATCACCCAAAAATTTTGTATGAAAAATGGCCCAAAAAATGGGCTATTTTTAAAATTCTACCATAACCTTACATAGCAGAGAAAACCATGTTTTATTATGGTTGCAAACAACAAAACTATTTTTCAAGAAACTAATTTAACCATTATATGGTTGTCGGCCACAATGATTTGGTTAAATTAAACATAATATCGGTAGAATTTTTTTAAAAATGGTTTTGTAGCTTTTTCTCTGGGTGTATATTAAATATATACATATATATCGAAAATAAGGATTTTCTCTTCTATGGTATAACAAATACTGGCTTCGCTAACTAAAGCTTCTTTGTATCGCCGGCCTTCGGCCGGGCGCAAGGATTTTCTCCTCTATGGTATAACAAACACCGGCTTCGCTAACTAAAGCTTCTCTGCGTAGTCGGCCTTGTTCGGAAACAAGGCAGTTTTTCGAACCTTTACTTAGCGAAACCTTGCGCCCGGCCGAAGGCCGGCTATACAGAGAAGCTTTAGTTAGCGAAGCCGGTCTTTGTTATACCATAGAGTACAAAATCCTTGCGCACGGCCGAAGGCCGGCTATACAGAGAAGCTTTAGTTAGCGAAGCCAGTATTTGTTATACCATAGAAGATGAAATCCTTATTTTGGATATATATATTGAATATATACACCCGGAGTAAAAGCTATAAAAATATTTTATCCATATTATGTTTAATTTAACCAAATCATTGTCACCGACAACCATATTATGGTTAAATAAGTATCTTTAAAAAAATCAATTGAAATTTTAACGGTATTTTAAAAAAAAATTTACACATTTTTGAGTATAAGTTAAGTTGCGGACGTTGCAAAGTGTCATAACGTCCTCGTCTTCGATGGACATTATGAAACTTTAAAAGTGTCCAAGGACACTACGACACTGGACGTTATGACATGTCACCTAAATTTATATGAATAATAAACACTTTTTTGCAAATTTAGTAATTTTTTTTTTTTTTTTTTTGGGAAAAAATTCGTTTTTGCTTTTTGGGTCATTTTTCATTTTCTTTTTGGGCCCTTTTTCGTTTTTTTTTGGGCAAAATTTCATATTTACCTTTTTTGGTCATTTTTCATGTTCGCTTGGACGATTCTTCATTTGGGCGATTTTTCATTTTTTTTTTTTTTGGGCCATTTTTCTTTGGGCGATATTTCCTACAGCCATGAAAGATGGCCCGAAAAATGGGCTTTTTTTCATACAATAATTTTGAAAAATTATTCATTATGAAAAATCACCAAATTTAAAAAACGAAAAATCACCCAATAACAACAAAAAAGAAACACAAATTTTGGGTCACTTTTCATATGAATTCAAGCCCAAGTTTACATGGAATTTTTTTGGGCGATTTTTCATTATTTTTTTTGGGCCATTTTTCTTTGGGCGATTTTTCCTACAGCCGCAAAAACAATCAAAAATTTTTATTTTAAAATAAATATTTCATTAAATTTACTTTTATTTATGCTCTATAAAGCTCTATAAGAAAAAAAAATCTTTTAATTTGAATGCTTCCAATTGCTTTAAGCAATTTTAATTTAACAATTTACAAGCACTTAAAACCGTTTACAAAAAACTATTTTTTTTTTTTTTTTGTTAAAATGCAAATAAAAAATAGGAAGAAATAAAAATTTTGTTTAATAACTTTGAATATCTAAAAATAAATGCTACAAATCACGCAAATTAAAATTTTACGGTGTGACAAAAACTAAATTATCAGTTCTAAATGTTTAAATTTCATAAATCATAAATAATTACTTTGAATAATTGCAATAAATATTAAAATAAATTCCCAGCGTAGAATTTTTGTTGTGATCAAATATAGTGTTTGAGAAATGGCGCTACCAAATGTGACTTTTTTTGTTTTGTGGTGTACAAAGCGAAAATGATTAGCCCACAAGGGACCAGGACTAGTCCAAAAGTAGCCCAAACTTATGGAAAAAATGGTATATTTAACATTACGATGCCCTAGGGGAGGACCATATAACCCACCATATAACTCCATGGTATACTCAAGAGGCCTAGTTTTGAAGTCGTTTAAAAACGAAAGCATGTCGTTAAAAAACGAAGACATGTCGTCTCACTATAAACACTTTTTAACAATGACATGGTCCATGCCTGCATTACATCGGTCCAGTCCATGGAGTAGTCCATTTTATCAAAATGGATCAGGTGGTACAATTTTATTTACAGGGATGGAAAATTTTGAAGGTTTTTCTCTGAAAATAAATTAAAAATTTGAACTTACAATTTCTTTATTTCAAAATATTTTTGAAAGTTTTGAGTTTTTATTGGCATCTTCTATATATAAATATAATTTCTGCTCTGTATGCGAACCGATTTGAGCAATTTGAAAGATATATTCTCACAGAAGTGCACAATATAAATTTTATTAAAACCTGTTTAATAATTTCAGAATTATAAGCTTTTAAATTTGCTACTAAAACAAATGCAGAACACATAAATAAAAAAAGTATCAAAAAGGGGAAATAGGGGAAATTAAATTTCTTTCTTTTTTCCGTGCTGCATGTGATAACTTTTGAATTTTCTACAAAATTGAACTTAGCAACATAATATCATAGGTGCAGGTTACTGAGTGAATGAGAACCTATAAGATGAAAAATTGAGGTACTTTTCGTTTTTCATTTGGTACTTTTTGAATTGTTGTTAATATTCGACCTACAAAGATAAAAAAAAAACATTCATGATCCTGAGTGAATAAGAATGTATAAGAGGTTGCTTTTTGGTACTTTTTCGTTCTTCATCTGGTACCTTGATTAATTTTCGTTAATATTAGACACAGGAACCTAAAGTTAAACATGCAATTTCATGAGTGGATGACAATCTATAAATTTTTTGATACTCTTTTGTTTTTCAATTGATACTTTCTGATATTCTTCATATCGAACTTTTAAAAAAATAAATGAATTCACTTGGAAGATAAAAATTATGAGCCGGAGGTCGGTCCCTCGCCAATTGGAGCCACTAAGACGGAAAAAATAAATGCTCGAAGCACGTAAATTCATATATACTTAGATGAACTATGGTTTCTTCATATTTACAAAAAAATTTATGGTCGAATTTTTACCATTTAATTTAATGAACACTAAATTAAATGAGCTTTAGCCTGATTAGAATATAAAAATTATAAATGTTATTTACGGTCCCTGACATATTTAAAAATACGAACCGAAATGCACAAGATTTGAGAAAAAAATCTTGAATTTGACAATTTTTGTTGAGGATAAACTTGAATCTTTCTGCTAGTTTGTAGAATTAAATTGAAAATTCTCAAGTTAACTTTTTATCGAAATGTTGTTAAGCAATTGTGATATTTCAGGGAACTGTTAGTTTTTAATTGAAGTTTATGGTACTATTTAAATTAGGCTTAAGTTCATTAATTATATTTTACATTTGATTTACTTATAAATGTACTGATATTTAGTAATATCAATATTTTTGTTAATTTGACAATAATTTTCATAATTTTTTCCCAATAGATTTTAACAAAATCAAGAAAATTTGTTTGAACATATTTTTAACTAAAAAGTTAAAGACTCAAAAACAAATACAGCTGATTCACTGGAACATTAAAACAGAAAATATATTCAATATTTAGCTTAATTATATCGTTTTCACGCTTGTTAATCTTATATAAAAACTCACATTTTCTTTTAAATATATGGCAAACTTCAAAAACATGTATGTATGTCAGAAAGTTTTTTTTAATCACACAGAACGCTCAAGTGTTTTTTCTGTAAATTACACAATTCTTAATAACATCACACTGTGCAACATTTTGTAGTTTGTATAATAGTCATACTTAAATACATGGCATGTAATTTCTTTTTAGGGCTTGTCAGTAACAACAACAAACACTTACATACCCAGTTGGCCAGATTGCCGTTGACGACCCCGTCGTCAATGTTGTATGCAAGAGTCATTAAGGTTTTCTAGAAGATTATTTGGAAATCGTCGTGTACGACATTATAAGCCAGAATGTCTTGTTTGTTGTGCCCTATTAAGCTCTATAAAAGACAGGATGAGCGACATTGTATTTTATGTTGCCTCCATAAAAATTTATTCGGGACAGAAAAAACGATATTGCCTTATAAGTTGTGTTCCATTAAAATCAGCCGGTATAAGAGACATTGTCTTAGGCGTTGTCTTCTATCAAACATTTGTCAAAAAATATCAAATATTTGTTTGCCCTAATCTGACCACAAAATATTTTTGAGGGGCAAACAGAAAAACAGCTGATTTTGGGCAAACAAAATTATTTGCTAGCAAACAAAAATGCTCCTAATGTGACCATTTAACGTCAAATATTTTCCTTGTTTTTAGGCAAATAAATTACAAAAATTTTGTAAGAACAAACAGCGGCAAATAAAAAGCTTTAAAATAAAAATTATTGAATAAAATTGAAAAAATTAACAAAATTAAATAAGTTTTTAATGACGAAAAAACTTATTTATGTAAAAAATGTTAACTGTGTTCTCTTTTTAGCAAAGAGTTGCGCGGTAAATAGGATTCAAGATGTTACAAAATACATTTTTCTTAAGTAAATGGGTAATTTCTATGAGCCTATGTTAAGAATTATGAATTGCAAGCATGGCGTATCTATATAAATAGATAAATGTTTCAGAGTGTACCAGTTTGGGGTCATTGGACAATCAGAGACCCGCCAAAATAAAATTATATAATGAATTTAGGTTTTATATAAAACATATTAGCGCCAAATAATATACCGACACCTTTATGAGATTTATTTTCGTCTTGAAGTGATTGTAGCAAGTGACCTAGAACCAATTTTCGGCCAAACAAGACGAAATTTTGACGCGGCATACAAGCTATTATAGAAATTATTGGCGAAACCGACATTTGTAAGATTATTATGACATTAAAAGCTATTTACAGAAGTGGTATTTGTATAAGAGCTATGGTAAAATATTGATCGATTACAATAACATTTGGTAAGGTGATAACGGATTGTCTATGGGCACAAGGACTCTTCTCCAGAAATAAGTTCTTATGGGGGCTATATGAAATTATTGACCGGTTCTTTCCACTTCTTATGACAATAAAAACAACATTTCATTACTATCAGGTTTTTGGTGTTTTTGGAATCCGCATAATTCAGAAATTGGTGTTCTGAAATCCGCATGTTTTTGCGTATTCGAAGTTCTTGATGATGTTTTCTTTGATAGTGCCCTGTAAAATATGTGACTACGGTGGGGCTATCTTAATAATGGCGACGATTACCGAAAAACGCAACAAAGATATGCGAAAATTGCAAAAAATTTTCAAAAATAGCGATAAATTTTAATATATCAAACAAGCCATAAAATTGATTAAAAGTCCCTAAAATTATAAGGAATGTCAAAAATTTGATAAAAATTGCTAAATTAGCAGAAAATCACGAAAAATTGCAAAGTTGGAAGCAAACCCAAAATTGTATCGGTTAAAAAACAAAATGTTGGAAAAACAAAACATTTTAAAAATAGCGAAAATGCGCGAAAATATTTAATATATTTGGAATAAGCCTTAAAGTTGATTAAAAGTCCCTAACACTAGAAGGAATGGCGAAATTGGAAAGTGGAAATTTGCAAAAATTCGCGATATTCGCAAAATTCTGTTTTTGCTTAAAATGTTCTCAAATATAAGAATAAAAGTCGATTTGTTTTACTTTCACTAACCCCTTACTACCCTAATTGAAAACGAATAAAAACATGTGATGGTGAATTGCAGAACACAAAAAATGCTGAATTAATCCACTTTCGTGTGAATTCGGATTTTAGAACACACCCGATTATCTCAAAAATTGCGACATGTACTTTGCGAATAAGGTTAACATGGACAGCTAACCGGACGGATGAACATTGTTATATCGATTAAGAAAAGGATGCTGACGAAAAATAAAAATTTTGGTGGCAAGTTCACTCAAGTTCTTTTAAGCAGTTTGGATTGAAATTTAGCACTTCATTTATTTTATTTATTTAATTTTTATTTTTGACAATTTGTTCAAATATTTATTTTTAGGCAAATATTTTTATATGTGAACACAGGGCAAACATGTTTTCCTGTTTGAACAAACAAAAATGGGCAAATAATTGTGCGTAGTGTGACCAGCAAATAAAATATTTTTTTTTTTTAACAAATTTTTTAAAAATGCCGGCAAAAAAAATTTGACAATTGTTTGCCATAAGTGTCATTGTCTTAGTTGTCTTGTATTAAAAGCTATTGAGGACAATATGAAAGTATTCTTCTGCCGTAGTTCAATGGTTCAATTTAAGAATTGCTTATAAGCGATTTGTTTTCAGCTCTCCTCAGTATGTCTTCTACTTATTACTGTTATCGTGTACCCATCGGTACAGATGTTCTAAAGACGTGGCCAACTGAGTTATGACAAAAGTATACACATACATAGTTAAGAAAATATTTGTATGTATAAGTATTAAAGTTATTACCAAATTTGCAAGGCTTTTATAAATCGGGCCCACCGATGGAAATCATGGTACAATTTCGGAGCTTATAAGTACCGTGGTTCTTCCGCGGCTGACTTGGTACAATTTATAAATTTTTAATTTTGTTTTTTTCTCTTTTTTTACCATTTTTTCTTCTTTTTAATGGTCAGCTTTTGTTCTAACGTTGTTAACCCATTTCTTACCGCCGTGTGTTTGAACACACGTTTATAATTTCTTAACTTTGAGGAATTTTAAATCACAGATAAGTATAAAAAACTTAATGTGTGTGGCGTGGATATTAAAGTTTGGTGTCTTACCAACAACAAAAATATTTTTGAAAATTTTTGCAAGCTTCCCCCCTTTCACAAGAGGGGGTTCAAAAGGTGTTCAAAAATAGGCTCTTTTAAATCAATTATTTTATATATATAAAATAATCTGAATTATTATATATGTATTGCCGTGTGTTACGATATCCCCAAAAAGCAACCTAAGGCCATTTGCACATCAAACTGGTTAATATATGTGCCGCTAGGCGGCAGTAAATACCAGCGTGTGTTTCACCACACGTTGGTACTGAAAGTGAGATTGATTCGACAGAGATTTTCTTATATTTTCTTTGTGTGACTGCATTTTATGTTGTTTTTTTCCAATTGTCCTTAATACTTATTCTTCTAATTTGAAATTGAAGGGAACAAAATATTGTAATTAAAGATTGAATTTTATTTACATTGAAGAAATTTAGGCCTTATTAGCTTGACAAAAATAACATTCATAAATTCATCACTCTGGCCAAAGAAACAACTACAGACAGCAATTGAAATTATTTAATTTGTTTTGTAATTAAGAGTCAGATTGGCTAAAATGTTACGCGAAGAGTACCCTACTGGAGCGATGATGAACATGAACATCAAGGTGAAAGAGCGTTCGCGTTTGAAACTACTATTTATTTGTTCCCCGATAATACTGTCGGTGATTCGGATACGTGAAAAACAATCCGTTTCGGATATAAACTGTGGGCGATTTGCTTGAACATTGGCTACATGTTTCCTTTTGTTCTACTCGTGTATCCGTTTTTTTTTCAATAAAAGTTTTAGACTCGATGCATCCGCCATAATAGAACTATTTTCACATTGTGAACATAAAATGCAAAGCAATTCTAGTTTGTCATTTTTTGTTTACCTCCCATTACTTGCTGTACTTGTTGAAAGGGAGAGGATTCCGCGCAAGCGGCACTGTTCGACCCAACCAGGGTACCGGCGCCCCTTCAAAATTGGTAAAAAAAAGCCTTGAAAAAGAACAATTCCCGACTTTGCATTCGATATACGAAATAACGTTCTGGTAATTCGTTGGACGGACAATTCTAAAGCTACACTCGCAAATAATTATTACGCAATCGATCCAGTAGTAGCAGTTTGTGTTCGTGTTTAACAGCCCCTCGCTATCAAAAATTACAACGGGCATATGGGTGGCGTGGATTTACATCGCAATGCGGTTGCCAATTACTCTATCGTCATTCGTAGCAAAAAGTGATAGTAGCCGTTCTAAGTCTTATGCATGGGTAGCGCTGTGGTCAATTCGTGGAAACTGCATTTCTTCATAGCAGCTTCGCAAAACGCGAATCCTATCTTACAGTTTGACTTCAATAACTCGGTGTCCAAGTCTCTGCTGCTTTCGTCGGAGGATGCAATAGACAGAATCGAACCTTCGCCTACAGAGGATTCATTCACTAATTGTTAGCAGCAAAACTTTTCGATGGTAGACAGCTTGCTCGTTCCTTTCAAAAGCACCAGTCGTCGCCGTTGCGTTATGTGTACAGCAAAAGTCACCATATTTTAGTGTGAGAAGTGCAACGTCCACATACACCTATACAATTGTTCCACAAAGTCAAACAATTTTATTTACAACACCGTTCCACACGTTCAAGGAATACGTACCATAAAAAACATAAATAACTAAACAAATTTGTACACAACAAAAGATTACAAAACACTTAACAGTACCAGCGTGTGGTAAAACACACGGCAATTTTCGGAAAAACTACTCGTCGAAAAAAAATTTTTTTTTCTGAAAATGTTAAAAATTGTATTATAAGACGTTCCTGATATTTTCAACAAAAAATTTCAGCGTTTAAATTTTTGGTAATAACATATATATGTATTTTTGTTAACTACATGCACTGTAATATTCGTTAACATTGGTTGCCAACTTTTCGTTTGTTATGATTTTATGTGGTGTAAAAGGCTAAGGCCCGTTTTCAAATCTTACCGCTAGCGAAAAGTAGAATTTTATTGTCCGTATGAAAAGTGTTCAATTATTATAATTTTGCTTTAACGTACCAGGTAGTATGAACCTTCCTTTTACTTATCGCTCATTTTAGATTAAAGTAAGGTTGAAATAATTGAACACTTTTTATATGGTCGATAAAATCCAAACTATTGGTATCGGTGGGTTTTGAAAACAGGCCTAAAATTAATAAATTCTTGAAAACACAAAGTAGCTTCTTTAAATTAACATACAAATTATCTATAATGTAGGTCAAGAAAGCAATTGAAGCCGTATGTGTAACCATTTCGGGATTTTGAAAAATATTTTATAAATAACCTTTTGGTATGTAATATTTATTATTTTTATTTTAAATTGTTTTTTGTGCACTTCTTAATTTGTATATATTTATATAAACTTTATAAAATGGTACGTACCTTCATGACCTGAAAAGTACATTTTATTTGTATAGTTGGTACAAAATTATAAAAGCCATTTTCCATCCCTGATTGGGCCTATTTTAATTTTATTTCTAAGCACATTTTTTATTGGAATAATTTTTAGTAATTTTTCTGATCATTTAGGAATAATTTTATTGAAATTAATAAAGGCTCGACTTTTTTGACTCCTCTGCGCGATTAAAATAATAATTTACACGATCGTTTTTGAGTCGAAAATGACTGCTCATTCGGGAATAAATGGAGTATATGACTCGCGTTTTTGATCAATTACGACTTATTTTCGAGTCATTTTGTGCGAGTACTTTGATAATTTTAGAAACTTTTTCGAGTCATTTTCAGCCAATCGCGACTTATCTAAAAGACTCTTTTACGACTCGCGTTTCTTTTCAGTTACGACTCATTTTCAAGACAGCTTGAGCTACATTACTTTTTTATTTAAAATTTTAATATAAAATCACTCACAAATCGAATTAAGTTTTATATTATTTAAATTTTGACATAAATAAGCTTAAAATCTGTAAAAAAATTGCCCCGCTGTAAACAAAAACAACACCAAAAGAAAAAATTTTTCGTCGTTAAGCTGTGCAAAACATGACTGCAAAATAATACTTTAAACAGTCACATTTCGATCATCTGCATGATCAATTTATGAGTGCGCGCATTCTGTTCATTTGGTTTTTGTTTTTTAAGGAAGTCACTTTCTTAGCATTTCTGGGAATCATTTTCGAGTCTTCTTTTAAGCGAAGGACTGATTAATCAGTTTTTGATCATCTAAGGGAATCTTAAAAGACTCAGTGTAAGTGTACAATAACAAAAACTTTTTTTTTTAACAGCAGAGAGGATAATGAGGACAGTATACATTCAGCTGTTTGTAGAGTTTTTTCGTTGTTTTCGATAATAATTTTTTTTAAAGTTTTTTTTTTTAATGTGAATTGGCTATTTTGACAGATAAAATTTCAACTTCCAACAATAAATTGTCCTATTGTTTTTTATACTGTAGTAGTTGTTGTAAATCTTAGGACACTTTATAAGTACATTCTGATGTTTTTGAAATTTTGGTGCAAAACAACGAGATGAAAGAGAGTTTAATAGTACATGTGTGTTGACGTCTAGAAAGAAGAATTTTGTTGCCCAAGTACAACATTGAGAAAATCCCCAAACCTGAATTGTAGCTATTTATGTTAATAATTTAAGTAAATGTATTTCGCAACCATAATACTTGATTTTGATAATCTAGAATTCGACGGCCTTTAAAAGGGCCTTTTTTAAGGCCGTTTTATGACTTATGATCCCTTGGCGATTATGTTTAAACGCAACCTTGTGATTATGTGACAAAATTATAAAAATATATATTTTACTGCAGGAAATGTTAAGAATGGAATTTGTTCAACAATGCTACTTAAAAGGATTTTTGCTTATTTTTTAATTCTGACTAATTTTTTACTGTTTTCTTCTTGGCGGCTTATAGTTTTGGAAAACATAAACAAACACACAGAAAAAACATCAATTTTAGATTAACATTGCGCAATGTTGATTAAAATAATAGTAGATTTCTGCAAAAGTAGGCCCCTTATTTAAAATTATCATTGTTTCATATTAATTTTAAACGAAAAATGTTAAAATAACATTGTTCAATATTGAATCCATAAAATTCTGTTTTATTTGTTTTAGAAACAATATGTTAGGTTAGGTTAGGTTAAATGGGTAGCCGTCACGAAGACGACTCACTTGGGTCCTTATAGCGGTCCCTTTGTGATACCCCTAGCCAGTGACAAGGGTCAGCCAGTATCCACCAGACTATTCCCCAGAGGTCACCGCAGTCTCGAACCACCCCGATTCCCTGCAGAACAGGGAGATCGATTTCAGTCCCGCATTGGACAAATCGTCCAATCGGTCTCCCAAAATGCCTCACCCTAACGCCCGCCAGACCGGGGCATTGGCAGAGGAAGTGAAATACCGTCTCCTCCTCCTCCTCATCATGACAACTCCTGCAGTAGTCATTATACGCAAGACCCATCCTCCTAGCATGAGTCCCTATCACCCAGTGACCCGTGATAACCGTTGTGTCCTTATCCGGTCCCTGCCGAGACCGAGTAGTACGCGCGTTCTCGCCGCGTCATAGCCAGGCCATAGAGTCCTGGCCATCAAACAGGTATGCTCGCCCTGCCATCTCCCCTGAGCCCTTCTGTACGACTCCCGTCTGATGAGAGTCCTGCAGCGGGCCATTGAAGTGCCAATCAGGCCGCCGACGAACATGTCGTCCAACAGACAGCCTTGTTTGGCTAGACTGTCCGCAGTATGGTTGCCCAGGAGCCCGCTGTGTCCTGGTACCCATGTCAGCGTTACACTGGAATGTTTCGCGATCTCATTTAGAGACATCCGTCATTCCACTGTTAACATAGATGTCGTAAAGACACCAGCCAGAGCTGCAATGGCAGCCTTGCTGTCCGTAAATATACATATATCCCTCGATTTACGATAGTACTTCAGCCAGTTTGCCGCCCGCTTTATGGCAGAGATTTCCGCCTGCAGCACACTACTGCCATCTGGCAGCCTAAAAGAGACCCTGATGTCCAATTCCTCGATGAAGAAACCTCCACCCACTCTGTCGCCCATCCTGGAACCATCGGTGTAGACCCGCAGGGTCGGCTCCAGAGATCGCGTATTATCGAGCAGCTCATCATAGTTACCATGTTGAACCAAGAACAAAGCACCGAAAAAGGGTTCCGGAGTGCAATAGTCCAGCCCCGCCAGGTCATATGACGCGTGACCCTGGCATGACCATAGTTCCGCGTAGACCATAGGCCCACCGCCCCCAGTCTCATAGCGGAAGTCAAGGCCTGTTGTTCGGCCATGATATCAATCGGCAACCAGTTTAGCATAGTAAACAGTGCCTTCGTCGGTGTCGAGCGGAGTGATCCCGTGATCATCAGCGCAGCCAACCTATATACTTTCTCAAGCATCCTGCAGTACCGTCCCATTTCCATGGCAAGCCACCACACTATGACCCCATAGAAGAGAATCGGTTTTACCACCGCTTCAAAGATCCATTCGATCCATTTAGAAACAATAACAATACTTTAAAAAGAAAACCAAAATTTTTTTTATCAAAGTTTTTCTTGGGATTCAAAAAATTAATTAACAAGGTTTCGTTTAAATGTGCTAAATTCCCATTTCATTTGATAAACTGAGATTTATTGTTGAAGGGATAAGCTATTCCTATTCGCATTTCACTGGCTGCTTAGGCCAGATCGTCAGGACACTTTATCCAAAGATTTTAGAAAAACTAAAGATATAATACAAATAAAACCCCAGTTTTACTTGTAACAATATCAAAGCTTAAACAAAAACAACAACAATAAACAGTGAGTTTATCTTTTTTACAGTCCCGACTACAATTGGTTGATTTTTTTGTCAACTCTAAATGTAGTTGTAAGTGGGTAAAGAAAAAATAAAAACAAATTTCTTTATTTTATTTTGCCAGTCCAGTCTTATTTACACTGCCACATGCATATTACTTATTAAAGTTTTTCTTGGGATTCAAAAAATTAATTAACAGGGTTTCGTTTAAATGTGCTAAATTCCCATTTCATACTATTGATAAACTGAAATTTATTGTTGAAGGGATAAGCTATTCCTATGCGCATTTCACTGGTTGCTTAGGCCAGATCGTCAGGAAACTTTATTCAAAGATTTTGGAAAAACTAAAGATATTAAAAAAAAAATAAAACTGTTAACTGAATAAGAATTAAAAACACCAGTTTTGCTTGTAACAATATCAAAGCTTAAACAAAAACAACAACAATAAACAGTAAGTTTATCTTTTCTTACAGTACCGACCACAATTGGTGGTTTTTTTGTCAACTCTAAATGTGGTTGTAAGTGGGTAAAGAAAAAACAAAATATTTTTTTATATTTCGCCAGTTCAGTTTTATTTACACTGCCACATGCACGTGAGTTATCAAAGTTTTTCTTGGAGGTCAAAAAAATAATATAAAATACAAATATTGTTTTTTTTTTTTTTTTTTTTTTGTCAAAAGAAATGATACTTTGACATTTTCGTTCACGGAATACGGACGACTGCTGCCACTATTATTAATAATGAAACTACTGTCTTGCGCTTTTCTCTTAATGGGGATCCTCTTTTTTCATTTAACCTTTTTTCTGTGTACACAGTGTTGTTGGGATACATAAGTTAACATTTATTTTAAATAATTTACTGTATGAAAACAAAAATTCGTTCGAATCAAATTTTTATTTATAAAATTGGTTAATTGTAAATAAAAATTTACTGTATACAATTTCTTTATAAGGAGATCAAAATACACTACAATTAGAAGGAAAAACTATGAATTAAAATCGATTCAAAATAAGAAGAGCTTAATTGTTAAGAAGTTTACTATAGCGGGGTTCCACTGTATGTTGCAATATATATGGCAAAAAGTAGTCATGTAATAAAAGTTATAGCAACTAAAAACATTAAATTTTTTTAAACAACGACGATAAAAATAACAAACATCTATCTAGAGGTAAAAAAGTCCTTTGAGATTTGAGTTAAATCCGAAATAGGAAAATTTAATCAAAAAACTCTTAAAACACATCCCTTTTCCGCGTACTTCTATTTTACTTTTATTCAGAATCATTTTCTAGCAAAGTTATTTTTAGCCAAGTGCTTTTCTTACAATTACTTTACGTGAGTTGTATTTTTATTTATTCTTTGCAATTCATAGTGGGGCTGAATATAAAAGAAATATATACTAGTAACTAGTTATATATACTGGAACTTCTCACACAAAAAAGATTTTTCTTCCATAGTTTTGAGAAATTTTTATATTTTTAGTTTTAAATAGTTTTAAGTTTACCACCAAAAAATTTTTTTAAGCGAAATTTAAAAATGTATAAAATTTTATTTTTTATTTAGCTGTCTGTACTGCTTCTGGTTAAAATAAAATTGCGAATAAAGTGTTACTGTTTTTAACCTGCACGTGCTGCAGTCAATGGTACATTTATTATTTTGAAGTGGCTTTAACTGTGATTCTTTGGGGTAATAAAAATGGAGTGCATGGCTTTCATAAAAGAAATAAAGATAGTGCTTTATGAATTATAAATAAATACGTATGTTTAACAAGAAATATTGACGCACTGGCAATACAATTGGTAAATTTGTTACATTAAATCAGAAAAGTAAAAATTAGTTACATATCACTTGAAATATTTTCCGGAATGCACTATGAAAAGAAATGTTTGAATTCAAATTGTTTAGAAATGATATTAAAATTTTTAAAAAATACTAGACTTTGAAAGTTTTTGGCAATTTTACCCTAACCGTACTGACAAGATTTGTATACGTAGACTGCTGATAAGGGTCCCTGGGCAACCGTATATAAGAAGTTAAAGCATTTTTTATAGAAAAAGTAAAGATAACATTTTTATACCCTCCACCACAATTAGTTGCGAAGAGGGTATATTAAGTTTGTCATTCTGTGTGGAACTTTTTTATTATTCATCTCAGACCCCATAAAGTGTATATATTCTGGGTCCTTAAGTAATTCTAAGTCGATTTAGCCATGCCCGTCTGTCTGTCCGTCTGCCCGTCTGTTGAAAACACGCTCACTTTCGAACAACTCAAAAGAAATGAACAAACTTGGTGCCAAATTGTTTGTAGTTATCCTAAGCAGTTTGGGATTCAAATCCAGCAAAATCGGTTCAGTAGGACCAGAGCTATGAATCAAAACGTGGAACCACCACCTAAAAAAAATTGATAATTTTGTTACAAAAAATAACATAAATGCTGGAACAAGGCACGGAATGAGATAAGTTTTCGCAAAAATTTGTTTTATTTGACTGGAAATCACGCTGTTAAATTTCGTGAAGATCCGTCCATAATTTACCCTAAGCTCCATATAAACACTACTCCCGGAAAACAGTTTAGTACGCCTAAAACCGTAAAAAATAACGCTAGCGTAACAAAATTTGGTACGTCCCAGTTTTTTAGGACTAGAAATAACACTGTGAAATTTCGTGATGATCGGTCCATAATTTACCTTAGGCCCCATATAAACCCTACTACCGGAAAACAGTTTAGTACGCCTAAAACCGTAAAAAATAATGCAATCATAACAAATTTTGGCTCCTCACAGTTCTAAAGGACTAGAAATGACGCTGTGAAATTTCGTGATGATCGGATCAAAATTTACCCTAGGCCCCATATAAACCCTACTACCGGAAAACAGTTTAGTCGCCTAAAACCATAATTAATAATTAATAACAAATCGTCACAGTTTAAGATAATAATAATAAATAGACATCATACAGATATTACTCCTTAAACATTCGCACTGTCGGTGGATGGTATCAAAGATTCGGCACAGCCGAATATAGCACTCTAACTTGTTTTTTTTTTTTTTTTTGTTTTTATTTTATTTAGAATTAAGCTTTGTTCACCATTTCAACCATTTCGTTTTTTCTTATATCTTATTTCTTCCCAAAGTTTTCCTTTTATTTTATAAACAAAAATGTAGCTAAAGTTTTTTTTAAAAATTGAGTCAACTAGAACTTCAGCAAGGCGAATTCATACAGGTGACCGCATCATGAGATAGAGTTATGCTAGCTGTTCCTTTTTTTGAAAAAATACTACAGTAGAATCGCGATAATTCGTAATCGCAAGGGACCGGCCATTTCTTACGAATTATAGGGGTTTTCGATTTAGCGGGGTTTCGATTTAACGGGGTTAAAATAAAATAAATACGAATAAACGGGGTTTTTCAATTTATTTACTAAAACGATACAAACAACATAAAAAACAATTGTTTAAAATAAAATATATAAAAATTGTAGGTACATAAAAATTATTCATGTAACAAACTAATCCTAAGAATTCTTATTTATTTAAAAAAAAATCGACACACAAGCAAAAACCCACCAAAAATAAAAAAATAAATAAAATAGGAAACAAAAAATCATTCTTTTCATGTTTTTGTTGTTTTTTATTACGAATAATAAGTGGTAGTTAGCAAACAATTACGATTTATAAGAGGTAAAGATTTTATTTGAAAAAAAAAAAAATTACGAATTAGCGAGAGGACCAAAATGTATAGAAATCTTACGAATTAACGAGATTTTTTCAAGGGGCCGACAGTTTATTACGAATTATCGGGAATTACGATTTATCGGGGTACGAATTATCGGGATTTGACTGTATATATTTTGTTTTTGTAAAAAGTTAGAATGAATGTCAAAATTATTTGTTTATAAAATATACACAATTGCTTTAGAAGGTAAATATTTTTCCTGTATTGTAATATATAATATATTCATATTGTATATTCACTTGTTGCTCTATTATGAACACCAAGTGAAAATCTTTCTTTGATGGTGAACGAAGCTTTAATAAATTTTTATATCTAGCTTTGTACTTATTGCATTAAATAAGCCTTAAGATATTAACATCTTGTGCATGGTGGAGCTGTGCGTGCTGCACATTGGCCATTTACAGCCATCGCATATTTTGCGATACGATTTCGAATCCATAGAATCAAATATAAATAACATCTTGTAATTTTTTAAACAGCACTCTCTTAAGACAATCCTTCTTCAAATAAAGTGTTTATTCCGAAAGAGCTAAGGCAATGATCTGTACTTGAACGAAAAAGGAAGAAATGAATCATTATTACAATAAAACAAGATGTCTTGAACTAAATGGTGGCGAAATATATGAAGCACTAAACGTAAAACAAGTAGCTGGCCCATGGCTCTCTTTGTTACATGGTTGACAGGGCTGCTTTAGGTGCATTTTGTATATTCTCTAACCTCAATTTAAGTGTAATTAAAGCTCGAAGCTCTCGTTGTGGTTTTTGACATCAGTTGGCGTGAAACTGGCCACTGAAAACATGAAAAAAGCCAATGACATTCGTATATTACGAAACGCTAACGTCCTGGCAGCGGAAGTTTCTCAGGATGCTGCAGGCCCATTTGAAACATCAAAGCGGGATAAAACTAGTCGGCTACCAGTTCGTTGCTACCAAAGAGAATTAAAAACAGAAGTAAGGAATTTCGATCAACCAAGTGGAATAACATTTGGTTTAAAGATTAATGTTTGACTATTGACTGGTTACTATCGAAACATATCAGGGCAACCTGCCCGCGAAAACTTTGGTTCCATTTCCAGGTCAGTCAAGAATGGAAAATTGTCAAAATATTTGTAAAACTCCTTTCTTCATAAAAATAATTTAATGAAAATTAAATTTGATGAACGTTAGCCTGTACCCATGTTCTGTTACTTTAGTGAGAACTTCTCGCATCGAAAAAATGTGAAACAAAGTATTCCATCGTTTCTCGAAAAGTGAGATAAAAGTGTGTCTGTAACTCATGTCGAAAGCTATTAAAAGAGATTACGTCGTTACGTTATAAATGTCGTAATATTCTACTCGAAGCCGATAAGACATTGCAGATGTTGAGAACGCCAGTCACACATATCGTTGGCGGCGACCAAAATTTACAAAAATTGAAAATTGTTCAACCACGGCGGCGAAAATACAACCGTCGCTATACCAAATAATGTAAAGTGCGACTTTAATGTTTGTTGTTTGCAAACGGGCTTTGAAAGTATTTGTATAACTTAAAAAAATGTTAAAAGCAAAATAATTAAACAAAAAAAAAAATGTGCCAAGAACAAAATATTTTTATTTTTAATTGTTTTTTAGTGTTAAAATGTTTGCTCGCCCCATTTTTTTCGTCAGTTTATTTAACAGTTCAAAGCGGGAACTCACAAAAATGTTACAAACACACTTTTTCTGTAAATTGGCGAGTAATTTCCTTACGTGACAGCCTGTGCTTACAAAAAAAAGTTACAGACACAGTTTAGTGAGAAAAACAGATGTTTGTTTCAATATATGGCATTTCTGTTTCATTTCACACAAATAGTTTTTTAAGCTTTTATTTTTTGAATCTGGTCAGATTGATCAAGAGTGAAAAATCGTGTCGTACAGTGTTTTTATCAAAACTTACATTAATTACGCGATGAAAGAATTTTCTCTATTTTTTGAATCGGCTGAGATTAAAAACTGTGTCATTGCAGTAACTTAATTAAGTTATATATATTAAGTAAGATATTATTAGTTAACCTAGTTTTCCCCAAATTTATTTCTGCTGACATTTAAATAAATATTTTGTGGGAAATGCCTTATTTTTGTATTGTATAATAAAACTTTTAATTGGTATTTTTGTGTGTTAAAGAAAAAACAAATGAGCATATGCTAAAGTAGCATGAATGAATTTAACGCTACGCAAATTGCTAAAACTTAAAAAAAAAACATAATTTAATTATCATAATACAAAAATTAGTAAGAAATTGTATATGGGGGAGTGCACACAATAGTAAAGGCCCGCATTAAAAAGTTTGAAAATCAAACACACAACAAACACAAAATTTGTGTACAACCCAATATGACAAGTGCTATGCGTTACTATTTGTCGCAAAATTTAAATATATAGTAAGTTTTGCGAGGGAACAAGAGTTAATAGAAATACACTACAGAAAGTACTTGTTTCCTTCGAACCCTTTCAATACAGTAAATAAGTTTTGCTTATACCTCGAGTATTTGAAAACTATATCGTGCAGTCTATGTTAATTTGTGATGTTTACTTGTCTGTCTTATGGCGCGTACGCATAAAACCATTGTTTTTGCAAAGAATCGTTGTTGCATTATAAAGAAATAAATAAACGTAGAAAATATTTCGTATACACATATTCCCACTCTCATTGCTGCGTGTATTTTCAGTACCTTTGTAAATTTTTAGGCGTAATTTTATACCCACACTGTCACTTTGGTAAAGCATTTGCTTTTTTGCTTCTACTCATTCACCAGCCCTTTCTTCAGTAATGGCGACACCACAGTATAGAGTTTAAAAAACGTTCAATCGTCCAGACTTGCAATTTTTGTTGCAGCTTTGAAATTGCATTAGTGGCCAGATTATGAAATTCTAGTCTTGCATTATTTGTATTTTTTTTATTGTCTTTCCACACCTACAGCCAAATTCAAGTTGAAAAGTGTGAAAATTACAAAATTAAATAGAATTACAGAGTACATGGAAATGAGTATCCCTCCCCCAATTTCTAAACTCTCTCTGCAATAAACTCAAGAATTGGTGCAACTAAAACTGCAAGCCTGGACGATGACTTAAAGGTTATCTCGGTACCAGAAATCAGCAATGAATCGTTTTTTCGCTTCTGATACTGACTCATGCAATTGTAAGTATAAGTGCGTAGAAATCATTTAAACTAAAATACTCTGATTCACTCATACTCACAAGAGAAATATTTACCCTGCAAATAATAGGACCAGTCCATACACGCGTGTTAAGAGTAGTCCACAAGGGACCAGGACTAGTCCAAAAGTAACCCAAACGTATGGAAAAACCTGGTCTATTTAACATTACGATGCCCTAGGAGAGGACCATATAACCCACCTTTGGACCACTAAGGAGTAGTTTTGAAACTACTCCATGGTATACTCAAGAGGATTAGTTTTGAAGTCGTTTAAAAACGAAAGCATGTCGTTAAAAAACGAAGACATGTCGTCTCACTGCAAACACTTTTTAACAATGGCATGGCCCATGCTTGCATTACATCGGGCCAGTCGATGGAGTAGTCCATTTTATCAAAATGGACCAGGTGGTCCAATTTTATTTGCAGGGTATGAGTGCGACGTCGACATTATACGCATACTCATAAATGACCTCAGCTTGATTTATAATTTCAAGAAAATACTTACAATACTCACAATGA
The DNA here is from genome assembly GCA_930367215.1 of Pollenia angustigena. NCBI lineage: Eukaryota > Metazoa > Arthropoda > Insecta > Diptera > Polleniidae > Pollenia > Pollenia angustigena. The sequence goes on along the minus strand of OV884057.1, from coordinate 180,626,948 downwards.
TTCAAATCATTTAGCTCATCCATTTACCGTTTTAACACAACAGATAAAACACACAACTTAATAATCAGCGCTGCCAGATAAATTTGCCAAAAAATCGTCCACTTCATACATGTAACTTTAGTAAACTGTAATTGCCAAATCGTCACTTTGCTATTTCGGGGACAAATCTCGCATTTTGCTTCGCCTATACACATTGAGTTGAGTAGGTTTTAAATCAAACACTTCAAATGTTGTTAAGTATTAGTACGATGAATAAAATGAAACTTTTGAGTTAATATGAGTTTGAATAACATGGGAATAAGTATGAGTGCGTATAAGTACAAGAATTTATGAGTCATGATTTAGCTCTACTCACTTTTTCACTTCCCATTGCTGATCTCTGCACGGTACTACCATTATCAATGTACAATGTTAAAAACCGAACAAGACAACACAGAAACAAAGATAATTACAAAATTTTGCCATCGAAAAATTATTGAGCTAAAACAGCAGGATTTTTAAGATTACCTGTAATGAATTCGCTTTGTGCAGACCTCTACTAAATAGTTATGTAAGCAATATAGAAAATAAACATTTTCCTTGAGTTTTAAGGCAAATTTTAATTTTGTCCAAATTAATACGGATATTTTTACACAAAACTTCTTTTGGGTTTTTAATCTCAAACTCTTAAGTGGAATCCCCCATACTTAAAAATACTACTCGTATGCTTTTAAGCCCTTTTACATGATTGTATTTGTGGTCTTTTTTAGATACATAGTATTTAATTTTTGCAACGCCAAACTGATTTTTCTTTTTTTTTTCTTTTGAGGTCATTTTGTTGCTTTCCATGCAATTTTGTTTTTCAGTTTCATATTGTATAATAGTTCTACTTTATTTATACATACATATGTGTGAGTGAATGTGTTTGTTTACATTGTGTTTGTAAGTATACTTTCTAGTACATAGTAAATATGACCGAAATTTTATAAACTATGTAAGCCATACATGATTACAGATTTTTTTCCATACTCTACTTACTTTCATAAATAAAACTTTTAATTTTTTGGATTCTTAATTTTTTTTTTCTTGTTTAAATTTTTTTTTTTTTTTCATTTATAACATTTTGTTCTAATTATTCTTAAGCTAACATGAAAACGTGACCAATATTTTTGTAAAGAAAATGTTAAATTCAACTTCACTTTTTAAATGTACAACCAATTTACTATGATTTTTCAAGAATAAAGATTGTTTGGCAGGTAAAAAGTGGCGAATTATTAATGATTCATTGGTCACGTTTTTTTTTTTTTTTTTTTTTGTTTTTTCAAATATTTAATAAGAGTAAAAATATTAATTTAAAGCAGAAAACTTTTTTTGCTGAGCAATGTTTAAAATATTATGTCCTTTTTAAAAACATTTTAGAGATTTTACGAACAAACAGTTTTTACAGTTTAATCAGTATTAAAGTAGGGATGTTACATGGAAACCAGGGCGCTGGAGTCTCCAACTCCCTCTCTGACTCCAATTCCGACTGTTAGCTTGATGCCAAATGTATTTGAGAGGGTCCTTTTTTGATTTAAAGCTCTTTTTATACCTTTTAGGGCCATTATTACAACTTGAAGTTAGCTAAAGTTAAGATTAAATTGACAGATAATAATGTGTTATCTGTCAAAAAGCGTCTGTTAACTGTCGGATAACAGCTAACGTCAAGTTATAATAATGGCCCTTAATTGGTTAAACATTCTAACACGTGCCGCATTGAGCTAATATAGCAATATGAATATTAACATATGTAAAGTAGGCTAGTCCGTATTTTCTGACTTCAAAATTTTAAAAGAAGACCCTCTTCAAATTTTTTAATTTTGAAAAATATTAGGAAATTGTTGTTGTTTATTGTTTGGCTTAAGTTCATATATTGAAATTAGAAATAAAAAATCCACAAATTTTTGTATTTTTCATTTTATTTTTTATTTTATATCCGATATTTCGACCATACATCGATGGTCATCTTCAGGAGCTACAAATTACACATATATTTAACATTTAAACTTTATATCGTAACACTTATCAATACATACATTTAAAACACTGTCAAATTAAAACTACAAAAAAGTTGATACGTCCTCAATGCTTGTCATATTTTCATCAACTGATATTATATCATTGATTTCGTTCTAACCCTGCAAACAATTTCCATCGCCGAATCATCGCCTGCGAATCGCCGGCAAGTTGTCTAACATAGCTGGGATGCATCGCGTGGAAGCTAAATGCGATCCTCTGGCGAATCGCGAAAACGTTCGCATGTGTCAACCACGCGATTCGTGTACCGCGATTTGCATGAACATCGTGTTCCGCGATTCGCGTGAACATCGTGTACCGCGATTCGCGTGAACATCGTGTACCACGATTCGCGTGAACATTGTATATTGTATGCCGCGGTACACGAATCGCAAGGTTGACACATGCGAACGTTTTCGCGATTCGCCAGAGGATCGCATTTAGCTTCCACGCGATGCATCGCTGCGATGTTAGACAATTTGCCGGCGATTCGCGGGCGATGATTCGGCGATGAAAATTGCTTTCAGGGATATATTATTTACATGAATTACAATAACACACCTTTCACAAATCACTTGCTCACCTGGAATGACAATTTTGCTAATTGCCCTTGAAATCAAATATTTATTTTCCCGTTACCTTAACAAAACAACAAGACAAAAAAAAAACACTGATGATTGCCGCCACTTGTGTGCGCTCGCATATTCATCGCCTAGTTGTAAAGCGTAGGCGATGGTTAGCGATTCGTAAAACCTGAAAAGGATCGCGTAATAATCGCCAAACAAGCAATCGCCAAAAATTCTAAAAATGTTTGGAGGGTATCTTGTAATTGAGACGTAAGTTTGTTGGTGTGTTTACTCTCTTCTTGTAAGATGCTCACATTTTTAAGAATACAAAAATTTGTGGATTTATTATTCATAATTTTAATATATGACCTTAAGCCAAACAATAAACATCAACAAAGAAAATCGACACAGGTCAACAATAAATATTAAACATATTAGGAAATTTTTTAAAATCGCGTCGGAATCGCATGTTTTGGTGGGTACTTCGGCTCCGAATCCGGTACTAAATCCTCAACAACGTTACGGCAACTCCGACGCCACAGCCCTGATGAAAACTTTTCCCAATTATTGACAAGCTTTCGTAAAGTTTTTTTAATGTTTATATCAGGTGATTTTTTAGCTATTATCTTTTTGGCAACACTGGTTTAAGCAGCTGACGCACGTTTCGTGTTTTGTTTAACTGTCAAACATCTTCATTTTGGTCTATAATTTAACCACGAACAACGCTTGCAAAATTTTGAATTTTATTATCAAAATGCGTTGATCGCGCGCTTCTTGTGTTCAGCGACGAAGCTCATTTTTGGCTCAATGAAGAAGTCACAATTTGGTGCGGTTTATGGGCTGGTGGCATCATTGGACCGTACTTCTTCAAAGATGATGCGAATCGTAACGTAACTGTGAATGGTGAGCGCTACCGTGAGATGATATCCAACTTTTTTTGGCCCAAAATGCATGACATATAGTTTCAACAAGACGGGGCCACATGCCACACAGCACACTCAACAATAGACTTATTGAGAGGCGAGTTCGGTGAACATTTTATTTCACGTTCGCGACCGGTCAATTGGCCGCCTAGATCTTGCGATTTAACGCCTTTAGACTCATTAGATACCGGCCGAAATGTTGGAAAGAGTATGCCAAAATTGGACTAAGCGCAGTGACGGTCAACATTTACTTGAAATAATCTTCAAGCATTAAATTATATGGACCGTACTATCGACTCAAATAAAGATATAGCTCTTAAAAAATCACCCGATATAAGAGTAGTTACTGCACAATATTTTGAATTTATATTAACACACAAGTCGCTGATTGTTACAATTTTCGGTTATGACAACTATAAGGGATTAACGACTTCTACTAACAAAATTTTGTAAATGGTTTATAAAAAAGCTCTTCTTCTAAGTTATGTTTTGGTACAAAAAGTTTTTAGGGATTTCTGTGATTTAAAATGATTTTTATAGAGTTGAAACTAGTCGTAAATTTCTGACAGCAGGTCCATAAAATATCCGCACATATCCCAGTTTTATAAGGCACATTTACTAGAGAAAAATTCAACACAAAAAATTGTTACAGATGTTGGCAGATTTGTATTTGTATTTTTCTTTTAAAATTTGAATGTTTTGACAATATTCCTATCAAAAAAAACCTAAAATACCATAATTTTAATCCAATAAAATATGCTGTTAGTATATGTGTGCGTATATTTTAATGTGTATAAGCTCTATTGTGGTTGGCTTGTCACACCATGCTGACTTGGTAACAAAACGTTGTCCAGAGTTTCTAAATTTATGTGAGTTAATAAGTAAATGTTTATGTTGTTTTTGCTTGTGAATGATTCAGGCTATTTGTAATAACCAGCGCAAGTTTTTTAAAATTTCGCTTGAAAAATTTTCACGAAAATCTTCCTCTAAATTCTGTGGTGTAGGATATTATATATTCGGGCTTGCACGACTAATCTTCCTTATTTGTTTTTTTTTTTATTTCTCTGTTAATGGCTTACTTTTTTTTTTGTATGCAAATTTCTTTTTGCATTTAAAAACTTGCCCTAATAATAAGTAGTTTATCTTCCACATACTATTCATTGTTTTTGGCAGTTTTCTGGATTATGGTTTATTCTTGCTTCTTTTTTTCGTTTTCTGTTTAGAAACAATAATAAATTTTTGTTAAATACTTGTAAACCGAGAAAAATTTTTTCTTTAAGTGACTGGTACAAAAATTTTAAAAGCAAAAAGGAAATTTAGAACAACATTTGCAGAATAACGTATAACGATGTAAAAGCATGTTGTTTAGTTTGTAAGTGACAGCAAAATCAGCAAGAGTGTTTAAGCAGATTGAATTAGAACGCATGTTTAAATGTATAAATAAGACTAAAAGTAGGCAATATTTACACTACTATTCTTCGGTTAGAATTGGGCACAGTGGGTATCCTAAATTATATTTACAAATTTATCTTTTTACTTATGCATCTCGAGATAGTTAATAACTTAATAAACTTTATGTTTAATATTTTAAACTTACAAAGACAATCTATGCTTAGCTTTTGTTTAATTAATTAACGTTTACGATGATTTATATAAATTAATGTTGATTTTAATTGAAAGGATATTTGTGTCAATAATAGTTATTACTCTATTGAATTCTGAAGTTTTTGTTAATTACAATAGTTATTTTTAAAAATAATACTTATTTAAGTTACAAACAACAGATTTATAAAGACACCAAATAAAAAATGGAGCTTTGAACTTATTAGGTTTGTAAGGGAAAAACATAAACGTATCGCTTACGCTTATTTTTATAAATGTACCAGTAGTGCTTCCCAAAATGATAAAAATTTTTATTGGGTAATGGGATTAAATATTTAAATCAGTGCACACTGGGAAATTCCGGCCAAAAATCCATAACTTCTTTATTTCTTTACGTAAATGGCTGAAATTTGGTATCCAACTTAAGAACAGCACGTTTGATCCCTAGGTAAAATTTTAGACACGTACATACAGGGTTTAGCCAGATCATTGACAAACCAAAAGTATCGAACAAAATTAAAAAAGGCTTTGGAGGTGTAATAAAATATGATCATTTGTTGCGATTATATTAGTAGTTTGTGGAATATCTATATATGCTCATCTCCTGTCCCCATCTTTTTGCTACCTGAGCAAATAAAAGTAGATATGATGATATATGGTTATAATATAATATGTGAACTTATCTGATTATATTAATACATAAACATTAGAGCGACTCAAAATGTATGGAAGCAAAATTCGTGCTCGATGTACCCTCCTAAAAATGAACCTTGGACTTTTTTAAGATACCATTTTAAATATTTCGGCTCCAGCTTTGACCTCTCGTGAGCTGGACCATTTTGAAAAAGGGTTTATTTTTGCATGTTTTGTTAATTTGAGAATCTGTTTCTTTACCAACAAATACAAGTGGGGTATCATAAGAAAGGTTTTTTTAAGGCGCGTCCAACTGTATATACAATTTGTCCAAGGACGATCATCCATATCCTTTTTTTTAAGGATTTTCTGTAAAAAAAACGGTTTTTGAATTTTTTGTTCGGGGTTGTTTGTAATAAAAATGCCAAATTAACATATTTTAATCTTTAGTCGATTTAATTAAATACGTGTTTCAGCTTTTTTGGAAATTCGCGCTAGTTCGCGTTTTGACAAAAATGCAAAGTGGTGGCAACCCTTCGATTTAAATAGGGCACTATGGGTATCAAATTTCTTCTTTTGCCAAGTACATCATCTTTGTATGTAAATAATTTATATTTTTGCAAAAATATAAAATCAAAGTATGCTGTATGAAAAATTTCATGTATAAAAACCAAATTGTAAATTTAAGTTTATCAGTTGCGAATATCGTTAAATTTAAATAATTGTTTATTGTGTCGTGATTAAAATGCCTTTCGCGTTAGTTGAATTAAACCGAAATAGATTACCGACAAACCGCGATGTGATACTACATTTATTATTTTTGCGCGCTCGAAACAACAATCGCAGATTCGGGTTTTCCAAATTTTTCAGCTGTGCAATTAATGACATTGCAAAAGTATGGCAAAGTGCACATATTCCTATAATAAACAGACCGTCAATTCGTAAAAAAGTCGTATGTTTGACTAAACGATATCGCGATAACGTAAAAAATCGATTGCATTTTAAGGAAGATGAGTGGAACGGTCTTTTTTTAATCTCTTCGTGCAAATGCTCTCGAAAAGTAAAAGTACCGTGTGAATGTCCTGTCGAAAAAAGAATGTCAGTGAGTGTTTGGAAATTTTATGTGGATCAGTCAGGAGAAAGATTGTTATCGTTAGATAATGAACCGTATGCAGACTCTAGTTCAGGTGGTACTGAATGTTTAATGGAAACTGACAGTACATGCAGTGAAGGAGAATTGAGAAGGCAAGATGACCTTGAGTCATTATCGTGTGAAGAAAATCAAATACCAAAAGAACATCGTACAGTAACAAAAATAGCTCTGCCGACATTTAGTGCTGCGTTGGATCGTGCTGGGGTATCAAATCGCTTTGGAGCATTACTAGCAACAACCCTTCTTAAGGATTTAAACATTCAAGACATTATACTTGACCAGCATAAAATTCGTCGTGAACGTGGTAAAGCTAGACTCAAAGCTTTAAATTCAATCAAATGCAATGATTTCCTTAAATGCATTTCTTTTGATGGCAAAAGAGAAAGAACATTAAAGCAAAAATTTGTTAATGGGGAACCCCGAAATATCAAAGTGATAGAAGAGCACATTACCATTGTAAAAGAACCAAATTCTTCTTATATTGGATACTTCACACCTGAAGATGGAAGAGGAATTGGAATTGCAATGGGTATTATAAATTTTTTGAAAGCTGAGGGGATGTCGTTAGAATATCTTGTCGCTATTAATTGCGATGGAACGAGATGCAATACTGGCAAATTTAATGGCGCAATTTGTTCATTAGAACGTGTTTGTTTCATTTTAATGAACTGCCCTTCACAGCGCTGTTAAAAAATCTGTTGGGAAACGCATCTGGGCCTCAAAACTGGCCAGGAGTAATTGGAAAAACACTGGTGAATTGCGAAGACATTCCGGTAAACTATTTTCGTTCTTTTGTTATATTAGAATGTATTATTCGAAAATCGGTTTTATATTACTGTCTTTTTTAGATCGCTGACAACTTCCAACCGATTGAGATGGGCGAAATGCCCGAAAATATTGATGTATGGAGTTTACGAGGGGATCAAAAGTATCTGTATGATATGGTCCGTGCAGTTAATAGAGGAGTGTGCGATGACACGTTGGCTAGTCTGAATCCTGGCCCACTCAATTTATCACGCTGGTTGACAACAGCTTCAAGAGTTTTACGACTCTATGTTACGGAAACAGTGCCTTCGGAAAATTTGAAAAATCTTGCCGTTTTCGTTATGAAGGTATACGCTCCTTTTTGGTTTCTGGTAAAAAGTCAGCCTCAAGCTATCAATGGTAGCCGACATTTATTAAAGTATATTAAATGGATACGCCAATTACCAGAACATATGCAAGTCATAGTCCAAAGATCAGTACAGATTAATGGATTTTTCGCCCATCCGGAAAATATAATTTTGTCAATGATTACAGATGAGAGCAAGGACATAAGACGGGAAGCCTACTACATAATTCTTCAATCACGTGAACGTACCATCCAACAAATTCGACAATTTACTGTGCCTAAAATAAATTTTAATTCTGAGTCGCTTAAAAACATGATAAATTGGAATGAAGTTGAAACTGGTATAGAACCACCTTGTATAAAGTTTTATTCACAAGAATACTTGCTGGAACTTCAAAATTCTGATGAAATTATTAATATTCCAGGTAAAAAAATAAAATACAAAAAATATTAATATTATTAACGAACTTATTTCAGAATTTCCTTGCCATTCACAAAGCACTGAGCGTTTTGTACACGTTGTCAGTCAATCTAGAGTATCGGTAATCGATAAAAATCGTCCGGCTTATATTGCGAGCCAGATCGTGTCGCGCAAGCAATATACTCAAATAGAATCACGAAAGGATTTCCTGTAACGCTTTTTAAAATCGCTATAAATGATCTGTATAAAAGTTTTGTAAATATAAACAATAAAACTTAAATTTTTTTTTAATTTGCAAAAAAAAATATGCCGCCAAAAAGTCGTGGATCATTTCTTTTTTTCTTTCTTTAGTTCTATTTTTATCCATACATGATCTAGAAAAACATATTACAGTTACTACAAAATTGCATTTATGTATATTCCAGAGCACCGTGTAAAATGCATCTAATTTGCAAAAAATAATATTATTTACATACAAAGATGATGTACTTGGTAAAAGAAAAAATTTGATACCCATAATGCCCTATTTAAATCGAAGGGTTGCCACCCCTTTGCATTTTTGTCAAAACGCGAACTAGCGCGAATTTCCAAAAAAGCTGAAACACGTATTTAATTAAATCGACTAAAGATTAAAATATGTTAATTTGGCATTTTTATTACAAACAACCCCGAACAAAAAATTCAAAAACCGTTTTTTTTACAGAAAATCCTTAAAAAAAAGGATATGGATGATCGTCCTTGGACAAATTGTATATACAGTTGGACGCGCCTTATGATACCCCATTTGTATATGTTGGTAAAGAAACAGATTCTCAAATTAACAAAACATGCAAAAATAGACCCTTTTTCAAAATGGTCCAGCTCACGAGAGGTCAAAGCTGGAGCCGAAATATTTAAAATGGTATCTTAAAAAAGTCCAAGGTTCATTTTTAGGAGGGTACATCGAGCACTTTTTTTGGTGAGTCGCTCTAATAAACATATGTATATATATATATCTTAACATAACTCAGAAGTGGATCCGACTTGAGCTCCTGTAGGATGGGTGACTGGGGGATTGGCTAGGAACCTTCAACTGAAACATTCCAGTTTGCAAAATTTCATTTGGAAAGATCATAGAAATGGTATATATTTTTCCGTTTAGGTTGGGTGGGGGTTGAGATGGGTAAGGATGTGTGCCAATTATTTTTTCTTCCCCTGTACTCGCGACTGCATAGCTACATATATATAACAAGTATCTGTTCTTTCAGTAAATAGCTGAAATTTGGCATTCACATATTGGGCATATATTCAGTATAAAAATAAAAATAGCTTAACAGAAAAAAGTATCAACGGTATTTATATATTCGAATTTCGAAAAGGTACCAAAATTTGCATAACAGCTTTTTGAGAGAAGAGAACACAATCTAACTTTATTTTCATCTTTATTACTTTAAGAAGATGGATTCTTTACCAAAAAAGTACCAAAATTTTATTGTTGCTCTTTTGTATACCCAAAATGTGCAAAAATAATTCAATTTTCGATTCAATAATGGTTTTTTTTAGTTTTACTTCTACCTCTGTTAGATCACGAGATATAATGTTGCTGATTTTACCCGTTTTTACCCATTTCTAACCCCTTATGAATTTAATTTTCAAAAGTCTCTACTTTTTTTATTGACACATTGAGAGGGGAGTCTATATACAAAATTTCAAGTGTGTGGCTTAAGTTGTTTGGGTTGGGCGATGATCACAAATATAGGAAATTACTAAAAATGATCTGGCTACTAGGATGGCAGGTGGTGGCAGATGAAATGTATAGTACTTACTTTTGATACTTAACAGTACTAGATCTGATTATCACTTAACCTCCCCTAGCCCCACCTTTTTTGTTATGGTCTCTTTAAATTTGGCTAACTTTAGGTTTTATTTATTTTTAAAGTAACTCACAATCACTTCACTTATCCAAAAAAATAACGCGCACAAAATCACAATTACCACATGGAATGATTAATTAATAATACGGTTTAAACTTAATGTGCTTATTTTCAAAGAATACTTAAAAGAAAAAATCATAGCTTACTTTTATTAAAATCACAAAAATCAACTTTAAAAACCTTAAATTTATAAGAAAACAATTATCTACTTTGCTCCAGAAGAAATTAGTTGTATGTTTTGAAGTATTCGCTATAATCTGTCATCAAAATTTTATTAAAATTAAAAAAAAAAAATAATTTTTGGCCTGAATTTCCAAGTGTGCAGTGTTCGAAAATAAACAGTACATTATTTAACGTTCGGCTCACACACCCAGGAACGATATTTATTTTTGTAGAGATTGTGTAGACATACAAAACCCTTAATACCGTTCGTAACTATTTTCAAGAAAAAACCGAACATTATATAATGTTCGGTTCTTCGTTAAAAAACAGAACAATTGTAGTGATACTGTAGACAAACATTATATTTTAATGGTCTTTAATGTTTTTTTTTTGTGTGTGTATTTTGTTTTTGTAAAATTGTTTTTTTACCAGCCAAAAGGGACGAACATTAACGAGCCGAACCGAACACATTGAAGCTTGTGGATTTTCAAAAAAAACCGAACGGAATTAAATGTTCACATCTTTTGTCGAGTTTGATAAAAACAGTAATATTTTTGTGTTCGAAAGATGACTAACAGGGAAACGCAATTTTGTTAATGATTTTCTACACAAACACTATTAGCGTTTGTGTTTTCCACAAATCTACCGAACCGAACATTAAAAAACGATATTTTGTGTTTATTTTCGAGCACTGATTTAAACTAACCTAAAAGTAGGCAATAATTTTTTGATATTTTTAACTTAAAGTTGTGTTATTTACAAAATAATCTTTTAGCTTATGAATCTATATAACATAGCGTCTTCACCTGACAATTTTTGTCATACCAAACGTCAAACTTCATATTAAAAAAACTCTGACAAAAATTTTCCAGTTTTTTTTATATAGACTTTGACGTTTGGTATGACAAAAAATTGTCAGGTGAAGACGCTATGTAATGAATAATTAAACAAGTTCTATAATTAAAATTTTTTATTTATACATATTCACATTTTTCATATAAATTTATAAGTATACTTTATTTTTAAAAAAACCCTAAAGTATATAAAACTTTGGGGGCTATTTTGTAAATCCCTTCACCTAGCGTTGACGTTAAAGTTTATGAATTTTTAAAATTTTTTATTAAAACCCAAGTTAGAGAGCTATATTCGGCTGTGCCGAAACTTTGATACCCACCACCGACGCACAGTAGCGCCCGTAGAACAAACGAGGTTGCAAAAATCAAAATTTTCATGAGCGCCGACGAAGTTTTGAATAAACTCATGTTATAGGAAACTTTTCAACGATTTCAAATCTGCCACTCTTAATAATATCACATTTTTAGTTTAGAAGATATAGCCGTTCAAAGTTGACCGACTTTCGGTTTTCAAAAAAACACACAATTTTTAGTAAATTTGTTGCGATTTCAGGTGTAATATCACGAAAAATATGTAACGAATCGCCTTATTTTTTGTTTGTATTGATTGATGCATTTATTAAATGTGTAATGATAAAAAAAAAATGAACTGTTTGCTTTGTGTTTCTCCTGGTAAATCACTATTTAAAAACTATCCGTTTTTTCACTATTTTTCAACTTTGACGGAAAATAACAAAAATCTATATTTTTCTATATTTGCCATATTTGCAAAATCTGTTCTTTGATTATTTCTTTACATAATTCAAAAATTTTATCTGCCCGTACGTGCCCGTTTGGCTTCTAGAGGTAAAAAAGGTTAAAAAGACATGGTTGCAGAAATTGTATGACAGTAGTTTGATCTAAAATCTAAAAAAACTACTCATTGAAATTAGCAGGTACGTACCTCACTTAAACAATACTTTGGCGTACAAATGGTCAAGAACAATATTGACTACAGGTAGGCACAAATCTTATTTGGACACGTGCATAATATCAAAATTGCATTATTCAGCCTAATTCCATTTGTATGCAGGGAACAGGTAAATTTTTCGGCATGGTAGCATAAGCCTATATATTGCAAATGGTCAAGAACAATATTGACTACAGGTAGGCACAAATCTTATTTGGACACGTGCATAATATAAAAATGCATTATTCAGCCTAAATCCATATGTATGTAGGGAACAGGTACATTTTTCGGCATGGTAGCATAAGCCTATATATTGCAAAATAAGCATAATGCCTGGATTAGTCTACGACTGAAAGTTGGCGCAACAATTACTGAAACCATTAAACAATTTAAGTACTGAAAACATGGCGTTGAACAATTTTAAATTATTTGAACTGTTTAGAAAGTCAACCACACCAAATTTTTTCACGGAAGCTGCTTTAGAAGAACTTGATAGCTTATACGGAAATATTGAGAGAAGCGAAATTATAAAAAATAATTTTTATCTGATATATGCAAATATTAAGGCAAAATGGGTGAAATCTAATCGAACCATTCAGAACTTCAACTCCAAATACGAGGACTGGCTTAATGAAGATACCATCCTGGATATATTGGCAGTAGATAAACCCACCACATCAACCAGAGGAGCAAAAGGAAGGCCAAAAAAAAGTATTGAGGAGTGTTCAATTTTCACAAGAAAGAGGAAACTTGCCGATGCCACCAATGACTTGACCACGAAGCAATTATCGGAAGCGCTGTCTATTAAATTTACAAAGGATAGTGAAAGAGTTAGGTCGCACATAACCAAATCTGTTGCTGATGCAAGCCCACTGCGACTAAAAAGGATTAAGGAAAGCATTCCCACGCCCACAAACGCACACATTAAAAAGTATGGTTCCGAAGAAGCCTTGGCCTTGTTTATGGACTTAGAACTTTCCAAAGAGAAATATGAGAAACTACGGGCATCTTTAACGCGACACGGCGCTGACGTTTTACCCGGATACAAGCATATTACGCAAGCCAAAATAAATTCACGACCACTGCATACGGAATTTACTGAAGTCTCTGCGAAAGCCAATCTGCAGGATCTCATGGGCCATACAGCAAAACGGTTGTTGGAGAGTCTTCCTGAAAATGAGGTGAAAATTCTTCCTGAGAAGTTGACATTGATCAGCAAATGGGGCTGCGATGGATCATCCGGACAAAGCGTTTATAAGCAAAGGATATCTTCCGATGACGCTACAATATCGGACGGAAATATGTTTATGGCATCTGTTGTTCCTTTGCGGCTTAAATCGGATGTTTCCCTTCACTGGAAAAATCCACGTCCGTCATCAGTGCATTATTGCCGACCAATAATGTTTCAGTTTGCAAGGGAATCGGCAGAACTCATAAGGACCACGGTGAAGGACATTGAAGAACAAATAAGCAAGATTAAGCCTACAAAGCTGCAAATTGGAGAAGGAAAATATATTGAATGCAATTACGAGTTCCATCTGACCATGGTTGACGGAAAAGTCGTAAACGAACTGACAGGAACAACCTCAACAATGTCATGCCCGATTTGCAAAAAGAGTCAGAAGAACTTTGGTAATTTAAACGATTCTACAAATGAGGAGAATTACGAATATGGAATGTCACCATTGCACGCAAGGATAAGGTGTATGGAATTCTTGCTAAAACTGGCGTATACCCTACCACAAGAGGAGGAAAACTTCGATGAAAATACATCAATAAAGGATAAGGAAAAGATCAGAAAGAAGCAAATACAGGATGCTTTTTTTAAACAAGTTGGACTAAAAGTAGACTGTCCCAAGCACGGATACGGTAACTCAAACGATGGAAACACTTCTAGGAGATTTTTTGAAAATGATGAGGCAGTAACTAGAATCACTGGAATTGACAATCAAATCGTGAAAAGATTGGGAACGATCTTGGATGTTTTAAACTGCAAAGAAAATGTCAATTCTACAAAATATGGAGAATATGCGTCGAAAACTGCATCTCTTTTAGCAGAAATGTATCCACAGAAGAAGTTGACCCCGACCGTCCATAAAATATTGGCGCATGGCAAAGATATAATTGAGTACCAGTCTTTGCCAATTGGAGAGCTTTCTGAAGAAGCACAGGAGTCTCTTAACAAATTTTATAAAAAATATAGATTGCAGAACACATTCAAAGCATCAAGGGTAAGGCAAAATGAGGACCTCTTCAACATGTTGGCAGCATCTTCCGATCCACTTATATCTTCCCTGCGGCATGTGAAGTCACGAATAGAGTTAGAAAATAATTATAGTTTAGAAATGGTTAGTCTTTTAGATATACCTTCTCTTACGAACTGTGATGAATATTTTACAGAAAATTGAAAAAATAAATTAAAAAAAAAATAATTTTTTTTTTAATTTGTTGGGTAATAATTTAAAACATAAAAACCTAAAGAAAAAAAATAAAAACAATCTAAAAATGTAAAAATAATTTTTTTTAGTTACCATAAAATTGATTTTTCTACTAATTTTAACTTTGATAACCCATAATTAGGCCCCTACAGAGCGTAGCACCCTTTCACGTCGCACAGTGGCGCCATTTGAGTTTTTTCGTTGCAAAAATCATATCTTTTGAACCGAATAAGATAATTGAACAGTTTAAACAGCATATGATAGATAACTGTTCAGCCTATGAAATGAGCGTTTGGAAAGGGTGCTACGCTCTGTAGGGGCCTAATTATGGGTTATCAAAGTTAAAATTAGTAGAAAAATCAATTTTATGGTAACTAAAAAAAATTATTTTTACATTTTTAGATTGTTTTTATTTTTTTTCTTTAGGTTTTTATGTTTTAAATTATTACCCAACAAATTAAAAAAAAAATTATTTTTTTTTAAATTTATTTTTTCAATTTTCTGTAAAATATTCATCACAGTTCGTAAGAGAAGGTATATCTAAAAGACTAACCATTTCTAAACTATAATTATTTTCTAACTCTATTCGTGACTTCACATGCCGCAGGGAAGATATAAGTGGATCGGAAGATGCTGCCAACATGTTGAAGAGGTCCTCATTTTGCCTTACCCTTGATGCTTTGAATGTGTTCTGCAATCTATATTTTTTATAAAATTTGTTAAGAGACTCCTGTGCTTCTTCAGAAAGCTCTCCAATTGGCAAAGACTGGTACTCAATTATATCTTTGCCATGCGCCAATATTTTATGGACGGTCGGGGTCAACTTCTTCTGTGGATACATTTCTGCTAAAAGAGATGCAGTTTTCGACGCATATTCTCCATATTTTGTAGAATTGACATTTTCTTTGCAGTTTAAAACATCCAAGATCGTTCCCAATCTTTTCACGATTTGATTGTCAATTCCAGTGATTCTAGTTACTGCCTCATCATTTTCAAAAAATCTCCTAGAAGTGTTTCCATCGTTTGAGTTACCGTATCCGTGCTTGGGACAGTCTACTTTTAGTCCAACTTGTTTAAAAAAAGCATCCTGTATTTGCTTCTTTCTGATCTTTTCCTTATCCTTTATTGATGTATTTTCATCGAAGTTTTCCTCCTCTTGTGGTAGGGTATACGCCAGTTTTAGCAAGAATTCCATACACCTTATCCTTGCGTGCAATGGTGACATTCCATATTCGTAATTCTCCTCATTTGTAGAATCGTTTAAATTACCAAAGTTCTTCTGACTCTTTTTGCAAATCGGGCATGACATTGTTGAGGTTGTTCCTGTCAGTTCGTTTACGACTTTTCCGTCAACCATGGTCAGATGGAACTCGTAATTGCATTCAATATATTTTCCTTCTCCAATTTGCAGCTTTGTAGGCTTAATCTTGCTTATTTGTTCTTCAATGTCCTTCACCGTGGTCCTTATGAGTTCTGCCGATTCCCTTGCAAACTGAAACATTATTGGTCGGCAATAATGCACTGATGACGGACGTGGATTTTTCCAGTGAAGGGAAACATCCGATTTAAGCCGCAAAGGAACAACAGATGCCATAAACATATTTCCGTCCGATATTGTAGCGTCATCGGAAGATATCCTTTGCTTATAAACGCTTTGTCCGGATGATCCATCGCAGCCCCATTTGCTGATCAATGTCAACTTCTCAGGAAGAATTTTCACCTCATTTTCAGGAAGACTCTCCAACAACCGTTTTGCTGTATGGCCCATGAGATCCTGCAGATTGGCTTTCGCAGAGACTTCCGTAAATTCCGTATGCAGTGGTCGTGAATTTATTTTGGCTTGCGTAATATGCTTGTATCCGGGTAAAACGTCAGCGCCGTGTCGCGTTAAAGATGCCCGTAGTTTCTCATATTTCTCTTTGGAAAGTTCTAAGTCCATAAACAAGGCCAAGGCTTCTTCGGAACCATACTTTTTAATGTGTGCGTTTGTGGGCGTGGGAATGCTTTCCTTAATCCTTTTTAGTCGCAGTGGGCTTGCATCAGCAACAGATTTGGTTATGTGCGACCTAACTCTTTCACTATCCTTTGTAAATTTAATAGACAGCGCTTCCGATAATTGCTTCGTGGTCAAGTCATTGGTGGCATCGGCAAGTTTCCTCTTTCTTGTGAAAATTGAACACTCCTCAATACTTTTTTTTGGCCTTCCTTTTGCTCCTCTGGTTGATGTGGTGGGTTTATCTACTGCCAATATATCCAGGATGGTATCTTCATTAAGCCAGTCCTCGTATTTGGAGTTGAAGTTCTGAATGGTTCGATTAGATTTCACCCATTTTGCCTTAATATTTGCATATATCAGATAAAAATTATTTTTTATAATTTCGCTTCTCTCAATATTTCCGTATAAGCTATCAAGTTCTTCTAAAGCAGCTTCCGTGAAAAAATTTGGTGTGGTTGACTTTCTAAACAGTTCAAATAATTTAAAATTGTTCAACGCCATGTTTTCAGTACTTAAATTGTTTAATGGTTTCAGTAATTGTTGCGCCAACTTTCAGTCGTAGACTAATCCAGGCATTATGCTTATTTTGCAATATATAGGCTTATGCTACCATGCCGAAAAATGTACCTGTTCCCTACATACATATGGATTTAGGCTGAATAATGCATTTTTATATTATGCACGTGTCCAAATAAGATTTGTGCCTACCTGTAGTCAATATTGTTCTTGACCATTTGCAATATATAGGCTTATGCTACCATGCCGAAAAATTTACCTGTTCCCTGCATACAAATGGAATTAGGCTGAATAATGCAATTTTGATATTATGCACGTGTCCAAATAAGATTTGTGCCTACCTGTAGTCAATATTGTTCTTGACCATTTGTACGCCAAAGTATTGTTTAAGTGAGGTACGTACCTGCTAATTTCAATGAGTAGTTTTTTTAGATTTTAGATCAAACTACTGTCATACAATTTCTGCAACCATGTCTTTTTAACCTTTTTTACCTCTAG
Organism: Pollenia angustigena; assembly: GCA_930367215.1. Taxonomy (NCBI): domain Eukaryota; kingdom Metazoa; phylum Arthropoda; class Insecta; order Diptera; family Polleniidae; genus Pollenia; species Pollenia angustigena. Next base: position 180,609,179 of record OV884057.1, on the reverse strand, counting down.
AAGCCAAACGGGCACGTACGGGCAGATAAAATTTTTGAATTATGTAAAGAAATAATCAAAGAACAGATTTTGCAAATATGGCAAATATAGAAAAATATAGATTTTTGTTATTTTCCGTCAAAGTTGAAAAATAGTGAAAAAACGGATAGTTTTTAAATAGTGATTTACCAGGAGAAACACAAAGCAAACAGTTCATTTTTTTTTTATCATTACACATTTAATAAATGCATCAATCAATACAAACAAAAAATAAGGCGATTCGTTACCTATTTTTCGTGATATTACACCTGAAATCGCAACAAATTTACTAAAAATTGTGTGTTTTTTTGAAAACCGAAAGTCGGTCAACTTTGAACGGCTATATCTTCTAAACTAAAAATGTGATATTATTAAGAGTGGCAGATTTGAAATCGTTGAAAAGTTTCCTATAACATGAGTTTATTCAAAACTTCGTCGGTGCTCATGAAAATTTTGATTTTTGCAACCTCGTTTGCTCTACGGGCGCTACTGTGCGACGTTCAAATATTTCAGGAGTGATATCAATATGATAAATATTTATTATAAATTAATCTTTGTTAAAAATGACATCAGCGCTAAAATTGGGTGGGCCTGTATTAAATTATTGGCCGACAGTCAAAAACTTTTCTGCTTTTTTAGATATTTGAACTAGATTGAGTTAAATATCATGATTCGTAACTGTTTAAGCCGAATTAAAATGATTTTCAGTAGGGGAATTTATATTGGACCCATTGTAAATTATAGACCAATCATCTCAAAACTCTGTAGAGTGATTTCTGGTATTCAAAACCATAAATTTCAATACAGCAGTGAAATTAGTTTTAGCGTTTACAGTGAATTTCAGAAGGCTTCAAAGGTTAATTATGGACCGTATATCACAAAATTGCAAGACATTTTTTCTGGACATATGAAGCTTAGTTGGAAGAAATGAAAATGTCTTTAAAAAACAAAAGAGAACTCAAGCTTAATTGAATAATAATACTAATATATATATATATATATATATATATATATATATATATTAGTATTATTATTCAATTAAGTGGCGGAGGATATAAAAATACAGTGAGGTGAATTGCTATACAATTTAGCCCCCTTTTATATATATATATATATATATATATATATATTAGTATTATTATTCAATTAAGTGGCGGAGGATATAAAAATACAGTGAGGTGAATTGCTATACAATTTAGCCCCCTTTTATTATTTAATCACTGCAATACCTTTTTCGATAAAAATGTGTTTATATTGGCTAGTCAGCATCAGTTAACATATGGACTTGTTAAACTAACGTTTTAAAGAAAATCTTTATATGTTTGGAAATATTTTCAGTATATTAAGATTCCTTAAAGCAGAAGTGTGCACAACTAAAACTGTGCTTGTATTGATGCTTATTAGTATTAGTGAGATGGCAGAAGTACCCACCAAACACAAAGCCAAGCGTTTGAAATATAATGGTGCATTATATTTCCTTATTTAATATTTTACGCATTTGAAGTAAAATAAAACATTTTTTTAGAGTAAAAACCCAGATTAATTTATGTAAAACGAATGTTCAATTAAAAATGAACTAGTTTAAGAAAAACACGTGTGTTTGCTGTGTAAATTCTCTTGAAAAAATATAAAAAATATAAGAAAATATGTAAGCATCCGCTTGATGTGCATTCGACGCTGTCTCATCGAAAACTAAATAAAAGAGGCTAAGAATACGTGTGAAATCTCTCAGCACAATTGTGTTATGGAGCGGCTACCATTGTCTTAAAGTGTGGTAAGCTTTCTGATGCTCACCTAGTTAATACCTTTTACGATTATATGGTTTAATGTTGGCCTGATTAAATGTGTTGTGATTATAATGGAAAGAACCTTCTACATATGGACCGTTATAACTATTATACTGTTGAACTCTTTGATTGATTTGACTACCACTTGGAGTTGTTATTGTGGCAGAACCACTTTCCACAGCAGAAGTTGTACTTGGATCAGATGGAGTCGGAGTTGTTGTTTTAGTTATAGATTCCGTGGTATCTGCTATAATTAAAGCACTATCAGCTACTTCAGCAGGAAGGATATCTGTAATGGGCGGAAGGGGGGTGGTAGTGGTCGTAGTCGTACTTTCTGGTGTAATGGCTGGTGGGATCTTAGTCATATTAAAACAAACACCAGATGAAATAATGATCCAATCTACATAAAAGAAACATTTAGAGTTGATAAATAGAAGTAAATAATTAATTTTAGTTTTAACGAACTTTTTCCGCTAACAATTTTGTCCACTTCATTCGCCAAGACACTTGAAAAGGTACGGAGTTTATCTTTAAATTTGGCACATACTTCAGGCTTGGGACATAAGCCATAACTATAAAATGCCCAGCCTGAAATAGAAAAATAAAATGTATCTTATTCTAGTATTAACGTATTAAAAACAAATTAAAATCTTACCTAAGCCTTTAGCAACTTCTATGTGAAACTCTGTTATATTTGCGAAGGTTTTCCACACTCCATTTTAAATACCACAAACTGGCTGATTCGAACAAGGAGTAGAAGGCGTGGTTGGTGGAGCAGCTGTGGTTGTGGCTGGGGGAGGTATATGAGGGCAAACTCCTACGGATAATTTAACCCAGTCTAAGCGAAAAGGAAAAAAATCGGTAAATAAATATTTTCTACATGTGGAGAAAACATATCTCTCCATTTGGTCACGGTTAACGAAATAATTTTTAGGTGGTTACTTAAACCATGACATTTTTATCTCCAAACATTTTATGATAAATACGTCTTGAATAATTTTATAGGTTTCATTATCATTTATACAAATCGAACTTGATCATAAAGAAAGAGTATATTAACTAAAAATTTAAAAATATTTATTAGAAGCAAACAATTTCTAACAATTAAGAAAGTATAGTCGGTCAAGCCCGACCATATGATACCCTACACCACAGTATTTAAAAACACATCATGCTTATGTGTCCATATAAATATAGATTTATTTATGTTTATAAACTTCATGAAAATCGGTTCGAAAGTTTGTGAGAGGCAGAAATTGCCCCCTACTTCCCGTTGTGGTCCCATTTTTAAAAAACTGTATAGCTAATGTGTCCATATAGATATGGATCTATCTATGTTTTAAATTTCATTAAGATCGGTTTGAGAGGCAGAAATTTCCCCTATCTCCCCTCGGGGTCCGATTTTTTTAAAAATTTATACATTTTGTGTCCATATAGATATGGTTCTATGTATGTTTTAAATTTTATTAAAATCGGTGTGAAAGTTTCTGAGAGGAAGAAATTTCCCCCTATCTTCCCTCGTGGTCCTACGATTTGGCCTAATTTCAATAGGCTTGGTCCCTGTGCTAATAAGAACCTATGACCCAATTTTATAAAATTATCTCCAAAATTGCGACCTGTACTTTGCGCACAAGTTTACATGGACAGCCAGCCAGCCAGCCTGCCAGCCAGCCGGACGGACATCGTAAGTTCGACTCAGAAAGTGATTCTGAGTCGATCGGTATACTTTAAGGTGGGTCTATGACCACTATTTGAAGGCGTTACACACATCAGCACAAATGCATAATACCCTCTCCACTATTGTGGTGTGGGTATAATTAACAGTTAAAGGCATATGAAACTAACCGTTTCATTACCAAAAAGTAGACAAAATAGCACTTAAATATGTAAGTGAAAAAATTAATAATTAAACTTTGGAGAATACGCCAATTTATGCTTAAACTATAATAACATTTTGCTTTAAAAATATGGTTAGTGAATTAGCTATACTATGAATGTGGTAGATATCTAAAATAGATATGATTAATTTAATCATAATATTTTTGAATTATCTGCAATAAATTTGTTGTGTCTATACTCAGCTTAATTTTTTTTCTCTGGATATATTCTTAATCAAACTTACTTTTCCCATTAATTAAATTCTTCACTTCCATGGCAACTGCATTCGAAAATGTCCTTAACTTATTATTGTTAGTAGCACAAATAGGTTCCCAAGGTTCGGGTAAAGGTTTCTCTAGTTGAGGACAATTACCAGAACTATAAAAATTCCAGGCTAAAAAAACAATTTAATACTTTTTTTTTAACCATAGTTTAAATATTTACCCAAACAATGCAAAAACAAAACTTACCATGACCCTGGTTAACTTCATTCGTAAACTGATATATATTGGCAAAAGTTCTCCAAACTCCATTGTATGTAGCACAAACTGGTCCATTTATATTGGGATATTGTAGAGAAGTTTGACAACATAATTATTATGATGATGATAGACTAAAGGCTTCTTATATAAAGGATAAGTGTAGCTGGGCAAATTGATGCTGTCATATTTAATGCTAGGATATTGTAATATGTTGGCTTTAGATATACCAAATATACTAAATAGAATTAAAAACTTCATACTACTTTTACCAGAGTGGCAGAAAAGACAATAGAGGTATTCACACCGAGCTTGTTAGTTTGTTAGTCGTTAATGGTTACTTTTTACACGCATTTTGTTTTTGTATATTTAACGCGCTACCGGATTAACATTTAACAAATTACCGACACGGCACCCCTGAATTAATAGTTGTTAGTTGGTAACTCAAAATCAGCTGTTGCAGTTTCTAAATAAATATAATAAAAAAGTCATTTGTGATACATTTCTAAAAAAATATTTGTGTTTTGGCAATTTTCGTGTACATTGAGAGTAAGTTTGTTAATTAAATGATTTTTTTTTATTTTAAAGTTACCAGACTAACAAAGTCTTAAACAGGGGGTCGTTCACAGTTGGTAACTTTAACAAATTAACAAACTACCGAGTAACAAATTAACAAGTTCGATGTGAATACCACTAATGTTATCTTTAATTTACTTTTATATCATTGGTGTCCAGCCCATACCACAATTGTGGAAATTAATTCACACACATTCTTCACATGCATTCTTACACTCTTTCATTTAGTCCACGAGAGTACACAATTCAGTCGTCGATTACCAAGCGACGAGTGCACATGCGGCGGATGCTTACATACTTTTTGTATTTTTATTAAGAATATTTCTCTCTTTATTCACTAATACTAATAAAAAGCAATACAACCACGATTAAAATTTTGGACGTCACTGTTTTATATGCTACTTAACAGAGCTACCTAAACAAGAGCGACAAGAATTTTTTTAAACATGAAAATTCTATTGCCAATACATTTTCAATAAAATAAAACTACCAAGCGAACTATCAAATAAGATTTTCCAGCCGGGTGGTGTTAAATTCGCGTTCTAAAGGTTTGTTTCTTATAAACTGTATGAAAATGATAAGTTTTGACATAAAACAGACGCTTGCCGCTCTTATTTAGTTAGCTCAGTAAAGAATTTATTTCATTACACACTGTCCTCTTTAATATACTTTTATAAGCTATTTAAAGAATTTAATTCATTATAATTGAAAATATAAGATAATTCGTTATCAAACTGCAATATAAATAAAAAACGTGCTTCGATCAGTAGTTCCGCTTTAACTATAAAGAAAAACGATAATGATTTTGATTAATTAATCAATAAGTAACCTGAAAAGAAAGAGTTTTTATCAAGTTTGTTGAACTTTGTTCTATCAATGGCGAATGTTACAATAAAAATTCATTTATCAAATGCTCCAATGGAAACACTGACATTTTATTTAAAAGGCGTTTCACCCAACAAATATTTTTAAGCATTTTGCTTTTTTGAAATTTAAATAGCTAAAGAATTAATCAAATCGATAACATTTTCAATAAATTTGTAAATTATCACTTTGTTTCTTTTTTAAATGCAAATTACAGAAAAATCCGTCAAGTACGCAAATCATATAAAAAAGATCTTAGCTTAAAAAATAATCTAAAATTCGGAGAAGACTTATGGTGTTTTCTTTTCTACCAAAAAATGTGACATTTTATTTAAAAAAATGCAAGTTGGTGTCCGTTTCTTAATTTGCTCCCGAAAAAGGTGAGTTTTTTTTAGAATAAAACATGCCACCAGTTTCGGGAGAAAAATTTTTAAGAAACAGACACGAAATTGTTTTTTTTTTTTTTTTTTTTAAATAAAATGTCACATTTTTTGTAGAAAAGAAAACAACATTAATTATAACACGAAAAGCGTTCTAATTTTTTTTATAATCACATTGAATAATCTTTTTGAATTTTAAATCTGCATTTCTTGTCAATGAATTAAAAATCAAACGATGCTTTCATTCTTTGTCTATTCGTTTGGGAAGATGTTATCAAAAAAATTTAAGCAGTCTGAACTCATACTTATCTCAAATAAATGTAGTGTTTAAATAAAGTCTTTCTGCCATATTCATAAAAAATAAAATAAGTTTGAAATGTGTTTTGAGCCAAAATGTTCATACAGATTTTTCTTAAAATGCAATTCAAATCCATTTTAATTTTTTATGAATACGGGGGTTTAATTTTAAACAAACTTTTAAACCGGAAATTTTGCAATCTTTTCTAACCTTTAAGTTTCGTTCACAATGACAGCCACAGATTCGTTTTACTTTCTATCTTATTTTTTCCCTATTATTTAATTTATTTTTAATAAAAAATTGAGTCTACGCTAGCAACGATTTGTAAAAAATTGTAAATACATTAGTAATAATTTTAACTGACATTTTCAACAATAATAGTTTGTGTGAAATCGCTTAAAATTGCCATTTGTGCAAATAGGCAAACTGGCGAGACTGGTTTCATTAAGCCCCTGACTAACTTTTGTGTAGTTTTATTTCAGTTTGTAAGAAACGTCAACATAAAAATAAATTTATGTTTGTATTTAATTTCAAACAAATAGTTGTTTTAAAGTTAATTTTAATTAATTTCAATTCAAAACTTATTAGTCTTACTGAACTACAGGCAAGCTACTAAAACATGTATAATCTGATTTCGAATGTTGTAGACATACCGGTCTCGAGCACTTGCAACAACGAGTTAATCGGCAAATTTTTGTTACTTTCAATGTACAAAGCTGACAACTTCTTCTCTTTTCTAGAGTATCAGCACTACTTGAACTAAGAACTACTACTGGAATCTGAAATCAAAAACAAAAACGAGGAAAATGAGATGAAATGATGAGTAAATGTTATCTCGATCAAATATTCATTCAGCCAACGAGTGCTGAAGTGTTTGCTGATGTGAATGTTGTTTATTCGCTTTTCAATATTTGGAAGAACCTTTGTATCATGGGAGCCAGTGCCATGATGTCCAACAAGTTGCAGAAGAACGCAAAAGTCCATCGTTTTGTTGGCCGCTTTGTAGTAAAATGTGTTACCATTCGGTCCATACAATCGACGCCAGCTTTATGTTCATTGTAAAAGAGAGTTGCAATGTTTTGTATAATGGACGTTCGAAAGTAGGTTCACACATTTATTTTTTTTTTTTTTTGCACGTAGCTGCAGATTTAAACCACATTTTCATGGAATCCAAATAAAGATGACAGAACAGGACGAGAATGATCCTTTCTCGTTTCGAATGGTACCAACAAATGCAAGACCAATTTTGGTCAAACACTTTACTCCTTCTAAAGTGGTAAAAAAGTTGCCAGCTACAATTGTAAGGCCAATATTGCTGTACGGCTTTGCGAGTATACCATGATTCACTTCCGGCTTTTCTCCTTCGATTTCGAATCGCAAGCCCATCAAATTTTGATGCTATATTTCGCTGGTTTTGATGGTATATATTTTGTGCATTTAGTTTTTCCACGATATAGTTTCCATTTGTTACTCATATTGTTATACTGCAAGTTTTTTATTTAAAAAACTCTTAACGTCACGAATTGGTGCTGCTTTGTCATCGCGCAATCGATAAAGTGCAGTATTCTCCAATAAACATTTGTGTGCATCTGGCTAGACACATCTGCTACGTCCCAGTAAAAACTTCGCCTACAAAATAATGTGTTGAGTAATCAGAAAAACATAAAAGCACTACTAACAATTTATTGAAAGAACTAATGAATTTTACAAGGGATGTCCCAAAATGAACGCATTCAAAGGTATGTCGTTATGTTTTTACCCACTTGCATCCGGAAAAAAGTAGTTATAGAAGTAGCTATTGAAGAAAGCTACTTAATAATGAGTGAAAGAAGTTATTTATTTTGAAAAAGTAAGCAAAGTTTTTTCTGGAGTATGTGATGTGTAGATGAAAAAATCCACATACATTTTTTTTGATATCTTTTATTTGAATGTGTTTTTTATAAAACAATAGCTAACAATATTTGTAAAGGCTACCTGGTGACTTAAACACCTAGCTAAATTAGAAATATATGTTTAAATCACAGTTAAATTCGTAATATGTCCGGCCAGATACTTACATGTGCATGACGGAGGGTTAATTGCGTAAAGAAAGCCAAAAGACGAATTTGCTCGAATAATTCCGAGAATTTTTTGTTTGTTATTTGAAAAACTTGTATGTAAGAAAATCTTACTAGTTTTGCGAGAAAACTTCACATTTTGTCAAGTCTTCTAGATGTTTTAAATAGAACCAATATGGTTCTCTTCACATGAAAATAAAATATTTTTGTAACATATAGGAAATTCACAAAGTGTTCTGTTGTGTCATATTTAGTGTTTTTCACACGGGATTCTCTGGTATAAAAATCCCGGGATACCGCACATTTTTCGGGGAAAAAAATCCCGGGAAATTTGTGCGGGAATTTCCGGGATTTTTTTATTTAATTATGGCAACTTTACTGCTGAAATAATTGTAAATAAGTTTTGTCATGAAAAAGATCATAGTAGCTGTTAGGCAAAAAGGTCTTAAGTTAAAAAAAAAGCATTTTTAGTTTTTGATTCACTTTTATTCAATTTTTTTTATTTCTTTTTCTTTTTTTAAATCACTTTAGTCTAGCACAACTGCTTAAAATCATGATCATCTGCTCTTAGGAGAAAAGTATATCGTCATATTAAATGCAAACGGACGTAACCACACAAAATTTCGATATGGAGTTTTTTAACGATTATGGTTCGTTTTATCAAAATACATATTCAAGCAAAATTTTAGAATCCTACGATCAAAAATGGCGGTTTTATTAACGAAATTTAAACGCCAATTACACCTTGTTGTTATTGATTTTGTAAAGTTTTTTGCTTCTCCTGTAAAAAATTAAAAAGTTTAGTTACGTCCGTTTGCATTTAATATGACGATATGAAATGCACAAAATGTAAGAAAAGATAAACTCACTGTTTATTGTTGGTGTTTTGTTTGAGCTTTGATATTGTTACAAGCAAGACTTTGAGTGTTTAAAATTCTTATTCGCTTTAGGGTTTTATTTGTATAATATTTTAAGCTTTTCTAAAATCTTTGGAAAAGGTTTCCTGATGATCTGGCCTAAGCAACCAGTGAAATGCGCATAGAAGCTAGCTTTCCCTCAACAATAAATTTCAGTGTATTTATCAAATATGGAAAATTGGGAATTTAGCACGTCATACAAAAATCTTAATAATAAATTTTGTATTCCCGTAAATAACTTTGATAAAAAATTTTCAATTTAACAAAAAACTACAGGTTCTGACTTGCCAAACAAAGAGATGCCAATTCCTATCCGTTAAGTAAGGCAATGTTTAATGCTCTGAAATTTTGAAAAAAGAAGAGTAAAAATATTTTGTAATAAAAAGTAACCAAAAAGTTATTTGCTATAATTTATATTTTTTTATATAATTTTGTAGAACGTTTAAGGAAGACGTTCTACAAAATAATTGAAATTTTGCCCATGTGTAATTTTGAACATGAAGGCACGTGGCATTTATCACTTTTAGCTTTTTGCCACCAGGCGCGGATTCAGGGGGGGGGGGAAATAGGGAAATTTCCCCCCCGTAAATTATAAAAATATGTTTTGTTAATTTCGATAATACAAGAATTCCCAATAATAATATTTTTTTTTTAATGTAAAAAATTTTTGGAAATCCCAGGAGATTTTTTTTGTTTTTTTTTATGGAATCTCTAGCGTAATTTTCAAAAAGTATTTTTTTATTTTTTTATTGAATCTCTAACGATTTTCAATAAGTATCCATATCTTAATCCTAATAGCTATTTATTAGATATTTCCAAAGAAATTGAAGCGAAGGCATTATCATCAATACTTCTTTAAGCTTTGACTAATTTTGGTCATGGCCTTAAAAATTGTGTAGGAGATGGAACAGGTGGGTGTCCTCTGATGTCAGCAGAAAATGTATCTGTTCAAAATTTCTGGAAAAGCGACAAATGCGAAACAAACGCCTTGATATTCCCATAAATCGAACAACTGTATTTCTAAAAGCAATAAAGTGCCATTAATACAAAAAGTTGTATCATTTGTTAAAGAAACGAAAAATTTTTTTAAATATAATCATGCCAAGCGAAAAACAGTTTTAGCAAAGTATTTGGTAGATATCCTATCGAAAAGACAAGATTTGAACGAAATAATCACATCCTAAATGTTGAAGACTACTACCGAGTTGTAGGTTACATTCCTCTTATTGAATTTATTTTAGAAGTTCTCATAACAACTTTCGCAATAGGTATCCCAAATGTATTGAACATACCTAAACTTCTACCTCAAAGTGTAATCAAGTCATATACAGATGCAAAACTGTTAAAACCACAATAAGCGGATGAGCTGATTATATTTGAAAAAAGATAAAGATCTAAACTTGAGCCTGATCTATCAGATAACGTTGTAGATGCTTTAATAAACTGTGATGAAGATATCTACCCAAATCTAAGAAAAATATTTCAAACTTTCGTTTCAATGCTCGTCAGTAAAGCAACGAGCGGGAGGTCATTTTCTACCCTTCGTCGAATAAACACATGGCCCGGATCAACAATGACAGAAGATAGACTGTACTGTCTAAATTTGCCTCACAAGGAAATTATAAATTGCTTATTTAAAAAGATTATTGTATATTGAACTGATCTTATATTTTATTTGACCTTTTTGTTGAGTTTTTTTAATTAGGGTAATGACTTTTTTTGGACAAAATTTCTTCATCCCACCACGCGATGGGCAATTTCTAAAGCTCCTCATAAAAATTTTTTTTTTAATTTCCATACACATTATATATAATACATTTATTGTTTATATATGCTATATATTTTAACCCCCATATTCATAAATGATTATAAAATTTAATAATTTTTTAAAAATTTTCATAGAAAATTTGGTTTTCAAGCCTTTATTAAATTTAAAATATTTTTATGAATACAGGCATAAATTCATAAAATAAGCAACTGTATAACAAAAATGTAAAGCTATTTTTTTGGGCTTAATGAAATAAATTTTAAGTTTAAAGTGCGAGTTGATTTACATAATGGAAAAATATCTTGTGCAACTTTAATAGCTCGTTCTGCGCATATATTACTACGCTGCTAAAAATTATCACTGTTTCATATATCCGCCAAACAACTCATCTATCACAACATCTATCATTTGCCATTAAAATTTAGTTTATTAAAAAAACCGCGAAATAGAGTCGCGATTTTTTTTGCGCCCTTCTTCCGTAAAAATGGTAAGATCTTGTTATATTAATGAAATTATTAGAAAATACTTTAAATTTTGTAATTTAGTGTTAATTTTGTATAGTAAGGAGAACAATTTGTATTCAAAACTTTATCGCGTTTGGAGCGGAAACTTTCTTCACGATCGCAAAATATGTTAATATTTTTTCACGGTCTATACGGCTATGCGATGAAGAATTTGATATTCGCAAAAATTGCAAAAAGTGCTAACCCTAATACACATATTGTTTTTAATAAACTTTTTAAAACAAATTTTTTACTTTTTTGTATCATACAAAATTCCCCCCCCCCCCCCCTATAAGGCTCAAGCTGGATCCGCGCCTGTTTGCCACAGAAATAAAACAAGTTAAATGCATTTATAAACTTATTTAATTGATCTCAGGAAATCTTATTTGTTCAAAAAAATTAAATTAATAACACTGCTTTCATTGCTCACACATTATATTCGGCGTCCATCAGTTTTAACGTTTTAAAAAATAAACGGAATTTTATATGAGTTGAAAATATTGTCGTTTCACAAAATCCTTAATAAAAACTTTGTTTTTCATTCGATTTTTTCAAATTACGCTTGAAATGTTGGTAAATAAATAAACTATTTGGTTAAAAAACAAAACATTCCAGATCTTTACTATAACGTAGAAAAAAAAACGAAATAAAAATGAAAAATGTTGAAAAAAACGTAAAAATAGGCAAATTTTTAAGGTGCCATTACTCAGCCATTTCTTACCAGACAGCATATCGACGGAAAAGGCATTCAATTGCCTTTCCAACGATCATTTATTTCGATCGGACTTTTTGATGGGCTCCACAAGGGTTTGAATGGGACCATACAACAAAAAACACAAAAGTACCGTTATCTACTTAGAAAAAAAAATTACAGCATTTTTGGTGCTCAGGAGGTCCCAATTAACTTATCTAGGCATGTGGCGTTCTTGGTATTTTTTGGCTGTAAACCAGTGTAATATTTGGCATCGATTCGTGTTGAGCCATGGAATTCCCGGGATTCCGGGATATTAAAAAATAAATCCCGTTTTTCCGGGAAATGAAAAAGTCCGGGAAAAGAAAAACTCTTGTCATATTGGTTGTATTCGCTTTAATTTTCATTCACATTCATCCCTTAATCCCTTTCAGCGCAGTCCAGTTTGAAAGCTTATTTAATGCATCCCTCTCTTTTCCAATGAACACCACAGGAAGTTTCTGTTGACACTGTCAGAGATTTTGAACATGCGTCTTTATTCATACGCAATCAGTTTATTTTGTTAATTTTCTTGTTTTTTTATACCCTCCACCACAATTAGTTGTGAAGAGGGTATATTAAGTTTGTCATTCCGTGTGAAACTTTTTTATTATTCATCTCAGACCCCATAAAGTATATATATTATGGGTCCTTGGGTAATTTTAAGTCGATTTAGCCATGTCCGTCTGTCTGTCCGTCTATCCGTCTGTTGAAAACACGCTCACTTTCGAACAACTCAAAACAAATGAACAAATTTGGTGCCAAATTGTTTGTAGTTATCCTAAGCAGTTTGGGATTGAAATCCAGCAAAATCGGTTCAGTAGGACCAGAGCTATGAATCGAAATGTGGAACCACCACCTAAAAAACTTGATAAATTTGTTACAAAAAATAACATAAATGGTGGAACAAGGCACGGAATGAGATAAGATCTTGCGAAAATTTGTTTTATTTAACTGGAAATCACGCTGTTAAATTTCGTGAAGATCCGTTTATAATTTACCCTAAGCCCCATATAAACACTACTCCCGGAAAACAGTTTAGTACGCCTAAAACCGTACAAAATAACGCTAGCATAACAAAATTTGGTACGTCACAGTTTTTTAGGACTGGAAATAACACTGTGAAATTTCGTGATGATCGGTCCATAATTTGCCTTAGGCCCCATATAAACCCTACTACCGGAAAACAGTTTAGTACGCCTAAAACCGTAAAAAATAATGCAATCATAACAGATTTTGGCTCGTCTCATTTTTATAGGACTATAAATGATACTGTGAAATTTCGTGAAAATCGGTACATAATTTACCCTAGGCCCCATAGAAGCCCTACTCCCGGAAAACAGTTTAGTACACCTAAAACCATAATTAATAATACTATCATAACAGAAATTGGTACGTCACAGTTTTAAAGGACTAGAAATGACGCTGTGAAATTTCGTGATGATCGGTCCATAATTTACCCTAGGCCCCATATAAACCCTTCTACCGGAAAACAGTTTGGTTGCCTTAAACCATAATTAATAACAAATCGTCACAGTTTAAGATTATAATAACATCATACAGATATTACTCCTTAAGCATTCGCACTGTCGGTGGATGGTATCAAAGATTCGGCACAGCCGAATATAGCACTCTAACTTGTTTTTATTTAAATTTAAACGTATCTAGTATATAACGAATAAATAAAGAAAAGGGAAACAAAATTTCAAGTACGCTCAAGTCTGTACCTCTTTTCATTCGCTTTTTCACTCTCTTCTAAAAACTAAAGACGAATTATACTTGACAGGTGTGAACCAGCACTTGCTTTTCTCGAATATTATTTTAACCGTGTTATCCTATTAATTTTTGGGAAAAGCCAGCATAGTCCCATCCTAATATTAGCTCTTTAAAAAATTTATATATTCTGCTGTTTTTTTTTTTTTTTTTAAATTAAAAAAAAAACCCCAATTAATTAGGAAAACTCTTATTCTTTTATCTGATGTTGATTAAATTTTGTAGATCAAATGTAATTTTTTATATCAACAACAAAACTAAACATTGAAAATAACAATCTTTATTTAACCAAAAAAATTTCAAATAATAAACATTTTTTCAATTGTATATTTTTTATTTATTTGATCCCTTTAGTTGCTGAACCATACACATCCATCAACGTACCATCAATTCATGCTCATGCAACAACTTGAGTAGCACTTGAGAAGATAAAATACAACAATAGTAACAACAAGCAAAATAAACGTCACAAATCTCAAAAGAGGACGAAAAGCCTGGCAATAAAACGAATGATATAAAAACAAACAAGAGAAAAAACAAATTAAGTTGATCAACACAAACAAATAAAGCAGCAGCAAAAAAGGAAATTTGAACAAAAGCAAGTAAAAATAAGAAATAAAGAAAAATAAACAAAGCTAATATCGCTTTAATAAATATAAATACGAAAATAGAACATGATTAATAATGGAAAAAATAACTATAGAAAACCAAATGAAAATTGCTGACATGAGCTCAATTGACAGACAGACATAGTATTATAAATGGATAAATAGCTGAACATAAACAAAACAAAAGAAAATAGAAAGTTAAACTAATCATCAGACACTAATCAGAATAATTATAAATCGTTAGATTAGACAGTAGACAGTTCAAAATCCGTTAAAACATTAAAGACATTATCGCAAAAAAATATGTGCTAAATAAAAATAATATAAAGAAAAACAAACACATACATACTTAACATTTAAAACTTAAATTGTGTTCTAGAATAAACAAGAAAATTTAACAAGTTACAAAACACTGTAGAAGAAAATTAAGATGGATGATTCCATGAACATGTCCCTGGTACCAAGGGAAGAATGCATGAATGCCATTATAAAGCCAGTAAATATGATTGATAATTCTACAGCCGTTAGTTTTCAAAAAAATCCAATTATTACTACAACATCATCAACGCCAACAAATGTCAATTCAAATACTCAACATACAACTAATACATCATACATCCAACATCAGCAGCAACACCAGCAACAACCACAACAACATAATCAGTTGCCTTTGCAGCCAGCCAACTTTGTGGGAAATAATCTTAAAAATGGTACTTTAAGTTACGGGTAAGTTTCTACAAAATACAAACAAGAAAAAATAAAATAAAAATGCTGCATACTTTTGAGGATAATTAATTATAGCATACTAATGGGATAATTGAGAGTCGTTTATTTATTATGAATATGTTTTTAAGTACACCAATACCCCGCTTTGCGTCGTTTTCGAAGTTGCGTATTTTTAAAATTTCTGTGATTTCGAAGTTGCGTCGTTTTTGTTTCACTTTGCGTCGCATGGCTTCGAAGATGCGTCGCTAGTGCTTCGATTTGCGTCGTTAATATAAAAATGTTTATACAAAGCTTAAACAGAAAAAGGGGATTTCCCGTTGAAGTCTAATGCAAATATGTATGTATGTGAAGGTTGTCTGCTGATCGCAACTGGTTTAAAATTACAGTTGCTGAAGTAAAGCTAAATTTAAATATTTTGCAGCAACGAGTCAAAAAAATAATTAATAAGCTTAGATCAAAATTAGATGGAATTTTTTACGCGTTCTAAATCAGGGTAAAAGGCTGTTGGTATTGAAAGAAACCTTGAACTAGCCCTTCTACAATAAAATCCATTTGCTGTTCCACTGAAGCAGATAAAATTAAGAAAATGGTTTAAACAAAAACATCTTTACAACAATTAGCGACGCAAACCGGGGTATTATTGTAGTTTAAGTGCTAATTTCTTTTCCATGTAACTGCTTTAAGTTAGTAAATAATATAAAGGTATAATTTTCTATTCCGGAGAAAAGCTTAAAAGTTGTTAATGAACGTGTCTATTAAAAACGCAGTTATATTTTGCAAGTTTTTTACAAAATAATTAAAGACTTCTGAGAAAGTAATGACATTGTTTTTTAAAGAAGTTAACTTTAAAGCGATGACAGTAAGAGTGACAAAGCCCTCAACAGCTTAAATGTTGCAATTGACATTTAATATTTTTTTATTTAAATATCTTGTTATCTAAAGCCATAAGAATGTATTTTAATAAATCGATTAACAGCTTTGTTTCTTTTGGGTAAAGCTTTTGAAGATGATAGTAAGAATAAATATCTCTTATAAATAGACAAAAGTACGGGAACACTAAAAAACAAAATTGTTTACACAAATTTTGATATGTTTTAAAATATGGCCTTATCTCACACATATATATATATATATATATGTTCCCGACGATCCTATAAGGAGCATAGGGCCCCAAAATATAGTTGAGGTTTCATTAATACGTGTTATTTAAGATGCGGTAGCTTATTAGGCTTCCGCATCCGATCCTGGTGCTGGGGCTGCCAGCAACCTCCAGGCAGGCAATTTGTAAAGTTTTTCAAAGGCAGAGATTATCCGCGTTCCTTCTACTTCCTGAGACGCCCTTAACGAGCCATCAGGATACTTTACAGAAACTAAGTTTCAGAAGTTCTTCCTACTGACCTGAGACGTCTTCCAACCATTCAGGTTACTTAGCCGCCTTCTCACTCTAGCTAGCTTCTGAACGGGTGTTCTAAAGCCATTGCCCGGGGAATACCTGGTGAAAACCGGAGGTAGTGAGCTGCTTTGACTGTGAAGCAAAGGAATCATCCTTGGACACTCCCACATGAGTGGCAATCAAGAACTTTCAACCTTTACTTGTCACAGTCCATTCCCCACCTTATCTCACATGGTATTAAATTATTTGTGTATGTTCCCCAATGGGACCATTGGGCGCTACTGAGTTAAAATGTGTACGTTTCTATTTGTATAACGCACAGGTTTTCTCGAAAGTAAGTGTCAAGTGGTCGAATTTCGGCCACCGGGCGATCCTAGTACAATAAAACCTTAAAGCGAATAAGAATTAAAGTTTGATAGAAGTTGTTCGCCTTCAATATCGTTTAATAGACACAAAATTAATAAACTAACAATAATATTGCTATACTAACGTATCAAAAAATTTTCATTAAAACTTTAAAAGGCGCCATAAGGATACCACCACAAGTTGAGGCATCCTGTCAATTCATATTCCCCACATACTACAGCGAGCCAAGTAATACTTTTTTGCATACCTTAACTGAAAAATAAAACGAAAAAAATAGCAAACATTTTATTGCATACCTTAGAGCGATGTTTCCTTTTCCGCTGGCTTAAGAATTATTTGAATTGGTGTCGCACAACTACACACTTAAACAACTTGTGCACATATGTGCCACATAGTAATTTAAGTATGTATTTCTATAAAAACGAAAAAAAAAATATGTAATATTTATTATCTACTGAAAATGTCAGATTAAACGAAACGTTTCTTAAATAAAAGCAAAGACATTTAAGAGGAAAATGTAAAGCGCTACACAGTTAACAGGCGAAAAAAATGATTCAAAATACTACAAAGAGAACATTTTATTTAGACTTTGTTCCGAAATAAAGAATATCGAGGGTTATTTTTCAAATAGTGCTATCAGCAAAATCACAATTTTACAGGAGAGCGAAAAAACGGATTTCTTCGATATCTCTAAGCGTATTAACTAAACTTTATTTTACATTGTTAATTTTTTTCTAAGTCCAGATATTCGCGCTCATATGTCTGATAGCACTATTTACTGAAATAAGCAGATAGCACTATTTAAACAAAAATGAAAATGAGCTGTAATTAAAACTTTCCGAAACTTTAATTTAAGTTACACGAATTTTCATTTAAATAATTAGTACGATTTAAAGAAACGCGTAATCATGTTAACAGAACTCGAAATTAAGTTACAATTTTACACTAACGTTTATTGAAAAGCAATAAATAATTAAACTTTATCCGCATATTTTAAATTATCATAAAAATAATGATATTCTTGCGAGATAGGAGACTTCAATGCTTTGGAATGCATCCGTTTGCTTAGTTGAAAAGAACGTGGGACAGATTGTAAGGGTTTCGCTTATATTTAAATGATCGCTGCACAGTGTGGGAAATTTGGAAAAAAATGGAAATAAGTCTACACACAGAAAAAAATACCGATGTAAAATTAACATGGAAAAATGTTGATTGAGAATCATGTTAAATTTCAGAAAAATTATACCCTTTACTTAAATTTATCATTATTTCATATTAATTTTTAATAAAAAAATATCAAAATAACCTTAAATTACGTTTATTTAATATTATTCACTGTTAAAAAAAATAAAAATAAAAAATATTAAAATATAAATAAATCTGGATTCAATATTGAACCCATAAAAACCTGTTTTGTATTAAAATCAAAAGTTTATCTTGTTAAATTAACATGCATACCTACTTAATTATGTACATTTTTTATATTCACTTTTAAAATATGTTATAAAAAGAAGACAATTCCCGTATTCTTTTAATTAAAATTGTTTATTTAAATAGTACATCAAGTTTTCAAAGTAGAATGATGACCATATCGGGCGATTCTGCTGATGCTTCTGTTAACAAAGGAGAATACAAAATAAGTGAAACATGTGTTACAGGGTTTTGAATTATTCTTACATAAATGCAAATGTTGTCTGAAGCTTCTTCACACTGTTAAAATACACTCAAACCCATTTGATTCTACATGAAATTCACGTTGTTTCAACTTGAAATAACTTTCATTCAACGTGATTCCTATTGTTATTTCAATATAAATTACATTTTGCTCTAACTTAACTGCAATATTAAATTAACATGAGTTATAGTTATATCAAAAGAAAAAAATGTTGTTCGCAGTTATTGTAAAATCAGGTTGAATTAACATGAAACCCGTATGAAGCAAAATCACCACCGAAAAAATTTAAATCAACCTTGTTTTCGACGTTTTTAACTTGATTTTTTTCTGTGTGTATATTTTATAAACGGTTGGTCCGATTGGAATGCAGTTTGAGGTGACAATTAAAAAGTCGAGTTTAAGTCTTGGATTTGAGCTCTACACAGAAAAAATTATTTTTCCAATTCAAACAAATAATTTGTAGAATCAAACAATTTTTTGTCTGAAATCGGTCCTATAAACAATTTCGCATATTCAAACAATTTATTTGCATTTTGTTTATTGAAAAAAAAACACTGATTTTTTCAAACAAATAATTTAACTGAATCAAACAAAAAGTTTACTGAAATTCATATACTAAATTTCAAAATTAAAAAAAAAGGTTTTTTGCACAAGCAATGATGCGCACACAAGCTGGCACTGTATTAGAAGATGATGGCAGAGAGAGAGCA
Organism: Pollenia angustigena; assembly: GCA_930367215.1. Lineage (NCBI taxonomy): Eukaryota > Metazoa > Arthropoda > Insecta > Diptera > Polleniidae > Pollenia > Pollenia angustigena. The sequence continues at coordinate 180,589,673 of OV884057.1, read as the reverse complement.
GAGCGGCCGGCTGGCTTTGAGACACATTTTTTTCTTGGAATAATTTTTTAACGAAGTCTTTTTTTATACACACCATGTTTTTCGTCATCACTCACTGTTGCTGTATCCAATCCTTTGCTAATGAGGAAGAAATGTAACACAAAAACGGCGACAGACCGACTCGATATGTTTTTCGTCATCATTATATTTTTGTATTTGATGTATTTAAGCAAACATTTTTGAAAAAATTGAATACGGGATTTTGGTTTTTTTTAACCAACTTTGAAACCAACCAAAAATTTATTTTGTTTCTTATAATATTGTTGTTGTTTCTGTTGTTTAAAAAGAGTGAAACGTTTTTTTACCTGTTATTTTTTTGTTTTTTTTTTTTACTTCAAACCTCTTCATCTTTCTTACTGTTGTACTTTTTTAAAGTGTCCAAAAATAGACTGTATGTGTTTTTTGTTGTAGTTGTTATATTTCACATTAGGAAGTGTTGCTTACGATCAAATAAAAAATGCAAAAAGACGACAACATTAAAAAGCGTTAAATATTTCATACAAAATTATGAAAACTTGAAACCAATAACGCGTGTATTATATTTTTGAATGGTTAAATGGTTAAATAAAAATCAAACAAAAATTTTAATTGAATCAGTAAAAAAATTTGTAGAAATTAAAAAAATTTTCAAACAAGCGTTTGTTTGAAAATAATTCGGCAATATTTTTTTCTGTGCATAGACTTAGCAGAAGAGGTGCTATAGGTACCCAAATTAGGACATCTCGGGTATAACAATAACTTAATATATCCTTAGTTATTAAGTTTAGCTGAATGCTAAAAATAATTTTTTAGTGAAATGCGCTTGCCGAGTTCTTCATAATTTAGAATTGGTCTACTAGTATTTTGCAAATATAAGACTCAAATTTGTCAAAATTTGTTTGAAATATTTTTTTGTGAATTATCAACAAGATTTTGTTTTTCGTGCTTTATTCCCAATTTTTGATAAAAACACTGAAATTTGTTGTTGATGGGATAAGCTATTCCTATACGCATTTCATTGGTTGCTAAGGCCAGATCATCAGGAAACTTCATCAAACATACAAATAAATTCGCTTAACAGTTATATTTGTATAATATGTATTATATAAATGTTGGCCATGACTTCGTCTGAGGTGGTCCTTTCGAACGGTCCAATTTTGGGCTACTCGTTCGAGCTCGATGTTTAAAATAATTGTGCAATACGAATACTAAGACCCGTGCTTGGTAGCCATTATATTTCTAAACAACACTAATTTTTAGGAATTTTGGCTGTTTTTTGGGAATTGTGGGATTCGTTTTGTAAGTTTAATAAAATGTTAAGCTGGTATGTATTATGCATTAAAAAATGCATTTACTTGTAAAATTTCATTAAATAATATTAGATAACAAAGATTTTATTGCATAATTTAAAATTTATATTGTTTACAAAAACTCATAAACAAATTTTTGTAGATTTTTGGAAAATTTCTGCAACGAATTTTAAAATTATATTAGCTTATGAAATCTAGAAACAATTCCCAACCCTTTGATGTATAATATGTCTACTTTCTAATAACCATTTTTATCATTTTATTAAATGAAGACAAATTTTTTATGTAGATAGCACTTTTTAGAAAGAAAAAAAAAACGTGTGTGTTAGATAGCACAATACAATATTTATGAAAGAAACGTTTTGGGAAATTTTTTTTTTCCCAAATTTAAATGACAGATGACCCTTCAGTTATTGAACTCATTTCAATAAAAAACACATTTTTGAAAAATTGCAGATAGCACTATTTGAAAAATAACCCTCGATATTTTAAAATAAATTTAATTTTTTTTTTTTTTTTGAATTATTTTTAATTCATATTTCGTTCTTTCTTAATCAGTTTAACTGTCAAGATTTTTCCAAGGTTAAAATTATGCATGAAATTCATGTTAACCATTAGAACTGCAGATACAAAATACATAAATCATTCCTCTTTTTCTAACAGTGGCCCTTTTAACAATGCCATTTCTTATAATCAGAATAAATTGCAACAATAGAAGAAGTAGGTGGGAATAAAACAGTATTTTATGTTTTATACAGTGGGACAAATTGCAAATAAATTTAAAGTTTTTATGAAAAATTTCTCTTCTTTTATTAGGAACGTAAGTTTTTTTTTAATATGTTATTTAATAGGTAATTTTTGAAAAAAAATTTTAGATCATTAAAACAAAATCTGCTATTTAAACAAAATTGCTGTGCGAAGAGAATTTCTATTTTGTAGAAAATTTGCAATATTATAGGACATTTTAACGATGACTTGTTAGACATTCTAAGAGAAATGTGTTATTTTATAGAACATTTTTGGGAAAATTCGTTAAAACATTTTTGCTAAGATTTGCTATTTTACAGTAAAGTCGCAAGAAATTTCATACGGTTAACCGATTAATTGCTACCCGATTAACCGATCGATTAATTAAAAATTGGCTATTTTCAATTAACGATTAAACCGGTTAATTTCAGTCGATTAACCGAAGAAACGAAATTTTTAATTTAAATTATTAATTATAACATATTTTTTTGTGTGTTATTTGTTTCATCTCGTTTACAAAAAGAATGTGTTTAGAAAATATTTTTTCATACAGTATATTTCCATCTTGCAATACATTCTTTAAATACAGTACAGAAATTAAGGAATTAGAAAATAAGCTTTTTCGCAGAATGTTTGCTTCTAAGCTTTTCCAGGATGAGTCAGATGATATCCTGACAACAGAAGAAAATCTCGATAGCAACACAAACAGTTTTTTAACACAATGAACAAATGAACAATTAGAAGTGTTTAAAGCAGTGTTCGAAAATAAACACTAAATATCGTTCTTTAATGTTCGGTTCGGTAGATTTGTGGAAAACACAAACGCTAATAGTGTTTGTGTAGAAATTCATTAAAAAACATAACGTTTCCCTGTTTGTCATCTTTCGAACACAAAAATAATGCTGTTTTCATCATACTCAACAAATGATGAGAACATTAAATTCCGTTCGGTTTTTTTTTTAAATCCACGAACTTCAATGTGTTCGGTTCGGCTCGTTAATGTTCGTCGCTTTTTGCTGATAAAAAAAAAACCAAAAATGTTTTACAAAAACAAAATACACACACGAAAAAAACATTACAGAACATTAAAATATAATGTTTTTCTACAGTATCACTACAATTGTTCTGTTTTTTAACGAAGAACCGAACATTATAAAATGTTCGGTTCTTTCTTGAAAATAGTTACGAACGGTATTAAGGTTTGTGTATGTTTACACAAACACTAAAAAAATAGATATCGTTCTTCGGTGCCGAACGCTAAATAATGTACTGTTTATTTTCGAACACTGGTTGAAAGCTTTGAAAAATTAAAACAGGGGGGGGGGGAAGGGAAAGCTAATTGACAACTTGGTACTCTCTATCACTTTCGCAAAATTTTTTTGAATGTGAAGCAAAAGTGGCAATAAAAATTAAAGATAGAAAGAAGGAATTTAAATAAAATAAAGTGATGATTTACGAAAAGAAAAAAATTAAAAGCTGCGAAAGACACATGCGAAAACATTTTGAAGAGTACTAATCGCTAGATTCGCAATTCCAATGAATTTTGACATTAATCCCATGAAAAATTGCATCAAAAAGGAACCTATGCAGCGCTTCGTTGGATCAATGAAACCTGTATCATTAAAAGGATTTAATGAAATATTACATTAGATCTATGAATATTATTCATTGGATGAATACTTTCAATAAAGTAAAAAAAATTTTTTTATTTTTTTATACCCTCCACCACAAATAGTTGTGAAGAGGGTATATCAAGTTTGTCATTCCGTGTGAAACTTTTTCATTATGCATCTCAGACCCCATAAAGTATATATATTCTGGGTCCTTGAGTAATTCTAAGTAGATTTAGCCATGTCCGTCTGTTGAAAACACGCTCACTTTCGAAAAACTCAAAAGAACTAAACAAACTGGGTGTCAAATTGCTCATAGTTATCCTAAGCAGTTTGGGATTGAAATTCAGCATAATCGGTTTAGTAGGATCAGAGCTATGAATCAAAATGTGGAACCACCACCTAAAAAAATTTGATAATTTTGTTACAAAAACTCACATAATATATGGTGGAATAATGCACAAATAACATAAGATTTTGCAAGGATTTGTCTTATTCAATTGGAAATCACGCTGTAAATTTCGTGAAGATCGGTCTATAATTTACGCTAGGCCCCATATAAACCAAACTTCCGGAAAACAATTTAGTACGCATAAAAACGTAAAAAATAATGCTATCATAACAAAATTGGCCAGAAAAAATGTTATGCAATTTTGTGATATACGCTCCATAATTTACCTTAGATTCCATTTTAGTAGCCTTCTGAAATTCACTGCAAACGCTTAAACTAATTGCACCGCTGTATTGAAATTTATGTTTTTTTAATACCAGAAATCGTTCTGCAGAATTTGGGATAATTGGTTCATAGCTTCCCAGCCAGCAAAATAATCCGACGTCGTTCAGATATCTGAGGGAAATGTCGGCAAACAAGTCGGAATCGTATACGAATTCTGTCAGATTTCTGACCCAAAAACGTATGGAGTGGTTGACACGAATTCTGACAGACATGTAGTGGGAAATTTTGCTTTTTTGTTGGCATTTCTGATAGATATCTAACAGAAATCTAATTAAACAGGCATGAGAAGTTCTGATGTGTTAGCCGAGATTTTTTTGCTTTCGAACCGATAGCTGAAAGAAATAATTTTATTGCAAAATTTGTACATAATTATAAGTTTTACACGTACGTACCTTTTTTATGCTTTTTTTCTTGAACAAATAAAATAAAATTAAAATTATTTCCAACTGAATGACCATTGTCATTATTTAAAAAAAAAAAATAAGTCTCTTTAGACAAATCTGAATGAATTCCGTCGGATTCTATTGGACATATCTGTACATAAATTCCCCCCGATATATCCATGCGAAATCGATCAGAAATCGGCCAGACAGTAAGAATATTCAATGTCTGACAGAAATCTGAACGAAATCGCTAAGAATGAAGTCAGACATTTGCACGAAATATCTGATTCCGACAATGTCGGAGTATTTTGCTGGCTGGGTTACCATATCTTTTATATAATTTGTTCTCCTGAAAATCATTTAAGTTCAGCTTAAACTGATATTCTACTCAAGCTTTTTAAAATTGATTCGGATTGTCGGTCAATAATTTTATATAGGTCTTAACCGCAGCAAATTTTAGTGCAGATGTCTGTTTTTACAAAGATTATAATAATAAATAGACATCATACAGATTTAAGTCCTAAAACATTTGAAGTGTCGGTGGAGGGTATCAAAGATTCGGCACAGCCGAATATAGCAGTCTAACTTGTTTTAATTATTTATTTTTATTTTATTTTTTATATTTTCTTATTTTATTTTATTTTTTATTTTTTTCTGTCTCTGGCGGGAATCGATCGCGCAACCTCGGTGCTGATAGACTAGTTCACTCCAGCTAGCCTACCGGGGCAGCGTAGTTTTTGGAAAAAAAAAACTTGTTTTTTGCTCAATTAAGAGCGTAAATATGAGATTAAATTGACCATAACAACAATAACAACGTTGATTGAAAGTGGATTAAAAGTTTTTGTTTCATTACTATAATGACATTTTTATTGTCATAATGAAAATTTAAATTTATGAAGGCAATTATTGAAATATGTTGCTTTTATAAAAAAGGTTTGATTTCATAAATTTAATGGCATACATATAACATTAGATGTATGAACTTATTAAATCTTGAATTTTTAACAATTAAACATTTTTTTAAGGAAACTATAATTGTGTATTATTTATGAATATAGTTATGTTTGTATATTGTTTTTTTATGTTCCAAATTAATATTTTTTGTTTAACTTGGACAAACTTAAGTTTTCATATATTCAATGAAAATTTTTAACGTAATTACGAAATCTAATGAAGCGATTTTAACGAAAATACTTCATTATAACTATGAAATTCCATTTAGACAATGAAAATGTTCATTTACCCAAGGAAAATTTTTTGTATGAAAATGATTCATTAAATACATGAAGCATTTTTCTTTCAGTGTACAGAGTCATTAATTATATAAACTTCGGATGATTAGTAGATTAGGCTTAAACATCCTAGTCTGGTGATAGGACTGCTATCTAAGCCTACCAGACAGGCTCTAAATAAATAATATTAATTTAAATATTAATTTAAAAAATCGTTTTAGTTCAAGAATTCTTATGCTTGTTATGTTATTGTTTATTTTTTACCAATTAACTCCAAATAATAACCGAACAATAACAAATTTAACCGATTAAACGAAAACCTCGGTTAATTAATCGAGCGATTAACCGATTAAATGAATACCCTAGTATAGTCGAAAGAAATTTTAAACGAAAATTTGGTATACATATTTTAAAAGTTATTGCTTTAAAAAAAAAAACATTTTAAGACTTTTTTTAAAGGAAATTTTAACGAATATTGTCTATTTTATATAAAATTTTTTTTTTTGGTAATTTTTTTTACGAAAAGTTGCCATTTCATAAGAAATTTGTACAAAACATTTGCTATTTTATAGAAAATTTAATGAATATTTTAAGCTTTGTTCACAATCAGAGAAACAATTTCGTTTTTTTTTCTTATCTTCTTATCTTATTATACCCTCCACCACAATTAGTTGGGATGAGGGTATATTCAGTTTGTCATTCCGTGTGAAACTTTTTTACTATTCATCTCAGACCCTATAAAGTATATATATTCTGGGTCCTTGAGTAATTTTAAGTCGATTTAGCCATGTCCGTCTGTCCGTCTGTTGAAAACACGCTCACTTTCGAAAAACTCAAAAGAAATCAACAAACTTGGTGTCAAATTGCTTGTAGTTATTCTAAGCAGTTTGGGATTGAAATTCAGCAAAATCGGTTCAATAGGATCTGAGCTATTAATCAAAATGTGGAACCACCACCTAAAAAAAATTGATAATTTTGTTACAAAAACTAACATAAATGGTGGAAAAATGCACAGAATGATATAAGATTTCGCAACAATTCGTTTTATTCAACTGGAAATCACGCTGTGAAATTTCGTGAAGATCCGTCAATAATTTACCCTAGGCCCCACATAAGCCCTACTCCCGGAAAACAGTATATTAAGCCTAAAACCCTAACTAACAATGCTATCATTACAAATTTTGGCAAGTCACAGTTACATAGGACTTGAAATTAAACTGTTAAGTTTCGTGAAGATCGGTCCATAATTTACCATAGGCCCCATATACAACCTACTTCCGGAAAACAACTTAGTATGCCTAAAAACGTAAAAAATAATGCTATCATAACAAAATTTGGTACATCAAAGTTTTATAGAACTAAAAATAAATCTTTGAAATTTCGTGAAGATCGGTTCATAATTTACCATAGGCCCCATATAAACTTTACTCCCGGAAAACAACTTAGTACGCCTAAAAACGTAAAAAATAATGCTATCATAACAAAATTTGGTACATCAAAGTTTTATTGGACAAGAAATAAAATTGTGTAATTCCGTGAAGATCGGTCCATAATTTACCCTGGGCCCCATATAAACCCTACTCCCGGAAAACAGTTTAGTACGCCTAAAACCGTAAACAATAACGCTAGCGTAACAAAATTTGGTACGTCACAGTTTTTTAGAACAAGAAATAACACTGTGAAATTTCGTGACGATCGGTCCATAATTTACCTTGGGCTCCATATAAACCCTACTACCGGAAAACAGTTTAGTACGCCTAAAACCGTAAAAAATAATGCAATCATAACAAATTTTGGCTCGCCACAGTTTTATAGGACTATAAATGATACTGTGAAATTTCGTGAAGATCGGTACATAATTTACCCTAGGCCCCATAGAAACCCTACTCCCGGAAAACAGTTCAGTACACCTAAAACCATAATTAATAATGCTATCACAACAGAAATTGGTACGTCACAGTTTTAAAGGACTAGAAATGACGCTGTGAAATTTCGTGATGATCGGTCCATAATTTACCCTAGGCCCCATATAAACCCTTCTACCGGAAAACAGTTTGGTTGCCTTAAACCATAATTAATAACAAATCATCACAGTTTAAGATTATAATAACATCATACAGATATTACTCCTTAAACATTCGAACTGTCGGTGGAGGGTATCAAAGATTCGGCACAGCCGAATATAGCACTCTAACTTGTTTCTTCTCATAGCATTTCATATGCATATATTCCTTTAATTTTCCAAACAAAAATGTAACTAAAGTTTTTTTCAAAAAGTTGAGTCAACTTCTACTTCAGCAACAATTTGTATGAAATTGTTTATGTCGTTAACAATAATTTTTTTTAGTTTTTAATGAAACTTTTAACAAAAAATAATAAATACGTAATATTGTTTGAGCAAAATTTGCAAACCGGTTATTTATTTAAAGTGTGTGTATGCGGTGGTGAAAAAAATTGTTGCTCTATTATGAAAACCAAGTGAAAATATTGCTGCCTATTGTGAACGAAGATTTTAACAAAATTTTTAGGAAGAATTTTTATTTTTTGGAAGTTTTTAAAAAAAATTGCTGTATAACTAAATTTTTTTTAGAAAATTTTTATATTTTTTTTAGGTATTTTTTTAAAAAAAAAAATTTCAAAGTTTTTGCTATTTGATGGAGACTTAAATTATTTAAAGGGAATTTGCGGTAAAATTTTTTATTCTTTTGAAATTTTTTGCCTAAATTGCTATTTTATAATAAATTAAAAATGCTATTCTGTAATATGTGCCCATGTTCTGTAACTCTCGCGTCGAGAAAGTTTTCGATTGAAATGTGTGAAATTAAACAAAAATGCCATAAATTGAAACAACCAGCTGTTTTTCTCACTTAACTGTGTCTGTAACTTTTTTTGGCGAGAACAAGCTGTCACGTAAGGAAGCTACTCGCCAATTTACAGAAAAAGTGTGTCTGTAACATTTTGGTGAGAAAAGTTCCCGCTTTGAACTTTCAAATAAACTCACGAATAAAAATGGGGCGAGAAAAAATTTTAACACTAAAAAACATTTTAAAACGCAAAATGCAAAGAATAATTATAATAACATTTTGTTCTTGGCACATTTTTTTTTGTTTTATTATTTTTCTTTTAACATTTTTATAAAATATACGAATGTCTTCAAAGCTCGTTTGCAAATAACAAACACTAAAGTCGCTCTTTACACAATTTGGTATAGCCGAGGGTTGTATTTTCGTCGCCGTCGTTGAAAAATTTTCAATTTTAGTAAATTTTGGTCGCCGTCAACGATATGTGTTACTGGCGTTCTGAACGTATGCAATGTCACATCGGCTTCGAGTGCAATATTATGACTTTTATAACGTAACGACGTAATCTCTTTTAATAGTTTTCGACATGGGTTACAGACGCACATTTTTCTCACTTTTCGAGAAACGATGGAATATTTTGTTTCACATCTTTTCGATGCAAGAAGTTCTCACTAAAGTTACAGAACATGGGTACTGGTCAATGTTTGTCAGTGCATATTTTGCAGTTGCGCAAAAATTTCTTATCAAAACTTTAATTTTCTATTATTCAGGGCTGTGGAGTCGGAGTTGAGGTTTTTGTACCGGATTCGGAGTTGGAGTACCCCCAAAAATCGCAGCTCCGACTTCAAAATTTTTCGCATAAAAAGGTGTAAAAAATTTTTTAAAACTTTCTAATATTTTCCAAAAAAAACAAATTTAGGTTCTGCGTCCGGAAATAAATACCAGTCTACATTACATATGGGCCAATCCTGCGTGACGGACGTTACATTCGCACGCAAATTTGCTTGTTAAGATGGACACAGCTGGCGTTAGCATTGGAATATTTTCATGAAATTTTTTGCAAAATGCAGTTCTTTGGGAGTATTTTAAACTTGTTTTAAACTTAAAGGTTAACTGTTTTAAAAAAAAAGTTATGCTAGCTTAAAGTTCCGTTACGGACGTTACAAAAAATGAAGTCGACTTTGAGGCTTATGTGCATTTGCACATTTCTTAGCTTATTTTGCATAATAAACAAAAAAAGTCCAAATACAAAAATTAAGTGGAATATATGACTATATCAATCCATCTTAGAAAAGAAGGCTAAGTAGTCCTGTTAAACAAAAATCTTAATTTTTGTCTGTTACGGACGTTACGTTACGGACGTTACACTTTTTCCATTAAACCAAATTGTGTATATAAAAAACATTCATGTATTTAAAAATCTTTTTAACCTTGTAATTATTAATTTATTAATTACAAAAAAATTATAGAATATTTCATTACTCTTATATTAATTTATTAATTTGTTTATTTAACCGTTTAACATTGTATCTTATGCTTAATAGACCCAGCTGTCATTGGAAAAGCCCGAAGAAATAATGATATGATTTAAGAGCTGAAATATTTTTTACATTTATCCATGTTTTTGATATTTCGTCAGATGTAGTTTTGACATAATTTTTTCCAACGTAAATTAGGAAAACGCCATTTATATTTTTTTTTTGCTAATTTGTGAAAATCTCGAAAGTTTTTTAAGATGAGATTTTGGGTTTTTACTAGTTGCCAAACTTTTCGCTTAACAACAGCGCCAACACCGTCCACCGCTCCTTTTCCATGCGAAGTAGCAAAAAAATTCCGTTCGAAACAACTCACATTCCATTCTTTTACGAATTGTGTAATGTTTCTCAGAATGTATTTATGTGCCTCTCTCAATTTGGCCACTCGTTGTCTATTATCTTTTTTTATGCTTTTTGCCTGTGACACACTTTTTTTTAAGTGTTCTTTGATTTTCTCAAGATATGCTCGCTTTCTTTCTGCCTTTTTAGTTTTAAACACCAACAGTTTTTCAGTATTATTTTCAAATTTGCACAAAATTTTTTTGCTCTGTCTGCATTTGAACACATTTTAATTAATACGAATATATTTGTCACCACGTGCAAAATTTTGAGATCAAAGCAAGAATTGCTTAAAGTTCTAACGGAAAATCCAGTACGTAAGCATGGGCGTACCACCAAATATTTGAAGGGGTTCATGGAGGTTGCGGTTTACAACATGGTTATTAATTACTACACAGAAAAAAATATTGCCCCAGTAAACGCATTAATCAAAAATCAAATCAGTTTTAATTAAAAATTTAATCAAGTGAATTAAACGTTTAATTAAGAGAATTAAACGTTTAATCACAACATAAATTTGCACCAGTATACAAATTAATAATATCAATTAAACTTTTGATTCACTTGATTAAACGCTTAATTCACTTGATTAAACTTTTAATTCACTTGATTAAATTTTTAATTAAAACTGATTTCTGTGTAATTATTGATATTCAGAAATTATTTTAGGTTTCAGAAGAATTTGAAATTCATCTCAATTTAAGTTGCCGATTGGGGGATCGCATGTTATTAAAACACACTTTTTGTTACTTTGAGGTGAAGTTTTTCGGATTCTCGGCAACCTAGACCAATTTTAAGTCCAGATTCAGATTCATTAGGTGAAAATCCATTATAAACACTTACTTCCACCTCATAATATTAAAATAAAACTTTTGGGTATTTTCATGCCGTTACGGACGTTAAACACTTTGTCATTTATATTAAGAAAAAAAGCGTTGAAAAGGTATTTCTTTTTTTCATCAGATTAAAGTGCATAATAAATTCTGTTTATAAATCTAGTTTGAAAGACAAAATTATTAAAATTCATTCTGTTAAATTTAAAAAACCCCATTTTCCGTTACGGACGTTACACAGAGTGTACCGATTTTTAGTTCAAATTGTTAATATATATTAGATAACTTACATATATGATTTTTATTTTAAATAAAAGAAAATTAAGCAAATTAAAGTTTTGCTAAACGCTAAATACTGAAACGATTGTTTTGCCCACTTTTTTGACCATGGAAAATACCCTTTTTTTACAAGAATAAATGAAAGCAAGAGGTACGTTTAGGTTAGCCTCTGCCAAAAACAAAAAAACCACCGTAAAACCTTATTGCTTATATATGTTGAAGCTTGAATATGTATCCTATTATTCCATTAACAAATATTTGGATTTTGGGCAACTTTAAATTTCTGCCTTTGGTTTAAAAATTTTCGGATTAGCCCATATGTTAATAACTTTACTAAAGCTCAATGCGGTACGTGTTAAAATCAAAATATCGATTTTAAATTTTAAATTTTTTTTTCAAATAAGGACCAGTCTTATAAACTTTCAGCATCAAGGTTAGAGTAAGAGTCGGAGTCTGACTTAAAAAATTCCAGCGGTTGGAGTTGGAGTCGGACACAGCCCTTCTGTTATTTATAGGAAGCTACGTAAACAGTTTTAATTTAAATTAATTATTGATTGTAGTTTTTGCGCACGTTTGCTATTTATTGAAATCTTTACCTTAATTTAAAATTCTATTTATGACATATATTTACAAAAATAACCTTCAAGAATATTTATTTCGAGAAGACATTAAATTTATATGAAAGTTTTCTACTCCACTGTGCTTTTTGTTGTACATAAATAACAGATCATAAAAAACATTTAAATACATTTTAATGTAATTAATAGTACAAAATGTCATAAAAATATGTGTATTATATGGGAAAGAGACCTGTTAATTTCGCAACGAAATATTTATTGTTGACAAGGTGTGTATTTTAATGACAACATTAAGATTAGTGTAAGAAAAGTTTCATTCATTTTAATTTGTTATTACATATTAAACATTTTGTATATTTATTAGAGTGGTTGATTTTATAATTTCCTATAATAATTGTGGTTTTATTAAACTGTTGGCTTTTATTTTAAATTTTTGATATTTTTTAAATCAGGCTTAAGTTTTTAAAATTTAAATTTCGTTAAATTACACTACGTGACAAAATTTCAACAAAGTCGTGACCAAATGAATCTGTCAGCTAATCTTTATGTAAAATTGTCCGTTGAATCCGAATATGAAGTCAGAATTGTCAAAAGTAGAACAGTTTTTGAGATATTCCAAAATAAACGTTATTTGTGTTTTTAAAAATGATGATGTGACTGAAATGCAAATATCTTCAAAAATTGTTTTTAGTGAAAGGTTATAAAATTTCTAAAATAACCATGGATTGCTTGTGAAGATTGGTCAAGAAATGACAGAGTTACAGGGGACAAAAGTTCAAGCTTTATTGAAAATTTTATGATTTTGTTTTATTGCATGCGACATTAGATTATTTTAATATGAACATTTTGCGCCCAACAAGACATAGATTGGTACAAAAATGACAAAGTTACAGAAGATTAAGTAACTTAACCCACATAGATATTCAATACTTTTAAGCAATTTTTAATATTTATTGTTACTAAAAATTTAGCTTTGTATATTTATTTGCCGTGCGTTAATTCAATTAATCTTCTGTAACTTTGTCATTTTTGCACCGATCTGGTTCCTATTTGGCACAAAATGCTCGTATTGAAATAGGCTAAAATTTTATTTTTTGGATATTTGCATTTCAGTCACAGCATCTTTTTTAAAAACACAAATAACGGTTATTTTGGAATATCTCGAAAACTGTTCTACTTTCGAAAATTCTGACTTCATATTCGGATTCAGCGGACAATTTTACATAAAGATTAGCTGTCAGAACCATTTGGTTACGACTTTGTATACGTTTTAAACAAAAACAAATTTTGAATTTTTTTGTTTTTGTCTTAAATGCCAGTTAAACGAGTCACTTTTGCACTCGCGTTTTAATTTTATATTTAAAAGTTTTTTTTTTTTTAAATTTACAATTTATTTTAGCATTTTGCAAAAATTAGCTTTTAACACAAAGTTTTTAAAAATACGCTTTTTATCAGAGTTTTAAAAGATTGCAATCATTTTAATTGCAGTCACGTGATTTCTCGTCGGAAAATTGACTGTATTTTTTCAATTTTTAATCATGAAATCAATACGATAAAAAAGATGTGAATAGATTTTTTGTAATCGATTCATAAATTAATTGATTGCAATCAAATCTTATTGCGAGCGATTTAATTGCAATACTTTAACTGCAATCAAATCCTGTTATTGTAATAAAAATTAAATGAGAACCAAAATATCGTTCTCTTTAAATTAAACTCCTTCTTGTAGAATAAATCTGACTCTGATGTTCTTGAATTTGCCGACAAAGTAAATTTTTGTTTACAGCCGCTAGATTCAATTAGAATCAACATATCGATTTGAAATTTTTACAGAACCATTTTCATGATATATTTAAATTTTAACCATTAAAAACATTCAACATCAGGGTTAGAGTAAGAGTCGGAATAGGACTTTAACAATTTCAGCGTTTGGAGTTGGAGTCGTAGTAAGTTCTATTTGTTGACGACTCTACAACAAAGTAAATTTTTGTTTACAGCGTTAGATTCGAAGCTAAATTTCGTTGGACTGTCACTGTCTTTGTGATTTTTAGAGGACTTGATTGAATGCCCACTCAGAAAAAATTATTGGCAGTTTTTTTTCCATTAATAGTGATTTTTGAATTTTAAAATAAATTTGATTACGTTCTTAATTGATTGAATTAAAAAAGAATATTTTTTTTCAATTAAAATTTTACTTGATTTAACGCTTAATTTTAATTATAAGTTTAATTGAATCAATCAACTCGGTTGTTTGAATTGAACACTTTGTTGCTTTCCTCCCTCATCAACAGTTTGCGAAAAATGTTATGCTGGGTACACACTATGCAACACATTTACGCAATCTAGTGAATTAAATTCATTTTCATTCATTCCAGATTGCATCAACATCAAAACGCTTTGATATTTTTAGGTTGCATTGAAACCGATTGCATGTAGATTGCACTGTGTGTACACTGTGTGTGTATAAATTTATTGTCTTTGCCCTTACATGTACCTACATACACACATGTTTTTGTCATCAAAAAGAACAGAAAGCGTCGCGTGCAAAAAAAAAACTATCAACAAGTAAAAAATGAACTAAAATTTGTTATAGACGAATTACAATTATGACCACCAACAATGTCAATAATGAGCCTACATACATATGTATGTATATTATGCGTAAAATAAAAAATCGCCTTGTGGCTGACCACAGTGTTGACGGTGGTTATGGTCGCAATCGAAATTTGGTGTTTATTTTCTTTGTTTGTTAATTCTTGAATTATTTTTGGCGTCATTTCATGTTGTGCGTTTAAAGTGAATAGGTGAAAAAAGTACAGCCAAATTACACAACAAAAACAGTTTTTTGTTTACAATCTTGAATACCCTGAAGAATCAGAGTTATTCTACAATTCTATACAAAGTTGTATATATGAAATTCCTTTGTCAAAAATATATTTCAAAATTTGTACAATTAAGCATGAGGTATTACAATTAAACAAATAAAACAAGTTTTTTTTAAACCATATTTAAATAAAACATATATTTTAAATATTATTATTTTGCTTGATTAAACCATCAACTGATTTAACAAACTTATTCAATTGACAATTGGTTTGATTGAATAATTTGCGTAATTGAATTTAGAGTGTATTTCAAATACACTGTTTAATTTATTCAATTAAAAATTTAATCGATTTAATGCAAAAATTCAATCACTGTTTTAATCAATACAATTATTTAAATAATTAATTTTCTGTATTGTAATCTATTCAATTAAAATATTGATTTTTTTTAATATTTAATATTAATAATTTTTTCAATAATTTTTGTAATTAAAATGTAAAAACTTTTTAATTGGAAAAAAAAATCCTTGTTTTGCAATTTTTGCAAATTTGAGTAATTGGTATAATAATTTCGGTGATAGATGCAAAATTAAACAAATTTTTTGCTTGTTTCAATTATTTTGGTGATCAAACCCGTTTTTTACTTTTTTCTGTGCATGTTTTTAATTAAAATTTTATTGCAATCGTGTTGCTTGAATATAATGATTTTTAAAAAGAATGATTGCAATCACAAAATATTGCAAATTTTTCAAAATATTTAAATCAAAGAATAAAATCAGTTTGGTCGAAATCATTTCAATTTAAGTCCCAATTGATTGCAAGTTTTTGCAGCTCTGCTTTTTATATAAAACTTTTATGAAAATTTTCTATTTTAACGGACAAGTTCAGTTGTTACTAACGACTACTTTAACTTCCATTTAACAATATGATTTTGACAGTGATTAACTGATAGTAAGTAATAAATGAATTTGGTGAAATTGGACGTAAGTGCCTTAATTTTTTTTTTAATAAAATTTTTAACCAAAATTTTCCTTTTTCTTCAAAAACAGCAAATTCTAAAATTATTTTCTTAAATGCAGTAACACTTAAACTTTTATCAACTGCTTTTTCACACCTGATAATTCCGACGTTGCAATCAATATAAATTTATTTTTATGTTTTATGACCTTCAAGCTTATCTTCCGCCTTAGAAAACCCTATTGGCCATTTGGTACTAAAACTTGTAATGATTATATGTTACTATTATCATTACACTTAAACAGCTAAAATGAAATTTTTATAAATATTTAATGCCACCCTTGATTAACTAAATGCAGCCTTATTTTTATTTTCATTCACAATAAGGAATAGAAATTGACTAGTAAATCCCGCAAAAGACCACATGATTTAAGTCGACCATACTCAAGGTCGTCTTTACTAAACGTTTTATACAGACACACGTGTACGTAGACAAATGTATAGGCATTTACACGCATCCACCCAAACAGATGCAACATTTCCCTTGTACATATATGTACTGAGCAAATGAGTGACTTGTAAGTGGGTGTATCCTTTTGTTTTAAGTTTAGGCGGAAATATATTACAATCTGAATAGTAATAATACTACTTTTTCTGTATTCAACAATTTTGCTTTAGTTTTGATTTTCTTTTTTGTGTTTACGGTTACCCACACAAGAATTGCGGAGAGGGTGTTATATGTCTGTCCTGATGTATGTGACAACAGGAAAATATTGGTTGAAGGCTCATCTTTCAGTATACCAATTGACTGAGAATCACTTTCTGGATCAATCTAACTATGTCTGTCCATGTTCACCTTGTACAAAGGTACAACTCTTTGAAGATAATTTGATGAAATGCGGAACTTACGTTCTAATTGCCATAAAAACGAAGGCTATTGAAAATGGTGAGAATCGGTCTATATCATATTAATTATTATGGTTAAAATTGATCAAAATATGTTTAATATTGGAAAAAATATGGTAAAAAAAAAACATTGTTGTTGATTTCGGTCAAACTATTTTTAATATTAACCTTATTATGATCATACATAAATAGAATATACTTACCAGCAAACAAAAACATCTTTAAAATCCAACCATAGTATGTTTCTCTTATTATATGATTACCTCCAACCATATTTGTTTTTGTGTGTATATCAATGATGCCCGCAAAAATTTTAGAAAATCCCTACGTGTCTAAAATAAATCCCTTTTTCCCTACAACCAATAAAATCTTGCCTACGCTTTTACCTACGTCAAAATTATATTGTAAAGGCAGAAACGCCACTATATATACTTTATTTTATCATCTTTTGTCCTTTTTAAAAGACTTAACATTTTTCAAGGCACGAGCTCTATGCGTACATTTGTCCTTAAAGTTGTGCTGAAAAAGGTCAACAAAAAAAAAGAAAGACAAACATGAAAAAACCAAAAATGTACTTTGAACTTCAATAAGAATTCTTGACAAGAAGTACGAAAAAACAGAGGTAAAGAAAAACATGTAAAATCAATTAGAAATGGATAATCATTCAAATCAGGTTTGGTTTAAGGATTGATGTTTGACTATTGACGTCAGCACTCGTCGATGGCTGCGAGTGTAAGACGGCAAATCCCTCTGAGGAGATCGAGTGGTAGCGATCGAAACATGTCAGGGTAACCAGCCGCCTGGGTTCGAATCTCAGGTCAGTCAAGAATGAATGATTATCAATAAGAATTTTAATTAATTGTTGTAAAATTTCTTCTTCATAAAAATAATTTAATGAAAATTAAATTTGATGAACTTGAGCCTGATTAAAAAATATTGATTAAAAACCACAAATACCCAGGCAGAAAAAGACAATCACCACGACACTGTGCCGGCGTTGCAGGGGGTACTATAAACATCAATACAACGTACTGTTTACCAAATTTACAATGTTGTCACAATATTAAAATGATGACGTCAAATATGCGTCTTCCGACTCTTCTTTTTAGTGTTGTCACAGTACTGTAAATTTAAATTTACAATGTTGGATTCTCGAATTTACAACGTAGTCACAACCGTCTTCCGACTCTTATTTTCAATATTGTTACAAATATAAATTCGCTAAATAAACAAGCAAAAATTTTTATATTTTCTAACCTTAAATAGTTTTTTTGTTTTCATTTTAATACGATACTATTCAATTAACAAGTAAGAGTGCTATATTCGGCTATGCCGAATCTTATATACCCTTCACCATTGTGGGAGCAGAATACAGAGCAACTAGACAAAAACTAAATAATTTTTACATATGTATACACACATATTAACAATATGTACTTTAAACTTCATTATAAATTAAATTTAAAAAGCGAAAACTGGTAAATATTTTTTTTAAATCGTTCTTAGAACATAAAAAAAATAAAAATTTAAAAAAAAAATTTTCTTTTAAAAAAAACAAGATTCGAACCAGAGAACTAACAGTTTCTAACTTAACACACCCCCTAGATAACTAAACCATGAAGGAACGTTGTTTGAATATCATTAAAATGAAATATGACCCGTTTAATGTTCACTGTGTTGAGTTGTAATTACTTTTGATGTTTTTGTTCACCACAATAGCAAAGTTGTAAACCATAAAACTTATTTCAGTTGTGAACCGAAATATGGAAATATATTCACCAAAATAGTTTGTGGCATGTAAGTATGCGTGTTTGTTTTCTTTTATCTTTTTGGGGAGTTTTTAAGTAGCAAAAAAACACAAAAATTCCTAGTTTCGATTTGTTAAAATAATTTCGTTAAATAGATGAAATAATAAAGAAGGATGATAACGAAATCATATTGAGCATTATGCTAGTATATGTAACAAATGTGAAGGGGGGAAGAGACGGATAACCGGATTTGAACTCCGCTTTTCATAAGGACCCAGAATATATATACTTTATAGGGTGTAGGATCAATATTGTAGAAATTACAAACGGAATGACAAACTTATATATACCCTTTTCCACCTGAGGTGAAGGGTATAATAAGACTAAATTTTTGTATATACAGCGTTGTAGCGGTTTAGAATTATTATAAACACGGTATTAGGAAATAAAGTTTTAATTCTTGTATATACAGTGTTGTATCGGTATAGTTTTATAGTAAATACGACTTTAAAAAACAAAAGTCGTATTTTTGTATTTAGGGTGTTGTACCGGTGTTGGATCTTATTTAAAATCGGTATTAAAAAACTAAGGTTGTAATTTTGTATCTACAGTGTTGTGATGGTACCATATTTTTGGTGGAGTTACAATTTTGTATTTACAGGGTTGTGGCTGTACATAATTTTTAGAAGAGTCGTAATTTCTGCCTAGTTCAACAAAATAACCAAAATACTAATTATTGCTAAAGCTAAGGCACGAGCTCTATATGTACATTTGTCCTTCAAGTTGTGCTGAAAAAGTTTAACAAAAAAAGAAAGACAAAAATGAAAATGCAAAAGCAAAAAATGTACTTTGGACTTCAAGAAGAATTCTTGACAAAAGTACGAGAAAACAGAAGTAAGGAAAAAACATGTAAAATCAATTCAAATGGATAATCATTCAGAAAAAGCCAATTTCGATCTACCAAAGGTTAAAATACAATTTGGTTTAAGGATTGATGTTTGACTATTGACGTCATCAGTCGTCGATGGCTGCGAGTGTAAGACGAAGGCCGGCTATGCAGAAAAGCCTTAGTAAGCGAAGCTTGTGTTTGGTATATCAAATCATGATATCTATCTCATGATTCTTTAAAGCAAAACTGTATAATTAATTGTATAACATATATTGGGCTCTTATTTCATTTTAGAAATTGGGGTTTTATTTCATATGAAATAAGCCCCCAAAAATTAGGGAATTATTTCATTTATGTTTGGGGCATTATTTCATTTCGTTGGGGGCTAATTTCATTTTCAAAATTGGGTCTTTATTGCATATGAAATAAGACCCCTCTCTTTGGGGGGTTATTTCTTTATTTTTTTTGGGGGGTTATATTTTGGGGGGTTATTTCATGCCGCAAAATAAAATATCTGTCCTCCGTACAAAAAGGGAAAATTCCCTACTATTGGCATCACTGGTATATACTGTGATGTAGGGTGTCAAATGGTCCAACTTGATCGACTACACTTTGCTAGTTGTTTTTAAATATAATAATAATATAAAAATGTTAAGTATATTTTTCTTTCTTTGATTATTTTTGTTTTCTCATATTAAACGTTACAAAGTGTTACATGTTGTAATGACAATGCGACAATAAACCCTTGATTACAAGTAAAAGATGTAAAATAAAAAAAAGTAGGAAGCTTTTGAGAATAGACAAATGATGTTTAGCTTAAATTTATTTTTAGCTTACGCTTTGATCCCGAAAGTAATGAATACTATTGTTTTAATATTTAGATCGAAACAAAAACAAAAAAAAAATACATTGAAAAAAATATAATAAATTCGTGTAAGAATATTGATTATTAATTTTTTTCCTGAGCCACCGTAGACTTAAAAACCCTTGTTCCTTTTTATATATCTTTGCATATCTTGTGCATACATTTTTGCTTATTATTTATAATTTTTTTGCGTTATGCTTAAATCTATATAGGCTGGCTTTACTTTGACAAATAACATTAATTCGTTTCTAAGTGCCTGGACTTTGTTCAAAATATGAGAAGTGCTTTTCCTTATTTTTCTTGATCCCTAAAGCAACTGCCATATGTACAATGTTCCCATTAAGTGTTTAAGTAATTTAAGTTTCATATATACATACATACATATTTTTTCTTTTCGCTGTCATTGTAGGTGTCACAACCTTGTTAAATATTTTGACAGTTCTGTGTTGACATGTACCAAATTGTAATACTTTTATGTATGGCTTTGACATTACATAAACGTGTTAGTACATTAAAAATTGCAAAGAAAAACTTTTTAAGAAAGAAAATTAATGGAAAACATATTTCTCTAAATGAACGTTGATACAAAAGAAACTGTTAAGAAAAAGAAGCTTTAGCTTTTACCAAAAGTTTAACACAAACATCTTAATTTTTTTGTTTTTTTAATTACTATAAATCGGTAAAATTTTGGTTCACGGAACATAATAAAAATTCAATGTGATTAAACAAAGTGAAGAATAAATCCAAGGACATATTGACGGCATTTATCCAAAATGGTTTATCTGCAAAACCCTGATTTTTCAGGACAAGCAAAAAACTGTTTAATTCCCTAAATAGTGAATATTTAACAAATCGATCTTTTACAATATGATTGATAGAAATCTTCTAATTTCCTAAAATATAAATGTACTAAAGAAAACAAAAACAAAACTAAAAAACATTTGATTCCGTACGGAATGTGCGATTAGATTCCCACCTTGCTTAAGCAAATGACAGTTTCATTATATTAAAAAAGTTTCCTTTAGTTCAATATGGTTTGCCTCATATAATTTACTTGTATTCGCACATTTACTTAAGCCAACTTAAGCACATTATGGTTGGGCCTTTTCTTCATGCCCAAATAATTATGTGTATGGTTAATGTAAGGATTTTTATTATTATCTATTAAATAAATTACACTTATTTTGAATGAAGATTATCATATAAAGAATGATATTCATAAGTAGGGATGAGATTTTCATGTACTAAAAAATCGGAAATATGCGCATAAAACATGCACCAAAAATTCAAAAATATGCATTAAAAAAATAAAAAATATGCACTAAAAACTTGACCATTTTCAAAAAAAAAAGCGTTTGTTTTTTTTATTTTTTTTTTTTTAATACAAAATTCTTTTGTTGTTTTTATTGTATTGTTATTCAAAGGTATAATATTTTTTAGAACTTACCCCCTGTTCATTGATTTCGAACGAAGACTTCGTTCGCTTAACTTAAATGTAAAACAAAAATAATGTTTCATAATTTGTTTTTGTTTTAAATGTAAATAGATGAACAGGCAGTTAATTAAAATAACTACATCATTTAAATTGCATAGTCAAATAAATACTTTTTTATATTATCAAAAGTAAGACTTTGTCTGTTAAAAAGCTTTTGCACATGGAAAATTATCTCTCAACGTCAACCGAAGTTAAGGCATACTTCAAGGATGCCAATACATTTGAAGAATATTAATTTTTTAATTCAGATCCCACATTTGATTCTAGATCAAAAATATTTGAAATTCGTTTTATTATTTGAAATCCTCTATTTTTATTTTTATTTGCAACAGTTTTTGGATTTTTTTTTTTAATTGTCGGGCTATTTTCCATTCACATGTTAATGTTACTTTCTGCCATATCAATTAATTTGAGTTGACTATTAAGTGAACTAAATCCTGTATGAAACCAAAAAATCAATAAAATCGAATTGGCTTCTGATTTCCTCTGCAACTCGGTGTAACCCATGTGCCAATCAAGTAGCATGTAACAGTTTTCGATAAATTGTTTTAGGACAATTGGCAGCATTAACCATTTAAGGTGCTGAATCGGTTAAAAATTTAAGAATCTTTTGTCGAAATCTTGTGTTTTAAGCAGAGCTCCAAAAAATTAATTAATTGATTTAAAAAAAAATTTTTTTGAAGGGTTTTTATATACAAATTGGAAATTTTTCGAAGAACTTTTTTTTATAATATGGACATTTAAAAAAAATATATCACTCAAAAATGTTAAAATATGCAAAAATATGCATTTAAACCCGAAATATGCAAAAATATGCATTTTCACCAAAATATGCAACAATATGCAAAAACAAATCGATGCCTTTTTAACGCAAATTTAATGATTCGGAAAGATAATTGGTCGACATCGGTTTTAGACTATCGACAAAAAACATGCATTTGCATGGAAATCGCATCCCTATTCATAAGGTATCACAGTTTTCAATTTCTGTAGATGTTTCCATTTTCTGGTGGATATTAGAAGATATTCTTGATGAAGTGATTGTGGTTCTATATATCCTGAGTATTTGTTCATTCGTAATGAAAGATCTTTGAACTCATCATTAAATCTGAATTTTTATTTTACAGTACCATTCGGCAAATATAAAAGTGATTTTAGTTTTGCAACAGTTCATCCAGGACGAATACTGAAAAAATTGTATTCTAAGTATTCGGTATCAAACTGTTTGCTTATTTTTTGCCACCAACTATTACACTTTTCCGCGCCTCTTTCGTTATATTGATGAAATCATGAGGTATGCATATATGGATTGGTTTTTCAACTTTTTTTCAGTTTTTGCTTGTGTACATTTCATTTGAGTGTGTCTCTTTTCCAAAAAGTTTTACCCAATAATTTTTTTGTTTTCCATTAAGAAATTAGACAAGGCATTTGCGAGAAAATGGTTCCGGTTTTTTTCACGTTAAACAGTGTGAAAATATAGAACGTTTTGAAAACATTTTTCAAAAAAGCGTATTTATATTCATCAGAAAAATTGAATTAGCTTAAAATAATTACGCTCTTAAAAATGTTTAATATACGACTGGTATGAAAATCTCGCAAATACATTGTAGGTAAACTATTTTGCCTGCAAAGTGTGTATGTAGATAAACCAAACAAAAACTATAAATAACTCGCAAATAAATCAACATTTTGATTTTGATTTTTGAAATTCATACCATAGGAAAAGTGCATCACAGGGAATAGTTTAGCATCAAAAACTAAGTTTTACAAAATCTGTAGATAAACCATATTCTATAAACGCCGTCGATATACATTTTGATGATTGCAATTTTAAGTGCTTAATTGGAGCACTCGCCTACAAACTACAACATTTTGTACAAAAAATCTATTTAAGTCCCACAACTGCTTGAAAACTCTGATAACTACACAGAAAAAATTATTGCCGATTTTTTTCAAACAAACGCTTGTCTGAAAATTTTTTTAATTTCTATAAATTTATTTACTGATTCAATCAATATTTTTATTTGATTTTTATTTAACCAACAAAAATGTGGACATCTCTTCAAAAATATAATAAACGCGTTATTGGTGTCAAGTTTTCATAATTTTGTATGAAATTTTTAACGCTCTATAATGTTGTCGTCTTTGTGCATTTTTTTATTTGATCGTAAGCAACACTTCTTTATGTGAAATATAAGAACAACAACAAAAAACATATACAGTCTATTTTTGGACGCTTTAAAAAAGTGCACCCATAAGAAAAACAATAGCAGAAACAACATTATAAGAAACAAAATCCCGTATTCAATTTTTTGAAACTGTTTGGTTAAATACATCAAATACAAAAATTTAATGATGACGAAAAACATATCGAGTCGGTCTGCTGCCGTTTTTGGTTACATTTCTTCTTTAGCAAAGAAAAGGATACAGCAACAGAGAGTTATAAAGAAAAACATTGTGTTGTGTGTATAAATAAGACTTCGTTCAAAAATTATTCCAACAAAAAAAAATGTGTCTCAAAGCCAGCCGGCGGCTCTGCTCTGCCGTCATCTTCTCATAAAGTGCTTACTTGTGTGCGCGTCATTGCTTGTGCAAAAACTTTTTTTTTTTTTTTTTTGATTTTGAAATTTAGTATATTTCAGTAAACTTTTTGTTTGATTCAGTTAAATTATTTGTTTGAAAAAATCTGTGTTTTTTTTCAATAAACAAAATGCAAATAAATTCTTAGAATATGCAAATTTGTTTATAGGACCGATTTCAGACAAAACATTGTTAGATTCTACAAATCTTTTGTTTGAATTGGAAAAATAATTTTTTCTGTCTCGATTTCGAAAAAAAAACTTTAAAATTATGTTTTCGTTTTAAATATAAAGTGAACGAAATTTTCGTCCGAAATGGATCAACCAGCAGCTAGAATTTTTACTGCTAGTCGCTGCGCAAATAATATTTGGCGAATTACCATACAATAATATAGTTGCTATCTAACGGCCGTTACGATTTGCTTATTATAGTTTAAAATAACCGAAAATAAACGTAAACTTTGATAAAACCTTTTACTGGAATTTGAAATTTTTAAAAGTGAGTTTCAATATTTTAACCCCTCTGCATTTCTGGGGTCAAATATAATTGGTGTTTGTTGATCTGTAAAGTGAGGATTAGCTTCTTAGACATTTTCTTTCAAAAAGTCTCATTTCATATAAGATGGGTATATGTTGTACTAAACTTGGCAACCATACGTAAGTATCGGTCTAATTAAGGACTGAGACATAATTGACTTAACCCTTGATTTCAGAAACTTTGAATAAAATAATTTTTTATACAAAAAAAGGAATTTTTAGCCTTTTTTAATTGAAAATTAAAATGATCATTAAAATGAAGGAACTCATCCAGATGTATACCCTGATACTATGCAACTTGTTTATTTAAAATAACGTGTTATTTGTAGACTTCACACTAAAGGAGTTCCAATAACGTTTAATGTTGTTGTTGCATTTTCCCAGAGGTGGGCGGAAGAGAATTGTGTCGCATTTATTCAGGCTAATTTTCATTTGCCAATCTGTTGTATATTTTTCAATAATATAAAATACTTTTGTAACTTATCATTAATTTTTTCAATTTTATCATCAGAGTGATAAATTATAATATAATCAGTAAAACTCATGATATTCTTTACTTTTTTTGTGAATTATTAAGTTAAAAAGTATTTTCGCATTTACAGTGCTCCGTTGAGCCTCATTAACGATGATAAATTTCTTTTCACTAATTTTTTTCCACGCAGACTTGAAACGATTTGTTATTTAGCATATGCACCCAAAGAAAAAACATGGTTGTTTTAAACATATTTTAAGAGCAACATATTATGATAAGATTCATGATTGTAGTCACCATATTAATATTATTATTGAATCATATTAAGACTAAAAATACTCGATATATAACAACATAATATGTCAGAAGTAATCAAATTATTGTCATGTTAATCATAATAAGTTAAGAAGCAATCATATTATTATCATGTTAATCATAATAAATTAAGAAGCAATCATATTATAATACATTTCATAACTGTCATAAAAAAATATAAATAAATAGAAACTGTAAATTATTTCCTTCCGAAGGATGCTTTATATTATATTCAACATTTTTCATTTTTCGAATTTATTCTATGAGCTAAATTTCAGTTATGTATTTTATAAAAAAAGATTTATAAAATACATAACTGAAATTAAGCTCATAGAATAAATTCGAAAAATGAAAAATGTTGAATAGAATATAAATAAATTTAAATTTTTTTTTCATCGATTTTTTATTTTGTGGCTTTTTACATATAATTTTTCTTTATGTTTGTTAATCAAATAGTGGAGTTCAATATAAGGCTTGCAAAAGAGCAAATGCAAAATCTGTGGTTTTCATGGGCCACCGCGTATGTCCTTTCCGTTTTTTGAGATGTTGATGCCATATTACCTAATTTTAAACGCTCTTTAGATGTTTCTAAAAATTTTTGAAAAAAAAGATCAATTCCGATTTTTTAACGTAGTGACAAAGTTTAAAAAGTGCGATACCTAGCCCATAATTTGATCTAGAATGGTTTTTGGCTCTTCTGAAAATTTGTTTTAAGACATACGATGTTGCCCATGATAACCACAGAAATATCGTATCACTTTTATAAAATATAACGAAATCTCTGTGTGTTTTGTTGTTGAATTTTACAAAAAACTTATTTTGCATTTGCACTATTAAATCACTAATACTGAATGAACTCCACTAATATTTTGATTTTTTTCATTTCTTTAAACTTATTTTTTTTATGGGAATTTCTCTTGAAATTAATAAACCGCGCACAAATATAATATACGACACAACTGATTCAAAATTATTTTACAAATGGCGCTAACATAATATGATTAAAGTAAAAATAGTTTGATTGCATCTTAAACATAATATGATAAATATCATGATGTCATTGCGAGTAATATAATATGTTTGAAAGTTATCATAAATTAGTTGTAAGAAAAATAATTATATTTCGATCAACAGTATTCAAATTTATAATTGCGATCAACATTGATATGTTTACAGTAACTATACTATTGTTGATATTAAATAAAAATATCAATTCTTTGTGCACGACAACAATATATTGTTACATTAAACATAGTGTTGTTGCCGTAACCATGTCCAACCATATTTTTTTCTCTGCGTGTACAAATAATTGTAAAAAGAATATTCACCCCTATCGTGAAAAATTTTTCCTTCGTAATTTTTCCCCTTTTCACATATTTGCGATCATGAACAACTCCCATGAAAAAATGTAATTCAAAGGAGAATAATAACGTAAAAAAATGTTCATGGGAAAAATTTCCCCTTATCGTGAAAAACTTTTTCCCTCGTAATTTGTTCACATTTCCCTTAGATTTGCTCACTTTATTTTTGCTAGGGAACAGAACATGTATATAAGTAGCTCCTCCTATAAATCGAATATTAAGGGTTAATAAAGTTAAAAAGGCACAAACCAATATATGGCTCAACAAAATGCAAAGCAACAGGTAGATTGCCTGCGGATTTGTGAAACTTTCGTTTGACCTGGTAACAGAATTTTGGAAAATTTTTTACTACATTAAATTTAAAAAGTGCAAAAAACTAACGTTGTAATCAAACTATCCCTCCAATACTAAATTGAACAAAAATTTCATTGATTTTTAATTTTTTTAATCTTTCTTCTTTTTTTACATTCACTGGAACTGATAGCGTGAACAATTTTTCACATGAGATTCACGATTGCTTTTTTCCCTTCGAGGGGAATGAAAATTTCATGGGAATTAAAATTCCACTTGTTATTCACGATAGGGGTGATTAAGTTTTTTGCTAAGGACATTTGAAGATATTTATGGGAAAATGCATATGGTACGTTCGCGACCGGTACATATGCCAATTAAACAAAAACCCAAGAGAGATATTTTGTTTTGTAAATACTGGGTGGAGACCCATATTAATACACTTTCAAAATAAATTAATCACTTTTTAATATTCCGTTCCATTACGCAGATTTTTACTTTTCACTACTGTCACCCAAAGTTGACTTCTATTTTGCGTACGTTCGTGAACACATGTTTCTAACTATCATTGGGAAAACTTAAGCTACATGAAATCCATCTTTAGCACTAAACATAGAGCTACCCAAAATGCTATCGAATGGCAAAATAAAAAATGCTAGGAAAAGTTTTGTTTTCTATATTATTTGTACATCAAAAGCGTACGAATGTACGTTCGTGACCCCAGGAAATGCCCATATTAAATATTAAGCAAATTGAATGAAATAAAAATTCATAATTCAATAGTTTATAAATTAATCCAAGTAGCCAGACATTATCAAAGGCTTTCTAGAAATCAATTAAGCAAGCCCCGGTTACCAGAGATTTGATAAAATTCCAATGAATATTTGAAACTAGAAGATGTACTGCATGAATTGTAGAATATATGTGTTTGGTTTTAAACTGTTTGTTATTTATTAAGTTTTTTCTTTAAACATATTTATCGTGTTGTTATTAGTGCAAATTTAAAAAACTTTGCTTATGTTTGAGAGTAGCCTAATTGCTCTAAGATTTCAGTGGTTACTGGTGTCTTTGTATAACAACCACTTTGGCTACTTTCAATGCATGCGGAAAGTATGAATTATTTAGCATATTGTTAAAGAGGATAGAAGAATATAAAAATTTTTTTCTGGAGTATTTCTCAAAACAACATTATCCAGAACTACTTGTTGTAGTACCGAGATTACCTGCAATGTATTCGCCTTGCTCCTTCCACAAAAACTATATTCATTCAATTTATCGTTTTACTAATTTTACGCAACTTTACAACACAGACGAAAAACCAAACTTTAAAAAAACAAATTTCTTCCTTCTGCATCACTGATTTAAATTAATAGAAATTTTAATTAAAAATACAATTCCTTTTTTAATAACTCTAAGTTATTCCCCATTTCCTTTTTGCTTAACAATTAATTCTTTATGCACAAGCAATTTAAAATTTATTTTAAATCAATTGCACACAATTTTATATTCAATGACTTGTGTTTTACCTTTAGCCACATTATATAAATTTTTAATTAAAATTTTGCTTAAATAATCCAAATAAAACTAATAGTTATTAAGAGAATTGTAAAAGAAAAGCATTATAGAAGTTTAATATATTATAAGATTTCTTAAAGTTTTATTAAATTAATTTGGAATTTCACTTAAACTAAAAGCGTTGCACTGAAAAGTTTGTATATGAATAACAAAGTATGCTTAACCCACAAAAAAATTAGGATATAAGTGTACATAACTAAATATATATATGAATTTGTATGTGTTTAAGCCATAACGGCAAAAGTTTATGAACTCATACTAATGCAATGAAAAGTTCGGTTAGTAACATAAATCTGAAGTATATTCAGGTCAATAGGTAATTTGTAAAATATTAACTCTAACGAATACATTATAAAAGTTTACAGCATATTTAGTTTTTATTTAGTTTTTCTAGTTCAGTTTTTGACTTTAAAATTTTTTTTATACCCACACCATATGCAGGTGGAGAAGGTTTTATGCGTTTATGCTGATGTGTACGATGTCTACGATGAATTGAAATAATGATTGGAGACCCACGTTTTAGTATACCGATCTACTCGAATCTAACAATGTCCGTCCCGCTTGCTGGTTGTTCGCCCATGTATAACTTGAGCGCAGAAAAAAATGTTTGCGCCAGTAAAAGAATTAATCAAAAATAGAATCAGTTTTAATTAAATATTTAATCAGGTTAATAAAACATTTAATCAAGTGAATTAAACGTTTAATTGAAATATTAAACATTTAATACACTTGATTAAAAGTTTAATTCACCTGATTAAATATTTAGTTAAAACTGATTTTATTTTTGATTAATTCTTGTACTGTCGCATACATTTTTTTCTGTGATACTCTGGTTCACTCATACTCACGAGAGCAATTAATATGAGTGCGACGTCGACATCATTCGCATACTCATAAATTACCATAGTTTGATTGATTCAACTCATTCAGCTCATCCATTTACCGTTTTAACACAACAAATCAAATACACAACTTCATAATCAGCGCTGCCAGATAAATTTGCCGAAAAATCGTCACTTTGCTTTTTCGGGGACAAATCTGGCAGCCTCGCATTTTGCTTCGTCTATACACATTGAGCTAAGTTGAACCTAAATCAACCACTACAAATGTTGCTTAAAGCCGTTACACACTATCCCACAAAGTTTTATGTATTTTTCAAAAATGTTTCCCTGATCTAATTATTCTTTGATCATTTTCAAAAAACAATAACAACTTATCATGACAGGGTTGCATTTTCGCAAATTATTAAAGACTTTGTGGGATAGTCTATAACGACCTTAAGTATGCGTACGATGAATAACATCAAACTTCTGAGTGCACAATATAAGTACAAGAAATTATGAGTCATGATTCAGCTCTACTCACTTTTTCACTACTCATTGCTGATCTCTGGTAAGAACCTTTTCAAAATGGAGCATTTTGCCCTCAAACTCAGTATTATGGTAAATAAATTTAAGCCTAAATACTGGCGCCCTTTAATAACTATGAGCCCGAAAAGTTTCCTCTATATGTAAATACATATTTACACATAAAAAAATTACTTTTAGTAAATATTTCATGAAAAATTTGCAAATGAAGAATTTTAGAAAATACATTTTTCATAAAGTCAAGGTTCACACTACGAAAGCTATGGAATATGCTATGCTTCTCGCCCCTCTCACAAATATTTAGATATATTAGAGCGACTCAAGTTGTATGGAAGCAAAATTCGTGCTCGATGTACCCTCCTAAAAATGAACCTTGGACTTTTTTAAGATGACAATTTAAATATTTCGGCTCCAGCTTTGACCTCTCGTAAGCTGGACCAGTTTGAAAAAGGGTATATTTTTGCATGTTTTGTTAATTTAAGAATCTGTTTCCTTACCAACATATACAAATTGGGTATCCTAAGAAAGGATTTTTTAACACGGTTTTTGAATTTTTTGTTCGGGGTTGTTAATTAAATACGTGTCTCAGCTTTTTTTTTAAATTCGTGCTAGTTCGCGTTTTGACAAAAATGCAATGGGGGGTGACCCTTCGTTTTAAATATGGCAATATGGGTATCAAATTTTTTCTTTTGCCAAGTACATTATCTTTGTATGTAAATAATTTAGACTTGCGCAAATTAGATGCATTTGACACGGTGCTCTGGAATATATATAAATGCAATTTTGTAGTAACTCTAATATGATAGCGGATTTAGTTTCTAGATCATGTATGGATGAAAAAAGAACTAAAGAAAGAAAAAAAGAAATGATCCACGACTTAAATTTTTTTTAATTTGCGAAAAAAAATATTCCGCCAAAAAGTCCCTTTGTGATACTTAGAGCCAATGCCCATCACACAGCAGTTACTGAATAGGCATCACTGCACAATTCTGTCAATTCGTCTTCCTAATGAAGAGAAGAAGCAACCTTAGTGTGAACCTCATTCAAAAAGTTTTATGAAAACAGTTTTTAGTTGTGAAGATAAAATTCGGAATCAATTATTTTTTTATAAATCTTAAACTTACAACATAATCCTTTCTTGGTTGCGCCATGACTGCCCATGGGTCCCAAAAAGGGTACAGTTTCAAAATATTGTCTGCCAATACCTTAAATAAGGGATCATATAGTCGGGATTGATCGATTACGCTTTCTTACTTGTTTTTGTTACTAAGGAAAGCAAATGGCTATCATAGCTCTTGCAAAAAAAAGCGACTTTTTATATTTATCCTGCGTTTAAAATATATAAGGTTTTTTGTTTTTTCCAAATTATTTTTTTTAAAGCAAATTGGCTATTTCTAAAAAATTATTTTAAATTAGTTTTTGGAAATTTTTTTAATTTCGAGAAAAATTGCTCTACCTTAACAAGAGCGGCAGGCGAAAAGTTTTCTTCCGCTTAGCTTTTACGTTGATATGCCATACCTAAACAAGAGCGTGGAAGTTGTGTTAATATAACATAGTAGAAGTAAAAATGGAGATCAGATCGCTAGATTGGCCAAAACATTGGCGCCACGCAATTAAGCGATACTTCATGCAAATTGTATGGGCATGAAAATGTTTGACAACAATAAAACGTGAGTCGCTTTTGTTTAGGTACGGCTGTATGGACCTTCATGGATATTTTGCTATTTTTGTGAAGGTTTTTAAAACATTTTTTTTAGAAATTTTTCTATTTTCGATAATTTTTAAAAATTTCCCAATATTTGAAAACTTTTAAAAATTTTCTTACCGTAGAAAATATCAAGGGTTTTCATGATATCGCTTAAAAGTCTTGCAATCTGTGTAAACTGTGCACGTTTACGGCCTTGCAAATGAATTGCATGAGAATTTATTTACACAAACTTCCTAAATTTGCTTAACAATGTTGACTCGTAAACATGCGCTGTTCACTTGTGCATTGTTTAAATTAAACAAGTTTTTTTGTGCTTTTAACGTCGTTTTCAATGAAAAATCCAAATGTTTATAAGTTACAAATAAAAAATTCTAGCAATAATTTGAGCAAATTAGTCTTTTGGCTTTCTTTGTGCATTTTTAAAAACAAATTTCACATGTTAATCACAAATTGCAACTTTTATTTTTATATTTTTATATTTATTTTATATTGACGTTAACTGGCATTAATTGTTTAAAATTACACAAAAATTAAAAATGTTTTTCATGAGGTTAGCCCACTTGCAAAAATGGCAATTTTAAACGATATCATGCAAACCCCTATTCTATTTTTAGGTACATAGATTGTCGAATATAAGCTATTATTGCGAATTTTTTTATATAATTTTCTACTTTAAGCAAACTTAAAATATTGATGCTCTTAGAAAATTTCTTAAAATGTTGTTATGTTTTTGTTATAGTAAATTGACCGAAATTTCCTTTTTTATAAGAAAGTTTTGAAAAACTTTTAGTTTTTAAAGAAAATTTTGCAAAATAAAAATAAAACATTTGCCGACAGTTTACAAAAGAGAGATTAAAGTATTTGTTATAACATTTTTAAATAAATACACAAATAAGAAATTTGTTCTTTTGTTATGTACAATTAAAACTAAAACTTTAAGGTTTCTTCTCATAACAGAAATGTATAAGCAAATCAATAGCAACCATTTGTAAGAACAATTTTAGAATTTGTTTAGAACTTGTGTATTCATATTATATAAGAGTATTACGGTTGGCCATCGCGTGACACTGTTCAAAAAGTTTTGCTTTGTTGTAAAGAAACTTAAACAAAAATGTATAAACTTAAAAACGTGTATTTAAAGGTAACATCTAGAAATAGTTGATAAATTTGCCGGCGTGTTTCAAGCGTTTTTTTTTTTGTTTTTTTTGTTTTGTTAAAAATCGATCTAGAAATATGACATAAAAATGCTAAGCTTTGCATTGAACAAAAGTTAGATAAAATATTAAAAATATTTTTGTACTACAAGTGGCGAAATTTTGTACATTTTTGGTTAAGTTGCTAAAATTATTTGCAGATAAATTGATATATGTATTTATAAAGATATCTCAGTAGACAAATAATCAAATTTAAATGGGAAAATATATCAGTATTTTTTTTTTAGATTATTAAACTTAAGCTTTTATTTAACTAAGTCATTTATTTAAATCCTGCTCAACAAGATGGAGTCTTATAATTACGCTCCTCCCCAGTGTACACTTGTGTTTGCAAGTTCACAACCAAAAGGAAATACACACATATTGGATTCTGCTGTTGCTTTGCAAGCAAAGAATTTGGGAATTGAGCATATCTACTCAAAAATACCTTAAAAGCATATGTTTCCAATTAATATTGGTGGACGATAAGATACTTTAATTTATACGAAAAGAAACTGTTTCCTTTATTATTTCTTAGATATCTGTACGTATGAGTAATATTTTTATAGTGTCAACTAGAGTTGTCAATTATTCGCCTTTCAACTTTGATCGAACAATTCAAGTAATTGTTTTTATTCGTTCGATCTAACGTTTAATTCTAAAAAATTATTCGATTAATCGATGAGAATAACGATTAAAAAAATTATTTTTACAAAAAAAATACCATGGAAAATCTTCCATTCTATCCGTTATGACTTCTTCTTTTTATTTGGTGCAAAAAATGTTTCATCCTAGCTCCACATCGTTGTATGCATTACTTAAAGTAAACATAAAACGCTTAATTCTTAATAATCCAATATCACTCTGGATTTTCGAAAGGCGTTGGCAATTTTTTCTATATAGAATAGCCGCTGTCTCTCTTAATGTATTTTTTAATTGGACCAAGTTCGGCATTTCTAGATGTCGTTGGATTATCTTCCACTACATCGTTTTCAATGGTAATATTGTGACACTTACGCAAATGGTAAAGATATACATATATAATTAAAAAATATATAATACACCCGAAATTGAAAAATTTAAAACAAAAACAGCTAGCTTATACAATTGAGAAGGTGAGTCACAAAACTCGTTCGTTGCAACACGATGGCAAATGATTCGTACAGTTCTTTTGGCACTTTATAGGTCGAAATATTCTGATTGCATGAATGCATGTCCGTGCTAAAATCATGGAAGAGGACATGCATTGATAGGATAAGTATATTTCTCCTCATAAAGCCCCAAAAGAACTGTTAGAATGAATTGTCATCTCCTATTTAAAATTTTTTAAAACGAGTTTTGTAACTCACCTACTCAATTGTTTGTTAAGATTTGTTTAATAAGAACATAAAATACATTTTTGAAATACAATGAGTGCTCAATACGGTTCTTGCTTACTAAAAATTTATTTAATTTATGTTTTAATAAAAAAAAATTGTTCGATTAATCGACATTAATTAATCGATTTATTCGTTATTCGAAAATCATCGTTTTGAAATTATTCGAAAAAGAGTTTGGTTTTGTTTGATGAATTATTCTTAATCGGTTGACAACTCTAGTGTCAACCTTTAATCAGAAGGCACCTAAAGTTTTTACATGGCACAGGTACGTATTTAGGCTAAATTTAATGCAAATAGCATAAAAACCCACTTTTCTAGGGCAATATTTATATAAACCTTTTGTCAAATAATAGACTGAATTGGCTTGATTTTAATTATAAACAAACTTTGCTTATAGAACAAACTAAAATGTTATTTTGTTTCCCTAGATCTTCTCCAGTAGGCGAAATATTATTCGAGTTGGAGTCTTTTCGTTTCTAACGGGATAAGCTTCACAAACTCACTTTTTCAATCACCGGGGTGAATATAAAGCTTGACAAACTCACTTTTTTAATCACTGGGGTGAATATAAAGCTTCAACAAGCATCCGTTATATGAAAATATGCCACACTTCAGTACTTATTTAGAGCCTACCTAGAAGTAAATCGGTTTCATGGGTCAAAATATGCCTAGTTTGCGATCTTCCCGAGATTAGACTTCTAAACAAAACAAGTTAGAGTGCTATATTCGGCTGTGCCGAATATTTGACACCCTCCACCGACAGTTAGAATATTTCAGGAGTTGGATCTATGTGATATTTGTTTATTATTAATTTTTCTTTATCAAAACAGACATCAGCTTTAACATTGGTTGTGTTATAAACCTATATAAAATTATTGACCGACTTTTTATGCTTTTTTTTAGCAATTTTAACTAGCTTGAGTAAAATATCATGATTCGTAACAGCTTAAGCCGAACTTAAATGATTTTCAGGAGGGGAATTTATTTTGGAGTCATGGTAACCTATGAACCAATCATTCCTAAAATTCTGTTCTGGTATAAAAAAACATAAATTTCAATACAGCGGTGAAATAAGTTCTAGCGTTTACAGTGAATTTCTGAAGGCTGCTAAATATGGGATCCAAGATAAATTATGGACCTAATATCACAAAACTGCATGACATATTCTGGCCATATGAAACTAAGTTAGAAGAAACGTTACCGCAATATCTCTATCTGTTACGGTTTTTGCGAATTAAAATAATTTACCAGAGTGGGCTTTATATGATTCCTTAGGGTGGTAAAAATCGATTTTCCAAAAAAGTAGACCAGTTTTGTGCTAGGTTAGGGTAAGAAAAAATTTGGTAAAAATATGAGCTCGATCGGTTGAAAATTGGCACTGCAATTGAAATCTGTGAGAATGAAACTCGGACTAAATGGAGAAAGACAGGGTTGTGAACTATTTCTAATCAAAAAGCGCCTTGTCCCCAATAAAAAAGCGCTTAAAAACGCTTAATAAAATTTAAATAAAAAACTTAAAGAAATGTTTAAGAACCAAGTTTAATTAATTACACTGGCCGTCAAAAAAATCGTTTTAAATAAAAATATATGAAAAACCAATATAAAACTGCGCTAAATTCAAATCCGTTTTCAGTTTTTTCTAGCATGTTTTTTGTTTTTTTATGGGCAAGACTTATATTTTGACCAAAATAAGGCATTTATGCTACACACATTTTATCACAACTTCAGAACGATATTGATCTTTTACAAATAATTATTTTTTAAATTATTTGTTAATCAGTGGTGACCATTTTTCCATGCAAATTAGTATTTTTATCATATATTAGAAATCGAGGTATATTGTAAATAAAATAAGACAAGAAATCAGTAAACAAAATGTTAATTAGACGTGATTGAATAAACTATGGACTATGGATTCAGCACGCTAAAGTGAATTAAAATCACATAATCAAGTTCTCTAGATCGACTTTTTTTTTGTTTTTTGCCGAGCAGTGTTAATTAAACATTAACTGAACAACCTAAACAAAAGCGGCAAGCATTTTTTTAAACATGAAAATTTTATTTTAATGCAATTTCAATACAACAAACCGACATAGCGATCTGTCAAATAAGATTTATCAGCCGGGTGGTTTCTAATTCGCATTCTAATGATTTGTTTCGTATAAATTGTATGCAAATGAGAAGTTTTGACATACAAAAAACGCTTCCGCTCTTATTTAGGTAGCTCAGTTATATTTTTAAAAGCCTTTTCTGATACTTCAGGAAAATTAAAGTAATATAATTTCAACTATACACGGAAAGAATTATTTACTAAATCATCAGAAAACATGTCTTGAACCACGAAAATTTTGCACTATTCTCGTCCAAGCCAAAAATTTCTTATTGTATCTAAACATGTGTTTGCCTGGTTTAAGCAAAAATTTATGACTCAAAACGAACTAAAAATTTACTAAAATACAGCTAAAAAAATTTATTTTAATTCTATAGTTACTTAAATCAAGTTTTCGCTGCTTTTTATTTTACAAAATCAGAAGAAAAGCCAAAATTGTTTCCATAAAAACGTATAGCACTAGTTAGTTTAAAAAAAAAAAAAACTTAATATAAAATAAGAACCTTTTGATTGATTTGTTAACATGTCGATCTAAATAAAAACTAATTGAATGAATGAAAGTAAAAATCAGTTATTTATTTTTGGATTTTCTTGTTTTTAAAAACGAAACGGATTTCTTTAGAAAATAAACTTCTTTCCTTGTTTAAAATGCTTTTCAGAGTAAAGTATTTACAAAACGGAAACAAATTTTGGTTTAATGTGTCTTGATTTTAATGTATGCAAATAAAAGTACAAAAATGTTGGGTATCAATAAAAGCGCTAATTTAGCGCTATTTTTAAAAAAAGCGCTAAGGAAAAAATATGCGCCTTTTCGACAGTTAAAAAGCGCTAAATCTAGCGCCAAAGGCGCTAAATTGGCAACTCTGCCTAGAGATGTAAAATGTATGAGGAACCCCCAATATTTCTCTAGCACAAACTTATCCTCCATCTCCAAACCTTCATATTGGTTCCGCTTTTTAATCTCCTTAATTTAACACCGTTTTCAAGTTATTCGAATATATGTAGTGAAAGTGCCTTAATTTTGGACATAACGGTATATCTCGCAAACTAGGGCTGATACGAGAAAAATTAAGATTAGATTTGGAATCAGTGACCTCAAATTATTAAAAATTTGCAATCAAATTTCAGAGCGGAAACTTACTGTTCCGCAGTGTTATCAGTCATGTTCGAAAATCACATTCGAATGAAACTAAAATCTAATAAATTTTTAAAATTTTACTGCGCTGAGTAAGTGCGCTTAGTGAAATCGGCGATCACTACCCTATTAAGTTGTATATACGATTAAAAAATAAAGGTCGGGTGCGCTCATAAAGTATGTTGTGTGACCTAAAAATTCAATTGGGAGACAGATTGCAAATGTTTATAAAAATTTAACTGACCCGAAGTTTGACTCTAGAAGGCGACTGAAAGAGAAGTATACAGCGAAAAACCCAAATATGTATAGCGTTATCTGATAAATGTGACGTGATGGGAAAAAACTCAGCTCCTATTCATTCGGCTTAGCATGCCAAAGGACATAAGAATCAGATGCAATGATTTAATGAAATTCAATTTTCTCAACTTTAGCTGGTAGTGAGCTAGTCTTTCAGCGCGGGGTTGCGGGTTCGATTCTCGCCAGAGACTCTAACTACAAGCAATTTGACACCAAGTTTGTTCATTTCTTTTGAGTTATTCGAAAGCGAGTGTGTTATCATCAGACGGACATGGCTAAATCGACTTGGCATTTCCCAAGGAGCCAGAATATATATACATTATGGGGTCTGAGATGAATAATAAAAAGGTGCACACGGAATGACAAACTTAGTATACCCTTGTATAAAGTAGTTTTAAAGCAGTTTATAAACATTATAAGTAATTTTAAATTCATGGGGTCCAATAAAGCAAAATAGCTTAAAGAACTCCTATAAAGTATTTCCCTTCACTTTTGCATCACCGTGTGATACGTGGCCTATTAAAAAATAAATTTAGCGTGTTATAAAATTCATATAGAAAATGAATTAAGTATAAAAGCGAGCTATAAAAAAAGCACCCACTTCCAGTTAATGTGTATTAAAAATAGAAATACCAACAGTGACAATAAAGTCTTTATTATCACCCACGCAAAAAATTCTGACTTGCATGAGGGTATTCCCTTTTTTATTTTTTGTACTCTTAATCAAAAACTTATCCTTCCTCTAGTCTTTTTTTTTTTATTAATATGAAACAAAATTAATGACAGCAAAAACGAGCATATAAATACAAATGACTCCGCGATGTCTACTTATAATGCAAAAAAAAAGGAAAAATATTAAATTTGAAAAACAACAATAGCACACCAGCAAAAGTGTGGTGACCTAAAACATTTCGACTTTATAAAATAAACAACCAAAAAAAAAAAAAAAAAAATGCAGTTAAAAACATGCCAAGAAAATAGTTTTTGCAAAAATCCGAAAACAACGAAAAAAGAACAGCGAAAAAAATATGGACTCTTGAATGAAACGCACTCACACATACGCAGTCACATACATTTTTGATTGAAAATGGTAGTTCTTCTTGGTGCAACTAAAGAAAAGGGCAGGTTTAAAAGTATTTCAATGCACAGGAATTAATCAGTTTCATGTCTTTCCTTCAGTTACCTGCAGACCGCAGGTAATATTAAGCTGGAAATATACTGGATGGTTTTTTGTTTAAACTAGTTGCACTTTTAATTTTTTTTTATTTTTTTATTAAACTAAAGAATTTAACGCTGGGTTGGCATATGAGCCAAAGTAGTTAATTTTTATGCAATTTTATAGTAGTTTAAAACTAGTTGCTTTATTTACATTATAAGTGCTATTCCCTGTTTCACTTTTGTTCAATTGTCTTTGTTTACAGAAGGTACTCTTAATTAAAGGAAACCAGCAGAAGGCCCAGATATGCTTTTCACCATCATTCTACATTGTGAATTTTATATATTTAACTTACTAATTTTAACAAAAAGAATTCGGAAATTGTCCTTCTTTTTGTTTATTATTTAAGCATGATAATAATCTGTCAACTCTAAAAACAACCAAAAATTTACGTTTTTTTTCTTGTAGTGTTGCTGTTGTTTCTACAGCAAATAAACGTCAAGTATAAAGCTGCGATGTCGATATGTATTTAATAATTTTTCTCATTTTTCGACGTCTAACAACTACTTAGTAATAAACTAAATGATAATGATTTAACTGCGGGGTTTGTTCTTAAGGTACCCATACATTTGCACTTTTATTGATCAATAGTTCATATTGTATAATTAAATTGCCTGTATGTATATTATATTGTAGGTGACACAATATATTGGAATCAATCAAATTTTTTTTGCTTAATTTAACGCAAAAACAAATATTTTTGTAATGTGTTGACAACATTGTAAATACAAAACGCACAAGTGTGCGTTGGTTTTGTTTACTTTTACAGATATTGAATTAAAAATTGCGCCATCTATTTATTTATATTGCACTAGTTATTGAATAATATAAAGCAAAACGATAATAATAATTGCAATAAGGAACTAAATAATATTGTGTAATCGATGGGCACCCTAAGATATCAAAATGCCTTAAAAGTTTTCTGGATTTCAGCAGCCGTATTCTGTAACTTGCTTAGCTAAAGCATAATCTCGATTGCTAAAATGCCTTAGAGAATGCAAAAATTAAAATTTTATCGCTGACATTAAAAGCCAAAATTGCTGCGAATTAAATTTGTATGGCATTGTTAAATCTAGCAATGCACGTTACAGTATTGTATTCGTAGTCAAAAATCGTTAAATCAACTTTATAGATTTTTAGCGATAGAGATTTAGCTTTAGCGAATTACAGAATACGGCCACAGATTAATATTGATTTAATTTTTAAAAGATCGGTAAACATTTTATAAGTAGTCTAATCATTTCTCTGAACCCGTTCTATGTTAATTGAACACAAAACTACTTACTACAATGTTTTAAAAAACTTTTAAGTTTTCCTTTACAATTTGTATTGCGCAATGCCCACTTAAGCCTTCATATATATTATACAAACACATGAATACTTCTATGCATACGCTTATAACAATAATAACGAAAAATGCATACAAATACTTAGAAAACAGATTTTTATATAAAATTTCAAAATTTTAACAGCACTCAGCTGGAGAGTGCAGAATAAGAGGCATTAAGGAAAAAAATTATAGTTAAACTCATGCAAACCGTTTAAAATCAGGCCGACTACCATCATTGAATGTAACAGACAACAAACTAAAAATTTAAAAATAAATGTAAAAACAACGCTTAAATGAAGGAAGCCATTAAATTTTGAATTTAAAAAAATAACCTACAAATACAAGAACAAGAGAGGGAATTGCAAAATTAAAAAAAAAAGAAAAAATGTTTAATAGGTGGTTAAAAAGGAACAAATCACAAAGTGCACAGTGCACAGTGCCTAGTGATAGTTTGATATTTACCAAACAAGTTTTCTATGTTACTTGTTCTGGGCTTTTTAGCACACTCAAAGGAGCTTAACCTTAATTTATCGCAGAGACTTCCGGATTGCTGTAGTATTTTCCAAGCGTTACCAACAACTTCGTTGGGTATTTATACTATACTACGTCAGTGAAAAATATATCGAGGTAACTCGAAAAAATGGGTATGTGCCTCCGGAAGCATTTTTATACCTAGATAAACAGGGATATATTCAAAATAATATGGGAATTCCGGCATTATGCCATATTTATTGGCGAACCAATGTCAAGGCAATAAGCTGCAGACAAATTACAGATGCAAATAAAAGATATGACACAACCCTCTACTTGAGGGACAAAAACATGTTGCCAAACTTAAATATTAAAAAATACTGGCGGCTAGACCGATATCTCTTAAATTTTTTCCATTTTAATTATCTAAATACTAAAGTGGTTTTTTCAATTGTTTTCCGTTCCATTAAAAATTGCAAATATATTATACATATGTATTTTAATAGCGGTAAGTTAATTTTTCAATATTCCTAAAAAGAACTTAGATTTTCTGATTGCAACTATACTAGAGTGCTCGAACACGGGACAGTGTATACTATGTTATATTAACTACTATTTGTTTATTTATGGTCTACATTATAAGAATGTCATAATGCCATCATGGTATTCTATTACCCCTCGCTGAGAATGAGAGAAGCCCTTGGCTTCATAGATCTCAGCGCATATGGATGCCCTGGAAAACATTAGGGAGGATAGGCTTGCTAATCTTGGTACTACCTTACTGGTAACACTACATTTGGATGGCGTTAAGGTACCTCTGCTTTTCAGCAAGCTTTTACTTTAGCAAATGGCTATAAGCACTGCTAACTAAAGAAGGTCCGCGAACACTGACTGTAGAATTTCCAGGTAATTGTGGTCCTGCACGGAGTATAGTCATACCAGTTCTAAGCTATCCATAACTAAAAGGGACCTATTACTTTTGGTATCTGTTTTCACGTTTTATTGTCTTATTGTCTTAGAGGTAGGCATGCATATCGTCTGGAAGCCAGACACTATGGCTACGGTTTGAATTGAATTTTCGATATAAATTTAATAATTAAAAATTGTATTGAATTATTAGACGACTATTAAAATTTAAATGTACCATTTTAAAGTTTTCTTATTTAAATTTCAATAAATCCTATTTTAAAGAATAATCATAAAATGTTCAAAAATGATTTTTTTTTTTAATTTCGGCAAATTTTCTAGCAAAAATGCCAATTTCGTTGAAACATTAATATGGGCGCTAAGTAATTAGTTATCAGTGCCCATGTTCTGTAACTCTTGCGTCGAGAAAGTTATCGATTGAAATGTGTGAAATGAAACAAAAATGCCATAAATTGAAACAAACAGCTGTTGTTCTCACTTAACTGTGTCTGTAACTTTTTTTTGGCGAGTACAAGCTGTCACGTAAGAAAATTACTCGACAATTTACAGAAAAAGTGTGTCTGTAACATTTTGGTGAGAAAAGTTCCCGCTTTGAACTGTCAAATAAACTCACGAATAAAAATGGGGCGAGAAAAAATTTTAACACTAAAAAACAATTAAAAATGCAAAATGCAAAGAATAATAATAATAATATTTTGTTCTTGGCACATTTTTCATTGTTTTATTATTTTGCTTTTAACATTTTAATAAA
Organism: Pollenia angustigena; assembly: GCA_930367215.1. Taxonomy (NCBI): domain Eukaryota; kingdom Metazoa; phylum Arthropoda; class Insecta; order Diptera; family Polleniidae; genus Pollenia; species Pollenia angustigena. The sequence goes on along the minus strand of OV884057.1, from coordinate 180,546,573 downwards.
ATATACGAATGTCTTCAAAGCTCGTTTGCAAACAACAAACATTAAAGTCGCTCTTTAGAAAATTTGGTATAGCCGACGGTTGTATTTTCGCCGCCGTCGTTGAAAAATTTTTAATTTTTGGTAAATTTTGGTCGCCGTCAACGATATGTGTTACTGGCGTTCTGAACGTCTACAATATCACATCGGCTTCGAGTGCAATATTATGACATTTATAACGTAACGACGTAATCTCTTTTAATAGTTTTCGACATGAGTTACAGACACACATTTCTCCCACTTTTCGAGAAACGATGGAATATTTTGTTTCACATCCTTTCGATGCAAAATGTTCTCACTAAAGTTACAGAACATGGGTACAGAATTGACTAATTTCCCACCACTTAGCGAATTTGTATAACTTAAATAATCTTATTTGAATTCTATGGTGAATTATTAGGCCTATTTGACTTTTTAAAGCGTAAAAAACTGACAGAAAAACGTATTGAAAACAAGCAAATTCAGTCCATTTTTAAAAGAACTAGGAATACAAATATAACTGATTGCAATTTAATTAATTCCGTTCAATGATTTTTAAAAGAAATGATTGCAATCACAAGATATTTCAACTTTGACAAGATTTAATTTTGAAATTTACCGAGATATTTTTTTCTTTGTTTCTATTTCGTTTACATAATATTTTTGTCAAAGTTGCTGATTTTTTTTTCGTACACTCACAATATTATTACAGTAACGGACTGTAGTTTATTTAAGAAGTTTTCCGTTCAGTAATTAATAAATAAATTAACTTTTAAAATTCCAAGCAAATTTATTTTTAACTGATTCTAATGCTGGGTACACACATTGCAATCTACATGCAATCTACATCAATGCAATCTCAAAATAACAAAGCATTTTGATGTTGATACAATCACTAGATTGCGTAAATACGTTGCATAGTGTGTACCCAGCATAACAGTTATTCAAAAAACCAAGTGCATATTAATACGGATTTTCGGTTACAGTTTATATTGTCCGTTGATTAAGTTAAATTCTTCTTTATGTTAAATTAAATGAAAATGTAATTAAAAGTACGAATAGTTCATTTAATTTTAACTGTCAAAAATTCAACTCCATGTAACAAAAACAAAATGAACATTCAGTTATTTAATATAATTTAACTACCAAAAATTAATTTTTAACAATCTTTAAGAAACAATTTACTTGTTTTGCGTAAAGCAATTCCCAGTTTCTATTTGTTAAAATAATTTAGTTTAATACATCAAATTTTAAAAGTAAAATAATTGCGAAGCCATATCGGTCATGCTGCTGGTGTCTTATAATTGAGAGTTCTTCTGTAAACAACGTGGTCAGTACAACAAAAGTAAAACAAACGTGTGTAACGGCCCAGCGGGAAAATGGAATTAATAGGAATCGAGAAAGTAATCATATCTTGTATGATATTTGATTCCAGAATTCATTATTCTTAACACAGACCATGTCCTAGGATTGTAATAAATTATTTTTATGTATCCTGCGAATGAATTAAATAATTCATTCTTTGGAATAAATTATATTATTCAAAAGTCTTATAATAAAAGTCTTCTCCAATGCCGTTTGGAATACATTTTTTAATACCTGTTTACTTTAAATAACTTTGACCCACAGACATATAATTTGTGCTTTGACCGTACGCTTTCAAACACAAACTGCGACTAAAATAAAAATTATAAGTAGGCGACATAAAGGCAGCAAAAAAATAACGGATTTTTATTTAGGAAATATGTATGTAAAGCAAAAACACGAATAATTGTTACTAACAGAAACAATACATTCCTTGTTCTGCAAATGTGGGAATATACGTGGTAATCAGTGCTTAAATTTTGTGTCTGATGAAATTACCTTCTCGATTCCAATGAATGCATTATTATTCTTTCGAAAATAATGCATTATTTTTTTAATTATTTATGTAATCAATTCCTCATTTTCCCGCTGGGGGGTAAGTAAATAATAATATTCTCTCTCTCTCTCTCTCTCTCTCTCTCTCTCTCTCTCATTAGAAAAACAAGCACACAGGTGTCTGCCCAGCGGGAAAATGGAATTAATAGGAATCGAGAAAGTAATATATATCTTGTATAATATTTGATTCCAGAATTATTTATTCTTAACACAGACCATGTCCTAGGATTGTAATAAATTATTTTAATGTATACTGGAAATGACTTAAATAATTCAAAAAAAAAAGATAATTGTCACGAAGAGAAGAAAAAGCACGAAACATTTTTACGAACAGAAACAATACATTTCTTGTTCTGCAAATGTGAGAATATACGTGGTAATCAAATCATAATTATTCTGTCAATAAAATTACCTTCTCGATTCCCATGAATGCATTATTATTCTTTCGAAAAAAATACATTATTTTTTTAGTTATTTATGTAATCAATTCCTTATTTTCCCGCTGGGTGTCTAGTATTTTTTAGAAATTCGGCTCTTTTTTGGAGTAAACGAAAGTTACTGAATTTAATAAAATAGCTGAATATTCCTTTGTTTTTATTTTATATAAAATAACTGAATATTCCTCTGTTTTTTACGGAATATGTAGTTCATTTTTTGATAATTAATTTATATAAAATAACTGAAAATTCGTTTGTTTCTACGGAACATGGAGTTGAATTTTTGACAGTAAAAATTAAATGAAATTTTCGTTAAAAATAAGTAAAAATAGCTAGACCGGTTTTTAACTGAATTTTCATTTATTTTATATTACAATTTCAGTTCATTTTACGTCCAGAATATTGTGAATCCTGGAGATAAATTGTGAAAAAAATTTAACCGCCTTCTAAGATGGACGTTGTTACGAGTCAAACTACCAAAGTAATATGTGTACATTCCTGTGACGGAAATCAATTTATTTCGTATTTTGCTTCACCAAAAGCAAAACTTGAATTTAAGCAATTCGTTCGAAATTGCAACTACTGAACTAAAACCGTCATTCACTTTTCTATGCCTAAAATTGCATAGTAATGATATTGAAATCTTGATGACTTAAAATCACATCTTCAATTCAGAGATAATCGGCACAAAATTTACAAGGTGCTTTATAAATGTCATTCCGACACGATTATTGGCCACATCTTATAAATAAATCTTAAAATATTACAGTTATAAATTTAGATATGAAGAACCGTATAAAATGTAAAATTAAGCAGAATGATTTGCACACAAATAGGTTTCGTGTGATTTAACTTTAAAATTATATTTGATATTTTTCATAATTAAATTAAATAAAAAATGTTCTTGCTAAGGGGTACTAAAAATTTGGCAAAGCAAAACAAAGTTTGTTTGGTATTGAAAATTAATTAAATCTATTAAATAAATATTTCACCTTTACCCTATATAGTGAGGGTAAAATCAGTGTATTTTATAGCTGACCTTTTTAAATTATTAGTTATTCATCTGTTGTTGCCTACATTTAAAGTAACCAAGTAAAAATTTCAAGGTTTCTGGAAGCAAGAAAAGTACATGAGCGCTGATATATGCGCTAGCTTTTACACACTACTAAGAAGCAGCAGAGAAGCGAATACCACTGAAGTGAATTTTTAATTAAGGGAATAATTTCGCATTATTCCTTATCAGTAAGCAGATTGTAAGTGAATAATTAAAATCATTGTTTTAAAGAAAGCATTCACGAACAATGTTCTAAGTGCTTCTGTTATTCCCTCACATAGAAGCAGGTTGAATGCAATGATTAAAAAATGTATTGACGATCATTCCCGCATTTTTTAGCAGAGAGGAAAAAAGAGGTGATTCCAAGTGGGAATTCGCCATATAAAAATCATAAATAATGGTTTGTAAGGGGGTATTGTGCTTCTCTCCCTTGCAAAACTGATAACCAGTAAGCTCCTTTTTTTACTGGGAAGGTTAGGAAGTTGAGGCCAACAAACTTTTATACCGTGAATCTGTTTCGTATTTAATGACGTCTTTATTTGTAATTTTCACTTTATATAGAAATGGAATTTTAATAAAATGTTTTTAAAAAAGTATGATAAAAATTAACCAAACTCATAATTTGGTTGTAATTAAACACTGTTTCGTCGAAATTAACCATAATTTAGTCAAACCCCACCAAAGTATGGTCCAATTTACCCATCATATGATCAACATTACCCTTAATATGGTCAAAACATTCATAATATGGTTAAAATTAACAATAGTAAGATCAATATTATTATTAATTTTAGCCATTTTTTCAATGTGCTTATTGATTCGAGTTGCAAATTTAATTAAATTTTTTTAATTCCTACTTCTAGAAGCATTTAAGATATGCAGGCAATAAAACAACCATTATTTTTTAGCATTATATATTTATAATTTATAGCAAATATAGTTGTAGCAAAAATCATGATAATGTCCCAGCCAACCATATTTAAAGCTTTAAGGGAAGTTAAAATTGTATGAGTAAATATAATCCAAATTTTATTAATTGTGATAACGAATGATAACGAATGTTTGCCTAAGCAACACTCGAATTACTTACGTTTTAGGTAAGAAATTATTTATTTCTTCGGCCTAAATACTTAAATGCAGTGCAATTTTTACTAATTAGCTGCACAAACAAATCTTATTTGCTTAAATTAAACAATAATATTAACTTTTTAATAACTTTGTTGTAGATTAACATAAAAGTATAACTTCTAGCAAAATTAAATTGCAATGAACATTTGTTAACTAAACCTTTTATACTGGAAAATAGTTTTTATTGTTTTTTTTTATGCTAATCCTGCTAAGCTTTACGCTTGTCTGCAGGAGACCGTGTTCTCTGGCGGGAATCAAACCCGCAACCTACTACCTGATAGACTAGCTCACTACCAGCTAGCCTTCTTGGGCACACCGCGGTAAATTTTTTTTAAGGATGATTATGCACGCTTCAACAACTTGCTTAGTGCATTTTAGGACAGATTACTTTGTATAATTCTACACGGCTGCATTGTAGAATGCATTAAAAAAAGCTAATTGCTGCGCAACTAACGTTTTGGAACTTACTCATAACGTAACTTTTACATATTCCTTGTCTATATTTTGAAACATTTGCTGCAGAAAATTTCTTAAATTTTCTATTGAAATAAAACTTTGTTTTACAGCATTAAACAGCAAATGTTTTATGCCTTATCTCTCTCTGAATTTTAAAAGATCCTTTTCTTGTCTCCATATGGCCTTAGTCGTTAAAGGTATTAAATTATATTTTTGTTAAGAAAATGCAAACAACTAAAAAATCTGCGAAATTTAAAAAAAAATTTATATGTTTTTTTTTTTTTTTTTGGAAAAAAAAAACTTGAAAAACTTGCCCTGCTTGCTATAAATCTTTCGAAATTTTTTTAAACACGTCATGTTGATATTTTTAAAGAATCTTTCTAAATAAATAATGTTGAAAAAATAACAACTTTAACTCACAATAATACCAAGGAAAAACTTTTGGATTTTTAGTAATAGGTGGTAGTTATTTCATACGTTACCTGGTAAGTAGTTGTCATTACAATTGCCATTATTCTGGAAACTTCAATAAGTCCTTACTAGTAATGACCAAAGCAACTAATTATTTCTTCTATTATTTTCACTACTGAATATTTGCTTACTAATAATCAGCACATGGCGTTTTAACATACATAATTCGGGTACGCTGAATCCAATGAAGCTAGCCGTTTTTGTAGGTTAGCCCTTTTTTCGAGATACATATACCGTTATTTCGAAAATGGAGGAGGTGGCACAACATGTGTTCGCGTAACTCAAAAATGCTTTAGCTAACTGAAAAAACTAAAAAACCGAAATTCCGCAATAAAATTTCATTTTTCTAAGATACGCAGTCGTTTTAGAAACATAATTTTTTTTTTGGCAAAAAAAAAATAATTTTTTAGCCACATTTTAAAATTTTTGTTTTTTAAAAATTCATCAAAAGTTGGAAAATGCAGCTATGCTTCTAAATTTTTGCAGACATACAATAAACGAAGCTGCAAACAAAACAAGCCATAAATGATTCAAATCTGTTAGCAACTGCAGGGGCGACATTGAAGAATTTTATTAAACGGTCATATTTGCATGGGAGACCCCCCTTAGGGGTGAAGATATATGGCAAGTATGTTTAAAGAATGTGTTAAGAACAAAAAACTAATAGAGGTCGGTCATACATTTTATCAACCTAGGGGCGATTCCTTGGCAGTTATGGAGCTTTTTCTTCAATATATTTCTAGTCTGTATTGCCTTTTTTTGTATGGGAGCCCCCTTAACCCTGCCTTTACACATGCAAGTAATTACTTGCAAGTAGTATATACGTATTATCAACGAAAAAGTCGAAGAAAAAGCCGAAAGTCTTGCAAGTAGCTTGAGTGTTTACACAGTCAGTTGTAAGATAATTTTTCAAATGTTCTCGAAGCGAAAACATCCTATAAAAAAAAAACTTTCGGTTTCACAACAATACCATGGTAAAAATATTAACAATTTATAACAAAATAAATTTAATAATTCCTTCTTTATTTAATTTTCGGTCCATCTTGATGAAAAAATTATGTTAATTTTATAAAATATCTGACTCTAGTATTGCCGTAGTGGGGATTTTATAATATTACTGAGAAAATATTTTGATTAACTGTTTTTTTTTTTCAAAATGTTTGAAATTAATGATAAAATTACCATTGAGATGGGTTGTTGTATGGCTGTTCTCTTTTTTACGTGTTATTTTTTATAAATACACAGAAAATCCGCTATAAACATAACTTTTATATTACTAAGTACTAGTAAATTGATACAAAAGTCATCCATGGTAACACTGTTTCTTCATTTGTCATTTTACTTGCTGCAAGTGTCAAAAATTTACTTTCAAGCTAATTCTCTTGCAAGTTGGGCTGCAAGTACGAAAAATGTGATGATATTAGTGAAAATGTGTGAGTGTATTGAGTTTTTCGAACTTGCACTTGCAAGTGTACACCCCAGGTAAGGAATGGAGGCACTGCAGGGGCCAAATTGCAGAATTTTATTCAACGGGCCCCCTTACAAATATTGCGTTTTATGTAACTCTTAAATAAATTAAAATTTTTAGACTTTTGTGAATAAAATCAAAAGAAAAAGATTTTAATCAGTTATGGCTTGTTTTGTTTGCTCGTTTTTTATATGTCCGCGTAGCTGCATTTTACATTTTTTGATGAACTTTTAAAAAACAAAAATTTTAAAATGTGGCTAAAAATAATTTTTTTTTTTTTTGCCAAAAAAAAATATCAGCCAATCCCACGATGTCACACGTAAACGTTCGCATAGAAAATTACATTTAAAACAAAAACAATTTCTAAAATTTGTTTTTGTTTTAAATGTTATTTTCTACGCGAACGTTAACGTGTGACATCGTGGGACAGGGTGTATGTTTCTAAAACGACTGCGCATAGTAGAAAAAAGTTTTACTTTTCTTAAACAAAATTTTTTGGCGGAATTTTTTTTTGAGGTAAATTAAATAAAATTGCAAAAAAAAATTTATTTAGAAAAAACACACAAATATTCTATTTTTGGAGAATTCGTTCAGTTTCCTAAATGCAAAGCTATCTTGTAGCGCATAAATGTGCCCTTTTTTTTGAAATGTTATCAATAGTGCCTCGCAAAATAAGAGGATTTTTTTTTTGGGCGGAAGCTTTGTGCTCACTTGGTGTTGGGCCATATCAGTAAAAAACAAAATAATTACGAACCAAACCCCCATTTAAGTATTGTGTGACGAACATCCCTAATTAATATTTAAATGCCTATCTCCACTCCAAAATATATTGATTTTCTCTTTTCATTCAAGCCAATTTCTATTCATAAATTATTAACATTAACCGTTTTTACACCACTGTTCTAAATAACATACATAAGATACATTTTGCTCATTCCTTATATTTTGTTCATTCGTTGTACCTTTCCCAACCATCTGCAACAATAACAACAAAAATGAATCAAGAAATAACACAAAAAATCGTGCTACAACAATTTTCAACCTACACGTATAAGAATTGCACATATGTGTATATGTATATCTATATATACACACACACTACTAACATTAACACAGTGTTGACGTAAAAATACTAGTAGTTGTGTAGTAGAAAGGAATAAACGAATAAATGGCATTTTTAGTCTTCGTTCAAACGGGCAACTAAAAGCACATACTACAAACAAAAAACCAACAAAAACCAATATTAAAGAAAAAAAAAAACAATATTTTGTTATTAACTTTCTATATATAAATTCAGCTGTATTGTTTTTCTTTTTTCTTCTTGGTAGCTTCTATTAATTTAACCGGTCGATATATATTTATTTTATTCATGTTTTCTAATGGCTTTTTCGTTATCATAACAAAAGAAATTTTTTTAAAAAACATCGAAATTTCTGTGAATTAAGAGTAATAAAAGTGTAAACTTTAATTCAAATGATTTATCTAACAAAAGCATTATTGTGAAATATTGTTAAATTACAGCTAAATAAGAAAAAAAAAGAAAAAAATTATATAATTAAAAATTCTATGCATAAAAATGTGTTTAAATTATGAATTATTTTTAAAATGAAATTATACTCGTGATATTTGTGTGCATAAATATTTAAAAGGATTATATTTTAAACAGCAACAAAAACCCAGCAGACACCATACCACAACAAAACAAACAGTTTTGCATTCATTGCACCAATACAATTTATCAAGCAACACCAGGCAGTTGTACTATTTTCCGGCTTCCGTTTGTAACCATCCACACGTAATAAAACTAACACAATTGCACCGCTACCTGTACTGAGGGTGATGGTGGTGGTGTATTTATAAAAACAAGGAAAAACCACAATCAATGCAATTTATTTATATATACATGTGTGTGTGTGTGTGTCTGTAAGAGTTTGTGATTTAATATTGTCTATGGCTTTTTACCTTAGTAAAAACAATTTACTCAATGGACTTTTTGGATATTCTGTTGAATTTTTTATTACCAGTATTGTTAACTAGCAAAGGAGAAAAAACTTGTGTTTAAAATAAACTACAATTATTTACGTATATGATTGTTGTGTTAAGAATCAATAACAATCATACGTCCTGGTACACTTTCTTGCTCCACAACGAATCCTGATTGCGTATGATAGATATTATATTATTAATTAAATAATAACAAATTTAAAATTAATCATACGCTATGATATACTTTTGGCAATTTGTATGAGCTGTTATTTTTGAATGTGGTATAAGACCACTTTTTTAAAAAATGAGTAAACGTTAACGTTATTAATTTAAACTTTAAAATGGTATCGGAAGAACCTTTTTTTGAAAGTGGAGTAGACAGTAATTAGGAATATTTATAATTAAACTAACTTTCTTAAAGCAATTATTATCTAATCATTATGACTTTACTGAATACTAGGGAATTCATTCGGTTAACCGTTAATCGGTTAACCGATTAATTACTACCCGATTAACTGATCGGTTAAATTAAAATTGGCTATTTTCGATTAACGATTAAACCGGTTAATTTCAGTCGGTTAACCGATTAACCGATGTAATAACATTTCTAATTCTAATATGGTTAAATACAACCATATTTTTTGTGTTTTAAAATTTGGGTGAGTTCAAAAACGTTAGTTGCAAAGGAAATTCACTCTTTTAAATGCATTCTACAAAGCATCCGTGTCCAATTTAACAACGTTTTCTGTACCAAAGTTCACCAAAATGTAACCTATGTGCACCAAAAAAGTTGTGTTTAGAAATATTTTTCCATACAATATATTTCCTCATATTTCCTATAAAAACAGAAATTAAGGAATTCGGAAATAAACTTTTTTGCCGAATGATCGGTGCTAAGCTTTGTAAGGATGAGTAACATGATGAACTGACAACAGAATAAACTCTCAATAGTAACACGAGCAATCTTTTAACTGAATTAACTGAAACAATTTGTAGTGTTAACAATTTTAAAAAATAAAACAGGACTCTAATAACATAATGGAATATTTTATATGTTTAGAAAAATCTAGGAAAAATACTGAGAATTTTGATATTCTGTATTATTGGTTGCTTTCGATTTCTGCAACATCTACGATAAGTAAAAGAATTTTTTCCAAGTCAAAATTTATCAAAACTAAAGAAAAGAGTCGCTTAAATCCTAAACATTTTAACCAAATTATTTTTCTAAAAGATTATTTTAGAAGAGCTCCTTAAACTATTTAAATTACTAATAAAATTATCTCACAGTTTATTTTTTAATAAATAAATAATATGTATTGATTAAAAAATATGTATTACATTGTTATGAATTATTTTTTTGTTTGCTCGTTTTGGTTCAAGAATCGTTATGTTTTTATTTTTTTACTAATAAACTCCAAATAATCAGCCATGTCACAGAGTACAAATCCGTTCGGAATGATTCCGTTCGGAATCGAAGAAAACTTATTTGTTTATTGATAGAAAGTGTATTTTGATAGTATTTTGGCTTTTCAAATACAGAAAACTCCTATTCGGTTCATTAAAACTAAAATGGTTTCATTCCGAAAAATATTTTCGTCAATTTCTGAAGCACCAAAACACAGAATGAATTCCGTTTCCGAACGGAATTGAACTCTGTGACATGGCTGAATAAGTAATTTTTAATTTTTATTTATTAAAATTACTTAATTTATAAAAAAACTTTATTAATCGGTTAACCGATCAATTACATAATTAACCGATTATTAACCGATTAAACCAAAACCTCGATTAATTAATCGAGCGATTAACCGATTAAAGTAAAGGCCCGATTAAATGAATACCCTTGTGAATACTGAGCTTTAGCCGACATCACTTTTCAAGACAGCAGAATTCATATGTATCCATGGAAAGAAACTGTAGCATCAAGAGGTGCGGAAGAAATAGCATCTAGCTGCCTGAAGCACATTAAGACGTTACAACTCAAGACCATATTATTGCGTAAAGTAACATGAATACGAGAAAAAATTGAAATATTAAGTTCGCGGTTATGTAGTTAAGGACTGTCCAATGAGCTTATCATAACATAAATCTCTTTATATCGAAAACTCCTCTTACTCGTTACAAGCAGTCAGTCCCTTCGACTAAAAATAATCGGGATTCTACTGCATAACAGAAATAAGCACTTAAAAAACTTGGTTGATCGTGTTTTCAAATGTCTTTTTGTTAATTATTTGCTCTTGTCTTAGTCCATTTGGAGCTCAATCGAATATTTTTCTAAATAATTATAATGATTTATTTTGTATAATAATATTGAAAGGGTGAAAGTGGTACAAACGTTACTCTTGTAGACGATTGTTCGCCAATAATTATAAGTCTCGATATACATAAAAAAAAAATATTTATAAAACTTTCAAATATAAAAGCTAATATCATGTATTTTACTTTCTTTTTTTACGTCAAGCTTATTTCCAACAAAACTTTTTATTTATCGTAGTTAAATTCCAAAAATCTTTAAGTAGACGGGAAGTTCATTCAAAGAAAAATAAATTTTTGAAACATTTTATAGACTACTAAACAAGTAAGAAACTTTAGTCGGACAAACCCAAATGCTTTGTAATAAGTCGTACTTAAGCCTAAAAAACCCTTTATTATATATTTAAGGTTATTAATACCCACACCACAATAGTAGAGAGGGTGTTATGCTTTTGTGATGTGTGTAGCCTTTAAGTATACTAATCGCCTCAGAATCACTTTTTTAATCGATCTTACGATATACGTCCAGCTGGCTGGTTGGCTGGCTATCCATGTAGATGCGCAAAGTACAGGCAGTTTTAGATATAATTTGATAAAATTCTATACGAACAGTCGTGGCCGTATAGTTAGCAAAGTCTTTGCAACATATATTAATATATGTTACTATATTTCAAAAACTTAGTTGTACATATTAAGGGCCGTTGTTACAACTTGCTGCTAGTTCAAGGTAGGGTTCTGTCCTACGAATAAAAACTCATGACCAGTAAAAGGAGAATTTATCATGTAACTGGTTTATGGAGAACAAAAAGTTAGAAAAAGTAATGAATTACAATACAGTCTTCACCGGTGCTGTGATACATTTTTTTTGGGAATTTCTAAAATTTGGCTCTTGAATTTAATTCTAGGGCTTGTTTTATTGAAATAATACTACATCGTATTGAAATAATACTACATTTTAGTAACTTTCACTGAACACGTCCATTGAGAATAGGTTTGTGACTGGTCCAATGGTGTCAATTGACCCCCTCCAATGACAACCCCATGTAAAAGTGATAGGTCTTATTTATAGAAAGTGTTAAAACTAGAACCGGTCTCTCCCACCAAAGACCTATCACAGGACTACTTTGGTGTTAGTTCGCTGCCCTCTAGGGTATGTCCTATATAAGCCCCCTCCCTAAAGTCACTTAATGACAAAAATATTTTAACCTCATAACAGAATTCAGTTTTGAAGGATACAATATTACCCGTGAGCCCCAATATAGTATACTCTCCTATTTATTTATTTCTAAAATCTGTAGTGTAGGATATCATATGGTCGCTTTCACCGACAATAAATAATCTCGCGTTAAATAAGGATACAAAAGATAAATATTTAAGAAATTTCTTATAACTATATACCCATTTTCTTTAATTTGTTTATTGGTGGTCAAATTATTATTCACGAAGTTACCGTTTCCTTTCACCATTCTTATCCAAATGTTATAGTTAAACTCTTAGAAAAAAAAAAAACATATGTAGTTTTCTAGTTTAACTAAATAAATCAATATTTTTTTGTGAAACGTCTTAGGTTAGAACAAAATGGTAAAGCAAAACCCCACTAGTTACAACAGTAAACTAAAGAACTGTAGTAACCTTTAATTAACCTCCTTTTAGTAGCATGATGTGCAAGAATTTAATATATTGCTTGCAGCCTGATAACAAACCACAAATTACTACTAACTTAACAACATGCATGGATATGCTGCAATAAGATACGAAATGCATTGCATGATAAAAGCACTAATATTTTTTCTGGGTCATTTGTCTTATTTCAATTCTTTTTATACTGCAATTTTCAAATATTGGGGCTAGTTTTTACTTGTATTTGTTCAAGCCATATAATATTTCTTTTATACGGACTTTTTAGGAAATTGCTAAAGCCCTTATGACACTACATTTTTAATGCATTGTTCAAGTTTTGTTGAACAGTGCAAATATAAAGTAATAGAAAACTTTACCAAGTGCGAAGGGTTCACCTGTATTAAGATAAATGGCAAGCTGTCAAATATTTTACTAAAGTTATCGATAAAAAATGAAGTTATGTTAAAAAAAAATGTTAAATTGTTCAACTTAAAACTGACATTTCAAGCTTGAAATATTAAAAGTGTTGCTGAATCGGGGGTTTATGGGCAAATTCAGCGATTTACCGCTTTTTGTTTTAAGGTTTCTCATAAACAAAAAGTTGGCAACATTTAATAAAATCAACAGAACAGGGATGGCTAATTTGTTTAAATTGTACTTTTTTGTTGATACTTTTTAAACTAAGATTTACAATACCTTTTTGTGGTGTTTTTTAAGAACATAAATAAAATTAATTTCAACTAAAAAAAATCTGTTAGTACAATTAGGTAAATTTTTTAAAGGTTGTTGTACAATTTTAAAAATGATCAACGCCATCCCTGAAACGAAACCGTAACAAGAGAAAAAAAAACTAAAAAACTTTGTTAACATTTTTTATAGTTTGCTCTTTCTACCATTTACTGTTTCTTACTATCAATTCTTTATAAATTAATGAATAAAAAATATAGTGTCATAAGGGCTTAAGCAGGTTTTAGAATGCAAAATAAGTAAATCATATAAGGCAAACCATATTGAACTAAAGAAAACTTTTTGTTAAGTTTTATGAAACTGTAATTTGCTTAAGCAAAGTGCGAAACTGATCGTTCATTCCGTACGGAATCAAATGTTTTTTTATTTTGTTTTTGTTTTTTTAAATACATTTGAGAGACCTTTTGTTACTTTTTGACAGTAGGTTAAGCAAGGCTATGCATATTATGGTAAGGCCTTAACTGTTTAATGGTTTTGACAAATATTTACAACTTCAGAAAATCACATTATGCAGGGCAAAAAAAAATAGGTTAAGAAACTGACATTTGGTAAAACGGCTTTAAATCATTTTCGTTTCTAACGGTTTTTTGAAAGTGGTAGTTTTTGAGTTATTCGCTTAATTTTCCCAATTAGCATTGTTAATACCAAAAAGTGCTTCAAACATATTAATATAGTTGGTAATTCTTAAAAAAAATATCAGGTAAGAAGGAAACACTTTTTTATTTAAATTTCTTTTTAAAACCTTAACAAAAATGCTGCAATAATATATGGGTAATTCAATAGTTTTGAACGTGACAGTCACACGCATCAAAAATGCAATAACATTTTAAACAACAAATATTTTTACGTTCTTTTAACCCTTTAATTATAGCACTTAGAAAGACTATGTTAAAGTTGATGCAGGGCGCGATTCTAGGTCAAAGATAATGGCAAAAAAGTAGCGGTTCGAACTTGAAAAAAAGAGGTAGTTTTTATGGCCATGTTTAAAAACGCACAACTAAGCGATACCTGCCACAATTGTATAGTCAAGCTTCTTTCAGAATTTAACGTACATAACAATGTAACATAAAAATGTCTTTGGTTTGATGTAATTTTTTCAAGCCAAAATATGTGTCTTATAGTGCTGGGAAAATATCGATAGTACTATCGATATTACTGATAGTCTTAAAATATCGAAAATTTCGATAGGAAAAATATCAATATCGATATAATTATAATTTAAAATACTGCTATGAAGACATCTTACAGCAGCTATACACACCCAGGGCGTTTCTATTCTAGACAACTTTTAACATCAATATTCAAATCACACTATTTGATACTTTTCTGATGCCAATTTAAAGTAAAATATCTGTATTTTATAGTAATATAATTTGACGTAAGCTTAAATATAAATTTTTTTGTGCACTTCGAAGCATTACGATTCATAGATTTGGCGCGAACAGAAAATTCATTGCATATTGCACCCGTCATGGCTTAAAGAGCAAATTTCTTATTATTGGATTATATTTCTCTACGATGTTTGATTTGATAACCATCGTCTGATATCTCATCTTTCACAATAAAAAAGAATAATATAATGAAAGTTTAAAACTTAACAGAGTTTTGTGTTTTTGTGGTATGATCTTATGAAAGTTGGCCAATTTGGTTGCACCCGTCATGCACTTTAAAGCTCTCTCGTGGCTATTTGACCGTTTCATATAATTTCTTGTAAAAAGAAATAGTAGTAATAATAGTATATAAAAAAAAAATGTTACCCCTTCTAGAAATAGCTTAATTGCAAATGTGTTTCTTTCTATTAGTAGAAGACGTTTAAAGCGTCTAAATGTTGCACTCGTCAGAATAGAA
Organism: Pollenia angustigena; assembly: GCA_930367215.1. Lineage (NCBI taxonomy): Eukaryota > Metazoa > Arthropoda > Insecta > Diptera > Polleniidae > Pollenia > Pollenia angustigena. Next base: position 180,531,170 of record OV884057.1, on the reverse strand, counting down.
TCGGCCCACAGTCTTTCGCCGCAAATTTTTACTTGCTATTATTAATTCGGGCTGAATTACAGCAATGGATACAAACAACAAGAATGGCAAGTGGTATGGATTGCTGAGCTATGCTTTTTACTGCTAATTAAAGGTCTTTAAGGCCAAATTTGTACATGTTTACGTAGGGACTGAATTGTCAAATATATGTAAAAAAAAAATTCAAATCCAAATGCAATTGCGAGCATAGGACAATGAACAATGAACGACCATTAGAGGATAAGTCCGCAAGATTGATTACCTTTTTGGGTTGAGAATCAAAACCAATTTAGTGGTGATTGAGGCTTGTCATTCCTTATGAAACTTGTTTAATATTCATCTAAGACGCCATAAATCTGATCTGGGACGACCTTGAGTTATTTTAAGTCTATTAAGACATGTCCGTCAGTTTGAAACACGCTAACTTTCGAAAAACTCATCAACTTTTCTAGTTCTGCTTGCAAGCTTATATCATCATACCTCGATAACAGATCCCAAATTGTACAATATAAAGGTAAATTTTCGAATCCTCTCACAGTCGTCAGAGGTGTTCCACAGGGATCAATCATTGGACCTCTTCTGTTTTGTTTGTACATTAATGATCTACCAGACGTTCTGAAAAGTAGCGAGGTACATATCTATGCTGATGATTTTCAGCTTTATAGTAGTGCTAGTTTAGCCGATGTGCAATCGTGTGTTTGCAATATAAATGATGATTTAAATAGAATTTATAATTGGGCCATGGAAAATGGATTAGTCCTTAACCCCCTACAGTCGAAATGTATTTTTCTGTCTGAATCTTAAAAAAATTCTAGAGTTCTTCACGATAATATTGAAATAAAAATTAATAACAATGCTATAGCCCTAGTTAGCACATCAAAAAATCTCGGCGTTACCTTTAACAGTCAACTAACTTGGTCAAATCATATAAACTCGGTCGTTGGAAAAGTGTACGGAATGCTGAGAAATTTATGGGCTGTAAAAAGTTCAACACCTTTTAAAATAAGAATGCTGTTAGCCAAAACGTATTTGATTCCAGTTCTGCTATACGGATGTGAAATTTTTGCAAATTGTGACAGTGTTGACTTTCAAAAATTAAATGTTACCTACAATAATATTGCAAGATATGTATTCAACAAAAATAGCCGTGAAAGTATATCAATGTTTTCATATCAAATTTATGGAATGAATTTTAAAAATCTTTTGCAATTTAGATGCCTTTTATTTTTACATAAAATTATTATATCCAAAGAACCAAGCTATCTTTATAATAAACTGCAATTTGCCAGATCAGATCGTGGAAACAAATTAATTCATCACAGGTTTGTCAGCCTTATGTCGGAACGACAGTTTTTTGTTTTTACAATCCGTCTTTGGAACGCCCTTCCAACCCACTTTCAACTCTTAAGCAACGCAACCACGTTTAAAAAGAAGCTATTAGAAATACTTGGTTAATACCTTATACCTTAATTTTTGTAATAATCTTTACTTTTTACTTTTTTGTATTGTTTATAAATGTTTTTATCTATGTACTTTGATATCTTACATTTTAATTTTTTGAAATTATATTGATAATATCACTAGCGCTGTAATTTATAAGATTTTATCTTGTTGCGCTAGATCAGTTAATAAATAAAAAAAAAAGAACAATATCGGTGCTAATTTGTTTCTAGGTAGCCTAAGCAGTTTGGGATTGAAATCCAGCTAAATCGGCTCAGTAGGATAAGTGTATTGAACTCAAATATGGAACCCCTACCCTAAAAAATTTATAATTTTGCTACAAAAACGAACATATAGTGGCGGAATGCAAATGTTGACATTAGATTTTCCACAAATTCGTTTTAACAAGAAATCATACCATTTCGTAAAGATCGGTCCATAATAACCCATAGGCCCCATACAAAGCCCACTCTTAGGGAATTTATATGACTAGAAATCACACTGTCAAATTTCGCTTAGATCGTTCCATAGTTAAATAAAACATTTAGCCTAAAACGGTAAGAAATAAAGCTACCGTAGTAAAATTTGGTATGTCACAGTCTTATAGGACTAGAAATCACCCAGTCAAATTTCGTTAAGTCCAATATAAATCTCGCACCTAAAACACCCTAACTGTCGATAAAGGGTATCAAAGCTTCGATATAGCCGAACATAGCACTCTAACTAGTTTTCTTTAAGCTCGAAGATACCAATTTGGGATATAAAAGTGAAACATAATTTGTATATGAGTGTACATACTTGCTATTACATGGGTGAAAGATCATATGAGCAACGTACTTTTTCGCATTTTCTGACAAATAGGTGTTTTTGGTAGTTTAATATTTGCGTTAAAATCTTTAATGCGGTGAGTTATGACACTGTAGTGCATCTTTTGCTACCTTAGTTTTTAAAAGAGGTGAAAAAATAAACCTCAATTAACCAAAAATTTAAAAAAGCAAAAAAGTACGGTTTGTTGTGCAACTCCAGCTGATTAATGATTCCGTCAATAGTGGACCACCACAGCCTGACGGCATAGAATTCTTACAGCATGTTTTTTTTTGTAAAATAAAGTTGTTTTTATGTCAGATGTCAGATCGCTTTTCAAAATTCGACTTTTACAGAAGCAGTTTTATAAAGCTGACACACGACATGTATGGATTTTTCAGTGGGAAATTTGACAATTGTGATAGAAATGAAATGTTGTGTACGGCAGACTTTCACAAAATTTTTTTTTGACGAAATCTAATTTTATAACCTTTTCGTGATTTAAAAAAAAATGGAACCTGGTCTTTTACACTTTACCCACGAAGTTAAGCCTAAGTGCCCAAAAATGTAAAATCATATCTGATCAAAGTTCTTACACAAAATCAGAAAATCCCAGTCACTCTATGACAAAACCCTTTTCAATCATACTAAGAATGTGATCATAAAATTTTTGAAGAAAATGCTCAGAATTGGCCATTTGTCCTGTATATAGGCGCTTCCCAAAAGTGACTTTTCAGCAAAAAGGTCTCAAATAAATGTTTATATTCAAAGATTAAATACGGCACAAATAAATCTTTACCTAACAATAAAACTTTGTTTAGAAAAATCTATAAGGCTCTTTGAAGCCACACCCTCACAAATAGTGTAAGCAATTATAAAATCCTGAAAACAGGATTGTCCTCAGTAAAAGTGAGATAAACGTTAATTTCAACCTGCACTTTATTCAAGAATTTCTATGTTGGTTTAACCCGAATTCGTACTTGAAATAAGCCAAAAGCTAATTTGATTTGATTTCATCCTAAAACACTTAAGCATCAAGAAAACCACAGAAAGAGAATATAACTATTTTTTTACTTTATGTTAGCCTTCAACCCCCGACCTATTCGTTGCGCAATTATAAGACACCAGCAGCATGCCCGATATGGTTTTTGTAATCATTATACTTTAAAAATTTTATATATTTAATTTTTACTTCATAAAGTTCTTTTTAAACACGAGAATAATATATGTTTTTCTTCTTGTAGTGCTTTTTTTTTTTGTTTCTTTGCAAAATAAGCAAGTTTTTTAGATCATTTTGTAGTCTTGTTGTTGTTTTTACTACAACTTTTACAAACACAGAATATAGAGTGGCGCCACACATTGGTTGAAGTTCATAGAACGAGCGGCAAAAAATAGAAGAAGTTGTCGAAGGGTAATGAACTTGGCACATAGGCATTTTTTTGTTTGAATAAAGAAAAAATGCAAAAATTAAAATGATCCGCCCACCTCCCATACAAAGTGAAAATTAAAATTTGACCTACGGCATTATTTTTTTGCACATAGCATTCTTAAACACTCATTATCATTTGTGTGAAACTTTTACGCCCACTTCCCATACAACTTGTATTGAAAAAGTAGCAAAGCTGCCTTTATTTTTAATGCATCAACTCAATTTTCACAAAAACTAAATACTATAATTGTAGAATGGGCTCCTGAAAATATGTTCCTGATCCGCCCACCTCACATACAACTTGAATTGTAAAAGCAGCATAGCTGCCTTTATTTTAAATGCATCAACACCTGTAAATATTTACCTGATCCGCCTGCTTTAATGCCCACCTCCCATATAAAAAACAAATAGAAAAAAACATAAATACGTATTTTAAGCATAGTCTTGTAATAATTTTTTAGCATCATTATCGTACTCCAATTTTTTGATTTGCAGCTTCGAGCGAAATCTATTTATAAATGGGTCTGAAGACAATAAAAGATTATGCATTACGTCTTCATTAGTGGCTACACGTCCAATTCTTCGCATAATGTATAGTTGTTATTACATGCAACAACAATATAAATGAATGATAACACATTACCTTATAGTCTTTTGCATATAATCGCATATAATCGTGCTCGATATTCTATTGTTGTTTTCAAACAGTATCAGTAAACAACAATTCAAATTTAATTGAAGCTTATGCTTTTTTCAACACCATTGACTAGTATGTATATTACATTATGTAATAATTTTAATCAGTTAAGAATTATGGCAACAACAACAAGCATGAACGAAAATGCATGTTTTGTTACTTTATCATTTAATAGACTTCAAGATTTCGTTTAACAGCGCTAAAAAGATGCAGTCCACTGAAGCTTATGAACATTGAAATTTTGATGTTGCTTATATCTTGTTTTACGAAATTTTTATATGACACTTTTTCCAACTTTTTTCAATGCAAATCTCATATATGACAATTGTTATTTACGAAAATATACAACAAAGTCAAATGATAAGTTTACTGTGACTGTACCAAAAGATTGAATATACTGTAAGTGTGCATGCCATTTTAAACAAGCGAACATATATGAAGCTTTGAGCGTGTCTGTCCAAACAAATAATAAATATATCAGGCTTATATTACAGAATCATAATATTCAGATATCTGATAACGAAATACCAAAAAATTATCCAAATCGGCGAACATGAAAAAAAATGAATTAATGCCGCTCTTGAACCAATGTGCGCCACCAAAGAAAAGTTCAAACTTTTATTTACCTGTTTTAAGAATTTTATACTTATTTTAAGAAATTCCGGAATAAGTTTTCGAAAGTAATCCCATTTTGGATTGTTTTAAATACTTTCGAACAAAAATATTTAAGTACGAATCGTACTAAAACGAAGTGGAAAAAACTTTAATTTAGTAGGAGTTTTTTTCTTTCTGTGTACAAGTATTATTTTAAAATACACAAAATAAAAATCGTTTTCGTCGATGACGAGACTGTTACATAATAACACTTTAAAGGGCAACAAAAGCTCTTGAATATATTAAGGAAATTGTAAAGTATTCAAAGCAGCCTTGTCATTCTAAGGTTCATGCATGTATATGCGTCCAAATGGTCTAAGTAATAGGTCATATTACATGAAACCATTTTTCACATGACAATATTGTCGCTAGATGTGTGTGTGTGTGTGTGTGTGTGTGTGTGTGTGTGTGTACTGTAATCGATGGCGAAAAAAGTTTTATAATGACTTTTGAATTTGTATCATTCATAATAAACCACCCACACAAATACAAACAGATACAGTATATGTATTAATATTATTTTATACAATATAGATTTGAGTATGAATGTTCTTAATATTTATTCTATACGTAACGTCGTCATTGATACAATTTCGTCATTGAGAAAAATGGGAATGATATGATAGAAAAAGGAAATAAAAAACAAAATACAAGAAATGCTGTTATAATATCGATTGTTCTTTCAAGTTTAACTTACGCCTTCTTTGTGCGTGTATTTTAACTTTAAATCAAAATTTCACAAAATGAATATAATTGTTAATACTCTATAAAAATATTGTATTTTATTAATTTTTGGATGAAATTTTTTTTGTAATTTAACTGCCTGGCTCACGATGTCGAAAAGAACATTTTTGTCTTGTATTTATATTGAAAACAATAATTAAAAACAAAAATTTGTTTTTGTTTTAAGTGTAAATATGCGAAAGAAATTTTCGTTTCGATATTGTGGGCAAGGCTGTAAAAAGATATTTATGTTCAGGTATATAAATTCTCAGAAAAATATTTATATGAAAAATTTAGCGTTCATTTAATGGACTTTAATTTAAAGTACTAATTCCAATTTATTATATTTTAAGCAAAATTAAATAGTATCTAAAAGTTGTATTTCTTTAGGGATTTAAAAAAAAAATTCTTACAAATGATCTGAGGTAAGGCAGAAAGCTATCACCCAGACTAGCATGTAACGTACATAGAAAGCAATATCATTCAAAACACATTTCTTGCCGGCAATATAATTTTTGTTTTATAAAATGTCTAGCAAATTTGTTGGCTGTAGGAAATATCGCCCAAAGAAAAATGGCCCAAAAAAATAAATGAAAAATCGCCCAAAAAAATTCCATGTAAAATTGGGCCTGAACTCATATGAAAAGTGACCCAAAATTGTTGGGCTATTTTTCGTTACAATTGGCTGATTTTTCGTTTTTTAAATTTGGTGATTTTTCATTATAAAAAATCACCCAAAAATATTATATGAAAAATAGCCCATTTTTTCGGGCATACTATTTGTCTAAATCATTCATTATTACTATACGACGAATTCCTAAATGTTATTTATAAAAATAACGGGACATATTGCAAAAAGGTGGCATGTCATAACGTCCAGTGACATAGTGTCCGTGGACAAACTCAAAAGCATAGCTTACAAACTCGAAAGCATATCCGGCCTCTTTGATAAAAAAAGTACCGGCTTCGCTAACTAAAGCTTCTCTGCAAAGCCGGCCTTCGGCTGGGTGCAAGGATTTCTCCTCTATGGTATAACAAAAACCGGCTTCGCTAACTAAAGCTTCTCTGCCCAGCCGGCTTTCGGCCAGGCCCAAGGATTTTCTCCTCTATGGTATAACAAATACTGGCTTCGATAACTAAAGCTTATCTGCGAAGTCGGCCTTCGTTCGGAAACAAGGCAGATTTTAGAAGCTTTACTTAGCGAAACCGGTACTTGTTATATCCTTGCGCCCGGCCAAAGGCCGGCTATGCAGAGAAGCTTTAGTTAGCGAAGCCGGTTCTTGTTATACCATAGAGTAGAAAATCCTTGCGCCCGGCCGAAGGCCGGCTATGCCGAAAAGCTTTAGTAAGCGCTGCCGGTATTTGTTACAACATAGGGGAGATAACCCTTGCGCCCAAAAGTGTTTTCGTTATAAGTTTAATATATGCACCCAGAGAAAAAACAACAAAACCATTTTTAAAAAAATGTTGACCATATTATGTTTAATTAAACCAAATCATTGTCACCGACAACCACATTATGGTAAAATAAGTTTCTTTAAAAATAGTTTTGTTGGTTGTGACCATAATAAAACATGTTTTTCTCTTACATTTTTAAGTTACTAAATTTATATGAATAATAAACACTGTTTTGCAAAATGGGTAATTTTTAATTTCTTTTTTGGGAAAAAATTCGTTTTTTCTTTTTGGGTCATTTTTCATTTTCAATTTGGGCTCTTTTTCGTTTCTTTTGGGCAAAATTGCATATTTAACTTTTTGGGTTATTTTTCATGTTCTTTTGGGCGATTCTTCATTTGGGCGATTTTTCTTTATTTTTTTTGGGCCATTTTTCTTTGGGCGATATTTCCTACAGCCAAATTTGTTAAGTATTTGTCTTTAGCGAATCACTTTAGTTATTTTATTTTTAGGTAATTCTTTAATTTGAAATTTGTTTTTCATCTTATAATTTAGAGAACATGAGGCACACGTGGCAAATAGTAAAACACTTGTTAGCTAAACATGACATTTAAAATTTCATGCCATCTTTTATTTGGCCCTGAACTTTTTTTGTGCTTTTGTGCTGCGAAATTCATTGATTCTTTTATTTCTATTTGTTTTCATATTTTTGTTCTAATTTTATTTATTTAACGTGTTTGTTTTTATTATTTTTTTTTTACCAAACAAAAAACTCAATTCATACTTTTAGTATATAAATATCATCACTAATTTTACAATAGATAGTTTCTAGACGATATAAATTTGATTGATTGTTAGTTTAAATTTGATAATGAAGTTTTCTCTTTATTGCATAATCGACAAACCTTTAGTAAAGGAAACATATTAAATTATCTTAAAGATATGAAAAATAGAATAACAAACTTAATAATCTTCGTTTAGCCCTCTAAGTCGTACAGGGTATACAATTTTCTTTCTTAAAACAATTGAAATTTTTAATCAGATTTCTATATAAATACATTAAAATAGTTCCCTGTTGGTTTCAAGTTAAATTTTTTGATATTGAAATTAGGCTTAATTTCATAAAGTTTTATTTTCATTAAATTATTTTAAGTGAAGGAAGGCATTTACAACATGAAATAAATTAAAATCATTTTTGTTAAGATTTTTCTTGACTGAACACGGGATTCAACTCGTTTTCACACATTGCCATCATCCGAGCTCTTTGCCGTTCTAACGTTTGTGCTACTGTAGCGCCTGCCAGCCTATAGTCAAACATAAATCAATCTTAAACCGTTAAAATTACTCCGGTAGGCTAGTGAGCTAGTCTACTAGTGCGACGGTTGCCCGTTCGATTCCCGCCAGAGATTCTGGTCTATTTCACTTTAACGGTCTGAATCTATATGTTGCTTTTGCAAGGTAAATTCAGTGAGACTAAAAATTGTCATGATAACAATAATAAGATTTCGCTATGACGTTCTTCATTCCCAATTTTTATTTTTGATAAATACACTGAAATTTATTGTTGAGGGAAGGCTAGTTTCTATGCGCCTTTCACTGGTTGCTAAGGCCAGATCATCAGGAAACCTTTTTTATATATATTTATCTAGATTTGCCTTAGAAACAGTTTTTATTGTACGTTCATAATTTAAGCTAGCATTTTAGACTTTATTTAACTTGATTAGTCTTAAGTTCTTTATGAGCCAGTTAAGTTTACTAAAAAGCCGCTCGGTATTTTATTTCCCCAGCAACCTGGAATTTAAGCAATATAGTGTGCGTTTCAAATCCTTCAATATGAGGGTCCCAACGAGGTAAAAACAAATCTATTGGAAACTCTAGAAAAAGTCTTCCTATGTGTTCAAATTTAATAAAACAATGAGATAACCATTTAATACATACATCAATTAAGTTTGATTATATTAATAAAAAACCGAAATTTTAATTTAATAAAAAAAAAATAACTATTATATCTCATTTAACACGCTCCATTGTGTTAATTAAACTTAATTGAGCAAATTTACAAAAAATGACAAATTTCCAATGTTTCGCTTCAAACCACTTAATTAACCATCACTCTAAACCAAACAATTCACAATAAAATGTGAAAAGTTACACCCTGTTCAAGGGTCCAATTTCTAACTTAACAAAGTGTCAATGTAATAATTATTTTAAATTAATAATAAAAAATGTATATTTTTTTGGAATTTATTTATGGGAAATTTCAAAAAACAAAAACTACTAAGAAAAAATAGTCGGTCAAGCCCAACCAAATGATACCCTACACCCCAGAACTACGAGACAATTTTAGTGTGTGTAACCTAATTGCCACCTATGGGCAATTATCAATTCTCCAAAACAAAACAAGTAAGCAAGTGTAGTCGGTCAAGCCCGACCATATGATACCCTACACCACAGTATTAAAAAACACATAATGCTTATATGTCCATATAAATATGGATTTATCTATGTTTATAAAACTTATTAAAATCGGGTTAAAAGTTTGTGAGGGGCAGAAATTGCCCTTTACCTCTCCTTGTGGTCCTATTTTTGAAAAGCTGTACAGCTTATGTGTCTATATAGATATGGATCTATCTATGTTTTGAATTTCATTAAAATCGGTTTGAGAGGCAGAAATTGGCCCTATCTCCCCTCGTGGTCCTATTTTTTAAAAAATACATCCCTTTTGTGTCCATGAAGATATGGTTCTATGTTAGTTTTAAATTTTATTATAATCGGTTTGATAGTTTCTGAGAGGAAGAAATTTCCCCCTATCTTCCCTCGTGGTCCTACGAGTTGGCCCATTTTCAATAGGCTTGGTCCTTGAGTCAATAAGAATCTATGTCCCAAATTTTATCAATTTGTCTTTAAAATTGTGTCCTGTACTTTGCGCACAAGGTTACATGGACAGCCGGACGGACATCGTTAGTTCGACTCATAAAGTGATTCTGAGTCAATCGGTATACTTTAAGGTGGGTTGAGGACCAATATTTTAAGGCGTTACATACATCAGCACAAATGCATAATACCCTCTCCACTATTGTGGTGTGGGTATAATTATGTTATGAGAGTAGGATCCATTTAAGAGTTCTTCGTGCGGAATATTGTTTAGATAACTTTTCATTTGTTTGAGATTTTTTGCCTTTAATAAGTGATTTTAGGAGAGGTGTTTATATAGTAGCTGGGGTTATTTGTGAACCTACAAGCACAATATTTTGTCATGACATAGTGGCTATTGTAGAAGTTATTGTCGCCAATTTTTACGTCAATACCAATGTGGAAAATATGGCATTAAAATATATTTTGGGATTGTATTTGTATATAAGCTTTGAACAAATATGAAACGATTTCATAAATTTGGTGGGATAATAAAGTTAACAATATAATATATAAAGACCAAATTAAATCTTAGTACTAAAATATAAGTTGGTTTATGGGCGTAAAGACTCTATTCCGGAACGAAGTTTGTATGGGGGCTATGTGAATTTATAGACGCATTCTCACCATTTTCGTTAAGGCGCCCGTACACGACATGTATTTGTCATCTGACATGTCAAATTTTCAAGTCACATGTAATTGTTCATGTCTGTCAAAATTGCTGTTTTACATAAGGTTTATTATATTCGGTCACAAACGTACATGTAGTTTGCTTCTGACATTGTCTCTGTTTTTTTTCGCATTGTTATTGCAGAAACCAAAATAGTTCTCGGTTTCAAAATAGCTTGCTGCCGCCACGAAAATATTTATTTGCGCCGTAAAATAATTTAGCCATCTTAACATTTTTTCTTTTATTTTAAAGATATCAATTTAGAATTTTATTATTAAACGGTTTTTATGTATATATTTACATAAATTCTATTCAATGGTGAGATGAGCATACATATCTTGGTATTGTAAAATATTAACTTCAGCCGGCTAATGATTCCGTCAATAGTTGACGCCGCTGCCAGTTTCTTCCCGGCATAGATCTCTGATGTCAGATGGTTTGTCAGAAGAAAATAGAGCACGCTCTAATTGAAATTTTGTCAGATGACTTTGCGTCTGACTTTTACAGAAGCAAAGTTAAAAAGGTAACACACGAAATGTATGTGTTTTGCAGTGTGAAATTTGACATGTCAGATGACAAAAACATGTCGTCTTTATGCTCCTTTAGGCATGACAAAAATTAAAACCTATTTATTTATCGCACAAGGTAAACATATATTGCCCGCCAGCTGGACGGACGGACGTCATTAAATCAACTCAAAAAGTTATTCTAATAATAAAAGGTGGACTAATATTAAGGTGTTACAAACATCAATGCAAACGCATAACACTCTCTCTACTATTGTGATTACTAAAAATGTGTACCATAGAAGACTGACCAAAAACGAAACTGAGCAAAAAAAAAACCTACCAGCTCAGCTGTCCAAAAACTACTGGATAATTGTGTTAGTAAGAAATGTGTAGGCATTGTTGTTGTAATATTCAGGGGTGTGCTGGAAATCGCAAACACAAAACGCAAGAATTTTAAAAGTCGTTTTTTAGTAAGATTTCTGTCATAAAATAATTTTATGACAAATATTATACAAACATTTCTCTATTAAACAGAATTTTATAAAAAAAATTATAAAAATTTGATTAAAAGTGTATTATAAACAGCCTCCAAATTCTTGCGTTTTGCGTTTGCGATTTCCAGCCACCCCCCATTATTACACGTTCGGAATTTTGAGAAAAATTTTTTTTATTTTGTTTCTAAGAATATTCCATTCTAGTAATGTATAAACGTTGATGTGTACTGGCATTCAATTCCTTAAGTTTTAAATAAAAATATTTCGTTATATAAAAAATAATATTTTTTAGCTTAAGCCGCATTTAGTTAAAACAAAAGAAAAAAAAATAATCTCTTAGAATACTATAAATATATTTTTCGAAAAAAAAAAAACTGAAATTTACACACAGTTTTATTATTGTGATTAAACGGATTTTTTGGACTTTGAGCTTTTAGATTCCAAGTAAAAGCTTGTAGATTAAAAATTATATAGAACTTAAAGTCACGTAGATTTTCTTATGACGCATTAATTCGTATGTATATACAAATATGTATGTATATTGACTGCAGAGTTATAGGAAGCGGCACTTAAAAACATCGATCAAGCCAATGCAAAATATGGCATATAAAATGTTTATGAATATTTTCCTAAATAAGTTGGCTTATGAAGAAATTTTATCAACTGTTTATTATTGAAATTTTACATGAAATTGAAATCGAATCACTTTTTCAAATAAGTCAAAACATTGAATATTTTTCCACTTGATATTTCATAGAATTTTAATATAACCTTCTACAGGTATTACATTCATTGTTTAAGCATATTTTTGTTCCTTATATTTAAAAAAAAAGCATATCCTCGGTCTTATAAATAAACCTGCTAATCCCTTTCACCACATTTTATAGGAGAGACAAACAACTTTTTATATTTGGAACTTGAGAGGAAAACCAAAAATATAGTTGAAGTGTGTAATTCAAGATTCAAACAGAAAAAAATCTAATGGCCTGTTCGTCGATAGCGAATGAAGACTTCGTTCTATTAACTTAAATGTAAAACAAAAACAATATTTTAAAATTTGTTTTTGTTTTAAATGTAATTTAAGCGAACGAAGTCTTCATTCGCTATCGACGAACAGGCCTTAAATGTTGGTCGACGAGGCGAATCTCTCTCTACCACACGGCATCAAAATCTCAATTTAATCGATATTATAAAATTGTATTCTACTTCTAAAAAATCTTGGAAAAAAAGTAAAAAGTAAGTTATGAAAAGGAAAAATTTTTAAATTCTTTAAACTTAAAAGTTTAAAAAAACCAGATTTCCAAAATATTTTATTTTCAAAATGCAATTTGGTGTTCGTTTCTTAAAAATGTTTTGCTCTCAAAGGGTTGCATGTTCTATTCTCAAACCCATACTAATGGGGTAAGGCATTGCACTTTTTGCACCGTACAAATAGACATTGTTGATAGTGCATCGTAAAAAGGTGATATCGGCTTATGTATGTGGTTATTTTTATAACAACAAGGATTGGCCTCATAGAGCAACAAAGTTACTCGAAAATTGCAAATACGGAAATGTTTGACAAATAGCAAAAATTCGCGAAAGTCGTAAAATTTACTAAAAGTCCCTTAACTGTAAGGAATAGCAGAATTCGGTAAAAATTGCTAAATTAGCTGATAGCGGCATGATAGGAAATGCTAATATTTTTTTAATCCAAATTTAAATATTTTTAATTAGGCTAAAGTTCATCAAATTTAATTTTAATTAAATTATTTTTTTATGAAGAAAGGATTTTTTACAAGATGGAAATTAATTAAAATTGTTATTGAGGCTTTTACGGACAGGTTAACCTAACATGTTTCGATCGCAACCACTCAATCTCTTCAGTGGGATTTGCCGTTTGACTATTGACTGCCAGCAGCCGCGATGGCTGTGAGTGTTAAACGGCAAAACCCTTTGAAGAGATTGAGTGAGCTCTTACCGCAAAAATAGCTCATTTTCAGTTTTCGTTATTTTTTTCAATAAAAGACTTAAATTATTCCTGCGTTAAATAACTTATCAATAAAAATGAATCCATTTTTAAATATTACATAAAACTAATTTTTTATTACTTTGGCCCACAGTGCATAGTCCCAAAGTAAACGAAAAACCCGCTTTTTATGCTGAAAAAAGCAAAACATATGAGTAATGCCCACTACCACAATAATACCAAAATCAAATACAAAACTTACGCTCCAACAAACAATAAATGACTCTGACTGACTAACTGAAAAGCTCATAGCGAACGAACAACCAACCGTCATCTAGTATATGTCAACAATTTAAGTTCGTTCACTTGGTGGTAGTTCTTCTTTTGCAATTTGATTTTATTTTTCTCATTTTTTTATTCATGTTGTTACTTGTACTGCTGCTGTTGTCGTTGACGTTGTTGCTGTCGTCGTAATTGTTAGCATTAGTTGGCTTATAAAGCAATAAAGTACATGTGCACTTAACTTGGTTTGTTGTGCAGTTAGCTGAATTTTAAGTACAAGTGTACTTACACAAGTGAAACAAAAAACGTGGGGAGAAAAAGGAAAAAAATTAGCTCAAACACTCAAAGAAAACTAAACAAGAAATATAAAACATTGCACAGAAACACAAAGTCTAAACAACAGAAATATTATTAGCAGCAGCTATGGCAATAAATACTCGTAGCCAATTTTTGCTCACTTCCCAATTCAATTTGCGTGAAAAAACGTCATGATTATTATTTAGTCTACCAGCTTGTATACGAAACAAATGGATATTATAACGACAACAATATCAACAACAACAGTATAATTAATGGTATAAACACAATATGGACGAACGACGAACTTTGCACAGCACAAAGAACTTGTCGGCAAGAATTTATCAAATGAGACACAATTAGTGCAAGACGAGCAGATGTTGATGTCTTTTAAAATTAATGTTAATATTTTAAACATCATGTCTATCATTTTTGTATGGCAGCGTTCAAGAAGGAGATAATGGGTTAGGCCTGAAAACATTGCTAGAAAAGGCAATACATAGGTATAAGCATTAATTGTGTTCACTTATCGAGGACGATAATTTCCATATTAATTTTTAATTGCAATTGAACGACATCAAATTTTTAGCACTTCGTCAGCTCGTTATTGGTTTGACCTACCGACCATTTTTAAAAAAAATGAGTTAGGTATCAGGTATATTTTTTCTTAAAATCACTTTTCTAAATCCAAACCCTGTTTCGCGAATTTTTTGTGGTTTCTGAGATACTAAGCATTCATTTTGGTCCATATCCACTTTCTTATGTTTTTTTTATGTTTTTAAGTATTGTTTAGCCCAACACGCCGCTATTTGGCGATTGCACCAAATTCTTTATATAAAAACGTACAAAATAAATTTTACTCTTGTTTTGCTTTATTGCCCTTAGAAAAAAAGCAGTTTAAGCAAAAGCCAAGCAAAATAAATGACAACAAAAAAAATTTTTTTTTTAAATAATACTCGTTTATTATTTAAAAAAAATAGTCAAAATTTCTAAAAATCCTTATAAAAATGGAATTTTTTGTAAAATAAAAGAAAAAAATAATCACTGTTTACTTTTTATTAGATTGTTAAGTAGAAACTTTAATTTCAGCAAGTTGCTTAATTTATAGCAATAAGTATTCGAACGCAGCACAAAAAGTTACTTTTAAAAAGATTTTTTAGAAAAGTGGCGTATGCGGCATAACATAATATTTTAAACTTTCAGTGAAATACTATTAACTTCTAACTTCATTCATGAAAGTTGACAAAAAATTTATTTTTTCTTCAAAACCTATGCCGGCAACAGCGGAGAAAATATAAAAAAATTCTATCGTAAACATTTTGAGAAATCTTTATGTAAACCTTCTTTGTCGCTTTAATCCACACCGACTTTTTGGCATATGCGCCAGACCAATAATTAGCTAAACAAATTCGAAAATAAATTTTTGTTTTCACGTAGCAGCATGAACAAAAACAAATACACAAACTAAATGATGAATTATTAACAAAAAACAAGATAGAGTGCTTAATTCGGCTGTGCCGAATCTTTGATACCCTCCACCGACAGTTCGAATGTTTAAGGAGCAATATCTGTATGACGTCTATTTATTATTATAATCTTTATAAAAACAGACATCTGCATTAAAATTGTTATCAAGATTTTTGTATGACGTGCTAAATTCCCAATTTTTCATATTTGATAAATACGCTGAAATTTATTGTTGAGGGAAAGCTAACTTCTATGCGCATTTCACTGGTTGCTTAGGCCAGATCATCAGGAAACCTTTTCCAAAGATTTTAGAAAAGCTAAAAATATTATACAAATAAAACCCTAAAGCGAATAAGAATTTTTAACACTCAAAGTCTTACTTGTAACAATATCAAAGCTTAAACAAAACACCAACAATAAACAGTGAGTTTATCTTTTCTTACATCCCCCTACAATTGGTTGGGTTCGTTTCGACTCGAATTGTAGTTGTAAGTGGATAAAAAGAAAAAACAAAATTAAAAAACAAATTGTTTCATTATATTGTCCTCGCAAGAAAACAACAAAAAAAAAAAAACCAATTTGGCAATTCAGTTTTCTGCACGGGCACATGCAAGTAGATTATCAAAGTTATTTACGGGAATACAAAATTTATTATCAAGATTTTTGTATGACGTGCTAAATTCCCAATTTTTCATATTTGATAAATACACTAAAATTTATTGTTAAGGGAAAATTGGTTGCGGTTTAAACCTATCTTAAATTATTGACCGACAATCAGAAAGTTTTATGCTTTTTTTAGCAATTTTAAATCGCTTGATTCGTAACAGTTTAAGCCGACCTTTAATCGTTGGCTTAATATGCAAACCTGCTAACTCACTTTCAGCACATTTTACAGGAAAGAAAATAAACTTTTTATTTTTCCTATTTGAAGCTTGATAGAAAATTAAAATTACAGTCAGTTTTACACACTTCAAGACTTAAATAGAAGAAAAACTACATGCTGGTCGACGAGGCGTATTTTTCTCAACCACACGGCATCAAAATCTCAATTAACATAAAAAGTGGATTTAGCCGGTTGCTATATTAAACCGACGATATATATTTCCTGTAATTATTTTAAGACATAAGACTTTATGACTACCTTGTGAATCCCCCAAATATTTACATATTTATACAAAAATAAACTGAGATAATTTTATTAGCTATTTTAAATGTTTAGGATTAAAGCGACTCTTTTATATTTTTTCACTTATCGAAGATGAATGTCTAATTTTTCAGTCCTTTATCCATTATGCCATTAAAGTTGTTTTAAATTTTTAACCCTCTAATTGTTTCGGTTAATTCTGTTAGAAGACTGATATGAGAAGAAACAAATAACTAAACACATCCCAAAAAAGTACGTAAAACAAAAAAAGGTGTTGGCAATCAAATATTTAGCCCATTTTTCGCCACATTCTTGTTGATCGATGATGAAGATAAAAAAACATTGTAATTTTAGTCATCGGTCGGCGGAAAATGGGTTAAAATTAAGAGAACTGAACACCTTCTTTGTTTGTATAAAAAAATATTTACTAAACAAATACATTTTGTATATGAGACGAAACAAATAAATAAAAACACAAAAAAAATATGTTATAATACTACAAAATATTGAAAATTTTGTTACTTCGGTAATTCGGTTAATCGACTGAAATTAACCGGTTTAATCGTTAATCGAAAAAAACCAATTTTAAATTTACCGATCAGTTAATCGGGTAGTAATTAATCGGTTAACCGGTTGACGGTTAACCGAATGAATACCCTACTATGAACCAATCATCCCAAAATTCTGCAGAGTGATTTCTGGTAAAAAACATCATTTTCAATACAGCGGTAAAATTAGTTTTAGCGCTTGCCGTGAATTTCAGAAGGCTGCTTAAAATGGATCAAATGTTTATTATGGACCGTATATCATAAAATTGCGTAGCATTTTTTCTGGTCATATGAAGCTAAGTTGGAAGAAAGTTTACCGCAATATCTATATCTGCTACGGTTTTAGGCGTATAAATTATTTTACCACAGTGAGCTTTATATGGGGCCTAGGGTAAATTATGTACCGATCTTCATGAAAATTGATAGTCTTATTTCTAGTCCTATAAAATGTGACGTGCCAAAGTTTGTAATGATAGCATTAATAAAAATAGGGTTTAAGGCGCACTATACTATTTTCTGGGAGTAGGGCTTATATGGGGCTTAGGTAAAATTATAGACGGATCTTCACGAAATTGTGCAACGTGATTTCCAGTCGAATAAAACGCATTTTTGCAAAATTTTATATCATTCCGTGCATTGTTCCACCATTTATGTTAGTTTTTCTAATAAAATTATCAATCTTTTTTAGGTGGTGGTTCCACATTTTGACTCATAACTCTGATCCTACTGAACCGATTTTGCAGGATTTCAATCCCAAACTGCAAAACTACAAGCAAATTTGACACCAAGTTTGTTTATTTATTTTGAGTGTTTCGAAAGTGAGCGTGTTATAAACAGACATGGACATGGCTAAATAGACTTAGAATTACTCAAGGACCCAGAACACATATCCTTTCTGGGGTCTGAGATGCATAATAAAAAAGCTTCACACCGAATGACAAACTTAGTATTCCCTCTTCACAACTAATTTGATTGTTTGAAAAAGTCGTTAATATCGCACTGGATTCTGTAAAGAGAGTCAAGGCAAAACTTACAAATATTCACTTTTTGTTTAAATCTAAGATCAATTTGTCTAGTATTTTGCAAAAAAACAAAAACAAAACAGTTGTATTCCACTTTATGATGTAAGCAAAAAGCTACATTATTAAAAATAAACGAATTTATTGGCGACACTTGCATCATCTCATAAAATGTTATGGTCACTTAAGGAACCGTTAAGATTTGATAGCTAAAACAATTTTAGCTTAACTTTTTCCTGTAAAATTGTGTTTTTTTCGCTTTAGTTTTTTTGCGGTTAGGGCTCGATATAAAAGGCGTTTTTTTCTCTACTGAAAATTTATAAAATTTATGTTAAGGGGTTGCAAGAAACGGTGCTATATATAGTTAATTTAAAAAAATAAAATAATTATTAAAATTAAAGGTAACTTTAATAACTAAAAAACTAACCCCCTTTTTCACAGCTTGCCGATAGCTAAAGGTGGGGTTTAATGGGCCGTATAAAAAGTGTTCTTTTATTACAACATTACTTTAGCGATTAGTTCCATCCTACCTGGTAGTTAAGTTAATATCTAATAATGGAATACTTATTATAGGCCGATTAAATCCTACCTTTAGCTTTCGGTAAGTTGTGAAAACGGGCCCAAGAAATTGGAATGATAAACAGTCTCTCTTCCACTTTAGTCGTCGTTCATCGACGTACGAAGTAATAAAAAACCTATCGCAGAGTTCGCTTTGCACGATGTATTTCGGCCACCGCACGGATTATGTGGATTTTCCTATAAGTATATCTGATGACGAATATTTGTTGCGAAAAAATCGCCATGCGTCCTAATTATGTTTATGCCATAATGTAAGCATGAACAATTTGTTTCTTTTATCGATATCATTGTCTAGAACAAATGTTTGAGAGTGGTTGGCCACATACATACTCATGAAATACTGGTCATACACGAATTTGAGTGCTGGTGTAGTTGGTCTCTTTATGAGAACCTACGAACAGCTGATTTCAAATCATTGGGAGTTTTATATAAAACAACTAAAAAAAAGTATGTATAGTAGTTCAACCATGACCAATTGATAAACTACAGTGCGGTGTACGAAGTTGGTTGTTGTTGATTATGAGTAGAAAAATAATTCACACAAGTTAAAAAAGAAATTAAAATAAGTTTTAAATATCATCTTAATTATGCATATTGTATTTTAAGACAAACCGACAAAACTAATTCAATGCACTATTTTTTAATATTTAAATTTGTTTAAACAAATTTTAAAATGTTTAAATCCATTTTATTTATTTAAATTTTTCAAATCATTAAAATTATTTTTCTAACTGTACAAAAAATTTTACTTTTTTAAAACAAGATACAATGATTGTCTTTCTTAACAAAACATTTTGATATTGCATTGAAGTGTGATTTTAAAAATCTACATAATTTCAATCTATACCTGTGAAATTATATGGCCAGTATGCTGTCCTTTTGGAACCACTTGTTAAAATATTCTAGTTCAAATGTTGAAGATCATTTAAAAAAAAAGATATAGAATCAACGACTCTTATTTGTTTTTCTTTTTGATTTTATTATGAGCTTTATTCTATTGGTGTTGAAATTTGCCTGGAAATACTATGCCTAGCATAAGCCCGTTAGCTGTTAAGCAAACTGTTATATTGCGCTTACCTTTTCACATTTTTGAGCATTATACTCTGGAAAATCATCATCAATAGATTCGCGATTGAACAACGCTACCAAATTATCCAAATTTACTTTGAGCTCTAGAGCAGATGGAAATCAACCCGATGTTTGATCACAAAACTGAGTTCAACAATAAAGCTTATTTTAAAACAAAATAAGGCCATATGGAATGAGATTAATCCATATCAGACCCTTTAGACTCCATTACATCTAAGAAATGAAACTTTTGATAAGGAAAATACTCCGGTGGCATTAAAAAATGGGGCTATTGAAAAAAATACCAGCATCACTAAAGCTGGTAAAAAATAGAAAAAACGAATTTTTTGCAGTTTTATGTAGTGAGAGTGCAATGGTAATTTAAATCAATATTTAGTGCACAGCCCCCAACTATGGTTTTAGTTTACCTTCGCAAACTAATAAAAACGTTAAGTTTTTAAAAGCCGCAAGATAGATAAAATTGATACATGAAAAAATTTTCGTGTGAAATAATCAATGTAGCTCAACACTTTTCGCAAGTTCGATCAGAGTACTAGGCGGCGCTGCCAGATTTGACGATTTATCGTCATTTTGACGATTCTTTGTTCCGAAATTAGCAAAGTGCTAATTTGCTGATTTTTTTCTAAAGGCCAGTTTACACGGTAATACAATGTATTACGACATGTCGAAAGATTATGTAGAATGAGAAAAATCTTATCATGTAAAAGGAAAATGTATTGAGTAAGAGAGAATACGGATACAAAATCTGACAAGCGGTCGGTAAATGATTTTTTTCTAAACCATTTTAGAAACTTATGTATTCTCATCACACCAGAAGTGTATTTTAACAGAGTATATTGAAGGTGATAGCATTTTTATACGATTACAAAAACAACTAAAATCAACTCGGGAAATTTTCATGTTGTTTTTGTAAATATTTAAAACTGCAACCATCTGATTTTTTGTTATTATTTTGGATTTTACTTTTACCATCCGTGTAAACATGAATTATACTTACAAAAGATTTTTATTTTTTTCTTTTAAACAAAGAGAGAATTCCATAATATTTTGATTCTACAAAGTCGTAATACATTGTATTACCGTGTAAACTGGCCTTAAGCAGTGACAATTTTTTCAGTCTCCTAAGTCTGAAAAGAACATTACATTTTCTGACACGTTCGTTTTTTAATCTTGGA
This sequence comes from Pollenia angustigena, assembly GCA_930367215.1. Classification (NCBI taxonomy): domain Eukaryota; kingdom Metazoa; phylum Arthropoda; class Insecta; order Diptera; family Polleniidae; genus Pollenia; species Pollenia angustigena. The sequence continues at coordinate 180,509,876 of OV884057.1, read as the reverse complement.
ATATTAAACAGCCGTACCTTAACAAGAGTGGAAGGTAAAACGTTTTCTTTCGCATAGGTTGATATGTCAAACCTTAGCAAGAGCGTCAACGTTGAGTCACGAACAGCGATAGATTTCTTGTTTAACAAAACCCACAAATTATAAACAAAAATAGAGATAAAAACGCTAAATTGCCATTATTAAGTATCAATAGCGGCCCACTTCACTATTAAACGAGCTGTCAAAATCGGGTTTTCCAATTGTAAAGCGTTGACGCCGTTCTATTTAGGTATGATTGATACAAATTTTATTAGCATGGTACATTTTAAAATCTAGAAAACGCGTGCCACTTTTGTTAAGGTACGTCTGTTATATGCAAGTCTTAAGAAAATCTTTAAATGATTATTTTCAGAGTACAAGAACAACAATGTTACACTTTGTAAAACTACCATTGAATAAACCTTTTACGACTCTCTATAAAATCATATTTTCAACAAATATACGGCGAACATATCACGAACTGTAAGATAATATTTACATCAGTCTCGTTAGATAATCTTTAACCACTTCTTAAACGATTGAAGAAGCGTCTTTAGCCGTGCTATTGAAGAATCTCACTTGTGCTACAGTTTTTCCCGTTTGAGGAATCTTCTACGATTAAAAAATGCGGTCATCGATGATCAACCGCTCTTGATAAGACTCTTACACAATTGAAAAGCTGAGTATGAAGTAATTATGGTTTTGTTTGAATGTTTTTTTTTTTTATAAAAATCGAACAAAAATTCTGATAAACTAAATTTTAAGGGGTCCGATTTTTTTTTTGACGATTTTTCGATTCGTGGAAGACGATTTTTTTTATTTGTTATCAGAAAATTGACGATTTGCTCATAAATCCAGATACAGTCCTGGTACTAGGATTTTAACATGTAAATAAAGTTAATAAACATGCTGTTTCTATATCATTTAGCAACATGCCAATAGAGACAATTATAAACATTAAAGTGAGTTGTAGTCAGGGTTACCGTTGGAAATTTTCGAAAAGGGTCACAAAAAGGGTATTTTCCAGAAAAAGGGGTCAAAAAGGGTATTTCAATAAAAAAGGGTATAACAAAGTATTTTATAAGCAGTATTTCCTATTTTAATGAACATCATAAGATCAAGTTTTTTTATAAGCAAACAAACAAATAATATTTCAGGTAGGAAGAGCTCAAAAAACTAAATTTTTTTATGGAATGCTCTGTCCTATTTTAAACACCTGGCAAAATGTTTATTCTTTATCATTATACATAGCTAATTTTTTAATATTTTTTATGTAATTTTCCGATTTAGAGATGTCAAAAATGTTAGTGTTTGTTTTAAATTTTGCAATCGTTCGCAAATTGTAACCATTTTCTCGATTAAAGCGATTTTTTCCTGTAAGTGTCACATTTTTTAAAGCTTTTACGATTTTTAATAAATAAAAGACTTTGCTATCATACCGCTGTTACCAAATATATGGGAATTTCCGCTAATTTAGCAATTGTTACCTCTTGTAAAATTTTTGTTTTGAAAAGAAAAAATAACAAATATTTATATGAGTTATGTTTGCTTTTAGGGACATTGTACTTTACTATCAAAAATCAAGGAGAAGAAATCATGGAATTGTAAGTTTATACTTTGAGTCTGTTCCATATCAAGCAATGCTTATTTCGAAAACATTTGTTTAGCACTTCTGTTCCGCAGTGTTGACAAAAAACAAAATGTGAGAGCTATTTCCATAAAAGGGTCAAAAAGGGTCACAAAATAGGTGATAATGATACAAAAGTATAATTTAAAAAAAGGATCATAAAAGGTATCAACACCGTCGAAAAAGGGCGAAATTGATACTTTAGTATCACAACGGTAACGCTGGCTGTAGTCTCTCAAACTTATTGTTTCATATGAGAGAGTGTTTTTTTTTTTTTTTTTTTCAATAAATAGGAGGCCAATTTTTGTGTTATGTACACGGAAAGAAAACAATACATATTTATTTTTTTTTTAATTGTATACGATTGTGTTACTTAATCATTTATAAGAATAATTAAAGAACAAAGTAAACAAAAACTATTTTAAAATTCTAAATGCGTTAAAAAAAAAACAAAACTTTTGTTTAGAAAAGAAATATAAACAAAAGCAAAAGAACTTACTCGCTCTTGAACTAAATAAGTACTAATAAAGGGTGCCAAAAAATTGACAACAGATTTGAATTTAACAGAAAAAAACAGATATAAGTCGGTTTATTTTATTGAAATAACCAATTTTGTGATATTTTTAGTGCACTTCAAAAGGACCTTTATGGTTTATTTTGACATTACTTTTTTTTACAACTCTTTCAAAGAACTCTTATTTAAGTTTTTTGTTCATAACTTTCTTAACCCATTTTTCGCCGCATTCCAGTTGATCGATGGTTAAGATAATGACGAAATCAGATTTAAAGTAACTAATAGAAACAAAACATTAAGAGCCGGTCGGCGTAAAATGGGTTAATAATAGTCCAATTTGGATGTTTTCTACAGAAAAACAATATTCCAAGTGTTTTGATTAAGTTTTTTTTGCATTTAAAAGTTTAAATCGTCTTGGTAATTCGATTTTTTTTTTTTTAAATGTGTTATTTCTAACTTTTATTCACCCAATTTTAAGCCCGGTCGATAGTGGGCCTCGCATTACTACGATTTTTGTTTTATTATTTATGAAAATTTTAAAAACCAAATTTTTTTTATTTAAAGTATCGTAACTGAAAAAAAATATTAGTTATGGAAGGCCCATAACTATAAAATTATAAAAATACAATCTGCTTGTGCCACGCCTACTTCTCCACTCTTGCCGACATTTTGTCGGGTGTTGTCTATTGATAACTAAGATGCTTGTACCTAATTTGGAAGATTTGACACTTGCCGTTCTCCAGATATACAGAAATCGATAATATTAACATGTAATTACCAAGGAGAACATACTTCAATTGCATAGTTCGATTGCACAAATTATCGGAGATACATAGCAATTGCAAAACGTATTCTTGCATAAATGGGCCTTGAGGGCCAAAAATGTTTCTGATTATACTCCAAAAAATTCTATCTATGTTAAAATTTATGAATTCATAAAAAATATTTTTATTTATAAAAGCTTTATTGAATAAATTTTCATAGGAAATGTTTTATGAATATGGGGGTTAGTGTACATTCATTAAGCTGTCAACATTTATATTCTTGTACGAATAAGTTTGAACGTGTGGAGTTCTTAAATTCTAAAACTCATTTGCAAATGACCGTGAAATCTAAAACGTGTTTACTTTTTTCCGCATAATTGTTAAGCAGTTTTTTTCATACACTCAAGACAACATAGAAAAGACCATATGTTTAGTCTGTCTTTTTGTTTGTAAAATATTGAAATTGCAGGTAGGCCTCGATTTAAATGGTCTATTGGGACCGAACAAAGTACGTGTAAATCAAAGTTAAATAATTTAAAGAATTATTACAAAATCATTATATGAGACCAATAATTTAACATACAAATTTAATTTCGGATCGTACAATTATTATACCCTCCACCACAATTAGTTGTGAAGAGGGTATACTAAGTTTGTCATTCCGTGTAAAACTTTTTTATTATTCATCTCAGACCCCATAAAGTTTATATATTCTGGGTCCTTGAGTCGATTTAGCCTAAAAGCTTCATAATTTCATTTTGAACTTTGAAAGTTCAGTTTTAAATTATTGCGTCTAAACTTCTGATATGTTCAACTAAATAAATGGGTGAGTTGCAAAACAATTACACAATAGTCTTGCATTTTAAAATGCAGCCGTGTAGAATTTTACAAAAGTGGAGTTCACTGTTTGCTGCAAATGGCCCAGCGAAAGAGCGAATGCAAAATATCTTTACTCTCTTATGAAATCTAACAGAAGTAGTGTGTATGATGTTACAAAAGCGCTACGATATTTTACATTTGTTTTTTCGCTGGGCAATTTGGACCAGACACTGAACTGCTTAAATGTTTTCATTCAAAAAGCTATCGATGCGTAAACGATAAGCAAACTGTGCATCATTAAGCTTAATGATATACATTCGCTTCTATGAGCAGGGATTAGAGAATGAGTAAAATTTTTGTATTGTTTTTTTTTTGCACAAGCAAAAGCAAAATAATTATTTTTTTGATCTCGTTACCATAATTATGAGAGCATTCTACAAGGCATTCTACAAGGCGAATTGACTAGAAGGTGAGGTCAACTCTACAACTACAATGCTTCTGTGGTCGGGTTGTCAAAAATATTGCTAGTAAAAAAAAACAGGTTTGTTTACATAAAAAACCAGTTTGTATACAAACTTTGACAAGTCGACCACCCTCACTTTCGAACAACTCAAAAGAAATAAACAAATGGTGCCAAATTGCTGGTAGTTATCCTAAGCAGTTTGGGATTGAAATCCAGCAAAATCGGTTCAGTAGGACCAGAGCTATGAAACAAAATGTGGAACCACCACCTAAAAAATTAATAATTTTGTTACAAAAAATAACATAAATGGTGGAGCAAGATACGGAATCAGAGATTCGGCACAGCCGAAGATATTTATGCATATTCATGTATGTATGTATGTATGTATGTATGTAATTGCCCAGTTTTTGTTGTAAAAATTATTGTTTTATGTTATATAATAAACAAATGTACTCAGGTATTCAAGACAAAGTCTTGACAGAAAGAGTATGGAAAAACAGAAGAAAAAGAAGAAACATGCAAATAAATTGAAAAAAAAAAAATAATAATTAATTACAGAAAATTTCAAACCAAAAATACCATTGGTTAAAAATTGTTGTTTGACTGTTGGCTGGCAGGCACCGATCGCCAACCAAGAATAAAAATTATCAATAAATTTTAATTAATTTTATGTTGTAAAATTCCTTCCTTCAGTAAAATAGTTAAATGAAAATTAAATTTGATGAACTCAAGCCTTACTAAATATCAAAATTTCAATATAAAAATCGACAGTTCAACTAAAATCACAATTGTTCGCTTTTTATGAAATGTTAAAGGTAAAAGAAACGGACGGATGGGCATCGTTAAATCACTTGAAAAAAAGAGCACTCAGTCGATCGGTGTACTAAAAGATTGGTTCAGATTTCTATGTGTTGCACACATCGCCAAAAACGTATGTTTATAATTGATTTTTCCTTAATATAACATTATCTTTAATGACAACCTGCTTTGTCTTCATTCTACAGTAAAAATTAAGTGCGGATGGCGAAATTACGGCAACACGTTGGGTATACAGATAGATATTTAAAACAGAAAAGCTATCTGTCAACAAAAATTTCGAAAAAAAAAATTTTATTTGCTGCGAAAGCTTACAAGAGGCATCTAAAAAATTGTATATGTATCAAAATATGCCTCAAAAAGGCAAAATATGCGCTAAAAACTTAAAAAATGCCGCAAAAAGGTTATTTTAATTAGACTATGCAAAAATATGCTCCAAGCGGTAAAATATGCCAAAATATGCACTAAAAAATCGATGCCAAAATTCATAAAAAGCTCTAAAACGGATAGATATTTTATTTTTGCTTTCATTGGTCGCACAAGGAAAAACATGCAATTGCATTTTTGTGGTTTCCCTCGTAATTTGTATACTTTCCTTAGTTACTTTTTATTTTTGAAAAAATTCAGAACGCAGTCCACAGATTAAATAATAAATGATTAACTATAAAAGCATAGGGTTCCTATTAGGCCGACCAATATTCGTTTTCTGTTTGCTTCTCTTTAAGAGCAAAAATATTTAAGAGTAGTTATACCAACTCATATAAATTTCAATTTTTTATATGAACATATTAATTCTATTTTACGTTATCTACCAGATAATAAGATATTTTTATTAGTATAAGAGCAAAAAATCTGTTTGACAAAAACGCATGTCGGAGCTGTAAATGTTTTATGGAGAGAATACGTAAAAATACTCCAAAAATTGTAAAGCGCATGTCTTCTTTACATACATGAAAACATATGTATGTATGTAAATTTGACATATCAGTGTTTTTGTTTTCTAAATTACTTTTATGTTTATTTTCAAAACAGACAATTGTGTATTTAAAATTATGTACATATATTTTCAATTAAAATGAAATGAAAGTATAAAAATATCGTTTTATGGTACTTTAGTATTGAAATTTTTAATCGCGAATATCGCAAATACGAGAGATCATTTTGAAAAACCATTAAATTCTACGTACTCGAATAAGCTTTAGCAGTAGGGTGCCTAGCTTGTTAAAATTCGCGACTAGCACAGTGTATTAAATAGAACTAGACATCGCGAAAAAATAACGCATAATTGTATGAAAAATTGAATAACGAAACGAACGAAATACCTACATAATTTAAAATTTTTCGCAAAAGTATAAAAATATCCTTTTGTAGTACTTTAGTATTGATATTTTTAATACACGATGAGCGCAAATTTTGAAAAAGGACATCATCATTGAATTAGCTCTACCGGTAGGGTGCCCACCTTTAAAAAAAAAAAAAGAAGTGTAGAATTGTAGTGTAGTGTAGTTATTTTAATATGCCACAAAAACCCTAGAATTATACCATCAAGTTGTGAAAAATATTTATGAAATTTTTGTATTGATGACCAAATTGTAAAGATATCTGCATTTAAATTTGTTTTAACGTAAACCATTTAACAAATTTTTTTAATGGCTCTTACAGACATTGCTTATAGCGGCTCAACAGCAGTTAAGAAAACTATGTTAAAAACGTTGATATGAAATTTCAACATTGTGTTTGAATTAGTCCATAATTGCCAATAAATTTATTCATTTATTCTTGATCTTGGAGTCTTAATGGATCCTAAATTAAACTTTGTTGCTCATATTACATTAACTGTAAACAAAGCTCGAGGTGTTATTGGCTTTATTAAGCGCTGAGCTCAAGAATTCACCGATCCATACATAACGAAGCAACTTTACGTGTCACTCTTTAGACCTATCTTAGAATATGGGTCAATCATTTGTCCAAAAACAATTTTTGTTATTCTGTTTACGTGATCTTCATTGGAGTTACTCGACAAACTTTCCTTCCTATGCTAGTAGACTGGCATTAATAAAATTGCCATCGCTCAAAAGTCGTCGTACAATGTTAAATGTATCTTTTATGGTTAATCTTATTAATGGTAATGTTTGTTGTGATTTTCTGTTAGATTCTGTTAAATTTAATATACCTTGTCGCAATACTCGTCATTATAATCTGCTTTTTGTTAAATTTAATAGAGTAAATAACGCTATTACTGATCCTTTTTCAAGGTTATGTAGACAATTTAATTCGTTGTCACAATTTGTTGATTTTTCTTTATGTTTAAATTCCACAAAGCTTAAAATTATTGTTTTTCTTTCAGTAAGGATAATATCCATTGATTAAATAAATAAATAAGCATATAACAAAAAATAGCCCCCACACTTAAACCCTTATCCCAATGCATAATTTTCTTTGCAAGGAAAATGCTTCTAGGAAATAGAGCTGTACACAGATAAAAAAGGCATCATAGCGCTAATGTACTTTGACATCAGTACTATGACAAGTGTCTTCGTTTTTGACCCCATGCCACTTTTCATTATTGGGATGTCAGCCTTAACATCACTTGGTAAAACTGACAACAAATGAAATTAAGTCTTCAATGGGATGACACATTGGCATAATAGAAATGACGAATTGGAGTCAGTTTAATAAAATATGTCATCTCTGCGATGACAAACTATTATTAAATTGAGTCATTGGGGATTGGGGATTGACTTAAGTCAAACTGAGAGAATATTATTATTTACTAAAGGTCAGTTTACACGGTAATACAATGTATTACGACATTGCAAAAAATTATGAAGAATGAGAAAAATCTTATCATGTAAAAGCAAAATGTATTGAGTAAGAAAATACGAATACAAAATCTGACAAGCGGTCGGTAAATGGTTTTTTTCTAAACCATTTTAGAAACTTATTTATTCTCATCACACCAGAGGTGTATTTTAACAGAGTATATCGAAGGTGGTAGCATTTTTATACAATTGCAAAACCAACTAAAATCAACTCAGGAAATTTTCATGTTGTTTTTGCAAAAATTTAAAACTGCAACCATCTGCTTTTTTGTTATTATTTTTGATTTTACTTGTACCATCCGTGTAAACATGAATTATACTTACAAAAGATTTTTATTTTTTTCTTTTTAACACGGAGAGAATTTCATAATATTTTGATTCTACAAAGTCGTAATATATTGTATTACCGTGTAACCTGGCCTTAAGCCGTTACATATGTTTGCTTTACTTTTGTTAAAGTCCGCTCTTTGTTTACAGAAGAACTCTCAATTATAAGACACCAGCAGCATGCCCGATATGGTATTCGTAATCATTCTACTATGAAGATTTGATGTATTTAACTAAATAATTTTAACAAATAGAATATGGGAATTTTTAGTTCTTATTTTACTTTTAAATCATTTAAACATGATAAACGTTATAATAAGACAAAAAATGTGTCATCGAATTGATGTCAATGTAGTCATAGCATAGATGACGCATGAAATATGCCAAAATTTTATGATGACATTCGTCATCGGATTGATTTCACTTTTTGCCTCATAGATGCCATTTGTAATAACATTGATGTCACAAGAATATCATCAATATAAAGAAGCATTTTCTATGAGTAAAGAAACTTAATGGTAAAAACAGCTTCTGTTAAAAACAGCAGCAACCAGGAACGTCCGGGTGCTGTTATTCGAATATAAACTGTGATCTCCGAATGGCCCAACTAATCAGCAGTACGGGTACTAAACAGGATATCGTTGGCCACAATCTACTCTTGAAAGTAAAATTCAATGCCATATATCTCTTATTATTGTTGGCATATATCAAAAGTTATTTAATAAAAAAAAATTTATTTCAGTTATGACATTGAAAGTCATTTTCGAGAGTGTTATTTGTACGAGAGCTATGTACCAATTATTTAGGGGCAAAGAAGTTTGTGTCGAGGCTATCTGTAATTATGAACCGATATACATTTTTATTGAGTTTATATTCGTGTTTTTGACAAAATAATCTTTATGTTCACACATACACAATTAAGCTAACTCAATTAGCAATTAACTCAAGCAAAATGTAAACAACTTTTGACATCATTAAAGAATAAACAAAAAAAACATTTGACTTTTGCGCAGACCTAATGGATGGACCTTTGTGTTGCTGACATTTCAGTTGCCAAATGTCAAAACACTTTGTTTAGTGAGTTGTGTTTTGCTCACTTGATATTATCAACAGGGAAACCATAAATATGCAATTGCATGTTCTTCCTTGTACGACCAATGAAGGCAAAAATAATATATTTATCCTTTTTAGAGCTTTTTATGAATTTTGTCATCGATTTGTTAGTGCCTATTTTTGCATATTTTATCTTTTGCAGCATATTTTGCATTATTTAGTCAAAAGAGCCTTTTTGCAGCATATTTTATGTTTATAGTGCATATTTTGCCATTTTAAGGCATATTTAATTACATATTAAATTTTTTTAGATGCCTACAATATCTTTCGCAGCAAATAAATTTATTTTTATTTTTCGAAAATCTGTTACTTCAATTTCGACATCTACATTAAATTTTTACTCTAAAATTGTAAGACATAGCAGGTTGTCATTAAGGACGAATGTTATGCGATTTGTATCTGGACCAATCTTTTAGTATTCCGATCGACTTAGAACCACTTTTTAAAGTGATTTAACGATGTCCATCCGTCCGTCTGGCTGGTTGTCTGTCCATGTTAGCCTTGTGCGCAAAGTACAAGCTCCAATTTTGTATATAATTTGATCAAATATGGACGCAGTCTATGCAAATTGCAAAATTCACATCCAAATTAGACTCTGTGTGTCCATAAGCTATCTTATTATGATGGTATTAAGATTAAATTCGTCCCAAAAATCTTTTACTGCAAATTAAATTATTTTCGATTCGGTTAACATTTGCTCAAAGATCCCATCCTTAAATAGCTTTAACTTCCTTTTAAATGTGAACATTTGTTAACAATTTAGCGACCGTACCTAAAATCCCTTTAAGACAAAAACCTATATGGATGTTAATATCTAGATAATATTCGGCGCAAACATCTCTTACATATATCTCTATTACCTAATGTGGGCTTAACCGATAATATTTTTAGGTTTTTTTTAAATTTTGTTACTAAATTGTTGAATATTTTGTCTTCAAATGAGCAATTTTGGATTTTTTTATGGCATATTTTAAGCAATTTGTATGGCATATTTTCAAGATTTTACTGCATATTTAATGCGCGTAAAAGACGTTTTTTCTTTGAACAGGGTGTAACCATTTTCAACAGGCGTATAACAATTTAAATGTACAAACCAAATTTCACCAAATAAGCTTTAAAGCTGCGACCTGTATTTAGCCATAAGTTCTTACCTAAGCATCCAACCAGCCGAAGAGACGAAAGTCGTTAGATCGTTTCAAAAACTGAATTTTAATCGTTCGGTATACTTAAAGATGGCACTGGGACCAACATTTTTAAAAGTTACGTGGTGGTGTGGGTATACAGAATAATAAAATTTTATTTTATAAATTTTTTTTATAGTTTCGTAAAAATTTTGTTAAGAAAATCGAGACTTAAATCCAGTCAATATTATATTTGTTTTAAAGTCAGTAACATAAATGTGATATCAAAACCAAATGTGTGTGTGAAAATAAAACTTCACATGTAGGACAAAAACGTTTTTAATTCAATCACCAATCAAGATTAAACTTTTTAGATCCCCTTAGCTTGCCTTTGATATTTTTTTTTTATACAAAATTGTTGGAATTAACAAGATTTTGCTTGTCGTGCTTTATTCCCAATTCTTGATAAATTTTTTTTTAAAGTACGAATGAAAATATGTTTTATGTGTACTGAATGAAGTCTTTTACATAATAAAGGGAGGGGTAAAACTATAAACTTAAATTTCAAATGCATTGTGTTGATAGTGCTTTTTTAAGGAACTTATGACATGTTATGTGTTTGGCAATATAAAGACATACATAATTAAATAGTGCAGACAAAACTTAAAAAAGCTCATAATGGGTTATTTGTGAAATTTGACTTTTTAATTATTTTCAATTAACCACTATAAATTTACTTTGATTTTTAATTACAAATTAAAGCTAAACTACTTTAATTGTTTCAAGGTACGAACTACCTTTGCCAACTCTACAACCTTGATTTTATTTTGGCATTTGTTCATATTTTGGTCAATGGAATAAATAATTTCAATTTAATATTTAATACAAATATGCTAAATTCACATGCACATAAACACAAACAAATGATTTGGAAATAATTCACTAAAGGACACTTAATATTCAAATAATAATAGAATTAAGCAAACACTACCATTAACACTAATTCAATACCGATAAAAACAAATATTTGCATAAAAATAAAGAGTCCTAGAAAATAAAAACATTAGAGAAAATGCCAATAATCATTTATGTAAATCGTAGTTTTGAATAATCTTTGAAACAATAGTCCGTAAGCAGAAAAAAATGTTTTTGGTGTTAAATTGTTTCTACACGCAGAGAAAGCAAATTTTTCGATAGTGTAACCACCGTCAAAACTGTTGTTAACGAAAAAAATTTTTAACATATTATGGTTACCATCACAGTAATTTTTGCGTATACAAAATTTTTTATCAACAAGTTTTGTTTGTCGTGCTTAGTTCCCAATTTTCATTCTTGATATATACACTGAAATTATTGTTGGAAAACAAGCTAGTTCCTATGCGCATTTCACTGGTTGCTTAGGCCAGATCATCAAGAAACCTTTACACAAAAATTTTAGAAAAACTTAATATATTAGATATGTAAATACAACTTTAGAGTGAATGAGAATTACAACTACTCGAAATTTTATTTGCAACGATATCAAAGCTTTAACAAAATACCAACAATAAACAGTGAGTTTAACTTTTCTAACATTCCCCTAAAATTTTCTAAAAGTTCTGGGTAAAGGTGACCTGATGATCTGGCCTAAACAACCGGTGAAAGGCGCATAGGAACTAGCTTATCATCCAACAATAAATTTCAGTGTATTTATCAAGATTTAAGGTTACTCTTATTATATAGTTGTTTACGGAAACCATATTAGAGTTGAATTAGTTTTCCATTAAGAAGCCACAACCATATTATGGTTACCTCCAAACAGGGAACGATAAATAATATCAATAAAATGCTTAGCAGCTATAACAGTATGGTTGTTTTTCATTCATGACATGCTGCTTTTGGAAAAGAGAGAAGAGAAGAAGTTGGGCGATAATCAAAACTTTGGGGCGAGGGTTGTTGCTAAGTTATGGGCTCTAACTGCAATCTGATAAATAAAAATGTTTGCATTTAGATCTGTGTTAAGAACCCCAAATTACTTTAAAAAAGAACGCTGCAAATCTGTACAACAAAACAATTTTTTTATATTCATAAATTTTGGCACAAACTATCTACCCTTTCATCAAAAAAATTGCACTGCAGCCATATTCTGTAATTCTTTAAAGCTAAATCTCTATCGCTATAAATCTGTAAAGTCGATTAATTTTTGGCTACGAATGCAATACTGTAACGTGCATTGCTAAATTTGGTAATGCCATAAAAATTTAATTCGCCGCAATTTTAGCTCTCTATGTCATCGCTAAAATATTAAATTTTGTATTATCTAGGGCATTTAAGCGATCGAGATTAGGCTTAAGCGAATTACAGAATACGGCTGCAGGTTCATATTGGCGGAACCTTGCGCATATACAATGGGGGTGAAGAGGAAGTTTTGATCTACAAAATTGTGCAAAAGTTATTTGAAGTGATTTAAACAGAAGGTGTTATTATCTATAAGGTAGACAGTTTTTTTAAGATTTCTAAAGCTACGGTCACACTTGGCAAATATGTGACGAAAAAACGTGACCGATGGTAAACTAAAATATAATTTCAATGTTTATTTTGATTATTTATTAGTTTTCTGCTATGCCTAGGAGTATACTTAGTTTTATTTTGTGATATTACTACTACACTAACTATTTACAGAAGTAGTGGTTACGCTTATTTGATCAAACCCTGCAAACAATTTCGATCGAAAAATAATCTAAATAGTTTCCCCATTTAGCAAAAATCTATCGCTTCTACTGTTCAATTCTTATTGATGTTTTTAGAAAATGAAAATATTTGTTCGTTCGTTAAAAAAAAGAACAAAATCAGATTTAGGTTTTCATAAAATTAAAAAAATTTTCCGGTGAGTGACAAAAAAAGCTTTAATTTGTTTCTACATATTTTTGGTTCTTATAAAATGAACATCTTCGTAATAAATGAAAACAAAAGTGAGAAGAAGACGATAAGTAAAAGGCATTCGTTTAAAAAACAAATCACCAAAAATTGGAAAATAACTTCGGTATTTTTAAAAAGAAAACCTAAAAAACTTATACAATTATTAAATATTCTATAAGGGTTCACTTATAATTGCATAAATATGCATTTACAGGTTCAAAAAATTCTAGAAACAATGGAACTACATACGCTCAAAAATATGTACATATGTATGTACATTAGAGTGGGTCGACCTCCATACAATAAACAAGTTTGTGCCTTGAATAGAAGGTACATATGTCAATAATGTTTCTTAAACAGTTAAATTTGTATAACCACGCCTCCATATGCAGCCATTTTGTTGTTATATATAGCGCTGCATTTTATAGTCTGATCACATCGCATCGCATAGTACGTACTCCCTCTAAAATTGGAGTTTAAGAATTACTCTGGATTTCTGATCGATATTTTTGCTTGCATTAGCAAGGCATCGACACACTGGTAAAATCAATCTGCAAAAAGTACGGGTCACTTTCCGCTTATTATAGTTTTACACTTGAAAATTTATCTGACAGCACAGATAATTATACGTTCGTAGGATGCCAAATAGAAAACGGTCTTAAATTAAGTAGATTTAAAGAAAAAATAATATACGGAAAGTGGTGCAAGCTAAATTTGCAAGCAAGTTTTAAGACTGCAGTAATTTTAGAAGAAAAAATGTTACTGTTTTGTTAAAATAGGTAAGAAAACAAAGGACATTTGTACCGAAATGCGTGAACATATTTTAAAATTTTTAAAATTGTTGGACGTGTCAGTTTACAGTGCAGACTGTAATAAAACACTAGTCTGAGTCTCAATCCCTAAGAAAGCAAGCCAAAATCTGGACGTCCACCCGAAATTACCTTACGAGTTTAGCAATATATAAAAACTGTTGTAACTTAAAATCCTAAATCAACAGCCGTGGAAAATCGGTTTCCATAGCCACGTACCAAGAAAAACCCTTAATCTGGGATATAAACAGATAAAGGCGACTCGACTTCGCACTTAAGTATGTGGGCAAATCAGTAGTCTTAAATTTAAATAATGAAATAAATATTTTCTTTCATTTAAAAATGTTTAATATATTTATTGTTGTAAATATCACCAATTTTTGGAAAATCAAAGAATTTTTAAGGCGTACGTACTATTATCTGTGTGACTGTACATATGTACAGTGTAGTAAAAAATGACACCGTTCTTCCAAAACTTCCAAAAAACTAGTGTTATCACGGAAATATCTTCTACATAAATATATGTTGATGTGCAGCAAAAGATCTTCTTTATATATTTATTTCATTTATTGCTATTATTGTTAACATTTTCATTCAACATTTTTATTTTTACTAATTTACTAACACTTTTATGAAATAATTTGTTTTTGAAATTAATATAAATTTTTGTAAACAAAAGCCAGGGTTATCCACAAACACAAAACCTGTATATGAAAAAATAATAGAAATGTACAAATATTAATGTATTGGCAATAATGTTGATTCACGAAAGAAAAAAGCTCTATTTATGTCAACTATGAATAGACGGAAGCTTTTAAATGTTTTTTAAAAACCAAATGTTGAACATTATCGTATTAATACGAAAACTTAAAGTGAGAAGACTTATGTTTTACAAAAACAGGCTGTTAGTGACTATATTTTATGACGAATTAGAGCGTTTCGGTAGTTGAATATCAATTGAATTTAGTAGTATCGCTTTTGGCTCTAAAAAGTACTCTTTTGAAGTTAATTTTATCTTATTGTTCTTAATAACAAATAGTGGGCCATTATACTGTTTATATTTCTTTGTTTTTGTTAGATGAGTCTGAGTAAAATAAAAAACAACTGAGCTGACACTTTTACAAATAATTAAAAGTCTATGACAATTGTTATGGTCAATTTCACCAATTCTTTTTAAATATAAATTCATTTTTAAATATACATAGTTTTTCGTATAATTTTGTTTAATTTGATTTGAAAAACATGTTTTAACATAAATTTATATGTAAATAAATTGGTGAAATTGTCCATTAATGTTTTAAAGTTAAAAACCTAATGTGGACAGATTTTAATCATAAAGTTTTGTCAAATAATAACTAGCATTTATTTTCAAAGCTTTGCAAAAATCATTTCATAAATTTTCAATAGAAAAATATTAAAACTAATTTTCAACAAAAATGATTAAAGTCATATTGAATAAACAAATAGTGCAAAATATCACTGCGCTCTACCCGCAGAGTGAGTTTGGGCTGTTTTATGCACTCATTTAATAATTTTTTGTACTAGAACGTGCGGTAACTTTTAGATCCAGCTGGGTCTTAACTTTCAGAACAATATAACAATTTAATTTTTAATTATTCAAAATTTAACTTTATTTTACAGATTTATGCTATTTCACATTCACGCACCACCGGTCCCAATTCAATTTAAGTAAAAACTGTCATAACTTAGGCAAATTGCTTTTGAACTCGGTATTCACTTTTTAACTGCAAATCGTTGCGAAGAAGTCAAAATTTCATGGGCAATGTTAAGTTTTACTCTTGTTACAATTTAATAACTGTTTCAATTATTTGAAAAACTTTTTATAGTGTCGAAAAAGTATAATTTTAGAACTAATTATTAGATTCTAACCTATTTTGTTGTTGCTTAATTCCGCAAAATCTACTGTTTAACTGCCAAATGTGACGAAGTAGTTCAAATTTCGTTGATAATCGAAAATTACTCTGCCAATTGCTTGGAGGGAATACGTAATAAGTAATAATAGCTTAAGAGACACGAAACCTTAATTTTTCTAACACTTTTTGCTTATATGCAAACCGGCCACGGTCAAGAATGAAAGATTATCAATAACAATTTTAATTAATTTTTATGTTGTAAAATTCCTTTCTTCATAAAAATAATTTAATGAAAATTAAATTAAATAAATTAAAAATTTGGATTAAAAACGATAAATAGTTCAACAAAATAACTACAATACTAATTATTGTTACGTAATTGTTTTGCTTTCAAATCTCTCAAAACGAAAAATTGACAAAGAAATTTTTAATTTTAGCAAAAAACTGAGATAGACCCTTTTAAACCCTGTTCACTTTGATATACATACATAGTTAAAAAATAGCTGTAATTTTTTGGCTCCCAAGGTTCATTCGTATTTACTTTCAAATAAAGGACATAACCATAAAATCGGTATCCATTAACAAAAGATTCTAAGCCGCCCTCTCAAAAGATTGCCCCTAGCGCACTGGAAAAAACCTACCACTTTGTTTTGAATTCAAAATTTTAATTTTGTTAACTATTTGATTCTTCTTTTGTTAGTGATTCTAAAGATGTTTAAAAAAATTGGGAAATAATATTTCATATCTACAAGTCATGTCCTAAAACTAAAGGCCTAACCAGAATGTGAATAACGTGGCTTGCATGTAAATCATATGTGTAAAAGCATGTTGAACTTAAGGAAACTTTTTGTTAAATTTTATGAAACTGTTATTTGCTTAAGCAAAGTGCGAAACTAATCGCACATTCCGTACGGAATCAAATGTATTTTATTTTGTGTTGTTAAATGAATTTTAGAGGCTTTTTCGCTTATTTTTGACAGTAGCTTAAGTTTGTTAATGCACATTCTGGTTGGGCCTTAACAAATTTGTCCTGAAATGCAATAATTATGACAAAATTCTCGGTTTCGATAACACAATAGTTAAAAATTTCCAAATATGAGTAATATGTCAAAAATAGGATATAATAAGTCATAACTACGGCATGGAATGTCTTGCACTTATTATTCTGTTAAGAAATCTTCTCTCGTGTAGTTTCATGTCATGCATTTTCTCTTTCTGGATCCAATCGTAGGTTGTGTATTTGTCGCTGAAGTACAAAAACATCTTGCAAAATCATTTCAAATCACAAAGCTGCTAGACATCGAACGTTAATTGGTCATCGGAAATGCTGCTTCAACACATTTTAAAATTTTAAAAACAGAAATTTTAATAAAATCATTTACTGCCCCAATTTTATATATAATTTATTAATTTTTTCTTTGAGTGCTACAATTGTAAGATTTTGATTATACCAAAAATCATTTGAATAAAAAAAATATATATGTATGAAAAAACTGTGCTATTTTCAGCAAAACCTAACATAATATGCAAATTTATATTCAGTATTCATTACTCTAGGACAAAAAATGGATTAGCGATAAAATATGCAAATATATGCACTAACAAATCGATGCCATTTTTCAGCAATATCTGTGATTCGGATAAATAAATAATTCACTAAACATTTAAACCTTCGAGGGAAACATGCACTTGCATGAAATTTCACGCCCTAGTTACATATAACAAAAAGAAACCGAAGAAAAAACCAAATGTTTGATGGAGTATTAGCAAATAAATATGTTTTCCGTTTTGCGTTAATAATTAATTATGCACGAGTTCAGAAAGAAATTATTTGTTGCTTGGGTTAATAAAAAAAAAAAATAACAAATATTGTTGTTGTGAAAATATTGATATTTTTCATGCTCTTCCGAATAAAAAAGTGTGTATTTAAGAAAAAGCGTACAAAAGAAATCTCTAAAAACCAAATGCTTTTATAGTTATGCGCCGCAATCTTTATCAGAGGATTAAAAACATTTAAATATATTTCTAAAAATTGTTACTTCAGATAAATTATAATACCCACATCACCATAGGGCAGGAGATATTATGCATTTGTGCTGATGTGTTAAATACCTAAAAATATTGGTCCTTAATAGTTTTAAAAGCGATAACTTTCTTTATAATTGTTGCTACACTGAAAGAATTTTCTTCGCAATACCAATGAATTTTGACATTAATCCCATGAAAAATTGCATTTAAAAGGAACCTATGCAGCGCTTCGTTGGATCGATGAAACCTCTTTCATTAAAAGGATTTATGAAACATTACATTAGATGTATGAATATTATTCATTGGATGAATACTTTAAATAAAGTAAAAATTTTTTTTTTTTTTTAATTATTTTTTTTTTTTTTTTAATTATTTTTTTTATATTTTCTTTTTTTTTATTTCACTTTATTTTATTTTTTATTTTTTTCTGTCTCTGGCGGGATTCGATCCGGCCAACCTCGGTGCTGATAGACTAGCTCACTACCAGCTAGTCTACCGGGGCAGTGTAATTTTTGTATTAAAAAACTATGTTTTTTACTCAATTAAGAGCGTAAATATGAGATTAAATTGTCCATAATAACAATAACAACGTTAATTGAAAGTGGATTGAAAGTTTTTGTTTCATTACTATAATGACATTTTTATTGTCATAATGAAAATTTAAATTTATGAAGGCAATTATTGAAATATGTTGCTTTTATAAAAAAATTTTTTGATTTCATAAATTTTGTGGCATACATGTAACATTCGATGTATGAAATTATTAAATCTTACATTTTTTAATTAACAAATAAACATTTTTTTAAGAAAACTATAATTTTGTATTAATTTATGAATATAGTTATGTTTGTATATTGTTTTTTTATGTTCCCAATTCAAAATTTTTTTTAACTTGGACAAACTTAAGTTTTCATATATCCAATGAAAATTTTTAACCTAATTACGAAATCCAATGAAGCGATTTTAACGAAAATACTTCATTATAACTATGAAATTCCATTTAGACAATGAACGTTTTCATTTACCCAAGGAAAGTTTTTTTATGAAAATGATTCATTAAATATATGAAGCATTTTTCTTTCAGTGTATTAGTATAAAATCTTGCAACGATGACTTTTATTACAGCTTAGTCAAGTTTTTGTACTAGAAAGCCCAAAATTGACTAAATATATGTAGACATCTAGATAATACTCGGCACAAAGAACTCTCATACACAGAATGAAAAACACTCGGAATAAATTAAGTATAAAAACTTTCTTAAAATAAGTATAAAATTCTTAAACCAAGTAAAATTAAAGATTCAACTTTTCGTTGGTAGTGCCACTCTGAGAGTAAAATTACAAAGTGAGCGTTTTAATCTCATTTGACTTATCAAAATTTTTTGCAGTTACTACAACAAAACCACAAAAGTAGTCAAAAAAATACGATTTTCTTGTAGTGTGTAGAAACAACAGAAAAAGACGAATACACATTATCCTCATGTTTAAATAGTAAAATTAGGAACTCTTGCTTCTCATTTAGTTTATATTTTCTGTTATGTAAGAGCATTTAGTTTTTAAAGTAAAAACCATATCGGGAATGATTCTGGTGTTTTATAATTGCAATTCTGTTAGGTGTAAAACGGGTTAGTAAATCAATCATAATAAAATTTACCTTCTAATTTCGCTTTTGGTTTATTTCGAGTACGAATTCGGCATTGAATCAACTTTATAAATCTTGAATCAAGCGCATTTTGAGACTGATTGAATCTTAGTTTTACTTAAATCAATCTCATTCTCGGACTATTTGATGTACGAATTCGGGATTGAATATGGATAAGTTAAGTAGTTCGCAATTGAAAATCCGTACTTCTATCAATCCCTCTGTACTTGATTCAAGATATCCATACTCAGCGTAGTATTAAAACCGCTTCGGATTAATTTTTCTTTTGAGTGTATGAATCTTAAACGCATAACATTATTTTGTTTCGCGGGGTCCCCATGGGTCGAAATAGGGTACTCTCTCGAGAAATTGTATGTAAGTACTGTGGTGTAGAGCAACAAATGGTCAGGCTTTTTCATGTTACTGTTGCTTCTTATTATTTTTATTTAATTTGTTGTAAAGCTACGGTCATACATATTAAATATTTGACCAAATAAGCAAAATCACTACTTTTGTTAATACACTCAAAAGAAAAATCAATCCATCCGTATACAAATCAATCCGAAGCGGTATTAATAGTACGGTGAGTAAGAATTTTCTTCAGTCAAATACAGAAAGATTTATTCAATTATTGATTTTCAATCGCGAAATACTTTACTTATCATTATTCAATCCCGAATTCGTACTTGAAAAAATCCGAAAATGAGAGTGATTTAAGTGAAACAAAGATGAAACCAATCTCAAAATGCGCTTGGTTTTAGTATTATAAAGTTAATGTAATCCCGAATTCGTAATTCAAATAAAACAAAAGTGAAATAAGTAGGAGCATTTTATAATGATTGATTTACTTACCCGTTTTACGCCTTATCCTTAGTGCTTTTATCTCTGTGTAGCTAGTGAGATTTAACATGGTCTTAATATCGCAAAATAAAACTAATTATACTGCTAGACATTACAAAAAACGGTTTTTTGTTAGATGTGGTATTATAATCAAAATAAATATTTAAATTAGAGGAAATTATACATCAATTTGCTTATTGGTTACGATTTTTTGATCAAATATTTACCAAATCATCTATGTCTGTGTTCAGATGGCTCATGTCTTATTGACTAAATTGCTACTTTCATGGCGAGTATGACGAGGTGAAAAGAAACGTGTACACAGTTTCATGTACTGTCAGTACGTTTTGCTATTTTTTTTTTTTTTGCTTTCTTATTCGTATTTGAAGACTATAAAAAAACATAGCGTCAACAAGACATGAATTGTTTGAACTCCAATGAAAGAAAGTTCAATGCAGAAATAATTCGAATCAAAAGACATGTCACATGTGCCGTCTGAACACAGACTAATATTTCTTAAATCTTATTCTCATTAATGCATGTATTTTTCTTCTGTTTATATTTCATTTAACACAATGTTTATGAAAATTATAATTAATCAAATATAACACAGAAAATATACAACGCAGTCTACAGGTCATTGAGTTATGATCCTTGTACAAAATAAATTTTAATGCTGCTTTTTCTCCTTAAGTTGCAAAATATTTATTAACTACAATGAACAAAGATTTAAAAAATTTTAGCTAAGTTTAATTTGAACTTTTTAAATAAAAGAGGCAATATTTATAATTTAAGGATTGGGGGTTTGTTATTTAATTAAAGTTTACAATTTGAATACCCTTCACCACAACTGGAAAAAATATATATAAGTTCGTCATTCCGTCTTTAATATTCATACTAGACTCTATAAAGTATATAAGTTGTGGGTCCTGATGAGTAGCGAAGTTGTTTTAATGTTGTCCGTCTGTCCTTTGAAATGGGTTTTCCGAAGAGCCCAGATCTGCTGGGGACCAGATTGTTATACAATTACAAAACATTTAGTACCGAACAGTTTGCTATTAAAATTCAGCCAAATCGGTTCAGAAATGGAAATATGAAAAAAACACCAAGACTGCCTGTAATTTTACCCACAAATTTCTTGTTGTTTTTTTCGTATATCTGGAGAACAGAGAACGTACACGCAGAGAAAAAATATGGTTGGGCATGGTGTCGGCAACAACACTTTATTTATTGTAACAATATATTGTTGTAGTACACAAATAATTGTTATTTTTATTTAATATCAACAATATTATAGTTACTGTAAACATATCAATGTTTATCGCAATTATAAATATGAGTATTGTTGACCGAAAAATATTTTTTTTTCTTACAACTAAATTATGATAACTTTCAAAACATATTATATTACCCACAACCATATCATGATATTTAATAGCCATAACATGATAACTTTCTATACATTAATCATATTATTTTTAGAATGCAATCAAACTATTTTAACTCTAACAATATTATGCTAGCGCCATTTGTAAAATTATTTTAAATCAGTTGTGTCGTTTGTTTTATATGTGAGCGGTTAAACAAGATAAATTACCATTAAAAATAATAAATTTAAAGAAATTAAAATAATTAATAGTGCAAAATATCGTAGTAAAATCCAACAACAAATACTGGACTCCGCTATTTTATTTACATCACGAAAAATTGCAAAAAGTCACAAAATAAAAAATCGATTCATAAAAATTTTAATTTATTTTATATTGTTATGACAGCTTTTAAAGGAGCTGTATCAAAATATGATTGCTTCTAGATTTATTATGATTAACATGACAATAATATGATTAATTTCTTAGCTTATTATGATTAACATGATAATAATATGATTGCATCTTAATATATTATGATTTACGTGACAATAATATGATTCCTTGTTAACTTATTATGATTAAGAGATTAATAATATGATTAAGGGAAAAATATTATGATGTAATATTACGAATATATTAAGGCATAATATGATTCAATAATAATCTTAATATGGTGACTACAATCATGAATCTTATCATAATATGTTGCTCTTAGAATATGTTTACCAATGTTTACCACAACCATGTTTTTTCTTTGCGTGTAGCTTTTAAGCCTTGTTTATAAGATTTTTAGGACATATGCATGAAAGTTTTTCTTGGGAGTCAAAAATTAATTAACAAGGTGTGTGGTTGTGCTAAAATCCCATTTCATACTATTGATAAACTGAAATTTATTGTTGATGGCATAAGCTATTCTTATGCGCATTCCACTGGTTCTTTAGGCCAGATCGTCAGGAGATTTTAACCAAAGATTTTAGAAAAACAAAAGATTTATATAATTATAGAATTATAAACACCAGTTTTACTTGTACCAATATCAAAGCTTAACCTATTTCGTCCCATCGATTTTTTTTTCGAGTAACTTTATAAAACTTGGTGGTTGATAGATAATTTGGGACTAGAAAACACGAATCTGAAGTCCAATTTTTTTTAGATATTTTGTTTTTGAGAAAAATAGTGTTCGATTAATCCAACATTGGGCACTATTAAGCATTTTGATTTTATTGCTCCTAATATGGAAAACCTAAAGTTTTTATAAACTGAAACTAAATAATTTTATTTTTTATAGAAAAAAAGAACAAGGCATTTATTAAAATTAAAAATTTACAGTGACCTCGATTATCCGACACGCACAGAACCGGGATGAGCATTGATAATCAAAAAATGGTTAATATATAAATCGGTGATTCATCGTTAAATTTAAATTATAATGTAAAATAAAACACATAAATTTGAAAGTGAACTTGAATGGTGGTCATAGTGTCCATGGAAATTTTTATTATCGGTTGAAAGAATAATGTATGGCATTAAATGTACGAAAATGATATCAAGGAAATGTTGGCCATGACTTCGCCTGAGGTGGTCCATTCGGAAGGTCCAATTTCGGGCTACTCATTCGAGCATAGCGACTGGAATCTCGCGAATAACACGAGTAATGTTAGTTTCCAAAGCGTCAATCGTAGCTGACTAATTCCTGAAGACAGTTATTACATATCTCCAGAGAAAATTCACCATAGAAAAACATGAAATTAAGTGCTCACCAAAATGTATGGCTCGTAGCGCTGTCTTGTTCAAACCAGATCTCACCGAGACCATGCGCTTGATTTTTAAGTTGCTATACTAGTGCTGTTACATTTACAATTTTGGCGAAAGTAAGGTAATTGCTTAAGATATTTTCAAGGCGTTTGACAGAGTTTGGTATGGTGCACTCTTGTCGAAACTTATTGCATTTCGTGTCGGTGATAATTTCTCTCGATTAATATTGAGTTTTATCAGAGGTCACTCTATACGAGTGATTTTACAACGAAGCTCAAAAATTATTAAGGGGTGCCGCAAGGCTCCGTTCTTTCTCCTTCTATTTATATCTCTTATTTTTCTAAATGACCTCCTATGTCAAACTTCCAAATCTATCTACTCTTTTGCAACTGACAGAAACCTTTGCCATTCGTAATCATTTGATTATAGACCAAATCGTACAATGCATTACAGGGAAAATTCGGTTTTTGGCCAGACTGTTCGTATGTGGAATAACCTTCCTGCTGAAGTCTTCCCTCTCACTGTCAACATGAATAATTTCAAGTCGAATATTCACAGGTACTCTACCTCTTCTCTCCTTTCCAACATATTTTCCTAGTTCCAACCCAATGCAATTCATTAGTAGGGGCTAACCCCTGAGTGCTGGTCCTAACAAAAAAAAATAAAAAATTGACGGTACCATTCTTATTTTCCTTAATTTTAAAAAAACTTGGACCAATGATTGCACTCTTAGCTACAGCTGTAGTAGGCCGATTATGCGCACCGTAAGTTCCCCGAATTGCACGAAAAACATTTCTCACAGCACGCTTATTGTTCAGCAAAAACAGAATAAATTAATTTCCGTTTATTCAAATGAGTGAAAAATGGTAATATGCGATGATTCAGTTAGCCTTTCAGTGAAAAAACAAAAGTGCTTAATAGTGCCCAGTGTTCGAAAAATCGAACACTGCATTTAAAAGTCAAATAACAACAACATAATTGAAAAACACGAAAATGTTTTTTCTGTTTAATCGCTTTTTAATGAAACTGCATTTTCACTTTTTTAATTTTTTTATATATTTCACAAGAGTTCAGTTTTTAAAACTATGCTAAAATTAATGCTCTTTCTTCCCCCTTGTTATACAAAAAAAAGTTGTGATACTAATTAAAAACTTAATCAAATTCGCACGAGTAAACAAATTAATAGTACCAATTAAACGGTTTAATTCACTTAATTAAATGTTTAATTCACTTGATTAAACGTTTAATTAACTTGATTAAATATTTAATTAAAATTGAAATTTAATTTTTCTGTGTAAGAAGTATATACAAATCTACAAAGTTGAATTCATTGTTTTACTTAAGTTATTGTATTTTTATCTTCAGATCAAATTTAATTTGTTAAAGAGGGCCATTGTCCTAAGGGTCAGCGGCATCCATACAATGATTATACTACTGACTTGCTTTCGGCTGTGGAATAGAAATGGTTTTTTTCTTACGACAATACTGTTTTACATTTACCATTGGTTTGACTAAGGAGCTCAGCTGCTTTTGGAAAAATGCTAGCTTCATACACTAAGTAGCATTAGCACCTAGGGGTTATTTTTTCTCAGGCCGAACTCTCCCACAAGTTTTAAAAAGTCAGGATTTAAAGGATATCCTTTCCGGTGACTTTAGGTAGTAAGCCACAGCCATCTCGTGATCACCGAAAGTATCTTTTCAATGGAAAAGAGAAGCTTCCACAAAAATAGTATTCTTGATATATGCAAAGCATTTCCAGCAAGAAGCCTACTAATGGAAGCCTCGAACAATATTTAATCTGGTGCCGCACCACCGGGGACTTCTATCTCTTGTGGTACTATACAGAAAAAATGTTTACCAACATTTTTGCAATTAATTCAATAATGCTGTTTCAAACCATTTTTTTTTTTTTATTGTTCCAATTAATTATAATGTTTGTGTGTATATTTGCAAATATGAAAACATACACACAAACTTTAAAATATTTAAAATTTTCAAACAATTTTTTAATTGTTTCAATTAACTGTGTTTATTGAAAAAAAATATTTTAATTTGTGTTTACGTTTTATTTAGCCTCTTGATTAAAACTGAACAGCAAGAAAAGCTCAAACTTACAAATGTGTTAATTGATATGATTGAATTGTTTGCTGGCAGAAAATCAGTACGGAATTTAATTAAAAGTACAAATTTCTAACAAATACGTTAATTGAAGTTGGTTTTTAAATTTTTTCTGTGCAGGTAGAATCTCCGGTCAACCACGATCGAAAGAGATGGTGAAGTTCTCTTGTGATCTGTCAATTTTGGGTTTATTACGAATCTCAGGTATTGACTGCACCTGATTTCCATTGGGAATGTAACACCAGAAAGTGAAATTCAAACCTCCGGGGGGAGTTACAAAATGCAGTTAACTTTTCACCACGTTCTCAATTACATATGTACATATGTAAATGTTTTAGTGCCGAAAATTTGTTTCTAAAAATATTATTTAAAATATGTGCAATATTGTTTTTAGATCATATAAAGAATATACTTTATGTATATTCCGGACTTTTTTGAAAAGCCAACTGTTTCGTTTGCACTCTTTGTCACTCAAAAGTATGAATTAAAAAAGTATGGCAAGTGCGTTTGTTTAATAAAAATTTTATTATTGTGAAATTATTATCTTATTGTAAAATGTATGTTTTTATGTATACATACATACGAATTTTTTATACATATAAAGAAAGGATTTTAAGAGTTTAAATTTTACAAGGACACTATACATATATGTTTTTCACAATTTTATTTATTTATTTATTTATTGAATAGCAGAATTTTAAATTTGTTATGACTAAAATGTATAATTGCACAGAATTGGCCTTCCTCAAACCCAATTATTAAATATTTTCCAGTTGTGCCAGATGCTTTGTAATTGCCAACGTTTCCGCCGAATTATTTTAAAAACCTAATGAAATGTAGCAGTCCGAGAAGATTGTGACTATATTTCTGAATGGCATTCAAACAAGTTGCAAATGCTACTAACAGCTTTAAATCTTTTTTTTTTTTTTTTTTTTTTTAAATAGTTCACCAAATTTTTTTTTTTTTTTTTTAATTCCCTATGCTATTATTAACAAGAAAAATATAAAGGTTCTTTTTCAAACTTGCTTACTTAGGAATCGCATTTAATCCAAAACGTGTTATAATAGTAAGGGTCCTCATGATATCGTTTATAAGTCTCGTAAACTGTGCAAACTGTGCATTCTTACGCCCTCGTAAATGAACTGTCAAAAATTGTATGAGAATTCATTTACACAAACTGCTTAAATTTGCCCAACAATTTTGACTCGTAAACTTACGCAGTTCAATTGTGCATTTATACAGACAAATTTTTTTAATGCTTACCGCCGTTTTCAATGAAAACTTCAAGTGTAAATAAATCACAAACAATAAATTCTTGTAATAATACAAGCATATTAGTCTTTTGGCTTTCTTTATGCATGTTTAAAAACAAATTTCATTTATAATTTACAAATTCCAATTTTTTATTATATTTTTGATTATTTTTTTTTTAATATATTTTTTATTGACGTTTCTGTTTGAAATGACATTAATTGTTTAAAATTACACAAAACTTAAAAAGGATCTTCATGAAACGAGTCTCGCAAGTTTACCCATTTGCACAAATGGTAATTTTAAGCAACATCATGAAGACCCTTATTGTATTACTTAGAAAACTTACATGTTCTTGTACCTATATTTAAATTTATTTCATTTATGGCCATTTTCTCATTAGGCAATTATCTTTTTTCCCAACGAAAAACTGCACATTAAAGAAATTTGGTTTTCTCAATGTCTCATTTGCTTCGATTTTATCGCAAAGCTAACCGGCACTCATCTGCCAATTATTTATTTTCTTTTTATTTGCCGTACAGATAAATTCAATCAGCTGACTCCCAACTTTTACATGTATTTTGAGTGGCGTTGCCAGCTGAAAACAATGTTTTTTGTCGGTATATTGAGAAACCCAAAATCGTTAACGGACGGTTTTGGTTCAATAAATTTATGTTGACATTAAGTAACAGGCAGTTTGTCGATACATTGAGAAAATGGCCATTAGTCTATTAATAAATATGAAAAAAAAAAAAAAATTAAAAAACAATAATAACAGGAACTAGCTTATTAAATAATTGACTTTACTGTACATTCTAGTGCTTGAAATAAGTCGAATTTGTATTTTCTTATTCTCTTTTATTTTACTGAAACAGCCACTGTGTAATTTAAACCAGACCAACTTCAGAAGGATTTTGCTGGCCAATTTTACTAACAACTCTTCTGAAAAAAAGCTTCCGTTTCAATAAATAGAGTATTTTGCCATTGGTCCTTTTAGAACCAAGCCACAGATATAGAGCCGACAACGCTTTAATTATAATATTTCATTTAGTAGAGTTACGTTTTGACAAAAGTATGCAAATTATTTGGGAAAAAGTGTTGACACAAAGTATTTAATAGAATCTTTTTTTAAAAACTCTTAATTAAGATAAGCTAGAATATTTTTATGGTTCCCATCCGTTCTGTTTTATACAGATCAGTTCTGTATTATAGAGCTTTGTTCTGTATGAAATATTTTTAGCGAAAAACCTTTAATTGTTCTGTTTTTAAATTGACTGTTCTGTATTTCTGCTGTATTTAATAATGTTACGTTACTGCCTTTCAATAACGTTTTGGTTTATTTCCTTTATAATAAACCGTTTCGAGTTCTTTATTGCACTTTAATAAAATTAAATAAACACAACACTTTAAAGTATAACACTTATTTATTAAGAACTAATGCCCAATTTTCAGGATAGTATTTAAATCAATATTAAGTTAATTTTCATAACAAACTTAAATCGTATTTAAAACAGATTGGTTTTTTGAGTTTTATGTGAAAAGTCTTATTTAGTTAAGATAAAAGTATGGTATACAAATAAAAAAATATAAAAAAGTGTATTTATTTACAAGGTGGTCTGAAAAAAAAACAGCTGACTGTTAATGCTTTGCCTTGCTAAAATATTACAATGGAAACTTAAGTTGAAATTAAGTGTACCACATCGGTGCATTAAGTTTCACTTAAGTTTTTAGTGAAGAAGAGAATTTTGTATATAAAACGATTTTAAAAATAAATGTGTTTTAATATCAATCCTGAAAATTGGCCATAAGTCACTTTAACAACCGTAATTTATAGCTTTTATTTACAACTCACTATTGTAATCAACACACTTCGAACGTTTACAGTTTTCTCCGCGTAATGCGCTCTTAACTTGACAAAGTCTGAACTAATACTGTTTTTTGATGCTAGCCGCCGCAAGTATTTATACTGTAATTCAGCCATCTAGAACATTCGAAATGTTTCTCGAAGGTTCGAGGCTTTACTTATTCACCACTCTATAGTCAATTATGATTGGTGGCGTCACTTAAGTTTACATAATTTCACCACTTATACTAAAGCTTTTTTAACGGTCATTTCTAGTTCCTTCTGCACATTGGGATTAAAGTGTACACAGAAAAAATTATTTTTCCAATTCAAACAAAAAATTTGTAGAATCAAAAAATTTTTTGTCTGAAATCGGTCCTATAAACAAATTCGCATATTCAAACAATTTATTTGCATTTTGTTTATTGAAAAAAAACACTGATTTTTTCAAACAAATAATTTAACTGGATCAAACAAAAAGTTAACTGATATACTAAATTATATACTAAATTTCAAAATCCAAAAAAAAAAAGGTTTTTGCACAAGCAATGATGCGCACACAAGCAGGCACTGTATTAGAAGATGATGGCAGAGAGAGCAGAGCGGCCGGCTGGCTTTGAGACACATTTTTTTGTTGGAATAATTTTTGAACGAAGTCTTTTTTTATACACACAATGTTTTTCGTCATCACTCACTGTTGCTGTATCCTTTCCTTTGCTAATGAAGAAGAAATGTAACCCAAAAACTGCGACAGACCGACTCGATATGTTTTTTGTCATCATTATATTTTTGTATTTGATGTATTTAAGCAAACAGTTTGAAAAAATTGAATACGGGATTTTGTTTTTTTTAACCAACTTTGAAACCAACCAAAAATTTATTTTGTTTCTTATAATGTTGTTGTTGTTTCTGTTGTTTAAAAAGAGTGAAACGTTTTTTTACCTGCTATTTTTTTGTTTTTTTTTACTTCAAACCTCTTTCTTCACTTCATCTTTCTTACTGTTGTACTTTTTTAAAGTGTCCAAAAATAGACTGTATGTGTTTTTTGTTGTAGTTCTTATATTTCACATTAGAAAGTGCTGCTTGCGATCAAATAAAAAAATGCAAAAAGACGACAACATTAAAAAGCGTTAAATATTTCATACAAAATTATGAAAACTTGAAACCAATTTCGCGTGTATTATATTTTTGAATGGTTGTCAACATTTTTGTTGGTCAAATAAAAATCAAACAAAAATTTTAATTGAATCAGTAAAAAAATTTGTAGAAATTAAAAAAATTTTCAAACAAGCGTTTGTTTGAAAATAATTCGGCAATAATTTTTTCTGTGTACAAAATTATAACAATTTTTAATAACAATGTAAACTAATAAATACTTAATAACTAATCCATACAAGATAAATAATAATTACAACTAATTCTTAAACAATAATTACAACTTTACTTTCGTAACAATAATATAACTAAGATATCCATTCCTAATTTATCTGACTTGTCTTTACTGGAAACCTGAACAGTTTTTCTTGCTTTTTGAAAACATTTTAAGGACCTATAACTGCAAAAAGTAAAAAAAATCTTATTTTATGCCTTATTTATTCTTAGGAACATTCCAAGTTCAAGAACACTCATTTTGACACTAAGTCATCGTCCAGAATTACAATTTTTGTTGCAGCATTTTTTTTAAATTCTGCTTTGAAATTGCATTGGTGTCCAGATTATGAAATTCAAGTCTTTCAGTTTTTGTATTTTCATCTTGCCTTTCCTTTACTCATTTTTTTTATTTCATGTATAAATTCAATTACACCTACGGCCAACTTCAAGTTGAAAAGTGTAAGAATTACAAAACAAAACAATATTGCAGAGTACGTGAAACTGAGTACCCTTCTACAATTTTCTCACCTCTCTCAACAATAAACTCAAGAATTTCTGTAACTAAA
Organism: Pollenia angustigena; assembly: GCA_930367215.1. Lineage (NCBI taxonomy): Eukaryota > Metazoa > Arthropoda > Insecta > Diptera > Polleniidae > Pollenia > Pollenia angustigena. Next base: position 180,479,108 of record OV884057.1, on the reverse strand, counting down.
ATTGCAAGTATGGTCGATGACTAACGAAACAATTAAATTATACCAAATACCATGCAGCGGAAGTTTAACTGAGGAATGTGATATGGTTTACATAGGTACAACAAAAAATAAACTGAGGACCAGAATCGCTGGTCACAAATCTGATAACAAATTAAAACTCAGTAATCCAACACAAAAAACTGCATTGGTAAAACATTGTCTGGAAAATAAACACTACCCTAATTTTACTGAAGTCAAAGTTTTACAAACCGAACTTAATTACAAACGAAGGTACATACTGGAGATGCTAAACATCATAAGAACAAAAACAACACAGCGTATCAATTTTAAGAGCGACATAGAGAGTACTTGTTCCAACAACTACATACATTTAGTCAACAAAGGGAATAGAAAAATGCAATAATATTATTAAGTTTAGTAGTAATTGTGATGACGAGTTAAAAACAACTATAAGAAATTTTGTTTGTTTATTTAAAATCCATTGTGAGTACGTTTGTCAATATATAAAAATACTGTTTAAGAAAAATCTACTGTTGTTGTATTACTGTTGTTAATATTGTGTTTATCGTTTGTTTATGAAAATTGTCAATTATACTTAAATGTATTATTGTTTGTTCACTTGAAACTAAATTATACTTACCTTTTGTATTGTTTTTATATTTAAATTAAAGATACTCCCTGAGGATGCTACTCGAAGAGTAGCGAAATATTGGAAAAAATAAAGAAGAATTTTAAAGAACAATCCAGGCCTCGAGCTCAACTATTTTATTTTTATTATTAAATTGGAAAGGTCAAATAAAAAACAACTTAAATATCAGTAAAAAATAGTAAAAACTTTTGTGTTCTCGAACGCAACTATTGTATCGGCACCATCGTGTCAAAATTCATATTTCGGGAGCATATGTCAATGGGCACTATGTAAACAAATAGGTCGACTTCGTTGATTTTCTAAACCAAATAAATGTCATATATGCAGATAGTTGAGCCCAATTTAATCAACCCAGTTTTTTAAGTATGGGCCCTATAGTTCGGGAGGATACTTATTTAGGCCAGGCTAAATAATATTTTGATCTTAATCTTTTTTTATACTTAATACTATTTCTATTTAATCGTTATTGTTTTAAAAACATTATTTTGCGAAGAAAAGAGTAATAGATTGTCCACGAAATGATTATTCATTAACCGATTTTGATTATTTTCACTTCTCGTATTCTTCTAAGTTTTCTTACGGTGAAAGTGAAAAAAAAGTACAAAATTATATATTTATGGGTAAAAATTAGCTGCCGTGGTGGTTTTGTTTATATTTCAGCCATTTGTGGACCGATCTTGCAGAATCTTAAGAGCAGACTATTTATGATATAAATATAAAGCAACCAACTCCCCATCATGTCTCTGCTTAAATTGGTTTAATCAACTTTAATACACAAAAGGACCCAGGTCTTAGGCTTAGAACTGCGATACATATATAAATATTAGACTGGTCGCAATTTATTTATTTTTAATTTAATTGTTTGCGCTGCTTAAAATATGATGTTTGGTGTAAGAAATCATGACCTAATTTTTCAGGTCAATCCGACGGTGCCTAGCCGTGCCGGGTGGGGCCCAAAGTTCCCCCCCCCCCACTGCTTATTTGTCTCATCTTGAGGCATCCTAGGCGCTACACGGGCCAAATATAAGAATTTTATTGCCGAATTTCGGCTTTTTTTTTAGTTTTTCAATAAGCTAAAGCGTTTTTGAGTTGCGCGAACATATGTTGTGCAACATCCTTAATTTTCGAAAAAACGGCTAGCACCACTGGATTCAGCGACCCCGAATTAGTTAAAATTAGTTAAAAATCTTTCCTTCGTATCATACTAAAATATTAAACTGCAAATACTTTAATCTATCTATACAATATACAATTTCTTAGTATGTCAGGATGTTTGCATGTATGTCCTATTCTTTCCGCAACTTTCTGAAGCCATCTGATGACATATGAAGCTGAAATTTGGCACACTTGAAGTACTTTCTCTGCCGAAGATCGTAGCGTAGTCATATTTTTGATTTTCGGCTTTTCAACTAGTATAACTATAAAGATCTGATAGAAAAGAAGTTTTTTTTTATAAAATGGGGAACTTTGGGCCCCACCCGGCACGGCTAGGCACCGTCGGATCGACCTGAAAAATTAGGTCATGATTTCTTACACCAAACCTCATATTTTAAGCAGCGCAAACAATTAAATTTAAAAAAAAAAAATCCCATACAAGATGCGACCAGTCTAAAATATATATATTGCAGAAATCACAATCGGAATGACAAACATATGTTTACCCTTTCTACAGGTGAAGGCCATTAAAATTTATAAATGTAGATCAATTTTAATATACGTAATTGTAAAAACATTTGTACACATAAACACACTTCCTTTTCTTAATATTATTTATTTTACTAATACCCAACAAACACGAAGTCAAACCTTTGATATGAAATGACTTTATCATTTGACTTCAAACACAATTCTCAAAGGTTTTTTAAATGTTTGATTTTAACATTTAAATTCAAATTAATAATGATTTGAAAATAAACATTTGACATCAAATGTTTTATCAATTTGATGTCAAATTGGTATCAAATGTTAAATTCAATCCAAAACTAAACTTGGCAATACTTAAGCGGAATATAAATGGAAACATAAAAAATGGCGATTAGAGTCACATTTATTAGACTGGTCGCAATTTATTTATTTTTAATTTAATTGTTTGCGCTGCTTAAAATATGATGTTTGGTGTAAGAAATCATGACCTAATTTTTCAGGTCAATCCGACGGTGCCTAGCCGTGCCGGGTGGGGCCCAAAGTTCCCCCCCCCCCCACTGCTTATTTGTCTCATCTTGAGGCATCCTAGGCGCTACACGGGCCAAATATAAGAATTTTATTGCCGAATTTCGGCTTTTTTTTTAGTTTTTCAATAAGCTAAAGCGTTTTTGAGTTGCGCGAACATATGTTGTGCAACATCCTTAATTTTCGAAAAAACGGCTAGCACCACTGGATTCAGCGACCCCGAATTAGTTAAAATTAGTTAAAAATCTTTCCTTCGTATCATACTAAAATATTAAACTGCAAATACTTTAATCTATCTATACAATATACAATTTCTTAGTATGTCAGGATGTTTGCATGTATGTCCTATTCTTTCCGCAACTTTCTGAAGCCATCTGATGACATATGAAGCTGAAATTTGGCACACTTGAAGTACTTTCTCTGCCGAAGATCGTAGCGTAGTCATATTTTTGATTTTCGGCTTTTCAACTAGTATAACTATAAAGATCTGATAGAAAAGAAGTTTTTTTTTATAAAATGGGGAACTTTGGGCCCCACCCGGCACGGCTAGGCACCGTCGGATCGACCTGAAAAATTAGGTCATGATTTCTTACACCAAACCTCATATTTTAAGCAGCGCAAACAATTAAATTTAAAAAAAAAAAATCCCATACAAGATGCGACCAGTCTAAAATATATATATTGCAGAAATCACAATCGGAATGACAAACATATGTTTACCCTTTCTACAGGTGAAGGCCATTAAAATTTATAAATGTAGATCAATTTTAATATACGTAATTGTAAAAACATTTGTACACATAAACACACTTCCTTTTCTTAATATTATTTATTTTACTAATACCCAACAAACACGAAGTCAAACCTTTGATATGAAATGACTTTATCATTTGACTTCAAACACAATTCTCAAAGGTTTTTTAAATGTTTGATTTTAACATTTAAATTCAAATTAATAATGATTTGAAAATAAACATTTGACATCAAATGTTTTATCAATTTGATGTCAAATTGGTATCAAATGTTAAATTCAATCCAAAACTAAACTTGGCAATACTTAAGCGGAATATAAATGGAAACATAAAAAATGGCGATTAGAGTCACATTTTTTACTTCGTGGTTAAATGTGTTTTGCAAGTGAACAATTTATTTATTGTGAAAAATAAAAAATTATTTGTGAGTATTTAATTACAAGGATTAAAAATAAGAATTAAGAAAAATAACACGGAAAAGTGAAATTGAAGAAATTAAAATTTTGTTGTATGATTGCGGTGCCACCATTCTCAAAATAAAAGGTAGCCAATTATTTCGTCGTTGCTAGAATAGGAGGACGGAAAGAATATTATTTAATCTTTTAGCTATGGGGCCAAATGATTATCTCACAGTGTATTTAAATAAATAATGAATTTAAATTAAAAAAATAAAATGTTTTTTATTTACGTTCCACATGGTATTAAAATCCACATTTGAATAACATTTGAAAATTACATATGAAAGCAAGTTGAAAAAAAGGCATTTTTCAATTTGAAAATAATTTCCCCTTTTTGTTGAGAACGCTATGATTTTCAAATGATTTTCAAATCATTATCAAACGTTTGTCGTTTAAGAAAACGTTTGATTTTAAATCATTATCAATTTGAAATCAAACCTCCATGTTTGTTGGGTACACATATTAATGAGCATGTATTTGTAAGAATTTGTTGCTTATATGTATGCAATAGAATTTAAAATCAAATTAAATCAATTACTCTATATTAGTGAATACAAATAACATATACTTGACCTTTTCATATCTTTACACGATTTCCATCTGTGGGCTTAAGTAAAATAGATAATTATTAAAATCTCAATTTAACTTCTCCTGGGCTTATACGATATACATATGAACATATCGCACTTGATCAACAAGAGAGTATTAAATTAAATTTTTTTTATTTTTTTCACTTTTTGGAAAAAAACGACACGTAATATTCATATCTACCCGTTGTTAATTTATTATACTATTTTGTATCCTTATTGGTATGAATAGGTTGGTTTAAAATTCTTTTTCATATGCCTTTAATGTAAAATTAAAAATTGTTTTGCTTCTACTGAAAATTTTTAAATTTTGAGCTAATACGATCTTGTTGAATAAGTGCGATATTATTAACATTTACTTTAAGATAAACATAAATCAAATTAGCCACTCAGTTTTTTACATTTTCCTCTAAATGTCGATAGTACAGAGTTTTGACATTCAAACTCCTTGCTAGGAAGTTCGAGCTATCTAATCTCTTGCTGCGTGTTTTCTGTCAACAGCTCCTGTTAAATAGTAACAGGACACAGATGTCTCCTCCTAACAACCGAACCACTCCACTAGTTCCAATTGCAATTTGGAAAACATCTAACCGCGTTAGTTTGGGTATCACCATCAGCCACCTCGTGTAATCAAGTTTACCGACATCATTGTAAGAAAAGCATTCTGAGCCAGAAAGCCTAGTCTTTGTTCGGTAACACTAATCTTTTGTGAGGAAGCCTGCTACAAACCAAGATCTTATTTGGTTTCAATCATACCCGTGCAGAGTAACATCCGAAACATAGGAATTTTCACACTCCACCTGAACCGAAGGTCGGTCATTATCGAATTCAAGAGAGGCTACTAATTCATACATAGCGAAATGCTCACTACACCATATTTACCTGCGCAGAGTCACAACCGAAACATAGGACTTTTCACACTCCACCTGAACCGAAGGTCGGTCATCATCGAATTCAAGGGAGGCTACTAACTCATACATAACGGAAGCTCACTACGCCACCATCATACCTGCGCAGAGTCACAGCCGAAACATAGGAATTTTCACACTCCACCTGAACCGAAGGTCGGTCATTATCGATTTCAGGGGAGGCTACTAATTCATACATAACGGAAGCTCACTACGCCACCATCATATCACTCCTTCTCATCCTTCTCTCATACCTCCAAACGTCAAACCCGGCCATACCGAGTAAGTCCATCATAACATCCTTCACATCCTTCAACGTCCTCTTCCTCCACAAATAGTGTTACTTGGCAAAAATTTCGGCTCTCTGACCCAGATCCCTTGACATTACAAGATTCTCCATTGCAAATGGTAGGCAAAAATGATTCCTCAACCAATGATCAGTACAGGTGCTGCTAGTCACCTGCGGGCCACTGATCCCCGAGGAGAACCATATCACCTTAATTACTATGGTCAATACTTCACGTCATTGAATAAATTCAAGGACGCTAGACTTTCGGAATTTCGCACCGCCACACAGTGGTATTTCTTCATACATCTAACTGCAAAAAATAGAAGGAGTGATCCTACAACGATGAAATTTTGCACACATGTTTAAATTTAAGTAGAAAAGAAAAATACAAAAATACAAAAATCCGTCGACTCCTTGGGGTACCTCCCTTGGAACGCCATTTTTCTACGAATTTTTGTCCTCAATGTATAGGTTGCAATTCGCAACGGAATTTGATAAAATTTAGCAAATGTCCATAAGTTGATCTAAAAAAGAGCACTACATATTTTGGATGAAATCCGTCGACTCCTAGTGGTACCTCCCTTGGACCCCCATTTTTTTGCTTTTTTTCTTCTCATCGTATGGGCCGCAATTCGCAACGGAATTTGATAAAATTTGGCAGATGTCCATAAGTTGATCTAAAAAAGAGAACCACAAATTTTGGTTGAAATCCGACGACTCCTAGGGTACCTCCCATGGTCCCCCATTATTCCACGTAATTTTCTTTTCAATGTTTAGGGCGCAATTGTCAATAGAATTTGAATTAATTTGGCACACGCGTATTAATTGATAAAAGAAAAAACTAAAAATTTTGGTTGAAATGCGTCGTCTTTTATGTAACCTAAATGAAAAAATTTCGTATAAATAGAATTCTCATTGAAAATACTAGTATTATTTAATAAAAGAAATGCATTTTATTCATCAAGTATCATATCTTTAACTACATCATCCAATTCTAAAATATTCTTATGAGGTTGACGTCTTAAGCTACTAATATATGGATCGGACGACTCAAGCAAACGATGAAAAAAAAATTTCATAATATTCAAAATGAATTATTTTTAATTAATTTTTTTTTAAAGATGTATTTACTTTCTAACCAAGTCGCGCTTCTCCCCAACGATGTAAAAAATGACCAAAACCCTCTTTTGAACTGCCTTTTTCACTATTTAAATTTCATCAATAGTAAGCACCGAATTTTCCTGTTTTATAAAATTTGTTAACAAATTGACATTGCTACCACAATCAATTAGTTCCGGGCACAATTCACTATATATGACACAGAAAATAAAATCATTTTTAGAATTATATTTTAAATTTAATTACAATATTTATTATTATTTATTTATTTACGTTAACTATTTACTGGTTGCAAATTTTGTTTTCAATTTAAGCGGGTTTCTTCTATACATTTTCTTTTATTAAAACACATCTTATTCACTTTTAAAAACATTTGTCAAAAATGTATTAAGAAATTGTTGTTATAATTAATAACTCAAATTTCTTTAAACCGTTAAGCCTAAAGGTATGCAAAACTTTTTTATTACAAATACTAGGGTGCAATATTCGTGACTTTTTTTACTAAATTTGGATTTTTTTAAAAGATTGACAAAAGTTGGTGAATTTTTTTGACTATTTAGAAAGAAGAGCCTTTTACCTTTAATATCGTTTTACTGAGAGCACGGAGGTAAACCGAGCTAACTGACTTTATCTCCAACGAAAACAGCCAATGCTGAATTTTTAAGGACAATTTTGATGCACTCATATCTCCCAAACTATGTATGCAATAACTTTTTCTTTTCCTTTAAATTAAGAACAAGGCTTTGGACTTAAATAAAGTCGACACACAGATTTTTCCGCTCGAAACATCTTCGATATATAAATCTCTGAATTTGAACAAAATTACCATATCTTTCCCTTTCACAACATTAACCTGATTTCAACCGATCTTTTCTAAGAATATATATACATATATCTTAAAAGAAATCCAGTTTTTTGTTTGCCAGACTCTTCTCTTTAAAATAGCATCATTAGATTTTTAAAAAGTAATAGTCAAAAAATGCCTTTTTTGCAGCAGAAATCCCATAGTGCGCCATTTCCTAGCCAGCCTCGGCTAGAGCCTTGTATTGTTAGCCATCTCAAGAGATGTTACCAGGAGCAACCACTTGGAGGTAATACATCGGCTTTTGTTGCATGTTGAAGGTATACCACTAGGGCCGTCCTTCTGAACATGCAACTTATGTCTCCTTCTTAGAAGTACAAATGTCCATGTTTTACATGCATATCTGTACTATGACTTAATTGCATGGTGGGTTTTAGCCACTCAGTTTTTTACATTTTTCTCTAAATGTCGATAGTACAAAGTTTGACAAAGTCTCGCATATCTTGCAATATGTTAACAGTTGATGGACTGAAAACATTCAAACTCCTTGCTAGGAAGTTCGAGCTATCTAATCTCTTGCCGTATGTGTGTTATCTGTCAACGGCTCCTGTTAAATAGTAACAGGACACAGATGGGGCTCCTCCTCGCAACCAAGCAACTCTACTTGCTTCAGTTGCAATTCGGAAACCATCTACCCGCGTTAGTTTGGGTATCACCATCAGCCACCTCGTGTAATCAAGTTTACCGACATCTTTGTAAGAAAAGCATTCTGAGCCAGAAAGCCTAGTCTTTGACTGGTAACACTGTTACTTTATGAGGAAGCTCGCTACAAACCAAGATCTTACTGGTTTCATCATCATCCCATGTAGGGCACAACCAATTGTATGAATTTTCACACCCTTACCTGAACACATATCGATTCCATGTGAACGAGCTAATTTCAAAGGCGTGCTACTGGTCCATACATATGGTGAACTCCACATGTGCAGTACACTTCCAAAGCTAGAAGACAAGCGTTCCTTCAATCGCTGGCCTGAGGAGGCTTACTTATCAACTCACTATGGTCGTGCACTGCAAATCATCCAACACTTCTTGTACCTGCGCAGAGTCACAACCGAGATATAGGAAATTTTCACACTCCACCTGATGCGGCTTTCAAGGGAGGCTACTGATTCTTATATAACGGAAGCTCACTACGCCAACAAACCACCAACCCAGCAATACCGAGTCAGTCCAACAACATACTTCACGTCCTTCATCATCCTTCAAACTCTCCGACATCCTTCCACTTCCTTTTCCTCATAAATAGTGTTACTTGGCAAAAATTTCGGCTTTCTGTCACAGATCCCTTGACATTACAAGAGTCTCCATTGCAAATGGTAGGCAAAAATGATTCCTCACCAATGATCAGCACAGGTGTTGCTAGTCACCTGCGGGCCACTGATCCCCGAGGAAACCATATAACCTTAAGTACTATGGTCAATACTTCACGTCATTAAATAAATTTAAGGACGCTAGACTTTCGGAATTTAGCACCATCACTTCCTAGCCAGCCTCGGCTAGAGCCTTGTATTGTTAGCCATCCCGAGGGATGTTTCCGGAAGATACCACTTGGAGGTAATACATCGGCTTTTGTTGCATGTTGAAGGTATACCACTAGGGCCGTCCTTCTGAACATGCAACTCCTATCTTCTTCTTAGAAGTACAGAAGGAATTCTTATTTGTGGTAAATTGAGAATATTGCTAGCTGTAGATTTTAAGTTAATGGGAAATACCCTGTTAAATATATTCGCCAAACATATTGTAAGATAATCGGGACACCTAGAACTAATCAGCATTCAAATAGTGACTATTATTTTATTCTAATCAATTGCCTTTTTTCTTATTGAAAATGTTTTCTTTTTCTATTTAAAAAAATCCTTGCTTTTTAAATAAATATATTTTTTATCATAAAAAATTTAAAAACAGATGCATTAAATTGCAGTCAAACAAAAAAAAAAAAAAACACTTATGTATGGCCAATTTCCCCAATTCTATATCGTCGCAGAAATTAAAGAACGCTGTAACTAACAAAACTTAAAAAAAATTCCCCAGAGCTTAAAAACCTGTATGAAAAACTAAAACTAATGTTTTCCTTACTTTCAAGAGATGGAAAAAACTTAATAAAATTGTAGTCTTGTAGTTGTTGTTTAGAGAATTGAATAAAAAAATGCGTTTAAAAAAAATCGCAGACTACAAGACTATAATTTTATTAAGTTTTTTCCTTCTCCTGTAAAGTAAGGAAAATGTAAGTTAGGGCTTTTCTATATTAAAGTAACGATAATTTAGCAAAATGATTTTAAAAACATATTTTTATTTTTTTTTGTCACTTTATATATTGGCTCTAAACATTTTCCCGGTTATTTTGACGCTTACAGCTTTTGTTTTTTTTATTTTTGCGTAAGTGAAATTTTTTTATTCATACAAATATGGGACCGGGACCAATCGCCACAGTATTTTTTTAAAAAAACTCGGTGCATAAATTATTTTTATCAAATAAAATAAACCAAAATTGAAGAAAAATTTCATTTATAATATAAAATTTTGAAAACGTAAACAAAAATGTTTCTTGAATGAAAATTCGTAAGATTAGCCACATGTTTTCAACTCTTTAAATTTGACTTGACTGTTTCTTCAAAAATTCTACGATATCGCTGAAACTATAGGGTAAATTTAGAAACAATGTTAGCACGGCTTAAAGATAATATTGTTACCGAGTTTCGGTTTTTTTTCCTGAATATGGTCAACTGTTTTTAAGTTATTCCAATATATGTAGTGAAAGTGCTTTTATTTTGGACATAACGGTATATCTCGAAAACTGGAGCTGAAAGAAAAAAATGGAGATTTGAAATCAGCGACCTCAAATTAGTGATAATTTGCAACCAAATTCCAAACCGCAAACTCACTGTTCCGCAGTGTAAGAGTAGCATTCTTAAAAAACATTTTATGAAAATTCAAATTCGGATGTTTTCACTAAATATGCCGTTTTTTTTTTTAATTCTTTGTCCGACGATTACAATTTTACGCTTACTACGTTTGAAACAAAATATTTTGAAAGATTTAAAAAAAAAACGTTTAAAGTCCTGTAACTCAGTAAATATTTATCCGATCGACACAGTTTGGTTATGTTGTAAAAGAGAAAAGAGATATCTATACAAACTGTTAAATTGTACAGTTCAGTTGAACAGTTCTCGAGAGTTTTCGAAATACCTAAAACAACTGCAGAAAAACACGATTTTCGAGTATATATTGAAAACGCTTCTTGAGAAAAATAAATGAATGCCATATTCGTGATCAGCAGCCCCATATCAGTTTTGAGGTTATGGCAAAAAGTTAATTAATTTTTGCACCAGTGTTATTTATTATATTTAAATTTTTTTTAAATATTAAACAATAATAACGTTGACCTTCATCGCTTTGTAGTGAAACAGAGCAGAGTTTCTGGCAGGAATCGAACTCAAACTCCTCGAACTGATATACTATCTCACTACCAACTTGCCTTTCGGGGCACTCATAAAAAAAATAACACCTCTTTTTAACTTTAAGTAAAACTTGCCAAGAAAATGTTACTGTTTTTTTTTAATTTGTACCCCTTTTTATATGCTCACAGCGCTTTTGTTGTTCCAAGAGTTGACGACACTGTTGGCAATAATCCTCAGTAGAACAAAAGCGATTATAATTTTTGATATATCGACAATTGACTTTGTGAAAATTGATATGATTAATTCAAAATTGATAATAAAAAAATGCATTTTATTATTCATATATTTAACAGCATTTTGATACAGACTCAGCTGGTAGCCTTCTAGTGCGAGGGTTGTGGCTTTGATTCCTGCCGGAGACTCTGGTCTGTTTCACTACTCGGTACGTTACTCGGTTAATTATTTATTAATGAATAAGTAAATAAATAAGACAAACTCATTTTTTACGTCTTAAGATTCTTTATACCAGTGTAATCCAAATCTTCATTTAAAAAGAGGTATAGCACTAACACCGCCCAAAGAAAAATGGCCCAAAAAATAAATGAAGAATCGCCCAAAAAAATTCAATGTAAAATTGGGCCTGAATTCATATGAAAAGTGACCTAACATTTTTGGGCTATTTTTCGTTATTATTGGGTGATTTTTCGTGTTTTAAAAACATTATATGAAAAATAGCCCATTTTTTCAGGCCATTTTTCATTTTTAAAATTTCGTCAAAATCTTACATACTATTTGTCTAAATCGTTAATTATTACCATACGTCGAATTCCTAAATGTTATTGTTAAAAATAACGGGACATATTACAAAACGGTGGCATGTCATAACGTCCAGTGTCCGTGGACAAACTCGAAAGCATATCTTACAAAGTCGAAAGCATAGCCGGCCTTCGGCCGGGCGCAAGGATTTTCTCCTCTTTGATAAAACAAGTACCGGCTTCGCTAACTAAAGCTTCTCTGCACAGCAGGCCTTCGGCCGGGGGCAAGGATTTTCTCCTCTATGGTATAACAAATACTCGCTTCGCAAACTAAAGCTTATCTGCGAAGTCGGCCTTCGTTCGGAAACAAGGCAGATTTTAGAAGCTTTACTTAGCGAAACCGGTACTTGTTATACCATAAAGCAAAAAATCCTTGCGACCGCCCAAAGGCCGTCTGCGCAGAGAAGCTTTAGTTAGCGAAGCCGGTCTTTGTTATATCATAGAGGAGAAAAAACTTGCGCCTGGCCGAAGGCCGGCTATGCCGAGACGCTTTAGTAAGCGCTGCCGGTATTTGTTACACCATATGACATAATGTCTATTTGCAAAGTGTCTTAATGCCCACGGACATTTTCAAAAGTGTGACAGTTTCCATGGACACTACGGCACTGGACTTTATGACATGCCACCTTGCAAAAAGCTATATTCTGTTTTGAGTAATTGATTATAACTATGCAGTAATTAATTAATATTTAACTATTGAAGAGTTCACAAATTTAGTATTACTGTCTGGCTCAAATAAGTATTACTGTCGCGCAGCTGTTGAAGATACAATGCAATTTTTTACATAAAACTTACATTTGTATGTTACTAAATTTATATGAATAATAAACACTGTTTTACAAATTGGCTAATTTTAAAATTTTATTTTTTTTTTGGGAAAAAATTCTTTTTTTCTTTTTGGGTCATTTTTATTTTGGGCCCTTTTTCGTTTCTTTTAGCCAAAATTTCATATTTAACTTTTTGGGTCATTTTTCATGTTCTTTTGGGCGATTCTTCATTTGGGCGATTTTTCATATTTTTTTTTGCCTCTCTTCTATTTCAGTTTGATTTCAGTTGTTAATTGAGTGTTAACGAGTGTACATGTGCGGATGCTTACTGCTTTCTTCCAGCTTTGATTTAATATCAAAATATACCATCAAACAAAATAGTATGATAGAAGACAGACATTTTTGTTAAGCTCTTCAAATTAAAAACATATTTTGTTAATAAGAAATGGTCACAAAATCAAAAATTTGTAAAACTTAATTTATAATGCCTAAATACACTACATTTTTTTAGTTTTAATTGTAAATTAAACTCGACTTATCAAATATGTGTGAAAAAAATTTGCCTAATTCTGTAAAAACTGAAACATATTTTATATTTAGTTTTATTAACTTTTTTTAAACTTCACTTCCATTTTGCTTTTTTAAGTTAAATTCATTACATTGGCAATGCTTAGTTTTGTGTTTGCTGGGCAATATTATCTTATCCAATACAGACGCATTTCATTTATTGAGAGTTTTGGTTAACTATGCTTTATACCATTTAATTGTGCACAGAAAATGAAGATTTGGATTACACTGCTTTATACCCTTCACCAAGATGGGAAGAGTCCTTATGCGTAGCGAAGTGTTTATTTAACGATGTCCGTTTGTCCATCTAACAGACAGCCGGTCTGTCCATTTGCATGTTGAAATTGATTTTCGTAAGACCCTAGAAATTTAGAAAGATCAGTTCACAAATTGTTGTTGTTTTTTATGTGTTGAGTATTTTTGTTTCGCATATACGCACAACAAACCCATACATGATTTGCCACTTTAATAGAGAAATGTGTATTTAAAAGAAAACCCTTGTCAATATATTTTAATTTAATGCTTTTTTGCAATTTTCGTAAGAGACTTGGTGGTCTAAGCTGCTGCGTTAGACATGCTTTCTACTGGTTCTAAGTTTAAATACAATTATCTGTGCCCACCAGGATTAAGTTAACTCGATTTCGGCAAGTGCTCAGTAAAGCATTTTGAAATTGAAAACCCGTTGTCCAAAATCAAGGAATCTAAACTAAGCTAATATTTGCAGGTTCTGTGTTAGCAATTTAATAATAATTTAATTTAATTAGATTTTAAAGGTAACAGCATTAGATAAGGAGAAGTAAAAAGTAATAAGTCAAATTTGCCATAACTAGACTTAAGCTGTTTATGCTTGTGGACAGAGATATATAAATATATACATATACCCGTTTCTTTTTATACCTTCCTGACCTCATCGCATTATGATTAAGGGTATATAAGCCGAAAATCATGTTTTGAAAAAAAAAAATTAAATTCTATAAATAAATTGCATTGAAAATGGTGTAAAGTTATAGCGCGTTTTACTCGTACATTTGTAACACCATTACTATTTCACAGAAGTTGAAAAGTGCAACAACAACAAAAACTCGTTTATATAAATAAAGATTTCAATAAAGCTGAAAGTAATAAAAAATCAAATTAAAGTGACAATGAAAAAACATCTACTTGCTACAACTGAAATAAAAATGACGAATCAGAGTGATTGATGTATTCAGTAAAAAAAATTTTATTTTTTTTTTTTCTAATTTAGATCTTTTATAATTTTTGTTTTTGCCAACATCTTAAAAACGTGTCATTTTGAACAACATTCATAAAACAACACTGTTTGAAGGTAGAACTCCTGTTATTGGCAAGGCAAAGGAACTTTAATATTTAAACAAAATAAAAACAATTAAAAATTTACTAACATTAAAACAAAAACTTAATTATAAAATTATGTTCTTTTTAACAAATATGACGTAATAATAAATAAATAAATAATTAAAAATGTAAACTAAAATGAAAATAAAGTTAAAATTCATGTACTTTTTATGCTTGCAAAACTTAAAAGTTAAATAGTGGACAAAAATGTCGTCATCAACTTCAACATCAACAGTGCAAAAAGATTCATCATTGGACTCTCAGGAGTCCAACAATCAAGATAAAACTCAATTATCTTTAACTCGTTGTAATAGTGTAGATAGTAAAGCACATTTAGTCCTGAATGCTTGTCAAACTGACCAAGTGAAATACAATACAATACCTGCCTCAAAAGTAAAAGCGATTGGCAATAGCAATAGCAACATTAACTGTAGCAATAGCACATTCTGCACTAAAACCACAATTACCCCCGCAGCACCCACGCCATCTTTATCGACATCGTGCGAACCCTACGCCTGTACAAACACCAAAAATTACAACAGTATTTGTGAAAACCATCAAACGAATCTTCGCATTCATATAGATTCGGAGGGTGGCATATTGAATACAGCATTTATAGATAATGCAATCTGCCCCATGTATCGAGCGACCAATCCCAAAGGACCGGACGATTTTGTATCGAGTTCGGTAACGGCATCGCCAACAATATACACCAGCCAATGTAACGATGTTCAATTAAGACGTCATTCCGCATATGCAAAGGTCTACGGAGATCCGGTTAATGATAATAAATTTAATTTAAATCAACATCAGCAGCATCATCACCATCACCATACACAGCGACCAGTATCCTTTGTCCAAACAATTGTGACCAATAATGGTCATGTAACTTCGGTGCAGCAACATCATCAGCATTCGAACCATCTGCAAAATATCCAACAGACACACACTAAGGAAATTGATAATGGAAAAGCACCACATAAACGTACTTGGTTGAAGACAAAGAAGTAAGTTTTGACTTTGGTTTTCGGGCTCACAATTTTAATTGTTATTGTTGTTGTCATTAACAATTACATTTCCAACAATAAGAAAACTGAGAAAAAAATATTATAATGAACTTTTGAAATTGTTTATAATAGAGAATTGGCAGTAAATGTTAATAATGAAAAGTACTTGATGGAAAAATATGTTTTCTCGTACTTACTTTTGCATGCATGCATGCGTATGTATATGTATCCATATGTAGATATGTATGTATACATAAATATGTTGATTACATTTTTGTAAAAAATTCATTTTGATAACTGGCTAAAGGACCAAATAAAGAACATAAGCGGTTTAATCAAACATGCATATGAAAAACGTATGAAGGATGTTTGTACGAAAATCAAAAATTTTTAATATTCAAAGAAATATGTTGTTGCTGTTGTTAATCCGCGTGTGCAGTTTATTGAGCGTTTGAGTGCTGTCGGAAGAATGATTTTTTTTTTTTTTTTGTGAGCAAAACGGTATTCTGTTTAAAAGTAATTTGTTGCCGAGAAAAGTAAATTTTTTTGTAGGAAAAGTGATTTTTTGGTAGAAAACTTATTTTTTGTAAATATTTTCATTTTCAACAAATTGAAAGAATCTTTGAATTTATTTCTCATGGTGAGTAGCATTAAAAATTTCATATTAATCGAATGTGTATTCTAAGTCAATTTATATGCAATTTATTAAGCTTTCATTCTTTAATAGTCCTATTCCTTTGATATTTTCCAGGAATATGTTCTATTTCTATTTTCCAAGAATATTTTCCATGCCTGGAAAATATTGAAGGAATATGAGATAAATAAATTCCCAGGTTCAATTTGTTTTAAGTAATTATGTAAAATACATCAAATTAAAAATAAGCACTATCCAGTTATAAGATACAAAGAATGCTGACGAAGGCCGTAGCGGGCCAGAAAATGCATTAAATTCTGCTGGTATTTATTTTCTGTACAATTTACTTCATTGCTAGCCAAGGGATAGCGAAAGAAAGCCTCGTAACAGAAAATATTCCTGGAAAATATTGAAGGAATAAGACTATTAAAGTATACAAAGTATATTTATAACAATTACATGCAAGTCTACAACAAATCAACAATAAAAAAAAAACATTCATTTTGTTTTTGTAAAATCATTTGATACTGTCAAACAGCCAAACATAAAGAAAACAAAAAAAAAAAAAAATCATGGTGCACTAAAATGTAAGTAAATTTTGACAATATCGAAAATAAGACAACTGAACAGCTGATCACTTGCATGTACAGTCAAATCCCGATAATTCGTACCCCGATAATTCGTAATAAACTGTCGGTCCCTTGAACAAATCTCCCCTCGATAATTCATAATTTTTTTTCGAAGAAAATCGTCTTTACATCTTATAAATCGTAATTGTTTGTTAACTACCACTTATAATTCGTAATAAAAACAACAAAAAACATGGAAATAATGATTTTTTGTTTACCGTTTTTTTTGCGTGGGCTATTGCTTGTTCGTGTGTATATTTTCTTAAGTTTGTTACATAAATAATTTTTATAGGTATATTTTATTTTTAACAATTGTCTTTTATGTGTTTTTTATTGGTTTAGTAAATAAATTGAAAAACCCCGTAATTCGTATTAATTTTATTTAAACCCCGGTAAATCGAAATCCCGCTAAATCGGAAACCCCTATAATTCGTAAGAAATGGCCGGTCCCTTGCGATTACGAATTATCGCGTTTATACTGTACTTGTAATAAATATACTTTGAAAGTATAAAAGCATTATAAATTGTAGTTTGACTTAGAATACACATTCGATTAATATGAAAATTTATATTTAAACTTTCAATATCAGTAAGTGAAGTGACTTTTTTGTAAGATTTTTTTTTTTTTTTTGTAAAAAAGTGAACTTTTATACTTTTGTTATGTATGAAAAATTACGTTGTGAATAAAGCGACTGTTTTGAGAAAAATTTACTGATTTATGACAAACCGTAACGGTTGCGTGAAAAAAGGACTATCTGCAACAAAAATGAAAATTAGTTTTTGTGGAACAATGAATTTTTGTTTGAAAAAGATAGCATTTGTAAAAAATTTTACCTCTTGTGAGAATAAAGTTACTTAATGAAAAAAACGTCACTTTTTAAAAAGAGTGGTGGTTGGTTTTTGTGGAAAAGTGGGTGGCATGTCATAACGTCCAGTGTCACAGTGTCCATGGACTTCATGACACTATTAAAAGTGTCATAATGTCCATCAGAGCAGTGTCGTAAAGCCCGTGGACGTTATGACACTTTGTTAAGTGTCATAATGTCCACAGCACGCTTACCAACTCGAAAGCATAGCCGGCCTTCGGCTGGGCGCAAGGATTTTCTCCTTTATGGTATAACAAATACTGGCGTCGCTAACTAAAGCTTCTCTGCGAAATCGGCCTTCGTTCGGAAACAAGGCAGATTTTAGAAGCTTTACTTAGCGAAACCGGTCTTGTTACACCATAAAGGAAAAAATACTTGCGCCCGCCCAAAGGCCGTCCGTGCAAAAAAGCTTTAGTTAGTTAGCGAAGCCGGTCTTTGTTATACCATAAAGTAGAAAATCCTTGCGCTCGGTCGAAGGCCGGTTATGCAGGGAAGCTTTAGTTAGCGAAGCCGGTTTTTGTTATACCATAGACTAGAAAATCCTTGCGACCGGCCGAAGGCCTCCTATGCCGTTATTTGTTACACCATAGGGGAGAAAATCCTTGCGCCCAAAAGTGTTTCTGTTATATATTTAGAGAAAAAACGACAAAACCATTTTTAAAAATTTTTTAATCACCGACAACCGTATAATGGTTAAATAAGATTCTTTAAAAATAGTTTTGTTGGTTGCGACCATAATAAAACATGTTTTTCTCTGCGTGTATGTAGATCTTTTCTTGTATTTAACGTCTTAGTAATTATGGACCTTATAACATTTTTAAAAATGACATAATGTCCATTTGCAAAGTGTCTTAATGCCCACGGACATTATGACATTTTCAAAAGAGTCACGGTATCCATGGACGCTATGACACTATGACACTGGACGTTATGACATGCCACCGAAAAGTGTCTTACGATGAAAGCAAAGCAATGGTTTTATGTGTAAAATCGTGTTATGAAAAAAATAGTTCGTTAAGAAGAAAACATAGGGAACGTAAAAATAAAAATATCTACACATCGTACACTAACTATTAAAGAGACACAAATCTCAATTAAAAAAATATTTAGGAGAGGCAGAAAACTGGCTTCTAACACATGGTTGCAATATTTTCATCAAATTGAGTTTCACAAATGTTAAAGAAAACAGTGCCGCAAACGAAATTTTCGTGGTCGCTAAAGATTATATTTGTGCACTGGATTAGTAAAAAACATCCGATTTAAATAAATTTTGAGTTGTGTATGTTTATGTTTTAGTGTGCGATATGTAACGGATGATTTTTTTTTTTTTTTTTTTTGCTATTTGGTTTTTTAGTGTAAATTATTTTAGCATTTAAAAAAAGTTGGTAGCAGTGGCAGATCCTCAGTTGCCATTTCACGATGAGTAAATAAGCGAACAAAGTCTGGGTTCACAATATGAAAGTTTTCTTTCAGAAAGTCTGAGTTTATAGATGAGAGGGGAAGAGATCATGCTTTTTTCTCTCCTCTCTCACCCATAAACTCAGACTTTCTGAAAGAAAACTTTCATAGTGTGATCCCAGACCAACCATTGAATTTTATTGTAAAAATTCGTGCTGTGTGAGAAATGTGGTGCCATTTTGCTATCGAAAAGTTGTCTATAGTGATGAGGCTCATTTTAGGGCTTACACAATGGGAACGTCAACGTGCAGAATTGCCGAATAGCAGCTAGAGGCAATTCAATAGCAACCACTTTACCCTGGAAGATGCACTGTTTGGTGCGGTTTGTGGGTCAGCGGCATCATTGGTCCTTATTTTTTCAAGAACAATAAGAATCGCTACGTTACAGTAAACTTGGTTGATATTAGGTCTCAACAATATGGGTCTTGTTGAAACCGTCTAGACGGTTCTACATACCTCACGGCATGCGATGCCATGAAGGAAGGTGTCCTACAATAAAGATTTCACTGTATTATTATTTATCTACATTGCTAAGCATTTAAAAAATAAAAAAAAAACAATAACAAAATAAAACAATTGTCATTCACTTCGTTATTGCCCACAATTAATTATTTAGTTTTTCAATTAAAACTTTTTAACTCGTTGTGTGTCTTTAAACTCAATTACAAACACATAATAACATTTAACAACTTTTCTTCATTAAAAATTTAATTAATTTTAAATGTTTCTTTTTTTCTCCACTTGCAGTTCTCAAAATAATTTATGCAATGGCGGCATTTCCGGCAATCACATATTGGCACCCAAAATACCCAATAGCTGTAGCCCAAATGGACAGAAAAAAGGAACAGTATCATTATCGCATTTGCCACAAAGACCTCCGGTCGATATTGAATTTACAGAAATTTCTTATTCAGTATCAGAGGGACGAAGGCGGGGCTTTAAAACGATATTGAAAGCAGTATCGGGTAAATTTCGTAATGGTGAATTGACAGCGATAATGGGACCGTCTGGTGCTGGCAAAAGTACACTTATGAATATTTTAGCCGGTTACAAGTAAGTAAAAAATAACAATAATGTTAAACATTCGCAGAGCATCCTTCTCGTGACTCAAAAGGCGTTCTGTGAACTATTGATTGAAATATGGAAAATAATAAAAAGGAAATAACGTGTCCAATTAAACACTTAAAAGTAGAAATCAGTTAATCTTCTCTTTTTCTCTGTTGTTCGGTATCCTTACAATGACAGCTTTTGCTCTTTAATCTCTATTTTATTAAGACTTTTTTATACTCTACACGGCAACCAGTGGTGAATGGGGGACATACTTAATTCCTCTTTTCGTGTAAATTTGTTTCAATCTTTATCTTAGACGCTATTAAGTATACATATTTTAGGTCACTGAATAATTCTAAGTCGATTTAGCTGTGTCCGTCTAAATGTATGTCTGTCCGTCAGTCCGTCTGTTGAAAACACCCTCTCTTTCGAAAGACGCAACAGAGAACAACAAAATTGCTGTCAGTCTTTCTATATCTCCTTAGCAGCTTGGGATTCACATACCGCACAACCGGCTTAGTTTGAAAAAGAGTTATGATCCCAAATTTGCAACAACCTCCTTAAAAAATTGTTGTTATTGTACAAAAACTAACATAAATTTGTGACAGAATGCACCAATTCTCATTTAATTTTGCACAAATTGGATTTATATGACTGGAAGTCATACTTTTAAATTTTGTGGAGAACGCTCCATAATTGACCAAAGCCCCTTTTTAAAGGGCACTCTTGAAAAACACAGTTTAGTAACGAATCATGAGATTGCAATCTGTCATAGTTTCATACGATAAGAAACCACTTCGCCAAATTTCGTAAAGATCGGTCCATAATTTACCATAAGCCTGATATTAAGCCCACTCTGAAAAATCATATAAATACGAAGCCCGTAACTAATAAACATAGATAGTATGGTAAAGTTCGGTCCAAATAAGCTTAGTATGGCAAGAAATGATTACATGTGGTTTTGAGATTTTCTGATTATCGGTATACAGCGGCCTTCCGCAAAGCATTATAGGAAGCTTTAAATTCGAAAAAAGTGGAATAAATGAATTGAAATTTGTTTTAATTTAGGTTTTTTAATTTAAGGAATCACTTTGACGAATTATATTTCTGAAACAAATCATATGTTTTTAAATTAGATAACGAATAACGAATTATAATACTGTGAGGTCAGGTTTTACATTCAAACTCTTAGTGGAGGGTATTTAAGATTTGGTATAGCCGAATATTCCACTTTAATTTGTTATGTTAAGAAAAATTTTGTTCTTCTTTTTGCCTAAAAGTTTTTTTTTTCCTATAACAACAAACATTTTTACAAAGTATTTGTTTGCATTTATTTAAAGGAATTTTCAACGTTTTCTAAAAAAAAGTCTTTCTTCTGCGCGTATTGTTTTTTAGTTGAGATTTTTCCAGTGAACTGGAAATACTAATAAAACGATAAGGAAAGAAAAGACGAAACAATTTATCTAAGATTATCATTACCATCATACAAAATAATTCCCGAAATAGGATCTGATAGCAGAAATCGCTTAAAATTATAAAAATCATCAAGACTCACAAGCCACAACTTATATTTTGAATTGACTTTAGCCGCCTAAATCCTTGAAAAATGTACCAAAACAAAGCTTAGCACAAAAAATGTGACTAATAGAAAAAAAATGTGAATATATCGAGCCCTAATACCAAAAATGATGTAACCAACAACATTTTAGATATTTTTTTTTTTTTTTTTTGATGAAAATCGATAATTTTTTATCATACCGGAAGTACCGTTACGAAATAAGAGCAAAAGCAATTTCAAACGAAACCCTAGGCTTGAAGCAAAAGTATTTAAAAAAAACCTTCTCCTGTAAAATTGTATTTTTGTTGGTTACATCATTTTTGCTATAAGGGCTCGATATGAACATTGGACATACTATATCGCACTTGACAATAAAGAAAGTATTTATTTAATATTTTTTTTAAACATTAAAGGCATTGGAAAAAGATTTTGTAAACCAACCGCTTGAATTTACAGTGGGTAGAAATGAGTAATACGTGTTGATTTTATTCAAAACGTGATGAAATAAAAATTCTGGGTAATACCTTCTTTAGCGTGATACGAATTATTTTAGATCTGTTAAGATATTAAGTTAAAACGAAGTTTTATGTGTTTTTGAACAGTTCGGCTTTACGAATACATAGATGCGGTCAGTATGAACATTTTTCTTTCATTTTTTCGTCAAAATAAATAATCATACATTTGTCTTTGTTTGTTGCATTCAACAGAAGAATTTTGTGGTAGCTTTGAAGCTTATTAAATTTTCTTACCAATAAGCAGAATTGTCTCCGAAAGTCCATGCAAGTTCAGCTACTTCAACTACACCCGGATTATCATTTGGTTTTATATAAAAATCTTCGATAGCAATAAACAAGCAATCGAAGTAATAAGTGCATATCGCAAATTTAAATATTTTCCTGAAATTCCTACCAAATTGTTCTTTATTCCTGTAAATCTCATACAAATTACATTTTGGCACAAATAACATCTATCAAAGTTTTAATCTTAAAAAAATTGGTCTACAGCTTCAATAAAATACACTTATATTGGCTTATTTTTGGAAACCGTATAAAATTAATTTAAAAAATGCTTCTACAGTGCGGCAGGGTCGTTGTTGGTGGACTTACGGTAGCAGTACTACCACAATTTGAATTTTGTATTGATGCATCTTGAAATCCAACTTTTTAATTCTCTGCAATGTTATTATGGAAGTCCTAGTCGGCCTTAAAGAAGACGAGTTGAGAGAGATGCTGCATAGCCTCCATGTTGCCTTCAGTACGAATATTTCTATGATCATCTCTTTCAAGATCCCATTCGAAACGACCAACAAAACTTAAGATTTATGAGATGATCTTGAATTCAAATATGGACGATATTTTGTCTGCGTCACAGGCCTAAAATTTACAATTTGCGCAACTCCTCAATCTTTACCACTTTTTTACAATTAAAATCTTATTACATTTACAGTTTATAAAATTGGGTATATTGTATGTACAAACATACTTAAAGTAAAAACTCATGATTTCTAAAAAAAAAAAATTCATCATTTAAAAAATAAAATCATCAAAAATGTGCTAAAATCATTGTTCTGGCTACGCTGCGCATTGCTCACAACACTGTTAACACCACTGTTCGAAAATAAACAATAAGGCCCTAATTATATAAAACGCAACGCCAACCAATGACATTGAAAGCAACAACAAAGTAATAAATATTTTGTTATTTTTTTTTTATTTATATTTATATATTTGCTTATATATACTTAGCCGGTGAGGCCTAACTCCATTTGTGAAAATAAAAATGCAAAATTTTTTATTTCATTTTTCCCGACGTTTCGTGAATTTTATGTTCACTTCTTCAGGGGATTCGTCTATTGATATAAAATAAAACCATCAACATTTAATAATACAATAAATTGAATGTAAATAACTTACATTGAAAATAAACAATTTTATGTTACATTAATATATTTTTATACCCTCCACCACAATTAGTTGTGAAGAGGGTATATTCAGTTTGTCATTCCGTGTGAAACTTTTTTACTATTCATCTCAGACCCTATAAAGTATATATATTCTGGGTCCTTGAGTAATTTTAAGTCGACTTAGCCATGTCCGTCTGTCTGTCCGTCTGTCCGTCTGTTGAAAACACGCTCACTTTCGAAAAACTCAAGAGAAAAATACAAACTTGGTGTCAAATTGCTTGTAGTTATCCTAAGCAGTTTGGGATTGAAATCCAGCAAAATCGGTTCAATAGGATCTGAGCTATGAATCAAAATGTGGAACCACCACCTAAAAAAATTGATAATTTTGTTACAAAAACTAACATAAATGGTGGAAAAATGCACTGAATGATATAAGATTTCGCAACAATTCGTTTTATTCAACTGGAAATCACGCTGTGAAATTTCGTGAAGATCCGTCAATAATTTACCCTAGGCCCCATATAAGCCCTACTCCCGGAAAACAGTATATTAAGCCTAAAACCCTAACTAACAATGCTATCACTACAAATTTTGGCAAGTCACAGTTACATAGGACTGGAAATTAAACCGTTAAGTTTCGTGAAGATCGGTCCATAATTTTCCATAGGCCCCATATAAAACCTACTTCCGGAAAACAACTTAGTACGCCTAAAAACGTAAAAAATAATGCTATCATAACAAAATTTGGTACATTAAAGTTTTATAGAACTAAAAACAAATCTTTGAAATTTCGTGAAGATCGGTTCATAATTTACCATAGGCCCCATATAAACTTTACTCCCGGAAAACAACTTAGTACGCCTAAATCCGTAAAAAATAATGCTATCATAACAAAATTTGGTACATCAAAGTTTTATAGATGGGAAAAAGACTGTGAAATTTCGTGAAGATCGGTCCATAATTTACCCTAGGCCCCATATAAACCCTACTACCGGAAAACAGTTTAGTCGCCTAAATCCATAATTAATAACAAATCGTCACAGTTTAAGATAATAATAACATCATACAGATATTTCTCCTTAAACATTCGAACTGTCGGTGGAGGGTATCAAAGATTCGGCACAGCCGAATATAGCACTCTAACTTGTTTTAAATAATAAAAGCCACAGTTAGTCTCGTCATCTACTGTTTTTCAAAATAACTCTGTAACAGGCGCTTAAATTGTCAGTATCTTCTTTTTTATTCATTTTTCTGTTTATTTTCTGTTGAATTCTTAAGCTTTCTGTAGTATATCTTTTCCTCACGTTATTTACCTTGTCTAGTATTCTAATGTTGTCAAAATCAGGTTTGTGTTTTGTTTGTAATATGTGTTGTGATAATGCAGTGCTTTCTTTGTGTTTGTATATGTCTGATTTGTGTTCTCCCATTCTTGTCTCCAGATTTCTCTTTGTCGTCCCAATGTAATCTAAATCACAGCTGTTGTTGTTGTCTCCCTTGCATGGTATTTCATACACTACATTA
Source organism: Pollenia angustigena (assembly GCA_930367215.1). NCBI lineage: Eukaryota > Metazoa > Arthropoda > Insecta > Diptera > Polleniidae > Pollenia > Pollenia angustigena. The sequence continues at coordinate 180,453,783 of OV884057.1, read as the reverse complement.
TTTTGTTGTAGTTTGTTTATTGGCGTTTTTGTATTTGTAAATATTGCACTTAAGGTGGAAGTACATAGCACGCGTTAGTTCGTCGACAAATATCGTGCGTTTATAAACGTTAGCGCGTCAAAAACTGCAAGTTACACAACACGCGTTACAAAAGCCATTCCTGTCAGCTGTTTTTTATTTGTTCACTTATTTGTGCATTAAAAACGGGTTCGAAAATATATCAAGATTTTGTTATTTTATTAAATTTATTCTTTTTGTATAAATATTGTATGTTTTTTAAGCACTTCAATAAGTTTTTCTTTCATGATTCACAAATTTGTTAAATTATTATTTTTATTCTCAGCTGATTACTTGTCAAAAACACACAACGCGTTAAAAAGTTCAAAGTTAACCAACTTTCTGGCGCAAACGCGTCAAAATATTTTGCATGTAGCTTGTTCTATGAAAACACACTAGCTTAACTTTTTTTGACAGAAGACGACAGAGCGCGCGCGCACTAACGCGTGTTATGTACTTCTACCTTTAATGTTTTGTTTGGTTTGTAAGCAAAGCTCATGTTTGTAATATTGTTGTTGCTTTCTACAGAAATTCATAACTTGTGGCTTTGAAAATTTTAAAACGGTAAATTTCTGTAGAAAGCAACAACAAAATTACAAAATATTTATGATTTTGTTGTTGCTTTCAATGTTATTCGTTGGCGTTGCGCTGCGTTTTACATAATTAGGGACTACATATCGCTCCTTAGTGTTCGGTTCTGTAGATTTTTGGAAAACACAAACGCCAATAGTGTTGTGTAGAACATCATTAAAAAAAAATAACGTTTCCCTGTTTGTCATCTTTCGAACGCAAAAATAATGCTGTTTTTTTTCAAACTCAACAAAAGATGAGAATATTTTATTCCGTTCGGTTTTTTTAAAAATCCACAAACTTCATTGTGTTCGGTCATTAATTTTCTTCCCTTTTGGTTGGTAAAAAAACTAAACATTTTTTACAAAACGAAAATACACATACGAAAAAAAACAAAAAGCCAGCAAAATAATTTTACACAAACAAAAAACTGCTGTCGTTGCTTTAATTTTTTTTTTGTTTTTTTTTTTTTTTTGTTAATATCTTTATCAAGTAAAAAAAGAAACGTTAACGAATATTAAAATATCATTTTTGTCAACAGTATCACTACAATTGCTCTGTTTCTTAACAAAGAACGGAACATTTAATAATGTTCGGCTCTTTATTGAAAATAGTAACGAACGGTATAAGATATCGTTCTTGGGTTTGTGAGGCGAACGCTAAATTATGTTCTGTTTATTTTCGAACACTGATATACACAAATAAAAAAAGCTTAACATCAAGGCGAATCAAAATTTATTTTGGTTAGATTTTCCATCAAGCGTTGTCCGATTCACTTATATAATCACATTGGCACTTATACTGCCAAAGCACTTGATGGGTAATTTTGATAAGTGTATGGTGCACTTTACGAAAAGAAAATAAATGTTTCCAATTATTAAAGAAGACAAAAGATGACTCACTATAGAGAACAAACAAACAAACGCATTTTCATTTTATTATATAAAAATAGATAGATGATGAATGAACATTTTTCTTAAAGTTTTTCTTCAAAATAAATAATCTTACATTTGTCTTTGTTTGTTGCATTCAACGGAAGAATTTTGTGGTAACATTAAAGCCTTTTTAAATTTTGTTACCAATAAGCAGAATTGTCTCCGAAAGTCTATATAAACCTCCGTCACTAAAATCGCTATTCGAGTGTTCTACAAATAACTTCTAAATAAAGCTTAACTTTTTTTTATACATATAACTGATAAAGACCGAAATTCAAAGAACTTTTACTTACTTTTTATACATACTGTAGGAGTTTGAAAATAAATAAACTTAAATATCTTATATACCCATGTCCACAAATATGTGAGGAATACACATATTTATTTAGGAATATCCGTCCGTCTTTTGTTGATGTTGTTTGCTTGACTTGCCTTAAAAGAACAACAACAAAAATACTCTATTGTTTTAAGGAATGATGCCCGCATACATACATACACTTATTTGCTTAAAAAGGCTTATAATATAAAGTTTTTAAAAGAAGAAAAGAAAAACATATAACGTACATATTTCTTATTAAATATTAAATCACTTTATTATGTCGATGGTTTTTTAACGACAATGGAAAAAATTTTTAGAACACTTACAATAGAATAAAAAGAATTTATAATTCATTTGTACGACAAATTGTTCTTCTGTTTTTTGGCAACATACTTAGAATTTACTGAGAAAAATAAACTAGACGCGTTGGCTTTTCCCACTTTTCTGAAAATTTCTAGAAAAAATTTTTTTTAATAAAGATTACAAAATGAGGAGAAACTTACTTTATTTCAATTAAATATAAGCAAGAAAGTACTTTATCGATATCTAATAAGCATTCGCAATTGAGTTCCAATTCTAAACGAATAACAAAACGTATAATATCGACTTTGTCCAATTCACGAGCTTGTATCTTGTTTTAGGATCGTATTTTTATCCAATATTGTATATTTGTGTACGGTAATTTTGATATAAAATTGTTGTATCAGTATACAACTGATTTTTATGCGTTTCAGAAAATATCGTATTTATGCCAGGTTAGGAAATTTTCGATTTGTTTGGTGAATTTGTAAAAATCTTTTAAGAATATGATAGCTACCACCACAAATTCTTTCTTATTCTTCTGCATGATAAATATATGTTTATTAAATGCATTTATCATTTCAATTAATTTTTTAATCTGTTTTATTTATACATAAGATACAAAGAATGGTGACGAAGGCCGTAGCGGGCCAGAAAATGCATTTAATTCTACTGGTATCTAATAGTTGTATAAATTTTCTCTACAATTTACTTCATTCATATCCAAAGGAAAGCTAAAGTAAGCCTGGTAACAGAAATATACAAACAAAAATGTTGATAGTGCATAGAAAATATTCCTGGAAAATATTGAAGGAATAAAACTATTAAAGTATGAAAGCTTTATAAATTGTAATTTGACTTAGAATGCACATTCGAAATAACCTGAAAATTAATGTTTTTATACCCTCCACCACAATTAGTTGTGAAGAGGGTATATTAAGTTTGTCATTCCGTGTGAAACTTTTTTATTATTCATCTCAGACCCTATAAAGTCTATATATTCTGGGTTCTTGAGTAATTTTAAGTCGATTTAGCCATGTCCGTCTGTCTGTTCGTCTGTCCGTCTGTTGAAAACACGCTCACTTTCGAAAAACTCAAAAGAAATAAACAAACTTGGTGTCAAATTACTTGTAGTTATCCTAAGCAGTTTGGGATTGAAATCCAGCAAAATCGGTTCAATAGGATCTGAGCTATGAATCAAAATGTGGAACCACCACCTAAAAAAATTGATAATTTTGTTACAAAAACTAACATAAATGGTGGAAAAATGCACAGAATGATATAAGATTTCGCAACAGTTCGTTTTATTCAACTGGAAATCACGCTGTAAAATTTCTTGAAGATCAGTCCATGATTTACCCTAGGCCCCATATAAGCCCTTCTCCCGGAAAACAGTATAGTAAGCCTAAAACCCTAACTAACAATGCTATCATAACAAATTTTGGCACGTGACAGTTAAATAAGACTAGAAATGAAACTATTAAGTTTCGTGAAGATCGATCTATAATTTACCATAGGCCTACTTCCGGAAAACAGTTTAGTACGCCTAAATCCGTAAAAAATAATACTATCATTACAAAATTTGGTACATCAAGAACTAAAAATAAGACTGTGAAATTTCGTGAAGATCGGTCCATAATTTACCATAGGCCCCATATAAACCCTACTCCCGGAAAACAGCTTAAGCCTAGATTACACTATCTTACAAGCCTTACGTATTCCATAATACTTTGTGAGATAGAAATCTAATGAGTTTTGTTGCGACTGTCAAAAAATCTAATGTAACATGACAGTTCGTGTTCACACCATCTCACAAAGTATAAATACTCACACATGAAATAAAATGCAACCCTGATCCAATGAAAAGTATTATTGTTTTGAAATTTTTCAAAAAACGATGAAGTCGTATGGGATGTCAAACTTTTTTCTTAATACTTGTTATTTTCGTGACACATTGCATTCACACTATCACACTTTGTCATATTACTTGAGTTTTTGACATGTATTAATACAAAGTATAATAGTGTAATCTAGCCTTTAGTAAGCCTAAAAACGTAAAAAAGAATGCTATCATAACAAAATTTGGTACATCACAGTTTTATAGAATTAGAAATGACACTGTGAAATTTGGTGAAGATCGGTGCATAACTTACCATAGGCCTCATATAAAGCCCACTCTGGTAAAATAATTAAATACGCGGTAAACTTTTTTCCAGTTTAGCTTCATATGGCCAGAAAAAATGTTATGCAATTTTGTGATATACGGTCCATAATTTTCCTTAGATTCCATTTTAGCAGCCTTCTGAAATTCACTGCAAACGCTTAAACTAATTGCACCGCTGTATTGAAATTTATGTTTTTTAATACCAGAAATCGTTCTGTAGAATTTGGGATGATTGGTTCATAGCTTACCATGGCTTTTATATAATTTGTTCTCCTGAAAATCATTTAAGTTCAGCTTAAACTGATATTCTACTCAAGCTTTTTAAAATTGATTCTGATTGTCGGTCAATAGTTTTATATAGATCTAAACCGCAACAAATTTTAATGCAGATGTCTGTTTTTACAAAGATTATAATAATAAATAGACATCATACAAATATTACTCCTAAAACATTCGAAGTGTCGGTTGAGGGTATCAAAGATTCGGCACAGCCGAATATAGCACTCTAACTTGTTTTATTTTCAAAACTATTTTAATTGCAATTGCTATTGCAACTCATATGAAAAATATCATACCTGGTTTAATTTCATGGTATCAACCAATGTGAATGACAAATTTTATTAAAGAAGAAGAAAAAAAAATAAATAAAAACTAGCAGTAATGCTATGTTTCCACTATGAGCAAAACAACTTGTTTTGAGCAAAACGTGTCAAAAAGTTTTCATTATGTAAAACTGGTTTTGGTTTTCTTATTTTCGAAATCAAATTTGACATATATGTTGTAAACAAATATGAAAGCCAAAAAAAAAAATATGTGTTGAAAAAAAAATATTTTTCTTTAACATGAGATTTTCTTGTTTGTTTTTTAATACACAGATATACATATACATATGTACGTATATAAAAAAAATCAGCTGGAGAGGTGCATAAACCTATTTAATAAGTCTTGATATTTTGGTTAATATGTCACTTTTTTCGAAATTATCAATCACCAAAAATGGATAACCCAGAGTTGATTCATGATTTTCGACATGTTTAGGAGAAAAACTAGTTTTTGTTTGAGTTTTCGAACATGAAAAATGTATAGGAAAACAATTAGCAAAACACTTGTTTTGCTGCAAAACTAGTTTTGTGGCCCAAAACATGTAAGTGGAAACGTACCATAAAGTAAAAAATGTATATCTTCCCTGCAAATAAAATTGGACCACCTGATCCATTTTAATAAAATGGACTACTCCCTGGACTGGTCCGATGTAATGCAAGCATGGACCATGTCATTGCTAAAAAGCGTTTGTAGTGAGACGACACACAGTGCTTTGTCCCCATATAACGAAGGGACATAAATAGAAGGAGTTGTCAGAAATTTTTGAAATTTCGTACACTAGCATAAAATAGCTTAGTTAAGAAAAATATGAATTTTTGGAGAAATCGGTTGAAGGACACGCCTACCTCCCATGTGTCCTGAAATGGAAAAATGTAATTTTAGCTTCAATAGCAACAGCACCGAAATTTTTGCTTTTTTTACATTTTTTGCTGCAAATTAAAAAACTGTATTTTTCAATGCCTTTTATTACTTTGATAGAGAGTAAGCAAAAGCAAAAAAGCAAAAGCAGAAAAAGAGAGAGTAAATAATTTTTTTAGTCTCGCTATGTCTATGTTCTTTGCTTAATCAGTCAGCAACGCAACAACTTAAGTAAGTAATAAATTTTGTTCAAGTTTTTTTTTTGCTTTTCATGCGCTTAAAGTCAGCAAGTTAACTTCTTTGCTGTTGCTGGCTGGCACTTCATACATATACATATTTTGAATATTTTGAATTTCTTAGTATTTTTGCAGAAATAATGTTTAAAGATCATTACCGTTAGATGTTTTTTTTTTGCGAAAAAACTAATTTTTGTTCTTTTATTTAGTGAGTTACGCAAAATCATATTTTATATGTACATATGAAAATAAATAAAACTTCACATGTTAGATTAAAAAACTCTTTTTTTACACATCTTTTTTTACACATAGCTTGGTCATTATCAAAATAAAAATATTTTTCAATTATTCTTCGATTTACACGCGGCGCCATAATTCTTAGTTCTTACCGTCAAAGATTTTTTCAAAACAAATTTCTGCAACAGCAAGCAACAGCGATCAAGTCAAAAAAATGTTAAACAGCCAGCCAAGCAACTACATAAAAAAAAAAACAAAAACATATTACTTACAGCAACAGCATTTTTTTTAGTGGTTGCTTGACTGAATGTTTAAACTTTAAGCTGAGAACATACACATAGTGACAGTAAATACATTATTAACTCTCACTTTTTCTGCTTTTGCTTTTTGCTTTTACTGTGTTCTTTTTCTTAAGTTAAGTTAAGCAATTACAAAAGCATTAAAAATAGTCAAGCTTTTTTAAACACTGGCTTCAATAATGCCCACAAAACTACAAAAAATGGTCAGGCTAATACACACACAACTAGCAACGTGTGTGCAAATTTTCATTTAAATCTGAACAAGGACTCAAGGTCCTGCCATATATCCTTTTTCTTAAAAATGCTATAACACTTTCAAAAATTATCCAATCGTAATAAAATTTGGTATGGAAATTAATATTTGTTAGATATATATGTATGTGTGCCGAATTTTGGTAGAATCGGATTATTAATGTGAAAAATACAAAAACATCATTTAATAAAAAAATGAGTTAAAAACGCTTAAAATGCTCTTGCAAAAATAACAAGTAAGAAAGTATAATCGGTCAAGCCCGACCATGTAATACCCTATAGTATAGTATTTAAAAACAAATTTCCTAGAGTGTAATCTATTTGGGACCCATGGGCAATCATGGACCCGCCAGAAAAAAATTATGTTATGAGGTTAAGATTCGTTTAAAAGTTCTTTCTCCCGAATATTGTTTAGATATCTTAAGCTCCGTATATGAGTTTTTTGGATGAGGGTTTATATGTAACCTATAGTTTATTTTGGACCTATCTGGACAACATTTTGTCATGACTTAGTAGCTATCGTAAAAGTCATTGTCACCAATTTGTATGTAAATACTAATATTTTTAAGGAAGCTGGCATTCAAAGTTTTTTCGGGAGAATGATTTGTATGGGATCTATGTTCAAAAATAGAAAGATTCCAATACAATTTGATAAGCTGATTTTGATTGCAATAGAATTAGTTTGGTTTGGACCAAATTTAATCTTGCCGATGTAATAAGATGGCTTTTGTAAAATTATGGACCGATTCGTTCCATTTTTAATAGGCTTGGTCCTTGTACCTGTCAGAGCCTCTGGGACAAATTTCATCAAATTGCCTCCGAATTTGCGATCTGTATGCACAAGGTTGCATGGACCGCCAGCCAGCCGGACGGACATCGTTAGATCGACTCAGAAAGTGATTCTGAGCCGATCTAATGAATTATTTGGAATTATTTCTTATTATATTCCTAATTTATTTTCTTTAAACTAATTTATTTATTATTTACATATGTATGTTCATATTTTTTAATTACAATAAATCATCTTCAGCAGTGTTACCGTTCGCCCGACTAAAGTCGCAATTTGACCCTTTTTCAGCGGTCTGCGACTTTTTGTGAGACTCTTTTTTATCACCGACTTTTGCGACTATTTTAATTTTTATGCTACTTTTTACCCTTTTTGTTAAGATTCTTACAAAACATTCAATATTCTTATTATTTGTATCAAAAAAAAAATTCGTCAAAATTGCCTCGTCAAAATTTAAAAACAATTCATAAAGTATTGTTCATTTGGCAACACTTTTATTACATTTTTGCAACCTTGTCATGTATACAACGTATTTGAGGCGAATTCAGTTCAAGGTTGTGGCAAGTTTTGACAGTTCGGACCAATTTGTTTTAATTTGTCAGTGTTTTGTTAGAAATGGTTGACATTTCGAATCGTAAACACCAGCACAAGGCGAATTCAACAAGGTAAGTGCAACTCTACAACTACAAAAAGCCCCATGTATTTTTGTGCAATTTAACAGGCGGCTGTCAAAAATGCTGACAAGGCAAAAATTGATTGAAAAACAAAATAAAAATGTTGTTTGGGTTATAAAAGAGATTATTAAATTCACTTTAATTATTCGCAGTTTTTCTAAGAAATTTTTTCGGTTATTTTGGCGCAATACATAAACAAAATTATATTTTGACGTTTCCCAATTTTTTTTTAATTCGCCGTGGAAACAGCTGATGAACGGCTGACGAGTTGAGTTTACCTTCTTACATTCGCCTTGCACCAGCAATGCAATGCAAAAAACCTCTGTTGTTTCTGTTGATTTTGGATTGTTGTAGTCTTCGCACCACCTGTAGCTTTCGAATCGTAAACACTAGCAATGCAATGTTAAAACATGCAATTCAATGCTGTAATCTTTAAATTTAATAGACAAAGATATAGAAGACTGGATTCCCTGTGATGAACTTATTTCTAAATATAGAAATAAAATTTCAAAAAAGTAGTATTTATGTAGGTATGTTAAGAAAAAGAAATATTGCGCCAAGATCAAACGAACGGAATTAAAGTAAAATTTTCAAGCGGCTTTAATTGGACAAGTTTAAATTTTGTCAAAAATATATTAACCTTAACTTTTTTGGCTTTAAACAGAAATTCTACTCCTTTGACCTTGGCAGCATACGACAAATTTATTAAACTTAAGTAAATGTTTTCACTATACATGAAAACATGGACAAACATGTACATTGTTACGAAATATGATAAAAATGAATTCTGCAATAAGCTTTTTGTTTCAATTGTTTTGTTATGCTTTTTATTAATAAAAAACGTTAAAAAAAGATATGCGACTTTTATTTTCTGAAACGACTTTTTTGTGCGACTTTATTTTTATAAAACAACCTTTTGTGCGACTTTTCAAAAATTCCTAACGGTAACCCTGATCTTCAGTACTGAATTCTTCCAAAAAAATATTGCCGCTCAACGAAACATGTGTTTCGTCATCTTTAACTGGTACATTTTCTCTCAGTATATATTTCTCAACTTCTTCAAAAAATATATTTTTTTTAGTCTTTGGATTCCTGTTTGAAGATAACAACGGATCTAAGGAATGTATTTAATGAGTCATTAAATCTTTATGAGTGTCGTCGTGACGTTTTTCTCGTATGGGAAAGTCTGGTTTTTCTCACGATTTTGTGGTTGGCTTTCAATGCTTCTTCGGACAAGCACCCTGAAATTTATTTTAGTTATAAGTTACGTTTCATTATAATTGCATAAAGCCACTTTAATACCTTAATATTTCTTATTATGATCCTAGTTTATTTTTTTAAACTAATTTAATCTATGAAAATTTGAGCAAAAATCACGAAAATAGCATTTTTTTTTAAATACATTTTTTTTCAAGTTGTGGTAAAATTTTTCTTTTTTTTTAATATTCCATCAAAGTTAGGAAATTTTTAGAGCTTAAGTAAATAATAAGCATTTTTCAAACCATTAAAAAATATTTATAGGAGCATAATTCCCCTAAAATTTTTTTATAGTTGGTTTAGAATATAGTTAGGTGTTACAGAAAAAAATTTGAATCTCGTAATCCAGAAAATGAATTTTTTACAATTATTTTCTTGAAACAATAAAAAACCAAGGGCATTTGTGATTTCAGCGCCCTTTTTTTGTTGTTTTTTATTGAACGGTATAAGTTTGAATTAATATTTCACAGTATTTGTAGTTAATTGTCTATTAAACTCCTGAAAACTATCAAAATTTGAGCAAAAATCACGAAAATAGCATTTTTTTCAAATACATTTTTTTTTCAAGTTGTGGTAAAATTTTTTCAATTGTTTTTCTTGGAGTTATTAGAAAACAGTCTAAATATTCAAAATCAGAAAAAAAAACCCATAGACGGTATTTTTTTTTTTTAATATTCCATCAAAGTTAGAAAATTTTTAGAGCTAAAGTAAATAATAAGCATTTTTCAAACCAATAAAAAAAAACTTATGAGAAAATAAATCAATAAAATTTTTTTACAGTTAGTTCTAAATATAGTAAGCTACTACAGAAAAACAATTTCAATCTCGTGCTTTAAAAAACAACAGTTTTACAACAGTATTCCTAAAGCATGTAAAACTCAAGTAGTTGTTTGGCCATTTTTACTATAAATTCTCAAACTTTGGCGCCCTCTAGCGCCGCCAAAAAGAGTTAAATCTTAAAAATTCTTCAAAATTCCTTTTAATTATTTTGTTATCTATCGATCTGTACATTTTTAAGAACAATATAAGACTTGTTTATTTTTTTGATTTATGTCTATGGGCCAAAGCACTGTGCGACATGTCTTCGTTTTTTAACAACATGCTTTCGTTTTTAAACGACTTCAAAACAAATCCTCTTGAGTATACCATGGAGTTGTTTTAAAACTACTCCTTAATTGTCCAAAGGTGGGTTATATGGTCCTCTCCTAGGACATCGTAATGTTAAATAGAACAAGTTTTTTCCATACGTTTAGGTTAGTTTTGGACTAGTCCTGGTCCCTTGTGGACTACTCTTTACACGCGTGTTTGGACTAGTCCTATTATTGCAGGGTTAGATTAAATAATTTGCTTTTTTTGTTTTTAATATTTATACCCACACCACAATAGTGGAGAGGGTATTATGCATTTGTGCTGATGTATGTAACGCCTTAAAATATTGGTCCTAAACCCACCTTAAAGTATACCGATCGTCTTAGAATCACTTTCTGAGTCGAACTAACGATGTCCGTCCGGCTTGCTGGCAGGCTGGCTGGCTGGCTGTCAATGTAACCTTGTGCGCAAAGTACAGGTCGCAATTTTGGAGATAATTTGACGAAATTTGGGTCATAGATTCTTATTAATACAAGGACCAAGCCTATTGAAAATGGGCCGAATCGTAGGACCACGAGGGAAGATAGGGGGAAATTTCTTCCTCTCAGAAACAATCAAACCGATTTCAATGAAATTTAAAACATAGATAGAACCATATCTATATGGACACAAAATGTATGCATTTTTTAAAAAATAGGACCACGAGGGGAGATAGGGGCAATTTCTGCCTCTCAAACCGATTTTAATGAAATTTAAAACATAGATAGATCCATATATATATGGACACATAAGCTATACAGTTTTTCAAAAATAGGACCACAAGGGGAGGTAGGGGACAATTTCTGCCTCTCACAAACTTTCAAACCGATTTTCATGAAGTTTATAAGCATAGATAAATCTATATTTATATGGACACATTAGCATGATGTGTTTTTAAATATTGTGGTGTAGGGTATCATATGGTCGGGCTTGACCGAATATACTTTCTTACTTGTTTTTTATAATTTGGTAAAAAGAAATTTGTTTATCTTTTTAAAAAGTTTACTCAAAGTGAATTGACAATGTAGTACATTGAATTTGTATTTTTAATTTTTGATATTAAACAATACCACAAAGTAACCAAGGCGAATTTATTACAGGTGGTCTTAGAAACCCTGCTGATGAGTTTTTTTTTAGCTTTATCATTGTTGGATGTCAAAACATAAAGCATCTTTCTAAAATTCACCTTAAAACGCTTAAACAAATTTTACTACGGTATTTAAGTTTGATTTAATTTAGGTTTTTTAATATCACAAATCTCTCAGAATTTTGTGATGATTGATTCATAATTTACCATGGTTTCAATATCAATTCCCACCCTTTAAATCATTATAGTACGAATAAAACTGTAACAAGACATGATATTTTATTCAAATTAGTTAAAATAACGTTTTTTACAACAAAAAATAAAGTCATAAAACATTCTAATGGTCGGCCAAAAATTTCAAACGCCTTGAGATAAAACGTTTTAACATTTTTAAGGCCATCGTATTCCACATCATTTAATAACTTTATTTCTACCCAAAGATTTCAAACTTTATAAAATTAACAATTAATCTTACCTGGGCTTTACACGTGAAAGTACTTTCTTGAAAGTAAAGTTTACGTATTATCAACGAAAAAATTAACCCACAGCCGATTGGCTGAAAGTGCAAAAATTGTGTGAGTTTGGTGAAAAAGTTTGAGTGTATTGGTACTTTCAAGAAACTACTTTTACGTGTAAATACTAGGTTAAGCAAACAAGAAAGTAAAGTCGGTAAAGCCCAACAATATGATACCAATACCATACCAGACAATATAAGAACAACATTTTGCAAGTGTACCCTATATGGGACCCATGGCAGAACAAAATTCTGTAATTGAGTTAAATATTCATGTAAAAGTTCTTTGTGCCAAATATTATTTAGATATCTTCATCTATATAAAACTTGTTTTCTTTAAGTGGTTTTAGGAAGAGGGTTTATATGGAACCTAAGGCTAATTTTGGACCCATCTGCACAAAGTTTTGTCATGTTGTATATGGGGGCCATGTGAAATTATACGGTTTACAAAAACAACCTGCCAGGCAGCCAGCTGGCCAGCTAGTCAGCCGGACGGACATCGTTAGAACGTGTCAGAAAGTGATTCAAAATATAATTAAAGGTGGGTCTTGGACCAATATTTTAAGATGCTAAAAAAATTAGCACAAATGCATAATACCCTTTTCGCTATAAAATGTGGTGGCACACATTTTCCAAATTCCAATAAAGGCGACAAAAAGAGAGAGTGGAACTGCCTTCTGTATTCATATCATGCTCGTAAGTGCATAAACAAAAATCGTGTTTTTAAAAACGATAAGCCATACGACAAAGCTTGTGAATCGGACAAATATAGAAAACGTCTTATAGAAAAAACATTATATTAAAATTTTTTTTATTTTTCGAATTTATTCTATGAGCTTAATTTCAGTTATGTATTTTATAAAGCTTTTTTGTAATAGTCCTATTCAAGGCGAATTCATAAAGGTGACATTTTCCAGTCATCTGTTTATTGTTTTTTTTTTTTTGTGTGTATACTGAATGTCAAGCTTTGTTAACATTTTGTGAAAAAATTAATTCAAATTTAAAATTCAATAAAAATTTAAATAGTTGAAAAAAAACTTATTTTAATTTTATAAAATAAAAAAAGTGAATATAGAAAAAAAAACACAAGAAATTAAAAATGCGTAAGGAATAAGTGGAGCCACAATTAATTTGCAATTGAGGACTTTCTAAAGCAGTTGTGTATATTTTATTAGCAAAAAAATTTCCTTTTTTTATATTTCCAACAAATATTTTTGACATTCGCTCTAACTTTTTACAAAAACAAAATACATAGTATTTTTCAATAAAAAGAGATAGCTAGCATAACTCTATCTCATGATGCGGTCACCCTTATAAATTCGCCTTGGTCCTATTCCTTCAATTATTCAGAAATTACTTTATACACTACCAGACTATTATATTGTATTTTCTTGTTACATTTTACCTTAGCTTTCCTTTGGAAAGCAATGAAGTATATTGTATGTACAGAAAAATATACAATTATTAGACACCAGCAGAATGTAATGCATTTTCTGGCCCGCTAAGGCCTTCGTCAGCATTCTTTGTGTCACACTGGATAGTGATACTTTATAAATTGAATGTATTTAACTCAACAATTTTAACAAATAGAAACTGGGAATTATTTCCTTTCGCAGGCTACGTTATATTATATTCAACATTTTTTTTATTTTTCGAACTTATTTTATGAGCTAAATTTCAGTTATGTATTTTATAAAGCTTTTTTGTAATAGTCCTATTCCTTCAATTATTCAGAAATGACTTTAAAAATATAACAACTAGAAAAATTTAAAAATGCTTGTAGCGACCACTCTGATATCAACTCTTCTGTCTATAGAAAAGCTTTTTTATTTAAAATGTTATAGCAAAACAGAAGTAAAGGAAAAAACATGTAAAATCAATTAGAATGGATAATCATTCAGGAAAGCAAATTTCGATCTACCAAATGTTAAAATACAATTTGGTTTGAGGATTGATGTTTGACTAGTGACGTCAGCAGTCGTCGATGGCTGCGAGTGTAAGACGGCAAATCCATCTGAGGAGATCGAGTGGTTGCGATCGAAACATGTCATGGTAACCTGCCGGCCAGGGTTCGAGCCCGAGCCACGTCAAGAATGAAAGATTATCAATAACAATTTAAATTGATTTTCATGTTGTAAAATTCCTTTCTTCATAAAAATAATTTAATAAAAATTAAATTTCATGAACTTAAGCCTAATTAAAAAATATTAAAAATTTGGATTAAAAACCATAAATAGTTCAACAAAATAACCACAATACTAATATATTGTTTTTTTTTTTTTTTCAAATAAATAACAAATTTATTTTAATATTTTATAAGTAATATTGTTATTTAACTTTTCTTCTTTTTAGAACATCTCAAATAAGTGGCTCAGTATTAATCAACGGAAAAGAACGTAGTCTCCGACGTTTTCGTAAACTCTCCTGCTACATTATGCAAGATGATGTGCTTATTGCTAATCTTTCGGTGCGTGAGGCCATGATGGTTTCGGCAAACCTTAAGTTGGGCAAAAATATGGATCTGGCTGCCAAAAAAGTTGTAGTGGATGAAATACTCGAAACAATTGGTCTTATCGAATCAAGCAATACAAAGACATGCCATCTGTCCGGAGGGCAGCGAAAACGGTTGTCAATTGCTTTGGAGTTGGTCAATAATCCACCTGTTATGTTTTTCGATGAACCCACATCGGGTTTGGATAGTTCGACGTGCTTCCAATTGATATCACTTTTAAAGTCTCTGGCCAGAGGGGGACGTACCATAGTGTGTACCATTCATCAGCCTTCGGCTAGATTATTTGAAAAATTCGATCATTTGTATATGCTGGCCGAGGGTCAGTGTATGTACGAGGGTAGAGTTAGAGCTTTAGTGCCCTTCTTATCTTCCCTGGGTTACGATTGCCCTTCGTATCATAATCCCGCCGATTATGTTTTGGAGGTGGCTAGCGGGGAATATGGCGAATGTGTGTCAAAATTGGTGGCTGCCGTTAAGAGTGGCGTATGCAAGAAATATAGTCACAAAAATTATGGCCTAGATTTATCCAAAGATATTAACAATGATATTATAAAAGGCAATAGCAATACCGTTAATGGTGGCAATTCAGCAAATACCACCTCAGTGACTATAGAGAATGAAAAGCTTAAGATGGATCAACCCACATCGGCTGCTGAATTAGAGCTTAATTCGAGCATTTTAAAACCACCGAAATTGGAATCACAGAACAGTCAACAATCCGATTGTTCTGTCATCAATTTACCACGCAACGATAATGGTGATGATAGTTGTAGTTATAGTTCCAAGGCTGCTCATAGCGCTTATGCTATTAGTAATGTTGCGGGTGATGGAGGCGGTACTGCTGGCGGAGGAGGAGTTGGCGGGGTTGGAAATTCAAGTACTAATGGTGCTGGCTGTACGACATCATTGTTAGATTCACACGAATCGGTTATAACGCTGCCGAATAAATCCGGTTTTCCCACCAGTGGTTTTACACAATTTTGGATTTTGCTCAAACGTTCCTTCGTCACCATAATGCGCGATCGTATGTTGACACACATGCGTTTAGCTTCGCACATAATAGTGGGAGCCATTATTGGCATGATCTACTACGATGTGGGCAATGAGGCTTCAAAGGTTATGAGTAATGCGGGATGTATATTCTTTACAACACTATTTACCATGTTTACAGCCATGATGCCAACAATATTGACTTGTAAGATCTAATTATTTATTTTGTTTTTATTTGTATTTAACGATAAATTGTTTGTTACAGTTCCAACGGAAATGTCGGTTTTTGTGAGGGAACATCTTAACTATTGGTATTCGCTAAAAGCATTTTATTTGGCTAAAACTATGGCAGATTTGCCATTTCAGGTAAGATTCGAGTTTCACTGAGCAGTGATTTATGCATCACTTCTTCTTCTTTTATTTGCACATCCGATATCTGGATGTTAGTGATCATTCATTTTCATATTCTACATATGTAATAAAAACGTTTTCATCCTCAATTTGGCAGCAGTTAGAAGATTTAGTTTGTCTTCAGTCCCTTCTTATTTCACCCAAGACATTTCTCATCGACCCGTTCCACGTCCTGCCTTCTTAGATTTGGTCTTTAACATCAGAACATCCTTTGAACTAGCTTGCACTTGCTGTTTCCCATCAGATGTCCCAAGTAGGATATTTTTCGAGTTTTTATGGATTTAATTAACTCCCGATTGATGTTCATTCTCCTTTGAATTTCACTATTTGGAACTCGGTCATTCCATGAGATTTTCAAAAGTCTCCTATGTATCCACATTTCAAAGGGTTCTAATCTTTTTTCGTCCACTTATTTCACTGTCCATACTTCGGCTCCGTATAAAAGACACTGGTCAATATCTTGCCATATTTGAAAAACGCTTCTTGCATCCCATTGTTCATTAAATTGAACTCCCAGTTATTTGATTGTTTTTACCCTTTCAATTTCGGCATCATTCATTTTAGGGTCGTCTTCTTGTATAGGTTTCTTGCTTATGATCATATTTTTTGTTTTCATAATATTTATTCGTGGGCCTAATGAGTTGCTCCTTTGAGATTCCGAAGACCAGACATAGTGCTTGTCACTATCATGTTGTCATCAGCATACCGAAAGTTGCTGATAAACTTTCCATATATTTGTACTTCTATACTTTTTTTGCTCAATATTTTCTCGAAATATTCTCTGGGAATAAATATTGAATAGTTATGATAACAGAATGCAACCCTGTCTGTCACCTTTCGAAACTGAGAATTCACCCGCCATTTTACCACAAACTTATACGGGCACAATCTGTTTCCAGTAAAGATTTCTTATACATCTTTTCTCCTTATCCTCGATGCCTATGGATGTCAAAACCTAGATTTATCCGTGTTTCCCATTACCTCCTTAAAGCCAAATTATGTTTGCACGTTGCTGCTTCACGTTTGAGATATATTATCCAATGTGTTATACGAAGGAACATTTTTAGGTCATGTCTCGTAATGCTGATCAGTCTGTAGTCGCTGCATTTTCTGGTGTTTGATTTTTTTTTTTTTTTTTTTTTTTTGTTTGGTGGTAAAAATACATTTAAGCCAATCTTATTTACAAACAATTTTGTATTAAATCTGTCTATTTATGTCAAGAATTCGAAGGTGATTTGCATTACTATATTTATTTATAAAACAAATTTAAAGAAAAACTTTGCAAAAAATGTTTTTTGTGTGATTTTATTAGTTTTTATTAGTTTTATTAGAAGATTTTGTTTAATATTTCTTCGCAATATTTGTTAAGCGCTAAAGAGATTTCAAAAATATTTTAGTAAAATACTTTTATAGAAAAAAAACATTTGGGGTTTTTTTAGTTTCATAGTTTTAATTTTACAATAGAACAGCGAAATGATTAGAAATAAAAACAAAACTTTAAATTGAACAGCGTATTCGAAACAAGCTTTTCAAGAAAAACTTTCATTAAATAATGATTTAATGACTGTTTTCAGAAAACTTTCTTGCAAGAACAGCTTTTGGAAGAGCTTTGCGAGGGTGTTTATTTTTGGCAAACATTTTAGAAAAAAAAGCTTTAATAAAAATGCTTAAGAAAAGAGTTTTAGGAAAACTTTTTAGCAAAGTTTCTAGTATAACTTGTTTTAAAAAAAAACCTTTTGAAAAAGCTTTAAAATGGTTAAGTAGTAAGCAAAACTTTCTATAAACGCTTACATAAGAAAAACTGATAAGAAAAGCATTTTTCAGCAGAGCTTTTTGTAAGGAACTTTAAAAAAAAAAAAAACTTAATGAAAGTTTTTTAACTTTCGGTATTGCGAAATTTTTTAAAAATGCTTTTCTGTATTTTTATTTGGGAATCTTTTTAGCACAACTGTTTCTTATAAAAGAAAAATAATTAAGCATTTCTCTACGAACGCTTTAAAAGTCATTTTATAGGAGCATTTTGTTTTATTTTAATTTACAGCGTTGCTTGAAGCCCGTTTTTTAAATAGTTACTTAAAATCTTTAATAGAAAATAATTAGCTTCTGTTTGTTAAGCGTTAAAAACAATTTAAAAATATGTTTTTTTTTTTTTTTAATATAAACACTAAAATTTTTTTAAGAAAATTTGTAGACAAACAAAATACAGCAATTGTGATCGGACGATTGTTTAGGGAGTAGGGTATTCATTCATAATCTTTAATCGGTGAACCGCTTAATTCCTACCCGATTAACTAATCGGTTAATTTCAAATTGGATATTTTCGACTAATGATTAAATCGGTTAATTTTAGTCGATTAACCGGACTAACAAAATTTTAAATTCTTTGTAAATTTTTTGGTTTTTAATTTTTTGTTTCTCATATACAAAAGGTACCTATGTGTTTAGAAAATATTTTTTGTACAAAATAAAGGGTTTTCCAAAAAGAGTGATGTGATTTCTTTAAAAAAACACAGTTTTTGTTAAGAAAATTCAAAAGTATTTTATTTAATTTGAAGTACAGTCGATACAACCAACATCATTCAAATGGCATCCACGACTTTTTCTGCAGGAACGTATTCGATGAACCCAGTTCGAGCACTTTTCCCACTAAATCAAGTCATGTATCATGACTGGCACGTTCAATATTGACTTGTAAAGCTCGAAGAGAGTCTGGTTTATTTCGAAAGACATATGACTTCATATAACCCCACAAGGAAAAGTCTAATGGTCTTAAATCACAACTTCTTAGAGGCCATTAAATATCACAATTTCTTGAAATAATCGAAATCCAAATTTTTCTCGCAATAATTCAATTGTTGCATTTTCTGTGTGGCACGTAGTTTCGCCTTTTTGGTACCAAATGTTGTCAAGATCAACTTCTTCCAATTTCGGCCATAAAAAGTTAGTTATCATCGATTTATACTGCTCTCCATTGGCAGTAACGGTGTTACCAGCTTCATTTCGAAAGAAGTACCGACCGATGATTCCAACAGACCGAAAATCACACCAAACTGTCAATTTAGTTGAATGTAATGTTTTTTTTTTTTTATTGAAGTCATTATTCTTTCGAAATAAACCAAATAAAAATAATTTTTGAATTTGTTTTTTTATTGAAATTACTTAGTTTAAAACAAAAATTTTATTAATCGGTTAACCGATCAGTAACTAAGTTAACCGATTATTAACCGATTTAACCAAAACCTCGGTTAATTGATCAAGCAATTAACCGATTAAAGCAATAGTCCGATTAAATTAATAACCTTTTAGGGAAACTTTAATGTACGTGTTGTACTGACCATTCGTTTGGGGTTTTCATGAATAAAATTGCATGTGAAAGAGGTCGCAATTACATACAGAACGCGCCCGCTAAAGAAACACTTCACGTAAGCAAAAATTTAGGAACGTTATCTAAGTATTTTTGTTTTTCGTCGTAGTGTACAGTATTTTGCTTATGTACAAATGAATGTGAATGTGTACTGTTCATTGAATAATACAGTAAAGTACACTAATGGCCGAACCTTAGTGTTTTTCTTTTTGGAACTCTAACAAATACAATTTTGGAAACTTATTTTCAGGGTGTAAAAAACTGCAGTCCAAGTAGAAAAACTGCAATTTCTTCAACTTCTTCATTTGTCATTGGCCAAAAATAAACTGTTGCTTTTACTTCTGATTCATTAAATTTAATTGGTCGCTGTCAAACCAACTCAAAAAGCGAAAAATTGTACACATATTTTCGTTTTTTCTCCGATAGTTTTTGGTCTCGACCTTTCCTAAATTTTCTATTAAGTCCAACTAAAGATATTTTTGTACATTTCTTTTACAGATTGTCTTCTCTAGCGTTTATGTCATCGTTGTTTATTACTTAACATCACAGCCCATGGAGGAAAAGCGAATAATAATGTTTGTGGTCATATGTGTTTTAACATCGTTAGTGGCCCAATCACTGGGACTGCTCATAGGGGCTGGCATGAATATAGAAGCTGGTGTTTTTCTAGGGCCAGTTACAACAATTCCAACCATATTATTTTCAGGATTCTTTGTTAATTTTGATACTATACCGGGTTATTTACAGTGGGTGACATATGTTAGTTACGTACGATACGGGTTTGAAGGTAAATGTATTATTTAATAAATAATAATTAAAATATTATCTTTTATTAATTTCCTTAAATGTTCTTCTTTTCAGGTGCCATGGTTTCCATTTATGGTATGGATCGTGCTAAACTAGAATGTCATGCAATTTATTGTCATTTTCGTAGTCCTAAAAAGTTTTTAGAAGAAATGTCTATGGATCAAGCCGAATATTGGATTGATGCCGTAGCCTTAATTGGCATTTTTATAGCTCTAAGAATTATAGCATACTTTGTGTTGCGCTGGAAGTTACACATGATTCGTTAAAATGTGTTAAACAAAAAGCTGTACTTGATTATTTATACTTAACGGCCATGTTCTAAAAATCGGAATCGAATAGAGTTAAAATTGAACTCAATTGTTGTAAAAATCATCGTAGCTATTGCTGTTTTTAAAGCGTAGTTCTTGTAAAGATGCTCGATAACTAAAGTATAAAATATATGTGACAGTTTCTGTTAAAAGGGACCTATGGGCAAAAAATGAGTTTTGGAGAACAACGATTTTAAAGTTAACAAATTCATTTTTTTTTTCTTATCAAAGGTGTATTTTAAAGTTTACTTGTGACAAAAGTAACGCAGCTAGAAAACTGCGGTTTGCTGCACTAGAAAGAGCATATTGTCTTTTTTAAGAACCGCCAAGAAAGTAAAAATCGATTTTTTTTTTATCCATAGGTCCCTTTTAACTGAAACTGTCACATATAACAATTTTATATTTTTATGAACGATGAAAACAAGATCGTTTTCAAAACCTTTTTGGTTTTAATTTCGTTCGAATTCAATTTTTAGAACATGGCCGAATAACATACTTATAAGTATATCAATAGAGAAAGAGTACTGTGCTGTACTGTGTTGGTTTTTTATTAGAATATTATATAACAGAAAAACATTTCTATTCTCAATAAGGTGTGATATGTACGCAATGTGTTTATTTTTTTATTTTTTTTATTTTTATATTGTTAATTATTTTTTTTTTACATTTTACATTATAAATCTATTTTATAATGACTTTTATTTAAGATTCTCTTTTCTATGAATCTATCTAAATACATACTTAAACTAAACATAAAAAATACATGTGTATTATGGGCAAAAGCAATTATTTGATATTTGCATTAACATCACGTTTAATATTTATAATAAAAACAATTTATTTTCGTTTTTTGAGGTGTTTAGTTTTGAAATAAATTTAGGGAGATATTTTAAGGAAGTTATATTTTAATTTAAAGGATCGAAGAGTATACATTTTGGAACATTAAATATTTGAATAATATTTTTTATTATTACAGTAAAGGACTGAAGATTATTTAAGAAGAATTCCTTTCAGTCATTTTTAAATAAATAAACATTTAAAATGCCAAGCAAATTTATTTTTAACTGATTCTAACTGTTATTCAAACAACTAAGTGCATATTAATATGGACTCAGTTAATTCAGTTATTTTATTAAATTCATATTTTCCGTTGATTAAGTTAAATTCTGCTTGATGAAAAATTGAATGGAAATGTAATTAAATGTAATGAAAAGTTCATTTAGATTTTACTGTCAAAAATTCAACTGCGACTTCCGTAAAAACAAACTAATATTCAGTTATTTTATATAAATAAACTGTCAAAAAATTAACTACATATTCCGTTAAAACAAATGAACATTCAGTTATTTTTTTTTTTATTAAGGCCCTTTACATTGCACCGAAATCATAAAGATTATCGGGTGTGTTCTAGAATCCGAATCCACTCGAAAGTGGATTACTTTAGCATTTTTGGTGTTCTGCATTTCACATCCACAAGTTTTTATTCGTTTTCAATTAGAGTAGTAATGGGTTGGTGAAAGTAATACGATTCGATTTTTATTCTAATATTTGATAACATTTTTAACAAAAAAATAAGTTTTGTTTTTAGCTTAAAATCTTCTTTATCCAATTTAATCAAAAATATATCTAAAATGCAAAAGTCCCTAACTTTCCCTAAATTTAAAATCGAATTTTTCATTATTTTGATGTAATTACATCTTATTTTTTTTAACGATTTTTATGTTATTTTCAGACAATTTGTTTTTTTAATCGATTTAGCGATCTCAAATTAGTTTTTTGTTTGTTTAAAATTTTGCGATTTTTCGCGAATTTTAGCCATGTTCGCGATAGAAGCGATTTGTTTCATTAAGTTTTCTGATTCTTCACAGCTTTAACGATTTATAATAAATAGACGACTTTGCTATCATGCCGATGTTAGCAAATTTTTGCGAATTTCCGCGAATTTAGCAATTTTTACCTAATTTTTGCCAATCCTTATAGTTTTAGGGACTTTTAATCAATTATATGGCTGGTTTGAAATATTAAAAATTAACGCGATTTTTCGCAATTTTTGCAATTTTTTTTTTTTTTTTTGCTATTTTCCGACATTTTGTTTTTTTTTTTACCGATTTAGCGATTTCAAATAAATTTTAGTGTTTGTTTAAAAGTTTGCAATTTTTCGCGAATTTTAGCCATGTTCGCGCTAAAAGCTATTTTTTCCTGTGATTCTTTACAGCTTTCACGATTTAAAAAAAATATTAAACATTGCTATCATGCTGCGGTTAGCAAATTAGCGATCTTTAGTCCAAAAAAAGTGTTTTCGAACAAAAACTTCGAATACACAAAAACATGCGGATTTGAGAACACCAATTTATGAATTATGCGGATTTAAAAAATTTTTCGTTTTCAATTCGAGTCGAAACCTAGAACATACCTGTATTTTCGGCTTATTTTTCAAAATCTAGTGCGCTTACATTGCAACTTATACAGGGCCTGTCATAGAATTCCATTCCGATCGAAAGTGGTTTTAATTCCGTATTTTGCTTCTTTAGAAAACGAAAAACGAAAAATTTTTTCGGAATGAAACCACTTTTGGTTTTCTAAGTGGAATTGATTGTTTTAGTATTTTATAACCGAAAAAACTACTTAAAACTATTTTTTTATGGATAAATAAATGTTTTTATATGATATAGATTGAAGAAATAACAGACTTGATTTATTTATTTTACTTTATATTGATTTTATTAAAAACATAATAAATTCTTTACCGTTGCGTTGCTACCTTTTTTTCCTCACAAGCCAATTTTTTTCATTTCTACGCTGAACATTGCCATACTTAACACAAAAATCATATGGTTTTTATGTAAAGTTGCCATATCCAATTGTAAAACCGGAGTTCTTAGAAAAAAAAACACATTTAGCAAAATCGATCGGAATCTGAAGAAGCTAAAACTAAATCGATCGGAATTGAACATACGGAATTAAAACCATTCCGATCGGAATTTGTGACATGCCTGATAAAAATACATAACAGGAATTTGTTTTTTGTGTACTATTCACATACATACATATCTGTGCCAATATGGAAAAGTAGCTTATGTCGGTCGCATTATGAAGTTAACAGACATCCTAAGCTTTGTTGCAGTTTTGTTCGAGAAGTTTTTTTTTTTTTTTTGCTTTAAGCCTTTATATGTACTATCATATTAGTAATAACCTCAAGAGAGGCTAAAGGTAAAGAGATTCTCTGCTTGCACGTAATATCTTGGGCTACCTATCAATAGAATCCGATATTCCATGTTATTGCCCGTCTGGTCTAGGGTTAAAGCAACTAAAATTTTATGACCGAATTTTTTACAGATTAATGGCAGTAGTTTAAACATTATCTAACTGATTAAAAAATAAATATTTTAGTTGAAGAAACAAATTTTAAAATTAGATTACAAACAACAAACTTATGATTTTTGGAGTCTGTACCTTTCAAATTAACGTAATTTCACAAGAATAATACAAACTCTAAGTCCCGTTTTACATCTTACCGATAGCTAAAGGTAGGATTGATCTAAGTTTAGCGATAAGTTAAAGGAAGATTCGTCCTACCTGGTAGATAAAAGTAAAGTTTTAAAAATGAAACACTTTTTATACGGCCGATAAAATCCTACCTTTAGCTATTGGTAAGTTGTGAAAATGGGGGCAAGTAGTTTTATAATCTATGGGGCCCTACAAAGACGAATTGGTTTCTGAAAATGCCTTCATATTCCTTTTGTTTTCTTCATTTTTGCATTACAGTGTAATTAATTTGAACAAGAGTAGAAGAATTCTATGGTGGATAAATAAAAAATGTTGTACATTAAATTTGTTAGGATAAATGAGATTTGCCTGAGTAGTCTACATTTCGAAACCATTAAGAATTATGAAAGAACTGCAAAACAAATGTTGAAGTGTTAAGATTAATGTAGGACAAAATTTATCTTCGATTTATCAATATTTTATTTTATTATGCCTATGAGCATTTATTTAATCGACATTTTTAAGATTTGATTAGATAAAATATAATTTTTTTTTAATACGATTTCCGTAGGACGTGCTAAATTCCCAATTGTTCATATATAATAAAGTCACTGAAATTTATTGTTGAGGGAAAGCTTGCCTCTATGCGCATTTCACTGGTTGCTTGGGCCAGCTCATTTTTTTATAGCTTCGCCTCTTCATTCTTTCAAACAAATACTTTATTTGATGACTTTGAAATGTCAAAAGTAAATTCCAGAAACTTAATGCAAATCAAATAGAAAACAAAAATTACATACGTACACTGTGATCTTAGATACAATCAATTCATATTATAAAATGACATTGCAAAGCAGTGCAGATCCGGCGAGATGGATGATGAATCAGCATAACATTTGGTTTGTAACTGCCCCATTTCAGATACCCATAGAGAGAAAATTTTCGGAAAACCCAACATGCATCTAACTGATGTTTTGCACTCCATCTGACAAGCTACTTGGCCTCATACGTCGCTTAAGCCTGCCTTGGTGAATACACATATTGGCTCTACAAACTGAGATACAATTGGTCTCAGTGCTAATTGCCTCATAAATCTCTTTATTTACCTCGACAGAGAGTTCCTTAATAATATCGTTTGCTTTACATTAACTTTGATTAATATTTTCTTCGTCTTAATGCTTTAAAAACAAGCATTATTGTGTAAGTGTGAAGGCCACTTCTTTTTTAAGTGAAAATTGGTCTTTCTTCACTTATGTAAAAGCTATAAATTATGTCGCACAATTTCTACGATAATGAGAACAAAGTTTTTCTTGGGATTCAAAAATTAATTGACAAGGTTTCGTTTGAATGTGCTAAATTCCCATATCATATTGAACAATTTTTCATAGTAGTTAAGATTTTGATATGCAGAATAATTTCAGAAAAAAGTTTGAAAAAAATAACTTTTCCAGATTTTTTGCAAAATCATAAAAATATTTATTTAAAAAATCTTTGTTTTTACTCTGGAATTGGTGAATAAATGAATATAAATAATACATAAATACATATTAAAAATTTTAATGTTTCTTAATAATTACTTTAAAAGATCCTTCATTGCAAAGAAAATATTTATTATAAATTAAAACAAAAATTCTATTGACTCTTGTCAAAAACAAAAAAAATGTTCATACATATAAGTAAAATGTATTTGTATTAAAACTTCCTTCCTTTATGTTTTTTATTTAGAAAATTTTTTTTTATATTATACGTTAAATGTAATTTTTTTTATCAATATACGAATTTCTTATGTTTTTGTGTGATTAAATGTAATTTTTTTAGTTAAAATTTTTTATATAAAATTTTTTTTATACAAAGCGATATTTTTCTGTGACATAATTTTTTTTTAACATATTAAATATTATTATAAATTATAAATCCAACAAACAAAAAGCAAACAAAATTAAGTTAAAAAAATCCATTATAGAAATAAGTATTTATAAAATAAGTTATTTAGCTTTTAAAACATAAACATTTATTCTAAAATCATACAAAAAAAAAAAAAAAAAAGAAAGACAAAAATAAATAAAAACAAATTCAATTAAAAAAATAATTACAAAATTGTACTGAATTTTTTTTAAATTAAATAAAAACAAAACGAAAGGTAACAAAATTTTTTAAAAGAAATATTTTCCAAATCATTTCACAGTGTTAAGTCGCATCAAAGAAAAACATACATAGTCAGGGGCCTAATTACCGCATTCGATATCGAGTAAGCTATCGTATCGAGTAAACTTTCGTATTTTTCTGCATACGATAGACACTGGAAAGAAATACGTTTAAAATAAATGGCTATATACTATATGATACCAAGGACCCACGAGATAGAGCTTGTGGAGGTTCTGCCATTTTAATAAAAACCCGAGTCAAACACTACCTAATGTGTGATCATCGTAAAGATTATCTCCAAGCAACGAACATTTGCGTTGAGGAATTAAATAGAAACCTAGTAATTTCATCGTTATACTCCGCGCCTAGATTTTCAATATCGGAGGACAAATATTATAAATATTTTAAATCATTAGGACCGTGTTTCCAAGCCGCTGGCGATTATAACGCCAAACATACCTTCTGGGGGTCGCGACTTATAACACCAAAGGGTCGTGTTTTATTTAACGCAATTTCTAAAATGGATTTAAATGTGGTAGCGAGCGGACAACCAACATATTGCCCCACTGATCATCAAAAAATACCAGATGTCATCGATTTCGGCGTGGTTAAAAACATTCCCATAGAAACGATTCATGTTGAAGCCTCCCTAGAACTATCTTCCGACCACACACCTACAATTGTTACTATAATGAACCCCAATAGAATTGTACCTCTGACTGGTTACATAGCGACGACAGCTACGCAAATTAATTGGTTAAAATATAAAAAATTTCTCAGTGCCCATTGCACAGAAAATATTCCGCTTAGTACACCGGAGAATGTGGATCTCTATCTTGTTAACTTTGACAGTTATCTTAAACTAGCTGTTCAACACTCCAGCGTTACCCCCAAAAAAATTAAAAATAATAAAATATGTTCTTCAGATGTCGAGCGGCTCTTGACTGAAAAAAGGAGAGTTCGAAGAGAGTGGCAACTTTACAGATCCCCGCAACTTAAGATTTTATTAAAAGAATGCACAAAAAGGCTAAGAAAGTTGCTACAGAATCAGAAAACGGCTTCTTTAGAAAAATATCTTAAGGAACTTGATGCACCTCCACAATCTGACTACTCATTATGGCGTGCAGCTAGAAATCTAAAAAGGCCAGTTATATCTAAGCCACCATTAAGAAACTTGAATGGTAATTGGGCAAGAAACGATATTGAAAAAGGAAATCTGTTTGTTAGTCACTTGAAAAACGTATTTGCACCAAATATATTTCACAATATTGCGGTCGAGTTGCCACCTGTTGCTGCTAGAGCAGCTATTCCCCTCAGATTTGAGTTAAGAGAAATCGAAAAGGCTATTTGTGACTTAAACACTAAGAAGGCACCTGGTATTGATAAAATCAGTAATAAAATGCTTTTGGAGCTACCTCGCATAGCAAAGAAAATTATTCTTTTTATTTTTAATGCTATTTTACGCCTTAATTACTATCCTCAAAAATGGAAGGTTTCCTTAGTTACCATAATACCAAAGCCATGTAAAGATCATACAAAAGTTGAGTCTTATAGGCCTATTAGCTTATTATCAAATATGTCAAAGCTGTTTGAGAAATTATAAGTTTCAAAATTAACACCGATTTTAAGTGTAAATAGATGTATTCCAAACCATCAGTTCGCATTTAGAAGAAAACACAGCACAATCGAACAGACTCATCGAATAGTAAATGTCATAAGAAAAGCATTTGAAGAAAAGAAATATTGCTCAGCACTCTTCATCGATGTTTCGCAAGCTTTTGATAAAGTCTGGCATGAAGGCTTATTACATAAATTGAAGCAAAATTTACCAGCAAACACACACAAGCTGCTAGAAAGCTACTTAGTCGGTCGTCAATTTATTATTAAAGAAGGAAATTTCTTAAGTTCACCTCAGCCCATTGCCGCTGGAGTCCCACAAGGCAGCATCCTGGGCCCCCTATTATACTTAATTTATACTTCGGTCATTCCAACAAGCAACTATACACAAACTTCAACATTTGCAGACGATACAGCTTTTCTAAGCGTCCACGAAAATCGTTATGAAGCATCGCGTTACTTACAGCATCATATATTTCAACTAGAAATATGGTTACGACAATGGAGGATAATGGTCAATGAGCAAAAATGCGTACATATAACATTCACTTTGCGCCGGGAATCTTGCCCCCCTATTACAATCAATAATCATATAATTCCTCAACATTCGCATGTTAAATATCTCGGTATACATCTGGATCGGCGATTAACGTGGAAATGCCATATAGAGGCAAAATTAACTCAAATGAAACTAAAAGCCATTCAAATTCATTGGCTTATTGGAAGAAATTCTGTCCTTAGTCTCGATTGCAAGCTTCTACTTTACAACTCTATCTTAAAGCCTATCTGGTGCTACGGTATTCAACTATGGGGCACTGCCTCGGCCTCTAATATCGACAAAATTTAAAGGCGCCAAAATAAACTTCTTCGAATAATCACAGCAGCTCCCTGGTATGTTAAAAACTCAAACATTCATAAGGATCTCAATGTGCCATTAGTTAAAACTATGATTACAAAATATGCAATAAAATATTAAAAAAGGCTTGAACAACACCCAAATCCACTAGCTCGAAATATTTTAAATCATGGCGGCCACACTCGCTTAAGAAGAAGAGACACTGCTGCACTTACCCAATTAGATGAGTGATAAACACCTACAAAAGTGAACAGAACCCGTGATAAAGAAAATTGTGTCTGGCACTGGCAGGACATAAAATAAAGTATTAGGTTAAGATTTGATTAATTATTGTTAGTTCATATTTAATATATGAAGATTCAATAAAAAAAAATAATGAAAAAAAAAAAAAAAAGAGATAGACACTGGCGTATCGAATGAAAACTAGAGAGATGTAATGCCTTTAGTTACTCGATATCGAATGCTATCATCTCAAATTACGATACATTTCATTCGATATCGAGAGACATAATACCAAAATAAAAAATTTCGATCAATTTTGCTCGATATCGTATGCGGTAATTAGACCCCTGGGGTAATTAGGCCCCTGGGTTCACACTATGAAAGTTTTCTTTGAGAAAGTTTGTGTTTATTGGTGATAGAATGGGGAAGAGTATAGGGTTGGAGTCAAACACCTGAATTTTAAAATCCTGAATTTCAAAATCATAAATTTTAAATCCCGAATCGCTGACTAAAGCTTCTCTGCACAGTCTGTCTTAAGCCTGGCTCGAGGGCTTTCTCCCCTATGGTATTATAAACACCGGCTGCGCCAACTAAAGTTGCTCTGAAAGAAAATCTTATTTAAAAGAGATAAAGCAAATTCAAACTGCAATGCAGCTACGAAATTTAAGCCATTACGATCAGAATGTGCAATCCGAATATCAACCTGAAGTTCTCTGTACTTTTTACGCGCTTTCTTTGATTTTTCCAGCGTTTAAAAAACTGCAGGCAAATTAGAAAAACTGTAATTTCTTTTACTTCTTAATTTGCCATTGGCCAAAAAACCAACTGTTGCTTTTGCTTCTAATTCATTAAATTAAAACTCAAAAAGTGAAAAGTTGTACACATATTTGAATTTTTTGTTCGACAGTTGTTGGTTTCGACTGCAGTTTTTTAAACCCTGAATTTTTCGTATTATTTTCATTAAATTTTTTGCTAACCTATACCCACAATTGCATGTATGAACGTAGTAGCGTCGACGTACATACGTTGTCAAATTAAACCGTTTAATATTTTATAAAAAGGTACACAATGCGTAAACGTATCAGAGTATCTACGTCGTACGTTGCATAACATGTTGTCATAGAAAAAGAAAATTAAAAATATACATTGAATTTATTTTTGTGTGTTTAAATTAAAAATTTGAAAACACAATAAACAGAAAAAAATAAACAACATTTAGAATCAAAATATTATTTTTACCCTGGGTCTCCACGTATGTAGCAATATTTGTTGCGGCAAACGTCAAATTTGATTGCTCCATTAAATTTGCGACGTATAGACCGCATATTGCCATGAGTGGCAATCCATTGCGCAATAATTGCCCTTCTGATTGCTTGAGCAGTTATTGCTGTTAAATGAGTTGTCATTTATCTGACATTTCATTCCTGTGTACGTTTTTTTTATGGCAAAGCAATTTCAAGTGTTCTCCAGCAATATAATCAGCAATTATTGTGCCATTGTTCTGCCGAAGTTTTTGCTTATACTTAGCAAAAAAAATTGCTATGTCGAGACGCAGCGTTGGAGTTTATTTCAAATAGAAATCAAAATTTGTTTACGAAGGAATTGTGGGCTCTTGAAGCGTATTTGTAAAGAGTGGTCCAACCAAAATGCACGATGTTAATTGTAAACAAAACAAAAAGCTTTCAGAGAATTATCTAAATGTTTTTTATTATGATAGAAGGATATACGACAATTATGCGTGAAAGAAAATATCAACCAAATGCTTACTACGGCTTCGGTGACATACATACCTCTATGCGATAGTTTATATTTTCAATGACTCTGAGACATAATTGAGAATCAATGTCGTTAAAGTGCCGAATTATCTCATACCTTAACTCTTAAATTGTTCTTGGCTACTTGATATACAATTATTCTTTTAAATATCCCCAAAGAAAGAAGCCCAACGGTGTCAAATCAAATAATCGTGGAGACCAATTAACATCGCCATGACGTGAGATAACCAGGTCAATGAGTTTTTCACGAAAAAGAGTCATTGTTTAGTTGGCTGTGTGGCACCATCCTAATGGAGCCACATATCGTCAATGTCCATATCCTCAATATCTGGCCACAAGAAGTCCGTTATCATCTCGCGATAGCGAACACCATTCACGGTACCTGCTTGGCCGACTTCATGTTCGAAGTAGTACGCCCGATGTCGCAGAACGAACTGGGTGAGCATGCACAGGTATTTTCACATTTCCTAAAGACCCAGTTTGGAGAAAACTTGCGCACAATTCTCCCAATTGTGTACACATTTGGTCGTATATGCTGACCAAAAAAATCACAAAGTGCACGAAATGCACTTTGATTTAAACGCCCATTTTCGTAAAAGGCTGCAACAATCTTAACGCTCTGCACAATCGTGTACTTCTCAATGGTTGAATTTGTCAAACAATAATATAAAAAAAAATGTCAAAATAAGGTGGGGAAAAACTACACGTTAAGGTGTGACTCACAATCAATAATATCGTGCATTATGGTTGGACCACCCTTTAAAAATGTACGGGTATGGGTGCTACGTTCCTCCGACTTATTTATGTGTAACAAATATGTAGAGAATATAATTTTATTAAAAAAATTTAGATGTATAAACAAGAATGAAAGTTTAAAACAGAATAGAAGAAACTTTTAACAGGAAAACTTTTATAATATGAACCCAGTAAAAAACATGAAAATAGAAGATATTTGCTGTTATTAAAAAAAACTTTCTTTGATTGTGGCAAGACCGAAATACATCCAACATTACATTTTTTAACAAATCCTTTCTAGAAAGATTGATGAACTTCATTCATTTACTACTGCAAAAAAGCGTATCCTATAATTTTTATATCTTCTTTTTTTTTGTAAGGATGTTCTTTTCTAAAGGTATGTTCACACTTAGCAAACTCCGTTACCACTTAATTAATAATTTACAAAATTTATTGATTTAATAATTTTTATTTGAAACAAATCGTTGTAGAAGGAATTAACTGTTAATTTCTGTGAAAAGCAAGCGTTAAATAAAACAAGTAAGAAAATATAGTAGGTGAAGCCCAACTATATAATACTCTACACCGCAGTATTAGCAGACAAATTATTGAGAAAGTGCCCTATTTGGGACCCAATTATAGGCCCAACAAAACCAAGTTATGTTATGAGTTTAAAATTTATATAAGAGTTCTATGTGTTGAATATTAAATAGATATCTACATCTATATGAGGTTTGTTTGTTTTAAGGCGATTATAGAGGGGATTTTTATATGGAACCTCTGGTCAGTTTGAGATCCACGAGCACAATAGTTTGTCTTGGGGATATGTCAAACAATATGCTACTTCGTACCATTTTCAACAGGTGTGATCCTTATGATAACATAAACGTATATCGTTACCTTAAACGCAAAAGGCACTAACCAACAAAAAAATTTAAATCCACCTATTTATTAAAACTGATGTATTGCATCCAAACAGATGTCCACAAATGTTCCAAAAAAATTTTTGGAGTCTTTCGACCAACATTTTCGATTTTATGGACAAAAAACAAACGGCCCCATCAACAAAAGATTGTATCGAGCCCTTATAGCAAAAATGATGTAACCAAAAAAATAATATTTTACAGGAGAAGGTTTTTTTTAAAATATTTTTGCTTCACGTCTAGGGTTTCGTTTGAAATTGCTTTTGCTCTTATTTCGTAACGGTACTTCCCAGAGATATGAGATTTTTAGAGATGGTGCATCATATCAATTATCGATTTTCATCAAAAAACAAAGATCTAAAATGTTGTTGGTTACATAATTTTTGCTATTAGGGCTCGATATAATAAACGCTAAAAGACCTTACTAACTGTTTCTATAATATGCAACTAACTGTCAAAACAACTGCTATGTTTTACAATAGAACTAAAATTTATTATAAACATGCAATTTATTATACTATATTATATTATATATTATATATTATAGTTTGTTTCTTCTCCTGTAAAATTTTCCAAATGTTTGTTGGATACTTTTGCGTTTTAGGTGACGATGTACCAAATTTCATCAATTAAGCTTCAAAATTTCTGGCAAGGTTTACATGGCCAGCCAAAACAACAAATGGACGAACATCGTTAGATCGATTAAGAAAGTGATTCTGAGTCTATGGTGTATTAAAGGATGGGTCTTTAGCTAATATTTTTAAATTTGACATACATAAGTACAAACGCATCATACTGCATGTAGAGAGTACATACAGTTACTCACATTTCAAATGGGAAATACAAAAATTCATCTGTTGATATGTTGAGAACTCAACATAAAAGACTTAGTTTTATTAAATTTTTCATTAAGTATACTTCATTTTATCTGAATTATATTCATAAAATTAAATTCATACCTATGTTATTAAC
Source organism: Pollenia angustigena (assembly GCA_930367215.1). NCBI lineage: Eukaryota > Metazoa > Arthropoda > Insecta > Diptera > Polleniidae > Pollenia > Pollenia angustigena. Next base: position 180,420,386 of record OV884057.1, on the reverse strand, counting down.
ATATAGATGTTAACTAAGTATTTTTATGATGTGTCCTATTTATTGTCTGAGTAGCTGTATGTGGAGTTAAGTGGGGAACAGAATAGTCGCTGTAGTATAACGTTACGAATAGCGCTAAAAGCTGTCAAAAGTAAAAAACTACAATTTCAAAGTAGTGCCAACAGAATATGTAGTTGTAGTGGTCGTTGCAGTTGAAGTTGAAGCTCAAAATTCGAAATTTTGAACTTTGTTGGGCTTCAGAGCATTTTTTAGCTTCAGCTACTACTACAACTACTTTATTCTGTTCCAGGCCTTAGTGTAAATAGAGGTAACGTGAGAGCAAACAAATTTTTGTTAAGTATGGCCATACCTTTAAAATTCATCCTTAAAATTGTAAATCTATTTTTAACAATAGAATTAAACATAAAATTAAAAACTAATAAATAACATATTTAAATTCAATATCTTTCTGAAAACTGGAAATATATTAAAATAATATTGTATTGTCCCGAAAAAAATTGTTTAAAGCCTAATTTTAATAAGCCAGAGGAGAAATATAAGGTTCTCAGTAACTCAAATCCCTTGTTTATATTTATATTTAAACCTAGTTTAAGTTTACTCTATAAAAATTAATAAAAGCTCAAAACACTTCCTTTAAATCTCAAATTGATTTAAAAGTAAACAAAAATACTGCGATATTTTGGCTTTAAAGTTTTAATCTATTTATTTTTCTACTTTTGGATTAAATATTATCATTAAATATTTTTGACCAAACTAGAATGCAACACAATTGTAGATAAAAGTAATAAAGCAAAGTAATTTAAAAAATAAAAAATAGCTTGTAGATAAACGGCATTGCACACAGAACAAACCGACTACAAAGCAACTGTCAAATGGAATATCATATTTATCAATACAATTTTTTTTTTTTTTATGCGCCCCATACACGTTTCAATTCAATTGTCAACTGAATCTTTCAACTGAATTGATGCTAAGCCACACACTTTATCAACTGAATTGAAAGATTTTAAATTAATGTTAAAATCTAATGAAATAAAAAACAATTTTTAACATTAATTTTGACAGCTGATCAAGAGACCTGAGCACACATATTACAATAGAAATGAAAGACTTACGGCTAAAAAATCAGAGCTAGTTAAACTCTCTTTTTGGTTTAAAATGTGTTTAAACCAACCAATCTATAAATCACTAACTGTCGTATTCATAAAAAATTAAAATGGATTTGAAATGCTTTTTAAGAAAAATTTGTATGAAAATATTGCCTTAAAACACATTTAAAACTTATTTTATTTTTATGAATACGGCAGTAAACGTTTAAACTACCAATACAGACCATATGAATTTGATAAGATTTATCGTAGTGCTGCCACATGTTATTTTTTTTAACTACATATGATACATGGGACACTGATTAATAGTTGTTGAGTTTAAACTACATATAAATTCAAGTTTAGTTGAACTAAACCAGCGTTTAATCCATCTGTGATTTATTAGACATTAGTAGTCAACTTGAAAAAATCAAAATCTTTTGATTTTTCTTCAACCAACTCGACAACTGTCAAACTAATCAATTGACTACGCCATACACGCTTTGATTTGGACAACAACCCACTTAGTTGACAATTGAATTGAACCGTTTATGGGCTGCTTTAATTGAAAAGATACCAACAACCGAATTTGTAAATGCTAAGAAATACTTTTGTGTATTCTAATTTTAAATTTAAACAAAGAGTTTGTATTATTCAATAAAATATTTGTAAACAATCAAATATAGTTTTTTATTACAATTTTGTCATACTAAAAAAATATTTTGTTGCTAATTAATATTTTGCCTTTATTGAGGAAGCAAATGCAATTAGATTATTATTTAAATAAATTTTTATTTAAATATATAAAAAATTACATCACAAATAACATTAATACTTACAATTTTCGAGACAGACTAAGAACTGCAAGCACTAGGAAAATCTGACATCTGCATTAAACGAAATCTTGAATAAAAGAACTGTAATAACTTTACTTGCGATAACCCTTACCGGCCCTGGCTACACAAACGTGTAGGTAAATTTTACGTTTTTTGAAGAGAGAAGTTTATATATAAATATCTAATTTTTATTACTTCTTTTAGTCTCTACATGTTATGTGTTATCTCTTAATCGTTGTCTTATAATTTTTTGCGAGGTTTATTTTGGTATTTGTGTGAACGCGTGCAAAAAGATGATCATGTTTCGCAGTGCGGAAGACAAGATATGTTACTAACATTATTTTGTTTAAATTACACTAAGGCTCGTTTTCACAACTTACCGATAGCTAAAAGTAGACTTTAACCGGCCTTAAAAAAAGTGTTTCATTATTAAAATTTTACTTTTACTTAAAGTGAGCGATTAAGTATATTAACGCTTATCCTACGTGGTAGGTTAAAGTAAAGTTGTATTTATGGAACACTTTTTATACGGCTGACAAGATCCTACCTTTAGCTATCGGTAAGTTGTGAAAACGGGCCTAAATATATTAAGATTTTCTTATTATTTTGTAACAAAAGCATCATACATTTAAATAATATGCAAATATTTTTAAATACACAATGAATTTTTCTGTTTTCTGCGAGCCAAAGTGTACCTACACATATGTGTAATATGGGTTTCTAATACCTAAATTTTGCGTAAGAAAACTGTGATTAGGTGCAAGCGTTTCGTGAGGACTTTGCCGAATAATTCCTTTGTATTCTTTGTTCGGTATTTTACCAGATTACTACTTTTGAGGCGATTGGCGGAAATTAATGTACATGGAACTAGCACAATACAAACAGATCGTTTGCGCCTAAATTAACAAGTCATCTTCGCAAACAAATAGAAAGAAAATTTTTTGAAAAAATAGTCCAAAAAACATTAAAAAAATAAACAAAAATAAATCAAAATATTTACAATTGTGAGCAAATTACCTTTAATTTAAGTACCCTAATATAGATATAACTGGAGGGGGCACTTTTTTTTGCCCCAGAGGGCTCCAAAAGTCCCGCCCACTCTAAATGTTTTTTTCTTGTAAAATTTCCTTTAATTCAAGTACCTACACATAACACTAAGTATGCGGGGCCGTTTTTTGGATTAAGGGGGCCCACGGTCCTCAGCCCCTTTAAATTTTAATTTTGTTTTGTTTTTTTTTTTTTATTTCCAGAGGTGTTCCAATTTTATTTCGTGTGCCCTGTAAACTACACTTTTGCCAAAAAATGCTCATATTTTGTCAAAGTGAAATCCCAAGGTACACATATGTATATGTCCTGTTTCTAAGGACATGGGCTTTGTATGTACTTTTAAAGTTCATTTTTACGTTATCTTAGGGCGAATTATCATATACTGAAAATTTCATTGAAATCCGCCAACTTTGAAATTGCTTGGGTCGGAAAGGGATAAAGATTGTTTTAGTTTTTTTTCAATTGTTCTTGATTTTGTGATTAAGACAAAAAAATATTTAGAATTTTTTGACACAAAATCATTTTTACTGAGATGTACATTCACATTAATTTTCTTCAACTTAAACAAATTTTTTAAAAAATTAAAAAAAGTCTTAAAAATGTTTTTAGTAACTTAATAACTGTTTTTATTTTTTCTGTGCAGACATACTCAAGAAAAATATACTAATAAATATAATTGAAATGTATCAAATATTTAAATGAGCTTAGGCTCAAATTTACAGTCATAAGTTAATTATTCATTAACTAAAGAATCATATTTAAGCAAACATTTTAATCAGACCATAAAATAGTAACTCTATTTAAATAATAAAAAAATAAAAGTAGGAATCCAATTACATTTGAGGTTTTAACCAATGGTTAAGAAAAAGCTGGAAATAATATTTTATTTGTTAAAATTTTGTTATTAGACTGTAAATTTGGGCCTTAAAAGATTTGATTGTTAAAAATCTGGTTTCCATATGGGCAACTTTATTAATTTTAGATAACATTTTTAAGCATATTAAGGGGCTTCAAACGGTAGTAATAAAGTCATAAGTCTTAAAATAATAACACAAAATATATGACTCCTGTGGGGAACCCCTCACAGTTTAGATTTCTACTGTATAGTTGTTAGAGTATCTAATTAATTAATAGGAATTGCTTGATTAATCGAATAAGAATTAACATTGAGTTGAATAACTCGATTAATTTAAATAATCATACATGTCTGTTTGATTTGTTACTTTTATTATCCAAATAAGTAGAAAAAAACAATGAAACCAAAATGTAGTTAAACAATCCCTTTATACTACATACTTGAAAATTTTAAAAACCTGGCTGCAAAAGATACAGTTTTGAATGCAATTAAAAGGCCGAAACAAGATTAGAAGACAAAACTAAAACAAACTATAAACCAAGTAAACGCTACTTCGGCTTAACCCCCAGAGGTATGTAAGTGACCATCCTGAGAATATTTTAACACTTGCAACCAATGCCTGGTATTCGGCAAAACTTTAAAATTTAAAGGTCTCCTGTGATCAAAGCTGACCAGAGATCCCATCTGGAACCACGGGACTTACTAGCCACCGTTGTATTCTTCTGTCTTTCAGGATTACAGAATTTGAGGAATTTTCGTTTTTGTCTTAAAAATATATTTCCGGGGATCACTTGGTAGCTGTGGTTTACTATCCAGAGTTTTGGGTAGAGGAATTCTGAAAATTCCACTGGGAAAACTTCGGCCTGAGGGAGGATATTTCCTATTAAGATGCTGTTGCTACTTAACAGAATAAATTAATATTAATCAGTTAGAGATGTAAAACTAAATATTTTTTTTTATTAAAAAAATAGAATTTTCTAAGAAATTAATTTCAATCGATTAATTGACATCAATTGTTCGAGTTATTCGAAATTGACTATTTCAATTATGCGATCAAATAATGGGAAAAAATTCCTCGATTAATCGAACAACGGCACAAAGCACTAAAATTTTGAAAGCGTACTCTATTTTGGTACGCAGTAATGGACGCACCAGAAAAAACTTTTGATGGTGGTGAAGATTTATAAGAGCACTTTGTGCCAAATATTTCCTTGATGTGTACATCTATATGAGATTTGTTTAAGTTACATGGTCAATTATGGATCCACCCTAAAATGTCTTGAAATAACTATTATAAAAGTTATCGTCGATAGATTTCATATGAATAGCAACATTTAAAAGAAAGTAATGGCACTAACGGCGTTTTTTGTATTAGAGTTATCTTCAAATATAACAATAGGAAGCATTGGCTCTATTGCTGAAAAAAATAGTGCATGGGAGCTAGTAAAATTATCGACCGATTCTAACCACTTTCAAGCGGCTTCTACTTATGCGTATAAAAACCAAACTAAATTTTTAGGGAGACATGTAATAAATTTGTTTTTATTTACATCAACATCAATAGGTCTTATAAGCTTAAATTTCATCAAATTAATTCTAAAATTGAGACATATACTTTGCGCACAAGGTTTACTTAAAAGTTATAACTACTAAAATTTGGTTCTATTTATAACATAGGCAGCCAATTTATAGCACAATTATGCCGAGCCATATATAGGCAAAATTAACTCAAATGAAACTAAAAGCCATCCAAATTCATTGGCTTATTGGAAGAAACTCTGTCCTTAGTCTCGACTGCAAACTTCTTCTTTACAACTCCATCTTAAAGCCAATCTGGTGCTATGGTATTCAGTTATGGGGCACTGCCTCGGCCTCTAATATCGAAAAAATTCAAAGGCGCCAAAATAAACTACTTCGAATAATCACAGCTGCCCTTTGGTATGTTAAAAACTCAAATATTCACAAGGATCTTAATGTTCCATTAGTTAAAACTATGATTACGAAATATGCAGTAAAATACTTAAAAAGGCTCGAATTGCAGCCGAACCCACTAGCACGAAATATTTTAAATGATAGCGGCCACACTCGCTTAAGAAGAAGAGACACTGCAGCACTTATCCAATTAGATGAGCGATAAACACCTATAAAAGTGAACAGAACCCGCGATGAAGAAAATTTTTGTCTGGCACTGGCAGCACAAAAAATACCGTATTAGGTTAAGATTTAATTAATTATTGTTAGTTCATATTTAATATATGAAGATTCAATAAATAAATAATGAAGAAAAAAAAAATCAATTATGCTGAGACCTCTCACACATATTTTATTGCTATTTTATTAAGTCATCACTGAGAAAACGACAAGTGCACTTGCAGCGAATGCTTTTCTCCTTTTTTTAGCACTACAGCAAACGTCATTAACCCATTTTTAGCCGATCAGCACTCACTGTTTGTTACTGACAAATAAATCTTAGAGGAGTATGTGGTAAGGCTGTGCAGTCTACTGAATCACTGCAACTTGGAACTTGGTGTGGCGAAAAATGTATTGTTTATGAACTTAGAATTTGGTTATAAATAAAAATTATTATTATTAAACTTTACCAAATTTTACCATTTGAGATTACCATTATTAAAATGAAAAGCCCTTTTTTTGCTTCTGGTTGTACAACTCCGTTTATTTAAATTGAATGTCTTCGTTTGATGTCCAAAATAGAAAAGCATGATAATGTAAAAATTTGAAATATGCAAACCAATAATTATTTAACCCTAGGATTACCATCTTGGTCTGGCCAGACCAAATTTGTGTTTTGCTTGCTATATCTTTCCATCAGAACAAAAAATAAAACAAAGAGGTACGTGAGTTCTATAAATGATATGTTCTGAATCGAATAAAATTGATTTGGAATCGATCGGAGCAAATTTGGGGGGTGAAATTCCATTTTTACGTAAACATCTACCAAATTACCATCTTGGTCTGGCTGGACCATGAAGTATTGTATTTGTTTTTTTTTTGACTTGACGACGAAATTTTATTTTTGTGTTTTGTTTTTAGGTTTTGTGTGTTTTATAAAAAAATTTAGTAACGGACAATTTGATTTGCAAAACACTTTGACAATGCAAACTAAGTAAATTTAGAGTTGTAAAGCAGTCATATTTGTGCTCTTGAGTTGCAAGAATAGAAAACTAATCTGTGTAAGAATTTTTTTTAGGAATTTTGAATTGTTATAAGTTTTTTACTGTGTTACATAATAAAATAATAAATAAATGGAAGGTGATAAGAAATCAGGATTGGATGTTGTGGACATGGTTTTGAATAAACCAGCCAGATTCCAGCGTTTATCACCTGGTGAAAAAAAAAGCTGAAGATAAGATTATGGATTATCTATGCAATAGTGATGATGATGGAAATGGATTATTTTCTGAGAGTGATGAAGACAATGATTTCGTACCGCAGACAATTGCCGGAGATTGTGCGTCTGATGCAGAAACTGAAGATTTCATTGTAGAGCATGGTGAAGAATTTACTGATGATGAAGGCGATGAGAATGCTAAAGAACACAAAGATGAATTTGCCGAACATGCTAAAGGTAAAGCTGGGCAATACTCAAGTAAAGCTGGTATTATTTGGATATCGCAACCACCGAAAACAGGCAGAAAATTCGCACATAACATTCCTGTCGCCATGAAAACTGGGCCATCGCGCCACTTTCTGCCTAATCCTGCTCAAATTTTTAGAGAAATTTTTACACCTGAAATGGTAAGCATTATTGTTCGAGAAACCAACCGCAAGGCCAAAGAGGTTTATATTGCTTTGAATACAAAGGACCCAATGAAAGAACCCATAGAATGGGAGCCAACGCACGAAAAAGAAATATATGCATTTTTTGGATTGCTTTTGTTTGCCAGGGTTTTTAAATGTGCAACCCAACCTGTTAAAGAATTGTGGGCACCATATCACCATGACGTGTATAAGGCTGCAATGTCAAGAGAACGATTTACTTTATTGCTACAGTTCATCCGCTTTGACAACGCAAACACTAGGCCACTACGCCAAGAATTGAGCAAATCGGCCGCAATAGACGATCTTTGGTTGATGCTTATTGCTAATTTGGAATCTTCATACACTCCAGGGGCAAACCTAACCGTGGATGAACAGCTTTTTCCTTTTCGAGGACGTACGCGATTCACACAATATATTCCATCAAAGCCAGCCAAGTATGGCATTAAAATTTGGTGGATATTTGACTCGAAAACAAAATATCCCTTGAAAGGCCAAATTTACACAGGCAAACAATCTGATGGCATTCGAGAAGTAAACCAGGGGGAGAGAGTTGTGATGGATTTGTCAATAAAGTATTTTCATACAGGACGTACTGTGTACTGTGATAATTTTTTCACAAGTCTGACACTTGCACAGAGATTGATGGAAGTCCGCTTAGCTCTTGTTGGAACCGTTCGAAGTAATAAAACTTTTGTGCCAAATTTATTTAAAAAATCAAGCAAGCGTCCAGTATGCGAAACTTTATTTGGCTACTACGAGGATAAGCATGCTCTCTGTTCATATGTACCAAAAAAAAACAAGGCTGTTGTACTATTATCAACAGAACATTACACAAATATCATCACAGAATACATAACAGCGGAAGATGAGCCAGGTAGAGCAACCAGATTGAACGCTTCAAAGAAACCTAATCAAATCATAGACTATAACCAAAATAAAGCTGGAGTTGATACCATGGATCAAATGTTATCATACTACAGCTGTAAACGTGGAACCAACCGCTGGTCATTGGCCATGTTTTACAATATGCTGGACATATCTGGTTTAGCTTCCTTTCTGATTTACAAGGACTTGGTAAATTTAAAACAAACAGATCGCCGTCGTCGATTTCTTGTCGAATTAGTTAATCAGCTGGTGCTCCCACACATGGAGCTGCGAAGTACCAATTCTCATGTAATGCGTTTTCCACACATCAGAAATGCTATGGCAAAATTCAATGTTTATGTAAGTATTTATACATTTGTCAACAAATAAAAATGTAATATTTATAATATATTTACTTAGGGCCAAACACAACAACCTTGTAATGAACCAACCCTATCGCAGTTGGAAACGGTACCTTTTCCAACATCTTCAAACAATTACCGCCCATTATGCGTTAAGTGCAATTTACTAACAAAAACAAAACGCAAAACCCGTTTTAGCTGCGGTAAATGTGGAAAAGCTATGTGCCTGCAACATGGCAAAGAAATTAAAAATTATGTTTGCAACGACTGTGATGTATTATAAAAAAAAAAAAAAATAAGTAAAATTATATAATAAATAGATAGAACTTAAAAAATAAGCATATAAATGTACTTATTTACTTTTTATTCAATTGGGGTTTTTAGTTATTCTCATTGTGGTCTGGCCAGACCAAGAGCTGAATTTAGTGGAAACATTTTACCGGTAATCCTAGGGTTAAAAAGAACAAGTTGAATGCGTATATCAATAACAAAAAAAAAGTTGTTTGACAAGTGAGAATACCTGGGATACAGTTAAATTTTTTCTGCTCTTACTAGCATTGCACTAATTTGATATTAAGTCGTCATTAAGGTACATAGTAGTGAGCTAATGAAAGGAAGAGTGTATGACAAAAAATAACTCAATCCCAGTTATTAAACCTACAACGACTATTTAGAAAAATAACAATGTTTTTTTTAATGATAATTGTGGTTAATGATAATTATTAAACTATGTTAATTAATTTTGTTTTTTAAACGTTATAATGAAGTTAGAGTTAATAGGGTAATATTATACATAATGTTATTAATAATAAATTATTACAAAACATTAATAATAATATTAATAGCAAATAATAATTACATTTTATATTTAATAAATAATGATAATTTTAATTAAACAAAGTTAAATTTAAGAATTAAAATTGTTAGATATTCTAATTAGGCAAACGGTTGTAGAAAATCAATACTTTCTGCAACATGCTCCCCCGAAGAACGAAAGTTTTTGGTGATGGGAGGGACGGCCTATTGTTGGGAGTAATTTAATTTAGTCAAGTGACTACGCTATGCTCCGACTCACAGCGCTTTAATTAGGCTCCATCCCTTTATCCAGATCTTTAACGTTGTTTTTTATGGTTGTAGTTTCTTCGGTGGAATCTGTTGGTAAAAAACATATTTTAGATATTGGCCTTTTTATAATTTTGTTTTTTGTAAGTATGGATACTACCCGCACCCGACCGTCAAGGCCAGGGTGTATTTCTTGAATACGACCTAATAACCATTGTCCAGGACCACATCCGTCGTCCACAATCAGAACCAAATCTCCAACTTTAGCATTAGGTTTCGGCTTAAGCCATTTTGGACGCGCTTGCAATCGATTTAAGTACTCTAAATACCATCTTTTCCAAAAATGTTGCTTAAGCTTTTCGATAGACTTCCATCGATTTAAGTGGTTTATGTTGAGATTTAAAAGATTTTCCTCTTGAAGGCAGTTTGTTGGCTCACCTATTAAGAAATGTGCTGGCGTCAAAGCATCTAAATTAGATGGATCTGAAGACAACGGGCACAAAGGACGTGAATTTAAAACACTCTCGATTTGACAGAGTAATGTGGATAGTTCCTCAAAACTCAAGATTCTGTCGTGCATTATTCTTTTCAAATGGTACTTCACAGATTTTACTCCTGCCTCCCACAAACCACCGAAATTAGGGGAGCCAGGACGAATGAAGTGCCATTCTGTACCAATTGAAGTTAATATTTGAACCAAATCTTCAGGTAAAGATTTTCTATTTTTATTGAGCAGAACTTGAAGTTCTTTTGAGGCGCCGACAAAGTTTGTCCCACAATCGGAATAAATGTCCGTGCATGCGCCTCTGCGAGAAATAAATCTCCTAAAAGCTGCCAAAAACGAAGTAGAAGTCAAATCGGAGACAGCCTCTAAATGTATGGCTTTTGTAACCATGCATACAAAAAGGCAAATATATCCCTTTGAAACAACAGCTGACCTTAAAGTAGAATTCTTTATAGTTATAGGGCCAGCGTAATCGACACCGCTGTGTTTAAATGGTCTCGTCACGTTTAATCGCACGGACGGCAAATTTCCCATTATCTGAGCAGCCGCCCTAGCAGAATAAGTAAAACATCTCATGCAATTATTGATAACTGTTTTAGCTAATTGATTCCCAGAAACTATCCAATACCTTCTGTTAACATACGACATGGTCAAAGTTACACCACCATGTAGGGTTTTTTCATGGGAATCCTGAATCATAAGTTCAGCTAGGGGATTCTTATTAGACAATAGAATGGGATGTTTAACGTTGAAATGTAAAGTGGAATTTTGAATATTAGAAAATTTAGAAAGTGTTGATCTGTACTCCAACCATGTTTCGTTTATCTCAGAAGGAATTGGACTATCCCAATCTAAACCATGTTCCCATAATTTCTTAAAAAGGGATTTGGCAATAACTGTACACGGAGTTAACCACCCCAAAGGGTCATATATGCGTGCCGTATCAGACAAAATATTTCTTTTAGAAACAGGACGAGACTCATCTATATTTATCTTATAAGAAAATGTATCATCAGTAGTATTCCACTGGATAGCAAACGTTTTCACGACACTGTCACCTTCAAAATTTAAGGTCAAAGACTTTTCCCTAAATTCCTCGGGAATTTCGTTAAGTAATTCAGGTGAGTTGGAGATCCACTTTCGCAGATTACACCCACCTTTTTCTAAAAGACTGCACAGATTTTTCTGTAAACTAATTGCTTTTTCAATTGTTTCAGTGCCAGAAATTATGTCGTCGACGTATGAATCCGATATCAAAATTTTAGCCTCATTGGGGAATTCTCTTTTATAATCCTCTGCCATTTGTTGGAGAACACGAATAGATTAATATGGAGCAGAAGTTGTTCCATAGGTTACGGTGTTTAACTGGTAAACAGAGATTTCATCAATAGGACTATATCGCCATAAAATTTGTTGAAACGGGCGATGCTGAGAAACGACTTCAATTTGTCTGAACATTTTCTCAATGTCTGCACTGAAGGCAATTTTATGAGTACGCCATCTAGTTATAATTTGGGGCAGATCATTTTGCAATGCAGGGCCCGGAGAAAGCTCTTCATTCAAAGAATTGTGACCACCTACACTACTACTTCCATCAAAAACAACCCTTAATTTGGTGGTTGTACTATCTTCCTTAAGAACGCCATGATGTGGCAAGAAATATGAATTTTTCTGCACATCTGCTGGATATGTGCCAATCTTGGTCATATGACCCAACGACTCGTATTCTCTCATAAAGTTTTTATATGTATCAGAAAAAGATGGACGATTAAAAAATGAGCTTTCCAAATTTTTTAAACGTTTTAAAGCCCCAATCATGTTATTGTGAAGATTCGGGAAAGTATTATCTATTAAAAGTGATTTGAAGGGCAGATTCACTATGTAACGGCCAGATGGCGAACGCATAGTAGTGGTTTTAAAAAAATTTTCGCATGCGAGCTCTTCATTAGTAAGGTCACGTTTCACAATGACTTCTTCCTGTTCCCAAAAGGAACGCAAAAGATTTTCCAGGTTAACATTATGAAAGTGGATCGTATTTGAATCAGCTGATTCAGATGACCCAGAAAATACCCATCCAAAGATTGTGTTCTGGAAGAACAAGTTGTTGTGTAAAAAAGTTTCTGCAGGTTTTTCGATTCTAGGACATATATCCGAGCCAAGAAGTATGTCAATAGGGTCTTTTTTGTAATAGAATGGGTCTGCCAAATTGCCATGCTCCAATTTTGGTAAAGAGAGACGCGATGCACGCAAACTTGGTCGATAGGACGAAATATTAGGCAGAACAAGAGCTGTGCAAGGCAAACTTTGTTCTAAGTCCATAGACAACAACTCAAAACTGACTGTACTTCTTGATAAATGGTCACTATTACCCACACCAGATACCTGAGTTCTCGACTTTCGTTTAGGTAGACGAAGTAACTGAACTGCAGCTTCAGTGATTAAGCTACCTTGAGCTGCTGGATCTAATAGAGCTCTAAGAGGAAACTGACCGTGACTAGTTTTTACGAAAAGCCGAATTGTGTATAAAACCACATCATGAAATGTGTGGAAATTTTATATTGTAACCCGAGGGCCAAATGAAGAAGCAATATTAGTATTTTGGACTGAAACTGTATTTTCCTCATGCAACACAGTGTGATGGGGCTGCTTACAAGTCCCACATCTATGCAAAGATTTGCAGTTGTCATGTTTATGACCAACCGAGAAGCAATTTCTACAAATTTTTCTATTACTTAAAAATTCATCTTTAGATTTAAGAGGGAGTGCTAAAAATTTATAACATTGTGACAAGTAATGGCTTCTTTCACAAAATAAACAGGAAATCGATTTTGATTTAGTGATATTGCTATTGTGCACATGTGTCTGTTTCCTGTTGTTGAAATTATTCTTCTGGGTCGATTTAGTTGTTGCGGGAATAGACTCGTTTAATGATTCTAATGTTCTGAATGTATTTTCGAGAAAAGAAAACCACTCGGATCTATTTGGCACATCCGTTGAGGATTTTAAAGACTGCTCCCATTCTCTTCGAGCTTGCTGATCAAGTTTTTGACAAAGTATCGGAATAAGCAAGGGATCCCATTCGGATGTTTTAATACCCAAGTTTTCGAAAGAGTTTAGACATTATTGTGTAATATCCAAAAGAGTTTTTATACTCTGAAAAGATCCATCCGATTTTGGAACATTATAGAGTTTAATCGCAAGATTATCCACGATTTTGCGCCTATTGTGGTATCTTGATTCTAACATCCGCCAAGCGGATTCGTAGTTAGCCTCTGTGACTGAAATAGATTTGATGAGAGATGCTGCTTCTCCTGAAAGGGTTCCCTTCAAATAATAAAATTTTTGAATTTTCGAAAGAGAATTATTGGAATGCACCATAGATACATAAATATCCCGGAATGGGATCCAATCTAAATACAAACCAGAGAATTTTGGAAGGGAAATCCTCGGTAAGCGCGCATCTACACTTGTGTTCATTTCCGGGCGATTATTCGCCATAGCAAAGGTACTACAAAGAGGTGAACGTGTATTATCATCCCTATGTACACTGTCAAGTAATTTTCCCCTAAACGTGAAATATATATCAGAAAACTCAAAAAAAATATCCTCCGCCATATATGGAACATCCTCTGCTTTTAAAGAGCTGTCACGAATGATTTGTGAAATCTCATCGTGTTGATGCTTAAATTGTTGAAACAAGGTATCAAGTTCCATGGTATGGCTCTCGATATAACCGAGGGTCTTATCAGAATCACTTTTCTGCATGAATTTAGATTCTAGTTTTCTCAATGTACATAGCAAATTGCGCTGTATAGCAATTAATGATTGCAATTCACTCATGGTTTTTAATTAAGGGTCAAAGTATATAAATCAATTTAAATAATTTATGAAAAATTATTTTTTGCAAACAGATGGTGTACAGAAGTACAAAACCTTTAAATTGTTGAGAGGTTAGAAAAACGATTTAATAATTATGATAAGACGCAATAAAAGGGCAACTAAATTTCGACGAAACCGCAAAAAAATGGAACTTTGTCAAGCGCTTAGAAAAAGCAGCGTTTTAATTTTAAATAGATATACACAGCCTTAATAATTTAGGTTATGTTACCAATTGTACAGATGTACCGAGAATATTCCTAAAGTGTAATAAACAGTTAAGTAGAAAAAATGTTTACACACGTGATCAGGTGCAAACATGCAAAGCTTTGATATATTAAATAAGTTTCGAAAACAAATCTGTGTAAGATTATGGTTTCAAAGTACAGAAGTACTAAAACAGAAATTTAACGTTTCTAGAGCGGCGATAAATATCTTCAGAATTAACCGGTTAGTTGTACAGATGTACTAGATTAAAGAGATAATAAAATTTTAATTGAAGTGTATATAGTTTTCCAAAAAAAAAAACGTATTGAAAGTACAGACGTACATAGAATTACTTCAATTAAATTTGTAGGAAAAAGCTCCAATTACTTATTACGTAATAAGTAATTATTAATTTAAGCAAATATTGAATTCCTCAATTGCATTTATTGAGATAATTTTTCCAATCGCGGAATGAATGTGCAATTAAAAAGGCTTACGTAAGTTCAATGGCAAATATACAATTTTTACGAGCACGTTTTTGTGTGCTGAAATAAAACACGAGTAAAATTCCAAACCAATTTTCAAAACTACTGATAAATTTATATTGTATTTTAATAATCACAACTTCAAGAAAAAATATGCGAAGATTTGTATAAAACGTTAAGAATAATTATATTTATATTTAATTATAACCACTTTATCTGATTTTCAATTAAGTCTTATACACATCCACACTAATTCTTATTGAAATCAAAATCACACCACAATATGTTCAATTAATTTATATAGTTTTCAATAGCTTTGATTTTATTCTGGTTTCACGGTATTTTAATTTTATTATAAAAAATAAGAAAAAAAAAAGGAAACGAAGTCCCGGGTTTCGGCACCAATGTTTATGAACTTAGAATTTGGTTATAAATAAAAATTATTATTATTAAACTTTACCAAATTTTACCATTTGAGATTACCATTATTAAAATGAAAAGCCCTTTTTTTGCTTCTGGTTGTACAACTCCGTTTATTTAAATTGAATGTCTTCGTTTGATGTCCAAAATAGAAAAGCATGATTATGTAAAAATTTGAAATATGCAAACCAATAATTATTTAAAAAGAACAAGTTGAATGCGTATATCAATAACAAAAAAAAAGTTGTTTGACAAGTGAGAATACCTGGTATACAGTTAAATTTTTTCTAATCTTACTAGCATTGCACTAATTTGATATTAAGTCGTCATTAAGGTACATAGTAGTGAGCTAATGAAAGGAAGAGTGTATGACAAAAAATAACTCAATCCCAGTTATTAAACCTACAACGACTATTTAGAAAAATAACAATGTTTTTGTTAATGATAATTGTGGTTAATGATAATTATTAAACTATGTTAATTAATTTTGTTTTTTAAACGTAATAATGAAGTTAGAGTTAATAGGGTAATATTATACATAATGTTATTAATAATAAATTATTACGAAACATTAATAATAATATTAATAGCAAATAATAATTACATTTTATATTTAATAAATAATGATAATTTTAATTAAACAAAGTTAAATTTAAGAATTAAAATTGTTAGATATTCTAATTAGGCAAACGGTTGTAGAAAATCAATACTTTCTGCAACATGTATTAAAGGGCATTATGATGCTTTTTATATTAAAACAAACAGGTAAGGAAATTCAGTAAGATGAAAAAACTTCTCTCATACATGCCAAACAAAAAAAAAATTCACAAAATTTTAATATACTCTACTTATTTTTGTGAGCAAATATTTTCTGACCTTTAATTCCTTTGTTACTTGTAACGCAATAGGTTGAATTCGCGACATTTAAAATACAGTTTGTAAATTAGAAACTGTCATAAAAGTATAATTGTAGACAATTTTATTTTTAAAATAAATTGTTTGCTGGGTAGCTTGCTCACCAATTCAAGCTCATTTTAAGCTTTGGTTCGATTATGTCTAAACTAATTGCCTCCTTCAGCTTAGCTGCTACTTTTTCCTCAAGCGCAATTGGTATACGTCGTAGTGGTTCTTGCACAGGTTTATAGAGGTATCGATAGATAATTTGACTTGTATGTTTTTCATCTTAGGAAATGCCTCTACGTTTTCAACACGATTGACATTTAAACCGATTCTAAGTACTTTAAGTTTGGTCGATGTTTCACGTCCTAGTAATGACTGGCTTCCATTTTCAATAACGTAAAATGTAGCAACCGTTTCTGAATCATTATTAATTGCGATCGGTGCGTCAAAAACACAGATTACCTTGAGGATATGATCTGACGCATATGCTTTGAATTGGTTTGATGAGTTTGATCGAATATTCCATATGACCGCTTTTTTATCTCTTAATAATTTCCAGTCATTTTCACTCACAAGATAAATCGGGAGCCGGAATCAATCACCATTAAACATGCTTGTCCGCCAACACGACACTCTATTATTTCATTACTTTCGCAGTTGTCATCAATTTTAAAACAGTCAAATTCGCGCAATGCTTCACCATCCCCTAAATTATGTTGATCTTCGTTGTGTATACAGCATACCTTTGCAGGTCTGGTGTTGCGGCTTCTGCCGCTACTATCATCATACTCGGAAAATTTCTTCTTAAAATTTTTAGTTTTACACTTTAAAGCAAAATGTCCGATCAGGGAGCATTTGTTGCACTTTGGTTTTCGCGCCGGGAAAATTATGGAGTTGCCCATGTGACCACTTCGACCACACCTGAAACACTCCACTTCTGAATTTTTAGGAAAGCGTTTCTTTGATGAAATCTTATTTACCATCTCCTCGTCAACCCGTGTCGGCATGTCTTGCGACTGTTTATTAATTTGTTCATAAACCTGGCAAGCTTCAATTACGTCATTTAAATTTTGCTCTTTTTCCAGTAGCCTTTTCTTTAAATCAAGAGGAGCCCATGAGTCAATTATCTTGTCTTTAATACAAATTTCTTCTATTTCTGTTTTTTATCGATCCGAAGGAACATTTCGAAACTTGTTGTCTTAATGGCATTAAAAATTTGTTAAGAGATTCTCCATCAGAGGGTGTCAGGCTTCTGTAAAGATGTCTTTCAAATGTTGAATTTCTTTTGGGCGAGAAGTATTCATCTAACTTTGTAACCAATATATTGAATACATCGTTATCAGATTCTGAATTGATTTCTACCAGAGCACCCGGAATATTATGAACGACCTCTTGAAGTTGCGGTCCTCCCAAATTAAGTAACTTGTTCTTCTTTTTAACTAGGTCGATTATTTCCTCCGATGCCAGATACAGCTTGAAAGATCGGAACCACTTTTCCCATTCCACACGTAACAACGATTTGTTTATAACATCGCAAGGAAAGGGCTTTATGTCGGACATTGTTCTCCTATAAAAGAAACACAATATTAAATCATTTGCCTGAGCAGCCAATTAAAAAAACCCCCAGCTTTATAGCTGGTTGTCACACAATTGTACAATTTAATGTACTATCAAATTCACAATTGAATGCGATGTCAAATTCACAATTTAATGTGTCGTGAAATTCACCATATACATACATACATACATACCTCTCCCTTTTGTACCACAATTTAATATACTCCGTTAGGTACAAAGGAAGGAACACAGCAATCACACAATTCAATGTGTTTTTTTTTCAACTTTCTGATCCAATTCAATGATCTCTTCGCAATTTAATGCAATCAATAAACGAAAGACGCAATTCAATGTGATTTTTCCCAGTTGGCTGAATTTTATTTAATTTTTTCCTCTGGACGTGGTTTTCCTCGTCGCCAATGTAATAACCCCGATAAATAAAATACGAACACGGTTTCAAGGCTTTATAGCACTGATCAACATCTACCATCAATTTGCGACGATGTCAACATCCTCCAATAAGAAATAAATACGGCTAAAAATTAACATCTTTACATGATGTTTATATGTCGTTTTATTCCATTTTATATCTTTCGATTCTTTTAGTGTCACTAGAAAAGTGGCAATTAGTTCTTATTATTGTGTCATCGTTGACAAAATGGCGTTAGTTTTGCAAGCAGTGTTACCATTTATGAAGTTACTTCTTTTAATATTTTTTAAAATTTTGTATATTTGTTTAATATTATTTTATATTTTTCAACAAAATTAATTTCAAATAGATTTTTGTTTTTATTTTTAAAATTTTGGCACTTAAGTTTCTTTGTGGTTAATCGAACTGTTTATGAATTTTAATACAAATTTGATTTGATTTATAATCAGACCCAAGCTTATCAAATTTAATTTTTTTTAATTATTTTAATATCGAAAGGAATTTAACAACATGAAATAAATTAAAATTTAAAAAAAATTTTTTTTTATATTTTTTAATTAGATAAACTTATCAAATTTAATTTTCATTAAATTAGTTTTATGAAGAAAGGCAATTTACAACATGAAAATTAATTAAAATTGTTATTGATAATCTTTCATTCTTGACCGTGGCCGGGGCTCGAACCCTGGCCGGCAGGTTACGATGACATGTTTCGATCGCAACCACTCGATCTCTTTGCCGTTTGTAACTCGCAGCCATCGACGACTGCTGACGTCAATCAATAGTCAAACATCAATCCTTAAACCAAATTGTATTTTTTTGGTAGATCGAAATTTGCTTTTTCTGAATTATTAATTAATTATCCATTTTAATTGATTTCACATGTTTTCACTTTACTTCCGTTTTTAATGAAATTTAAATTTGATGAACTTAAGCCTAGTTAAAAAATATTAAAAATTTGGATTGAAAACCTAAATAGTTCAACAAAATAACCACAATACTAATTTTTTATAATTTATTTAAAATATTGATTTAAAATAAAATCAAATTTTGGCACTTTTGTAAAAAAAGTTTTATTTAAAATAATTTTTTTTATTTTTTTAAAAAATTGTGAAATATTTGTTTGATGTAGACGTTGGATGTGAACAATGTAAACGAGTGTTTCACATTTTCTTCATCTTCAACGCATTTCACCGGGATCAGCGTTCATCAATGTTAAAAGGCACTTCAGCATAAGCCCTTTATACCATAGTTGGGGGTAGAGCACTAAATATTGATTTAAATTAGCAGTGCACTTTCACTAAATAAAACTGCAAAAATTAATTTTTACTCACTTTTTTTACCAGCTTTAGGCCCGTTTTCACAAATTACCGATAGCTAAAGGTAGGATTTTATCGGCCTTATAGAAAGTGTTCCATTATTACAACTTTACTTTAACCTACCAGTTAGGATGAACCTTAATTTACTTTATCGCTAACCTTAGGTTAAAGTAAACTTTAGATAATGGAACAGTATTTATAATGCCGTTTAAAGTCTACTTTTAGCTATCGGTAAGTTGAAGTTGTGAAAATGGGCCTTAGTGATGATTGTTATTTTTTTTAACTACCAATTAAAAAACTTTGTGATGGTGCTAATTTTTTCACTATCACTGAACGCAGATTCAAATAGTGAAAAATTTGAACTTGCAATCAAAAATGCTGCATACAAATATTGTCTCACTGCAATTTTAAAAATGTAACTTTGTATGTGCATTTTTCAAACAATTTTTTTTAGTGCAACATTTTTTAGTATCATTTGTTTAGTGAGGCTGCAAATTTTCAATTCATCACTCAACATCAACAAAATGATTGCAATATTTTTGCACTATCACTTAGTGTGAGTGCAAACTGCAAAATGAGTGCCTCCCCCCCATCTATGCTTTATACAGTGTTGGTGTGGGTACAAAATTCTACAATATACACTCTTAGAGCTGAACCAAACACAATGAAGTTTGAGGTTTTTAAAAAAATCCGAAAGGAATTAAATGTTCTCATCTTTGTGTTGATTTGGATAAAAACAGTTATATTTTTGTGTTCAAAAGATGACAAACAGGGAAACGTTTTTTTTTTTATTATTTATTACACGAACACTATTCGCGTTTGTGTTTTCCACAAATCTACCGAACCGAACACTAAAGACCGATATTTAGTGTTTATTTTTTTAACACTGAATAAAAGTTATATTAAAACTCTTACAACTAATAATTGTATGGTCAACCAAATCATGTTGCTCTTTGAAGAGAGGAAAATTTGATTGTTAATTTGTAACTTTAATAGATAATTAGAAACTAGGAATTATTTCCCATCATAAGTTACTTTATTATACCCTTCATTTTTTATTTTTCTAATTTATGCTATGAGCTAAATTTCAGTTATGTAATTTATAAGGCTTTTTTGTCTTCCTTCGTTTTTTATGAATGACTATATACACTACCAAAAAATAAAAAATGTTGAATTCAATAAATAATAAAACTAGTTTAAACTGATCATTAAAGAAATTTAATTTGAAAAAATCTAACGCTAAATGAATGTATTTAAAAAACAACACAATATAAAATGTTGTTGTTTCTTTATCATATCGTTTTGATAAAAAATAAATAAAATATAATACAAAATTAAAATAAATTTTACATTTTGTATACTTTCATTATTGTAATTATTTTCATTAGATTAATAATTTTTATAATAATAATAGGCACATTAAGGTAAAAAAGAAACATTAATTAAAATAACTAAATAGTTCATAAAATGGAATATCATAATATGTACCCATAATTTGTTATTTATTAAGAAATTTTAAAGTTTATTAAACTAAATTAAAAAATAAAAAAATAAAATTAAATTTAAGCATAAAATTACTCCAATAACACTGCTCTGCAAAAAATAATTTTTTGTCTTTCCGTTAATTAAAACTAAGTGAACTATATGGATTTTGATGCGCTGAACCCAAATCCGTTCACGGTTTTTTTTCCATCAGATCGAGATTTTGTTTAATGGGCGTGGCAAATTTTTTGCCCTTAATTAGTCAGGTACGGAGACATATTTCATCCTAACTCGAGAACCAGTCATTCGATTTTCAAAAGTAAAACACCAGAAGATGTGTAACAAAATTGTATTTATTTTAGTCGAATAGAATTTTTCTGTATCTCTTATCGTTTTGGAATTATTCAGAAATTAATGGAGAAAAATTCGTGCAAAATTCGTATTTGTGCAAAATTCGTAATATTTTTAAATTTAAAAATGGAATTAAAAAAAATATTAAGCAAGTATTACACATTTTGCACTTTTTTCTGAGAGCTACTTATCTTAAAAATAAAAAAAGCCATAAACCATAAAAATCGGTTAAAAAATTTCTCCATTAATTTCTGAATAATTCCAAAACGATAAGAGATACAGAAAAATTCTGTTCGACTAAAATAAATACAATTTTGTTACACATCTTCTGGTGTTTTACTTTTGACTGGTTCTCGAGTTAGGATGAAATATGTCTCCGTACCTGACTAATTAAGGGAAAAAAATTTGCCACGCCCATTAAACAAAATCTCATTCTGATGGAAAAAAACCGAGAACGGATTTGAGTTCAGCGCATCAAAATCCATATAGTCCATATAGTTTTATTTAACGGAGGATTTTGCTGCTGAGCAGTGTAATCAGCAATATACAATAACAAGAAAAACCTAAGAATTCATATAAAATAAACAAATTTTCGATAATTAAATTCATTAATGCATATAAGAAAATGAGTTTTATTCTTATTTCGATGTTTTAAGGCAAAGAAATGCTGCAAGATCAACTGGCAAGAACGACAAATTTTTGTCCACGAATATTCGTCACATTTTTGTAATTGAATATTAGAGTTTTTCTTTTACCGAACTTTTTCATTTCCCGGGAACGCGGGATTAATTTTTTAATATCCCGGAAAATTCCGCTTAATATAAAACGGTGCAAAATATAATTTACCAGCTGACCCGACAGACGTTGTTCTGTCCAAATTAAAAAAAAATGTTTGCGTTAGATTTTTAAAATTCATTAAAAAGATACGAACATTTGAAAGAAAAATTAGTCAAATCGTTGGAGACGTTTTCTGATTTTAGGTAAATCGAAAAAGTGGGCGAGATAAAATTTTCTTTCCGCAAAAACCTAAGTTCGACCATGGCGATGATTTTAAAGAAAAAATCGTCCATATCGTTCAAGCCGTTCTCAAGTTATGCGCTTAATAGAAAAAGGAGGCGTAGTAAATTTTCCTTTCGATGAAAACTTTAAATGGATTAATACGAACATTTGCAAGAAAAATTTGTCTAATCGATGGAGCCGTTTTCTGATTTTTGGTAATTCAAAAAAAGTGGGCGGGGCAAAGTTTTGTTTTCGTATAAATCTAAGTTGGACCATGGCGATCACTTTAAATAAAAAATTATTTAGAATTCTTTGGTGGTGCAAAATTAAAAATTGGTTTTTGCCACGCCCCTCTGCCCGCACACCGAAAATCAAAAATCAGACTTTACTTTATAAAATAAATAAAAAGTCATGGGATCTAATAAATAAGTTTATTAAGACATAAAAACTTTAGTAGAAAATAAAAGATTTCAGTTCCTTTTATCGTCATATAATATCCAAAAGGGCATATCATAATTTTAAAAAAATTTTGAGCAGAGATAAAAAAAACTTAAAAAAATGCCACTATTGTGATTTATATCGCTAACAAATTCTGAATAAATTAAACTTTTTTGAAAAAACTGTTTTTTTAAACACAATAATTAGCTTTTTATTAAGTTTCTTATCGTCCATGAAATTTTTTTAAAAATAATGAAAGGTCCTTTTACATTTTATATGACGATATGCAAAGCATTAAACCAAAATAGTTAAATTAATTTAAACAGAATATTTTCTTGAAAATAGAATTTTAGTACAGAATATGCATTTACAGAATAGTTTGTCATGTGTTATTTTTTATTTTTATCAATAGTCCTGTCAATGAGAAAACATTCTCAGGATGTTTGCCCTTATATAGTAGTCAAAAGAACATAACATAAGATCTGACCCCTTTCCGTTTTCTCAGAACTTTCTTTTAACCCTTGTGTTAATACCCAGGTACCATGGTACCCACCTTCGTATATTAACATGAAAAAAATGTATTAAGAATTAACATTTTTAAACAAGATTCTGGATCGTCGTTATTTAACATAAAAGAAAGCGAATTCAGATTCTAGACTCTACCCCGGTACCTAATACAATATGGAATAATGAAAACACGTTTGAACTCAAATCAAATTCTGTATCACACAATTATATAAGTTTAGTTTCCAAAGCGTTAGTATTATTTAGTATTACGGAAGTCTCACTTACATATCATGTATAACCAAAAATGTTTAACTGTTATACTAAAAAATACTTTTCTGTATAAAAAATTTTAAATTTCAGCCGTTATGCAATACAAAGTTAAAAAATCATATTTTAACATAAATATAATTTAATACGCTTTTAAAAAGTTAAAAAAAATTTAATTTTATTTCATAAAAATATGGATTATTTATACATTATAGTATATGGGTACCCGGGTACCCCGGGTGCTAAACAATGTGGATAACACAAGGGTTAAACCCTGTGATTGCTTTTTTTAAGAAAATTATTTTCTTTGAATTGGATCTGCGTTTTATGTACAAATTGCTACATTTAAAGTTCCCTGAAATCTTTATTCTTCACTTTTGTCGTCATCACAAATAGTTTTTACTGCATTTTAAGAAACTAGTCCAAAAATGTTTTATGTAGCTGCTCTGCATATAAAATCAATACATTTTTTGAAAATCTTTAGCCATTTATTGGCTAGATTAAGCCTTGTTTAGCCATTAAAAATCAGTTTAGCCATTTTTCAACTCGTTTAGCCATGAAATTTTTTTTACCGTTTTTCTTTTGAAATATTAATTTTATTTTCTTTTAGAAATTACTAAAAGCAAAAAAACGCTCTAAACGATTTGATGAAACATCTTTCAAAATAAAGGAACAGTATTCCAATATTAAATTTATAAACTGGATTAACACGAACAACACTGTTTCTTTCTACTCACAAGTATTTCAATATAGAAATGCAGGCAACAACAAAAATTTAGGAATATTAGAATTTAAAGTTGCTCTCACTTTCATGGCCGAATGCGGAAGTAGAGTGGGTATTTAGGCAGAGTTAGCCGGGAGTAACAGTAACGTTTAAAATCAGCTGATTCATTTTGTTGTATGTAAAGCAAGTAGAACGATTACAGTTAGCAGTAAGATGTTACGTCTCAATCTGTAAGAAATAGATTGGTCTAACTGAGCCTTTAGCTTAAAGGCTCAGTTAGCCGGGAGTAACAGTAACGTTGCAAATCAGCTGTTTCATTTTATTGTATGTAAAACAATTAGAACGATTACAGTTAGCAGTAAGATGTTACGTCTCAATCTGTACGAAATAGATTCGTCTTACTTTTTTACGGTAAGGTTACTGTTACTGTTACTCCCGGCTAACTGAGCCTTAAGTATCGTTAAGTAATTTGAAAAACTGGTTACATTTAGCAACCGTTAATTCGGTTTTATCAATTAGTAAAATATTTGTATCATAACAATAATAGAGAGGGTGTTATGCTTTGTGCTGATGTTACAGGTTGCAATTTGGAGATAATTTGATAAAATTTGGTACATAAGTTGTTATGTGACGTAGGGTATCAAATAATCGGGTTTGACCGACTATACTTTCATTCTTGTTTTTTATTGTCGACTTGGACTCAAACGGCTTGGTAAATGTTGTCATGATTATGAATTTAAATATTTAAAAAGGAAATGACCAATAACGACATCAAAATCATTGACGAAATATTTTATATAATTTAGTTTTTTATCAACAAATTGATCTCATTTTACAATTTCATTGTAAAAAATTTTTAATGAATTAATTTTGTTTAGTTATTGAATTTATAAATTTTTTAGCCAATTTTGCGTAAATTTAGCCATTTTTGTCACCAAGTTTTGGCAAAATTGTTTACAAGGCGCTACTGTAAAAAGCTTGATGTATAAATTTTTAAAAAATTCGCATATTTTGAGGACGATAGAAAATTAGAAAACTTATTGTCAATTAAACAGTCTTTAGATAATTTTCCTTCTTTCTTAAGTAATTAAATTGATGATATTTAAGAATTTGCAGTGCTAAATTTACAATATTCCTTAAGTGTTAAAAAAGGCTTTGAGTTGTTAGAGCACATTATTTTTGGAAGGAAATTTATCTTGGATAGAAAAATTCGTTTGATATTAAAGGAAAACTAGATGACCCGTGCAAATATTTCGCACCGTTAGTTGTCATTTTTGTAACATAAAATGAAAATAATTAATAGAAATTTTAGTAACTTCAATACATTTTATTAAAAGTATAAAAATATTAGAAATCATAATATATATCATACATATTTACATACATACATACATACATATGTTTAAATGCTTTTATAATACTTCTTTGAATACAATGTTAGAGGAAATGACATGATCATCGTTAACTTTTTGCCCGTACGAATCCTTTATCAATGAAAATATTATTTTTTAATTTCTAATTATTTTTCGTCATTAGTGTTAGAAATAAGCTTTAAAATGAGATATCATTCATTAAATTTGATGCGGTGGTATGGGAGATATTTGCAACCGACAAAAAAAAGTGCTTTAGAAATAATATATATGATGATGATTAATACAACAATAAAGGAAACGAGGTAAGAAAGTATAATTGGTCAAGCCCGACCTAGAAAACTTTTCGAAGGTGTCCCCTTTTAGGAATCATGGCCAATCATGGACCCTCCAAACTTCAATTATATTATGGGGCTAAGATTTGTATTAGAGTACTTTTTGCCAAATATTTTCTAAATTTCTATGTCTTAAAGTCAAGTGGTGTGTCTATAGGACCCATGGTAAATTCTAGATCTAGTAAAGTCCAAGATTTACAGCTAGAAAATTTACTTCAGCAGTCATTGTAT
Organism: Pollenia angustigena; assembly: GCA_930367215.1. Classification (NCBI taxonomy): domain Eukaryota; kingdom Metazoa; phylum Arthropoda; class Insecta; order Diptera; family Polleniidae; genus Pollenia; species Pollenia angustigena. Next base: position 180,394,088 of record OV884057.1, on the reverse strand, counting down.
CAATAAGCAGAAATGTAGGAAATCCTGTTAACTCTAAGAGAAATAAAACTCAGCTATAGTTTGAGTATAAATACAAATATTATTCTAATGCTACTTTGTTTGTCAGTATACCAATATGTATATATTTTCAAATTATTGTTGCTTTTCCATTTTTTTCTTTTAACACTAATAATTACAAAACTCATTGGTAACATAATCATGAATTCATTATTTTTGTATTTTAAATGGTTTCGTAAGTGCATTAAATATAGAAATAGAAAATGTACAAAAAAAGCAATTTTAAAAACAATACATGCACACGAGCAATACGTCAAAGCTAAAAAAAATAAATTTTTACGGAATTTATTTTCTAATGGATTAAATGTTCGACAACTAGAACATGTGGAAATCAAAGCCAATAAATTTATTAATATAGTTATGTACACTTAAACCTGACCTTTGTTAAACTCTGTATTCCTGAAATGGTATAGTAGAAAATAACAAATAAACGGTTGTATTAAAAAAAATAAGAAACAATGTATAATACATATGAAAGTATATAACCGGCATTTTAAAAGAGCATGCGCTTATTTTTATATAATGTTTTGGCATAAATATTCTCCGGAATTTATTTGAGGGGAAAAACTCAACAAGGAATTTGTTGACAAAAATGCACACACAGAAATTTATGGCTTGATGATTTATTAATATTTTATACATTCTTTATTAAAATAATTGGTAAAATTGCGTATAAATTTACTGCTAAAAAACTCTAGCGTATACTTATTATCAATTTAATCATGAGGAATTAATTAAAACTTATACGCCCTGAATACTTAACTATCCTGTAATTTAAAAAAGAATGTTTGTCATTCCCTATAAAGAATATATTTAATAAAGAATGTATATAGATGAATATATTTATTTAAATATATATATTTAATAAAGAATGTATATAGTTGATTTAACGATGTCCATCTGACCATCTAAGTGTCCGTCCGTCTGTCTGCTAAAATGGGTTTTCCGAGGACCCCAGATACGATGGAAACTTGGTTAGTATTATGGTGTTCAATTAAATGGGGGGTTTTTTTTTTTTTTGGTTCGAATAAACGGTTAATCGATATTTGGCATTTTAATATAATTGGAATAAACGAATTAAATTTTAAAATTAATCGATTAATCGAATAGTTCTAAGTCCAGAACTTTTATAAATTACGAGATTTTTTTTTTGATAATTTTAGAATAAATTAGTACATGCGTAAATAAACATTATTTTTTAAATAAAACTTGTCAATGTAGCTCCAAATTGTTGCTTCACTTTCGAGCACTTAGATTTCAAAAGAGTCAAATAATTAAAAGAGGCAAATAATTTACTCTAGAGAATCGATCGAAGTATCGTGTTTAAAATAATAATTCATTTGACCACTTGTTCCCTTTAATTTTGTTATTGGAGGCTGTTTTTTCAAGTAATATGTTATAGTCACTTACACGGTAAATATATGAAGTTGTTGACACCTGTTACATTTAGTATTATTAAATTTATCCATCTTACAAGATTCTTAAACCAAACTCATTCTAAAGAGAGCAACGCATGAGCTAAATACAGGCGTGCCCTAGAAATCGAAGTGGATTTAAAATCGAGCAAATTTTAAAACGACCGTGTAATGAAAGTTCATTGAAATCGGTGCACAACTTTTGATTTGATTCAGAATTTACTGAGAAAACTAGATATCGATTGCCATACAAAAAGGAAAAAAGTTCATGACACACACATATTTAAAATGTTATTTATACCCTCCACCACAATTAGTTGTGAAGAGGGTATATTAAGTTTGTCATTCCGTGTGAAACTTTTTTATTATTCATCTCAGACCCCATAAAGTATATATATTCTGGGACCTTGAGTAATTCTAATTCGATTTAGCCATGTCCGTCTGTCTGTCCGTCTGTTGAAAACACGCTCACTTTCGAACAATTCAAAAGAAATGCCCAAACTTGATGCCAAATTGCTTGTTGTTATCCTAAGCAGTTTGGGATTGAAATCCAGCAAAATCGGTTCAATAGGACCAGAGCTATTAATCAAAATGTGGAACCACCACCTAAAAAAATTGATAATTTTGTTACAAAAAATTACATAAATGCTGCAACAAGGCACGGAATGAGATAAGATTTTGCAGAAAGTTTAGTACGCCTAAAACCGTAAAAAATAACGCTAGCCTAACAAAATTTGGGACGTCGCAGTTTTTTAGGACTAGAAATAACACTGTGAAATTTTGTGACGATCGGCCCCATATAAACCCTACTATCGGAAAACAGTTTAGTACGCCTAAAACCGTAAAAAATAATGCAATCATAACAAATTTTGGCTCATCACAGTTTCATATGACTAGTAATGATACTGTGAAATTTCGGTCAAGATCGGTACATAATTTACCCTAGGCCCCATAGAAACCCTACTCCCGGAAAACAGTATAGTGGACCTAAAACCATAATTAATAATGCTATCATAACCGAAATTGGTACGTCACAGTTTTAGAGGACTAGAAATGACGCTGTGAAATTTCGTGATGATCGGTCCATAATTTACCCTAGGCCCCATATAAACCCTACTACCGGAAAACAGTTTAGTCGCCTAAAACCATAATTAATAACGAATCGTCACAGCTTAAGATAATAATTACATCATACAGATATGACTCCTTAAACATTCGAACTGTCGGTGGAGGGTATCAAAGATTCGGCACAGCCGAATATAGCACTCTAACTTGTTTAAATAAAACTTGTCAATGTAGCTCCAAATTGTTGTTTCACTTTCGAGCACTTAGATTTCAAAAGAATCAAATAATTAAAAGAGGCAAATAATTTACTCTACACGCAAAGAAAAAACATGGTTGTGATAAACATATTCTAAGAGCAACATATTATGATAAGATTCATGATTGTAGTCACCATATTAAGATTATTATTGAATCATATTATGACCAAATATATTCGTTATATTAGATTATCCTGTTTATCATAATTAGTTTAGAAGTAATAACATTATTGTCATGTTTATCATAATAAGTGAAGAATTTATCATTTTATTGTCATGCTAATCATAATAAGATGAAAAGTAATCATATTATTGTCATGTTAATCATAATTATGATAAAGTGGTGCTGTCACAACACTTAAAAATAAATTAAAATTTTTTAAATCAATTTTTTATTTTGTGGCACAATTTCTTTAAATGAACATACATAAATAAAATTTTTTTATTTTTTTAATTCTTTTGATTTCACTTGTTTTCTTAATGGGGTTTGGTTTTTTTAATTGTTGTTCAACAGCTAGCTCACTTACAAATAATTCGATATTTAAAACCACCGACACAACAGTTTCAAAACTATTTTACAAATGGCGCTAACATAATATTATTAGGGTAAACATATTTTGTTTGCTTCTTAAGCATACTTTGACTACACGCATAGAAAGTTATCATTTCATGGTTGTAAGAAATTTAATATGTTTTCAAAGTCACCATTATTTAGTTGTTAGAAAAATAATTATTTTTCAGTCAACAATACTCCAATTTATAATTGTGATAAACATATAAATGTTAACAGTAACTATAATATTGCTGATATTTCAAAAAAAAAAAAACAATTATTTGTGTACGACAACAATATATTGTTACATTAAACATAGTGTTGTTGCCGTAACCATGTCCAACCATATTTTTTCTCTGTTTAAAATATTAATTCATTTGACCACTTGTAGTTCCCTTTAATTTTGTTATTGGAGCCTGTAAGTGCCCTGCAGATAACGAGACTAGTCCATACATGCATGTAAAGAGTAGTCCATAAAGGAGTAGGAGTACTCCAAAACTACTCCAAATATATGGGTGAAAGGTGGTCCATTTAACATTACGATGTCCTAGGAGGGGACCATATAACCCACCGAAGTAGTCCCTAAACTACTCCATGGAGTACTAAAATGGGCTAGTTTTAAAAGTACTCCATGTTACTACAGTATGGAGTAGACTTAAGGGGTAGTTTAAGCATTTTTCTTTTTAATTTTTTACTAATCGCCTTTTATGGTGTGTACTGTAGTCTATTATTGCTATTATTAAATAGATTTACTTGGTATTTTTAATTTTTTTACCATTTTTCCACAAATTTCACAAACTTTCACTTTTAAATAAACAATTAATAATGGACACCATCAGGGCTACCAATGTGTAATACTGTAAACTATAGAAAAGTATACATCATGCAGTTGTTGGCAGCACTGCATGTTAACTTCTTATAACATGGTCCATGTTGTAAGTAGTCCACTTAAGCCATAATGGACCTCGTAGTCCAATATTATCTGTAGGGTGGTATATAAGTGAAGTTGTTGCATTAAGTATTATTAAATTTAACCTTCTTACAAGATTTTTAAACCAAACTCATTCTAAAGAGAGAAACGCATGAGCTAAATACAGAAATCGAAGTGGATTTAAAATCAAGAAAATTTTAAAACGACCGTGTAATGAAAATTCATTGAAATCGGTGCATAGCTTTTGATTTGATTCAGGATTTACTGAGAAAACTGGATATCGATTTCCATACAAAAAGGAAAAAAGTTCAAGACACACACATTTCTAAAATGTTATTTTTGTATGAGAATTTATATTCAGTTTTCTCAGTAAATCGTGAATATAATCAAAAGTTGTGCACCGATTTCAATGAAACAAACCTCTTTCAATTATGATAAGCTAAACGTTTTTAGACGAAAACTGTGATTTTTGCCGCGTCTTTAATTTTTATGAATTTTTAAAGAACAAAAAATTGGTTTATTTTCAAATTTTCTTCAAAAATTTAACGATTTCTCTAAAAATACAGGGCATATTTAAAAACAATGTAAACATAGCTTAAAGATAATATTGTTGCCGAGTTTCAGATTTTTTTTTAACTAAATATGGTACGCCGTTTTCAAGTTATTCCAAGATATGTAGTGACAGTGCCTTAATTTTGGACATAACGGTATATCTCGCAAACGAGAGCTGATAGAGAAAAAAGGAGATTAGATTTGAAATCAGCGACGTCAAATTATTAAAAATTTACAATCAAACTTCAGAGCGTACTAAAAAAGTTAAAATTTTTTCCCTTTTGTTATTATTATTCGATTAATATCGGTATAAATTCTTCGATTAATCCTTTAATCGAAATAAGCAATTTTAAATTATTCTAACAAATAATCGTCTAAAGTTGATCGATTAATCGAACAAGAATTAGTCGACGGAACACCCTAGTCAGTATATAATTATGTCATATATGACCGTTGAATTTTGCTTTTTTAAATTCAGCCTGATCGGTCAACAAATGGCTGAGATATGGAAAAAAACCTCGTCTGCCTCTAATTTTATTTTAAACTGAAAGTACCCCAGCGCACAATGGGACATTTTGAAACGATAAACGGAATTTCGTAACGGTCAGTCTCATTGTAATATTCGTTTTTAAGTTCTAGAATTGGGGTCTATAAAAATTTCAGGAAGACCGCCATGGTTTCCCACATATATATTGTAAATGAACTTTGTCTAGATTTTAAAATATAAAGTTAATATAACTACTAAAAACAAAATTTATATACATATATACATATATATATATATATATATATATATCAGGCGCGGAAAATGGGGGGGGGGGAGGGAAATAAGGAAATTTCCCCCCCGTAAATTATAAAAATATGTTTTGTTAATTTCGATAATACAAGAATTCCCATAATAATATTTTTTTAATGTACAAAATTTTTGTTTTTATTGTTTTTTATGTTTTATTTGTTTTTTTTTTTTTATGGAATCTCTAACGAAATTTTCAATAAGTATTTTTTTTTTTTTATTGAATCTCTAACGATTTTCAATAAAGAAACATTAAGTTTACCGTATTCAATTACTTATTATTCTACATTCAATCCCAGCAGGTGCCATCTATATTCAAAGACTAAACGTTTGACTTGATAATGCGTGCGGCTTATTTATTAAAAAGCCTTAGTATTTGCAATATTTATGTATAAATGTGTTATATGAATCAAAATTCTGTTCGATAATTTTTGACGAAAGCACTGATTTGTCGGGGAAAAGCCAGATTTCTTTATCTTTTTAATATTTGAACATACAACAAAAAGTTTTTAGGGAAGAATTTATTTGCTTTGTTGTAAACGCATTTGAAGAGGCTTCAAAAGATATTGATGACGTTGATGTGTCAATTGATGCGAAGGCACTATCATCAATAGTCTTTAAAATTTTGACAAAATTTCTGGAAAAGCGACATATGCGAAACAAACTCCTTGCTATTCCCATAAATCGAACAACTCAATTTCTAAAAGCAATAAAGTGCCATTAATACAAAAAGTTTTATCATTTGTTAAGAAACGACAAAATTTTTTAAATATAATCATCCCAAGCGAAAAACAGTTTTAGCAAAGTATTTGGGAGCCAAACTCTCTTCATTATGCGTCTTTGCAACTAGTGTACATCATATAGTAGAACCTTTGGAAAAAATATCTGAATGGAAAGGAAGTAGTATCTATATCTTTATATTAAGGAGCTCACTTAGTACTTTTAAATTTATTTGCGGAATATACATATTAAGTGTGATACCTATTGTAACACAGCCACTTAGTATCATTTTACAAAAGCAAGATATAGATCTTCAAAAAGGATCAAGCCTTATCAAAATTTTTATCATGTGCCTTGAAGAAAAAAGAAATAAAGCCGAAGAACAATTTAAAGCGATTTTTGAAAAAGTTAAAGTTATTTGCGTTCAAATCGAGGTTCCAATCGAAAAGACAAAATTTGAACGAAATAATCACTTCCAAAATGTTGAAGATTACTACCGAGTTGTAGGTTACATTCCTCTTATTGAATTTATTTTAGAAGATCTCAAAACATCTTTTCCAATAGATATCCTAAATGTATTGAACATATCTAAACTTCAACCTCAAAGTGTAATCAAGTCATATGGACAAATCCTGCGTAACGAACGCTACACTCGCTCGTGTTTTCTGATTGGTATACACCCATTTTTTGGGCGGCATGAAATAGCCCCCCACGAAATAAGTCCCCAAAACAGAAATGAAATAACTCCCCAAAAAAATATATGAGAGGCAAAAACAACGTTTTTTGGGGATTTACTTCATTTTTTTGGGGACTTATTTCATTTTCATATTGGGGAGTTATTTCATATGAAATAAGTCCCCAAAAATCTGAAATGAAATAAGTCCCTAAAAATATTTTGGGGACTTTTTTCATTTTCAAATTTATTCCAAAATCGTCAAAAATGCAGATTATGTCCCGTTATAATACGTAAACAAAACTTGTTTTAATGAATGGTCAAGATCACTCATTCATTAAAAATAATACTTACTAGGTAGTTAGTTTGAGAAATAATTTTGCGGTAAGGAATAAAATAAAGCCATAATGGTATTATTGCCCACTTAATTTTTTTTTTTTTTGCTGGATGCAATGAATCCAGGTTTCCCATTCAAAAGAGAGATTAAGCCTTTTATTTTTGTTTCATTCCAATGGGAGGCAAAGCCATCATGGACTTAGGACACATTAGTAATATTAGGAAATGGCTTTATCTCTCATTTCAGTTTTGAAAAACTTTTCCATTTTACATTGATTAATAGTTTTCTTATTTTTATAATTAAGAGCTAATGATTTTTCCTTTTACTAAAGTTAAGTATTGAAATCTGGCTTCGCATACTAAAGTTTTCCTGCGGCCGCGCTTAGGGGTTTTTTCCTACTGTAGGACGCGGCAGGTGGCTTTGCTGAATAAAGTTTTTCTGCGTGCGTCACAAGAATAAAAAAATGTTTTTCAATGATAACTAAGGATTTTCCCTTTTACAGATTGTTTACACCATGCGTAACAATATTCTGGAAAAATATGGCTTTGCCTCTCATTTGGGGGAAAAAACATGACTATATCTCTCACTTCGCAAAATTGTACATATGACCTTACCTCTCAATGATTGGGCAATAAGACCATTACGGCTTTATCTTTTATTCAATTGAGCAATAAAGCCATCATGGCCTTACCTCCAATGGTTAAAAAGCACCCCCCCCCCCCTCCTATTTTGAATTGATTGGATGTTTTGAATACTTTTTGGGGATTTATTTCATTTCAGGAAATGGGGACTTATTTCCAATGAAATAACTTCCCAATTTTTGGGAATTTATTTCATTTTGATTTGGGGAGTTATTTCATTTCGTTGGGGTTTCATTTTATTCTTAAATTGGGGGTTTATTTCATGTGAAATAAGACCCCAAAAATTGGGGAATTATTTCATAATTTTGTTGGGGACTTATTTCGTGGGGGGCTATTTCATGCCGCCCATTTTTTGGCCTTTCAAAAGAGATAGCTTCAACTTATATATAGTATTTAGTGACATTAATATGTACTTACGAATGGCATATATCTTAATTTCTTAGCAAGCATTTGTTGCGAAATAATTAATCACAAAGATTTGATACGCACGCCACAAAACTTAGAAGCAACTTTAAAAGTTGAATGGTGTTTTCCTAGTTTTTAGCGAATTTTACATCATAAGGTATACAAAGTCCTATTCCTAAAAGAAAGATGAATATAAGAGAACTCTAAAATCACTTATTCGCAGCTTAAAAATGTTGTAATTTTTTGATCAAATCCGTGAACCCTTTGTGACGCACGCCTTACAACGCACGCTACAGTTTTTTTAGTACTATATAATAAACACAATTTTATTTATTTTAACAAAACAAATTATATATTTAAACTAATTTTTTGATCATTAATGAATGTATGAATGAATATCAATGTTTTTTTTTTTAACGAAATTTATATTGCGATGAGTCTGCTGGCTGTAAGTGCTATTTTAAGCTCAAAAAGCACCTAAAATAATGTTAAATTCATGTGTAACATCAAGAGATCAGGGAAGGGGTTATATTTGGTAAAAATTATTATATTAATGATCGTCGAAATACATATTTTTATATATAAAAATTAAATTATACATCTAAAAAAAATTAATATGAACAATTTTTGGTTTGTGGACTGTTTTTGAGATTTGCCCATATACCATTTATTTTAAAACCACAACTAGCTGATGAGCTGATTATATTTGATAAACGAGATTAACACATTTTAACTTGAGCCTGAACTGTTGCATTGGCAACAAACATGGAAAATATCTGAAAATCTATCAGATAACATTGTAGATGCTTTAATAAACTGTGATGACGACGTCTTCCCAAATCTAAGAAAAATATTTAAAATGTTCGTGTCAATGCTCGTCAGTAATGCTACAAGCGAGAGATCATTTCCTACCCTTCGTCGAATAAAAACATGGCTCAGATCAACAATGACCGAAGATAGACTGTACTATCTCAATTTGCCTCACAATGAAATCACAATTTACTTATTTAAAAAGATTAATTTATTTTAATTTATATTGAACGGATCTTATATTTTATTTAACCCTATTGTTTTTTTTTTTTTATATAATATACATACATATGGGCGATTCTATTCTAGACAACTTTTAACATCAATTTTCAAATCACACTGTTTGACACTTTTTTGATGTCAATTTAAAGTAAAATATCTATTTTTTATAATAATATAATTTTTTTGGACATCAGCTTAAATATAAATTTATTGTGCACTTCGAATCATTAAGATTCTTAGATTTGGCGCGAACAGAAAATTCATTGCATGTTGCACCCGTCATGGCTTCAAGAGCAAATTTCTTATTATTGGATTATATTTCTCTACGATGTTTGATTTGATAATCATGTTTTGATATCTCATATTTTACAATAAAAAAGAATAATACAATAAAAGTTTAAAAATTAACAGAGTTTTGTGTTTTTGAGGTATGATCTTATGAAAGTGGGCCGATTTGGTTGCACCCGTCATGCACTTTAAAGCTCTCTCGTGGCTATTTGATCGTTTCATATAAATTCTTGTACATAGATAACAATAGTATATAAAAAAATGTTGCCCCTTCTAGAAATAACTTAATTGCAAATGTGTTTCTTTCTATTAGTAAAAGACGTTTAAAGCGTCTAAATGTTGCACCCGTCAGAATAGAATCGCCCATATATTGTTTTTAATAAACTTTTAAAAACAAATTTTTTACTTTTTTGTACCATACAAAATTTCCCCCCCGTAAGGCTCGAGCTGGATCCGCGCCTGATATACTATATATATATATATATATATCCAAATGGTAAAAATAACAACTCAAAAACAGTTTGAACTTTAAATCCATGAAATGGAATATAATAGTCAAATTGCTCGTGGTATTCGGGTTGTTTCATTAAAAGGCAGAATTAATAAAAAAAATGTTGCACAATAAAAATATGTATACTAGACTGGTCGCAATTTTTATACCCTCCACCACAATTAGTTGTGAAGAGGGTATATTCAGTTTGTCATTCCGTGTGAAACTTTTTTACTATTCATCTCAGACCCTATAAAGTATATATATTCTGGGTCCTTGAGTAATTTTAAGTCGATTTAGCCATGTCCGTCTGTCTGTCCGTCTGTCCGTCTGTTGAAAACACGCTCACTTTCGAAAAACTCAAAAGAAATCAACAAACTTGGTGTCAAATTGCTTGTAGTTATCCTAAGCAGTTTGGGATTGAAATTCAGCAAAATCGGTTCAATAGGATCTGAGCTATGAATCAAAATGTGGAACCACCACCTAAAAAAAATTGATAATTTTGTTACAAAAACTAACATAAATGGTGGAAAAATGCACAGAATGATATAAGATCTCGCAACAATTCGTTTTATTCAACTGGAAATCACGCTGTGAAATTTCGTGAAGATCCGTCAATAATTTACCCTAGGCCCCATATAAGCCCTACTCCCGGAAATCAGTATATTAAGCCTAAAACCCTAACTAACAATGCTATCATTACAAATTTTGGCAAGTCACAGTTACATAGGACTAGAAATTAAACTGTTAAGTTTCGTGAAGATCGGTCTATAATTTACCATAGGCCCCATATAAAACCTACTTCCGGAAAACAACTTAGTACGCCTAAAAACGTAAAAAATAATGCTATCATAACAAAATTTGGTACATCAAAGTTTTATAGAACTAAAAATAAATCTTTGAATTTTCGTGAAGATCGGTTCATAATTTACCATAGGCCCCATATAAACTTTACTCCCGGAAAACAACTTAGGACGCCTAAAAACGTAAAAAATAATGATATCATAACAAAATTTGGTACATCAAAGTTCTATTGGACAAGAAATAAAATTGTGTTATTTCGTGAAGATCGGTCCATAACTTACCCTGGGCCCCATATAAACCTTACTCCCGGAAAACAGTTTAGTACGCCTAAATCCGTAAAAAATAATGCTATCATAACAAAATTTGGTACATCAAAGTTTTATAGGACAAGAAATAAAACTGTGTAATTTCGTGAAGATCGGTCCATAATTTACCCTGGGCCCCATATAAACCCTACTCCCGGAAAACAGTTTAGTACGCCTAAATCCGTAAAAAATAATGCTATCATAACAAAATTTGGTACATCAAAGTTTTATAGGACAAGAAATAAAACTGTGAAATTTCGTGAAGATCGGTCCATAATTTACCCTAGGCCCCATACAAACCCTACTACCGGAAAACAGTTTAGTCGCCTAAATCCATAATTAATAACAAATCGTCACAGTTTAAGATAATATAACATCATACAGATATTACTCCTTAAACATTCGAACTGTCGGTGGAGGGTATCAAAGATTCGGCACAGCCGAGTATAGCACTCTAACTTGTTTTTTTTTAAATTTAATTGTTTGTGCTGCTTAAAATATGAGGTTTGGTGTAAGAAATCATGATCTAGTTTTTCAGGTTAATCCGACGGTGCCTAGCCGGGCCGGGTGGGGCCCAAAGTTCCCCATATTATAAAAAAAACATCTTTTCTATCAGATCTTTATAGTTATACTAGTTGAAAAGCCGAAAATCAAAAATATGGCTTCGTTACGATCTTCCGCAGAGCAAGTACTTCAAGTGTGCCAAATTTCAGCTTCCTATGTCATCAGATGGCTTCAGAAAGTTGCGGAAAGAATAGGACATACATGCAAACATCCTGACATACTAAGAAATTATATATTGTATAGATAGATTAACATATGTTCGCGCAAATCAAAAACGCTTTAGCTTATTGAAAAACTAAAAAAAACCGAAATTACGCAATAAAATTTACTTTGCATAAAATCAAAAGTTGTTAAAAGTTTTTTTATCATTTATAGCTTGTTTTGTTTGCAATGTTGTTTTTTATATGTCTGCATAAAATAAAATTAGAAGCATAGCTGCATTTTTCAATTTTTTATGAATTTTTAAAAACAAAAATTCCGAAATTTTAATAAAAAAATTATTTTTTTTTCCAGAAAAAAAAATTATGTTTCTAAAACGACTGCACATATAAGAAAAACGTTTTACCTTTCTTAAAGTAAATTTTATTGCGGAATTTCGGTTTTTTTTAGTTTTTCAATAAACTTAAGCGGTTTTGAGTTACGCGAACATATGTTGTGCAACCTCCTTAATTTTCGAAATAACGGTATATCTCGAAAACCAAAGCCAACATAAAGAAAAAAGTTTTAACTTTCTTAAAGTAAATTTTATTGCGGAATTTCGGTTTCTTTTAGTCTTTCAATAAGCTAAAGCGTTTTTGAGTTGCGCGAACATATGTTAATCTATCTATACAATATATAATTTCTTAGTATGTCAGGATGTTTGCATGTATGTCCTATTCTTTCCGCAACTTTCTGAAGCCATCTGAGGACATAGGAAGCTGAAATTTGGCACACTTGAAGTACTTTATCTGCGGAGGATCGTAACGAAGCCATATTTTTGATTTTCGGCTTTTCAACTAGTATAACTATAAAGTTCTGATAGAAAGATGTTTTTTTATAATATGGGGAACTTTGGGCCCCACCCGGCATGGCTAGGCACCGTCGGATTGACCTGAAAAATTAGATCATGATTTCTTACACTAAACCTCATATTTTAAGCAGCGCAAACAATTTAATTTAAAAAAAAAATCCCATACAAGATGCGACCTGTCTTATGTATACACTACCGGCGGAGGACCGTCAGCGGAAATAAGATTGGTCCCGATTGAACAGGCTGCAGCCGAGCTTATGAGAGGTTATGTCTTCGGGGCAAAAATACCTGAAGTTTCGAAATAAGAGAATGATCTGCGAAAAAAAAGGTTCATAGAACCAATCATATTTTTTAATATTTTTTTTAATTTTTTATTCCTTTTGAATCACTTCATTTCTAGTTGCCAAACTGTCAAAATTGCTATATCGATAACTTTATGGAAACTTAACAATGTTGCCGTACCGAATACCAATTAAAATATCGGTTGCGTTGCTTGTTGACAATGCAACTGAAGCCTTGTTGCCATCCATACTCGACTTGTAAAATTTCTGTTACAATTTAAAAGAAAATCGCGTAATAATCAAAAAAACTTCTGGAAATTCCCAAATATTATGTTTTCTAGTTTTATTTTGAAAATTTTCCCTACCAAAAACTGATCTATGGATTCCCATTACGCATTAGTGCAAAAGTGTTAGGTCGTACAAACTTTAAAATTATTAATTCTAGTTTTACGATTGGAGAAAATATGACATAATGTGGACATTTGTAAAAAAAATTTCCATTTCAAAAGAGCCTGGAGCCCGAGTGATTAAAATTTTCAAACATGTTTTACAAAACAATATTAAACATTCAAAAAACTATAAATTATTTTTATGTATGTAACTTAACAACTTTTTTTATAAATATAAAATTAAGAAAATACTTTTTAGCTAAATAAAGGCAGACAACTTCTTTTTTCAGAAATTCAACTTCAAGTGGATATCACTTTTTAATTGCAAAAGATTTTTCCACAATTTTTTTTAATTATATCTCCCACTGTGCAGTCTCAACAAAACATAAAAATGTAATTGAGCTTTTGATTTCTAAAGTGCGGTAAGCGTATTTTCTTTTTTCTGCGGCATATTACATTTTCTATTTTTTGTCTCTATATCAAAGTGTTTACTGTTGTCTTGTTATTGTACAGTTGAAAAACTCAAACAAAAGTTTTCTTACGTTCAACAGTTTTAAATGCATACAAGTACTATGAGTATTTTATTTTTGTTCAGTCTTTTTTGAGTTTTATTTAAGGCTGCATAAAAAGCATTGGTAACAACTCTAAAGCACCCTACAGATAATAAATTAAGGAAAAAGGAATATTTGTGCTTTATAGGACATATGGGTGTTTCCACAGAACATGACCCCTTATAGCTCAAAAATGAAATTATTATTTTGAATTTATTTTTTCGCTAATATTATACAAAATAAATGTATCTGTCATTTTCCGAAAGATTCACTTTAGTTTTTATTATACTAACAAAAAAAATTTTTTTTTTTTTTTTTTTTGGTTACCCATAATAAATGAATTCAGACACAAAACACTTTAATTTTTTTTATAATTTAGCGACCGTTACTTCAAAAAAAAAATTTTGGTGCAAAATTTCAAAAATACATGATTGGGGGATTCACAAGGTGTCATAAAGTCATAAGTCTTAAAATAATAACATGAAGAAATATAACTGTTGTGAACAACCCCTCATAATTTAGTGTGCTATTTTTAATTTAAATCAGCTGTTTTAAAACAAATATAAAAAATAAATGTTTACCTACCATCAAAATATTTTTTAGTTCTAATCCATGAATTAATAAATTAAATTAGATCTTACCTGACTATTTTCCATCTTTTAGACGCAAATCACAAATAAATTTGATTTCGTTTGTTTACCAAACATCAGAGTCCTAAGCCGATATAATTTGACCGCAAGTGTTTTGTTGCAAAAATTGCTAGCCGCAGGTTATATTCGGATATTAGCCGGATAAAACTATACCATCAACGGCGACGGCTACAAAAACTAATGCGGATCGGCTCAGCCGCTCAGCGCAGGTCTCTTCTGATCAATTACGACAGCACAATAAACATAGCAAGCAATGTACTATTAATTTAAGACACTTTTTGTTTACAAAGCAACAACAATATTTTTAAACCATTGTAAAATGTTAGAACATTATGACAATTTAACATAATAGCACACCTTGTGAATACCCCAGATGTTTGTTTTGACACTTGAAAACAGCACATTTATAAAGTAACGACTGTTACTTTTGTAATGGTCAAAAAAGTATTGAAATTACATTTCTTATGAATTCTTTCGGTTTCTACCATTGCCGAAAATCGGTAACGACCGTTTCTTTCGAAACACCCATATAGTTCTTGAGTTTCTCCGCGAAATGTGTCGTTTTTACCTAAGTTACTGACTTAAATGTCCAGGCGCCGCACAGTGCTGTGGCACATAGACATAAATAAAAAAAAAACCAGTCTTATATTGTACTTAAAAATGTACAGATCGAAAGATAACAAAATTATTCAAATTAATTTTTAAGATTTAACTCTTTTTGGCGGCACTAGAGGGCGCCAAAGCTTGAGAATTTAAAGTAAAAATGGCTAAACAACGACTTGAGTTTTACATGCTTCAGGAAAACTGTTGTTTTTTAAGTTATTTTTTCTGTAGTAGTTTACTATATTAAGAACTAACTGTAAGAAATTTTTATTGAATTATTTTTTCATATGTTTTTTATTGGTTTGAAAAATGCTTATTATTTACTTAAGCTCTAAAAATTTCTTAACTTTGATGGAATATTAAAAAAAAAGGAAAATATCGTCTAGGGGTTTTTTTTCTGTTTTCGAACATTTAGACTGTTTTCTAATAACTACAAGAAAAACAATTAAAAAAATTTTACCACAACTTGAAAAAAAATGTATTTAAAAAAATGCTATTTTCGTGATTTTTGCTAAAATTTTCATAGATTGAATTAGTTTAAAAAAAATAAACTAGGAACATAATAAGAAATAAGAAGGTATTAAAGTGGCTTTATGCAATTATAATGAAACGTAACTTATAACTAAAATAAATTTCAGGGTGCTTGTCCGAAGAAGCATTGAAAGCCAACCACAAAATCGTGAGAAAAACAAGACTATCCCATACCAGAAAAACTTCACGAAGAGACACACATTAAGATTTAATGACTCATTTAATACTTTCCTCAGATCCGTTGTTGTCTTCAAAAAGGAATCCAAAGACTAAAAAAAAAATATATTTTTTGAAGGAATTTAGAAATATATACTGAGAGAAAATGTTGATAAACCAGTTAAAGATGACGAAACAAATGTTTCGTTTTTTGGAAGAATCCAGTACTGAAGATGATTTATTTATTTTATTTATTTATTTATTTGCTTAAGCCTATGGAAAAATCCTTACAGACTATTACAAATTAAAAAATTTAATAAATATAAAAATACAAGCTTTAGCAATAACATATAATCAAACGATTAGTTTAACGAATTTAAATATGATATTATATCACTCTATGATTTATTGTAATTAAAAAATATGAATATATGTAAATAATAAATAAATTAGTTTAAAAAAAACAAATTAGGAATATAATAAGAAACAATTCCAAATAATTCGTTAGATCGGCTCAGAATCACTTTCTGAGTCGATCTAACAATGTCCGCCCGGCCGGCTGGCTGTCCATGCAACCTTGTGCATACAGATCACAAATTTGATGAAGTACAAGGACCAAGCCTCCTGAAAATTGATCGAATCGGTCCATAATTTTACAAAAACCATCTTATTACATCGGCAAGATTAAATTTGGTCCAAACCAAACTAATTTTATTACAATCAAAATCAGCTTATCAAATTTTATTGGAATCTTTCTATTTTTGAACATAGCTCCCATACAAATCATTCTCCCGAAAATAGCTTTTAATGCCAGCTTCCTTAAAAATATTAGTATTTACATACAAATAGGCGACAATGACTTTTACGATAGCTACTATGTCAAGACAAAATGTTGTCCAGGTTACATAATTTTGTTCTGGCGGGTCCATGATTGCCCAAATAGATTACACTCTAGGAAATTTGATTACACTCTAAAAAAAATCAGTAAGCTTTAAACTCTAGAACGTTGCTTTTTAAGTTATATGATGAAGGTTTACATATTGTTAAAATGTTAAAAACGTTTCTCTTTATCACACACTTTTAATTCACCCAACAGCCAAAAAATATTACAAACAAATCAACAATTTCAAATATTAATCTAATCTCCTACACCAAGGAGAAATAACAAACATAGAAAAACATGTAAGTAAAAACTCAAACAAAAACCAAGAAAATATTCACCAACTAAATATCAGCTCATAACAAACGGCGTTCAGAGTGGAAACAACAAAAACAAATCAACAAAAGCCAACATGTTTTTTTTCTTTTTCTGCTTTTGTGGTTAAACATTTTGCACTTTTTCAGCTACAAGTTAGTTTTTATACAGTTTTTGCATAGATTAGTAGGACAACTGCAAGCGACACAACGAAAGAAATCAAAAAAAATATTTTCTAAAAAATTTACCGAACACATATTTTGTTTTAAAAGAAAAATTTAGCTAAAGTGCCTTAAAAATTTAAAACTTAAATAAAATTTAAAATACAGCTAAATCAATATTCAATGCTTTCATTTAATTTGTGGTCGCAGAAAGAAATACATACGAAAATAAATTGTAATTAACCTTGTGCTACTAAATAAATAACAAAAACTTAAATACATACAAAATAGTTTTAAATTTAAAATTCTTCGTTTAATAAGAATTATTGTTTTCTTATGTAAATAATACAATTGTTAACAATTCTGAGATCATCTGCAAAACTTTTTTTATTTATTAGAAACGCCGCCAACAAAACACCCACTTACACACAGTTCTCACAATGTTAAAGGACTTTAAGGATAATAACAATGAAAATTTATTGGATTACAATAATGATGAGTAAGTTTTCAAAATTTAAAATCCAAATAAAATCACAGTTCAAAAAAAACAAAATTCCAGAAAATCAAAAAAAAAATTTAACACACGTAACATAATTCCTAAAAACTTAAAGCCAATGTTAAATTGCGATTTTTACACAATCTATAAATTAGAAAAGATGTTGCAAATAAATTGAAAATTGTTTGTAAAACATGTTTTCGTTGCATACAAAAAAATGTACAAAAACCGCAAACAGGTTTCTATTACATTTGAAATTATTCGCAATTAAAAGCTCTCATTTCTAAAAAGCACTTACAACAAGTCTCTCCAACAAAACTAAGTTGCAACCATGAAAATGTGAATTATTTAATTTATGAATTATATGTAATCAAATAGGATGTTATTATTGAGGAAGTTTAAAGATACAACAAATTCCAATGTATAATTATATAATATAATTAATCTAATTTTTTAAAAAAAAAAAAACCTAAAAATTTTTTAAATTTCAATAGTACAGGGTTAGCGGACGAGCTTTATATATTTTGTTTAAATAGTTTACAAATGTTTTTTATTTATCTAACTACTATAAAATGTTGCTTTTAAATATAGTATAATATTATAGGCCGGTATACACTATCAAAAATGCTTTCCTGATCTAATTACACTAGCCAACAAGATATTGTACTGGAGCAACTAAATATCTTTCCTAGGGTTATTTGGTGGGCTGAATTCGAATCTGTAATAAGTTTTTCTCTATTAAGTCAGGTATAAAAATGTTTTTATTCGTTTCTTACATAAAAAATCACTAGTTTATTTAAAAATCAATGAATTTTCCGAAGTGAATGGCGTTATTTGAACGTCCTCCGTATTTTGTTGGTTCGATTTTACGTATAGAATTCGGCAAAAGTCTCTTAGCTTTATTCCCAAAATACTAGATAACACTGTGCAACTAAATTTGGGTCATCGCCACCAGTGAAATGAAAGTTGACTACTAGTAGAGCAAATCTGCCAAATTGGTTTGAAAAGTTAGCTCAGGTTCCCGAAATATGGGCCTCTAAAGTTTTTGAATTTTTTGAAAAGGTGTTTGGTATAAGTCATAAGAAATATGCTAAATGTATTTCTGAGCTAAAAAATAATTTCAGATGTCTTCAGTAGAATCGTATGGCGATTCTTTTCTTAGAATTTTTAATACTGTAACTCTCATTTTAAGGGGTAATTTTTGTCCTTTTTCTCAACTCTTACACAAATGTGTACTAAAACGGCACTTCAGAGGGTTCAAATGTTTTACGAATATTTTTTGTATCAAATTTTACTAGGGGTCTTCAAAGACCAAAAAATCATGCAATGTACACGTAGAGAAAAAAAATGTTTAAGCATGGTCACCTCCAACCAAACTATTTTTGAAAAAAAATTTAAACATATTATGGTTAATATAACCATATAATTGTCAGCGACAACCATATTATGGTTAAGTTAGTCCTCCATAAAGAACCCACAACAATATTATGGTTGCCTCTAAAAATGGTATGGTTAAATATGACAATAATTTGTTTTTTAATTTACAATAGTATTTTCCTCTTTTTCAAGAGCAACATGCTATGGTTAAAAACCAACCATGCTATTATAAGTGTTAAACATATTATAGTTATTATTAACAATATCATTTTCGGAGGCAACAATAATACAATTGGGGCTTCTTGATGGAGGCCTAATTTAACCATAATATGGTTATCGCTGACAATAATATGGTTATAATAAACATAATATGTTTAAAATTTTCTTTAAAAATAGTTTGGTTGGAGGTGACCATATTTAAACATGTTTTTTCTCTGGGTGTATGTTAAACGGATTTTTAAAATTCCGGGCCTTGAAATTTTTGAATTTTTCGAAAACCTGTTTTACATACATTGCCAATTTCTTGGTCTTAGCTGATCCCTAGTGAAATTTGATGCAGAAAATATTCGTAGAAATCTTAACCCTCTAAAGTGACGTTTTAGTATATTTTTGTGTGGAAGTTAAAGAATTACCCCTTAAAATGAGTGTTATAGGGTTTATATATTATATAAAAAGAAACGCCATAAAATTCTTCTGAAGATATCTGAAATAGTCTTTGAGCTCAGAAGTACATTAAGTATATTTTTTACCTTGTTCCAAATGCCTTTTTAAGAAATTCAAAAATTTCAATGCCCGAAATTTCGAAAAATCCGTTTTTAATGCATCACACGAACTTTTGGTCTTAGAAGATCCCTTGTGAAGTTTGAAGCAAAAAATATTCGTAGAACATTTTAACCCTTAAAAGTGCCGTTTTACCATACTTTTGTGTAAGAGTTGGGAAAAAGGACAAAAATTACCCCTTAAAATGAGAGTTACAGGGTTAAAAAATTCTAAAGAAAAGAATCGCCATACGATTCTATCGTAGACATCTGAAATTATTTTTTAGCACAGAAATACACTTAGTATATTTTTTATGATTTATACCAAACACCTTTTCAAAAAAATCAAAAACTTTAGAGGCCCATATTTCGGGAACCAGAGTTAACTTTTCAAAACCCTTTGGCAGATTTTCTCTACTAGTAGTCTTCTTTCATTTCGCGTTGCAAGTATTGAGGCTGAGTTTTTTTTGTTGCACAGTGTAATTGCTTTCAATGTTTATTAAATGTTGGTGAGCACGCTCTTGTTCGTCGCTCACTGCACCTAGGTTTTGTGGAAAAAAATCTAAATGACAAGGAAGAAAATGCAAAACATTGTCGGTGTCCAAAATTTGTCCAGGTGACTGCAAGACCAAAGTATTGTAAATGTGCATATTTAAATGATTCTGATATTGCATATCCTTTTTTTCCAACCAAATATTCACAACACTCAAAGCAAAAATAAGTTGAATCCGTAACACCCGATATCCCTGGCATGCTTAAACTCTACTATTATGAAGATTTAGAGTGAAAGTGGGCTTCTGTCAAATTAATAATTGTGAAATTGTAGTGTCAGTATTGACCGTTTTACAGTATTATCAGCATGCGATTAAAAATGAAACGTGATAGCCCAATTTTTATGCCAGATTGGAATTCAGCGCACCCAGATTAGTTAAAAAAAATGCTTCGTTTCTGCAACCAATTTTCTTCCAAATTTGTAGACCAGTGTTATTGTTAAAAAATTTTTAAAAAATATAACAACCTATTATGACAGTGTTGCACAGAAACAAATTTATTCAACAATTAAAGCATTCTTCAAAAATGAAAGCAGTTTTAATTAAAAATGTAATCAAATTAATTAAACGTTTAATCAAGTGAATTTAAATTTTTTTAATTAAAACTGATTTAATTTTTGATTAATGCTTTAATTGGCGAAAAAAGTTTTTTTGTGTGTATTTTCCTCAAAATAGGTAAGACTTGTGTTATAGTGTACAACAGCCTTAAGGAGTTTTTTACTGTTAGCTTTGAAAAGTAATACCCTGTAACTGGTGTATATTTTTGTCATAACTTTTCCAAAAGATCCGGTAAAATGTCCATGATTCAAATTTTAATGTTGATTTTTAGTTGGGTGAAGGTACTTGGCTTGTTAACATAAACTCAATCTTTCAAATGTCCGCAAAGAAATCTGTCAGAAGCTGTTAAAACCAATGAACTTGAAGTACAGTTAAAATTATTTATACCCGGAATAATGCGTTAACGATTATGTCAATACCAGAGCCTTTGCAGTGGCTGTATTATGGACCTTAAAACAACTCTGAAGGTAAAGTCAATTAAGCTCGACCATATGATACCCTACAGGGCAGTGTTAAGAACAAATTTTTGAGAGCGTTCTCTATCTGGGACCCATTAGCAATCATAGACCCGCCAAAACAAAATTATGTTTTGAGGTTAAGATTCATATAAGAGTTCTTAAAGACGAATATTAAAAATAATAAATTCATCTACAAATGTATAGCTATGAGATTTTTTCGTATTTAGGTAATTTTCAGAGGGGCGTATTTGTATATTCTGGACCTGCCAGCAGAGCAGTAAAAAACAACATTCAATTGGCAGTGATAACAAAATAACCTCAACCTCAATCAGTTTGGCTTGATTTCATTATGATTTCAGACATAAAATTCAAATCTTATCAAAATTTCAATTGCGTTTGCAATCCTTTAACATATGTTCTCTTTAGAAATCATTGAATGCAATTAATTTAATTGCAATTACTTCGATTTTTTATTGAAATAATGCGATTTCAACCAATTCCTCAAAAATCACAAATAAAGTCAAAATCCAACGAAATAATAAACACTTGCAGCTGTATTCATAACAAAAAGTTAGCCACAGTTTGTACACTACGTACAACGAGCTGCTAACTAGAATGCCGACTAAGCTTAGCAGCTTGTTGGCATAGAGTTAATTCATAACGAACTTTTCTCCATCTGCCAACTTTTAATAAATCAAATCTGAATTTTTATGATGCTCGAAAATGCAACACGTTTTGCATTAATCATCGCTGAATTAGTAATTTTGTCCTTTTTTTGGTTTTCCCTTCACATATAGAAATTTTAAAAAGTTTTTAAAATTCAAATAAATTAAGTAAAAGACAGTTAATTAAAAAAAAACCAACAAAATTGTTTGACATTAAACGGCTGTTTTTCACAAGTTGGCAAGCGTTTGGCAGCTCGTTAACAAGAGTTTAGCAAATCGTTAGCCATAGTTTGGTTGGTGTATTATGAATAAACCTTTTGTTAACTTTATGCCAAATTTTCATTATGAATACGGCTGTTGGAGTCTAGCGGCTGTAAACAAAAATGGATACATAATAAGAGAAGAGAAATTGGAAGTTGGAGTTTCATTTAAGAAGAATAAAGATTTTGATTCTGATTTAATTTTGATTGCAACTACTGGATTAGATTGCAATTAAAATTATTGCATTGAAATCGATTACAATCTTATTTTATTGCAATCAATTAATATATGAATTGACGTCAAAAAATGTATTCAATCGTCTTTATCGTATTGATTTCATGTTTTAAAATTGAAATCATACAATAAATTTTTCGAATTTATATGCAACCAGAGAATTCGCAATAATTAACGATTGCTGTCTTTTACAGCTATTCCTACCAGCAAATCATTTTGCCATGATATAGCAGCTTAATTAGCTTGTGTCAGTCAGTTAAACGATTTCAACACGCACAAGAAATTGAAATAAGCAAAGCCGGCTGCTTACGGTAATAGAAGCCCATCAGTCCTTTTCAAGAAAAGAATTTGGAAAGAATTTACTTATTTGCGCACAAGAGAAGATCAGATTGCGATTAATAGACTTCGAAACTAGTAACAGGAAATTGCGTCACGGACAATAAAATAGAATAAAAAGTTACAGGTCCAGATGAAGTCCCATCAGAAAAATTAAAACTGATAAATGGAAGTAGCATTGGTCATTTAACAAAATAATTTCACCACATGGGTAAGGTTAGGTTAGGTAAGAAAGGCTTGTGCGAGTTGAAATTCACACCCTCACCCAGAGACCAATATGGTCCATTGTGACGCCTTTGGTAGTGAAATAATTCTGTTATGAAAGAATAGGAGAAGTAAAGAGTAAAAGCACAGGAAAAAGAGAAAGAAGTGGAAGATAAAAAAATCGGACAGCACAAGCAAAACCAACCCTACTAAACAGAAAACTGCCCTACATGTATGACACTGGAAAATGTACACAGGATTGGCCCTATTTAATGTTCATAGAACGATGTCGACCAATTATCTTTCCAAATCATTAAATTTGCGTTGTTGCATATTTTGGTGAAAATGCATATTTTTGCATATTAAGGTTTTAAATGCATATTTTGACATTTTTAAGAGATTTTTATCTTTAAATAACATCAGAAGTCAATTATCATTTGTATTTTTCAATTACGGATATATTGGTGAAACAATCACTAATTATGAAGGATTTAGTTCACTTAATACTCAAGTCAAATTATTTGATATTGCAGAAAGTAAAATTAACAATGTGAAAGAATAGAATAGCCCGACAAATTCAAAAAAAAGTCCAAACGTTTGGCAAAAAAAATAAAATTAATTTAATTGGGGTCTGAAAATTTATTTTTCCAAAATGGATTGGTATCCTTGAAGTACAAGAAAAAGTTTTTCTTTTAATAAAACCGTACTTATTTATTCAAGTAAACAAAAATTGGTTTAATAAGCCATGCCCTTAACAATTAGAGAACGAGCACTACTCTGTGTACAAATTTTAGTTCAAATATATACAAATGAAACACAGCCGCGAATAACGTTGTAAAAGCCACTTTTTGCAAAATCATTTTTTTGCAAATTATCGTTAACATTACTCTCTTACATTGTTTCAGAATCATATCATCCAAAATTATGCACCTTAACCTCTTTAAAATGCAATACAAAGAGTCTGCCAGTTAAAGAACGTTGAAGTTACTAAAAAAAAAATCGTACAATCTTAAGGTTTTGCAAATTGGAATAAATGACTTTGCTATTGTGGATATGAAACGTTTTTCCACAAAAAAATTTATAAACTGTAAATTTGCATGATGTGTTAAATTTAAATTTCTTGATATTTTGCATACAAGTTTTAATTATCATTAATTTTGATAATCTAAAAAAAATTTAAAAAATAAGTAACCCTGCCTTTTAAAAACGATTTTTTGCTCTCCTTAAAATAATTATTTTTTCACTTACAACGTTATTCGCGGCCGTGCTTCAAATGTTAACGAAGACTTACTTATAAGCTTCATGGAAAAGGTTTTTGACACTGTGCAACACTACAAACTTACGAAAATTCTGATATTAATTAGACTAGACGAAAACAAAATTAGATGTATCGAGAGCCTTTACCGCCATCAAACTACTCAAATTGATATCAACGGAGAAATAACAGGGGAAGAAGCTATATGAAGACGAGTCAGACAAGGCTGCATTTTATTTGCTCCATTTCGGAAAGAAATTTCCACGAGGCAACTAATAACTTCCAAGAGGGTATACAAGTGAACGATTATTATATAAGCAACAACCGATACGCATATGACACTTCTTTAATATCCGACAGAATGTCCGGTCTTCAGAATCTAGTCACAATGCCCACTTCATGGACTGAATATTAATATTAACAAAACAAAGCAAGTATATGATAATTATCATTAGTAGAAAAAATACACACAAAGCATCTGTCTGAACAATATAAAACTCATGTATCACAGAGAGATTGGGGTTCTACTAAATAAACAATGGCAAGGGATGCTTAAATATTCATTAAAAGCTACAAATTATCATTGCTATATTTCAGGGATGTTAAGCTATAAAAGCTACAGATGTTTAAGAACTGAAAGCATTTTAAATGTAGATCAATCGACGAGTGCTTCAAATTCCGTGGATACTACATGTACGAAAAAACCTCATATTTAGGGCGTACAATGCGAAACCCATAAAATCGAATATTGCAGACAATTCTTCAAGCCAACAATAAAGGAAAACGCACCAGAATCAGAAACGAGATAATGAGGCTTTATTTGTTACTTTGTGAAAACATTTAACGAATTGTAATTTTTATGGCCCTATGCTCCAATTTGGAAAGACGGGAATAAATATATATATATATAATTTACAATAGGAAATGCAAATGATGTAATTATATGATCGCTAACATTCGCAAATCGAATAGGCAATAAAGAAAAAGTTTTTGCCGCCACACAACATTTATAAGAAAGTTATGGCATTCAAAACTTTTTTTTTTTAATTCCCTAAAGGCACCCGTACACGACATGTATTTGTCATCTGACATGTCAAATTTTCAAGTCACATGTAATTGTTCATGTCTGTCAAAATTGCTGTTTTACATAAGGTTTATAATATTCGGTCACAAACGTACATGTAATTTGTTTCTGACATTGTCTCTGTTTTTTTTCGCATTGTTATTGCAGAAACCAAAGTAGTTCTCGGTTTCAAAATAGCTTGCTGCCGCCACGAAAATATTTATTTGCGCCGTAAAATAATTTAGCCATCTTAACATTTTTTTCTTTTATGTTAAAGATACCAATTTAGAATTTTAAAATGAAACGGTTTTTATGTATATATTTACATAAATTATATTCAATGGTGAGATGAGCATACATATCTTGGTATTGTAAAATATTAACTTCAGCCGGCTAATGATTCCGTCAATAGTTGACGCCGCTGCCAGTTTCTTCCCGGCATAGATTTCTGATGTCAGATGGTTTGTCAGAAGAAAATAGAGCACGCTCTAATTGAAATTTTGTCAGATGACTATGCGTCTGACTTTTACAGAAGCAAAGTTAAAAAGGTAACACACGACATGTATGTGTTTTGCAGTGGGAAATTTGACATGTCAGATGACAAAAACATGTCGTCTATACGCTCCTTAAGCTAACACAGAAAAAAATTACGACAAATCAATTGTCATATTGAATACCATATTCGTCATTACAATTAATTTTTTAACTGAAAAGGCACCAACAACCGAATTTGTTAATATAAAAAATACTTTTGTTAATTAAAATTGATCACAATCAACAAATATTTTTAACAATGAGTTTGTAACATTAAATAAAATATAAGTTAGCAATCAAATAAAAAAATTAATTACGAAATTTGTCATTTTAACAAAATATTTTGTTTCTTATTAATTTGAAAAAAAACTTATGGCAATTTTAACAGAAATCTCCATTGTTTAAACTATGGTGATTAATTAAGGTATGATGATTTATGTTGTAGAAAAACATTTTTGGGCCAAATTTTATCCAAATACCAACATAAGACTCAATTCCGGAATCAACCCTAGTATGAGGGATATGGGCAAATCCCAGAAACAGTCCACCAGCCAAAAATTTTTCAAATGAATTTTTTTTTAATGGAATGTAAGACTCGATTTATAATTTCATTTTTATATTAAAAAATATGTATTTCAATGATCAGTAATGCAATCATTTTTACCAAATCCTACACCACTGCTGATTACTTAATGTTATACGTGAATTAAGCATTATTTTAGGTAATTTTTGTGCGTCACGAATGGCTCACGGCTTTTGTCAAAAAATCACAACATTTTTTGGCTGCGAATAAGTGCGTTTCGAATTCTCTTATAGTCATCTTTCTTTTAGGAATTAGATTTTGTATACCTTATCATGCCACATTCGCTAAAAACTAGGAAAATGCTCTTCAACCTTTGAAGTTACTTCCACTTTTTGTAGCGTGCGTCACAAAACTTTGTGATCAATTATTTCGCAACAAATACTTGCTAAGAAATTATGATATATGCCATTCGTAATAACATATTAATGCCACTAAATACTAAATATAAGCTATCTCTTTTGAAAGACCAAAAAATGTTTATATTTCAATCAAGAAACGCGTGCGAATGTAGCGTTCGTCACGCAGGATTCGCCCATACGTAAAACTATTGACCGTTTTTCACCATTTTCAATTGGCTTGGTCGTTGTGATAACTATCGGGTGATTTTTTAGCTATTATCTTCAGTTTGGTCTATAACTTAACCATGAATCGTCTTACAAACGAACAACGCTTGCAATTTATTGAATTTTATTATCAAAATGCGTTCTCTGTTAAGAAAGTTCATCGCGCGCTTCTTGTGTTCAGCGACGAAGCTCATTTTTGGCTCAATGGGTACGTTAATAAGCAGAATTGTCGATTTTGGAGCGAAGATCAGCCAGAAGCATTGCTAGAGCTACCGGTTTATGGGCTGGTGGCATCATTGGACCGTACTTATTCAAAGATGATGCGAATCGTAGCGTAACTGTGAATGGTGAGCGCTACCGTGAGATGATTTCCATATTTTTCAACAAGACGGTGCCACATGCCAATCAGCACGCTTAACAATGGACTAATTGAGAGGCGAGTTCGGTGAACATTTTATTTCACGTTCGGGACCGGTCAATTGGCCGCCTAGATCGTGCGATTTAACGCCTTTAGACTATTTTTTGTGGGGCTATGTTAAAGCTCATGTCTATACACACATGCCCGCTTCAATTGACGCATTGGAAGACAACATTGAAGCATTTATTCATGAGATTCCGTCCGAAATGTTGAAAAGAGTATGCCAAAATTTGACTAAGTGGATGGACCATTTGAGGTGCAGTCACGGTCAACATGTGCATGAAATAATCTTCAAACATTAAATTATATGGACCGTACTATCGATTCAAATAAAGATTTCATGCCTTTTTCTGAATTTTATGTGTTTTTTTTTTTAAACTTTCCTATAGCTCTTAAAAAATCACCCGATATAACTTATGAACCAAATGTAGACCGCTTCAAAAATTTATTCTGATTATATCTGTATGCTAAACGTTGGGTCAAGAACCAATGGTTAAAAGTGTAATAAACATGTGCAACACCTATGGTGGTGTGTATTATTATAACTTATGAACTTATAAGGAATACATAGCTCATTCTGCGCTACCCTTTATTATTTTATAAATCAAATATTTAACTCCTTTTATTTTTATTGAAAAATTAAGTCAACCAAATGTTGAGACAGCGATCAGAGGCTGTATTCGGATGTTACCTGGAAATGTTAGTTTTGAGATTGAATTTATGTAAATCCTTCAAGTCACCACTTGGTGTGGAGGAGAAAATTGGATTACTTAGCATAAATATAAAGCATTTAAATCCATAACAGTGTTGCTACAGTTTGTCATTTTTCATGGTGCTAACGAACAAAACACAGCAATTAACTTAGCCAATTTTTAAAAGCATTTTTATTTTGCAAAAATTTCTTTAAGGTTTAAAAAAAATTTTACCAAAGATGTAAGACATATTTTCTCCTAAATATATTAAGCAAAAGACCTTGTTTTTGTTTTCAAAATATTTATTTTCAACAAAACAATTTGAATTTTATACTTTTGTAAGAAAACGCAATATTTAAATTTATTATTTTTTTAATAATAATTATCAGGGCAACCAAAAATTTAAAATTTATTACAAAGACTAACAACAGAATTTGGATATGAACTTGGAAGTCTGTATATTATTTTGTTTTTAGTTTTTAGTTTTGTTTTTAATTGTACAAAAATAAAAAATAAAAGTTTTAATTTGTATTTCACAAAGTGTTTAAAGTTACAAAAATTTATATAAAATTTTACTCAGTTACCCTTAAAGTAAATATGTGTGTTCAATTAAGTTACTATTGAAAACTTGCAACGAGAGAGTTAATTTAAAATTTAGAAAATTGCGTTTTCCAATTACTCAACGCTTTACCAGCAAAAAATAGCAAGTTGGGCACAACGGAGTATCCAGCTGAAGGATCAGAGATTTTTCTGTCTTCTTCAATTAATTGGTTTGAATTATTTGCACATGGATGTTTCTCTTAAATAAAAAAAAAAATATATATTTATAGATATGTTTTATTAATAAAAAACTTTTGATTTCAAAAATGTATAAAAATAATTTTTAAAAATTTTCGAAAGTTTGATTTGTAAACAAGTTTTTGTGCACTTTTTTAGTATATCTCAACACTTACAATTAACAAAAGCCACTTAACATTACTCTCTAACACAGTTTAAACATCAAGTCACCCAAAATTAGGCAACTTAACTAACGCCTTCAAAATGGCATACAAAGTGTCAGACAGTGGAAGAACGTTGTAAGTTACTAACAAAATTATGAAACCGAAATGCTTTTGCAGTGTAGAATAATGTTTTAAACCCGTTTTGCATAAAAGTTTAAAAACGTTTTTTGTTCTCCTGAAAATTTATTATTTTGTAACTTAAAACGTTATTCGCGGCTGTGCTTCAATTAACTACGTGACAGTTTTTTGACCAAATGAATTTAACACCAAATCTATATGATAGTCAGAATTGTCAAAAGTAGAACAGTTTTTGAGATATTCCACAATAACCGTTATTTGTGTTTTTAAAAAAGATGATGTGACTGAAATGCAAAAATCTTAAAAAATTTTAAACGAATTATCTATTTCTTTCTTTTTTGTGAAAGGCTATGAAATTACTAAAATAACCATGGGTCGTTTGTGAAGATGAGTCAATAAATGGCAGAGTAATTGAGGACAAAATTTCAAACTTCATTATAAATTTGATGATTTTTTGCAATTTTGCTCTTTTCAAATTATTTTTTTTTTAAAGAAAACACAAATAACGGTTATACAATTCTAACTTCATATTCGGAAATGTAAATAAAGATTAGCTGTCAGATTCATTTGGTCAAGACTTTGTTGAAATTTTGTCACGTAGTGTTATTAATAATAATCAAAGATGTCTTCTTATTGAACGGACCTAATAATTCTACATGGTTTTGTTTTCCCTGCTAATTATAATAATAAAACGCAAAAGAATTTTATAATCAAAAAGTAATTTCAATTTTTGGGAATACAAAATTTTAATTTCAAAAGATTTTGTTATTCGTGCTTAATTCCCAGTTTTTATTATTGATAAAAACACTTGAAATTTATTGTTGATGGGATAAGCTATTCCTATGCATTTCACTGGTTGCTTAGGCCAGATCATCAGGAAACTTCATCCATAAAGGTTTTAGACAAACTAAAGATATTAAACCAAATAAAACTGTTAAACGTATAAGAATTATAGCAACAGTTCTACTTGTAACAATATCAAAGTTTAAACAAAACACATCAACAATAAACAACAGTGGGTTCATCTCATCTTACATTTCCCCACTACAATTAGTTGAAATTCTCTCAACATTAATTGTAGTTGTAAGTAGGTTAAGAAAAACAAAATGAAAAAAAAACAACAACTTACAAAAGATGTTGTCAATTAAGTGTTTTTTAGGCCGTGCACTGCCTGTTTATTATCAAAAAGTAATTTCAATTTTTGGGAATACAAAATTTTAATTTCAAAAGATTTTGTTATTCGTGCTTAATTCCCAGTTTTTATTATTGATAAAAACACTTGAAATTTATTGTTGATGGGATAAGCTATTCCTATGCATTTCACTGGTTGCTTAGGCCAGATCATCAGGAAACTTCATCCATAAAGGTTTTAGACAAACTAAAGATATTAAACCAAATAAAACTGTTAAACGTATAAGAATTATAGCAACAGTTCTACTTGTAACAATATCAAAGTTTAAACAAAACACATCAACAATAAACAACAGTGGGTTCATCTCATCTTACATTTCCCCACTACAATTAGTTGAAATTCTCTCAACATTAATTGTAGTTGTAAGTAGGTTAAGAAAAACAAAATGAAAAAAAAACAACAACTTACAAAAGATGTTGTCAATTAAGTGTTTTTTAGGCCGTGCACTGCCTGTTTATTATCAAAAAGTAATTTCAATTTTTGGGAATACAAAATTTTAATTTCAAAAGATTTTGTTATTCGTGCTTAATTCCCAGTTTTTATTATTGATAAAAACACTTGAAATTTATTGTTGATGGGATAAGCTATTCCTATGCATTTCACTGGTTGCTTAGGCCAGATCATCAGGAAACTTCATCCATAAAGGTTTTAGACAAACTAAAGATATTAAACCAAATAAAACTGTTAAACGTATAAGAATTATAGCAACAGTTCTACTTGTAACAATATCAAAGTTTAAACAAAACACATCAACAATAAACAACAGTGGGTTCATCTCATCTTACATTTCCCCACTACAATTAGTTGAAATTCTCTCAACATTAATTGTAGTTGTAAGTAGGTTAAGAAAAACAAAATGAAAAAAAACAACAACTTACAAAAGATGTTGTCAATTAAGTGTTTTTTAGGCCGTGCACTGCCTGTTTATTATCAAAAAGTAATTTCAATTTTTGGGAATACAAAATTTTAATTTCAAAAGATTTTGTTATTCGTGCTTAATTCCCAGTTTTTATTATTGATAAAAACACTTGAAATTTATTGTTGATGGGATAAGCTATTCCTATGCATTTCACTGGTTGCTTAGGCCAGATCATCAGGAAACTTCATCCATAAAGGTTTTAGACAAACTAAAGATATTAAACCAAATAAAACTGTTAAACGTATAAGAATTATAGCAACAGTTCTACTTGTAACAATATCAAAGTTTAAACAAAACACATCAACAATAAACAACAGTGGGTTCATCTCATCTTACATTTCCCCACTACAATTAGTTGAAATTCTCTCAACATTAATTGTAGTTGTAAGTAGGTTAAGAAAAACAAAATGAAAAAAAAAAAACAACAACTTACAAAAGATGTTGTCAATTAAGTGTTTTTTAGGCCGTGCACTGCCTGTTTATTATCAAAAAGTAATTTCAATTTTTGGGAATACAAAATTTTAATTTCAAAAGATTTTGTTATTCGTGCTTAATTCCCAGTTTTTATTATTGATAAAAACACTTGAAATTTATTGTTGATGGGATAAGCTATTCCTATGCATTTCACTGGTTGCTTAGGCCAGATCATCAGGAAACTTCATCCATAAAGGTTTTAGACAAACTAAAGATATTAAACCAAATAAAACTGTTAAACGTATAAGAATTATAGCAACAGTTCTACTTGTAACAATATCAAAGTTTAAACAAAACACATCAACAATAAACAACAGTGGGTTCATCTCATCTTACATTTCTTTATGGATGAAGTTTCCTGATGATCTGGCCTAAGCAACCAGTGAAATGCATAGGAATAGCTTATCCCATCAACAATAAATTTCAAGTGTTTTTATCAATAATAAAAACTGGGAATTAAGCACGAATAACAAAATCTTTTGAAATTAAAATTTTGTATTCCCAAAAATTGAAATTACTTTTTGATAATAAACAGGCAGTGCACGGCCTAAAAAACACTTAATTGACAACATCTTTTGTAAGTTGTTGTTTTTTTTTTTCATTTTGTTTTTCTTAACCTACTTACAACTACAATTAATGTTGAGAGAATTTCAACTAATTGTAGTGGGGAAATGTAAGATGAGATGAACCCACTGTTGTTTATTGTTGATGTGTTTTGTTTAAACTTTGATATTGTTACAAGTAGAACTGTTGCTATAATTCTTATACGTTTAACAGTTTTATTTGGTTTAATATCTTTAGTTTGTCTAAAACCTTTATGGATGAAGTTTCCTGATGATCTGGCCTAAGCAACCAGTGAAATGCATAGGAATAGCTTATCCCATCAACAATAAATTTCAAGTGTTTTTATCAATAATAAAAACTGGGAATTAAGCACGAATAACAAAATCTTTTGAAATTAAAATTTTGTATTCCCAAAAATTGAAATTACTTTTTGATAATAAACAGGCAGTGCACGGCCTAAAAAACACTTAATTGACAACATCTTTTGTAAGTTGTTGTTTTTTTTCATTTTGTTTTTCTTAACCTACTTACAACTACAATTAATGTTGAGAGAATTTCAACTAATTGTAGTGGGGAAATGTAAGATGAGATGAACCCACTGTTGTTTATTGTTGATGTGTTTTGTTTAAACTTTGATATTGTTACAAGTAGAACTGTTGCTATAATTCTTATACGTTTAACAGTTTTATTTGGTTTAATATCTTTAGTTTGTCTAAAACCTTTATGGATGAAGTTTCCTGATGATCTGGCCTAAGCAACCAGTGAAATGCATAGGAATAGCTTATCCCATCAACAATAAATTTCAAGTGTTTTTATCAATAATAAAAACTGGGAATTAAGCACGAATAACAAAATCTTTTGAAATTAAAATTTTGTATTCCCAAAAATTGAAATTACTTTTTGATAATAAACAGGCAGTGCACGGCCTAAAACACTTAATTGACAACATCTTTTGTAAGTTGTTGTTTTTTTTCATTTTGTTTTTCTTAACCTACTTACAACTACAATTAATGTTGAGAGAATTTCAACTAATTGTAGTGGGGAAATGTAAGATGAGATGAACCCACTGTTGTTTATTGTTGATGTGTTTTGTTTAAACTTTGATATTGTTACAAGTAGAACTGTTGCTATAATTCTTATACGTTTAACAGTTTTATTTGGTTTAATATCTTTAGTTTGTCTAAAACCTTTATGGATGAAGTTTCCTGATGATCTGGCCTAAGCAACCAGTGAAATGCATAGGAATAGCTTATCCCATCAACAATAAATTCCAAGTGTTTTTATCAATAATAAAAACTGGGAATTAAGCACGAATAACAAAATCTTTTGAAATTAAAATTTTGTATTCCCAAAAATTGAAATTACTTTTTGATAATAAACAGGCAGTGCACGGCCTAAAAAACACTTAATTGACAACATCTTTTGTAAGTTGTTGTTTTTTTTCATTTTGTTTTTCTTAACCTACTTACAACTACAATTAATGTTGAGAGAATTTCAACTAATTGTAGTGGGGAAATGTAAGATGAGATGAACCCACTGTTGTTTATTGTTGATGTGTTTTGTTTAAACTTTGATATTGTTACAAGTAGAACTGTTGCTATAATTCTTATACGTTTAACAGTTTTATTTGGTTTAATATCTTTAGTTTGTCTAAAACCTTTATGGATGAAGTTTCCTGATGATCTGGCCTAAGCAACCAGTGAAATGCATAGGAATAGCTTATCCCATCAACAATAAATTTCAAGTGTTTTTATCAATAATAAAAACTGGGAATTAAGCACGAATAACAAAATCTTTTGAAATTAAAATTTTGTATTCCCAAAAATTGAAATTACTTTTTGATAATAAACAGGCAGTGCACGGCCTAAAAAACACTTAATTGACAACATCTTTTGTAAGTTGTTGTTTTTTTTCATTTTGTTTTTCTTAACCTACTTACAACTACAATTAATGTTGAGAGAATTTCAACTAATTGTAGTGGGGAAATGTAAGATGAGATGAACCCACTGTTGTTTATTGTTGATGTGTTTTGTTTAAACTTTGATATTGTTACAAGTAGAACTGTTGCTATAATTCTTATACGTTTAACAGTTTTATTTGGTTTAATATCTTTAGTTTGTCTAAAACCTTTATGGATGAAGTTTCCTGATGATCTGGCCTAAGCAACCAGTGAAATGCATAGGAATAGCTTATCCCATCAACAATAAATTTCAAGTGTTTTTATCAATAATAAAAACTGGGAATTAAGCACGAATAACAAAATCTTTTGAAATTAGAATTTTATAATCTTTAGTATTAGACTTCAAACATTAAACAACATCATTACAACAATCATGATGTTAGTTAAGCGTCTTTAATTATGTCAAGAAAAACTAAAAAACTACCAGTCACTTTGCATAGTTTTGTACACAGTGATGCAATAGAAACAAAAAAAGACTGTATGAATACATCATAATTACATAAGTTTTGCGGTCTTTTAATTATCTGAAATATTTTTATATGTTGAATATGTGCTTTGATGATACTAAAAGAGGGGCTATGATTTCGATATCTATTGTCAAATTAAAGTTTAAGTTATTCTGTTTATACACAAAATTCTTTTCTTCTCCTCTCTTCAAAATTAAAGCTTAGGTGGGAATGAATGACTTTTTTGGATTTTAAGTGAAATGAATAAGAATGAAAAATGGACCCAAAATCACAATTTTAACTTTGAAGTTGGTTAATTCCACGTCAAAACGACCAAGAGTGGGACACGACCCCTCACTTTTTTCAAAAGTTATGTCATATTCAAAATGTCATAATTGTGCCGATTGCCGAATGTGTTGAGCTTATTTCTTCAATATCTCAAAAACTACTTGATATACGAAGATGATTTTAATGTCATTTTAAAGAGAATACTTGGGGCTACAAACCATATGTTGCACAGCTTATATTCGCGTAACTCAAAAACGGTTTAGTTTATTAAAATAACTAAAAAAAAACGGAATTCGGCAATAAATAATAAAGTGGGGTTGGTCATACATTTGACCCATCTAGGAGCATCCTATTAAATTTTATATATTAAACCGCAATATTTGTATGGAACAGTGCGTAGGATGCTCCTAGATGGGTCAAATGTATGACCAACACCACTTTATTATTTATTGCCGAATTTTGGTTTTTTAGTTATTTCAATAAACTAAACAGTTTTTGAGTTACGCGAATATAAGCTGTGCAACCTCTTAATTTTTTAATTTTTTTTCGAAAACTATAAATGTGGAGATTGCAGTCTTTGCATATATACCCCTCATATATAACTTTTATTTGTATATGTACATACATATGTGTATAAAATATAGATGGCGTGATAAAAAGTTTCAAAATACAAGTTTGACCCATTTATCGAAAGATCAATTTTGGAAGAGACAAGCTCTCGGTTCAAATTTCAACTTCAAGCGTTTAGGCTGTGCGATGATGAATCAGTCAGACAGTCAATCGCAGAGTATGAAAACAAACAAAACATTTCGCAAACGTTTGCAAAATGTACAAAACTATTCAAAATTTTTAAATTGTATTGTACATGAGCAAAACCAAAACAAAAACTTTTCAAGTGTCAAAGAGAGAAAACGAAACAATTGGCTTTCCACTCATCTGCATTATTTAATTTACCGTTACAATCGTACATCTGAGTACAAAACAGATAGAGAAACATTTTGTTTTGAGTAATTGATTAAGAGCTTGTTTGGTTTTTGTAGTGGCATCAGCGTTGCCAGAAGATTTGGAAGGAAAATCTTAATTTGGGGAAAAAAAAATCTTATTTTGAAGAGAAAAATCTTGAAATGTTTATAACAATAGCAAAAAAGTAAAAATTATTATATTTTCCATAAAAATACATTTTAAATGCATTTAATTTCTAATAAATAAGAACGTAAAAAAGTCCATCTAAATTAAGAAGTTTCATCGAAAGTAATTAAATTCTAATATCAGAGATGTAAAAATTTTGGGCAAACAAATTTTAGTTTGGGAGCTATGAAGCTCATACATCATATGAAATCTTAAGGGTTCTCAATTTAATATTATATCTTTTGACACCGTTATTATATCGAAGGCATTTTGAGAAAGTTGCAATTAAAAAAAATCCCATTGAAAAAATATGGAGTTTCATAAATATATTTCTAATGAAGTTTTTATTTAAATAATGTTGGTACATCTTTTAAAAGATATTCTTAAGCACTTATGTATGTACACATATTTTGTTCAAAAATGATCATAAACCAAAAGCTTCTTTTCCTTAGGGTTCTCGGTAACTTTTTACCACTTAGTTCTCCTCTTAGTCTAGAATGACGATAATAAGAACATTTTAAAAAACCCAATTAAATAAAAAGTAAATAAATTCGATTTAGCACGTACCATTTATAGAACTTATGCCCCTGTTTTTTCGTTATATTCGAAAAATATTGCAAGGAAAACACAAATTTGGTCTGACCAGACTAAGACGGTAATCCTAGGGCTAAGTTCTATTAAATTTACCTTTTGGTTCTAAATACATTTTTTTTGTTCTTTAATAAATCAATATTTATAAAAATACATTTTTTCTTTTCACAAATAATTTTTTTTCATCAATATTCCCAAAAAGAACAACAGCGAATCTAAGATGCTTTTTTAATGTTTTGTATGCCCAGAAATAAGAATGCATTTATGTACAAAAGAGTGCACGACCAATAGACAACAAGCTGATGTTAAACCTCATTGTTTTAAAAATTTACTGTTTAAAAAACTGTAAAAAAATTATGTATTTGTAAAAAAAAAATCTTAATATGCGAAAAAAAATCTGGCAACGGTGAGTGGCATAACAAGAGTAAAATCCACAATGCCTCGTCTAAAAAATGATTTGTTACGTTATTTTTTATTATTTTTTCTTTGAATTGCTTTTTATTTAATTTAATTTGTTTTTTTTTTTTTAATTACTATGGTAGTCACTTAGAAACAATAGTAGTAAGCAAATCAATTACCAAACGTTTGTCAAACGTTTTTTCTCTGAATGTTTCAATATTGCTCTTACTCTTTTCTTTTCCAGCTGTGTACGTTTATATTAATGTACAATTTGCGCTCAAGAGCAAAAACAATACAAAACAAAATGGCACAATCATTCTCATTGGTTTGGTTTTGTTTTTGTTTTACTCACTGCCAAGAACAAAACCAAACGAAAGCAAACGTTTCGTTTTGTTTGTAACGTTACAATTTTCTATATATAGACCAATATTTATCGTTCTCAATTATGGACCTTCTCTTTATGTGTAAAAATCAATATTTTATATACATTTTTTTTAGATTTATCAATGTTTATGTGCTTACATTTTTGATATGCTTACATACGACATACGGCAATTAAATAATCAACCGACGATATGTATGTTACAAATAAATGTCCTGATAATATGTGAATGCAAAAACCGAAAGCCATGAATACAACTTAAACAGGTGTTTTTTACAATTTCATTGTTTAATCAACTTATAGCAATAAGATACTACGTTTATACGCACCACTTATTCGCAAATAAATATATTGCAAGTAGAGAATATTGCCGCATAAACAGTGAATTAAATTTTTATTTGCAAATAGCTAACTCATGAAAACAATTCCTGATTAACGACACTATTTGCAAATAAGATTTTAAGCATTGCCACACTTTTAACCGTTTTACGTTTTTATTTCGATGTAGCACATTCACATGACAACAAAAGTAAAATTAAATCAATAATGTGCAAATAAATTTAAAAATACACAATAATTTTTGATCTTTTTCATTTAAAAAATAAAAAGTTTATATACATACAGTGCTACCAAATCAATAAATTTTCCATCTGGCATCACTTAAAAAGAAGAATTTTCATTAAGAAATAAACATATAAACAGAAAGTTAGTTAATCGCAAATAATTTTAATTCGCGAATAGGCTACGTATAAACGTAGTAAGAGAGAGGGTAAGAAAATGTGAAACTAATATTAATTACAAAAATTGGCAGTGTTTCACTATTAAGTACAGGGTTCCTAGTTTTATTTTATTGCAATTTTTCATTTCCCAAAATCTCAAAAAAATTATTTTATTATCCCCGAAAATTCCCACCGATCATTAAAAATAAATTAATAATATGAATGTTATTTTTGTCAAGCTAATAGGGCCTAAATTTCTTCAGTGTATAAAAATTCAATTTCTAATTACAATATTTTGTTCCCGACGTTTCGTAATAATAAATTAATATTATTTTGTTTTATATAATTTAAATCTATGGACAAATTCCTTACAGACTATCTTAGTGTAGTAACATTAAAATTTATTTTATTTATGCAAATAAAGAAAGATTAGAATAAACATTATTGATTCAAATATAATATGACATTGCTTTATATGATATTAATAATCAGAGAATAGTCGATAAATTTATACATTTCATTGAAACATTGAAACAAAGGAAAATATGAATACATTTATTTATTTAATTGAATCTATTTGTGTCATCTTATTAAAACTAACTTAATTTGTACTTTGAGTGAAACGCACATGCAAAATAATTATGCATCAATATTTTTTATTTCATAAACTTCAAAATCTTCTGATTCTTCAGCTTTCGTTTAACATGTTGTTTATTAATATTTTTAAAAATTAAAAATCAACTTCAATTACAATATTATTTAGAAATTTGTGCCTTTAATTAAATTCCGTACTGATTTTCCGCCTGCAAACAAATTGATCATATCAATTAACATATTTGTAAGTTCGAGCGAGCTTTTCTTGCTGTTGAGCTTCAATCAATAGGTTTAATTAAAATGTGACAACCAGCAAAGGATGCTTTTTAGAACGTAAAAACTAGGGTATTCATTCGGTTAACCGATTAATTACTACCCGATTAATTGATCGGTTAATTTAAAATTGGCTTTTATCGATTAACGATTAAACCGGTTAATTTCAGTCGATTAACCGATTAACCGAAGTAACAATTTTTAAATTTTTTTGTAGTATTTCAACATATATTTTTGTGTTTTACAAAAATGTATTTGTATAGTTAAATATTTTTTCCTTCTAGCAATACATTCTTTAAATACAGTACAAGATAAGAATATGTTCGGTGCTGGGCTTTGCCAGGATGAGTCAGATGATGAACTGACAGTAAAATAAACTCTCGATTGTAACACAAACTATATTTTAACAGAATTCGGTTAATTAATTAACCGAAGCAATTAGAAGTGTTTAAAGTTTTTAAAATTAAAACTGAATTCGAATTATGTCATAATGGAATATTTTAATTGTTTAGATAAATACTGGAAAATAATTGAGAAATAAGATAAGCTGCATTAAGGATTGCTTTCGAGATCTCCCTTTCATTCATGAGCATACATATGTACTTCTATGCCAAAGTTCATGTTTCTAGATAAAAAAAAAACAACCAATTGCAGTATTAATGACAATTGAAAAAATTACCAGTTAACGAACAAAAAGTACCAAAAGTCACCTCATACAGACTCTCATTCACTGAGGACGTTACATGTCTGAAGACCTTAGGTCCAATACTAACCGAAATTCAAAAAAAATAGAAGTTAAATAAAATAGTACCAAAAAATTCTTATCCACTCAGGACGCTTATGTTTATAGGTAAAATATTAATTTTAATTAAAGAAAGTACCATTGTAAAACAAAAATCTAAGGAAAGGAATTAAGTTTCCCGTATTCCCCCTTTTTCGTATTTTTTTTCTCCCCATTAAAGTATTAGAAATTGCAATATTGCATTGGGAGCCAGACAATTAACGTTTGAATTTCGAAAAAGTACCGAATTCGTATTTGGATTTTTTAGATTAGTTTCGAATGTGACATTAACTTTATTTATATGTTTATTGGTTTAAATTACAGGTTTCACCCGTTTACTCCCTAAAAAGACCGAATTTCTAAAAAGTACCAGACACCTGTCCGCTTATTTTTCTAAAGAGCAACGATAGGTATTACATTTTTTTGTATCTCTTTTAGTTATGGATATATAATATTGCCCAATTTATCCGTTTTTACCCCTTTTTACACCCTTAACATTCGATCAAACTTTAATGAAAAGAACGCAAACAATATTCTCTGAATGCTCGGGAGTTGCAATGTTTAGGTTTAACATTTTGACCCAAAGAGCTTGTGACCTGATTTTTTTCTATTTCGCTCTTTCTTTCTTTCTTAGTTTTCGAAACAACGTCGTTTTAAACTTCTAATGCTTCTGTTTTTTTTAAGACACTATGGAGTTACCTAGTTTTGTCAAAAAATGCATGGAGTTATTTACTTTTTACATACAAATTTTGTTCAAGAATTGTTTTTTTGTTATGTCATTGTTTTGTTACTAATAAATACCATATTATAAATCATTTTTGCATTTTTATATATTGATATTACTTAATTTATAACAAAACTTTATTAATCGGTTAACCGATCAATTACAAAATTAACCGATTAAACCAAAGCCTCGGTTAATTAATCGAGCGATTAACCGATTAAAGCAAAAGCCCGATTAAATAAATACCCTAGTAAAAACTAATCAAAATATTTCTTTCAATCAGCCCAGTTAATTGAAACAATTAAAAATTTGTTTGAAACTTCAAAATATTTTGAAGTTTGTGTGTATATTTTCATATTTGCAAATATACACAGAAACATTAAAATTTTTATTTTTCATTAATGCAAATTAATTAGAACAATTAAAAAAAATTGTTTGAAACAGCATAACTGAATTAATTGAAAAAAATTTGATGAACATTTTTTCTGTGTAAGAAAACCTGTGTTTCTAATAACTAATACTGCATTATGTTGCGAATTTGGATTTTGGTTGCATCCGTAACAGAAAAGACACAAGCGTAACTTGCTGAAACAAAAAGAATATATTAAAGTATTTCTGAAAGTTCTTGAAAAGGTTTCGACCCACCATGAAAAATTGTTGTGCCAAAGGAAGACTCAATTTTGTACCCACATCTTGGCCAATTCGGTCTTACCTTACAAATGGCATTTGTAATTATATATTATCCCCAAAAATCCCTAGAGAAAAAAATGCTTTTTCCCCAAAATTGCCAATTCCCAATTAAGAAAAAATCCCTTTTAGGGACGAATCCCCAAAACTGAGAACTCTGATTAAGTATTTTGTTTGAAACATATTCAAGCACAACCAATAGTCAAGTTGAAGTACGATCGCATATTTACAAAAGTAGCTGTTTACTTAAAAAGAGTGTAGATGAAAAATTGTTTACCAATAATAAATTTTAAAAGCAAAAGTTACTTTTGCCGAGAAACTTAATTCAATAACATGAAAAAAAATATTTGATAAGTCTTCAATTTGCAGGCAACAAGTTAAATTTTAAAAATAGGAAAATACAAATTGCTGAGAAGCTTTTTATACAAATTTAAACGATTATATTTTTTAAGGGTTTTAAATTATTCTTTTGTATAAATTCAAAGACGGTATAATATATTTCTAAGCACACGCAAAGAAAAAACATGGTTTTGGTAAACACATTCTAAAATCAACATATTATGATAAAATTCATGATTGTAGTAGATTATTATTGAATCATATTATGACTAAATATACTCGTAATATTACAACATATTATTTTTTTCTTAAAAATATTATTATTCTGTTAATCATACTAATGGTGTTTTCTTTTCTACAAAAAATGTAACATTTTATTTAAAAAAAAATGCAGTTTGCTGTCTGTTTCTTAAAAATTTTGCTCCCGAAAAGGGTGAGTTTTTTAGAATTAAACAAGCCACCCTTTTCGGGAGCAAAATTTTTAAGAAACAGACAGCAAACTGCATTTTTTTTTAAATAAAATGTTACATTTTTTGTAGAAAAGAAAACACCATAAGTTAAGAAGTAATCAAATTATTGTCATGCTAATCATAATAAGCTAAGAACTAATCATATTATCATCATGATAATCATAATAAATTCAGAAGCAATCATATTATGATACAGCCCCTTTCATAACTGTCATAAAAATACAAAATGAATAAAAATTTTTTGCATCGATTTTTTATTTTGTGGCTTTTTATAATTTTTCTTAATGTAAATCAAATAGCGGAGTTCAATATAAGGCTTGCAAAATCTGTGGTTTTCATGGGCAACCGCGTATGTCTATTTTGCCGGTTTTGAGATGTTGATGTCAAATTGCCTAATTTTTAACGCTCTTTACATGTTATGAAACATTGAAAAAAGATGGATCAATTCCGATTTTTTAAGGTAATGACAAAGTTTAAAATGTGCAATACCTAGCCCATTTGATCTTGAATGGTTTTTCGGCTTTGCTGAAACATTTCTTTTAAGACAAACGCTGTTGACATGAAAACCACAGAAATATCGTAACACTTTTATAAAATATAACGAAATCTCTGTGTGTTTTATTGTTGGATTTTATCAAAAAACTACGATATTTTGCATTTGCACTATTACATCACTAATACCGAATGAACTCCGCTAATATTTTAATTTTTTAATTTCTTTAAACTTATTTTTTTATGGGAATTTATCTTTAAATAGTTTAACCGCTCACATAAAAAATAAACGACACAACTGATTCAAATTTATTTTACAAATGGCGCTAACATAATATTATAATAATATTATTATTAGAGTAAAAATTGTTTGATTGCATCTTAAACATAATATGATTAATGTATAGAAAGTTATCATGTAATGGCTATTAGATATCATGATATAATTGAGAGTAATATAATATGTTTTGAAAGTTATCATTATTTAAGGCTAGATGAGTCGTTTATTTTGAAAGTGGTTTTAGTCAATTTTCTTAAAAAAAAGTAGTTAAAGATAACAACAATCGCAAACCTATATAATCTTTTTATTTATAAACAATTTAAGTCTAGTATAATTAAATTCGCTATGATTTTGGGCACTTGAAAATTAGTTAACTAACGAAATCCAAAAAAAATTATTTTGAAACCGGTTTAAGTCCTCAAATTTTTATTAACTAAAATGAAACGTTAAGATTTCTTTATACAAAGCCTCTGGAAGAAGCAATTCTTAAAAGATTAAAAAACACTAGTGGCGAACCTGTAAATTGGCTAAGGAAAACTTCAACAAAATAAAATAACACCATTATACAAAAATGTACGTCCCATTTCAACTCCTAACTATAAGGATATGATGGAGCTACTAAGGTATATACCACCTATTAGAGTTGTCAATTATTCGCCTTTCAGCTTTGTTCGAATAATTCAAATAATTGTTTTTGTTCATTCGATCTAACGATTAAATCTGAAAAATTATTCGATTAATAGATGAGAATAATGAATGAAAAAAATAGATATTTTAAATAAGATACATCCGTCCGTTAATTTACAACTATGGAAAATCTTCCATTTTCTACTTTATTTTTTCTCAAATCGACTATGACTTCTTCTTTTTTTGATACGTACAACTTTTCATCTTAACTCCATATCTTTGTATTACTTAAAGGAATCGTAAAATCCTTAATTCTTAAATCATCCGATACAACTTTGGATTTTCGAAAGGCTTTTGCAGACCTTCCATCTTCAGCCAAACTTCTGCGTACAACTTCTTCTATAAAACAACCGCTGTCTCTCTGTATGTATTTTTCTATTGGAAGAAGTTCGGCATATTTTGATGTCGTTGGATTATCTTCTACTACATCGTTTTCTATTGTAATATTGTGACACTTATGCTATGTTCACAGTTTAAGCGCGTTTAAGCAACTCGAGCGTGATCAAGCTCTAATCACATCAAAATCGAGATGATTAACCATATATTGAAGTTATTTGTTAACCACTGCAAATTTACATGATTACAACGTAATCCCTTCATTAACCACTTCAAATCCTCTGAACATACCTCAAACTGAGTATAATATAGAATCGGTCACCATGTAAGTACCCCTCGCGTGTACAACTGACCATGATTTCATCTTAATGTTTTTATTCGACTTTAAATAATTCGTAAATTTTCACAATTCCATAATTAATATGCTTAAAATGATGTTCTGATCACTTAATTAACGTATTTTTATCCATTTTTAATAATTTAAAGAAATTTAAATTTGTTTGTTCATTATCT
The DNA here is from genome assembly GCA_930367215.1 of Pollenia angustigena. Taxonomy (NCBI): domain Eukaryota; kingdom Metazoa; phylum Arthropoda; class Insecta; order Diptera; family Polleniidae; genus Pollenia; species Pollenia angustigena. The sequence goes on along the minus strand of OV884057.1, from coordinate 180,349,357 downwards.
CAAATGTAATGTGAACGGCTCTAATTAACTTAATCAACATTTCATGAAAATTGTTTAACGTTTGATTTAAAAAGAAAACATCTGTTACAATTGTTTATCAAAGATTTGTTTAATACGAACATAAGATACATTTTTGAAATACAATGAATACTAAACACGGTTTTTGCCTACTAAACATTGAGATTAACTACAATAAGGGCTTTAGCAACAATATTTTTTACTCTTTCTACATTCCTAGCATAAACTTGGTAATGACTTGCCATTACTGAACAACTTACTTACAATGTAAGTTTTTGCTGGGTACATTGCAAAGTAATGAGTTAAAAAGCTAATATAACGACTCTTCACTACTTATACATTGGCATTTTAACTCATTATTTTAACACGGTGATGTCATTGGAGGCAAGTACTTACCACCCTCGCTTACAAATAGGGAGTTAAATAAGTCATTACCACATTCGCTTACAAATAGGGACTTAAATAACTTATTACTCCGATGTCACCAAAATTACAACTAACATGTAATGACTTTAAAAAAAAATTTTTTTTAATTATTTTTTTCTATTTTTTCTTATTTTATTTTACTTTATTTTATTTTTCTTATTTTATTTTACTTTGTTTTATGTTTTTTTTCTGTCTCTGGTGGGACTCGATCGCGCAACCTCGGTACTGATAGACAGCTCACTACCAGCTTGTCTACTGGGGCAGCGTAGTTTTTGCATAAAAAAACTATGTTTTTTACTCAATTAAGAGCGTAAATATGAGATTAAATTGTCCATAATAACAATAAAAACGTTGATTGAAAGTGGATTGAAAGTTCTTGTTTCATTACTATAATGACATTTTTATTGTCATAATGAAAATTTAAATGAATGAAGGCAATTATTGAAATATGTTGCTTTTATAAAAATTTTTTTTTAATTCATAAAACATTAGATGATTAGATTAGATTAGATTAGTAACATTAGATGTATGAAATTATTAAATCTTACATTTTTTAATTAACAATTAAACATTTTTTTTAATGAAACTATAATTTTGTATTAATTTATGAATAAAGTTATGTTTGTATATTGTTTTTTTATGTTATGACTATGTTGCAATGAAGGAGCGATATGTTTATTAGGTGATAAACACAAATTTTTTTCAATTTGTGTGCGGGGAAACCGAAATTAAAAAAAATTGTTAAACTCGTGTAACTCGTGTAACTACAACACACAATTTGAAAAACACATTGTCCTAAAGATTACAGATAGACCTAATGAAATGAAAAGGTTTGTAAGAGGTTGATGCTATTTTTTGCATGAACTTTGACATACATTTGACTTGATATAGACGTTGTTTATAAAAAAAATGCTTCTTGTTGTGAATCAAAAGCCTTCTACAACGGTGCACTTTTAACTATTTATCCAACCTCGGGAAAAAAAATGAACGAAATTTTTCGGAAACATGGTAATTAGTAAATAAAATAATCAATATACTTTTTGACGACTTACTAAGCGCTTTGAGTGTGTCAGAAAGTTATTTCCTAAGCCGTTAAAAAATGTTAACATATTTATTTAAAATATTTTATCTATTTTATGAATTTACTTTTTGATCTCATATCTTGAGAACCTCAATTTGTGTTTGTTTTTATTATTGTTTTATGAATTAAATTGTTATGTTTATCTTAATTTTTTATCTTGTATCTAGAGCATAATAATAATACGGAATTTACATATAAAACCGTAAGGTAATAATAATTCAAGTTCCTCTTTTAATCTTCATTTAATTTTGTAGTATTTAAGGATTTCTTTTACTTACTTTGTAAACAAGTTACCTTACGTTTTTTTATAAAAGTTTTTTTCATTATTTAAAAACAAATTTACTGTGTATTATTTTGCATTTTATTCATGTGTTAGTGTTTATACTTTGTGTGATGGTGTGAACACAAACTGTCATGTTACATTAGATTTTTTGACGGTCGCAACAAAACTCATTAGATTTCTATCTCACAAAGTATTATGGAATACGTAAGACTTGTGAGATAGTGTAATCTAGGCTTTAGTTGTTAGAACAATAATTATTTTTCGGTCAACAATACTCAAATTTATAATTGCAATAAACATTAATATGTTTACAGTTACTATAATATTGTTGATATAAAAAAAAATAACAATTATTTGTATACGACAAAAATATATTGTTACATTAAACATAGTGTTGTTGCCGTAACAATGCCTAACCATATTTTTTTATCTGCGTGCAATATTCTTGTTAACGCTTTATTAAATAATGTTATGCCATTTATTTTAAGAAATCAGCCAAGCAAGCTAAAAATAAATTTCTATTAACTGCCTGTTTTACAATTTTTAACGCAAACAAAATACTCTGTTTGTTAATTTCTCCCATATGAAATTCTATGTGAACTTTAGCGTTCGTTATTGCGAAACAGTAAGTAAATTTGTGACTGTGATATCTTACGCATTTTAAGCTTGCAACTTTTTAGAACTAGTGGTGGTACATACAAATACCAAGTACAATATAAAGCACGTGTTCAACAATATTGAATTAAGTCCAAATTTAAATATTTTCAGTAGAAAAGAAATAATTTCTAATTTTACATTAGGTGGAAAATAATTTTTTAACCAACCGTTCGTGCCATTAGCAAAAATTAGACAAAATAGCGCGATATTTTTACAGCAGCTATTTATGAATATTATGTGTCTATTTCATCCAAAAATTAAAAAATATAAAAATTTGAGTTAATACACTATTATTGAACAAGTGCGACTGTTTAAAATAAAAAAAAAACTATACCGAAAGCTTTGTAATAAATATTGATTGGGAAGTGATGATTGACAGGTGAACCAAGTCCCACAGCCAATTTATTTAAATTGTTTTAATTTAACATTAACACTATTAAAACATCAAATGAAACCTAACGAAAATAAGCGATGGGTATTTAAAATATTTGAAAACTGCTATTAACCTAAATATATGGTAAAAAAAAAAGCTTTTACATTTGCACACATGCACGTAGATATTCACATTGTAAATTCCGATTAGAACAAAAGATTATTTCGCCTAAACAATTCAATGGCTTGCATTAAGATTACCTATAATAAATTTGTTTTTGAATTCTAAGACTAAAATAAGTCGGCTTTTTTATCGGCGTTATATTCAGATATGGATTTTCAGGCATTCATTTTGGTAAAGTGCTTTTGACTTGCTTAAATGTTTCTCTTATTTATAAGGAATTAATAGAAGAAAAAGAGAATTTTTAGAGGTAGTCTTTAATGTGAGATATAACTTTATACTTTATACCTTCTCCCGGAAAAAAGTTTAGTACGCCTAAAACCGTAATTAAAAATGCTTTCATATAAAAATTTGGCACGTTACAGCATTTTAGGACTAGAAATGACACTGTGAAATTTCGTGAAGATCGTTCCATAATTTATCTAGGCTCCATATAAACCCTTCTCCCGGAAAACAGTTTAGTCCGCCTAAAACCGCAATTAATAATTCTATCAGAATAAAATTGAATACTTCACTACTCACACTAATAAATTTCGTGATAATCGGTCCATAATTTACTATAGGCCCCATATAAAGCCCACTCTGGTAAATTAATTTAATACGCCTAAAATCATAGCAAATATATTTATTGTGGTAAAATTTCTTCTAACTTAGTTTCATATGGCCAGAAAAAATTTTATGAATTTTGTGATATACGGTCCATAATTTACCTTAGATCCCAGATTAAGCAGCCTTCTAAAATTCACTGTAAACACTAAAACTAATTTCACCGCTGTTTTAAAATTTATGTTTAAAATACCAGAAATCACTCTGCAGAATTTTAGGATGATTGGTTCATAACTTACCATGGCTCCAATATAAATTCCCCTCCTGGAAATCATTTAAGTTCGGCTTAAACTGTTACGTATCATAATATTTTACTCAAGCTAGTTAAAATTGCTAAAAAAAAAGCATAAAACTTTCTGATTGTCGGTCAATAAATTAACATATGTATGTCTAAACCGCAACCAATTTTAATGCTAATGTCTGTTTGTATAAAATAAATTAATAATAAAGATAGATATCATGTAGATATCACTCTTGAGATAATTGAACTGTCGGTGGAGGGTATTAGCACTCTAACTTGTTTACATTTAGCTTGTTTGTATACAGTTTAACCTGCATATCAACAAATCAAAAACTTATGCTTCATCGGATATATAGGATAATTCGAAGTGAGGCGCTTACACTTCTTCAGAGGTTTGAAATATGCTAATTTAGCTTTACGTATATAAAGTAAACGAAAAAATAAACATTGGAAAAATTGCTTTTTAAAACTTTTAATAAATCTAAAATATTTTTCAGGGATAATTATAGCTTCACATGCAATCATGAACTTCGAAACGGGCTCAAAAGCAAAAATACAATGTGTTTAGGAAATACAAACAGACTGAATATCTCTCAAGCCATTTGACTTTAACCGGTTAATTACCAAAAATTTAAAGGTTGAAATTTTTTGTTGAAAATATCAGGAACGTCTTATAATACCATTTTTAACATTTTCTGAAAAAAAAAATTTTTTTCGACGAGTAGTTTTTCCGAAAATTGCCGTGTGTTTGACCACACGCTGGTACTGTTAAGTGTTTTGCAATCTTTTTTTGTGTACAAATTTGTTTAGTTATTTATGTTTTTTATGGTACGTTTTCCTTGAACGTGTGGAACGGTGTTGTAAATAAAATTGTTTGACTTTGTGGAACAATTGTATAGGTGTATGTGGAAATATGGTGACTTTGGCTGTACACATAACGCAACGGCGACGACTGGTGCTTTTGAAAGGAACGTGCAAGCTGTCTACCATCGAAAAGTTTTGTTGCTAACAATTAGTGAATGAATCCTCTGTAGGCGAAGCTTCGATTCCGTCTATTGCATCCTCCGACGAAAGCAGCAGAGACTTGGACACCGAGTTATTGAAGTCAAAGTCACTGTAAGATAGGATTCGCGTTTTGCGAAGCTGCTATGAAGAAATGCAGTTTCCACGAATTGACCACAGCGCTACCCATGCATAAGACTTAGAACGTCTACTATCACTTTTTGCTACGAATGACGATAGAGTAATTGGCAACCGCATTGCCATGTAAATCCCCGCCACCCATATGCCCGTTGTAATTTTTGATAGCGAGGGGCTGTTAAACACGAACACGAACTGCTACTACTGGATCGATTGCGTAGTAATTATTTGCGAGTGTAGCTTTAGAATTGTCCGTCCAACGAATAACCAGAACGTTATTTCGTATATCGAATGCAAAGTTGGGAATTGTACTTTTTCAAGGCTTTTTTTTTTACCAATTTTGAAGGGGCGCCGGTACCCTGGTTGGGTCGAACAGTGCCGGTTGCGCGAAATCCTCTCCCTTTCAACAAGTACAGCAAGTAATGGGATTTAAACAAAAAATTTCAAACTAGAATTGCTTTGCATTTTATGTACACAATGTTAAAATAGTTCTATTATGGCGGATGCATCGAGTCGAAAACTTTTATTGAAAAAAAAAACGGATACACGAGCATGGAACAAAAGGAAACATGTAGCCAATGTTCAAGCAAATCGCCCACAGTTTATATCCGAAACGGATTGTTTTTCACGTATCCGAATCACCGACAGTATTATCGGGGGACAAATAAATAGCCGTTTCAAACGCTAACGCTCTTTCACGTTGATGTTCATTAGGGTGTCCGAAATTTTTTTTTTTTTTGTGATTTTCATAGGTGCTCAACTAAAATTTAAAAGCTTATAGGGTGAAGTATTTTTGATTTTTTTTTAGAATTTTCGGAATAGGTTTAGAGGTCGCGCAAATGGAGTTTTCATAAAAAAACGGAGTTTTCGGCCATTTATATAACTTTACTCATAACTTGGTTAATACCACGAGTTTCTTCACTTTTGAGGAAACAGTTTTAAAGAAAAGTATCCAAGCTTTATTCCTAAGTGAAAAAATTATAAGTTTTGGTGATGAGTGTACTCATTTAGATACCCTTTATTACAATTTTTCGTAATTTTTTAACAAATTCTGCAAATAACGGTTTTTTACTTTTCAAATTTATATGAAAGGTATAAAAACTAATGATGCAGTTTGAAAGACAAATTAATTCTAATTATTACGAATAAACAATTTTTAAATTTGTTCCTAGCATTCCTGAGTTTTTATCTTTATACCCAGTATATGTTATTATAAGCTGTTTGCCAGTTTGTGAAAAATCATTTATTGAGGTTCTTGCGATGTAGTTCTATACCTTGCAACAAGTTCTGGTAATCAGTTTCAGAAGTTGTGACATTAATATATGTAAGTATTACCACATCATTTACCACTTGTAATTGTTGAACTTTTTTCTTTGCCTCTTGAAATTACTTGTTAGCTTTCCAATTTTCTGGATCTATTTTTAAAAAATCGATTGAAATATTGCAAACTTCAAAAAAAGTTAGACTGGCTTTTGAAATAAATTGTTGAGTTTCTTTATTTCTAGATTTTTCTTCTGTTAAAGTTACATTTGCTACTTCGTAATCGCTCCATGGAGTATCTGCAAGTTTTTTTTTTGTCATTAAGTGCAAAGTTTTGGTGTCGATACGTTCATCAAAAAACGCTTAGGCAGCCAATTTCGGAGTTAAGTACCACTGATGACCTAGAATAGTTTTAAGCGAGGCTTTTTCAACGGCTTTATTAATAATTGTATAACCAATTCCTTTAATAGGCTCAGATCTGATTGAGATTGAGAGGAGCGTATCAAGGGCACTGGCCCATGATACGGTACCAATATTTGATACATATTCTTAAAATAAATGAACTTAATTCAAGCAAGGCATCAACTGTTGATGTGTCTATATAAGATTGGAACTGGTTTCGGAAAATGCATATTTTCAAAGAATAGATAATTTTCATCATTCAGCGAGCCCGATTGATAGCCCCTGGAGCACACATAAAATAGAAAGTGAAAATGACAGCGTGTAACGATTCAGATCAATAAATGTCAGAAGTTAATGACAGTTAAAACCTAACTATAAAAATTTATGGAAATATACAATAATTATAACGAAAAAAGTATCACCATTTTTAAGGTACAAACTATAAAAATAGTGTAACTCGGAAACTGTAGGACAAAATTCCATTTTTGTTTTTCTTAATTGTTTAGAACTTATTGGTTTTCAAAATCGCGTCCCTAGTTTTAATACCTTTCATATAAATTTGAAAATTAATAAACCGTTATTTACAGAATGTGTTAAAAAATTACGAAAAATTGTAATAAAGGGTATCTAAATGAGTACACTCATCACCAAAACTTATAATTTTTTCACACAGGAATAAAGCTTGGATACTTTTCTTTAAAACTGTTTTCTCAAAAGTGAAGAAACTCGTGGTATTAACCAAGTTATGAGTAAAATAAATAAATGGCCGAAAACTCCGTTTTTTTATGAAAACTCCATTTGCGCGACCTCTAAACCTATTCCGAAAATTCTAAAAAAAAAATCAAAAATACTTTACCCTATAAGCTTTCAAATTATGCTTGAGCCTCTTACAAAAAAAAATTTTGGGACACCCTTATGTTCATGTTCATCATTGCTCCAGTAGGGTACTCTTCGCGTGACATTTTAGCCAATCTGACTCTTAATTACAAAACAAATTAAATAATTTCAATTGATGTAGTTGTTTCTTTGGCCAGAGTAAATTTCTTCAATATTTACAATTTTAATTACAATATTTTGTTCCCTTCAATTTCAAATTAGAAGAATAAGTATTAAGGACAATTGGAAAAAAAACAACATAAAATGCAGTCACACAAAGAAAATAAAAGAAAATCTCTGTCGAATCAATCTCTCTTTCAGTACCAACGTGTGGTGAAACACACGCTGGTATTTACTGCCGCCTAGCGGCACATATATTAACCAGTTTGATGGGCAAATGAACTTAGGTTTCTTTTTGGAGATATCGTAACACACGGCAATACATACATATATAATAATTCAGATTATTTTATATAAGTATATAATATAATTGATTTAAAAATAGCCTATTTTTGGACACTTTTTAAACCCCCTCTTGTGAAAGGGGGGAAGCTTGCAAAAATTTTTAAAAATATTTTTTTGTTGGTAAGACACCAAACTTTAATATACACGCCACACACATTAAGTTTTTTATACTTAACTGTGATTTATAATTCCTCAAAGTTAAGAAATTATAAACGTATGTTCAAACACACGGCGGTAAGAAATGGGTTAATGTTATGTGCTTATGTTAAAATACGAGTAGTAAAAACAACAAATAATTTAAATAATATTTAAAGGAGAAAATGGTTTTTACAGTTTCCGGAGATGGGCCCTTTTCGAAAATTAATTTTAAATTTGTTCTGGTTTTCGTAGCGAAACGGTATCCTTAGTGTACGCAATTTATGGAAACACACAAATAATGAAAAATACAGGGGTGTCATAGAATCGAAGTCGGTTTTGCTCATTGTCGATTTGCAAACCAATATTGGTTTTATTTGGTGTCATGAAAACAAGTCGGATTTGTTATTTTTGAATACAAATAAAACCGATATTCGAATCAGCTGTTTAATGTTTTGGCTTATGTGTTTACAGCTTTAAATGCAATTTTTGTTTGACAATTTTGTAAATTATGATTTTTGTGCTAAAATATTGTTGAAATATGTATTTTTAATTAAAGGTAAATTAAAGAAAAGTTAATAAGAAGTGGTAATACAGTAATGGCCATTTTCTCATTAGGCAATTATCTTTTTTCCCAACGAAAAACTGCACATTAAAGAAATTTGGTTTTCTCAATGTCTCATTTGCTTCGATTTTATCGCAAAGCTAACCGGCACTCATCTGCCAATTATTTATTTTCCTTTTATTTGCCGTACAGATAAATTCAATCAGCTGACTCCCATCTTTTACATGTATTTTGAGTGGCGTTGCCAGCTGAAAACTTTGCTTTTTGTCGGTATATTGAGAAACCCAAAATCGTTAACGGACAGTTTATCGGTCCAATAAATTTATGTTGACATTAAGTAACAGACAGTTTGTCGATACATTGAGAAAATGGCCATAAGCATATGAAATAAATTCCATCGTTGTATTACTTGCATTGCATTTGTTGTTTTCATTTGTGTAATTTTATTGCTTTGTAAAAAAATGCGAGTTTATTACAAATAGAAACAAATTTGTTGTTTAACGGTATAAGTATTTTAAGCCATTTTACTTGGCCGCTGCTTTTGTTGCATATTTGCTGTAAGAAGAAGACTTTTGAGAGTTTGCAGCAGCCCGCTGCCGGAGACTACCGGAAACATGCAAAAATTACTATTTTGTCAATTTATCAATTTTATTGACTTCTATCTGTGGAAAAAATCAAACTGTTAAAAAAAAATAAAATAAAAAATTAAGCTTTTAACAACTTTATTTATTTCCAATAAAAAAACAAGAGCTGTAAGCTGCTTGGTTTATTTTCAAGAAAAACCCGATAACATTGGTTTCTGTGACACCTAAAACCGACAATAATTTGAGTTTGAACAACAAACCGGAAACATTGGATTAAAAAATTTGTCGAGTAATGTTTGTTTTTTAAGAACATAGCATGTATGAATGTCGTTGTCGTAAAAACCAAGAAAAAAGTTGTTTCGTCATTCTTGGAAATTTACCTTTTTTAATGGCTTTCCTATTTTTAAATCCAAAGATTGTACTTCTTGTTACTTTTTGCACAAACCCACAACTCGCAATCCATTTTGGTAAACATCTACAATCTTTAGTTTTTCTTTTACAAAAAAACTCTCTTTGTACTCGTTTTACTGATCATTGCAGCATAATCAAATAAAAATGCTTACTTTTTTACGGTAAGGTTACTGTTACTGTTACTCCCGGCTAACTGAGCCTTTAGTTAGAAATTACTTTACATTATGCTTTTTTAAACTAAAATTATAAAAAAAAATATTTTCAATGGAGCAAACTTGTGTGTTCGTTGAATGCGATGTTGGCAGAATCGAAGGTTCGTTAAACAGGAATACTACTGTAATCATATTATGATACAGTTGTGCTATCGCAACAATAAACAAAATAAAATTTTTTTGCATCCATTTTTTATTTTGTGACACATTAAAATTTTTTTAATGTTAATACAATTTCTTTATTTTTTAAATCGGAAATCTGGATATCATTATCCTCCGAGCAGCTGGAAAGAATTAGCGTTTGAGAGGGTTTCTTAGGCTCTCCCTTTAGGTAGTAAACCACCATATGATTCTCGAAAGTATATTTTCAATGGAAAAGTAAAACTCTTGAAAAGCCAATCTTCATGAAAGACAGAAAGCAAATTCCACACGAATTCCACAGCCTAAACCAATAGACAGTCTGGTGGAGTGTCACCAGGGGCTACAGACTCCCGTGGTGCCAGATAGGATATCTGGACAGCCGTGATCTCAAGGGATCGTAAAGAAATATTATTAACCCCCGGGGGGCCGTTTCATGAGTTGTTGTTGGCATCATGGGACCTTATTTCTTAAAAAATTAATGAAAATTAAATATATATAATACGCTTTGTCAAGAACAGCCGCGGTGCACGCGGATAAAATAAAATTGAATTTTTTGTGTTATTTTTTACAATTTCAAATTTAGTCGGACTTAAAAACGCCCCGTTTTAACCAATATTTTTGCGTTATTTTAATTTACAGGTCACATGTTGCAAAACTATGAAATTTTTGCGTAGACTGTACTATAGTTTTTATATCTACGAGTAAAAGGCATGGATATTTTTAGAGCATCTAAGTCCTTTTCCGAAAATTACTATCAATTCCAATTTTTTGACATTGGCAGTAAATTCTTGTAAAATTTTAATATAAATGAAAAAATACAACGAAATAAAAATTTACAATAAATTTGCAAAAATGTCACACTTCAAAAAATCACATACTGAGATCAAAAAAAAAAAAGATTTATCGAACATTTATTCGTAAAGAAAATTGCTAACACGAAACTTGTGATAATAAACCCTGTGTGTGATCTTTTTATTGTTAAAAACAACATTTAACTTTAAAACCAAATTTGTAAAGTAACTTTAATACTTACACTATGCTAGTTGAGAAAACAGACAAGCCGAGCACATGGCGCTGAATCCAGTGGTGCTCGCTGTTTTTTTTTTTTTTTTTTTTTTGATTGGCTCTGGTTTTCGAGATATACCGTTATTTCGAAAATGGAGGAGGTTGCACAACATATCTTCGCGTAACTCAAAAACGGTTTAGTTTATTGAAATTATTATTGGCGGTTTAATAAAATTCTTAAATTTTGCCCCTGCAGTGCCTAGGATGCTCCTACATGGGTCAAATGTATGGCCAACCCCACTTTATTTTTCATATAAATCATTTATTTCTAACAGGGGGTGCTTTAAAACCATGGAAGATAAGGCCATGATGGCATTATTGCTCAATTGAATGGGAGATAAAGCCATAATGGCCTTATTGCCCAATCATTGAGAGTTCAGGTCATATTTAAAATTTTGCGAAGTGAAAGATATAGCCATCTTGTTTCACAAATGAGAGATAAAGCCATATTTTCAGAAAATTGTTATGCATAGCGTAAACATTCTGTAAAAAAGAAAATCTTTAGTTATCATTGAAAAACATTTTTTTATTCTTGTGACTCACGCACGAAAACTTTATTCAGCGAAGCCACCTGCCGCGTCCTACTGGAGGAAAAAAACCCCTTAGCACGGCCGAGGCCGTCGCGCAGAAAAACTTTAGAATGCGAAGCCAGATTTCAATACTTAACTTTAGTGTCTCCGGAACTGAAATGAGAGATAAAGCCATTTTCTAATATTACTTATGTGAGCTAAGGTCAGGATGGCTTTATCTCCCACTCAAATGAAACGAAAAAAAAGGCTTTATCTCCCTATTGAATGAGAGATAAAGCCATCATGGCCTTATCTACCATGGTATTTAAGCACCCCCCCCCCCCCCCCCCTTTTAACATACCTACCCACTATCTCTATTTCTTAAGGAGACTCCCATACAAAATGTGGGGGGTGCTTTAAAACCAAATGAGATAAGGCCATGATGGCTTTATTGCTCAATTGAATGGGAGATAGAGCCATAATGGCATTATTGCCCTTGCATTGAGAGGAAAGGTCATATTTAAAATTTTGCGAAATTAGAGATATAGCCATGCATATTATTATGCATGGTGTACACATTCTGTAAAATGGAAAATCCTAAGTTATCACTGAAAAACATTTTTTTATTCTTGTGACGCACACAGGAAAACTTTATTCAGCGAAGCCACCTGCCGCGTCCTACTGGAGGAAAACCACCCTAAGCACGGCCGAGGCCGTCGCGCAGAAAAACTTTAGTATGCGAAGCCAGATTTCAATACTTAACTTTAGTGTCTCCGGAACTGAAATGAGAGACAAAGCCATTTTCTAATATTGCTAATGTGAGCTAAGGCCATGGATGGCTTTATCTCCCATTCAAATAAAAAAAAATATAAGGATTTATCTCCCTATTGAATGAGAGATAAAGCCATCATGGCCTTATCTCACATGGTATTAAAGCATGTTCAATGCAGTCTAGAAATATATTGAAAAAAATTACCATAAATGACCAGTAGTCCCGCTAGTAAAATAAAACGTATGACCGACCTCAATTAGTGTTTGCCCTTAATATTTTCTCGAGACATACCTGCCCCATATCTTAAATTCTTAAATTCGACTTTTGTGAATAAAATCAAAAGTTGGTAACAGATTTTAATCATTTATGGCTTGTTTTGTTTGCAGCTTCGATTATTTAAATGTCTGCCAAAAATTAAAATCCAAACTGTATTTTTTCGAAATTTTGAAAAAAAATTATGTTTCAAAAACGGCTGCTCATATTAGAAAAAAGTTTTACCTTTCTTCCAGGAAATTTTATTGCGGAAATTCGGTTTTAAGTAATTTCAATATACTAAACCGTTTTTGAGTTAAGCGAACATATGTTGTGCAACCTCCTCCATTTTCGAAATAACGGTATATCTCGAAAACCAGAGCACCACTGGATTCAGCATACCCGAATTATGTTAAAACGCCATGTGCCCAGCTTGTCTCATCTCATTGTTATTTATCACGAACTAGAGCTTTAAACAATTATAATTATATAACAATTTTCACAAACTAAGATTAAAATCCCCCTTTTGTTGAAAACAATTTTATTCTCAAGTAATTAACAAGACATTTTTATACGTTAAACATTTGAGAATGGATTTAATTTGAATCATTTTAAATTAAATAGCACTTTATTAACGTTAAAGTTCCATAAAATTGTATATACAGGCAAAGCCCGGTATAACGAATGATATAATGTCAGCCCCTTTCGTTAAACTGAGAGATTCGTAATACCGAACTTTTTTTAAATAAAAAATTAGCTACATTTATCATTAAATCGAGTTTTTATTATATTATATTACATTCATGTTTAATGAACTTGCATACGTACATAAGTACGTGTTTACATATTGGGGAAAATTATTTGTTTAAAAAAATCAGTAATAAATGAATGTTTGTATGAAGCGTGTAAACTTTTTTCAACTGCTTTTTCTTGCAATACTCTCATCACTAAAGATTTGTGTAATCAATTTTATTTACCATCTTTTTTAGAGTGGTATTCCATAATTTTCCGATATTAGAGCAAAACCGTTTTACATTCTTTTAAAATTTTTATTTTTTCACTGAATGATATTCTTTTTCTATTTAACATCTTGCTTCCACAACACTTCAAACTGTGCTTTGTTCTTCAAACAAAACTCTTTTATTAATGCTTAAAACCAATCTACGTAACTTTCAAAATTAATCTAATGAATTGCTCGCTCTTAATCATGTTAACTAAGAAAGTCTTTTAAATTTGTGCCCACAAAAAAAGCACATTCAAAATTTAACCATTCGTTAAACCGGGACAAACAAACGTTGATCGTTCGTTATATAAGGTAACTAATGAAAAAATTTGCTCATTCGTTATATCGGATTTTCGTTAAAGTGAGTATTTGTTATATCGAGCTTTGCCTGTATTGTGGTTTTGGATCTTTCATTTGAAAATTTACTAGCTCCTGTGATTTTAAAATTGTGTTGTTTTAAAACTTTTATTCGAAATATTTTTTTTATCGCTAATGAGTAATATATTGATAATGAAAAGTAAATAATACTACTATTTACTTGTTTCATTATTTGCTTCAACAATGTACAACAATTATTTGTTGTGTAGAATTTTAAAATTGGACTTTGATACATTCTTTATAAATAAACTGTGAAATAGTAAAACAAAAGGAAAAAAATATAAAACTATAAACTTTTGAAATAAACTTATCGCAAAAAGAAACATAAATGACATTAAAAATATATCAAAGCCGTTACCGATGTTATTGACGTTTCTTTAATAAACATAATGTGAGGGTATTTCTTAAAAAAACAAGTGTAGAATGAATTCGGTTGTAAACAAGTCTTTGATACCCTCCTCCAAGAATTAGAACTTCTCAGCAGTGGAATTTATACTACAGGCCTCCATAAATGTACACATAAATAAAATGTGAATACAAAACAATTGTGTTCAATCTCAATGACTAAAGCTATGCTGAACTGTTTGTCGCACAGTTTGAAAAGTAGTTTGAGGTTACACTGATAGAAAAGGCGTCAAAACGTTGATGTATTTTGACATCAGTACTATGACAAATGTCTTCGTTTTTGACCCCATAACACTTTTCATCATTGTGTTGTCAGCCTTAACATCGCTTGGCCAAAATATCATCAGGTGAAATAATGTCTGCAATGGGATGACACTTCGGCATCACAGAAATTACGAATCGGAGTCAGTTTAATAAAAAAATTCATCAGTGCAATGACTCAGTCATATCAGAGAAAGGACTCATTAAGTCATTAAATTGAGTCATTGGGATTGACTTAAGCTAAAGTGAGAGAATTTAATTTTTTACTGCCTGTTACACATGTTTGTTTCACATTTGTTGTATATCACCCTTTGTTTACAGAAGAACTCTCAATTATAAGACACCAGCAGTTTGCCTGACATGGTTTTCGTAATCATTTTACCTTGAAAATTTAAGGTAGTTAACTAAATAATTTAAACAAAAAAAAATATGGGAATTTTTGCTTCTTATTTTACTTTTTAAACATAAAAACACCATTAGAAATACACAAAATGTGACATCGAATTGATGACACTGTAGTCAAAGCATAGATGACGCATGAAATATGACTAAATTTTATGATGTCGTTCGTCATTGGAGTGATGTTAGGGCATCATCAATATGAAGATGCATTTCGCTATGAGTGTACAAGAATTCAATGAAATGCACTCCAGACAGTACGTGCTTCTTTCAAAACCTTTTTTTTTTAATGCTGTAAAAAAGATTTGCTTATTTGATTTTAACTTGTCTGCCGTATATAGAGGATGCATATATGAATGAATGATGAAATAAACAGGTGCCATTATTACGCCAGATTACTACTTTTTGCTCTAGTATTGTTTGTCTAGTCTTATGTCAAAGTTCTGTTTACGCTTACAAAAAGTCCGAGTTTTGTGCTGTGATTATTGTACTGCATTAAAGCACTACCTATCGTGAAAACCCTTACTGTTCAATTAGCCCTCGTTACTTTTATATTCATCAAGGTACGTTACTGCTTATCACGACAAGTGATTAATTAGATTTGTAGCAAAGTTAAATAGAATTACCTTTGAGTTTTTACTATATATTTCTATTAACTTGTTTTAATTTCTTTTCCATTTTGTTATACATCTGTATAACATAGAATTACATACATACCTTAATAGTTTTTTATAATTGCAAGTAATTATAAAAATGGTTTAAATTGATTGGCGGTCAATTAATGGAAAAAAAAACATTATAATGTGGCGATATCGGTATAATAAGGGAACATATTTTGAACTTTTTATCAGAGAGTAAAACTTTTTCTTTATGGGCAAATTATAAAATATTTACAGTTTTATTTATAATTTTGTATTGATAATAATTTATTTAGATTTTAATACAAAAGTTTTTTGCTTGTCAAACTAATCTCGAAAAATATATCTTATTTATTTCTAATCAATTGTATTGCTTTTGCCATTAACCTATTCTCTATCTAAAAGAGCTGCAAAGAAGTTAATTCTAAAAAAGTTCCGCCTCCTAAACTATAGACTAGAACTAGGCTATCTTGTACAGGCGTTTTAGTCTACAGGGTGGCGCATATGTAACATTATGATTTATTATATGAACAACAAGTATTTTATTACTTTCTTTCTACCGCAAATAACCATTAAGGGTTTTCATGATATCACTTAAACTTGCCAATGGGAAAACTTGAGAAACTCGTTTCATGAAGTTCCTCTATTAATTTTATGTAATTTAATGCAATAAATTTAATTGCCTTGAAGGTGACAGAGGAGTTCCGCAGGGTTCTGTTTTGGGGCCCCTTCTGTTTTCGTTATATATAAATGATCTGCCTGAGGTATTAAGTCATTGTGGAATACAAATGTATGCTGATGATGTACAATTGTACTTAAGTACCAAAATAGACAGTGTAAGTTCTTGTATTAATCTCATAAACCATGATCTTAATAGAGTTCATCACTGGGCGTGCATGAATGGTTTGTGCATAAATCCATCGAAATCTTAATGCATTTTCATATCCAGAAATAATAAGAAAGCTCTTAATAACAATGCGTCATTATTAATCAACAACGATAAAATCAACTTTGTGACATCATCATCAAATTTAGGAATTACGTTTAATTCTGAACTTTCTTGGTCTAACCATATCTGTATTATTGCAGGAAAAGTACACGGAATGCTTAGGAACTTATGGGCTATTTAATCTTTCACTCCATTTAATATAAGATTGTTACTAGATAAAACTTATCTAATACATATCGGTTTTACTATATGGATGTGAAATATTTGCCAATTGCGACACCTCCGATTTTCATAGACTTGAGGTAACCTATAGAACTGATAGTATTTCGTCGTACTCCTTTCAGCTTTATGACATGAACTTTAGGAATCTACTAAAATTTAAAAGCCTCCTCGTGATGCATAAAATAATATATATACAGGAGCCCGAATATCTATTTAGAAGAATTATTTTTGCCAAATCTCCACGCGGTAAAAATTTGATTTCTCAAAAATATAGATATCTTATCTCTTCGAGACAATTTTTTAACTACACAATTAGTCTCTGGAACAAGTTACCATCACGTTTTCAAACACAAAGCAACACTTCGGCCTTTAAGAAGGAATTATTAAAGTATTCTTTAAATCTTTAATATAGCTTAAATATATCTGTATCCATTTAATTATTTATTGTTTTTATTTATTATTTATTTATTTTATTGAATATATTGTATAACTTAATTGATCAATTCAATTTTTATATGTTATATTGCCTTGTAACTTACTATCACTGTTAATTATAAGATTTATATCTTGTTGTGATAGGTATTAAAAATAAAAATAAATGTAAATGTTAAATGTCAGTTAGTGGAAAAAGGCAATACAATTATATATGTTTCAGTTAAAAGGGACCAATGGAAGAAAAAAAAATCGATTTTTACTTTTTTGGTGATTCTTAAAAAAGACAATTCTCTCTCTTTCTTATGCAGCCAACTGCAGTTTTCTCACTTCATTACTTTTGTCATAAGTAAGCTTTAAAAAACACCTTTGATAAGAAAAGAAAAAGAAAAGAACCCGATGTAACATAATTTTTTGTAATTGATCTAATTTACTTGAAACTCGCCTTTCGACGGTTTTCGCCACCGAAGATAACGAATCTGGTATTAGATTTTGAAAATTTTAAATCCAATATGGCGGACTTTTTTTTTGTAAAGTTAACAGCCAATATGGCTGACTATTTTCTGTAACATTATGGGATTTTTTTGAAACTTGTTACTTAAAGGTTGTTGGGGCCGCTGATTACGATTATGATATTAGATTTTGAAGGGTTATGATATTAGATTTTTAGGGTCGCTGATCACGAATCTGGTATTAAATTCATAGCCAGCTACCCCGAAAAACCCTGAGTGACGAGTTTCAAACAAATTTAATGATATTACAAAAAAAAATAGTCTGCCATATTGGATCCGTCATTTTGAATTTTCAAAATCTAACACCATATTCGTATTCAGCGACCCCTTTAGTGAAGAGTTTCATGCGATTCTAAAAATGTTTCAAAAAATAGGCCGCCATATTGGATACAAAATCTAATACAGGATTCGTAATCAGTGACCCAGAAAGCCCTTGAGTGACGAACCGCAAGCAAATCCAATAATGGCTTAAGCAATTATCCGTTATATTGGATCCGCCATTTTAAATTTTCAAAACCTAATACCAGATTCGTAATATTCATCCTCATAAGCCCCCGGATGATAAGTTTAAGTTTAAGCCATAAAAGTGTTCAGGTGTATCAAAATGAACTCTTGAAACTTAAACGCCATTTTGAATTCCACCCCAAAAATAACCAGGCAACGAGTTTCAAGCCATTAAAGCATTCAGGCGTATCAAAATCCACTTGTTTCAAACAAATCCAATAACGTTTCAAAATTAACTTGTTAACTTCAAAATCGTTTTTCTCCAAAAATCATTTTTTGCCTATAGGTCCCTTTTAACTGAAACTGTCACATATATGCATATACGATGTCCTTTATTTATCAAAACAAATATGGATACAAAACATGTAAAATAAAATACATATTTAAATAAAATGTTCACATAGGGCTTCAAAATTGCCCGAAATTCACAAGCATCTCACAACTTTTAGTCTTAGACCATGTTCTCCCTGGAAATGTCTTTCAGGCTTCCGTCTGATGGCAGCTAAAGTGAGAAGGCATACAGAACTGAGTATCTAGAGTTCATGCTAACACCGATGTGTCTCTGGAAACTAAGCGATAGTCCGATAACGATAACGAAAGCGGTTTGTTAGCAGTCCCAACTCTAGGATCGAAAGCTTTGGCTTAATCAGTCGATCTTTTTAAGCCCAATTGATTACAGAAACGTCAACAAATTTAAAAATCATAAAAATAAAAGTAAAAATTTGGGCTGTAGGAAATATCGCCCAAAGAAAAATCGCCCAAAAAAAAAAATGAAAAATCGCCCAAAAAAATTGCATGTAAAATTGGGCCTGATTTCATATGAAAAATGGCCCAAAATTTTTGGGCTATTTATCGTTATTGTTGGGTGATTTTTCGTTTTTTAAATTTAAAATGTTGTATGAAAAATGGCCCAAAAATATGGGCTATTTTAAAAATTCTACCATAATCTTACATAGCAGAGAAAACCATGTTTTATTATGGTTGCAAACAACAAAACTATTTTTCAAGAAACTAATTTAACCATTATATGGTTGTCGGCGACAATGATTTGGTTAAATTAAACATAATATCGGTAGAATTTTTTAAAAATGGTTTTGTAGCTTTTTCTCTGGGTGTATATATTAAATATATACATATATATCGAAAATAAGGATTTTCTCTTCTATGGTATAACAAATACTGGCTTCGCTAACTAAAGCTTCTCTGTATCGCCGGCCTTCGGCCGGGCGCAAGGATTTTCTCCTCTATGGTATAACAAAGACCGGCTTCGCTAACTAAAGCTTCTCTGCGTAGTCGGCCTTGTTCGGAAACAAGGCAGGTTTTCGAAGCTTTACTTAGCGAAACCGGTTTTTGTTAGACCATAAAGGAGCAAATCCTTGCGCCCGGCCGAAGTTCGGCTATACAGAGAAGCTATATAGCGAAGCCGGTCTTTGTTATACCATAGAGGAGAAAATCCTTGCGCCCGGCCGAAGGCCGGCTATACAGAGAAGCTTAAGTTAGCGAAGCCAGTATTTGTAATACCATAGAAGATGAAATCCTTATTTTGGATACATATATTTAATATATACACCCGGAGTAAAAGCTATAAAAATATTTCATCCATATTATGTTTAATTTAATCAAATCATTGTCACCGACAACCATATTATGGTTAAATAAGTATCTTTAAAAAAATCACTTGAAATTTTAACGGTATTTTAAAAAAAAATGTACACATTTTTGATTATAAGTTAAGTTGCGGACGTTGCAAAGTGTCATAACGTCCTCGTCTTCGATGGACATTATGACACTTTAAAAGTGTCCAAGGACACTACGACACTGGACGTTATGACATGTCACCTAAATTTATATGAATAATAAACACTTTTTTGCAAATTTAGTAATTTTTTTTTTTTTTTTTTTTTGGGAAAAAATTCGTTTTTGCTTTTTGGGTCATTTTTCATTTTGTTTTTGGGCCCTTTTTCGTTTTTTTTTGGGCAAAATTTCATATTTACCTTTTTGGGTCATTTTTCATGTTCGCTTGGGCGATTCTTCATTTGGGCGATTTTTCATTTTTTTTTTGTGCCATTTTTCTTTGGGCGATATTTCCTACAGCCAAAAATTTGTGCAAGGCGAATTCATACAAGGTGGTCTTATTTTGAAAACGTTTTACAAAACTCTAAAAAATTTTAACGTTGTGTCAAAAATTTAAACAAATATTTGATTTTGTTTTTATATTAAATTGTTTTTTTTTGAAATGTTATAACTTAAAAAAGTTTTAAATTTCACAATTTTAATCGAAAATTATAGAATTAAGTTAAGATTCCCCAGAACCAACAGGACGGTATACCATTTTGACCCAAGGTTAGTAATCAGCTGTTGCTTACGTAGCAAGATAAGTTCACCTGGTGTAAATTCGCCTTGAATTTGTGTCTAAAAAGTAAAATTTGTTTTCCAAATGCATACAGAAAGCCAAAATAACAATTTGCTCAAATTATTTCAAGATTTGATTGTTTTTGATTGGTTAACACTTGAATTTTTCGTTGAAAACGACGGTAAGCCTAAAGAAGTCTGTTTGTATATATGCACAATTGAATAGCGCAAGCTTACGAATCAAAATTGTTCAGCAAATTTACGTAGTTTGTGTAAATTAATTCTCCCACAATTTTTGACAGCTCATTTGCGAGGGTGTAAATGCACAGTTTGCATAGATTGCGAGACTTTTATGCGATATCATGAAAACTAAGGGTTTTGGGTGGTGCAAAGTGGAACGTATGTACATAGTTCCCATATAATCCATAATCCAGTTAATCACGTGAATATAAATATCAATTTAGAGGTTTGTCGCATTAGGTCCATAAGTTTAATTAAGTTAAAAATGAACATTAATTGTAAGTGGTCTTGTTAATATTTTTACTGACTTTTCACTAATATCTTTAAGTTGTTAATGTCACTAACATGGAATTGTTTCATTTTGATCTAAACACTATTTTTCCTATATAACTACAGCATTATTTTTGATATTTGGCATTTATCACAAACAAACTATACGACATTTTAGTGGAAATATTTTAATTTTTTACGGAACTCCTTATATCATTGGCGCTAAAAGGGCCAATGTCAATATTTTTCTGTTTTGAGTTAATCGTTGCATTAGGTATTTCCTCTTAACTTTTTTTTTTTTTTTATGAAACAGCCAATGTTGTTAGCGCAGAACAGCTTTATAAAGTAAATATTTTGGCATTGGCCCTTTTAGCTCCAAGCCACAGATATAACGTGATATATTTTTTATGATGTAGTTCCCAAAAACCTCAACCCCGAGGCTACAACTTCATCCCCGACTCCACAGCCCTGGTAGTGTCAATTCTCTTAGGGTAACGTTCATCTATTTTCTTTTAAAACGGGGAACAGAAATTATAATTTAGACAAACGTGTTTCTAATTAACTGAAAATTTATATTTATTTAGTAATCGGATTTATAGCAGTTATTTTAAAAAACCTTGAAGTGTGAAGAAGTTTTTTCAGGCATTTTTATGACTTTATTTTTTTAATACTTTTTTTAAGCAATCCATTCTTTTTAAATAGCATTTTTTACTTTACTCACTTCTTTTTTAGACTCATTTATTGAATTCTCCAAAATTATAAACAACTAAAACTTCTCTTTATCGTTTTTTAGTGTTTCCAAGCAACATTGCAAATACAAAAACACTTTTATGATTTTAAGAAATTGGTAATAAGAATGTCTTTATGTGTGTATATTTAATACAATACCTGTAGATAGCAATGGCCTTAACCAAAGTCTTTCGATTATTCCAACTAAAATCATCATAAATAGTTTCCCTTTTTCTTTCAACGTAAAAGTAAAACATATAAGAAACAAAATTTAACGGTTATAAATATTTTGCTTAAGATAACAGTGTTGAAGGTGCATTTTGTTTTTATGTCAGGCCCTTTAATCAATAAAAAAATAAACTAGTATTTATACCCTACACTAGCATATGTGCACGCAGAGAAAAGACATGTTTAAATATGGTCACCTCCAACAAAACTATTGTTAAAGAAAATTTTAAACATATCTTGTTTAATGTAACCATATTATTTGCACCGACAACCATGTTATTGCCAAATTGGTCCTCCATCAAGAAGTTACACCCACATTATGGTTGACTCTAAACATGTTGTAGTTGAATATGACAATAATTTGTTTTAAAATTACCAATAGTTTTTTCCCCTTTTCCAAGAGCAACGTGCTATGGTCGAAAAACAACCATGATATTATAAGTGTTTAACATATTTTAGTTATTGTTAACCATAATATTTTCGGAAGCAACCATAATATGGTTGTGGCTTCTTGATGGACGACTAATCTAATCGGCGATAATAATATGGTTAAATGAGATTTAATATGTTAAAAATTTCCCTTAAAAATAGTTTTGTTGGAGATGACCATATTTAAACATGTTTTTTCTCTGGGTGTGGGGAGGATATAGTGCGTTTGTGCTGATGTGTGTAGTATTGGTTTTAGGTAGCCACCTTTTGTGGGGGGGTGCTTTTTTACCATGTGAGATAAGGCCATGATGGCTTTAGCTCTCATTCAATAGGGAGATAACCCTTTTTTTTATTTGAATGGGAGATAAAGCCATCATGGTCTTAGCTCACATTAGCAATATTAGAAAAGTAAAAGTGCTTTACCTCTCATTTCAGTTCCGGAGACACTAAAGTTAAGTATTGAAATCTGGCTTCGCATACTAAAGTTTTCTGCGTGGCGGCCGTGCTTAGGGGTTTTTTCCTCCAGTAGGACGCGGCAGGTGGCTTAGCTGAGTTAAGTTTTCCTGTGTGCGTCACAAGAACAAAAAAATATTTTTCAATGATAACTAAGGATTTCCCTTTTACAAAATATTTACACCACGCATAACCATATTCTGAAAAAATATGGCTCATGGCTCTCATTTGCGAAAAAAAAATATGGCCATATCTCTCATTTCACAAAATTTTAAATATGACCATACCTCTCAATGATTGGGCAATAAGGCCATTATGGCTTTATCTCCCATTAAAATGAGCAATAAAGCCTTATCTCGCCAGGTTTAAAAGCACCCCCACCCCCCTCCCCCGCCTTTTGTCTGTTAATGTATATTTTGTAGCCTCCATACAAACATCTTTCCAGGATAAATTTTTGTGCGCATAAACTATTAACTGCAACCGAAAGCAATTTACCAAATTTAATTGAAATCAGTTCTTATTTGAAAATGACTTTCAAAGCCCCATCTTGCTTCCATATGTCGGGACATATTAAATTTGGGGAAATAACTCTAATAGTACATATAGTTACTTTCAAATGTCAAAGAATTGTTATTATTGGTCTAAAAAGTCCCATACTAAAGTGATAAAGGACCCCCGATCCAAAATAACTCATACTCTATTCTCTTACTTTTTAATAAATTTTAAACTCATAAAGTCATTTTCTTTAAGCGGTTTTATGATTGCCCATGGGTTGCAAATAAGATATTTCCCGAAAATGTAGAGTGTTGTATGGTCGTGCTTGACCAACTATGATATCTGATATGTTTTAAATTGTTGGTTAAATTTTAAATATTTCAGTAGAAGTGGTTACAGGTTCATTGTCAAGGTTAAGCGATTATTTTAATCAATTATTAGTTGTAAATTTTTTAAAATGTTGCTTTGTATAATTCGAACAAGCAAAAATATCAACTTTACTCATCTTGAAATATTTTCTGTTTTCGTAAAATAAAAAATTAACTGGTTATTGTTTTTAAAATCCAATACCCTACTGAAAATGATGATATTTTATATGTTGTTTTAAAGTACTTTAATAACGTAACACTGATAAAAACAAATTGAAATAATCTGTCTTTCTTTACGATTAACTGCAAAATGTCTTGTAAAGTTGTTGATTTGTTGTAGCACTCATCTAACAAGCTGTCACAAATTTACTTATAGAAACTATTATACATGTTAATTTCATTAAGTACTTGCTACCAACCAACCTCTAGGGATATTAGTTAATTGGCCATTAAGAAACTGACAACAGTATTGCACACTACGTACAGCATTTGTGGGTTCTGTAAATAAATTAAAGAAAATACTTTAAGTAACATTCCTCCTGATCATTGCGGTTGTTTTAACCATAAATAATACAAAATGTTCAACATTTTTACGACGTTTTAAATTAAGTTCTATTATATTTTAACAGAACAACTTTTTTTGATATAATTAATTTTTTTTTATTTAATAAAATTAAAAGGATTAATTTCAGGTATTAAAAATAGAGTACACCAGTAGGCTAGTTGGTATTGAGGTTATCTATTGGTGAGACAGACTCTTGTCTGTTTTACTATTACATAATTATTAACATATCGCCGTGTAAAATCCAAAAGGCAGTAAGCGACAAAAAAATCAAAATTAACTTGTAGTTTGATTTACATCATAATCAAACAACAAGTTAATTTTGAACTTTTTACCAAAATTTTATATTTTCTGTCGGTGTTTTGAATTTTAGGCAGCGATATAATAACAAGCAAATAAAGTTTTTAAAATAAAAAACTTTTAAAACATTTAATGTGGAGCACACATTAGCGGACTTGAATTAAATTCATGAATTTCAACAGGCAACAGCCAATCACAAAATAATTTTCGGTAAACTAACGAAAAACGAAAAATCGAAAATTTTAGCAAAACTTAGCTTAAGAAAAAATTTTGTATTAATGGTCTTAGGACCGTTTCCACAACTATATCAATAACTCAAGTTAGGATTTTATCGACCGTATAAAAAGTGTATTATTATTACAACTTTACTTTAACCGAAAGTGAGCTATTAGTTAAAGGAATATCATGTCCTAGAAATCGAAATAAAGTGGATTTAAATTCTAACAAATTTATGTAATGAAAATTCATAAAAATACTTCTTTCTTTGACAACTAGTTACCCAATAAAAAATGGAGCTTCCAAGGAAGCAGGTTTGTAAGGGTGAAACATAAGCGTTTCGCTTACCATTGCGCTTACGGAAGACATGAATTTTATATGGCGAGTTCCCACTTTGAAGCAATACATTTTTGACACATAAAGCGCATTATTCAGCGCATATAAAAATTGTTATATGTAACGATTAGCCTTACACACTGAATGTTTTGATACAGTTATTTTTTAGTTTTCTCCCTTACAAACCTGCTTCGTAGTAAGGGAATGCCGTAGCACTTGAAATGTTATTTTTTTTTTTATAAAAGTTGTTGAGAGTTCTTTCACTTACTTTACTGCATTTCTGTAAGTCTTGTTGCGTTGCTCATAATTGTGCGCATATTTTTTTAAATGTACCATTAGTGCTTCGCAAAATGATAAAATTTTTTATTGGGTAATTTTAAAATAACTCTTAAAACCAGTAAGCCCTACGGTAATTGTATAAAAAAAAATTGAAATAAAAATCTCATGCGATTCAATTTCACTTCATTTTGATTATTTTTAAATAATAGTATTTATAGTTTTTTCACACCGCATACTGTTCGACTTTGATACTATAAAATTTTTATAAAACGATCGGTAATTATAATCTTATCGATATTATTTGCTATAAAAAACAAGGTAAGATAACACAAGGGAACAAAATTAAGCTGTTTTTTTGTGTTGATTGGAAATTAAATGCAATTTTTTTTAATTCAAATCTCTTTTTTTTAAGTTACAGGTACTAATCATATTTTAACTTTTTTCCAAAAATTAAAGATTCAAAAAATCACAACTTAACTCTAAATTAAGCGATTTTAAAAAATTTTTAACATCACTATGAATGGGATTCTACCGGGTATTTAGCTAATCTGATGTCTGGGATTCTACAAATTTATATGGCAATCATTAACTGTCAATAAAATTAATTTAATTTTAAATTACTTTACGTTTTTTTAAAAACGTCATTAAATATTAAAAAGCTTGTTAAATTGTGCTAAAACTACAATTAGCAGGAGAATATTCCCAGCCAGCAAAATACTTCGACATTGTCGGAATCAGACATATCGTGCAAATGTCTGACTTCATTCTTAAAGATTTCGTTCAGATTTCTGTCAGACATTGAATATTCTTGCTGTCTGGCCGATTTCTGATCGATTTCGAATGGATATATCGGGGGGAATTTATGTACAGATATGTCCAATAGAATTCCGACGGAATTCATTCAGATTTGTCTAAAGAAACTTATTTATATATTGGAAATAATTTTAATTTTATTTTATTTGTTCAAGATAAAAAGCATAAATAAAATAAATAAAACTTATAATTATGTACATATTTTGCAATAAAATTATTTCTTTCAGCTATCAGGTCGAAAGCAAAAACATCTCGGCTAACACATCAGAACTTCCCATGCGTTTTTCATTAGATTTCTGTTAGATATCTTTCAGAAATGCCGACAAAAAACCAAAATTTCCCACGACGTGTCTGTCAGAATTCGTGTCAACCACTTCATACGTTTTTGGGTCAGAAATCTGACAGAATTCGTGTACGATTCCGACGTTTCTCTCAGATATCTGAACGACGTCGGATTATTTTGCTAGCTGGGTTGATTTAAAATTGTTAAGAAGGTATGTATGTGTTCATTAGTGTAGCGAATATTGATTTAATTTAACAATACATTTTTATCAAATTTTGTACCTATCCTTTGGGTAAATACCAGGGTATTAACCAATTCTTACCCAATTTACCCTATTTACCGGGTATTTCCCAATTGAGTATTTACCCTTTCCCAATCTATAAGCATCACAAAAAAAAGGCTAAGCAATGATTGTTAACATAAAACCAGTGTTCGAAAATAAACACTAAATATTGTTTTTTAATGTTCGGTTCGGTAGATTTGTGGAAAACACAAACGTTAATAGTGTTTGTGTAGAAAATCATTAAAAAAATAACGTTTCCTGTTTGTCATCTTTCGAACATAAAAATATTACTGTCTGTATGTATGTCTACACAATCACTAAAAAAATAGATATCGTTCCTGGGTGTGTGAGCCGAACGTTAAATAATGTACTGTTTATTTTCGAACACTGCATAAAAATAAAAATTTACGATTTTTAATTTTTAAAAATTATGAAAAATCGAAAACGGGAAAAGTAAGTCTTATTACTTTCACGTAAAGTTTCATTAACTATGAACAAAATGAGCCATAGATTATAAAAACTGCCGAACAAAATACGAAAATTTGTGCCAAAATGTTGGCTTTTTAAGTTTGTTTGACATCTTCTGTTTACATCCCAACAAACACGAAGTCAAACCTTTGATATGAAATGACTTTATCATTTGACATCAAACACAATTCTCAAACGTTTTTCAACTGTTTGATTTAACATTTAAATTCAAATTGATAATGATTTGAAAATAAACATTTGATCAAAATTTAATTAAAACGTTATGTCTAAATTAATTAATTGTTCTCAATACTGATACTTTGAAATTATATACAAAGTTTAAAAGTGATTTTCGAGAATGCATCATACGAAATAACTTTCGTTAAAAGTTACTTCAGGCAAATTCTTTATCGATAATGACATTTAAAAAATTTTTATAAGTCTAAATTTTCTTGAATAGCCCATCTTCAATTAAAGTAACAACCCCTTATATCTATACAATAAAATTACTCTCAGCATACTTAACTAAATAAGAGCGGAAGGCAGAACGTTTTCTTCCCCTTACAGCCGTACCTAAACAAGAGCGGAAGGCGAAACGTTTTCTTCCGCTAAGCTTTTACGCTAATATGCCATACCTAAACAAGAGCATCAACGTTGTGCCACAAACAGTAGTGTTTTATAAAACCCACATAATAGAAATAAAAAGAAGAGAAACCCCCGCTAGATTGTCGAAAAAATAGCTATATTGATATTATTTTTTAACAAAGCGGCCAACTTCACTATTAAACGCGGTGACGCCGCGCTTTTTAGGAATGCTTCATATAAATTGTATGGGTATGAGACTTTTTTACAGCTAGAAGACGCTTTCCGCTTTTGTTTAGGTATGGCTGTTAATTAAAGTACGGATGGATTGATTTTTCTTTTCAGTTTAGTTATCAATATTTTCTTTTATTTTTATGAGGGTAGCGAAGGGCATCGGGTTAATCTAGTTTATATTATTTTAAAAGGAAAATCGGTCCAACGGTTTTCAATGCACAACTAGGGCTTTGACTGTGCAAAACTATAGAAAAAATATTTCTATAATCGATTGTTATATATTTGTGTTTTTTTTTTTATACAACTTAGAAGTTTTTGGCAAACTATTTAAATTTTGAGGTTAATTACTTTTCCCCAGGGTTGGATAATTACTTTTTCAGAATATAAACTTTCCATTATGCAAATTTGTAAACTACTTACTCACTTAAGTTTCTTTCTACATAGAATATGATATTTTTCTGTAAAAAGTTTTAGTGACCAATTTGAAATTATAAGTAACTAAGGTAAGCCAAAATTCAATTAGTTTAAAAACATTTTGAAGACTACTCTCAAGCCCCATTATAAAATTAAGACTATATCACATTTAACCTAGCATACATACTACATATGTATGTGTGAATGTATATACATATGTACATTTCTTTACCATATAGGTAATTCCAAAGTGTTGAACTTGACAGTCGTACGCATCAAAAATGCAATAACATTTTTAACAAAAAATATTTTTACGTTCTTTTTCCCCTTAAATTAAAGCACTAAGAAAGCACTGTAATCTATGCTAAAGTTTATGGAGGGCGCGATTCTAGGTCTTGATAATGGCAAAAGAAGTAGCGGTTCGAACGTGAAAAAATAGAAGTAGTTTTTGAGGCCATTTATAAAAAGGGGTAATTCAGCGAAACCTGGCCCAATTTTTTAGTCAAACTTCTTTCAGAAATTTACGTAGCAATGTAACATTAAAATATCTTGGTTTGATTTCAAAATCTTCTGTATTTTCTTTTTTAATTTAATTTAAATTACACCTGATATCAAATGAAAGATTTACGAACACAAATGTGGATAAACCATCCACAAAATATTTATTTTAGTTACTGAGCTACCTAGACAAGAGCGGCAAGCGTTTTTTAAACATGAAAATACTAAATCAAATACAATTTCAATAAAACAACCCGACATATCGACTTGTCAATTAAAATTTTTCAGCCGGGTAGTGTCTAACTCGCATTCTAAAGGGTTGTTTGGTATGAATTGTATGCAAATGAAAAGTTTTGACATACAAAAAATGCTTGCTGCTCTTATTTAGGTAGCTCACCTAGAAAAAATAACATTAACTTGTGGCGGAACTCACCGATTGTTTTTAAATTTTACACAAACTCATTTCATATTATCGGCCCACATGACCCACATAAAATCCACTCTCGTAAAACACTTTAGTACTCCTAGAACTGTAACAAGAATTGTTATTGTAGTAAATTTCGGTCTGTCATAGTTTAATAAAACAAGAAATCACAGCGCCAATATTCGTGAAGATCGGTCCTTAATATAGCATAGGCCCCATATGAAGCCCACTCTCGGAAATCACTTAAGTACACCTTAAACCGCATTAAATAAAGTTATTGTAACAAAATTTGTTCCATCAAAGTTTCATAAGACAAAAAATCACATGGCCAAATTTTGTGAAATTAGATCGTAATTTACCATAGTTCTCACGCAAAGCCCACTCTAAGAAATCAGTTTAATATGTCTTAAAACGTAACAAATATAGAAACTGTGCTAAAATTTGGCAGAATTTAGCTTTGTATTGCTAGAAATAATACCATGCATTTTTGTGAGTGTCGGTCCATAATTTGTCATATGTCGAATATAAAACTTTTCTACTGTTTTAAAATGAAGTACAATTTAATATTTTTAATACCAGATATCACTCTTATCAATTTGTGATGTTGCCCAATCTTGAAATGTTCCTACTGTCGCTGGAGAGTATCAAAGATACGCCATGGGCGAATACAGAACTCTTGTTTGTTCGTAAATAAAATTTCTTAAATCAGTTTTACAAATGTTTAAGCGCTTTTATAATATAAGAATCATGCGTATATTTCCCTGGGTTATTTCAAAGTTTGAATACCTTGTTTACTAACTTTGGGTTCTAAGTCTAATGTAAACGCTGGCTCTATTTATTATCAAGCTTTTGCTTTGGATCAAAAATACTAATTTATACCATAATTTAGACTTTATTTGGGTAACTAGTTTAATATAAAAATCTCCACAATTTTTACATATTATTGTCCTTCCTATATCGAAACAAAATGACAAAGTCTCATATGCCGAAATAACAATATACAAAGAAAAAATTTTAAGCTTCACCTGATCTACACCTTAAAGAAGTTACCCAGGCTCAACCCATGACACTAAGGGCCATTATTATAACTTGGCGTTAGCTGTTATCCGACAGTTAACAGACGTTTTTTGACAGATAACACATTATTATCTGTCAATTTAATCTCAACTTTATCTAACTTCAAGTTGTAATAATGGCCCTAAAAGTTACATTTTATTCGGGAAGTTACCCATTAAGTGGCAACACTACACGCTGCTTAAAATAAATTAATTATGACTCTCACTCCATAATCTTTTTCTCTCCTTTAAAGTTTGATGCACATTTTGCTCTCTTAGCTTCAATTAAATTCTTTACTCGATAACAAAATCAATTCTCAAATGAATTGATTAAATAAACACAAAAAAAAATAATTTTATAAAGAGTTGCCAGAAGATATTGAGAGTGAGAAAAAAAAACAAAGAGAAAAAAAATTATTAGACTATAAAAAAAGAGTGTGAATTGATAAATAAGAAGTATTTTATTCTGTGTTGCATAGAAACAGCTGTATCTGTGAGAATATTCATTGATAACTACTGCTTAATTGTATTAACTATACAACTAACAACGATGACAATAAGACCAATACATAAATTTACCCCGCTAACATTTTTATACCATTCACCACTAGTGGTGTATAAGGGTACACTAGGTTTGTGTACATTTAAGGCCCCGTAAATTATGTATGTATATTTTGGGTCCGTAATATATAATAATTATCTTAAAAAGTTTATATTTCTGTTAAAAAAACAAACATAATTTGTGGGCGGAATGAACCGATTGTCATAAAATTTTGCAATACTTCGTTCAAAATGACTACTAAGTTTCGTGAAGGTCGGTCCATAATTTACCATAGGCTTCATAAAAAAAAACACTTTGTTGGCCCTAAAAGCTTAACAAATAATGGCTATTGTAGTAAAATTTTAAATCAGACTCACTGATATTAGTAAATCGACTTAGAGTACTTAGTATATAGATTTGTTTTATGGGGTTTTAGATGAATATTATCAAGTTGGCCACGGATTAACAAAACTAGTATATCCTCTTCAGAACTACTTGTGGAGGGTATAAAAATAACCCAAAGTTAAGTTACAATTCAATAATTTTTAAGCGTATTATACTCATTGACCCATCTGTTTAAACAGCATCAAACAAAACTAATAAGCCAATTTTCATCACATATGTTAGCTTTACATGCCAGTTACAAAATATCAGATGTTTAGTGGCCTGAACCAATTTGCATAAACTCTAGTAGTCTCCGTCCTTGGACAGAAAAAATATTATACTCCAAATTTAATCAAATTATCATTAAAATACAGAAGAACATTATTGAATTGACTTGAAAATGATTCTGTGTTCTAAAAGTTGAGAGTAGTTTTTAAAAGAATTTCAAAAAATATTTCCCACTTTCTTAGGTTGTTTTAAAAATTTTTTTAAACATTCAAAAATTTTAAATACTTTTTCGAAATAAAATTTTATTTTAAATTATTTCTGACATCAGATTGTTTCAGATATGTTCACTTGGTAAGCATTTGTTGGGTTCTAGTCACAGTAGTTCGCTTTATGTATGATTTTTTTAAGTTGTCAGACTGGTGTTAGTGGAGGTGATATGAAAAATTACGATGTTTTTAAAATTTTGGTTTGTAGTGGTGTTGGTGGTGGTTGTTGTAGTGATGGAAGTACTCACTCAGCACACAGCCAAATACCCACTTTGGTTGGAATTTTTTTTAATAGAAATTAGTTACGATCGCACCGTGAGTGAGAGCGGTTGATTTTTTCATAAATATTTTCTATTGGTTTTCTTTTTATCTTAAATAATTTCTGTGCTTTTTCGGAGAGGGTTGTTTGTTGAAAAAGTGGTGATTTAAATAAAATTTTTATTATAAACCAAAAGAGCCCTTTATTTTATATTTTGTGTTAACCGAAAAATTAAACGCGCAGTTGAATAATAAGAAAAATTACAGAAAACAACACAAAATTGTAATTAAAATAATCTGTGATTTTCTTTAAAAGAACAAAGAAAAAATACACATAAAGAAATTTTTTTTTTTTTAAATTTACAAAAAAAAACTGTGATTTTATTTTGAATGTTTAATTTAAATTTGTGAGAATAATAAAATTAAATAAAATGGTTGAGAAAGATAATAAAAACCTTTTAAATGATAATAGACAGGTTAAGACTCAAATAGTGCCCATGCAACCAAAAACCCTACAACATTTGCCCAAACGACCTGCCGTGGATTTGGCTTTTCACAATTTAACAT
The DNA here is from genome assembly GCA_930367215.1 of Pollenia angustigena. Lineage (NCBI taxonomy): Eukaryota > Metazoa > Arthropoda > Insecta > Diptera > Polleniidae > Pollenia > Pollenia angustigena. The sequence continues at coordinate 180,316,445 of OV884057.1, read as the reverse complement.
ACAAAGTTAAGGAGGGCAGCAAAAGCAGTAAGTATTATTTTAATTCATTAATTTTTTTATTAAATACAGTATTTAATTATTTTCACCTGGATGTTACCAAATTACAAAAACTAAATTTTCTCTTTTTATGATTTCTTGTTATTTAATTTTCTGTTTTTCTTTCTTTGTTGTTTTCAAAGTTTTCTTTAGTAATTTTGTATCCATATGTTTTTTATTTTATCTTTTTTTTAAATTATTTTTGTGTTTTTATTTCTTCTTCTTTGACAAAGAAAATGATCATTTTTGTTCACATCAGTTTATTTATTTCTTTTTTTTTTTTTTTGTTATTTTGTTATCTCTTTATTCTTATTTGTACTCTTTGTGGCGTTCTTTGTTCTAACTAGAATGGCAAGTTTGTTTTTATTTAATAAACAATGTTGCCATATTTTTTTTCTAGGGAATATGCAAATAAACAAGATATGTTAATAATAAAAAAAATTTGTTAGAAACTGCTTATTATTTCATATTTTTTATTAAGTTTTGTGCAAAAAATAAATAATATGATATTAATTAATTTGTATGTATAAAATATTAAAAAAAATTGCGTTTTAAATAATAAATATTTTTTTTTTTTTATACAAAAATATGCAAATTTTATTTTAAATATTTGTTAACAATTAACAAATATTTAAATATATTTACTGTTAGATCGAACATATATGGGCCCTTCCACAGAAGTGTCACGTTACGCAACAAAGCAATTAATCTTGTATTTTAGACCAATGCTGTACAAATTTTTCCTCTCTTTACTGAATGGCACTTTACACCAAAATACAAAAAAAAAAGATTAAACAATATATGTATAAGTTATTCTTTAAGAAAAAATTTTAAATGCTTGGTAGCGTGACGTGACAAAAAGATGACTTTCGTGACTTAACACATAATATGTAAATACTGATAAAACAAATTTCAGATCATGTTTAAAATAAGTTTTTATAAAAGAATTAAAAATAAGAGTACATGAATTTTTATGTGTGTTAAACATAAAACTCTTGAATCTAGCATTTCCGACTTTAAGTACACTGACCGACTAATAATCACTTTCGAAATAGAGCTAAATAAGTCCGTCTGCACGTCTTACTGGCTGGTCGCCTGTTCATTCAAATTTGTTCGCAAAGAAGAGGTCTTACAGTTTATATACACGTTTTAATTTTTAGTCCTTATGCAAACTTCTTTCCGAAATAGAATCTTTGTAGCCATACCCCATCTTTTTATGTTAATATTTAGAAAAAAATTGCTCTTCAACTGATAAATTTTAGCCTAAGCCGTCTTACCAAATTTTTATTGTAATCGGCCTATTTATGACATATGTAGGTCCCATTTTTAAATTTTTAGCGATATGCTTCTTTAATAAAATTACTTTAAAAAAATAATAAGGAAAAAAGTTCACGTTCTCGTTAATCTATTACCAAACAGTCGTAGGCGTATTTTAAATACGCCAAACACAATAAGGGTGAATATATTGTCACTAATCATGTTTTCTTTTCTAAAAAATAATGATGCATTATAGTTGTGCAATATATTTATTAGGTTACACGAACCCTTACAAAATGATACATTTTTCTATATTACAATGGAACAAAATAATTGCTACGTTTTACACTCAACACTAATGTGTATTTAGCGTGTTAGATATTGAATGCAAAGTTTGTACTAAAAGCGATATTCACCACGCTTGTAGCAATTTTCAACATCAAATTTTCTTATAATTCCAATAAGCGTTGACAACACTGATTTTCAATAATTAATGTCAGCTGTTGTTAAAAATTTTGCGACAAAAAAATATAATAAAAGTAAAACAAATGAAAGACAAAAAGTTTTTATATCCATCACAATATAACAAAAATCACAATATAACGCAAATTGCACGCAAACACAAGGGAAAAAAATACTTGCTTGCATAAAAAAGTACTTTACGCAGATGCAAAAAAGGGTATTATCTCACACTCAGTTATAACTGCGGGTAAGAAATGGAACAAATTTGCCATTTATTGTTGCAACAGAATGGAACAAAAACCCGTACGAATGGTAGCATATATGGAACATTATTGTCAGAAAAGAAAACACCATAAGTCTAGATAACTTTTAAGAACTTAAAAATTAATAATTAAACAAACGTTTAAATTCAAAATTTAAATGTTTAACTAAAACTAAAATGAAGTAAGGAAAAATATGTAATATCAATTGAAATAGATAATCATTCAAAGCAAATTTCGATCTACCAAAGGTTTAAATACAATTTGGTTTAAAGATTGATGTTTGACTATTGACTGCCAGCAGTCGTCGATGGCAGTGAGTGCTAAAAGGCAACCCCTCTGAAGAGATTCAGTAGTTGCAATCGAACCAAGTAAGGGTAACCTGTCCGTAAAAGCCTGGGTTCGAGCCCCAGCTGCAGTCAAGAATGAAAAATTATCAATAACAATTTTAATTAATTTTCATGTTGTAAAATTCCTTTCTTCTTAAAAATAATTTAATGAAAATGAAATTTGATGAACTTTAACCTTATTAATATATTAAAATTTGGATTAAAAACCATTAACAGTTCAACAAAATAACCACAATACTAATTTAACTAAAATGTTTAGCTAAATTCAAATTAAAACTTTGTTTAATTTTGCAAAAATTTGCACATAAAACTTAATTGAGGTACCTTAAAATCTGTGTACATAGCAAAAAACAGTAAGTGCTGGCTCACGCTCTTCAAGTTATAGCCTTTCAGTTTTAAGGTTTTGGGAGAGAAGGTTAAAGAGAATGCCATTTCATTTCCTCTCTCTCCTGAAAACTCAAGGCTTCACGAGTAAAACTTCAAGAGTGTGAACCAGGGGGCTAATTCTGGCAGTCGTGATCGAATACTTTTTCAATTGGAAAGCAATTTTTTTTCTTATTATTTTAGTCAATCGAAATTTTTTTTGCAGTTTTTTGAAAACTCAAATAAATGTTTTACAACACTAATAAAATAATTTCAAATCGTACAGTATCGACAGAAAGAATTAGAAATAAAATTGCTTTCGAATCGAGTGAGTACTCGATCACGACTGCCAGAATTAGGGCCCAGCTCTAACATTGCGTTCTAAATACAAAATTTACAAATGCTAAGTACTTACCATTTAGTACTTCTTTATACCCACTACAAGAAGTTGTGAAGAAGGTTTACTATTAAAGTTTGCCATTCCCTGTAAAACTTTTTTTAATATTAATCTAAGACCCCATACAGTATATATATTCTGGGTCCTTGTAGTAGATTTAAGTAGATTTATCCATGTCCATCTGTCTGTCCGTCTATTAAAATCACGCTCAATAACAAAAGACTCGAAAGTAAAGAACACTATAGTGAACAGATAGTTTCTAGTTTTCCTACACAATTGGGGATTGAAATCCAGCATATATCAAAAATGTTCGTGCAGATGGCTCCATAACTTGCCATCTGTCTGTCCGTCTGTTAAAATCACGCTTACTTGAAAATGACTCAAAAGAAAAGACAATTTAAGAGGCAAGTTGATTCTAATTCTTTTAAATTAAATAGGCTTCGTAGGAAGATTGTACTATATTTGAGTCCACAGACCAAAAAATTTATACTTTCGTAATAGAACTAAAATTAATTGGTGGCGGAATGTACCCATTAAATTCGTTTTTTGGAACTAGAAATTATACTACCAAATTTTGTAAATATAAGTTAAAAATTTTCAATATGCCCCTTATAAAACCGAATCTCGGAAAACACTTTCGTACGCCTAAAATTGCAATTTTGATCGATAGCAAATGCTGTAATTTGTCCCCAGATATCTGTAAAGTACTAAATCTTAATCTAAAACAATATTTTACTGTCATTTTATTTATTTGCTATAAAAATTTATTATAGAAAATAATATTTTAGTACTAATTTAAAAATTGATTATACAAATTGAACTTTGTTCAATTAAAATTGTGTATATTGCAAAATTTTAGAACAAAAAGCAAAATTTTTATTTCCAAGTATAAGATTTAATTAAAAATTTCTTAAAGTACCCAAGCGGCTAACAAGGTCCTAAGAAAAGGGTTTCATAAAAGATCTTCTTTAGAAAATAAACACTTTCTCTAAAAACCTCTTATATCATATTTAATTTAAAGGTAGATCCATTATTTTATATAGCTGTCGCATTAAAAATTTAATATTAAAACGTATCTTTTAAATGAAATCATTAAAATACTTGTTCACTTTTCAGGAAATTATTCACTCATAACTTGATCAGCAACGTTTTACGTCAAACTCAACAAAATTGTTATTGTTTTTAATTACTAACTCTTAATGACCCTAAGTTATTATTTATTATTAGTATTATTATTGAATGTTATTTCTTTCCACTTGCCATTCGCTATAATCTTTTATTATAAAATCAAAGTCCAACATTTCAGTACATATCTAAATACAAATGCATGTATATATTGTTTTTACTTTTTATTCTAAAATCATGTTTGTTTTGCACTCAAATTCTTATTGTTTTTAATTGTTTAATTAAAAGCAAATAATTAATATTGTAATTCGTACTTGTAATGTTTATAAATAATGCAAAAGCTTTCGAAAAAAGATGATTGACAATGTGATGAATTAAAATGTTAATAATAAGGGTTCAAAAGTTGAATGAAAGTTAAGGCCGAACCTTTTAGAATCCCTCGTACTTTGTACGTCGCTTTTTTTTAACTTACACTCACGTAACAACGTAGATCCCTCCTTGTAGCTCACACAATTAATGTGGATATTTAGGAGTTTTTTTAAATTAATTTTGCTTTATAAAGCTCTGAGGTTTCTTGATGTAATGGATAGAGGTCGAACATTTTGAGCCAGAGCGCAATATCAAGCCCGCGAGAGTAAGATTGTTCTCCATTTTTTACTTTACTTCAGTTTATTGTCATAATTTATTTTTGCTGACGCAATTAAATTAAATTAAATTTAATTTAAAGAAATCAAACTGATAGCTTTAAATAATTCAAAGTATGTTAAAAGTTGCCCAACTTTATTTAACGAAGACGCCCGATAAGAGAGAAAGCTCATGAAAAGCCCTGTATATCAATTTAGTTGTCAGTTGAAAAAAGCGACGTATAAAGTGCAAAGAATTTTATGTGACTCGTCCTTTAAGCATTTTTGAATACACAAATTTTGGGTTTATTTTAAAATACATACATACATAAATTTATTTCAGTATCTTATATTTTTAAAATCTAAAATGCGATATTTCGAATCGAATTTAATATTTGTTTTTAATACTAACTTTTAATTACTTTAATTAACTTTTCAATTAAAATTTATTTTAATTGTTTGAAATTTTTAACAAAAATATATATTTTTATTCTTGTTAGCCGTAAGTGATAACTGAGGTTCTATCAAGTTTGTCCTTCCGTATGTTACACAAAAAAATATCAGTCTACATAAATTCCCCTTAGGTTTGCGATTCAGTTCAATCAATATCGAACACCAAACACAAGCTTGAACACAGAAAGGAAAAATTCGTACAACAATTTTTTCTACTTATTTTAGTACAAGTTAAATTTAATAGTTTAAGTACGAACATCTTTAAAAAGCACAAAAACACAATCCAAATTGGGATAACTTTCTTAGAACAATATGCGTGCGTCTGCTTTTGTTTGTAAAAGTTTGTTTAAGAAACAACAACAACACTACAAAAGAAGGTAAAAAACGATTTGCTTGTTTGTAGTACAACCAACAACAACACTACAAGAAGAAAAATATAAATTAAAAAAAGGTAAAATAAGAAGCAATAATTCCCGTATTCTTTTTGCTAAAATTATTTAGTTATATACATAAAATATTCTAAGTAGAATGATTACGAAAACCAAAGCTGGCATGGTACAGGTGTTTTATAACTGAGACTTCTGCTGTAAACAAAGGACGGAATACTATAAAAGTAAACTAAACATGTGTAACGGGTGAATAATAAATAACATTCTCCCTTTCTCTGGTACTCTGGAACGCTAGTGTTTGGGTAAGAATCAATCTAATCTAATCTCACTTTCGAATTATTTCAAGCACAGTTTCAGTTTAGTTTTATCTCACTTTTAATTAAGTCAATCCCATTTTCGGATTATTTTAAGTACGAGGCACTTGAATAATCCGTACACACAAAGAAAAAACATGTTTTAATTTGGTCACAATCAACAAAACTATTTTAAAAAAAATTTAACCATATTATGTTTAATTTAACCACATTATTGTCGCCGGCAAATATATAAATGTTAAATTTGTCCTCCATTAGGAAGCCACAACCATATTCTGGTTGCCTCTTAACATGTTATATAAATATGAATATATGTATGTGATTTGTTTTTAAATTAACGATAATATTTTTCTCTCTTCCAAGAGCAACATGCTATGTTTGAAAAGCAACCATGCTATTATCAGTGTTAAACATACTTAAGTTATTATTGACCATAACATGTTCGGAGGCAACCATAGTATGGTTGTGGCTTCTTGTTGGAGGACTAATTTAACCATAATATGTTAGATTTCGGATAGGTTCATGTTATCATAATACTATGATAGTAGATACGGTTATTTAGGTATAGAAAAACAACAATTTGGAATGCATTTAATGATATTTAAATGTATCACTTTTGCCTGGTTTTCTAAGCCAAATGCTCGTTCGGGTGCGGAGGAATGCTCTCGTTTGTACAATAAAAAGAAGCGTATATTATTCGCACATCTACAACAGATTATGTGGACTCTAACAAAACATAATTGCTACCGTAGAAAATTCCTGTTTATTGTGATGCAAATTGTAAACCAACGAATTTCAATATTTTTTAACCCTTAAGCAATTTTTAATATAGAAACATTTTTACTGCAATATTTTGTTGCCTAATGCTGATAAGATTGACTTTTTAAAATGCATGTCTAAACTAAACGTTGACTAATAAGTTGATTAAATTAAAAAAAAAATTAAAAATATTTAATAACAAAGAACATTAACAGAAAGTTAAGTGAATACAATTTAATGTATTGGGACTCTGTCCTCTATAAACTTTTTTGTATGCTTTTGTTTTTTTTTTTTTTAATATATAATAATTTTATTATAATTTATTTAACTGTATATTATTCTTTATTTCATTTTAAAATACAAGCTACTATGTCGGTATAGACATCATTCAATTTACACAATTACAATAAAAGTTAAATGTACAAAGTGCAAAAAGGGCAATATAACATTTCGTACGATTAAACTTGTTGCATTGTCAAATGAATACATGATAATGATGGTGAAAATGATCATTGCTATCATCATAATGTCAGCAATAATAATCAATACATATGAAACTAGAATTATAATATTAAGTTAAAAAAATCTGATGATTCAGGGTATTTTTTTTTTTTTATAATAGTGAAAAAAAAGTATCGATACATTGTTTTTGTTTTATAGGGAAATAGCAACAAACTTTTTAGTGGGAATTGGAAAAAAAACTAAGCCAGAAAAAAATTATTTAATCGGAAATTCACTTTAATATCAACGTTTTTAGAACAATAGCTAGAAATTGAATTGTGAAATTCACTAGATTGTGTATAAAACACGCTTACTTGTGAAAGACTTACAGACGAATCAAAGCAAGAACGGCAAGCGTTTTACACCGAAAATAATGATTGATTCTAGTACAAACTATTCAAGTGCTTAGGATTGACCTAAGCAAAATAAAGATAAAAATTAATCTCAAACTGTGCTTGATTCAAGAATTTCTAAGTTGGTTGGACCCGAGTTTGCACTTGAAATAATCCGGAACTGGATTTGATTTATTTTCATCCTAAAACACCTAGTGAACCATAGACATAACATAAAATTTTTTTTTTTGCTTTAACTTACCCTTTCACCGTCCCACCCCTTCGTTTCACAATTTTAAGACACCAGCAACACGCCCGATATGGTATTCGTAATTATTTTACTCTGAAAATGTTATGTATTTAACGAAATAATTTTAATAAATAGAATTCGGGAATTTTCGCTTCATATATTTCTTTTACACATGAAAATACTGTACGTTTTTCTTCTTGTGATGTTTTTGTTGTTTCTACACAAAACAAGCAAGCCGTTTATTAGCTACTTTTGTAGTGTAGTGTAGTGTAGTGTAGTGTAGTGTAGTGTAGTGTTATGAATGCACGCATATATAGTGGCACGACCAAAGAAAAGTTCTAGCTTTTATTTACATGATTTAAGAAATTATATTTATTTTTAGAGATTCCGGATTGGTTTTCGAAAGTTATCCCATTTTTAATTATTGTGTACGAATTATATGTACGAATCGTACTAAAAATAAGTGGAAAACACCTGAACTAAGTATGAGTTGTTTCATTCTGTGTAATTATCAAAAAAACGACAAAGCTTATAAAAAATTTTGAGAATCCATCCATAATTGCCCATAGCTCCTATACAAGCTTTGTTCCAGAATCAAGTCTTTGTGCCTGTTAACCATCTTTTTACATTGGTATTTCAATTAAAATTTGTCCCCATATAAACCCCTTTTCTTCAATCACTAAAGGCTTGTTTACACTGTTATAATTTGCCTTAATTCTTGTCAAAAACTCAAGTAACATGTACAAGTGTGATGGTGTGGATGCAATGTGTTATGAAAACTGCATGTATTATGAAAAAAAAATTGTTACATCCCATACGGCTGCATAGCCTTTTTTAAATTTTTCTAAGCAATGATACTTTTCATTAGATCAGGGTTGCATGTTAACAAAATCATGTTCATGCGTGATAGTGTGAATACAAACTGTTATGTTAAATTAGATTTTTTGACAGTCGCAACAAAACTCATTAGATTTCTATCTCACAAAGAAATATGGAATACATAACAGTTGGGTGATAGTGTAAACTAGTCTTAAGTACTACTAGCTTTTGAGTAATTTTTTCACAATCTAGTCACGAAATAGATTTTGTTTTCTAGGGGAAATCTAGATTTTTCTCAAAATATCGTAAGTACTAGATTTTGTTGTAGTGTAAATGTGCTATAAGCACCATATTTGAAATTAGTTCCAAGTGTTTTCATTTTTTTAATCGTGGTTGACATTCTCATAGAAATAAGAAATTACTTTCATGTGCAAATGCAGTGTAAACTGAACATTAGTGTGGCCGTATTTTTTTCGTATTTTCACTTGGCAAAACCCCTTAGATTGTTTCCAAATTAGAAGTTTGCTAAAAGTTTTACATAAAGATTAGCTGTCAGATTCATTTGGTCACGACTTTCTGCCTGTTTGTTAACAATTTGTCACGTAGTGTAATCACCAGGCAAAGAATGCGAAGATATGTGAAAATTTCAATGTTATTTTTCAATTTGGTTTTTTCTGGATTAAATATTCATGTTAAAGGAAACTAATACAGAGCAACATTGTTCATAAGATATAGCCCTAGAATATTTGAAATAAATATTACGAAAGTTATCAACAATTAAAGCGACCCATAGTGAGAAAAATAGAATTTTAGCAAACTTTTTGGGCTCAAGGCACGGCCAATAACTGTGCAAACTATCTGCAATTGTTTATATATATTTTGTTTCTAATTTGTATACAATCTAAGGGGTTTGCCAATTGAAAATACGAAAAAAAAATTTTCCATAAAATTTAAAATAATTATCAACAACATTTTTTACTCTATATATTTTTTGTCAAAGTGTTAAAACAAACTTTTTACCCTAAATTTTAGTTTTTTTTTTCACAAATTTTGTTGTAAAAAATTAAAAATAGACTTAAAAAAATACCTCCTAAACATTAAATAGCTTTTCATAACATAATTTATTCAGCAGCTGTAGAACTTCAGTACAAATGTAAATATTTTTAAATGCCTGAAATGATTAATACTTATCTTTGGTTATATTCAAATATTTGTAAATATTTGTTATTTATTTGGTGTTAAGAGGTTTTGTTAATATTAGCAAAACTTGACTTTTAACAACTAAAGATTTTTACAAAAAATATTTATTTAACAACCGACACATACTTGAAACTTGGAAAACAAAAAATCTACAGATTCAATTCTACTTTAAATGTAAACAAGTCGTAACTTCTGTTAACAATCTAAAAATGCTAATGAATTTTAAGTTTTTAAATATTAAAAAAAAAATGATTTTAACAATATTTTTAATAGGTATTAATCTTTAATACTTTGTTTCTAATTCTTTAAAATCTTTAAGTTATATTCGAAAAAACTTAAATTTTTTTCAAATTGACCTATAACCGAACAACAATGATAAACGTGTATAATTCGAATATTTACTCGTATGTCTTCTAAGACGCACATCTCCGTTTAATTTACATAATTGAAAAAGATTTGTTTATTTTTTCTAACCGACTGCTATATATTTTGCTAAATTTTAAGGTTATAGTTTATCAATACTTTAAAAATAAAAAATTGTGATTCGGAATTAAAATTAAAAAATAAACACGCTCTATTTCATTAAATTTTAATTATTATATCATTGTGATGGTAAAATAAACTTCCTGAATTGTCCCTTACGTACACAATTTGTAAGTGGAAATAGCATTTATGTGTGGACTGTATATACAGGGTAGATTTATGCTACAGCTCCAGCATATCAGCCAATGATCCAAACACCTTGGTGATATTCCCCTTGAGAACTCCGATTGCGTTTCTGGGTTATGATGTGTATAGGAAAGCTTCGGGATTCAGCGATTAAATATCAACTAAGTTTCCTAACAACTTGGTATTGTAAAGGCTAGAAGAAGAGGTAAAAAGCACAACTTTTAAACAGAGAAAACCCACTTTTAACCACATAAAAACATTTTCCTCTTTGGTTATTTATCCAAAACGTTATAAATTTCCAATTGTTTAATTCAAAAAATAATACAATTTCCAAACAATTTAGTCAATAACTTATTTTACAGAATAAAATTTCAAAACAATTTAAATAACTTAAGTGATAACACGAATACCAGCTGTCCAATATGGCTTTCAAAACAACGATTCGACTGAAGTTACAAGAATAAGAAAATTTTAAAATAAAATACATGATGACAGTGGCGCCTCACGTTGTCAATTCGTCTTAGGGCATATGATCATTCAAAATAGAAACCAGGGATGGGAAATCCGCTGCCTACGGTTCAGAAGTGAATTTATTGTACCGCTGCGAAAGCACTTGTAAGCATTTTCAAAAAATTTAAATGATCGAAATATGCTTAAAAAAACAAAATTTGCTCTATAAACTTAAAAATGTGGCAAAAATGCTATTTTGACTACACAGAAAGAAATAAAAATTGATTTCAATTAAAAAATTTGTGATATTAACTAAAAAAACCAATTAAATTTGCGCCAAAATTAAAAATATAAATTAAACGTAAATTAAAAGTATCACTTGATTAAACGTTTAATTCATTTGATTAAATTTTGAATAAAAACTGATTTTATTTTTGATTAATGCTTCAGTTGGTGAACTATTTTGGAGAATATTTTTTGTGTAAAATATGCTGCAAAGAGTATAATCTGTAAAAGTATCCACTAACAAATCGATGGCAAAATTCATAAAAAGCTCTAAAACCGAAAATTATATTGTTTTTGCCTTCATTGGCCGCACAATAAAAAACATGCAACTGCACATGGTATGATTTACCTTCTTATCAACTGTAGCAGTACCAAACTCCAAAAACATTTGCTGGTCAAAAGTAAATTATTTTCATTAAAAGCCTGAACAAATTTTATTCAAAAAGTTAAGGGCAAAATAAGCCACCCAAATTGCTTAGCAAACATGCCAAAACTTTTCATTTGTACAAAAGTTTTGTGTTGTTAATTGGAGTGTTTGCTGTTTGAACAATCATTAGAAGCATGTTTGAACAAGAAAGCAATTTGTTTTTGTTTTCATTTTGTTTTTTCTTAACCTACTTACAACTATAGTTAATGTTGGAAGAATTCCAAACAATTGTAAAGGGGAATGTAAGAAAAGATTAACACACTGTTTATTGTTGTTGTTTTTGTAAAAGCTTTGATATTGTTACAAGTAAAACTGTTGCATATGAATCTTATTCGCTTAACAGTTTTATTTGTTTAATATCTTTAGTTTTTTTCTGGCCTAAGCATAGGAGTAGCTTATCCCTTCAACAATAAATTTCAGTGTTTTTATCAAGAATAAGCACGACAAACTAAATCTTGTAAATTGAAGAACAATAAATTTCAGTGTTTTCATCAAGAATAAGCACGACAAACTAAATCTTGTAAATTGAAGAACAATAAATTTCAGTGTTTTCATCAAGAATAAGCACGACAAACTTAATCTTGTAAATTGAAATTGGATATTTGTCAAACTTTCTGCGTTGTCTAGTGCTAAATATCAGCAAAAAAGGTTGCAGAGTGAGGACGTGGAAGAAGAAGGATTAATTTTCAGCCGTAAATCCCAATTTGTTAAGCATTATTTTTCTTTCTTTATTATTTCTCCGTTTTTTAAACAAATAGCGAGCAAAATTGCCACAGCACTATCGGCGTCTGCGTTCATTAAAAACAAAACAAAAAATGAAGAGTTAAAGTTTCTACGATATTCGTTTGTGTTGCTTATTGTCGAAGACAAAACGGAAACCAAATGTGCGTTTGTCAAGCAACTTGTGTGGTTTATTTTGTCTTTTTCTTATGCTTTAAATTTGATTAACAATGTTGCTAAATTAACATTTTTATTAAGTGCCAAATTATTTCTTATTTCTTTTTCTTTTATTTATTTGTTTTAATAGACTATTTTTATAAATTTAAGAAATTACTTGAAGTTATCAAAACTACAGTATTAAGATAAATGTCAAACTACACTATTTAATTGGCTTATCAAAAGTAACAGAAATTTAGTCTAGACATTTCTACAACTATTTTTTTTATTATAAAATGCAAAATAATCATTTAAATATATTTTAAATCAATATCGCCCGATTAATAAATAAAAAAAGGTCAAAGCCCTTGTTGTGAACATGATCTACTGCTACTGTGATTTCAATTTATTATACACGAGCACATAAATGCTCGTACTACATTATTCATATAATTGTCTTAAACATGCAAATAGCAATTTAAACGAATTAAAATAATTCAATTGACACAGTATATTTATTTATTTCGATACATATTTAATATATTTTTACAGATTTGTTATTATTTATTGAAATAGTTCCTTTATTTCTTATAAGCGTACTTTGAGCCTTGATTATTTTGATTTTTTTTGATTTCTTTTTTACTAATATCACTATTTTTTTTAAAAGGTGGACGTGCTTTGAGTCAGGCTTTGTTTTTGTTTATTTAACATCTACATTAGACATTTTTTTTATTCTTTATTCTATAGTTATCGATCATATTTGAGTTAAACACACTTTTTATTTACATACACTTCAGATTTGTGTCTTAAATATTAATTAGTTTATGCATTTTTTTTTTAATTTGCATGTCATGTTTAAACAAAAGCAAAAGTATTCATCACAAGTATTAAATTTCTTTATAATTTGTTACATTCATTTTTTTTAAAGTGAATATTTTATAAAAAATTTTTGTTTTAATAGAATTTTTATTAATTTTATTTAATATAAATAAAAGATAAAAAGTTTTTTTATTTAAAGAGGTTTTTTTATATTAAAGAGGTTTTAAGAAACTAATAACACTAAAAGACCTTAAGTAAATAAATGGTGCTTTTTCAACAAAGTTATTTTCGGGAATACAAAATTTGTTTATTTATTAACAATACTTTGTTGTGTTTTAAGTTCCTAATTTTTATTATTTAGAAATGCACTAAATTTTTTTGTTGGGGGATAAGCTAGTTCCTATGCACATTTCACTGATTGCTTAGGCCAGATAATCAGGAAACCCATTTTTTTTTTTTTTTTTGAAAATCTAAAGGAATTACACGAATAAAACTGTTAAGCGAATGAGAATTACAAACACTCAAGTCTAGTAAAGTAAGTTTATATTTTCTAACATTCCCTACTTCTTCACCCGATAAAATTAACGCAAGGATTAGCTGTCATACTGCGCTCTTTTTTGTCACTTAAGATCATCATGAATAGATAAGCGCTTGAACGATGCAACCGAATGATATAAATTTAGTTTTAAAATCAGTCATCTCTGTTTTATCGCAAAACTGTGTTAATCGTTAAGGCAAATTTTTTTGCTTAAACGGGCTTATATTTAAAGAAATTGAGTCATCTCTGTTTTATCGCAAAACTGTGTTCAACGTTAAGGCAAATTTTTTGCTTAAACGGGCTTATTTATAAACAAAATTGCAACATATGGAGTGAGACGAATTCCCAACAGACCCTTCATTCAGAAAAATGCATCGTTTTGAGTTGTGGCATCATCAGAATTTATTTCTTCATCAAAAATTATGCCGAAGCTCGCGTACGGTCAATGGAGATCGTTATCGAACCATGATCAATGATTTTTTTTTTTTTAATATGTATGGATGGCATTGATCCGGCAAAGATGTGATTTAAACAGCACGGCGCAACGTGCCATATGGTAATCGCAGCCATCGACTTGTTAGTATTTAAATTTGGCGATAATCTTGATAAATGAACCTGTAAATTGGTCTGCAAGTTAGTGTTATTTGACACTTTTTGAATGTTTCCTTTAGGGCTATTTAAATTCACTGGTGTTTGCTAATAAGCGAAAAACAATTGACGCCTTGGATGCCAACATTGTGAGTCTTATTCTTGACATACGGCCAGCAATGCTCGAAAAAGTGGCTCAAAGTTGGACGGACTGCGCAATGGCAATACCCTAAAATCATTTTCAAATGTAAAAAATCATTTTGATTAATCTTTGTGGAATTTTTTATAATTTCAAGTTATACCGCTTATAAAAACACCCTGTAAGTTTGGTGATTTTTCTACATAATACTCTTCTCCAGGAATTGGATATAAGCCATAGTCGCCACGTTGTCTCAAAATGGTTCTTACTATACTATCATCCAATTTAAGACCATTTAGATTGTTGGCCTTACTCAGCCTCATTACTGGTTTATACTTCAAGTCCCAAAATAACTTGGTGTATTTCTTATTTATATCATATGACGCGGGAAACCTTTGGGAAAAACAATCTACAAATAGCAAAGTTATTTTTGGGAATATAAAATTTATTATGAATAAGGATTCTGTATGACGTGCTAAATTCCCAATTTTTAATATTTGATAAATACACTGAAATTTATTGTTGAGCGAAAGCTAGCTTCTATGCGCATTTCACTGGCAGCTTAGGTCAGATCATTAGAAACCTTTTCCAAAGATTGTAAAAAACACTCAAAGTCTTACTTGTAACTATATCAAAGCTTAAACAGAACACCAATAATATATTTTCTTACGTTCCCTTACAATAGCTTTGTACTTTCACACCGGGAGAATACAACAGCCAATATGATCTCGACAACAACAATGCTTGCTGTTTACTTTGCAAATAAATAAAAACTACTTGTAAGTAAATACTAAAGTATGTATGTTTGGATGGCACTACTCTACATACAGAAAAATGAATCCATTCTTGGCTTTACTGCTCTATTTTTCCTAAATATTTCACCAACTAGACCTAAGATTTTCCGGATTAAATGCCAAATAGTTGGTACCTACTTAATGTTGTGTAAAAAGTTTCACATTTCTAAAAAATTGTTTACATCCCCAGTAAAAACTTCGCTTACTTTTTCAAAATGAATAACTTCTTTCAACTCATTATTTAGTAGCTTTCTTCCATAACTACATCTATAACAAATTCTATAACTACTTTTTTCTGGATGCATGCAGGTAAGAAAATAATGACTTACATTTGAATGCGTTCATTTTTGGTCATCGCTTGTAAAGTTCATTAGTTCTTTCAGTAGAATTGTAATTAGTGCTCTTATGTTTTTCTGGTTACTCATCACATTATTTTGTAGGCGAAGTTTTTACTGGGATGTAATTCTGCATGTCTGTCAAAATTTTTGTTTTACAGAAGACTTCTAATATTCGCCCAAACACGCACATTTTTATTGCTTCTGACATAGTCTCGGTTTTTTCGCATAAGTTTTGCAGACACCAAAGTCGTTATCGGTTTCAAAATAGCGCGCTGCCGCCATAACAATGTTTGATTGCCGTCTTAAAGATTTGTTTCTTCAAATTCGAAGGTACGAATTTTATATATAAGAATGAAAAGTTATTTATATATTACAGACATAATCGCTATGAAATGGTTAAAATAATAAACATACATTAGTATATCGGTATTGTAAAATAACAATGCTTACCTCAATAGTGAATCGGCGCTGCCTGTTTCCTTATGGCATAGATTTCTGACAATATATTTTTCATAATAAAACAAGTTAGAGTGCTATAATCGGCTGTGCCGAATCTTTGATACCCTCCACCGACAGTTCGAATGTTTAAGGAGTAATATCTGTATTATGTTATATTTTAGGCGACTAAACTGTTTTCCGGTAGTAGAGTTTATATGGGGCCTAGGGTAAATTATGGACCGATCATCACGAAATTTCACAGGGTTATTTCTAGTCCTTTAAAACTGTGATGTACCAATTTCTGTTATGATAGCATTATTAATTATGGTTTTAGGTGTACTAAACTGTTTTCCGGGAGTAGGGTTTCTATGGGACCTAGGGTAAATTATATACCGATCTTCACGAAATTTCACAGTATCATTTACAGTCCTATAAAACTGTCACGAGCCAAAATTGCATTATATTGATTGCATTATTTTTTACGGTTTTAGGCGTACTAAACTGTTTTCCGGTAGTAGGGTTTATATGGGGCCTAAGCTAAATTATGAACCGATCGGCACGAAATTTCACAGTGTTATTTCTAGTTCTATAAAACTGTGACGTACCAAATTTTGTTACGCTAGCGTTATTTTTTACGGTTTTATGCGTACTAAACTGTTTTCCGGGAGTAGTGTTTATATGGGGCTTAGGGTAGCGTGATTTCCAGTCAAATAAAACAAATTTTTGCAAAATCTTATCTCATTCCGTGCCTTGTTCCAGCATTTATGTTATTTTTTGTAACAAAATTATCAATTTTTTTAGGTGGTGGTTCCACATTTTGATTCATAGCTCTGGTCCTACTGAACCGATTTTACTGGATTTCAATCCCAAACTGCTTAGGATAACTACAAGCAATTTGGCACCAAGTTTGTTAATTTCTTTTGAGTTGTTCGAAAGTGAGCGTGTTTTCAACAGACTGACAGACAGACGGACATGGCTAAATCGACTTAGAATTACTCAAGGACCCAGAATATATATACTTTATGGGGTCTGAGATGAATAATAAAAAAGTTTCGCACGGAATGACAAACTTAATATACCCTAATATATACCCTACCAACTAATTGTGGTGGAGGGTATAAAAAGCTGATGTCAGATGGTTTGCCATAAGAGAAAAAAGCAAGCTCTAATTGAAATTTTGTCAGACGATTTTGCGTTCAACTTTTACAGAAGCAATATGAGGAGGTCCATAACACATCGCAATAATTACACCATAATATTTTTTTGGATAAACGACAAAATGTAATTTAAGTATTAATTATTTTATCTGACACTTTGTTTTAAAGGTATTTAGATAACAAATTTGGAATTATTGCGTTTTGGTCCGAATCATATGGGGTATTCACAAGGTGTGCTATCATGTTATATTGTCATAATGTTTTAACATTTTACAATGGTTTAAAAATATTGTTGTTGCTTTGTAAACAAAAAGTTTTTTAAATTAATAGAAATTTGCTTGCTATGTTTATTGTGCTGTCGTAATTAATCAGAAGAGACCTGCGCTGAGCGGCTGAGCCGAACCGCTTTAGTTTAGTTTTCTTTAGTCGCCGTTGATGGTAAAGTTTATCTGGCTAATATCCGAGTTTGACCTGCGGCTAGCAATTTTTGCATCAAAACACTTGCGGCGGTAAATTATATCGGCTTAGGACTCTGATGTTTGGTAAACAAACAAAATAAAATTAATTTGTGGTTTGCGTCTAAAAAATGGAAAATAGTCAGGTGAGATCTAATTTAATTTATTTATTCATGGATTAGAATTAAAAAATAGTATGATGTTACGTAAATATTTATTTTTGTATATTTGTTTTAAATTAGCTGATTTAAATTCAAAATAGAACACTAAATTATGAGGGGTAGTTCACAAGAGTCGTATTTTTTCATGTTATTATTTTAAGACTTATGACTTTAAGACACCTTGTGAATCCCCCAATAGTATTTATTTCATTTTGCTTTGAAGTGTATGTAGTAAGGGGTTGGTGAAAGTAAGCCGAATCGACTTTTATTCTAATATGTGATAACATTTTTAACAATAAAATTTTGTTTTTAGTTTAAAGTTTTGTTTATTCAATTTATTCCAAAATATATATTGTTACCTAAAACGCAAACGGACCGAACTAACCCAAAATTTAAAATAGACTTTTTCATTGATTTGATTGCAAAAGCTATTAGCTTCCCTTCAACAATAAATTTCAGTGTATTTATCAAATATGGAAAATTGGGAATTTAGCACGTCATACAAAAATCTTAATAATAAATTTTGTATTCCCGTAAATAACTTTGATAATATACTTGCATGTGCCCGTGCAGAAAACTGAATTGCCAAATTGGTTTTTTTTTTTGTTGTTTTCTTGCGAAGACAATAGAATGAAATGAAAGGATAGTGCACAATCTAAACAGATTGTTAAACTTAAGAATCTACAAACTAACTTAGTTAAACATGTATTAACTTTAATCGATTATATAAAAAAATTCAATGCAATGAAAGCTCCTTATTTCGATTTTAAAGAAATCTTTCTTAACTCCACAAAATCCACTTTTTAGCATATAATCTTAATAAAATATATTTGTGAGAATTTTAGGATTATTATTAAAAAATTTCAAAATATTGTTATCATATATTTACGTATTAATTAAATAAATTTCTATATACCTTTTTACGAAATTTCAATAAAAAAAAGTACATGTTTCAACTTTTTGTTATTTTATCTTTATAATGAATTGTATAATTTGTTAAAGTTTTAGAGATTTCGAAGAAAAAGACATAATTCGAAGATTAAATTTAATTTCTTTCAACCAAAAATTACCGTCTTTGATTAAAAGTTGCCCGATTAAGGGTAAAGCTTAATGTGTTTAGAATTCTTAAACACTTTTTTCTGTAAATTATAACTTATTTTTTAGAACTTCGACTTTCAAAATTTTTTGTTTTTATAACTTATTTACCAAAAATCAGGCGAATACAAACAGAAATTAATGCAAAATCGAAAATGACACTTCTTTTCATTCACACATAGTTGAATGGCCTTTTGTTAAAACATAAAAATAAGTCTGAACAAAAATCAATAATGAATATTAAGTAAACAATAAACAATAAACAAATAAAAAATAATAACAAAACCACCGCCAACAACACCACAACCACCACTTTGGTAAATAAAGTACAAATACAAACTAAGCAAATATCAAACTTTAACACTGATACGGAAGTGGTCAACAGCACCAAATAAATCAAAACAAATATTTAAAAAAAAATTAAGCAGAAACAATGTTGATGACGACAACCACCGCGCCGCGCCGATGGCTTTTTAACTGCTTCGCTAATGTTTAGGAATAATGATGAAGATGATAGTTTAACAAAAAAACAGTGGTTTTGTTGCCATCTATGCTGGTTTAATTCCGATGAGACATGCAAATTGTAAACAATATGAACAAAAAACCACAATAAAGCAAACAAAAAGTTTTTTCTTCATTATAATAATGGAATTAAGTCCCAGCAAACGAGACGATTTAGAAATAACTCGTAACAAGCTTACCAACATAAGACTTAAGCTTAGAAAACTGTTCTTAGCGCTATTGAAAAAGGTTTATTAAAAACGGTTAAATAATAAAAACTGAATCCCTACGATAATATTGCTTGTCTTTAGTATACATTAAGCCTAAAAGTCTAATTATAGAATAAGCTTACAGAAAAATAATTGTTGTCCAATCGTGGTTATAATAATTTTGCATTCCTAATAGTAATACACAACACTAATGTAGTATTTTTTTTTCATTAGAATAAATTTTTTTGTTAATTTCATAAAATAATATGTTTATGTTTTATCCACATATTTCTTTCAAAGCTCTTGCATATTTTGGCAAACCGAAAGAATGATTTTATGCTTTCCACAAATTCTTCATATTCCTTTCCAGTAAAATTTGCAGCTTTGGTTTAAATGAAAAACTAAATGACTATGTCAATTACAACAATATATGAAATACTTCACTTCTTATAGCTCTCGCTGTACGCAGGCTACTATTTTTCTACAGTTACCTGCCATTATAGATGCTCTGGCAGCTCATCTGTCAAAAACTTATGCCTTTTGGTATGATTTTTTTTTTAAACAGTTTATTTTAAGGCACTCTCCCTAACTTTAAACACTTCACTTTTCGAACAAAACATGAACACTGAAAACTTTAACAAAGAAAAATTGAGTCACGCTCAAGAAGACTTACAAAACTATAGCGAGCATAAGACATTTGCAATAATATGCGTTGCATTTTATCTAAACTAAGTGTATAGCAAGTATTATAGTGCAAACTTTTTTCAGGTGAATAATTTTTAAACGACTATTTAAGAACTGTAAACTCTTTGTACCTAAATAAGCTTACAACAAGTATGGTTATAAAAAGTTGTAGGAAGTCTCTTATGATAAGTTTATTTAACAATTCACCAACAGTTTGCTTATGGAATGGTATGTTGGGATATGAATGTTTGTGTGTTTATATGTGTGTCTGTAATATACTGTTTAAAAGATATATAAAGCATGTAAAATATTGTTAATAGAAACCAAAGGTGGTGGTAAACCAGGCCAACAAGACAACGTGAGTTTTTTTCAGCCGCGTTTAAAATGGATTAAATTACTTTATTTTTGCATATTTCTTTATTTTAATGCATTAAGGAAGAAACGAAAAAAATGAAGTAAGTCCGTATTTAACCTTACAAGGCCGATTATTAAAACAATGTTCTTTTTTATAGAGAAACAATTTTTTTTTTTTTTCTTTAATAAAAAAATTTTGTATGAACAATTTTCTCGATAGCCTTTAAAATTTTTTTTTAGAAAAGAGTTTTGTTAGCCTTAAAAGTTTTCTCTATAGATATAAAATTGTTGCTTATTTTCTAATGTCCTGAAAAATTTCTATAGAAAACTTTGTCGATAGCCTTAAACAAAGGCGGCATGAAATAACCCCCCAAAATATAACCCCCCAAAAAAATAATGAAATAACCCCCCAAAAGTTTGTACAGAGAACAACAAAAACGATTTTTGGGGGACTATTTCATTTTGTTTGGGGTGTTATTTCATTTTTTTAATTGGGGTATTATTTCATATGAAATTATCCCCCAAAAAATCATTATGAAATAAAGCCCCAATATATTTTTTGGGGGATTATTTCATTTTCAAATTTATATTGAAAACGTTTTTGGGCGCAAGAATTTATCCACTTTGGTATACAGAACACCGGCTTCGATAAATAAAGCTGCTCTGCATAGCAGGCCTTCGGCCGGGCGCAATGGTTTTCTTCTATATGGTAAACCAAACACCGGCTTCGCTTACTAAAGCTTCTCTGCGTAGCCGGGTCGATTCGTTTTTTTTGTACTATAGAGGAGAAAATCGTGGCGCTATGCAGAGAAGCTTTAATTAGCGAAGCTGGTGTTTGGTACACCATAAAGGAAAAAAGTCATTGCGCCCGGCCGAAGGCCGGCTATGCAGAAAAGCCTTAGTTGGCGAAGCTTGTGTTTGGTATATCATACCATGATATCTATTGCGTGATTCTTTAAAGCAAAAGTGTATAATTGATTGTATTAAATATACTGGGCTCTTATTTCATTTCGGAAATTGAGGTTTTATTTCATATGAAATAAGCCCCCAAAAATTAGGGAATTATTTCATTTATGTTTGGGCGTTATTTCATTTCGTTGGGGGTTAATTTCATTTTCAAAATTGGGGCTTTATTGCATATGAAATAAGACCCCACGCTTTGGGGGGTTATTTCATTATTTTTTTGGGGGGTTATATTTTGGTGGGTTATTTCATGCCGCCTTAAACAAATATATAAAAAAAATTTAATTGATAGCTTTAATAATTTTCTATTGAAAATTTTCTGTATAGCCAGAAAAATTTTGGAAAGGAAATTTTCTTTATAGCCTCATGATATAAAAACCTTCCTGATAATCTCGAAGAATTTAAATACAAAAGATTGCCTAAAATTTCCTATAATTTACATGAAAAATTTTTCGTTGTCAGAAACTTTTTTATAGAAAATTTCTCGTTGTGAGGATTTTTTTTAATAGAAAATTTTTCGTTGTCAGGAATTTTTTTAATAGAAAATTTTTCGGTGTCAGGAATTTGTTTAATAGGAATTTTTTATAGAAAACCAGCATACACCCGCTACTTCGTTAGCGTCTCCGTTTTCTTCGTGGACATATTTGTATAAAGGTTTAAACTTGTTTAAATTCTAGCATTTAACCCACTACTTTAGTAGAACCAAAAAGCTAATAAAAAAATGTTAAATTTCCCGTATTTCCTTTTTTGCGTACTATTTTTTTCTCCCATTAAAGTATCAAAAATTTCAGTATTGTAGTGGTGGCCCATAATTTAGTACGAATATGTCAATGAATGGAGGGAAATGTTTTGTAAAAAAGTACCAAAAATAGTTACGATTTTTACCCCTTAAATGTTCGAATTTCGAAAAAGTACCAAATTTTTATACGTATTCTTTTGATAAGTTTCGAATGTGGTCCTAACTTTGTTTCTATGTTTATTGGTTCAAAAGATGGCAAACAAGTACTAAAAGTCAGATGTTACCCGTTTACTCCCTAATAGGGCCTTATTTCAAAAAGTACCAGACACCTGTCCGCTTATTTTTCTAAAGAACAGCGATAAGTATTACCTTTATTTTGCATCTCTTTTAGTTTTGGAGATATAACGTTACCGAATTTTCACGTTTTTACCCCCTAAACATTCGAATTTCGAAAAACCCCGTCTTAGTGGATCGATTTGGGAAGTGACCAATCGCTTGTCCAAGTTGCTAGGGTCAGCGGTTTGGGGTGGGCGATGCTGAATGAGTCAGTCACTCATGCAACTCTTTTATATATATAGATTGTTCTTTGTCAGGAATTTTCTATAGAAAATTGTTCGATGTCAGGAATTTTCTATAGAAAACTGTTCGTTGTCAGGAATTTTGTATTGAAAATTTTTCTTTGTCAGAAATTTTTTTTAGAAAATTGTTCGTTGTCAGGAATTTTCTAGAGAATATTGTTCGTTCTCAGGAATTTTCTATAGAAAATTGTTCGTTGTCAGGAATTTTCTATAAAAAAATTTTTCGTTGTCAGGAATTTTCTATAAAAAAATTTTTCGTTGTCAGGAATTTTCTATAGAATATTTTTCATTGTCAGGAATTTTCTATAAATTATTTCTCGTTGCCTTAAATTAGTCTTAAATTTTTTATAAAAAATCCCTCGTTGTCTATTATTTTTTAAAGAAACTTTCTTGTTGGCTTGAATTTCCTCTAGCAAATTTTAAGTTGACTTGAATTTTCTGTAGAAATAATTGCATTGGCTAGAATTGTTTAAAGACAAACTTCCTCCATTGTTTGGAATATCTCAAAAAAAGTTATTTTTTATTTTCAAGAAAAAAAATATTTTTGTTTACTAATTAATCATAGACTAAAACAAGAAATAAATTGCTTTACGAATCTGTTCGAGGTTTTTTTTTTTTTTGATGATAAATGAAGGTTAATATTGTGTTTAAACAAATGCTGGTTAAATCTAGCCAACAAGTTTAATTAAAAGATTTAATAATTATTATTTTTTTTTTTTTGCTTTTTATTATTAAAATTTATGTTTTTGAACATTTGCTAACTGTGTTTTTTATTAAGAGACATAAAAATTATTAAAACTAAAAAATTTAAACAGTTTAAAAAATACCTTTAAAAAAATTACATGACAGACTTTAAATTTTAATTGTTATATTTTTTAAAGATTTTTGTTTTGTTTTAAAACTTTTTCATAATAAAGGAACATAATTTTTTTTTTAAGCAGCTCAATACTATAATTTGGTATATCTTTTCGTCAAGGCCGAGTAGTTTTTCATTTATAACTCTATATTTCATTATCGTTTTATTGTCCATACATAGATAAAGTATTTGAAGCGTTAAGGCAATAATTATTTAAGCCAAAAAAAGTACTGAGACTTTTTCAAAGTACATATTTGAGCATTTTAGCTTAACTAATTTTTTGCTTGAAATTAACAACAACAAAAAGATGAAACAAGTCAGGGTTTAAATTAAATTTTTATTCTGCACTTGTATTTGCAACAAATTGGTTTTATGTTTCTTACGCTCTTTAAGTTTTTTAATTTAAAATTATAAGCCAAAGTTAAAAACAAAACTAGTCTTACTAAAGTAGCGAACTTCATGCTCGAAAGGCATTAATTCTTATATGTATGTATGTATATGTAAATGTTGAAATAATAATTTTAGCGTTATTTTGTTATTTTTTCATTTAGTCTTATCTTTAGTATATTAGAAAAAAATTAATGAAACTTTAAAATCAAACAAGTTTATAATAATATTTCAAAAATTTTAAATTGTATACATAACAGGAATTTTATTTTATCAATAAGATTTTGCGAAATTGTTTCAAAAACTTGCTTATATTCCTTAAGCGAATATAGAAAAATAAGACAAAAACAAGTAAAAGTGTTATATTCGGCAGTGCCGAATCTTTAATACCCTCCACCGAGAGTTCAGGATGTCGGCTTTATATGTGATCTTTAAATTATAACTTAATCCTTATAAAACCTGCAATACAGTATTAAAAGTATTCATCTATTTTTTATGATTTATTGCACTTGGGTTCACTGTAAAAACGAAAACTGATTTAAATTTAAAAAATTGCGATATTAATTTAAAAATTGATTAAATTTGCACCAGTACACAAATTAATAATAAATATTAATTAAATATTTTTGTTTGTTATTAACAACACTTTATAAATAAATGTTGTTGATATAAGTGAACGTTTAATTCACTTGAATAAATTTTTAATTAAAACTGATGTTATTTTTTATTAATGGTTTGATTGGAAAATAATATTTTTTCTGTGCTCATAACTCTTTTCCTACTCAACCGAATGTGTTGGATTTAAATTCCAAACTTGGGAAAACTGGAAAGAATTTGCACCAATATTTTTATCATCTGCTGAGTCTTTCGAAATTAGAATTTTTTAAGGACCGAGAATATATACATATTATGTTTAGATTATGGGTTTTTTTCAATTCCCAAAGCTAAGCCCGGCGAAGCTCTGCGCAGGAAAGAAACCCTGGCGCTAATAGACTGGCTCACTGCCAGCTAGCCTACCGGGGCACTTTTAAGAGAATATTAGTAAAGTTTCACACGGAATGAGAAACTTTTGCGTTTTCTTTTCTAAAAAAAAATGTATCATAAGTGTTGCATGTTACTTGGCAACTCTTTTAAATGCTTACCTGATTATTAAGAATGCAGCACTTCTTTCACGTTTTCTTTGGTAAAGTTTCGGCATGAAACAATAAAGTACAATTAGCGTTTAAGATTTGAAGCCCTTTTATGCCGCTTATTTCTAATAATATAATTACCGGGAACATCATGAGAAAAAACGCATAACACTTTTAAAATAACACATATTTTTCAGAAAATAACATACAGAAATTTAAAAGGCAGAATAAATGCAGAATATTACTCAGGGCGTGTGTGAAAAGGTAGCAAAGTTCTATGGTGAAATTTTTTTTCACCTCAAGAGAATCAAAATTTGACTTCCATTAGTACTTTGCTACCGTTTAACACACATCCTCAGAAAATAAAACGCCATTAGTATACCCTCCTTCACCACTTTCTATATATATATATATAATAAGGGTAAGCCTTCAATTGGATATATGCATTTCACTAGACATTTTAAGCCAACTTTTCTTACAGTGTAACTAAATAAAAACTCTTAAATATACAATTGTTAGTTTTTAAATTCCATATTTCTTTTTACTTTTATATGTTTTCATGTATACAATTTATTAAGCTTATTTTCGCCTTATTTCTTTTTTATTTTATAGATGTCAAAACTATACTCAAAGGCGTCAGTGGACGTTTACGATCAGGTGAACTCACTGCCATTATGGGACCATCAGGAGCGGGTAAAAGTACCCTGCTTAACATATTATCAGGATACAAGTAAGTTTAATAATATTCCATGTTTCTAGCTCTCATTAAGGGTATAGCATTGAGGCAATTAGGAAAAAGTGTTTAAGTGTATTTTTACTTTTGTATGTGATTTTAAAAGATGTATTCCTTCGGTAATTGTTTTCAAGGCTTTTATTCCTAAATACAATTTGAATGTCAAAGATCATGAGTTTAGTAAAATTTTAACTTCAAATAATAGTGACCATTAAAAACTATAAGATGAAACCGATTTTGCTATGACCTTCTGAAAATTCGTACAACATTATTGAAACTTTGCCCACGATACTTTTGCACATGCAGGTTAGGAATACTTTAGACTATCACACAAGTCTAATGCATTTTGAGGAAAATACAATCTTGTCATTATACCCACACCACAATAGGGGAGAGAGTATTAAGCATTTGTGCTGATGTGTGTAACGCCTTAAACTATTGGTCCTAGATCCACCTTAAAGTATACCGATCGACTCAGAATCACTTTCTGAATTGAACTAACGATGTCCGTCCGGCTGGCAGGCTGGCTGGCAGGATGGCTGGCTCGCTGTCCATGTAACCTTATGCGCAAAGTACAGGTCGCAATTATGGAGATAATTTGATAAACTTTGGGACATAGACTCTTATTGGCACAAGGACCAAGCCTATTGAAAGTAGGCCAAATCGTAGGACCACGAGGGAAGATAAGGGGGAAATTTATTCCTCTCAGAAACTATCAAACCGATTTTAAAGAAATTTAAAACATAGATAGAACCATATCTTTATGGGCACAAAAGGAATGCGTTTGTAGGATCACGAGGGGAAATAGGGGCAATTTCTGCCTCTCAAACCGATATTAATGAAATTTTAAACATAGTTGGATCCATATCTATATAGACACATAAGCTATACATTTTTTCAAAAAAAGGACCACAAGGGGAGGTAGGCGGCAACTTCTACCCTTTCACAAACATTCAAACCGATTTTAATGAAGTTTATAAACATTGGTAAATCCATATTTATATGGTGGTGTAGGGTATCATATGTCGGGCTTGACCGACTATACTTTCTTACTTGTTATTAGTTGTAATTGATTTTGTGAAAATTTTCAAACAACGATTCGATCAGTCAAATTTCTTAAGACTTGTGTGATAGTGTAAAACGGCCTTTACTCACATTTGGTGTATGTCGACTCAAGCACTTTTTTCCTGTTTGCCACAGAGTTAAAAATACAACAATTCCATAAATAAAACTTCCTGAAATCAGGAAAAAATTTTATATAATTTTTTAATTTTTTTTAATTAATCAAAATTAATGATAAATATAACTCATATGCAAAATATCAAGAAATTTGAATTTAAAATAACATGCAATTTTATAGTTTATAACTTTTTTGAATTGTAAAAACGTTTCATATCCACAATCGCGATGTCATTTAAAACGTTTTTCCACTGCGGAATCGGATTTTAAAACGTTATTCCAATTTGCAAAACCATTAGTTTGTATCATTTTTTAGTAACTTACAACGTTCTTTCACTGGCTGACTCGTTGTACAGCATCTTGAAGATGTTAAGGTGCATAATTTTGGATGGTATGATGTTTAAACAATGTATGAGAGTAATGTTAACGATAATTTTCAAAAAAAAAACAGATTTTGCAAAGTGTCTTTTACAACGTTATTCGCGGCTGTGCTTCAATTGTTGCAATCTTTATTTTCTTTATTTTTGATATATAAAAACTCTTATAAAACATTTTTGAAAGTGTAAAGTTTTTATAAGTTTTCATCTTTTTGGATGAAGTTTCCTGACGATCTGGCCTAAGAAACAAATGAAATGCGCATAGGAATAGCTTATCATATCAACAATAAATGTTCAGTGTTTTTATCAATAATAATTAAGCACGAATAACAAAATCTTTTAAATTAAAATTCCCAAAAATTATTTTGATAAGAAAACCGCTAAAATTTTCTACAAAATATTATTCGACAGCTTTAATTTTCCATATTAAATTTGTTGATATATTATATTTTTTATATAAAAAGTGTCTCGAAACTTTTTGATACATATAAAAAAAAGTTTTCAATAGTTACATTTTCTTTAAAAAAAAATTCTCGAAAGCTTAAACTTTTTAAAATATATCTCGATAGATACAATTATTTATCAATAACTTCTCGATAGCTAATATCAATGGTTTACAGCCAAAAATTACTAAGAACACCACGTGCCTAGATAAGTTAACTTTGACCTCCTGAACACGAAAAAACGCTGTAATTTTTTTTTTCATTAGTTAAGTTTTTTAGATAACGGTACTTTTGTGTTTTTCGGTGTATGGTCCCACTCAAACCCTTGTGGAGCCCAACCGAAAAGTCCGATCGATAAAAATTTTTATCTGATAAGAATTGGCTGAGTTATGGCACCTCAAAGACGACAATATTTTCATCCCATATAAAATTCCGCCTTTTTTTAACCATCAGTTTTAACGTACTTAAAAAAAACGGAATTTTATATGAGATGAAAAATATTGTCGTTCGACAAAATCCTTAATAAAAACTTTATTTTTCAAATTGCGCTTAAAACGTTGGTAATCAAATATACTATTTGGTTAAAACATAAAACATTCCAGATATTTAACATAACGTAGAAAAAAAACGAAATAAAAATGAAAAAAACGTAAAAAATAGGCAAATTTCGAACTTAACTGCCATAACTCAGCCAATTCTTATCAGATAAAAATTTTTAGCACATCGACGGAAAAGGCATTCAGTTGCCTTTCCAACGATATGCCATTTATTTCGATCGGACTTTTCGGTTGGGCTCCACAAGGGTTTAAGTGGGACCATACACCGAAAAACACAAAAGTACCGTTATCTAAAAAACTTAACTAATGAAAAAAAAATTACAGCGTTTTTTGTGTTCAGGAGATCAAAGTTAACTTATCTAGGCACGTGGCGTTCTTGGTAATTTCCCAAATTAAAAATTTGTAAAGCAGTGTATTTTATACAGAAAAGTACTCGATAGCTTAATTGTATATCAAAATTTGTATTTTTCGACAGCTTATATTTCATATAAAAAACTTCCCGAAAGCTTAAATTTTCTTAAAAGATCAAATTTAGATCAAAATGAGGAAAGTTTCTCGATAGCTAAGACTGTTTTAAAAAATATTGTTAACTTAAATTACACAGCGGAACAAAATTGAACTTTTTGTGTGTTGATTCGAAGTTTGGTGCAATTTTGTACTAATTTAAGGTCGCTGATTTCAAATTTATTCTCCGTTTTTCTCTATCACCTCGCATTTTTAAGAATTTTTAACTTTTTTCCAAAAATTAAAAGTTCAAAAAATCATAACATCACTGTTCATAAAGTGGTTTTCAGAGTTCTTCTTCTGTTTTTTAAGATGTGATTGTTAGCTTTGAAAATATTTTCAATTTTTGGAAATCACAAATAGCTGAGTAATGGGTGATTAAGTAAAGAAAAATAATTCCAAAAAATTAAAATTTTTAATTTTAAAAATCATGAAAAACGTAAAAAACGTAAAGTCACATAACCTATGAACAAAATGAGACATATACTACGTTTAAACGCACCACTTATTCGCAAATAAATATATTGCAAGAAGAGAATATTGCCGCAAAAACAGTGAATTAAATTTTTATTTGCGAAAAGCTTACTTACGAAAACAATTCCTGATTAACGACACTATTTGCAAATAAGATTTAAAGCATTGCCACACTTTTAACCGTTTATCGTTTTTGTTTCGATGTGGAACATTCATACGAAAACAAAAGTAAAATTAATTCAAAATTGTGGGAATAAAATTCACAAAAACACAACAAATTTTAATTTTTTCATTATTCATTAAAAAAATAAAAAGGTTATAAACATACAGTGCTACCTAAGGCATAAATTTTCCATCCGGCATCACATAAAAATAAGAATTTTTAGTAAGAAAATTGGAGTATAAAGTTAGTTAATCGCAAATAATTTTTATTTGCGAATAGTCTACGTATAAACGTAGTAATAGATCATAAAAATCGATGAACGCGTTTCGCTTTTATTCACAATTAAGTGAAGTTAAGTGAAAAAAACGTCTATTAATAGAACAGCAGCAAACACACACACACACATTAAAAAAGTTATTTTTGTATTGAAATCGCGATTTTTATCAATTTAATTGTCTCAGTAAATTGTGAATTAAATCAAAAGTTAAACCCAGAGAAAAAACATGTTTAAATATGGTCACCTCCAACCAAACTATTTTTAAAGAAAATGTTAAACATATTATGTTTAATATAACCATATTATTGTCAGCGATAACCATGTTATGGTTAAATTAGGCCTCCATCAAGAAGCCCCAAACATATTATTGTTGCCTCCAAACATGTTATGGTTAATAATAACTAAAATTTGCTTTGCACTTACAATAGCATGGTTGGTTTTCAACTATAGTATGTTGCTCTTGAAAAAGAGGAAAATACTATTGTTAATTTAAAAACAAAGTATTATCATATTTTACCATAACATTTTTAGAGGCAACCATAATATAGTGATGAGTTCTTGATCAAGGACTAATTTAACCATAATATGGTTGTCGCTGTCAATTATATGGTAATATTAACCATGATATGTTAAAAATTTCGTTTAAAAATAGTTTGGTTGGAGGTGACCATATTTAAACATGTTTTTTCTCTACGTGTATGCACCGATTACAATGAAATAAAGCTCATTTCATTCGAAATATGTTAAGCTAACTGTTTTTATACCAAAACCGTGATTTTTTTATGAATTTTTAAATAAAAAGTTTTTATTATTTTTTTTTTTAATTCAAACTACTGGGCAATTTAAAAAAAAAAAAGTAAACACGGCTTAAAGATAATATTGTTAGCGAATTTTGTTTTTTTTTTTAAGTGAATATGGTGCAGCGTTTTCAAGTTATTGCAATATATGTAGTGGAAGTGTCTTAATTTCAGATAAAACGGTATATCCCGATAGAAAAAAAATGAGTGCAGATTTGAATTCGTCCCAAATAACCTTGAATACAATATTTATTTCTTAATCAACAAAAACCTTGTTCCCTTGTCTCAGTTATAAATTATTTTTCGACAGTTTAAACTTTATATTAAAAATTACTCATTAGATTTGTGATCTATAAAAAAAAATCTCGAAGGAAAAAATTTTTTAAAAAAAATTTCTCGATACCTTTAATTTTTCATAAAAATTCTCCATAGTTAAAGTTTTTTATATAAAAATTATCGCTATAATTAAAATTGTTATTAATAATTTTAATTAATTTTCATGTTGTAAAATTCCTTTCTTCATAAAAATAATTTAATGAAAATAAAATTTGATGAACTTTAGCCTAATTAAAATATTTAAATTTGGATTAAAAACCATTAATATTTCCACAAAATAACCCCAATACTAATTATTGTTAAAGCTAAGGCACGAGCTCTATGTTAACATTTGACCTTCAAGTTGTGCTGAAAAAGGTCAACACGAAAAAAGAAAGACAGAAAATAATAAACCAAAGAAAGAAAAAATGTACTTTGGTCTTTAAGAAAAATTCTTGACAAAAGTCCGGAAAAACAGAAGTTAGGAAAAAGCATGTAAAATCAATTAAAAATAGATAATCATTTAAATACAATTTGGTTTAAAGATTGATGTTTGACTATTGACTGCCATCAGTCGTCGATGGCAGTGAGTGTTAAACGGCAAACCCCTCTGAAGAGATTCAGTGGCTGCAATCGAAACATGTAAGGCAAAAGGCCAGCTGCAGTCAAGAATGAAAAATTATCAATAACAATTTTAATTAATTTTCATGTTGTAAAGTTCCTTTCTTCATCAAAATAATTTAATGAAAATTAAATTTGATGAACTTTAGCCTAATTTGGATTAAAAACCATTAATAGTTCACAAAATAACCACAATACTAATTATTTAATTATCGCTATATTAATTGAATCACTAAGTGCAGAAAGGGAACTAGTAATTCAAAACAATAATTTCAAAACAGTGTAGTTAATAACAAAAAATGCAAGTTTACTGTTCTAAGCTCGTAGAGGGCAGAACCGACTCTATTTTGAAGTTGTCTAAGATGACACCTTTTACACTAGTTTCTTCTGGTTCTGAAAGGGAACTCCTTTCTGCGTTAGTGATTCAATTGTTTTTACAAAATTTCTCAACTGCCTAGATTTTTTTTTTTTTTTTAATTTATCACTATAATTCCTTCGCATTTACTTAAACTGTGTTCTTCTGTATGAAACATATTTATTAACCGTAAAGTACAAACAACTTTATTATTCTCAATTCTCAACCTTGAGCAAGGCATTAACAACCCATATACATTTAAAGCGAAGAAAAACTGAGACATGTATTTTCCTTATCAATATAATAAAAATTATTAGTGAAAATTTTATAAAAGACTTTTTATGAAAGTTGACGACCGTCCACATTGTAAAACTGAGCCCGATTCTTTTTTTTTTTATTCATGAAAGACCATAAGTAAATTATTACAGAGTAAAATTACCTAATTGTTGTTGCTAAGTATTAGTTACTATTCATAAATTATTTAAATATTGTCAGAGTGGATAAATTCACATGGGAACAAAATTGCCGCAGCAAATGTGCGTGTATTATACGGTATATAGATGACTTACTTCCCAGTAAAAAAAATTTGTGTTTTTTGAAGCACTACAGAAAAAAAGCGTAAAATGTAAATGATACAAAACAAAATAAACAAATAAGCTGAAATTTTAGTGTTAACAACGAAGAAAGTTTTAAAGCGCAAAAAATAAACATATAATATGGTCTACGTCTACGAAAATAATGGAAAAAAGGCATTTAAACAAGTAAAAGTAAAACATTAATAAATATGTTTATATAGCTAGCCTTTAAAAGAGCACTTTAGGAGTGCTTTTATGCATGTTAAAAGCAGCGCTTATAGCCAGCAGAAAATAGTCCTCCAAACCGGGAACACCTCATACAAAAATACGGCATCCCATCAGCAGGTTTGAAGCGATTTGAGGTATGAATTCATACAAAAAACCTGCTCCTCTTGCAGCAAATTTTTTACTGGGTTGGTTTAAAAAAATTACTTCAAAAAATATATTTCTATTTAAAAAAAAAATAAAATAAAAAGTTCTTAAAAAAATTAAAATTTTTTTTTTTCTTTTAACCACGCGACGGAAATGCCGTTTAATTAAATTTTATTAAACGTTCTTCTTAATTAAGTACATGTGTTTAAAATGTTCAAATTAGACGTGTCATTCAAGTTTATTCAGAAATTAAAAAAAAAATCGTTCTTTAGACTTTGCATTGAAAAAGCGTATTCTTATCAATTGACAAAATTTTTTGTTAAAACGTTGTTTAAAACACATTTTCTTAGTGGGCATTTTAAAATCGAATATTTTATACATTCAAACAGAATTAAAAAATTTGCATTCGCATTTTAACATGCGTTTATTTCACAAAATGACCTGATTTTTTGTTTATTTATTTTTATACTCTCAACCACCCTAGTGGTGCATGGCGGTATACTAAGTTTGTCATTTCGTATGAAACTTTTTAATATTTATCGAAGCCCCCATAAAGTTTATCGAATCCCTCTGCTGAAAGCACGCTCACTTGAGAAAAACTAAACAGAAAAAACCAATATTGATTATAAATTTTTTTTAGTTCTCCAATGCAGTTTTCGAGTTAAATGAAACATAATCAGCTCTCTTGGAAAACATCTATGAATCCATATGTTAACAATCTCTGTAAAAATTCATATTTTTGTTACAAACCGTACGTAAATTGGTGACAGAATGCACCTAATCTCATTTAATTTTGCAAAAATTCATTTTATACACGCAGAGAAAAAATATGGTTGGGCATGGTTACGGCAACGACACTATGTTTAATGTAACAATATATTGTTTTCGTACAAAAATAATTGTTTTTTTTTTATTTAATATCAACAATATTATAGTTACTGTAAACATATCAATGTTTATCGCAATTATGAATTTGAGTTTTGTTGACCGAAAAATAATTATTTTTCTAACAACTTAATTATGATAACTTTCTAAACATATTATATTTCTCACAACTATATCATGATAATTAATAGCCATAACATGATAACTTTCTATACATTTATCATATTATGTTAAAGATGCAATCAAGCTATTTTTACTCTTATCATATTATGTTAGCGCCACATGTAAAATAATTTTGAAGCAGTTGTGTCGTTTTTTTATTTGTGAGCGGTTAAACAATTAAAAGATAAATTCCCATAAAAAAATAAGTTTAAAGAAATTAAAAACTAAAATATTAGCGTAGTTCATTCAAGTATGAGTGATGTAATAGTGTAAATGCAAAATATCATAGTTTTTTTTGTAAAATCCAACAACAAAACACACAGAGATTTCGTTATATTTTATAAAAGTGCTACGATATTTCATCAACATCTTAAAATCGAAAAAATGAACACACGCGGTTGCCTATGAAAACCACAGATTTTTCATTTGCTCTTTTGCAAGCCTTATATTGAACTCCGCTATTTGATTAACACTAAGAAAAATTGTAAAAAGCCACAAAATAAAAATCGATGCAAAAATATTTCAATTATGACAGCTAGGAAAGGTGCTGTATCATAATATGATTGCTTATAAATTTATTATGATTAACATGATGATAATATGATTACTTCTTAGCTTATTATGATTAAAATGACAATAATATGATTAATTTCTTAGCTTATTATGATTAACATGACAATAATTTGATTACTTCTTAACTTAGTATGATTAACAGAATTATAATATGATTAAGGGAAAAGTATTATGATGTAATAGTACGATAGGCCTGCCATACGTCCTGGTTTTCCAGGATTGTCCTGGTTTTAGACTACTTGTCCTGGTGTCCTGGTCCACTATTTAATTGTCCTAGTTTTGTGTACAGGTCAGCTTTAGTTGTTAACAAAGGTTAAGATTTCTGTTATAACACTGCTAACATAAACTAATTGTATAAAGAACTTTAATTAAATTCAACTGTTATCTGGTGTAAAGCTGGTAAAAGCTTTCAATAATATTAGATGATAGTCAATCCTCTTTCAAATTTTGTTTTAACTAGTTACTGTAAAAAGTAATACCGTGTAAACAACTTTTATAAGTAATCGAAAACCGATAACAAATTGCTTTCTCTAAGGCAGCCCATACACGTTTCAATTCAATTTCAATTGATTAGTATGACAGTTGTCCAGTTAGTTGAAGAAAAATCAAAAGAGTTGGATTTTTTCAAGTTGAGTACTTAGTCTGCTCATTGGACAAAGGAAAGAAACTTGTTAAAGACTGAAACACTGGAGAGTATTATTCCATGTAAGTTTGATTTTAATATGACATGCTACCTGTTTTATAACTATATCAAAGACCGAAATCAAGTTCTAGAAAAAGTGCAATCTTCTGAAAATAATTTTAGTTTAGAACATTTTAAGCTCAACTTTTTATTATTTTTCATCGTTTTTATGTACATGAAATACACGTTAATTATACCCACACCACAATAGTGGAGAGGGTATTATGCATTTGTGCTTATGTGTGTAACGCCTTAAAATAGTGGTCCTAGACCCACCCTAAAGTATACCGATCTACTCAGAATCACTTTGTGAGTCGAACTAACGATATCCGTCCGGCTGGCTGGCTGGCAGGCTGGCTGTCAATGTAACCTTGTGCGCAAAGTACAGGTAGCCATTTTGGAGATAATTTGATAAAATTTGGGTCATAGGCTCTTATTAGCATAAGGACCAAGCCTATTGAAAATGGGCCGAATCGTAGGACCACGAGGGAAGATAGGGGGAAATTTCTTCCTCGAAGAAACTATCAAACTTATTTTAATGAAATTTAAAAAATAGATAGAACCATATCTATATGGACACAAAATGTATAAATTTTTAAAAAAATCGGACCACGAGGGGAGATAGGGGCAATTTTTGCCTCTCAACCGATTTTAATAAAATTTAAACCATAGATAGACCCATATTTATATGGACACATTAGCTATACAGTTTTTCAAAAATAGGACCACAAGGGGAGGCAGGGGGCAATTTCTGCCTCTCACAAACTTTCAAACCGATTTTCATGCAGTTTATAAACATAGATAAGTCCATATTTACATGGACACATAAGCATGATGTGTTTTTAGATACTGTGGTGTAGGGTATCATATGGTCGGGCTTGACCGACTATACTTTCTTACTTGTTTTTTTTTTCTATATTGTTGGACTTAAAAATAAAAACTGGATGGTTTTTACATATCGCACCCTAAATACTAAACTGTAACAACTCAAAATTCTTAAATTTTCAGGAGAGCCAAAAAACAGTTTATGTTAAAATGGTGCTAATATTTAAAAAAAATATATTCCTTCCCTAATGAAAAAAGTCCAATTTGAAGAAAGTTTTGCTATGCCTTTTTCAATTTTGTAAGTAGCTAGAGATGTGAAATGAGAATTAATTTATGAAAAAAGTAATTTTTGAAAAATTTGAGTTGTTACTAGGGATGCCAAACGGGAAATCCCGAATCCGAATTTTTGGGGATTTTTAATATATCAAGTTTTGTGTACAAAAATGTTCGTTTTTATTGAATTTTTATACTCTATACAAAAAAAAATTATTAAAAATTATATTTCAGTTGTATTTTTTATTTTTATTATTCTTATTTTTTTTTTTTTTAAATATATGTTCTATATATAATACCTTTTGAAAATTCATAAATAAATAAAAAACAGTGTTTTTATTTAAAATAAATCCTGAATCCCGGGATTTTCTAAAATCAATCCCGATTGGCATCCCTAGTTGTGATACTTTAGCATTTAGGGTGCGATATACTACATACCTTTGTATAAAAAAAAAAACTTTTCTGTTGGTATAATTTTTTATCCATTTTTTCCATGTGTCCTGGTTGATAGGTTCAAATATCTGGCAGCCCTATAGTACGAGTATATTTAGTCATAATATGATTCAATAATAATCTTAATATGGTGACTACAATCATAATTCTTATCATAATATGTTGCTCTTAGAAAGATAACCATATCGCTCATTTGCTGCAAGACCGGCATAACTCAAAAAAATCCATTTCGAGATAAACCCATTTAAAGTTTTTGATTTGTTCTAACTACTTAGAAAAAGAGAAGACACATTCTCTTGAACTTTGGGAAAGTACAAAAGATATAAAGATGATGATGATGATAAAGATGATGATGATTTAATACACAATATAAAGAAAAATAAAGCGAACAATTCTGCATCTCTAACTCCCAAATTTAATTTTTTGAGTTATGCCGGTCTTGCAGCAAATGAGCGATATACAAACACCACTACGTGATAAAAGACCAAAAAAATTACTTTTTGCTTAACTTTTTTCAATGTGCAATTGCATTTAAAATAAAAACTTAAGTTAACTTCATTACGATCTGTGACATAAGAAATATTTAGTATTAAAAACTTTAAAAACCTATAACCGCAGAGAAGTGATGATTGTATTAAGATAGGCGCTAATTTTCAAAAATCAGCTGTAACGTTTTAAATTGCTCCTCTCAAAACAAAACAAAAAATAGATTTAAGGACTTTTTCCATTTTGCCACAGATCTTATAACATTTTTTTTATGTCAAGTTTTCTATGGAAAATTTTTTTACAATTTCAATTATAAATGTCTATTGAAATACATCAGCCATTACAAATTATTTTTTTACATTTTTTTTCAATCATCCGCATATTAAAAGATATTTTTTAGCTTTAATGATATGTTATGATAGCTGTAATTAAAATTGCATTTTAAATTAACGTGCTTTTAAGAAAAATAAATCAAGTAGAAAAGTAACATTTTCAATTTCCTTTCAATTCTATATGATTTTACATTCATATTGATGCAAAGTTGCTAAGCGTTGCTTTTCATCAATTTAATTTAAAAGATTATTTGCAAGAATAAGTTTATAAATATTTGTATGTATATAAAATATGATAAAATTTCCTTAATGCAATTAAAATTCTTTTAAATAACAATGACCTTATAGATTAAATTGTATGCCTTTGGGTTTAATAATAATAATAATAATAATAATAATTTAAAATATAACAAGAAACAATAGTCGGTCAAGCCTGACCATATAATACCCTAAAGGGATCCATGGAAAATTTTGGACCCGTCAGAACGAAATCATTTAAATGAGTTTAACTGCCTAAGTATTCCACAAAATTCGAAAGATATCTTTCTCTCGCAAAACTGCACGTAATACAAAAACAAAGTCTAAACATTTTATTTTTGTTTCAAATGTATTTGTGCGAAAGAAAGAGTTCGGTCGACATCGTCAAATTAAATTAGATATTTTCATCTATATGATAAAGGGGGCTTATACGGGACAGGCGCGGATTCAGGGGGGGGGGGGGAATAAGGAAATCCCCCCCCCCAAAATTATAAAAAAATGTTTTGTTTATTTCGATAATACAAGAATTCCCAATAATAATATTTCTTTTTTCAATATACAAAATTTTTGGAAATCCCAGCAAAATTTTTTTTGTTTTTTTTTTATCTTAATCATAATAGTTATTTATTATATATTTTAATGAAACATCTAGTTTAACGTATTCAAATATTTATTATTCTACATTCAATCCCAGCAGGTGCCATCTATATCCCAAGACTAAACGTTTGACTTGATAATGCGTGTGGTTGAATTATTAACAACCCTTAGTTATGTATATGTTTTATGAATCCAAATTCTATTAGATAATTTTTGACGAAAGCACGGATTTGTCGGGGAAAAGCTAGATTTCATTATCTTTAAGATGTTTCAACATACAACAAAAAGTTGTAAGGGAAGAATTTATTGGCTTTATTGTAAACGCATTTGAAGAGGCTTTAAAGGATATTGATGACGTTGATGTGTTATCAATAGTTCTGAAAGCTTTGACAAATTTTGGTCTTGACCTAAAAAATTGTGTAGGAGATGAAACATATGGGTGTCCTCTGTTGTCAGCAGAAAATTGAACTGTTAAAAAACTCTAGAAACCGTGACAAATACGAAACAAGTCTTGATATTCCAATAAATCAAACAACTCAATTTCCAAAAGCAATAAATTGCCATTATACATAAAGTTGTATCATTTGCTAAAGAAACGACAACATTTTTTATATAATCATCCCAAGCAAAACGCA
This sequence comes from Pollenia angustigena, assembly GCA_930367215.1. Lineage (NCBI taxonomy): Eukaryota > Metazoa > Arthropoda > Insecta > Diptera > Polleniidae > Pollenia > Pollenia angustigena. Next base: position 180,277,022 of record OV884057.1, on the reverse strand, counting down.
GTTTTAGCAAAGGATTTTGGAGCCAAACTCTCTACATTTTGCGAGACAAGATGGGTGGACCGTCACGACTCAATTTTACACTTTGCAACAAGTGTACATCATATAATAGAAGCTATGGAAAAAACATCTTAGTGGAAAGGTAGTATCTCTACCTTTATATTGAGGAACTCACTTAGTACTTTTGAATTTATTTGCGGAATATACATATTAGGTGTGATACCTATTGTAACACAGCCACTTGGTATCATTTTACGAAAGAACGATATTTATCTTCAAAAAGGATCAATCATTATCAATACTTTAATCATGTGCCTTGAAGAGAAAAGAAATAAAGCCGAAGAACAATTTAAACCGAGTTTTGAAAAAGTTTAAGTTATTTGTTTTCAAATCGAAGTTCCAATCGAAAAGACAATATTTGAACGAAATAATCACATCCAAAATGTTGAAGATTACTACCGAGTTGTAGGTTACATTCCTCTTATTGAATTTATTTTCCCAATAGATATCCCAAATGTATTAAACATACCTAAACGTCTACCTCAAAGTGTAATCAAGTCATATACTGATACAGAACTGTTTAAACCACAACTAGCTGATGAACTGATTATATTTGATAAAAGAGAAAAGCACCTACTAACATCTAAACTTGAGCCTGATCTATCAGATAACGTTGTAGATGTTTTAATAAACTGTGATGAAGATATCTACCCAAATCTAAAAAAAATATTTAAAATTTTCGATTCAATGCTCGTCAGTAAAGCTACGAACGGGAGGTCATTTCCTACCCTTCGTCGAATAAAAACATGGTTCAGATCAACAATGACAGAAGATAGACTGTTCTGTCTAAATTTGCCTCACAAGGAAATCATAAATTGCTTATTTTAAAAGATTAAAGTATATTGAACTGATCTTATATTTTATTTAAACTTTTTGTTGAGTTTTTTTATTATAATATACACATATTGTTTTTAATAAACTTTTAAAAACTAATTTTGATTGCAATAAAATGAGTTGGACCTAATTTAATCTTAATACCAACATAATAAGATGGTTTATGAGCACAAAGACCGTATTCCTAAAAGAGGCTTGTGCATGGGGGATATGTGCAATATGCACCAATACGTCTCGTTTGCAATAGGCATGGTCTCCTTGTACCAATTATCTACCAAATTTTATCAAATTATCTCCAAAATTGCTACCTTTATTTTGCACACAAGGTTTACATGGATAGCCAGACGAACGGAAATCGTAAATTCTGTTCCGATAGGTATACTAAAAGGTGGGTCAAGGGCCAATATTTTAAGGTGTCACAAACATCAGTAAAAATACATAATGGCCTCTCCACTTTTGTGATGTAGGTAGAAAACTGATTATTTATTTACACAAAGCCATTAATTATGGGCAGAACATCAATTTGCATTCTTTACTTTGCAACTTATTTCAGTTTCTGGCAATTTGCCTTGGCAAATTGTTGCAAAGCAATCTTCGAACATTTCTTTTATTTTTTATTGTAAAACAAAGAAAAACCAACCAAAAGAGCTTTAGATCTATAGAGCTCTAGAGCAGACTATTATTCAGCCATGTTCTGGAAAACGAATTCAAGTGAACTTTAAGAAGATTCGCCCAAACACTGATTTAGGAAAATTTGTTTGGTAAGCCTTTATTAAATTTAAAATATTTTTATGAATACGGGCATCAGTGTTTTAAGTTTATTAAAATATTCCGTTTTATTTATTTCGTACTATGAGTACAGCTTAACTTTGTCAGAAATACTCTTAAAATCAGGAAAAACCATCGTTATGTATGAGTAAAAAATTAACTGCAAGTCTCCATTGATTTCAATTTCACGCGATTTCTACTTCCACAATATGGCAGATTCAAAAATAACCTTTATTCTTATCAACATTCTTTTAATTTCTTTTATTTATCTCGAACTTTCTTTTTCAGAACCTCCAATATTGAAGGCAGTGTAACAATGAATGGTCATGAGCGTAACATAAGTGCATTCCGTAAACTATCCGCCTACATTATGCAAGACAATCAATTACATGGTAATTTAACGGTACAAGAAGCAATGACAGTGGCCACAAATTTGAAATTAAGCAAAAAATTCACTAAACCAGAAAAAATGTCAATGGTGAGCAATTTTTTTTTTGTTTTTTCTCTTAATTTTATTTTTACGTTATGAACTTTTTTTTTTTTTGAAAAGTGTTAACGCATCAAAAGAAAAGTAAAAGATTTTTACAAACTCAACAATTTAAATTAAATAAATGAAAAATGTCTATAGAACCTTTTAAAATATATCACTTAAAATTTTTTTACATGTCGAGTAGAAATTTTTGAGGCTATACAAAAGCTATAATTACCAATAACGAAATCACTTTAAAAGTTACTCGTTTTAGATGATAACAGCATTATTTGTGACCATAAAAGCCTTGTTTCCAAAACAAATTTTATTGGTAGATAGCCACAATAAGTTATTAAACAAAGTCAAATAAATTTTAGAGATTTTAAATAGTGGCTAATTGCGTGGACCTAATCGCTTCAAAACCCTAAGTCATAAATTAAAGAGTATTGCAGTGTTTTTTTTTTTTCAAAAATGAACTACAACTATTGTTTTTACCGATAGCTGTCTTTATTAAAAATTTCCGAAACGATCGAACAGTTGATTTTTAAATTGAAAGTTAAATTTCTTTTTATAAGTTATTTGCTTCAACAATGAAAAATTGCTTTGCTGAATAATTCAAATCGAAATGGGATGAACTACACTATGCTAGTTGCAAAATTAGACAAGCCGGCCACATGGCGATTTAGCATAATTCGGGTACGCTGAATCCAATTTAAGCATTTCAACCAAACATATATGGCGGTTTAATAAAATTCGTAAATTTGGCTGCTGCATTGCCTAGGATGCCCCTAGATGGGTAAAATTTATGACCAACCCCACTATACTTTTTATCTCCAAAATTTATTTCTACCACACCTACACGCTGTCCCCATTCCTTAAGGCTAGAGATATATTGAAGAAAAAGTCCCATAAATGCCCGGGAGTTGCCCCTAGTGGAATAAAATATATGACCGACCTTAATTAAATTTTTGTCCTTAACATTTTCTGGATACATACATGCCCCTCATCACCACTTTTTAGGGGGGCTCCCATACAAATATTGCTTTTTATGAAATTCTTAAATTAATTAAAATTTTTCGACTTTTATAAATAAAATCAAAAGTTGCTAACAGATTTTAATCATAAATGGCTTGTTTTGTTAATAGGTTCGTTTTTTATATGTCTGTATAAGAAGCCTAGCTGCATTTTCCAATTTTTTAATGAATTTTTAGAAAACAAAATTTTTGACATTTTGATAAAAAAAATTATATTTTTTTCCAAAAAAAATTATATTTCTAAAACGACTGCTCATATTAAAAAAAGGTTTTTCTAAGTTTTAAAGGAAATTTTATTGCGGAATTTCAGTTTTTTTTTTTTGGTTTTTTTTAATAACCTAAACCGATTTGAGTTACGCGAATATATGTTGTTCCACTTCCTTCATTTTCAAAATAACGGTATATCTCGAAAACAAGAGCTAACCTAAAAAAACGGTGGGCATCATTGGATTCAGCGTACCCGAATAATGCTAAATCGCCATGTGGCAGGCTTGTCTAAAAAAAGTGACGGCGATTACTCAGAAATGCAGTACAGTTCGCTGTGATAGATTAACAGATCTTAAAGTGATTTCGCTTAATTAATGAATGCTTGTTGCACGCAGAGAAGAAATTTAATACGGTCAGTTCCAACATATAACTTTTAGATTGCTCTAAACATTTTATGGTTATTTATTTATTACCAAAGTTTTTCTTGGGATTAACAAAATTAACTATGTAACAAGGTTCGTTTAAATGTTCTAAATTCCCATTTCATAATATTGATGAACTGAAATTTATTGTTGATGGTTTATGCTATTCCTATGCGCATTTCACTGGTTGCTTAGGCCAAATCGTCAGGAAACTTCATCCAATGATTTTAGAAAAACTAAAAATGTTGTACAAATAAAACTTTTAAGCGAATAAGAATTATAAACCCCAGTTTTATTACTTTACTGAATTGCTCTATACACAAGACTTAGGCCCGTTTTCACAACTTACCGATAGCTAAAGGTAGGATTTTATCGGTCGTATAAAAAGGGTTCCATTATTACAATTTTACTTTTACTTACCAGGTAGGATGACCTTAATTTACTTTATCGCTCACTTTAGGTTAAAGTAAAGTTTTAATAATGGAAAACTTTTTTGTAAGGCCGGTTAAAGTGTACTTTTATATATAGGTAAGTTGTGAAAACGGTCCTCAGAGTCTTATAGAATTGTATGTATGGAGCTGAGAATATGTTAAACTAATAATCATTAAATATGACAATAATTTGTTTACCACTATGGCAAGTGAACATTTCAGTAAAGTGGTGTGTGACTTTGTATATGACTCGGAGTTGCCATTCATAAAATGGAAAATCGTACACGGTAAAGTGGTTCCGAACAGATTCCTTGAATGTTGTTATATGTATAGTGGGTGTGGTTGTGGGATGAGCACTATACATATCTCTATAAAGGGTGGTCCAACCAAACCGCACGCAACGATGTTAATTGTAAATAAATAATGATATAAGGATCTATGACAATTATGTGAGAAACAAAATATCGGCAAAATGTTCGCCACGGCTACGGTGGTATACCTACATCCGATGGTCCCTATTTTGAATAACTCGGAGGCACAATTGAGGTTCAATGTCGTTAATGTGCCGAATTATCTCTACTTTAGCTCTTGAATTGTTCTTGGCTTATACTATGTTCACACTTGGGTTCTTAAACGCGTTTAAGCAGCTCGAACGTGATTAAGCTCTAATCACTTCAAAATCGAGATGATTACCCATACATTGAAGTGATTTGTTAATCACTTTAAATTGACATGATTACAACTAAATCACTTCATAAACCACATAGAATTCAGTGGATTCCCCAAATGTAGACCCGCCAACAACCGTGTACAACCGGCCAAGATTTCTGCTTAATGTTTTTTTTTTTTTCTTAAATAATTTATAAATTTTCACAATTACATCATTAAAATTATTAAAATAATCTTCTGATAACTTTATAAAAGTGTTTTTATCCATTTTTAATACTTAAAAGAAATTTAAATTTGTGTGTTGTTTTTTTTTTGTGTGTTTGTGTGTGTGTTTTTTCTTAATCATCTGTCATCTTAATCATCTCAAATGTAATGTGAACGGCTTTGATTAGCTAAATCAACATTTTGCTTAAACGCGTTTAAAAACCCAAATGTGAACATAGCATTATTAACGTAAACTTTTTCTTTTAAATTTCCCCAATGAAAGAAGTCCAACGGTGTGAAATTACATGACCATGGCGGCCAATTAACAACGCCACGACGTGAGATAACACGGCCACTGAATTTCATGCGTTAAAGAGCCATAGTTTTGTTAGCTGTGTGACCAAAAAAATTTACGAAGTGCACGAAGTTCACGAAATCTATTTTGATTTGAACGCTGCTCATTTCTATACCTCTCCATGATTGGATTTTGTCATACATTGAAACAAAGAAATGCCAAATTAAGTTGGGCAAAAACTTGACAAAAGGTGTTACTCACAATTAACATCGTGCCTTATGCTTCCACCGGCATTTATATGCTGTGGCTTAGAGTATTAAATGGTCGGGCTTTACCGATTAAAATCTCATACTTGTTCTTATTATTAACTTACTTAACTTGGTGTGCTTCGCTTTCCCAATTGAAATAAAATAAGTAAAGTTTTTTTTAAAAAAAGATCTCGTTTATTGATAACAAAACAAAAAAATAAATTATGTTCGTTACACAGCGCACCGCACCAATAGCAAACGGCAGGATCGATCGCTATAATTTGTTTTTGTGTATTGTTTGAAATATTCCGAGTGATCAACCAAGATTTTTATACCAAATTTAAAAAAATGTTGCTTTCACCGTTTTAATGACATCCAGAAATTTATATTGTCCTTTCCAATTGAGCCTTCTTTCTGATAGAGTTTGTGTTGTCAAAGCTATTTGTACAAAATTTGAATCCTTACACTCCTACCATTTTTCATATATATAGAAATCTAAATTGTCGTTGTATGGGAGGTGCCACTACCACTTATCTTAACCACCCAACTTTTTGACAGATGTTTTGCATAGATAACCCAACTATTTGTTCCAAATTGAAAAATTGTTACTGTTACTATTATCCAAATATACATAACTTTAAATTTTCTTTGTATGGGAGGTGCCACGGAACTTCTCTTTCCATAAAAATCATCATCCGAATATTTCAAACATTAAACAGAAACATTAAATTACCGAAATCGAACCAGTTGTTCTCCGATGATGTGCTTGGCAAAGAACATAATTTAATTTTTATTTACATATACTTCTGTGAATTAGAGCGTACCACCATAAAGCAAAAAAAAAGTGCTCCATACACCCCTTAATATAAAGTATTGTCAAAGGCGGTTTTTTTTTTTTTTGGCTGTAGGAAAGCCCAAAGAAAAATGGCCCAAAAAATAAAATGAAAAATCCCCCAAATGAAGAATCGCCCAAAAGAACATGAATAATGAATGACCCAAACAGTTAAATATGAAATTTTGCCCAAACAAAACGAAAAAGGGCCAAAAAAAAATGAAAAATTACCCAAAAAGCAAAAACTAATTTTTTCCAAAAAAAAAAATTACCCAATTTGCAAAAAACCAACAAAACTATTTTTAAAGAAACTTATTTTACCAAAACAAAAACCGGCTTCGCTAACTAAAGCTTTTCTGCACAGCCGGCCTTCGGCCGGGCTCAAGGCTTTTCTACTCTATTATACAACAAAAACCGGCTTCGCTAACTTAAGCTTCTCTGCATAGCCGGCCTTTGGCCGGGCCAAAGGATTTTCTCCTCTATGGTATAACAAAGACCGGCTTCGCTAACTAACGCTTCTCTGCGCAGACGGCCTTGGGCGGGTGCAAGAATTTTTTCCTTTATGGTAAACCAAGTACCGGTTTCTCTAAGTAAAGCTTCTAAAATCTGATTTGTTTCCGAACGAAGGCCGACTTCGCAGAGTAGCTTTAGTTAGCGAAGCCGGTCTTTGTTATACCATAGAGGAGAAAATCCTTGCTCCCGGCCGAAGGCCGGCTGTGCACAGAAGCCTTAACTAGCGAAGCCGGTACTTGTTTTATCAAAGAGGAGAAAATCTTTGCGCCCGGACGAAGGCCGGCTATGCTTTCGAGTTTGTAAGCATGTTGTGGACATTATGATACTCTACAAAGTGACATAACGTCCACGGACTTTATGACACTGCTCTGATGGGCATTATGACACTTAAAAGTGTCATAAAGTCCATGGACACTGTGACACTTTTTGCAGTGTCATAGTTATTTTTACAAATAACATGTAGGAATTTGACGTATAATGATAATGAATGATTTAGACAAATAGTATGTAAGATTTGGAAGAAAATTTAAAAATTAAAGATGGGCCGAAAAAATGGGCTATTTTTCATGCAATATTTTTGGGTGATTTTTTATAACGAAAAATCACCAAATTTAAAAAACGAAAAATCACCCAATTATAACGAAAAATAGCCCACAAGTTTTGGGTCACTTTTCATATGAATTCAGGCCCAATTTTACATGGAATTTTTTGGGCGGTTTTTCATTATTTCTTTGGGCGATTTTTCCTACAGCCTTTTTTTTTTTTTTTTTTGCCCAACCCAAAGGTTCGCCTTTTTTAATTATTCTTTATATCTTTGGCATTTACAGTCGGATCATAAAGTGCCTTTTTGAGTAGGTTCGGAAAAAAACTATTTTTTTTAAACCGCCTTGCAAATTTACTTTATATTTGGGGTGTACGGGGAATTTTTATTTTTGTGGACCGGTCTAATGTACATTAGGGCTATAACCAAATTTTTGGTAATGTTTTAGTAATGAAAACACCTGACTTTCGTCGTTTTGCGAAAAAAACCTCACGCAGGGAAGCAAATTTCTTAAACCTTCCAAGAAATTTTGAACCGCGATGAAAATTTTTAAATCTAAGGAAGTGGATAAATTCCAAAATATCATTTAATTGATACGTATAGGAACATATACAAATATCAGTTGTATATTTTTAAAAATTTTCGTGAGATAAAAATGGTTGTTTTCAAACTTCTAGCCGATCCATGCGTGAACTTTTTTAACAATACAAAATAATTTTTAATAATAACTTTTAACGTTCTACACGACTATACTATGCCGTTTTTGATATTCGCAAAAAGTGTGAAAAAGTTATAGTTATACATATAAAGATTAATACAATTATAAGATTATAAATTAAGACAAAATATCTTGAAATTTAAAACGTTTCAAATACATTTCTGTCTAATACTATGTTCACACTTGGGTTCTTAAACGCATGTAAGCAGCTCAAACGTGATTAAGCTCTAATCACTTCAAAATCGAGATGATTACCCATACATTGAAGGGATTTGTTAATCACTTCAAATTGACATGATTACAACTAACTTGGTGGCCACACGATCAAATTTTGCCTTTCAATTTGCAATACACTCTCAGTTTTTTACTAACACACTCACACTTTTTAAATTGACCACGTGATGGCTTTCAATTTCACATTTCCATTTGTTTGGCAATTTACTTTCAATTTAATAGCTGAGTACAAGTTTGTCTTTGTTGTTGTTGACATCTTGGACATAAATTGCTTAAGGTGCTATCAGACGGGATGTATTTTACATATGTACTGTCACTTTTCTTTCCCATATGTAATTCCGTATGTATGTCAAAATTTCCATTTTACATACGATTCATAATTTTTGCTATCACACCTGCTCATGTTTTTCCTTATGACATAACCTATAAATGTAAACAAAAGCTGACTTTTGTTTACGTTTCAAAACAAACCAGCTGTTTTGTTTATGTTTGCCACAGGAAAATAGAGCGTGTTCTAATCGAAAAATTTACATATGTATTTCCACATGTATTTTACACATGCAAAGTTTCAAATGTATCACACGATGTGTACAACTTTAACAGATGGAAAATTTGACAGTACATATGTAAAATACATCCCGTCTGATAGCACCTTTACAAATTGAGTGCAGCCTACGTCACAGCTTTCAATTTATGTAAATTTTGACAAGCAGTATATGTAAAAGACTATCAAGAACAACTTGACCGTGTGGCCTCAGGGTAAATCACTTCATAAACCACATAGAATCCACTGAGCATACCTCAAATGTAGAATCGCCAACATGATCGTGTACAACCGGCCAAGATTTCTGCTTAATGTTTTTATTTTTTTCCTTAAATAATTCATAAATTCATAAAATAAAATAAAATGATTAAAATAATCTTCTGATAACTTTATAAAAGTGTTTTTATCCATTTTTAATACTTTAAAGAAATATAAATTTGTTTGCTTTTTTTTTTTTTTTTTTTTGTGTGTTTGTTGTATGTTTTTTTTTTTTCTTATCATCTGTCATCTTAATCATCTCAAATGTAATGTGAACGGCTTTGATTACCTAAATCAACAATTTGCTTAAACGCGTTTAAAAACCTTAGTGTGAACTTAGCATAATATTACATCTTTCAATCCATGTAAGTTCAACACTTCTTTGTTATTTACTCTTCAATATTCTACCGCAATGAGTTTGAAGCTTGATTTGTTTGGAAAAAATTTTAATGGCTTGGTTACAATTCTATTCAATAGAATCTATTGTATTCTTTGTTTAAGATAAAGCTGTCGAATGACTGTTAAAATTATTTATATATTTTCACAATCATCAACCACCAAACCAGCTCTAATTTCTGCAAAAAATACAAACAAACAAAAACTTTAAATTATTTCCTTAAGTTTTGTCTAATAGTTTCATTTGTCATTTCTTTTTTGTTTATACGGAAATACGTTGCTTTTCTCACTGATTTGCTATTTTATTTAAATTGTTTTTTTTTTTGCATGGTATAAAGTATAAAGTTTCTGTTACCTCACGTTTTCACTGTGAATAGATAACTATGTAAATTTAAGTAGATACATACAAAGTAAATAAGTGAAAAAAACATGAAAAGGTTTAGTGTAAGATAAATAAATATGTATGTTTTAGATTTGAATAAAGTTTGGCAGCTTAAATAATGTTAGTTTTAATGATTATTGGGTGTAGTAGAGAAATCTGTTGCTTTACTCGTAGTTTAGATAGTTATAAAGTTCAAGTCGAAATGAGAAAAAGCTTAAATTCTGGAATATTTATTACTTTCCAATTTTAGTTGTTTCCTTTCCAATTTTATCAAATTATTAGTTTGTCTTGACATTGATTTCAATTAAAAATTATAAAAAAAAAAATTGACATTTTTGATGAACTTAGCTAATCATTTTTAAAAAATAAGCAAATTTTATCATTCAAAGCGTTAAACTTTAACCCCCGTATTTATAAACGATTATTAAATTTAACAAACGTTTATTAAGGACAATTTTCATACAAAATTTGTTTTGTAAACCTTTTTTAAATTTAAAAATTTTTTTATAAATACAGGCGTAAAGCTTTTGTCGAGATTTTATAATGTAATTAAAATCTGTTTTACTTTAAGCAAATTTTTCCCGTTTTGAGCGGCTTAAAATTCTAAACTGGCGGAAACCGAATAAGAAGTTTGTGCCGACGTTTACAACACTTTGAAATATCTCCACCACCTTTTGGGAATTACTAAAAATCAATTTCTAAGTGTGCAAAGTCAAAATTTCAGAAATGGAATATTTTCTAAGCTAAATTGAGGCAGCATTTATTTTCTTAAAAACGGTTTCAAAATTTTCCAAAAGCCTGTTTTTTGCCGTTAATGAATGATATATTTTTCGTCTTTCAGCCGATATATGTTTCGTGTAACCAACAAAGTTGTCTGTTTTAATAGTATCGAATTTTTTGCCAAGAAAAAAATGCAGCTTATGTACAATGCTTGCTCAAAAAAGCCTATTCTGAATATGTCCAAACGATTTCAACGTTCGTAAGCAACGGTCGGCAAATATTTATAGAAAAATGCATGACCAACACGCAAACTCTAATAAGCAGGGCTGTTCTGGAAATCGAAAACGCAAGAATTTTAAACGTCGGTTTTTAATAAGATTTCTGTAATGAAAAAAATTTATGACAATTTTATTAAAAACTTTTTCTATTAATCAGAATTTTATAACAAAAATTATTAAAATTAAATTACATTTCTTGCGTTTTGCCTTTTTTTGATTTCCAGAACAACCCTGATAATTTCCTCCATTTCAAATTTTTATTTTGGTTATGATACCAAATCTTATATCTAAAAATTAAATAAAAAAAATTTTTTTTTTTGCTATGTCCATCAGTATAATAAGTTTTTTTCTGTGATATAAACACCAAATTAAATAGCTTAGTCCAATATTTACCAAGTGTGACCATAGTTTTAGACAAAGACCGCCCAAGATTACTAAAAACAATCAAAGATTATTAATCAAAGTCAAAGATTGTTGTGTAACCCAAAAGAACTTGGAAATTTAGAGAGTTTTCAAATAGCATTATTTACGCATCAGAACGACTCAGAGTTCAACGAACATGGACCAAGGATTGTCAACTCAGCAACACCAGTTTCAGCTTTTTAGGTGCCTCTGCTATAACAACAAAACAACAACCAAAGCCAAAGAAATGGAGTACCACACGAGTTGAAGCCGAGAGCCGTTAAAAGATCATTCTGCTTCTCTGAAATTATGTTGAACGTCCTGTATTTTCCATTTGTTTAGCTCTCACTGGAATACGCTTCATTATATAACAGGGTATGCAAAATTGTCTTGATTAATTCTTGGCCTTAAAAAATAAGCCGTTCTCTTACAGCGGAAATAATAGAAAAGGTCCATAGATGGGCATTTTGCAGTACCAGTACTTTTTCAGTATTTTCTTTTTTTACTGATTACTGAAAAAAAAATCAGTATTCAGTAAATATATATATATAAAAAAAGATTATTCTTATAATTTGTCAACATTTTTAATAAAAATTGAATACTAATATTAATTATTTATTAAATTATTATAAATAATAAAAATTAAATATGTACATATTTATATATATTAAATATATATATATATATATATTTACTGAATACTGATTTTTTTCCCCCTGAATACTGATTTTTTTTTCAGTAAGCAGTAAAAAAAGAAAATACTGAAAAAGTACTGGTACTGAAAAATGCCCATCTATGAAAAGGTCGTAGTTAGCGATGTCCTTTTAACGGTCTTAATGATTTTGTTTAATGATGTTGATGACGATTTAGCGATAATACTAATTTTTATTAAATTGTATCAGTTTTAATTGTAATTACGATTTTTTTTTCGATATTGGTGATATTTAGGGATCTATCTTGAAAAAATTTTATTTTCAGGTTTTGATCAAAAACATTAAAAATAAAAAACTATCAAAAATATCGTTTTAACCCAATTAATATCGTTTATTTTGAAAAACGAACGATAAGGTCAAGAAACTTATTATGACTCTTGCTAAACTGAGATGGGTTATTGTTAAAATTAACAAAATTAATAACAAGTATTTAGTATAATGTCGCAATTTTATCACAGGCGGTAACTTTCCGATGACTCAGAAAGAATTTTTTAAACAATATCAATCATGAAATTGCGCACATTTCCGCATAAAAAAAATCGTTGTTTTTAGGTTATGACACCATAAAGTCCAAATGCCATAAATGTTTTATTTTTAAACTTATATTAATCTTCACTTCTTTTTAAACTTATATTTAAACTTACTCCTCTTTCTTCCATTTCAGATCGACGACATCCTTTTAACGTTAAGCTTAAGCGAGCATCGGAACACCTTGACACGTAATCTTTCCGGTGGGCAAAAGAAACGTCTGTCAATTGCTTTAGAATTGGTTAGCAATCCACCGATTATGTTCTTCGATGAACCCACCTCGGGTCTTGACAGTTCTACTTGTTTCCAGTGTATCAATCTGTTAAAAATGTTAGCCGAAGGTGGTCGCACTATAATTTGTACCATCCATCAACCTTCTGCACGTCTCTTTGAAATGTTCGATCAATTGTATACTCTTGCCGACGGTCAGTGTGTGTATCAGGGTAGTACCAAACAATTAGTGCCTTTCTTAAGCACTTTGAACTTAGAATGTCCCAGTTATCACAATCCTGCTAGTTACATTATTGAAGTGGCCTGCGGAGAACATGGTGATCACACCAAGCGTTTAGTGGATGCAATCGATAATGGCAAGAAGGATGTACGCTCATCAGCAGACTATGCCAGTTTAAAGGCACGCTATGAAGTGATGAAAATACAAAATCTTAAAATGTTAAAAGATAAAAATGATGTAGCCAATTCAACAAGTGGCAAATATGAGGATAATCTAACACTAAACAATGGCATATTGAAGGGAAATTTAGTAAATGATATAGCCAAAGACTCTTTGGAACCGGTCGTGAGTACAAATGAAAAGGGTGATGCCATGATTGAGCTAGAGAAAGCTGACAATTGTACCACCGCCTTGCTATCGGAAGAAATAACTTCACCCGAACGTTATCCCACCTCTCAGTTCCATCAGTTTTGGGTGGTTTTGAAACGTACTTTGCTTTTCAGTTTTCGTGATTGGGTATATTATTCGGACTTTAAAAGTTTATTTTTTATTGACTATCATTCTTTCTTTGCTTTAGACTCTTATGTATTTACGTTTATTTGCTCATTTATTGGTTGGCTTCCTGATCGGTGCTCTCTACTATGACATAGGCAATGATGGTGCGAAGGTTTTAAGTAATTTGGGTTTCCTGTTCTTTAATATGTTATTCTTGATGTATACTTCCATGACAATAACAATTTTATCATGTAAGTATAAATTTATGAAAACATGATGTTTGTACCACCTTATGTATTGGTCCTAAACCTAATTTTAAGTATACCGATACCAAATCGATCTAACGATGTCCCTTCTTCCAGCTGTTAGTAAACCTTGTCCGTAAAGTACGAATATTGGAGATTATTTGACCAAATTTAGTACCAAGGCTCTAATTGTCACAAGGATTAAAGCCTATTTAAAATCGGTTCATAACTTCACATACATAGAACATTTGCCGATAATCATCATATTTTATGTTGGTAATTAGATTAAATTTGGTCCAACTTTATGTTATTGAATTCTTAAAGATCTTAACAAATTTTATTGGAATTGGTTCATATTTGAACACAGTTCCTATAAAAATATTAGTCCTGAAAACAGCTTTTTATGCCATACTTCTTTATAAATGACATAAAAACTGGCAACTTTAACTTATAAGAAAGCTACTATGTCATGAAAAAATATTGTGCTGGTAGGTTCAAAATTAATCATATGTCCCACATAAACCCTCTTCCTTAAATCCCTGAAAGGCGAACAAATATAATACAGATGATATTATCTAAATAATAATCGGCTCAAAGAACTATTACATAAATTTTAACCTCAAAGCATGTTTTATTTCTGACGGGCCCTTGAATGCCCATCACTGTATGCACTCTAGGAAATTTGTTTTTAAAAATTATGGTATTGGGTGTTATATACATATGGTCGGGCTTGATCGACTACACTTTCTTACTTGCTTTTTTTAATCTATAATTAAATTTCTTAATTGCTTTCTTTCTTTTGTCTTAGTCCCTCTCGAAATGCCGGTATTACTAAAAGAAAACTTTAATCGATGGTATTCCTTAAAGTCCTATTATTTAGCTATATCGGTAGCAGATATTCCATTCCAGGTAAATATTCTTTAATATTGTATTTTTATTGAATTCTAATAATTTTTTTATTTATATTTTGGTAACTGTAACGATCTTATTGTTTTCGAAATCGTATAGCGATTGTTATGGATGCCCACTTCCGTTTTATGATAATCTGAGGTTTTATGTTTATGATAAAAATTGTATGGCTACTTAAAAAACAATAACATATTGCTTAAGGCTCGTTTACACTTTTCGACTGAGTACTACGACCAGTGTTCGAAAATAAACATTAAATGTCGTTCCGTAGTCTTCGATTCGGTAGATTTGTGGCAAACACAAACGCTAATAGTGTGTGTGTGTAGTAAATAAGGTGTTCAGTTAATAGGGTTTTATTTGATATTTTAACTTATTCGATTAAACGAATAAAATTTTAAAATTAATCGATTAATCGTATAATTTTAAATTCAGAAATTTTTTAAATTACGAGATTTTTTTTCGATTATTATAGTACTTGAGTATATAAAATTGTTTTTTTTTTTAATAAAACTTGTCAATATATGTAGTTCAAAAACATTATTTCGGGCACATCACTTTGGACTTTTTTAAATTTTTCACGGACATTACATCCTCTGCTACGCTTCTGCA
The DNA here is from genome assembly GCA_930367215.1 of Pollenia angustigena. Taxonomy (NCBI): domain Eukaryota; kingdom Metazoa; phylum Arthropoda; class Insecta; order Diptera; family Polleniidae; genus Pollenia; species Pollenia angustigena. The sequence goes on along the minus strand of OV884057.1, from coordinate 180,261,616 downwards.
ACTAATTTCCTCTAGGGAATCGATCGAAGTATCTTGTTTAAAATATTTATTCATTGGACCACTTGTAGCCCCCTTTGTCACTGTGTAAGTGGTAAATTAGTGAAGTTGTTGAAGAATATTTACATTAATACTTTTGTGGACACCTGTTACATTACTACCCGTCTCCACCATCCATCAACTTCGTAAGAACAGCATGTCGCACATGAATTCTACTCGTGTAGACTGTTTATGTTCATGTTTCGTCCATGTGCTGCCGTCGTTGCCTAAACATTCGTCTTAGCATCCATGTGCGCCATGATGTTGGCCATACAATGTATTTTCTGTATACAACCGAACGCACAACAACAAAAATTGTGGTCAATCAGAACATGAACATCAACACGTATTCGCAACATACAAGAACATGAACAAATTAATACCGTTGCTATGCCGGCGTTATGGTGATGTCATGTTCTAATCGAAAGCGCATGGGACGTGGGGTTAAGCATTACTAGATTACTAGATTTATCCTTCGTACAATATTTATAAACCAAACTCATTCTAAGGAGAGAAACGCATGATCTACTTTGTTAAAAACTACGGGCGTGTTCTAGAAATCGAAGTGGATTTTAAATCGAGAAAAATTTAAAAACGACCCTGTAATAAAAGTTCATAAAAATATTCCATTTAATTTACATACTTCACTCTTTAAGTATCTATTTTTTGCAAGCACAACACTTCTTAAAATCACGAAAACCTACGGTCATTTTGTAAATATTAATTGAATTTAAATTATCGTTCGATTTAAATTTTTTGAAAATCGATAATTTTTTATCATTTGTATCATCTCTAAAAATCTCATATCACTGGGAAGTACCGTTACGAAATAGGAGCAAAAGCTATTTCAAACGAAAACCTAGACTTGAAGCAAAGATATTTAAAAAAAGCTTCTCCATTAAAATTTTATTTTTGTTGGTTACATCATTTTTGCTGTAAGGGCTCGATATGGTTTGTTTATTCGACCTAAAACTTTAAAAAAATTATAAATTTTACAGAAACAGTATATATTATTATTATTCGATTAATCGGTATAAATTGTTCGATTAATCCTTTAATCGAAATTAGCAATTTTAAATTATTCGAACAATTAATCGTCTAAAATTGTTCGATTAATAGAACAAGAATTAATCGACTGAACGCGCTAGTAGTAAATCATTAAAAAAAATACGTTTCTCTGTTTGTGATCTTTAAACACAAAAATAATACTGTACTTATCCAACTCATTAGAATGATGAGAGAATTTTATTTCAATCGTTGTGTTTGGTTCATTAATGTTCGTTCATTTCAGTTGTGCTTAGCACACTTTTGGCTGGCTAAAAAAAAAAACAAAAATTTATTTTCAAAAACAAAATTCTAAAAATGTACACGAAAAAAAAAACAAAAAGCCAGCGAAAAAATATTACACAAGCTATTCGTGCTGTGGTCGTTACTAAAATTTTTAATTTGGCCATTTCTATCAATGTAAAAACGAAACAGTATAGAACATTAAAATATAATGTACATATATCACAGAACACTATATAATGTCCGCAACTTTCTTGAAAGTAGTTACGAACGCTCTTAAGGGTTGTGTTCGTATACACAAAACATTAAAAAAATGGATTCCGTTTCTGGGTGTGTGAGTCGTACGCTTAATAATGGTCTGTTTATTTTCGAACAATGATTACGACATGTCAAAAACTTAACAAAATTAAAAATGTATAATAGAGTGAAAACAATTTGTTATGAAATGTCAAGAAAACATTTTATCAGAGTTGTATTTTCATTAAAGCACAAGAAAAACAATCAGGGATGGAAAATATGTTTTATTATCGGCCATGCTCTGGAGATCGAAATCACGATGAATATTTTCAACTTAATTTTTTCAAAAATTAACATATCATTTCCTGAATTCGAAAGTAATTCTGTATGGGGTATATAAAAGGGCATATGAGCAAATGTAAAATGACAAAATATAAGTGCTTTCATTTTAATTTTAAATGAAACGTTTATATTTGCTGTAAAAACTTATTTAATGTGATATCCAGACGAAAAAAATTATATTATTAAAAAAATTACATTCATATCAACTTTTCCACCCTTGATGAAAATAACAAAAACAGTTGACAAAAAATGAACAAAATTCTTATGACTTAAAGAACAGTGTAAAAGGGGCTTATAAAGGAGATATACTACTTGGAATAAGAACAAAATGTTTATGGCTAAGTTAAAATATATAAATACTCACAGCAAAATCATAACATGATTGTGATAAATATTTATTGAAACGGTTCAATCATAATATGGTAACGGCATCAATAACAATATCATGGAACTGTTAAATAAGTTGATTGTATTTGTATGAAACCATATTTTTCTCTTGGTGTAGAAAGTTATTCATTTTTTACCATTTTCTTTTTTCTTTCTTCTAGGCTATTTTCTGTATTATTTACGTATCCATAGTCTACTATTTCACATCTCAACCTTGGGAACTGATCCGTTTCTCCATGTTCTTGGGTGCCTGTTTGATGATCTCTTTTGTTGCCCAATCGGTGGGCTTGGTAGTTGGTGCCGCAATGAATGTACAAAATGGTGTCTTTTTGGCTCCGGTTATGTCAGTGCCCTTCTTGCTGTTCTCCGGTTTCTTTGTGTCCTTCGATGCCATACCTGTATATCTAAGATGGATTACTTATTTGTCTTATATTCGATACGGGTTCGAAGGTACAGCTCTGGCCACTTATGGTTATGGTCGTGAGAAACTCAAGTGTTTTGCCAAATATTGTCATTTTAAATCACCGACCACCACCTTGGAAGAATTGGATATGATGGATGCAGACTATACTTTGGATATAGTGGCCTTGGTAGTTATTTTTGTAGTCTTGAGATTGTCGGCTTATCTATTCTTGAAATGGAAGTTGAAGACAGCTCGTTAAGACTTTTCATAACGTACAAGAATTTAAATGAAAATTTTTTATTAATTTAATTTAAAAAAAAAAAGAAAAGCAGTTAATATTATCCTAAATAATTTTTTTAGATTGTGATTTATTTGTTTTTTTATTTTTAATAAAATCTAAAGCAAAAACTTTCGATGAACAAAAAACATTTTTTTTTAATAAACAAATAATTTAAGTAAAAACAAACAATAAAATAGAAAACAAAATTTTGTATTACCAAAAGAAAAAAAGATTAATTTAAAAAAGCCAAAATATGCCTTAAGCTTAAATCCAAAAAAAAATTCTATGAGTTTCAAAATAAACAAAAAAGCATGCGTTAACAAAAGTTTGGACACAACAACTAACGCATGTTGTTTAATTTAATTTTAAGTTTAGCTGCTCACAACAGTATGGTTTATTTTATATATAAAAAATAATATTAAATTAAATACAATTAAATTATTTTCTATTGCGTTAAGTGTAATTTGGTATACAGTTTTAATTTTTTTACTTTTTTTTAGAAATATTTTAGTATAAATGTTAATGTGATGTTTTAGGGAACTGTTAATTATTTTTTTTATAAACGATTTATACGAAAACATTAAAAATTATACAATATTTTTTATAAGAGTTCTAAAATAAAAAACACAATAACTTTAAACAAATTTTGGAATTTAATATTTTTGTAATACGAGTAAATGTATAAATAAATTCCAAAATGAATGTATACATAACCTTTTTTGAAAAATAAAATTATATTTTGTTAATATAATATTTATAACCATGAGTTTAATTTTAGAAAGAAAGAAAAGTCGTGTTAACATTTAGACGAGTGAAGGGCTAAATACACCCTACTGTTTTACGATTTAGTTAACCAATACATTAAGACAATATACTTTTTCTGGGCTTAATGTGTTGTAAACTAATGTGAACTCTAACTATCCTTTACATAAGGGAAAAAACTTCAAGGGACAAAAGTGTACATACAGTAAAACAAGGCACAATGTAATTGAAAACAGTGATGCCAACTTAGTGCTTTTGGCACTATTTATGGTGCTTTTTGATGCCTCAAAACGCCAAAATTTTATCCATAGTGCCAAACTAAAAAAAAGCACTAACTTGGTGCTTTTTTAATTTTTCGTTAGTGCCTTTAGTGCTTTTTTTTCAATTTTTATTTTTTTCTACCATTTTTGTAAACTACGATTATATAGAGGATGATTTAGTTGAACTTTGCTATTTGAGAAGGCCTTAAAGATTTTTAGATTTTAAATGATAAAAAAGTGTTAAAAGAAAGTTACATTCCTTTTACCAAAAACTTTATTTACGAGGTTACAGCTAGGCTTCCTAGCAATTTGGAAATTTAACAAAACGGTGCCCTTTTTAGCGATGACAACATATTTAGTAATCGTAATAAAAACGATGTATTTCGCTAAAAAAATTTTTTTAAGATGTAGACACTGTTTCAAAAATAGAATATGTATTTAAAAAAAATGGAAACAACAAACAAACGCAAAGACTTTAAAAACAAAAAAAAAGAGCCGTAGCTTGGTATATGCAAAGTGTTAAATAAATTAAAAACAGCTGACATAAAATACTTTTATAACGAGCGTTGTGTAACCTGCAATTTTTTATGCGCTTTAGTTTTCCACGTGTTGTTCACTTCTACCTCTAGTGATATTGAAAAAAGGTTTGACTAAGTATCAGAATACAAACATACATGTGTTTTTCTATTTTACACCTTATGTGTGTTCTTTATTCAGAAGCGTACATATCGCTCATTTGCTGCAAGACCGGCATAACTCAAAAAAATCCATTTCGAGATAAACGCATTTAAAGTTTTTGATTTGTTCTAACTACTTAGAAAAAAGAAGACACATTCTCTTCAAACTGGGAATGTATAAAAGATATAAAGATGAATTTAATACACAATATAAAGAAAAACAAAGCGAACAATTCTGCATCATTAACTCCAAAATTTCATTTTTTTAGTTATGCCGGTCTTGCAGCAAATGAGCGATATGTTAAATTAATTGGATAATATCATAAGCCAATTGTTTTATCAAACTTTGCACGATATTAACTTAGATTTATTTAAACAATAAAATATAAGGATGTTTATTAAAGTATATGCTGTCATTAAGTTTTATAAACAATGGTCGGTCATTGCAAATTTTCGGTAATTGCAACAGGCCAGATTTTTTCGAGTTACGAAAATCGAGCTCGCACTGTATTACTTTAAAACTGTTTTATGGCCAATTTAAACTCCAAATGATTTGGATGATATTATTTTTATTGAAGTAGTGCTGGGAAACTTTCGATAGTATTATATTATCGATAGTCTTCAAATATCGATAGGAAAATATCAATATCGATATTATTATTATTTACAATACAGCTATTAAGACAAGTAACAGCAGCTTTACACACACAGTTTTTTGCCGCAAGTTTTTACTTGTTATTATTAAGTTACAGCAATGAATACAAACAACAAGAATTGCAGGTGGTATGGATTGCTTAGCTTTGTACATGTTTACATAGGGACTGAACTATCAAATATTTTTGTTATGTTGTAAAAAACATGCAAATCCAAATGCAATTGCAATTGCGAGCATAGGGTAAAACAATGAATGACCATTAGAGGATAAGTCCGCTAGATTGATTACCTTTTTGGGTTGAGAGTCAAAACCAATTTAGAAAATTATTTAAAGTTGCAATAGAATATTTAGAATAGTCCCTGCTGCTTCGGTTTCTTCAGAAAGGCACTTATCAATTTTTAAAAAACTATCATCTTAAATAACATGCGTACATACATACGTCTTATATGTTCAATAAAGTAAACTAGTTAAAGTTTTCCTGCACAATTACAAACATTCAGTCAATAGTAATATCGATAGTGAAATCTGAACTATCGATAAATATCGATAGTATCCCAGCACTATATTGAAGATAATAATAGTTCATTTAAAAATGTTTATATACAAATATAAATATATTTATTATTTAATCTTAAATGAAAATGGTCCCCATAAACGCCGTCGCCTTTTTTTAAATTTTGGAGGTATATAATATTCGGCACAGCCGAATGCAACTCGTTTTGTGTTTAATTAAATAGTAAAAATGGCTTAGTGCTTTTTTACGCTTTTTTTTGCTCGAAATAGTGCTTTTTAGTGCGTTTTTCTCTCAAAAACTTGGCATCACTGATTGAAAATTGCGTTAAAAAAATTTTAATTTTTTAAAAATTAATATTTAGCTGGTCCACCCTGAGCATTGATCGCAGTTTATTAACGTCTAGGCATTGAATTTACTAAATTTTCATTGATATCCGGAGTTGCTTCTGCCCAACAGTGTTGCCAATTTAGCCATTTAATGGCTATATTAAGCCATTTTCCACTTGTTTAGCCATTAAAAAATGTGTTTAGCCATTAGCCATTTTTCAATTTGTTTAGCCATACATTTCTTTTTGCCGTTTTTTCTTTAACCCTGCTCTTACTTTCACATATCGTTATCTTAAGTGTTACTTTTGTAGCGAAGATAACTTTGTGTTTTGGTTGAATTTTAAGGTATTGTTTTAAAAATGTGTTGTAAGCGCGGCTTGGGCGACGCAGAAATTGGCTCTATTTTGCAAAGCGTGTTGGAGGACTCGGTTTCACTGGAAAGTGTGAGCGAATCGGAAGACGAATTATTGGAGGATAGTCTTCAAAGTAATGTAGAAGATGAGCTTTTGACATCCTTGGGCCTGACGAGAATATACCACCGATTCAGGAAAATCCTTAAGAACCTGAACATTTTAATACTTCTTCCGATAGCTGCGTTATTTCGATATCTCGACCCACTTTAAGAAATAAAAGTAAGTGAGCTACATCGAAGGGTCAAAGAAATTGCCGAGTTTCTTCAATTAGTGCCGGTTCACACACGTCAAGTTTGACTCGTCAAGTCTTGAGTTTTTAGGAGAGAAGGGAAAAGAGAATGCCATTTCTTCTCCCCTCTCTCCTAAAAGATCCAGACTTGAAGAGTCAAACTTGACGTGTGTGAACCAGCACTTAATATAGTTCGTACGGCAAGAAGACCTACTCGGGAATTCAAATCACTGTACGACCCAATTTCATGATTCGATATTTTTAACTACCGAAATAATTTCGGAAATTGTTTAATGGACCAGTGCCGAAATTTCCATAAATTTTTCAATTTTAAGGCTAGAAATCCCTATTTTATCGAAAACTTTAACCGACAACATTGAACAAATTTTACCAGATGCAGCAAGTAATGATTGAGGTTGTAGTGGAGAATAGCGTGAATAAAAAAAGAGATAATACGGTGGCTTCTGTAAATCAGAAATTAAACTTATGTCCAAAATGGTATGTGTCAAGTGCGGTATACCTGTATTTGGCGAACACAAAATTTTTATTTGTAAATCTTGCACATAATGTTATTCGAATTATTTTTTTTTGGTTTATATAAGTTAATTCAGATAACATTATCTACATAAAGTACAAAGAAAATATTTATTTATAAAAACTCTTTAATTTTTGATAATGCTAATTGAATTTTATTTTTAATTTTATTTTTATAATAATTTTCTATTTAAAAACTATATTTTTTTAAAAAGAGATAGAATAAATAAATGATTTCAACAATACAATTCATCAATATTATTTTCGGTGATATCCTTTAAAGGATATAAACAAGCATACGTCTTTCAGATGCATCGTTATCTTTTAGGCTTAAAATACATGCTTAAATATGGTCACCTTCAACATGACTTTTTTAAAGAAAATTTTAAACATATAATGTATAATTTAACTATATTATTGTCACCGACAATCACAATTTGGTTAAATTATTCTTTACACAAGAGGCCACAACCATATAATGGTTGCCTCAAAACATGTTATGGTAAATATGATAATAATTTGTTTTTAAATTAATAGTATTTTCCTCCTTTTCATGAGCAACATGCTATAGTTGAAAACCAACCATGCTATTATAAATGTTAAACATATTTTAGTTATTATTAATCATAACATGTTCGGAGTCAACCAGAATATGGTTATGTCTTCTTGATGGATGCCTAATTTAACCATGATATGGTTGTCGGTGACAATAATATGGTTAAATTAAACCTAATATGCTTAAAATGTGCTTTAAAAATACTTTTGTTGAAGGTGACCATATTTAAACATGTTTTTTCTCTGGGTGTAAAAATTATTTTCTTTCTTTTAAAAAATTCTAAATGTAAAATAAACATAAATAAACTCAGAATCACTTTCTGAGTCGAATTAAGGATGTCCGATTAGTTGGCTGTCTGGCTGTTCATGCAAAACTTTGCGCACATATTACAGTTCGCAATTTTGAAGATAATTTGATCATATTTGGTACATATGTAGGATTTAATGTGGTGAAGGGTGTCATAAAGTCGGGCTTAACCGACTATACTTTCGTACTTGTTTAATAATATTGATATCGAATTTATCGATAATTAAATTTTTAACTGCTAAAATATTATTTATTATAATGTAGCAAATCAATCTCAACTTACAATTTCATTGCAAACAATTTGTAATTAAGTATTTCTGTTTTGATATTGAGTTTTTAATATGTTTTTATTTAAAAAAACTTTTTAGCCATTGTTAAGCCATTTTTCTCGTAAATTTAGCCATTTTGTTAGTTTTGGCAACACTGCTGCCCAATTTTTGTTTAAAGTAATGTTCAGGCTGTCGTGGCTGGTGATTTCATATTTTGTTTTACTTTCTCTTAAACATCCCAAATATGTCCTTAAGGCTTTAAGTCCGGTGATTGTGTTGGAGAATTAAAGTGCCTGGAAGAATAAAAAAAGCCATTCGCGAACAATGTGCGCCGTATACTAGTACTGGTATACTATCGATATTTTCTACTATCGATATTGATCGATACTATCGATATATCCATATTACTAGAGTTTGCTAAAAACCGTAAAAATGTGAAACCGCGGTTTCGGTTTTGAAATGATTAAAACCGGTCGGATTCGGTTTTGAAAATGTCAAATTTAAACTTCATACATAAAAATATATATTTTGTTTATTTGTTTCAATGCAGGTACTTTAATTAACCCTTGTATACCTGGGCCTGGCCAGGATTTTTTTGACTTTTTCCAGTTTTTTTTTTTTATAAATTTTATTAAATATATCAAAACGAAACATTCACCCTTATTGTGTTTGGCGTTTTTAAGATACGCCTACGACAGTTTGGTAATAGATTAAAGAAAAAAAGTTCACGTTCTCTTTAATCTATTACCAAACTGTCGTAGGCGTATTTTAAATACGCCAAACACAATAAGGCTGAATATGTTTTCCTCAATCAAAGTGTTTTTTACAAGAAAATGAGAAAAAAGTGTAAACACCGTGGCCAAATGAAAATTTTGTTTATACAATCAAAATGAAACGTATCAAAAAGCATACGCAACACATAAGAATTCTCTCTTTACTGTTTTTTCGAAGAATTATTCCACTTTCCGACAAAATTTTCCTGCTATAGCCATAAAACCCCATACATATAAAAGTAGTCCCAGCCTTGCCCAGGGGTTCGTTAGTGTGAGTTTTTTGTATAGCCACAAAAACTCCATACAAAATACTATTGGTCCCAGCTAGGCCCAGTGGTAGTTTGTGCCACACAAATTAGGCGTCTTCTTAAGTTTTAAAAAGGTAACATTTGTTCTTCTTAGTACTTATTTTGAATTTTAAGAATTTTGAAATACCTTGCCATTGTTGCAAGCTGTTATGTATAAAGTTTTTGTATATGAAGTTCCATTATATATTGTTAAAGTAAATCCTAAAACCGAGGTTTTTTTGTCGGTTTTCGTTTACGGTTTTTAGGCATTTAAAACCGCGGTTTCGATTTCGGTTAAAACCGAACAGCAATCCCTACATATTACTATCGACTGAATGTTTACACTTGTACAGGAAAACATTTACTAGTTTTTTATCAGGATACAGTTCGCTGTTTTCATGACTTTATTAAACGTATGAGACGTATGTATAACCGAAGTAACAGGGACAATAAGATATTCTAAATTGGTTTTGATTCTCAAAAAGGTAATCAATCTAGCTGACTTATCCTCTAATGGCCGTTCATTGTTTTGTCCTATGCAAACATTACAAAAATATTTGACATTACAGTCCCTATATAATCATGTACAAATTTCGACTTAAAGACCTTTAATTAGCAGTTAAAAGCACAGCTAAAGGCCAGTTTACACGGTTATACAATGTATTACGACATAGCAAAAAATGATGTAGAATGAGAAAAATCTTATCATGTAAAAGCAAAATGTATTGAGTAAGAGAGAATACGAATGCAAAATCTGACAAGCGGTCGGTATATGCTTTTTTCTAAACCATTTTAGAAACTTATGCTTTATCATCACACCAGAGGTGTATTTTAACAGAGTATATTGAAGGTGGTAGCATTTTTATACAACTACAAAAGCAACTCATGTCATCTCAGGAAATTTTCATGTTGTTTTTGTAAAAATTTAAAACTGCAACCATCTGCTTTTTTGTTATTATTTTTGATTTTACTTGTACCATCCGTGTAAACATGAATTATACTTACAAAGAATTTTTCTTTTTTTCTTTTAAACACGGAGAGAATTTCATAATATTTTGATTCTACAAAGTCGTAATACATTGTATTACCGTGTAAACGGGCCTTAAGCAATTCATACCACTTGTTGTTTGTGTTCATTGTTGTAATTCAGCGCGAATTATTAATAGCAAGTAAAAATTTGTGGCAAAAAACTGTGTGTTTATAGCTGCTGTTAGATGTCTTCATAGCTGTATATTAAATAATGATAATATCGATATTGATATATGTATTTCCTATCGATATTTTCAATATTTTAAGACTATCGATAATATCGTTAGCACTATCGATAGTTTCCCAGAGCTACCGTATACTTGCGATAATTGACTTGCTGGAAAGTCCAGCAATTTCCAACAAACAAGTTCTTCCTTATAAAAACCACTGTGCCTTCAATAAAAGCTAAATTACCACGTTAAGATGATGCCATGGTTCCCTAAATCATAACACTGCCCCCTTATTTATGTTATTTAGTAAATTTAAGACGGAATTTTTGGTTTTTGGCAGTTATAAGGGGTTCTTAACTAAACACTTGTTATGACAAGAAAAATACAATATCAGCTAAAATAAATGGGATTAAAATGGGATTTAAGCAAACTTTTTTGATAAAAAAAAGCAAACTTTACTGCAAGCTGTACTAATATTGTGTGGAAACGGGGGTGGCAGCAAGTTTGTCTTAATAACTTCTGCAACCACCTTCTGGAAGCAGACTTCCTCAAGTTTCGGTTTGAGCAATATTTGCAGATTTTTCTTCGGCAAGTGACATGCTAGCGGACACACGGTCTTAAATACAAAAAAGGGGTATGCGACATTTCAGTTCATAATTTCATTTTCGAACTGATTAAAAAAACTAGAAGCAATTCGATACTAAGATAATGTTTCTCTATCTTACATGTCTTCACCAGACGACTAGACATTTCTTAATCGACGTAGAATTAATCAAAGACCCATATTATTCTTTATGGGGCTTTAGATTGATATTTAATAGTACAACATGGGAAATGACAAGCTTTATTTACACCATGTTCAACACTCGGAGGTAAAAAAATTACTTTAAGCTTGAACATTTTTATTCAAGTCCACTGTAAACAATTTATGAAATCTATTAAATACAAAAGTATTGCCTACTCTCTGGTGTTAAATAATAAAATGATCATTAATTTGCCATCATCAAGTTAATGCCCTAAAATAAACTTGAGTTTTTGCGGTAAAAAAAAAAACAAATTTATAATAATCTATTTGCTTTTGTTAAAAAAGTTTAACAGGGCTTTAAGAAAAACTGTTACTAGTTTTAATAACCAGTTTACTACTTTAGCAATATTATTTTCATAACATGCTCTTAAATTTGCAACAAACATTTAGGTACTCAGACTGATAATAAATCACATGTTTATGTCCACGTAGACTTCTTAAGAACTGCAGCAGATAACCTAAAATGAACATATTTTATACAAGTATTAGGTAGTCCAAAAGGAAGATATGTAAATGTATAATAAAATCTTTAAAATCTAAATTTTTGAAAAATTTATCCAAAGATCTTAAAATTTCTATTGTTTTTGTACTAAGGGACCATAGCTCATCGTAAAATTTAGTATTATCCCTAGGCTTGACCTGGTGGTGCGAAACGACATGAAACCTTAATGTTCCTTAATAACAACGCTCGACCACTTGTTGCGAGACCAGCTAAAAACTTTTTTGGAATTAGAAATAGATTGAAGCAGAACACTTGCACTCGAATACGATTCATTTCAGAATAGGGTATCCGAAATCGTCTTAACATGTTCTAGGCCTTAAAAAATATAGCGGATCTTCGCGGAATCCATATGTTAACAGAAAGATGGAAAACTTTCATAGCTACTGACTGCTGGCAGCCAGCATAATGACCCTTAACAAAATCGCCCACATCGATATGTGTAAAATCGACCAAAAATTCGGGCGATTGCAGATTTCGGTTGATATGCAGATTCATTTTAGGGAAGTTCGACTGTATTATTGAAAAGAGCTTCTTTGTATTGCCGGCCTTCGGCTGGGCACAAGCATCCGCTCTTCTATGGTATAGCAATCACAGAGGCTTCGATAAAATAAGCTTCTATGCATAGACGACCTCCGGCCGGGCGCAAAGATTATCTCCTCTTTGGTATAACAAACGCGGTCTTCGCCTACTTAAGCTTCCTTGAATAGCCGAGTGCAAGGGAATAACAAACATCGGCTTCGCTAACTAAAGCTTCAAAAATACCATATATGCAGAGAAGCCTTAGGTGGTGAAGCCGGTGAGAGAAACCCTTGCTCCCTAGCCAAAAGCCAGCTTATGCGGGGATGTTTTAGTTTGTTCATAGATTGCTTTGATCGATTTTGCTTACGATTATTTTGCTGGCAGCCCAGATGGCCACTACTTTAAATAAATCTAAATGTTACCAATATTTTACAATAAAGTCTCACTCATAATTAACCAAAAATTTCATATTTTTAAATTATTTTTTAAAATAATTTATTCATATCCCTAATTTTTTAAGCTACCCAATATTATTTTATTTGCAAAAAAAAAAACATAACTTCCATATTTTTAATATAAAATAATGATTAACAATTTATTTCTAGTTGCAATTCAGACTAAAGTTTAGCTTAAAAAAGAGATAATAAAATAAACAATCGCATAATTCATAAAGCTTTGTATTGAATTTTGCAAGAAACGCAATGACTCATCAAAGATAGATTTTTATTATACATTTGTATTTAATTTTGTTTGAAACAAAGTTCATAATGTCATAATAAACTTAAAATGAATTATTGAAAATATATAATTGTCATGCTCAATTATCGGGAAGTTTGTCTGTAAAGATTAGATTTTAGTTTACACAATTATTCGGTTATTGGAATTGGTTGATCAGTAAATTCAAATATGTATAATTTTTCTTTTTTTGTAATTAAGTAATAATTACAAATCATGAAAACGAAAAAAAAATTACATAATTCTTTTCTTTCCTTATTTTATTTATTTTAGGACTTTTTCTGTAAAGAAAACTTAGTATATTATCCTTGATGACATGAAATGCTCACAAAAATCGTTTAGTGTTATCCCGCTGTAACTTTTCTAGTACTACACATCTTACCTTTCACGATCGACCGCTCCTTATTTTATTTGCTTTATATTAAAGAAGTAAAATATGAATATATGACCTACCCCGAAATACACTGCAAGTAATTTAAGTTTTTTACCTCTCTATTGAAATAATGTCGTCAAGGCTTACTTTATAGGATTGGTTCATATTAAGTGATATATAGATTTGAAAACTACAAAATAAAAAACCTAAGACAGGTTAATACTGAGCAGTCTTGTACCAACCTATTAGCCGTTTAGCTACCAACAATGTTGCAAAAATACCCCGCATTGTACACAATATACTGCATTTTAAATTGTGGAAATATAAGCACATTTATAAGTACCCAAGCTTCAATTCAACAGGTATAATACGTACTTAAGGTGCAGATAATCTGAACATTTATCTCAAACAACATACCTCAAAGTTTGCTTGCTTAAAATATACAGAAAAAGTAGACAATCGACTTTTATTAAACAATTCGTTAAGACAATTTAATGTTTTACCAATTTTGCCCGTGTAAAAGAATTAATTGATCATATCAATTAACGGATTTGTATTTTCGAGTCATACGATTTAGTCAATTAAAAAATTAATTGCATAAACTAAAAAATAAACAACATATACACAAACATTTTAATTTATTTTTGATTATAAAATTTAATTGCAGCAAACGAAAAATTAATTAAATAATAAATGTACATAAATGAATTATTATTTAGTTGAATAATTTTTGGGGAAGGTTTTTTCTGTGCACTGCAATGGCCGAAACTAAACGAGCAATCACGCAGAAAAAAATATGGTTCGGAGTAACCATATTCTAAAAGCAACATACTATGACTGGATTTAAACAATGTTATTGTTTGTAGGTAACCATATTATGGTTTAACACGACATAATAAGGTCGAAATTCACCATAACTTGGTTAAAATTTATTCTTAAGTACTTCATTCTAAATCAGCTATAAACATATATATTTTTTATATATATATACATTATATATATTTTTTTTAATCCAAATTTTTAATATTTTTAATTAGGCTTAAGTTCAATGAAATTTGATTTTTCATTAAATTATTTTTATGAAGAAAGTAATTTTACAACATGAAAATTAATTAAAATTGTTATTGATAATCTTTCATTCTTGACGTGGCTGGGGCTCGAACCCCGGCCGGCAGGTTACCATGACATGTTTCGATTGCAACCACTCAATCTCCTCAGATGGATTTGCATTCTTACACTCGCAGCCATCGACAACTGCTGACGTCAATAGTCAAACATCAATCCTTAAACCAAATTGTATTCTAACATTTGGTAGATCGAAATTTGCTTTTCTGAATGATTATCCATTTTTAATTGATTTTACATGTTTTTTTCCTTACTTCTGTTTTTTCGTACTTTTGTCAAGAATTTTTCTTGAAGTCCAAGTACATTTTTTGTTTTTTCATTTTGTCTTTTTCTTTTTCTGTTGACCTTTTTCAGCACAACTTGAAGGACAAATGTACACATAGAGCTCGTGCTTTAGCTTTAACAACAATTAGTATTGTGGTTATTTTGTTGAACTATTTATGATTTTTAATCCAAATTTTTAATATTTTTAATTAGGCTTAAGTTTATGAAATTTAATTTTTCATCAAATTATTTTTATGAAGAAAGGAATTTTACAACATGAAAATTAATTAAAATTGTTATTGATAATCTTTCATTCTTGACGTGGCTGGGGCTCGAACCAACACAATACGATTACACACACATGACATTGGCGCTGTGGTTGTGTAAATTGCTAAGCAACAACAGTACTAGTAAGAAGCCACGCTCATTTCCTCATCAATGTGAAAAACACTACAAAACATTAAAACCACTACAGTTGTACTTTTTTATAACGAAAAACAGTACACTTCAAAATATTCGTTACTTTCGTGAAAATAGTTACGAACGGTTATGTACGGTTATGTTATGTAAAGGTTATGTACTTATACATAAACTCTAAAAAAATATATATTGTTTCCGTGCGTGTGTACCGTACGCTAAATAATGTGCGATTTATTTTCAAACACTGATTTAAAATAACTTTTTATCGTGTGTTTAATAAACACTTATGTAATGGGTGATTTTTTTAGCTATTATCTTTTTGGCAACACTGGCTTAAACAGCTGACGCACGTTCCGTGTTTTGTTTCACTGTCAAACATCTTCAGTTTGGTCTATAATTTAACCATGAATCGTCTTACAAACGAACAACGCTTGCAAATTATTGAATTTTATTATCAAAATGCGTGATCTGTTGAGAAAGTTCATCCGCTTTTTTATCGAAAAATTGTGTTCAGCGACGAAACTCATTTTTGGCTCAATGGGTACGTTAATAAGTAGAATTGTCGATTTTGGAGTGAAGATCAGCCAGAAGCATTGCAAGAGCTACCAATGCATCCAGAAAAAGTCACTGTTTGGTGCGGTTTATGGGCTGGTGGCATCATTGGACCGTACTTCTTCAAAGATGATGCGAATCGTAACGTAACTGTGAATGGTGAGCGCTACCATGAGATGATATCCAACTTATTTTTGCCCAAAATGCAAGAGCTTGACTTGCATGACATGTGGCTTAAACAAGACGGTGCCACATGCCACACAGCACGCTTAACAATGGATTTATTGAGAGGCGAGTTCGGTGAACATTTTATTTCACGTTCGGGACCGGTCAATTGGACTATTTTTTGTGGGGCTATGTTAAAGCTCATGTCTATACACACATGCCCGCTTCAATTGACGCATTGGAAGACAACATTGAAGCATTTTTTCATGAGATACCGGCCGAAATGTTGGAAAGAGTATGCCAAAATTGGACTAAGCGGATGGACCATTTGAGGCGCAGTCACGGTCAACATTTGCATGGAATAATCTTCAAACATTAAATTATATGGACCGTACTATCGATTCAAATAAAGAATTCATGAATTTTTCTGAATTTTATGTATTTTTTTTTTTTTTAACTTTCCTATAGCTCTTAAAAAATCACCCTTTATAACTAAAAATAATTTAAACTTAAAGAATCTTTTAGAATTATTATTTAGTATTTATTATTATTCTTTTATTATCAAAAAAGTAAAATTTGTAATGGTTGTTGGTTCAATTTTAAAATTATCAATGCCTAGTGTGCATACAACCGATAAATACTGTGCTTATGAAAAATTTATATTCGAATAACCATTATTACAAAAAAAAACTCTAACGATTACAAAACTCAATAATTTCAAATACAACCATCAATTAAACAAAAAGCTGACGTATTTAAAGATATTTATTGTGTTTTGTTTTATTAGGAAAAAGTTAATTCAAAATGCAATGTAAATGTCTGGATTTTGTATTCTGATTAAAATTGTAGTTTTACAAAAAAGTTGTTAATTTCTTAAACTAATATGTAATTTAATAAAGATTTACAAAAATTTTTCTCTTAATTAGATAGTTGATGTTAAGACGAAAGCTATTAACTACAATTACAGATAAAAAAATTTTTCTATTTAATTTATTAAATTACAAATTAATTATGGCGTTAACAAAGCAATTGTAAAACAAAGTTGTCAAAGCAATGTCTTTTCACCTTTCAGATTATTAAATAGAATTAATGAGTATTTTAAATCTACAAATATTTAAAGAAAACCGAACCAAAAATAAGCTTTACTTTGACTAAACTTTACCTTATTTATCAAATTTTATTTAAAAGAAATTAGTATAGAATAAGTAAGTAAATACATGCCAAATATTTGCGCAGTGTGTCTTAAGTTTAAGACAGGTATCGATTTTAATTTCAATATAACAAACTAATTTTAATTAATTAATGCATTTAGAATGCTTGTTGTATTTGAAAGTGCTTTAATTTATTTATACATATATTAAATTTTAAAGTTCAGATTCGTTGTATACACGTGTTTAGTTCCCAAAAAAGCTAATCACTTGAAGTATATTTGGTTGCACAGGTTTATTATTATATTTATTATTAATATAGAATCAGGTTTTTTAACAAAATATTCTAATTTGTCAGATTATTCAATTATTTATGACACCGCTGAACTTTGAATTGAGAAATGCAGCTTATAACTACAGTCATCTTAAAATATTTTTTTTACAGAAATCAAAAAATAACAACAATTAAATTGTATCTCATAATTAAGTTGCAGTTACAGCAAAATACCAGGTTAAGCAAATAATTAAAATTAAAAAAAGCGATAAAGTCAGAAGCAAAGCTTGAGAAAATTACGGCCTGAAGCTCAAACTTTTCACAAAATATAAAATGACTAACAAGATTATTAATACAATGAACTAAGCAATAAAACGGAATAATGTGGCATAAAAAGGGTGATTACTTATGTTTTTTTATCTGAAAAAAATATTTTCATAAAAAGTTAGACAGTAACGAATTAAATGTATCCCTACTCATTTGGATAAAATAAATGTGAATAAACATTTTATTAAGTTTTTAACTTTTCAAAACGCAGTCAAGCCCCACGATTTGATATTCTATATTAAAGTAAAAACTGACAAATTTTCGACAGTGTACCATTATGCCCCCATCCAAATAAAAAAATGTTTTGAGTTTAAGATTATTCAAATAAGAGAAACATCTATTTGATATTGTTTCGTCTTAAAGCGAATTTAGAGAGGGGTTTTATATGGAACCTACATACATATAATCAATTTAGGCCAACAACAGCACATCATTTTTTTATGATATAGTTTAATTAATAGTTTAAAACTTTTATCAAAACCAAGATTTATAAGAGTTAAAAGGTATTTTCAGTAGTGGTATTTGAATGAGATGAAGGACCGATTTTACTAGAATTTGTTAAGATGATTTAGGTTGCAAAAAAAAAGCAAGTAAAAGTGATAAATTCGGCTATAACCAATCTCAAATACCCTTCACCATATTGCTATAACAACAGAAAGTTCTATAACTAACGATCTTTAGCAGATATAAATAAATCTATTGTGTGCCACGAACACTTCTCCAATCCAGCCCACATTTTGCCGGATTTTGTGTATTGAAAAGCAAGATGCTTGTTCTTACTTTGGAAACTTTGGCACGTGCTTTTCTGTATACATTAAAAACATTAAACAAAAAACTACAACGAAAAGTGATTTATGGGTAAAATTAGAGTCAGTCGTGGTTTTTTGGTCATATCTCAGATTTTTCTGAACCGATCACGATGAATTTAAATAGCAAAACATTCCGAACTACATGTGACATAAATAAATAACTATCTAGTCCCCATCATATCTGGAGGTCTTCGAAAAACCCACTTTAACGTACACACGATCAGAAGTACCCTGAATGTATGCATTTAATAGGGTCTAAGATCAATATTGTAGAGATTACAAACGGAAGGACAGACTTATATATACCCTTTTACCTCCCTTTTACCCTTGGTAAAGGGTATAAAGGCGGTTAACAAGCACAAAGACTTTATTCCAGGGACCGAAAATAACAGTTATATTGGAATTTTAAAACAAAAAAAGCATATAGAATTAAATGTCGAACAACTGATTCAAGTATACCATATTGTTCCTCATGCACTTGTCAATCATAAAATATATTGATTTTTATATTTTCAATCAAACTTAACAGTTATATTTTTATTTTTATTTTTTTGAACAAAAATAACTGCTATTTTTTGATTTTTATTTTTTCGATCAAAAATAAAAGTTATTCTCTAAATAAATGTACGTGATATTATAATTTAATTGACTGAAAATTTTTGTTTTAGTGTGTAATTATCATTGGAATTCCTTATGCACATTAAAATAATTACAAAAGAGAATAACTTTTATTTTTGCTCGAAAAAATAAAAATCAAAAAATAACAGTTATTTTTCTTCAAAAAAATAAAAATCAAAAAATAACTCTTATTTTTGCTCAAAAAAATAAAAATCAAAAAATAACTGTTTTCATCTGACTTTTATGAAAAAAGGCATAACTGTTACGGTCCCTGCTTTATTCCGACAATTAGTTTGCATGGAAAACTATAAAGCGACTCTGGCAATTTTTAAAAGGCTTCGTCCTCTTGCCAAATAAAATTGAGACCAACTTGAGACCAGTACTTTGCGCAAAAGGTTAACATGAGTGGAAAGATAACCAGCCGACCAGCCGACGTTGGTCGAAAGAATTTTCTGACCCATATATCACTAAACATCTATATACGTCTCAGGTTCGCCCTATTCTGGAATATGGATCAATTGTATGGGATCCCTACTTTAATACATATATCAATAGCATTGAATCTGTACAGAAACAGTTTCTTTTATTTTGTTTAAGAGGTCTTGGATGGAATTCGCTTGTATTACCTTCATATGAAAGCAGACTTGGTCTTATTAAGTTACCGACGTTAAAAAGTCGAAGAACAATGCTAAGTATTTCGTTTTTAATGGGTCTTATACGCGGTGATGTCGATTCCGATTTCTTGTTGAGTAAAATTAGCTTAAATGTTCCAGCTAGACCTACACGAAACTTTGAGCTGTTAAGTTTAAGGTACTATCGTTCTGTTTATGCTAACAACGACTCCTTTCGTCAAATTTAATTGACTTTTCTGATAGTAACGATGTTTTAAAACGAAAAATTATTGTTTATTTAAATTAATTAATAAAATAATTCTTTATTTATTGTACTATTATTTTAGCACTTATGTCTGTAAGGATTTTTAATCTATAGACTGAAATAAATAAATCAGGGCGGATGGACATCTTTAGATTGCCTCAGATTCTGAGCCAATCGGTATACTTAAAATTTGGTCTAGCTAGAACCAATATTTTTTGTGTTAAACACATCAGCACAAACGCATAAATACCCTCTCCACTATAATAAACACACACTTATTCACTTTTAAAACCTTAATTGTAAAATAGATAACACACTTCACAAATAACACTTTTTTATCAGGATACGATCTTTCAAATAACACTCAACTCACAGCGGGGGGGGGAGGGGGTGCTTTAAAACCATGTGAGATAAGGCCATGATGGCTTTACTGCTCAATTGAATGGGAGATAAAGCCATAATGGCCTTATTGCCCAATCATTGAGAGGTTAGGTCATATTTAAAATTTTGCGAAATATGGCTATATCATATTTTTTTTCGCAAATGAGAGATAAAGCCATATTTTTTCAGAATATTGTTATGCGTGGTGTAAACATTCTGTAAAAGGGAAAATCCTTAGTTATCATTGAAAAACATTTTTTTATTCTTGTGACGCACGCAGGAAAACTTTAGTATGCGAAACCAGGTTTCAATACTTAACTTTATTGTCTCCGGAACTGAAATGAGAGATAAAACCTAACCTAACAAGTTGTGAAGAGGGTATACTCAGTTT
The DNA here is from genome assembly GCA_930367215.1 of Pollenia angustigena. Classification (NCBI taxonomy): domain Eukaryota; kingdom Metazoa; phylum Arthropoda; class Insecta; order Diptera; family Polleniidae; genus Pollenia; species Pollenia angustigena. The sequence goes on along the minus strand of OV884057.1, from coordinate 180,240,600 downwards.
GTCATTCCGTGTAAAACTTGTTTACAGTGTTGAATTTTAAGACCAGTCCATAATTTAACATAGACCCTACAAAAACCTTACTTAACCCTGCGGCCACACGTTCAAGTTGATCTTGATAGTCTTTTACATATACTGCTTGTCAAAATTTACATACATTGAAAGCTGTGACGTAGCTGCACTCAATTTGTAAGCAATTTACTTCCAAGATGTCAACAACAACAGAGACAAACTTGTACTCAGCTGTTCAATTGAAAGTAAATTGCCAAACAAATGGAAAGGTGAAATTGAAAGCCATCTCGTGGTCAATTTAAAAAGTGTGAGTGTGTTAGTAAAAAACTGAGAGTGTATTGCAAATTGAAAGGAATTGAAAGGCAAAACTTGATCGTGTGGCCACCAAGTAAGAGAAACAGTTTAGTAAACGTACAACCGTTTTATTTTCATAAAACTTAAAATCACACTGTCAACTTTTGTAAGCCCCATATAAAGCCTTAACCCGAAAAACAGTTTAGTTCGCCTAAAACCGTAACGAATAATGCTATTATAATAAAATAAACTCCGGCAATATTGTTATTATAGGTAGAGGGTAACAAAGATTCGGTACAGACGAATATAGCACGCTAACTTGTTTAAAAATAATTTTGCTGCTTGTAGGGTGATTATTAAAATTACAATTTACAATTTCATTGTTTTTCTTAATTCTCATGAAGATAAAAAAAAAGTTTCACAACAAAACGCAATAATTCGAATTTTTCAGTTCAACTGTTGGAATGAATTTTTAAGTTTTGCGGCAAAACGTAATTCTTTTCCAGATTTAAAAAAACTAAATTACGGGTTTTGATAAGCAATGCAAATATTAAATAAAAAAATTATTAAGAATGTGGGAATTATTTTTTTTTTTTACCATTTTTTCGGATGTGCTTCTATGAATTGAGTTTCAATTTATAAAGCTTTTTACAATAGCCTTTTACAAGATATTCTGATAGTGTATTCCTGAGATTAATACATATCTATAGCTTCAATGTTAACCAAAGGTTGGCTTAAGCAAAAAGTATATGAAATATTAAGGGAATTAAATAAGACTATTGTAAAAAGCTTTAGAAATTGAAATTCAACTCATAGAAGCACATTCGAAAAAATAGATAATATAATTAAAAACATTAGAGCCACTTTTTGGGTGTGAGATTAAAGTTAATTTAATTCTATAATTAGCTAATCTGAGAATTAAGTTAATCTAGTATCAATTGAATTTGATATTTTTGGGTGGTGGCTTCAACCATGTAGCGCTACCATACTGAGCACAAATATATGGTAACATTTTTTTGCAAATATCAACTTTTATCAAGCAATATGGATGTTTTCAAAGAAGAAGAAGAAAATGCGCGAATTTAATATTGTTTACAAGGTAGAAATTTTATGTGCTTAAAGAAAAATATATTAAAGAAAAAATATAGAATGGAAACGCAATGTCTTAAAATATATTTTTTGTTTATATTTTTGCAAAAGTTCTTTATGTTAAACATGTGTATTTTGACAGTTCAAGTTTAGGTTAAAACCACCACCGTTGGCCGCTTAAGCTAGCAAAACAAGTTAAACAAATACAACTCAAAAAGTAAACACGGAGGTTAAAGTTAATTTAATCGCTAGTCTCTAACCCAAAAAGTGGCTCTTAGTGTTTAAGATTTCAGAAAAGAAGTTTTGTTTATTTTTTGTTAATAAAAAAATAGATAAATTGCCAATAACAATTTAAAGCTACATAGGATATCAAACTCAAAAACATCGTGTATAAAAATTTGTTTGAAACCATTTATTTAAATATTAGCTATTTAAATGCCCATGAAAGCAAAAATCTAAAAAAACTAGTTTTAAAATGATTAGAAAGTTGTTTTTAATTAGTTGTCCTTTGATATTATAAAAAATCTGGCATAGTTGCAAAATTATCTACACCAAATTTTCAGAGAAAGTAGAAGTTTCTTTAAACTTTGCATCTTGAAAGTTCAAACAAGACCATGGTCAATGCCAAATGCACAAGTTAACAAAAAATAGTTTCTGGAGTATATTCATTTATTGCCACTTTTTGTGTTTTAACAATCCTGTTTTTAGCTTAACTATTTCATATGATTTACTTAATTTTTCTTGTAACTCAAACTAGTTTAATTTCCTTAACTACGTAGGAAACAGGGTTGATAAAGTTGGTACAATTGTACTTTTTTTGGTACAATTCAAAACAAAAAAGTGCGCTGGTACCCCCGTGACGCATTTGGTACTATTTCTAAATTTTTCAAACCTACATATTTATAATTGATATAAAATGGCAACTCGTATTTACTGTCCAATGAATATAAGCGGAGTTTAGTGTTTGGTGCCAATAGTATTGCGAAAATGCAAAATGTCGTAGCTTTTTTATGAAATCTAAGGGAAACTTAATTTTTTTGTAATTGGATTTAACAAAACAGCTATGATATTTTGCATTTGCTCTTTTGCATGACCATTTGCCCCAAACACTGAACTCCGCTATTGTGAATAGATCTTTGCACTTGTTCATTGAACGATTCTAAATTAAGTATCAGCGTGCATTTTCTGATGATATTGACAAGTTTTTAAAAGATATAAGAAACCACTTCTGCAAAAGTTATACATAGTAGAAAAGACGACTTCCTCTCAATTCAAGATTATTTTGGAACGAATTTATAATATTTTCAAATATTCGTCAACAAGATGGTCAAGAAGTAATCAATAGAATTTTGGAACAATGGGAACCCACTCCATTATTATTTTAATCCGAATTATTTTGAAGGAGATTTTACAAGCGCTTATTAAAATTTTTATATATTCGGACTTTCTACTCCTTTCCTGTTTCTGCAGTGCATATTGAAAATTTTAAGCACAATAAATTTGAAAATGCAATCCGAAGACGCTCGAACGCACATATTTTTACAACGTTTAAAAATTTTATTTTCGTTTAAAATTCGAGATTGCATTTTGAGAAATATTCGTAAATTTTCCACAAAAAGACGTTCAATTCCAAAAAGTGTATGACAACTCTCTCTGGCGGCAATCAAAAATTAAAATTAATGGATTTCTCGACCCTAAAAACCGCTTTATACAGGTCTGGCTAGACCAAATTCTATTTGTTTGCCTCTATTCTTGAAAATTTTGGAAAACTAACTAACCTATTATTATGTAAGTATAATTAATTTAAAGAACCTTTTGTTTTTGTTGTATTAAATTTTTGTTTTTAAAAATTTATAAAAAAAAAATGATTTAGTACTATTGGGGCTGAAAAAGTACGATTTTAAAAGTTCGTTGGTACGATATTGGTTTTCTCATTTATCATCCCTGGTAGGAAATATAAAAAATCACTAAAAAAAATCTTTATTTATTTCATTTGTTTTAATTTGTATGCCAAAAGAAACAATGTGAATATCATGAACGTATTGGTGGTCACTAAAAACTGTAAAAAGTAAAAGAAGTGCATGATAGGTAGGATGGCGGTGTGGATCTGACTCCTCGGATTAATGTAGGTTGGGTAAGGACACAGAGGAGATAGAGACAGTTAAGCACATTATGTGCCACTGTCCTTGGCTACAGAACAGCAGGCTGATAGTAGGTTTATAGGCAAATTGTAAGATGTCTCAGAGATGACGGGACTCGTAATGTGCATGACCTTGAGGTATAACAGGCTGCTGGAGATTGGGTTTGTATCCTAACTTAAAAAACAAAACAGACTATGAAGCAAAATTCAGGTTTTTTTTTTTTTTTTGAACGCTTATTTTTAACATTTTTTATGAATGAGAAATCTTAAATATTTTATTTCTTTTCATTAATTTGTATTGATTATAATTTTTATTCATTATAATTATCTTGTTTTTTATTATTTTGTTCATATGTACGTACACGCAAACAAATTCTAAGAGCAACATATTATGACAAGATTCATGGTTGTAGTCACCATATTAAGATTATTATTGAATCATATTATGGCTTAATATATTCGTAATATTACATCATAATATTTTTCCCTTAATCATATTATTATTCTGTTAATCATAATGTGTTAAGAAGGAATCATATTATTGTCATGTTAATCATAATAAGTTAAGAAATTAATCATATTATTCTCATGTTAATCACAATAATCTAAGAAGTAATCATATAATCATCATGTTAATCAAAATAAATTTAGAAGCAATCATATTACTATACAGGTCCTTTAATGACTGTCATAACAATACAAAATATATTAAAATTTTTATGTATCGATTTTTTATTTTGTGACTTTTGAAAATTTTTCTTGATATACATAAAATAGCGGAGTTCAATATTTGGCTTGCAAAAGAGTAAATGCAAAATATCGTAACACTTTGATAAAATATAACGAAATCTCTGCGTGTTTTGTTGTTGGATTTTACTCCGATATTTTAAAAATAAAACGAAATCACTGTGTGTTTTGGTGTTGGATTTTACTACGATATTTTGCACTATTAAATCACTTATACTGAACTCCGCTAATATTTTAATTATTTTAATTTCTTTAAATTTATTATTTTTTATGGTAAATTTATCTTGTTTAACCGCTCACATATAAAACAAACGACAAAACTGATTCAAAATTATTTTACAAATGGCGCTAGCATAATATTATTAGAGTAAAAATAGTTTGATTGCATATTTAACATAATATGATTAATGTATAGCAAGTTATCATGTCATGGCTATTAAATATCATGATATGGTTGTGAGTAATATAATATGTTTTGAAAGTAATCATAATATAGTTGTTAGAAAAATAATTATTTTTCGGTCAACAATACTCAAATTTATAATTGCGATAAACATTATTATGTTTACAGTAACTATAATATTGTTGATATTTATTAAAAATAACAATTGTTTGCGTACGACAACAATATATTGTTACAATAAATATAGTGTTGTTGCCGTAACCATGCCCAACCATATTGTTTCTCTGCGTGTAAGTGAAAATAACGCGAGCAACTCAGATTTTTCATATTACTGAACAGGGCTGCCAGACTTGACGATTTTTTGTTCCGGAATTAGCAAAGTGCCGATTTCCTGATTTTTTCTGAAAAGTGATCAGTCTCCAAAGTCTGAATAAAACATTAAATTTTATGACACGTTCGTTTTTACATCTCGGAATGTTTAACAGCCGTACCTTAACAGGTGCGGAAGGCGGAACGTTTTCTTTCGCTTAGCTTTTACCCTGATTCGTCCCACCTAAGCAAGAGCGTCAACGTTGTGTAACGAACAGTAGTGATAGCTTACTGGTGTACTGCCTGTTTTAAGAACGCGAGAGTAAAAGTGACTCGTTGAACTAACATTTAAAACAAAACAAAAATTTGTCGCATTTGAGCTCGCGTTCTAAAAACAGGCAGTTAATAAAACCCACAAATTATAAAAAATATGTATTAAACGCTAGATTAATCAAAAAATAACAATAGCGGCGGCTCCGTGCAATAACTCCCAGGTGCAATAAGTCCCAAGAAAAAAATGAAATTAGACCCAAAAATTGTTCATACAAATGTGGGAGTAATTTCATTATGAAATAGCTCCCAGCCCTCTCGGTTTAATTTCATTTTTTTGGAAGTTATTTCATTTTTTGCCTGGGAGTTATTTCATAATGAAATAAAATCCAAATGAAATAAGTCCCCGAAAAAATTAACGTGGAAGTTATTTCATTTTATTTTGGTTTTCGGTGTTATTTCATTTGCTGTGGGAGTTATTAAATTTTTTGTTTATTAAAGAAGAAAATTTTGCTAATTGCAATTGCAGTGTCTTATGGTTACCGGCTATGCAGTGAAGCTTTAGTTAGCGAAGCCGGTGTTTGTTATACCATAGAGGAGAAAATCCTTGCGCCCGGCCGAAGGCCGGCTATGCAGCGAAGCTTTAGTTAGCGAAGCCGGTGTTTGTTATACCATAGAGTATAAAATCCTTGCGCACGGCCAAAGGCCGGCTATGCAAAAAAGCTTTAGTTAGCGAAGCCGGTGTTTGTTATATCATAGAGTATAAAATCCTTGCGCCCGGCTGAAGGCCGGCTATGCAGAGAAGCTTTAGTTATCGAAGCCGGTGTTTGTTTTAGTTAGCGAAGCCGATGTTTGTTGTACCATAGAGGAGGTAATCCTTGTACCCGGCGTGCTTAAACTGCAGCCAGTTGCCATTGCAGGAGGTCAGGATATAATAAAATGCCCCATTTGTTGTCAAAATGTCGAGGACTCAATGTTAGTTTTTTGGTAACCTAATATATAAATATTCAAGTAAAACGAATACATATATAATAAATTTCTTTGGAAGTTGTTTCATTTTTTTTGGGTCTTATTTAATTTCTTTTCGATGGACTGTTTTTGGAAGTTATTTAATTAATGTCTTTAGGAGTTATTTCATTATGAAATTACTCCCAAAAGTTGGGGTTTGTTTCATTTAAGACTTGGAAATTATTTCATTTTTTTGGGATTTATTTCTTTTTTCCAGTTTGGGACTTATTTCATTTATTTTGGGATTTAATTCATTGGGAGTTATTGCACTGGGACTAATTGCATCTGGGAGTTATTGCACGGAGCCTAGCGGCAAAATTCACTATTAAACGAGCTGTCAAAATCGGTTTTTCCAATAGCAAAGCGTTGAGACCGCTCTATTCAAAAAATTGAAAACGCGTTGTTTAGGTACGGCTGTAATATGAAAGTCTTAAGAAAATCTTTAAATGATTATTTTCAGAGAACAAAAACAACAATATTACACTTTGTTTATCTTTCGTCAAACCATCATCGAATGAAGCTCTTACGACTCGCTGTATAAATCTTATTTTCAACAATTATACAGCGAACATTTCACGAGTTGTAAGGTAATATCTATGTACATAAGTCTCATCCCAGTAAAAAGCCACCAGTGAAATGCGCAACGGAATAGCTTATCCCATCAACAATAAATTTCAGATTATCAATAGTATGAAATGGGAATTTAGCACATTTAAACGGAACCTTGTTAAAAAATTTTTTGAATCCCAAGAAAAACTTTAATAAAAAAATGTTTATGTTTCTGGAAGCACGAAAACTACATAAGCGCTGATATATGCGCTGGCTATTACACACTACTAAGAAGCAGCAGATACCATTCTAAATCTGATGGCGAATACCATTTAAGTGAATTTTTAATTTAATGAATGAATAACTGCGAATATGTGTAAAACCCAGTAAAAACTTCGCTTTCTTTTTCAAAAGGAATAGCTTCTTTAACTCATTATTTAGAAGCTTTCTTCTAACAACTTCTATGACTACTTTTTTCTGGATGTATTTAAGTAAAAAAAAAATAATGACTTACTTAAAAATGCGTTCATTTTGGTTCATCCCTTGTAAAATTCATTGGTTCTTTCAGTAGAATTGTAAGTAGTGAATTCATGTTTTTCTGATTACTCAACACATTATTTTATAGGCGAAGTTTTTACTGGGAAGTGAATATTTAAAACCATTATTTTAAAGAAAAAATTCACACAATGTTTTATGTGCTTCTGTTATTCCCTTACATCGAAGCAGGTTGTATTGCAATCAGAGCTGCCGTTTTTGGTTATTTATAACCAAAATTGGTTATATTTTTCTTCAATGTGGAGATGTGAATATTTTTTTCATTTTGGTTACTTTTTTCTAAAATAATAATACGTACGAAAATGTTTTTCTTGATACAATTATTTACGAGCTCGAATAATTTATATTGAGTAATACGATTTTTTCATTATTTGTTACCAATAATTTAAAGAAAACAAAAAATCGCTTTCAAAACAGCAACCAAATATATTTATTTTAGGGTTTTTGCTAAAAAAATATTACCATGTTAAAAACGCCATGTCCTGAAATCGAAAACAAATGAAGTCAATGGAAATTTTCAAATATTATTTTTAAATGAGCGTAGTTTTTCTTGATTTTATGAGTAGTAAAAATAAGTAGTACTTAAAGTATGAAGTGCATAAAATCATTTGGAATCGATTTCAGAAAATTACTGAAAAATTACACAAAAGTCGCTTAAATGTTTCTAAAAACTTGAAAATAAGTTTAATTTTCTGTATTTAGGGTATTTTCAGAAGTATATGGGGGATTTTATGTCAAGTGACCCAATTTTTAAATCGATGTCTTCCGATTTGGGGGAAATTAGCACCAAGCTAATATTTTTTTTAAAAAGATTGATCAAATAGCTATCGAAGCTACTTGGGACAAATTTTGCTAACACCAGAACACCTGTATGGCCAAAATGTCAAACTTTGACCCCCTTTATCTCAGAAACTTTTTCACCGATCTTGTTGAAAATTTGTGTCTAAACTAATATTTAATAGGACTAAGCTTGGTGCTAATTTCACCCAAATCGGAAGACATCGATTTAAAAATTGGGTCACTTGACATGAAATCCCCCATATTTATATACATATTTGAAAATGCATATAAGAATTTTAAATATTTTTCAAAATTACATTGATTTATCAATATTATTTTAAAATTTATAGAATATTCTGAAAGAAATGGCTGTAAGTTTTAAGAAATTTGAAATTTTACTTTTGACTGTCAGTCATATATTATTTCCCCATTGAATGTATATTTACAATGGTTCACAAAATATATCAAATAGAACAATTTTGAAACAGTTATTTATATAAAGAATTATAAATTTGAAATAAAATTTACAAACAAAAGAAAAAGTTTTTAGAATATTTTAGATTTATGTAAATTAGAAAATATTTATATAAAATGCATTTCGCCAATCGTTTTAAATTTCGCCAAAATAATCCCCATATCCAGTGTTGCCAGAAGATTTGTAAGGAAAATATTCTTTTAGCGAAAAAAAAATCTTATTTTGAAGAGAAAAATCTTGAAATTCTTTATAACAAAGGCAAAAAAGTAAAAATTATTCATTTTTTAAAAGGAACTACTTTTTATTATGGAAACTACATATTTAAATTAAAATACGTAATTGCGGTATTTATACAAAATTAAATTGTAAGTTTAAAATTGTGTTTTAGTTATAATTTCCAAAAAAAAATACATTTTAAATGCACTTAATTTCCAACAAATAAGAACGTAAAAAAGTTCATCTATATAAAGAAGTTTCATCGAAAGTAATTAAATTCTTATATTAGAGATGTATAAATTTTGGCAAAAAAATTTTGGTTTGGGAGCTAAGAAGCTCATACATCATATGAACACTTGAGGGTTCTCAATTTAATATTATATTTTTTGATAACGTTGTTATATCGAAGGCATTTTGAGTAAATTGCATTTAAAAAAAGCTCACTGAAAACTATGGATTTTCCTAAATATATTCCTAATGAATTTTTATTAAAATAATGTTGGTACACGTTTAAACAGATATTCTTAAGCACTTATTTATAAATACTTTGTTTACAAATGATCATAAACATGGAATGTGGTATTTTCAAACCAAAAGCTTCATAACCTTAACTGTAACTTTTTACCACTATTCTTGGTCTAGGCAGACCACAATTAGAACAGCTAAAAAACCCAATTAAATAAAAAGTTAATAAATATATTTTTTTTATTGAACGTATGTTATTTGCTATATTATACGAATTTGTTATATATTTTTATTATTTTATTTTACATGCAAGTCATCGAATACACGCAGAGAAAAAATATGGTTGGGCATGGTTACGGCAACAACACTATGTTTATTGTAACAATATATTGTTGTCGTACACAAATAATTGCTATTTTTATTTAATATCAACAATATTATAGTTACTGTAAACATATCAATGTTTATCGCAATTATAAATTTGAGTATTGTTGACCGAAAAATATTTATTTTTCTAACAACTAAATTATGATAACTTTCAAAACATATTATATTACCCACAACCATATCATGATATTTAATAGCCATAACATGATAACTTTCTATACATTTATCATATTATGTTTAAGATGCAATCAAACTATTTTTACTCTAATAATATTATGCTAGCGCCATTTGTAAAATTATTTTGAATCAGTTGTGTCGTTTGTTTTATATGTGAGCGGTAAAACAAGATAAATTACCATAAAAAACAATAAATTTAAAGAAATTAAAATAATTAATAGTGCAAAATATCGTAGTAAAATCCAACAACAAATATTGAACTCCGCTTTTTTATTTACATCAAGAAAAATTGTAAAAAGTCACAAAATAAAAAATCGATACATACAAATTTTAATTTATGTTGTATTGTTATGACATTTATTAAAGGAGATGTATCATAATATGATCGCTTTTAAATATATTATGATTAACATGAGGATAATATGATTAATTTCTAAGCTTATTATGATTAACATGATAATAATAGGATTGCTTCTTAACTTATTATGATTTACATGACAATAATATGATTCCTTCTTAACTTATTATGATTAACAGAATAATAATATGATTAAGGGAAAAATATTATGATGTAATTTTACGAATATATTTAGCCATAATATGATTCAATAATAATCTTAATATGGTGACTACAATCATGAATCTTATCATAATATGTTGCTCTTAGAATATGTTTACCACAACCATGTTTTTTCTTTGCGTGTATGTAGTCCTTAGTTTTGCACATTTCTCTTTCGCATCTACCACACATTTGATTCAAACTTGATTCATTCAATTCAGAACATATCATTTATAGAATTCACGTTTCTGTTTTTTTGATATTTTTTCCTATTTGAAAAATATTGCAAGAAAACAAGAATTCGGTCTGGCCAAAAGGGTAATTTCAAATACTTTTATATAAAAATTAAATTTCTCCCCACTAGTTTGCTTCAATCGAATCCAAATTAGTTTCATTCGATTCAGCACGTATCGTTATAGAACTCACACCCCTGTTTTTTTGTTATATTCGAAAAATATTGCAAGGAAAACACAAATTTGGTCTGGTCCGACCAAGACGGTAACCCTAGGGCTTAGTTCCATTAGTTTTACCTTTTGGTTTTAAGACATAGTAACTAAATACATAAACTTTTTTGTTCTCTAATAAATTAATCTTTAAATATATACTAAACATTTTTTCTTTTCACAAATAATTTTTTTATCAATATTCCCAAAATGAACAACCGCGAATCTATGATGCTTTTTTAATGTTTTGTACGCCCAGAAATAATGATGCATTTTAGTACAAAAGTACAAAAGTGTGCAAAACCAATAGACAACAAGCTGATATAAAACCTCATTGTTTTATAAATTTACTGTTTAAAAAACTGTAAAAGAAAATTATGTATGTTGTACAAACTTAAAGTTAAAAACCTTTATATCTAAAAATAAAAAATCTTAATTTGAGAAAAAAAATTTTTATATCTTATTTTGTTCAAAAAATCTTGAAAAATAAGATAAAATCTTAATTCTGGCAACGCTGCCCATATCGCCAAACGTAAATTTCCATCGACAAAAGGATTAAGAAATCGCCACATTTAACAGTCCTGCCAATAACAGCTTAAAAGAGGAAAACAATTTTTAATTTTTTTTATTTATAACTGGCATATTAAAAAATATTCAGTTAATTAACTTTGAATATACTGAATTTTGTATGGAAATTTTACGGGTTTAACTCTTGTAAAATAAAGAAAATTTTTTGGCGAAAAAAGTCTCAAATAAATAAAAACTTTTTATTAAGTTTCTCGTTATTTTTTTTAAAATGTAAAAGAATTAAATTTCTGGTTTTGTTTTCTTGACTTATTATTATAGTTTTATATAATTATTATTTTACTATAAAGTGCAAAAAACTTTTGTATTACAATGTAATAAAAGGCATTTTAAATTTGGTTATATTTTTTACATTTGGTAACTTTTTCAAAAATTTTGGTTGTAAAAATTGTATTGGTTGTGGCAGCACTGATTGCAATGATTTTAAAATGTGTTTACGATCATTTCCGAAATATTTCCGAACATAGAAATTAAATTATTTTCATAACGCAATCAGTTATCAAAATGTTTTTTAGAAGAGGAAACAAGTAGTGCTTAAAAGCGTAAGCAGGCTTGTAAGGGGGTATTGTGCTTCTCTGCCATACAAAACTGCTTACCAGATTCTTGACAGAAGCACAGCGAAGAAGAGTCTTTCATTGTGCTATGGAGGAATCTCAGTCGTGTTACAGTTTCGGCGATCAGAGACTCCCAATATCTCTTACACGATTGAAAATGCTAGCTATTATAATTATGTTTTTGTTTGAACGTTTTTTTTTTTAATCAAACAGAAACGATTTAAAAAAACTAAATTTTAAGTTGTCCGATTTTTTCGACGATTTTTCGAAACGTAAAAGACGATTTTTTTATTTTTTCTCAGGAAATTGACAATTTCCTCACAAATTTATTTAGCAGCCCTGTTACTGAAGTATTTTAGCAATTTAATGGATAGTAGGCATTCTGATCGGTGCTATAATGGTGTAAGTTATTAAAATGATCTGCAATCTATGTTGATATTAATCAGCAAGTGCTTTTGATGACAAATTCCACAAAATAATAAAAAAAAAACTTGTTAGAACAAAAAAAAAAACAAGTAATATTTGCAAAAAATAAATTCCTAATAAAGTTGATAATTTATTCGTTTAACCAGACCTTGAAATTTCGAAATATTAGAATTTATTTATTTAATTCAATTAAAAACTTTTTTTATTAAAATCTTATTTTTGGGAGTACATTTTTTCCTAAGTTTTGAAGGCTAAAGTAAAAACTTATAAAGCAAATTTTTGTATCTTGACTTTTATATTCAGAAAGTAAATCGTTGGCAAAAAAGAAAAAGAGCTTAAGTCGACTTAAGCAAAACTTGATTTAATGACACCTTTGTAATTTCCATATTTAAAAGTGTCCATGGACAAAGTTTCAATTACTTATTTGGTACGATTTCTCTAAAAAGTTATAGGAAAATTATTTTTTGCTTATTTTTTTCAATGTGCAATAAAATTTGGGAAAAATAACTTAAGCTTACTTCCGATCTGTGAAGTTAGAAATATTTAGGTATACATATTTAAAAAAAAACTATAACCAAATGAATTAATGGTTTTATTATATTAAAAATTTATTTTCAAAAATAATCCTTAAAGTTTAACATTGCTTTCCTGCAACACCAAAAAAAATAGACTTAAGCACTTTTTCCTTATTGCCGCAGAAATAAGAAAAACAAAAGAAAACCAAACATTTGCCATTCAGAGCAATTTTACATTCTATACAAATGCGTATTTTCAAATACGATTGTACTTATTCAAATTAGGAACAGAATGATTCTTTGTTTTCTAGGACGGCGAGACTACAACGCAGTAAGCGTACAACACCAATATTGTACATAAGAAACCCAAAAACAGAATGTTGTCGTTCCGCTTGTTGCGCTCTACCCGAACATTTCATGTGTACATAATCACCTCTTTTCCTCATTGTCGAAAGCACACACAGGCAACATCACCCATTAGCGGATAAAATTCTTGTTTTCAGTTATAATTTGAATGTCGTAGTTGCAACAAGTTGAAGATCGTATTGGGAAAAGTAGACGCGAGTAGGTTAAAAAAGAAAACTTTTAAAAGGAATAGATAAGTGAGGAGGAACAAAATAAAAAGTAAATAATAAAAAATATATACATACATATGGCATACATACACATACATATGTATTAATTTAAACGATTTAGTTAAGAATGTCATAGAAAATATTTTCATATGAGTGATAAATCTATAGAAAATTAGTTCAACTTGAAGTGTTGTGAAAAATTAAAAAAAAGTGATTTCAAATCCCTCTAAGCATCTACATATTTAAAACGCATTTAAAAATATGAATGAGTTTAATGTATGTAAAGCATTACGAGAAAAATATATGAAATGTGTGCTCAAATAACGAAAATTAAAGAAAATCAATATTCATATCTTATTGCTCTATAATTATTTATTGAACAAATGTTAAATATACACTTAATTTAATTAACCACAAAATACTATCGATAAGGAGAATTAATACTTTCTATTCATGAACTTGTTCAAGAAATTATTTTACCCCTAGAGTACACATGACAACAATTGTGAGTATAAATACAATGAAAAATAAAACAAATTTTTAAACTAAACAACAACAACAACTAAACATTGTTATTAAATCGAAGCAATGACCCCTACGGGCAGTGCTGCCATAAGAATTTTGGTTCATATTCCCAATTTAAAATATTAAGTCCCCAAAAAATTCCCATTTTAAAATTAAAATTCCCAATTTTGTCGTAAATTTTTATAATTTTAAAAAAAAAATTGGGAAAAGGTGTGAACCTGGATTAAATTTATCAATTAATAATTTTTGGAATTAAATTTTTTTTTCATTTAAAATATTAAGATTGTCGGTTATTGTCATAAATAATAAGTGATCGTAGATTGTTATCCTGAAAATTCTATAACATTGTGGTTTAGAAAGAAAAATTGGCACTTGGTATTAACATTAAGTTATCACAATTTTCTAGCCTTACGTTCCAAGATTTCTACACAGAAAAATTTCTCGGCCATTTTTTTCAATTAAACCATTTTTCAAAAATAAAATCAATTTTAATTAAAAATTTAATCAAGTGAATTAAACGTTAACTTATATTAACAACATTACTGCAGAAAATGTTGTTAATATCAAAATAATATTTAATTGATACTACTAATGTGTTTACTGATAAAAATTTTATTAATTTTTTAATTAATATCACAAATTCTTTAAACGAAAACAATTTATATTTTTTTTGTGTAGTTTACAAGGCAAATCAATTTTTGTACAGAAAATCTATCTTTTTAGAAGAAAGTCAATTTTTTTTAACTTATTAACTGTTAACAAATTTGCACGCGTTTTATGTCGTAAATTTTTCAGAAAATCTCTTTTCTAGGATATTGAATAATTTTAAAAACTTAATTGAGTTATTAATAATATTAAATTGAAAAAGTTTCAAAAACATTATTATTATTTATTATTCAAATAGTTCTTCGAGCATCCTTAAAAACTTTTATAATAAGATTTATGTGTGACTTGCTAAATTCCAAATTTTTCATATTAGATAAATACACCGAAATTTATTGTTGAGGGAAAGCTAGCTTCTATTCTTCTAAAAACTGTTGTTCAAAGAAGAACAAGAAATAAAGTTCCAAAGGTTCTAAAATAAAATTATAATGAAAATTTCTAAAAAAGGAAATTACTAATGTTAAATCGTATAATTGTACAAAATCCTTCTACAAAACATTCTTATCAAATTAACTCCTTTAAATAATTTTCAACATTATTTTTTTTTGTGGTAAATTCCTTAGTCTTCCAGAAGTAAATATTTTAAGCTTTGTTTATAGGGTTTTTTCCCGGGATATCCCTTCCCGGGAATTTCAATAATTATATTTCCCGCTTTCCCGGGATTTTTCATGCGGGATCCCGGGAAATAAAAAATTCCTCATAGTTTAAGAAAACAGCTATTTATACTTTGAAATTTAGTTGTCTATTCTCTTAAAATAAGCATCTGTGGATGGGTTGTCGATTAGATCAATTACAAGAAGTGAGTACATACGTAAATCAATGTCTCCTGATGCAATAAATCTACTTAAAGCAGAATAGGCAGTGCAACAGTTGATAATTAATAAATTTAGTGAAGTGAAAAGTTAATAAAAAACATTAATTCAAAATAAGATGCAGGTAGTTAAGTTTAATTGTCCATGGACAAGTCTTAAAAATAGCAGATACCTAAACATATAGCTCCTTTATTGTAACATAGTCATATCTACAAAAACAAATGAACTTGGCAAAATGCGATTAAAGTTTTCAAAATGTACCGATTTAAAGATATATTTTGCTATAACTTCGGTTCAGTTTGAGATAAAATACGAGAAAGCATGAAGGAACTCTTTGCTTAAATAACTTAAAATTTTTGATTTTTTTGAGATATGACTACGTTGCAATGAAGGAGCGATATGTTTATTAGGTGATAAACCCAAATTTTTTTCAATTTGTGTTGGTTTATATACCCTTGAAGTGCGGGGAAACCGAAATTAAAAAAAATTTTGAAACTCGTGTAAGATACTACAACATACAATTTGAAAAACACATTGTCCTAAAGATTACAGATAGACCTAATGAAATGAAAAGGTTTGTAAGAGGTTGATGCTATTTTTTGCATGAACTTTGACATACATTTGACTGATATAGACGTTGTTTATAAAAAAAAAACGGTGCACTTTTAACTATTTATCCAACCTCGGTAAAAAATGAACGAAATTTTTCGGAAACATGGTAATTAGTAAATAAAATAATCAATATACTTTTTGACGACTTACTAAGCGCTTTGAGTGTGTCAGAAAGTTATTTCCTAAGCCGTTAAAAAATGTTAACATATTTATTTAAAATATTTTATCTATTTTATGAATTAACTTTTTGATCTCATATCTTGAGTACCTCAATTTGTGTTTGTTTTTATTATTGTTTTATGAATTAAATTGTTATGTTTATCTTAATTTTTTATCTTGTATCTAGAGCATAATAATAATACGGAATTTACATATAAAACCGTAAGGTAATAATAATTCAAGTTCCTCTTTTAATCTTCATTTAATTTTGTAGTATTTAAGGATTTCTTTTACTTACTTTGTTAACAAGTTACCTTACCTTTTTTATAAAAGTTTTTTTCATTATTTAAAAACAAATTTACTGTGTATTATTTATATGGAGCGGGATCCCGGGAAATACAAAAAAATTTCCCGCTTTCCCGGGAATCGAAAAACTCCGGGAAAAAAACTCTATTTGTTTACAATCGGAGCAACAATTTCGTTTTTTCTTCTCTCTTATTTCTGCCCAAAGTATTTCATATATTTTCCTTTAATTTTTCAAACAAAAATGTAACTAAAGTTTTTTTTAAAAATTGAGTCAACTTCTACTGCAGCAACAATTTGTATGAAATTGTTCATGACATTTATAATAATTTTATTTAGTTTTGAATAAAAATTTTAACAAAATTATCCAAAAAATAATAACAAATACGTAATATTGTTTTGGGCAAAATTTGTGAACGAAGCTTTATTTTTAAAAATTAATTTTACTAAGCCCAATATTTACAATTCCCCAAATCCCTGCTCTCTAAAATCTTTCTCCAAATTTAAATCCCATTATCTGGCAGCACTGCTTACATTTAGTGCATGTTGCTTGCACGCGTTCTCAATCGAATTGTGCTCAAATGCTATGTTTTGTTTAAACGTACTCAATTATTCACTTAAATTGATTGTAGACTGAGAGAGATAGAACAAACACTTATTTGAGTGCTTGAGTTGTTTTTCAATACAGTGCATTTTATAAAATTCAACACACTTTAGAAAAAAGAGCTTCTTATTTATTAAATACATACATAATTAATAAGTAAACTAAGAATATTGATACATTTTAAGCTATCCACAAGAGCGGCTGCAGAGAGCTCCAGGTTTTCTAAACAACATTTATACGAACTCTGTTCGGCTCATTTTTAATACATAACTAAAAGTTTATTTTTAAGAAATATTTTTGAACTATGTATGTTACTCGTCTAATGTGTCCTAATATGGCCAAAAACCTATATTATTCTGGAAGTAATATTTATGTACTCAATAATTGAAGCACAGCCGCGAATAACGTTGTAAACGCCACATTTTGCAAAAACAGTTTTTTTGCAGATAACCGTTGGTCTTACTCTCTTACACAGTTTAAACATCAAATCAAACAAAACTATGCACCTTAACACCTTCAAAATGGCATACAAAGTGTAAGGCAGTGGAAGAACATTGCAAGTTACTAACAAAATGATGAAAACGAAATGTTTTAAAAGCCTTTTGCATAAAAGTTTTTATTATCATTATTTTTAATAATAGAAAAAAAAAATTTTTAAAACAAATAATGATGCCTGTCAAAAAACGTTTTTTTGCTTTGCTGAAAAATTATTATTTTGTAACTTAAAACGTTATTCGCGGCTGTGCTTCAATTAAAAAGGAGCCGAATTTGTGACAAAACCTGCACTCCACTGATGTTCAAAAATTATTGCAGTTGATTTGAGGTATATGGCCACTGTGGTTCCAATAGGACATAAGTTACTGGACTGATTTGGCCCGTTATCAAGACTTAATATGGTTGTTAAAAGAAATCAAGCCATGGGACACATAGGATGCATCAACTTCAAATTTTGCTGCGTTAGTTCATCTCGTATTGGTGCTATCGTGTCATTTTGATAACTGCAGAGTTACATTTTTACGGGGAATGGGTGAAATTGAAGAGTAATTTGTCATCAAGGAATAAGTTTTGTAAAATTTGGGTTTCCTTGATCCTTCTTTGCGAGTCCTACCTTACATTTAACAAACAGACTTTATAATGTCCTCCATCATTTTTTCGACGTTCTTCAAACAGAGAGACAAAATTGACAATCGAAGGTGTAACTTTTTTTTTTAATGGTATAAGACAATTAATTATGTAAAAGTGTGGATTCTTTTGTTCGATAAAAGTTCAAAAATTGTCCAGAAAATAGTTTTGACTCGCATGAGGGTAAAGAGGGAAAAACGACTGCTTAATAAATGTCGCTTATATTTGATCTACCCATAAAAAATTGAGCTTCAAACGAAGCAGGTTTGTAAGGGAGAAAAGTAAGAGTTTCGCTTACGATATCGCTTACGGAAGGCATGAATATATGGTGAGTTCCCGCTTTGAAGCAATACATTTTTGACACAAAAAGCGCTTTATTTAACGCATATAAAAACTGGTGAAAGTAGCGTTCAGTTTAACCCACTGAATGTTCTTATACAGTTATTTTTTAGTAGTCTCCCTTACAAACCTGCTTCATAGCCGTAGCACTTGAAATGTTATTTTTACTTTTATAAAACTTGTAAAGAGTTACTTCACTTGCTTTACTGCATTTCTGTATTGCGTAGCGCATAATTGTGCGCTTACTTTTTAAATGTACCATTAGTGCTTCGCAAAAGGATACAATTTTTTATTGGGTAGTGTCAGAAAGAAAAAAACCTTCCCTACAAAGTGACCACTTGTTATAATATTTCTTGAAATCTGTTGCAGCCCTTAAGCTCTGTAGTCATTGTGATATGATGGCATAACTAACTCAAAAATGAACGGTACAGGAGAAGAGATAGGGCCACCTCGCTTACAATGTTCTTACTGGTCCATCTGAAATCTGCTACTAGTTAAAAAATATTACAATTGTAAATGTTATTATATTTTCGAAAACCTAAAAAAAGTCCACAGTGAATTTAATTGTTAAGCACTTTAAAAAAAACAGCCTCCAAACCGAATTCAAAATTTCTAATCTTTTTCATATACTTACTCCACTTAAAATTTAAATTTTTAATACGCCAAAATCATTCTGATAACAATTAAATTCTAGTTCTCGAATGTATGTATAGATGCTGAATTTGTAGCTCAATTTCAAACAAAATAATAAAAGCAAAACAACAATTAACGCTAAACCTTCATTTCCACAATACAATAATAAACTTTTGTAGTCAATTTCATTACTCGATAACGAGCAAACGGGAACAAAGAGCGCGCTTCGTTTAATCAAGTTAAATAAATTTTTTTAAATATCTCACACAATTAAATAAATATACCCATAACACACGTACCATAAACGAATTTAATCAAATATATTATTGCATAAGTTTATTCTTTTTTCCAAAAATTAAAATTTCGAATTAAAATTTTTTTTGTGTGCAAAATTTATTTTGAAAGTTTCAGTTAAATAAAATTGCAATAAGCGTGGGAATTTCTAAGTGAAAACTTTAAACGGCTAAAAAATAAAGTGTCTGTTAATAACGGGAAGAAAGTATTAAGAATATTAAAGAAACACTGATATTAAAGTGCAAATGCAAAATTAACGTGAACAAAAATAATTGTCAAGAGATGATCAAATTATTGTGAAGAAAAGATACAATACTCGAATTCTAAATGGTGGGTATTTCTGAAAATATTATTTTTTAAATTTACACAGATGACTATTTTTTTTTTAAGTATGCAAAATGAGTAAAATTTGTATTGAAAGTTAATCATTTATTCAAAAAAATTTCTCGATATTGTAAATTTTCGAAACGGTTTTTTATAGAAAATTTGATATTTATTGTATAAGCTGTTTTCAATGTTTTTTCCCATAGTTGAAATTAATGCATAAATATTTTAACATATTTTTCCAATTCGATAATAATAACATTTCTAAAAAATATACTGTTCCCAATTAACCCATTAATGGTTAGATTTAAAATTTTTTAGCTGTTAATTTTGCTATTTTTTCGATATGATCACTTCCAAAAAAAATTATTTTTAACCTTCATAAGGTTTTCAAATTTGCTGCCGTTAACGGTCTTCGGGTCAAATTTGACCCAAATAGAAAATTTTATATAAAAACTCTCCTTTTTCAATTAGGTATGTTGTTAAAGCTGATATTTTAAAGGGTGATTTTTTAAGAGCTATAGGAATGTTTTAAAAAAAAACACATAAAATTCAGAAAAATGCATGAAATCTTTATTTGAATCGATAGTACGGTCCATATAATTTAATGTTTGAAGATTATTTCATGCAAATGTTGACCTTGACTGCGCCTCAAATGGTCCATCCGCTTAGTCCAATTTTGGCATACTCTTTCCAACATTTAGGCCGGTATCTCATAAATAAATGCTTCAATGTTGCCTTCCAATACGTCAATGGAAGAGGGCATGTGTGTATAGACATGAGCTTTAACATAGCCCCACAAAAAAATAGTCTAAAGACGTTAAATCGCACGATCTAGGCGGCCAATTGACCGGTCCCGAACGTGAAATAAAATGTTCACCGAACT
The DNA here is from genome assembly GCA_930367215.1 of Pollenia angustigena. Lineage (NCBI taxonomy): Eukaryota > Metazoa > Arthropoda > Insecta > Diptera > Polleniidae > Pollenia > Pollenia angustigena. The sequence continues at coordinate 180,219,794 of OV884057.1, read as the reverse complement.
CGCCGCTCAATAAGTCCATTGTTAAGCGTGCTGTGTGGCATGTGGCACCGTTTTGTTGAAACCACATGTCATGCAAGTCAAGCTCTTGCATTTTGGGCAAAAAAAAGTTGGATATCATCTCACGGTAGCGCTCAGCATTCACAGTTACGTTACGATTCGCATCATCTTTGAAGAAGTACGGTGCAATGATGCCACCAGCCCATAAACCGCACCAAACTGTGACTTTTCTTGCAAGCGTTGTTCGTTTGTAAGACGATTCATGGTTAAATTATAGACCAAACTGAAGATGTTTGACAGTAAAACAAAACACGAAACGTGCGTCAGCTGTTTAAACCAGTGTTGCCAAAAAGATAATAGCTAAAAAATCACCCGATATTTCTAGATTTATTCAGTAAATTGAAGTTGTAGTTATTGTTAACATTTATTGCGAATACAAAAGTACATTTAAAATAAAGTGGTTGTATCTGTTTTGTGACATAATTGGCAACGACTTATTTTTGACTGGTAAACATATTTTTTTCCTAGGTTTTGGTTGAAGATGGCGGGTGATGTTCCTGCTCAACTTTTTTGCAATAATTCGTGAATATTAGTCTTTGGGTAATGTTTCTGGCTGCTTGATATAGGGCGCGGGAAGTTGCCATGTTTAGCTGATGTTAATGATAGCCTTTAGTTGCCAAAAGCTCTCGTGGAAATTGAATCTTGTTTTTACATATAGTTCATACTAAAGTAATTTGATTTTCTAACAATTTTTGTCCCAATTAGTACGATGTAAAACCATTGTCCGCAGTCAAACTGTGATATTTTAAACCAACTGTCAAATCAAGAACTACATGCACACATTTGTTTATTTCAGGCAAAGTTCCTATTGTATATTCCAGGCATAACTAATCAACCCATAGTTTTATAGCTCACGTATCGGCGCAAGCTTCTCTAAAATTTGGCGTACACTGCGAGTATCCTTGTTGTCAAAACCAGGTACTCTCGAAAGCTTTTTGAATCTGTTTTATTTGATCTATTATATAATTCAGCTAACTAGAGAACCAATAAATGCGAAATTTCGGTGTCGCCAACTTCAATCAATACCAAATGCACATTTACCTTCAATATAAGTAAACTTCAAAAAAACGAATGTTACAGGAGGTGCAAAAAATAAATTACAACTATAAATTTCTAACGAAAATTCAGGAATTTTGCTACAGGTCAAATATGACCCAAAGACCTTAAGTGCAAAAAATTTTTAAATATTTTTTCCGCCAATATTTTTTTTTTGAAAACCTTACGTCGTTGTTTAAATTAAATTAAATAAAAATCATAAAATATGAAAAATATAAGTCACTTATCTTAGAAAAAATTTTACCTTTTATTTTAAAATGGGTCATATTTGACCCGAAGACCTTATGAAGGTTAATGAAAATTATTTAAACATGCGTTACCTTAACCATACTATCGTCACATGCATCTATATTATGGTTGGCTTTAAACCTGTTCTGGTTAAGAATAACAATTAAATGTTAACTAATAATTATATGTTTACTAACTGTACACAGTAAAAAAATAAAAATTGATTTCAATTAAAAAATTTGTGATATTAATTAAATTTGCATCAGTATACATATAAATTGTATCAATTTAACCCCAATAAAAAATTTTTGTCATTTAAAGAAATAAGCGCACAATTATGCGCTTCGCAATAAGATATAAAATTGTTATTATTAACCATAACAAGTTTTGAGGCAACCATAATATAGTTAGGGATTATTGATGAAGGACTTATTAAATCTTTATATGGTTGCGCGTGACAATATTGTAGTAAAAGTAACCATAAAAATAGTTTTTTTGGACTTAAAGCAGAATTTTTAAAATTCATATTATAATAAGAAGCAAATTATATAACAACAAAAAAAACACATACATAGTTCAATCAATGTCTAAAATTTTCAGGTCCTAAACAATTTGGCTTAAGTATGTGTATTTGATTATTAATTAGTTATTAAAAAAAATTAAATATTTTCGAAGTAAAAATGAGAAGAAATTTTTACGTAAAAAAATAATTTCAAAGAAATAAAAAAACCAACTTTAATGGTAAAAAAAACAATTTTAGAGGTGTTTGACAAATAATGAACCTGTTTTGTCATTTTCAAGCTTTTAAAAAACATTGCAACAATTAAAACAAGTAAGAAAGTATAGTCGGTCAAGCCCAATCATATGATATCCTACACCACAGTATATAAAAACAATTCTTGCTAGTATACCCTATTTGGGACCTACGGACAATCATGGGCGCGCCTAAACAAAATTATTTTACGAGGTTAACCGTACGATGCATACCCAACTTTTTCTACGAGAACACACACCCGGGATACGTTTGTACCTACTAGCTTATTTTGGCTTTTTCTTATGTTTAAATGGTCCAATTTTTATTTTTTTTTAAGCGTAAATAAATATTTTAAAAATGTTTTAGTTTTGTCTCATGCAAATATTCTACATGGTTCAAAAGATATAAGCAAAAGAGTGCATGCAGGCAACTATTATTCAAGTTAGGGATTGCTGTTTGGTTTTAACCGAAAATGAAACTGCGGTTTTAAATGCCTGAAAACCGAAACCGAAAACCGACAAAAAAAAACCTCGGTTTTAGCTTTTACTTTAACAATGTATTTATGCTTGAAGAAATTGCAAATTAAACATCATACTCGTACTTCATATACAAAAACTTTATACATAACAGCCTTCAACAATGACAAGGTATTTCAAAATTCTTAAAATTCAAAATAAGTACTAAGAAGAACAAATGTTATCTTTATAACTCTTAAGTAAACACCTTATTTGTGAGGCATAAACTGCCACAAAATCCAAGTGGCGATTTGTATGGAGTTTCTTGTGGCTATAGAAAAAACTCACACTAACGAACCCCTGGGCAAGGCTGGGACTACTTTTATATGTATGGAGTTTTATGGCTATAGCAGGAACATTTTGTTGGGAAAAAAATAATTTTTCGAAAAAACAGAAAAGAAAGAATGCTTATGTGTTGTGTATGCTTTTTGAAATGTTTCATTTTGATTTTATTTACTGCAGTACATATATTATAGGGAAGGGCCTGACCAGGCCCAAGTGGATAAAATATGCACAAAATTTTCATTTGGCCAATTGCGGAATTGAGGAATACATAAAATTTCGTTCTAATATACTAAAAACTGGAAAAAAGTAAAAAAAATGCCTGGCCAGGCCCAGGTATACACTTAAGGGCAAAAAAAGTACCTGAATTGAAACAAATAAAAAAATTGTATTACATGCAAAAAAATGTATGAATTTAACTTTGATATTTTCAAAACCGAAAACCGAACCGAAACCGACCGGTTTTAATAATTTTAAAACATTTTTACGGTTTTAAGCAAACTCTTATTCAAGTGATAAACAAGTGTTTGTAGTATTTGGATATTCTAATGGTTGCTTTTTGATATTGTTGTGCATTCGCCATTATTTAGCTGATCACCAGGGAAATATGCTCTAAAAAACAAGTTTTATGCGCATTAAATATGCAGTAAAAACTGGAAAATTTGCCCTTAAAAATGTTAAAAAAATATGCCCTAAAAATTCAAAATTGCTCATTTGATGACACAATATTCAACAATTTAATAACAAAATCTAAAAAAAACCTAAAAAAGGTAAAAATTATAAAAATTAAGTCTAGATAATTAGTATTCTTCATAAAAATAATTTAATAAAAATTAAATTTCATGAACTTAAGCCTAATTAAAAATATTAAAAATTTGGATTAAAAACCATAAATAGTTCAACAAAATAACCACAATACTAATTATTGTTAAAGCTAAGGCACGAGCTCTATTTGTACATTTGTCCTTCAAGTTGTGCTGAAAAAGGTCAACAGAAAAGAGAAAGACAAAGTGAAAAAACAAAAAATGTACTTGGACTTCAAGAAAAATTCTTGACGAAAGTACGAAAAAACAGAAGTAAAGGAAAAAACATGTAAAATCAATTAAAATGGATAATCATTCAGGAAAGCAAATTTCGATCTACCAAATGTTAAAATACAATTTGGTTTAAGGATTGATGTTTGACTAGTGACGTCAGCAGTCGTCGATGGCTGCGAGTGTAAGACGGCAAATCCATCTGAGGAGATCGAGTGGTTGCGATCGAAACATGTCATGGTAACCTGCCGGCCTGGGTTCGAGCCCGAGCCACGTCAAGAATGAAAGATTATCAATAACAATTTTAATTAATTTTCATGTTGTAAAATTCCTTTCTTCATAAAAATAATTTAATAAAAATTAAATTTCATGAACTTAAGCCTAATTAAAAATATTAAAAATTTGGATTAAGTCTAGATATTAACATCCATATGGGTTTTTGTCTTAAAGAGATTTTAGGCACGGTCGCTAAATTGTTAACAAATGTTAAAATTTAAAAGGAATTTAAAGCTAGTTAAGGATGGAAGCTTTGAGCAAATGTGAACCGATTCGAAAATAATTAAGTTTGAATTAAAATATTTTTGGCACGAATTTAATTTAAATATCATCGTAATTAGATAGCTTGCGGACACTAAGAGTCTAATTTGGATGTGAAATTATAGTACGATTCGCACCATTTGCATAGACTTCGTCCATATTTGATCAAATTATCTACAAAATTGGAACTTGTACTCTGCGCACAAGGCTAGCATGGACAGACAACCCGCCAGGCGGATGGATGGACATCGTTAGATCACTTTAAAAAGTGATTCTGAGTCGATCGGAATACTAAAAGATTGGTCTAGATACAAATCGCATAACATTTATCCTTAATGACAACCTGCTTTGTCTTACAATTTTAGAGTAAAAATTAAATATATGTAGATGTCGAAATTGAAGTAACAGATTTTCGAAAAAAAACAAATTTTTTACTTGCTGCGAAAGCTATTGTAGGCAATTTAAAAAATTGAATATGTATCAAAATATGCATTAAAAAGGCAAAATATGCTCTATAAACCTAAAAAATGCTGCAAAAAGGCTCTTTGAACTAAAATATGCCAAAAAAAAAACGCTGCAAACGGTAAAATAAGCAGAAATATGCACTAACAAATTGATGCCAAAATTCATAAAAAGCTCTAAAACGGATAAATGTATTGATTCTGCCTTCATTAGTCGCACAAGGAAAAACATGCAATTGCATATCACCAATACCGAGTGCACAATATGTAAAAATAATTCATAATTTTCATTTTTCAAATAAAATGATATAATTTAAACACACTATAAAATGGTTTGTTGCTTTTTATTTTGATATAAAATGGTGTGGTACAAACGTATCCCGGGTGTGTTTACGTAGGTGTCGACTTTGTAAACTAGTAGCTCCTGAACCATAACCATTAAACAATTAGAAATTACTTATGTTTCCTAGATCCGAAATCTCTATTCCTTAAGTTAAGCCGTTCCTGAGCTACAGCACTGCAAGGTTGCAAGTGGATACATTTGTACCCGGGTGTGTGTCCTAGGGTTAAGATTGATGTAAAAGTTCTCTAAGCCGAATATTATTTAGAGAGATTTAAGGATGGGGGTTTACATGGGAGCTATGGTTAATTTTGGGCCTAATTTAATAATAAATTAACCCGATAACATAATTTTGTTTTGGGGGGTAAATAATTGCCTATGTCTTCCTACAATTTCGAAAATATATCTGCAAATACTGTATAGGGCACCATATGGTCGGCCTTGACCGACTATATTTTCTTACTTGGTAATAACAACCAAATTTTTCTATTTTTAGTAACTTTCTAAAAAAATATCCATATTTGATCGAAGTTTATTAGCACACAAAGCCTGTTCTAATTTTAAATTTTTTAAATTTTTTTATTTTTAAAAAGTCTAGGTCAATTTCACCAAAATGCAACAAAAACAAACTAAACCTTAGCTAATATAGTCAATTTTACAATAAACAATCATAGCTATAATTACAAGGTTAATTAGTATTCTCCAAATAACGTGTAAAATATACTCGTTGCAACGCGTTGTTACAAAGTTTTTTTTTTAATAATTAAATATATAATTTAACATCATACTAACTGTTAATGGTGTCTAATGGCAGATTTTACGACAATGTTTTTGACAGTATTTTTATTGGTTACTAAAAATTGATAGATAGACAAATTAAATGAATAAAAAATAGAGCAAAAATAAGCAAGTGAACATTTCAGGAAAAAACTGGTGAGGACGAATATGAAAAACCTGTATCGTATATTTTTCCTCCTGCTTCTTCATTATATATTTATATAAACTTTAAATCTTATTCTTAATTTACGTCCTACTAATGCAGGACGAAAATTCTCCTTATCACGGTTGCCGTTCACATAAGTGAATAAGGAATTCCTTAAAGTTTTTGAAATCATTAAGACTAAAAGTTGGAAGATTTTAAAGTTTGATATCAAAAAAAAAAAAATATATGAAAGGTAAGCCCCGATTTACGCGGTCTATTTGGACCGAACAAAGTACGCGTAAATTTTTCAAACTCATTTCAAAATTCCTAATTTTATTATTTTTGACGACTAGGCGGATTGAGATATTGCAAAATATCTTTTTGCGTGCCATTTCTGAATTACAAGAAATAAGAGGATGTTTCTGAGAAAATAATTGGACTTTCGTTACCGAATTTTTTTCGCAAAACAAAATAAAGTCGAGGAAAAAAAACGGTAAAAAAAATTATAACTGAAATATTTTTCGAACTATAAGACGTAACGTAGAGAAATAAGCAAGAATTTTTTTATATTCCTACTAACTGATTACAAGCATTCATTCTTTGGAGCTTTATAGTATGTTCACATTTGGGTTTTTAAACGCGTTTAAGCAAAATGTTGATTTAGCTAATCAAAGCCGTTCACATTACATTTGAGATGATTAAGATGACAGATGATTAAGAAAAAACACACACACAAGCACACACAAAAACAACAAACAAATTTAAATTTCTTTAAAGTATTAAAAATGGATAAAAACACTTTTATAAAGTTATCAGAAGATTATTTTAATCAATTTAATGATGAAATTGTGAAAATTTATGAATTATTTAAGGAAAAAAAAAATAAAAACATTAAGCAGACATCTTGGCCGGTTGTACACAATCGAGCGATTCTACATTATTAGGGTATGTTCAGTGGATTCTATGTGGTTTATGAAGTGATTTAGCTGTAATCATGTCGATTTGAAGTGATTAACAAATCACTTCAATGTATGGGTAATCATCTCGATTTTGAAGTGATTAGAGCTTAATCACGTTCGAACTGCTTAAACGCGTTTAAGAAGCCAAATGTGAACATACTATTACGAAGTTTATATAACACGTGGTGATCAACTTTGACTCCCTGTATCTCAACTTGTATTCTAACAGGGTGGTCACAAATACCATATTTTTTAAGCCTGTGTCCTCCTACGACTCAGTCATACATCCTTTAACAATCAGATCAGTAGCTTAGGAGATTCAGACTTACTAACACTTTTCCGATTGACCCCATTGTGCAAAGACTTCCTGCGAAAGTTTTTTTCAGCAACTTTTGACTTAGTGTAAACATTTTTAACTATGTATTTTAAAGATTTTATTGTTATGTTAATGCAAATCTTAAATTGAAAATACTTTTCATAACTCTTATGGGCATAGATTTGAGTTATTTTTTTATTAAATCTAAGATTTAAAAGTTAAAATAAAGCTCTAGTAGGAAAATCTAAAAAAAAACATTTTTCAGTATTTTAATGTTCTGATGAAATATGAATTATATTATAAGGACTATTTTTTCTAAAGATTTCTTTACTGAATTTTCCACAGTTTGAAAATTATAAAAAACATAAAATTAATAAGGGTCTTCATGATATTGCTTAAAATTACCATTTGTGCAAATGGGTAAACTTGCGAGACTCGTTTCATGAAGATCCTTTTTAATTTTTGTGTATTTTTAAACAATTAATGTCATTTCAATCAGAAACGTCAATAAAAAATATATTAAAAAAAAATAATTAAAAATATAATAAAAAACTTGAAATTTGTAAATTATAAATGAAATTTGTTTTTAAACATGCATAAAGAAAGCCAAAAGACTAATATGCTTGTATTATTACAAGAATTTATTGTTTGTGATTTATTTACACTTGAAGTTTTCATTGAAAACGGCGGTAAGCATTAAAAAAATTTGTCTGTATAAATGCACAATTGAACAGCGCAAGTTTACGAGTCAAAATTGTTGGGCAAATTTAAGCAGTTTGTGTAAATGAATTCTCATACAATTTTTGACAGTTCATTTACGAGGGTGTAAGAATGCACAGTTTGCACAGTTTACGAGACTTATAAACGATATCATGAGGACCCTTAATATTTTTCGACATTTTAGTAATTTTGATGCAGGTTTTTAAGTTTATATAATTTCAAACTTTTTCCCCCTAGTCTAAAGCAGTGAAGGGCAACACACATACTATCACATTTATGCTTGTGTGGAAAGCAGCAGAAAACGAATGACACTCATCAACAAGTGCTGATCTGCAACTGATTTGCCATTAGGATACGAAAGATACATTTTTCGTATCTTTTGAATCTGTACGCAAAATGGTCAGAAATTAAATATTAAAGAATTTATAGCCAACTAAAACTTATTAAGACTTACCGACTCAATAGCAGCTTAATTAATGGTGAAATAAAACATTAAGGATCTAGTAGTGCGAAGTGGTTCTGAGGGAATATGAACGCTTTTTTTAGTTTCAGGAAATTTATACGAACGTTTTTGATATAATGGCCTTGGTATAAACGCCTTAACTCGCATACTAATTTTAACTTTAATTAATTTGTTTTGATAACATCCAAAAATAGCTACATATAATTAATTTTAAAGTTCTCTTACTGTATTTTTAAAAATTATATATCTAATATTTTTGACTTTAATAAACCTCTGTAACATATAGTATACTACAGGCAACATACTGGTCATCTCTCAATAATTTCCATAGTAATAGTTATTGTGCCCTAATCAAGTAATTTAATCTGTAGTATACACTCTGTTCTTTACCTCAAGTGCAAAAAAGCATAAGCTAGTTGTTTCTTATTGTTATAAATATTGCGATCCCATTATAATTTTAAAAAGTCAAAATGTGTTATAATAAATAATTAATAAAAAATATTTTTATAATCGCTGCTTCGTTTTTTTTTTTTTTTTTTATTGTGAGAATCTGTAAGGTTAGTGTCTAGATATGAGTCATTACTCTAGTAATTTTAATATTTTTGACTTATTTGCGTAAAACACGAAATTTAGTGTTTGTGTCTTGTGGGCTATATTGAGCGAAAAGGGAATCTATTTTTTACAGCCTCCAGCAAATTAGTTATAGTGCTATTTTATATTTTTTGGTTGAGAATTCCTATTTAGACGTAACAATGTCTAACTTCTAGTTGATTTATAAGAGCGAATGCAAATAAATCACGGTCCATTATGTTATCGAGAAAATTTCGCCTTGAAGATAGCGAATCTTTATGTAGGATGAGAACTTAACCCACCCTTACACGCCGACTTTTATAAGGTAAAATCCAAGCAAAAACGAATAGAAAACCTCCGCAACACTTGCCTTCGCAAGTAGTCCGACAGAATCAAGTCGATCACTGGCCTCAATTGGCGAAAAAGAATTCGGCGCAACTATCCAAAATATGTAAAATTTACTCATTCTGTGTGAGATATGCGTCGTAGATTTATGCTACTCGAAAACAAAAAACCATTTCAAGAGTTTTCACTCTTCTTATCTGATCTAATTAGCATAAATATGAAATACTTTCAATTTTTTACGTTAAATAACTTTTTTACTTTTCCTTCCTCTTGTTGCTCGTTGTTGCCTGTAGGACACACTCCGTTTTTATGAAATTTTAAATTAAAAAAAACTTATTTTTTTTAAATGTTAAACTCTATGTGAATTAAATGAAAATTTGTAATTTTAAGATGGGATAAATATAAAAATGAATTTATATGATATCATTTTCTTTACAATATTCATTTAATATGAAATAAAAAAATGTTATGTTAATAAATGTTAAACGTTAAAAATGGATTTTAAAATTTTTTTCAATATGTATCTTTTTGGCAAAAAGTGTATCTTTTTAAAAAATAATATGTATCTTTCTCGAAATTTCACTGGCAACAATGAGCTGAACGTATATTGTCAGAGACCACACGAAGAAGTTTATAGTGTACATGTGTCGACGTCACACAAGCAGCATTTGTTTTCCTATGCACGCGTACATAGGATTTGCAAAAGTGTCCTTCAGTGGTCTAAAGCTAGAATTGTGCCGAAGACAGGAAAACCAAATTTAATGTATGTAATTGGTTTTCGAGATATAAACCTTAGAAAAATTGCATGTTCTTTAAAAAATACAAGTTTTATTCAAAATAAACATTAGTCCACAAAATCCGAACACTAGCTAAACTAGCTAAGCGGAAATATTGTTTTGTTTGGTTCGTTAAGTACTTTGAGAAATTCCATACGAGATGAAGTCTGCACTCGATGACTTCAAAAATATTGCACAGCGTTTCTTTCTTTGTTTCTTTTCTTGTTTAAAGATTTTGAGTTCCTTTAATAAACTTCTTAGTGATAAGATGATTAAAAATCTCTTAATAATTTGTGATGCTGCATTCAAATCTGATGTTCTTCTTTTTTAATTGCATTTAGTGTTTAATTTCAAATGGGAAACAAAAAAACAATAGATGCATAAAATCCAATTTAATATATGTAAGTCCAATATAAAAAAAAGCATTACTACTATTACTAAACTTAGCAAACTGAAACTTTTAGACGTTTCCAACGAGATTTTAAAATTTTATTCGTTCGGTGAATGAATGTCTCAAGATGTCTCAAATAATAAAAATTCAACAGCTAAATTTTATTATTTTAATATGCGTTGCAAATCTTATACCCGTTTAAATGCTTTAAAATGGTAAAAATTAAAGTAGACTTTAATTATCACATTAAATGTACAATTTACGTTAATTAACACGTAAATTTGATTAGTCATTTGGTATTTAAACGTCAGAGTAAAGGCAAGTTAATTGCGTGAAAATTAATGAAGAAAATACTAAAAAAAAATAACAGTAACAATTTTGTTTTTAATTAGATTATTGACTTTAAAACTCTACAACTCTCTAATTAGGTAGAGATCTACAAAGTTCAAATTAAATTGCTCTAAAATTAAAGCTTATCGTTGGAACACAATGGAACGTAAATGCGCTATCAAATTGAAATGTATAATATGGTAGACTAATGTGCTGTTTCCAGGTGACAGGCAATTGATTGTGTAGAGAAATTTATAGGAATTCATACAAATTCAAAACAAATTTAATAAAATAAAAATAAAATATTAGAAAGAAAAAATAATCAACAATTTGAATGAAGTTGAAAATTTCTAATATTATTTTCAAAAGAAAACAAAATAAGTTTACAACGGAATTGTGGGTAATGGCGCCACGTCTTCGTTTATACGACGTATGACCCAATTATTAAAAATGCGGGATATTTTTGTGTCTTGAATAACTGATATGGCATTGCACACGACAAACACATGTAAGTTATTTTCATTTGAATGTTTAAGTTGAATAATTTAAAAATGCCAATAAAGCATTATTTGCGGGAAGTTAGAAAAATGTGCAACTGAAGCATATTGGTTTCTTATCCTGAGATATGTCTTATAAGGTACAAAAGTGGTGGACATAATTATTTTAAGCAAAAGAAATTTACAATAATATGGTCAACCTTAATAACAATATGGTTGGATGAGTCATAATTTGTTTAACATTTTTTGATAAAAATTGTTTTGTTAGATCTGACCATACAAAAAATATGTTTTCTTTGCGTGTACGAGAGATATTTAAAAACGAATATTTCTTTTTAAAATAAAAATAATAAATTGTTGCATCGATTGATAAGTGGGGGGATAAAAAATCGATTCGTTACGTCAACTGTAGTGCACGATAGCGTATGTGAAGGCCGGTTAAACAACCGAATCAACGCCTAATTAGTTCATAGAGGCAAGGCTTATCCGTCATAATATTTTGTCATAAAAATATTTTTAAATATAATGGTTAAGATGTTGTGCCTCTCCCGCCTAATAATTCAAAACCTTCCCCTATCGGCTACTTTTTTATAGATAGAGGCAAAATGCTTAAAATTGGCTTGTTTCATTTTTGTCCTCGAAAGATGAGCAGTTCTTTTGCCGCCAAATACAAACTCATTCTCCCAGAGGGAAGGGAAATCATCAAATTAAACGATTAATATTGAACCAATTTGTCACGATAAAAGCTCAAACGCTTATTTTAATAATTAATATTAAGTTAAAGGAACTAAAGGTCCAATTCGACGTGACAAAACCATACCAAAACAGTATTATCATAGCCACTGCATTACTAAAACGACATAAACATACCATACAAACCAATTCAATTTTGGGTTCTAAAATCGTCGTTACGGCTGTGGCATTATGTTTATGTCACGTCTAATTTGAGCTTAAGTAAAATTTTTTTTTTTTATTTCGTAATAATTTCTAAAATTTATTTTCAACACAAATTTTATTTATAAATTTTACGAGTACATAAATAAAATTATGCGTGCATTTAATTTCAAAATTTAAACAATGACAAGACTACATTTAGATTAAAGAAATATAAGCTTTTGTTTTTTTTAATTTCTGCTCTACTTAAAGAGTGTAGACTGTATATTGTTTTTCTGTTTTCGTAAACAAAGAGTCTAAAGTTGACAAAATTCCCGTAAACATTTTATATTACACAGTAAATAAATTAAAATTTCAATGAATGTAATTGTCCATTTCAATTTAATCAAAAATAAATGACGAAAACTTGATAAGAAATTTTTTGTTTTGAATCATTTCATTGGCTTGACCCAATACTATACAATCAATGTGTATGACAACACGCTGCACAAAAAAAAGGGATGGAAAACCTTTGTTTTAGTTGATTTAGTTTTTAAATTTTAAAAAGAACACATGCTTTGTTTTAGGTGTTTGAAAACATTCTTATTAAAAGGCAAGTGAGAAAGTATAGTCGGTCAAATTCGACTACATAATAGCCTGCACTACGGTCCGTTCGGCTGGCTGGCTTCCCTGTAAAGCTTCTGCTCAGAGTACATGTCGCGATTTCTAGCAAATTTTATGAAATTTTATATTCCACATAGCCTCCTTTCCATAAACCATCTTCTTATGTTTTTATTTGAATTACCTTTTGGGTTAAATAGATTTGATTGCTCTCTATATCATTTTATCAAATGTTATTGGAATCGGTCTCTATTTGTTTACAGCTCCCATGCAAATACCACTTCCAAAAATAGTTTTTTAGTCATTGCAAACTATTGTCTTGGCATAAAAACCCTCTTTCCTAAAATCACTTAAAAATGAAAAGTGCATACATCTATATATACTAGTTTTCGCCTTATGGTCAAAATTCGACCATAATTTTTTTTTGTAAATATGAAGAAAACGTAATTCATCTAAGTATATATGAATTTATTTGTTTCGAGCATTTATTTTTTCCTTCAAAGTGGATCGATTTGGCGATTTTATCTTCTACGTGAGTTACTTTAATTTTGTAAGTTCAGTATAAAACGAAAATTAATCAAAGTACCAAATGTAGAACGAAAAAGTACCAAAAAGCTCACCTTACATGTTCTTATTCACCCAGTTTAATGTATAATTTTATTTTTATAGGTCGATATAACGAAAATTCAAAAAGTTCCAGATGAAAAACAAAAAATATCAGCATATTGTATCTTATAGGTTATCACTCACTCAGGACCCTACACCTATTATATTATGTTTCTAAGTTCTATATTATAGCAAATTTAAAAATTATCACATGAAGCACAGAAAAGTAAAAAAAAAGAAATTTTGTTTCTCATATTTCCCCTTCTTTCTCCCCATAGAGGTTCGGTTGACAAACAAATAAGTAAGCGTTCTTAACTGTTTTGCCTGGTCTGATTTATATAGTCGAAATATTCGAAAACCAGTTTCTGAAAAATGTCGAATATTCGATCACCCAAACTTTTTATTATTTGATAATTGAAAATAAATTTTTATTTATTTATTTTGCATTTGTGTTAGTAACAATTTTGAACGCTTATAACTCTGAAATTATTGAACAGATTTTAATAGAATATACATTGTGCACTTCTTTGAGTAAATACCTTTCAAATGGTGTATATTTTGTTCAAATCGGTTGGCATACAGAGGAGGAAAGTGTTCTTAACTGTTTTGCCTTAGCCGATTTATATATAGATAAAAAAAAGTTGCATTGTGTTAGTAATTGATGTTCTCTGCAATGCGTGAACCGATTTGTTTCTGCACGTGGAATGTGACGTCAATACCAAGGTTTTTATGTATCAACGGTCTTCAAATGTATATCGGTTCATGAGTTATAGCCATTTTAGTGAACACTGCATTCATTTCGAGACATGTATTTTTTACATGGAAATTTTTCGAATTTCACTTAATATTTTGAAAAATTGAAATTCAATTAGTTTTTAAATTCATTACAAATCGATTTTAGTCAAACCATTACTTTAATTTAGCTACTTAGGTATTGTAAATCACATCTTCATAAGTTATAGCCATTCAAGTGAACCCTGCCTTCATTTCGAAACATGTATTTTTTCGCGCATGAACATTTTGCAAATTTAAGTTAATATTTTGAGAAACTGAAAGGCATCTTCTGGCATTGCAACCACTTTGTTAGATGGTAGTCGCACAGCACATTCTGCTTTGAAATTGCCATAGAATTACCAAGCTAATGAAATCCCAAATGTATCAAGAACACCTGGAACGGCAAAATTATTGAAACCTTGCGGTATCATTATTTGGGATGAATGCACTATGGCGAATAAGAAATCTGTTGAAGCATTGGAAAGAACAATGAAAGACCTTCGAGGTAATTAAGAGTTGTTTGATGGTGCCTTGATTTTATTGTCAGACGATTTTAGGCAAACATTGTCCGTCATTCCTAGATCGACAGCTGCCGATGAAATTAACGCTTGCTTAAAGTCTTCACCCTTATGGAGATTTGTAAAAACATTGAAACTGACTACTAACATTCTTGTTCAGTTGCAGAATGATCCGTCTGCTGATAAGTTCTTAAAGCAATTGCTGAAAATTGGGAATGGTGCAATGCCTGTTTATGACACTGGATTGACAACATTGACAAATGATTTTAGAAATTTTGTACAGTCAAAAGAGCAATATACATGCCATACATGGTTCAGTGACAAAGCGATTTTAGCTGCAAATAACAAAGATGTTAGTGAATTATATATGGCTTTACAATCAAAGATTCCTGGCGAATTGGTTTCGTACAAGTCTGTGGATACTGTTACCACACAGAAAAAATTAAATTAATTAAATTAAATTAATTAAATTTGCACCAGTAAACAAATTAATAGTATCAATTATACCAGTTAGTAATATCAATTAAACATTTAATTTACTTGATTAAACGTTTAATTCACTTGATTAAATTTTTAATAAAAACTGATTTTATTTTTGATTAATGCTTTAATTGTTGAAAACTTTTGGAGAATTTTTTCTGTGCAATGCCAAAGATGTTGTGAATTATCCAACAGAATTTTTGAATTCGTTGGATATACCAGGATTGCCTCCGCATAATCTCCAATTGAAAGTTGGAGTCACTATTGCTATGTTTCGCAATATCAATCAATCCCGTTTGTGTAATGGCACAAGACTTGCTATTAAAAGGTTGATGGCATATGTAATTAAAACTACTGTTTTAACTGGAAAATTCAAAGGCGAAGATGTATTTATTCCACGCAACCCAATTATTCCGTCTGATATGCCGTTTGAATTCAAACGACTTCAGTTTCTTGTTTGGCTTGGGTTTGCGGTTACTATTAAAAAGGAATTAGGAATTTGTATAGGGAATGTAGAGTATCCAGTTTTATCACATGGACAGTTGTATGTAGCCTGTTCGCGCGTTGGCAAACCATCGGTTTTGTATTTTTACACCGAAAATGACAAAACAAGAAATGTTGTGTACCACAGAGCATAACAATAAAAACAATTTATCACTGATTTAAATGAATTCGAATTGATTTCTTACCTTTTACATCACTAAGTGTAAAAATTTCTTTACTTTTTTTAAATAATCGATCCGTAATATTTATATCTATCCGCTATAAAAATGTTGTTAAATTTTGTCTACATTTAGGTAATGAACGATTGGTCTTGTATGAATTTTTACCTCATGAAATAATTTTCAGGCGGTTCCCTTATTTTCCATGGGCCCCAAAATTGTCTCTAATACTTTCTAACTTGTTATTGCTTATTAGATTTTCGACAGCTGATTGTTTGACAATGTACACAATATACAATGGTAGACATTCGTTTGGAAGAAATTAGCTTTTGTAAATTGTAAAGGAAAATAAAAAAGCTTTTTTGAATAATATTTATTACACTGATAGGAAACGTTACTATGACAAGTGTTCTGGACCCCATGAAACTTTCATCACGTCAGCCTTAACATCACTTGTCCAAATTGACATCAGGTGAAATTATGTCATTAATTGGATGACACATCGGTAGCACAGAAATGAGGAATCAGACTCAGCCTAACAAAAAATTTCATCAGTGCAATGACTCAGAAGCTTCGGAGAAAGGACTCATTAGGCTCAATTTAATAGCAGACTGACATTGATAAGACTTTCTTGGCACGTAAAAATAATTGGGGATTTGGGGGAAGGATCCGAGATGGCATAAGTGGCGCCCAGAATTTCAGGTCGGATTGAAAAGTCACCAAAGACAAAAATGAAGCCACTATCAAGCCATGAACAACGATATGCTATATGATAAGATCGGACTTTAAATGGCAGCGCTACATATAAAAAACCAAAAGTGCTGTATTTTGGGGCTTGGCAAAAAAAAATTTTTTTTCCTGTTTTAGAAACTTCATTGAGATATCTTTCATTCTAGGGGGTGACTGGCACAACTTTTTTTTTTGTGTATGGAGGTCGACCCGGTCTAGTGTACAGTTGAAGCTCAGCCGCGAATAACGTTTTAAGTTACAAAATAATAATATTTCAGGAGAGCAAAAAAACGTTTTTTGACAGGCAGCATTATTTGTTTTAAAAAATTTTTATTTCTTATTATTAAAAATAATGATAATAAAAACTTTTATGCAAAATGCTTTTAAAACATTATCTCTCACTGCAAAACCATTTCGGTTTCATCATTTTGTTAGTAACTTGCAATGTTCTTCCTCTGGCTGAAACTTTGTATGTCATTTTAAAGGCGTTAAGGTGCATAGTTTTGGTTGATTTGATGCGTTTACAACGTTATTCGCGGCTGTGCTTCAGTTCTTTATCGAAGTAACAACTTAAAAATTAAAAACATATTTCACTAAAGTACGAATTAATTCTGTGGCCGTATGGAAAAACTAGCTAACTCTACTTTTTGTGAAAATTAAGATAACACCAAAAATAGAAAGCGTGTTTCATTTACTATCACTCTGTCAGATCGAAATTTCGATATAGTTCCTCATTTAATAGTTATTTAAAAAACAAAAATCAGAAAAATATCAATTTTTACGTAAAAACTAAATAACTCCATGCATTTTTTGAAAAAACAAGTTAACTCCATAGTCTCTTAGAAAACAGAAAAATTAGAAGTTTAAAACGGTGTTGTCTCGAAAACTTAGAGACAAAGAGCGATATGGAACAAATTCGGGTCAAAATGTTGAGCCTAAAAATTGCAACGATAGAGAATTCAAAGAATATATTTATGCATTCTTAATAAGCATATTATATCTCTTCTGCAGTTTTTGATTCATAGAATACGACTGCCAACGCCCAAAATCTTTCCGGGTAATAGTTTTTAGCCCATACCGTACCCTATGTGGTACAGTAACTTTGAAAAAGGTTTTAACTTACTTATTTTTTTCTATTGCAAAGATAATAGCAAGGTGTTTTTACGTACAAAAATAATAAAAACCATTTTTATCCGGTTTTTTTCTAAGAATAAATATATAAATTTGAATCTGGAAGACAAAAAACTTTATTCAAAAATGGAGTTACTTAGTTTTTATATACGGCCACAGATTTCTTAAAATAAAAACAAATTAACTGGCTGGCACATGATGTCGACAAGAAGATTTCTTTCGCATATTTATATTTAAAACAAAAATATAAAAATAAAATTCTTGTGAGCCTGGTTGTAAATTTCTTTAGTTTTAAATTAATCTAATTAATCTATTCATATTTTTAACACTATACAATATTTAATACTAATAAAATTTGTATATTATAAAATTATTTTTTTCTGCAGTCTTGACGATCTTCTCAATGTTAAATGTTTATCAATAAAACTTCTCTTGAGTTTTTTCCGACTTGATTTCAGTTTGTTTTCTGAAGTATTTATTTCTAAATTTAAGAGTTCTTCGTCCGATTTCTCGATCACGTTTTGCTTCCGGATTGTTGATTTTCTTGAGTTGATTTTTACATTTTTTCACGCACGTGTAACTATTACGCTCACTTTTATGTTTTTGTTAAAACTTTGATATTGCTTCAAGTAGAACTGTTGCTATAATTCTTATACGCTTGACAGTTTAATTGTGTTTAATATCTTTAGTTTTTCTTAAATCTTTATGGATGAAGTTTCCTGACGATCTGGCCTAAGCAACCAGTGAAATGCGCATAGGAATAGCTTATCCCATCAAAAATACATTTTCAGTGTTTTTATCAAGAATTAAAATTGGGAATTAAGCACGGATGATAAAACAAAATAGAAGCCTAAGACATTGTTTTTTGTCAGCTAAACTAAAAAGCTAAAAACGATCTTATTACCAAGTTTAGTATAAAAATTTAACGGAACACCTTTTGTTTAAAATTTTAATATTTATTAAAATAAAATTAGCCACAAAGTCAATAGTTCTTTTTCAGGTTCAACCTATGTTAAACCGAGTATAACGTTAATCCACGTCCCAAAAACTGGCCAGTTAATTTCATAAAATCAAGAACGGTAAATCTTTTAATTATGTTTATGCATAAAAACAGACAAAAACTCAGCTTATTTTTTGATATATAAGCATAAATAGAAAAAAAATATTTTTTGGAAAAACTGGATAACTCCATTTATTCGTAGCAAAAACGGGTAAATTAACGTGCTGAATCAAAAAATTATTGTTTTTCCACAAATCATTACTTAAGTTGCCTTAATACCGTAAAATATCAATATAATTTATGAAAAAAATATAAGTGACATTGATTTTCGGTTTCAATGTCCAAAAATAAGTTTAATGGAACCAGGAATGTTAAACATAATTTAAAATTATGTTTTGTTAAAAGCGCATGCATAGTAACATAAATTCAAATTAAATAATTAGCGAAAACTTTAAGTGTGTTTTTCTCGTGTTTTCAAAAAATGGAGTTATCTAGTTTTTCCATACGGCCACAGAATTGATAAAAGACTAAAATATAGCGAGACATTATTTTAAGCTCACCCCTTTACATTTTATTAATATTTGATGTGACCACCTTCATTTCGTATAACAGTATATATTCGGTTTGACATAGAATTTACTTAGTTTTAAATAGTTTGAATGCCGATCTTTGAGCAGCATTTCTTGATTTTATCTTAAGAACTGCTTTCCTTTCTCCTACACTTTTGATACAAGGTTTCCCCAAAGATTTTCAAAGTGATTGCAGTCAGGTCAGGACTGCACGCAACAATGGCCGTATAAACCCCACTTTCGGAAACCCTTTAGTACGCCTAAAATCGTACCGAATCATGCTATTGCAGTAAAATTTAGTTTGTCATAGTTTGATAACACTAGAAGTCATGCTGCCAAATTTCATGAAGTTCAGCCCATAACTTACCATAGCCCCATTTATTTAGTCTATTCTGTGAAAACATTTTAGTGTAACGAATAATGGTGGAATGTGAAGGTCGGTCAATAATTTACTTCAGGCCGAAATGAATAATGATGTTGTACTGAAGTTTGGTCTACCGAATTTCGTGATGATCGGTCCATAATTGATCATAGTTTCAATATAAAACCTCCTTCTGTAAATGACTTTAATACGTCTAAAACCGAAACGAATCAGGATATTTAATTGAAATCAGGTCCAGTTAAGTTTAATATGACTAGAAATAAAATTATAAATCTGTGTGATGATATGGGTCCATAATTTAATATATATTGTTACGAAAGTTAAATTAATTATAGTTATAAGTTATCTTGTAAGTTATAGTTTTATGTTACTTAAAATTGTCATGTATAATTTTCAACACAACTGTTATTTTAAAATAATTCCTATATAAATTTCACAGGCATTTCTAGAAATGGTTTAAGAACATAATAAATAGTTATTACGGGAAGGTTCAGGAAAAATCTAGAAATAATTATGAAATTTAAAAAGAGGTGACTCATGCATAGTTAGTTTAGTTTGTTTTGAGAAACGGTTCTCTTCGTAACTAACAATTGTGAACAAAATAATTAATTTCAATAAAGTTTGTTCAGTTGAATAAGTGCGTGTTTTTATTCGGATTTGCAATTAAAAGAACTTAAACGCGTTTATTAAAGGAAAAACGTAACAATATAAAGCCTACTTCTGAAATATTCCTACTCATTCTGGAAGGTATAGAATACTCGGCAAAGTCGAATATAGCACTTTTATTTTTAAATTTAAAAAAAATAATGCCATCTAGATAGTACATTCGCAGAAAACAAAATTATAAAAAATTTAACTACACTACAGCCAATTCATCAATGAATTGAACAAGTGGATAAAGTAATTTCCTATGGAAAGCCTACATTCTACATTTAGACATTGAACCTTTTTTTTTGTGGTTTTCATTAAAGTAAACTAATTAAAATAGGTTTTTTCTTTACAACTAAAAAACCTTTCAAAATTTAATCTTGCAAAAACAAAATTATTTTTAGAATTATATTATTGACAGTAAATAATTTTACAATTTTAGTTCAAACAATTCTGTTTACGTTTCCAGTTTACGCATTTGTATTTGTTAAGTTCTTAATAATTAAAAGCAAGTACAATAAATAAAACAATTAATCATATTTTTAGTCGGAAGGCATCTTATACGTACTCGTATTACAAGTACATTAAGAAAATAAACTTGAAATTTACAACTTAAACACATCATTAAGTAAATAATTAATTTTATATTTATTCTTTATTACAATTCATGAAGTATTTACTAGTTAAGTAAATGTTTTGCAAAATTTCACGTTTAAACAATAGTTTCTTTACTTTTGAAAAAAAAAAAATCTACAGCTTTCGGAAAAAAACCGCGGATGTAAATTTCTATTGATTTTGAGTTAATACGCTAGGGGAAAGGGAACTTGTCACGTGACAGTTTTATAGTGGTAGTGGCCGGTTCAAGTGCTTACACTTAATATGAAGGAAACATGTCACTTTTTGACAAATTTAAACAGGTCATTGAAATTACCTAAATGGACACTTTGAATTTCGGTTAGTATTGCCTGCCGCAGATATTGTCCCGAGTGAACCATGTAAGTATGAAAGATCTCCTTCATATAAAGTAGTATAACCCGATTCAAATAGAATCAGCCACTGTCTCGTTTTGTATTATACGATAAACAAATTATCACCAGTTTAATTATATGCCTTGTTTTGACGTATCATACTTCGTTAATTTTTATTAAAATATTGTGTTCACAGGTCACGGTGTCAGTACTTTAAGAGCAATTGACACAAATTGCCCACAGAGTAATGAAAAATTTTATTATAAAAGTTCTTTCAATAGCGAGTTTCAAGCTTTGTCACTTTATAGCGGTCATAATGTTGAAGCTGCATCTGTAAAATTGACTGTCATTTATTCAGACTGTTTTGCAAAATCGGCGTTTAGGGATAAATATATGTAACGTTTAACGACACATTCAGAGTGGTGAATAAACTTGAGTCCACTGATACCCGAACGTCAACAATACTCAAGATCTACCAAAAACATAGCCCCTGTCCTATCAGACGGGATGTATTTTACATATGTACTGTCAAATTTTCCATCTGTAAAAGTTGTACACATCGTGTGATACATATGAAACTTTGCATGTGTAAAATACATGTGGAAATACATATGTAACTTTTTCGATTAGAACACGCTCTATTTGCCTGAGGCTGCTTTGCTGGTTTGTTTTGAAACGTAAACAAAATTCAGCTTTTGTTTACATTTATAGATTAAATTTCATGAACTTAAGCCTAATTAAAAATATTAAAAATTTGGATTAAAAACCATAAATAGTTCAACAAAATAACCACAATACTAATTATTGTTAAAGCTAAGGCACGAGCTCTATGTGTACATTTGTCCTTCAAGTTGTGCTGAAAAAGGTCAACAGAAAAGAGAAAGACAAAGTGAAAAAAACAAAAAAATGTACTTGGACTTCAAGAAAAATTCTTGACGAAAGTACGAAAAAACAGAAGTAAAGGAAAAAACATGTAAAATCAATTAAAATGGATAATCATTCAGGAAAGCGAATTTCGATCTACCAAATGTTAAAATACAATTTGGTTTAAGGATTGATGTTTGACTAGTGACGTCAGCAGTCGTCGATGGCTGCGAGTGTAAGACGGCAAATCCATCTGAGGAGATCGAGTGGTTGCGATCGAAACATGTCATGGTAACCTGCCGGCCAGGGTTCGAGCCCGAGCCACGTCAAGAATGAAAGATTATCAATAACAATTTAAATTGATTTTCATGTTGTAAAATTCCTTTCTTCATAAAAATAATTTAATAAAGATTAAATTTCATGAACTTAAGCCTAATTAAAAATATTAAAAATTTGGATTTATAGGTTATGTCATAAGTAAATTATAATCCTTTTTCTTCGACCTTTTTTATTAAATTTTATACTTTATTAAATTATTTAAGCTTCAGGTCACTTTTTTAAAAAATTAATTAAAATGTTTTTATTCAATATTTCGATTTCCGTTGGAAATCTTTTTCAGGAAATTTTTTTTTAAAATAAAATAAAATTTGACAATAAATGGAAAAATAAAATATGGAAAAATAAATTTTAAAATTTCAAAAAACCAAATTATCATAATAAATTTTAAATTCCATTCTACAAACTTTAAACAAAAAGACAAACAAACAAAAAAGGAAAACAAAATTTTTTAAATTTATTCAAAGCCTAAAACCTATTTTAATGTCCCTTTCCGTCAATAATAAGCTATGCCATCTGAAATTTATTTTATAAACAATCAAGCACAAATACCTATTTATAATTATCCCTTACATCAACCTATTTATTTTTATTCAATAAATGCAGTGTTGCCAATTTAGCCATTTAGTGGCTAGATTTAGCCATTTTTCACCCTGTTTAGCCATTAAAAAATGAATTTAGCCATTAGCCATTTTTTTAGCCATTTTTCGACTTGTTTAGCCATAAAATTTTTTTACCGTTTTTCTTTTAAAAGAATAATTTTTATTTTATTATAAAAATTATAAAAGTAAAATAAACATTTTGAACAATTAAAACTCCTTAAATTTAAAACACAACTTTTAAAAATGTTGAAAATCGCTATAAACTATGACGCTGAAACTTCTTTCAAAATAAAGGAACAGTATTCCACTTTTAAATTTATAAAATGGATTCACACAAACATCGCTTTTTCTTTCTGGTTGCAAGTATTTCAATAAAGGGATGAAGGCGGTAACAATTGTTTAAGAAATTTCAGAATTGACTATAAGGTTTCTCTCACTTCCATGGTGTAATGCTGAAGTAGAGAGGGTGCTTAGCCAAGTAAACATCGATAAAAGTAATTTGAGAAATAGGTTACATTAAGCAACCGTTAATTCGATTTTATCAATTAGGTAAATATTTTTACCATAACAATATAATATTTATACCACCACCACAACAGTGGAGATCGTACTATGCGTTTGTGCTGATGTCTGTAACATCCTAAAATATTGGTCGTTAGCCCACCTTTACGTAAACCGATTGGCTTGGAATCTCTTTCTGAGTCGAATTAACGATGTTTGTCCGGCTGGCTGGCTGTCCATGTAAACCTTGTGCGCAAAGTACAGGTCGCAATTTAGAGATTATTTGATAAAATTTGTTACAAATTGTAGGGCATCATAAAGTCTGGTTTAACCGACTATACTTTCTAACTTGTTTTTGATTGTAGATCTGGACTCAAAAGGTTGGGTAAATGTTGTCGTAATAATGATTTACCTTCAAATTATTTAAGACTTTATGATTATTTGAAACTAATGAGTGATTTCTATGAGATGAACAATAACGACATCGAATTTTCCGATGATTTAATTCTTTAATATTAATTTATTTTAATATTAATTTACATTTATTCTTATTAAACAAATTAATCTTAACTCAAAATTTCATCATAAACAACTTTAAATAGTTTAATTATTTTTTGTTATTGAATTTTTATGTGATTTTATTAAAAAAAAAGCTTTAAGCTATTTTTTTAGCCCATTTTTAGCCATTTTTTTCCGTAAATTTAGCCATTTTTGGTCACCAAGTTTTGGCAACACTGAATAAATGTCTATAAATTTGAGCTAAGCCCTCAGTATCTTTTTTAAAATTAATCCTTTTCTCAAATGGAACATTATTTATCTGCAACATTTCTAACATATATCTACGTTTCTTAAAACTTTCCGTATTCAAAATTGATGTGTTTTCAAAATCAGGATAATGATTTAAATCCCTACAATGAGTTGATAACGCCGTTCCATGGGCTGAATTATAATTCCTATATTTTTGGTCATGTTTATGTCCAGCTAATCTAATTTTCAGTTTTGTCCCAGTTGTTCCTACATATATTTTCCTACATTGTTCATTATCATTGCCACCACAATTAATGTTATAAACTAAATTCGACCTATCTGACTTAAGTAATCTATCCTTAGTTTTTGTGAATAATTTCCCTACATTATTAATCACCTTATGTGCCATTCTGTATTTTCCTTTATCATATATATTCGAGTTTTCTAATCTTTCTGAAAACCCAGGTACATAAGTTAATGACTTATAATATTACGAGATCTATCTATATTGTATTGTCTTATTAATTTGCAAATCAATTTGTTGGGAAGAAAAGTGACAGTACATATGTAAAATACATCCCGTCTGATAGCACCTTTAACGTTTACGTTTTACAAAAATGCAACCCTGTCATGATAAGTTGTTATTGTTTTTTTTTTAATTTTCAAACCAAGATTAGATCAGGGAAGCATTTTCGATTTTGGCCTTAAGAAAATCCTAAGTATTGAGATTTTGCCAATTCCGAAAGTTTTAATATTTTGGGTAACGTTTTTTCCGTTTGGCATCCCCAGTTGTTATTCATTAAATCTACGAATTTGACAGGTTAATTACTGTTTTGAAAGCGTGTCGTTTTATTTGCAAGTTACAACACACTTATTTTTTTAATACAAAATATACATAAATAATTCCTTCGTATAGTAAAGTTCTCTTTAAATTGTATAAATATTTTTTATTTTGCTTATAATTGCTAGGAATTTCAACAATAATTATATATTTAATAATATTCCACTAATTGTTCGAGTGTATTAACCTATTCATTGTTTGCATAATATTAAAATATTACACTGTTCCATAAGTTAAGACTTGGTAATTAATAAATCTTACGATGACTAATGAGTGTCAAATGTGGACAGTTTGGTCGTATAATTAAATAATTTTTGACGTCTTACAGCAAATTAAAAACTCAATAATAATAATTTATATATTAAATTAATTATTAAATCTCATTTTAAACAGCTTAACATTGTTTTCTGAAAAATAAATAAGGATTAAATTGTTTGGACATCAATAAATACAATAAAATAAAATAATTAGTTCCGTTTTTTTTTCAAGTCTAAAGCTGAGATCCCACTATTTGCTGAAATAGCACAGTCAGAGACATTTTAAAACATTGCACAATTTATTCTTGGGTTGTCTCATTATAGTCGCATATGGTGAAAACTTTTTTCGGTTCATATCGGCCAAAACTCAGTCAAGTGCGATCACACTATCGTGCTATTTGGGCAAATTAAATAATTTTTTTTGTGTATTTGCTTGTTGGCAGACAGAGTTTTACTTTCGAAATGGATAACTCTCAAATACATAAGACTGCTGTGGCCCTATATAGTGTGGCATCAATCTTTAAAAAAAGAAAATAATGCGTGTTCTTTTGTATAATTGTTGTTTTGTATACAGAAGTTTACGTACCAGTGATGGCAACATCAGTACAACTGCAATGTTTTGGTAAAAGCGCCTTTTTTACTTCAACAGTACAAATGAACTACTTAATGTTTTAATATATATGAACAAGGACACCGAAAATATGCTCTAAAAACATGTTTTATGCGCAATAAATATGCAGTAAAATCGTGAAAATATGCTAATTTGAAAACAAAATATTAAACAATTAAATACAGTTCCATTTAAAAAAAAGCAATCGGTAAAGCCCAAATACCAAAGCATTTACTTTCACAACACTCTAATTCCAAGAGAACCTTGTATCGGGTCTATGTGAAATTATGAACCGATTGTTACAATTTTCAATAGGCTTCGTCCTAAGGATAATTTTAACCTAAGCACTTATTTTCATCATTATCTCAAATATTGCTTCCTGTACGTTGCGCACAAGTTTTACACAGAAAGTGATCCTGAATCGATCGGTATACTTAACAGTCTAGGACCTATATTTTTTAGAGTTACACATATCAGCACAAACGCATAAGACCCTCTTAGAAAAGGTAAGAAAAGGATAGAAATGAAGATTTCGACACTCAAAAATTTGAATATTCTGCGCATGTCGCACAAATGACGCACGCAAACTGCATTTCTTTTATTTCACCCCGGACTTAAGATAGTCGTTGTAAAATTTCGGGGTTGCCAGTGCATACATTTCTTATAAAATAGTTCGTGAATCTTGGTGGATTTTATACTTGGCAACCCTTGTCACACACAAACAACATAATTTAACGGGAAATCATGCGCATGGCGTAATCTTGTTTTCTATTTATTTCTCTGCACTATTGTGGTATGTTTATAGAAAAATGTAGATAACGTCTTTTAAATCAAACTCTTGAAAAATCTTTATTCCAAGAATTATTTAAGTCTTTCAAAGTTTGAAACAAAATCTCTCTGCATTTCAATAAATTGTCAACAGTCTCGTTTACAGATAAAAATAATTAACCCAGTTTATTCTCGTTAAGTGGAAATTAAATGAAAGAAGAATTTTTATAGAATTTAGCAATTTGCTTATGTGTTTAGTTATATATTTAATATATTTATAACAAAGCTTAATAATTATCAATGATATTTTTTAATTATCCATTTATATTTGAAAATCCTAAATTATCGCAGATTCTATGAACTTGCAATGAATCATTTTTATTTAATGAAATCTTACAATCCGAAATACAAATATTATTGCATAATATTAAGAAATTGAGATTGTGCATTACAGTTGTTGTGTTTAGATTTAGAAATAACATTAATTTAATTGTTGTATTGACGATGCTGCGATTATAAAAGTTCATTCAACTTTTATAAATGTATCATTAATCTTTTTGTATAATGATACTTTATTACATTGTTTTATATTAATTTCCTAGCAATAATAGCATTAGCAATAATTAGCATTTAGTCTATTATAAAACTGACGATATTATTAAACCCACAACGTAAAGCAGATTCTGTTGAAAAGTACACAGGGTATATCAGCAACTAGTCCAAACTTTTTCGTACGTTGAAAGAAAAAATTATATTCTTGCTGGAGTTAAACCCAAAACCATAACAATAAGTTTTTTTCCATTGTATCAGGTAGGACTCTTATCAGATGTGTAAGGATAAACGTAAGTACCTGACATGTTGACCTATCCCCATGGTGCTCCTTATAATAGTGGGCACAATGAGCCCCTATGTGTTGCATAGCAGGCAATTTTTGGTGCAAGACAATGAAGGAGCCGGAGATATCAAACCTGCACCCCTGAAATATAGCAGCTTCTATAAATTAGCCATTGCAACTATAGAGATCCGCCAGCAAGCAGAACTTCCACACAATCGGTGGAAAATCATTCAAAATTATGCTAAGCTTAATGTTTTTAGACCAAAACTGTGATTTTTGTCGCATTTTTATTTTTTTATGAATTTTTAAGAACAAAAAAAAATTTTTTTTAAATTGTTATTTTTTTCAAAGCTTTAACGATATCTCTGAAACTACTGGGCAAATTTGAAAACAATGTACGCACGGCTTAAGGATATTATTCTTGCCGAGTTTCTAATTTTTTTAACTGAATTTGTTCAACCGGTTTCAAGTTATTCTAATATATGTAGAGAAAGTGCCTTAGTTTTGGTCCATTCTATCACTAATTTTTGAAAAAACGAAAATATTTACTTGTCAATTATGTAACTCATTGGAGCTACATAATATCTGTTATTTTTAAAAAATATCCACAAATTTGCTTATTATACCTTGGATAGATTGTAAATAAAGAAACAATTATAAAAAAAAAAAATCCCTAAGCTAATCCCGCGAAGCTCTACAATTGTCTGCAGGAAGGAAACCAGAGTCTCTGGCGGGAATTTAACCCGCAACCCCGGCGCTGATAGACTAGCTTACTACCAGCTAGACTACCGAGGCACTCTCGAAGAGAAGAAATGATAGAGAAAAATGAAGATTAGAATTTAAATCAGAAACCTCAAATTAGTAAAATTTGCATCAAAGTTCCAGGCCGCACCAGTTTTGTTACCTTGTGTAATCAGTCTAGGCCTGAAGTCCCAGTATATGCAACTGTATTCCCCGAGGATGTCAGACCAAATGGTGAAATATTCCCAAGACGTATCCGTACATACCCCGGGTTAAGAGGACTCTAGTCATAAGCGATTTTACCAAGATCTGCTAATTAAAATAAGCCCCAAACAAGCACGTATATCGAATAAGAGTGCAACACCAAGAGTTAGGTATTTCACAAGACTAATACCCACAAAACCCGGGGAGAGTATATAGTATTCCATGTGTGAGCTTGATACAGAAACAATCCTTAAATAATTTGTACGTGAATAGTGTATTTTGTAGTTTTCGCATTCTCTGATGAAGTTATAGAAGGCCATGAGCACCAGGACCCAGAGGATCTTTTGTGCAGAAGATAATGATAATTTTAAATTAAAAATTAAAAACTAATATTAGTTATAAATTATTAAAATTTTTAATATACTATTATTGGCACAATGACATGTAAGGAACGTTTGTGAACATACTTTATCAGTTTTATTATGGTGTTTTCTTTTCTAAAAAATAATAATGCATTATAATCGTGTAATATATTAATCAGGTTACCCCCATCGTTACAAAGTGATACATTTTTCTAAATTACAGTGGAAAAAAATACGTTTCACACTCAACACTAATGTGTATTTAGTTTGTAAAACATTGAATGAAAAGTTTGTACTTATATGCGATATTCTCCACAGTTGTAGCGATTTTCAACACTTAATTTTCTTTGAATTCCAATAATCGTTAACAACACCGACTTTCAATTATGTTGTTACAAATTTTGTTCCGAAAAAAAATTAATATAACATAAAACAAAAACAAACGAAAAACACAAAATTTTTATCGAAGTTTTTCCCGGGATTAACAAAATTAATTAACAAGGGTTCGTCTAAATGCGTTAAATTCATATTTCATACTATTGATAAACTTGAATTTATTATTGATGTGATAAGCTATTCCAATGCGCATTTCACTGGTTGCTTAGGCCATCGTCAGGAAACTTTATGCAAAGCTTTTACAAGAACTTATGATATTATTCAAATAAAACTGTTAAGCAAATAAGAATTATAAGGCCCAGTTTTACTTGTAACAATATCAAAGCTTAAACAAAAGCAAAAACAATAAACAGTGAGTTTATCTTTTCTTACAGTACCGACTACAATTGGTTGATTTTTTTCATCTCTTAATGTACATCTACAGTGGGTAAAGAACAAAATACTTTATTTTATTTTGCCAGTTCAGTTTTATTTACACTGCCACATGCATATTAGTTATCAAAGTTTTTTCCCGGAATTCAAAAAACTAATTTACAAGGTTTCGTCTTAATGTGCTAAATTCCCATTTCATACTATTGATAAAATAAAACTTACTGATAAGTTTTTATATCCGCAATATAACCAAAAATCACAATATAACACACACAAATTGTACGCAAGCACAAGAAAAAAGCTAATAAGAAAAATACTTGCTTGCACGAGCGCAAGACTCGTTCGCTTAACTAATTCAAAATTTGTTTTTGTTTTAAATGTAAGTTAAACGAACGAGTCGTGCTCTCGTGTTCTATAAACATCTAAGAAAACACCTTTCACTTGTTATTATCATAAATTAAAAAATCATCTGGTAAATTTATCAAAAAGTTTTCTAAAAGTTGGAGATGCTTTAATAACATTAATTAATAATTTAACGCTCATTACAAAATGATTGATTATAATAAATTTTAGAATTTTATTATTCAACGATTTGCAACCCAGTATGCCATATTTCAAATCGATACTTTACCTGAGTCTGTGTTCATACGGCTCTTGTCTTATTGACATGATTGCTACTTTATAGGCGAGAGGGACGAGGGGAAAAGATACGAGTACACAGATGCATGTAATGTCTTTACGTTTTGCTTTTTCATTCGTTGTTTAATTTTGTTATTGTTTTCAATATCAAAAAAGCACATGTCGTCAACATGACATGAATCATTTGAACGCCAATTCATGTTCAAAGAAGAAAAATGAAGAATCTTGTCAATAAGACATGAGCCGTATGAACTCAGACTAAGTAGTTTTCGAGCTTCTATCGAAAAAGTAAAGCAACATCTGCGTTATTTTAAGATCTTCTTTAAACATTTTTTTTGGTTTTGATTTAATATAAAATCGAGGTTTTCAATTTTATTTAGTATGTATACCTAAGTATATTCATACTTATTTAAAAAAAAACTTTTTCAAAAAAACAGGGTTACAACATACCATAACCACCAAATAATCTTCACCAGGGCTGTGGAGTTGTAAAATCGGATTTGAGGTTTTTGTACCAGAGTCGGATTCGAAGTCGAAGTACCCACAAAGACTCGAAACTCCGACTCCAAAAATCTCTAATATTTTCCAAAATAAAAAAGTTTTGTATTTTCATATGCAAACAACTATATTAAAATAAGAATAATTTTCTTGCTATACCTCACCGTTTAAATGGTACTGCATCAAAAAAAGATAAAGTGATATAAGGACCAGTCTATATGCATTAAGCATCAAGGTTAGAGTAACTAGAAGTCGGAGTCGGGTTAAAAACATTTCAGCTGTTTTAGTCGAGGTCGGAGTTAGAACTTTAAGTTTTTTTTTGCAATGTTGCGCACTAAAGTTTATCATTAATATGTTAGTTGATTTAAACTTGCGAGAAATGGTTTAAACTAGTTTTAAAATGGATGATAAAGGCCGCCCAGGTCAGTCAAAAATTTTCAAAGATAATGAATTGAAGGCGCTACACCTTGAAGAAAAACTTGTGGTACCATTAGAAGCAATTTCAAAACGTTTGCACACAGCCGTATTTATCCAAAAGCAAGAAAATTGGGTTGCAAACAATGTAAAGCCGACAGACGTTGAAAGACGAAAAACATTGCTATCGCTGAAAAATTGATGAAGAATGAAACCCCGAAGAGCAAAAAGTTGAATGTGAGGACTGGCTTACAAGCCAAATCAAGAGCGTCAAGGTAATGCTCTGTATTTGGTTAATCAAGAACGATTTAATTTATTAGGAGCTGCTGAAATCAGGTCACGCAATATGATTCCAAATATGAATCCTTAATAGTTCATTATGACAACGCTGGGTCTCATATTGTAAAACCAGTTAAAAACTGTTTTAAGAAATAGTGGTTAAAAAGTTTTGACTCAACCATTTTTTCGTACTATCCAGCTACCTCTTGTGTTGCACTCAATGAAATACACGTTTCTTCATAACCGTGTTCTTTGGTTTAGTCTTACACAGAAAAAAATCTCAAGAAAATTGTAAGCAACACCGGTTGTTAAAAAAAAAAACTTAATTCAACAAACTTTTTATTTGATTCAATGAAAATTTTTATCAAAATTACACTTTGCAAAAAAACACTCAGCATCCTAAATTAAATAATTAAATATTTCAATAAAAAAAGTTTTTGAATCAAAGTAAAGTCAGAATAACTGCTACTTTAAAAAATTTTGGGCAACAACTTTTTTTTTATTGACTCAATAAACTTGTTTGTTGATTAAAAATTCAATAACTATACCTACAAACTTTTTTATTAATACCACAAAAATCGCCATCGCATAAAATTCAAAAAATATGCAATTTTCGTATTCAAATATGAAAATTTTTTTCTGAGTAACCTTAAGAAAATGTTTAGTCATGGCTAACAAGAGCCAATACTTTAAACGATTATATATTAAACTAATATTTGCCAAAAAATTCCGTAATTTTAGGTTTTACACACTTTTTCAATTTTGGGAAACAAAATATTAAAACATGTTGTGTAAAAATTCTCGACCATTTCATAATATTTTAATGAAAATACATATAAACAAAAAACATGATTTCGATATCGATGAAAGTAAAAAAAAAAATAATTCACTTTAAAAACAAACTCGATTCAATTTGCGCACTGGGATACACGTATATTTATATTTTTTGCATTCAATTGTTATTACATTATAATTAAAAGTAAATTTTAGTTTAAGAATAAAAACTAATACCTATTGTATTTTATTTTTCCTTTTTAATTTCAGATAAAATCTTTATTAAATTTCATTAATATTTATAACTAATAACACGCTTAAAACAATCCAAGTTTTTAATGTAATCCCTAATAAACTGATTGAATCAACTGTAACGTTTCAAAATTCCAACCAACAACAAAGTAACAATAAACTATTAGAACAAAAATAAGCAACCATAATTAACGATAATTATTAATGACAGAATATTAAATGAAGAAACAGCGTTAAGGAACAACAAGTTACAGCCGCCAGGTCTAGCAGTACTAGTCACTTTTAATAATTTGTTAGTTATTTTTACATACAAATCAGCCAGTGTAATTTTAATGCAATTTTGATCCGATTGCACAGTCATTAAACATGGATTCCACTGACACCGGCTGCAGTTATTCTTTCGACAGTTATAAATCTCGTAGTGGTACTTCGTTAAATTATAGCAGTGATATAAATGCCATAAGCGTTGATTTGCCAGAACAATCAGACGATTTGATTTCATCATATAATGGTTTAAAGTATTTGCCAAGTTGGCCGCCGGTTAATTTAGAATTTCATAATTTAACATACAAAGTACCAGATGAAGGCAAAGGTAAGTTTTATTTATTACACGCTTTACAACTAGTGGTGAATAAGGGTATACTAAGTTTATCATTCCGTATGAAACTTTTTTATTATTCATCTCAGACTCCATTAAGTATAAATATTCTGGGTCCTTGAGTAATTCCAAGTCGATTTTGCCATATCCGTCTGTTGAAAATAAGCTCACTTTCGGAGAACTTAAAAGAAAATAAAATATTGTTGTCAAATTGTTTCTAGTTATCCTAAGCAGTTTTTATAACTTTGAGCCAACACTCAGGGGATGTCCCTATTAATGCAATGCATTGTGTTGGTATGTATTTAGAAAATAGGTTACGGGGAGAAGAAAAGAGGGAGTAGTCTATGTGGGCATTTAATTTGAATATTTCCAAATTGCAGCCGACAGGGAAGACCTCTGCTAGGAGTCGATTCCACGTACGGCTAGTCCAACCGAGAAACAAATTTTCTCTGTAATGCGTTGTGCGGTACATTGTACAGTTGACAACGAATGGATGTGATTTGATGAAAAGGCGAGTACTACACTTGACACTTGAATGCTTTTTTCGACACTTGAATTTTGAATCTTGGATTTTCATGCCTAGAACATCAAGAGTGTCTGCTGCCTCAATATCTATACCTCCCATAGATGCAGATGACGCTAACTCCACAAGACGTCTGAGGGTCAACATACAACATTTAGTCTTACAAGCATTAAAGTCGACCCTTATATAAGACCCCGTCCGAAGATTGTCGTAAGGTCATGATTGAATGTGTCGTTCATATTCTGCCTCACAGCTTTCCCCTGAGTAAGGTTTGGTGATTAAATGAAAATAAATGGCAAATGTGCTGTCATCTACAAAATAATATGTAGAATTTTAAGTTAGACCCATGAGGTCGTGTAGAATAAAGAACAGAACCTTGCGGTACCGCTGAATTTAAATAAAACTGATCCGATGAAAACCCATCTATAACAACACGTATAAAGCTGTCCTTGGTAAAGCTCGGTATATATAATCGAGTGAAATCACCACCGACACCAAACGCAATCTTTGAAATGAGTGCGCCGTGCCACACACGATCAAACGCTTCGGAAATATCTAGAGCAATCACTTTGCTTTCATCAAATTGGTGAGCAGAACGGCTCCAACGTTCCAAAACAATACTGTCTATCACATAAAAGTAAATTAGACTTCCGAAAAATTACCAAGTGGTGATTGATGATGCTCTCCATGACCTTCGAGAGCATATATCAAATTGCTATTGAGCGGTAATTTTGAAGGTTTGAAGCCTACCCCTTCTTTGGGAATGAAATCCAGCAAAATCGGCTCAGTAGGTTAAGAACTATGAATCCAAATTTGGAACCACTAACAGAAATAGTGGCATAATGCACAATTGATATATGAATTCCTCGTAACTAAAAGTCCTTTCACAATATTTCGTGAAGATCCTTCATCATCCAAATAGGTCCCATATAACCCCCTTTCTTGAAAAACACTTAAGTGTTAAACTGTAACGAATAACGCTATCGTAATAATATCTGGTCTGTCATAGTTTCATTTAACCAGAAATCGCACATTCAAATTTCGTTGAGGTCGGATCGGTAACGAATTATACTGTTGTAATGAAATATGGTCTATCACAGTTTAATAAGACAAGAAATCTACTGTCAACTTTCGTGCAAAATCGATGCATAATTAACCCACTCTCGGAAAACGAATAACTTTATTGAAAAAATATTTGGTCTTTCAAAGTTTCTTATAACTAGAAATCACACTGTCAAATCTCCTGATAATCGATTCACAATTTACTATAGGTGCCATATAAACCCACTCCTATGAAATATACTAACTGTCCGTAGAGGCTATCAAAGATTTGCCGCAGCCGAATAAAGTGCTCTAACATGTTTTTTTAATCAACTAATATTAAGTTTACACTTAATGTAATTAGCGATTTAAGTTTAAATAAGGTTGATTTTTTATATTGTTGAAAACGTTTTGAAAACTTGAAACAATTTTAAACACGAGTTCATCAGATTTTCTATAATAAATAATTGTACAATTAAATTAATTTAATTGAGTGTTAGTTTCAAAATCACATGTTTTGTCATAACTTTAATATAAAATAATATTAGTTTCCTAAGAAAAATATATTTGTATTCGGTGCAAAAATTATTACGAATTTGTATGGTTTTTATACACACATTACAGCAGCAGAGAGATTCCCCGCAAATAATATTGGACTACCTGATCCCTTTGGATAAAATCGACTACTCCATGGACAGGTCCAATGTAATGCAAGCATGGACCATGTCATTGTTAAAAAGTGTTTGTTGTGAGACGACATGTCTTCGTTTTTTAACGACATGCTTTCGTTTTAAACGACTTCAAACTTATCCTCTTAAGTATACCGTGGAGTAGTTTTAAAACTACTCCTTTGTAATCTAAAGCTGGGTTATAGGGAATAGTACTAGTCCCTTGTGGGCTTTATTTTACACGCGTGTTTGGAATGGTCCTAATATTTGCAGGGTTACTATGCGCTTGTTATGATGTGTGTAACACATCGTACTTGTTCACCAATAGTGTATTAACTCAAAAGTTTATTTTTTTCACTCTTTGGAAAAAGTCGACACGTTTTCCATATCTACCCGCTGTAAAAATAAAAATAAGTTTTAAGTCAATACCGTACTGTTGAACCAGTTCGACATACGAATATGGGTGGAAAAGATGAACTTTAAGTTTACCAATCGACCCTGAATCACTTTCTGAATCAATCTAACGATGTCCGTCCGGTTGTCTGGCTGATTGGCTGTCCATGTTAACTTTGTTCGCAAAATACAGCAGTTAATTTGATAAAATTTGGTACATACGTTTTAATTGTTACAGGGACGAAGCCTTTTAAAAATGTCCATATACCAATTTCTATCCAGAATAGAGTCTTTGTGCCCATAAACCGTGCTATTACGATGGAATTTAGATTTAATTTAGTCAAAAATATTTATTGCAACCTCAATTTTCTTACTACATTTAATTGGAATCGGTTCATATTTGTTCTAAGCTACCATACAAATAACGCTTCCGAAAAAAACATTTATTAACTTATATTTATAACTTCCTTATAAATTATGTCGTGTAAAAATTTGATGCTTTTGGGCTTGGAATTGAGAAAGTTCTTTAATAAATTCCATCCTTTAATTCACTTAATGGCTCAACAATCTCATAAAGACGTAGATTTTTAAATAATATTCGGCACAAAGAACTCTGATGGATAAAACTCTGAATTCATCGTGTAATATGGTTTTGTCGAGTCTTTGTCATTCCATTTGTTTTTTCTACAATATTTAATTTAGACCATATTAAGTATATTTGAAGTTGATTTAACAATGTCTGTATGTCCGTGTGTATGTTTTAACTGTTGCTATGTCACATATA
This sequence comes from Pollenia angustigena, assembly GCA_930367215.1. NCBI lineage: Eukaryota > Metazoa > Arthropoda > Insecta > Diptera > Polleniidae > Pollenia > Pollenia angustigena. The sequence goes on along the minus strand of OV884057.1, from coordinate 180,182,981 downwards.
CTCCGTTAAAGTTTGCCGTTTCGGTCCAAATGGCTGAGATAGGAGAAAAAACAACGACTGCCTCTAACTTTATCTCTTGAAAAACACTTAAGTGTTAAACTGTAACGAATAACGCTATCGTAATAATATCTGGTCTGTCATAGTTTCATTTAACCAGAAATCGCACATTCAAATTTCGTTGAGGTCGGATCGGTAACGAATTATACTGTTGTAATGAAATATGGTCTATCACAGTTTAATAAGACAAGAAATCTACTGTCAACTTTCGTGCAAAATCGGTACATAATTAACCCACTCTCGGAAAACGAATAACTTTATTGTAAAAAAATTTGGTCTTTCAAAGTTTCTTATAACTAGAAATCACACTGTCAAATCTCGTGATAATCGATTCACAATTTAATATAGGTGCCATATAAACCCACTCCTATGAAATATACTAACTGTCCGTAGAGGGTATCAAAGATTTGCCGCAGCCTAATAAAGTACTCTTACATGTTTTTTTAATCAACTAATATTAAGTTTACACTATACTTAATGTAATTAGCGATTTAAGTTTAAATACGGTTGATTTTTTATATTGTTGAAAACGTTTTGAAAACTTGAAACAATTTTAAACACGAGTTCATCAGATTTTCTATAATAAATAATTGTACAATTAAATTAATTTAATTGAGTGGTAGTTTCAAAATCACATGTTTTGTCATAACTTTAATATAAAATAATATAAGTTTCCTAAGAAAAATATATTTGTATTCGGTGCAAAATTATTACGAATTTGTATGGTTTTTATACACACATCACAGCAGCAGAGAGATTCCCCGCAAATAATATTGGACTACCTGATCCCTTTGGATAAAATGGACTACTCCATGAACAGGTCCAATATAATGCAAGCATGGACCATGTCATTGTTAAAAAGTGTTTGTAGTGAGACGACATGTCTTCGTTTTTTAACGACATGCTTTCGTTTTAAACGACTTCAAAACTAATCCTCTTAAGTATACCGTGGAGTAGGTTTAAAACTACTCCTTTGTAATCTAAAGCTGGGTTATAGGGAACAGTACTAGTCCCTTGTGGGCTATATTTTACACGCGTGTTTGGAATGGTCCTAATATTTGCAGGGTTACTATGCGCTTGTGCTGATGTGTGTAACACATCGTACTTGTTCACCAATAGTGTATTAACTCAAAAGTTTATTTTTTTCACTCTTTGGAAAAAGTCGACACGTTTTCCATATCTACCCGCTGTAAAAATAAAAATAAGTTTTAAGTCAATACCGTACTGTTGAACCAGTTCGACATACGAATATGGGTGGAAAAGATGAACTTTAAGTTTACCAATCGACCCTGAATCACTTTCTGAATCAATCTAACGATGTCCGTCCGGTTGTCTGGCTGATTGGCTGTCCATGTTAACTTTGTTCGCAAAATACAGCAGTTAATTTGATAAAATTTGGTACATACGTTTTAATTGTTACAGGGACGAAGCCTTTTAAAAATGTCCATATACCAATTTCTATCCAGAATAGAGTCTTTGTGCCCATAAACCGTGCTATTACGATGGAATTTAGAATTAATTTAGTCAAAAATATTTATTGCAACCTCAATTTTCTTACTACATTTAATTGGAATCGGTTCATATTTGTTCTAAGCTACCATACAAATAACGCTTCCGAAAAAAACATTTATTAACTTATATTTATAACTTCCTTATAAATTATGTCGTGTAAAAATTTGATGCTTTTGGGCTTGGAATTGAGAAAGTTCTTTAATAAATTCCATCCTTTAATTCACTTAATGGCTCAACAATCTCATAAAGACGTAGATTTTTAAATAATATTCGGCACAAAGAACTCTGATGGATAAAACTCTGAATTCATCGTGTAATATGGTTTTGTCGAGTCTTTGTCATTCCATTTGTTTTTTCTACAATATTTAATTTAGACCATATTAAGTATATTTGAAGTTGATTTAACAATGTCTGTATGTCCGTGTGTATGTTTTAACTGTTGCTATGTCACATATACTCCGTTAAAGTTTGCCGTTTCGGTCCAAATGGCTGAGATAGGGAAAAAACAACGACTGCCTCTAACTTTATCTCTTGAAAAACACTTAAGTGTTAAACTGTAACGAATAACGCTATCGTAATAATATCTGGTCTGTCATAGTTTCATTTAACCAGAAATCGCACATTCAAATTTCGTTGAGGTCGGATCGGTAACGAATTATACTGTTGTAATGAAATATGGTCTATCACAGTTTAATAAGACAAGAAATCTACTGTCAACTTTCGTGCAAAATCGGTACATAATTAACCCACTCTCGGAAAACGAATAACTTTATTGTAAAAAAATTTGGTCTTTCAAAGTTTCTTATAACTAGAAATCACACTGTCAAATCTCGTGATAATCGATTCACAATTTAATATAGGTGCCATATAAACCCACTCCTATGAAATATACTAACTGTCCGTAGAGGCTATCAAAGATTTGCCGCAGCCGAATAAAGTGCTCTAACATGTTTTTTTAATCAACTAATATTAAGTTGACACTTAATGTAATTAGCGATTTAAGTTTAAATAAGGTTGATTTTTTATATTGTTGAAAACGTTTTGAAAACTTGAAACAATTTTAAACACGAGTTCATCAGATTTTCTATCTATATATATAAAATTGTAACGTTACTGACTGACTCACTGACTCACTGACTCACTGATTCATCATCGCACAGCCTAAACGCCTGAAGCTAGACACTTGAAATTTGGACCAGAGATTGGTCACTCCCCAAATCGATCCACTAAGACGGGATTTTTGGAAATTCGAATGTTTAGGGGGTAAAAAAGGGTAAAAACGGGAAAATTCGGTAATCTTATATCTCCAAAACTAAAAGAGATACAAAAAAAATTTAATACCTATCGTTGTTCTTTAGAAAAAAAAGCGGACAGGTGTCTGGTACTTTTTTGAAATTCGGCCCTATTTGGGAGTAAACGGGTAATATCTGAATTTTAGTACTTTTTTGACACCCCATCTATCTTTTGAACCAATAAACATAGAAACAAAGTTAATACCACATTCGAAACCTAACAAAAATATACGAATTTAAATTTGGTACTTTTTCGAAATTCGAACATTTAAGGGGTAAAAATCGTAACTATTTTTGGTACTTTTTTTAAAAAACATTTTTCTCCATTTATTGAAATATTCGTACTAAATTATGGGCTGCCACTATTATACTGAAATTTTTTATACTTTAATGGGGGGAAAATAGTACCAAAAAGGGGAAATACGAGAAATTTGATATTTTACTTAACTTTTTGGTTCTACAACTGGTATTTTTTAAATTATCGTTTATGTTGGACCTAAAAACATAAGATTCATCATGCAATGTCCGGAATGGATAAGAATCCATAAGGGGCAGTTTTTGGTACTTTTCTGTTAATAAACTGGTACTTTTTGAATTTCCGTTAGTATTGGACCTATAAAAATGAAATTAAACATGCAATGTCCCGAATGGATGAGAATCTATAAGAGGGAACTTTTTGGTACTTTTTTGTTCATTAACTGGTACTTTTTGAATTTACGTTAATATTGGACTTAGAAACATAAAATTCAAAATGAAATGTCCTGAGTGGTTAAGAATCCATAAGGGGATGTTTTTGGTACTTTTCTGTTAATTAACTGGTACTTTTTGAATTTCCGTTAGTATTGGAACTATAAAAATAAAATTAAACATGCAATGTCCTGAATGGATGAAAATCTATAAGAGGGAACTTTTTGGTACTTTTTTGCTCATTAACTGGTACTTTTTGAATTTCTGTTAGTATTGGACCTAGAAACATACAATTCAATATGCAATGCCCTGGATAGATGAGAATCTATAAGAGTGAACTTATTGGTACATTTTAATCTTGGACTGGTACTTTTTGAATTTCCGTTGGTATTGGACATAGACAGATAAAATTAAACATGCAAGGTCCAGGGTGGATAAGAATCTAAGAGGAAAGTTTTTGGTACTTTTTTGTTCATTTACTGGTACTTTTTGCATTTCCGTCAGTATTGGACCTAGAAACATAAAATTAAACATGCACGATACTGTGTAAATGAGAATCTTTAAGTGGGATCTTATTGGTACTTTTTTATTCGTTAGCTGGTACTTTTTGAATTTCCGTTAGTATTGGACCCAGAAACATGCAATTAAACATGGAAGGTCTTGAGTGAATGACAATCTGTTAGAGAGATCTTTTTGGTGCTTTTTCGTTTTTTAACTGGTCCTTTTTTTAAATTTTCGCTAATGTTGGTCTAATGAAAATAAAATTAAACGTGCATGGTCCTGAGTGAATGAGAATCTCTAAAAGCGCTTATAGGTACTTTTTAGTTATTAAACTGGTACTTTTTGAATATCCGTTATTATTGGACTTAGAAACATAAAATTCAAGATGCAATGCCCTAAGTGGATAAGAATATATAAGAGGGAAGTTTTTGGTACTTCTTTGTTCTTTAACTGGTACTTTTTGAATTTCCGTTAGTATTGGACCTAGAAACATAAAATTAAACATGCAAGGTCCTGAGTGAATGAAAATCTGTAAGAGGGCTTTTGGTACTATTTTGTTCTTTAACTGGTACCTTTTATATATCCGTATTTATTGGATCTAGAAACATAAAATTAAACATGCAAGCTCCTGAGTGAATGAGAATCTGTAAGAGGGATTTTTTTTTAAATAAACTGGTAATTTTTTTAATTTAATATTTATTTTTGTGCATTAAATAAAAAAGCAAATTGGTGTCTGGTACTTTAACGAAATTCGGTCGTTTTAGGTAGTAAATCTATCATTTAAGCCAATACGTATAGAAATAAAAATTAAATAACATTTGTTACTTATCTAAAAAATACAAATGCGAATTTGGTACTTTTTCGAAATTCGAACGTTTCAGGGGTGAAAATTGTACCTATGTATATCGATCCCGCGAACCTCATACCTCCTAAACTAAAAGATAAAAAACATCAGCAATTCGCTAACCGTATATTTCCTAAACAAAAAGATATACAAAAAATTTAATACTAATTATTGTTCATTAAAAAAAATAAACGGAGAGGTGTCTGGTACTTTTTTGAAGGAAGACCTTTTTGGGGTGTAAAAGGGTAAATAAATATTGTATCACATTTTTAGCTTATCTAAAAAATACAAAACAGGTTTGCCCCTTTTTTGAAATTCAAACGTTTAAGGTGTGAAAATCGTTCCTAATTTTGTTACTGTTTCCTCAACATTTTTCTCCATCTCTATATAATATAAATTTGTAAAGTAACTGACGGATTCATCATCGCACATCCTAAACTCTTGAAGCTAAAAAGCTGACTTTTGGACCGAAGGTTGTCCTCTCGCCAAATCGATTCCGCTAACCAAAAAAATCCAAAATTAAAGAGATCCAAAAAATGTAACACTTATTGTTGTTCGTTAAAAAAAATAAGGGGACAGGTGCCTGGTACTTTTTTGAAAATAAACTTTGGCATAAAAATATGTCCACGAAGAAAAAGGAGACGCTAACGAAGTAGCGGGTTAAATTCTAGTAATAAATAATTGTACAATTAAATTAATTTAATTGAGTGGTAGTTTCAAAATCACATGTTTTGTCATAACTTTAATATAAAATAATATAAGTTTCCTAAGAAAAATATATTTGTATTCGGTGCAAAATTATTACGAATTTGTATGGTTTTTATACACACATCACAGCAGCAGAGAGATTCCCCGCAAATAATATTGGACTACCTGATCCCTTTGGATAAAATGGACTACTCCATGAACAGGTCCAATATAATGCAAGCATGGACCATGTCATTGTTAAAAAGTGTTTGTAGTGAGACGACATGTCTTCGTTTTTTAACGACATGCTTTCGTTTTAAACGACTTCAAAACTAATCCTCTTAAGTATACCGTGGAGTAGGTTTAAAACTACTCCTTTGTAATCTAAAGCTGGGTTATAGGGAACAGTACTAGTCCCTTGTGGGCTATATTTTACACGCGTGTTTGGAATGGTCCTAATATTTGCAGGGTTACTATGCGCTTGTGCTGATGTGTGTAACACATCGTACTTGTTCACCAATAGTGTATTAACTCAAAAGTTTATTTTTTTCACTCTTTGGAAAAAGTCGACACGTTTTCCATATCTACCCGCTGTAAAAATAAAAATAAGTTTTAAGTCAATACCGTACTGTTGAACCAGTTCGACATACGAATATGGGTGGAAAAGATGAACTTTAAGTTTACCAATCGACCCTGAATCACTTTCTGAATCAATCTAACGATGTCCGTCCGGTTGTCTGGCTGATTGGCTGTCCATGTTAACTTTGTTCGCAAAATACAGCAGTTAATTTGATAAAATTTGGTACATACGTTTTAATTGTTACAGGGACGAAGCCTTTTAAAAATGTCCATATACCAATTTCTATCCAGAATAGAGTCTTTGTACCCATAAACCGTGCTATTACGATGGAATTTAGAATTAATTTAGTCAAAAATATTTATTGCAACCTCAATTTTCTTACTACATTTAATTGGAATCGGTTCATATTTGTTCTAAGCTACCATACAAATAACGCTTCCGAAAAAAACATTTATTAACTTATATTTATAACTTCCTTATAAATTATGTCGTGTAAAAATTTGATGCTTTTGGGCTTGGAATTGAGAAAGTTCTTTAATAAATTCCATCCTTTAATTCACTTAATGGCTCATCAATCTCATAAAGACGTAGATTTTTAAATAATATTCGGCACAAAGAACTCTGATGGATAAAACTCTGAATTCATCGTGTAATATGGTTTTGTCGAGTCTTTGTCATTCCATTTGTTTTTTCTACAATATTTAATTTAGACCATATTAAGTATATTTGAAGTTGATTTAACAATGTCTGTATGTCCGTGTGTATGTTTTAACTGTTGCTATGTCACATATACTCCGTTAAAGTTTGCCGTTTCGGTCCAAATGGCTGAGATAGGGAAAAAACAACGACTGCCTCTAACTTTATCTCTTGAAAAACACTTAAGTGTTAAACTGTAACAAATAACGCTATCGTAATAATATCTGGTCTGTCATAGTTTCATTTAACCAGAAATCGCACATTCAAATTTCGTTGAGGTCGGATCGGTAACGAATTATACTGTTGTAATGAAATATGGTCTATCACAGTTTAATAAGACAAGAAATCTACTGTCAACTTTCGTGCAAAATCGGTACATAATTAACCCACTCTCGGAAAACGAATAACTTTATTGTAAAAAAATTTGGTCTTTCAAAGTTTCTTATAACTAGAAATCACACTGTCAAATCTCGTGATAATCGATTCACAATTTAATATAGGTGCCATATAAACCCACTCCTATGAAATATACTAACTGTCCGTAGAGGGTATCAAAGATTTGCCGCAGCCTAATAAAGTACTCTTACATGTTTTTTTAATCAAATAATATTAAGTTTACACTATACTTAATGTAATTAGCGATTTAAGTTTAAATACGGTTGATTTTTTATATTGTTGAAAACGTTTTGAAAACTTGAAACAATTTTAAACACGAGTTCATCAGATTTTCTATAATAAATAATTGTACAATTAAATTAATTTAATTGAGTGGTAGTTTCAAAATCACATGTTTTGTCATAACTTTAATATAAAATAATATAAGTTTCCTAAGAAAAATATATTTGTATTCGGTGCAAAATTATTACGAATTTGTATGGTTTTTATACACACATCACAGCAGCAGAGAGATTCCCCGCAAATAATATTGGACTACCTGATCCCTTTGGATAAAATGGACTACTCCATGAACAGGTCCAATATAATGCAAGCATGGACCATGTCATTGTTAAAAAGTGTTTGTAGTGAGACGACATGTCTTCGTTTTTTAACGACATGCTTTCGTTTTAAACGACTTCAAAACTAATCCTCTTAAGTATACCGTGGAGTAGGTTTAAAACTACTCCTTTGTAATCTAAAGCTGGGTTATAGGGAACAGTACTAGTCCCTTGTGGGCTATATTTTACACGCGTGTTTGGAATGGTCCTAATATTTGCAGGGTTACTATGCGCTTGTGCTGATGTGTGTAACACATCGTACTTGTTCACCAATAGTGTATTAACTCAAAAGTTTATTTTTTTCACTCTTTGGAAAAAGTCGACACGTTTTCCATATCTACCCGCTGTAAAAATAAAAATAAGTTTTAAGTCAATACCGTACTGTTGAACCAGTTCGACATACGAATATGGGTGGAAAAGATGAACTTTAAGTTTACCAATCGACCCTGAATCACTTTCTGAATCAATCTAACGATGTCCGTCCGGTTGTCTGGCTGATTGGCTGTCCATGTTAACTTTGTTCGCAAAATACAGCAGTTAATTTGATAAAATTTGGTACATACGTTTTAATTGTTACAGGGACGAAGCCTTTTAAAAATGTCCATATACCAATTTCTATCCAGAATAGAGTCTTTGTGCCCATAAACCGTGCTATTACGATGGAATTTAGAATTAATTTAGTCAAAAATATTTATTGCAACCTCAATTTTCTTACTACATTTAATTGGAATCGGTTCATATTTGTTCTAAGCTACCATACAAATAACGCTTCCGAAAAAAACATTTATTAACTTATATTTATAACTTCCTTATAAATTATGTCGTGTAAAAATTTGATGCTTTTGGGCTTGGAATTGAGAAAGTTCTTTAATAAATTCCATCCTTTAATTCACTTAATGGCTCAACAATCTCATAAAGACGTAGATTTTTAAATAATATTCGGCACAAAGAACTCTGATGGATAAAACTCTGAATTCATCGTGTAATATGGTTTTGTCGAGTCTTTGTCATTCCATTTGTTTTTTCTACAATATTTAATTTAGACCATATTAAGTATATTTGAAGTTGATTTAACAATGTCTGTATGTCCGTGTGTATGTTTTAACTGTTGCTATGTCACATATACTCCGTTAAAGTTTGCCGTTTCGGTCCAAATGGCTGAGATAGGAGAAAAAACAACGACTGCCTCTAACTTTATCCATAAAGCCCTTGTTGTTGTTTTTTTATTTTATTTTCTATATATCTAGAAAACAGGAAGAGCAAAAGCTTTTAACATCCGAAAAAATGAGGTCGGGATAAAAGAAGAAGGCGTGGCACTTCTCATATAAAGACATTATAAATGTCTTTTTATCCGGAGAACGTCAAGAGCCAGAATTTCTAAATTGCGAACACATAACTGAGACAACCCAGTTTTGTGTATGAAAAAAATTCTTAGGCAAATAAGTGTTTTTGGATAAGTAGGCTTGGCACATCTCATACAATTACAAAAAAGATCAGTAACACTAAAAGTTAGCAAAGCGCACCGGGTTTTTATTCATATAACTTTCTGTTCTTATCACAAGATGGTGAAGGTTTTTTAAGATTCTGCATTGCCGTATTGTTTTTCTTCACTTATGTAAATGTTTCTACTTACAAATTAGGCTCTATGCTGTAAAATAAAAATGCGTTCAAATAGAGATTTCCCTTGTAAAAAAATAGTGAGTTATTGCACTTGAATGGTAAGTAGTGTTAACTTAATTCCTCATTACAAAATGCATTATTTGGTAAGAGAAGTCTTTAATGGGCAGCACCAGGAAGAATAGGGGTTAACATAATAATTTTGTCATTCCGTTTGTAACACAGAGATCATGTAATGTAAATATATTATCTTGATGCTTAAAAATTAACAATAGAACTCGAAAATTTTTGCTGAGGAGACGGAAATCATGCTGAAAAATTATTAATTAATTAAAAATTTCACAAATGGGTGATTCACAAGGTAGTCATAAAGTTGTAAAGTTATATGTCTTAAAATAATTACAAGAAATATATATGTTTGACTGCTGTGCCAACCGCTTATAATTTAGATTTCTACTGTATAGTTATGACGAATCAATGAACACAGCATTTGTTTTAAACAGAACAATATTTTTTTTAAACAATTGTAAAATATAATTAAGGACATTATGACGATATGACTTGATAGCACAACTTGTGAATCCCACAATAATAAAATTGGCATAAATGAAAAATAAAAATTAGATATTTTTAAGCTAAATTAAGGCGGCTGCACACGAATATGGCACTCATTCTTTTTCCCCCTCAAGAAGGTTTTCGAGATATTCGCAAAATCGTGTTTTTCTGGAACTTTGTTTGATATTTCCGAAAATCTCGAGTACTGTTCATTCAGATGATTGGTCAAAATTAAAGCTGTTGAGTAAATATGTTTTTCCTCTTTTAGCCCATACATACAGTGTGTTGATCGGATAAAAATCTAAAGGCGTGTAACTCAGTGAATTTTCTTCCGATTAACACAGTATAAAGATGCGATGAATGAGGAAAAACATATTTATTCAAAAGTTTCAATTTTGTAAGATTCAGACGAACAGTTCTTCGATTTTTGTATATAGATAAAACAACTGCGGAAAAACAAGATTTTTGCGAATATCTCGAAAACTCTTCTCGAGAGTAATAAATGAGTGCCATATTCGTGTTCAGCCGCCCCGGTTATTTACCTTAGAAGACATCTCATTTTTGAGGTTATGGCAAAAGGTTTAAAATTTGTGAACCAGTGTAATCGCCTGTTGTCAAAAATTATTAATTTGTAACAGTTAAATAAAATTTAAAATTTTCCCTAGTGGTGGGGTATAATAGAGTTTACTCGGCCGAATAAAGCCTATTTACTTTTAAATTTTGTGGCTGATTATTCAATTCAATTTAAGAACAATCAATCATTTTTAAATTTGATTCCATTTTGTGTTTATTTAGTCAACCACTAGTGGTGAATGAGAGAATATACACAGTGTGAAACTTTTTTGTATTTATCTAAGACTCCATGAACTGCATACATTCTGGTTCCTTGAGTAATTCTAAGTGGATTTAGTCATGTCTATCTGTCTGTACGCCTCACAGAGGGGTGAACAGTACCAAAAACGAGGATTTGTTCAAAAATAAAGTTAGTTTTTCGTATAAGTATTTGGTACCATATAAAAGTAGACAAAATTCAACACTAATAACTGTAAAAATTGTGGATCTATGTTGTTTACTTTTTTTGTTATACGCTGCCAAATTTGAATAATATTTTATAATTTGGAAATATTTGTTAAGAAGTGAAAATCAAGATATTTAATTTGCGATTTGAGAGAATTGTTTCTTAGAATACTTTTTGTAAAGAAAAATATTGAGGAAGTATTTTTATTATTTTTTTTTTAAATTGGTCAAAAAAAATGAGTTTTTAAAGGAAATGTTGATTTTCAAAATGTTTGTGGGAATACTTGGGCAAAACTTTTTATATAGGGTATTTCAACTTGCATAATCAAAAAAAAAAAAATCTTGCCCGTTTTTGCCCCATTTGAAAATATTTGAGATTTTGTGAAACACATTAACTTGTATTTTTCTGTTTTGTTTCTTTTAAATGATTACACTACGTCACAAAATTTCAACAAAGTCGTGACCAAATAAATCTGCAGCTAATCTTTATGTAAAATTTTCCCCTGAATCCGAATTTGAAGTCAGAATTGTCAAAAGAAAAACAGTTTTTGAGATATTCCAAAATAACCGTTATTTGTGATTTAAAAAAAATGATGTGACTGATATGCAAATATCTTCAAAAATTTTAAAAAGATTATGTTTTTCTTTCTTTTTAGTAAAAGGTTATAAAATTTCTAAAATAACTATGGATTTCTAGTGAAGTTGGCCAAGAAATGGCAGAGTAACAGGGAAAAAAAGTTCAAGCTTCATTGAAAATATTATTATTCGTTCAATTTTGCTCTTTTCAAGTTATTTTTTTAAACCAATGATTGAAAAATGTTAATATTTTATTGAATGTAACATTAGATTATTTTAATATGAACATTTCGCACACAACAATACATAGGTTGGTACGAAAATGAAAAAGCTACAGAAGATTAAGTAAATTATGATAAACTACTACATCATTTAAATTTATTACAAAAAGCACTTGATTCGCTTACTCTGCTAAATATTTCCGATGTTGATGATGATAACATGAAGATTATGATTTTGTTGAGGTGAAGATAATTATGAAGATGATCTTTGATTCCATATTTTAGCAATAAATGTTCCTTGTTTAAAAAAAAAATTTATTGTTCGAAAAATTACATTGATTTTTTTAAGTTTTTAATTTATTTAATACAACAAAATTAAAATTTCACTAAAATTGTACAACAAAAGTTATTTTTTATTAATCAATATGCACAGAATCCAAAAAAAATTGTTGTCATAAATTACAGGCTTCCCTGAGTTAATCCTCGTTTTGCATATGTTTCACCCCACTGTGCGCCTGTTGGAATTACGTTTACTGTTGAACGACTTGACAAAAAAGAAAAATTTGAGGGTCAAATTGTTTATAATTTTTTAAAGTAGTTTGGGCTTGAATCCAGTAGACCCAAATGTGGATTAAAAATTAATATTCATATTACAAAAAATTGTTTAAATAAAAATATATGAAATCAGACAAATCCTTCTCAAGTCATGATGAAATTTATTAGCATAACTGCCTTAATGCGCGCGAAATATTAGTCATAATAATGAGTAATAAACCAAACTTACATTTGTCCACCGATTTTCGTGATAGAAAAAACTGAAAACGGATTTGGGTTCAGCACTAAAGTCCTAACAAAAAAAATTTTGTGGTGAAATTTGGTATATTTTAGTTCTGTGTGGTTAAAGATAGCACCATTAGACTTTTTTATAAACGGTTCATAATTTACCATAAGTCATATACATATAAAGCCCACTCCCGAGAAGTACTTAAATACGTCTAAAACTGGTACAAGTAATAGTGTTTTGGTGAAATTTGGTTTAATTTAATTTTGTGAGACTAAAAGTCACAGTAAAAATCACTATAACTGAAATTAATTTTTTTTTTTTTTTTTTTTTTTTGGAAAAAAGTTCACTTTTTTGATATTAGGTCCAATTAAAATGACTAGAAATAATATCATAAAACTTCATGATAATCGTCATTTAATTACTTAAATGCCCCATATAAAACGCGCAATTGGAATATACTTTAATGCGCCTAAAACTGCAACGAATTAAAATACTGTGATGTCAGTTTTTATTACGACTGGTTCTTAACTTTTAGGTCCCACTTCTGAAATATTTTTAATCTCGGAGGAGATAAGAAAATATTCGGCACAGCCGAATATAAATAGCACTTCTAGTTATTTCTTGTTGTCAATATTTCTACTTATTTTTCAACATTTTCTCATATTACAAACTTGGGCTTAAACTCATAATTCCTTTACCCTTGTATAGGGTATAATTAATTCCATGGCATTGTTTACTGTGCAAAGCACTTTACAGTTGAATGAATAATTAGGTGCACTTTGTACCACATGCAAAAAACCCGTTCATATTTGACACATTAAATGCAATAAATTAAGCGTGAATTGTGACGAAAACTGAAAAATAATAGCACATTTTACTAACAATAGCAAAGTGTTTTCAGTTCTGAAAATAAATAATTAGTTTAAATGTGGAGGTGAGTTCCAAAACTTGCTACTTGCACGATAAGTCATTTTTTACAAATCTCAAAAATCATTTAAAAAACTAAATGTAACTTTTTCAGCAAATTCCTTTTTGCTGTTTTATTGTAGTGGCTATTTGTAGTCCATTTTTGCAAAAAGTAAACAATTTTCCTAGAAAAATTTAGCGGCAGCATCTTATTTTAAATTGCAAGGAGCGTGTTTTGGAACTATAGTTGTGGTAAACATATTCTAAGAGCAACATATTATGACAAGATTCATGGTTGTAGTCACCATATTAAGATTATTATTGAATCATATTATGGCTTAATATATTCGTAATATTACATCATAATATTTTTCCCTTAATCATATTATTATTCTGTTAATCATAATGTGTTAAGAAGGAATCATATTATTGTCATGTTAATCATAATAAGTTAAGAAATTAATCATATTATTGTCATGTTAATCATAATAAGCTAAGAAGTAATCATATTATCATCACGTTAATCATAATAAATTAAGAAGCAATCATATTATGATACAGCCCCTTTTATAACTGTCATAAAAATTCAAAATAAATTCAAATTTTTTTGCATCGATTTTTTATTTTGTGGCTTTTTACAATTTTTCTTAATGTAAATCAAATAGCGTAGTTCAATATATGGCTTGCAAAAGAGCAAATGCAAGATTTGTCATTGTCATAGGCAACCGCGTATGTCCATTTTGCCGATTTTGAGATGTTGATGCCATATTGCCGCTCTTTACATGTTTCATAAAATTTTTGAAAAAAGATTGATCAATTCCGATTTTTAACGTAATGACAAAGTTTAAAAAGGGCAATACCCAGTCCATTTGATCTTGTATGGTTTTCGGCTTTCCTGAAACATTTTTTTTATGACAAACGCCGTTGCTCATGAAAACCACAGAAATATCGTAACTCTTTAATAAAATATGACGAAATCTCTGTGTGTTTTGTTGTTTGATTTTACAAAAAAACTACGATATTTTGTATTTGCACTATTACATCACTATTACCGAATGAAATCCGCTAATATTTTAATTTTTTAATTTCTTTAAACTTATTTTTTTTTTTTTTTTATGGGTATTCATCTTTATATAGTTTAACCGCTCACTTATAAAATAAACGACACAACTGATTCAAAATTATTTTACAAATGGCGCTAACATAATATTATTAGAGTAAAAATAGTTTGATTGCATCTTTAACATAATATGATTAATGTATAGCAAGTTATCATGTCATAGCTATTAAATATCATGATATGGTTGTGAGTAATATAATATGTTTTGAAAGTAATCATAATATAGTTGTTAGAAAAATAATTATTTTTCGGTCAACAATACTCAAATTTAAAATTGCGATAAACATTGATTTGTTTACAGTAACTATAATATTGTTGATATTAAATAAAAATAACAATTATTTGTGTACGACAACAATATATTGGTGCATTAAACATAGTAATGTTGCCGTAACAATGCCCAACCATATTTTTTCTCTGCGTGTTGGAATTAAGTTTTCTACAAGTAGCAAGTTTTGTTCCTTGCAAACTATTTTAATCGGAACCACTTCCCGGTCTTAGAATGTAAAACAGGATAATTTAAACTTAAATGAACAAAACTAAAATTCAACTAATAATTGGATTCAGAATTAAATGAGAAAATGCAAATTCTTAAGTCTTCCTCTTCTATAAAGTTGTAATTTTCTTCATCACTCTCGTTTCCTTCTTGCAAAGCATCACCTCTGCTTTCCAAAATATCATGGAAAAACTTTAAATTTTAAATTCTTGCCAGTCTTCACGAAAATACTTTTAAAGAAGTTTGTCCACGTCAAACAGCTTTTCAGGTTTTTTGTTAACAGTATAAGGATATCGTCGTGGCTCAATCATTGCTAGTGTCTTTCCTTTTTTAAAATGCTTTAGTTACTGTTAATCGATGGTACTCCTTCCCCTGTCTCTCGATAATGATTCGTTTGCTTATAGGCGAACCTTAAATGCAGCACACCTGTTGCTTTGAACACAGATGAAATCTCTGTTTCCAATCTTCAACAGCAACATTCTCAGTGACTTTTTAGACTCTTCCAAATTATGTAAATAAGTCCAGCTACTCTTGGTGACTAATTATAGTATTGACCTTTTAATTTTCCTTTTGATGCGCTTAAAAACCCGATCTGCCGGTAAGAAAGAGTGTCCGACAACAGGAAACACCATTGTTATCTTTTCCACACCAGACTTTGTATCTGATCACCCTTTGCTCCACATTAAAACAACAGTCAAATTTTATTTTGTCCAGGTATAATCTCCTGCAAATTGGTCAAGTCTCTTTTCTGGAGGCGGTGGAAGAGAATTAAGGCAATCTCATTATAACCTTTTAAATGCTGATGCTCACACCATGTGTACAAAAAAACAGATTCTTTATTTTGAATAAAAAAGGTACCATATAGGCAGATTATGGCTGCAAAGGACGAGTTTTGTTTTGTTTCATACAAGGAAGCAGTTTTGTTTCTCACTAGACAATGCAAGGAACACTTTTTTTTTAATATACAGTGGTAGAGGAGATATTTTTACGCTTCAGATACTAAAGCAACGCTATGTTATCTGTCAAAAGTCATTGCTATCATGATTTTTTGTTTGTTTTTAATATTCTAATAAATAAACCATTTCTTACAAACTAGCAATTGCACGGCTTAAAAAAAACTGAACTGAAAACTTGCTTTATTTTGATTTTCTCGCGAAACAATTAAGCAAGTTGTTTTTGTTTTTATTTTGTTTTTTCTTAACCTACCTTAAACTAGTGCTGGGAAACTATCGATAGACTATTGATATTATAGATAGTCTTAAAATATCGAAAATATCGATAGGAAAAATATAAATATCGATATTTGTATTATTTAAAATACAGCTATGAAGACATCTAACAGCAGCTATACACACACAGTTTTTTGCCGCAAATTTTTACTTGATATTATTAATTCGCGCTGAATTACAGCAATGAATACAAACAACAAGAATGGCAAGTGGTGTGGATTGCTTAGCAGTACTTCTTACTGCTAATTAAAGACCTTTAAGTCGAAATTTGTACATGTTTATATAGGGACTAAAATGGCAAATATTTTTGTAATGCTGTAAAAAAAAAAAATGCAATTGCAAGCATAGGACAAAACAATTAACGACCATTAGAGGATAAGTCCGCTAGATTGATTACCTTTTTGGGTTTAGAATTTGGAAAATTTTTTAAAGTTGCAATGGAATATCTTATAATCCCTGTTACTTCAGTTCCTTCAGAAAGGTTTTTATCAATTTTTAAAAAACTGCCATCTAAAATAACGTGCGTATATACAAACGTCTCATACATTCAATAAAGTGATAAAAACAACGGACTGTAGCCTTATAAAAAAATAATAAAAGTTTTCCTGCACAAGTACAAACATTCAGTCGAAAGTAATATCGATATATCGATAATTAAATCTGAACTATCGATAAATATCGATAGTATCCCAACACTACCTTCAACTTCAATTAGTGTTGCAAGCATTTTAACCAAATGTTGTGGAGAATGTTAGAAAAGATAAACTCAATGTTTATTGTTGGTATTTTGTTCAAGCTTTGATATCGTTGAAAATAAGACGTTTTGTTTGATAATATCTTTGGCTTTTCAGTGTTAATAAAAATTGGGAATTAAACACGACAACAAAATCTTTTTTATTAAAAATAGTTTTTATATTAGCAATAATACACAGGACCAAAAGTGGTAGGTAAATAACGCCAATTAGGGTGTAGAATTGAAGAAAAGAAGGTTATTATACAACTAACAAAAATTTTCGTCTATTTAACACACATTTTTAGTAAAATTTAAAATTTTATTAAAACTGTCAAATTGAAGAAAAATCATCAATTTGAATAACTGCGTTTGTTGTTTTTCATTGTGTTAATTTTGATAAAATTTTGTTAAATTAAATTAAAAAAATAGTTAATTTAACAAAAATAATTATACAAAATGAAAATTAATTCTTCATCTTAACTTTTCCCTTTTATTCAAATCTACGAATATTCGTTAACTTTTAATAGATTATTAAGTCCCAGTTGGAATTTTTTAAAAAGCGCCATTATATTACACTACGTGACAAAATTTCAATAAAGTCGTGACCAAATGAATCTGACAGCTAATCTTTATGTAAAATTTTCCGCTGAATCCGAATATGAAGTCAGAAAGTAGAACAGTTTTTGAGATATTCCAAAATAACCGTTATTTGTGTTTTTAAAAAAGATGATGTGACTGAAATGCAAATATCTTCAAAAATTGATTGGTACAAAAATGACAAAGTTACAGAAGATTTAGTAAATTAAACCACATAGAAATTCAATATCTTTAAGCAATTTTTAATATTAATTGTTACTAAAAATTGAGCTTTTTATATTTATTTGTTGTGGGTTAATTCACTTAATCTTCTGTAACTTTGTCATTTTTGCACCGATTAGGATCCTATTGGGCACAAAATGTTCGTATTGAAATAGGCTAAAATTTTATTTTTATGATATTTGCATTTCAGTAACAGCATCTTTTTTAAAAACACATATAATGGTTATTTTGGAATATCTCAAAAACTGTTCTACTTTTGACAATTCTGACTTCATATTCAATGAAAATTTTACATAAAGATTAGGCGTCAAATTTATTTGGTCAAAAAATTGTCACGTAGTGTTATTTAATGCAATTTTGTATGCTTTATACACAATATGATCTTTGATATAGAAAAGCCCTTAGTAATGTTTTCCTTACTTTAAAGGAGAAGGAAAAAACTTAATACGAACTAAAGTTTTGCAGTCGAAAATTTTTTTTAAGCAATTAAGCAAAAAACTTCGCTTAAGAAAAAATTCGAGACTGCAATTGAAGAATTTTTACAATTTAACTAAAATTATTTATTTAATTTTAACAAAATTTCTTCATTTCTACGTGCCTTTAGTCAATTTGAATTAATTTAGGTATGTTAATTTGAATCTGAGTGGTGTGTTTTGTTTGGGATACATTTATATAGATATTTAAATTCTATAGAAATCGCTCACTTTTTTTAAGTTTTTTACTTTGTTTTAGCAAAAAATTAAGTCCAATAAACTTCTCCGGAAAAAAACAAAACCAAAAATGTTTGTGCCTTAAATTGCCAAAAAGCCAAAAGGTTTATTTTCACAAAACAATCCTTGTAAAATTCTTGGCCTCTTAACAGCATTGTTCTAGTTAACTCATAATTGCACATGGGGCCCAGAAGTAAAGGTTTTTTATGGACGAGCTTGTCTTTTCTTGCCTTACGTTCCTACTTATTTTAAAAATTTAATAAACGATAAAAAATTCAGTAAAATAAAAATAACAGTTAAAAAGAATAGTCGGTCAAGCTTGACCATATGACACTGTTCAATACTTTTTAGTGCTTCATAAAAATTATTTTCAAGGGCAGCCTTGTTTTGCCCTATAGTGCAACTATTGAAAATTACATCCATTTGCGATAAATGATTAGCGATATAAAAGAATATTGCGATATTGGACCGTTGCACAGAAAAAATTCTAGCCAATTTTTTTTTTTTTTGTTTGCAATTAAAACCAGTGTTGCAAATTTAGCCATTTAGTGGCTAGATTTAACCGTTTTTCAACTTGTTTAGCCATTGAAACATGAGTTTAGCCATTAGCCATTTTTAACTTGTTTAGCCTTAAAAATTTTTTGCCGTTTTTTCTAATAATAATTTTTATTTTCTTATAAAAATTTATAAAACTGCTTAAATTAAATTAACAATTTTATAAATTAAAACGCGTTTAATTTAAATCACAACTTTTAAAGATGTTGAATATCGCTATAAGCAAAGCAACATTTCCTTGCGCCAAAAAATGCACCAGTCTATTCTGTGGGTGCTTTTTTATGTCGCACTTAATTAACAAGTTATTTCAAAGTTATTTTCGGGAATACAATTTTTCATATTTGGTAAATACACTGAAATTTATTATTGAGGGAAAGCTAGCTTCTATGCGTATTTCACTGGTTGCTTAGGCCAGCTCATCAGGAAACCTTTTCCAAAGATTTAAGAAAAGCTAAAAATATTATGCAAATAAAACCCTAGAGCGAATAAGAATTATAAACACTCAAAGTCTTACTCGTAACAATATCAAAGCTTAAACAAAACACCAACAATAAACAGTGAGTTTATCTTTTCTTACATTCCCCTACAATTGGTTGGGTCCTTTCCGACTCGAATTATAGTTGTAAGTGGGTAAAAAGAAAAAAACTATGTTAAAAAAAATTACAAAACAAATTGTTTCATTCTATTGTCTTCGTAAGAAAACAACAAAAAAACCAATTTACCAATTCAGTTTTCTGCACGGTCACATTAAAGGCATATGAAAGATAATTTTTAAGCCAACCGTTTCTTAACCAAAAAGTAAAAAATAAAGCACGATATTTTTACAGCGGGTAGATTTGAATATAATGCATCGATTTTAATGAAATATTTAAAAAATAAAAATTTTGAGTTAATACCCTCTTGTTGATCAAATAAATTGATTTCAATTTTATTGTAAAAAATTTTTTATGAATTATTTTTGTTTTGTTATTGTATTTTAATGTGTTTTTATTTAAAAGTTTTCATCCATTTTTTCCGCAAGTTTAGCCATTTTTGGTCACCAGAGTTTTGGCAACACAGATTAAAACATTAATCAAAAATAAAATCAGTTTTAATTAAAAATTTAAAAATTAAATAAAGTGAATTAATTGTTTTCTTATATCAACAACATTGCTGCAGATGTTGTTAATATCAAAAAATATTTAATTTATACGATTAATTTGTTTACTGTTGCAAATTTAATTTACTTTTTAATAAATATCACAATTGAAATAAATTTTTATTTTTTTTTTCTGTATAATATCGGGTGATTTTTTAGCTATTAACTTTTTGGCAACACTGGTTTAAACAGCTGACGCACGTTTCGTGTTTTGTTTCAATGTCAAACATCTTCAGTTTGGTCTACAATTTAACCATGAATCGTCTTACAAACGAACAACGCTTGCAAATTATTGAATTTTATTATCCAAATGCGTGCTCTGTTAAAAAAGATCATCGCGCGCTTCTTGTGTTCAGCGACGAAGCTCATTTTTGGCTCAATGGGTACGTTAATAAGCAGAATTGTCGATTTTGGAGTGAAGATCAGCCAGAAGCATTGCAAGAGCTACCAATGCATCCAGAAAAAGTCACAGTTTGGTGCGGTTTATGAGCTGGTGGCATCATTGGGCCGTACTTCTTCAAAGATGATGCGAATCGTAACGTAACTGTGAATGGTGAGCGCTACCGTGAGATGATATCCAACTTTTTTTTGCCCAAAATGCAAGAGCTTGACTTGCATCACATGTGGTTTCAACAAGACGGTGCCACATGCCACACAGCACGCTTAACAATGGACTTATTGAGAGGCGAGTTCGTTGAACATTTTATTTCACGTTCGGGACCGGTCAATTGGCCGCCTAGATCGTGTGATTTAATGCCTTTAGACTATTTTTTGTGGGGCTATGTTAAAGCTCATGTCTATTCACACATGCCCGCTTCAAATGACGCATTGGAAGATATTCATGAGATACCGGCCGAAATGTTTGAAAGAGTATGCCAAAATTGGACTAAGCGGATGGACCATTTAAGGCGCAGTCACGGTCAACATTTGCATGAAATAATCTTCAAACATTAAATTTTATGGACCGTACTATCGCTTCAAATAAAGATTTCATGCATTTTTCTGAATTTTATGTGTTTTTTTTTTAACTTTCCTATAGCTCTTAAAAAATCACCCGATATATACTTCAAATTGTATATAATGTACCTTAATTTTATAATTGAAACAAATTTAAAATAATTTTATAATTAAAAAAATTTTAAATGAAATATTTTAATTAAATATTTTTCATATTTTAGATTTGAAAACAATTTTAAATGATATTCATGGAGAATTTAAATCACATGAACTCACTGCCATTATGGGCCCGTCTGGGGCTGGAAAAACTACATTACTTAATCTTCTAGCAGGTTTTGGGTAAGATAGTTTATTATAATAAAATGTTTTTAAAAACAATTCATAAGTAATTTTCTTATTTTTTTTTTAATTTTCCTCTAGCGGTTACAATTTTACCGGAGAAATTAATGTTAATAATACACCCCGCAATACAAGACTATTTCGAAAGATGTCACGCTATATTATGCAAAACGATGTTATAGATCCTCACTTCACCGTAATGGAAGCCATGATATTTGCCGCCAACTTAAAATTGGGCAACGATTTGACAAAAAAACAAAAAATAGAAGTAGTAGAGGAGATACTTAATATGTTAAGATTACAAAATGCTGCCAACACCAAGGCCATACGTTTGTCTGGAGGAGAACGTAAACGTTTATGTATCGCTTTGGAATTAGTAAATAATCCACCAGTTTTATTTTTAGATGAGCCAACAACGTAAATAATTTTTTTAAACTAAACAACTTTTGAAATAGTTTAGTAATTATTTTTTTTTTTTTAATAGGGGTCTAGATGACCTTTCCTGCACCCAGTGTATCCAGTTATTACAACGTTTAGCTCATGCTGGTCGTACAATTATCTGTTCAATTCACACACCACCTGCTAAACTATTTGAATTGTTTGATAAAGTGTATGTGCTGGCCGAAGGTGAATGTGTTTATCAGGGAATTGTTGGCAATATAGTGCCGTATATGAAAGAAGTTGGTCTCACGTGTCCAGTTACATACAATCCGGCAGACTTTAGTAAGTAATTAAAGACAATTACAATTTTAATAATTACTTCTCATTAGCACTTTAATTAGCACTGCTCGGTATCTTTATATGAGCAATAAAACATGTATATGTGGAATTGATACATTTTGACACGCTAAATCAAAACATTTAATTAGTGTTTTTATCAATAATGAAAATTGGGAATTAAGCACGAATAACAAAATCTTTTAAAATTAAAAATTGTGTACTCCCGAAAATTATTTTTGATAATTAACTGGCAGTGCACGGCCTAAAAAAACTAATTGGCAACATGATCTTGAAATTTGTTTTTGTTTTCATTTTGTTTTTCTTAACCTACTTACAACTACAATAAATGTTGGGAGAATTCCAATCAATTGTAGTGGTGAATGTAAGATGAGATAAACTCACTGTTTATTGTTGATGTTTTTTGTTTAAACTTTGATATTGTTTAATATCTTCAGTTTTTCTAAAATCTTTATGGATAAAGTTTCCTGACGATCTGGCCTAAGCAACCAGTGAAATGCACATAGGAATAGCTTATCTCATCAACAATAAATTTCAGTGTTTTTATCAATAATGAAAATTGGGTATTAAGCACGAATAACAAAATCTTTTAAAATTAAAAATTTTGTATTCCCGAAAATTATTTTGATAATGTCCAGGTGTGAGGCTATTTTTATTTTTATTTTCATTAGATTTGTTTAAATTGCGATAATGACAGCCGTATTTTTGAATAAATAAGAAACCAAGGCCGTGATTTGTAAATCAAGGACCAACTTTTAGGTTCCAGATTGCAACAGAGGAAACTGTTTTAAAAAACCCACAAATATTTCGTTTTTTAGGAAAAGACATTCTCAGTCCACTCAACTGTTTTTCAAAGATCAAGAGCTACAGCTGCCTGAGCATTCAATAGCTTGGAGGCTATACATTGACTCATTCAAACTAAGTCTTTAAGCGGTATGCTTTATGATGGGAAATCGATTGTATCCTTTAGTACCATTAGCTCATGCAGTAAATTTAAAAGAGACTTACGAAAACATAAAGTTATTGCTCAATAGAATTCAATCCGATCGCTTTTTGTGAAATGTATGTATGTGCCTATTTAAAAGTAGTGGCTATGCTAGCGGGCTTAAAAGCAGGGTACCCAAAATGTTGTAGCATTTTATGTAAGTGAGACATCATAGCAAAAGCGTATAAATATTTATACCCACACCACAATAGTGGAGAGGGTATTATGCATTTGTGCTGATGTGTGTAACACCATAAAATATGGGTCCTTGACCCACCTTAAAGTATACCGATCGACTCAGAATCACTTTCTGAGTCGATCTAACGATGTCGGTCCGGCTGGCAGGCTGGCTGGCTGGCTGTCCATGTAACCTTTTGCGCAAAGTACAGGACGTCATTTTAAAGATAAGTTGATAAAATTTGGCACATAGGTTCTTATTTGCACAAGGACCAAGCCTATTGAAAATGGGCCGTAGGACCACGAGGGGAGATAGGGGGAATTTCTGCCGCTTAAAATCTTTCAAACCGATTTCAATGAAATTTAAAACATAGATAGATCCATATTTACATGGACACATAGGCTATGCACTTACTAAAAAAAATGAACCACGAGGGGAGAAATGGGGCAATTTCTGCCGTTCAAACTCTTTCAAACCGATTTCAATGAAATTTAAAACATAGATATTTCCATATTTACATGGACACATACGCATAGGAAAATGTGTTTTGAAATACTGTGGTGTGGGGTATCATATGGTCGGGCTTGA
The DNA here is from genome assembly GCA_930367215.1 of Pollenia angustigena. NCBI lineage: Eukaryota > Metazoa > Arthropoda > Insecta > Diptera > Polleniidae > Pollenia > Pollenia angustigena. The sequence goes on along the minus strand of OV884057.1, from coordinate 180,158,869 downwards.
CTACACTTTCTTACTTGTTTCTTTCTTTTTAAATTATTATTTTTTTTATTATTTTTAATAATTCATACAAAAAAATTGGGCCTTCAGATCACAAGCGATTCCGGGAAGGAAAAACATTACAAATAAGCAAACTTTAAAAAAACCATCAAAAGCACCAATTGTTTCCCTGTTTAGACCTGTCAAGTTATTTTATTTTATACTTATGTATGTCCCTTAGAGTGTACCACCTTACAAGGAAAAAAAGTGGGCCGTATACCCTCTAATAAAAAGTATTTTGCAAGGAGGTTTCGAAAAAAAAAATTTTTCGAACGTCGCCTTTTTACATTTTTCGTTATATCTTAAGCATTTACAGTCCGATCAATCTTTATGTATCGAGAAGACCAATGCTTTTCCCTAAGGGGCCGGCCATTGACTTCAAGTATCTATTTCTATTATTTATCCACCCTAATGTTAGAAAAGTAAAGCTCGCAAGAAACTATTAAACTTTTGCTAAGAAAGAACTTCGATAATTCCAGCAGAAACATTTTTAATTTAATTATAAAGAATGTTTTTTATAGAGTGACACAAGTTTAAATCATAATAAAACAAGGAAATATATTTTTTAATATCAATGAAACGGGTTTTATTGGAAAGAAAATTTTATGAAATTAATATTTAAATATGATTTCTGCCATGTGGCCGCCAAGGCTGGCGCTTAGAAAGCGCAATCTGGAACGCCAATTTTCAACAACTTTTTGCATTCTGACCATCATCGTTTTTGAACATACATGGGCCAATGACTCCGCCAGCCCATAAAGCGCACCAAACAGTAATTTAACTTAAAATTCTTTGGATTTAATGGTGTTTTCACAAAAGCTTGTAATCGATTTCTATGACAGGCCTGAATATTTCAATATCAGTATTTTGTTTAAATAAAATAACCTTTGGACTCAAAAACAAAGTTCCTACTCCCGAATCTTTTTTTACCGACCAGTGTAATTAATGTTCATATTTTAAGCAAAATACAAATATATATTATATACATATAATTTTTGTTGATCTATTAAAATTTTTTTGAATTATATGGTGTGTAAAAAATAGTTTTTCCAAACTGATTAATTTCTAAAGTTTTTTTTTATTTAATCCCTTGGAATTTTATAAATTATTAACACGATATAATAATTATAAGAGCATAAACATTAATATTTTAGCAAATACTTTGTTTACGATTCATAGTTTAATAGGAATAACAAGTCATAAAATAGTTTGATCGTAGTTTTAACTGATATAATTACATTTTAATTGCCGTTGATTTTTATTTTGCTTTCAAACAGGCTTTAAGAATGTAGGAAGGAAAAAAGAATTTTAAAAAATTGAATGTCAAGGTTAAAGTATAATGCCCCTATTACGGTTAACAACTCAACTCAGTTTAGTTGAAACTTAACAACTTAACTTAACAATTAAGTAGGTGAAATGTAAAACTTGTTCGTTGCAAAATTCAAAAACGAGATGACAAATAATTCTCACAGTTCTTTTGGCGCTTCATGAGAAGAAATAAACTGATTGTATCAAAGCATGTCCTTGAAAATTTTGTTAGTGATCTGGGGCCTGATTTAATATCTAATTATTTCAGTCAACACTGAACGAATCGGAATTATTTTTTCAGTGTTGTAAAGCATTAATTTGAGTTTCACAATACTAAAAAAATAATTTCGATTCTTTCAGTAGCGACTGAAATAATTAGACATAAAATTGCGTTCGAATCGAGAAAGTACTCGATCACGAATGCCAGAATTAGGCCCCAGTTGTAAATATTGGAAGTTTTTGTTAACCGCACTAACACAGGGTTGGAAACAGTATTACAAAACTCCAAAGTTTCAACTTAGCTTGAGTTGAGTTGTAAAACGTTATAGGGACATAAGTTATTACTTATATAAAAAGGATGAATTAAATTTTATTATTTATTACTTATTATTGCCACCACATATGGCGTCATTTTTCCTCTTCAATAGCAAACCATTTTTCATAAGTCTAATGCAAAAGTTTAATCAAATAGCGAAACCTTTCTTTAAATTGTTCAAAACTACTATTTTTTTCTTATATGACCGTTATGCAAAATCATCTCCGACTATTTTAATAAGATAGTTTAACAAACATTAAGTAAGTCTTTAAAAAACTTCACGAAAGCTTATAAATGTTTCTTAAGGTACTGGGTAAGAGAACCGTATAAAATTAAAGATCACCAGCGGAGCAGTATATGCGCCTTTTCGCTCATTTTAACGTTAAAAATACTTATGTAAAACAATCATGATCTAAAAAAAAATAAAAATTTAAGGCATTTTATAAATCACTTTCGATTTTTTTTACCGAATCAACCTAAGAAACTTGTTTTTCTTTATCAGGAAAACATTCTCCTCATGGTACTGGTAGTGTCACCCCTCCCCTACACAAATTCAATGTCTTGCACGTTACCCCATGCAAAAAAGTCGTAATTAAACTCCGTTCTTACATTTAACATTTTTGAAGACAATTTGTAGAAAAATATTTAGTTAAAAACTATTTATTAATAGATTAAATGTTCATTAAGTTTTCAAAAAAATTTATCATAATAAATTATTTTCATACGAAAGGTGTTTGCTTTAATAAAAATATAAATAAATATAAAGAGATTTATTTGTTTTTAAAAGTTATTTTTATAATGGCGTTTTCTTTTCTGAGTAAAATTCTGCATTTATTCTGCCTTTTACATTTTTGTATGTTCTTTTCTGAAATGTTTCCTTTAAAATTGAAAAAATGCTACATGTTCAACAATCATTTTAATTAAAGGGGCATGAGTGCAGCACTAGATCAAGGTGAATTCAGTGCAAGGTGGTGGCAATTTTCCAGCCGTAAACACTCACAATGCAATACAAAAAACATCTGTTGTTTCTGTTGGCTTTGGGTTGTTGTAGTCTTTCTACCACCTGTAATTGAATTTACCTTGCGTTAATTGTACTTTATTTTTAAATGCCGAAACTTGTGTTCTTTTGTAATCGTAAAATATGAAACACTTCTTAAAAATTAGGGGAGCATTAAAAAATGTTGCTAGTTCACATGTAACACTTATGCAAAACTTTTTTTTAGAAAAGAAAACGCCATAAGATTAATGTGTTCAATAAATCAAATTTCATTTTATGAAGCTTTCTTGCACTAGTCCTATTCCCTCAATATTTCACATACTTTTTTCTTAAGCCAACCCTTGGTTTTCTACATACATATATATAACTTAAATTTATTTGATTCATTGAAAACATTAAAAAAATAAAAATGGTTAAAAGAATACAAATTTTAATTTGTTAAGTTTTATAGGTAAGGTTAAATAATTCTTAAAAAATTCTAACATCCTCGTTTATACAAATTAAAACAGGATAATAAAATGTTTATTAAACTAATTTTCATACAAAATCCGTTTCAAAAACCGTTTATTAACCTATTTTATTTTTTACTAGCTGACCCGACAGACGTTGTCCTGTCCAAATTAGGAAAAATGTTTGCGTTCGATTTTTAAAATCCGTTAAAAAGATACGAACATTTGAAAGAAAAATTAGTCAAATCGATGGAGCCGTTTTTTGATTTTCGGTAAATCGAAAAAAGTGGGCGGGGCAAAATTTTCTTTCCGTAAAAAACTAAGTAGGACCATGGCAATAATTTTTAAGAAAAAATCGTCCAAATCGGTCAAGCCGTTCTCAAGTCATGCGCTTAATAGAAAAAGTGGGCGTAAAAGTAGGCGGAGCAAAATGTTCTTTTCGTATAAATTATATAGATGTCATTGGTGGTGCAATATGAAAAATGGATTTTAACACGCCGGAATATTCTGAAGATTTCCTGAAAATTTCATCAAAATCGGCCCAGCCGTTTTGGAGTCTATACGTTACATAGATACATACATACATAAATACATACATACATACATACATACACCAGTTACGCAGACATCCTCAAGCAATTGAAGAAACCCAGCGGTAAATATTGAAAGGACCGCAAGTGGCAGGCCTTTTTGAAGGCCTCTATACTCCTTTCTAAAAGATTCGCTTCGCATGATATCCTGCCTTCAGAAGTATGCCTTCTAGAAGGTATAAACTTCTGTTTAAAAGACCTTCTGAAATATTCAGTACACATTCGCTACTCCCTTCTTTGAGAACGGAGAAAGGAAGGTGTTCAGTTTTATTTACTTTTTATTTTTAGTGACCTTCCTTACTCCATTCTTTGGGAAGGGATCGAAGTTGTTTTTAAAGGAAGTGTGGAAGGCCTTGCGTCCAATGACAACCTGTGTAAAAAATAAATAAGTATGGAATGCGGCGAGAAGGGCTTCTGACTGCTTGTGACTGCTTAATAAGGCCTACTATTAGGCCTTTCTTACTCATTCTAGTTACCGCTGGGAAAGATCCAAAATTGAACGTTCTGGGTGAAAATATCAGAAGCATTAGAAAAACCGAGAAAGGTGAGTTACTCTTAGAATTAAATAAGCCCGCACACCAGAATACGGTCGAATTTAGGACTGCGGTTAAAGATGTCCTTGGCACAGAGGCTGAAGTTCGTTCATTAACCCAAGAAGTTTTATTAGAAATAAAGGATATTGATAAGGTAACAACCAGTGAAGAAGTCTACGAGGCTATTTGCAGGGTATCAGACGATTTCACGGTATTAAAACCATCTGCAATTAAATCAATGAGGAGAGCTTATGGATCAACCCAAACAGCAACTGTTGCTTTAAGTTCGGTATTAGCAAATCTACTGATACAGACATCAAAAATACGTATAGGATGGGTGATATGTCGTATACGTAAAAAAAATTCCTCAAGAAGATGTTACCGATGCTTAAATTTCGGTCACCCAGTTAATAGATGCAAAAGTCCAAATGACTATACCAACTGCTGTATACGCTGCGGAGAAGTTGGTCATAAGATCAAAAGCTGCACTAAAAAAACAATGTGCTTGCTTTGTAAAGAAAATGGAGCTGGTACAAACCACGTTACAGGATCGGCGGCATGTCCGCATTATAAGAAGGCGTGCCAAAACCTTAAACATCTATGAGACTGCTGCAACTAAACTTAAATCACTGTGAAGCTGCTCAGGATCTGTTGAACCAGAGTGTTCGTAATTTGGACGTAGAATTATGTATTATCAGTGAACAATATAAAAACGTTGACTTACCATGTTGGACCAGTGACGCCACTAGTTCATCTGCAATATGGGCTGTAAACAGGAGAGCTTTGGGACACATCAACAATACCGAATGTGGTTTTGTACGTGCAACAGTCTCTGGAATATGCATATATAGCTGCTATATTCCTCCAAGATATGACATTGAGGACTACAAGAGGATCATATATTCCTTAACAAATGATGCGACCGGGAGAAGATCAGTAGTGATTGCAGGAGACTTCAACGCTTGGGGTACGCAATGGGGCTGTCCGAGGACTAATGAAAGGAAAGATTTTGCTGGAATCATTTGCTCAGCGATTTATATACCCACAGCGACCACAGCGCTATAATTATGGACATACACGACCGTTCACTTGCACGCACAATAGGCAACGGTAGTAACCTGCCTGGGTGGAAAGCAAACACATTTGACCGACGGCTATATTCCGTGTTTATGGAGGACTTGGAATTAAACGGCACACCTGAAAATATGGCGGAGCAGTTTATAATGCATTTAACACGCACGTGTAACGCTTCCATGAGGAAAAGAAAGAGCGGAACTAACAAAACTCCTGTTTATTGGTGGACTGAGGAAATAGCCGAGCTTAGAAAAGACTGTATCCGCGCCAGACGATTGTATGTAAGAACTCGTGGTAGAGTGGAAAACGAACTCCATCGCCAGAGTCTGAATGCAAAGAGAAAGACTTTAAAGTTGGCAATACGACGAAGTAAAAGATCATGTTTCTTGGAGATCTGTGATGATATTGAAAAAAATCCCTTTGGCCTAGCGTATAAGCTTGTGAGGAAGAAACTCAAGTGTTTAAGTACCCCCTCGCCTATGGAGGCCCTAAATAAGATAGTCACCCACCTTTTTCCAGAACAGCTAGCTCCTACATGGAACAATCAAAGGCTTGAGGAGCCCTTTAACTTTCCAGAGGTTACATTACCGGAAATCCAGGAGGCTATCTCCAAATTTGAGGACAAGAAAGCTCCCGGACCTGATGGTATCCCAAATCTTGTTTTAAAAGAGGCTGTTAAGTGCAGCCCTTATCAAATATTACGGTTGGTGAACTCCTGCTTAAAATATGGATCGTTCCCATCAATATGGAAGAGACAAAAACTTGTGCTCCTACCCAAGGATAAGAAACCTTTAGAGGATCCATCATCGTACAGACCATTGTGCATGATAGATACGAGCGGCAAATTACTGGAAAGGATTATTTGTAATAGACTGGAGGAGTTCATCGTAGCTGCAGATGGGCTTTCCAAAACGCAATACGGGCTTAGGAAACAAATGTCGACAATCGATGCAATTGAAATGGTTGTGAAAATTGCGAGAAAGGCAATTGAAGGCAGTAGTTGGAGAAAATGTTTCAAGGAAAACTGCGTACTTGTAACCCTGGATGTGAAAAATGCATTCAATACGGCGAACTGGGAGAATATTGTAAATGCTTTAGTACGTTTGAATACTCCTGCTTACCTAGTGGAAATTATAAAGCACTATTTCCGAAAGAGAGTAATTTTATATCAAACCGACGAGGGGATGAAAGACTACACAGTAACGGGTGGAGTGCCACAAGGATCAGTTCTAGGACCTTTGTTATGGAATTTAATGTATGATGGTGTCCTAAAAGTAAATCTCCTGAAAAGAGCAACAATAATCGGCTTTGCAGATGATATTGCTCTGGTGATGGTCGCAAGGTCGTTAGACGAGGCTAAGACGATTTCTGAAAGTGGTATCCAGATAGTTCAAGCATGGCTCAATTCAATGGGGCTAACACTAGCCGATCATAAGACGGAGGCCGTACTAATATCCAGCAGTAAAAAAGTTGTCAAATAAAAATTGTCTTAAGTACTTGGGTGTCATGATAGACAACCGTTTATCGTTCAAACAACATTTTGATTATGTGAGAGATAAGGCTTTAAATATATGTTCGGCATTGTGCCGGATAATGCCAAATACAAGAGGTCCCATGTAAATGAGGAGAAGGGTATTAGCGGGTGTTGTAAAAAGCGTCATTCTCTATGCGGCTCCAATATGGGCCGAATCTACAAGGTTCAAGACATACAGCGGTAAAATCAGTACTGTCTACAGGCTAGCTGCACTACGGGTATGCTCAGCATATAGGACTGTGTCAGACGAGGCAGTTCTAGTAATTGCGGGGTTAATGCCAATTGATATCTTAGCTAGGGAAGCAAAATGGGAATTCTTGGCTCGGCGCACATCGGGAAATGGTCCAGACGCAAATGGTTTAACTAGCATGGCAGAGTGGCAAAGGAGGTGGGAAACCTCTACCAAAAGTAGATGGACGTACGCGCTGATACCTGATTTGGAAGTTTGGATCAGTAGGCGACATGGTTATTTAAATTTTTACCTGACACAATTTCTAAGCGGACACGGATGTTTCCGTTCATACTTATATCGATTCGGACATGACAGCTCGCCGTTTTGCCCATGTTGTACTGAGGATATGGAAGATGCTGAACATGTGTTCTTTGTGTGTCCTCGTTTTGACCTACAGAGAGAAAACCTGCGGCAGCAAGTAGGAGGAAATTTAAGTTCTGGAAACATAATTCAAATCATGCTGGTGTCCTTGGAAAATTGGGAGATAGTAACCGAGTATGTAACCGAAGGCAGGAAGATGTCCGAAGAAGATCTTTCGCTGGTTAGGGTTTAGTAACCATTCCCCCCCTGCGAGGTAGTACTTTTGCGGTGGTTCCGCAGGGATAGGGAGCATGTGAAACGAGGTGGTTTTAGCGTGTTAAAGTCTCGCACTCCTGGCACTACCATCTGGCCATGGTCTTTCAATGATTTTTTCATCGTATCAAAAAAAAAAAAAAAAACATACATACATACATACATACATACATACCCTGAAAGAAACCTGGGTGCAAGTGTCTCCAAGTCATCAGCTTTGCCGACTATACTGGTGACATTATCAACGAAGTGTCTACACTACATTTCATTTGCCACTATATTTTGCTTGAATACAAAAAAGGGTTTATCAATAACAACTGATAAGTAATTACAATTCCTATAAAAGTTGAAGAAATAATAAAAAAAGATTGCTATGATTTCGTATTCTTACAAAACTTGTAGACTACTTTTACTAAAATGTACTAGCGATTCTCTGGTGCATATGTCTACATATGTTCCCAAAGGAACTACCTAGTCAGTACGAAGTCAGTAGTACCAACGTCAGTAGTAGATTTCCAATGGCACGCATATGTTAAATGTCTATTGTAAATAACATTGCCTGGGGTATAATAAGTCACTAGTACTGGTGACTTTGTCAATAGTGAATCAGTACACTCACAATATTATAACAGTAACGGACTGTAATTTATTTAAGAAATATTCCGTTCAGTCCTTTTTAAATAAATAAACATTTAAAATTCCAAGCAAATTTATTTTTAACTGATTCTAACAGTTATTCAAAAAACTAAGTACATATTAATACTGATTTTCAGTTGCAGTTAATATTGTCCGTTGATTGAGTTAAATTCTTCTTTATGTTAAATTAAATAAAAATGTAATTTAAAGCAACGAAAAGTTCATTTAATTTTTACTGTCAAAAATTCAACCGCGAATTCCGTAACAACAAATGAATATTCAGTTATCTTATATAAATTAATTGTCAAAAAATTAACTACATATTCCGTAAATACAAATAAATATGCAGTTATTTTATAAAATTTTACTGTCAAAAATTCAACACCATATTCAGTAAAAACAATTAAATATTCAGTTATTTTATATAATTGTACTACCAAAAATTAATTTTTACTTATCTATAAAAAATTAATTGCTTGTTTTGTGTAAGTAGTTCCTATTTTCTATTTTTTAATATAATTTAGTGAAATACATCAAATTTTAAAAGTAAAATAATTGCGAAGCCATATCGGTCATGCTGCTGGTGTCTTATAATTGAGAGTTCTTCTGTAAACAACGTGGTCAGTACAACAAAAGTAAAACAAACGTGTGTATCAAGGTAAGTAAATAATAATATTCTCCCTCTCTCGCTTATAAGAAAAACAAGCGGACAGGTGTCTGTCTGGTATTTTTTAGAAATTCGGCTCTTTTGTGGAGTAAACGAAAATTTAATGAAATAACTGAATATTTTATTGTTTTTACTGAATATGGGGTCAATTTTTTGACAGTAAAATTTTAAAAAATAACTGAATATTTAATTGTTTTTACTGAATATGGTGTTGAATTTTTGACAGTAAAATTTTACAAAATAACTGAATATTTATTTGATATTACGGAATATGGTGTTGAATTTTTTACAGTAAAAATTAAATGGACTTTTTGTTAAAAATAAATGAAAAATAAGTAGACCGGTTTTTAATTGAAGTTTCATTTATTTTATATTACAATTTCAGTTAATTTTACGTACAGAATATTGTGAGTGTACAGATTCACTAGTGACATTTCCTGCAGGGTACATACATACATATACATACATACATACATCCTATTTTATATATATATATATATATATATATATATATATATATATATATATATATATATATATATATACATAGATAGATAAATGAGGCCGTAACAATTTTGTTTAATTTTGACAAATGTTATTATTAATTTTATTCCCTCATTTGACAATTTTATTCCAGCGCAAATTTGTTATTTGTCAAGTACACATACATACATGAATGTATGTGCACATGAATGTATGTAAACCAGGCAAAATTTGATTTTAAAAAGTAAGTGCCGGTTCACACACGTCAAAACTTGACGAGTCAAACTAAACTGTTTGGGTAGTTTAGTTTGACTCGTCAAACTAAATTGGGATATTTGACAAACGATAAAAGCACATTTGTAGAAAAAGAGCAATTTTGAATGTTTTTCAAGCTGTTTCCGCTCCCCAAGGAAAAATTTAATAATTTTAGACAACATTTTGCAGAGTAAACATGAAGAAGATGAAACATGAAAAACTTGACGAGGATAAAAGGTCGTTTACTTGTAAAAGTAAAGTGTATGCTTGCCAAGCCGTTTGTTTATTTGCAATAAGTAATAATATAAAAAAAATTAAAAGTAACAAAAACAACGAACAATTTATAAAAAAAAACACTATTTTTTTGACACAAAACTTCAAAACTGCTTATTATTCATAGAAAAACAGCAAAATACATTCAAATCTGCACATATGGCATTGCTGGCGTATACAGTCAGTCATCTTAAGTCAGTGGGCACTTCAAGGAAAACTTCGCTTAAATAGCCTCTTTCACTCAATATTCAGTAGCTTCCTTTGCTACTAATTGCGTTACAAAGCAGCTATTACAAAACTTCTTCTTATAACGTATTTTATAAGTCATTACAATAACGAATAAAATAATAACTTACAATGTAATGACCTACAAAAGTGTTTCCAAAAAAAAAAAATATTTATTTCATAATTTTTGGGGGTTCCCTTGTAATATTCAATGGCTCTTTCAGTAGAATACTTAAAAGTATTTTTGCTTTTTCGCGATTTCGCTCAAATCAACAGTTGCATTTTTTCATCATGAAAGTTTTTATTACCTAAAATCAACATGTTGGGCTCAACCACAACTGCTAATCGAAGAGAATTATTTATAAGTTTAGCTTCAATAATTAATTTTCAAAGTAATTTTTGGGAATACAAAATTTTAAATAATAAGATTTTGCTTGTCGTGCTTAATTTCTAATTTTTATTCTTGATAAAAGCACTGAAATTTATTGTTGGAGAATAAGCTAGTTTCTATGCGCATTTCCCCGGTTGCTTAGGCCGGATCATCAGGATATATGTTCCCAAAAAATTTAAGAAAAGCCAAAGACATTAGCAAACAAAACTGCAGAGTGAATGAGAATTGCAAACACTCAAAAAGTCTTATCAAACTGATTCAAAAAATTGTAACTGCGTTGTAAAAATCATGGCCAAATTAGTAGGTCTGCGAGCAACTACAACAGTCCAACAATAGAAAAAACAACATGCATTTCGTTTGTGTAAAAAATGATAAAAATGTCAAGAACAAAAACATTTGTTTGTGTAAAAAATGGTAGAAATGTCAAAAACAATCGCACGTAAAAAAACAACTGCAAAAAATCAGTAGGCGTTTCGAGCAGACCTGCTAATTGGACCATGATATCAGGCATTAATGCTAAAAAAGTATTTTTTTTAATACAGAAATTTTTTAATTCTGCTTTTAAAAAATGTGTGATAAAAACTTCTATTTTTTTTAAATTCTTTTAATAACCCCTTAAAATTTATTTCTTTCTTTCTAGTTATTGAAGTCGCATGTCGAGAATATGGTGACTATCACGAAAAAATGGTTAAAGCTGTTGACAATGGTAAAGTTTATCGTTGGCAACCAGCTTATAATGGAGCTCATCCAAAATCTATAACGCCCACCAAATCAGACACAACATCAGGAGCGTCATCATTCGATGAAATGGAACAATTTGAATTTGATTTTGATGTAAAAAAACTTAAGTCAACAATTACCTGGTGGATGCAATACAAATTGTTAGTACAACGTATGATTGTTAAGATGTGGCGAGACAAGACCAACATAAAATTACGATTTTATATGAATATATGTTTGGGTTTCTTAGTGGGAGGAATATTTTTGGGCGTAGGAAACGATGCTACCAAGGCACTGTTTAACTTTGGTTTTGTCTTCACCATAGTCATAGGTTACTTGTATTTACCCTTAATGCCAGTGTTATTGCAATGTAAGTTTTTAATTGAATTAAACAAAAGGCAGATAATTACAATAATTGTATATATTCCATTTCTAGTTCCCACTGAAATGAAATTACTGAAGCGAGAGTACTTTAATCAATGGTATGGATTAAGTTCGTATTACATGGCCAGCATAACTTCCAAATTTCCTTTTATGTTTGTTTTGGCCTTTATTTATTTATCGATGGTGTATATTTTGTCCAGTCAACCTTTGGAATTGTTTCGATTTGCCATGTTGTTTCTAATAGCTGTTCTAACCGCCCAAATCTCAGACAGTATGGGCATGTTAATTGCCTCCAGATTAAGTTTAGTGGTAAGCTAACTTAATTTCTGATACATTCAATTAAATTGTTTATTCCTTTTTTTTTTTGCATTTCAGAACGCCATGTTTATGGGTCCTGTTATGGCCTGTCCTTTAATTTTACTCTCCTTCTTTGGCATGGGTTATGGCAAAGATATCGAGTTACCTGTTCTTATAAAGATTATCATGAAATTCAGTTATCTACGTCATAGTTTAGAAGGCCTAGTAGAAACTCTTTATGGTTATGATCGTTCCGATACCGTATGTCCACCCACCGAAATGTTTTGCATGTACAAAAAAGCTAATTTTCTGCTCACAGTTTTGGGTTTTGAAAATATCAATTACTGGAGTTCAGTAGGATTTCTAGTTTTATTTTATATTGTATTCACCATTGCCGGCTTTATACTGATTAAACATCGCTTATCAGCTTCGACTGGTTCAAATCGTCTGTTGCAGTATATTAATCAAATAATGGTTAAATATTTTAATTTTACTTCTTACAAATATTAGAATACAGTTAGTCATAATATACATATATATAATAATAATATTTTGTTTTTAATGAAATTTATTTAAGTAGATTTAGATTTTATTACTTGGGAGGGTCAAATGTATTATATTTTTATTATATTTAATATAAGTATGTTTTAAAGAAAAATGGTGATATTAGATTTAAGTTCTTTAAAACCGAAAATACTTATATTTTTTAATACAATAAATGTTGTAGTTATAACAAATATTTATCAATAAATTTCTACATATTTTTGTACTTAACGATATCAGGGGCAAATAACAGCATTCGATATCGACAGAAAATTCCATTTAAAATGTATTGTAATTTCTATCAATATCGAGTACCGTAATTTGCCACGCGTTTTATATTAATGCACACAAAGTTTATCAACAATTGCATTCTTAAAGGTACTTTACACTATTACATAATACTTCAATATTACTTTAAAAGAATACATTAAACAGTTTTATTTTGCAATGAGTTTAATTTTCTTCATGAATTAATTTGTTTTAATTCTTATACATAAACATTAAATTATAATTATGTATATGAATTTTAAAATTGGCTTTTATATATGAAATCCCGATCGGTCCCGGGATCCCTTTTTTTTGAATTAAAAATCCCGAATCCCGGGTTTCAAAAAACCTGGTCCCGTTTGGCACCCCTAGTCCACACCTATAAACCACATATCGTCTAGGTCCATTTCCTCAATTTCTGGCTATAGGAAGTCCGTTATCATCCCGCGATAGCAAACACCATTCACGATAATTGCTTGGCCGACCTCATTTTCGAAGATGCCGCCAGCCGCAGAACTAACTGGGGAGCATGCACATATATTTTCCCATTTCCTACAGACCCGGTTTGCTGAAATTTACGCGCAATTCTCCCGATTGTGGACACATTTGGTCGATTATACTGACCAAAAAAATCACGATGTTCATTAAATGCATTTTGATTGAACGCCCATTTCCGTGAAAGGCTTTATTAATCTTAACGCGCTGCTCAATTGTGTACCTCTCAATAATCGAAGTTGTCAAAAACTGAAACAAAGATAGGTCAATTTAAGTTGCTCAAAAAACGTGACGTTAAGGTGTGACTCACAATTAACATCATGGATTATGGTTTTACCACCCTTTATTATATGTTTATCAATTTAAAAATAAAATACATAAATTATTTTGCTTAATTTCTTCGACCTTCTAAATATTATTTACTTTATATTTACCAAATGTTAAAATACAATTTGGTTTAAGGATTGATGTTTGACTAGTGACGTCAGCAATCGTCGATGGCTGCGAGTGTAAGACGGCAAATCCATCTGAGGAGATCGAGTGGTTGCGATCGAAACATGTCATGGTAACCTGCCGGCCAGGGTTCGAGCCCGAGCCACGTCAAGAATGAAAGATTATTAATAACAATTTTGATTGATTTTCATGTTGTAAAATTCCTTTCTTCATAAAAATAATTTAATAAAAATTAAATTTCATGAACTTAAGCCTAATTAAAAATATTAAAAATTTGGATTAAAAACCATAAATAGTTCAACAAAATAACCACAATACTTATTATTTACTTTTTTTAAAAAAATTTTTTGAAATATAAAAAAACCAAAAAATCCCTGAAGAAGCTATCCATTGAGATAGCGAAATATTGGATAAATTTTAAATAAATATTCTTTATATAAAACGGACCTTGAGCTTGAGAAATTATTAAAAGGAAATAATATACATATTTACATTTAAGATAAATTCATAGCGACATTGTTGATTTAGGCAATAAAAGGTGAATGAAGGTTGTTATCCTGAACGTTATTTAAAATTTTGTTTCCTAAGATAAAAAAGATTTTTCGAAAGAAAATTGGTACTCGGTTGTAACTCAAAGTGGTCTCAATCTTTACACTTATCGTTTTGCACAAAAATTCTAATAGGTCGAAGTTCTTATTTTATTGTATAGTAATAAAACACTAATAATAACGTTTTTAAATGCTGCTTTCTATTCTTTTATCATACAAACCGATACAAGTAACTAAGTATCGATACTTTTTTTCGATTCTAAGTAGGTATCGATACTTTTCGAGCGATACCACATCGAGTTAAAGTATCGATACCTTAGAGGTATCGTTTCATCCCTACTAATAATGAAAAGTTAATTTCTCTTGATGTAGTTTCATTATTTCCAAGCATACCAATAGATTTAGCTATAAATATAATAGAAGAAAAATGGAATACAATAAGGGTACATACGAATATAGAAAAAGATTTATTCTTACGTATTCTAAGATTTTGTATAATAGATAATAGATATTTTCAATTAGATAATCACGTATATATTCAAATGAAAGGACTTCCTATGAGCTCACCAGCTTCTCCAATTGTAGCAGAAATAGTTATGGAAAAATTATTAGATGTATGTGTAGGAAAGTTAGGTATAAAACCGAAAATCTTGACAAAATATGTTGACGATTTATTTTGTATAATTCCGGAATCGAGAATGGAACAAAAAATGTTGGATGTTTTTAACTCATTTCATTCGGATATTAAATTTACAATTGAAAGGGAAGTTAATTCAAGACAATCATATTTAGACACCTTGATAATTAGAAATGGAAATGGTGTATCAATAGATTGGTATCAGAAACCAACATCTTCTGGTAGAATTATCAATTATTTTTCAAAACATCCAAGTAGAATAATAATTAATACTGCAAAAAATTTTATAAAAAGAGTAATTAAAATACGTGATTTAGAGTTTCATAGGGATAATAAAAGGAAGTTTTCAAACATTCTAACAGAGAATAGTTTTCTTAAGCAATTAATAACAGATTTATTAATACAACATAATAATTACAGATTAAACAACTAGGACAGTATTATGGAACCAAAAATTTATAAATCAGGAACATATGTATATTCCAAAATTTTCAGAAAGATTAGCAAAATCAGATATATATGATAACAAAATATACAAAATAGCTCATAAATCTTTCAACACAGTAGGTAAACTATTTACTAAAACGAAAGACAAAATTCAGAAGATGGAAATGTCTAATATTGTTTATCAGATACCTTGTAAGGGTAATAATAGTGGACAGTGTAATATGGTTTATATAGGTTCAACAAAGAATAAATTGAAAACTAGGGTAGCAGGACATAAGTCAGATCAGATGTATATAAATATTTCACAAAAACAGCTTTATCAATTCATTGTGCTAATCTAAACCATTATCCAGATTTTGATAATACAAAAGTTTTAAACACGGAAAATAATTACAAACGTAGATTTATGTTGGAAATGTGCAAATTATAAGAGTACCGACTAGGGTATTCATTTAATCGGGCTTTTTCTTTAATCGGTTAATCGCTCGATTAATTAACCGAGGTTTTGGTTTAATCGGGTTCTAATCGGTTAATTTTGTAATTGATCGGCTAACCGATTAATAAAGTTTTGTTATAAATTAAGTAATATCAATATATAAAAATGCAAAACTGATTTATAATTTCGTATTTATTAGTAAAAAAAAACAATGGCATAACAAAAAAACAATTCTTGAACAAAATTTGTATGTAAAAAGTAGATAACTCCATGCATTTTTTGACAAAACTAGGTAACTCCATAGTGTCTTAAAAAACAGAAGCATTAGAAGTTTAAAACGGCGTTGTTTCGAAAACTAAGACAGAAAGAGCGAAAAAGAAAAAAATTCGGTCTCAAGCTCTTTGGGTCAAAATGTTAAACCTAAACATTGCAACTCCCGAGAATTCAGGGAATATTATATGCGTTCTTTTCATGAAAGTTTGTTCGAATGTTAAGGGGGTAAAAATGGTAAAAACGGAAAAATTCGGTTATATTATATATCCATAACTAAAAGAGATACATAAAAATGAAAACCTATCGTTGCTCTTTAGAAAAATAAGCCGTCAGTTGTCTGGTACTTTTTAGAATTTTGGCCTTTTTAGGGAGTAAACGGGTGAAACCTGTAATTTGGGAAATTTTTTGTCACCCCATCTATCTTTTAAATCAATAAACATATAAATAAACATAATATCACATTCGAAACTAATCTAAAAAATCCAAGTACGAATTCGGTACTTTTTCGAAATTCGAACGTAAATTGTCTGGATCGCAATGCAATATTGCAATTTCTAATACTTTAATGGGGAGAAAAAAGTACCAAAAAGGGGGAACACGGGAAACTTTATTCCTTTCCTTAGATTTTTGTTTTACAATGGTACTTTCCTTAATAAAAGTTAATATTTTACCTATAAACATAAGCGTCCTGAGTGGAAAAGAATTTTTTGGTACTATTTTGTTATTTAACTTGTATTTTTTTGGAATTTCGGTTAGTATTGGACCTAAGGTCCTCAGACATGCAAGGTCCTCAGCGAATGAGAGTCTGTATGAGGTGTCTTTTTGGTACTTTTTGTTCGTTAACTGGTAATTTTTTCAATTGTCATTAATATTGCACCTATAAAAATAATTTAACATGGAATGTCATGAACGGATGAGAATAACTTTTTGGTACTTTTTTGTTTTTCAACTGGTTGTTTTTTTTATCTAGAAACATAAACTTTGGCATAGAAGTACATATGTTCACGAATGAAAGGGAGATCTCGAAAGCAATCCTTAATGCAGCTTATCTTATTTCTCAATTCTTTTCCAGTATTTCTCTAAACATTTAAAACCCTCCATTATGACATAATTAGAATTAAGTTTAATTTTTAAAATTTTAAACACTTCTAATTTTGTTACTTCGGTTAATCGACTGAAATTAACCGGTTTAATCGTTAATCGAAAAAAGCCAATTTTAAATTAACCGATCAGTTAATCGGGTAGTAATTAATCGGTTAACCGATTAACGGTTAACCGAATGAATACCCTAGTACCGACAGTGTCGAGAATTAATTTTAAGTCAGATACTGAAAATGTAGCACAAAATTATAGACATTTAATTTATAAAAATAGAAACGGAAGTTAAAAATTTATGTAAATTGTAATAGATCTTGTTTGTATTGAAAATTATTTTTATATTCAATTACAAAAATTTTTTAATTTTTTAATTTTGTCATTTTATTGTTAATTTTGTTTTTAAAAATTGTTAATTTTGTTATAAAGAAAAAAACCCCGAAGAAGGCACTCAAAGGAAGTGCCGAAATATTGGTGTAAATAAATTTATAAAAAAAAGTTTTTTATATAAAACAATAACCCCTTAAGCTCGAATATTTAATTTGCATATTTTTGTTTAGTTTATAAAATACTTAAGTTTTTATTCGTTCTAAATAGTATATAATAGTTAACTTCAAAACTTAATACTAAAAACACAAAAATAGCAAGCCAAGGCTTTTTTCGTCAATACGTCGAAGAAAGTGTATCTACACTCACAATATTATTACAGTAACGGACTGTAGTTTATTTAAGAAATATTCCGTTCAGTCATTTTTATACAAATAAACATTTAAAATTCCAAGCAAATTTATTTTTAACTGATACAACGTGGTCAGTACAACAAAAGTTAAGCAAACGTGTTTACCAGGGTAAGTAAATAATAATATTCTCCCTCTCTCGCTTATAAGAAAAGCAAGCGGACAGGTGTCTGTCTGGTATTTTTTAGAAATTCGGCTCTTTTGTTTAGTAAACGAAAATTACTGAACTTAATAAAATAACTGAATATTTAATTGTTTTTACTTAATATGGTGTTGAATTTTTGACAGTAAAATTTTAAAAAATAACTGAATATTTAATTGTTTTTACTAATATGGTGTTGAATTTTTGACAGTAAAATTTTACAAAATAACTGAATATTTATTTGATTTTACGGAATATGGTGTTGAATTTTTGACACTAAAAATTAAATGAACTTTTTGTTAAAAATAAATGAAAACTAAGTTGACCGGTTTTTAATTGAATTTTCATTTATTTTATACTACAATTCAAGGCGAATTCATAAAGGTGATATTTTCCAGTCATCTGTTTATTGTTTATTTTTTTGGGTGTATACTGAATGTCAAGCTTTGTTTACATTTTGTGAAAAAATTAATTCAAATTTAAAATTCAATAAAAATTTAAATAGTTGAAAAAAAAAACTTATTTAAATTATATAAAACAAAAAAAGTGAAAAAATATAAAAACAAGAAATTAAAGATGCGTAAGGAATAAGTGGAGCCACAATTAATTTGCAATTGAGGAGTTTCTTAAGCAATTGTGTATATTTTATTAACAAAAAAATTTCCTATTTTATATTTTCAACAAATATTTTTGACATTCACTCTAACTTTTTACAAAAACGAAATACATAGTATTTTTCAATAAAAAGGGATAGCTAGCATAACTCTATCCCATGATGCGGTCACCTTTATAAATTCGCCTTGCTACAATTTCAGTTAATTTTACGTACAGAATATTGTGAGTGTAGGGTTAAAAAAGGTTAAAAGATATACAACTAAAATGCAATATTAAATGGCATAAAAATTTTGAAAATATAAATTAAATTTTATGTAATTAAATATAATTAAAAATTAGACTTTTGGCCAAAAAATTTTAATCATTATTTTGGAAAGGGCTTAGGTACAAAAATACATGGTGCTCAGCAGCCATATTCTGTAACTCGATTAGCTGAAGCTAAATCTCGATCACTTAAATGCCTTAAAGAATACAAAATTAAAAAACCTCAAGCCAAACAAAATATAAACCACAACAAAATTAAAAATCTTTAGCGTTGACATTAAAAGCTCAAATTGCGGCGAATTTAATTTGTATGGCATTGCCAAATTTAGCAATGCACGTTACAGCATCGTAGCCAAAAATCGCTTAATCAACTTTAGAGATTAATCCTTAGCGAATTAAACAATACGGTCACAGGAGACACAAAAAACTGAGTATGAGGGACTTTACAAGGAGTCTTTTCAGACATGTCTGTTATTGACACTCTCTTTTGAACATGCTTCCAAAAACCTATTGTCTTTTCACGATGTCTTTCCAAACATGTCTGTTTACATGTCTAATAGTCTAATATACACATACATACAAATTGAAAACATGAAAATTCTTATAAACAAACATGAAAACGCATTTCATGTCTGTTTGGCAACCCCTCTTTCTTCTCTTCCCCGATCGCCTACAAACAAAATAAACGTGTTTGTTGGACTTGTCTGAATAGACACCGTGTAAACTCTCTCTTACTACGTTTATACGTTGCCTAATCGCGAATAAAAATTATTTGCGATTAACTAAATTCTGTTTATATGTCTATTTCTTAATGAAAATTCTTATTTTTAAGTGATGCCAGATGGAAAATTTATTCATTTAGTAGCACTGTATGTATATAAACTTTTTTTTTTTTAAATGAAAAAGATCAAAAATTTTTGTGTATTTTTAAATTTATTTGCACATTTTTTATTTAATTTTACTTTTGTCATATGAATGTGCCACATCGAAATAAAAACGAAAAACGGTTAAAACTGTGGCAATGCGCTAAATCTTATTTGCAAATAGTGTCGTTAATCAGGAATTGTTTTCATGAGTTAGCTATTCGCAAATAAAAATTTAATTCACTGTTTATGCGGCAATATTCTCTACTTGCAATATATTTATTTGCGAATAAGTGGTGCGTATAAACGTTTTATATATCTCTTCAACCATTTGACTTTTCGAAGCAGAGTTTTTTCCAAAAATTGTAACCCTCTGTTTATGTAAATATAGTAAAAATAAAAAATTATTTTAAGTAGTATTTGAAGGAGAAAATGTTCTTCATTTTCCGGAGTTCAACCCTTTTCGAAAATTATTTTTAAATTTTCTTGGTTTTAGTAGCAAAATGGTATCTTTAGTGTATGTTGTTTATTAAAGCCACATGTATTCAAATAATCTATAACGTTTAATTTTCGTTTTTTTTTTTTTTTTAATAAATAACTTTATTGGCAACACTTGCACCATCTCCAAAATGTCATGGTCACATAACGCTGGGTCTCCACGTAGCAATTTTTATTGCTAAGTACAAGCAATAACGTCGGCAGAACAATAACAGAACAGTGGAGCAATAATTGCTGATTATATTGCTGGAGAACACTTGTTATTGCTTTGCCATAAATTTGCAATTTTCACCTCGAGTAGTTGTATAATATTTTTTGGCTGTATTTATAACAAACTAGCTGACCCGGTCTACGTTGCTGGCCCTAAGTAAACATTAGTTTTGTATTACCACACGATTTAAATTGAGCATTTAACGAAATTTACGGCCTTTAAAATAAAAATCCATGGAATACCTATCATAAATTTTTTTTAAAAAATAACTTACATATGGTGTGGATATGGGCTCAATCAAAAAAGAATAAGTTGGACCATGGCGATAATTTTAAAGAAAAAATCGTCCAAATCGGTCAAGCCGTTCTCAAATCATGCTCTTAATAGAAAAAGTAGGCGTGGTAATTTTTTCTTTCGATGAAAACGTAAAATAAATTAATACGAACAGTTAAAAGAAAAATTAGTCAAATCGATGGAGCAGTTTTTTGATTTTAGGTAAATCGAAAAAAGTGGGCGTAAAAGTGGGCGGGGCAAAATTTTCTTTCCGTAAAAACCTAAGTTAAACCATGGCGATCATTTTGAAGAAAAAATCGTCCAAATCGGTCAAGCCATCCTCAAGTTATGTGCTAAATAGAAAAAGTGGGCGTAAAAGTAGGCGTGGTAAATTTTTCTATCGATGAAAACTTAAAATGGATTAATACGAACATTTGAAAGATAAATTAGTCAAATCAAATCGGTCAAGTCGTTCTCCAGTTATGCGCTTAATAGAAAAAGTGGGCGTAAAAGTAGGCGTGGTAAATTTTTCTATCGATGAAAACTTAAAATGGATTAATACAAACATTTGAAAGATAAATTAGTCAAATCGATGGAGCAGTTTTTTAATTTTAGGTAAATCGAAAAAAGTAGGCGTAAAAGTGGGCGGGGCAAAATTTTCTTTCCGTAAAACCCTAAGGTGGACCATGGCGATCATTTTAAAGAAAAAATCGTCCAAATCGGTCAAGCCGTTCTCAATTTATGCGCTTAATAGAAAAAGTGGGCGTAAAAGTAGGCGTGGTAAATTTTTCTATCGATGAAAACTTAAAATGGCTTAATACGAAGATTTGAAAGAAAAATTAGTCAACTCGATGGAGCCGTTTTCTGATTTTAGGTAAATCGAAAAAAGTGGGCGTAAAAGTGGGCGGGGCAAAAGTATCCTATGTCCGTCTCCTGGCTCTAAGCTACCTCCCTACCAATTTTCAGCCAAATCTGTTCTGCCGTTCTTGAGTTATAAGTGGTGTAACTAACACGACTTTCTTTTATATATATAGATGTTTTATGTTGTATTTTGAAGTGATTGTTAAATTTTCTTTTTTAAATTAATTAATTAAATTAATAAAATAATTAATTTTAATTGTCGTAGCTGTGTTTTGTATTGCTTTTTTGTTTATTTGCGTATGAAAAAAAACCTAAAACTTGTATTGTTATATTGAAAAAATAAAAATATACAAAAAAAAAACAAATTCGTCGTTTGCTTTTGTTGATATTGACGTTTATTTAAAAATATCATATATATTATTTCTAAAGCACTTTTTTTTGTCGGTTGCAAATATCTCCCATACCACCGCATCAAATTTAATGAATGATATCTCATTTTAAAGCTTATTTCTAACACTAATGACGAAAAATAATTAGAAATTGAAAAATTAATATTTTCATTGATAAAAATTACGGTGCGAAATATTCGCACGGGTCATCTAGTAATATATAAACACTTTTTCTTTATTTTGTTGAAGTATTTTTTCACTTGCTTTTTAATAAATAAACACACTAATAAATAACCAACCGTACAGAGAAATGAAATGTCAGATAAATTACAACTGATTTGACAGCAGATTGCTAAGAAAAAGAAGAGCAATCATTGCGCAATGGATTGCCACTCATAGCAATATGCGGTCTATACGTCGCAAATTTTATGGAGCAATCAAATTTGACGTTTGCCGCAATAAATATTCCTACGTGGAGACCCGGGGTAAGGTACCTTTACGATTTTATAGCAAAAACAATTTTATCGTAAGTGCAACCTTCATACAGGACTGCTAGGTTTTTACAGGGTGCTGTGTCTTAAATGAGTCATATTTTATTATTAATTTATTTAAAATTTTGTTTTTGTCGCTTAAGCTTTTTTGCGGTTATGTCTCGATATATATTTTGCATTTTAAGACAAAATTTAAGATTTGTAGATTCATTTAAGAACTCCAAAGTTTTAACAAAAGTAAACAAAACATTTTACGAAAAATTTTTTATTAAAAAGGAACAATAAGAACATTTCGGTACAATTTTATCTGTTTATTAAGATTAAAAATTAGAAAACACATACATTCATAGAACAAAAATTAAAATATTTCATCATCATATGAATTAGAAATCTTCTTCATTATGTACATATGTGCTTGTGAATAAATGTAGGTTGGCCTTTGCATAATATCTTCATAAAAATTATGGAAGTCAGCAATTTGGATATCATTATCCTTTAAGCAGCTGCGTTCACACATTTTCAAAATTTATTAACAAAAATTGTGTTATGATTTTAATTTTTCTCCTGTCACGGAGTTCACATTCATATTTTTTAATATTGGCAAAATCAAAAATAATTTTTTTACAACAAATTGACCACATATCAAGACTTATCTCTCAAAATTAAAATGCAAGTTTTTTTTCAATTGCTTACTAAAACACACATATTAAATATCTATATATATAAAACAGGATGTGTGTATGTAACGTATGAAATTTTCAGGGAATCTTCAGTATATTCAGCCGGGTGACACTGTGAAGTCTGATTTTTGATTTTCGGTCTGCGGGCGGAGGGGCGTGGCCAATTTTCATATTGCACCGCCAATGACATCTATATAATTAGGACGATTTTTTCTTTAAAATGATCTCCATGGTCCAACTTAGATTTATACGAAAATAAAATTTTGCCCCGCCCACTTTTTTCTAATTACCTAAAATCAGAAAACGGCTCCATCGATTTGACAAATTTTTCTTTCAAATGTTTGTATTAATCCATTTTAAGCGCATAACTTGAGAACGGCTTGACCGATTTGGACGACTTTTTCTCTAAAATGATTGCCATGGTCCAACTTAGGTTTTTAAGAAATGAATATTTTGCCCCGCCCACTTTTTTCGATTTACCTAAAATCAAAGAACGGCTGCATCGATTTGACAAATTTTTCTTTTAAATGTTCGTATTAATCCATTTTACGTTTTCATCGAAAGAAAAATGTACCACGCTTACTTTTACGCCCACTTTTTCTATTAAGCGCATAACTTGGGAACGGCTTGACCGATTTGGACGATATTTTCTTTAAAATCATCGCCATGGTCCAACTTAACGCCCACTTTTTTCGATTTACCTAAAATCAGAATCAGCTCCATCGATTTGACTAATTTTTCTTTCAAATGTTCGTATCTTTTTAACGGATTTTAAAAATCGAACGGAAACATTTTTTATTATTTGGACAGGACAACGTCTGTCGGGACAGCTAGTTCTAAATAAATATGGATATGAGCCCTTTTCGAAATCAATTTTAAAAAGCCACCTGTTTTTCACCGCTACAAAAGGGGTATATAACCTTTCATTCTCACAATATATCGGGAACAGCAAAAAATCAATTTAAATAAATGATTCAATTAATTTCTGAGCCACTGTGCGACGTAGCTTTAAAAATCTTCGTTCCTAATTTTATCAACTCTCCAGAGGGAAATTAAAAATAAAATGAATGTATGGATATATCAGTGAAGGGCACACACATACCATCGCATTTATGCTTGTGTTGACGAAATAACAACAAAGCAACAGCCGAACGTACATTGTCACAGACCACACAAAGAAGTTTATAGTGTATATGTGTCGACGTCACACAAGCAGCATTTTTATTCCTATGCACGCGTATATAGTATTTGCAAATGTGCCCATCACTGGTATATATCCACTTTTTAGACGTACATACAAACTTTAAGTTATGCTAAAAAATAAATAAAGACGATAAACGGAAACTTAAGAAAGTCATCCATAAGCACTTGTTACGTTGTTAATTCTAATCTTGACAAATGAGATAATCTATTTTTTATTAAATCTAAATTAATAATAAAAATTATATGTATAACATTAATTTTATTATATAATAGAATTTGTATTTCGGGATTTTAACCTAAAGACACTAATTTGTTATTCTAACAATAGTTGGCTCAATTGCCCTCTTAATTCTACAAACTTCACCAAAACCAAAAGGTTGTGTCTTGTGCGTACTCAAATAAAATATCCCCCTTTTCGGTTCAGCTGGTTCTCCACCCATATACACCTGAGCCGGGCAATATTTAATCGCAGCACCACAACTACATCTCTGTTGAACAATACTTTCATAACTTTTACATTGTATCGCCCCAAATGCCCGATCACGCTGTATCGATTCAACAAAATAATATAGAGCACCAAAATGATCACAGGTAAAATCCGGCTCCATAACGGTAACATTTGGACAATGTGGTTGACCCAAACCCCAGTTAGGGAAAAAGGAGGCATGGCCCAAATTGCCACCACGAAATCCAAAGAGGCCAGTATCAGTTTGTATAGATTCAACGTAAATGGCATCGGACGAAGTTAAACGCCAATTATCATTAAGTACTGAATGTATTGGTCCAGAAGTATCCAGGGCATATATAACTCCATATTTTTTTGGCTTTAATAATTTTCCAGCTATACCTGCTATATGGCTTCCATAACTATGACCTATTAAATACATATCTTTGAAAGGCACTTTACTGGTCTCGTGTAGAAATAAGGTAAACTCATTGAATTTATGGGCAATTTCAAAAATTTCATTTATCACACGTAAATAGTTGATATCCAACGCATAATCGCTCCAATCGACTAGTATGACATTAAAGTCTCCCTTCTCTAGATAGGCATCTTTAATGGCGGCACTAGAACAAGTCCGCGATTGACCATTCCAACCATGAAAGGAAATTCTTAAAAAAAAAGAAGAGAAATAAAGTTAAAAAAAGAAAAATTATTCAAGCATTTATTGAAATGGATCTTTCTGAGTCAAATTTCAATTTACAAATCATGTTGGTAAAAGTCATATTTGTTCAAAATGTGACATACTTGTGCTTTAGCCAACCTTTGATTTTTTTAAAAAATATTTTTAGACACTGCCAGAAGGACTTTTTTTGACATAATTATTGACACACATATCTTTAAAGTTATTTAATCCTCTTGAAATATTTCTTCGAAAAGTATATCTTTGCAAAATCCTGATATCCTGAGGCCCAACATTGTTTGTTTGTACTCATGTTAACGGCCAAATTCATTATGGTAAGTTATAATTATCTATCAATTATTGCTGTCAAAAACATATTGTTAACTGGAAGTTAAAGTAATAGTTAGTTTTAACTGAACTTGTTGAAATTGGCCGTAAAAAAAATTAAATAATGTTGCGATATTTCTACAAGCTATATTTTGGAGCATTAAGGTTAAATGATCCAAAACAAGTTAGAGTGATATATTCGGCAATGCCGAATCTTTGATACCCTCCACCGACAGTTCGAATGTTTTATGAGTAATATCTGTATGATGTATATTTATTATTATTATCTTTACAAAAACAGATATCTGCATTAAAATTGGTTGCGGTTTAGACCTATATTAAATTATTTACCGACAATTAGAAAGTTTAATGCTTTTTTTTAGCAATTTTGAATAGCTTGAGTACAATATAATGATTCGTAAGGCCGAACTTAAATGATTTTCAGGAGGGGAATTTATATTGGAGCCATGGTAAGCTATGAACCAATCATCCCAAAATTCTGCAGAGTGATTTCTGAAATTAAAAAACATAAATTTCAATACAGCGGAGCAATTAGTTTTAGCGTTTGCAGTGAGTTTCCGAAGGCTGCTAAAATGGGATCTAAGGTAAATTATGGACCGTATATCACAAAATTGCATAACATTTTTTCTGGTCATATGAAGCTAAGCTGGAAAAAAGCTTACCGCAATATCTATATCTGCTATGGTTTTAGGCGTATTTAATTATTTTACCAGAGTGGGTTTTACATGGGGCCTAGGGTAAATTATGGACCGATCTTCACAAATTTCACAGTGCCATTTCTAGTCCTATAAAACTGTGACGTTTAAATGTCTATTATGAAAGCATTGTTAATTACGGTTTTAGGCGTATTAAACTGTTTTCCGGTAGTAAAGTTTATATGGAGCCTATGGTAAATTATGGACCGATCTTCACGAAATTTTACAGTCTTATTTCTTGTCCAATAAAACTCTGATGTACCAAATTTTGTTATTTTTTACGGTTTTAGGCGTGCTAAACTGTTTTCTGGAAGTAGGGTTTATATGGGGCCTAGGGTAAATTATGAGCCGATCTGCACGAAATTTCGCAGTGTCATTTCTTGTCGTCTAGAACTGTGACGTACCAGCTTTTGTTGTGATAGCATCATTTTCCGGAAGTGGGGTTTGTATGGGGCCTAGCGTAAATTATGGACCGATCTTCACGAAACTTCACCGTGTCATTTCTAGTCCTATAAAACGAATTTCTGCAAAATCTTATATTATTATGTGCATGGTTCTACCATTTCTGTTAGTTTTTTTGAACAAAATTATCATTTGTTTTAGGTGGTGATCCTACTGAACCGATTTTGCTGAATTTCAATCCCTAAGGATAACTACAAGCAATTTGACACCAAGTTTGTTTATTTCTTTTTAGTTTTTTGAAAGAGAGCGTGTTTTCAACAGACGGGCAGACAGACGGGCATGGCCAAATCGACTTAGAATTACTCAAGGACCCAGAATATATGTACTTAATGGGGTCTGAGATGAATAATAAAAAAGTTTCACACGGAATGACAAACTTAGTTTACCCTCTTCACAACTAATTGTGGTGGAGGGTATAAAAAAAGGCGAAACTGGAACCGATCTTCTTGGAGTAACCCTTCATCTACAATAAAAATTTGTTTATTTATAACTTTCGATAGCTGCGTCTGCATGTCACAAAAAAATCAGTCTTTTAGGGGGCTTAAGAGGGTACAAAATTTAGGGTACTTTTTAATCATCCTTATTCAGACCGTAAAATTTAAATAGTTTATAAACTTTTACCAGATACATAGATTGGAAAAATTTAAACTTTAAAGCGCTAAATAGGGTAACATAGCGTTTACATTTGCCAGTACTGGCATGACAGTAGCAATTCATTCAAACTTTTTCACTAATACATAAACACTTTTACAGCTATTTTGTTTTTGCATTGTTTTGCCAACTAATATGTATATGCTTACTGTCTTGCCAGTACTGGCAAATGTAAACGCTGTGTAAAGACAGACTTTTTGGTACATACGATGTCAAATTTTTATGAATGTATATTTTGTAAGTGGGCTTTCCAGTGGTTATAAAGAGCAAAGTTACCTTTTATTTGAAGCACAGCCGCGAATAACGTTTTAAGTTACAAAATAATAATTTTTCAGGAGAGCAAAAAAAACGTTTTTTGACAGGCAGCATTATTTGTTTTAAAAATTTTTTTCTATTATTAAATATAATGATTATAAAAACTTTAATGCAAAAGGCTTTTAAAACATTATTCCGCACTGCAGAACCATTTCGATTGATGTTTAAACTGTGTAAGAGAGTATGGTCAACGGTTATATGCAAAAAACAGTTTTTGCAAAATGTGGCGTTTACAACGTTATTCGCGGCTGTGCTTCATTTAATCGAATAAAAGTGCAAAATTTTAAAAGTTTATTTATTTTTCTGCTTATACTAGGAACATAGATTTTAAAACATTTTAACTTAGAGAAGAAAAACAGGGTAAAGATTCGTACTTTTGGTTTTTTTTTTTCAAACAGGTTTTTATACGAATTTTTATGAGCTTAAAGCTTTGTTTGCAATCAGAGCAACAATTTAGTTTTTTCTTCTATATTTTTTCTTCCCAAAGTATTTCCTATATTTTCCTTTCATTTTTAGAACAAAAATGTAACTAAATTTTTTCTTAAAATATAACTAAAGTTGAGTCTACTTTAACTTCAGCAACAATTTTTGTTTCCAGCAGCATGCCACAGCCACAATTATCAATATTTTAATCTAGTTTTTGGATAACTTAGTTTGCTATCGAATGGCATTAAAATTTTTGAAATCGGCGATGACAAAAAATTGGACTTTTGGCCGATGAAATTAAATTTTCAGTTATCGTTATCCGATTTTCTTTAAACAAAAGCTTAGTTTTTTTACCAGTATGTTTGGGATTATTGTCCAGCATAAGATATCAGTTTATTCAAATTTTAATAATATAAAAATTTTCATATATTTTATATTATATTTGTCTATTGAACGTTACATTTGCTTTCACGGTTGCTTTGGGGGTAATTTTTTTTTTAATTCTCTATGCTAATCCCTGCGGAGCTCTACGCTTGTCTGCAGGAAAAAAACGAGAGTCTCTGGCAGGAATCGAACCCGCAACCTCGGGGCTGATAGACTAGCTCACTACTAGCTAGCCTACGAAAAGAATAGTTCGCCAAAAATAGGCGAAATGATAATTTTTTTTAAATTTGACTCCCACCAAAAAGTTGAAAATTAGAAAGTTTAAACATTATTTTCTATTTAAATGTAAACATAATTAAATGCAGGCCAAATCTTCTTTCAAATAAAACTATTTTAATCACAATTTACTGAAATTTTTTTGCCAATTACAGAATTTATAAGGAAGTTATGGCATTTAAAACAGCTTTCGGGAGTAGTATTTGTATGGGATCTATGATCAAAAATGTACCGATACCAATAGAATTTAGTAGTACGATAAAGATTGCAATTAAATAAGTTTGGATCAAATTTAATCGAAATATAAACTTAACAAGATTGTGGAATCTTGTATCGAGGCTATGTGAATTTTTGTACCAACTCTCACCATTTTCAATATTCTTGGCCCTTGTGACAAATAGGGCTAATAAATCAATACAAGTTTAACTCTCTTTTTGATTTAAAATGTGTTTAAACCAGCAAATCTTTTAATCAGTAAACATATAAACCATCTTTAAACGCTAAAAATCGGGCGTTTAAACTATCAATACAAGCCATACGAATTTGACAGCGGTTATCGTAGTGCTGCCACATTATTATTTTTTAAACAGCATTTAATATTTGGGACACCGATTTACAGCTGTTTAAACTACATATAAAATCAAGTTTAGTTTAACTAAACCAGCATTTAAAGCATCACTGATTTATTAGCCATTAGAGCCTGTGGACCAAATTCCATCAAATTATTTACATGGGCAGTCAGACCGCTGGCCGGACAGACGGGCACCGTTATATTGATTCAAAAAGTAATTCTAAATCGATCGGTATACTGAAATTTGTTACAAACATTAACACAAACGCATAATACCCTCTCCACTATTCTGGTGTCGGTATTAATAACAACATGTAATCTTTCGAACAAAGAAATTATTTTTAATAAAAAAGTTTAAAAAAAAGACATGAAAATAATCCACTTTAAATAAAAAAATATATTGTTTCTGCCTTTTTGCTAGCGTTAACTTTTTTCCGCCCTAAAATTTACAGATAAATTATATATAAAAAACTTTTCAATATACACAGAACCAAAAGTGGTAGGTAAATAACGCAAAATAGGGTGTAGAATTGAAGAAAATAAGGTTATTATACAACCAACAAAAATGTTCGTCTATTTAACACACATTTTTATTAAAATTTAAAATTTTATTAAAATAGTCAAATTGAAGAAAAATCATCAATTTGAATAAGTGCGTTTGTTGTTTTTCATTGTGTTAATTTGAATAAAATTTTGTTAAATTAAATAAAAAAAATAGTTAAATTAACAAAAATAATTATTCAATATGAAAATTAATTCTTCATTTTAACTATTCCCTTTTATTCAATTCTACGAATATTTGTTAATTTTCAAAAGGTTTAATTATCCCAGTTGGAATTTTTTGAAAAGCGCCATTATATTATTTAATGCAATTTTGTATGCTTTATACACAATATGATTATATCGATACTTTGATATAGAAAAGCCCTTAGTAATGTTTTCCTTACTTTACAAGAAAAGGAAAAAACTTAATAAGAACTAAAGTTTTGCAGTCTCCAATTTTTTTAACGCAGTTTTTTGTTAAATTGCTTAAACAAAATTCGCGACTGCAAAACTTTAGTTCTTATTCAGTTTTTTCCTTCTCTTGTAAAGTAAGGAAAACATTACTAAGGGCTTTTCTATATCAAGTATCGA
Source organism: Pollenia angustigena (assembly GCA_930367215.1). Classification (NCBI taxonomy): domain Eukaryota; kingdom Metazoa; phylum Arthropoda; class Insecta; order Diptera; family Polleniidae; genus Pollenia; species Pollenia angustigena. Next base: position 180,127,870 of record OV884057.1, on the reverse strand, counting down.
TTTAAACCATAATGTTGTTTAAATTAGATAAAACTGCATTATTTATAAATAATGATATACAAAATTAAAACAAAAACTATTTCAGTGCAAGAAATTAACATTGTTTATTAACTCTATAAAAAGTATATAAACATAAGTTAAATTTGTATAATCAAATTTAAATATAATTACGTATGAATAAAATTCTTTATACATATTATAAGTTACCCATAGTTAAAACGTTGTTTTCTTACGAAATATTACAATTTCCGTTATAATAATATATAGAGGCGAATCTTGAGTTTTTTTTTTCAAAATGGAGCTTGTAATTACAAAATTTTAGTTTTGTGATGTCAAAATTGACTGAACGCAATTATATTTGGCTTCTGTAATCAAAATTGTTAATTGTATAATAAAACTGTGTTTTTCTTCTCATGTAAATGAGATATGCCTTTTCTATATGAAGCCGTAATATTTAGTAAAAAAACAAGTACTTAACTATTAGTGCATATATTAACACGATATATAAATTAAAAATAATATTTCTTATATGTGTGATTAACACAACGTATACATAAAATAAAACCGACAATTCTTTTTCCTTCGAAATACTTATTTATCAGAAAATTGTACAAATTCCTTTAATACATAAATTCAAAAAATATTTTTTTTTTTATAAGTACGTTGTCTATATAATAATTTAAATATACAGCGAAATCAACTTTTCTTTCTTTAGAGATATATATACTTATATAAATCTCTCCAAAATTAAAATCTTTGAAAAAATTCATACTCAAATAAAAAAATAGTTTTTGTCATTGAAACAAAAAATAAATGAAATAAGGAAACATTCAAAATCTTAATGATGTCGATAGTATTATAATTAATAACATATAAGGGACCAAAATTCCAAAATACTTTCTAGCACACAAAGAATTACAAAGTAAAGAAGAATGTAGAAATCTCTTTTATATAATAAAAACAAATAATACAATTTAGGGGAAAATTTACATTCAAACATTTCCATTCACTAATTTAAGTTTGAAACTAATGAATTTATTTGGGGACTATCATAATCACAATTTGTTGTAATATTTATAAAAATATTTCTAATTGAATCACCAAACTAGTATCGATTCTCTTGAGTATTCTAAATTAAATATAAAAAATATCTTGAAACATGTGTCTATAGCTTTTACTACGGAATGCATTCCATATTTTATTCCTTCAAAATATACCGCGATTTCTTGTGGTTCAAAAATAGAACCTGCAATTAGTATTGATAGTTGAATTTGGCTTTTTGCCTCCTGTCTTCCTGTACTGTACTTCCACCAATTATGAAACTTGTTTGTGAGTCTCTTGTATATGCACTAATACTAATGAGTTTTAGATCAATAAAATAAAACTTACTTTGAGTTTTATTTTTCATTTTTTGCATATTTTGAAATAGGAGCTTGTTTGCTTGGTCTTTTATGCGCTCTTCAAAGACAAGAATAATTTTTGATGAAAACGACTCAAGGCTATCATTGAAAATATTCGCATGTGGATATAACTGTTGAAAATCTATATCGATCTTTAAAAAAACAATATACAACAAATTAAAAAAAGTATTTTCATATCTTAACAATTTAAACCCCAATGGCTTTTTGTACTGCAACCATTAGCACTGAATCTTTTAAACCAACATTAAGAGATGTATTGATAATTCATATCATTATAACTAATATTTATAATTATTTTAATATTTTAAAGATATTTTAATTTGAAACACTGAATCTATGTATTTTGTTTTTATTTGTGTTTTTATGCACACTTTAAGTATGGAATGACAACTAAAGCAAACGATGCAGCTTGTCAACCGCATGTTTTTAAATATTGAAGAAATTTCTTCAATTCTACGTGCCTTTATTCAATGTGAAGAAATTTATTTAAATTGAAGAATTTTATTCAATTTAACTAAAATGATTTATTTAATTTTAATAACATTTCTTAATTTTTACGTGCCTTTAGTCAATTTGAATAAATTTAGGTATGTTAATTTGAATAAATGCATGTGTTATTTTAAATAAATATTTTTACGATGAGCTACCACCATTTTAAATAAATTTTTGTTTATTTGACAAAATTCAAATTAACAAATGTGACTAAAATAATTTTTAGCTAAAAAATTTTGTTGATTTAAATAAAAAATAGTTTATTTGAAGAATGTTTTTGTGTATTTGAATAAAAACCCAGTTCATTTGAATATTTTTTTCGTTAAAAATTACCGATGCTTTTTTGTTAATTTTACCTACGGAGATTTGGTTCAGTGTAACGCTCAATACAATTTTGTACGAATGACATATTTTTTCACAAAACAGACTATATGTTACACTAATCATAATTAAGGTATATAATCTTCCATGCATTATAACATAAAATTAAGCAATAAAAATGTTCAATAAATTAAAAAAATTTGGATAACACTCCATAAATTTTTTACGATACAAACCATAATCGAGCGACAACAATGTTTCACAAACTCACAAAACTTTAAAACATTTAGAATGATAAATCGAGTAATGAAGCTTATTAAGCTTAGTCTGAGTTCATACGGCTCTTGTCTTATTGACAAAATTCTTCCTTTTTCTTCTTTGAACATGAATTGGCGTTCAAATGAATCATGTCATGTTGACGACATGTTTTTTATTTTGTTTTATTTGATATTGAAAACAAAATTTAACAACGAATAAGAAAGCAAAACGTAAAGACAGTACATGCACTCGTGTACTCGTTTCTTTTCCCCTCGTCCCTCTCGCCTATAAAGTAGCAATCTTGTCAATAAGACATGAGCCGTATGAACACAGACTTATTATGAGCATAACGCTCAATACACAAAACAGCGGGCAACAATAATTGATTAAACAAATATTAAATAACAATTATTTTTTATATATTTGATGTATAAAAGTGTCAAAATTTAAAGATTTTATGAATTTATATTGAAGTCCATGATTGCTTGACCCTGGGCAATACCGGGTTTCAACAGCTAGTTTATATAATCATTTTAAGTTTTTTCAACAGTATGTATGGATATCAAACTAGGTACTATTAAAAGAAAAGGTTCACCAAAATTCTCTATGAAAAGCTTAACCTCCATATTGGAAGGCCGTTCACCATCCGCAACCTGTTACCCGTCCGATGGCTTGTAACAAGAAACATTTAAAAAAAAGAAAAATATTGCCACGTCTTAAACAATAATTGTTTAAAGCATTTTAATATACATAAATGTCCAACAAATTGTTTTATCACGAAAATATTTAATATCCTAAAAAATTATTCAGCAAATTGTAGTTGCAATGTGTTCTCAAAATTAAAAATCTTTTGTTTTAAAATTGATTTCAATACTAAACAAAACTATTTAGTAGAAGGAAAAAATATTTAAAAAAATTCAAGTTCATTGAATCATGATAAAATATTAAAGTAAAATATTTAAAAGCGTGCCAACAACAAAACAAGTTAATGCAATTTTGTGTTTAATTCAACAATTACTGTGATTCACGTGGTAATAAAAATGCTATTAAAACGCTAAAATTGTAAACAAAGGCTGACATTTTAACACTTACAAGTACATATGTACATACTTCCTTTTTTCTTAAGTGAACTTTTTCGGCAACAAAAACAATCTAAACTTGTACATACCTGATTGGCCACATGACATTAAAGTTGGATCTTAATAGCGAATCGCCCTGACCAGTGTATAACATTTGTTTCTCGTACGGATTTTTTCTCGTATACAAATCAAAACGTAATTGTTTATAACGAGGTCGTAAACGGGGATCCAGAATTTGACGTGCCTCTTTTGTAACTAAACCCGCTAAAAATTCCACCGTTAAAGGTTCACAGTAGCCCAACTGGTTTCGAAAATAATTCTTGTTGTGCGCTTTATAAACAAAAAATAAAAATTAATAAAAAAAAAAAAATTATAGGATGCAATTATTGTAGATTAAATGCACGATCACAGGAATAAAATTATGGAAATATAAATTGCTTCTAGTGTTAACAGGATGTTGGAAATTATTATGAAAAATTTAATTTAAGGTTTTTGTGTTAAAATTTTTTGCTAATGTAATGAACAACTGTTCAACGGTACTGGTTTCTCTATTTGGTTAAAAATATTAAATAAATTTATAATAAGTAAGAAACGCCACAACATTTATATACAACTAGCTGACCCGGTCTACGTTGCTGGCCCTAAGTAAACATTAGTTTTGTATTACCACACGATTTAAATTGAGCATTTAACGAAATTTACGGCCTTTAAAATAAAAATCCATGGAATACCTATCAAAAATTTTTTTTAAAAAATAACTTACATATGGTGTGGATATGGGCTCAATCAAAAAAGAACAAGTTGGACCATGGCGATAATTTTAAAGAAAAAATCGTCCAAATCGGTCAAGCCGTTCTCAAATCATGCTCTTAATAGAAAAAGTGGGCGTAAAAGTAAACGTAAAATAAATTAATACGAACAGTTAAAAGAAAAATTAGTCAAATCGATGGAGCAGTTTTTTGATTTTAGGTAAATCGAAAAAAGTGGGCGTAAAAGTGGGCGGGGCAAAACTTTCTTTCCGTAAAAACCTAAGTTAAACCATGGCGATCATTTTGAAGAAAAATCGTCCAAATCGGTCAAGCCGTTCTCAATTTATGCGCTTAATAGAAAAAGTGGGCGTAAAAGTAGACGTGGTAAATTTTTCTATCGATGAAAACTTAAAATGGATTAATACGAACATTTGAAAGATAAATTAGTCAAATCAAAATCGTCCAAATCGGTCAAGTCGTTCTCCAGTTATGCGCTTAATAGAAAAAGTGGGCGTAAAAGTAGGCGTGGTAAATTTTTCTATCGATGAAAACTTAAAATGGATTAATACGAACATTTGAAAGATAAATTAGTCAAATCAAAATCGTCCAAATCGGTCAAGTCGTTCTCCAGTTATGCGCTTAATAGAAAAAGTGGGCGTAAAAGTAGGCGTGATAAATTTTTCTATCGATGAAAACTTAAAATGGATTAATACGAACCTTTGAAAGATAAATTAGTCAAATCGATGGAGCAGTTTTTTGATTTTAGGTAAATCGAAAAAAGTGGGCGTAAAAGTGGGCGGGGCAAAATTTTCTTTCCGTAAAACCCTAAGGTGGACCATGGCGATCATTTTAAAGAAAAAATCGTCCAAATCGGTCAAGCCGTTCTCAATTTATGCGCTTAATAGAAAAAGTGGGCGTAAAAGTAGGCGTGGTAAATTTTTCTATCGATGAAAACTTAAAATAGATTAATACGAAGATTTGAAAGAAAAATTAGTCAACTCGATGGAGCCGTTTTCTGATTTTAGGTAAATCGACCAATTTTCAGCCAAATCTGTTCTGCCGTTCTTGAGTTATAAGTGGTGTAACTAACACGACTTTCTTTTATATTATCGAAAGTGAACTCTTTTTGGAAGCCATTGTCAATCATTAACCCGGCAAAACATAATTATTTAATGAGGTTAAGAGTTCTTTGTGCGGAATATTATCTAGATATCTGCATCTTTATAAGATTTTTTCGCCTTTAATCTATTTTTGGGAGCGGGTTTATATTGGATAGATAGAAGTTCCTTAAAAAGTTATCGTCGTTTAATTTTATACGAAAACCATACCAATACTTCTTTGGCAAAAAGAAAAAATGCTTGAGTTGACTTAAGCTAAATTTGAGTTAATGACACCTTTTAGACCTTCACGTTCAAAAGAACACATGGGCAAAGTTTCAATTAGTTGTACGATTCTTGAGGAAATTTAAGCAAAATGGCTCATTGATTATATGTTTGCAATGTGCATTAACATAATAATAATTTCGAATAAAAACTAAAGTTTACTTCCGATCTGTGACACTAGGAACATTGAGGTATAAACAATTTAACAATTTATAACCGCAGAGAAGTGAAGTAAATATTATAGTTGAAATAAATTTTAAAAATCAAGTTTAAAATTGCTTTCCTACAAAACTTAAGCGCTTTTTTCCTTATTACCACAGATTTATAAGCGCCATCGTCAAGTTTGTATATAACATTTTGGCGGAACAGCTTAATTTTGCTTTAAATGTTGCCCTTTAATGAAATAATAAAAAAAAACACTTTGCCGGAGAAATAAAAGTTTCAGACTACGTTTAACCCTAGAAAGATAACGTTATTTTCTGTACTGAAAAGATAACGATACGTCTGAAAGACGAATGCTTGTTTATATCCTTTAAAGGATATCACCGAAAAATATATTGATGAATTTTATTGTTGAAATCATTTATTTATTCTATTTCTTTTAAAAAAATGTAGCTTTTAAATAGAAAATTTTTATAAAAATAAAATTCAATAAGCATTACCAAAAATTAAAGAGTTTTTATAAAGGACTTCAGTTCGGTTCTAAAAACATAAGTAAATATTTTCTTTGTACTTTATGTAGATAATGTTATCTGTATTAAGTTATATAAACCAAAAAAAAAAATAATTTGAATAACATTATGTGTAAGATTTACAAATTTAAGTTTTGTGGTCGCCAAATACAGGTATACCGCACTTGACACATATCATTTTGGACATAAGTTTAATTTCTGATTTACAGAAGCCACCGTATTATCTCTTTTTTTATTCACACTGTTCTCCACTACAACCTCAATCATTACTTACTGCATCTGGTAAAATTTGTTCAATGTTGTCGGTTAAAGTTTTCGATAAAATAGGGATTTCTAGCCTTAAAATTGAAAAATTTATGGAAATTTCGGCACTGGTCCATTAAACAATTTCCGAAATTATTTCGGTATTAAAAAAATATCGAAGCATGAAATTGGGTAGTACAGTGATTTGAATTCCCGAGTAGGTCCTCTTGCCGTACGAACTATATTCATTGAAGATACTCGGCTATCACTTAGACCCTTCGATGTATTCTCGTCAGGCTCAAGGATGTCAAAAGCTCATCTTCTACATCACTTTGAAGACTATCCTCCAATAATTCATCTTCCGATTCGCTCACACTTTCCTGTGAAACCGAGTCCTCCAACACGCTTTGCTAAATAGCGCCAATTTCTGCGTCGCCCACCAACTAGGCGTATGTTAACAAATGTGAAAGTAAGAGCACATTATTGAAAAGGGGTACGTCTCGCAGACGTACCTTATCTTTCTAGGGTTAACTAAGTTTAAGCTTAATCTACATCTCAAAAACCCGGCCTTAAAAGGTTATTTTTAATGCCATATACGCATACAAATTGTTTTATTCAGAGCTCATACTGTGTATGAATTTGCATAATTAGACCGAAAGTATTGAAGTCTAAGGAGAATATAATTTATGTAAGGGCGAAAGGGAATTTAAAACACAACATTACGAAGTAGGAGCTCTGAAGCAATTTCATTGTTTAACAAATTCTTTTTTTTTTTAATATTATCGAATCTTTCTTGTCGAAAATTACAATATGTTTTCAAAGCTTAATCCTAATTCTTATTTGTATTTGTTAGCCGTTACCAATGTAACCGCTAATTAATTGCATTCAAGTGTCAAAAAAGCCTGCTAGGCTCAAAGTGTCGGATTTTTTCAGCCTCCGGTGACCTTCGAACTTAATTAGATCCCGTGCGAGATAGTTAGAATGGACCATTAGTTTATCTATGTATTTGACTGAATACTTTGTAATTTCTTCCTGGATGGTAGCGATGTTAAGATCTCTGTGGATAATGTCATTACGTATATATTATGAGGCACAGACAATTTGCCGTAATATCCTAGACTGTCTTCTTTGTAGCTTCTGGATGTTTGATGTGCATGCAGTACCCAATAATTGGATGCCATATGTCCATATTGGTTTTATGATAGACTTGTATAAGAGAACTTTGTTGTCTAAGGATAAGTTTGAGTTTCGACCGATTAGCCAATGTAGTTGAGCTGCCTTAAGTTTCATAGCCGTTATTTTCGCTTCAATATGACGAGACCAGGTCAAGCGTATATCTATATGAATTCCCAAGTATTTAACATGGCTTTATACCGGAACAGCGATGCACGTTTGTCTTCTGAGCGTGAAAGTTAAGTGAGCACAAATTCGGCAAGGAGAAGACGTCCGATTTTTTAGGTTTGGAAGATTAATTAGTTTTAAGCAGTTTTCATATTTGGAATCCAATGTAGTTTTTGAATAAAGAATAAAAGAAATTTCTTCTGTGTGGATTTAGGTTTTAGAATATCCCAAATGACCGAGGTGTATTCCAAAATAGGTCTTTCTAATGAAATATATAATTGTATTATGACATAATTATAATAATAAGCCCTAGGACATTTTTGGCCTTGTTGACAGTCTGCGCTGTATGTGCATAAGCCCTTAAATGCCTTATCAACGTTATCGTTCCGACATAACTTATTTAAATTTGTATGTTTGTATATGTGCATTAGACAATTAGACATTAAAACATACATGTTTGGAATAACAACGTGTAAACGCAAAATGTTTTTGGTAGCATGTTCAAAAGATAATGAATAATGAATAGAACAAAAAGACATTGTATAAATGCCACCTAATTTTCATGATGTCTTTCCACACATGTTCATTTTCATGTGTAATTTACATAAAGGGGGCATTTATACAATGTCTTTTCAGACACATCTAACAAATAGTTTTGTTGTGCTTGTAGGCGACTGGGTTAGAAATGAAAGAGGGATTGCCAAACAGGCACGAAATTAGTTTTCATGTTTAATAGTATGATTTTTTATCCACTCAAAAAAGTTTTACATTAACTGTTTGTAGTTTATTTTAAATGTTTTCTGTTTTGTTAAAATCAAGCAAAACAAGTTAGAGTGCTATATTCGGCTGTGCCGACTCTTTGATACCCTCCACTGACAGTTCAAATGTTTAAGGAGTAATATCTGTATGATGTTATTATTATCTTAAACTGTGACGATTTGTTATTAATTATGGTTTTAGGCGACTAAACTGTTTTCCGGTAGTAGGGTTTATATGGGGCCTAGGGTAAATTATGGACCGATCATCACGAAATTTCACAACGTCATTTCTAGTTTTTTAAAACTGTGACGTACCAATTTCTGTTATGATAGCATTATCAATTATGGTTTTAGGTGTACTAAACTGTTTTCCGGTAGTAGGGTTTCTATGGGGCCTAAGGTAAATTATGTACCGATCTTCACGAAATTTCACAGTATCATTTATAGTCCTATAAAAGTGTGACGAGCCAAAATTTGTTATGATTGCATTATTATTTACGGTTTTGGGCGTACTAAACTGTTTTCCGGTAGTAGGGTTTATATGGGGCCTAAGGTAAATTATGTACCGATCTTCACGAAATTTCACAGTGTTTTTTCTAGTCCTAAAAAACTGTGACGTACCAAATTTTGTTACGCTACTGTAATTTTTTGCGGTTTTAGGTGTACCAAACTGTTTTCCGGGAGTAGTGTTTATATGGGGCTTAGGGTAAATTATGGACGGATCTTCACGAAATTTAACAGTGTGATTTCCAGTCAAATAAAACAAATTATTGCAAAATCTTATCTCGTTCCGTGTCTTGTTCCAGCATTTATGTTATTTTTTGTAACAAAATTATAAATTTTTTTAGGTGGTGGTTCCACATTTTGATTCATAGCTCTGGTCCTACTGAACCGATTTTGCTACATTTCAATCACAAACTGCTTAGGATAACTACAAGCAATTTGGCACTAAGTGTGTTTATTTCTTTTGAGTTGTTCGAAAGTGAGCTTGTTTTCAACAGACGGACAGACGGGCAGACGGATAGACAGATGGACATGGCTAAATCGACTTAGAATTGCTCAAGGGCCCAGAATATATATACTTTATGGGGTCTGAGATGAATAATAAAAAAGTTTCTCACGGAATGACAAACTTAATATACCCTCTTCACAACTAATTGTGGTGGAGGGTATTAAAACAGTCATTTTAGTTAGAAAATTAGTTTAAAACGAATTAGACGAATTAATTTCCGTTAATTTAAAATATTAATGGCGGTTTCTTTTCTAAGAAATATTTTGCACAAATGTTCCAAGGTTTAAATTTTTGTGTTCGTTTGTACAAAATATACAAATGTGGAAAAAATTTTTAAGTTCTTTTGTGAATATGTTAATGAAAAACATGCAAAACATGTTGCCCTTTAAGCTAAGGTGTTAATAATGCGATGTTTTACAACTCTGGTACTTACAATTTTGTTTGTGCAACCAATGTTTTATTTACTGCTCATAACTTTGTAAAAAGATTGTTTAAAAACAAAACATCAGAATATTCAGATATTAAAATTAAAAATTGATGGATAAGTGATGTCAATATATGTTTCCAAGCCGCAATAGTGTGCAGAAACCGCTCAAAGAGCTTTAAAAATCGCTAATAAAGTATTTAAAAAAAGAAACGTAGAAAAGAAAAGTATTTAAGAAAAGCTAAAATCAGTTATTTTTACTGTAATAAGTGAGTTATTTTTTAACATTCAAGAATAAACTGATTTTCAGTTTGATTTAAATAAAAAACGAGTTAACCGGGCTTTAAATGAATTTTCATTTGTTTTGTTTGTTAATATGTATATCGTCGCAGGAATAAAAGAACCCTGTAACTGACAAAAAATCGAAGATACATTTTATTGCATAATTTTTATCAGAAAAAACTACTGCGTCGATTGGTCACGGTCCCATATTTTTATGATGAATAAAAATTCACTTACGCAAAAAAATCGTTTGCTGTAAGCCGCAGAATCACCGGGAATAATAGACATGAGAGGAAATGTTTAGAGCCAATATATAAAGCGAAAAAAAATAAAAATACGTTTTTAAAATCATGTTCCTAAGTTGTATAGTTTTTGTGATATGAACTTTTGTTCTACTCTCTTTCAAACAGGTTTTTTGGCTCTGGTGAATATTTTATGTTTTTTCAATTACAACGTTCTTTAATTCCGACGACGATATAAAGAAGATTATGTATATAAGGAATATATGCTTTAAAAGGTAAAATATGCGCTATAAACTCAAATAATGCTGCAAAAATTGTCTTTTAACCAAATTATGCAAAAAAGCTGTAAATATGCAAAAAAAAAAAACAAATCGATGCCGAAATACATAAAAAGTTTTGAAACGGATAAATATATTGTTTCTGCCTTCATTAATCGCACAAAAAACATGCAATTGCATATTTAGGGTTTCCTTGGTTAAATAAATAATTAACAATAATTTTTTAGTGTTTCTAATTTTGTGATAACTCAACAACGAAAACCCTACACTGTGAAACGCTTCACTTTTGGCTCAGCAATGATTAATTTTCAAACTAATAATAGCAAATCTAGTTGGTATAAATCCATACTTTTATTGAAAAAAAAACCGAAAGAACTTCTTTTTTACGTTTTTTATACACAATAATTAGTATTGTGGTTATTTTATTGAATTATTAATGGTTTTTAATTCATATTTTAATTAGGCTGAAATACATTAAATTTAAATTTAATTTAATTGTTTTTATGAAGAAAGGAATTTAAAAACATGAAATGAATTGAAATTTATTGATACTTTTTCATTCTTGACTGACCGGGGAAGTGAATTCAAGATCACGTACAGGTTGATTTGACATGTTTCGATAGTAACCACATTATCTCTTCAAAAATCTTTTCAGGTTAATACTCACCACCATAGACGACGACGACTGGCAGTCAATAGTCAAACCTCAATATTTAAACCAAATTGTTTTTTTACTTTGATGGATCGAAATTAGTTTTTTTTTTTTTTTAATGATTATCTATTTTAATTGATTTACATGTTTTTCCTTACTTCTTTTTATACCCTCCACCACAATAAGTTGTGAAGAGGGTATATTAAGTTTGTCATTCCGTGTGAAACTTTTTTATTATTCATCTCAGACCCCATAAAGTATATATATTCTGGGTCCTTGAGCAATTCTAAGTCGATTTAGCCATGTCCGTCTGTCTGTCCGTCTGTTGAAAACACGCTCACTTTCGAACAACTCAAAAGAAATAAACACACTTGGTGCCAAATTGCTTGTAGTTATCCTAAGCAGTTTGGGATTGAAATCCAGCAAAATCGGTTCAGTAGGACCAGAGCTATGAATCAAAATGTGGAACCACCACCTAAAAAAATTGATAATTTTGTTACAAAAAATAACATAAATGCTGGAACAAGGCACAGAACGAGATAAGATTTGCAAAAATTTGTTTTATTTGACTGGAAATCACGCTGTTAAATTTCGTGAAGATCCGTCCATAATTTACCCTAAGCCCCATATAAACACTACTCCCGGAAAACAGTTTAGTACGCCTAAAACCGCAAAAAATATCGCTAGCGTAACAAAATTTGGTACGTCACAGTTCTTTAGGACTAGAAATAATACTGTGAAATTTCGTGACGATCGGTCCATAATTTACCTTAGGCCCCATGTAAACCCTACTACCGGAAAACAGTTTAGTACGCCTAAAACCGTAAATAATAATGCAATCATAACAAATTTTGGCTCGTCACACTTTTATAGGACTATAAATGACGTTGTGAAATCTCGTGATGATCGGTCCATAATTTACCCTAGGCCCCATATAAACCCTACTTCCGGAAAACAGTTTAGTCGCCTAAAACCATAATTAATAACAAATCGTCACAGTTTAAGATAATAATAACATCATACGGATATTACTCCTTAAACATTTGAACTGTCGGTGGAGGGTATCAAAGATTCGGCACAGCCGAATATAGCACTCTAACTTGTTTTCATACTTTTTGTATATACAGAGCTTGTGCTTTACTTGTTAACAGTAATTTGTGTTGTGGTTATTTTCAGAGACCCGAAAACTTTTTATTTTTTATTTCCATATCATATAAATATTTTTGTTTATTAAAATTATTTTCATATATTGAAAAAAAATTAAACCTTGCTATTTACTTTCAAATATAAATATACATCATGATGAAAAAATAAAATCCTTAAACGATATACATATTGGTATATCCAAAGTGTTGAACGTGACAGTCGTACGCATCAAAAATGCAATAACATTTTAAGCAACAAATATTTTTACGTTCTCTTAACCCTTAAATTATAGCACTAAGAAAGCACTGTTATCTATGCTAAAGTTTATGGAGGGCGCGATTCTAGGTCAAAGATAATGGTAAAAGAAGTAGCGGTTCGAACGTGAAAAAAACAGAAGTAGTTTTTGTGGCCATGTATAAAAAGGAGTAATTCAGCGAAACCTGGCACAATTTTTTAGCCAAACTACTTTCAGAATATTACGTAGCAATGTAACATTAAAATGTCTTTGGTTTGATTCCAAATCTTCTGTATTTTTTTAAGCCAAAATCTGGGTCGATACGTGACATTTCGAACGTGAAATTTTTTCCATAATAATTTAACTAAATAATGATTAAGACAAAATAAAAATTTACCGTTAATCCGAATAACATATTTCTCTTCAAACTCTTCCTAAGATAACAGACCATGTCAGAAAATTGTTTTGGAATAATTTTTATCAAATATCACCTCTTTTAAGGAAGATAATATTAAAGAAAACATACAATAAAACATTCTCACAAATAAGAAATTACGTTTGCCCTACTTTGCAGTCTAGATAAACAATCAGAAGTGAACAAATTTATGGGTAAAATAATAAAATTAGTAAAATCTAAATATTTCTCTATAACAACATCGTAAAATAATCAGCTTTTAATAACTTTTAAATTTTCGGTCACGGTGGACCTTTTGACGGAAATGCCCATTCATGGGGTCACGAACGTATGCTTTTGATGTTCAAATAATATAGAAAACAAAACTTTTCTTAGCATTTTTTGTTGCGATTCGATAGCATTTGGGTAGCTTTATGTTTAGTGCAAAAATGGATTTAATCGAGTTTAAGTTTTCATAATGATAGTTAGAAACATGTCGTCGAAATTCGAAAATACGTTTTTTGGCATCATTTTTATCAGAAAAAAATACTGTGTCGATTGGTCCCGGTCCCATATTTGTATGATGAAAAAAATTCGCTTACGCAAAAAAAAATTAAAATAAAAGCTGTAAACCGCAGAATCACCGGGAATAATACACTTGAGAGGAAATGTTTAGAGCCAAAATATAAAGCGAGAAAAAATAAAAATACGTTTTAAAAAACATGTCCCTAAGTTGTATAGTTTTTGTGATATGAATTTTTTTTCTACTTTCTTTCAAACAGGTTTTTTGGCTCTGGTGAATATTTTATGTTTTGTCAGTTACAGCGTTCTTTAATTCCTGCGACGATGTGTTCACGAACGTACGCAAAATAGAAGTCAACTTTGGCTGACAGTAGTGAAATATAATAATCTGCAAAATGGAACGGAATATTCAAAAGTGATTTATTTATTTTAAAAGTGTATTAATGTAGGTCTCTGTCCAGTATTTACACAATAAAATATCTGTATTGGTTTTTGTTTAATTGGCTTAAATACCGGTCGCGCATGTACGGGTCGCGAACTCACGAGTTTTCCATATATTTTTTTATTATTATCACTAGGGATGAGATATTCACGCACTAAGAAAATCGAAAATATACGCATAAAATATGCACTAAAAACTCCAAAATATGCATTATAAAATTAAAAAATATGCACTAAAAGCTTGATTATTTTCAAGAAACCAAAGCGTTTGTTTTTTTTTTGTTTTGTTTAAAACTAAACAAAATAAAAAATTCTATTGTTGATTTTATTCTTTTGATATTCAAAGGTATAATATTTTTTAAAACTTAATTTAAATAAGTACATAATTTAAATTTTTGTTTGCCTAATTAAATAAATACTTTTTTATATCACCAAAAGGGCGGCACAAAATAACCCCCCAAAAAAATAATGAAATAACCCCGCAAAAGTTTGTAAAGAGAACAACAAAAACGATTTTTGGGGGGTTATTTCATTTTATTTTGGGTCTTATTTCATTTTTTTATTTGGGGTATTATTTCATATGAAATCATCCCCCAAAAAATCATTATGAAATAAAGCCCCAATATATTTTTTGGGGGATTATTTCATTTTATAATTTATAATGAAAACGTTTTTGGGCGCAAGGATTTATCCACTTTGGTATACAGAACACCGGCTTCGATCAATAAAGCTATCCTGCATAACCCGCCTTCGACCGGGCGCAATGACTTTTACCTCTATGGTAATCCAAACACCGGCTTCGCTAACTCAAGCTTCTCTGCGTAGCCGGGTCGAGTCGGTATTTTTATACTATAGTGAAAAAATCCTTGCGCTATGCAGAGAAGCTTTAGTTAGCGAAGCCAGTGTTTGGTATACCATAGAGGAAAAGGTCATTGCGCCCGGCCGAAGGCCGCCTATGCAGAAAAGCCTTAGTTAGCAAAGCTTGTGTTTGGTATATCATATCATGATATCTATCGCGTGATTCTTTAAAGCAAAACTGTATAATAAATTGTATTACATATATTGGGCTCTTATTTTATTTCAGAAATTGGTGTTTTATTTCATATGAAATAATCCCCCAAAACTTAGGGAATTATTTCATTTATTTTTGGGGCGTTATTTCATCTTGTTGGGCGCTTATTTCATTTTCAAAATTGGGGCTTTATTGCATATCAAATACGGCCCCACGCTTTGGGGGGTTATTTCATTATATTTTTGGGGGGTTATTTCATTCCGCCCATCAAAAGTAAGCTTTTGTCTGTTTAACAGCTTTTCTACATGGAAAATTATCTCTCAACGACAATCGAAGTTGAGGCATACTTGAAGGATGCCAATTCATTTAGAGAATATTTATTTTCTAATTCAGATCCCACATTTGATTCCAGATTTGGAAATTTGTTTAATATTTTGAAATCCTGTATTTTTTTTGCAATACGTTTTGGTTTTTTTTTTTACTTTGTCGGCATATTTTTCGTTCCACATGTTAATTTTACTGTCTGCCATATCAATTAATTTGAGTTATTATGTAAACTAAATCCTTCCAATTTACCCAGCCAGCAAAATACTCCGACATTGTCGGAATCAGATATTTCGTGCAAATGTCTGACTTCATTCTTAGCGATTTCTGTCAGACATTGAATATTCTTACTGTCTGGCCGATTTCTGATCGATTTCGCATGGATATATCGTGGGGAATTTATGTACAGATATGTCCAATAGAATTCCGTTGGAATTCATTCAGATTTATCTAAAGAA
Source organism: Pollenia angustigena (assembly GCA_930367215.1). Lineage (NCBI taxonomy): Eukaryota > Metazoa > Arthropoda > Insecta > Diptera > Polleniidae > Pollenia > Pollenia angustigena. Next base: position 180,111,712 of record OV884057.1, on the reverse strand, counting down.
ACTTATTGTTTTTTTTAAATAATGACAATTGTCATTCAGTTGGAAATAATTTTAATTTTATTTTATTTGTTCAAGATAAAAAGCATAAATAAAATAAATAAAACTTATAATTATGTACATATTTTGCAATAAAATTATTTCTTTCAGCTATCAGTTCGAAAGCAAAAAAATCTCGGCTAACACATCAGAACTTCCCATGCCTTTTTAATTAGATTTCTGTTAGATATCTATCAGAAATGCCAACAAAAAACCAAAATTTCCCACGACATGTCTGTCAGAATTCGTGTCAACCGCTCCATACGTTTTTGGGTCAGAAATCTGACAGAATTCGTATACGATTCCGACTTTTTTGCCGACGTTTCCCTCAGATATCTGAACGACGTCGGATTATTTTTCTGGCGGGGTAGTTATTGTTTCACCAATATATCTGAAGTTTGAAAATACAAATTCTAATTGACTTTTGATGTTATTTAAATTTAATATTTCTTTTACTTTTTTTATTGCATAAGCACATTATTAAATTGCTCAAAGTTTTTTGAATAGAATTCTGAAGCATCTATTCAGGTTTCCCTCCTTGTTAATACTGGCTGCGGTGGTCAAGGTACCAAGAGATACATTTCATTGCAACTAGTGAGGAGCCTTTAAAAATATTTTTTCCCGTTTGAGACCAATAAATCAATATTATCGAATTGGCTTCTAATTTCCTCTGCAACTCGATGTAACCCACGTGCCAAGCAAGTAACATGTAACAGTTTTGTATAAATTGTTTTAGAACGATTGGCAGCCGTAACCAAGGCCCATTGAAAAGGTCTGCGCAAGAAGCCTGATGATCATTGTTTATGTTCTTTTTAGTTGTCAAAAGTTGTTTACATTTTGCATACATGTGCATGTATTCGTTTGTTTACGTTTATGGTATGCCACACATACACGTTTTTTCCTTTTGCTTTGTATATGTGGTAGTAAATTTTTGACAACTAAAAAGAATCGTTTTTTGTTTTTGTACAAGTAAGCAGACCTGATAGATGGGCCTTGGCCGTAACCATGTGCTGCATCGGCTCAAAATTAAAGGATCTTTTGTTGAAATTTTGTACTTTAAGCAGAGCTTAAATAAATTTATGAATTGATTTAAAAAAAAAAAAAAATTTTTAAATTTTTTTTTTATACAATTTGGAAATTTTTTGAAGAACGTTTTTTATAATATGGAAATTTCACTAAAAATTTGAAAATATGCAAAAATATGCATTTAAAACCAAAATAGGAATTTTCACCAAAATATGCAACAATATGCAAAAACAAATCGTTGCCATTTAAGCGCAAAATGATTCGGAAAGATAATTGGTCGACATCGATTTTAGACTATCGACAAAAAACATGCATTTGCATGGAAATCACATCCCTAATTATCACCATGCATTTTTCCATAAATATCTTCAAATTGTAACGAAGAGATTCTGAAGAAAAAGTGCAGGCCTAGCAAATTATTTATATGTAAAATAATTATGTAAAAATGTCTTTAGAAGCAGCTATATAGCAAAATATAAAATGTTCCAGTATCCAGCCCAAGTTCCTCAAGTAAAACAGCTCAGATAAGCTATGAAACCATTCTATTATAAAAAAAAACATAGACTTTTTTTAATGATAAACAATAAAAGACGATGATTATCAACATTTTATTTTTTCATCCTGGTTGACCATTCTGTGGAAATGCCCATATATCCCAAAAAAAATTGTCAAATAATCATTTTCTTTAAATTTTTCAAATTTTAAGTTAAAATTTTTTTCTAAACAAAAAATTCGTAAATTATAACAGAATCATAATCGTTTTCAACCCCGCCCAAGGCGAATTCATGAAGATGACATTTTCGAGTCATCTGTTTATTGTTAATTTTTTGTATGTATACTGAATGTCAAGCTTTGTTTACATTTTGTGAAAAAATTAATTCAAATTTAAAATTAATAAAAATTTAAATAGTTGAAAAAAAAACTTATATAACAAACACCAATAGAATCGTATCTCCCTCTGGTTACATAGCGACAACAGCTACACAAATAAATTGGTTAAAATACAAAAAATATCTCAGTACCCATTGCACAGAAAATATTCCGCTTAGCACACCGGAAAATGTGGATCTCTCAATTGTCAATTTTGACAGTTATCTTAAACTAGCTGTTCAACATTCCAGCAAAACCCTCAAAAAAACCAATTATAACAAAATATATTTTGCAGATGTCGAGCGCCTCTTGAATGAAAAAAAGGAGAGTGCGAAGAGAATGGCAATTGCAAAGATCCCCTCAACTTAAAAATGAATTAAAAGAGTGTACAAAAAGGCTAAGAAAATTACTGCAGACTCAGAAAACGGCTTCCGTAGAAAAATATCTTAAGGACTTGGATGCAACTCCACAATCAGGCTACTCATTATGGGGTGCAGCTAGAAAGCTCAAAAGACCAGTTATCTCGAAACCACCATTAAGAAACTCGAATGGAAGTTGGGCAAGAAATGATAATGAAAAAGGAAACGTGTTTGTAAATCATTTGAAAAACGTATTTACCCAAAATATACCTGACGATATAGCAGACGAGTTGCCGCCTGTTAATGTTAGAGCAGCTATCCCCCTAATATTTGAGATAAGGGAAATAGAAAGGGCTATTTGTGAATTAAACACCAAGAAGGCACCTGGTATTGATAAAATCAGTAACAAAATGCTTTTGGAGCTACCTCGCATAGCAAAGAAAATTATTCTTTATATTTTTAATGCTATTTTACGCCTTGAGTACTACCCTCAAGAATGGAAGGTCTCCTTAATAACGATGATACCAAAGCCAGGAAAAGATCACACAAAAGTTGAGTCATATAGGCCTATTAGCTTATTATCTAATATATCAAAGCTGTTTGAAAAGCTCTTAGCGTCAAAATTAACCCCAATTTTAAATGACAATGGGTGTATACCCAATCATCAATTCGGCTTTAGAAGAGAGCATAGTACAATTGAACAAACCCATCGGATAGTAAACGCCATAAGAAAAGCCTTTGAAGAAAGAAAATATTGCTCCGCTCTTTTCATAGATGTTTCTCAAGCTTTTGACAAAGTCTGGCATGTAGGCTTGTTACATAAATTGAAGCTAAACCTACCGGTTAATACGCACAAGCTGTTAGAAAGCTACCTGGTCGGTCGAAAATTTATTATTAAAGAAGGCGATTTTTTAAGTTCTCCTCAGCCAATTGAAGCTGGAGTCCCTCAGGGAAGCATCCTGGGCCCACTTTTTTACCTTATATATACCTCGGACATGCCAACAAACAATCACACCCTAACCTCAACTTTTGCTGATGATACAGCTTTTCTAAGCGTTCACTAGAACAGTCGTGAAGCATCTCGATACCTGCAGAATCGTATGTTTCAACTAGAACTGTGGTTTAAACAATGGAGAATAAAGGTCAATGAGCAAAAATGCGTACATATAACATTTACCTTGCGTCGGGAAACATGTCCCCCTATTAAAATCAATAATCAACTAGTGCCTCAACAATCGCATGTCAAATATCTCGGTATTCATCTAGATCGGCGTTTAACATGGAAATGCCATATAGAAGCAAAATTAACCCAAATGAAACTAAAAGCAATTCAAATTAACTGGCTTATTGGAAGAAATTCTGTTCTTAGTCTCGACTGCAAACTACTACTTTACAACGCTATTTTAAAGCCAATATGGTGCTACGGTATTCAACTATGGGGCACTGCCTCGGCCTCAAATATCGAAAAAATCAAAGGCGCCAAAATAAACTTCTTCGAATAGTTACAGCTGCCCCTTGGTATGTTAAAAACTCAATTATCCACAAGGATCTCAATGTGCCACTGGTAAGGACTATTATTACGAAGTATGCGGTAAAATATTTGAAAAGGCTAGAGTTGCACCCAAATCCACTAGCACGAAATATTTTAAATGATAGCGGTCACTCTCGCTTAAGAAGAAGAGACACTGCAGCACTTACCCATTAAGATGAGCGATAAACACCTACATATGTGAACAGAACCCGTGATGAAGAAAATTTTTGTCTGGCACTGGCAGGACACAAAATAAAGCATTAGGTTAAGATTTGATTAATTATTGTTAGTTCATATTTAATATATGAAGATTCAATAAATAAATAATGAAAAAAAAAAAAAAAAAAAAATTTATAAAATAAAAAAGTGAATATAAAATATAAACACAAGAAATTAAAAATGCATAAGGAATAAGTGGAGCCACAATTAATTTGAAATTGTCAATTGCCAATTGAGGACTTTCTAAGGCAATTGTGTTTATTTTATTAACAAAAAAAAAATCCTTTTTTATATTTTCAACAAATATTTTTGACATTCACTCTAACTTTTTACAAAAACAAAATACATAGTATTTTTCAACAAAAAGGGATAGCTAGCAAGGCGAATTCATCACAGGTAATCTCGGTACTACAACAAGTACAACTCGTACAAAAACCATAAGCAATTTGTTTTTGTAAAATTATTGTACAATGTCAAAAACAAAACAGAAACAAAGATAATAAAAGAGAATAAACAAAATTTTGCATCCAACAGTGATTTTAGCTTATATCCGCAGGGCTTTTAAGACCACCTGTAATAAATTCGCCTTGGATAGCTAGCATTACTCTATCTCATGATGCGGTCACCTTTATAAATTCGCCTTGACCCCGCCCAAAAAAAAAAGTTATAAGTTTGTAGTTTTCATCTGTGTGTATCTATGTATCTGCCCGTTCCATCGTAGAGTAAAAACGGCTGGCCCAATTTTGGATTTTATTTTGTTTGTTTGCAAGATGCCGATCTAGAGTGTTGTTCTTAGCTTTGTTTAAAGAAAAAATATACAACCGATTAGAAGTTGTATCCTCTTTTCTATCTGTATCCTCTTGAATATGTGTGTCTGTGGCACTGTTGCTTCCAAATGACTATATCGATTTTAATTAAGTTTTTGTTGTTTGAAATGTGGATGTATCTAAAATCTTCTTCCGTTAACTTGTCGCTCACTTTAGGTTAAAGTAAAGTTGTTAAAATGGAACACTTTTTATTCAGCCGATGAAATCCTACCTTAAGATATCGGTAATCTGTGAAAATGATCTTAAATATGCATTATCTTACTGTTTTACTTATATAACTTTTTCTTCCAACACATTTTTATTATAATAATTAGTATTGTGGTTATTTTGTTGAACTGTTCATGGGTTTGAATCCAAATTTGGATATTTTTGATATTTAGGCTAAATTTCAGCAAATTTAATTTTCTTTTTATGAAGAAAGGAATTTTACAACATGAAATTAGCTAAAATTTATTTTATAATTTTTTATATAATTTATTTAATTTTTTATAAAATAAATTTTAATTAATTTAATGTTGCAAAATTCCTTTCCTCATAAAAATAGTTTAATAAAAATTAAATTTGATGAACTTTAGCCTAATTAAAATGTTAACATTTTTATTATATGTATTTAAATTTTTTCATCCGATGATAATAGATGAAAATAATTTTCAACTTTTGGGATAAGTGTCATAAGCGTTTTTTATTTTTTTCGAAATGAAAAGAAAAAAAATTTTTTTTTCCAAATTAAAAAATCCAGATGGATAAAAAATGTTTTTATATGAAAAAAAAACAAAAAAGATTGCTTTAAAAGTATTAAAATACGGTATCTGGTTATATTATCGAACTGTTTATGGTTATTTATCCAAATTTTCTTATTTTTAACAGTCTAAAGTTCATTAAATTTAATTTTCATTAAACTATTTTTATAAAGAACTAGCTGGCCCGGCAAACGTTGTTTTGCCACATAACTTATTTCTTTCACATGTAACAGTGTATGCTAGCCAAATTTTAAGAAAAAATTATACGCTATAGTTCTTTCCAGATGTTACACTATTTGCCTACCCAGTTTCAAGAAAATTAATTGATTAGTAAAGAAGATATAGCGATGCGGAGCTTTTACCCCTCTTGCTCTATTTCAAAAAATTAAAAAAAAATCGGTTGATTAGTTACGAAGATATAGGAAGGGGGAGATTTTAGCCCTCTTGCTCTATTTCATGCCCTAAATAATAAAAACTAAAGGCTATAGTTCTTTCCAACTGTAACACTATTTGCCTGCGAAATTTCAAAAAAATCGGTTGATTAGCTACGAAGATATAGGGAGGGGGAGCTTTTAGCCCTCTTGCTCTATTTCATGCCCTAAATAATAAAAACTAAGGGCTATAGTTCTTTCCAACTGTAACACTATTTGCCTGCGAAATTTCAAAAAAATCGGTTGATTAGCTACGAAGATATAGGGAGGGGGAGCTTTTAGCCCTCTTGCCCTATTTAATGCCCTGTCCTCTTTCCGATGTTATAGTGTATGCATGCCAAATTTTAAGAAAGCCGGTTGATTAGTTAACAAGATAGAGGGAGGGGGAGCTTTTATCCTTCTTGCTCTATTTCTCGCCCTAAATAATAAAAACTATAGTCTTTAGTTCTTTCCAATTGTAACACTATCTGCCTGCGAAATTTCCAAAAAATCGGTTGATTAGTTACGAAGATAAAGGGAGGGGGAGCTTTTAGCCCTCTTACCCTATTTCACACCCTATTTCCCTATTCTCTTTCAGATGTTATAGTGTCTGCATGCCAAATTTTAAGAAAACCGGTTGATTAATTTAGAAGACTGGGGAGCTTTTACCCCTATTGCAAAATTTTGCGCCCTCTAGAGATATAAAATATACTCTACGACCTATTGTCATACCTAACAAATACACATACAAAATTTCATAAAAATCGGACAAGCCGTTTCGGAGGAGTTCAAAATGGAGGGCATTTTGTTGAGGGCATTTTGAATGAATGCAGTATTCACTGAAATGGCTATAACTCAATACACATTTAAAGACCGTTGATACATAAAAACCTTGGTATTGACGTCACCTTCCACGTCAACTTTACAGAAACAAAATCGGTTCACGCATTTCAGAAAACATCAATAACTAACACAATGCAACTTATTTTTATATATATAGATTTTTGATTTATAAAAGGTTTATTGAACTAATTTTCATAGAAAATTCGTTTCATAAACCTTTAATTAACCTAAAATGTTTTTTAATATTGGGGTATAAATATAAATCTTAAATAGTTTCGTTTATTTTTTTTAAACTTTTACATTTTATCACACATTCAGAACACATCCAACCCTTAACTTTTTAATTAATAATACATTTTTTATCATTTTTTAGAAAAAGGTTACACTTAAACTAACCATTACAATAAGTTATCACTACAGTCAGTAAACACAAATTGAACAACATAATCCTATGATTTTTCATTTTGAACGAACTGAACTCACGAATATCCTGCGTACAACTGAGCGAGCCACCAATTTAGAACAAAAATTTATAAGAACATTTCTCTACGCGAAGCAGTCCCTTTTAAAAACAACATCAAACCTGAACAAAAGACAAAAGTTAAAAAATTACAATTATCATATTGTTAAGAGTAAAGTTAACAGAAATAAAAGTAAAACATTTTATTAATTTAATTTGTATTTTTTTTTTTTTAATAAATCGCAGCACATCATCACCAGACACGTTCTAGTTAAATAAAAATATTCTGACCATACACACAAACATGTGTGTAAATGCGCATACACACATTCTTATAAAAATGTCTAGTAAGTGGGGACAACAAATTTGTATATAATTTTTTATTTAAATATCCTCTTAACTGCTTCATAGCACAGCATACATTATTATGATCAACATCATTATGATGATCCACCTTTACTGTAAATTTAAAAATAAAATTAAAAAAATATATTGTATATAAAACGGTGTTTATGTAGCAAAACGTTACTTGCATTTCAAGTGGTTACACTAAAAACTTAACATACTCATACATACATACATACATACATACGAACATACTCGTATGTACATATGAACCTTATAATACTTTCGATTTCGTTTGAGAAGAAAAAAAATCGATTTTAATGATTCTGAATAACTGATAACTAGCTTAATGAACTTGTTTTGTTTTTTGAATCGCTCTGTGCTTCAGTAGTTTTCCTTTAAATGTGTTTCCAAAAAAAAATCACTTTCAACATTAAAATTTCATCATTATTTTATCAGGATTATTGCAAGAGAACTTATTTAGTTGCATACATCAATGTTAAGTAAATGAAGTAGTGGTAATGCCAATGGGATCAGTTCTTAAAGCTATGGAACATATTAAATAAGAATTGATTAAGGAAATAAAAAAGCAATTAAGCAAAAAAACAATTGAAACAGTTGTGATTGCAGACCCATGTGTCTCTGTTAATGAATGAAAGGAAAAATGGAGTTATTAATATTCTAAAAAGAGTAAGCAAAAAAAAATAGAGAACCAAAATGCTCACTGATGGTTTATTAATGAGTGAGTATGTACGATTTTAAATTTTGCAACTTATTTCCATTCATTAATATAAAAAATTAAAAAAAAATTGGGAATTTAGCACATCATACGGAATGAAATCTTATTAATAATAATTTTGTATTCCCAAAAATAACATTGATAAAAAACACATTTCGCTTTTTATTCCTTAATTTTTGAGATAATTTAATTTCTTCGATTTTAATCATTTTTCATACATAAAGCCTAGTACTCTGTTCAAATTTGGGAAAAATGTTGAGCAACATTAATTATTTCACACGAAAATGTTGACATGTATCAATGTTACCTATCATGCGAGTTTGTATAATTTGACGATTTTATTGCTACAAAGTATGCGACATTGTTTTGCGTATGTAAAGAAAGCCCACATGTATTTTACCAAAAATTTATTTTTTTTAATAAAATATAAAGTAAATATGGATAAAAAAAAACTGTTAACGGTTGTATTATATTAATTTTGTATTTCTTATTAAATAATCAGTTCATCCTTTTTTGATTTTGCTTTAAATTCCACGTGAAATAAGTGCAGCTTACTTTATTTTACAGTTGTAAACTAATGTTGCCAGAAACATTTCACAAAATGAACTCTACACAGAAAAAACTATTGCCGAATTATTTTCAAACAAACGCTTGTTTGAAAATTTTTTTAATTTCTATAAATTTTTTACTGATTCAAACAATATTATGGTTTGATTTTTATTTAACCAACAAAAATGTGGACAACTCTTAAAAATATAATAAACGCGTTATTGGTGTCAAGTTTTCATAATTTTGTATGAAATATTTAACGCTCTTTAATGTTGTCGTCTTTTTGCATTTTTTATTTGATCGTAAGCAACACTTCTTTATGTGAAATATAAGAACAACAACAAAAAACACACACAGTCTATTTTTGGACGCTTTAAAAAAGTGCAACTATAAGAAAAACAATAGCAGAAACAACATTACAAGAAACAAAATCCCGTATTCAATTTTTTAAAACTGTTTGGTTAAATACATCAAATACAAAAATAGAATGATGACGAAAAACATATCGAGTCGGTCTGCTGCCGTTTTTGGTTACATTTCTTCTTTAGCAAAGGAAAGGATACAGCAACAGAGAGTGATAAAGAAAAACATTGTGTTGTGTAAATAAGACTTCGTTTAAAAATTATTCCAACAAAAAAAATGTGTCTCAAAGCCAGCCGGCGGGGCGGCTCTGCTCTGCCGTCATCTTCTCATACAGTGCTTACTTATGTGCGCGTCATTGCTTGTGCAAAAACTTTTTTTTTTATTTTGAAATTTAGTATATGAATTTCAGTAAACTTTTTGTTTGATTCAGTTAAATTATTTGTTTGAAAAAATCAGTGTTTTTTTTCAATAAACAAAATGCAAATAAATTGTTTGAGTATGCAAATTTGTTTATAGGACCGATTTCAGATAAAAAATTGTTTGATTCTACAAATTTTTTGTTTGAATTGGAAAAATAATTTTTTCTGTGTATCAACATTATTTCATAGATATTTCGCACAAGTTTTTTTCATATGGGTTTTGACAGCATTTCACGTGAAATGTTGAACAGAGTATCAGGCTTTAGGCAAAATAATGGGAACAATTCTGCTTTGGCCTGTGTGTGTATTGCCTAGATATTTTGTTTTTCTTATATTTATTTACTGTCTTTACTAGCAAAAAAAATTTGCTTTTTCGAAGAAAACGTTTTTTATTCTTCATATTTACGAATGAAAACTAAATAGCTAATTTTAGATTTCCCATTCATGAGAAATATCAGATATGTTTACACGAAAAATTTTTAACTCTTAAAAATAATTAGGCGATTCACAAAGTGTTCTATTGTGACATATTGTATGTGTTTGCAAAAATTTCATGAATGTGACATTTGTTTAATACCTCCAATATGACACAATAGAACACTTTGTTAATTGTCTAAGTAAATATCTATTTAAACAATTCAGCAAGTATGGTCGGTCAAGTCTTCTATCCAAACATTACATAAAAATTTACAAATAGGATATACATAATTCCAATCGATATTCAGGCAGAAGTATTAAAGTTAAATGTGCCTGAATAGATCTAGAACTGCAACGAGCATTACAGACTGCTGAAATATTTCCTGAGGTTTTGAAAATTAGCGTGATTATTACTTGTTAAAATATTCAGGTTTACGAAGAAGGACACATATAAAACTTCGTTTTTTTTTAATTTGTATTAAAATAGGTAATTTCGTTTGATGCGGAAATTTTTTTTTCAAGAATTATATAAAAATAACATACATTGGAATGTATCTTATAAATTGTTATCTTTTTAATTAATAAACTATTACCTTTTTAAATTATTGTCTTTTTAATAAATAAATAAATACGAATTCTTAAAAACAAATAAACACCAATCCCCGTATTCATATCGAGCCCTTATATCAAAAATGATTATTAAGGAGAATTTTCATACAAAATGTATTTTGTATGCCTTTATTAAATTTAAAAAATGTTTATGAATACAGGCAAAATTCTTGCCATTTTTGTACTGTTGTTCCAAAATAAAGTATGTGTCTTAAGTCTTTCAAACGCAACTATATTAATGTAAACAAAGTTCTTTGTTTGAGTCTTTAAAGTAAACATGGCTTCCAAAGTAAACAAAGTTTGTTGCTTAAGTTTTCGTTAACCAAATCGAACCACAACAAGATTTTTAGTAAACAAAGTTTGTGTTGTAAGTCTTTCATTATAGCATGGCTATCAAAGTAAATAAGGTTCTTTGCTTAAGTCTTTTGTAATCAAAACACTATTTCTAAGCATTTTTGTTAAAAATTAAATTTTTTTAAAAAAATTTAAAGTATTTAAGATTTTATTATAAATCTGGTAAAGTTTTGCTTTTGAAATAATAAGCCATCAGTTAAAAAGAAATAGTTTTCATATTGAAGATGAAAATATATGCTCTTTTTGATAATTTTTTTTATTTAAATGTATAGTAAATATTAGTGATGTTACGAAAATTCGTATTCGTATAGCTGAATATTCGCCTTTCTTACGACTTTCGTACTCGTGTTCGCTAATATTGAAGCGAATATTTTGTTAATACATTCCTTTGGGATATATTTAGCTCAAGGACCGGAAAACTTTTTGTTATGTTTTTTAAAAAATATTTATCATTGGCGTTCGAAAAATATTTTAAACTGTACAAAAAACAAAAAGAGATAGAAATATTTTGGTTAATTATGTTTCTTTAAATTCAAAATAATAAAGTTATCAAAAAAAAGTTTTTTTTGTACTTTTGTACAAAAAATTACGAACAGAAAATTTAATTTTTCATAAAAAAATAAAAATTTTTTCCGTCTATATAAAAAAAAATAAAAAACAAACAGAAAAAAAAATTTAATTTTTTCAGTACAAAAATATTATTTTGTACATGAAACAGAACCGAAAACTTTAAATTGAACATGACAAAGATAAAAACTTTGATATACGATTATAAAGATTAGATAATAAAGATGAGTTTAATATTTTTTAACGCTGTTTAGCTATTTTTATTGTTTTTTTACCGATTTAGCGATTTCAAACAAGAAACTATAGTCGGTCAAGCCCGACCATATGATACCCTACACCACAGTATTTAAAAACACATCATGCTTATGTGTACATGTAAATATGGATTTATCAATGTTTATAAACTTCATGAAAATCGATTTGAAAGTTTGTGAGAGGCAGAAATTGTCCCCTGCTTCCCCTTGTGGTCCTATTTTTTAAAAACTCTATAGCTAATGTGTCCCTATAGATATGGATCTATCTATGTTTTAAATTTCATTAAATTCGGCTTGATGGTTTCTGAGAGGAAGAAATTTCCCCCTATCTTCCCCCGTAGTCCTACGATTCGGCCCATTTTCAATAGGCTTGGTCCTTGTGCCAATAAGAACCTATGACCTAAATTTTATCATATTATCTCCAAAATTGCGACCTGTACTTTGCGCACAAGGTTACATGGACAGCCAGCCAGCCAGCCGGACGGACATCGTTAGTTCGACTCAGAAAGTGGTTCTGAGTAGATCGGTATACTTTAAGGTTGGTCTAGGACCACTATTGTAAGGTGCTACACACATCAGCACAAATGCATAATACCCTCTCCACTATTGTGGTGTGGGTATAATACATTTTAGAGTTTGTTTCTGATTTTGATTTTTTCCCGAATTTTCGCACAACAACTGGGCAAGAATTCGTTGCGTAAATTCGTCAAATGAGACACAATAAGTGCGTGAACTTGAATTTTTTTTAATTTTTAAAAAACTATTAATTGGGTATGTCCTAAAATCCGTATCCACTCTTAATGGATTTCTTCGAGGGAGTGCTTTAAAACCATGTGAGATAAGGCCATGATGGCTTTATTGCTCAATTGAATGGGAGATAAAGCCATAAAGGCCTTATTGCCTAATCATTGAGAGGTAAGGTCATATATAAATATTTGCGAAATGAGAGATATAGCCATATTTTTTTCGCAAATGAGAGATAAAGCCATATTTTTCCGAATATTGTTATGCATAGTGTAAACATTCTGTAAAAGGGAAAATCCTTAGTTTTCTTTGAAAAACATTTTTTTATTCATGTGACGCACGCAGGAAAACTTAAGTATGCGAAGCCAGATTTCAATACTTAACTTTAGTGTCTCCGGAACTGAAATGAGAAATAAAGCCATTTTCTAATATTGCTAATGTGAGCTAAGGCCATGATGGCTTTATCTCCCATTCAAATAAAAAAAGGCTTTACCTCCCTATTGAATGAGAGATAAAGCCATCATGGCCTTAGCTCACATGGTATTAAAGCATTTTATGCGAATTTTTGCCATTTTTTGCAAACTTTTTTTTTTTTTTTGTTATTTTCCGACATTTTGTTTTCTTTTTCACTCATTTAGCGATTTCTAATAAATTTTAGTGTTTGTTTAAAAATTTGCAATTTTTTCGCGAATTTTAGCCAAGTTCGCAATAGAAGCGAATTGTCCCTGTAATTCTTCACAGATTTCACGATTTTTAATAAATATTGAACTTTGCTATCATGCTGCGCTGTCCCTTTTCCGATTTATTCGTCGTTCGTCTGCGTAAGAAATTGAAAAAAACCTATCACAGAATTCGTTACGCACGACGAATTTCGGTCTGCGCAATGATTGTGTGTACTTTCATATACAACAATGTGTTCTATTTCTGGTGACGAATATTCGTTGTGACTAATTCATCACTCGTCCCAGTTGTGTTTCTTGCATGGATTTGCATTTTTCAAATGAAAAACTTAAATTTAAAGTTTTCAGTTCGTAATTTCTGATGCCTGATTTAGCTACATGCTAGCGGACAAGAAGCTGGATTGCATAATTTCGGTTTTTTTTTAGTTTTTCAATAAGTTAAAGCGTTTTTGAGTTGCGCGAACATATGTTAATCTATCTATACAATATATAATTTCTTAGTATGTCAGGATGTTTGCATGTATGTCCTATTCTTTCCGCAACTTTTTGAAGCCATCTGCTGACATAGGAAGCTAAAATTTGGTACACTTTAAGTACTTTCTCTGCGGAAGATCGTAACGAAGCCATATTTTTGATTTTCGGCTTTTAACTAGTATAACTATAAAGATCTTATAGAAAAGATGTTTTTTTTTATAATATGGGGAACTTTGGGCCCCACCCGGCACAGCTAGGCACCGTCGGATTGACCTGAAAAATTAGATCATGATTTCTTACACCAAACCCCATATTTTAAGCAGCGCAAACAATTAAATTTAAAAAAAAAATCCCATACAAGATGCGACCAGTCTAGTGTACATATCCTATAAAAATAGGAATATACCAAGGAGATGTATATCCTGTTGTTTTCTAAAAAATTAAAAACATAGCAAATTAACCAAAAATTGATACTAATTTCCTTAAAAAAAAGGCATTCAAAAGGCACTGATCTGCAGAAAAAATCGCTTTTAATAAAAAATCTATGGAATATAATGAGATTCAAAATGTTTCGCCCGAAATAAGGCGGTTTTGCTAATACATTTCATAATAACTTGAGAACGAGTTTTCCGATTTTAATCAAAGCACCAATATATGTTTAAGGCCCAACTATTGTATGCTTAAGTTAGCTTAAGCAACTGTTCAAATACATGTAAATTATATGTGGCAAACCATATTGAACTGAAGGAAATTTTTTGTTAAGTTTAATTTATCTGTTATTTGCTTAAGCAAAGTGCAAAACAGATCGCACATTCCGTACGGAATCAAATGTTGTTTGATTTGGTGTTTGTTCTTTTAAATGCATTTGACAAACTTTTTGTTAATTTTTGACTGAACCTTAAGTAAGCTTATAAATATTATAGTTGGGCCTATAGGAATAAAATTTCGTTTAAGTCATACAAATGTTACATTTTCAATTCTTTCAAAATTATTCCGAAAATAATGACGGTTAATTTTGTTCACGTAAAGTTGGTACTTTTTTAGTTTTAAGACATTTGAGAAATACAATTTTTGAAAAAATGATAAATTGTTAAAAAATTTAAGACTGAACTTAATTTTCTTCAAAAAATCATACTGAATACATACCAAAAATGTCACTTTTTGGTGTGGAGTTTAGGTTGGCGAAGTAGCGGCGTGGCACTATTATCCTCTGTCAATGGAAAACGATGATTACTAACATCCTTGGGCGTAAATTGTATGACATGGACCCCAACGAGAGTTGGTTTCAACAGGACAGCGCTGAGTGCTACACAGCTCGTACCATATTGGAGATTCTACAATAGCGATTGGAGTGTATATTATCTTACGTGGAGGTGATGTCAACTCGCCACCAGGTCTTTATCATGTAGAGTATTTATAATTTATCTTAAGTATGACATTTAACTCAATAATGGAAACTATAAAGGGAAATTGGTATTAGAAGTCGGGCCAATTTTTTGTAAATTACCTTAATATTACTTTGCCAAATTTCGTCCAAATACTAACGTATGCAATTGATTTATTCAAGCAATATTGCTTTATGTGAGGGACTCGCATATGGAACAGACAACAGAATACATTCGCTTTTCTGAGTTTTCATACACATATTGCTTTTTCTGATTGCACGGCAAAAAAAACCATTTATGCTATTGCTATGCTTACATTCATTGGTATTACTGATAGCCTTTCTAGTGATATATTTCTACATTGCGTTGTACATATGGACATTTCCGTCAAAAGGTCCACCGTGACCGAAAATTTAAAAGTTATTAAAAGCTGATTATTTTACGATATTGTTATAGAGAAATATTTAGATTTTACTAATTTTATTATTTTACCCATAACTTTGTTCACTTAGATGAACAATCAGACTGCAAAGTTGTGCAATCGTAATTTCTTATTTGTGAGAATGTTTAATTGTATGTTTTCTCTAATATTATTTTCCTTAAAAGAGGTGATATTTGATAAAAAAAAAAAATACCAAAAAAATGTTCTTACATGGTCTGAAATCTAAGGAAGAGTTCAAAGAGAAATATGTTATTCGGATAAATGGTAAATTTTTATTTTGTTTTAATTATTATTCAGTTAAATTATTATGGAAAAAATTTCACGTTCGAAATGTCTCGTATCGACCCAGATTTTGGTTAAAAAAAAAAATACAGGAGATTTTGAAATCAAACCAACGTCATTTTAATGTTACATTGCTACGTAAAATTCTGAAAGTAGTTTGACTAAAAAATTGTGCCAGGTTTCGCAGAATTACACCTTTTTATATATGGCCACCCTCGCGAATGGGTAGTCATCTTGCCGCGATGCGAGGGCTTAAGTACAAGGACGTTTAGAGTCATGCTGGCGGTAGTGACGTCAGTCAAGACCGGTAGGGCCTCCCATGCCAGAAGGGTCTAAACCGAGTACGAACCAAGAACTACCCCCCCCCCCCTGTCTATTAGCGTCTGTTTTCTCCTAGTTGGAGCGGCTAATGACTATGCGTCCGCTGGCCTTTTACGGTCAACTGTTAGGCCTCCTGAAGGCCGTCGGTCCGCAATAAAATCCATCAGCGTCTGTTCTCATATTGAGCGGCTGATGGTCTGCGTCTGTCTCCAGAGGAGTGGCAGGTATTCTTTCGCCTGGCAGTTAGGCATAAAATGCAACCCCAATTCACCCTCCCCCCCCCCCCCCCCCCCCCGAAATGTCCGAAAATTCATGCCCTAAGTATCCGGCAAAGGGCTTCATAATCCCCGGAGACCCTACTACTACAGCGTCGGTATCAGGCTGTAGTATGTTGAATGCTACTGAGACCTCGTCTAGCAAGGTGGTTGCGCCAGGCTCTGCTAGACGGTTAGCTACTAGTGCGCAAAAACACACGACTAAGCCGTCAGGCGGTCGTAAACCAAGCTTGGTGCAGGGTTCTTCGAAACCAGGTACCTCTAAGGCTTCCCAGGTCCGGACGGGAGAAAAACCTGTCAAAACCCCTTCCTCGGGTGCTGGCTTGACGGTACAGACTCAGTCTGCCAGAAATCCAGTTTCCCATGTGCCGAAACCTGTGCAAAGAGAGCACACGAAGAATGATTCGATGTTCTCTGATGCACCTCCCTTAGCCTCTACGGCACCTACCAAAAAACCCCAAAGGCACATAAATGCATCTAAACGGGCCTTCACAACCAGGCGCTCCGCCTACAAAATCATTAGCCGACTTGGCGAAAAACCGGTTGGTGAGCTCACTGAGCAGGAGAAAACTTCTCTTCAGTGGGCAAAAACCCATATTGAGGGTTTAAAACGTGGACCTCCCTCTGCAGAGGAAGGCAATCCTGAACGGAAGCCAACCGAAGCAGCGCCTAAACGGCAACGGTCAGGGGAGGACACACTTCCTGGGACTAAACGGTCCAAATATACGCCTCAACGGCCGCAAAACAGGTCGTACAAAGATGTGGCTAAAGACCACCTCATTTGGGCGATTATTGACCGCAACGCCAGTGACGGCACCATTTCATCCAAGAACTGGAAGCTGGTTGTCGTCGCACTTAGTAGGGCGTTCCTTAATGTCTTAAGGGGTAACCCTGGACCACCACCACAATGTGAAGATGCCGGCTGGTATCAAGGTCACATTAAACTGATAGCGTGTGCAGATGAGCGTTCAGCGCTGCTGTACAAGGCTGCCGTGGAGTCCCTGGGGGAAGTTTGGCAGGGCGCTAAGATTGAGGCAATACCTCTGGCCGATGTACCGCAAAGGCCCAGATCTATTGCCAAGATCCCCGCTGAGCCATCCGAGCCCAAGGAGATCCTGGAAATTATACAGATCAGTAACCCCTAGCTACCCACACAGGACTGGAAAGTAGTGAGGGTTTCTGAATCTGTTGAAGAGTCCAGGAAGGCCACTGTTATAATAAACAGTGACTCTCTGCCGTCACTTCGGAAGACACAGGGGAAGATATTCTATGGATTTGGAACTATCTTCCTCCGAGTCTACAAAGGTGATGACAAAGGGAAGCCTCAAGCTCCGGTGACTACCACAACAGCAACAGCATCAACGGAGCATATGGAAGACGATTCCGCTACGTCATCGGCCAATGAAGACACTCAATCGGTAAGTGGACTTGTGGGTAACTTCTTTGGCAAGATGGAAGTGGCGGACGATGAGGACATCCTTCTGGAATCGGACGACGACCCAGAGGATGCCAACGTCACAGTCGTCCATAGCGATGAACTATGATGAAGGTTACACAAATCAACCTTCATCACTCTAAAGCGACGTCAGCTGCCCTTCTCCTCCGATTGGCTTCAGGCACGGAGGAGCTTATATGTATCCAAGAACCATTGTTGTATAGAGACAGGGCTTGCGGACTCAGTTTAGAGGGCTATAGTACTCTGTACGCAGCCGATCAATGTAAGACCAGGGCTTGCGTTATGGTCAAAAACATCCTTAAAGCTTTCATTCTTTCTGATTTTAGCGATAAGGACACCTGCACTGTCGCAGTAGAATGCAGAACCAGAACAGTTTGGTTCATGAGCTGCTACATGGCACACGATCAGGGTGCTAATCCACCAAACTCCACAACCAGGAAGGCGATGTCGTATGCCAGCAGGCGCAACATCCCCCTAATAATATGTGCTGATGCTAATGCACATCATACCATCTGGGGAAGCTCGGATGTCAATCCACGAGGTGAGTCGCTTTTGGACTTCATAGTAGAAAATGAACTAACAGTAGTTAATAGGGGTAGTGAGCCCACCTTTATTGTAACTAACAGAAGGGAGGTTCTTGATGTTACGCTTATTAGTGATAAGTTCGCGGATATGATTAGCGATTGGAATGTGTCAAAGGACTGTTCCCTCTCTGATCACATGTATATTGATTTCAATTTCTCCTTTAGAGTTGATTCAGCTAAACCCTACACGAATAGAAGAAGGACCAACTGGTCTATCTATGCGAGTGTACTCGAGGACAAGCTGCCTATGGGCCCGGTTCTCATAGACAGTGTGTCCATGCTCGACTCCGCAGTGGAGTCTTTGACTGGTGTCTTAATTGAGGCAACGAACGAATCCTGTAAAAGAATCGACAGGAAGGGCAAAGCTAAGCCCATATGGTGGAATGCCGAGATTGCTGAAAAACGCAAAGAAAGCAGGAAACTCTTTAATGAGGCAAAACGTAATGGTGTTTGGAACAGTTACAAGTCCTCAGTAAATGGATTCAAAAATCTTATAAGGAAGGCCAAGAGACAGTCATGGAGGAATTTCTGCAGCGACGTGGAAAACTCCTCGGAGACAAGTCGGCTACGTAAGATTTTATCCTCTAAACCAGCTATTCCATCGTATATACGGAAGATGGACGGATCCTGGACCACAAACAGTCGGGACTCCCTTGAGGTCCTGATGAATACACACTTCCCAGGTTGCACTGATGATGTGCCTAGGGAGGTAACATTTACTGGCACTCGGGATATCTCTAATATTCCGATAACTCGCCATCGTGTGGAATGGGCGGTCAAAAGCTTCCATCCCTTTAAATCTCCAGGTCCGGATGGCATTATCCCAGCGGATCTACAAAAGAACCTGGGAATATTGATGCCATGGCTCTTGGCAATTTTTAGAGCCTGCCTGAGTCTCTCATATGTCCCATTAACTTGGACAACATATAAGATCGTCTTCATCCCCAAGAGTGGGAAGACATCTCACACTATGGCTAAGGACTTTAGACCAATTAGTCTATCCTCCTTTCTACTGAAAACACTGGAGAGGATTTTGGATAGTCATATTAGATCATCGTTAGGACACAATTCCTTGTCACTGGCTCAACACGCCTACACGAAGGGAAGGTCCACGGAAACTGCGCTTCACTCATTGGTGGGCCACATAGAGAGATCCCTGCACTACAAGGAATTTGCCTTAGTTGCATTCCTAGATATTGAGGGCGCTTTCAACAACATTGAACCTGAATCGGTTATTAACGCAATGAGACATTTGGAAATCGACCCGGCGATTATTCAATTTGTCAGCAGTATCCTGCACTTCAGGCGTATTGAATCCAACTTGGGCGCCTCGAACATCTCCAAGGTTGCGACTAGGGGCACCCCGCAAGGCGGTGTACTCTCACCATTACTTTGGAATCTGAATATGAATACCCTACTCAGGGCCATGGAAAGGACGTGCTGCAGAACGGTTGCTTATGCGGATGACGTTGCAGTTGTGGCTCTGGGTAAAGATCCCAGACTATTGTCTGAACTAATGGAGTCCGCATTGGACGTCCTAACAAAATGGTGCCAGGGATGTGGACTGGATGTAAATCCTTCCAAAACGGAACTGGTACTTTTCACAAGGAGATACAAAATTCCCAAATTTGATACCCCGAGGATAAAGGGGATCTCGCTGGAACTGTCTGACAGCGCCAAGTATCTTGGGCTAATATTGGACAGCAAACTGAACTGGAGGATGAACACCATTTCCAGGACTAATAAGGCGGCAACTGCATTATATTGCTGCAAAGGGGCCATTGGCCTAAACTGGGGAATTAACCCGAGAAATGTATATTGGTTATACGAATGTGTCATTAAACCCATTCTATTCTACGGGGCAGCTGTTTGGTGGCCGGCACTCGAGGTGAAGAGTCATCAAATAAGGTTTGAACGTACAATGAGAATGGTGGCGATAGCGGTAACAGGTGCCATTAGAACAACCCCCTCTAAGGCACTGTTTACGATTTTAAACTGGTTACCACCAGACATTTTGGCGAAAAGTTTAGCTGTGAACGCGGCGGTAAGACTAAGGGCCACCGGAGCATGGAGGGATTACAATATCGGACATGCTAATATTCTGAACGAAATTAATTGGAACATGGATGTTGATTATGTCACACCCGAGCCAATCTTTGATCCTGGCTTCACGGTAAGCATTTTGGATAATGTGGTTCACTATGATGACCTACAAATTCCCGCGAACGCGATTCAAATTTTCACGGAGGGGTCTAAAACACTGTGTGGTGTCGGTTCTGGCATATACTCCGAGCAGCTAAACTGGAGCATTCCTATAAGGCTGCCGGACCACTGCAGTGTCATCCAGGCCGAGATAATGGCCATCTACACAGCCGCGAGACGCATCCGGTACGGTGATATATCTGGAAGGGATATTCACATTATTACCGACAGCAAGGCGGCCATAAGATCCCTGGAGAATGTGTTCATCACATCGAGAATTGTCCGAGAATGCCGGATGTCTCTGGAGGAGATAGCGAGACATTCACTGGTCACCCTTAATTGGGTCCCCGGACACAGGGACATACCGGGGAACTGCATGGCGGATTCGATGGCGTATGCAGGTACCACCTTGAATCGAGACGGCTCGACATATAATGTAGGTGTTTCACTCCCAAGGAGTAAGCAACTCATTGCGCACAAGTTTCATATCATCGCCAGTCAGAGGTGGCTCGTTGAAACTACCTGTGGGGAAACCAGGAAAATCTGGCCCATCATAGATGAAAAAAGGACACGGCGGGCATTACAGCTGTCCAGACATCATCTTAGAAACCTGATTGCGGTTATAACCGGCCATTGGCCCATTGGGAGGCACGCCCAGAGGCTGGGGCTCCCTTACAATGACTTATGTAGAAGTTGCGGCGAGGAGGAGGAGGAAGAGTCAACGGAACATCTTCTCTGTAATTGCCCGGCATTCGGAGATCTAAGACTCAAAATGTTTGGTCGAAGAGCCCTTGGGGACAAAACTTGTCTCTCTGATGTTGATGTAAACAGGATCCACTCCTTTACTGAATCGACCGGATGGCTGCGTGGGAGCACTAGCAGCCAGACAACATAGGACCCATGGGAGACGGTGTGACATGGTAACACAACGGGAACTAATTAATGGACCCACGTGAGCTGTGCTTGATCACGGCTGCCAATGGAACCTAACCTAACCTATATATGGCCACAAAAACTACTTCTATTTTTGCCGCGTTCGAACCGCTTCTTCTTCTTTTGCCATTATCTTTGACCTAGAATCGCGCCTTCCATAAACTTTAGCATAGATAACAGTGCTTTCTTAGTGCTATAATTTAAGCGTTAAGAGAACGTAAAAATATTTGTTGTTTAAAATGTTATTGCATTTTTGATGCGTACGACTGTCACGTTCAACACTTTGGATTTACCCATATGTCAAAAGACGACATGTTCTGATATAAGACAATTAAAAACAATCACGCTATTTGTTCAGTTATCGTTGATGTTTATGAATAATACTTGCATTAGAGCTGCAGAGCTGACGTAAATTTATTTTTTTATGTCCACACCTCAATAGTGGAGAGGGTATAATACATTTTTGCTGTTAGTTGTAACACCTTAAAACATTAGTCCTAGACCCACCTTTAAGTATACCGATCGAATCAAAATCACTTTTTTTTTATTAATGTTTATTTAAGTTAAATTCATCTACTTAAACTACAAATAAACAAATAGTATTTATACAATATTATTTATACACAGTCCCATAGTCGAGCCCTCTAGTATACTTAAAATATTTACATTTTTTTTTTTTTGGAAATTTTATATACATATATATATGGGCATTTCCACCGAAAGGTCCACCGCAACAAAAAAATTATAAGTTCTTGAAAAGACTTTGTTTTATCATATTTTACCAGGAAAACAATCAAATTTAATAAAAGTAAAAAAATTTTATATTTATTTATAACCCATTTCAAGATTTATGAATGCAAAGTGGAACAAGTGCAACTTTTCTTATTTGGATATTTCTATTGTACTTTTTGCTATGATAACAGTTCTTTAAGAGAGACATTGACTTTTTCTCTCTAAAACAGCGGTGGGCGCTGGATTACGAAGTTTTTCGGGTCTTTACATTTACTACTTTTAAACTTAAAAAAAGTATGTTCAAAATAGAGAAAATAAATAAAAAACTATTTTTTAGCAGTCAAAACAAGAAGAAACAACAATATTTACATTGAAATCAGAATGTGAAAAAATTTACCGTATAACACATACACGTGTTTGTGTGATGTTGTTTTCGCTCATTTACTACTGCCCACCAGTGTTACCGTTCGCCCGACTAAAGTCGCAATTTGACCCTTTTTCAGGGGTCTGCGACTTTATGTGAGACTTTTTTTTATCACCGGCTTTTGCGACTATTTTAATTTTTCTGCTACTTTTTACCCTTTTTGTTAAGATTCTTACAAAACATTCAATTTTCTTATTATTTGTATCAAAAAAAAAAAATTCGTCAAAATAGCCTCGTCAAAATTTAAAAACAATTCATAAATTATTGTTCATTTGGCAACACTTTTATTACATTTTTGCAACCTTGTCATGTATACAACGTATTTGAGGCGAATTCAGTTCAAGGTGGTGGCAAGTTTTGACAGTTCGGACCAATTTGTTTTAATTTGTCAGTGCTTTGTTAGCAATGCAATGCAAAAAACCTCTGTTGTTTCTGTTGGTTTTGGATTGTTGTAGTCTTAGCACCACCTGTAGTTTTCGAATCGTAAACACTAGCAAAGCAATGTAAAAACATGCAATTCAATGCTGTCATCTTTAAATTTAATAGACAAAGATATAGAAGACTGGATTCCATGTGATGAACTTATTTCTAAATATAGAAATAAAATTTAAAAAAAGTAGTATTTATGTAGGTATGTTAAGAAAAAGAAATATTGCGCCAAGACCAAACGAACGAAATTAAAGTAAAATTTTCAAGGGGCTTTAATTGGACAAGTTTAAATTTTGTCAAAAATATGTTAACCTTTACTTTTTTGGCTTGTTTTTAAACAGAAATTCTACTCCTTTGACCTTGGCAGCATACGACAAATTTATTAAACTTAAGTAAATGTTTTCACTATACATGAAAACATGGACAAACATGTACATTGTTATGAAATATGATAAAAATGAATTCTGCAATAAGCTTTTTGTTTCAATTGTTTTGTTATGCTTTTTATTAATAAAAAACGTTATAAAAAAGATGTGCGACTTTTATTTTCTGAAACGACTTTTTTGTGCGACTTTATTTTTATAAAACAACCTTTTGTGCGACTTTTCAAAAATTCCTAACGGTAACCCTGCTGCCCACAAACTGAAAATCTTGAATTCATTGTTTTATGCATAAAAAGTAACAAAGGCAGCCCGAAAAACAAATACAACAGAAAGAAAAAAAATAAAATTGTATTCAGTTGATTAATAAATTTCAACAAAGCAGGGCTTTTGCGCATGTTGTTATTTTGGCAAATTTTGCAATTTCGTAGTGGTACACAGACAATAGCTCTGTTTCTTTACTCTTCTTTGGGATCCCTCGGGATCCCAATTTGCACGAAAAGCGTTCCCGTACTTTTAATTTGTGTAAATGAGAGCGGATTTGAGAGAATAAAATTCTTCTTCTTCTTGCACGAAACAGCCCAGACTTTTTCTTCGTGCAAATTGTGTAAATTGTCAAACAGCTGTAAAACATAAACAAAACAATAAAATGCAAAGGAAAAAAATCATGAACCAAATTTTGGGAAAAGTGTTGTGGAGTAAAATAATGTACTAAAATATTGTTACGAAAGTTAAATTATCTTAGAATTATTTATAGTTATAGTTATAAGTTATCTTGTAAGTTATAGTTTTATGTTACTTAAAATTTTCATGTATAATTTTCAACACAACTGTTATTTTAAAAATAATTCCTATATAAATTTCCCAGTAATTTCTAGAAATGGTTATAGAACATAATAAATAGTTTTTACGGGAAGGTTCAGGAAAAATCTAGAAATAATTATGAAATATAAAAAGGGGTGACTCATGTAAAATTAGTTTAGTCTGTTTTGAAAAACGGTTCTGTTCGTAACTAACAATTGTGAACAAAATAATTAATTTCAATAAAGTTTGTTAAGTTGAATAAGTGTGTGTTTTTATTCGGATTTGCAATTAAAAGAACTCAAACGCGTTTATTAAAGGAAAAACGTAACAATATAAAGTTTTATGTTGAAATTTTAGGAAAACATAATGTTAGTTATTGTAAAAGTGTTTGTTTGATTTAATTTTTGGTAAAATTAGTTTATTTCTGCAGACAATATACAATTTTTCAAAAGTGGCATAAACTTTTATTGTTTTGTAAAAACTATCAAAACAATGACTTTTTATTTTGTGCTTAAAATATGGTTTTTTCTGTTCCCGTACTTTTGTGTAATTTTGTATCTTTATGAGAGAAATTTATGCTTGCTCTCATTTTCACGAACTTTACCCAAAAAGTAAAGAAACAGAGCTAATATATTTATTGTGTTGTGATCAAGCTGTGCTTATGTATGTTTTTTTCAGCTTGTTTTAAAAACGTTTCAGCAATCATGTGGGATGATGAATGATATAATAATCAAGTTTTTTTTATTGAATTCCTTTTTTTTTGCATATTAACATAAAAATAGTACACATTTTGAAGTTTTTGCACACGGTCTTTTCGATTTCAGGTGACAATACGCATATACAATATTTTACCGTTAATGAAAATTTGATGAATTGTATAATAATAATATTTTTACTGAACATTTTTTTTGTTTTGCATATTTACATATAGTTTGAACAACTTTTCAAAAATTTCTCTAAGTGTAAATCAATTGATTTACTCTCTTTTATTCAATGTTCTCTATCTGCCCTTCGCTGCTCTAAAACCTTTCGGAAGGTACAACGAGTCAAAATAGAATGCACTAGAAACTATGCGATTGCAAATAACTGTAATTTTTTTCTTTGTATTATCTCATATTTCGATGTCATGTGCGACATTGTAAACCATCATTTTCTATCAATGCGTCGAAAGTAAAAGTAAAAAGCTCATCAAATTACCAGGCCAAACAGAGATTTTTTATAATATTAAAATAAAAATAAAATTTCTGTTAAATAGCAAGATTTGTGATCTTGGTACTTATATAAAGTTGTTCACGTGCGACATCGTAAGTGTGAAAATTAATAATTTGAAAATAACTTTTTATATGTATATGTAAATGATTTATTTATGTTAATATATACATTTCAATCATTTAAATCTAGATGAGCAAAAAAGCACTAAATTCAAAAATAAAGCCATATTCTAGCCATTAACAATGATATACGATACGATGAGATGACGATGCTATATATGTATATAAAAAAAAAAGGGCTGTAATTTAGGGCGTGGCAAAAACAATTTTTTTTTTTAAGTTTTTCAAACTTAATAAATATACCTTTTATTTTAGGGCGTGACTGATGAAAATATTATTGCTTGTATTGGCTTCTACCTGATTTAATGTAGTATGTGTGTGAAAAAGAAAAAAGGGGCTTAATTTGTAGGCGTGTAATAAAAGTTGGCATATTAAAGTCTATACATACGTAGTTTTAGAAGGACTTTCTTGGCACGTAAAAAAAATTGGACATTTGGGGGAAGAATCCGAGATGGCATAAGTGGCGCCCAGAATTTGAGGTCGGATTAAAAAGTCACTAAAGACAAAAATGAAGCCACTATCAAGCCATGAAAAACGATATGCAATATGATGAGATCGGACTTTAATTGGCAGCGCTAAATATAAAAAACCAAAAGGGCTATATTTTGGGGCGTGGGAAAAAATGTTTCCTGTTTTAGAAACTTCATTGACATATCTTTCATTCTAGGGGGTGACTGGCACAACTTTTTTTTTTTTGTATGGAGGTCGATCAACATATATATCATAATGGAAAAAAATGTCATGTGCGACAGATCACGTGCGACAGCGATTAAAGCTAAATAAAAAAAAGTATACATTATTTTTATTTAAAATGACATTTTGCATTCAAATATTGCCTCAGGTTTCGCTGAAATCGGCATTGGAAAAAATGGCCACAAAAACCACTTCTGTTTTCGTCACGTGCAAATGCCTTGTTTTTTTGCCATTTTCTTGAAAACGAAACAATTTATCAAAATGAACAATAGCATCAATTATAGGGCTAATTAAAAGCTATAACTTGAATCTATTGCCAAAATAAACGTACGTTTTATTTTGACTTTTTTTAACTTTAAATGTGTACGATGGTCACGTTCGACATGATGGAAATGACAATATATACATATAATTTATTGCTTCTATGCAATCAATTTCAAAATCACTTTCTGAGTCGATCTAACGATGTGAAGATATTTCGATGTTAATAGATTCTAATTAGCAAAAGGACCAAGTCTATTGGAAATGGGGCGTATTGTTTTATAATTTCACATAGCCCCAATACAAGCTTCTTTCCTTTATGCCCATAAATCGTCTTACTATGCTGTTACTTAAATTATATGTAAATTTATAATCCATACATATTTTTTGCAATCAAAATCATGTTACCAAATTTTATTGGAATCGGTACATATTTGACCATAGCTCCCATACAAATAATACCCCAAAAAAAAAATTTAATGCCATAACTTCCTTACTGAACAACCTAAACAAAAGCGGCAAGCGTTTTTTTAAACATGAAAATTTTATTTAAATATAATTTCAATAAAACAAACTGACATAGCGATCTGTCAAATAAGATTTATCAGCCGGGTGGTTTCTAATTCGCATTCTAATGGTTTGTTTCGTATAAATTATATGCAAATGAGAAGTTTTGACATACAAAAAACGCTTCCGCTCTTATTTAGGTAGCTCAGTTACAAATGTTAGTATTTACATAAAAATTGGTGCCAATGAATTTTACTATAGCCACTATGACAAAATGCTGTACTGGTGAGCAGTGTTACCGTCGGATATTTTTAAAAAGTACCAAAAAAAAGGGAGATCTACAAAAAAGGTGGCACCAAAAAGATGATTTTAAAAAAATGGGCACATCTTTTAAAATTAAAATAAGTACACCACATTATGTATTTTTTACGTTTTTTTCTATTTATTATAATTTTAAATGGCATAAAAACATAACAAAAAACATTGTATAGTAATTATGTATACTAAAAAACAATTGATTATTACAATAGACATACACACTTAAGGCCGCTTTAGCCGACCGTAAATGTAATTAAATGCAATGTAAAGTACCGTAACGTACTGTAAGCTCGTTTGTGCACTTATAGAACATGTAAGAACGTGTCAGCTGTTTTTCACAACCAAAAACAAAAAAGCATTAGTATACATAAAACAACACACACAGTGATGAGAATTAAAAATGTTGAAATGGTGACCGCTTTGCAGAAGAAGTACCAAGTGATTTAAATTCATAGTATTAAAACTGTATTTCTTCCATGTATAAATAAATAATTTAATATTTGATATTAATATAACAGATTTACAAAAAACAAATATTTATTACATCATATTCGTACACATGGTCTTACATTAATTTCAAAATTTGCATACACCTAAACAAGGTTTTAATACTATTAAAAACCAGACTTTGTTTGTTTGTGGATATGTCTACATTTGTTAATTTTATACATCTAAACATATATTTGTATAAATGAAAATATATATGGATTGTAACTTATTTTGTCAAAAGTCCACAGATATTATAACTGAAAAAGTACCAAACAAAAAGAGTGATTTTACCCGCATTGCATTTAAAATATAAGCAGCCCATCACTATCTACAACTGTCACGTAACCTCGTAATGAAATTCTATTTTCTACAGGTTGGCACGTTACGGTTAAGTGACATTACAGTCAGTTAAGCATTTGCATTGCTTTCCATATAACAGAAACGATCAGCTGTTTACATTACATTTACATTTCTACATTTACGGTCGGCTAATGGGACCTTTACTTTCAAATGGCTCATTTGTTTTAAAAACTAAAATAAATATAATTAGTATTGTGGTTATTTTGTTGAACTATTTATGGTTTTTAATCCAAATTTTTAATATTTTTAATTAGGCTTAAGTTCATCAAATTTAATTTTCATTAAATTATTTTTATGAAGAAAGGAATTTTACAACATGAAAATTAATTAAAATTTACTGATAAATTTTCATTCTTGTCCCAATCTGGGCTCGAACCCAGGCGTTTTTACGGACAGGTTACCCTGACATGTTTCGATTGCAACCACTCAATCTCCTCAGAGGGCTTGCCGTTTAACACTCGCAGCCATCGACGACTGCTGACGTCATTAGTCAAACATCAATCCTTAAACCAAATTGTATTTAACCTTTGGTAGATCGAAATTTGCTTTGAATGATTATCTATTTTAATTTATTTTACATGTTCTTCCTTTACTTCTGTTTTTTCGTACTTTTGTCAAGAATTCTTCTTGAAGTTCAAAGTACATATTTTATTTTGTTTTTTCATTTTTTTGTCTTTCTTTTTCTTGCTGACCTTTTCAGCACAACTTGAAGGACAAATGCAAACATAGAGCTCGTGCCTAAGCTTTAACAATAATTAGTATTGTGGTTATTTTGTTGAACTATTTATGGTTTTTAATCCAAATTTTTAATATTTTTAATTAGGCTTAAGTTCATCAAATTTAATTTTCATTTAATTATTTTTATGAAGAAAGGAATTTTACAACATGAAAATTAATTAAAATTTACTGATAAATTTTCATTCTTGTCCCAATCTGGGCTCGAACCCAGGCGTTTTACGGACAGGTTACCCTGACATGTTTCGATTGCAACCACTCAATCTCCTCAGAGGGCTTGCCGTTTAACACTCGCAGCCATCGACGACTGCTGACGTCATTAGTCAAACATCAATCCTTAAACCAAATTGTATTTAACCTTTGGTAGATCGAAATTTGCTTTGAATGATTATCTATTTTAATTTATTTTACACGTTCTTCCTTTACTTCTGTTTTTTCGTACTTTTGTCAAGAATTCTTCTTGAAGTTCAAAGTACATATTTTGTTTTGTTTTTTACTTTTTTTGTCTTTCTTTTTCTTGCTGACCTTTTCAGCACAACTTGAAGGACATATGCAAACATAGAGCTCGTGCCTTAGCTTTAACAATAATTAGTATTGTGGTTATTTTGTTGAACTATTTATGGTTTTTAATCCAAATTTTTAATATTTTTAATTAGGCTTAAGTTCATCAAATTTAATTTTCATTAAATTATTTTTATGAAGAAAGGAATTATACAACATGAAAATTAATTAAAATTTACTGATAATTTTTCATTCTTGACTCAATCTGGGCTCGAACCCAGGCGTTTTTACGGACAGGTTACCCTGACATGTTTCGATTGCAACCACTCAATCTCCTCAGAGCGCTTGCCGTTTAACACTCGCAGCCATCGACGACTGCTGACGTCATTAGTCAAACATCAATCCTTAAACCAAATTGTATTTAACCTTTGGTAGATCGAAATTTGCTTTGAATGATTATCTATTTTAATTTATTTTACATGTTCTTCCTTTACTTCTGTTTTTTCGTACTTTTGTCAAGAATTCTTCTTGAAGTTCAAAGTACATATTTTGTTTTGTTTTTTCATTTTTTTGTCTTTCTTTTTCTTGCTGACCTTTTCAGCACAACTTGAAGGACAAATGCAAACATAGAGCTCGTGCCTAAGCTTTAACAATAATTAGTATTGTGGTTATTTTGTTGAACTATTTATGGTTTTTAATCCAAATTTTTAATATTTTTAATTAGGCTTAAGTTCATCAAATTTAATTTTCATTAAATTATTTTTATGAAGAAAGGAATTTTACAACATGAAAATTAATTAAAATTTACTGATAATTTTTAATTCTTGACTCAATCTTTTTATGGACTTTTAACCTATTTGTTACTTTATTTTTGATTAAAGCTAACTTATTTAAAACACGCTCAGCAGAAGCACTATTGTGTGAAAATTTTAAAATATGAGAGATCAATTTGTACAAGTTTGAATATATATACAGGTATACTCACCAAATCTATTTTTCAATTTCACGCCAAAAATCTTCAGCATTCGAAATTTTAAATATGTGGTCATAACTCGTGTCATTTACTTTAATCTTTAGAAGTTTAAATTCATGTATACATGAATCAGGGTCAGTTATAATATCTTTAAACTCTGAAACTAATTCGAAAAAGATTATATCTTCATTAGACACTTTAAATAATAGGTCTAAATACTTCAACATATTGAGGTTTTTGTTTTTTATATCAATTCTTTACACAATTTTTGGTAAAAACTTAGAAAACTTTTAATGTCAATTACACAAATTTTCGAAAAGTTTTCGGTACACAACAGTTCGGTTTCTGCTTCACGACCAATATATATATATGCGCGATATCTTTACCCCCTTATTCATAATAAATAAAAGTGGTTAACAGAAAGTTTATTCAACCGATTTTCAGCTAACCACGCATGACAAGAAATAAAATTTCATATAAACTTGCTTACATATACATATATTAAAACAGTTTTACTTATATTAAAGCTGGGAGTTATAATAAAACAGAAAGAAAAAAAGTATCTTTTCCTAACGTAAAAAGTATCAAAAAAGTGGCAAGAATCACAAAAAGTACCATATTTGGGTGCATTTTGTAAAAGTGGCCAAATAGTATCCAAGCAGTCGAAAAAGTGGCAAATTGCCACTTTAGTGGCACCAACGGTAACGCTGCTGGTGAGTCCAAAATTAACCACAGGTCCCATATAAACCACATTCCTTAAATTACCTAAAGGCAAACAAGTTTCATATAGACACGGAAAGAAGTTTATTTTCTTAAGTAATCAATTTCGTTTCTTAAAACAAGAAATGCAAAAGTAGCTAGTTCTTATTATAAATAAGAAATATATTTCTGAGAGCTGCATTTATTTAAAATTAGTCTGGTTTTCTTGATTTTTAAATAGAATCGAATTTCTTTCATCAAGAAACAAATTCTAGGGATTTTTTAAAAGTTTTCAGAAAATATTCAGGAAAGTTTGGTTTGATTAAAGCTATTTTTATTTGAATCGGGATATCGAGCAAATCAAATAAAAGTTAATTAATTCATATCACATTTTCGTAAAGTAACTAATACTGCACGTTTTAATGTTTTATTTTTTTAAAAGCAAAGGTCTCAGTAAGTTTATATAGAATTGATTTTGCTTTTGAGTGCAGTTACTTAATTTCAAAGACCAAACACGTATTTGAATTGAGTTAGTATAACTTACTTTTTTTGAGAAAATTTCAAGAAAAAATTTTCTTGTTACAAGATTCTCTTATTAAGGATAATAATATTACAATATTTGAATCGAGTAAGCATTGCTTCAGAAAACTTAAAATTTATTTACTTGGATCGAGTTATTGTTTCTTAAGTTTTGCAAGAAATATTTTTCTTAAGCAATTACCTTAAGGTATGTTCAGACTAGGGTTTTTTCCCGGGATTTCCCGTCCCGGGAATTTCAATAAATTCAATAATTATATTTCCCGCTTTTCCGGGATTTTTCATGCGGGATCCCGGGAAATAAAAAATTCCTCATAGTTTAAGAAAACAGCTATTTATACTTTGAAATTTAGTTTTCTATTCTCTTAAAATAAGCATCTGTGGATGGGTTGTCGATTAGGTCAATTACAAGAAGTGAGTACATACGTAAATCAATGTCTCCTGATGCAATAAATCTACTTAAAGCAGAATAGGCAGTGCAACAGTAGATAATTAATAAATTTAGTGAAGTGAAAAGTTAATAAAGAACATTAATTCAAAATAAGATGCAGGTAGTAAGCAGATACCTAAACATATAGCTCCTTTATTGCAACATAGTCATATCTACAAAAACAAATGAACTAGGCAAAATGCGATTGAAGTTTTCAAAATGTACCGATTTAAGGATATATTTGCTATAACTTCGGTTCAGTTTGAGATAAAATACGAGAAGGCATGAAGGAGCACTTTGCTTAAATAACTTACAATTTTTGATTTTTTGAGATATGACTATGTTGCAATGAAGGAGCGATATGTTTTTTAGGTGATAAACACAAATTTTTTTCAATTTGTGTTGGTTTATATACCCTTGAAGTGCGGGGAAACCGAAATAAAAAAAAAATTTGGAAACTCGTGTAAGATACTACAACATACAATTTGAAAAACACATTGTCCTAAAGATTACACATAGACCTAATGAAATGAAAAGGTGTGTAAGAGGTTGATGCTATTTTTTGCATGAACCTTGACATACATTTGACTGATATAGACGTTGTTTATAAAAAAAAACGGTGCACTTTTAACTATTTATCCAACCTCGGTAAAAAAATTAACGAAATTTTTCGGAAACATGGTCATTAGTAAATAAAATAATCAATATACTTTTTGACGACTTACTTAGCGCTTTGAGTGTGTCAGAAAGTTATTTCCTAAGCCGTTAAAAAATGTTAACATATTTATTTAAAATATTTTATCTATTTTATGAATTAACTTTTTGATCTCATATCTTGAGTACCTCAATTTGTGTTTGTTTTTATTATTGTTTTATGAATTAAATTGTTATGTTTATCTTAATTTTTTATCTTGTATCTAGAGCATAATAATAATACGGAATTTACATATAAAACCGTAAGGTAGTAATAATTCAAGTTCCTCTTTTAATCTTCATTTAATTTTGTAGTATTTACCTTACGTTTTTTTATAAAAGTTTTTTTTCATTATTTAACAACAAATTTACTGTGTATTATTTATATGGAGCGAGATTCCGGGATCCCGGGAAATTCAAAAAAATTTCCCGGGTTTCCGCGACCTAACAAATATTCAAATTAAAAAAATTAACGTAGTTTTTACCAGTTTCTATTGATTTACTTAACTTTATCTGTAAGAAGATAATTGTCTAATTTAATATAGTAATTGTAAACTGATGTTTTATCAAGCCAAACGTTTTGCAAAAGCAAATAATTTTTTAAATAATACTAGTGGTTACGTGTAGGACGTCAAATAATTAATAGATGTGAACATAGCTTTAGAGGTGGCATGTCATAGTCATAGTCCAGTTTCATAGTGTCCTTCGGCCGGGCGAAAGAATTTTCTACTCTATGGTATAACAAAGATCGGCTTCGCTAACAAAAGTTTCTCTGCACAATCGGCTTTCGGCTGGGCGCAAGGATGTTCTCCTTTCTGGTATAACAAAGACCGGCTTGGCTAACTAAAGCTTCTCTGCACAGCGGCCTTCGGATGGGCGCAAGGATGTTCTCCTTTCTGGTATAACAAGCACCGGCTTCGCTAACTAAAGTTTCCCTGCATAGCCGACCTTCGGCCGGCCGCAAGGTTTTTCTACTCTATGGTAAACCAAAGACCGGCTTCGCTAAAGTATTTCTTCCTTTATGGTATAACAAGTACCGGTTTCGCTAAGTTAAGCTTCTAAATTCTGCCTTGTTTCCGAACGAAGGCCGACTTCGCAGATAAGCTTTAGTTAGCGAAGCCAGTATTTGTTATACCATAATGGAGAAAATCCTTGCACCCGGCCGAAGGCCGGCTATACAAAGAAGCTTTAGCTAGCGAAGCCGGTGTTTGTTTACCATAGAGGATAAAATCATTACGCCCGGCCAAAGGCCGGCTGTGCAGATAAGCTTTAGTTAGCGAAGCCGGTACTTGTTTTATCAAACTGGTGAAAATCCTTGGGCACGGTCGAAGGCCGGCTATGCTTTCGAGTTTGTAATCATGTTGTGGACATTATGACACTCTACAAAGTGTCATAACGGCCACGGACTTTCTGCCACTGCTCTGATGGACATTATGACACTTTTAAAAGTGCCATAAAGTCCATGGATACTGTGACACTTTTTGGACACTATGACACTGGCCGTTATGACATGCCACCGCTTTGGAAGTATTATGAGAAAGTTTTGATTCACAATTTATTGCATTAACATTAAAGCTGCGTTCACAATTAAACGGTTTCTTGATGCAAAATGTGTGTAGTTACAAAAGAAATTATTGCTCTATTATGAACACCAAGTGAAAATGTTTTTTTGATTGTGAACGCAGCTTAATACTTTATTCAATTCAAGAAAAGATTTCTGCATGTACGAATAAAATGTTTTAATTCGAGAAACGAATGGTTTGATTTAAGCAGGTCGTCTCGTGTAAAATATAAAGCAACGATTTAAGTAAGTATAGAATTAAAATGAATTTTTTTAAGTTGTATTTAAGTAAATTTTTTGCAATATTTTTTTTTGTTCAAGCCATATTTTCTGGTGATTTAGTAAATAATTCTTTCTGTGGATAAAGATATCGAAACAAAATTCCGCACAAGGAATTTTTATATTAATCTTAAACTCACTTACATAACTTTGTTCTGGGTCAAAGATTGTCCATGGGTTGCAAAAAGGTTACGCTTGTAAAAATTTGTTCTAATATACTGTGGTGTAGGGTAAAACTAGCTTGGTCTTGACCGATTATATTTTCTTACTTGTAAAAAATATAGATTTTCAAATTTTAATGGAATATTTTTTAAACATGCTTATGATTTTTTAAATAAATTTTAATTGTTTGAAAAATAAAAACGGAATCTTTCTGGTGATTTAGTAAATAATTCTTTCTGTGGATAAAGATATCGAAACAAAATTCCGCACAAGGAATTTTTATATTAATCTTAAACTCACTTACATAACTTTGTTCTGGGTCAAAGATTGTCCATGGGTTGCAAAAAGGTTACGCTTGTAAAAATTTGTTCTAATATACTGTGGTGTAGGGTAAAACTAGCTTGGTCTTGACCGATTATATTTTCTTACTTGTAAAAAATATAGATTTTCAAATTTTAATGGAATATTTTTTAAACATGCTTATGATTTTTTAAATAAATTTTAATTGTTTGAAAAATAAAAACGGAATCTTTATCATTTAAGAAATTATTTAGAAAAAGTGTAAAAATATTAATTTTTAAGAATTACAAAAAGATTTAAGTACTCGAATCTTGATCTAATTGGTACTGATAAGAATGAACTTCGCACATATTCAACCAAAAAAAAAAAAAAAAGTAAGAAACTCCAGTCGGTCAAGACCGATCATATGATACCCTTCACCACAGTATTTAAAAACAAATTTTCAAGAGTGTATGGCTATATGAATAGGGATCTATATGTTTTAAATTTCATTAAACTCTGTTAAATAGTTTCGAAGAGGCAAAAATTGCCCCTCGTGGTCCTATTTGTTTAAAAAATGCATAGCTTATGTTTCTTTATAAATATGGATCTATCTATGTTTTAATTTCATTAAAATTGGTTTGTTAGTGGGTACAAAGACCCTATTCCGGAAAGCAGCTTGTATGGGGAATACAATATGAAATTATGGATCAATTCGCCACACTTGCAATAGGCTTGTTCCTTGTCCCAATTAGAACTTAGTTACCAAATTTCATCAAATTATCTTTAAAATTGCGACCTGTACTTTGCGCACAAAGTTACATGGAAAGCCTGGCTCTCTGGCCTGCCATCCAGCCGGACGGACATCCTTAGATCGACTCAGCAAGTGACTTTGAGTCAAAAGGTGGGTTTATGACCAATATTTTAAGGTGTTACACACATCAGCACAAATGCATAACACCCTCTCCACTATTGTGGTGAGGGTATAAAAAATAAAAGGCAAAATAAAGCAGCCCAATAAAAAATTGTGCTTCGAGCGAAGCAGGTTTGTTAGGGAGAAATGTAAGAGTTTCGCTTACCATTGCGCTTACGGAAGACATGAATTTAATATGGCGAGTTCCCACTTTGAAGCAATACATTTTTGACACAAAAAGCGCATTGTTCAACGCATAAAAAATTGTAGGATGTAACGAACAGCTTTACACACTGAATGTTTTTTTACAGTTATTTTTTAGTATTCTCCCTTACAAACCTGCTTCGTAGTAAGGGAATACCGTAGCACTTGAAATTTTTTTTTTTTTTTTAATAAAAATTGTTGAGAGTTATTTCACTTACTTTACTGCATTTCTGTATGTCTTATAGCGTAGCGCATAATTGTGCGCTTATTTTTTTAAATGTACCATTAGTGCTTCGCAAAATGATAAAATTTTTTATTGGGAGTTTAGTACACGTGCGAGTATTATATTCAGAGATTGTGAGGTAAACTGGAAATAAGCCTATACTTTTAATAGTTAACTATGATGAGGACGAGCATGAAGGAACAAATACCAGAAATGTAGAAATATGGCATCTGAATATTCGGTCTCATTGTGTGAAGCGTTGTCGTTAACGAGTGAGTCATTTTTTTGTAATAGATTAAACCCTTCAACTAGACAAAAACTAAGTAATTTTTACATATAAATAAAAGCCATACCATAATAAAAACTTCATTATAAATTTAATTTAAAAAGCGAAAACTGGTTAATATTTTTTTTAAATCGTTTTAATTTGGAAACTTTGGCTCTTGCCGTTCTCCAGATATACAGAAAAAAAGTAATAAAATTACAACAACAAGGGATTTCAACAGACAGACGGATAGACGGACAACCGGATTTAAACTTCGCTTTTCATAAGAACCCAGAATATAAATACTTTATAGGGTGTACACAGAAAAAATTATTTTTCCAATTCAAACAAAAAATTTGTAGAATCAAACAATTTTCTGTCTGAAATCGGTCCTACAAACAAATTTGCATATTCAAACAATTTATTTGCACTACGTTTATTGAAAAAAAAACACTGATTTTTTCAATCAAATAATTTAACTGAATCAAACAAAAAGTTTACTGAAATTCATATAAATTGCAAACAAATAATTTTGCTGAATCAAACAAAAAAGTTTTTGCACAAGCAATGACGCGCACACAAGCAAGCACTGTAGGAGAAGATGAAGGCAGAGCGGAGCGCGGCCGGCTGGCTTTGAGACACATTTTTTTGTTGGAATAATTTTCGAACGAAGTCTTATTTTAACACACAATGTTTTTCTTCATAACTCACTGTTGCTGTATATTTTCCTTTGCTAAAGAAAATTAAATGTAACCAAAAACGGCAGCAGACCGACTCGATATGTTTTTCGTCATCATTCTATTTTTGTATTTGATGATTTTAACTAAACAGTTTAAAACAATTGAATACGGGATTTTGTTTTTCATTCTTTCTTTTTCTTAAAAAAATGCAAAAAGACGACAACATTAAAGAGCGTTAAATATTTCATACAAAATTATGAAAACTTGAAACCAGTAACGCGTATATTATATTTTTGAGTAGTTGTCAACATTTTTGTTGGTTAAATAAAAACCTAACAAAAATATTAATTGAATCAGTAAAACAATTTGTAGAAATTAAAAAAATTTTCAAACAAGCGTTTGTTTGAAAATAATTCGGCAATATTTATTGTAGAAATTACAAACGAAATGACAAAGTTATATATACCCTTTTATCTTCGGTGAAATGTATAAAAAATTAAAACAAATTACACCTTAAAAATGTCTAAAACAAATTAAATGCTTTTTCCAAATTTGGCTTCTTATTAGTAAACTGGGGGGCTACCGCGTATTTCGATTCGAAAAGCAAAATTTTTCGAAAGCCATTTCCGATTCCAAAGCAGTGATGTTAGATGTTTTTTTCGAAATATCGTCAAAATTTAAAAAAAAAATCGTCAAAATCGTCAGTAGTTTTGAAAAAACCCGTCAAAAAATCGTCATATAAAAATCGTTTTTTTATAAACACGGATATATCACTCTATTAAAACATAAAAAAATATTAAGTATAAAATCATACAAAACCAAAAAATATAGAATTTTTAATACTTAAGACGATTTGGTGCGGCTTTGATATTGCTCTCCGGAGATTTTCGTCAAACAATTCCCGTCATCCCCAAATCTTCTGCTGCAGATGAACTTAATGCCTGCCTGAAATCGTCGTCTTTGTGGAGGCATGTCCAGAAGTTGCAATTGACCGCAAACATTAGAGTCGTGTTGCAGAACGACCCATCGGCTGCTGAATTCTCGAGACAACT
Source organism: Pollenia angustigena (assembly GCA_930367215.1). Classification (NCBI taxonomy): domain Eukaryota; kingdom Metazoa; phylum Arthropoda; class Insecta; order Diptera; family Polleniidae; genus Pollenia; species Pollenia angustigena. Next base: position 180,073,083 of record OV884057.1, on the reverse strand, counting down.
GCAACGGCAACGGCCAAATTCCTATTGATGTTTCGAATGGATTGATATCATTCCCTGAAAATTTTTGGGAATTCACATCGTCCAAAGAGGAGCTCATCAGCAAAGTGTTCCTCGACATTGCACAAAACTACAAAAATCTCGATTGGATTGGTGAACGGGCAAAAATAGCAGCGAAGAATAAGGACGTCGATAACTTAAACTTAATTATTCAAAGTTAAATCGCAGGACAACTACATATAGGGTTCCCAACTTTTTTTGTTGCAATTAAAGTACATTGATTATTAAAGGTTAAGAAAAAAAGTACACAGTATAAATATAAAGTCCAATTAATTTCTTTTTATTGTTATATTTAAAAATGTTTTTTATTGCTTTTCGCAAGTTTTATCAAACAATTACACTGTGCCAGAATTTGGCAACTGGCGCTTAAACCTTTTTCGGGTACGCTGAATCCAATACCGGTTCAAAAACGGTTCAGTTTATCGAAATTACATACTAAAAAAAACGAAAATCCGCAATAAAATTTCCTTTAAACGTTAAATTTTTTTCTAACATGCGCTGTCGTTTTAGAAACATATTTTTTTTTTTTTTTTTTTTTTGGCAACAAAAATAATTTTTAATCAACATTTCGAAATTTGTGTTTGTTAAAAATCTATTAAAAATTACAGCTATAAATGATTAAAATCTGTTAACAACTTTTGATTTTATTCAAAAAAGTCAAAAAAATTTTAATTAATTTAAAAATTTCATAAATCGCAATATTTGTATGGGAGCCCCCTTAAGAAGTGGTGATAAGGGGCAAGTATGTCTCGAAAAATTGTTAAGGAGACTCCTTGGCTGTTATGGTACGTTTTCTTCAATATATTTCTAGTCTGTATTAAACTTTTTGTATGGGAACCCCTTAAGGAATGGACATTTTTAAATTTTGTTTTAAATATTAGTTAAACGAGTCACTTTTGTGCTCGCGATCTAAAAGCAGGCAGTAATTTGAAGGAGTTTTGCACTATTTGGGACGAGGCGAAGTTCGTCGAGTCCGCTAGTAGACATAAATATATATTCGCCTCTATATACATATATTAACTAACCCCCCGTTTCCACATGCAAGTGCAAGTTCGAAAAACTCAATACACTGACACTTTTTCACTAACATTCACACAATTTTTGTTCATTCAGCCAATCGGCTGTTTCCTCGATTTTTTGTTGATAATACGTATACACTACTTGCAAGTAATTACTTGCATGTGGAAACGTTCGGTAAGAAAAAAACTTTACTTGACAGATTAAAGTGTTAAAAATTTGATGAAAGATTAAAGTTTAAACTAAATTTATTGACGGGATTAAATCGTCAACACCTAAGTGACTTTACATTCAAAATCGTCAATCGTCATTTTGGTAAATTCAGCGAAAAAAATCGTCAAAATTACGTAAAATCGTCACATCTGACATCCCTGTTCCAAAGTTAAGCCGTACTGCGTAATTCGTTCGAAACGATGACAGAGTTGTATTAAGTATAAGCAAATGGGAAATTTGATTAAAAGTTGGTAGCACTGCTATTTAAATACCAAAATGGACGAAAGTATCCCACAACAAAACAAATAATAAATACTATTCAATGTGTGAAAAATATAATTGTGGTTTTTAATAAATATTTATTGTATTTCCCTGTGGTTTGAAAAGCAACAAAAAAAAACAACCAATACTTTATACCTGCATTTTGTTTGTAAATGTAATTTTTTTTTTAATTTTTTTAGAATTTGAAGACCACAAATATTAAAATATTTTCTATAATAACGTTAGTAAACATTTATTTTATATCAAGTATAATATTATTATGTTTAATTTGTTTGTTTTACACTATTATTTATCTTGAACATTGTCATTTGCAATTTGTCACTTGTTATAACAAAATAGCTTTCGAACAATTTCCTAACGCTTTTTACATAACTGACGCTCGTTTTCGTAATACGGAGTTGGAGTTTCGAAAGGGATTTTTATTGTTCGTTATACATATAGAGTTGCCGTTACGAAAGGAACTTTTTGTTTTCAAAAAGGTATTAACCACTTCCGTTTGTTCGAAACAAATAGTACGAAAATCGTAATACAAAGTACAAATTGTTCGAACTCGTAAATTTCTTTCGAATCGAAATACGCCGTAACCCCCCATGTATTAATGTTTTTATGTTATTAAATTTTTTCACAAAACAAAATGAGAGAGAAAATTCAAAAACTTGTAAAAAAAATGTACATAGATTATCACAGTTTTTAGTATAGTACTTAAACAACAACGTGGTAAATTACGGTTTGATGCATTTTGTTGTTGTGGTCTTGTAAATCGTTGTAGGTATATGTACTATATCCAAAAGATCTCTTAAGACTACAATCCTACGTTACAACAGGGTGTCCGCCGAGAAGGTATACTTCTTTGTTTTGCCGCCATTTCGGTAGACATTTGTGTTGACAGTTCATATTTGGCAGTCGTGAAGTAGACACGTGTTAAATTTATTATGGAAAAATGGCTTGATTTTCACGTGTTATCAACAAGACGGTGCCACATCGCATACAGCCAGGATAACACTGGAATTACTCCAAGACCTCTTTCCACAACAAGTTATTTCAAGAAATTGTGATGTTGATTGGCCTCCAAGTTCGACTGATTTGACTGCTCCGGATTTCTTTTTGTGGGGATATCTGAAAAGCAAGGTTTATGCAAACAACCCAGAAATGCTTAAGCAACTCAAACAAAATATTCGTTATGAAATTAATGAATTACCGCGTGGAATGTGTGAGAATCAGGCGCGGATTCAGGGGGGGGGGGGGGGGGGAAATAGGGAAATTTCCCCCACGTAAATTATAAAAATATGTTTTGTTAATTTCGATAATACAAGAATTCCCATAATAATATTTTTTTTAATGTACAAAATTTTTGGAAATCCCAGCAAGTTTTTTTTTTTGTTATGGAATCTCTAACGAAATTTTCAATAAGTATTTTTTATTTTTTTTTATTGAATCTCTAACGATTTTCAATAAGTATCCACATCTTAATCCTAATAGTTATTTATTAGATATTTCCAAAGAAACATTTAGTTTACCGCATTCAATTACTTATTATTCTACATTCAATCCCAGCAGGTGTCATCTATATTCAAAGACTAAACGTTTGACTTGATAATGCGTGCGGCTAAATTATTAAAAAGCCTTAGTATTTGCAATATTTATGTATATATGTATTTATGTGTTATATGAATCAAAATTCTATTCGATAATTTTTGACGAAAGCACTGATTTGTCGGGGAAAAGCCAGATTTCCTTATCTTTGAGACATTTCAACATACAACAAAAAGTTTTTAGGGAAGAATTTATTGGCTTTGTTGTAAACGCATTTGAAGAGGCTTCAAAAGATATTGATGACGTTGATGTGTCAATTGATGCGAAGGCACTATCATCAATAGTTCTTAAAACTTTGACAAATTTTGGTCTTGACCTAAAATATTGTGTAGGAGATGGAACAGATGGGTGTCCTCTGATGTCAGCGGAAAATGGAGCTGTTCAAAATTTCTGGAAAAGCGACAAATGCGAAACAAACGCCTTGCTATTCCCATAAATCGAACAACTCAATTTCTTAAAGCAATAAAGTGCCATTAATACAAAAAGTTTTATCATTTGTTAAAGAGACGACAAAATTTTTTAAATATAATCATCCCAAGCGAAAAACAGTTTTAGCAAAGTATTTGGGAGCCAAACTCTCTTCATTATGCGTCTTTGCAACAAGTGTACATCATATAGTAGAACATTTGGAAAAAATATCTGAGTGGAAAGGAAGTAGTATCTCTACCTTTATATTAAGGAGCTCACTTATTACTTTTAAATTTATTTGCGGAATATACATTTAAGTGTGATACCTATCGTAACACAGCCACTTAGTATCAGTTTACAAAAGCAAGATATAGATATTAAAAAAGGATCAAGCCTTATCAAAATTTTTATCATGTGCCTTGAAGAAATAAGAAATAAAGCCGAAGAACAATTTAAAGCGATTTTTGAAAAAGTTAAAGTTATTTGTGTCGAGGTTCCAATCAAAAAGACAAAATTTGAACGAAATAATCACTTCCAAAATGTTGAAGATTACTACCGAGTTGTAGGTTACATTCCTTTAATTGAATTTATTTTAGAAGATCTCAAAACATCTTTCCCAATAGATATCCTAATATCTAAACTTCCACCTCAAAGTGTAATCAAGTCATATGAACAAATCCTGCGTAACGACCGCTACACTCGCTCGTGTTTTCTGATTGATATATAACCATTTTTTTGGCCTTTCAAAAGAGATAACTTCAACTTATATATAGTATTTAGTGACATTAATATGTACTTACGAATGGCATATATCATAATTTCTTAGAAGCATTTGTTGCGAAATAATTAATCACAAAGTTTTGTTACGCACGCCAGCAACTTCAAAAGTTGAAGGGTGTTTTCCTAATTTTTTGCGAATTTTGCATCATAAGGTATACAAAGTCTTATTCCTAAAAGAAAGATGAATATAAGAGAACTCTAATAATGTTGTAATTTTTTGATAAAATCCGTGAACCCTTTGTGACGCACGCCTTACAACGCACGCTACAGTTTTTTTAGTACTATATAATAAACCCAATTTTATTTATTTTAACAAAACAAATTATATATATAAACTAATTTTGTGATCATTAATGAATGTATGAATGAAATTTATATTGCGATGAGTCTGCTGACTGTAAGTGCTATTTTAAGCTCAAAAAGCACCTAAAATAATGTTAAATTCATGTGTAACATCAAGAGATCAGGGAAGGGGTTATATTTGGTAAAAATTATTATATTAATGATCGTCGAAATACATATTTTTATATATAAAAATTAAATTATACATCTAAAAAAAATTAATATGAACAATTTTTGGTTTGTGGACTGTTTTTGAGATTTGCCCATATACCATTTATTTTAAAACCACAACTAGCTGATGAGCTGATTATATTTGATAAACGAGATTAACACATTTTAACTTGAGCCTGAACTGTTGCATTGGCAACAAACATGGAAAAAATCTGAAAATCTATCAGATAACATTGTAGATGCTTTAATAAACTGTGATGAAGACATCTTCCCAAATCTAAGAAAAATATTTCAAATTTTGGTGTCAATGCTCGTCAGTAATGCTACAAGCGAGAGGTCATTTCCTACCCTTCGTCGAATAAAAACATGGCTCAGATCAACAATGACCGAAGATAGACTGTACTATCTCAATTTGCCTCACAAGGAAATCACAATTTACTTATTTAAAAAGATTAATTTATTTTAATTTATATTGAACCGATCTTATATTTTATTTAACCCTATTGTTTTTTTTTATATAATATACATACATATATTGTTTTTAATAAACTTTTAAAAACAAATTTTTTACTTTTTTGTATCATACAAAATTTCCCCCCCGTAAGACTCGAGCTGGATCCGCGCCTGGTGAGAATGTAATGAAAAATGTGCTCAAAAGGGCTCGCATTTGTGAGGCTAACAGAGGCGGACATTTATCTGATATTGTATTCCATACATAATTGCCGACATTAAATAAAACATTTATCAATACAAGTGTTTGCCTGATGGTCGAAATTCGGCCAAAATTTTTTTTTAATATGAAGAAAAAATAGTATATCTAACTGGTTTGCCTGTGTCGGTTTATATATAAGATTTATATTGTCGAAATATTCAAAAACCGGTTTCAGGAAAATGTCGAAAAATCGACCACCCAGTTTTTTATTATTTGATAATTGGAAAAAACAAATTTTTTATTTATGTGTTCTGCATATCGTCAGCTCATTACAGGTTTGACCTACCGACCATTTAAAAAAAAATGAGTTAGGTATGAGGAATATATTTTTTTAATACCATCTTTCTAAATCAAAAACCTGTTTCGCGAAAATTTTTATGGTTTCTGAGATATAAAGCATTAATTTTGCTGCATATCAACTGTTTCAAAATTGTTTAAGTACTGTTTTGCTCTACAAGCCATTGGTTGGCGATTGCAGCAAATTCTTCATACAAAAACGTACAAAATAAATTTTACTGTTGCTTTGCTGCATTGCCGTAAGAAAAAAAAAGTAGTTAAAGCAAAAGCAAAGTAAAATGAAAACAAGAAAATAAATTTGTGAAAAATAGTTTTATAATGGACCCAACCAAGTGTACGGTTTGCTATTATTTGTGTTTTTAGCCTACCTAAGGGAAATGCTTCAAAATTTTACTACAAACGAAAATTAAATATGTTTAATCTTACAGCAATCATTATTATGTCATATATACTAACTTTTACTTATTGTGCCTTTTTGACGGAAGCTCATAGTGGTCGGAATGGTAATAATATTGCTAGTGCTTAAATTAAAATTTTAAATGAATTAATAAAAGATTGTCCACTTATTAAAACTTTGACATTATGGAGCGATTCTTGCGTACCTCAAAATAAAAATCAAATTAACGCAACCGCAATCAAAATGTTCTTTAAACAAAATAATATTGATGCCGTAATACAAAAGTCTTCAGAACCAGAACTTTCTTTAATTCAAGAAGTGGACTGTGTCCATGGTGTTATTGACCGGTACTTAGAGAATATTGAAATTCATAGTCCTCTTCATTTACTAAATTTGCTTAAAACAATGCCAAATAATAAAACAAAACTTAAAGTTATGGAAATGCTTCCGGAAAATTTTCGCACACACTCGTTGGAAGCAAATAAAATGGACTTTCGAAAAGTCCTTTTTGCTAAAATTAAAGTACTTCTATACAGTTAAAATAATGATTTATGTATATATTATAAAACTTCTACCAGAGAGGAAAAATATAAAAATGCAATTTTTTTTAGAAAAGTGGAGTATGCGGCACAAAACAATATTTTTCATTTTCAAAAAAATACTATTAAATTCTAACTTTATTCATTGCATTTTTCTTCAAAACATATACCGGAAGTACCGGAAGCAGTGGTAAAAATATAAAAAAATTCTATCGGGTACAATTTGAGAAATCTTCATGTAAATCTTCTTTGTCGTTTTTCTCCACTCCGACTTTTTGGCATATGCGCCAAACCAATTCTGACGATATGTGTAAGTAGCAAATTAGAACGCTTATAACTCTGAAAGTATTGAACAGATTTTACTAAAATAAATATTGTGCACTTCTGTAAGTTAATATCTTTCAAATGGTGTATATTTTGTTCAAATCGGTTGTTCTTAACTGTTTTGCCTTTGCCGATTTATATATAGATAATATCCATTCTTTCATTTAATTAAAATTTATACTTTCCCGGCGAACACCCTGTACTAAGAGTGAATTCCGCTTGTACAGCCCTAAATTATTAAAAAAAAAAAAATACTAAATTATAAATAGCAAATGTGCTAAGTCCTTAATAAGACATTCAGCCCATTTATGAATAAAAATTCCCCGGGATTATTTTCTCCTCTCCCATTTTTCCTTTTTAAATTCAAGAAATTTAAGAAAATTAAATTTGCATGATAAGGTTCTTTAATCTCGATTACTATCCGTCATGTTCTGGAAATCGAATTGGAGTAGTTTTAAAACCGAACAAATTTTTAAAACGATGGTGTTTTGAAAGTTCATAAAAAAATTTCCACTTTATATATTTCAAGGCGAATTCATTACAGGTGATCCTAAAAGCCCCCCTGAAAACTTTTGTTTTTAGCTTTATAACTGTTGGATGTCAAAATTTTGTTTCTGTTTTGTTTTGGCATTATACAATGATTTTACAAAAACAAATTGCTTTTGGTTTTTGTACAAGTTGTACTTTTGTAGTACAACGATTGCCTGTAATGAATTCGCCTTGATATATTCCATACTTTAGGTACCACTTATTTTTATTAGAACTACAGTAGAATCCCGATAATTCGTAATCGAAAGGGACCGGCCATTTTTTACGATTTAACGGTGGTAAAATAAAATAAAAAAGAATTAACGGGGTTTTTCAATTTATTTACCAAAACATAACAACAATTGTTAAAAATAATATATATAAATATTATTTATGTAACAAACTGATCTTAAGAAAATAAACACACACACAAGCAAAAACCCACGCAAAAAAAATTAAAACGGTAAACAAAAAATCATTATTTCCATGTTTCTGTTGTTTTTATTACGAATTATAAGTGGTAGATAGTAGAGGTCTGCTTTGAATAATTCACTTGTTTGCCTTTATTCAAAGTGCACAACATTTACTCAAATATTAAACATTCAAAAATATAAGAAAAGAGTAAACCATATCGAGTCATTACCGCAAAAAAGGCTTAAGTAAGAAAAACAAAATTTTACAGGAGAGGGTTTTTTAATTTTATTTCATAAAAATTTTGTATGAATATTGTCGCTTGAGATAAAATTGTTTTTGCTATTAAATCGTAACGGATCCTTATGTGACCATGACATTTTAGGAGATGATGCAAGTGTTGCCAATAAAGTCGCTTATTAAAAAAAAACGAAAATGGAAAATGGTGTTACTTAAGCTTTTTTTGCGGTTATGCCTCGATATACAAAAACAAGTAAGAAAGTATAGTCGGTCAAGCCCGACTATATGATACCCTACACTACAGTATTAAAAAACACATGATGCTTATATGTCCATATATATATGGATTTATCTTTGTTTACATACTTCATTAAAATCGGTTTGAAAGTTTGTGAGAGGCCTCCCCTTGTGGTCCTATTTTTTAAAAATTGTATAGCTCATGTGTCCATATAGATATGGATCTATATATGTTTTAAATTTCATTAAAATCGGTTTGAGAGGCAGAAATTGCCCCTATCTCCTATCGTGGTCCTATTTTTTAAAAATGCATCCCTTTAGTGTTCATAAAGATATAGCTCTATCTATGTTTTAAATTGCATTAAAATCGGTTAGATAGTTTCTGAGAGGAAGAAATTTCCCCCTATCTTCCCTCCTGGTCCTACGATTTGGCCCATTTCCTTGTGCCAATAAGAACCTATGTCCCAAATTTTATCAAATTATCTCCAAAATTGCGACCTGTACTTTGCGCACAAGGTTACATGGACAGCCAGCCAGCCAGCCGGACGGACATCGTTAGTTCGACTCAGAAAGTGATTCTGAGTCGATCGGTATACTTTAAGGTGGGTCTACGACCAATATTTTAAGGCGTTACACACATCAGCACAAATGCATAATACCCTCTCCACTATTGTGGTGTGGGTATTATAAGAGAGAATGAATTGAATAAAATACTTGTTTACTGTAAATGAATTTGACAGTCATTCATAAATAACAAGGCATTGGGAATGACCCGTTAAAGAGAGCAAGTTTACAAAAAATAGTCGAATAATTTTTGAATTATTGAATGTCCATACATTTATTTGAATACATTGACATAATATGTGTGTAAGCTTGTGGCTTCTTTTATTTGCTTACACATACATACGTAATGTGAAGGTACAGAAATTTTACATTCAAATTATATATGAATATTTCACTCATTTGACTTGAGTTGACTGAATTGAATGAGTTTTTATTTGTTTTGTCTTTGGTTATTCTTTCATTTGTTTCTTTATTATTGGGTGCTCGACACATTGTAGTTAAAAAACTAATGAGTGTGTTAAAGTTAGTTTTAATTTATTCTTGCAGACCTCTAGTAGATAGCAAACAATTACGATTTATAAGAGGTAAATAATATTTTATTTGAAGGGACCGACAGTTTATTACGAATTATCGGGAATTACGATTTATCGGGATACGAATTATCGGGATTTGACTGTACATACATTTTTTAAAATCAGAAAAAACTATGGATATTTTTTTGAAATTAAATTTAATTTTAACAATAATATGGCTCATATTTTTTTGTAAATATTGTTATATTTTCTATATATGTGTCAGTTTCAGTTAAAACGGACCTATGGATGGAAAAATCGATTGTTACTTTTTTGGTGATTCTTAAAATAGAATATGCTCTTGCTAAGCTTTAAAATCAGGGTTGGCTGCCCACTGGGTAAACCAGAAAAACCCACCCGGATTTTAATGGGTATTTTGTTTTAAAAAACCCAAGTGGGGTTTTTCTTTATATTCATTTATACAAAGATGGTATAATTTTTAAATTTTTTTTACCGAAAAATAAAAGAAAATGATTTAACGTAAGTGGGCTTATCTCTTTTTATTAATTATTTTAATCTAATTCCTTTTAAAAATCAAAATCAGGCTTTTTAAAATGAATTTGATTTGAAAAATGCGGAATATGATTTGTTAAATACCAGGGACCGTAACGGTTATAAGTGATATCGAATAAGTTTTTTAATAACTGTTATTTTGTGGTTTAAATGAAAAAATTGATCTTAAACAGTTATTTTTGGACGTAAAAATAAAAGGTCGGATGAAACTTTTAAAAAAGAGTTTTATTTAGCCGTCAGAAAATAAAACTCATTTGAGGAGTTTTATTTTTTTCGTTAGAAAATAAAACTCATTTTATGTACAAGGGTACAATAAGTTTGTCATTCCGTTTGAAATTTTATACAATGTCCGTCCAAGACGCCTTAAAGTATTTATCGTTACTTGAAATGCAAAACAACGTAGCTAACATTTAGAATTTTTTCCAAGGCCATAAACAAGCATATCAAAATAACAAATATTCGCGAATTGAGTCCCAATATTTTTACTGGTATTAAAAATTAGACCTTTACATAGATATTTTTGTACTAAGAATTTGTTGCTTTGATTTGGTAAAATTTTGTATTTCAACTGACGATATGTATCTTTAAGGCTTACTCACTCGCTGCAACTGGCTGTCAAGGATTATTTAGATGAGGTAAACAAAGATTTACTTAAGCGCATTCGAGATTTAGCGAAGGCCTTACGGACTCCTACTTACAGGTTGTACGCAAGTTGCTATGATTAGACAATAAGTTTACAATAATTTTAGGAGCAAAACCAGTGATCTGAACTTACCAAATGTTTCCATAGATGTTCTGACTCGTTGGAATTCCACCTATTTTATGATAAAAAGCTTAATGGCCTACAAATCATTTTGCTTAAAAATGTAGATGCTGCACTTAATCTACGTCACTCAGAATGGGAACATATGGAGTCCTTTTTAACTCTCTTAGAGCCTGTTTACATTGCCACACAAAAGCTTCAAGAAGAGCAGTTATTTTTTGGAGATTTCTTTAAAGTATGGCTCGAAATGAAGCTTGAGGTTCAAACGAAGCCAAACAGCTCCAAGTTTTTAGAAAAACTAGAACGGCGGGAGAAAGTTTTACTTCAAAATCCAACATTTCTTGCAGCTTTATATCTCGATCCGCGGCTTAACTGCATTATATCGAAGGAGCCTTTAAAGTTAATGTGTGCTCGAACCCACCTTAAAGAAGTAATCGTTCGTATTTTGCAATTAGAAAAGCGTGTAAGTTTTTTAACTTTTATTTTATTGGTATTTTTCTAAAAGTTCATTACATTTCTTCTTCTCTTTTCAGACAAATAATAATCAATCCGATGATTAACCTTCAACAAGTAAGGAAGCTCTACAATCTTCGCCAGATGTTTGCGATACATCACAATCCTAAACATCGCTTTTGGGACAGTATTTGAACTCCCTAAACGTAGATAGGGAACTGGAAAGCAATGAAAATGCTGATGATGATGAAAAACGAAAAGCTTTTTATGAAATAGATAATTTTTCACCTAGGCGCTTATCGATTGATAAACCTCTTTTCGAGTTCTGGGAGGCAAAAAAAATACATTATCCATATTTGTATAAATGATCAAAAATTGTTCACTGTGTTCCAGCAACCCAGGTGAGCGTGGAAAGAGCATTCTCTGCTCTTAAATTGGTTCTGAGCGACCTACGTTCCAATATTTCCGCAGAAAATTTGGAAAAAATTATGTTCGTCAAACTTAACATATAATAAACTAATTTCTAGACGTTTTGCATGAAAATAAACAAAATAAAAAATAAATAAAAATATGAGTTTTATTTTCTGACGGAAAAAGTAGAACTCCTCAAGTGAGTTTTATTTTCAGACGGAAAAAATAAAACTCCTCAAATGAGTTTTATTTTTGACGAAAAAATAAAACTCTCTTTTTAAGAGTTTCATTCCAACTTTTATTTTTTCGTTGAAAAATAAGTCTTAACTATGGAGTAGAGATCGTTTTCTCAAGATCACCAAAGATTCTTTATGAGCTCGTCAATACGAATCTGTTGGTATATGACACTATAGGTGTTCCTTGACTCTAACATGGAGAGTTTATGGGGTCACATTTTCAAAAATAACTGTTATTTACGGTCCCTGTTAAATACACAATTTAATTACGAAAATTCTGAATTTGTTTTTTAAATACATGAATTTGATTTTGAAAAGGCCGAAATTGAAGTTAAAATCCCAGACATAAAAAGTGGCTCAGATTTTAAATGTCGATACATTTTAACAACAGCTAATGCTTTTTCCAATCCAAGACGATTTCTATGGGTATTCTATATTAAACAATAAGGGGGAAAATGTTTTCTATTGAAGCTGAACTACCAGGGCAATTTATAACTGAAGCGAAAAAATCGTAAAAGTTAGCTGGTAAAAATTTTAAATTTTTGACCATTGTTGTTCAGTTCTGATTTTTTTGATTGCAAAAAAAGGAAAATGGAAAATTGCATATTTGTCGTGTCAAATAAAGTAAAACAGCCTGTCGTCTTATTATTACGTCTTTAAGGAAATATATTATAAATATAAAAATAATGTTAAATGGAAAAAAAACTGCAATGTTAGAACTTTTAAACCTGATTGTTTACACTTGGTTTAAGGCTGTTTAAATTGCAGCTTTTAATGTAAATACTTTTCCTTGTGTGCTTTTCCATTTTTTCAATCGAATAAAATCTGAACTGAATACCGTTATTGTGAAAAATATTCTGCAACTTAAATTTTAAATGATAAACAAGGTGCAAAAAATGAGAGGTGCTTTTGACTTATCCATTCTTCTGCTATCTGCGTTTTCTTGACTAATTAGTTTGTATACATACTTATATACATATTTGGGATGCATCACATTCGCCAAATAATGAGTTGGAGTAAGTATGCGTATCAACAAAATTTCGTTTTGACAGTAGTATATCATTGTTCAATAAATTACATCAATGGCAGTTGCAATTGTAGCGGAGTCACTTTGTACAGCATTTAGATATTTTTGAACTTTGAGTAACATTTGTTGGATATTTAAAGCTTCTATATACAACTGAACGTTATTTAAAATTCTATGAATGTCATTGTCAAATTGATTTATATGTTCCGATCTTATTTGGACATAAAAGTTCAAAAAGTTATCACTTGGCAGTTGAGGCATATATGTAAGAACTTATTTAAGCCTAGTTTTTCTTTTAACCATCCATGCATTTGATGATGATGCCATAAAAAAAATAATGAAGATTTTCTTGCTAAATCTATACCGAAAAGAGCTGAGTTGGCAACATTGCTTAGACCAATTATTATTATACCATTACACGCAAAAACCCAAAAAAAAAAAACCCAATAAAACCCAATTAAACCCAATAAAACCAATGAAAAAACCCACTGGGTTGGGGTTTTTTTTGAAAAACCCGGGTTTTTGCCAGCCCTGTTTAAAATACACCTTTAATAAGAAAATAAATAAGAACAACACAACAACTTACAAAAGATGTTGTCAATTAAGTGTTTTTTAGGCCGTGCACTTGCCTGTTTATGAAAAAGTAATTTCAATTTTTGGGAATACAAAATTTTAATTTCAAAAGATTTTGTTATTCGTGCTTAATTCCCAGTTTTTATTCTTGACAAAAACACTTGAAATTTATTGTTGATGGGATAAGCTATTCCTATGCATTTCACTGGTTGCTTAGGCCAGATCATCAGGAAACTTCATCCATAAAGATTTTAGAAAAACTAAAGATATTAAACCAAATAAAACTGTTAAACGTATAAGAATTATAGCAACAGTTCTACTTGTAACAATATCAAAGCTTAAACAAAACACATCAACAATAAACAACAGAGGGTTTATCTCATCTTACATTCCCCACTACAATTAGTTGAAATTCTCTCAACAATATGTGCGTTCGTTTACTTTTCCAGTTAAATCCCAGTAAAATCCAGTAGGTGAGTAATATGAAAATTTGTGTACGCGAACGCATTTCAGTAAAATCCAGTACAAATTTGTACAAAATTGTACAAATTTTGGGGTAAACGAACGCAACTATTAATTGTAGTTGTAAGTAGGTTAAGAAAAACAAAATAAAAACAACACAACAACTCAAAAGATGTTGTCAATTAAGTGTTTTTTAGGCCGTGCACTTGCCTGTTTATCAAAAAGTAATTTCAATTTTTGGGAATACAAAATTTTAATTTCAAAAGATTTTGTTATTCGTGCTTAATTCCCAGTTTTTATTCTTGACAAAAACACTTGAAATTTATTGTTGATGGGATAAGCTATTCCTATGCATTTCACTGGTTGCTTAGGCCAGATCATCAGGAAACTTCATCCATAAAGATTTTAGACAAACTAAAGATATTAAACCAAATAAAACTGTTAAACGTATAAGAATTATAGCAACAGTTCTACTTGTAACAATATCAAATGAATGTTAGATGAGATAAACCCTCTGTTGTTTATTGTTGATGTGTTTTGTTTAAGCTTTGATATTGTTGCAAGTAGAACTGTTGCTATAATTCTTATACGTTTAACAGTTTTATTTGGTTTAATATCTTTAGTTTTTCTAAAATCTTTATGGATGAAGTTTCCTGATGATCTGGCCTAAGCAACCAGTGAAATGCATAGGAATAGCTTATCCCATCAACAATAAATTTCAAGTGTTTTTGTCAAGATTAAAAACTGGGAATTAAGCACGAATAACAAAATCTTTTGAAATTAAAATTTTGTATTCCCAAAAATTGAAATTACTTTTTGATAAATAAGAACATTTAAAAAAAAAATTTTTAAGAAACGCTTTTCTTAAACAAGAACATTTAAAAAAATTTTGCCCCCCCCCCCCCCCCCCTAGATTTTATCCCGGCTTCGCCCATGTATTCGTGTATTTTCATCGGGAATATGTATGCCTGCAAAGTTTCATCCATTTGCATTGAGCATAAGGCGGTTTAATTAACGTTACAAGATTTGATTTTCCAAAGTGAAGCTAAAGAAAAAGTTTTAAAAATTTTGCCCCCCCTAGATTTTATCCTGGCTACGCCCATGTATTCGTGTATTGTCATCGGGAATATGCATGCCTGCAAAGTTTCACCCATTTGCATTGAGTAAAAGGCGGTCAAAAAAGCATTTTAACAAAAAAAAAATGTATGCCCCCCCCCTCCCCTAGATTTTATCACGGCTTCGCCCATGTATTCGTGTATTGTCAGCTGGAATATGTATGCCTGCAAAGTTTCATCCATTTGCCTTGAGTAATGGCAGTTAAATTAACGTTACAAGATTTGATTTTCCGAAGTGAAGCTAAAGAAAAGGTTTTAAAAAATGTTGCCCGCCCCCCCCCCTAGATTTTATCCTAGCTACGCCCATGTATTCGTGTACTGTCATCGGGTATATGTATGCCTGCAAAGTTTCATTCATTTGCATTGAGTAAAAGACGGTCAAAAAAGCATTTTACCAAAAAAAAAAAACGACAATAAAATATTTTAGTCGGGAGCCAGGTTTCTCTTAAGTTCAATCCCTAAAGGTGGCGCGTGATATTAAAATTTATTTATTAAACTTCAGTAAGTTTCCTGATGCAATTTTGACCCGCTATAACGCTAGGGTCAAGTTATTAACAAAATTTTCAGTATTTAATTTTTTATTTTTATTTAGAAAATCCGAATTTAATTTGTTAAAGATTTTATTGGTGTGGTGTAAATTTTTTTTGTTTACAGGAAAAAAAGAAATGCTTTTAGAATTATACGAAAATTTTCTTTTTAAAGAAAATAATTCCTTTGTTAATCCATTTATTTTATAATAACAACATTCCTTTTTAAAAGCTTTTATTTAACTTACAATGTATGTATGTATGTTTGTTCGGGTGGAATCTTGCAACTCAATTTTGAATCAGTTATCTTCAACCGATTGAGCTGAAACTTTGTATGCACGTTCAGTTTGGATGACAATGCATGGTAAACTGTATGACGTCATTCTAAGTCCAATATGGCGGCCACCCACAACATGGCGGACTACTTATTTTTTTCGAATTATCGTCAAAATTTGAAAAAAAAAATCGTCATTAGTTCTGAAAAAAACCGTCAAAAAATAGTCATATAAAAATCGTTTTTTTTATCAACACGGATTAACTACTCTATTAAAACATAAAAAAATAATTAAGTATAAAATTACCTGCCCAATTATGAATAAAAATTCCCCGGGAGTGTTCTCCCTTCTCCCATTTTTCCTATGTAAATTCTATTGTAAAAATGGGAAAAGGGAAAAACTCCCGGTGAATTTGTGTTCATAATTGGGCTGTATACAAAACCAAAAAATAAAGAATTTTTAATACTTAAGACGATTTGGTGGGGCTTTGATATTGCTCTCCGGAGATTTTCGTCAAACACTTCCCGTCATCCCCAAATCTTCTGCTGCGGATAAACTTAACGCGTGCCTGTAATCGTCGTGTTTGTGGAGGCATGTCCAGAAGTTGCAATTGACCACAAACATGAGAGTCGCGTTGCAGAACGACCCATCGGCTGCTAAATTCTCGGGACAACTGCTGGAACTTGGCAACGGCCAAATTCCTGTTGATCGAATGGATTGGCATCGTTCCCTGAAAATTTTTGTGAATTCACATCGTCCAAGGAGGAACTCATCAGCAAAGTGTTCCCTGGCATTGCACAAAATTACAAAAATCTCGATTGGATTCGTGAACGGGCAATACTAGCAGCGAAGAATAAGGACGTCGATAGCTTAAACTTAATTATTCAAAGTCAAATCGCAGGACAACTGCATACGTACAAATCTGTTGTCTGCGTGACCGACGAAAATGAACCGACCAGCTACCCGTCGGAATTTTTGAACTCGCTGGATGTACCAAGAACTCCGCCGCATAATTTACAGCTGAAGGTGGTATCGATCATAATCATGTTGCGGAATCTCAATCCTTCAAAAATGTGCAACGGTACGCGGTTGTCCGTCAAAAAGCTTATGAACAATGTGATTCAGGCGACAATCATCAAGGGCAAATTCAAAGGAGAGGAAGTCCTTATCCCACGAATTCCCATTATTCCAACTGACCTTCCATTCCATTACAAGCGGATTCAGTTCCCCGTTCGATTGGCATTTACAATGACAATCAATAAATCGCAAAGCCAATCACTAGAAGTCTGTGGGATTAATCTCGAATTTCCCTGTTTTCCGCACGGTCAGCTGTACGTTGCATGTTCGCGTGTTGGGAAACCGTCTTCGTTATTTGTTTTTGCGCCGGAAAACAAATCGAAAAACATTGTTCATCAAATCGCTCTCTACTGATTCCATTCAAATAAATCACATTAAAAATTTAAATATTTGTGTTGTATTATTACTCTAAAGTTTGTCTGAAGGCTTAAAATTGGGACGAGGCGAAGTTCGTCGGGTCCGCTAGTATAAATATACATATATTCGCCTCTACACACATATACAAACTAAGAAAAAACTTTACTTGCCAGATTGAAGTGTTATAAAATTGATGCCACATTAAAGTTTAACATAAATTTATTGACGGGATTAAATCGTCAGACCTAAGTGACTCTACATTAAAAATCGTCAATCGTCATATTGGTAAATTCATCGAAAAAAATCGTCAAAATTACGTAAAATCGTCACATCTAACATCCCTGGCTCTATATCCAATATAGCGGGCACATACAACATGACGGACTAGTTATATTTAATGCACTTCTACAATATGCGTATCAACTGAAAGGGCTTGCTAAGAATAACTCGGAAGATAAAGCGACGTCACTCTAGATACAATATGTCTGACTAAATTGTTAATGCTTGCTAAGAATACGAATGCGACTTTTAAAATAATTAAAAGTTAAAAACCTTTTTTAAAAGTAGCTTGTATTAAAATACTCTAAAAAGTAAAAATAAATTAAAAGTAAAAAACTTTAATATTTTTAATTAGGCTTAAGTTCATCAAATTTAATTTTCATTAAATTATTTTTATGAAGAAAGGAATTTTACAAATGAAAAAACAGAAAAACAAAAATATGTACTTTGAACTTCAAGAAGAATTCTTGACAAAAGTACGAAAAAACAGAAGTAAAGGAAGAACATGTAAAATGAATTAAAATAGATAATCATTCAAAGCAAATTTCGATCTACCAAAGGTTAAATATACAATTTGGTTTAAGGATTGATGTTTGACTATTGACGTCAGCAGTCGTCGATGGCTGCGAGTGTTAAACGGCAAGCCCTCTGAGGAGATTGAGTGGTTGCAATCGAAACATGTCAGGGTAACCTGTCCGTAAAAACGCCTGGGTTCGAGCCCAGACTGAGTCAAGGATGAAAAATTATCAGTAAATTTTAATTAATTTTTATGTTGTAAAATTCCTTTCTTCATAAAAATAATTTAATGAAAATTAAATTTGATGAACTTAAGTCTAATTAAAAATATTAAAAATTTGGATTAAAAACCATAAATAGTTCAACAAAATAACCACAATACTAATTATTAGTAAAAAACTTTTTTAAAAAACAAGCTTTTATCTAAATGCGCTAAAAAGAAAAAAAAATAATTTTTTGCTTTAAAACTTTTACTATCAACTTATAACGTCATTACACAATTTGTATGATATAAAAGCTTGTCGCGAGATTTACTAGTGCACAAAAACAAGTTAAATAATAACTTGATTTAAACTATGTATATCAAATTTTCAAGCTAAGTAAATACATGTACCTACATCTTGCGACAAGCTTTTATATCATATAAATTGTGTAATGACGTTATAAGTTGATAGTAAAAGTTTTAAAGCAAAAAATTATTTTTTTTCTTTTTAGCGCATTCAGATAAAAGCTTGTTTTTTAAAAGAGTTTTTTACTTTTAATTTTTTAAAATAAAATTTAGCACTTAAGTTTGTATCATAATTTTTTTTATTTTTATTATCATTTTTTTTTTTTTTTAATATAAATTTGATGTTTTTAAACTGTTTCAATATTGTTTACATTCATGTTTACATTTGTTATTTTATCAATTGCGTTTTATTTAAAAATACACTTATATTGCCAGACGCAAATTAAATGTATAATTTTAGTAGTTTGACTTAATAAAATTTGATGTTTTTTCTTTGCTTATTAAATGTTTGTTTTACTTAAAAAGGAGAAAGACTTAATACAAAATACATAGTTTTCATTATATTTTAAAAGGTTTTTCTTTGTCGGTTTGTATTTTCATCTTCAATATTTTCAATATTCTGAATTACGAATAGAGTACAGTAAGAAGTAGTAGAGAGTAAAAAAAAGGACATAAATACGACATGATGTGATACACCACATAAACAGCATGAAAAATACAGGGGGACATTTGAGATAAAATTCGCAAATGTTTTAACAAAAATTATAACAGTTTATTTCTTTTTTTTTTTTTTGAAAATTTAAAAAAAAATTGGATATACATATTAAAAATTTTAGACAACAAAGATAAAAATTAAAAATAGGATCTTGAAATAAGTTACAAAAAATATATGCTGCTTCGTTGTATTTGTTGTTAAGAAAGTGTATTACAAAAAGCTCTATTTAAAGAGATTGATAAATTTAGGAAGAATTAATGGCTATTGTTGTAAAAAGCATTGTTGTTTTGTTTATTATAAGGGTATTCACGTCACAAGTTGCACCCTTGCAAAAAAGCAAAAGTGAAAAAATAAAACAACAACCACACAGACAATTAGTTGTGCGTAAATAATTGTCTTTGTGGTTGTTGTTATATTTTTGCACTTTTCATTTTTTGCAAGGGTGCAACTTGTGACGTGAATACCCCTTATGTCTATTTTTTTATACAATTTTTTTTTTTTATTTCTTTTGTGTAATATTTTGCCTTATGTTTAATTTATTTGCAATTTTTTATTACATTTTTGATATTTTTATTACTTTTTTTATATTTTGGCAACTAAATCTATATTTAATTTAATGTTAAAAATTATAAAAGCGAAAAATATTTAAAAATAAAGTAGAGAAATGAAATGCCTTTTGCACTTTAATAAAAAATGATGGCTTATTCATGTTGATTTTGTAGTAGATGTTGCAAATTTTTTCTTTTCTTTTGTTTTTTCTTTTACAACTTGTTAATAACTTTTGTTTTTGCTAAAAGAAATTTTCAGCTGTTTCCTTTCCGCACATAATTCAAATAATAAGAATAATTTATATTAAATAAAAAATAATAAACAGAAATATGATTAAAATTAAAAACTAAAAATTACGCAGTTTTATACTTTTTAGCACACGGTGGCTGAGGCAGCAGCTGTGTATCAGCTTCTAGTCAATTGATTTGCATAGTTTTAGCCTGCTCCCAAGCAAAACCGTCACGACCGAAATGGCCATAAGTACTTGTGCGCTGGTAGATAGGTTGTTTCAAGTTGAGGTCCCTTTATATTATTATTAAAAAAAATAGTTATAATTGTATTATACAAAAAAAACTAAACAAATTGTTTAATTTCAAACTTACTTAACAATCATTCCGGGTCTCAAATCGAAGTTCTTCTTAATAATAGCCAGTAATTCCTTTTGGGTTTTGTGTGAGGTGCCATAGTCGAAGACAGCTATGGAGAGAGGTTCTGCCAAACCGATAGCGTATGATACTTGAACCAAACAGCGTTTGCACAAACCAGCCTTAATCAAAGATTTTGCCACCCAACGAGCTGCATAAGCTGCTGATCTGTCGACTTTTGTATAATCTTTACCCGAAAAGGCACCACCACCATGAGCACCCCAACCGCCATAGGTATCGACTATGATTTTACGTCCAGTCAAACCGGCATCACCCATGGGACCACCAATGACGAATAAACCGCATGGGTTTATGTGTACAACGGTATTGGCATCTAAATATTTGGCGGGAATGACTACTTTAACTACTTTATTCATAACTTCAGCGCGCAAATCATCCAGGGAGATCTTCTCAGAGTGTTGCAAAGACACCACAACAGTGTGAACACGTTTGGGTACAGCAGCGCCTTGATCGAACAAATATTCACAAGTAATCTAAAAAAAAAGTTAAAAAATAGTAGAAATTAAGTCAATTTAGGCTTATAAAAATGTTAGTATTAGGTATAAAGTACAACCCGAGCTTACAATAAGAGTAGTTAAGCAAAAAGATTTGAAAAAATTTTATAAAATTATTCTTTGATCTTTTCAAAATATTTGCATCTTCCATAATTTAGGATAAAAAAAATGGATATAAGAAACTATTTTCATAAATATGGTACCATTTTATAATTTCGGTATCTTGCAAAAGTGAAAACGGAAAATTATTGCCATGAAGAAATATGAAAAAAACACTGCCTCAATTTGTAGCCTTTTATCTTGAAGTAAAACTTTCAAACTTAAGGTATACAAACGAATCAAAGTGTTAACTTTTTGCTTTAAAAAATAAATTTGGTTTCTACTCTATTGTGCAAAAGATAAAAGTTAAATTTTTGAAATTAAATGTAGGGATACAGAACTGTTTAAAACTCCTAATGAAAAATTTTTAAGATTTGTTAGTCTCTTAACAACTATTAGAAGTGGTAAGACTTATTAAACAATAGGGGAGGATTTTAAGCCACGGTGTGAGCGTCTTTTTTCTGGGTATTTTAAACAAATCGAAAAAGCTGTTTTATTTCATAAAATAAAAAAAAATTTAAAGCCAAAAAAACTTCTAAAATAAAATTGTTTTTTTGTAACAAATTTTGCCTTTTATTAGTAAGTTGCATTCATTTTTGTATGTGTTCATTAATGCCCCTATTGCGGTTCTCCTCTTGTGTAACCGTTTGGTTGTCTTTGATACATTCATATTGCCATTCTCAACTAATCTAATTATAATATTCTTAAAGAAGAAACTTGCCAAAAATAAAAGAAACACTCAAGCGACAGGGGGAGGGCTATCACAAGAAGTTCCATTAAATAGCCTTGAGGATACTGTTTCGCAGCTCTTGTATTGCAAGTCCGGCCAAGAATTTGGTGTTGAAAATATTCCACCATCAAGTGACAATTTTACTGAGTCAGTTGAACAGAAGAAGAACTCATCAGGCACAAGAAAGTTTCGTTACTCATTATAAGTTCTTACTTGGCACTGGGAAGTTCAATAGGGTGAGAACCATCACGAATTTGTCTACTTGTACGTACCGCATCTATGCAAGAGTTTTCCTTTTCACCATCATAAAATAAATATCAATTATAAATGCTTTTAATTCAACGCAATAATTAAAAATACTTTTAGTTTAAAAAATTATTTAATTTTAAAAAATTTTCAATTTTCAAACGTTATATTTAAAGTTGGCCAATCGATATTTTAAGTTGGCAACTTTATAGCAAACTCAACTAAAAACAGTTGGGTACAGAATGTACTAATAAAGTGACCTCACAAGCGCAGCTGTTTGCAGTGATTTTCTTCGTGTGTGACGTTTGTCGTAATTTTTTTTGTTTATTTACTTTTTTTATAAGGAATTTTGACACTTGCCGTCTCAATTCTAGCAAAAAAAATGCCTGTTGTTTTTTTATTGTTTCATTGTTGTAGTACTGAGGCACTTTGTAAATACATTTTGGTTGGGTATCACAATACCTAAAATGAGTTTGGTTGTGCATAAGTTGGGTTGACTCCAACACGACCAAACTGAGTTGAGTGGAGAACCGCAATAGGGGCATAAATTGTTTTCACAAAACAGAAAACGAGAAAATAGCCAAAAGCTTGTTAATAAATGTAAAGTACTTCACCACGGTTTTTGGTAAAGTACATTTACAACAATTTGGTAAATTACAGTACTATGTATGTATATCCAAAAATTCTGCTAGTTTACTTATAAGCACCCAACAAACACGAAGGTTTGATTTCAAATTGAAAATGATTTGAAATCAAACGTTTTCTCAAACGACAAACGTTTGATAATGATTTGAAAATCATTTGAAAGTCATAGCGTTCTCAACAAAAAGGGGAAATTATTTTCAAATTGAAAAAATGCCTTTATTTTCAACTTGCTTTCAAATTAATTCTCAAATGTTTTTCAAATGTGGATTATAATACATTCCACATTGTATTAAAAAATACTTTATTTTTTTTAATATAAATTTATTTTTTATTTAAATAAACTGTGAGATAAACATTCGGCACCATAGCTTAAAGATTAAATAATGTCCTCTAAATCTTGGAAAGACAAACTACTTGGCTCCCTTTTATTTTGAGGATTGTAGCACCGCGATCGTTGAACAAACTTTCTTCACTTTCCCGTTTTATTTTCCTTTTTTTTCGTATTTTTAATCATTGAAATTACTCACAAATAATTTTTATTTTTCACAAGAAATAAGCTGTTCACTTTATATTAAAATTTATTTTTAATAGTAAAACACATGTCCGCAAAGTAAAAAATTTTACTTTAATCGCCATTTTTAATGATTACATTTATTTTTCGCTTTAGTATTGCCAAGTTTATTTTTGATTTGATTTAACATTTGACAAACAATTGACATCAAATTGATAAAACATTTGATATCAAATGTTTATTTTCAAATCATTATCAATTTGAATTTAAATATTAAATCAAACAATTGAAAAACGTTTGAGAATTGTGTTTGATGTCAAATGACAAAGTCATTTCATATCAAAGGTTTGACTTCGTGTTTGTTGGGCAAGTATGGGCACCACTACATTGAAAGCTTTGCATGTGTGGCATTGTATTGGTTTGTTTACGTTTGCATTTGTTGGTTTTATGCTCTTTGGCTCTTTGTTTTTTGTGTATGTATACACATCGTTCGCTCTTTTTGCATTTGCATTTTGCATTTGCCCATAGCTGCTTATAAGCGTGTATTCCGCAAATGTTTTTTTTTTTTTTTTTTTTTTTTGAGAAATTACGAAACGGTAAGCTGTCAAACGAACATTCATACTTCGCTTACGTTTTGACATTTATGGGCAGTATACTCTGGAAAATTATCATGAATAGATTTACACTTTTAGACGACTTCGTGAGTTGAATGGCGCACGGATAATGTTTGACTAAATGAGCTTGTCCATAAACGCAATTGCCACATATGTAGTGAGACCAATACACAACAGAACTTACAGACTCTATTTCATCCAAAAAAAATGCACCGTTTGGTTTAGACTACACGCTGGTGGAATCATCAGACATTATTTCTTCAAAAATAAAGAAAAGTGGACGTCCAGAATACGCTTTGTAATGGACAGATGCGGTTCCCCATGAAATTATTTTTTTGATTAAAATTACATTTTTTGTGTTATTCTCTACAATTTCATGCCAAAAATAAAAATAATTTCAAGATTTGTTTAGTTTAAAAAGTCCATATTGGTAGAATTTAACGGCGAAAAATACTACATATCTACAACTTTTTGTATCTATTGGTGTACTTTAAAGGTTAAAACAAAAACTTTGTTAAATCTAATAGAATTTTCTTTTCTGCCACAAATGTTGTCTTTATTTTGCCCTTTGACTTTTTGTGTTCTTTTCTGTAAAAAGAGTAACGTTGCAGGCGCATTATGTATTATTTTCTAATCATGTTGTTCGAGAAAACCAAAAATATGTAACATGTTTTAAGCTTCGTTCACAATAGGCAGCAACATTTTCACTGGTGTTCACAATACAGCAGCAATTTTTTTCACAAACTCACCAGTGATGCCAACTTTTTGAGAGCAAAAAGCACTTTAAAATTTAAAAAAAGCACTAAAAAGCACTATCGAGAAAAAAAAGCGTAAAAAAGCACTTAGCCATTTTTACAATTTATTCAAACACAAAACAAGTTGCTTAAATTTATATTTGTACCTATATAAACATTTTTTAATGTATTATTATCTTCAAAAAAAATAATGTCATCCAAATCATTTGGAGTTTAAATTGGCCATTAAACCGTTTTAAAGTAATACAGTGCGATCTCGATTTTGGTAACTCGAAAAAATCTGGCCTGTTGTAATCACCGAATATTTGCAATGACCGATCATTGTTTATAAAACTTAATGACAGCATATATTTTAATAAACATCATTGTATTTTATCGTTAAAATCTAAACGAAAATCTCAAATCTAAATTAAAATCGTGCAAAGTTTAATCAAACAATTGGCTTATGATATTATCCAATTATTTTAACAAATGTACGCTTCTGAATAAAGAACACACAAGGTGTAATATAGAAAAAACATGTATGTTTGCATTCTGATACTTAGTCAAACCGTTTTTCAATAGCACTTGAGGTAGAAGTGCACAACACGTGGAAAACTAAAGCTTCGTACAGACGATGGTCAGATATTACAATATTGTCATTTTTCTGACAATAGTGCCGTTGTCAGATGCATTAATTTTACACATCTGCCAAATGAAAATGAGCTTACAATGTTCAGACAGTTGCAAGGCAATTTTAATGACAACATTGTAAGATCTGACCGTCGTCTGTACGAAGCTTAAAGCGCATGAAAAATGGCTCATTATACCTATAAAAGTATTTTCTGTCAGCCATTTTTAATTTGTTTAACACTGCATATACCAAGCTACGGCTCTTTTTTCGTTTTTTAAATTCTTTGCGTTTTTTGTACGGTTTTCGACTGCATGTTTTTTAGCAATTCCTAATATTTTCCAATCCATATTCTATTTTTGAAACAGTACTAACATTTTTAAAAAAATGTTTACCGAAATACATCGTTTTTATTACGATTACTAAATATGTTGTCAACGCTAAAAATTGCAACGTTTCGTAAAATTTCCAAAAGCCTAGCTCTAACCTCGTATATAAAGTTTTTGGTAAAACGAATGTAACTTTCTTTTATTACTTTTTTTATCATTTGAAATATTAAAATCTTTACAAACCTTCTCAAAATTTTACCCCAAATAGCAAAGTTCAATTAAATAATCGTAGTTTTAAAAAATGGTAGAAAAAAATAAAAATTGTAAAAAGCACTAAAAGCACTAATGAAAAATTGAAAAAGCACCAAGTTAGTGCTTTTTCTTGTTTTGGCACTATGGATAAAATTTTGGCGTTTTGAGGCATCAAAAAGCACCATAAATGGTGCCAAAAGCACTAAGTTGGCATCACTGAAACTCACACATTTTGCATTAATAAACCGTTTGAAAATGTTTCGAACAAAATTGTAACTAAATTTTTATTAAAAAGTTGAGTCGACTTCTACTTCAGAAAATAACGTTTATAATAATTTTATACAAAATGTTTTAAAAAATAATAACAAATAAGTAATATTGTTGCATTTTTTTAATTCTTGTGATGTTTAAAAAAGTTATTATTGACCTTAAAACTATAGGCAAAAAGTACTTATTGAAAAAATTTGCAGTCTCCACTTTTCCACAGGATAGTGGAAAAATATAATCATTCACTAATGTTAATGGAACTCAAATTGAATAATTTTCTACTTTTTTACTTTTATCATTATAAAATTAATTAACACTAATATTTAGTAGTAATAAAATTAAAAAACAAAAGGAAATAGTAATACAAAAAAATAAGGGAGTTTCATCAATATATTAATATAAGATTGTAAACGGGACATTCGCACACGTTTATATTGACAAAACTGTAAAAAACAACCTGATTTTCATTTTTTAAATTAATGATTCTTTTAACTCTCAATTAGCTCTTTAATTTCCGCAAATTAAATTTTTCGCTTACTGTCGTGGTTTCCGAGATAATTGCAAAAAATCAGTGATTGTAAACGGGACAAAAAACGGAAGTGGGTTTTAAGGGGTAACCGTTTAAACAGTGATTTCTGCGAAACCTGACACAATATTTTATTGGGATTAATTTTAAAATGTTGCGTACTAATGTGCCCTAAAAATGGTTTCGATTTCAAAATAAAATATGAATAACATTTTTTTAAATTAGTTGTTAAAGAAATTGTAAACGGGACATTGTAAACGGGACAATTTTTCCACCATGATTTAAAATTTTTTTATGTTGCTATTTATAATCCTTTATATAAGAAACTTAATAAAAAATGTTTTTCAGATCATAAATATGCCTTAGATTAGAGTATTGTTGTTCCAAATGCATATTTTCTAATATACACAAGTATGTGCTAAAAGTTGTAGTACTTCGTTTACCATTTA
This sequence comes from Pollenia angustigena, assembly GCA_930367215.1. Classification (NCBI taxonomy): domain Eukaryota; kingdom Metazoa; phylum Arthropoda; class Insecta; order Diptera; family Polleniidae; genus Pollenia; species Pollenia angustigena. Next base: position 180,045,851 of record OV884057.1, on the reverse strand, counting down.
TCTTTTTTTTCGAATCAATTAATTTATACGCATATATTAAAAAAATATAAGCCATTCTCTAAATAAATCTTGAAAAGAAAAAATTTTTTTTTCCATTTTTTGTGGTTGACGGTTTTTTGGAAATAGCCATATTGGTACATAACAACCTTAGCAATTATTTGCCTTCAACAAAACTAATTTTTCAAAATTAGAGTAACTTAATTTATTTCTGCGAGGAGTGTCTACCAAGATGGCAATGGGACATTTAATTTTAGAAACATTTATCTAATTATGTTAATTTTTTAGGACAATGCAAATAAGTATCTGGATCCAATAGATATGTATCCAATGTATGTATGTATATTGACTATATTTTTAATTTGTTTGGAATATTTCTTTAAACACTATTTTTTGAGATTTTAGTGCATATAATATAATTAAAGCATTCATGTAGTGACTGTTAAAAATTTCCACTACCACTAATGTTTAGTATAGTGATGAAAATAGTGGAAAATCAAAATGTTACTATAGTGGGATTTAGTGGAAACCTTAGTGCACTTAATATTTAATGCACTACCCCCAACTCTGAAAGATAGCAATCTCCATTGGAGATTGCTGCTTTTGTTATTTTCTCATACTGATATTAAATTTTTTCCACTTTTTCCGAAAAATTACATTTTTATACCCTTCACCACAGGTGGTGAATAGGGTATATACATATAAGTTTGTCATTCCGTTTGTAATACATATATATAATATTGATGTTAGACCCTATAAAGTATATATATTCTAGGTCCTTATAAGGAGCGAAGTTGATTAAACGATGTCCGTCTGTCCGTTGAAATGGATTTTCCGAAGACCCTATATATGATGGGGGCCAGGTTATTATACATTTATGTCACACATGGTCCGGAATTGTTTGCTATTGAAATTCAGCAAGATCGATCCACAAATGGCTGAGATATGAGTAAAAAACCACGACTGCCTCAAATTGTTTCCTTTAAAGGTCCAATTAATCGTGACATTACCATACCAACACTGTATTACCAAAACGAAATAAACATACCATACAAACCAATTCAATTTTGGTTTCTACGGTGATACAGTGGCTATGGTAATACAGTGTTGGTAATGTGTTTTTTACCCTTCACTACAAGTGGTGGATTTTATTTGTAATGTGTTTAATTTTACGCATACACACATACATTAATGCATGTACCCAGCGGGAAAACTCAGAAGACCTTCTTACTTCAGGCCTTTTTAAAGGCCTGCTTAAAAATTTTTTTGATTTAATTCATATTCTTACGTAACAGCTAAAGAATGCCTCATAGAAGGCCTCGGCTCTTTGGTATGAGAAGCGAGAAAAGAAGGAGTAACATTTTTTGTTTTGTTTTTTTTTTGCACAAGCAAAAGCAAAAGAATTCAGATCCCTTTACAAAAACAAAGTAAAATATGCTGTAAATCATTTTAGTTGAAGTGGAACAGAGAAAGAGTAAAATTTTTTGTTTTGCTTTTTTTCAGATCCCGTTATAAAAACAAAGTAACAAAGTAGGTGCATATTAAAATACAAAATAAAAACAATAATGTAAATCATTTTAGTTGAGTTTTGTCCATTAAGGAAGATAGGTACTTGTGCTTAAAAGTTTTTTTTTTATTATACGTATACTTTTATTTACAATGTTTAGCAAATTTGATTATTTCAATAAAAAAATAGGTATCACATGTGTTATTAAACCACAATAAGTTTAATAAAATATATAAACATACGTTACATGAAGCCTATTCAGTCTTCTAATTTCATTTGTAAGGAAATATTCCTTAATGTTTTAGACTGATAGCCCTTCAATATGACCTTTAATGCATTTGTAGTAGGATGGTCTGAAAGGCCTTTTAAGAGCCATTAATTGAAAGGCCTTTTAACATACCTTTCTTAAAAGCCCTTCAAGATAACCTTTTTGCTAAGGCCTTTTGAAAGTCATTCTCTGGAAAGCCTTCTAAGAGCCATTTATTTAAAGGCCTTTAAGAAGCTCTGGGGAAGAATGGAAAGCGGAAGGCCTTCTCCGCAATGACAACGCGTGTAAAAAAGATATGAGTATGGAATGGAGCGAGAAGGCCTCCGTACTCCTTCTTTTTCCCGCTGGGTATATGATATGCCGCTTAAATAAAGAAACAACCTCATAGACTCAATATATTTTAGTTTAACACTTCTTTAGTAAAAGCATTCGTAGCCGAGTTGTTAAGTTCTCTCCTGAGACTGATGATATTGCCAGTTTGAATCCCAAAAAGATGTTTTTTTTCATTTTTTTTATTTAATTTTTTTATGTTCTAAAAAACGATTTTAAGATTATAAAACGAATTTCAAACATCAACTTTGGCAAAAGAGGAAACGGGCTTAGGTACATATATAAAATTTTTGTTTTTTTATATTCTTCGGCATGACGAAATGAAAAGTTGGCGTGGCTCAATTAATATTTATTTATACCTATCTAAAGAACTTTATTTATGTTTATAACTTTTTGTTCTTATCTCATCATGGTGAAGAGTATATAAGATTCGGCATAGCCGAATATAGCACTCTTACTTGTTTTTATTGGGGGGTGTGCTGGAAATCGCAAACGCAAAACGCAAGAATTTGGAGGCTGTTTATAATACACTTTTAATCAAATTTTTATAATTTTTGTTATAAAATTCTGTTTAATAGAGAAATGTTTGTATAATATTTGTCATAAAATTCTTTTATTACAGAAATCTTACTAAAAAATGAGTTTTAAAATTCTTGCGTTTTGCGTTTGCGATTTCCAGCACACCCCTGATTATTTTTACTTTTGATATTTTTGTAAGGAATATATAAATTTATATCTTCTAATTGGTTTGAACCAAAGAGCAAAACATCATATTACCAATGCAAATATCTATGAATATTTTTATTTTGAAACTTAGCATTAGATCATATCGAAAAATGAGCGATGAGGCCCATTTTCAACTTAATGGACACATGAATAAGCAAAATTGCATAAAATGGGGCACCCAAAATCCAAAACTAATTGTTTAACATCAAATGCATCCACTTACATACATAGATGCATTAATATGGTGTAAGATAACTTCATTTTTTGGAGATAGTGCGTTTTTCTGATTTAAACTGGCCACCGCGTTCGCCCGATTAAAAGGCTCCCGATTTTTCTTTTCTTTGGGGGTTACCTAAAGAGAAAGTTGTATGTCAATTATCTAAAAACCATCCAAAAGCTTAAGGCGAATATCAGAGAAGAATTGAGGGCGCTAGAGCCTGAAATTCTAGGAAAAGTTATAGGAAATGCTCAGGAAAGAAGAAAACAATGGGCAAACATTTGAAAGATATTATCTTCAAAACATAATGTGAACATATTTCCAAGCTATAATCTAAATTTAAATAAATTCCAATGTTAAATAAAATCACAAAAGAAAAAGTAATTCATTAAAAAGTCAATGTGAGTTTTTTTACTACATTAACAAGAATAGCAAGGGTACTTTACTACCAAGAGTGAAATCGATATTAAGTAAAGGATATATCTACGATTCGCTCTAACTAGTTTATTTAATTCTTTATCTTACCTGTGTTTTAGAATCGGGACGGGCCCACCAGAAGTCACCGGAACGACGCAATTCAGCTATTTTTTCATTCAATTTGTGTGCCAGAACGACAGTCAGGGGCATACATTCATCAGTTTCGTCAGTGGCATAACCAAACATGATACCCTAATTTAAAAATTTGCGTCAAGAAAATAAAATAGAAAATTAAATTATTTGTTACTTAAATTAAACAAAATGTTAACAATTTAACAAAAAGCAAATATTATTTAAAAACTTAAAAGAATCAAGCAAATAAGCAAGCAAGAAAGCAATGAGTTTAAAAAATATTGTAAATGTTAGTTAGAAAATAATGTTAATATCAAGAAAAAGAAAATTATTTATTATTTTAAATATACCAAGGCCCATTCAATAGGTCTGCGCAAGAGGCCTGATGATCATTGTTTATGTTCTTTTTAGTTGCCAAAAGTTGTTTACATTTTGCTTACATGTGCATGTATATGTTTGTTTATTTTTTTTGTTTTTCCCACACATACGTTTATGGTACGCTACACATACACGTTTTTTCCTTTTGCTTTGCATATGTGGTAGTAAGTTTTTGACAACTAAAAAGAAATTTTACATAAACAAAATACATACATGTCGTTTTTTGTTTTTGTTCAAGTAAGCAGACCTGATAGATGGGCCTTGAAATATACATAGTACATAAGGTAGGTACTTATGTATATGGTTTTGTGTGTGCATGTTTATTTGTATATTTTTTAGATGACTACAGAAAACAAAACTATGATTAAAATGAAGGACCAAATCGCTACAAAATTTAACCAATAATCGTGAAATTGCAAAATTTTGTAAAAAAAAAAAATATACGTGCTCCAAAAAATAATAATTAATACACTAACACCAAATATAGAACAATTAGTGTAGACAGAAAAAATATAGAGTGAAAAAACTTGTTATTATTTCAAGGGTTCTAATTTTACAATTTCGAAAAGTCTTGAAAAAACAAGTCTTTTAATTGAGTGAGTTACATATTTGCGCCATATTACATTAAATTATTTTAATGACTTAACTTTTAAAATAGAAAACAAAATGAGTGTGTGTGTGCTTTAGCTAATTAAAACAAAAAAAAATTATTAAGAATTAACTACAAACAACTATTTGAAAAACAAATAATTAGATACAAAGGCTTAAAGACGCCAAATTAAAAGCTTTAAGTATAGTACATTTATACAAAAAATATAAACTCTTGGTAATTAACAACTTGTATTTAATTTGCACACCTGATCTCCGGCGCCGATCTCTTCTTCGCAACGGTTAATATGCACTCCAGCGGCAATTTCGGGCGATTGCTGGTCCAAGGCTAACAATACATTGCAAGTTTTATAATCGAAGCCTAGGTTTTTTTTATTTGGTTGTGTTTTTATTGTTGTTAAACGTTAAATGAAAAAGAGAGAAAAATTGCACACAAAATAATTTTAAAAAAATGAATGAACCATTTGTTAAAAGTTTAAACGAAAAATATTTGTGAAGAATGATTTGTTTTAAACACTGATAAAGAATTTACTAGTTTTTAGAAAATAATTTATCATTATGTTTTGATTTTAATTTAATAACCCCATGATATGAATTTATTTAATTTTTTTTCTTTTGACAAAACATCATAAATTTGCAGAAAAATCTCTATTGCCAACGTTGATTGCTTGTTGTAAATAACCTGCAAAAATACTTTTAAAGACAATTTATGTTTTAAGCCCAATTCATGCATATTTAAATGTTAATGAAATAAATGTTCTTTAAATTTCTAAATTTAAAAATGTTAACTTTGTAAACTTAACGATAAATATTAACCTAAAGCAAAACAATCGGATTAAATTAAGATGAATTAAGTTAAATCCAAGTACAATTTCTGTTAAATTTACACTTTTTATAAAAATGATTGACAACAATTATACAACTTTCCCGAAACTGGATAAAATGGCTCTGATGAAATCGACTCTATGCCCCAGAAAAAGATCAAACTTTTAGCATTTGTATTTGGTTTCCTTTTAAAAGAAAAACTTAATTTTGCATTCTAAGTCTTTGGGTTTGCCAATGGGCAAACAGCCTACGTACGATCTTTTAGGCGGACATCTACGCCATCCTCATATGGGTAATTCCAAAGTGTTGAACGTGACAGGCGTACGCATCAAAAATGCAATAACATTGTAAGCAAAAAATATTTTTTTTTTTCTTAATCCTAAAATTAAAGCACTAAGAAAGCACTGTTATCTATGCTAAAGTTTATGGAGGGCGCGATTCTAGGTCAAAGATAATGGCAAAAGAAGTAGCGGTTCGAACGTGAAAAAAACAGAAGTAGTTTTTGTGGCCATGCATAAAAAGGCGAAATTCAGCGATACCCGGCACAATTTTTTAGTCAAACTACTTTCAGAGTTTTACGTAGCAATGTAACATTAAAATGCTTTGGTTTGATTCCAAAATCTTCTGTATTTTCTTTTTTTTAAGCCAAAATCTGGGTCGATACGTGACATTTCGAACGTGAAATTTTTTCCGTAATAGTTTAACTGAATAATGATCAAAATAAAATAAAAATTTACCATTAATCCGAATAACATATTTCTCTTTGAACTCTTCCTTAGATTACAGACCATGTAAGAAAATTTTTTTGGAATAATTTTTATCAAATATCACCTCTTTTAAGAAAGATAAATATTAAAGAAAACATACAATAAAACATTTTCAAAAATAAGAAATTACGTTTGCGCAACTTTGCAGTCTGATTGTTCAGCTAAGTGAACAAATTTATGAGTAAATTTATAAAACTAGTAAAATCTAAATGTTTCTCTATAACAATATCGTAAAATAATCAGCTTTTAATAACTTTAAAATTTTTGGTCACGGTGGACCTTTTGGCGGAAATGCCCATATGCGCTGAGAAATGTCTGAGGAGGCGGGCAAAGGGCTTGGGATTATTAATAATGTCGTATAGCCAAGCCGGTCTTAAAGCACTATTTTCTTTGGAGGTGAAGTCGAGGTTAGTTATGGAATGTTTTAAATCTCTGGACGATTTAAAGAAACACAATTGAATTTGTGTTGGTTTCCCGGCCATGAAATTACCCTACAAGAAATGAATGAGCGAGTAGTCATATTTTTCATTTTGGTGTTAAGAAAATGATAGAAAGAAATTACCGAATGTGACCGAAAACTTTATTTCGGTCATTTCTTTCTATCATTTTCTTAACACCAAACGAAAAATGTGACTACTCGCTCATTCATTTCTTGTAGGGTATCTTTGAAATGTTTTAACTATAAAAAATTATTTTTAAAATCAGAGTTGTACAATTCATGAGTTTATGAAAAGTGATGTAATTTTTCGTACTTTGTATTAAAAATTAACAAAATTTTTATAAATGGCAGCATCATTTCGTTCCGTTTATAGCGGAAAATTACATCTTTTTATCCTGATTTTTTCCACTTGGTTAAAGTTTTATAAAAATTTAATTTTTGGTGGAATTTTTATACCCACACCACAATAGTGGAGAGGGTATTATGCATTTGTGCTGATGTGTGTCCGTCCGGCTGGCTGTCCATGTAACCTTGTGCGCAAAGTACAGGTCGCAATTTTGGAGATAATTTGATAAAATTTGGGTCATAGGTTCTTATTGGCACAAGGACCAAGCCTATTGAAAATGGACCACGAGGGAAGATAGGGGGAAATTTCTTCCTCTCAGAAACTATCGAACCTATTTTAATGAAATTTAAAACATAGATAGAACCATATCTATATGGACACAAAATGTATAAATTTTTAAAAAAATCGGACCACGAGGGGAGATAGGGGCAATTTCTGCCTCTCAACCCGATTTTAATGAAATTTAAAACATAGATAGATTCATATGTATATGCACACATAAGCTACAGTTTTTAAAAAATAGGACCACAAGGGGAGGCAGGGGGCAATTTCTGCCTCTCACAAACTTTCAAATCGATTTTCATGAAGTTTATAAACATAGATAAATCCATATTTACATGGACACATAGTATTGTGGCTATTTTATTGAACTGTTTATGGTTTTTGGTTCATTGTCAATTGCGGTGAGTGTTATACGGAAGAGATTGTGTGGTTACAATCGAAACGTAAGGGCAATCTGTCCATGAAAACCTGGGTTCGATTCCCAGCTCAGCCAAGAATGAAAAATTATCAATTAATTTTAATTCATCTCATGTTGTAAAATTCTTTGCTTCATAAAAATTAAATTCAATGAACTTTAGCCTGATTTGTTTATTTATTTCAGTCTTTGGATTTATTTGTACGAAATAATTGTCTATGTGGTTGTTGTAATGTTTTCACAATTTTGCTTTTTCGCAAGGGTGCAACTTCTTTTGAATGAATACGTGAATACATTTTATATGAAACAATAATGTTTATCACACAAGTATTACGTATTTTGACAAATATGCATCTCTAATCTAGTTATTGTTTGAAAATTTTTAAAAAACTATAACTGCTGATCATGACGGAGTTGTCTTTTTTTTTAATACGTTAGACTTGTGAGATAGTGTACAACAGCTATAAACAACATCCTACCCACCACTTCTTTGTCATTAACTAATCGTTTACTTTAGGGTAAACTAAAGTTGTAATAATGAACAACTTTCTAAACGTCCGATAAAATTCCAGCTTAAACTAACGCCAAATTTTAATAATGGCCTCAAAAAAAACGACTTCTAAGGTAAAAACTGAAAAGTTCCTAGATTATAAGAAAAAGAACAAAAAATATTTGATTTTTATGTGTAAAAATAAGAGCCGTTCGTGGTTCTTTGCTCATATATCAGTTATCTGTGAACCGATCTGACTGTATTTCAATAGCAGTCTATATTTGATATAAATATATAATAAGCTAGGGAACTAGCTGGGGTCTTCCAAAACCCATTTCAACCAACACACAGACAAACGGACATCCTTAAAATTACTTCGCTCCTCAAAGGGACCCAGGATATATGTATACATATCGCGACCTTAGGACAACAAGGTTCTATCTTACATGTAATTTAGGTGCAAATAGAACCTTGTTGTCCTAAGGTCGTCGCAATATATTTATATATATTTTGTAGAAATTACAAACGGAATGACAGACGTATATAACTCTTTCTAACTGTGGTGAAGTATACATAAAGTTGTATATTTTCATTGTTAGTACTCTTTGGAAAACAGTGAAAAAATCATACTTGTATTCCTTTAAACCAAAAAAGTTGGCCTATTTATATTTTCTGGCATCCAAAACAATCGCAAAGCGTAAAATTGGTATCATTTTTGATTCTTGCATCTCTTGGCATTTTTTTTTTTTTTTTTTTATCAGAACGGAAGGGTAAACAGATCGAAAAGAAGTAGTATGGTGGACCTTAATCGAAATGTTATTTCTTAGCTTGTTTAATTATTGCGGCCACGCTTCGTAGTTGTATTTTCAGAAATAATAAAAAGAGCAATTTAAATAGAATTTTGGTCAATGCCTTTAAAAATAATCGGACACAAATAATGTTTACCTTATTTAAAATTGTTTTTTTTTTTAATCAGCCTTATTAAAGTTGTCGTATACGACTGTGTCGTTTTTTGTAATAGATAAAAGTAACACACATCGTGTGTTCTTTCATCTACTACGACTACGATAACCACAATAAGGATGAATATCATGTTAAATTATCGAGACCTCAGTTCGTCATTATTCTTAAAATGACTTTAAATAATACTGAGTCTTACTAAATTTTTATGACATCATATCGAACCTTACCGCAAAAATAGCTTAAGCGATATCATTTTAAATTTTCATTTTTTCCATATTATTAACATGCTTTTCCCCAATTAAATTTAAAACAAGAACTTCACAATTCTTTAATTAGTTCCATATTTTTATTAGTTAAAAAACCGCTTTGTTTTTAAATTTTTCTTATAGGATTTAAATCAATTATGTAGTTTTAGGGCCTAAGTTGCAAAATATAAAAAGTTTACGAAACGGATTTTCTATGAAAATTTGTTTAATAAACCCTATATAAGCCTGGTTTATTTTGTATAACTTAGGGGATTAAAGTTTTAATTTTTTTTAATGAAAACAATGAAATGCCAACCAATGAATGAAGTATATAAACAAAATATGTTTTATAAGAAAAATAGAGCAACAATATAACGAACACTTTAACAAATACTTTTGAACAAGTCGGTTTTTTTTATTAGAGAAAGAGCGAACAATACCTGATCACCAGCGCCGACATCATTTTCATCACGATTGACATGTACACCATTGGCAATATCGGGAGACTGTTGTTCAAGGGCAACAAGTAAATTACAAGTTTTCCAATCGAAACCTTTAATTTGTTTTTTCAAGGGTAAAGAATTTTTTCTTTATAAAATTCAATAAAAAATGTAAGTTTGTTTTTTTGTAATAAAACCCCCCCAATTTAGGAAATTATATAAATTTGTTTAAAAGAATGTAGTTTTTGTAAGGACTGTTGTTTTTTATTGCTTTAAAAAACTTACCCTTTGAAGAATCGTCATAGCCGATGTGTTTAACAGTTTCACGTACAACTTTTTGATAATCAACAACAGCTTTTGATGTAATTTCGCCGCACAATAAAATCATACCAGTTTTAGCAACAGTTTCTGCAAGGATAAGATGACAAAAGAAATATTAAGATGAAGAAAAACAAATAATATTATAGAGTAAACATTATTATAAGAACATTTAAACATGATATACGCATATTTCGCGGTTTATAAAAAGTTATTTTTTTGTAGGAAAATTTGTTTATGAGAAATACATAAATATGTTTAAAACAAAAGTAAAATTTTTTAATTTTTACAGACGAAAAATATTTAAAAATTTTGAAAGAATTTGAAGAAAATTTAAGACTTTATTGGTTTATGGTGAGCGATTCATTAGATTTATGTTGAAATTATGTACTGCATGTTTTTTTAATTTTCTTTTATGATCGATTTTGAACGAAGAATTTATTTTCTTAACATGAAAAACAAAAACAATCAGAGGTGTGCTGAAAATCAAAAAGGTAAAACACAATAATTTGGAAGTTTGTGTTTAATACACTTTAAATCTAATTTTTTTAATTTTTGTTATAAAATTCTGTTTAATAGAGAAATATTTTTATAATATTTGTCATAACTAGGGATTAGATTTCCATGCAAATGTTTTTTGTCGATAGTCTAAAACCGATGTCGACCAATTGTCTTTCCGAATCATTAAATTTGCGTTAAAATGGCATCGATTTGATTTTGCATATTGTTGCATATTTTGTTGAAAATGCATATTTTTGCATATTTTGGTTTTAAATGCATATTTTTGCATATTTTAACATTTTCGAGTGATATATTTTTTTAAATTTCCATATTATAAAAAAAAGTTCTTCGAAAAATTTCCAAATTGTACAAAAAAACCCTTCAAAATTTTTTTTTTAAATCAATTAATTAATTTTTTTGAGCTCTGCTTAAAATACAAGATTTCGACAAAAGATCCTTAAATTTTTAACCGATGCAGCACCTTACATGGTTAAGGCTGCCAATTGTCCTAAAACAATTTATCGAAAACTATTACATGCTTGATTGGCACATGGGTTACACCGAGTTGCAGAGGAAATCAAAAGCCAATTCGATTATGGCATAATTGATATGGCAGAAAGTAACATTAACATGTGAATGGAAAATAGCCCGACAAATTAAAAAAAAATCCAAAAACTGTTGCAAATAAAAATAAAAATAGAGGATTTCAAAAATAAAACAAATTTCAAATATTTTTGATCTATGTAGACTAAAATGTGGGATCTGAATTAGAAAATTAATATTCTTCAAATGTAATGGCATCCTTGAAGTAAGCCTCAACTTCGGTTGACGTTGAGAGATCATATTCTATGTACAAAAGCTTTTTAACAGACAAATGCTTACTTTTGATAATATAAAAAAGTATTATTTGACTATGCAATTTAAATGATGTAGTTATTTAAATAAACTGCCTTGCCTGTTCATCTATTTCCGAACGAAGATTAAAGTAAAGCGAACGAAGTCTTCGTTCGAAATCGATGAACATGGGGTAAGTTCTAAAAAATATTATACCTTTGAATAACAATATAATAAAAAAAACAATAGAATTTTTGATTTTGTTTTGTTTTAAATAAAATAAAAAAAACAAACCGTTTTTTATTGAAAATGGTCAAGTTTTTAGTGCATATTTTTTATTTTTTTAATGCATATTTTTGAATTTTTAGTGCATGTTTTATGCGCATATTTTCGATTTTTTAGTGCATGAAAATCTCATCCCTAGTCATAACATTATTTTATTACAGAAATCTTATTAAAAAACGACTTTTAAAATTTTTGCGTTTCGATTTCCTACACACCCCTGAATATTTTATAATTAGTTTTTGTTTAAAATGTAAGTTAAGCGAAGGTAGACTTCGTTCGGAAATAGATGAACAGGAAGTTACAGACATTTAAAATTTAACTATTACATATGTTTTATTTTCAAATTAAATTATTCAAATAAAAAATTATATATTTTAAAACAACAATAAAAAAGACATGTCTCAAAAGTCATTATGTAAATGTAAAAAGATTTTGATAGCAGCTTTAAAAGAAAATTAAAAAAAAAGATATTTTTTTAAGAACTACCGTGCAAATGCCGCCCTAAGGTTTCATCTTGTGTAGTATCGTTTCTTGTTGAAATTCGTGTTACCTTTTTGTTTTACAAATATCAAACTTCAAATTGTTTAAGGTTTTTAGAAAAAGTGTCAGCAAAGTTTGATATTCTCAAAATTTTGCAAACGCAATTTAAAAAAAAAAATATAAAAAAATGCTCAGAAAGGTTTTAAGTAAACCATTTAAAGAATTTTTAATAAATGTTGGAAAAAAATTTCTATTTTTTTTTTTTTTTAATTTGTTTCCAAATTTACAAGACTTTGTTTGTCGTAATTAATTCCCAATAATCAGTATTGTGGTTATTTTGTTGAACTATTTATGGTTTTCAATCCAAATTTTTAATTAGGCTTAAGTTCATGAAATTTAATTTTTCATTAAATTATTTTTATGAAGAAAGGAATTTTACAACATGAAAATTAATTAAAATTGTTATTGATAATCTTTCATTCTTGACGTGGCTGGGGCTCGAACCCCGGCCGGCAGGTTACCATGACATGTTTCGATTGCAACCACTCAATCTCCTCAGATGGATTTGCCGTCTTGCACTCGTAGCCATCGACGACTGCTGACGTCAATAGTCAAACATCAATCCTTAAACCAAATTGTATTCTAACATTTGGTAGATTGAAATTTGCTTTCCTGAATGATTATCCATTTTAATTGATTTCACGTGTTTTTTCCTTACTTCTGTTTTTTCGTACTTTTGTCAAGAATTTTTCTTGAAGTCCAAGTACATTTTTTGTTTTTTCATTTTGTCTTTTTCCTTTCTGTTGACCTTTTTCAGCACAACTTGAAGGAAAAATGTACACATAGAGCTCGTGCCTTAGCTTTAACAATAATCAGTATTGTGGTTATTTTGTTGAACTATTTATGGTTTTCAATCCAAATTTTTAATATTTTTAATTAGGCTTAAGTTCATGAAATTTAATTTTTCATTAAATTATTTTTATGAAGAATTTTAAAATTAATTAAAATTGTTATTGATAATCTTTCATTCTTGACGTCGATCTACCAAATGTTAGAATACAATTTGGTTTAAGGATTGATGTTTGACTATTGACGTCAGCAGTCGTCGATGGCTACGAGTGTAAGACGGCAAATCCATCTGAGGAGATTGAGTGGTTGCAATCGAAACATGTCATGGTAACCTGCCGGCCGGGGTTCGAGCCCCAGCTACGTCAAGAATGAAAGATTATCAATAACAATTTAAATTAATTTTCATGTTGTAAAATTCCTTTCTTCATAAAAATAATTTAATGAAAAATTAAATTTCATGAACTTAAGCCTAATTAAAAATATTAAAAATTTGTAATTAATTCCCAATTTTTAATCTTGATAAAAACACTGAAATTTATTGTTGAAGGGATAAGCTATTCCTATGCGCATTTCACTGGTTGCTTAGGCAACTGGTTTATACTGATGGTTCGAGGAAGGGTGAGAGAGCTGGCGGAGGTTTCTACATAGAGGAACTGGATGTGAGAGTTTCCTTTCGTCTGCCGGATGGATGTAGTGTCCTGCAGGCGGAGATCTCGGCTATAAGGCGGGCGGTAAATTGGCTGAGGTATCATCGCATATCGGGAGATATACGTATATTTACTGACAGCAAGGCCGCCCTTGCTTCCCCAGCGGGTGTCTATACTACATCTAGATTAACTGTAGAATGTCGGATGTCTTTAAATAGGATTGCGAAACATTCAAGGGTAACGCTAATATGGATAACGGGTCACTCGGAGTGCCCGGTTAATCTAGTGGCAGATGGGCTGGCAAAACAAGGTGGTCGCATGGATGGCATATTCATCGATAAATTTGTTGGTCTTCCAATGGCTCGCTGTAAATTACTTATCAGGCGCGAGACTTATAGAGTTGCGCAGATGCGGTGGACTAGTGAGTCCACCTGCTCGATATCCAGGCTATTATGGCCTGATTATGATGAACTTAGAACTAGCTCTCTACTTAGGTTCAAAAGGGACCAGATTAGGACAGTTGTATCGGTTGTGGCTGGGCACTGGCCGGTGGGAACTCATGCTGAAAGAATTTAACGACTACTGCAGAAGTTGTCAGGCTGAGGAGGAGGAGGAAACTGTGATTCACTTTCTCTGTCAATGCCCTGGGTTGCGGGGTATTAGGGAGGAATGCCTGGGGAAACCGGAATTTGCCTGCCTAGAGGATCTATCCAGGATAGAACTGAGATCGCTGATTCTCTTCATTAGGAGGACGAAGTGGCAGGATTCTGCAGTGACGCCATCTGAGTAACTGCTCTATAGGATGGGCATTGGCGCTGGGTATCACAAAGGGACCAATAAAGGACCCAAGTGAGCTGTCTGTTGATAGCTGCCCATGGAACCTAACCTAACCTAGGCCAGAGTCAGGAAACTTCATCCAAAGATTTTAGAAAAACTAAAGATATTAAACAAATAAAACTGTTAAGCGATTAAGAATTATAAGCAACAGTTTTACTTGTAACAATATCAAAGCTTAAACAAAAACTAATTAAAATAAAACTCGAAATGATGACTTTAGACATCTTTAAAAACTGATCGAAATGTTTTTTATAGTAACAATTTCATGATCCTTTACTTTTTGGGCTACTCCTCGTATATTACGAACTTGTTTGTTTACGTTGTGTCGCACGCTTTACCGTTTAGTGGCAAAAGTAAAGAGTTTTAAAGAGGCAACCAAACTTCCGATTAATTTATAATTTTTTTAAGCATTGAAATAATAATAACAACAGATCTTTTTACGATCTAAAAATTTCACAATCAACCTAATTATGAATAAAAATATTCCCGGAAATTTTTACTCATAATTGGGTTGAATATATTTTAATGAAAACAATATTTCGTATAGCAACAGAATTTTATTAAAAACTCTAATTCATATCAATCTCAACATAAGAACACTTTGAGTGATTGGGTAATAAAATTTTTAACGACTTTAAAGTTGAAACATAAGCATTTCCTTAAGTTGCCGCAAGATGTAAAACAAAATACATACATACTTCAATATTTTCTTAGAACATACGTTATATTTTTGAATTTGTTGTGGTTGGGTTTTTATTTCTACTTGTTTAGGTGAAACTTGTTAAATTTTAAAATCAAATATTCTTTTGAAATTGTATTTAAAAATATTTTTTTATTGAGTTGGCTTAGGTTTTTTTTGTTGAAAATTTGTAATTAAAATTGGTTTTGGTATATTGGGTGTGTGTGAAACGGTAGCAAAGTACTGATCAAGGCGAATTCATAAAGGTGACCGCATCATGAGATAGAGCTATGCTACCCATCCCTTTTCTTTTAAAAATACTATGTATTTTGTTTTTGTAAAAAGTTAGAGGAAATGTCAAAATTATTTGTTGAAAATATAAAAAAGAGAATTTGTTTGTTTATAAAATATATACAATTGCTTTAGAAGGTAAATCTTTTTCCTGTATTGGAAATTTATTGTGGCTCCACTTATTCCTTACGCCTTTTAAAATCCTTGGCCCATAACTATAGTCATAAACAAAGCATACTTTAAGAGTTCTAAAGTAAATTTTTATTAAAAATATGCTTTTGATCTACTATAGACAAGCAAAAGCATACTTTACACGTTAAACCCGATGTAAATTTTAAAACCAGCTGAAGTTGTGTTTAACTCATTAAACAACAGCATCAGCTGTTTTTCGCCAAATAAAAAAGTACTTGCAAAAAGTTAAAAATGTTTATGTTATAAGATGTTGGCTGATATTTTGCAATTATTAATGATTTGCAGGAAAACTTTTATGGAAAGAAACACAAAATATATATGTATAGGCCCTAATTGTGTAAAACGCTAGGCCAAAATTGCCTAGCGTTTTACACAAAGTTTTGAAATTTTGTTGTTGCTTTCTACATAAAATCATATTGCGTGTTTCAACCGTACAAGATATGCAGTGTTTTATTTACATATATTTTAATTTTCAATGTCGGCTGCTTAAAGTTGCCACTTGCTTATATTTTGTTGTATGTTGTATGAAAAATTTGCTACATTTGAGGTGGCACCCAGTTAAAGTCGGTTCAATTTAAAGCATACTTTAGTTTCGACTATAGTAGCAAAATATTTAAATGAATGTTTTTATTTTTAAGTTGTTTTTAAATAGAACCGACTTTAGCGTTTGACTATGATTATGGGCCCTTGTGTTTAAATTTAATGTTCACTTTTTTTGTTTAAAACATTTAAATAAGTTTTTTTTCAAGTATTTAGATTTTTATTGAATTTTAAATTTTAACAAATTTTTTCACAAAATGTAAACAACGCTTGACATTCAGTATACACACAAGGAAATAAACAATAAACAGATGACTCGAAAGTGTCACCTTTATGAATTCGCCTTGGTACTGATGGAAGTAAAATTTTGACACTATTGAGGTGAATAAAATTTCACTAGCCCTAGGGGCTAGTATAAATTTTGACATTAGTGTAGAAATTTTTGACAACCACAAAATAATTTTTTTTCATCAAACTTGTTTAAACAAAATAAAAAATAATATAAAAGGAGGGCCAGCGGCAAAAATAAAAAGAATTATACAAGATGTAAGTATTTAAATATGTAAAAGCTTTTTTGCCCACACTTTTTGTAAAAATTGTTAATAAATCAGAACGAATCATCAAATAGTTGGGACGATCTCATTTCCAACAGAATTGAAATGATTATTGGTAAACGTTTGTTTAATTTATCCATTTTCACAAAACTATTAGTAATTGTTTTTTTCTTTATGTCAAAATTTTACGTTGTCAGAAATGTTACAATTTCACACAGCACAAATATGAAAATTTTCTACCACAAACAAATTTCATTTCACCATAGAACTTTGCTACCGTTTCACACACACCCATTGTCTGAAAATTTAGAAATTTTAAATTAAACATATTGAATATTTAAATACATGCTCGGTTTTGATCAAGTAGCCTTTTGAAAAATTATTAGATTTTGTTTTGCGAAGGTGATTTGTTTGAAAATTTAAATATTTATTGGAAGTCGTAGCTTTACCTGTTTATGAAAATTTTTTGTAATCAGAGAGGCATTTGTTTTTGCAAGTTCTATATTTTGGGATTAATTATAACATTGACTAATTAATCAAGGTAGTATTTTGATACCAAAGGGGTGGGCTATGGTCAAGGAACATTAACAACTGTTTCCTGACAAATATTCAAATTCGTTCAAGAACTTATAACCTCACTAATCGAACCCAAAGTGTTTAATTTTATTAGTGACGTTACAAATTAGAATAATAAATACATATACATATATTAATAATTACCACAAGCAACTTTAGCATCGGGGTCTTGTCTTAAGTGTGCATCCAAAATAGCGTCACTGATTTGATCGCACATTTTATCTGTAAAGAAAATTAAATGAGTAAAAACCATAAAAATAATATGAGAAAATTTTTATTGCATGCAACAGGAGAAATCGCACGCGCATTTGTTTAAACATTTAAAAAAATCAACATACATACAACTAAATATAAAATTCAAAGACACTACTTTTTTCCTTTCGTCTTGCAATTGTAAGCGAAATTCAATGCCAATGTGTCTAGAATAATACTCAGACCAAAAAAACGCAATATAAAAATAAAATCTAAGTATGAAATTAAAAGAAAACGAAAAAAATTAAAAACCTTTAATATGTAAAATAATATGTACTCTTCAATATCAGCTACAATTAAAAACCTTGTTAACATGTACATATGTAGTTTTATTTATCTTTCGACTTTTTGGAAAAAATTGTTAACGATTTGTAGTAGTAGAGGATTATGACAAGACAAAAATTGGCACAAGCGCCAATTTGATACCGAAATCGAATTTGTCGCAAAAAAAATTAAAAACTCATAATTATTATTATAACAGTCAGCAGTAAATTGCATAAAGGAAATACAATATATTTTCTGAACATTATGACAGTTTCAACACTTTGTTGTTTATTGAAATTCTATAATTCTAGAGATTATCAAGTTAAAAAAAAGATCAATTTACAAAAAATTAAATAAAAAGTTCAACAAACAATTAGTGAATTACTTCTGCCACAGACTTTTGTTGTGAACAAAAAATATATTGATAAGAATTTTAAATTCAACGTGTGGTCATGAGTATGTTGAGATTTATAAAAATATTAAAAGCAGGATGGAGGCAAAAAAGAGGAGATAATTTTTAATTAAAAATCAGGCTAGAGCAAAAAAAAATGGATTATTTTTAAAGATAATCGTATAATAAATAAATAATATTATTTCATTAAAAACTATATTAATTTTTTTTATTTTCCCCCCTTTTCGATTTTTATTTTACCTACAACTCTGCCAATTTTTTGCTGATTTAAAACATCATGTGTGTTATTTATTATTTATTCCGACATGTGAATTTCATAATAAATGTATTATGTGCAATACATAATATATATATTTATACACATGTGGACAAAAAAATAGAGGTGTGCATTAGATTTAAAAAAAGCATTAAAAAGTTTTGAATACAAATAGAAAAACTCTTGCAGTAGATCTTGCAAAAAAGTAGTGGATTTTTGTTTTTAATTTTTTCACAGTTTGTTAGTGTCCAACCGAACGTTCGGGTTCGGTTACGAAGTGCGGCAAAAAATGACGTTCGGTCAAAGTTCGGTGTTCGGCAAAATTTTTACCGAACTTTACCGAACACCGAACTTTTTAATGAAATAACATATTTATTATAATTTCAAATTATAATTTGCCATCATTGTTTTTGAAAATAATACGAAATCAATACAACTATTTTTCTCTATGATTATTAGTTCGAAAAAATACAGCGATGACTTAATAAAATGCTTAAGTGTAAAATGTCTTTATATGTGTAATTTTTAGAAGACGGTAAAAAATACAACAAAAAAAAAACGATTAAATTTTATTTGGCAAAAAAATACACTCTATTTATATTCTGCGAATGGTAAGATAATCTAAAGTTTTGGGTGAACCACAAACCAAACTTTATAGTATATATATTTCCAGATAAAAATGTCATCCAATCCATTTTGGAGTTTTTTTTTTGAAAAAAATTGAGCAAGCAGTCAATGCAAATGTTGCGCCAAACAAACGTCAATGGGGAGTTCATTGCCAAGCAAACAAACTACCGCCAATATTAAACGCCACTTAGAGAAAATACACCCCAACGAATTCAAAAAATACATTTTAGAGGTTTGAGTACTAATATGTATACTAAGGCTATAACCAAATAATTGGCATAGTAAGACGGAGTGGCCAAGAATGTTTTAGTAATGAAAACACCTGTCTCCCGTCGTTTTGCGAAAAAAAACCTCACGCAGGGAAGCAAATTTCTAAAACCTTCTAAGAAATTTTGAACCGCGATGAATTGTAAACCGTAGGAAAATTTTTAAATCTAAAGCAGTGGATAAATTCCAAAATAGCATTTAAGTCCGAAAAAATTATCATTTTTTTATACACTCCACCACAATTAGTTGTGAAGAGGGTATATTAAGTTTGTCATTCCGTGTGAAACTTTTTTATTACTCATCTCAGACCCTATAAAGTATATATATTCTGAGTCCTTGAGTAATTTTAAGTCGATTTAGCCATGTCCGTCTGTCTGTCCGTCTGTCCGTCTGTTGAAAACGTCGAAAAACTCAAAAGAAATAAACAAACTTGGTGTCAAATTGCTTGTAGTTATCCTAAGCAGTTTGGGATTGAAATCCAGCAAAATCGGTTCAATAGGATCTGAGCTATGAATCAAAATGTGGAACCACCACCTAAAAATAAATTGATAATTTTGTTACAAAAACTAACATAAATGGTGGAAAAATGCACAGAATGATATAAGATTTCGCAACAGTTCGTTTTATTTAACTGGAAATCACGCTGTAAAATTTCTTGAAGATCCGTCCATGATTTACCCTAGGCCCCATATAAGCCCTACTACCGGAAAACAGTATAGTAAGCCTAAAACCCTAACTAACAAGCTATCATAACAAATTTTGGCACGTCACAGTTAAATAGGACTAGAAATGAAACTATTAAGTTTCGTGAAGATCGGTCCATAACTAACCATAGGCCCCATATAAAACCTACTTCCAAAAAACAGTTTAGTACGCCTAAATCCGTAAAACATAATGCTATCATAACAAAATTTGGTACATCAAAATTTTTTAGAACTGCAAATGAGACTGTGAAATTTCGTGAAGATCGGTCCATAATTTACCATAGGCCCCATATAAACCTTACTCCCGGAAAACAGCTTAGTACGCCTAAAAACGTAAAAAATAATGCTATCATAACAAAATTTGGTACATCAAAATTTTTTAGAACTGCAAATGAGACTGTGAAATTTCGTGAAGATCGGTCCATAATTTACCATAGGCCCCATATAAACCTTACTCCCGGAAAACAGTTTAGTACGCCTAAAAACGTAAAAAATAACGCTATCATAACAAAATTTGATACATCATAGTTTTATAGAACTAGAAATGACACTGTGAAATTTGGTGAAGATCGGTGCATAACTTACCATAGGCCTCATATAAAGCCCACTCTGGTAAAATAATTTAATACGCGGTAATTTTTCTTCCAGTTTAGCTTCATATGGCCAGAAAGATGTTATGCAATTTTGTGATATACGGTCCATAATTTTCCTTAGATTCCATTTTAGCAGCCTTCTGAAATTTACTGCAAACGCTTAAACTAATTGCATCGCTGTATGGAATTTTATGTTTTTTAATACCAGAAATCGTTCTGCAGAATTTGGGATGATTGGTTCATAGCTTACCATGGCTTTTATATAATTTGTTCTCTTGAAAATCATTTAAGTTCAGCTTAAACTGATATTCTACTCAAACTTTTTAAAATTGATTCTGATTGTCGATCAATAATTTTATATAGGTCTAAACCGCAACAAATTTTAATGCAGATGTCTGTTTTTACAAAGATTATAATAATAAATAGGCATCATACAGATATTACTCCTAAAACATTCGAAGTGTCGGTGGAGGGTATCAAAGATTCGGCACAGCCGAATATAGCACTCTAACTTGTTTATTAATAAATTTTAATGTTCTACAGGACTATACTATGCCATTTTTGATTTTCGCAAAAAGTGTGAAAAAGTTATAGCGCTAATGTATACTGCATTTAACTTAAAATTTATTTTTTGTCTTAAAAAAAAGCAATTACTAATTTTTTTTTTTTTAACTATAAAATAGTTTTGACTACTATAAAGTGCAATTTATATTTTCATGTTGCATCCTTCCAAAAGTGTAAATGTAATAATTTCCCGAAATTTTATTTTATTTTAAATAAATACATTAAAAAAAATACAATTGTTCAGATTTATTAACAAAAAGTTCGGGTTCGGGTTCGGCCGAACTTGTCAAAATTTTCCGAAGTTCGGGTTCGGGTTCGGTCTCAAAAAGTGCGTTCGGTCGGACACTACAGTTTGTCAGTTTAAAAACGAGGATCTATTAAAAAGACCACTGAAGTTACTGTCACCCAAAAGTTTCTTTGCACAGTTTGGCTTATTTCAAAAATTAGGAAATATTTTGCTTTGGTTCTTAAGACATGGTGCAAAAGAGAAGGGGAAAACAGCAGCGGAATATTTTTCCTTTAATGTGACGAAACAATAATAATTTTTTTTTTTTTTTTTTTTTTTGTAACAATGCAGAGAAAAATGTGCATAACCCTAAAGGTAATAAATTCCCGAAATGTGATGGTATCAGGCTATTGTAACTTGTAACGGGGTAGGTTATATAAATCTAACCGAAAACAAAATAAACATGTGTACGAACATTTTTTAGTTACAATATTGCTACCTTATTATGGGGGAAATATACCTTTTGTATGAAAGTTCTTACAGGGAATTATACTGAAGCACTCACCAAAAGTGGTGAAGTAAGTGGTTTCGCAACACAAATTTCTTACCATTCCTGGAAAAATGAAAAAAGATATGGGTAAAAATGCAAAAGGCATGATCTATTACCCTGGTAATAACAATTCGCAAGTTAATTTCGTCTATGCCCAGGAGAGTAAAGGCAGCATTAACAGTCTAGTCCAGCGATCATCACGCTATGCCCCCGGAGGCCGAGCACTTTTCGAGAATTTCACACACACACACAAGACGAAGGTTAACGAAACAATTGTAAAAAGCCATAATTTTAAAAACCAAGAACAAAACACATAGTAAATGTCTCAAACGAGTAAATTTATTTTCCTCTCTTTGCACTCACCACTACATACACATTTTTTACTGTCTCTCTTTGTGATGACCGCTGGTCTAGTTTAATATTCACACTTATCGTGGTTGGCGAATTTTAAATACGTCTGCGACCTTTTGGTAATAGATTAAAGGAAATAAGACCTCGTTCTCTTAAATCTATCACCAAACAGTCGCAGGCGTATTTTAAATTCGCCAACAACGATAAGGTTTATTATTTTCAATACCATAAACTTTATGTAAAAATTGTTGATTTAGTTCTTACTTTTTTGATTATTATATAGGTTATTATTGTCCAAATCAAATCTATGAATTTTAAAAACTAACGAAATTTTATTTCGGATTTTTAAAATAATTCATTATTTTATAAAATAATAACAATAATAGAATCTTTTACTCAATTAAGTCAATTACAAATTTCGCATCTTATTTTATGCCCACATGTGTAAATTTTACATTTAAAATATAAAGTTAAAATCGATTGGAAGATTAATATACAATTGCGTTAAAAACTTTTTTGAATAAATGTAAATAATGTTGATGGAATATTTTTAAATTTTAATGTCTTTTGCAATAAATATTAAAAATAAGGAAATTATAATAAAATATCAGACAACATTATCTTCCTGACTTATTTCTAGGAGCCAAAAACAGAAAAAAAAAGAAATGGTTTACTCTTTAAACCAAAATAAGATTGTTGCAGCTCGGCTGCTGTCAAAAGTTTTTCCTTGGGGAAAACCGGTGATAAAACCGCTGATTCGAAAATTATACGAATTATGCAGTTTATTCATGTTCATTTATACGATATATCAAGTCAAAACTCTAAGTAGAATTTTTAAAAATCTTTTATTTATAAAGGAAAAATCAATATGTATGCGTTATAAGCGTGCCTCTCGCCGAAAGGCCTCAACTCGTATAATAGCAAATGTACATTAGAAGATTAATACATAAGGGAACAGTATGTATAAAAATTTAAAATTGTAAAATCGTTATTTTTGATAATATTAAATTAAATTTTTTTGAGACCAACGACATAGAAAAGTATACGCGCAATCATATTTATGTTATGAATATTGAAAACTATCGATCAAATTTCATTGGGATATGTCTGTATATAAGCAAGTATGTATGTACATTAGGTCCATTACTAATTGATGTTGGCAATGTTGTTTTATTAACGAAAAACATTCAGGGGTGTTCTGAAAATCGAAAACGCAAAACGACAGAATTTGGAAGTTTTTTAAATACACTTTCAATCTAATTTTTGTTATAAAATTCTGTTTAATAGATAAATATTTGTCATAAAATTCTTTTATTACAGAAATCTTTTTAAAAAACGATGTTTATAATTCTTGCGTTTTACGCTTTCGATTTCCAGAACACCCCTGATTATCTAGGGTTATTTTGCAAAAAAAAAAACTTCACGCACCAAATTAGTTTTCAAAATATAACCACAATAATTTCATATACAATGGTCACATAATTAAGAAAATATAACAATATTATAGTTTCCCTTAATTAGCATTAGGTTAGGTTAGGTTCAATGGACAGATGACACGAGGACGGCTCACTTGGGTCCTTACAGCTGTCCCTTTGTGATACACTTAGCCAGTGGCAAGAGTCAACCAGTATTCACCAGACTATTCCCCAGAAGTCACTGCAACCTTGAACAACACCGACTCCCTGCAGAACAGAGATATTGATATTTTAGTCCCACATTAGACATATCGTCCAGACATAGCAATTCCGGTCTCCCAAAATGCCTAAACCTCATATCCCCGAGACCAGGGCATTGGCAGAGAAAGTGAAACACCGTCTCCTCTTACTCATCATCATGACAACTTATACAGTAGTCCTTATAATCAAGACCTATTCTCCTCTCATGAGTCCCTATTACCCAGTGGCACGTAATGACCGATATCACTCTCCTTATCTGGTCTCTAACGAGACCAAGTAGCCCGCGCGTTCTTGCCGCGTCGTAGCCAGAACATAACGTCCTGGCCATCTAGCAGGTATGCTCCCCCTGTCTATCAAGCAGGTATGATCCCCCTGTCCTCTCCCCTGAGCCCTTCTGTACGACTCAAGTCTGACGAGAGTCCTGCAGCGTGCCATTAAAATGTCGACAATCATGTTGTCCAAGAGACAGCCTTGTTTGGCAAGACCATCCGCAGTTTTGTTACCCAGGCATCCACTGTGCCCTGTTACCCATGTCAGGGTTACCCTGGAATGTTCCGCGATCTCATTTAGATACATCCGGCATTCCGCTGTTAACATAGATGTCATGAAGACACCAGCCGGAGTGCAATGGCAGCTTTGCTGTCTGTAAATATACATATATCGCTCGATATACGAAAGTACCTCAGCCAATTTGCCGCCCGCCTTATGGTTGAGATTTCCGCCTGTAGTACACTACTGCCACCCGGCAGCCTAAAAGAGACCCTTATGCCCAATTCGTCGATAAAGAAACCTCCACCTACTCTACAGCCCATCTTGGAACCATTAGTATACCCCCTTAGGGACGGTTCCAGAGATCGAGTGTGATCGAACAGCTCATCATCATTACCATGATAATCTGTGAACAAAGCACCGATAAATATTATTATCATTGGAGGATACAAATTTTCATGTAAATGTATGCAATTTATTCAAATAAATTGTAAGATGCATCTTATTACATACAAATACAAAAACAATTATTCGCCGTTGTTGCGTGAACGTTTTTAACTTCAGCGTATTTCTTCAGTTTTTAATGGCCTATTCTACCAAATTTGTTATTTGCAAAATATGTTTAAAAGTTACAGCCCTAATGTACATGCATAATAAATGAAATATTTTTGTATTATTTCACAGTGCTATATTTATACACTAATAACTTTAATCAAAACTTAATAATAACAAAAATACGATTAATTCATTGCAATTTTTATTACATTAAATTTCTTATCAAATCAAATAAAAATTTTTGATCCGCTGTCATTTACAAACAGAAAAAAAACAAATTCAAATATATTTATGTTTATTAAAGATACAGATGATGTTTCATAGATAATAATTATCAAATAAAAGTTCTCCTGTTTTAACTAAAAAAAAACATAAGCATTTAAAAAAAAAATTCGTTATCATGCACTTTTCGCCACGTATAAGTCGACAGTGTTGATAGTGCCCTATAAAATAGGTGACTTGGGTTTATATATAGGGCTATTTTCATAACGGCGGCGATCGCCTCAAATAACAACAAAGCTACGTGTAAATCGCAAAGATTCGGGAATGTTTTCAAAGATAGCGAAAATTTGCGAAGTTTATTTTATTTCAAACAAGCCATTAAATTTATTAAAACTCCCTAAAACTATCAGGAATGGCAAAAATTCAATTAAAATTGCCAAATTAGCGGAAATTCGCAAAAATTTGCTAAAAGCGGCATGATAGAAAAGTCTAATATTTATTAAAAATCGTTACAGCTGTAACGAATGAGGAACTTACAGGAAAAATCGCTTCTAACGCGAACATAGCTACAATTCGCGAAAAATTGGAAACAACCCCCTAAAATTCACTTGAGATCGCTGAATCGGTTAAAAAAAAACAAACAGTCGGAACATAACTGAAAAAATAAAAAAGCGTTAAAAAAATGATCATTATAAAAAAGAACAAACTTTGTGTCAGCTGTTAAAAACAGGGCATTCCACTTTATCATAACTTGTGGTTTGTTGTCATCAAATAACAAACAAAATTATTACAGGGTTGGCAAGACATTTTATACACGCACCTTTTCAGAAGGTGATATTTTTTGTGTAGAAAAGAAAATATGTACCATAAAAATAATGATAAAGAACTTGTAAAAACAAAATGCGAAAATATATAAACATAAACACTAATAAGTAGAATTTTAACTAAAACAATTAAATCAATAAATAAAGCTAGTAAATTAAAAGAAGAAAAATAACATAAGATAACACGTGTTTTATAAAATAAACAGCAAATAATAATACATAATAGTAATTTATATAAAATAAACAAAAAAAATACAAAAAGATACATACATATGTACATAAATGGTATGTACATACATATGTATATAAATGACGAAAACGAAGTATAAAAAATAAAAGGCATGACGAAGTATCTTACACATGTACATATGAATGTTTTTAGTTTAAGAAAGATACTTATCAATAGAGAATTGTTTATATATTCACGTTAAAATGTATGCTCGTATTAAACATACATACGTAGTGTAGTTTTTTATTTCTAATTATGTATTTATTTTGATCAAATAACACTCTCTACTTTAAGCGCTTTCTATGTACATACATATCTATCTATGTATCTATTAATGTATACATAAAATGCACTTTTTTGTATCTTAGAAATACAAAGAGAGAATAACTAAAAAAATTGAGAACTTGCACTAAATAAGCAAAATAAAATTGCAGCCGCTAAATATATTTTTGCAAAAAGTTTTGCATTAACGCAATTCCTTCTATCGGTTTGGATTTCTACTAAGTTCCACAGCTGTGCGGGAGAGATTTTAAAATGAGTTTGTTGAACAAGAATCTCAATATACTATGTACATGTGTTCGTATAGAAAATAAAGAGAAAAAAATAACAAATTTTAAAAGCACATGGTGTGCGCATGAATAAGATTTTGTTTAGGTGACCATATTAAAATAATTAAAAAAAAAACTAGGAATTTTATTTAATGACTTTTTGTAGCCTTTGTCCATAAGTAGAAACATTTGCCGCATACACTTTTTTCAATTGTCTTTTGAAACGGCATTCCTGTCTATACAATGAAAGTTTGGCTTTGGATTATTTTTAGTACATACTGTGAGTTCTTTCCTCTTTCTTCTTCTTCCTCTCAATAACAAACTCACAAAAACTGTTTGCACATTAAACAAAGTATCTTTCCCCTTTCACAATTGAATTCAAATGTTTCGCAGAAAATGTTTCATAGTATGGACGTTAAAATTTGTTTCTCTAGATTTTTCAGTAAACAAAAAAAAACAGAATATATGTAGGTATCTAAAAATATAAACCTTAGTACATACTTCAATATGTATATTAGATAGTTTTATATTACAATCCAAAAAAAAATGGGAAAAAAATTTTATATTTCAAAAGTTTAAGAAATTTGCAATGTATTCACTAAATTAACTTTCAAATTCCTTTGAAATCCTAAGGATAATAATTAATTAAAAAACTATTATAATCCTTTTGTTTCAAAACCTGGTCTCCCTACAAAATGTTAATATAAATTTTAAACATCTACATTTGTAAACGTACAGAAATTCTAATGTGACGTAGAAAAATAATATAAAGTAATAAATAGGTATACAACGAAAGAAAAAACAATATGTGTTTCTAAACAGAGACCCCTCACAACATAACTTCCATTGGGGTTTTAAGAGGCGCGCGCACAGTTTATTGTTTTCTTCCTCAATCGTTTTTGCACTGCAGGAAATAAAAACAGAACAAACAAAAAAAAAAAACAGAACTCAAAAAGAAAATAATAAATGAAAAGTTAAAAATTAACAAACAAAATCGGTACGAAGAGGGACTTCTTTAAGAAAACTGAAAAAATGAACTCGAAAATACTTTAAGATACCCACAAGTAAGGAGTCAAACGTTAACGCCATTTTGTTTAGAAACGAAAGCGATATTGGATTAAAGTATTGATATTCTCAGATCGTGTTAAAAATACATGCACACTTTTTCTCGTATTCACAAACGATTGTTAAATTTAACAAACGCTTATTAAGGAAATTTTCATATAAAATTTGCTTTAAAAACCTTTTTTAAATTTCAAATATTTCAATGAATATAGGAATTAGTTCATATTCTGTACAAAAAAAGCATGGGTTTTGGGAAATTTGGAAAACTCTTTCAAAATTAAAAACGTTTCAAAATAAATTTGTTAAACAAATTAAGGGGGTAGCTTATAACGATTTTGAAATTGTAAAGTTTTTCTTACGAACTTAACCCACCTATTCAAGCGATTATTAAATTTAACAAACGTGTATTTACGAAAAATAATTTTTAAGTGAAAATATTTGTATGAATACAGGTATAAATCTTTTAATATTTCAATTAAGTTTACAAAAAATCCATTTTAAGTTGAACTGCCTCAAGATAATTAAATAAAAAAATAGCGGTGCGCAAAATAGCCCCAGGAAACATGGCCCCAAAAAGAAAATAAAGAATGGCCACAAATAAAAACCTTGGGGCTATTTTTCATTTACATATATGAAAATTTTAAGTAATGAAAAATTACCCAAAACAAATTTATATAATTAAATCCCGAATTCTTATACCATAGAGAAAATGCGTGCCAGATTTAGCAAGCGAAAGCCGTTGTTTGTTATACCATAGAGGAGAACATCCTTGCGACCGGCCGAAGGTCGGCTCTGTAAGAAGGTTAGCGAAGCCAGGTTCGCTATACCATAGAGCCTGGCCAAAGGCGAAACCATGCTATCTATCGCGCAATTTTTAAAACAAAAACTTCATAATTATTCGAGATAGTAAAATTTAGAATTTTGAAATCTGGATTTTTAAACTTGGGATTTGAAATTCGGTGTTTTGAAATTAAGGTGTTTTAAGATTATTGCAAAAAAATCCAACCAAAAGTTTTAATATAACTTTGGTTGTTTTTTTTTTAATTTTAACTTTTTTTGGGTAAAAATTAATTTAAAATTTCGAGGTGATTTTTCATAACGAAGAATTACCCCAAATTTAGGGTCATGTTTAATTTGATTTTTAGACCTATTTTTCTTTTATTGGGGTAATTTTTTATTAAGAAAAAAAGTTTGCATTACGAAAAGTAGCCCAAAATGTGGGGTCAATTTTCATATTTTTTGGGACATATTTCGCAACGTCCAAGTGTTTTAATTTCAAAAGAAAGTATTAATTTAATAATCGTTAAGAGAAGTTTAAAAAATTAAGTGAGAATTTAATCTTTTAATTGAAGCCGGTGTTTGTTAAGCTATAGAAGAAACAATCCTTGCGCCCGGCCGAAGGGCAGCTATGCAGAGAAGCTTCAGTTAGCGAAGCCGGTTATACCATAAATTAATAAAAATTAAATGAAAATCCTTGTGCATTTTTTTTTTTTAATTTTCTATCCCCCCATGCAATTTTTTTATTTGTAGGTGCGTTGGTAAACTAGATTTGTTCCTAAAATTATTTTAATTACAGATCTTATGCAATAAATTGTTTAGTTCTAAGAATTTATAAAATAAAAATCAAAACTTTTAGTAAAATGTTTAAAAAAATTCAAATTTTAAAAAATTTTGTATTTAGTAAACTGATAAAAAAAAATTAAACATTTTAAAGAAAAAACTAATAGCCTGTTCAAAGATTTCGAATGTAAACGTTCGCATAGAAAATTATATTTAAAACAAAAACAAAATTCTAAAATTTGTTTTTGTTTCAAATGTAATTTTCTATGCGAACGTTGACGTTCGAAATCGTTAAACAGGCAGTAAGGTTTTTTTAATATGAATTGTTTTTTGCAATGTCTCAGATAATCGAAATTTCGGAACAAGATTTTAAATAAAAATAGGAAGCAGCTTCTACCTGTTGCCAGACAATTCAATAAAATCATGAAAAATAGGTATTATTAATTAAACTTACCAGGATGTCCTTCACCTACAGATTCGGAAGTGAACAGGAATGATTGTCCATCTTCCATGTCATATTGAGTGCCATTGCCGTTGCAACCGTTTGAGTGTCCGTTGGTAACTGTTTGTGGCATTTCGTTAAATTTTTTTAATAAACTCCGGTTTTTTATAACTTTAATAATGTAGTTGTTGAATAGAATGTAATCCTATTTTGTTTTCTTTAGTTTCGCTTTTTTCCTGCAAGTGCTGCTTCTAATTTCTTGTTTCTTAAGATGATTTTTAATCGTTGTTCTTGTTGTTAGCAGTGCGGTCAGTGTGGTAGCTACAGATTGGAATAAGGTATTGTGTTGTTAAATAAATGCAAACTCGTTAAAAGCAAAAAAACATTCACATTTTTTTTAAACAAAAATAATGTAAGCAAAAAAAAGAGGAATATTGTAATAAAAAAGAATTGATTTTTCTCAAAGTTGCGTTAAATACACAAATTGTTTTTTTATTTTTTTTTTTTTTTATACGGTTTAATTTTCACACATTCTTCTAGTATTTTATAAACTGCATTACACCAAAATTTTTTGTTTTACTTTTTTCTTGTTTAATTCAGTAAAATATTTTATGTAACGTTTTAGTATATAAATATGTTTTGGTATTTTCCATATATTGTTTGCAATCCCACTGTTTGTAACTTAATTTAAAACAAATAAATAGGTACTTATTTAAAAATTTATGAAGAGCACAAACTTTTTGTATAATTGTTAAAATAAATATATGTTTTAATAACTGCAGCCACAAATAAAATAAACTTTTATGTACTTTTTATAAATTCTTTAACAAAACGGCTGGTTGTAGGTCGGTTGGCACAACACACTCTAAAAAGACGTTGCGTCCTCACAGCTCGAGGTTTAAATCGTAAAAGAGCGCAAGTTGTTCACATTGTTTTCATTTTATACTCGGTTCTTTCATGTAGTGGCCAAACGCGCCGTCTCCGCACATTTTCCATATTTTTTTCATTTTTATACTGTTACTTCTAATAGTTTTACATTGCTTTTATGTCAATTTACATTTAATTTTTTGTTAAAGATTTAATTAAAACTAATTAAAGATTTAATTTACCTGTTAAATAATTTAATTTTTTTTGAACTAAAATAATTCCAAAACTTTTACTGTAGTTTTTAATCTGTAAAAAACTTCGATTCGGCTTTCCATGTGCAATTTTTGTAATTTGTTGACTCCAAAAACAATGTGGATATCAGCTGCTTATTTTGATAGTTTGCTTTGTTATTTATCTTCTTTTGTTATATTAAAAGCTGCCATATAGATAGATATGTAATGCAAAGAAGGCTGCCAGATTATTGCCGTTTACTTAGTTAACAAAAACAGTGCGCCTGTGAACCAACTGATTATTTAATAAGGCAGCGAAAATAATTCATTTATTGTTAAACGATGCTTTTGTTATTAAGAGTAATGTATAAAATAATCAATAATTAAAGTAAAGAAATATACTAAAATGATTTTATAGGTATACAATCACATTGGAATCGTTTTACTAGTCCCTTTGTAAAGAATTTTATTTAAATTTAAATACGTAACATTTAATTAAGCTTATTTGAATAAACTTTAATTATTTTTATAAGCTATTAATTCAGTTTGAGATGAATGAATTTAAAGTTAAAAAAAAATTAATTGATGATAGTTCTATGAATAGCTTAAAATAATAGCTGAAAAATATGGCCCGCTATTGATTACTTTATAGAGGGAAATATTTAAGTAAACATGATCCTCTATAAGAGGTAGAAAAAATTTTGCTTAATAATAAAAATGTATCAAAACTAGTTTATAATATCAAAAATGTTTGAAGAACTTTGTGAAACCGTAAATATGTATGTTTTACATGAAAGAAACAAAGTTTTTTTGCTGAAGAGTTTTTTATATATTTTGGCATCGATTTGTTTGTGCATATTTTACGCTTTACAAAATTATTTGGTTGTTTTAGTCAGAAGAGCAGTTTGCAGCCTTTTTTAAGTTCTTATAGCATATTCCATCTGTTCTCAATCTAGTATATCTAGACAATATTCCGTATAAAAAAACTCTCATAACAGAAATCTTTTGGGTTGATCCTTTCTGCCCATAAGTATTAAATAAGGAGCAGTCGAAATTTTCCTGTAAATATTGTGGTCTTATATGGTCGGGCTTAACCAACTATACTTTTTTTTACTTACTTATTTCATGCAAAACCTCGAATTTTTTGTTACCCCCAGACCACACGTGCAATAAGCTTGGCAATTATTGCCGTGGCAACTGTCAAATTCTATTGATATCACAAGATATTAACGTGTTCCCTGCAAAGATAGAACACATGTTCAGAAACAAATGTTTTAATACATTTCTGATCAATTATCTTTTAACACAAGCTGTCAAATTCAATTGCCATTTACTTTAAAGTTGTTTTTTAATGGTAGAGAAAAAAACAAAAAAATTAGGAAAAAAATTAATTATGGATTTTTAAAACACTACAACTGAATAAAACTGAATAAATATTTGCTTTTAAATCATTTGAAATTTTTACTTTTGGCTCTTATCTTCTTCTTAGCTATGAATATAACACACAACCTATCTTCTGCATATTTTTTCAATATATTTCCTAATCATATGTTCGAGCTCGCCATCTCATAATCTCAGCTTGATTATTACAGCTTGTATTATGGCATCACTAATTGCTGTTGTGGTCGGGGGGTTCCAAAAAAATATTTTTGTTTTTAGAGCATATTTTCAAGTTTTTTCTGCATATTTAACGCGCATACAACACACTTTTAGCGTATATTTCAGGTTTCCCTTGTGTTCACAAAAATTCTCAAAAACTAACTTAGCCCATTAAAACTAGATTTTCATAAATATTTAAATATGATATATCGTCAGCTGAAACGCAAAGAGCCCCATCTAACATTTTGAAAATTTTACAGGAGAAGCAAAAAACTATTTTAAATGACAAATTGGTAAATTGCATTACACTGCTTAAAATTTATTTTTCTTGTTAAACCTACCAGTTGTTTTGACAATATTGAACATTATGCAAATAGTGCGTAAGGTCTTTATCATATAATCTTTTGTAGATTGTTTGTTTTTTGTAAATAAAATCGTTAATTTTGGTTGAAAGATTTTGTGGACATTTGTGTTAATGCAATACATAAGAAACAATGAAAAGTCAATTTTTAATTTTTGGTTAGTTAGGGCCATTTGCGTTTCGGATAACGAGGTGTATGTAGCTTAAAAATTTGAATATTAATAACTGATATATTTATAATTTTTTCAATAAAATATGTATCGCACTTGTTCAACAATACTGTACTAACTCAAAATTTAAAAATTTTCAGTAGAAGGAAAACAATATGAAAGACATAAGAAAAGGTATTTTAAAACCAACTATTTCTTTAACAAAAAGCTCGATATTTTTAGGGCGGCCAGATATACACTATACCTGTCGATTTTTTCCAAAAAGTGAAAAACTATAAATTTTGAGTTAATACAGTATTATTGAATAGGTGCGATATCATAAATAACAAATACATACATACATAAAAATTAACAATCATTAGAAAAATGCATGAAATATCGAACGCCTTTTGAATATTATATAAGTCTAGAGTCAATACTGTGACTTTGAATAAAATTGCAATTAGAAGGTGTGAGATTTTAAAATTTTTAAGTAATATTGGTAATAAATTATTGTAGGTGTTCTCTAAGGAATATTTGTTTGCAATATTATGCAGCTATTACCCAGAATTTGAAATAAAGGTTTTTAAAAAATTTTAAATATGTATGTATGTAACAAGATTTTCAAAAATTGCAGTCAAATACAGATCTTCTCTTGATTAATAATAATTTAAACTTTTCTTAATTTAATAGTTGTAAAATTAAGTTCTTTATGCTTTTTAAGTATATCCGTACACTTTTAAATTTGATACTTTTTATTTAGCACAGTTTAGTATTCCCATCGGAAAGTAACATTATTTAAATTTTATATTTTTTATAAACTAAAATGTCCTTTAAAACACAGAAAATTTGTTTTACTACAACAATATGAATTTCACTTTAATTTTTTTACTTTAACCTGTTTATCGACATCGAAAAAAATATTTGTTAGTTTAACTTACAATGAAAACATAATTTAAAAAATTCTATTCATTTTTAATATAAATGTACGAAAGAAAATGCTCTTTCGATATGGACAAACAGGCAGTCAATTCTTTTTTATTTAATAAAAACAACAACACTTTCTTTCACCTTACTTTTCACAACGACAGTTTAGAATAAAATGTTTTCTATTGAAAAATTTCTGTTTCATTTATAACATTTTGTTTAAATGAAAAAATTAAATATTTCGATTACTTCAAAACAATCTATTATCAGCAAATGAATAGCTTTCTTTTAAACTATTCATTTGTACGTTGTTATGTTAGTATTAAATTTTTTTTTTACTTTTTGACTTAATAATATTTAAAGGTCGGTTGTTTGCATTTAAAGACTATGGTTAAAATCTCGTGTATGTAAATCTTACATAAAAAAGTTATGAAAAAATATTAAATAGGAAAATATTTTCTTTGAAAATTGGCAACACTTTCTTTTCCGTAGCAATGATCAGATTGATCTGTTTATTATAATTTTGTATATACATTTTTGACATTATGTACATACTTAATTTATTTGAAAAAGTTTTAAGAAATAAATAAAAGAAACGAAAAGATTTCTGATAACATTAAGGTCTTTCAAGATCAAGTACGTTTTTATAACCTCCACAACTAGTTGTTTAGAGGCTATACTAAGTTTTTCATTCCGTGTGAAACTTTTTTAATATTTATTTTTAATCGCCATCTGAAATACAAAAAAACGTATCATCAAAAAATTAAAAATTTACTTTTTGATTAATTTTTGTTCGTTTTATTAAACTGCATATTCATAAAATGGCGACTACAAATTGTTGTTATTGATATTGCAAAGTTTTTTGCTTCTCCTGTATACTTAGTGCTGGTTCACACAGGTCAACTTTGACTCTTCAAGTCTCGAGCTTTTAGGAGAGAGGGGTAAAGAGAATGGAAAGGGGTACATACTTGACCGTACCAGTCAGTTTTGTATTTTTCTTTTCTTTTTTCATCCGTAATATAATAAAAAACTACAAAGTTGAAGGAAAAGAAAACAAAAATTAATTTTGTGCATGAACGTAAACGCAAGTTCAAAAGAAAATTTAAATAAAACTGTTCAAGTAAACTTGACCTGTGTGAACCAGTACTTATAAAAAGTGTTGTTACGTTACCCTGCGGCCACACGATCAAGTTGTTCTTGATAGTCTTTTACATATACTGGCTGTCAAAATTTACAAAAATTTAATGCTGTGATGTAGGCTGCACTCAATTTGTAAGCAATTTACTTTCAAGATGTCATTAGGAAAACAATTTATAAAGACAAACATATAATCAGCTGTTAAATTGAAAGTAAAATTGTCAAACAGATGGAAAGGTGAAATTGAAAGCCATCTCGTGGTCAATTTAAAAAGTGTGAGTGTGTTAGTAAAAAAGTGAGAGTGTGTTGCAAATTGAATGGAATTGAAAGGCAAAACTTGATCGTGTGGCCACCAAGTTATCTTGCATTTTAGGTCACGATATGTACATATCTTTTCTGAGTCCTTAACTCGATTTAGAAATGTGCGCCTGTTTGAAAATAATATTTTGGTTTAAAATTGTTTCTAGTTCTCCCAATCAGTTTGGGAGCAGAATCGGTTCAGTAGGAAACCAGTTATGAACCTAAAAGTGGAACAATCACATTAAAAAATTGTTATTTCTGTTGCAAAAACTAATATACATATGAAGATTGGTGGCGAAATGCACCGATTTTTACTAAATTTTCTAAACACTTGCTTAATACTATATCTAGAAAGCATACTACTAAATTACGTGAACATCGATCTATAATTTACTCTAAGCCCCATATAAAGCCTGGTATTGAAAAACGAATAACGCTTTTATATTAAAATTTTGTAATAGTTCTAAATATAAGATTAGAAAACACAAATTTCTTGAAGCCCCATATTAAGACTTCACCTGGAAAACACTGAGCTGAAATTTATAATTTTATTTAAATTAGATCATATTGTTTTTATATGACTAGATATAAAATCATAGCACTTTGCAATGATCGGCACATAATTAACAATAAGGCCTGGAACTATAAATCTTTCACATTTGTATATAATTTATAAAATTTATATGTATTAAATTAGGAAGTCTGTAAGGATTATATTCCATAGACAAATAAATAAAAAAATAAAAAAACTGAATAATGTATGTGTAGTAGTAGCTGACTGAAGCTGACGAATGCCTTTAAGCGCAACAAAGTTCAAAATTTCTAGCTTTGAGCTTCAACTGCACGACTACTACAGCTATGTATTCTGTTGACACTACTTTGAAACGACAGTTTTTAACTTATGACAGCTTGCAGCACTATTCGTAACGTTGTACTACAGCGACTATTCTGTTCCCCATTTAAGTCCCATATAAAGCGCTCTTTTGGAAAAATACGCCTAAAACCACAACAAATGTTTGTACTGTGAAGCTAGTTTTTAAAAAGATTGGGTCATAATTTTTAGATCCCATATAAAGCCCACTCCTGAAATATTCTTACTCCAGGTGGAGGGTATCAAATATTCGGCACAGTCGATTATAGCACTTTTACTTGTTAAACATGAGTAAGACTATCTTTTAATTTTTTTTTTTATTTTTTAATGTTAACCGAAATTTTAAAATTTCTGAATGCTTATTAACTTAACAAAAACGGATTGTATAGCAACAATCCAACAAAAAATAAGCAGTATGCCGAAATTGACTTTTAAAAAAATAAAAAAAAAATTAAGCTTAAATTATTAAATAGATTAAAATCGATCGCAAACATAGGTTTCAACTATAAGTTAAGATTATATGTAGTATGGAAGTAAATATTTACATAAGTCTTATTTGTGATATTTAAAAATAATTTTGAAAATTCCTTTCATAAATGCATTTACTACATACTTATTAGGATATAAAGTTCTTATTGAATTATAAATTAGGTATAAATCAGATATAAAAATAAATATATGTACATTAATATTTATATATTCATATATATGGAATAAAGTTTTTACGCTTGTTTACAAAAAATTCAATATAAGTTCATACATACATAAAATTTATATATTTTTACAAACTTTAAAAAATATCTTTGTTGACGTATTTATTTTTGCGTCCATATGACTATTTTTGAATATTTCTTTGTTTCTCTGACGCTTTTAGCGATAAGAAAGATTATGAAAATTCGAAGTTAAAAAATTCAAAATTATTATTTTTTAATTGAACAAATAAACATGAAAAAAAATCTTTAGGAGGTCTGTAAATAAAATGTTAATTCTTATAAAAATAAATTTTAAAATACTTCGTATAGTACAAATTTGCTTTAATTAAAAAATGTATTCAAAAATATAATTATTTCCAAACAAATATAGTGAAAAGCACAACTCAAGGTACCAAAGTTGATAAAAACTAGGGGCTCGGCAAATATACGTTAAGCGAATGCGAACGAATAATCAAATTCAAATTTTGCTTACATACATAATTAAGATATGTTCAAAATTCAAGTAAACGTTGGGAGCAATACCAGTATATATTGAAGGTCCCAGTTGGCCAGATTTCCGTTGACGACATTGTCGTAAATGATGTATGCACGACTTATCCTGCTGTTTAGGTTTTCTAGAAGACAATTTACAGGAAATCGTCGTCCACGACAGTTTGAGCGACGTTGTCTTGTAAGTTGTCTTCTATATAGCTTTATATGGGACTGTGTGAGCGACTTTGTCTTATAAGTTGTCCTCTATTAGACTCTATGTGGGACAGTATGAGCGACACTGCCTTATAAGTTGTCTTGTATAAAAACTGCTGACGACAAAGTTTTCTTGAATGCTATTCAATCACTTGCTTGGTGTTCTTAAAAGTCCCACATTCTTTTTTTTTAATTGTTGATTTAAATACCTACAAAAAATTTACAAATTAGTTCTAAACAGCGGCCTGGAAAATGGATTACATGCAGTTAGTACTTCACTGTCAACTTAAGGATTGCTAATAGGAGTGTAATATAAAACATATAACAGAAATTAAAATTCCAACTTTACTAAAAAACTGTCTGAATTAGATAACCATTTAATAATTTTTGTCGTGGACGTCGAAATAGACGACATTGTCACGCAGGTAGTCGTTTATAATAAATTAGACGACATTGTCTTTCTTTGTGTCGTGCACGATTTCCGCGACACTTGTTCGAAAATGACGTTGACGATTTGTTCCCGCTGTCCCTCACATGTCGTGCAGGTATTAACATTGTCGTGCATCCGTCTTCGAGGATGTCTTAAAGACGTGGCATACTGGGGTGTTAACAATTCCAAAACCAACCAAACTAAACTCAAGGATACCTTCGGTATCGTTGACTTATTTTGTTAGTTATTTGGGCAATTTGAAAGTAAAGATTTCCCATTTTATGGTTATTAACAGAGAAGACTAAAATGCTTTTTTTTTTAGCTGTTTTTTATAAAACCTGCTGTTCTTTGCTTCTTTTACAATGGTGTATCTTTTTTTGGATTTTTTTGTTTAAAATTCCCGTTTTTGTATTAAAAACTTCGTATGTTACTACCAAGGCGAATTCCTCTTGGTTACTACCTTTTTGCAACTCTGTACCCATGTTCTGTAACTTTTGTGAGAACTTCTTGCATCGAAAAGATGTGAAACAAAATATTCCATCGTTTCTCGAAAAGTGAGAAAAATGTGTGTCTGTAACACTTGTCGAAAACTATCAAAAGAGATTACGGCGTTACGTTATAAATGTCATAATATTGCACTCGAAGCCGATGTGACATTGCAGACGTTCAGAACGCCAGTAACACATATCGTTGACGGCTACCAAAATTAACTAAAATTTTTCAACGACGGCGGCGAAAATACAACCGTCGGCTATACCAAATTGTGTAAAGAGCGACTTTTATATTTGTTATGTGCAAACGAGCTTTGAAGACATTCGTATTTTTTATAAAAATGTTAAAATCAAAACAATGAAAAATGTGCCAAGAACAAAATGTTATTATTATTATTATTCTTTGCATTTTGCATTTTTAGTTGTTTTTCAGTGTTAAAATTTTTTTCTCGCCCCATTTTTATTCGTGAGTTTATTTGACAGTTCAAAGCGGGAACTTTTCTCACCAAAATGTTACAGACACACTTTTTCTGTAAATTGGCGAGTACTTTCCTTACGTGACAGCTTGTACTCGCCAAAAAAAAGTTACAGACACAGTTAAGTGAGAAAAACATCTGTTTGTTTCAATTTATGGCATTTTTGTTTCATTTTACACATTTCAATCGAAAACTTTCTCGACGCGAGAGTTACAGAACATGGGCACCGTTTTCATTTTAAAAACAATCAACTGAAATCATAGTAGGCTGTTAAAAATAGAAATAAATAAAAAAGTTTTAAAAATGCCGAAAGAGAAAAGTAATAGAAATTTATTATTAAAAATGGTAAAAACATATATGAAGGAGTCTTTAAAATTGAAGAAAATTGGCTCTTTTGCAATATATGCTGCTGCAAAATAAATTGTTCGAAAAAGTCTAATGTGGATCAACATATAAGATATGGGAAATAGCAATTGGCGTCTTCTAAACAAGAGAACTATCCACATAAACTAATTACGGAAGATCCAGTGACTCCCACTGCCACAACATTTCAAAAGGATCTTTGTAAAGCATTATTAGAATCCAATATGTATACTAATAAAAAAGTTAGTTCTCAAAATTTCATTGAGAAATATTCTCAAATGTCGGTTCCGTCTGAAACTTGCATTCGCCAGAAATACATACCGGAATTGTATAGGGAATCTATAGAAAAAATGCGTCAAGCAGCCAAAGACAAATATATATGGATTTCTGTAGATGAAACTACGGACAGCGAACAGAGATATGTTGCAAATTTTTTTTTTTGGAGTCTGAGAAGAATTGAAAGACAAAAAATCTTATTTATTGAACATGCAAGTATGTACTTGAAACGGCAAATGGCGCATCTATTGCAGCATTTTGTAATGGTTCTTTACAAATATTGTGGCCAGATGGTAAAGTAGAAAAGAAATCGAGTTTAGATTTGATATTAATTTTCTGTATTTAGGCATAAAATATAACAAAGTGTTACTTGTAGTAACGGATGCTAAGTGTAATATCTTCTCTACTTCAGTTAACATGTTTTGCACATGGTATCCATCGATTAGATGAATTAATTTGTTAGAAGCGGTAATGTACTAAGCTGAACATCTTGAAGGAGTTAAAGCCGTTGTTTTAGAACTTGACAGTCAAGATGCCGACTCAACTGTGCAATCCAAAAAAAAATTTGAAAACTCCGAACTAAGTTCTCAACTTGCATTTCTAAAATACAATTTTCCAAACATTTTGGTTGCTATAAAAAAATTGCAAACTGCGGGATTATTAATTTCAGAGAGCACTAATGCAAGATCGAGGACCAACAATATAAAAAGAAATCAGTTTTTAAAAATAAAATATATTTTAGAGTCTGGTACTGTTCCAAAAGATGAATATGTAAAAATTTTGTCCTCAAATTAAATTTGCACCGTCAACCTCCGACGCTTTTAAAAGATCGATGTAGAAAATTAAAATTTGAAAACATAAAAGCCCACATGATAGTATGTTGTAATAATTTTGATAATGTGGAAGAATTAGAATAAAACATTTTTTAGTGCTTTTTTTGTGCTGTTTTATCAAATTCTTTTTGATGTAAAAGTATTGAATATTGCTTTTTTTGTCTTCTCTGGTCATTAATTATTATTAGGGAGTGGAAAAAAATGAATGTTGTTCTTAGAAAGTTTTTTATGTTATAATGTAAAAAATTTCTTTAGTTTTAGATTTCAAAATGATAAGAATAACAACCTCAAAAAGTTTAAACTTTTAATTCGTGAATTTAAAAATAATATTCAAATTGCTTGTGGTGTCCAGTCTTTGAAGGAACAAAAGCCAGCTTTGAAGCTTAATGGAAACGTGTTGCAGAAAAATTAAACAGTTTTGGCAACGAGTCGGGTTACATTTAAGGGCAAAATTAAAGGAAAAAATGTTGCACAATAACAAAGCTTATACACTACTGACAGAGAACGGTCAGAGGAAAAAAGTTTGG
The DNA here is from genome assembly GCA_930367215.1 of Pollenia angustigena. Taxonomy (NCBI): domain Eukaryota; kingdom Metazoa; phylum Arthropoda; class Insecta; order Diptera; family Polleniidae; genus Pollenia; species Pollenia angustigena. Next base: position 180,004,565 of record OV884057.1, on the reverse strand, counting down.
CAGCCGAGCTTTTACTGATGGAGCTGGCAGTAAATCCTAAGAACGTGTCTTTTAGGCTCCAAAATACTAACAAGCGGCAAAAACAAACGTTAGAGGCTTTGATCTCCTATATAGCGACTAATAGATGCCACGTTTCACAATTTTTGCTAAATAGCATAGATGTTTTAGTGCATATTTCTGCATACTTTTGTTAGCAAACAAAATGAAATAAATAATTTAAAAAATAAGTACAATGCCTTTATGAAACTTAAAAATTATTGGTATTTTAATGGTTAAAGTAGCATTTCCGATGTGCAAAATCCAGTTTTTGCGTTTGACAAAAATCTTCAAATTGGTTTCTCAATTTATAAAGTGTCAACCTAAAATTGGATTCTGAAAGAGAAAATGCATAGCATAAATAGGAAAAAAGATTGAATTTTTAACAGATAATACTTTTCGCTTTAATTTTGTTGTTTTTAAAAGTATCTTGTTAGAAAAAATAAGATTTCGCACTACATAATTTCAAATTATGATTAACAGTCGAATAAAACGAACTTTTGCAAAATCTTATATCATTCCGTGCATTGTTTCACCATTTATGTTAGTTTTTGTAACGAAATTATCAATTTTTTATCCTACTCAACAACTAAACTGATTTTGCTGGATTTCAATCCCAAACTGCTTAGGATAATTACAAGCAATTTGACACCAAGTTTGTTTATTTATTTTGAGTTCTTCGAAGTTAGCGTGTTTTCTACAGACGGACAGACAGACGGACATGGCTAAGTCGACTTAGAATTTCTCAAGGAGCCAGAATATATATACATTATGAGGTCTGAGATGAATAAAAAAAGTTTCGCACGGAATGACAAACTTTGTATACCCTCTTCACCACTTATTGTGGTGGAGGGTATTACAATATAACTTTCCTTACTTTTTTATGTACAAATTATAAAAAAAAATTTAACATAGGCCCCTACTCAACTCAGATGGGTTGTTATTTCTTAATTATACCCTCCACCACAATTAGTTGTGAAGAGGGTATACTAAGTTTATCATTCCGTGTGAAAGTTTTTTTTTTGTATTATGGTTTACAACTTTGCTAAATTGCGGTGAACAAAAACATATCAAAAATTACAACTGATCACAACCAGTTGTATTTATTACAACTCAACTGAGTTGAGCTGTAAACCGTAATAGGGGCCATAGGTACCTTGATTAATGCTGCACACTGTTAACATACATAAATAATTATAAATTTTACAAACTCATTCAAATTATTTTCAAAACTCAGGATTTGTTTAATGTTGTAAAGTGTCGCCTCTTCAATATTATCGTTTTTTTACGTCGTCAACTCATGAACAAAACGCAATCTATCATATAATACGCTATGCTACGAAAGGCACGTTTTTAACCTTATGACTTCTGCCTACATATAGAGCTGCCAAAATACCGAAAATATGTAGGCTGAATTGATATGAAAATTATTTTAAATATATTTTTGTTAACATGATATTTAATATTAAACAATACAATGAAGAGACCGTAACTGTTTTGACTTTTTTCAAAAAAGAAAAAAAATAAATATTATTTTTTGACCAGTATTTTTTTTTGCTCAAAAAACTATTGTTTTTTTGGTCAAAAAACTATTATTTATTGACTGATATTTTAACTTTTATTTTTGACTGAAAAAATCGCAGACAAATTTTAACTTTTATTTTTTTCTAAAAAATATAAGTCAAACTTTAACTTTTGTTTATGACTCAGTTAAAAAATAACCGTTATTATAAAAGTTTTTTAAGGATTTTATTCCTTGGCTAATAACCATCGCAATACTAAACACAAATAACGTATAGACAAATTCTTTCAGTCTGACTTTTTGTACTGAAATTTTGATAATGCAGATATTTTCGGTTAATTGAGCCACGCTTAATTGAGTTTCCCGTTTTATTGCACTAAAAATCATGGAACGAAATCATTCAGTATAACTGTCTATGTAAAAATACCCGTTTAGTTGCGTTGCGTTTAATTGCGTCACCCGCTTAATTATTTCGCAAAATAAGACCGCATTGCGAAAAACAAGAGCAAATATTTCGGTTATTTGTTTCCGTACTACTTAATGTGTTTTTGCTCCGCAAATGTAATAAAATTAGTTTGCGGCAAGAAAGATTTTACGATGAACGTATCTGATTTTTATTTTGTTTAAAAAAACCTAAATCATTTTTCAACTTAATAAATAAAGGAACTCAATTAAGCGGAAATAACTGTAACTGTTATTTTCGATCCCTGATACAATGTAAATAAATTGATAAATATAACAGCAAGTTCCCTGCAAATAATAGGACCAGTCCAAACACGCGTGTAAAGAGTAGTCCACAAGGGACCAGGACTAGTTCAAAAGTAACCCAAACATATGGAGAAAACTAAAAAACAATTGTTGTATAATTCCTTCCTTCATTAAAATAATTTAATTAACAATAATTTATTTATTTTACCCTTAAATAAATTTTTTAAATATTTTAGATATAACAATTGTTTTCGATACAAATTTCGACTTTTTTCGTAAGCATAAACATTAAATTTAAATATGTATTTTTTAATATTCACTTGTTTATTTAATTAATTTTAATGTTTGGTAATCCTAAAACTATCTATCGAACATATACCAACATACATACGTAAGATTGTGTATGAATATACTTAGAAAATAGGAAATAAAAAAATTCATTTGTCATTATTTTATTTAATTTATTTCTAAACAATATTATCAATTAAAACAAGATTTTGCTGTATATTAAATTTTAATAGTGAAATTTTATAATGCAATTTTTTTTAAACATTTTTCCTATTTGTCATCTTAAGTTCTATACCAGAAATTCAAAATCATGCATTTAGCATTTAATTGTGAAATTGATAATATTTGTAATCGATTTATATTACGTGCATAATTTGTGTGTGTTTACAAGTTCACGGATTGTAGAAGTGTCTGAAAATGATTTGACAAAAAAATAGTTTTATATTACTCCTAATATTTAATAGTAAAATTTAATGTTTTATTAATTATTAAGTTTTCAATAGAAAATTTTGCTTTTGTTGCATTATGTTAGGGTTTAAAAGTTTAAAACAAAGTTTATTAACTTTAAATTAATGTGCTGTTTTTACAACACAGGTGATGTAGTAAAATTTCTATGAAAAACACTCAAAAAACTAGGGGTTTTCACCCTTGATAGTAAAGTCCCTTGTAGACCTTGTGAATCTTATTAATTTAGTTAAAGTACTAAGATTTACAACACTGCAACAACAAAATGTATTAGACTAAAATTTACTACGCTGTTGTTAAAAAATCCAACAAAAAACTGTAGTAAACACGTTTGTTAAATAACCCAGAATAAAACAGTTGCAGAAACTATATCTGTCTCTTTCCCTCACTCAGCAACTTCATTAATTTACAATACTAACGAAAAAGAAACTCACGATTTGTAGTATAAAATCGTATTAAGTAAAGCAGAGGGGTACACTTAATACAAAGGGTGAAAACCGCTACTGAGTTCTTTTCATATAAATTTCACTACACGTTCAATCACTTGTGTTGTGAAAACAGCACATAAATTGTAAACGTTTTGTTTTGCAAAAATAAAACCTTAAATTTTTATTAGCAGGTTTTGATGAAGTTTGGTGCGAAGACGGAATATTATAGCAAAATTAATATAGGCTATATCATTATAGGAATTTTAGAACAGGAAGATGTAAAATGGACAAGAAAAGTGCAAAAATGAAACAAATTTTTTTAAAGTAACCCTTTGTCTTAAATCCAACATTTTTCTTGAGCTACGTCGACATGTCACAAAGAAGTACATTTTGATATCCGCCCTTCAAGTCGAAATTTGAAGTACTTTTCATAACCTCATTAGTCTGCAGAATTTAAAAAGTTTGCTTATTCCCCATTAACCTTATTGGTGAAATTTATTCGTAACAATAAATTTCAATACAGTGGTGAAATTTGTTTAAGCGTTTACAGTGAATATGAGGTAAATTATTGACCGTAAGCCACAAAATTGCGTAACATTTTTTCTGGCCATATGAAGCTAAGTGGGAAGAAGTTTTACCGTAATATCTATATCTGCTACGGTTTTAAGCGTATTTAATTAATTTACTAGAGTGGGCTTTTTTATAGGGCATATAGTAAATTATGGACCGATCATCACGAAATTTATTAGTGTGATTTCTAGTCATATAAAACTGTGAAGTATTAAATTTTATTATGCTAGCATTCTTTATTACGGTTTTAGGCGTACTAAACTGTTTTTCGGGAGTAGGGTTAATATGAGTCTTATGGTAAATTATGAAACAATCTTCACTTAATTTCACAATGTCCTTTCTAATCCTATAAAACTGTGACGCGCCAAATTTTATTATGATATCATTATCAATTAAGGCTTAAGGCGTACTAAACTGTTTTCCGGGAGTAGTGTTAATATGGGGCCTAGGGTAAATTATGGACCAATCTTCACGAAATTTCACAGTGTCATTTCTAGTCCTATAAAACTGTGACGTGCCAAAATTTGTTATGAGAGCGTTTTTTATTACGGTTTTACTATACTGTTTTCCGGGAGTAGTGCTTATATGGGGCCTAGGGTAAATTATGGACGGATATTCATGAAATTATACAGCGTGCTTTGCAGTCAAATAACACGAATTTTTGCGAAATCTTATATGATTCCGTGCATTGTTCCACCATTTATGTTAGTGTTTGTAACAAAATTATCAATTTTTTAAGGTGGTTCCACATTTTGATTCAAAGTTTCGATCCTACTAAACGGATTTTACTGGATTTCAATCCCAAACTGCTTAGGATAACTACAAGCAATTAGACACCAAGTTTGTTAATTTCTTTTGTGTTTTTCGAAAGTGAGCATGTTTTCGACAGATGGACATGGCTAAATCGACTTAGAATTACTCAAGGAGCCAGAATATATATACTTTATGGGGTCTGAAAAGAATAATAAAAAAGTTTCACACGGAATGACAAACTGAGTATACCCTCTTCACAAGTTATTGTGGTTAAGGGTATAAAAACTTTTATTTTTGCTCGAAAAAGCAATAGATAACTTTTATTTTTCTCATAAAAAATCAAAATAAAAAATAACTGTTATTTTTGCTCGAATATATAAATATCAAGAAAAAATAACTGTTATTTTTGCTGGAAAAAGTAAAAAACCTTTTATTCCTACTCGAAAAATTCAAATCAAAATTTTTATCCAGCAATATTTTTAATCATAGACTATTTCATAAGGTTCAATACGCTGTACTTGAGTCTGTTTTCCGACTTTTTCTTCTATGTATATGTTTTTTTGTTTAAAAGTTTCGAAATTACTTTTATTTTTGGTCCTTGGTTATAACTTTTACTCCTTTTCGCTGGGTCTCCACGTAGCAATTTTTTTTGCTAATAGGGCCCATACACAATACCATCATAATTGTGCAATCAAGTGATTGTGCAATTAAGGTTGAAGCACACAATACACCAGCATGCTGGTGGTACAAAATTCATTTTTTACCAAAACATGTGTGGAAAAGGTCGTAATGAACGACGACAAAATGTTCTATCATTTTATTGTAGCATTGGTTTTTAATCCACATTTGCAGTATTCCGTACTTTTAACTTTCCATAAAAAAGTTCGAGAATTTCTCCCCAAAACATTTATTTATGGCATTCATAATTAAAACTTTTTATTTTTTGATGTTTATGCCTTGACGATTTAACTTTTAAGAGCTAACTTTACAACACACAATTCAATCATGCTGGTGCAATCAAAAAAATATCAAACTATTTCTGATAAAGCACCAGCAGCTGGTACAATCACACCACAAGCTCATACACGGTCAATCAGCTGGCACAATCACTTGATTGTACAGTCATGATGGTGTTGTGTATGGGCCCTATAACAACAAGCAAAAACGTCGTCAGAACAATGGCGCATTAATTGCTGATTATATTGCTGGAGAACACGTGAAATTGCTATGCCATAAACAAACGTACAGAGAAATGAAATGCCAGATAAATGACAACTCATATTACTGCAGATTGATTAGCAATAATTGCTTAAGCAACATTTTGTACATATTTATTGCCGACAATTTATGTTGCAATAATTGTTAGTCCATTTTAGTTGACAATTATTGCTTACATAAAACGTCAAATTTGGCTGTCAATTGAGAAAAAAGAAGCAAAATAGAAAAATATAAACGCAAATTGTGTGAGAAAGATATTGAATTTGTGAAATGGTACCAAATTATAATTGCAGTAAAAGAATTTAATAAACACTAAAATAAAATTACAAAAATTATTTTTATTAATATAATTTTCTTCTTATTCGACCTTTATTATTTCAATTTATATATATTTGTTTAGGTTTGAGTTCTTTTTTGTATAAAAATATTGATTTTGTTAATTTTTTTTTTTTTTTTTTTTGTTAAAGTGAAATTAATATTTTTATATAAAAAAGACCTCAAGCTTAAATAAATTAATATACATTTTAATAATAAAGTCGAGTAAGAAAGAATTTATATCAATAAAAATAATTTTTGCAAGATAGCGCCAATTTTTACACTGCACCTTCTTCCTTGATTTATTTCAAATTATGAGTTAACATAAATACGTTTTCCCATCCCTTTAACATAAGCTGAGCAATAAGAAATATTGCTTTGTTATTCTGCCGACGTTATTGCCAACTGGCTGCGATATTTATCTTTAGTGTAGACCTAGGGTAAATACTTAGTGCTGGTTCACACACGCCAAGTTTTACTCTTCAAGTCTTGATCTTTTAGGAGAGAAGGGAAAAGAGAATGCCATTTCTTTTCCCCTCTCTCCTAATAACTCAAGACTTGACGAGTCAAACTTAGGAGAGAGGGGAAAAGAAATGGCATTCTCTTTTCCCTTCTCTCCTAAAAGATCAAGACTTGAAGAGTCAAACTTGACGTGTGTGAACCAGCACTTACATTTTCTATGGGAGCCAATTTATTTTTAATTTTTTTTTATTATTAATTTGTAAATTTTGTATATAAATTTTATGTTTTAAGTTTAAAATTTTCCCTTTTTTGTAACTGATAATTGATTTTGACAGCTTGTGTTAAAAGATAATTGCTCACCAATATATTATAACATTTGTTGCTGAACATGTGTTCAAATACAATGTATTTAGTGTTTGTGTAGAAAATCATTAAAAAAAATAACGTTTCCCTGTTAGTCATCTTTCGAACACAAACATATTACTGTTTTTATCAAACTCAACAAAAGATGTAAACATTTAATTCCGTTCGGGTTTTTTTGAAAATCCACAAACTTCAATGTGTTCGGTTCGGCTCGTTAATGTTCGTCCCTTTTGGCTAGTAAAAAAACCAAACATTTTTTACAAAAACAAAATACACACACGAAAAAACATTATAGAACATTAAAATATAATGTTTGTCTACAGTATCACTACAATTGTTCTGTTTTTTAACGAAGAACCGAACATTATATAATGTTATATAATGTTCGGTTCTTTCTTGAAAATAGTTACGAACGGTATTAAGGGTTGTGTATGCCATCACAATAAGTAAAAAAAATAGATATCGTTCCTGGGTGTGTGAGCCGAACGTTAAATAATGTACTGTTTATTTTCGAACACTGCTTTATATTATAATCAACATTTTTTATTTTTCGAACTTATTCTATGAGCTAAATTTCAGTTATGTATTTTATAAAGCTATTTTGTAATAGTCATATTCCTTCAATTTTCAGAAATAAAATAAAATACATAACTGAAATTTAGCTCGAAGAATAAATACGAAAAATAAAAAATGTTGGATGATTTATCTAGTCTTGCTTTATCTAGTCTAGTCTTTATCTAGTTTGTTTGTCAAAATTCGCTTTGACCACCACCAAGGCGAATTTAAAAAGGTAAGTGCAACTCTACAACTACAAAAAGCCACATGTATTTTGTTTTTGCAATTTAATAGATAGTTGTCAAAAATTTTTTATTGTAAATTAAAATTACCACTTTTTTAATAAAAGAAATTAACTTTAATTATTCGCAGTTTTGAAATTTTTTTATTTCAAAAATAATATTTTTTAGCACTTTTCAATCAACTTCTTCTCAAAACAAAATTATATTTTGACAATTACGTATTTTTTTGATTCGCCGTGGAGACAGCTGATGAATTTCTGGCGAGTTGAGTTTACCTTTTTACATTCGCCTTGACCACCACCTTATTCCAACAAAGTTTCCATTTTCAACAAATTGCTTGTTGGGTGTTTTGACAAAATTTCATTCGCAAAACGCAACGAACAGAACTTTATCTGAACAGCTGTTGGATAAATTTATGTTCTTCCTGACGTGTTTTTATTAAAGTCGCAAAGAAAAATTGAAAAGTATAATTAACAAATTCAACAAAAAATTGACATTTCACAACGCATAAAATCCAAAAATAAAAAAAATGATTAATGTTAAAAAGGTATGCACATGAAAATTTACAAATATAGTGCGCTTACAAGGAAAATTGTAAAAAAATTTTAGAATTAAATCTTAAACGTAAAAAACACTAAAATATGGCAAGAAAAAAACAATCATTTTGTTGGTTACTCATACTGCTGATAAATTGTATTTTTACGGTCGACATAAGAGCTGAAGAGGCCCAACAAGCACCAGCTGTGACAAATAATGAAGATGCCTCTAACGGTGCCGTGGAATTTATCAATTCCGAGCAGAATGTTCCTGAAAACAAAGAAGCAACTGGAAAATCTAACAATGGTATAGAAGTACCAAGCTCAATAAATAACACTAATACAGTTTCAACAAATACTAATAACAGCAACAACAATTCAATTAATTCAAATGTGACCTCGACAGAAAATACACCTGTAATAATAGCAAACACTACTAGCACTTCCACCTTACCACCCGTTACCAACTCAACCACAACAGAAAATAGTACCAAAGTCGTAACCGAGCCACCGTTACCCGATCATCATGCTGTCGAGCAGGAGCACAACTCTTCTTTATCCTTATTCTTTGTTATATGTGTTATAATGCTAGGCATTTTATTAATTCATTCCATGTTACAAACTGGTTTCCAATATTTACCCGAAAGTATTGTGGTTGTATTTTTGGGAGCTTTAATTGGTTTACTGTTGAAAGTCATGTCGGGTGAGAATGCCAGCTGGAAGAGAGAGGAAGTATTTTCTCCGACGGGATTCTTTTTAGTTTTGTTGCCACCTATTATCTTTGAATCGGGTTATAATTTACACAAAGGTAATTTCTTCCAAAATATTGGCTCAATCTTGGTATTTGCTATAGTGGGGACAACGATTTCTGCTTTGGTCATTGGAGCAGGCATATATTTGTTGGGTTTAGCTGAGGTGGCATATCGGTAAGTTGTCAATAGATTAGAACTTAAGAACGATTTAAAGATTTTGGAAAATGCTTAGCAGAAATGGGGTTAAACAATATATTTTATTAACGTAATTTTTTTATTACAGGCTCAACTTTTCGGAATCATTTGCCTTTGGCTCTCTAATCTCAGCCGTTGATCCAGTTGCCACGGTAGCCATTTTTCACGCACTTGATGTGGATCCCATACTTAACATGTTGGTTTTCGGCGAGAGTATATTAAACGATGCCATATCTATTGTTTTAACTACAACCATCACCCAATCAGCAAATAGTCCTGCATACGCAAAAATGACAACAGGTGAGGCTATTTTCTCAGCATTAAAAACATTTTGTGAAATGTTTTTCGCTTCAGCCGGAATAGGTGTAATATTTGCTTTGATCTCTGCATTACTTTTAAAGCATGTAGATTTAAGAAAACATCCATCATTGGAATTTGCCATAATGCTAATGTTTACTTATGCTCCTTATGTACTAGCCGAAGGCATACACTTAAGTGGCATAATGGCTATATTGTTTTGTGGCATTGTCATGTCACACTATACACATTTTAATTTATCCACCGTAACCCAAATAACCATGCAACAAACTATGCGTACTTTGGCTTTTATAGCAGAGACATGTGTTTTTGCTTATTTAGGCTTGGCTATATTTTCTTTCAAACACCAAGTAGAATTGTCGTTTGTTATATGGTCCATAGTTTTGTGTCTTATAGGCAGAGCTTGTAATATATTTCCTTTGGCCTATTTGGTAAATAAATTTCGAGAACATAAAATTACTAATAAAATGCAATTTATTATGTGGTTTTCTGGTCTGAGAGGTGCCATTTCATATGCCCTTTCCCTGCATTTGGATCTGTCTAGTGATGAAACTAGACATGTTATAATAACAACCACTTTGATTATTGTGTTGTTTACTACACTCTTCTTTGGAGGCTCTACTATGCCTTTATTAAAATATCTAAAACCGGGCAAAAAACGTAGATTACGCAGTTCCCGCAATAGCTCTTCCACATCTTCGGGCCAACTCCAAAAAAGCAATTCACGTAAACGTTCAAAATCAATATCATTGTCAAAAACACGCGAATGGGGCCAAGCTATTGATTCTGAGCATTTATCTGAACTTACCGAAGAGGAAGATGTTTCTTTTGCTCAAACTCGAATAGCTGGTTTTGGTCGTTTAGATCGTAAATATTTTATACCATTTTTTACGCGACGTTTCAATAGCCAAGAATTGCATGAATGTAAATCACAAATGGCTGATTTAACTAATAAATGGTATCAGGCTATACGTATTAGCCCCTTGGATTCCGATGAATCAGATGAAGAAATGGGTTTATCAGCCAGCACTAGTCAGAGTTCAATAAATGCTCGAACATAAATCAAACATTTAGATGTATTTTAAGTAAAGTTGTAAAATAAATGGGAGTGTATTAAGAAAACATTCAGTTTGTAATCACTTTTGTAATAATTAAATTTATTATTGCCAAATGTTAAAATTATGCGTTTCAGACAAAGTATAGTTAGCAAATCTCCTAATTTAAGAATTGTACATATTTTTGTGCTGTGTATATGTCAAGGAATGACATCAAAAGGGTTATAACAAAATAGAATTTGATTGTTAGTAAAATAAAATTTTGTTAACGGTTTTTTGGTTATTTAAAAAGCTTAAAGGCTTAATAAATTGCTTGTGTTTTAGTTATTAGGTTACTAAAGGTGTTGGTATTTAATAAAATCTTCGACAAAACGACTTAAGTTGTCTTCAGTTTATTTATTGTGCATAACATAAAGAAAACAACTGGAAGCAACACATTTTCAACGTTCAAATTTATGGGGGTTAACGCAAATTTTATTTCAAAGAAAAAAATTAACGAGTTTGAAAAATTTGTAAACGGAAGTTTTTTTATACATTTCGAAAACAAAAAATTACTTTCAATACAGCAACTCTTTCATCAAATTTTCGATTTGTTTATAAATACAAGTCTGTTATTGTTCTGAACGAAAACAAAACAAACCGTTCGAACTTGTAAATTATTTCTTCGCAAACTCAATTTCATAATGCTTTTTCTGAATTTGTCAGAGTTTATGAACATGCTTGTCTTAATAAACAGGCAATTTAAGTTTTATACGCACATATACATATGTAAATACGTAATATTACATTAAAAATGTGCAATATTAAAGATGTAATATTATATTAAAATAATGATAATGAAAAGCAAATTTAAAAAAAAAAATGCATATATAAATACTTCGAATGCCTCTAATCTATTTGAATCTTGAAAGCTTCATGTCCATACTTAGAACTAAATTCATTTATACTGTTAACCTTTTTTTTTATCAAACATCAAAAATTTTGTGAACATCATCATGTTCAAATTATGGATTTTTCCAACTCATATTACAATACATATTTAAAATGTAAGAAAAAGTTTAATATTTAAATAACATTTAAGCTCTAATATACCTTGACATACAAACTTATTTAAATACAAATAATTTAAACGAAAAAATTGTTCTAAACAACAGTAAGTATTTAAATTAATATATCGAGCAAAAATTATGTTACCAACAAAAATAAAATTTTACAGGAGAAGGTTTTTTTTTTAAATATTTTTGCTTCAAGTCTAGGGTTTCGTTTGAAATTGCTTTTGCTCTTATTTCGTAACGATACTTCCCAGAGATATGAGATTTTTAGTGATGATGCAAATTATCAAAAATTATCGATTTTCATCAAAAAACAAAAATCTAAAATGTTGTTGGTTACATAATTTTTGCTATTAGGGCTTGATATAATAATTTGTTTTGTTTTTTTTTTTATATTTTGTTACCAAAATAAAATGAAAAAAAGAAATTAATTATGCTATAATATTTTGAAAACATTCCAATAATTTCTAATTGAGCTCCCTTCACAATGGCTGGAACAATTTTGCTTTATCTTTTATCTTATTTCTTCCCAAAGTATTTCATATATTTTCCTTTCATTCTCCGAACAAAAATGTAACTAAAGTTTTTTTTTTTAAAGTAACTGAACAACCTAAACAAAAGCGGCAAGCGTTTTTTTAAACATGAAAATTTTAATTAAATACAATTTCAATTAAACAAACCGACATAGCGATCTGTCAAATAAGATTTATCAGCCGGGTGGTTTCTAATTCGCATTCTAAAATCGTTGCTCTATTATGAACACCAGTGAAAATAATGCTGACTATTGTGAACGAAGCTTAATAGTTAATTTTGTTTAAATCCAAATTTTTCTTTCTGTACTCAAAAGTTCCTTAAAAATTGGAAATGGACATTTCAAAAGAAATCTGAAATATAATTCAAAATTTTGCAATTAAATAAAATATAAAAATAATTAATTACATAATAATATTCAAAACAGATATAAAAGTTTTTAAAATAGAACTGAAACACAATTAGTTTTTTAAAGAAACAACTGAAGATCCCTAAAAAATATTGTTATACGTTTTAAATACGAATAGAAGCTTTGATATAAAAATCAATTGTTTGGAATTACAAATAAAAAGTTTTAAAAATAAAAAGTTCAAAATGGTTATAGGTTTTTAAATTTTCAAAATTTAAATAGACCTATTGAATTAACAATTGGACATCTTTCATATCTTTTGAAATATATATTCTACAATTTAAAATTTTGAAATATAAATCGGTATATTTAAATCACAAATAAAAATTACAATTATGTATTATACTTTAATAAATTATTTAAGCTAATATTTAATAAATAAGGTCGAAGAAAAAGGATTACAATTTACTAAAAATCACAATTTTAAAAAAGGTTTAAAAGGTTGTGCTTGAAAAATTAACAGTTTTATAAACAATTTGAAACTTTAAACCCGGTATTCATACATACATCGAGCCCTAGAAAAAGTTCTAGCGACATCATTAATTTTGGTTTTTTATCTAAAAAAGTATCTTTTTTTAATAGAAAAGAATTGTTTAGCGACATATCGAGCCCTTGCCAAAAAAAAGCTTTCAACTTTCGTTTTTTCTAATAAATGGCTTTTCTGGCAACAATTGCATCCTAAAATATCACGATCACATAAAGTACCGTTACGATTTTATAGCAAAAACAATTTTATCTCAAGCGACAACCTTCATACAAAATTTTTATGAAAAGAAATAAAAAAACCTTCTGCTGTAAAATTTTGTTTTTGTCGCTTAAGTTTTTTTTTGCGGTTATGGCTTGATACAGTTAGTATTTGTTAGAATAATTTTTTTTTTGCAATTTTTTTTTAATTTAAAAAAAAAATGATTAAAAAAATTTAAAAATTCAAATTCATATTTTGGAACACAATAAATATATGTATGTATATCTTGAGAAAGACAATTTAGCCAGTAAAAATCGAGGAAAATGTCAACAAGAATTCATAAGAAATTGAGCATACAATTAAAAATTAATAAAAGATTTAAAAAAAACAAAAATCGTCTTAAAATGCACGAAAATATAACATTCTTATTTAAAAAAAAAATATATATTTTTAGAATTTCTTACCAAAAAAAGAGGCAGGCATTCGCTTAAAATTCTCCTTTCGTTTTTGTCCAGTTGTCGAACTTATGTATAATTCGCAAAATCTCTCTAAAATTTTTTTTTAAATCGTTTTGTAAAACAAAAAATATTATAAATAATTTGTTTACCACAATTTCTTTAACGGATTTTTCTGTAACAGTATTTCGTAAAAATTATTATACAATATCTCAAGTTTTTAAAACAGCCATTTAAAAATTTAAGATTATTAAAATAAAACTTTTTACAAAAACATACATATATATTTATTATTAATTTAAAATTGATTAAAAGAATTATTAAAGCTTTTTGTAAAATTAATAAAATGTATTTGTACGAGCACTTATTGTATAGTATTTATTTTGCGAAAATTATAAAATAATTAAAAAGAATATTTTTGTGCAACTTTTTCAGAATAACAAATTTTAGTAAAAATATTTTAAATTGTTAACCAAAAATTAAGTATTTAAAAAAAAATCTGTATATTAGAATTATTTTCACAAATTGAAGAAACAAAAAAACTTATGATCAAAAGGTTATTTCTTTAAAACATATAAAAATTTTAAATAAAATAATTATGTGATAAAACATAAAAACTGTGTTATTTTATTTCGGATGAGATTATTTATATGTTAATGTTAAAGCGTTGGTCTATTGTAGATACAGCGATGGATCTGTTCTTGATTAAATTTTTTGTTGAAAAGTCTAAAATCGTTTTTTTTTATTAAACGTTCTGTAGTTGCAATGTATTCAATAAACTGCTAAAAAAATTGCGAAATTCTTTATTAAAATTTTCCAGACAAAATAAGTTGAAGGTCAAAAATTAAAAGGTCTGAAAACCGGGTTCTCTAACAACAAAATATATGATAAATGAAAATGATAAAGTAGATTATTACTAAAAATACAAAATTAAGAACTAGAAAAAATCGAGATATAAATATTGAATAAACCGTATCTAAAAAGTATATTGAAATAATTTGATTTTCCAGTTCGACCCTCATATCATATTCATTTGTTACATAAACGAGAATAAAAGTTAAACAGAAAAAAAAATTTAAAATAAAAAAAACAATCTTATTTCAAAACAAGTTAGAGTGCTCCACCGACAGTTCGAATGTTTAAGGAGTAATATCTATATGATGTCTTTTTGATTTTATTATCTTTATAAAAACAGACATCTGGGGCCTAATTCTGGCAGTCGTGATCGAGTACTTTCTCGATTCGAAAGCAATTTTATTTATAATTCTTTTAGTCGATACTGAACGAATCGAAATTATTTTTTCAGAATTGTGAAACTCAAATGAATGCTTTACAACACGGAAAAAATAGTTCCGATTCGTTCAGTATTGACTGAAATAATTAGATATTAAATATCCTTCGAATCGAGAAAGTACCCGATCAAGACTGCCAGAATCAGGCCCCTGCATTTAAATTGGTTGCGGCTTAGACTTACATATATTAAATTATTGACCGACAATCAGAAAGTTGAATGCTTTTTTTTTTTTAGCAATTTTAAGTAGCTTGAGTAAAATACGATGATTTTCAGGAGGGCAATTTATATTGGAGCCATGGTAAGCATGAACCAATCATCCCAAAATTCTGCAGAGTGGTTTCTGGTATTAAAAAACATAAATTTCAGTGAATTTCAGAAGGCTGCTTAAATGGGATCATAGGTAAATTATGGACCGTATATCAATTGCATAACTTATTTTCTGGCCACATGAAGCTAAGCTGGAAGAGAATTTACCGCAATATCTATATCTGCTACGGTTTAAGGCATATATAATTATTTTACCAGATGGGGCTAGGGTAAATTATAGACTGATCTACACGAAATTTCACACTGTCATTTCTTGTTCTTTAGAACTGTGATGTACCAAATGTTGTTATGATAACATTATTTTTTATAGTTTTAGGCGTACTAAACTGTTTTCCGGTAGTAGGGTTTATATGGGGCCTATGGTAAATTATGGACCGATCTTTACGAAATTTTATAGTCTTATTTCTTGTCCTATAAAACTTTGATGTACAAAACTTTGTTATGATAGCATTATTTTTTACGGTTTTAGGCGAACTGAACTGTTTTCCGGAATTAGGGTTTATATGGGGACTTGGGTAAATTATGGACCGATCTTTTTATAGACTTATGTCTAGTCCTATAAAACTTTGATGTACCAAATTTTGTTATGATAGCATTTTTTTTACGGGCGTATGCGTACTGAACTGTTTTCCGGAAGTACGGTTTATATCGGGCCTAGGGTAAATTATGGACCTATCTTTACGAATTTTCACAGTGTTATTTCTTGTCCTATAAAACTGTGACGAGCTGAAATTTGTTATGATAGCATTGTAAATTATGGTTTTAGGCGTACTAAACTGTTTTCCGGGAGTAGGGTTTATATGGGGCTTAGGGTAAATTATGGACCTATCTTCACGAATTTTCACAGTGTTATTTCTTGTCCTATAAAACTGTGACGAGCTAAAATTTGTTATGATAGCATTGTAAATTATGGTTTTAGGCGTACTAAACTGTTTTCCGGTAATAGGGTTTATATGGGGCATATGTTAAATTATGCACCGATCTTCACGAAATTTTATAGTCTTATTTCTAGTCCTATAAAACTATGATGTACCAAATTTTGTTATGATAGCATTGTTAAATAGGGTTTTAGGCGTACTAAACTGTTTTCCGTAAGTAGGGTTTATATGGGGCCTAGGGTAAATTATGGACCGATCTTTACGAAATTTCGCAGTGTCATTACTAGTCCTATCAACCCATTGTTAAATAGGGGTTTAGGTGCCCTAAACTGTTTTCCGAGAGTATTGCTTAGGGTAAATTATGTACGGATCTTCACAAATTTTTACAGCGTCATTCTGTGCATTTTTCCACTATTTATGTTAGTTTTTGTATCCAAATTATCAATTTCTTTTAGGTGGTGGTTCCACATTTTGATTAATAGCTCTGATCCTACTGAACCGATTTTGCTGGATTTCAATCCCAAACTGTTAAGGATAACTACAAGCAACTTGGCACCAGTTGTTTATTTCTTTTGAGTTGTTCGAAAGTGAGCGCGTTTTCAACAGACGGACAGACTGACGGAATATGGCTAAATCGACTCAAGGACCCATAATATATACACTTTATGGGGTCTGAGATGAATAATAAAAAAGTTTCACATGGAATGACAAACTTAGTATATCCTCTTTACAACTAATTGTGGTGGATGCTATAAAAAAAACTTTGAAATACAACCAAGCTGGTTTTTTTTGTTTTCAAAATTTTCATTATTAAATAGTGCAATGTTTATAAAAAAACAAGTAAGAAAGTATAGTCGGTCAAGCCCGACCATATGATACCCTACACCACAGTATTTAAAAACACATCATGCTTATGTGTCCATATAAATAAAGATTTATCTGTATAGCTTATGTGTCCATATATATATGGATCTATCTATGTTTTAAATTTCATTAAAATCGGTTTGAGAGGCAGAAATTGCGCCTATCTCCCCTCGTGGTCCTATTTTTTAAAAATTCATACATTTTGTGTCCATATAGATATGGTTCTATCTATGTTTTAAATTTCATTGAAATCGGTTTGATAGTTTCTGAGAGGAAGAAATTTCCCCCTATCTTCCCTCGTGGTCCTCTCCACTATTGTGGTGTGGGTATAAATTTTAACAGCAAAAGACTTACAGCACTGTAACAACAAAATGTATTAGACTAAAATTTACTACGCTTTAGTGATAAATCCAACAAAAAGCTGTAGATATTAAAAAGGACTCGGTAATGAAAGTTCAAAAAAATATTCCTTTTTAGCAACTCCTTTGAGTACGAATTAATCTGAAATTAACAACTCTTACGGTCTAATTCATAAAAATTTCTTGTTTCAGCTTTAATGAATACAAAAGTTATCGAACACTTTTTGTTTTATAAACCATTAATAAAAAATCTAATTTATAAACGCTTATTAGGAGTGGATTAACAATTTAACGTTTATATTTCTTTTGTATTATTATGTTGGCAGCATCATGTTGTTTTTATTGCAATTTTTTTAATAGTGATGCATACAACTAGGGATGAAACGATACGAGTACACAAAAATATCATACAACGAACGAATTTTAAGTGAATTTCTGTTTTGTTTTCAATTTAAAATTAATTTCTGTTTTTTAAAACGTAATATTTTAATTAAATTTATGTTTTTTTTTTTTTTTGTTAATAAAATACATACTATTGAAATAGAAGCGAAATATGTAAATCATATTTCAATATCAAATTTTTACTGCTTAAACTCTGTATGTTCCAAAAGAGATTATACAGCTTTATGTTTAATGAATAATTTAACCAATTTTAACCAAATGTTTTGAACATAAACCTGCCAAAATATCTTAAGTTTAAATGTTTTTATTTACCTGAACATTCAGGGCATAGTAGCCCTTTCTGTTTATATAATATTGGGCAAAATTCCCACCGGAGTTTTTTTTTTTGATATGTATGTGCGTCTGGGAAATTTTTAAATGTCTTTAATACTCTCATTAGGATTGCTTCCTCCGAGCTAAGCCACGAGCCACTCTGGCTGAAATTCTACACACCGTTGCTTGAGAGAACCCATGAAGATCCGCTGCATCATCCTAAATCTACGAATTGTTTTTTAACTTCAATTTAATTTGTTATTAATTATCGCTTTTTTGGTAATTGCTAAAATTAGCTTCTAAATTTCTGGCAGGCACATTTTTACAAAAATTTAGTTTTAAATCAATTCTATATAATAATGACACCCTTTTTTATAACATTTAATACCTTTTTTGATGTCTCGAATATATTAGAGAACGGCCTTTGTTTGAATCCCTTAAAATCAAAATGTATAATAATTCACAGAAAAACCAATTTACTGATTCCCAATATTAACGTAATGATAAATGGACAAAAAATTGATAAAGTCACCTCATCAAAAAACCTGGGGCTTGTATTCAATCAAACATTAAGTTGGTC
Source organism: Pollenia angustigena (assembly GCA_930367215.1). Lineage (NCBI taxonomy): Eukaryota > Metazoa > Arthropoda > Insecta > Diptera > Polleniidae > Pollenia > Pollenia angustigena. Next base: position 179,985,636 of record OV884057.1, on the reverse strand, counting down.
GAATCATGTTAACTCTATTGTATGTAAAACTCAATCCATGATACGTTCTCTATGGTCAACCATTTCTTGAACACCGGTTAACATAAGAATGCTTATTGCTAAAACGTACGTAATGCCCTGCTCACTTTACGGAAGTGAAATATTTGGACATTGTGACTCAGATAGTACACGAAAGTTAAAGGTAGCATTTAACAACATAACCAGATACGTTTTTGGTCTTCGCAGACGTGATCATATAACTTCTTTTGCGAAACAATTGTATGGCATGACTTTCTCAAATCTAATTGACAGCAGAACTTTAATACTACTGCACAAAATCATATATCTTAAAACACCATCATACTTGTACAACAGGTTGCAATTTGTAAGATCGAACCGCGGCTGTAAACTAACAAGTATTAGATACAAGTGTCAGGTTTCAGAGCGGCAGTTTTTCATTAATGCTATCCGTTTGTGGAACAGACTTCCAAACAGAATTCAAAATTATTAAACTGTTTTCTCAATTTTAATAATTTTTCAATCATTTTATGTTTTAAAATTTTCGTTTTATGCATGTTTCTAAATTATTCATAAATGTTATTGTAATTCATTTATTATTATTCATTTTTTTTATTTTTTTTTCTCAACACTTTTTTTAATGTTTTATATAAAATAATAAGTACCATTTTATAAACATTTTTTTGTATAATTACCTATTGTCCCTACTATAATCTAAAAGATTTTGTATATCTTGTTGTATGGGTAAAACAATAATAAATATCAAAATATCAAATATCTAGCTCTAGCATTGCCTGATATCCTAATTTTACAGTTCTAATTGTTTTGCTTCATTTGTCACTTTTTCGATGAAAAAATGAAAATATTCAAAGCATGTAGAACAAAACATTTTTGTTCCGTGCGGCAAGCCAGTAACCAACAGACGTTATACTATGTGGTTTCTACTTTGTGTTTGCTTTAACAAATAGTAACTATACCTATTTGAAAGACATTTTAAAATATAAGTGTAATGAATGGTAAAAAAGAGGTTTACATTATTTGAAATAAATCTTAATAGCATTTTATATTTTATGCAAAAAGTTATAACGACTTTAAGTTTCAACAGAGAACATACATAAGTATCTCGCGACCCACGTTATTGTTTACAAAAAATTCCATCAAGCAGCTTATATATAAAATTAATTCAAACATTAGTTATCGTTTTTCTAGAAAAAAAATTTTTATGCGTATTCAACTTTTTTATTAAAATAAATAAGAAGTCAAAACTTTTTAATTTTTCATCCAATTATTAAAATTTTATTTTAACAAACATTGAAATATCACTTTATTGAATGCTTAAAGTAGGGTAGGTTAGGGTTAGGTTAGGTTCGTTGCCAAGGCCTTTAAGTTCACTGCCCTCATCTCGGGAATCACCAGATGCTGGCAAAATGCCCGGATCAAGACACGAACCACAGCCAAGACGTAAGCCACCACATCGCTTCAAGATTGTTATCCATAATAGTGGTGGATGAAACGTTTAATAGGCTATTAAACATTTATAAATACTCTTTTTCGACTTTTGCTTATTAATGACTTATAAAGCTGCAATGATGCGTTTATGAATTAGACTGTTAAAATTTAAAATTCCTTTAACGTTACAAAATTTTCTACCATCAATTACAACTCTGCTTTTCTAAGTCTCTCAACAGCTGTTGTCAGATAACCGGCAAATAAAGAAATAAAGAAAATAAACAAAACTGTTGACATTTCAATCAATCCAAATACAAACAGTAGATAAAAAGAAGTATAAAAACATAATAAGTTCTGGAAAACGTTTTTTATTGGTGGTTGAAGAGGGTAGAAAATAATAGAGATTAAATAGAAAACAATAGAAAAGTTACACGTAAACCCTCTTGCCAATTTGTATCAAATTAAAATAATCTAAAATTATAAATTAAACCAGTCGCTACTTGAATTATATTGTGACAAAAATGAGACTTCAAAATGAAAAAAATTTAAATCTATTAATTTTTATATTTTGTGCTGTGACTGTTACCACTGCAGTTGACCCATTAAATCCCAAAGAACAAAAGGAAAAATCCACTAAGTTGCCTCCGTGTAAAGCATGCTCCACCTTGGTGGCCTCATTCAAATTGGGATTGGAGAAAACTAGCCGCGGTAAACATGCCGGTGGTGATGCAGCCTGGGAAGAAGAGAAATTACGTTCTTATAAGACAAGTGAAGTTCGTTTAGTGGAAATTCAAGAGCAGTTATGTAGTGATGTTAGACGCGGCGAGGATCAATGCCACAATATGGCCAATCATCATGAAGATTTGCTTGAAGAATGGTTAACACACAAACAAACGGAAGAGGAAGATTTACACAAATGGCTGTGTATTGAACAACTAAAAGCTTGCTGTCCCAGTGGTCATTATGGTGCCGATTGTAAACCCTGTAAAGATTGTCGTGGTAATGGTAAATGTAAAGGCGATGGTACACGCAAAGGCAATGGAAAATGTAATTGTGATGAAGGTTATACTGGTGAGGAATGTAATGAATGTTCCAAAGGTTTCTATGAAGCTTTTAGGGATAATAAGAAACTGTTGTGTTCTCAGTGCCATAAGGCTTGTAATAAGGAGCAAGGCTGCAAGGGAGCGGGACCAAAGGGTAAGAGTAGAGATAATTTAATATTAGTATTTTATGTCTGTTGTCCCAAGTACTGGCCCAATAGTTTATCAAGGCCAATAAGTAATTGGGCCGTGTAAATTAAAATTGAAAAATTGCACCTTTTTACGTGAATACCTTTATTGTGATTTTACCCAACACATCGACCAATTAACAATAAATCGTTCCCACGCTCCGGAATAGGGAATGGTAAATGGATTCAAAAATCAATTTTCGATTTTTCGATCGACTTTTTTTATTTCGGTTTTTGAAATCGATTAATCGAACCTCAAAATCGATTTTATAATCGATTTCAAAATCGCTTAAGATTAGTTTAGAAACTTGTTTTTAAGAAACTTGATGTCGGAAAGATCCAGATTTTTTTCATTGTAATTTCGAATTTGTTATATAAATGACATACTTTTTGTTTTTCACTCTGCTTATAACTAGATTTAAATGTCGCTCACACACTGGTCTGTTTGAATAAAAGTGTATTGCCACAGGAATGCCATGGTTTAATTCACCTGTTGTGTTTCTATAGAGTATGTTGAATTTCACAAAGCTGACTTTCAGTGTTTGGTTCGGTGCGATATGTTTGGACTGATTTGTTCACTATCCGTTGATGGCTTTAATTTCTGAAAAACAAAAGCCCCTATATTAAAGTTGAAAGTATACCCAGGGTACTAACACATAAAACTAAAACTTTAAACTTGGAACACTGCGCTAACATACCATGTACGCACAAACAAATCTCAAGTTTTATTGTGCATGCCCATAATTGATCGATTTAATTAAGATTCCTAGATTTTGATAAAAATAAAAAAATCGATTTTAAAAGCCCAATAATCGATTTCAGTATAAAATCGCAGACGTAAATTCGATTGCAAAAAGTCGATTTTTTAAACACAAAATCGATTTTCGATTGGAATCGAAATCGATTTACCATTCCCTACTCCGGAACTACCGACTCTCAGCAAGCCCAATATTGTAAACAGCTATACATATAAGTAAACGAAATACGACTATGTTACTTCTGTGACAATTTATCTATTTGTTAACACCATAATAATTCCTAATACATATATATATAATTCTTATTTTTGTTAATTTTTATACTTTCCAGCTTGCTTAAAATGTAATGAAGGCTGGCTATGGGATGATTCAAATGGCTGCTTAGATATTAACGAGTGTTTAGCTAAAACTCGAGCCTGTCGCCCTAATCAATTTTGCGTCAATAATGAAGGTTCACACAGTTGCTTAGAGTGTGACCGCTCCTGCGAAGGTTGTGATGGTGATGGTCCAGATATGTGCAAGAAGTGTGCTGCAGGTTATAGTCTTAAAGATGGAAAATGTCAAGGTAAACTTATGAATATAACCAATACTATTTATATTTCAATTTTACAAATGAATTTATATGTATGTATATTTCTTTGCAATAGATGATTCTAATGAAAAACGTGATCAATATGTCAATATAACGCGTTTCCTAACATATTTCGGCTTGTGTGTGGCCACTTGTGTTATCTTCCAAAGTTCAACACATATTGCTTATATAGTTGGTGCTGCGGTCGCCATATACATTGCAGCTTCCGAATATTGGCTAAGCTCAACACCAGCTGGTGCAAATAAACCACAAATTGATACTAAACAATTAGAAGAAATGTTAATGAAATCATTGTAATTAAAAAAAAAATACATAATGATTTTATTTTTTAGGAAAATGTAAGAAAATAATACAAAACAAATTTTACAGAGGACACAAAAGTATTTATTCTGTGAATAAAACAAAATAAAAAATTATATAACAAATTTAGCAAAATAACACAAAAGTAGAATGAAAACATGCAACACAAGTGAAAAAAAAGTATCGTTTTAGTACCAGTTGAATTTCTCAAAATTATATTTTGTTTTGTTATTCTGACAATTTTAGTCTTAAATCTGTAAAAAACTGGTTAGTACTAAAAACGAGTACTAAATCTGTGGCAAAATGTAAAAGGGATTTAGTTGGCTTAAGCTTAATTAGAGGTTGGCACCTTTAAGATCTTCACGTTCAAAAGTTCACATGGGCAAAGTTTCAATTATTTTGTACGATTTTTTCAGGAAGTATATGCAAAATGCCTGTTTGCTTATCTTTCTTTAACGTGCAATAACATTTGGAATAAAAACTTAAATTAACTTTCGATCTGTGACATTCGGAACATTTAACGTTTAAAATTACTCCACGACAAAACTAAATAAATATACCAAAGCACCTTCTACTTATTGCCACAGATATATTTATAACATTTTTTGTTTTTACAATTTACTAATTTATTTAATTTTTATTACTTGGTTTGTAATTTTTTTCTTTATTATTTTCTTAAATATATTTTTAGTTATTAAACCTTCAATTGATGCCGAAAATACTAAAACTGATAATGAGGAGGAAATTACACAAATAGAACCTCCGCATCTTAGAGATGAATTATGATTTTATGTGGTTTAATGCACAAAACTCTTCCCTTTATTGGCACAAACGCAAAAAAAAAAAAAAACAATATCGCCAAGAAGTAATTTTATAATTTAAACTTTATTTATCTGTTAAGTTATCAAGCAAACATTTATGAAATGAGAAACGCCAAATTATAGAATTTTAAACATAAGGTATTTATTTATTAAGTTGATTTTTTCTAATAATATTTTTTCAAATAAAAAGTTTACATTCTGTTAATTATCCTTTTTTTCCGTAGTTTCATTATCATCATTTGAATCCACTGAATCATCTAATTTCTCATCATTTTTAACACCTGCTGATATCAAATCGTTGTGTTCTTTAAATAATTTTAAATTATCCAAGGTTTTCAACTGATCGTTTTGAGGTACTACAAAACTGCCAAAAACTTCTTCTTCGATAGTTTCACAATCTTTAGAGAAATCCTTTTCATAATGCATTAAAGCTTGGTCATATGATTTTAAAGCTGTTTCAATTTCATCATTTAAGAAACGATCAACTACTTTTTCAATATCATCTTTGGTAACTCCCGCTACAGTTTCTTCAGATTTTTCATTAACTAAAGACGATTTTGCCTCTGTACTGAATATGCTAGTTGGAGAACTTGATGGTCTAGATATATCTGAATCCATAGAGTCTTCTACCATAACTCGTCCATCTCTAAGTACATAATCCGGTTGGGTAGAGTGACAGTCACCGTAAAGTTCGCGCAAAGTATTTTTGGTTAAATTAAACTGTCTTCTACCAAATCCTACAAAGTCCTGGTGAACATTTTCAGCTTCTTTTTGTGCAGCTTTTCGTGCAACTTTTCTGACTGCTAAGACATGTTCTTCGTGCTTATCTAAAGGCTTTCTGTGTTTTAATAACTTTTCGCTGTTGCATTTAGAAGACCCATCGCTGGAAAACGATGGACGAGAACGCTTTATTATTTGTCGGCATTTGTTTGTTATGCCTCCTACAATTTCGGAGATTAACGCAATGGCACCTATGGTATATCCTATACCCATTAAAAGAAACATACCTTCAGTGTCAGCCGTAGTTAATTGACGCTCTTCTTGTATCGTTTCTCTTAAAGGCGAGGATGAACTTGCTTGCAATAATTTGCCTGTCATCGATCTTTGCATTGACCATTTTACTTCATTTTCAATTTTACTTATTAGTCCAGCCTGCTGTGCCATTAATATAAGAGAATTGAACTTGGTTTTATATACAGAATTTTTAGGAAACAGAAAACCAATTTGAAATGAAGCAAAACATTCCTCACTTAAATGTAAAGCTGAACGGCGCGAAATATTGCTGCAATTAAACATCATCAAAATCATAAAAAAGAGTTAAAAAGACAAATCAAGAAAAACGTATACTCATTTGAATAGTTGGCCTGCACCATATATTCCAATTGGGATTTAGATCCTAGAAAAGCATAATTCCAAAAGAAACTTTGCGTTACATTACCTATGCCCTCTTCCAATGTTGACACATACTCCATTTTATTAAAAAGACGCCTAGTGGCTTCATGTGAAGAATTTTGAAACCAAGTTTCCCAGCCTCCACTGTCTGCGGAAAGTCCAATTAGATTATTAAACAGATTAAAATGGTAAGTGAACTTTAATTAAAAAGAAAAAACTCAAAATATCGCACTTGTTCATAAAGAAAGTATTAACTCAAAATTTTTATTTCTAATTTTTTGTAAAAAATTGACACGTTATGTTAATATTTACCCTCTGTAAATATATCGTGCTAATTTGTCTACTTTTTGGTAATGAAACGATTGGTTTACAAATTCTTTTTCATTTGCATTTAATGTTAAATTAAAAATTGTTTTGCTTCTAATGAAAATTTGAAATTTATACCCTCTTTATGACCAAGTGCGATATGAAGAGTATGATTCATATTTGGTTAACAAAAAGGTATGTGACGGATATCAATTTTAAATTTTCTTAATAAGTCTATGATCTGCACAAAAAGTTTGTGCTTTTGAGTTTAAATAATTAAAATTTCTTTTTTGGGATTGATTCTTTTATTGAATTTAAAACGTTAAAAGATATTTATTTACTACTCACCTAATGTACCCACACGAAAGAAAAGACCCAACAAATCCGTTACCGAATCCACCGTGTCTGGAAACGCTGGTAGAGTAACGAAAGCTATAATTGAACCAGTATAACAGGCCGTTATTATAATCGTAAAAACCCAATATGAACCAATCAATATTCTGGTTGAAACCTTTTTCGTATTTCCCCAAGAATATTTGCCCGAAAAGCTTAAAGAATTGGTAAACATGCCGAAGACATACCAAAACATATTTTCAATTTCGCCCCAATTGCCCATTAAATGACTCAAAGTTAAACGATCTGTAAAAACAATTGGAAATACGCCGCCCAAATAAATGCAAATTAAAGCAACCCAAACAGGCCATTGGAATGGACCCATAATGGCACGATACCTGTAATAGAGTTGTTTTCGTTTCATTAACAAAATAAATTACAAAAATTTAAGGACCAAATACACTTTTCAAGACATTGTGGTAGTATTAGTGAAAATGTGTTTGTATATGTGACATCGACGATGCTGGATGGAAGATCAACAAATTTAGAGATGACGGCCAATATTACGTCCAGCACTCGTACACGAGTGAATTCGCATGCATTACAAGCATTTGACAAGTGTATTTGGCCCTTTAGGGCACCTACTTTGGCAAAGCTTTTGAAGCCAAAGTTATAAAAGCCGCACAATCCTTCGAATGACCCACGGACATATCAGTGTTTTTTAATCTTTCTGAGGTAATATAAACACCCAGCATTCCCAAATCGGCAGAACGCTGAGCAATGTTATAATCCAAATTTTCCGCAGCACTACAAAAACAAAATGTTATACATACATATATAAATACGATCGTATGATGTATATATAAATTCGATTCTATTTTACCTTTTACTATTCAATTTATTGGGTATATCAATTATGTCAATTGAGAAGTTTAATTTTTTTGACATCATATTTAGCAGTCGGTATTCTATGCCATCCCAATTCAATTGTGCTCCTCCTCCAAAATCTAAACTTCTTATACGAAACATGTATGGCAATTGATTACCGGCCATTACTTGAAAACGATGACCAGCGAAACCATCGGCAAATTTTTTCGGAAACAGATTGATGTGTGGTCGGGTGAGAGCACTCTTTACCCAGCTAGTAAGCACTACAGGAGTGTTAGAGCCCAAACCATCAGCGTATAGCTTGTGAGTATATAAGACAAAAGGACGTTCCTAAAAGTTTAAAACATAAAATAATATTTATTATTTATTAATGTGCTTTCGATCTGTTTTAAATATAAACCAAACATATTTTGACTTACGAGTATTTGAAATTCTCATTTAAAAACAAGTTAGAGTGTTATATTTATCTGTGCCGAATTTTTGATACCCACCGCCGACAGTTGGAATATTTGAAGTCAACATACGACCATTTGAACTTATTATGGTCTTATTTCTTTTATTTTTATTTATTTTAATAAACTTATTTTTAGCAGGGAAATTTATTTTGGACACAGTGGCTGATAATTTTATTTCATTGGCCAAAAGTCCAATTTTTGTTTGTCACCGATTTCAAAAATTTTAATTGTATTCAATAGTAAGGTAGCCAAAAAATTATATCAAAATATTGGTAATTGTGGTTGTGCCATGTTGTTAAACACAACTTTTTTTTTAATTCAGAAAAAAGTGTTTTTTTTAATACTTAATCCGAAAGAAATTATCGTTGCACAAAAACTATCAGCGATAATGACCTGCTAGCTTTTTTGCTAGGTTGGTAGTCTTGTTATCTTTAAAATGGTAATATTTGCGACTGTTGTGTTATTTATATTTGAGATGTTAGGACATATTTTCTAAACTACTATATATTTTTGTCAAATTTCAACTTTATTAGAATAGAACTTTTGATGATCAAAAGGGATTAAGAAGGTAAAACCACTGATAGAAAGGTGAAAGTGTTTTCTTTACCCCTGTATATACTCTTGTACCCGTTTGGACCCGTCTGTTTAACACTTTTTTAATTTTAATGAAATTACTCAAACAAAATTTCTAAACTACTATATTTTTGTCAAATTTCAAATTTAGTAGAATATAACTTTTGCGGATCAAAAGGGATTAAGAAGGTAAAACCACTGATAGAAAGGTGAAAGTGCTTTCTTTTACCCTGTATATACTCTTGTACCCGTTTGGACCCGTCTGTTTAACACTTTTTTAATTTTAATGAAATTACTAAAAAAAAAAAATTCTAAACTACTATATTTTTGTCATATTTCAACTTTAGAAGAATAGAACTTTTGCGGCCCAAAAGGGATTAAGAAGGTAAAACCACTGATAGAAAGGTAATTTTAATGAAATTACTAAAAAAAAAAAACTTTATTTTAAATTGTTTTTTACAATTTTTTTTTTATTCCGCAAAAATTTTTGTAGAAGTAACATGTGCTATTGTCTTAAAAAAAAAATTTTATGATATAGGGAAAATTTATCGTGATCGAACAGAATACAGGTAGTACATATAAAAAATTTTATTAATGTTACACAATCAGAAAAACGTTTAGCTACCTTATCCGTTACACTGCGTTTACACTATCGTATTTTATAGTGGAATAAAGAGCTTAGACCCGCGTTCTCGCTAAACAGGTATATTGTGAATCCCACCTTAGAAGTGATTTTTAAATTTTGTTTGGTCTTTTTATTTTATCTGTTTTTATGACTCTAATAATAGTCCATGACCCTATAGCTATGCAATGCGTTGTTAAATTTGTCTCAGGTATTTTATGCCATATAAATAAAAGGATTTTTAGTTTTTTAATCCTTTTTATTCTACCTGTAATACTGGTCCTGTATTTGGTATGAAAAAAAGTATGAAACGGTTTAAAAGGAAGTGACATTCGGATGCAAACTCAGAGGATATAATATATCTGAGCAAAAACAACGTTTTTCATAAACATGGAGAGCTTCAGCTATAAAGAATTGGCCGGGGAGTATTTTAGAAACAAAAACGAGGAAGATGTTAAAAATTACATTCGAAAAAAGGAAACTTAAATTCCTATAGCACTGAAATACAATTGGACTTAGAAAATAAATTATATGTTTTCATCACACATTTAAAACAGCGATACAGGAAAGTTAATTACAGCAAATATGGATTTTATAAGAGCTTTGCAAACTGGTTAGAGAACGAACTTTCTGTCCAGATCGCTTCAGAAACTTCAAATCAAAACGCACGTGGGAGACCACAAAAATCGCTGGACAACTGTAGCGATAGATCTAAGAGGCGGAAGCTTAAGGACATAAAATATACTTTCCTACATCAATTACGATCACAGAAACAATTGACAAAAGTGTATATCATTGAAAAAATTGTTAAAGCTAGTGCATTGACAACAAAACGGATTCTTAAAAGTATACCAACTCCAAGCGATGCAAAACAATTCACAGATGAGGAGGCATTAGCATTACTTCTGGATTTGAAATTAACAAAACAGCAATATATACAGCTCAGATTGCGTGCGATTGAAAAAGGCTCAAATCTGTATCCAGCATATCATCACATAACAGCTGCTAAAATGGACTGTTTGCCATTAAAGGGCACTATTACAATCACATCAATTTCGGCAGAGGTACAACTACAATAAAAGGAAATGGGTTAAAGAAATATGGAAACACAAAGTTAATTCTTTTTTGTAAATGGGGATGTGATGGTTCTTCCGGACAAAAACAATACAAACAAGTAGTATGTGAAAATATTTCGGACTCAGATATGTTCATGGTATCATTTGTACCATTGCGATGAAAAAAGATTTTGGAAGATTCAGAGCCTTCGACTAGTTTAACGCAAACAAAGGATATTTGGAAAAATGAGACACCATCTTCTACGAAATACTGCAGACCTATTTAATTTCAATTCAAAAAAGAAACTCATGATGCCATTAACAAAGAAGTTAGTGATATCAAGGCCCAAATTGCAATACTACAGCCATTACAGTTAGATTTAGATGGGCAGCAAATTGAAGTAAGCTACCTATTAGTGCTAACAATGATAGATGGAAAAGTAGGCCAGGCTTTGATTAACACGAAGGCTGCATCATATGTCATACAACATCAAGCCAATTAAACCAAGTCCCGACAAAATCATTAGATTATAATGATGCATATGGATTTGGATTATCACCACTACATGCAAGAATACGACTTATGGAACACATACTTAAAATCAGTTATGATTTGGATTTCGGATCTGCAGGATCAATAAGAAACAACGAAACCAACAAGGAGTTAAGAAGTTCAAAAAGGAAACATGTTCAAGATGAATATCGCAAATTTGCGTTGATTATAGATCAGCCGAAACAAGGGTCAGGCAATACAAATGATGGCAATACCGCAAGAAGATTCTTTTCAGATCCAGAAACAGCATCTGAAATAACAGGTGTTGATTTTAACCTCATTTTTAGATTTAAAATAATCCTAGAAGTTCTTGCGTGCAATGAAGAAATTGACTCTAGAAAATTTGGAGATTTTGCTAAGGAAACTGCAAAAATATTTACAACCAAGTACCCATGGAGAAATATGCCTGCTACAGTTCACAAAATCCTTTATGATGGAGAAGATGTCATTAAATATCAGTTGGTGCCACTTGGATATTTATCAGAGGAAGCTCAGGAAAAAAAGGAATAAGGATTACAGATTTTATAGAGAGCACAATACTAGAAAAATTTCACGGAATTCCACTAATGAAGATCTATTTAATATATTATTGGTAACGTCAGATCCGTTCATCTCCAGTATTCGAAATCAATGGAAAGTGGAACATCGGGCCTTAGATGAAGAAGTCAAAAAACTACTAAAGAACTGGGGTCTAATCACCGCATACGATATCGAGCGAAATTTATCGAAATTATTTATTTTGGTATCATGAAACTCGATATCGAATGAAATGTATTGAATTTGAAATAATAGCATTCGATATCGAGTAACTCAACATTTATCGAGTTTTCATTCGATACGTCAGTGTCTATCGTATGCAAAAAAATTCGATAGTTTATTCGATACGATAGTATCGTATGCGGTGATTAGACCCCAGAAATAACACAGAACAGAACATGGAATATTTGCAATCAATCTTTCAATTAAATGAACAATAATTATAATTCATTAGATCTAAGACAGACATTGTATTAGTAAAAAATAATAATAAACAGAAACTCACATTGTTACAAAAGCTATTAAAATCTATTGCTGCTATTATTTTTAAAAGGTTTTTTTATCCACATATGTATTTATGATATGTTTTAATAAATAAATAAGAATAAATAAGTGTAAACAAATTTGAAAGCAAAAAATTGTTTATTTTACAGCAATAATAGCAAAATTTCCAGTGGATTTTACTATTTTTTTTATGTTAAAATTTTTTTTATAGTGTAAACATTTATTTAATTTTTTTGAGTGTCCCATTATTACAAAAAATGTTAATGATTATTATTTAAATCTTAAAATTACATTTTTAAATAATTAAAAGAAATAAAAAACCACATTGCACGCTTAATGCCCGTAATTTCAACAAACAGATACCTAGTCGTGTTCGTACCTAACAGTTTTCTTTACCTATCCTGTAACACTATTTTGCTTATTTCAATGTAAATTTTGCCGACGCGAATAAACTATCGAAAATCGATGATGTGAAGTACATTACAATTTTACCCGTAGGTAAGAAATACGTTTTAAAATTATGAAAACCATAGATATCTATACACAGCTAGATATCTATTTGTAGAAATTACGGGCCTAAGTAAAAAGAAAAATCTAAAGTCCCACTTTGCCCTTAAATTCACCAATAACTACTTAACCGATTTTAATGAAATTTATATTGGAGAAAGTTTATGTGTCCATGTAAATATGGATTTATCTATGTTTATAAACTTCATGAAAATCGGTTTAAAAGTTTGTGAGAGACAGAAATTGCCCCCTGCCTCCCCTTGTGGTCCTATTTTTTAAAAACTGTATAGCTAATGTGTCCCTATAGATATGGATCTATCTATGTTTTAAATTTCATTAAAATCTGTTTGAGAGGCAGAAATTGCCCCTATCTCCCCTCGTGGTCCTATTTTTTTAAAAATGCATACATTTTGTGTCCATATGGATATGGTTCTATCTATGTTTTAAATTTCATTAAAATCGGTTTGATAGTTTCTGAGAGGAAGAAATGTTCCCCTATCTTCCCTCGTGGTCCTACGATTCGGCCCATTTTCAATAGGCTTGGTCCTTGTGCCAATAAGAACCTATGACCCAAATTTTATCAGAAAGTGATTCTGAGCAGGTCAGTATACTTTAAGGTGAGTCTAGGACCACTATTTTAAGGCGTTACACACATCAGCACCTTAAAGTATACCGATCGTCTTAGAATCACTTTCTGAGTCGAACTAACGATGTCCGTCCGGCTCGCAATTTTGGATATAATTTGATAAAATTTGGGACATAGGTTCTTATTGGCACAAGGACCAAGCCTATTGAAAATGGGCCGAATCGTAGGACCACGAGGGAAGATAGGGGAACATTTCTTCCTCTCAGAAACTATCAAACCGATTTTAATGAAATTTAAAACATAGATAGAAACATATGTTTATGGACACATAAGCTATACAGTTTTTCAAAAATAGGACCACAAGGGGAGGTAGGGGACAATTTCTGCTTCTCACAAACTTTCAAACCGATTTGAATGAAGTTTATAAACATAGATAAATCCATATTTATATGGACACAAGAGCATGATATGTTTTTAAATACTGTTGTGTAGGGTATCATATGGTCGGGCTTGGCCGACTATACTTTCTTACTGGTTTATTTTTATCATTGTTTAGAACAGAATCATATACTAAGAAAAAATTGTAAGGAAACAATTTCTATTTTGTCGACAAACATTCCAATTAATGAGATAGAGGTCCTGTTTTTCAAAAATGCGATAAAAATAACGTACAAACTTATAAAAATTTATCTCGTTTGTTAGTCATGCCATCTACCAATACTTTAATAAAGGCTACAATTTTAATAATACAAAATTTTTATGAAAGTTGCAAAATGTTTCAAACATTTTTGCTTATTAAATTCTTCAAAAAACAATACAAAAAAAAAAAAAAAAATTCGAATTCGAGTGAAATCAAAATCGAACAAACTTTAAAAACGATCCAGTGTTTAAAATTCGTTAAATAATTTTGTTTTATATACTTCATACTATGAGTACATCTTATCTTTATTAGAACTCATCTTAAAATTAAAAAACGACGGTAATTTAAACAAAACTTTAACTGGAAATCTCCATTGATTTGAATTTCACTCGATTCGTAACATGGCTGTTTATGTACTTTTTTATTTGATTTAATTTAATATATACCAAGTTCAATTTATATAAACGGTGGCAGCAATACTACAACAAAACAAGAACCACAGAAACAGCTGATGCTAACGTCTCGAAATGTCAACTATTTATAAATAATATATTTTGAAACCAAAACAAATTGGTTCGAACTGTTAAAGTCAGCAGACTTTTCGGTGCCCCTTGTAGCAAATTCGCCCTGATTGTAATTTTGTAATATGATATAAGACTGAATTTAAAGTGCTACGTTTCTTTGCTTTTAAAAATTTTTTTTTATTGCATAATAAAATCTGAAGTAAAATTTTAAATTTTTCAAATTGTCCAGTTATTTTTTTAAAATCCAGGTGAATTTTTTCTATTGTCCAGTTATTTGACTTTTGATATCTGGCAACCCAAGTCGTAGTTCTCATTGTATTGTATAGTACTAAAATACTAATAAGAACGTTTTTAAATGCTGCTTTCTATTATTTTATGATACAAACCGATACAAGTACCGATACAAGTAAGTATCGATACTTTTTTTTCGATACTAAGTAGGTATCGATACCTTACGAGCGATACCACATCGAGTAAAAGTATCGATACCTTAGAGGTATCGTTTCATCCCCAGTTGGAATTAAAAAAAATGTCATGTTAAGTGAGTAATTTAGGTTATATTTTTGGTGCATTTTTTCAACACAATTTAATAATTAATTTCACAAAATATAAAACGATAAAGGTATGTTAACTCAAAGATTTATATTAATATATCGGTTATGTTCTAGAAATTGAAATGAAGTGAAATTGAAATCGAACGATAATTTAAATTCAATTACTATTTACAAAATGACCGTAGTTTTAAGTGTAGAAAAGTAGAAAAATGGTATATTTTTATGGACTTTCATTACAGGGTAATTTTTAAATTTGCTCGATTTGAAATCCACTTCTTTCCGTTGTCTAGAACACGCCTGTGTTTTTTTAACAAAATAGTTCATGCGTTTCTCCCTTTAGAATGAGTTTGGTTTAAAATTATTGTACGAAGCATAAATCTTATAATGCTAAATGTAACAGGTGTCCAAAAATGTATTAACGTTAATGTTCTTCAACAACTTTACTAATTTACCACTTACACAGTAACTATAGCATAGTACTTGAAGAAGATGCTCCCTCAACAAAATCAAATGGGACCACAAGTGGTCCAATAAATAACTATTTTAAACTAGATACTTCGATCGATTCTCTAAATGAAATTATTTTCAGAAGAATAGCAGAGGACGGAATGTCCGTGAAAAATTTCAAAAAAATCCAAAGTTATATTGACTCTTAAAATCTCGAAATCGAAAGTGAAGCAATAATTTGGAGCTACATTGACAGGTTTTAATTAAAAAAGAATGTTTATATACTAGGGAGCGGATAGCATTCGACCGGTTTTAACCAGTTATTTTAGTTTTGCCCAAGTCGAATATTTTATAATGTGCATTTTTCGAATATCGAATAACCGGTTATTTTAGTAAAATAAACCGATTATTTTAGTAATGTGTAATCTATATACGTTTTCATTACTTTTGTTATAAATGTACCCGTAATCAAATTATTTCTCTAACTGAATATTGGGCAAACTTAAATTTTTATGAAGAATGTCAAAACAAAATGTAACAAGAGTCAAAAAACATAATGAGCAATGTAAATACAAATCGCTTATAAAGGGTGGTTAAATTTCAAGGGCCGATGTTGATTTTGAATAAAACAAACTATTTAGGAAATTATTGTAATTTTATTTTATTATGATATATTGGTATTACTCAATTATGTATGGAACAAAATATCGGCCAAATGGGCGCCGCGACCACGGCGGCACACCTCCATCCGATGGTCCAAATTTTCGATGACCCTGAGGCATAATGGAGGTTCTATGCCGTTAATGTGCCGAATTATCTCATCCTTTAGCTCTTGAATTGTTGCTGGCTTATCGACGTACACCTTTTCTTTCAAATAACCCCAAAGAAAAAAGTCCAACGGTGTCAAATTACATGATCTTGGCGGCCAATTGACATCGCCATTACGTGAGATAACACGGCCATTGAATTTGTTGCGCAAAAGAGCCATTGTTTCGTTAGCTGTGTGGCAAGTGGCACCGTCCTGCTGAAACCACATATCGTCCACATCCATATCTTCCAATTCGGGCCATAAAAAGTTCGTTATCATCTCACGATAGCGAACACCATTCACAGTAACTGCCTGACCGGCCTCATTTTGGAAAAAATACGGCCCGATGATGCCGCCAGCCCATAAACCGCACCAAACAGTCACTCTTTGTGGGTGCATTGTTGCCACTCTTGGATTCTCATTCGCCCAAATGCGGCAATTCTGTTTATTGACGAATCCACTGAGGTGAAAATGTGCCTCATCACTGAAGATGATTTTCTTCGAAAATTGATCATCCACTGTTGCCATTTCTTGCCACCATTCTGCCCATTCACGACGTTTGGAATGGTCAAGAGGCTTTAGTTCTTGAGCCAATTGCACCTTGTAAGCGTGTAAATGCAAGTCTTTATGCATAATGTTCATCAACGACGAGCGTGAGAGGTGCAATTGTTGGGCACGACGACGAGTTGAGGTGGACGGCTCTTCAGCCACACTATCGCGAACAGCAGCAATATTTTCTGCAGTACGAGCTGTACGAGCATGCACGATTTTTGCGATTGTACGCACATTTGGACGATCAAATTGACCAAAAAAAATCACGAAGTGCACGATATGCATTTTGATTTGAACGCCCATTTTCATAATAAGTCTGGATAACTTTAACACGTTGTTGGATTGTGTATCTCTCCATGGTTCAAATTGATTAAGTCTGAAATAGAGAAATGTCAAATAAAATTCAGAAAAAAACTTGGCGTTTAGGTGTGGTTCACATTCAACATCGGCCCTTACAATTTAACCACCCTTTATAAGCGTGTGTTCTAGACCGGTCCTTATATATATGAAGAAATTTATTTTCACGAATTTATATCGGGGCAAGCGCTAAAAATATTTCATTTAGTATTAAAAAGCACAAAAAAAAAAAAATTTTACCACGATTGGATAATTTTTAGCCCTGCCTCAAGCAACTATTTGTATTTATTATTAGAAATAAGACAAACAAAATTATTTTTTAATATTTTATTAAAAATTATTTGAAAAATTAATATTAAAATAAAATATTTCTTTGAATTACATATTAATATAAATTTAGTGTAATAGTGAAGTCTTTTTAAAAGTGGGATAATTCATATTATATTCTTTGATCACTTGAAAAAGGAATTGTTTCTCTTCTGCATTGTGTGTTAATTTATTATTATAATCTGTAATGAATTTCGCACCTCTTTCAACAGCAACGTTTACTCCAGATAAGTTTTGACAAATTTGAGATGCTTGAGCGTAGTCAAATCTTTCATTCCAATCCGATGGATCGACTTGCAAATATTCTTTTGAAATTTCTAAGCGATCAAAGAACGCGTGTGTGTTTGAATTTACAAAATCGCTTAAATCTTTTTGTGAATATGTTTGAAGGATATTTATTGGATTAGCTATAATCCGCTTGCATTTTTCTTTATTTTCTTGAACATTAATTGCTTTAACCATTTTCCTCTTAATATCAACACAAACATTAGGATCGAAGAATGAAAGACCAACTGCTTCTTCGGAAAAATACCATAAGTGATTGCTTACATTTTGTAACAAAGCAAAAGCTATATCTTGTTCAGGATAAGCAATTATATTTTTTATTAAATTTAGTTATTCCACGAAACATGTGGGATCGTCGCTGTTTCATAAACGACTAACTGAAAGACCATAAGAATTATGTGACTCAATAATTGCAAATCAATCCAAGTGAAAATAAAGAGTGCTTGGAGGCAGAACTAAAAATTGCCCTATCGTGCTCAAATTTTGTGTGTGGATTTTTGAGACCAAATAAAATGTTTTTAGTGCTTGCCGTGATACAAACTCAAAAAAAAATATATAAGGACCGGTCTAGTGTGTTCTTGTAACAAAAACCATTGTAAATACTACAAAAAAATGTTCAGTTTAAAAAGTAACTAGCAATTTGACAGTATTCTACATATTATATACATATATTTTTATAAAGATGTCATCTCTGCTGATATAACGAACTGATTTAAAAAACAATGGTGCTTAAAGGGCCCTAAAAAGATAAGTTGCAAAGGTTCTTCAACGGCACGACTTATTAATCACCTTAAATGTGTCCAAAAACTTGACATAAATATACGCCAAGTAAAACTTGACTCTGTTCCAAGTAGTTCTTAAGAGACTGCAAATAATACTTTAGTAAAATATACTGGCAACAATTAATCATTGGGTGAAATATTAGGATGTTGTGTTGCCAAGGACGAAATAGTTTTAGCATATGTTCATGTCTGAACCACAACATACTAATGTACATATGTAAAACGGATTTTCGAAATTTCGGCCACTGAAATTTTTGAATTTCTTGAAAAGGCGCTTGGTACAAGTCAGAAAAATATACTAAATGTACTTATGACCTAAAAGACTATTTCAGATGTCTTCAGTAGAATTGTAAGGCGATTCTTTTCTTAGAATATATTAACCCTCTAACACCCATTTTAAAGGGTAATTTTTTTCCTTTTTTAAGCTTCCAAACAAAAGTTAACTGAAACGGCATTTTAGAAGGTTAAAATGTTCGACGAATATTTTCTGCATCAAATTGTACTAGGGGTCTTCAAAGACAAAAAGTTCGTGTTATGTTTGTAAAACGGATTTTCGAAATTCCTGGCCTTGAAATTTTTGAATTTTTCGAAAACGGTTTTTTGGTCTTAGAAGACCCCTACTAAAATTTGATGTAGAAAATATTCGTCGAACATTCGAATTCTACTGAAGACATCTGAAATCGTATTTTAGCTCAGAAGTACATTTAGCATAGTTTTTTGAATTATACCAAACGCCTTTTCAAAAAAATCAAAAACTTTAGGGGCCGATATTTCGGGAAGCCGAGCTTACTTTTCAAAACTCTTTGGCAGACTTGCTCTACCAATAGTCTTGTTTCATTTCGACTTCCAAGTATTGAAGCTGGTTTGCTTTTGTTGCAAATTGTAATCGATCTCCCTTGTATATACTCTTGTACTACAAAGAGGGATACAATTGTATTTTTTTTTGACAAAACACTAGAGAAATTGATAATATTTGAAACTTTGTTTAGTTAGGCTTGATTGAGTTGTCAAATTGGTTTTTTTTGTTGTTTTCTTGCGAAGATAATAGGATGAAACAATTTGTTTTTTTAATTTTGTTTTTTCTTTTTACCCACTTACAACTACAATTCGAGTCTGAAAGAACCCAACTAGGGTGATCGATTATTCGACTTTTTTCAATAACCGGTTTTCGAATATTCCGAATAGTTGCTATTTAAAAAAACCGGTTTTCGGTTAATCATTTAAAAAATAACCGGTTAACCGGTTTTAATTCGAATACATAAAAATACAAAAATCAAATTATTTCTTGTAATAAAAAGTTAATTTGAATAAAAACAAAACAATTCACGAAGGTAAGGAACCTACAAAATACATAGATATGACTAAAGGTATACTCAGACCTAACAAATATTTGACGATAAAACAAAAAAAAGCGTGACCAGTAAATTGATAATACTTAAGCTTTATTCTTAACAATTTCTATTTATTTGCTAAACTTAATGTCTAATATGATAATTGTACTTATGTATAATGTTGTTAAGAAACCGTTAAATAATGTTTGCTCTAGCCAAACGTTTTGCAAAAGCAAACAATTCTTTAAGAAAATTAGTGGTTACGTGTAGGACATCAAATATTTAATAGGTGTGAACATAGCTGTATAAATTTTGAAAAACTTTGGTTTTAAAAAATAATAGGAATTTAATAAATTTATTATTTGAGATATTCACAAAAATTTATTTTAAATGAGTTAATTTGTTGATGGTTAAGCATGTCTATACGAATCAGTAAACTTGAGCCATATTTTTGAAAATTTGCAAACAAAACCTCTTATCCAGGATTATATTTTCAATTTTTTTTTGTTTCAGCATTATAGAAACGAATATTAATATGAACATGCTTTTTGTGACATATCTGTCAATTCGTCGATCACTATTTAAACCCTTACATGAGATTGTTTGATGCCTTCAATTTTGTTTTAAGTTCTTAGTAATTTAATAAATAAAACTGAAGAATTTTTCTATATCGTTGATTTCGCCGGTATGGTGTAGTTTTAAGCATGAAGATATGCTAGAACTACTGAAGAGTTTTTCATTCATTATTGGCAGCATATTTTAGTAAAGTATTATTTCCAGTCTCATATTTTAGTAAAGTATTATTTCCAGTCTCATTAAAACTACTTGGAAAAGAGTAATGTTTTAATTGGCATATATTTATCTCAAGATTGTAGACAAATTAAAAGTGATTAATAAGTCGTGACGTTGAAGAACCTTTACAACTTATTATTTTAGGGCCGTTTAAGCACCATGGTCTTTTATATCAGTTCGATATTATCACCAGAGATGACATCTTTCAAATGTGAAATTGCTGATTACTTTTTGAGCTGAACTTTTTTTGTAGTGTTTTGAATTGTTTTTGGTTTTTGTTACAAAAACACACGCTTAAATAAGCGATTTGTGTTTACATAGCTCATAATGTTTTTTGGACTTTTGTTACATTTTGTATTGACATTCTTTATTAAAAGTTTAAGTTTGCCAAATATTCAATTAGAAAAATACTTCAATTACGGGTAGATTTATAAAAAAAGTAAGGAAAACGTATATAAGTTATACATTACTAAAATAACCGGTTTATTTTACTGAACTAACCGGTTTATTCGATATTCGAAGAATGGACTTTTTAAAATATTCGACTCGGGCAAAACTAAAATAACCGGTTAAAACCGGTCGAATACTATTCGATCGATCACCCTAAACCCAACCAATTGTAGGGGGATGTAAGAAAAGACAAACTCACTGTTTATTGTTGGTGTTTTGTTTAAGCTTTGATATTGTTACAAGTAAGACTTTGAGTGTTTAAAATTCTTATTCGCTTTAGGGTTTTATTAGTATAATATTTTTAGCTTTTCTTAAATCTTTGGAAAAGGTTTCCTGATAATCTGGCCTAAGTAACCAGAAAAAATGCGCATAGAAGCTAGCTTTCCCTCAACAATAAATTTCAGTGTATTTATCAAATAAGAAAAATTGGGAATTTAGCACGTCATACAAAAATCTTAATAGTAAATTTTGTATTCCCGTAAATAACTTTGATAATATACTTGCATGTGCCCGTGCAGAAAACTGAATTGCCAAATTGGTTTTTTTTGTTGTTTTCTTGCGAAGACAATAGAATGAAACAATTTGTTTTTTTAATTTTGTTTTTTCTTTTTACCCACTTACAACTACAATTCGAGTCGGAAAGAACCCAACCAATTGTAGGGGGATGTAAGAAAAGATAAACTCACTGTTTATTGTTGGTGTTTTGTTTAAGCTTTGATATTGTTACAAGTAAGATTTTGAGTGTTTAAAATTCTTATTCGCTTTAGGGTTTTATTAGTATAATATTTTTAGCTTTTCTAAAATCGTTGGAAAAGGTTTCCTTATGATCTGGCCTAAGCAACCAGTGAAATGCGCATAGAAGCTAGCTTTCCCTCAACAATACATTTCAGTGTATTTATCAAATATGAAAAATTGGGAATTTAGCACGTCATACAAAAATCTTAATAGTAAATTTTGTATTCCCGTAAATAACTTTGATAATATACTTGCATGTGCCCGTGCAGAAAACTGAATTGCCAAATTGGTTTTTTGTTGTTGTTTTCTTGCGAAGACAATAGAATGAAACAATTTGTTTTTTTAATTTTGTTTTTTCTTTTTACCCACTTACAACTACAATTCGAGTCGGAAAGAACCCAACCAATTGTAGGGGGATGTAAGAAAAGATAAACTCACTGTTTATTGTTGGTGTTTTGTTTAAGCTTTGATATTGTTACAAGTAAGACTTTGAGTGTTTAAAATTCTTATTCGCTTTAGGGTTTTATTAGTATAATATTTTTAGCTTTTCTAAAATCGTTGGAAAAGGTTTCCTTATGATCTGGCCTAAGCAACCAGTGAAATGCGCATAGAAGCTAGCTTCCCTCAACAATACATTTCAGTGTATTTATCAAATATGAAAAATTGGGAATTTAGCACGTCATACAAAAATCTTAATAGCATCCAATTTAATTTTCATTAATGTGCTGTTTTCACAACACAAGTGACACTTATGTGCCCCCTTAATTTCTAAGAATTCAAATAAAATCTTTTTAAAAAAAATATACAGTTGTCTTATTTGCTCCACAATGTAAAAAATATATCGTCGTCTTTGTGGAGGCATGTCCAGAAGTTGCAATTGACCGCAAACATTAGAGTCGTGTTGCAGAACGACCCATCGGCTGCTGAATTCTCGAGACAACTGCTGGAGCTTGGCAACGGCCAAATTCCTATTGATGTTTCGAATGGATTGATATCGTTTCCTGAAAATTTTTGTGAATTCACATCGTCCAAGGAGGAGCTCATCAGCAAAGTGTTCCCCGACATTGCACAAAACTACAAAAATCTCGATTGGATTGGTGAACGGGCAATAATAGCAGCGAAGAATAAGGACGTCGATAACTTAAACTTAATTATTCAAAGTTAAATCGCAGGACAACTACATATAGGGTTCCCAACTTTTTTTGTTGCAATTAAAGTACATTGATTACACAGCCCGACAAAATTAAAAATCAAAAGAACAAAATTGCAAAAAATCATAAAATTTTTCATAAATTTTCAAATTTTGTCCACTGTAACTCTGTCATTTCTTGACCAATGTTTACAAACGATCCATGGTTATCTTAGAAATTTTATAACGTTTCACTAGAAAAAAAGAATTACATAATCCCTTTAAAATTCTTGAAGATATTTGCATTTCAGTCACATCATTTTTTTTAAAAACACAAATAAGCTATATCATGAAAACTAGAGCTGATAGAGACAAACTGATTACAGATTTGAATTCAGCGCACCAAAATTAACTAGAATCAGTTGATAAATTCAAAGAAGCAAATTGAGTGTTGGCCTGTGTTATTAAAGGTTAAGAAAAAAAAGTACACAGTATAAATATAAAGTCCAATTAATTTCTTTTTATTGTTATATTTAAAAATGTTTTTTATTGCTTTTCGCAAGTTTTATCAAACAATTACACTGTGCTAGAATTTGGCAACTGGCGCTTAAACCTTTTTCGGGTACGCTGAATCCAATACCGGTTCAAAAACGGTTTAGTTTATTGAAATTACATACTAAAAAAAAACGAAAATCCGCAATAAAATTTCCTTTAAACGTTAAATTTTTTTCTAACATGCGCTGTCGTTTAAGAAACATATTTTTTTTTTTTTTGGCAACAAAAATAATTTTTAATCAACATTTCGAAATTTTTGTTTGTTAAAAATCTATTAAAAATTACAGCTATAAATGATTAAAATCTGTTAACAACTTTTGATTTTATTCACAAATGTCAAAAAATTTTAATTAATTTAAAAATTTCATAAATCGCAATATTTGTATGGGAGCCCCCTTAAGAAGTGGTGATAAGAGGCAAGTATGTCTCGAAAAATTGTTAAGGAGACTCCTTGGCTGTTATGGTACGTTTTCTTCAATATATTTCTAGTCTGTATTAAACTTTTTGTATGGGAACCACTTTAAGGAATGGACATTTTTAAATTTTGTTTTAAATATTAGTTAAACGAGTCACTTTTGTGCTCGCGATCTAAAAGCAGGCAGTAATTTGAAGGAGTTTTGCACTCGTGTTTTAAAAGCAGGCAGTTATTGTACTCAAATAAATCAAACAAGTGAAATAGTGCTGTCAGATTATTTTTTTTTTCGAAAAATCGTCCTGCCAATACAAAAAAAACATCAAAAAATGGCCCTGACTAATATTAACTAGTTGTTTTTTAGTTTTTCTAAAAAAAAACTTGTACAATAATGGCTAATAAACCACTGATGGTTTAAACGCTGGTTTAGTTGAACTAAACTTGAATTTATATGTAGTTTAAACTCAGCAACTATAAATCATTCTCCCATGTGTTATATGTGGTAAAAAAATAACATGTGACAGCACTACGATAAATCTTATCAAATTCATATGGTCTGTGTTGGTAGTTTAAACGCCGAATTTTATGCGTTTAAAGATGGTTTATATATTTAGTGATTTATAGATTTTTGTACATCAAATCGCTCTCTACTGATTCCATTCAAATAAATCATATTAAAAATTTTAATATTTGTGTTGTATTATTACTCTAAAGTTTGTCTGAAGGCTTAAAATTGGGACGAGGCGAAGTTCGTCGAGTCCGCTAGTAAATATAAATATATACTCGCCCACATATACATATATTAACTAACCCCCTGTTTCCACATGCAAGTGCAAGTTCGAAAAACTCAATACACTGACACTTTTTCACTAACATTCACACAATTTTTGTTCATTCAGCCAATCGGCAAGTAATTACTTGCATGAGGAAACGTTCGGTAAGAAAAAAACTTTACTTGACAGATTAAAGTGTTAAAAATTTGATGAAAGATTAAAGTTTAAACTAAATTTATTGACGGGATTAAATCGTCAACACCTAAGTGACTCTACATTCAAAATCGTCAATCGTCATTTTGGTAAATTCAGCGAAAAAAATCGTAAAAATGACGTAAAATCGTCACATCTGACATCCCTGCTCATACATTTCATCATTACTTTAGAGCAGTGATAACCAAGCCCCGAACGCACGCACAAAAAGATATTATGTACTTGTGTGCGGTCGCAGAGACTGATGAGTTAATGTTTTGAAACGAACAACGTTGTTGTATACATCGCACCTGTTCATCAAAAGTAACACAACTCAAAAAATTCTATTTTCCACTTTTTTGAAGGAAACAGTGTATGATTACCATATCTAACGACTGTAAAATTTTTGGTATTCTATTTGTAATATTTCATGAGAGAAATGCCTTTATGTCTTTCTTTGCGTACTCATATTGTTTGTTTTGATTCAATTAAAGAGTTGTAATTTTAGTTGCGTTAAAGTGTTCAAGGGTTATGGTGCTCAAATGAATCAGCGAAACTGTATTAATTCGAGTTGTGATTGTTTTCATGTTAAAAATCTGTTTATCAATAGCTGTTGATTTTGGGTTGTGATAAGCATTACTTGAAATAATATTGACATGTAGATCAAAAAATTTCATGAAAACTGTATTAAATCAAAAATCCGTAATAATTTCGGAAAAAGGAAGAAGAGAAATAAATTTTGTGATTTTATTGAAATATTAGTGAGTTTCCTTTATAACATTATATTTGTTTATAACAATAATTCCATCATATTGGCGGAATTAGTTTTTTTGCCTCTACTGAAATTTTGAGTTGTGTTACTTTTGATGAACAGGTGCGACATGTGAATTGCCGACCGTGTCTGTGTGAAAAATACGATTATTGACTGACTCGCGAGCCTATGGAGTGGTTATCACTGCTTTAGAACTATGTATTTGGTCGATTTTGATCAAAATACTTATAAATGATTAGTATTTTTAGATGATTAGATGATTTCTTTAAAACAAACATTTCTGAATATCTCCAAAACTTTGCAAAATATTTAAAAATATGTTTCAGATGACTTAAAGCATATTCCAAATAATTTTCTGGATCATATTTACAAATCGTACAAATCGTTCTCAAGGAATGATGAAATGTACTAGCATAACCGCCTTATTTATTAAACAGCATATTCCTTAAAATTGAATAGTTTTTACTTTTAAAAAATACATTTTAACCGACAAAAATCAAACTACATAAAAAAATAAAAACGAAAAACATTATTTTTTGGTAGTTTGTTTTTTGAATAACAAACATAAATGTTAAAAAATAAAATTATTCGTAAAATAACTATATTTTTATTCAAATTTAACAGTACGGAAAACGAATTTAATAACCCACAATCAGTTACTGTAATAATTTTATAAGTGTAGAGTTTGCTAAAAACCGTAAAAATGTGAAACTGCGGTTTCGGTTTTAAAATCATTAAAACCGGTCGGTTTCGGTTTTGAAAATGTAAAAGTTAAACTTCATACATAAAAATATATATATTTGTTTCAATTCAGGTACTTTTATTAACCCTTGTGTACCTGGGCCTGGCCAGGAATTTTTTGAACTTTTTTCCAGTTTTTTTTTTTATAAATTTTATTAAAGTGTTTTTTACAAGAGAATGAGAAAAAAGTGTAAACACTGTGTGCGTCGCAATTGGCCAAATAAAAATTTAGTTTATTAAATCAAAATGAAACGCATCAAAAAGCATACGCAACACATAAGAATTCTTTCTTTACTGTTTTTTCGAAGAATTATTCCACTTTTCGACAAAATTTTCCTGCTATAGCCATAAAACTCCATACATATAAAAGTAGTCCCAGCCTTGCCCAGGGGTTCGTTAGTGTGAGTTTTTTCTATAGCCACAAAAACTCCATACAAAATACTATTGGTCCCAGCTAGGCCCAGGTGGTAGTTTGTGCCACACAAATTAGGCGTCTACTTAAGAGTTAAAAAGGTAACATTTGTTCTCCTTAGTACTTATTTTGAATTTCAAGAATTTTGAAATACCTTGCCATTGTTGCAAGCTGTTATGTATAAAGTTTTTGTATATGAAGTTCCAGTATTATATATTGTTAAAGTTAATCCTAAAACCGAGGTTTTTTTTTGTCGGTTTTCGGTTTCGGTTGTTTTAAAACCGCGGTTTCGATTTCGGTTAAAACCGAACAGCAATCCCTAGAAATATGTATACTTATGTCCAGTCCAAAAAACAAGAAATGAGACGTAATGAAAAAAAAAACCGACAACAGATTTTAATTTAGTGCTTTAAATCTTTATATTCCATATATTTTAATTAAAAACGATTTTTGCTGCAGACCAGTATTATCAACTTTTACCGAACATAAAATAATCCACAGGTGTAATCTAGAGTAATTCAATGTTTATAAAACATTAATATTTAATTTACTGGGATAAAACTTACACACGGTTGTCAGAACTAACGCTAAACACTGTACCGTTGGAAAATTTCAAGAGATACGGTTTAGTATGCTTTATTGATCAACAAAATAGCGCCATTTGCCTGGGTTAAAGTATATACATTTGATGTTAAGTGAAGAAAAGCACTGTGGGCTTTTTTTTTGCCAGGTAACTCCAAAACTTACTAGTAGTTAGTCTTAAGTATCGAGGTCTTAACATTTTGTTGCTTGAAACGGCAAAAAATTGCAAAAAATAGCAAAATATTATCAACTTTTACTAACTTCAGAGTCAGAGAAATTAAAAACCTTACAATATAATTTGAATCTAAAGTTAAACACCTTTTAAAAAATTACCCTATATCTAGATTCATATAAACATTTTAGATTTTAGCGATATTTTTAAAACATTTTAAGCTAAATAAGAAATTTAGCGGTTTCTAGCGGGTTTTTAAGTGTGGTTTAACGGGAAGTCTCCAAAAAAAGTTGGCAACAATGCTGATTACGCCGATCGGAGCACTAGAGTCGTCCTCATCGCTTTCTGCGAGTGCCACATCTCATCCCGCTTGCAAGTTTTGAACATTTTTCTGACGATTTTTGTGTTAAAAACGATTAATAACCCAAATTTGACGATTTTTCAAATGACAATTTTTTAAGGATGTGAAGATAAATACGTCCTACAGTTATTTTAAATACGTTCCCCACACAGTTAAACGAAAGAACAAAAACAATATACATTATTATAAAAATGAAAACACGAACATTTTTTCAATAAAAAACATATTGAAATTTTTATTAAGAAACTATTTTCAAAGGAATTCACATTCACCCCAGAGATCAGCAATGAATCGCTTCTAATTATTGTTTATACATTTTCAAAAAACATTAACAACTTATCATGACAGGGTTGCATTTTCATAAAATACGTAAGACTTTGTGGGATAGTGTGTAACGGCCTTAAGTATGAGTACGATGAATAAAATGAAACTTATGAGTGAATATGAGTTTGAATAACATTGGAATAAGTATGAGTGCGTATAAGTACAAGAATTTATGAGCAGTGTTAAAATTGCTTGCTTTAAAATAGTAACAGCACCGAAATTTTTGCTTTGTTTACATTTTTTGCTGCAAATTAAAAAACTGTATTTTTCAATGCCTTTTATTACTTTGATAGAGAGTAAGCAAAAGCAGAAAAAGAGAGAGTAAATAATTTTTTTAGTCTCGCTATGTGTATGTTCTTTGCTTAATCAGTCAGCAACGCAACAACTTAAGTAAGTAATAAATTTTGTTCAAGTTTTTTTTTGGCTTTTCATGCGCTTAAAGTCAGCAAGTTAACTTCTTTGCTGTTCCTGGCTGGCACTTCATACATATATTTTGAATTTCTTAGTATTTTTGCAGAAAGAATGTTTAAAGATCATTACCGTTAGATGTTTTTTTTGCGAAAAAACTAATTTTTGTTCTTTTATTTAGTGAGTTACGCAAAATCATATTTTTAGGTACCTATTTCTTTAATGTTTTTAGTACCTAAGTATGTTTTCTCAATAAATACGAAAATACATATGAACATATGAAAATAAATAAAACTTCACATGTTAGATTAAAAACTCTATCACTTTTAAACATATGTATGTGAGCAAATTTTACACATAGCTTGGTCATTATCAAAATAAAAATATTTTTCAATTATTCGTCGATTTACACGCGGCGCCATAATTCTTAGTTCTTACCGTCAAAGATTTTTTCAAAACAAATTTCTGCAACAGCAAGCAACAGCGATCAAGTCAAAAAAATGTTAAACAGCCAGCCAAGCAACTACATAAAAAAAAAACAAAAACATATTACTTACAGCAACAGCATTTTTTAGTGGTTGCTTGACTGAATGTTTAAACTTTAAGCTGAGAACATACACATAGTGACAGTAAATACATTATAAACTCTCACTTTTTCTGCTTTTGCTTTTTGCTTTTACTGTGTTCTTTTTCTTAAGTTAAGTTAAGCAATTACAAAAGCATTAAAAATAGTCAAGCATTTTTAAACACTGTTTATGAGTCATGATTTAGCTCTTTTTCACTACTCATTGCTGATCTCTGATTCACCCCGTCGACGCCGACATTAATTTTAAATTATTGTCGCATCATGTCGGCGACTGCATCACTTGGTATTTTATAAGAATGTTGTGTCGACGCGTCGACTAGTTATCGAAAATTTGACAAAAAAAAAAAAATCCCATTTCCAATTATTTTTTTATTATTTTTGTTCTTTGTCGTTATAGCTCACTTTTTAACTCAATTTTTGCTATTTTCCGACATATTTTTTTTAACCGATTTAGCTTTTTCAAATAAAATGTGTTTGTTTCCAATTTTAAATTTGTTCGCCAATTTTTTTGTGCTTTGTTGTGATACAGACGTGTATTTTAGCCCCGCATACGATTTGAACTATTAATTAATCACATTTGATTTTGTAATCTAAGCAGCGAATGGACGCTTAAAAAAAAACAAAATAATATATTTTGTTAATTAAATTATTTAACATAATAGTGAACAATTTAAAACGATCAAATTAAATAAAATAAATCAGTAAAAATATATATGTACGTATGAATGTTCATACATGTGTATACATATTCTGAACAAAACATTTAAATTCTGGTTTTTCTTTTGTTGTTGTAAAATACAATAAATAATAAAAATATTAAAGCAAAGCAAAACGGTGAAAAACAAAAACAACTCTTTGCATGAGTACAAACAGTGAAACAACACTAAGACAAAATGAAAGAAACGTTTACGTTTTAGTTAATGCAAATGAAAATAGTGCAGAAATAAATAAAACAAAACAAAACAATATTAACTACCTAACGGCTAAGCCAATTAGTCGAACACGTTCCCTCTCACCCTCGGTATTTACACAAACGGTGGATAGTGACTCATTAAAAAAACTACAATAAGATTTGGTGACAAGTGTTGCCAGGCCAGCAAGTATTGCCGTGACGTCAAAAACAAATTTAGTGGGCAATGATACCATGAACTTAAACACAAATGCAATGGAAAACCCCCCTGTAAAAAGTTGTCAAAAGCCTACAGTACAAGTTGGTATGGACAGGTACATAACAGTGCTTAAACGGGGACGCAGCCCTACCTCTGCAGCAGTTGCTTCGGCCTCAAAAGTACCATCTTTTGATAAAATAAATACACAAAATCATTTCGCGATTCTGGAGGATGAATCCTCTGAAGCACCAAACGTCATTAAATCGTCTAAGCCACCCCCGATATACCTTAGAGAGCAAAACTCTAATGAGTTAATAAAAAGTTTAATTTCGGTGATAGGTGAAAATTACAGGTGAATAACGAGGATGATTTTCGAAAGGTAATTACAAGATTTGAGACTCTGAATAAAAACTTTTATACGTATCAACTGAAGAGCAGTAAAGGTCTTCAGGTAGTAATCAAGGGCATAGACTCATGCGTAGACCCAGGGGAAATTAAAGCTTTTTTGGAAGAGAAGGGCTTTAAAATCAAAAACGTAACAAATATCAAAAATAGGGAAAAAAATCCCCAACCACTATTTCGAGTGGAGCTTGAACCCGGCGACGTTAAGCTCAAAAAAAATGAAACGCATCCAATTTATAATTTGAAATATATTCTGTACAGAAGGGTAACTATTGAGGAGCCGCACAAAAGAAATGGTCCTGTTCAATGTCTAAACTGCCAGGAATTTGGCCATACTAAGGCATACTGCTACTTACCCCCTGTTTGCGTAGTATGTGGTGAATTACATGGAACAGTTCTTTGCGACAAGTCTAAAACCGACCCCAACGTAAAAAAATGTAGCAACTGTGGCGGTAATCACACTGCCAATTATAGAGGATGCCCTGTATATACTATCGTCAAGCAGTCGGTCGGACCGAAAACTAATCCCCCTCAAATGCAGGTAACAAATCATGCAATTCAAGCCCCCAGCCTAGTAATAACAGAACCTCTTACGCTAACGTCCTAAAATCAAACCATGAGCCAATGCAAGGTGCCTCGCCAAGTAATGATGAAACTCAATTTTCTAATTTAAGTCGTTTAGAAAAAACCATGGAAACATTAGTGCAAACAGCAAATAATTTTACGAACACAATGGGTAATATGATGCAGGAAATGCTTAGAATGCAATTGATGTTATTGCAAGCTGTACTTAACAAACCGTTTAAAAATTTGTTTTTGGAACGCAAACGGCATCCGCCAACATAAAAATGAATTAGAATACTTTCTTAAAAATAAACAAATTGATGTCATGATGATTTCTGAAACTCATTTGACCTCAAGAAGTACGTTTAAAATAAATGGTTATATACTATATGATACCAAGGACCCTCGAGATAGAGCTTGTGGAGGTTCTGCCATTTTAATAAAGGCCCGAGTCAAACACTACCTAATGTGTGATCATCGTGAAGATTATCTCCAGGCAACGAACATTTGCGTTGAGGAATTAAATAGAAACCTAATAATTTCATCGTTATACTCCCCGCCTAGATTTTCAATATCGGAGGACCAATATTATAAATATTTTAAATCATTAGGACCGTGTTTCCTAGCCGCTGGCGATTATAACGCTAAACATACCCTCTGGGGGTCGCGACTTATAACACCAAAGGGTCGTGTTTTATTTAACATAATTTCTAAAATGGATTTAAATGTGGTAGCGAGCGGACAACCAACATATTGGCCCACTGATCATCAACAAATTCCAGATGTCATAGATTTCGGCGTGGTTAAAGACATTCCCATAGAAACGATTCAAGTTGAAGCCTCCCTAGATTTATCTTCCGACCACACACCTACAATTGTTACTATAATGAACCCCAATAGAATTGTACCTCCGACGACAGCTACGCAAATTAATTGGTTGAAATATAAAAAATATCTCAGTACCCATTGCACAGAAAATATTCCGCTCAGTACACCGGATTATGTAGATCGCTCTATTGACAATTTTGACAGTTTTCTGAAACTAGCTGTTCAACATTCCAATATTGCCCCCAAAAAAACAAAAACTATTAAAATATATTCCACAGATGTCGAGCATCTTTTGTCTGAAAAAAGGAGGGCTCGAAGAGAGTGGCAATTGCACAGATCCCCTCAACTTAAGAACTTACTTAAAGAGTGTACAAAAAGACTAAGAAAGTTACTGCAGACTAAGAAAACGGCTTCTCTGGAAAAATATCTTAAGGAACTTGATGCAACCCCACAATCAGACTACTCATTATGGCGTGCAGCTAGAAATCTCAAAAGGCCAGTTGTCTCTAAACCACCATTAAGAAACTTGAATGGAAGTTGGGCAGGAAATGATGTTGAAAAAGGAAATCTGTTCGTCAATCATTTAAAAAACGTATTTACCCCAAATATATCTCACGATATTGCGGTCGAGTTACCACCTGTTGCTGCTAGAGCAGCTGTTCCGCTAAGATTTGAGATAAGAGAAATCGAAAAGGCTATTTGTGATTTAAACCCCAAGAAGGCTCCTGGTTTTGACAAGATCAGCAACAAAATGCTTTTGGAGCTACCCAGCATAGCAAAGAAAATTATTCTTTTAATTTTTAATGCTATTTTACGCCTTGAATACTATCCTCAAAAGTGGAAGGTCTCCTTAGTCACCATGATACCTAAACCATACATATATTTTGAATTTCATACATATATTTTGAATTTCTTAGTATTTTTGCAGAAAGAATGTTTAAAGATCATTACCGTTAGATGTTTTTTTTGCGAAAAAACTAATTTTTGTTCTTTTATTTAGTGAGTTACGCAAAATCATATTTTTAGGTACCTATTTCTTTAATGTTTTTAGTACCTAAGTATGTTTTCTCAATAAATACGAAAATACATATGAACATATGAAAATAAATAAAACTTCACATGTTAGATTAAAAACTCTATCACTTTTAAACATATGTATGTGAGCAAATTTTACACATAGCTTGGTCATTATCAAAATAAAAATATTTTTCAATTATTCGTCGATTTACACGCGGCGCCATAATTCTTAGTTCTTACCGTCAAAGATTTTTTCAAAACAAATTTCTGCAACAGCAAGCAACAGCGATCAAGTCAAAAAAATGTTAAACAGCCAGCCAAGCAACTACATAAAAAAAAAACAAAAACATATTACTTACAGCAACAGCATTTTTTAGTGGTTGCTTGACTGAATGTTTAAACTTTAAGCTGAGAACATACACATAGTGACAGTAAATACATTATAAACTCTCAAAAATATCTTAAGGAACTTGATGCAACCCCACAATCAGACTACTCATTATGGCGTGCAGCTAGAAATCTCAAAAGGCCAGTTGTCTCTAAACCACCATTAAGAAACTTGAATGGAAGTTGGGCAGGAAATGATGTTGAAAAAGGAAATCTGTTCGTCAATCATTTAAAAAACGTATTTACCCCAAATATATCTCACGATATTGCGGTCGAGTTACCACCTGTTGCTGCTAGAGCAGCTGTTCCGCTAAGATTTGAGATAAGAGAAATCGAAAAGGCTATTTGTGATTTAAACCCCAAGAAGGCTCCTGGTTTTGACAAGATCAGCAACAAAATGCTTTTGGAGCTACCCAGCATAGCAAAGAAAATTATTCTTTTAATTTTTAATGCTATTTTACGCCTTGAATACTATCCTCAAAAGTGGAAGGTCTCCTTAGTCACCATGATACCTAAACCTGGAAAGGATCACACAAAAGTTGAGTCATATAGGCCTATAAGCTTACTTTCTAATATATCAAAGCTGTTTGAGAAGCTGTTAGCGTCAAAATTAACCCCAATTTTAAATGATAATAGATAGGAATACATCTATTCGGCTTTAGAAGAGAACACAGCACAATTGAGCAAACCCATCGTATAGTAAACGCAATAAGAAAAGCCTTTGAAGAAAAAAAATATTGTTCCGCTCTCTTCATCGATGTTTCTCAAGCTTTCGATAAAGTCTGGCATGAAGGCTTATTACATAAATTGAAGCTAAACTTACCAGTAAACACACACAAGCTGTTAGAAAGCTACTTAGTCGGTCGAAAGTTTATTATTAAAGAAGGTGATTATTTAAGCTCTCCTCAGCAAATTGACGCTGGAGTCCCTCAGGGAAGCATCCTGGGCTCACTTTTATACTTAATATATACCTCGTATATGCCAACAAACAACTACACACAAACTTCAACATTTGCTGATGATACAGCTTTTTTGAGCGTGCACGAAAACCGTCAAGAAGCATCTCGATACCTACAGGATCATATATTTCAACTCGAACTATGGTTAAAGCAATGGAGGATAGAGGTCAATGAGCAAAAATGCGTACATATAACATTCACCTTGCGTCATGTCCCCCTATTAAAATCAATAATCAAATAATACCTCAAAATTCGCATGTAAAATACCTCGGTATTCATCTAGATCGCCGTTTAACGTGGAAAAGCCATATAGAGGCAAAATTAACTCAAATGAAACTAAAAGCCATCCAAATTCATTGGCTTATTGGAAGAAACTCTGTCCTTAGTCTCGACTGCAAACTTCTTCTTTATAACTCCATCTTAAAGCCAATCTGGTGCTATGGTATTCAGTTATGGGGCACTGCCTCGGCCTCTTATATCGAAAAAATTCAAAGGCGCCAAAATAAACTACTTCGAATAATCACAGCTGCCCCTTGGTATGTTAAAAACTCAAATATTCACAAGGATCTCAATGTTCCATTAGTTAAAACTATGATTACGAAATATGCAGTAAAATACTTAAAAAGGCTCGAATTGCACCCGAACCCAATAGCACGAAATATTTTAAATGATAGCGGCCACACTCGCTTAAGAAGAAGAGACACTGCGGCACTTGTCCAATTAGATGAGCGATAAACACCTATAAAAGTGAACAGAACCCGCGATGAACTTAATTTTTGTCTGGCACTGGCAGGACAAAAATAATATTAGGTTAAGATTTGATTAATTATTGTTAGTTCATATTTAATATATTCAATAAAGATTCAATAAATAAATAATGAAAAAAAAAAAAAAAAAAAAAATAATTTTTCCAAGTTTTCGATAAGAGATATTTTTACTGTATGTTTTAAGATTCTTTATAGTTTAATAAATATAAGACTTTTCCATCATGCCGCTGTTAGCAAATTTTTGCGAATTTCCGTTAATTGAGCAATTTTCACCGAATTTTTGCAATTCCTTATAGTTTAAGAGACTTAAAATCAATTTTATGGCTGTTTGAAATATTAATAATTTTCTCGAATTTTCGCTATTTTTGCATCCTTTTTTTTTTTGTTATTTTCCGACATTTCTTTTTCGCATATTCGCGATAGAAGCGATTTTTTCCTAAAAGTTTTCTGATTCTTTGCAGCTTAAACGATTTTTAATAAATATAAGATTTTGTTATCATGTCGCTGTTAGCAAATTTCTGATAATTTTGCAATTTTTACCGAATATTTGACATTCCTTAGGAATTTTAGGGACTTTAATTCAATTTAATGGCTTTTTTGATATATTAAAAATTTTCGCGAATTTTCGCTATTTTGCAAAGTTCTCCGAATTTTCGCAATTTTGGCTCTTTGAGGCGATCGTCTTTACAATTCTACTCGGCGTCGACTTAAAAGCGCCTTAGAAAATATCAATAGTAATCGATTATTGTCAATAACGACTCAGAAAATACAATGACTGTTCAGGTGCCGGCGACTTTTATAATAGGGGTGATTATAAAAGAGCCAAATATAGGTTATTCCAATGGATATTTCGAAAAGACATGAATCAGGGTAGCGAAAGACTGGAAGAAGCCTACCTAGGGCTGGTAGATTCCAGGACTTTAAGTTCTACGTCCAGATTCGTCCCGATATCGAAGATATCTAATTTTAAAAAATTTGATTTTTCATTGACTTAGTATGAATAATAATAGGTATTTAAAGAAGACATGAATCGGGGTAGCGGAAGACTGGCAGTAGCCTAGGACTAGTAGAACCCAAAAAAAAATCGGGAAAAGTTTGAATCTTTAATTGGCAAAATATTAGACCAAGGTAGGTCACAAATAGCATATTTTTATTTTCAAAGTCGGATATTGCGTAAACTATAAGAGAAAGTCTATGCATGTACAACTCCAATTTCGTTTTACTAGCACACACTTTATATAGACTATGACATTAAAGCACTTATCCCGACTGAAATACAGAACTTTATTTGTTTTGACAAGATGAAGTTTGTGCCCGCTTTGTAGCCGCTGTCGTACCAAAATTATAATTGAGGGGGCTTTTGTGTAGTGGTTAGGTAGGTTTTTTTTTTAACTTCATTCCTTCCTTGAGGGAAATATTTCGCCAATTTCGTCAATGAACATTTGAATGCGGGCTATTTGTATACTGATTAGGTTAATAATGGAACGATTACATCGTGTTTTAAGAAAATAAATGTTTTGAACCACATGCCTAGATAAGTTAATTGGGACCTCCTGAACACGAAAATCGCTGTAATTTTTTTTCCTAAGTACCGTTTTTTAGATAACGGTACTTTTGTGTTTTTCGGTGTATGGTCCCACTCAAACCCTTGTGGAGCCCAACCAAAAAGTCTGATCGAAATAAATGGCATATCCTTGGAAAAGTAATCGGATGCCTTTTTCATCGATATGCTACAAATTTCTATCTGACAAGAAATGGCTGAGTAATGGCACCTCAAAGTTCAAAAAATGTCAATTTTTTACGTTTTTTTTTCAACATTTTATTATCTGGAATGTTTTATTTCTTAACGAAATAGTATATTTAATTACCAACATTTTGTGGAACGACAATATTTTCATCTCATATAAAATTCCGTGTTTTTTAAATACGTTAAAACTGATTTAAAAAACACGGAATTTTATATGAGATGAAAATATTGTCGTTCCACAAAATCCTTAATAAAAACTTTATTTTTCATCCGATTTTTTTCAAATTACGCTTAAAATGTTGTTGAAAAAGCATTCGATTATCTTTCCAACGATGTGCCAATTGTTTCGATCGGACTTTTCGGTTGGGCTCCACAAGGGTTGAAGTGGGACCATACACTGAAAAACACAAAAGTACCGTTATCTAAATAACGGTACTTAGGAAAAAAAAAAAATTACAGCGGTTTTCGTGTTCAGGAGGTACCAATTAACTTATCTAGGCACGTCGAGTTCTTGGTACTTTTCCAAATTAAAAATTTGTAAAGCAGTGTAATTTATTGTTTATATATTAGGTGCGTTAGAGTACTTTAACAGTAAAATGAAGTAGAAGAGTAATTACTGCGTAAACTGAGAAATTACCTTCAAAAGAAGTTGTTGAATGAAAAAGTACGCGAACGGAAAATTTGTAAAAATTAATAAAATGTACAAATCGAAGTATTATGCTTAATGTTTAATATCTTGTAAATCATTTAAATGGAAATGTTTTTTTTTTTAATTTTCTTTAAAGTAAGATATCATTGAAAGTTTTCCAACACACATTACGGTTCAATAACCTACTTCATGTTAAAACTTTTTGAACCAAGTACGAAAATGCAGGCCCGCCTTAGAAATTATGTTGTATTTTTATTGAAATGTTTAACTGTTTGGATTTCTCATTAAATGCTGATGTTATAAAACGTAATATTATTTTAAGTTGAAAAAAGTAACTGACTTTATTTTAAGAACATTTTTATCACATAGAAGAATAAAAGTCGGTTCGTTTTACTTTCACCAACCCCTTACTACTCTAATTGAAAACGAATAAAAACATGTGGATGTGAAATGCAGAACTCCAAAAATGCTGAAGTAACCCACTTTTGAGTAGATTCGGATTCTAGAACACACCCGATTACTTAAAGATCCAGTTAACAATATGTTTTGACAGCTATAACTGATAGGTAATTATAACTGAATAAATAAAAAAAAAATTCTCGCTGCTTACCTTATTCGAAATCTCTGTTAGAGATTCACCAATAACTAATAGATTTACTATATTTGAGGAGACATCAGAAGCCAAGAAATCTTTTAATTTCCATTGTGTAGATCTCGATACAACAACAACTTTGCTCTCTATCTGCGGTCCAATAATTTTTCTCGTCATCAAGGGATCCGATAAAAATAGTATATAACTCTTGCAATTATTATCAATTGGGTCCTTTAAGTTCTGATTTTTAGCCTGATAACGAATATTAATTTCTCCATGAAAATAGGTGATGGGAAAAGATTTGAATAACAATTCCAAAAGTAAACTGTCAGATTTCTCAACAAACTTGTCGTAGTAAATTACTGGTGGGCATTTATCTAAATATTCTGTGGCGATTTTAAATATCAACATAACCAATGAATAGACTTGATTAAAACTTGAATTTAAATTAAATTTCGTAGCCAATATTTCCGAGCGTGGTTTGGGGTTTCCCTTAAATATGGGTTCAACACGACGTCGTGTCCGCTCTAGAATTTCGTTTGAGGTTCTTAAACTTTCACATGATTGATACAGTTCAGGATTTAATTGAAAACGTTGCAAAACTCTTTCACTTATACACTTGTTATCAGTTTCGTAATTTTGAAAAGTTAAAACTTTATTGAAAAATAACAAAAATAACATTGAAAATAAATATTTTTTCATCGTTCTTTAACCGTTTAACAAATGCAGATACTGGTTGAACTTTTTCCTCTTTGCAGGTAGGTGTGAACTTGACAATTGTTTTATACGTTTTGAAATTGTGATTTTAATCATCACTCATATTTATGAGTTTATCTGTCCATCGTTCGACTGCATGTTGAAATTAAATTATTGTTTACGATTTGATTTGTGATGAAGTGTGTATGTATTTCCTTTACCCGAAATGAAACACGCTATAGGTCACCACCTCTATGAAAATTTAATTCTTTTTCAGTTATTTTCAATAATTTCCCAATATTTTGTTGTTGTTGTTTAGTTTAGGTTTGGTTTTAATGTAATAAAAGATATCAATACTTTAAAATTGCACCTGCTTCTTGGTTCAAGAGAAATTTAAGGTTTTTGCTGTATTTTTAATAAAGAAAACTCTGCGATTAAAGTGTAGCTTTAAAAATATTACAAATTATTTGATTGCGTTTAGATTGACATATTTTTACTTTTATTTTTTAACCACATTACTCATAAAAATATTTTAGACTATTTAAAGATTCGAAGCAAAGCCGCGAATAACGTTGTGTCAAAATAACAATTTTTCGGGAGAACAAAAAAACATTTTCGAAAGCTGAGAATCTCTTTTTAAATTTTTTTTATTTAGATTATTAAAACTAACACAGAGGAACATTAATTCTGAGGCCGGGAACTTTATTGCAATTTTTTTTCTAAATTGATGTCGCTGATTTCGCATCTTCATTTTTCTCGATTAGCTCGACTTTTCGAGATAAACCGTTATGTCCAAAATTTAGGCACTTTCATTATATATGTATATTGGAATAACTTGAAAACGGTTCACGATATTCAGTTAAAAAAAATCCAAAACTCGGTAACAATATTATCTTTAAGCCGTGCTTACATTGCACAGTGGTAAATTTCGGCTAAAAATCCATAACTTCTTTATTTCTTTACGTTAATGGCTGAAATTTGGTATCCAACTTAAGAACAGCATGTTTGATCCCTACACTGATAGAAAATGCCCTAACATAATTGTGACATCAATGTTACTACCAATGGCATCAATGAGGCAAAAAGTAACATCAATCCAATCACTAGCGTCTTCGTACAATTTTGTAATTCTTTACGTGCCATCTTTTTTATGACTATAGTGACATCAATTCAATGCCACATTTTGTATATTATTAACATTATTTTCATGATTACAATGTTTTATAAGAAGCAAAAATTCCTATATTCAATTTTTTTAAATTATTTAAATACATCAAATTTTTAAAGTAGAATAAATACTAAAACCATATGGGGCATGGTGCTGGTGTCTTATTATTGAGAGTTCTGTTGTAAACAAAGGTCGTAATTAAACAAACTTGAAACAAACACATGTAACGGGTAAGTAAATAATATTATTCTCTCACTTTGACTTAATAACAAACTGTCATTAAATTGATGCTAATGTGTCCTTTCTCCGATGTAACTGCATCATCGCACTGAAGACATGTTCGTCATTTCTGTGATAATTTCATTTTTTTTTAATTTTTACCCTGATGAAACTTTGGCCAAGTGATGTTAAGGTTGACATCACCCTGATGAAAAGTTCCATGTGGTCAAAAACGAAGACACTTGTCATAGTACTGATGTCAAAATACATCAGCGTTATGACGCCTTTTCTATCAGTGTAGGATTTTGGACACGTACAAACAGGGGTTGGCCAGGTAATCATTGACGTCCCAAAAGTATCGAACAAAATTAAAAAGGGCTTTGGAGGTGTAATAAAATATGATCATTTGTAGTGATTATATTAATAGTTTGTGGAATATCTATATATGCTCATCTCCTGTACCCATCTTTTTGCCTACCTGAGCAAATAAAAGTAGATATGATCATATATGGTTATTATATAATATGTAAACTTATGTGATTATATACATATACATATGTATATATGTCTTTACATAACTCAGACGTGGATCCGACTTGAGCTCCTGAGCGATATGTGAGGGGTATTGTTTAGGAATCTTCAACTGATTCAACTGATACCATTTTGCAAAACTTCTTTTGGGTAGGGGTTGAAGTGGGTTGCGATGAGTACCAATTTATTTTTCTTCCCCTGTACTCGCGACTGCATAACAATTTATATGAAAAATATCTGTCTTACATGGCGTCATGAAAATTATTATTATATTTTATTGATTTATTTGCTGAATTTTATTTTTTTTATGGAAAACACAAATTTTATATGGCTAATAGAAAAAAAAGTAACAACGATATTTATATATTCGAATATCCAAAAAGGTACCAAAATTTTTATGAGAGCTTTTAAAGAGAAGAGAACACAATTTAAATTTTATTTTTATATTTTTTACTTAAGAAGATAAATTGTTTACCAAAAAAGTGCCAAAATTATATTTTTGCCCTTTTTTATACCCAAAATGTGCAAATTTCAAAAAAGTTCCAAACACATGACAATTTAATTTTCGATTCAATAATGATATTTTTTGAATTTTACGTCTACTTCTGTTAGATCACGAGACTGATTTTACTGATTTTAGCTGTTTTTACCCATTTCTAACCCCTTATAAATTAAATTTCCAAAAGTCTCTACTTTTATATTTACACATTGGGAGGGGAGTCTACATACAAAATTTCAAGTGTGTGGCTAAAGTTGTTTGGGCTGGGCGATGATCACCCAGTCACCCTTATCTTATAAAAATATATAAAGTTACTGGAAATAATCTGCATACTGGGGTTGCAGGTAGGCTAGCTAGTAGTGAGCTAGCCTATCAGCCCCGGGGTTGTGGGCTCAATTTCCACTAGAGACTATGGTTTCTTTTCTGCAGACAAGCGTAGAGCTTCGCGCGGATAAGCATAGGAAATTAAAAAAAAAAGTTAGAGTTAATAGTACTTACTTTTGATACTTATCAGTACTTGATATAATTATCACTTAACCTCCCCTAGCTCCACCTTTTTTGTTAATGAGGAAGCAGAAGCTTCAAAGACAACATATCGACAGCTCATTATTGTCTTGGCGCATATGCAAAAATTTGTAGTGGAGAAAAACGACAGTGAAGGTTTTCATGAAGCTTTCTGAAAATATACCCGATAGAATTTTTTTGTGTTTTCACCACTGTTTTCGGCACATGTTTTGAAGAAAACATTTAGATTTTTGTGAACGTTCATGAACGAACTTAGAAGTTTATAGTATTTTGTTTGAAGTGAAAATTATTTTTGCCGCATACGCCACTTTTCTAAACTTATTTCTAAAAATTACCTTTTTATGATGCATACTTATACTTACTGATGTGTATTGATTTTATTGTGCTTTTGCTTCAACTACTTTTTTTTCTAACGGCAATGAAGCAAAGCAAGAGTGAAATTTATTTTGTACGTTTTGAATAAGGAATTTGCTGTTTGCAAATAAAAAATATGATTTGCCTTGTAAACTAGAAATTTTAGAATTTAATTATATCACGTATATGCCGGATATATATGGTAGATATGGAACATGATCAAAAAACCACGGCTGCCTCCAATTTTTATACCCTCCACCACAATTAGTTGTGAAGAGGGTATATTAAGTTTATCATTCCGTGTGAAACTTTTTTATTATTCATCTCAGACCCCATAAAGTATATATATTCTGGGTCCTTGAGTAATTCTAAGTCGATTTAGCCATGTCCGTCTGTCTGCCCGTCTGTCCGTCTGTTGAAAACACGCTCACTTTTGAACAACTCAAAAGAAATGAACAAACTTGGTGCCAAATTGCTTGTAGTTATCCTAAGCTGTTTGGGACTGAAATCCAGCAAAATTGGTTCAGTAGGACCAAATTGATAATTTTGTTACAAAAAATAGCATAAATGCTGGAACAAGGCACGAAATGAGATAAGATTTTGCAAAAATTTGCTTTATTTGACTGGGGAAATCACGCTGTTAAATTTCGTGATGATCCGTCCATAATTTACCCTAAGCCCCATATTAACCCTTCTCCCGGAAAACAGTTTAGTACGCCTAAAACCGTAAAAAATAACGCTAGCGTAACAAAATTTGGTACGTCACAGTTTCATAGGACTATAAATGATACTGTGAAATTTCGTGAAGATCGGTACATAATTTACACTAGGCCCCATAGAAACCCTACTCCCGGAAAACAGTTTAGTACACCTAAAACCATAATTAATAATGCTAGCATAACATAAATTGGTACGTCACAGTTTTAAAGGACTAGAAATGCCGCTGTGAAATTTCGTGATGATCGGTCCATAATTTACCCTAGGCCCCATATAAACCCTACTACCGGAAAACAGTTTAGTCGCCTAAAACCATTATTAATAACAAACCGTCACAGTTTAAGATAATAATGACATCATACAGAAATTACTCCTTAAACATTCGAACTGTCGGTGGAGGGTATCAAAGATTCGGCTTAGCCGAATATAGCACTCTAACTTGTTTTCTGTTGGTGTTGTTTTTTTTATACACATCACTGAAAGTAACAATATATGTATAGATATACCTTGTATAAGGTGGTTTATTTCTTTGCTTTTTTACACATAACAAATACAAATATGAGCAGCAAAGTTGATAAAACGATGTCCGTCTGTCCGCATGTTTTTCTGTATATCTGGACGTAAAGAATACAAATTTCCAAATTATGTACAAACATCTTGGTTATATACACAACCTCTTATATGGGAGTGACAGATGAAGTGGTCGGGTCACCTTCCCTACAAAGACATTATAGATTTCTGTATATCTGGATAACACCAAGATTCAAAGTTTCCGAACTAGGAACAAGCATCTTGTTTATCAATACACACCATCCGACAAAGTGTGGGCGGGATTGGAGAAGTGGGCGTGGCACAAAAAAGATTCATTTATATCTAAAGAACGGCACTTACATAACTTTCTGTTCTTGTCGCTTCATGATGAATGGTATATAAGATTCATTATTCTGTTTTGATTTTATGCTCTGCTTTTTGTATTTGTATTTATTTGGTGCCTTTCTAATACAACAAGATACAGTAGCTTACAAATTACAGTATTAGAATCTGATTAGTTAAAAATGTGTTATTTCTCTTAGTTGCTATGCACAAAATAAGCATAGAAAATTAAATTGTTTGTTAAAAATTATCAAAAAAAAAAAAAAAAAAAAAAAGTATCGACAGCAAAATATAGCCGATATATCGAAAAATGCGAAGTATCGCCGATATATGGGTATGCGTTACATTCCTAGATTTAAGCTCATATCTCAGTCATTTTTAGACCGATCTGGCTGAATTTTAACATCAAACTTTAACGGAGTATATGTGACACAAATATATAATAACCCAGTCCCCATTATTTCTGTGGTCTTCTTTTTTTAAAATTATTTTGTTCTATATGGTTATATTAAACATACACACGGACAGATGGACATCGTTAAATCGAACATATCGTCGTTCGTAAGTTATTGTTTTCTATATGGTTATAGTTAACATATATAAGAGAACAAATAATTTATTTATATATATATTATAGGGCCTAAAGCTGGGATCACACGATCGCCGCAATGCACCAATTTTCACACTTTTTAATACACCAATTGTGTGACTGCACAATCAATTGGCTCTTGTACCAATCGAGGACAATATT
This sequence comes from Pollenia angustigena, assembly GCA_930367215.1. Lineage (NCBI taxonomy): Eukaryota > Metazoa > Arthropoda > Insecta > Diptera > Polleniidae > Pollenia > Pollenia angustigena. The sequence goes on along the minus strand of OV884057.1, from coordinate 179,940,823 downwards.
GTGCTTACTTTTACCAATCAAATGCAACCCTGGTGCGGCAATCGTGTGACTGTTTGTTATGCAACCGCGCGTCAATAAAAATAACAAAAATGCACCAATATTTATTGTCTTCTTGTGCGGCAATCAAACAACACAATACGTGCCAATATTTGTCTTTTTTTTTAAATAAATTTTACGTTTTTATGTTTCCTTTAGTAAATAATGAAGATAAATATGTATATATTTATTATGCATTTTAATTTTTGCTATTAACAAATACATACATATCGTCGTGCGGGAGTTTATGTGCTCTATCCGCCATTTTACACATTTCGAGTTAATTATGCCACTTTAGGTTTTCGACCCCAAATTTTTCAAATATGTAATCCGTTTTCGGCTATCTCATCTAGTTTCTGAGATAAATAGTGTCTGTTTTGTTCTATATCCTTCAAACCTGAATTATGTTACAACTTCAAGATCGATTTTCTCAAAATACACTTTTGGCATATAGAGCACATAAACTCCCGCACGACGATATGTTCACAAGCATACAATGTAGGTGGTAAGTGCGAATATTTTTATTAAAGATATTTAATAAAACTTTTCTTTTACTCTTTTACGGATATTTGTCGTTGATATTTCTTAAAGAAAATATTTTTCAACTTGAAAACGAAAATAAAAAATTTGTTAAGGTAGCCGAGATTACTCTTTACTAAACGATATCGGTAGTTAAATTTATAAAGTTACAGAATTTTGTTACTGATATTTAAATAATATTATTTCAATTTTATTATTTCATACAAATTTTCTATTACGTCAACATTCGAAATTGTTGAACAGAATGTTCATTTTTGGAATTTCATACATTTTTCTTAGACTATTTCAAATAAAACTATTCAACAAAAAATTGTATAAAATGTACCTAGGTATATCCACAAATTTTTCGTTTTTAATGAACATACCAATAATAACTTCCAAACAAATGAAAAAGCTACCACAACACCTGTTTTCACAGTTGTCAAGTAAGAACAATCGTGTGACTGTGCTGCGGCAATTATTGTGCCCATTTCACTTTGTACCAACTAGCGGCAATTAAATTTGTATAAAACAGGACAATCGTGTGATTTCAGAATATTTGATTGGTGCAATTTCTTTATTGTGCGTCAATAAAGCACAATCAAAATTGTGCCATATTGGTGCATTTGCGGCAGGCGCGGATTCAGGGGGGGGGGGAATAGGGAAATTTCCCCCCCGTAAATTATAAAAATATGTTTTGTTAATTTCGATAATACAAGAATTCTCCATAATAATATTTTTTTTAATTTAAAAAAATTTTTGGAAATCCCAGGAAGGTTTTTTTTGTTTTTTTATGGAATCTCTAACGAAATTTTCAATCAGTATTTTTTTATTGAATCTCTAACGATTTTCAATAAGTATTCATATCTTAATCCTAATAGCTATTTATTAGATATTTCCAAAGAAACATCTAGTTTATCGTATTCAAATACTTTTTATTCTACATTTAATCCCAGCAGGTGCCAAAGACTAAACTTTTGACTTGATAATGCGTGCGGTTGAATTATTACAAAGCCTTAGTATTTGCAGTATTTATGTATACATTTATGTGTTATATGAATCAAAATTCTATTCGATAATTTTTGACGAAAGCACGGAGTTGTCGGGGAAAAGCCAGATTTCCTTATCTTTATTGGCTTTGTTGTAAACGCATTTGAAGAGGCTTCAAAAGACATTGATGACGTTGATGTGTCAATTGATGCGAAGGCATTATCATCAATACTTCCTAAAGCTTTGACAAATTTTGGTCTTGACCTTAAAAATTGTGTAGGAGATGGGTGTCCTCTGATGTCAGCAGAAAATGGAGCTGTTCAAAATTTCTGGAAAAGCGACAAATGCGAAACGCCTTGCTATTTCCATAAATTTCTAAAAGCAATAAAGTGCCATTAAAACAAAAAGTTGTATCATTTGTTCAAGAAACGACAAAATTTTTTAAATATAATCATCCCAAGCGAAAAACAGTTTTAGCAAAGTATTTGGGAGCCAAACTCTCTTCATTATGCGTCTTTGCAACAAGTGTACATCATATAGTAGAAGCTTTGGAAAAAATATCCGAGTGGAAAGGTAGTATCTCTACCTTTATATTAAGGAACTCACTTAGTATTTTTAAATTTATTTGCGGAATATACATATTAAGTGCGATACTTATTGTAACACAGCCACTTAGTATCATTTTACAAAAGCAAGATATAGATCTTCAAAAAGGATTAAGTCTTATCAAAATTTGAATCATGTGCCTTGAAGAAAAATGAAATAAAGCCGAAGAACAATTAAAAGCGATTTTTGAAAAAGTTAAAGTTATTTGCGTTAAAATCCAGGTTCCTATCGAAAGGACAAGATTTTTGAACGAAATAATCACATCCAAAATGTGGAAGATTTCTACCGAGTTGTAGGTTTCATTCCTCTTATTGAATTTATTTTTGAAGATCTCATAACAACTTTCCCAATAGATATTCTAAATGTATTGGACATACCTAAACTTCTACCTCAAAGTGTAATCAAGTCATATACAGATACAAAACTGTTAAACCACAACTAGCTGATGCAGCTCATCTTTGATAAAAGAGATAATCACCTACTTAGATCTAAACTTGAGCCTGATCTATCAGATAACGTTGTAGATGCTTTAATAAACTGTGAAGAAGATATCTACCAAAATCTAAGAAAAATATTTAAAATTTTCGTTTCAATGCTCGTCAGCAAAGCTACGAGCGGGAGGTCATTTCCTACCCTTCGTCGAATAAAAACATGGCCCGGATCAACAATGACAGAAGATAGACTGTACTGTCTAAATTTGATTCACAAGGAAATCATAAATTGCTTATTTAAAAAGATTAATGTATATTGAACTGATCTTATATTTTATTTAACCTTTTTGTTGAGTTTTTTTAATTAGGGTAATGACCTTTTTTGGACAAAATGTCTACATCCCACCACGCGATGGGCAATTTAGTATTGATAACGAAAAAAAATTTTTTAGGCCATTTTGGCCAGAAAACTTTCCGCGCCAAATGCAATTTCTAAAGCCCTCAAAAAAATGTTTTTTTTTTTAATTTCCATACACATTATATACATATGGTACATTTATTGTTTATATATGCTATTTATTTTAGCCCCCATATTCATAAATGATTTTAAAATTTAATAAACGTTTATTAAGGAAAATTTTCATAGAAAATTTGGTTTTCAAGCCTTTATTAAATTTAAAATATTTTTATGAATACAGGCATAAATACATAAAATAAGCAACTGTATAACACAAATATAAAGATATATTTTTGGGATTTATGAAATAAATTTTAAGTTTAAAGTACGAGTTGATTTACGTAATGGAAAAATATCATGTGCAACTTTAATAGCTCGTTCCGCGAATATATTACTACGCAGCTGAAAATTATCACTGTTTCATATATCCGCCAAACAACTCATCTATCACAACATCTATCATTTGCCATTAAAATTTAGTTCATTAAAAAAACACGAAATAGAGTCGCGATTTTTTTGCGCCATTCTTCCGTACAAATGGCAAGATCTTGTTATATTCATGAAATTATTAGAAAATACTTAAAATTTTGTAATTAAGTAATAGTAAGGAGAAAAATTGAAATTGGTGCGGAAACTTTCTTCACGATCGCGAAAAAGTAATACATCATTTCTTAATATTTTTTCACGGTCTATACGACTATGCGATGAAGAATTGCAAAAAGTACTTACCCTAATACACATATTGTTTTTAATAAACGTTTTAAAACAAATTTTTACCTTTTTTGTATCATACAAAAGTTCCCCCCCTAAGGCTCAAGCTGGATCCGCGCCTGATTTGCGGCAATCGTGTGATCCCAGCTTAAGATCAATATTGTAGAAATTACAAACTTATATATGGGTATAACTACAGAAAAGTCACTTTTTGTCACGTTACGACACCAAGCAATTAGTCTTGTATTTTAGAACCTTGTTGTTCAAATTTGTCCTCTTTTTCACTAAATGTACAGGGCGATTCTATTCTAGACAACTTTTAACATCAATTTTCAAATCACACTATTTGACACTTTTTTGATGCCAATTTAAAGTAAATATCTATATTTTATAATAATATAATTGTTTTAAGACTTAAGCTTAAATATAAATTTGTTGTGCACTTCGAAGCATTAAGATTCATAGATTTAGCGCGAACAGAAAATGCATTGCATGCTGCACCCATCAAGGCTTAAAGAGCAAATTTCTTATTATTGGATTATATTTCTCTACGATGTTTGATTTGATAATCATCGTCTGATATCTCATCTTTCACAATAAAAAAGAATAAAACAATAAAAGTTTAAAAATTAACAGAGTTTTGTGTTTTTGTGGTAGGATCTTATGAAAGTGGGTCGATTTGGTTGCACCCGTCATGCAATTTAAAGCTCTCTCGTGGCTATTTGATCGTTTCCTATAAATTCTTGTAAATAGATAACAACCCAGCGGGAAAATGGAATTAATAGGAATCGAGAAAGTTATACATATCTTGTATGATATTTGATTCCAGAATTCATTATTCTTAACACAGACCATGTCCTAGGATTGTAATAAATTATTTTAATGTATCCTGCGAATGAATTAAATAATTCATTCTTTGGAATAAATTATATTATACAAAAGTCTTATAATAAAAGTCTTCTCCAATGCCGATTGGAATACATTTTTTAATACCTGTTTACTTTAAATAACTTTGACCCACTGACATATAATTTGTGCTTTGACCGTACGCTTTCAAACACAACTGCGACTAAAATAAAAATTATAAGTAGGCGACATAAAGGCAGCAAAAAAATAACGGATTTTTATTAAGGAAATATGTATGTATGTAAAGCAAAAACACGAATAATTGTTACTAACAGAAACAATACATTCCTTGTTCTGCAAATGTGGGAATATACGTGGTAATCAGTGCTTAAATTTTGTGTCTGATGAAATTACCTTCTCGATTCCAATGAATGCATTATTTTTCTTTCGAAAATAATGCATTATTTTTTTAATTATTTATGTAATCAATTCCTCATTTTCCCGCTGGGAATAGTGTATAAAAAAATGTTACCCCTTCTAGAAACAACTTAATTGCAAATGTGTTTCTTTCTATTAGTAAAAGACGTTTAAACTTTAAAGCGTCTAAATGTTGCACCCGTCAGAATAGAATCGCCCTACAGCTTGTTGCTCTCTACACCAAAACAATTAAAAATGGTTGGTGTCGTAACGTGACAAAAAGTTAACTTTTCTGCGGAAATACCCATATGTTTACCTTTTTACCTTCCGTGAAGGGTAAAATAATCTTCCAAGTGATCAACAAAATAGTAAATATTATGGTAAAATAATGAAAAATTTATTTAAGAAAAAAAGCAATTTTAAAATTACAAAAAATGATAAATAATGCAAACATAAATCATAAAAAATAAATCTTAAATTTAAGAAGAAGGGTACATACACATTTTCATTAATGGATGAGTATTTGTTTTTTTTGTCTATGATCTATGAAAAAATATATTTAGTGGCATTTTCTCATTTAGGATTTTAGGATCATGTATTTAGGTATGTGTTTTTTTTTTTGTTAATATCTTAAAACAATTATTTTTATCACATATTCTATACTATGTTTTATGACGACTTATGATTTAAAATTTATTTATATATTTATTTTAAAATTATAATACACTTTATTTAAGAAAATGACAAAAAGATAAATAAAACGATAATTTTTACAATATTTTACAAAACAAACATTTCAAATTTTGCTCTTTTTTACAGGATTTAAGTTTAAATAAAATATTAATTATTTTATTTAATTAATACTAATATTGCGCTTAAATGTGGCCATATTAATGTTTATTCTTTTTTTTTCAAAGTAAACAAATGAGTTAATTATTAGATAAGTTTTTTTTTGTTTTAAATTCTCTAACATTAATTAATATTAAAACCTAAAAGTTATTTGTAAAATTAATTAAAATAACAAAAAAAAAAATTTTGAATAAATAATTTGGTTCAAAAAAAAAATTACAAAATAGCTCTACAAAAAATCACCGAAATGCAAAAAAAAAATAAATAATTTCTTTTTACCAATAATTTTTTTTTCCAAATATCAATAATTTTTAGTTTAAATTGAAAATTTTCCTAAAAAAAATTCCTTAACTAAATTATTATTTAAAATAGAACAATCGTAATATTTAAATAATTTGTGCTTATTTTTTTTTAATGTAATTTTATTTATAAAAACGAGTGAATGTTTTTAAATTTTTTGTTTCGTTTTTTTTAGGTCAAAGAATTTTGAATATCTAAATATTTTGTGGCATATAAAGTTTTTCAAAATTTATTTTTTAGATTTTCTTTTCATTTACGCTGTTGAATCGTCAATATCGTTGTCAATACGTGATGATCGTATGCCAGTCTTGCCGGTCCATGGATAAATGTCTGGACAGGGTTGACAGGTCTTCATGTATCGAACGCCAGATTTATGCCAAAGATTACAAACTTTAGGATTATTACAGCGTTTAGGACGGTCCTTAAAAAAGGGGGGGAAAAATTCAATTGTTAGTTAATTAACTAAATATAAACTAAATTTAGCAAAATTCAAACTTTATGGTTGTGTTAGTTTTAATTTCCACGTATTAAGAGATAATTTTTTTTAAATTTTCTCTCTCGTTCTATTCTAGTCATTTTCTATGCTCTGATAGTTGAGATAAATATTTAATGGAATTTGTATGCAGTTGTAGCAAGGCGAATTCATTTTTCAGGTGACGTGGAAAGCACAGCTGTGCTACTTTTTTTTTTCTTATTTAGATAGAGGAATGTCAAAGGTTGCATATGTTTTTGACATATCGACCAACGAAAACAACAAATAAAATACAATGTTGTGTTTCTGGGGTTGTACTTGTTGTAGTATCGCCACCACCGTTTACATGAATTCTATTCATTAATTCTTGTTCGATTAATCGAACAATTTTAGACGGTTAATTGTTCGAATAATTTAAAACTGCTAATCGAATAATAATTTCTGTTAAATGTATAATTTTTTCAAAGTTTTAATTCGAATAAAGAAACCAAATGTATGTGTCCGTTGGAATTATAAAAAAAAACAGTCATGTTTAGTGATTAATTAAGCTTATGTTTTTGTTAAATTTTTCAACAATTTAATAATTCATTTCACAAAAGAAAACATGACAAAGGTATGTTATTTCAAAGATTTAAATTTATTAATCAGGTATGTTCTAGAAATGGAAATGAAGTGAAATTGAAATCGAACAACAAATTGTTGTTCTTGCAAAAAAAAAAAAAAAAAAAACAATAGATACTTACAGCCGTATTCATAATGAAAATTTGGCATAAAGTTAGCAAAAAGTTTATTCATAATACACTAACCAAACTCTGGCGAACGATTTGATAAACTCTTGTTAACGAGATGCCAACGTGTGAAAAACAGCCGTTTAATGTCAAACAATTTTTTTGTTTTTTTAATAACTGTTGTTTTTTAATTTACTGCCTTTTCTTAATTTATTTAAATTTTAAAAACTTTTTAAAATTTTTATATGTGAAGGGAAAAAGAAAAAATGACAAATTCAGCGATGATTAATGCAAAACGTGTTGCATTTTTGATTAATACAATGTGGCATCATAAAAATTCAGAGTTGATTTATTAAAAGTTGGCAGATGGAGAAAAATTCGTTATGAATTAACTCTGTGCCAACAAGCTGCTAGGCTTAATCGCCATTCTAGTTAGCAGCTCGTTGTACGTAGTGTACAAACTATGGCTAACCTTTTTGTTATGAAAACGGTTGTTAAAGAACGAAATAGATAAAATTTAATATTTTTATGAACTTTCATTACATACAACTGACTAAAATGCTTAACTTTAACACTAATATGATGTTAGTGTTAGGTATGGACTCATTATGTTAGAAGTTTTCTCATGTTATAACACGGTTGTTAGTGCAAATGTTTTAACAACGCTTTTATAACATCAAGTTATAACAGCAAATCATGTCAGTTGTAGACGGACAGTGACAGGGTTATTTTTAAAATTTGCTCGACTTTAATTACACTTCATTTCGATTTCTAGAACACGCCCGTATTTTTTAACAAAATAGTTCATGCGCTTCTCTCTTTAAAATGAGTTTGGCTTGAAAATATTGTACGAAGGATAAATCTAATAATGCTAAATGTAACAGGTGTTCAAAAATGTATTACGTAAATGGTCTTCAACAATTTCACTAATTTAAGTGTTCGATATCTCTCAGTTTGCACTTTTTTATGAATGATTAATGGATTTTATTCGAGTCACGTATATTTTTAAACAATTGAAGCACAGCCGCGAATAACGTTTTAAGTTACAAAATAATAATTTTTCAGGAGAGCAAAAAAACGTTTTTTGACAAGCAGCATTATTTGTTTTAAAATTTTTTTTTTTCTATTATTTAAAATAGTGATAATAAAAACTTTAATGCAAAAGGCTTTTAAAACATCATTCCGCACTGCAAAACCATTTCGGTTTCATCATTATGTTAGTAACTTGCAATGTTCTTCCACTGGCTGACACTTTGTACGCCATTTTGAAGGCGTTAAGGTGCATAGTTTTGGTTGATTTGATGTTTAAACTGTGTAAGAGAGTAAAGTCAACGTTTATCTGCAAAAAAACAGTTTTTGCAAAATGTGGCGTTTACAACGTTTTTCGCGGCTGTGCTTCAATTGTAGAATAATTGGATACATGCTATCCTGAATATTACCAAGATAAGCAAAGTCATCTGTTGACACTTCGAGAACTTACTACCAAAATATTTTTCAAATATTTTCCTATATTGGATTTTTAAAAAAATTTAATTTTTCATATGTATTTAAAAAAGGTTGTCGTCGCTGTTATTTAAGTTAGTATGCAAATGAAGTGAAACCTGAATTTATAGTCAATTGGAATCAGAGTTGCGGTTTATTATTTTGAAAGATTTTGTAAAAGATTTTTTGAAAGATAATGAAAAATTTTTTTTATTTCAATTAAAACAAACGGAAAATAGCTTAAAATTTTCTAATACTTACAAAACACGATACTAACAATGGCGATTTTTCTGACGATTTAAGTAAGTTAATTTGATGATTTTGACGACTTTTTATGCAAGATTTGACGATTTTCGAAACACTTTCTCTGGCAGCTATGCTAAGAAGAAAATTTCGCAAATTCTGTTCTTCATAAAGTTTACTGGTGAACCCTAAACAGAACAAATTTGTTTCTAAAAAACCTATGCAATAGAGGACAAATCGAATATTCATCATCGACGACGAAGTCTTCAAAAAGTATCTCGCCAACTGGATTGTCGTATTAAATGCTCACTTAACATCTTGTTCATGGAGAATTCATGTATCCGGTTGTGGCAATACTACAACAAGTACAACAATAAAAACAACAATGTATTTTTATTGTTGCTTTAATTCTCTCACTAAGTCCGCTTTAACAATGTTGAAATTGAAAGGCAGACATTTTTCACATTCTCTTTTGAACATGCCTAAACCTTTCACAATTCTGAAATTAATAGACAGACAGCAATTATTCCTTTTATTTTCCGTTATTTTTTGCTCTTGACGGAGATGAACATTTAACAGGCATCGATACTAAAATTACATCGGTGCAAGAAAAATTATATAAAGCAACAACATGAAACTTGCGAACAGTGGAAAAGAAACAATGTCTAGTACAGATAATTATGTACTACACACTCTTCCTCTTCAACCCTTGCCATCAAACTTCGTCTGTCTGCCTTTCAACTTCCACATTGTAAAAGGGGACTGAGTAAGAAAAAAAGTAGCTCAGCTGAATTTCAACGCCACCTGAAAAGTGAATTCGCCTTGTGCTTGTTTATATCAAAGGATAGCGACTAGAGAGCAAACTCTCTCAAAAAATAAAACACCTTTTAAAATTTAAACGATTGTATGCGAAAAGGAGCAGAATATTTGCTTTAAAGAAATAAAAACAAAATAACACAAGCGCAAACATTTTTCTGTAATTTAAGTTGAAATAATAAGAACAGAGATTGATATCGAAAGGTAGAGAGAGCATCGCTGATCTTAAGCTATATGTTTACAGTTCCTATTGCGGAAAAATACGAAAAAATTTTGTTAATTTTTTTTAACACTTACCGAATAATCACACTGGAACGGTTGGAATGAATTGATTCTTGAAATGGGTGTAGGATCTCTAACCCATTGCAAAGCCTGCCAATTGGTAACAATCCAAACATCGGGCATAGCATTAATAGCATCCAGGAATTTAATAAAACCTTCTTTATGATGGGGTTGGGTAAACCAAGCAGCATGATAAAACAAACCGAAAGGAGCTCTACAACAACATATTATAATAAAAACTAAATATAACATTAATTAATAAAAACGAATTTAATTTTCTTACCTGTTTGTTGTATAATGTCTTTCGAAATTTTTCATTATCATTTTTGTTACACCTTCCGAGTCCGAAGGATTTGAACAAGCATCACCCATAGAACAACGTCCACCATTCAAATCTTGCCACATTACCATTGGTACTTGCCATACGCCCGGATAACTCTTTGTCGGACAGGGTGGTATCATACAATCGTGGAAGATTTTATAGTCCAAGGTATATGGCCAAGAGGGAGGACGATTTTCATAAACAGGCATAGATGAGTCATAAGTGAAATTGGAATCGTATAACATTTTGTACATTTTATTGCCACCCACTGACAAGAAGGGAGCACGCATGCCTCTGACATCGGCTAGTTTAACACCACCATATGCGGCTAAGATTTCACGTTGGCCAGCTACTTCTCGAGTCCATTTCTTTTGTGAAAATTGTTCACCGAAACTGTGACTGTTTTCAGGGAGAATTTATTTTGGTTTGTGCAATGTATGGGGAAAAGGGAAAATAAGGGTTTTATTAATATTTTTTTTTTAATTTAAAGTCTTAATAAATTTTTGATTTTTTTGAGGGTGCATTTTGATTTTGTAGTGAAATTTTTAGTGCTGAGGTTGTTTTTAGTAAAGCGTAGAATAGTTTTATTAGTGTCTAAGGATTTTTTCTCTAAAGGATAGTGTTTTACAAACCTTTTGTTTAAAATTACATTGATTTTAATTGATCTTGTGGTTAAACTTACCTTGAATATTAAACAAATTATTATGTAAGTTTTATGTACAGAAAAAAATACTATTTTTAAATTCCTAGTTTTCTATTTTTTCTCCAAGCAGGACTCTACAATATATAAAACTGTCTTAACACTATTTAACTTTTTCAAACTATTTTGCGAACCAGTACCCATGTTCTGTAACTTTAGTGAGAACTTCTTGCATCGAAAAGATGTGAAACAAAATATTCCATCGTTTCTCGAAAAGTGAGAAAAATGTGTGTCTGTAACTCATGTCGAAAACTATCAAAAGAGATTACGTCGTTACGTTATAAATGTCATAATATTGCACTCGAAGCCGATGTGGCATTGCAGACGTTCAGAACGCCAGTAACACATCGTTGACGGCGACCAAAATTTACTTATATTAAAAATTTTTCAACGACGGCGGCGAAAACACAACCGTCGGCTATACCAAATTGTGTAAAGAGCGACTTTAATGTTTGTTGTTTGCAAACGATGTTTGTTGTTTGCAAACGCGCTTTGAAGACACTCGTATATTTTATAAAAATATTAAAAGCAAAATAATAAAACAATGAAAAAAAAGAATAAAATATAATTATTCTTTGCATTTTGCATTTTTAATTGTTTTTTAGTGTTAAAATTTTTTCTCGCCCCATTTTTATTCGTGAGTTTATTTGACAGTTCAAAGCGGGAACTTTTCTCACCAAAATGTTACAGACACACTTTTTCTGTAAATTGGCTAGTAATTTCCTTACGTGACAGCTTGTACTCGCCAAAAAAAGTTACAGACACAGTTAAGTGAGAAAAACAGCTGTTTGTTTCAATTTATGGCATTTTTGTTTCATTTCACACATTTCAATCGAAAACTCTCTCGACGCGAGAGTTACAGAACATGGGCACTGTATAGAACTATTTTCTTTTATGCTGTTAAAGCTTTCTTTTCCGCATCAGAACACACGCGATCACAGATTTTGCTCATTTACTGCCTGTCACTCGATTTCTAACGATAATTTCGTTCCCTTACAGCCTGTTCATCGATTTCGAACGATAACGTTCGCATAGAAAATTCCATTAAAAATAAAAACAGATTTTAGAATTTTGTTTTTGTTTTTAATATAATTTTCTATGCTAACGTTGACGTTCGAAATCGTTAAACAGGCAGTAAAATTAGATTAAAAAAAAAAATTTTAAATTTTGGTCAGACAAAACCAGAAAAAAGCTAAAATTTAATTTTGACGTTTTTAGATTAGTTGAAATTTATCCAAAATCTCATACGTGAGGGGGTGTACTATCTTCATGACGCGCAGTATTTGTGATTATAAAGTTTCTAACTAACGTTTTTTAACGTTCATTAAAGTCGTTGCAAAAATTCCTGTGTACTAAAACAGAGTCAATTCTACTCGACGTCGTCTAAAACCGCCTTAGAAAATACCGAGTGACTGTCAAGTGTAATCGACCGCTGTCAATAACAGCCACAAGTTGCTGTCGGCTTGTGTCAAAGTCGACTTTCCTAATAGGAAGGATTATCTTAGAGTCTTCATTTTTTATTTTGGGAGTCTTATGAAATCAGTTCTGCAAAATGGGAAATAGCTAACAAAATTCGTGGTATAATCAATTCTAAATCGATTCTATAAAAATGTTATTATTACTTATTGGCTTTATAAAAAAAATAGTAGATATATCTAAATTTCCCGAAATGTATTTTGGGGAAAATACACACAGCAAAATTTTTTTTTTCACCAATTAAAACATTAATCAAAAATTACATCTGTTTTTATTTAAAAATTTAATCAAGTAAATTAAACGTTTAATTAATAGTATTAATTTGTACCATTAAACAAAAACACAAATTCACTTTATTCAACATTAAATTCACTTGATTAAACGTTTAATTCATTTGAATGCATGTTTAATTAAAACTGATTTCATATTGAAAACAATTTTTTAATTGGATTAACAATAAAAAACTTCTTAAGGCTGGTTTACACTATCACACAAGTCTTTCGTATTTTTCACCAATTAAAGCATTAATCAAAAATAAAATCAGTTTTAATTAAAAATTTAATCAAGCGAATTAAATGTTTTATCAAGTGAACTTAACATTTGATACTATTAATTTTTTTACTGCTGCAAATTTGATTAATTCTTTAACAAATAGAAACTGGGAATTATTTCCTCCCAAAGGTTACTTTATATTATATTCAACATTTTTCATTTTTCGAATTTTTTAATTTTATTTAATCAATTTTAATTTTTTATAAGCGTTTTAAATATATTTGAACGTGATAATTGTTTGGGACATACCGGCAATAATTATTTAATTTGCAAAATGTTTCGTTAAATATTGAAAACATTTTTGTTTTTTGTAATATTTCGATACCTGCAGCCGTAATTCGCTAAATCTCTATCGCTAAATATCTATTAAGTTGATTTAGCGATTTTTGGCTACGAATGCAATTCTGTTATGTGCATTGCTAAATTTGGCAATTGCATAAAAACTTAATTCGCCGCAATTTTAGCGATGACATTAAAACATCGCTAAAGTTTTTAAAATTTGTATACTCTACGGCATTTAAGCTGTTATATCTTTATGCGTATAACAATTTGCAGAATATACAATTTATATACAGTGAAATTGGATAGTTGGTTGGTCTTATTAGGGAAATATAAAAAATTGGAAACTAATTTTTTTTTAAATTTGTTAAACCGATTTTTTGAATAGATATTTTAATCAAATGGTTTTTAAAGTCGTTAAAACTTTTTTGAAAAAATACCTAGTTTATAATTTTACTCCTAAAATCATCATAGTGTTCATGCAATTTAATTTCTTTCGAAATCTTAATTTCTTAAATTTATTAAAAGCTTAAACTTTTTTTAAATTTTCCTTAAAAAACGTTTGTTAAATTTAATAAATGTTTTTGAATACACGGGAGTTAAATTTTACATTCTTGTTTAGTTTTAGCGGTAGTTTTTGTTGTTGTGTATTTTAATAGAGTTAATAAAAGGGGTTCTTCAATTCAATTCATTATTGTGTTCGACTAACTACTCGTGCATAGTTTTCTTATTCAAAAAGATCGTGCTTCGAATTAAAAAAAAAAACACTATTATAAATCACAATTTTATAAATACTTACGATACAGTATGTGAAGCCATTTCATGGCCATCCGAGTATAAATTCTGAACTTGACTATAATCGGTCCATTCGTGTGAGACATAGAAAGTGGCCGTAATGGGACAACCGTTAGGATTAACACGACCTTTTTCGAATAAATCAATATACAATTGCTTATTCAAATCATTAACCGAATCATCAAAGGTAATCAAAACAATTTGAGGAACTTTTTCCACGGGTAGATCACCTTTGGCGCGGGGTTTGCAACACAAGACCCAGTATAGGAATTATGCACAGGGTAGGGTTGGGTAATGATAATGATTTTTTATTGTTATGGTTAAGCACAAAGAAAAAAGTTGTTCGATTGGAAAGGGGATGCAAATGATGTAAAAGCACATGAAAATAAAAAAAGTAAGAGAAAGAAGTCATAAATAAAGTAATAAAAATTTTAAAAAAATGATTTTAAACAAATTTTTTGTTGATTTCTTGTTTTGCTAATTTGCTGATTTCATGTTATGATGCTTGATGATTTATTTTTAAATTAATTGTTTTTTTTTTTTTAACTTACGATACGGTATGTGAAGCCATTTCATGGCCATCCGCATATAAACTTTGGACCATACCATATTCGGTCCATTCATGTGATACATAAAATGTGGCCCGAATGGGACAACCGTTTGGATTTTTACGTTTTTCATTATTAAATATTTCATCATAGTAATCAATATTTAGTGTACTTACAGCATCATCAAATGTTATCAATACAATTTGAGGAACTTCTTCCACTTTTAAATCTCCTAAATTGGTGTGTATTGTTTATTAAAATTTGTATTTTTTTTTTAAAGGCAAGATATTTATATATTTTTAAATTATTTTTTGTGATCTTTACGAAGATTTCTTTGTTTGTTTGTTTTTTTATTTAACTTACCGGGAATATCCCTGCCACCACAATAACAATCGGGTAATAGACAGACATCTTTACGGCATTTTGCAGCGGTTTTGTCAGGTTGGGGTTGTGGATATAAAGGCTCTGGACGGCTCGGTGGATACCTATAGATATCGATAAATTCTTGAGCCTTGCTGACAATCGTACCGGAAGGTTTCAACGTGGGCCGAGTTCGTCTGTAGCAGAAAATAAAAATTTACATTAGTATTCAAAAATTGATAAATATTGCATTTTGAATATAATGTGTATATATACGGCCTGTTAAACGATTTCGAACGTCAACGTTCGCATAGAAAATTATACTTAAAACAAAAACAATATTCTAAAATTTGTTTTTGTTTTAAATGAAATTTTCTATGCGAACATAAACATTCGAAATCGATGTTAGTTTTTATCATTTATTAAAAAATTGATACAATTTTTAAATACAAAAGAGGCAGACAATTTTTAATAATTTAAATAAATTTTCCTCAAATTTTTAAATTTTTAAAAAATTTTTAATATTTTTAATTAGGCTTAAAATTTTTTATTTTTATATATTTTTTATATATCGAAAAGCCAAGTATATTGCAAGTAAAATAAGGCGTAAATTATGAAAATCGGTAGCCAAGTGTTAATTTTATTCACGGTTAAGTGAAGACACTCTTTTTGATAACACATATTTACATGATAAGAAAGAATCAGTCTGTGGACAGATTTGGATTCTTCATGCTAAAATCCATTAAAATCACATAGAACACATAATTTAGAACACTGAGATGCGGATTTCAAACAGATACAAATATCACCACTTTTATGTAATTTCTTCTATACACAACACTACTAATTGATGGGCTGGCTGAAAAGCAAAAGGGTACAAGTGCCAAAATAAAAATTTTGAGTAATTTACCTTTTAAGTTTTCTTTTTGTTGATATAGTGCAATTTGGAATAAATAAATAATTCTAAATTTTTGGACAGTGATAGATATGTATAAGTAGTAAGCGTTGATTGCTAACTTAAGTTTTGGCACTTGTACTTTTTGGTTTTCAGACCCTCAATTAAAAATGTTAAAAATAATGCAGCTTCAAATTCTTAAAGTTCACTAGTAAAGTTACCATGAGGATAAACCTGATGTTAGTTTATTAGTCAGTTTATAAGTAAATTTTAATTTGTAATAACAAAACACATTTAATCGGTCAGACAACTGGCATCCTTAAAGTAACTATTTGTAAAACTTCGTACAGGCGGTGGTCAGATTTTACAATAATGTAAGGTCTGGCAAGGTGCAGACAATATACTGCCAAAGAAAAATTGCCACGAAGAGTAAATTGTCAGTTCAGACTATTGTAAGAAAACAATACAATTTTATTGGCAGACAACTGTCTGAAGATGTTTAGAGGTCGCTCAAGTTGAGTTTTTGCCAAAAATCGGGTCTTGAGCCGCTAATGCGCAGTCATTTTAGAAACATTAAAAATAATTTTTTTATCAAAATTTCGAAAATTTTGTTATTTAAAAAACGTATAAAAAACGAAATTCCAAACAATGTTACCAACTCTCGATTTTATTCACAAAAGACGAAAAATGTTAATTAAATCTAAGAATTTCATAAAACGCAATATCAGTATGGGAGCCCCCTAAGGGGTGGAGAAAAAGGGAAAGTATGATTTGAGAAAATGTTAAGAATAAAAAACTAATGGAGGTCAGTCATACATTTTATCCCCCTAGGGCCTAGGGTCGACTCCTGGGCATTTATGGGACTTTTTCCTCAATATATTTCTACTCTGCATTTACTATTTTGTATGGGAGCCCCCTAAAGGAATGAAGATAGCGGGTAGGAATGTTAGAAATAAATGATTTAGATGAAAAACAAAGTGGGGTTGGTCATACAATTGACCCATCTAGCAGCATCCTAGGCACTGCAGCAGCCTAATTTAAGAATTTTAACCATACATATTCTTAAATTTGGCCCCAGCAGTGCCTAGGATGCTCATTTATAATCATTTATGGCTCGTTTTGTTTGCAGCTTCGTTTTTTATATGTCCGCAAATTAAAAAAAAACAAAAATTTCGAAATTTTGATAAAAAATTATGTTTCAAAAACGATTGTTCATATTATAAAAAAGATTTACTTTTTTTTAAAAGGAATTTTTATTGCGGAATTTCGGCTTTTTAGTAATTTCAATAAACTTAACCATCTTTGAGTTACGCGAATATATGTTGTGCAACCTCCTCCATTATCGAAATGACGGTATATCTCGAAAAGAGACAATCTCAAAAAACGGCGAGCACCACTGGATTCAGCGTACCCGAATTATGTTAAAACGCCAGGTGCCCAGCTTGTCTAAGAAAAAAGTGTAAATTTCTTGCGCAGTGTTGTTGCATGGTAAGAATTGCCAGATCTATATTGCCAGGTCTATTTTTATAAATTTTAAAAGTGGAAATATTGTTATTGAAGGGAAAAAAGGAATAGCAAGGATTTTGTTTTAAATCGGTTTTATTGTTTTTCATTTGGATAAAGTTTCCTGATGACCAGTGAAATGCGCATAGGAATAGCTTATCTCACCAACAATAAACTTTAGTTTATTAATAGTGAGAATTGGAATCAAGCACATTAAAACTAGATCTTATTAATAAACTTTTTTTGTTTTTTCTTTAAATCATGCATATCAGGAATGGAAACTATGGTGCAGTTATACTTATTTGGCTATATTTAAAAAAATTTTACTACTTCGTTAGCGTCTCCTTTTTCTTCGTGGACATATTTTTACGCCAAAGTTTATTTTTATAGGTTTAAACTTGTTTAAATTCTAGCATTTAACCCGCTACTTTAGTAGAACCAAAAAGATAAAGAAAAATATCAAATTTCCCGTATGTATTTCCTTTTTTGGATACTATATTTTTCCCCCCATTAAAGTATCAAAAATTTTAGTATTGTAGTGGTAGCCCATAATTTATTACGTATATGGGCATTTCCATATAATGGTACGTGACATTTGTACGCCTTGAGAGCGATAGATATTTTGTAAAAAAAGTAGTAACTGGAAATTTTCAAATTCGGAACCGTGTTGTCCAAAATATCGGACAAAATAAGTGCATATTGTACGTGACATAAAACGGAAGTGATATTGGGGTGAATGTAAAATAATACGAAACTCTGCTAATTGTGGGAGGTTTTTCTCCTTTTTTTAATTTCATTCATTAAACCACATATTTTTTCTTTATAATCCGTAATTGGAAAAAAAAAATTTTTTTTTTGGATGGTTTTATAATGAACCAAATGTAATATCGTTCGTGACATACCGTACGTGACAGATTTTTCTCTTATAGTATTTACAAGGTATGAAATATATTTTTTGTAAATATATGTATATTAAAACTTAAAACAAACAAGTTAGAAAGTATAGTCGGGCAAGCCCGACCATATGATACCCTACACCATTATATCAATCAAGGTCGCCAAAACAGAATTATGCTTTGAGGTTAAGAATTATATAAAAGTTATTTGTGCCGAATATTATTTAGATGTCTTCATCTATATGAGATTGGTTTGCCCCTAACCGATTTAAGGAAGGGGGATTATTTGGGACCTATGGTTAATTTTGGATCTAACAGCACAACATTATGTCATGACATAGTACCTATCGTAAAAGTCATTGTCACCAATTTTTATGTAAATACCAACATTTTTAAGGAAATGGCATTAAAAGCTATTTTCGGGAGTAGTACTTGTAAGGGATTCCAATAAAATTTGGCAAGATGATATTGATTGTAATAAAATAAGCTTTGACCAAATTTTAACTAAATACCAACATAATAAGATGAAGCATTTATTTGCATTTTAGTACTTACAATATCGTACGTGACGAACTTTAAAAGCTTATAAAATTTTTATTATACCAATTTAAAAAAAAATTCGATCAATATTTTTTTGCAACAAATATCTTGCTTTGAATTTTTATTTTGAAACTCCTAAGACTGATCAATTCCAAATGATAAAGACAAATGATGTTTTTGCACCACGTACGTGACTTTAGAATAGCATCCAAAACAAACACAAAAATATACCGCTAATCGAACTATATATTTGGTCTTTCCTCGTGGATCTTGTTCATTGTTGTTGTTACATTAATTTCAAAGCATAATTCCAGGGTTGCCAGTATCTGTATTTATTCGGTAGAATATTAAAAATTGTCAATTGCAGTTACTAAAAATGAATTATTGAGAAAGTGAGTTAAAACTTTTATTTTTTGCTTTTTAAAAATTGTAATAAGGTACAAGTAAATACCTCGGCATAGTAAAGTTTGGGTGTTTTTTTCCTTTCTCCCATATTTGAAAAAAAGTTTCAAGCGTTTTAATTTTTTTGAGTCGTGGTTGACATTCTCATGGAAATGCCCATATGTCAATGAATGGAGGAAAATGTTTTGTAAAAAAAGTACCAAAAATAGTTACGATTTTCACCCTTTAAATGTTCGAATTTCAAAAAAGTACCAAATTATTATACGTATTTTTTTGATAAGTTTCGAATGTGGTATTAATATTGTTTCTATTGGGCTATTCACAAGGTGTGCTATCAAGTCATATCGTCACAATGTCCTAAATAATATTTTACAATTGTTGAAAAAAAATATTGTTGTGTTTGAAACAAAATAAAAATTTTAATGCTGTGTTCATTATTTCGTCGTAACTATACATTAGAAATCTAAATTATAAGCGCTTGCCCACAGCAGTCATATATATTTCTTGTAATTATTTTAGGACATATGACTTTACAACTTTATGACTACCTTGTGAATAGCCCAAAATGTGAATAGTCAAAAGATGGCAAAAAAGTACTAAAATTCAGATTTTACCCGTTTACTTCCTAATAGGGCCGAATTTCAAAAAAGTACTAGACACCTATCCGCTTATTTCCTAAAGAACAACGATAAGTATTACCTTTATTTTGCATCTTTTTTAGTTTTGGATATATAAAATTACCGAATTTTCCCGTTTACCCCCTAAACATGCGAATTTCGAAAAATCCGGTCTTTGTGGATCGATTTGAGAAGTGATCAATCGCTGGTCCAAATTTCAAGTTTCTAAGGTCAGCGTCATGGGCTGGGCGATATATAGATAGATATATCAAGAAGTGAGCCGGAAAATATAAAATTGGTGCTATCATAGTCTCAAAACTACGTTTTGTTATTGAAGTTGGTACAAAATCCTAAAGCCCATTTCCATCCCTGTGGTGCCAATAGAAAAAGGTCTATGACAATGATGCCTTTGTCAAATGTAAAAAAACTTCGCACATCTGACAATAAAGATTAAGCTTCCAAAGTCTGACAATGTCTTGCCAATGCCAACGGTATTGTTGTCTTACAATGAACGGACAATGCTTTATTTGACAATGTTTTCAAGCAGAAATTGCCAGTTTATACGGTTGTCAGACATTTTTAGAATATTTTACCGACAATGTTGTTTGATATGACTACCGTCTTTACCAAGCTTAAGTTGTTGATGGCCCTAAATGATTTTTAAAGAGACAGCAAAAATTTTGCATTGTAGATTAAAAAAATAAGTTTTTGTCTGATTAAATTTTTATGAAATAGAAGATAATTTCGGCCACTAATAAACATACTTATAAAATTTGTTATTCAAATCAAAATTTTAAAATTTTTCTAATATTTTACTTTTTATAACTAAAATGTTTTTAATTTTTTTAATTATAAAAAACAAATTTGACTTACGGTGGATGTGTTCCACGATTGCTAGTCACTGGTGCTGCATCACGATCTCCTTGATACGCCGAGCTACCGCGATTCCTGTTACTATTCGAATTGATTCTAATTATTGTCAAATTTCATAAAATTTTGTGTAAACAATTTAGTAAAAGAAATAAATAATAGAAGTTAGAGAGAAAAAAAAAGAAAAAAGACAAGATTTTAGAATTAAGGCGTCATATAATTTTTTTTAATCACGAAAATAATAAAAAAAATTTACTTAGACAAAACACAAAACGACACTTTATAATATCAATTAAATATAAAAAAAGAATTTAATAAAACTGGTTAGTAGCAAAAACCAATCAAACAATTTACAGAATACAAATAATTAATAAAACACCAGAAAACCTTTTAAACAAAAAATTTTAAATACAAATTAACAAAAATTATTAAATAAAGTGATGAGTTCCCCAACAGTGAGATGTTTTTTTTGTGCGATACGAATAAAAAATATACATGTTTATTAGTTTTTATATACAGTGAGAACCAAAAAAACTGGGACAGGTTGTTTGGTGATAAATGGTTTGATTTTTCTTTTGTTTGTACAATTTTTACAGTTGTGTTCAATATTTTTCTTTTTAAAAATGTGTAAAGTGTAGTTTGTTTTTTTTTCTGCAAATAAAATTTTGATTTTGCTAAAAGTAGTTTAGGGTATTTTTGTTTTTAGGGTGTATGGAAATTTTAGGACGGATGGAGTTTTAAGGGTTTCTGATGGTGATTTTAAATAAGGTTTGGGTTTTTTCTTTTGTTTATGAGAGAACGACGTTTAATGTTCGATTTAAAGGTGGGGGGTCTTTAAAAATAAAAGTTTCTTTAATTAGTTGTTTTAAAGTTTTATTGAAAATAATATTCGTTGAAGTTAGTTGTAGTGCGTAAGATTTTGTTCTTTACTGTTATTTTTAATAGAATTTTCCTAGTGACTAAGATAAAAAAAAAATTATATTAAGTGTGTACGCTAAGCATATTTTAGATAGTTTTTTTTTCTGACAATATTTCAGACCTGATTAAAGGCTATGATTTAGAAGAACTTAGAGTTTTTTTTACTACTTTCCTCTTAATTTGACTGTAAGGTTTTTTTTTTTAAATTTACAGATTTTCTAGATTTTGTAGTCTAAAGTAAATCTCGTTTTTATAATTTTAGCGAGCGGTATTACACAAAGACAGCAATCTCCATTTAAATAATTTCTTTAATAAATTACATAAGAATATTCAGTACTACACCCAGAGAAAAAACATGTTTAAATATGGTCACCTCCAACAAAATTTTTTTAAAAGAAAATTGTAAACATATTATGTTTCATCCATATTATGGTTGCCTCCGAACATATTATGGTTAAAAATAACTAAAACATGTTTAGCACTTATAATAACATGTTTTTTTAACCAAACCATGTTGCTCTTAGAAAAGAGGAAAATACTATTGTTAATTTAAAAACAAATTATTGTCACATTTGACCATAACCTGTTTAGAGGCAACCATAATATGGTTGTGGCTTCTTTATGGAGGACTAATTGAAACATAATATAGTTGTCGGTGACAATAATATGGTTATATTAAACATAATATGTTTAAAACTTTCTTTAAAAATAGTTTTGTTGGAGTTGACCATATTTAAACATGTTTGTCTCTGTGTGTATTAATTGTATAACTTAGAACTGCGGGAAAAGTAAACATTTATCCAGGGCTTAAGAAACTGTCAAACAAAAACCGAAAATTTGTGTACATCTTAAAGTTAAAAGTTAAAAGAGCTGATATATTTCGTATATTTTTTATATGAATGAGGACGGCTGCTCTCAATCGTTGCTTTGAGAAGCCTGAACAAAAAAAAAAAAAATAAAACTTTTTTCAAAGTTTTTAATTTCATCACCCTTATAGACTTTTTACACTAATCGACATCTAACATCTATCATCAATTTGCGAAGATCTTCACATCTTCCCATAAGAAAAACATAGGGCTAAACATCAACATATTTACAAGATGTTCCTTTCTGATTTTATTTCATTCTACATTCTACATTCGATTTATCGATTTCGATTATTTTAGTTTCATCACTAGAAAAGTGGCAATAACTTCGATTACACAACGTGGCAGTTTTTTGACCAAATGAATCTGACATCTAATCTCTATGTAAAATTGTCCGCTGAATTCGAATATGAAGTCAGAATGGCCAAAAGTTGAACATTTTTCGAGATATTCCAAAATAACCGAATATGAAGTCAGAATGGCCAAAAGCAGAAAAGTTTTGAGATAAGAAATAACCGTTATTTTTGTTTTTAAAAAAGATGATGTCACTCAAATGCAAATATCTTCAAAAATATAAGATAGATTGTATTTCTTATTTTTTTAATGAAAGATAATAAAATACTTAATTAACCATGGGTGGCTTTTAAAAATTGGTCAAGAAATGACAAAGTTAAAGTAGACAAAAGTTCAAACTTCATGAAAAATTTTATGATTTTTTACAATTATGCTCTTTTAAAGTCATTTTTTTTAACAAAACAATTTAAACCAGTGTTCGAAAATAAACACTAAATAACGTTTCTTAATGTTCGGTTCGGTAGATTTGTGGAAAACACAAACGCTAATAGTGTTTGTGTAGAAAATCATTAAAAAAAATAACGTTTCCCTGTTAGTCATCTTTCGAACACAAAAATATTACTGTTTTTATCAAACTCAACAAAAGATGTGAACATTTAATTCCGTTCGGTTTTTTATTTTAAATTCACAAGCTTCAATGTGTTCGGTTTGGCTCGTTAATGTTCGTCCCTTTTGGCTGTTAAAAAAACCAAACATTTTTTACAAAAACAAAATACACACACGAAAAAAACATTATAGAACATTAAAATATAATGTTTGTCTACAGTATCACTACAATTGTTCTGTTTTTTAACGAAGAACCGAACATTATATAATGTTCGGTTTTTTCTTGAAAATAGTTACGAACGGTATTAAGGGTTGTGTATGTCTACACAATCACTAAAAAAATAGATATCGTTCCTGGGTGTGTGAGCCGAACGTTAAATAATGTACTGTTTATTTTCGAACACTGATTTAAACATAGAACACTATTTTATTTCAATACGAAAAATACCCAGATTGAATTAACCTACTTTTAAAAATTTTATCAAATTAAAAACCCATAGGCAGTAAATATGCATAATTTGAAAAACGAACGCTTTAAATATTACAACATTAAATTTTGTAAAAAAAATCACTGAAGAACATTAACTGCGTGCGTCCCTGCGTCTAAATCTCTGGAGTAAAAGTTGTTGCCATGGTGAATAGTCTGCGACAAAGCTACACAAAATATTGCTATTTTTTGTGCAAATGGGATAGTCGAGCTCGCATTTGAATACCTAAAAATCATTTTTCCCAACGTATCAGGTGCCAAAATTAAAGAAGGGGTTTTTGTGGGATCACAAACAAGCTACTGAAAGATTCCCAATTTGCATTCGATTTTGTCCGCAGATGGTCAATGACATGGAAGTGATTTGGTTTGGTTATATCAAGCTTTCTGCAGAATTTCAGGAGCCCAAATCATTAAATCATCATTCAAGATTAACGTTTATCAGCAGTGATGCCAACTTTTTGAAAGCAAAAAGCACTTTAAAATTTAAAAAAAGCACTAAAAAGCACTATTTCGAGCAACAAAAAAAAAAGCGTAAAAAAGCACTAAGCCATTTTTACAATTTAATTAAACACAAAACAAGTTGCATTCGTCTGTGCAAGATATGACATACCTCCAAAATTTAAAAAAAGCGACGGCGTTGATTGGGAACATTTGCATTTAAGATTAAACTAGATGACCCGTGCGAATATTTCGCACCGTTAGTTGTAATTTTTGTAACATAAAATGAAAATAATTAATAGAAATTTTAGTAACTTTAATACATTTTAAAATATAATTTTTATCAATGAAAATATTAATTTTTCAATTTCTAATTATTTTTCGTCATTAGTGTTAGAAATAAGCTTTAAAATGAGATATCATTCATTAAATTTGATGCGGTGGTATGGGAGATATTTGCAACCGACAAAAAAAAGTGCTTTAGAAATAATATATATGATAATAAATATATTTACATTTGTATATAAAAATTTTTAAATGTATTATTATTATCTTCAATAAAAATAATATCATCCAAATCATTTGGAGTTTTAATTGGCCATAAAACAGTTTAAAAGTAATACAGTGCGAGCTTGATTTTTGAAACTCGAAAAAATCTGGGCTGTTGCAATTACTGAAAATTTTACCGACCATTGTTTATAAAACTTAATGACAGCATATATTTAAATAAACATCCGTATATTTTATAGTTTAAATAAATCTAAGTTTAATAAAACAATTAGCTTTTGATATTATCCAATTATTTTAACATATGTACGTACGCTTCTGAATGAAGAACACACATAAGGTGTAAAATAGAAAAAAACATGTATGTTTTTGCATTCTGATACTTAGTCAAACCTTTTTTCAATAGCACTAGAGGTAAAAGTTCAAAACACGTGGAAAATGGCAGGTTACACAACGCTCGTTATAAAAGTATTTTCTGTCAGCTGTTTTTAATTTATTTAACACTTTGCATATACCAAGCTACGGCTCTTTTTTTGTTTTTTAAGTCTTTGCTTTTTTTTGCACGGTTTCCAACTGCATGTTTTTTAACAATTCCTAATATTTTCCAAGAAATGTTTACCGAAATACAAAGTAGGAAGCCTAGCTCTAACCTTGTAAATAAAGTTTTAGGTAATACGAATGTAACTTTCTTTTATCACTTTTTTATCATTTGAAATCTTAAAATCGTTACAAGCCTTCTCAAAATTGTACCCCAAATAGCAAAGTTGAACTAAATCATCCTTTATATAATCGTTGTTTTAAAAAATGGTAGAAAAAAATAAAAATTGTAAAAAGCACTAAAGGCACTAACGAAAAATTGAAAAAGCACCAAGTTAGTGCTTTTTTTTAGTTTGGCACTATGAATAAAATTTTGGCGTTTTGAGGCATCAAAAAGCACCATAAATAGTGCCAAAAGCACTAAGTTGGCATCACTGTTTATCAGAATGGTCAACCGGAATGGAAAATAAAATGTTGATAATCATCGTCTTTTATTGTTTATCATTATAAAAAGCCTATGTTTATATAAAAGAATAGTTTCATAGCATATCACAGCTGTTTTACTTGAGGTAATTGGGCTGGAAACTGAAAATTTTATATATTCTTTTTAAGCTACTTCTAAAGAGATTTTTATACTATACTTATTTTACATGCAAAAAATATGTTATGTTTGCACTCTTTCTTCATAATCTCTCCATTACAATCAATTGTAAATTGAGTATTAATGTTGTTAAGGAAATTTAAAGATATTTATGGGAAAATATATGGTGATAATAATTAAAAAACATTATGGAAAAATCGTACGTTCGCGACCGGTACTTAAGCCAATTAAACAAAAACAAATACAGATATTTTTTGCGTAAATACTGGATAGACCCCTACATTAATACACTTTAAAAATAAATTAGCGAACTTTGAATATTCCGTTCCATTTTCCAGATTTTTACCTTTCACTACTGCCAGCTAAAGTTGACTTCTATTTTGCGTACGTTCGTGACCACATATTTATCACTATTATGAAAACTAAAACTCGATGAAATCCATCTTTTGCATTAAACATAGAGCTACCCAAATGCTATCGATTCGCAAAAAAAAAATTCTAGGAAAATTTTGTTTTCTATATTATTTTTTACATCAAGAGGAACCAGGAAATGCCCATATATTACTCAAAAAATTAGTTAACGTGTCTGTAAAAATACATCTTAAGCACTTAAATTTTAATACATGAAATGAAACGTCGGTGTTAAGGGGCGTATCATGAGGAGATGTTTGGCGACTATTGTTGGTACCTTGTGCGAGAGGCAGTAAATAATCACAATATGCAAAGCAATTCAACAGTTTCAAGCCATTTTTAACATTTATTGTTACTTACATTTAGCTTTTTTTTTGATTTGATAAAAATCGATATGTGGGATAATTGAATTAATCATCTGTTACTTTGTCATTTTTGTACCGATCTAGATCCTATTGGGCACACATTTTTTTTTTGTTGTTTTAGTAATTTTATTTTCTATTAATAAAGAAAAGAAATACATAATCTGTCTAATTTTTTTGAAAATATTTGAAGTAAAGTGACATTATCTTTTTTAAAACTACAAATAACGGTTATTTTGAAATATTTCGAAAACTGTTCTACTTTTGACCATTCCGACTTCACATTCGGATTTTACATAAATATCAGGTGTAAGATTCATTTGGTCACGACTTTGTTGAAAATTTGTGACTGAAAATACGTTTATTTTGATAGCAGCGTTACCATTGTAATGTTTTCCTTTTTTTTTTTGCAATTTTTTTTTCGTTTAATATTTTCTTGTTTTTTTTTTAAACAAATTGAATTTCAAATACATTTTTGTGTTTTTTTTTAAATTTTGGCACTTTCGTAAAAAAAAGTTTTTTAAAAATGGTGACATTTTTGTTTGATGGTAAATGTTAGATACAAATCAAAGCAAATCTTGGATGTTGATCATGTAAAAAGCCTTTTAGAAACAATATCTTATGTTAACATCATCAATAATTATTGTGGTTTAAAATTTTGATATTTAGTTATTTTTACTGAAGGAAGAAATTTCACAACATGAAATTATTTTACGGTTTATTTACGGTTGCCTGAGTTGAGTTGTAATAAAGACAACTGGTTGTAATCGGTTGTAATTTTTGTTATGTGTTTGTTCAGCGCAATTTAGCATAGTTGTAAACCATAATACAAAAATTAAGAAATAAAACCGTAATAGGTGCCTAATTAAATTTTATTGATAATTTGTATTCTTGGCTCGAACTCGGGTTGAATTTACGTTTCGACAATAACCACATTCTCATTAACAGAATTCTATGCGTTCCACCCTCTGCACCACTGCGGTGCCTGCCAGCCAACAGTCAAATATCCATCTTTAACCAATTGTATTGGTGATTCGAAATTTGCTGTAATTAAATTAAATTTTTATTTTATTATTCTATCAAGAATATCGTTAGAAGAAAGAAGTTTTCCAGCAGGTCCTTAATATTTAATTTCTTTATTTCAAAGTCAAAGACAGTTGCGGTTGCGGGTTCGATTCCCGCCAGAGACTCTGGTTTCTTTCGTGCAGACAAGCGTAGAGCATCGCGGGTACTAGCATAGGGAATTAAAAAAAATTTCATGAAGATTTGTTGTATATTATTTATTATTTCATCATAAATCGATTATCCAAGATTTCATTTTAAAATATTATATGCTTAACATATTAGAGGCAAAAAGGAAAAAGTGCTTAAGTTAACTAAATGTTAATTTGAGTAAATGGCAACTTTAAGATCTTCTCGTTCGATAATACAAATGGGCAAAGTTTCAATTATTTTGTGCGGTTTTTAGATAGTGATTGTTTGCTTATTCATGCCTTTCACCGAAGGTTAATTTTTATTTAACGATGTCCGTCTGTTAGTGTTTCCGTTGAAATGGGATTTTCAAAGATCACAGATATGATGGGGCCTTGGTAGTTATATATTTATATCACATATAGATCGAAATTGCTTGCTATTAAAATTCAGCCAGATCGGTGCACAAATGACTACCAAAGTATTTCTTGGGAGTAAAAAATTCATTACTTAGATTACCTCTTATTTTACCCTTGTTAATATCTGGAGAACGGCAAGATCCAAAGTTTAAAAATTTGGTACAAGCACAACACAACATCCGGCAAAATGTGGGTGGGATTAGACAAGTGGGCGTGGCACTCCGCATTCAAAAGGGGGATGCTATAAAACCATGTGAGATAAGGCCATGATGGCTTTATTGCTCAATTGAATGGGAGATAAATCCATAATGGCCTTATTGCCCAATCATTGAGAGGTAAGGTCATATTTAAAATTTTGCGAAATGAGAGACGTAGCCATATTTTTTTTTGGCAAATGAGAAATAAAGCCATATTTTTTCAGAATATTGTTATGCATGGTGTAAACATTCTGTAAAAGGGAAAATCCTTAGTTATCATTGAAAAACATTTTTTTTATTTTTGTGACGCACGCAGGAAAACTTTATTCAGCGAAGCCACCTGCCGCATACTACTGGATCAAAAACCCCTAATCACGGCCGCAGGCCGCCACGCAAAAAATTTTCCGTATGCGAAGCCAGATTTCAATACTTAACAGTCTCCGGAACTGAAATGAGAGATGAAGCCATTTTCTAATATTGCTAATGTGAGCTAAGGCCATGATGGCTTTATCTCCCTATTGAATGAGAGATAAAGCCATCATGGCCTTATCTCACATGGTATATATAAAATCACCTTTAAAGTTAAATTGCCATAGATATACGAGATATTCAGGTACTTTTATGAAAAACTGTTCGCATAACATTCTTATTGTCGATCTGGGGCACATAAGAAATCAACAATTTTTAAAATCTTAAACTTTATAATCTAAAAAATGTTCTGGTATATCGTGAAAAATCTATAAAAAAATACAAACGAATTAAGTGTATCAAATGGTGCAAACAACAATCAAGTAATAAAAAAAAAAAAATTCAAAAGCTAATTAAGGAGTGCATCTAACTAAAAAAAATGGACCTTTTTCGGTTCTCACATTTGATTAAATAAATTATATGTGCGAATTTATTATAACCAGTTAAACAAAATTAGCAAAAAAAAAATCCAATTCTAAAAATTATATTTACTTAAATACTTCAATTAAAATATCGAATTTGACCACCACCTGATTTTTTACCAAACTATTTTTTTTAAATTTAGTTGAATAAAAAAAAAAAACAAATATCTAAAATATTTACTCAGCGTACAACATGAAAAGTAACTCCTTAATATTACGCTAAAGTTGTAAATAAAACTTTTATTTAAATAGAGTTAATATAAGAAACTAATTTTGTTTTATTGTGAATTTGCTTTTTTGATGCTAAAGTTTGATTTTTAGTAATTAAAGTATTCGATTTCGTATTGAAAGTCCCAATAGAGAAAAGGTGCATTAATGAGGTCTAGATAAACTTTTGGGATACAAGAGAGAAAGATTTAAACTAGAAAATAACCAAAACAAGATATGGCAGGAAGCTGGCATAAATTTCTAAAAGAAAATGTGCCAGAAATCTAGCATATATTTTGCATTTCACTCTACTTTAAATCTCGTTGTTCCAGTATCCCAAGCAATCAAAAACCCCCATTATTCAATGTTTTTTTTATTAAAGCCAGTGAAAAAATATATATATTTTTTTATTTTAAGTGGTAGAACAAAAGGAGTTGAATTCTTAACTGTTGAAAATAGTAGTAACTAGTTTTAATTTGTTTGAATATTAATACCTCGTTGGGATTTCATTGCATTTAGCATTTGACGTAGTATCTGAACATTTAACCGTAGAACCCAAAGAGAATTTATTATTTGATCTTCCCGCTGCCGCTGAGGAGGAATTAGGCCCAGCATTATTGTTACCATTGAGCGAGGAGGAAGAGGAGGGGGAGGCAGTAGCAGCTGCTGCTATTGATGATTTAAGAGCATTATTAACTCTGGAGGCACGAGCTGGTGGAATATTGCCCGAGGATGAAGATGCTGCTCCCGCTGTTGAGTGTTTGTTTGTTTGACTGGAAGAGGCATAAGCGGGAGGTTGTGGCGGTGATGGTGGTTGCGGTGTTGTAGTAGTTGATGTTGTAGTTGTTGTAGTTGAGGAGGAAGACGAGGAAGTTAAATAACTATAGGTTGAGGATGGAAATTTGGGAAAGTATTTAGGCGTGGTTGTGGTTGTCAGTGAAGTGCTACTAATTTGAGATTTCTGTGTGGCACTAGGATTGTTTGTGGTTTTTGCTGTAGCTGTTGTTTTTGTTGTTGCTGTGGTGGTGGTGGGTGTGGTGGAATGTGTGCTTGTGTAATGTACCGAGTTCAAATTAGTTGTTTGTATTGCCGTGCTGGTGCTAATGGCAGTGGTAGGGGGTTTGGGTGTAGTTGTCGGTCTAAGGGTCGTTGTGGTAGTCGTAGTCCATGTGGGTTTTTGTCCGGTTGCAGCATATAGACTTTTAATTTCTTTTACTGCTGCTTTGATTTCGGGTTCCGAAAAATCATTAACAAATTGCGGCGAAGATGATTCGTTTTCATCACTATCAACACCGGCCAAGAATAACTGCAATTGTTCGAGTACTGAAGAGCTAAGGAATTTTGAATTCGATGGTTTTGTAGAGGACGTTATATAGCCTGCATTCTGTAAACTTTCTGCCAAAGTATGTTCCCCTGTTTGCTGCCTGTATTTGTTGGAATAGTAGTATTTAAGTGGTCTATCTGTTATGGCTACTACATGTTCTTTTTCTGTAGTTTTTGTTGACTTATTGAACTCAATACTGTTATCCTGATTATTCAGCACCGGACCGGCTACTAAAGCTTCGGCTCTGGGATGTTGATCAGAAGCTTCGTTTTCGTTTTGCTTTTTAGCATCCTGGTTAACATTTAGATACTTTTCTCTGGGCTTGATTGAATTATCCGTAAGCGCTCTTTGATTTTGTATAACTGCTATTCGTGCCCTTTGCGTTTTTCGTCTTCCTTGTAGTTGAGAGCTTGGTGTTGTGGTACTTATTTCTTCGGAAATAGGTTTAAAACGATGTTTAGGCGCATAGGTAGTGGGTTCATCCCTTTCCAACAGATTATTTGCTGTCGCAACTGTATATCGAGATCTGCCTCTTGGTCGGGGTTTTTCTGAAACATCGTTACGATTATAAGAGTGGACACGCAAAGAAGAGGTACTTAATATAGTAGACATAGTTGTGGGCGTGGTACTTTCTGGAGAAGTAGTGGGCGCTTTTGTGGAAGTAGTTGTGGTGCTACTAGTAGGCGTTGTTGTACTAAAACCAGCCTTGTTATTGTTATTTCTTACGTGTCCTATCACTACATCACTTATACTGAAATTCCGTGTGTTGGTGGTCATTGTGGCAATTAAGGTCTCATTTATATTTTTCGGTGGGGAAGTTATTATAAAATAGCTCCTTAAGGGCTTGCTAGTCGTTTGTAAAAATGGATGCGGTGTGCTGGGTTGTTGAAAATATTTTGGTTTTATTGTTGATCTGGAAGAAGAATATGATGATCTTTCTTCTTTTTGCAAAAGATTTTCTAAACTCTTATACGGTGAAACAAAACGTTGGTTGGAAGATGTGCTTGTTTTTTGTAAATTATCTTTAAAAACTGCAGATCGTGCCGTAAAAGTTTGTATTGGTCTTTCAGTGGTTGTAGACGTAGAAGTGGTTGTAGTTCTAGGTGTTGTGGTAGTAGAAGTCGTTGTAGTTCTTGGTGTTGTGGTAGAAGTTGTGGTGGTCGTAGTTCTCGGCGTTGTGGTGGTAGTTGATGTTGAGGTGGGGCTTGAACTGGAGCTTACCGTTCTAGGTAAATATTCTTTAGCGACAGATTGTAATTTACTAGACTCTGTTGGTATTCTATAGCTATAATCATAAAAAGTTTGTGCCCTCGGACTGAAAGTGGTTGTTGAAGTTGGTGGTATAGTTTGTATAGTGGGCCTACCATTGCGCCAAGTTCTTAAAGGTGGGGAATATGTTGTTGGCTGTATATTTTCATCATAATAGGTTTCTACGTATACAATTTCTGTATGAGGTCTATTTATTGGTTTTTCTGTGGTGGTAGTAGTATAGCTAGATGTAGAAGTCGTTGTACTATGTTTTGTAGTTGGAGCTTCAGTGGTTGTAGACGTTGTACTTGAAGTTGATGTCGTCGTTGGTGTTGTTGTTGTCCTCATTGTTGTTGAGCTACTAGATGGTATGGTAAAATATTGTATGGACGGTCTTCTTTCGTATAAAGGTTTTGCCGTTTCCTCTATCGAGGGTAATTGTTGGGCTCTTAATGTAAAACCATTACTACCGGTTTGCAGGCTATATTCAAACGGCTTGGCTTCGGTTGATGTTCTTAATGTTCCCGGATATCTTAGAGTAGTTGAGGAACTAGCCTCTTTTAACACTTCAAACTCTTCGCCAGATTCCTCCTCGCCTATGGGGCTTATTTTTGGCGAAGGCGGCTTAAAACTTTGAGGAGCTACATCTGATATTACATAATTTTTTATTTGTTTTTTAACATCTTTTGAATTTGTTTTTGATTTTTTATCCTCAGTAAATTCATTGCTCTTAAGACCACCATAAATATCATAACTTTTCGACTTAAACTCACTATTAGATTTATCGGTTTGCGATCGTACTAAGTTACCACGCGGACTGGTGGCGGCATAGCTTTCAGATGCATAAGCAGCTCTATCGTTAGGTGCTGTTTTAAAGTAAGTACCCGAATTGCGAGTTTTTGGTGGCTCAGCACTTTGTACTTGAACATTTTGACTCTCATCAAACACAGTCTCAACATCTTCTAGACTCTGTAAATTTGCATCTTTAGGGGCTCTTGTTTTTTTAGATGCTAGCACCTGTCTAGAGTGTGGATGTGCTTGTGCAATTACTCTTGCCGTGGAAATTTCGGGTTCAATAACAACCTTTTGAGTGGAATATTTAGGAAGTTTTGGTTTGGATGTGGAAGTTGGGTTTGGTTGTGGTGTTGGGGTGGGAGAATGAGTTGGATTAAGAAAGGTAGTGGTAATAGTAGAGGGAGTTGTGGTCTGGAATTGTGTGGTGGGTTCTGGTCTTAAATGTTTTTGTGACTTTGGTTGTTGTAGTTGTTCTGGTTGTTGTAGTAATTTTTTATTTGCATGCGTTTGTTTGGATCTGTTGGAGAAATCCACATTATCCGTTAATAGAGTTAGTAAAAACTTTTCAGTTTTATTGGCCTTAATTAAAGGTAGAAATTCTTGTTGTTCTTGTACAAGTGATGTGATTGTAGTTGTTGTTGTTGATGTTGTTGGTAATTGTAATGTTGTTGATGATTTTGTATTTATCAATTGCAATTGAGATTTTTGTTGTTGTGCATTTCTATTGTTATAGTTTCTATTATTGTTGCTATGATTTCTTAATTTGCCAATATTAAATATGATTTGCTCATTATCATTCTCTTGAGAGTTATAATGATAATCTAAGGACTCTACTTGATGCAGATGGTCATTGTTATTGTAATAGAGTGGATTTTTACGATAAAAACTACTAAGTTATTTTTTTTTGCACGAATGAAAATAAAGAATTAGAGCGAGAGAGAGAGAGAGAAAGAGAAACAAAGTGGTGGAAACACAAAGGTTAAATAGTAGAGATAGATTATTAACATACAAACAAGTTCAGTTCAAATGATAAGGACAAGGCACAGTGGTCATGATTGATATATATTAAAAAAAAAAGAAAAAAAAGAAGTTTGTTTAATGTTTAAAAAATGTTTTGTTATTGTACTTATTAAAAAAATAATCTAACTAAACTTCTATTCTTCTCACTGGTTGATTAAAACTTTTGCTGTAAAAAAAAACAATTTTATCTTTCGTCTAATACCAAAAAGGCATGCATTTGTTTGGATAAAGGTGGCAGGAAAATACAATAAAACACTTAACATACTCATGCTAAGCACTCAACATGCAATAGGTCAATGGGACATGGTAGGGGTTTGAGACTGTAGACTTTTCATGCATAATGAGGCAGAGGTTATTTTTGGAGTAATAAATAAAAACAATTTGGGACTTTTTTATGTCTTGTGAAATGAAACCATAACTCAGGTTAAAATATTGGAGTTAAAGCGAATTTCATGATTTTCGTACGGGTAAGTTTAAGGAATGTTATACATTTTTTTTTCGAATATTTTATTAACCTATTAAACTACAAATATCAGTGGGTCTTAATATTTTTATATTTCTGTTTTCAAATAAATAATGAGACCATAGTCGATTACCATGATACATATATATATATGGGAAATATGCTTCTAATTAAAAAGTCATAAAGAGCGCTGTGAATTTACTTTAAATAGATTTTTATTATGACTTGTTTGCTTCGTGGAATATAAAGTCCAGCAAAACAGTCATAATGAAAAAAGCTTTTATCAAGTTAACCGAACTTTGACAGTTTTCAATTCGGGTAGGTACTTATTCCACATCTATACTGGTCTTGTAATGAAAGGTATCTCTAACTAAAATAGTGACACTTCCAATGCACAATTTTTATACCGTGCAAATTCAAACAATTTTACTTTTGACTCCTTCTCGTTCTGGACATCTATATCGCTTCCTTAAGCTGGCGTTAACTACAACCCTAGAGAGTGCAACTATAATAAGTAAAATAAGGACTAAAGGCTCAGTTAGCCGGGAGTAACAGTAACGTTGAAAATCAGCTGATTCATTTTGTTGTATGTAAAGCAATTAGAACGATTACAGTTAGCAGTAAGATGTTACGTCACAATCTGTAAGAAATAGATTGGTCTTACCTTTTTACGGTAAGGTTACTTTTACTGTTACTCCCGGCTAACTGAGCCTTAATACTAATTTAAAAAAGTTGTCTCTTTGAAAAAGTTGCCATATTTGAACTTCTCACCAAAAATATTTCAATGTTTTGGTTAGTATACTCAATATTGGTGAAAGAAGACAGACTATAACATGTTTGGCGTCTTTAAGTGAGAATTTGATCTTTCGTGCGGTTGGCTTGAATGGTAACGTTAAGTTTGTCGAATGTTTATTTAATATTACGTTAGTTAAAGATGTTTGAAAAGGAAACTGTTCTATACTGCGTCTCCACGTAGCAATTTGTATTGCTAAACGTCGGCAGAACAATGGCGCAATAATTGCTGAATATACACTCCACTTCACATGAATAGGTGCAGTGTTTTAGCAATCAACTTAAGCTTTCCGCTCTCAAGATAATTCATGGAGAGGATTATGTTGTACTTTTTATTAAAGGTTTAACAATTGAGAAAAAGAGTGTAAACAAAGAAAAGTCGAAAAAGTACCGTAAGATTCAATGTGAGCTTCATTTCATAATATGTGATTAAAAATGCTTATTATTTTTGCGTCAGTTGAATAGG
Organism: Pollenia angustigena; assembly: GCA_930367215.1. Classification (NCBI taxonomy): domain Eukaryota; kingdom Metazoa; phylum Arthropoda; class Insecta; order Diptera; family Polleniidae; genus Pollenia; species Pollenia angustigena. The sequence goes on along the minus strand of OV884057.1, from coordinate 179,904,844 downwards.
TGCAGCCGTTTAAAAGTCATTGTATGGTAATTTCTGTAAAGTTGAACTACAAAAAAGCTTAGCATTTTTTTTAAAACCAACAACACAAATTAATTTTGATCGGTTTTAATTGGAAATGGGCCGTGGTAAATCATTAACGGTCGAAAAGAAGGCAAAAATCGATGCCTATGAGGATCAAGGTCTCTCCGGCCGTGAAATTTCCAAAAAAATTAATAATAGTGGTAACGTTGTGTGGAATTACTTAAGGAATAAAGAAAAATATGGCAAAAACATGAAAGGAAGGCAAACAATGGCCACAACAGCTACAGAAAGGCGACATATTATAAGAATAGCTTCCAATTCGAGTGACTCTGCTGCGAAAATCAAAGCAAAAAGTGGTTCCAATGCTAGTGTTTCTTCAGTTAGAAGAACATTTAAAACGAATTAAATTGCAGAAAAAAACAACATTAAACTAGCAACGTAAGGAATTACGTTTGAATTTTTGCAAAGAACACATGACTTGGAAGAGTGAGTGGAATAAAGTAGTTTTCTCAGATGAAAAAATGTTAAATTTTGATGGACCCGATGGTTTTAACTACTACTTTCATGATTTGAGGAAGGAAGAACGTTTTTTAGCCCGTGGCCATAGTGGAGTAGGTGGTGTAATGGTCTGGGGTGCGATATCGTACTATGGAGTCATAGACTTGGAATTTCAAACTACGAAAATGACAGCAAATTCTTATAAATCTATTCTGCAAACAGCGTTTCCAAAATTTCAAGACTTGTTTGGACCCATCCCATGGACTTTCCAACAGGATAATGCTCCTATACACACCGCAAGGATTATTAAAACGTGGAGAAGCGAGCAAAATGTTGAATTGCTGCCATGGCCACCATACTCCCCGGACTTAAATATAATTGAAAACGTGTGGGGATGGTTGTCGCGGAAAGTGTATGAGTCTGGACAGCAATTTGATGACCGAGAATCTTTAATTGCTGCAATAAAATCGGCGTGGTCGCAAATTTCGCTACAATATTTATCGCAATTGTATAACTCTCTTCCAACTAGAATTTATGAGATAATTTTGTCGAAAGGCGGCAGTACACATTATTAAAAAATTAATAGAAAATAAAACTAATTTACAAAACTTTGTTGTTTTCGTGTCTTTTAATAGTTTTTTTTACCGTTTTTCGCTTTTTTTCAATAAGCACCTATTCAACTGACGCAAAAATAATTAGCATTTTTAATCACATATTATGAAATGAAGCTCACATTGAATCTTACGGTACTTTTTCGACTTTTCTTTGTTTGCACTCTTTTTCTCAATTGTTAAACCTTTAATAAAAAGTACAACATAATCTTCTCCATGAATTATCTTGAGAGCAGAAAGCTTAAGTTGATTGCTAAAACACTGCACCTATTCATGTGCAGTGGAGTGTATTACTAGAGAGCACGTGAAATTACTTTGCCATAAACAAACGCACAGAGAAATGAAATGTCATATAAATGACAACTGCTTTGACAGCAGATTGCTTAGCAATAATTGCTCAAGCAATCAGAAGAGAAAGCATTGCGCAAAACACGTAACAAATTTAATGGAGCCATAAAATTTTACGTTTTCCGCGATAAATAATGCTACGTGGAGACCCGGGGTAAGGTGCAGAAAAAGTTCAGTTGTGAGTATCGCCGGTAATACGTACACGCATCGAAAATCCTTTTTCAATATCGTCACCTGGAACAAAAATATTTTTGACGAACAATTTTAAACATATTATGGTTAATTTTAATATATTATTGTTACCGGCAAATCATATTATAGTTAAATTAGTATTTCAGAAGAAAAAGCCACAACCATATTATTTTTGCGCTAAACATATTATGGTTCAATATGACAATAATGTGCTTACCTACTTACAATTGATTGGTTTATTTTAACAATAACAATTAACAATAGTTTAAAGTGAAGGAAATAACAACCATGCTATTGTCAATATTTGTGTTATTATTGACCAGACATGTTCGGATACAACTTAAATATGTTTGCAGCTTCTGGATCAAAGGCTTATTTAACCATAATACGGTTGCCGGTGATAATAATATGGTTAATTTGACAAAAACTTCTTTTTCGTTAAAAACTGTTTTTTTTGGAGTTGACTATATTGAAAAATGTTTTTTCTCTGGGTATAGTTGCTACATAAGCGTCCAATTTTTAGACTTTATATAATACATAATACCTTTTGAAGAACTTTTTATTTAAACCTGTGCTGCGTGATTCTTTAAGAGAAAGTTTGGCAATGCTCTCTACTTAAATTATCCGATTCCTTGTTTAAACATAATGGCGTTAATTTAAGTGTTTTGTTTTTTAAGAAGTCCTTTTAAAACGATTTTTTTGTTCAATCTTGAATTGCGTTATCTTTTTACAAAAAAATTCGCTTCCTTTCTAATTAATTTACAAATACGTTGTTAAGGGTAGATTACACTATTATACTTTGTATTAATACATGTCAAAATCTCAAGTAATTTGACAAAGTGTGATAGTGGGAATGCAATGTGTCACGAAAATGTTTTTTGAAAAATTTCTAAACAATAATACTTTTCATTGGATCAGGGTTGCATTTTTTTTCATGTGTGAGTGTTTATACTTTGTGTGATGGTGTAAACACAAACTTTCATGTTACATTAGATTTTTTGACAGTCGCAACAAAACTCATTAGATTTCTATCTCACAAAGTATTATGGAATACGTAAGACTTGTGAGATAGTGTAATCTAGGCTTTAACACTTTGTTTATAGTTTCATTTAGCACAGAGACATAAGAACTCCTAAGAGCATGATCTACCATATTTTCAAATCAGATATATTATTTCTTTTTTAATTTCTTACCAAGAATGACAAACATGCAAATACATAAACATATTTCTATTACTAATAATTTTAAACATGCTTCACATTCGTTGTTATAATTTTATATGCAAAAATATGTCGTTTTGAAACATGACTATTTTCAGATAGAACTCCTCAATGTTTACTGGGACATTTTTTGGTATGTGATCGTGTAGATTATAGAAAGTGTAATTATGAGTGTGTTTTAGGAATGTGTAACTGTGTAGGCAAATGTATGTTTTACTATGAATCAAGCCAATCAAATCTACTTTTATAGATCAAGAGATAGATGAAAAAAAGATAACTAAAGAAGTTAGAAATGAATTTGGGATGGACTTCTTTAATAAATTATTATTTAGGTAAAATTTAAGGAAAATACATATTTTTTTTTTTTATAAATTTCCTGTTTTAATTCTTATTTAAGCAATATTTTTTTTAAATGTGATGATTTTTGATAAAAATAACTAACTAATAATATGAAAAAAAAAAATGTTTTTGTTGGACGGCAGAAATAGAACAGAGAGGGAGAGAAAAAAATACCTTGAGTTGGTTGTGGTAGTTGAAGGACTAGTAGTTTTGCTAAATTTTGTGGTTGAAGGTTTGGGTGTAGTTGTAGTGGTGGATGTAGTTGTACTAGTGGTGGTAGTGGTTGAAGAAGTAGTACTTGTTGATGTAGCAGCCTTTGTTGTGGTTCTGACCGTTGGAGGCTGTGTTGCTAAAACAATTTCAGGTCTTGAATTTATTCTATTCTTCGCTTTTGCAATCAGAGAATTTTGTAATTTTGTACCAATTACATTGTAATCTTCATTATTGTTTAAGGTTGTCTTAACCTTCGGCTTGTACGTAGTCAAAGTTGGAGCTGGAGTTTGCACTTTATCATTGTAATAATAATCCGGATCATCAACATATTCTGTTTCGTAAATGTACTCATCGGGATCATTAAGATTCAAGGACGGCCTTGGTGTGGTTAAAGTACTATAATAATTACGTTCATCGTTTCCATTAACGAGAGTGCGCACAGTCGATGAGGGACCACTACCTAAAGTTTGTATAGATACTTGTTCTTTCCTGTAAAGTGTTCATTTGTAGAAATAGTTTTTTTTTGAGATTTTGATTGGAGGGTTATATTTTTTGTAAGTTGATGGGTTGGTTGGGGGGATAGAAATAGAAATAAAATTTTGATGTTTCTCTTTAGTATTTGTTATGGTTTGTTTGTGTTTGTAGGAGTGGGGTCTTGTAAAACTCATTTTTTTTTAACGATTAAGGTGAAGATTGTATTTTTGGTCCTAAGTTTGTACTTATTTTTGGTACGTTTCTTAGTTTGCTTTGTTTTTAAAACTTATAAGAAGCATGCCTTTTATTTACTCATGACCCTAAATTATGGCTTTCATGTTTTATTGTTTTTTATTTAAATTTTTGTTAGACTTATGTTAATTATTTTTAATTTTTTTTAAGTATTTTTGAATTATATGTTTGAGTAAAACAATTATTTTTTATTTATATATTTTTTATAAATGTTTGTATGCGTGTATATATTTCTTCTTTGTTTGTTAGCTTGGGCTTATGATATTGAAAAAGTCTTAAACTTACCTTGATGGTGGTGATCTAGTGGGTTGATCATAGGCATTATCTTGTTCGATCTGTAAAGCGAAAAATTGTTTTAAAAATAGATTATTCATTAAAACAAAATAAATAAAAAATAGGAAATTACTTAGCTTGAACTAGAATTTTCTTTCTGAAATGAATCAATCCCTTTTCTCGAAATGATTACCGTTACCGACATTTTGAATAAAAAAAAAATTATTTATGATTAAAATCATGTTTTCTAACCAACAAAAGGTCAAAATTATTAATAGCGTCAAATATATAAGATGTTCCATTTGATCGTCAGTTAGGCCTACAATTTTTTGTTATTCCAATTGATCGTAAGCGACACACAGTGGTAGATTTTTGCTGCTTAGTCAATTAAAATATTAAGTGAGATTATCTACATAAGTATACTTCAGGTTCTTGTATATAAAATATAAGTTAATTGCAAAAACTCTTTCTGTAAATCTCGTGTTTTACGCTTACGATTATTTCGCAAAAAGGGATCGATAAATTAATTTATTAATAATGTAATATAGTTTTACATTGTTTTACTGAACTAGAACTAACCTAGAACTGAACTAAAACTGTACTAGAACTGAACTAGAACTAAACTAGAACTGAACTACAACTAAACTAGAACTAAACTAGAACTGAACTAGAACTGAACTTGAACTGAACTAGAACTGAACTAAAACTGAACTTGAACTGAACTAGAACTAACCTAGAACTGAACTTAAACAGTACTAGAACTGAGCTAGAACTGAACTAGAACTGAACTTGAACTGAACTAGAACTGAACTAGAACTGAACTAGAACTGAACTAGAACTGAACTAGAACTGAACTAGAACTGAACTAGAACTGAACTAGAACTGAACTAGAACTGAACTAGAACTGAACTAAAACTGAACTAGAACTGAGCTAGAACTGAACTAGAACTGAACTAGAACTATAACTGAACTAGACCTGAACTACAACTGAAATTGAACCAAACTAGAACTAGAGCTAAACTAGAACTAGAAAATATTTTTCTTATTTTTATGTAAAAACTAAATTTTTAACACTTTTATTTGAATTTAGAGAATTTTGGAAGAAAGGACCTTATATAAGAGCTGTGGTCCGTAATAGATCCGTACCACAACAGTATTTAATTTTTATTTTTTTGTAAAAGTTTTTGATCAAATTTGTATCTTAATTTCACACTTTTGTGAGAGATTAATGAAAAGTGGTTACACAGAACTATTTTCGTTTTAGAACTATTTTTATGGTGATATATATCGAGCCCTTCCGAAAAAATGGCTTAAGCGACATCATTTTCAATTTTCTTTCTGTCTTAATAAATGTGTTGCCAATTAACACTTGCATCATCTGCTAAACTGTCTTCGTCGCAGTACCATATGTGTTCATTTGTTCATCTTTATTCGATTTTATAGCAAAAACAATTTTAGCTTAAGCGACAACCTTTATACAAAAGTTTTATGAAATAAAATAGAAAACCTTAATCTGTAAAATTGTGCTTTTGTTGCCTAAGCTTTTTTGCGGCAAGGGCTCGATATGTAGATAGTTTTCTCAAAAACAAAATACTATTGTTGTATTTTTAATTTATGTGAGAGTTTTTGTAAAGAACAATATAAAATCTTAAATCTCTTTTTAATTACCTGAGCTATTAAATCATCATCATAGTCAGCATTATACACTAAAGGCTGTTGGTTTGATTGATATGTGGGTCTCTCTTGTGGTTGAGGTCTAGGTTGGGGTTTATAAGTTTCTCGTAACGCAGGAAGCTGCGATTGCGGTGCTGGTGTGGTAAATATTTCCAAAGGACGATAAGTCGACTGTTGTGGTTGTGATCTAATAGGTTGTTGATACTGCTGTTGTTGTTGTTGCTGTTGAGGCTGTTGGCGGTGTTGCTGCTGTTGTCGTTGTTGTTGTTGCTGATTTTGTTGTTGATATTCTATATCCCTATACAAATCAATATCATCGTCATAAACAGAATAATAAGTATCATAAGGACTAAGTTCAGATTGTTGAACATTATCGTTTTGTGTTAATAATGATTGTTGTTGTGGTTGTTGGGTTTGTTGTTGTTGAGTTTGTAATGTATGTTGTTGTTGTTGTTGCTGATGTGGTATATAAGATACAACATCATGGTTTTGATTATTATTGTTATTGTTGTTAAGATTACTATAAGACGCAGATGTATTATAATAATTACGATTCTGACTAAATGGTTGGGGTTGAGCTAATGTCGGTAATGGTGGTGATAATTGTTGTTGGTATTGATGTTGCTGTTGTTGTTGATTACGATTTTGCGTTTGTTGTGAAGGTATAGTTTCAACAATCACTTGTGGCTGTTGTTGGGACTGATGGTGATTAAGGTGTTGTTGTGGTGTTGGTCTAGCCGTCTGTATGAAAATTGTTCCTGGTGTCGCCGTTTGTGATTGTATGGATGATGATGGCGATGAAGTTTCAATTCTACTTTTGTTATTTTTTACAGTTTTGATAGTGTTGTTTTAATGTTTGTATAAAATGTTTGTTCATGTTTTAAGTGTCAGTTAATTAATTTTTTATATTTTTTTTAAACCCCAATGAATATTTACAGAAAATTTGTTTTTATTTTTTTATAATGATGTATTAAATTAAAATGGTTTATAACAATGATATATTATTTTATTTATTTTTTTACATTTGATAAAAACAATTTTGGATTTTTTCGATATATACAAAAGAAAAAATGGAAAAAAATAATAAAAAAATGTTGAATTAGTTTTTATACAACTTTCTTTAGATTTTTTATGTTTTTATACAAAAAAGTAATGGAGTTTAGTAAAAGCGTTTTTAAAGAATAAAAATTTAAGAGTAATAGAAAAAAAGATTAGAATTAGCAAAAATTAAAGGATGAGTTTGTTAGAAAATATTAGTAAATGAGAGAGTTAAGAGAATAGAAAGAGATCCTGAGAGAAAAAGTAATCGATTGTGTAAAAAAGAGTTGCCATAGTTTAAAAATAATATCTCTTCTAAAATAGTTTGAATAAAAAAAAAAAAATGTATTTAAATTTGCTTAAGCCTACCTCGAACTGAAGTTTTTTTTATTAATCAGCTTATTATTTTATTAAGTAAAATTACATTTATATTAAAAAAAAAACTTTTATTTTTCTTTTTAGAAAATTGCATTACTTTATAATATTGACGTCACTGAAATATATCATCAATTTCAGGGTAAGTTACATAAATTATGTTATTTATTATGGATAACCAGGGAAAGTTTTTATATGCACAACAAAGTTAAAAAAATGCAAGCATTAAGGCTAAAAAAAAAAAAATAAAAGAAATTTGCTCACCAGCAAAAGTTTTGATATCGTTTCATACAAGACTTTTTGAGTATTTGCAATTCTCATTCACTCTGCAGTTCTATTTGCTAGTATCTTTGGCTTTTCTAAAATTTTTTGGTAGAATGTTGCTTAATGATCTTGCCTAAGTTACCAGTAAAATGCGAGTAGGAACTAGCTTATCCGCCAACAATAAGTTTCAGTGTATTTATCAAGAATACAAATTGGGAATTAATCACGACGAACGAAATCTTATTAATTGAAAATTTTGTATACCCAAAAATTACTTTGATAAAAAGCAAAAACTTAACTAAAAAACTTTTATATATTTTAATTGATAGATAGGAATTTGGCAATAGTCCATCACTTTTTGCATATTACACTTAAAAATGTAGATACTATTTTTTTGCAATTGTAAGTTGTTTTAAAGTTAAACGAATATATTTCTGTAGTTCGGAATAAAAATGCGCAACATATTTTTAAGTTTTTTTTTGCTTTAATGTTGATTAGTGTTATTAGAGGTTGTCCTTAAAGATCTTAGTAGCGTAGTAAATGACACAACATTATAATTTTGATATGAAATTTATTGCTGAATTTCGAAATATGTACTTCTATGCATACAAAAGGTTTTTCTAAAAATCCTGCAAAATATGAAAACTTATTGTCTAAGCAAAAAGCTTTAGCAACAGGTCCTGTTGATATTATTTATTTATTATATTTTAGCTAAATTAGCCGAGCAATAGTAATTAGTAGTGAACAGCCCGTAGTAGTGAAACAGACTAGAGTCTCTGGCGGGAATCGAACCCGCAACCCTCGCACTGATAGACTTGTTCCCTACCAACCAGCCTACCGGGGCACCCTACATAAGTATATGGATACAATTTAAATCCATTATTTTTTAGATTACGTACTCAGCACTTCTTCAGCAATAGCTATATTAGGTATAACCGATGTATTGAGGTATGCCTGAGGAGGAGCGCAAAGGTCTTTAAGGTATTTATAATGTCGGATAGCCAGGCCTCTCTCAGAGCCCTATCTGTGTGAAGTCCAGGTTGGTCATGGACTGTTTTGCATCGCTGAACGACCTGGGGAAACACAATGATTTGAATTTTTGTTGGGTACCCGGCCATGAGGGCAACGAAAGGGCTGCCTGCTTGGCAAACTTAGGCTACTTGTTGTCCTATTTACGGTACACTGTGGTCTCAAATACCATTAGTTTATAATGAGTAATGTTGGTACCAAGATATTCAAATTCTTTGAGGTTGATGACGAAACATCTCTTCTGCTGCTGTCTCGCCTTGGGGACTTCAAGACGGAAATTTTTCGGGGGGCTAATGATGAGCCTAACTGAAGTTTATAATCTTGCACCGGGCAGGGTGAAAGGTGAAATTTTAATTTTTTTCAAATATTTTTGCACTATTTTTGTCCCGTAGCAGTTAAACTGTGGGATATTTAGTAAAGTTATCTTCAGAAAAATATTTTTAGCTATTTATATTTCATAATTCCTCAGAACATTTTAATACTTATTTATGTACTAAGTGCCTTAAAATACCTAAAGTGTAGAAAAATGTTAATTGTTTTTTTTGGGCCATAACTGCATGCAAAATTTAGTCTTTAGAATTCTTCCAAACATTAAAAAAAAAATTAATTAATCAATATCAAGTTTCGGTGACCAAAATTAATGTTCACACAACAACGTTCAACAGTTTAGCTAAGTTTTAATGACATGCTCAGATAGTATGTTTGAGTTGGCATAACATGTCATAAAGGCCCAAATACACTGATCAAAATACTCATCAAGCATTGTGGAAATATTAGTGAAAATGTGTTTTTAAGTGTCACATCGGCGATGCAGGATGGAAAATCAAAAAATTTAGATATGATGGCGAATATTAGGTCCAGCACACGTACACGTGTGAATTCGCCTGCTGGACAAGCATTTGGCCCTTAATACCTAATTTTAATTTATACGACATAACAATGTATAAACATTTTCAGAGTGAAATTTTAACAACCTCAAAAACCTTTCGAAACATATCCATTTCAAACAAGTTTTTTTTTTTTTTTTTTTTTTTCCAATACTGGACTTGGCAACTCTTAAGCGTTTTACATCGATCCTTAAAGTATTTTTTTTTTAAGTGATGAGTTTGATGTCCACTAAAAAGTTCTTAAACGCCCATACATTTTTCGATACTACTTTAGAAATAATACTTAAGCACTATGAAAACATTTTATTTTAATATGGCAACTTTGTTTTCAATAAGATGATAAATTTCTAAAACTAGAAACAATTTTCTTTCGTATTTGATTTAAAATTTTTAAAATTTATCATCTCTGTAAATCGCATAACTATTAGATATATACAAAATTAAATTTCTTTCAATCTCTATCATGAGGTGAAGTCGTCCCTTTTTATTTTAGTCAAAGTTTAATACATTTTCTTTTGGTTTTAGTTCAGTTAAAACTGTACAGGGTTGTTTTTTAAGGTTAAGGTTTTTTTTATCTCAATTTCCAGACAGTAACGGTATTCACATAAGTTTAAACAAAATATATATTTACAGGTTTGTTTAATAAAAAAGTGTCGTTTTGTTGAAGGTTTTTTTTTTGGTTTATTCATCACTGTTTTGGGATAAACAGGAAAATACAAAGGTAAAACATTTGCCCTCACACATAAATGTAGGGAACAGGGTTAAGAACACAATTAGTTTTTTTTTTTTCATATTTGTTGGTTGTTGTAGTTTGGCATACATACATAAAGTATTATTATTATAAATTATTATTTTTTTTTTTGTAAAACACTGTACCTGCTACTATTGCCGTTAGTGTTTATATTGCTGCCAGTTGCTGTATTGGAGCCCATACTGTTAGAAGCCAATGCTGTAGGACGTTTTCTTTGACGTAAAGGTTTTTCCTTTAAGTATAAAGTCATAGTTTTTGTAGCTGTATTGAATTGATTGTTGTTCGCATTCGAACTGCTGTTGTTGTTGCTGTTCGAAGACGATTGCCATCTATTTTGTCCGCGGAAACGATTTGGTCTTATGGTATAACGCACTCGTGGCGCTGAAGTCATAGGTCGTGCAGTTGTAGTTGTGGTTGTTGACATGGTAGAAGTTGCTTTTGCCGTGGTACTAGAGGTCATTTGTGTTGTTTTTGTTGTTGTTGTGGTTGATACCGTGGGCTTAACACTAAGTTTAGGTATTTGAGGATCTTTCTGCCTTGTAGGCAGTTTTTGTTTAATCTCTTGAAAATAGTCTGTAGGGAAGTTGATAAAGGACGGTATTTGATTAGGATTGGCTTGGACATTAGCTTGCGGCTGATAGAATTGTTCGAAATTGGATGCGAAGAAAGGTCTTCTAGTAGTTGTAGCTTGAAAATAGCCAGTAATATAATTTGGATTATTTTTGTTTGGGTTTTGTGTGGGCTTTGGTCCAGGCATCATTTGCGATCTGGGTGGAGCCATTGTCTCTGTCATGGGCATGTATGGTGGCATTTCCGGGGGTGGCTTAACATCTTCGTCAGCATCAATGCCCGGAGATTCATTATCCTCTTCTTCCTCATACTCATCATAATATTCATCTTGATTGAGTGTGGAGGAGAAAGGTATGTTTGTTGTTTTTGTTGTAATAGGTTTATTTAAACTATTAAGAAAACTTTCATAGCCTTTAATGGGTCGCTTAGTTGTTGTTGTAGTCTTCAATTGTACTTCGTTAATATTTAGGACCGGTTGGGCAGGTTTTATATTTTCGGGTATGAGATTGCTTTTGGAAGACTCTAAAGGCTTATTGACGGCCTTAAAGTATTTCAACATGTCCGCCACAGCTGGATTAAGATGAACCATATCTTTTGTTTGCAGATCTGAGAGAAAATCTGGCAGATTAAATTGTAATTTCAAAGGATTATTCGAAGTGGTTTCCTCAAAGGGTTTATTATGGATAGTTGTTGAAATAGGCGTGCCAAAGGTCTGATATGAATCCGGTATGGTTGAAGAGGTATTACTATAAGTAATATCGTTATGGAATTTACCAAAATCTACATAATCTCTCTGTTTCAACACTAGCTTAGGAGCACTAACGACATTAATGTTCGAATTTGAAGGAGCCGAAGTGGTAAAATCAAAGTTAAGACTTTGAGGCTTTAAAGTGTTGTAGAAATTCTTCATTTTTTGATTTGCAATTAAATTATACTTGAAGTAACTACTTTCGGTGGTGGAAGGTATAATATTGCTAATATAAGGATTGTTAGTTTGATAGTTTTTGATTGGCTGTTGTGGGAAATTTTTATTATTGTAAAATCCTCCCATTGTGCTGATTTGCGAAAAATGAGAATGTGGTGTAACTTTTTGCGTTGTAAACTTAAAATCGTTGGATGATCTTAAAGTAGTTGGTTGATTATCCAAATGGAAATAACTGAAATTTTCAGCTTGTAGTTTCTTACGCTGCTCTTTAAGCTCTTGGAGAGATTTCAAGATATAGGGCAGTAAATCCGTATTTTTAAGGTAAGAAGGCTTAGAAGTGGTACTACTAGTCGAAGTTGGACTATAATATTTGCCTACTACAGGGCGGAAGTCATCTTGGCTGGGTGTGTTTTTTGGTGGTGGCAAAGACAGATTGTAACCTGTATAAACCACTTTGGGTTTTTGCTGTTTATAGCTGCTAGATTGAGGAAAACTTTGTTGAAAACTATTGGGTTTAAATTGAGAATTGACTGAGTTAAGTGTAGCATATGTTGATGTAGAGGGTGGTGACAAGTAGGGATTGAAAGCTCCAAACGAATAAGAAGATTGAGGTTGTTGGAAAGGATGAGCGTCTATAGAGCGATAGTTAGTGCCCGCAGATCCTCCCAACCAATGGGATCTGGAGGGTCCAGAAAAAGGTCTTAGTTGTCTTACAGTACGTGAAGTTTCTGCTGCTGCATTGTCTCCCGTATCAACATATTCGATGTCCTCAGGTTCCCGGGAAAATGCAAAAATTGCAGTTTTGCTTTCTTGATTATTAGATGGTCGTAAGCCGGTTTTTTCGTTAAGATTTTGAGATTTATTCTGTTCCTGGAAACGAGCTTCTATTGTAGGAACCTTTGAGACCTCTTCTAAGCGATCTTGAGGTACTTCTTTTTTCGAAATATTATTAATATTATCGGAGTTAGACGAAGTTTCCAAATTCTGAGATACACTTTCTGTTGCTTCAGAGTTTTGCAGAGGTTTCGAATCCATAGAGGATTTCCTGTAACTTTTATTCTTTTCTATGTTTTCCTTCAGCTGCTGTTCCAATAATATTTGGGCAACTTTAAGTTCCTGAGTAACTTTTGTTTGCATTAATTCCATTAAATCATCCGTTGTTGAGGTTTTTACTTCCGGCCCATATAACTCCTTAGCCAAACTCTCTATTTCCAACATAGTCTCATCCGCATTTGAAGAAAATTTCGAAGAATATTTAACAAGTTTAACATCTTCTGCATGAGAATCTATTTGAACTTTTTCCTTATGTTCTTTTGCTTCTAAATTTTCGTTCTCAGCATTTGATTTGGCTACAATTTTGTCTATGGCGGCCAACCCTAAATCACGTTTAATACGTTTGTGCGCATTGAGGTCAAGATCTTTGGAGTCTAAAACAAAAACGTTTTCTAGTCCATTGTTGAGCAAGTCAAGGTCTAGTAGTAACATGTCAGTTCTAATGTGTGTGTGCGTGTTATTTTTTGTTTGTTTACCATAGAACGTATGCAGTTAGTTGATGTTATTGTCGGTTAACATTTTAAAGTTATTTCAATTTGAAACGTCAAAAAAGTGCAGTTGCAAATGCATTTAGTTTTTTTTTTTTTATTTGGTTGTAGTAGTTATTTGAGCGATGAGATAGAATTTTGAAAAAATTTATTAAAATTTTTGTCGTATTTTTTTTTTTAATAAAATATTGAAAATAAAAATAGAAAAAGAGCATTAAAATGAAATTGAAAATAAATATAAGCATTTTTTATTTTTATATTAATAAAAAAAAGCCAAGTGAGAAATAAATAGTGAATAGTGAAAATTGTATTTTGTACTTTTTTCAGATGGTTTTTGAAATGATTTCTCTGTTTTTTTTTGATTTTTACTTACCGGTATTGTGTACCAAAATTATACGAACTAAATTTGTCATTATTAGGTATGGCATTGATGCTGGCTTGATGTATGATACCATCACGATCTTTTTGCACTTGACTCACAGTACTGGGTTGGCCACGATAAACACGTTGTTGGCGATCATTTTCTTCTTCTTCGACAGGCGGCAGGGTTTCATGGGCATCAGCGTAGAGCTTAAATTTTGGAAAAAACATGAAAATTTATAAGAATTTAATAAAAAGTATTTAATGGAATTTAAATTTATATATTTTGTTACATAAAATCTAAAAAGTTCTGCAAAACACATTGAACACATCTAACAGAAAAAGCCAAATGAAAAATTAATCAAAATGTTTCTTTTGTTTGGGGACCCTGTATAAAAAGTAGGGAACGTCTACCATAAAAACTTAGTTTTCCACTCATAGAAGAAATAAATCAAGACCGAACCGAAAAAATAATTTCATCTTATAGTAGTGGTTTAGAAACCAAAGAAATAGTTGGACTAGATTTACTAGATCCGTTTGTTTGGTTCCTGCTGTGCAATGTTAAAAACATGAAGCGAAACCAAGAAATATATGCGCACAGTGTACCAAAAATCGTTAACTTATTGCTTTTATTTTTCTGATTTATTCCTATTTTAAAAAATTTCGAGAGTTTATTGTAAAACATTGGTACAATATAAATTAATTCAAAGTATTGGCCATCGCTAGCTGTGATCTTTTTCCTAAATTTGTCTAAAGTGAAGCTTTTTGCATCGATCAAAACAAATGGTTGTCAGGACTTTAAGGTGGGTGAGCCAAGATTTTTCAGCCAAAGTTTGTGGTTTGTACTTTCTACTGTAATCGTTTATCCGATTTTAGTAAATCCTATTAAATAGAACCCTTCTAATTTTACCAATTACCTTTGCGCCATTGATGTACGTCTTTTGGCTAATAAATCACTAAATGTTTAAACGTTAAAGGATACGTAGTTTAAACTCAGCAGTAGTAGATCAGTGTCCCATGTGTTATATGTATGTAGTTTAAAAAGTTTTACGATAAATGTGGCCAAATTCATTAGGTCTGTATTTGTAGTTCAAAGTCTTAATTATATTTGCGTTTAGAAATGATTTGTATGTTAACTGATATAGATATGTTGGTTTAAACACATTTTAAACCAAAAACAGAGTTTAACTTGCTCTGATTTTTAAGCCTTAGACGTTGATTTGGCTTGCTGGCCAAGCTTCACAAATTATTTCGGATTACCTTAATGGATCCACTTTTTTATCTCAAGTAATAATTTTATGCAAAAATTTCTTTTTTTTTGTAGCTTTTAATTAGCATTTTGATCCTGCAAAATCGCCTAATGCTTGCAAACGTTTTGCAATTGCTGCTTTAAGGACGGCAAATTTTTTAATTTAAATCAATTTTTCTTTTAGTGTAGTGAACTAGTCTATCAGCGCCGGGGTAGCGGCTGGTTGCGGCTTCGATTCCCGGCAGAGACTGGTTTCTTCCCTGCAGACATGCGTAGATATTCGCAAGATTAGCTTAGGGAATTTAAAAAAATATTAAAATATTTATAGCACAAAGCTAGTTTAGCATTTTAATAAGTTTTATTTTGTGATATTAACGCCATGCTAAATCACACTAACTATTTACGAAAGAAGTGGTTACGCTTGTTTGGTTGAATATTAAACAAGTGTGACCATACCTTAAGTGAAAATATATTGCAGATATTTGCTCTTTAAAATGCCATATAATTTAATAAAGACAAAAACCACGTGCAACAGATACGCGGATCTGTTGTAAAAGATTAACATTTTTCGAATTTCCTAATTTTTTATTAATAAAAGTCTTAACTTATATTAGGGAAGTTTTAGTCTTTTAAATTGTAAGTTTAATATTTCTTAAAGCTTGGAACTTTATAAAAACTCGCAATACAAGTTTTGGAATACAAACAGGGTTATACATTTAGCGGTTTTAAAACCTCCGGTTTGGCAAGACTGTCAGCTGTTAAATATCTGTCATCTGAAATGTCATTTATTTCGTTGTGACCCAGGCAGAAAAAGACAATCACTACGACGCACTGTTTACCAAATTTACAATGTTGTCACAATATTAAAATGATAACCCCAAATGTGCGTCTTCCGACTCTTATTTTTAGTGTTGTCGCAGTACTGTAAATTTAAATTTACATTGTTGGATTCACGAATTTACAACGTAGTCACAACCATCTTCCGACTCTTATTTTCAATATTGTTACAAATATAAATTCGCTAAATAAAAAAGCAAAAATTTTTATATTTTCTAACCTAAAATAGTTTTTGTGTTTTCATTTTAATACGACACTATTAAATTAATAACACTAAATTTTTGTATATACAGCGTTGTAGCGGTATAGAATTATTATAAACACGGTATTAGAAAATTAAGGTTTAATTCTTGTATATACAGTGTTGTAGCGGTATAGTTTTATGGTAAATATGACTAAAGTCGTATATTTGTATTTAGGGTGTTGTACCTGTGTTGAATCTTATTAAAAAACTAAGGTTGTAATTTTGTATCTACAGTGTTGTGATGGTACCATATTTTTGGTAGAGTCACAATTTTGTATTTACAGGTTTGTGGCGGTACATAATATTTAGAAGAGTCGTAATTTCTGCCTGGGGAAGTGTCAAATATTTCGTCTAAAAACTGAAAACGTGTAAAAGTAGTTAACCCTTACTACAAAATTGGTGGTTCAAATGGGGTAACTTTTCGAGTATTAAGGGGTGATTATAGGCGTCATGATTGCCCTACTGTGCTAGGAATTTGCAAGATTATAAAGAAATTTAAAGTGACTTAAAGTATGATAACCAACTTTTTTTGCCCTGAAATTGAACATTATGAACTGAACGATATGTGGTTTCATCAAGACGGTTCCACGAGCCACATAACAGAACACAATCGCTTTTGGCTTTTCGAACGCGTAATTTCACGTTTTGATGACGATAATTGGCCACCAAGATCATACAATTTGATGCCGTTAGACTTTTTTATGGGGTGATGGCCTAGATACTGCCCGAAATGTATGAAAAAGTGGACAAAAACTAACTCAACAGGATCGACTGCTGCAACCAGTCTAAAGGCGATCACTTAAATGACATTGTTTATCCTAAGTAATGCCAAGGTCCACGCTTTATAACGAAAATAAGCGTTTCATCGAAATCATAGCTTTATTAGTGTTTACTAACTTTAATTTTGAAACCGTAAAATGAATAACCCGTTATTATAGATGTATATACCCATGTTCGTTTATTCCTCTAAGTTTTGGCGTTAACTTCAAAGTTAAATATTTAAATGGGGTTTCCCCTCCAAAACTCTTACCTTAGCGATTTCTTCCTGAGCGTCCAACAAATGTTTCGGTTGTCCTCTGGACGTAATAATTGGATTTGGTGAAACTTTCAATTCAGGTGGTGGTGGTATTGTCTGAACCTGAGCGTGTATAACCTGTGGTGGTTGTCTGTGATATTGTGGCGGCACTGTAGGTTTCAAAATCTGTTGAGGCGGTTGTGTACGTACCTCCTGGGGACTGGTAAATGCCGAACCAAAACGTATTCTACTTGGCACGTGTTGATTAGCATTTGTTTGCTGTTGTTGGCGTTGTTGTTGAGAACGACCTTCGTTGGTATCAACAACTTCACAGCCAACATTTCTTGGCCAATCACAAGTTTGTAACTCATGCGAGTACATCAAACCACCAGTGCAACTTTCTAATAAGGCACCACCGAAAACGCACACATAATACTGAGTGCAATCGGTGGGATGGGGATAATAGCCAAACTCCTCCGGACAATCGAAATTAACACCATTTGCCGAAGCGGAGGCTGATGAGGATGAAGAGGATTTGACATTAGTACCAAAGCTGGTGCGTGACCTGGTAATACGTGAGGATCTTTTGATTTGTGATTGAGCAGCTGCAAATGAAATAAATATTTTAAATAAATTTTAATATATTTGTTTATTACTGAAATTATCTTAAAAGCTTGAGGCTATTTAAAGTATTAAAACTTCAGCTTATGCTTTTAGTTAATTAATTATTTATTTATTTTTTATTTTAAGTTTTATTTGCACGTTTTTTGCTTTAAATTAAAAATTCTAAATAAGAAAAGGTCACTTATACCAGTTTGTAACTAGCGGCTACTTAATGTTTATTAAATGTAGATGCTACTTGTTGCAGCTATTACCTAATCGCACACACAAACATATGCATGTGAACATGTGTTTCCAACTAAGACTATGTTCATGCATAAATGTTTGTTTTTCTTAAGCAGAAGATCAATTGATCGTGTCGTATTGATGACACTTGTTAAGCTTCTAGTCTTTTTTTCTACTTTATGCTCTTTTGTTCTATTGCACCACTTTACAATTTGATTTGATTTAAATGTTTAATCTTGTGTATTGTAATGCTCATTGTTTTAGACTTGTTTTCAATTGTGTTTTTTTTTTGTTAAAAATATATATTAACGATCTTGTTACCATGACATTTATGATTTTAATGATGAAATGTTATAGATATGAATTTTTTTCCAGTTGTTGTTTTTATTAATGATGTTTAAATAGACATGATCAATTTATAATTGAATTGATTTATGACAAAATGGAATCTGTAATTTTTTTTATATTTGAATTGCTTTTTATTGTCTTAGTGGGAAATTGATTAAAATCTTTTATTGATATTTACGAATGATATATTGTTAAGCATTCGCTAAATGATGTTTAATGTAAACTATTAGTGACAAATAAATTCTGCATTTTATGTTTAGTTGAGGATTTATGAAGCAAATGGAAGTCTGAGTCTAAGATTTACAGGTCATTGGAAAATGTTGTAAAAACTGTTATTTTAAAAGCATGTATTTAGTTCTTATTTAAATTATTTAAAATTAAAATAAATCAAGAAGAAATCTTGGTGCATCGTAACACAGAAAAAATTATTGCCGAATTATTTTCAAACAAACGCTTGTTTGAAAATTTTTTTAATTTCTATACATTTTTTTTACTGAGTCAAACAATATTTTTGTTTGATTTTTATTTAACCAACAAAAATGTGGACAACTCTTCAAAAATATAATAAACGCGTTATTGGTGTCAAGTTTTCATAATTTTGTATGAAATATTTAACGCTCTTTAATGCTGTCGTCTTTTTGCATTTTTTTATTTGTCCGTAAGCAACACTTCTTTATGTGAAATATAAGAACAACAACAAAAAACACACACAGTCTATTTTTGGACGCTTTAAAAAAGTGCAACTATAAGAAAAACAATAGCAGAAACAACATTACAAGAAACAAAATCCCGTATTCAATTTTTTAAAACTGTTTGGTTAAATACATCAAATACAAAAATAGAATGATGACGAAAAACATATCGAGTCGGTCTGCTGCCGTTTTTGGTTACATTTCTTCTTTAGCAAAGGAAAGGATACAGCAACAGAGAGGGATAAAGAAAAAACATTGTGTTGTGTGTATAAATAAGACTTCGTTCAAAAATAATTCCAACAAAAAAAATGTGTTGCAAAGCCAGCCGGCGGCTCTGCTCTACCGTCATCGTCTCATGCAGTGCTTACTTGTGTGCGCGCCATTGCTTGTGCAAAAACTTTTTTTTTTTATTTTGAAATTTAGTATATGAATTTCAGTAAACTTTTTGTTTGATTCAGTTAAATTATTTGTTTGAAAAAATCAGTGTTTTTTTTTCAATAAACAAAATGCAAATAAATTGTTTGAATATGCGAATTTGTTTATAGGACCGATTTCAGACAAAAAATTGTTTGATTCTACAAATTTTTTGTTTGAATTGGAAAAATAATTTTTTCTGTGTAAACTTTTGCAACAATTCTCAGGAAACATTTTTGTGTGAGGTGTATTCCAGACTTATGGGTTGAAGATTATGTCTTATGCACCTCAGATAAATAGCAATAGTACACAGGAAAACTTGTCAGGAAGTATGATTTCTGCCTAAGATAAATAATTGGCAATTGCCCCTTAACTCAAGATTTGCCACTACATTTTTTGTTAGGACCTGCCAAAAGTTGACAACTCTCTATAACTGAAAAAATAAATTATTGCTACTTTATAATAATTGTATGGATTGGCAAATAAAGAAGAAAAAGAAGGACTTGCACTCAGAGGATGGCCCCTACTAATGAATTGCATTGTGTTGTAACTAGGAAAATAGGTTATGGGATAGAGGAAATAGAGAGTAGTGCTTGTGAGCAATCGTCTTGTATTTATTCATGTCAAAAGTGAGAAGGAGGACTTCAGCAGGAAGGTTATTCCGCATACGAACAATCCGGCCAAACAATTAATTTTTCCTGTAATGATTTGTACAATCGACAACAAAAGGAAGAGCTCTTAAAGAAAATGGTTTATTACGAACAAATGCACGGGACTCGTGAACCAGATCCCTAATTTCATCAGAACACAACCTATTTTACACTCAAAAGAAAAATCAATCTGTCCGTACTCAAATCAATCCGAAGCAGTATTAAAAGTACGGTGAGTACGGATTTTCTTGAATCAAGTACAGACAGATTGATTCAAGTACGGATTTTCAATCGCGAAACACTTAACTTATCCATATTCAATCCCGAATTCGTGCTTGATCCGAAAATGAGATTGATTTAAGCAAAACTAAGATTGAATCAGTCTCAAAATGCGCTTGATTTAAGATTAATAAAGACGATTCAATTCCGAAGTCTTACTTGAAATAAACCAAAAGCAAAATTAGAAGGAGAATTTTATTATAATTGATTAACAGGGAAACCATAAATATGCAATTGCCTGTTTTTCCTTGTGCGACCAATGAAGGCCGAAACAATATATTTATCCGTTTTAGAACTTTTTATGAATTTTGGCATCGATTTGTTAGTGCATATTTTTGCATATTTTACCGTTTGCAGCATTTTTTTTTGCATAATTTAGTTAAAAGAGCTTTTTTACAGCATTTTTTTTAAGTTTATAGCGCATATTTTGCTTTTTAAGGCATATTTTGATACATTTTAGATTTCTTTTTGGTTCCTACAAGAGCTTTCGCAATAAATATAATTTTTTTTTTGCGAAATTCTGTTTTAAATATCTATCTGTAACCCAACGTGTTGCTTGAATTTCTCCAACACTTTTTAAAGTGATCTAACGATGTTCATCCGTCCGTCTGGCTGGTTATCTGTCTATGTCAACCTTGTGCGCAAAGTACAAATTGCAATCTTTTAGATAATTTGAGAAAATTTGGTAAATACATTTTAATTGTACTAAGGACGAAGTTTCCAAATAAGACTCATTGTGTCCTACTACGTTTATACGTAGCCTATTCGCGAATAAAAATTATTTGCGATTAACTAACTTAAGGCTCAGAGTAGGCGAACGTTGCTGTACCGTATCTGTACTGTATCAATCAGCTGTTCGCTTTTTGTTATATGAAAACCAATACAAAAGCTTACCGAAATGCAATGTACCATAGTTGCAACGTACCAATCTGTATAAAATAGAATTTCATGCCGTTGTTACGTGACATTTGTAAGACAGTGATGGGCGGCTTGTATGTTACATTGAATGCGGGTAATTTTGCTCTTTTTTTTTTGTACTTTTTTCAGTATATCTATGGAATTGCGACAAAATAACTTACAATACAACATATTTCCAAATATACAAATATACATATGTTTAGATGTTTAAAATAAACAAATGAATATACACAAACAATGGAAATGTGAAACATATAAAAGACTTTAAATAATATCAAAACCTTGTTTGGTGTATGCACATTTACAATATATGTATGCTAAAAATTTATATATGCTAAAATACAAATTTATTTATTGTAAATCTATAATAAAAATATTAAATTATTAAAATTTTTTACATACACAAAATACTGTTTTAATACCAATTAAATCACGTGGTACCTTTTCGGCACAACGGTCACCATTTGAACATTTTTGATTCCCATCACTGTGTGTTTTGTTTTATGTATACTATTGCTTTTTGTTTAAGTATGGGAAAACATATGACATGTTTTTAAACGTTCTATAAGTGCACCAACGTGCTTACAGTACGGTGAGTTACATTACGGGTACAGCAACGTTCGCCTAACTGAGCCTTTACTGTTTATATGTCTATTTCTTAATGAAAATTCTTATTTTTAAGTGATGCCAGTTGGAACATTTATTCATTTAGTAGCACTGTATGAATATAAAATTTTTTTTGTGTATTTTTAAATTTCTTTGCACATTTTTTATTTAATTTAACTTTTGTTGTCATACGAATGTGCCACATCGAAATAAAAACGTAAAACGGTTAAAAGTGTGGCAATGTTTCAAATCTTATTTGCAAATAGTGTCGTTAATCAGGAATTGTTTTCATGAGCTAACTATTCGCAAATAAAAATTTAATTCACTGTTTATGCGGCAATATTCTCCACTTGCAATATATTTATTTGCGAATAAGTGGTGCGTATAAACGTAGTATCCGTTAACTTTCTTATTATGAAAATACTACGGTGTTTGGGCTTTACCGATCATAATTTTAGGATTGTTTTTATTAAATGGAACTGTTAATAAATTGTTGAAAATTTTGTTTTAAAATAAGAAATTTTAAATTTTTGGCACATATTTTTAACAGTTTTCAGGGCATATTTTCAAGTTTTTACTGCATATTTAATGCGCATAAAACGCGTTGTTCAGAGCATATTTTTGGTTCCCTGTTGATTAACTTACCCGTTTTGCACCTTACAGAATTTTTTTTATAAAACTTTGAAACACCAAAATCGTTCTCGATATGGTTTTTACTTTAAAATCTTAATATACATTTATAACTGAAAATATTAACTAAATGAGAACTCTTGCTTTCAATTTTACTTTTAAAACATGAAAATATTGTGTTTTCGTCTTGTTCTGTTGTTTTTGTTGTTTCTACACACAAGAAGCAAATCGTTTTTAAACTTCTTGTATGGTGTTGTTGTTGTGTCTGCAACAAGCTTTGATAAGTGAAATAAGATTAAAACGCTCACTTTGTAATTATACTCTCAGAGTTGCTATACCAACGAAAAGTTTAATCATTTTTTTACTTGATTAAGGAATTTTGTACTTATTTTACGAAGTTCCAAGATTGATTTTGGAAAGTCATCTCATTTAGAATTGTCTAAAGTACGTTTTAGTGTTATTTCTACTTGAATTTTTGAGTACGACTCGTACTTAAAGCAAGTATAAAAAACTTAATTTATCATGAGTGTTTTTCTTTCTGTCAAGTGCTAATAAAAAAGACAAATACAATCCAAGTCTACAGAATTGGATACCCTACGGTCCCAATAAGAACCTTCACCCTCTTCTGCTCGCGGTCGAGAAGCTCCAAAATAGACTTTGAAGCCCAGGCCCACACATAGGAGTTGTATGTGTAATCAGATGGAGTAAAGTATATTCATTATCCCTAAAGAATTGGCACCAGTAACCAGCTTAAGACCTTTAAGAACTTTCAACAGCTTGTTCTGATATTATCAGATTAGATTGTGGTCAGTCGCGAATTGTTAACTTTAATCTTCAGACAAACTTGATTCATTCGTTGGACATTTATTTTCCGAGTAAGCAAAGACAATAAGTAAAAGCTGCCAAGATGTATACGAACAATTACGGGGAGAACAGTATTACATAAGTCTTGCTTTAGACAGAGAACAAAACATTATGGCCGCATTCCCGTTATTTGTTATATCGTCGGCTTAATATGCAAACCTGCTAACTTCCTTTCAGTAAATTTTATAGGAGAGACAAACAACTTTTCATATTTGGAGCTTTAGAGAAAAACCAAAAATATGGTTGGTTTAACACCATCAAGACTCATATTGCAGAAAGACTACCCAATAAAAAATTTTATCATTTTGCGAAGCACTAAAGGAACATTTAAAAAAATAAGCGCACAAATATGCGCTACGCAATAAGACATACAGAAATGCAGTAAAGTAAGTAAAAGAACTCTCAACAACTTTTATTAAAAAAAAAATAACATTTCAAGTGCTACGGCATTCCCTTACCACGAATCAGGTTTGTAAGGGAGAATATTAAAAAATAACTGTATCACAACATACAGTGTTTAAAGCTGATCGTTACATCCAACAATTTTTATATGCGCTGAATAATGCGCTTTATGTGTCAAAAATGTATTGCTTCAAAGTGGGAACTCGCCATATAAAATTCATGTCTTCCGTAAGCGCAATGGTAAGCGAAACTTTTATGTTTCTCCCTTACAAACCTGCTTCGTTGGAAGCTCCATTTTTTATTGGGTACATGCTTGTCGACGAGGCTTATCTTTCTCTACCAAACGGCATCCAATTCTCAATTTATTTAAAAAGTGTATTTAGCAGTTTTGCACATAAAGTATGGTTTATTAACGTCCAGTTTTATCGCCTTTGAAACTTAAATTTTCAACAATAAATCATTTTCTACCAGTATGTTTGTAATTTTTATTAAAACATGTATATGACTCCTTAAATTATGATAACATTTTCTTGAGTGTATATATTGCTTAATAACACAGTGAAACAAATTGCGGGCTAATCATGCAACACAATGACAGTTTGTTAGTGCATCCAAAATGATGAAGATTGCCCAAAGGATTTATTCCCTGAGGTGTTCGTTTTCGAAATATCGCTCTCGTCATTTTCAAATGCTGAATTTTAATAAGACTTCCTGCTTAGAGTTTTACCAAAAAAAAAAGCCGAAAATTTTATCCACACTCAAAATATTATGTAGTTAAATTCAAACGAAAATTCATTTGAAACAAATTAAAATTCATTTAAAAAACGGATCATTTACATTTCATTTAAAACAAATGATTTTTTCAGTAATTTCTAAGTTTTTTATTTATTGAACATCATATTCGTTAAAATTGAATAGTTTTTACTTTTAAAAAATATATTTTAACCGATAAAAATCAAACAAATTAACAAAAAAAAAATACGGAAAACATTATTTTTTGGTAGTTTGTTTTTTTAATAACAAACATAAATGTTGAAAAATAAATTTATTCGTAAAATAACTATATTTTTATTCAATTTTAACAGTACCGAAAACGAATTTAATAACCTACAATCAGTTACTGTAATAATTTTATGAGTGCAAAAATTCTGAAATATTGGCTCTCACAAATATCCACTTAACAACTGAAAAGTTAAAAATTACATGAGGGATATTTTGAAAACGGGTACCTCAGGAAAAAATTGCCCATTTTCATCTTTTGGTTCTCCATCATTTTGGATACAATAACAAACCATCATAGCGGTGAATGTTATGCAGAACCACTGTCGCACTGTGTAATAAGCTGCTGTTTTTTCGCTTGAATATACCGTTTTATAAAAAATCATCATTAAGACCATTTGAATTAATTCAAAATTTAATTGTCATTGCTAAATATATGACTACACTTGGGAATTACAAATATATTAAGTTTGTGAGAAAATAAAGAAATAAAATGAAAGCAACAATAAAAATAATAATAAAATATGCAAAAATTGTGGAAACAAAACAATAGTTACTATAAAAATAACACCAGCGTAAAACTAATTCTAAATCCAGCGACAAAAATAAAAACATATATAAAGAAAATATATGAATATGATTTTGCTAGATGAAAAAGAAACAAAAACAATTTAACATTTAAAATTTATTTAAGAATGTTTGAAGTTTTTTTTACAAAAAAAAAAAAAAAAAAAAAAAATAATAGAAAAAAAGACACAACACAAGTCATGGGAACAAAAATTAGAGCGTGACAAGTGCAAAACTTAACATTATGTGCAAGAAAAATATTTATAGTTATCCAACACAACAACAAAAATGCAGTTAAAGTTTAGAATTTTATGGAAACTGAAATTGCTTTAGAACTGTAGATACTCATAATAATAACGTAATAATTTTCATTGTTTTTTTTATTACTTAAGTCTTTCATATTGTTTTTGTTCTTTGAAATGCTATGAGAAGGGAAGTTAATGTTCAACAATTTTAACTTTTTTTTTCTTTAATTTAATTCTTGAACAAAAAAAAAAAAAAAAAAGGAAGTTGTAGTATTCTATAGAAAAGTCTAGTTGTTAGTTCTTTTCAAGCCTGTGAAAAAAATTAAAAAAAAACAAAAATTTTTTTAGCTTAAAAAGTTTTAGAGCAGGTTTGTTGCTTAAATCTTTTTTTTGATAACTTAATTGCTTAACTACTGGTAATTAATCGTAATTTGTATGTGTGTGTGTTTTGATTGTCTTAAAATTTTAAAACAAGCAATTATGAGTTCTGATTTCAGCAATAATTTTTCAAGTTTTTTTTTCAAAAAAAAAAATTCTTATTCTTATTTTTGATTTATATAAACTTGCAATTTTTTTTTCAAAATTGAATTATTAAGGTTATTAACAATTTTTTTTAAATGCAATTAAACTTTGATTTAATTGATCAATAAAATAATTTTTAATATCCTGCTCTCCGGTATAAAGTTTGCAAGATACAAAACTTCAATTGGAATAGAAAATTTACTACTATTGAGGCTAAAAGTTTATAAATTATTATTTTTAAATGTTATACAATTAAATTGGTTTGTAAAAATATTGTTTTTTTTATTGGGTTTATAAATAAATTACCATCGTTAGCTAGCTTTAATAGCTTCAATTGGAAGCTAATTTTTTCTCCTCTCTTTCTGTCAGTTTATGGGTTTTATAACGAGGCCAATAACGCAAGAAACGTATTAGGCGAATTTTTAGAGTCGAACATTAACTTGTTTCAATTGAAACAACTATTAGTCATAAGGAAAATATCTGGGATATACGATTTGGTTGGCTCAAAACTCTTAATCCACAATTCCTCGAAAAGTTAATAACTGGTGACGTAAGATTCATTGTCCTGAAGGGAAACCTCGTATTTTGAAGATTGGTTTGCAGATTTTTTCTTTATTTTAACTATTTGCGAAATACAACATGCAACTTTGTCATAAAGGAAAATTATTGATTCGATTCTAATCGCATTATCGTTAAGTGTTTCTTCTTTGTAAACGGATTTATTGTGTTCGCTGTTAGTTTGCAGGTTTCTTCACCTGGTATTATCAGCAAATATCAGATGAAACTCTTTTGAAACTCAGTGTATTCTATTTAGGAAATTCTAAATTAAACGAAATAAATATAAGTGAGAAGAGGCGATTTCTATGGCTATACTGCGTGTACGACTCAACTTTACATGCATTATGTTTCAAATAGTATTTTACTGGTTGTTAAACATGAAAGCGGGAATTGTCGTAAGCAAAGCTGCGGAGTCTGAATTGACGTTTTTGTGCCTACCGCAGTCGGAGTTGAAATACCCACAAAAACTCCACAAAAACTCCGACTCCAAAACTTTTTTACTTTACATATGTAAATAACTATTGGTGTTTTCTTTTCTACAAAAAAATGTGACATTTTATTTAAAAAAAAAATGCAATTTGGTGTCTGTTTCTTAAAAATTTTGCTCCCGAAATGGGTGGCTTGCTTTATTCTAAAAAACTCACTTTTTTCGGGAGCAACATTTTTAAGAAACAGACACCAAATTGCATTTTTTTAAATAAAATGTCACATTTTTTTGTAGAAAAGAAAACACCATTTATTAAAGCTCAATGCGGCACGTGTTAGAATTAAAATATTAATTTGAAATTTTTAAAGAATCATTTTCTTGCTATATTTAACCATTTAAAAGATGCTGCATTAATTAAGAGTCAAATAAGGACCAGTCTCATATACATTTAGCATCAAGGTTAAATAAGAAGTCGGAGTTGGAGTCGCACTTAAACAATTTTAGCGGTTAAATTCAAATTCGGAGTTAGAACTTTTTTAAGTCGACTTCACAGCCCTAGTCATAAGGAAAAATTATTGGCCAATTGACGAATAAATTAATTTATATTCCGTGCATATTTCACGTATTATTATATTAACGCAATGTATTAATGATTGCACTATGCCTTTAACCTAATTCGGGTACGCTGAATATCGAGTGCTGCTAACCGTTTTTTGTAGGCAATCTCTTGTTTTCAAGATATACCGTTATTTCGAAAATGGAGGAGATATTGCACAACAAAAATTCGCGCAACTCAAAAACGGTTAAGTTTATTGAAAATACTTAAAAACGCAATTCCGCAATAAAATTACTTTTAAGTAAATTAAGACTTTCTTCTAATAGCCGTAGCCATTTTAGAAACATAATTTTTTTGGCAAAAAAAAAAAAAAAGTTTTTATCAAAATTACAAAATTTTTTTGGAAAAAATTAAGATATGCTTTTTTTTTTTTAAATGCTAAAGACAAAAAACTAATTGAAGTCGTTCACACATTGTATTCCTTTTTGAGCGACTCCTGTGCAGTTATGGGACTTTTTCTTCAATATATTCCTTGTCTGTATTGAACATTTTGTATGGGAGCCGCCTTAAATGGAGAAAGCGGGTAGGTATATAAAATGATGGAGATGAAAAATAAAGTGGGGTTCGTCAAACATTTAATCCATCTAGGGGTATCCCGGGCGCTGCAGGGGCCAAATTTAAGTTTTTCATTAAACCGCCATATTTGTAAAGATGAAGGACAAGTATGTTTTTAGAAAATGTTAAGGACAAAACACTAATTGCGGTTGTTCATTAGACTGGTCGCATCTTGTATGGGATTTTTCTTTTTTTTTTTAAATTTAATTGTTTGCGCTGCTTAAAATATGAGGTTTGGTGTAAGAAATCATGACCTAATTTTTCAGGTCAATCCGACGGTGCCTAGCCGTGCCGGGTGGGGCCCAAAGTTCCCCATATTATTAAAAAAAACATATTTTCTATCAGATCTTTATAGTTATACTAGTTGAAAAGCCGAAAATCAAAAATATGGCTTCGTTACGATCTTCCGCAGAGAAAGTACTTCAAGTGTGCCAAATTTCAGCTTCCTATGTCATTCAGAAAGTTGCGGAAAGAATAGGACATACATGCAAACATCCTGACATACTAAGAAATTATATATTGTATAGATAGATTAAAATATGTTCGCGCAACTCAAAAACGCTTTAGCTTTTTGAAAAACTAAAAAAAACCGAAATTCCGCAATAAAATTTACTTTAAGAAAGTACAAAGTACACGCAAAAATAAAAAAACGCTAAAATTGATCAAAAAGTCTTTTGTCTTGAAATCAAATTAAAAAATTTTACCAAATTTGGTGTTTTTTTAACACATGTCAACACCATATGATACGTTAACGTATTTAAAGTAGCTACCACCCATGGACGTCGACCGCAATGTTTACGGGTACACAACATTTACGCATGACTAACGAGGCCTTGAATTCTGACCAATTAAGTCATCTAATAGGGCGAATATAGTCGTCTTAATATGTACAATTTACAAACATAATACACCCCAATGCCTTCTTATTCATCTCAAACTCTCTTTCTGCTGTTTAATAATTAACGTATACAAAAATACTACTGCACTTTGAATAAACTTATTTATAAAAGATTAAATATAATGAAAAAATTCAGAATTGTATTTATGAATGAAATTACAACAAATATCTACTTTAATTTAAACATTCTCACGTACTTTTATAACTTATAAATTATTAAATTTTCGTTAAAAAAAAAAAAACAAAAAATAAATAATTGTCTATATAAACATTTAAACTTGATCAGCATTTTTAAATGTCAGAAAGATATTTACATATTTTGACAGTTTTTATTAAAACATTTATAATAACAACAAATGAAGAGTGATTTAATGGGTTCTTTAATTGTAGAACAACCGCTTTAAACTTTAAAGTGATAAATACTTTACTGGTTAAATGTAAATATAAAAATGGATTAATTATGCACAACATGACAATAAAAAAATTACAATAAATAATAATAAACATAAATGTTAAGGAGAACAATGAACAAACGTCAGTTAAGAATTTTTAGATGCAATATTTATGAATTAATGTAGAAGATGTATGTATGTATGTGTATAATATTGGTATCATTTTTTTTACATTTTGCAAAAAGTTTCTGTTCGGTTTTTTGTTTAATTTACATTTAAATTAAATTAAATGTTAGTCGATTTCGAACGAAGGCTTAATTCGCTCAAATTACATGTCAAACAATAAAATTTTTAATAATTTGTTTTTGTTTTAAATATAAGCGAAGCGAACGTAATCTTCATTCAAAATCGACGGACAGAAATCAAAATTTAAAATCTTTCATAGAAACACAAACTCGTTTCAAAAGTATGGTAAGACCCCCCATAATGCTCGATGTTAATTGTGAGTCAAACCTTAACGTCAAGTTTTTAGCCCCACTTAAATCGATATTTTTTTTTAGTGTTTGGGAACTTCGACAATTGAGCATCGAGTTAAGATCGTTTTAGCCTTTTACAAAAATGCTTGTTAAAATCAAAATGCATTTCGTGCACATCGTGATTTTTTTGGTCAACATAATCGAGCAAATGCATCCACAATCGGGTGAATTGTGTGTAAATTTAATCAAACCGGGTTTGTAGGAAATGTGAAAACACCCGTGTGTGCTCGCCCAAGGCTGGTGGCGTCATCGGGTCGTACTTCTTCGAAACTAGGTCGACCAAGCAGTTACAGTGATTGCTGTTCACAATCGCGAGATGATAACGGACTATTTGTGGCCAAAAATTAAGGATATTGACCTAGACGGAGTGTGGTTCCAACAGGAGGATGCCACTTGCCACACAGCCAACAAAATAATGTCTCTTTTGCGCGAGAAATTCAATTGCCGTGTGGTATCTCACGACGTGGCGATGTTAATTTGACACCGTTGAAGTTCTTTCTTTAGTGATATTTAAAAGAAAAAGTGTACGCCAATAAGCCTAGAACAATTTAAGAGTTAAAGGAGGAGATAATTCGGCACATGAACGACAGTGAACCTCAATTATCCCTAGAGGGAAGCGAACTGACACCAAAGTAGTCCCGTGATAGGTCTTTGGTGGTAGAGACCGGTCCTAGTTTTAACACTTTCTTTGAATAAGACCTATAACTTTTTTTACATGGGGTTGTCATTGGAGGGGGTCAATTGACACCATTTGACCAGCCACACAACTATTCTCAATAGACGTGCTTAGTGACAGACAATGTAGTATTATTTCAATACAATGTAGTGTTATTTCAATACAATGTAGTATTATTTCAATAAAACAAGTCCTAGAATAAAATTCAAGATCCAAATCTTAGAAAGTCCCAAAAAATGTGTCACACCAGCGCTGAAGACTATACAGTTTTTCATTACTTTTTTTACCTTTATGTTCTTCATAAACCAGTTATACGACTGGCTGTTCTTTCACTGGTCATGAGTTCTTCATTTTTGTACCTGACCTATTTTCACAACTCAGGGATGTTTCAGAGTCATTGAAAATATGGACCATCAGATATTTTTGAAAAATTGTAGTATTAGTGAAAATGTCTTTGTATGTGTCACACCGACGATGCTGGATGAAAAATCAAAAAATATTACGTCCAACACACGTACACGAGTGAATTGTCGTGCTGGACGCGCATGTTTGACGTGTACAGACCCACTAAAAAATCTTTCTTACACTTAGTTGCTTTCTTTTTCATATTTATAAGTATTTTGAATGCATAAAAGTTCATTAAAATATTTCTTAAAGTTCTAAAATTCAATCTATAAAAACAATTTACCATTAAAAGGTTTCTATATTCTCAAATGTCTTAAAGAAAATCTTAGATTATATTTAAATTCAACTATAGAGATGCACGATGAAGTATATAAAATTAAATTCCAAAGTCTGACATTTACGATAAGGTCAACTAAATAAAATGTTGCCTATAAAAACTAGAAAATGAAAACAAAATATTGCCACAACTTGTTGCTTTGGAAGCAAAAACAAAAAATTATAAAGAAAATAATTCTATAAAAAAAATTATAAACAGTAAGACAAAACAAATCCATTAAAAGTTCAAACAACAACAGACAAGCCTCTAAAAACAAATACCGAAATTTAAGAAAATTTTAAAAAAAGTTTAAAATATAAACTAAGCACCAGCACAGCAGCAAGTTAATCGTAAGCTAAAAAAATAAATGACCTGTTCCAACGAAAAATTTAAAAATTATTCAAAAACTATTGAAGTTTAAAAGAGTTTCTTGAAAACAAAAAAAAAAAAAAAAAACTCAAAAAACATTGAAGACAATGTTGCACATCAATGCAAAGTTTGGAGGTTTTCAAATAATTTACTGGCAGCTTCTTCTTCAAGTGACTTGTTAATGGCTGGTTGGTTGACTGTCTGTCTGTTTGATTTTTTTTTTCGTTTTGCATTTTAATCTTTCCTAATATTGCTTACACAAAAGTATCAGCAAAATATATATTTTTGTTCAACATTATTCAAAGTAGTTTACTCAGATAATGACCGTAGGTGCCTAGTAGTTGTTGTTAGTTTTAGCTTGGTTTGGTAGCGTCTTTAACTACTTTTTTTGGTTGATTTTTAGCACAAGTTCATCATCATTTTTTGTGATTCTTTTTTTATTATTGTTTTTTGTTTGTTGCTGTTGTGTGGCAGCCAAAGTGTTTTTCGTGCCACACTTGCTTACAAACAACAAAGCCACTGTGATTGTTGGGATTATTTTTTATACAATATTTAAGAAAAAAAAAAAAAAAAACTGGTTGTTATAGACCTGGGCTGCTTCTAGTCAATGAAAAGTTAATTGATGAGTTTGCTATTTAAATAATTAATGGGTTTTGGATGATGTTTGTACATCAGTAACATGATTTTTCTTCGTTATAACCAGTATAGAATTTATTGGAAATATTAATTTTTTGTTTTGATAAATATAAATTTTAAATATAGCAAAAGACATTTTTTCTTTAAATATAAAAAAGAATTTTAAAGAAATATCTATTAGACAAAACAAACGACTTAAGACAAAAACCTGATTTAAATTGATGTTTTTCTTGTAACATTTACCAGATACTTTATTAAATGTTCATTGACATATTGAATGAGTTATTAACTGTTTGTTACGAAAGTTGCAAATGTCACTTCAAATCAATAAAAATTGGGTTAATTGAGATGTGATTTTTATTTACAAAGTTTTTTATTAGTACCTTTTAAACATACAATTGAATCACTTATTTCGAAAAGGGATCAGAATCACCCCACACGTACACCCCACCCCACACGTCCAAAAATACAAAGTGTTCATTCAGGAGACACAAAAAACTGAATGTCACTTAAACTATTTGACTTTTTAAAGCAGAGATTTTTCCCTAAGATTGCAAGCCTATGTTTATGTTATAAAAGTAAAGACAAAATATTATTTTAAGTGATATTTAAAGGAGATAATGGTCATTGCAGTTTCCGGAGATGAGCCTTTTTCGAACTTTCGTGGTTTTATTAGCAAAACGGTTCCTAAGTGTATGTAATTTATGGAAACAAACAATTTTTATTCAAATAATCATTAACGTTTAAATATTTATTTATATAAGTTTAGATTAACCCCTTCAAAGATTCATTTAAGAACTCTAAAGTTTTAGTAAAAACAAACAACACTTTCAACGAAAACTCCCTATTATACCCAGTAAAAACTTCGCCTACAAAATATTGTGTTAGGTAATCAGAAAAACATAAGAGCACTTCTTACAATTCTACTGAAAGAACCAATGAATTTTACAGGGGATGTCCCAAAATGAACGCATTAAAAAGTAAGTCATTATTTTTTTTTTACCTGCATACATCCAGAAAAAAGTAGTTATAGAATTTGTTATAGAACAAATATAATGAGTTAAAGAAGCTATTCCTTTTGAAAAAGTAGGCGAAGTTTTTACTGGGTAAAGAAACAACATTTGTTTATGTTTATTAAGATTACAAATTAGAAAACACACATGTCGGGTGGCCATTGGAGAATATATTTATTAAAATTTTGGAAGTCTGCAATTTGGATATCATTATCCTCCAAACAGCTGCATTCACACATTTTCAAAATGTAGATAAACAAACAACAAAAGGGATACATTTATACTTGACACAGTGGGACAATCCAAACAATTTTTTACCAAAAAAAAAAAAAAAAAAAAAAAAAAAAAATAAAAATGACATGCTTATTCTTAAAGCTGATTAGGAAAATAAAACAGTAGTGATGGACAAAAATGAGTATAAGGAGCAGATGAAAACAATTTTACAAGATTTTTGCACATATCGTCGCTTAAAGAGAGATCCAGTTTACAGAGTTCAAACAACTTATTATACAAACTTAAGTTAATTGATATAATGAAAAGGACAAATTGATAAAGAACACGATGGCTCCTAGTATATATGGACTGCCTTATTTATACAAGGATGGAACTCCTTTGCGACCAATATGCTCTTCAATAAATTCAACCTCCTGTGGACACTCTAAATCAATGAAGGGCATATTTGCAAATCCTATGTACGCGTGCAAAAGAATAAAAATGCTGCTTGTGTGACGTCGACACATGTACACTATAAACTTCTTTGTGTGGTCTGTGACAATGTACGTTCGGCTGTTCCCAGCGGGAAAACTCAGAAGACCTTCTTACTTCAGGCCTTTTTAAAGGCCTGCTTAAAAAATGTTTTGATTTAATTACTATTCTTACGTAACTGCTAAAGAATGCCTTATAGAAGGCCTCGGCTCTTTGGTATAAAAGAAGCGAGAAAAGAAGGAGTAACATTTTTTGTTTTGTTTTTTTGCACAAGCAAAAGCAAAAGAGTTCAGATCC
The DNA here is from genome assembly GCA_930367215.1 of Pollenia angustigena. NCBI lineage: Eukaryota > Metazoa > Arthropoda > Insecta > Diptera > Polleniidae > Pollenia > Pollenia angustigena. Next base: position 179,870,263 of record OV884057.1, on the reverse strand, counting down.
CTTTACAAAAACAAAGTAACATACATATGTTGTAAATCATTTTAGTTGAAGTTGAAAAGAGAAAGAGTAAAATGTTTTGTTTTGTTTTTTTCGCCAAAGCGAAACAATTCAGATCCCGTTATAAAACAAAGTAACAAAGTAGGTACATATTAAAATACAAAATAAAAACAATAATGTTAATCATTTTAGTTGAGTTTTGTTCATTAAGGAAGATAGGTACTTGTGCTTAAAAGCTTTTTTTATTATATATGTACATACTTTTATTTACAATCTATTTTACAATATTTTGCAAATTTGATTATTTCATGTTATTAAACTACAATGAGTTTTATAAAATATATCAACAAACGTTTGTAAAATAGGTACACATATATAAAAAGTTAAGTGTTCATTTTCTATATTGGAGATCTGATATGTACATAAAACCTATTCAGTCTTCTAATTTCATTTGTAAGGAAATATTCCTTAATGTTTTAGACTGATAGCCCTTCAATATGACCATTAATGCATTTGTAGAAGGATGGTCTGAAAGGCCTTTTAAGAGCCATTAATTGAAAGGCCTTTTACCATACCTTTCTTAAAAACCCTTCCAGATAACCTTTTTGCTAAGGCCTTTTTACAGTCATTCACTGGAAAGCCTTCTAAGAGCCATTTATTTGAAGGCCTTTAAGAAGCTCTGGGGAAGAAAGGAAAGCGGAAGGCCTTCTCCGTAATGACAACGCGTGTAAAAAAAGATATGAGTACGGAATGGAGCGAGAAGGCCTTGTTTATCCAAAAGGCCTCCGTACTCCTTCTTTTTCCCGCTGGGTTGCTTTTGTGTAATTTCGTCAACACAAGCATAAATGTGATAGTATGTGTGTGGCCTTCACTGCTCTAAATATATGATAGACGTACTAAAACACTTGACAAAAAATTCAAAATATAATATTAAGGATGCTGTAGAATTAAGTTCAACAAATAAACAACACATACATCGCCGATGACGAAGCACTTATATCATTTGACGTGGTTTAATTATTTCCAAGTATTCAGATTAAGTTAGCGATAAGAATTAATTCAAGAAAAATGTGATATTTTAGAGACACATACACATAATCTGCAATTAGGTATAAACAGTTTTAACACATACAAATATACCAAAGGATTCGTTTATAGACATTATGAGGTTTTGTATAAAGGAAAGTAGATATTTTATGTGTGATGGCAAAATCTATGCACAAATAAAAGGAATGCTGATGGGCTCTCCAGCCTCACCAACTAATCGAATAATTTTTAACGATTAATTGTTCGAATAATTTAAAATTGCTTATTTCGAACGTCAACAATATAATGAAGCAATAAATATAGTTAAGTTGCCGTAACCATACCCAACCATATTTTTTCTCTGAGTGCACATCAGCACAAACGCATAATACCCTCTTCACTTTTGTGGCGTGAGTATAGAAAGTGCGTTTTTGATTTAAGACTTTAAAGTTAAAATTAAAAAGATTTGGATTAAAAACTTTAAAGTCCTTTTAAAATTATCGCTGATGTGATCATAAAATCATTGGATTGCCGTTCGATTTGCATTATAGTTTCAATCGTATATCAATTTGCCTAATAAAATAAAAATAAAATGTTAACTGAACTCGCCTCTCAATAAGTCTATTGTTTAGCTTGCTGTTTGGCATGTGACACCGTCCTGTTGAAACCACATGTCATGCAAGTCAAGCTCTTGCATTTTGGGCAAAAAAAAGTTGGATATCATCTCACGGTAGCGCTCACGATTCACAGTTACGTTACGATTCGCATCATCTTTGAAGATGTACGGTCCAATGATGCCACTAGCCCATAAACCGCACCAAACTGTGACGTTTTCTGGATGCATTGGTAGCTCTTGCAATGCTTCTGGCTGATCTTCTTTCCAAAATCGACAATTCTGCTTATTAACGTACGCGTTGAGCCAAAAATGAGCTGACCATAAAATGGAAGAAGCGCGCGATGAACTTTCTTAACAGAGCACGCATTTTGATAATAAAATTCAATAATTTGCAAGCGTTGTTCGTTTGTAAGACGATTCATGGTTAAATTATAGACCAAACTGAAGATGTTTGACAGTGAAACAAAACACGAAACGTGCGTCAGCTGTTTAAACCAGTGTTGCCAATAAGATAATAGCTAAAAAATCACCCGATAGAAGTAGTTATAGAAGAAAGCTAGTAAATAATGAGTGAAAGAAGCTATTTATTCTGAAAAAGTAGGCGAAGTTTTTACTGGGTAGGAAAGTTTTAATTTTTAGAAATATGTCTGTATTATAGGATTTTTCTAGCATGAACATTTTTAAGAACAATTTTGATTTTTAGTTGAACTCGATGGTTTTCTTCCGCAACCACGGAACTCAAAAACAACTACTTTTCAGGTGAGACAAAATAATTTTTTTTTACCAAATATTTGAAACTTTTTGCTATATATTCTTTTATAATCCAAGAATAAGATAAAATTCCGATATTCCGCCAAACAAAAAAAATGGAAAATTGTAATGCGGTATTTACTGGTTACTTCTACAGTTAAAACAAAAAATAGGATGAAATCGAGTTACGTGGTTGCGGAAGAAAACCATCGAACTGTTAATTTTTAATTTTTTTTGTTATTCTTTAATTAGGCTTGAGTTCATCAAATTTAATTTTCATTAAATTATTTTCACTGAGGGAAGGAATTTTACAACTTATTTTTATTTATTAAACTACCTACAATGTAAAGAATTTTAAAAATCGGTTCAATTTTACCAATTACTAAATTTATGTTACTTCTGGTAGCACTGGTAGTGGATATTATAGAATTTTTAGACCTCTACGAGCTTATAATGCGATCTAAAACGAATAATGATCAGTTTGTAAATATCTTAATTTACTTTATTACATGAAAAGATGCGGTTGAAACAGTCGTGGTCTAAAAAAGCAAATCCCTATTAATTTTAAAACACTTTGCCTCACTCACTTCAAAAATTATTTCATACAATTTTCTTAAAATCCTCAAAATTATACAAGAAACAATTTTCAACTCATGCTAAAGGGCTTAACAAAATAACCGCCCTGTATTTATGTATTTACATTATTATTTTCATTAGTATATTATTATTTATGATTTCAATGTTAAGCACCTTTAAAATGTTTTTTGAATAACGTTTTTATTCAAATCTTCATTTGTTTCTTGTTATCTCCGACATAATCAAGTATAAAACGTTCCCAACATTAACATTATGATCAAGATAAAACTACAAATTAAAAATTTGAATATAGCTAAAGGTGTCACTCACCTGGTTAAAGGTGGTGGTAAGTATTTTATGATGATTTTATTATTTCTTCTGCTGGGATCATCAATATTGGGCAATATTTATGACAGTTATAGTTTGTTTCACTTATACATACATACATCTTTATACAAATAGATGTTAAACAGTATTTAACTTGCACCATTTTTAAATACCATACCGACTTACATACCAGTCATATGCATTGTCTTATTTATGTATTAAATGAACTTGAGTCAAGGTCTTGGCCACAATAACAAAACAAACTATTAAAAAGAAACATGGTGTAATATCTTCGGTCTTTGTGTTTTATGTTTGTAAGTTTGTGTGTTTTCACAATTTACTTTTTTTTTTTTTTGCTTGAATTTTGTGTCGTTTTCTTTTACGGTTTCTGTTGCTGTTTTGCACAGTTGTTTTAACATGATTTACTGGCTGTTTACTTTTTTTTTGTACAAATATGTTCGTTCATCTGATGCACCCAAGTATTTTAAACACAAATGGATGTTGTGCATGGATTTATTTAGGATACAATAAATATGATGACAAACAACTTGTGAGTTTAATTTTTCAATAAAAGTCGACAAATTTTTAATTTTAAAATTTTTAAATACCAAAATCAGGTATTTACATTAAAAGCTACGGGTATTTTTTTGTTACATAAATGCATAAAATCATGTAACTTTAAAAAAAAACAAATGTTGATTCCTAATATTAAATACTGTGCTCGAAGAAAATCTTCTACTAGAATCGAAACTCTCTCAAAGCAAACAAATCATCTCTTCAAATTCTGTACGTGTGAAATGCAACAACAAAGCAAGCACATTTCTTAAGCGATGTTCGCACTTATTAGAGATTTGACGTCCTATACGTAACCACTAGTTTTAATAAAAACTTGTTTGCTTTTGCAAAACGTTTGCTATAGCATGTATACATCAAACTTAATTTAACAGTGTCTAAATGAGATAATTCAATTATTTTTATTACAAATAAAGATTAGAAGATTGTTAAAAATAAAGCTAAAGTTTGATCTATTTAGTGGTCATGCTTTTTTCGGATTTTTTCTTCAAATATTTATTAGGTGTGAACATACCTTTAGTAAAGGCCTTGTGACACTACATTATTAATACAGTGTTCAAGTTTTGTGTTTCAATTTACCAAGTGCAAAGAGTTCAGCTGTATTAAGGTAAATAGCAAACCATGATACAAATATACAAGGTAGTCCCACTTCTCTCTCACAATATTTTTTTTGAAGTTTATCGGAATTATTTGAAGTAATTTTTTTTGGAAATATTAAAAAAGCGTTGCCACATTTAAAAAATACAACAAATTCCTTTTTGGAAATTATTAGTTAAAATGTGTTATTTGTATTAAAAATTATCCATATTTTATTTAGATTTTAGTTTAATTGTGTTTAATTATTACTAAATAAATTTTAAACAAGTAAGGCCGAGGCCACACAGTGAGCGGCTAAGCGTCAAGCGGCTGAGCGATGAGCGTCAAAGCGTCAAGTTTGAGCGGCAAGTGGCTTATTACTGAGCGTCACTTCTGAGCGGTTAGTTGTTAAAATGCCATTGTAAAGAGTGGCTTGTTCAATGTTATTACGCGAAAATCGTATTCATAAAAATGTAATACGTTTTTTAAGAAAAACAAGTAAGAGAGTATAGTCGGTCAAGCCCGACCATATGATACCCTACACCACAGTATTAAAAAACACATCATGGTTATAAGTCCATATAAATATGGATTTATCTATGTTTACAAACTTCATTAAAATCGGTTTGAAAGTTTGTGAGAGGCAGAAATTGCCCCTACCTCCCCTTGTGGTCCTATTTTTGAAAAACTGTATAGCTTATGTGTCCATATAGATATGGAAATATCTATATTTTAAATTTCATTAAAATCGGTTAAATAGTTTCTGAGAGGAATAAATGTTCCCCTATCTTTCCTCGCTGTCCTACGATTTGGCCCATTTTCAATAGGCTTGGTCCTTGTGCCAATAAAAACCTATGTCCCAAATTTGATCAAATTATCTCCAAAATTGCGACCTGTACGTTGCGCACAAGGTTACATGGACAGCCAGCCGGACGGACATCGTTAGTTCTACTCAGAAAGTGATTCTGAGTCGATCGGTATACTTTAAGGTGGGTCTAGGACCAATATTTTAAGGCGTTACACACATCAGCACAAATGCATAAAACCCTAAAAGTTAATACCAAATTGAAAAAACAAAAAAATAATTTCTCGGTCATATTTTTATTTTTAAAATTTGATAATCTGTCTTGCCATAATTCGGTCGGCTTTGTACGGATAAAATCATAAGCTCAATATTAACTTTTGGCATGTTTATTTTTTGACGCTCAGAAAACAACTAAAAATTAGAACAAGCTTTTTTTATTGTTGTAGTTATTCTGAGCGACGCCGCTTAGCCGCTCAAAAATTTCGATCGCATGCCGCTCATTTCGTGACCACTTCAATAGTATTTCATATGTTTTAATTTTTTGACGCTCATCGCTCAGCTGCTTGACGCTTAGCCGCTCATAGCGTGGCCTCGGTCTAAGAATGTATACTTGGCCAAGGCGAATTCTCTACACGTGGCGGAAAAATGCTGCTGACATTGACAGTGCAAACCAATTTCGTTTGGTCTTTCAATGTTTTGTTAGAAATTTTAATAAGAAAGTTCTCATATCCAAATTGCTTATCACTATAAATTTAAAAGCTATGTATTTTTAGGAGTGCTGTTTAGTAAAACCTTTTATCAAATATTGAAATTATAAACCGATTTGCACTATTTTCAAAAGGCTTGTGTCAGTTAAAATGTTTATAACCAATTTAATATTATCTCCGAAATTGTGTACTTTGTTCGTCACAATTTTGCGTACAATGTTTATATGGTCATATAGCCAGCCGGATATCGTTAGATCGATTTTAAAAGCGATTATGGGTCTAGAGAAGTTACGTCCAAACACATATACCTTGATATTTGCATTTGCGGTAAATGGCTCTTACAATTTGTTGTTGTTTCTTTGCAAAGTAAGCAGCAACCATTGTTTTCACCGCGAGTTGATTGGCTGTTGTGCTCTCGTCGATGTGAAAGCACAACAGCTATTTTGTGAAAGCTCGCACATTGTGCATATGAGTTGGACATAACTGGTTTAGAGCCTAGACTCTAAAACCAATATTTTTATGTGTTACACACATTTGCACAAACTTTTTCGCATCAAAACGTACATACTTCTGTACATACATATGTAAATAGGTATGTATCTGCTCTTGCGAAATTTCGAGCTTCACAATACTTTTAAATAAATTTATCGGTGGCTGATATTTATAATTCCATATTTCTTGAAGCTGCAGTTTTTTTATCTTATTAAAATACATATTTGTTTTTTAGTTTTTTTTTTTATTTATTTACAAAAATATTCAGTCTTTTAATATAAATTTTATTCAATCTTTTGTAAATTAATATTAAATTTTCTTAAACTTCAAAAAATAAATAAAACAAAAACAGGAAAACTGGATTATTTAATGAAATATGGTAGCACTAATTTTGTTAATTCCCATAAACGTCAGAACGTTAATATGGCGATAAAGAGAGAGAGTGGAACTACCTTCTGTATTTGTATCATGTAGCAAACTATTAAACATTTTAAAAAGTTATCGATAAAAATTAAGTTATGTCAAAAAAAATAAAAAAAAAAAATGTTCAATTGAAAATTAATATTTCAAGCGTTAAATATTAAAAGTGCTGTTGCATCAGCGGTTTATGGGCAAATTCAGCGATTTACCGCTTTTTGTTTGTTTTTTTTTATGTTTCTCATAAACAAAAAGTAAACAATATTTATTAAAATAAATAAAATCATTACAAAAGAAAAACTGAAAAATTTTTGTTGACATTTTTATAGTTTGCTCTTTCCAACATTTACTGTTTCTTTCTATCAATTCTATTTTACTTCAATGAATAAAAAAATGAAGTGTCATAAGGGCTTAACAGAATAATATTATTAGTTTCTTTAGATTCTATAAGGATCATAGGGCCAATACAAATTGATTCAATTTATGTCTATCTGCATCTAATAGTTTTAATTCATTGTTTGGGTAGCAGCTTTTTTATCTTTTGGCGTCGCCGTGTTTTCGGCTTCCTTCAGGGCTTAACTCAATGTCAGATTGGGTAACATCGCCTTCAGGTTTCCTCCAGCGGAGGATCTCAGTTCTAATAGAAATTTGTTATTTCTTTACCATAAATAATTTTGGTTTGGGATACTTAGATTTTGAAAATTCTTCGAAGTCAACGGCTTCAAAGTATCTCTAGCTGCAACGTTCCATAATTTGCATCAATATGACAACGCAGATTTGGCACATGAATAAAAGTTGTTTTATTTTGAGTTCAGTGAGATGTATGTTTTTCGCAAGATGGTGTTAATTTGTCCAAAAACACAATCATAATAGAGTTAGGTTTTTTTTGAAAGCTAAGCTTGGCTTTGTTCTCTAAGTTTCGATTCTTCTGAAACGATTGCCTTAAAGTTAAAACCCATTCTACTTTGGAGAACTTAAAACAATCTTTCAACAGACTGACAGACATGTCCAATACTAAAGCTCCCAGAACATTTCTACATACACTCCCCGCCAAATAGGGTTGCCAGACCTCCTGGAATGACCTGGATTGCCCAGTTTTTAAGGTTATTTTCTAGTTACCAGCTAAAATACAAATAGTCCAGTTAAAAAATGCGATTAAAACGACCATTCAAAATCTAAAAATTAAGAAACTAGTTTATCTCTTGTTTTACCAATCGCTAACAGAAAGCGTTGCAAAAGTTAGTGTTGCATTTATTTATTTTTGCTCTACTTATAATACAAATGCCACACAAATATGAAACAAATGTAATGTGGCTTACACCACTTATGAGCTGACGGCTTCAGTTGATCTGGTTTTTTGTTTTTTTCATACCAATTAGCAAGGAGTTTTTAGAAAATGCTTTATGGATTTTAAATAATATTTACTCACAAGAAAGAAATGGAATGTAATTACATCTTATAGATGCTGAAATATAAATGAGACTTAATTTTGATAGAAGTTTTAAAAAAGCTTCATAAACAAAAAAAGTCGATTTAAATTTTTTTGTTTCTTATGACCTTTTGGATTTAAGGTGACGATACGTAATTTGACGTAAGACTAAGTTTTAGTTTTTCGTTTCCTAGTTTTTTTTTTTGTTATTTATTTTTTTTTTAATTAAAATAACATTTTACTTTTTTAAAACTATCGTACGAGTGTATTTTTAAATTGTCCATTATTTTTACAACATCCAGGTGAATTTTTTACGTTGTCCAGTTATTAAAGGTTTGCTCTATGGCAACCCTACCACCACAAGAATTGGAAACCCCTTTGATCTTTGTACAATTGCAATTATCTCCGATATTTGCAAACATTATCTCTGGTTTGTTATGTGTTTTAAAGGTGTCATTGTTTATTTGCTCTGAGATAAAATGTATTTTCTGAAAAAGTCCCGTTATAATTTTTTTTATATTTTATTTTGTGATTGACGAAAATTTTCTATATTTTTTTGCGGCACTTAATTAGGACATCCAGCAATAACTTTAGTTTTCTTAAGCAATTGAATAAGTGAAATAGAAAAAAGTGTTTAAATGCAAATTGGTTTATTTAAATGAATTTTAAATGAATTGAGAAAAAATCTTAACAGTAGCGGAAAAAATAAAAATTATAATTTATAAGGAATCGACCTACAAAATTGCTGAACGAATCAAAGGAAGCCGAAATGAAGTATCTTATTTTTACAGAATGAGTTAAACTCCGGAAAAAATATGAAAGGCAGTACTAACAGTGTACTTTTGGCAACTGAGCATCAGAGCAGCATCTATAAGTCCGTTAGTAAGTTACTTATGTATCTTTTAAGGCCGTCTTAAACTATCATACAAGTCTTAAGTATTTTGACAGAAATGCTTGCCTGATCTTATTATTGTTTGACAATTTTCAAGAAGCAATCACAATTTATCATGACAGGGTTGTATTTTCCTCGAAATACGTAAGACTTGTGTGATAGTGTAAAGTAGTTTTTAATTATACTTTTTGTAGGGTATTTTTAACAATTAACGCCATATTTTTAAAACTAAATTTTAAATTTAACAAATATATGATTTTAGGTAAAAAGCTAACTAGAATGTGTCTATCAATCTAATTCCTTTCAACTTTGTTTGTTTTTAAGTTTTAGTTTGATTAAAAAAAAAAAAATCAAAAAGCCTTTAAGTTTTTTCAATTTCAGTTTATTTTAAGTATAAGTATCGAGGGCGGATCAAGCCTTCAGTTCAGGAGGGTCAAGTAGTAGAAATTTTATCGGTACAGCCTTCAAGCCTAGTTTATTATTTTAGCATACCCGTGCTCGAATAGCCGAGAGGAAGGGTTTGTGACCCCATGACCCCCCCCCCCCTCTTAAATCTGCGCTTGCTTAGTATACTTTAAGGTACAAAGACTATGAGGATGGTGTTAAAGACCGACCATCATCATTATTATCATAAAATTAATTGCTTACAATAAAGTATTTTTCTTTCTTCTGCCGAACTTGTCTTATTTTTATAATGCTTTTCAAGCATCTTGTTTACAAAAGTTGTCCGAAAATAAACAAAATTCATCAAAAATAGTTGTTAACACGCTTGTAACATTAATTTGTGGCGTCTTTTGACAGCGGAAAATATCACATGTTAAACAACAATACAGCCAATGTATTCGTACGCCTCAAACAACCATTAAGTTTTGTGTTTTTTTTTCTGGTTCATCACAATTTGTCAAGGGATTTGCTGGAATGTATTTTTCAATGAAGTGTGATTTTGTATTATTTTTATTTGATTCGAAATTGTGCAATTAAAATTTATTTGGAGTATAAAATTGAGCTTAACATGATTTTTAGTTGAATAGTAATAAAAACTTAATTTTTTTTAATAGTTTCGATTAAAAACCACACAATTAGTTGCAGTGCGATCGATGTTGTAATAAGATATTTATGTTGCTTAATAAAATGTGGAAGGAAATTGGAAGTAGACCGTGTAAGTCTTGCATTGGGGAGGAGGGGTTCAATTGAGGAATAATATTGATGATTTACATTTTTTGTTGCACAATGTTAACAATGAAGACGACTTTTTTTAAGAAAAGGTTAGACATTTGAAAAAATGTTTTCAAATTGCCATTTCTTGCTCCACTGAAATTTAAATTTTTCTAAAAAATTAAACTCTTTGAAAAAGTGCTACTGAAAATCATTAAATTCTCTAAAAAATTTTTAACAGGCAACATTTTATTAATTCACTTGATGAAATTGATTTCGATCCTTCGATGGTGTTAATTTTGAAACACTCTCGGGAAAACCTTAATTTACTATTTGGTAAAGATTCAGGCCAACTACAAAATTGTTCAAGCATTATCTAACTAAGAAGCAATTAAATTTGGTGCTCTGTAAATACAAGCTGTACGACATGTTTTCATGTTGCTTAAAGAAGAGTGTCTTGAATTTGCTTTTAACTAGTTTATTGGCAATATAAGGACGAAAAAAAAATTATAACTTTGGGAAAACCCGATAACTGAAATATTTTAGGGCGTAGCCATAATGTTTGACTTATTGTTCGACAGAATCTTAATGCAACCTTTTGGTTTTAAGCATGTTCTTAAAGGTATTACAGAATTTGTCGCTTATATGCATTGAAGGCTTTTATGCAACTTGTGCATTTATAGTTTGATGTTTAAAATTAAAAATTAACTTGTATGCATAACTCTCATTAGTGCATCACAACATAAAGAAATTTTAATTATATTTGCCATAAAAAACTTCTTATTAAGGGTGGTCTAACCAAAACGAACGATGTTAATTGTAAATAACACAAAAAGTTTTCAGAGAATTATCTTAATATTATTTATTATGATAGAAGGATCTATGATAATTATGTGTGCAACAAAATATGCTTGACAAGGCTTTGGTGGTATATATGCATTCGATGCTCCATATTTTCAATGACTCTGAGACATAATTGAGGTTTAATGTCGTTAATGTGATGAATTATCTGATCCTTTAGCTCTTGAATTGTTCTTGGATTGTTGACGTACAGTTTATCTTTTAAATATCCCCAAAGAAAGAAATCCAACGGTATCAAATAACATGACCGTGGCCGCAAATTAACATCGCCACAACGTGAGATAGTACGGCCATTGAATTTCTCGCGCAAAAGAGCTGTAATGCAGCAGCCTGTTGGAAATACATATCGTCCAGGACATCGAGATAGCGAACACCATTCACAGCAACTGCTTGACATACCTCATTTTTGAAGAATTAAGGGGCGATTTCGGTGTCACTCTTTATGGATTTCATTTCCTACAGACACGGTTTGCTGAAATTTGTACACAATTCGCCCGATTGTGGACACATTTGGTCGATTATGCTGACCAAAATAATCACGAAGTGCTTTTAGATTTGAACTTTTATTTTCGTTAAGGGCTTCAACAATCTTAACACGCTGTTCAATTGTGGCGTTACGTTAAAATAAAGAGACTTTTCGCTGCAAATGCCCATATATGAAGCAGGGCACTTGTCAAAAATCACACTGAAGTAAAATACCCAAATGAAAGAAGGATATTTTGTATTAAAAGATGGTGAATTCTTGTCAAAATATCATACAACATTGCGACAGAGAGTACAAAACGCACAGAATATGAGGCTACAATTTTGATTCAATTTGTTTTAACGGATTCAGAACAGTTGATTGCAAAACACGTCAATCTATTTAAATGTATTTTTGATTCGTTTCTAGCAGCGGAATTTATTTGTAAGCAATAATCTGAGAAAAGCCTCGCAGTTAAAGATAGCAGAAACTAAGAGTGCAATTGTATTTAAAATAACATATTCTTAAAAAAAGCGAAAAGAGCTCGTTTGCATAGCAAAAAAAAATGAGCTTCAGAGCAGCTTCAAGAACTATCAATAGTTTTGTTTGACTATACGCAGAAAAAAATAGGGTTGGAGGTTACCATTTTCTACAAGCAACATATACTATGGTCTGACTTTAACAATGTTTATGTTTGCAGGTTACCATATTATGGTAAAATATAGTTAAAATAAGAAAAATTTGCCCGAAATCAACCATAATATAATTAAAATAACCCATATTTTGGTCAATATTAACCATAATAGTGGTCAAAATTAACCATATTACGTTCGAAATTAACCATAACACGGTCAAAATATTCCAGAATTTGGACAAAAGTAACCATATTATGGTCAGAATTACCATTTATATGGTGAATGCTGATCATAATATGGTTATTAATATCATCAATTTGTTCACTTAATGTCAAGCTATAATTTTATTTCATAAGTGTCACATGTTTGCAGACAACCATTTTGGATGGATGAATTTAACCATAATATAGTTGCCGGTGACAATAATATGTTTAAAGTAACCATAATAAGTTTAAGTATATGCTTGTTTAATTCAAACATATTTGAAGTTTCAAGAAAAGAAAACACTTTATTGTTAAATAGAAACAACAAATTATCAATCGGGGAAAAATACTTAATGTTTAAAACAATAAAACTTTGTTTGTTGCCATTGCAGGGACCATAATATGTTTTTTTAACCATACTTCAACCATGTTTTTTCTCTGCATGTACTTCCAAATCCTTTCGTTATTTGACAATTTAAAAACATTTCACTCACTAAAAACTTGCATCTAAAATAACTCTTAAGATCATTTATCAATTGTGTTTTTTTTAATTATTTTAATTTTTCTTAACTTCTGATGAATAGCACGTAATAGATCTAACGCCATGTTAAACATTTTTTTATATTAACATAAGCGTCAAATAAAAACACGTATATTGTAGACATCTAAACGCTTTTTTTGCAGTCAACAAAGTAGATTTTATAATAAAATCTGACTTACATACTAATAGGACTGTTGTAACACTTCTTTAAACAAGATGTTTACCTAAAACGAGAAAAAGTAAAAAAAAAATTAATTTATTTATTGTGTTAAAGTAAATATAAAAATAAATATTGATTACAAAATAATAAAAACAGTTTTACAATAGTTTGAATTCTATAAACCCTCTAATGATTATACGAATCAATTACGAGCCTTAAAGACAAGTTTTAGTTTTATTTTAAAGAAATATCTCATTAAAATATTCAAAAAACTCTTAAATATTTTCTTTATTAAACATTAATTTAGGTTTAAAATAACATACTTATTTTAACGACAAAATCTTTATGTTATCAGCAATTCATACATTCATAAAATTCTTAAAATTTCACAGAGTTCATTGACATTTTTATAAAAATTCTAAATCAGATCATTTTATTAGATAAAATAAGTCATCAAACATAAATTTACTCTATTCGACACAACAAAAGCAGCAATACAACACAAAAGACTTAAGCAATGAACGTGTTTAACATAATTAAATTATAACAACGACATCAGCTGTCACACGTACACACACACTCATACACTATCTTTTTATATAAAAAGTAAATATATAGTATATATAATAATAGAAAAAAAAAATATTAAAAAAAAACAAAATTTAACACTTTTCTGCGATTTATATTCAAAAATTTTTCTTGCTACTTGGTACTCGGTCTAAAAGATAAAAATGAATTAAAAAGACACGATAATGTCAACTTATGTCACCACGTATAAAACAATTATTACAAGTAATGGAGATAGAAATTTTATAAAAAAAACAATTAAAAGCACTCTTAAAGAAATATTTAGGTACATGCTTCACCCACTTTTCTACAACAAGTAGATTTGTGGGGGTTATGTAAATATTTAAGTCTCCAGGGCATACAAAAATATACATTATAATGGGAGCTATAAATTGTAATCCATTCACTTTTTGAGGGTTTCCATAACAAAACAAATAAATCCACTCCAACACTTTGAATTTTTATTATTACTGTCGATTAATAATGGAAGTAGAATAAAGTATCTGGACCCCGGCCAAACAGCACAACCAACAAGGCAAATACTAAAGGATCCAAGGTTATGCTGTGTATTTGGTGGGACCAGATAGTTCCTTTTTTATGAGCTGCCGAAATGTGCAACAGACATCAAACCTGAACGCGGGGTATAGGATTAGGTCAAAGCTACTTAGAAAATAGGGGTTGCAGCTTTGCCTTACCCGCCTTATAAATGGTGGTCCAACCATAATGTACGCAGTTAATTGCGAGTCACATCTTAACGTCGAGTTTTTTCCCAAACTTAATTTGACATTACTTTGTTTCAGTGTTTGACAAATTCAACCATGGAGAGGTACACCGAATTGTTGGTTGAACAGAAATCTTCAGAAATTTGTCAAGAAATTACAAAGTTAAGAGCTCCATAGACAATGAAAAACTTGCCTTTTGTTGAATTGTCTTGGAACAATTGACAGAAATAATAAACTTATCTTTAGATGACGATAGTCTAAGCTCTGACCATACACCGTTTATAATTAATTATAATGCTAATGTGATAATATCATCTAAAAATGGGAAACTTATCAAACGGAATACTAACTTGGACTACTTTAAAGAATTTGTTGAAAATAATTTAAATCTAAATACCGAAATAAACACAGCAGATGATTTAGATGACGCCATAGAATCTTTTAATTTATTAATACATGAAGCTGCGTCCTTATCAACCCCACCATCTTCCATTCGTTCTCAGGATTTAGGTCGAAAAGTGCATGCATCCGCTGCTACTCGAGATATGATAAGACAATCTAGACGTCTAAGAAGAGTGTGGCACCGAACCAGAAACCCAAGGGATAAGGAAAACTGGAATTTGGCCATTAAATTATGCTCAGAAATGTTGAAGAAAGAGAGAAATGAAAATATAAATTCATATCTAATTCAACTAAAACCTCAAAACAAAAATAAAGATTATGAACTTTACAATGCTACTAAATATCTCAAGTGGCCTGCAAAAAGGAATATTCCTATCAAAAATTCTAATGATGAATGGCTCAGAACTGATACAGAAAAATCTAATGCATTTGCTGGACATTTAGAATCTATTTTTAAGCCTCAACAAACGAGTAATTACGTCGACGATGTCGCACATTTCTTAGACATAGCTTGTCAAATGGAGTTGCCTATAAAGCATATTACACCTCAAGAAACAAAAATGGAGATATGCGCCCTTAATAACAAGAAATCTTCGGGATATGACAAAATTGATGCGGTTGCAATAAAGTCTTTACCTTTTAAAGGAATCTTATTCCTCACTTTAATATTTAATTCCATTTTACGTCTCCAACACTTTCCTTCTCAATGGAAGTGTGCTGAAATAATAATGGTTTTAAAACCAAGTAAGCCGGAAAATATAATGACGTCGTACAGACCTATTAGCCTATTGCCTATTTTATCAAAAATTTTTGAAAAATTATTTCTCAAACGTTTAAATCCATTACTTCAGAAATGCAATATTATTCCCGATCACCAGTTCGGATTTCGAAGACAACATGGCACAGCAGAACAGTGTCATCGAATTATTAAGGTGATAACCGACTCTTTTGAAAATAAAAAATTTTGTTCTTCTGTATTCTTGGATATCCAGCAGGCTTTTGATAAAGTATGGCATAAGGGATTATTATACAAATTAAAAAACATGCTTCCTGCACCATTTTATTTATTGTTTTTATCATATTTGAAAAACAGATGTTTTTACGTCAAACTCAACAATGATTTTTCATATTTGTCAAATTAAAGCTGGAATCCCACAAGGAAGCGTCCTTGGACCAATTTTATATACTTTATACACAAGCGATATGCCGACAAGAGACGATGTAACAGTCGCTACATATGCTGACGATACAGCATTCTTATGTTGTAGTGAATCCCATTCAGAGGCTTCTAGAATTATACAGCTGCAGCTAAATTGTCTTTATGATTGGCTTACAAAATGGAACATTGTTGTTAACACCAAAAAGTCGAGTCACAGCACTTTTTCAACAAGAAGAGAAACTTGCCCAGCTGTGTTTTTCAATGGCACTTTAATTCCTAGTGTTAATACTGTCAAATACCTAGGCTTACATTTAGACAGAAGACTCACATGGAAGGCACATATTAGCGCGAAAAGAAAACAACTTGACATCAAATTTAAGCAAATGTATTGACTTCTAGGGCGAAAATCACAACTTACTATGGAAAATAAGGTCCTACTTTATAAAACTGTGTTAAAACCTATATGGACTTATGGCTTATTGCAAAGATTTCAGTCCAAAGCTTTGCGTGCTATAACAAACGCTCCCTTTTATATAACGAACAAAGCTCTACACAACGATCTGAAAATACCGTTTGTCAAATCCGAAATTAGAAGATTTAGCTCCAATTATTTAGAAAGGCTTAGTAATCATGTAAACCTACTAGCAATTACACTTTTAGATGAGACTGATGAAGTAAGAAGGCTTAAACGAAATCATATCCTAGATCTCCCTTACTGTCGTTAGTAATGAAATAAAAATATATGTATTTATTGAAAATATTTTTTATTTTTAGTTATAGTTTCTAATCTATAGTTTATAATATTAAATATTTAATTTAGCTCTATATGTGTAAATATTATTTTCATATATAACTTAAATTTTTGTTTTCAATTGAAAGCAAACAGACATGTTATTCTTTTAAAAACTAACTCATTTGCTTATTATCGTAAGATAGATTGCAAATAAATATGTAACTAGATGACCCGTGCGAATATTTCGCACCGTTAGTTGTCATTTTTGTAACATAAAATGAAAATAATTAATAGAAATTTTAGTAGCTTCAATACATTTTAAAATATAATTTTTATCAATGAAAATAATGAATATAACTGACTTAGTAATAAACGGCATTATAGTAAATAGCGGTATTGCCAGAATGTATTTTAATACATACTATATTATGTAGAACTGCATTACTATTAAGCGACCCTGTATTACCACATTTGAACAGTATTATCATGCAGTTCTGTTAAGCGACCCTGTGTTACCACGTTTGAACAGTCTATTGCAGTTCTATATAAAATATAATTTTTATCAATGAAAATATTAATTTTTCAATTTCTAATTATTTTTCGTCATTAGTGTTAGAAATAAGCTTAAAAATGAGATATCATTCATTAAATTTGATGCGGTGGTATGGGAGATATTTGCAACCGACAAAAAAAAGTGCTTTAGAAATAATATATATGATACTAAAAAAAAAAAAAATCTTTATTCAAGTGCTATTTTCTATTCATCAAATCGAATTTAATTCAAACACAACATAAAAAGTTAAATTTTATCGTTTTGCTATGGAACTCCTCATTTGTAGTTGGAATTTTTTTTTATATATTTTAATTGAAACAATTTTTGTTTAAAAGGTGCAAGTGTTACAGAAAAAAAAGAAACACACACGTGCTTAATTATCGACACATGTTAATAATTTATTGCATTTAACAATTTAAACTTATGGATTGTTTTAAAATTTTAAATTGTAAACATAATTTTGAATAAATTCGGTTTATATGGTGTATTTGTATCAAAACTTTTTTTTGGTTTTCTACACACACCACTATATTGGGGAGGGTTCTCTGTGCACTTTGGTGTGCTAATGCTCTTGTATGTAACACATACTAATATTGACTCTTTTTGTATACCGGTCGACTTAGAATTTCTTTCAAATCGATCTAACGAACAGAGGATGTTTATCTAGCCAACAAAGCAAACCCTGTTGGTAAAGTAAAAGTCGCAAATCTTAAGATACTTTTAGGAGATTCCGTACATGGTTACAAAGACGAAGCCTTTTAAAAATGGTGAGAATCATTACATAATTTTACATAACCGCTATACAAATTTCTTAAGTATTAAATTGAAATTTTATGGCGACTAAATCATCTTTAAGCTGGGTAAATCCAGAACTACATCCTTCGGCTAAGTTAAATATAGAGATCACCTTAAATCTAACACCAAACAACGTATATTCAACGCATGCGTGAACACAGCTTAGCTATAAGGTAGCAAAACCGGGCATATCTCTAAAACACTTATAAATAAACAAATACATTTCTCCGCACAAAGTTTGCCAAATACAATAACAAATATTGAGCAGTGGAGGAGATCCGGTGAAACTGCAATCTAAACTCAAATCAAGATGAGAAAATGGCACCCCCAGGGAAACCGAAGAAGAATAGGGCAACATAATAATACATGGCGTAGGAATCTAAATACAGAATAAGAAGTTAATATATTATTCAATAAAATAGTAACTCTCTTCAACAATATAGTTAGATGAAAAGAAATTGTTGAGAACTTATGTTTCCAAGACGAATATAAAAGGAAAAAATCATCCTTATTTTATTATAATATAAAAGGAAAAAATCATCATTATTTTATTATTGACATGTTCATATTTTATTTAATAAATTATAAACTTAGGCCCGTTTTCACAACTTACCGATAGCTAAAAGTAGACTTTAACCGGCCTTGTAAAAAGTGTTCCATTACTAAAACGTTACTTTAACCTTAAGTGAGCGATAAAGTATATTAACGTTCATCCTACTTGGTAGGTTAAAGTAAAGTTTTAACAACAGAACACCTTTTATATGGCCGATAAAATCGTACCTTTAGCTATCGGGAAGTTGTGAAAATGGGCCTTAGTCTATTTACAAAGGATTTCCATTCAGTTCTATTTCTTGCTATATATCTTAACTGGTCTATTGATTTGTCAGTTTCAGAATTAATTGTCCTACGCCAGGTATTTCTTGGTCTCCCTCTGGATCGGTGACCTTGTGGGTTCCATTGAAGAGCAGAGTGTGATATTTCGTTTACGTCCTTTCTTAGAGTATGACCGAGCCAACCGTATTTTCTTTTGATGATCTCATTGTGTATACTTTTTTGTTGAGTAATAGTCCATAACACAGTACAACACATGATTTGCCAACTCAATTCTGTGAACTGTATGTGAAATTAGACCCAAAAAGAAGAATTTCTGCATCATTCGTTTTGTCTTCTTACCTGCGATTTGAAGTTAGTATCGATTTGAAGTTAGTACTATCGTATAGGGGAATTTATCACGTTTTAGGCCCTGTTGTTTGACATAGCTCGACAACCACTAGCCCAATTTAGTTGAAATAAATTTTAAAAAATTAAGAATTACAATTCCCTTAATCTGTTCATATATTATTTTCCTATACAAGTAACACTTTCGAAGTTAAAAATGAATGTATGAAGGGAAAAAATTATTTTTTGCCTAAAAATTTAAATTTTTTTTTTTTAAAAATACATAAAAAATCCAAAATGGAAAAAAGTTTCAAGTCTAGTTATTTTTTCGCAAAGTCACATAACCTATGAGCAAAATGAGACAAAGATCATAAAAATCGATGCACGCGTTTGTCATTTATTCACAATTAAGTAAATGTATGAATTTCAAAAATTTGCTCGAGATATGCACAACATTATTTGGAGAAAACATTGACACCTTTTTCATGATTCTGAGAATTAAAATAAACAAAAGGTTATTTGATTTTTATGATTGCGGTAATAAATGTACGTGGACAATTAAACGGAAAGTGGACCTTTTTATTATTTGGGTTTTTCCGGTGGCTACCTATATGATTTTTTTACAGAAATTGCACCCACATTTAAGGGTGGTCATTATTTGGAAAGTTTTGCACAGTTTGAAACGTACAAGTGCTGAATCAGGTATATAGCCAGCCGCCCTTAAAATATGCGCCCATTTATAAGTACCTGGCAGTAAAATATTCAAAAATACGTAGTATTTATAGGTGTGCATTGATCGATTTTTGGCATTCAGCCAGTGCCGACGAACGCGAACAGTAAAAGTGATTTTTCTCCAGTTTTTTAAAAGTGAATAACAACAAAACATAAAATATATCAATATGGAAAACAACAAGTGCCCATATTTGGATGAATTTTGTTACGTTTGTGGTCATATCGTCCGAAAAATACAGAAAAAAGATCGAAAAAATTTGTTTAATTATTTCGATGAAGCAGATTTAAGTGGTGCAAATTTTACGCCGAACACTGTGCAACAGTTGTTATACTACCCTTCTAAAATGGATTCACGGAAAAAGTAGAAAGTTATCTTTTATGAAGCCAGTAATTTGGGTGGAAGACACAACTGGACATGATGAATCCAGGTGCTATGCATGCATAAATTTTCGTCCTGGATTAAACAGACAACAATTGAAAACAAAAGTATACACTGCTGCATTTACTGCCACACTTCCAGTGCAACGCCCTGCTGATACCGATGCACCTAAACCTCCGAGTGCGGATACTGTGTCCCTGCTAGCCGAAACCGTTTTCACCAATCCGACCGATTTGGATGATGCTGATTGGATACCCGATATTGAAAATAGTGCACCGCAACCGCTACCACAAATCGAAATGGATTACATTGTGGCCAAGCTGGGACTATCACAACACGACTCCGAATGGCTGACATCATTTTTGAAGAGAAGAAAACTCACACAGCAAAATGTCAGCGCAACATCATACCGACAACGCCAAGCTGATTTTCAGAAATTTTATTCCGTTGACGAAGCAAATACGTTCACGTACTGCCATGATATCCCAGGTTTAGTGAAAAAATTGGGAATGGATTATATCGCTGGCGACTGACGTTTATTCATCGATGGTTCAGTTACTAGTTTGAAGGCTGTGCTGCTGCACAAAAAAAAATAAAAAACCATGCATTCCATTGGGATTCAACACAACTATGAAGGAAACGTATGAAGCATTGGGCGAAATTTTGAAGAATATCAAATACGATGAACACAAAGGAACATTTGTTGCGATCTGAAGGTGGTCAACATACTACAAGGGATTATAGAAAAGAGCGGATATCCAAAATACTTCTGCTTCCTTTGTAATTGGGATTCACGATACAAAGGAAATCAATATCAATGTAAAGATTGGAAAGGAAGAACTCCCGAGCTCAACAAACAATTAAAATTACGCAATGAACCTATGATAAAGGACCTGGATGATATTTTGTTGCCACCGCTCCACACGAAACTGGGAATAGCTGGGAAATTCGTTGAAGTGGTGGTCAAAAAAGTTAACGGCGCCTTTGACTGTTTGAAATCCATCTTTCCGAAACTCAGTGATGAGAAAATTAAAAACGGTACGTATCGTACTCTGTATTTCAATATTGTCATATCTAAATTGGTTAATTTCTATACATTCGCATTACCAATAATTTTTTCGTTTTTCTTATGTATTTAAAACTGGTATTCTCAATGGACCTGATATTCGGAAATTGATCAAAAGTGATTCTTTCACACATTTGCTTTTAGAGCATCACGACCACCAACATGCATGGAACGCATTGAAAGAAGTAATAGAAGGCGTTCTAGGAAAGAACCGTGTCCAGCGAGAAGAGATACAGCAACGAGTGGACAGGTTGCTGTTTTATTTCGAAAAAATCGGTGCATCCATGACGCTGAAATTGCATTTCTTGCACCACCACCTCGATACTTTTTTGGCACAATCACCTCAGGAATCATACGAACAAGGAGAGAGGTTCCACCAGGTGACCATGCCATTTGAAAAGCGGTTCAAAAGCAAAAAATTGGATGCATTGCTTGCGGAGGTTTGTTGGTGGAGTTCCACAATTATGCAGTTTGAAGAAAGCACCGAAGATGAAGACATTGAAATTGGTGGACACAGTGAAACAAACACGCCCTTGAATAGTATGTGTATCTCGGATGACGATACAGACTCAGACCATGAATATGAACAACCTACGAAGAAAACAAGATCATCAGAACCACAAGCGTCAACTTCTACAAGGATGGATATTGCCAATAATTGAACAAATGTTCTAAATTTTGTTTTTATGCATATTATAATTGCGTATTAATTGCATATTATTTTATTTTCATTAAGTTTTTATAAATAAAGTTTTTTTTTGCATGATAATTTTTTAATTTATATTTTTATTTTTATTTTAAGGGTGGTGGCTATAACTGATTTTTGAAATTCATACCTTTACTCAATTGCGAATAAAAGCGAAACGCGTGCATCGATTTTTATGATCTTTGTCTCATTTTGCTCATAGGCTATGTGACTTTGCGAAAAAATAACTAGACTTAAAACTTTTTTCCATTTTGGATTTTTTATGTATTAAAAAAAAAAAAAAATTTAAATTTTTAGGCAAAAAATAATTTTTTCCCTTCATACATTAATTTTTAACTTCAAAAGTGTTACTTGTATAGGAAAACAATATATGAACAGATTAAGGGAATTGTAATTCTTAATTTTTTAAAATTTATTTAAACTAAATTGGGCTAGTGGTTGTCGAGCTATGTCAAACAACAGGGCCTAAAACGTGATAAATTCCACTATACGATAGTACTAACTTCAAATCGATACTAACTTCAAATCGCAGGTAAGAAGACAAAACGAATGATGCAGAAATTCTTCTTTTTGGGTCTTATTTCACATACAGTTCACAGAATTGAGTTGGCAATCAATTAACTGAAAAATGTTGTACTGTGTAATCTTTGATTGGAGATAGTACGTGGCCACCATATTTTTAAAATGGACCGTAGGCATCTACTAATAAAAGATTGCAGCTTATTAATTATGGCAACAGTCGTTAGCCATGTCTCCGACCCGTAGAGTAATACTGATTTGACACATGCGTTAAATATTTTAATTTTTGTTTGCAGAGTTATTGTTTCTGACATCCATATATTTCTAAGAGATCCATATGCCCTTTGTGCTTTCCTTATTCGATTGCATATATCTACATAGGCACGACCATCTGTCGTTAAAACACTACCCAGATACTCGAATTCTTCTACATCAGCTATCTGTTGTCCACTAATAACAAAAGGCGTAGCATTGCTTGTATTAATCCTCATAGCCTTGGTTTTTCGGATGTTTATTTTTAAACCTAATTTAATGGATTTTCGTTCTAGTAAATCCATTTTGGATTGCATGTCTGAGTGAGTGTTGGTTAAAAGAACCGCGTCGTCAGCGTATTCAAGATCCCCTAGTCTATGATGAAGACCCCAGTTGATTCCAGTTTGATTTCTATCCAATATTTCTAATACCATATCAAGCACAGTGATGAAGAGTAATGGTGATAGAGCACAACCTTGTCGCACTCCGCTTGTTGTAACAAACGG
Organism: Pollenia angustigena; assembly: GCA_930367215.1. Taxonomy (NCBI): domain Eukaryota; kingdom Metazoa; phylum Arthropoda; class Insecta; order Diptera; family Polleniidae; genus Pollenia; species Pollenia angustigena. The sequence goes on along the minus strand of OV884057.1, from coordinate 179,846,813 downwards.
TTCGCTGACACATCCATCATGTAGTACTCTACAAGAGGTACCGTTGTAATTATTTTTAAGGATATTAACAATTTTCTCTGGTATACCCCAAGCCAAAAGTGCGAGCCATATATATTTACGGTCGAGGGCGTCGAATGCTTTCTCGTAGTCGATGAATGTTAAATATAGAGTTGTGTTGTATTCGACAGACTGCTCAATTATAATTCGTATTGTACATATATGGTCAATACATGAGTTACCGCTGCGAAATCCGGTTTGGTTTTTGCGTATAAGTCTGTTTAGAGGATCAGAAATTCTATTTAGTATAATTTTATTGAAAATTTGTGCAATAGATGGTAATATGGAGATACCTCTCCAGTTGTCACACTTTTTCTTGTCTCCTTTTTTCGGTAGTTTTACTATTATTGACTCTTTTCAATCATATGGAATATTTTCTTCTTCCTAGATTCTCTGAAATAAAGGGTATAATTTTTCAGAAAAGACTTCTATGCACGCTTTATAACATTCTGCTGGTATGCTGTCATTCCCGGGTGCTTTCCCGTTTTTTAGACCATGGATTGCATCTATAATTTCTTGTAAGGATGGATTTTCGGTTGAGACGTGTATGTTTGTTTCGTGCCTTCTATTTATTTGAAAGTCTTCTTGATCCCCATGTATAATATTTAATGTTCTCTGGAAATGCTGTTTCCAAATCCTCAGTTGATCTTCTTTAGAGGTAACGAGGGTTCCGCATTCATCTTCGACTGGATCTAATAATTTTGTATAATTCTTTGGAATCACCTTTATCTGCTGCGACTTGCGCATTATTTCCCATTTTTTCATAATATTCGTTTTTATCCTTTTTTATATTCTTTATTATTTTCTTGCCCAATAGTTTATGCTTATTTTTGTATTCTTCTTTCTGTATAACATCGTTTTCGCTCAAAACAAAATCATCATATCAAATTTTATTGCAATCCGTCCATATTTGAACACAGCTTTAACAATTCCAAAATATCTATTTATAACAATTGTGATTTTTAGTTGAACTGTTAATTTTTAATTTTTGATATTTTTAGTTAGGCTTGAGTTCATCAAATATGAAAAATTGGGAATTTAGCACGTCATACAGAAATCTTGTTAATAACAAATAGGTTATTCCCTAAAATAACTTTGATAATATACTTGCATGTGTCCGTGCAGAAAACTGAATTGGCAAATTGGTTCTTTTTGTTGTTTTCTTACGAGGGCAATATAATGAAGCAATTTGTTTTTTAATTTTGCATTTGCTTTTTACCCACTGTTTATTATTAATGTTTTGTTTAAGCTTCGATATTGTTACAAGTAAGACTTGGATTGTTTAAAATTCTTATTCGCTGAACAGTTTTATTTGAATAATATTTTTAGTTTTTCTAAAATCTTTGGAAAAAGGTTTCCTGATGATCTGGCCTAAGCAACCAGTGAAATGCGCACAGAAGCTAGCTTTCCCTCAACAATACATTGCAGTGTATTTATCAAATATGAAAAATTGGGAATTTAGCACGTCATACAGAAATCTTATTTATATCAAATTTGATTTTCATTCAAATGTTTTTACTGAAGGAAGGAATTTTTTTTTACAACATGAAATTTTATTACAACTTATTGATAATTTTCTTGGCTGATCTGGGGCTCGAACCTTGGTTGAATTTACATGTTTCAAGAATCACCACATTCTTTCATCAGAATTCTTTGAGTTCTAACCTCTGCACAACTGTGGTGCCTGCCAGCCAACAGTCAAACATCAATCTTTAACCAGTTGTACTGGTGGTTCGAAATTTGCTGTAATTATAATTTTTCAATTTATTTACTTGTTGTCTGCTTCTCTTTGTCTTGACAACTTGATGAACTCAAGCCTAACTAAAAATATCAAAAATTAATATATATTTATATCAAACCTTTCTTTTACCATTGATATTGGTATAAAATTTGGCGACGGTAACTTCTATAACAGCTACTTTGTGCTGGCAGGTCCACTTATAAAAAAGGTGCCCTATAAACCACGTTTCTACACTCAAAAGAAAAATCAATCCATCCATAATCAAATCAATCCGAAGCGGTATAATTAGTACGGCGAGTACGGATTTGCTTGGATCAAGTACAGATATATTGATTGAAGTACAGATTTTCAATCGCGAAATACTTAAATGATCCATGTTGAATCCAAAATTCTACTTGAAATAACCGAAAATGAGTTTGATTTAAGTAAAACTTGATTCAATCCCGGATTCGTACCTAAAATACCTAAAAGTGAAATTAGAAGAAGAATCTTATTACACATTGCGGTCTGGAATTTGATTGCAAATTTTTACTTACTTGAGGTCGCTGATTTTAATTCTAATCCCCATTTTTATCTATCAGCTCTACTTTTCGAGATATACCGTTATGTCCAAAATTAAAGCACTTTTGCTACTTATATTGGAATAACTTGAAAACGGTTAACCCTATTCAGTTAAAAAAAAAAAAATTCGAAACTCGTAAACAGTAACATCTTTCAGCCGTGCTTACATTGTTTTTAAATTTTAGAGATATGGTTTCATTTTTGAAAAAAAAAGGAAAATGTTGAAAAAACAAATTTTTTGGTCTTTACAAATTCATAAAAAAATAAAAATGCAAAAAAATCGCAGTTTTGGTCTAAAAACATTTATCTTAACTTAATTTCGACCGCACAAAAAAAGTTTTAATTTGTTCCCTTGTGTTATCATTGATTTACTTACCCGCTTAACTCCTTACAGAATTTCAATTTCTAACCACCAGCTTAATTCACGATATGGTTTTTACTTTAAAAACTTAATGTGCATATATGCCTAAAATTATAAACTAAATGAGAAGCAAGAGTTCTCAATTTTACTGTTTAAACATGAAAATAATGTGTTTTCGTCTTGTTCTATTGTTTTTGTTGGTGTGGTGTTGTTGTAGTGTCTGCAACAAACTTTGATTAGGTAAATGAGATTAACACGCTCACTTTGTAATTTTACTCTCAGAGTGGCACTACCAATGAAAAGTTCAATCTTTTCTTTTTTGTACTTATTTTTAGAAATTCCGGGATGAGTTTTCGAAAGTTATCCAATTTAGGATTGTTTTGAGTACGTTTTATTGTTTTTCATACTTGAATTTTTGAGTACGAATCGTACTTAATTTCACCAAGCTCAGTTAAAATTAACTATAACTTTAACTTCCAGTTAACAATATGTTTTGACAGCTATAATTGATAGTTAATTATAACTGAACTTGGTGAAATTGGGGGCTAAAAACTTAATTTATCCCGAGTGTTTTTCTTTCTGTGTAAGATGTCTTTCAGGTGAAAAAATCTTATAATGTTGAGGTATTTCGGCATAATGCATACGTTTGTAGGGGTTATCCCCTTTGTGCAGGTCTTAGTTAAAACAAGTTAGAGTGCTATATTCGGCTGGGCCGAATCTTTGATACCCTCCACCGACAGTTCGAATGTTTATAGAGTAATGTCTGTATGATGTAATTATTATCTTAAGCTGTGACGATTCGTTATTAATTATGGTTTTAGGTGTACTAAGCTGTTTTCCGGGAGTAGGGTTTCTATGGGGCTTAGGGTAAATTATGTACCGATCTTCACGAAATTTCACAGTATCATTTATAGTCCTATAAAACTGTGACGAGCCAAAATTTGTTATGATTGCATTATTTTTTACGGTTTTAGGCGTACTAAACTGTTTTCCGGTAGTAGGGTTTATATGGGGCCTAAGGTAAATTATGGACCGATCGTCATTATTTCTAGTCCTAAAATACTGTGACGAACCAAATTTTGTTACGCTAGCGTTATATTACGGTTTAAAACGTACTAAACTGTTTTCCGGGAGTAGTGTTTATATGGGGCTTAGGGTAAATTATGGACGGATCTTCACGAAATTTAACAGCGTGATTTCCAGTCAAATAAAACAAATTTTTGCAAAATCTTATCTCATTCCGTGCCTTGTTGCAGCATTTATGTTATATTTTGGAACAAAATTATCAATTTTTTTTAGGTGGTGGTTCCACATTTTGATTCATAGCTCTGGTCCTACTGAATCGATTTTGCTGGATTTCAATCCCAAAATGCTTACAAGCAATTTGGCACCAAGTTTGTTTATTTCTTTTGAGTTGTTTGAAATGAGCGTGTTTTCAACAGACGGACAGACGGACAGACAGACGGACATGGCTAAATCGACTTAGAATTACTCAAGGACCCAGAATATATACACTTTATGGGGTCTGAGATGAATAATAAAAAAGTTTCACACGGAATGATAAACTTAATATACCCTCTTCACAACTAATTGTGGTGGAGGGTATAAAAATGTTTACTTTTTAACATGATTTTTTTTTTTTTTGGCGGTAACATGATTGCCCACTAGTCCCACACAGTGTACTTTGGTGTATGGTATAATTTTATCAGGCTTGACCGACTATACATTCTTGATTGTTTATAAAGCAATTTGTTTTTCTTTTAAAGTTTACCAATGTCATTCTTTAACAACCTGAATTCAAACGCTTGGCAAAAAAACCGTATCTTACATACTTTATGTAGTGTCAAATTAGTTTCAGCTAAATGCCAATTATTTTTACGAGTATTGTTGTCTTGCCAACAAAACAAAAAGTGTGTCATTTAAACGCATATAAATCATCTTAAGAACAACATACCAAAAATATTTTCATAACAGACACATAATAATTCATAATTCTGTTAAACATATTTGTATTTTACTAAGATCTGTTTCTTTACGCCTGCGCTACAATATTTTCTCATAATTATTCCCGCAGTTCAAACTAAAAAAAAAAAAACAATTTATATGTATATTTACGAATTTATGTATAGAAAAATGTTAGTAAACTGCACCCATTGTAGTGTTTGATAATCAAATTTAGAGCAATTGTGTAACGAACATTAAAAAAATTAAAATCTAAATGAATAATTTTGGAAAAAAGAAAAAAAAACCAGATCTAGTTAATCTTAATTTAGCTTTAAAAGAAGTTGCAAAATTTTTTTAACAATCCATTACTAATGTGTATTCAATAGTCTCCTTTACAATTTTTTCAAGCAAACAAAATTTTGTATGCAATTATTTTTATTTTTATTGAAAAAGATATTGTAGTAGATTTGGTTTATTTAAGTTTTTAAGCTTCATTTGGCGATTGATCATTTGGTTTATTTGTTTAGGCAAATTATATGATTGGAAAATTGAGTCTATTCTAAAATTTTGTATAAATTGATTTGCAAAGCAAACACTTTCGCAAAAATAAACTTAAACAATGTATTTGCAAGAAATATTTTTTAAAAAAACATATTATAATAAATTAATGAATTACCTCAAAACTGTTAAGCATAGTAATTACGGAAGACTTAGGCCCTTTTTCACAACTTACCGATAGCTAAAGGTAGGATTTTATCCGCCGTATAAAAAGTGTTCCATTATTACAACTTTACTTTTACCTACCAGGTCGGATGAACCTCATTTTACTTTATCGCTCACTTTAGGTTAAAGAAAAGTTTTAATAATGGAACACTTTTTATAAGTCTACTTTTAGCTATCGGTAAGTTGTAAAAACGGGCCTTAGTCTTGTTGTCCAGGTACATTAAATCCATAAATAAATATATAAATAATCGCGAATACGAGCGCTTACTTTGAAATCAGCGTGCTCGACTCAGCTTTACCAGTAGGGTGTAAAGAGTAAAGAAAATCTTTTTTGAAAAAAAATCGGGAAAAATGTCTCCGCGAAAAAAAAGTAACAAAAACTTGTACTTAACAGAGCGCGAATGATTTAAATTGAACAATGATATCGATTATGGTATTTTAGTATTGAAAATTTTAATCGAGAATACGAGCGCTTACTTCAAAAAATAACTAGCGCCGTTGGTTTCAGCGTACCGAATAAGCCCAGCTCGTTCAATTCGAGCACAGTATCATTGAAAAACAGCTAAATAAGTTTTGCCAATCACAGTGGATGTGTACCAAACGAAATTGATGCTGAAAATGCACTGACCAGACATAAAGGCGTCATTTTCTATCATGACAACGCCCGGCAAAATGTTGCAAGACCAGTTAAAAGCTATTAAGAATACTATTGGAATGAGAGAGTGAGAGTGTTCTGCTCTCACTGAATGCATTCATTTGCCCAAAATTCCTATGTTACTAAATAGTTGGGAAAAGGTCATTAGGTGAACATATAGATATAAATAGCCCAGAATTTCCAAAAACTTCAAAAATTCCCAAATTTGCAAAAGCAAATATGGCTCACATATTTAAATTTGATCAAAACATCCTATTTCGAGGACAACAGTATCAAAATAAAATTTCGGTTTGTGGGAAAAGAAGATTATTTTTTGGGGATATTGTTAAAAAGGGGGTTTTTGAGCCTGATAGAACTTAAAATATAACACAAAAAATTTAATTTATTATTCGAGAGATCAATTTAAGGAATAAGCATTTGAAACTGATTTTGGGCGCATGGGCACTGTGGACATTTTTGACGTAGCTTATACTTGAAGTCCAATTTTGGGCCAGTTTTCAAGCAAAGCTTACCATATGTCACGAATAACACGAACAAATTTGGCCTCCAAGGCGTAAATTTTTAGTAGCTTATAAGCATAAAATAGTGACTAGACGTGGCACCATAGAAAATAATCGAGAGGTGTAAAATTGCACGACCTGGGAAGCCCTTTGACAGGGTAATTTCTCGAAATCAACTTATCACCAAATTTTGATTTCTATAAGTCAATTCTTGCAGTTGCCGTATGCCACGTAGCGCCATCCTGTTGAAACACATCTCGCGCGAATCATGACATTGATCGACAGATAAAAAAAAAAAAAAAAATAGCGATCTCCTTAATTTTCAAAGACATAAAGCCCGAAGATGCCAGCAGAATGTAAACCGCACCAAACGCTATATATGGATATAAAAGAATCTAAAAAATTTGTTGTGGACTGGTCTAACTCCACATGCAAATTTTTTTTCTATTAACAAACCCGTTCAAATGGATGATCATGTACGCCATAAAAATCTCAAAATCGTCTAGAGGCGCTGTTCAAGCGTGAATCGATTCATGATGAATCATAAAGTGTGCGCATTATGACAGTTCGTTTGACAGGTAACCCTTTTAGAAGTTCTATCCGGCTTAAAAACTTCCCTTTATAGAAAAAGTGGGTTATTGTGGACCAATTGTGATTAAATTTGGTGTTATTTGTGCGTTAATGAAATGGCTTATAGTGTTGCCGGGAACCATATTATTGATAAATTTATGGCAAACAAAATGTTTCCACCTAAAAACATCAACTACATATTCCCAAAGGATATAACTCATGTCTTAATAAAGGGTGTTTTTTTATAGAGTGTCACAACTTTGAGTTGGCATCTCTGCTTTATTTGAACACTTCTTTAACAGCTAATAGTTGCTTTTTGTTAAGTTTGCCATGCAATTTCATTATGAATCGACTTTCACCAGAGCAACGCGTGCAAGGTTGTTAAAATTTGTCATCAAAATAATTGTTCAATTTAAAATTCAAAATTTTATTTTTCGATGAAGCCCATTTCTGGTTGAATGTATACGTTAATAAGCCGAATTGTCGCATTTGGAGTGAGGAGAATCCACAAGCTTTTGACGCAACACCATTACATCCACAGAATTTTAAATTAAATAACTGTTTGGTGCGCTTTATGGGCTGGCGGAGTCATTGGCTCATATGTCTTCAAAAACGATGATGGTCAGAATGTTACTGTCAATGGTGAACGGTATAGGAACATGATTCGAAATTTTTTCATACCTCAATTACGTGGCATTAATCTTGCTAATATGTGGTTCCAACAGGACGGAGCCACATGCCATACAGCGGGCGTTACAATTGATTTACTTAAAGAATTTTTGATGAAAAAATAATGGTCTAATTAATTGGCCACCAAGATTGGATTATTTTCTTCGGGGTTATGCTAAGTCACTTGTCTACGTCGATAAACCACAAACAATTGAACACCTGGAAATCAACATTCGAAGAGATATCGGCGAAATACGGCCGCGAATGCTGAATTAGTTGATGAAAATTGGTGTTCCAGATTGCGCCTTCTACGTGCCTGCCGTGGCGGCCACATGACAGAAATCATATTTAAACATTAATTTCATAAAATTTTCTTTCCGGTTTCATTGATATTAAAAATATATTTTCTTGTTTTATTATTACTTGTGTCTATCTATAAAAACACCCTTTATAAAACACAATCAAAATATGTTTAAAAGACTAAATAAATAAAATTACAAGCATAAATATTTTGCTTCTTGAACATTTTCGCAAAGGATTCATACTCGAGTCCTGCGTTTAAACAAAATTATTCATTAATACTATGTATCGGGTGATTTTTCAAAAGCTATAGGAAAGTTTAAAAAAAACACATAAAATTCAGAAAAATGCATGAAATCTTTATTTGAATCGATAGTATGGTCCATATAATTTAATGTTTGAAGATTATTTCATGCAAATGTTGACCGTGACTGCGCCTCAAATGGTCCATCCGCTTAGTCCAATTTTGGCATACTCTTTCCAACATTTCGGCCAGTATCTCATGAATAAATGCTTCAATGTTGTCTTCCAATGCGTCAATTGAAGCGGGCATGTGTGTATAGACATGAGCTTTAACACAAAAAATAGTCTAAAGGCGTTAAATCGCACGATCTAGGCGGCCAATTGACCGGTCCCGAACGTGAAATAAAATGTTTACCGAACTCGCCTCTCAATAAGTCCATTGTTAAGCGTGCTGTGTGGCACCGTCTTGTTGAAACCACATGTCATGCAAGCAAGCTCTTGCATTTTGGGCAAAAAAAAGTTGGATATCATCTCTCGGTAGCACTCACCATTCACAGTTACGTTACGATTCGAATCATCTTTGAAGAAGTACGGTCCAATGATGCCACCAGCCCAAACACCGCACCAAACTGTGACTTTTTCTGGATGCATTGGTAGCTCTTGCAATGCTTCTGGCTGATCTTCACTCCAAAATCGACAATTCTGCTTATTAACGTACCCATTGAGCCAAAAATTAGCTTCGTCGCTGAACACAAGAAGCGCGCGATGAACTTTCTTAACAGAGCACGCATTTTGATAATAAAATTAAATAATTTGCAAGCGTTGTTCGTTTGTAAGACGATTCATGGTTAAATTATAGACCAAACTGAAGATGTTTGACAGTGAAATAAAACACGAAACGTGCGTCAGCTGTTTAAGCCAGTGTTGCCAAAAAGATAATAGCTAAAAAATCACCCGATATTTGATATCCATCAAATAATAACGTATTACAGAATAATAAAATTTTATTAATGTAAAAGTAATGACAACAACAACATTTTAAAATAATTTACTTTAAAAAATATCAAGATGTATTACTTATGTGTTTTTTTCGTCTAAAAAAAAATCAGTCACTTTTTTCCCCCAATTCTCTCAGTGAAGTAAAACGAATTGATTGTCTTTGATTTGACTGAAATACTTTCCCTTTTTTTGTGTGAAAATCAAAGCTTTTTAGTTAATTTAACCAACAAGTCTCTTTTTTTATATTTTGCCAACAAAATATCCAAAAACAATCCGCTAGAGATAGATGAAAATAATACAAATAGATAAAATATTTAACCAGAAATAAATCATTTTAAACTTAAAAAAGGAACTTAAGTGTAAACGTATTAAAAATGTAACTAATTTAGTTGTTATAATTTGAGTTTAAAAGTTAAAATTATGGTTTGATCTTTGCCATAGTCACTACAAAAATTAATCAATTAAGTAATACAATTTAGTGAATACCAGGGCGTTTCACTGAAACCTTTTTTGGATCTTTTTAAATCTTGATGTGGAATAAAAATCCTCAGGGTCTTTTGAAAAATCTTTTCGGCCATGAGAATCAATTGTTCACATACTGCTGAATTTAAGGGTCAATAATTTATTACACACATTTCAGAAAGATGAAGATTTTTTAAAGCTCTTGTTTTTCTTTGAAATTTCTTGGAAATGAATCATTTAGTTAAAATTTTAAGTTTTGTTTACCAAGAAATTGTTTCTTAACTAATTTTGTAATTTTTTTTTTTGTTAAATTTGTTTTTATATGCAATTTGTATGGGTTTTGTTTGTAGAAATTTAAGTCAAGGTTGTTTATTTATGTGATCGACTTTCCTGATTATGAACGATCTTTGTTGTTATTTTGTTTGCATAAATCTTTTCTTCTACTTTAAATTCCAAGCACTCTTCCGTGTCATCATTGACACAAAATCAATATCATCCTAACGATTGAGCAGCAATTGCAATTGCCCATAAGCCATTCGTATTTCTAATATCAGTACAAAATTTGTCTTTAAACCTAATCACGTGCCATTATTGGTATTGTTGCAATAATTTGTTTTATGTTAAAAATTGCTAATTTGTTACGTGCTAACAGTGGTTTCTAGTTGAATTTAAATCTTATTGAACAGAGAAGGGAAAAGCCTGTGTCTAATCTTCGATACCCTTCACCAAGAATAAGAATTATGTAAAAAGAAACAGTTTTTGTTAAGTTAAGCTTTGTTTACAATAAGAGCAACAACTTCGTTTATTCTTCTATCTTATTTCATATATTTTCCTTTAATTTTTAAACAAAAATGTAACTAAATATTTTTTAAAATGTTGAGTCAATTGATTATGACGTTTATAATAATTTTATTTGGTTTTGAATGAAAATGTTAACAAAATGTTCCAACAAATAATAATAAATTCGTAATATTGCTCTGGGCAAAATTTGCAAACGGTTTCTTTATATCGCGAAAAAAATTTTTGATCTATTGTGCACACCAGTGAAAATGTTGCTGCCTATTGTAAACTAAGCTTTACTCTCCAATAAAAAATAGAACTTAAAACGCATCAGGTTTTGTAAGGAAGAAATTTAAGAGTTTCGCTTACTATTTGGCGTCCGAAAACATGCTTTTTATATGGCGAGTTCCTACTTTGCAGCTGTAAATTTTTGCCAAAAACAAGTGCTTTATTCAACGCCTGTAAAAACTGGTGAGTAAAACGATCAGCTGCATTTTTATTTTTAAGAGTTATTCTTTAATATTCTCGCTAACGAATATTTTAACTTCTTAAAATGTATGATTCGTGCTGCACAAAATAAGAAACTATTTTATTTGGTCGGAAGTTGGATTGTTTTCAACGTTTAGAGAGGAGGAAACGAATAAATAAGAATTACTGAAGGACTAAGAATTTAAATATACTTTATGGGTTCTTTGATAAGTACTTCTTGGTGGCATATACAATACACGGAATTAAATTAAATATAGCCTCATTGACTAGTCGTGGAGGGTTGTGAAAAGAACTTACATCGGCACCTGCTACTTGGCCAAATCTCATGCTGGATCCAATCCACATTGGTGACAAACGCTCCCCGCTTGTGAGGGGCATCATCATACGCAGGGAATAATTTAAGTTAAAATCCAGCGAAATTATTTTTCTTTTACTTTGAGCCGACACTCAGGGGATGCCCAAAACTAATGCAATGCATTGTGTTGGTATTTGGAAAATAGGTTATGAGAAGAAGGAAAGAGGGAGTAGTGTTTGTGGACATTTAATTTGAATTTTTCCGAATTGTAGTCGACTGGGAGTCTATTCCACGCACGGCTAGTTCGACCGAGAAATTAATTTTCTCCGTAATGCGTTGTGCGATACGTCGTCAACGAAAGGATATGATCTGCTAAAAAGCCAAAAGTACTACGGGCATGCACCTGCGTCTCAGGGATAACTTCTCCCATCTCAGCTGAAGACTAACCGTCGTAATATCGATAGAACAATGACGCACAACCCACATTCACAATGAGTCAATAGCGCTGGATACCCAACTGTCATCGATAAGCTTCAACGCACTCCTCTGCACCCGATTCAGAAGCTTAAAAATAGATCTTGAAGACATGCCCAGATATGGGAGTTGCATTTCATTTTCGGTCGGTTATAGGCGGTAGAAATAGTGAGGAGATCAGACTGAGTGAAGTAATTCTTGCACCGGTTAAAGAAACTAAGACACTTGAATGCTTCTTTCGACACTTGAAAAATATGAAGGTTCCAACGAACATCACTTTGAAAAATCATGTCTAGAATCTCAAGAGAGTCTGTTTCCTAAATAGCTACACCACCAATGGATAGCTACACCACCAAGGACTCCACAAGATTGCTGTGGTTCAAAATACAACATTAGGTCTTACAAGCATTAAAATCTACCCTATTCGCAAGACCCCACATTGTCGTTCTTGTTCTGCCTTATAACTTCAACCTCAGTAAGGCTTGGTCTATCATGACAGGAAAATGAATGACAGATGCTGCTGTTATCTGTGAAAGAATGGATAGGATTGAAAAAGCACTTCCTCATCAGACGAATAACAACTTCAATGAAAAGCAGCTTTCTATCAGAAATGTTAAGCTTCAGCTAAGACAATCATCCTGAAAGACAGGAAAACATTTCCCGCAAAAATCATAATAATGGAGGCCTCAACCAGTAGTCAGAACGGTTGTATATCACGGGAGTTACTGACTCCCGTGGTCAGCCGCGATCTCAAGAGATCTTTCAATTTTGAATTTTGTATAATATTCTTTAGATTATATCTTGAACCCCCGGCACGGCTCACAAATCTGATTTTTCGCTTACGAAAATAAGAATGGCTTTTAATTTTTATTGATATGCCATTCATCAAGATAAGCGCGATAAATAAGCCTTTCTCTAATCTTGGTCTACAAACTAAAACCCATGCAAGTAATAAAGTCTAAAATTAAAAATCTGGGAATTAATTTCTCATGATGAGTAACAATTTTTATATTAATTTTTATATTAATTCGAATGTTGAAGATATAAGACTAATAAATTATAAAAAAAGCTTTTAAAATTGTAATTTGACTCAGAATACACATTCGAATTGATATAAAAATATTTATATTTAAAATAAAGGTTAAGAACAACTAAAAATACCCCAATCTCTGGTTTTCCATTGAACATTTTGTCTTATCTCTTTTAATTAAACATTGCTCCAAGATTTAATCTCAGTAAACTAGTGAACGAATATGTAAAATTTTTTCTCAAGTACTTATGCTGTTTTCTTTTCTGACAATAATGTTCCATGTATGCAATAATGTGAAACGTTGTCGTTTCCTTTCTAAATATGTTGCAACAATAAATGGCAAGTTTGTTCCATTTCTTACCCGCAGTTATAATTGAGCTAGATTACACTATTACACTTTGTATTAATACATGTCAAAAACTCAAGTAATTTGACAAAGTGTGACAGTGTGAATGCAATGTGTCACGAAAATGACAAGTATTATGAAAAAAGTTTGACATCCCATACGACTTCATCGTTTTTTGAAAAATTTCTAAACAATAATACTTTTCATTGGATCAGGGTTGTATTTTTTTCATGCGTGAGTGTTTATACTTTGTGTGTTGGTGTGAACACAAACTGTCATGTAACATAAGATTTTTTGACAGTCGCATCAAAACTCATTAGATTTCTATCTCACAAAGTATTATGGAATACGTAAGACTTGTGAGATAGTGTAATCTAGGCTTAAAGTACATTTTTATGCAAGCAAGTATTTTTCTTATAAATTTTTTTCTTGATTTTCCGTACAATTTGTGTTGTTGTGATTTATGGTTATATTGTGATGGATAAAATAAACTTTTGTTTTTCGTTTGTTTTACTTTTATTTAATAATTATTTTTTTTGCGCATAATTTTTAACAACAGCTGACTTTAATTATTGAAAATCAGTGTTAATAGCGCTTATTGGAATTCAAAGAAAATTTAATGTTGAAAATCGCTACAACCGTGGTGAATATCACTTATTAGTACAAACTTTGCATTCAATATTTAACACTAGCGTGTTAGTGTTGAGTGTAAAACGTTGCTAATATTTTGTTCCATTGCAATTTAGAAAAATTTATAGCTTTGTAAGGGCGCGTGTAACCTGATATATATATATATTACACAAGTATAATGCATTATTATTTTTTTAGAAAAGAAAACACCATTAAATTCACTAAGCGTGCCTTTTATTCCTCATTTCTGCATACAATGCTCATCTCACTACAAAAACATAAATCGACAATTGTACTTTTTTGTAGTTTAACAAAAATAGTAAATATTTTTTTGTCTTTTTTATGTCGACTTTTTTGGCAACGTCTGTTTTTTTTTAAACAATTGATTTTTATTTATTTATGTCTTTTTGTTGTTTTTTCTGTTTTTACTTTCAGGCTTGTTGTCAACAAGTCGTTTATTGTTAACAATTTTTTTTTTTTTTGTAGTTAACTTTAAATAGGTTTAGGTTTCTGCTCCACTAAACTATAAATACACTTATTTTCCTAATAAATAAAAGAAAAAAAAAATACATTTTTTAACTTAATATTATGTAAGATTTTTCTTAATACATATTTGTTTTAGTCGTTAGGCTTATTATTGTTAAAGGCAGTAGCATTTTGTTATTATTGTTAAGGGCAGAAGCATTTTGATTTCTATGACCAATAGAAAAAAATACATGTGGTATGTTCGTTAATTTACTAAACATTTTTTTTTTGGTATTTAACCATTTTTAGTATCATTATCGGGTGGTTGGAAAATTGAAAATAATATTACAATGGAATTTTATTGTTTAATATGATTGATGGAATTTTCGGAAAGATGCATAAATTTGTGTAACAATGAATTTTAACAAGAGAAATATGAAACTTAATATGTTATAGTTTTATAAACCACAAAACTATTAGCAAAAACAAGCAAGAGTGCTACATTCGGCTGTGCCGAATCTTTAATACCCTCCATCAAGAGTGCGAATATTTCCGCAGTGGACTCTATATAGTATCTATAAAATATAAGACAATCTTCATGAAACCTGAGCTCACAGCCCAGTACAAACTTAGCTTAGTTTTTCAAAATGAATAGCTTCTCTCACTCATTATTTAGTAGCTTTCTGCTATAACTACTTCTGTAACTATTTTTTTCTGGATGTATTTAGGTAAAAAAATAATGACTTCATTCAGAAACATAATTATGCGTATTTTAAGGAGGGGATTTTATGTTGGACCTATCGTAAACTATGGATCGTGAATCACAAAATTCAGTGGAGTGATTTACTTTATTCAAAAACCTCAATTCGACCAACTTTTAATACCGAAATATATATATTTTAGAAGTTCATGCTTCTTAAATTACTTCTTAGAAGGCTACTTTATGTGACCTATGGTAAATTATGGATTACAAAATTACATATTTTTATAGCGGGCTTAGCCATATTTTAATGATATTGCAGATTGAACTTAATGTGGGTCCCATGGCTAAATATAGACCGGTCTTCCCGACGTTACGCGGAGTGGTTTTTTTTATTTTCAGATCTTACGAATCTATGACAGACTAAATTGAACTACAATAGCATAATTCGTTAAGGCTTTAGGCGTACTACAGTGTTTTCCGCTGGGTTTAAACAAGGCTGTCCCTTGTCTCCAATGCTCTTCGCGATGCTACTGGACGATATTATGCTGAATCTATGTATGGCCTATTAGCTCGCAGCTTCTCAGATCTGGCATCAAATCTGCGAAATATAACAACAACAACAGATGCGGCTGGACTTAAAATTAATACGACGTCTTAGGAGTTATTTACAATAGATAGTAATCTAGTGGAGGATGTCAGCCAGTTTTGTTATCTTGGGAGCATGATTTTCAAAAATGGCGGGTCAACCGTGTACGGAAAGCGCGACAAACTTTCAGTCGTTTTAGACCCATTTGGAATTCGTCTTCACTATCTCAGCGCACAAAGTTAACAATTTTTAACACAAATATCAACAGGCTTTGGGAACAATCCAACCAACAACCCATGTCCAAAGAAATAAAAAGACTAATGGCCATTTTCTCATTAGGCGATTATCTTTTTTCCCAACGAAAAACTGCACATTAAAGAAATTTGGTTTTCTCAATGTCTCATTTGCTTCGTTTTAATCGCAAAGCTAACCGGCACTCATCTGCCAATTATTTATTTTCCATTTATTTGCCGTACAGATAAATTCAATCAGCTGACTCCCATCTTTTACATGTATTTTGAGTGGCGTTGCCAGCTGAAAACTTTGTTTTTTATCGATATATTGAGAAACCCAAAATCGTTAACGGACAGTTTATCGGTCCAATAAATTTATGTTGACATTAAGTAACAGACAGTTTGTCGATACATTGAGAAAATGGCCATAAGGGTGGTGGATTGGCCACATTTTAAGAAGATCACAAAACGACATTACAAGAAATGCCATAGACTGGAACCCGCAAGGAAGTCGAAGAAGAGGACGTCCAGCTCATACATGGAGAATGCAAATTTTTAGAATTGGACGGAATGGGTAAACCCTGGGACAAAGTGAGAGCGTTGGCACATAACAGGAATATGTTCAACCAATTTATTGAGGCCCTATGCTCCTTATAGGATCAGTGGGAGCATATATATATATATATATATATATATATATATATATATATATATATATATATATATTAAAATATGGTATTTTAGCAAACATTCACAAGGTCTGGCTTTTGCGGACGACATATTGCTAGTATGCAAACATTTAAACGACATGCATAGCAAAATGGATGAATTGGTAAAACTGCAAAGGTCGTAGTCGGTTTAGAAATAAATATAGAAAAAAATATGCAAATCGTATTAACAACGGCATTGAAAACGACAAAATCATATATAAAATCAGAGGGATGTATGATGCCATCTTATAGTGGTGTGGTGGAAGATATTTCTAATAGACTCAAAAAAGCTCATTCTGCATTTGGTCGATTATATAAAACGTGGCGATCGATCATCACAAACATCCTAATATACGCATATTTAATGTTTGTGAAAAGTCCATATTGCTTTGCGAAAGCAAAACCTGGCTTATGACATTAAATATAGCCCAAAGACTGCAAGTCTTTCTTAAGAAAAGGCTGCGAATAATATCGTCGACTTAACATGCAAACCTGCTAAATCTACTTTTTAGGTAAATTGAGATTTTGATGCCGTGCGGTAGAGAAAGATACTCCTCGTCGACCAGCATGTAGTTTTTTTTTTCAATTTGAGTCTTGAAGTGTGTAAAACCAACTATATTTTTGGTTTTCCTCTCAAGCTGCAAATATGAAATATAAAAAGTTTTTGTCTCTCCTGCAAAATGTGCTGAAAGGGAGTAAGCAGGTTCGCATATTAAGCCGACGATATGTGGAATATGTTGGCCAAATACGACCACAAACACAGATCTCTCAAGGCTAACAAATAAAGAACCTATACGTCGCCAAATCGAACGACGTAAATGGAAATGGATAGGACACACAGTTGGCAATGAAATTGGAAAATTTAACAAATCTTTTGACGAAATTAAGTTGTTATGTAACGAGAGAATAAGTTGGAATTTTTTTGTAGAAATCCTATGTTCCCAAGTGGAATAAATAAAGGAAGAAAAAAGTGTTTTCCGATAGTTGGCTTTTTATGTAGCCTTTGCTAAAATATGGACTGGTCACTACGAAATTTGACGGAGAATTTTGTAATCATAAGCAAGTAAATGTGTTAAGGAAATCAGTCGTTCTGCTATTATGAACAGCCCGTACACTTGTTGCTCCATATTACTCTTTTATTGAATTTATTATTTTCCGTTGTAGTCCTTTTCTTTTTACAGCCGCCCATATGGCTTTAATGTCTATTTCATCAAAAACCTTCTCAAAATTTAGGTATGTTAGCTGATCCGTTAAGTTGTATCCATTTCGTTGCTCTCTTTTCAATCTGGGGCTGTTGATATAGTCAAAACTAGATCTTTAAGGTCACACAAGCCAGTTTGATCTTTCTACAGGGATGAAACAGAATAATTTGAAAGAGCAGACCTTAAAGAAAAACAGCTGGAGCATTCTTTTAGGTCTCCATATTTCGGAATTTTTATTACTGAGCTTTCCTTCCCTTCTTGGGGCATACTCTCAGGTTGGCAGATTTTTTTTAATAACAGCTACAATATTTCTGTTATAAATTTCCTGCACGCAGAGTAAAAATATGGTTGGGCATGGTTACGGCAACAACACTATGTTTAATGTAACAATATATTGTTGTCGTACACAAATAATTGTCATTTTTATTTAATATCAACAATATTATAGTTACTGTAAACATATCAATGTTTATCGCAACTATGAATTTGAGTACTGTTGACCGAAAAATAATTATTTTTCTAACAACTTAATTATGATAACTTTCTAAACATATTATATTTCTCACAACCATATCATGATATTTAATAGCCATAACATGATAAGAAGCTAAGAAATTAATCATATTAATGTCATGTTAATCATAATAAGCTAAGAAGTAATCATATTATCATCATGTTAATCTTAAAAAATTTAGAAGCAATCATATTATGATACAGCTCCTTTCATAGCTGTCATAAAAATACAAAATAAATTAAAATATTTTTGCATCGATTTTTTATTTTGTGGCTTTTTACAATTTTTCTTAATGTTAATCAAATAGCGGAGTTCAATATAAGGCTTGCAAAAGAGCAAATGAAAAATCTGTGGTTTTCATGGGCGACTGCGTGTGCCCATTTTTTCGATTTTAAGATGTTGATGAAATATCGTAGCACTTTTATAAAATATAACGAAATCTCTGTGTGTTTTGTTATTGGATTTTACAAAAAAACTATGATATTTTGCATTTGCACTATTACATCACTATTACTTGAATAAACTCCGCTAATATTTTAATTTTTTAATTTCTTTAAACTTATTTTTTTATGGAATTTTATCTTTTGTTTAACCGCTCACAAATAAAAAAAAAACGACACAACTGCTTCAAAATTATTTTACAAATGGCGCTAACAAAATATGATTAGAGTAAAAATAGTTTGATTGCATCTTTAACATTATATGATAAATGTATAGAAAGTTATCATGTTATGGCTGTTAAATATCATGATATGGTTGTGAGAAATATAATATATTTAGAAAGTTATCATAATTAAGTTGTTAGAAAAATAATTATTTTTCGGTCAACAAAACTCAAATTCATAATTGCGATAAACATTGATATGTTTACAGTAACTATAATATTGTTGATATTTAATAAAAATAACAATTATTTGTTTACGACAACAATATATTGTTACATTAAACATAGTGTTGTTGCCGTAACCATGCCCAACCATATTTTTTCTCTGCGTGTAGTCTGGAGAGGAGGTGATTGGGTAAGAACAACTTTAATTTCCTATTATAATCGAATTGGTTTAGCGTTTACTGGAAGTGTTCTTGCCATCGGACGTGTGCTTTTGAACTTTTAATTAAATATTTGCTTAAAACTTTAATTTCAGTTTGTTTTTTATTTCAACTAAAGTTTTATTAAATGCATTTGCTTTTCAGTAAT
This sequence comes from Pollenia angustigena, assembly GCA_930367215.1. NCBI lineage: Eukaryota > Metazoa > Arthropoda > Insecta > Diptera > Polleniidae > Pollenia > Pollenia angustigena. The sequence continues at coordinate 179,827,376 of OV884057.1, read as the reverse complement.
TAAAATATAATCTAAACTATAAACATAACTATTGACATTTTTATAACTTAATGTGACAATTAACACGACTTTAATCGCCAAAAATATTGATTTTTTTTTATTTAATTTTCGTATATCATTTCCATAAATAAATAATTTAAGTTTATTATTAAAAACAAATCTAATTTTTTCCCAATATAAAGCATTTATCAATGTTAATTTATGATGTGTTTTTAGCTTTAATCGGCTTTTAATTTTTCAATAATTTTGTATGAATCTTTAATGTCTACTCCGTGACGAAATGTTTTTAATTAAGAAAACAAAAAATTAAAATATCTCTGTTATAGTTTTTGTTTTTAAAGAAGAAAATGCAGTTATAGCTTTTGTTTTAAAAATAAAGATTTTAAATTCATTAACATTTTTGACTATTGTATTTGTTTTTTTTTACTAATGAACTCCTGAGGCGTTTTTATGGTCCATAAACAAATATAAGCCGATTTTTTATGAAGTTTGTTTTCATAAAAATTTATTTGGGAGAAGTGTTAAAAATTATACAACAGTAGCATAAAAATTTAAATTTTTTTAGTGTAAATTCTCAAATGTCAGGGTTTTATAGTTTATTTGAAGTTTTGTTAATAAAAGATGTTAATGTTTTCAAAAAGGTGCTGTAGCAAAAAAAAAAAAAAAAAAAAAATATAACAAAAACAATTTTTTAATATTAAAACCTGTTAATATATTTAAAATATCAAAAACAAACTAAAGAACAATGATAGAACGATGACATTAATACTACTAAAGCGGCTCATACACTTGCAATAAAATTGTTCAATTTAACGTATTATACAATTATATCGCTAATGTGTATGTGATATTCGAAGGTGGCAGAATATATTGGCAACAATCAAAAGGCTTTTAATTTTTATTGCACAACGAAAAGAAAATGAAGTATGTTTTCAACATTGTACAATGCTGTTTCTGTTATTCCTATAGGTTATGTTCACCTTTTTATTGAATGAATGAAATCATTGTGCGCCTTATTGCATAATATAGGACAAAATGGTAATAATATGGCGAATATCATATACAATAATATTGCAAGTGTATGGGCCGTTTAAGGAATGTGCTTACAAAAAGTTATTTTGTTAAAAAAGAAATCTATTCAATCACTTTTTAACATCCTTCGTTTGAAGTTCCTTCAGTTAAGTTCTTTTAAATTTAACACACGCTCTTTTTTACATTTTAACTAATTATGTTGCTTAACATTTAATTCCAACAATATTGTGCAAATATTTACATTTGTCTTAAACACGTACTAAAACATCCCAAGTACATGAAATCAAATCTTAATTACAATTCAATTAAATTTTTTGCATTTAAATACTTATTAAAAAAAGTTTAACAACGTTAAAAACAACATTTTACTTAGTCTAGTCTTACCTTCCTTCCAGTATTAACCAAAAAAAAAAAATAAAAAAAAAATACCAGAAAAGTAACCATCTTCATCTGACTGGATGACAGGTACAAGAAATAAAAAGTTAAATTATCTTTTATTTAGCAAATAACAACAGTACTAAAACCTTATCTCAACAATTATATAAACATTTTATTTTAAATTAAATTTTTACGCAAAAAAAAATTACACTTGTTGTTAAAGTTAATAAAAAAACAAGTAAATGTGCTGCAATCGGCTGTAACGAATCTTGAATACCCTTCACCACATCATGAATGCTATCATGTTAAAGTCTATATTCCGGTGTTTTTATTACGATTTCTAAGCCATTTATCAGAAAACCCTTAAGTTCAGTGAATTTTGTGAAATCTTCTTATAAAAGTTTTCGTAACAAAAATTTATATTTTTGAAAAATTAAAAAATGGGAAATAACGCCGAAGTTAAGTACTTTTACATTATATAGCAAAATTTTGGTAAACTCATCTATAAAATCGATTAAATTGCAAAAATTTAAGTGACCTTAAAATGAACTAATGGAATTATGAACAAGTAAGAAATTATAGTGGGTCAAGCCCGACCATATGATACCCTTCACCACCGTATTAAAAAACACATCATGCTTATATGTCCATATAAATATGGATTTATCTATGTTTATAAAATTCATTAAAATCGGGTTAAAAGTTTGTGAGAGGCAGAAATTGCCCCTTCGTCCCCTTGTGGTCCTATTTTTGAAAAACTGTGTAGCTAATGTGTCCCTATAGATATGATTCTATCTATGTTTTGAATTTCATTAAAATCGGTTTGAGAGGCAGAAATTGGCCCTATCTCTCCTCGTGGGCCTATTTTTTAGAAAATGCATCCCTTTTGTGTCCATAAAGCTATGGTTCTATCTATGTTTTAAATTTCATTAAAATCGGTTTGATAGTTTCTGAGAGGAAGAAATTTCCCCCTATCTTCCCTCGTGGTCCTACGATTTTGCCCATTTTCAATAGGCTTGGTCCTTGTGCCAATAAGAATCTATGTCCCAAATTTTATCAAATTTTCTCCAAAATTGCGACCTGTACTTTGCGCACAAGGGTACATGGACAGCCAGCCGGTATACTTTAAGGTGGGTCTAGGACCTATATTTTAAGGCGTTACACACATCAGCACAAATGCATAATACCCTCTCCACTATTGTGGTGTGGGTATAATTAGAATTTTATATAGACTTACAAAAAAGTTATAACACATGTTAGTCTGTGTTTATACGGCTCTTGTCTTGTTGACATGATTGCTACTGTATAGGCACAGATGCATGTACTGTCTTTACGTTTTGCTTTTTCATTCGTTGTTTAATTTTGTTATTGTTTTCAATATCAAAAAAGCACATATCGTCAACATGACATGAATCATTTGAACGCCAATTCATGTTCAAAGAAGAAAAAGAAAGAATCTTGTCAATACGACATGAGCCGTATGAACTCAGACTTAGACATAATATCATAATAGTTCTATAGAACAATAAATTATCTTCCAAATTTTAAATATTTCGTCTTCGAATTTTTTGCGAGTTTAAAAAAAAAATAAATTTTACAGGTGACTACCTACTTCGTGCCAAATTCAGAACTATTCAATATATGGCTAGAGAAACACAACGAAATTGACGAAAGAGCCGCTTTTTACGCCCATTTCTTGCCATACATTTGTGAGAGTGGTTGTTCCGAAAACTTTAAACAGTATTTAAAAGAGCATTCATGATTATTTTGTTCAAATATGAATATAAAATGGCGTAATAGTTCCAGAAATTTGAAAGTTTTTGAAAAACATCATGCTGTTTGGCTTAAATCCAGTACTTCGATCAGAAAACGTGATCGGCACAATGGACGACCGAAAATACATTTTTGCCCAAAATCTGAGAGAACAAAACGACGAGTTGCAGCAGAAATCTCTAAAGATCATAATAATGAAATGGAATCCATAATTCTTGCTAGAACTGCTTCTTCTCGTAAATGCAACCAATTGGATTTAGCAGTGGTTTTAAAAGAGGCTGTCAGCTTCGAAATAAGGATGCTGCTGCCTTTCTTTTAGAGAACAACTTTTCAATAAGATATGAAAATAAAATCAAAAATTGCGATATATATCCTCTAAATAAAGATATGACATGTAGTAAATATAAATGCAGACCAGAAAATCCCGAAAGCGAAGATGAAGAAATAGAGAGTGGTGGCATTTTGAATCCATGTATTTTACATTAAGTTGACGGTTTGGAACTCGAAAATTAAATTGTTGAATAAAATCCTTTTTAAACATGACTTTGTTTGTTACTTCATTAAATTGTTAAAATTTATTTCTACTGTTATATTCGAAAGATAAGTGTACAATCGCAAAAATTTAAAAAAGCAGTTTATCTATCAAAGATCTAAAAAAATCTTGGATGCGGGAACCTATAATCCGTAGCCGCTTCTTAGAACTAATTATTTGTTAATTTTTTAGTTAAATTTACTTATGTTTTTTTCTGAGTGTATGAAAATTTTTTTTCAGTAAAAACCTTTCTTTTAAAAGTTCACCAAAAGTCAAATCCAAAAAATCGTTCAAATCGGTCCACCCGTTTGGCTGTAATTTATTTTGGCCAAAAAGGCCAAAGGGGGTAGTGCGATTCACTTTGCTTTTTTAACCACAAAATAAACCATGTTGCTATTCACTAACACTTTTAACGACATCTGCTGGTGTTTTAAGCCAGCTGTTTCAGTCAGCTGTTATTTTTAACAGAACAAATTGTGGTTTATTAACACCAAAATTTTTGGTGTGGTTAAATCGCTTAGAAAAGTGTTTATTTAATGTTGTACCTATAAAGTCGATGAATAATGTGGCTTTAAGATATTTAGCCTACATTTTATACACTTCCGTGGAGCTTCTTATTTATTATTCTAAAGCCAACCATTTGACCAAAATAAAATTAAATAAATAATTTAATTAAAATTAAATTAATAAAATAAAATAATAATACAAAATAATTAATTAAATAATAAATATTAGTAATGCTTTACACACTTTGCACAATCTATTGGGTGATTTTTTAGCTATTATCTTTTTGGCAACACTGGTTTAAACAGCTGACGCACGTTTCGTGTTTTGTTTCACTGTCAAACATCTTCAGTTCTGTCTATAATTTAACCATGAATCGTCTTACAAACGAACAACGCTTGCAAATGATTAAATTTTATTATCAAATTGCGTGCTCTGTTAAGAAAGTTCATCGCGCGCTTCTTCCATTTTATGGTCAGTTTAATCGACCCACTGAAGCGGCTATTCGGGCTATTGTGACTAAGTTTCGCACCAAATTTACATTGTTGGACATTAAACCACCAACACGCTTACGTAGAGTGCGAAGTGAAGAAAATATCGCAGCTGTATCGGCCAGTGTTAATGATGACCATCAATTATCGATTCGTCGCCGTTCGCAGCAATTGGGCCTCTGTTACTCAACAACGTGAGATGATAACCAACTTTTTTTGCCCAAAATGCAAGAGCTTCCCTTGCATGACATGTGGTTTCAACAAAACGGTGCCACACAGCACGCTTAACAATGGACTTATTGAGAGGCGAGTTCGGTGAACATTTTATTTCACGTTCGGGACCGGTTAATTGGCCGCCTAGATCGTGCGATTTAACGCCTTTAGACTATTTTTTGTAGGGATGTGTTAAAGCTCATGTCTATATACAAATGCCCGCTTCAATTAATGCATTGCAAGACAACATTGAAGCATTTATTCATGAGATACCTGCCGAAATGTTGGAAAGAGTATGCCAAAATTGGACCAAGCGGATGGACCATTTGAGGCTCAGTCACGGTCAACATTTGCATGAAATAATCTTCAAACATTAAATTATATGGACCGTACTATCGATTCAAATAAAGATTTCATGCATTTTTCTGAATTTTATGTGTTTTTTTTTAAACTTTCCTATAGCTCTTAAAACATCACCCTTATAAATTGAAAGGTTTTTCTTTTGTTTTTTCTTATTCTTCTTTGTTATTTTATCCTATTTTGATGTTTCTCTGGCAGAGTTGCCACGATTTATCAATTTTAATATAGAAAAATATAAAACTGTTTACCATGGTTGTAAATAAGTTAGTGAATCACATAGTGGTTAGTGCAAACTTCCAAATGTGTGGTAAAATTTAACACGTTTTAGGGCCATTATTACAACTTGAAGTTAGCTAAAGCAAAGATTAAATTGACAGATAATAATGTGTTATCTGTCAAAAAGCGTCTGCTAACTGTCGGATAAGAGCTAACGCCAAGTTATAATAATGGCCCTTAAAGTGTTAAAAGTTAGTGAATCGCACTACAGGATCGTTTTTGTATGGTATGGGCATCCTTTTTTTTAATGTTGATACATTTTATATTAAAGAAATACCTACGCCATCTAATCCTTGTAGCTCATATGCTGTGGGCGCTTTTGGGGGAAAAAAGTAGTTAATTGTCCATAGCTCGGTCATTTATAAATTTTGTTAAATTTCACTGTATTCAACCAAGTTTATTTAAGTTGAATGTGAAAAAATAGAGTTCATAGATTAAAAGAAGACTTTAAAAAGTCAAATTAATGGGTAAACATTAGAGATTTTTGGGTAAAAATTCAAAGACAGTTTGGGTTTTTGGCTGAACTTCAATAGAAATCTATTTCAGACTATATTTGATATAAGCTTTTACCCACGACTTCGTTGACGTGAAAAAAGAGCAAAATTTAAAGAAAAGAGTTTAATTTACACAAATTTTATTTTATTACTCATTTTATTTTATTACGGTCCATGTGAAAAGCCTTTTTAAAATGTCCCTATAGTTACCAAATATATCTAAAAGAGAAAAAGTACCAACGGTAAATTAGTATCAATTATTTCAGGAGTGGTATCTACTAGTGCTGGGATACTATCGATATTTTCTACTATAGATAGTTCAGATTTCACTATCGATATTACTATCGACTGAATGTTAAGTGGGAAAACTGTAACTAGTTTTTCATCAGGCTACAGTTCGTTGTTTTTATCACTTTATTGAACCTATGAGACGTATGTATGTATATACGCACGTTATTTTAGATTTAGATGAGAGTTTTTAAAAATTGTGATGCTGATAAGCACCTTTCTGAAGGAACTAAAGAAACAGGGACTATAAGATATTTTATTACATGATATCTATTTATTATTTATTTATCTTTATAAAAACTGAAATCAGCATTAAAATTGGTTGCGGTTAAGACCTTCTATATTAAATTATTGACTGACAATCAGAAAGTTTTATGCTTTTTTTTTTGCAAATTTAAATAGCTTGAGTAAAATAACATGACTCGTAACAGTTTAAGCTGAACTTAAATGATTTTCAGGAGGGGAATTTATATTGGAGCCATGGTAAGCTATGAACCGATTATCCCAAAATTCTGCAGAGTGATTTCTGGTATTAAAAAACATAAATTTGAATTTGAATACAGTGGTGTAGTTAGTTTTAGCGTTTACAGTGAATTTCAGAAGGCTGCTAAATATGGGATCTTAGGTTATGGACCGTATATCACAAAATTGCATGACATTTCGTCGTTCCGGAGTTATCTTGTCGTATATCACAAAATCGAAAAAAATGAGATAAGACCGTTTCCTTTGGTAAATTTAACAGATCTATCGATCTGCGCAATCTTCACGTCTCTATCTCTTATGGTTAATGAGATATTACGAAGCCATTTTGTTGTATATCCACTTTTGCGAAAAATTTAATGCGTTATATTAATTGTGGATATACGACAAAAAACGTATGCAAATTTTCAATTAAAAAAATCTTGCGTTATCTTGTTGTATGTGAACAAAGTATATTAGGCATATTGCAAAAAAGAGACTATCTTATTCATATTACTGTTATTTTAACATTTTTCGTTTTATATGTAGAGATATTTTTCGGACGAAGTACACAACGGCTATTTATATTGATGAAATTATTGCTATATTGCCTAAATTCACTTTATTGTTAAGCAGTTAAAGGTTAAATATTCAGGATGGTCCAACCATAGTGCACAATGTTAATTGTGAATAAAACAAAAAGTTTTTAGAGAATTATCTGAATTTTTTATTATTATAGAAGGATCTATGATAACAAGGTGTGAGACAAAATATCGGCCAAATGCTCGTCGCGGCTTCGGTAGCATACCTTTGTTTTATGGTCCATATTTGCAATGCCTCTGAGACCTAATTGAGGTTCAATGTGCTTAATGTGTCAAATTATCTAATCCTTTAGCTCTTGAATTGTTCTTGTCTTATTGACGTACACTTTTTATTTTAAATATTACCAAAGAAAGAAGGCCAACGGTGTCAAATCATATGATCGTGACGGCGAGTTAACATGGCCATTGAATTTCTCGTGCAGAGGAGCCATTGTTTCGTTGGCCGTGTGACACATTCTTTTGGAACTAGGTTCTTATCGCCCAGGTCCATATCCTCAATTTCTGGCAAAAAGAAATCCGTTATCAGCTCGCGATAGCGAACACCATTCACAGTAAATGCTTGGCATAACTCATTTTCGAAGAAGCAAGGCCCAATGATGCCGCCTGGCCATTAACCGCACCAAGCATGCATGCACAGGCGTTTTCACATTTTCTACAGAGCCGGTTTGCTAAAATTTGCCCACAATTATCCCGATTGTGGACTCATTTGATCGATTATGTTGACCAAAAAAATCAAGATGTGCACAAAATGTATTTTTGATCTGAACGCCAATTTTCGTAAAAGGCTTCAGCAATCTTAACGCGCTGCTCAATGGTGCACGTCTCCATGGCTGAATTTTGCACTGATACCAAGAAATTTCAAATTAAGTTGGACACAAATTTGACGTTACGGTGTGACACACAGTTTTCATCGTGCAATATGGTTAGACCACTCTTAAGTAGTAATAAACCTTAAAATTATTCATACATAAGGAAATTCGATAATATAAAAACTATAACTATACCCCTGCAAACAAATGGAAGATATCCCCTAAGGGAATAGTTTAGCAATATCCCCAAATTGTCATCTAAAAGAAAATAATCAAAGTAAGTTTTTATTTTCTTCCTTTTATAATTTTCAAGAAAATTACGCAAAATAAACAGAATAAAAATTAAATTATAATGTACGTCATAAATTAAAAAATAAAAATCAAGCAAATTATAAAATCTAAGAAATTAGTTCTCAAAATGTTCTGCAAATGGTAAATATTTAAATTCAATAAATCTGTTAAATATTAATATGTTTCCTTTTCAATATAGTCAAGATATTTCTCACCACTGGATGGTATTTTAAAGAAGTGGTAGGTTTTTTCTTCAAAAATATGGTGGAGACAAAATATTTATGTATATTATTTTATTTTGTTTTAACTATTTAATAATAAATAAAAAGATGTGCTTCTCTGTACGTAAATGAAAATTTTTTAAAATGCAAAATCTTCTTTTTTTCATCCCAATGATATTTTGGCGATATCTTCCTATTTTCTATTAAGTGGTTATCTGGCGATATTACTAGATAATCATCTGGAAGTATCATTTTCGTATTGCTGAGAAGTATTACCATCGAGACACGTTTCTTCCCGAAGGAAGTATCTTCCGCAATACGAAATCGATTATTGCCGCAATGATATTTTTCATCCTGCCAATACGTTTGGCAATACATGAGGTGTATTTCTGTGTTTGCTGGGACGTAAATATATTTGTCACTTGCATAAATTTTCGTTTCGAAAATTATTATAACTTAATTTTCAATGTAGGTTTTTAATACCTTATTTTGACAAACTAAAAAATATATCGCAAAAAAGTGGCGTATACGACAAAATTGAAAAATTTTTTCAAACGTGATAATGGCTATAACTTAAAAATTTTTTTCCATGACTTTAGATATTTTTACATAAATCGATAAAGAACTTCAAATACAATATCTGACAAAAATATTGGACGACTTTTTTCACGTAAATTTTTGTGTATAAAAATTTGAACCTTAAGATTCGATTTCCCAAAAAAAGATTTTTGTGATATACGGCAAGATAACTTCGGCACGACGATTTTTTCTGACCATATGAAGTTTAGTTGGAAGAAATTTTACCGCAATATCTATATCTGCTACGGTTTTAGGCGTATTTAATAAGTTTACCAGAGTGGGCTTTATATGGGGCCTAAAGTGAATTAGGGACCGATCATCACGAATTACTACACTCATAAAATTATTACAGTAACTGATTGTGGGTTAATAAATTCGTTTTCCGACCTGTTAAAATTTAATAAAAATATAGTTATTTACCAAATAATTTTATTTTTTAACATTTATGTTTGTTATTCAAAAAACAAACTACCAAAAAAGTAATGTTTTTTTCGTATTTATTTTGTTATGTAGTTTGAATTTTGTCGGTTAAAATATATTTTTTAAAAGTAAAAACTATTAAATTTTAAAGAATATGCTGTTTAATAAATAAAAAATTTCAAAATGAATGTAAAAATCATTTGTTTTAAATGAAATGTAAATGATACGTTTTCTAAATGAATTTTATTTTGTTTAAAATGAATTTTCGTTTGAATTTACCTACATGATATTTTGAGTGTACAGTTCCCTGAAGTAACCAACGTTTGTTTTCCTAGAAATAATTTTATAATTTCTACTTGATTACTGCCATTTATCGCTTTCAGGACATTTTCAATATGTACATGAAAGGTCAATTTAAAACTTTTAATCCAGTCATTTTAACAACTAATAAAAACACTCACTTAGTTTTATTAGAAAAAATTAACACCACTAAATAATAAATTTATTAAAAAATTACTTCCTAATTATAACCGTAATAATGTTATAAATCTTTAAGATTCAGCGAAAAGAAAAAAATGAAAGTTGCTGCTTTTTTGATAGCAACAAAAAAAAAAAAAAAAAAAGAATTATTATTACATAATACAAACGCCAACAAATTTTCGTACAAATTTATATTTTTATATATATTGTTAACATTAAGACATAAATTCAAATTAGTTTAACAGCAGCTAAAATGAACGGGCTTAATCATCTTAAAAGCCTAAAGGTGAATGTAAAACTCAAACTCTTAATTTTATTATCAAATGCCGGCAATAAGAGTGTGATTGTGTTTAAATGAATTTTGATAGCAAAACTTAATAAAAAATTACTTACTAGATATTTTATTAAAGCAGTTTTTAGCAATTGTAACAATGACAAACAAATTGAGAGTATAAATAATGTCTTGTACGTATGTATACTCTTTAAAATTCATACGTTTCCTTGAAAAAAAGGCGAGACTTAGGTCATTTTTTTTTATATATATATATCGTTAGCTAAAATGCAAAAAGGCGTAACTGACAAAAAATTCAAAATCGAGTTTTTGATTGATTATTATGAATACCATTAACCCTGCAAATAATATTGGACCACCTGATCCATTTTGATAAAATGGACTACTCCGTAGACTGGTCCGATGTTATACAAGCACGCATCATGTCATTGTTAAAAAGTGTTTGTAGTGAGACGACATTTCTTCGTTTTTTTAACGACGTGCTTTCGTTTTTAAACGACTTTAAAACTAATCCTCTTGAGTATACCATGGAGTAGGTTTAATATTACTCCTTTGTAATCCAAAGCTGGGTTCTATGGTCCTGCTCTAGGACATCGTAATGTTAAATAGACCATGTTTTTTCCATACGTTTGGGGTACTTTTGGACTAGTCCTAGTCTCTTGTTGGCTACACTTTATACGCGTGTTTGGACTAGTGCTGGGATACTATCGATATTTTCTACTATCGATATTTATCGATAGCTCAGATTTCGCTATCGATATATCGATATTACTATCGACTTAATGTTTGTACTTGTGCAGGAAATCTTTAATTTTTTTTATAAGGCTACAGTCCGTTGTTTTCATCACTTTATTGAATGTATGAGACGTGTGTATATACGCACGTTGTTTTAGATGGCAGTTTTTTAAAAATTGATAAGTACTTTTCTGAAGGAACCAAAGTAACAGGGACTATAAGATATTCCATTGCAATTTTAAAAAGTTTTTTAAATTCTAAACCGAAAAAGGTAATCAATCTAGCGGACTTATCCTCTAATGGTCGTTCATTGTTTTGTCCTATGCTTGCAATTGCATATGGATATGTACTTTTTTTTACAACACAACAAAAATATTTGACATTTCAATTCCTATATAAACATGTACAAATTTCGACTTAAAGGCCTTTAATTAGCAGTAAAAAGCACTGCTAAGCAATCCATACCACTTGCCATTCTTGTTGTTTGTATTCATTGCTGTAAGTCAGCGCGAATTAATAATAGCAAGTAAAAAATTGCGGCAAAATACCGTGTGTGTATAGCTGCTGTTAGATGTCTTCATATCTGTATTTTAAATAATAAAAATATCAATATTTATATTTTTCCTATCGATATTTTCGATATATTAAGACTATCGATAATATCGATAGTCTATCGATAGTTTCCCAGCACTAGTTTGGACTGGTCCTATTATTTGCAGGGAAACTAAAATGTTCAAAAAACTAAAAAATTATTCTTTTTTAGCTCAACCCAAAATATTTTGGCAAATTGTTATACAACAAACGCTTATTTGAAGGGGTTTACTAAATCACCTTTTTGCTCTAAATACAAAGTGTGCCTCTCTAACGTATCTGTATGTTTATATTATATATAATCATGTATTACAATTCCTTGTTAGTTTATCACTGACTGAAGAAAACGAACGAAAAAAAGTGAGAGAAATATTGTTTTACTATATGCCGGGGGACTATAATTAATTGTTTTAAATTTAATTTGCCACAACAAGGAAACACATAACCAGGCTGTATTGATATTGTTATTTAAATTTGTATTGGTTATACAAAATACCTAACACAGTGTAATAGTTACATGTTAACACAGTTGTTTTTAAGTGTATAATTTGTTGGACATAAATCAAAGATTAAATGTGCCAGTTGAATATTGAAAAAAAAAATTAAATAATTTACCAAAGACATAAAGTAATTAAGATTTTATTAATTATTTAGCGGAAATGTGTTTCAAGATTTCTTATGAATTGTTGGTGTTTGTGAATGTATATAATTAATAACAACGTTAGTTTGGGTAATTGTAAGCAAAAAGTTTGTGTCTTAAGTCTTTTGTTTAGACATACCATACATATTTTTGTTATTGTATTAAAAAAAACCAAGGATTATTCTTTGCATTTGTGACATATTTCCTCACAAATTATACACATAAGTATATTATTAAAAGTCACATTCTAAATCTGATCTGAAGCCAATTTTTTTAGTCTGGCCATTATTTTTACACAGTACAATGTGTAAATGTACTGAGATTTAAGTTTTGATTTTAATTAAAAATTAAAGAACGTTTTGCAAAACCGCCACCTAACATCTAACTCTTTCCGCACAATTCTTAACATCCTTGAGCTTTTGCAACTGTTATTTTAATTTAAATATTCAATTTGAAGTCAAACCAGATGACAATAAAAACTATAAAAAAATATTACAGTGTAACCTCGGTGAACGCAACCAATAGAATTTTGGGCTGTTGCGAAAACTGAGTTGTTGCGCAAACCAAGTAACAAATTTCTAGTCATATTTTTCTATTTAAAGCTTATTTTAAACCAATCAAGAATTTTATAAAAAAAAATTAAACACTTATACAAAGCTTTTTCTATTTCGGGATATTCGAATGCTCATATTAAATAACGCTTACCAGGTTCAGATTCAGCATGTGCCACAAACATCTTTAATGCTTGTTAATTTTTTTTATTCTACATACTGCTGATTTGTTAACCTTGTATTCATAACATACCGTTTTGACAGGTATGCCACTTTCAAGTTTCATAAGAATATTACTCTTTTCTTTTATTATTTTAACAAATTTTGGCACGAAAGGCATTTTTGTTATTTTGATTAAAGAACCACTCATAAACAAAGAAGTTTCTAAACTAAATTGATTTCAAAAACAGCAGTACAGACTTATGCACTTAAGCATAAGATTTTACATACACACGTTTTAGTTTTGAATTTATTTATCAAAAACAAACTAAAAAAAAAACAAAAATATCCTTACTTGTTTTGCTTTTGCAAAGTTGCGTTAATTGAGGCTTTGTTTTTCGAAAAGTTGCGTTTACAGATTCACCAAAGTTACGAAATTGGGTGTTGCGTTAAGCGAGGGGTTGCGCATATCGAGAGTTTCGTTCAACGAGGCTACACTGTACTTAAATATACTAGCTTTTACCCGTGACTTCGTTCACGTGAAAATTAGAGCAAGATTTAAAGAAAACGGCTTATCCTTTAACAAGTTTACAGAAATTTGATTTAGTTTTCAAAATCTATACTTATTTTATGTTAAAATATTTCTATAAACAAAATTATAACAATTGAAGCACAGCCGCGAATAACGTTTTAAGTTACAAAATAATAATTTTTCAGGAGAGCAAAAAAACGTTTTTTGACAAGCAGCATTATTTGTTTTAAAATTTTTTTCTTTCTATTATTTAAAATAGTGATAATAAAAACTTTAATGCAAAAGGCTTTTAAAACATTATTCCGCACTGCAAAACCATTTCTGTTTCATCATTATGTTAGTAACTTGCAATGTTCTTCCACTGGCTGACACTTTGTACGCCATTTTGAAGGCGTTAAGGTGCATAGTTTTGGTTGATTTGATGTTTAAACTGTGTAAGAGAGTAATGTCAACGTTTATCTGCAAAAAAACAGTTTTTGCAAAATGTGGCGTTTGCAACGTTTTTCGCGGCTGTGCTTCAATTGTTATTTTTCGTCAACACATACATATGTATTAGTTTCGAACACTCGATGCTCTTGAGTAATCGACATTCAACTATCTCTGTGTCCGTCCACTGGAGCATATGCAATTTGTATACCGAATAGATTGAAAAGACAATAAGTACCAATTTTATTCCATTTTTACTGCTTAAAAAGTTCCAATTTTATCCCTTAAAAGGTACCCGTTATTTAAATTCTGACCATATGCAATTTTCATACAAAATTTATCTAAAAAAGAAAGTACCAATTTGTTGTCCTCTTAAAAAGTACCATAATGAATGAATCTGGGCCATGTGCTATCTATCTACCTAACGTCATAAAAATGCATTATGCGTGATTGAGACACAAACTAACAAGCCTCTTAACCGGTTAATTACCAAAAATTTAAACGTTGAAATTTTTTGTTGAACATATCAGGAACGTCTTATAATACCATTTTTAACATTTTCTGAAAAAAAATTTAGTAGTTTTTCCGAAAATTGCCGTGTGTTTGACCACACGCTGGTACTGTTAAGTGTTTTGCAATCTTTTGTTGTGTACAAATTTGTTTAGTTATTTATGTTTTTTTATGGTACGTATTCCTTGAACGTGTGGAACGGTGTTGTAAATAAAATTGTTTGACTCTGTGGAACAATTGTATAGGTGTATGTGGACGTTGCACTTCTCACACTAAAATATGGTGACTTTTGCTGTACACATAACGCAACGGCGACGACTGGTGCTTTTGAAAGGAAAATGCAAGCTGTCTACCATCGAAAAGTTTTGTTGCTAACGATTAGTGAATGAATCCTCTGTAGGCGAAGGTTCGATTCCGTCTATTGCATCCTCCGACGAAAGCAGCAGAGACTTGGACACCGAGTTATTGAAGTCAATTTGTAAGATAGGATTCGCGTTTTGCGAAGCTGCTATGAAGAAATGCAGTTTTGGCAACCGCATTGCCATGTAAATCCACGCCACCCATATGCCCGTTGTAATTTTTGATAGCGAGGGGCTGTTAAACACGAACTGCTACTACTGGATCGATTGCGTAGTAATTATTTGCGAGTGTAGATTTAGAATTGTCCGTCCAACGAATTACCAGAACGTTATTTCGTATATCGAATGCAAAGTCGGGAATTGTACTTTTTCAAGGCTTTTTTTTACCAATTTTGAAGGGGCGCCGGTACCCTGGTTGGGTCGAACAGTGCTGCTTGCGCGGAATCCTCTCCCTTTCAACAAGTACAGCAAGTAATGGGAGGTAAACAAAAAATTACAAACTAGAATTGCTTTGCATTTTATGTTCACAATGTGAAAATAGTTCTATTATGGCGGATGCATCGAGTCTAAAACTTTTATTGAAAAAAAAAAAAACGGATAAACGAGTATGGAACAAAAGGAAATATGTAGCCAATGTTCAATCAAATCGTCCACAGTTTATATCCGAAACGGATTGTTTTTCACGTATCCGAATCACCGACAGTATTATCGGGGAACAAATAAATAGCAGTTTCAAACGCGAACGCTCTTTCACCTTGATGTTCATGTTCATCATCGCTCCAGTAGGGTACTCTTCGCGTGACATTTTAGCCAATCTGACTTTAATTACAAAACAAATTAAATAATTTCAATTGCTGTAGTTGTTTCTTTGGCCAGAGTGATGAATTTATGAATGTTATTTTTGTCAAGCTAATAAGGCCTAAGTTTCTTCAATGTTAATAAAATTCAATTTTTAATTACAATATTTTATTCCCTTCAAAAAAAAAAAAAAAAACATAAAATGCAGTCACACAAAGAAAATATAAGAAAAACTCTGTCGAATCAATCTCACTTTCAGTACCAACGTGTGGTGAAACACACGCTGGTATTTACTGCCGCCTAGCGGCACATATATTAACCAGTTTGATGGGCAAATGGCCTTAGGTTGCTTTTTGGAGATATCGTAACACACGGCAATACATATATAATAATATAATATAATTGATTTAAAAATAGCCTATTTTTGGACACTTTTTAAACCCCCTCTTGTGAAAGGGGGAAGCTTGCAAAAATTTTCAAAAATATTTTTTTTGTTGGTAAGAAACCAAACTTTAATATACACGCCACACACATTAAGTTTTTTATACTTATCTGTGATTTATAATTCCTCAAAGTTAAGAAATTATAAACGTGTGTTCAAACACACGGCGGTAAGAAATGGGTTAACCTCTAAACATATAAACTTTCACATATACATATGTATAATATTAGTAGGCTTTCAGTCTTTGGATTCAAAATAATCCTTAAAGACTAGCAATTAAAACTTAAATGAAATATAATTACGTAAATAAGACTTGCAGCATTTTCTTAAATTCACTATATGAAACAGCATATGTCTATCTTTTTAAATAAATCATTAAGCGAACGCAAAACTCTTATCAAAGGCTCGTTTAATACGTAATCAGTTTTATGTTACTCGATAAAAAAAATAAACTATTTCTTATCAAAGTTTTTCTTGGGATTCAAACAAGGCGAATTTATTACAGGTGGTCTTAAAAGCCCTGCTGATATTAGCTAAAATCACTATTGGATGTCAAAATTTTGTTTATTCTCTTTTATTATCTTTGTTTCTGTTTTGCTTTATTTCTGTTTTTGACATTGTACAATGATTTTACAAAAACAAATTGCTTGTGGTTTTTGTACGAGTTGTACTTGTTGTAGTACCGAGATTACCTGGGATGAATTCGCCTTGGATTAAAAAAATTAATTAACAAGGTTTCGTTTTAATGTGCTAAATTCCCATTTCATACTATTGATAAACTGAAATTTATTGTGGGTCGAATAAGCTATTCCTATGCGCATTTCACTGGTTGCTTAGGCCAGATCGTCAGGAATCTTCATCCAAATATTTTAGAAAAACACTTATAAACCCCAGTTTTACCTGCAGCAATATCTAAGCTAAACAAAAACAACAACAATAAACAGAGGGCTTATCTTTTCTTACAGTCCCGACTACAATTGGTTGATTTTTTGTGAATTCTAAATGTAGTTGTAAGTGGTAAAAGAAAAAACAAAACTAAAAACAAATTACTTTATTTTATTTTGCCAGTTCAGTTTTATTTACACTGCCACATGCATGTTAGTTATCAAAGTTTTTCTTGGGATTCAAAATCTGAAAAATCTAGATGGAACATATATCTTTATTGATTCCAGTAAATAACTGCAATCAACAAGTTCATGAAAAAAGTATACAAACAATTTAAAGAGTATTTTTAAAGAATAAAGAGCAAATTTATTAACTTTATTTTTAATTCTTGTAATGCACTTAAAATGTATAGCATTATTAGGATCCCATATATCGGAAGCATATTCCCGTTAAGATCTTTAGTTAAAATCTTGCTATTGCTTGTCAATATAGTAACTGATCAGTGCGGTTTTCTTGACTTCATACATGCAAGCGCCAAGTATTTGGCAAATCCATTTTTATCGTGTAGCTGATAGAGCCACCACCAGTTTTTAACAATTGTTGCATCGAGTTCAATAAACTACAGTGCCAGCTTGCTAATCCGAATTAATGATTGCAGACCCTGATTCGGATTAACGAGAAATTCGGATTACTGAATGTGCTGTTATTATGTATTATAATTCACTATATCCGCAAACAAAACATAAGCCAGGATTTAAAAAAAAAATTTATTGGAGTTTTATTAATCAAGAATGAAAAAATTAAGTTTAGTATTCATAAAAAATAATTTAGATTTCAAACGTATTTTTAAATTTTCAGCCTTATTCCGGTTGTCGTTGTCGTAATCGATCAAGTCGTTTTTTGAAAGAGATTACAGAACACTGGTTGTGTGTTCCAAAAAACGACTTGATTGATTACGACAACCGGAACAAGGCTGATTATTTTTTTTAACATGCGTTATCTTTCCGTGCACATGCTTCCACAGCCTTGTTCCGCAGTTCATTAAGGTTCAATATGTAATCTGTTTGCATACATCGTTCCTTTGGTCAACCTATTGAAGAATTAAGGGCCTGCACAGCTTCACGATTTTTAACGTGTTTCATAATTACAGGCTCTGATGCCACATTTTCTGTGTCTGTCTATGAACTACTACACAAAGTATTGTCAGAGTTAATAATACAGCTAAGAGTTTCATCTTCAGAAATTCGCACGTCATTATTGCGGTGAAATAAGTTGGTTATTGTGCGAAATTCTTCTGTTTCTTCAACACAAAAATTCTCAAGCAATTCTTGTTTTAATAATGACAGTGGGATGTTATCATCTGAAGCCCACCTGTGAAAATGAATATGCTTCCAACAAGACATTATAGAAGAATTGGGCACCCTGACATAATATCGTTTAAGCAACTCACAAGCGTCCTTTAAATTGAATTGTTTCAAAAATGTCTGAATTTTCCGCTACAGAGTTTACCAATTCACATAAGAGATCTTTTTTGTAAAACAGCTTACACTACAATTTGGGGGGTAAAGGAAAAGTTTTATATTGCCACATTCAGATACCAGCGGCTCTCAATGACATTTTGCATTATCCAATAACAATAAAGCTTTTTTGGGAAAATTATTTTCAATTTGATAGTCTTTTACGTTTTAAAAAACCATTCGATAAAAATATTTGTCTTTTTTCACTTCCCAACTACAGCAATGTTAAGCTTGAGAGTTCTAGATTTATTAGCACTGCACAAGAAGGTGATTCTCACTTTGCTCATTTTGGTAGCCGCAGCAGGCTTTCCTTTACAATGCATACAAGTTTTGTCTGGAAACATTTTTCAAAAAAGTCCAGATTCATCAGTATTGTAAATTTGGCCCTAAATCAGATTTTCAGTCTCTATAACATTACAGAGCTTATTTTGAAAATCGGGTACAAGATCCGGTGTAACAGATAAGGATTCGAAGCATATTTTTAAAGTTCGCCCAGAAATTCGCGAGCTTGCAATCAATGCGGACTATAGAGTATGTAATACGTCATAAATTCAATTCGGATTACTGGATAATTCGGATTACACACCTTCGGACTAGCGAGCTGGCACTGTATATGGGTAATTCCATGTCAAAAGAGTGGGGCACGACTCCTTCCGATTTTAATGACATTTGGTGAGAAGGTCCCTTTTATCTTATAAGAAACATATATGAACGAAAAAAAATTTAAAAATTTGTTTTCCGAAAGTTATGTCATATTCAAAATGTCATAATTTCGCCGAATTAGCCGAATGTGTTGAGCTTATTACTTCAATATCTCGAAAATTACTTGACATACGAAGATGATTTTTTATTGTCATTATAAAGAGAATAATTGGGGCTACATACACTATATTGAAAAAAAAAAAAAAATTTTTTTTTGAAAAATGTAATATCTGCAAAATGCTAAATTTTAAAAACGGACTAAGTCAAAAACCTATTTTTTAATTTGGCTGATTTTTTTTGTATAATACCTCAAACTGTTCTTTAAAAATTCTGAAACTTTGATTCAGGTGTTTTTTTTTTATTTTTTAAGATATGATTTTTTTCCTTTCGCAACCTTTAAAAAAATAATATTAAAATTGAATTTTAATATTGTAATTTTGAGCAATAAGTAAACTGTGCTTATTGCAAACAACAGACCAGCCGCGCACCTGGCATTTTACCATAATTGGGGCACGCTGAATCCAGTGTCGCTAACCGTTTTTTTAAGGTTAGCTCTTGTTTTCCAGATATACCGTTATTTCGAAAATGCAAGAGGTTGCACAGCATATATTCGCGTAACTCAAAAACGGTTTAGTTTATTGAAATAACTAAAAAAACCGAAATTCGGCAATAAATAATAAAGGTCATACATTTGACCCATCTAGGAGCATCCTACGCGCTGTACCATACAAATATTGGGGCTTAATAAAATTCTTTAGTTTGGCCCTTGCAGCGCGTAGGATGTTCCACTCTTGGTCGTTTTGACATGGAATTACCCATATAAATTTTTTTTTGTTGCGTATATGTTTTCATGGTTTAGTACCACGGCTTTACCATCCCTGAATTATTTCGAGGGGTCCATCTCATCTTTTGCGTTAATACCCTTTTCATTATTCTGAAACAATATGTAATTGTGAAATCAGTTTTTTCCGTTTTTATTTTTAAATTTTCTCTTTAAATAGTTTTAACTGGATTATGGGAATCGTAGTTTGACGTAATTTTTTTTTAAATCAACGGCATATGTGCAATACCTGTTATTAACCAAACATTTAATTGTCCAGGAAAGGCAAAAAACTGATGTATGCCGGAGTCCCGAATATATGACACAAACTTTCTTCTACGGTATTTATTTTTTCTTTTGGTAAGGTCCAGCACTCGGGTGATGACCGCTTAGACAGTCTTGACAGTTAAGTTCGCTTCTTAAGTCTACTGTTTTGTAAGGTAGAAAACACTTAAGTTTTAAGATTCTATTGAGATTAAACAAATAAAGTTTCAATAGTTTTATTCAAATCCTAAATTCAAGAATTATATACAAAATATAAATTGTTTGTCCAAATTTTAAACCAATTTTTGCTTCAATTCGCTGAGCATGTATTAACTTGATCACCAAAAATAAATAAAAAGTAAACAAACTGCTTTAGTAAAAAGGTGGAGGATTTATTATACAAAATTGTTATTTCCCGCCAACAAAAAAAATAAACAATTCCTTATTCGTTTAACACCAAAATTATTAGTTTAGCGTTTATTTGCTAAAATGTAGTTTTAGTTGTTATTTCTATGTTTCTAATTATTTTGCCTTTCAATCATCATCAGCAGCAGCAGCATCGTCATGATCATCTTGTTCATTGGCAATATTTCCTTTATTAGTCGATTTACGCCACTTTATCAATGTTACAACCATAAAGGCACCTGCTAGTTTTATTACGGTTTTTCAGATTTGTTACACTTTTGCTTTTTTTTTTTTAATTTTTGGCAAAAAAATAAAACAACTCATTTTGTTATTGTGGGTTTTCTTGGCTGCAGCTAAAAAGTGCATTTAAAACGATTTTCTTTAGCAACGTTTGTTGTGCAACAAACAACAAACTTTGCTTGTTGTTATGATTTTTCTTAAAGGTTTTTTTTCTTGCTTTAGAAAACCAACAGCAATATTTATTCATTTATGTTTCATTTGGCTAAAAAAGTACAGATTAGCCAAAAAAAAAAAAAAAAAACATTAACATTATAAATGTATTAAATTTAGTCTTAAAGTTTAAAACACAAAAACACATTAATTACTTCCTCTTTTGGCGGGCAGTTTATACAAAATACACAAAGTTACTTTAAATAAATAAAAAAAACGTTTAATCGTTAAATATTTTACATGTTTAAATCTTCAGTTAGAAAAAATCTTAGCAGAAATGCTTAAAGATATTTAAGGAAATTTAGTTTACCTTCTGATTACCATAAACAGCTTTTGGCAATAATTAATTTTAAGTATTTTGACATTAATTGGAATAAATAGCCAAACACAACATACCTGAAAAGAAATAAAATATCAAAATTAGTATCAGAATATAATTTTGTTGAAAGCTATAAATATATTTTTATTATAGTGAAAATTATTTCTTTCTTTTTCCCTTTTTTGTTAACTAAATTTTCAGCGAAAAAAACTAGAGTTTCATTGTTTTTTTTTTTGCTAAAAAAAAAGCATAAAATTTGCTACCATTTTTCTTTCAGTTTTTAGAAAGGAAAATTAGTTAAACTTTTACTTCAATAACTTATTTTATATGTAGCTATTGTTGCTATTTCTTGTTTTAAGTCTTTTATAATTCATATATGTATGATGATGATTTCATAATAACCTTTATGCATGTTTATTAAAAACTCCTCTCACTCTTTAATGGTTTTTGTTTAGAGCGCTTAAGTTACGGTCACTATCTGATGTTTAAACTAATTTTATTAAGGTATAAATTACAAAATATTAAAGTTTTTTTTTTCGGTTACTAAAATCGTGTTGTAATAATTGTTAATAGAAGCAAAAATGTTTTTTTTTAGAGATTTTTATTGTGGTGTTTTTAAGGTTTATTAAGATGCTAAAAACTTTTTAGTATGACAGTTTCACTTTGCTTACATTATGAAAAATTATTAATAGAGGGTTTTATTTAATTAGTGCAAAAATAAAACCCAATGTGGTGATACTTTTGTGTTCGTGCTGAATTGTGTAAAGAAAAAACATATTGGTACTAACTCCATCTTTTAGTATACTGATCGATTGATGATAACTTTAAGTCGATCTAAGCATGCCCGTTCGCTCATCTGGCTTGCAGTTTATATGAACATGTTCGCAATTTAAAAGATTACACTGTTAAGTATATCAATTAAAATTGTTTGAAAAATCCTCTTTTGCACCATTAATAATTAATTACATTTCAGTTCTTTAATCTTTATAATTAAGAATATTATATTATTAAGATACAACTTGAAAAAAGTCATAAAAGAAACGAGTGTGCAATTTTGCTTGAACTTAGCTTTTACAGCTTATGAGGAATATAGAAACTAAATTTTCAATCGCCGTCTTTTTCATAGCCTAAGGGGAAAGGAAACTAGCACCTAGTTCAAGTTCTAGCACTTTAAATGAAGGGACTTGTCAGTTTAACATAGCGATGTCCTAGAAGGGGGTAAATTGGCACCTTATTGACACTTTGTAACAACACGCAAAGAAAAAACATAATTGTGGTAAACAAATTCTAAGAGCAAGGTTGTAGTCACCATATTAAGAATATTATTGAATCATATAATAGCTAAATATATTCGTAATATACATCATAATATTTTTCTTTTAATCATATTATTATTCTGTTAATCATAATAAGTTAAGAAGGAATCATGTTATTGTCATATAAATCATAATAAGCTAAGATGAAATCGTATTATCATTATGTTAATCATAATAAATTAAGAAGCAATCATATTATGATAAAGCTCCTTTAATAACTGTCATAACAATACAAAATAAAATAAAATTTTTATATATCGATTTTTTATTTTGTGACTTTTTACAATTTTTCTTGATGTAAATAAAATGGCGGCATGAAATAACACCCCAAAATATAACCCCCAAAAAAATAATGAAATAACCCCCCAAAGCGTGGGGCCTTAATTCATATGCAATAAAGCCCCATTTTTGAAAATGAAATTAGCCCCCAACGAAATGAAATAACGCCCCAAACATAAATGAAATAATACCCTAATATTTGGGGGCTTATTTCATAAGAAATAAAACCCCAATTTCTGAAATGAAATAAAGGCCCAATATATGTAATACAATTAATAATACAGTTTTGTTTTAAAGAATCACGCGATATATATCATGGTATGATATAACAAACATAAGCTTCGCCAACTAAGGCTTTTCCGCATAGCCGGCCTTCGGCCGGGCGCAATGACTTTTTCCTCTATGGTATAACAAACACCGGCTTCGCTAGCTAAAGCTTCTCTGCATAGCGCCAGGATTTTCTCCTCTATAGTATACAAATACCGACTCGACCCGGCTACGCATAGAAGCTTTAGTTGGCGAAGCCGGTGTTTGATATTCCACATAGAAGAAAACCATTGCGACCGGCCAAAGGCCGGCTATGCAGGGCAACTTTTTTTTATCGAAGCCGGTGTTCTGTATACCAAAGTGGATAAATCCTTGCGCCCAAAAATGTTTTCATTATAAATTTGAAAATGAAATAATCCCCCAAAAAATATATTGGGGCTTTCTTTCATAATGATTTTTTGGGGTATAATTTCATATGAAATAATACCCCAATTAAAAAAATTAAATAACACCCCAAACAAAATGAAATAACCGCCCAAAAATCGTTTTTGTTGTTCTCTGTACAAATTTTTGGGGGGTTATTTCATTAATTTTTTGGGGGGTTATATTTTGGGGGCCGCCAAATAAAAAAACGGAGTTCAATATTTGTTGTTGGATTTTACTACGATATTTTGCACTATTAATTATTTTAATTTCTTTAAATTTATTATTTTTTATGGTAATTTATCTTGTTTAACCGCTCAGATATAAAACAAACGACACAACTGATTCAAAATAATTTTATAAATGGCGCTAGCATCATAATATTATTAGAGTAAACATAGTTTGATTGCATGTTAAACATAATTTGATAAATGTATAGAAAGATATCATGATATGGTTGTGAGTAATATGTTTTGAAAGTTATCATAATTTAGTTGTTCTCAAATTTATAATTGCGATAAACATTGATATGTTTACAGTAACTATAATATTGTTGATATTAAATAAAAATAACAATTATTTGTGTACGACAACAATATACTGTTACAATAAACATATGTTGTTGCTGTAACCATGCCCAACCATATTTTTTCTCTGCGTGAGTTCATAAAAATTACTTAAATGAACACATTCAGTTTCGGTTAAATAATGCCTGTCGTAGATATTGTTCCTAGTGACCCATGGTTATATGATAGATCCCCTTCTTATAAAGAAATCTAACCAGATGAAATCAGCCACTACACGTAGAGAATGGGAGAACAATGGTAAACAAAATCATATGGTCCCCGCAATGGCACCAAACAAACTATTGTTGTTTTGAAAGTAATTTTTTTGCGATTGATAATATTTTGTGTCTTCTTAAGAATAATGTTTTTCTCCCTTGAAACTTATGGTTGAATTAACCAATATAATTTTTTAATAAAGTATAGCTACAACCAGTGTTGCCAAAACTTGGTGACCAAAAAGGCCTAAATTTACGAAAAATGGCTAATAAATCGCTAAAAGCTTTTTTAAATAAAAACACATTAAAATTCAATAACAAAACAGAAATCATTCATTTAAAGTGGTTAACGATGAAATTGTAAGTTATGATTAATTTGTTAAATAAGAATAAACATAAATTAATATTTTGATAGATATTTAAAAAATTAAATCATCGATAAATTCGATGTCGTTATTGTTCATCTCATAGGAATCACTCGTGCCTAGTAGTTTTAAATAATTTGAAGGAGTGTTCGAAAATAAACACTAAATATCGTTTCTTAATGTTCGGTTCGGTAGATTTGTGGAAAACACAAACGCTAATAGTGTTTGTGTAGAAAATCATTAAAAAAATAACGTTTCCCTGTTAGTCATCTTTCGTACACAAAAATATTACTGTTTTTATCAAACTCAACAAAAAATGTGAACATTTAATTCCGTTCGGTTTTTTTTGAAAATCCACAAACTTCAATGTGTACGGTTCGGCTCGTTGATGTTCGTCCCTTTTGGCTGGTAAAAAAACAAAAATTTTATACAAAAACAAAATACACACACGAAAAAAACATTATAGAACATTAAAATATAATGTTTGTCTACAGTATCACTACAATTGTTCTGTTTTTTAACGAAGAACCAAACATTATATAATGTTCGGTTCTTTCTTGAAAATAGTTACGAGCGGTATTAAGGGTTGTGTATGTCATCACAATAAGTAAAAAAATAGATATCGTTCCTGGGTGTGTGAGCCGAACGTTAAATAATGTACTGTTTATTTTCGAACACTGCTTTGAAGGTAAAACATAATCACGACAAGATTTACCCAACACCTTTTGAGCCCGGATCTACAATAAAAAACAAGTAAGAAAGTATAGTCGGTCAACACCACATTAGAACATATGCACCAAATTTAATCAAATAACCTCCAAAACAGCCAGCCAGCAGGACAAACATCGTTAATTCGACTCAGAAAGTGAGAGTCAATCGGTATACGTAAAGGTGGGCTAAGGACCATTATTTTAAGGTGTTACAAACATCAGCACAAACGCATCGTACCCTCTCCACTATTGTGGTGCTGCTATAAATATTTTATTGAAAAAATCTAATTAACGGTTGCTTAATGTATCCTTTTTCTCAAATTACTTTAAACGATGTTTACTTGGGTAAATACCCTCTCTACTTCATCATTATACCATGCAACTGAGAGCAACTATATAGTCCATTCTGAAATTTCTAAAAAATTGGTTTTTGCCGCCTGCATTTCTTTATTGAAATACTTGCAACCAGAGAGAAACACCGATATTTGTGTTGATCCATATTATAAATTTAATATTGGACTACTATTGCTTTATTTTGAAAGATGTTTCATCATCATAGTTTATAGCGATTTCCAACATTTGTAAAAGTTGTGATTGAAATTAAATGAGTTTGAATTGTTAAAAATGTTTATTTTACTTTAATACATTTTTATAAGAAATTATTATTTTAAAAGAAAAACGGCAAAGAAAAATTTATGGCTAAATAAGTTGAACATTGTTAAAAAAATGGCTAGTGGCTAAACTCATTTTTTAATGGCTAAACAGGATGAAAAATGGCTAAATCTAGCCACTAAATGGCTAAATTGGCAACACTGGCTATAGCCATATACTTAAATATATTATGGTTAGTTCAACCATATTGTTGGTACCGGTAACTATATTATGGTTCAATTTATCCATCAAAAAACCGTTACCATATTATGGTTGTCTCCAATCATGTTATGGTTAATATGTAAAACAATAATATCTTTGAAATTATAATATTTTAAAAATTAAAAATGAAAAATAATAAATAAATTTTAATTCATGTATGGCCATTTTCTCAATGTATGGACAAACTGTCTGTTACTTAATGTCAACATAAATTTATTGGACCGATTAACTGTCCGTTAACGATTTTGGGTTTCTCAATATACCGACAAAAAACAAAGTTTTCAGCTGGCAACGCCACTCAAAATACATGTAAAAGTTGGAAGTCAGCTGATTGAATTTATCTGTACGGCAAATGAAAGGAAAATAAATAATTGGCAGATGAGTGCCGGTTAGCTTTGCGATAAAATCGAAGCAAATGAGACATGGAGAAAACCAAATTTCTTTAATGCGCAGTTTTTCGTTGGGAAAAAAGATAATCGCCTAATGAGAAAATGGCCATTAATGTTGTAAAATTCCTTTCTTCATAAAGATAATTTAATGAAAAATAAATTTGATGAACTTTAGTCTGATTAAAAATATCAAAATTTGGATTGTAGGTTTAATTGTAAATTTAAAATAATATGTTTTAAAAGCAACAACAATATGGTTGTTTTGCTCTTTTTAATAGTGGAACGCTTTTCAATCATAAACATGCTTGGTGTTCTTGAAATTGCAAAAAGGATGAAATAAATAACAATATTATTGTTAAAATTGACCATATTATTGATAATTCTGACCATAATATGGTTACTTTTGTCCCAATTCTGGAAAATTTTGACGATATTTTGGTTAATTTTGAATAAAATATGTTAAATGTTTACCAAAATATGGTTAATTTTGATCAAATTATGGTTAATTTTAATCATATTATTGTTAATATTGATCAGCATATGGTTAATTTTAAACAAATTTTGATTAATTTTAACCATATTAAGGTTAGTTTTGGGAAATTGTTTGTTATTTGCATTACCTGCAAACACAAATTAAGTTGAAATCCTACCATATGTTGCTTTTAGAATGTGGTCACCTCCAACCATATTTTCAGTTACATGACTAGTTTTGTTTCAATTACCTTTCCTCTAGAGTAACTATGCTTGGAACACATTATTACTAGATAAGTTATAAGATACATACATATTGGTATTTCCACAGAAATGTCTACTTTTTGTCACGTAACGTCACCAACCATTTTTAATTGTCTCTCAAAGAATAATGAAAATATAATTTACTTTTTTGCATTTGGGTGTAGAGCGCAACTAGGTTTTCATTTAGTGCAAGAAAGGGAAAATTTGAACAACGCGGTTCTAAAATACAAGAATTAATGCTAGGTGACGTGACGTGACAAAAAGAGAGCTTTTCTGTGGAAGTGCCCATATGTACGTCTTATTTTCACCTAGTTATAACAATTCGTTCCTTTTTAATTATAATATTTTGTTCATAAGTGCTCATAGAACAATTGACACAAATATCCCCCAGGTGTATAGTTAGTTACTTTTTTAATATTCATCTAAGACTCCACAAAGTATATATATAATCTGAGTCCTTGAGTAATTTTAAGTCGATTTAGCCATGCACGTCTGTCCGTCTGTTGAAAACAGGCTCACTTTCAAAAAACTCAAAGGAAAAGAAAATAATAATAATATTATTG
Source organism: Pollenia angustigena (assembly GCA_930367215.1). Classification (NCBI taxonomy): domain Eukaryota; kingdom Metazoa; phylum Arthropoda; class Insecta; order Diptera; family Polleniidae; genus Pollenia; species Pollenia angustigena. The sequence continues at coordinate 179,799,076 of OV884057.1, read as the reverse complement.
TTATTGGGCTTGAAGTTCAGCAAAATTATATCAGTAGGATAAGAGCTATGAATCCAAATGTAGAGCTACAACCCCAAAAAATTTATCATATTGTAACAAAAACTAACACAAATAGTGGGGGAATACAGATACATATTGATATAAGATTTTGCACAAATTCATTCTATACGACTAGAAATTATACCACTTATTTCGTGAAGCTCGGTCTGTAATTTACCATAGGCTCAATACAAAGTCCACTCTTATAAAACACTTAAGTACGCGGAAATCCGTTATAAAGAATGCTTTTATAATAAATTTGTTCCGTCATAGTTTCATGTGACTAAAATCACACCGTCAAATTTCGTGAGGATCTGACCACAATTTATCATAGGTGCCATATAAAGCCAACTCCTGCAATTTACTTAAAAATTTTCAGTAGAAGCATTTTTAATTTAACAAATTTCCCATTTACTTTATTAATCCAGTTATTTTCTTTTAAAAGTATACAACTTTAGGACATTGCAAAAGTCTTTAGCAATAATAAATACCAATATAATGAAATTAACAATTGTTCCCCCTAAAACAATTTTATTAAGTTACAACAAAATTTGTAATTTGTCTGCTTCTCCATCTGTCTTAACTTCTCTCAATTGCTTTCATATTCGTAGTTACATGTTTCATATTATTAAACATAAAAATAATCAAGATATTTATTAAATGTTTGTTTACAAAATATTTATTAAAAAAATTTATTGCATTTATGAACGTTTTTCAAAATTTCTGTTGTGCCAACAAAGTCACGCAATATTTTGAACAAAATTTAATTAGTAACAATTGGACGAAACATAAAAAGTGAACAGCTAATAAATTCACTTTAAGTTTTACAATAACAATTATATGTAAACGGAAAAGATTAATAAAACAGCAAAAAATTTTGTTTATTGTGAACCTCCAAAAAAGAAAATTTTTTTATTTCATAATTGTTTTAAATAATTAAACTTTATTAACAAGTTTCTTGTTTATAATTTTATAAAAAAACTTAAATAAAACCGAAATGTTTTAGTTAATAAACCTTTTTGGTTTTATTGTAAAAGTTAAAAGTTAAAGACATATTGAGGTTATCATTAAATATCAATCAGCCGACACAAAATTATATTTCGGTAATATTTTTTCCTTCAAAGTATTTTTCATTTAACAAACGTCATTATAACAAAAGATAATCTGGATTGTTGAAAAATATTGCATGTACATATTTATTAAATCTTTTTCTTTTCCTTTTTCTGGGAATGTTTTTTAAGTGGCGGAGTGTGTTAAAGGAAAAAACTGTCTTAGTCATGTTGGCAAAAAATGTTTTCGTGCTCCTTAACGTTTTGGCATGTCATAGACTTAAACTCTTAAGGGATTTAATCTGTGGCTTTTACCTTTTTGCCATAGAATCATTTACAATATGCGGTAGAGTATTTTGCTTTTTTTTCTCTTCGACAATATGTAATAAAGTTATTTTGTGTCGAAGTTATTTATGGTCTGAAAGTGACACACTTTTTTTGCTGTTATTGTGTTTTTTGTTTTGGCTTTGGATGACTTAGTTTTGGTTACATAGTTTAAAGCTCCAGAGACAGCAGCAATTTTAGTTAGAAAAATAAACACATATTTTGAAGAAAAAGACATTGTTTAAATAACAAGTTAATTAAAGGTAATGTTTAATATCACAGATAGATTGTTGCCGAGAAGTACATAAGCAGTTTAATTATAGTTTAAAACAATTCAACTACAGCAACAGCAAATTCAGGCAAACATTTGTTGAATTAATTTTGCACAAAAATTCTTTAAACTTTCCAATTCACACTAATTTTCTAAAATTAGCAAGAATGCATAAACGCATCGAACGCGTGAAGCAGGATTATTATTTTGACTTTGGCATGCGTCTTGAAAAAAGGCCAAGAGAGTATCAAACGCCTAGAATGCGTAGTTTGAAATACCAGCTTAAGCCGTTCTGGTTTAGACCATAGTAGTGAAATATTCTCTCATTGGTATCTTTCTTGTCGAAAGTTACAATATGTATTCAAAGCTTAATCCTAATTCTTATTTGTATTTGTTAGCCGTTACCAATGTAACCGCTAATTTATTGCATTCAAGTGTCAAAAAAGCCTGCTAGGCTCAAACTGTCGGATCTTTTCAGCCTCCGCACTGTGGCTCCTTTTTCCAAAAACCGTGGCAAAAATACAAAATTTGATGACAAAATTTTGTAAAATTAATGAACACATCGTATAAAGACCATTTTACTGATCAGAATTCAAAAACGTTTTTCTTAATTGGATAGGAATTATAGCTGGTGGAGCTGCTTAAAGTCGACAGTTCTTTAGAAAGTCCAAAAAAGGTGATTTTGAGAAAAAAAAGACATTTTAGAATTGAAGTGTCAGAAATATTGCCATGTGATCACTACTTTTTTGGTATTGTTTTAAAGGTATATTTATTGTTTATTAATATAAGTAAGAAAATGTCCACCAGATACCCTACTTTTTTGGCAGTTGCCGTTTTCCAGACACCCTATGTTTAGGTACTTTTTACAAATAAAATAGAGAATATCTAAAAATGGGCATATTTACTACACAGTACTTTAACTAATTTAGCTAAATTGTGCCACAAAAAATTACAGCTTTTCTTGAAATTTGAAGAAAGATGTTACAATCTTATAGCCAGCGTTGCCACAGCCAAGATATTTTTGCAACCAAAATTAAAAAAAAAAAATTGCCAAATAAGGAAAAAAGCTACCAAAATTTTAATATTTTTTATATTTTATGTTATCTTACAGCACAAAAATGTATATATAAGTGGAACTGACTGACATATTTCTGTTAATGTATGTATGTTGTGTCAATCAGGTAGGCATAATTATTAGAACTTGTTTATTTATTTAAATTTAAGAACACATTATGAAAATAGGCAGGTAGTTTTAAAACTTGGTTTTTATACTAAGTAAAATAAAAACTGCAGTTGTATATAATCCAGTTAATTGTGGCCTAGATTTATGTTTCGCATATCAGGTAGCTTGAACCTTTTTATTTTTGGGTATAAATTAATCTGCAATTGTGTAATGCAATCAGTTAAAGTTTTACTTTGCAAAAGTAGTGATCAGTACCAGAACTCATAATGTCATTTCAAAATTCGGAATTGTTCGAGTTATTTAGAAAATCACATAATGAAAATGTATTTAATTCGGCTATTGTGGAAAAATTGCACGGTTTACCAGGGAAAGGATGTTAAAAACAAAATTCACTTCGTTTTCTTGGATATTCGTTGTAAATGGCTTGCCTCAAACCGTACGACAAAAACCTTTATGGAAAAGTACTCAGACTGGCTAAATGGAGTAACAACTTTTGAAAACATCGAAGAACCGCATACATCTTTGGACAGCAGAAAAGGAAGACCTGCTGAAACTATAAACGAGTGTTCGGAGTACACAAAAAAACGTAAACTTCGAAATGCTACAAAAGATATATCTACATCGAATCTGTCAGAAGCATTATGTCTTAAGTACGTTAAAGATAAAGATAAATCAAGGTCTGATATTACAAAAGCTGTGGAGCTTGTTAGCTCAGATCTACTGCGCAGGATTAAAGAAAGTATTCCAACTCCTCCGAATGCATAACCCACAAAGTATAGCATAGATAGCGTTATTTATGGACTTGGGAATGACAAAGGAGAAACAAAGATTACAAGCACTTTAGATATGCGAATACTTGCAAAATTTCACGGATTAGACAGAATAAGGATCTTTTTAATATGTTGGCGGCCTCTTCAGACCCACTGATTTCATCGCGGAGACATGTAAGATCTCGAAAGGATTTGGAAGAATATAATTATAGCTCCGATATGTTAAGTCTATTGCAAATCGCTCAAAATGTTAATATAAAAATATATGATTTTTGCGACAAGAAAGGTCAAAGGTGTCATCGTGTCCAATGCCTATCACAATAAGGGAGCATTTGTTTTGATCCTAAAAGCTTTAAAAATCAAGTGTTTTTTCCCCATTACAAATTTCTTGGTTACTTAAAAAATTAGGATGTTTTCAACAAAAAAACCACTGTGCAGAGTGCCTCCACAAAGCTAGGGCCAATAAATATGAAAATATTTTTCTTACCTCAAAAGTTATGATGTTTTTTATAAAAACAGTCGAAAGCAGACACTGTGCACAGTGCCGCGCCTAACCTATGACCTTGCAAATCATGTATATAAAAGCTAAAGGAGTTTCCTTTCAAATGCTTTTTAAAATTTTTAAATATCTTTATCAGTTCAAAAGTTATGATTTTTGCAACGAAAAAATTCAAAAGGCCCCACTGAGCTACGGTGACCTTCGAACTTTATTAGATCCCGAGCGAGGTAGTTGGGATGGACCATTAGTTTATCTATGTATTTGACTGAATACTTTTTAATTTCTTCCTGGATGGTAGCGATGTTAAGATCTCCATGGATATTGTCATTACGTATCAGGCGCGGATCCAGCTTGAGCCTTAGGGGGGGGAAATTTTTTATGATACAAAAAAAATTTGTTTTTAAAAGTTTATTAAAAGCAATTTGTGTATATTGTATTAAAAAAACTCAACAATAAGGTTAAATAAAATATTCAATATAAATTAAAAGAAACTTATCTTTTTAAATAAGCAATTTATGATTTCCTTGTGAGGCAAATTTAGATAGTACAGTCTATGTTCAGTTTGTCATTGTTGATCTGAGCCATGTTTTTATTTGACGAAGGGTAGGAAATGACCTCTCGCTCGTAGCATTACTTACGAGCATTGAAACGAAAATTTGAAATATTTTTCTTAGATTTAGGTAGATATCTTCATCACGGTTTATTAAAGCATCTACAACGTTATCTGATAGATTTTCAGATAATTTCCATGTTTGTTGCCAATGCTACAGTTCAGGCTCAAGTTTAGATGTTAGTAGGTGTATATCTCGAGTTGTGGTTTTAAAAGTTTTATATCTGTATATGACTTGATTACACTTTGAGTAGAAGTTTTGGTATGTTCAATACATTAAAGATATCTATTGGAAAGGTGTTTTGATATCTTTTAAAATAAATTCAATAAGAGAATGAAACCTACAGCTCGGTAGAAATCTTCAACATTTTGGATGTGATTATTTCGTTCAAATCTTGTTTTTTAGGTTGGCACCACGATTTGAACGCAAATAACTTTAACTTTTTTAAAAATCACTTTAAATTGTTCTTCGGCTTTATTTCTTTTTTCTTCAAGGCACATGATTAAAGTTTTGATAAGGCTTGATCCTTTTTGAAGATCTATATCGTGCTTTTGTAAAATGATACTAAGCGGCTGTGTTACAATAAGTATCACACTTAATATGTTTATTCCGCAAATAAATTCAAAAGTTCAAGTGTGTTCCTTAATATAAGGCTCTTGATGAAGTATCTCTACCTTTCCACTCAGATATTTTTTCCAAAGCTTCTACTATATGATGTACACTTGTTGCAAAGTGTAAAGCTTAGTCGTGACGGCCCACCCATCTTGTCTCGCATAATGTAGAGAGTTTGGCTCCCAAATACTTTACTAAAAACGTGTTTTGCCTGATTTACGGGAAATAGCAAGGCGTTTGTTTCGCATTTGTCGCGGTTTCCAGAATTTTTTAACAGCTTCATTTTCTGCTGACATCAAACGACACCCATCAGTTCCAACTCCTATACAATTTTTTAGCTCAAGACTAAAATTTGTCAAAGTTTTAAGAACTGTTGATGATAGTGCCATCGCATCAATTGACACATCAGCGTCATTATCAATATCTTGTGAAGGCTCTTCAAATGCTTTTACAACAAAGCCAAAACAATTCTTGCCTAACAACTTTTTGTTGTATGTTGAAATATTTAAAAGATAAGGAAATATGGCTTTATATGCTTTATATGCTTTATATGGCTTTATATGCGTTCGTCAAAAATTATCGAATAGGATTTTTTTCATATAACACATATATACATAAATATTGCAAATACTAACGCTTTTTAATAATTCAACCGCACGCATTTTCAAGTCAAACATTTACTCTTTGGTTAGAGATTCAATAAAAAAACAAAAAAATACTCATTGAAAATTTCGTTAGAGATTCAATAAAAAAACAAAAAAAACCTTGCTAGGATTTCCAAAAATTTTGTACATTAAAAAAAGATAATATTAATGGGTATTCTTGTATTATCGAAATAAACAAAACATATTTTTATAATTTACGGGGGGGAAATTTCCTTATTTCACCCCCCCTGAATCCGCGCCTGTTACGTATATACCATGGGGCGCAGACAATTCGCCGTAATATCCTAGATTGTCTTCTTTGTAGCTTCTGGATGTTTGATGCGCATGCAGTAACCCATAATTGGATGCTATATGTCCATATTGATTTTATGATAGACTTGTATGAGAGAACTTTGTTGTCTAAGGATAAGTTTGAGTTTCGAACGATTAGCCAATGTAGTTGAGCTGCTTAAAGTTTTATAGCCGTTTTTTTTTCGCTTCAATATGACGAGACCAGGTCAGGCGTCTATCTATATGAATTCCCAAAAATTTTAACATGGCTTTCTACCGGAACAGTGATGTTATTTATTTTAACAGGAGGGCACGTTTGTCTTCTGAGCGTGAAAGTTAAGTGAGCACATTTAGCCGGGTTAACCCTTATTTTCCATTTTTCTAGCCAGGCTTCTAGTTCATTGATGTGGGACTGTAAATGCTGCGATGCAACTTTTGGGTCCTGATTAACACTAATAAATGCTGTGTCGTCTGCAAACGTAGAAGTATGTGTGCTCGGGCTTGTTGGCATATCAGCTGTATATATTATATACAGTAACGGCCCTAATATGCTGCCTTGAGGGACACCAGCAGATATTTTCTTGGTGGTGGAGTATTGGTTTTTTGATCTAACCATGAATGTTCTGCTACTTAAATACCTCTCAAGGAGTTTGTGAGTGTTTTGTGGAAGCATTCGTGTTATTTTAATGATCAGCCCATCATGCCAACTATGTTTGTGAGAATAGAAATAATTTTACTGAACAGTTTGGGTTACTTCAATACAAAATCGATAAGCAAAGCTACCAAATCGATAGGCAAAGCCACTGCTGCATTGTCTGACAATATTCCGCTAGTTAATAGTCTTCGAACATTATTCTAAAATATAATAAATGAATTAACAGAGATGAATCAGAATCCCAAAAACTTGCGACTAAAAACCCCACCATAATGTGCTTAAGTTGGCTTAAGCAAATGTGCGAATACAAGTAAATCATGTGAGACAAACCATATTGAACTTAAAGAAACTTTTTGTTAAATTTTATGAAAGTGTCATTTGCTTAAGCAAAGTGCGAAACTGATCGCACATTCCGTACAGAATCAAATCTTTTTTGATTTTGTTTTTTGCTTTTTTAAATATATTTAAGAGACTTTTTGTTAATATTTAACAGTAGGTTAAGCAAGACTATACATATTATGGTTGGGCTTAACTTAGCATTAGCTCCGACTGTAACAGAATAATGAAACATATTGGTTTTTCTACATTTCTTGATCCTCGATACAAAGCTTGAATATTTCAAAGTCAATCGACTTCAATTGTATCGAAAAAACGTCTTATTGAGCTACTTAACATGACTTTGCACTTCGAAAGTGTTAACACACGGTACGCGAAAGTCTACGAAATCTGGCCTTTGGAGCGTTTTTAAAAACGTTATAAGATGAGCCTGTGTCCATCCTAGAGAAGAAGTTACCTTTGATCTCCTAATATTTTTAGAGACGTTTTTAAACATAAATCTAATTAATATAATTTTTAAATGTTAATAATCTCTTAAGGCCCGAATACATTGATCAAAATACTCATCAAGCATTGTGGTAGTATTAGTGAAAATGTGTTTGTATGTGTCACACCGACGATGCTGGATGGAAAATCAAAAAAAAAGATATGACGGCGAATATTACGTCAAGCACACGTACACGATGAATTCGCCGGCTGGACAAGCATTTGACAAGTGTATTTGGGCCTTTACAGTGTTTTTTTTGTATAATAAAAAAAAAAATTACTCTTCATGAGTTCTGTTAATTTTTACTTGAATTCAAATTTAATATCGCCGATATTTCTAATGAGTTATCTCCCTAATAATTTCCTTCTAAAATTACAATTGTACGCAAACTTTCCTATAAAATAGCCAATTTTATAAAAATTTCTGATTAATAGAAAAATTTCTTAGAAGTTCTTATTAATAGCAAATTTTGTGATAATTTATAAATTTAATCTAAAACTTTCTCAAAATTATTACAAAAAGTAAACTTTTACTTAAAATTTCCTTTAAATAGCAAAAACTTTCTCAAAATTGGAAAGTTTTGTTTAAAAGTTTCCTACACTCATAAAATTATTACAAGAACTGATTGTGGGTTATTAAATTCGTTTTCCGTACTTTTAAAATTGAATAAAAATATAGTTGTTCTACGAATAACTTTATTTTTTAACATTAATCTTTGCTAGTTTGATTATTCGTCGATTAAGTAAAACTATTAAATTTTTTAAGTAAAAACTATTAAATTTTACGGAACATGGGCATTAACCCAGAATGGTCTACCAGGATGACAAAATAAAATGTTGATAATCATCGTTTTATTTATTGTTTATTATCAGGGAAACCAGAAATATGCTCTAAAAAACGCGTTTTATGCGCATTAAATATGCAGTCAAAACTGGAAAATATGCCCTGAAAAATGTTAAAAATATGCCCTAAAAATAAAAAATTGCTCATTTGAAGACACGATATTCAACAAATTGATAACAAAATTAAAAAAAAAACTAAAAATATTATCGATTAAGGCCATATTAGGTTAAAATTCATATAAGAGATGTTTGCGCCGAATATTATCTAGATATTAACATCCATATGGGTTTTTGTCTTAAAGGGATGTTGTGTACGGTCGCTAAATTGTTAACAATAGTTAACATTTAAAAGGAAGTAAAAGCTATTTAAGGATGAGAGCTTTGAGCAAATGAGACCCAAATCGAAAATAATTTAATTTGCAGTAAAATATTTTTGGGACGAATTTAATTTAAATACCATCATAATTAGATAGCTTACGGGCACAAAGAGTCCAATATGGATGTGAAATTATAAACCGATTCTTACTATTTGCATAGACTTCGTCCATATTTGATCAAATTATATACAAAATTGGAACTTGTACTTTGCGCATAAGGACAGATAACCAACCAGACGGACGGATGTACATCGTTAGATCACTTTAAAAAGTGATTCTGAGTCGATCGGAATACTAAAAGATTGGTCTAGATACAAGTCGCATAACATTTATCCTTAATGACGATCTGCTTTGACTTACAATTTTAGAATAATAATTAAATACAGATGTCGATATTGAAGTAACAGATTTTGGAAAAAAAAAATAATTTATTTGTTGCGAAAGTTATTGTAGGCATCTAAAAAAATTTAATATGCATCAAAATATGCCTTAAAAAAGCAAAATATGCGCTATAGACCTAAAATATGCTACAAAAAGGCTCTTCTAACTCAATAATGCAAAAAAATGCTGCAAAGGATAAAATATGCAAAAATATGCGCTAACAAATCGATGCCAAAATTCATAAAAAGCTCTAAAACGGCTAAATATATTGTTTATGCCTTCATTGGTCGCACAAGGAAAAACATGCAATTGCATATTTTTGGTTTCCCTGTTTATTATTATAAAAAAAATCCATGTTCTTTTAAAAGAATGGTTTCATAGCATATCTCAGCTGTTTTACTTGAGGAAATTGGACTGGAAACTGGAAAATTTTATATTTTTCTGTATTTTCTACTTCTAAAGACATTTTTATATACTTATTTTACATGCAAAAAATATGTTATGTTTGCACGCTTTCTTCACAATCTCTCCATTACAATCAATTGTAAAAGGACTATTAAGTTTTTTTGTTAAGGACATTTTAAGATATTTATGGGAAAATGCATGGTGGTGATAATAATAAAAACACATATGGAAAAATCGTACGTTCGCGATCCGTACGTTCCCGACTGGTACATAAGCCAATTAAATAAAAACCAAGAGAGATATTTTATTTTGAAAATACCGGATGGAGACCTACATTAATACACTTTAAAAATAAATTAATCACTTTTGAATATTCCGTTCCATTACGCAGGTTTTTACATTTCACTACTGTCAGCCAAAGTTGACTTCTATTTTGCGTACGTTCGTGACCACACGTTTATAACTCTTATTATGAAAACTTAAACTCGATGAAATCCATCTTTTGCACTTAACATAGAGCTAACCAAATGCTATCAAATCGCAAAAAAAAAATGCTAGGAAAAGTTTTGTTTTCTATATACATAATATGTACATCAAAAGCGTACGAATGTACGTTCGTGACTCCAGGAAATGCCCATATTAAATATCAAGCAAATTAAATGAAATAAAAATCCATAATTCAATAGTTTATAAATTAATCCAAGTATCCATACATTATCAAAGGCTTTTTCAAAATCAATTAATCAACCCCCTGTTACCAGAGATTTGATAAAATTCCAATGAATATTTAAAACAGATGTTCTGCATGAGTTGTATAATGTTTGCTCTAAGATTTTATTGGTTACTGCTGTCTTTGTCTTTTTTAGGTATAACAACCACTTTGGCTAGTTTCAATGCATGCGGAAAGTATGAATTATTTAGCATATTGTTAGAGAAGGTAGAATATTACAGAACAATTTTCTCTGGAGTGTTTCTCAAAACAATATTTGGAATATTATCCAGTACTATTTGTTGTGGTACCGAGATTACCTGCAATGTATTCGCCTTGCTCATTCCAAAAAAACTATATTCATTTAAATTATCGTTTTACTAATTTTACGCAACCTTACAACACAAACGAAAACGCTAACTTTGAAAAAAAAAACAAATTTCTTCCTTCTGTATAAGCACTGATTTAAATTAAAAGAAATTTTAATTAAAAATACAATTTCTTTTCTTTTTTAATAACTCTTAGTTATTCCTCATTTCCTTTTTACTTAACAATTAATTCTTTATGCACAAGCAATTTAAAATTTATTTTAAATCAATTGCATACAATATTATATTCAATGACTTGTGTTTTACCTTTAGCCACATTATATAAATTTTTAATTAATTAATTTTAATTGGGAAAAGTTTTGTTTTTTATATTATTTGTACATCAAAAGCGTACGAACGTACGTTCTTGACCCCTGGAAATGCCCATATGTTGTCTAATAAATAAAAAATTATAATTTTTATACCCTCCACCACAATGAGTTGTGAAGAGGGTATATTAAGTTTGTCATTCCGTGTGAAACTTTTTTATTATTCATCTCAGACCCCATAAAGTATATATATTCTGGGTCCTTGAGTAATTCTAAGTCGATTTAGCCACGTCCGTCTGTCTGCCCGTCTGTCCGTCTGTTGAAAACACGCTCACTTTCGAACAACTCAAAAGAAATGTACAGACTTGGTGCCAAATTGCTTGTAGTTATCCTAAGCATTTTGGGATTGAAATTCAGCAAAATCGGTTCAGTAGGACCAGAGCTATGAATCAAAATGTGGAACCACCACCTAAAAAAATTGATAATTTTGTTACAAAAAATAACATAAATGCTGGAACAACCCAATAAAAAATTGTATCATATTGCGAAGCACTAATGGTACATTTAAAAGAATAAGCGCACAAATATGCGCTACGCTATAAGACATATAGAAATGCAGTAAAGTAAGTGAAAGAACTCTTAACAACTTTTATAAAAAAAATAACGTTTCAAGTGCTACGGCATTCCCTTATTACGAAGCAGGTTTGTAAGGGAGAATACTAAAAAATAACTGTATCAAAACATTCAGTGTGTAAGGCTTATCGTTGCATCCAACAACTTTTATATGCGCTGAATAATGCGCTTCATGTGTCAAAAATGTATTGCTTCAAAGTGGGAACTCGCCATATCAAATTCATGCCTTCTGTATGCGCAATGGTAAGCGAAACGTTTATGTTTCTCCCTTACAAACCTGCTTCGTTGGAAGCTCCATTTTTTATTGGGAAGGCACGGAATGAGATTAGATTTTGCAAATATTTGTTTTATTTGACTGGAAATTTCGTTAAATTAAATGTTAAATTTCGTGAAGTTCCGTCCATAATTTATCCTAAGCCCCATATAAACACTACTCCCGGAAAACAGTTTAGTACGCCTAAAACCGTAAAAAATAATGCAATCTTAACAAATTTTGGCTCGTCACAGTTTTAAAGGACTAGAAATGACGCTGTGAAATTTCGTGATGATCGGTCCATAATTTACCCTAGGCCCCATATAAACCCCGATAATTGTTGAAAACACGCTTGAACAACTCAAAAGAAATGAACAAACTTGGTGCCAAATTGCTTGTAGTTATCCTAAGCAGTTTGGGATTGAAATCCAGCAAAATCGGTTCAGTAGGACCAGAGCTATGAATCAAAGTGTGGAACCACCACCTAAAAAAATTGATAATTTTGTTACAAAAATAACATAAATGCTGGAACAAGACACGGAACGAGATAAGATTTTGCAAAAATTTGTTTTATTTGACTGGAAATCACACTGTTAAATTTCGTGAAGGATCGTCCATAATTTACCCTAAGCCCCATATAAACACTACACTCATAAAATTATTACAGTAACTGATTGTAGGTTATTAAATTCGTTTTCGGTACTGTTAAAATTGAATAAAAATATAGTTATTTTACGAATAAATTTATTTTTCAACATTTATGTTTGTTATTAAAAAAACAAACTACCAAAAAATAATGTTTTCCGTATTTTTTTTTGTTAATTTGTTTGATTTTTATCGGTTAAAATATATTTTTTAAAAGTAAAAACTATTCAATTTTAACGAATATGATGTTCAATAAATAAAAAACTTAGAAATTACTGAAAAAATCATTTGTTTTAAATGAAATGTAAATGATCCGTTTTTTAAATGAATTTTAATTTGTTTCAAATGAATTTTCGTTTGAATTTAACTACATAATATTTTGAGTGTACTCCCGGAAAACAGTTTAGTACGCCTAAAACCGCAAAAAATAACGATAGCGTAACAAAATTTGGTACTTCACAGTTTTTTAGGACTAGAAATAACACGTGACGATCGGTCCATAATTTACCTTAGGCCCCATATAAACCCTACTACCGGAAAACAGTTTAGTACGCATAAAACCGTAAATAATAATGCAATCATAACAACTTTTGGCTCGTCACACTTTTATAGGACTATAAATGCTACTGTGAAATTTCGTGATGAGCGGTCCATAATTTACCCTAGGCCCCATATAAACCCTACTACCGGAAAACAGTTTAGTCGCCTAAAACCATAATTAATAACAAATCGTCACAGTTTAAGATAATAATAACATCATACAGATATTAGTCCTTAAACATTTGAACTGTCAGTGAAGGGTATCAAAGATTCGGCACAGCCGAATATAGCACTTTAACTTGTTTCTTCTAAATTTTCTATAAGAGCAATTTTTCCTTAAATTTAAAAAAATTTTTTTTAATTGCAAATTTTGTAAAAATTTCCTATAAATAGCCTACTGTGTAACAATTTCCTATAAATAGCCAGTTTTATCAAAACTTTTCAATAAATAGCAAATTTTCTAATTTTTTTCTTTAATAGCAATTGTGTAAAAATTTTTTATAAAAGGGAAATTTTCTATAACAGCAATTTTTTCTTTAAATTTCTTAAAAACTGCAAATTTTCTTTAAAATATTTTAAACAGCAAAATTTCTTAAATTTTCCTCTAATAAGCAAATTTTTTCAACATATCCTTCAACAGGAATTTTTTTAAATTTCCTATAAATTGCAACTTTTCTTAAAATATGTTTTAAATAGCAATTTGCTTTAAAAGTTTCCTATAAATAGCAACTTTTCTTTATATATCTTTAAAAAGCAAATTTTGTTAATTTCATATAACTAGAAATTTTTTAAAATAATTCCTATAGCCTATTTTGTGTAATTTTTTTTATAAATAGCAAATATTGTAAACATTTCCTATAAATAGCATCTTTTGTATTAATTTCCTATAAACATTAAATTTTGTAAAAAATTTCTGCAAAAAGTAAATTTTGTAAAAATTTCCAATAACCAATTTTGTGACAATTTTCTATTGTTCGAAAATTGCCTAAAAATACCAAATTGCCTAAAATAATTTTTATAATTAAATAAAAATCTCTATCAAAGTTCCGTACGTGTGAACTACAACACAACAAAAACAAGTTAGAGTGCTATATTCGGCTGTGCCGAATCTTTGATACCCTCCACCGACACTTCGAATTTTAGGAGTAATATCTGTATGATGTATGTTTATTATTATAATCTCTGTAAAAACAGACATCTACATTAAAATTTGTTGCGGCTTAGACCAATATAAAATTATTGACCGACAATCAGAATCAATTTTAAATAGCTTGAGTTGAATATCAGTTTAAGCTGAACTTATGCCCCTATTGCGGTTCTCCACTCAACTCAGTTTGGTCGTGTTGGAGTCAACCCAACTTATGCACAACCAAACTCATTTTAGGTATTGTGATACTCAACTGTTTTTAGTTGAGTTTGCTCTAAAGTTGCCAACTTAAAATAACGATTTGCCAACTTTAAATATAACGTTTGACAAGTGAAAATTTTATAAAACTAAATTATTTTTTAAACTAAAAGTATTTCTAACACTCAATTCACATGAGGGCTTTTACGACGTCGTTTTATCTTGATTCCCTTTTAAAGCAACTTCCAAAATCTCTTTGCGTTCATACGATGATTTTTGGTTGCATGTCTTTTTTTTATTTACAGTATGGCCTTGATTACCCGTCATTCGATTAACCGGCAGCTTCAATAAAATGGAAAACAAAAATTTTTTTGCACTGATTTAAATTGCCTCTATTATCCGAAATTATAAACAAATTATCTTTTTTTCGTTAAATTTTGAACAATCAAAATAAATTTAAATAAACGAAGAAAGAGAATATCTTAACGGTGTGGAAGCATGTTCTGCCAAATTTACTTTTTTCCTCATGTTAACATAATAAAACGTTATATATTTACATAAAATAAGAAACACACCAAAAAAAATAAATAATCAAGAATTCTGCCGATCCCGTCTATTATCGATAATCGAGGTCTCACTGTATTTTCAACCACACACTTCAAAGTAAGAAAAAGAATAAAACGTAAACAGAAAAAGTTAAAAGAGAAATGTAAAAAACGACATGCAAAATACAAAGCGAGACATTTTGTTAACCCCTCTTTCTTTTCTACACCGCTCACCAACAAACCAAAAGAGACGTCGACAAAGCGACGTCGTAAAAGCCCTCATCTAAACTGAGTGTAATTGTTGTGTTGAATAAAAAGTATTTATAATTGATATTAGTGTCAAATTATTTATGTTGATGAAAAAAAAACTCTTGTATGAATGCTCTACATACAAGAAGACAAATTCGTGATTAGTCCAACCCTCTTGAACTTTCCAGTGCCAAGTAAGAATTCCTAGTAAGTAACGAAACTTTCTTGTGCCGGATGAGTTCCTCTTCTGGTTGGGGTAGCTGTTGGCGAATCTTCTGGCTGTATTATTGGTTTAACTGACTCAGTAAAATTGTCACTTGATGGTGGAATATTTTCAACTCCAAATACTTGGCCGGACTTGCAATAAAAGAGCTGCGAAACAGTATCCTTAAGGCTTTTTAATAAAACTTCTTGTGATAGCCCTCCCCCGTCGCTTGAGTGTTTCTTTTATTTTTGGCAAGTTTTTTTTTATACTTGCCTTGTAGTGTATCCAAACCTGTGCCAAGAATATTATAATTAGATTAAGAAGATTATAAGTGTTTTAAAGAAGTTTTTGTCGTGGTCCCAAACTATTTAACTCCACTATAAACTCTTCCCATAACTGCTTACATGAATTTTTCATCATACCAAACTGGTGTTTTCCGCGAACAATTTCTAAGTTTCTCTTGACGAGACGCTCAAATTGAGCTTTCGTTTTTATTTTCAAACTAATAAAAGTTTTTAAAAAAACCGAAATAGTTATTACAAAAATTTATACATACGATTTCTCCATTTTGTTTTCGATTTTCACCGAAATTAAATAAAATAAACTTTAACTGCCAATAACACAACTACTTTTTAGCAGTTGTGTGTATTTAACATTTTTGTCGACCAAACTTTTACAAAGTTGAAAACGGCAATACCACGAAACAAACAGATACATAACTGAATAGCCAACTGCCAGTTTAGTTGAGAATGGCAATGTGAATTTATCAAAGACAACCAAACTGTTACAAAAGTGGAGAACCGCAATAGGGGCATTAAATGATTTCCAGGAGAACAAATTATATAAAAGCCATGGTAAGCTATGAACCAATCATCCCAAATTCTGCAGAACGATTTATGGTATTAAAAGACACAAATTTCAATACAGCGGTGCAATTAGTTTAAGCGTTTGCAGTGAATTTCAGAAGGCTGCTAAAATGGAATCTAAGGTAAATTATGGACCGTTTATCACAAAATTGCATAACATTTTTTCTGGCCATATGAAGCTAAACTGGTAGAAAGTTTACCGTGTATTTAATTATTTTACCAGAGTGGGCTTTAAATGATGCCTATGGTGAGTTATGCACCGATCTTCACTAAATTTCTCAGTGTCATTTCTAGTTCTATAAAACTGTGATGTGCCAAATTTTGTTATGATAGCATTATTTTTTACGGTTTTATGCGTACTTAACTGTTTTTCGCAAGTAGGGTTTATATGGGGCCTAGGGTTAATTATGGACCGATCTTCACGAAATTACATATTTTTACTTCTTGTTCTATAAAACTTTGATGTACCAAATTTTGTTATGATAGCATTATTTTTTACGTTTTTAGGCGTACTAAGCTGTTTTCCGGGAGTAAGGTTTATATGGGGCCTAGGGTAAATTATGAACTGAACTTCACGAAATTTCACGGTCTTATTTCTAGTCCTAAAAAACTTTTATGTTCCAAATTATGTTATGATAGCATTATTTTTTTACGGATTTAGGCGTACTAAACTGTTTTCCGGAAGTAGGGTTTATATGGGGCCTAGGGTAAATTATGGACCGATCTTCACGAAATTACATAGTTGTATTGCTTGTCCTATAAAACTTTGATGTACCAAATTTTGTTATGATAGCATTATTAATTATGGTCTTAGGCGTACTAAACTGTTTTCCAGGAGTAGGGTTTATATGGGGCCTAGGGTAAATTATAGACCGATCTTCACGAAATTTTACAGCGTGTTTTCCAGGTGAATAATACGAATTCTTGCAAAATCTTATGTCATTCTGTGCATTATTCCACCATATATGTTAGTTTTTGTAACAAAATTATCAATTTTTTTTAGGTGGTGGTTCCACATTTTGACTCATAGCTCTGATCCTACTGAACCGATTTTGCTGGATTTCAATCCCAAACTGCTTAGGATAACTACAAGCAATTTGACACCTAGTTTGTTTAGTTCTTTTGAGTTTTTCGAAAGTGAGCGTGTTTTCAACAGACAGACAGACGGACATGGCTAAATCGACTTAGAATTACTCAAGGACCCAGAATATATATTTTTTATGGGGTCTGAGATGAATAATAAAAAAGTTTCACACGGAATGACAAACTTAATATACCCTCTTCACAACAAATTGTGGTGGAGGGTATAAAAACACATTTTTTATTTTGACATCTGATTTAGATACATATTTGTTCGGTCTCTGTTTCTGTTCTTTTCATATTCTATGACCAAGACAAATCAAAATTTTGTTGAAATTAATATCTTTTTGTGGTCGGTCGTCTTCATATTTACTAACCTTCATGAAATTAAGGTTTTCAAATTTCTTTGTCTTAAAATATATTCAAATTCTTGACATCATTTGCATTCAAATTGAAATTTGTCTAAACACAATAAAACTATAAATATACAAATACTATATTTTAAAAATTTTAAGCTGCTGCCTAAACTTCTATTAAAAAAAATTTAATTTTATTGAAGCTAAATTGTAATACCTCGTTGTAATTGCAAAACAATTTTTGTTAGTAATTCTCTTTTTGAATCAGCATTTTAGTTTTTGTAACTTGCCACATGTTTCGATGTTTTTTTATGGGTCAGTAGGTTTTCTTTTTTAAACTCTGCTAAAAATTATTGCAATATAATTTCTTGTTTTCTAAATCATTTGAAAATTTAGGTTAATAGTAATAAATTTGTGTAGTTTTGATGAAGTTTACAAGTAAACAGCTGCTGTTAACAGACATTAAATTTAAGTTAAACTTTAAATTCAGGTAAAACTAGTCATTACAAAAAAAAAAAAAAAAAAAAATTAATCTTACGAAATTAGAGCAGATAAATAAGTTGTAAAAGATAAAAAAACCACAAAAAAAAAATTTGATTTTCAGTAAAATTTTAATTTTAGGCGCAGAAGTCTGTACATAGTTTTGGATGTGATTTCTTTTTTTAATGTTGTTCGGTGCAAAATTTTGGATTGATTTGGTCCCACAGAAGAAAGGTACAGATAGAAATTGCCATTTATTGAAAGCATAAGGCCTGCAACAGAATAAAGTAGTTGTAGTAGTAGCTGAAACTGACGAATGCTCTGTAGCGCGACAAAGCTCAAAAATTAGAATTTTGCGCTTTAACTTCAACTGCAACGACTATTACAGCTACTTATTCTGTTGACAGTTCTTTGAAACAGCCGTTTTTAACTTTTGACAGCTTGCAGCGCTATTCGTAACATTTTACTACAGCGACTATTCTGTTCCCCACTTAACTCCAATCAATGTTTATAATTATTTGTTTCTTAAAGAAATTGTTTCCAATGTGAATTAAAACAAGTAAGAGTGCTATATTCGGCTGTGCCGAATCTTATATAACATTCACCATTGTGCAAGCAGAATAGGGAGCAACTAGACAAAAACTAAATAATTTTTACATATACATACATATTTACAATACTTAAAACTTCATTATAAATAAAATTTAAAAAGCGAAAACTGGTAAATATTTTTTAAAATCGTTTTTAGAACATAAAAAAAATTAAAAATGATCAAAAAGTAATTTCAATTTTTGGGAATACAAAATTTTAATTTCAAAAGATTTTGTTATTCGTGCTTAATTCCCAGTTTTTATTATTGATAAAAACACTTGAAATTTATTGTTGATGGGATAAGCTATTCCTATGCATTTCACTGGTTGTTTAGGCCAGATCATCAGGAAACTTCATCCATAAAGGTTTTAGACAAACTAAAGATATTAAACCAAATAAAACTGTTAAACGTATAAGAATTATAGCAACAGTTCTACTTGTAACAATATCAAAGTTTAAACAAAACACATCAACAATAAACAACAGTGGGTTCATCTCATCTTATATTTCCCCACTACAATTAGTTGAAATTCTCTCAACATTAATTGAAGTTGTAAGTAGGTTAAGAAAAACAAAATGAAAAAAACAACAACTTACAAAAGATGTTGTCAATTAAGTGTTTTTTAGGCCGTGCACCGCCTGATGATCAGCTATTATATGTCCTAGAATCAGTACAATGTATATGGAAAAGTCGTTTGTTGTAAGAATATCCAGACTGTGGAACAGTGTTATCCCATACAATGCGCGCAATTTTTCGCTTAGTGTTCAAAGTTTTCAGACTCTCTTTAAGGAGAACATGTAAAATATATTTTTTTTTTCCTTTTTCGTCTTTTATCACTGGCCATCTGGACCTTATATTTTGTATGTCTCTTTTTATCATTCCTGCAATATACATGTTTCGCGCAACTAGTACTAGTTTTAAGTAATTTAAAGTAAATGTATCTACTTGTAGAAATACTATGTAATCCATTTGGCCTTTTAGGCTTCCGAGATTACTATATGAATTCAATAAAAATCTAAAAAAATCTAAATCTAATAAACAGGCGGTGCACGGCCTAAAAAACACTTAATTGACAACATCTTTTGTAAGTTGTTGTTTTTTTCATTTTGTTTTTCTTAAACTACTTACAACTTCAATTAATGTTGAGAGAATTTCAACTAATTGTAGTGGGGAAATGTAAGATGAGATGAACCCACTGTTGTTTATTGTTGATGTGTTTTGTTTAAACTTTGATATTGTTACAAGTAGAACTGTTGCTATAATTCTTATACGTTTAACAGTTTTATTTGGTTTAATATCTTTAGTTTGTCTAAAACCTTTATGGATGAAGTTTCCTGATGATCTGGCCTAAGCAACCAGTGAAATGCATAGGAATAGCTTATCCCATCAACAATAAATTTCAAGTGTTTTTATCAATAATAAAAACTGGGAATTAAGCACGAATAACAAAATCTTTTGAAATGAAAATTTTGTATTCCCAAAAATTGAAATTACTTTTTGATAATAAACAGGCGGTGCACGGCCTAAAAAACACTTAATTGACAACATCTTTTGTAAGTTGTTGTTTTTTTCATTTTGTTTTTCTTAACCTACTTACAACTTCAATTAATGTTGAGAGAATTTCAACTAATTGTAGTGGGGAAATGTAAGATGAGATGAACCCACTGTTGTTTATTGTTGATGTGTTTTGTTTAAACTTTGATATTGTTACAAGTAGAACTGTTGCTATAATTCTTATACGTTTCACAGTTTTATTTGGTTTAATATCTTTAGTTTGTCTAAAACCTTTATGGATGAAGTTTCCTGATGATCTGGCCTAAGCAACCAGTGAAATGCATAGGAATAGCTTATCCCATCAACAATAAATTTCAAGTGTTTTTATCAATAATAAAAACTGGGAATTAAGCACGAATAACAAAATCTTTTGAAATTAAAATTTTGTATTCCCAAAAATTGAAATTACTTTTTGATAATAAACAGGCGGTGCACGGCCTAAAAAACACTTAATTGACAACATCTTTTGTAAGTTGTTGTTTTTTTCATTTTGTTTTTCTTAACCTACTTACAACTTCAATTAATGTTGAGAGAATTTCAACTAATTGTAGTGGGGAAATGTAAGATGAGATGAACCCACTGTTGTTTATTGTTGATGTGTTTTGTTTAAACTTTGATATTGTTACAAGTAGAACTGTTGCTATAATTCTTATACGTTTAACAGTTTTATTTGGTTTAATATCTTTAGTTTGTCTAAAACCTTTATGGATGAAGTTTCCTGATGATCTGGCCTAAGCAACCAGTGAAATGCATAGGAATAGCTTATCCCATCAACAATAAATTTCAAGTGTTTTTATCAATAATAAAAACTGGGAATTAAGCACGAATAACAAAATCTTTTGAAATTAAAAATTAAAAATATTAAAAAAAAATTTTTCTTTTTAAAAAACCAAGATTCGAACCAGTTTCTAACACACCCTCTAGACAACTGAATCATGAAGGAACGTTAGTCGAATATCATTAAAATGAAATATGGCACGTTTACTGTTCACAAAATTCAACAAAGTTGAGTTGTAATTACTTCTGATGTTTTTGTTCACCACAATGGCAAAGTTGGGAAATATATTCACCAAAATAGTTTATGCCATGTATGTGTGTTTGTTTGTTTGTTTTCTTTTATCTTTTTTGGCGAGTTTTTAAGTAGCGAAAAAAAACACTAAAATTCCTAGTTTCTATTTGTAAAAATATTTTCGTTAAATAGATGAAATAAGGTAGAGGGACATCATATGGTTAAATCAAGTTCTCTCCTCATAAGGACCCAGAATATATACACTTTATAGGGTCTTAGATCAATATTGCAGAAATTACAAACGGAATGACAAACTTATATATACCCTTTTCCACCTGAGGTGAAGGGTATAAAAAGAGTAATTTTTTGGATTTCAGTATTTTGATTATAACTCAGCCATTTTTTAACCGATTTGACAGATTTATATACCGACGTGTTTAAGAAGAAATTTACTATTTACTTGAGTTATAAAGCTTGAACTCGAGGAGACCTATGGTTCCCGAAAGTGGGTATTAAAAAAAAAAAATTTATTTTTGGTCATAATTTTTTTGTATCTGAACCGATTTTCCCGAGGTTTTTTTTATAAAATATGTTCTACTAAAAATTTCCGATATTTTGGTATATACGTCATATTCATAGGACATATGACAGCCCCAAAATTTAGGTGTTTATACAATTTTTAATTTTTTTTATACGGGAGGTACCACGTCCACGTCCACTTCTCCAATCCCGCCCACATTTTGTAGGGTGGTGTGTATTGACAACCTAAATGTGTGTACCTAATTTGGAAACTATGGCTCTTGCCGTTCTCCAGATATACAGAAAAAAGCAATAAAAATACAACAACAAGGGATTTTTGGAAAAAATTAGAGGCAGTCGTGGTTTTTTTTTATCATATCTCAGCCATTTGTGGACCGATCTTGCTGAATTTCAATAGCACGAAATGGTGGACTATACGTGACATAAATGTAAAACAACCTTGCCGCTATCATGTCTGGAGTCTCCGGAAAACACATATCAAACGTAAGTAGGTCAGACGGACAGACGGACGGACGGACGGACAGACGGACGGAGATGGTTAAATCAAGTTCTCTCCTCATAAGGACCCAGAATATATATACTTTATAGGGTCATAGATCAATATTGCAGAAATTACAAACGGAATGACAAACTTATATATACCCTTTTCCACCTGAGGTGAAGGGTATAAAAAGCCCTAAGAAATGCCCCCTGATATTGAATTGAGAATTTAAAAAATGTTAAATATTATCGTTGACAGTTGGCTCGAGCGCTTTTAGGATTTACTGCCTGTTTTTAGAAAACGAAGACACAATTTTCTATTAAAAAGTAAATGGAAAACAAAAGTAAAATACAAAAGTTTATTTTTCTCACACGAAATTTCGTTTTCATGTTCTAAAAGTAGGCAGACTAAGGCAGTACTTAAGAATATAATATAAGAATATAATCTTCTAGGCTAACAAAAGAGTTTTTTCAAAGTTAAAAAAATTTTTAATCAAATCCAATGTCAAAATGATTTTTTTGGAGCTAAAAATAATTAAAAACTTTTATTTTCTTGTCTAGTCTAAATGTAGTATTAGAATATTTTTATTAATTTTTGCTAGACAGCTTACGACACAATTGCTAAAAAAACTGAGCTTCCAAGTTTCCAATTAGCAAAACCAAAAAATATCGCTTTCCTTTAATGACTATGTTGTAGCTGGGGTTTAGCTTAACAACTATGATTATTACTAACTTCAAATCGATATATGTATCTCTATTTCGATACCTGACCCAACGAAAAGCCGGTAAACGTATAACTCTTACCGGTAAGCAGAATCACCGCCGATTTAAGTTGTCGCACAGTGATATTTTTTTAAGTTGGAAAATTTTCAATAAGTCGATTTAATATAAGGTTTAATATAAATTAAATTATTTCACATAAAATCTTAAAGACAGAATGCATTTAAAAATTTTTATCAAGAATTTTAGCTAAAGATCTTGTCTCCTTGATTTTTACTTTTAAAACAAAAGACTTGAGAAACAAACTTTTTTCCAAATTATTCGATATCATCTATAAATAACTATAAACATTTAAGTACTTTAATTAGTTAAACTTGTTTGAACATAAATAAAACTAAATGACAATATCGCTCATTTGCTGAAAAATCGTCATAACTCAAACAATTAAATTTTGGAGTTAGAGATGGAGAGTTGTGCGAAATGATTTTCATTATATTCATCTTTATATCTTCAAGGGCCCTTATTATAACTTGACGTTGGCTGATATCCGGTAGATAACAGACATTTTTTGGAAGAAAACACATTAATATCTGTCAACTTAATCTTAACTTTAGCTAATATCAAGTTGTAACAATGACCCTAATACTTTCCCCATTTTAAGAGAATGTGTCTCATTATTTTTTCTAAGTGGTGCGAGCAAATCCAAAACTTTAAAAACGTTTATTTCGAATTTTTTTTGAGTTATGACGACTTTGCAGCATATGAGCGATATTAGAAAAATTAAACTAGAGACAAGAGAAAGAAAGAAACTTACTAGCACAAGCTATCAGTATAAAACATTTCTAACAGAAAATTGTCTAAATAAAGCTAATCAAATGTCTGGTCAACAAAAGGTAAACGCTTAACGAAATGAAAAGTGTCTTGTGGACAGACCAAATGCTAGTTAATGAAAAAAAACAATAAAAAACATTGTAACAAAAACCCATAAAGCATTTAGGAAAAAAAAATAATAATAAAAGACTTAAAAACATGTGGCTTTTTAGCAAAATACAACTGGCAGCAGTCGTTGCAAAATTAACTACTAGAAGAAGAAGAAAGTAAAGCACACATTATTTTTAAGATGACAGATAATGGCAAGCAAGAGCCCCCTTAAAACTAAGACTGACTGACTAACTAGCTAAACAGTATAATAAAAATAGATCACATGCGAATATTGAAAGCATTTGGCTACTCGGCGATACCCCACAAAGAAAAAAATATACAGGCCAATGGAAATTGGAGCACATTCTTTGCAGGCATAGAAAGCAAAACTAAAAAATAAAAACCAAAAGTTATGAAGAAAAGCTATGCGGGGCCTTAAAGCATTTTATTATGCAATTTTTATTTCGTTAGTTTTTTCTTATACCATTCGTTTAAACTTTAGTGTTAAGTAAAGTAAAATAAAATCACAATTTACTTTAAAAGCTAAAAAGTTAGAAAAAAATAGTTTATAAATAAAAAACAAATCGATACGAGTGTAAGCTTGAATGAAAAAAAAAAACATAAATAAATAAAAATGCAGTATTAGACTCTGAACGCTCTAGTCCAATATTTAATACAACAATATTTATTCCATGCAACTTAACAAAGTTTCAAATATTTCCTGTTTTGTGGTTTATATGTTGAGTTTTTCTTTCTTTTATTATATTTTTTTCTAGTTTATTGTGTTATTTTAAGTATTAGATATTATTTGTTATTGCAGACTTTGTAACATTTGCATATTTAATGTCTTTTGACGTTAGTTGGTTTTGCAGTGCAGTAGTGCACTGCTACAGTATTTGAAAATTATAATGGTATTTTTATTATTTTTATTATGTCAAAGAAATTATACTGAAATTAGCTTAATGTTGTGTGTTATTTGTTGTCTTCAAATATTTATTTATTTATTTATATGCGTTAAAGACAAACACAAATGATCTAAATAGGGGATTTTAAAAGAAGGTGTTATAATTGATAACAAATTTTTTAAATAATATATTTTCATATGTACTCGAATGTGAGTTCTAAGTCAAATTACAATTTATAAAGTTTAAATACTTTAATAGTCTTATTCCTTCAATATTTTCATTGCAGTATCAGAATTTTTTAGTTGTATATTTCTGTTACGAGTCTTACTTTAGCTATCCTTTGGCTAGCAATGAAGTAGATTGTAATGCATTTTCTGGCCCACTACGGCCTTCGTCAGCAGTCTTTGTAACTTATAACTGGATTGTGCCTACTGTAAATTTTATTCCTTGGAAATATTGAAGGGATAAGACTATGAAAGCTTTATAAATTGTAATTTGACTTAGAATACACATTCGAATTAATGTGAAAATTTATATAATAAAAGTTACTCACTCACCATGAGAAATAAATTCGCAGATTCTATTTTTAAAAGTACATTATTAAATTATTTATGTCACTAATTTAAATTGCTAGAACTCTACGTCATGTATAAGACAAATAAGAAAGTAAAGAGCGTTTTTTAAGGTCAATAGAACTTGAAAATGTGAAAAATCACACAAAAAATTAATTTGTACCAAAATAAAATCAATATATGACACTAACTTTGGAAAATTATTTCGGGCTGTTTTAACAAAGCGTATTTTTGACCTCCAATTTTAGGCCACTTTTAAATCAACAATTTGTGAAGGCTAGAGCCTGTTCGGAAATGCATCACTGCACTGCATCAGAAAAGCAAACTTTTTTTAACGCTGATAAAAAAATTATTTCAATGTTTTTTATTGTGTGACTATTATTTTTGTGGAGATATTTGGCAATTTTTTGTCCACATCTACTTCACTGATATATATTTCAGCATTTGAAATCACTGATGCAGCACAGTGATGCATTTCCGAACAGGCCCTTAGCTTGCATACACCATTGATTTCACGTAGCCCGCCAGGAAATAATCAGGAGATGAAAAATTGCACGTCTTTAGAGGCCATTTCTCGAAATTCAATGAGATGCGGCCGCCGTATGACACGTTGTACCTTCCTGGTAAAAACAAATCTCGCCCGGGTCAATGTCAGCCATATTTTTAAACAAAAAATTATTGATCATAGTGCACTATTTTAAAGCATAAAAGGTCTGATGGTGCCACCAGCGTGTATGCCGAAAGCCGGTGTAGTTTTCTAGATGTAATAGAGTCTGTAGGGTGTTATGTAATTTGATCTAACTTCATGTTCGCCATGTTGTTTATTAGCAAACACGTAAAGCCAAAAATTAGACTCTTCTCAAAGTAATAAATTCATAAAGACACAAATCATAAAACTTGTAATTCAGCAAAAATTAATTATAATACATATTAGAGGAATTACAAAATTTCAAAAGACAAAAATGATACAGAGAACGGTTTAAACGCTTGTACATATCTATGTACGTATACATACATAAGAATACCCAAAAAATTTATGTGATGCCAAAAATAATTTTTTTTATTCGCTCCACCGGCAATTTCCGATGTCGTTGTTAAAGTGTTGTGCAATTTTCTTGCTTGACATATTCATATACATATCAGTGAAATTTTGATAAGACATCATAAGTCGAGATAAGATAGCAAAAAAGTTAAAAAAAAACTCAGTGAAAAAGTTATTTTTATTAATTAACTAGCTGGCCCGGCAAACGTTGTTTTGCCACGTAACTAATTTCTTTTAGATGTAACAGTGTCTGTTAGCCAAATTTTAAGAAAAAATTATGGGCTACAGTTCTTTACAGATGTTACACTATTTGCCTGCCAAATTTCAACAAAATTAATTGATAAGTTAAGAAGATATAGGGAGGCGGAGCTTTTACCCCTCTTGCCCTTTTTAATGCCCTGTCCTCTTTCCGATGTTGCAGTGTATGCATGCCAAATTTTAAGAAAACCGGTTGATTAGTTAAGAAGATAGAGGGAGGGGGAGCTTTTACCCCTCTTGCTCTATTCCACGCCCTAAATTATAAAAACTATAGGCTATAGTTTTTTCCAACTGTAACACTATTTGCCTGAGAAATTTCATTTGATTAGTTGGTTGATTAGTTACGAAGATATAGGGAGGGGGAGCTTTTAGCCATCTTACCTTATTTCACACCCTTTTCCCTATTCTCTTTCAGATCCCTAGAGGGAAGGGAACTGACACCAAAGTAGTCCCGTGATAGGTCTTTGGTGGAAGAGACCGGTTCTAGTTTTAACACCTTCTATGAATAAGACCTATCACTTTTACATGGGGTTGTCATTGGAGGGGGTCAATTGACACCATTTGACCAGTCACAAATCTATTCTCAATGGACGTGTTTAGTGACAGTTACTAAAATGTAGTATTATTTCAATACGATGTAGTATTATTTCAATAAAACAAGTCCTAGGATTAAATTCAAGAGCCAAATTTTAGAAAGTCACAAAAAATGTATCACACCACCAGTAAAGACTGTACTGTAATTCCATACTTTTTCTACCTTTTTGTTCTTCATAAACCAGTTACTTGATTGGTTCTCCTTTCCCTGGTCATGAGTTCTTTCTTTTTGTACCTGTTCTATTTTAACAACTCCCAGGACCAGTCTGTGGGACCAATTGACACAATTTTCCCGCAGGGATGTTACATTGTCTGCATACCAAATTTTAAGAAAATCCGTTGATTAGTTTAGAAGATTGGGAAGTGGGAGCTTTTACCACCTTTTTACTCTCTAGCGATATAAAATATACTCTACGACCTATTCTCATACCTAACAAATACACATACAAAATTTCATAAAAATCGGTCCAGCCGTTTCGGAGGAGTTCAAAATGGAGGGCATTTTGTTAATATTTGTATGAGAATATAAAAACATGTTTCGGAATGAATGCAGTGTTCACTAAAATGGCTATAACTCATGCACCAATACACATTTGAAGACCGTTGGTATTGACGTCACCTTCCACGTGAACTTTGCAGAAACAAAATCGGTTCACGCGTTACATAGAACATGAATTACTAACACAATGCAACTTTTCTTTTATATATAGATAATATAAACCAAATCTAAAAATAGGTTTTTTTTAAGAAAATTCGTTTGATTAACAACATTTTGTTCAACTTTTTAAAATTGACTTGAGATTTTTTGTCAAAATGCCACATATATAAAGATTGGGTGGATTTCATTTTATTCAAATTCTTAAGTCCTCTTTTATATTATGAGCAGGTTTTTCCTATGAAAATGCAAAATAAGTGTTTGCAAAATGTATGATAGGATGCATGATTTTTGTATGGAGAGACCCCGGTTTGGAGGAGTACTTTCTGCTGACAATAAATGTTTTTTTTTCAACCTAATGAATTATGTAATTTGCTTTCTTTTATTTGTGTGCTTGCAAAACACCATAATAACAGAGATGGGCTCATAGGTATACATCTTCTAATTAATTGATTTTAGTTGTCATTCGTTTGTATATGTGTAGAATATTTGTACAGTTTTTCTCTTATTCTTTGTTATTAGCACTTAAAAGCCGATTTTTTGTATAAATTTGTTCAGAAGCATTTACTGCACTATGATGTTTTTTTTTTTTATTGGAGAGCACTATTTGGCTCTTTTTATCTTAAGTGCTTCAAAAACACGATTTTTTAATACTGAGATCGTACGAGTTTTTAAAGTGGCATTTAGCAAAATAAATTGAAAGATATAGACTTAGGACCATATTTTTTTTATTGTTTTCTTGTCTGCAGGAAGGAAACCAAAGTCTTTGGCGGGAATCGAACCCGCAACCCCGGCGCTGATAGACTAGCTCACTATCAGCTAACAGAGGATTCCGGTTTATTATCTGGGAATCACTGCCACTGGGAGGTTTGGTGAGGTCACGAAAAAACCTCTCTAAATATTCCCCCCTGAAAAAGCTTAAACGTTCCACAACTGCTTACATAATTCGTAGCTATCTAATATGCATAATGAGCTCTTCACTATACGCAACTTGTGGATGCGTTAAAGCCCAAATACACTTATCAAAATACTCATGAAGCACTGTGGGGTAAAAGTGAAAATGTGTTTGCATGTGTGACACCAACGATTCGGGATGGAAAATCAAAAAAAATTTTGATATGACGGCGAATATTACGTCCAGCACACGTACACGAGTGAATTCGCCAGCATGACAAGCACTTTACAAGTGTATTTTAGAGATCTTTTTAGCTAAATTCTTTTTGTGAGATGACCTTGTAAATATATTACGCAACCGCCACGTCTTAAATTAGATTTGTTATGTTTTCTTTTTGTATGTTTGTTTGAAGTCTAAAGACGGATAAACGGCTGGACCGATTTTCTTGAAATTTTCACAGCGCTTTGTGTGTGTGTAAGAAATTATAGGCCCAATTAAAAAATAAGTTACTAAAAATTTTTTACTTCGTAAGCACATAAAGTTAGGATCTTCAAATTAAAACAGTCGACTTTGACATTCACATGAATATTTGGGTTACAAAATGGGGGGACTTGCAATAGTAGGCGTGGCATTTCCTACATGAATTAAATACTAAAATTCGTATATTAGAGTACCCAAATTTTGCCAGAGCATCATTGACATCTACATAATGGATAAGAAACGAGTGCATTAGCAATAGTAGGCTTGACACCTCCCATATTAATTAAATACTAAAATTATTATACAATTTTTCGCAGGCAACTTTGACACATATGAACATATTGAAAACAAAAGTGGGCGTGGCACTTCCCTTGTAAATTGAATACTACAATGTGTATATCTGGAAAACTAAACAGCTAAAATACCGAATTTTTGTAACAGTAACTTAAGTATCAATATGAATAATTTAATCAAAAATGAGCGGACTACCAATAGTGGGCGTGGCACTTACTATATGAAGTAAATATGTAAACTAGAGCCACAAAATTTTGTACGAGTAACTTAAATATCAATATAAATATTTAAGGCAAAAATGGGCGTATCACTTTTTGGTTAAATAATAAAATTCATATATGTATATTGGAAACTATTACAGCTACAGTCTTCAAAATTTAACAATCTTATAGGAATTTAATATTAAAATTTTTATATCTGGACAAGAGCCATAAAATTTTGCAAGGCAATTTTGATAATCATATAACTATTTGGAGAATAAAGGGGTAAAATGCCTTTAGTGGGCCACATGTAAGAGCAACTTTGACGAACATTAAATTTGTTCTTCATTACGATGGGGTGGCGAAGCATACCGGATATAAGCTAGTCAATATATACAAATGTATACCTTAACATTTCAGCTGTCTTTGTTAGGATGATATCAGCCAATACTCGGACAGGAGAATAAATAGTACTCCGATTATATCTTATTAAGGGCCATTATTACAACTTGAAGTTAGCTAAAGTAAAGATTAAATTGACAGATAATAATGTGTTATCTGTCAAAAAGCGTCTGTTAACTGTCGGATAACAGCTAACGCCAAGTTATAATAATGACCCTAAGAAGTTTATCAAGACTAGAAGTGAAAACGTATAAACGTTTTTTTTTTGATTTAAATATAATTTTTCTAAAAAAAACCGCAATGTATATTGAATTTTAAGGTCACTTTTGTGTAGATTTTTGAAAAACTGGTTCGGATGTATTCTAAAGCTTATAAATTTTACTGATTATATGAAAATCAGAATAAATAATTTAAACTGTAGCTCATCATCATCATCTAGAAGCCGTTTGCATCCACTGTTGGATATAGATCTCCTCTAGTTGTTTCTATATTATACTCTCTTGTTCTAAATTCATCGAATTTTTGACTACTCTTTTAATATCACCGCTCAATCTCGTCGGTGGTCTGCCTCAGTTCCTCTTGTCTTTTATAGGTGTTCATTTTAGTAAATGTTTTGTCCACCGCCATTTTGCTTAAGTTATACGTTGTACAATGTCAGTCACTTTTGTTCTTTCTCCTCACGAGGTGTTTGTCGTGCGATGTCTTAAAATTGCTCCCAGCATTGCTCTTTCCAGCACTAGTGACCCCTTTTTTATCAACAGTGGTATAGAAAAGAATAAGCCACCAATTTTTTTTTTAATTTATTATAAAATGCGTCGTTTTGACAGTAGTAGTGGTTTCAGTTTTGTATAATTCTGTTTTTTATACCCTCCACCACAATAAGTTGTGAAGAGGGTATACTAAGTTTGTTATTCGGTGTGAAACTTTTTTTATTATTCATCTCAGACTCCATAAAGTGTATAGGTATATTCTGGGTCCTTGAGTAATTCTAAGTCGATTAAGCCATGTCCGTCTCTTGAAAACACGCCCACTTTCAAAAAACTCAAAAGTAATAAACGAACTTGGTTTCAAATTGCTTGTAGTTATCCTAAGCAGTTTGGAATTGAAATCCAGCAAAATCGGTTTAGTAGGATCAGTAGTGCGATTCTCTATTAAATTTTAACATAATTTAAATTGTTAAAAATATTTAACAGCAAAGTTAACGTAAATTTTATTCAGTAATTTTTTTAACAATAACGTTTACTGCTAAGTTCTATCTTAACGTCACACAGAGGAGTATTTGGCCTGAAAAGCTGGCCAAAATTATTAAACATGTTTTTTGAATTTAAAGTTTTAGTTTTTTGATAGTTTTAGGTGTAGTATGATATAAAAAGTCTAGTGGAAGATTTTGAAAAAATTACACTGCGCAACAAAAGTGCACTGTGCAACAAAAAAATTTTTCTCTACACTAGAAATAAAAGTATGTGGATTATATGGATTTTGATGCCCTTAATTCAAATCTGTTTTCCGTTTTTCTCTAGTAGGTAAGGATTTTCTTTTAAAGGCGTGGCATACTTCACCCCCTAAATCGTTAGGTTGCCTTATATATTTTGCCATAACTTGAAAACGTGTTCTCTGATTTTAATAGCAGGAGGATCAGAAGATGCACCGGAAAATTCTGCTTAAACTAACCATACACATTTATTTTATATCTACTACTATTTTGGTGTTATTAAAAATTTAATGGCGAAAAAAAAAATAACATGCAAAATGCGTCAAATTTTTTGTTTTCAACATGCAATAAAAAAATTTAAGAACCAAAAAGTTTAAATTTTTAAGATTTTTCTAAAAGCCACATTCCTAAAGCTTCGTACAGACGATGGCCAGATCTTTCAATATTGTAAGCAGGCGTTGCCAACAGCAAACTTTTTCATTAATGCATTGCATTTCATAATTGCATTAATTTTGCACATCTGCAAATACAAATGAGGTTACAATGTTCACACGGTTGTAAGACATTTTAGCCAATTTTAATGCAATTTAAGCAACGCTGCTTACCAATATTGAAAGATCTGACCATCTTAAGGAATAAAAGTTGGTATAAATCGCAAAACTCAATTAACAAATGTTGATTTTAAAGGTTTAAACTCATTCTTGACAGACTGTATGTACATTAGGGCGGGTCGATTTGTATGGATGAAAAAAAATTAAAAATCGTATAGCAAAAACGTAATCTACATAAAATTCTAAGAAAATTCTCCGAAGAAACCATGGGTCTAAAATAAAATCCTAATCCGCGCCTCTCGACTTGAAAATTTTTAACTTGGGTGAAAATTGTTTTTAATGTAAAAAAAAATTTGAGTTGTAAAAAAATATAAAGTCCAAAAGAACTACATTACTAAACAATTTTATTCAAAAAATTCGATTTCTTTTTGGAAAAAGCTATTTTTTCAAAAAAACATTTTTTAATGGGGATGTGTGGGACATTCCCTTAAAACTATTACGGATAATTAAGAATTTTTGCAATTTATAATTACATATAGGCAGGTATTAATATTGTGAAGTGTTAAAAGTGATGTGAATAACAGTTGAAATCAATAATTCAAAATACATAAAAGTTTATGACCATATAAAGGTATAAGAAAAAGTGCCCGATGAGCAAAAATAGACGAAATGTGAAAATTTAAAAAAATCGTCAAAAATAATGGCGCAAACTTGCGCACACTTTTTTTTGGTTTCTAAAATTAGAGATTCCAAATTTTATTGTGGTATGAAACATAATTCGTAGACATGCTAACCTCACTTTTAAAAACCTCTTCTTTTCCTTTTTTTGCAAAAAAAAGTGTATAATTTTTTTTTTTAGCTTTTGAACGAATTGTTTCAACATATTTTAAATTTTTTTTCTGTTTTGAATAACTTTTGATCAAACCTTTCAGCGAAAAAAAAAATCTTTGTTAAACCTTTATTCGTTTAGCCGAAAAAAATCATATAAGCATCCAGAAACCGAAAAAAGCATTTAAATCTCATATAATTTTCTTCACTTTCCTGACTTTAGCAGGGTCTCAGAGCTACAAATCCAAACAAAAAGTCTTCAAAATTTACAATATAATGTAAAATATTCTTGTCTGTCAAGCTGCGTACTTATTTCTTAAGATTTCTTAAAATTCAGTTTTGCGTTTTTGGCCAGCTTTTCAGGCCAAATACTCCTCTGTGCGTCAGGTATTTAAGTTATCTTAACAGCAAAATATTTTTCATTGTTTATTTTTAAATTCGTAGTTATTTAAAAAAAAAAAAACAAACAAACAAAAATTTTGGCAAATAAAAGCCACTTTAACATTTTTAAAATTCACGTTATTTATGTACATACATTTTGCAAAAATAATATTAAAAAATTAGTTTTTTGGGAATTTACAAAAAAGCATTAAAAATATTACATTTTAGATGCAGCTTATGGAAATCACTAATAGTGTTTTCTTTTCTACACAAAAAATAAGTGGTATACTTTCCAATCATGCCGCTGTTTGCAAATTTTTGCGAATTTCCACTAATTTAGCAATTTTTACCGAATTTTTGCCATTCCTTATAGTTTTAGCGACTTTTAATAAATTTTATGGCTTGTTTGAAATTTTCGCTATTTTTGCTATTTTCAAATTTTTTGCAATTTTCGCTAGACTATCAAATCCTAAATTGTTAGTTTCGAAAGTTCTTTAAGTCGTCCCATACGATAAATAGTTTGCCCTCTTCGTTAAATATACTAATTAATTAACAAAGATGCCACTTAATTGAAATTTTTAGCTATGTTGTTAAAACTGAGTTACTGAATTGCTGTATTGTTACCGTAAGCAATAAACTGTGCCGGTAAAATTAACGTTAACGTTAGTTGTTAAAAGTTAGAGAATTCCACTACAGAGCTATGAATCAAAATGTGGAACCACCACCTAAAAAAAATTGATAATTTTGTTACAAAAACTAACATAAATGGTGAAGTAAAAATTCGTTTTATTCGACTGGAAATCACGCTGTAAAATTTCGTGAATATCGGTCCATAATTTTCCCTAGGCCACATATAAACCCTACTACCGGAAAACAGTTTAGTACGCCTAAAACCAAAATTAATAATGCAATCATAACAAAATTTGGTACATCAAAGTTTTATAGGACTAGAAATTACACTGTGAAATTTCGTGGTGATCGGTCAATAATTTACTAAAGGCCCCATACACTGAAAGAAAAATGCTTCATATATTTAATGAATCATTTTCATAAGAAAGTTTTCCTTGGGTAAATGAAAATTTTCATTGTCTAAATGGAATTTCATAGGTTTGATGAAGTATTTTCGTTAAAATCGCTTCATTAGATTTCGTAATTACGTTAAAAATTTTCATTGGATATATGAAAACTTAAGGTTGTCCAAGTTAAACAAAAAATTTTAATTGGGAACTTAAAAAAACAATATACAAACATAACTATATTCATAAATTAATACAAAATTATAGTTTCCTTAAAAAAATGTTTAATTGTTATTTAAAAAATGTAAGATTTAATAACTTCATACATCTAATGTTACATGTATGCCATTAAATTTATGAAATCAAAAAATTTTTTTATAAAAGCAACATATTTCAATAATTGCCTTCATAAATTTAAATTTTCATTATGACAATAAAAATGTCATTATAGTAATGAAACAAAAACTTTCAATCCACTTTCAATCAACGTTGTTATTGTTATTATGGACAATTTAATCTCATATTTACGGTATTAATTGAGAAAAAAACATAGTTTTTTTATACAAAAACTACACTGCACCGGTAGACTAGCTGGTAGTGAGCTAGTCTATCAGCACCGAGGTTACATGTTCGAATCCCACCAGAGACAGAAAAAAAAATAAAAAATAAAATAAAGTAAAATAAAATAAGAAAAAAGAAAAAAAATAAATAAAAAAAAAAAATAAAAAAAAAAAAAAATTTTACTTTATTGAAAGTATTCATCCAATGAATAATATTCATGGATCTAATGTAATGTTTCATTAAGTCCTTTTAATGAAACAGGTATCATTGATCCAACGAAGCGCTGCATAGGTTCCTTTATAATGCAATTTTTCATGGGATTAATGTCAAAATTCGTTAGTATTGCGAAGAAAATTCTTTCAGTGTATAAAGCCTCCTCTGGTAAAATAACTAAGTACGCCTAAAACCGTAGCATATATAGAGATTGCGGTAAAATTTCTTCCAACTTAGCTTCATATGGCTTGCAAAACTGTTATGCAACTTTGTGATATACGGTCCATAACCTTAAATCCCATTTTAGCAGCCTTCTGAAATTCACTGCAAACGCTTAGACTCATTTCACCGCTGTATTGAAATCTATGTTTTTTTATGCCAGAAATCACTCTGCAGAATTTTGGGATGATTGGTTCATAGCTTACCATGGCTCCAATATAAATTTCCCTCCTGAAAATTACTCCTTTAACATTCGAACTGTCGGTGGAGGGTATAAAAGATTCGGCACAGCCGAATATAGTACTCTAACTGGTTTTTTTTTTGTCATTATTTCTAAACATTTTTTACGTTCATAATTTTTCTTGTTCAATTTCATTAAACCACTAGAAACAACAGCTAAGATTATTTTATATTTTGCTTACTTCAATTAAAATTGTGTCAATCAACTTTTAAATTACTATAATTTACACATTTTTTGTGGCAAGCGCAAAGTGTTAGAGAAAAAAAAAGACCGAAATAAATATGGCTTGTGTCTACCCGTGTCTTTGAGCTAATAAACACCTTGTGCTTTACAAAAACAGACAAAACCAATTTTCTGGTAACAACAAACAAAACAAGCATGAACATTTTTCTTGAAATTTTCAAAAAATTAGTTTTAGTTTTTTTCGTAGGTGTCCGTTGGTATGATGTAGAAAACTAATTGAATTAAAAAAAAAATCATAAAAATAATTTAATGAAAATTAAATTTGACGAACTTCAGCCTAATTAAAATATTAAAGTTTGGATTAAAAAAAATATCTATAAAATTAATTAAATAAAGCAGATGAAATGTTAAATAATAATGAATGGAAGTGTTAAAAGTTTTACAAGCAATAAAAACAATTTCGTTTGACAAAGCAATTCAGAGGGAACAAATTAAATCCGTTGTTGCAACAAAACTCGTGCGGCAGTCATTGAATTGTTTTCCATTTGTAAGTCTGTAATTGTGTTATTAACAGTTTCTTTAATGAAATTTCTCTATGGCAATTTGTAAGAAAATGCTTTTTCTTTACAAGTATTAATTCAGTTTCATTAAGAAGCAAACAATTTAAACAAAATTTTAAAATGGCCAAAAGGTTTTTATTTCAAAGCCTATAAAACTACTTTTTTTTAACAAGAAGTTGTCGTTGCGGTGTCTGTGGCATGTGTAGTAAGAGCAAAAAAAATTTACATTTTTTGTCTCTGGAGGCGCTTGTTATGTAGAATTTCAACACAACTCTACTGTGTGAAAAGCTCATTTAGATCCAAAGTCGCACACACACACACATATCTTGCCAATCCTTGTAGCTTTCGTCTGGCGTTAACGTAACAAGATCAGAGCAGTGCTGCTTAAGCTAGTAGTGGAGAGTAAAATTGTGGCCAATATATTTTTTTAGAAAATAAAATCATGACAACTTGCTCCAAAATAATGCCATAAAAAAAGAGTGTAAGTGCAAGAAGTGAATGTACGCTGTAAATAAAATCATAGTTAAAAAAAAAACGACAGAAAAAAAGAAGTGGGCCATTGGATTACACAATATTTTTTTTTCTATTTTTCGAATACAATAATAGATTTCAACAATTTAAGCTTATGCTACTAAAAATTTAAAAGTAAAGCTTTAGTTCTGTTTTTAAGCCTTTTCTTTTTAGACAAAAAAAATTAAATAACTTTTAAATTGATCTTTGGTCATGCCATAAGCCGCATGAAATCTACTGTTCAATATCAACTTGAAATCGCAGAAAACTTACAGCAACCACGCCCAACACGCTGACAGTTGTTATGCTATTACAATTGTTGGCGGGGACTTGTGAAATAAAAAGTTTACTTTCATTTCATGCACTCAGTCAAACATAAACAAGTATGAACGTTTAGTCGACCAAGCCCGACCATTTAAGAGACCTACACCACTTATAGGTGGAATGATTTTCGTCCTTTTATGAAAGATTTGGACAATAAGCGACATACGATTTATACGAAAGTTATTTGTGCTAAATTTTATCTTAAAAATATCAGGGTTTTGGCCACTGACAAATGAAGAAGTGGAAGAAAAGGCAGTTTTTCTTCTTTGACTGCAGATTTTTAAATGATGATTTATATAAAATTTTTCATAAAGCGATTTTCAGGAGAGGGCATGTATCCCATTCTGGATCATTTTCAAAATGTCACCATTTTACAAAAATTTTGTCTCAATACCAAAATGATCAAGGAAGGAGTTGGTTGGCTGGTTAACGTGGTAGCACGCACAGAACTAGGTGTGCTGCAAGTAGAGTCGACCGTGACTCCGTTTTGATACCACACAACTCGTCAAGAATTGGAACCCCCAATCAAACTTGACCCAGGCGCAACACTGAGGTGGCAAGAGCCAGCCCGCTGCGTTGAGATATAATTAAGCAAGTTGCTGAGTTCGTATCGTCCATTTCTGTAAAATGATTTAGCTGAATACCAAACTAATTAAAAGAGTTCAAGGCTAAAATGTTCTGTTGTGGAAAGAAATTTGTGAAATAAGGGCCAGGAGTTATCCTCCGCCGATTCGAACTTTTTTCAATAGGGTTTAGCCAAAGCTTATGTACCGAATTCTACTCAATTTTATTTTTGTTAGGACCAGCACTCAGCGGATGACCCCTACTAATGCATTGCATTGTGTTGGAACTATGAAAATAGGATATGCGAAAGAGGAAGTAGTGCTTGCGAGCATTCAACTTCTTGAATGTGAGAGGGAAGACTTCATCAGGAAGGTTATTTCATGGGTTGTACGATTCACCGGCCAATCGATCACATAAGGATGGGTTCTTAAGGAAGAACGTTTACTACGAACAAACGAACGGGTTTCGGGAAGCATATCCTTAATTCCATCAGAACACATCTCATTGTAGTAACGGTTAAAAAAAGGCAAATATAACCCACATTGCGACGGTGTTCAAGGAATTCAATAGAGTCGAATGCCCTACTGTCAGCAATGAGAACCTTCGCCCTCTCCTGCATGAGGTCGAGAAGCCCAAAAATAGACTTTGAAGCACCGGCTCACACATAAGAGTTGTATTCCATGCGCGGTCGGATAAATGTGGTATAAATAGTAAGGAGATCAGTGAGAGGAGATCAGTTTTAAAAAACCGAGCCACTTGAATGTTTCTTTCGACACCTTGAATATATGTTTTGTCCATCGGACATCATCACATTGTATCTTCATGTCTAGAACATCAATCAGATTCTTCAATAATTAGTTATACCACCCATATATACAGATGAGGCATCTGCATTTATGAGTAAGCATGCAACATTGGGTCTTTCGGACATTCAAATCGACCCCATTCCGAGATTTTGTCCAGGTCTGCCTTATAGCCCCAACATAGGCTGCACTTGGTCTTTAATCAAGTGAGTTGTTTGTTTCACATGTTTACATATACACAAATTTGTGTGGGAAGGACAGGAGAAATAATGCACGGGCTTTAACCATTTTCAATAGGTTTCGTCCTTGGGTCAGAAAGCACAAACGCATATACTACCCCTACCTACCGTAGTGTAGGGTATACAACTACAAAATAGATTTTAATTTAATAAAAAACTGCAAAATATTTTAATATTTTAAAGCTGCAGATTGATCATTTAAAAAATTATGTTCAAATATTTTTTGAGAACTTAATTGTTTTAAAATGAAACATGTAGACCAAACCTAAATTTAAGCTCAATATGTAGTAAATTAATTTCTGAAAAACTTATTAATGTTTTCGCAATTGTTGGCGCAGTTTTTTTTTTTGTTGTTCTTAACAAAATTTTACATTGTTACCAAAACACCTTTTAGCAATCACGAAGTGTGGTGTTTAATGATTTTTTAAACTTTTTATTGTGCCACACACAAATTTGAGAGCTTGAAGTATTTGTTGGGGTCTATCAAACAATTTGAACACGTAAGTTTGGCAACATTTTTTTATTTTTTTAATAAGTACAGCACGCAATACTGGAAGTAAATGGAAAATGGATTTAAGGTGATTAAGTATGTGTTTAAGCACAAAAAACCATGTTCCTTCTTTTATGTAGGGTATATTAGTGACATTACAGCCCAACATAAGTTGCTCACTTCACCTTTAAATCTTGATAAGCACCCCGCTTGCATCACCCTACATTTCAAAAAAAGAGGGAGAAGAGTTGATTTCCGTTGACACTTTTGTTAGGTCAAGTCGAAATTTTTTATTTTAGAAGGCAAAGTATCTGATTTAAAGCTATCGAAATAAACAGTATTTATGTTGTCTCGGATACCCACAAATGCTTGCATCTAGGCCAAGTTGTTGATCATATCTGTGGCATTTTGACAAAACATCTTAAGTAAAATTTAAACAGTTTAAAAATAAGTTTTTATTCAAACGAATTTTCATTAAAAACCCATTTTGGTTGACGTTTTTAAACTTTTGTATTATAGTCG
The DNA here is from genome assembly GCA_930367215.1 of Pollenia angustigena. Classification (NCBI taxonomy): domain Eukaryota; kingdom Metazoa; phylum Arthropoda; class Insecta; order Diptera; family Polleniidae; genus Pollenia; species Pollenia angustigena. The sequence goes on along the minus strand of OV884057.1, from coordinate 179,759,007 downwards.
AAATTTTTCTTAAATTTTGGTTAATTTTATTATTTAGTAAAAATTATTTTTTCACCGATTTTTTTTTAAAACTTGTTTGCTATCTTATCTCGACTTTAGATGTGTTATCGAAATACCACAGAGTTATTTCCGATGACTCAGCATATGGTTGGAATTGAAAAAGATACCCTTTCGATTAGCACAAACACCAATATTATTTTTGAAGCGAATGGGTTTCGCCTGATGAACATCCTGCAGCTATGACGACCAAAATATTGTAGCGCTTGCACATCAATTGAAAGGTTTGGTTCGAAAATACATTTTTTTCAATAAATTAAAAAATCATATTAAAATTAGTTATTTTAGATTTCTATATTTTGCATGAAGTTACAATTAGTTAACCAATTTTAAGCCTATTCTTGTGCCCTCGCAGATGGTAGTATAAAAGGTCGGAAAGCAAATACGTCAAACTTAACTCTTATGCTCGATTCACCCATGCGTTCCGAACAACATTTTTGTCCGGACAAAATTTTTTTTATGTTGAGTTTGACATTTTACTTTTGAGAGAGAGAGAAATTATTTTGTTCGGCACGTTTTTTCTTGAATTGGTTTAAGATGCCACTTTTTTTCAATTTGTACATAAAAATTAAATTGAGCTGCCACATATATAGTGTATTACATTTTTCGTTTTGTGCTGAATAATTAAATTAAAAAAATTAAACAAACATAAAAATGTTGAATATAATAAAAATGTATTTTATGTGATAATATCGTAAAAAAAAGTAATATACATATGAAATGTTTTTTCTTTAATAACAATCTTAATATATAAAATTGTATCGTAACAGACAGGTGTCTGGTACTTTTTTTAAATTCGGCCCTTTTATGGAGTAAACGGATAAAACCTGTATTTTTACACTTTTTTGTCAACCTTTCCTATCTTTTAATCCAATTAATATAGAAATAAAGGCTATATCACATTCTAAACTTATCTAAAAAATGCAAATATGAGTTTGGTACTTTTTCGAAATTAGAACGTTTAAGGGGTAAAAATTTTAACTATTTTTGGTACGTTTTTTACAAAACATTTTTCTCCATTCATTTGTATATACGTTTTAAATTATGGGATTCCACTACAATATTGAAATGTTTGAACGAAAGGAAGGGATACGCAAATCAGGCCCTAAAATTGCAAGTATTTCATTGAACGTATTGGGGTCCATACGGTGAAAATTTATGAACGAGTCCACGTCATGGAGACTCATCTTAGGAACAAGTGTGTTGATAACCTTGTTTGTTCTTCTTTGCTGTAATATATTTCTAACTGATATTCTTTTTCCTTTCAACCTTTTTGATAAATTTGTTTACCTAGTAAATGCTATGCAATTAAAAATAATAAAACTAATTTTTTTCTCTCGTCCATTTTCTTTAACACACTTTGATATAAAAACATTAATAGTTTGCTAACTGTGCTGCCACTTTGTATAATCGTTTACATCTGTAAACCATATGGTAGCTTTGTTTGTCGGGACCAATTTTACGAAATGGGTGAATCGTTCTGCAGAACACTCTCTGTTAAAATGTTATTGTCCGGACAAAAATATTGTTCGGAACGCATGGGTGAATTGAGCTTTAAGTGAAAACCTATTTGATGTGGCACAAGTTGTCACCTGGGCCTGGCTGGGACCGCTTGCATTTTGTATAGAGTTTTTTTTTGGCTATCGAACACAAAGGAACTCCAGGGCCTGGCTGGGAGTTTTATTGCTACAGCAAGAACATTTTTTATGTCAACTAGTAAAATTCTTCGAAATAAAAGTCGTGAAAGAATTCTCATGTTCTGCGTGTGCTCTTTTATACGTTTCGTTTCGATTTTATTTACTTTCCGTCCGTTTATAATAGTGCCTGGCCAGGTCCAGGTGGTACAAAAATGAAAAGCAATTTCTTCAGAAAGATTGATTCGACCACAGTTTCAAAATATTTATATTCTATAAACTTTTCCACTCAAAACATAAAAAAATAGGATGGTCTGTCGTTGTTATTTAAGTAAAATATTAAGAGAACTACCAGTGCTCACATACGGGCCCCTATGGTATAAAATTCTGGCTAACTGAAAATACGGTTTATTTGCAAAACTTGCAAAAGGCATGATCATTAAATAATAAGATCATGCCTTACAGTACGTATAAACTATGTAGAGAGAACACAACTCAGAAGCAAATCAGCATCAATGAAGCTGGATCAGGCATACTATGCGTAAATCATTAAACAAGCTTTAGGCTGAAATCCAGTCGGCGCATAGGACGACCATAGCACACCATGAAATGTTCAAGCTACACCTAAATTGAAATAAAATAAAACGCCGAACATCAGTTTGGTTTTAGACACGGTGCTCCGGAGCAAATTCAAAGAATTGTAAATGTTATTAAAGGTGAGTTCGAAAAAAAAAATCTGCGGTATTTATTGATATTCAACAGGCATTTGACTGAGTGTGTCATACCGTTTTACTGTATAAGGTTAAAAAATTATTGCCAGCTCCATTTAAAGCTATTTATCTGAAAGATATTTTTACGTTAAAGTCAATGATTCTACTTCAGAACTTCATAAAATACAGTCTGGAGTTCTACAAGGCAGTGTTTTGGGGCCCGTTTTTTACACAATTTTCACATCAGATATGCCTACCCTCGACAACGTTCTTGTGGCGACTAACGCAGACGACAGTTCAATTTTGGCAACCAGTGAATCACCTATTCAAGCATCTATATATATAAAACATATGCTCAATGAATTATGGCTGTGGCTGAAGAAATGGACCATCAGAGTTATTTGCGAAAAATCTCAACACGTAACATTTGGACTCAGAAAAGGAAACTGCCATCCAGTTGTTCCCAATAGAAATATTATTCCTTTTGGCGACAGAGTCAAGTATATTGGTATGATACTTGACAGACGCCTGACCTGGGAACCCCACATAAAAAGTAAATTGGATCAATTTAAAATCAAAACAAAGAGATTGTACTGGTTAATTGGTCCGTATTCGCAATTGAATCTCAATAACAAATTAAGAATTTATAAAACAATTCTTAAACCTGTTTGAACTTATGGCTTGCAACTCTGGGGTACTGCCAGTAATTCTAATATTGAAATTCTCGAAAGATATCAGTCCAAAACTCTCAGAATGATAACAAATGCACCGTGGTTTATAACAAACAAAGCCATTAAAAGTGAGCTTTCCATGACACCAGTTAAAAATGTAATAAAATCCATTAGCGAGAAATATCTTCAACAGCTAAGTAATCATATCAATCCTGTCGCCATCTCATTACTAGATTCTACTGATGAAATCAGACGACTTAAAAGATTTCACGTTTTGGATCTTCTATTAAGAAGTTCAGAATCTTAATCATTAAATATTGTTATACCAAATTATAAATCATTGTCAAATCAAATTACAAATCCTTGTTAAATTAAATTTAATATTTTGTATGATAAATATTTTAATGTTAATTTTATGCTTAATATCTTGTTGGAACTATTAAGCCCTGTGATGTATATAAAATTTAACAGATTTGCTTATTGTCCTTGGACAGATTGTAAATAAAGAATTAATAAATAAAACGCCGAGCAAATAATTGAGAATATTGGAATCAACTTATTACGAAAACAATATAGAGGTATAGCCAAACTAAGTGCTATCCCTAAGCTCTTTGAAAAGTGTATAACCGATTCTTTCTCTCGTCAAGCATCTTCATTGCTATCACCTTTCCAGCATGATTTTAGAAAGGTTGCTCAGCAGTTACCAACCTATTACATCTAACCACTATTATTCATAAAGGATTCAATAATACCCAAATAACAGACGTTATATACACAGACTTCAGTAAAGCTTTTGATAAAGTCAACCATAGCCTTCTTCTTAAAAAACTTTCCATAATGGGTTTTACTAACAACAGTCTTCGCTGGCTTGAGTCAGACTTTACTTATAGGAAACAAAGTGTTCGTTTTAATAATACAACATCAAAGAGCATCATCGTCAATTCTGGAGTACCGCAAGGAAGCCACCTTGGTCCAATCTTATTTTCACTTTTTATAAATGGTCTGCCGAGTTCAATACACAATTGTAATCTGTTGATGTATGCCGATGATGTAAAAATCTTTTTAAGCTACAAAAAATCATCGGAAATGCTCAATCTTCAACATGATTTGGATAATTTCTATCACTGGTGCAACAATATCAACATCATGAATCTCAATTTAACGAAATGTAAGCATATGCGCTTTTGTAGAAAATGGAAGCCTCTGGGTATCTATACTTTGCGTGACTGTCAACTTGAATTAGTAATGGAGATTTTGGATCTTGGTATTTTACTTGATCCAAAATTATATTTTATAAAACATATAACATCAACGATAAATAAAGCTCGTTGTGTACTTGCCTTTATAAAACGTTGGGCTAAGGAGTTCACTGATCCTGTGATAACAAAGCTGTTATAACATCTTTGGTAAGACCTATCATCGAATATGGCTCTATTATCTGGGATCCTGATTATGATGTTCACATAAACCAAATAGAATCTGTCCAAAAACAAAATTTATTGTTCTGCTTAGGAAACTCAACTTGGAATCCTTCTGAAGTACTTCCATCTTACTCTGTAAGACTTGCACGCGTTAAATTACCATCACTAGTAAGCCGAAGAAAAATGCTTAACATTGCGTTTTTAGTTAATTTGCTTAATGTTAACGTTAGTTCTGAATTCCTGCTTAATAATGTTAAACTCAACGTTCCTCAGCGATCAACTCGCAATTATATACCATTATTTCTTTATGCCGTTCACACAAACTATGCAAATTCTGATCCTTTTCGGATAATATGTAAAGATTTTAACGAAATGTTTTATTTAGACTTTTCCTTAAGTACCAGTGTCATTAAACGTAGTATTATCTTGTTTTTAAATACATAAATTAATAATATTGTTTGTAATTTAATTATAGTCAGTACGGATTTAAATCCATAGACTTAAATAAATAAATAAAAATATATATAGTTTGAAATATTGGATCTTTAATCGGATTTGACAAAGGAATAATGAAAGATGTTTCCAGTAAACGGCAAAATAGCAATTTTAAAGTTAAACGAGTTTATTTACAGATAATTATGAAATTAGGGACCGTTAGCATATCAAAAGTGCAAAACTGGGAACTCCATTAGGGCCATAACTTCTACAGCATCCTATTTAATTAATTAAACTAATTTTTCTTAAAACACTCGGAAGTTCATTTGCCTATTAAAACCCATAAAATTCGCAGCATTTTTCATAAATAGTTGTTTCGAGTTATTTAAAAACAAATTAATACATTTATTATTAATGTACATAATTAATAACTGTAAATAGTGAAGTTGATATGTTGACTTATGTAAAATAATATTTGTGTTAAACACTTAATAAAACAAATCATCTTTAGCGTCTTACTAATATATTTTTTTCTAATATTTACCATATTAATTTAACAGAGTGAAAAAGATTTTACAAGACAAAAAAGATTTTTCCATTTTTTTTCTTTCAACTTTGAATGCTAACTAAAAAAAAGACTTTCAAATGTCAAGATTTTTTTTTCTAAAAAATTTTCTGAAGTACTGTTTTTAACTTAAAAGGAAAATACGTTTTGTACAACTCCTAATTGTTCCCTCTATATGTTAAACAACCATTTATAAATTATTATAACGACATTAGACAAAGAAAAAAAAAAACCAACTGTGAATATACAAATAATTGTTTAAAATAAAAAATTACAAGAAAAAAAAAAAAAAAAAATAAAAACCGTTTAAACCAAAGTTCAAAATCAATGTTGTATACACAGTTAAACGCTCAGACTATTATTTATATACGTAAGTGAGTGTATGGCAAACACTTATTACGGTTTGCAAAAAAGATGGTACCACAAAAAGTAGCAGCTGGTTAAGTACAATCATATATAACATATCTATAACAAATTGCTGTTTATATTTAAATAAGAAATTTTTCTGGCTAGTTAACCTCTCTAAAGAGGCATAAAACAATAATGCATTTTTATGGTTTAAAAAAACAATTACACATTTGCATATATTAAGATAGAGAGACAGACAGACAGACAGAAAAACACACAAACGGATAGAGAGCAAAACACACATAATAAAACTTTTACCTGAACTAAGTGGTTGTTAAGTGTTTTTGTAAAATTTCGAACTTTGCTACTGAAGCAGTTAATAAGACAAAGGCCCGCCACAGGTCAAGGTATTTAAAAATGTGCAACAGTGTTGCCACTTTGTGGGTAATTACCCGAATTTGGTATAATTTTTACGGTCGTGGGTAGAGCGTGGGTTATTTCTCTTAGGTGTAATTCAGGTGTTATTTGAAATTTTTAGTTCAGATGCCCAAATTAAATCAAGATTCGATTTCAGTGATGACATTTATTTCTTTCTAAATATTTTTGCTAAGAAATGCACAGCCTTCTGAACCAAAGTCTCGGTTTCTTTTTAAGAAACAACTTCAATCATTAAACATACATATATTTGTAAATGTTTGGTAATGAATGTCGCAAGATGGACCCTTAGATTTGGATAAAGATGCCTATCATAGTGATTTAGAACCTGAAGTCTATTGAAAAATGTTATTCAAACCAAAAACTTTCCTGGGGAAAGATGTTTCCTATATTGCAAAATATAATTAATTTTATTTCTATCTTGCTACTTTTTAATGCTTTAGTTTAAAAAATAACGCCCTTTACAGTTGTAAAACTGAATTACGAAAAGGACAGTTGTATAAAACTCTGCAGGCATTTTTATTCCTAAAATGGTAGACAACACAAAAAAAATTAATTTTAATCGCAGATTGATACACGGCATTACGACTTGAAACTGATTTAAAACAAATAAACACCGCGCATGTCCTTGACGAAACGCATTGCAGACTTCCAATTTTGTTTCTCTTTTTCGAATAAAATGAACAATGTTGACCTCCAAGACACTGATGGTTGCTGGTTTATCAGCACTAATCACTGACTTCACAGCCCTACGGAAAACAATCAATAAGTGACGCATCGCACGGCCTTGAAGTCTAATTGACAGTTTATTTTCTCTAAATCAACACATTGCCTTCATTTTTGAAAACAAAGTTCCGTCATTTAAATCATGAAGTCACATTTAAGTTGCGAAAATCGATGGCTGATTTTCAAAGTATACCTATTTGGATAATTTGGTGGCGTTGTCAAGCATGAATCTATTCATGGTGATGTGCCTGATCAAAAAGTGAAAATAGTATGCCAGTTCCTTTGACAGCTAACCTTTCGTAAGCTCTATGGGGCTAAAAAGAATCCATTATAAAGCAATGACAAGGAACATTTTAAACCTTCCCAAGATATATCAACAAAATGTGGAAGTTAAACTCATTATTTTAGCAGTTTTATTTTATGTTTTATTAATTTTTTTTTTAAGTCTTTAATGTTATTTTTGTTAATTTAAATAAAATTAAGAGCTTGACCAAAATTGATCTTGTTTTAATGAGTTTGTTGTGTTTTTGTTTCTTTGTAAATGTCTTTTTATTTAATAAAATTTAAATTTTATATCAGGTGTAATTTCATTTAAATCGGGTAATTTTGCTTCATCTCAAGTGTAATTTTGAATCTTGCTGGTGGTAACACTGATGTGCAAATTTGTTCAAATTATTTCTGCAGTTTTCATTTACTTATTTTAAATGATTGCCAATTATTTCGAAACATTTCTAATATTAACTGTTTAAGTCAAAAGTTTTAGTTGTGGTAATTTTATTCTTATTTCCTATATCACAATAGGTGCTGGTAAAACCTTAAAACAATGATGTTGGAATCACTTTTTAGAATACCGAGCTAAGTATGTCCGTCCGTCCATCTGGTGTCTGTATGTACCAGACAGACCCTATTTTAAGGATAATTGCATGAATGTAAACGAGCCTGTTTTTTGGTCAATGGGAAAGCATGTTAAAAAAATCGGTTTACTCTTTAACGTATTTCCAAATGAAACTAACTTTTTAAAATAGATTTGCCTAGATAAATCTTTTCTTTAGATATTTAAATCAGGGACCGTAACTGTTATAAGTTTTATTTAAAAAAAAAATGAAAATAAAAATTAATGCATCTAAAGATAGTCCATGTCATAGAGATTATCTTGGTATTTTCTTTAAGCACGACGCACTTCTCTTTTAGTTTGACTTTTTTAGCTTAAATTTAAAAAATATTCGTTGTATTTAGTCCCTTATTTAAATTGCTACAATATAAAAATTTTCCAAATGATGGCCATCGTTAGCTGCGACCTCTTTCCATATATGGCTTCCAAGCTAAAAGAACTACTAACTTTTTGAAGCCCAGAACGAATTAAGACAATTTCAAGTACCCTTTTCGAAAGTAAATGTGTATTCCAATGAGAGCGCTCTACATTTATGGAAGCAAATGGTAAAGAACAGGTGAATAGTTTTTACCTCTTGTTGTAACATCTAGCCGAACGTTGTCATAATGCAATATTACAGCTTCATGTCAAGTCACATATGCCGGGCATTTTGAACTGTGAACAATCAATTGTGTTCGGTACAGAGCCGCAGCGATCGCATGGCTGCATAAAAGATGTGATCTTTTGGTGCCACAACATATAGAGCATTATCTTAGTGATGGATATTCAGATGGTTGGCCAGGCTTTATATAAAATTTATTACCCTTTAGATTATAGAAATAGATTTATTTTTAATTGCCAGTAATGATTCTTTGTGTTGGGGTGTAAATGGGGCTGGTTACCTGTTGCTTGGCCGAGGACCTCACTCAAGAGGTTTGTTAAGACAGATCAGTTAGCGGCTGGTGCGCACACACTCACTCACTTCACGCTCTAGAAAAAACCCACCCTTGTTTTTTGTGGCTTAATGGCACCTTTATGTTTGTTTTTTGGGTTTAAATAAGAATCACTTTCTTTTAATTTTTTTGTTTATTTTAATTTTAATTTCTTTATTCCTTTTTTCACTTTTGTTTTAATTCTAGTTTTTTTTTTACTTTATTTGCCGGCTTCTGGCTGTCACGAAATTTTTGAAATCAGTGATCAATCGAATTCATTTTGCAGGTGGCGTTAATAACACAGCTGAGCCACAGACTAAATGATGGGTTGCCAGATGGCACCATGAAATCCTGTTCGACACAAAGGAACGACAGTCACTGCCCACACGGGCAAACAAAATAATTGTTTACACCAGCCAGACATCAACACTATGCAAACATGATTTCTTTTAACATAAATCTGGACATGCAAAATCTTCCATCAACATCTCTCGAATTCAACTCGCTTGGTAAACAATTTCTTACCTTTTGGATGAATCCTATTGCTTGCAAACATTCTTAAATTGCTGTTTGAGTAGATCCTAATGAATTTGCAAATTGGGCTGACTTTCTAACCGCAGTGCTGTACTGCAATACAAAAATATTAAGCTTCAAAAACTCCACTTCTTTTCTGTGGACAATGCTTTAAGTTCATGATTGCATTGTAATCGTAATTACTGCACAACGGTTTCGAAATTTGTGCATTGTTTAGGAAGTTGGCATTCTTCTTGAGCTTAGCAGCAATTTCAATGAGCTTATGCTACCAATTTATCACCTTTGAACTTTTTTTTTTTTGGCCATGTTCTGTAACGCTCGCGTTGAGAAATTAAACAAAAATAAATTAAATAAACAACTGTTTTTCTCACTTAAAAGTGTCTGTAATATTTTTGGCGAGCAATAGCTGTCACGTTGGAGTTTCCAACGAAGCAGGTTTGTAAGGGAGAAACATAAACGTTTCGCTTCCCGTATTCTCTCTGTTAAAAGTATTTATTTTTAAAACATCAAATTTTCAAAGTAAAATAAATAAATGCGAAAACATATCGGGCCGTTCTGCTGGTGTCTTTAAGTTGTGAGTCAATCTGTAAACAAAGTTGGAGTATAAAAAAAACTAAAACATGTGTTACAGCCCAATAAAAAATGGAGCTTCCAACGAAGCAGGTTTGTAAGGGAGAAACATAAGGGTTTCGCTTACCATTGCGCTTACGGAAGATATGAATTTTATATGGCGAGTTCCCACAATACATTTTTGCCACATAAAGCGCATTATTCAGCTCATATAAAAATTGTTGGATGTAACGATCAGCCTCACAAACTGAATGTTTTGATACAGTTATTTTTAGTATTCTCCCTTACAAACCTGCTTCGTAGTAGGGGAATGCCGCAACACTTGAAATGCTATTTGTTTTATAAAAGTTGTTGAGAGTTCTTTCACTTACTTTACTGCATTTCTGCATGTCTTTTTGCGAAGCGCATAATTGTGCGCTTATTTTTTAAAATGTACGTGCTTCGCAAAGTGATAAAATTTTTTATTGGGAAATTATTCGCCAATTTTCCGAATTAGTGTGTCTGTAAAATAAATAAAATCGGGGGGAGAATTTCAACACTAAAAAATATATTAAAAATGCAAAGAATAATAACACGGAAGAGGTAAGTATTTTGTTTTTGGCAGATTTTTTCATTACTTAGCTATTTTGCTTTTTACATTTTTATAAAATATACGAATGTTTTCAAAGCTCGGTTGCAAACAACAAACATTAAGTCGTACTTTACATTGGCTTCCTATTATGGTGTAATTTTTGTATTTAAGTTTACAACTTTGCTAAATTACGGTAAACCAAAACATAACAAAAATTACAACTGATCGCAACCAGTTGTATTTATTACAACTTAACTGAGTTGAGTTGTAAACCGTAATAGGGGCCATTATTTCGTATAGCCGACGGTTGTATTTTCATCGCCTTTGCTTAAAATTTTTCAATTTTAGTAAATTTTGGTCGCCGTCAATGATATGAGTGACTGCTGTCGCAACGTCTGCAATTTCACATCGGCTTCGCGTGGAATATTTTGACATTTATAACGTAACGACGTAATCTCTTTTGAAAGTTTTCGACATGAGCTACAGACACACCTTTCTTCACTTTTCGAGAAACGATAGAATATTTTGTTTCACATCTTTTCGATGCGAGAAGTTCTCATCAAAGTTACAGAAGATGGGTACTGGACGGGCTTTGTCTTCCTTCTGGCACGGTAAAATCATTAGAATATGTTCGGGATAAACTTCAATGGAAATACTAAAACCACGATGATCCAATCAAAACAAAATTGGGCACACAAAATTTGCATGCAGGTCGTTTGCACTAGGTGTACTCGATAAAATTTCTATAATAAGCAGTAGCTCCCATACAATCTCTACTCTCAAAAATCATTTATACTATCAAAAATCTTACAAAAATCTGATATACGGGCATGTTCTACCAATCGAAACGAGCCTGTTAAGAAAGTTCATTAAAATATTTCTTTTTATGTAGTTCATACTTTGAGCACCAATTCTCCTTACAAGATCAACTCTTAAAACAGGTAAAACTATAGTCATTTTGTTAATAATTTAAATCAAAATCTCGTTCGATTTCAATTCCACTTCATTTCGATTTCTCGAACATGCCCAATAGGGATAACATTTTATACAAGTACGCTTAATGTAAGCCAAAATCATTTTTTTTTTGTAATAAAAACTTGTTTTTGTAGACACCGAAGCAACAATTTATTTTTAGAAATATATGATAATTAGCTACAAATTGTTTGTAGTAACAAAAATTTATTTTAATAATGATATGCATGTGTTTTTATATATCATTGGAATTCAAAGAAATTATTCTCAACAAACGTGTAAAACTTGTTCAAAATTGTAGCAGATGATAGATAATAAGTAAAAAATAAGAAGAAAATGTCAAAATAATTTATTAGATAATTGACAAGCTATTTAATTATCTTAAGTGGTAACAAAACAATAATATTGGCAATAATGAGCATAAACAAAAGACTTAAGACAGAAGCGTATTAAATAACAATTTTATCAAGAAAATTAACTGAAAGCAAAATTAAGACATTAAAAGTAGCTTTTAATAAAAGCAAAAAATTTAAATATTGAGTGGCTTTGTATATGGTATGGTGCTATAAATTAAAAACAAATCACATGTCTGTCCGTCCGTCTATATCGTATAATGTGATATAATGGGATAAACATATTATGTAGGTAGCGTTTACAATTTAAAAATAATTTTATGAAATTTTGGATTTATGACAAAATGGTAGAATCACGTTCTGCTTGGCATCCGTTTATTAACATCAAATTAATATAAGCTGGCAGAGATACGCTCATCTTTAGTAGAAGATAAAAAATTAAACTTGATGATGAGTTCTTGAAAAGCAAAATCAATTTTGGAGTCGAGAAAGAGAAAACCAAAATTGCTGTCGCCGGCCAATAATTTAAGTGTCAAAAAACCATATGGAAACTAAATATATATAAGAATATATAAGATAATACCGAGAAAAAAATGTTATCCCTTCTAAAGCAATTTAAAATAATTTTCTTTATTTAAAGCCCTAAAATACTTTCATAATTACGCAAAAAAATATTTGCACACAAAAAAAGTCTTTCTATTAAGCCCATATCCCGATTTTTTTATAGTTTATATAACATAACTACACTTACATTTTACTACCATCATTAATTTAACTGCATAATGATTTAAGCGACCACCTTGTCTATTTGTTTTATTTTTTTTTATAGATGAAAAATTATCCACACGCGTCAAATAAACTATACAATGTAATTTATGGATCCATATCCCTGGTAAGTACCCCATAATGCACCCTACTCATATAACACACATGTCAATTGTAATTTTGATGGAATATAAATCATAGTTTTACACAAAAACACTCACATCATATGCATATGAATTACAGTGGAAAAATATGAAGGAAAACCTAAGTAAAATGAAACCTTTCACTTTTCCATTCAAACATAAACATCATTATAATAGTATATTTTGTATTTTTTTAGGATCAAATGATTTTTTGGCTCGTGTTCGAATGGTTAAAATAACAAGAGGATTTTTTTTAATGTTGCAGGTTACTTTTTTTTCTTCATTTTGATAAAATGTTAGCAGACATTATTAAGTTTTTTTTTTCATATGTGTGTGTGTTTGTTTGTGTGTTAATGCGTTTGTAGCAGAAAGTCATATTCTTAAATTTTTGGACTTTATAGTGCAGAGTGTAGCAAGGTACCTGTGCCAAGTTACAATATACTTGTGCAAAATACAATAAATTTCAATGAAATAGTTTATAGTATGATTTTATGCTCATAATGTCGCTAGTGTGTCTACTAATGAAAAAAAAAACTGACTTATGTACAAACTCATATACGTACTTGCCATAGCACGAGGTAGGTGACAAAAGTCTTTGGAATAAAATGTATAAAAAATATGTTTTTTTTTGTGTTAGTGGACAAAACTAACGAGGTGCAAACCTCTCAAAAAAAAAACCAATTGAATAACAAAAAGTCTCCTCTTATAGTTTCCAATCACTTTGGACTTTGCATGTTAAATTTTATGTTTCTAGGTTTAGTATTAAAAAAAATTCAACGAAAACGTGCCAAAAAGATCCCTTTTACATATTCTTATGCACTTGTGGCTCTGCATGTTTAACTTTATGCTTTTAGGTTCAATAAACAAAATTTCAAAAAGAACCAGCTGAAGAACCAAAAAGTACCATAATTTTTCATCTTATAATTTCATCTTATTACTTAGAAAATTTTTCAACGACGGCGGCGAAAACACAACCGTCGGCTATGCCAAATTGTGTAAAGAGCGACTTTAATGTTTGTTGTTTGCAAATGAGCTTTGAAGACATTCGTATATTTTATAAAAATGTTAAAAGCAAAATAATAAAACCATGAAAAATGTGCCAAGAATAAAATATTATTATTATTATTCTTTGCATTTTGCATTTTTAATTGTTTTTTTAGTGTGAAAATTTTTTCTCGCCCCATTTTTATTCGTGAGTTTATTTGACAGTTCAAAGCGGGAACTTTTCTCACCAAAATGTTACAGACACACTTTTTCTTTAAATTGGCTAGTAATTTCCTGTACTCGCCAAAAAAAAGTACAGACACAGTTAAGTGAGAAAAACAGCTGTTTGTTTCAATTTATAGCATTTTTGTTTCATTTCACACATTTCAATAGAAAACTTTCTCGACGCGAGAGTTACAGAACATGGCCACAGGTGTCTGTTTTTCTAACGAACGACGAAATGTATAATTTTTTTTGTATCGTTTTTAAGTTTTGGAGTTATGAGGCTACCAAATTTGCCCGGCTTTACTCGGCACTTCTGTAAGTAAATACTTTTCAAATGGTGTAATTTTTGTTAAAAATCCGTTGAAAAACAGAGGAGAAAAGTCTTCATAACTGGTTTGCCTTTGCCGATTAATATGTAAGAATAAAAGTTCAATAAAATAAGTACATCCGAGAAAACCTCCCATATAATCGGCCTTATTATGATTGTCATTGAAAAATATGAGCTCGATCGGTTGAAAACTGCTGTGCCGCACGCACATGGAAATCTGTAAAAATGATATTCGGGCTAAATTGAGAGAAAAACGCCCGTAACTACTGAGGAGTCACCCCTAGATACGTAATATGTATGAGCAACCCCCATTAGTTTTGCATCCCCAATATTTCTCTAGAACAAACTTATCCTCTATCTCCAACCCTTCATATGGTCCCCACACGAAAAATTTAATTTTCTCGAAAACAGACGGACGGACAGCCAGATGGACATGAAGTCCAAGATTTAAAAACGGAATTGGATTGGATTACATGCTAATTCGTTCCGTTTTTTTAATCTTGGACTTCATATCCGTCTGGCTGTCCGTCCGTCTGTTCTAGAGTCGGTCTTCGAGAAAATTAAATAAATCAGATCCTCAATAAGATCGCGACTGTCTACGGAAACAAGTAGCAGCCACAAGTGAGGATAGATTATAGACTAGTTATTGTTAAGGCTTTTTAAGGAATAACGAGGTGGCTTTATCTAGATCGAGTGTGTTAGTGCCTCATTTTTTCCATAGCTTACGGCAGAGTTTGGGCTTCTGGCGAAGAAAGAATCAAATTGCTACGTATCTCAAGAAAGTTGTAAGTGCATGGTGCAGATTATCATATACAAAAACTGTCCCTTGTATGTTGGTGTCCACTCACAAGAGCGTTAGAATATGCATTCTTTTCACCTAGTGTTAAAAGCACTGTCGAATTTGGGGACAATTTTAGGTACCCACGATCATTTTGAGCATTTCTGACAGGTAATAATGTTCAGCTGTAGTAAATAATTTATAAATCTGTGCCCATGTTCTGTTACTCTCGCATCGAGAAACTTTTCGATTGAAAAGTGTGAAATGAAAGAAGCAGCTGTCTTTCTCACTAAACTGTGTCTGTAACTTTTTTTGTCGAGTACCAGCTGTCACGTAAGGAAATTACTCGCCATTTTACAGAAAAAGTGTGTCTGTAAAATTTTTGTGAGAAAGTTATCGCTTTGAACTGTCAAATAAACTCACGAATAACAAGTTAGAGTGCTATATTCGGCTGTGCCGAATCTTTGATACCCTTCACCGACAGTTCGAATGTTTTAGGAGTAATATCTGTATGATGTCTATTTATAATTAACTTATCTTTATAAAAACAGACATCTGCATTAAAACTGTGGCCATGTTCTGTAACGCTCGCATCGAGAAACTTTTCGTTTGAAATGTGTGAAATGAAACAAAAATGCAATATATTGAAGCAAACAGCTGTTTTTCTCACTAAACTGTGTCTGTAACTTTTTTTGCGAGTACTAGCTGTCACGTAAGGAAATTACTCGCCAATTTACAGAAAAAGTGTGTCTGTATTATTTTTGTGAGAAAAGTTCCCGATTTGAACTGACAAATAAACTTACGAATAAAAAGGGAGCGAGAAAAAATTTTAACACTAAAAATCAATTAAAAATGCAAAATACAACGAATAAAATAATCACATTTTGTTCTTGGCACATTTTTTTATTGTTTAATTGTGTTTCTTTTAACATATTTTTAAAATATAGGAATGTTATCAAAGCTCGTTTGCTAACAACCAACCTTAAAGTCGCCCTTTAATTTATTTGTTGTAGCCGACGGTTGTATTTTCGCCGGCGTCGTTAAAAAATGTTCAAGTTTAGTTGAATTTTGTCGCCGTCAACGATATGTGTTACTGGCGTTCTCAACGTCTGCAATGTCACATCGGCTTGAGTTACAGACACACGTTTTTCTCACTTTTCGAAAAACGATGGAATATTTTGTTTCACATCTTTTCGATGCGAGAAGTTCTCACTAAAGTTACAGAACATGGGTACTGGTTCTAGGCAAAGGCGATCACATGTTTTTGACAGTTCAAATCATGGTGGGTGGTGAGTAGAATTTGATGTAATTAATTTGTAACAAAACTGTTCATTCCTCCCTCGTTAATCTATTTGCAATTTTTAAAAGACATGCTGTAGTCAAAGACTTGAGTTAAGTTGACCACATTTTGATATTTTTGTTGTTGTTGTTTCTGTATTTTATTGCCACATGTTAATAAAAGAGCACATACAAATGCCGGAAATGTGAAGCAATCGGCTTAAGTTGTATAAATATTTTTTTTCTTCATGCTCGCTCAAATTCAGCCAAGAAATAACAAGCAAACAATACAATACAACTGCTGCTGCAACAATGAATGCAACAAGTACTAACTAACATAGTTAGACTTTAGTTTAGTAGTAGCAGCAGCAAAATAAAAACTGCTCTATATATGCCATAATATCTAACAGAAAATTGTCTTTTTTATTTTTATTAAGTTTAGATTTTTTTCCAAACACAGCAACATAAAACGAAAAATTGCCAAATATTTGTTAGCTGTGCTTTAACATTATATGCGTGTTTAAGATCTTGGCTTATAGAAATCAGAAACAATTAAAAAAAACAAAAAAAAAAAAAAAAAAACAAAAATTGGGTTTTTATTGCACCTTGTGCTCTAGTTTTATAAAACACTTTTAGTTTCGTTTTTCTTAATTTTAAGACACTTAATATTGCATCTAAAGTGCTGGTGCTTGCAGAATTGTGGTTGGTCACTTGTTGTCCAAGACGCAAAAATTGAAAAAAAAACAAAACACAATTTCTATTAAATTTTTATTACTTCATAAAAAATGTTAATGTTTTTATTTTTCTATGCAGCAACAAGGTAAAACAATGCTACTGTTATACATAGAAATATTGTTAGTTAAACACCGAACTTTGTCCACAATATGTTCAATTGCTTCTTGTTGCACCAAAAGCAAATACCACAACATGTTAAAATTGTTGTCTTAAACCCAAAAACATAAAAAAATTTATGTCTTACATGTATGACTGAAATTGGTAACAACTCTTGTTAGTGAAGGTGTCAATAAACTCATACATAAAAACACCATTCATTCATCTATCCATCCATCCATCCATCCATTCAAACCAAACGTTGATGCCATTCCTTCATACCGCAACAGAGCCTGAGTTTATGCCACAAAACATTGATTAAGTTTGTGTTAAGCACGCGAATTTTGTTTTAAGCTTATATAAATATATTTTTTTAATTAAATTTTTAATTGACTGGTTTAATAACACTGGTAGGCAAAAAACAAAAAAAAAACGCCAGGAACAAGAACTTTGTTATGTGATTTTAATTGATCTTAGCGTGCTGAATGATAAAATGTAGCAACAGAACCGCCTTGTTTCAAGCGAAATGTTACTCATGCCCAATAAAAAAACTAGACTTGATAGAAAAAATTTTAAAGCGGATTTGAGTTTTGCGCCCCTTTAAATCTTTATACACCATATATTTTTATTTCAAAAAATTTTTTTGTCGACCAGTGTAATTAGAGTAACAAAAAGAAACAAGTAAAAATCCTATATTCGGCGGGGTCGAATCTTATATGCCCTTCACCATGGTGCGATAAGAACCAAAATATACATATATAAATACTATTCTCTAGATATAATTAAATCTATTTTGTTCATAATTTTTTTTTTTTTTTTGATTTATAAAGTATCGATATCCAGTGCGACACAAAGAATGCTGACGAAGGCCGTAGCGGGCCAGAAAATGCATAACATTCTGCTGGTGTCTAATAGTTATAAATTTTTCTGTACATACAATATACTTCATTCCTGTCCAAAGGAAAGCTATGGCAAAATGTAACAAGACGATACAATATAATAGGACTATTACAAAAAAGCTAAACATAACTGAAATTTAAATCTATTTTGTTTCACGCCCATTTCTTCAATCCCGCCCTTAAAAAAAATTTGTAAAGTGCCACAACATTACAAATCGATGCAAACAATTTTTAATTTTTTTATTTTTGGGACAGCACCACTGTATCATAATATGATTACTTCTAAATTTGTTATGATTAACATGCCATTAATATGAATAATTCTTAATTTAGTACAGTGATAGCCACTCCATAGCCTCGAGAGGCAGTTCATAATCGTATTTTTCACACAGACACGGTCGACATTTCACATGTATACAACAACTTTGCTCGTTTCAAAACATCAGACTATTATCAGTCTCTGCGACCGCACACACGCACATAATATCTTTGTGTGCGTGCGTTCGGGGCTTGGTTAGTTCGGGACTTGGTTATCACTGATTGAGTATGATTAACACGATAAGAATATGATTAAGGGAAAAATATTATGATGTTATATTACGAATATATTTGGTCATAATATGATTCAAAAATAATCGTAATATGGTGACTAGGGAAATCGGACGGATAGTATTCGACCGGTTTTAACCGGTTATTTTACTTTTGCCCAAGTCAAATATTTTAATATGTCCGTTTTTTCGAAAATCGAATAAACTGGTTATTTTGGTTAAATAAACCGGTTATTTTTGTTATGTCTAATTTCTATACGTTTTTCCTTACTTTTGCTATAAATGTACCCGTAGTTTAAGTATTTTTCGAATTGAATATTGGGCAAACTTAAATTTTTTATGAAGAATGTCAAAACAAAATGTAACAAGAGTCAAAAAATATTCTGAGTAATGTAAATACAAATCGCTTATATAACCGTTTGTTCTTGTAACAAAAACCAGAAACAATTCAAAATACTACAAAAAAATTGTTCAGCAAGTAAAACTTGACTCTGCTACAAGTAGTTCTTAAGAGACTGCAAATAATACTTTACTAAAATATGCTGCCGAAAATTAATGAAAACTCTTAAGTAATTCTAGCATATCCTCATGCTAGAACAACATTATGGGAAAATTCATCAGTTTTATTTATTAAGACACCAAGAACTTTAAACAAAATTAAAGGCAGCAAACATGTCATAAATAATCTTCAAGTCGACTGATTCATATAGACATGATTAATCACCAACAAATTAAAACTCATTTTATCTGATCTTATATATATTAATGTATATAAAAAGAAGTATACACTTTGATTTCACCACTAACTGCGAAAACGGGCCGACCGATTTTAACCCAGGGTACGTTGTGGATAGTCTGTAGATGGTTTATGTGAAGGTTGCACGAAATAGGTCCAGTGGTTCCGAAGATATGGCATATACATACATTTTCCTATATATTTCCATACAATTTTCAACAAAATGCCCTCCATTTTGAACTCCTCCGAAACGGCTTGACCGATTTTTATGAATTTTTGTATGTGTTAGGTATGAGCATAGATCGTTAAGTATATTTCAAATCGCTAGAGGGCGTAAAATAGGACAAGAGCTCCCCATCCCTATATCTTCTTAACTAATCAACCGGTTTTCTTAAAATTTGGCAGGCAGACACTGTAACATCTGTAAGTAAATAGGCCGTAAAGTAGGGCAAGAATGGTAAAAGGTCCCCATCCCTATATCTTCTTAACTAATCAACCGATTTTCTTGAAATTTGGCATGCAAATAGTCTAGCGTCTGGAAGGAACTATAGCCCATAATTTTTATTATTTAGAGCGTTAACCGGTTTTCTTAAAATTTGGCATACAGACACTGTATCATCTGAAAATAAATAGGGAATAGGTTGTGAAATAGGGCAAGAGGGTAAAAGCTCCCCCTACCTATATCTTCTTAGCTAATCAACCGATTTTCTTGATATTTTGCAGGCACATAGTGTTACAGCTGGAGAGATCTAAAGCCTATGTTTTTATTATTTAGGGCGTGAAATAGAGCAAGAGAGGTAAAAGCTTCCCCTGCCTGTATTTAATATAATACCTAATCAACCGATTTGCTGGAAAGTTGGCATGCAGACACTGTAATATCTGAAAGAAATAACTTATATGGCAAAACAACGTTTGCCAGGTCAGTTAGTTTAAAAACAATTTTTGAGAATATCTCAAATAATAAATTTATTAAATTCCTGTAATTTTTTAAAACCAAAGCTATGTTCACACCTATTAAATATTTGACGTCCTATACAACCACTAGTTTTCTTAAAGAATTGTTTGCTGTTGCAAAACGTTTTGCTAGAGTAAATATTATTTTACAGTTTCTAAATTTCATTATACAATTATGATCTTAGGAATAAAGCTTAGAAAATAAATCGAAATTGCTAAAAATAAAGCTTAGGTGTGATCAATTTATTGTTCGCGCTTTTTTAATGGATTCTATCGTCAAATATTGGTTAGGTTTGAACATACCTCAAGGCATATCAATGTATTTTGTTGGTTCTTTACCATCGTGAATTGTTTGGTTTGTATTCAAATTAAATAATTTGATTTTTGTATCTTTATGTATTCGAATTAAAACCGGTTAACCGGTAATTTAAAAATACTTAACCGAAAACCGCGTTTTTTAAAATAGCAGCTATTAAGAATATTCGAAAACCGGCTTTCGAAAAAGTCGAATAATCGATCTCTCTAATGGTGACTACAATCATGAATTTTATCAAAATATGTTGCTTTAAGAATATGTTTACTACAACCATGTTTTTTCTTTGCGTGAACGTGGACATAGTTTAATTTAATTCCCTCCTCATTTGAAACAATAATAAATATACTTTATAGAGTCTGAGATCAATATTGGAGAAATTACAAATGGAATGACAATCTTATGTAATTCTTTTGGATTCGGTGTATTGTATAAATATTAGGGAGGGGGAGGGCGAAGAGGAAATTCATTTAGTTCTGGAGGCTGGTTAATAGTTGTATTGAGAAGATCCAAAATTAGCAGATAGCACCCTTCCTAATTTCTCAAAAACTTTTTCTACACAAGGACAAATTGGTACACGCTCGAAATGGAAACAGCGTTCTCAATTTCTTTGTGTTCGAGTGTTTCACAAAGGCGAAACAAACAAACGGAAAGGTAAATAATAACATTATCTCTCATCTCTCTGGTTTTCTGGGCTAAGTGTTTAGGTTAATATCAATCTTATGTTCGGATTGTATCAAGAACGAATTTGGGATAAAACCAACTTAGAAGTTATTGAATCAAGCACAGTTTAAGATTAACTTTTAGTCCGTTTTCGGATTTTTTTAAGCGCGGGGCACTGAATTATCTGTAATTGAATCAAGCATTCTAAATTGATTTAGGGAAATCTTTACTTACCGTACTATTGTCACCGCTTATGATTTAAGTACGGATCAATTGATTTTTCTTTTCAGTGTAGGTACTAGAAAAGCCGGCCCAATTGGACTGTCCTAAGTGTGTATTTTTTTTAAATTGTGAATATAAATTAAAAAAATGTGTCAAAAAAGCATTGCTTCAAAGTGGGAACTCGCCGTATAAAATGTATGTCTTCAGATATGGAAAGCGAAACTTTTACATTTCTCCCTTTTAAACCTTCTTCGCTGCAAGCTCTATTTCTTATAGGGTTATTAATACGGATGTTAATCTTCTTGTGCTTTATGTTTGATTTTAATTTTGAGCTTAAAATTTCCATTATTTACATGTATTTTAGCTTTTGGAATTGGTTTAAGTATTCAAGTCTTGAATTAATATAATATAATTTGTTTGTGTATGTTTTTTGTAACTTTTGTGAATCTGTAAATATCTGTTGTTTTGCATGCATATCTAGCTCAGCATTTCTAAGGTCACTGCTCTCCTGTCATTATATTCCAAATATATTCATTAAAATTTTTTTTCTATTATCATTTTAAAATACCAACCAGAGGTATTTAAATCTGCTATTTTCACAGATAATTTAATGAAAATAATTGCAATTTTGTAATGTTTTGATTTGTTTTTTCCTTTTTTTTTGTGTTAAAGCTGGTGTCTCGTTTTTTTTAACATTCGTTTGCAGCATTTAACCTCACGCATATTTTACAAGTAAATATACGTTCATATGTATGTATACAAATGTTGCAATTAAATACAAAAAAATTTCAACATGTATTGTGTGTGTGTGTGTGAATGTCTGCATTTTTATATTCATTTATTCATAGATCATTTAGTACAGATATGAGTTGCATTTTGGCGTGGCTGTTTCAAGCACTTTCACCTTTAGTGTTATTTAAAAATGTATTTTCTGTACATTTTCTAGTTTTTACAATTGGTAGCTTAAAATGTTGACAATCAGACAAAAAAGTGACAATATTATCTTATACAGTGTTTAAATAAATTAAGATAAATTATGGATCTTTAATTTTTTTAACGTGTTGAGAAAATTAAAATAAAATTAAATAAAGATTTAGTTGGAGCTTACGTTTGCGTTAAATGTGTAAGTGATGGATTAGGAAGGGGAAATACATAAATAGTTTGTTAGAAGCAACAAAAAAATACTATTTAAATAAATAAATGTCAAGATTGGAAACAGGTGAAGTTTTGTTAATGGTTGTTTTCTTTCTTTTCTTTATTTATAGGAAAATTGTTGTGTGTAAGAGACAAAGTTAAATCAATGAATGAAGTGTGTCATTTGTAATAGCGATTATGCAATTTCAGGTAAGTGTCACTATAAAAAAATGTAATATAGTTATGTCTGGCCATGGCCTAAATATTAGTAATATTGCTTTGCAGACATACATTCATAGATTCCCTTACGACCTGGGCTGTGGAGTCAGAAGTAGAGGTTTTTGAACCGGATTCGGAGTCGAGTAACCACAACTCGCGACTCCAACATTTTTAGGCTAATACATATTCTAAATATTTTTCAAAATAAAAAAAAAAATGTTATGAGGGTCTGCTTTAAACATTTTGAAGCTAGTTTACTTTACATTTGTTATAAACTTTTTGAAAGCTCAATGAGGCACGTGTTAGAATTAATATATCGATTTGAAATTTGTATAGAATTTTTTTCTTGCTATTTAATTTTAATTTAAGCATTTAAAAGGTAAAGAGGGTTAAGAGTCAAGAAAGGACCAGTCTCATATACATATAGCATCAAGAGTAGGAGTTGGAGTGGGAACCGGAGTCGAAGGCGTACTTAAAATATTTCAGCGGATGGAGAAGGAGTTAGAACTATTTCTTGACGAATACACAGCCTTGCTAACGACACTTTCTTACTTTCTAATGGGGAAAAAAGAAAAAAGTTTTTCCGTTGTCCAAAATCGTTAAATCTTCTAAGTGCTGGTGCCTTTTTTTATTTCTTTACTGTTTAATTTCTTTCCAATTCACTTGTAAAGTTTCAGAGATGTTCACATGCAGTTTTATTCACAGCGAATCACAGAGAATAAGAAAATAAACAAATTTACTTGCTGCCATTTTTGTACATATAATTTCCGAGTAAAAGTGTTGATGAGTACAAGCATCTCCGTACCAACATTAAAAGTTGAAGCGTGTGAACAGGAAATATCTGTGCTGAAAATGCTATTTGGGAAGAGGGTTAGTATATTGAACACAAACAGAAAATATATATTTGCTAGGGATTTCTGTTCGGGTTTAACCGAAATCTAGACCGCGATATAATGCCCTAAAACCGAAACCGATAACCGACCAAAAAACATCGGTTGTAGCTTTTACTTTAATTATATATTTATGCTAAGAGAAATTGCAATTTATTCATAATACTCGTACTTCATGTAAAAAAACTTTATACATAAAAGTCTGGAACAATGGCAAGATATTTCTTTAAATATAAAATTAGTACTGAGAAGAACAAATGTTTCTTTAAAAAAAACACATAAACAATTTTTATAACATACAAAAAAATATATTTTTATGTAGTTTTACTTGCATATTTTCAAACCCGAACAGAAACCGACCAGTTTTAGTAATTTTAAAACCGAAACTGCCCAGTAAAAAAAAATTGGGTTTTTTGAAGCACTACAGAGAAAAAGCGCATACTCAAGCGCTTCAATTAGAGAGCTCTTATAAAGCAGTAAATGATAACGAATAAAACATACAAAAAAGCTGCTATTTTAGTGCTGACAACGAAGAGGGTTTTGTAAGCGAAAAAAAATATGTTATGGTTTACGAAAATGATTGAAAAAAGGCATTTAAGCAAGTAAAAGCAAAACATTAATGAATATGTTAATATAGTTAGCCCTTAAAAAAGCACTCTAGGAGCGCTTTGTTTGCATGTTAAAAGAAGCGCTTATTGTCAGCAGAAAATAGTCCTCCAAACCGGGAACACCCCATACAAAAACCAGGCATCCCATCAGCAGGTTTGAAGCGATTTGAGGTATGAATTCATACAAAAAACCTGCTCCTTTTGGAGCACGTTTTTTACTGGGTGCGGTTTCACATTTTACGGTTTTTAGCAAACTCTTATATTTGCCCACTCTCGTTGTCTCACGCTTTTGTGTGTGTGTGTGTGTAAAATATTTGTTAATTGTTTCGCATTAAAACTTCTATTATCAGCAGCAAAAAAGGAATTTTTTTTGTATAATTTTGTTCTTAAGCATTCACTTCCCCATAAAAGCTCCTTTAATGGACCGCTTGAATCTGAGCTTTTGCTCTTAAGCGTTTCAAAAAACACGCATTTTTAATTATTTCTCAAAAATGGGCATTGATAGACAGCACTCTTCGAAAAGACAATCCAGACATAGCAAAGGGCCAGCCTACAATGGAAACCTCATGGTATAATTTGACCAATATGAAGAAGATCGGTGGGAGCTGAGCATCGGCAACGAGGGCTCACATGACCAAAAATATGTCACATGGCGCAAGACAGGATTAGATGAATAGCTTTGGTAAAGACGTTCCATTTAAATATATTTACCAGTTAAATTCTTCTAGGAAAATCTAACATTATTCAATATAAGTTAATAGAAATGTGTTTCTAGAAGCTCTTTTTTTTGGAGCACTTACTTCCCACTTCTGTGCTAACTAATGGTGTTTTCTTTTCTCAAAAATAATGATGCATTATAGTTGTGTAATATATTTATTAGGTTGCACGAACCCTTAGAAAGTGATACATTTTTCTAAATTACAATATAACAAAATAATAGCTACGTTTTACACTCAACACTTATGTGTATTTAGCGTGTTTAATATTGAATGCAAAGTTTTTACTAAAAGCGATATTCACCACGCTTGTAGCAATTTTAAACAATACATTTTCTTACAATTCCAATAAGCGTTAACAGCACTGATTTTCAATAATTAAAGTCAGCTGCTGTTAAAAATTTTGCGACAAAAAAAATATAATTATTTAATTAAAGTAAAACAAACGAAAAACAAAAACTTTTTATATCCATCACAATGAACTAAAAATCACAATATAACGCAAATTGTCCGCAAACACAAGAAAAAAAACACTTGCTTGCATAAAAAAGTACTTTACGCAGATGCAAAAAAGGGTATTATCTCACACTCAGTTAAAACTGCGGGTAAGAAATGGAACAAATTTGCCATTGATTGTTGCAACATGTTTAGAAAGGAAAACGACAACTTCTCACATTTTTGCATATATTTTTAGAATGGAACAAAAACTCGCACGAATGGTAGCATATATGGAACATTATTGTCAGAAAAGAAAACACCATAAGTAAACAAAAATTTTATTTTTTTTACATTCATCTCATATAAATTGCTAAACATAATCTTTGTGAAACTAACATTTGAACATATACATTATTTTTTATTTATGGTTTATTTTTTATTTTTTTTTTGTACCCAATATTTTATTTAATACTATCTGGCCCGGCAAACGTTGTTTTGCCATATAACTTATTTCTTTCAGATGTTACAGTGTCTGCATGATAAATTTCAAGAAAACCGGTTGATTTGTTAAGAAGATAATACAAATTTTAGGCTTAAGTGCTTTCCGGATGTTATTTGCCCGCCAAATTTCAGAAAAATCAGTTGATTAGTTAAGAAGATATAGGGAGGGGGAGCTTTTACTCCTCTTGTCCTATTTCATGCTCTTTCTCTTTCAGATGTTACAGTGTTTGCATTCCAAATTTTAAGAAAACCGGTTGATTAGTTAAGAAGATATAGGGAAGGGAGCTTTTTCCTCACCTGCTTCACGGAAGAGGAGCTTTTACCCTTCTTGACCTATTTCACATTTTCCTGAAAAATTTTAAGAAAATCGATCGATTTGTCAAGCAGATATAGAAAGGGGGAGCTTTTGCTCCTCTTGCCCGATTTCACGACCTATTCCCTATTTTCTTTCAGATGTTACAGTGCCTGCATGCCAAATTTTAAGAAAACAGGTTGATTAGCTAATACGATATAGGGAGGGGGAGCGTATGTCCCTCTAGCGATAAAAAATATACTCTACGACCTATTCTCATACCTAACAAAAACACTTACAAAATTTCAAGCCGTCAAGCCGTTTCGAAGGAGTTCAAAATGGAGGGCATTTTGTGGATATTTGTATGGGAATATATAGGAAAATCTAAATGCCATATCTCGGGAACCACTATGCTGAGATCATGCAAACTTTACATAAACCATCTACAGACTATTCCCAACGTACCCCAACGTTTTTGTTGAAATCGGTCTACCCGTTTTTGCAGTTAGTGGCGACATCAGATCACTTCTTTTTAAATATATAGATTAACATTTAAAACATTTTGACATTTATAAAGAAAGGAGAATTGGAACACGGAATTTTAGTTTAATCCCTTTATACATATTAAACCGTGTAATAAAAGTCATTAAGATTAATTTTATTAATATTATTATTAGACATTTTTTATAATACCGCTCAAATTTATGAGTTTCTGATTTTCAAACGAAAGACTTAAGACACAAACATTAGTTTAATTTAAATACCATCTTGTTCACTTTTCTTTAATGTAGTTAAAGAATTAACATTTTCAAATATTTAACATTATTTTCAGGCATATTCCAGCACCCACGCACTCGCTTTAAATTTTATATAGACTTTACCATAAAAATGCTTCATAATTCTTTTCATGAACCACAAAATTAATTTAAATTACCCAGATTAACATCTCGTCAGCTTTAAATATTTATTTTTAAACAAAATACACAAACATTTGAAAAATTATATTATAATTCACATTGTGCCTGTTGCCTTTGTTGTTTTGTCTTCTGCTGTTTATTAAAGTTTATTAAATTTAATGAATATTGTTTAGATAACATTAACCAACATTAAGTTAAAGACGTAAACTCTACTTTAGTTTAATAATGGCACACTAAAATTTTGCGAAAACATCCACATACACGAAACCAACCTACGCATTTTATGAGTCTTTTTTACTCTACAAACAGTTTCTTGAAACATTAACAGCGTAATAAAGTCAGGTGCATTTGGCTTAAAAAAAAAAAAAAACAAACATGCTGAAAAATACAATAAAAGGAAGTTTATTTTGTTTGCTGCTACCAACCAACAAGCCAGCAAGTCACCAGCTATATCAGCTTTTGCATTCAGTAATTTGTCAGTTTTAGTTTAAAACTTTTAATAAAATAAAAAAAAACAACCTCGTCTCACATTAGGGCAGTCATGTGAATGTTTTGTATCCGTACCCACAATTATTATTTTTTTTTTCTTTTCTGTTCCTCGTATATGAATTTGGAATTTGTCTCAGCGATGGAATGAATAGCATGTGCCAAGTTTATTTGCATATTATTAGACACATTTTCTGATTTCATTATTTTTTTCCGCAAGTTTTTCGTATGTATTTGTGTGTGTGTGAATTTGTGGTTATATCAACTTGTATTGGCCACTTAAGAGTGGGTGGCATGTTGGTTTTCAAGTGAATTACTTTATAAGTTAACTATTAAAAAGAGTTTTTTCAATATTTAGTTTTTTTTTTCAAAAATTTAATGACCAATTATTTGGTTAATAAAAAATACACTAAATTCTGTTTAAATTCAAATTTTCCATAAGATCAAACTGATTGCAATTGTTGTGGGGGAATTGAAAGTAAAATTAGAAAATTTTGAACTGGGCTTAAGCAGAAAAAGCAAAAAAATTCAAATGAGCTTTCAGCGGCATGCTTAAGTGTTTTTTTCGTAAAAAAGTTTGAAGGGAAAGTTTTGCGATATCTTTCATACAAGAAAACGAATTTAAACGAGCTTAGAAAAGCTTGGAACTAATACATTCGGTTTTTGTAAATATTAAAATTTTTTGAATGGAAATATTTTTTATAGGGTGTATGAATTAAGAAAAATAACTGCTTAATTTTAAGAATAAAATAACAAGATTTTTTTGGCAAAAACAGGCCACTATTATTTAAAAAAAATTTCATTATTTTCTATAAAATCTAAAATAAGAAAGAATTTATTTTATATCAATAAAATTTTTTTGCAAAAAACTCAAAACATTTATTATACCATATTTGAGTTTAGAAATATTCTACCTTTCATAATAAGCAAGCCACTTTCATCCCATTTTTGGTCTATAATTTTTAAAAAATTTAAACAAATTTTTCTCAATAAAAATGGCTAAAGTCGCTTTTTACTTTCATAGCTAAACAGAACGAAAAATGGCTAAATCTTTTCATTAAATGGCAAAAATGGCAACACTGCTCAAACAAAATATGTATATTAAAAAAGTTTTTATTGCAACTACATAACTTTAAAAAAGTATTTTGATAAAAAAAAAGATTTGCAGAAAATACTTGTTAAAAAATGCTTAAAAAGTTAAGTATACAGTTGTTACATAAAAAGCTATGAAAAAAGTGTTTTTTTATAAAAAGCTTTAAGTGTTTTTTCTTGTTATAGATAATTTTTTTGTACCAACTTATTATCTATATATAAATCGGCAAAGGCAAAACAGTTAAGAACACATTTCTCCTCTGTATGTCCACCGATTTAAACAAAATGTACACCATTTGAAAGATATTTACTTACAGAAGTGCACAATATATATTTTATTAAAATCTGTTCAATATTTTCGGAGTAATAAGCGTTCAAATTTGCTATTAACACATATGTAAATACAAAATTGGGTTTTTTCAATTATCAAATAATAAAAAATAGGGTGTTCGAATATTCGAAATTTTTTAGAAACAGGCTTTCGAATATTTCGATACGGGAAATTAAAATTCTTTCTTTTATTTTTCCGTGCTGCATGTGATTATTATATAATTTTCTATAATATTTAATTTTTGAATTTTTGTTAATATTCGACCCATAAAGATAAAGGTGCCTATTATGAACTAAATTCGATTTTCGACGGCAGTCGAATTAGCTGATCGAACGAATTTTCATTTCGTATTATGACACGCATTCGATAAGAATTTACTATTGTGATTTTGTTAATGCACAGTAGTACATTTTCGATCAACTGTCACTTAAAATAAAAAATTTTTATTTAAGTTTTTTATCGACCTTTTCCTTATTTTATTATTGATTTGTTTAGAAAATTCTAAATCGGGCTTATTAAGGTCATGTATTCTATGCAAATAAAAGATTATTTCATAATTTATTTTTCCGACGTTTCGTTGGAGATTCCCAACATCATCAGGGATATTTTATTAGATCTGGCAACATCAAAATAAATATACAATTGAAAAATAATAGTTTAATAACAACAACGATAACTTAGTTCTACAGGAATAATTTTACTCACATATAATCCTTCGTCAATAGTTCTGCATTTTGAATATTTAACACACATTCTGTTTTACATAAACACAACATAAAACATAAATTTAATTAAACAAAACAAATGCAAAAATATAAATAAAAGTAAAAAATATCACAGTATAATTAAATAGTATTAAACTAAGTATCACAGAAGCAGAACTAAACTAAAATATTGCGATTGTATAAATGGCATTCGTGTTGTTTTTGTCGTCTTTTGTATTTAAGGCATTCGTAGCTTTTTCCTGAATTCTCAAACTTTCCAGTGTATATCGTTTATTTGTTCTCTTTTCCTTGTCCAATATTTTAACGTTTGTGAGATCAGGTAAATGTTTTTCTTCAACACAGTGCATAGCCAGAGCTGTAGTTATTTTCTTTTTCCTTATGTCTGTTTCGTGTTCTGATATTCGTGTACTAATTTTTGTTTGCAAATTTAAAAAATAAATTTAAAGTTAAACGTGACCTCGGCTGAATAATGCTTGTTTTCAAATAATTAAGTATCAGTGGGGTTTCATCCCACTTTTTTTACATGCTGAGCTTTGCTGCAAATCATTTGTTCAAAAAAGAATTTTGTTCCATAAGGAATATGAGCGTTTCCAATTGCTGTTAACGACGTTGGACTTGCTTAGAATTAAGAAAACTGGTAAAGAATATGGTACTTGGTATACGAACACAAAAAAATTTACAAATAGTTACATTTTCAACAAGTTTTTCACATTTATTTGCACCGTCGAAAGCAAATTTGTTTTCGCTGAAAAATTCGATGAACAACGAAATTTTCGACAATGCTGCCAACTCATAATACCAAATTAACATTCGATAGTCGATGTTCGATAGCCATGTAACTCATAATAGGGGCCAAAATTATACATTACACTGGGTGAATAAGAAGATGTAAGGGGAGCTTTTTTGTACTTTTTGTTCAACATCTGGTACTTCGATTTAATTTCCTTAATATAGAAAAATAAAATTAAACACGCAATGTCCGGAGTGGATGACAATCTATAATAGATATTTTTTGATACTTTTTTTGTTTTCAATTGATATATTCTGATATTTTTTGTATTGAACTTACAAAATTAAATTTACTCAAGTGGAAGATAAAATATGAACTGGAGGCTGGTCCCTCGCCAAATCGATCCACTAAGACGGAAAAAATAAATGCTCGAAACATGCAGATCATATCTGTGGCTTGGTGCTAAAAGGGCCAATGCCAATACTTTGCTGTTTTGAGTTAATCGTTTCATTATGTGCAGGGTTCCCAGTTTTACTTTAAGCTTTATCCCCAATTTGCGATTACTCATCCCCAAAAATAGCTATAATCTTATCCCCAAAAATCCCCAAATTTTCTTTAAAATAAAATATTGTTACGAAAGTTAAATTATCTAAGAATTATTTATAGTTATAAGTTATTATGTAAGTTATAGTTTTATGTTACTTAAAATTGTCATGTATAATTTTCAACACAACTGTTATTTTAAAAATAATTCCTATATAAATTTCCCAGTAATTTCTAGAAAAGGTTATAGAACATAATAAATAGTTTTTACTGGAAGGTTCAGGAAAAATCTAGAAATAGTTATGAAATATAAAAAGGGGTGACTCATGTAAAATTAGTTTAGTTTGTTTTGAAAAACGGTTCTGTTCGTAACTAACAATTGTGAACAAAATAATTAATTTCAAAAGATTTTGTTATTCGTGCTTAATTCCCAGTTTTTTATTGTTGATGTGTTTTGTTTAAACTTTGATATTGTTACAAGTAGAACTGTTGCTATAATTCTTATACGTTTAACAGTTTTATTTGGTTTAATATCTTTAGTTTGTCTAAAACCTTTATGGATGAAGTTTCCTGATGATCTGGCCTAAGCAACCAGTGAAATGCATAGGAATAGCTTATCCCATCAACAATAAATTTCAAGTGTTTTTATCAATAATAAAAACTGGGAATTAAGCACGAATAACAAAATCTTTTGAAATTAAAATTTTGTATTCCCAATAATTGAAATTACTTTTTGATAATAAACAGGCAGTGCACGGCCTAAAAAACACTTAATTGACAACATCTTTTGTAAGTTGTTGTTTTTTTTCATTTTGTTTTTCTTAACCTACTTACAACTACAATTAATGTTGAGAGAATTTCAACTAATTGTAGTGGGGAAATGTAAGATGAGATGAACCCACTGTTGTTTATTGTTGATGTGTTTTGTTTAAACTTTGATATTGTTACAAGTAGAACTGTTGCTATAATTCTTATACGTTTAACAGTTTTATTTGGTTTAATATCTTTAGTTTGTCTAAAACCTTTATGGATGAAGTTTCCTGATGATCTGGACTAAGCAACCAGTGAAATGCATAGGAATAGCTTATCCCATCAACAATAAATTTCAAGTGTTTTTATCAATAATAAAAACTGGGAATTAAGCACGAATAACAAAATCTTTTGAAATTAAAATTTTGTATTCCCAATAATTGAAATTACTTTTTGATAATAAACAGGCAGTGCACGGCCTAAAAAACACTTAATTGACAACATCTTTTGTAAGTTGTTGTTTTTTTTCATTTTGTTTTTCTTAACCTACTTACAACTACAATTAATGTTGAGAGAATTTCAACTAATTGTAGTGGGGAAATGTAAGATGAGATGAACCCACTGTTGTTTATTGTTGATGTGTTTTGTTTAAACTTTGATATTGTTACAAGTAGAACTGTTGCTATAATTCTTATACGTTTAACAGTTTTATTTGGTTTAATATCTTTAGTTTGTCTAAAACCTTTATGGATGAAGTTTCCTGATGATCTGGACTAAGCAACCAGTGAAATGCATAGGAATAGCTTATCCCATCAACAATAAATTTCAAGTGTTTTTATCAATAATAAAAACTGGGAATTAAGCACGAATAACAAAATCTTTTGAAATTAAAATTTTGTATTCCCAATAATTGAAATTACTTTTTGATAACAAAATAATTAATTTCAATAAAGTTTGTTAAGTTGAATAAGTGTTTGTTTTTATTTTTATTTGCAATTAAAAGAACTCAATGGTTTATTATAAAGGGAGTAAACCGAACGCGTTTATTAAAGGAAAAACGTAACAATTGGTGTCAGAAG
Source organism: Pollenia angustigena (assembly GCA_930367215.1). NCBI lineage: Eukaryota > Metazoa > Arthropoda > Insecta > Diptera > Polleniidae > Pollenia > Pollenia angustigena. The sequence goes on along the minus strand of OV884057.1, from coordinate 179,726,084 downwards.
TGAAATTGCAATAAAAAAAAATTAAAATAAAATAAAATAAATAAACAAATAAAAAAAAAAAACTACAAACAACAAACAACAATGAAATTCGATGAGCTAAAAGTTGAACAGCTGAAGAAAGAGCTGGGCAAGTTGGATCTGCCGACTGCAGGAAATAAAGCTGAGTTGCAGAAAAAATTAATCGATGAACTCAAGCGACGCAACATTGACATCGTAACTTATGAATTCGAAGAAAAAGATGAAATGGAAGTTGCAACCCGTGCTGTACCCAACAACATGGATCTCAGCACAATGTTTGCTGCTATGATGGAGAAAATGGAAAAAATGTCGGCAGAAAATTCTAGAAAAATGGAAGAAAATTCTAAAAACATGGAGAAGATGGTAAAAGAAAATTCAAACGCTACCCTAGCAGAAAATTCTAGAAAAATGGAAGAAAATTCTAGAAAAATGGAAGAAAATTCTAAAACCATTGAGAGGATGGTAAAAGAAAATTCAAGCACCATCTTAGCCGAAATTCAAGAAAATTCTAAAGTGACAAACGAGAAACTTCAGGCTACTAATGAAAAACTTGAGAAGCTTCAAGAGATTTCAACTGTTATAAACGAAAGAGTAGACGATATGGAAATAGAATTGTCTGATGTAAAAACACAAGTCACTGATGTAAAAACTCAAGTCAATGATGTAAAAACACAAGTCACGGTTTTTGATGAAAAGCTTCATCATCTCGAAGAAAGAGTAAATACTCTTCAGTGCCAAGAGGGAGTGGTGCGAGTTTTTCCAGAAGTTTTGAATAGAATAAGAGCTCCAAGTTTTGACGGCAGCTCACCATTGAATGTGTTTAAGTTCCAGTTTGACACAGTTGCCAATAAAAATGCTTGGAGCAATGAAGAAAAAGCCATAGAGCTGATTCTGGCTTTAAAAGGAACTGCGGCTGAAATTCTAGAAAGTGTACCAGTAAGTTGCAGAGATAATTATGATGACATTATGGTAGCACTGCAACGCAAGTATGGTGGTGAACATAGAAAAGAAATATTCAGAATGGAATTACGGGGTAGAGTACAAAAGCCAAACGAGACGCTACAGGATTTCGCATTAGAGATTGAGCGCTTGGTGCAGCTTACTTATCCAGGTGAAAGTCATCCATTGCTAGATCATTTTAAGACCGAGACATTTGTAAACGGTATACGGGATGCTGATGTAAAACTAGCGGTATGTGCATCACAGAAGCCATCATTTGCAGAAACGGTATAATTTGCCCTAGCACAAGAAACCGCTAGAATAATTTCAAAACCGCATATATGCAAGGTGCGCAAGCTCGATATAACAGCCGAAGACGAAGGAGATATTTTAAAGGAAATGAGAAGCATGAAGGAGGCAGTTTTGCAGGCTTTGGGCGAGAAGCAAAGTAAAAGCAAAGTAAAATGCTATAACTGCGGTAAAACTGGCCATATTCAGCGAAACTGCAAAGCACCAAGACGACGATCGAGATCTTCCTCGCCACCAGGAAACAATCAACGTGCTAGTCACCAGGTGCCACAAGAGTCACCTTTAAACTAAAAATAGCTAGCACCGCGGGGCATGGGCTAGCTTCCACATCTGAGGGCCCCACAATCTCTATATCAGTAGTGCAAAGGAGTAACAGGAATCTTACTGCTTGTGGTTACATTAATGGTGAAAAACGCATTCTTACTGTGGACACTGGGGCATCACATTCTATTATAAGGCCCGATTTAATACAAAAATCAATCGAACCACTAAGCGGGGTAAGTCTGCGAACAGCTACAGGCGAGTCTGCCACTGTCTATGGAAAAGTAAAAGCACAATTAAGTATGGCCAATGCAATCGCCCATCACGTATTTTTTGTGGCTGATATTGTAGACGAGGTAATCATTGGCGCAGATTTCATGATTGAACATGGTATTCATTTGGATATGGGTCAGCAAATTATGTATTGGCGTGATGTGGAAATACCCCTTGAAAATGGATACGAAACCAAGGCCCATGTAAGACAGCTAATCGCCCTTCAACGTGAAAAACTGCCACCCAAATCAGAAACCTTAGTATGGGCGCGAATGGAGGGAGATTGTGAGGACAACAGTTTATGGGTGGTAGAGCCAGCAGAAGTTAAAGGAGATATCGTAACAGCGAATGCCCTCGTAAAACCCAGCAAGGGTCTAGTTCCCGTGAGAGTATTAAATTTATCCAGCAGTGAAAAAGTCCTTACGCAGAACTTCAAGATTGGACAATGTACTTCAACAGAGGCAGTAATTAATTGCGAGCGGCATCAAGGCGTAGCCAGGAGAATTAGCAAGGACCACGAACCACAAGAGGAACATGTGCGAAAATGGACCGAAAAGCTAACACCGCCTTGCAAAAATAAGGCCAAACAACTACTAAGAAAATATGCCTCTGCATTTGCTTTGAAAGGTCAAAACCAAGGCAGAACGTCAATCGTGAAACACAAAATCAACACAGGCGAAGCTAAGCCAATAAAAAGCGAAATGAAGTAAAAGAGCTGGTTAGCGAGATGGAAAAGAACGGAGTTATTAAACCATCGTCAAGTCCTCGGAGCTCACCAGTGGTTTTGGTGAAAAAGAAAAATGGGAGTACCAGATTCTGCGTAGATTACAGAAAACTGAATGACGTCACGAAAAAAGATAGTTATCCATTGCCTAGAATTGATGATACCTTGGACACGTTAGCCGGAACGGAATGGTTTTCTACATTGGATTTGCAGAGCGGTTATTGGCAAGTGGAAATTTCGGAGACTAATAAGGAGAAAACTGCGTTAAGCGCAAGTGATGGCTTATGGCAGTTTAATGTGATGCCATTTGGACTCTGCAATGCTCCGGCTACATTCGAGCGTTTAATGGAGCAGGTGTTAAAAGGTCTTCACCGAAAGACATGTTTGGTGTACCTTGACGACATTATTGTAATGGGGAAAACATTTGATGAACACCTGAAAAACTTAGAAGAGGTGATGAAACGTATATCAATGGCAGGACTAAAACTAAATGCTAAGAAATGCTCACTGTTTCAGAAGGAAGTAAAATTCCTGGGACATCGTGTAACCTCCAAAGGCATCTCAACGGACGACGATAAAATAAAAGCTGTAATGGATTGGCCACGCCCGAAAAATATTCATGAATTACGCAGTTTTATAGGCCTATGTACATACTACAGGCGCTTTGTGCCAAACTTTGCAAATATTGCTGCAAGTTTACACGAATTGACTAAAAAAGGCGCAAAAATACATCTGGAGTGAAGCACAGGAAACAGCATTTCAGAAACTGAAGGAATTGTTGTGCTCAGCACCAATTTTGGCTTACACCATTACTGGAGAGAAATTTGTGCTTGATACCGATGCGAGCGGATACGGAATTGGAGGTGTGCTTTCCCAAGTGGTCGATGGCGTAGAGCGAGTCGTGGGCTATTACAGCCGAATACTTTCGAAGCCTGAGAGAAATTACTGCGTGACGCGAAGGGAGCTCCTGGCAGTACTAGAGTGCGTAAAACATTTTCACAAGTATTTGTATGGTCAACATTTTGAGTTAAGAACGGACCATTCTGCACTCAGGTGGTTGCTGCAATTCAAGAATCCGGAAGGTCAGATAGCTCGCTGGATTGAGCGCCTACAAAGTTATGATTTTACCATTGAGCACAGAAAAGGTGGAAAACATGGCAATGCGGATGCTCTATCAAGACGACCCTGCAAACTGGAATGCAAGCATTGTGTAAAGGCTGAAGGAAAGGAATACAACTGTGAAGTTCGCCTACTGCAGATAGAGTCCAACGAAGACTGGTCAATGGAACAGAAAGCTGACCCTATATTAGAGAAAATTATGAGGGCCAAAGAAGAAGGCAGAAGGCCGAATCGAAATGAAATATCATCTTAAAGTCCTCTAACAAAAGCATACTGGGCCCTATGGAACAGCCTACAGTTGATAAATGGCTGCCTGTACCGAGCATGGGAAAGTGCCGATGGAAAATCAGTTCGTAACCTCATTGTGGTGCCATCGTCAAAAGTACATGAAGTTTTAAATGAATTCCATAATGGTCCAAGTGGTGGCCATCTTGGCGTAACAAAAACATTAGAAAAATTAAAACAACGTTTCTACTGGGTTGGGTGCCAACAAGCTGTGGCCGATTGGATATCAAATTGCACCCAATGCATTGCCGCCAAAGGACCAACAAGGAGAAGTCGGGGACCGCTTCAACAGTACAATTCGGGTGCCCTATTTGAGCGAATCGCAATGGATATAGCCGGACCTTTTCCTGTGAGTGATGCCGGCAACCGTTATGTATTAGTTATCGATTACTTTAGTAAATGGCCAGAGGTGTATGCCATCCCAAATCAAGAAGCCAAGACCGTTGTGGACGTATTTTTGAATAACTGGGTGTGCCGCTACGGAGTTCCAATAGAATTACACTCTGACCAAGGCAGAAATTTTTAATCTGCGGTGTTAAAAAAAAATGTGCGAATTGTACGGAATAAGGAAAACTAGAACAACTCCTTTGCATCCACAATCCGATGGCATGGTTGAAAGATTTAACCGCACATTAGAGGAACACTTGCGTAAAGTAGTAAGCACTCATCAGAAGGACTGGGATGAACACATTCCAATGTTTCTGTTGGCATATAGATCTGCTGTTCATAATTCCACCTACACCTGCCAAAATTGTCTTTGGAACGGAGCTCAGACTACCTGGAGATCTAGAATTTGGTGTTAAGCCTGGACCAACAGATGACAGCAATGAAGGCTCTACCTCACAGGAACAAGATGACCTTAATGAACTGCATGAGTTCGTGCGAAGCCGGATTAAGCTGTCCAGTGACAAGATGAAAGCCAGATACGATCGAGCGGCAAATTCGTAAGGCTTCAAAGAAGGCCAGTTGGTTTTACTTTTTAATCCGCAACGGAAGAAAGGACTTTCTCCAAAGCTGCAGACTCATTGGGATGGCCCATATAAAGTAATAAAGAAATTGAATGACGTGGTGTATCGGATCCAGAAATATAAGAGCCCAAGATCAAAAATGAAAGTGGTGCATCTAGAACGACTATCCAATTATGAAAAAGGAGAATCTGAGCCTATTCGGGACGAACAGGCTTAAGTGGAGGGCAGTGTTACGAAAGTTAAATTATCTAAGAATTATTTATAGTTATAAGTTATCATATAAGTTATAGTTTTATGTTACTTAAAATTGTCATGTATAATTTTCAACACAACTGTTATTTTAAAAATAATTCCTATATAAATTTCCCAGTAATTCTCTAGAAATGGTTATAGAACATAATAAATAGTTTTTACGGGAAGGTTCAGGAAAAATCTAGAAATAATTATGAAATATAAAAAGGGGCGACTCATGTACAATTAGTTTAGTTTGTTTTGAAAAACGGTTCTGTTCGTAACTAACAATTGTGAACAAAATAATTAATAATTAGTATTGTGGTTATTTTGTTGAACTATTTATGGTTTTTAATCCAAATTTTTAATATTTTTAATTAGGCTTAAGTTCATGAAATTTAATTTTCATTAAATTATTCTTATGAAGAAAGGAATTTTACAATTAAAAATATTAAAAATTTGGATTAAAAAACAAAATAATTAATTTCAATAAAGTTTGTTAAGTTGAATAAGTGTGTGTTTTTATTTTTATTTGCAATTAAAAGAACTCAATGGTTTATTATAAAGGGAGTAAACCGAACGCGTTTATTAAAGGAAAAACGTAACAATATGTACATATTAATAAGATTTCTGTATAACTTGCTAAATTCCCAATTTTTTACATTTGATAAATACACTGTTGAGGGAAAGCTAGCTTCTATGCGCATTTCAATGGTTGCTTAGTCCAGATCATCAGGAAACCTTTTCCAAAGATTTTAGAAAAGCTTAAAATATTCTATTACAAATAAAACCTTAATGCGAATAAAAATTATAAACACTTGTTGTTTTCTTACGAAGACAAAGAAATGAAGCAATTTCTTTTTAAATTTTGTTTTTTATTTTTACCCACTGAAGTTGTACAATTCGACTCGGAAAAAAGCCAACCAATTGTAGGGGAATGTAAGAAAAGATAAACTCACTGTTTATTGGTGGTGTTTTGTTTAAGCTATGATATTGTTACAAGTAAGACTTTGAGCGTTTATAATTCTATAATAAGAAGAAGTAACGCTTGTTGGTACAAAAAGCATATTTAAAACTATTTCAAAGTTAAAAAAAAGACTTGAATTTGAACCCATATCTTGACCAAATCGGTCTTGCAGTTGCAAAAATGGAATTTATTATAATATACAGTAGAATCCCGATAATTCGTAATCGCAAGGGACCGGCCATTTCTTCCGAATTATAGGGGTTTTCGATTTAGCGGGGTTTCGATTTAACGGGGTTAAAAAAAAAAATAAATACGAATAAGCGGGGATTTTGAATTTATTTACTAAAACAATAAAAAAAAATATAAAAAACAATTGTTAAAAATAAAATATATAAAAATTATTCATGTAACAAACTGAACATAAGAAAATAAATCCGCACACAAGCAAAAAACCACGCAAAAATAAAATAGTGGTAAACAAAAAATCAATCTTTCCATGTTTCTGTTGTTTTTATTACGAATTATAAGTGGTATTAAGCAAATAATTACGATTTATAAGAGGTAAAGAAGATTTTATTTGACAAAAAAATTACGAATTAGCGAGGGGACCAAAATGTATGGAAATTTTACGAATTAACGAGATTTTTTCAAGGGACCGACAGTTTATTACGAATTATCGGGAATTACGATTTATCGGGGTACGAATTATCGGGATTTGACTGTATTATCCCCAAAAATCCCGAGCGAAAAAAGTGATTTCCTGAAAAAATCGCCTGGGGATTTTCATGAAATTTTTATCCCCAATTATAAAATAAAAACCCCAATTTGGGGATAAATTCCCAGAACTGGGAACACTGATTATGTGTATTTTTTTACTCTCTTTTATTTTTCTGTATCAGAAAATGTTTAAAAACTGTTCTAAGTAAACTGTTCTGGGTTAATTGGCTGAAACAGAAAAATAAAAGAGAGTAACACTCAATTCACATGAGGGCTTTTAAGACTTCGTTTTATATTGATTCTCTTTTAAAGCAACTTCTAAAATCTCTTTCCGTTCATACGATGATTTTTGGTTGCATGTATTTTTTTATTTACAGTATGGCCTTGATTACCCGTCATTCGATTAACCGGCGGCTTCAATTAAATGGAAAAAAATATTTTTTGCACTGATTTAAATTACCTCTATTATTCGGCATTACCTCTGTTATCCGAAATTATAAACAAATTATATTGTTTTCGTTAACTTTTGAAAAATCAAAACAAATTTAAATAAACGAAGAAAGAGAATTTCCCAACGTACTGGAAGAATGTTCTGCCAAATTTACTTTTTTCCTCATGTTTACATAATAATACATTATATATTTACATAAAATTAGAAACACACCAAAAAAATAAATAACCAAGAACTCTGACGTTCCCGTCTATTATCGATAATCGAGGTCTCACTGCAATTTCAACCACACACTTCAAAGTAAGAAAAAGAATAAAACGTAAAAAGAAAAAGTAAAGAGAAATATAAAAAAGACTTGCAAAACACAAAACGAGTCGTTATGTTTACCCCTCTTTCTTTTATACACCACTCAACAACAAACCAAAAGAGACGTCGACAAAGCGACGTCGTAAAAGCCTCCATGTGAATTGACTGTAAAATGATACACATAATGAAACGATTAACTCAAAACAACAAAATATTGACATTGGCCTTTTTAGCACCAAGCTACATATATATGCTTAGATGCAATATGTTTTCTTTATGATCGAATTTTGACCATTAGTTGGCGAGCAATAGTTAATTTAAATTTTTTATTAATATTGTTGATTTAATTTTTTTTTTTTTTTTTAAAGTCGTAAAGTTTTTTGAAGACGGTTTTTAAAAAGGGTCTTCAGGAACAATATTTTGAGTTTTTTATTTTTTAGACAAGTTTTTTGGCGAAAGCTTTTAAAAATGTTTTCACAAAACAGTTAAAAAATATTTCTCAAAAGCTTAAAATCTTAAAAAAAACTTTGAACTTCAGAATATAAAACACTTAAGAATTTTATACTGTTTTAAACTTTGGACAAGTCCGTTTTATAAAAAAGTGCTGCCCTAAGATTGATGTTGTAAAAAACGATATGGAACCTTGATTTAAAAATATATTTATTAAAGCTGTTAAGAAATATTTTCTATGCGCCATCACATTTTGTTTAAGTATGAACGCTTTGAAAAATCTTTTATTGAAAAAAGTTGATAAGACAAACATTCGTTAAAAACAGTTTTTACTTAAAAAAAATCTTAAAATGTTAAAATTGCTAACTTTAAAGAATATCAAAAGGCTTTATAATCACCTTTAGAAAAATCAAACACTTCACAGTTACTAACAATAACCTGACTAATTGTTATAAAACAATTTACAAACTTAATATCCCGCTGTGCTAAAAATTTCACAATATTTTTAAATAATATTTTTTTTTGCAATTAAATTCATGAAATTTTCATTAGATTTTATTAATTCACTAATTTTCCAAATAAAATTCAATTTACAAAACTCATTCATTACAAATATTTTCCAAAACATCAATCAAACTAAAATTCATTGAATCATATTAAAAATTTTGATTTCAATCTTTGTAAAACCAAAGAGCCCACAAACTCACTAACCAACCGAACAAACTGTCATTGAAGAAAAATTCATCTAACGAAAATATAACATTTTGACAAGTTTCAGAGCCATTATACACTTACATGGAAGTAATCAAAAGAAATATTGTACTCGTATTTTAAATAAAAATTTAAAAAAATATTTATTTATATTAAAAACAGCAGGTTATTTGTATAATTTTGTCGTTGACTTTAACATGAGCCAAACATTTGAAATTCTATATAAATTTAATAAAAAAAAAAATATTCAGAGGAAAAAATTACATTAAAGCCGTGGTCTACATAAATAAATAGAGGTTTGTTAAATGATACATAAGTAAAAGACAGTTTTTGAAATAAAGTGAAACCTCTTATAACCAGACACTCGTCGTCGCGATACTATTGTCGGGCTATTAATGATGTCACTTATGAGAGGTACACATTTATTATTTTAAATATTTTATTTTATACTTAATAAGATTTTGTTTGTTGTGTTCAATTACCAATTTCATTCTTGATAAATGCACTGAAATTTATTGCTGGTGGATAAGCTAGTTCCTTTGCGCATTTCACTGGTTGCTTAGGTCAGATAATCAAGGTTGCCCAAAAACTTTAGAAAAGCTAAAGATATAAGATATGCAAATAAAACTGTAGAGTGAATGAGAATTACAAACACTCAAAATTTTATTTGCAACGATATCAAAGCTTAAACAATATACCAACAATAAACAGTTGTTTATCTTATTTTATGATGATACATTTCATCTTATCTTATTTTATGATGTTACTTTTCCTAAGAGAAATTGTGGACTAGCCTATTGTCCTTACAAAAATACATATAACCCTTTGACGACCATAGGCAAACATACTTGCCCAGGGGATTTTGCATCATATAATTGTTCACGTAAGAGATAGAGTAAATATGTTCAAAACGGATTTGTAACGGAGGGTTGGCGCAACAAAAATGTGGTAGGTGGTAGGGGCCTATCTGGCCACATTTTCCCGCTAGGAGGCCTAAAATTTGGCCAAAAAGTCGCCTTACTTCAGGGGGGTGCTGTGGGGAAAGCGTAGGGCGCACATGGCTAAAACTCGGGTATATTTTGGAGGCGCCCCTTAAAATTCAAAATATATATGGGGGAAGTGTGTGTAAATTTCAACCTGCCCACATTTACCCCAAATATGTTTGGCAAGTATGTTTGCCTGTGGGTTGAAACGGAAAAAACCCACCTAAAAATAATCTAATATTTTCATCATTGTATGTATGTGTGTATATACACAGTTTTACGTTGTTTTTTTTTGTAAGGTCAATTGAACAAAACGCATTATGTCTGTTATTGTTGTAAGTTCGACAGTTTTTTTGCGCTGATTGTTTGTTTGCTTGTTTTTATTCATTTATTATTCGAAATCAATCAGAGCATAGGTCCTTCGTGCATTACTATTTGAAAGTGTATTATTGTTGTATTTCGAGTGTTATTTTTGATCGAACAGTGTATTATTATTTGGTTACTATAAATTAAAAAAATTTAAATGAGTGGATCAGTTCGTGATCGTTTTCTTTTCCTTAATCCGGACGAAATTGAGCCACTTTGGTTTTGCGACACCAGTGACAATGAGGAAGAAGCTGCTGCATATATGGATGAAGAGGATATCGTTGTTTTTCTAGAAAATTACGCTTTGGAAATCCAAGAGGATGAGCCCATATAAGTTGTTAGTGCAGGAACTAAACCTATGGAATATCCTGTAATTAAAAAGGCTCGCGTTGGTTGCAAAGCGGTACAAGTTGCTGTAGAGGATGAGCCAATTGCATCGACTTCAAATGCTTCTGTAATACGTTTATGCCACCATAGAAGACTTTCTGGTTCGGAGAGACGCTTGCCTATAAAAACCCCGTCTTCACCGGATTTCAGGAGAATTGCATATATGAACATTCGCAAGTTCTAAACCCATTGCAAATCCACATGTAGAAATGCCTCAAGCGTATGATGTGTTTAATGCCGTTTGTAATTTTCAAGGTAACTTTTTATAATTGCAAGTTTTTATATTGCAATAGTAGCTACTATTTTTCTATATTTTTTTGGTTTCAGAAATGTGCAAAATGATAGTGCAGCATTCCAACCCAACTGTGGTGTGTAAAGCGGCGTGTTGCAGGACATGCAGTTGGTTGTCCAGCACTACAACAAAAGAATGGGTGCTGTCGATCTCATGGACCAAAAAAAGGTTAACTATGAGTATGATCGCAGAAGCAAATGGCGATTTTATATTCGATTGTTCTTTGATCTCTTCGAAATATGCGTCCATAATAACTACGTGATATATAGCAAACTCGCGACAAAAGTGACCTAGATTGATTTTCGGGCAGCTTTAGCAAAGGAAATAATCAATGACTTCTGTTGAAGACCGCGCAGATTCTCGGAAGCAACCAGAACTGGAAGTATCTCTCTAAAAAAGCCGAAGTCTTTCCATAAATGGAAAAACGTGAAAATTGGAAACGATGCCTTCGTTGTGCCAGATATGGCAAACATAGCCTCACAAATGTATTTTGTACTATATGCAATGTATTTCTTTGCTTTACATCACGTGATTGTTTTGGCGAATACCACGTATAGGACTTATCTTAAATTGCTAGTTATTTATAAATTACTTTTTAAATAGTTTAAATAAATAAAGAATTTATAAAACATTATATTTTCCAATTAAATTTTTTGGATAAAAAATTCTCTTTCAGCCCATAGGCAACTATATTTGCCAAGCAAAAAGAGGGACAAGGAGAGGACCAGGTGGGCCTATTTTTTTGACGTTACTATTATTGGGCCATTTATTATGAAAATAAGAAAAAATAAAAAACCGCTTCGGCAGAAAAAGTCTGGTCCTCAAAGGGTTAAAGTAGACTTTAATTTTGATCGGTTAAATTTGAGCTGTTGTGTTTCAAAATGACTTTGAAACAAAGTCGTCTTTGGAAAAATTCTTCAAACGGGCAACTTCTTTTTATTCTTCATCATAAAAACTTATGGAATCAGATATTTTAGCATGTATCTTATCTTTAGAGTCGTTGAACTGACACATCTCAACCACTGCGCTTGAATTTAATATTTCAATACAGGCATCTTCAGTGTAGACGTTTTCATCTACTTTAAAAAATTTGCCAAAGCCGTTTGACTGACCGAGCAGAGCAGTTCTTTTAAATTTGCATACGTTAGAAGACCAACGGCACCAAAATCAGGAAAATTATAACTAGCTGGGGAGAATCTAGCTTTCCGAAAGGCATTTTGTGGTTCTAAAGCAGGTCTTCAATTAAACCATGAATCGTCTTACAGACGAACAACGCTTGCAAATAATTGAATTTTATTATCAAAATGCGTGCTCTGTTAAAAAAGTTAATCGCGCGCTTCTTCCATTTTATGGTCAGTTTAATCGACCCACTGAATCGGCTATTCGGGCTATTCGGGCTATTGTGACTAAATTTCGGACCAAATTTACATTGTTGGACATTAAACCACCAACACACTTACGAAGAGTGCGAAGTGAAGAAAATATCGCAGCTGTATCGGCCAGTGTTAATGATGACCATCAATTATCGATTCGTCGCCGTTCGCAGCAATTGGGCCTCTGTTACTCAACAACGTGGAAAATTTTGCGGAAGGATTTAGGTGTGAAGCCTTTCAAAATACAGCTGGTGCAAGAATTGAAGCCGAACGACCTACCGCAACATAAAATTTTTGGTGAATGGGCTCTTGGAAAGTTGGCCGAAGATTCACTTTTTTTTATCGAAAAATTGTGTTCAGCGACGAAGCTCATTTTTGGCTCAATGGGTACGTTAATAAGCAGAATTGTCGATTTTGGAGTGAAGATCAGCCAGAAGCATTGCAAGAGCTACCAATGCATCCAGAAAAGTCACAGTTTGGTGCGGCTTATGGGCTGGTGGCATCATTCGACCGTACTTCGTCATATATGATGCGAATCGTAACGTAACTGTGAATGGTGAGCACTACCGTGAGATGATATCCAACTTTTTTTTGCCCAAAATGCAAGAACTTGACTTACATGACATGTGGTTTCAACAAGACGGTGACACACAGTACGCTTAACAATGGACTTATTGAGAGGCGAGATCGGTAAACTTTTTATTTCACGTTCGGGACCGACCAATTGGCCGCCTAGATCGATTTGTTGTGGGGCTATGTTAAAGCTCATGTCTATGCACACATGCCCGCTTCAATTGACGTATTGGAAGACAACATTAAAGCATTTATTCATGAGATACCGGCCGAAATGGTGGAAAGAGTATGCCAACATTGGACTAAGCGGATGGAACATTTGAGGCGCAATCACGGTCAACATTTGCATGAAATAATCTTCAAACATTAAATTATATGGACCGTACTATCGATTCAAATAAAGATTTCATGCATTTTTCTGAATTGTATGTGTTTTTTTTTTAAACTTTCCTATAGCTGTTAAAAAAATCACCCTTTACTAATAGAACACAAATCTTATTGGTGTATTAAAACGCATCCGTCCGTTGATTAGATTTTTTGAAAAAAAAAAAAAAAATACATTTTAAAGTTAAATCAACAAAATATGGGAGATATCCGTTATGAGAGGTTCCACTGTACTTCTATTTTTATCTGTGCTTAAGCTTAAATGAGTATAATTTTTATATGTCTATCTAATTCGTTAGCAATTCAATAGAGCTGTCTAAGTGACAGCTTAAATGTCATTTTGATTTTGTTTGTATGTTTCATCTTGCGCTTTAGTTGTCTTCAACAGTTTGTTGTAAACTGTCAGGTTGTTGGTTTTTCTGGCTGTTTTTTTTTTGTCTTCTTTTGGTCTATTGTTTAAAACACAATTTTCCTTAGGTGATTTGTTTTTTCTTTGATATTAAATATTTTTATAGTGCTACTCTGGTATGTGTTTTTAAAGCCTTTAAACCAAGTGGTACATTTTACACTGTCCGAAAGAAAAAATTTCAAATATTTATTTCTAGTGTTTGCTGCCATTCAAATATTTTGCTCTTAATCCAATTTAGAATTGCAAATTTAGTTGAGGTTTTACTTACTAAGTGTCGTTAGATAATTTTAAGGTTTTTTTTTTTTGTAGAAGACATACCTGCAAAGAAAAGATGGAAATAAAAACAATTAAAATTAACAAAAACAAAGAAATGTGCATTTTAAGTATTGAATGTTTTTCAAAACAAGTGTGAGATAATGTTTTTTGTATGACTTTTTTTTAGTAAAACATCTTAAATAACGTATAAATAGTTGATCTTTAACACATGTAAATTAGTAGAAAATAATTTTTGTGGGACTGCACAGAAAAAATGAAAAACCAACTTCAATTAACGTATTTGTTAGAAAATCTTCAAAGTAAAATAGTATGTGCCCTGGGATTGATTTACAAGTTTAAAAATAGGTTTGATAAGCAAACGAAACTAATACTTTATCAATCTTTAATACATACACAGAAAATTTTTTTTCACTAATTAAAGCATTAATCAAAATAAAAATCCATTTTAATTAAAAATTTAATCAAGTGAATTAACGTTTAATCAAGAGAATTAACCGTTTAATCAAATGTATTAAACGTTTAATTAATAATATTAATTTGTACCAGTAAAGAAATTAATAATATCAAACTCAAAATAAAGCTTTAAAGGCGGTTTACAATTTGCCTTTAACGTTTTCTACAATGTCCCTGTACAAGAATATTACCATAACAATTTTACCCGTAAACGGACTTTATAAGTTGCAGTTACTTCTTTATGTATTTAAATCAATCCATAATATTGGTCACCACACAATTTCTTTTCAACGAAACCAAACAAGATTTAACACCAGAAATAACATGAATCTTAGAATAGCGAGATGTCGGTTGGAATCTACAAAGCAACGCGTTGAATATATGGGTTCTTTTGAGTTTAATAATCTCCCGCAAGATATAAGAAATATTGAAAGAATTTCTGTATTTAAGAATAGAGTGAAAAACTACTTGCTTCGTAATTTAGAAACACTTCTCATATAATTAATGCAAAGTTAAATAAAATTATATTAAAGTGTGTACAAAAAAAAAAAAAACTTTTAAATTTTTTTTTTTTTTTTTTAAATATTTTTATAATCTTTCTTTTTTTTTATTATAACTATCATATGAACAATTTTGATTTTTAGTTGAACTGTTAATTTTTAATTTTTTTTTTGACATTCTTTAATTAGGCTTGAGTTCATCAAATTTAATTTTCATTAAATTATTTTCACTGAGGGAAGGAATTTTACAACTTGGAATTTTTATTAAAATTTATTGATAATTTTTCTTGGCTGAGCTGGGATTTGAATTTAATTGTTAAAAAATTAAAGACTGTAAATATTTTGCCAGCTCGCCTCAATAATGTCCAAGTGACGCTGAGGCAATTCATTATTTTGTTGTATATTATATAAATAGAGTTTGAATAAATAATAAAAAAAAAAAAAAAAAAATTAAATTCAGTACTGATTGTCCGCCAGCAAACAAATTGATCATATCAAACAACACATTTGTAAGTTTGAACTTTTCTTGATGTTCAGCTTCAACCAATAGGTTTAAATGAAACTTGACCACCAGCAAAAGAGGCATAAGCATAAATTAAAATATTTTTTCAATCAACACCGTTATTTGAAACAATTAAAAAATTGTTTGAACATTTTAAATATTTTAAAGTTTGTGTGTATGTTTCCATATTTGCAAATTTACACACAAACATCACAATTTTTCTTTTCAATTAAGGGAAATTTATTGGAACAAATAAAAAAAATTTTTTGAAACAGCAGTATTGAATTAATTGAAAAAATTTTGGTGAACATTTTTTCTGTGTGGAAGCTTTATCAATGAATTGTCTTACTAAATTAAAGAGTTAGAAAAAATTTTAGTTTTCGTTATTAAAACTTTACAAATCCAACATTTGTATGTTAATTTTAACATTTTGACCTTAAACCAGTAAAAGTGCTGTATTTGGATCTGTCGAATCTTAAGCCCCACACGAGCTCGACGTTTTGTTACTCACAAATCACAACTAATTGAAAATTTTTAATTTCTTGTGATGTATTCGATGTGTTCTATTTCTTGTGATGCACATTTTTTTAAGTTAGTGTCAAATTGTATCTATTGCAGAGATGTAATTTCCATATTTATACCCACACCGCAATAGTGGGGAGGGTATTATGCATTTGTGCTGATGTATGTAACGCCTAAAAATATTGGTCCTAGACCCACCTTAAAGTATACCGATCGTCTTAGAATCACTTTCTGAGTCGAACTAACTATGTCCGTCCGGCTGGCTGGCAGGCTGGCTGGCTGGCTGGCTGTCCATGTAACCTTGTGCGCAAGGTACAGGTCGCAATTTTGGAGGTAATTTGATGAAATTTGGGTCATAGGTTCTTATTGGCACAAGGGCCAAGCCGAATCGTAGGACCACGAGGGAAGATAGGGGGAAATTTCTTCCTCTCAGAAACTATCAAACCCATTTCAACGAAATTGAAAACATAGATAGAACCATATCTATATGGACACAGAATGTATGCATTTTTTAAAAAATAGGACCACGAAGGGAGATAGGGGCAATTTCTGCCTCTCAAACCGATTTTAATGAAATTTAAAACATAGATAGATCCATATCTATAGGTAGGGGGCAATTTCTGCCTCTCACAAACTTTTAAACCAATTTTCATGAAGTTTATAAACATAGATAAATCCATATTTATATGGACACATAAGCATAATGTGTTTTTAAATACTGTGGTGTAGGGTATCATATGGTCGGGCTTGACCGACTGTTCCGTTTTACTTGTTTTTAATAAAATTACATGTAAATGCCTATTTCTTCTTAAAAGCCAGTCATTTGTCCATTTGCTTTATTTTAATTTCGTTTTTGTTGTTATGTACACAAATAAATTATCAAAAGTGCAATTGCATCATTCGCTTTACAATTTATGTTTTCTTTTTGACTTTTAATGTTATTGTGAGAAATGGTACGCGAACAAATCACTCGTGTGTGGGCAGCTTTATACACTTATTGCCACGTCCCATCCCAGGCGGAAAAAGACAATCACCTCGACGCTGTGCCGACGTTGCAGGGGGTACTATAAACATCAATACAACGTACTTTTAACCAAATTTACAATGTTGTCACAATATTAAAATGATAACGCCAAATGTGCGTCTTCCGATTCTTCTTTTTAGTGTTCTCACAGTACTGTAAAATTAAATTTTCAATGTTGGATTCACGATTTTACAACGTAGTCACAACCGTCTTCCGACTCTTATTTTCAATATTGTTACAAATATAAATTCTCTAAATAAACAAGCAAAAATTTGTATATTTTCTAACCTAAAATAGTTATTGTGTTTTAATTTTAATACGACTCTATTAAATTAATAAGACTAAATTTTTGTATATAAGTTAACAAACTCTTAATTATAATTTTGGTTTTTTATATTAATATTGGACGGTTGCAATTCTTAGAATTGCGACCGAAAAATAATGAAATGAGTTTGCTGTTACATTTTTAATTCAGCTTAAAATGCATTTTACAATTTTTTGCTTGCTTCTTAATTATTTTAAAAAGAACCAAATAAATGCTGACTATGCGTCTGCATTTATTTGTTTAATTCTTGGGTGTGGTTTCCTCCGTCATAGCTAACAATATTAAAATGAGTTTTTAACAGGTCTTCGTATGAAGACAAGCTCATCTAAATATAAGTAAAATAAACAATAAAACATTTTATCAAAAGTAAAAAGAAACAAAAAAAATCTTACAAGTGTTTTTATTTTAACCGGATAAAAAAATTAGTAAGTGGCGCCCAACGTAAAAGGACAAATTAATTATAAAAAAAATCCTTATAGTGAGGATCAAATTAATTGCCCAACAAAAAAGGACAAATTAATTATAAAAAAAAATCCTTATAGAGAGGATAAAATTAATTGCCCAACGTAAAAGGACAAATTAATTATAAAAAAAATCCTTATAGTGAGGATCAAATTAATTGCCCAACAAAAAAGGACAAATTAATTATAAAAAAAAAATCCTTATAGAGAGGATAAAATTAATTGCCCAACGAAAAAGGACAAATTAATAATAAAAAAAATCCTTATAACGAGGATAAAATTATTTGCCCAACATAAAAAAACATAATTAAAATATCCTAATAATAAGGATTAAGAAAAACGTATTTAAAAACTAAAAGTGTATTAAGAATAAATTAATGATAAAAAATATAAAGGAAAGTTTATAAATACTTTGTTTTTTGAAAAAAAAGGAAAACTAAAATACTGTGCTTTTAAAAAAATTTTTTTTATAAACTTATTTACATAATTACTAAAATCTATGAAAATTTGTTAAAAATTTGTTTAAAATAAGAGAAAACTAAAATATTATGCTGTAGAAATTTTATAAATTTGGTTACATACAGAAAACAAAAACTAAAATATTGTGCTGTAAAAATTTCATAAATTTGTTTACATAATTACTAAAATTTATGTAAAAATGTGTTAAACGAAAAGAAAAACTAAAATATTGTGCTGTAAAAATTTCATAAATTTGTTTACATAATTACTAAAATTTATGTAAAAATTTGTTTAAAAGAAAAGAAAAACTAAAATATTGTGCTGCAAAATTTTTATAAATTTGTTTTTACATTAACACTGAAATTTATTTAAAAATTGGTTTAAAAGAAATGATAAACCAAAAACTTTTAAAGAAAAACTGTGCAAAGAAAAACGAATAAACTGTGTGTGAGAAAAACAAGCTTAGTAAGAACAGTGGAAGATTCAACTTTTAAGCCTTGAGGAGCATCCATCTGAAGGACGACAATGAAGACGTTTATCTACCTGTAAGCCAACAATTATTTTAAGATATTGCAATTACTTATAATCTATTTAATAAAGTATTAATTAGTAAATAAAATCAGAAAAGAGAAAAAGAACAATAAAATTTTTTTCATAGTATTCATAAATCTTTAGATTCTTTACAAAATTTTATTAAAAAAGAAAAATTGTAAGAGAGAAAGGAAAGATGGCAAACCAAAACAATTTAGTCCGACCTGCTGTCTTAAACCAGCTACCTGCATCAGCAGGAATAAGCCAGGCTCAATTTGACCAATTACAAAGTAATTTATTAGGGTCTTTAAAACAATTATTTTTAACCGAGGGTAGGACATTAGTTAATAACGTTATCAATCCGACGGAAGAATTCGCTAACTTACCCGACCAAGCAATAGATGAAAGGTACAATAATAATTTAGAAGATTTAGAAAAGGTACCCGACATAGTGAAAAGTTTAAGGGAATTTTCAGGAAAACATACAGAATTTAGTTCTTGGAAAAAGAGTGTGGAGAGGGTACTATCAATATACGATAGTTCCAGAGGCACTCCCAAATATTACGCCATTATTATGACAATTAGGAATAAGATAATAGGAGAGGCTGACGCAGCTTTAGAGGCATACAACACGCCACTCGAATGGCGTTCAATAGCAGCATGCTTAACCCATCACTACGGTGACCAGCGTGACCTAAAGACATTAGAGTATCAATTACTGTCATTAGTACAGGGCAACTCATCGGTCAATGACTTTTATCAAGCAGTTTATGCTCACCTCACCTTAATCCTTAATAAAATTTCATGCATGGAGGCAAGCAATGAGTCAATCAAATTGCTGACACAAACGTACAGAGAGAAAGCCCTAGACACATTTATCAGGGGGCTTAAAGGGGATCTACCAAGACTACTGGGTGTCCGAGAACCCAAGGATCTCCCTCACGCATTGTACCTTTGCCAGAAATTGGACAACCAGACAAACAGAAATAGTTTAGCAGGAAATTACATAAGAAATCAGGGACAGCCGATGTCACTACCCAGAAGAAATACAATTCAGCAAACACCAAAACACCTTGCGTCTTATTTAACATACTACCCTCAATATTCCCAAAAACCTCAATTTACACCTAATTATATGCAAAGACAGCAAATGAACTCACACCAAGGGAACTACCAGCAACATGGTCATGTATTGCCTCCACGACCACCAAAACCTGCACCACGACCGGAACCCATGGAAGTAGACGAGAGCTTGAGAACAAGACAGGTTAACTACACGAATAGGCCTGTCGAAAATAGGAAATGGAGAATACCCCAACAGCAACAACAACCAAACCAATACGGACCACCAAATAAAATGCAACGTAACTACCACATCAGAACACAACCCATGGATTATACACCACAACAAGACACGAACGAAAATTCGGGTAACTACCAGGTAGAAGAGGACACATCAACGGAGGACAACTACCAATTCCCTGAAGAATGCGGAAGCAACATGGCAACAATAGATTCCGAAGACGACGTAGTAACAAACCTTAGCGATATTCATTTTTTAGAATGAGGAGTTCCTCATTGCCATATCTAGAGTGCCGAATGAGGAACGGGAAGTTATTAAAAATACTAATAGATACAGGGTCCAATAAGAATTACATAAAAACTGGAATTATAGCAAAACCAATAGAAAATAAAAACTCATTCACCGCTAACTCCGTCGCGGGCGATATCGAAATTACACACCATACAAATGCTAACCTTTTCGGTCTTAATAAAACAATTATATTTTACATTCTCCCGTCACTCTCATCTTTCGATGCGATTCTAGGTAACGATACGCTTAAAGAGCTATCGGCCGTAATAGACACAGAAAACAATATTTTGAGGATCAAAAACCTCAAATTTCGGTTAAAACAATTTCAGTCTCAAGACATAAATAAAATAAGTATTCAAACACAGCACCTTGATTTACAAACTACACAAGAATTGTCAAATATAATAAGGCAATTTAAAGACCTCTTCACAGAACCAAATGAAAAATTAACCTATACATCTAAAGTAATAGGAGAAATCCGTACGGCCTCCGATACGCCGGTTTACAGTAAGTCATACCCTTACCCTATGCACCTCAAAGACGAAATAAATTCACAAATAGAAAAATTACTTACTGATGGTATTATAAGACCTTCACGATCTCCATACAACTCCCCTGTATGGGTCGTCCCAAAAAAAATAGATCAATCAAATGAAAGGAAATTCAGAATGGTAATAGATTACCGCAAACTAAATTCAGTAACCATCGCGGATACATACCCAATACCTGAAATCAATGAGGTCTTGTCACAATTAGGGAAGAATAAATACTTTTCAATCTTAGACCTGAAAAGCGGTTTTCATCAGATTCCTCTGAAGGAATCTGACATTGAAAAGACTGCTTTCTCAGTCAACAATGGTAAATACGAGTTTACTCGTTTACCATTCGGACTCAAAAACGCACCTTCTATCTTCCAACGAACATTGGATGATATTTTAAGGGACCATATCGGCAGGCGATGCTTCGTCTACATAGATGATATCATCATTTTTAGCAAAGACAAACGGAGTCACCTACAGGACATAGAAACTATTTTCAAAACTCTTCGCGATGCTAACATGAAAGTGCAAGTCGATAAATGCGAATTTTTAAAAAACCATGTAGAATTCCTTGGCTTTATCGTGTCTGAAAACGGTATAAAAACCAATCCAGCAAAAGTAGAGACCATCACAAATTTCCCTGCACCAAAAACATTAAAGGACTTAAGATCCTTTCTTGGACTTTCAGGGTATTATAGACGTTTTGTCAAGGATTACGCCAAATTAGCGAAACCCTTGACAACCCTTTTAAGGGGGGAAGGGGGACAAGCGTCCAAAAACATCTCGAAGAAAACGCCAATAAAACTCAATAATGACGCAAAGGAGGCTTTGGATAAAATAAAAGCAGCACTCACTGAAGAAGTGATACTTCATTACCCTGATTTCACTAAGGAATTCCAGTTGGCAACGGACGCATCGGAGTACGCCATAGGAGCTGTACTGTCTCAAAACGATCGACCGATAACGTTCATATCCAGGACTCTTAGTAAAGCAGAAGAGCATTATGCCACCAATGAGAAGGAGATGCTGGCAATCATCTGGGCACTCAACTCATTAAGAAGCTATCTCTATGGTTCAGCAAAGGTTAAAATAGTTACGGACCATCAACCTCTAACGTACGCGCTAAGCAGCAAAAATAATAACAACAAAATGAAGCGCTGGAAAGCTATTTTGGAAGAGCATAACTACGAACTGCACTATAAACCTGGACGGACAAACCTTGTTGCTGACGCTTTATCGCGACCTCCTCAAATAAACTCGATGACTACTACAGTCCATAGCGATAATACTTCGTCACATCACCTTATACCAATAGCTGACGAACCAATTAACGTTTTTAAAAATCAAATTTTTTTGGGACTGGGACAGAATCCCTCATATAAATTTCAGATAATATTTCCCACTTATCACCGGCACATAATCTATGAAACGGATTACACAGAACAGAAATTAATAACCATTCTTAAAAAATACCTTAATCCCTCAGTCATAAATGGGCTGAACACCACTGAATCCATCCTTGGAAAGATACAGGAAATATACCCCGAACATTTTTATAATTACCGTACCAGATTCACTAGGAAAATTGTAACAGACGTAACAGATGAAGGAGACCAGGAAAAGGAAATACTGAACGAACATCAACGCGCACACCGTAATGCTACCGAAAACAAGAACCAATTAATCGAAAGAGTTTATTTCCCAAAAATGGCCGCTAAAATCAGAAAAATAGTCAATCAATGTAAAATTTGTAAAGAACAAAAATATGAACGACATCCACAGAAACCATTACTTAGTGAAACGCCTATTCCCGAATACCCTGGACAGATAGTTCACCTTGACATCTATCTTACTAACCAAACCGCAGTCTTAACAGCCATAGATAAGTTTTCTAAGTATGTAACGGCGAAGATCATCAAATCCAGATCAACACAAGATATTAAGGAACCTCTGCGTGAAATCTTAGTAAACTTAGGACCTCCCGAATGGATAATTATAGACAACGAAAAATCACTCGGATCTGCACCGATAAAGCATATGCTGGAAGATAAATTTGGAATCAAAATATTTAAAGCTCCGCCTTACACTAGTACTGTTAATGGACAAATTGAAAGATTCCATTCGACACTTTCCGAAATAATGCGGTGCGTGAGGGCAGAAAAAATACATGATTCTTTTAAGGAACTGCTCGAAATTTCTATTAGCAGGTACAACTATTCAATCCATTCTACCACCGGGAAAAGACCAGTGGATACGTTTTTTGGAAGAGTAAAGCCAGACAAACTAATGGAAGAAAGGAAGAACAACATACAAAAACTAAAGGAAAAACAGGAAACAGATTTAGCCTTTCACAACAAAAATAGAACACCTCCTAAGCAATACTCCCCTGGAGACATAGTCTATGTAAAAACCAATAAAAGAATAGGGACTAAACTATCACCTAGATATAAGCAAGAAAAAGTAGCAGAAAATCTCAATAGCACAATTAAAACTGTAGCCGGTCGAATAGTCCACAAAAGCTTGATAAGAACATAATATTCTTTTCATTTACAGGTTCCTTTTGCAAATCATAAAAGCCGACATACAGATTCTCGACTACACTAACTCTGAAATAGTGACATTTCAAACGGGTCGAGCGTTAATACAAAACGGAACATTCAACTTAATACACATAATCGACATCGGAACGTATGAACGAGAACTAAAACTTATGAGTGAGCATATCAATTTCAAAATAAAGAAATCCAACCCCCTCATGCCATTCCTCCAACTCGAAATAGAGGAGCTGAACAACTTGATAAGTCGAATCAAGCCCCTCAAAAAGTATAAAAGATCAATTAACGAAATTGGCACCGTATGGAAGTGGATAGCGGGCTCACCGGATCGGACAGATTTTAGCATTTTGGCAGATAAAATAAATGATAACTTACGACAAACGGAGAACCAAATTATTATAAACAGACTCTTTGAACGGAAACTTAACGAACTGACAAACTTGACGAACCAGATAACCAGGAACATTCAAACTAACGATATAGAAAACAACTCCGCACTTAAATTTAAATTTGAATTACAAATACTTAAAGAAGAAGTATCTAACATTGAACAGGCATTATTATGGTCTAAAGCAGGTATTATAAATTCTTTCCTATTCTCTCATAACGAAATGGAAATCTTAAGCGAATTAATTGTAGAACAAAATTTTCCTTATAATAATTTAGAACAATGCTTAAAATTTGCGAATATTAAAGTAGCCTCAAATAATTCCATTTTATTATATGTAATAACCTTGCCTAAAGTAAAAAAACTTCATTGTGAAACTATGCTAATTAAACCTATTAAAACAGGAAACACCATTATAAAATTAGAATATGAAACTATAATGTCTTGTCAAAATCAAATATTTGAAATAAGAAACCCATGTCAAAGCTATGACGAACTAAATCTATGCCAAAAAGAAAATATAGAAGAAATAACTAACACAAGTTGCATACCCAATCTGCTTAAAAGTAGCCCCTCCACGTGTAAAAAAAGCAATAATCTTGACGTCTCTTCCTTGGAAGTCATTCAAGATGGTATTCTATTATTTAACCAATATAATGGTACAATACTAGTGAATGGCAACCATGTCGATATGCATGGGACATTCGTAGTCCAATATCAAAATGCCACTATTACTGTCGGTAATGTTTCGTTCTCCCACTATGAAAAGGAGACATATAGACCACTACCTGCTATCCTAAGCTCATTAAATTCAACACACTATTTTGAAGAAACTTTGTCCCTCCAACTTATCAAACAATTACATTTAAATAATAGTCATACGATTCAATTGATCGATAGGAAAAATACTATTAATCTGTGGGAAAGTTCATTTGCTCTATTAATATGCGTGATAATTGTAATTGTCATTGTTTTCAAATGCGCAACAAACGGAAGATACGAATTTAAATCCACCCAACCTGGCATTTCTCCGATTTATTCAGAAATACAAAAAAGGGCTAACACATTAGAATACAATAGTGTAGAAATCGGTCAACCAATTCCCCTTACAAACGAGGACGTTTGCATCTAAGGGGGGAAGAGTTAACAAACTCTTAATTATAATTTTGGTTTTTTATATTAATATTGGACGGTTGCAATTCTTAGAATTGCGACCGAAAAATAATGAAATGAGTTTGCTGTTACATTTTTAATTCAGCTTAAAATGCATTTTACAATTTTTTGCTTGCTTCTTAATTATTTTAAAAAGAACCAAATAAATGCTGACTATGCGTCTGCATTTATTTGTTTAATTCTTGGGTGTGGTTTCCTCCGTCATAGCTAACAATATTAAAATGAGTTTTTAACAGGTCTTCGTATGAAGACAAGCTCATCTAAATATAAGTAAAATAAACAATAAAACATTTTATCAAAAGTAAAAAGAAACAAAAAAAATCTTACAAGTGTTTTTATTTTAACCGGATAAAAAAATTAGTAAGTTATACAGCGTTGTAGCGGTATAGAATTGTTATAAACGCGGTATTAGGAAATAAAGGTTTAATTCTTGTATATACAGTATTGTAGCGGTATAGTTTTGTGGTAAATACGACTTTAAAAAACAAAAGTCGTATATTTGTATTAAGGGTGTTGTACCAGTGTTGAATCTTATTTAAAATCGGTATTAAAAAACTAAGGTTGTAATTTTGTATCTACAGTGTTGTGATGGTACCATATTTTTGGTAGAGTCACAATTTTGTATTTACAGGGTTGTGGCGGTACATAATATTTAGAAGAGTCGTAATTTCTGGCTTGGATGTTATGATAAAAGTTTGTGCTGATATGTGTCACATAAAAATATTTGGTTGATAACTGTTTAGTATACCTTTAGACTCAGAATCACTTTCTAAATCGACCTATCGATGTCCGCCCGTCCGGATGGCTGGCTTTCTGATCGCCATGTTAACATTTTCTGCCTGTTTCGTAAATAATTTTATAAAATTTGGTACATACGTTTTAATGGTCATCTTATCGCTTAGCCCCCACATTTTTTCGGATTAGATGTTTTGTTGCCATCAACCATTTAAGAAAACAATTATAAAAAATATAAGTATCTAAATTTCGGACAATTTACTCCTAGTTAGGGTTTTTATATTCTGGACTTTTTTATTTTAGTGAGCGATTCCATAAACTTAGATTTCAAAAAACAAATCTTGATACAAATTACGGTAAAAATAACGTATAATTTTCCAATTAATTGTATTTAATAAATCTTTTGCTAATTTAAATTAAAGAAAGCGAATCTTACATCTATAACTACAAAAATTTCTTGTAAGTATTAGTTTATTATCAGCATTTGTTTATCTTATTTATGGTTTTATAACTACCCTAAAACGGCATACACACTATCGAACATGAATGACAATCAACTGCTAAACATAAAACAATTTGACTGACGAAATTTTTGACTCTCATGTTCGATAGTGTGTACCCTTAAAGTGTACACAGCAGGTATAGTTAATGTGTTTATGACTATCCTAAGTGTAAACACAAGATAAGAGTTTTTCTTGTACTTAATCTGTTTGTGATTACATGTTCAATTAGTTTGAACATTTTTTTGGGCTGTCTTGTAAACTGTGTCGAGTACATAATATTTTTTTATAATTTGTGGTAAAATGTAGATCTCTTTTCTTTTCATTATAATTATTTTCTTATTTCTACTTTGATAAGTCTGTGGTTTTCATGGGCAACCATGTATGTCTATTTTTTCGATTTTGAATTGTTGATGCCATATTGCTAAATTTAAAGCGCTCTTTATATTTTTTTAAAAATTTAAAAAAACAGATAGACCCATTCCGATGTTTTAACTCAATTACAAAGTTCAAAAGGTGCAATATCTAACCCATAGTTTGCTCTGGAATGGTTTTTTCGGCTCTCCTGAAAAATTTTATTTTAAGACATACGCGGTTGCCCATGAAAACCACAGAAGTATGACACTAATAACACAACAAGGTTTTGGACTGGAGCAACCAAATATCTTTCCTTGGGCAATTTGTTGCGCTAAATTCGAATCTGTAATTGGGGTTTCTGTATCACGTCAGGTTTTCGAGATACAAAAAAAAAATGTTTTAGTTCGTTTCTTACGCAAAAAAATTACTAGTTTATTTAAAAATCATTGAATTTTCAAAAGTGAATGGCGTTTTTTGAGCGTCGTTTGTGTTTCGTTAGTTTGGTTACACGTATTAGAGTCCAGCAATAGTCTCCCAGCATGCTTTTGGCTCAAAATCCTTGATAAATTCTTTCAATTTCCATTAAATCCTTGCTCGCGTCCACAGCACCTAATTTTTTTCTTTGGAAAAATTTAAATGCGAATGATGAATATGCAAAACATTGTCCAAGTTTCTGACTTCAAAACCAAAATAATGTAAATATACATACATATTTTAATAATTTTGATATTGCATATCCTTTTTTTCCAACCAAAAATATTCATCACACACAAAGCAAAAATAGCTTTAATCCGTAACACACGATCTTCCTGATATGCTGAAACGCTTCTATTATGAAGATTCTGTCAAATAAATAATTGTGAAATTGTAGTGTCAGTATTGACTGTTTTAGAGTATTGCCAGCATGCGATAAAAAATGAGCAAGACGTGATAGCCCAATTTTGATGCCAGATTCGCGCACCCAGATTAGTTTAAAAGCATGCTTCGTTTTCCAAATTTGTAGACCAGTGTAATTATTACAACATGAAAAAATATATACAACGATTCAATTAAAGAATTTAAGAAAGGTCATTTCAGGTTTTCCATTTTAGGAAGGATGTTGAGTCTGGATTTAACAAAAAAGATGTGAAGCCATTCTAAGCAATTCTATTGAAGTCTCTATACTCAAAATAGTAAGACCATAACGTGTATAAGTTCTTATTATCTGAAAATCTACTAAAGACGTCTAACCATGATTAATATCAAAATGTGTATGTTTCGTTTTATGGCATATAGACCCCTTTCATCTGGTACATAACAAGATCTCATGAGATACTCTTTCATAGAGTTGAACAATTTGGAGTTGAAAATTTAAGAAAAAAATCGTAAAGTAACCTTCCAAATAATGCCAGATTTAATAAGATTGGTAAACCAAACCAAAAAGAACTTTTAAATCGCATTTTATTATATCAATAAAGAGCGACTTTAAATCACCCATCTCAGAAATAATCTACACTTATTATATTTAAGTGCGTTAAACACGTATGCTCCCATACCACCACGAACATTCAATCTATCATTCTTAATCAAAGAAATCCAAACCAAATATCCGAGATGGCAAAAAATCCAATTTCCCATTTACAATATTTTTAAAATTCTTCGAAAGTTTATGCAAGGATAAATTATGGAAAAAACTACCACTTATAGCAGGACCAATGTTACCTTACCTATTGACATAAGAAAGATTCATGCTTAAGGTAGTGAACCAAAAGTTAAGAATATTTCTTATAAAATCTAATTCAAATAATATTATTCTGAAATTATAAAATCCACCATCAAATTTTAAAACACAATAAATATAATACATGACAACAATATAATACATACAACAAACACGGTAGTTTGAATTCAAATTTAAAATGACTTGAAATCAAACCTTTTTTCAAACGAAATTAAACGGCAAAGATTTCTGGAGAGATTGTGTGAAACATGTCAAATCAACCTGTCCGTGAACGTGGGCTCAATTCCCCGGTCAGTCAAGAATGAAAAATTGTCAATAAATTTTAATTGAATTCATGTTGAAAAATTCCTTTCTTAATAAAAATAATTTAATGAAAATTAAATTTAATGAAGATTTAGCCTTGTTAAAATATGAAAATTTGGATAAAAATATTTTTTTTTAATTTAAATTCATTCACCACAGCTGCAGTTAAAAAATGAAATAACGTTCGTTCGGTCTTAAAATTTTTGGAAACACGAAATATTTGGCTCCTTTTTATTTTGAGGATTATCATGGAACTTCGCAGCGTCGTGATCTTACAACAAACTTATAACATGCCATTATATTCTCCCCTCTCATCAAAAAACTCAGACTTTCTGGAAGAAAACTTTCATAGTGTGAACCCAGACTAAATTTGTTTTTTTTTTTAATTTTTGAGTTTGATAATAGTACAGTTTTATTAGTCAAAATTATTTATTTATTGTTCAAATAGTATAGTTTTATTATTTTAAAAGAACAAACAAGAAATTTTACTTAAATATAAAAGAAAAAAAAAAAAAAAAACTAAATTTAAATATTAAAAAACGCAAAAAGAAATATTTTAGACAACTCTTGTTACAATACAAAAAAATTAACTAAAATATATCAAGAATATATTCCATGTATGTGTCTTGTTAAGAACCTTAAGTCTATTTTTTAATTTGAAATTTCCTTTTTTAAATGTTAACAAGGAAATGGTTTTTTTCTCAACTTTTACCTCCTTCTTTTATTACTACTGCAAAAAAAAAAAAAACGACAAGAATATTCAGTAAGTTTCCAATACTCTCAAATATATTTCGACCGCCAGTAAACTCTTAATTATCCCTTGCCGCATAGTTGGGACTACTGGTCGAATAATCTGGACTAGTTGGTGAATAAGCATGTGGGCGTGCAATTGGTGTATACCTGGGTGAAGTTCGTGAATAATTTCTAATTGGTGTGTAAGTCGGGGAAGACGCGCCAATATTTGAATAACGAGGCGACGTGGCTAAATCACTAGAACCAGTAGGATTAGCTGCCGAGTATTGTGAAGAAGACTCCGAAAATACTGGAGAACGAGGTAAATAAGTAGGTGAAGCTGTAAAATAATCTGGAGAGTTAGGTCTATATTGTGGAGAACCAAATGAACGTGAAGATTGTGAATACTTGGGTGAAACTGGAGTATATTCTGGAGAACTAACGCTATATTGCGGATAACGGCAATTAACATCATAAAAAGTTGGAGACCATGAATTCTGAGGTGAATCTGAAGAATATTGTTCAGAGCTAGGGCTGTGTTGTGGAGAACCCGGCGATCCTTCGTATGTAGGTGTTGAATATTTGGGTGAAGTAGGTGAATATTCCACTTCAGCTTGCGAATAAGATGGTGAGTCGGCTGAAACATTTGGTGAAGCTAAACAATTTGGAGAAGTGATAGAATTAGCTGGCGTCACCGGGGTATTAGTGGGCGATGGAGGTGAATACAAAGCCGAAGTAGACGGATGGGAAGGCGAATTCGGTGAAACATTTGAAGAAGTGGCTGAGTTTTCACTTGTTGGCGAATACATAATTAAATCGCTGCTCGTAAATAAATGTTAATTAGGATGTTTCCTCTTTGAGTATAATTTTCTAACTAATTTTATTTAATGAATCTTGACATTACTTTAAATTAAACAAATCGAATTTTACATCTAGAAACACAAACGTTTCTGGTATTAGTTTATTATCACAATCTGTTTATCCTATTTATGGTTTTTATGAATACCCCGTGTGCACAGCAGGTATAGTTTATTTTATTTTTGACTATCCAAGACAAGTGTAAACACAAGATAAGTGTTTTTGTCCTAAATCTCTTTATAATATTGAATTGGCTTGAACATGCGACAATTTATTTTGAGATAATTTCTGGTTCTTATCTTTAAGTAAGATTATTAAACGTTGTTGTTTCATTATTTTTAATCGTTTTCTAAATATTTTCTCCGCCACCACGATAAATCACACAGAAGGAATCATTTTACACGATAATCAAACAAATTGTTAAGGTTCACTAAACAAATTTCTTGACGTTGTTAGCGATATCAATTAAGTACTGAAAACACATTTTTTGATTAAAAAATACTTTTTAGTAACTAAATATTTCACAACTTACGTAAGTTACCCTCGTGTGTGGTTTTCCACACATATGTAGTTTCTATGTAATTTTCTCTAGAGAAAAAATTTTCTGTCGACAAGTGTGTATACTTTCGGTATTGATGCAAATTGCATGCAATGTATGTTTTATAAAGTGAGTGCTTTTATAAAATACACACAAGCTTTGATTGTTTGGTTGTTGATCACCAACGGGATAAATACATCATTAATGTTACTTAAATCATGACTTTGATTACATACGAACTATGGCGCCACAGAAAAGTAGACAGACATTGCATATGTATGATAAACAACACACGAGGGTAACTTACGTAAGTTTTTCTGAGGGTGATTTGATCAGGAAAAGTTTTCGTCATACGAAATTTTTTCAGTTTTTTTAAAAGAAAACAACTTGTTAAGTGCGTAAAAATTTACTTTCAACTGAAGCAAATTTATGAAAGTGATAAAAGAAATTAAAACCGAAATGGTCACTCGGGTGGGTATTTGTCAGGCGAAGGCTAAACTATTGTGGGATATAGAAAGCACGCAGGAACAAAAGGTAAAACAAAAAACTGCAATTGTTAAATGATGTTCATCCCTTACCCATATATTCCTAATAAATTGCTTAAACTCCTATTATGAGTTACATTTGATAAACGATTTTCGCTGGCTATCGAACATCGACTATCGAATGTTAATTTGGTATTATGAGTTGGCAGCACTGTCGAAAATTTCGTTGGGCATCGAATTTTTCGACGAAATCAAATTTGCTTTCGACGGTGCAAATAAATGCACAAAACTTGTTGAAAATGTAACTATTTGTAAATTTTTTTGTGTTCGTATACCAAATACCATATTCTTGACCAGTGTTGTTAATTTTAGGCAAGTCCAACGTCGTTAACAGCAATTGGAAACGCTCATATTCCTTATGGAACAAAATTCTTTTTTGATCAAATGATTTGCAGCAAAGTTCAGCATGTAAAAAAGTGGGATGAAACTAGGCTTGCCAACCGTACTTTATAATAAAGTATTGTACGTTATTTCGAGTAATTGTACTCTATACTTTATGAGAACAATAAAGTACGCGAAAATACTTTATTTCGCATGATTTGATTTATCTAGAATAGATTCAGGTTATATTAGTTTATAATATAATTATAATACTTATGGCTAATAAATCACAGATAGTTTAAACGCTGGTTAAGTTGAATTTATATGTAGTTTTAACTCAACAACTATAAATCAGTGCCCCATGTATTATATGTTGTTAAAAAAATAACATGTGGCTGCACTACGATAAATCTTATTAAATTTATATGGTCTGTATTGGCAGTTTAAACGCCCAATTTTATGCGTTTAAAGATGGTTTATATTTTGAGTGATTTATAGATTTGTTGGATTAAAAACATTTTAAACTAAAAATAGAGCTTAACTTGCTCTGATTTTTTAGCCCTTATTGTACAAGTTTTTTTTAGAAAAACTAAAGAAGAACTAATTAATATTAGTCAGGGCCATTTGTTGATTTTTTTTTATATTGGTAGGACGATTTTTCGAAAGAAAATAATCTGACAGCACCATTTCACTTGTTTGTTTTCTTTGAGTACAATAACTGCCTGTTTTTAAGACACGAGTGCAAAACTCTTTCAAATTACTGTCGGCTTTTAGATCGCGAGCACAAAAGTGACTCGTTAAACTAACATTTAAAACAAAATTTCAAAATTTTCTTCCTAGACTAGAAATATATTGAATAAAACGTACCATAACACCCAACGAGTAGCCTTAACTATTTCTCGAGATATACTTGCCCCTTATCACCACTTCTTAAGGGGGCTCCCATACAAATATTGCATTTTATGACATGTTTAAATAAATTAAAATTTTTCGACTTTTGTGAATAAAATCAAAAGTTGTTAACAGATTTTAATCATTTATAGCTTATTTTGTATGAAGCTTTGTTTTTTATATGTCTGGAAGAAGCATAGCTGTAATTTTTTATAGATTTTTAACAAACAAAAATTTCGAAATGTTGCTAAAAGTAATTTTTGTTGCAAAAAAAAAAAAAAAATTATATTTCTAAAACGACTGCGCATGTTAGAAAAAATTTAACGTTTAAAAGAAATTTTATTCCAGATTTTCGTTATTTTTAGTAATTTCAATAAACTGAACCCTTTTTGAACCGGTATTGGATTCAGCGTACCCGAATTAGGTTAAAGCGCCAGTTGCCCGGCTTGTCTCAAAAAAAAAGTGTCAAATTCTAGCACATTGTACACAGAAAAAAAATAAAAATTTATTTCAATTAAAAAATTTGTGATATTAATTAAATTTGCAGCAGTAAACAAATTAATAGTATCAATTAAGCAAGTTAATAGTATTAATTAAACGTTTAATTTACTTGATTAAACGTTTAATTCACTTGATTAAATTTTTAATTAAAACTGATTTTATTTTTGATTAATGCTTTAATTGGTGAAAAATTTTCGGAGAATTTTTTCTGTGTAATTGTTTGATAAAACTTTCGAAAAGCAATAAAAAAATTTTTTTTAAGTATAACAATAAAAAGAAATAAATTGTACTTTATATTTATACTGTATACTTTTTTTTCTCTAAACCTTTAATATGCAATGTACTTTAATTGCAACAAAAAAAGTTGGGAACCCTAGATGAAACCCCACAACTATTATTCAGCCGAGGTCACGTTTAACTTTAATTTTATTTTTTAAATTTGTAAACAAAATTTTTTATTTTAAGTGACAGTTGATCGAAAAGGTACAACTTTGAATTAACAAAATCACAATAGTAAATTCTTATCGAGTGCGCGTCATAATAACAAATGAAAATTTGTTCGATCAGCCAATTCGACTGCTGTCGAAAATCGAATTTAGTTCATAATAGGCACCACTTCTCAAATTGCGGTGAAATGCCTTACCATTACTTCTGATTGAAATATTATTTAATTTTTTTTTTTTTTTACACTAATAAACAACCACTTAATTCTTGATAAATACACTGGAATTAATTGTTGAGGGAAAGCTAGATTCTATGCGCATTTCACTGGTTGCTTAGACCAGATCATCAGGAAACCTTGTTCCAAAGATTTTAGAAAAAGCTAAAAATATTATTCAAATAAAACTGTAAAGCGAATAAGAATTATAAACACTCAAAATTCTACTTGTAACAATATCAAAGCTTAAACAAAACACCAACAATAAACAGTGAGTTTATCTTTTCTTACATTCCCCTACAATTTTTCTCTATGACGTGCTAAATTCCCAACTTTGGAAAGAAATTTCTCAAATTTCCCGTCTAAAAAAAAATATTTTTCTGAGTAGAAACCCTACTCCTAATATAGTCACTTTGTAGGATATTGCATAGTCGGGCCTGATCGGTTACACTTTCTTACATGTTTTAAAAAATCCATTAAGTACCGAAAATGACTAAAATTGGTCTAATATTTGACCAAGCCCCGAAAGATGTCTCCAGGATAAGGGTTTGACAGGATAACTTTTACAGAAATGAGCTACTGAAACAAAATTTTCTCAACAAATGGGTTTTCTTTTTTACTTTTTATCTTTTTTTTATTAAGAACATACATTTCTCCACCTTTAACATTTTTTTCATAACATTGTTCGACATACATATAAAAATTTACGGACCTTAAAAGAAAAAATTATACATTTTTAAAAAAACTATAAGCAATTCAATTTAAATTTATACAAAAAAATCATTATCATTGCCATCACTCTGATTTTTATTACCTTAAACAAGAAATAAATTTTGATATTCGAAAATTGGCAGTTAATGACATTTGGCTGATCTTCAAAATATTGCATTTATTGCTTATTCCAATTTCACCACTATAAACGGCAAAATACTCATTCAAAAGTTAATAATATAAACAATTTTATGTTTGAAACAATAGAAAACCCATTACAAAATTATGATGCCATTTGAGGCGTAGGAAGAAATTCATTGCAAAAGTGTAAAAAAACGTGAGAAATTTTTTTAATTTATTACGTATAGTTTTTTAAACAATTTATTTATATTACCGCGTTGTTTTTTTCTTTTTTTCTTCTTTAAAATATTCGTTGCTAAAATGTGTACATGGAAGTCATACAAACATTTTCCCTACTCAGACGTCGATTTACATACATACATGTGTATTTATAATATTCGTTATATTTATGAACGTTTGCTGGTACGTTATGAATTATAATTGTTTTAATTTTTGATGGTGTTGAACTTGAGTAGTTGAAATATTTTTGAATGAAATATTAACGTTAAAATTAATGGAAAGAAAAAAATGTTTACACTTACGCGTGGATATAAGCTTTTCAGGTGTTCAAACTAGTGTTCGAAAATAAGCACTAAAAACGCTAATAGTGTTTGTGTAGAATAATCATTAAAAAATAACGTTTCGCTGTTTGGCATCTTTCGAACACAAAAATATGAGAAACATTTAATTCCATCCGTTTTTTTTTAAACCACGAACTTAATTGTCTTCGGTTCACCTCATTAATGTTCGTTCGTTTATGTTGGGCGTAGCGCACTTTTGGCTGGTAAAAAAACAAAACTTTTTTACAAAAACAAAAAGCCAGCAAAATTATTTTACACAAAGAAAACATATACACAATACACACAAGCTGTTCGTGCGAAGGTCGTTGCTAAAATTTTTGGTTTTTTTTTCATTTCTTTATCAATGTAAAAAAAGAAACATTATAGAACAGCGGTCATCACAAAGAGAGACAGTTAAAATTGTGTATGTAGTGGTGAGTGCAAAGAGAGGAAAATAAATTTACTCGTTTGAGACATTAACTATGTGTTTTGTTTTTGTTTTTTAAAACTATGGCTTTTTACAATTGTTTCGTTAACCTTCGTGTTGTGTGTGTGTGAAATTCACGAACAGTGCCCGGCCCCCGGGTGCATAGCGTGATGATCGTTGTTATAGAACATTCAAATATAATGTTTGTCTACAGTATCACTACAATGTTTTTGTTTTTTTTTTTTTTTTAACGAAGAACAGGACAATACATATATAATGTTCGGCTCTTCCTTAAAAATAGTTACGAACGGTATTAACACTAAAAATTATATATCGTTCCTGGGTGTATGAGCCGAACGCTCAATAATGTTCCGTTCATTTTCGAACACTGGTTTAAATGCCTCTTTTTCTCTGTACAAACATTAACTTAACTTAATTTTTTCTTAAGCCTTTTTTAATATGTGGTGGTGGAAAAAATATATTTTGTTTGTCATTTTCGATGTTTTAGCTTCCCGAAATCGCATTTGGTCAATTTTGTTGTATGAAATGACACGCTTTTTCTTTGCTGATCCACTCATTTAAAAAGCAACAACAATTTTGTGTATCTTCCTTTAATGCCCTATTGCATAGCCAGTACCCAAAAATCGGCACATACATTCCACAAATAGCGAATGTACTTAATTCAATTGAAATATAACTGCATGGTTTCTTAGGTCTCTTTCATATCAACTGCATGCGCCAATTTTACCGACGGATTTGCAATAATTAGCAACACTGCTAGTCTCTAAGCCATTGGCTTCTCCAAGTAGCTGTAGTTCTTATAGATGTTTTAGAGGCTCAGTGTAATTAAGTCAATCTTGAGCTTTGAAAAACAGTTAAGAAAACTTAGAATGGCTTTTTCTAAAAAACAAAATATTTGTGTCTTTTTTTAAACAGTTTCTTCATTGTAATCTGCAGTTGAAAATTAGGCCATCAATTTCAAAAGTTCCAAATCGGGGTCTTGGTTTCTTAATCACAAAAGCGCTCTGTCGGTATCTTAATGTAATTAGTTGTAATGCTTTTAACTGTACGTGCTAAATAAATTCTGATTGCATATTTGGATTTAGCGTATCGATACGTATCAATTCCACATATCGTCTCCTTAAAGTGTAAACCTGCTAAAAAACTTCTAGAAAATTTAACAGGGCAGACAAAAAACGTCTAATGTTTTCTATTTCTACCTTAAGAAGCAAACCTTTATATATTTTGCTTATTTTCTAATATTCTAAAGAGTCCCAAATCGAAGTAAATGTTTTTTTAGTCCATGTAGCGTCTCTTTATCTTTCTAATGGTATCAAAATGTCATGTACTGTAAGAAATGAATTTAGCAGGTTTACACTGTAAGCCAACGATATACATACATTATTTTGCTCTTATTTAGATGCCGACCAATATAATTCATTATAAACTATAGTTAATTAGTTATTGTAAACTTTAAATTAGCAAACAAAATCTGCTATATTTAAATTCAATTTAGGTCTCCATTTTATATAACCAAGCAAGGTTGCCTCACTATCACAACAATACAATAACAACAAGCAAAACAATAACAGTCAGCTGTTTTTTTTGAGACTACCTTGTTAATAAACATGTACACTTTTTCATGAAAATCTTTTTTGGATGTAGTAGTGCTATCATCTTAATTAAATAAGAATTTTAATTTTAACTTATAATAGCATGGTTAGTTTTCAACTATAGCATGTTGCTCTTATAAAAGAGAAAAATAATAATGTGAATTTAAAAACATGTTATTGTCATATGCAACCATAATATGGTTGTGGCAACTTGATGGAGGTCTAATTTAACCATAATATGGTTGTCGGTGACAATGAAATGGTTAAATTAAACAAAATATGTTTAAATTTTTCTTTAAAAATAGTTTTTTTTGGAGGGGACCATATTTAAACATATTTTATCTCTACGTGTATAGAGCTTTGATAGGGATAACTGTGAAATTGGCTGTCATACTGATGAAATGTGTTTGACTTTTTTAAATACACTTCGGCTAACCAGCATGCAAAGACTTAAGATACGGTCACACTTGTCAAATATTTGACGATAAAAGCGGGACCAACAAGCAAACGAAATAATAATTTCCTTCAATTCCAATATTTATTTTGATTATAATATCACAACTTACAAAAAACTATTTTTTGCTATGTCTTGTAGTATAATTAGTTTATTTTGTGATATTAAGACCATGTTAAATCTCACTAACTATTGACAAAATTAGGGGTTACGCTTATTTGGTCAAACATTTAATAAGTGTGACCGTAGCTTTACACTCGAATAACGTTTACAAATCTGATAAATTGATACATAATTCCTACTTCGCGCTCTGTTCGGCAAACTTATAAAGAAATTCGTCAAGTTTACGGTGGGCATCAGTGTTGCCAATTTAGCCATTTAGTGGCTATATTAAGCCATTTTTCACCCTGTTTAGCCATTAAAAAATGAGTTTAGCCATTAGCCATTTTTAAGCCATTTTTTCAACTTGTTTAGCCATAAAATTTTTTTGTAGTTTTTTTAAAGAAATTTTTTTATTTTTCTATAAAAATTTATAAATGTAAAATAAACATTTTTAACAATTATTTTAATTTAAATTACGACTTTAAAAACTGATGAAAATCGCTATAAGCGATGATGATGAAACATCTTTCAAAATAAAGGAACGGTATTCCAATATTAAATTTATAAAATGGATCAACACAAACATCGGCGCTTCTTTCTGGTTGCAAGTATTTCAATAAAGAGATGCAGGCAACAACATAATTTTTTTAGAAATTTCAGAATTGACTATAAAATTGCTCTCACTTCCATGGTCTAATGCTGAAGTACAGAGGGTATTTAAAGAGGGTAAACATCGTTAAAAGTAATTTGAGAAATAGGTTGCATTTAGCAACCGGTAATTCGATTTTATAAATTAGGTAAATATTTTTACCATAACAATAAAATATTTATACCAACACCACAATAGTGGAGAGGTACTATGCGTTTGTTCTAATGTTTGTAACACCTTAAAATATGGGTCCTATGGCCACCTTTACGTATAGCGATTGATTCAGACTCACTTTCTGAGTCGAAGTAACGATGTTTGTCCGGCTGGCTGGCTGTCCATGTAAACCTTGAGCGCAAAGTACAGGTCGCAAATTCGCAGATAATTTAATAAAATTTGGTACAAAGGTTCTTATGTGGTATAGGGTATCATAAAGTCGGAGTTGGCCGATTATACTTTCTTACTTGTTTTTTAGTGTAAAACTAATAGGCACGAGTGAATCCTATGATATGAACAATAACGACATGGAATCTATCGATGAATACATTTTTTTTAAATATTAATTTACGTGTATTCTTATTTAAGATATTGATCTTAACTTACAATTTTATCGTAAACAACTTTAAATGAATTATTTGTGTTTTGTTATTGAATTTTAATGTGATTTTATTTAAAAAAGCTTTTAGCCATTTTTTAGCACATTTTTAGCCATTTTTTAGCCATTTTTTTCCGTAAATTTAGCCATTTTTGGTCACCAAGTTTTGGCAACACTGGTGGGCATAATAACCTAGCTGAGCAGTTAATACGCAATACTATGGTTCAATTCATGACCACTTTAGTCTTTTGGATTATATTCATCCAAATTGAGTCCGTACCGTGTGTACATAAGATGTCATCGCTGTCAAATTTAATGATTCAACGCTGTTCACAGCAACTCGGTCTCTGCCCGGACACTACTTTCATACTTTGAATATTTTGAGGAAAGATCTTGTTCTACATCCAAATCATTTGGAGGAGGTATGGTTGCGACAAGACAGTGTAACATGTCATAAAGTGCGTGAAACCATCACTTTGTTGAGTCAAACGTTTGGTGACCGAATTATCCAATGGACTGGTGAATTGGCCTGCTCGTGTAGTTTGACACCTGCAGACTAGTTTTTGTGGAGTTGCGTCAAATCTCTGGTT
This sequence comes from Pollenia angustigena, assembly GCA_930367215.1. Lineage (NCBI taxonomy): Eukaryota > Metazoa > Arthropoda > Insecta > Diptera > Polleniidae > Pollenia > Pollenia angustigena. The sequence continues at coordinate 179,686,809 of OV884057.1, read as the reverse complement.
TATGCTGATAAATCATCATTTAGAAACCAATGCTCGAAGAACTATTGACGAAACACGTTAAGGGTATTAGGGTGGGTCGACTTAGCAATCGAAATTGGCATGAGGAAAAAAGGTCCACTACGACATATTAAAAAAAATTTAAATTTTTTTACTTTTTCTCAACTTTTGCTATTTTGTAGTCTAACTTTTTTCCTCATGGAAAAAGCTATCGAAAAATCGATGGCAGAATATCGACACATGTTTTCCTTACAAATCGATCAACCCTTATGGGTATGCTCGAAAAGTGGTGCCAAATTGGACTGACAGAATAGCGTTTATAAGACGCAGTCGCGGAGGCCCTTCGTCAGAAATTATATTTAAACATTAAATGCCTTGAGCTTATTAAACCAAAAATTTGATCATTCCATTGAATTTGTTGCCACTTTGTTTAAAGTATCCAAAACCATTGATAACAAAAAAATTAAAGCAATTATGTCGTGTTAATAAACAGTTGTATAAACTAGAAAACATACAAAAAACAGAAGCTCTACCTGTTGAGGGCGTTAAAATCTATCTGCCGCCATCATAAAACTTTCAATAGATCGTTCATCAGCCGTGCTTCTTTAATTGCCACCAACAGCCAGAAAACCATGTGACGTTTATGTTCGTAAAAAACTCAAATTAAACTGTTAACAGTTGTTACTTCAAACTAAATACTATAATTATGGTAACTTTAGTGATGGCTCTTTTTTATATTTTATGTTTTTGTGTATATAATAATAATTGCCAGCCGCCTCATGTCTATAACAATAATGCAGTTAGTTTTACACATAAAATGTGCACAAAAAAGCTGATGACCATCTTAATTTGGTAGATGATGGCAATAGATTTTGAACGGTTAAAAAAGCAAAAATGTGACACCTCCAACTATTTGCTATGAATATTTTTTAAACATCTTTATGAGCTTTTTTATGTTTGAAGGAAAATTAAAAAAAGCTATTGTTCGCTTGTCTTCGTTATTGACAACTCACACACTCAATTGGCTGATTATTTATGAAAATTAACATAATGCACATCTTTTCTTTTATTTCTCTCTTTCTTTTACTGTTACCTTTACATAATTTATGTCTTACTAAATTGCCATGTTTATTTTTTTTTCATTTTGTAATAATTTGAAAATAATATTATTTACAATAAAACAATATTTTCAAGTACATAACGAACTTCCTGTTTTCCTGAAATTGAACACGTCACATTAATATCTGCAGACAATGTCAGTGTCAATTTATTGTAGTGAAATGTGAATAACCACAGTAGTATGGTGTAATTGTTTGTGAATGTTTTTGTTGGAGTTGCTTGGTGTTGTTATTGTTGTTGGAGTAATATAATCTTATTAGTTATGATCAATGACTTTTAGATTTGCAATAAACAACACCAAACAACTTTCGATTTTGTTTTACATTTATAATGTCATAACTGATTTTGTTTTGTTTGTGTGGCTGGAAGTTTGTTTTTGCAAAAAAGAAAAAAACATTCTAAAGTTGCAACCTGAAAATGTTGGCTGTTTTAGAAGGGATAGATTTGTAATTGTTTAATCATGAAAATATTTTTAATGAACAGTGTTCGAAAAAAACTGACTATTATTAGGCGTTCGGCTCACACACCCAGGAATGATATCTATTTTTTTTAAGTGTTTGTGTAGACGAACACAACCCTTAATACCGTTCGTTACTATTTGCAAGAAAGAGCCGAACATTATATAGTGTTATATTCTTCATTAAAAAAAAACAGAACAATTGTGAGTGATACTGTAGACAAACATTATACATATTTTAATATTCTATTATCAGGGCTTGCAGGTTTGACGACTTATCGTCATTTTGACTATTTTTTTGTTCCGAAATTAGCAAAGTGCTGATTTGCTGATTTTTTTCTAAAAAGTGACGATTTTTTTAGTCTCCAAACTAAACAAGCAACAAACACGAAGTCAAACCTTTGATATGAAATGACTTTATCATTTGACATCAAACACAATTCTCAAACGTTTTTCAATTGTATGATTTAACATTCAAATTCTTATTGATAATGATTTGAATATAAACATTTGATATCAAATATTTTATAAATTTTATGTCAAATGTTCGTCAAATGTTAAATTCAAATCAAAAATAAACTTGGCAATACTAAAGCGAAAAATAAATGTAATCATTAAAAATGGCGATTAAAGTTGAATTTTTTACTTTGTGGTTACATGTGTTTTACTATTAAAAATAAATTTTAATATAAAGTAAACAGCGTATTTCTTGTGAAAAATAAAAATTATTTGTGAGTAATTACAATGATTAAAAATACGAAAAAAAGGAAAATAAAACGGGAAAGTGAAGAAAGTTTGTTGAACGATCGCGGTGCTACAATCCTCTAAAAAAAAGGGGGCCAAGTAGTTTGTCTTTCCAAGAATTAGAGGATGGAAAGAACATTATTTCATCTTTTAGCTATGGTGCCGAATGTTTATCACACAGTTTATTTAAATAAATAATAAATTTAAATTAAAAAAAATAAAATATTTTTATTTATATTCATTGTTTTATAATCCACATTTGAAAAACATTTGAGAATTACGTTTGAAAGCAAGTTGAAAATAAACGCATTTTTCAATTTGAAAATAATTTCCCCATTGTTTTGCAATGATTTTCAAATTATTATCAAACGTTTGTCGTTTGAGAAAACGATTGATTTCAAATCATTTTCAATTTGAAATCAAACCTCCGTGTTTGTTGGGTTGCTGGCTTTTATCTTTTTTTCGTATGTGTATTTTGTTTTTGTAAAAAATATTTGGTTTTTTACCAGGCAAAAGGGCGCTACGCACAACATAAACGAACGAACATTAATGAACTGAACCGAACACAATGAAGTTTGTGGTTTAAAAAAAAACGGATGGAATTAAATGTTCTCATCTTTTTGATGAGTTGGATAAGAACAGTTTTATTTTTGTGTTCGAAAGATGACAAACAGGAAAAGTTATTTTTTAATGATTTACTACACCAACACTTTAAGCGTTTGTGTTTTCCACAAGTCTAGCCAACTGAACGCTAAGAAGCGATATTAAGTGTTTATTTTCAAAAACTGTTAATAATATATGAGCTGTTGCTCGGGGTCCATGAAATCACTTTCCTTACTTTTAACACGTTGTAAAATTATAGCAAGAGAGTCAAAATATGTATGTGTTTAGTAAATCTAGGTAAGTTAGTGCTTATTAATGCTTGATTCTCTTTTATAATGATTCTATTTACTCTAAAGTATTCAAGTCGGGTGGTTAAATTGTAAGGGCCGATGTTGAATGTGAACCACACCTAAACGCCAAGTCTTTTTCCGAATTTTATTTGACATTTCTCTATTTCAGACTTACTCAATTTGAACCATTGAGAGATACACAATTACGTGTTAAAGTTATCCAGACTTATTATGAAAATGGGGTTCAAATCAAAATGCATATCGTGCACTTCGTGATTTTTTTGGTCAATTTGATCGTCCAAATGTGCGTACAATCGCAAAAATCGTGGAAAAATTCGAGCAAACCGGGTCTGTAGAAGATGTGAGAACACCAGTGCATGCTCGTACAGCTCGTACTGCAGAAAATATTGCTGCTGTTCGCGATAGTGTATTTTTTCCAAAATGAGGCCGGTCAGGCAGTTACTGTGAATGGTGTTCGCTATCGTGAGATGATAACGAACTTTTTATGGCCCAAATTGGAAGATATGGATGTGGACGATATGTGGTTTCAGCAGGACGGTGCCACTTGCCACACAGCTAACGAAACAATGGCTCTTTTGCGCAACAAATTCAATGGCCGTGTTATCTCACGTAATGGCGATGTCAATTGGCCGCCAAGATCATGTGATTTGACACCGTTGGACTTTTTTCTTTGGGGTTATTTGAAAGAAAAGGTGTACGTCGATAAGCCAGCGACAATTCAAGAGCTAAAGGATGAGATAATTCGGAACATTAACGGCATAGAACCTCCATTATGCCTCAGGGTCATCGAAAATTTGGACCATCGGATGGAGGTGTGCCGCCGTGGTCGCGGCGCCCATTTGGCCGATATTTTGTTCCATACATAATTGAGTAATACCAATATGTCATAATAAAATAAAATTACAATCATTTCCTAAATAGTTTGCGTTTTAATTCAAAATCAACATCGGTTGAAATTTAACCACCCTTTATTATGTATAATTTTTTTTTATCTTAAAAGACATAAATTACAACCGAAAGAAAACTCTTTATGCCACAGTGCGTATGATTATTATGTAATTTTTCTCAAATGGACAGGTTTATATCAACATATTTTTATTACAATCTAATGTGTGTTAATGTATCAGTTAAACGTTAAAAATTAAATATTTTATGTAAATGTTTGAATTCATTTTCTTCTTATTTAACTCTAAACACACATAACCATCATCATCAGCTCTTTTATAAGCAAAAAGACAAAAAACTAAAACGAAAACAAAAACATTAGCATACGCATCATATTCTCTGCTCTATCAAAAACAATAAAATTGTAACATCTTCCGCATTCAGGCGAAATGCAAACGCAACTTAATATGTGACCATAAGCTGGCTTGAGTATATTTTTATTAAAAAAAAACAAGCACTTGATTTGCACAAATTGCAGATGGGTTTCTTTTTTTTTTTGCTGAGCAAAACAAAATCATAGCAAGCAACCTACAACAACCACTAACTTACAATTTTAGTGACTTTTACTACTTTAAATGTCTATAAACTGGAGATGGCCTAAAAACTTTTTAAACTTGTTTCACAAAAAAAAAAAAAAAATACTTTCCTTTTCTCCCAAGAAGTTACAAGTAAGTGAGTGCCTGTGTGTGTTTGTGTGTTTGTTTTAAAATTTGTATTGCAAAATGCGTTTGACAATTGAAAGTCATAAAACTGAAATGTTGTAAAATTGTAAAAAAGACGTGACTTTTGATTAGATGATGGCACTACAAAATTGCTGCTGATGTGCTGGATGATGTTGATGTTTGTGATGGGGTTTTCGTTACAATTTAAATAATTTTGTTTTCTCAGCGAACAAAAACTTCCTTGTTTAGTAAATATTTTTCGTTTATCTGTAATTTTGTAAATTATTTGCGTTTTGTTTATTTTTATTTTTATATTTTAGTTTAAGTTTAAGTTTTTTTTTGGTTTTTTAATATGCAAATGTTTATGAGTGGTTTAAGAGTGTGACAATTATATTGCTAGATATGTGGGATTTGTTTTTATTATTTGCATACTATCACTTAACCAAAGTAGTTAACGATTCTCAAGTTGTGTGCTAAGGCATGAGATCAGCCAAAGTAGTACAATATTTATAATTTATAAAAAAAGGCAGGACAATTTTGGATATTTTTAAATTCAAATTGATATTTAAAAGATACAAGAACGAATTTATGGTAATAGAGCCAATTTAGTCCTCTTGCCGGTTATATATTTTCTATGTATGTGGCTAAACAAAACGAAAGTACCTATTTTATAAGATTGAGTGACTGCCATCAAACAATTGCTTATCGTGCAAAGAAAAAGTTCCTTGTTTACACAAAAGGTACATTTTCTAACACTAAAAAGTTAAGTTTTTGCACTAAAAGTAACTTTCTGCTTAAAGAGCATAATTTTAACACAACAAGTTTCTTTTTTGTAGACTAAAGTATTTTTTCTCTCAAAAAGTTTTTGTTATGGAAAACCTGCCCCAAAAGTAAAATTTTTAACGAAAATTTGTTCATTTTAATTCTTAATAGTCCATTTTTATACAAATAAGCTTAAATTTAGACTTAAGGTACTTTACTAAAACATATCCAATATCCACAGATATTCCATTTTGGCTCAAATGTACTATTTTTACTTAAGTCTCACCCCATTATTTATATTAAATTTTCAGTCTTTATATAAAACGTAAATTTAATAAATATCCATACATAGAACAAATTATCAGTAGTTTTTTATCAATTAAACAAATTGTTTAAACTATATTTCAATTTAATTAATGTGATAATTGAATTAATTATTTTTTTTTGTTCAAAGGACAAAAACTCTTAATTGATTTTTTTATTTAAAATAAAATAATTAAACTTGTAGAATTGTTGGTGGGAAATGTCAAAGCTTGAGCTATATTTAATAAAATCAATTAACACATTGTTTGAAACGGGAAAGTTTTTTGATAATTTAAAGGAAAAACTAAAAAAATATCAGTTATTGAAAAAATATATTCACAATTTTTACAATTTTTAGTTATCTATATAATCATTTTGGTAGTAAATAGGTGCAAAATTAACAAATTGTTTGCTTGATTATATGAATTTGGTGATTAGAGACTAGTGCTGGGAAACTTTCGATAGACTATCGATATAATCGATAGTCTGAAAATATCGAAAATATAAATATCGATATTTTTAGTATTTAAAATACAGATATGAAGACATCTAACAGCAGCTATACACACACAGTTTTTTGCCGCAAATATTTACTTGCTTTTATTAATTCGCGCTGAATTACAGCAATGAATATAAACAACAAGAATAGCAAGTGGTATGGATTGCTTAGCAGTGCTTTTTACTGCTAATTAAAGTACTTTAAGTCGAAATTTTTACATGTTTGGTATTAAGGATTGTGTTCGTCTACACAAACATTAAGAAAATAGATATCGTTTCTGGGTGTGTGAGCCGTACGTTAAATAATGTTCTGTTTATTTTCGTATATTGGTTTAAAGTAGACTTCTGACCAGTATTGCCAACTCTTCAGATGCAAAAATGGCTTAACGTATATTAAAAAAATGCTTAATCCTTGCTAAAAAATAACTTTACAAAAACTTGAAAATATCGCTTGCTTTTATGAGTTTAGAGAACATTGCGTCGTTTATAAATCTGTGTTGTCAACACTGCTTTCTGGTTTGGCCTAAAAATCCAAAGTCGCACTTTTAATCAAAAGGGCATTGTGGTGGCAAAGTGGTTACTGCATTTGTCAATATCGTTGGCTTAAGCCATTGCTAAGCGTTATTTATAACTTTCCAGTATGCAATTCTGTTATTATTAATTGATCTGAATTGATCGTGAAAGAGCAAGAATTATTTTTCAATAAATAATACAGAAGTGTTTTAGATCTGGTAAATATCATCCAAATAAAAAGTTCACAAAGTCTTTCCACCAAAAACCTTGTACAGTGCAACAATGAATTTCCTTATTGAAATTTTAAGGCTTTTTTAAATGTTGATTTTATTACCAGTTATTTTATTTCTCTCAGTATTATTGTTATTTTCATTTGTTTATGTCGTGCAGAAGATACAACTTTAATTATGGCATTTCATTTACCATTTAAACGTGATTGTTTAATTTATTGCCAACTTATGACTAAATTGCTCTGTAGTTGGCTTCAGATGCGACTGAAATCTTTTAAAATGTACGTAAAAAAAAAGTAAAAAAAGAAAAAAAAAAAACGCCTACAAGTTGAGTTCAAGCGTATCAGGCAGCAGCTTGCAGAATGCTGCTGAGTACGTAAACAACAGACAACAATTAGTTGACAACCTTAACTAAAATGTTTAATTTAAATATTAAACAAATTGTGCTTTGTTTTACTTGTGTTTTGCTTGGAGTTTTAATGAAACAAAAAAAATAAAATATTAAATTATTAATAATAAAAAAAGATTTTTTATGGTGTTACTGCAAATAAAGGTGTGTGTGTCTGTCTGGGTTTTAAAATAAAAACGGATGTATAACATGTAGTAAATAATTTGTTTATTAGATAAAATTTATTACAAAATTTTAATTGTGCAATTAAAATCACATACGAGAATAAAAACTTTAATTTTAAGATATTGTGCAAAAAAAGATCTGTGGGTTAAGGTTGCAATGTTTTTTAAAGAACAAAAATATCTTAAGACAGTTTTTTTTTTTATTAAAGTGTTATAATAAATAATTCTAATTAAAATTCTAACCATTTATTACTTCTAAAAAATCTTTTTCTTTTTGATACATCTATTAGATGATGTGTTAGTTGCACAAAAAAAACAGTTGTTAGTTTTTATAGCATTTTTTAGAAAACTGTGTCATATTTGAAACCTTTGACTTAGTTTTTTGGTTTTTCTGCTTTATTAGAAAACCAAATTTTTAACGATTCTTAAGCACCAGCAGAAGAAAAAAAAGACATAAAAAATATGTGTTACAAAATTCATGTTTTAGTTAAATATTTTTTGTGCATTTTGCATTTTTATTTTTATAGTTTATTTTAATGTAAACAATGCAATGTTGCAATAATTTCTTTTGTACACTAAATGCAACACTTTATAGTAACTGAAAGAAAAACATTAAACCACATACTGCTATTGAAGTTGCACTGAAAGAAAATTTTTTAAATAAGAAACTTTAAAACATCTACAAGTTTGTGGGTATAAACACGAGCCCGAATTTCAAAAAGAACATCAGCGCTAACATCACTTTTCTAAAACATTGGAAAGAGAGTAAATTACCACTATTCGATTATGGTGTGTTTTTAATTTTGACTTCCAATCACGATTTTTTTTTAAAAAAATTACAATTTTACAAAAAAAAAAAACAAATTTTTACAAAAAAAAACTAGTTTTACAATAAATTACGATTTTTGCAATAAAACCCGATTTTTACAATTTTTACAAAAAAAAAATCACAATTTTTACAAAACTTACAAATTTTTACAAGAAATCACAATTTTTTTAATAAATTATGATTTTTGCCATAAATCATAGTTTTTACAAAAAATCACAATATGTATAATAAAATTTTTTACAAAAAAATCCAAATTTTTTACAAAAAAATCCAAATTTTTTACAAAAAAACAAAATTTTTTTACAAAAAAATCCAAATGTTTTACAAAAAAATCAAATTTTTTTCAAAAAAATCACAATTTTTTCAAAAAAATCACAATTTTTACAAAAAAATCTAAATTTTATTTAAACCACAAATTTTTTTAAATTCCAATTTTTACAATAAACCTAAATTTTTACGAATAATCACAAAAAAAAAATTTAAATTTTTACAATAAAATTAGGGAAGTAACGATATGGCTTTTTGCCGATACAATACCAACACTCGATACCGATACTGATACGCATATTGAATTTGAGTTCAAGTAAAAATCAACATAGCTCAAGTAGAGTAAATAGTTTTCTTTTTAAACAAAACTAGTTTAACCCGGTGCGCTTCGCTACCCCAGTTGAAATACAAATGCTAAAATATTTTTTAAAACAAATCTCGTGCACTAATAACGTAGCAATTTGTACAAAAGGTAGATATTTTTCTTGATAAAAAAGTAAATATAAATCTATAATGTATTTATGTTAAAGCTGTCATGGATACTTCTTAAATTCAGCTCACTTTTTGACACACTGTATACAATAACAAACTATTTTTTTTCAGCTGTCAAACAATGGATTTGCCACCAACTGAAGAAATACAATTCCTTTTGGTAGTATTAAGTCAAATTTGCATACAAAACGTACATTTTAGATTTTTTGATTTTTCGACTTTTATTTTTGGCTTTTCTTCTTCTTCCTTTTTTCGCAACCATCGCCGTGATAAGACGGAAAAAACAAAAAAGGAATCATTGAAATCGGTCAAGTAATTATCGAGTTTAAGCAGTCTAATCCACAGCAATTAATGCTGCAATGTAAAATTTCTGTTCAGACGTGAACAGAAGGCAGCGGATTTCCCATCTCTGGTGTCAATTGTGTGTGAAGGGAGTTGACAACTTGAGGCGCCACTGTCATCATGCATTATATTTTAAAATTTTCTTTATGTTTTATGTATTTTTGGTTAATTTTTTATTGTTGTAACTTACAAATTTTCAAGTCGAATCGTTGTTTTAAAAAGCCATATTGGACGGACAGCTTTATATTAAATCGTTTTAAAATAACTAAATTGTTTAGTGATTTAATTTTATAAATTAATTATCTAAATTGTTTTAAAATTTAATATTTTGTAATCAATTCTGTATTTTTGCTATAAATAAATGGAAATTTATAACGTTTTTGAAAAAAACAGGAAAGTATTTTTGTATGGTTAGAAGTGCTTTCTTTCGTTTAAATATTTGTGCATTTTTCTAGCTCTCTTTCCAGCCTTCTTAATCTCGCCAAGTTGTTTGGATATTTGGTTGATATTTTAGCGCTGAATCCCGAAGCCACCCTATACACTCCACAAACCCAGAAACGCAATCGGCATTCTCTCGGGGAATATACCATGGTGTTTGGATCCTTGGCTGGTATTCTGGAGCTGTAGCCCAAATCCACCCCTATATACAGTCCACACTCCATGAAACATATTGGCTTTCGTCCGGACCACTATAAGACGTAATAGACGTTTTACACAATTTTCGCTTTTTTCGATTTTTTAACTTTTTTTTTTGGGCTTTTCTGAACTTTCTTTATTTCTAAATCTTCCTCGTGATTAGACGAACAAAACAAAAAAAAATCATACATATCGGTCAGGTAGTTCTCGAGCTTTAGCGTGACTAAGACACAGCGTTTGATTTATATATATCGCTCATTTGCTGCAAGACCGGCATAACTCAAAAAATGAAATTTTGGAGTTAAAGATGCAGAATTGTTCGCTTTGTTTTTCTTTATATTGTGTATTAAATTCATCTTTATATCTTTTATACTTTCCCAGTTTGAAGAGAGTGTTTCTTCTTTTTTTCTAAGTAGTTAGAGCAAATCAAAAACTTTAAATGCGTTTATCTCGAAATTTATTTTTTTGAGTTATGCCGGTCTTGCTGCAAATGAGCGATATATAGAATTACAGTTAAGAGGTTATTAACATTTGAATAAATGATAAAACTAACAAGAAATGAAAGATTTTTTACAAAAATATTACTAAGAATTTTGTTTAATAAACAATGTATTCTCAACTTTTGCGGAGATGAACGATTTCGTAAGTCCGTCTGCACCAGACCAGAAGTGGAAAATAGTCTATCACATGCGACAGAACTCATTTGAAAACTTAACTTAATTCCTTTCTTCAAGTTTGGTTATAACATGCCATTGCGCCCGTAAACAAGCGGATCTGCGTCTCTACAAAAATTAGAAGATCTATGGTACCTCTTTTGCTGAACCACAACGTAGGATGGAAAAAAGCTCATCCTTTTCGAATCCTTTTATAATTCTTTTCACAAACGCTCCAAAGGCCAGTTCTTGTAGAATTATCAGAATATGTACCACCTTTAGGGTGACCTTTTTTTAACACTTTCTGAATGTTAAGTAGATCGTTCAGACGTTTTTTCGATACGATTAAAGTCGATTGTATTTGAAATATTCGAGTATTTAATCGAGCGTCAAAAATTGTAGAGAATAGGCTAAATTAATAAATTCTAAAGCCTTAAATCTTTTATTTATAGCTAATTCTAAGTCAGCCGCAAAATATTGGGACTATTCTCCATCTCCGTTGATTCAAATGTTATATGAAATAATTCTCTTTTATTTTTATGATCTGCTCTTTAATGTGTTATTTCACTTTTTATTTATATGATCTGCTCTTTAAGGTGTTATTTCACTTTGTTGCTAGTCATAGATAATTAAATTATTTGTTAAAAATATTCCAAAATAAATATAAAAAGTATCGTCGTATCGGCAGCAAAATATCGCCGATACCGATATATCGGATGATCTAAAGTATCGCCGATATATCGCCGATATATAAATAAAATCAATCATACAAAAAATCAAATTTTACAGTAAATTTTTTACAAAAATAAAATTTACAACTTTTTCTAAAATGCATATGGGGGATTCACAAGGTGTCATAAAGTAATATGTCTTAAAATAATAACATGAAAAATACGACTGTTGTGAATATTTCAGTGTGCTATTTAGAATCTAAATCAGCTGATTTAAAACAAGAATAAAAAATAAATATTTACCAAAAGTAAAAATGTATAGGGCGGTCTGTCTACTCTCAGTTGAAATGATTGGTCACATTCCATTATTTGTTGCAAAATATACTTTGATATAAATATCATCGAACAAATATTTCTTCCACAAAAAAAAAAAAAAAAACAAAAAGTAAAAATATTATTTAATTCTAATCCATAAATTAAAAATTAAATTAGATCTTGCTGACTATTTTTCAGACGCAAATCACAAATACGTTTGTTTGTTTGTTTACCAAATAGCAGAGTCCCAAGCCGATCTAATTTGACGCCGCAAGCATTTTGTTGCAAAAATTGCAAGCCGCAGGTAAATTGCGGATGTCAGCCGGATAAACTTATACCATCAACAGCGATGGCTTACAAAAACTAATGCGGTTCGGCTCAGCCGCTCAGCGCAGTCTTCTGATTATAGCAAGCAAAGTTATAGTAATTTAAGACACTTTTTGTTTACAAACCATTGTAAAATGTTAAAACATTATGACAATACAACATGACAGCACACCTTGTGAATACCCTAATAATGGTTACTAAAGTTTTGTATTAAAAATAAAAAATTTCACCAGAAATGCACTACTCGTCCTTTAAACTTAAAAAAATTTATTGGAGCTAAAAAAAAAGTCGCAGTTTTTTCTGAAACCGTTATTTTGCTAAAAACCGTTATTTTCATTAACCCGGCAATTCCCAGTGTCACCTATAGGTGACAAAGATTAACGATAGCGATAATGGAATTAACGATAGCGATAATGGAAATCTAGAGTCTGGAGATGACCCTGGTTGTACCCTCTTGTGGATGGGAAGGTAACCGATGGAGAGGTTGAGACAAAAATAAAGCTAACTGCGATCACTTTCTTAGCCGAATGTTAAAAATGTGTAGTAAATTATGCCCAGTGTCACCTGTAGGTGACACCACTTTAATATCGGAATTACCAATATTTTCTTTTTTTTAATTTGATTTTGTACTGATATGTATTATTTGAAAGTTTTGTTTTCATTATTGAAGGTATGGGAATTGCTGGGTTAAAAAAGGTAGAACTGGGATTTATGTGAGATCTATAAATTATAAGACAATCATGATTTGTTTCAGAAATAGAATTAGGCAAAATTAAGGGATTTTTAAAGGTGACTTTAAATTAGACCTACCGTAAACTAAGGATCGTTCATGACAAAATTCAGTAGAGTGATTTTTAATATTAAAAAAATCTAAATTAGACCAAATTTTAATACAGTTATACACATTTTTTAAAATTTACTGCTTTAAAAAATGCTTTTGGGAATTCAGCTTTATAATTATGTATACCAAGTCTTAACGCCATATCTATATTTTTTACGATTTTAGTCATATTTAAATGATTTTCCAGTGTGGGCTTTATATGGGCCTTATGGTAAATTATGGGCCAATCTTCATAAAATTTGTCGCAGTGATTTCTAATCTTATAAAACTATGACTGACTAAGTTTTACTTCAAGACAAGCCACAAGGATTCGCGGGTTCTTTATGTTAACGATAAAATGTCAATAAAGATACAACTAAAAACTAACCCCCATATTCATAAAAAACATTTCAGGTTTATAAAAGGCTTATGAAATGAATTTTCTATGAAAATTTGTTCAATAAACCTTAAATAATAAAAATAATATTATTTGTTAATCAAAAAGTAATTTAAATTTTTGGGAATACAAAATTTTAATTTCAAAAGATTTTGTTATTCGTGCTTAATTCCCAGTTTTTATTCTTGACAAAAACACTTGAAATTTATTGTTGATGGGATAAGCTATTCCTATGCGCATTTCACTGGTTGCTTAGGCCAGATCATCAGGAAACTTCATCCATAAAGATTTTAGAAAAACTAGAGATATTAAACCAAATAAAACTGTTAAACGCATAAGAATTATAGCAGCAGTTTTACTTGTAATAATATCAAAGTTTAAACAAAACACATCAACAATAAACAACAGTGGGTTTATCTCATCTTACATTCCCCACTTAATGTTAATGTTTAATAAAAAATAAAATAGGTTAACAAAGAGGCGATTAATCAAATTTTCATAGAAAATCCGTTTCATAAGCCTTTTATAAACCTTTTTAATTTTTGTATAAATAAGACTGTTGCTCTATAAATGCCTTAGGGAATAAATAACCCTAATTTCTTTAAAAAGCAGCGAAAACTGCTGTCATTTGTACTTCCAAAACATTCAAATTGTAAGCATTTCTTTTACAGTTAAATCTTGCTTATATCGTTCTATTTATTTTAACTAATATTTTAACCTATAAACCTTTTAAATTTTCAAAGTGTCTAGTTTTTTAGTTCAGTTCCAATGTTTTACTTATAATTTTCGTTGTTTTTTTTTTTTTTTTTGTAACTGCTCAAACATGTCAACTGTATTTGTATGCATGTATAATATCTGTTAGTTGCCACAATATCATGCAACAAAACACACCGTTACTTGGGAACAATGGCTTAGAAAATGTAAACAAAATTTAAGAAAAAAAAACTTAACAAAACAAAATATTGTATCATATCTTATAATAAACATAGAGACACATGAATGCAAACCCACACATACAGTAACAAAAGTTTTCATTGAAAAACAATAAAAAATTTGCTCTCATTTTCTTTTAAGAAAAAAAAAGGAAAAATGAGAAAAAAAAACATTTATGAAAATAATAATGCACCACATGTGGCATGTTGTATGTTGAACTCGTAATGTGAATTTCTTGTGTTGGTTGTTGTATGTTTTATTTTTTTGAATTTAAAATACACCTTACATTTTTTTGTTTGAAGTAATTTCGTTTTCTTTCAATAAAGCTTTTTTTGTTGTTGTTTGTTGGGGTTTTGTGAATGTAATGAAGTATGAAATGTATGCGGATTTGAAGGTATACGGTAGAGAGTTTATTAAAAAGGTATCTTATGTTTATCACAGAATAGGCAACATTAATAGCTTGCAAATTGACTGAAAATAAATAATCCGTGATACCGCAATTGATTATGGAAAACCAAACTAGAATCCTAAAATTCTAGATAAGCTGATTTAAACCAAAATTAATTAACAATGAACTTGTTGCTTTTCCTAAAGAGCTAAGATTTATTGACTAATTATAAAGGGTGTTTTTTTAACCCGTTAGAAGGACAAGCTGTCAAGCGAACTGTCATACTTCTCGCACTTTTTCAAACTTATGACTCTGGCAAATCATTAGAATAGATTCACGCTTTGACAACGCTAACAAATTATCCAGATAATAAAGTTTGATGCGCTTTATTGACCTGACATATGCTGATAAACCACCAACACTTGTTTCCCTGGGGGTTAACATTGTTCATGTTATTCGTAACATATGGGTCGTGAATTTCTAAACAGTGGTCAAAATTTAAACGTCCATAGTGAGCTTTGTCAAGAACATCCGCGATGCCTATATGCCCGAAATAGTTTTTAAATGATAGTGTCATGTCGGTGCTTGGAAAGTACGATTCTTATTCAGTACTAGGCAGGGGCAAGGTCTGCTTAGGAACCTTCACGCAGAGAAAAAATATGTTTCAATATGGTAACCTCCAACAAAACTATTTGAACCAAAAAACTGAACTGGCAACTTGGTTTTTTTTGTTGTTTTCTTACGAAGACAATAAAATGAAGTAATTTCTTTTGACATGTTTTTTTGTTTTTTCTTACAACTGCAATTCGTTCAAAAGGAAATCCATCCATTCGTTCTCAAATCAATCTGAAGCGGTATTATTAGTACGGCGAGTACGGATTTTCTTGAATCAAGTACAGAAAGATTTATTTTCAATCGCAAAATACTTAAATTATCCATATGCAATCCCGATTTCGTACATGAAATAATCCGAAAATGAGATTGATTTGAGTAAAACTAATGGCGATTTCTTTTCGGAGAAAAATGTTGCATTAATGTTACATGTTCTACATTTTTGTGTTCGTTTGTACAAAAAATACAACTGTGGGAAAAATTTCAAGTTCTTTTGTGAATATTTCGATAAAAAACATGCAAAACATGTTGCATATTTTACCCTTACTTTAACTGAAGGTGTTCATACTGCCCTGTTCTACAACTTTGGTACTTACTACTTTGTTTGTACAACAAATGTTTTTTTTTCTGTTTGTCATAATTCATACCGCTCATAATTTTGTAAAAAATTCGTATTAAAACAAAATATAAAAATATTTACAAATTAAAATCAAAAAAAGTCTATTAATATTATAATCGTTTTAATTTTTATAAGCCATTAGTGATGTTAATATTTGTTTCCAACCCGTAATAGCGTGCAGAAACCGCTTAAATAACTTTTAAAATCGCTCATTAAGTACATTAATGATGAAAGCGTAATAGTTGTAAATAAAAGCACTAATTGTGTTCTATTGAAATTGCATAACATGTAACACTTCGGTGATTATAGGTAACATTAGAAAATTTTACATGTATATACTGTAGCATATTTTTCTCAGAAAAGAAATCGCCATAAGATTTAATCAATCTCAAAACGCACTTAATTCAAGTATTATAAAGTTAATTTTATCCCGAATTCATGCTTGAAAAAAGCCAAAAAAGAAAATAGAAAGAAAAAATTATTATGATTGATTTACTTATTCGTATATCACCGTACAGAATGATAAAACACTAACATCATGCCCGTTATGGTTTTTACTTTAGAAATCTTATGTACATATTTAACCAAAAATATAAACTAAATGGGAAGCAAGAGTTCAAATTTACTTTTTAACCCTTGATGGTTCACATGAGTCTGGCCAGACCTTTTTTCAATATGTTTAGAAAACCAAAACATGCGTAACGTGGAGAGTTAAACACAACGAAAAGTTTAATCTTTTTTTACTTGATTTAAGAATTTTATACTTATTTCAAGAAATTCCGGGATTGATTTTCGAAAGTAACCC
The DNA here is from genome assembly GCA_930367215.1 of Pollenia angustigena. Lineage (NCBI taxonomy): Eukaryota > Metazoa > Arthropoda > Insecta > Diptera > Polleniidae > Pollenia > Pollenia angustigena. Next base: position 179,669,986 of record OV884057.1, on the reverse strand, counting down.
CATTTAGGATTCTTTTTAGTGTTATTGGTACTTGAATTTTTGAGTACGACTCGTACTTAAAGTAAAAAATAAAATCTTGATTTATCCCGAGTGTTTTTTTTCTGTGTACGAAGACAATAAAATGAAACAATTTGTTTTTTAATTTTGTTTTTTCTTTTAACCCACTTACAACAACAATTCGAGTCGGAGAAAAGCCAACCAATTGCAGGAGAACGTAAGAAAGGATAAACTTACTGTTTATTGTTGGTGTTTTTTTTAGGCTTTGATATTGTTACAAGAAAGACTTTGAGTGCTTTTAATTCTTATTCGCTTTAAGGTTTTATTTGTATAATATTTTTAGCTTTTCTTAAATCTTTGGAAAAGGTTTCCTGATGATCTGGCCTACGCAACCAGTGAAATGCACATAGTAGCTAGCTTTCCCTCCTCAATAATTTTAGCAGAAACAGAAATCATATTATGTTTAATTTAACCATATTATTGTCACCGACAACCATATTATGATCAAATTAGTCACCTATCAAGAAGCCACAACTTATAATTAAATATAATATGGCTAACATTTTCTTTAAAAATAGCTTTGTTTGAGGTGGCCATATTATAAAATGTGTTTTCTCTGGGTGTTGATAGATATGATCTGGGTCACTGCATGATAGGCAAGATGGCGGTGGTAATTGATCTGACTCGTCGGATTTAGGCAGGTTGTGCGAGGACACAGAGCAACAAAGACAGTTGAGCACATTCTGTCTCACTGTCTAAGGCTATAGAACAGCAGCGAGAGATGTCTTGGTAGAAGGTTCATAGGCGAATTGGGGTATGTATCGGGCTGTGGGCTCGAGAATCTGAAGGGATTCGTTATAGATATCACCTTGCAGTACAACAGGCAGCTGGGAATCGGGTATATGTTGGCTAGTAGTGTTTTATTTAATTTGTGTTTCTTTCTAGTCCGACTTTATCTTCCACTATTTCTTATGCTTTCACTCTTTATTTGCTTTTAAGAACCGTTTTTTGTAAGTTGTGGTATTATAATCATGATAAATATTAAAGGCAGATATAGATTACTGGCTTGTTGGTCATTTTGGTCTTCTTTTATTAGCTAAGGCAATGGACCATACTGGTCTCTGGGTTAGGGTGTAAAGATTAACTTCGCACCAGTGTTTCTATCGAAACCTAACCTTAGTTTTTTGAATAAAAACAAAACCCCGTATGACTCGAATTTCCTAAATATATTTTTGTTGCAATAAAGTATTCCCACTGTTCGTCGCTAACCCATGTCAATTTTGCTCAAAACTTCCGCACACTTAAACTACATACAGACAACTTTTCATGCCATTATTTGGCAATCGATATGAATTTTAAATGAAACTGTCTTGAACATTTTTATTTTGTCTCGTTATTAGTGATGTTACGCCTTTTTTATGTTTATATATATCTTTTTTTTTATAAAAAGGCAAGGGAATTTGAATTTTCTTTAATTGTTATTATATGCTAAACATGTGAATTATGTTGTGAATTATTAAAAATGAATTTAATTGGCAAAATTAAAGCACTGAAAACCACATTATTACCCTTCAGAAGTGTAAAAATTAATTCAAATATGTTGTATATTTTAAACGATATATTTTTAAATTGTTAATTAAAAAAGACCTTAAAATATTTGTATTATTATTAAGTACCTGAGAACCAGGTTAAGTGACAGATTCCATGAAATATTGTTTAGGATTTAGCTTAGCTGACCTTTATTAAAAAATTAAGCTTTAATTTTCAAGAAAATTTCTTTTAATTACAGACAACATAGATTATGATATGAAAAAGCCTTAATTAAAATGTGATGACTGCAATATTTTTATTGATTGTTAAAAATATATTGCTACGTTTATTCCATATCAAACAATAAACGACTAAAAACAAATATTTGAGCTGAAAAACTTTGTCGGAAGTAGTAGATCCTCCGATGCGTGATTAAACGTTTTCGTTAGAAACAGTTTTATTAAAATCCGTTTTGTTGAAAAATATTTTTTGTCTGCGAATTTTTTCTTTATTTAATTTTGTGGAAGATAAACTAACATGACTCTTACAGCCTGTTCGTCGATTTCGAACGCTAACGTTCGCATAGCAAATAACGTTGAAAACAAAAACAAATTTTCGAATTTTGTTTTTGTTTTAAATATAATATTCTAGCGAACGTTAACGCTCGAAATCGACGAACAGGCTTTTAATGACGCAATGTTGACGCTCTTACTTAAGTTTGTCATGTTAAAGCTAGTTTACACTATCTCACAAGTCTTACGTATTCCATAATATTTTGTGAGATAGAAATCTAATGAGTTTTGTTGCGACTGTCAAAAAATCTAATTTAACATGACAGTTTGTGTTCACACCATCACACAAAGTATAAACACTTACACATGAAATAAAATGCAACCCTGATCCAATGAAAAGTATTATGGTTTAGAAATTTTTCAAAAAACTATGAAGTCGTATGGGATGTCAAACTTTTTTCATAATACTTGTCATTTTCGTGGCACATTGCATTCACACTATCACACTTTGTCATATTACTTGAGTTTTTGACTTGTGTTAATTAATGCAAAGTATAATAGTGTAATCTGTGGGGTGGGATCTTTCATAGAGGTGCATTTCGGTGCGGAAACCTTTCTGTCTGCTATTCACTTGGGAATAGCAAGAGGCGATTGCTCTACTAAATTTCCCAAGCAGCTCACTACGCCCGGTCTTAAACCACGTACCCCCTGGTAATGTCGCTCAGACACCCGTCTGTCGGCAGCTAGAGTGAGAAGGCGCACAGTTGAGTAACCTGAATGGCATGCTTATATCGATGCATCTCAGGTAATTAGGTGACAACAAAATTAAGAATCACTGAAACTCAATTGATGTACTATGTCGTTTTAACGACTTGCCTGCCTAGAGGTTGTTGGCAGCCCCAACACTAGGATCGGGTGCTGTGGTCTAATCAACCACTCATCTTAAATAACATAGATTAACGAAACTACGTTGCTAGAAGCTCCACTTGGAGTAGCGTTCTTATAAATATTGTAAGACACGTTAACTAAAATAAAAAAAAATAAAAAAATAAAAAATAGTGTAATCTAGCCTTTTGCCTTAAAGCTTGGTTTGACGTGCTTATTTAGTTTGACCTGAATTCAAACATCACAAGTTCTCAAAATTTTTCTTGGGATTCAAAAAATTAATTAACAAGGTTTCGTTTAAATGTTCTAAATTCCTATTTCAGACTAGTGATAAACTGAAATTTAAATGTTTTATATATTGTTGTCAGATTTTGCAAAAAATAATTTATTTTCAATTCATTAATTCATTATTATTTTATTATCATTAGAAACACTTTCCGTCAAAAAAACTTAAAAGGTTTTTATCCTTAAAAAATTTCCTACATATATTTTAAAAATACAAAGTACCAAAACCTTTTTTTTTTTGTAACAAGAACTTTTAAATTATTTATTTTTAGATTTAGAATATAATTTTTCTTAATTTTTAACAGTAAATTTTGCAACTCTAGATAAAAAAAAGTATTTTTTTTAAATGTTAACATTAATTACAACTCTTAAAAAAAATTATAAATCATAAATTAGACAAATAAAATATTTAGACACCATGTACCCACAACTTCAACAAAAAGTGGTCCATGCCAAACCACAAAAAACATGCAAAAAAGCACACAAACCATAAATATTAACCATTACAATTTAATTGTTTTAAGAAAAAATGGAGGCAAACTAAAAAAAAGTAAAAAGTACTACATAAAAAAAAACTTTTAACAATGACTTTTAATAGTTAAAAAGTTTCTTAGTTTTTGCTTAGCGTTGGCAGCCAAATTAAAAAAAGGCTCAAAAACAACAACAATAAAAAAATATAAATGTAAAATTTATAAACGTTTTATAAACAAAATAACAGTAAGAAAAAAAATTAATAGTCATGTTAAAAGACAATTATGTTTTACTTTAAGTATGTTTAAAGTTTTTTTCTTTCCACTTATTTTTAAGTTAGTTACGGTTTAGTTAAAAAAAGTGCACATAAAAAGAGAAAAAAAAAATCAAAACTTAAAAAAAACAAATTTTATTTATTAGTCATGATTTTAAATAGGTCTGTAAATTTTTCAAAAGATTTTTTTATGAGAACAAAAACTACACAAATATAAAACGAAAAAACTTTATGTTCTTATGACTATGTAGTAATACGCCTTGTTTGCACTTAACATACGAAGTGTATATTAAATGAAAATTACACAGTCCTACAAAAGTGAAGAAAAACATATGAAGGGGTTCTCTTACAGCACGTCTGTGTTATTCGACTTCATAGATTACGAAACTACTCGAAGTTGTTGTCGATCACTTTGTTTTTTTTTTTTCAATGAGCGTTAATATAAAATGACTGTATCCCAAAGACATATGGTTCTTGTTTATACGGTAATTTTTTCAAGTTCTATGAAACACATAAGCTTTTTTCAAAATTGGTTGGAAAATGGCTGTGTAACAGTCGTTTAAGTTAGGTAAAAAGGATGCCAATCTTCTCACATTCACCAAAGAGCAGTATGGTGACATGATGATGACGCCTTAGGTATTACCTGTGGATTAAGAATAAAATAATGAAGAAAAAGAAGGGTGAAAGGATAAAAATTGGAGAAAGCTTTCACCGAAAGATAATCCTACTGAATACAATAGTCCTACATAAGCCCATTCCTCAGCTGCCTGTTATACAGTTAGGAAATGCCCATTAATAATCCCGTAAAATACCCCACAATCCTATCTATACCTGCAGAAACCATTCACAAAATAAAATTTAAGGTCTGCCTGTCTACACACAGTCAGGATCCTCCATTTCCGAGCTCAGTCTCGCCGGCTTATCGACCATTTTTTTTTTACCGCTGATATTGCAGTGACCCGGTACGGGGGGTGAAAGACGTACTGTGCATATACTGATTTTTGTCAATTGTACTGTTTTATGCACAACACCCAAAACAGTACGCAACTGTGCTGTTTTTACACTTTGTGCTGTTTTTTGTACGGATTTTTTTGGTTTAGTTTCCAAAAAGCAAAGATATTAAGAAAACCCCTGTTAAAGGAATACAAATTTGGGAATTTTTAAATAGTTGTTGTGCTCTAAACAAAAAAGTTCTAAAATAATAAGACTATTTGTGCTGTGGTTATTGTTTTGTCATTAATATACTGAAGAAACCTAAATTATGAGGTGTTGCTCACAGCTAGAGTTTTTCTTTTCCCGGCCTTTTTCATTTCCCGGGAAAGCGGGATTTATTTTTCAATTTTCCGGGATCCCGGGAATTCCCGCTCAATACAAATCGATACAAAATATTATTTAATTAAATTTATTTGAACAAAAAACATTTTCTGAGATCAATAATTAAATAAGTTTAGAAATGCATTCAACGTTTTCATTTCTTTGGCAAAAAGGAAAAAAGTGCTTTATGGCACAAGTACACATGGGCACATGTAAGATTTTTGAGGAAGTTATAGCAAAATTACGTTTTGTTTATTTTTTTTTTTCAATGTAACATTTGGAATAATAAAAACTTCCGATCTGTTAAGGAATAAAAACTTAAAAAACTATAACCGCAGAGAACTAATGATTATATTAAATTCGTTGTAAATTTCCAAAAGTCACCTTTAAAGTTTTAAATTGTTCTCCTATAAAACTAAACGAATAGACTTAAGCACTTCTTGCTTCAGAATAAATACAAGGCCAACAGCATTTGTATAAAACCAAAAAGGTTAAATTATTTCTTTTAAATTTAATTATTAATTAAATTCACTTAAAATTGGATTTAAGTTTAGAATAAACATCTACAGAATCGTTTGATAGCCTATTTCTAATTTTTATCAAGAAGATTACAATGAGAAAACGCGTTTCCTTTCTACGGATGTTTGCCTTTATGGTCAACTTTCTGCAAAACTTGTAATTCCTTTTTAAAAAAAATTTTATTCTTTCGAATGGAATAAGCGTTTTCTTAATTAAAAACTTTTGTCGTCATTTCTTACAGAATCTAATCCGAAAAATCTTTGATGCAGATGCTCTGCATACAAAATCATTAAATTTTGTGAAGCAAATAAATATGGGTTTTTAAACAAATGAAATATTCTGTTAATTTTTACCATTCTTCTTTCGAAATTTCAGTGCAGTAAACATTAAACATTGCCTTACTTATCGGATATGAATTGACATCTCTTTGGCGTTTGGCAAAAAGGTCTTAAGTCAGAAACTGTAGATTTTCGTAATGTTAAATTGAAAAATATTTATTTGGTGTATTTCGTAGACTTTTTTCCTAAGATCAGATGATAACGATTAGGAGCAATTGTGCTAGACTTAAGTGACTTAAGCCAAACAAAAGAGAAACAATTTTTATAAAAGTCGATCAAAAACTTAAAATTCGTTTTTTTGACTTAGGACCATTTTGCCTAACGGCTTAGATCTATTTCATGACACAACTTATTTACACTTATACATATCAGCAGTAAAGTTGCCATAATGAAATAATAAAAAAAACTCCCGGAATTCCCGCACAAAATTCCCGGAATTTTTTTCCCGAAAAATGTGCGGGATCCCGGGACAAAAATTCCGTATAAAAAACACTACTCACAGCAGTCATATTTTGTCGTGCTATTATTTTAAGATATATGACTACCCCTTGAATACCCAAATTTCCTATATCAGGATTTATTTACTGGATGAATTCAACACACCTGAGAAAGACAAAAACGGTGGCATCTCATAACGTCCAGTGTCATAGTGTCCATGGACGTTATGACACTCCAAAAAGTGTCACAGTGTCCATGGACTTTATGACACTTTTGAAAATGTCATAATGTCCGTGGGCATTATGACACTTTGCAAATGGACATTATGACATTTTCAAAAGTGTCACAGTATCCATAATTACTTAAGAAGTTAAATACAAAACAAGATCTGCATATGCGCAGAGAAAACATGTTTTATTATGGTCGCAACTAACAAAACTTTTTTTAAAGAAACTAATTTAACCATAATATGGTTGTCGGTGACAATGATTTGGTTAAATTAAACATAATATGGCTAACATTTTTTAAAAATAGTTTTGCTGCTCTGGGTGAATATATTAAATATATAACGAAAACACTTTTGGGCGCAAGGATTTTCTCCTTTATGGTATAAAAAATACCAGCTTCGTTAACTAAAGCTTCTCTGAACAGCCGGCCTTCGGCCGGGCGCAAGGATTTTCTCCCCTATGGTATAATAAACACCGGCTTCGCTAACTAAAGCTACCTTGCATAACCGGCATTCGGCCGGGCGCAGCGATTTTCTCCTCTATGGTATAAAAAAAACCGGCTTCGCTTACTAAAGCTTCTCTGCGTAGTCGGCCTTCGTTCAGAACCAATGCAGATTTTAAAAGCTTTACGTAGCGAAGCCGGTGTTTGTTATACCATAGATGAGAAAATCCTTACACCCGGCCGAAGGCCGGCTATTCAGAGAAGCTTAAGTTAGCGAAGCCAGTGGTTGTTATACTATAAAGGATAAAATACCTGCGCCCGGCCGAAGGCCGGCTGTGCAGAGAAGCTCTAGTTAGCGGAGCCGGTACTTGTTTTAGTTTGTAAGCATGTTGTGGACATTATGACACTCTACAAAGTGTCATAACGTCCGCGGACGCTATTACATTTCTTTGATGGACGTTATGACAGTTTTGAAAGTGTCGCAATGACCATGGACACTATGACACTTTCAAAAGTGTTATAACGTACATGGACACTATGACACTGGACGTTATGACATGCCACCGACAAAAACATAACAAAATATTTTAAAATTTTATTTTTTTATATATAAAATAAATAATTTTTCCAACACTTTTTAAATTTTGTTTTACACGAAAATCCTAACGGAAATCCTAATAGTAGAATCGATGAGTAATTTTTTTTAATTCAAATATAAACTAAAATATTTAAACATTATACATTGGAACATGATTTATAATTGTGTCATTTTGTATATAAATGACATTAAATGTTAATCTTTCCTTTCACGTTATAATTTTTAAGTGTATTTCTTATATATTGCTGTTCAAGACAGGTTGTCCGAGCCCCCATCGTTTCAGTAGAAAAACACCAATTTTTAATAGATTTTCTTTATGCTCTATTTTGATAGTTACACAGAAGGTTGTTTTGCTCTTCGATAAAAAAAATATGTTCTTAAGCTTTCTAAAACACATACAATTATAACAGACGATCAGAAAATGTTACACCAGAGTATTTACGGGCAAATTTTCGAGAATGAATCGTATATCTGATCAATGGGCAATTATTGATCCGCCAAGCCAAAACTTTGGTATGCAGTTAAGATTCATAAAAGAGTTCTTTGTTCCGAATGTTAGTTAGATATCTTCATATATATGAGATTGTTTCGTCTTTAAGAGATTTTAGGAAGAGGTCAAATCTGGAGCTACCGGCACAACAGAATCTAAGTGTCAATGTGTTTTTTTTATATAAAAATTCTCATTAAGTAGAAAATATTTTTTTGTTTAAAAAAATTTATGGTACGTTTGTATGTATGTAGATACATGTAAAATTTGTAATTAGGAATTTTTATTTTGCAATAAAATAAACGACTTTTTTCAAAAAGCTGTGCTATTGTTAGATTAGAATTTTATTTCATATTCTTTCAGTTATCTGTCAGAAAACAATAACAATGTCGGCTAACACTTCAGAATTTCTCATGTCTCTTTCATTAGATTTCTGTGAGATATCTACCAGAAATGCCGGCTAAAAACCGAATTTCCCAAGACAGAGTTTGTGTTAACCACTTCATTAATTTTTGTGTCAGAAATCTCCTGTGGTGTGGGGTGTTTAAATTGCATATAGTGATTAAAGTAATGGACTTTAATTTTTTAAAAGAATTGCAATAAAAGAATGCTAGCATATGTCTTCTGTAGCACAGTGTTATCTTAAGAAAAACGAAACAACAAATCCAACTTAACTAAACCAACTTAAGAGCATTTAAACCACAATCAGAAACATTTTAAAGGTGGTGTAGGTTTTTTTCCAATGTGTGTAACTGTTTGCTTAAATTCTTTTTTTTTCAGTACAATTGTATTGTATTTGTATTATTATTCAAATACAAATTAAATATGACCATTTAAGTTTTAGAAAGATTATCTTTTGTCTAAACTTAAGTATGTGTTTGTGACTGACTAAGCATTTTCATGATCGTATGTAAAGCACCATTCATTTATGGCTACAGCCACTGTAGAGGAAAATTTGTGGCAAAAGTTAAACAGGGCAAATGTTATGTAAATATATTTGTATGTATTATGCAATAACGAAAAAACAACGTTTTAATCATATGACTCAAAAGTGGGTGTAAAAATTAATTGATTGAAAACAATGGGAAAATTTGATTTTATATATTTAGATCGTAAACTGTTTGTTTAGCGTTTTGTAAGCTGACGCAAACGACTGTCATTCGTTTTACATCTGTCACAATTAACATTTGTTAAGGTAATAAAATTTAGCATGACTGGAAATCGAAAACGTAAAACGCAAGAATCTTAACCGTCGTTTTTTAATAAGTTTTCTGTAATAAAATAATTTTATGACAAATATTTCTCTAACAGGCTGTTCATCGATTTCGAACGTTCACGTTCGTTTAGAAAATTATATTTAAAACAAAAACAAAATTCGAAAATTTGAATGTAATTTTCTATGCGAACGTTAACTTTCGAAATCGTTAAACAGGCAGTAATTCACTATGATCTTTGTCGCCAGTACTACTGACCAAATGTAGAATAGACCATGCTTTGTGCTTTAGACCATTTGCTTGTCCTTTAAAATCCACTACTGACCGTAGAACTACCCAGTAAAAACTTCGCCTACTTTTTCAAAATGAATAGCTTCTTTAACTCATTATTTAGTAGCTTTGTTTTATAACTACATCTATAACAACTTCTGTAACTACTTTTTTCTGGATGCATGGAGGTAAAAAAATTAATGACTTACTTTTTAATGCGTTAATTTTGGGACATCCCTTGTAAAATTCATTGATTCTTTCAGTAGAATTATAAGTAGTGCTCTTATGTTTTTCTGATTACTCAACACATTATTTTGTAGGCGAAGTTTTTACTGGGTATCGACCTAGTAGTTCTTGTGAGGCCATAAGCACATTTTGACAAGGGATTCACTAGTGCATTTTAATAGTTTAAGTCTCCTTTTCTTTTCCCCATTATTTATTTATTGAATCTTCATATATTAAATATGAACTAACAATAATTAATCAAATCTTAACCTAATACTTTATTTTATATCCTGCCAGTGCCAGACAAAATTTTTCTTCATCGCAGGTTCTGTTCTTATATATAAATAGGTGTTTATCGCTCATCTAAATGGATAAGTGCTGCAGTATCTCGTCTCCTTAAGCAAGTGTGGCCGCTATCATTTAAAATATTTCGAGCTAAGTATTTAAGTATTTTACTAAATATTTTTTAATGATAGTTTATTTAAACTAATGGAACATCGAGATCCTTGTGAATATTGGAGTTTTTAATAATATGTTGGCGCCCTTGAATTTTTCGATATAAGAGGCCGAGGCAGTGCCCCATAACTGAATACCATAGCACCAGATTGGCTTTAAGATGGAGTTGTAAAGTAGCAGATTGCAGTCGAGGCTAAGGACAGAGTTTCTTCCAATAAGCCAATGAATTTGGATGGCTTTTAGTTTCATTTGAGTTAATTTTGCCTCTACACGGCTTTTCCACGTTAAACGGCCATCTAAATGTATACCGAGATATTTTACATGTGAATTTTGAGGTATTATTATTTGATTATTGATTTTAATAGGGGAGTCATGATTCCCGACATTTATCCTCCATTGTTTTAACCATATTTCTAGTTAAAATATATGATGCTGTAAGCAACGAGATGCTTCATAACGGCTTTCGTGGACGCTTAGAAAAGCTGTATCAACAGCAAATGTTGAAGTTTGGGTGTAGTTGCTTGTTGGCATGTCCGATGTATAAATAAAGTATAATAGAGGACCCAGGATGCTGCCTTATGGGACTCCAGCTCCAATTAGCTGAGGTGAACTTAAGAAATTTCCTTCTTTAATAATAAATTGACGACCGACTAAGTAGCTTTCCAACAGCATGTGTGTGTTTGCTGGTAAATTTTGTTTCAATTTATTTAATAAGCCTTAATGCCGAATTTATCAAAAGCTTGAGAAACATCGATGAAGAGAGCGGAACAATATTTTCTTTCTGCAAAGGCTTTTCTTATGACATTAACTATTCGATGGGTTTGTTCAATTGTGCTGTGTTATCTTCTAAAGCCGAATTGGTGGTTAGGAAAACATCTATTTTCATTTAAAATGGGAGTTAATTTTGACAGTAACAGCTTCTCAAACAGCTTTGATAAGTCTTCTTTTTGAATTTTTTTTTTGTAGATTTCTGCACTAAAAATGACAGTGAAGCAGGCAATTAATATACGCACAAATATTTGACTTCATTTAAAACTCTAACTTTCACAGCTGTCTTTTTTCTCAAAGGCAGATAAAAGTGTAGACGCTTTGTTGACAGTATCAGCCAAAAAGTCATCAAAGTTATTGGCAAAAGTTTATTTTTGGAGACACTCAATCTTAGGTTTCTGGCAGGGTGGTGTTTTGTTTTAAAAAAAATTTAAACTTTTTAAGCTCTTCAAAATATGCGAAATCGACTATTGATAGTTTTATCACTAAATATCAAAACATCCTAATAAAAAATTAAGCTTCCAACGAAGCAGGTTTGTAAGGGAGAAACATAAAAGTTTCGCTTACCATTGCGCTTACGGAAGACATGAATTTTATATGGCGAGTTCCCACTATGAAGCAATACATTTTTGACACATAAAGCGCATTATATAGCGCACATAAAAATTGTTGGATGTAACGATCAGCTTTACACACAAAATGTTTTGATACAGTTATTTTTTAGTATTCTCCCTTACAAACCTGCTTCGTGGTAAGGGAACGCCATAGCACTTGAAATGTTATTTTTTTTAATAAAAGTTGTTGAGAGTTCTTTCACTTACTTTACTGCATTTCTGTATGTCTTATTGCGTAGCGCATATTTGTGCGCTTATTTTTTTAAATGTACCTTTAGTGCTTCGCAAAATGATAAAATTTTTTATTGGGATCGTAGGTTATGATTTCCGATATTATTAAAGCTCTAGCCGAAATAAAGCCACAACAAATAGGGAGGTATTTTCGCGCAGAATCTTTTTTATTTATTAGCAAGAGAATGATAAAAATGCTTATCCGAATTGGTTATACCTTTAGCGCTTTTTCGAATTTAAAAATTTTAACTTAACTTTATTAAGGGATTTTTTTTCTGTTAGGACCAGCACTCAGGGCATGACTCCTATTTATGCATTGCATTGTGTTGGAACTAGGAAAATAGGTTATGAAAAGGAGGATAGATGGAGTAGTGTTTGTGAACATTCGACTTGAACTCATTCATGTTGTAAGTGAGAGGGAAACGAACAGCCCGGCCATAAAATGAATTCTCCCTGTAATGCGTTGTACGATTCACCTACCAATCGACCACAGAACGATGGACACTTGCGAAAAATCGTGTATTAGGAATTTCGTCCGAACACATCCCATTGTAATAACGATAAAACAGTCAAATATAACCCACATTGTGACGGTGGTCAAGGGAGTCAATAGAATTGGATACACTACTATCGCCAATGAGAACCTTCGTCCTATCCTGCACGCGGTTGCGAAGATCCAAAATATAGTTTGAAGCACCGGCCCACATATGAGAGTTGTATGCCATACGCGGTCGGGTATAGGGGGTATAAATAGTAACAAGATCAAACACCATCTTAAAAAACCGAGGCACCTGACTGTTTTTTTCGACACCTTGAATCTATGTCTGTCCATCGGATATCACATTGTATCTTCATGCCCAGAACATCAAGAGATTCTGGTTCCTCAATAATTATACCAACCATATATACAGATGAGGCACGCAACATTGGGTTTTTTTGTGCCATTAAAATAGACCCTATTTGCACGGTCCCATTCCGAGACTATGTCAAGGTCTAGGCCAAGCGTATCATTCATATTCTGCTTCATAGCACCGACATCAGATACGCGTGGTCTGCATTCAAATGAGTATAAATGGCAAAAGTTGCTCTTATCTGCAAAAGAGTAGATATGGTTGGAAGTTTGCCATAGGAGGTCATTTAGAAAAATACGAAATAGAGAAGGAAAAAAAACGGAACCTTGTGGCACCCCCGAATAAATCTTGAACTCATTGGCGAAACCCCATCTATAACCTCTCGTAAAGTGCAATTTCTGAGAAAGGTCGACATAAATCGTGAGAAATTATCACCGACAACAAGTTTTGACAAGAGTGCACCATGCCAGACTCCGTCGAATGCCTGTTTGAGGAATTTAAAAGGCATGTACTTTTGGAAACTATTTTATTTTATATTCACTTTTGTACCTAATTAAACAAATGTACTCCCATAAAAACCTCACATTTTCAAACACAAACTATTTACCATTTTTTTTTTTTTGCAAATATTTGCATTATTTTATTTTTCTATACTCTGAGAAAATTTTTTAAATTTTAAAATGTTTGTTAAACACTTTAAACAACTAAATATATTAATATTTATTATTTCCGTTCACATTTTGGCAAAATGACCATTAAACGAATGCCAAAGTTTTAAATTAAGTGCAAATTAAAACTTATCACGATTTTTTACCTGTTTTGGTATTTAAGGCCGACTTTCGGAAAAAAACTGCTAAATTTTTAAAATTCCGTTAACAACAAAACACTTTTATATTGGGGATATTTTTGTATAAAAAATATTTATTTTTCTAAATTTTAGTATCTTTTAGTTTTGTTTCTTAATTTTGTTTTTGTTGTTGTTATTGTTGCTAACCATACCTCAAGTAACAGTTGATTTTTATGCCCCAAATATGGCAAGAAATGCTGAACTGTGCAATACAAAAATTTTCAATTTAGTTTAGTTGCATATTGTATGAATGTATGCATGTCTGTCTGTCTGTCTGCCTATAAGTCCGTAGATTTAATGTTATTTTAAAAACTAATTTATATTAATAACAAACTATGATATAAAATGTAACGCATGATTACTTCTAAAAAAAAAAATTTTTAACTTTAAGTTTGTCTGTCTAAATCTTTCATTTCTTAAAATGTTTTTTCTTTTTTTAAACAAAAAACATAATTTGTTAACCTTTTATGGTATTTTGAAAAGGAGTGCTTTACGTCGAGATTTCTGAGGTTTTTGATTTGGTTTAAAAACTCAATGACAAAATTTTTTTGTCAGTTTTATAACTAAAGGCGCTTAAATTTCAAAAGAAATCAATCAAACAAAAACTTTTTTTGTGTGTTATTAAATAGTTAAACAATAAAAAGTTTAATTATTTTAGATGTTATTATGTATTACGTATACGTCACGGTGGTCTGATTATTAAAAAGATTTAGAAAATAAAAAAAATGCCTATCGTAGTCTATTTATCAAGCAATTAAAAAATGTTTTCGTGTTGTTTTTTTTTTAAGTATGACAAAATTGTCTTTATAGGTAAAAATATACCGCCAATATTTGTCTTGTTAACTGCAAGAAATCGTAGTAAAGAAAGGTTCTCATGTACTTGCAATAATCGTTTTTTATAATAAAAAAAAGTTTTTAAAATGTTTATATTCGAGGAAACTAAGCCAATTCCCAATAAAAAATTTCATCATTTTGCGAAGCACTAATGGTACATTTAAAAAAATAAGCGCACGATTATGCGCTACGCAATAAGACATACAGAAATGCAGTAAAGTAAGTGAAAGAACTCTCAACAACTTTTATAAAAAAAAATAACATTTCATGTGCTACGGCATTCCCTTACTACGAAGCAGGTTTGTAAGGGAGAGTACTAAACAATAACTGTATAAAAACATTTTCGTGCATAAGGCTAATCGTTACATCCAACAATTTTTATATGCGCTGAATAAAGCGCTTTATGTGTCAAAAATGTATTGCTTCAAAGTGGGAACTCGCCATATAAAATTCATGCCTTCCGTAAGCGCAATGGTAAGCGAAACGTTTATTTTTCTCCCTTACAATCCTGCTTCGTCGGAAGCTCCATTTTTTATTGGGTTACTTTTATAAAAGAATGACTATTTTCATTATATAATAAAACATTAAAATAAGTTATTTGGAGTTGCAGTATTAGAAATAATGGTATGCTTACGGATGTCACCTTAACTGAAGTTGAGCGAAATCAGGCAACGCCGACAAAATAAATAGGATGAAAATGTCTAATATTGTTTATCAGTGCCCATGTTCTGTAACTCTCGCGACGAGAAAGTTTTCGATTGAAATGTGTGAAATGAAACAAAAATGCCACAAATTGAAACAAACAGCAGTTTTTCTCACTTAACTGTGTCTGTAACTTTTTTTTGGCGAGAACAAGCTGTCACGTAAGGAAATTACTCGCCAATTTACAAAAAAAGTGTGTCTGTAACATTTTGGTGATAAAAGTTCCCGCTTTGAACTGTCAAATAAACTCACGAATAAAAATGGGGCGAGAAAAAATTAGAACACCAAAAAACAATTAAAAATGCAAAATGCAAAGAATAAAAATAATAATATCTTGTTCTTTGCACATTTTTCATCGTTTTACTATTTTGGTTTTAACATTTTTATAAAATATACGAATGCCTTCAAAGCTTGTTTGCAAACAACAAACATTAAAGTCGCTCTTTACACAATTTGGTATAGCTGACGGTTGTATTTTCGCCGCCGTCGTTGAAAAATTTTCAATTTTAGTAAATTTTGGTTGCCGTCAACGCTATGTGTTACTGGCGTTCTGAACATCTGCAATGTCACATCGGCTTCGAGTGCAATATTATGACATTTATAACGTAACGACGTTATCTCTTTTGTTAGTTTTCGACATGAGTTACAGACACACATTTTTCTCACTTTTCGAGAAACGATGAAATATTTTGTTTCACATCTTTTCGATGCAAGAATTTCTCACTAAAGTTACAGAACATGGCTACAGATACCTTGTAAGGCTAATGATAATGGACAGTGTAATATGGTATATATTGGTACAACAAAGAATAAACTTAAAAATAGGGTAGCAGGACATAAGTCAGATCAGAAGTACAGAAATATTTCACAAAAAACAGCTTTATTAACTCATTGTGCTAATAATTACAAACGTAGATTTATGTTCGAACTGTTACAAATTATAAGAGTTTTATGACAATGTGGAGAATTGATTTTAAGTCAGATACTGAAAATGTAGCACAAAATTATAGACATTTAATTTATAAAAATAGAAACGGAAGTTTAAAATTTACGTACAGTAGAATCCCGATAATTCGTAATCGCAAGGGACCGGCCATTTCTTAAAAATTATAGGGGTTTTTTATTTAGCGGGGTTTCGATTTAACGGGGTTAAAATAAAATAAATACGAATTAACGGGGATTTTTAATTTATTTACCAAAACGATATAAAAAAAAAACATAACAAAACAATTGTTAAAAATAAAAAATATATAAAAATTATTCATGTAACAAATTGATCTTAAGAAAATAAACACACACAAGCAAAAACCCACGCAAAAAAAAAAATAGCCGTAAACAAAAAATCATTCTTTCAACGTTTCTGTTGTTGTTTTTATTACGAATTATAAGAGGTAGTTACACAAATCTAAAATTAAGTCAACTTTCTTTATATAAATTTAAATTAACTTAAGTTGAAATTTTTCGTACAGTGTAATTCCACAAAAAATTAATGAAAAATGGTGTCAGTTCTACTTGAGGAGCCAAATTCAAATTTATCAGCAAAATTTGATTATTTATATTAGACTTAATAATTCTTTAAACAAATATGATCTGCCTAAAAGTAATAAGTTCATCAAAATCAATTGGACAATTCGGATGGGCGACGCCCGAGGTGGAAAAAAAACTTTCGATGATATTTCCTACATACTTTTTTTCAGAAATTCTAAAACAGAAAGGGCTTAATTAAAGATCATTTATTATGGACAAACAAAAAATGCAAGCAAGTCTTATAATTTGTAATTCTCCTAAAGTTTTTTTTATACAGTTTTTAAATTTTTATGGTTAAATCTGAAAATAAAAAATATTAAAAATTTTTGTTATTCAAAGTAAACATGAAGCACAAAGGCCATTTTATTCACATTTGTCTAGAAAATGCAGTAAATTCTAAGCCTGTATTCATAAAAATATTTAAAATTTATTAAAGGTTTACAAAACTAAATTTGTATGAAAATTTTTCTTTTTTAAATGTTTGTTAAATTTAATTACAGTTTATGAATACGGAGGTAAGAAACTTTGTAAAATTCTGGATTTAATTTCTTGCTTGCATATCTGAGTCCGTGGTGAACTAACTGTTTGATCCCGCTTTAAGTCATAGAAGTTTACTAAGTCTTCATATCTTTAAATTCTTATTGTGACTTAAAAACATTGTGTGTCTGTTGTAAAGTTAACTCTCATAAGCAAATACAACTTTAAGATTTCTTGTATTTCTTTCAGGCCAACCTAAAAAAGAGCGCTAAGTTTTATCTATATATATATTTAAAATTGTAACGTTATTGACTGATGCATCATCGCACAGAATAAACGCATGAAGACCGGAGGTGGGTCTCTCCCCAAATCGGTCCACTTAGATGGGATTTTTGAAAATTCGAATGTTTAGGGGGTAAAAAACGGTAAAAAACAGGTAATTCGATAACCTTATATCTCAAAAACTAAAAGAGATACAAAAAACTGTAATACTTATCGTTGTTCTTAAGTAAAATAAGCGCACAGGTGTCTGGTACTTTTTTGAAATTCTACTCTTTTAGGGAGAAAACGGGTAAACCCTGAATTTTGGTATTTTTTTTCAACCCATCTATCTTTTGAATAAACCTAGAAACAAAGTTATTACCGCATTCGAAACTTAACCAAAAAAATACGAATATAAATTTAGTACTTTTTCGAAAATCGAACGTTTAAGGGTGAAAATCGTAACTATTTTTGGTACTTTTTTAAAAACATTTTTCTCCGTTCATTGACATATTCGTACTAAATTATAGGCCCCTCTGCAATACTGCAATTTTTGATACTTTAAAGAGTACCAAAATGTGAAGTACGGGAAACTTAATATCATTCCTCAGCTTTTTGGTTCTACAACTGGTATTTTTTGGATTATCGTTAATATTGGACTTTAAAACATAAAATACAACATGCAATGTCCTGAGTGACAGGAATCTATGAGGGAACTATTTGGTACTTTTTTGTTCTTGAACTGGTGCTTTTTGAATTTCCGTAAGTATTGGACCTAGAAACATAAAATTCAAGATGCAATGTCATAAGTGAATAAGAATCTATAAGAGGAAAGTTTTTGGTACTTTTTTGTATATTAACTGGTACATTTTGAATTTCCGGAATTTTAACAATTTAAACCTTGAAAAATAAACTTTGGCATACAGCAGATATGTCCACGAAGAAAAAGGAGACGCTAACGAAGTAGTGCGTTAAATGCTTGTTTAAATATAAAATTTCTATTGCTTATACATGTTGTAACAAAACAAACAGACAAGGCGTTTTGTGCAATTAGTTTTTTTTTTAAGACAATTGCTATTGACTTCGCATTATAAACGTCTGTCTGGTATAAACTGTATGGAAAGAAGAAATATTCAAGTTGAGCTGGTAGAAAGCAATTATAAAAACAATTATTGTTTTGTTAAACTTAAATTGAGTTTGGAATCGCTGCTTTTTTAAAACTCGTGTAAGAAATATTCAAAGAATTCTAATAATGGAATATTTTTCTTGCAATCATTTTTTTAACAAATAATAAAATGTGAGAATATTTAGCTGTTCTTAGTTTAATAAATAAATTACTTACATATAGAAAAGAAAACAAGTTCTGACACATACCTGGAAATATATAAGAAATTAATTAAATTAATATGTGTTACAAATCTTCTTAGTTACTATTGTATATAACAAAATAAATAAAAGTAATAAAATCAAAAGACTTAAGCAGCAAGTTTAATTAATACGGGAACTTAAAGTAAATAGATAAGTTTTAATGAAATTAAAACAGTGTAATTTTTTCATTTTAAAACTTATAAAATTAATAAATATTTTTATTTTCATTTTTGCATGTATCAGATAAACAACTAAATCAAAAGACTTAAGACACATACTTTATATAAGCCTTGTAAAATATTTCCTTCCCAAATATTTCATACATTTTTCAGAAAAATTTATAACTAAATTTCCCCCACTGTCTCAATATTTAACTTAATAATTTATTTGGTTAACCAATTATAAAAATGTCTTTTTGTTGATTAAACATTGCAACAGTTAAGAAAACACTTTGAACACAAACATGTGGTTGCTGTAAATAGCAAATTATTTTGAGATAAATGCTTAAAGCAACGGCAGCAGCCAATAGCCAACAAAATACAAAAATTAAATTACAAAATATTACACCATGTTATGTGTCATTTTGTTTTGCAATAAATAAGAATATAATTTTTATATTTTGCTTTTTTGTTTGTTTGTTTGTAAGTCCGTTGATGTAAAAACAAAAATAAACAAAATTACAATTTAAGCAAGAATTTTTATTATTAGTCATCCATGCAGATAGATATGAAATTAAAATTACATGTATTACTTGTTGTTTTACAATTCAGTTAACGATGTTGTTAATGTAAGAGTCCAAAAGAGTCTTAACTTAACGAGTCCAAGTGTTAAGGATAGTTTAAAGGAATAAACAAATTAAAATATACAAAGTTTAATTTAGCTTCTTAAAAATTCTGGGGACCAAATTACGGCATTCGATATCGATCGAAATTCCCATTTAAATTGTTTTGGAATTTCGATTGATATCGAATGCGGTAATTTGGCCCCCGGTTTAAACAAAAAAAAAAAAACAAAATGTTTTAAGAATATAATTAAACAAAAGAAACCCAAAATAATTAAAATTTGACCTTAAACTAGTATCTAGACCGGTAGGCAAGCTAACAGTGTAAGGGTTGCGGGTTTGATTCCCGCTTATTACTCTGGTCTGTTTCACTGCATCGGGCTGAAGGTCTAAGCAACTATTAATCGGTTAATTAAGTTAGAATATAATTTAGGGGGGGGGGGGGGGGCGGTGCTTTAAAACCATGGTAGATAAGGCCATGATGGCATTATTGCTCAATTGAATGGGAGATAAAGCCATAATGGCCTTATTGCACAACCATTAAGAGGTATGGTCATATGTACAATTTTGCGAAATGAGTTATAGCCATATTTTATTTCGCAAATGAGAGATAAAGCCATATTTTTTTTTTATGCATGGTGTAAACATTTTGTAAAAGGGAAAATCCTTAGTTATCATTGAAAAACATATTTTTATTCTTGTGACGCACGCAGGAAAACTTTATTCAGCGAAGCCACCTGCCGCGTCCTACTGGAGGAAAAAAACCGGCCGCATGACGTCACGCAGAAAAACTTTAGTATGCGAAGCCAGATTTCAATACTTAACTTTAGTGTCTCCGGAACTGAAATGAGAGATAAAGCCATTTTCTAATATTGCTAATGTGAGCTAAAGCCATGATGGCTTTATCTCCCATTAAAATGAAAAATAAACAAAAAAGGCTTTATCTCCCTATTGAATGAAAGATAAAGCCATCATGGCCTTATCTACCATGGTATTAAAGCACCCCCTTATAATTTTTGATTGATTGTCTTGGTAACTCTTAATAAAAATATAAAAATTAAATAATGGCATCCGTTAAGTTTTTTTAAGCCATCTACGCAGAATTAGAATTTTATATGGGAACTGTGATAAGTTATGAAACATCTTTATACAATCTGACATCATAGCTTTTAGTAATTTTAAGCTAATATATGCCAAATACAGCATTAATACCCTTTTCTGCTAAGGGCTTATTAAAGTGTTAATATAAGAATAAGACGCTTTACGGGTGATTCTAGACCGGTCATCCGAAAAGTTGGTATTGTGATTTTGAATATTATTAAATGAAATAAGACTACATTTCGTTATACTAATATATATAAAATATAATCACAGTTGCATTGTGGTTGTCTCATATGTCCAAATACTGTTTCTCCTTCAAGTATAATTTTTTTTAGAAAACATGTATGTATTTTTTTGTAAATTGTCTGTTTTTAGCTAAAATTTATTAATCCATTAATTATTAGTAGAAATGTCTATTTCTATGGTACTCATTTATTAAAATAAAAAGTATTTTTACGAAATCCAGGTGTTTATTTCTCTCTAATATGACAAATTAATAAAAATGTTTACTTGATAAATATTAACTAAACTATAAAAAACAGCATTTAAACATGTCTTTTGGTTGTTTTTTAAATCAAATGCTTGTTGATTTTAGCATATTGCATTTATTTCTTTTTAAGATTTTAAGATACTGTGAGCGTCAAAAATAAGTTAACAGCTATTTTGTATACATTCGATTTTCAATTAAATAAAACTATTAAGTTCATAAGTTAAGTAAGTTTAATAAATTAATAATTTAAATAATATTTATGTATAGATTCAATTGTAAGTATGGCTTCAACTAGACTTTATCTAGCATCTTATTCCGTCTTCCTGGTTTTAATTTTAGAAGGTTTGTTGTTTGTTCTTGCGCTATTTTGCCCCATTCTTCAACTTAAGCTGTCTGAAAATCGTTTTTACGAAAAATAGTCCGTTCTCTGATTTTTCTATCAAGATGCTCCCACAGATAGATTTGGCGCCTGCAGTGGGTAGTCCTAAGTTGTGGATGTTCGATATTACTTCCTCTACCTAACATTTTCCGTCGTTTGTTTAGGATCGTTGTTTTGTTCAATCAATTAAGTTTCAAAGAAGTTTTAAATAAATATCCTACTTTGTTTATTGAATAATTAATAAAAACTAGATTCCTGATACCAAATGCAAACATGCACCATGCAATGAGCAAGCCTTCTGCCTGGCTTACTGTGCTTTTCATGAAAAGTTTCATTCTTTGTTCGCCATATAATTTTGGAGATATTTTTCACTTCAAATATTTTTAAATTGCTCTCAGCTTAAAATGTCCATTCAGATATCTTAAGTCTCGTTTTAGCTACTTTTTTACGAACCTTTAATATGTGTGGCTTCTTTTGCAGCACTCCACCATGTAAACCACTATGATCTTACTGGTATCTACGGATTCGCCTGATAGCTCGGTTATATCCGTTGACATCTTAACAGCACTTGATACTAAAATCGCTCTTAAGTCTCATACCTGGCTCTTACTTCCGCTTCAGTGAACTGTTTTGGTCTTCTTAACTGCGACAAATTTTCAACGGTATGACGTTCTCATTTTTATTTATTTTTTTTTGTGCAGTAATTCCTCCTGACGATTTTTCCAATTTTGCGCAAAGACTTTCTTATTCAAATCGATTCTCATTCGCTTTACAGTTTTATTTGTAAAATATCTTTGGCTTTTCTGAAGACTTTGGAAAAAGGTTTCCTGATGTTCTGGCCTAAGCAACCATTGAAACGCGCATAAGAACTTGCTTATCCCACCAACAATAAATTTCAGTGTGTTTCTGAAGATTATGAATTGGAAACTTAGCACATTTTAACGAAATCCTAAAAAAACTTTTGTTTTACAGAATTTAAGTATTTAGTTTTAGCCTCCTTCGAGTAAAGAAATGTAACACCGCTGGCTTTCGGTTGTTCAGATGTTTTTCCAGAGTATTTTAGTTTTGAACCAGCATGCTGCGAACGTTCCAAGATCCAAATTGCATCCTTTTCTTCAATCCAATAGTTGTCAACGGTTCGGTTTCGGGTTGTTATTTCTGTTAACATTTGTTAATTTGCTTTGAGTAATCATTTTGGCTTCGGAGAGAATATATGATTAGCCACCAGCCTTGGCTCTCTAAAAGTCGATAACAAGCATACCGTGTATGTATTCCCGTTTACACTCCGAGATGCGATGCTCTCACATTTCCATTTGGGAATGCGAAAAATGGGAAAAAGCGTTCATTTTTATTTGTGTTTCTTAATGTTTTTATCGAATCACATTCTTATCATTGTAATCATCTGAACTATAGTTTTATTAAATTTTTCAATGTACATAAATAAAACTTAATGGAAAAAATGGCTGTGTACTCTTTTTTGACGCTCACGGTATTTAAAATGTTATATTTTTTTTTTTTTTTTTGAACTGTAGCAAAAACCTTCTAATAATATTTTTATTTCTAAACTAAAACTCTTGTTTTCAGTCGCACAAGGGTGTGTCAGCTTGATATGGGTGAAGTCAGCTTTAGATTTTATGTGAACGACTACATTTAGTCCCAGATACTAACAGATCTTAGATTGTTTTTATGTTGTTGTTTTTAAAGTTGAAATTTATTCAGCTGTAATTGGTTGCTGTTTCTATTTCTGTTCCAGTTTCTGTAGCGATGTTTCTAAGTTGAAACTTGTCATAGGATTATTTAAGTTTTCAGTAAATGTACAATCTGGTTGTACATGTTGTTTTTGTTTGTGGTGGCAAATTGTAATAGTTTTTTTTTTTTGTAATTTTGTTGCTGTTTTGTGCATTTTTTTATTAATGTCATGCAATTAATGTAGATTTTTATTGCTTATGTAAGCCTTGTAAACCACTGTTACAATTATTTTTATTATCATTTTCTTCTTTACTCTTATTATTATTATTTTCAAGCCAGTACTGTAATAGTTTATTTAAACAATTGTTTTGAAAATATTGAAAAAAAGTGAGTGGCGTTTATGACCAGGGCACTTTAGTTAAAAAAAATAAATTAATTGTAGCATTTTGTAGTTTGTTTTTATTATTTTTAAATTTTGTTTTTGAATCTTAACATTTCTTAAAAAAAAAAAAAAAATAATGCTGAGAAAACCATTTAATTTATAACACTGGGCGTTTGTTTTTTCATTTAAAAGCTTGTAAGTATTTGTTTCTTGCCTTTCTTAGTGTAAATGATTTGCAAGAAATATAATTTAAGTTTTTTTTTTTTGTTGTTTGTGGTTGTTAAGTTATAATGGTGGGAATTTTATTATTATTATTACAATTAAATTTTCTTGTTTAGTTTATAAATGTTGCTAAGATTATTTTGTTTCAAGCTATAAGGGGTGTTGGTTAGTTGGTGGCATGGCAAATTGCTGGGTATGTGTTGCTGTGTTCTCTATTTCAACTTTAGTTAGATGACATTGCAAGGTCATAAATTGGTTTAGTTTTAATTTGTTTTACATCTTGCTTATTGTTTGTGGCTAAAGGGCGGCATTTTGTTGAATTAAATACAAGCATGAATGTCATTGAATCAGTTTATAAACTTTAAGTGAATATAATACATTTGATTTTTTAATTTTCATCCAATCTAAGGTAGTTTACTTGACATACAAAATACGTTTGATATTGATAGTTTAAAATGGAGATATTCAAATTTAATACTAATGATTTTTATGCAAATAATAAATAATAATTAAAAGTATTGTTCTACTGTGGTTTAATGAAAACTAAGTTATTTTAATTGCTTTGCGTTTAATTGTTTAATAAAGACAAGAATTCATTGTATTAAGTAGACTTTGTACTTCTCTTAGTTAAGAAAAAAAGTCTAAAGCTATAATGTCTAGATCCAGACAGACAAAATAGACTTGTATGGATGAAAAAGTTGTGCTATTATTTGTTTTCTAAGTCGCAAGGTACTTAGGCTTCATTTCCTTGCTGCCAATAATGCTTTATTACCGAATAAACACCCTGCCCACGTTAAATGCGGTTTTTCAGAATTTTGGAACGAATCATTAGTTTTTATATGAAGCTAAAGTATCGTTTTATGAGAATTCAATTTATGCAATTTTTTTTTTTTTTTTTTGGAACGCATCTATCGTATAAAACGAGACCTGAGTGTATTCAGTTATTTTATTTAATTCAGTAATTCTCGTTTAGTCCACAAAAGAGCCGAATTTCTAAAAAAATACCAGGCAGACACCTGTGCGCTTGTTTTTATAATGAGAGAGAGAGAGATAGAATATTATTATTTACTTAGCCCGCTACACACGTTTGTTTTACTTTCGTTGTACTGACCACGTTGTTTACAAAATAACTCCCAATTATAAGATACCAGCAGCATGACCGAAATGGCTTCGCAATTATTTTACTTTTAAAATTTGATGTATTTAATTAAATTATTTTAACAAATAGAAAATGGGAATTGTTTACACAAAACAAGCAACTCAGTTTTTATAGATAAGTAAAAATTTATTTTTGAACGTTCATTTGTTTTTATGGAATATGTAGTAAATTTTTTGACAAATAATTTATATAAAATAACTGAAAATTCATTTGATTTTACGGAATTCGCTGTTGAATTTTTGACGGTAAAAATTAAATGAACTTTTTTTTACTTTAAATTAAATTTTCATTTAATTTTATATAGTGAAGAATTTGACTTAATCAACGGACAATATTAACTTGCAACTGAAAATCCGTATTAATATGCACTTGGTTTTTTGAATAACTGTTAGAATCAGTTAAAAATACATTTGCTTGGAATTTTAAATGTTAATTTATTTAAAAATTACTGAAAGGAATACTTCTTAAATAAACTACAGTCCGTTACTGTAATAATATTGTGAGTGAATATTTAAAACTTTTTTTTGGCATTTAGGGACTTACGTTTATTAATTTCAAACTCAATTTTATACCACTAAAAAGTATAAAAGAAACTTTAAAAGATTTTTAAAAACTAAAAAATTTAAACAATTTTTATTCTTGATAAAAACACTGAAAATTATTGTTGATGGGATAAGCTATTCCTATGCGCATTTCACTGGTTGCTTAGGCCAGATCGTCAGGAAACTTCATTCAAAAAGATTTTAGAAAAACTAAAGATATTAAACCAAATAAAACTATTAAGCGTATAAGAATTATAAGAAACAGTTCTACATGTAACAATATCAAAGTTTAAACAAAAGCATCAACAATAAACAGAATAAAAATTAGGAATTAAGCACGAATAACAAAATCTTTTAAATTAAAATTTTGTATTCCCAAAAGTTACTTTGATTACACTGCGGAACAGTAAGTTTGCGCTCTGAAATTTGGAAATCGATATCCAGTTTTCTCAATAAATTATGAATCAAATCAAAAGTTGTGCACCGATTTCAATGAAAAAACCCTCTTTTCACTTGAAATTATGTAAAGCTGAATGGTTTTAGACCAAAACTGTGATTTTTGTTGCGTCTTTATTTTTTATGAATTTCTAAAGAACAAAAAATTGGTTTCTTAAAAAATTTAACGATAAATCTGAAACTACAGGGCATATTTAAAAACAATGTAAGCACGGCATAAAGATAATATTGTTGCCGAGTTTCGGATTTTTTTTTTTAACTGAATATGGTACACCATTTTCAAGTTATTCCAATACATGTAGTGAAAGTGTCTTAGTTTTCAAAGTAACGGTATATCTCGCAAACTAGAGCTGATAGAGAAAAATGGAGATTAGATTTGAAATTTGAAAAATTTGCGCACAAAAAAAGTTCAAATTTGTTCCCTTGTGTTATAAAAGAAACTATTTTTAATCTTTTTTTAAAAATTCTTGAACTGGTAATTGATTGCGTGTTATAGCCAAATTGCGGACACTGAGATTAAAAGTGCTGGATTATTATACCCTTCACCGAAGGTCAAATAGTATATTTAAGTTTGTTATTCCATTTGTAATTTCTACAATATTGATCTTAGACCCTATGAAGTGTATATATTCAAGGTCCTCGTGAGTAGCAAAGTTGATATAACGATGTCCGTCTCTTCGCCAGTCTGTTGAAATGGATTTTCCGAAGACCACAGATATGATGGGGACTTTTGTTGTTATATATTTCTATCAAATTTACTTTGTAAAATTTTGCTATAAAAATTCGTTCAGATCGGTCCATAAATGGCTGAAATATGAGCATAAAACCACGACTGCCTCTAATTTTTTTCATAACATCCCATGTTGTTGTGGGTTGTTACACAGCGTTTACATTTGCCAGTACTGGCAAGACAGTAAGCATGCAAAAACAAAATAGCTGTAAAAGTGTTTATGTATTAGTGAAAAAGTTTGAATGAATTTGTACTGTCTTGCCAGTACTGGCAAATGTAAACGCTATGTTATACCCATCACCGACAATAACAGGGTTGTTTTTATATCTAAACGTTTTTTGCTTATTTTACACATAATAAATACATACATGTATAACGCAGTTGGTTGAACGATGTCCGTCGATTTTTCTGTATATCTGGAGAACTGCAAGAGCCAAAGTTACCAAATAAGAAACCAGCATCTGAAAAATGCTTTTGCAATGGGGTAATAGCAATGTTTTATGTGCATATACCAGAAAAACATGTACAAAAAATTTGACCTTTGTTGGATCTTAGTCACATTGTTTTCACCTGGTTTTAATAATCCCATAGAATTACTCATTGATGGCAGGTTACCGCACATCTGCTGAACGTTTATTTAAATCAACTTTCATATTTCTCTTCCAATCCGCTTGTTTCAATTGCAAAACAAAAATTTTTGACCAAGAAATTAGATAAAAATGCGAAACTTGCTCTATACTTCAATGGTTTTAACTTACGAGGTAAATGTTTCAAAATCTTTTAACAATTATTTCTTTCAAGGTTTGTGTGTTTTTTTAATCTTTCTAGGTTTTCTTCATATTAACGTGTAAAAAAAACAAACACTCATGAAATTCCTCATGTTTATTCAACAGATAATAATTGGAAATAAATTTATTAGCAATTCATTTATAAAATTAAATTAATTGAAAACAATTTTATTACAAAAGTTTTAAATAAAAACTCTGTACATGTATTATTAAAAACCCATCCTAAGAAAATTTCAAAACTTATGAATTGCTTAGCAACTGAAGGCGTATTTATTTTCTCGTATTCTCAAAGCCAAGTATAGAAAATTTTGTATAACAAAACCACTGCAACCACTGTATGGCAGTTTGTTTGTTTGTTTTTAGACTCATGATTTAAAGTTCTTGATTACCAACATTTTCTATTGAAAAAAAAAAAAAAAAAAATAATACAAAATACTACAAATTAAAGTGCTTTAATATGTATTTGGTACGTGTATGTTACAATACATATGTTACTTTTGTTTTAACATTTATTTTCGTATAGGAAAAGTTTCTACGTGTTTGTAAGTTTGTTTTGGAAAATCATGCAAAATTTATTTCAAAACTATTGTTCTGGTTTTGGGCTGTGTTTTGCTTATTTTGAGTTCTAACAATTTGTTTACCTCTATAGTGTGGTAGTGGAAGTGAAAAAGTCTAGGCTTTATGCATTTAAAGGGTGTATTTTAAAGATCGATAGAACTTACGAAACGGCTAGCTGTATGTTCTGTGTGCCCCAGTAGGCTAGCTTGTAGTAAGCTAGTCTATCTGTGCCGGGGCTGTGGATTCGATTTCTGCCAGAGACTCTGGTCTTCTGTAGACAAGCCTAGAGCTTCCCGGGTTAGGAAAAGGGGAAAAAATCATGATGAATGGATTCACGCTTGAACAACGATACCAAATTTACCTTGAATTCCAGGCAACAATCAATGCCTTATACCAAAATTATGTCCAGCGATAAGTTTTAAATTTGCCGCATATGGAGTGAGATTTATCCCTTATTTCCCTAATTTCTTAAAAACTTAAGCCGGATCTCTGGTTACTCTCAATGGAGATCATTACCGCACTATGATTAATGGTTTTTTGTTTAAAA
Source organism: Pollenia angustigena (assembly GCA_930367215.1). NCBI lineage: Eukaryota > Metazoa > Arthropoda > Insecta > Diptera > Polleniidae > Pollenia > Pollenia angustigena. The sequence continues at coordinate 179,641,200 of OV884057.1, read as the reverse complement.
ATATGGATGGAATTAAGCACGCCTTTCAACAGAATGGCGCTACGTAGGATACGGAGAATGCAACCATTCACTTTTTAAAATCAAAATTTGGCGACAAGTTGATTTAAACAAAAAAAAAAAAAAAATAAAAAATAACCGTGCAATTTGACAACTTTCCACCATTTCCTGTAGGACTACACATAGTCACTGGTTTGTGCTGATAAGCCAGCAACATTTGACCATGTTCGATATTGAAAAAGTAGCCCGAAATGCACTTTGTCAAGAACAGTCGCGCGTCCGATATGCCCGAAATCATTTTCAGATTTAAATGCCATGCCTTGAATATAATCAATTTTTTTTTTGCTATTTTTTACAAATCCAAGTTTTGTCGGGCTTAAGAAAACGCCCTTTACATTTACTACACATATTACTGTGTATATGTTTAGTTTTTACTGGCTGTGTAGTAGTGTATGAGAATGAAATCTAAACCAAGGTTATTGTAATAATTCAAATGAAACTGAAAACAAAACAACAATAACTATAACGTAATAGAAAAAAGCAAAACATTTTTTAAATGTTCACATTCATATTAAAATAATAACAACATATGCATAAAAAATTGATTTTGTTCTTTTTTTTTTTAATTAACTAATAAAAATATATGCATAACTTTTACATGGACTGGTAAAAAGTTTCTATCTTAAGTCTTTTGTTTTTATGAAACATTAACGTTCTAATTGTTTTAATATAAATTTTATGATTATTCTTTATTGAGCTCGAGTATGGAAAGAACCACTCCTAGAATTATTAATATTTTAGATTAAGGTTAGTATCGGCAGTTTGTAAAGGGTCCACATGATTGTCTTATATTGAACAACTTTTCTAACAGATTTTTTATAAAAAGATTTTAATTTAAGGGCATTAAAGTTGCTCGAGTTTATTTAAAAGAACATATTGTGCAAAAATGTTTTTTTTTTGTATAAAAATTAGAATTTAAATAAAATACTGTGGCTTTTTAATAAAATTTTACACAAAAACATTTACATTATTTCGTCCCCTCAATAAAACAATAGTGTTTACGCATGTACACCAATATTTTTTTATTGCATATTTAGAATCTCCATCCTTGATTTTATGTCTGGTCAAAATTTCGTCAAATTCTACTTCCAAAAAGTGGGTCAAAATGTCGTTGGAAAAAATAGTGTATAATTTCTTGTTCAAAATTTTCCTTCAATAAGTGTGTAAGCTCATATGCGCTATTTTACTTGAAATTGCCACTCCAAAATTGTTAAAAGAATAATAGTGTAAACGCATTATGCTCCATTTTAGTCTGTAGAAAAAATTCAATTTATGAAAACTTTAACTCATAAAATAGCTTTTAATAATATACACTATTGTTTGGGAAATAGTTTCATTCCGAACATCGAAAGCTGCATGATCTCCAAAATTTGTGCTAGAAGAATGTAATTCCTCGTGGCTCGCAGTCATTTTTCTTTAACTTACAAGGTGGAAAGAAGCGAAATTGTTTAGATGAGCCAGATGTAGCACAGGAAGGGAAAGAAGACGAATGAACTTCTAGTTATTTTTGATTTACGCAATGTATACCTTAATTTCTCATAATTTTTTTTTAAATTAACCCAAATTGGAATGTAATGAATATTTGCCATTGAATCTATGAATTAATCACTGTTTTATAATGTTACAAATTGATATTTTTGAGATCAAATATTTTAATAAAAATGCCGTAAAATTATTGAATAAAACAGCGTATACCATACAAAATAAACAAAAAAAAAAAAAAAAAAAAAATATACATATAAAAAATTAAATAGCCTATATGGAGGACTTGCACTTTGAATGACATAATTATGGTCTTAAAGGATGCGTAGAATAAAAAAATTGGTCAATTTAAAGACAAGAAACGGTATTATGTATTCGTCGAAAAATCCAGTATGAAGAATTTTTATTTACCGCGATAATGTGATTTAAATAGACATCCGATTTGACAAAAACTTTAAACACGATTTTCTCAAAACCCCAAATAATTATACACTATTGTTTTATTAAGGGGACGATTTTAAGGATAACTTTAAGACGATTAAAATGTTTTTAAGCCATTCCCATAGAAACGATTCAAGTTGAAGCCTCCCTAGATTTATCTTCCGACCACACACCTACAATTGTTACTATATTGAACCCCAATAGAATTGTACCTCCGACGACAGCTACGCAAATTAATTGGTTAAAATATAAAAAATATCTCAGTACCCATTGCACAGAAAATATTCCGCTCAGTACACCGGATTATGTAGATCGCTCTATTGACAATTTCGACAGTTTTCTGAAACTAGCTGTTCAGCATTCCAATATTGGCACCAAAAAAACAAAAACTATTAAAATATATTCCACAGATGTCGAGCATCTTTTGTCTGAAAAAAGGAGGGCTCGAAGAGAGTGGCAATTGCACAGATCCCCTCAACTTAAGAACTTACTTAAAGAGTGTACAAAAAGACTAAGAAAGTTACTGCAGGCTCAGAAAACGGCTTCTCTGGAAAAATATCTTAAGGAACTTGATGCAACCCCAAAATCAGACTACTCATTATGGCGTGCAGCTAGAAACCTCAAAAGGCCAGTTGTCTCTAAACCACCATTAAGAAACTTGAATGGAAGTTGGGCAAGAAATGATGTTGAAAAAGGAAATCTGTTTGTCAATCATTTAAAAAACGTATTTACCCCAAATATATCTCACGATATTGCGGTCGAGTTACCACCTGTTGCTGCTAGAGCAGCTGTTCCGCTAAGATTTGAAATAAGAGAAATCGAAAAGGCTATTTGTGATTTAAACCCCAAGAAGGCTCCTGGTTTTGACAAGATCAGCAACAAAATGCTTTTGGAGCTACCCAGCATAGCAAAGAAAATTATTCTTTTAATTTTTAATGCTATTTTACGCCTTGAATACTATCCTCAAAAGTGGAAGGTCTCCTTAGTCACCATGATACCTAAACCTGGAAAGGATCACACAAAAGTTGAGTCATATAGGCCTATAAGCTTACTTTCTAATATATCAAAGCTTTTTGAGAAGCTGTTAGCGTCTAAATTAACCCCAATTTTAAATGACAAAAGATGTATTCCTAACCACCAATTCGGCTTTAGAAGAGAACACAGCACAATTGAGCAAACCCATCGTATAGTAAACGCAATAAGAAAAGCCTTTGAAGAAAAAAAATATTGTTCCGCTCTCTTCATCGATGTTTCTCAAGCTTTCGATAAAGTCTGGCATAAAGGCTTACTACATAAATTGAAGCTTAACTTACCAGTAAACACACACAAGCTGTTAGAAAGCTACCTAGTCGGTCGAAAGTTTATTATTAAAGAAGGTGATTATTTAAGCTCTCCCCAGCAAATTGACGCTGGAGTCCCTCAGGGAAGCATCCTGGGCCCACTTTTATACTTAATATATACCTCGGATATGCCAACAAACAACTACACACAAACTTCAACATTTGCTGATGATACAGCTTTTTTGAGCGTGCACGAAAACCGTCAAGAAGCATCTCGATACCTACAGGATCATATATTTCAACTCGAACTATGGTTAAAGCAATGGAGGATAGAGGTCAATGAGCAAAAATGCGTACATATAACATTCACTTTGCGCCGGGAATCATGCCCCCCTATTAAAATCAATAATCAAATAATACCTCAAAATTCGCATGTAAAATACCTCGGTATTCATCTAGATCGCCGTTTAACGTGGAAAAGCCATATAGAGGCAAAATTAACTCAAATGAAACTAAAAGCCATCCAAATTCATTGGCTTATTGGAAGAAACTCTATCCTTAGTCTCGACTGCAAACTTCTTCTTCACAGCTCCATCTTAAAGCCAATCTGGTGCTATGGTATTCAGTTATGGGGCACTGCCTCGGCCTCTAATATCGAAAAAATTCAAAGGCGCCAAAATAAACTACTTCGAATAATCACAGCTGCCCCTTGGTATGCTAAAAACTCAAATATTCACAAGGATCTCAATGTTCCATTAGTTAAAACTATGATTACGAAATATGCAGTAAAATACTTAAAAAGGCTCGAATCGCACCCGAACCCACTAGCACGCAATATTTTAAAGGATAGGGGCCACACTCGTTTAAGAAGAAGAGACACTGCAGCACTTATCCAATTAGATGAGCGATAAACACCTATAAAAGTGAACAGAACCCGCGATGAAGAAAATTTTTGTCTGGCACTGGCAGGACAAAAAATAATATTAGGTTAAGATTTGATTAATTATTGTTAGTTCATATTTAATATATGAAGATTCAATAAATAAATAATGAAGAAAAAAAAAAAAAAAAAAAAAAAAAGCCAGAGACAGAAAAAATAAATGGAAGTTTTTTGTATCGCACTAGCTTGGAAATTAATTGAATGGGCCGTTTCGTGATATAACGCGTTTTCCAAATTTGCCCGTCCATTTTCTTTTTAGTAGTCTTCCATTTTAATTAGGGCCCTACATTTTTGGGAGTTATGGTTTTATACTTGCTGGCCTTTGATTGTTAAGCTCTAGCTATTTAGATTTAATTAAAATTAAACGATACATTCTTATTTGGGTGTATGAGAACAATATCAAGACAATTCCTATTCAATATGATAAGAATCGGTCTATTAGCGCACCTCGTTTTCATACAAATGTCTTTTCGTAATAGATATTATTTTTATATTCGTGTACAGCCAGAGAAAAATATGATTTGATATGGTTATAAAAAACTAATTCGGTTTAATTGCAGATATAAAATTTATATTACGATCTGTTTATTCACACTACATTACGATGGAAGCAGTGCCTTTTATGCATCCACTATTATATTATGGGTATATCACATTTGTTTAAGTGTTATTTGCTTAAGCACAGTGCAAAACTGATCGCATATTTCGTATGGAAGTTTTTAATTTTGTTTTTATAAATCAATTTGACGGGCTTTCCGTTACGTTTTAAGATTAGCTTAAGCATATTATGGGCCCTAAATGTGCAAACAGAAATGCGCCAACACCACACTTTTTAATACGATTTGACATAAAAGTTTGTCGTAGAAAGCCGTCGGGAAACATAATCTATTTTATTTAGAGAACGTTTTTTCCTATGTTCTCACATACTTATGCAGAAAAAAGTAAAAGTTTACTTTACTTAACAAACACATAAGTCCAGCTTAACTAATGTGCACGCAAATAAAAAACCTGGCTGTGGTAAACATATTCTAAGACCAACATATTTTGATTAGATTCATGATTGTAGTCACAATATTAAGATTAAAATTGAATCATATTATGACCAAATATATTCGTAATATTACATGATAATATTTTTCCCTTAATTTCATTTTTATCCTGTTAATCATACTAAGTTAAGAAGTAAACATATTCTTGCCATGTTAATCATAATAAGTTAAGAGGTTATCTTATTATTGTCAATTTTTAAAATTTGTTTTTGTTTTAAATGTCATTTTCTATGCGAACGTTAACGTATGACATCGTGGTCCTGGCTGTAAATCTTTTTTTAATTGTTGTGACAGCACTACTGTATAATAATATGATTACTTCTAATTTTGTTTTGATTAACTTGACAATAATAAGATAACAATTTATTTATTTTTTAAATTTTTTTAAACTGTTTTTTAATTTGTATTCTTTTTTTAATTGCTGAACCACTCACTAACAAATAATAATTTTACAAATGGCGCTATCAAAATATTATTAGAATAAAAATATTTTGATTGCATCTTAAACATACTATGATAAATGTATAGAAAATTGTTATGGCTATTAAATATCATGTAAGGGAGAAACATCAACGTTTCGCTTATTGCGCTTACGGAAGACATGAATTTTATATGGCATAAAGCGCATTATTCAGCGCATTTAAAAATTGTTGGATGCAACGATCAGCTATACACACTGAATGTTTTGATACAGTTATTTTTTAGTATTCTCCCTTACAAACCTGCTTCGTAGTAAAAGAATGCCGTAGCACTTGAAAAATTTTTTTTTTTATAAAAGTTGTTGAGAGTTCTTACACTTACTTTACTGCATTTCTGTATGTCTTATTGCGTAGCGCATAATTGTGCGCTTGTTATTTTAAATGTACCATTAGTGCTTCGCAAAATGATAAAATTTTTTATTGGGATGGTACTCAAATTTATAATTGCTATAAACTACGATATGTTTACAGTAACTTAAATATTGCTGATATTAAATAAAAATAACAATTATTTATATACGACAACAAACGGATTATACATTCATACAATACCATATTTTCGTTTTGTTGTATGACTTACTATCTGCATGTGGGAAGCAGAACTGAATGCTCCCGGACGTGTCATAGGAACGTCTAGTAGATATGCATGGTAGCATATCTAAGCGCAGCAGTTTCGAGAGGAGAGTCTAAGAGGGGTTCCGGGTTGCGCTGGACCCTACTTAAATTCTGAATGTTGGTGATCCCTGAAGCGACGTGACGAGTCATTATCGCCATCAAAAAACCAATAGCTTTTGCAGTTCGTTGCCAAATCTGATACGTCTGCAAGCGGGCGTCTGTTCTTGCACCGAGTGGCTCGCTATACAAATTTGACATCCTCCATGATTACCAGACGTAGGCTTAGCTAGCAGCCTAGCACCAGACTCGGATGCATTACCCTAAAACGCTTCTCATCCAAAAAACTAAATATTAATGACCGTAACTGAAAAATGGCCCTATGCTTCTAAGTTTATGTTTATTAATCGTCAAAGTAAAAGCGCCACATTTTCTTTCCAAAATTGAAGTATTTTTTTTTTTTTTAATATCCCTTCATATTCATAGCTTTGAAAAACATATTTACCCTTTGTGTTTTACATACGCTGATCTATCTATTCAAATTTCATCAAAATTGGTTCAATATTTTCCAATTGGCAGTTATTTTCCGTATGTACCGTCTTGGTCGCTTTTGCATTCGGTCAGGAGACGGCCGAGAGGAGAGTTAGACTGGAGGTTGAACAGTGTACTCATGTTAAAATCGCTTTCGTTTTCTTTTGAGTGCGGAAACTATTGATTTAATAGCGCTCTTCTAAAACGATTATTAATATTTTCTAAATATAGGAGGTTTAGAGGCCCTGAACCCTATTCTAAGTTTGTACCAGTTAGATTAAATAAAGTAGCAAAAAAATCCCTGTTACAGATTCTGTTTCTACGTCCAATATTAACGGAAATTCAAAAGGTACCATGTAAATATCAAGTCAGTACTAAAACCCCTCTTCTCATTCATCATTCTCATTCACTCATGACATTGTATGTTAAATTTTATGTTTCACTTTAACACTATTGACTAATAAAAAAAGGACCAGTTAAAGAAAAAATAACTACCAAAAATCCCTGTTACAGGTTCTCATCCACAATTGCACATTTAATTTTATGTTCATAGGTCCAATATTAACGAAAATAAGAAAAGTACCAGTTAAAGAACGAAAAAGTACCAAATAGTTCCCTTTAAAGAATCTCGTTCACTCAGGATCTTGCATGTTTAATTTTATATTTCTAAGGCCAACATTAACGGTAATTAAAAAAGCACCAGTTGTAGAACCAAAAAGCTAAAGCAAAAATTTAATTTTTCGTATTTCCTCTTTTTGGTACTCTTATCTCCCCATTGAAGTATCAAAAACTTCAATAATGTAGTGGGAGCCCATTTTATCCGTATAAGCTAAAGAATGGAGAAAAATACTTTGTAAATAAAGTACCAACAATAGTTACGAATTTCGCTCCTTAAACGTGAGAATTTCTGATAAGTACCGAATTTTGATTTTTTTAGATAAGTTTCGAACGTGATATAATGTTTGTTATTACGTTTATTAGCTTAAAAGATAGACGGGGTGACAAAAAAGTACCATAATTCACGTTTACACGTTAACTGCCTTAAAGGGAAGAAAAGTACCAGACACCAGTCCGCTTCTTTTTCTAAAGAACAACGGTAAGTATTACATTTGTTTTCTGTCTCTTTAAGTTTTGGAGATATGAGTGTAGTTAAAATAGAAGGTTTAGCGCGCCTGGGCCCTATCCTAAGCACTCTAATGGAACCTTATATAGCCTATATCCGTTAGGAGGTTCCGTTATTAATTTTATTGAGTATAGTTTTAAAATCGGACCGGCAGTTTACCTCTAGCAGACATAGAAAAATGCAAGCTTTTCAGCCTTATAATCAGCCTTATTCCGGTTGTCGTTGTCGTAATCGATCAAGTCGTTTTTTTTGTAAGAGATTAAAGTAACACACAACCAGTGTTCTTTAATCTCTTACTAAAATACGTTACTATTGCTCCTTAAATTAACGGCCTGTTCAACAATTTCGAACGTAAAGTTTAGTATAGAATTTAAAGGAAAAACATTTTGAGCGTTCAAAAAAAAAAAAAAAAAAAAACAGGCAGTAATTTTATTGCTTCTCATAAGAATATAACTTGTAAGTGTATTTGTAACAATTAATAAATAATTAAAAATACTTGTTTTAGTATTAAAGTAGTACATCCTGTTATAAGCACGTGGTTTTTCTTTGTTTTTTATTTTACAAAGTTTCTATCAGATGTATGTTACTTAAGTCTTTTGTTTTATTAGACATTAACTGTATATTTTTTAAGTCTTTTGTTTTGTTAAACAATAATTATTTTTTTTTTTTTTTTTTTCAATAATTTGAACTAATTTCTAATTTATACTTTTATCACAGTTTTTTTTTTTACAAATTTTCACTTTTTTGTATCTATATTTATTTTAAAATCATGTTAAAAATGAAACAGAAAAAAAAGACAACAGGTATTGTTGCGTTTTGTGCAATTTGGTCAATAACATTGACTACGGTTTAAAGAAATAGAAAGAAAAATAAAAAACAGAAGATAATAAAAGAAGACTTGGAAAAAGCGCAACAAACTCTTTAGCTTTTTTTTTGTTGTAATCGCAAATACCCACACATAATCAAGTATTGAATGGTATAGCGGGATTTACTTCTGTACATTGTTTAGCTTCTCTGGCTGTGGAAGTTTTAAGGCTGGGTGAAACAGCTTGCACAAATCAAAGTTGCAACAACTACAACTTTATTAGCAGCAACAAAAGAAAAAGTAAAGAAAGCATCTTCTTCGGTCATTATCAAACATGTGAAGAGCAAAAGTGTTTGGTGTTTGTCGATGTTGTGTTTCTTTTGAGTTTTGTGGTGGTGGATAGAAACACCGGTTAGTAAAACTAAAAGTCTTCTGAAGATTTTTGTTTTGGTTTTTTAATTTTTCTTTTTCTACTTTTGGAAAACCTGCCAGTTAACACGTTTTTTTGGTTTTCTTCTTTTAAATGCAGCAAAATATTGAGGTAATTTTTTTTTTTTTTTTTTGAAAATATTTTGGTGAGTGGTTCAAGTTGTATGTTTTGGTTTTCGCTTTTAACCACAAATATTGGTTCAAGTTCAACTTGGAAAAAACATGACGGTTTTTTTGCTGTATGGATTGGATTTTCTTTGAATTCGAAATAATTCGAATGCTAAGTAAAGACGCCAAGTTTTTTTTTCGTGGGGTGTTTTGCCCACAACTAATAAAAAAAAAGAAACAACCTTAACCGCAGCTTAGGAAAATCATTGCAAAAAATATAAAGTCTGCCTTTAAGCCTCTACATCATTTTTAGCATGTATTTATGGTTAGTATTTCTTTTTTAGAGGATGGTCTTCTTTACAATTTGTACCGCCTTTAGCTTCTTTTTTCCAATAGTGTTTTTTTTTTTTGTACCACAGTTGTTTATTTTAACAGTAAAGACACCATCAGCATGAGTTTTTTTTTTTGTGTTTTAATTCAATTTAAGTTGGCAACTTGAATCTTCAGTGACCCACTTCAAGCATGATTTGTTTTGCATTAAATTTGTTGATAAACTTTTTGTGCTCATGCCAATATTTTTGTATGAATAACTTGTCTTTTTGTCTTTAAATTTGTCAGGGTTTATTTTCATTTTTAAGCAACCAAAAATGTAGAAATATACGTTACCATAATTTTAATATTCTGCATGTTTTTTTACAAATTCCATTTGAATATGGGGGTCATTTAGTGACCTTTAATGTTTTTCTTCTAAGACTCTGTAACAGGTTTATTATCAAAAAAGGATTTACATTTTAATGCCAAATATTATTTTTCATTTTCTTGTTCATATTTAATATTATTTTTTCTTTTAGTGTCAACAAAAACAAAGTTTTTTTTTAAATCACGTTCTCGATGTTTAAGATTTAGATGACTTTTTAAACTAAGAAATCGATAAACCAATCATATTGAAGTTGAACGAGTTTTCTTGAAAAGTTCAATGCAAATAATGTGAGTTGACGTAAATTTTAGACTTTAAAAAGAATAATAGCTTAAAACTAATATGGTTTATATTTGAATTTAAATCAATAATTTTTAAATTGTATTCAAATTTTATAAGGTGCAGTTCTTAAGTTTATTTTGCCATATTTATACAATATGTCGTTCATCTTAATCTTGCAATCAGAGTCAGGGTTAGTTAGAGATAATCAACATAAAAGTAAAATATTGAACTAAATAATCAATAAGAATTATTAAATGTGACATTTAAACTACATATCGTCACCTAAAATACAAAATAACGTCACAACACTTTTTATTAATTAACAGGAGAAGCAAAAAACTTTTCAATATTAATAACAACAACAAGGTGTACTTGGCGTTTGAATTTTTTTTACTAAAGTCGCCATTTTTGATCGCAGGTATCAAACTTTTTTTGTGAACATGTAGTTTAATAAAACGACCAAAAATCAATCTAATCGTAAATCTTGAATTTTTTTATGATACGTTGTTTTGTATTTTAGGTGACGATATGTTTATCGCACTTGTTCAACAATACTGGATTAACTCAAACTTTAAAAATTTCCAGTAGAAACAAAACAACTTTTAATTTTACATTAAAGGCGTATGGAAATGAATTTTAAAAGCAACCATTTTATTACCAAAAAGTTGAAAAAAATGTGAGATAAGGCCATGATGGCTTTATTGCTCAATTTAATGGGAGACAAAGCCATAATGGCGTTATTGCCCAATCATTGAGAGGTAAGGTCATATTTAAAATTTTGCGAAACGAGAGACATAGCCATATATTTTTTTTTCGCAAATGAGAGATAAAGCCATATTTTTCCCGAATATTGTTATGCATGGTGTAAACATTCTTGTGACACACACAGGAAAACTTTATTCAGCGAAGCCACCTGCCGCGTCCTACTGGAGGGAAAACCCCTAAGCACGGCCACAGGCCGCCACGCTGAAAAACTTTAGTATGCGAAGCCAGATTTCAATACTTGGTGTCTCCGGAACTGAAATGAGAGATAAAGCCATTTTCTAATATTGCTAATGTGAGCTGAGGCCATGATGGCTTTATCTCCCATTCAAATAAAAAAAAGGCTTAATCTCACATGGTATTAAAGCACCCGCCGTTTATATCCTTTTGTTGATCAAGTGCGATATGTGACTTATTTAATAAGTTAGTTCTGTAGTGAGATTAAGGTGCGTGCATTGTGCATTTTGATTTTTAATATTTTTCCGTGTTTATTCTTTTCCCATTAGGTGTTTTAAGGTGTAAACATCTAGAAATGTCTCCTCAAAGTCTTTAATATAAAGTTTGCGGTTTTTTTGGTAACCAAACTTAATTGACAAAAAGTAATTTCAATTTTTGGGAATACAAAATTTTAATTTCAAAAGATTTTGCTATTCGTGCTTAATTCCCAGTTTTTATCATCTTACATGAGATCAACCCACTATTTATTGTTGATGTGTTTTGTTTAAACTTTGATATTATTACAAGTAGAACTGTTGCTATAATGCCCAATTTTCAGGATAGTATTTAAATCAATATTAAGTTAATTTTCATAACAAACTTAAATCGTATTTAAAACAGATTGGTTTTTTTGAGTTTTATTTGAAAAGTCTTATTTAATGAAGTTAAAAGTATGGTAGCACTACTAAATACAAAAAAAAAATATAAAATAGTGTATTTATTTACATGGTGGTCTGAAAAAACAGCTGACTGTTAATGCTTTGCCTGTTGTTGTTGTATTCTTGTGATATTGAGGCCACCTTGCTAAAATATAACAATGGAAACTTAAGTTGAAATTAAGTGTACCACAGCGGTGACTTAAGTTTCACTTAAGTTTTTAGTGAAAATTTTGTATTTAAAACGATTTTAAAAATAAATGTGTTTTAATATCAATCCTGAAAATTGGCCATAAGTCTTATACGTTTAACAGTTTTATTTGGTTTAATATCTTTAGTTTTTCTAAAATCTTTATGGATGAAGTTTCCTGATGATCTGGCCTAAGCAACCAGTCAAATGCGCATAGGAATAGCTTATCCCATCAACAATAAATTTCAAGTGCTTTTATCAATAATAAAAACTGGGAATTAAGCACGAATAGCAAAATCTTTTGAAACTTAATTGAATTATAACATTAATTTAACTCTCTGACCATTTACGTTGTCTGTAAGACCGACACATCACTTGGAACAAAAATATCAAAATCTTTGATGAAATATAAGCAGATGGTGCCTTAGCAAAGAATTTGATATTTTTTTGGTTTTTTTCTTAAGTTACTTTTGTTGAGTCAGGGAGATTAAACAATTCTTATCTTTCAAAAAAATTCATCGACAATATACAGGCCTGTCGACGAAACCAATCTCGAGTGAAAGTGGACGTTATTCCGTGTTCTGCGTCCCCAAACAACGAAAATATACGTGGTTGAAGTGGTTTCATTCCGATCGGAATTGCGTTTTGTGAGATGGCTTAATAAAAGCTAAAAATGCGTTAGCGAAAAATTCTAAAAAAAATACGTTGAACCAAATCGATGCTTAACACTGTGATTGAAATTCGAACTTCTTGCGAAGTATTTAAGCGTTCGAGAACGAAACGCATTTGCATATTGTTTCATCTCCTACTTATAAAAGGATAGAAATTCTAGTTACAAAGGGAACTTTTAATCAGTGCTGTCAGATATGGCGATTTCTCGCCAAACGTGGCGATTTTGAAACGTGGAGACTGGCGAATTTTATATAACTGGCGATTTACTTTACTGTTTTTACCACTTATATTATTTCAGCGATTTTTTTTTACTGATTTAAAAAAAAAATCAATTCAATTCATTTTAAGTGAATTTTATATTCAGTCACTATTTAATTCTAATAGTATGTTTGATGGTCAAAATACCAGTAATGAAATCGATGAGGATGAATTGTACGATCTTATAGACTTGTGTACTTAATTTTAGTTTTTTTTACTGAACATATGATCTACATTTTATGTTATTAAAAACAAATAGCAGAAACTAAACAACATTTACTTACGGCAACTTTTTGTATTTTTTCTCAGTTTTTGCCGATTTTTGACTGAAATATTAAAAAAAAAAAAAAAAAATTTACGACAACTGAACAAAATTGACGTGTGGCGATATTTGGCGATTTCTGACATCCGATTTGGCGATAGAGCTTAGATAAATCTGACAACCCTGCTTTTAATTCACTTAGATTAAAGTTTCACGTGCTAGCCTCAAATTCAAATCGACTTCTCCATGTGTGTTAACGACGACTCTTTACAGCATGTCCCCTGCGGGTTCCACTCGATTGCCTGTCTTGGTTGTTGTTGTGTTACTTACCATAGGCGTGTGTTCGTGATAGTAATAAGCCAAAATATGCGCAGGATTCTTCGTATTCACTTATTTTGTAATAACTGAATGGCGTGTTCATTAGGGTGGGCCGATTTGAAAGGACAAAAATTTGTCGATATTGTGCCATCGATTTTTCGAAAGCTTTTGGCACTACCATATTTCAAAAAAAAATCATTTTGGAGGCGCCCATATTAAAGTTATTTACTTTTAACAAGTAGAATCTAGGAATTAATTTCTCATGGCGAGTAAAATTTATTTTATAAATTTTCATATTTATTCGAATGTGTATTCTAAGTCAAATTAAAATCTATAAAGCCTTCATACTTCAATAGGCCCATTCCATCACTATTTTTCAGGAATATTTTTACTTTTTCTCAACTTTTATTTTTAAGGTGTTTTTAGTAGGTATACCCGGGGTCGAAACCAAAAACGGCTGAAAAAAACGAACAGTTTGTGTACAACTTTTTGCTTTTTGAGTTGGAATGGTACCGACTGTTTACATATCGTCAGCTCAGAATTTGTTTGACCTACCGACCATTTAAAAAAAAAATTGAGTTAGGTATGGGGTATATATATTTTGAATACCCCCTTTTTGAATCCAAAATCTGTTTGCGAAATTGTTTGTGGTTTCTGAGATATAAAGCATTCATTCAGGACATTGCATGTTGAATTTTATGTTTTGAGGTCACATATTAACGATAATTGATAATTCAAAAATTAAAAAAAGTTGTAGAACCAAAAAGCTGAAGAAAGATATTAAATTTCCCGTATTTCCCATTTTGGTACTATTTCCCCCCCCCCATTATAAAAAAGTACCAAAAATAATTACGATTTAAACGTTTTAATTTCAAAAAAGTACCAAACTTGTATTCGTATTATTTTGATAAGTTTCGAATGTGGTATAAACTTAATTTCTAGGTTTATTGGATCAAAAGATAGATGGGCTGACAAAAAGGTACCAAAATCCAGGTTTTACCCGTTTTCACCCTAAAAGAGCCGAATTTCAAAAAAGTTTCACACACCTGTCCACTTATTTTTCAAAAGAACAACGATATGTATTACAGTTTTTTTGTATCTCTTTTAGTTGTGGAGATAAAACGTTTCCGAATTTACCCTTTTTTTACCCCCTGAACATTCGAATTTTTTAAAATCCCGTCTTAGTGGATCGATTTGGGGAGAGACTAGCCTCCGGTCCAAATTTCAAGTCTTTAGCTTCAGGCGTTTAGGCTGTACGATGATGAATGAGTCAGTCACTCACGCATTAAGTATACGTATGCAGCATAAAAAACCACTTTTTTAATTTTTTTTTGAGAAAAGTGGCGTATGCGGCACAAAACAATATTCATTTTCAAAAAAATACTATTAAATTCTTACTTTATTCATGAAAGTGCCCAAAAACTTACATTTTCTTCAAGCAGTGGTAAAATATATAAAAAAAATCTATCGAGTAGATTTTGAGAAATTCATGTAACTCTTCTTTGTCGTTTTTCTCCACTCCGACTATTTGGCATGTGCGCCAAACCAATTCTGAGCTGACGATATAATGAATCAGAAGTAAAAGCAAAATTTTTTCTGGCCAATGACAAATGAAGATGTGGAAGAAATGGCAGTTTTTTAACTTTGACTGCAGTTTTTTAAACTCTGGGTTTACCTAGTACACTAAAAAAATGGGCTGACTTAAAGTAAAATAAAAGTTGAAATTTGAGCACCTCTAAAATGATTTCGGATGCTTTCGAAAAACGATGGCAAAATATCGATTGCTAAATCGACCAATCCTAATGTACATATATTCTCCGTAGAGCAATATTGATTTAACATTAGAGCTGAATAGCTTAAATTTCGTCTTCCTCAATATTGTTGTTCCATACAGGGTTTAAAAAACCAAAAGCCTACCGAACTCTTTTAATGCAGCTGAGAATATACTGCTTAGATTCACCTGCATTGTCTATTAGGCTTCCCAAGTAAAAGAACGATTTAACATATTCGATCGGTTGGTTTGGTATACAGACTCGCTCAAGGTTCTCGACTTTTATATGCATCCATTTGGGATTTTTATAAATATTAAATTAGATTTGTGTCTCTTCTAGGAAAAAATTAATTTTATTTTAAACTTATGACAAACATAAAATGTTAATGCTTAAAAATTAGTATTTAAAAGTTGACAATTAATAAATACCAAATGAATACGCTGTTAACACCCATTTTTTTTTTTAATAAAAAAAACTCAGTGGCTTAAAGCACACGGAAATACTTAATCAAAACGTTTTGTGTTTTTTACTTTTATAACTTATAAATTTAAATGATGATAAATGATTAAAAATATTAAAGGAAAAACAAAAAAATCAACAAGCCATGATTTAAAAACTATAATTAATGTTTTAAAAAAATCCAAATATTTTTACGGAAAACAAACAAACTGTTGTATAGAAAAAGTTATTAAAAATTTTTGCATAATTCCTTTTAAAAAAATTGTTTTTAAATTCTTAAAATTGCTGCCATTTAAAAGAAATAAAATTTGTTTTATGTTTTCCATGGATTTCTAAAACTTGGTCTGTTATTTTGTGCAGTGTGGATGAGTTTTTAAACGTTAATTGGAAAGCAACTCGCATTTTTGAATGCATTCTAAAGTGCAGCCATTTAGAATTTTGCAATCTTATCTGTCCCAAAGTGCACAGAAAAAGTTTTCGATGCGTACACAATAAGGAAACGGTGCATCGTTAAACTTGACGATACACAAAGAAAAAATATCAATGTTAAATTAACATGACGCAGTGTTGATTGAAAATAATGGAGCATTTTTGTATAGATTTTATTTAAAATTATGATTGTTTCATATTAATAAATGAAATATTGTAATAAAGGGTGGTCCAACCAAAACGCACCATGTTAATTGTAAATTAAACAAAAACTTTTTAGAGAATTATCTTAATATTTTTTATTTTGATAGAAGGATCTATGACAATTATGTGTGAGAAAAAATATCGCTCAAATGCTCGCCACGGCTTTGGTGGCATACCTCTATTCGTTAGTCCATATTTTCAATCACTCTGAGACATAATTGAGGTTTAATGTCGCTAATGTGCGGAATTATCTTAACCTTTAACTCTTAAAATGTTATTGGCGTTCACTTTTTCTTTTAAATATCCCCAAAGAAAAAAGTCAAAAGGTGTCAAATCACATGATCGTGACGGCCAATTAACATAGCCACGACGTGAGATAACACGGCCATTTAATTTATCGCGCCACAAAGCCATTTCTTCGTTGGCTGTGTGGCAAGTGGCATCATCCTGTTGGAACCACATATCGTACAGGTCCATATCTTTAATTTCTGGCCACAAGAAGTGCGCTTTCTTCTTGCGATCACCATTCCCGGTAACTGCTTGGCAAACCTCATTTTCAAAAAATAAAAAAAAAAAATGTCCCGATGACGTCGCTGGCCCATAAACCACACCAAGCAGTCACTTTTTGCGGATAAATCGGCTTTTTTACAATCACTCGTGGATTCTCATTTACCCAAAGCGTCAACTCTACGAATCTACTGAGGTGAAAGTGTGCCTCTTCGCTGAAGATGATTTTCTTTGTAAAGCCATCCTTAACTTCAGTCTGTTCAACAAACCATTCGGCGTACTGAATATTGAAAACATTAAATCCTGATTTACTTGTTTTCTATAGCAACTACAACAAGAAGAAAAACATATTTTTTTATCAAGGTTATTTCCGGGAATACAACGTTTACTATTAATACGATTTCTGTATGACGTGCTAAATTCCCAGTTTTTCATATTTGATAAATACACTGAAATTTATTGTTGGGGGAAAGCTAGCTTCTGTGCGCATTTCGCCGGTTGCTTAGACCAGCTCATCAGGAAATCTTTTCCAAAGATTTTAGAAAAGCCAAAAATATTAAACAAATAAAACCCTAAAGCGAATAAGAATTATAAAAACTCTAAGTCAAAGCTTAAACAAAACACCAACAATAAACAGTGAGTTTATATTTTCTTACATCCCCCTACAATTGGTTGGGTTCTTTCCGACTCGAATTGTAGCTGTAAGGGTTAAAAGATTCTATTGTCTTCGTAAGAATCAATTATTTTATTATATTTTTTTTTTAATTTTATGTTTAAAATAATTTATAAAAAGAAGAAAAATTCCCGTATTCTCTTTGTTTAAAGTATTTATTTTTAAAACATCAAATTTTCAAAGTAAAATAAATAAATGCGAAACCATATCATAACCATACCATAATTGTGCGCTTATTTTTTTAAATGTACCATTAGTGCTTCGCAAAATGATAAAATTTTTTATTGGGAGGAAAATAAATAATAATATTCTCTCGATCTGGTTCTGCTGGTAGATCTTTAGAATCGATTGAGTCATTTAATTCGAAAAGGGATCAAGTGCAAAAATACAAAGTGCTTAGGAGACACATAAAACTGAATATCTCTTAAACCATTTGACTTTTTGAAGCAGAGTTTTTCCTAAAATTGTAAACCTCTGTTTTTGTTGTATAATAATAAATACAAAAAATATTTTAAGTAATTCTTAAAGGAGAAATTTTCATTACAGTTTCCGGAGATGAGCACTTTTCAAAAGTTATTTTGGAATTTTCGTGGTCTTAGTAGCAAAATGGTATCCTAAATGTATGTAATTTAGTTAAACCCACACATTTTTGCATTATAAGAAAAAATTAACACCTTTGAGGATTCATTCAAGACCTCCAAAATTATAATAAAAAAAAAACATTTTCAAAGAAAACTTTTTATTATAAAGCAGTGATAACCACTCCATAGCCAGTCAATAATCCTATTTTTCACACAGACACGGTCGGCAATTCACATGTATATTACAACTTTGTTCGTTTCAAAACATCAGACTATCATCAGTCTCTGCGACCGCACACAAGCACATAATATCTTGGTGTGCGTGCGTTCGGGGCTTTCTTAGTTCGGGGCTTGGTTATCACTGTTATGAAGGAACAATAAGAGCATTTCTATGCATTTTTATCGGTTTATTTATTTAAAAAAAAAAAAAACACATACATTCATAAAGCAAAAACGAAAATATTTCATTGAGATAAACATATACATATGTAAATATGAAATCTCCTTCTTTCTGTATGTGTCTGTTGTCCATTGCAGAATATCTTCATAAAAAGCGGAAATCTAGATATCATTATCCTCCGAGCAGCTGCATTCATTCATTTTCAAAATGGAGATAAACAAATATTGTGCTATTAGTTTAATTTCTCTGCTGAAACGGTGTTTACTATTAAAAATGTTTAAATAATGGCAAAATAAAAAATAGTTTTTTATAACAAATTGAGCACTTATTTAAGACCTATCACTATTAAAAAAAAGAATACTAAAACGCACATAATAAATATTCTAAATCAATATGGAGATGAGCCCTTTTTGAAATTCATTTAAAAAATCCACCTGTTTTTCACCGTTTTGGAAGGGGTATAGAGCCATTCATTCTCACAGCATATCGGCCTATATGGGAACCTCCAAAAACAGCAAAAAACTTTATTTCCAAAAACTTGTACCTGAGCCCTTTTCGAAATAAATGATTCACTTTGATTCTATTTGATAAAATTCACGTTGTTTCATCTTGAAATAACTTTTATTCAACGTGATTCGGAGTGTTATTTCAATATGAATGTCATTTTACTCTAACTTTACTCGAATGTTAAATCAACATGAATTATAGTTATTAAAAAAGAAATCTATGTTGTTCGCAAGTTATTTTAAAATCATGCTAAATTAGCATAAAGTAAACTTTAATGCAAAATCACTACCTAAAAATGTAAAATCAACTGTGTTTTCGACTGTTTAACATAGATTTTTTTCTGTGTATACACTCTTGACTTTGATTGCAAAGTATTATGATGCTTTGGTACTCAGCCTGTGTTACACATTTATTAAATCGTGGCCATTTTTCCAGTCATTTTTGCATTTAACATTAATTTGCTTTTAAGGTTTCCTTTTCGTTTATTTGCATTAAAGTTTTACTTTTATTACCCTCTATCTTAAAACACATTAAGACTACAATTAAATTCAATTCATTTAGAATGAAATTCTTAAATCTTTTGAGATTAATTTTAACGAGTATTTAGAGTGTATGAAAAATATCAGAAGCCCATTAATACTAATTTAAGATTTAAGTCTAATTTATTTAAACTAAAAATACGTTTTCTTTTGTCTTCAGTAATTTTTAAAATGTTTTTTTTTTTTAATGTGCTTAAGGTTTCAAAACTTGAAACATTTTAAATGGTAATGATATTTTCCCACACATAAATTATATTTTTTTTACGTTTAAAACTCATCTGGTTTTTTATTTTAATTATTTACCAGTTCCATATTTTGTTGCAGTTGTTTCGTTTTGAGTCATGGTCAAACCTTGTAAAATGTCATTAAACTAATTTTATTAATACATTTTATTCGTTTGTTTAAAATATATATTTAATTTGCACTTGTAATTGAAGCAAAACTTCTATTTTTCCATTAGCAAAATATTTTAAATCTTTAAAATCTCACGTTTTTTTTTTTAAATATATGTTTTCCACATACTTTAATTGTATTTGTTGGATTTATTTTAAAAGGCGTTGGTTTTGTTTATTGTAACATATATTTCTTTTTAATAACAGTTCAATTGTTTTTAATTTTATAAAGTGTAGTGAATTTTGTGCGACGAAACTCAAGGTGTTATGATTTTGGTCTTTCACTTCTTGATTGTTTACAAACAAAAGACTTAGAAAACAAACTTGACGATTCTAAAAAGATTGTTTAATCAAGATTAATACAGAATCGAAAGAAGGTCATTTTGAAGGTTATAAGAATATTCTGACGTTGATTTTTATTTTAATGTGTCACTGCTTAATGAATATCAGAACATAAAATTTAAACAGACAGTTTTTATGACAATCACTGTTTTGTTCTGACGATAAATTCGAAACAAATGTTTGGAAAATTAATTTTGAAAGGTATGATGGTTTTGGCGTTTTCCACACAGAGAGAACCAAGACAACAGCAATTCGCTGTCAATTAAAAATATATAAAATCTTTGGCTTATTTGTTATTTTTCAATCAAAAACTACATAATCACACCCAGAGAAAAAACATGTTTCAATAGGGGGGTGCTTTTATACTATGGGAGATAAGACTATGATGGCTTTATCTCTCATTCAAAAGAGAGATAAAGCCTTTTACTTTTTTTTCATTCGAATGGGAGGCAAAGCCATCATGGCCTTAGGACACATTTGTAATATTAGGAAATGGCTTTACCGCTCATTTCAGTTTTAAAGAACTTTTCCATTTTACATTGAATAATAGTTTTCTTATTTTTATAATTAAGAGGTAATGATTTTCCCTTTTACTAAAGTTAAGTATTGAAATCTGGCTTCGCATACTAAAGTTTATCTGCTTGGCGGCCTGTGGCCGCGCTTTGGGGTTTTTCCTCCAGTAGGACGCGGCAGGTGGCCTCGCTGAATAAAGTTTTCCTGCGTGCGTCACAAGAATAAAAAAATGTTTTTCAATGATAACTAAGGATTTTCCCTTTTACAGAATGTTTACACCATGCGTAACAATATTCTGGAAAAATATGGCTTTGCCTCTCATTTGGGGGGAAAAAATATGGCTATATCTCTCACTTCGCAAAATTTTACATATGACCTTACTTCTCAATGATTGGGCAATAAGACCACTACGGCTTTATCTCCCATTCAATTTTTCAATTGAGCAATAAAGCCATCATGTCCTTACCTGCCATGGTTAAAATCCCCCCCCCCGTTTCAATATGGTAACCTCTAATAAAACAATTTTTAAAGAAATTTTTATCCATATTATGTTAAATTTAACCATATTATTGTCGACGACCAACATATTATGGTTAAATTAGTCCTGCATCAAGATGAAACAACCATATTATTGTTGCCTCCGAGCATGTTATGGTTAAAAATAACTAAAATATGTTTACACTTATAATAGCATGGTTGATTTTCAACCAAGGAAATACTATTGCTAATTTAAAAGCATATTTTGAGGCAACCATAATATGGTTGCGGCTGCTTGATGGAGGACTAATTTAATCATAATATGGTTGTCGGGTGAAACTAATATGGTAAACTTAAACATAACATGCTTAAAATTTTCATTAAAAATAGTTTCGTTGGATGTGACCATATATTAACATGTTTTTTCTCTGCGTGCACAAATGACTGTGATTAAAAATTATGCTCTCATGACATATTCAAGACACGTTCCTTTTGAAGATAATAAATTAAGAAAAATTAATCTGGTAAGCCCATCAGTAAGATACCATAAAATACTTGTATGTATATGATGGCGATGAATGAGCTTTATGGGTTAGATTCTGTATAACTTTTTTAATTGGTGAGAGTGTACTAGACTCGATTTTGAAGCCTTTATTATTAGAAGTAAAACTATTGCTTATAATTCTTATTCGCTTAACAGTTTTATTTGATTAATATCTTTAGTTTTTTTCTTAATCTTTGGATGGAGTTTCCTGATGATCTGGCCTAAGCAACCAGTGAAATGCGCATAGGAATTGTTTATGCCATCAACAATAAATTTCAGTGTTCTTATCAAGAATAACAATTGGGAATTGAGCACGACAAACAAAATCTTGTTAATTGAAAATTTTTTATTCACAAAAATAACTTTGAGTACTATAGACTTGTTACAAAAATCTGTTATACAGTTAAATTTTAAGGTACCATCTTACTTTTTGAGCACATTTTCACTTAAAAGGTTGGTAAATCAACGACCTTATGGGCCATAGTTTTTGGAAACGCCTGTAAAAATATTAATCTTGCTTTTTGATTCAAGGACCTTTTTCGCCTAACTTCTCCAAAAATTACAAATTTGTTTCAAAGTACAATTAGTTTCTGTGCATATATTCTTGTAACTGCCACAACGCTTTAAGTGAACTGAACTCATAAACCTATCGGTGATAAGATTTCGACTTGTAGTGTTTGAAAAGTTTGAAGAAAAAGCGTACGGCAAATCTTTGCCTTATCTTTCGAAAATAATCTTAGGAAATTAACCGAAAATTTATCTCGGAGAAATAAAGTCGCATATATTAATCAACGCTCTTTTCTTATTGCTTACTGGTATCTTAACAATTTAATAAATACTTACATAAAGGCAGAACAAATATTAATAGTAAAATTACCAACCTAAAACGAAAAAAAGTTATAAATTTAAATTTTGGAAAATAATATTTATTTAAAATAAATAATATTTATTTAAATTTAAAAACAAATATTGATCAAAAATCGATATTATGCAACTTTTACACAAAAGAATTGATTTTATTTAAAATATAAACAAATGATTTGAATTTAAGACAGTTTGTTTTTAAACCAGTGTTCGAAAATAAACACTAAATATCGTTCTTTAATGTTCGGTTCGGTAGATTAGTGGAAAACACAAACGCTTATAGTGTTTGTGTAGAAATTCATTAAAAAAATAACGTTTCCCTGTTTGTCATCTTTCGAACACAAAAATAATGCTGTTTTCATTATACTCAACAAATGATGAGAACATTAAATTCCGTTCGGTTTTTTTTTGAAAATCCACGAACTTCAATGTGTTCGGTTCGGCTCGTTAATGTTCGTCGCTTTTTGCTGATAAAAAAAAAAACCAAACATTTTTTACAAAAACGAAATACACACACGAAAAAAAACATTATAGAACATTAAAATATAATGTTTTTCTACAGTATCACTACAATTGTTCTGTTTTTTAACGAAGAACCGAACATTATACAATGTTCGGTTCTTTCTTGAAAATAGTTACGAACGGTATTAAGGTTTGTGTATGTTTACACAAACACTAAAAAAATAGATATCGTTCTTCGGTGTGTGAGCCGAACGCTAAATAATGTACTGTTTATTTTCGAGCACTGTTTAAACGCTATAGATTTAAGTCTTTTATTGGGCATTTAAAAAAAAATTTCTAGGTTCTCTGCATATTTCTTGTGTAGCCCAGTGTAAATGAGAATTCCATAGTGAACTTATTACGTAGACAGACATTTTTTTCACCATAATTTTTTATTGTATCAAATCTTATTTTAATTCTTAATCACGGTTTCCGTTTACTTTAAGGTGTTTGAAATGTTCGAGTTTTTTTTAATATAAAAAGGAAGAGATGTAATGATTCGAAGAATTCTGTTTTGGCGCCTTTTGATTTCTTCTATATTAGATGCAGAGGCAGTGCCCCATAACTAAATACCGTACCACCAGTAGATTTAGGGCAGATTTTTTTAAATGAGCTAATTTATTTGAATTGCTTTTAGTTTCATTTCAGTTAACTTTGCCTCTATATGTCACTTCCACGTTGATCCTCGATCTATTTGTATATCGAGATATATTATATGCAAGTGTTGCGAGGTATTTTTTCGTTATTGATTTTTATTGGGGTCATAATTTTCTACGTTAAGTAAATGTCATATGTAAACAGATTTGTTCATTTTCCTTTTTTTGTATTGTTTTAATTATATTTTCAATTGAAATACATATATGTATTTCAATGCTATAACTTTTTCACACTTTTTGGGACTATCAAAAACGGCATAGTATAGTCGTGTTGAACATTCCAAGTTATAAATAAAAAATATTATAATTTTTTCGGATTGTTAAGAAAGTTTACGCTGGGATCGGGTTGAAGTTTGAAAACAACTATTTAATCTCACGGAAATTTTTAAAAATATACACCTGATATTTGTATATATTCCTATACGTATCACTTAAATGCTATTTTGGAATTTATCCACTGCTTTAGATTTAAAATTTTTCCTACGGTTTACAGTTCATCGCGGTTCAACATTTTTTGAAAGGTTTTAGAAATTTGCTTCCCTGCGTGAGGTTTTTTCGCAAAACGACGGGAGACAGGTGTTTTCATTACTAAAACATCATTGGCCACTCCGTGGTACTATGCCAAAAATTTGGTTATAGCCCTAACGTATATGTTTAGGCTAAGTTCAGTAGGCAGCCGACACGAGGACGGCTCACTTGGGTTCTTATAGCGTTCCCTTTGTGACAACCTGAGCCAGTGTGCAGAGTCAGCTAGAATCCACTAGAGTATTCCCCAGACACTACTGCAGTCTCGAACGATTTCGACTACCTGTAAAACAGAGATATCAACCTTCATTCCATATTAGACACAGCGTCCAAACATGGCAATTCCGGTCTCCCAAAATTGGCAGAGAAAGTAAAACACCATCTCCTCATCATGACTGCTTCTGCTGTAGCCATTTTAATCCAAACCCATTATCATCGCATGGCTCCGTATAGCCCAGTGACAAATCTGGTCCATACCGATCCAAGTTTTTTTTTATATTATTAAATTCATGTCTAAATTTACAATATGTATTCGAAGCTTAATCCTAATTGTAACTTTTTAGTTATTTTTAATAAAATCGCTAATTTACAATAATTAGTATGGTGGTTATTTTGTTGAACTATTTATGGTTTTTTTTAATTAGGCTTAAGTTCATCAAATTTTATTTTCATTAAATTATTTTTATGAAGAAAGGAATTTTATTAATTGACTGTATTCAAATTTCAAAAAAGCCCCAAAGTGACGGTTCTTCTTATGCCTCTGCTGACCATTGAACTATTGCAGATCCCGAGCGAGGTAGTTAGGATGGACTATGAGTTTATCTATGTATTTGAGTGAATACTTTTTAATTTCCACCATTAAGCCGGGTTAACCTTTACTTTCCATTTTTCTTGCCAGGCCTCTAGTTCATTGATGTGGAACTGTAGATGCGCGATGCAACTTTTGGGTGCTGATTAACACTAATAAATGCTATGTCGTTTTGTTGGCCTATCTGCTGTGTGTAGTAGCCCCCTAAAATGCTTCCTTAATGCACACCAGTAGATGTTTTCTTGGGGGGGGGGGGGGGAGCATTTAATTGTTGATCTTACCATGAATGTTCTGCCTGTAAGATAGCTTTCAAGGAGTTTGTGAGTGTTTTGGTTGTGAGGAAGCATTCGTGTTATTTTGATGAGTAGCCAGCCCATCATGCCAAACTTTGTCGAATGCTTGGCAAATGTCTTAAATAATGCTGAGCAATATTCCTTTTTCTCAAATGCCGATCTAATTTGGGTAACAATTCTATGCACTTGTTCGATTGTACCATGCCTTGCTCGGAATCCGACCTGATCATCAGGTATGTATGAGTGTTCATTTAGATAGGGAGTTATACTAAAAAGTAATATTTTTTCGAATAGCTTTGATAAGACTGCTGGTAAGGTGGGTGATTGGGCTGTACAACGTAATTTGACTAGCGTCTTTTCCTGGCTTAGGAACCATAACAATTGTAGAGCTCTTCCAAGAGGATGGGAAGTAGCCAACTCGTAATATCGCATTAAGATGAGTAGCAAAATTCTTGATGCAGACGTATATATGTAAGTTTTTTATCATTGAGTCCGTGATGCGGTCAGCTCCGGGAGATTTTCTAATCTTGAAATTTTCTATCGCTGATTTAATTTGAATTAATTAAACATTTTATTTTATACTGTGCCTGGCCAACAGCAACTTAGAATGTTCCGCAATTTGAAATTTTGATATTTAGTTCGGCTTGAGTTCATCAAATTTAATTTGCATTAAATTATTTTTACTGAAGGAAGGAATTTTATAACATTGAAATCAGTTATTTAATTAAAATTTATTGATAATTTATATTCTTGGCTGAGCTGGGGCTCGAATTTGGGTAGAATTTACGTTTCGAGAATAAACACATTCTCATCAGAATACCCTCTGCACTACTGCGGTGCCTGCCAGTTAACAGTCAAACATCAATCTTTAACGTTTGGTATTGGTGGTTCTAAATTTGCTGTTGTTTATTCCTTTCTCTTTTGTTTTTTTTGGTCTCTTTCTGTCAAGACTTTGTCTTGAATACTTTTTTTTTTTTTTTTTTTTTTTATTTTTTTTTTATTTTTTTTTTTTTTTTAATTTATTTTTATTATTGAATCTTTCTTATCGAAATTTACAATATGTATTCAAATCTTAATTCTACTTGTTGTTTATTAGTTGTTACCAGTGTAACCACTAACTGCTGTATTCAAATTTTAAAAATGTCTTCTAGTTAGGCTCAAAGTATCGGTTCTTTTTAGCCTCTGGTGACCTTCGAACTGAAGCAAACCCCGAGCGAGGTAGTTAGGGTGGACCATTAGTTTATCGATGTAGCTTATTGAATATTTTTTAATTTCCTCCTGGATAGTGGGGACGTTGAGATCTCTGTGGATAATTTCATTACGTATATACCATGGGGCGCAGACAATTTGTCGTAATATTCTAGACTGTCTTCTTTGAAGCTTTTGGAGTATTTTTGTTTATTATGTTAATTTTTCCACTTTCGTCGACATTTTATTTGTACAACTTGAAGTACAATCTCATTGAGAGACATCCGGCATTCCACAGTTAAGGCTCAGTTAGTCTTTATTTCTGTTGCTGTTTTGTTCCGTGCCGTTCTGTTACGAAATTGTAATAGTTAGTTTTTCTGTAGTAACTTATCAGTCATTTATGACAAATTTATTAATTTTGCACCGTCTATTGTTTTGTTTCAATAACTTTGAGGCACATAAATTTGAAGAAATTAAATTTTTTGAATTCTTAAAATCAAAAAACAGTTTATTTCAATATAAATACAGTGGTATCCCGCACTAAAAGAAAAAGCTTCGTAAATGTAATGTTTTTTCACATTAGAGCAACGATTTTGTCATCGATTTTGAACCAACGTAACGCGTCATTCCCGCTATGAAAATTGTTTCATTAGGTTAGAAATTTTCATTAATATAACGAAGTTATGTCATTAATATTATAAAACTGAAATATTTATATAATGAAACCTTACGTTACAATAATGTAAGTTTTAATAATTGCAATGAAAACATTTGGTATTTACAATGAAATTGTGTCCTTATTGGAATGTACGTTTGCCGAAGATAAAATGAAAAGCTGCATTCATTTAATGATATTGTTTCATTAATGTAATGATATTAAACATTAATACAATAATTTTCTACATTTAAGCAATGAATTATGTCATTGATGCAACTACATTGTTTTCTTAATACAATGATTTTTTTACCTTAATAGTATGACACATATCATTAACATAATGATAGTTCCGTCGTTACATTAATGATATCCTACGTTATTCTAATGAAAACAAGCCATTATATAAATGATATTATTCATGGCAAATATGAATATTTATCATTAAAATAAAAAATAAAAACGTATTATTAAATTTTTTATAAACATATATATTATTTATTGTAAATTTGTACAAAGTTTAGTTTTTAGTTAAAGTTATATAAATTATTAAATAAATGTATTAGGAATTTAGTTTTTTAATATCTTAAAGATAAAACACAGTAATTTTTAAAGTTAACTTTAAGATGGAACAATTTTTTTTTCTGAAAGGAGAAGAAATTATTAATTAGTATTTATGAAATAAGCAAAAATTACATATGTATTACCTTTTTCTGTTTCATCTTTGTTTATATGTAGATGTTATAATTATGTTTGTATTTTTTGTCCTTGATTTGAGTATGACTTTTAAAATAATTATACAATTTTAGAAACTTATCTTCCCAAATAAAATGGTATCTGCGTTTTTGTAAATTGTGTTGAAATCGACTTTAAGCTGTAAAAATTAAATTAATTGTAATTAAAAAAAATTTACAATAAAACACATAATTCTAACATGTTCTAGCATGTTTTTTTTAATAATGTAGAATTTTTGTAAATCTATAATTATCAAAAAATTTTTGAATATTATATAGTGTTTTAACTGATTAAAATAGTTTTCATTATCAATAAACACATTTTTGCACCAAAAACAAAACATTATTTACTTACCAAGTTAGATTTTTATTCACAATATATTTTTATAATAAATTGTTGACTTATTTAATTTTTCACTTCTTCACACCACGGCTATTTATAATCAACTAAAGCTTCAAACGATAACACAAGTTTAATGTTGAAGTTGTTGGTGCAACAACTTTAAGAAAAAAATTCCACATATTCGTTAATGTCCCGTTAATTTTCTTTAAAGAGTACATAGATAGAATGACATTTTACGTTGTTTTAATGATAAAATCGTCATATTTACTTTTTAAAATCTTTTTCTCTCTTTTGTAACTTATTTATGAACAGTTTACGTTACATTAATGATAAAAATCATTTTATTTACAACAATTTTCTTTTGGCATATTTTTTCTGCTCTTTTACTAATGTTTTTCTCTTTTCTGGCTAGTTGTCTAAATGAAATATTACATAATATTAATGTTATAATTGTTATATTAACGATACATTTTCATGCAAGTATTTTGCTCTTTTTTTCTTAAAAATGTCCCGTTATAACTTGTTTGGAAAATTTTAGTTAAAAAAATGACAAGTTTCGTTACATAGATGATGTATTCATTATATTTATGACATCAATATCATTCTCCACTTATTGGATTCTCATTCTCATTAAGTTTGATGAAACTTATGAAGATATAATGAAAACTTACGTTGGAGTTACAATTATTACATTACATTTACGAATGTGTGTATGTAAGATAACTTTTTTAAAGTATAAGTGTTTTTTTTTTATTTAGAATAGCTGTATGAAAAGATATATAGTAATGTAATGCAATTTTGTCATTAAAGTTTACTCATAGTTACGAAATTATAAGAACACTTCCATAGAAAGTTAACGTAAAATGACAAAAAGAATGACATTCATTTGTCATATTATTAATGTAAATTGTACGGTACTAAAAACTCGTAAATTAAACAATAAAAACAATAAAAACTTTAAAAATTATATTCTTTTAATTAAAAGTTTTACTTTTAATTTATAATCGGTACATATATTACATTATTTTTCTTAAAAAACAGAAAAAACTTTTGTCACTCAGAAATGTAAAGCTTCATTAAAGCTACGTAAATATTTCATTAAAAGTTTGCAGATGCTGTAATTGCTGCAATTCAATACTTATTTAAATAAAGGTAACTTAAATTAATAGATTTTAATAATTGTAGCCCAAAAAGATAATCATTATCACTTTTTTCTATAACTATATGCCTTAAATCGTGCTTAAAAGTTGTTCGTTTCCCGAATGTAATACATTTCGTAGCCCCAATGAAACTACGAATTGTCTTAAAACACCTGTCTTACACGATTCATTGCATTAATGTAACTTGCATTACTATTATGTACATTTTCATTTAATTAATGAAACTTTTCATTACATTAATGTAAGGGGGTTAACGTAACGGTTTCATTCCTGTTACGAAGCGTTTTTCTTTCAGTGCGGTTTAACGTATACTCAGTTTAACGAATTCGCGATTTAACGTACGGACATAATTTTTCCATTGAGTACCTTATATTACGAACAAACATCAAATTTTTGTACTCTATATAACGAATGTTTTACAAAAAAGTTTGAAAAACAAAATAGAATGAATGCAAATATATTTGCATCCATTCTCTTTTGTTTTTGTATATTTTAATAGCGATTTTACTGAAAACAACGAGTTTAAAGAAATATTTTATTTTCTTACAAAGCAAGCAAAGAAAATACTTGCTCGCCAAAATAAAAATGTTTACGTTACAAAGTCATTTTTACTGTTGTTTACAAAACAAATGTTTGTTTTCTGTTTCAAATTTTACGTAATTTTTGTGAAGTTGTTGTACAGTTGACATCAAAATTCCCAAAACAAAACGTTAAATTTTTAAAGAAAAATTAAACATTATTGACGACTATGAAAAGGGCCTGCTACATAGTGCTTTTTCTAATAAATATCAGCTACCAAAGTCATCAATATGCACAATTATAAAATCAAAACGGAAACTTTTAAGCGAAATAAAAAAGACTTATTTAGGATCAAAGATTTAATTGGTTTCAAAACAAGAGGAAGGCGAACATTCCTATTAGTAGTCCTATATTAAAAGCAACTCATTTAATTGAAAATGATTTGAAGTATTTATTTTTTGATTGTGGTATGAATGGAAATAAACGAATTTACTTTGTTTTATTAAAATATTATTGTTTTATTAATAAAAATGTATTAAAAAAACTTCGGTATTTAACGAATTTTTCGATATAACGAAAGGGCCTGACAATATATAATTCGTTAAACCGGGATACCACTGTATGTATTTTTTGTTATTTTTTTTGCTGTTACTAAAAATTACTTAACAAGTTTTTGATTTTAACAAACTGAACCGCAACAGAACAGAAAAACTAATCCATTTCATAGGTTTTTTAATAACAAAAACAAATCAGCTGATTAGTAACAGAACATAAAGTAAAGACTAACTGAGCCTTTAACCTCGATGTCGTGAAGACACCAGCTATAGGTGCAATGGCAGCCTTGCTATCCGTAAGGATGCATATGTATATCCCTCGATAGACGGTAATATCTTAGCCAGTTCGCCTACTCGCTTAATGGCACATATAACCGTTATCTGTCAGCCTAAAAGGCAGCTTTATGCCCAATTCCTAGATAACAAACCTCAACCTATCCTGCTGCCCTTCATGGAACTATTAGTGTAAACCCTTATGACCGGTTAGAGAGGTCGTAAAAATACATTTGTAGTTCTGAAAGTATCAAGATGCTTCATAGCAGTTTTCGTGGACGCTTAGAAAAGCTGTGTCATCAGAAAAAGTTGATGTGCGGATGAAGTTGTTGGTTAGCATATCTGAAGTACATATATGAGCATATCCCAGAAACAGTCCACCAAACAACAATTTTTCAAATGAATTTTTTTATTGGAATATAGGACTAGATGTATAATTTCATTTTTATATTAAAAAATATGTGTTTCGATGATCATTAATACAATAATGTTTACCAAATCCTACCCTACCCCTGATCTCTTAATGTTTTACGTGAGTTTAGCATTATTTTAGGAGATTTTTGTGCTTAAAATAGCACCTACAGCAGATTCATCAAAATATAAATTTCGTTAAAAAAAGTTCATATTCATTAGTTAAGAAATTAGTTTAAGAAATGCAATTCATAAAAATATAATTTGTTTTGTAAAAATAAATAAAATTTAATAATAATATACTACTGGGAAAACTATAGCGTGCGTTGTGAGGCGTGCGTCACAAAGGGTTCACGGCTTTTGTCAATAATCACAAAATTTTTTGGCTGCGAATAAGTGATTTAAGAATTCTCTTGTAGTCATCTTTCTTTTAGGAATTCGATTTTGTTAATCTTTGAAGTTACTTCCACTTTCTGTGGCGTGCGTCACTAAATTTTGTGATCAATTAATTCGCAACAAATACTTGCTAACACATTATGATATATGCCATTCGTATGTGCATATTAATGTTACTAAATACTATATATAATTTAAAGCTATCGCTTTTGATAGACCAATAAATGTTTATATATCAATCAGTAGACGCGTGCGAGTGTAGCGTTCATCACGCAGGATATGCCCATATATCAAATAGAATAGAGGTCCTTGATTACTTTTCTGTGGGACCTTAGCATTAATCTATTGAGGAGAACTAAGAAAATTGTTTTCTTAAATAATAAATTTTCAACCCAAACAAAATGGTTTACAAAATCTTTTTGCACCGAAAATCTTGTTACCTGAATAAAATCCACACACATTACAAGATCTCTTGAAATTGAATTTCTTTCTTCACGAACTTCTAAACGATTGTTTTAATTTGAAATTTTAAAATATAAGCCCCCTCTAAAATGCCACATAAATAATGCGAGCAATATAATTTTCAATGTCATATGCTTAAACTATTCTGTGTATTAGTCACAAAAATTTACAGTTTTGGTAAAGGCTTAAAGCTAAAAAATTTATTAACACATCCTGTTAAAAATGTCAAAAAATTTGAATACACTTCAATAAGATTGCATAGACATTTTACCACCAACCATCAGTATTGCTTTTACACAACTTCAACAATTTAAACATAAATTGTAGAATTCAACAATACAAACAAATATAACAATCAACGCCTTAATATTAACTTCAAGTTTTTATTTTATATTAACTAGAAATACACAAACACACTTAATCCTTTTATATGCAAACCCTTATAAACTTGTTAAACATGACAGGGCCTATACTTCATATGGATTTATGACTACCAGATTATACCGTCCGTTGTCGTCTCTATTCAACACACTGCATAGCAAAACAACTGTAACAGCAGCAACCAACCACAGCCGAAACCAATTTTACAACCTAGACAATGAATTTAAATAAATGAAACAATTTATTACAAGAACTTTTATCATGTGTTTCAGGGAAATGATGGCATTCATAAAATACCAACAAAGTACGGTCGCGGCTGGTATTGAAAATGTCAGTTGCCAATGATTTTAACATCCTTTAAGAAACCTTTTTTTTAAGACATTTCACAAAATCTATTTACACGTTTTTACACTTTTCGTAAAAGGGGGATTTATGTATGTGTATAAGATTAAGCCAAATAATGCAATTCGCCCCTGTCTTTAAAAGAGTATTCAAATTGATTTTTTTTTGTTTCTTACTTTAATTTTATGGTTACAAGTATCATAAATTTGCACTTTTACAACTGAGGGCGTTGGAAATGAGCTGCAAAATGAAGAGAGGAGGAAATTTTAACGCACAAAATCAAACAACTCAACCTAAAATAATGCGTAGGTTTTTCTCTAAGTGTATGTACATAGTTTCATAAAATGTTTTCTTCAAGTACATACCTGTCAATGATGTTTGTTTTCTGTTGTTTTTTTTTTATTTTTTTTTTTTGTAAGAGGTTGAAGAGATGCCTTTGTAATGATTATAAAATAACAATGTTTTTGTTTTTGCTTTTCTGAGCAGTTACCAGGAATGTTGTTTTGTTTTTGGTACACACATGATTAAACATGATTAAGGTTGTAGAACTATGTTGCAGTGTTTAGAGTTGTTGTGTCTATGTATGACATCAAAATTGCAAATTGTTGTTGATTTTTTTTACAATTTAATTTTGTTTGCTATTTTTAAACCTTTATGGTATGCTCATGTTTTTACCGCCTTCTTGATTTTGTAAAAATATAAAAATAACACAAAACTCGAATTCCATACTTTTTAATACATACATATGTGTTAATTTTAAATATTTGCCCCCGTATTTATGTATAAACGATTATTAAATTTAACAAACATTTATTAAGGAGAATTTTCATACAAAACTTGTTTTGTAAACCTTTATTAAATTTAAAATTTTTTTTATAAATACAGGCGTTGAAGTTGGAGGAATTTTACTTTTATTATAACGATATTAAGTTTAATTATTTTCATGATTTACGCAAAACTAAATTTAGTAAATCTTACACAAAACTATACTTTGATTTCTATTTTTAATTAACAGGACGAACTTTTTATAAGCACAAACAAATTTATGAAATATGCTAGCAAAAAAGATTAACCCTTTTTGTATTTTGGCTACGACCATCACTTAGGCGTTGACCCCTACTAATGCTTTGCATTGTATTGCGTAGGAACAAGGAAAATAGGTTATGGAAAGGTGGACAGAGGGAGAATGCTTGTGAAAATTCGCCTTGAACTTATTCTTGTCGAAAGTGAGAGGAAAGACTTCCGCAGAAATCTGATTCCAATACGAACAGTCGGGCTAAAAAACGAGTTTTCCTTGCAATGCATTGTCCAATGCTCTGGCCAATCAACCACAAATAGATGGGCTCTTGAGGAAAAACGTGCATAACGAACAAACGTACGGGTTTCGGGAACCAGCTCCCTAATTTCATCAGAACACGTCCCATTATAGTAACGATAAAACAGGCAAATATAACCCATATTGCGACGGCAAAATCACTCAGAGCAATATATGAAAAATCACCCAAAAATTTTCCATGCAAACTTGGGTGGGGTGATTTTTCGTAGGAAATATCACCCATTTTTTTTTTGCGATTTTTGATAATTATTGGGAAGTAATTTTTGGGCGATTTTTCGTTTTCTTATTTCGATAAATTCTTCAAGAAAATATGAAAAAAATCCCTTGTTTGAAAATCACGAATCGTTAACTGAAGCTTCTCTGCCCAGCAGGCCCTCGGCCGGCCGCAAGAGCTTTCTCCTCTATGGTATAGCGAACACCAGCTATGCTCACTAAAGGTTCTAAATTAGGTCTTGCTTAGTAAGCGAAGCCTATGTTTGTTATAACATAGAGAAGAAATTCTATGCGCCCTGCCGAATGCCGGCTATGCAGAAAAACTTTAGTTGGCAAGGCCGGATTTAGAAATTCGGAATTTTGAATTCGGGATTTTTAGTTCCGGACATCTAACTCCAACCCAAATATGTATGTATGCTTAAAAAAGCTTTGTAAGAATTATTAAATAAAACTTTAAAATATAAATTGGGTGATTTTTTGACATAGGAGGTCATTTAGAAAAATAAAAAATGGAGTAGGAGAAATAACGGAGCCTTGCGGAAATCCTGAATGAATTTTAAACTCGTTTGACGAATCCCCATTTGTAACAACTCACATAGTGCGATCTCTGGAAAAGCTTGATATATACAGATTGGTAGGCGCAGGCCTAAAAAATTACGTCGACATGGAGCATAAGATTGCGATTGTTCTAATTACAATAAATATATGGATTAAGTTAACTTGAATGACAATGCTGTCGCTACCCTAGAGGGAAGCGAACTGACACGAAAGTAGTCCCGTGATAGGTCTTTGGTGGTAGAGACCGGTTCTAGTTCTTACACTTTATATGAATAAGATCTATCACTTTTACATGGAGCTGTCATTGCAGGGAGTCAATTGATGCCATTTGACCAGTCACACATCTATTCTCTATGAACGTGTTTAGTGTCAGTTACTACAATATAGTTTTATTTCAATACAATGAAGTATTTTTTCAATAAGACAAGTCCTAGAATTAAATTCAAGAGCCAAATTTTAGAAAGTCTCAAAAAATGTGTCACACCACCAGTAAAGACTGTACTGTAATTCCATACTTTTTCTACCTTTTTGTTCTTCATAAACCAGTTACTTGATTGGTTCTCCTTTCACTGGTCATGAGTTCTTTCTTTTTGTACTTGTTCTATTTTCACAAATCCCAGGACCAGTCTGAAGGACCAATTGACACAAATTTCCCGCAGGGAAGTTATAGGAATATAATGAGAGTTAAGAAATGGTGGTGGCCACTTTGCGTTACCTGTTTGGACAGTGCCAGTGCAAATGCATTGCATAATTGCAAAAAAAAAAACCAATCAAAAGCCCATTTGTCAAATTGATTTTAAGAACTCTATAACAAAAACTCTCGTGGTTTGCTCTGAAGCGGTAAAAAACACCAAATTTACTTCATCCGGCGTAGAAAATGAAATTGACGATGACTTCATAGAACGCACAATATCATTGCCAAAAATAAAAGGTTTGAACTGCTCTGTGTGTGTCAGGCGCTGCTTTTACCGATGCAATGTATACTTTTACTTTTAATAAATAAAGAAAATATGCTCAAAAATATGAAAGAAAACAATTCGTGTCATAAATTTCATAAGAAATCTATTACTACGTTTATACGCACAACAGTGAATTAAATTGTTATTCGCAAATAGCTAACTCATGAAAACAATTCCTTATTAACGACACTGTTTGCAAATGAGATTTTAAACATTGCCACACTTTTAACTGGTTTATGTTTTCATTTCGATGTGGCACATTCTTATGACAACAAATGTAAAATTAGATCAAAAATGTGGCACTAAATTTAAAATTCACAATAATATTTGATCTTTTTCATTTAAAAAATAAAAAGTTTATATACATAGTGCTACTAAATAAATAAATTTTCCATCTGGCATCACTCAAAAATAAGAATTTTCATTAAGAAAATTGCCATATAAACAGTTAGTTAGTTAATCGCAAATAATTTTTATTCACGAATAGACTACGTATAAACGTAGTATATGATTGTTATTGTTATCAAAATGTTGGTTAATTGGGCAAATTTTTGCTGTTTACTATAAACCAAGGGAAGAATCCTAGATATCGTATATTTTTTTTGTCAGATTACAAAAGAAAGCTAGAGATGTTGTAACCGCGACTGCCTAACCACTATTGTGAAAATTTTATCCGATTTTTTTACGTTTGTGTTTATGTTTAGATACATGTCAAATTAGTTATAAACATCTCGCAAATTCCACGCGGAAAATAATATAAAGAAGTCGAATGCCATCTTTTTATTGTGTCAAAATTTTAAATTAAATAGATAACCAAAATCGATATAGTTAAGTTTAAATGCTAATCAACCTTAATCTTGTAAAGAAGTTTGCTCGGTTTTCATATTAAAAAAGTGCGTATTTTATATGTTTGTTCCTTTTTTTTTTTTTTTTAATTAATAGTGTTTACTTATAGGAATTAAAACATTCACTACAAACCAATTTGTTTGTACTTGGTGTTTACAATCTTATTGGAAACAGTGAGCTAGGGAGGCTTCACCCAACAGATGTATTTAATCAAT
This sequence comes from Pollenia angustigena, assembly GCA_930367215.1. Taxonomy (NCBI): domain Eukaryota; kingdom Metazoa; phylum Arthropoda; class Insecta; order Diptera; family Polleniidae; genus Pollenia; species Pollenia angustigena. The sequence continues at coordinate 179,604,020 of OV884057.1, read as the reverse complement.
TAAAAACGACATGCAAACTGTTTCGAGCGGACTTAAAATGGCGGTGTAATATGCAAAAAGTGCGCGACAAAAAAATTTATTTTCGCATTTTCGGGAACGTTTTATTTGTTCGATTCCCCTTAATAGTCGCCGTAGGTCCCCACTGAATATTTAGGGAGACATCCTAAAGAAATTTTTCCTTTTCGTGTGACATCCTCCGTGCAAATCAAGAGCAGGTAATACCTTCACAGAAAAAAATTTTGCCCCAGTAAACGCATTAATCAAAAATAAAATCAGTTTTAATTAAAAATTTAATCAAGTGAATTAAACGTTTAATTAAGAGAATTAAACGTTTAATCAAGTGTATTAAACGTTTAATTGACAACATTAATTTGCACCAGTATACAAATTAACAATATCAATTAAACTTTTAATTCACTTGATTAAACGTTTAATTCACTTGATTAAATTTTTAATTAAAACTGATTTTATTTTTGATTAATGCGTTTACTGGGGCAACATTTTTTCCGTGTTGGATTCGATAGAGTTTAAATTTGCAAATGTGTTGAGATCGCTACTGATCGGTAATCCTCTCTGTGAGTCAGTAGCCCTCGGTGATACAGCTCCGGACACCATATTGGGGAACCCCTCTCCGCGAATTCAATTGTCTTAAGCCTCTATATAATTCAAAATGGTTATATGTCAAACATCAATTTTATTATGTTATCAAATCTATTAAATAATTCTACTGGCCTCTTTACAAGTCCCAAAGTTTTTGTTTTTAACTTGCTAAATCACTTCAGTATAATTTCAATTCCAAATAAAACCTTTTCCTTATTAAGAAAGTAGATTATTAGTTCACTTCTAGCTTAAAGCTGCGTTCACAATCAAAAAAACAATTTCGTTTTTTCTTCTATCTTTTTTCTTCCCAAAGTATTTCATATATTTTCCTTTCAATTTTAAAACAAAAATGTAACTAAATTTTTTTTAAAAATGTAACTAAAGTTGAGTCAACTAGAACTTCAGCAACAATTTGTATGAAATTGTTTCTGACGTTTAAAATAATTTTATTTAGTTTTGAATGAAAATTTTAACAAAATGTTTACAAAAATAAAAATAAATGTATAATATTTTTGTGGCTAAAATTTGCATACGGTTTCTTGATGCAAAATGTGTGTACACAGAAAAAATTATTTTTTCAATTCAAACAAAAAATTTGTAGAATCAAACAATTTTTTGTCTGAAATCGGTCCTACAAACAAATTCGCATATTCAAACAATTTATTTGCATTTTGTTTATTGAAAAAAAACGCCGATTTTTTCAAACAAATAATTTTACAGAATCAAACAAAATGTTTACTGAAATTCATATAAATTTTAAACAAATAATTTTGCTGAATCAAACAAAAAAGTTTTGGAACAAGCAATGATGCGCACACAAGCAAGCACTGTTGGTGAAGATGAAGCAGAGCAGAGCGGCCGGCTGGCTTTGAGACACATTTTTTTGTTGGAATAATTTTTGAACGAAGTCTTATTTATACACACAATGTTTTTCTTCGTCACTCACTTTTGCTGCATCCTTTCCTTTGCTAATGAAGAAGAAATGTAACCAAAAACGGCGGCAGACCGACTCGATATGTTATTCGTCATCATTCTATTTTTGTATTTGATGTATTTAAACAAACTGTTTGAAAAAATTGAATACGGGATTTTGTTTTTTTTTTTACCAACTTTGAAACCAACCAAATATTTATTTTGTTTCTTATAATGTTGTCATTTCTGTTGTTTAAAACAAATGAAACGTTTTTTTTACCTGCTATTGTTTTTGTTGTTTTTTACTACAAACCTCGTCACGCTATTTTATTTTCTTATTGCTGTACTTTTTTAAAGCGTCCAAAAATAGACTGTAGTTCTTATATTTATCATAAAGAAGTGTTGCTTACAATCAATAAAAAAAATGCAAAAGGACGACAACATTAAAGAGCATTAAATATTTCATACAAAATTATGAAAACTTGAAACCAATAGCGCGTTTATTATATTTTTGAAGAGTTGTCCACATTTTTGTTGGTTAAATAAAAATCAAACAAAAATATTGATTGAATCAGTAAAAAAATTTGTAGAAATCAAAAAAAATTTCAAACAAGCGTTTGTTTGAAAATAATTCGGCAATAATTTTTTCTGTGTAGTTACAAAAGAAATTGTTGCTCTATTATGAACACCAAGTGAAAATGTTTTTTTGATTGTGAACGCAGCTTTAAGAATTAAAAAAAAAATCCTAAAATGTTGACAAAAACAATTTAGCTAATGGGTAAAACCCAAGCTTTGATCTTAGTGGCTTTAATTGCATTAATAATATTTTTGTAAGTGTGGCCCAGCATACAAAAATTAACTTAGTTTAACTACGACACGAGTACGTATAGTTCATTTAAAAATTTTATATTTTTGATACTGAAAAGCTTAGAAATATTCTAACATCAATTTTACTAATTTGATCTTGTTTCAATGTTAAACAAGAGTTCTCATTTTACAAGTTAGTTGCTACCAAAGTCACTATAGAAAAAACTATAAATATTCCTATACTTTTTTTAATAAAATATTTTATTATTTAAATAAAAAACATACAAACACCAAATAAATTTGTTGATTTACAACTGACAATTTAATGATTGTAATAATGATGATGGAAATATAAAAATATTAATAAAAAAAAATGAACATTTTTCAATAAATATTGAATTTAATAAGTGCTTAATAATTAAACATTAACCTAATTAATTCAAAATAATAATAAAAACAAAATGAATTGAAAAAATTTGCAAACAAAAAAACTTGAAAAGACGGGTGACAGACAAAATATCATTAACAAGATTTTTTAATAATAATAAAAAAATTATTTTTAAATGACAATTACAAACTTATATACGTTATTAAAAATAATACTGTACTTTAAACCATAGTTAACCCATTGTGTGATAGAATCCATTTGATAGCAGCTTCTCTATAATAAAACACTAGATTAACCCGGTGCGCATGGCTTCTCCCATTGAAATAAAAACTAGTAAATTTGTTTTTAAAAGAGATCTCATGAGCAATTTGTACCTCATTTAGTTACTTTAACTATTATCCTTCTCTAGATATTCAAGTAATCCTTGTACTGGAGGTTCCACGCCCGCTTTTCCAGTTCAGATTGCTCTTTGACAGATGTTCTGCATTGACAACCAAAATAGTTGTTCCAAATTTGAAAAATATTACTGTAACCGTTCTCAAAATATACTGTAATTTTTGTTGTCTTTGTATGGAAAGTACCTCGCCGTGCTGGCATCTACATGGTAGTATTTGTTTTTGCATGCTGTTTCTTGTGCAGCCATTTACATATGAGTAGTGGCTTGTTGTATTTTGCTGGCTGTTTTTGGTTCTGTCATCTTGAGGTGGGATTTCGCACCATTTGTTAGTGTGATTCATTTAACTGCCTTTTCATAAGAGACGCCATGGGGCGCCATGCTCACTGGCCTCTGTGAAGTGTTGGATAGTTAGGAAATTATCATTAAATTCATGGAGAATTGGTTCCGATGCTTTGCAGTATGCAGTGTTGCCAATTTAGCCATTTAGTGGCTAGATTTAGCCATTTTTCACCCTGTTTAGCCATTAGCCATTTTTTTAGCCATCTTTTAACTTGTTTAGCCATAAAATTTTTTGCCGTTTTTCTTTTAAAAGAATAATTTTTATTTTATTATACAAATTTATTAAAGTAAAATAAACATTTTGAACAATTAAAACGACTTTAATTTAAATCACAACTTTTACAAATGTTGAAAATCGCTATAAACTATGACGCTGAAACATCTTTCAAAATAAAGGAACAGTATTCAACTATTAAATTTATAAAATGGATCAACACAAACATCGCTGTTTCTTTCTGGTTGCAAGGATTTCAATAAAGAGATGCAGGCTGTAACATAATTGTTTTAGAAATTTCAGAATTGACTATAAAATTGCTCTCACTTCCATGGTCTAATTCTTAAGTAGAGAGGGTGTTTAGCCAAGTAAACATCGTTAAAAGTTACTTGAGAAATAGGTTACATTAAGCAACCGTTAATTCGATTTTATCAATTTGGTAAATATTTTTACCATAACAATACAATATTTGTTACAACCACCACAATAGCGGAGAGGGTACTATGCGTTTCTGCTGATGTCTGTAACACCTTAAAATATTGGTCCTGAGCCCACATTTACGTATACCGATTAACTCAGAATCACTTTCTGGCTCGAATTAACGATGTTTGTCCGGCTGGCTGGCTGCCCATGTAAACCTTGTGCGCAAAGTACAGGTCGCAATTTAGAGATTAGAAAGGATGTAATGTGGTGTAGAGTATCATAAAGTCGGGTTTAACCGACTATACTTTCTAACTTGTTTTTTATTGTAGGTCTGGACTCAAAAGATTGGGTAAATGTTGTCGTGAATATGATTTATCTTCAAATTATTTAAAACTTATGTGTATTTGAAACTAATGACTGATTCCTATGAGATGAACAATAACGACATCGAATTTTTCGATGATTTAATTTTATAATATTAATTTAGGCGGTGCGCAAAATGACCCCAGGAAATATGGCCCTAAAAGTAAAATGAAAAACGGCCCCAAAATTTTACATGAGACACAACAACACGCAATTTTGGCGCAATTTTTTTGTTGTTTTTTTGGGTTAGTTTTCATTTTTTCGTTAGGGTGTTTTTGCATTTTAAGTAGAATGAAAAATGACCCCAATATCAAGGAATGAAAAATGGACCCAAATAAAATCACAATTTTTACTTTGGGGCTATTTTTCGTCTAGTAATAAAAAATGCAAATTTTAAGAAATGAAAAATCACCCCAAACATTTTTACACAAATTTTATAAAATTCTATTTAAAAGTTTCTAGGAATATGCAGAGATTCTTTTGTTAGCGAAGCCGGTGTTTGTTATACCATAGAGGAAAAAATCATTGAGCCCGGCCCAAGGCCGGCTATTAAGAGAAGCTTTTTCTGAGCGAAGCCAGAGTTCGTTATACCATAGAAAAGAAAATCCTTGCGCCCGGCCGAAGGCCGGCTATGTAGTGAAGCTTTAGTGAGCGAAGCCAGTGTTCGTTATACCAAAGAGAAGAAAATCCTTTCACCCGGCCAAAGGCCGGCTATATAGAGAAGCTTTAGTTAGCGAAGCCAGTATTCGTTATACCATAGAAGAGAAAATCCTTGCGCCAGCCCGCAGGCCGTCTATAACGTGAAGCTTTAGTAAGCAAAACCAGTTTTCGTTATACCATAGAGAAAAAAATCCTTGCGCATGGCCGAAAGCCCAACCATGCTATCAATCGTATGATTTTTAAAACCAAAGCTGTATAATTATCCGGATTTTGAAATCGGGTTTCTAAATTTGTGATTTTTAGTTTCGGGCATAAGAACTGCACCGAAAATGTTTAATGTAACTTTCTTTGTGTTCTTTTTTGGGGTTAAAATTCATTATAAATTTTGGGGTGATTTTTCATAATGAAGAATAACCCCAAATTTAGGGTCATATTTCATTTTATTTTTAGGGTTATTTTTCATTTTTTTTGGGGTAATTTTTCATTAAAAAAATGTGGCTATATTGCATTATGAAAAAAGCTCCAAATTTGTGGTCAATTTTAATTTATTTTTTTGGGGCCATATTTCCTGGGGCCATATTTCGCAGCGCCATTAATTTATTTTAATATTAATTTACGTTTATTCTTATTTAACAAATTGATCTTAACTCACCATTTCATCGTTAACAACTTTAAATTAATTATTTCTGTTTTGTTATTGAATTTTAATGTGTTTTTATTAAAAAAAGCTTTTAGCCATTTTTTAGCCATTTTTTCCGTAAATTTAGCCATTTTTGGTCACCAAGTTTTGGCAACACTGCTCGTTACCGCAGCATGATCGATGTTTTTTGTTTGAAAAATATCTGACATTGATTCAGTCGAGATGGGCTTATAACAGTATGACGCTATGTACATTACGGCGATACAACCATCGACTTATTGAAATAAAAATCTCGGTAATTTTCTACGGGGTTAAGTGTTCGTCTCGAAAAATGGCCCAAAAATTAACGTCTAAAATGCGCTTCGTCGAAAAAAAGACGCGTTGCGGTGCCCATATGTCCAAAATATTTTTTAGGTGTAAGTTCCTTTAATTGATCTTTCGTATAAAAAATTTTTTGATTTAAAATGAATTTTTTTTTTTTATTTTTAAAATTTTTAATTTCGAGATTCTATAAGGCCCCTTTATAAAATAATCGGATTTCGTGGGAACTAATTCGTAAAGGATGGTCCTAACAAAATGCACGATGTTCAGAGAATCATCTTAATATTTTTAATTTTCTTAAAAAGATCCGTGACAATTGTGTGTAAAACGATATATTGACCAAGGCTTTGGGGCCATACCTCTACCCGATGGTACATATCAAAAAATGACTCTTAGACAGAATTTTGGTTCAATGTCGCCAGTGTGCCGAATTATCTCATCCCCTAGCTCCTTAATTATTTCTGGCTTATTGACGTATAATTTGCTTTTTAATATCCCCAAAGAAAGAAATTCAACGGTGTTAAATCACATGATCACGACGTGGGATAACCATTGATAAGCCTTTGATTTTTTCGCGAAGTTTATCGATTATTTCGTTGGCTGTGTGGCAAGTGGCACCATCCTATTGCAACCACATATCGTCCAGGTCCATATCCTCAATAAATCCTTTGTAATTTCGCGATAGCGAACACCATTCATTTTTGAAGTAGGCCGCCAGCCCAGAAAACGCACCAAAAAGTCACTCCTTGTGGATGCATCGGCTATTTAACAATCACTCGTGGTTTCTCATTAGCTCAAATGCGGCAATTCTGCTGTTAACGAATCCACTTAAATCAGCTTTAGAAATCTTTATTACTTATTTGATTTAATTTAAGAACAGCCGCGAATAACATTGTAAACGCCACAGATAACCGTTGGCCTTACTCTCTAACACAGTTTAAACATCAAATCAACCAAAACTATGCATCTTAACGCCTTCAAAATGGAATACAAAGTGTCAGCCAATGGAAGAACATTGCAAGTTACTAACAAAATGAAGAAACCGAAATGGTTTTGCAGTGCGGGATAATGTTTTAAAAGCAATTTGCATAACAGTTTTTATTATCATTATTTTTAACCCTTAACTACCCAGTATGCTTTTGTAACGTAACTGACCAGTAGTGTCCAACGGACTCATTAAAGAAATTAATGATACTTAAAGAAAAACAAAGACAGTATACATTAAAAAACATGTTTTATTGATAATATTTGCTTAGGTATTTAATTTATTTAAATTTAATTAGTTTTTATTTTAAACAAATACCTTCAATTTCTTCCTGTGCTCTGTTTGTAAAATTAATATTGTGAAAAAATATGCTCTGCGATTGATTCATTTATTAAAAAAGTAAAATACGACCTGTTAAGAGAATCAAGAAGAAGCAATGATTTCAACGCCGACTAAACCGTTTCAGAACCGCAGTCACTTGTATGAAACTTGGGCGACTCGATTCAAATAATAGTATATTAATGTGTCTATTGGACACTTGTGGGTTGGTGCGCTACTATTTTTGTTTATTGATAATAAATAATAAACTATTTATTCTACAAATATTTTTATAGCTCATTTCTATTCTCAAGACCATCGGGGTAGAATAGGTAAAACGGGGTTTCTCAAAAATAAATATTTAAGCTTTTGTGTGCAATGGAATTGAAAAATGTGTCCGCGTGACACTTGTGGGTTGTTAAGGGTTAATAATAGAAAAAAACTTTTTGTTAAAACAAATAATGCTGCCTGTCAAAAAACGTTTTTTGCTCTCCTGAAAAATTATTATTTTGTAAGTTAAAACGTTATTCAAGTGCGTACGCAGTGAAACCCAGGTTTTCTGTTGCATAATGGGTTATTCTTTACTGGTTATTTTTGTTTTTCTCTTTATTTATTTAACAGTAAAAACATTTTATATAACTTTTTTTTTTTAACCAAACGTTATTTTAAAATTTGTTTGCCTTTAGTTTAAACTTTAAACTCATTATATTTGCTTCGATATTGTTATTTTGTTTTTTTTTTTACCTAATAAATTAAATCTTTTTCCTGAAGTTTTTGTTAAAAATATTTAATTTTCAGAAAAACCAAAGTCAAGGTTAGTTTCAACACAATGGGAATTTTTGCTATAGTTGAGTAAAGATTTTTTGGTATTTTATAAATTTAAACCTGACAACAAGCTTTATTTAAAGGGAAGTGGAGGTGGCTAAATTATAATTTTTAATATTTTTAACTGCTTAAAATTTAAATGAGTCATGTTGCTAAAAAGTTTTTTGTTTTTATGGTTTTGTTTTAGTTAAAGCAGGTGATTTGTTTATAATATTTTTTTTTATGCAATTGAAGATGATTAACATATTTCGGTATATTTTTTATTAAAAAAAAAAGAATAATAAAACAGCTAATAAAATTATTTTAATTTGGTATACAAAACATAAAATTATCGTTAATAAGACGACAAATTTTTTTGAAAGCGTGTTATAATGTCGTTGTTCTTAAGCCCCCGACGTCATAAACGATTATTAAATTTAACAAATAGAAATTTGTTCTTAAATAAAGAATTTAGCAATTCAGGCCGAAATTCTAATATGAATATAATTATAAGGCGTTTTTAGCAGGGACCGAAAATAACAGTTATATTGGAATTTTAAAACAGAAAAAGCATATAGAAATAAATGACGAAAAACTGATTCAAGTATACCATATTGTTCCTTATGCACTTGTCAGTGATAAAATATATTGATTTTTATCATTTTGATTTTTATATTTTCGATCAAACTTAACAGTTATTTGTTGAATTTTATTTTTTTGAACAAAAATAACTGTTATTTTTTGATTTTTATTTTTTCGATCAAAAATAACAGTTATTTTTTGATTTTTATTTTGTTGAACAAAAATAACTGTTATTTTTTGATTTTTATTTTTTCGAGCAGAAATAAAAGTTATTCTCTAAATAAATTTACGTGATTTAATAATTTAGATGACTTTACATTTTTATTTTAGTGTGTAATTATAATAGGAATTCCTTATGCACATTAAAATAATTATTAAAGTCATCAAAATTACTAAAATACGAACATTTATTTAGAGAATAACTTTTATTTCTGCTGGAAAAAATAAAAATCAAAAAATAACAGTTATTTTTGTTCAAAAAAATAAAAATCAAAAAATAACTGTTATTTTTGATCGAAAAAATAAAAATCAAAAAATAACTGTTATTTTTGTTCAAAAAAATAAAAATCAAAAAATAACTGTTATTTTTGTTCAAAAAAATAAAAATCAAAAAATAACTGTTTTCATCTGACTTTTATGAAAAAAGGTATAACTGTTACGGTCCCTGCTTTTTAGTATTTTTAATCGAATAGTCTATACAACATTCACCTTCTCTTGAAGAATTTCCTAACAATTAAGCCCCGTATTCATAACCGATTATTAAATTTAGCTAAGGAGAATATTTATACGAATTTTGCTTAAACCTGTATGTAAGTATTTGAATAAAAATTTTATATTTTTTTACGAGTTAATGATCTCTTTTTATTTCCAAAAAATAATATTTAGGCCTTCTTTCTTAAGTCTTTTAATTTTATTTTACTAAACAAGTTTTACTTTTTACTTTTTAAAATAACATTTATTATTAATGTTCTAAAATTTCTAAAGATTCCAGATTCTCTCAAGCAAGTTTACACACTTACTCTCGTGTCTTAAGTCTTATGATTTTTATTTAAATGTTCAAAGAAATGTTAAATTGTTAAGCGTTAATTACATTTTTTGCTAAGATCAACATAATTAGTAATTTATTTGCATAAATAAGAATAACAAAAAAAAAAAAAGTTTGCATTTCATGAAACTTGTTTTTCTACACTTCTTTCTTAAAGAAATTTTGAAATAGTAAAGCAGGTTTCTAGTGGCAAATGTTAGTTTTAATTAGTTAATATGTTTGCCAACTCTTTTAAAGAAATGAGAAATCAAAAAAATCTGTGTTTATTAGAGTTTTTCTCTCGGTATTCCCGTCCTGGGTTTATGCCCATAATTTCTACAAACAGATATCTAGTCGTGTTCGTACCTAATATTCCATATTTACATTATGCAATTAACGCCACAACTTGCATCAACTTTCGCATGCAACTTTTTGTTTGTTCGCAAGAGGTGTAGGGAAGAAAACGGGGTTGAAAAAGTTAAAAAAATTCTTGAAAAAAATGTAAATGTAAATGTGAAAAGAGTTTCGTAGAAACTACTTTAAAAGAAAATAGAAAAAAAAACTCGGCGTTAATTGCATAGATGTAAATGCGGTAATAGTTATCTTTACTTATTACTAACACTATTGTGGTAATTTCAACGCTTATTTTGCCTACGTGAAAGAACTATCGAAAATCGAAAATATAAAATATGTTTTAAAATTTTAAAACCATATCTATGCACAGCTAGATATCTATTTCTAGAAATTGCGGGCATAATTTTATTGTTTTGAATACCCTCTTTTTCCGCAATTTATCCGGGATTCTTGGAAATGTTGTTTTCGTTTTTTTTTTTTTTGTGAATATTGACACAAAATTATTTACTCGGCATATTTCTTGCATTTGCAGTTTATAAATAGCAATCGAAGAAGAGCTTAGAGCTATTTTTCCAGCTTTTTCAAAAACGAATTTAATATTGAATTTCAGGATTTTAAAGATACTGGTGCATATTCATAAATTATTACCAAGTGTTAACTTTTTTAAGTACCTATTTAAGTTATTCACAGATGATTACTGTCAGCATAAAAAGTTTACATTCAAATATACATAGGTTAAGCTGTAACTAATAGCCAACTAACTAATACATTCAAAGAACAGCTGATTGATATAATTTTATAATTTACTAGCTGACCCAATTAAAAAAAATTTTTGCGTTGGAAAGAAAAATTAGTTAAATCGATGGAGCCGTTTTCTGATTTATTAGGTAAATCGAAAAAAGTGGGCGTTAAATTAGGCGGGGCAAAATTTTCTTTCCGCAAAAACTTAAGTTGGACCATGGCTATGATGTTAAAGAAAAAATCGTCCAAATCGGTCAAGCCGTTCTCAAGTTATGCGCTTAATAGAAAAAGTGGGCGTAAAAGTAGGCGTGGTACATGAAAACGTAAAATAGATTAATACGAACATTTAAAAAAAAATTAGTTAAATCGATGGAGCCGTTTTTTGATTTTAGGTAAATCGAAAAAAGTGGGCGGGGCAAAATTTTCTTTCCGCAATAACCTAAGTTGGACCATGGCGATGATGTTAAAGAAAAAATCGTCCAAATTGGTCAAGCCGTTCTCAAGTTATGCGCTTAATAGAAAAAGTGGGCGTAAAAGTAGGCGTGGTACATGAAAACATAAAATAGATTAATACGAACATTTAAAAAAAAATTAGTTAAATCGATGGAGCCGTTTTTTGATTTTAGGTAAATCGAAAAAAGTGGGCGGGGCAAAATTTTCTTTCCGCAAAAACCTAAGTTGGACCCTTGCAATCATTTTAAAGAAAAAATCATCCAAATCGGTCAAGCCGTTCTCCAGTTATGCGCTTAATAGAAAAAGTGGGCGTAAAAGTAGGCGTGGTAAATTTTTCTTTCGATGAAAACTTTAAATGAATTAATACGAACATTCGAAAGAAACATTTTTCAAATCGATTGAGCCGTTTTCTGATTCTAGGTAATTCGAAAAAAGTGTGCGTAAAAGTGGACGGGGCAAAATTTTATTTTCGTATAAACCTAAGTTGGACCATGGCGATCATTTGAAAGAAAAAATCGTCCAAATTATATATGTAGATGTCATTGGTGGTGCAATATGAAAATTAGATTTTGCCACGCCCCTCCGTCCACAGACCGAAAATCAAAAATCAGACTTCACAGTGTCACCCGACTGAATATCCTGAAGATTCCCTGAAAATTTCATCAAACTCGGCCCAGCGGTTTTGGAGTCCATACGTTACATACATAACACATCCTGTTTTATATATATAGAAGAAGAAGATAGAAGATATCAAAAGTAACAACCTTTTTGAAGTGGTTATAAAAATAAATGGAAAAAATTATAAGAGATATTCAAATAATATCAGATAAAAACATGGCAAAAAACTATTAAGACGTATAAAACACGCTGCAGTCCATTTTAAATACATTTTAACTGTATCATAAAAAACATCAATACAAAACAAAATAAACTAGAGATGTGTTCTTAGTCGAAACAATTCTATTGAATACTTTTATTTTTACAAGTCCTTAATTTAATTGATTTATATACAATTATAACCAAAAAAATAACCTTTTTAGAATTTGTGTTAATTCTTTAAAGAACAAAATATGGGTTTTTAATAGTTTGATAAGCGTTTTAATTAATTACAGAATATATCGCTCAAAATACTATCGACATTTAATTTTCTCTACATGCCAATATGCATGGTTGCGTTTCTTCTATCAGCTGAGAGCTGTTACTACGTTAGTTATGAATTGTGAATAAGATCTATAACTATCTATGAACTATTTTTTAGTTTCTGTTTTGTTAGTTGCAGCTTTAGTTGTGATTTCTGAATATGCGCCATTGAATTTTGCAGCAAAATGGTTCCTTTTAAACAAAGTACGTAAAGTTAACAGAATCAAGACAATGGCGAATGATCATATAAAATTGAAATTTATTTAATAACATATGAAATTAAATTGGAACTCGTTGATTTTTTCAAATGAGAGTAAATCTGATTAATATCGTATAATTTAAAACCCGTAAATGTTAAAAAAATGTTTTACTTAACAAGGCTAAAAACTATACTATATACACCTTAAATAATAATAGTGATTTATTTTCCGAGCAAAATATGTTACATGTAACACTTTTTAGTGTTACCTATAATCTCTCGAAGTGTTACATGTTGTGCATCTTCTTGGAAACAAATATTAACATCATTAATAATTTTCATGGACCTTTTTTAATTTTAATGTGTAAATATTTTTACATTTTGTTTTAAAACAATCTTTTCACAAAATTATGAGCGGTACAAATTATTACAAACAAAATTAAAAATTAGTAGGGTTCAATATTAGGCTTGCAAAACAGCAAATGCAAAATATCGTAGCACTTTAATAAAATCTAACGGAAACTCTCTTTATTTTGTTGCTGGATTTAACAAAAGAGCTATGATATTTTGCATTTGCTCTTTTTACAGAACTCCGCTATTGATTGTATCTATGTTTTTCATCAATACCCATTAAAAACTTCGCTTACAAAATAATGTGTTAAGTAATCAGAAAAATCTAAAAGCACTACTTACAATTCTACTGAAAGTACCGATGAATTTTACAAGGGAAGTCCCAAAATGAACGCATTAAGTCATTACATTTTTACCTACAAACATCCAGAAAAAGTAGTTATACAAGTTGTTATAGAAGTAGTTAAGAAGAAAACTACTAAATAATTAGTGAACAAAGCTATTCAGTTTGAAAAAGTAATCGAAGTTTTTACTGGGTATATTCACAAACTTGAAAATGTTTCCCACAGTTGTACAAACGAATTCAAAAATTTAGATCATAAAGAGTGGTTAAATTTTTAGGGCCGATTTTAATTTTGAATAAAACACAAATTATTTTAGAAATATTGGTGGGATTTAAAAAATATAGGCCAAAAGGTGCCGCCGGCACAGCTCCATTAGAGGGTCCAAAGTTTCGATGACGCTGAGGCAAAATTGAGGTTCTATGCCGTTAATATGCCGAATTTTCTCATCGTTTAGCTCTTGAATTTTTGATGGCTTATCGACGTACAGCATTTCTTTCAAAAAATCCCAAAGAAAAAAGTCCAACGGTGTCAAAGCACATGATCTTGGGGGCCAATTGACATCGCCACCACGTGAGATAATACGTCCATTAAAATTGTTGCGCAAAAAAGCCATTATTCCGTTAGCTGTGTAATCTTTTTGAACCTACATACGATCCGTTATCATCTCACGATAGCGAACAACATTCACAGTAAGAGGTGGGCTGCTCTTCAGCCACACTATCGCGAACAGCAGCAATATTTTCTGCAGTACGAGATGTACGAGCATGCACTGGTATTTTCACATCTCCTACAGACCCTGCTTGCTCAAATTTTGCACGATTTTTCCGATCGTACGCACACTTGGACGATTAAATTGATCGAAAAAATTACGATGTGCTCGATATGCACTTTGATTTTAATGCCCATTTTTATAATAAGCCTGAATAACTTTAACGCGTTGCTCGGTTGTGTATCTTTCCATGGTTCAAATTGAGTTAGTCTGAAATTGAGAAATGTTAAATGAAATGCAGAAAAAAACTTAACGTTTAGGTGTGGCTTACATTCAACATCGGCCTTTAAAATTTTACCACCCTTTATAACATTAATGCAAAACATATTTCTCAGAAAAGAAATCGCCATACGGTGCATATACTCAAATCATCTGTCTTAGAAGTATAACGTTATGGCTCACCACCGAAGGTGTTTTTGTAACAGATGTCTTCGAAGAATCCTTCAAATCTTTGACCTTGTACAATATCCAATAAACAACTCTGGCTAAGAGCTGCGTTAAACGACATTGAAATGGAAATCCGTCAAAGAAAAGCTGACAGACTTCTGAAGGGATATGTCATAATCAGGGCAAGTTTTTAATGATATTTGCATGAAAAATATGCTTTGTATATTTCTTACATTTTTAATATATTTTCCATAACTTTGCATATTAAGCAGGTTCGCAGACCTTTTTAAGAAAAGAACTGCTGTTGAGTCAATCTGTTAAAATTAAAATAACAAAATATATCGGTTCTTTTCTTTTTATATGTATTTTCTTTTATTTAATTTTTAAGAATTATAAAAAATTACTTTGGCATAGGGACTGTTCGCATGTGGAAATTACTTTCTGCGGAAGTCTTCCATTTTACTTTCAACATGAATAAGTTCAAATCGAATGTCCACAAGCACTACTCCCTCTTTTCTCCTTCCCATAACCTATTTTCCTAGTTCCAGCACAGTGCAATATATTAGAAGGCGTTAGCCCCTAAGTACTGGTCCTTACAATAAAAAATAAATAAATAAAAAGGACATTAATGCTCGTATGGTAAGAGTTAACCCATATTTTTTAAGAATTGATTGTTCTCTTCTGTTTTGTGTGATTTACATAAAAGTCTATCCGTCATAGAAGAAGTAAAATACATAGTTAAAAATATTAATATTATATATTTATTAATATATTTATTTAAACACCTTAACAAAGTTTTTAATCGAAACGTTGGTCTTGGAACGATGACCAAGAAAAAAGACAACATATAATTTAATAAAACCGAAACTAATGAATATACTGACACAGTGTTTCGTTGTGGACTAAGTATATACTAGAACCATCGACTTGATGTTGAACGTATATTTTCATTATATTCATTCTACTGTTTTGTGTGACAATCGGAGATCATTTTAATTTGATTTTTTGTAATAAAAATATATTTAATAAAACTTAAGCTTTGCTAACACTTAACAAATATTTGACGTCCTACACGTAACTATTTTTTTTTATAAAACATTTTTTTAATTTCACAGAAGGTTTGCTAGATCAAACATCAATTAACAGTTTTTGAATTATATTTTAGTACGATTTCGTTTAGCAATAAGTTTTATTAAATCCAAAAAATTGTTATGCATGTAGTTAACCAAATTCCGACATACCTTTGCACTACACACATGTATCGATATTAAATAGAAATCGATGTCGATCAAAGTAACCGAAACTGTGATTCGACGAAAAGTTAAAGTCTTAAAAAAGTTTTAGTTATTAATGATTTTAAAAAATTAAAAAAACATCCATAAACTTTGTTTCGCAATTTTCTTTAAAGCGGGAATTCCTGGGATCCCGGAAAGCTCAAAATAACCATCCACTTTCCTGGATAGTGCAAAATAATAGAAAACCCCTATTGTAAAAAAATAAAGAAAAACAAGTTAGAGTGCTATATTCGGCTGTGCCGAATCTTTGATACCCTCCACCGACAGTTCGAATGTTTAAGGAGTAACATCTGTATGATGTTATTATAATCTTAAACTGTGACGATTTGTTATTAATTATGGTTTAAGGCAACCAAACTGTTTTCCGGTAAAAGGGTTTATATGGGGCCTAGGGTAAATTATGGACCGATCATCACGAAATTTCACAGCGTCATTTCTAGTCCTTTAAAACTGTGACGTACCAATTTCTGTTATGATAGCATTATTAGTTATGGTTTTAGGTGTGCTGAACTGTTTTCCGGGAGTAGGGTTTCTATGGGGCCTAGGGCAAATTATGCACCGATCTTCACGAAATTTCACAGTATCATTTATAGTCCTATAAATGCCAAAATTTGTTATGATTGCATTATTTTTTACGGTTACAAAACTGTTTTCCGGTAGTAGGGTTTATATGGAGCCCAAGGTAAATTATGGACCGATCGTCACGAGATTTCACAGTGTTATTTCTTGTCCTAAAAAACTGTGACGTACCAAATTTTGTTATGATAGCATTATTTTTTACGTTTTTAGGCGTACTAAGTTGTTTTCCGGAAGTAGGTTTTATATGGGGCCTATGGTAAATTATGGACCGATCTTCACGAAACTTAACAGTTTAATTTCTAGTCCTATGTTACTGTGACTAGCCAAAATTTGTAATGATAGCATTGTTAGTTAGGGTTTTAGGCTTAATATACTGTTTTCCGGGAGTAGGGCTTATATGGGGCCTAGGGTAAATTATTGATGGATCTTCACGAAATTTCACAGCGTGATTTCCAGTTGAATAAAACAAATTGTTGCGAAATCTTATATCATTCTGTGCATTTTTCCACCATTTATGTTAGTTTTTGTAACAAAATTATCAATTTTTTTTAGGTGGTGGTTCCACATTTTGATTCATAGCTCAGATCCTATTAAACCGATTTTGCTGAATTTCAATCCCAAACTGCTTAGGATAACTACAAGCAATTTGACACCAAGTTTGTTGATTTCTTCTGAGTTTTTCGAAAGTGAGCGTGTTTTCAACAGACGGACAGACGGACAGACGGATAGACGGACAGACAGACGGACATGGCTAAATCGACTTAAAATTAGTCAAGGACCCAGAATATATATACTTTATAGGGTCTGAGATGAATAGTAAAAAAGTTTCACACGGAATGACAAACTGAATATACCCTCTTCACAACTAATTGTGGTGGAGGGTATAACAAGTTAGAAAGTAAAGTAATTTAAAACACATCATGCTTATGTGTCCATGTAAATAGGGATTTATCTATGTTTACACTGAAAGAATTTTCTTCGCAATACTAACGAATTTTAACATTAATCCCATGAAAAATTGCATTATAAAGGAACCTATGCAGCGCTTCGTTGGATCAATGAAACCTGTTTCATTAAAAGGACTTAATGAAACATTACATTAGATCCATGAATATTATTCATTGGATGAATACTTTCAATAAAGTAAAATTTTTTTTTTTTTTTTATTTTTTTTTATTTTATTTTTTTTTTTTTCTTATTTTATTTTACTTTATTTGATTTTTTATTTTTTTTTCTGTCTCTGGTGGGATTCGAACATGTAACCTCGGTGCTGATAGACTAGCTCACTACCAGCTAGTCTACCGGGGCAGTGTAGTTTTTGTATAAAAAAACTATGTTTTTTTCTCAATTAAGACCGTAAATATGAGATTAAATTGTCCATAATAACAATAACAACGTTGATTGAAAGTGGATTGAAAGTTTTTGTTTCATTACTATAATGACATTTTTATTGTCATAATGAAAATTTAAATTTATGAAGGCAATTATTGAAATATGTTGATTTTATAAAAACATTTTTTGATTTCATAAATTTAATGGCATACATGTAACATTAGATGTATGAAGTTATTAAATCTTACATTTTTTAAATAACAATTAAACATTTTTTTAAGGAAACTATAATTTTGTATTAATTTATGAATATAGTTATGTTTGTATATTGTTTTTTTAAGTTCCCAATTAAAATTTTTTGTTTAACTTGGACAAACTTAAGTTTTCATATATCCAATGAAAATTTTTAACGTAATTACGAAATCTAATGAAGCGATTTTAACGAAAATACTTCATCAAACCTATGAAATTCCATTTAGACAATGAAAATTTTCATTTACCCAAGGAAAACTTTTTTATGAAAATGATTCATTAAATATATGAAGCATTTTTCTTTCAGTGTATAAACTTCATGAAAATCGGTTTGATAGTTTCTGAGAGGAAGACATTTTCCCCTATCTTCCCTCGTGGTCCTACGATTCAGCCCATTTTCAATAGGCTTGGTCCTTGTGCCAATAAGAACCTATGACCCAAATTTTATCAAATAATCTCCAAAATTGCGACCTGTACTTTGCGCACAAGTTTACATGGACAGCCAGCCAGCCAGCCGGACGGACTTCGTTAGTTCGACTCAGAAAGTGATTCTGTGTAGATCGGTATACTTTAAGGTGGATCTAGGACCACTATTTTAAGGCGTTTCACACATCAGCACAAATGCATAATACCCTCTCCAC
This sequence comes from Pollenia angustigena, assembly GCA_930367215.1. Taxonomy (NCBI): domain Eukaryota; kingdom Metazoa; phylum Arthropoda; class Insecta; order Diptera; family Polleniidae; genus Pollenia; species Pollenia angustigena. The sequence goes on along the minus strand of OV884057.1, from coordinate 179,585,406 downwards.
TATTGTGGTGTGGGTATAATAAACTAATAAATTTGAATTATGTTTAGATATTAAACATCAACAACAAACTTGTTGAAATAATTTCAAATTTTAGTATTTTTACTAGAAAAACAACTTGAACCCCTAACAAGACACCTTAGAAAACTAACTAATGTGTTAACAAAACAACATAAATAATGACTTAAAACAAAACAACCGCTTTACGCAAAGACCCAACAACAATAAAAAGCAAAACAAAAAAAAAGAAGAAAAGTAAACGCTGAAAACAGAAATATTCAATGTCACCAGTGAGAAAGACCCGCAAATATTTAACTGGTTTCAATTGAACGTTTAAAATTGACGTTCCAAAAAAGCGCTAAAATGTCATATACATAGACTCTAAATAAAAGCCAGAAGAGAGAAACAGAGAGTAAATTTTTATTACAAGTCTGGTTTAATAAATAAAACAAAATAAACCGGCTCTCCAAAGAAATTGCCTAAAATAAACAAATAACGTTTACCAATTCAACAAAACAACAAAATCAACAATTTGTTGTGATCCGTTATGTTTATTTATTTGTTTTTTTTTTTTTGTTAACATTTCATGAAACAAAAGTTTGATGACTTTTTTTCCAATAATAAAACTCCATCCTGAAAGTAACAATTTAGAAAAACAAAAAACAAACTAAAAGTTTTTAATTCAAGTCTCTGTTTAAAAATGATCATCTGGAAAACAGTTTAACGTTTTTATACCCCACTATCACATCTGGTGGAGTCTTATGCGTTTGTGCTGATGTGTGTAACACATTAAAATATATTCGTGAACCGATCGGCTCGGAATCACTTTTTAAGTTTCTCTGACAATGTCTTTCCGTCCGGCTAACTGTTCATGTAAACCTTTTGTGCAAAGTACAGGCAGCAATTTTGAAAATAATTTAATGAAATTTGGTTTAAGGATGTCGTTGGAACGAAGCCTGTGGAAAGCGATAAGAATTTGTCCATAATTTTTCATAGATCCATACAAATTTTTTTCCCGATGAGAGTCAGTGGGCCCATAAACCATCTTATTTTACACAACAAAATATTATTGGAATCGGTTTAAATTGGACCATAGTCTCTTAATAAAAAGTAATCCGAAAAGAGCTTTTATTGCCATAACTTCCTTTTAAATAAATAGCAATAAATTTACACAAGTTTTAATAAATATTATTTGGAAATTATGTTAATAATTTTCTTGGGAATTGAAAATCTGTGTATTCTTTTTTGCAGATTTTTAAAATAATTCTTTTTAAATTCAACATTTTATATTTTTCGAATTTATTCTGTGAGCTAAATTTCAGTTATGTATTTTATAAAGCTTTTTGTAATAGTCCTATCCTTAAATTTTTAGGAATGACTTTATACACTAATTCTAATTTCTAATTTCTAATTCTTTTTATTTAGTTATTGTCAAGATAAAGAGGTATCATTTTAATATAAAAATATATCAGTTTATTACAAATAGGTTCCGGTTAATAATGAAAAGTGACCCCCCTACTGGTTCAGCAAGCTCCCAATCTTTTACCAAAATTCTCAATCACGTTTTTCAATAAACTGTTATAAATGGTAAATATCTGCTCGATAATGTTGTTTTTAAGCTCTTGAACTGTTGCGGGATTATTGCTGTACAATTTCGATTTCAAAAAAACCCCAAAAAAAAAAAAAAAATAATCTAAAAGTATACAATCGCACGATATTGATGGTGAATCCTCCTGTACTTTGTTTCTAGAAATTTTTGAATGTGAACAATACATATCGGGTAATTTTTTAGCTATTATCTTTTTGGCAACACTGGTTTAAACAGCTGACTCACGTTTCGTGTTTTGTTTCACTGTCAAACAGCTTCAGTTTGGTCTATAATTTAACCATGAATCGTCTTACAGACGAACAACGCTTGCAAATTGTTGAATTTTATTATTATGCGTGCTCTGTTAAGAAAGTTCATCGCGCGCTTCTTCCATTTTATGGTCAGTTTAATCGACCCACTGAAGCGAATATTCGGGCTATTGTGACTAAATTTCGCACCAAATTTACATTGTTGGATATTAAACCACTAACACGCTTACGTAGAGTGCGAAGTGAAGAAACCCAGCGGGAAAATGGAATTAATAGGAATCGAGAAAGTAATACATATCTTGTATGATATTTGATTCCAGAATTCATTATTCTTAACACAGACCATGTCCTAGGATTGTAATAAATTATTTTAATGTTTCCTGCGAATGAATTAAATAATTCATTCTTTGGAATAAATTATATTATTCAAAAGTCTTATAATAAAAGTCTTCTCCAATGCCGTTTGGAATACATTTTTTAATACCTGTTTACTTTAAATAACTTTGACCCACAGACATATAATTTGTGCTTTGACCGTACGCTTTCAAACACAAACTGCGACTAAAATAAAAATTATAAGTAGGCGACATAAAGGCAGCAAAAAAATAACGGATTTTTATTAAGGAAATATGTATGTAAAGCAAAAACACGAATAATTGTTACTGACAGAAACAATACATTCCTTGTTCTGCAAATGTGGGAATATACGTGGTAATCAGTGCTTAAATTTTGTGTCTGATGAAATTACCTTCTCGATTCCAATGAATGCATTGTTATTCTTTCGAAAATAATGCATTATTTTTTTAATTATTTATGTAATCAACTCCTCATTTTCCCGCTGGGAAATATCGCAGCTGTATCGGCCAGTGTTAATGATGACCATCAATTATCGATTCGTCGCCGTTCGCAGCAATTGGGCCTCTGTTACTCAACAACGTGAGATGATATCCAACTTTTTTTGCCCAAAATGCAAGAGCTTGACTTGCATGAGATGTGGTGCCACATGCCACACAGAACGGTTAACAATGGACTTATTGAGAGGCGAGTTCGGTAAACATTTTATTTCACGTTCGGGACCGGTCAATTGACCGCCTAGATCGTGCGATTTAACGCCTTTAGACTATTTTTTGTGGGGTTATGTTAAAGCTCATGTCTATACACACATGCCCGCTTCAATTGACGCATTGGAAGACAACATTAAAGCATTTATTCATGAGATACCGGCCGAAATGTTGGAAAGAGTATGCCAAAATTAGACCAAGCGGATGGACCATTTGAGGCGCAGTCACGGTCAACATTTGCATGAAATAATCTTCAAACATTAAATTATATGAACCGTACTATCGATTCAAGTAAAGATTTCATGCATTTTTCTGAATTTTATGTGTTTTTTTTTTAACTTTCCTATAGCTGTTAAAAAATCACCCGATATTTCCAGTGAAATGTAAAAAAGTTAGATTAAATGTATTTGTTTTATCTATTTTTTTAAGTTCAGCACAAATACAGATCATTTAAATAAATACTTTAGAACAACAAATGTTCTAAATAAAACAGCACGGAAGGTCACCGTACATATATGCATCTTAACTTCATAACGCAATATTGTTTTGGCGGGTCCAAGATTGCCTATTGATCCCAGATAAGTTTCAAATGTGTATTTAAATACTGTTGTGAAGGGTATCATATAGTTAGGGTTGACCGACTTTAATTTCTTACTTGTTTTTTAACTGTTTTTTTACTGTTTTTTTTCTTGTTTAATTAAAACGTTTATTTATGTTAAACAAAGATTACGCATGTCGCAGACGGGTTTATAATTTATTTATTTTAAAAAAATCTTGTACTCGAACTGGTGTAAAGTCCTTGTTTAGGTTTGCTAGTGTAATCAATATATTAAGTTATTATTTAATTTGTTAGATATTTAAATTAAATGGGGATTTAAGTTATTTAATAAAATTATATAAATTTTTTAAATATTAAAAATTGTTTACGGGCATTAAATACAAGTCTAGCTCAAAGACCAGATGGTAGTGTAGTTGTTTATACATGTGGCTACTCTGGTTTCATGTATCCACTGTAGTTTTAAAAAGCTCAGAAGTTTTTTTTATTATCGACATTATAAAAAATTCTTGCTGATTGACAACAAATTTTAGTTTTGTTAATTTTTAACACACATAAAAAAATAAAAATTGATTTCAATTAAAAAAATTTGTGATATTTATAAAAAACAAGTGAGAGTGCCGAACCTTATATACCCCTCACCATAGCGCAGAAATTTACATAAGTACCGTTCATATTTTGGCGGATGTTGTGCATTGATAACCAAGATGCTTGTACCTAATTGGGAAACTTTGGCTCTTGCCATTCTCTAGATATACAGAAATCTACAATGTCCTTGTACGGCAGATGCCATGCCCACTTCTCTAATCCCGCCCGAATTTTTTGAGAGATTGTATATTGACAACCCAGCTATGTGTACCAAATTTGGACAATTTGTCTTTTACCGATTTTTAAGACTAAATAAGTCTATTTTGTGGCACTGTTGGGATCTTACAATTCTTAAATTATATCGCCTTAATGGCAAAATTGTATCAAATTAACATAAATTGTACAAAAATGTCGCTATAAAATAAAAAAGCATATATAGTAAGAATTCATAATACTTTTTTATTAAATAAAAACAAAACAAGTAAGAAATAATAGACCATCATGCCCGAGCATTTGATACTCTACACCACAGTATTTACAGACAAATTTCCAGATTGAGACCCATGGACAATCATGAACTCTCCAAAACAAAAATTATGTTATAAGGTTAAGATTTATGTTAAAGTTTTTGTGTCGACTATTATTAAGATATCTTCATCTTTATGAGATTTTTTTGCCTTTAAGTGATTTTAGGAAGGGGGTTTATATGGGACCTATAGTTAATTTTGGACCCTCCAGCGCAATATTTTGTATTGAAAAAGTGGCGATGGTAAAAATTATTGTCGCCAATTTTAATATCAATACCAACATTTATAAGGTAGTCGTCAAATATGGACCGATTCCAATACAAAATGGTGAGGTGCCTTAGATTGCAATAAGTCTGGTCCAAATTTAATCTTAATACTAACACTATTCCGGAAAGAAGTTTGTATGAGCACATGTGAAATTATAGACTGACTCTCATCATTTTTAGTGGGCTTTGTCTTTATAAATTGAAGCCTTTGTTCAAAATTTCATCGAATTAACGTAAAATTGCGACCTGTACTTAACGCAGAAGGTTACATGGACAGACAAGCAGCCAGGACATCAGAAGGTTTTATTTTGCAGTGTTGTACACATCAGCACAATCGCATACCCTCTCCGCTATTGTGGTGTGGGTATAAAAATTAAGAAGAAGCAAAAGTTTGTCTTTTTCTCACAGGCAGACAAAAATGTAGAAACTTGGTTGACAGTGTCACTAAACAATCGACAAAAGTTGCGATTTGGAGACACTTAATCTTAGGCTTCTACAGAGATTCGACTGCATATACCTATGCATGTATGTACTTTATAAGCTACCCAGTAAAAACTTCGCCTACAAAATAATGTGTTGAGGAATCAGAAAAACATAAGAGCACTACTTACAATTCTACTGAAAGAACCAATGAATTTTACAAGGCATGTCCCAAAATGAACGCATTAAAAAGTAAGTCATTATTTTTTTACCTGCACACATCCAGAAAAAAGTAGTTATAGAAGTTGTTATAGATGTAGTTATAGAAGAAAGCTACAAAATAATGAGTTAAAGAAGCTATTCATTTTGAAAAAGTAGGCGAAGTTTTTACTGGGTAGTATAGTATCCGATCATTACCCAGTCAGCTTGTTGAAGATCAAATAACCAAACTGAGTATTTTAAGACTACCTTAGATGATAAAAATTGGTAAATCTGTTCTGCGCTTAAAAGGAGACTCGAAAATGATTCACACAATTGCTTAGAAAGTGACTTTCTTAAAAAAACAAAATGTACAGAATGTGCGCAATCATAAATTGATCATGCAGATGATCGAAATGCGACTGTTTTGAGCATTATTATACCCTCCACCACAATTAGTTGTGAAGAGGGTATATTAAGTTTGTCATTCCGTGTGAAACTTTTTTATTATTCATCTCAGACCCTATAAAGTATATATATTCTGGGTCCTTGAGTAATTTTAAGTCGATTTAGCCATGTACGTCTGTCTGTCCGTCTGTTGAAAACACGCTCACTTTCGAACAACTCAAAAGTAATAAACACACTTGGTTCCAAATTGCTTGTAGTTATCCTAAGCAGTTTGGGATTGAAAGCCAGCAAAATCGGTTCAATAGGATCTGAGCTATGAATCAAAATGTGGAACCACCACCTAAAAAAAATTGATAATTTTGTTACAAAAACTAACATAAATGGTGGAAAAATGCACAGAATGCTATAAGATTTCGCAACAGTTCGTTTTATTTAACTGGAAATCACGCTGTAAAATTTCTTGAAGATCCGTCCATGATTTACCCTAGGCCCCATATAAGCCCTACTCCCGGAAAACAGTATAGAAAGCCTAAAACCCTAACTAACAATGCTATCATAACAAATTTTCGCACGTCACAGTTAAATAGGACTAGAAATGAAACTATTAAGTTTCGTGAAGATCGGTCCATAATTTACCATAGGCCCCATATTAAACCTACTTCCAGAAAACAGTTTAGTACGCCTAAGTCCGTAAAAAATAATGCTATCATAACAAAATTTGGAACATATAAGTTTTACAGGACTAGAAATAAGACTGTGAAATTTCGTGAAGATCAGTTCATAGTTTACCCTAGGCCCCAAATAAACCTTACTCCCGGAAAACAGCTTAGTACGCCTAAAAACGTAAAAAATAACGCTATCATAACAAAATTTGATACATCACAGTTTTATAGAACTAGAAATGACACTGTGAATTTGGTGAAGATCGGTGCATAACTTACCATAGGCCTCATATAAAGCCCACTCTGGTAAAATAATTAAATACGCGGTAAACTTTCTTCCAGTTTAGCTTCATATGGCCAAAAAAAATGTTATGCAATTTTGTGATATACGGTCCATTATTTTCCTTAGATTCCATTTTAGCAGCCTTCTGAAATTTTCTGCAAACGCTTAAACTAATTGCACCGCTGTATTGAAATTTATGTTTTTTAATACCAGAAATCGTTCTGCAGAATTTGGGATGATTGGTTCATAGCTTACCATGGCTTTTATATAATTTGTTCTCTTGAAAATCATTTAAGTTCATCTTAAACTGATATTCTACTCAAACTTTTTAAAATTGATTCTGATTGTCGATCAATAATTGTATATGGGTCTAAACCGCAACAAATTTTAATGCAGATGTCTGTTTTTACAAAGATTATAATAATAAATAGACATCATACAGATATTACTCCTAAAACATTCGAAGTGTCGGTGGAGGGTATCAAAGATTCGGCACAGCCGAATATAGCACTCTAACTTGTTTTTCTTTTGGTATTGTTTCTGTTTATAACGGGACATTCTTTTACAGATTTCGAAGCAAATGTAAAATGTCGTAAATGAGTCGTAATTAAACAGAAACGTGAGTCATAAAACAGTCTTTTAGATGAGTCGCGGGTGGCTCATCGGAAACACGTGTCGAAAAAGACTCTTTCAGAAGAATCGCGAGTGGGGTACCATTTTGACTCTAAAATGATTATTTTAATCGCGCAGAGGAGTCAAAAAAGACTCGAATATGATCAATAATTTAAAAAAATGCTGACTGGGTAATTAAAAATAATACAATTTGTGGTAGTTATGGTCACGGGCTGTTATTAAATATTTTATTATTGAAAAGAACAGTGAGTTAATCCAGCACATAGAAAGGATACAACTTCGTCGGAATTTTTTTATTGTACAAAAAAGGGATAAATTGTACCAGTGTACCAAGGAAGTTTCGATTGTACCAAATTTGGCACAATTGTACCACAAATCTCATCAGTGGTAGATATCGTCGCAAAATATCCACAAGTCGCAGGGCTTAATGCCTCCTATATCTCTCTAAATCCCCTCAGAGTGCAACGCAAAGAGTAACATGCGCCTAAGTCCAAATGCAAATATCGTAATAAACATTTCATATATTTCTTTTTTCCCATTCATTATACTTTATACTTTCCAAAATGCAAAAAAAAAAAAAAAAAATATGATACCATATAAAAAAATCAACAACAATATTTTCGTCATGTCTCAATGACCTTGCCTCAATTGCATTGAAACAACCAAAAATGTTGCATGATGCAATTAACATTTTTTTGTTATAAAAACTAGACACAACAATAACTAAAATTTTCCATGTCGAAAATTTTCAACACTAAAAATAATTAAAAAAAAAATTGTCATTAATTACAAGCCTTTCTTTTTTGGCTAATTTAAATAAAGCATTTTAACATTATAATTAATAAGTTTCTTTAATTTTTAAAGAAATCCTTAACAAAATTTAATTAAGGAAATTAGTTTTTATATTAATTTATATTAATACAAAATATTTATAAGAAAGATGTTTGGATCTCTTAAAAAAAAAATTGATTAACATAAAAGTGTATTCAATGCCAACAAAACAAAAAAATTATAAAATAACGTAAATACGTTTTGGCATAAAAATAAAATATTTACTTTAAACGGTGTTGATAATCGTGATTAATACCATCAATTTGTCTCATAATATTTATCTGACCTTAAATTGGCCCCTTTTGTAAGATAAAATATTTTTTGTTTTCTTCTTTTCTTTAATAACAAATTAATTAATATTGATTGTTTATAGAAATAAATAATGACTCCGTCTTAAATTTGTTTCTTACTTAAATTTAAATAATGTTTAAGAAAAAAGCTGTGCGCGTGCGTGGTTTTTGACTCACGATCACGCACGTTTACGCACGCGGATTATTTAAATTCTCGCGATCACGCATACTCCCTAGTCTTACAATAACACACACTCGCGAAACATTTGATTAATTTTTAACTGAAACACAAAAAGCTTAAATTAAATTCAGTTAAATATTTTCAAGATGTTTCACTAAAAATTCTTAAAATTTAGATAATCAGGTTGTTCATTAACAGAAAATTATTGCTTATTTTCAATAATATAACTTGAATGTGTTCACTAGGGTTATAAATTTTTTTATACCCTCCACTAGTACTGGGAAACGATAGACTCGAAATTTTTACATGTTTTATAGGGACTGAAATGGCAAATATTTTTGTAATGTTGTAAAAAAATGCAAATCCATATGCAATAAGACAAAACAATAAACGACCATTAGAGGATAAGTCCGCTAGATTAATAACCTTTTTAGGTTTAGAATTTAGAAAATGGAATATCTTATAGTCCCTGTTACGTTGGTTCCTTCAGAAAGGTACTTATCAATTTTTAAAAAACTGCCATCTAAAATAATACATAAGTCTTATACATTCATTAGTGATAAAAACAACGAACTTTAGCGTTATAAAAAAATGATTAAAGTTTTCCTGCACAAGTACAAACATTCAGTCGATAGTAATATCGATATATCGATAGTGAAATCTGAACTATCGATAAATATCGATAGTTGAAAATATCGATAGTATCCCAGCACTACCCTCCACCACAATTAGTTGTGAAGAGGGTATATTAAGTTTGTCATTCCGTGTGAAACTTTTTTTTTATTCATCTCAGACCCCATACAGTATATATATTCTGGGTCCTTGAGTAATTCTAAGTCGATCTAGCCATGTCCGTCTGTCCGTCTGTTGAAAACACGCACACTTTCGAACAACTCAAAAGAAATGAACAAACTTGGTGCCAAATTGCTTGTAGTTATCCTAAGCAGTATGGGATTGAAATCCAGCAATATCAGTTCAGTAGGACCAGAGCTATGAATCAAAATGTGGAATCACCACCTAAAAGTATTGATAATTTTGTTACAAAAAATAACATAAATGCTGGAACAAGGCGCGGAATGAGATAAGATTTCGCAAAAATTTGTTTTATTTGACTAGAAATAACACTGTGAAATTTCGTGACGATCGGTCCATAATTTACCTTAGGCCCCATAGAAACCCTACTCCCGGAAAACAGTTTAGTACACCTAAAACCATAATTAATAATGCTAGCATAACAGAAATTGGTACGTCACAGTTTTAAAGGACTACACTGAAAGAAAAATGCTTCATATATTTAATGAATCATTTTCATAAAAAAACTTTCCTTAGGTAAATGAAAATGTTCGTTGTCTAAATGGAATTTCATAGTTATAATGAAGTATTTTCGTTAAAATCGCTTCATTGGATTTCGTAATTACGTTAAAAATTTTCATTGGATATCTGAAAACTTAAGTTTGTCCAAGTTAAAAAAAAAATTTTTAATTGGGAACATAAAAAAACAATAAACAAACATAACTATATTCATAAATTAATACAAAATTATAGTTTCCTTAAAAAAATGTTTAATTGTTAATTAAAAAATGTAAGATTTAATAATTTCATACATCGAATGTTACATGTATGCCATTAAATTTATGAAATAAAAAAAATTTTTTATAAAAGCAACATATTTCAATAATTGCCTTCATAAATTTAAATTTTCATTGTGACAATAAAAATGTCATTATAGTAATGAAACAAAAACTTTCAGTCCACTTTCAATCAACGTTGTTATTGTTATTATGGACAATTTAATCTCATATTTACGCCCTTAATTGAGTAAAAAACATAGTTTTTTAATGCAAAAACTACACTGCCCCGGTAGACTAGCTGGTAGCGAGGTAGTCTAACAGCACCGAGGTTGACTGATCGAATCCCGCCAGAGACAGAAAAAAATTAAAAATAAAATAAAGTAAAATAAAAAATAGAAAAGATAAAACAAAAATAATCAAAAAAATTTAAAAAAAAATAAAAAAAAAATAATTAAAAAAAAAAAAAAAAAAAAATTTTTACTTTATTTAAAGTATTCATCCAATGAACAATATTCATAGATCTAATGTAATGTTTCATTAAATGCTTTTAATGAAACAGGTTTCATCGATCCAACGAAGCGCTGCATAGGTTCCTTTTTAATGCAATTTTTCATGGGATTAATGTCAAAATTCATTGGTATTGCGAAGAAAATTCTTTCAGTGTAGAAATGACGCTGTGAAATTTCGTGATGATCGGTACATAATTTACCCTAGGCCCCATATAAACCCTACTACCGGAAAACAGTTTAATATAATAATAACATCATACAGACATTACTCCATAAACATTCGAACTGTCGGTGGAGGGTATCACAGATTCGGCACAGCCAAATATAGCACTCTAACTTGTTTTGAGTGCAAAATACCACTCCAGTACCATGTGGGGAATGTTGTTTTGATAATAAAAAACTATTTTTTACGTTGATTCGGTGAAAAAGTTTCCGCACCGAAAGCGATTTTTAAACTGCCTTAAATTTCTATTTTTTTAAATATATGATTTTTTTAATTATTGAACAAACATATGGGCAAATCCTGCGTATTGAACGCATTTTTTGATTGATATATAAACATTTTTTGGTCTTTCAAAAGTGATAGCTTCAACTCATATGTAGTACTAAGTAAAAACTTCGCTTATTTTTTCAAAATGAATAGCATCTTTTACTCATTATTTAGAAGCTTTCTTCTATAACTACTCCTATAACAACTTCTATAACTTATTCTTTCTGGATGTATGTATGTAGATAAAAAAAATAATGACTTACTTCAAGTAGAATTGTAAGTAGTGCCTTTATGTTTTTCTGATTACTCAACACATTGTTTTGTAGGCAAAGGTTTTACTGGGTATTAAGCAGAGTTCAGAAAAATTCATATGCTATCGCTCATATTTAACCATTCATGAATTTTTTCATAAATGAAAAACGTAAAATATGTAACTTTTTTCACAGTCATAAATGAATTATTAATATTTCGCCAATTCATTTATGTTGGTGAGAAAAAATAAATTGTTTCCTTTCTTCAGTCATGAAGAATGACGAAAAAAGAAACTTTTAGTAACGCTCCTCACTAGTAATGTTGTTGTTGCTCGACAGTTTGCATGACCACCCCTGCAGATAACGAGACTAGTCCATACATGCATGTAAAGAGTAGTCCATAAAGGAGTAGAAGTTCTCCAAAACTACTGCAAGTATATCGCTAAAAGGTGGTCCATTTAACATTACGATGTCCTAGCAGGGGACCATATAACCCACCGAAGTAGTCCCTTAACTACTTCATGGAGTACTAAAGTGGGTTAGTTTCAAAGTAGTCCATGTAACTACATTATGGAGTACACTTAAGGGGTAGCTTAAGCCTTTTTCTTTTTAATTTTTAACTAATCGCCTTTTATGGTGTTTACTGTAGTCTATTGTTGCTATTATTAAATATATTTACTTTGTATTTTTAATTTTTTTTACCTTTTTTCCACAAATTTTACAAACTTTCACTTTTAAATTAACAATTAATAATGGACACCATCAGGGCTACCAATTCGTAATACTGTAATTATAGAAAAGTATACATCATGCAGTTGTTGGCAGCACTGCATGTTAAGTTCTTATAACATGGTCCATACTACAGTACATTGACCATGTTGTAAGCAGTTCATTTAAGCCACAATGGACCGCGTAGTTCAATATTATCTGTAGGGACAAAACGAAATGCCTGTGTAAAATATTTTTGGTAAAGGCCTTTACACATATCGTCATCTTAAATGAAGAATAAGGTAACATCACATTTCATAAGTTTGCATGCAAAGCAAAAAACTTTGTAAAATGGTTATTATTTGAGATTTAAAAGCAATTTTAAATACTTCAGCTAAAATGTATCCCTGAACTTAAAGCTGAATCCGCCCCAAGCTGCAGTGAGTCGTTATTTCTCTCAAAATTTACTCTAAATTCTGTATGAGATTTCAAGATGATTGTGTTAGCAAGAAAATGTGTACACGGAAAGAACTATTAACTAAATCACCAGAAAATATGGCTATTCATATTTAAATGAAAAACGAATTGTTAACATAAATTGATTTATAGAATATAAATTGGTGAATCCGGCCATTAATATTTAACAAAATACAAAGAAAATCCTGAATGTTTTACATAAAATAGCGTAGCATTAGTTAGTTTAAGAAAACTATATATCGGGTGATTTTTTAAGAGCTACAGGAAAGTTAAAAAAAAACACACAAAATTCAGAAAAATGCATGAAATCTTTATTTGAATCGATAGTACGGTCCATATAATTTAATGTTTGAAGATTATTTCATGCAAATGTTGACCGTGACTGCGCCCCATATGGTCCATCCGCTTAGTCCAATTTTGCCATACTCTTTCTGCATTTCGGCCGGTATCTCATGAATAAATGCTTCAATGTTGTCCTCCAATGCATCAATTGAAGCGGGCATGTGTGTATAGACATGAGCTTTAACATAGCCCCACAAAAAATAGTCTAAAGGCGTTAAATCGCACGATCTAGGCGGCCAATTGACCGGTCCCGAACGTGAAATAAAATGTTCAACGAACTCGCCTCTCAATAAGTCCATTGTTAAGCGTGCTGTGTGGCATGTGGCACCGTCTTGCTGAAACCACGTGTCATGCAAGTCAAGCTCTTGCATTTTGGGCGAAAAAAAGTTGGATATCATCTCACGGTAGCGCTCACCATTCACAGTTACGTTACGATTCGCATCATCTTTAAAGAAGTACGGTCCAATGATGCCACCAGCCCATAAACCGCACCAAACTGCGACTTTTTCTGGATGCATTGGTAGCTCTTGCAATGCTTCTGGCTGATCTTCACTCCAAAATCGACAATTCTGCTTATTAACGTACCCATCGAGCCAAAAATGAGCTTCGTCGCTGCACAAAAAGCGCGCGATGAACTTTCTTAACAGAGCACGCACTTTGAATATAAAATTCAATAATTTGCAAGCGTTGTTCGTTTGAAAGACGATTCATGGTTAAATTATAGACCAAACTGAAGATGTTTGACAGTGATACAAAACACGAAACGTGCGTCAGCTGTTTAAACCAGTGTTGCCAAAAAGATAATAGTTAAAAAATCACCCGATATAAAAAGAGCAACTTTTTGTAGATTTGCTTAACATGTCGATTTAAATAAAAATTAATTGAATTAAACCAAGTTTTCTCAAGCATTTTCTGAAAAATTTAAAGAAATCCCTAGCATTTGTTTCTTGATGCAAGAAATTCGATGCTAATTAAAAATTGGAAAAACCAGACAATGATTAAATCAATGCAACATGCACTCAGAAATATCTTTCTTATTTTTAATAAAAACAAGCTAGTTTTGCATTTCTTGCTTTAAGAAATTTTGATCTTATAGCAAAAATGTGAAGTTTCTGATCATTAGAAAATGTTTCCATCATTAAGAAAATTTTACTAAATACGAACAAAATAAGTTAAAATCAAGAATTTATTTTTAGACTTTGGATTTTCTGGTTTAAAGAAACAAAATTGATTACTTCAGAAAATAAAACTTCTTTCCGTGTATAATTTCTAAGTGACAGAGTTGTATAGTTACTAAATTAATTTTTGACTAAATATCAAAAATTTCAAATTAAAAATCGACAGTTCAACAAAAAAAAAACCACAATTGTTCTAAAACTACTTTAAGTTGTAGAAATAAAATGTCGACGTAAGTAGACAAACACATAATAAACAAATGTAATCAGGTATTCAAGACAAAGTCGTGACAGAAATATTACGAAAAACACACAAGAAAAAGGAAGAAACATGTAAATAAAATTGAAAAATGATTATGAATTACAGCAAATTTCGAATCACCAATACCATTGGTTAAATATTGATGTTTGACTGTTTTGGCTGGCAGCAGCGCTGTGGAGCAGAGGGTAGAACGCAAAGAAGTCGGATGATGAGAATGTGGTTATCCTCGAATCGTAAATTCAACCCGAGTTCAAGCCTCGGCTCAGCCAAGATTAAAAATTATCAATAAGTTTTGATAAATTTCATGTTGTAAAATTCCTTCCTTCAGTAAAAATAACACTACGTGACAGTTTTTTGACCAAATGAATTTTTTTTCTCATTATTTATTTATTGAATCTTCATATATTAAATATGAACTAACAATAATTAATCAAATCTTAACCTAATACGTTATTTTTTGTCCTGCCAGTGCCAGACAAAAATTTTCTTCATCGCGGGTTCTGTTCACTTTTATAGGTGTTTATCGCTCATCTAATTGGATAAGTGCTGCAGTGTCTCTTCTTCTTAAGCGAGTGTGGCCGCTATCATTTAAAATATTTCGTGCTAGTGGGTTCGGGTGCGATTCGAGCCTTTTTAAGTATTTTACTGCATATTTCGTAATCATAGTTTTAACTAATGGAACATTAAGATCCTTGTGAATATTTGAGTTTTTAACATACCAAGGGGCAGCTGTGATTATTCGAAGTAGTTTATTTTGGCGCCTTTGAATTTTTTCGATATTAGAGGCCGAGGCAGTGCCCCATAACTGAATACCATAGCACCAGATTGGCTTTAAGATGGAGTTATAAAGAAGAAGTTTGCAGTCGAGACTAAGGACAGAGTTTCTTCCAATAAGCCAATGAATTTGGATGGCTTTTAGTTTCATTTGAGTTAATTTTGCCTCTATATGGCTTTTCCACGTTAAACGGCGATCTAGATGAATACCGAGGTATTTTACATGCGAATTTTGAGGTATTATTTGATTATTGATTTTAATAGGGGGGCATGATTCCCGACGCAAGGTGAATGTTATATGTACGCATTTTTGCTTATTGACCTCTATCCTCCATTGCTTTAACCATAGTTCGAGTTGAAATATATGATCCTGTAGGTATCGAGATGCTTCTTGACGGTTTTCGTGCACGCTCAAAAAAGCTGTATCATCAGCAAATGTTGAAGTTTGTGTGTAGTTGTTTGTTGGCATGTCCGAGGTATATATTAAGTATAAAAGTGGGCCCAGGATGCTTCCCTGAGGGACTCCAGCGTCAATTTGCTGAGGAGAGCTTAAATAATCACCTTCTTTAATAATAAATTTTCGACCGACTAAGTAGCTTTCTAACAGCTTGTGTGTGTTTACTGGTAAGTTGAGCTTCAATTTATGTAATAAGCCTTCATGCCAGACTTTATCAAAAGCTTGAGAAACATCGATGAAGAGAGCGGAGCAATATTTTTTTTCTTCAAAGGCTTTTCTTATTGCGTTTACTATACGATGTGTTTGCTCAATTGTGCTGTGTTCTCTTCTAAATCCGAATTGGTGGTTAGGAATACATCTATTTTCATTTAAAATTGGGGTTAATTTTGACGCTAACAGCTTCTCAAACAGCTTTGATATATTAGAAAGTAAGCTTATAGGCCTATATGACTCAACTTTTGTGTGATCCTTTCCAGGTTAAGGTATCATGGTGACTAAGGAGACCTTCCACTTTTGAGGATAGTATTCAAGGCGTAAAATAGCATTAAAAATTAAAAGAATAATTTTCTTTGCTATGCTGGGTAGCTCCAAAAGCATTTTGTTGCTGATCTTATCAAAACCAGGAGCCTTCCTGGGGTTTAAATCACAAATAGCCTTTTCGATTTCTCTTATCTCAAATCTTAGCAGAACAGCTGCTCTAGCAGCAACAGGTGGTAACTCGACCGCAATATCGTGAGATATATTTGGGGTAAATACGTTTTTTAAATGATTGACATACAGATTTCCTTTTTCAACATCATTTCTTGCCCAACTTCCATTCAAGTTTCTTAATGGTGGTTTAGAGACAACTGGCCTTTTGAGATTTCTAGCTGCGCGCCATTATGAGTAGTTTGATTGTGGGGTTGCATCAAGTTCCTCAAGATATTTTTCCAGAGAAGCCGTTTTCTTAGTCTGCAGTAACTTTCTAAGTCTTTTTGTACACTCTTTAAGTAAGTTCTTAAGTTGAGGGGATCTGTGCAATTGCCAATCTCTTCGAGCCCTCCTTTTTTCAGACAAAAGATGCTCGACATCTGTGGAATATATTTTAATAGTTTTTGTTTTTTTGGGGGCAATATTGGAATGTTGAACAGCTAGTTTCAGAAAACTGTCAAAATTGTCAATAGAGCGATCTACATAATCCGGTGTACTGACATTTGACACCTAATCGTTATGCTATAACTCCATTTATTGACTCATCTTCACAAACGACCCGTGGTTATCTTAGAAATTGTATAACCTTTTACTTAAAAGAACGAAATACATAATCCTTTTTAAATTTTTGAAATTTTTGAAAATATTTGCACATCATCTTTTTTATAAACACAAATAACGGTTATTTTGGAATATCTCAAGAACTGTTCTACTTTTGACAATTCTGACTTCATGTTTGGATTCAGCCGAAAATGTTACATAATGATAAGGTGCCAAATTCATTTGGTCAAAAAACTGTCACGTAGTGTTATTTTTACTGAAGGAAGGAATTTTACAACATTAATTAATCAAAATTTATTCATAATTTTTATTCTTGACTGAGCTGAGGATCATACATAAAGATTAGCAGATTCATTTGGTCACGACTTTGTTGAAATTTTGTCACGTAGTGTAATTTAATGAAAATTAAATTTGATGAACTCAAAAAAAAAATAGCAATTGTTCTAGTTACTATATTAAGCTAACGCTGTTCATGAAAGCTTCCCAGTAAAAAACGTGCTCCAAAAAGAGCAGGTTTTTTGTATGAATTCATACCTCAAATCGCTTCAAACCTGCTGATGGGATGCCTGATTTTTGTATGGGGTGTTCCCGGTTTGGAGGACTATTTTCTGCTGACAATAAGCGCTTCTTTTAACATGCAAACAAAGCGCTCCTAGAGTGCTTTTTTAAGGGCTAACTATATTAACATATTCATGAATGTTTGGCTTTTACTTGTTTAAATGCCTTTTTTCAATCATTTTCGTAAGCCATAATATATTTTATTTTCGCTTAAAAACCCTCTTCGTTGTCAGCACTAAAATAGCAGCTTTTTTGTATGTTTTATTCGTTATCATTTACTGCTTTATACGAGCTCTCTAATTGAAGCGCTTGAGTATGCGCTTTTTCTCTGTAGTGCTTCGAAAAACCCAAATTTGTTTTACTGGGTTTTGTCTTCTGGTCGCTTTTATAAGTTTCGCACTTTGGTCATTGAAATTAGCTTGACAAAAAACCTTAAAGCAAACAACTTTCTGTTAACCTTTTGTACGTTAGAAATTACTTTTTCTCTAGATTGTTTTTTGCATTTGGATTTCTTTTGGCTTTATTTTTATTGTTTGAATTTTGAAATAATTAAAGTTTAATTTATTGCTTCTTTGTGGTATTTCTTTTAAAAGAATAATATAGAGAAAGTATTAAAATCGCTTTACTGAAATGTATTGGCTCCTAAAAAAAAAAACTAAAATTTTCGGCAATATCTTTAAATGTAGCAAATTTTGCAATAATATGAGTTTTTCTACTAACATTTTGTGCATTCCATTAGATTTTTCAAAATCTTAATGTTATAATAATTTTGTTTACAAAATGTTTTTCGACACTTTTCAACCCCTTAATCCCCACAAACACATCCGTTTCCTTGATGTTTTTCTTATTTGCAAAGTCCAGTTGTCAGTATTATGCAATAAAATTAACATATTTTTGTAATTTGTAATATTTTCTACAACATTTCAGTTTTGTTTTTATAACACATAAATCATTTTTAGGCCATTATAAAAACCTAATAAGTTTAACAAAAAAAAAAAAAAAACAACAAAACAAAAAGCTCAAATGCTAATGTCAATTATTTTAAACACTCTCCATAAAATACACCACAGCAATAAATGATGAACCATTAATTATTTGTTATAAAATAAAAAGAAAAAAAAAGTTTATAAAAGATATGCAGACAGCTTAAAGAAAAGATTTCCGCATAGAAATCAAACGTCCAACAAACTTTTAAGTTATTTTCATAAAATGTATGCAATTATGAACTTTGTTTAAGTGGATTAAACACTAAAAACACTTATTAACATTTTGGTGTAAAAAAAAAGATTTATAAACTTAAACATTATTATTAAAAACAGTCTTAAATAAAAGAAGCCAATAAACATGTTAAATTAATAATAATGAAAAACAAAAAACAAAAAAAAAAAAAAAACGTGGTAAACTGGCAACCAATTTAACAGTTGAACACAGCTGGAAGCTTTTTGTCTTCTTTACGCTTCTTTTTAAATTTAATTTCAATGTCATATTAATATAAAAGGCTGTATTCAACATTTATTCCCACTGCATACGATTTAAAAAAAATATATATACAAATTAATTCCTAACAATGTTAAAAATGGGAAAACTTGCTCATATTGCATTTTTGTGAAAGGTATTAAATGACACAACGACTATTTTACACAACAGCAATATATTTATTTCCGCAACTTCTTTTTCTGCCATTGTATTGAGTTCATTCATAAATTGTTAATAAACCAAAAATTTACAATCTCTTTAATTTGTAATTGAAATAAAATAAAAAAAAAAAAAAAAATCGTATACTGACCTTCAGCCAAAACTGCATTGGAAGCCCTTCGTTTTTTTTTTTCTTTTTTGTGAACGCAAGTTTTCTGCCTTAAATATCAGTAACAGATAATACTGCAATCATGCATAAACTTTTTCTTACAAAAGCAAAAAAAAAACTGCATTTCAAAACAAAAATATTCAAAAGAAAAATAAAAAACAATATCTTGTCAGTAGCAACAAATTGGTGTTTTTTGTGTTTTAAAATCTAGACTTTTGTAAAATGTTTACAAGGTCATTTGCCTGTGTCTTCAACGAATTCAGTTGAGTTAAATTTTGTAGCAGTTTTAACATTTTCTTAATATCAAGAACCGTTTTTTACTCTTTAAATGTTTACGAATATTGAATATTGGCAGTAGCAATAAGTTTTCGTTGTTTGATAACAGAAAACGTTTCAACTGTCTCTCTTTTTCCGTCCCAGGGGCATATAGGAAAACATTTAAAGGATATTCCGCCTTTTGGTGTTACATCTTCCGGAGAAATCAGGTGCACTTGATGTATGGTATACGCCAGAGCTTAAAATTGAAAGATCCCTAGAGAACGCGGCTAACCAGAGATCCTATCTGGCACCACAGGATTCAGTAGCACTCCAGAGATACGGCTTTGGACTCCTGCTGGTAAGGCCCCTCGTGCATCACGTGGTAGTTATTGGTTATGCCCAAAGTCGCCGGAAAGAAGATCTTAAAAAGACAGCTTCAAGGGCAAAATAGCCACCAGCTGTTGGGCAGTTTGGCCTGCTGGCGGCTACCCTTGGTGCTGTTATTATTTAGCAAATGCTGCTGATGTGCCAAAAAGCAGCTCCTCCACTAGAGGCGAGTGTAGAATTCGGACGAGTTTTGTACTTAAATTGCTACCTGTGTGTGCTGGTTTCCCTCACACAGGGGCGGTTGGCAAGCAATAATCATTCCCAACAAGTGCTCATGCATATATTTTCTCTAAAACTATTTGCAAAGATTTTTTTTCGATTCGTTTAAAAGTGGTGATTTTAATGTTAAAGACAAACATTATTCAGGAAAGAGTAGATGAAGGAACCTTTTTTTAATAGCTTAAGATTTGAGGCAAATAAAAGTAACTCAACATTTTATTTTATTTTATTTAAAAGGATCAAAATTCCTTTGAAAGAAGCAAAGTTTTATGCCGCAAAAGCAGAAACTTAAAGACGTCAATCAGCTGTTTCGCATATTGGAAATAATGATTCAACGATACAAGCAGAAGGTATTTTTAAAGATTGAATTGTAGCAGATGATGTTGTTACGACAACACGAAAAGCAATACGAAATATTCTGGCTGATCCAACAAGTCAAATTTGCACAAATCCAAAATGGTTTTTTTTTCAAGGTTTAAAAAACAAAATGAAAACACAACGTCTCATCTTCGTTAACTAGTTTCAGTCTGTCAAAACAAACAATTCCAAACATGTCGACTGTCGTTGTTCTTTGTTGTGTACAACTTTTCGCTTTTGCCTAGACTGCAACTGTTTTCATTTAATGGATCAGAAGTAAAGGCTACAGCTTATTTTTGTCCAAGAACAAATGAAGAAGTCGAAGTTACAGAATAATCTTATGACTTTTGCTATCTCAACTGCAGCTTTTTAAACACTGTTTTTTTTTTTTTTTTTTGTAATCCCATTTGGGATTGTGTTTTTGCTTTGTAAATTTATGACGTTGCTAGAATAAACAGCACCAATAGTAGGGTTTTAGAAACAGAGGAAGTTGTAAAGGAAATAATTATCTTTCAACTTTACCTTTTGTATTATTTCATAATATTTCGAATTTTATATAAATTGATTGAGTTATATTTTCTTCTTTTTTTTTAATTCCCTATGCTAATCCCCGCGAAGCTTGACGCTCGTCTGCAGGAAAGAAACCAGAGTCTCTGGCGGGAATCGAACCCGCAACCCCGGGGTTGATAGACTAGCTCACTACTAGCTAGCCTACCGGGGCAATGGCAGTAGTGGAAAGTGTTGAAAATTTGCCAGCTTTTTCGGATATCCAATTAGGCTTAGCTTGTTTACTTTGTGAAAAGGAAATAGAAAATTAGCAAAACTGCTTGTCGATTAAATGTAATCACAGATTTCAAAAATCTTGTATTGCGAACAGGCTGGATAGTTTCACCGAATGTCCCGATTGTCAAAAGTTTTGCAGTGTCTGTGATTTGATAGTGGCGGAAAATAATCGACTCATCCCCATTTGGTGGAAGCTGTTTTTATCAGCTATTCAAACCTGCTTAGAGGAAGCCCTCATAAAAGCCGGGTAAAACCATTTCGCGTCTCAATGTCATATTGTTGAACACAAACTTGTAGGAGACAATATTAGAATGCAGTTGTGGGGAGTTATCTAGCCTAAACTAAAAGGCTAATTCTGCTAGCAAATGGTCAAAACATCAGTGCTTAACTAGCCATTTTTACGATCTTCCTCCCCGTGATCCCTGAAGAGGCGTCATCTATAAGTGATCAGCACCGATCTGACCTAGATTAGACAGTTTTAAGACCCAATAAGATTAAGATATTGCCTTCATCTATATTCCACGAGAATTCAATGCCAAAGAGGCAGGTTCTCCTTTACAATTGATTCACTGGAGGCTTCAAGTTACTTATCTAAAAAAAAACTATCTGAAAAAAACGGACGAAAAATATTACATCCCCGCTTAAAAGCCTAAAATTTCCTTCGATCGATTAAGAACAACTTGTTAAAGATAATATCCAATACAATTTTACATGTCAAAATTTTACTTGCTTCGTTTCTGGTCTCGAAAGATGAACTGTTCTTTCAAAGTGGAAACAGAAAAATGTTAAAGATCAGTGCTACGAATATTAAGAATTGCAATATAAAGAGAAAAACTACATCTGCAACTATTTTGTTCTGCCAATAATTTTATACAAGTCTGCTTTAAACAAGTTTTATCATAATATGAATAATATGAATACGGTTTCTTTTTTTTCTTTATGATTTTTTAAACATTTTTATTATAAACGAAAAACAAAACTTAATTGAAAGGGATTGTCTTAAAGTCACAACACACGTCACTCGCTGTTAAAACAGTTATAAATCGCTTATAAGGTGCTAGACCACCGCTGGCAGTTTCTGAAACTGTAATAAATATTTAATTTTCTTATAAAGGAATTCTTAATGATGATGATAAAAAATATGTTTTTTTTTTTTTTTTATTACTGCTTAAGTAAATTATGAATGCAATGAACAAAATTTTAATTGAAAATTTCTATAAGTGGTTTTATTAAAAAAAAATGTATAAGGAATTTTTTATTACTTTGTTAAAATAAAAAAAAAATCTTTTTGGCCAGACAAGAATCAAACTAAATACGGTTCTTCCGTCATAATGTATTACGAAAATTTATGATTATTTTAGAGTTAAATTGCATTGTTAATGAGCTTGTGCTAGTATTGATTTAAAACAGGCACTTAAATTTTAAGAAATGTTGATTTATTTGAATTGGAAGAATATAATACTCAATACGTTTCTTTACTAGTTAAGCAAATTCATCTGCAAGAGTACATGACTGATAGATCAACTAAACAGGGCTACAAATAATCTTTTTGGCTGCTGCTTAAACTTTGAGAATCGTTTTAGGTTAATGTGATAACTGATATACGTATATACGTTTGATTGATTTGAGTTTTCTATCCATGACAATGCCTCCAAGTATGTGGCGGTCATCCAATTCTCTGTTCCATTTGGTAAAAGGGATTGTAGCATAAAAGAGGCTTATACTACATTTACATTAGGCCGAAATCTTGTAGATTTGATATAAAATCTTCTTCGAAATCTTTTTGACATTAGCGAGATTTTGTTTGTATAACAAAACAACTGACAAAATGAAATATACATTAACAAATTTGCATTACTTTTTATTAATAATAAACGATATTTATTTTTTTTTTGCAATTTTTGTAAAACTTTTTAATTTTATTTTTAACAATTTTTGTTTTGTTTTTTTTTTTTTATTTAATTTTTTCTTGTGCAGGGAAGTATTTTTTAGTGCTATATTGAAAAAACTATAGTTGCATCATTAAGTACTACTAGATTTTGAGTAGATTTCGTCGAAATCCAGTCACGAAGTAGATTTTGTTTTGTATGGGAAATCTAGTCAAAAAAACTAGACTTGGCTCGAAATCTTGTAAGTACTAGATTTTGCAGTATTAGAAATATAGTTTGCATTACGTTTTCATTAGAAATATAGTTTTCATTACGACCAAGCCTTTGCCATTTTCTTTTGCGTAGTTGCGATTTGTTACACTTGTGATCTGTGAAATAGTTCTACATTTAAAACAACCGTGGCCTTGAAATCCGCCAGACTCGTGTTAAGCAAGCTTGCAGACTTTTGGTGATGACAACGGTAACTTTCTATGTTGTTCTTCCGTAAAGCAAAACCGTTTTTACTTTAGAGTCATATATTCTTAGTTTTGTACGCAGGTTTTTGTTATTTTTTTTTTTTTTGCCAAATCGGTAAAAATAGTCCAACTGCTGATCTAGTTTTACCGATCGTTTTCTCCACATCGCAGTACAATCATCGGCTGTAGCCATGTTTCGAAGGTAACAAGACCGGTCTTCATGGCATAGATTTGATCTACTTAAACAATAGATGACGGGCATGTCTTCTGACTGCTTTGATCTTTCTGGCATTCATTTTAAGCCCGTAAAACTTATTTAACTTAAAGTGCAGCCATCGACTGTTTAAAGTTACATTATCTATTTCCTATTTACTAAAAAGGAAATGAAGACATTGCTTTTTTAAAGAGGAGCTGTAACTGTGGAAGTGACAGCATGCAAACTTCCTCACTTCTCCTTATACAAGATGAACCAATTTTCATTGTTTTAGCCCTCTTTTCTTAACGCTGTAAGCTGTAAGTTTAGGTGGGATGATTCTCCTATGTAGGGCATTCCGAATGCAATTGAAGTTGATACTGTTTAGCGTCTTTTTGAAATCAATGAATGGAA
The DNA here is from genome assembly GCA_930367215.1 of Pollenia angustigena. Taxonomy (NCBI): domain Eukaryota; kingdom Metazoa; phylum Arthropoda; class Insecta; order Diptera; family Polleniidae; genus Pollenia; species Pollenia angustigena. Next base: position 179,561,064 of record OV884057.1, on the reverse strand, counting down.
GGTAATGGTTTATGATGTAACACCCTGTTCCATAATCAGTCGGCTAATGGCTTTGTAATCTGCACATGAGAAATGAATTCTAAAAACGATCCTGTTTAAAAGTTTTGGTTTTTTTTAAGGTGATTAGTGTAATTATTGCTATTCATTTTAATATAGTTGGTAATACGCAAATTCCTTGTCAGTTGTCAGCCTTTTTCGAATTTTAACAATAAGCCCGTCTTTCCATTCGCTTGGAAAATCTTCCTCCCCTCAGATATCAAATACCAGAGTTAAAAGAGTTTCGGCATTACGTGCGAGATTAGCATTTTATAGTTCTGGTGGAAAAGCAACAATTGCTACCACTTTGGAATTTTAGAGCTGCTCAACAGCAGTACTGCCGCCTTTTTAAATAGATAAAAAAAAAAAAAAAAAATTAGGTAAAAACAAGTTGGAGTGCTATATTTCAGGAGTGGGCTTTATATGGGATCCATGGGTAATTGTGGTCCGATCCGTACGAAAGTTCAAACTGTGCTTTCTAATCATTCAAAACTGTGACAGACGACTTTATTATAATAGCAGTATTCGTTACGCTTTTAGAAGTACAAAAGTGTTTTACTAGAGTGGGCTTTAAGGACCAATTAGACGAGACATAACCATACCAAAACAGTATTGCCATAGCCACTGTATTTCCAAAACGACATAAACATACCATACAAACCAATTCAATTTTGGTTTCTAAATTCGCCGTTACGGCTGTGGCATTATGTTTATGTCACGTCTAATTTGAGCTTAATATCGGGTCTATGGTAAATGAGGGACTGATTCTGTTCTTTTGATTATGTGCTATGATTTCTATTCATATAGAGCGAGTTTGTGAAATCTTTTACAATATGTGCATTCCGCCACTATTTATGTTAGTTTTTTTAACCAACAGGGTTTGAAAAACTGAGTTGGTTTGGCATCGACTGTTTAGATTTAATGAACCAGAAGTAAATGCAACAGTTTTTTTCCAATGACAAGCAAGTGAAGAAGTGGAAGAAATTGCTGTTTTTCTACTCTGACTGCAGTTTTTTTTAACGCTGCAAAATAATCCATTTTTTGATGGTGGTTTCACATTTTGATTCACAATTTTTATCTCACTGCATCAGCTTTGCTTTTATTTCAATCCCAAATTGGATAGGTTAACAAGAAACAATTCTGCAGCCGTATTCTGTAATTTGCTAAAGCTAAATCTCTTTCGCTTAAAATCAATAAAGTTGGTTTAGCGATTTTTGGCTACGAATGAAATTCTGTAACGTGCATTGCTAAATTTTGCAGTGCCATACAAGTCTAATTCGCCGCAATTTAAGCTTTTAATGTCATCGCTAAAATTTTCAACTTTTGTATTCTCTAAGGCATTTTAGCGATCGAGATTAAGCTTTAGCTAAGCGAATTACAGAATACGGCTGCTGTAGTTTTCTTTTGAGTTTTTCGTTATTCGTGTTTTCAACAGACGGACTGACAGACAGACAGACAGACGGACATGGAGAAATTTGTTAAAATTGAGTTGGTCCTTTTTTAAATAGGGCCATTGTATTGCTATGTGTACACAAGTACAAAAGTTTGGCAGAATAACTTAGTCACGTATGCCATGGCAACACATATAAAAAGCAAAAAAAAAAGAATCAAGATGACGTTTATTTATATGGAAATACCGCAGCGATGTATAAAATCTTTGTGAAAACAAAAGTTTGAACAACTCTGTTTAAACAAGAACAAAACACCCGTCTTCACGAGCCAGATTCATTAAAAAATTAAAGGCAAAGAAAATCTAAAAATTTTAAATATTTTTCCTTAAAAAAACTTTTAAATGAAATCGAAAGAAATAAAGCAAAAGGCATAACGGAAGTTATAACCAAAAAAAATCTTAAAAAAGCTAATTCAAACATTGTGTTGTTTACAAAAATTTTTAAATAACAAATTTGTTTGTTATAATAATTTACGTATGGTACGATTTTGAAAACCTTGAAATTTGTTTAATTCGCATTACTTCAGTTTTTCCTGTTTTGAAAAAGAATAAAAGGTGTACAAATGTAAAACAAATTTGGCAATTTGTAGTTACATATTTTTTTTTTAATTTTTAATAGATGAAACTGTTTGTGTGGTAATCTCTTTTGCTGGGATTTGTTTTTTTAACTAGTAACTTTGCTGCTGCTATTTTATTTAAATTAAATTAAGATATTTTTTTTTTAATTTTGTTTACGCTTTAGTTAGCCATATCACAGACAAAAATTATTTAACAAAATGGTTCAGCCTCGTTGACTTGATTTAAACATTTTTTTTTCTTATTTGCTTGGAACTGGGCTTTGAATGGTCATAGATTATCTTACCTTCATCAATTTTGAATGTGTAAAATTTGCAATTTACGAATTAATGTTATGGTTTTGTGGCTTTCAGCTTTAGGTTTTTTTTTTCATTATTTTTATATTTTGAAATTCAAGCAACTATTCTTACCTAAAATGAAAAAAAAGAAAAGAAAACAATGAAAGTTAATTTTTTACATATTAATGCTGGGCTTATGAGTTATATTATTTAAATTATAAACAAATGTTAAGTAAATAAATTTATTTTACAAAATTAATAAAAAGCATATGTCGTAATAATAAATATTGAGGTTGAAAGTTGTTGTCGCTTTGCAAAATTACGAAATTTACGTATTGAAACAAATTGCAATAACATGTGGCGCGTGCTTAAGATTTGAACTTTAAATTTTTATGTTTTATGTTTAAATTGGTGAATTAAATGAATAAATTTTATTCATTTAATTCACCAATGCAGCTAATATTTCTTACTGTCTAATATAATTGCATATAATTAATTTTAAAGTATGTATGATTATGAAACATCTAAACATTATTTTAAGATACTCAAGAGGTTATTCTTAATGCTAAACGACCAGAGAAGTCAAAAGCGTATGAAAATTGTTCAAAGAAAGAGCCTTGCATCATCAACATACGTTAGTATTTTACAATATTTTATACAAGATGGTACATCATTAAATAATAATAGAATAAATACTGGATCCAACAACATTTGCGAAACATTATGCACTGATATCCCCCCTTTAGGTATGGGGATAGCCATTTAAGTAGTAAATGAATGAAACAACTTGTATATAAGAAGGGCATAATTGGTTTTATGGAATGATTTACTAAAATCCGTAAAAATAAATAGTATTCGATTGCATGGTGAAAATTACCGCCCAATTGCAATTTGCTCGCCACTTTCCAAAGTTATGGAGGTAGCTCTACTGGAGACTTACTAGCTCTATTATCGCGAAAATGGTGCCGTTCCATTCACCGTTTTGGCGAAAATAAAGTAATTGCTTTAGATATTTCCAATGCATTTTAGTCTGGCATGGTGCACTCTTGCCAAAACTTGCTGTATTTGGTGTCGGTGATAATTTCTCTCGATTTATATCGAGTTTTCTCAAAGATCGCACTATACGAGTTGTTATATATCGGGTTTCGCGAAAAGAGTTCAAGACTCATTCAGGGGTGCCGCAAGGCTCCGTTCTTTCTCCTACTCTATTTATTATCTTTCTAAATGACCTCCTTTGTCAAACTTCCAACCCTATCTACTGTTTTGCAGATGACAGCAACCTTTGCCATTCGCACTCATTTGAATGCAGACCAAGCGTATGTCGGTGCTATGAGGTATAATATGAATGATACGCTTGGCGGAAACCTTGACATAGTCTCGGAATGGGGTCGTGCGAATAGGGTCGATTTTAATGCCCGAAAACGCCAATGTTGCGTTCTGACGCATAATCGCGCGCCAAACCGGGGTGCCTCATCTGTATAATATGGGTGGTATAATTATTGAGGAATCAGAATCTCTTGATGTTCTGGTCATGAGGATACAATGTGATGTCCGATGAACAGAACATATATTCTAGGTGTCGAAAGAAGCATTAAGAGCCTCGGTTTTCTAAGACGGTGTAAGATATACTTTACTCCACCTGATCTCCTTACTATTTATACCACATATATTCGACCGCGTATGGAATACAACTCTCATGTGTGGGCCGGTGCCTCAAAGTCTATTTTGGAGCTTCTTGTCCGCGTGCAGGAGAGGGCGAAGGTTCTCATTGGTGACAGAAGGGTATCCAATTCTATTGACTCCCTTGAGCACCGTCGCAATGAGGGTTGTATTTGCCTGTTTTATCGGTTCTGCAATGGGATGTGTTCGGACGAAATTAGGGATCTGGTTCCCAAAACCCGTACGTTTGTTCGTAATACACGTTTTTCCTCAAGAGCCCATCCTTATGTGATCGATTGGCAGGTGAATCGTACAACGCATTACAGAGAGAATTCGTTTTTTCTTATGTGGAATTACCGTCCTGCAGAAGTCTTCCCTTTCACTTACAACATGATTAACTTCAAATCGAATGTTCACAAACACTACTCCCTCTATCCTCCTTCCCACAACCTATTTTCGTAGCTCCAACACAATGCAATGCATAAGTAGGGGTCATCCCCTGAGTGCTGGTCCTGACAGAAAAAGAAAAAGTTTACTAGCCAAAGTTGTTAGGCAAATATACGAAGTTTGTGTAAATTAATTCTCATTAAAATTTTGACAGTTTATTTTCGAGGGCGTAAAAATACACAGTTTGCGATACTTTTAAGAGACATCATAAAACCCCTTATTATACATTATAGCTAAAATATTACAAACGCTTTTGCCTACACCACATGAAAAAAAAAAATTGTAATCTCTTGTGTAATATTTAGGTTTGTTCTAAGCAATTCCATGTATCCACTTACTATTGAATGTTGCTTAAAAATATTAACTAAACAAATGACACAATTATTATAATCTAAACAAATTGTTTATTTCTCAACATCTCTATGGATAACATAAACCAATTATTTCCAATCAGGTTTCAACAAAATGAAACAATTAATCTTGCAAATTGCCAGAAACATTAACGAAAACTTGCAAGCGCAAAACTAAGAATGAAGCAACAGCATGTCACGCAAAAATTGTATATATTACCAACCTTAAACTAGCATTCACTAAATGAGATGGGGAAAAAACGAAACCAAAAAATATATTTAGTATTAAAACAAAAAACAATCTCGAGCGCACTTTTTTCAAACACTTAATGCGTTACAAAAACAACAAATAGTTAAATAGAAAAATTACACAATATTGCGTGCAAATAAATCCCAACAAATTGAAAATCAATAAGTCAAAATATTAAAAATAAACATGATTTAAGCTTTAAACGAAAAAAAAGGTAGACAGTTAGATAGACAGTCTCAAATACAGACAACAAAAATTGAAAAAGCTTGTTAGAAATACTTAGAAGAAGTCTAAAGACACATCAAACAATAACAAAATACATTTGCATTAAATAAGTTGTTTGAAGAAATATTCAATAGTTAAATTGATGAAAAGGTTATTTTATTTATTTATGTTAAAAACAAAAAATTAAGAAAAACACAAAAAAAAACAACAACATTTAATGACTCTACTGCAAAATGTTATTGATTTGATAAACAAAAGACTCAAGCCACAAACTTGATTTAATAAATACTTTTTGAGTTAAACTCTTATAAACGAGAAAAGTAATTCAAAAAAGATGTTAACAAACTTAAAAAAATAATTAACATATTTTAATTAAAAAAAATCTTTATTATTAATTGAAGCAACATTTTAATCAAACTTTATGATTAAGTTAGAAGAAAAGCAAACAAAAAAAAAAAACTCAATACTATTTCCATATTGTGTCTTGCGTGTTATGTTTTTGCATCAAATATTTGTGTTAAATTATGACGAAAGGTTTTGTTAAAATATGTATTTTTTTAAATTTGTATGTGTGTGTTTGATTGTGTAGCTATACTGCAGTAACTTTAAACCAAATCTTATTAGATTTTGTCATTGTATTTAAAATAGTGGCAGGTAATATCAGCAAGTCATATTTAGTTTCTCATCTCAACTCATCATCTTTAGCATCATTATCATCATTGTTAAACACGTCAATGATTATTATGTTAAATACGTTATTTTTCTTTTGTTGCTTTTAATTTCACGTTTTTGCATATTGTTGTGTGTCGTGCGAATTTATTTGATTGACTTTTAACAAAAGCTTTTAAAAGTAAAACTACCAGATAGATACACTTCTTTTTCTTTAAAAATTTTTTGTTGGTTTTTTTTTTTATAGTTTTATTGCCAGTTTCTTTTTTTCATAATTCTTTTGTTTATCTTTGTAGTTTTTGTGTTTGAGTTCACATAATACCATGTAATAATATCACTATAAAGCGAAAATGATATAAATAGTAATAAAATAAGATTATTGCAAAACTATTTGTTATTTTGTTTATTCATTTAAATGCAAATCAACTTTTATTTTCTGCTTTACATTTGAGAGGAAAAAAAGGTGTAGCTAAAATAGAAATTCAAATAAAATTTTTAAGTAACACCCGCTACTAAATATTAAGATTAAGATTGAAGATATTTATATTTATCTATTGTGTGAACAACTTTGCATTTTGTCACTTTTTGATGGTGAAGTTTAATCTATATTAATATTATAAAGCAAAAAAGTTTGTATGCCTCCAAAACTGATTTAAATTCTTTTTTTAACAAAATGAAGAATGGGACCTAATAACGGACATGGGCTCTATAAGGTTCAACTAAAGTGCTTAGGATCGGTTCCAGGAGGCGCTAGGCAGTATTTGTATTTTGTATTTATTAAATATGATTTTCTTACACAACAAGACATAATATCTTATAAATTACAGTATTAGAATCTGATAAGTTAACCATACATTGATTTAATAAAATTTAAATAATTATAAAATAATGAAAAAAAATAAAAAAAGACAAAATTAAAAAATAACGTTTTAACTATTTTGTATAGAATATTGTTACATCATTAATAAAATTTACGAAAGATGTCCTTTAAGTAATTTTCTGAACCTCATTGCGTTGCTAGTAGTCTGCAAATTATCAGGGAGTTCGTTCCAGAGACGGATGCTAAGAATAAAGAACTGACATTCAGAAGCGTGGTTACGATATCTAAATTGAATCAACAATTTACCTCTTGGTGATCTTGCAAATCGCAAGCGATCAAAGAGATACTTTGGTTCCTTTGTCATTATAACTTTATAAAGAAATATTAAGTTTTTGAAAATTAGGAAGTTATCAAATGTAATATTGAATATACGAATGGAGAATAGTGAGACATGATCAAATTTTCTCAGTCCGAAAACGTACTTACGATGTTGTTAAAAGTTGTTTTAAAATTCCTCATATCCCCTGAGTTACAACCAGAAAATATTTCGTCTAGACTCAAAAATTTATAATTATCGTTTTAGAAGAGACATAAAGGGTAAGTTTATAATTATCGTTTAGAAGACAGGGTTGTTCAATCATAATGCGCGATGTTAAATGTGAGTCACACCTTAACGTCAATTTTTTTTGGCCAACTTAATTTGACATTTCTTTGTTTAAGTCTTTGACAAATTCAACCACTGCCAGATACACAATTCAAAAATTTATAATTATCGTTTTAGAAGAGACATAAAGGGTAAGTTTATAATTATTGTTTAGAAGAGAGGGTTGTTCAACCATAATGCGTGATGTTAATTGTGAGTCACACCTTAACGTCAATTTTTTTTTTTGGCCAACTTAATTTGATATTTCTTTGTTTAAGTCTTTGACAAATTCAACCACTGCAAGATACACAAATTCAATTGTTGGTTGAATAGACAGAAGTGAATGGTGGCATTACAACGGAAATCATCTTTAGTGACGAGGCACACTTTCACCTCAGTGGATTCGTTAACAAGCATAATTGCCGCATTTGGGCTAATGAGAATACTCGAGTGATGGTTGAAAAGCCGATTCAGCCACAAAGAGTGACTGTTTGGCGCGGTTTATGTGGTGGTTCGCTATGGCGAGATGATAGCGGACGTCTTCTGGCCATAAATTGAGGATTTGGACCTGGACGATACATGGTTCCAACAGGATAATGCAATTTGCCACACAGCCCACGAAACAATGGCTCTTTGAAGCGAGAAATTCAATGCATGTGTTATCTCACGTCGTTACAATGTTAATTTACAATCACGATCATGTGATTTGACAAGGATATTAAAAAGAGAAAGAATACGTCAACAATCCAAGAATAATTCAAGAGCTAAATGATGAGATAAATCGGCACATCAACGACATTGAACCTCAATTATGTCTCAGATTCAGTGAAAATATGGACCATCGGATAGATTTATGCCATCGAATCCGTGTTCAATATTTTGTTTCACACATATGTAATTTTCATTGATCCTTCTATTATAATAAAAAATATTAAGACAATTACTTGAGCATTTTTCGTTCTATTTACAATAAACATCGTGCGTTTTGGTTGGACCACCATAAAAAACAACAAAGCCATTTCAACGGAAGTACGCTGCTTACCATCGATTTCGCCTCCAGTCTATCTGTCTGCACGACCGTTCCCTGACCGAATGCGAAAGTCACTTTTACGTTTGCTATGCTGTATCGGCTCGATAGATAAACCGATTTTGATGAAATTGGAAATAAGGCATTTTTACTTTTTAAAACTAGGCCCATAGAGAGGCCATAGGGAGTTTTACTGCCTCTCCAAAAATATCTAACCAATTTTGATGAAATTTGAATCATAGATATTTCAGCGTAAATAAAACTCACAGTGTTTATATTTTATATTTATAGGAATATGATGGAAATAGTTGGGCAGTTTCCGCCTATCCAAAACTAAGTGCGAATAGGGTTGATTTTAATGCCCGAAAAACCTACGAATTAAAAGTTGTTAAATCCATCAATTTACTACTAAATACTCTGCTACATCACTTGACGCCATGTAAAATGCTGACAAAACATGATATTAACTTAAAAAATAAACAATTTTTTTTAACAAAACACCAATTTTTTTAAAGAAGCATTTCACTTTCTAAGCAACAAAAAAAAAGGAAATTTCTACCTGCTGGGCAGAGCAACAGGATGACTTCGAGAAAGCAATTTTTTTTAATTTTTTTTATAAAAATATTAACAAGCAAAAACAACAACTGTTAAATAATTGATGGCAAACAACAATAATTTCATGGTTATTATTTATTATGAATATTATTTAGAAACCGAACAAAAATGGGGCAAAAAAGATATTGCAAAAACAATAAATAAAATAAATTGACTATTAACCAAATATAAAAAACTGAACCAATTTTTAACACGTTTAACAATTTATAGCAACAACAAATATAAAAAGTAATATTTAAAAAAAAAAGTTATAAACATTCACAAAAATATTATACATGTATAAAACGCAACAATAACATGTTGTTGTTACGTCATAAGAGCGTTATTACATCATAAGACTGACATAAATATTTATTAACGAAATTAGTAAACAAAAATATAGAAAAAGTTATAATTAAATTTTGCGAAAATAAAAATAAACACAAAAACTAAAAGTAAAATTCAAAATGAATAAATTTTTAAGCCAACGAAAAAACACAAACATAAAACTAGATCATTAATGAAATTTTGATGGTTTTTTGAGTTTTCTAAATCAATGAATATCGTTGCTAAAATGTGAATTTTTTTTATATGTTGATTTAAATTTATAAATAAATTATTTAAAGAGATAATAATAAATCATGTCTTAGAAATCATTAGGAGAGCAAAAATATTTAAAAAAAATTATGGTGTATTAAAAGTTTTGCTAATTTTCGTTAATTTTTTTATTAATCTTTTTTCAAAAACAAAGTTATAATGGATGGTTGTTAGCATCATCATACATCATTCAGATAACATCTGGATTAAAGTTTTGACAAAAAAAAAAAAAAAAAAAAAACTAAGAGGGATTTAACTTTTTTTATGTTTTACTAGCTGACCCGACAGACGTTGGCCTGTCCAAAATAGGAAAAATGTTTAACGAATCCGTTAAAAAGATACGAACATTTGAAAGAAAAATTAGTCAAATCGATGGAGCCGTTTTCTGATTTTAGGTAAATCGAAAAAAATGGGCGTTAAAGTGGGCGGGGCAAAATTCTCTTTCCGTAAAAACCTAAGCTGGACCATGGCGATGATTTTAAAAAATAAATCGGTCAAGCCGTTATCAAGTTATGCGCTTAATAGAAAAAGTGGGCGTAAAAGTAGGCGTGGTACATTTTTCTTTCGATGAAAACGTAAAATAGATTAATACGAACATTTAACAGAAAAATTAGTCAAATCGATGGAGCCGTTTCTTGATTTTAGGTAAATCGAAAAAAGTGGGCGGGGCAAAATTTTCTTTCCGTAAAACCTAAGTTAGACCATGGCAATCATTTTAAATAAAAAATCGTCCAAATCGGTCAAGCCGTTCTCAAGTTATGCGCTTAATAGAAAAAGTGGGCGTGGTACAATTTTCTTTCGATGAAAACGTAAAATGGATTAATACCAACATTTAAAAGAAAAATTAGTCAAATCGATGAAGCCGTTTCTTGATTTTAGGTAAATCGAAAAAAGTGGGCGGGGCAAAATTTTCTTTCCGTAAAAACCTAAGTTGGACCATGGCGATGATTTTAAAAAATAAATCGGTCAAGCCGTTCTTAAGTTATGCGCTTAATAGAAAAAGTGGGCGTAAAAGTAGGAGTGGTAAATTTTTCTTTAATACGAACATTTGAAAGAAAAATTTGTCAAATCGATGGAGCCGTTTTCTGATTTTAGGTAATTCGAAAAAAGTGGGCGTAAAAGTGGGCGGGGAAAAATTGTCTTTTCGTATAAATCTAAGTTGGAACAAAAAATTAGCGCATTAAAGGCTGGGAATTACGGGAATGGTTTACTCGATGGAAGTGTATGTAAAACTTAAAATTAACTACTGGAAACTGGAGCTGGAAGATATGAGCGAACATTTTATTTTTGCCAAAATTGATGATGGCTACAATTGATGTGGGAACTAAGTTCTTTATACTTACTTTAAGTACGAGTCGCACTCAAAAATTCAAGTACGATTAGCGCTAAAACGTACTTAAAACCATTATAAATGGAATTACTTTCGCAAATCAATCCCGGAATTTTTTAAAATAAGTACAAAATTGTTAAACCAAGTAAAAAATATTGAACTTTTCGTTGGTATTGCCACGCTGAGAGTATAATTACAAAGTGAGTATTTTAATCTCATTTAACTTAAATGGTTGCAGACACTACAAAAACACCAAACAAGCAATTAAAAACGAATTGCTTGTTGTGTGTAGAAACAACAAAACCAACAGAACAAGTAGAAAACACATTATTTTCATGTTTAAGAAGTAAAATTAAGAACTCTTGCTTCTCACTTTGTTTATCAGGGGTGCCATGGAAATCGAAAACGTAAAACGAAGAATTTGGCAGTTCTTTTTATTAAACTTTTAATCTAATTTTTACAATTTTTGTTAAAAAATTCTGCTTAATAGAGCATTATTTGTGTAGTATAATAATTGTCATAACATTTTTTTTTTACAGAAATCTTATTGAAAAACGACTCTTAAAATTCTTTCGTTTTACGTTTTCGATTTCCATGACACCCCTGTATATTTTCAGTTTAAGTTTTTAAAGTAAAAACCATTTCGGGAATAATACCGGTGTTTTATAATTGCAATTCTGTTGGGTGTAAAACGGGTAAGTAAATCAATGATTTTAAAACTCTCCTTCTTGTTGGTTATTTTGTTGAACTATTTATGGTTTTTAATCCAAATTTTTAATATTTTTAATTAGGCTTAAGTTCATGAAATTCAATTTTTCATTAAATTATTTTTATAAGGAAAGGAATTTTACAACATGAAAATTAATTAAAATTGTTATTGATACTCTTTCATTCTTGACGTGGCTGGGGCTCGAACCCCGGCCGGCAGGTTACCATGACATGTTTCGATTGCAACCACTCAATCTCCTCAGATGGATTTGCCGTCTGACACTCGCAGCCATCGACGACTGCTGACGTCAATAGTCAAACATCAATCCTTAAACCAAATTGTATTCTAACATTTGGTAGATCGAAATTTGCTTTCCTGAATGATTATCTATTTTAATTGATTTTACATGTTTTTTTTTCTTACTTCTGTTTTTTCGTACTTTTGTCAAGAATTTTTCTTGAAGTCCAAGTACATTTTTTGTTTTTTCATTTTGTCTTTTTCTTTTCTGTTGACCTTTTTCGGCACAACTTGAAGGACAAATGTACACATAGAGCTCGTGCCTTAGGTTTAACAATAATTAGTATTGTGGTTATTTTGTTGAACTATTTATGGTTTTTAATCCAAATTTTTAATATTTTCAATTAGGCTTAAGTAAATGAAATTTAATTTTTCATTAAATTATTTTTATGAATAAAGGAATTTTACAACATGAAAATTAATCAAAATTGTTATTGATACTCTTTCATTCTCGACTTCTTCTTATTTAACTTTTGGTTTATTTCAAGTACGAGTTCGGGATTATATCAACTTCATAATTCTTAAATTGATTCAATCTTAGTTTTACCTAAATCAATTTCATTTTCTTATTATTTCGAGTACTAATTCAGGATTGAATATGGATAAGTTTAGTATTTTGCGATTGAAAATCCGTACTTGAATCAATATTTCTGTACTTGATTCAAGAAAATCCGTACTCTGTACTATTGAAACCGCTTCGGATTGGTTTGAGTGCGGATGGATTGATTTTTAATTTGAGTGTGGTTAAGTGCCCTAGGCCCAACTCCATGGTGAATCTTAACGCCTGAGTGACAAATACTGTGTTTATTCCCAACCGCCCTCGAGTGTGGGCGCAGTATTTTCAATTTGAGTGCATAATCCGGAACTATTGTACAGTTGCCTTTGTTTAAGAGCTAGACCTATCTAACCTGCGCTGCTTATGGGAAAATGTATCTCTGAACTGGCGAAAAATCAGTCCTTTAGTAAGATTTTTAGTTTATCCCTGCCCCCAACTTTGTGTAGTAAGCCACAACCACCACGTTGTTCGCGAAGTTATCTTTTCGACGAAAAAATGTAACTTCTGCAAAGACAATCTTCCTGAAAGACAGAAAGAATTTTCCCCAAAAACATACTAAGAAGGCCTGTACCAATAGTCAAACCTCTTCCGGAAGCTACCGGCTCCCGTCTTACCACATAGGATCTCTGGTTAGTCGCGATCACAGAAGGTCGTAAAAATCTCCTAAGGCCTGTTAATTTTGGATTTTACCTGAATCCAAGGTAGTGGCTGCATCTGATTTACCCGGAGGATATAGCACAAAAATATGATCCTTAATATGATCACTACAGGCCCCCGGGGAGCTACAATTGCTGCAAAATGAATATGGATCTAATATGAAAAATTTAAACAGTTTATTTCTTCTTAAATAATTTATCGAGCTTAAGATCACTGCGGTTTGTATTTAAATAAAATAAACCTTTATTGCCGATATTTAGATTTCCTATGGAAATTTCCTTCAGGATTTTCTTTCTATCCAGTAAAAACTTCGCCTACAAAGTAAGGTGTTAAGTAATCAGGAAAAAGTAAAAATACAACTTCCACTTCTACTGAAAGAACCAATGAATTTCACAAGGGATGTCCCAAAATGAACGCATTTAAATGTAAGTCGTTATTTGATGACAGTAATTTGTTTTAAAATTAACAATAGTATATTTCTCTATTCTAAGAGCAACATGCTATGGTTGAAAACCAACCATGCTTTATAAGTGTTAAACAAATTTAAGTTATTTTTAACCATAACATATTCGAAGGCAACGATAATACGGTTGTGGCTTCTTGATGGAGGACTAATTCAATTATAATATAGTTGTCGGTGACTATAATATTGTTAAATGAATCATAATATGTTCAAAATGTTCTTTAAAAATTGTTTTGTTGGAGGTGGCCATGAAAAAATAATTATAGGAGTTGTTACAGAAGAAGTTAAAGAAGAAAGCTACTAAATAATGAGTGCAAAAAGCTTTTAATTTTGAAAAAGTAAGCGAAGTTTTTACACGGGGTGTTTCTTAATACAAATAGTTAAATTTGAAATTAAAATATTTTTTGAAAATAAATAAAATTACTAAAGGAAATCTAAAACTTAAAACAGCCTATTTTAAAAGAATTCCAAACGCCAATCCGACAACCAGGCAAAATGTTACAGTTTTCCACAATGACACGATTCATGTTCTGTACCAGCTAATAAAATAACTATTTAGAAAACAACGAAGATAAATTTTTTTTGCAGGTTTGGGAGAATAATAAATAAGATTTAAAACCTTAAGCTTAGGACTGATATTTTTAAAATCACGTCTAATGAAAGTACTTTTTAGTTGTACGGGCACAAGTAATACCCAGGGAATAAAATATGCCCTTGACGGTTTGTTTAATTTTGTTGCGGAGTTAACAAAGCTAAAGATGCTTAGCATGATCAAGACTATATTGTATTACAATTTCCACGCGTGTATCTAAACCCAGGGTCTGTTGTGGGCGCATTATTTCCACTGTGTTTTGAGAAATCCTCAAAGTAAGCCGTAAAAACAGGTACTTAAGTTAAACATATCTACCTTAAAGAAAAGCTCTTCTTTCGTCAAAAGAATTTAATATTGTCTTGATGTCTTTGACCTAAAGAAGCTTGTTTTAAAGCTAAAACCATTTTAGCCGGAAAAAAGTCATAACGATTACGAATACCTTAAGTGAAATTATTATATACATTTTATTGAAACAAAACTTTATTTTTCTCAATTAAAGCAAACCAAAACTTTGAAACGTGTAAAAATAAATATAAACAGAAGATTTAAGCAACAAGCGTTGTTACAATATCTTAAAATATTTTGTTTTGTAGAATTAATTAAGCACTAACATTATTATTTCGATAAAATAAATGCAACAAAAATAAATCAAATAAAAACTCTTATTTAAAATAAAATGAAAGACTTTAGCAACATACATGCCTTAATACAAACCAATTCACATAAGCTTTCATCTTTACTTAAAGCCGATCAGAAGTTTAGAAATATTTTTTTTTTTATTTTATGTTATACATACATTCAGTTATTGATATCAAAAAAAAAATTAATTGGATAATTTTCGACTTTACTTGCTACTCTGCTGAAAAATTGTTTAAACCATTTGAAAACTAAAATATTTATTACACTAAAAACTTCAGCGTAATAAAGCTATAATTTATTTTCTTTAAGCGTAATTTACTTAAAAAATATAATAATCATTAAGTAAATTGTTTTAACAAAAACATTCTCACTTTGTTGTTCGTTTTTACCACAAATGATTAAGCGGGTAAATAAATGTTTATTTTAACAGAGTTTTTTGCGAATTTTAGAATTCTTAATTCGCTTATAAAAAAATAAAAAAAGCCCAAAAATTTATATATTTTCTCCAAAGCGGAAAAGGAAATTACACTCAATTTTTAAAGGTTAAATTGCTTTAATGATTTCAAATCTGTACCACATGTTGGTTTCTCTGCTGGTTGTTTTGAGTCGGCATTCCCTTTATTTTTTATTGGAAATTAAGTTATTAAAATGTCTTTCCAGCGTTTAGTGGCATATAATTAATGCTTAAATTTTTCTAAAGCCTGATAGATAAAATGAAAGTAAATATATATTTTTAATTAAATGTCCATTGTTATTGTAAGGTTTTGTGAAAGATTATTAAATAAAATGTATAAAGAAAAATCGTTTAGATTAATAATTAAATTTTCAATTAAAAGTACAAGAATAACCAAACAAAATTATAGATTTATTATTTTCCATACAATATAGACAAGGTTGTCTAGAAAAATGTGTTAAATTCATATTTAAAGTACAGAATATTCTTAAGGAAATTTTTTTAACTTGGGAAGCAATTTTCTCCAGGCAGGAAAATTTAGGTTTTCTTAAATTTGAAAAAAAATCCGGGAATGTATATAAGGGTGCTAATTGAGTGCCCCGGTAGGCTAGCTGGTAGTGAGCTAGTCTATCAGCGCCGGGGTTGTGGGTTCCATTCCCGCCAGGGACTCTGGCTTCTTTCCTGCAGCTGCGTAGAGCTTCGAGGGATTAGCTTAGGGAATTTAAAAAAAAGTTTCTACTTTCGGTTGCAGTTCTGTATTGTTCTCTTCTGAAACAAATATTTTGCAATTACTTTTTATGTAAACAAAATTATGAAAAAAATCTTGATAATTAAAAAAAAATTAATATTAATACTTTTTAAAATATCTTTAATTAAAACAAATTTTTTTTAAGCTGTTAACAAAAAGTTTATATCGTTCATACGCACTTTTAACTGTCACTTAACGTTGAGTTCTAATGGTTGATTTTTTTAAAGTTATAGGAAAGTTAAAAAAAGACAAAAAATTTAGAAAAATGCATGAAATCTTTATTTGAATCGATAGTTCGCTACATATAATTGAATGTTTGAAGATTATTTCATGCAAATGTTGACCGTGACTGCGCGTCAAATGGTCCATCCGCTTAGTCCAACTTTGGCATACTCTTTCCGACATTTCGGCCGGTATCTCATGAATAAATGCTTCAATGTTGTCTTCCAATGCGTCAACATGAGCTTTAACATAGTCCCACAAAAAATTGTCTAAAGGCGTTAAGTCGCACGATCTAGGCGGCCAATTGACCGGTCCCGAACTTGAAATAAAATGTTCACCGAACTGGCCTCTCAATAAGTCCATTGTTAAGCGTGCTGTGTGGCATGTCTTGTTGAAATCACATGTCATGCAAGTCAAGCTCTTGCATTTTGGGCAAAAAAAAGTTGGATATCATCTCACGGTAGCGCTCACCATTCACAGTCACGTTACGATTCGCATCATCTTTGAAGAAGTACGGTCCAACGATGCCACCAGCCCATAAACCGCACCAAACTGTGACTTTTTCTGGATGCATTTGTAGCTCTTGCAATGCTTCTGGCTGATCTTCACTCCAAAATCGGCAATTCTGCTTATTAACGTACCCATTGAGCCAAAAATTAGCTTCGTCGCTGAACACAAGAAGCGAGCGATGAACTTTCTTAACAGAACACGCATTTTGATAATAAAATTCAATAATTTGCAAGCGTTGTTCGTTTGTAAGACGATTCATGGTTAAATTATAGACCAAACTGAAGATGTTTGACAGTGAAACAAAACACGAAACGTGCGTCAGCTGTTTAAACCAGTGTTGCCAAAAAGATAATAGCTAAAAAATCACCCGATATTTTCAACAGATTTGTCTGCAACAGAACATAACAAAAAAGGGAAAATTAACCACAACTACAGATTTTCAATTAAACAGAAACAAAACAGTTGATTCAAAACAGAACAGAACGTATCAACTAATTCTGCCTACAGTTGGTACACTAAAATTTGGGTCTAAAACCATTATTCTTATGTGCTATACATATAAGCACAAATGCGTTGCGCGAATATAAAAACCATACTTATAACAGAAAATATACGAAAATTAAAACTGTGTTGTCATAACAGACTCAAACTCAAACTTAAGGGGTTCATTACTTCATTCATATCTTAAGCTTTCTTTCTAACCTAAAAAAATATTGTTAAACATTTCATAACTTTTGATTTTAAAATTTCCAAAATTTACTCACATGTTTTGTATTCCCTACAGAAAACGACGGTTTGTTTAATTAAAAATTTTTAAATAAATTTCTTTAACCCGAAAAATAATCACTTTCATTTGCTTGCCTTAATTAGGTTTTCGTGATTATGTGACAAAATTTTGACTGCTAGTGAAAATATATTTTTTTTTTCAATGTTTACTATAGATACATAATAATTGTATAATAAAAATAATATAAAATCACAATCATTGACCAGAAATTGTTGTTTAAATTGTATTTGTGGAGACACACATGTGTGGCAGTTGTAATTTCTGTCGGTTTTGCAAGGGGGACTTGCATATTAATGTAAAGCATAATTTAATTATTAAGTAATGTATCGCATATTCAAAATTTATACATTACCATTTTTTTTTAACAAGCTACTTTCATTAACAAAAAATAAACAATGCACGTAATTAAAACTTTATTATTACTGTCACTTCTACTCGTATGAGTTTATTAAAATTTTTTTTATGATTTGTCACTAGTACCTAATTATTATTTATTTCTTAATATACTTTCTTCTCAATTTTATAAAGACATTAATTTTGTTAAAGATTTCATTGCTTAATTTGAGGCATATATTTTGAATATCACTTGGTTGATAAAAATAATAATCGTTAAGCAGTTGCATAATAAACCGAAATGTAATTCCACTTTTATTATTAATGTTTTTATTTATTCTTTTTTGTGTATAATTTAGAAGACATTTTTGTTCAAATATATATACAAGTAACGAATGCCATTAACATTTGAAAGTGATTCTTGACGGAGCGACTTCTGGACGTCCGTTTCTCGAAATCAACTTATTGCTTAACTTCCCTAGAGGGAAGCGAACTGACACCAAAGTAGTCCCGTGATAGGTCTTTGGTGGTAGAGACCGGTTCAAGTTTTAACACTTTCTATGAATAAGACCAATCACTTTTACATGGGGTTGTCATTGGAGGGGGTCAATTGACACCATTTGACCAGTCACAAATCTATTCTCAATGGACATGTTTAGTGACAGTTACTAAAATGTAGTATTATTTCAATATGATGTAGTATTATTTCAATAAAACAAGTCCTAGAATTAAATTCAAGAGGCAAATTTTAGAAACTTCCAAAAAAATGTATCACACCACCGGTGAAGACTGTACTGTAATTCATTGCACTTTCTACCTTTTTGTTATACATAAACCAGTTACATGATTGGTTCTCCTTTCACTGGTCATGAGTTCTTTCTTTTTGAACCTGTTCTATTTTAACAACTCCCAGGACCAGTCTGTGGGACCAATTGACACTAATTTTCCGCAGGGTTATAACTTTCAAGTGAATCATTATGAGTCGCTTATAAAATTTGTAACTTAGACCCCTATTACGGATTACAACTCAACTGAGTTTCTTAAGTTTTGTATTATGGTTTACAACCTGGCTAAATTGCGGTGAACAAAATATAACAAAAATTACAACTGATCACAACCAGTTGTCTTATAGTTGTAATAGGGGCCTAAGAAAGTCTTTAAATGTGTAACCACAAAAATAAAATACACTTAACAACAATTGTGATTTTTAGTTGAACTGTTAAATTTTTATTTTTTTGATATTTTTAGTTAGGCTTGAGTTCATTAAATTTAATTTTCATTAAATTATAAATATAAAAAAAATTATAATAACAGCAAATTTCGAACCACCAGTACTACCGGTTAAAGGATTGAAGTTTGACTGTTGGATGGCTGGCACCGCAGTGGTGCAGTGGTAAGAACTCAAAGATTTTCTGAGGATAGAATGTGGTGATTCTTGAAACATGTTAAGATCAACCCGGTTTCAAATCTCGGCTCAGCCAAAAAAAATTTTCAATAACATTTTAATAAATTCTAAGTTGTAAAATTTCTTCCTCAGTGAAAATAGTTTAATGAAAATTAAATTTGATGAATTCAAGCCTAACTGAAAATAACAAAAAAAAAAAAAAAAATTAAATACACTTTACTTATTGCCAAGTTTTGATTTCACAAGTTCGACATCCGGTTGAAACCTCATCTTGCCCGGCTTTTTGTCATGTACATGTATTTTCAAAGGTAAAATCATGGTACTGTTACGATCTTCATTGACCAAAAAGCAAGCTTCGGCTTTATTTTTTTAAGAAACAAGGTCCGTTGATGATTTTGTTTATAAAAGAAAAACCGCTCAGCCAAAAATTAGCTTCACAATTGAACACAATTTTGCGATAAAACATCGATCACTGATTTCCAAACTAAATTTATATAATTTGGTAGCGGTTTTTAAGCGTGAATCTATTCATGATTATTTTCCAGAGTATACTGATCATTAAAGTGAAAAAGTGAGGGCAGTATTAAAGTTCTTTTGACAGCTCAACCCTTCTTTTTTTTGAAAACTACGCAATTTACTTTATATTTAATAATGTGCATCGACACTAGTGCTGGGATACTATCGCTATTTATCGAAAGTTCAGATTTCAGTATCGATACAATCGATATTACTATCGACTGAATGTTTGTTCTTGAGTAGGAAACTTTAACTAGTTCCTAATCGGGCTACAATTTGTTGTTTTTATTACTTTATTGAACATACAAAACGAATATATGTATGTTCGCACGTTATTTTAGATGACAGCTCTTGAAAAATTGTGCTGCTAAAGGCCAGTTTACACGGTAATACAATGTATTACGACTTTGTAGAATCAAAATAATATGAAATTCTCTCCGTGTTTAAAAGAAAAAAAATAAAAGTCTGTTGAGAGCATACTTTTTGTTTACACGGATGGTATAAGTAAAATCAAAAATAATAACAAAAAAGCAGATGGTTGCAGTTTTACAATTTTTACAAAAACAACATGAAAATTTCCTGAGTTGATTTTAGTTGTTTTTGTAATCATATAAAAATGCTACCACCTTTAATATACTCCGTTAAAATGCTCCTCTGGTGTGATGAAAATACATAAGTTTCTAAAATGGTTTAGAAAGAAACCATTTACCGACCGCTTGTTAGATTTTGTATTCGTATTCTCTCTTACTCAATGCATTTTGCATTTACATAATATGATTTCTCTCATTCTACATTATGTCGTAATACAATGTATTACCGTGTAAACTGGCCTTAATAAGCACCTTTCTCTAAATTGGTTTTGATTCTCGACCCTACTGCGGTAGATTGATTACCTATTGTCCTTTGCTCGCAATTGTTATTTCAAATGTTTTTGAACTCTTTTTACTACATTACCAAAAATATTTGACATTTCAGTTCCTATGTAATCATTAGGGAGCGATTTCCATGCAAATGCATGTTTTTTGTCGATATTCTAAGAACGATGTCGACCAATTATCTCTCCGAATCATTAAATTTGCGTTAAAATGGCATCGATTGGTTTTTGCATATTGTTGCATATTTTAAATGCATATTTTAAAATTTTTGGGTTACATATTTTTTAAATTTCCATATTATAAAAACAGTTCTTCAACAAATTTCAATATGGTATAAAAAAATTTTTCCAAAATAAATAATAATGGCATAAAACCAACAATATAATTTTTTATTATTCTGTCTTAAATAAAATTAAAAAAATAAACGATTTTTTATTGAAAATTTTCAAGTTTATAGTGCATATTTTTCATTTTTTAATGCATATTTTGGCGTTTTTCGTGTATATTTTATGCGCATATTTTTGATTTTTTAGTGCTTGAAAATGTCATCCCTTGTAATCATATACAAATAATACATATTATCATATAGAAATAATAATATCGATATTTTTCCTATAGATATTTTCAGACACAAGTAACATAAAACTAGAAATAACGGTATTTTAGTTGAAGAAAACAATTACGCAAACGAAATTTTCGTTATCGTTAGTGATTTGATTTATGAAGAGGCTTATCGAAAAGAAAAAAAATAGGATTTTGATAAATTTTGATGCTTATGATCTAGTGTGCAATATGTTGTGCAGTCAAACTGCGATAATTCGACCCTTTTAATTAACAAAACTCAACAATTCGAAATAAACAGCTGGTCCCCTGGGAAAAACTATTTAATTCGTAAAAATGCCATACATTTTGTTCCCCTCGTTAGATCGCATTTTTCGTTACTAAAAGTTTGAGGAAACCCCTCTGAATCCATCTTACTCGTAAAAACCTTTCATAACTCGTTATAAAACCCAATATAATTTGTAGAAAATAAATGCCAATGTTTTTTTCAAGTTTATTTGCAATTGCCGCTTGACATTATTTGTGTTTCTTAGGCTCAAATTAACAGTCATTAGATTATTATTAGTAAACTAAAATGATAACTTTTGCTTAACTAAAGTATCATATTTACAATAATTGGTTAAGTAAAAATTTTAATAAGACCAAAAATTGGTAACTCTATTAAAAAATAAAAGTAGTTAACGGATAACATTTGAGGGTTTAACTAATGGTTAAGAATAAGCTGGAAATAATATTTTATTTGTTAAACTGTTGTTATTAACTAAATAATGATAAATTTGGGCATTAATATTAGAGTGTTTTAAACAGCTGTACAATAGGGGTATAACCAAAATAAGAACGAACCTATCATTACGGTATGGGCAATGTTATACTGATATTAAAAATCGATATCAGGGGTCATTTCGGTCCAAAAACCTTCAGCACCGAATGCAATTTCTAAAACACCAAACATTTTTTTTTTTTTTTTTTGTCGCATAAATTGTAATATAAATTTTTATGGTGGGTATCCTTCCCTTGTACCGTTTTTTTGATTTCTTTTTTTGGAATACAAGGAATCGCCATTTCATAAAAAAACACAAAATGCAAAGACCAGCATGGCTTTCGACGTTAGAATTATGGATTTCCTGTAAAACTGGAAAAAATTATAAGCTAAAAGTTCATCGCGATCGGTGCCGAACCTTTTTGAACGCTCGCGAAAAAAGGAAGGCACATTTCTTCATATTTTTTTATGCACTATCTCATTACGATAGGTCCTTTTTGATATTTGCAAAAAAATGCAAATGGTTATATCCCTACTGTACAAGCACAGGAAAAATGGCTTACAAGCAATCTCATTAAATTTAAAATAGTGTGTGTATGTATATAAATAAGCTCTTGTGTTGAAAATAATACTTCCAACAATATTTGTTTTTTATTTTCGATAAAAATATTGAAGTATTGACCAACACAGCAATAGAACAAATGTAGTTGTAAAATAAATCTAAATAAGAACAAAGATACAATAGAATATTAAAACTGTAACAGGACATGCAAGTCATGTTTGAAGGATTTTATTGTAGACATCGACAAAGGCAAACTAGCATAGGGAGAAACATTTGGGGCTTTTTATAAATATCGTCATAATTTTAACCTTAGACCAGTGAAGGGCACATTTGCAAATCCTATGTACGCGTGCATAGGAATAAAAATGCTGCTTGTGTGACGTCGACACATGTACACTATAAACTTCTTTGTGTGGTCTGTAACAATGTACGTTTTGCTGTTGCTTTGTTGTTTTTTCGTCAACACAAGCATAAATGTGATAGTATGTGTGTGCCCTTCACTGCCTTAGACTGATGCTTATAATAGGGTGTTTTCTCTTTAAACTCCCCCTTAGTTATTTAACTACACTGCTGATAAATATTTTTACATTTTTTGTATATGGGTGAAGACAACTTTTTGAAACGTCACTCCAGCAAGCAAATAAGCTTGCATTTTGGGCCCATGTTGTTCAAAGTTATCCTTTTGGTTACTAAGAGTAGAGCTAGTTGCGCTTAAAGCCTTGTAATCTGTTAAAAATATTTAAAAATGTTGAGCAACATTGATTATTTCACACGAACATTTTGACATGTGTCACTGTTACCGCCACTGCCAAGCCGCACCTCGTTATTAAACTTTTGTTGAAGTGGCAACACTTATATTGTCAAAATAGTAAAATGTCAAAAATTGTTTTTCAAGCGGGAATGTTTTGCTTAAGAACACATTTTTTTCTGTAGTTTCAATTTTAATTTGTATTCACATCTGTACTGTATATTGTATGTTTAACCTATTTTAATAAGAAAAGGAAGCTCCGAGGCCAAACTAAAAAAGTTTGTAATTTTGAATTTAAGTTACCATATTTGTAAACTTTGATTTGTGTTATATTTATCTAGGAATTTCAGCGCCATTTATTAAGATTTGTGAAAATAAAAGTATGTGTAATTGATCGTTCTAAAACTCAGTTTGGTGTTAACAATCTTTATTGGTACCAGGAGCTTGGGTTGCTTCGCCCAACAGTCACTGTTACTTATCTGGCGAGTTTGCACAATTTGACGATTTTATTTCTTTAAAGTAAACCACATTATTTTTCGTATGTAAACAAGCTCCACATGTTTATAAAAAGTTAAGTACCCAAGAAGCAATTTTGCTGGAAATCAAGTGCAAAACAATTGATATTCAAGTTCGAATTTCATGATTTTAATTACTTGCTGGCATTACGTTACATTGTTCTATTGTGCTCGATGCTTTTGCTATTATTTACCGTTGTTTATGTCACTGTAGGGTTCTTTGTTAACATCCCAGCCAGCAAAATAATCCGACGTCGTTCAGATATCTTAGGGAAACGTCGGCAAAAAAGTCGGAATCGTATACGAATTCTGTCAGATTTCTGACCCAAAAACTTATGGAGTGGTTGACACGAATTCTGACAGACATGTCGTGGAAAATTTTGGTTTTTTGTCGGCATTTCTGATAGATATCTAACAGAAATCTAATGAAAAAGGCATGGGAAGTTCTGATGTGTTAGCCGAGATCTTTTTGCTTTCGAACTGATAGCTGAAAGAAATAATTTTATTGCAAAATATGTACATAATTATAAGTTTTACACGTACGTACCTTTTTATGCTTTTTATCTTGAACAAATAAAATAAAATTAAAATTATTTCCAACTGAATAACAATTGTCATTATTTTAAAAAAAAAATATTAAGTCTCTTTAGACAAATATGAATGAATTCCGTCGGAATTCTATTGGACATATCTGTACATAAATTCCCCCCGATATATCCATGCGAAATCGATCAGAAATCGGCCAGACAGTAACAATATTTAATGTCTGACAGAAATCTGAACGAAATCTCTAAGAATGAAGTCAGACAGTTGCACGAAATGTCTGATTCCGACAATGTCGAAGTATTTTGCTGGCTGGGATTCTACTTGTTTTGAAAACACAAGCACTAACAAAGCTATACAGAAAACTTTTCGAATGATGCTTGATTATACTTAAGGCCGTTACACACTATAACACAAAGTCTTTCGTATTTTATGAAAATGCTTCCATGTTCTTATTATTGTTTATACATTTTCAAAAAAAAAATAACAACTTATCATGACAGGGTTGCATTTTCATAAAATACATAAGACTTTGTGGGATAGTGTGCAATGGCCTTTAGTGAGAGTGAATTTTTTTTTATATTTGTTTTATAATGTATGTTTACAATTAAATACAGTGATTGGACCATATAACTTTCAAAACATTTTGCGTAGCTCTCTAGTTTATTTCTAGTTTTTGTAAAGATCATTATCGTTTATGAAAAATTTATGATTTTTGTTTTTTTGCTTATAACATATTTATTAATATTACTTTAAATAGATTTAAACTTTGTAAAATTATTAGTTATCAAAAAGTAATTTCATTTTTTGGGAATACAAAATTTTAATTTCAAAAGATTTTGTTATCCCATCAACAATAAATTTCAAGTGTTTTTATCAAGAATAAAAACTGGGAATTAAGTACGAATAACAAAATCTTTTGAAATTATTATTAGTTATTTTAATATAAACCTCATTAAATCCAAACCCCTTTTAATCGTTTTATTTTTCTTCTTTAACCTCATTTAATCGAAATTTCTTTATTTCAAAAAATTCCTCTTATTCGTAAATTTACTTGCTTTTTTTCTTAATTCATTTTCTTTTTTGTTTTTTTTTTTTTTGTGAAGTTATGAAGAAGTACTTGTAATTAAATGTTTTATAATAAATTGTTTTCATTAATCATATAAAATTTATTTTCAAAATCACATGAATATTTTTAATAGAAATTGTACTTAGTAAAAGTTTTTTAGACAATTTTATATTTTTTAAGTTTTGTGAGAAAAATTTCTCTTAAAGTACTTAAGTGTAAATTATTTGGTATTTAGCTAAAAACCAAACTTTTATAATTTCTTAAAACCACGTAATAATTTTGCTTAACAAATTTTTTAATTGTTTTAAAAGTTTGTTGATGAAAGTTTATTCTGAGTGAATTTAAAAAATTTAAAAGAAAAATAAATAAAAAATTTAAGCACACAGAAATTTAAAAGCATTTTTATATATAAAATGTTGAAAAGCTTTGCTATCTCAAATAAAGCACTATAAAAATGTTGATAATTTTTTAAGGGCATAGTTTCCACTAAGGCCACTTCCACTTAAACTATATATGTAGCGGATTTTCATCTTGCTAAGACATGAAAAAAAGAACTAAGAAATTAGTCTTCTGGGGCTAAGTGAAAGACCGTGTCTACGCGGATAATCCCCTAACGTTGGAGCATTTTAATGCCGACATTCGTCAAGTTATCAAGTTACGCAATACAGTGCGTAACGCAAAGGTCCAATATAAAGAAATAAAAGTTTAATCGAAACTATAGTTCTATGTTATTTAACTTTATTTTGGATTAGCTTTTACTTTTAGACGCATTTAGACTTGTATAGGCCACATAGTCCGCGGACCCATATATGACATCCAATAAATGCCCTGGAATGAAATCTCTCAGGCCATCGTACACCAGATTTTCCACGTAACTCTTGGTAACGAATAACCATTAACAAATGTCAAAAGAGAAATATATATAAAGCTGATCGTGTAACTTGGGAGAATGATCTAGGTGGCCATTTGACGTCACCAAATCGTGAAATTACACCTTCTGACAACTTCCCATGCAATAAAACCAAAATAAGTCGTGCTGTATGGCTCATGGCACCGTCTTGTTGAAACCACATATCGTCCAGTTCATAATCTTCAATGGCGGCCAAAAAAAAAAAGTCGGCTATCATACGGCCATAGCGTTAATCGACAAATTCGGGTTATCCGTCACACATTCACCAACAGAAGCTATATTATGCATTTGCACAGCCTACATCTGTAACGCTTCCAGTCTCTTTAAATTTCTTTATAATCTTGCCAATTCTTTGCAAAGCATGTCAGTCAGTTATGGCGACCATAATCGCCCCGTAATGCTAGAAAGGCGGCTACGTTTGAACCACCACTTTTGTAGGAAGTTTTAACCAATATTACGCATACGTCGATTGTGAAGCGATCCATATTCGTAAATGGAAATATTACACTTCAGATGACAGATATCTAACAGCTGACAGCCTTGCCACACGGCTGGTTTTGAAGCCACTAAATAACATGTATCTTCGTAGCAACAGAGATGTTTTAGATCGATAGTAGTTGTTAAGTTGTCATCAAATTTGGCCAGCATATTTCGTTAGTTGTCAGAGGCATGGGTTGATAAAAGTATGCAGTTTGGCTATTTGACATTGTGTTGTAGCCCAGGAAGTACAACCCTAAATCAGTACTGATATGGTACTGCAGTTAATTATACGTATTTTCATTTCCCTACACACATGGTTAGAACAACATACCATACCAGGGTGTCTCAAAATTAACGCAAGATTTTAACTAAATAGAAAATACAGTTTTCGGTGTTTTTATCTGGGATTGCAAACACTTTACTGCACAAATAGCGACAAATTCAAGTCTGCCGTCTATTCTGGGAAACACTTTAGTAAGTGTTGAACGCTACTCTCGCTTTATTTATTCGATTATTGCTGTTATTCCCCATCTTTGCTAAGAATAATTCTAAGCTTACCAAAGGATTCGACATCCTCTATTGCCTCGTTGTTCAATATGAGGGGAGAAGTATTTGTTAAACCAATACGCATTTTTTTAATTTTACTGATGTTAAACACACTGCTCTTACGTTTGTTGTTAGCTTTTGGAGCTCATCTCTGATATTGATTAAGCCCAAATCCTTTGCATAATCAATATCATTAATATAGTAATTAAAATTCCAGCGAATACCTCGATCGGAGTCCATATTAGTTTGCGAAAGAACACAGCCTACACCACATGTAGTTCGCAAAGGTTAACATAACCTTTAAAACTAACGACGGACTCTGAATCTGTGTATAGCCCTTTCACTATGTTTATTTTCTTTGCCACTATTGCTTTTATAGCGATCGCAAACAAAATAGCGTAATGAGAAAACCGTATCGAATGCTCGTTCGAAATCTACAAAAACCGCTTTTCTGTTAAAACAAAATTAGTTTTGTCTAAAAGATTAACATTTTTAAATATTCCAAAGATGTTACTTCTGTAAAATATTTTTATTATTGATTCTAAATATGTGGAGATCTCTTATCTACAGTTTTATTTAAAAAAAAACTAGTTTTATCACTTTTTCGATTATTTATTAATATTTTTGTAATGGCAGCTTGTTTTTTTTTTCTTCCAAAAATGTTGACAGTTTTGGTAGTGAAGAGCACAGTTGTTAACCTAAGAACAAAATATCTTTCCACTTTGCCATTTTTACTTACAAAAATTTAGTTATAGCTTTTAACATACATTTTATTGTTGGAAACATTTGAATTGGTATGTAAATTAATTTGTATTTTAAGGCGGCATTTATCTGATGTCTTTCCAAAGATTTTTGTTGTCAGTTTAGTACACATATACATACATACAAAAAATATGAAAACTCACATTAACAAACATGAAAACTCCTGCAAACCAAACCAACGTGTTTGTTAGACATGTCTGAAAAGTCATCGTATAAATTCCCCCTAATTGTATTGTACTTTGCATTCATTTGCAAATAACTTTTGAGCGACTTTGATTACTATTATTAAATATTTGCAATATACATATTTCTGTTTAGCCACTTTCGATTCATATTACGTCAATAAAAAAACATACCAAAATTTGGTTAATCTCTCATTTTGTAGCCAGCTGAATGATTTATGTTCAAAAATGATGTCTTTTGTAATTAGATTATTTAAAGAAAATCATGAAAATTTCACGTTAGAGGCTGATTTTCATCCCATTCCTAGGATGGAGTTTGGCTGTTAGATGCTGAAACCGCTTCAGCTTCTTATTAAGAAAATTAGCATTTTGTACATCACCAAGCGATTAAATTGTATGTAGGTTTCAACACACTGTGACGCTGGTAGATGCATTGTGTACACTGAATGTTGAAAGCACCACGGCGTTAGGCGGTAGTCGTAACGACAGGTTAGTCCTAAGCACATCTGTATGTCTTTATAGCGTTATGTTGTAAATGCAATAAGCATAGTATCACATCGGTCCACAAGATAAGTCCGTTTAGTACAGCACAACATGATTTTTCTACATCGCTTATGCCTTAAAAAATCCGTTGTAAGTTTCACTCATTACACTTTGCAACAAAAAAAAAAAACCCCCCAGCCTCAATAATTGCAACACGAAATAAAACTGGATATTGGTACAGAAAATCTGCCAAAGGGTTTTGAAAAGTTAGCTCGGGTTTCTGAAATATCGGCCGCTAAAGTTTTTGAATTTTTTGAAAACGTATGAAAAGGTCAAAAAAAATATATTAAAAGTACTTCTGAGCTAAAATACTATTTCAGATGTCTTCAGTGGAATTGTATGGCGATTGTTTGCTTAGAATATATTAACCCTCTAACATTCAGTTTAAGGGGTAATTTTTGTCCCTTTGTAAACTTTTAAACCCACAAAAGTATACTTAAATGGCATTTAAGGGCCATTATTACAACTTGAAGTTAGCTAAAGTTAAGATTAAATTGACAGATAATAATGTGTTATCTGTCAAAAAGCGCCTGTTAACTGTCGGATAACAGCAAACGCCAAGTTATAATAATAGCCCTAAGAGGGATAAAAGACTAAAAAAACGTGCAATGTATGTAAAACGGGGTTTCAAAAATTAAAAAATTTCAAGACCCGGAATTTTTAAAATCCTTTTTACATACATTGCACGATTTTTCGGTCTTAGAAGACCCCTAGTTAAATTTGATGCAGAAAATAGTCGTTGAACATTTTAACCCTCTAAGTGCCTTTTTTAGCATACCATTGTGTGGAAGTTCAAAAAAGGTTAAGATTAATATATTCTAAGGAAAAAATCGCCATACAACTCTACTGAAGGCACCTGAAATAGTCTTTTCGCTCAGAAGTACATTTGGAATATTTTTTTGACTTGTACCAAAAGATGTTTCAAGAAATTCAAAAATTTAAATGCCCGAAATTTTGAAAATCCGTTTTACATACATTGCACGACTTTTTGGTCTTAAGTTTAAGACCCCTAGTAAAATATGAGGCAGAAAATATTCGTAGAACATTTTAACCTTCCAAAATGCCGTTTAAGAATACTTTTGTGGGGAAGTATAAAAAAGGACAAAATTATCCCTTTAAATGAGTGTTAGGGTTAATATATTCTAAGAAAAGAATTGCCATACAATTCTACTAAAGTCATCTGATAAAGTATTTTAGCTCAAAAGTACATTTACTATATTTTTTGGACTTATACCAAACGCCTCTTCAAAAGATTAGGGACCGATATTTCAGGAACCCGAGCTAACTTTTCAAAACCCTTTGGAAGATTTGCTCCACCAATAGTGTAGTTTCGTTTCGCATTGCAAGTATTAGGGCTGGCGGCGATGACCCGAATTGTTTTACACTGTGTTTTAAATGCATCAATTTTACTGATTGAAATGTACAGTGAGATTAAAACCGAAACCACTATTTCACTGCGAAGAAAAGGTAGTGTGTCCTTTACTATATTTTTTTTTTTTTTTTGCATTTCTCAAAAGTACCAGATGCATCTTTTTCAAGAAGCACCCTATATTTAAGACTTAACTTTAAAACCAAATAAATTTTAGCAAATTTATCTTGAAATAATTTATTTCACAGCCACTTGAACTTTCATAAAATAATAATTTTCCTCACTTTACAAAACTACTATAGCCCTTTAACAGCAGCAGCAAAACAACAAACCATAATGGTCATAAATCATTTAAATAATTACTAAAAAAAAAAAATAATAAAACCTTCAGCGACTTTAAATTTTAAGACAATATAATTAACAGGATTTTTGTTTTGTTGTTAAATTTACATAAATTATTTTACTTTCCAGCTTTTGTTATTTAAATAATGTAAATTATTACAAGAAATTACAGTAAAAAGGGAACTACTTTGCTTTTAAGACTTGAAAAAAAACCTTCTAAATATTTGCCCACCTTATTGCAGCTTTGGCTGTGTGCTTAAGTGAGGAAACAATTGGTAAAAACAAACTTTCACGGTTATTATGAAGTTCAAATTATAGTTTTATGGTGTTTGCTTTTTTCTTTCAAATTTTAAATTTTTTGGGTTTTCTTTCGGTTGCCAAAGAAACAAATACTAAAAGTTAAACAAGGCGGTTTCTTTCGTGGCAATTGCAAAAGGAGAAGAAATGTTTTTAAATTATGCAATGATTTAAAGTTTAAGTGCAAGGTGTGTTGTTTAAAGTTGTTACAGTTTGATTTCAAGGAAATAACGGAAAAATTGCTATTTAAATTTCTTTGAAATTATACTAAATTTTGAATAGAAGCGCAGGTGATTTTATTGATAATTTTTAGGAAAGTGTTAAAAATTTAAAGGAAGTTGTAAAGCTTATTGGTATATTGAAGGTTTTACTATTTTAAATTTAAGTAATTTTAAAACGAAATAGTTAAGCAATTATGAAAATAAAAAAAAAAAAATTGTGGAAAACACTAAAAAACTAACACTGCCGTATTCATAAAAAATAATTTAGATTTCAGATGTATTTAAAAACTAAATTTTCATAAAAATGTTCCTTAAAAAAGATTTTAAATCCAATTTAGTTTTTTATGAAAAGCGGCATAAAGCAATAAACTTGCAATTTATTTAAATATTTTCAGTATTTATTACACAACAGTTTATATACAAATCAATTTTCTTCTTCTTCAACAAAAGACTTAAGCTACAAACTTACAAAAATATTAATATTCTAACCTTTGAAAACAAAAGACTTAAGACACAAACTAAGTTTTTATAAAAATCTCAATAAAAGCTACAATACTACCATGTCCATTAACACTTTAATTTCGAACATAAATACAAAATGCAATCCCCGCTTGATGTGCACACACTGTACTGCTATTAAATTATGACAAACTCTTAAGGTGATGCCTTAATATGAGGCTTACAGATGACGCATAAAACAAATGTTAATAAAATTAAATCTACGATTAAGATGGTCAGATATATAAATACAAGACAGCAACAATAACACCAAAAAATCAACAGTAAACAGCATAAATATGGAAATTTTCGAAACAAGTTTTTACAGACATCACAAAAAAACTTAAATCAAAAACCCCTTAAAATTTGTTTTCATACTTATTTATTTATTTGTATTTTGTTTAAACTTAACGAAGAAGATAATCACAAAACTGCCAGTGGCTTTAAATGAAATGACAAGTGTTTGTTGTTTTCTTATGACTCTATAAAAAGAAATAGCTTCAAATATAATAAATATTATAAACATTATACATTATTATATTATCTTGTTTTAACACAAGACCGGCACATTTTTTTTTTGTACTAAATAGATTCTTGTTGGCTGAAGAAATAAAATTATAAATTCAATTTTAAAGACTAACTATTAATTTGAGGATTAAAACTCATAAATAATCATGATTAATAATAAAAAGATGGCACGATTATTTCGTATAGACCTATAAAATTAAATATGACATTTAAGTTATTTATTTTTTTGTTTTTATTGTTAATATGAAAAAAGTTGGTTAAAACTTTCGTTGGGTTTTTCCTTAATTCTTCTGTTACTTAAGGCGATGACTTTGAGAATACACGAAACCAAAAAAAACCAAGGTTTTAAGGTTATGACATTAGTTCAATGACATTTCTTTAAAGAAAACAAAAATTAATTAGTATTGTGGTTAATTTTTGGACGTTTAATGGGTTTTAAATCCATATTTTCATATTTCAAGCAGGCTAAAGTTTATTAAATTTAATTTTCATTAGATTATTTTTATGAAGAAAGGAATATTACAACATGAAATAAATTAAAATTTATTGATAATTTTTTATTCTTGACTGACCGGGGAATCGAACCCACGCTCACGGACAAGTGGATTTGACATGTTTTGATAGAGACCACACTATCTCTTAAGAAATCTTTGCCGTTTAACACTCACCAAACATCCATCTTTTAACCAAATGGTATTTTATCTTTTAACCAAATGGTATTTTAACTTTGGTTGATCGTAATTTGCTTTAAATGATCATCTATTTTAATTGATTTACTATTCTTCCTTAATTCTGTTCTTCATAAATTTTGTCAAGAAATTTTAAGTCCAAAGTACAATTTTTCTTTTTTCATGTTTTCTGCCTTTCTTTTTCTCGGTGACCTTTTTGAGCACAACTGGAAGTCGCATTGAAATCATTTGAGCTGTGATTTTTTTTTTATTTCCTAAACTAGTCCCGCGAAGCTCTTTGCTTGTCTGCGGGAAAGAAAGCAGAGTCTCTGGCGGGAATCGAACCCGCAACCTCGGCGCTAATAGACTAGCTCGCTACTTAGTGTGTAAGTAAAACATTGGATATAAGAAAGTTTTACCAAAACTTAAGATTGAGAATTTTCATTTAAAATATTTCTAAAGTATTCAAAAAGTTTAGCAGAAAAAGAATACCAAAAATATCGCTGCAAGGAAAAAGCCACAATGTTAAGTCAGCTTGTATGTCCAGCTTTTTCAATGATCGCTCTATACGTGCTGCTCTAGATGGGTTATCAATAGAGGAGTTTCATTTGTAATTAGGGGTATCGTAATAATTTGTTCTTTCTCATACATTTTTTCTAATTTTTCTTAACGACCTCCTGGTTCTAACTTCAAATCCTGCCTATTCTTTCACATATGACATCAGCATTGTCATTCATTTTCCTTTCATGATAGGCCAAGCCTTTACTAAGGTTGAAGCTATAAGGCAGAACATGAACGACAATCTGCGATTGGGGTCATGCGTTTAGGGTAGTATTTTATTTCTCGTAAGACCCAATACTGTATCTTGATCCATAGACGTATTGTGGAGTCTGCGTTATCTGCATCCATGGGTGTCATAGCTATTGAGGAATCAGATACTCTTGATGTTTTGGCATGAAAATCCAATGTGATGGTCGGTGGAATCAACATGTTTTTTAAGTGTCGAAAGAAGCATTCAAGTGTCTTGGTTTCTTAAAGCGGTGCAAGATCTACTTTAATCCGTCTGATCTCCTCATTATTTATACCAACTACATCCGACCGAAAATGAAATACAACTCCCACATCTGGGTAGGAGCTTCAAGGTCTATTTTAAAGTTTCTGGTTCTTGCGCAAAGTTGTGTGTTGAAGCTCATTGATGACAGTAGGGTATCCAGCTCTATTGACACATTGAAGCATCGTCAGAATGTGGGTTGTGCGTCAGTGTTCTATCGATATTACCACGGTAAGTCTTCAGCTGAGATGGGGGAACTTTCCCCTAATATGCGGGTACATGCTCGTAGTAACCGCCGTTCCAGCAGATTACACCAGTTCGTTGTCGACTGTCCAATGTATTGCATAAATCATTGGAGAAGTAATTCGTTTCTCGGTCGAACTAGACGTATGTATGTAGAACAGACTCCCGGCAGAAGTCTTCCCAGTCGGCTACAATTTGGAAAAATTCAAATTAAATGTCCACAAACAATACGCCATCTTTCCTTCTTCCCATTACTTATTTTCCTAATTCCAAGACAATGCATTGGATTAGTATTGATCGTCCCCTGAGTGTTGGTTCAAAGGTAAAAAAAAAGTCAACAAGCAAAACTGCCGGTTTGGGGCTACGTAGATTTCGTTCGGTGTATCGTTTAAAAGTATAATTGGCCCATATTTTTTTAAAAATGAGATTGATATTCAGTTTCAAAAGATTTGCATATCGGACGATGTTGGACAATTTTTTAAATCTAACCTTATGGTTTCAATAATACATTCTTCAGGTGCCTCATTGTTCCATGTTTCTAACACATTATTTCGCGCACAAATGATTTGAACTGGCCTCCATGTTCACGGGACTTAACAGCTCCTGATAGCTTTCTTTGTGGATATTTGAAAGAAAATTGTTTGTTTATATCCTAAGTGAAATTATGCATAATATATTTCTTTTGGAAAGCATTCAACAAATGATTGCTAAACTTTTTTATAAATAAACTTACTTGTCTTCTTTTCAAAATCTTCTCTAAATTTGAATCCTAAAAATATAAAAAGATTTTTATTTCTTCTATTGGTTCGATTTGTTGTTTTATCCAGACCATTACACCAGAAATTTTCGAAGTTATAAAAAATAAGTAAAAATGAGATGGTTTGTACAAAACAGAAAAAGTCTACTCTTAAGATAATCAAAGCAAAATTTTCAAATAGTACACTGTACGACACGATTTTTCACCCATGATCAAACTGACCAGATTCTGAAAATATCGCTTAAAGAAAACATGTTTCAATATGATCTCCTCCAACAAAACTATTTTTAAATAAAATTTTAAGCATATAATGATTCATTTAACAATATTATTGTCACCGACAACCACATTATGGCTGAATTAGTCCTTCATCAAGAAGCCACAACCATATTATGCTTGCCTCGGAACATGTTATGCACAAAAATAACTAAAACATGTGCAACACTTATAATAGCATGGTTGGTTTTTAACCATAGCATATTGCTCCTTGAAAAGAGGAAAATATTTATGAACATTATTGCCATATTTAACCATAACATGTTAAAAGGCAACCATAATATGGCTGTGGCTTCTTGATGGAGGACTAATTCAACCATAATATGGTTGTAGGTGACAATAATATGGTTACTTTATATTTGAAACTTTCTTTATTTATTTAAACCTGTTATTTCTCTGCGTGTGTCTCTCAGTTTTTATACCCACACCACAATAGTGGAGAGGGTATTATGCATTTATGCTGATGTGTGTAACACCTTAAAATATTGGTCCTAGACCCACCTTAGAGTATACTGATCGACTCAGAATAACTTTTTGAGTTGATCTAACGATGTCCGTCCGGCTGGCTGTCCATGTAAAGTACAGATCGCAATTTTCGAGATAATTTAATAAAATTCGGCACAGAGGTTCACATGGGCACAAGGACCAAGCCTGTTGAAAATGGGCCGAAGAAGGGCCACGAGGGGAGATATGGGGGCAATTTCTGCTCTCAGAAACTATCAAACCGTTTTTTGTGAAATTGCAAACATAGATAGATCCATATTTATATGGACACATAAGCTATGCATTTTTTAAAAAATAGGACTACCAGGGGAGATAGGGGCAATTTCTGCATCCCAGAAACTATCAAACCGATTGTAAAGAATTTCAAAACATAGAAAGATCACTATTCATATAGCCATACACTCTCGAAAATTTGTTTTTAAATACTGTGGTGTAGGGTATCATATGTTCTTTCTTTCTTGTTATAGATGAATTCAATTTTGAATGTGAATCCAACAGTCTATCACTTAGGAAATTTTCGATTACACCCAAAGCAGTTGATCGAGATGCCAAATTTTTTGCTTAAATACTTTTACTGTTCTAAGATGTAAATTGTAAAAAATTAGCAAAATCGATCCACGGGTTAAAACATGTTGTTCACGTTTCTTCAATTTTATACAATTTCATATATTGTTACTCTTAAATAATAATAGTTTATGAAAACGAGATCTAGATCTAAATCTAGAAAAACTGAGAGATAAGTATATTTTTTTCAAGCTATATTTTAAGAATCTGGTCAGTTTGATCATGGGTGAGGCCAAAAGTGGAAATTTGTCGTACAGTGATATACTCTATATATATTTTCTTAATTGACTTAGTTTTTTAGTTTTAGTTTTTTACCATGTTTTAAATGTCCAAGACGGAAAATTGTAAAAGAATTTTTTTAAACTTTTTTAATTTAACATCATGTTCGACTTATATCCTCAAGATTGTCTAAAACTTTTTGTCGATATCATACCAGTCTTTATTTTAAAAATTATTATTAATCAATTTATACAGCATATAATACCATTTTGGTTCTTTTAGAAATAATTTGAATAAATTAAAGCAAAATTCTATGTTTACACTTGATAAAGATTTGACTCCAAAACTCAAAAAAGCGTGACCACTAAATTGATCAACCATTAAGTTTTTTTTTCAAAAATTTTATTGATTTACTATAATTTAATAGTTAAACAAATTTGAGCAAATGTTATTGATAAACTGGTTAATGCTGTTTCATTAAGCAAACGTTGTGTAAAATCAATTAAATGTTTTATGTAAATTGTGTTACGAGGGATGTTCCAAAATAAGCCAATACAACAAATTTTTAACAAAATATTCTTTTTCATCAAACCAAAGTCTCAGACCAATTTTTTATGCTTACAAATTCACTATGATTTCTTACTTTTGATGGCTCCTAAAAAAAAGTACTAAGCAACGAGGCGCCTTAAATCTTAAAACATGTATGTATGTAAGGGGCTACCAAAATGCAAAGTGGAAACCATATACGTCAGTTCGGCTTATTTTAAGACCACCCTCGTAACATATGTGGCGTAAATATTTGTTAAGTGTGACCGTTATCTGAAAAATAAACCCAAAAAATTTATTAAGCTATGTTTACACCTACTTAATATTTGATGTCCTACACGTAACCACTAGTTTTTTTTTTTAAAAAAATTTGCTTTTTAAAAACATTTATAGTCACACAGATAATAGTACGAACTCCCTTTAAAATTGGAGCTTAGGACTAACCTTGGATTTCTAATCGATATTTTTGCTTGCATTTGCAAGGCAGCAGCATGCTGTCAAAATCAAACTACAAAAAGTTCGGGTCACGATCCGCTTATTATACTTTTACACCTAAAAATTAATCTGATAGCACAGATAATTATACGCACGATGCAAAATAGAAAACGGTCCTTTTTAAATAAGTAGATTTGCTTGACATCCACCCAAAATTTCCCCACGAGTTGAGCGATTTATAAAATATATTGTTAGTAAAAATCTTTAAACTCAGCCGTGGAAATTCGAAACACTTTGGAAAATTACCACAATATTAATGTTCATTCAGAAACAGTGCGGAGTCTATTGCAAAAAAGCGGATTCCATAGCCGCTTACCAAGAAAAAAAAAACATTTATTAGGGATGTAAACAGAAAAAAGCGACTCGACTTCGCAATGAACTATGCGGACAAATCAAAAGTCTTAAATTTAAATAATGAAATAAAACGTTGCTGCATTGGTTTTATTTACGGCACCAATTACTCGCAATGATATCTCAAGGATCATTGGCATATCCGGTATTTGTGAGAGCTAGAGAGACCCACCGAGCTGACTACCCGTGACTGTCAATAGCAGCTTTATTGCAGTACCCGTCGCGACCTCGGCGGAACTTCTCCATTTGATGGTCCGAATTTTCGATGACGCTGAGGCATAATTGAGGTTTTATGCCGTTAATGTGGCGAATTATATCATCCTGTAGCTCTTGAATTGTTGCTAGCTTATCGGCGTATACCTTTTCTTACAAATAACCCCAAAGAAAGAAGTCCAAAGGTGCCAAATCACATTAATTTGGCGGCCAATTGACATCGCCACCACGTGAGGTGTGGTTCACATTCAACATCTGCCCTTTATTTCAAACAAGATCATTTAAACGATGTTGTTTGAAACAAATGAAGCATTTAACATTTAATTACACTATACATTTATCTTCTTACAAATAAAATTGAGTAAATCAATAGAAATTGTTAAAGACAAGGCCACGCTTTTTTGGATTATTTCGTTAAATATTTGTTAGGACCGAAAACAGCTTTAGAAACAAAAAATGTTTTACAGTTTTTGTGAAGTTGAAGTAATTCAACCAGATTGCATTTGGAGCAAAAACAATTTATAACAAAATTTTAAAAAACACCGCTAGTAACGACAGATTCTTAATAATTAAAAAAAAAAAAAAAAAGAGTCCCGCTTTGTTGTTCTTAGTGATTTATTTGTAAAACATTTGGAAAAAAAACTTTGTTATTTTATTTATTTGTAAGTTTCTACGAATTTGTAAATTTTTGCTTATACTGATAATATTTTAACTTTCAAACACAAAATATTAAAAAAAAACAAGAAATTATATTATACATCAACAAACAAAAGACTTAAGAAACAAACATCTAATATCAAGTTAGATGTAAAAACAAAATAAAAACTTGTCCTGTTTCTACTTTATTTTTTTAAGCTTTAAAATACAAAATTCAGGGTGATTATTTATTTTTTTAAAAAAATTCCAAAGATTATTTTAATAACATTTACAATTTAAAAAAAAAATCCAAAATACTTTCGAACACTTGACATGATGATTGTGGCGAAGAAAAAGTAACACAAATTATTTAACCATGAATTTTTCGTCTTTGATTGTGTTTCTTTTTACATTGTTGTTATTTAATTTATACAACTTCAATAAGAAACAGACATTTTGAAGTTATACATTCCTTTATAAAAAAGAAGTTGTTGAATAATTTTGTATTTATAACTTATGTTAAAATTAAGAAAGAAAGAAATAAAAAAAGGTTTTTAAGTTAAACTTGTATTAACACCCTACAAACTTGAAATATTAATTTTAAAAAGAAATAAAATAAAGAAAAGTTATATTGAAATAATAAATTTAGAATATTTCGCTCATTTGTTGCAACGTCTAAGCTAAAATCAGCCTTTTCAAAAAATTCAAAAATTTAAATGCCCAAAATTTCGACAATTCATTTAACATACATTGCACGATTTTTTAGTCTTAAAAGACCCCTAAAGTGCCGGTTTAGTATACTTTTGCGGGGAAGTTAAAAAAAGGAAAAAATTATCCGTTAAAATGAGTGTTAGAGGGTTAATACACTATATGAAAAGAATCGCCATACAATTCTACTGAAGACCTTTAGCTGAGAAGTACATTAAGTACACTTTTTTTTGGCTTATACCAAACAAATTCATAAACTTTGGGGGCCGATATTTCCGGAACCCGAGCTGACTTTTTAAACCCCTTTGGCTGATTTGCTCTACCAATAGCCTATTTTAATTTCCAGTTCCAAGTGTTGAGGCTGTTTTTTTTTTTTGTTGCAAAGTGTTGTTTGCTGTAGCCTTAAGTTGAGGCCATTTAGGATGATTATTCGCTTTTTCAATATCATTCATTAAACTGCTCCTACAAGATCCCCTTGGTCGGCCTCTATTTCGCTGCCCTTATGGATTCTAATCAAGAGGCATTTTACATATGTATATCGTTTTGGGGCTTTCATACACGTAGAGAAAAAACATGTTTAAATATGGCCACCTCCTACCAAACTATTTTTAAAGAAAATTTTAAACATATTATGGTTAATATAACCATATAATTGTCAGCGACCACCATATTAAGGTTAAATTAGTCCTCCATCAAGACCCCACAACCATATTATGGTTGCCTCCAAAAATATTATGGTAAAATATGACAATAATTTGTTTTAAAATTAACAATAGTATTTTCTTTTCCAAGAGCAACATACTATGGTTGAAAGCCAACCAAGTAAGTGTTTAACAAATTTAAGTTTTTATTGATCATAACATGTTTGGAGGCAACAATAATATGATTAGGACTTTTTGATGGAGGCCTAATTTTACCATAATATGGTTATCGCTGACAATAATATGGTTATAATAAACATAATATGCTTAAAATTTTCTTTAAAAATAGTTTGGTTGGAGGCGACCATATTTTAGCATGTTTTTCTCTCTGGGTGTAGGGTATGCCCAATCCACCTCCAGTTCCTTTCTCTTAACTCTAGGCTTAAAGGTTCTTGCTTGCACCTCAGTTATAGTTCTTCATTAGTAATCCAATTGCTGGGCCACCTAAGAATGTACATCAAGTATTGGTAAATAAAAGATTGAGGTTTGTGCTGCTTTCTTCTGATTCCAACCAGGCTTTGCAACCGAACAGCAACACTGTTTTTACATTTGAACTAAATATTCGAATTTTCGTCTCTTCAGTGAGTTGCCATGTATATATCAAATATTCTTTAAACTTGCAAATGCTCTCTTATCCCATTTTCAGCAATTTTACTACCCAGGTAAGTGTATTCAGGAGCATTCTCAATCATACGGTTGCCTAGAGTAAAGTTAACATCTTTCATTGTTGGCCTTGGGCTTATCGACATTAACTTTAAGTCCTTAAGTTTCTGCCTGTTGAGATAGATCATTCAGCTTAAACGGCATATGCCGTTCTCTTCTTGACATGATTTGCGGATTTCTTCAAAAAAAATCAAACCGATGTCATTTACACTGATTTTAGCAAAGCATTCGATAAAGTAAATCATTTGCTTCTTGTAAAGAAACTACAATTAATTGGTTTTACGAAGCATTGCATAACATGAATATACTCATATTTATCAGATAGGATGCAAACCGTTTGCTTTAAAAGCAGTTATTCTAAAAATATTAATGTTCTTTCTGGAGTACCTCAAGGAAGCCACCTTGGACCGCTGCTTTTCTCATTGTTTATTAATGACTTGCCTAATGTAATAAAATTCTCGAATATTTTAATGTATGCTGATGATGTCAAAGTTTATCTAACCTATAACCAACTTTTAGACCACCATCGACTTCAAAAGGACTTAAACTCATTTTATGAAAGGTGCAACATCAACTTTATGGATCTGAATTTAAAGAAATGTAAAACAATGCGCTTTGTAAGAAATAACCCGATTGTTGCTTATTTTTTTCTGGGTGATTATAAAGTGGAATTAGTTGACAGCTTCCAAGATCTTGGTATATTATTTGATCCTAAATTGAGTTTTACTCTGCATTAACAGCTATAATAAAAAGAGCAAGGGGCTCACTGGGTTATATAAAACGTTGGGCTAAAGAGTTTAATGATCCGTATATTGGTAAAGCATTATTCATGGCACTAGTTCGACCTATTCTTGAATATGGATCGATAATATGGGACCCTATTTACGAAATCCATTCCAATGCCATTGAGTCGGTTCAAAAACAATTCCTGTTGTTTTGTCTTCGTGGATTACGTTTTAACCCCTTAAACTTGCCTTCATATGCTGCTCGACTTGCTCTTATTAAACTTCCTACATTAAAAAGTCGTAGAACTATGCTTAATGTGTCATTTTTATTCAATGTTATTAATGGTGACATCTGCTGTGGATTTTTGATTAATGATATTTCTCTCAACATTCCTCAACGTCCATCCCGGAATTACATACCATTGTCAGTTGCATTTGTTAGAGCTAATTATGCTAATGCTGACCCTCTCAGGAGAATGAGCAATGCATTTAACAACTTATATAGATTTATCGACTTTTCATCAAATCCTAATGCTATAAAAAGGGCAATAATCACATTTCTCAACACTTAGTAATTTTTCTTGTTAATTATGTATAATATTTTTATGTGTATCATTTTGTAAACAATTATTTTTTAAATTGTCTGTAAGGAATAAAATTCCATAGACATATATTAATATATATTAATAAATAAATAAAATGAGCACACTATCATCTGCATAATACAGATCGTTCAGATCTTCCATTGTACGTGTATTCCTCGTTATTCCCCTGTTAGGGCTAAGGTCACTTGCCCCGGTAGGCTAGCTAGTAGTGAGCTAGTCTATCAACCCCGCGCTTGCGGGTTCGATTCCCGCCAGAGACTCTGGTTTCTTTCCTGCAGACAAGCGTCAAGCTTCGCGGGGATTAGCATAGTGAATTAAAAAAAAAAAAAAAAGTTAACACTTCGCCTATTACTATTAGAAACAATAGTGGATAGAGTATAAATCCCTGCCGTACCCCGGGCCCGGATTGGTTGGTATAGGGAATTATTATGTAGT
Organism: Pollenia angustigena; assembly: GCA_930367215.1. Classification (NCBI taxonomy): domain Eukaryota; kingdom Metazoa; phylum Arthropoda; class Insecta; order Diptera; family Polleniidae; genus Pollenia; species Pollenia angustigena. The sequence goes on along the minus strand of OV884057.1, from coordinate 179,518,554 downwards.
ACTCTACATTTTCTTAAGTTACAAATCTGTTGCGGAACACCTTTGCGCAACCATGCGTGCCATATGCTTTTATAGCTAATTCGGTCAAACGCCTTTTCAAAGTCGACAAACACCAGTTTTAGAGATTCCAGTATTTCCTTGACCTGCTCGGCAATAATGCAAATAGTTGTAGTAAGGTCGACATTTTAATTTTTTTGGAGTCTGAAGCCGGCTTATTGTTTTCTTAAGGTTTCGTCAATTTTACTGTCAATTTGAACAAGAATAATTGTACACAGTACATATGACAACACACTCAAAAGCATTATGCCCCTCCATTTATTACAAACGGTTAGTAAATGGAATTAATACCAAAATATTATTTTTTTGAACTAAGGTTAAACATTTTAGAATTTAGTACAGTTTAGTCTAAGAAAAGCTTACAACAAATTAAACAACAAATCAGAATCATCTTACAAATAAATAAACAAATCCAGTAGAGGGCTTTTAAAACCACCTCTGATCATCTCGTAAACCATGTTCAAAGAAAATAGAAGAAAATTTATTTTTTTATATTGCCGAACTAAATTTATTAAACAAATCGTATTAATTAGTTAAAACTATTAAAAAAAAATACTGAATAAACCAAAAGAAAATATAATAATTAAGTGATAAAAAGTTCGTTAACCCACAAAAAGTGAAGCAGGAGATTAGATGCAAGCAAAAATTTACTAACACAGTTTAAGTCAATATAAATGTGTTACATATTAAAAATATTTAGCTAAATTCCCCGCCTCTTAAATAACAGAAATAAAAGACTTTATAAAAAATAAAACAAACTAAATGTTTAAGTTAAATAAGCTGCTCTTTATAATATTTCTTTAAACAGTTTAAGCCAACGACCAAATATGAAATCATCTTCTTCTCTCTTTTGTGTATGGTTTTGCTAACACTTTTATTTTCGTTTTTTATCTTTGTTTATTTCATACTGTTTTTGCATTTCTTTTTTATTTATTTATTTTTAATTTAATTAATTGTTTTATTTTTACTTTCATAAGCGTTAAGTAAGTATTTCATCAAATCTTTCTCATCTTTCTGCTCCAGCAGTAGGTGTAAAGAATGACTTTGAAAAAAAAAGAAAAAGAAAAACGATGCTTAGAAAAATGCCGAAACGATAATAATTTGAGTTTAAATTTTATATGAATGAATGAAAGTCTTATTATGTATGTCTATTTCAAAATAACAAAAGATTTTGAAGAAAGTTGTTAAAATATAAATTTCATTTAGATTATTTTCGTTATTAATTTTTTTAATATTAAGATATTGAAAGGTGTGAAGTTTAAAGTTTTCATTTTATTACAATAGTTGATGGTTCATTTTAGTTTTATTAATGGGCCTTTTCCACATAAAGAGTATAATATATGAACAAAATAACGGTAATGTGTTTTTGAAAGGCAAAAAGTTTTTATTTTAAAAAACTTTTGGCCTAGAAAAAATCAAAAGACTTAAGAACTAAACTTGTAAGTGTTGCCCTAACAGGAATATTAATTATTAAAAAAGAAAAAAAAAATATAGTAACACGTGCTTTATAGATACCAATTTTTTTTTTTTTAAAGATTAGTAGAAGATTTTGAAAAAGAACATAAAATAAGAGAATTTCTTCTCTTTGTGCCAGAGCTTGACATCAAATTCTTTTTTTCTTTTGTTTATGGATAATGAAAACAAATGTCTTTTTTTATATAAAAATTTTTTTAAATTGAACAATATTAAATATTCTTTTATGTGATGTTTCCAAATGACAGGCAAGTGATTGTGTAATCAAATTTATATGACAACCACTCAAAACACCAACAATAAACAGTGAGTTTATCTTTTCTTACATCCCCCTACAATTGGTTGGGTTCTTTCCGACTCGAATTGTAGTTGTAAGTGGGTTAAAAGAAAAAACAAAATTAAAAAACAAACCGCTTCATTCTATTGTCTTCGTAAGAAAACAACGAACTAAACCAATTTGCCAATTCAGGGGGGATGTAAGAAAAGATAAACTCACTGTTTATTGTTGGTGTTTTGTTTAAGCTTTGATATTGTTACAAGTAAGACTTAGAGTGTTTATAACTCTTATTCGCTTAAGGTTTTATTTGTTTAATATTTTTGGCTTTTCTAAAATCTTTGGAAAAGGTTTCCTGATGAGCTGGTGTAAGCAACCGGCGAAATGCGCATAGAGGCTTGCTTTCCCTCAACAATAAATTTCAGTGTATTTATCAAATATGAGAAACTGGGAATTTAGCACGTCATACGAAGATCGTATTAATAATAAACTTTGTATTCCCGAAAATAACTTTGATAATATAATTGCATGTGCCCGTGCATAAAACTGAATTGGCAAATTGGTTTAGTTCGTTGTTTTCTTACGAAGACAATAGAATGAAGCGGTTTGTTTTTTAATTTTGTTTTTTCTTTTAACCCACTTACAACTACAATTCGAGTCGGAAAGAACCCAACCAATTGTAGGGGGATGTAAGAAAAGATAAACTCACTGTTTATTGTTGGTGTTTTGTTTAAGCTTTGATATTGTTACAAGTAAGACTTAGAGTGTTTATAACTCTTATTCGCTTAAGGTTTTATTTGTTTAATATTTTTGGCTTTTCTAAAATCTTTGGAAAAGGTTTCCTGATGAGCTGGTGTAAGCAACCGGCGAAATGCGCATAGAGGCTTGCTTTCCCTCAACAATAAATTTCAGTGTATTTATCAAATATGAGAAACTGGGAATTTAGCACGTCATACGAAGATCGTATTAATAATGAAATTTAATTTCCATTATCTGATATTCTTGTTTCTTTCCATTGAAATATAATCCAGTAAGAAAGTATAGTCGATCAAGCCCGACCATATGATATCCTACAGCACACTATATAAAAACATTTGCTGCTAGTGCACCCTATTTGAGACGCACGGGCAATCATGGACCCGCCTAAACAAAACTTTGTTATGGGATTCAGATTCATGTTAACGTTCTTTGTGCCAAATTTTGTTTAGATATCTTCATCTATATTAGTTTTTTTACCAGAACAAAATTTTGTGATGACATATTAAAAGTTATTTACGCCAATTTTTATGTTAATACCAACATTTATAAGGAAGTTATGGCATTAAAAGTTATTTTCGCGAGCAGTATTTGTGTAGGAGCTACCCAGGAAAAACTTTTTGATTTTTAGTAATAGGTGGTAGTTATTTCATACATTACCTGGTAAGTAGTTGTCATTACAATTGTCATTATTCTGAAAACTTCAATAAGTACTTACTACTTATTACTTCTGTTATTTTCACTACTGAATATTTGCTTACTGGTAATGTACTCAATAACTAAATACTTATTACGTCTATTACCTAGTGATTTTTTGGCTTCTGGTAAGTTTATTGTAAGTACTTACAATTCCACTTACTAGTAGTTAAATAATAACTAGGTATTCTAGTAAGTGTATTTTGTAAGTACTGAATTCTTTGGACGCCTCGAACAAAAAAAAGTAGTTATTCAGCCGAAAAATTGGTAGTGTTTATTTTCTCCAACATTATTTGCTAACTTACCAGGTAAGTAAAGTTTTTGCTGGGTATGGTCAAATATGGACCGATTTCAATAAAATTTGGTAAGATTATTTTAAATGCAATTGAAAATGTTTGGACCAAATTAAATATAAATACGATCGTAATAAAATGGTTTATGCACGCAGAGAAAAAACATGTTTTAATATGGTCACCCCCAACAAAACTATTGTTAAAGAAAATTTTTAACATATTATGTTTAGTTTAACCATATTATTGTCACCTACAACCATATTATGGTTAAATAAGGTTTTCTTCAAGATGCCACAGCCATATTATGGCTGCCTCTAAGCATGTTATGGTTAAATATGACAATAATTTGCTTTTAAATTAACAATAGTATTTTTATTTTTTCCAAGAACAACATACTATGGTTGAAAAACAACCATGTTATTATGAGTGTTAAATTTATTTTAGTTATTACTTACCATAACATGTTATGAAGCAACCATACTATGGCTGTGGATTTTTCATGGAGGTCCAATTTACCCATAATGTGGTTGTCGGTGGCAATAAAATGGTTAAATGAAACATAATGTGTAAACAATTTTCGTTTAAAATGATTTTGTTGGAGTTGACCATATTTAAATATGTTTTTTCTCTGGGTCTGGGGACAAATAATCTATTCTCGAAAGAATCTTGCTTTGTGAAATTATAGACCGATTCGCCCCATTTTCAATAGGATTTCTGCCAATTAAATTCTATGTAACAAATTTTATTAAATTATCTTTTATATTGCTAACTGCACTATGCGCACAAAGTTTGCTGGACAGCCAGCCAGTTAGATCGACCCGGAAAGTGATTATGAGTCGATCGGTATACTTAAAGGTGGGTCTAGAACCGATATTTAAAGGTGTTGCAAACATCAGCACAAATGCATAATACCTATCCAACAGGCCAACCAGAGCAAAATGTTAATGAGTTGTAGAATAAGTTTAACTTAACATAGGAAATTTTCCACAACATGAAAACAAAAATTATTTTTAAAGCTTTCGGACTTTTTGTTTGTTTCGAAGAGTGAACAGTGCACAATTTAAAAAAAATAATTAAATATTAGATATATAAGTTAAAAAAAACTGTTTGTAAATATGCCATATAAATTTAAATAGAGTTTGCATTCTTTACTAACGAATGTATTCTTATTATCGATTAGACAAGTATTTTTCTGTAAGTTCGTTCTATAATTAGACTTTTTAGCTTACATTATATTATAGACAAGTAATATTATCGCAAGGGATCAGTTTTCATTATTGAATAATTGTTAATAAGCCTTTTATAATAGTTATCACAAAACTTTTTTAAGCTTAAAACTTATGTTAGTACCCAGCTAGCATTTTGTATCATAATCTAATTATTTAGGAATCAGCTTAAAGGGCAAAATATCCGTATATGAGCTCATTTTTTAATCATTAATGATACTCTCGTTGTAAGAAAATGGTACCCTAGCGATGAATCACCTGAAAGAATCATTTGTGATACAATTTTCTGATTCCTTTTTGATCATTTTAATGTTAGTCTTTCCAATCATTATTTTTTTTGACTCATTTTTTAATCGTAAATTTTATAGTTTTTGATTATATGTACTTATGTATGTATTTCATATTATTTTCTAATTGTCATGTTTTTTTTAATTTTTCTACGAAAAATAAGCACCATTATGGCTTTTGAACCAAACAAAAGTAATTGATTTTTCGCAAAGAAGTAAAGAAACAATTTGCACAAACATTTAAGTTTATAAATTGTCAATTATTTTTGGGCTTCTTTTTTAGCCAAGCTTTTTATTTGTTTAGTTGACATGAAAGTTTCTATTTTTATATTTTTTCATTTGGCAAAAAAAAAAATTTAAATATTTAAAAATCATTATTTAAACATATAAATGAATCATATATGAATCCTTTTTTTAACACTCAGGTGATAAATCAGTTTTTAATCATCAAAACTGAGCTGAAAAGAATCATTTGGGTGATTTTTACAAAAAATAATCAGCCAAATGCTAGCTGGGTATGGCTGCTACAAGTTATTTCTAAATCGTTTTGGTTTGTTGGGTTCTATCTCCACTATTGCGGTGTGAGTATAAAAATTTAAATATTCCCAGCGGTAACTAGAATGAGTAAAGAGGTCTAATAGAAGGCCTTGTTTAGCAGTCACAAGCAGTCAGAAGCCCTTCTCGCCGCATTCCATACTTATTTATTTTTTACACAGGTTGTCAATGGGCGCAAGGCCTTCCACACTTCCTTTAAAAAGGTCCTTTAAGAAGGTCACTAAAAATAAAAAGTAACTAAACCTGAACACCTTCCTTTCTCCCTTCTCAAAGAAGGGAGTAGCGTATGGGTACTGAATATTTCAAAAGGTCTTTTAAAAAGAAGTTTATACCTTCTAGAAGGCATACTTCTGAAGGCAGGATATCATGTGAAGCGAATCTTTTAGAAAGGAGTATAGAGGCCTTCAAAAAGGCCTGCCACTTGCGGTCCTTTCAATATTTACCGCTGGGTTGTAGTGGGTTCCCATAATTTACACCCTAAACAATCGGATTTACAAATATCCCGTCTAAGTTGATCAGCTTGCAGAGAGACCAGACTTCGGTCTTAATTTAGGCGTTAAGGCTGTTCGATAATGAATCAGTCAGTCCGTAGTGTTACAATTTAAATATATAGATAGTGAAAGCTAGAAGTTAGAATTGGAGAATACAGACATGATATTCTGAAGAAATAGAGTTATTTTTTGGGCTGATAATTCAAGAATTGTGTTGCCTCTTAACGTTATATGCAGGCGTAGTCAAAAAAAATATTTTAAATTTAATAAAGGCTAACAAAACAAATTTTGTATGAAAATTGTACTTAACAAACGGTTGTTTAATTTAATAATCGCTTATGAATACGGGGGTAGATATTGATTCAAAATTCTAAAATTATTTAAAAACTTCATTTGTTGAATATTAATTAATTTCTTTTTTATCCTATATATCATTTTACTCTGATAAAATCTCCTTATTTTTCTTTAAGTGTAATCGTTTAAAACAAAATTTGCATTCACATGCTGTTATACAAGTGTTAAAATTAGTCTTAATTACTTTTAACTGTGCAATTGTGTCAAAGTGTTAATATTTATTTGCTAACGAGCTAATTTAACTAAAATCTATAAAAAACAATACAAAGTATAATATTTAAATATGTAAATATCTCCAATTATTTTCCTAAGCACATATTTCAACAGTAATTTCTTTCACTTGGAAATGCATATTTACAGTCCAGTATGTTTTTAACACTTAAAATATTGATTTTTTTCTACTAATTTGCATTTTTAGCCAATAAATGCAATTATTATTAAATCTCATTAGACTGCATAAAAACAACAAATTTCTTCCTGTTTCAATCTGCATTATTCATAATAAAAGATACAGAAAAAAAATTAAATTGTCTCTATTGCTCCATAAGTTACCGTCATTTTATTTTAAAAAATTCCAAAAAAAATGTTTTGAGATAAGAAGTTAAATTAACTCAAACCCTATAAATTTAAACATATTTATGCATACTTATCAAAGTTATAAAAAATAAAGAAATAAAACGCATATAAATTATTCCAAAGTTCAGAAAAAATGCAGCAGTTACTAAATAAAATCAAGTGAAAAAGCCAGTGAGTACTCGAGTCAGAAAAAAAATAGTTCAACAAGAAACAAAACGGACAAAAGCTCAAGTAAAAGAAAAAAAATGAAAGTGGAACACATGTCGATTACATGTATTACGTGCCTGTAATTAGAAATTGAATTATAAATGTTTTTTTTTTTATAAACTTAACTTTATACGAGTGCAAGTATTAAAAGTACAAAAGTATTTAATTTGCATTTTATTAAAAGAGAGAGAAAAAAACATTTATTTTTTATACGTCTTGCTGTGTAATTGAAGTTATGGAATGGTCGTAGGTCTGCATAATTATTTATGTTTTTTTTTTGTACTCAATTTTGTACTCAACAATGAAAAAAAATGTTTAAAACTATGTAATATGTGCAGCAACAGAATATTTTGTAATACAAGAAAACTGAAACTGAAAGTTTTTTTTTTAAATGTTTTTATTCACAGAAAGTAAAAGTTTTCTTGGGTGAGTTTTAAACGAGGAAGTCTAAATAACTGAATGTATATGACGAAGTTGTTTTATAGAACCGAAACAATAACAGTAATTAATAAATTCCATTGATTTAAACAATGATAATCATTAAACGTTTTTAATAATAATGCAGTTAGAAAATATTGTGATTAATAAGTACGTACGTTTATAAAGGTATTTCAACCAAATAATCTACACACTTATTATTATGAAACGAACTGTATAGTTAAGTAAACAAATTTCTAAATAATTACCCCGTATTCATAAACGATTATTAAATTAAACACACTTTTATTAAAGAAAATTTTCATAGAAAATTTTTTTTGTTAGCCTTTTTTAAGTTTAAAATATTTTTATTAATACTGGTATTAGAAAATAAATTCTTCTTCGAGAAATATTTTTTTGGGCCTTAACGATATACAAATTTAGCGCATTTGTAAAAATTTTAAATTAAAATATTTTATTCACGTCTTTAGGGGAAAAAAATAAAAAAAGATATTAATTTACATTTTATTTTTAATTCAATTATGATATGCTCCAAGGCACTTTGGGTGCACTGCTACGTCACTTTTTTCACATTTGTAAATTGATCGGTTCATAATTTACCATACGACCCATATAAAGCCCACTCTCGAAAAACCCTTTAGTACGTCTAAAACCATAACAAATAATTCTATTGTTATAAATTTTGTTTTGTCACAGTTTTATATGACTAGAAACCACACTGTCAACATTCGTAAAGATCGGTTGATAATTTACCACAAGTTCAATATAATGCCCACTCCTGAAGTATCCTAGCTGCCAGTGGATGGTATCAAATATTTGCCATAGCCGAATATACACTCTAACTGGTTTTTCTTTCATATCCTGGGAGAGGATAATTTTACATTACTTGTTCAGTTTTCTATTACTGTAGCTATTGAAAATAGAACAAGTTCAAAAAGATAGAACTCATGACCAGTGAAAGCAGAACTAATCATCTAACTGCTATATAAAGAACAAGAAGGTAAAAAAAGTAATGAATAACTGTACATACTACATTATATCGAAATCATCTTACATTGTTATAACTACCACTAACCACGTTCATTGAGAATAAATGTGTGACTGGTGTCAATTAACCAATGAAATCCCCATGTAAAAGTGATAGGTCTTATTCATATAAAGTGTTAGAACTAGAACCGGTCTCTACCCCCAAAGTCCTATCACGGGACTACTTTGGTGTAAGTTCGCTTCCCATTTGGAAAATAACATACTTGACATAAAGAATTTACCTACTGCGTAATAACAACAACTTATAATTTACATGTATAAGTACATGTTTTATTATGTTTTTTTTAAATAGCAAGTTTTAGTATATTTTATTTGATAATTGTATGTAATTTTTATATGGTTTAGGCCCAGTGTTGCGTTTTCGCATCACGGATGTATCCAATGATAAAAAAAAGTCTCAAATGTCTACGATGATTGGATTTTTGAGTAGAAATAATAATGTTCGTATGTAAGCTAACTCCTTCAGAAGTTTCAGATAGGTATATTATATATTACTTTATTTTTTTAAACTTTTTCCAAAAGTACCCAAAAAACAGGAAAAATAAAAAATTTAGATTAAAAATTTTTATAAAAAAAAACTTATGTATGATACAAATCCAAAAACAGGTCGATTAGATATTTAGTTAAATTTTATTTCACTGTGCTTTATAACACTATCACGTAACAACAAAATGCCTGAGGGGAGGTTTAAGTGAACGTTGCGAAAACGCAACGCAGGGCCTTAATGGGTTAAGTATGATACTTAATCCAAATTTCGATTTTGAATTTATATTTTTGCTTACGTCTTCTTGTATACAGTATTAAAGGTGGTATATATCGGGTGATTTTTTAGCTATTATTTTTTTGGCAACACTGGTTTAAACAGCTGACGCACTGTTCGTGTTTTGTTTCACTGTCAAACATCTTCAGTTTGGTCTATAATTTAACCATGAATCTTCTTACAAACGAACAACGCTTGCAAATTATTGAATTTTATTATCAAAATGCGTGCCCTGTTAAGAAAGTTCCTCGCGCGCTTCTTCCATTTTATGGTCAGTTTAATCGACCCACTGAAGCGGCTATTCGGTACGTTAATAAGCAGAATTGTCGATTTTAGAGTTAAGATCAGCCAGAAGCATTGCAAGAGCTACCAATGCATCCAGAAAAAGTCACAGTTTGGTGCGGTGTATGGGCTGGTGGCATCATTGGACCGTACTTCTTCAAAGATGATGCGAATCGTAACGTAACTGTGAATGGTGAGCGCTAACGTAAGATGATATCCAACTTTTTTTTGCCCAAAATGCAAGAGCTTGACTTGCATTACATGTGGTTTCAACAAGACGGTGCCACATGCCACACAGCACGCTTAACAATGGACTTTTTGAGAGGCGAGTTCGGTGAACATTTTATTTGACGTTCGGGACCAGTCAATTGGCCGCCTAGATCGTGCGATTTAACGCCTTTAGACTATTGTTTGTGAGGCTATGTTAAAGCTCATGTCTATACACACATGCCCGCTTCAATTGATGCATTGGAGGACAGTATTGAAGCATTTATTCATGAGATACCGGCCGAAATGTTGGAAACAGGAAAGAGTATGCCAAAAATGGACTAAGCGGATGGACCATTTGAGGCGCATTCACTGTCAACATTTGCATGAAATAAACTTCAAACATTAAATTATATGGACATATGGCATTTTTCTGAATTTTATGTGTTTTTTTTCTTTAAAACTTTCCTATAGCTCTTAAAAAATCAATGGATATTAAGTATTAATTTATATTTTTGCTTATGTCCTCTTGTATATAGTATTAAAGGTGGTATGTGTATAAAAGGAAGTTAACAGTTTTATACATTGTATTAAGACATGGATGAACCAAGTATAAAAGGAAGTTTACAGTTTTATACATTGTATTAAGACATGCCAAAATTCCGATCAGCCGCTATCGAAGGCGACCTTCAAGAAGATTTTATCGGGTTTGATAACGTACAAATCGACTTTCACTGACAGCCGCTAAATACTTCCATAATTAAACGCTGCTTTCCAACCGAATGAAACGATTAAGGTGATAACTCATTTCCCTTTTTTTTTTTTTAATGATCAAACATTTAAAATAAAGTTCTTAAATCAAGTCACACTGAATAAAAATTCCCTGTTTTTTCTTCTCTCATTTTTCCTATTAAAATTTTATTGTAAAAATGGCAAAAGGGAAAAAAATTCTCAGAGAACTTTTTTTTTAGCTGAATTTGAATTAATAACAAAATAAAACTAGTGTAGAACAGTCTCAAACAAACCAGTGTTAGCATATCGGCACAGAAGCCATTAGTAAAAAGTAAAATTTATCTTCTCTGCTAATATAGTTTATATCTATACAAGCTTTAATGACATTTTAGAGGTCATTTATTCATTCATTTATTCTCACATATTCACTGAACAAAATTGAGTAAAACACAAAGTCTTTTTTGAGTTTTGTGTAAACAAAGCATTATCTGCGGAATGATTAACTTTACTTTCTTAATTTGTAAAAAAAAGTTCATCGGTGTGAGAGATTATTTAAAGCAGGGCTGTGGGGTTTTCAAGGAATAGTTCTTACTCTGACTCCATCCACTGAAATTTTTTAAGTATGACTCTGACTCCGACTACAATTTCTACTCATCCTCTAACGTTGATGTTAAATGTATATAAGACTGGTCCTTATTTGACTTTAAACTCTTTTGCTTAATGCTGTATATTTTAAATGGTTAACTACAGCAAGAAAATAATTCTGTAAAAATTTCAAAACGATAGTTTAATTCTTACATGTGCCGCATTGTGCATTAAAAGAAAACTGTTCATTATTTTTTGACTTTAAAATTTTTAAAGCAGCGCCTCTTGAAATTTTTTTATTTTGAAAAATATAAAAATATTCTTTTAAATGTTTTATGCCGAAAAACTTTAGAGTCGAAGTGAGATTTTTAGGTACTTTGACTCCGACTCCGGTATAAAAACCTCAACTCCGACTCAATAACTCCGACTCTACAGCCCTAGTTCAAAGTAGTGATTTAACCAGGGCGAACAATCATTGTCCAGGTCAGCTGAATAAGTTAAAATATGATGATAAATTTGAGGCATTACTCCATTGAAATTGCAGTAAAGTGCAAGGAGAACTTAATTTAAAATGGAAATTAGGTAGCAGACGAGTTAAATCCCAAATATAATGGAAGATGACTTTTCATGTCAAAAATTGTACTTGGATGCAATAAAAAGAAGGAATTTTAGCATCAACGCATTACTGGCTTAGAAAAGTGCATATTTTAGGACAACCCAGAGCGCAAGAAAACGTATGTGAAGCCCGGTAAACTCAATTAAATCAACACCAAGCCTGGTTGTTCAGCTTTGTAATGCTTTGTACTAAGTGGGACCAGAAAAGGTTCCGTATATTGTAAGTCATTAAAAACAAGCCAGAATCTTGTATATCCTGCTCTTAAGTGAAGCGTATTAAAGCGACAGCGTTCTGCATCAATGGAACACATTCTTAACTATAAGACCGATAAGGCAAAACTTTTCAACCACTATTTTATAAATAGTTTTGTACTGCTTCAAAAACTCTTTTCGATGATACCAAATTTTATTTATGTCGTCTTGGAGCAAAGTACAAAAAAATTCGAAAAGCTGAAAAAAAGACCTTTTTTAAAAATGGTCCAGCTCACGGATAGTCAACGCTAGAACCAAAATATTTTGGGAATCATCATAAAACTTATCAAGCTTTATTTTCAGAGGGGTAACAAAATCACTTTTTTTTGAGTCGCTCTTATGTATATACATGTGTGTATATTTTTTTAACAGTATAAATTATGCCAGTTTAAATAAAATTTTCAAATATTGAACGTTTTATTAAAATTTTGAGAAAAATATTGAAAATATTTTTGACAATATAGGCGATTCTATTCTGACGGGTGCAACATTTAGACGCTTTAAAGGTCTTTTACTAATAGAAAGAAACACATTTGCAATTAAGTTATTTCTAGAAGGGGTAACATTTTTTTATACACTATTGTTATCTATTTACCAGAATTTATGGGAAACGATCAAATAGCCACGAGAGAGCTTTAAAGTGCATGACGGGTGCAACCAAATCGGCCCACTATCATAAGATCATACCACAAAAACACAAAACTCTGTTAATTTTAAAGCTTTTATTATATTATTCTTTTTTATTGTGAAAGATGAGTGTCAAATAGTGTCATTTGAAAATTGATGTTAAAAGTTGTCTAGAATAAAAATGCCCATATGTACTTGTTATTATATAATAACATTTTAAGTCAAAAGATGTGCAGTACTACGATTCATTTTTGCTCTGCTCCTGACGTAGAAAAACACGCATTTTATAGAAGTCGAAATCGATTAAAATTTGACAAAAAAGTGATTTACTTTTAATATAAACTTAACCGATTGTCATTTTTGTATATTCAGTCCCCATTTCCTCTCGTTGGATATACAGCATTTCATTATGAGTATTTTTTTTTGGTATTAAATTCATTTTTGCAGAAATAAATTTGAGTTCTTTGCTCCCTAAAACTTGACATTTACTGATGACAACAAACAATTGCTAACAAAAGATATTTTATAAAATACATTTGTACGTGTGCATATAAAAAAGTAATTTGCTTTTTAAATTTCAATTTTTAATCCAAAACTTTTCATCTTACCTGAATAACTAATCACACAGAATAATCCAAATAACCATAAAAAGGTGTTGAGATTTTGCAGTAAAGCCATGTTAACTAATAATTTATTTACTTATTATGCTGATGATGAACAGAGTGTTGAAATTCCAAAATACTACACAGAGTTAGAAACAGTTTTGTGAAATAAAGTTCACGCGACTTGTATGAAAACAAAAGAAAAAATATTCACACAACAAATTTTCCAAAATGCAACACAAAATAATGCAACTATTTTTTTTGGATATTTTTCTCTCTTCTATGTTTTTTTAAATCGAAAAATAATTTTCTGTTATTTTTCTGCTTTTGGATTCGTTTCTTTATTTTTGTGAAGTTTTCTTTTTTTTCGCTATTTAATAATTTTTCACAGAAACACAATAATGCACTTTATGATTTCATTTACACGTTTAATTCAAAAGGCAGCAACGAAAAAATTTTAAATATATAACTTCTTTTTCATTAGACGTTATAAATGTTGCACTGATTTTCTATTTGCTTTATTTCTTATGATTTTTTTTTTTATATTTGTTTTGTTTCTTATTTTCTTGCTTCAATATGTGGTAGTTATGTTGTAATAAGTCGTCGTTGTTGTTTTTGTAGTTAGTAGAAATATGTTGCAGCAATCGATTTTCTTATACTTGTTCGCATATATAGAGTTTCCCAAGTATGTGGATTATATCAAAGTTAAAAGTTGTTGATAGTGAATGAAAAACGATGTTGCTTGTCTTTTATTTTGCACTCAAATTTTCTTAAACGCACTCCAAAAAAAAACTGAAAGCAACAACATGAAATGGTAACAATCTAATGTGTGTTGCACAAATAGACAACAAAAAATCAATGACGCTGATGTGTTGTCTGGAGATTTAGATTTTGTAGCAAGTGTAACAAACCGCACAGGCACACAAACCAACTCGTTGAACACGTTAGATGTTCGAAATATAACGATAAAATTGTTAAATTTCAAAACAAAACAAAAACACACACAAAATAAACATCGAAAGGAAATTGTTGATAAAGAGGGGAAAATTTTCCACGCGAGTTTAGGCAGTTTCTTTTTCTTCTATTTGCAACTGCAACACTTCTTTAACGTCTTGCCAAAGAAACGAAGAAAATTATTTGAAATATAAAAGATGTTTAAAAATAGTTTTAAGTGCAGCTTTAAAATAACAAACACTTTCTTTTTAGTTTTTTTTTACTATTACAATTTTTGAAATATAATTTTGTTTTTGAAAAAAGTTCGTTTTATATTTTTAATTCGTTTTAGGTCCACATTTTTTCTTTTTGCTTTCAAATTTATTTTAGCTAATATTAAAATCGCCCTTGTAGTGTATATTTTTTAAGTATAGCAAACCAAATTATTTTATTTATTTTAATTTTTTTTTTAACCGCTTTTGCGTGCTTTGCGCACGAGCACTTTTCTTAAACTGTTTGTTTGTTAATTTGAATGTCTTAAGTGGAACCTAAAAATATAAAATTGTTTTAGCTGTCAAGCGCGCAGAAATTATACAAAATCCACTTCATATCCATATCAAAAGCCAAATACCACTACTAACACTACATCTTAACACAACAGGCACCACATACTAACGTGCTTTTATATTTCATACATAAAGTCTATAGACTTTAAAAATCAGCTGCTTAAATCTACCACTCAAGAAAATTGTACGTGCTAGTGGTGTATACCTCGTTATGTTAGTGAATTGTATTTAAAAGTTTGGTTTTTGTTTTGTGTGTATTGGTCTGTGTGTGTGGTTTGTTTAGTAAAAGCCAAGATTCCATAAGTGTAACCAAGTTTTGCGGATAACCAAGTTTGAAATATTAACTCTCAAGAAAGGTCTCTTGAAGAATATCTCTTTCATCTTTCTTGCAGACATATTTCAAAACTCTCTTATTTAAAAGTTAAGTTTAAAGAGAATTTTTAATTTCAATGTTTTAAGGTTCTCAGTGAATTGTATTATATTTATATTTAACAGTTTTATACCATTTAAAAATTTTGAAACTTAATAAAATATTTAAAGCGCTTTCAAACTTACGGAACTACAAGTTATTAACCCTTAACAACCCACAAGTGTCTCGCGGACACATTTTTGAATTCCATTGTTCATAAAAGCTAAAATATTTATTTTTGAGAAACCCCGTTTTACCTATTCTACCCCGATGGTCTTGAGAATAGAAATGAGCAATAAAAATATTTGTAGAATAAATAGTTTATTATTTATTTTCAATAAACAAAACTAGTAGCGCACCAACCCACAAGTGTCCAACAGACACATTAATATACTATTATTTGAATCGAGTCGCCCAAGTTTCATACAAGTGACTGCGGTTCTGAAACGGTCTTGTCGGCGTTGAAATCATTGCTTCTTCTTGATTCTTTTAACAGGTCGTTTTTTACTTTTTTAATAAATGAATCAATCGCAGCGCATATTTTCTCACAATATTAATTTTACAAACAGGGCACAGGGAGAAATTGAACGTGACCTTTCTGAAATTGACAACGAAGATATTTGAAGGTATTTGTTTAAAAAAAAAACTAATAAAAGTTAAATAAATTAAATACCTAAGCAAATATTATCAATAAAACATGTTTTTACTGTCTTTGTTTTTCTTTAAGTATCATTAATTTCTTTAATGAGTCCGTTGGACACTACTGGTCAGGTACGTTACAAAAGCATACTGGGTAGTTAAGGGTTAAGGAAAAGTTTTGTAAAATCCCCAACCATTGCCTTTAGTATTCTATTATTCCATTAGCTACCCAGTAAAAACTTCGCTTACTTTTTCAAAACGAATAGATTCTTTAACTCATTATTTAGTAGCTTTCTTCTATAACTACATGTATAACAACTTCTATAATTACTTTTTTCTGAATGTATTTAAGTAAAAAAATAATGACTTACTTTTAAATGCGTTCATTTTGGGACATGCCTTGTAAAATTCATTGGTTCTTTCAGTAGAATTGTAAGTAGTGCCTTCATGTTTTTCTGATTACTCAACACATTATTTTGTAGGCGAAGTTTTTACTGGGTACTAATGCAGAGTGGAGCAGAATTAAGGAAAAATTGTAGGAAAAAAAGATCTGCCATTTCTAAACGGCTGGCCGTCTGACATGAAATAAAACATGGATATAGCAAAGGTGGATGAACTGCGGATAATCCACATAAGTCGAATGAGGTATTAACGCAGCCCATCTCGAACATACACAGAAAAAATTATTTTTCCAATTCAAACAAAAAATTTGTAGAATCAAACAATTTTTTGTCTAAAATCGGTCCTACAAACAAATTCGCATATTCAAACAATTTATTTGCATTTTGTTTATTGAAAAAAAACGCCGATTTTTTCAAACAAATAATTTTACAGAATCAAACAAAAAGTTTACTGAAATTCATATAAATTTCAAACAAATATTTTTGCTGAATCAAACAAAAAAGTTTTGGCACAAGCAATGACGCGCACACAAGCAAGCACTGTTGGCAGAGCGGCCCAGCTGGCTTTGAGACACATTTTTTTGTTGGAATAATTTTTGAACGAAGTCATATTTATACTCACATTGTTTTTCTTTATCACTCACTGTTGCTTTATCCTTGCCTTTGCTAATGAAGAAGAAATGTAACCAAAAACGGCGGCAGACCGACTCGATATGTTTTCCGCCATCATTCTATTTTTGTATTTGATGTATTTAAACAAACTGTTTGAAAAAATTGAATACGGGATTTTGTTTTTTTTTACCAACTTTGAAACCAACCAAAAATTTATTTTGTTTCTTATAATGTGTTTTTTCGGTTGTTTAAAAAAAAATGAAACTGTTTTTTTTTACCTGCTATTGCTTTTGTTGTTTTTTTTACTACAAACCTCGTCACGCTATTTTATCATTTTTCTTATTGCTGTACTTTTTTAAAGCGTCCAAAAATAGAATGCATGTGTTTTTTGTTGTAGTTCTTATATTTATCATAAAGAAGTGTTGCTTACAATCAATAAAAAAATGCAAAAAGACGACAACATTAAAGAGCGTTAAATATTTCATACAAAAATAATGAAAACTTCAAACCAATAGCGCGTTTATTAAATTTTTGAATAGTTGTCCACATTTTTGTTGGTTAAATAAAAATCAAACAAAAATATTGATTGAATCAGTAAAAAAATTTGTAGAAATCAAAAAAATTTTCAAACAAGCGTTTGTTTGAAAATAATTCGGCAATAATTTTTTCTGTGTAGAAACAATGTTCCCTATCTTAGAATATTGGAAAAATATTATCGTATTTTCTAGTTTCCCTCTTTAGTTTTAAACTTTTACGCCATTGAAATTTTTGCAATAATTTAGTCTTGATTTAAAAAAATGGTGGGAAAAATTGTAATCCAATCACCCCTATCGCCAATGTTATGGGAATATGATATATAGGATCAAACCTAAATTCCCATCCCCAACAAATCGGTATCGCAAATATTTTGGGAGTAAAAATTTATATTGTGAAATATTTGTCAGTGGTTTGTAAACAAAAGTCTCTGTTGTGTGTAACTTGTCTGTGCTTGTATTGAGAAAGAAAAAGATACAAAATAAAATACTAATAAAAATATAATAAAATAAATATTGAATAGTGTTTATCTTCATTTTCTTTATGTACACTCCTTCAATAAAAGAAAGAAGTAGTTCATTTAGTCCTACTTTAGAATACAAATTAAAATTTCTATGTTCCCTTCTCGTTCACATCAACACTTGTTGGGAATTTATTTAGTAAAAAAATTCGCGGGAGTAAACATTGGCGATGCCAAATTTTTTAAGTTTGGGAATTCATTCCCAAAAAATTTGTTATAGGAATGATTCACAATACGAAATAAAAAAATATGGGAATATGTTCATGGGAGAAGTTGTTTGCGATAGGGGTGAATATTTCTTAATTTGATTAAAAACTTAAGACTGATCAAGGAGGGTGTAGATAAGCTGAGTGAAGCTTCGGTGCTCTAACTGTCGCACCACTGGGATTAATTTGAACTGCTCTCTCCCTTATAACGAGGTGGCAAACCACTTTTATATCAGCAACCTTTTGTCTGCCATGCAAAGGAGAATAATAGGGCTGGATCAAGGATGATAAACGAGAAAACCAATATCGTACTTACGAACTTTTAATGTCGTGCTTTTCGACTCCAATAGTACTAAATCATTTTTTTCTTTTTTTAAAGTCTTTTATTTCGATTAGACTTGAAGCCGTTTTTAAAATATTTTGGCATACAAAATTTCTTTCCACATTCGCCGAAGAGTCTAGAATGGAAAATATTCCTTTGGTTATCCGATTTATATCCGACAACGCTTGAAACTTGTTATTAATATTTTTAATAAATGCTGTACTATACTTTAACTGAAATCACATTTTTGGAGTAAATTTTGCTAGGCAGTTAAAAATTTCGTCGTCGAAGTTAACTTTATTTCTTAAAGCCTCGCAAAATGTTATATAGTATCATACTTTCAATGTTATTTCTGGGTATATAAATATCTACGATATGTAAATATCGTTAAGGGGCAGATGATTTTCTTCAAATCTTACACTCACAATATTAGTACTGTAACGGACTGTAGTTTATTTAGAAAATATTACGTTCAGTCATTTTTAAATAAATAAACATTTAAAATTCCAAGCAAATTTATTTTTAACTGATTCTAACAGTTATTGAAAACACCAAGTGCATATTAATACGGATTTTCAGTTGCAGTTAATATTGTCCGTTGATTGAGTTAAATTCTTCTTTATGTTAAATTAAATAAAAATGTAATTTAAAGCAACGAAAAGTTCATTTAATTTTTACTGTCAAAAATTCAACCGCGAATTCCGTAAAAACAGATGAATATTCAGTTATCGCATATAAATTAATTGTCAAAAAATTAACTACATATTCCGTAAAAACAAATAAATTTGCAGTTATTTTGTAAAATTTTACTGTCAAAAATTCAACGCCATATTCAGTAAAAACAATTAAATATTCAGTTATTTTATATAATTTAACTACCAAAAATTAATTCTTACTTATCTATAAAAAATGAATTGCTTGTTTTGTGTAAGCAATTCCCATTTTCTATTTGTTAAAATAATTTAGTTAAATACATCAAATTTTAAAAGTAAAATAATTGCGAAGCCATATCGGTCATGCTGCTGGTGTCTTATAATTGAGAGTTCTTCTGTAAACAACGTGGTCAGTACAACAAAAGTAAAACAAACGTGTGTAGCAGGGT
Organism: Pollenia angustigena; assembly: GCA_930367215.1. NCBI lineage: Eukaryota > Metazoa > Arthropoda > Insecta > Diptera > Polleniidae > Pollenia > Pollenia angustigena. The sequence continues at coordinate 179,498,918 of OV884057.1, read as the reverse complement.
AAGTAAATAATAATACTCTCCCTCTATCGCTTACAAGAAAAACTAGCGGACAGGTGTCTGTCTGGTATTTTTTAGAAATTCTGTTTTTTTTGTGGAGTAAACGAAAATTACTGAATATTAATCAAACAACTGAATATTTAATTGTTTTTACTGAATATGGGGTCAATTTTTTGACAGTAAAATTTTAAATAATAAGTGAATATTTAATTGTTTTTACTGAATGTGGTGTTGAATTTTTGACAGAAAAATTTTACAAAATAACTAAATATTTATTTGATATTACGGAATATGGTGTTGAATTCTTGACGGTAAAAATTAAATGAACTTTTTGTAAAAAATAAATGAAAAATAAGTAGACCGGGTTTTTATTGAATTTTCATTTATTTTATATTACAATTTCAGTTAATTTTACGTACAGAATATTGTGAGTGTAGCTTTGATAATTCGAATTTGTCTAAAACAAAAATTTTAAGCGTTCTGAAAATATGTGCATACTAAAATCTTGGGCTAGCATTTGCAAATTTTTATATTTACATTTTTCAATATGTACTGCAGTCTGCAGAAGGAGGAAATTCATTTAATAAGCTGGAGTAGAAAGTCCGGATATAATAAAATTTAATTTAGCGCTTGTAAAATCTCCTTCAAAATCATTCAGAATAAAATAAAAATGACGTGACAACCATCTTGTTAATGAATATTTCAAAATATTATGAATTTCCCTTCCTTAATAATCTTGAAATGAGAGGAAGTCGTCTCTTCTACTTGAACTTTTGCAGGAGTGGTTTCCTTTATCTTTAAAAAACTTGTCAGTTTTATCAGAAAATGCAAGCTTATATGCTTTCGCTGATACTTAATTTAGAATGTGGCATATGCAATCGTCCAATTAAAAAAAGCAAAAACTCTATTCACAATAGCGGAATTCAGTGTTTGGTGCAAATGCTCTTCCAAAAGAGCAAATGCAAAATATCATAGCTGTTTTGTTAAATCCAATAATTAAATACACTGAGCTTCCGTTAAATTTCATAAAAAAGCTATGCTATTTTGTCATTTTCTATTTTTTCTATTATCTGCACCAAACACTGAACGTCGTTTATATTGGACAGTAAATGCGAGTTACCATTTTAAATAAAAATAACAATAGGTTTGAGGAAATAGTACCAAATGAGTCACGGGGGTACTTTTTTGCTTTGAATTGTACCAAAAAAGTACAATTTTACCAACTTTATCAACAGTGGGCTGGATATCAATGGGTTTGGTTTCACTGAATGTCATTGACTGAATTTTATTTTATTTCCAGGTAATTTTTATATTTTTTTTTAGCCATATTTACCATAAATTATTTCTGCTAAATGTTAATGTGGTAATAACATGGTTGAAGCCAACGATATAATGGCTATGGCTGCCTTGTGAAGGACTGATTTACTAATCTTGAAGTAACCATCCCATCGTGTCTGAATAGTATTTATAGCTGAAACGACAAAACAATACTAAATTTTACAGGAGGAGGTTTTGTTATTATATCTTGCAAAAATTTAGTTAACATGCTTTAAATTTGCATAAAGTTCCTGTTTTGTCCAATGCATGAAATAGAGCGAATTTTTTTTTCATATAAAGAGTATTTTTTTGACGTATAGAACTTCTGATAGGGATACGTTTGACCTCTTCCAGTATACATATTTACTTTGGCAACGCAACAGGCAAAGACTTACACCAAAACAACGATTACAAATCGTGCTCGCCAAATTTTTTCCATGTAAGGAGTGAAATAAAGCCATACATGGCCATATTTCCCATTTAAATTTTTTTCTTTTCATGTAATTGCAATTTATTTAAAAATTGTTTTGTTGGTTTTTCTCTGGGTGTTTATATAAAAAATATAAGGAAAACACTTTTGGACGCAAGGATTTTCTCCTCTATGGTATAACAAAGACCGGCTTCGCTAACTAAAGCTTCTCTGCATAGCCGGCCTTTGGCCGGGCGCAAGGATTTTCTCCTCTATGGTATAACAGATACTGGCTTCGCTAACTAAAGATTCTCTGCATAGCCGGCCTTAGGCCGGGCGCAAGGATTTTCTCCTCTATGGTATAACAAATACCGGCTTCGCTAACTAAAGCTTCTCTGCGTATTCGGCCTTCGTTCGAAAACAAGGCAGATTTTAGAAGCTATACTTAGCAAAACCGGTCTTTGTTATACAATAGAGGAGAAAATCCTTGCGCCCGGCCGCACCTGACCCTTCCACCTACCGTACCATATTTTTTTAACACTTGGCAATGGCAACTCATTCTTTTGCCAATTTGTAACCATAACAATTACACTGTTATGGCGTTATTTCCACTTTGGTTGCTAAACGATTTTGGTGTTATTGCACTTGGGTGGTGGTAATAATGCCATATGGCTTTTTTCTCAATTCATTTGGAAATAAAGTCATATGGCTTTATTTCCTATGGCTTTATTGCACGGCGCCGTAAAGTAGATTGTAAATAAAAGTATGTATATAATAAAAAAAAGCTTTTAAGCACAAGTACCTATCTTCTAGAGTTGTCAACCGACTAAGAATAATTCGATTAATCGATCAAACAAAACCAAACTCCTGTTCGAATAATTTCAAAACGACGATTTTCGAATAACGAATAAATCGATTAATTAATGTCGATTAATCGAACAATTTTTTTTTATCAAAAAATAAATTAAATAAAAGCTTAGAATTTGATTTATTCTCATAAGTTTTTAGTGATGTTATACAAAATTTAGGAAAGTTAAAAAATATTGTTGCCAAAGCGTGGTTGTAATTAATCTCAATTTTGATAGTAAGCAAAAATCTTGTTGAGCACTCATTGTATTTCAAAAATGTATTTTATGTTCTTATTAAACAAATCTTAACAAGCAATTGAGTAGGTGAGTTACAAAACTCGTTCGTTACAAAATTAAAAATACGAGATATGACAATTGAAATTGAAATGAGAAATATATATTAATGCATGTCGTTTTCCATGATTTTAGCACGGACATGCAAACGTAAAAAAATGTTCAAGAAAGGGGATTTTTCAATTTTGGGTGAACAATTAAGAAATAAACAAAAAGCTTAAAAATAAAGTAAATGATTTATATAAATCATATTTTGAAAGTAGAAAATGTTGTTATTGTATTATATTTTTTTTTAATTATATATGTCTATATTTACCCTTTGCGTAAGTGTCACAATATTACCATTAAAAACTATGTAGTAGAAGATAATCTAACGGCATCTAGAAATGCCGAACTTGGTCCAATGGAAAAATACATTAAGAGAGACAACGGCTGCTCTGTAGAATAAAGTGTAGACAGAAGTTTGGCGGAATATGGTAGTCTGCCAACGCCTTTCGAAAATCCAGATTAATATCGGATTATTAAGGTATTAAGGGTTTTACGATGCCTTTAAGTAATACAATGATGTAAAGTTAAGATGAAAAATTTTATGCATCAAAAAAAGAAGAAGTCATAGCGGATGGAAGATTTTCCATAGAAATTTTTTTTGAAAAAATTATTTTATTCGTTGCTCTCATCGATTAATCGAATAATTTTTTAGATTTAATCGTTTGATCGAACGAACAAAAGCAATTATTTGAATTATTCGAGCAAAGTTGAAAAGCGAATAATTGACAACTCTACTATCTTCCTTAATGAACAAAACTCAACTAAAACGATTTACATTATTGTTTTTATATAGTATTTCAATATGTACCTACTTTGTTTTTATAACAGAACCTGAATGGTTTCGCTTTGGCGAAAAAAAAACAAAAAAAAAATTTTACTCTTTCTCTTTTCAACTTCGACTAAAATGATTTACAAGGTGGGGTGTCACAAAGCCATAGGACATAAAGCCATAATGGCTTTATGTCTCAATCCAAACGGACATAAAGCCATAATTTTGATATGGCCTTAAGTCTCATATCAATTTTAGTGGAATGGGACATAAAGCCAATATGGTGTTATGTCCCATTTGATGTGTTGAGTTACAAATGCTTATATGGTATAACAAAGACCTGCTTCGCTAACTAAAGCTTCGCTGTATAGCCGGCCTTCGGCCGGGCGCAAGGATTTTCTCCTCCATGGTATAACAAACACCGGCTTCGCTTACTAAAGCTTCTCTGTATAGCCGGCCTTTTGGCGGACGCAAGAATTTTCTCCTTTATGGTATAACAAGTACCGATTTCGCTAAGTAAAGCTTCTAAAATCTGTCATGTTTCCGAACGAAGGCCGTTTACGCAGAGAAGCTTTAGTTAGCGAAGCCGGTTTTGTTATACCATAGAGGAGAAAATCCTTGCGACCGGCCGAAGGCCGGCTATGCAGAGAAGCTCTAGTTAGCGTCTTTGTTATACCATAGAGGAGAAAATCATTGCGTCCGGCCGAAGGCCGGCTATGCAGAGAAGCTCTAGTTAGCGTAGCTTTTTCGGGTTTTTTCCATAAATGAACGACGCACAGTGCTTTGGCCCATAGACATAAATAAAAAAAAAAAAACAAGTCTTATATTGTGCTTAAAAATGTACAGATCGATAGATAACAAAATAATTAAAATGAATTTTGAAGAATTTTTAAGATTTAACTCTTTTTGGCGGCGCTAGAGGGCGCCAAAGTTTGAGAATTTATAGTAAAAATGGCCAAACAACTACTTGAGTTTTACATGCTTTAGGAAAACTGTTGTAAAACTGTTGTTTTTTAAAGCACGAGATTGAAATTTTTTTCTGTAGTAGTTTGCTATATTTAGAACTAACTGTAAAAAATTTTTATTGATTTATTTTCTCATAAGTGTTTTTTTATTGGTTTGAAAAATGCTTATTATTTACTTAAGCTCTAAAAATTTCTTAACTTTGATGGAATATTAAAAAAAAAAAAAAAAATATGGTCTATGGGTTTTTTTCTGATTTCGAATATTTAGACTGTTTTCTAATAACTACAAGAAAAAAAATTGAAAAAATTTTACCACAACTTGAAAAAAAAAAATTTTTTTTTAATGGCTATTTTCATGATTTTTGATCAAATTTTGATAGTTTTCAGGAGTTTAAAAGACAATTAACTACAAATACTGTGAAATATTAATTCAAACTTATACCATTCAATAAAAAACAACAAAAATCAAAATATGTATAAAACATTTTTTGTGTTTGTCTGCATTTTACGGCATAAGAGGGCGCTGAAATCACAAATGCCCTTGGTTTTTTATTGTTTCAAGAAAATAATTGTAAAAAACTCATTTTCTGGATTACGAGATTCAAATTTTTTTCTGTAACACCTTACTATATTCTAAACCATTTATAAAAAAAATTTTACTGGAATTATGCTCCTATACATATTTTTTAATGGTTTGAAAAATGCTTATTATTTAGTTAAGCTCTAAAAATTTCTTAACTTTGATGGAATATTAAAAAAAAAAGAAAAATATGGTCTATGGGTTTTTTTCTGATTTCGAATATTTAGACTGTTTTCTAATAACTACAAGAAAAAAAATTGAAAAAATTTTACCACAACTTGAAAAAAAAAATGTATTTAAAAAAATGCTATTTTCGTGATTTTTGCTCAGATTTTCATAGATTGAATTAGTTTAAAAAAAATAAACTAGGAACATAATAAGAAATATTAAGGTATTAAAGTGGTTTTATGTAATTATAATGAAACGTAACTAATAACTAAAATAAATTTCAGGGTGCTTGTCCGAAGATGCATTGGAAGCCTATCACAAAATCGTGAGAAAAACCAGACTGTCCCACGACGACACTCATAAAGATTTAATGACTCATTTAATACTTTCCTTAGATCCGTTGTTATCTTCAAAAAGGAATCCAAAGACTAAAAAAAATATATTTTTTGAAGAAATTGAGAAATGTATACTGAGAGAAAATGTTGATGAACCAGCTAAAGATGACGAAACAAATGTTTCGTTGAGCGGCAATATTTTTTTGGAAGAATCCAGTACTGAAGATGATTTATTCTAATTAAAAAAATGACCATATGTATGTAAATGTAATAAATAAATTAGTTTAAAGAAAATTAATTAGGAATATAATAAGAAATAATTCCAAATAATTCGTAGTATCGGCTCAGAATCACCAAAAATATTAGTATTTACATACAAATTGGCGACAATGACTTTTACTATAGCTACTATGTCATGACAAAATGTTGTCCAGGTAGTTCCAAATTCAACTATAGGTTCCATATAAACCCTCATCCAAAAAACTCATGTATGTAGATGAAGATATCTAAATAATATTCGGCAGAAAGAACTTTTAAACGAATCTTAGCCTCATAACATAATTTTGTTCTGGCGGGTCCATGATTGCCCAAATGGATTTCACTCTATGAAATTTGATTACACTCTAGGAAATTTTGGTTTTAAATACTATGCTATAGGGAATCACATGGTCCGGTTTGACCGATTATACTTTCTTACTTGTTATTTTTGTAAGAGCATTTTAAGCGTTTTTAACTCATTTTTCATTAAATGATGTTTTTGTATTTTGCACATTATTAATCTGATTTTTGGCATACATATATATCTAACAAATATCAATTTTCATACCAAATTTTATTACAATTAGACAATTTTTGTAAGTGTTATAGCATTTTTAAGAAAAAGGATATATGGCAGGACCTTGAGTCCTTGTTCAGATTTAAATGAAAATTTACACACACGTTGCTAGTAGTGTGTGTATCAGTATGTCCATTCTTTGTAGTTTTGTGGGCATTATTGAAGCTAAAATTACATTTTTCCATTTCAGGACACATGGGAGGTAGGCGTGTCCTTGGACCGATTTGTCCAAAAATTCATATTTTTCTTAACTAAGCTATTTTATGCTAGTGTACCAAATTTCAAAAATTTCTGACAACTCCTTCTATTTATGTCCCTTCGTTATATGGGGACAAAGCACTGTGCGACGTCCCCAAATTTAGGACTTAGTTCATTTTGGGTTTGGGGAGTTAATTCATTGGGGACTTAGTTCATACCGCCATTTTTGACATAAAACAGGGCGACATGAAACAACAAAGCATTTTCTACATGAAATAGGGGGAAATACAATCATTATCAAAAATATGGCTTTATGTCTCATTTTACGGAAAAAATTTATGGCGTTAAGTCCCATTATATTGAGACTTAATGGCATATGCCCTTATGTCTCAATGGAATGGGACTTGGCGCCATATGGCTTTATGTCCTATGGCTTTGTGACACCCCACCGATTTGCAACCAGTGCTGCCACAACGAATAAAATTTTTACAACCATCATTTTGGAAAAAGTTACCAAATGTAAAAAATAAAACCAAATTTAAAATGCCTTCTAATCATTTAAATTCATTTTAAGTTGCATTGTAGTACAAACTTTATTTGCACTTTATAGTAAAATAATAATTATAAATCAAGAAAACAAAACAAGAAATGTAATTCTCTTACATATTAAAAAAATAACGATAAACTTAATTAAAGGTTTTTATTTATTTGAGACTTTTTTCGTAAAAAAAATATTTTTATTTTACAAGAGTTAAACCCGTAAAATTTCCATAAAAAATTCCGTATATTAAAAGTTAAAAAAATTTTATATTTTTTAATATATAAGTAACAAAAATTGATATTTGTTTTCCGCTTTTTAGCTGTTATTGGCAGGACTGTCAAATGTGGCGATTTCTTAGTCCTTTTGTCGAAATTTACGTTTGGCGATTGGCAATGTGCGAAATGCATTTTATGTAAATATTTTCTAATTTACATATCTTTAAATTATTAAAACTTTATTCTATTGTTTGTAAATTTTATTTCAAACTTATAATTCTTATTATAAAGTTTCAAAATTGTCACTCGAATATAAAAAAATTCGCCTTTCGTAACGTACATTCAATGGGGAAAAAGTATATGAGTGACAGTCAAATGTTTTTTTTTTACAAAATAATTATCTTAAAAAACATTAAATAAATATACATACCGACAAGTTATAAACAGTAAAATATCAAATTTCTTAAACTACAGCCATCTCTCAAAGAAAATTCCATAAATTTTAAAATTAAATTGATAAATTAATGTATTTTTAAAAAATCTTTAAAATTCCTATGTGTATTTTCAAATATGTATTTCAATATCCTTTTGGAAAAAACCTAAATTTAGAACATTAAACTTATTTTCAAGTTTTTAAAAACACTAAAACGACTTTTGTGTAATTTTTCAGTAATTTTCTGATATCGATTCCGCATGATTTTATGCACTTCCTACTTTAACTCCTACTTATCTTTACTACTCGTAAAATCAAGAAAAACTACGCTCATAAAAAAAATATTTGAAAATCTCCATTGATTAAAACTTCATTTGTTTTCGATTTCAGAACATGGCGTTTTTAATATAAAAATCACAAATTGTAATATTTTCTTAGCAAAAATGTTAAAAACATTATTTGGCTGCTGTTTAGAAAGGGATTTTTTGTTTTCGATAAATTATAAAAAACTTCCGTTCATTGGAAACAAATATTAAAAAAATAATAGTACACAGCTCAAATTATTCGAGCTCGTAAATAATTGTATCAAGAAAAACATATTCGTACGTATTATTATTTTAGAAAAAAGTAACCAAAATGAAAAAAATATTCACATCTCCACATTGAAAAAATATATAACCAATTTTGGTTAGAAATAACCAAAAACGGCAGCTCTGTTTACAACATATGTTACTTTGTTTTTGTAAAGGGATCTGAATTCGTTTGCTTTTGCTTGTGCAAAAAAAAAAAACAAAACAAAAAATGTTACTCCTTCTTTTCTCGCTTCTCCTAGAAGCGAGTTTGGAAGGTGTATCTTATCTTTTATACCAAAGAGCCGAGGCCTTCTATGAGGCATTCTTTAGCAGTTTCGTAAAAATAGTAATTAAATCAAAAAAAATTTTAAGCAAGCCTTTAAAAAGGCCTGAAGTAAGAAGGTCTTCTGAATTTTCCCGCTGGGTTATTACAGACTTTTGAAGAGTTATTTCATATGAAGTAGCTCCCCCTCCCCAATACCAAAATGAAAAACATACCAAAAAAAATCCCCCAAAAAATTTTGTAGTTGCTTTCTGTACATTTTTTTGGGACTTATTTAATTATTTTGTTAAGACTTTTTTCATGGGTCCTTATTTCATGACACCAAAAAATGGTGGATATATAAAGTCCCCAAGGATTTTAATGAGGAATCATTTCACTTGAAAGCATGCCGCTGTTTTGGAAACCTCTCTTAAAATGAAAAGTTATCCCTAAAATAATATTATTGGTTAACAAGGAAAGAAGAATCATTTAAAAAAATCGTCTCCTACACCCAAAAAACATGTTTTAATATGGTCATCTCAACAAAACTATATTTAAAGAAAATTTTAAACAAAATTCTTAAATTTGTTTTTGTTTTAAATGTAATTTTCTATGCGAACGTTGGCGTTCGATATCGTTAAACAGGCAGTAAAACTATGAGTTAATATTTCCAAAACAGTTTTGTTGTATCTTAAATTTTAAGACTTACTGCCTGTTTTTAGAAAACGTAAACAAGTGAGTGAGTGAGAAATTATATTGAAAACAAAAACAAATTTTCGTTTTTTAATGTTGTTTTCAATATAATTTCTCACTCACTCACTTGCTTACGTTTTCTAAAAACTGGCAGTTAAACGTGTATTTTTATTCTTCTAAAGAAAATTTCTCTTTCTTTTTCTCTCTTAAGTAGAGAACCGCTCTTATTAAACTTGAGATCATTAAACGACCTTAGCAGAGTTAAAAAAGCTTTTTTTCGTAACAATTTCTGCACAAAAACACTCAGCATTAAGCAAATTGTCTTAATAAATACAACGGTAACATGTGTACAACTATAGAAACGACAACAAAAGTAATAATAACAACAACTACAGGTAGCTTGTAAGAAAAAAAAAAAAATAACAAAAACAAGGCGCGTGCAACTGAAAACAATAACAGACAATACAAGTACCATAACCAATTTTGTACAAAGCAGAACTTTACATACAAATGAAAGGAAAATCTATGTACAAGAATAAAACAACTATAAAAAAAGCAGAAAAAGCTATAATAGCATAGTAGTTAACAGCAACAACAACAGCAGAAATTACAAAAAGCACTTTTGATTATACATTTTGCAGACACCTCCAGTTAAGTCAGTAGTTGAATTTTAAAGCTGTCGTCACAACTCGAACAAATAGGTGCTGGTGGTGCCTTCCACAAAGTTAGAGCTAGAGCACTAGTAACTAACTAACTATGAATACATACTTATATAAACGTAAATTTTGTCAAATAACTTTACTGAATGGAGTTACAATAAGGTCGGTTATACATATTTTGTGGATTTTTTTTCTAGTTTTTGCTCATATCATTCTTCAATGGGTGGTAAAAAAAAAATGATATGATTTCAATACAGTGACAACTTGAAAAAGTACTCGTAGCATGTTTTATTTGAACTTTTTTTTATCTTGTAATATTTAAAAGTAAGACTAGTTGCTGCTGCTGCTATTTTTTTGTGGTTTGTCATATTATGGTGCAGACGGACACATAGACAGGCCTTTGAATAGATAGACAAGCGAACGGACGTACAATTATTTGAAATTCTCTTTGGTATTTAATGATTGAGAAATATTGTTACAATTTGGGCATTTATTCATGCAATTTACTTTTTTGTGGTTAAAATTAAGCATTATTTTAAGCGATAAGTACATGCAGACTTGAAAAAATATAGAAATAATATTCAAAAGTTGTCCCTAGCGTTTTGTTTGTAAGCATTTTGTTTATGTTTGGCCTACACAAGTGTTGGTAAGTGTAGGGTTAAGTTAAGGATTTATTTAGTTGGTAAGTTGGTAAAAGCTGCAAAATTAGTCAACAAATATTTTTCGTTTGAGTGTTTGTAAGCAAAGCATGTGTTAAGACTACTATTTTTTTTTAATTATTTTAATTGCTACCTTAATCTTAATATATTGGTCTTTCCCTCACCTTAAGTATACTAATCGAATAATTTTTCAGTTGATTGGAACATTTCCGCCCTTCTGGTTTCTTGCTGTATGTGACCAAAAAAAACATTTTACCATGTAAGCTTTTATTGATCCAAAAACAAATCTATTGAAAATTGTGAAAATCAGTATATGGTTTTATATAGCTCCCATAGAAATGCCCTTCCGGAATTAAGCATTTTTTTTTTTCTCATAACTCTTTTGTGTTACTATATTAGTTGAATTTAGCGCTAAAAAGTTGTATTGCATAGCAATCACATAGTCAAATTCCATTAAAATCAGTCCAAATTTGACTATAAAATTAAATTAGTTAACGAAGCCGGTATTTGCTATACCATAGAGGAGAAAATCCTTGCGCCCGGCCGAAGGCCGGCTATGCAGAGAAGCTTTAGTTAGCGAAGCCGGTTTGTGTTATACCATAGAGGGGAAAATACTTGCGCACGGCCGAAGGCCGGCTATGCTTTAGAGTTTGTAAACATCTTGTGACGGGCCCGCCCCACGCGCCACGTTCGCCCGTCGGACGCGCTCCCTCCCCTCCCCCTTCCACCACCTGTACCATATTTTTTCAACACTTGACAATTGCAACTCATTCTTTTGGAAATTTGTAACCATAACAATTACACTGTTATGGCTTTATTTCCACTTTGGTTATTTAGCATTTATGGTGTTATTGCACTTGGATGGTGGTAGTAAAGCCATATGGCTTTGAGAAATAAGGCCATATGGCTTTATTTCCTATGGCTTTATTACACGGCACCCAAAATTTACCATAACTCTTATATGTTCCTCTTTTGAAAATCACATGAAAGAATACAAATTATATAAATCACGTACTAAATCATGAATTGACTCGACAGAAAATGATCAAAATCGTTTTATTTTCACAGACCAGTTCACAGCTTAAATCCATAGCAACTACGAATATTTCGTTTGCGTTTAAGATTTGTGGAAGTCAATTGGATTAAAAAACTGCAATGAAGTTTTTGAAGCCAGTTTTCCTTTCCTTTACATTTTTGAATATTGAGTTGTGCCTGTTTATAACTTAGTGTCCGATATGTAGATCATGCAAAAAAAATCGGCACGATTTTAAAAAATTTATCAAAATTTTGTGGTAGTAGGTTTATAATTGCCCACTGGTCTCAAAAAGGGAACAGTCAGTGGCGTTTGTTTCATTAAAGATTTTTGACCATTTTGCATGAATCCGCTTTAACACCTTTATTTTTTTACTTAAAAAATATGTTCAGAAACATAAAAGAATCTCCTTTATGCTTTTAAAAATCAAGAAGTAATTAAACTAATCAAAGCAAATTTTATTTATTAAAAAAAAGTTTTTGTCTTAATTCTTTTGTTTTTAAGGACCAAAGGGTCAATTCTCGTTCTTTGAAACGGAGAAAATAAAAGTTTTCTCCCGGGGAATTTGTACTCATAATTGGGTTGTGTATTTTAATTGTCAAAAAGATTGCGATTGGAAAGATGTTTTACACACATTATTTATAAGTGAAAAACATGAAAAGTGTGGCAAGAACTTTAAAGACTTTAGAGAAACCTGGCTCCTGACTGAAATAATTGATGGTCTAAGTTTGGTGTCAATCGGTTCAGCGATTCTTGAGATTTAGTAGAACATACCTGGTACAAACGTTTTTATTTATATACACGCAGAGAAAAAATATGATTGGGCATTTCTATTTCTATTAAATTTCAGCAATATTATAGTAACTGTAGACATTTAAATGTCTATCGCAATTATAAACTTGAGTATGGTTCACGGAAAAATAATAACACTCAAAATATTATGTAGTTAAATTCAAAAGAAAATTAATTTTTAACAAATTTATTTAAAAACGAATCATTTCATTTTTCGATCATACACCGAAAAACACAAAAGTACCGTTATCTAAAAAACGGTACTTAGGAAAAACAATTATAGCGTTTTTCGTGTTCAGGAGGTCTCAATTAACTTATCTAGGCACGTGGCGTTCTTGGTATTTTTTGGCTGTAAACCAGTGTAATTAAAACCTTTTTTTTAGCATACATATTCCCGATGACAATACACGAATACATGGGCGTAGCCAGAATAAAATCTAGGGGGGGGCAAAATTTTTTTTAAAATGTTCTTTTTTTATGAAAAGCGTTTCTTAAAAAATTTTTTTTTTTAATGTTCTTATTTTTACATTAATAACAAACATAAATGTAAAAAAATTAAATTATTCGTAAAATAACTATATTTTTATTAAATTTTAACAGTACGGAAAAAGAATTTAGTAACCCACAATCAGTTACTGTAATAATCTTATGAGTGTATTTTTAAGAATTAAATAATGATAACTTTGAAAACATATTATATAACTCACAATCATTTCATGATATTTAATAGTCATAACATGATAACTTTATATACTTGTAGCCAAATATAATAAATAAAACAAAATATCTTTACTCTAATAATATTATGTTAGCGCCATTTGTAAAATAATTTTGAATCAGTTGTGTCGTTTGTTTTAAATACCCCAATCGAATTATTTGTTTGTGAGTTGTTGAACCACAATTTAAAAAAAATTCCTATGAAAAAAACAAGTTTAAAGAAATTAAAAAAAAAAAATTGAGAAATTGTTTTTACATTAAAAAATGTTTTGAAGTGCCACAAAATAAAAAAAATCGATGCAAAAAAAATTTTAATTGATTTTTTATTGTTGTGAAAGTGGTGATGTATTATAATATGATTACTTCTAAATTTATTATAATTAAGGTGATAACAATATGAATACTTCTTAACTTATTATGATTAACAGGATAATAATATGATTAAGGGAAAAATATTATGATGTAATATTTGGTCATAATATGATTCAATAGTTATCTTAATGTGGTGACTACAATCATGAATCTTATCATAACAGGTTACTTTAGAGATTCTATAACTCACGTGTCCGTATAACCTTGTAGTGCAGATATACATATCTCCAAATTGTTAAACAAAAAATAATATTTGTAGTTTGACAAATTTGTTATTGGTATTTTTTTAAATATTTAAGCAATTTTTATTTAACATTTAATATCTAGATTTATTCTATACAGATATGCTTATTACGTGTCAATGTTTCCAAAAAGTAAATAAAAAAAAATTTTGAGTTGAACAAGTCCTATAAATATGTATGTTTTCTTCCTATTTGCATAAATAACTATGCTCGAGGTGCGACCACTGGGCAAACACTGGTTGTGATAAATGAGCAATATGTTCTTAATGGAGTCTTAAATTAGTATTTACAGACTTACACACGGAATGACAAACTTAGTATACTCTCATTCCCTACATGTGGTGGGGGCTAATCATTTTTTAAAGTTGCCAAATGAAGCTTTTTCATGATGCATTTCTGAAATAAAACAACCGTAAATAGCCATTTTTTAAAACCTTTTCTTTAGCTTCACTTCGGAAAATCAAATCTTGTAACGTTAATTTAACCGCCTTATACTCAATGCAAATGGATGAAACTTCGCAGGCCTACATATTCCCGATGACAATACACGAATACATGGGCGTAGCCAGGATAAAATCTAGGGGGTCGGCAAAAAAATTTTTTTTTTTGTAAAATGCTTTTTTGACCACCTTTTACTCAATGCAAATGGATGAAACTTTGCAGGCATACATATTCCCCATGACAATACACGAATACATGGGCGTAGCCGGGATAAAATCTAGGGGAGGGGGCAAAATTTTCTTAAATATTCTTTTTAAGGACAGCGTTTTAAAAAAAAAAAATTTTTTAAATGTTCTTATTTTAATTCATTACAGGAATCTTTTTACATTTCTATAACTTATAGTACACACGCAAAGAAAAAACATGATTGTGGTAAGCACATTCTAAGATAGTCAACATATTATGATTACTATTAAAATCATAAACATCATATTACTACCAATTATTTTCGTAAAATTACATCATAATTCTCCTTAATCTTAATTTGTTTTTATAACATCAAATTATAATTTAATGTAATCGTACTCTTATCATGTTAATCATAATAAGTAAAGAAGTAATCATATTATGATACAAAGTGATTATGTTATGGTTTAAAGTAATCATTACATATCTGAAAGCATCATGTTATGACTTAAATATGATAAATGTAATCATATTATAATCTATTATTATTTTGTTTAATCGTTTTACCAATTTTTTACACTTACAAATCATTCAATACAATACAAACGACGGAACTGAAGAAAAATTTGTTTATTTATTTATTTAATGAGAGTTACAAGTACAATTGCAAACTATACTCTAACTTAATTAATCGAGCAACAGTAACGTAGACCTTCATCCCGTTGTGGTGATACAGACCAGAGTTTCTGCCGGGAATCGAATCCACAACACTCGGATTGATAGACTAGCTCACTACCAACTTGCCTACCTGGGCACTAACAAAATATTATTAGAGCAAAGATAGTTTGTTTGCATCTAAAGCATACTATGACTACACGCAGAGAAAAACATTTTTAAATGTGGTCACCTTTAACAAAACTATTTTTAATGAAAATTTTAAACATATTTTGTTTAATACAACTATATTATTTTCACCGACAACCATATTATTGTTTTTTTAGTCCTCCATCAAGAACCTAAAACCATATTATGGTTGCGCCTGAATATGTTATGGTCAAATATTACAATAATATGTTTTCAAATTAACAATAGAATTTTCCTCTGTTCTAGGAGCAACATGTTGTGGTTAAAAAACAACCATGCTATTATAAGTGTTAACGTATTTAAGTTATTATTTACAATAACATGATCGGAGGCAACCATAATATGGTTGTGGCTTCTTGTCGGACGACTAATTGAACCATAATATGGTTGTCAGTGACAATAATATGGTTAAATCAAACATAATATGTTAAAACTTTTCTTTAATAAAAGTCCCTGGGTGTACACGTATAAAAAGTAATCATGTTAAGGGAGCGATAAAGTAAATTAATTTTCATCCTAACCGGTATGTAAAAGTAAAGTTGTAATAATGGAACACTTTTTTTAGGGACGATTAAATCCTACCTTTAGCTATCGGTAAGTTGTGAAAACGGGCCTATGTCTATTAAATGGTTGTACAGTATATAATATGTTTTCAAAGTTATTTTGTTGTTAGAAAAATAACTATATTTCAGTGAACCATACTCAAATTTATGATTGCGATAAGCATTGAAATTATTTACAGTTACTAAAATATTGCAGATATTAAATAAAAATAACAATTATTTGTGTTCGACGACAATATATTGTGACAATAAACATAGTGTAGTTGCCGTAACAAAGCCGAACCATATTTTTTCTATGCGTGCAAAGCTTATATGTTTTACATGGTGGGGTGTCACAAAGCCATAGGACATAAAGCCATAATGGCTTTATGTCTCAATCCAAACGGACATAAAGCCAAAATTTTGATATGGCCTTAAGTATCATATCAATTTTAGTGGAATGGGACATAAAGCCATTATGGTGTTATGTCCCATTTGATGTGTTGCGTTACAAATGCTTATATGGTATAACAAAGACCTGCTTCGCTAACTAAAGCTTCGCTGTATAGCCGGCCTTCGGCCGGGCGCAAGGATTTTCTCCTCCATGGTATAACAAACACCGGCTTCGCTTACTAAAGCTTCTCTGTATAGCCGGCCTTTTGGCGGACGCAAGAATTTTCTCCTTTATGGTATAACAAGTACCGATTTCGCTAAGTAAAGCTTCTAAAATCTGTCTTGTTTCCCAACGAAGGCCGTTTACGCAGAGAAGCTTTAGTTAGCGAGGCCGGTGTTTGTTATACCTTAGAGGAGAAAATCCTTGCGCCCGGCCGAATGCCGTCTATGCAGAGAAGCTTTAGTTAGCGTCTTTGTTATACCATAGAGGAGAAAATCATTGCGTCCGGCCGAAGACCGGCTATGCAGAGAAGCTCTAGTTAGCGTAGCTTTTTCGGGTTTTTTCCATAAATGAACGACGTCCCCAAATTTAGGGGCTTAGTTTATTTTGGGTTTGGGGAGTTAATTCATTGGGGACTTAGTTCATACCGCCATTTTTGACATAAAACAGGGCGACATGAAACAACAAAGCATTTTCTACGTGAAATAGGGGGAAATACAATCATTATCAAAAATATGGCTTTATGTCTCATTTAACGGAAAAAATTTATGGCGTTAAGTCCCATTATATTGAGACTTAATGGCATATGCCCTTATGTCTCAATGGAATGGGACTTGACGCCATATGGATTTATGTCCTATGGCTTTGTGACACCCCACGGTTTTACATCAATATTGTTCAAAAGCTTCTTACGCTTATGATTTTAAAGTCTGTTATTTGAAAATAAGCAGAATTGTATACCCCGTCACTTTTGTACCACCTTTTAAATAAAGCCCTGTCTGTAATGCCTTTAATAGTCGCTGCAAACCATCAACCTAAAACTTGTTCGTTTTATTTTAATTTAGTTAAAGTGTCTATATACAAAACTTCTAAAAATTCATGTTAAGCAAAAATCATTTTTTTCCGTTTTTTGCACTTTTGCATTTTTTATGGTTGTGGGTTTTTTCTCTCTCTAAATTGTCCAAAAAGTAAAATAAAGAAGAAAAAAAAACGAAACGAAATTATTGCAGCATTAGAAACATAAAACAGCAGTTGCTAATGTTGCGCAGTGTTGATGTTGTCGTTAACCAACATTATCAATAACAGTAACAACAACAATTGTTTTGCTGCTGTTTTTATGTTTTTTGTTAGCAACGATAACAACAAAATCTAACCCGATGTTGTTGCTGTTAAATTTGATAAAGTGTTTTTCGTTGCAGTGTTTTTTCAAGTGAATCATTTGTATTAACTGAAAAGGCGTTTTAATTTTAGAGATTTTTTTTAATAATTTTATTTTGTCATGTCGATTGTATTGATCTATTTAAAATATTCTTCGTCTGTTGTTGTCGTTTAATATTTTTTTAAAATTTCTTGTAAGTTGTTTCAACTTTTTTTTAATTAACGTGAGTGAGTAGTTTTAATTCAATTTTTCAATTTCTGTGAATGCAGGTATTTAGTTTTTAATGGAATTTTAATTATTAGGAGTTTCATCGACCATGTGCTTTCAATAAATCTTTTTAATGTTGCTTTTGCTTCGATTTAGTTTTCGAATTTAAATGGAATCTTTTATTGTGTTACAAGTTGCATTGAGTGGTTTTTAATTAAAATTTAAATTGTATATAAAAACACTTAACATCAACAATGTTGTCATAATTGTCAAATGTTTTTAAATGGTAAACGAAACATTGCTTTTTTTTAAGAAATAAGGTTAACGCAATGGTCGGAGAAACTTTTCTCTAATAAAAATAAAATAAAAATAATCGATTTAACGTAATAGTTAATGGATATTTCTTTGGTAAATTTCGTTATTTTATTTAGTTAAATAGTTTTAAATAGTGATTAAGAGTTTAATAGAAATAGTTTGAATACTTAACGAATTTTATGACAGCAAAAATGTTTCACACGATATGGAAAACATTTAAATGAGTTTTTAAATTACTATAGCAATTGCATAATTCTAGTTTGAGTATAAAATATATTAAGTTATTCATTTGGAGGTATATAAAATTATACAAGCTATTACTTTTAAAAACATATGTTCATATGTATGTCTTTATATTAGAGGTCGGGTTAGTAATAATTCCATGAAACGAAACACATGTTTTTGGATAAACATAATTTTATTTTTCAATCTTCAAATCTAAACACTTTGTGCAAAGTTTCAGAAATTTGTTTAACCTTTAAAAACTAGGATTAGTTATTGCGAGTTGATTTAATCGTTGGAGTCAAATCTATTACCGCCGAGCCAATTCTTCAGGTTAGGAAACTAAAAATAGTCACTCAGATCTAAATCCGAAGAATAGGGCCGATAAGCGAGCAATTCGAAAGCTAACTCATGGATTTTTAAGGATTTTTGCCATTGAATGCCTAATGAGCACACGAAGTTAAATTTTTCCATTTTCTTCTCACATCAGTAAGTAGTTGTCTGTCAATGGCTGCCTAATACAAACTAAACGACGCAGCTTATTCGAATTTTAACAGGATGTCAGCTCAGAATTGGTTTGACCTACCAACCATTTTTAAAAAAATTGATTTAGGTATGGGGTAGGTATATATATTTTGAATACCCCCTTTTTGAATCCAAAATCTGTTTCGCGAAATTGTTTGTTATTTCTAAGATATAAAGCATTTATTTTGCTGCATATCAACTGTTTCAAAATTTTTTAAGTTTTGTTTTGCTCTACAAGCCACTGTTTGGCGATTGCAGCAAATTCTTCATACAAAAACGTACAAATTGAATTTTACTGTTGCTTTGCTGCATTGCTGTTAGAAAAAAGTAGTTAAAGCAAAAGCAAAAGCAAAATAAAATGACAACAAGAAAATTAATTTGTGAAAAATAGTTTTATAAAATAATGTACCCAACGAAGTGTACGGTACCTAAGGGAAACGCTTCAACATTTTACTACAAACGAAAATTGAATATATATTATTATGCCAAATATGCCAACTTTTACTTATTGTGCGTTTATGGACGGAAGTTCATGGTATTCGGAGTGATAACAATATTGGTAGTGCTTTAATTAAAATTTTAAATCAATTAATAAAAGATTATCCACTAATTAAAACTTTGACATTATGGAGCGATTCTTGCGTAGCACAAAATAAAAATCGAATTAACGCAACCGCAATCAAAATGTTCTTTAAACAAAATAATATTGATGCCGTAATACAAAAGTCTTCAGAACCAGGACATTCTTTAATTCAAGAAGTGGACTGTGTCCATGGTGTTATTGACCGGTACTTAAAGAACATTGAAATTCATAGTCCTCTTCATTTACTAAATTTGCTTAAAACAATGCCAAATAATAAAACAAAATTAAAAGTTATGGAAATGCTTCCGGAAGATTTTCGCACATACTCGTTGGAAGCAAATAAAATGGACTTTCGAAAAGTCCCTTTTTCTAAAATTAAAGTACTTATATACAGTTAAAATAATGATTTATGAATATATTATAAAAGTTCTACCGGATAGGAAAAAAAACGCAATTTTGGTTAAGTCAGCATCAAAAAATTGTTTGAAAACTCCTGAGAATTTGTTGACGAATGTTTTGAAAATATCGAAACTATCATTTATTTCCAGCGATAAAAATAGAGACATAAAAGACTTGCTTATATTTCTTCCACGTGTTGATAAAGCTTATTATAAAAAATTTACTCAATATTAAGTTTTAAATTTTAAGTGTTTTTTCTTGATTCTATTTTACTTTTGCATTACTTAAGTTGTTTAATTTGTGGCTTTTTATGTACCTTTTCATAAGAGTAGAACTGTTTTTTCTGTTTTTGTAAAATAGAATAAAATCAAATAAAAAAAATATAATATAAAAAAATAAAAAAATTCATCACACAACAAGTAACTCAATACACAGCAATAAGTATACGTATGCAGCACAAAAAGCAATTTTTTTTTTAAAGTGGTGTATGCGGCACAAAACAATATATTTCATTTTCAAAAAATACTATTAAATTCTTACTTTATTCATTAAAGTGCGCAAAAATTTAAATTTTTCTTCAAAACATATACCGGAAGCAGTGGTTACATTTTGGGAAATCTTCATTTAAATCTTCTTTGTCGTTTTTCTCCACTCCGACTTTTTGGCATATGCGCCAAACCAATTCTGAGCTGACGAGGAGTCAACTGTCCAGCTAACAGGAGGAGTGCTGCCCTTTCAGTTATAAGGCGTGAAACGCAAAAAGTCACGTACGTTCTGACACACCCTCGAATATTCTTCAAATATTATTATTTGTTTTTGGGTCAAAGAAGCTTTCGAGTAGCTCTTGTGGCATAAGCTCGTTTATTCGTGTAGCGTTTGGACTTAATATAGCCTTTATCCATTTAAAGCTGGGGACGGTTGTTCAGATGGCCACTATATTAAGTTCCGAGACTTTTTATTTCGTTTATAAACAAATTTGCATTAGAAAAGAGTGTGCCTTTAAAATAAAATAGATACTAATTAGTATTGTGGTTATTTTGTTGAACTATTTATGGTTTTTAATCCAAATTTGTAATATTTTTAATTAGGCTTAATTTCATGAAATATAATTTTTATTAAATTATTTTTATGAAGAAAGGAATTTTACAACATGAAAATTAATTAAAATTGGATTTGATAATCTTTCATTCTTGACGTGGCTCGAGCCCGAAAAAATAGATACTTTTATAATAATATGCTTAAATTGATTAAAATTGGAGTTTCAATTCATACCTTTGAAGAACTAGGTTATTATTTTGTATATAAGCGTGGATGGATGCTTTTACGCATTTTTAGCCTTGATTTATTAATATATAGTCGTTTTAGCAAATTATAATTAAATTTGGCATATATAACAATATTTGAACTACAGGCAGCATATTTTAGCATGCTGTCGACAAATGGGTCCAATGGGGAGAAAGCTAATATATTTTGTTTACTTTTTGCTAGTGTCAGCAATGTGTTTCTAATTTCAAAAGCAATGTCTAGAAACAGTTTTATGGAAATCATTTTTTTACATTTCTATGACAATTAGTTTGCTTCCGAATCACTCAATAAGATGTTTAATTTTCAATCTCTTGCTGAATTTCTATTCAAGATGTCTCACCAATGAAGCGCATTTCACGAAGATCATTCAATAGACAAATCAACGACAAAATATTTTGGCCGTCATCCAGCCAAACAATGATTGCAAGTGCCGATGATTATTGGTATACAGAAAAAATTCAAAATTGTCTCTAATCACCAAATTTATTCCAAATTCATAGAATCAAGTAAATCATTTGTTGATTTTGCACCTATTACCAAAATAATTATATTGATTATTAAAAATTTTATATTTAAAATATTGTTTTTTTTTTTTTCAATAAATTATATTTTTAATTTTAATCAAAAAAATGATCAAAAAACTTTGCCGTTTCAAACGATGTGTTGATTGATTAAATTTTTTGATTTTAAACGAAATAATTTTTTGTTATTTAATTAATATTTTAATTAATATTTTAATTCAAAATTTATTTCAAAACAACTAAAATGTTAATTAATTCAAAATTATATGTTTAGTTTTCTTTCAACAAAAAAAATAATTAATTCAATTATCACATTAATTAAATTTGAATATTTTTTAAATAATCTTTGTAATTGATAAAAAAAACAATTTTTTTTCTAGTCAAGCATTGCAGCGAGATTTACGCGAAGCCAGCTATAGTGCTACTGATGCCGTTAGAGAAAATAGAACAAAGAAATGCCCACAGGATAATGTCAAGAATATGATAAAGAAAGACCGTGCAGAATTTGATAACTGATTTGATGCAGCTAATCAAATTCTGTTCGTGCGATGGCTTGACGATGGTATGTGTATCATTTGTACAAGCTAAGACTTTGTTTATCCACTCGGTAAGGAGAAAAGATTGAGCTCAATATAAGAAGAAAAATAAACGTGGATATTCCTCTGGTCTTCCGGAACCACAACAAAGGATTGGGGACGTCGATCAAGCTGACCAATCTGTTGTAGAGCATATAGATCAGCTGTGCGAGGCAAAACAAATTGTGTTGGTTTTATTTACCTTTTCGAAAGTGCGTCACTGGACTGCATCTATTACTCATTAGTGATAAGTTTGCGATGCTCATGCAAATTAGCAGATGCAAATGCTGGTTTGTTGCCCAGTTTAATTACATGTTGGACACAATATGCATTAGCCAGTTTTATGATGCGCTCTTTAGATTTGTTTGCACATCATCTGTTTTTGTTACGTATGTATTTTCGAATAGCTGAGATTTTCAGTGATGCTTTTACGAACACGCTGCGCATTCGATGCAGCCTAGTGCTGCATTTCCTACCAGGCCCTCATGCTTGGCGGCTTCATCTCTTGACTGCCGGAGATAATATGGACCGTTCCAGTTTCACCTAAGTATATGTAAAAGTAATTTAAGATATTCAGACGGGGAAAACGATGATGAAAGCGGTGCAAGCCTTCATCAGGGGTATCCCCAAAAAACTTGCAAGCAAACTACGATGTACCGTTTGCTACTGTAAAGCCCGTTGGCAATGTAAGAAATGCATCAAATCACTCTGCATTAAAAAAGGATGTTTTGTAACATTTCACGTTTTAGCCCAATGGCCCTATTTGAGGACAGTAATTTTTTTCCTACCCGAAGAATTTCTTTTCGAAATTTTTTTCTTAAAGAAAAAAAAATGTTTTTTTCAATTAATTTTTTGTTTGCTGCAATTAATTTTTTTAACAAAACACATGTGCATTAGGGATATTACTTTTTAACAATTTTTTAAAATATCAAAATTGGCATAGCACAGTCCGATAGAGCATAAAAAACTATAAGGGAACGTGTATTTATTTTTTCGCTAAGGTTAAAAAAGTTCACGCACCAACTGCGATGAAGTTTTGAAAATTTTTAATTTTCTTTTTGGTTAAGAAAAATTAATAATATGTTTATTTTAAACAAAAAATAGCTCAAGTATGAAATTTCATTAATATTTAGAGATGGTAAGAGATTTTTCCGCAAACTAAAACGTATTTTTAACCTTAAATAAAAAAAAAAAAATTAAAAAAAGAATAAAAAACACCGAATAAAATTATGAATATTTAATATTGCATTGGTTTACAAAAACCAATTGGTGCGTGAACTTTTTTGAGAAAAATTACAAAAGATTATGATTTTCGTGGTTACTAGGACATGGTTGACCTCATGGTACCTATGCCAAAAAATTGGTTATACCCCTAATGTGCATATGCTGTATATTTTTAATTTTTTACAATTAATTTTCTAATTGACTAAATCTGTGCATCACGACTCGAATATACAAATCTGTTAATTGATATGATCAATTCTTTTTTTTGCAGGGGCAAAATTAGTAAGAAATAAGTAAAATTAGTGCTAGGCCACTACAAAGTATCATTGTCATGAATATTAATTTGAATTTTTCCACATTATGGCTGGCAGATTTCGTCTAGATTTTTGCAACATACTTGGACTGAGGGCAAATTTCATCTTTGTATATGCTCACATTCGATTTCATCGGCCGGATGTTTCGACTTATGTGAAACCCAGGTAGGAGGAGATGCTGATCCACAGGATTTCCAAATACCTGGGTATCAACTTGTATCCTTTTTTGTTCCTTATCAGGGCCTTGCATTGTACATTCGTAAACATTTTGTGTTCCAACTTCAGCCCCAACTGGGCTGTAATGATGCATAATTTAAGTCCCTTTGTGTTAAATTCCAAATCAGGACACATGTATTAGACTTCGGGTTCATCTAAAGGAGCCCAAACTTAGACACGGTAAACTCGTATAACTGTTTTTACTCCGTATCCGATTCCATTACCGGAATCCTTGGGGTCTGTCCGAATAGTGAAATAGTCGTTGCCGGAGACTTCAACGTGCATAATACGTCATGGCTGCGCCATTCAAGTCACACGACTCCCTAGGGCTCATATGTTGAGCTCTCGCTGCATACAACCACTTTGTCCAACTTGTGAATGAACCAACACACATTCCGTGTGTTGAAGGGCAGTTTCGTAATACCCTCGACCTATTTCTCACTTCGCATCCTGACAAATACGAAGTTGACACTTTCAAGTGTTGAAAGAAGCATTTAAGAGTTTGGTTTCTTAAAGCGGTGCAAGAACCGTCTGATCTCTTCACTATATATACCGCCTATATCCGACCGAAAAAGGAATACAACTCCCATATCTGGGCAGGTATTTCAAGGGATATCTTGAAGTTTCTGGATCGGGTGCAAAGAAGTGCGTTGAAGCTCATCAATGACAGTATGGTATCCAGCTCTATTGACCCTTTGGAGCATCGTCGGAATGTGGGTTGTGTGGCATTGTTCTATCGATATTACCACGGAAGGTGTTCAGCTGAGATGGGCCAACTCATGCCTGAGACGCGGGTGCATGCCCGTAGTACTCGCCTTTCCAGCAGATCACATCCGTTTGTTGTCGACTGTCCAATGCATCGCACAACGCATTACAGAGAAAATTCGTTTCTTGGTCGAATTAGCCGTATGTGGAATAGACTCCCGGCAGAAGTCTCAGAGACTTTTGGACATCACACTCTCTTCCTGCTGAACTAAGTGAGGGAATGATAATAAAACTACCCAAGAAAGGAGACTTAACAGAGTGTAAAAATTGGCGGGGTATAACTCTTTTAACCATGATTAACAAGGTGTTAGCGAGTATAATCCATGCTAGACTGGCATCATCAATTTCAGCAGATCTTCGAAATGAGCAAGCTGGTTTCAGACCACACCGATCTTGCACCGATCATATAAATAGTCTAAGGATCATAGTGGAACAGTCGGTGGAATGGAGATCTCCACTATACTTGATATTTATCGACTTCGCCAAAGCATTCGATACGATCCACCATCAGGCAATTTGGCACGCACTTCGATGCAAGGGAGTTCCACCTGTGCTAATCGACTTAATCAAAGCTTTGTATGGCAACTCAACAAGTCGAGTACTGCATGAACGCACGTTAAGCAATCCGATTGGTATAAGCACTGGGGTACGACAGGGATGTATCCTATCTCCGCTGTTATTCAATATTGTATTGGATTCAATTATGCAGCAAACAACCCGAATAAGAAGAGGCATTACATGGGGTATGAATGGTCGATTGGAAGACCTTGACTACGCTGATGATATTTGCCTGCTCGCACATAACTTTACCGACATGTCAGCCAAATTGGATCAGATACATCAGCTAGCATCTGGTGTCGGTCTTCACATTAACTTCGACAAAACTAAGGTTCTACGTATCAATTCGACTAATCTCTCCAAGTTCCGAGTAAACAACATAGAACTCGAGGACGTCCAATCGTTTTGCTACTTAGGAAGTATCATATCAACAACAGGCGGCTCACGTGATGATATTGCATATCGCATAAGGAAAGCAAAACAGTCTTTTGGTGCATTACAAAGAGTATGGAAGTCACCACAAATACATATAAAAACTAAGCTTCGCCTTTTTTCCTCTAATGTTCGCTCTATCCTGCTATATGGATGTGAGTCCTGGAACTCTACTGCAAGCGACATTCAATCCCTGCAAGTATTTGTTAATCGTTGCTTGCGAAAAATTTTGCGAATATTTTGGCCGAACGTAGTTTCCAACAGAGACCTCTGGCAAAGAACAGGTGAAATACCAATTCGCATAGAAATTGCAAAGAGGAAATGGAGCTGGGTTGGTCATATTTTGAGAAGACCCCATGATGATATATCAAAGATGGCAATTGATTGGAACCCTCATGGCAGCAGAAGAAGAGGTAGACCAGCTAACACCTGGAGAAGGCAACTAGAATCCGAAATTAGCGAAACAAGAAGAACTTGGTCTGAGATCAGACAAATCGCACAGGACAGATCCCAATGGAAGAATTTCGTTACGGCCCTTTGTTCCAACTTGGAACCATAGGAATCAATATAAATATATATAGAAGTCTTCCCAGTCGGCTACAATTTGGAAAAATTCAAATTAAATGTCCACAAACACTACTCCGTGTTTCCTTCTCCCTATAACCTATTTTCCTAATTCCAACACAATGCATTGCATTAGTAGGGGGCATCCCCTGAGTGTTGGCTCAAAGTAAAAAAAAAAAAAATAAATACAACATTTTTCAAACCACATAAAATCAATCGTATAATGAGACCACAGTTTTGTATGAAAATAACCAACAACAGATATACAATATTGTATAATTAGACGATTATACAGCGAATACGACGATACTACGAGCTTGTGAATTTAACAATTAAAACATAAATTATTTTGGTTTTGTTGTTACCGCTTAAATTTCATTGAGAGATGGCAAATAAATGAAATGGAAATAATTACATACTTACTTGTTTCATTTTCCCATTAAGTTCTTCACGATCAACCACTTAATATTAAGAATTTTATATTAAAAATCTGTTTAGGCAATATAAAACGTTTATGACTTTTTAGTTTTCGATTGATTTCAGTATTTCTTTAAAAAAAAATGATTTTTATTAAAGCATAAACATTTGTATCTGTGAATCTTACATTAACTATAAGATCATTACAAACCGATAAAATATTTAATAGTATAATTTCATAAAATAAAGATATTTTAACTGACAAGTGGGTGTATTGAACTGTGTGAAACAGATCAGATGGTTAATTGTAGAAATTACAATAAATTATTAAAAAAAAAAAATAAATAAATTATATGGATTAAAATTGTAAAACAATTGCAGTTTGCTTAGATCCGTTATGGATACAATTTGATTTTCTCTTTAAATTTAATGATTAATTCAAATAAACAAAAACAAGATTACCGACAATTGCTTTCAAAAATATTTAAATTATTGTAGCAAAAATATTAGAGATCACAAAAAACCACTTATAATTTCAAATAATGCCACAAACACCAACATACTAATACAAAGATTAAAAATCAGTAAACCTATAGAAAAAATAAATTTACACAAAATCTTTAGTAATTTTTTTCTATGAATTTTATTTAATCAAAGTTAAAAAAAAACCTTGAATTAATGCAAGAAACGTACAGAAAAGAACTTAGATTTGCAATTTGATACAACAACAAATAATCATAAGAACCAGAGCATTATAACAGTCAAGCCACACAAACAAACATACAATTAAATAATAATTTGGCAAATTCAAACATGAAAAAAAATTAAATAATCAAAAAATCACCCATACACGACATGAAATAAATTAATGAAAATAAAAATAACAAAAGGCAGGAAAAAAACTTAAAACGGAAAATTATTATTATATTTTTTTTTTTTTAATTCTTAACCAACAAATAGAGCAGAAATTGAAAATATCAAAAAAAATTTCAATCGAAACTGATTAAAGTGATCAATATAAAAAGAAATAACTGAGTTTTATTGTTGTATAATTTTAATATATTTTACCAAATATTGTTCAAGAAAAATAGAAATCACATCAACTTAAACTAATCATTAGAGTAGAAAACAAAAAAAAATGAAGCTTGTAAGTATATACCAGTCACAACGAATTTGTAAAACGCTACAAGTACTTTTACAGAATAATAAATCATTTTGTAATTTACAACCTTTAAATTAGAAATTCGTCATAGATATTGTTACGAAAGTTAAATTATCTAAGAATTATTTATAGTTATAGTTATAAGTTATCTTTTAAGTTATAGTTTTATGTTACTTAAAATTGTCATGTATAATTTTCAACACAACTGTTATTTTAAAATAATTCCTATATAAATTTCCCAGTCATTTCTAGAAATGGTTATAGAACAAAATAAATAGTTATTACAGGAATGTTCAGGAAAATTCTATAAATAATTATGAAGGGGTGACTCATGTATAATTAGTTTAGTTTGTTTTGAGAAACGGTTCTGTTCGTTACTAACAATTGCGAACAAAATAATTAATAAAGTTTGTTAAGTTGAATAAGTGTGTGTTTTTATTCGGATTTGCAATTAAAAGAACTCAAACGCGTTTATTAAAGGAAAAACGTAACAATATTTTAAGAGTGTGTTTAAAATAATGCATTTTAGAAACATAAACGTAAAATCACAGATTGGCGTGGAATAACTTTTAAAAAAGATCATGGAACATATTTCTTGGAAAACGACTAAAAAGTGGCGGTTAATGTGAATGGCACTTAATAACGGGAAAAGATTTTATATTTTTTAAGGCTCGAGTTAGAGAACAACCCAGACCGATAGCAATTTTGCCGTTTCTCTCGAAGGCATTTGAACGTATTATCCATAATCAAGTAACATTATTTTTGGATAACAATAGACTACTAAATGATAGGCAATCTGGCTTTCGTAGAAAGCACAGTTGCATTACGGCCCTTGTAGATGTTGCGGAGGATATCAGAAAACAGGTGGATACTAAAAAGATTTCTTTTTTAATTCTTTTGGATCATTTCCAAAGCATTTAATACTGTGGATCCTGATATTTTATGTTATAAATTGAAAAATATGTTTAAATTTTCTTCAAATGCCACACGTCTTATAGCGTCCTATCTAACGAATAGATGCCAGTATGTTGAAACAAATAATAAGCAATGTAACTGCTTACCAGTGATTAGAGGCGTTCCTCAGGGATCGATTATAGGCCCACTTTTGTTTTCATTGTACTCTAACGATCTACCGCTTACTATGGAACAATGTAAGGTTAGAATGTATGCTGATGATGTCCAGCTTTATATAAGTTGCGATGTTGATAATATTGATCAATGTGTCATTACCCTTAATCAGGAATTGCATCGCGTTTACTTGTGGGCTACAGCTAACGGGCTGGGTATAAATCCAAATGTATCATCATTCAAAAGCGAATTATTTTCTTTTTATTATTATTGTAATTTATGTTTAAGAAAATTTAAAATTTTTTTTTTTTTTTAATTATTTCTCGTTATATTGTATAACATATACTCAGTCCTATACTGTAATATAAGACTTTAAGTCTTGTGTATGGGACAACAAATAAATAAATAAATAAACAAGATGGATCCACAGCTCGTCCTATTACACTGGTCTACGAATTGTGAAACAAAATTGACTGCAGAAACGAAGGATGTTTTTTAACTAATCTGGTGCGCTGAATTCGAATCTGGCATAAACATTAGGCTATCACGTCTTGCTCGTTTTCAATCGCATGCTGGCAATACTGTAAAACTAGGGATTGCTGATCGGTTTTAACCGAAATCGAAACCGCGGTTTTAATGCCTACAAAACCTAAACCGAAAACCGACCAAAATTTAAAAGAAGAACAACCCAGCGGTAAATATTGAAAGGACCGCAAGTGGCAGGCCTTTTTGAAGGCCTCTATACTCCTTTCTAAAAGATTCGCTTCACATGATATCCTGCCTTCAAAAGTATGCCTTCTAGAAGGTATAAACTTCTTTTTAAAAGACCTTCTGAAATATTCAGTACACATTCGCTACTCCCTTCTTTGAGAAGGGAGAAAGGAAGGTGTTCAGTTTTATTTACTTTTTATTTTTAGTGACCTTCCTTACTCCCTTCTTTGGCAAGGGATCGACGAAGTTGTTTTTAAAGGAAGTGTGGAAGGCCTTGCGCCCAATGACAACCTGTGTAAAAAATAAATAAGTATGGAATGCGGCGAGAAGGGCTTCTGACTGCTTGTGACTGCTAAATAAGGGGTTCTATTAGGCCTCTTTACTCATTCTAGTTACCGCTGGGAAATGTTTCTTTTTTAATAAAAGCACCTGAACTCCCAGCTAGCATTTTTTTTGAAATTTTTAATCATATTTAATTCTTTTTTGACTCTTCAGCGCGATTAAAATACCAGAATATGCGTTCATTTTCGGATAATAAACGATCCTTTTGTCGAGAGAAAATAGTACCCTACCCGCGACTCTTCTTGAAGGGTCATATATGATTCGTTTTTTTTTTATTAGTTAAGAGACATTTTCGACTCTTTTTTTAATAGTTTTTGTTATTGAATTTTAAACCAAACACTTTTAAATCATAAGCGCGAGTCATTTTTGTGTCGAATTGTAAGCGTGCAAATGATTATTCAGTTTTTAATCACCAAAAGTACAAAAAAAAAGTCTAATACCGATGATTTTTGAAAAACGATCTCCCAGGGTTCCCTGCAAAATATTTCGATCGAAAAATAATCTAAATAGTTTCCCCATTTAGCAAAAATCTATCGCTTCTGCTATTCAATTCTTATTGATGTAGAGACATCGTTCGGGAAGAAGTGTCCCACTATGGTAATATTTCCATTAAGAATCTACTTAGTGACTATATTTTATGACGAATTAGAATGCTTTGGTAGTTGAATATCAATTGAATTTAGTAATATCGCTTTTGGCTGTAAAAAGTACTCTTTTGAAGTTAATTTTTTCTTATTGTTCTTAATAATAAAGTGTGGGCCATTTTACTGTTTATCTTTCTTTGTTTTTGTCCGACGAGTCTGAGTAAAATAAAAAACAACTGAGCTGAAACTTTTACAAATAATTAAAAATCTACAGTACGTATAACAATTGTTATGGCCAATTTCACCAATTCTTTTTAAATATAAATTTATTTTTAAATATACATAGTTTTTCAAATAATTTTGTTTAATTTGATTTGAAAAACATATTTTAACATAAATTGATATGTAAATAAATTGGTGAAATTTGGCATTAATGTCTTAAATTTAAAAACCTAATGTGGACAAATTTTTTTTAAAGAAATTTACAGAAAGTCGCAACTTTGTTCAAACACTAACCTTATAAAAGTTTTATCATTTTATTATTTTATAATTTTTTTTTTTCACTAATTTTCAATAGAAAAATATTAACACTAATTTTTAACAAAGATTATTAAAGTCGTATTGAATAAACAAACAGTGCAAGTAGATCGCCCGAAGAGTGAGTTTGGGCTGTTTTGTGCACTCATTTAATAATTTTGTGTACTAGAACGTGCGGTAACTTTTGGATCCAGCGGGGTCTTAACTTTCAGAACAATATAACAATTTTATTTTTAAATATTTAAAATTTTACTTTATTTTACAGCTTTATACTATTTCACACTCACGCACCACCGATCATAATGCAATTTAAGCAAAAACTGCCATAACTTAGGCAAATTGCTTTTGTACTTGGTATTCACTTTTTAACTGCAAATCGTTACGAAGAAGTCAAAATTTCATGGGCAATGTTAATTTTTGCTGTTGTTGCAATTTGATAACTGTAACAATTATCTGAACAACTTTTTAAAGTGACGAAAAAGTATAATTTTAGAACTCATTATTCGATTCTGTCGTATTTTGTTATTGCTAAATTCCGCAAAATCTACCGTTTAACTGCCAAATGTGACGAAGTAGTTCAAATTAAGTTGATAACATTACGTGACAATTTTTTGACCAAATGAATTTGACACCTAATCTTTATGTAAAATTGTCCGCTGATTCCGAATATTTGGATATTTGCATTTCAGTCACAGCATCACAGCATTTTTAAAAACACAAATAATGGAATATCTCAAAAACTGTTCTACTTTTGATAATTCTGACTTCATATTCGGATTCAGCGGACAATTGTACATAAAGATTAGCTGCCCGATTCATTTGGTCACGACTTTGTAGAAATTTTTGTCACGTAGTGTAATCGAAAATTACTCTGCCAATTGCTTGGAGGGTTGAAACAAATAAAAAAATTGTGTTACATACATAACAAAAATATATATGTATATAGTTTTACTTGGATATTTTCAAAACCGAAAACCGAACCGAAACCGACCGGTTTTAATAATTTTAAAACCAAAACCGCGGTTTCATATTTTTACGGTTTTTAGCAAACTCTACTGTTAAACAGTCAATACTGACACTATAATTTCACAATTATTTATTTGACAGAAGCCCACATTCTAAAGCTTCATAATAGTAGAATTTCAGCATGTCAGGTAGATTGTGTGTTACTGATTCAAGCTATTTTTGCTTTGTGTGTGTTGAATATTTGGTTGGAAAAAGAGGATATGCAATATCAGAATCATTAAAATATGCATACATATTTACATTATTTTGGTTTTGCAGTCAGAAACTTGTATCAACCGTGGATACCGACAATGTTTTGCATATTCTTCATTCGCATTTAGATTTTTCCCAAAAAAAAAAACTAGGTTTAGTGAGCGCGAACAATGGGAGCGTGCTTACCAAAATTTAATAAAATTTGTAAGAATTTATCAAGGATTTTGAGAGAACATCATGCTGGGGACTATTGCTGGACTCTAATACTCTAATACTTTTGAAAATTCATTGATTTTTTATGTAAAAAAAAGGATAAAAACCTGACGTGGTAGAGAAACACCAATTACAGGGTCGAATTCAGTCCACCAAATTAGCTTCGGAAATACATTTGGTTGGTCCAGTCCAAAACCTTGTTGCCTAGTGTTATGGATCTTTTTGGCGGTAATAATATTACTTATGCGCCACCCTGTACAATCCAAGCAGTTCACAAAACCCAGAGTAAAAGTAACATAAAATCAATAAAAAACTAAATTGAATCAATAAAAAACATTAACAAAAGTCTAGTAGTGTTAAAATTACTATTTAAATATGAAACAATATTAATTAAAAGTTGGCCTTTTTTTGTTAATTTTAATATGAAAACAAAAAATGTTGTTTCAATTTATCCCACGAAATAGATAGCAACCACATTAATTCAAAGATGAAAATTATTGAATTAATATGTAATTAAATATAATTTTTCTATTATTCCTATTCTTTTCTATTATTTTTATTCTTATTTTTAAGTTGGAACTTTTCTCTGAGTATATAAATGTTGGTCCTAGACAGTGCTGCCAAAACTAATTAAAGAAAAAATGCTAGATTTTTTTTAAAAAAAAGCTAAACAATTATAAATAAATGCTACAATAAATGCTAATAAAAAATATATAAAAATAAAGAAAAATCTTTATAAAAGTAAACGCCAAGCACATTTTCTATAATATGCTGCATTTTGTCCTTCAATTTTCGCAAAGAGGTGCAAATTGCTTTTTACAAAGGCTTGTCAAATGATACCCAGGTGCAATTGAACTGTGCACAACACATACACTTAATGCAGCGTCTACTGAAAGTTGTAACTAATTCTTTTAAATGAGATAGGATGGTTTTTAGTTATGCCTGAAGCATTTTTGAGCTTTCTTGTTTCTGCATGTTGCTCCAGACCACTAAACTAAAAAAACAATATCGCATTTGCAGTAATTTCAAAAGGTTTTTCCGGCGGTATGAACTAAGTCCCCAATGAACTAACTCCCCAAACCCAAAATGAACTGAGTCCCCAAATGACTGTATGTGAAAAAACAGTAACGATATTTGGGGACTTCGTTCACGTTTTTGGGGACATCGTTCATTTTATTTTTTGGGGAGTTAGTACATATGAACGAAGTCCCCAAAAAATAAAATGAACTAAACCCCTAAATTATTTTTTGGGGACTTAGTTCACTTTTATTAGAGGACTTTTTTCACTCTTGCGGCTTCGCTAACTAAAGCTTCTCTGAACAGACCGGCCGGCTATACAGAGAAGCTTTAGTTAGCGAAGCCGGTCTTTGTTATACCATGGAGGCCCAAACAATTTCTATATTTTTTTAATTTGGGGATTTCACTTTCATTAGAGGACTTTTTTCACTCTTGTGGAAATTTGGTGAAATTGGGGTCTTAGCTCATTCCTGTTTAGGGACTTGGTTCACCTGTTTGGGGGCTTAGTTCGGGTTTTTTCCATAAATGAACGACGTCCCCAAATTTGGGGACTTAGTTCATTTTGGGTTTGGGGAGTTAGTTCATTGGGGACTTAGTTCATACCGCCGGTTTTTCCATCTGTTTCTTTCACCCGTTCTTTCAACTTTAGGTGCTTTAATCCATCTTTGTGAAAATTTTTTGAACAGGTTTTACTAGTTTTGAAATTTTTTCCTTTTTTTATTTGTATTTCAGTTTATTTATGTCCACATTAATATAGATGGGATTCTACCGGGTATTTACCTGATGTCAGGGTAAATACCGGGAATATTTCCTTTTTGGCTCGATTTTCAAATACATGTACAATACAGTAATTGTCATAAAAAATTAATTTTTTTTTTTTTTTTTTTTTGCTTTTAATTTGCGTTATCATGTAAACGCTTTGTTTTTCTGCGTACAAATGTAAGATGTAAGTCACTCTTACTGCTATGGTACTCTATATCAACTTACGATAACAAAAACTTAATGCAGAGCTATAGTTCATTATAGGCTGATTCCCGAAAAGGCCAAAATATGTATGTATATTTCTGGACAGAACTGCTCTGTTACGGTAGGATAATTGTAAAAGGGCTAAGAGAATTTAAAGACCAACCCTCAACGTTTTAAATAGGCTTTCAGGGGTATTCAATAAAAGCTTATGTTCCAAATTTCATTAAATTATCTACACTATATTAAAGTTATATGTAGGGTGTGCTTAAAACACAAAAACAAATATTATCCAAAATAAATACATTAAAATTATAAACAAATTGAAAGTGAAACTAAACCATTAGACAATATAAATTTGATTCGAAGCTAGAAAAAACACTAACCATACCTTTTTTCTTAAAGCGTTTAAGACTTAACTATTCACTCTATCTGGCCACGAGCAATCTTAAGTAGAGTTTTGGCTTAATGTTTCGCTACGATTTAACAATAAAAGCAAAGAACTTAGACGTTGCTTGTGGTGGTGTGGTAGTTTTTGTTTATTTATTTCTTTGACAACGAAACAGCATTAAAATGCAACAACACCCGCTAATATGTCCAAGAATTGGGTCAACATAATCAACCATATAAATTGTCTTAACTTTTGCTTTAAGTTGTTTTTTTTTAGTTTCTTTCTTTATTTAACTCATTTGCTATTCATTGTTGTTGGCGTCGTAGTTTGTGGTATTGTATAGATTGGTGTTGTTGCTATTGTTACAAATCACCTAAAAAAACCATTGTTCTCCTCAACATTGTTGTTGGTAAGAGACTACTTACTAAGCCCCCATCCCTCTTTCCTATTCCAGTGTCCACTTTGTGTGCAAGCAAGTAGTTAGACAAATAATTTGCTGGGTTGAATTTTTTGAATTTGCAAAGTGTTAATGTAATTAAACGCAACTCTATTTTAAGTATTTTTCACACGATTTTTTCCGTTTCTGTAACAAACACTAATCGTCCGTCTATTCATCTGTCTGTCCGTCCATCCGTATTAATTTGCGGCTTATTAAGTTTTGGAGTATAAACATATCTGTTTAAATTGGGTTTAATCGAATTTCCTGTCGTTAAACAAATTGGTGCAGAAAAACTTAAATACCAAACGGTGGTAGAGAAGGTGTTTTTTTCTACAGCGGTTCTCTTGTTTTGTTTGGTCGTTTGATTGTTTGATGGCAGTGCTATATTGGATGTTTGGTAATTAAGTAGGTGGTTGTTTAATTGGATATTGTGAATTTATTTAGCGTTAATTCAATAGGAAGTACATATTTGATTTTCAAGCCATTTTAAATCTATATTATGAAATTGGTAATTTAAAGATTTTTTTCTTTTTTTTTTTGGAAAAAACCTTCGTTTTAGAAATGTTCAAGTTGTAAGAACATAAATAAATTTTTTTTAAATAAATGACATGAATTTCGTGTTAAAGATTAAATTACATTGAATAAATGTCATAATTTGCTCATTTTGAATGTTAGTCATTTTAGAGGCATTTATTTTATTATGGTTTATTATTGTTCTGTCTATAAAATTGTCAGTTAAAATGTCAAATGTGCTTTTGATTTTCCAAAAAAATAATAAGAAACTTAATAAGTATTTATTACATGGGAATAGTTTTGTAGTGCTAAATATTTAGTTTGAATATTATAAAATAATAATGTTGAAATTGCAATATTTAAGATTAAAATGAAACAAAAATAAAAGGTAGACAAAACTTAAAAAAAAAAATTATTGCTACTTTTTTTCAAGGATTTTTCGAAAAATTCAATTGCTTGTTATTCCCGCTTGATGTTCGACTAAAGACTGTCGGGCGCCACAGTGGCGGAAAAGATAAAATTGCAAAGAACTCTGATGATGAGAATGTCGGTTTTCCCAAAACATGTAACTGCGACCCGAGTTCACATTCAGCTAAGAATAAAAAAATTATCAATAAATGATTGTTGATTTTGTACGGCATTAGGTCATGAGTTTAAACAAATATTTAAGTAAAAAATATAAAAGTATTTTGTTTTAAAATGTTATTTTGTTTCTTAATATTTCAGTCAACATTGTTGACCATCTTCAGGGGTTATTTAAAAATAAACAAACGAATACAAAAAAATCACTTTTTGGAGCTGTTGTTCAGCTGTAAGCTTTTGTCAATAAATTTTAATTAATTTCATATTGTAAAAGTTCTTCCTTCACTAAAGTAATTTAATGAAAATCAAGCTTGCTGAACTTGAACCTGATTTAAAATAAAATCAAATTTGGATTAAAAGCCATAAACTGTTCGATTATGCACGACGAAACTAATCTTGAAGAACACTAAGCGTTACTTTATTTTACTTAAGATACGCTCACATTTATTAAATATTTCAAAATTTAAGTACAACCACTACTTTTGTTACTATTTATATATATATTGTACTTTTAAACATAGAAAACCCAATTTTTGTAAGATGTGGTTTTAGAATCAAAATAAATATTGGAATTAATGGAAATCATATTTAAGTTTGCCTGTTGGTCACGTTTTTTTCGTTGTTTAATCGTAGTTCAGTCGATATTAAACTAAATATTTAACGTTGTTGATGTAACAGTTCTGTTTATTGTGTTGTCCGTTAGGTGTTGTTTGTTCCGCCTAGTGTTGTTGCATTGGTTTTAGGGACTACGAAGGTAGCTTCTTCAACTGGATCATTTTTAAGGAATATAAGAATCAGTTTAGTAGGCTTGGCACGACATTTGAACAGGATAGTGTGTCCTTGAGTCCCTGCCTGCATGCGGACCAGCTTTGGGATACGAATTGAATCGTATACACCGGCGTGGTCCGCCAGCTTCATATGAAGTCACTAATGGAAGGGTTTCTACTTGCACGATATTCACTTCGTAATTGGTAACGCCTTCAGCGACTGCATTAGAGTGTAAGTCATTGAAACATGCTTGGTACGTTCTTAAATTAGGAGATTCCCTATTGTATCATTTAATCTCACGCTCTGTACCACAAAAATCTTTTCTCATCTGACTGGAAGTGGTTGGAGTGGGCTACGTGATAAACACCCAAAGAAAAAATACGGTTGTGGTAGACATATTCTAAGAGCAACATATTTTGATAAGATTCATGACTGTAGTCACCATATTTCGATTATTATTGAATCATGTTATGACCAAATATACCCGTAAAACATTATAAAATTTATCCCTTAATCATATTGTATTCCTGTTAATCACACTAAGCTAAGCAGTAATCATATTATTGTCATGTTAATCATAATAATTTAAGAAGTAATCATATTATTTTTATGTTAATCATAATAAGTAAAGAAGTAATCATATTATTATCATGTTAATCATAATAAATTTAGAAACAATCATAATATGATACAGCACCACTTTCACAACAATAAAACCAAAATGAAAATTTTTTGCATCGATTTTATTTCTTTATTTTTTTAATTTCTTTAAACTTGTTTTTTAACGGGTATTTTTTAAATTTAACCACTAACTAACAAATAATTCGATAGCCATATTTAAAACAAACGACACAACTGATGCAAAATTATTTTACAAATGTCGATAACAAAATATTATTAGCGAAGAGATATTTTGTTTGCATCTTAAACATACTATGACTACACGTATAGAATGTTATCATGTTGTGGCTATTACTATCATGAAATGGTTGTGAGAAATATAATATGCTTTCGAAGTTATTATTTAGTTTTTAGAAAAATAATTATTTTTCAGTGAACCATACTCAAATTTATAATTGCGATAAATATTTAATATTGTTGAGATTTAATAAAAATAACCATTTTTCGCGTACGACAACAATATATTGTTACATTAAACATAGTGTTGTTGCGGTAACCATGCTCAACCATATTTTTTCTCTGCGTGTAGTTTTTAAAATTAAGAAAAAAAAATTAAATAAATATAAAAATAAATACAGGGGCCTAATTACCGCAATCGATGCTATCGTATCGAATAAACTATCGAATTTTTTTGCATACGATAGACACTGACGTATCGAATGAAAACTCGATAAATGTAATGTCGAGTTACTAGATATCGAATGCTATTATTTCAAATTCAAAACATTTCACTCTATATCCAGTTTCATAATACCAAAATAAATAATTTCGATCAATTTTGCTCGATATCTTATGTGGTGATTAGACCCCTGTATTATATTAAGAATTTCTAAGCATAAAAAATTGTATTCATATTTATAAATTTCTTTTTCAACTGCTGTTGACACAAATGCTACTTATACTGTCCATTCACATTATCTAAATTAATATTTTATTTACAAAAACTTGTCATAACATCAACAATTCATAACATTTTACATTACATAAAGTTCATAAATTCCAGATAAAAACATCAGAAAAGTCTTTATCTCTTTGCTGCTTGTGGTACCTTGCTATGAAGTATGTGTCTTAAGTCTTTTGTTTGCATAACCCTAGCAATCACTCACTTTCATGGAAAAACTTTGCTTTTTTCAACAGTTTTTCTTTGAATAAAACAAATCTCACTGCAGGTTCAACCATATTTCTTTATTTATTTTCCAAAAAAAAAAAAAAAAAAAAAAAAAATCACATTCATTTAAAATAAAATAAATGAAAAATACCTTTTTTCAATATTTTGATTGAAGGCACACAATCAATATACAACAGCTAACAGTTAACATATCAACAACAGTATTTACGCATTAATAGTGATTTAAAAGGTGAATAATGCTTTATTATTATGATATTAAAATAGATTGATCGACACAAAGACAAAGCGACAGACAATAATGCCAAATTACAACCAAAAATGGTTTTTTATTTTTTTAAATATGCAGCAAAAATTAACAGGGAACAACAAAAAAAAATAGTTAAAAGTCATTAAACACGCATTCAACGAAATTTGACGCTTGCGATTTAATTGTTTTACGAAACGCACCAAGCAGCTTGTAATTGTAATTGTAAAGCATTAGAAAAAAAGTATCGGGGCAATTAATTTGTCGTTTAATGATTGATCGAGTGTATGAAATTGAAATTCCAATTTAAGTCTAAAAACTTTTTAAGGTGTCAAAGACAATATAGTTGAGATACGAAAATTAAGGATTTATTTTATAAAAGAGTTAAATTTTAAAAACAACTAAATATGAGTAAAATTTATGTTGCAACTTTTTTTTTAACTATAAAATATTTAATAACTACAATAATAATAAAACAAATTTTATTAACAGCTTGTCATAAACTAATAACAAATTTCGTTAAGGTTGATTAGAGTTTTGGCTGACAATAACTGGGACACCTTTTAACAAAATACAATTACTTAATAATAAAATTTTAGACAATTAAAAAAGTAAAGTCAATCAAACCCGACTATAAAATAAGCTATACAGAACAAATTGTCAGTAGTTTTTTTTTTATAAATTAACCACATTATTTAAAAAAATATTTCCATTTAATTAATTTGGTAATTGAATCAATAATTTTTTTTTTTTTTTTTTTGGTGAAAGTAAATTAAAAATATAATTTTGATTTAATTAATATTTAAGTTTAATTAATATATTAATTTAATAACAAAAATTCTGAAGGCAAATCACGACATTCGGTATCGATCAAAATTCCCATTTAAATTGTATTGCAATTTCGATCGATATCGAATGCCGTAACTTGGCCCATGAATTGATTTTTTCGTTTGAAATAAAATAATTAAAACTTGTACAATTGTTGTTGGAAATTGTCAAAACCTGAGCTATATTTAATTAAATCAATTAACACATTGTTTAAAACGGCCAAGGCGAATTCATGTAAACGGTGGTGTCGATACTACAACAAGTTACAACACCAAAAACACAACAATGTATTTTGTTGCTGCTTTCGTTGGCCGATATGACAAAAACACAAGTAACTTTTGACATTCCTCTCTCTAATTTAAAAAAAAAGTAGCACAGCTGTTCTTTCAACGCCACCTGAAAAATGAAGTCGTCTTGAAAACGGCAAAGTTTTTTGATAATTTTTTTAATTAAAATCAGGGACCGAAAATAACAGTTATATTGGAATTTTAAAACAAAAAAAAGCATATAGAAATAAATGTCGAAAAACTGATTCAAGTATACCATATTGTGCCTCATGCACTTGTAAATGATCAAGTATATTGATTTTGATTTTTATATTTTCGATCAAACTTAACAGTTATTTTTTGATTTTTATTTTTTTGAACAAAAATAACTGTTATTTTTTTATTTTTATTTTTTCGAGCAAAAATAAAAGTTATTCTCTAAATAAATGTACGTGATTTAATAATTTAGTTGACTTACGACCTTACGACCTATTGTGTCGTCAGTTCAAGTACCATGTTACCAATTATCAAAATACGTTGGTAATATTCTTAAAGTCATAATTTCTGACAAATATAATGTTAAAAATTCGCTACGGGTAAAGGAGCAACTGAGCGGCGTGAAAATTAACAATAATGAAACTATGATATCGTTTGACGTGATTTCACTATTCGCGAACATCCCAATTCAGACGGCAATAAACACAATTATGAAAAAATGGAGTATTATTAAAAATCATACTAAGATGTCCAGCTCACAATTTTTAAGAATACTCAAATTTTGTCTAATGACAATAATTATTTTATGTTTGGTGAAAATATTTATACTCAAATCTTTGGTATGCCAATGGGGAACCCACTATAGCGGATATCATACTTGACAACCTACTTGACGATGCAATTACTGAACTAGAAAATAAAAATATTTACATTAAATATATCGTCAAATATGTAGACGACATTTTGGCGATAACTCGCATAGGACACAATTCTGTCAATTCTTAACAAACAACACCCTAAAATAGAATTTACTACTGAGATTGAGAAAAACGGAGAAATCGCGTACTTAGACTCAAAAATTATACGCAAAAACTATAAGATTCTGTTTGATTGGTACACTATAGAAACATCTTCAGGAAGGTTTATGAATTACCACGCTACACAACCCAAAAATCAAATTATAAACACAGCAAAAAATTTTATTTCTAGGGTATACAACATAAGTGATACACAATTTCATAATAAAAACAAACACATTAGGACAAACATTTTAAAAAATAATAGCTTCCCCACCAAACTCACATCTACATTGATAGACAATACGATTAAACAATTGGATAAGGACAAAAATAACCACAACAAATCTGCAAACATAGAAAAAGAAGAGAAAAAATTTTACAGTGTAAAATACATACCTGGGTTAACCGATAATAATAATAATATACGGTCGTCAATAAAAACAAAAAACATCTGTTTTGCATACAAACCCAATTTGACATTAAGTACAATTTTTTCTAGAGTTAAGGCGCCAATTAATAAACAAAAACAAAGCAACATTGTATACGAACTACAATGTAAAGGAAATGACAAACAGCCATGCGAGCTAATTTATATAGGAACAACAAAACGTACACTGGAGACAAGAATGGGAGAACACAAGATGGACATAATGCGGAGAAAAGAGACAACAGCACTAGCACAACACATCCTACATACTGGTCACACAATTAGGTTCGATGATGTAAAAATTCTAGATAAAGAAAATAAAGACAGATAGAGGTACACAATTGAAAGCCTAAGAATCCAACAACAAATTAATAGAACAATGAATTTGAAGGAAGACACGAATAAAATAAATGCGAGCTATATTGTTCCCATTACTTAAGCTGTGATATATTTAAAGTTTAAAGTAATATGTATTTTTTAAATATTAAAATTAATTTTTATAGTTGTATGATCCTGAGTACAACTAAAACTTTTTAATGTGATTAAATTTTCATTTTGTAAGTCTTTAATGTTTATGTGGTACATTATTGTATTTATTTTATTGTTTTTATAATTTTTAAATAGACAATCCCTTGAAAAAGTCGACAAACAATCGACGAAACGTCGGGAACAAAATATTGTAATTAAAAATTGAATTTTATTTACATTGAAGAAATTTAGGCCCTATTAGCTTGACAAAAATTATATTCATAAACTGTTATTTTTGATCGAAAAAATAAAAATCAAAAAATAACTGTTATTTTTGATCGAAAAAATAAAAATCAAAAAATAACTGTTATTTTTGTTCAAAAAAATAAAAATCAAAAAATAACTGTTTTCATCTGACTTTTATGAAAAAAGGCATAACCGTAACGGTCCCTGATTAAAATTAAAAATATCATTTCTTGAAAAAAAATTATATTCACAATTTTGAATTTTTAAAATTTTTTGTAATCTATATAATCATTTCAGTAATTGGTGAAAAATCCTCAAATTGTTTGCTTGATTCTATGAATTTGATATGATTTTGGTGATTAGAGACAATTTTCAATTTCTTTTGTGTCTGGAAATATAAAATTAATGATGTAATTATGTATTGAGTGTATAATAACCAAATGCTAAGTTTTTAGCAAACTCTGGGAGCTTTGAACAATATAAATTTATTAAAAGTATTAGCAGTCGTTAGC
Organism: Pollenia angustigena; assembly: GCA_930367215.1. Taxonomy (NCBI): domain Eukaryota; kingdom Metazoa; phylum Arthropoda; class Insecta; order Diptera; family Polleniidae; genus Pollenia; species Pollenia angustigena. Next base: position 179,455,693 of record OV884057.1, on the reverse strand, counting down.
AATAATCATTTCCTACTTTTCTTGCAAAAAATCATAGTTTTGGAGGCCAAGAGCGAGTTGAAGCTTATTTCAATGACGGGGCAAAATGCAGACTATAAGTCAGCTGAGGCAAAACTTTCCAACCACTATTCTTTAAATAAGATTTAACAGTGCTTATCCGAGTGTTGCCGTGACAGAATATCAAGGCTTCATGCATGATCGCCTATTGTGGGGATTTTTTGGTCAATGCTCGCTTTAAGCGAATCAATTAGGTTTAGTACAGATAACCTGTGATTGTTTTACCTTCTTTCACCAGTTCATAATAAACTGTTATGGTCCCGCCATATACAAAGCATTAAATCGGCTCCAATTGTGATTATTATTTACATGAGCACCCTCCAAATGGCCAAATCTCAAAATGAGGCTTAATTACAAGGTCATTCATTGAAAGCATTTACTATCTACACACACAGAGTTGCTAGGATAACATTCACACACAGGTCGCAATTTGGGTATATCAACACTCGTCCCTTGTTTATTAGTCAGAGTTATTTAACCTCCATTGCCAAAATAATCCAGCAGCTTTTGTTGAATAGCAAAAGCACATAGAGAATCTCTCCAGGCCGAACTTTCCTGCAAGGGTGTTAAATCATCCTTCATAATGGAGTTCACTAGCTCCAAGGATATTTGGCTTTGGCTGCTAAGCAATGCTTCATATGAGAAATCTTGAGCAAAGGGTTGTGGCAAGAAATCCATTTGTATCACCAGTAATGATTTAATTCCAGTATGACTTTTTTAATGTTTAAGTTTCAAGCAACATTTCGGACATGCAAAATTGTCTCCCGGCTTTAACTTGTGTGGTACTCAATTTGCTTGCTTTTGAATAAATCCTGCTGTTTTGAAACGTTTTGTAATGGCTGCTTACGTAGATGTAAATGATTTTGAATAAGTTTGAAAGTAATCTTAGTGGATAAGTCCTATCTTTAGCTCATCTGGGAGTCTTTCAGCCCAATTACGAATTAAAAATTCCCCGGGAATTGTGTCCCTTCTCCCATTTTGCATATGTTAATTCAATTGCAAAAATGGGGAAAAACTCCCGTGGAATTTGCATTTATAATTGGGCTGTTTAACTTTTGTGCCAAAACTAATATATTCCAAGCAAAAAAACTGGTTTACACAAATCCGTTTTATAAGTGAGATAGAATAAATGACATTCTCTCTAAAATACTGCAAAAGTTTATTTAAACACAGATCCTGTGTTAGTAATAAGTTATCGGTTCTGACTACAGCATTTTTAACTCATACACTCAAAAATGTTTTGTAGTTGTTTGCTCATGTAACAATTATTTGTGAATTTATCTTGCTGAATTTGTATTACAAAATTGTGCAGAATCTTTTTTGACAGTGTTGCCAATAAAGGCATTTATTGGCTAGCTTTAGCCCTTCTTCTTGTTACGATATGAAAATATAGACTATTTTTCGTAAACTTGGCCTTTTTTACTCATCAAATTCTGGGAACACTGGTCTAGGATGAATTTCGTAGAAATAACAGACTGTAAGACAAACTTATTTATACCATATCCACCTGTAATGAAGCGTACAAATAACTTGTACCCAACTTTAACATTTCAATCATGATTAAAAAACAAACATTTTAAGCAAAAACATTTATAATATTTTAAGTATGAATACTTTAATGTTTGTAAGAAATATATGAAATAGAAAAAAGAAATATACTTAAATTTTATACGTTGTTTGTAACATAAATACAAAAATAGTTTAACTAAAACTTAACTTTTTGTGTGTGTTTATTTTTTTATTTTTTAATATTATTAACTTTAAAATTATTGAGTGGTTTTAAGGTGGTATTGCTCGTTTTTGTGATACTTTAATTCTGGTTGTCGAACTTTTTATTTAATTTTTTTTTTGTATTTTTTTTAGTTTAGTTTCATGTAGTTATTTTTGGCGTGGTTCAATTGCACAATTTGCCAGACAACTAAACGCTGCTGCAAACGTAAAACTTTCGAGCTTTTTTACAGTCCACCAAAGACATTCACTTTTGTGTAGTTGTAGTTTAGTTAAAAGGCCTTATTCTATATACTAGTACATAGACGAATAAAGTTTTATTTATAAAGTAAAATTGGTTTATTTTTTTTTTATTTCTTAATTTTTTATCAAAACGTAACAATCTTAGTTTGAGTTTATTTTTTTTGCATTTTAAATATCAAAGTGTTATGCAGTTTTTTAATAGTTCTTTAAGCAAAAATACAGAATTGAACAACATATGGGTCATTTCAGGAGTAACAAAGTTATAGGGATTAAATAAGTATATCAATCAAACAGAGCGTTTAAATCAACAACAATTTCTAAAATTTGTTTTTGTTTTAAATGTTATTTTCTATGCGAACGTTAACGTGTGACATCGTGGGACTGGCTGTTAATGTCGAAAATATCATATCCAGACCTGAGAACTTACTCTGAAATTTGTTTGGTCTAAACAGACCACATGATTCCTTGTTCTTCTTACAGGTGTGCAATATACTACAGCGAAAATAAGAAAAGCTATACAGAGATTTTGCGTGTTAGTGTTTTATATAGTTTAACAAAGGAACTGCTTTAAAATAAATCGCTGCTTTGAGATTTTTGCATACAAGTAAAAAAACTATTTTTGCAGATGCTTAAAACGACTTAAATAAAACAAAAAATATTCAGAGAATTATCTTAATTATCTTTTATTATAATTGAAAAATCTATGACAGTTATGTGTAAAACAAAATATCGGCCAATGCTCGTCACGGCTTTTGCGGCATACCCCTTTTCGAAGGTCCATATTTTCAATGACTCTGAGACATAATTGAACTCTAATGTCGCTAATGTGCCGAGTTATCTCATATTTTAGCTCTTGAATTCTTCTTGGCTTATTGATGTGCATTGTTTCTTTTAAATATCCCCAAAGAAAGAAGTCCAACGGTGTCAAATCACATGACCGTGATGGCCAATTAACATCGCCATGACGTGATATAACACGGCAATTAAATTCTCGCGCAAAAGAGCCATTGATTTGTTGGCTCTGTGGCAAGTGGCTCCACTTATCGTCCAGGTATATATCCTCAATTTCTGGACACAGGATGTCCGTTATCATCTCGTGATAGCGAGCACCACTCACGGTTACTGCTTGGCCGACCACATTTTCGAAAAAGCAAAGAGTGTTTTCACATATCCTGGTTTGTTGAAATTTGAGCACAATTCTTCCGATTGTGGACACATTTGGTGGATTATGCTGACGAAACAAATCACGAAGTGCACGAAATGCATTTTAATTTGAACTCCCATTTTCGTAAAAGGCTTCAACAATCTTACCGCGCTGCTCAATGGAGAATTACTCCATGGCTGAATTTGCCAAACACTGAAACAAAGCAATGTCAAATTTATTGGGCAAAAAAATTGACATTAAGGTGCTGCTCACTATTAACATCGTGCATTATAGTTGGATCACCCTATAAATAGATTGTATGCTTAAATAAGAGATCAAAATATAATCAAACATAGTATTTTATCACTGGCTCACAATCTATACACACAGACGAATGAAATACTCGTACAGTCAAATATCAAAGTTGATTCTTTATTTCAAAAAGAACTTTTCTGCCAACATTTATCAAATAAAATCACATAGAACTTGCATGACCCGGCATTATATTGCAATTAATCTAAAAATGTTTGCCAGTCACTCCTTTGGCAACAAAGATTTCAAATAGACACCATCAAGAAATGCAAAGTTTATAGTTTAATATTTTTATTTCCTATCAAAGTAAAGAAAACATAAACTCACTGTTTATTGGTGTTGTTTTTGTTTAAGCTTTGATATTGTTACAAGTAGAACTGTTGCTTATAATTCTTATACGACTAATATCTTTAATTTTTCTAAAACCTTTGGATGAAGTTTCCTGCCGATATGGCCTTAGCAACCAGTGAAATGCGCAAAGGAATAGAATAGATCCCTTCAACAATACATTTCATTGTTTTTATCAAGAACTAGCTGGCCCGGCAAACGTTGTTTTGCCACATAACTTATTTCTTTTAGATGTAACAGTGTCTGCTGGCCAAATTTTAAGAAAAAATTATAGGCTACAGTTCTTTCCAGATGTTACACTATTTGCCTGCCAATTTCAAGAAAATTTATTTATTAGTTAAGAAGCTATAGGGAGGCGAAGCTTTTACCCCTCTTGCCCTATTTAATGCCCAGTCCTCTTTCGACGTTACAGTGTATGCATGCCAAATTTTAAGAAAACCGGTTGATTAGTTAAGAAGATAGAGGGAGGGGGAGCTTTAACCCCTCTTGCTCTATTTCACGCCCTAAATAATAAAAACTAAAGGCTATAGTTCTTTCCAACTGTAACACTATTTGCCTGCGAAATTTCAAAAAAATCGGTTGATTAGCTACGAAAACATAGGGAGGGGGAGCTTTAAGCCCTCTTACCCTATTTCACACCCTATTCCTTATTCTCTTTCAGATGTTACATTGTCTGCATGCCAAATTTTAAGAAAACCGGTTGATTGCCTTAGAAGATTGGGGAGTGACAGCTTTTACCCCTATTGCAACATTTTGCGGCCTCAAGCGATATAAAATATGCCCTACGACCTATTCTCATACCTAACAAATACACATACAAAATTTCATAAAAATCGGTCAAGCCGTTTCGGAAGAGTTCAAAATGGAGGGCATTTTGTTGATATTTGTATGGGAACATAAATACAGGTTTTGGAAAATGGCTATAACTCATGAACCAATACACATTTGAAGACCGTTGATACATAAAAACCTTGGTTTTGACGTCATCTTCCAAGTAAACTTTACAGAAACAAAATCGGTTAACGCATTTCAGAGAACATCAATTACTTACGCAATGCAACTTATTTTTATATCTATTTATATATATAAAAGAAAGTCGTGTTAGTTACACCACTTATAACTCAAGAACGGCAGAACAGATTTGGCTGAAAATTGGTAGGGAGGTAGCTTAGAGCCAGGAGACGGACATAGGATACTTTTGCCCCGCCCACTTTTACGCCCACTTTTTTCGATTTACCTAAAATCAGAAAACGGCTCCATCGAGTTGACTAATTTTTCTTTCAAATCTTCGTATTAATCCATTTTGAGTTTTCATCGATAGAAAAATTTACCACGCCTACTTTTACGCCCACTTTTTCTATTAAGCGCATAAATTGAGAACGGCTTGACCGATTTGGACGATTTTTTCTTTAAAATGATCGCCATGGTCCAACTTAGGGTTTTACGGAAAGAAAATTTTGCCCCGCCCACTTTTACGCCCACTTTTTTCGATTTACCTAAAATCAGAAAACGGCTCCATCGAGTTGACTAATTTATCTTTCAAATGTTCGAATTAATCCATTTTAAGTTTTCATCGATAGAAAAAATTACCACGCCTACTTTTACGCCCACTTTTTCTATTAAGCGCATAACTGGAGAACGACTTGACCGATTTGGACGATTTTTTCTTCAAAATGATCGCCATGGTTTAACTTAGGTTTTTACGAAAAGAAAATTTTGCCTCGCCCGCTTTTTCCGATTTACCTAAAATCAGAAAACGGCTCTTTCACCAAATAAAAAAAAAAAACAAAAAACATTGTCTATGCGCTGGCCTTAAGATGAAGTAATAAATAAATATAATTTCCAATTTGCCTTAAATACATGCGTTTATGATAGGTATTCCATGGATTTTTATTTTAAAGGCCGTAAATTTCGTTAAATGCTCAATTTAAATCGTGTGGTAATACAAAACTAATGTTTACTTAGGGCCAGCAACGTAGACCGGGTCAGCTAGTATGTATAAAAAAGAAAAAATTCGGAATTAAGCACGACAAACAAAATTATTTAAAATTATTTTTATTTCCATAAAATAAACTTTATGCAGCAATTCTACCCTCTGTTGTCACCTAATCTATATGTGTCTGGTCTGTGGATACACAATATACAAATCTTACCTTGAAAAAAATAAAAGCCACCACGCATCTATTAAAAGTTTATTTACCCAACTAGCTTAAATAAGCTCCTTTCTTGTATAAAAAAGCTTAATCAAGAGTAGTTTTAGTATCAATGGGTCAGACTAACGTGGAACTATTCTAAATATCCTCGTGTGTTATTACTCCTTAAGCGGCTACAAGCAAACCCTGAATCTTCTTTTCAATTTAATTAGCAACTAGTTCATTAGTTACTCCTAATAGTAACAAATAGTTGCTATGTACTTACCTTTAAAAAAGGATTTGACTAATCCAATATGTCTTAAATATTGCCTATACACAAGATTGGTTTGATATTGAAGTCCTGCCGAGCTGACGTAAAAACAAATACCACACTGAAAAGAAAAACAATCCATCCATACTTTAATCAAGCCAAAGCGGTGCCAATAGAACGGTAAGTATAGATTTTCTTAAATTAAGTACAGAATTCTAGATTCAAGTACAGATTATTCAAGTTCCCTGTACTTATGATAATCCGAAAGTGAGATTTATTCTAACCTAAGCACTTAGCCGGAGAACCAGAGTTAGGCAGAATATTATTATTTACACACCCGTTACACACATCCCAGCAAACACAGAAATACACCTTATGTATTGCCAAACGTATTGCCTGGATGAAAAATATTATTGCGGCAATAACCGATTTCGTATTGCGGAAGATACTTCCTTCGGGAAGAAACGTGTCTCGATGGCAATACTTCTTAGCAATGCGAAAGCGTTACTTCTAGACGATTAACTAGCAATATCGCCAGATAACCACTTTTAAGAAAATAGGAAGATATCGCCAAAATATCATAGGGATTAAAAAGGAGATTTCGCATTATAAATAATTGTCATTTGTGTACAAAGAAGCACAGCTTTTTATTTAAAATTAAATTGGTAATTGTATACGTATAAATTTTACTTAAACATAATATAATTTATAATTAAAATAAAGAAAAAATATACATAAATATCTACCACTTCTTTAAAATTGCATCCAGGCTTGTGAAATTCTTGACTAGATTAAAAAGGAAACAGATCAATATTTAACCGATTAATTTAATATAAATATTTACCTTTTGCAGAATATTTTGGGAAATAATTTTTAAGTTGTTATTATTGGATTAATTTTTATTTTTTATTTATGACGTACATTTGTATCAAATTAAAACAAAATGTTTTCTGTCTATGTTGCGTAATTTTCTCAAAAGCAATAAAAGGAAGAAAAAAAAAATTACTATGATTATTTTCTTTTAGATGACATTTTGGGGATATTGCTAAACTATTGCCTTAGGGGATATCTTCCATTTGTTTGCAGGGATGTTTGTTCCTCTTTTCTTGTGTTTCTCCCTTTACTTTCAGAAGAACACTCAATTAAAGGACACCAGCAATATTTTCGTAATCACCCTTCTTTAAAACTTTGATGTATTTAACTAAATGATTTTAACAAATAGAATTTGGGAATTTTTGCGTCTTATTTTACTTTTAACACATGAAAATAATGTTCGTTTTTCTTCTTGTAGTGCAGTTGTTGTTGTTTTTACCTAACATTGTAGTGTTGTTGTTATTATAACAACAAAATTTTACCTTCACCCATTTGGATTGTTTTAAGTTCTCTTAAGTGTTATTGGTTCCTACATTTTTAGGTACGACTCGTACTAAAAGTAAGTAGAAAAAACTTAAATTTAGTACGAGTAGTAATAATGGGCTTTGAACAATAACAGACACGTCAACAAAATATTAAATAAATCTTTGAATTCGTCTTCCGTTAAAATGGATTTAGAGTCCACATTTTTACAATAAAAATTTTTTTGTGATTGTAATTATCAGCACTCATTGTTTACAACCCTAGTGGAAAGGGAACTAACACTTAACATGTCACGTGACAGTTCTATAGTGATAAGGACCGGTTCGAGTTCTAACACTTTATATGGAGAGGACTTGTCACTTTAACATGGCGATGTCCTACGAGGGGGTTAATTGGCACCTTTTTGGCGCTTTGTAACAGGTCACAGAAACAACCTAAATACACACATTCAATTTCAGTTAAAACAATGCCTGTCCCAAATGAACCATGTTATTAGGGCGGATACCCTTCATTTAAAGTAATAGAACCAGGTATAATCAATCAGTCATTTCCCACACGAAATCCAGTTACATGACAAGTTGTTTGTCAATTACCTTCTGGAGTAACTACTCTTATCACTCATTATCACCAGTTAAGTGATATGTTCTGTTTTAACCTATCACAATTCGTTCCTTTTTATTATAAAACTGCTTTCACTTGTCACGGGATAAGTGCCTTAAAACCAATTGACACAATTTTCCCGCAGGGATGTAGTTGTCAGTTCCCTGCGGGAAAATTGTGTATGTGTGTATTTAGGTTGTTTCTGTGACCTGTTAACCCCCTCGTAGGACATCGCCATGTTAAAGTGACAAGTCCCCTCCATATAAAGTGTTAGAACTCCAACCGGTCCTTATCAATATAGAACTGTCACGTGACAAGTTAAGTGTTAGTTGCCTTTCCTCTAGGGATCTTAGGGGAGTATGTGGCGACGCTGCGCTGGCTACCGAGCCACTGCAAGTTGGAACTTGGTGTGGCGAAAAATGGGTTAATAGCTCCAAAAAGTGCACGCTCTCCTTTTAGTTTTAACGCTTCTACTTTTTTGATAAAATAATGATTTCCGGAATAACTAGAACTCGATTTTTTCTAGTTTCTTAAGAAATAAAAATCTTAACTTTTCTTCAATTATCCCAAAACATTTTGCCCACCTTGGTTCATTGACTTCTTAAATATTTGTAAAACATTGAAAAAATTATTAAAAAAAATTAAATCCACCCCGCATTATATTGACAGTATTAATAGACATGTTTATTCGCCAAAAAAAAACTGAATTAAACTCTTTTTTCTATTTGTCTTAATAACAGCCATAAAAGGTTTGTCTTTCAGTATTCACACGTACCAACAAATAAACAGTGCGACATTTTTTTTTTTTTTTTTGGCAACAAAAGGAGAAAAACCAACTTGAACAAAAAATACGCGGGCGGAAATAATGATACTTTTAAATCGTGATTTACAAACTACAAGGACGTATAATTCTTTCGACAATGTAATGCGAGCATAATTTTTGGTAGTTAAGCAAGAAGTTTAAGACTTTAAAGTAATTAAATTTTTTTTTTTTTATTTATTAATATTTATATCGAAAAAGATCAATCGCTATTGATTGTAGTTATTTCATTAAAATAAAAGATTTTTGGTTCGTAAAATAGAACAATTTTTAATTTTTCTTATGAACGAATAACAAAGCGTTGGCGCCGAACTGACAGCCGTCAATAAATTGAATTATGAATAGTGAGTATAAAATTGCATAATAGGAAGTCTTTAAATATTAAGACTTAAATATTTCCACATGTAAAAATGGTAGGGGAAGTTCTTAGTATAAAACAAAAGACTTAAGACACAAACGGTAAAATTCCCAAACTTTTATAAGTTTGTATTGGTGATCGGTCATACACTGTTGATAAATCAATTTTGTTTCATTGTAATATGTATTATTTTGTACTATCGGACTAAGATTATTGTTCTGACAAAGATAAAATATTATTTATTTGGTTAAATTTAAAATAATTAATTTATAAGAATAAATATGACTCATATCTTTGCAATAAAATTTTGTGTAAGAAGTGGTTCTATTATCGATTCTAAATTAAAATACATAATAAAATGAGTTGGCGTTGTAGCTCTTTCTCTCTTAAATGAATAAATATGTAGTTTGAATTTAGAAATTGAGTGATAAATTCAATTATATAACAGTAATTAATATTTAATAGCAGATATAGTTTTTTTATAATGCAATTAAAAAACAAAAATTTTGCATTAAAGTTGTTTTAGGTTTAAACATTAACTTGTACATTTAAAGAAAATTAATTTAGAAATATCAGAAATTTAAAAAGTATCAACGAATTGATAAATTGAAAGGATAATTAATCGCCCTTTTAAGCTTGTATGGATAAGGTGGAAGTGGCAGTCTGACACACTTCGACCCAATGATCCATTGTAATACCAGTTCCATTTAACATCACCTCCACCGTAGGAATAATTAAATAACTCACTGCGCAATTACTTTAAAGAAACACCAATAATTCAAAAACGTGTTTTTAATTTTCTATACTTTCAGAGCGGAAATAACTAACAATGTATTCCTTTCCCCAACAGTGGGCTACCATTTTATCAACAAACAAAAAAACAACTAATTATTTAATTTGAATTTATTTAAAAACGTTGGTTTTTAAACCATTTCAATTTACATTTTCAAAAAGTGCTGATTAAATATGTTATAAATTACGTCAAAAGCAGCGCCGTGGAGTCGGGGGTGCTTTAAAACCATGTGAGATAAGGACATGATGGCTTTATTGCTCAATTGAATGGGAGATAAAGCCATAATGGCATTATTGCCCAAACATTGAGAGGTAAGGTCATATTTAAAATTTTGCGAAATGAGAGATATAGCCATATTTTTTTTTGCAAATGAGAGATACAGCCATATTTTGTCAGAAAATTGTTATGCATGCATGGTGTAAACATTCTATAAAAGGGAAAATCCTTAGTTATCATTTAAAAAATTTTTTTTTATTCTTGTGACGCACGCAGGAAAACTTTGTTCAGCGAAGCCACCTGCAGCGTCCTACTGGAGGAAAAAACCCCTCAGCGCGGCCACAGGCCGCCACGCAGAAAAACTTTAGTATGCGAAGCCAGATTTCAATACTTAACTTTAGTGTCTCCGGAACTGAAATGAGAAATAAAGCCATTTTCTAATATTGCTATTGTGAGCTAAGGCCATGATGGCTTTATCTCCCATTCAAATGAAAAAAAAAACAAGTAAGAGTGCTTTATTCGGCTGTGCCGAATCTTTTATACCCTTCACCATTGTGGGAGCAGAATATAGAGCAACTAGACAAAAACTAAATAATTTTTACATATGTATACATACATATTTACAATACTTTAAACTTCATTATAAATTAAATTTAAAAAGTGAAAACTGGTAAATATTGGTTTTAATGGTTTTTAGAACATAAAAAAATAAAAATTTAAAAAAAAAATTTTCTTTTTAAAAAAGCAAGATTCGAACCAGAGAACTCACAGTTTCTAACTTAACACACCCTCTAGACAACTAAACCATGAAGGAACGTTGTTTGAATATCATTTAAATGAAATATGGCCCGTTTAATGTTCACTGTGTTGAGTTGTAATTACTTTTGATGTTTTTGTTCACCACAATAGCAAAGTTGTAAACCATAATACTTTTTTGAGTTGTGAACCGAAATATGGAAATATATTCACCAAAATAGTTTGTGGCATGGAAACTTTGGCTTTTGCCGTTCCCCAGATATACAGCAAAAAGTAATAAAAATAACACAACCACAAGGGATTTTTCGAAAAAATTTTAGGTAGTCGTGGTTTTTTGCTCATAACTCAGCCATTTTTTAAGCGATTTGACAGATTTATATACCGACGTGTTTAAGAAGAAATTTACCATTTACTTTAGCTATAAAGCTTAGACTCAAGGAGATATATGGTTCCCGAAAGTGGATATAACTTTTTTGTATCTGAACCGATTTTCCCGAGTTTTTTATAAAATATGTTCTACTAAAAATTTACGATACTTTGATATATAAGTCCACGCACACTTCTCCAATCCCGCCCACATTTTGTAGGATGGTGTGTATTGGCAACCTAAATGTGTGTACCTAATTTAGAAACTTTGGCTTTTGCCGTTCCCTAGATATACAGCAAAAAGTAATAAAAATACAACAACCACGTGGGATTTTTGGAAAAAATTAGAGTTAGTCGTGGTGTTTTGCTCATATCTCAGCTATTTTTGGACCGATCTGGCTGAATTTCAATAGCAAAATTATAATAAGAATACCTGACACAAAGATACCCCAACCAAGCCCCCATCATATCTGGGGGCTTCGGAAACCCCATTTCAACAGACAGACGGACAGAGGGACAACCGGATTTGAACTTCGCGTTTCATAAGGACCCAGAATATATATACTCTATAGGGTGTAGGATCAATATTGTACAAATTACAAACGGAATGACAAAGTTATATATACCCTTTTACCTTCGGTGAAGGGTATAAAAAACAAAAAAGGCTTTATCTTCCTATTGATAAGAGATAAAGCCATCATGGCCTTATCTCACATGGTATTAAAGCACCCCCCTGTGGAGTCATCAAGAAATAGTTCTAAGTCCGACTCCATCCGCTGAAATTTTTTAAGTACGACTCTGACTGTAAATCCAACTCCAACTCCTACTCCTACTCTCACCTTGTTTCTCAGTGTGTATGTATATGGGACTGACTTTAAGCTCTTTTTTTAATGCATTACTTTTAAAATGGTTAAATATAGCAAATAGTCTTTAAAAATTTCAAATCGGTATTTTAATTCTAACACATGCCGATTGAGCTTTGATATACAGTAGAATCCCGATAATTCGTAATCGCAAGGGACCAGCCATTTCTTACGAATTATAGGGGTTTTCGATTTAGCGGGGTTTCGATTTAACGGGGTTAAAATAAAATAAATACGAATTAACGGGGTTTTCAACTTATTTACTTAAACGATAAAAAAAACATAAAAAACAATCGTTAAAAATAAAATATAAAAATTATTCATGTAACAAACTGATCTTATTAAAATAAACACACACACAAGCAAAAGCAAAAACCCACGCAAAAAATAGCGGTAAACAAAAAATCATTCTTTCCATGTTTCTGTTGTTTTTATTACGAATGATTAGTGGTAGTTGGCAAACAATTACGATTTATAGGAGGCAAAGTATATTTTATTTGTAAAAAATATTACGAATTAGCGAGGGGACCAAAATGTATAGAAATTTTACGAATTAACGAGATTTTTTCAAGGGACCGACAGTTTATTACGAATTACCGGGAATTACGATATATCGGGGTACGAATTATCGGGATTTGACTGTAGTTATTTACATATGAGTAGGTGAGATGTAAAACTCGTTCGTTACACTTTATTCGAATTTGGAGAAAATGCGAAAAACATATAGCGCCCGATTAAATGGACCAAATTAGTTGAACTATTTTAATTCTGAAGTGCTTTGGTCATTCTCGATTAATAACGCAACAGTTGAAAAAGTTAAACACACTGAAATATAGAAAATATAGATTTAATTTTGGAACGGACGAGTTTTGTTACGTACTTTCGAAAGAAACGAGTTTTGCTTCAATCCGTTTTGCAATACACTCTTTTATATTTAGTAGAATTTGAAAGTTAAATTAATTTATTAAAATTATTAAAAAAATACCAATACGTCGTTGCTCCGACAAAACCAGCTATGTGTTTTTTCCTAGTTTTTGAGGAGAGCAAAAAAACCGTTTTATGTAGTCACCTTAGCATATATGTTTAAAGTGAAACGTTTAATTGAACAAATGTTAACATTGCTTTAAGTGTTTCGTGAAAAAAAACTTGACTTATTAGCCATTGGGCAGCTATAACAAATTTTTTCGAAAAACTACACATAACTCATTTTGTTGGAGCATTTTTATTAATTATTTTTATTTTTTTTACACATAGCTGTTTTGGTTTGAAGAAAGAATGATTATTTTTATTAAAGCTTAGCACTTTTTAAGCGTATCTAAATGTAAATTTATTTTGTGAAAAGATCTTAATGAATTTTATTCAGTATGTTAAAGATATAACATTGAAAATATTAAAAAAATAGTAAATTTAATGCTAAAAATTTAAATTATCATAAAATGAGTGGTAATCGTTATGCATATATTTTTTGAGTGATTGCAGACTTCTATACGTTAATTCTTTTATTTTAAGTTTGTTGGTGTACAATGGTTTTGGCTCACCTCCGCAATTTTCCTCGTTCTTTTTTGCGATAAGATGTTTCAGTCGTCTGAATGGCGGATCTTATACATTATTTTATTTTCTTTGTATAAGATTCCTCGAATACTATTAACAGTTGCTTCTCTGGGACCTTTTCCTGGCCTTATTGAATTCAAATTTCCCGAAACATTTTCAAAGTTTTTAAAAAATGAAAATTCCAAATAGTTTATATTGTAAGGCTGTGATGGACTTGCCTGGCGCATGCGGCTTATATAATCCATTGGTGTATATATTAGACCACGAAAACAGCTTTCCAGTGTTGAATGAACACTATCAACCTACATCATTGTGTGTCCTTTTTCTAAAATTAACTGCTATATTTCAATACCTGTTTTGGAATTGATGTTTGCCAAAGCACTGGACAAAATCTTATTTCTATTTTGATAGGAACAGCTATCAGATATCAAAATAACTTTCTCATATGTTTAACAACATTCATTGATAAAATGTACTATACAACTTGTAATATTGTTAGCCGTAACCCCACCTTCACCTTCGTGCCATACATAGAGATGAACTTCCTTTGTATTCTTGATATAAAACGTGAAATTGTGTACCGCCAGTTTTGATTTATAATACTGTTCGGACACTTGCAACTTTGGGCATAGCAAAACACTTTGCATGTCCATGGTAACAACCATTATTTCCGGCGACATATTATTAATAGCGAACTGTTTGGCAGCCCTTGCTTCATCTTTTTTGCAATATGTAATTGATACTCTTCTTCATGTGTGTTCCCTTGTTAATATCCTACGCATACATCACACTGATCTTTTCGTGGTTTAAAAATTGAAATATTATCTTTTTCTAGAACTTCGCAAAATTTTTTTCGCATTGCTGGAATTTTATTATTATTTTTACACCACTCAATATAAATCTTATACATATTACTCTTTGTTTTAAATTGATCTTCTACGCATAATCGTTTTGAGCTAGCACTGCAGTAATGACTCGGAACCTTAGGTATTGTGTGTAACCATTCTCGCACGGATTCACATTTTTCCGATCTTGTGTTTTTACATACCGAAATGTTATTGCTTGCTTTTAGCCACGTTTGAAAAATACCTTTGTCTAAATTTAATGTTGCTTACAAAAATTCCTTGCAGACACGCACTTTTTGGCCATCACCATGTGGTAAATAGCAATCGAATAGCTGCCTCTTTCTTATGTCAATTGAAGTTGACCTTCTTCGAATTGAGTTAGTCCGTACTTGTACCAACCCTTTTGTGTATGCTTTTTTAGCATCCCATGTGGATAAGTCCCAAAAATAATTAAACACGATTTTTCTATCTTCCTCACTAACAACACCACATAAGAAACCTCTTTCAGCTTTTTCTCCGCTAAGTGAATGCAACATTTTTCTCGAATTGCCTTAGCCTTTCTTACTCCATAGTTTTTACCCAAAACTCTTTTTTCCTTATTTCTTTTTTTTTTTTGTTCCGTTTTCAGTAGCCTTTCATTCTGACAGTCGTGTTTAACGCTTTCCGCAAATGGTTCAAAACTTCCTGTTACATCATTTAAAATGTAGTTTGGCTCGTTTAATTGACCTTCCATTTTTCTTTTATAATAAAATGGGCAAAAACAAACTTTTAAAATATCTTAAAGTATTTTTTAATTACTTACTGTTTTCTATGTTAAATTGAACTCAAATTAAGGATTAGTTTGTACAGCGAGTACGAATCTAACAGTTTTCAAAATACTAATTTTTATAACCACCGAAACTTTTCTGACATCAAATAAATGAAATACTTGTTTAATTTTAAATGATATGAAAAACGGTTATGTGTATTTTAACACATAGCTGTTTTTGTAGGAACATTTTATATATGGCTTACACATAGCTGCTTTTGTTAACTTTCGAACCAGTAAAGATATCATTTAACGGTTTGGTGGGTAGATGTATCATTAACAAAGGTTCAAAAGAGTACAATAAAAAAATTTTCAAAATTTTGCACATAGCTGATTTTGTTAGAGCAACGACGAATAGTTCTGATTAAAATAAACTAATAGTTCTGGAGGGGAGGGATAAACTACACCAATTCACATCTTTTTATACCCTCCACCAAAATAAGTTGTGAAGAGGGTATACTAAGTTTGTCATCCCGTGTGCAACTTTTTTATTATTCATCTCAGACCCCATAAAGTGTATATATTCTGGGTCCTTGAGTTATTCTAAGTCGATTTAGCCAATTTCCGTCTGACCGTCTGTTGAAAACACGCTCACTTTCGAAAAACTCAAAAGAAATAAACAAACTTGGTGTCAAATTGCTTGTAGTAATGCTAAGCAGTTTGGGATTGAAATCCAGCAAAATCGGTTTAGTTGGATCAGAGCTATGAATCAAAATGTGGAACCACCACCTAAAAAATGGTGGAAAAAGCACAGAATGATATAAGATTTAGCAAAAATACTTTTTATTTGACTAGAAATCCCGCTGTTAAATTTGGTGAAGATCCGTCCATAATTTACCTTAGGCCCCATATAAGCCCTACTCCCGGAAAACAGTATAGTACGCCTAAAACCCTAAAAGATCGGTCCATAATTTACTCTAGGCCCCATATTAACTATACTTCCGGAAAACAATTTAGTACTCCTAAAACCGTAAAAAATATCGCTATCATAACAAAATTAGGTTAATCAAAGTTTTATAGGTCAAGAAATAAGACTGTAAAATTTCGTGAAGATCGTGAAATATCTGTCAATGAAGATAATAAAACAGGAATTTTTTTGTCACGCCCCCATTCCTCCATTCTTGGATCCTTCCCCAAATGCCCAATTTTTTTCACGTGCCAAGAAAGTCCTTCTATAGAAGTATAGTATGTATTGCATACTCACTTTCAATCCGACATCAAATTCTTGGATCCTTCCTCAAATGCCCAGTTTTTTCACGTGCCAAGAAAGTCCTTCTAAAACTTAGTATGTATTGCATACTCACTTTTATTAATTTTCACATTTATCTTACATTAAACCAGGTAGCCCCCATACAAAAATAAATCCACCAGTGCCACCCTTGAATAAAAGGTATATTTAGGTATTAAGTTTCAAGAAAATCGAGACATGAACAACGATATGCGATAAGATGAGATCGTACTATAAATGGCAGCGTATATAAAAAAGGGCTGGGGCTTGGTAAAAAAATATAACTGTTTTAGAAACTTCATTGACATACCTTTAATTCAATGGGGTAAATTGCACAACCTTTTTTATTTTGTATGGAACCGAACCACTCTAATGTACATTCATACATATTTATTTTTGAGCGTATGTACACTGATAGAAAAGGCGTCATAACGCTGATGTATTTTGACATCAGTACCAGAGAATGACAAAAGTATAATTTTAAGTACTCTTTCAATATTAGTGAGAAAACATGTTTGGACATGTATGGGTAAAGATCAAAAAGCCGAACCACTCTAATGTACATTCATACATATTTATTTTTGAGCGTATGTACACTGATAGAAAAGGCGTCATAACGCTGATGTATTTTGACATCAGTACCAGAGAATGACAAAAGTATAATTTTAAGTACTCTTTCAATATTAGTGAGAAAACATGTACGGACATGTATGGGTAAAGATCAAAACCATACACATACGTACCAATACCCATTACAAGCTAAAGTTGAATATGTATAGGTATACGCTGCCAATGTGTATTTGTGTATTCATTCTTCTTTTTGAATGAACATGCAGATATAAATAAAATTTCTGTTAGCTATCTGCAATACCCATATAAGTATGTGTATTACCGTAAGTATAACGACAATATACAGAGCGCGAGAGAGAGCAGAGATGGCAAATGCAATTTTAAAAATTTTGAAACTAGGCATAATTTTTTTGTGTTGTTATTCAGAAAAATATCAAGATAATTTTAAAGCTTTTTAACATTTGACTAAGGCGGTAAGCTTATTTTATTAGAACAACGAGGGGCGTTTGGCGGCAATTTCTGCTTCTCCGAAACTATCTAACAGATCTTAATAATATTTCAAACATAGATATATCCATATTAATATGAACACACAAGCTTTATATATTTTTTTAAAAATAGGACCCCGAGGGAAGCTCGAGCGTATTTTCTGCCTCTCCAAAACTATCTAAAAGATTTTAATGATATTTAAAACATAGATAGATAAATATTTGTGTAGACACATAAGCTATGTATTTTAAAAAAAATTAGGATAACGAGGAGAGATAGGGGGCGACTTATGCCTCTCCAAAATCATTTATTTTCTCTAAAATTTCTTGATTATTTTCCATACTTTAAATTTATAATTTTTCATATGCTACATACATACATACACTGGTTGAAATTTTTAAAGAAAATTTCTTCTTTACAACTTATTAAAAAGAAATTTTAAAACGTTACAGAAAGGCGTCTAAGCCAGCGCTAAATGTATTAAGTGGCGGTTACACTCTTTCTTATTAACACAACATACAAATCAATACTTTCGTGCATACATAAAAAACAATATCTTCCATCTCGTGTCGTCTACCTATGCTTTGTGTGTGTGACAGCGATAAGTGCAAAAAAAAATTGAGCGGATGCGTAAAGAGTTTTTACATGCAAAAATAAAAATATCGTAGAGCCACTTAATGCTGTCACACGCACATAGCATAGGTAGACGACACGAGATGGAAGATATTGTTTTTTATGTATGCATGTAAGTATTGATTTGTACGTTGTGCTAATAAGAAAGAGTGAAATAACCACTCACTACATATTTATTTATATCGTTTGCTTAAGATACATGTACACGACATGTTGTTTACATCTGACTTGTCAACTTTTCATGTCACATGTTGCTGTGCATCTGTGTTACAATTGCTGTTTATTGTTATTGTGTTTGGCGTATTTTAAATACGCCTACGAGACGTAGGCTACGACTGTTTGGTAATAGATTAAAGAAAACAAATTCACGTTCTCGTTAATCTATAACAAAATAGTCGTAGGCGTATTTTAAATACGCCAAACACAATAAGGGTGAATATTCGATCAAAAACGTACATGTAATTTGCCCCTCGTGGTCATAGTTTGAAAAAAATTCATAGCTAATGTGTCCAAATAAATAAAAACCTTGATATTTTTAAAATTTTATTGAAATCTATTAAATAGTTTCGGAGAGGCAGAAATTGCCCCCTATAACCCTTTTAGTCATATTTTTTAAAAAATACGTAGCTTATGTGTCTATGTAAATATGGATATATCCATGTTTTTAATTTCATTAAGATCTGTTGGATAGTTTTGGAGAGTAATAAATTGCTCCCTATCTCCCCTCGTTATCCTATTTTTTAAATAAATACATAGCTCAAGTGTCTATATAAATATGAATCTATCTATGTTTTAAATTTCATTAAAATCTGTCAGATAGGTTCGGAGAGCAGAAATTGCTCCTTCCCACCCCTCGTGGTCCTATTTTTTTATAAAAATGTATAGCTTATGTCTAGTTTTACATAGGTACTGCTGATGTACCGGACAAATTTATTTTAAATATCATAAATAATATGTACATAGTCCCATACCTGTCTAGTGACAAAGCACATTTTTGGTAAATTTTTTTTTTTCATTTTTACACAGAAGTGCCAAAAATACTGAAGGTATTTTTTTAAACATGGATATTTTATTTGTATGGCAGATAACCAAAACACATTCATGGGTATTGAATAACATCTGCATAATATTCATGTATTTTTGTTTACTGAATGTGGTTGCGTGAAGATATTGCCGTGCATAAGTATAAGTAATAACCATACTTTTTGCGTTATAAATATGTGTATACACAATAACGAAAAGCGTGGGTAAATACCTCTGTATATTATTCTTATGGGTACTTGTTGTCATTCTCTGATCAGTACTATCACAAGTGTCTTTGTTTTTGACCCCATGACACTTTTCATCATGGTTATGTCAACCTTAACTTCACTTGGCCAAAGTTCATCAGGATCAAAATGAAATTATGTTATCAACAGGATGACACATCGGCATCACAGAATGACGAACATGTTTTCAGTGCGATGACGCAGTAACACCGGAGAAAGGACACATAAGCATCAATTTTATTTATCAATAGGATGACACATCGGCATCACAGAATGACGAACATGTTTTCAGTGCGATGACGCAGTAACACCGGAGAAAGGACACATAAGCATCAATTTAATGACAGTTTGTCATTGAGTCAAAGTCATTGGAATTTACTTAAGTCAAAGTGAGAGAATATTATTATTTACTTATCCGTTACACATGTCTGTTTCACGTTTGTTGAACGACGACCTTCGTTTACAGCAGAACTCTCAATAATAAGACACCAGCACCATGCCCCATATGGTTTTCGTAATCATTCTACTTTAAAAATTTAATTATTTAACTAAATATTTAAAAAAAGAAACTGGGAATTATTTCTTTCTGGCCGTAGCGGGCCAGAAAATGCATTTCATTCTGCTGGTGTCTAATAATTGTAAATTTTTCTGTACATAAAATATACCTCATTGCTTTCCAAAGGAAAGCTAAGGTAAAATGTAACAAGAAAATACAATATAATAGTCTGGTAGTGTATAAAGTCATTTCTGAAAAATTTAAGGAATAGAACTATTACAAAAAGCTTTATAAAATACATAACTGAAATTTAGCTCATAGAATAAATTCGAAAAATGAAAAATGTTGAATATATCCTTTCAATAATTTTTCAAGCTCAAGGTCCGTTTTATATAAAAATTATTTAGATAAGGTTCTAAATATTAGTGATATAATTTTTCATAGGAATAATAAGATGAGAATTAAAAATATTTTAGGGGATAATAATTTCCCAAGGGAATTGATTTGTAATTTGATTGGACAGTACAAAGGACATAGGGAAGGCAGTGTGAATACGGTAACTGAACCTAAGATTTATAAGTCTTTAACTTATGTACCAATGTTTGCAGAACGATTGCAAAATTCTAATATTTATGATATGAATAATTATAGGATAGCTCATAAAACATTTAATACATTGGATAGATTATTCAGTAAAATGAAAGATAAGACAGAAAAATTAGATAAATCTAATATTATTTACAAGATACCTTGTAAGGGTAAGGATAATGAAGTATGTGGTAAAGTATATATAGGTACCACAAAAAACAAATTACGAACTAGATTAGCAGGACATAGATCTGATCAAAAATACAAACATGTATCTTCTCAAAAAACTGCATTGTCATCGCATTGTGCCAATTTCAATCATACACCAGATTTTGAAAATACAACAGTTTTAAATACAGAAACAAACTACAAACGACGCTACATGTTAGAAATGTTGCAAATTATAAACATACCAATGGAACAAAGAATTAATTTTAAGACAGATACGGACAATGTAGCTCACCATTACAGACATTTAATTTATAAGAATAAGATAGGAAATTAAATAAGTTTATAAAAATGTAATAGAATAATTTTTGTTTCCTGTGTATAATTTTTAATTACTTTTCATAATTGACAATTTTGTTGTTTCATTTAATTTTGTTTGTTAAAAATTGTTTGAAATATAAAAAACCAAAAATCCCTGAAGAAGCTATCCATTGAGATAGCGAAATATTGGATAAATTTTAAATAAATAATTTTTATATAAAACGGACCTTGAGCTTGAAAAATTATTGAAAGGAAATAATATTAAGAAGGTCGAAGAAATTAAGCTAAATACCCAGCAAAAACTTGGTAATGACTTGCCATTACTGAACAACTTACTTTTCAATGACTACTTCATACCATCTGAATTACATAGAAGTAGTTTGGTAATGGCTGACATATAATCTGATACCTAAGTACTTGTGTATGAGTTGATTAACGAAATTTATAATTCATTCGTAATAAAATGCATCTACGGTTGAAGTTTTTCAAATCTAATACAAATTGATTTAAAATATTTGTTCTTACAATTTGTTTTTTTTTATTATAAATAAAAAACAATTTGTAATAAATTTGAATATGAAAAATTATGCTGTACTGAAATTTTATAGTCATGACATGTTAGTTGTAATTTTGGTGACATCGGAGTAATAAGTTATTTAAGTCCCTATTTGTAAGCGAATGTGGTAATGACTTATTTAACTCCCTATTTGTAAGCGAATGTGGTAATGACTTATTTAACTCCCTATTTGTAAGCGAGGGTGGTAAGTAGTTGCCTCCAATAATTGAATCTCATATTTACGC
This sequence comes from Pollenia angustigena, assembly GCA_930367215.1. Taxonomy (NCBI): domain Eukaryota; kingdom Metazoa; phylum Arthropoda; class Insecta; order Diptera; family Polleniidae; genus Pollenia; species Pollenia angustigena. The sequence continues at coordinate 179,433,564 of OV884057.1, read as the reverse complement.
TCTTAATTGAGTAAAAAACATCGTTTTTTAATACAAAAACTACACTGCCCCGGTAGACTAGCTGGTAGTGTGCTAGTCTATCAGCACCGAGGTTGCGCGATCGAATCCCGCCAGAGACAGAAAAAAAAATAAAAAATAAAACAAAGTAAAATAAAATAAGAAAAAATAGAAAAAAAAACATAAAGTAAAGTAAAATAATAAGAAAAAATAGAAAAAAAATAATAAAAAAAAAATTTTTTTAAAGTCATGACATGTTAGTTGTAATTTTGGTGACATCGGAGTAATAACTTATTTAAGTCCCTATTTGTAAGCGAATGTGGTAATGACTTATTTAACTCCCTATTTGTAAGCGAGGGTGGTAAGTACTTGCCTCCAATGACATCACCGTGTTAAAATAATGAGTTAAAATGCCAATGTATAAGTAGTGAAGAGTCGTTACCCAGCAAAAACTTACATTGCAAAGTAATGAGTTAAAAAGCTAATATAACGACTCTTTACTACTTATACATTGGCATTTTAACTCATTATTTTAACACGGTGATGTCATTGGAGGCAAGTACTTACCACCCTCGCTTACAAATAGGGAGTTAAATAAGTCATTACCACATTCGCTTACAAATAGGGACTTAAATAAGTTATTACTCCGATGTCACCAAAATTACAACTAACATGTCATCATGACTTTAAAAACATTTTTTTTTAATATTTTTTTTAAATTATTTTTTTCTATTTTTTCTTATTTTATGTTACTTTACTTTATGTTTTTTTTTCAATTTTTCCTTATTTTATTTTACTTTGTTTTATTTTTTATTTTTTTTTCTGTCTCTGGCGGGATTCGATCGCGCAACCTCGGTGCTGATAGACTAGCTCACTACCAGCTAGTCTACCGGGGCAGTGTAGTTTTTGTATATAAAAACGATGTTTTTTACTCAATTAAGAGCGTAAAAATGATATTAAATTATTGGAGGCAACTACTTACCACCCTCGCTTACAAATAGGGAGTTAAATAAGTCATTACCACATTCGCTTACAAATAGGGACTTAAATAACTTATTACTCCGATGTCACCAAAATTACAACTAACATGTCATGACTATAAAATTTCAGTACAGCATAATTTTTCATATTCAAATTTATTACAAATTGTTTTTTATTTATAATAAAAAAAAAAAAAATTTAAGAACAAATATTTTAAATCAATTTGTATTAGATTTGAAAAACTTCAACCGTAGATGCGTTTTATTACGAATGAATTATAAATTTCGTTAATCAACTCATACACAAGTACTTAGGTATCAGATTATATGTCAGCCATTACCAAACTACTTCTATGTAATGCAGATGGTATGAAGTAGTCATTGAAAAGTAAGTTGTTCAGTAATGGCAAGTCATTACCAAGTTTTTGCTGGGTATATTAGCTTTTTAACTCATTACTTTGCAATGTAAGTTTTTGCTGGGTAATGTTGAATATATTTAAAAAAAAATAAAATCTAAGAATTTTTGTTTTATAATTCATTGTCATCATGAAAATAATGTTAATAATATACTAAATGTGGCTTCGAATTGATGTCACTATAGTCATAAAATAGATGACACGTAAAAAATTACACAATTGTACGAAGACGTTAGTCATTGGATTGATGTTACTTTTTGCATCATTGATGCCATTTGTAGTAACATTGATGTCACAATTCTGATGTTAGGGCATCACCAATATGAAGATGCATTTTTCTATCAGTGTAGTTCCTTTCTTTCTAGAATTTTTGGAGCCTGTAAATACATATTTATGAAATAATAAGTGAACCTATTTTTTGTGATTTGTTTTTTTTTTAACGAATGCCTTTTACTTATCGTCTTCTTTTCAATTTTGTTTTCATTTATTACGGAGATGTTCATTTTATAAAAACCAAAAATATGTGGAAACAAATTTAAGCTTTTTTTTTTTTGTCACTCACAGGAAATGTTTTTTAATTTTATGAAAATCAAAATCAGATTTTGTTCGGTTTTTTAACGAACGAACAAATATTTTCATTTTCTAAAAATATGAAAATATTACAGTCATTTTTAAATAAATAAACATTTAAAATTCCATGCAAATTTATTTTTAACTGATTCTAACAGTTATTGATAAAAACCAAGTGCATATTAATACGGATTTTCAGTTGCAGTTAATATTGTCCGTTGATTAAGTCAAATTTCTTCACTATGTAAAATTAAATGAAAATTCAACCACGAATTCCGTAAAAACAAATGAACATTCAGTTATTTTATATAATTTAACTACCAAAAATAAATTTTTACTTATCTATAAAAAAATGAATTGCTTGTTTTGTGTAAGCAATTCCCATTTTCTATTTGTTTAAATAATTTAGTTAAATAGATCAAATTTTAAAAGTAAAATAATTGCGAAGCCATATCGATCATGCTGCTGGTGTCTTATAATTGAGAGTTCTTCTGTAAACAACGTGGTGAGTACAACAAAAGTAAAACAAACGTGTGAAACAGGGTAAGTAAATAATAATATTCTGCCTCTCTCGCTTATAAGAAAAACAAGCGGACAGCTGTCTGTCTGGTATTTTTTAAAAAATCGTCTGTTTTGTGGAGTAAACGAAAATTACTAAATTTAATAAAACAACAGAATATTTAATTGTTTTTACTGAATATGGGGTTAATTTTTTGACAGTAAAATTTTATAAAATAACTGAATATTTAATTGTTTTTACTGAATGTGGTTTTGAATTTTTGACAATAAAAATTAAATTAACTTTTTGTTAAAAATAAATGAAACATAAGTAGACCGGTTTTTAACTGAAAGTGTAGTTAAAAGGAAATTTTTACTCAAAGAACAAATTTTTTTTTTACAAACACTTGTTTTATCTCATTTGTTTTCATTAACTTTTGTACTATCCTGGGTTCGAGCCCAGATTGAGTCAAGAATGAAAAATTATCAGTAAATTTTAATTAATTTTTATGTTGTAAAATTCCTTTCTTCATAAAAATAATTTAATGAAAATTAAATTTGATGAACTTAAGCCTAATTAAAAATATTAAAATTTGGATTAAAAACCATAAATAGTTCAACAAAATAACCACAATACTAATTATTGTTAAAGCTAAGGCACGAGCTCTATGTTTGCATTTGTCCTTCAAGTTGTGGTGAAAAGGTCAGCAAGAAAAAGAAAGACACAAAAATGAAAAAACAAAACAAAAATATGTACTTTGAACTTCAAGAAAAATTCTTGACAAAAGTACGAAAAAAACAGAAGTAAAGGAAGAACATGTAAAATAAATTAAAATAGATAATCATTCAAAGCAAATTTCGATCTACCAAAGGTTAAATACAATTTGGTTTAAGGATTGATGTTTGACTAATGACGTCAGCAGTCGTCGATGGCTGCGAGTGTTAAACGGCAAGCCCTCTGAGGAGATTGAGTGGTTGCAATCGAAACATGTCAGGGTAACCTGTCCGTAAAAACGCCTGGGTTCGAGCCCAGATTGAGTCAAGAATCAAAAATTATCAGTAAATTTTAATTAATTTTCATGTTGTAAAATTCCTTTCTTCATAAAAATAATTTAATGAAAATTAAATTTGATGAACTTAAGCCTAATTAAAAATATTAAAAAAATTTGATTTACCATAAATAGTTCAACAAAATAACCACAATACTAACTTTTGTACTATCAAGAATTTAATAAGGAACATTAAGGAACAAAGTCACTTCAACCATAAGAATCGCAAAATCCACATATTATAGCTCAAAATTTTCCACCTGTATTGACAGTAAGTCAAAATGGAGGGAAATAAAAAATATTGGAGTTATTGGTAGTAATAAAACAAATTATACGGAAATAGATGTTGATGAGCTAAACCTTAGGTTTACCGATTTACCCCTTCCCTCAGTTAATGCTGCTTATTACCAGTGCTACCTTAACTCTTCGTCTACTGTTCAATTTTTGTTCAGCTGTTTTACTGTTTCTGATATTTTCAAAAGCTTTATCAATATTAAGTCAAATGCTTCAAGTTACGATGGGATTCATCCCAAGTTTATTAAGTTAATTTTTCCAACACTATAACCTTTCATTTCAAACCTGTTTCACACTATAATAACTAAATCCACATACCCAACAATTTGGAAACACGCGAAAGTTGTGCCGATACCAAAAACGGCAAATGAATTCCGCCCTATAGCTATACTTCCTTTTTTGTCAAAGATTTTTGAACGATTAATTCATAATCAATTAAGCAAATTTTTACAGGATAACGATTTACTTACTGCCAGACAATCTGGATTTCGACCCAAACACAGCTGTGTCTCTACTTTAATTGATGTTACTGAGGACATAAGATCGGAAATCGACGACGACAAAATGGTTTTTCTAATACTAATAGATCACTCAAAAGCGTTCGACACTGTCAATACTGAAATTCTTACTCTGAAATTGATGCACGGTTTTAATTTCTCATCAATGGCGTTGAGGCTTATATCTTCATACCTAACGGGTAGGTCACAATCGGGCTGACTTCCAAAACGTCAAATGCTTTGTATAAGAACAAAGTATAATGTTTCATTTTGCCGCAGTACAATATATATGCAATGCAAACCCTTCCAAAACATCAATGGTAAGTATTAGTAACGCAGCAAAAAGCAATCAGAGCATCGGTTTTAAAGTTGATGCTTTGTGATATTTGACATTTCATTTGCAAGCAATACAGATTTATTTTAATATTATGCATTGTATCACTTACATTTCAAAACGTATAAATAAACAGAACACATAATTGCATTGCTTCGGTACTTTGTACATGTGCATGGTTAAAATACTGCAGTAAAACTGTATACAAACTTTGTATTAGTACGTTTCGGAAGTCAGCCTCGGTGTTTTATGAGAATAGAATGTCCAACAGTATAGAATTGACAAGAGGAGTGCCACAGGGTTCAATTCTTGGCCCTTTGTTGTACTCTATATATGCAAATGACCTTCCAATACATGTAAAATATTCTGATGTACAAATGCATGCTGACGATGTTCAAATCTATATTAGTTGTAAACCTTCGGAGGTTGAGGACTGTATTCGTAAAATTAACTATGACCTTAACAGCATCAATGTCTGGGCAAAATTAAATGGTTTAATGGTGTTTTCTTTTCTGACAATAATGTTCCATATATGCTACCAATCGTGCGGGTTTTTGTTCCATTCTAAAAATATATGCAAAAATGTGAGAAGTTGTCGTTTTCCTCTCTAAACATGTTGCAACAATAAATGGCAAATTTGTTATAACTGAGTGTGAGATAATACCCTTTTTTGCATCTGCGTAAAGTACTTTTTTATGCAAGCAAGCATTTTTTTCTTGTGTTTGCGGACAATTTGCGTTATATTTTGATTTTTAGTTATATTGTGATGGATATAAAAACTTTGTTTTTCGTTTGTTTAACTTTTATTACATTTTTTTTGCCGCAAAATTTTTAACAACAGCTGACATTAATTATTGAAAATCAGTGCTGTTAACGCTTATGGAATTCAAAAAAAATTTAATGTTGAAAATTGCTACAAGCGTGGTGAATATCGCTTTTAGTACAAACTTTGCATTCAATATTTAACACGCTAAATACACATTAGTGTGGAGTGTAAAACGTAGCTATTATTTTGTTCCATTGTAATTTAGAAAAATGTATCACTTTGTAAGGGTTCGTGTAACCTAATAAATATATTTCACAACTATAATGCATCCTTATTTTTTAGAAAAGAAAACATCATAAGTCTCAACGCGAGTAAATCGAAATACTTACTTATAGCGAAAAAGGTACCTATTATGGGCAATATTTCAGACCGTATTCTTGGTAGTTTTAGTATTGAAAGGATAAAATCAGTAAAAAACCTTGGAGTAATGTTTAACAATAATCTCAGCTGGAGTGATCAAATAAATAAAGCAAAACAGGCAAAGTTTATGGTATGCTACGAAATTTATGGTTCACGCAACACTTCTTACCCATCCAAATTCGTATGCTTATTGCCAAAACATATATCTTGCCTAAGTTTCTCTACGGTTGTGAAATTTTTGCCAACTGTGATTTCGCCAGTAAACGAAAGCTAAACGTGACATTCAACAACATTACACGGTACATTTATGGCCTACGAAGGTATGATAGGATATCCTTTTTTGCCAAACAGGTTTTTGGTATAACGTTTGAGCATTTACTACAGTGTAAAACATTATTGTATCTGCATAAAATAATATACACTCGTCAACCGAAATACCTTTATGACAAGATCCAATTTCTAAGATCAAATAGAGGAAACCGCATTAAACAGCCTAGATACAAAAGTCAAATATCAAATCAACAATTTTTTATAAACGCTATAAGAATTTGGAACCAATTGCCCCTACAATTGCAAACTATCAGCAACGCAATGCATTTTAAGAAATCAATCTTTTCATATTTTAAAGATATATAAATTTTTTTTGGGAATAACTTAATAACTTTATAATTTTTTTTTTTCTTTCTATATGTACCAAATCCACCTTATAATATGTACTAAATTATTTGTTTTTTTATACCCTCCACCACAATTAGTTGTGAAGAGGGTATATTAAGTTTGTCATTCCGTGTGAAACTTTTTTATTATTCATCTCAGACCCTATATATATTCTGGGTCCTTGAGTAATTTTAAGTCGATTTAGCCATGTCCGTCCGTCTGTCCGTCTGTTGAAAACACGGTCACTTTCGAAAAACTCAAAAGAAATAAACAAACTTGGTGTCAAATTGCTTGTAGTTATCCTAAGCAGTTTGGGATTGAAATCCAGCAAAATTGGTGCAATAGGATCTGAGCTATGAATCAAAATGTGGAACCACCACCTAAAAAAAATTGATAATTTTTTTACAACAACTAACATAAATGGTGGAAAAATGCACAGAATGATATAAGATTTCGCAACAGTTCGTTTTATTTAACTGGAAATCACGCTGTAAAATTTCTTGAAGATCCGTCTATGATTTACCCTAGGCCCCATATAAGCCCTACTCCCGGAAAACAGTATAGTAAGCCTAAAACCCTAACTAGCAATGCTATCATAACAAATTTTGGCACGTCACAGTTAAATAGGACTAAAAATAAGACTGTGAAATTTCGTGAAGATCGGTCCATAATTTACCATAGGCCCCATATAAAACTTACTTCCGGAAAACAGTTTAGTACGCCTGAAACCGTAAAAAATACTGCTATCATACCAAAATTTGGTACATTACAGTTTTTTGGAATAAGAAATGACACTGTGAAATTTGGTGAAGATCGGTGCATAACTTACCATAGGCCTCATATAAAACCCACTCTGGTAAAATAATTAAATACGCGGTAAACTTTCTTCCAGTTTAGCTTCATATGGCCAGAAAAAATGTTATGCAATTTTGTGATATACGGTCCATAATTTTCCTTAGATTCCATTTTAGCAGCCTTCTGAAATTTACTGCAAACGCTTAAACTAATTGCACCGCTGTATTGAAATTTATGTTTTTTAATACCAGAAATCGTTCTGCAGAATTTGGGATGATTGGTTCATAGCTTACCATGGCTTTTATATAATTTGTTCTCTTGAAAACCATTTAAGTTCATCTTAAACTGATATTCTACTCAAACTTTTTAAAATTGATTCTGATTGTCGATCAATAATTGTATATGGGTCTAAACCGCAACAAATTTTAATGCAGATGTCTGTTTTTACAAAGATTATAATAATAAATAGAAATCATACAGATATTACTCCTAAAACATTCGAAGTGTCGGTGGAGGGTATCAAAGATTCGGCACAGCCGAATATAGCACTCTAACTTGTTTTTATTAACATGTTATTTATTACTATATTTTTATTTTTGCCATGTAAATTTTATTATCTTATATACTTATGGCATAAGCCTTATTCTAACACATAAATTTTCTCCTTTACTTTAATATAAGATTGAATCTTTGTATTGGGTTATAAACAAATAAATAAATAAATAAATAAAATAAATAAAAATAAAGAATTTAAATTATAAGCAAATACTTTTTAAGTTTGTGCAAAAACAAACCCTTACAATTTAAATTCTTTTTTTGTAAATGGTGTATTACTTATTTCTAAACTTACAACCTTCACTTAGGCTGTTTACATTCAATTTAACGAAAGTCTAGTTTTTTTTTAAATAATGTATGTAAATGGATTTCTTCTCCTTAAATCCTAATCGTATTTTATTGATTTTGATTAATTATGGGAACATGATAATGCATATTTTTCTTGCAGACTAGATAATCAAAGATTAATGTGCAAAAATAATCATCAATATAATCGACTATTTATTTTCGCTATAAACTCCATATGAAATAAGAAGTAATTGGTAAAGAAGAAATTTCATACATAAATCATAAATCTGACGACCACCTTGTGTATAGTCAGTATAAAGTCGAAGACTTTTAAAGCCTTCTGGCGAGGTCTACATGTTAGCAAAAGAAAAAATAAATAAATCTAAACATTATGCGTAAATAAATCGATCTAGCTGGCCGTCTACTCCTATAACTGACTAACTGTCCATCCATTCGTCTTTTTGTCTGGCTGTGGGCATAACTACCACCCCACTCTATAAGCAGCACAGCACCAATTAAAAATGCTTAAAATTTATGCTTTTGAATTAATTAAATGTTTATAGATTTTTGCGTACAACTTAAATGCGATAAATGATTTAATTGGTTTTGCTTAAATTTGGTAAGAAATGTAAAGTTAATCAATAAATTAGACAAACTGTTCGTTCGCCAAAAAAAAAACCATTAAAAGGGAACGCAATATAAACTCAATCATGCGCACTGAGGTTAATTAAGAAAAAAAGTTTGTGTCCGAACGATATGAGCAACAGCATTGGCAACAGCCACAGCGAATTCTGCGAATGAATTTTGAATAAATAAATAAAAAAAAAAAAAATCAAATGCTGGTGGACTTAAGGTATTTGCCTGAAAATGAGAGTAATTTTATTAAAAAAAAAACTAGTAGCCAAAAACAATTTGTTTTTACCAATAAAAAGTATTTTTAACAGCGTCAGACATTGTTCGTGGACAAGGTTAAAAGTGATTGAAAAACGCATTTGTTATTTAAAATGATCGATTGAGTGAGCGAGTGCTCGCATTATTGGCACTACAATTGTGACTTGTTTAAAATCAATTAGTTTAATGGGCTGATTATTGGCCAAGGTGGGGCTGTTATACATAAAGACGGGCAGGCAGACAGGCATTTAGCAAAAAAGTAACAGAGTGGTCTTAATATCCAAATTAGGGCGAGCCAGTTGTTTATATAATTTTTTATTGCAGTTTTGTTTCAAATAACAATTCAAAAATAAATTCAAAGCTTTTGCTTTTAAGCCGTGGAACCAGTAAAAAGCCAGTAAACATCTTTTTTCTTAAAGAAAAGAAAGAATATTAATGTTCAACATGCTGTTACTGAAATAAAAACAAGGCAACAGACAGTGGGAAATCTTGAAAAAGGGGCATAAAACTTAATTTTCTTAATGAAAAGTTTAATTTTCACAAATCCACAAAGCCTCTAACTAACTAGTACAAGCATAATACTAAACGATTCCATTTCTATATTTTTCTTCCGATTTGAGATGTCATTCATTTGGGTCTTTGGCATTTCTCGGAGCGAACTAAGCCTTGCAGTTCTTTCACTCTCGAAAAGTTGCTTTAACATATTGTGGCTTGACCGACTATAATTTCTTACTTATTTATTTTGATTTCGACTTATTTTAGAATTGAATTAAAATTTTTTGTATCTTTTCAGAATAAATACTGGCAATACAACTGAAAGATGGTGCAGATTGTCAGTAATGAAATGCCAAAATATGCGGAAAAAAATAAAAAGATGCGAAAGACAAATGCGCAAACGCTATTTAATACCAATCGCTAGATTTGCTACCATTTTCTTTTGCATGGCACTAGAGAGCAACCCCCAGGTGTGTAAGTGAGAATATTAGAGAATTACTGTAACAAAAAAAGGCTCATTAAAGCTGATCGTTAAATTCACCACTTCTTATATGCGTTGAATAAACAGCTTTCTGTGTCAAAAATGTATTGCTTCAAATGGGGAACCCGCCACATAAAATGCATGCCTTTCGTAAGGGTGCGTACAGAGTGGCCGCTTGTTGACGAGCCGAGCCTTCGACGCTTATTGCGAGAACCAATGCGAAAAAACTGGTATTATACAAGTTAGTACAAATAAGCGCGAACAGGTCATAGTGGGCGCCGAGCTGGTCTGAGCGCAAAGCTGATTGAATGCGACAAAACAGTTCCAAAGCGTATTTCAGCGCCGAAAACATTGTTTATGTTAGTTGTTATGATTTCAACTTGTTTGGAAAGCATTTTAAAAAAAATTTAAGAAAAAGTCAATAAAACATGTAGTCAAAAAATTTAAAAAAATTAAAAATTAAAAAACAATAATAAAAATTATGACAATTATAAAAAAATTAAAAAACTTATAAACAAAATTTTTAAAAAAATGTAATAAAAATTTCAAGAATAATGGAAGAAATGCGTTAATAAGTAAAATTTTAAAAATCAATGTCAGTTTTTTTCTCAACAAGACAAAACTCAAATCATAATTACAATAGACGCTTGTATGTAAGAACCACTTTGTTCCTGGGGTAGTTCTAAATTTCGAAAAATTCTAATTTCCAAAGATTTTTTTTTTTTTATAAAAAGTATCATAAAAGTGCATCTTCGTTTAGAAAAAACAAAAAACCAGTACATACAAACATACATAAAACACAAATAATAGATAAAATACCAGCGCTGATTCTCGCAACAACAAGCGGCCACTCTGTAGGCACCCTAAGCGAGATGGTAAGCCAAACTTTTAGATTCCATATTACCTAACTCTTTTTAGAGAATAGTGCCAGATTTTTACATAATGTAAAACAATCACCCCTATTATGTAAGTGTTGTCGACGTCGACATAAATTTTTAATTGTTGTCACATCAAGTCATCAAGACTACATTACTTCAACGTTAATTTGGTGTCAAAGTAATTTTTTGGAATAAAAAATTTTTAATTTAATTTAATTCCCAATTTTTATTCTTGATAAAAACACTGAAATTCTTTGTTGAAGGGATAAGCTATTACTATGCGCATTTCAATGGCTGTTTGGGCCAGATCGTCAGGAAACTTCATCCAAAGATATCAGAAAAACTATATACATTAAACAAATAAAACTGTTAAGCGAATAAGAATTATTAGCAACAGCTTTAATTGTAACAATATTAAAGCTTAAGCAAAAACAACAACACTAAACAGTGAGTTTATCTTTTCTTACATTGGTATTTTATAAGAAAGTTGTATCGATGTCGACTAGTTATCGAAAATCTGACAAAAAATATCCCACATCCAATTATTTTTCTATTATTTTGTTCTTCATCATTAAAGCTTATTTTGTGACGCTATTTTCCGACATTTGTTTATTATAACCGATTTAGCGTTTTCAAATAAATTTTCGAGTTTAATTCCAATTTTTCCATGTTCGCGATAAAAGCTATTTTTACTGTAAGTTTTCTGATCTTTTACAGCTTTAACGATTTTTAATAAATATTAGACTTATTTTTGCAATGGTTATCAAATTTTTGCCATTCCTTATTATTTAAGGGGATTTTAATTAATATAATGACTTTCGTTTTTTTTTTTTTTGCAATAAAATTTGTGACCGTAACTTCTTTTAAATTTGCATTTTTACGTATTTAATAAATATGTTAATATTCTTTTTAGAATTTCTTTAACTTTCATTCAAGTCGTCGCAAACTTTCCTGTCGACTAAAGCTGAGACGATTCTACTCAACGTCGACTTAAATGCGTCTTCGAAAATATCAAGTGACTGCCCATAGTAATCGTTTATTGTCAATAACGACTGACTCAGAAAATACAATTACTATTCCGGTGCCGTCGACTCCTGTCGACGAGGGGTGAATAAAAATCATATAATCTACAAAAAATTTACATAAACACAAATTTGAACATTATTCTCAATATAAACGAGTGTTTGCTGTCCTTTTTACTCCATTATCCACCAGATATATGGGTGTCTATTAGACTGGTCGAAATTTTTATTTTTTTTTTAATTTAATTGTTTGCGCTGCTTAAAATATGAGGTTTGGTGTAAGAAATCATGATCTAATTTTTCAGATCAATCCGACGGTGCCTAGCCGTGCCGGGTGGGGCCCAAAGTTCCCCACATTATAAAAAAAAACATCTCTTCTATCAGATCTTTATAGTTATACTAGTTGAAAAGCCGAAAATCAAAAATATGGATTCGTTACGATCTTCCGCAGTGATAGTACTTCAAGTGTGTCAAATTTCAGCTTCCTATGTCATCAGATGGCTTCAGAAAGTTGCGGAAAGAAAAGGACATACATGCAAACATCCTGACATACTAAGAAATTATATATTGTATAGATAGATTAACATATGTTCGCGCAACTCAAATCGCTTTAGCTTATTGAAAAACTAAAAAAAACATATATACAAAATATGTTTTTTTTATAATATGGGGAACTTTGGGCCCCACCCGGCACGGCTAGGTACCGTCGGATTGACCTGAAAAATTAGATCATGATTTCTTACACCAAACCTCATATTTAAGCTGCGCGAACAATTAAATTAAAAAAAAAAAAAATCCCATACAAGATGCGACGAGTCTAGTGTCTATACGACATCAAAGCTTACTACAGAATGTCGGATGTCTTTAAATGAGTTTGCGAAGCATTCTAAAGAAACGCTTATAAAGATACAAGGCAATGAAAATTTTTTGAAATTAATTCGTTGGATTTCCACTGGCTCATTGATTGATTCGCACAGTTTGGGTGGACTCCCGGATCCACTTATTCCGTGTCCTCAGAATTGTAGCCTGGTTATCATCATGAACGGAGAACAAGTATCTTTGAGAACAGTGGTCTCAAAGATAACTGGGCACTAGCCGGTAGGGACTCATGTGAGTTGAATGGGTCTGGAATTTAACAACTACTGCAGAAGTTGTCATGACGAGAAGTAAGCGGAAACTGTGTCTAATATTATGTGTCAGTGTCATTGAATTAAGGGCATAAGGGAGAGATATCTGTAAACCCCGAAATTCGGATAGATAGTTTTAAGGCTGCTTCTTCTCTTCATAAGGGAAATTAATTGATTGTATTCTGCAGTGATGTCTATTCAGTAACTGCTCTGTAGGATGGGCATTGGTACTGGGTATCACCAAAGGCCCACTGAATGTCCGTGAGCTGTATTCTCAACGACTGCCCAAGAAACCTAAACTTACCTAGCAATTTATCAACAAGGATGTCAAGTTTTAGCAAACACTTTTTAATAGCATGCAAATGCTAGAAGATATCTTTTTTATCTTTTTGAAAATAATTCCCAATTATTTTTTTTACAATTTAATTTCTACAAGGATGTCAAGTTTAAGAAAAAACTTTTTAATACCATACAAATGCTAGACGACATAATTTTTTTATCTGTTTGAAAATTATTCCCAAATTTTTTTGCAATTTAATTTCTACAAATTTTGATGATGCGGTTCTGGAGATTTTAGAACAAAAGCAAGTTGAGTGAATTTTTAAACTCTAAGTTCTGAAACTTTTTGGTTTAATTTCTTATTAAGCGCATTTTATTGCATTAAAAGACTATTTTGATTGTAACAATTGAATGCTAATTGAAATTCCCGAAAATAGTAGCAATTTCAAATGCTTCCAGGGTTAGAAATAGTCCGATAAATTAGGAACACTTAACAATAGTGTTCATTCAATCGACTTTGGTGTTTCCAAACAGATTTCATAATATTTCGCTATTTGTTTCTACCAGCAGAGTTTCTTTCAAACAAATCAATACCACCTTAATTAACATGCACCGTGTGCACTACTTGCCAGTTACTTACTTTCAATGTAGTTGTCAATTTAAGTTTTGCTGTTATTCATTAAATTTATAATTTGACCTTTACCCGGTGTTAAAAATACACTAACAAATTTAAAAAATTGGATCAATTATTTTCCGAATTCCATTTTATCGACTTCGACATGAGAAATATTTAAACAATTTAAAATTTAATTTAAATATTCGGCAAGCCAACTTCCTGTTGAAAGGCCCAAATGTATTTTAACAAAAAGAAAAATTAGGAATTCAATTGCGCTAATAATTATGATTTCATTGTAACAGGCATATTTATTTTTTTTTTTATTTAAGAAAAAAAAATTATGTAATGCCTTTTTTAATTAAATTTATTTAACAAAATATTTTTCTTTAAAATGTTGTTGTGTTGATTTAAAAGACTACTTTTACTTATTCTCAATTTGATTTTAAAACAAAAAATCCACCGTCATCATCCGTCATTTATAACTTTTGTTTGGAAAATACCGAAAAATACACATGATACATACAAATACCTGCATTTAAAATATTTTATTGATTGTTTTAAAATTTAACAGATTTTTATTGAAAAAAATTATAAAACAAATAAAATATGTTGTGTGCACTGCCACACACATGCAAAACTTTAAAATCATTGATTTTATTTCTTTCTTTTCTTGGAGGTGCTCATTGTATTTATCTACATGTTTTTCAAACAATTTGATTTATTTAGTGCGGTGATTTTGTTAAGTCACTTTGGCAAATAAACTGAAATGATTTAATTAACTTTTTTTTTTTTTTGTTAGGAATTTTATCAACACTGGCCAATCATTTACACACACACACACCCAATGTTGGTTTCATTTGATTTTTCCGTCATGTAATTTATTTGAATGAATTGAAAGTCAATGGCGTTTAATGTAAAAAAGTGTTAAAACTGTTATAAGAAAATAAATAGTTTTACAAAAATCCTTAGTGGGCCTTCATTACGGTTTTTAAGACTTACATTTTTTTTAAAGGCAATTAAGAACAAAAGTCGAGGTAATAAAAAAAATATATTGAAATTTTACTTATATTTACTCGGGTAAAGACAAAAGTCCTTGATTTTCGATATTTCATTAAAATAGATGTAATTTTCAAGGCGAATTCACACAAGTGACAGCATCAGTGAGAGAGTTATGCTAGCTGTCCTTCTTTTTGTATGTAGGTATATGTATTCTAAATGTCAAATGTCCAAAGAAAAAAACTTAACAGCCACCATAAATATCTCTCTAATGCAGTCACCTAAATTAATTCGCCTTTGCAATTTAATAAATATTTTTCAAGCCGTAAAAAAAATTTTGCTTTCTAAAATTCAGAGTTTTGTCGGAAATTTTTTTCGATATTTTTTATCAAAAATTTCAAAGACGATTATCAGGAAAAACGTAAAAAGGCAATTGCATGTTTTTCCTTGTACGACCAATCAAGGCTTTTAGAGCTTTTACTGAGTTTTCGCATCGATTTTTTAGTGAATATTTCTGCATATTTTACCCTTTGCAGCATATTTCTTCGTATTTTAGTCTAAAGATCACTTCTGCAGAATTTATAATGAATATTCTAGATTTTTGAAGCATGTTTTTAATATATTATGTAAATAACGCAAGTGAAAGCAGGAACAATTTTAACTCAAAACAGTGATCTCATGTGAGTTTTCAGCAAAATAAAAACATGCCGAGGCAAGTTTTGGTTTTTATGAAACCTCAATATGTATACCCTTAAAGGATGGTCCCAGCTGTAACTAGAATGAGTAAAGAGGCCTAATATAAGGCCTTATTTAGCAGACATAAGCCCTCCTCGCCGCATTAAAACACATACTTATTTTTTTACACAGGTTGTCATTGGGCGCAAAATCTTCCACACTCCCTTTTATAACAACTTCGATCCCTTCTCAAAGGAGGGAGTAAGGAGGGTCACTAAAAATAAAAAATAAAAAAATGAGCAACTTCTGAAAGAAGGGAGTAGCGAATGTGTTTTGAATATTTTGGAAGGTCTTTCAAAAAGAAATATAAACCTTCTAGAAGGCATACATCTGAAGGCATGATATCATACGAAGCGAATCGTTAAGAAAGGAGAATAGAGGCCTTCAAGAAGGCCTGCCACTTGCGGTCCTTCCAATATATACGCATAATTCTTATGTGTGTGACACATAGAAGTATTGGTTCTTGACCTTTTGGTATTACGATTTTCTCAAAATTACTTTTTTAATAAAAATAAATTGCTAAATGTTTTGTTTGTTAATAAGTAATTTTTGCTATTTTAGGCCATGGCTAGATTAGGTTCCTTGAGCAGTAGAGTTGTCAACCGATTAAGAATAATTCGATTATTCGATCAAACAAACCCAAACCTTTGTTCGAATAATTTTAAAATTTCCATTTTCGAATAACGAATAAATCGATTAATTAATGTCGATTAATCGAACAATTTTTTTTATTAAAAAATAAATTAAATTAAAGCTTAGATTTTGATTTATTCTCATACGTTTGTAGTGATTTCATACAAAATGTAGGAAAGTAAAAAAATATTGTATCCATAGCCCTGACTGTAATTAATTTCAATGTTTTTTAAGCAAAAACCCTGTTGAGTACTAACAGTATTCCAAAAATGTATTTTATGTTCTTATAGAGCAAATCTTTGAAACACAATTGTATCAACCGTTTTCTTGCTAAAAATGCTAAAAACTTAAAGAATTGATTAACATACATGAGCATTTCCATTTTACGTGACGTGAGGACAAATTTGTAAAAAAAGGGTTTTTATAAATGCAAAAAAATGAAGTAGCACTATAGTCAGCAAAAAAAATTACAACATTCGACGTCAAGGAGTTGCAGATATAAGCAAAAATATGCGCTGGCGTGACGTTAAAAAAACAGAAGTGGATTTTGACTTGCATTACAAAACTGAATACGACTACGAATTGAGCAAAACGTTTTGTATAACACCTTTTTTAGTAAGCTTTTGACTGATATATATTTATTTGTCAAGCTATCAGATTTAAAAATATTTGCTCGATTAAAGCTACATATGGGCATTTCAGCGAAAAGTCTACTTTTTTTAAAACCTTTTCTTTAGCTTCACTTTGAAAAATCAAATCTTGTAACGTTAATTTAACCGCCTTATACTCAATGCAAATGGATAAAACTTTGCAAGCATACTTATTCCCGATGAAAGTACACGAATACATGGGCGTAGCCCGGATAAAATCTAGGGGGGGGGGCGGCCAAATTTTTTAAAACCTTTTCTTTAGCTTCACTTCGGAAAATCAAATTTTGTAACGTTAATTTAACCGCCTTATACTGAATGCAAATTGATGAAACTTAAGAAAAGCGTTTCTTAAAAAATTTTTTTTAAATGTTCTTATTAATCATTGTAATTACTCACAAATGATTTTTATTTAATGTAAAGCCAGAATGCAAATAAGGTTGTATTTTAGGACCATGTTGTTCAACCGTTCTGTTACTAAATGTAGAGCTTGTTGCGCTTTACACCAAAATATAAAAAAGTAAACTATACATATAGCATCTTTGAGAAAACAGTAGACTTTTCGCTGAAACTGCCCATATAAATCATAACATGCAAGCAGAAAATGTTGTTATTGTATTATCCTTTTTTAAAGTATATATAGTTTTACCATTTTACAATATTACAATTGAAAACGATGTAGTGAAAGGTAATCCAACGACATAAAAAAAATGTCGAACTTGGTCCAAGGAAAAATACATAAAGAGAGACAGCGTTTGCTCTATAGAAGAAATTGTATGCTGAAGTTAAGCTGAAGACGGCAGGCCTGCCAACGCCAAAGTTATATCTGACTATTAAGGAATTAAGGGTTTTATAATGCCTTTAAGTAATACAACGATATGGAGTTAACATGAAAATTTTAACGTTAAAAAAAGAAGAATTCATAGCAGATTTGCGAAAAAATAATGAAGATTTTCCATAGTTGTAGATGAATGGACGAATGTAACTTATTAAAAATATGTTATTTTTTTTTTTTTTGTAAAAATAATTTTTTTTTTATTCGTTATTCTCATCGATTAATCGAATTATTTAATAGATTTAATCGTTTGATCGAACGAACAAAAACAATTATTTTAATTATTCGAACAAATTTAAAATGCGAATAATTGACAACACTATTGAGCAGTCATCAAAAAGAGAGCTCACTGGGGTCCTCAAGTGGTAAATACCCATCCTTCAGAGCAATTACATAATATATATATCTATATTCCTCTAACTCCCACTGGAGCATAGGGCGCCAGGCGATTCGTTAGCAAATTATATTTCGGAAAAGTGGGTTGCTGGCCCTCCTTTCTTAGATTGGTGATAGGGCTGCTATCTTCGTGTCCAATCCCACGATGCAGTCATGCTTCAGCAAATATTCATGTAATTTGCCTACTTGCCTGAGACGTTAAGAACCACTTAGGCTACATGACTGGGCACCTTCTCACTTTAGCTAGCTTTCAGAGGAATCTGAAAAGCCATTGCCCGGGAATACTTGGTCTAGGACCGGAAGTAGTGAGTTGCTTGGACTGTCAAACAGAGGAATTGTTACTGGTCACTCCCAAGTGAATGACAGTCAGAAAACTTTCCGCACTACGTGCACCTATGCTGAAAGTCCCATGTCCAAAAGTTACATAATAGGCGCACCGCAAAATTCAACCAATTCGTCTTGCTAATGAAAAGCAAAAGCAACCTTTGATTAATCTTAAATTGATCATCCAAAGAGACAGATAGTAGTTTCCCTAGGCATCTCTTCCTAATGTCCTGAATTCCCGGACATTGACCCAGAAAATGAAACACAATTTCCAACTGGAAAAGTCTATAAGACTCGTGATGAATAAGTGACTTACAGTGAGCCATTGGAAGGCAGACGAATTGATCTGGTTACCCCGGGAGTCCCTGGTATTTACATTAGCATTACTTGCCAATACTTTGCAATCTCATTTACTGACATTCTACTTTCTGCAGTTAATCCGCTAGGGATGCAATCAGTAATAAAAAGGGTGTCTAAGTAAGATTGCACTTTTTAAATTTTTTGTGCAAGTGGCATCTCTGAAATTTGGCTGCTGTCACATATGTTCCCTACAGATAATATTGGACTACGTGGTCCATTGTGGCTTAAATGGACTTCGTACAAACAACATGGTCCAATGTACTGTAGTATGGACCATGTTATAAGAAATTAACATGCAGTGCTGCCAACAACAGCATGATGTATACTTTTCTATAGTTCAAAGTATTACACATTGGTAGTCCTAATGGTGTCCATTATTAATTGTTTATTTAAAAGTGAAAGCTTGTGAAATTTGTGGAAAAAAGGTAAAAAAAATTATAAATACCAAATAAATATATTTAATAATAGCAATAATAGACTACAGTACACACCGTTAAAAGCGATTAGTAAAAAATGAAAAAGATTAAGCTACCCCTTCATACTGTAGTAACATGGAGTACTTTTAAAACTAACCCACTAACTACTAACTAACTCCATGGAGTAGTTTCGGAACTACTTCGGTGGGTTGTATGATCCCCTCCTAGGACATCGTAATGTTAAATGGACCACCTTTTACCCATATATTTCGAGTAGTTTTGGAGTACTCCTACTCCTTTATGTACTACTCTTTACATGCATGTATGGACTAGTCTCGTTATCTGCAGGGTTTATTACTCTTAAGATTGAAAAGTTCATACTTACAGAGAAGCTCTTAAATTTATTTACAAATTTAGACAAATTTGGTATAGTATGGAACATAAAATGATTATTTTTAAAGCAGATTTGAGTTCGATTGATGTAGAAAATTAGTTTTTAACTTATTTATACAGAAGTTTTTTGCTAATTTAAAACTATTGCAACAAGACTGTCAGTAAGAGTGCACTTTTTAAATTAAGTGTGATTTTTTGTGCAAGTGGCAACTCTAAAATTTGGCAGCTGTCACATCTGTTTATTCTGACTATTAGAAAAAGAACGCTTGACGAAAGAACAACGAGTTATACTTGTGAAAATAATACTTGTTTTTATTTAAAAATTAAAAAGTACATTCATTCACGCTTTACATACATCTATCCATCGATGTGCCATAACATCTTTGCCAGTTAGCTGATGGCCTTATAGCAGAGAAAGACGGAAGAGTACCTTTTTATTCAGTTCTTCTTTTTTAACAATTTTTCAGAGCATATTTCAAAGTTTTTACTGCATATTTATTGCATATTAAACACTCTTTTAAACATATTTCCGGTTTCCCTGCTGATAATCTTCTAACCATTGCTCGAAAATAAACACTAAATATCGCTCCCTAGTGTTCGGTTCGGTAGATTTGTGGAAAACACAAACGCTTAAAGTGTTTGTGTTGAAAATCTTTAACAAAAATAACGTTTCCCTGTTTGTCATCTATCGAATACAAAAATAATTCTGCTTTTATCCAACTCAACAAAAGATGAGAACATGTAATTCCGTTAAGTTTTTTTTTTTTAAACCAACTTCATTATGTTCAGTTCGGCTCATTTATGTTCGTCGCTTTTGGCTGGTCAAAAAAAAAAAAAACAAAATATTCATTCGAAAAAAAACAAAAAGCCAGCAAAATAATTTTACACAAACAAAACATATAAACAATACACACACAAGCTGTTCGTGCTGCAGACGTTGCTAAAGACGTTGTTTGTTTATTTCTTTATCAATGTAAAAAAAATAAATATCATAGAACATTAAAAAATAATGTTTGTCTACAGTATCACTATAATTATTCTGTTTTCTAAAGAAGAACAGTATATAAATGTTGTGTTCGGCTACACAATCACTAAAAAAATAGGTATCGTTCTTGGGTGTGTGAGCCGAACGCTAAATAATGACATGTTTACTTTTGAACACTGCTTTTTACATTTACATTTTTGATTTAAGCGTAATATACAACTGTATTTTTTATGAAACACAAAACTATTCAAATATTAGCGTTATTGCCTTTTCGATCTACCAAATGTTAAAATACAATTTGGTTTAAGGATTGATATTTGACTATTGACGTCAGCAGTCGTCGATGGCTGCGAGTGTAAGTCGGCAAATCCATCTGAGGAGATTGAGTGGTTGCAATCGAAACATGTCATGGTAACCTGCCGGCCGGGGTTCGAGCCCCAGTCACGTCAAGAATGAAAGAATATCAATAACAATTTTAATTAATTTTCATGTTGTAAAATTCCTTTCTTCATAAAAATAATTTAATGAAAAATTAAATTTCATGAACTTAAGCCTAATTAAAAATGTTAAAAATTTGGATTAAAAACCATAAATAGTTCAGCAAAATAACCAGAATACTAATTATTATTGCCTTGATATAATCAATTTAATTTATTGTAAATGTCACTATTTAGCTAAAAAAATAAAGTTTTTTTAATAGAAAATAAAGCAATAAACCCCAAAAAAATTACCTTCTAGTGTCAAACATGCCATTTAAAATATTTGTAAGGTGCTTCAAAAAACTCCTAATAAACGATATTTTGAATTAAGATACCCAATAAAAAATGGAGCTTCCAACGAAGCAGGTTTGTAAGGGAGAAACATAAGGGTTTCGCTTACCATTGCGCTTACGGAAGACATGAATTTTATATGGAGAGTTCCCACTTTGAAGCAATAAATTTTTGACACATAAAGCGCATTATTCAGCGCACATAAATATTGTCGGATGTAACGATCATCTTTACACACTGAAGGTTTTGATACAGTTATTTTTTAGTATTCTTCCTTACAAACCTGCTTCGTAGTAAGGGAATGCCGTAGCACTTGAAATGTTTTTTTTTTATAAAAGTTGTTGAGAGTTCTTTCACTTACTTTACTGCATTTCTGTATGTCTTATTGCGTAGCGCATAATTGTGCGCTTATTTTTTAAATGTACCTTTAGTGCTTCGCAAAATGATAAAATTTTTTATTGGGTACTGTAAAGAAAAAAGACTTTAGAAACCCTTATGTGTTAATGGAATACCTTTATTGTGGTTTTATGCCGACATTTCATTGTTTTTATCATAACTAAAGTTGTGTAATTTAGTTCCCTTTTACAAGGGTTCTTTCAAGTTCTTTGTTTGTTTTTCAAATGCACAACAATAACAAATGTAAAAACAATATACTTAATCGAAGCTTTCAATTCTTGTTTCACATCAATCAAATTGGTCAAATAAGTGAGAGGTGATAAAAGTTAAATGTTTTACGAAGTAAAAAAAAAGTACAAACAAAAATATTAATTATAGTTCCCTTCTCTACAATTAACTTAAACAATAACATTTGGCTCTTAAAAAAGTTCCTGCTGAAAAAAAATGCAATTCACACCACACCTTAAAGCACAACAAAAACACTAACTCCCAAATTCGTTTTACAAATAAAAATGTATATTCTAGCGAATGTTAAAAGAATTTAAAAAAAATTAAAACAATTTTACGTTACTTAAACAAATAAAACCCGCAAAGGAACTACTGAAAACATAAAAAAAATTAACTAAATCTTACAATTTTAATATTCAAATTAAAATTATAATAAAAACTAGTATCAGTTAAGAGAAACTTATAACTAGAATTTAGTTAAATAAATATTTTTTTTACTCGCACAAACTAATTTGCCACCACAACAAACACACTAGCACCACACCGTTGAAATTCATATCTGACTTAAAACACCACCCGATCAAACCAGTTGGCCTTCTGAATAAAAATAATTAAAAAAACACTGAACACAACCCAAACTTAACTAAACTGATGAACTGTAATTGTAACAACAAAAATATTAATAATCATAAAAATTGTAAAAATAGTAATAAAGAGAAAAAAGTAAAATATATATTTAAAATGTAGAAGTACTTTGTCATATAAAGTAACAACGTCGCTCAAACACCAATCTATGACAACTTCTCATGGACAATATATTGTTAACGATTTTTAAGCTAATTGCTTATTTTGCACCAGTTTTAATAACAGTGCAGGTAGAGCAATAAGTTTGAGAAAATAAAGTTGAAGGAGAGCAGATAAATAGCATGGAACAAAGCACTTAAATTTTGTTTCAGAAGAAAACATTCTCAGAAGAAAATACTCTCATATTGAAATAAAAAAAAAAATTTTCAACAGAAATACGATTTTAATTTAGGAAAAAACACACTCCTATACTCAAAATCTATTAAAAATACTAAAAAATTGTCTAAAGAATATACATTTCAACACAAAATGTTCTATAAGAACTACTTTTATACAAACAATGTTTTATTAAGAGTACTCTAGTACTCTTAAACAACAAATGTTCTATAGAAAATAATCTTATAAACAAGAGTGCTATATTCAGCTATGCTGAATCTTATATACCCTTCACCTTGGAGAAATAAGAACAGAAAGTTCTATAAATACCGTTTCTTAGATTTAAATAATTCTATTTTATGCCACGCCCACTTTTCAAATACCGCCCGCATTTTGTCGGCTGTAATGTACTGATAACCAAGATCCTTGTACCTTATTGGAAAACTTTGGTTCTTGCCGTTCTGCCATACATACAAAAATCTATTACCTCTTTGTTGGAGAAGTGCCACCCCCACTTTTTCAATTCCGCCCATATTTTGTTGATATTGTGTATCTATAACCAAGATGAGTGTGTCTTATTTGGAAACTTTGGCTCTGGAAGTAGTCTAGATATATAAAAATCTATAATTTCTTTTTACAATATTTTTCCTACGGTTCTTTTTATATAAAAAAAACTATTTTTTGCGCCACGTCCACTTTTCCAATCTCGCCCACCTTTTTTTGGGATATTTTATGTTGATAACCGAGATGTTTCTATCGAACATGGAACATGGAGTGCCCCGGTAGGCTAGCTGGTAGAAAGCTAGTCTATCAGCGCCGGGGTTGCGGGTTCGATTCCCGCCAGAGGCTCTGTTTTCCTGCAGACAAGCGAAAAGCTTCGCGGGAGTAGCTTAGGGAATTAAAAAAAAAAATAAATAAAATAAACCTTGGCTCTTTTCTCTAGATATACATGTATTTATGGCCTGAAGGAAACCTGGTTGCAAGTGTCTCCAAGTCACCAGCTTTGTCGACTATATTGGTGACATTGTCAACGAAGTGTCTACACTACATTACATTTGCCACAATATTTGGCTTTAATACGAAAAAGATTTTATCAATAACAACTTTTATCAATAACAGTTGAAGATATAATAAAAAAAGATGTTATGATTTCGTATTCTTACAAAAAGTGTAGACTTCTTTTACTAAAATGTACTACATATCGATTCTCTGGTTCCAATGTCTACATATTGTTACGTTTTTCCTGTAATAAGCGCGTTCGTTTCGTTCGGTTTGTCTAATGCCATAGCCTTAATTTCACGCCATGTACGCCCTGCTGCTAGTCCCTCAGACTCAACCAGTCTTCTCCATGTATTAGCAGGTCTTCCCTTTCTTCGGCTACCCTGTGGATTCCAGTCAAGCGCAGTTCGAGTGATGTTGTTTGGGGGCTTTCTCAACGTATGTCCGATCCAATTCAATTTACGTCGTCGAATTTCGATCTTTATTGGTAATTGGTCTGTTGCTGCCCACAATGTGGCGTTTGATATAGTGTTTGGCCAGTATACGCGTAAGATTTGCCGTAGGCACCGGTTTATAAATA
The DNA here is from genome assembly GCA_930367215.1 of Pollenia angustigena. Classification (NCBI taxonomy): domain Eukaryota; kingdom Metazoa; phylum Arthropoda; class Insecta; order Diptera; family Polleniidae; genus Pollenia; species Pollenia angustigena. Next base: position 179,409,006 of record OV884057.1, on the reverse strand, counting down.
CTTGGAGAGCATTTATTTCCCTAGTGGCAGCGTGCCATGTTTCGCAACCGTATAAAACAACGGATTTAACACAGGCGTCAAAGATTCTGAATTTGGTGCGCTTAGAGATGAATGCTGATCGCCAAACTTTATTCATAATTCCAAACGACGTTTTACCCTTTGTGATGCGGGTTCTTATATCATCACTTGCTCCACCATTACTAGAAATGATACTTCCCAGGTAGCAGAAAGAGTCGACAACTTCGATCGTTTTCCCTTCCAAAAATAGAGGTTGAGTATAGTCGGTATTAATGCACATTAGCTTGGTTTTCGCAATATTAATTCTAAGGCCTGATTTAGCTGCACACTCGCTCAAGTGCTGAAGTTTTGTCGCGATATGGGAGTGTTTGTGTGCCAGAATACATATATCATCTGCATAATCTAGGTCTTCAGGTGTACCTTGGAGGCCCCATGCAATACCGGCGTTGTTGTTTGTCACCCGGTTCATTATTATATCAAGCGTTAGGTTAAACAGTAAAGGCGAGAGAACACAGGCCTGACGGACACCAGTCCGGATATTTATATTGGTGCTTAATTGGTTCTCGTGAGAGATCCGACAACTAGCTCCATTCTACAGCCCTTTGACCAGATTTATCACTTTTGTCGGCACTCCTTTACATTCTCGTGCACCCCAGATCGCTTCATGGATTAATGTATCGAAGGCCCTTTCAAAGTCAATGAAGCACATGTACAAAGGAGTGCGCCACTCCACTGACTGCTCAACTATAATGCGTAAGGTGTTCACGTGGTCGATGCATGAGCTTCTGGCACTAAATCCTGCTTGTTCTTGCCTTAAGTCAGGTGCGAGCGATTCTGACAGCCTATTGTTAATAATATGGGCTAATACTTTGTTGACCATGTTGAGCAGAGTTATTCCCCTTCAGTTCTTGCAATGCGATAGGTTACCCTTTTTGGGAAGGAGAGTAATGTTACCTTCTTTCAACTCATGTGGCAGAGTTTCAGTTGCCCAAAATTCACGTATGAGTGGGAGGAGAATATGTGCGCTAACCAGGGGATCTGCCTTCAGTAGTTCCGGGGCTATGTTGTCAGGGCCCGTGGCTTTGTTAAGACTAAGTGCTCTAATAGCGGACACAATTTCTGGTATGGCAGGACAAGCTGCACTGATGTCTTGCCGTTCTTGGTGGTGCGTGCAGTCACATATTATGTCCTGTCCTGTTGGTGTCTTTGACAGCAGCTCTGTGTAGTAGCCTTCCCATATACGGATCTGTTCCTCTTTTGATTTTATTAATTCCCCGTTACTGTCCTCATGAGGTTTAGATTTTGCAAATTTCACCTTGGTTAGCCTACGCCCAGAGTTGAACAGGTCTCTGCTATGATAGGTAGCTGCCGCTGCCTGTGCCTGTACGGCAATTCTGTCACTCCACGCTCTCTTGTCTTTCCTGGCGCTCTTCTTCACCATCCTATCGACTGAGGAGTACAAAGTCTGAAGATGCGCTTTGTGGGACCTAGTTCTGGCAAAGTTAAGTTCATTCTTTAGCTGTTTCCTGTCGTTAACGAGTTGCCAGGTAGCATAAGAGATCCATTCTTTTCGCTTCTGCTCTCTGTACCCAATCGTTTCTTCAGTTGCTTTTATGTATCTCTCTCGAATTGGTTGCCAACCTGCATCATTTGGCCTCGTTGCCTGAGATAAGGCTCCGATGGAGTCCAAAATTTTGCGTGAAATTGTTGGATCTTTTAATTTCTTGACACAGAGACGTCTCTGTGGTTTTCTTGTTTGCACCAAATTCGGCGCTGCCACTTTAAGACGGATTGCTGCGATTACGAGATGATAGTCGCTTGCTATATCTGCGCCTCTTTTGTTACGTACGTCGAGTAGCGATCCCCGCCATTTCTTGATGATCGCTATATGGTCAATTTGGTTTTCTGTGCATCTGTTAGCCGATACCCAAGTAACTTTGTGGATGTTCTTGTGTTTGAAAAGTGTTCCTCCTATTACCAAGTTATTGCTAGCACATATTTCCGTGAACAGCTCACCATTTTCGGTCATACTCCCCATCCCATGACATCCCCATTACCTTCTCAAGACCCGAGTTTGTGTTGCCAACTTGCGCATTAAAATCCCCCATAAGAAGTACGATACCACCCTTATTGATTCTGGCCATGACGTTGGAAAGGCTGCTATAAAATTCTTCTTTGTTCTTGTACTCAGTGACGTCCGTTGGAGCATAGCATTGAACTATGGTAATATTTCTTGCGCGTGTGCGGAGTCTAATAGCTATTATTCGGTCTGTATGCGCTTTCCACTCTATCATTGCGTTATAGGCAGACTTCGATAAGAGAAACCCAACACCACTTTCCCTTTTTTCTCCAGTTGGCTTGCCGGAAAAGATAAGCCTCAATCCATTAGGGGCGGCAGTTTCTCCCAAGTCTGGCCATCTTACTTCACTTAAGCCAAGCAATAGTAGATCATATTTCATGAACTCCTTGCTAAGTTGGGCTAGTTTTGATGTTTCCAGTAGCGTGCGTACATTCCATGTTCCGATTCGTGATCCATGTTTCATGCTGAGTGTCGTCATCAGTTTATCCAATCGTTTTTTCTTGTTAGTTTCGGTTTCTTTAATCAGTTGTGTTTAAGATGAGCAGGAGATTAGCCTTCAGAATCCGATCCTGGTACCGGGGTTGCCGATTACGCCCCCAGGCTCGCTTTGTCATTTGTATTTGCCCTGACTTTTCCACGTAGCCCTACCTGACTTGGGCTTTGGACGCTACCGTTGATTCAAAATTGATTCTTCCGCTACCATTCCTAAAAGAATACCCGTGGATTAGTATTCTTTATTCCAACCGTCCATTAGATCGTTTATGACAAAATTGTCCAGTTGAAACTCCCTCTCTCTTCTTCAGCCCCATGCGGGTTGGATACCACATCTTCAATTAGGTTGCTCGAGTTTCCAGGATGCACCACGCGAGGGTGAGAGTAGGGATTAAGTGAAATTGGCCTTCAGTGTCTGCATACCCTGAAGTGACATTTCCACCCCATTTGCCCCCCCCCCCGCCCCGAATAGAACCGTTTCTAAAACAAACTAAACTAACTATACAAGAGTCACCCATTTTTATTTTTCATTATTATTTCTAGATTTTTCCTGAACCTTCCCGTAATTACTATTTATTATGTTCTAAAACCATTTCAAGAAATGACTGGGAAATTCATATAGGAATTATTTCAAAATAGCAGTTGTGTTGAAAATTATACATGACAATTTTAAGAAACTAATATGACATAAAACTATAACTTACAAGATAACTTATAACTATAGCTATAAATAATTCTTAGATAATTTAACTTTCGTAACAATATGTTCCCAAAGGAACTACCTAGACAGTACCTAGTCAGTAGTACCAACGTCTGTAGTACATTTCCAATGACACGCACATGGGGTATAATATATAGTACTGGTGACTGTTGCAGGGAATGTCTTTGTATGGGAAGTTCCACGACTACTTCTTTAATCCCGCCCATTTTTATTAGAGAGGTTGTGAATTAATTACCAAGATCCTTGTACCTAATTTGGGAACTTTTGTTTTTGCCGTTCTGCCATATATACAAAAATCTATTACCTCTTTGTTAGAGAAGTGCTATCCCCACTTTTCCAATCTAGCCCACAATTTGTCGATGTTGTTTATCTTTTACCAAGATGCGTCACCTAGCTTATGAACTTTGGCTCTTGCAGTACTCCAGATATAAAAAAATCTATAATGCCTTTTTACGGTAGGTTCAACGCCCACTTATCCAATCCCGCCCATATTTTATATACCAAATTTGGACAATATTTTTCCTACTGTTCTTTCGATATAAAAAAAAACAATTTTTTGACCCACGTCCACTTCTCCGATCCCGCCCACCTTTTTTAGGATGTTTTATGTTGATTACCGAGATGTTTGTATCGAACTGGGAAGCCTTGGCACTTTTCTCCAGATATATAAAAATGTGTAGGATCTTTGGATGGGAAGTTCCACGACTTCTTCCTCAATCCCGCCCATCTAGAGAGGTTGTAAATTGATTACCGAGATGCTTGCACCTAATTTGGAAACTTTGGCTTTTGCTGTTCGCCAAATATATAGAAAAAAGAAATAACAAATCAACAACAAAAGTTTTTTTGCTTATATCTCAGTCATTTATATATCAAGCTGAATTTCAATAGCAAACTTGAACGGAGTATATCTGACGTAAATATATAACAACCTTCGCGTCATTTCTGGGTTCTTCGGAAAACCCATTTCAATATATATACACGGACAGACGGACATCGTAAACCGGTATATCGAATGCTAATATGAAAATCGTTTACATCTGTGTTTTTTTGGCGGAAAAATGTTTAGCCGTTTTTGTGACATTTAAAATAAGTGTATATGTAAGTCTAAGTGTACTGACCAATTTTTTATTTTTAATAGCAAAAAAAATTTGATAGCAAGCCAATTAAACATTTAAAAATAAAAAATTGCTTTAAAAAAATACAGCGCATAGTTCGCATTCGTTTCAATGGAAAAAACATCACGTATTTGACATGTCAGGAAAATCAGGGCTACTATTTGTGGCACTTGAAGTAGCCCAATATGTCCCTGAAACAAGAAAAAAAAGTTGCGGATTCAATTTTTGAAGTTGAAGAAACTACTTTTTTTTGACATATTGCTGTTTATACCATGGTTCGAAAATAAACAGGAACGATATATATATTTTTTTAGTGTTTGTGTAGATTAACACAACCCTTAATACCATTCGCGACTATTTTCAAGAAAGAAAATAGCCGAACATTTCAAAGTGTTCTGTTCTTCGTTAAAAAACAGAACATTTGTAGTGATACTGAAGACAAACAATATATTTTAATGTTCTATAATGTTTCTTTTTTTACATTGATGAAGAAATGAACAAACAAATAATTTTAGTAACGACCGCAGCACGAACAGCTTGTGTGTGTATTGTGTACATATTTTGTTTGTGTAAATTTATTTTGCTGGCTTTTTGTTTTTTTTCGTATGTGTATTTTGTTTTTTGCCAGCCAAAACAAATGAACTTTAATGATCCGAACAGAATACAATAAAGTTGGATAAAAACAGTATTCGAAAGATGACAAACAGGGTAATTTTTTAATGGTTTTCTACAAAAAAGCTATTAGGGTTTGTGTTTTCCACCAAACCGATAGCTAAGGAACGATATTTAGTGTTTATTTTTAAACAATAATTTAAACTATCAAATTTGTATGCAAATTATCTTACAAAAGTTGTCCAAATTTGAGGTATCACCAGTCAATGGAAATTGCTACAGGGAGATGACCCAGAGCTTTTTGTGGTAAAAAATTCATGATTAAAATGTTGAAATGTGGTTTCAATACACAGCAAAATAAACAATGGATCTTTTAAAAGAAAAGTTTGAAAATCGCATCATTTCTCGTAGAGGAGGAGTGAATTGGCCACCAAGATCTTGCGATTTGACACCTTTAGACTATTTTTTGTGAGGATTTTTGAAATCGAGCTTTGAAAGCTTACAGCAATCATCGCACAATAGTTCAAATAGTTTAAAACAACATTATCGAGCAGATATTTCGAGAATTTTTTTAAAAGATTGGGAGCCTGCTGAGCAAGTAGGGGGTCACTTGACCGGCATAATTTTTCATTTTAACCGGAACCTATTTGTAATAAACTTAAAAAAAATTTTAATATCTCAAAAAAACTCTTTTTAAATTAAAATGATACGTCAATTTTGGACATTCTTTAAAAAGTAGAAGTAATTTTCCATTAAGAATTCTAATATATGGCGGGCTTCATGTCAAGTTACCCAATTTTTAAATCGATGTCTTCCAATTTGGATGAAATTTGCACCAGGGTTACTCCTATTGGAAAAAAAACATTCCCGCTAAAATAAATAAAAAAAAGTGTTTTAAATTTAAGAAAAAAAAAATTTTTTTTTTTTAATTTTTTTAAAAAACAAAAAAAAATTTTTCAAAATCTTGATTTAATCATGGTGGAATAAGCAGGTGGCATCGTTACGGCAACAAATACAACATTACAACAAAAATGGAAATTATATCACCGTTTACGTCAAAAAATAGTTTAAACAAAAATCAAAGCATGCCGCTAAACGTGATGAAATAAATAAATAAATCGGAAGACATCGGCTTAAAAATTGGGTCACTTGACATGAAATCCCCCATATACCAACAAATTTCATTTAAATTAGCTTTAAGAGAAGAAAATTTCCTATTGAATTTTGTCTTTTACCAGAAATGTTCTATAGAAAAAACTTTTGTACAGAAAATGACTGCCGTAGGGTAGAAGCATTAAGTTCACTACACACCGCAAACTGGCAAAACAAATTCAAGCTTTTACTTCAGTTTAGTTTCCAATTGCATTAATCTACTCAAACGACTTACAAAGACAATAACAAATTATTATTTATGAGTCTGTGTACAAGAGAACAAGAGTTTTTTTTTTTTTTAAATAAATGTAGATGTAAAATATCCAAGTATGTCTTAGTAAAAACTTAATATTGCAACTTGTTTAGCCAAAAGCATGCTCGAGTTGTTTGTTGTCGTATTAGAATATGTTTTAGTTCTGTTTGTGGTCAGGCCAGTCATTCAGTTAGTCAGTCATCCTTAAAGTGCTCCACCTTAAAATGTCTATTTAAGTATTGGTTTCTTTCAAGTATCTTAGATTGTTGTTTAGTTTTTCCTTTTATCATAATTTTTTTTTTATTAAATACATTTTTACGGCTTAGCAACTTAAATTGCATTTGATTTTAGTTATTCTAAATAACGTTGATTTTATTTTTGTTCCTTTTCTTTTTTTTTCGTGCAACAAAAACACTAAATTTTATAAAGGCCACAAATGGCATGAATTGGCAATTTTAATACTTTTTCGTCTATCTTAATAGCCATGTGTACTCTGATTTGTATGCTTAATAAATTGCGCTGGTAGTTCTTTCTTATTTTAAAACACATTCTGTTAGAAGCCACATTGATATATTGAAATTGATTATAAATTGACAGAGTATCCGCTTTATTGTTCTAATTGTATAAAAGAAGATATGAGCAGAAACAAAAAATAAGTATTTCCGTTAGTATTTCCCGATTAAAGATTAACAGTAAAGTACGAGTATTAACTGGAAACTGCATGTAATCTGCTAGATATAAAAGATTTAAGATACAAACTTTCATAAAAAAAATTTTATCAAATCTTAAAAATTTTTGTGATTACGTGATTTATTATTTTAGACAATCGACATAAAATATCAATTTTGGAATAAAGTATGTGAAATAGTTACAGCCAATTGTCAGGTTTGATTTTAAATAACATTTATATATAAAATCGTTTTAAATACAAGATTATGTTTTTAACTTTTCACTTAAATAAAACTTAATTCACCAACCTAGTACGTTTACTATCTAAATACTATCCTTAAAATTGCACACTAGTCTAATTAAATATCAAAAGACTTAAGATACATGCTTTTTTACAAGCTAAAATGAAACGCTAAGCAATAGATTCCAATAATATGCTTTAAATATGTTTTATACACAAACATAATAAAAATCGATCGTTGTTTGTTCGGATGCTTAAAACTTGAAAAAAACTAAACCAAATTTGGTACTTCCATTTACGGGTTTGTTCATAATTGCTACGCAAAGGCTTACGAATACAGAAAAGTCGAAAATTTCGATTAAGTGTAGCACATCCTATACATAGAAAATATAGATTTTCTGGAAACGGCAACGGCTTAAACTTCCCAATTTTGGACAAGTCAGCGTTTAAAAAACTGCAGTCAAAGTAGAAAAACTGCCATTTCTTCCACTTCTTCATTTGTCATTATCCAAAAAAAAAAAACTGTTGCTTTTACTTCTGATTCATTAAATATAAGCAGTCGCATTCAAACCAACTCAAAATCGAAAAGTTGTACACAAATTTTCGTTTTTTGTCCGACAGTTTTTGGTTTTGACAGCAGTTTTTTAAACCCTGCATTTATCAACAAGTTTATGGTATTAAATAAGTAATTATATTCATATATAAAATAGCTTTATGTATGTCTGGAGAAAAGCGCAGTGGGTTGAGCTTGTGTCTTTTAAACGGTGGTCCAACCATAATGCACGATGTTAATTGTGAGTCACACCTTTACGTCAAGTTGTTTGCCCAACTTAATATGATTTTTTTTTTTTTTTTTTGATTTCAGTGTTTGACAAATTCAACGATGGAGATGTTCATAACTTCTGCAGCGTTTTAACATTGGTGAAGCCATTTTTCGCGCATTTCATGATTTTTTGGTCAGCATAATTGACCAAATGTGTTCACGATCTGGAGAATTGTGCGCAGATTTCAGCAATTTGGGTCTGTAAGAAATGTGAAAACACTTGTACATGCTCGCCCAGTTAGTTCTGCGTCATCGGGCTGTACTTCTTCGAAAGCAGAAGGTTGACCAAGCAGTTACTGTGATTGGAGTCCGCTATCGCGAGATGATAACGCACTTCTTAGGGCCAGAAAGATATGGACCAGGACGATATAGGGTTCCAACAGGATAGTGCCACTTGCTACACAGCCAACGAAACAATGGCTCTTTTGCCCGAGAAATTCAATGCTCGTGTTGTCTCACGTCGTCGCGATTTTAATTGGCAGCCACGATCATGTGATTTGACACCGTTGGAGTTCTTTTTTCGGGGATATTCAAAAGAGAAAGTGTACGTCAATAAGCCAAGATTAATTTAAGAGCTAAAATATGAGATAATTCGGCATATTAAAGATATTGAACTTCATTATGTCTTACGAGTCATTGAAAATATGGACCATCGGATAGAGGTATGGCACTGAAGCCGTGGCGAGCTTTTGGCCGATATTTTAATTCACGCATTATTGTTATAGATCCTTCAAAATCTTAATAAAAAATATAAGAATAATTCTCTTTCTATTTAGCCTCGCAGTTTTATAATTGGTTACAATTCTACCGTTATGGTAAGTTATGGGCCGGCCAGCAGTATGTTTTTCATTTTGATACCACACCACCATAGTGTCTCTAACACTTAAAAATATTGGTCCTATAACTATTTTATAGTATCCCGATCGACTCAATCACTATCTTGAGTCGATATAACGATGTCTGTCCGGCCGACTGGCTGACTGCTTACTTTGTAGTGAAATTACAGGCCGATCATCGTAGTGTTAAATCTAGTCATAGAAAACAAGTTCTTTTGTAAATAACAATCGGTTCAGTTCGTCACCAATTTTTGTTTATTTCTTTAATAGAAATAGACATTTTTCAGGGCGGAGGGGTTCTGGTTTAAATGAAGAAAATTAACTCAGCTGAGCGAAGCCGGTGCTTGTTATACCATAAAATTAAGAACCCTTATGTCCAGTCGAAAACCAACATAAAAGAACAATTTTATTTAGCAAAGCCGGTATTTGGCATACTATAATTAAATAAAACATAGAGTATATAAACTATTACCACATGTATACTCATAACTCTATATTAAACAAAAGATTTATTATAGTATAATTTTTTTTACTTTAATAACTGAAAGCTTTAAGCGTTCCCTATAAAATATTATATGTAAAAAATACCTTTATATCGATAACATTTTCAGATTACAGCCATTTTGATCAAATGCATTAGTAAATTAAAATATTTTTTAAATTGGTTCTTAATGGGTTAATAATTCGGCATGTTTTATATACCATGTGAAAGGTATTTGGAAACACCCTTCAGCGATACCCATATTGCTGTGATCCAATTTATACTTCAATAAATATTGGTTCAGAATTGATCAACTTTTATGGGCTATAACTCTAAAACAAAGTTCTTTGGCAAACATTTCTATTTTCAAAGCACTTATAAATGCAATTTTTTGTTCCTTGTTTGCCGATAAGCTGGAAATCTGAATAAATTTCGGGGTTATGTAAAAAATTAATCAAGTTATTAAAAGAATACCAATTTTTATATTATTCATATGCTACCAAATTTGCTGTATGCTGAAAAGCTTGCATACGACTTTCAACAAATAACATATTTGTCAACATACGTAAAAAATGTGTTGAAAAGCAAAAAATATTGTGTCTAGACGATATGGTATAATTGTGAACAAAAGTTTGCTGACATCGTTAACAAATGCCTGTCATAAGTTGGTAAGCATACGTTTGTTTAAAACATTTGGTGTCTATACGATATGTTGGCACTGAAAGCTAATTTTTCAACATAAATTTACTGATTCAACATATCGTGTAGACTTAGCTTTATACAAATTATTGATTTTTTATGAAAGTAATGTCTTATACAAAAGTAACATTTTCTTTCTTTTAGAAAAAATTTCTTATATATAAAAAGAATTTTCTAAAGAATAGATAACTTATTCAAAAGGTTAATTTTTAACTGAAAATATGTCTTATACCAAGAATATAAAGCAAAATTTAAAATTCTATAAAGCTAATGGAATTATTGGAATTATTTTCTTGGTTTCACAGATTAGTTCAAGTTTTGCTTAAATATTTATCATTCTAATAATGTTGTTGAAGGTTAGATATTATATTAAACGAATTTTAAGTTCGATATCATATTAGAAGTAATCTTATTTTCTGATTATAAATACTACCCTGTAGTAAATAAAATAGTCAGTTGCAAAAAACACTAACTATAAATTAACTTTTTTTTTAAATGACTACAGATTGGTTTAAATCTCATGCAGATATCAACCAAAACTGCACACGTAAAACATAAATAAAATCAAAATAAGTAAAACAAGCATGCCATGAAGTCAAATGAAAAAAATATATAGAAACATTTTAAAATAATTAAAAAATGAATCAATACAAATCTGTTTATGTACTATCAATTATGTGGCGTATTTATTTCAGGACAATTATACATCATCCTTTAGGGCAGTTTAATGCAAAATATTCATAAATAATTATTTCTATAACAAAATATATAAAGATATATGTACATATGCATGTTCATATGTACATATATTTTTTTGACAAAAATTATTAAAAATTTAAATAATTTATTATTAACTGACAATACTTTTAAATAATTACAAATAGGTTGAAAAATAAGTAGTTGGTAGTCAGTTAAAAAGTCATGCAAAGATGGTCAATTGACTACTGCCTATGACATGCCCATGTTAAAATAATGAGTCGTCGACAAGGAAAAAAGTCACTTAATCAACTAGATTTGGTTATAAAAAAACCAGTTTGAAGTTAGTTATAAATGTGTTTGACTTCCTACAGGGTATTTATTAAAAATAATATTTAAAATAAATTTATTAACTTGACTACATAGACAAATTAATAACAACCCTGTAGGAAGTCAAACACATTTATTAGTCAATTGGCCATCTTTGCATGACTTTTTAACTGACTACTAACTACTTATTTTTCAACCTATTTGTAATTATTTAAAAGTATTGTCAGTTAATAATAAATTATTTAAATTTTAAATAATTTTTGTCAAAAAAATATATGTATGTACATATGAACATGCATACATACATATGTACATACATCTTTATATATTTTGATATAGAAATAATTATTTATGAAAATTTTGCATTAAACTGCCCAAAATGATGATGTATAGTAGTCCTGAAATAAATTCGTCACATAATTGCTAGTACATAAACAGATTTGTATTGTTTCATTTTTTAATTATTTTAAAATGTTTGTATATATTTTTTCATTTGACTTCATGGCATGCTTGTTTTACTTATTTTGGGTTTATTTGAGTTTTACGTGTGCCTTTTTGGTTGATATCTGCATGAGATTTAAACCAATTTGTAGTCATTTAAAAAAAAGTTAATTTATAGTTAGTGCTTTTTGCAACTGACTATTTTATTTACTACAGGAAGTATAAACGTGTTAAATTAGTTAGATCTGTGTATTAAGAAATATATAAGTTTTATTATTTTTATACTCGTACATAATTAATTTGTTAACAAAACTAATAACAACTTGTCTGCACACATACATGAAATTAATGAAAGTTAGAGAGCAACTTTGTTGCTGCCAGGCTAATTTTAAAATGAATTGGCTCAACCCCAGACAACTTCACTATTGTCAAACGAAAAAATAATCGGAAGCAAATAAGACAAGGCTTTATATGGTCGTATCGATTCTTTTATAACCACCACCATTCGTTCCAATAAGGCGCATTAAAGTTGTATAAAAGAAAGGAGAAAGACCGTGCGAATAATTTTTTTAATAGATAATTAACTATTAGAAAATTAATAGATTCAGTTATCTATACGTATGAGTAATATTTGCAAATTGCAATATTACTTATACATAGCTTTTTAGCAACAGTTAAGCACTGCTACACGTGCATTTTATATTGAACGCGATGCAGTATTGCGATATTAATTGAACGTTTAGCATGCAGTATTGATGTATCCAAGCCGCAGATCAGCCTTATTTCCATTAGTCCATTAAAATGGATAGCGGTCCAAATATCACAATATATATTAAACGTATAACAGCGCCCATAGAGGTCTGCACAAATATAGAAATTTGTATTCAAGAAGTACAAGTGTAGTGGCACGGCATGAATACCATCTCGAAGTATAAAAACAACGAAAAGAACAAATTTTTGAGAACAACAAAATTGTCGAATAAACCTAGTTCTGTTATTCCTCTTCTTGGTCTAGTTTAACCAGTGCTGCCAATTTAGCCATTTAGCGGTTAGATTTAGCCATTTTTCACCCTGTTTAGCCTTAAAAAAAAATCAGAAAAAATTATTAACAACTACAACTCATTTAAATTAAATCACAACTTTTACAATGTTGTAAAACGCTATAAACTATGATTACACTACGTGACAATTTTTTGACCAAATGAATTTGACACCTATGGCCATTTTCTCATTAGGCGATTATCTTTTTTCCCAACGAAAAACTGCACATTAAAGAAATTTGGTTTTCTCAATGTCTCATTTGCTTCGATTTTATCGCAATGCTAACCGGCACTCATCTGCCAATTATTTATTTTCCTTTTATTTGCCGTTCAGATAAATTCAATCAGCTGACTCCCAACTTTTACATGTATTTTGAGTGGAGTTGCCAGCTGAAAACTTTGTTTTTTGTCGGTATATTGAGAAACCCAAAATCGTTAACGAACAGTTTATCGGTCCAATAAATTTATGTTGACATTAAGTAACAGACAGTTTGTCGATACATTGAGACAATGGCCACTAATCTTTATGTAAAATTGTCCGCTGAATCCGAATATGAAGTCAGAAAAGTAGAACAGTTTTCGAGATATTTCAAAATATCCGTTATTTGTGTTTTTGAAAAAGATGCTGTGACTGAAATGCAAATATCCAAAAAATGAAATTTTAGCCTATTTCAATACGATCATTTTGTGCCCAATAGGAACCAGATCGGTGCAAAAATGACAAAGTTACAGAAGATTAATTGAACTAACCTAAAACAAAAAAATATACAAAGCTTAATTTTTAGTAACAATAAATATTAAAATTTTTCTTGAAACTATTGAATTTCTATGTGGGTTAACTTATTAAATCTTCTGTTGCTTTGTCATTTTTGTACCAATCTATGTCTTGTTGGGCGCAAAATGTTCATAATAAAATAATCTAATGTCGCATGCAATAAAACATTAGGGTTTTTAGCCATTGGTTTAAAAAAAATAACTTGAAAAGAGCAAAATGGAACAAAATCATAAAATTTTCAATGAAGCTTGAACTTTTGTCCCCTGTAATTCAGTCATTTCCTGACCAATCTTCACAAGCAATCCATGGTTATTTTAGAAATTGTATAACCTTTCATAAAAAGAAAGAATTACATAATCCGTTTACAATTTTTGAAGATATTTGCATTTCAGTCTCATCATCTTTTTTAAAAACACAAATAACTGTTCTACTTTTGACAATTCTGACTTCATATTCGGATTCAGCGGAAAATTTTACATAAAGATTAGTTGCCAGATTCATTTGGTCACGACTTTGTTGAAATTTTGTTACGTAGTGTTATTAAACATATTTCAAAAGAAAGGAACAGTATTCCAATATTGAATTTATAAATTGGATCAACACAAACATCGGTGTTTCTGGTTGCAAAAATTTCAATAAAGAGCTGCAGGCGGCAACAAAAAACTTTTAGAAATTTCAGAATTGACTATAAAATTGCTCTCACTTCCATGGTCTAATGCTAAAGTAGAGAGAGCCAAGTAAAAATCGTCAAAAGTAATTTGAGAAATAGGTTACATTAAGCAACCGTTAATTCTGTTTGTGCTAATGTGTGCAACACCTTAAAATATTGGTCCTAAGCCCACCTTTACGTATACCGATTGACTCAGAATCACTTTCTGAATCGAATTAACGATATTTGTCCGGCTGGCTGGCTGGCTGGCTGTCCATGTAAACCATGTGCGCAAAGTTCAGGTCGCAATTTTAGAGATTATTTGATAAAATTTGGTACATAGGTTCTAATGTGGTGTAGGGTATCATATAGTTGGGGTTGACTTACTTTACTTTCTTATTGTTTTTTATTGTAGATCTGGAATCAAAAGGTAGGGTAAATGTTGTCGAGATTATGATTTACCTTCAAATTATTTAAAACTAAAAGGCACGAGTCTTATGAGATGAACAATAACGACATCGAATTTATCGATGATTTAATTTTTTTAAATATCTATCAAAATATTAATTTACGTTAATTCGTATTTAATAAATTGATTTTAACTTAATATTTCATCGTAAATAACTTTAGATTAATTATTTCTGTTTTGTTTTAAATTAATTATTTCTGTTTTGTTAGTGAATTTTAATGTGTTTTATTTAAAATAGTTTTTGACCATTTTTTTAGCCCATTTTTAGACATTTTTCGTAAATTTAGCTATTTTTAGTCACCAAGTTTTGGCAACACTGAGCTTAATACACCTTTTTATTTTATAGTTATGTCCGCCAACGATCGTATAACGTTCAATTCATGACAACATGTAATTTTTTGGTGCTCGCCAGCTTTATTCTTAAGGACATAAAACAAGCTAAAAACTTAAAATATGGAACAACTGAATATTGCCTTTATCTTCCATTTTCACTTTCACACACATGAAGACAATGTTCAAAGTCAAGTAAAAAATTATTCGTTAATTTTATTGCTTTCGTCACGACATACGAAGTTCGTCTTACGAAACGAGGGTAAATTCAATTTTTTTTTTTTTTTGTGTTTATATATTAATTAGGTACATTTGCTTTGACCTTGTCACTACAATGCCTTAAAATACGTGAAAAGTATGTTTTATTCTTAAACATTTACCCTTACTTATGGCATAAGGCATTGCATTTTGGCCCTGAATAAATTTACACGGTTGATAGTGCCCTGTAAAAAAATAGGTGATATATAATATTTTTATATATGGGGGGTTTATTAAAACGGCGACGATTGCGCTTCAAACAGCACTCAATAAGGCTACGCAAAAATTGCAAAAATTCGGAAATGTTTGCATAATTAGCGAAAATTCGCAAACATTTTTTATATTTCCAACAAGCCATATACAGTAGACGCTCGGTTATATGGATACCCAGTTATATGAACATCCAGAATAGTGAACAACAAAATTTTTACACATGAGGTTCTAAAGAGTGAACACCAGTGTTGCCACTTTGTGCGTAATTACCCGAATTTGGTATAATTTTTACTGTCGCGGGTAGAGCTTGGATAATTTCTCTAAGGTGTAATTCAGGTGTTATTTGAAATTCTTACTTCAGAAACCCAAATAAAATTGAGATTCGATTTCAGTGATGATATTATTTCTTTTTTAATATTATTGATAAAAATTCACAGTCTTCCTTATCAAAGTCTCGGTTTCTTTTTAGGAAAAGATTTCAATCATTAAATATATATTTTTAAGATGTACCTTTAGATTTGGATAAAGATGCCTATCATAGTGACTGGCAACCTGAATTTTATTGAAAACAGTTATTAAAACTAAAAACTAGCCTGCGGAAAGATCGTCGTAGGAATTAAAGAACGCTGTAACTGACAAAACATGAAACGTTCACCAAAACCAAAAAACCTGTGTGAAAGAAAGTAGAAAAAAGTTCTTATCACAAAAACTATACAACTTAGGAACATGATTATAAAAACGTATGTTTATTTTTTTCTCGCTTTATATATTGGCTGTAAACATTTCCCCTCAAGTCTATTATTCCCGGTGATTCTGCAACTTACAGCAAACGATTTTTTTTTTGCGTAAGTGAATTCTTTTTCATAATACAAATATGGGACCAGGACCAATCGACGCAGTATTTTTTTCTGATAAAAATGATGCAAAAAAACGTATTTTCGATTTTTGGTCAGTTACAGCGTTCTTTAATTCCTGCGACAGTTGTAAACCGGATCACGAAAGGGAAGGGAGTTTAAAAAACTCTGCAGGCATTTTGTTTACTAAATAAAGTATAAGTATAAAGGGTATTTTTTAAGACCATCAAACAACAAAAAAATTAATTTTAATCGCAGATTGATATACGGCATTACCATTTGAAACTGATTTCAAACAAATAGGCACCACCGTGCCTGTCCTTGACAAAAAGCATTGCAGACGTCCAATTTGTTACTCTTTTTCGAGCATTGCAGGCTGCATCTCACGAATAAAATAAAAAATGTTGACCTCCAAGACGTCAATTGTTGCAGGTTTATCAGCATAAGCCAGTGACTGCACAGCCCTTCGAAAAACAATCAAGAGGTGTCACATCGCACGGCCTTGAAGTCTAATTTACAGTTTTTTTTTCTCTTAAGCAACACATCGCCTTCTTTTGTGAAAAAATAAGTTGCGTTAGTTTAATCATGAAATCGGCTAAAATTTGCGAAAATCTATGGCTGATTTTCAAAGTCAATGTGGATAATATGGTGGCTTTGATCAAGCATCAATCTATTCATGACGATGTGCCTTTGCAAAAAGTGAGAGCAGTATGACAGTTCGTTTGAAAGCTAACTATTCGTAAGCTGTATTGGGCTTAAAAACACCCATTATAAAGGAATGGCAATGAGCATTTTGAACCTTCCCTAGACATATGCAACCAACTGTGGAAGATAAACTCATTATTTTAGGAGTTTTATTTTATGTTTTATTAATTGTTTTTAAGTCTTAAATGTTATATTTGTTAACTTATTTAAAATTACAATAAGAATCTTAACAGTTTGACTAATATTGATCTTCTTTCAATGAGTAGGTTGTGTTTTCACTTCTTTGTAAATGTCTTTTTATTAAGTAAAACTTTAATTTTATATCAGGTGTTATTTTTATCTAAATCGGGTAATTTTACTTCATCTCAAGTGTAATTTTGAATTTTGGTGGTGGTAACACTGGTGAACACGACCCACAGTGCTTTGTCCCCATATAACGAAGGGACATAAATAGAAGGAGTTGACAGAAATTTTTGAAATTTGGTACACAAGCATAGAATAGCTTAGTTAAGAAAAATGTGAATTTTTGGACAAATCGGTCCAAGGACACGCCTACCTCCCATGTGTCCTGAAATGGAAAAATGTAATTTTAGCTTCAATAATGCCCACAAAACTACAAAAAATGGTCATACTAATACACACACAACTAGCAACGTATGTGCAAATTTTCACTTAAATCTGAACAAGGATTCAAGGTCCTGCCATATATCCTTTTTCTTAAAAATGTTATAACACTTCCAAAAATTATCCGATCGTAATAAAATTTGGTATGAAAATTCATATTTGTTAGATATATATGTGTGCCAAATTTTGGTAGAATCGGATTATAAATGTGAAAAATACAAAAACATCATTTAATAAAAAATGAGTGAAAAACGCTAAAAATGCTCGTGCAAAAATAACAAGTAAGAAAGTATAATCGGTCAAGCCCGACCATGTGATATCATATAGCATAGTATTTAAAAACAAAGTTCCTAGATTGTAATCTATTTGGGACCCATGGGCAATCATGGACTCACCAGAACAAAATTATGTTATGAGGTTAAGATTCGTTTCAAAGTTCTTTCTGCCGAATATTATTTAGATATCTTCATCTTCATATATGGGTTTTTTGGATGAGGGTTTATATGTAACCTATGGTTTATATTGGTATGTTACTACATATATTTTTAAGGAAGCTGGCATTAAAAGCTATTTTCGGGAGAATGATTTGTATGGGAGCTATGTTTAAAAATAGAAAGATTCCAATAAAATTTGATAAGCTGATTTTGATTGCAATAAAATTGATTAGAGATGTGCACGTTCATTTTTTGAACCACGCGCCCTCACTTTTACTCGTTTGTAAAAGTAAGTATTTATTAAATATATAAATTGATTTCACATTTTAATAGAAAATTTTTATTTTCTTTTAAATTTAAAACCCTGTATGCAATATTTTCGAACACTCCACAATAGAATTGCTCTTACTACAAACAAAGGCTGTTACCAAAAAAAACTTCTGTCACGTAACCATCTTCAATTTAAATAAAAAATAACGGCACTAAGTCACATTTTGAAAATATTCTTTATACGATGAAAATCCAACGTCATCTGTGAATTTAGCGCCATCTTGTGTCGACAAAAAGAAACAGACACAACTGTTATACTAATTTTTTTTAATTTATCTTGTCAATTTTTCTAATTCAATAGTATATCTATTTGGATATTTTTCTTATTATGTTCCTAGTTTATTTTTTTTTAACTAATTCAATCTATGAAAGTTTGAGCAAAAATCACGAAAATAGCATTTTTTTTAAATAAATTTTTTTTTAAGTTGTGGTAAAATTTTTTCAATTTTTTTTTTTGTAGTTATTAGAAAACAGTCTAAATATTCGAAATCAGAAAAAAACCCATAGACCATATTTTTCTTTTTTTTTTAATATTCCATCAAAGTTAAGAAATTTTTAGAGCTTAACTAAATAATAAGCAATTTTCAAACCATTAAAAAATATGTATAGGAGCATAATTCCAGTAAAATTTTTTTATAGATGGTTTAGAATATAGTTAGCTGCTACAGAAAAAAATTTGAATCTCGTAATCCAAAAAATTAATTTTTAACAATTATTTTCTTGAAACAATAAAAAACCAAGGGCATTTGTGATTTCAGCGCCCTCTTATGCCGTAAAATGCAGACAAACACAAAAAATTTTTTATACATATTTTGATTTTTGTTGTTTTTTATTGAATGGTATAAGTTTGAATTAATATTTCACAGTATTTGTAGTTAATTGTCTTTTAAACTCCTGAAAACTATCAAAATTTGATCAAAAATCATGAAAATAGCCATTTAAAAAAAGTTTTTTTTTTTCAAGTTGTGGTAAAATTTTTTCAATTTTTTTTTTTGTAGTTATTAGAAAACAGTCTAAATATTCGAAATCAGAAAAAAACCCATAGACCATATTTTTCTTTTTTTTTTAATATTCCATCAAAGTTAGAAAATTTTTAGAGCTTAAGTAAATAATAAGCATTTTTCAAACCAATAAAAAAACACTTATGAGAAAATAAATCAATAAAAATTTTTTACAGTTAGTTCTAAATATAGTAAACTACTACAGAAAAAAATTTCAATCTCGTGCTTTAAAAAACAACAGTTTTACAACAGTTTTCCTAAAGCATGTAAAACTCAAGTAGTTGTTTGGCCATTTTTACTATAAATTCTCAAACTTTGGCGCCCTCTAGCGCCGCCAAAAAGAGTTAAATCTTAAAAATTCTTCAAAATTCATTTTAATTATTTTGTTATCTATCGATCTGTACATTTTTAAGCACAATATAAGACTTGTTTTTTTTTTGATTTATGTCTATGGGCCAAAGCACTGTGCGACCTATCTCTATTATGTGAACAACTTGCAGACGTTGATTTTTTTTATAACTATTTGTTGTAAAGGGTGTTCTTTAAAGTATCACAACTTCGAGTTGGCATCACTGCTTTATTTGAGCACCCATTAACCTGCTTATTGTTGCTTTTTGTTTAGTTTGATTTGAAATTTCATAATGAATCGACTTATCAAGCAACGCGGAAATATTTGAAACTTTTAATCAAAATAATTCGGCGAATGGGCTGAAGCACAAATTGATATTGATCTTCAATTTCCACTCAAAATTTTTTTTCCGTGAAGCCCATTTATGGTTGAATAAGTACGTAAATAAGCAGAATTGTCGCATTTGGAGTGAGAAGAATCCTAAAGGTTTTTTTCAAAACACCATTACATCCAAAAAAATTACTGTTTGGTGCGCTTTATCGGCTGGCGGAGTCATTGGCGCATATGTCTTTAAAAACAATGATGGTCAGAATGCGAAAAGTTGTTGAAAAATGGCGGTTTCTATACGCCAGCCGTGGTGGCAGAAATGATATTTCAATTTCAAAAAATGTTCTTTCCAATAAAGCCCGTTTCATTGATATTAAAAATATATTTCCTTGTTTTATTATGATTCAACTTGTGTTACTCTGCAAAAAACACCCTTTATTAGAAATCTGTTCTTACCCGAAGAAACCTAGTAAATTTGTATATACGAATGCAAAGATAAACGTATAAGATGGTTGGTGTTTGCTAAGTTATTGCTTGGAGTGCAAATTACATATCTGATATGAATGATATTTTGGCATTGCGAAAATGCAGGGACAAGGCATTACAGAAATCCCTTAAAGAAAAAAAATATGACCGACTACTTTCATGTACATTTAGTGTAAGATGAGATAAACCCACTTTTTTATTGTTGATGTATTTTGTTCAAGCTTTGATATTGTTACAAGTAAAACTGTTGCTATAAGTCTTATACGTTTAACAGTTTTATTTGGTTTAATATCTTTAGTTTGTCTAAAATCTTTATGGATGAAGTTTCCTGATGATCTGGCCTAAGCAACCAGTGAAATGCATAGGAATAGCTTATCCCATCAACAATAAATTTCAAGTGTTTTATCAAGAATAAAAACTGGGAATTAAGCACGAATAACAAAATCTTTTGAAATTAACAAACTTATTTAAAACAAAAACTGAATATAGGTTGTGTATTTACACATATTAAAAATGATTTGAAATACTTATTTTATATTGTCTCGATTATGTGAACTTTTACATTTAGTGAACAGGCCCTGTCTGAATTAGGTCACATAAGCGAGCGTCTACTGTAATTGATTAAAAGTCCTTAAAACTATAAGGAATGGCGAATATTCGGCAAAAAATTGCTAAATTAGGGCGAATTTGCTACATTTTGCTAACAGCGGCATGATGGCAAAACCTAATATTTATTAAAAATCAAAAAGTTTACAGGATAAAATCGATTTTATCGCGAGCATGGCTAAAATTCGCGAAAAATTGCAAAATTGGAAGCAAACCTAAAATTTTATTGAAAATCGCTAAAAACAAAATGTCGGAAAAAAAAACGTTAACAAATGATCTTAAATGATAAAGAATAATTTTTTTCCAGCTGCTAAAAACAGGGCATACAAATTTTTCATAACTTGTGTTTTGCTATCGTCAAATATCAAAAATCATTGTTACAGGGTTGGCATTTTATACATGCAACTTTTTAAGAAGTTGATAATTTTTGTGTTGAAAATAAATGCCCATTAGTTCTCTTCGTTATTTGAGCCATGAGAAAGATAAAAAGTTGTGCTTACTCGAAAGAAAAAATAACTTCAATAAAAACTTATACGATGCAGACCTCTAGTTGGTAACATGTTCACTCACTGAAGCTCGTGTTCGAATAAAATTGAGATTACTAACTGTTGCTTTATTCATGCTACTAGTGAACACATTACCAACAATGGGGAATATAAGAAAAGATAAACTAACTTTTTATTATTGGTATTTGGTTTAAGCTTTGATATCGTTGCAAAAAAAGACTTTTTGATTGTTTGTAATTCATTCTGCAGTTCAATTTACTAATAAATTTGGCTTTTCTAAAATTTATGGGAGAATGTTCCTGATGATCTGGCCTAACCAACCAATAAACAATAAATTTCAGTGTATTTATTGAAAATAAAGATTGGGAATAAAGTACGAAAATACTAAATATTTTTTATTAAAGTTTTTATATATCCAAAAATTACTTTGATAATTTTTTAAACCAATAGAATTTGGGAATTTAATGGTGAGTAACTTTTATTATACATATACATTTTCATATTATTTCGAATTGGTATTTTAAGTCAAATTACAATTTTTAAAGTATCCTGACGATCTGGCCTAAGCAACCAGTGAAATGCGCATAGCAATAAATAAATTTCCCATCATCAATAAATTTCAGTTTATCAATAGTATGAAATGGGAATTAAGCTTATTTAAACGAAACCTTGTTACATAATTAATTTTTTGAATCCCAAGAAAAACTTTGATAACTAATATGCATGTGGCAGTGTAAATAAAACTGAACTGGCAAAATAAAATAAAGTAATTTGAGTAATCAGAGTTGCACAAAAGTGAATATATTGATCTATGGCATAAAAGAAACTTATTGCGTTCATCGCTCCCAGACTTTACGGCCTGCCAAAAATTCATAAAAGAAATACTCCACTTCGGCAATTGCTTCCTCTATGCAAGTTCGCTGTTATAGACTCTCAAAACATGTGGGACACATACTTAAACATATTATTTCAGACGAATATAATATTAAAAATTCAAATGAACTAAAAAATCAGATGAAAAATATTAAAATAGAAGAAGACGAGATTTTATTATCATTTGATGTCGTTTCCCTGTTTACGAATATCCCGGTACAATGGCAATAAAAAATATATTGGGAAAATGGGAAACAATAAAAAACTTCACAAAAATTCCAAACTCGAAGTTTCTAAAAATACTTTTTTGGCTCTCCGATAATAACTATTTTGTGTTTAATAAGAAAATTTATAGCCAGATATTTGGAAAGCCTATGGGCAACACTCTTTCTCCTACAATAGCCGATATAATACTTGATAGCCTACTGACGAAGCGATAAATGAACTAAAGAAGAAGAATATCCATTTTAAGTACATAGTTAAATATGTAGACGACATATTAGCGATAATCAAATTAAAGATAAAGATGAAATACTGAATGTTTTAAATACTTACCACAACAAAATTCAATTTACCACAGAATTGGAAGAAAATAAACAGATTGCCTATCTAGAAACTAAGATACACAGGGACAATAACAGGGTCACATTTGATTGGTATGCTAAGGAATCATCATCAGGAAGACTAATGAACTTCGCCTAAATACCAAATTATTAATACGGCAAAAAATTTTATTTTCAGAGTTTTAAATATTAGTGACCAACAATTTCATGCCAAAAATATTAAAAATATAAAACTAGTATTAATCAACAATAGTTTTCCAGTTAAACTCATTTATTCATTAATAGAACAAACACAGCTAAAGTTAAGAAATAATATCACTACACAAAATACTGATAAAAAGGAAAATATTTTTTTCAGGTTACGATTTATTCCTGGTTTAACGGATAACAAAAAAATAAAAACAGCAATAGAATCACAAAACATATGTTTTGCTTATACTCCAAACTCCACACTCAGCACAATTCTTTCAAATGTAAAAGCACCGATTAAAAAACAACAACAAGGCAATGTTGTGTATGAACTTGAATGTATGGGAAATGACGAACAGAAATGCAATCAAATATATATAGGTACGACAAAACGATCATTGCAAACAAGAATGATTGAACATAAAAACGACATAACAAAACTTAGATAATCAACAGGGTTGGCAACACATATTCTGTCATCTGGACATAAAATCAACTTTGATGACGTTAAAATTTTAGACATAGAGGGTGGAGAATAGAGTTGTCAGCCGATCAAGAAAAATTCGAATAATCGATCAAACAAAAAAAATTCTTGTTCGAATAATTTTAAAATTGCTATTTTCGAATAACGAATAAATCGATTAAATTATGTCGATTAATCGAACAATTCCTTTTATTAAAAAATAAATTAGTAAAAGACTAATAAGAAATAAAAGCTTAGAATTTGATTTATTCTCATATGTTTTTAGCGATTTTATACAAAATGTAGAAAAAGTAAAAAATATTGTTGCTACAGCCCCCATTGTAATTAATCTCAATGTTTAGTAAAGGCTAGATTACACTATTAGTAATACGACAAAGTGTGATAGTGTGAATGCATTGTATTACGAAAATTACAAGTATTATGAAAAAAGTTTGACATCCCATACGACTTCATCGTTTTTTGAAAAATTACTAAACAATAATACTTTTGTTGGATCAGGGTTGCATTTTATTTCATGTGTGAGTGTTTTTACTTTGTGCGATGGTGTGAACATAAACTGTCATGATAAATTAGACTTTTTGACAGTCGCAACAAAACTCATTAGATTTCTATCTCAAAAAGTATTATGGAATACGTAAGACTTGTTAGATAGTGTAAACTAGCTTTAAGCAAAAACCCTGTTAAGTATTTATTGTAATTCAAAAATTTATTTTATGTATCTTTGACAAACAATTGTAAAAGCTGTTTTCTTTTTTTTAAATCAAACGTTAAACAATTTGCATGAAATGTTGATTAAGGTAATCATAGCCGTTCACATAACATTTCAGATGATTTAGATGACAGATGATAAAGAAAAAACAAACAAATTTATGTATATTTTTTAAAGTCAAAAAGTAATTTCAATTCTTGGGAATACAAAATTTTAATTTCAAAAGATTTTGCTATTCGTGCTTAATTCCCAGTTTTTATTCTTGAAAAAAACACTTGAAATTTATTGTTGATGGGATAAGCTTTTTGTCAAGAATAAAAACTGGGAATTAAGCACGAATAGCAAAATCTTTTGAAATTTAAATTTTGTATTCCCAAAAATGTAAATTACTTTTTGATAATAAACAGGCAAGTGCACGGCCTAAAAAACACTTAATTGACAACATCTTTTGTAAGTTGTTGTTGTTTTTATTTTGTTTTTCTTAACCTACTTACAACTACAATTAATGTTGAGAGAATTTCAACTAATTGTAGTGGTGAATGTAAGATGAGATAAACCCACTGTTGTTTATTGTTGATGTGTTTTGTTCAAGCTTTGATATTATTACAAGTAGAACTGTTGCTATAATTCTTATACGTTTAACAGTTTTATTTGGTTTAATATCTTTAGTTTGTAAAATCTTTATGGATGAAGTGTCCTGATGATCTGGCCTAAGCAACCAGTGAAATGCATAGGAATAGCTTATCCCATCAACAATAAATTTCAAGTGTTTTTGTCAAGAATAAAAACTGGGAATTAAGCACGAATAGCAAAATCTTTTGAAATTTTTTAAAGTATTAACAAATGGATAAAAATACTTTAATAAAGTTATCAGAAGATCATTTTAAACATAATAATTATGGAATTGTGAAAATTTACGAATTATTTAAAGTCAAATAAAAAACATTAAGAAGAAATCGTGGTCGGTTGTATACGCGATGGGTACGTTCATGGTGGCCGATTCTACATTATACTCAGTTTAAGGAATGTTCAGAGGATTCGATGTGATAAATGAAGTGATTTAGTTGTAATCATGTCAATTTGAAGTGATTAACAAATAACTTCAATGTATAGTTTATCATCCCGATTTTGATGTGATTAGAGCTTAATCACGCTCGAGTTGCTTAAACGCAAACGCCTTTCGAAAATCCAAAGTTGTATCGGATTATTTAAGAATTAAGGATTTTACGATTCCTTTAAGTAATACAACGATATGGAGCTAAGATGAAAAGTTGTACGCATCAAAAAATAAGTCATAGTGGATTTGAGAAAAAATAAAAAAGAAAAAGGAAGATTTTCCATAGTATCTTATTTAAAATAGATATGTAATTTTTTTTAAAAATAATTTTTTTATTCGTTATTCTTATCGATTAATCGAATAATGTTTCAGATTTAATCGTTTGATCGAACGAACAAAAACAATTATTTTAATTATTCGAACAAAGCTGAAAGGCGAATAATTGACAACTCTAGTGGAGAAAGAAAAAGGTACACAATAGAAAGCTTACGTATACAACAAAAAATAGAAAGAACAATGAACAAAAAGGAGAATACTGACAATATAAATTCAAGCTATAGAGTTGCAATATAACTTCAGACTGTGATATTAATTTTTAAGCTGTGGTTTTTATTTATTTTTTGTGTTAAATGTTCTTTGTTTGTAAAAATTTATTTATATTTAGTTTAATGTGAAAATTACTGTTAATTTTGTAAGTTTAAAGAAAAAATATTTGGTGTATTTATGTTTTATTAATGTATTATAATTTTTTAATTAAATAGACGTAACCCTGATGAAGTCAACAAATAATTGACGAAACGTTGGAAAATATGTAAAGAAAAGTTTTTTATTTACATTAAATAATATAGGCCTAATAAGCTGACTTGATAAAATTCAAACATAAAATGTTTTTATTTTTTAGAGTTGACAAAAAATCAATCAATTGTAGACGGGACTGTAAACATATCTTAACGTTTCCTTAGTTTACGAATTAATTTAAAAAAAAAAATATTTTTTGTCCATAAAATCCATGTGTTAGTGTCATCTCATAAACATGTTCCTTAAGCAAATTTGACTTCTTAATTACAACTAAAAGAAAAAGATGAAAAACTTCAAACAATAAAAGCATAAAACAACTTGTATATTGCAACAAATTGCAAATCACAAAAGCGACTTCGTTCTTCAACAATCTTCTTGTTAAACGATTATTATGAAAATTAAAATAAGGAGTTTTTATGGACTTTTTGATTGAAACTGAACCAAAAACAATTATGTTCACAAAAGTATTTTGATTTGTATTCAATCTTAAAAAAATCCTGGCAACACTCAACGAACATAACATGCACATGCACGAAACGCTGATCATTGAAACAGTGAAAACTCATTATAAATTAGTTTAACATGTGCTTTAATTTCCTTAGCTTATGAATTAATTTTTAAGAAATTTTTTTTTTATTTTCTGTCCATACAATCGAGGTTTTACTGTTATCAAATAAGTATGTTCCTCAAGCAAGTTTGACAACTTAATAATTTGTTTTGAAATCTAAAAGAATTTTAGAAATTTACTACAAGAAAAACATAAAACAACTTGTTTATTTCTACAAATGTTTAAATGACATAATTAAACAAATTTAAATTTAAATTGAAACTCAAATTATGATTCCAATACTTTGAAAGAATACGCAGACAGTTTGTAAACGAAACCACTCACTTGACCTTAAATTATATATAGAAATAATAAATCTACAATTGCGCAGAAGTAAATGACACAACACACGGCATGTTCGAATGACACATTCACATTGAGGGTGGGTGGTGGTGAATGAAGGTGGTGTTAAAGGGGTTTGTTTGTTGGTTTTGTTAAATTATACCAAAAGTAAAACTGATTGTGAGCTGAGACAAATTGAAGCTGTTGAAACCTGCTGTGCTGCATTTTCAAAATGTCCTTCAACTTATTAAATGAACTTTTATTTTTTTGGTTGGCTTTTTTTGTAATAAAAAGCTCTAAGTCTTAATTGAAACTTTTTTTGCTAATTTGAAAAAACTCTAAAAAAATTTAGAAAATTGGAAATTTTATAAAATGAAAAAAAAGCGGAAAAGCTTTTGACAAAAAAATTTCTTCAGAATTAGGAGCTTTAAATATCAAAGTGGCATCCAACATCAAAGACTTTTGAAAACCTCACACTAATTTAAATAATTTTTCAGTTAATATTAAAAGCAGAAATCACTTATAAAATCTAGATTCATAAATTTCATAATTTTTCTGGAAATTACCAATTAATCTTGACAAAACTCCATTATATTTAAGGTCTCCTAAACTTGTACAATTTCAACCGTTAAAATAATACATGTGGCTCGCTCAATATTTCCATTCTCAAGGGAAGTAAAACTAAAAAATTATAAATCATTTTAGTTGAACTAAAATGTTCGTTAAAATTAATTAAACTAGTTTGAAAAAAAGTAACAGATTTTAACTATTATTAAAAATTTAAATTAACTATTTTGCAGTTCATGGGAACAGAATGTAGTTGACTAATATGATAATTAAACCAGTCTTGTTGGTTTAATAAATCTAATTAAAAGTACCAGCAACAGCAAGTGGGTGTTTTCCCCATTTGCCAGAAATCTTTTTTAACTTTTTTTATGCAAATAACAAGAGAATTAATTTATTTATTATTTTTATACCCTCCACCACAATTAGTTGTGAAGAGGGTATATTCAGTTTGTCATTCCGTGTGAAACTTTTTTACTATTCATCTCAGACCCTATAAAGTGTATATATTCTGGGTCCTTGAGTAATTTTAAGTCGATTTAGCCATGTCCGTCTGTCTGTCCGTCTGTCCGTCTGTTGAAAACACGCTCACTTTCGAAAAACTCAAAAGAAATCAACAAACTTGGTGCCAAATTGCTTGTAGTTATCCTAAGCAGTTTGGGATTGAAATTCAGCAAAATCGGTTCAATAGGATCTGAGCTATGAATCAAAATGTGGAACCACCACCTAAAAAAATTGATAATTTTGTAACAAAAACTAACATAAATGGTGGAAAAAGCACAGAATGATATAAGATTTCGCAACAATTCGTTTTATTCAACTGGAAATCACGCTGTGAAATTTCGTGAAGATCCGTCAATAATTTACCCTAGGCCCCATATAAGCCCTACTCCCGGAAAACAGTATATTAAGCCTAAAACCCTAACTAACAATGCTATCATTACAAATTTTGGCAAGTCACAGTTACATAGGACTAGAAATTAAACTGTTAAGTTTCGTGAAGATCGGTCCATAATTTACCATAGGCCCCATATAAAACCTACTTCCGGAAAACAACTTAGTACGCCTAAAAACGTAAAAAATAATGCTATCATAACAAAATTTGGTACATCAAAGTTTTATAGAACTAAAAATAAATCTTTGAAATTTCATGAAGATCGGTTCATAATTTACCATAGGCCCCATATAAACTTTACTCCCGGAAAACAACTTAGTACGCCTAAAAACGTAAAAAATAATGCTATCATAACAAAATTTGGTACATCAAAGTTTTATTGGACAAGAAATAAAATTGTGTTATTTCGTGAAGATCGGTCCATAACTTACCCTGGGCCCCATATAAACCTTACACCCGGAAAACAGTTTAGTACGCCTAAATCCGTAAAAAAATAATGCTATCATAACAAAATTTGGTACATCAAAGTTATATAGGACAAGAAATAAAACTGTGTAATTTCGTGAAGATCGGTCCATAATTTACCCTGGGCCCCATATAAACCCTACTCCCGGAAAACAGTTTAGTACGCCTAAATCCGTAAAAAATAATGCTATCATAACAAAATTTGGTACATCAAAGTTTTATAGAACTGGGAAAAAGACTGTGAAATTTCGTGAAGATCGGTCCATAATTTACCCTAGGCCCCATATAAACCCTACTACCGGAAAACAGTTTAGTCGCCTAAATCCATAATTAATAACAAATCGCCACAGTTTAAGATAATAATAACATCATACAGATATTACTCCTTAAACATTCGAACTGTCGGTGGAGGGTATCAAAGATTCGGCACAGCCGAATATAGCACTCTAACTTGTTTTTTTTTTTAAATTGTCATAATTGTTTCACTGGTTTAAAATAATTGATTGTTGCACGGTGTGATATAAATCGAAAGAAACCTTAATTATTATATAAAAGACACTTTCAAAATTTTCATAATGATTTTAATAAATCCAGCTTCGAAACTATTTAAATTGAAATTATTATGGCAGGTTAATCTAATTTTGCATGCCATTTAAAAAAAAAACAAGTAAGAAAGTGTAGGTGGTCAAGACCGACCATATGATACCCTAAACCACAATACTAAAAATACACATTTTCAAGAGAGTACACTTTTGGGAAACCAATGGGCATTACTGAACCTGCCAGAACTAAATTAGGTTGTGAGATTAGGATTTGTGGCAAATATTTTTAAGATATCTTCATCTATATGTGATTTGAGTGCCTTTAAATGACTTAAGGAAAGGAAGTTAAATGGGACCGGTGGATCATTTTGAACCTCGCAGCACAATATTTTGTAATGACACAACCGTAAAAGTTATTGTCGCCAAATTGGGTGTCAATACTTTTAAGAAAGTTATGGCATTTAACGCTTTTTTCGGGAATATTATTTGTATAGGAGTGTGAGATAATTTAGATTACAATAAAATAAGATCATATGGATCATATTTAATCTTAATACCAAAATAATAAGATGGATAAGGGGCTCAAAGACTACTCCGGAAAGAAAATCGCATGGGGGCTATGTCAATTTATTAAACGATTCTCACCATTCTCATTCATGAATTTATCTCCAAAATTGCGATTTATACTTTGCGTACAAGGTTAACATCTTGCCTAACGGACGGACATCGTTAGACCGAATCAAAAAGTTATTCTGAGTCAATTTGTATATTTAAAGGTCTTTACGTTAAAAGGATATTTTAATGATTATTTGGTTTTGTACAACAAACCATAAAATTATTTGTTTTTTAGTCTGTATTTTTTTTTCTCCAATACCCGCTTTGGGAGCATAAGGCCTCCACAAAGCACGATTTATTGCAGTTCTTTTTTTGCATCTTCCGATGTAAAATTTACTGTACTAGTTCATGAGGTATCCATCTATTCAATATGTTTTTTTGTCGTGTATATGCTTTATTAATCGGTTTTAGTTCCAGCTAAGTAGATGATTGGTCTGCTGTAGCAGGGCCTTGGGTAATGGGGCCTACATCCAGCGAAAAAACATGTTTAAATATGGCCAGCTCCAACAAAACCAGTTTTAAAAAAAATTTTAACATATATTTCATTTGTCACCGACAACCATATTATTTTTGAATTATTTCTCCATCAAGATGCCACAACCATATTAGGGCTGCCTCCGACAATGTTATGGTTAAAAATAACTAAAACATGTTTAACACTTATATTAGCATGGTTTTCAACATGTTGCTCTTGGAAAAGAGGAAAATACAATTTTTAATTTTAAAACAAATTATTGTCGCATTTAACCATATCATGTTTAGAGCCAACCATAATATGGTTGTGGTTTCTTGATGGAGGACTAATTTAACCATAATATGGTTGTAGGTGACAATAATATGGTTATATTAAACATAATATTTTTTCAAATGTTCTTTAAAAATAGTTTTGTTGGAGCGGACTATATTTTAACATGTTTTGTCTCTGGGTGTAGGCATCAAGACATGCCAGCCCCATTATCCAAGGAACTGCTACAGCAGACCAATCATCTACATGTTTTTTCTTTTTTTCTGTGCGTGTAGAAACAACGTCCTTTGTGTATTTGGTGTAGTGGTGGAGAACCTTGCTAATCTCTGATTCTTACCTTTTTTCCAAGTGGGCTGGGGATGCCTGACCTTTGCCATGATGTTATCCTCTTTTTTTATTGAGATGGGTGGCTTTTTGGATGGATTGTTTTCTGGAGTTCAATAAACAAAATTATTTTTAAGCTCGAAAAACATAATGAACATTTTTCTTTATTTGCCAGAGATTGATCCTAGGCTGCTTGCTTTTGTAGGCAAGCACTGTTATATCCAGCTTAATTTTAAATCACAATTCAGCTAGATTTCCGGCAGTTTCAATGGTTTTAACCTTCCGCTTTCCCGTGAATTTGATTTAAAATTTCAGGGAAAGTGTTCTTACCTCATTTATAACAATATTTTAGATTTATAACAGGTTTAAAAATGAATTTTCTATGAAAATCTGTTAAATAAACCTTTTATACAACAAACATATCTTTAATATATATGGGGCTAAGAAAATGAGGAATAAATACTAAACCCTACAAAAATTATTCTCGAACATTTTTTAAAGGTCATCCGATAAAAGCTTAGCTTTTATTATAACCAGACAAAAGCACAATTTGGCATTTGTTTGCTGTTGGAACCAATGGTCGGGTCAAGCCTTCTTGAAAAATGTAAATAAAAATTTAATTCCATAATTGTAAA
Organism: Pollenia angustigena; assembly: GCA_930367215.1. NCBI lineage: Eukaryota > Metazoa > Arthropoda > Insecta > Diptera > Polleniidae > Pollenia > Pollenia angustigena. The sequence goes on along the minus strand of OV884057.1, from coordinate 179,377,044 downwards.
GACAACTGGTTTCTGTGTCAATAAGTTTAAAAATCTTAGCTTAATATTTAGGCGCAACGTAAAGTTCGTTGAGTTGACACCAAGAAAACAATTACAAATAATTATTTTGAAGTAATTACCCAGTAAAAACTGTGCTGCGAAAGTAGCAAATTTTATGTATGAATTCATACCTAAAATCCATTCATGATTTTTGTATGAGATGTTCTCGGTTTGGATTTTTTTATTTTTTTTGCTTTAAAACCTTCTTCGTTGTGAGCACTAAAATAGCAGCTTTTTGTATATTTTATTCTTTATCATTTACTGCTGTATTAGAGCTCTTTTATTGAAGCGTTCGATGACGCGCTTTTTCTCTTAAGTGCTTCAAAAAATTAAACTTTTTACTGGGTATATTTTAAGTGCTTGACGAAAAATCTTTTCTTACATTATTTTACTGTATGCAATATTCAATTAGGGAAAGTGCGTATGTATTTTAGGATGCACGTACTAGTGGCGTTGTACTCTTGAAAAATATTGGGTGTGTAACTTAAAGCTTTTCCCAAATTTTGAGCGTGCAACATGCACTGAATAATGGATATTGTAAACTATGGAATTTTTCCATCTTTCAGGCAACTTACGGATTTCGCGTAAGAGAGATCAAGAACGAACCAAGCTAATTTCGGATACTCGGTTTTAAAATGAAGCACATTCTGTTGAGAGAGTTTTCTATCGATCGAAACAAATGATAGATGGACAGAGCAGGGTATCTACTATAAGGAGTGTAAGGTAAAATGTCACGTCCTGCAACATGTGCCCGAACTTTGTTCCAACCACAAAAACTAATTTTGTTTGGTACAGGTCACCTGTGATCCGCTGGCTTGATTCGAGCAGCTTATATTAAATAGGACCCTTCCCAGCAAACATTTGGAAGCAATAAACACGTATACTGCATCCCAACCGCATCCTTTTTTGTTTCTGAAAATTACTGCTTTACTCTACTGCTGTAAGACAAGGCATACAATCCTACAATTCTTAAATGCGGTCTTAAATACTAGAAGTGAAGCGCTGTTTATTCGTTTTTTTTAAGATTACATTTTCTACTGATTTATTGAAGCAATCATATCATTGATTCTCTTGATAAAAAATTAAAAATTTTAACTTAATTTTAAAAAATCATTCATAATTATTATAAAACTATAATCCATTTATTCCAAAAAAATGTTTGAGACTTTTAAAAAAATTTTAAGCGCTGAAATAACAGTTTTTTCAATGCTTAATATTTTCACTTACTTTTTACACGTAAGTCATGTCAGTTTTCAAAGCATGAAATAAGCGTTCTTCAGATTTTTACCGCAGAGCTTCTTTGCGAGGAGTTCCAAACAAAAATCATGGAATATTGCATAGAAGTGTAAGCGCTTCACTCCGAATTCTCTCTTACATTATTGCTTCCGAGGAAGCAACAGTTTTTGCTGGGTTCTGGTTCCCCTAAATGCAGAGTTTTGTCTTGGTGTTCTGTATATTAGGCTATGGCGTTGAATCGACTAGTTGGCCGGGCATCACAGACGATTACTTGTGTTTCAAGTTGTCAAATGGATCCATTTTATTATTATCAGTTAGGCATGCACGCTTTTCAGGCGGAGGTTCTGGGGGTCTGGAGGGCTGTGGAACTGATGAGGGACAACATTTACAGGGGCTCGGAGGTCACTATATATGTGGACAGCCAGGCGGCTCTTATGATCGTAAGGGGCTGTTATGTGAACTCCAAGCTGGTTGATGAGTGAAGGAGGGCTTTGGAGGGAGTCTTAGGGGAGTATTTGCTAAGGTTGTGTTGGGTGCCAGGTCACTGCGACATAGGCGGCAATGAGGTTGCCGATGAGTTGGCAAGACAGGGCTCAGAGATGGAGGATCCTAACTGTGTGGAGGCAGTTAGGCCTCCATTGGGCTTCAATTTTGGTAGAATTAAGGAGTGGATACTGGGCGCGACCAATCGGGCCTGGAGGAGCCGAACGGACTGCCGGGTATAGCGGACGCTGTGGCCGGTGCTTCGAAAATCCGATTCGGTGTCGCTGCTGGGCAGGAGCAGGGTCTGCGTTAGGACCATAATAGGAATGTTCACGGGCCACTGCATGATAGGCAGGATGGCGGCGAGGATGGGATCCGACTTGTAGGATATATGCAGGTTGTGCGATGAACCTGAGGAGTTAGAGACAGTTGAGCACTTTCTGTGCCACTGTCCCAGGTTGCAGGGTAGCAGACTGAAGTGGCTGGGCAGTAGATTCCTGGGCGAATTAGGGGATGTATCGGGTTGCGGACTCGATAATCTGATAGGATTCGTAATGGGGATGGCCTCGCTGCACGAGAGGAGACTGGATGCTAACTGCACGTAGGGCGAATTTGGTTTGAGTAGGATTTCTCTTGGGGTTGGTCCGTAACCTTCTCTTCTTTCCTTTCCTTTCTACCTACCTTTTGGATCTGTCTTGTGCTTACGCTGTTTATTTCACCTACTTTCTACCTTCATATAGCTATCTCTAATTAAGGCGTCACAATGGACCACATTGGTCTCTGGATGAAGGTGTGAAGGAGACTTCACACCGGCCTTTCTACCTATCTACATACCTGGACATGCCCGCATTTTTAAGCAGTATTTCGCACACATAAAACCGGCTTTCACCGTCCCTTGGTATCAACTCGCGCGGTACCCAATTTTCTTGTTCTGTATTTATCCTGCGGCTTATAAAACTGAAGTTCTACACCACGCATTCTCTGCGTTGTAGCTTTAATACCTTGTGTGCATTTTATACGATTCTTAATTCAAGTAACGTGAACTGCGTTTTGTGTGGCATTTTTTTTTATAAACTGTTGTGCAAATATACTCCACATCATTGGCTATCAAAAATAGCTGACATTTTTTCGGCGACGCATGACATTCATTCGGCGTTCGATACTTATATGAAAGGTGTCCAAAAATCAACGCAAGATTAGCATTTGTCGCCATTTGAGCAGTAAAGTGTTGGCAAACCTTAAAAAGCCCAACAAAACTAAAAATGTTGCTTTAATTTTAGTACACCCTTTACATGCTTTCTACGAGTTATGCTGTATTACTTGTCACATACAATTACACTGATTTTTCTTTTTTTTACAGATGTATTAAATGTAACAACGCATAGAAAGCATGGTCCAACTTAAAAGTTTTGAACATGCGGCCAACAGTCTTTATGGAGACATATCTTTAATTCTTTATTTCGGCTGAACTAGTCGGTTTATGTCTTCTGGGTCAAAATCTCTACTTCTCAATCATATCGATGAAATATATTCAGAATAAGCTTTGGTAAGCATATCCAGCTATACTATTTTTCATATCAAAGACAAAAAATGTAAGATGTAAGGGGATGTAAGAAAAGATAAACTCACTGTTTATTGTTGGTGTATTTGTTTAAGCTTTAATGTTGTTACAAGTAAAACTTACAGTGTTTATAATTCTTATTCGCTTTAGGGTTTTATTTGTTTAATATGTTTGGCTTTTCTAAAATCTTTGGAAAAGGTTTCCTGCGCAACCAGTGAAGTGCGCATAGAGGCTAGCTTCCTCTCAACAATAAATTTCAGTGTATTTCAGAGAACGGCTTTGTGCAATTGCAAAAAAATCGCATTAAATGAACAGCAACAAATACACTCGCTTGCGGTCATACAATCAAACTTGCGCAACCGCAAACATTCGCTGCTGGTTTGCAGTCACTCAAATAATGCAAATCGTGCTTTGTTATTTATAGCATCGTTAGCTTCGTTTTTTAATAAAGATGTTTGTGTGTTCAGTGCGACAATGATTGTTTTGGTAAAGAAAAAAAAAATACAAACAAAAAAGCCAGAAATTAAGCAATTATTACTAATTACATTCAGCAGTTACAAAATTTTAATGAAACTTAACGCACATACTGATGTAGGTACAAACAATTTCCATAGAAACAAAATACTTTTTTTTTAAAAGTACAGTGGTTCTGTATGTAAAATGTATTCTTGTTATTGTTGTTAATTTTAACAAAGCGTCTCATCGAGTGGTTTATTGTTGTTAATGTTAACAAAGCATCTCATCGAGTAGACAATGACTACTTGAATGCAAAAGTATAAGAATGTGTGCCTTTTGAATTTACACAAGTGTGTTATATTGCGTGCGCAACAAAAATGCAAACACAGCACTTTCAATAAAAAACGAATCCATGCAAAAACAAATGTGTACGAAACGATGTAAAAATTACCAACATTGAACTTTGTTTTGCAGGCAAAGAGTGAATGTAAATTATAGCGTATGAGTAAATCAACAAAAATATTGGATTTTGCAGTTCTCTGGTGCATTTATCAAATATGAAAAATTGGAAATTTAGCACGTCACACGGAAATCGTATTAATAATAAACTTTGTATTTTTTTTAGCTATACACCCAATAGTAATATTGCCAATACCAGAAGCTTAAAGAAAACTTGAAATTTCCAGATCGCGGCTGAGTAAAATTCTGTCTCAAATTAACGGATTATGAGGCTAGGAAAGACCTTAAATCAGTCATTTGTGAGTCACCTTCACGGTAAAACTAAGCTGCTTAGTTGAATACCGATTTCTACTCGTAAACCAGTCTTCTGTCTGTTATTGATACACGGGATTGTTGGCAGGATAATTGCTCTTAACCGGTCTAAAGAACGTCTGGCAAATGTTGGCATTTTTAGAATACCAAATGAATGTACAAATATATTGTTCTCGAGTAGATAATCTAAATTTTTAAGCAATTTCCTTTTTCAAAACAAATTAATGTACAAATAGAGTGTTCTCGAGTAGATAATCTTATCTAAATTTTTAAGCAATTTTCTTTTTTACTTTTAATTCTCTTAATCAGACATACTGTTAACTTAATAAGTTTTACTTTTATTCTAAGTTATTGTTCTAGTACATTTTATTCTTTTAGAAAGGTTTTTATATCGTATTGATGTTGGATCGAAACAATCTTGTCATACTGTCCATTAAATTATACTAAGATTTGCATTTTTTTTATTTATATTTATCGATATCAATAATTTATTTTAAAACACTAATCACAAATCATAACTTGAACTTTTTTAAAGTTGTTCTTACTAATAACGCAAAAATTGTTAATTTCCTTTATACATATTAATATGATTAAATAATTATATTAATGTATTAATAAGGCAACAATTATACATTATTTAAAACAAGTTCTTTACTTGGTTATTGTCAAATATTGGAATGAAGAAAAAAGGTGTTAGTTTTTGTTTTCAATGAGTAGAAAAAATAATTTGCATAAAATCCCCATAAAAATTAGAAAATATTTATTAGTTGAATAATTTTTTAAAACTTTTACAATAAATCTAATTAATTCAAACACTCATACGAATAATGAGAATTATTTGTATTGTTTATTAATTATAATCATTAGAATATTAATTTAAAGACCAAATTGTATGAATTGCTTTACAAAAACTAATTTCTATTCAACAATTTTTGTTCTTAAGTGTTTATTTTAAATTAATTAACAATTGTGTTTTAATTTGTTAAAAAAAAAAATAGATTTGCCAACGTGATTGTCATTTATCAAAACCAGCAAATGTGATTGATTAATAAAGTTGTTAGTCATTTTTGTTTATTTAATAATTGTTTAATAGATCCTGTTTCTAACAAACACTTGAATTAGTACAGAACGGATTTAGTGTTATTTCTACAAAACAAAAATTATATTTCTTAATGACAAATTTTGTGTATCTACGAATACCGCAAAAAACTACCTTTTAACGGGTGATTTTTTAGCTATTATCTTTTTGGCAACACTGGTTTAAACAGCTGACGCACGTTTCGTGTTTTGTTACACTGTCAAACATCTTCAGTTTGGTCTATAATTTAACGATGTATCTTCTTACAAACGAACAACGCTTGCATATTATTGAATTTTATTATCAAAATGCGTTCTCTGCAAAGAAAGTTCATCGCGCGCTGCTTCCATATTATGGTCAGCTCATTTTTGGCTCAATAGGTACGGTAATAAGCAGAATTGTCGATTTTGGAGCGAAGATCAGCCAGAAGCATTGCAAGAACAACCAATGCATCCAGAAAAAGTCACAGTTTGCAGCGGTTTATGGGCTAGTGGCATCATTGGACCGTACTTCTTCAAAGATGATGCGAATCGTAACGTACCTGTGAATGGTGAGCGCTACCGTGATGTGATATCCAACTTTGTTTTGCCCAAAATGCAATAGCTTGGCTTGCATGACATGTGGTTTCAACAAGACGGTGCCACATGCCACACAGCACGCTTAAAAATGGACTTATTGAGAGGCGAGTTCGGTGAACATTTTATTTCACGTTCGGGACCGGTCAATTGGCCGGTATCATGAGATACCGGCCGAAATGTTGGTAAGAATATGCCAAAATTGGACTAAGCGGATGGACCATTTGAGGCGCAGTCACGGTCAACATTTGCATGAAATAATCTTCAAACATTAAATTATATGGACCGTACTATCGATTCCAATAGCTCTTAAAAAATCACCCATTAGTTATAATAATGGATAGGTAAACACTTACCTCCATATGCGTAAAAAAATGTTTGATTTATAAAAGTTTGGTTAACAAGTTTCCATAGAAAGTTCTTTTCATAAACCCTTTATAAACCTGAAATGTTTTTTATGAATATGGGGGCAAGTTTCTATTGAATATATAAAATTCAAAACAAAAAATAGTAATGCATATTTTCAGACTTAAGACACATATATATCGCACTTGATCAATAAAAAGCCAGCCAGGGCTGTGGAAAATTGTTTTAACTGCAATTTTTTTTTTTATGTAAGGTTTTTTTAAAACAAAATTGTTCTATTTAAAATTCATAAAATATTCAAAGTCTCAGCGCCTCTAGGGCATTAAAGACAGATACTGGCAATAATTAAGACTAGTAGTTAAAATACATACATAAAAATTAATCAAATACACATATTCAATAGTTTATTAGGTATCTAAAAAAAAAGCATATCAATATTTTGCAACAAATAATCCTTTAACTTTTTTTTGAAGGAAGATATTGTACAACAGTCTTGAATTTGTAACGGCAAACTATTACGGGTCTATGAAATAACTCCCACGAAATAAGTCCCACTTTTAAAAACGAAATAAGTCCCACAAAAAATTGCTGTTTTGAAAGTGGGGGTTATTTCGTTTTTAAAAGTGGGACTTATTTCGTCAATTGATGGGACTTATTTCGTTACGCGTTTTTATTTTAAGTGGGACTTATTTCGTTTTGAGTGGGAATAAATTCGTTTTGTAAAGTGGGAGTTATTTCATACCCCTAAATTTATGTTTGTAAGCACTTGAAAATTTGCAGTGAATGCTGTCTTACAATGCAAACTCACAAAATTGATCAAACCAGTAAACTAGTATGTCCATTCTGTCGTGCAGAAGTTCATGAAACCCTTCAAATATTTATCTGATAAATAAATGATTTTTTTATGGAGGAGTGCGATAGAGCCATGAAATATAAGGCCATTATGGCTTTTATTCTCATTTTTTTCTTATGCAAAAAGAGATATATTGGACATTTCATAAAAGGGACAACTATAATTTTTTGTCCTTATCTCTCATGGCTCTCCTTTTTTTGTTATTAATTACTTTTTACTTACTATAATAAAAAAACTTTAAAGAAATGTGTACAAATAGGTACCGAACTTAACTACTGGAAAAACAATATTAAAAAAAATTGTTGACGTAATTACGTATGTATGTGTTTTATTATATTTTTACTAGGAAATTGGAATTCGTGTTCCATGTTTTCTAATATCACCATTGAGTTAAAACACGTCAAACCATCACGAAAAAATGGCATTTTCGGCAAGCACCTTCGATTTGAATGAAATTCAACACAAATGTTATATGTAATTGGACTTAAACAAAACATAAATTTCAGACCCCACATTCTTTCGGCATCCGAAATATGACGTCATAAAAATGTGAAAAATGTTTAAAAAAACACAAAAGTCTCCTTACAAAAGGGGATAGAACTCTTGAACTACGCAAGATAATTTAGTTTTTTTGGTATCGTTTTAAAGGTGAAAAAGCACCCTTTAAAATGATATGCATATTGGTTTTTTTCTAAGAAAAGGTCAAAGGTAAATTTTTGGGGTCTTGAGTTCAAAGGTCCATATCTAGAAAAGTATATTTTTTAAAATTCTTAAAAAAATATATGTTAAGTATTATACCCTCTTCAACATTTGCAGAAAATTTAATGGTGGAGACTCGATTGGTGTCAGATTTATATACCAGAACGTGATTCTAAGTATGTTTTGTGTTCAAAAATCCCTTGTTGTTGTTGTTTTTTAATTATTTTTTTCAGTATATCTGGAGAACGGCAAGAGCCAAAGTTTCCAAATTTATTACACAAATTTTAGTTATCAATACACACCATCCCACAAAATGTGGGCGGGACTGGAGAAGTGGGCGTGGTACCTCCCGTACAAAAAATATCAAAAATTTTTTGTATCTGAACCGATTTTTCCGAGTTTTTCAGAGAATATTTCCTACTAAAGATTTCCAATCTTTTGATATATACGGCGTAACCATAGATCATATGACAGTCCAAAGATTCAGGTTTTTATACAATTTTTGATATTTCTTGTACGGGAGGTACCACGCCCACTTCTCCAATCCCGACCACATTTCGTGGGATGGTGTGTATTGATAACTTAAATTTGTGTACACAATTTGGAAACTTTGGCTCTTGCCGTTCTCCAGATATACTGAAAAAAATAATTAAAATACAACAACAACAAGGGATTTTTGAACACAAAACATACTTAGAATCACGTTCTAGTATATAACTCTAACACCAATCGAGTCTCCACCTTTAAATTTTCTGCAAATGTTGAAGAGGGTATAATACTTAACATATATTTTTTTAAGAATTTTAAAAAAAATATACTTTTCTAGATATGGAGCTTTGAACTCAAGACCCCAATAATTGAGCTTTGACCTTTTCTTAGAAAAACACAATATGCATATCATTTTAAAGGGTGCACTTTCACCTTTAAAACGATACCAATAAAACTAAATTATCTTGCGTAGTTCAAGAGTTCTATCCCCTTTTGTAAGGAGACTTTTGAGGTTTTTTCACATTTTTCTCATCTTTTATGACGTCATATTTCGGAAGCTGAAAGAATCTGGGGTCTGAAAATTTATGTTTTGTTAAAGTCCAATAACATTCAACATTTGTGTTGAATTTCATTCAAATCGGAGGTGATGATGCCGAACGACTTAACGGTTTGACATGGATTCACTCCATTGCAAAATACAACTAATCCCAATGCCACGTTAAAACTATAATACCGTCTACCATGCACTGGATCTTCAAGCCATTTATAAAGGTCGATAATTTTAATCTGATGGTCCTTCCAAAACGGTTTCCATCTTAATAATAACAACAATTGACCTGTACTTAATCCATTTACGAATCCAAACGTTGTTACTACATAGTAGGCGTTCTCTATACGTTCCTTGACCGAAAAAAGAATTAATAATAAATTCTGGAACTCTATCAAAATTCGTAATATCCATTCCATTAAGAAGCCTTCTGCAAGCTTGCATACGATTTTTCTTTATTATTCCTCTGCTTTGATTATTCATATTATTCGACGTGTTTTTTTCGAAGAGCCAAATACTTCTTATTTGAAATCGCATTAAACAGTGAAAAAGTGGGACTTATTTCGTTTATGAAAGTGGGACTTAATTCATTTAAGAAATATATTATTCAAGGGGGAGTTTTTTCATTTTGAGTGGGAGTTATTTAATTTCAAGTAAATTTTTAAATCATTTCATTTTGGTGGGACTTATTTCGCTTTCAAAAGTGGGACTTATTTCGTGGGAGTTATTTAATTTTTTTAAGCAATTTTTGGTGGGACTTATTTCGTTTTTAAAAGTGGGACTTATTTCGTGGGAGTTATTTCATAGACCCGTATCCTCATTAGCTGCATCATCGGTGTCAGGAAGAAGAAGTGTGATGGTTTCTGATAACAAGCTTTTTTATTATTCCGTTCTCTTTGCGTACTGCAGCTTATAAAAGGGTCACTGCTCAGAAATAACCTATTCAAGACATCTCGATTTGTATCGCTTCTGCTGAATTTCCTCGAATAATTCGTGCGATATAATCGTAAGTACTTATTTCTGGCCTCGGCAGCTTCTTCTGACAATTGTCCAATTGGCAAGATTGCTTGCTTTATAACACTACCGCCATGAATAAGATCTTGTGCATCGTAGCGTAGGACTCATGGGGTGCCAGTTGTAAAGTTGCACATATATTTCGGCAGTTTAAGTTTATCTCGTCTTTAAGTCTTTTTTGGATGAATATCTTCCTCTCTTTAACAATTGCTTTATCTTCATCGCTCCTTAATTAAGAATTTTTGCAATTTCTAATTACATATATGCAGGTATTAATATTGTGAAGTGTTAAAAGTGATGTGAATAACAGTTGAAATCAATAATTCAAAATACATAAAAGTTTATGACGATATAAAGGTATAAGAAAAAGTGCCCGATGAGCAAAATAGAAGAAATGTGAAAATTTAAAAAAATCGTCAGAAATAATGGCGCAAACTTGCGCACACTTTTTTTTTTGGTTCTAAAATAAGAGATTCCAAATTTAATTGTGGTATCAAACATAATTCGTAGACATGCTAACCTCACTATTAAAAAGCTCTTCTTTTCCCTTTTTTGCAAAAAAAAAAGTGTATAATTTGTTTTTTTTTAGCTTTTGAACGAATTGTTTCAACTTGAATATTCAACATATTTTAAATTTTTTTTGCTGTTTTAAATAACTTTTGATCAAACCTTTCAGCGAAAAAAAAAATCTTTGTTAAACCTTTATTCGTTTAGCCGAAACATCCAGAAACCGAAAAAAACATTTAAATCTCATATCATTTTCTTCACTTTCCTGAATTTAGCAGGGTCTCAGAGCTACAAATCGCAACTAAAAGTCTTCAAAATTTACAATATAATGTAAAATATTGTTGTCTGTCGAGCTGCGTACTTAGTTCTTAAGATTTCTTAAAATTCAGTTTTGCCTTTTTGGCCAGCTTTTCAGGCCAAATACTCCTCTGTGCGCTGGGACAATTTTAGATCTCAAAGATTGTATGTGATTATTCCACGAAATATTACTTTGAAGACAAATATCCAAATATTTCAAGAAATTCAGTTCTAAAGCAGGTTGATCTTCAAGAAATATGGTTAAATTACTCCTTTGATTTTGTTTTATTTGGATTGAGTACAAGCCTATTCAAACGTGCATATTAAAAAATTAAAGCAGCATCCCGTTCTATGTTTGTTTTTACGAAAAGATTCTCTTTGTATGGGTAAAGAATACACATCAGCATATAAAAAAATGTTTCAATGAAGTCCCAAGTTATTTATATCGTTTAGATATATTGTTAATAATAAAGGCCCTAAAGCAGATCGCTGCGGAACACTTTTAAGTCCGACTTCGACTCCAACTTTAACTTCGACTCCTAATTATGCTAAATGTATATATGACTTTAAACTCTATTTTACAGTACCTTTTAGATGGTTAAATATAGCAAGATAATAATGCTGTAAAAGTTTCAAATCGATATTTTAATTCTAACACGTGCCGCATTGATCTTTAACATAATTATTTACATATGTAAAGTAGACTGGTCCTTATTTTTGGACTTAAACATTTTTAAAGCAGACCCTATTAAATTTTTTTTTTTTTTTTTTTGAAATATTAGAAAATTTTTTATGCCGAAAAATTTTGGAGTCAGAGTCGCAGTACAAAACCCTCAACTCCGACTCTAAAACTGCTACTCAACAGCACTGGTAATATTAACACGAAACTTAAAAACTTTCAGTAAAAGCAAAATAAATAAGTTTTAATTTTATATTAAAGGCTAATTTAACAAAAATTAAGCCAACCGATATTTTTACGTGTCGATTTTTTCGAAAAGTTTTTTTTTTTTTTTTTTTTTTTTTTTTAAATTTATTTTTATTATTGAATCTTTCTTATCGAAATTTACAATATGTATTCAAATCTTAATTCTACTTGTTGCTTATTAGTTGTTACCAGTATAACCACTAACTGCTGTATTCAAATTTTAAAAATGTCTTCTAGTTAGGCTCAAAGTATCAGTATCTTTTTAGCCTCTGGTGACCTTCGAACTGAAGCAGACCCCGAGCGAGGTAGTTAGGGTGGGCCATTAGTTTATCGATGTAACTTATTGAATATTTTTTAATTTCCTCCTGGATAGTGAGGACGTTGAGATCTCTGTGGATAATATCATTACGTATATACCATGGGGCGCAGACAATTTGTCGTAATATTCTAGACTGTCTTCTTTGAAGCTTTTGGATGTTAGATGCGCATGCAGTACCCCATAATTGGATGCCATATGTCCATATTGGTTTTATGATGGACTTGTATAAGAGAATTTTGTTGTCTAAGGACAAGTTTGAGTTTCGACCGAGAAGCCAATGTAGTTGAGCTGCTTTAAGTTTCATAGCCGTTATTTTCGCTTCAATATGACGCGACCAGGTCAAGCGTCTATCTATATGAATTCCCAAGTACTTAACATGGTTTTCTACCGGAACAGTGATGTTATTTATTTTTACAGCTGGGCACGTTTGTCTTCTGAGCGTAAAAGTTAAGTGAGCACATTTAGCCGGGTTAACCTTTATTCTCCATTTTTCTAGCCAGGCCTCTAGTTCATTGATGTGGGACTGCAGATTTTGCGATGCGACTTTTGGGTCATGGTTAACGCTTATAAATGCTGTGTCGTGACAAAAGTGACAAAGTAAAAATTAAAAAAATTGGTATTCATAACTAAACGGGATTAAAACAATTATGAAAGTATAGTCGGCCGAGCCCGAACGTATGATACCCTAAACCACTGAATTTTAAATTTAACCCATTTTTTTTCTGGAGACACCAAAACAAATTATAACTCGACATATTAGCTATCGACAAAATTACCGTTGTTAAATTTTAAGTCGATACCAATATTTATAAGGATTAAAGCTGCTTTCGGGAGTATTTACATGAGAGCTTTAGTCAAATATGGACCGATTTCAATAAATTTAAGTGGGATGACTTATGATGTTTTCTTTTCTACAAAAAAAATGTGACATTTTATTTAAAAAATATACAATTTGGTGTCTGTTTTTTTAAAAGGGTGGCTTGTTTTATTCTAAAAAACTCAATCTTTTCGGGAGCAAAATTTTTAAAAAAAAGAGACACCAAATTGCATTTTTTTAAATAAAATATCACTTTTTTTGTAGAAAAGAAAACACCATAAGATTGCAATCGAATATGTTTGGACTATATTCCGGAAAGAAGCTTGTATATGGGGCTATATGAAATTATGGACCGATTTGTTCCATTCATAGGCTTGGTTCTTGCAACAACTTGAGTTTAAAAGAGTCAATATAACATCCTCTGCTATGCTTTTGTAAATAATTTCTAATAGAGAATCGATCAAAGTATCTTGTTTAAAATATTTATTGACTAAACCACTTGCAGCCCCCTTTGATTTTGTTGGTGGAGCATCTTCTTCAAGTATTATGTTAAAGTCACTGTGTTAGAGGTAAATTAGTAAAGCTGTTGAAAAACATTTACATTAATACATTTTTGGACACCCGTTACATTTAGCTGCATTAGATTTATCCTTTGTACAATATTTTTAAAATAAACTCATTCTAAAGAGAGAAATGCACGAACTATTTTGTTTAAAAATACTGGCGTGTTCTAGAAATCAAAACGAAGTGTAGTTAAAATCGGACAAATTTTAAAACTACGGTAATTTTGTAAAAAAATTTAATTTAAATTCTTCGGTTAATCCTTTAATCGAAGTTAGCAATTTTAAATTATTCGAACAATTAATCGTCTAAACTTGTTCGATAAACTGAACTGGAATTAATGGACTGAACACCCTAATTGCGACGGTAAATTCAAGCACGAAAATTAGTGAAAAATCAATTGTTTTTTTGGCAATCTTTGTCACTTCAAAAGTATTATTTATGGTTGTTCTCATGTGCAAAATGATTAAAAAAAATTTAAAAATATTGTACATTTTGCAAATGTTTCTGAAATCTTTCGTTTGTTGTCATTAGAGTTGTCAACCGATTAAGAATAATTCGATTAATCGATCAAACAAAACCAAAAACTTGTTCGAATAATTTTAAAATGGCGATTTGCGAATAACGAATAAATCGATTAAATTATGTCGATTACTCGAACAAAAAAAAAGCTTGGAATTTGATTTATTCTTATACCTTTTTAGTGATTTTATAAAGGGTGGTGCAACCAAAACGCACGATGTTAATTGTAAACAAAACTAAAAGTTTTCTGAGAATTTTTTCAATATTTTTTATTTTAATATAAATTTCTATGAAAAATATGGGTGAAAGAAAATATCGGCCAAATGCTCGCCACGGCTTATTTCCGATGACTGAGAAATAATTAAGGTTAAATATCCTGAATAGGCAGAATAATCTCATCCTTTAGCTCTTGAATTGTTCTTGGCTTATTGACGTACACTTTTTCTTTAATTTCTCGCGCAAAAGTACATTGTTTCGTTGACTGTGTGGCAAGTGGCGCCATTCTGCTGGAACCACATATCTTCCATGCCCATATCCTCGATGTCTGGCTACAATAAGTCCGGGTATGCTCGTAAATGTATCACTGCGCTGGATAAGTTTTTTCAAATGTTTATATATTTATATATATTTATATCAGTGAAGTAGATTTGGGTCAACAAATTGTCAAATACTCCACAAAAATTATAGTCACACAATAAAAAAAATTAAAATTATTGTTTTATCGGATCGTGCCCTATGTAATCATCTCACGATAGTAAATTTCGTCAATTTCGAAAAGGTGTGGCCCGAGGACGCCGCCAGCTCAAAAACCCCACCAAACAGTCACTCTTTGCGGAAGCATCCTCTTTTCAACAATCACTTGTGGATTCTCATTTGTCCAAATGCGGTAATTCTGCATGTTAAAGAATATACTGACGTAACTGTGTGTGTAACGAAGTGCACGTAAAAGACTTCAACAATCTTAACGCGCTGCTCAATTGTGTACATCTGGTCAAATTTGTTCAACACTGAAACAAAGAAAGTTGGACAAAACTCTTGCCGTTAAGTTGTGACTTACAATTAACATCGTGTATTAGGGTTCGACCTCCCTTTACACAATGTAGGAAAGCTAAAAAATATTGTAGCCATAGCCCTGATTATAATTAATTTCCATGTTTAGTAAGCAAAACCCGTGTTAAGTACTCATAGTATTTCAAAAATATATTTTATTTTTTCCAAAGACATCAAAAATGCCCGAACTTGGTCCAGTGGAAAAATACTTAAAGAGAGACAGCAATTGTTCTATAGAAGAAACTGTATGCAGAAGTTTGAAGAAGGCTTTTCGAAAATCCAAAATATTATCGGAGTTAACATGAAAAGTTTTACGCATTAAAAAAGCAAAAGTCAAAGCGGATTTGAGAAAAAATGAAGTAGAAAATGGACGATTTTCCATAGTTGTAGATGAGGGACGGATGTATCTATTAAAAATACGGAATATTTTTGTAAAAATAATATTTTTTATTCGTTATTCTCATCGACTAATCGAATAATTTTTAACATTTAATCGTTTGATCGAACGAACAAAAACAATTATTGGAATTATTCGAACGAAGTTTAAAGTCGAATAATTGACAACTCTAGTTGTCATACACTGTTATTTACATAATTGCTTAATTAAGACACACTTGATCAATTTTCTAAAAAAAAAAAAAATAAAGACTTAAGGCACATACTACTTTTAATAATAAACGCCAAACAAACAAAAGACTTAAGGCAGAAACTTGTTGACATCAAACAGAACTACAAAGTAAATATTAAGACGGATATGATTTCAATTACAATTATTTGCACACTTATGACTAGTTTTTAATGTAATTTACCTATTAAAGTCAATTAAACTACAAGCACAAATATTAAATAAAAAAAGTAACTTAAAAAAAAACCTCACAAATTAAATTTACTAACGCACAACTGAGCAAAAAAAAAAAAACTTTTACACACCGACAAAATTCAAAGAAAACTTTTATGGTCATTATTAGTTATTATTGTTACAAAGTAGTTGGCAAAACAAGAAAAAAAAAATAATAAAAAACAACAATAAAACTGAAAACACAAATTATCATTGAACCTACTCTGCAATAATTTTCATGGTTATTAAATTATCAAAATGAAAAACTTTTAATAATTGCCATAATTATCCATCTTGCTTTGCTTTTATTTAAGGATAATTTTTTTTTCTGTTGTTATTTTCTTGTAATTTACGGCCTTTGGCTATAATTTTTAATGACTTCTAATTTATTTGTGGCTTGTTTTGAAATTAGACTTTAAGTTTTCTTTCAATTTAAACTTTATTTTAACAAGTTTAACTTGTTTAATGGCATAGAGTGAATACCCTACAACACAACGTACTTGGCTTAAGTTGAAGTTTGCTAATAACTGAAGCTTTATTGTAATTAAGGAATACTTTTTATACTACACGTAAAGAAGAAACATTTTTCAACATGATCTCCTCCAACAAAACTATTTTTAATGAAATTTTTTAACATATTTAAACCTCTAACCACATTTTTTGAAATAATGGAAAAAACTAGTCGTAATAATTTTTTCTAGATTAAAAACGACATTCTAAACACTTCTGCATCATTAGTTTTTCAATTTACCTTACCGTTTAACTTCCAGGTGAGAAAAGGTGAAATGTGCCTCGAGGCATAATTGTCGGTTTAAATGAAAAAAATTAAATCAGGTAGAAATTTTAATTTTGATGGATTTTATTTGAAAAATAGATGAAGAGGTAAAAAAAAGGTGAACAATGGATTATTTTTTTGAATGGTAATCTAAAAAACAATTTCGCGAGGTAGAACAACACAAATGTACGTTGCATACCTTGCAAACACATTGAGTTTGTGATTTGCACTTGCCATTTTTACAAAGTTGTAGCCAAACTGGAAAATGGTCTAAGCCATCATAGCGTACATCAGCGACTGGATGAATGGCTCGATGACCAACGGGAACAACTTGACCAAGTACTGGAGTTGATGGTCGTGAATTTGAAGTTGATGGTCGATCAACTAGAGTTGATGGTCGGCCAATAACGCGCTTCGAAGAATATTTGATGAGGCCAGCAGCAATTTCTTCACGAAATTTCGCCAAGTCCAACAATTTCAGGTTAACATCAGATGTACTTTTCGAATCATTAATTTTTTCCGCATGGATACGTCGATATAATAGAACAAACGAGTTGCAGCATCACGTGTTTTTGCTCTAACATGATACCTACCCATCAATCCATCCATTAAATCCACACCCCCCATGTGTCTATTATATTCTTTGATTATTTCAGGACAATCTATTTCGACATGCTGCTCCTTCTTTCGGTCGTACCTCGATGCTTTTGATGGCTGATGGTTTGGATTGACATGTTCAAATGGTTTTATGCCAACATAACTTGACGCTAAACGGACACTTTTATTGTCCTTCCAGAGCACCGTGGCAATATCAATACCATACGCCTGACCGACAAATTCAATCGAATATCCTCTTGCTTCTCTTTTTACAGCTGTATCCGATGGGAGCTTACAGGTTGCCACTCTGTTTACTCGAATAGTACCCAGACTATAAATGCCTCTGGCACGTAAATAAACTAATAGAGGTATCGAAGTGTAAAAATTGTCGAAGTATATGATATAATTCTTGAAATCAGGTACTGTTTGGCTCAAACGTATTACAACGTTGGCTGAAGAACCTAGATCTGGACAACCTGGCAATTTTTTGTTGTCGCCAGCACCATTGTATATCTCAAATCTGTAGGCATATCCAAATGAATCACATAAAACGAATAGTTTCATGCCCCATTTATGCGGCTTATTTGGCATATACTGGCGCAAGTGGTGCTTCATTTTCGTACTGCACATATGCTCATCCACGCAAAGTCGAGCAGTCTTTGGGACTGAGTCGAATCTTTTATTGAGTTGATTGGAAATATTACGCATTCGAAACAATGGGTCGTAGCCAGGCTGGCCCTTTTTGATACGGTCTTCTTCATTCCGAAAAGACAAATATCGTTTGATCAATTCTAATCGTTTGAAAATCATTGTGGTTCGAATAGGTTCAAATGCGTGTTTGCCCCAATAACTCTCAAGATTCGGATAACGGTAAATTGACATATATAAATGAATGCCAATGTATTTATAAATGTCATCAACATTAATCGAGAAACTTGTATTGATGTCCTGACTTACAGCACACCGGTTCGTTTCTTCGGCTACAATACTCATTATCTCTGGGGTAAAGAAATAAGTGAATATCTGGGCAGGTGTATCGAGCTCTCTTATTTGTTCAGGTAGTGTTGAATTACCACGAAATACCACTTCATTCACACACAATTGCATGTGCTTTTGACGCCAGACTATCTTACTGAATTCGGTGGAATCCTTGTCGATGTCTTTCAAGTCTGAAACAAATAAATACAATGAAAAATGATTAGTATTGTGTTCATAATGTAGAAGTGTTATTGCTCAAAATGAAAAACTAACCTTCCCCGGTAAAACCACCATTTGACGGTGCTACAGATGGACGCGTGGGATCAAAAGTTGGCAATGGTGATCGTAAACGTTTTTTTGAAGTTGATCTTGGTGGAATTGCCTGTACAGCAGTTGATGTTGATGCTATTGGCTCTACGATGCTCTCCATTACCACCGTTTCATTTTCTCCAAGTTTACCTGTTCCGACCTCTGGTAGTGTTCCGATAGAAGACACATTCAATGAGAGGCTGACAGCATCAATCATCGATCCGAATTGTGATGGGTCGACGTTTATTGAAAATTCTGGATCACTGAGTATTTGATTGATGGTGCTATCATGGCCATATATGGGATCAAGTTCGTAATTCGGATCATTCAATTCATCGTCTGAAGAAAACTCGCCATCGTCTTCCGACCCAGATGTCACCGAATCCATCACTTCTACGATTTCCTCGTCTCTTTTTTGACTCTTCAGCACGATTAAAATACCAGAATATGCGCTTTTTTCTGATCATAAATGATACTTTTGTCGGGAGAAAATGGTACCCTACCCGAGACTCTTGTTGATGAGTCATATAAGATTCGTTTTTTTTTATTTACCTTTAAATCACAAGCGCGAGTCATTTTTGTGTCGATTTTAAAGCGTGCAAGTGATTAATCAGTTTTTAGTCACCAAAAGTACTCAAAAAAGACCGATGATTTTTGAAAAAACGATCTTCCAAATGCTAGCAGGGTTATTCCTTAACATTCCTTTGTTTAACAAAACTGCTTGATTTTTTTTCAATCTATCATATAATTTTAAGAATATATGAAATGCACGAATAGTTATGTTCTTAACTGTATATTGTTTTTAACTTGGTCACCATTGGAAGACCAAAGGACTAAACACACAGCAAAAAATACCGATGTAAAATTAACATGGCGAAATGCTGATTGAGAATTATTTAAATTTATCATTATTTCATATTAATTTTAAATGAAACATATTAAAATACCCTTAAATCACGTCTATTTTATATTATTCACTGTTAAAATAACATTGTTCAATATTGAATCCATAAAAACCTGCTGCTGCTTCTTAACAAAGCAGAATAGAAAATTAGTGAAACATGTGTTACAGGGGTAAGTGTTTTAACTGTTCTAAAATAAATGCATATGTTGTCTCTAAAGCTTCTTCACACTGTTATATCACACTCAAACCAATTTGATTATACATGAAATTCACGTTGTTTCAACTTGAAATAACTTTGTTTCAACGTGATTCGGATTGTTATTTCAATATAAATGACATTTTGCTCTAACTTTACTGCAATGTTAAATTAACATAAATTATGGTTATTTTAAAAGAAAAAAATGTTGTTCGCAAGTTATTGTAAAATCAGGTTGAATTAACATGAAAAACGTATGAACCAAAATCACCACCGAAAAATTTTAAATCAACGTTGTTTTCGATGTTTTTAACAAATTTAATTTAAACAAATTTAAATTATAAATAATTCTTTTCCAAGGTAAGATCTAGTTTTTCTAGCATTATAGAAAAAGAATTCAACGAATTTATGAAAATTTCCAAAAAACATAAAGCAAGAAATGAAGCATAATTAATTTCCTAAACTTATCCCGCGAAGCTCTATGCTTGTCTGCAGGAAAGAAAACAAAGTCTGTGGCAGGAATCGAACCCACAATCCTGGCGCTTATACACTAGCTTGCTACCAGCTAGCCTATGCAATTTTGTTTAAAATTTTCTAGATTGGGATTCATTATTCCTTTTTTCAACTAAACACTAGAGCCATGAGCTTGAATCTCTCTAATAGTAAATTCTCTTCATTTTTATAACGACTTCTTCTACTTAACGCAAGCAACACGAACAATTGCAGAACAAAGTATGTGGCAGGGAAATGCAAGCAAAATTCGATACTATCGCGGCAATGAAATAACTCCTTAAAAAAAGAAGCCCTGCTAATTAATGTGCTGTCTTATTTATATGTTTAATTTTCTCTCATCTAGCTTTTAAAGGTGTAACACTTTTTTTTTGTTAAAAAAAAATATACATAAATATGTACAATAAGATAAATTTTTAGAATGTTTGCATCCAAAATAAGCTTGAACAATATAAACCATACTATGAAAAGATCTAATATAGAGCTGTCATTCTTTAAATTTTATTTGTTTTAACTTGCTTTTTTATCAACTTTGTCTACCAGTATGTTTTTGCACCCAACTTAATTTGTTTTTATGTTGGATAATTACAAAAACGTTATGCTTAGATACATACACAGAAAAAAATGTTGCACCAGCTAAAGCATTAATCAAAAATAAAATCGGTTTTAATTAAAAATTTAATAAAGTGAATTAAACGTTTTGTCAAGTGAATTAAACTTTTAGTCAAGTGAATTAAACGTTTTTAACTTGTTTATTTGTGCAAGTTAATATTGTCAATTAAAAGTTTAACACACTTGATTAAAAGTTTAATTCAAAGCTGATTTTATTTTTGATTAATGCTTTTACTGGTGCAACATTTTTTTCTGTGTACATATGAAAATTTGCATATTTTTTTATATTTCTACATTTTTTGCCTGTAAGTCCCAAATCTTTTGAAAATACGCACCGTATCAATGATTGATATCGTTCCTTAATAATTTATTTATGCAAACTTGCGTGTCTAGTATGTATATATGTTTAAGTGTATGTATGTGGCTCGATCTGTGTTTGAATTGAAACTATTTTAAGTTAAGTGAATGGTTTAATTTGTTAACATTACGCTCTAGATTGTGTAACATGTTTTGATAATGGGAACATGATTGCTAAGTATTTGAATTTAATTTATTTATTCTTTTAAAAGTGTATCTAGTAAAATGGTTGCAAAATAAAAATTTTATTGCATTTCCTTTGTAAATCAATTGATTGAGTAATTGTTGATAATTCTTATATGAATTATTCAAATAATTATAGGAAACTTTCAAAGTAAAATAACTATTTTGATATTTTTGAAAACTAAGATCTCAATAAAAATTGCTTTTATTTTGAAAAGCACTAACAGCACATATTAAAAGGTAAGCGCACATTTATGTGCACCCCAATAAGACATACAGATATGTTGTAAAGCAAGTGAACTTAACGTATTCGGAATGAAATATGGACTGATTTTCAACGATCAGTGCAAAACTAAAACAAATCTATTCTATCTATATATATAAAATAGGATGTGTGTATGTATGTATGTAACGTATGGACTTCACAACGGCTGGGTCGATTTTGATGAAATTTTCAGGAAATCTTCAGAATATTCAGGCGGGTGCCACTGTAAAGTCTGATTTTGATTTTCGGTCTGCGGACGGAGGGGCGTGGCAAAATCCAATTTTCATATTTCACCACCAATCACATCTATATAATTGTGACAATTTTTTCTTTAAAATGATCGCCATGTTCCAATTAGATTTACCCTCCGCCCACTTTTTTCGAATTACCTTAAATCAGAAAACGGCCCCATCGATTTGACAAATTTTTGTTTCAAATGTTCGTATTTATCCATTTTAAGTTTTGATCGAAAGAAAAACTCACCACGCCTACTTTTACGCCCACTTTTTCTATTATAACTTGAGAACGGCTTGAACGATTTGGATGATTTTTTCTTTACAATGATTGCCATGGTCCAACTTAGGTTTTTACGGAAAGAAAATTTTGCCCCGCCCACTTTTTTCGATTTACCTAAAATCAAAAAACGGCTCTTTATCTTTTTAACGGATTTTAAAAATCGAACGCAAACATTTTTCTTTATTTGGACAGGACAACGTCTGTCAGGTCAGCTAGTATAATATAAAAACAAAATACATATGAAAAAAGTAACGGCACTTTCCCTATAACTATCACGCTTGAGCTTAGTTCAATAAATTGATAAGTAGAAAAAATATCATAAAACAAATAAGCAGGTCGTACTATGATTTGTAAATTTTGTGAAAATAATTCTCATTAAATAAAATTTGAATTTTTTCGTCACTTTTCTGAAATTTAAATAGAAAAATCTTTTGTTTATAAGACAGTAAAAGCTTTCAAAATTAAAAAAGTTTAATAGAAAACGACGACCCGGTAAAAATTTTAGATAGAATGCAACCAAACCAGATCTATGTTGAAGGTAGAAATTGCCGAATATACTTCAAAATCCTACCATGCGTTTGCCAATAAATGAAGAGTAGTCAAATATGCAAAGAAACCCGTTCTAGTAGTCTCAGAAAAGAGTCAGTTATCATCAAACATCTAATACGGGCTTTATTACAAAATGTTGTTGCTGCAGGCTGACTATGAATCGTATCACGGATGATGGGAGCTTTAATGGACACAATGGACACCAATTCAAACTTTTTAGGCGAATTTGAAAAGAAATTTCCATAAATAGGCAAAGGAACTAGAAAACCTAAACTGTGGATGTTATAGAAAATGCACAAAAAACTGATTCAAGAGGCTATCCGTAGGGTACCTCAAAATATGAAAAAGCCCATCAATGTGGCTAGATATCTTTTTGTTAAATAAGCTTAAGTTGTGTATTTTAACAATTGCATATTAACTTTGATTTTTTAATACCTGATATAAATTGTTTATTACTGCTAATATATCAGTCCCTATTTTATTCCGCATACTTTATTTCAAACAAAATTTATAAAAAACAAATTAAATTGTTTTATAAGGGAAAATATTAAAGAATAACTGTAACAACAAAAAACTCAGTAAAGCTTATCGTTACGTTATAAAGCGCTTTCTGTGTCAAAAATGTGTTTCTTCAAAGTGAGAACTCGCCATATAAAAATCATGTATTCCATTTTTCTCCATTTTTTATTGGCATATTAATCGTTTGCTGAGACAAAAAAAGAAGAAAGTTGTTAGGAAAATAATCACCCCTATTGTGAATAATTTTTTCCCTTTCCCGTATTTGCGATCATGAAAAACTCCAATGAAAAAAGGCAATTCAAAGAAGAATAATAACGTGAAAAAATGTTCACGAGGAAAAATTCCCCGTATCGTGAACAGTTTTTTCCCTCGTATTTTGTTCACGTTTCCCTTAGATTTTTTCACTTTATTTTTGCTAGGGAAAAGACATGTATGTAAGTAGTTCCTCCTATAAATCGAATATTAAGGGCTAGTTGCGTTAATAAGGCACAAACAGATATATTGGGCAACAAAATGCAATACAAAAGGTCGATTGCCTTCTGATTTGTGAAGCTTTTAAAAGACGTGGTGGCAGAATTTTGAAAAATATTTTACTACATAAAACTTAAAAAATTGAAATAAGCTAACGTTGTTATCAAACTATCCCTCCAATACTAAATATTTTGCTTTATTATTTTAACTTTTCTTTAAAAAATATACATATACGTTTATATTTTTTAACAATAATTTCATTGATTTTTAATTTAAGTTTTTACATTCACTGGAACTGATAGCGTGAGCAATTTTTCTCATGAGATTCACGATTGCTTTTTTCCCTTCGAGGGAAATGAAAATTTCATAGGAACAAAAATTCCACTTTTTATTCACGATAGGGGTGAATGTGTTTGTTTTTTAATAAATACCAGGTGGCCCAAAAACAACGAAATGGATTAAATACTCTATAATTTATTTTAAAGGCAATTAACTGCCTGCCTCGAATGTTAACTTTCATTTAGAATCTATGCAGTGCGGTATTGAGCAGCAATAATCTTTTGGATTATATTCAATTCCCCTTAAGGATTGGAGATGGATAGTTGGTGTTTTAAAACAAATGTTGGTATCGAAAAATAAAGTGGAATCGATTATACATATGTACCGTCTGAGGGCATCTTATGCGCTGCAGGGACCAAATTTAAGAATTTTATTAAACCGCTATTTTTTGTGGGAGCTCCTCTAAATTGTGGAGATAAGGGGCAACTATGTTTCTACATAATGTTTAGTAGAAAAAACCAATGGATGTCGGTCATACATTCTGTCCTCCTATGGGGGATTCCTTGGCAGTTATGGGACTATTTCTCCTACATATTTCTAGTCAGTATTGAAAAATTGGTATGGGAGCGGCCTTAAGAAAAAGAGATAGCGGGTAGGTATGTTGGAAACAAATGTTTGGGATTGAAAATAAGGTAGGGCCGGTCATAGATTTGACCCGTCTTGGGGCATCCAAGGAGTTATGAGGACTATATTGACTCTGTAGCAACTACTACTTTTAACTCCATGAGCATCGAGTCCCTCTCGTCCTACCACCCATATTTAAGTTTTAAATTCAATTCATGAGCATCGAGTTCCTCTCGTCCTACCACCCATATTTAAGTTTTAAATTCAAAACATTATAAACTTGTTGGTTTGAAACAGCTTTCTAATAATTTTTTGTCCCCCTAATGAAAAAGTTTACTAATGTTGCTTTCAAAATAGTTTTGTGTTGTTTTTTAAAGTGCTTTTGAATTGTTTAAGCATCTTTTTTCTGTCATTATTGAATCCCTTTTTTGTAGCAAATTTAATTTATAAATCTTTTTGTAATAGTCCTATTGTTTTAAGCAAAAAGCATGTGAAATATTGTGGGAATAGGACTATTACAAAAATGCTTTGTAAATAAAGTTTGACTCAAAAAAGGGATTCAATAATAATAATAATATCGGGTGATTATTTAGCTATCATCTTTTTAGCAACACTGGTTTAAACAGCTGACGCACGTTTCGTGTTTTGTTTCATTGTCAAACATCTTCAGTTTGGTCTATAATTTAACCATGAATCGTCTTACAAACGAACAACGCTTGCAAATTATTGAATTTTTTTTTTATCAAAATGCGTGCTCTGTTAAGAAAGTTCATCGCGCGCTTCTTCCATTTTATGGTCAGTTTAATCGACTCACTGAAGTGGCTATTCGGTACGTTAATAAGCAGAATTTTCTATTTTGGAGTGAAGATCAGCCAGAAGCAGTGCAAGAGCAACCAATGCATCCAGAAAAAGTCACAGTTTGGTGCGGTTTATGGGCTGGTGGCATCATTGGACCATACTTCTTCAAAGATGATGCGAATCGTAACGTAACTGTGAATGGTGAGCGCTACCGTGAGATGATATCCAACTTTTGTTTGCCCAAAATGCAAGAGCTTGACTTGCATGACATGTGGTTTCAACAAGACGGTGCCACATGCCACACAGCACGCTAAACAATGGACTTATTGAGAGGCGAGTTCGGTGAACATTTTATTTCACGTTCGTGGCCGGTCAATTGGCCGCCTAGATCGTGCGATTTAACGCCTTTAGACTATTTTTTGTGGGGCTATGTTAAAACTCATTGAAGCATTTATTGATGAGATATCATGAATTTTTCTGATTTTTATGTGTTTTTTTAACTTTCCTATAGCTCTTAAGAAATCAACCTAAGAAATAATTCTTAAACAATTCAAATAAGCAAATTTGAAAAAATTGTTTGAATAATTAAATAATTTATAAAAAATGAAGATTTGGTGTGAATTCCGTTTATAATTGTCCCAAATTTAAGCGTAACTCTTTTTTTAATATATTTTTTTTTTCTTTTTTGTCAAAATAAGAAAAAAATAAGATACAGTTTAACGATCAAATATGATCATAAAGATATTAAAAAATGTATGGAAAAAGTTGCGCTTTTTAAACTTAAGCGGCCACAAAACCATTTTTTCCCGCCAATTTTTGCCTTCACTTTTTGTATCACCGTGTTAAATTATTAGAATTAAAAGTAATGAGAACAAATGTTTTTAAACCATGTTTGACAATAACTTTAAGTTTGTGTTTTTATTATTTATTGCAAGTTTATAAAACAATTAAAATATAAAAAATAATTGATTGTTAAGTTTGTTTTAAGGGTAAAGAACAGAAAATGATTTAAGTCAATAAAAAATCTAGCAACGCCTACTTCATATAAATAATTGAAACCGGATTTAATTTATTTCATAATAATTTTTTATGTTGATTTTCTGTCGATTTTATTTTTAATATGTTTTGTTTTTCATGCCACCAATAAACCAAACGATTTGAAACAGGCTTTCAAATTGAAAGTACTATTCGTAAATTGTTTATGGGAGTTGCCTTCAAGGTCGCTTCAACAAAATTTTTGCCATTTATCTGGTTGGAGTAAAACACGTTAAATGATCAGCAGGATTGTTGTAAACGGTGAACACATTTTACAGTTTTTTAAGTTTTTTTTTTTCATACTTATACAAAAAAGTATTGTTGTTTTATTTTTCATCCGTTTAATACGGAAGTTTTTGTTGTATGATTGTGTAAATGAATGAAATTGTTGTTTTTGAAAGGTGAAAAATATAGTGACGAGTAGAATTTCAAGCCTCTGTTTTTGTTTACTTATTTTTGCAACACTTACAAGAAATACAATTTTATCACCAGGAAAAAATAAGAAAAATGTGTTAATAAAAAGCAGAGTGGTGGTGGGCGATTTGGATGTAGAGGAAGAGTTATTTTGTTAAGAGATTAACGGTACTATTTTATACATCTATTCATTGGGTTTTAAAAATCGACGATAGGTCCATTTTTCATCAAACCTTCATACGAATTCTTTCTTCTATGAGTCAAATACGATAAAAGCTCATTAAAAATTAGGCAGATATTTTTAACACAGTTGGTGCTACAAGTTTAAAGAAAAAACTTTTTTGATTAACGTATGCGGAATAAAATATGGACTGACTCATTAGCAGTAATAACAAATTTAAGAGAGGTATTAAAAAATCAAAGTTAATATGCAATTGTTAAAATATACAACTTAAACTTTTTTTTACAAAAAGATATCTAGCCCCATCGATGGGCTTTTTTCATATTTTGAGGCACTCTACGGATAGCCTCTTGAATCACCTTTGTGTGCATTTTCTATAACATCCATTTAATTTTTTTTTTTTTTAATTAATTCTTATTTACAATCTGTCCAAGGACAATAAGCAAATCTGTTAAATTTTATATACATCACAGGGCTTAATAACTCCAATAAGATATTAAGCATAAAATTAACATTAAAATCTTTATCATACAGAAAATTAAATTAAATTAAACAGGTTTTTTGTAATCTGATTTGACAATGATTTACAATTTGGTGTAACAATACTTTAATGATTTAGATTTAACTTCTGAATTGAAGATCCAAAACGTGAAATCGTTTAAGTCGTCTGATGTCATCAGTAGAATCTAGTAATGAGATGGCGACAGGATTGACATGATTACTTAATTGTTGAAGATATATCTCGCTGATGGATTTTATTTCACTTTTAACTGATGTCAAGGAAAGATCATTTCTAATGGCTTTGTTTGTTATAAACCACGGTGCATTTGTTATCATTCTGAGAGTTCTGGACTGATATCTTTCGAGAATTTCAATATTAGAGTTACTGACAGTACCCCAGAGTTGCAAGCCATAAGACCAAACAGGTTTAAGAATTGTTTTATAAATTCTTAATTTGTTATTGAGATTCAATTGCGAATGCGGACCAATTAACCAGTACAATCTCTTTGTTTTGATTTTCAGTTGATCCGATTTACCTTTTATGTGGGGTTTCCAGGTCAGGCGTCTGTTTTGATTAACGTATGCGGAATAAAATATGGCTTGACACATAAGCAGTAATAACAAATTTATAAGAGGTATTAAAAAATCAAAGTTAATATGCAATTGTTAAAATACGCAATTTAAACTTATTTTACAAAAATATATCTAGCCCCATCGATGGGATTTTTTCATATTTTGAGGCACCTTACGGATAGCATCTTGAATCGCCTTTTTGTGCATTTTCTATAACATCCATTTAATTTGAGTGATAAAACATTCTAGGTTTCCTGGTTCCTATGCCTATTTATAGAAATTTCTTTTCAAATTCGCCTAAAAAGTTTGAATTGGTGTCCATTCATGAGTGTCCATTGTAAAGATGTATGATGATAACTAACTCTTTTCTGAGACTACTGGAACGGGTTTCTTTGCATATTTGAGTACTCTGCATTTATTTGCAAACGCATGGTAAGATTTTGAAGCATATCCGGCAATTTCTACCTTCAATATAGCTCGAGTTTGGTTGCATTCCATCAAAAAATTTTCCGGATCGTACTTTTCTATTAAACAGTTTTTTACTTTCGAAAGCTTTTACTGCCTTATAAACAAAAGATTTTTCAAATTTGATTTCAGATAAGTGACGAAAAAAATTCAAATTTTCTTTAATGAGGATTATTTTCACAAAATTTGCAAATCAACCTACAACCTTCTGATTCTTTTTATGATATTTTTTCTACTTATTATCAATTTATTGAACTGATAGCCTAACTATTTGGCTATTTGGATAGTGCCCTTTTTCCAATTTTTACTTTTATATTACATTTTGTTTTATTTTTGCACTGATGGTTGAAAGTCCATGCAAATTTCATTCCGCATACGTTACATTCTTAAGTCGACAACTGTAGCAGTTTTAATTCTTTAATTTTTTTTTTTTATTGCTATTACAAAATATGTAAAACCATCGATTACGTTCCTCAGAGGGTATGGACTGTATACAGGCAAGTCTGGCTGTGTTGCTGTTTTCTCCAAAAAAAAATTAAAGAAAATATAGAAAAAAAGAGGTGATTTCTCCCAATAGAAAGCACTTTTCCCGAAATGAAAACACTTTCCTTTTTTTAAATCGTTTTAACAATATTTTTTATTTAAGTATCAAAACTTGAATTCCACGAAAGGTTATGACGGCTAAACAACGAATCAACGAATCAACGACCAATGAACTTAATGAAAATACATATCGTCACCTAAAATGCAAAAGGCCGTAACTACTCAAAAATTCAAATTTGACTTTTTGATTGATTATGACGTACTTAACCGAAACACATCTACACAGAAAATCTTACATGTATACGTCCAAAAATAACGACTTTATTTCCGAAAAACAAAAGGCCGTAACTGCAACGTTAACAATTCCATAAACCAAAAAGCCGTAACTACAGTTTTCCAAAAAAAAAAAGAAGAAAAAAATCAAAACAAAGTTGCCTTTGATTCTCTTTCAATGTGTGTTATTGCGTTATTATTTTTCTTAACCACTTTAATTTAATTTTATTTTCTCGAATTAACAGCCTGTTCATCGATTTCGAACGTTAACGTTCGCATAGAAAATAACATTGAAAACAAAAACAAATTTTAGAATTTTGTTTTTGTTTCAAATATAATTTTCTATGCGAACGTCGACGTTCGAAATCGTTAAATAGGCAGTAAATTTATAAATTAAATAAATTTTTTTTAATAGTTATGAGGAATTTTGTGTTTTGTTTTAAAAGACATCACTTGTCTAAAAACTTTTTTAGTTACGTCCTTAAAGCACTATTTTCTTATCTTAACCATTTGTTTTATTTTATGCACAATTTTATTCTTGTAGTTACGGCTTTTTGGGTTCAGAAAAATAGAGTATAAAAGGCCGTAACTAACATTTCTTAAAAAGTACTTTTTTCCATTAATTTCTTTTTTAGAAACAAATCCGTCTTTGTTTTCTAAGCTTGAATCTAAAATTTGGATATTAAGTTTTAAGTAGTCTTTAATTTATAACGTTTATTCCTTTTCCTGTAAAAAACCATAAAGTGTAGTTACGGCCTTTTGCATTTTAGGTGACGATATAAAAAGTAATAAAAACTAAAAGTTAACTTCTTGATTATTGTAGCGCCATGAGATGTCAAAGTTCAATCTAATTAGACACCAGGGCTGGAAACACAATTGCCTTCCGTTTAGACGTAAGCAATATGTTTTTTTGTTTTTTTTTTTATTGAATCTTTCTGGTCAAAAATTACAATATGTATTCAAAACTTAATCCTAATTCTTATTTATATTTGTTAGCCGTTACCAATGTAACCGCTAATTCAAGTGTCAAAAAAGCCTGCTAGGCTCAAAGTGTCGGATCTGTTCAGCCTCCGGTGACCTTCGAATTTTATTAGATCCCGAGCGAGGTAGTTGGGATGGACCATTAGTGTATCTATGTATTTGACTGAATACTTTTTAATTTCTTCCTGGATGGTAGCGATGCTAAGATCTCTGTGGATAATGTCATTACGTATATACCATGGGGCGCAGACAATTTGCCGTAAGCAATATGTGTATTATTCCTAATTTATAATTTTTTCTATTTAAGCAAGTTTAATAATGATGTTTGTCACTTCCGCACTCTAAATCTTTTTCGATATTAGATTAAAAAAAAAAACAATAAGTCTTGTACGACTTGAGGAAGACGACCAATATGTTTATATGATGTATTTGACGATATCGATTATACTACCGGGTCTGAAGAATAGATTAACGTATTTAATAGATCCCTCATGGTTAATTTTCTCCATTTGCTGCCTATTGTTGTCTTAGAAAACATTCTAATGGCCAAATATACCGAGAATGAATTAAAATTTTTTGTAGGTTGGAAGGCATGCTGTAAAAAATAAACTGCATTTAAAACATATATTGTATTTCAAAGCCTTGAAAATGACTACTTAATTGGTTTTTAATTTGATAACAAGTTTTTCTGAAACCAAATTATAACAAAATCATATGTTGATGTAAAAGACGCACCCGCTAGATTTCGCAGCTAATTATCGGAACAAGTTTTGTCTTTAAAAGGAGTGAGGAAACGTTCGATGGAGATCCTTTTGGAGAATTCGACTTTTCGGTTGAATTTATCAAAGTTAGAGTTAGAAATTTCTACAATACAATCCGATATAATTCTGAAAGCAAGCACAAATGAAAATTATTTTTGGAATTTGTTACCAAAAGAAAAATATCCTTTGATGAGATGGGTGGCAATGATGATATTGTTACGTTTTTCCTTTAATAAACGCGTTTGAGTTCTTTTAATTGCAAATCCGAATAAAAAAACACACACTCATTCAACTTAACAAACTTTATTGAAATTAATTATTTTGTGCACAATTGTTAGTTACGAACAGAACCGTTTCTTAAAACAAACTAAACTAATTATACATGAGTCACCCCTTTTTATATTTCATAATTATTTCTAGAATTTTCCTGAACCTTCCTGTAATAACTATTTATTATGTTCTATAACCATTTCTAGAAATAACTGGGAAATTCATATAGGAATTATTTTAAAATAACAGTTGTGTTGAAAATTATACATGACAATTTTAAGTGACATAAAACTATAACTTACAATCAAGGCGAATTCATAAAGGTGACCGCATCATGAGATAGAGTTATGCTAGCTATCCCTTTTTTTTGAAAAATACTATGTATTTTGTTTTTGTAAAAAGTTAGAGTGACTGTCAAAATTATTTGTTGAAAATATAAAAAGGAAATTTTTTGTTTATAAAATTGGATACACAATTGCTTTAGAAAGTAAATCTTTTTCCACTATTGTAAAGTAATGGTGACTCCACTTATTCCTTACGCCTTTTTATTTCCTTGTGTTTATCTTTTAGATTCACTTTTTTATTTTATAAAATTTAAATAAGTTTTTTTTCAAGAATTTAAATTTTTGCTGAATTTAAAATTTGAATTAATTTTTTCACAAAATGTAAACAAAACTTGACATTCAGTATACACACAAAAAAATAAACAAAAAACAGATGACGTGAAAATGTCACCTTTATGAATTCGCCTTGCTTACAATATAACTTATAACTATAACTATAAATAATTCTTAGATAATTTAACTTTCGTAACAATATTTTCATTCTTTGATTCCACTTATCTATGTGTAGCTAAGTTTTCTCCATCCAATCGCAATTAGGGAGTTTTCCGACTGATGATTACCAAAGTATATCTTTGCTTAGTTTAACCCAGTTTTGGAAGATTTTGAAGAAAAATTAATGTCGATCATATCAGATTTAAGTTTGCCCACCCCTGGTTTTTAATATATGTATTACAATATTTTATAATTTGTTTTTGTTTTAAATATAATAAAAGCGTACGAAGTCTTCGTTCGAAATCGACGAACAGGCCTTGATAGAAAACTCTTATTTAACGGACACATCATTTACATTGTTAAAAAAATAAATTCATTAAGAGAAATTCAGGTCTTATGCTATGTTCACACATATTAACCCAATAAAAAATTTTATCATTTTGCGAAGCACTAATGGTACATTTAAAAAAATAAGCGCACAATTATGCGCTACGCAATAAGACATACAGAAATGCAGTAAAGTAAGTGAAATAACTCTTAACAATTTGTATAAAAAATAAATAAAATTTTAAGTGCTACGGCATTCCCTTACTACGAAGCAGGTTTGTAAGGGAGAATACTAAAAAATAACTGTAAAAAAACATTCAGTGGGTGAAGCTGTTCGTTACATCCAACAATTTTTTTATGCGCTGAATAATGCGCTTTATGTGTCAAAAATGTATTGCTTCAAAGTGGGAACTCGCCATATAAAATTCATGTCTTTCGTAAGCGCAATGGTAAGCGCAACTCTTACATTTCTCCCTTACAAACCTGCTTCGCTCGAAGCTCAATTTTTTATTGGGAAATATCAATAATTAGCTTAATTAAATATTAAAAATAATTTGATGTAACCACTAGTTTTATTAAAAATATTTTGGAAATCGTGTTGCTATATCAATAATCTAATTAATCAAAATTCTGGCTAATCGACTAAGTGATAAATGATAATTTTGATTAATTAAGATCTTAGATTAATCGATTAGTCACACATTCGTAGGATATATATATTATAATTATTGTAAATTTAAGTTGATTTTTAATAATAAATAAAAAAATAGTTCAATAACTTCTTATTAATAAAAAATGTTAAAGACAAATTCTTTGCAGAAGTCATGTTCAGCACCAGAGAACTGCAAAATCACTATTTTTCTTGATTTATTCATACGCTCAAATTTACATTCACTCTTTGCTTGCAAAACAAAGTTCAATGTTGGTAATTTTTACATCGTTTCGTACACATTTAATTTTTGCATGTATGTATTCGTTTTTTAGTGAAAGTGCTTTGTTTGTATTTTTGTTGCGCACGCAATATAACACAACTGTGTAAATTCAAAAGGAACACATTCTTATACTTTTGCATTCAAGTAGTCATTGTCCACTCGATGAGACGCTTTGTTAAAATTAACAACAATAAAAACAACAATAACAAGAATACATTGTACCTACATACAGAACTACTGTACTTTTTAAGATGAAAAAAAAGTCTGTTTCTATGGAAATTGTTTGTTCCTACATACATATGTGCGTTTAGTTTCATGTAAATTTTTTTTCTTGTACTACATAGTATTTTCTGAATGTCTTCATGAGCAAAAATTGCTTGATTTGTGGCTTTTTTGTTTGTATTTTTTTTTTTTTCTTTACCAAAACAATCATTGTCGCACCGAACACACAAACATCTTTATTAAAAAACGAAGCTAACGATGTGCATTATTTGAATGACTGCAAACCAGCAGCGAATATATGCGGTTGCGCAAGTTTGATTGTATGACCGGAAGTGAGTGTATTTGTTGCTGTTCATTTAATGCGATTTTTTCAATTGCACAAAGCCGTTCTCTGTTCAGTAGTCAAAAATATTGCTAAATAAAAGCTGAGTACAAAATTCTTATGGCTAAACATGATGAAAGTTGGCAAAATCTCTCCCCTTAATGTCTCAATTGAGAACACCTAACGCACTTAATGTCCCTTTTACAGTTTATTACTCAACTCAGTTGAGTTGAAACTTAACAGCTTAGCTTTAAAACTGCTAGTGATGAGTTGGTTTCAAATGTTTTATATTTTTTGTTAACTGCACTTACAGTTATACAAAATTGCACCATTGACTATTGACGTCAGCAGTCGTCGATGGCTGCGGGTGTAGGTCGGCAAATCCATCTGAGAAGATCGAGTGGTTGCGATCGAAACATGTCATGGTAACCTGCCGGCCAGGGTTTGAGCCCCGGCCACGGTCAAGAATGAAAGATTATCAATAACAATTTTAATTAATTTTCATGTTGTAAAATTCCTTTCTTCATAAAAATAATTTAATGAAAATTAAATTTGATGAACTTAAGCCTAATTAGGAATATTGAAAATTTTGATTTAAACCCATAAATAATTCAACAAAATAACTACAATACTAAATTGCAAAATTTCAACTGAACTAAAGTTGAGTTGTAAACCAAAAAAGAGGCATAAATTTCTCATACAAACTTTTTCCCGAAATTGGGTATTTACAGAGAAACACTCGTGATAAACTAAGTTCTTTGTACAAAAATTCAAGTACGAGTAACACTAAAACGTACTTAAAACAATCCTAAATGTGATTATGTACTTTCGACAATCAATTCCGAAATTTCTTAAAATAAGTATAAAATTCTTAAACCGAGGAAAAACAGCTTAAATTTTTCGTTGGTAGTGCACTCTGAGAGAAAAATTACAAAGTGAGCGTTTAAATATTAAAAAGCATATCATAGTTTGTTGCAGGCCCTACAACAACACCACACAAGCATCTAAAAAACGATTTACTTGTTGTGTGTAGAAACAACAAAGACACATCATTTTTATGTTAAAAAAGTAAAATTTAAAGCAAGATGTCTCATTTAGTTTATGTTTATAGTTAAATATATACGTTAAGTTTTTTTGAGCAAAAATCAGGAATGATGCTGGTGTTTTATAATTGAAATTCTGTAAGGTATAAAATGGGTAAGTAAATCAATCATATTAAAATTGTCCTTCTAATGTAACTTTTTGTTTATTTCAAGTACGAACTCGGGATTGAATCAACTTTATAATACATGCTTGAATCAAGTACATTTTGAGATTGGTTCAATCTAAGTTTTATTTAAATCAATTTCATTTTCAGAATTTTTTAAGTTCGAATTCGGTATTAAATTCATTTATAATTCTTAAATCAAGCACATTTTGAGACATCATTTTCGGATTATTTAAAAACGAATTGGGGATTGAATAAGTATTTCGTGATTGAAAGTTCGTACTTTAAATGTACTTGATTCAAAAAAATCCTTACTCACAGTGTTTTTAATACCGCTTTGGATTGACTTTAGTACGGATCGATTGATTTTTCTATTAAGTGTACCACAGCGATCGCGTATTTCATCCCTCTTGTATGAAACTCAAAATCCAAAAAATATTTCATAAATTTCTTCAAAACTCTTCATTGTATTTATCAAAGCGTTGTCTTGTTGATTTTATCAAAAATTAAATTGCAGCAAATACTAAATTATCAATTCTGTAAAATCTCTCTTTTCTTTAATCAGTAAAATTGTTGCTGTTAAATTTAATGTACTTTTACTTCAACCGCCGCTTTGTAATTAATTTACAAACACAACTTCTGTTACGCTCATGACCATGTCATGCCACATTTTTTAATTTATTTTTTTTTATATTTATGTGTTGACATTGGCCATAAAAACGCATGTATGCAGATGTTTGTTTCCATGCTGCAAAACAATTTCAATTTAATTTAAAAAAAAAGTGTGTACATTAAATGCAATTGAATAAAACACAACTGCACACTTTCTTTAATAAAAATTTATTAAAAGCTTAAGATAAATTTTAGAAAAAATTAAATAACAAATTATTATATTGTACACAATAGAAAATATTCATAAGCAAATGTTAAATACAATCAATTACCAGGGGGACCCACCTCGAAAAAGAGAAACAAATTTTATAACATTTTTAAAGAGTTTAACGTTAAACAACATTTTGTAAAAGATCTCTTAAAAAAAGTACATAATTGTTTTTTATTAATAAATAACCTGTTTCATTTATATCCTTCTTTGTATAAAGTCTACTTACATACATCTGGGTTACATAGTAAAAAGTAAAAAGTCTTTGCTATAGTCGTCTATTTCTTTTTCGACAACCCTACAATTACTTTTCCTTTTATTTTTATACCATAACAGTTTCCTTGTAAAACAACAACTCAAAAATACAATAAAAAAAAGCAATGATTTCCTACTGACCATTTAAACAATAAACCCGAAAAGAAAAAAAAAATTGTTACATTTTTATTTTAATACTTTAAACAACGCCGCCTTTATAACAATTGTGGACTACACTTTTGTTTTATTCCAAAAATTATAGTTAAAGTTTTTTATTTTGTCTGACTCTGCCTCTCATTGTACTTTTTGTTTTTGTTATTTCGAGCTTTAATATTCAAAGCTTGAAGGTGAGTGCATTTTGAAACGCCTACTTTTGAACAACGCCTTAAATAATTTCCAATAATATTTTTTTTGTTAAATTTATTGGATGTTATGGAATTTGGTACTTTCGGTTAGTTCACTTGTAGTCCAGTTTTGTTTAATGTATAACGATTCGAAAGGGCAATTTGATTTATTTTATCTTGGCGCCTTAAGAAGAATCAACAAATAAATATAGTTGAAGATTATGTTATAAAATAAGATATAAGTTGTTTTAAATCAAATTGACGAAATTTTAAAAAGTCTTTATTGACAATCTTAAGTATGCAGCCATTTAAAAGGAAATAACCTCCAGAGATATTTACATTATCGTAGAATTTTTTAAATATGGCCAGCTGCCCTCTTAAACATTTTTATTAAATTAAGCAATTACACTTTACAACACTGCAAATCCAATGCATTGTAAAGGTCCAAATTAACCATACAAGCAAAAAAGTAGATGTTTGTGTAAACTTTGAAATATTTAAATATTCACACAAACATTTATTTTACTTTTTTATTTACTAGCATTTGACCCGCTTCTTCGTAAGCGTCAGGCAGTAAGTAGCACCAAAATTAATTTAATGTTAGAACGACAATGACAGTTAATGAACAAAAAAGTACCAAAAACTTCCCTCTTATAGATTCTTATCCACTCAGGGCATTGCATCAATAATTTTATGTTTCTAGGTCCAATACTAATGGAAATTCAAAAAGTACCAGTTAAAGAACACAAAAGTACCAAAAAGCCCTCTTACAGGTTCTCAATCACTCATGACCTTGCATGTTTAATTTTATGTTTCTAGGTCTAATAGTCCCAATTCACACGTTGCAAGTCGTATTGATCAGCTTGCTACTTTATAACGAGAGTGACGAGAGGACAAGAAACGTTTCGCTCTCACTCTCTCTCGCCTATAAGGTAGCAAGCTGATCAATAAAACTTACAACGTGTGAATTTACGCATACCAACGGAAATTCAAAATGTACCAGTCAAAGAATAAAAAAGTTCCCAAAAGTTCACTCTTATATATTCTCATCCACCCAGGACATTGAATCTTGAATTTTATGTTTCTAGGTCCAATACTAACGGAAATTCAAAAAGTACCAGTTAAAGAACAAAAAAGTACCAAAAAGTTCCCTTATAGATTCGAATCCACTCATGATATTGCATATTGAATGTTATGTTTAAAGGTTTAATATAAACTATAATTTAAAAAATACCAGTTGTAGAACGAAAAATATCAAAAATTGCAGTTTGCAGTGGGGCCCATTATTTAGTAAGAATATGTCAATGAATGGAGAAAAATGTTCCAAAAATAGTTACGATTCGTTCGAATTTCGAAAAAGTATCAAATTCGTATTCGTATTTTTTGATAAGTTTCGAATGTGGTATAAACTTTGCTTCTAAAAGGGCCGAATTTCAAAAAAAGTACCAGGCACCTGTCCGCTTATTTTTCTAAAGAACAACGATAAGTATTACATTTATTTTGCATCTGTTTTAGTTTTGGAGATATAAGGTTACCGAATTGTTCGTTTTTACCTTTTCCCCCCTCTAAACATTCGAATTTCGAAAAATCCAGTCTTAGTGGATCGATTTGGGGAGTGACCAATCCCTAGTCCAAATTTCAAGTTTCTAGGGTCAGCGTTTTGGGCTGGGCGATGATGAATGAGTCAGTCAGTCAGGCAGTCACTCACGCAACTCTTTTATATATCTAGATCAGTGATAACCAAGCCCCGAACTAAGAAAGCCCCGAACGCACGCACACAAAGATATTATGTGCTTGTGTGCGGTCGCAGAGACTGATGATAGTCTGATGTTTTGAAACGAACAAAGTTGTAATATACCTGTTAATTGCCGACCGTGTCTGTGTGAAAAATACGATTATTGTCTGGCTCGCGAGTCTATGGAGTGGTTATCACTGGTCTAGATTTAGAAAAATTACAGTACAACAAGACTTTTAATCTTATATAATAGTACTGCTGATTAATATAAATTATTAATATAAGTTACAAAAATTTTTAAGCAAAATAAGAAAGTATTGCAATGTAAAAGTGCTTAGCATTGCCTAAGATTTGTATATAAGATGGGAGTTCATTCCAGAGACGGATGGCATCAACGAAGTAGTGTCTTTCTGATATTAGTTTGCGGTATCGAATGGAGTTTTTTTTTTGTATCCTCTATTGGAATTTGAAAACGTTAGTCTTATGTGAAGATACTTATGTTGATTACTATTAATAGTTTTGTGTAAAAATACTAGAGTGCGGCATTTTAGTAGGTTTCCAAAAGGTACATTAAAGATTTGGTAAGAAAACTGTGATATTCTACTGTATCTAGTTCCACCATAAATATATCTTGCAACATTATTAAATGTCACTTTGAGCTTATTCTGGCATAGTGAATTGCAGCTAGAAAAAATTTCACAGCCATAAAGAAGTGTCGGCAGTAAAAATTTCTTGGCAAGAAGCATGCGTATATTGAATGGAGTGAAATATTGAGTGGTTCAAAGATTGAAATGAAGTTTACGTGACTTGACCAGGTTAGTTTATTATTGATTACAATTCCAAGGTGTTTTGCAGTATCAACAATGTCAATTACGGAATGCCCAATGAGTATTGGTGGTCGTTTTGAGTATAAATAGCTGTTTTTGCTTATCAATATTGCCTTGGAGTTTTTGCGTTTAAACAAACACCATTTATCAAGGCCCATCTATAAACTTTATCAAGATCATGGTTTACCTTTTCGATGCATTCGTTGATACTGGATAGCGAACAGCTAATGAAAACTTGTACATCATCTGCGTACATGCGAGTTCCACAATAACTGACTCTAGACGGCAGGTCGTTGGATTAAATTGAATACAGAAGAAGACCCAGAATTGAGCCTTGCGGTACACCTCTTGTTCTCAAACAAATGTCAGATTTTTCAGATCCAGAGCATACAAATTGAGTTCTGTTATGAAGATATGACGAAATTAATTTAACAGCAGTGTTTGAGAAATGGCACATGTGTTTTAATTTTTGGCAGAGTACAGTTCGACAGTATCAACTGCCTTTGATTGATCAAGTAAAATAAGAAAATATATCATGCTATCATATTTGATCGTAGTTCCTCACAAACATTGATTAATGTAGATATACAGCTATGTTTGGGTCTGAAAACAGATTGCCTATCAGATAGCATTGATTTATTATATAAGTACTTTGTCATTTGCCCATGGACTAATCTTTTAAAAACTTTTGACAAATACGGTAGTTTTGCGATAAGTCTGTAATTTCCATATTAATGGGAAAGTTGACGTTGTTATTATTGTGTTCATCAAGTGTGTTAATTGTAGGAGTATATATGGAGTTATAAGTTAAATAAATATAGGATGGATACCATCATGCCCAACCGAAATGACTTTATGTCAAAAATGGACTTCAGGACTTCTTCCTGGGTAGAAACTTAAATCTAACCTGGTGTTCATAATTTGTAGTGCTAGTATTACAAAAGGCATTAGTAGAGACATAGTACGTGATATAAGCATCAGACATTGGTACACTTGAATATTCCGTATTAAGTTGGTTTACTTCAATTTTTCTCTCATCATGTATATAATTTTTACCAATGCATATTGACCGGATTTCCTTCCATTTCTTCTTTGAACTAGTAGCTGATTGAAATTTTTCTTTATAGTACATATTTACATTTTGCAGCTCTGATCTTTATGTTTATGAAAATATTGTAAAGTTCACTGGTTCTACATCTTTTCCACCTTTCATATGCTATAGTTCTCTTAGCAATTGATGTTTTTATATTGTTGAAAACCAGGGGTTGTCAGCCTTTAGCTTCTTCGCTTTAACCATACTTTTTTTCATATATTTGTACCCAGCTAGCATTTTGTAGAATCATACAACCTTTTAGTATCATTCACTCTCGTTCTGATACTCTCTCTCGCTGATACTCCTGTTGTGAGTAAATGGTACTCTACCGATGAATCACCTTCAAAAATCACTTGTGATAGAATTAGCTGGTTCCTTTTTGAGCATAGTGATAAATCAGTTTTAACCCAGTCAGCATTTGCATGATAATTTTTTGTAAAAATTACCTCAATGAGTCTTCTCAGATTGCTTTTGATGATTAAAAATTTTGTAATCGCTTGAGCGATTAAAAAAGGATTTATATATGTATGGCTTATTTATTTGTTCAAATAATGATTTCTAAATATTTTGAATTTAAAACTAATTTATCACCAGAGCTGTTGAAAAAGGATTCACATGTGATTTATCTATGTGATCAAAAAGGAATCAAAAAATTGTATCACAAATAATTGTTTGAGTTGATTCATCTTTAGGGTGGTATTTTCTCACAACGAGGGTATCATTTATGATCGAAAAATTAGTTCATATATGGTTTTATTAGTGAAGATTATGATACAAAATGCTAGCTGGGATCGAGCATGTTTTGACACCTTTCGATTGCTTCCGTCGTGTGAAGTCACTGGTTTATGCAGATAAGTCTGTCGTTGAGGTCAATATTGTTGGTGCTATTCGTGATCGAAAAAGTGGTCCAACATTGGACGTCCAGAATGAGGTTCGCCAAGAACGGTGGGGTGCAATAACCTCACATGAAATAAAGTCACAGTGAGTTTATTTCCACTTCAAATGGCAATAAAGTCACGTGATGTTATTTCCAAACGCAAATGAAATAAATTCACAGTGAGGTTATTTCCATTTTAGTAATTTTATACAAAAAAAAGTGAGTTTATTTCCATTTATAATAAAACCAACAAAATAACAAATCAATACTACATACAATAGAACATAAATGAATGGATAAGCCTGAAAATAAAAATGAAATCCTTAGTTATCATTGGAAAAATAAAAGCTAAGATTTTTTCCCTTTTACGAAATATTTCCTTCTCTATGTACATTCTTGAAGGTATAAACATTCCGTAAAAGGGAAAATCCTTAGTTATCATTGGAAAAATAAAAATTGGCTGTGAAGAAAGTGTCATGTCTCGTATAGCAGAGCAAATAGTTGGTGAAGCGAATAAAAAAATATGAGATTATTACTCATTCACAATAATATGTTGTGATGTTATTACCAATCTGAAATTTTTAAAATGTGATTTCATTTCATTTTTAAATGGAAATAACATCATGTGAGCTTATTTCCAAATATGATGGAAATAAACTCACTGTGAAGTTATTGCCAGTGAGGTTATTGCACCCCACCGCCAAGAACAACTACCGTGCTTATATGCCTGATTTTTTTTTTCTAATATTAAGATCCTTTGTCCTTTTTGCCACAGATATTTTGACTTAATTTTTTACCTGCAGAATTAATTTAAACATCTCGATTACTCATAAATTGTTCTCCTTTTATAAGATTTTTAATGCAAATTTCTGAATAAATTAATTTGATTTAATCAGATAAAGTAATTTAAACAATACATTAAAACCCAACTTTTGTTTTATTTAACATTAAATAGTAGCACTGCACACTCGTGTCTTTTCAATATTTCCATTTTCAATAGTTATCTGATTAACACATCACTTTCAAATCTTAAAATTGATCAAATTTATTACTCATTTAAAATGTTGACATTTAATTTGTCAAGCAAAATATTTCAATACACACCCTTTAACAGATTTCAAAAAGAAAAAGAAGTGAAATACACTTGACGTGCTTTTCAATTTATTGGAAAAACAAAACGATACCATCACCAAATGCCAACAAATTTATACTTGAAATTATCATCGATTATGATGACATGGTTGCTCATAATAAATCATTCAATAATACAGCAAAATATCTGATATTATAGTGAATTTCTAGAGGGAGATGACAAATAATTTTATTTCACTTCATTGATTGACTCGTGCCAAGAAATAAAAACAGCCATCTGACCTTACACCTTGCAGTCTCAGCCT
Source organism: Pollenia angustigena (assembly GCA_930367215.1). Lineage (NCBI taxonomy): Eukaryota > Metazoa > Arthropoda > Insecta > Diptera > Polleniidae > Pollenia > Pollenia angustigena. The sequence goes on along the minus strand of OV884057.1, from coordinate 179,334,408 downwards.
CAACCGCAAGAAAATGAAAACAATTGCAACATCTTTTCAACAACAAAGAAATAACGTTTGTCGTGCTTGAGCCACATAAAAAAGTTTAAAATGAAAAATATTGTTGGTGCCTTTTTTAATAATTTTGCAAATTTTTTTTTATTTAAAGATATAAATCGTTTTTTCGCGTTTGAATGTTGTTGCTGATCTTTTAGGGTTTATTGTTTTCATAGTCAATATTAATGATGCATTGATTTGTTTCTTTTGCTTTAAATAATAAATTTTACCTACAATTTTATGCAAAAAAAAGTTTATATTTGTTTTTCAATCAAATAGAAAACACTGGACAACAAATTTATAACAAAATAAAAATTATTTTTAGCAACAATTTCAATACTAAACCAAAATATTTACAGTTCAGATTTGTAATGCAAAACCTTTCGGAATATGTCTTAAACTTGAGAATTATCGGTTTCATAACGGTTTTTTTATAACGGCTGAGGCTGAGCCCACTCCATTAAAAGACAAAACTGTTTTTTTGACTAATACGACAAAAGTTCTTATGCGACCAAACGAAAAAAGACAAAAAACTATGTTGCATTGCTCTCTGATTTACGGCTTTCTTTTAAGACAAAAACTTTATAAGAGGGTTTTTTTTGTGTAGACTTGCATCACACAAGTGTCCTTGATATTTGCATTTTCGATGAAAAGCTTTCAAAACTCTTACAATTTGCTATTGTTTCTTTGCAAAGTACTTACAATTTATTGTTCTTTCTTTGTAAAGTAAGCAGCAAGTATTGTGGTCGATCTGTTTTGCTGTTGTGGTCTCGTTGGTGTGAAAGCACAAAAGCTCTCTTGTAAAAGCTTGCCCATTGGGCATATGAGCTGGACGTAACAACTCAGTTGAGTTGAAAATAAAACAACTGGCTGTGTTGAGCTGTAATTTTTTTGACGTTTCTGTTGGCAGCAATTTAGCAAAGTTGTAAACCATAATACAAATCGTTAGCTAAAATGCAAAAAGGCGCAACTAATAAAAATATAATTTTTCAGGAGAAGCAAAAAACTTTATAGAAACATGCAGAAAACATGCTTTGAAAACTCATCCATTGAAAATTTCAAACAATGTTAAAAGGAAATCATTTCATTATATTTTGAAAAAAAAAAAATGGGTTATTATGTAATTTTGCATTTAACACAAATAATCATGTAGTTACGTCCCTTTCGTTTTCGTTGATAGAAGCGTAACTTTTCAGAAGTGTAATTGTCAAAACATGTAGTTCAATTTAAAAAAAAAAAAAAAAAAAAAAATGGCATTCATAATAACCAATCAAACTAACGATTTTGAATTTTTTGTTAATTAAGCCTTTTTGCATTTTAGCTAACGAAATATTAAAAAATTACAGCTCATCTGAGTTGAATTGAGCTGTGAACCGTACACAGAAAAAAATTTTGCACTAGTAAAAAAAGCATTAATCAAAAATTAACTTAGTTTTAATTAAAAATTTAATCAAGTGAATTAAAGGTTTAATCAAGTGAACTAAACGTTTAATTGATATTATTAATTTGTTTACTGGTGCAAATTAATATTGTCAATTAAACGTTTAATACACTTGATTAAATGTTTAATTCACTTGATTAAACGTTTAATTCAATTGATTAAATTTTCTATTAAAACTGACTTTATTTTTGATTAATGCTTAATCCTGATAAATATTATTTTACTATTTTCGGTCCTTGATTACTGCTATCCTCCATGCATACATATGTCGCTCTAACAGATCGCATTAAAGTCTATTTAAGTTTTAACTATATAGAATTTGACTCGAATTCAACACAGAAACCAAAATTAAGTAACCGCTTTTTTTTTGGAATGCTTATTTGCAGAATATTGAAGCGTACGGCCAGAACTTACTATAAGACCATGGCATTTTGGTAAAACTAGGCACAAGTATCCCTTATATTAACCTTAACCTAACAAGAGAATTGTGTAGTAATAGAACTTTTAGTAAAACTTAATCTCACTAAAAAATTTGTAAAATAAGGCCCGCAATTGACTCTAGATTCCAAAAATGGCTCAAACTCGAAAATTGTTTGTTACACACCCAAGGGGTGCAGGGTACAATATGCTTGGGCTTGCATTGCTAATTTTTTTTACTCTTGTTCAGCTGTACACAGAAAAAATTCTCGCTCATTTGTTTTCAATTAAAGCATTAATCAAAAATATCATTTAAAATTGACATTTCGAAATGAGCAAGGAGCTGCCGTTACGGTGAATGGCAATCCCATACGTCCAGCTTATTGGAAACAGTTTTAAACAAATTGGACCGATCGAATGAACGATGTAACTCGTATCCGAGGCGGACATATGCTGGAAATCATACTAAAAAAATAAATGCCATAAACTTATCTACCAGCAGCCGTATTTTGAAATTCGCTTAATCTAACTCGCTATTGCTAAAAGTCTATGAAGTTGATTTAGCAATTTTTGGCTACGAACGCAAAACTGTAACTGTAACTGCATTGCTAAATTTGGCAACGACATACAAATTTAATTTGCCACAATTTCAGCTTTTAATGTTGTCGCTAAAATGTTTAAATTTTGTTTTCTCTAAGGCATTTTAGCGATCGAGATTTAGCTTAAGCTAAGCGAATTACAGAATACGGCTGTAGACTATAACAAAAAAATAATCATTCCAACAATATTTCTGTCTTGTATTATCATTAACGTCAGCGATAGGTAAATTCCGGCCGCCGCTTTTTCTGTTTTCCTTTTTATAACGTTCGTTTTTTCGTTCACATTGAAAATAATTTCACAACAAATTATGTAGAATTCATACAACGCATACAATCGCAAAACATAATAGTTTAGGGTGCCTAACGCTGATTTAGGTTCTCCCTTTAGTTCCTTTAGAAATTTGTAAGCACACGACTATTTTTATAGAAACATTCTATGTACATATCGCTCATTTTCTGCAAGAGCAGCATAACTCGAAAAAATCTATTTCTAGATAAACGCATTTAAAGTTTTTGAGTTGTTCTAACTGCTTAGAAAAAAAGAAGACACATTCTCCTCAAACTGGGAAAGTATATAAGATATAAAGATGAATTTAATACACAATATAAAAGCGAAAAACTCTGCATCTCTAACTCCTAAAGTTTATTTTTTGAGTCTTGCAGCAAATGAGCGATATGTTTAAAAGATTTTACTAAAAAAAAATAAGATTCTGTGTATTAGATTATACTCTTAAAAGTATTTTTCGTTTAAATTTTTGTGTTTAAGAATATTTTCTATAAAACCTTCCGTGCATTGCGGTATTTCTTGTAAATTATTGACTTTGATAATTAAAATATTTTATATAAAAATTCTTTGTATCGGGTGATTTTTTAGCTATTATCTTTTCGGCAACACTGGCTTAAACAGCTGACGCACGTTTCGTGTTTTGTTTCACTGTCAAACATCTTCAGTTTGGTCTATAATTTTACCATGAAATCGTCTTACAAACGAACAACGCTTGCAAATTATTGAATTTTATTATCAACATGCGTTCTCTGTTAAGAAAGTTCATCGCGCGCTTCTTGTGTTCAGCGACGAAGCTCAATGGGTACGTTAATAAGCAGAATTGTCGATTTTGGAGTGAAGATCAGCCAGAAGCATTGCAAGAGCTACCAATGCATCCAGAAAAAGTCACCGTTTGGTGCGGTTTATGGGATGGTGGCATCATTGGACCGTACTTCTTCAAAGATGATGCGAATCGTAACGTAACTATGAATGGTGAGCGCTACCGTGAGATGATATCCAACTTTTTTTTGCCCAAAATGCAAGAGCTTGACTTGCATGACATGTGGTTTCAGCAAGACGGTGCCACATGCCACACAGCACGCTTAACAATGGACTTATTGAGAGGCGAGTTCGGTGAACATTTTATTTCACGTTCGGGACCGGTCAATTGGCCGCCGCAATTGGGGCTATGTTAAAGCTATACACACATTCAAATGACGCACTGGAAGACAACATTGAAGCATTTATTCATAAGATACCGGCCGAAATGTTGGAAAGAGTATGCCAAAATTGGACTAAGCGGATGGACCATTTTAGGCGCAGTCACGGTCAACATTTGGGTGAAATAATCTTCACTCAAACATTAAATTTTATGGACCGTACTATTGATTCACATAAAGATTTCATGAATTTTTCTGAATTGTATGTGTTTTTTTTTTTTAACTTTCCTATAGCTCTTAAAAAATCACCCGATATAAGAGTGTTTACTAAAGAAGTAGTGTGTATAAGATAATTTTGATTAGAAAATTTTATTCATTAAAGTAAATGACGTAACAAATTTTATATATCGAGCCCTTTAAGCGAAAATAACGTAAGCGCCAAAGACCAAATTTTACAGGAGATAGTTTTTTTAATTTTATTTCTAAGTCCCAATTCACATGTTGCTAGTCTTATTGATCAGCTTGCTACTTTATAACGAGAGTGAAGAGAAGAAAATAAACGTTTCTCTCTCACTCTCTTTCGCCTATAAGGTAGCAAGCTGCTCAATAAGACTTGCAACGTGTGAATTGGCACTTTTGAATTTTGTATGAAATTTGTCGCTTACAATAAAATTGTTTTTGCTATAAAATGGTAACGGTACCTTATGTGACCATGAAATTTTAGGAGATGAAGCTAGTGTTGCCAATAAAGTCATTTATTAAAAAAACGAAAATTGAAAATGATGTCGCTTACGTTATTTTCGAGGTTAGGGCTCGATATGAAGGTCTGTAAAAAAGACACGTGATTATAAAAAAAAAACTTTTGTTTTCCGGTGTTGTTAATTTGCGATTAAAGTTTTGTTTTTTTTTTTCCTTAATAATTTATTTAAAAAAATAATTTTTAAGTTTTTTAATAATAGGCGATTGAAAGGTGTGGTTGTTTTATTTAAAGAAAAATCATAAACAAATCATAAGAAATCTAAAAACATTAAGGAATTGTTTGCAAAAAAAAAAAACAATTTAATTGTTTATTTAAAATATTTATTTTTTTATTTTCATTGATTTAAAAAAGGTTAATGAATGTTGTTGGTGCTGTTTTGTTTGCAATTGTTGAATAAAGAATTTTAAAATTTTAATGGTCGTTAAAGTTAAAAACACTCCCTTTTAATTAAAATCCAATTTTTTTGGGTTAATTGTACTTGTTAAATTCAAACAAATCCATGTCAAACTTTTTCTTTTTAAAAACTCTTAAACAAATTTTTAAGGCAATTGAAAAGAAATATAATTTTATTGAAAAGAATTGTAATTTTTACAATCTAAAATTCAAATAATTTAATTAAAAATAGTCATAAGTGATGGTAATCGTAAAATTGTTTTCATTTTTCTCGAATGTTTTAATGAAGCTTGTGAAGGAATTTTGATTGTAGTTTTTTGTTTTAAATTTTAAAAACTATTTTTGATTTTTTTTTTAATAAAGGCTGGATAAATTTTGAAATTCCTTTTGACGCAAGAGATGAATCACTAAGATTAAATTATGGCAGACATTTGCATGTTAGCTTTGCACTGCGTCGCTTATTTAATAATTTTTTTTTACAATTTTTTGCTGAATTCAATTAAAAACAAGTAAGAAAGTATAGTCGGTCAAGCCCGACTATGTGTCCATATAAATATAGATTTATCTATGTTTATAAACTTCATGAAAATCGGTTTGAAAGTTTGTGAGAGGCAGAAATTGTCCCCTACCTCCCCTTGTGGTCCTATTTTTGAAAAACTGTATAGCTTATGTGTCCATATAGATATGGATCTATCTATGTTTTCAATTTCATTAAAATCGGTTTGAGAGGCAGAAATTGCCCCTATCTCCTCTCGTGGTCCTATTTTTTAAAAATGCATCCCTTTAGTGTTGATTAAGATATAGCTCTATCTATGTTTTAAATTTCACTTAAATCGGTTAGATAGTTTCTGAGAGGAAGAAATTTCCCACTATCTTCCCTCGTGGTCCGACGATTCGGCAAATTTTCAATACCCATGTCCTAAATTTTATCAAATTATCTTCAAAATTGCGACCTGTACTTTGCGCACAAGGTTACATTAACAGCCTGTCAGCCAGCCAGCCCGCCGGACATCGTTAGTTCGACTCAGAAAGTGATTCTGAGTCGATCGGTATACTTATAGGTGGGTCGAGGACCAATATTTTAAGGTGTTACACACATCAGCACAAATGCATAATACTCTCTCCACTATTGTGGTGTGGGTAGAATACAATTTTTTGTTCAAAATGTGTAATAAAAATGGTTTTAATTAATTTTTTTAAATTCCTGTTTAAATATTTATTTTACAATTTGTTTTAAATAAAATTCCTTTTAAAAAGCCCACTAAAAATTTAAATATAAAATTTGTTCCAATAAAATGTGCCAGTTTAAAAACTAAATTAAGTCCAACTAGAAAGGAACGTGTTATAGTTTTTTTTTTTTTTTTTTTTTGTTTATGACCAAAAAATATTTAATCACGATATAATTTTTTATAAGGATGTCGTAAATGGAGATTAATTACACACCACAGGGTATGGTTCAGATGAAACAGAAATAGAAACATACAACGACATAACTTAATGGCACGATTTTTGAGGCCTCTCACCCAATCAAATAAAATTTTTAACTGGCACAGCAAAAAAAAACCTGCAAATAATGAAATATAAAACCCGAATTAAAGTTTTTTTTTTCATTTGATCCAAGTATGCTGATTTAAAAACAAATCATAAGAAACACATTAAAATTGTAAAAGACTATAGAAAGACACATTTTTGTTGCATTCAACGTGCCTTAGATGTGACCGAATAAACAGCAAGTACGAGTTTAGTTAATGTTTGCATTTAAACATAAATTCTAACTAAAGTCTTGACAAAAACTACAAGAAATAACACGAAAGAGCAAAACAAAATTCAAATATAAAGTTTTGCACCCCAATGGCCGAACAAACAGCTTTACAGCGAAATCGTTTTTATTCCAATACACCATTTCTAATGGGTTTACTAAAACGACCGAAACAGCAGCTGTTAAATTGCCATCAGTATTAAATTAGATTTTGTTTTTAATAATCGTTATGATTAAAAAGAAATTAAAATTTTTAATTAAAAATTATTTTAAAAAAATTAAAATTATTAATTAACTACAATTACAATTTGGCAGCTCAACTCCAAAACTTGCTTTTTTATATTTTTGAGTGTTGTTGAACTTAAATATGAAATAAAATGTTTATCGCCACGCTTATCTGGTGTGGCACGATGATTCAAATCACTTTTCGAAAATAAACAGAATATTATTTAGCGTACGGCTCACAAACAGAAACGATATATAATTTTTTAGTGCTTGTATTTTAATATACAACCCTTCATACCATTCATGATGTTCTGTACTTTACTATACCACAGAGCAATTGCAGTGGTTCTGTAGCAGAGAACTGCAAAATCACAATTTTTCTTGATTTATTCATACGCTAAAATTTACATTCACTCTTTGCTTGCAAAGTTCAACGTTGGTAATTTTTACATCGTTTCGTACACATTTGATTTTTGCATTTATTCGTTATTTATTGAAAGTGCTGTTTTTGCATTTTTGTTGCGCACTCAATATAACACAACTGTGTAAATTCAAAAGGAACACATTCTTATACTTTTGCATTCAAGTAGTCATTGTCCACTCGATGAGACGCTTTGTTAAAATTAACAACAATAAAAACAACAATAACAAGAATACAATGTACCTACATACAGAACTACTGTACTTTTTAAGATGATAATAAAAGTCAGTCTGTGTCTATGGAAATTGTTTCTAGCTACATATCGACCCCTAACCGCGAAAATAATGTAAGCGCCAAAAATCAAATTTTACAGGAGAGAGCTTTTTTGTTTTATTTCATATTAATTTTGTTTGAAATTTGTCGCTTACACTAAAATTGTTTTTGCTATAAAATCGTACCGGTACATTATGTGACCATGATATTTTAGGATATGATGCAAGTGTTGCCAATAAAGTCATTTATTAAAAAACACGAAAATTGAAAATCATGTCGTTTACGTTATTTTCGCTGTTAGGGTTCGATATGTGCGTTTAGTTTCATTTAAATTTTTTTTTCTTATACTACATACATAGTTACTGCTGAATGTCTTCATGAGTAATGATCGCTTGATTTCTGGCTTTTTTGTTTGTTTTTTTTTTTTTTTTTTCTTTACCAAAACCAAGGTCTATCCAATAGGTCTGCGCAAGAAGCCAGATGTTTACTTGGTTTATTCCTCAACGTTGTCGAAAGTTGTTTACATTTTCCTAATACATGTGTATTTTTGTTTACGTTTTGGTTATTTGCCACACATACATGCACACAAATCACATTTTTCCTTTTGTTTTCCCTATGTAGTAGTAAGATTTTGACAACGGCGGGGAATGTTACACAAACAAAATGCCTGTTGTTTTTTGTATTGTTGTAGACAAGGTTGTGAACTATTTCTAATTAAAAAGCGCCGTGGCCCCAATCAAAAAGCGCTAAAAAGCGCTAAATAAAATTTAAAAAAAAACTTAATGAAATGTTTAAGAAACAAGTTTAATTAATTACATTGGCCGTCAAAAAATATCGTTTGAAATAAAAATATATAAAATAAGATTTGTGCGATTTTGATCTTTTACAATGATTATTTTTGACCATATGGCGACCATTTTTTCATGCAAATTAGTGTGTACACTTTTTTTTATCAATTATCAGAAATCTAGGTATATTATGAATACAATAAAGCGAGAAATCATGAAGATCAGTAAAATCAGCACGCTAAATTCAATTAAAATCGCATAATTAAGTTCTCTACCCCGACTTTTTTTGTTTTTTGCAGTGCAGTGTTAATAAAACATTAACATTTTTAAAAAGGCTTTTCTGATATTTCAGGAAGAGTAAAGTAATATAATTTCAAATATACCCTAAAAAAATTATTTACTAAATCACCAGAAAATATATCTTGAACCAAGAAAATTTTGCACCATTCTCGTCAAGCCAAAAATTTCTTATTGTAAGCCTGAAATTTTTTCATAAAAAAGTGTAGTTTAAGAAAACTTAATAAAAAAATGAGAAAATTTTTTGATTGATATGTTAACATGTCGATCTAAATAAAAATTAATTGAATCAAACCAAGTTTTCTTGAGCGTTTTCTGAAAAGTTTAAAGAAATCGGTAGCATTTGTTTCTTGATGCAAGAAATTCGATCCTATTAAAATATCAAGAAAATGAGACTAATATTAAATAAATGCTGAATGCAGTTTTTGATCATATACCAAAAACATGAACTTTTGAGCATGACAAAATGTTTCTTTATTAAAGAAAGTTTTATTTAATACAAACAAAAAAAGTTAGTGGATTACTTTAGAAAATAAACTTCTTTCCTTGTATAGTATGCATTTCAGAGTAAAGTATATGTATTTAAAAAACGGAAACAAATTTTGGTTTTTTGTGTCTTGATTTAAATGTTTGCAAATAAAAGTACAAAAATTTTGGGTATCAATAAAAGCGCTAATTTAGCGCTCTTTTTTTAAAAAGCGCTAAGGAAAAAATATGCGCCTTTTCGACAGTTAAAAACCGCTAAATCTAGCGCCAAAGGCGCTAAATTGGCAACTCTGGCTGTAGAAGTAAGCAGACCTATTGGATAGGCCTTGACCAAAACAATCACTGTCGCACCGAACACACAAACATCTTTATTAAAAAAACGAAGCTAATGCCCAGCGGGAAAACTCAGAAGACCTTCTTACTTCAGGCCTTTTTAAAGGCCTTCTTAAAAAATTTTTTGATTTAATTACTATTCTTACGTAACTGCTAAAGAATGCCGAATAGAAGGCCTCGGCTCTTTGGTATGAGAAGCGAGAAGAGAGGGAGTAACATTTTTTGTTTTGTTTTTTTTTTGCACAAGCAAAAGCAAAAGAATTCAGATCCCTTTACAAAAACAAAGTAACATATGTTGTAAATCATTTAGTTGAAGTGGAAAAGAGAAAGAGTAAAATTTTTTGTTTTGTTTTTTTTCGCCAAAGCGAAAGAATTCAGATCCCGTTATAAAAACAAAGTAACAAAGTAGGTGCATATTAAAATACAAAATAAAAACAAGAATGTACATAAATAATTTTAGTTGAGTTGATTTGAGGAAATATTCCTTAATGTTTTAGACCCCTTCAATATGACCTTTAATGCATTTGTAGAAGGATGGTCTGAAAGGCCTTTTACGAGCCATTAATTGAAAGGCCTTTTAACATACCTTTCTTAAAAACCCTTCAAGATAACCTTTTTGCTAAGGCCTTTTGAAAGTCATTCTCTGGAAACCCTTCTAAGAGCCATTTATTTGAAGGCCTTTAAGAAGCTCTGGGGAAGAAAGGAAAGCGGAACGCCTTCTCCGCAATGACAACGCGTGTAAAAAAGATATGAGTATGGAATGGAGCGAGAAGGCCTTGTTTATCCAAAAGAAGGAGTACAGAGGCCTTCTGGAAGGCCTCCGTACTCCTTCTTTTTCCCGCTGGGTGATGGTATAAATCAGGGATTTCCATTTCTTTGAACAATTGTGTACACCACTACTAACACATATTTTTATGCTCTTCAATTCAGTTGTCGATGTGACTTCGACAATTGTACATGTCTAGCGGATGCTATATTATTTTGTTCCAGCTTACACTCAAAAAATATTGTGCGGTCAAAAATGCTTTTGGTAACATCCAATGCCTTGCATTAGAGCGACTCACCAAAAAAAGTGCTCGATGTACCCTCCTAAAAATGAACCTTGGACTTTTTTAAGATGACATTTTAAATATTTCGGCTCCAGCTTTGACCTCTCGTGAGCTGGACCAGTTTGAAAAAGGGTCTATTTTTGCATGTTTTGTTAATTTGAGAATCTTTTTCCTTGCCAACTTATACAAATTGGGTATCATAAGAAAGGTTCTTTTAAGGCGTGTTCAACTGTATATACAATTTGTCCAAGGACGATCATCCATGTCCTTTTTTAAGGATTTTCTGTAAAAAACCGGTTTTTGAATTTTTTGTTCGGGGTTGCTTGTAATAAAAATGCCAAACTAACATATTTAAATCTTTAGTCGATTTAATTAAATACGTGTTTCAGCTTTTTTTGAAATTCGTGCTAGTTCGCGTTTTGACAAAAATGCAATGGGGTGGTAACCCTTCGTTTTAAATAGGGCAATATGGGTAACAAACTTTTTTTTTTTTTTTTGTATGTAAATAATATAGATTTTTGCAAATTATATGCATTTTACACCGTGCTCTGGAATATATATAAATGCAATTTTTTAGTAACTCTAATATGATAGCGGATTTAGTTTCTAGATCATGTATGGATGAAAATAGGACTAAAGAAAGAAAAAAAAATGATCCACGACTTTTTGGCGGCATATTTTTTCGCAAATTAAAAAAAATTTAAGTCGTGGATCATTTCATTAGCATCATTAGGTTTGCTTTCCTGATGCAGCGCGCAGGCAGTACTGCATTTAACAAAGTGGAGAATATATATTACTATAGATATTATGACATACCTATTATGTATAATTTTTTAATTGATTTGTATTACTAATATGTAGTGGTCTAAACTAAAAAATGTACTTCATTAAATTTAGCTATGAATCCTGCAGATGTTGCCATTTATTCTTGAAAATTCTTAGTGTTTGGGAGTGCAATGGTGTAGGCTGAAAAATTTCAAAATGTCTAACAGTCCTATGTGGAAGAAGCTGATAGCCACACTTATTATAGGTTTTATTTAACATAAGTATATGGATTCAGTTCTTATCATTTTACAGCACTTTTTTATTTTTTCTTATGCAATACTAAAAATTATTATTATAAATTATTATCTGTTCACTAATTCCACTAACACCGTGGTAATAGTTATACAACAGATTACCCAGTTTTGGTGTTTAAACATATTAATATGTTCTTTTAAAAAGAATTAAAAACTCTGCTAATTTTTTCTTGAGTTTGATTATACATTATGTTGTTAAAAAAATTATACATATATGTATAATTTTAATTTTGTAAATAACTTGGATATTTTTTAAGATAGAAGTTTAAAATTTTATAAAAACACGATATGTGTTTTGTTTGTGAAAAAAATTCTTTGATGCCTGTAAAAGTGTCCCTTTTTCTTTCGTGATTTGCGCGCAATATTTATTTTTTATGAATTTTTAAAACATATATATCTATAATTGTTTTACAATTGTTTGATAAGATATTTGAAACGGCTGTAGGAAATATCGCCCAAAGAAAAATCGCCCAAAAAAATTGCATGTAAAATTGGGCCTGATTTCATATGAAAAATGGCCCAAAATTTTTGGGCTCTTTATCGTTATTGTTGGGTGTTTTTTCGTTTTTTAAATTTCATAATGAAAAATCACCCAAATATGTTTTATGAAAAATGGCCCAAAAAAAATGGGCTGTTTTTAAAATTCTACCATAATCTTACATAGCAGAGAAAACCATGTTTTATTATGGTTGCAAACAACAAAACTATTTTTCAAGAAACTAATTTAACCATTATATGGTTGTCGGCGACAATGATTTGGTTAAATTAAACATAATATCGGTAGAATTTTTTTAAAAATGGTTTTGTAGCTATTTCTCTGGGTGTATATATTAAATATATACATATATATCGAAAATAAGGATTTTCTCTTCTATGGTATTGTGAGGTCTCATATGAATGCAAATTTTTATCCATCTAGGCTGATGTTTCACAATTTTATTTTAAGATCAATTTCCGTGAAGTCGAATTTGCTTTATTTGTTTTCATTTATTACCAGGTGTTAGGATTTTAATTTGGAATTTTAACTTGGCATGTTGTTGGGTTAAACCTTAAAAGTTAATCTTGCGTATACCAAAATTACAAACGTAAATTAAAAATTTTCTAACATAAAATTCTAAGGGGAAAAAAAAACTAAATTATTGAAAATTTTCAATCGAAGTAATATTGTATTCAATCAGGTATGTAAAAGCAAAGTAGATATAATTACTTCATATGAGACCTCACAGTATAACAAATACTGGCTTCGTTAACTAAAGCTTCTCTGTATCGACGGCCTTCTGCCGGGCGCAAGGATTTTCTCCTCTATGATATAACAAAGACCGGCTTAGCTAACTAAAGCTTCTCTGTATAGCCGGCCTTCGGCCGGGCGCAAGGATTTTCTCCTCTATGGTATACCAAACACCGGCTTCGCTAACTAAAGCTTCTCTGCGTAGTCGGCCTTGTTCGGAAACAAGGCAGTTTTTCGAAGCTTTACTTAGCGAAACCGGTTTTTGTTAGACCATAAAGGAGAAAATCCTTGCGCCCGGCCGAAGGCCGGCTATACAGAGAAGCTTTAGTTAGCGAAGCCGGTCTTTGTTATACCATAGAGGAGAAAATCCTTGCGCCCGGCCGAAGGCCGGCTATATAGAGAAGCTTTAGTTAGCGAAGCCAGTATTTGTTATACCATAGAAGATGAAATCCTTATTTTGGATATATATATTTAATATATACACCCGGAGTAAAAGCTATAAAAATATTTTATCCATATTATGTTTAATTTAACCAAATCATTGGCACCGACAACCATATTATGGTTTAATAAGTATCTTTAAAAAAAATCACTTGAAATTTTAACGGTATTTAAGAAAAAAAATTTACACATTTTTGATTATAAGTTAAGTTGCGGACGTTGCAAAGTGTCATAACGTCCTCGTCTTCGATGGACATTATGACACTTTAAAAGTGTCCAAGGACACTACGACACTGGACGTTATGACATGTCACCTAAATTTATATGAATAATAAACACTTTATTGCAAATTTAGTAATTTTTTTTTTTTTTTTTTTTTTGAAAAAATTCGTTTTTGCTTTTTGGGTCATTTTTCATTTTCTTTTTGGGCCCTTTTTCGTATTTTTTGGGCAAAATTTCATATTTACCTTTTTGGGTCATTTTTCATGTTCGCTTGGGCGATTCTTCATTTGGGCGATTTTTCATTTTTTTTTTTTTTTTGCCATTTTTCTTTGGGCGATATTTCCTACAGCCATTTGAAACTGATTTAGAGTCAAAAAGCTTCCGAATAAAAAAAAGTGCATTTTTAAAACCAGCGACATTGAATTGGTAAAGAATTGCTACAAATCTTTTATCAACACAAAAAAATTTTCATTTTGTACCTTTGTGTTATACAACTTATAAAATATAGTACTAACATTTTCTTTCGGCTGTAAATAAATGCATTCTCTCAATTTTTTTACTCTCTGGTACTCACTGATACACAACCAAAAAATTTTTGGAAATCCCTGGTATAAATAACCAGTGTTACCACCAGCAAAATTTAAAATTACACTTGAGATGAAGCAAAATTACCCGATTTAAATGAAATTACACCTGATATTAAATTGAAGTTTTTTTCAATAAAAAGGCGTTTACAAAGAAGCAAAATACGACAAACGCATTGAGAGAAGATTAATATTAGTCAAACTGTTAAAATAAATTAATAAAAAAAAAATTAAAGATTTAAAAACTATTAATAAAACATAAAATAAAACTCCTAAAATAGTGAGTTTAACTTCCACATTTGGTTGCAAATATCTAGAGAAGGTTCAAAATGCCGATAAACCAGCAACAATTGACGTCTTGGAGTTCAACATTGTTTATTTAATTGGTGACATTCAGCCAGCAATCGATGGTTTTCTTCCGCAACCACGTAACTCGATTTTTTGTTTTAACCGGAAAAGTAATCAGTAAATACCGCCTTATAATATTGCAATTTTTTTGTATGGCGGAATATCGGAATTTTTCCTAATTCTTGTATTATGAAAGAATATACATATAGCAAAAAGTTTTAAATATTTGGTAAAAAAAAAAAGTATTTTGTCTCTCCAGAAAAGTAGTTGTTTTTGAGTTACGAAATCCTCGAAAGAGAGGATCAAAATTGGACGTCTGCAATACATTTCGTCAAGAACAGGCGCGTTGCCTATTTGTTAAAAATAAGTTTCAGTTGATAACGCCGTGTATTAATCTGTGATTAAAATAAATTTTTTGTGTTGTCTACCATTTTAAGTTTCATGGTTTTAAAAATATCCTTTATACCTTATTTAGTAAGCAAAATGCCTGCAGGGATTTATACAACTGTCCCTTTCATAATTCAGTTTTACAACTGTTAACGGCGTTAAATATTCTTCAAGCTAAAGCTTTTGAAAGTTGCCAGATAGAAATAATCAGCCCAATTATGAATCAAAATTCCGCTGGAGTTTATTACCTTCTCCCATTTTACAATTGAATTTAAATAGGAAAAGGGAAAAAACTCCCGTGGAATTTTCATTCATAATTGGGCTGTATATGTATGTTGGAATATTGGAAACATTTCTTCCCCCAGGTTAGTTTTTAGTTTGAATAACTTTTTTCAATAAGCCTCAGGTTCTAAATTACTATGATAGCCATCTTAACCCAAATCTAAAAATCCCTCTTGCGACATTCATTATCGAACTTTTGAAAATATATATTAAATGATTTTGGTTCAGAACACTGTGCATTTCTTATCAACAATATTTTAAAAAAGAAATAAATGTCATCACTGATATCGAATCTTGATTTTATATGGGTATCTGAAGTAATAATTTTAAATAACACCTGAATTACACCTAAGAGAAATTACCCACGCTCTACCCACGACAGTAAAAATTATACCAAATTCGGGTAATTACCCACAAAGTGGCAACACTGTAAATAACAAAGCACGATGTTCATTATTTGAATGACTGCAAACCAGTGCAAGCGAGTGTATTTGTTGCTGTTCATTTAATGCGATTTTTTTGCAATTGCACAAAGCCGTTCTCTGTTCTGTAGACATACATTTTATTTAAATGTTCTAAAATGTTCCTTTATTACATTGATAAAAAAATCAACAACAAAATATACATATCTTAGCAACGACCACAGGATGAATAGCTTGTTTGTGTATTGTGTACATGATATGTTTGTGTAAAAGTTTTTCGCTCACTTTTTTCGTATGTATATTTTGTTTTTGTAAAAAAATTGTTTTTTTATCAGACAAAATCTTTGGATGAAGTTTCCTGACGATCAGGCCTAAGCAACCAGGGAAATGCGCATAGGAATAGCTTATCCCATCAACAATAAACTTCGGTTTGTCAATAGTATGAAATGGGAATTTAGCACATTATAACGAAACCTTGAAAATGGCTACGAAGTTAATGGGTTAAAACCAAACAGAACGCAATAAAATGTTGTCATATTTTTGTTGAGTGGGATAAGTACAGTATTATTTCACAAATAGAGAAACTTTTTTTTTAATGTGTAACTACACAAACACAATTAGCGTTTGTGTTTTCCACATATCTACCGAACCGAACACTTAAGAACAGTATAGAATGCTTGTTTTCGAGAGAGGAGATTTGTATGATGATGACTTGTATATTAGAGAATTTTGGACACATTTTATTGCCTAAGA
Organism: Pollenia angustigena; assembly: GCA_930367215.1. Taxonomy (NCBI): domain Eukaryota; kingdom Metazoa; phylum Arthropoda; class Insecta; order Diptera; family Polleniidae; genus Pollenia; species Pollenia angustigena. The sequence goes on along the minus strand of OV884057.1, from coordinate 179,317,960 downwards.
TTCTCCTTAACAGTATCAAAACTGTAATTTCGGAGGAACTTTTGCATGTGAGCTAGGTGCAAATATGCCCCAGTTTGACTAATTTTTTCTCTAAACTTATAATTTTGAATTATTTTGGTCGACTTTACACGTTCTGCTTTTTTATTGTGGCAAAAAATTCCATTTCTATGATCAAGACTAGATGAAAGAAAGGCTGTTTTCCTAAACGTGTGTTCACAATGTATCAATACCGTGTTGATGCATTGTGTACTTCAATTTTCACCTTCTTTGTATTGTATATGAATATGGTTTACATCTACATTATTTTAACTGCTTTATTTGCTTTTCTCTGCACAGTGACAACTACAAATTTGCATTTCGGAACTAAATGCATTGTCAAAATTTTTATGGTTGCATTTAAGAACATGTTTCCATGTATTACTACAATGCAACAGGCGTTTGGGAAAACAGCCAAATAGTGGACCTAGCTGACTCATTTTCAATACCAACCAATCTTTATATCAGGGCTGTGAAGTCGTCAAGAAGTAGTTTTAATTCCGACTCCATCCGCTGGAATTTTTTAAGTATGACTCCGACTCCTCCCAGCGGTAAATATTGAAAGGACCGCAAGTTGCAGTCCTTTTTGAAGGCCTCTTCACTCCTTTCTAAAAGATTCGTTTCCTATGATAACCTGCCTTCAGAAGTATGCCTTATATAAGGTTTACATTTCTTTTTGAAAGACCTTCTAAAATATTCAGTACACATTCGCTACTACCTTCTTTAAAAAGGGAGAAAGGAAGTTGTTCAGTTTTATTTATTTTTTATTTTCAGTGACCTTCCTTTTCCATTCTTTGGGAAGGAATCGAAGTTGATATTAAATAGAGTGTAGAAGGGCTTAATTCCAATGACAGCCCGTGTAAAAAATAAATAAGTATGGAATGCAGCGAGAAGGGCTTGTTACTGCGAAATAAGGCTTTCTATTAGGCCTCTACTCATTCTAGCTACCGCTGGGCTACTTAAATTGATGCTAAATGTATATGAGACTGGTACTGCTTTTGCTTTTAACACTTTTTTTAATGCAGTCCCTTTAAGATGGCAAAATATAGCAATAAACTGATGCTGTAAAAATTTCAAACCGATATTTTAATTCTACACGTGCCGCATAGAGCTTGAATATAGTTATTTACATATGTAAAGTAGACTGGACCTTCTTTCCTGGCTTCAAAATTTTTAAAGACGACCGACCCTCTGAAATATTTTTTATTTTGGAAAATATTAGAAAAATTTTTAGAGTCGGAGTCGCGAGTTTTAGTGGATATTTCGACTCCGGTACAAAAACCTCAACTCCGGCATCACAGCCCTGCTTTACACAGAAAAAAATAATTTTCATATTTGAATACGAAAATCGCATATTTGATGAAAAATATTTTTGAATTTTCTGCGATGACGATTTTTGCATTATTGATAAAAAAGTTTGTAGGTATAGTTATTGAATTTTTAGTCAACAACCAAGTTTATTGAATCAATAAAAAAAGTTGTTGCCCAAAATAATTTTTTTCAACAAAATGTTTGAATGATTTGTTAAAATAAATTGTTGGAAATGTTGAATAAATCAAATAAAATGTTTATCGAATCTTTATTTATTAATGATGATGTGCTTGATTCCCAATTTTTTTCCTTTTTAAATAAATACACAAAAATTTATTATGGGGGAATAAGCTAGTTCCTATGTGCATTTCGCTGGTTGTTTAAGCGAGATCATCAGGAAACCTTTTTCTAAAGACTTTGGCAAAACTAAAGATGTTTAACTAAATAAAACTGTTAAGCGAATGAGAATTATGACCTATTATAAAATGGACAAGAGTTGTAAAAATACTGTGTAAACGTTGATTCAAATATTTGTTTTATTGAATATCAAGAAATATTTAAATATTTCATTATTAAATATGTTTTATTGAGTGCTATTTTGCAAAGTGTATATTTGATAAATTTTTTCATTGAATCAAACAAAATGTTTGTTGAACAAAAATTATAGTTTTAACAAACTGTGTTGTTACAAATTTTCTTGAGATATTATTTTCTGTGTATATAAAGAAAATTTTTTGCGCAAAATTCACCTACATCTACTGTGTCCAATTTATAACGAAATTTCTATTGGGCTTCAGTGAAAAAATAGGCGGATTAATAGACTTTTTAGAAGACTTTATTTTATATAATGAAACAATTTGATAGTCGGTTAGAAGTGAATGTTTATTCCGTAGAAGAATAAAAAACGATTGAGAATAAGTTGAGTTCCCAAAATAAACATATATAAGAGCCTCATGCATTATATGTAAATAACCTTCTACAAGAAGTTTCTGAGATGTTGCAGGTGAAACTCGGCAATTTGGTGAAATATCTCAACTCAACGGGTGGGCTCTAGCCACTTCGGTATTGCCCTGCTGTCAACCTTAATCTGAGGTTCCTACTAGATGTCTACTTTGAATAACTCACTTGTTTGCCTTTACTCAAAGTCCACAACGTTTATTCAAATATTACATACTCAAAGAGATAAAAAGAGAGTTACCATATACAAAAACTAGAGTGAATAAAATGAATAAACAACTTGTTTACTTTAAATGAATTTAATGGTGTTTTCTTTTCTACACAAAGTGTGACATTTTATTTAAAACACATGCTATTTGGTGGCTGTTTCTTAATAATTTTGCTCCCGAAAAAGGAGAGATTTTTAGATTAAAACAAGCCACCCTTTTCGGGAGCCAAATTTTTAAGAAACAGACACCAAATTGAATTTTTTTTTTTTTTTAATAAAATGTCACACTTTTTGTCGAAAAGAAAATACCATAAGACTCGTTAATAAATAACAAAACATTGCAATGACCCGTTATAGAGAGCAAGTTTACAGAAAACATTCAAATAATTTTTGAATAATTGAATGTGTTTATATTTATTTGATAACATAGACATAATTTGTTTGTAAGCTTGTATACAAGCTATAGCTTCTTTTATTTATATGAGTTTAGCTTACACATACATACATATTGTGCTGTTTCCAGGTGACAAGCAATTGACTGTGTATAAAAATTTATATGAAAATCACTCAGTTTTTTGCGTGAAATATTTTTGAATATTCAACTCATATGACTTGAGTTGACTGAATTGAATGAATTTTTGTTTGTTTTGTCTTGAGTTACTCTCTCAGTTGTTTCGTTATTATTGGGTGTTCGACACATTAGCGGATTCAGTATTTGATGCGAATGGTCTTGCGAAAGTGCAAATGCAAAATATTGTAGCTTTTGTATGCAATCCAATAACAAAATATACAGAATTACAATTGTAAACTAACCAACCATAAGACTTATGTATTTAATCTGTGGATATTTGTTACCTTTGAGAGTCTACATGAAAATGGTGAAGATTTTAGCGCATAACTTACAATCATTTTAAATAAGTATTTACAGATAGTACAAGGCATACGGTGCCCTCTTAATTATTATTTAAAATAAGCTAACAACGATTTTAGTACCACTACTATCAACCACTGAACATGAGTGTCTGGAAGGAAATGTCCATATGCAAGCAGAATACATATACTATACATACTCTAGTATCCGAACTATTTGCTACATATATTATTATATATTGAATAGCAAATACAACTGTGTACACACATACATGACAGTCAGCGTTTTATTTAGTTGTGTGTGTGTGTAGTATCAACGTTAATACAATCATAAAACAAACCCTAAATGGTTGGTGTTACTTTGCTGGGTCTCTACAATCGATTTGCATTTTGTACTTTGTGCTAAAATTTAGTTTAAAAGGCTCCAAGTAGCTGGCTTTAAATATGCTTTTGTAGAATATAGCGTGTTATGGCTTAAGTACGCAGTTAGTCAGTGGTTAAAATAACTTAACCCAATTAATAATACACACACACACAAACTCATAAGACAACGAAATGACCAGCAACGGTCATCAAATGGCCTTCTCAGTTATTTTGCCCTTTTAGTTTTGTTGTTGTTGGTGTTACGTATTAAAAATAATTTCAATGTATTCGTTAAGTATTTTGTTGTTCAGTCAATGGGTCGTTAAGCTATTTTTTTTTTCTTTTTTTTATAAATTTTGCATATGCCTGGTTCTTATTTTGATCTGTTGAATGTTTTTTTTTTTGGTTTTTTTCCTTCTGGTCAATATTATGCAATTTAAAAAAAAGACCACAAGAAGCAAATATCCAAAAATATGCTTGAAATTAATCATTTAACACTCTTTTTTTTTTTTGCTAAAAATCTGTCACGATTTGTTGCAATGCAGTTAATCCAAATCTGGTTGTTCGATAAGTCATTTTTCTCTTTTAATTTTTTTATATTTTTTTTTTTTTTTTGTTTGATCTTACTTCATACAAATAAGGCGCGTTTGAAATCGTTTGATGTTGTGGGTGTTAAAAGATAATCAATCGAAACGAAACATTTTTAAATGAGTTTAGGAAAAACTATGAAGTTTAGTAACTAAAAAAGTATGTAATTATTTTAATCTGCTTGAAAATGTAATTACAGAAAATGTAAAATGTGCTAATCACGCCTATTATGAAAGTCGAAGTTGACACTCTGTTTTAGGCGACAGGACATTTTGCGACGACTCAAATTTCAAATATTAATTTAGACGCAAATTTTCAACAAGATCGGTCAAAAAGATTCTGAGTTAGAGAGGGCCAAAGTTTGACATTTTAGCCATACAGGTGATCTTTCTCATCCATGTAACTTATTGCATATTGGTGTTAGCAAAATTTGTCCCAAGTAGCTTTGATAGCAATTTGATCAAACTTTTGAAAATTTTTTTTTTTTTTAATTTAAAACTTTTTTTTAATTTATTTTTTTATCCGGAATGTTTTGCTTAAAAGAAAGCTTATGTCTTTTCCTTTTAGGTAGTCTTGGTCGCTTTTTGGGATGCGAGTGGGATATGTTAAAAAAAAAATAATTTCTAACTCAAGACGACGGTTTTTAAATTTTTAGCAGCACTATTTTGAATTATTGCCCAAAAGACCAAAACTAACTTCAAGGAAAAGAAATAAGCTTTCTTTTGAGCAAAAAGAAAAAAAACATTCCGAATAAAAAAAAATTAAAAAAAGTTTTAAATTTAAAAAAAAATTTTAAAAAATTTTAAAAAAAATTTATTTAAAAGATTTGTTATTCGTGCTTAATTCCCAATTTGTATTCTTGATAAAAACACTGAAATTTATTGTTGATGGGATAGGCTATTCCTATGCGCATTTCACTGGTTGCTTAGGCCAGATCGTCAGGTAACTTCATCCATAAAGATTTTAGAAAAACTAAAGATATTAAACCAAATAAAACTGTTAAACGTATAAGAATTATAAGCAACAGTTCTACTTGTAACAATATCAAAGTTTAAACAAAAACATCAACAATAAACAGTGAGTTTATAATTGTAGTTGTAAGTAGGTTAAGAAAAATAAAATGAAAATAAAAACAACTTGCAAAAGAATGTTGCCAGTTAAGTTTTTTCAGGCCTTGCACTGCCAATGCGCATAGGAATAGCTAAACTATAACTAAAACTATAAAATGGCATAAGTCGGTAAAAATTGCTAAATTAGCGGAAATTCGCAAATACTTGCTTGACAGCAAAGTCAAAGTAGTACTTATTTATAAAGCTATAAAGAATCTGAAAAGTTACAACAACAAAATCGCATTCATCGCGAACATGGCAAAAATTCGCGAAAAATTCCAAAATCGGAAACAAACTCTGAAATTTATTTGAAATCGCCAAAAAAGTTTAAAAACAAAACGTCGGAAAGTAGCAAAAATAGCGTAAAAAAATTTGCGTAAAAATAATTCTTTAAATAATAAAAGATGAGATTTTTTTCAGGTTTTCGATAACTAGTAGACTTTGACACAACATTCTTATAAAGTACCAAATTAACGTCGAAGTAATGTCGTCGAATTGATGTGACGTAGGTTTATAGTACCTCTAATAGCTTCCATATATGTCCTTCTTTAAGAAACCCCTATTACTGCTTGTCTGAAGAAAATTTATTTATCGTAGGGGCATAGTTATATTATTTTTGTGCAACCTCTTCAATTTTCGAAAATTAAACAGTAAAATTCCAGCACTGATCCTATATAGAGCCTAATCCTAAAATTTTCTGACTGTCGTTGGAAGATTCGCCGTTGAAAATTCGAATGACCAAACACCATTTTCGTGATATACTAGTTGGATCCAGGCCTGCCATTTTTGCCGATTTATCGGCATTTTGCCGATTTTTTGCCCCTAAATTATCAAAGTGCCGATTTGCCGATTTTTGCTCCAAAAATGCCGATTTTTTGACTAAGACCGCATTTACATCTATGCAATTAACGCCGAGTTTTTTGTTCTATTTTCTTTTAAAGTAGTTCCTACGAAACTTTTTTCACATTTAAATTTACATTTTTTTCAAGCATTTTTTCAACCCCTTTTCTTCCCTAGACTTCTTGCTAACAAACAAAAAGTTGCATGCGAAAGTTGCGGCAAGTTGCGGCGTTAATTGCATAATGTAAATATGGTCTAACACGTAAAAGGCGATTACTTTTTGTTTGTTTGATAATAGTACACTAACTTTAAGCGATACTGAAACAGTTGTAACATTGAAAAGACACAACTGTTATTAAGTCAGCGCTTCTACTAAAGAAAAAGGTGTTAGTTTTATTCAATATTAAATGCAGTGTTTGTAATTTGAAAAATATTCCACTATGAAGAATTAAAGGCCAAAGTTAAAAAAGAAATTATTTTTAAACCTAAAATAATTCAGTTAAAATTTCTTTTTCTATTAGGAAAATATACAACACTTTATATTTGTGTTTGAAAATGGATAGATAAGTACTTACAAAAGAATAAAGGTAAGATAAATTTATATTCACTATCAATGAATATAATTTAAATAATAATTACTTTGATAATTAAATAATTTTTTTTTTAAGATTATAACGCAATTGAGGACGATGTTAGTACATAAATTAAATAGCCAATTCTTATGTAAGGAAAATTAAATAAATTTGCAAACTTTTTGGCAAAAAATTTCAGATTTATAACGTGAACATTTTATGGGAGCATTTGGTACAATTTTTGGTCCTTCCACATTCTTCGCAAATGTGGAAAGAATTTTTTAATGTAACAGAGTTTTGATGTTCACTGGAAAATTTATCTTTTCAAGTTATTCGTTTTTTAAAGATTATTTAAAAATTAATAATTTAAACTCAAATATTTGTATATGAAATATACTTAATTATAAGAAAGTTAAAAAAAACTTTATATTTAACTACAATTTCTTTGTAAAACGTTTATTTTGATTGATTCTTTTGAAATTTCATAAGTTATAAACATTAGATAATTCTGAATTATTCTTATTTGTAAGTAAGAATATGTTTTATTGTATTTAAAATAGGTATTTTTAATTTGCCGATTTTTTGCCGATTTTTTTATATTAAAGTGCCGATAATGCCGATTTTTTTTTTTTAAATATGCCGATTTTTTATCAAAATTATCTGGCACCCCTGGTTGGATCAGCCTTTGCCGTAGAATCTTGTATAAAGAATGTATAAGGCTTTGGTCCAAACAAAATATCGATTTATCATGGTTATACAATCAATTCACTTTTCTTCCTAAATTTGGATTATGGTTTGTTCCGTATTTTATATTTGAATCACAACTTTTAAAATTAATCTTATGAATCGCTCGCTCTTAATCATCTCTTAAATTTGTGCCCATAAAAATTAAGTAAAAAATATTTGAATCTCAAGGACTCTGAATTCGCTCGGATTGTCGGTAAAACGAACTTGTTACTCGTTATGACAATTCTATCAACTTACGACTTTCCAATTTCTAAGCAAAATAACACAGCTGGTAAATTTTTTGAACCATAATTGTGGCTTCTTCTTGATGGAGGACTTATTATATGAATTCCAAAATATTTAACATGGCTTTCTACCGGAACAGTGATGTTATTTATTTTAATAGGAGGGCACCTTTGTCTTCTAAGCGTGGAAGTTAAGTGAGCACATTTAGCCGGGTTAACCTTTATTTTCCATTTTTCTAGCCAGGCTTCTAGTTCATTGATGTGTTGAGCCATTTATTTTTTCATTTGTGCATTTATTTATTCATTTATTTTTTCATTTGTGTTTTTGGCCCAGGTACGGTTTTCCAGTCTTAGTGGAGATTCGTAGTTTATAGGGCATTGCATATGTCTTACAGCCTTCCATAAGCTGTAATTGGAGTTTTTTGTGGCATCTAGGCTGTTCAGATAGCCTTCTACTGCAGAGTCGTGTTTCTGTCTCAGTTTTTTGTGTAGAGTTGCCTGGTATAACCGCAGTTGGGCCTTGATGGTTGGGGAACGATTATTTTGCCATTGTCTTCTCAACTTCATTTTTTCCCTGACAAGGGTCTCTATATCCACAAATGTGAATTGCGGACCACGCTTTATTGTACGCTTAACCACGTTTGAAGACTCGCCCTTTTATAGTTCTTCAGTTGAGCGATATTTGATAAATGCATCCTATAGGAGGTATTTCCCCCCTGCGCTTGCCCGCTTTATTTTTATTTTCAATAGAGTAGTAGACCATAAGAGTGACTTCTACAAAGTTTGAACATTCTCACTATAACAGTTCTTAAGATATGCGATATTAAACATTGGCGTCCTATGATGGGGAACCACTTCCCCCGCTGCTATTTTATTTAAATTTTGGGGCTTAAGAAGATCCTAACACCAAAAGTTCAAAAAAAATGCGTGCAGCAGCTCTTATGATATGCGATATTTAATATTGGCATCCAATGGGGGGTACCAATTCCCGTTTAAACGTCTTTTACTAATAAAAAGAAACACATTTGCAATTGAGTTATTTCTAGAAGGGGTAACATTTTTATACCCTTCACCACAGGTGGAAAAGGGTATATATAAGTTTGTCATTCCGTTTGTAATTTCTACAATATTGATCTTAGACCCTATAAAGTATATATATTCTGGGTCCTTATGATGAGAGAGATGTTGATTTAACGATATCCGTCCATCCGTCCGTCCGTCTGTCCGTCTTACGTTTGATATGTGTTTTCCGGAGACTCCAGACATGATAGCGGCTACGTTGTTCCACATTTGTGTCATATATAGTCCACCATTTCTATCTACTGAAATTCAGCCAGATCGGTCCAACAATGGCTGAAATATGACCAAAAAACCACGACTACCTCTAATTTTTCCAAAAAATCCCTTGTGGCTGTTGTATTTTTATTACTTTTTTTGTATATCTGGAGAACGGCAAGAGCCAAAGCTTTAAAATTAGGTACAAACATTTAGGTTATAATACACACCATCCTACAAAATGTGGGCGGGAATGGAGAAGTAGGCGTGGTACCTCTCATACAAAAAGTATTAAAAATTGTATAAAAACCTTAATTTTTTGACTGCAATATAACCTATGGTTACGCCTTATATATCAGAAGATCGAAAATTTTTAATAGAAAATATTTTCTAACAAACTCGGGAAAATCGGTTCAGATACGAAAAAGTTATGACCAAAATATTAATTTTTTTTTTTTGAAAATAACCCATTTTCTGGAACCATAGATCTTCCCGAGTCCAAGTTTTATAACTGGCAAATTTCTTCTTTAACACGTCGGTATATAAATCTGTCAAATCGGTTGAGAAATAGCAGAGTTATGACCAAAATACTGAAATCCCAAAAATTACTCTTTTTTATAATTAAGTTTGTTTTTTATACCCTTCACCGAAGGTCCTACACCCTATAAAGTATATATATTCTGGGTCCTTATGCAAAGCGAAGTTCAAATCGGGTTGTCGTCTCTTCTTCCAATCTCCTCACCCCCCCTTCGTATTTGTTTACATATACTAGCATGATGCCCAATATGATTTTCGTTATCACCCTTCTTTATTATTTCATATATTTAACGAAATAATTTTAACAAATAGAAACTTAAAACGATTTAAAAAAATATTTACCAGTTATCGCTTTTTAAATTTCATTTATAATGAAGTTGTAAGTATTGTAAATATGTATGTATACGTATATGTAAAAATTATTTAGTTGCTCTCTATTCTACTCGCACAATGGTGAAGGGTATATAAGATTCGGCACAGCGGAATATAGCACTCTTACTTGTTTTTATACTATTGTTATCTATTTACAAGAATTTATATGAAACGATCAAATAGTCACGAAAGAGCTTTTAAGTGCATGACGGGTGCAACCAAAATGGCCCACTTTCATAAGATCATACCACAAAAACACAAAACTCTGTTAATTTTAAAACTTTTGTTGTATTATTCTTTTTTATTGTGAAAGATGAGATAGGTTAGGTTAGGTTAAGAAGGGTTGTGCGCCCACAGGCACACCTCCACTCGGAGACCGAATACGATCCATTGTGATTCCCTTCATTGAAAATATGAAGTATGAGATAGAGATAAGAGGAAGTAAAAAGTAGAGAAAAGAAAGTATGATATAGACAGAAAATTAGAAAGTAGGACCAATACCCCCCTTACAGTCCCCTCAACAGAAACAGCCGCGTTATTTCCCTGACAAACCCCAGTAGATTGGCCGGATTACCTCCAGCTATGCACCCCAGTTCGTCGTGAAACCTATCTCCTAGCCACTTTAGTCTGAGACCCTGCATCCTAGGACAATGGCACAGTACATGCTCGATCGTCTCTAGCTCCTCCGAATCCTCGCATAGCCTGCAGAAGTCCGGTATGGCGTTGTCCCATCTGCCCGCAAAAGCCCTGACAGGACAATGCCCCGTCAAGAACCCTATAAGTGTTCTGAGACTACCCCTATCCAATCCCAGTAGAACCCTGGTTGCCACCGCGTCCAAATTGGGCCATTCTGCCCCTCCAGGATCGGTCAACGTCATACGGGAATTTCTCCCGTATCACCCCATAGTAGTAGCATAGGGGGGGTTTTACCCCCTGTCCCCCACCACTAAGTCGAGACCCGAACCTCCTCTCGCGAGTTCGTCCGTCACCTCATTCCCATCAACCATGCAGTGTCCTGGTACCCAACACAGCCTCACGTTGAATGCCCCCATGAGTTCCCTAAGAGCGTTCCTACACCGCGCAACCAGTCATGATCGCTCCGTATGGCTCTTCAATGTCCGAAGCGCCGCCTGACTATCGACGTAAATTGTCACCTCAGATCCACCCACGATGTGATCCAGTATCACCTCCGTCGCCCTCCAGATCGCTAGGATCTCAGCCTGGAAGACACTGCACTCATCAGGGAGTCTGAATGACCTTTTTACCTCGGTGTCCCAGTTCTTACCAATGGAGTTCCTGCATGTGTAGTATGCATTGAGTAAAGATGAGATATCAGACGATGATTATCAAATCAAAGTAGAGAAATAGAATCTAATAATAAGAAATTTGCTCTTTAAGCCATGCAATGAATTTTCTGTTCGCGCCAAATCTATGAATCTTAATGACTCGGAGTGCACAACAAATTTATATTTAAGTTTACGTCTAAAAAAATTATATTATTATAAAATATAGTTATTTTACTTTAAATTGGCATCAAAAAAGTGTCAAATAGTGTGATTTGAAAATTTATGTTAAAAGTTGTCTAGAATAGAATCGCCCTGCTCACCTATACTCACACAAGTGAAGTGCCGGCAGATCGCATTGCGTCCACTCACTGGTTTTGGAACACATTGGGGTTAGGCTAAATAATGTATACACACGGACAGACAAACATCGTTAATTTAAAACGCGTTTCAGGAAATTGAAAATTATCCCAAACTGCGCTTAATGGCCATTCAAAGCTTTAATTAGACTTTTCTAAAATCTTTATTAAAATAATAAATAAGGAAGAACTACTAAGTCTCACTAAAACTTAATATTAAACCTACTTCTTAGATATTTTATTCATCTAATAAATTTTATTAAAATAATTGCACTTTACCAAATTATTTTAAACTCAAAAGCGATTTTCCAAGTGTATGACTAAAATTAACAATCGTATTAGTTTGTTAAAATAACTAATTCAAAAGCTCATGTCTAAAATGTATTCAGCTTAGATTTTAAAATTGATAAATGAGACAAATTTAACAATTTTAACAATTTAAAAAAACAAAACCTTTCTAAATTTTTAAAAAAATACCAAGAAAAAAAAAACTCACATTTAGATCATTTACAAAGTATTATTTAATACAAAAAAATATCCCAACAATACTTAATATGTATTTAAGCGCTTAGTCATACTTCTTGAATTTGGCATTGTAATGGTACTTAAAAAATGCGATTTCAAAGAGATCAAAAAAAAAGAATAAAATTTAAAGCCAAAAATGGCACCGCGGTCGTCGCGACGTCCAAACTGCACCAATTTGCGAATACAAAATTACACCTAAAATACCAACAGTAAAAAAAAGTCAAATTCATATTTTGACGGGAAAAAAGCAAATCTAGGACAACCTGTGTTGAAATACTCATATTGATTTTTCATCAAAAAAAAAAAAGTTATGAAAAACGGTAAAAATGCCAACGTGAATAAATAATGAAATTTTAGGGTTAAAAATATTGCAAACAGAATCAAACTATAAACATGAGTTCATTAAAAACGTTTTTATTGAAAAAGGGGATTCTTAAAGTGTTGAAAATGTTGTGAACCGAGAATATTTGTATGTAAATGAAGTTTACTTTGTAAATATTAAAGCCGCATTCACGATGAAAGCAACATTTAAATCAGGTGTTGACAATTTTGCTTCCATACGCGATAATTAAAAAAAAAAATCTGCCTGTTCCACGATTTCGACCGAACATTTTAAGCACATGTATTAAAAAGAATAATAAACAGAATACAAGATATTGTTCGGGGCGTATTTTGCGGATATATAATGCCCGTCGCACGATTTCGAACAAAAACTTCGTTCGCTTAACTTATATTTAAAACAAAAACAATACTTTTGATTTTGTATAGTATAGTAAAGAGTGGTCCAACCATAATGCACGATGTAAATTGTGAGTCACACCTTAACGTCAAGTTTTTTGCCCAACTTAATTTGACATTTCCTTGTTTCAGTGTTTGACAAATTCAACCATGGAGAGATACACAATTGAGCAACATGTTAAGATTGTTGAAAACTTTTACGAAAATGGCTTTCAAATCAAAATGCATTTCATTCACTTTGTGACACACACACTTTCACCTCAGTGGATTTGTAAACAAGCAGAATTGCCGCCTTCGGGCAAATGAGAATCCACAAGTGATTGTTAAAAAGCCGATGCATCCACAAAAGGTTAGTGTTAAGTGCGGTTTATGGGCTGGAGTCGTCATCAGGCCAAGCAGTTACCGTGACTGGTGTTCGCTATAGCGAGATGATAACGAACTTTTTGTGGCCAGAAATTGAGGATATGAATCTGGACGATACATGGTTCTAACAGGATAATGCCACTTGCCACACGTAATCTCACGTCGTGCCGATGTAAATTGGCCGTCACGATCATGTGATTTGAAAACGTTGGACTTCTTTCTTTGAGGATATGTGAAAGAATAAAAACTCAAGATCTAGGGATGAGATAATTCGGCTCAAAATCGACATTGAGTCAAAATTATGGCTCAGAGTCATTCAAAACATAGACCATCGGATAGAGGTATGCCACCGAAGCTGTGGCGAACATTTGGCCAATATTTCGTTTTAACCATAATTGTCATAGATCTTTCTATAAAAATAAAAAATATTAAGATAATTCTCTAACAAATTATTGTTTTATTTACAATAATCATCGTGCGTTTTGGTTGGACCATCCTTTATGATACCCTACAGTTGTGACCCATTAACCCGCCAGCACAAAATTATGTTCTAAGGATAGGATTCGTGTAACAGTTATTTGTGCCGAAACTTATAAAGATATCTTCATCTTAATATATGAGATTTGTTTACCTTTAAGTGATTTAGGAAGGGGGGTTATATGAAAACTTTATTTCATTTTGGACCCACCGGCACAACATTTTATCATAGTAGTTATCATTAAAGTCATTGTCGCCAATTTGTATGTTAATACTAACATTTTTAAGGAAGTTTATTTTCGGAAGTTAATTTTGGTAAGATGGTTTAGATTTCAATCAAATAAGATAACACCAAATTGAGTCTTAACCTCAACATAATAAGATGGTTTATGGTCCAAAGACCGTATTCCGGAATGAAGTTTGTATTGGGGTTATGGGAAATCACCCAGTAAAACCTTCGTTTATTTTTTTTTAAATTAATAGCTTCCTTTATATATCTACTTCTTTCTGGATGTATGTACCCATAGAGAAATAACATGTTTAAATATGGTCACCTCCAACCACACTATTTTTAAAAGCAAATTTTAAACATATTTTGGTTAATATATTCATATAATTGTCAGCGCCATGTTATGGTTAAATTAGTCCTCCATCAAGAACCCACAACCATATTTTGGTTGCCTCTAAAAATGTTATGGTTAAATATGATAATAATTTGTTTTGAAATTTGCAATAGTATTTTCCCCTTTACCAAGAGCAACATATTATGGTTGAAAACCAACCATGCTATTGTAAGTGTTTAACAAATTTTAGTTATTATCGATCATAGCATGTTTGGAGGCAACAATAATATGGTTGGGGCTTCATGATGGAGGCCATATTTAACCATAATATGGTTATGACTGACAATAATATGGTTATATTAAATAAAATATGTTTAAAATTTTCTTTTAAAATAGTTTGGGTAGAGGTGACTATATTGAAACATGTTTTTTCTCTGGGTGTAGGTAACAACATAATGACTTACATTTGAATGCGGTCATTTTGGGACATCCCTTATAAAATTCATCGGTTCTTTCAGTAGAAATGTAAGGAGTGCATTTAGTTTTTTCTGATTACTAAACACATTATTTTGTAGGCGAAGTTTTTAATGGGTATGGACCGATTGTCGCCATAATATCGTTGTAGCTTCGTAATGGAGGACTAATTTAACCATTATATGGCTGCCGGTGACAAAAAGTGGTAAAGTTAATTATAATATGTTTAACAATTTTCGATCTGTTGGAGGTGAACATATTGAGAAATGTTTTTCTCTGCGAGTAAATATACTTTTTTGAGTCTTAGATCAATATTGTTGAATTAACAAACAGAATGACAAATTTATAAAAACAACTTAACCTTCGGTGAAGGGGAAAATATTAACACAGATCCAGCCAAATTTTTCTTCATTTCAACAAAATGGTTCTGTAAATTTTAATGAAATTTCTTTAATGCCGCATTAAATTTTGAAATTCAAAATTGAAACAAGTAAGAAAGTATTGTCGACAATTTGATTCCCTGTAACGCTGTATATAAAGAAAATTTTCGAGAGTGTACCCTGTTTGAGACCAAAGGCCAATCATGGACCCAGCAAAACAAAATTATATTATGATGTTAAGATAAATATAAAAGTTCTCTGTGTTAAATATTATTGTTCGACATAAAGCTATTTTGAGTGGGGGCTTATATGGGACCTATTATCAATTTTTTTTGTCATGACATAGTAGCTACCGGAAAAGTTATTGTCGCCAATTTGTATGTCAATATCAACATTAAAAAGGAAGTTATGGAATTACAAGCTTTTTTCAGGAGTAATATTTGTATAGATGCTATGGTCAAATATGGACTTATTCCAATCAAATTGGTTAAGATGATTTAGATTGCAATAAAAAACATTTAGATACAATTTAATAAAAACAAATATTTATACCCTTACGGTTGGATTCTGCTCATACATCTCCGCACTTGTTAATATAGTTTGATTTGGTACATAACTTAATTTTACTATACCTTCTTTACCGATGTACTGAAACAGTTTAAAAACTTCTCGAACCCATTTGGCAAGCCATTCCAATCTCTTAACTACTCTTTCAACACCCCAAAACATTGTCAAACTCTGACATGACAAGATCATTTACATCGTCTAAGCGAGAAACATGCATAAAACTAAATCCCAAATTCTTAAATCAAAACAATAAACTTTCAACATCAATATACAATTTGGTG
Source organism: Pollenia angustigena (assembly GCA_930367215.1). Lineage (NCBI taxonomy): Eukaryota > Metazoa > Arthropoda > Insecta > Diptera > Polleniidae > Pollenia > Pollenia angustigena. The sequence goes on along the minus strand of OV884057.1, from coordinate 179,301,941 downwards.
GTACTTATTTATAACAAAACGACAACATCGACATTAGTGAACTGCACCAAAAACAACTACAATTTATTTTGCCAACAACAGCGTCAACTCAAAATAACAAAAACAAAACACGCCCAATGCTGTGTGTCATGGTTGTTGTCAGCCTGTAAAATGGGGCCAATAATCGAATGAATTACATTCGTATTGAATTGTTTGTCGACTGAACTAAACTGTTGCACTTACAGATGCAGAGACATTCAGTTATACAAATAAAAATATTACAATCGCACTCATACAAATACTTTCAAACATCTCATGCTCTATGCTCTAATGATTGTATGAGGTCAAATTTATGTCTCATGTTGTTGAGTGTTGTTTTGGGTGAATGCATTCAAATTGTTGGGCATTGTCATTGTTCACATCAGTTCTGGTCTAGGTTGTTTATATTGTTGTTGTCGTGTACTCTATATCCTGTTGCATGGGATGTTATATGGGTTATAGAATTAGCAAAGCCTTTCAATTAGAGATCGTTAAAAATCTTTATTTCGTTCATGTAAACATACAATCATATGTCTGTTTAATTTGCCTCTGTTAGAGTTGAGGGCCAACCAGGACGTTTTTGTTTGTTATTATTCGGATGTTTTACGGTTCCTCACTGCATTGGTTCGGTGGTGAAGTGTCGAATTATTGCACTGTTACAGTTTTTCGATGTGTATCTATGAACCGAATGCACTCGTGTTGGTTAAAATCAGAGTTTGCTAAAAACCGTAAAAATGTGAAACCGCGGTTTCGGTTTTAAAATGATTAAAACCGGCCGGTTTCGGTTCGGTTTTCGGTTTTGAAAATATCAAAGTTAAATTCATACATAAACATATATATATTTTTTGCAAGTTTTTTATTTGTTTCAATTCAGGTACTTTTATTCGCCCTTAAGTGTATACCTGGGCCTGGCCAGGCATTTTTTGACTTTTTTCTAGATTTTTTTTATATAATTATTAAGTAAATTAGAACGAAACATTATGTGTTCCTCAATTCCGCAATTGGCTAAATGAAAATTTTGTGCATATTTTATCCACTTGGGCCTGGTCAGGCCCTTCCCTATAATATATGTACTGCAGTAAATAAAATCAAAATGAAACGTTTCAAAAGGCATACACAACACATAAGAATTCTTCCTTTTCTGTTTTTTCCCAACAAAATGTTCCTGCTATAGCCATAAAACTCCATACATATAAAATTAGTCCCAGCCTTGAAATTTTGGGAATTTATTCGCAATGTTCTCGATTTAAATTTAAGATTTTGGAATAATTACACTGTGCTAGTTGAAAAAACAGACAAGCCGGGCACGTGGCATTGTTATTTAAAATTTCATAAAAATTTGGAGAATTCCGCTAGGCTTCTAATTTTTTCCAGACGTGTAAAAAACGAAATCCATCTAGGAGCATCCTAAGCGCTGCACCGTCGAAATTTAAGAATTTAAACCATACAAATATTGCGGTTTTATAAAATTCTTAAATTTGGCCCCTGCAGTGCCTAGGATGTCCCAAGATGAGTCAAGTGTATAACCAACCCCACTTTATATTTCATCTCAATCATTAATTTCTAATATACCTAACCGCTATCTCCATTCCTTAAGGGCGCTCCCATAGAAAATGCATACTACACCTCTTCCAATTGTAATTCAGAAAGCGTCAATCGTAATTCAGATTAGTCAATTGTAATTCAGAAAGCGTCAATTGTAATTCAGACTAGTCAACTGTAATTCAGAACGCGTCAATTGTAATTCAGATTAGTCAGTTTTAATTCAGAAAGGGTCAATTGTAATTTAGATTAGTCAATTGTAATTCAGAAAGCGTCAATTGCAAATCAGAAATTGTCCATTGCAATTCAGAAAGCAAAGAAAATTTATTATAAATTTTATTATAACAAAAAATATAAAAAAATGTGCACCAAAAAGCTAAATATATTAATATATATTCGTATATATTTTGTTGTATTTTTATTATATTCTGAATTACAATTTACGCTTTCTATATTACAATTGACAATTTCTGAATTGCAATTGACTAATCTGAATTACAATTGATGTTTTCTGAATTACAACTGGAAAAGGTGTAGAAATATATTGAAGAAAAGTTCCCATAAATGCCCAGGAGTCGCCCCTAAGAGAATAAAATGTAAGACCGACCGCAATAAGTTTTTTGTCCCTAACAAAACATACTTGTCATTTATGTCCACTCCTTAAGGGGTCTCCTATATAAATATTGCGGCTTATTAAAATTCTTCAATTTGGCCCCTAAAGTGGCTATGATGCCCCTAGATGGGTCAAATGTATGACCAACCCCACTATATTTTTTATCTCCATCATTTATTTCTAACATACCTACCCGCTATCTCCGTTCCTTAAGGGTGCTCCCATACAAAATGTTCAATACAGACTAGAAATATATTGAAGAAAAAGTCCCATAAATTCCCAGGAGTCGCCCCTAAGGGAATAAAATGTATGACCGACCGCAATTAGTTTTTTGTCCCTAACATTTTCTCAAAACATGCTTGTTTTATTTACAATTTCTTTTTTTATACGCCTGGAAAAAATTTGAAGCCTGGCTGCATTTTCCAAATTTTTATGAACCTTTAAACAACAAAAATTTCGAAATTTTGATAAAAAAACAAGTAAGAGTGCTATATTCGGCTGTGCCGAATCTTATATACCCTTTACCATTGTGGGAGCAGAATACAGAGCAACTAGACAAAAACTAAATAATTTTTACATATGCATACATACATATTTATAATTATAAATTAAAACTAAAAAGCGAAAACTGGTAAATATTTTTTTTAAATCGTGTTTAGAACATAAAAAAAATAAAAATTTAAAAAAAAATTTTCTTTTTAAAAAAACAAGATTCGAACCAGAGAACTCACAGTTTTTAACTTATCACACCTCCTAGACAACTAAACCATGAAGGAACGTTGTTTGAATATCATTAAAATGAAAATCCGTAAAATTTAGGTTTTTATACAATTTTTATTTTTTTTTGAACGGGAGGTACCACGCCCACTTCTCTAATTCCGCCCACATTTTATAGGATGGTGTGTATTGGCAACCTAAATGTGTGTACCTAATTTTTGGCTTTTGCCGTTCCCCAGATCTACAGCAAAAAGTAATAAAAATACAACAAACACAAAGGATTTTTGTAAAAAATTTGAGGTAGTCGTGGTTTGCTCATATCTCAGCCATTTGTGGACCGATCTGGCTGAATTTCAATAGCAACATTATAATAAGAATACCTGACATAAAGAAACCCCAACCAAGTCCCCATTATTTCTGGGGGCTTCGGAAAACCCATTTCAACAGACAGACGGACAGACGGACAACCGGATTTGAACTTCGCTTTTCATAAGGACTCATAATATATATACTTTATAGGGTGTAGGATCAATATTGTAGAAATTACAAACGGAATGACAAAGTTATATATACCCTTTTACCTTCAGTGAAGGGTATAAAAATTATTGTTTTCCAAAAAAAAAATTATGTTTCTAAAACGACTGCGCGCATATTAGAAAAACGTTTTAGCTTTCTTAAATGAAATTTTATTGCGAAATTTGGTTTTTTTTTTAGTAATTTTATTAAACTAAACGGTTTTTGAGATACGCGAATATATGTTGTGGAATCTCCTCCATTTCCGAAATAACGGTATATCTAGAAAACAAGAGCTAACCTAAAAAAACAACACTGGATTCAGCGTACCCAAATACGCTTACAACGACAATTGACCAGCTTGTCTAAAAAAGTGTCAATTTCTAGCACAGTGTAATTTATGGATCGATCATCACAAAATTCTGTAGAGCGATTTCTGATATTAAAAAGCCTAAATTGGCCAGAACTATAAACAGCACGAAATTTTTTAAATGGGTAACAACACCATAATCGCTCTATTTAATTTTTTTATATGGAAATTAAGCCATATGGTCTTAATGTTATGAGAAATACAATGGCTTTTTTAACACTGGACCTGATAATTTATTGGCACAAAACTTTGTTGTTTCTAGATAATTTTTTGTTCAATGAGTTCAATGAGGTAGAATAACTGAAAACTCTTCAAGATGTCATATAAGTTGTTAAGGACACAAATCTTGTTAAAAAATTGAAAATAAAAAATGAACACACTGAATACTTGTTTTGGCAGGGTGCATCACAATCGTTTTGGTTCATACTTTACAATCCTGTCTGCCTATTGTTGTATTTTTGTTACTCCAAACATTTTAAAGCGATCACTATTTGGTTTTATTTTTGGCATCTAACACAAGGAGTTGTTTTGAGCTACCAAACTATGACTTGTTATAATTTTGCAATCCTAAAGGTTCTAGTAACAAAATATGTATGTAGCCCAAAAAAAATTTTGTTTATGTTGATAATATTCAAGGCGCGGCTTAAAGGAAATTTACATACTCATGTTGGGAATGTGAAAACTTTTTTAAAAACACACAAAAAAACTTAAATTAAAACAAAAATTTGCTCTAAAATGGAAAATGTTGTTTGCAGTTTCGTTTCAAAAACAAGAAACCTGTTGACAAACAAAATTTCATAATGTCTGCACAAAATTAAAAAAAATTTAAATCTAATATTTTTTATAACTCTGGTTTATTTTGTTACACATGTAACTTAACATGTTGAAACAATTTTTTTTTTTTAATATTTTGCTAAAGTATTAAAAAATCTTGACATTGTTTTTTTTTGGGTTTAATATTCTTTTTTAATGCTTAATTGAAAGTAAAAGTTGAACAATGGTGTTTTTGTAGTTTTTAATTGACAGATATATAAACAAAAACACAGGTTTTCTACATTTTTCGAATACGTTTCCAAAAAATCTTGTTCATTTTGGTAATAAGTTGTAATAGATCAAGTTGAATTTATGTATTTGAATGACACTTTTTTCACAAATAACATGGATTTATTATCTTAATCCTGATGGTGAAATATCTTGTTAAGTTTTATACAAAATGTAATTGAGGTATTTTGGTTGAAATTTGTTATGGCAAAATTAAAAAACATTTTTTTATACTTAAATAAGTTGAAACAATTGAAACATTTAATGCATTAAAATAGCTTAAAAAATGTAGCTATGACGGTTTATGTTAATTATAAAAACTCTAAAAGTTAGTGAAAATTTATATATCAACATAACTTTTCAGACAAAAGACTTATAACACCAACTTGCTTACTGCCAACTCTGACAGCAGTTTTATCAGATTCAGGGATTTATTTGGGAAATGGTGCCAAAAAATTGGATATGAGGATAAGGTATTCTGCTTGTGTTATTACAAAATCTTGCCTCAGACGTTTTCACCCGTTAATGTTACGAAATTAGATTCATCTGAGAATTATTTGTAGTTTTAGTTATAAGTTATCTTGTAAATTATAATTATAAATGCTATTTGCTCCACTGTATTATGGACTTTGGATTTAATTATAGAATATCGAATTCGAACAGAATATTCAGGAATCGACTAGAAGGTTCTTGAATCTACTACTCTACAACTACTACCGTTGGTGAACTATACATACAGAGTGACTCTTAAAGTTGATTTGAGTTTGTTTTGAGACATTGAACGGTTTGTTTCGAAACTAGCAATATTGGATTAATTTTTGAACATAAAAATTAATTTTAAATTATTTAATAATAAAAGTTTGTTAAGTTGAATAAGTGTGTCTATTTACATATTTGGATTTCATCTAAGAATTATTTATAGTTTTAGTTATAAGTTATCTTGTAAATTATAATTATAAATGCTATTTGCTCCACTGTATTGTGGACTTTGGATTTAATTGTAGAATATCGAATTCGAACAGAATATTCTGGAATCGACTAGAAGGTTCTTGAATCTACTACTCTACAACTACTACCGTTGATGAACTATACATACAGACTGACTCTTAAAGTTGAATTGAGTTTGTTTTGAGACATTGAACGGTTCGTTTCGAAACTAGCAATATTGGATTAATTTTGTAAACATAAAAATTAATTTTAAATTATTTAATAATAAAAGTGTGTTAAGTTGAATAAGTGTGTATATTTATTTGGGTTTGCAATTAAAAGAACTCAAACGCGTTTATTAAAGGAAAAACGTAACACAATGGGGGGTGGTTTAAAACCATGTGAGATAAGGCCATGATGGCTTTATTGCTCAATTGAATGGGAGATAGCGCCATAGTGGCCTTATTGCCCAATCATTGAGAGGTAAGGTATTATTTAAAATTTTGCGAAATGAGAGATATAGCCATATTTTTTTTCGCAAATGAAGGATAAAGCCATATTTTTTATGCATGGTGTAAACATTCTGCAAAAGGGAAAATCCTTAGTTATCATTGAAAAACATTTTTTTATTGATGCGACGCACGCAGGAAAACTTTATTCGGCGAAGCCACCTGCCGCGTCCTACTGTAGAAAAAAACCACTAAGCACAGCCGCAGGCTGTCTCGCAGAAAAATTTTAGTATGCGAAGCCAGATTTCAATAGACGGGCGACTACAAGCAGCCCAAAGAACTTATTATACACAACTGAAACTTCTTAAATTGCGACAAATACCCCAAGCACTTAAAATGAGGATATACAGTTTATAAATTTTAAGGGCCGATGTTGAATGTGAACTACACCTAAACGTCAAGTTTTTTCTGCATTTCATTTGACATTTCTCAATGTCAGACTTATTCAATTTGAACCATGGAAGGATACGCAATCGAGCAACGCGTTAAAGTCATTCAGGCTTATTATGAAAATGGGCGTTCAAATAAAAATGCATATCGTACACTTCGTGCTTTTTCGGTCAATTTAATCGTCCAAATGTGCGTACAATCGGAAAAATCGTGCAAAAATTTAAGCAAACCGGGTCTGTTAGAGAAGTGAAAACACCAGTGCATGCTCGTTCTGCAGAAAATGTTGCTGCTGTTCGCGATAGTGTGGCTGAAAAGCCGTCCACCTCAACTCATCGTCGTTCCCAACAATTGCACCTCTCACGCTCGTCGTTGATGAACATTATGCATTTACATGCTTACAAGATGCAATTGACTCAAGAACTAACGCAACTTGACCATTCCAAACGTCGTCAAAGGTCAGAATGGTGGAAAGAATGACAACAAAGAAAATCATCTTCAGTGATGAGGCACATTTTCCCCTCGGTGGATACGTCAATAAGCAGAAATGCCGCATTTGGGCGAATGATAATCCACGACTGATTGTCGAAAAACCAATTCACACACAAATAGTGGCTGTTTGGTGCGGTTTATGGGCTGGCGGCATCATCGGGTCGAATTTTTTCCAAGATGAGGCCGGTCAGGCAGTTACTGTTACAGTTACTTTTTATGTCCCGAATTGAAAGATATGGATGTGGACGATATGTGGTCTCAACAGGGTGGTGCCACTTGCCTCACATTTAACGAAACAATGGCTCTTTTGCGCGACAAATTCAATAGCCGTGTTATCTCACTTGATGGTCAATTGGCCGACAAGATCATGTGATTTGACACCGTTGGGGTTATTTGAAAGAAAAGGTATACGTCGATAAGACAGCAAAAACTCGAGAGCTAAAGGATGAGATAATTCGGCACATTAACGGCATAGAACCTCAATTATGCCTCAGCGTTGACAAAAATTTGGACCATCGGATGGAGTTGTGCCGCCGAGATCCGCGGCGGCCATTTGGCCGATATTTTGTTCCATACATAATTGAACAACACCAATATTATCATAATAAAAAGAAATGACAGAATTTCCTAAATAATTTGTGTTTTATTCAAAATCATCATCGGCCCTTAAAATTTAACCAACCTTTTCTCTTCTTCTGGATTTCTTCCCACGCAGATATAAATATAAAAGAACCTATTCAGAAAGCATAGCTGAGGTGCTAAGAGACGCCTCCGCAGGTTGTGGATAGCGGAGAACCCTACATAGAAAAAAATAAAAATTGATTTCGATTAAAAAATTTGTGATATATTGTATTTGTGATGGTTTCAGTGATAATTTTGGTTACGGAGAGAATAGATGATTAGCTCCCTAGACTGTTACTGGGGCTACCAGCTTAGCCACCAGCCTGACTTAATAAATGTAAATAGCAGTTTATTGATAATGTATACTCCCTGAAACGCTATGTCTCGCCTTGCCGCTCAGACATGCAAAAAACCCGTCGTTTGAATTCGGTACCACCTCAAATAAGGCAGTCCCTAGCGCTCCCCAAAAAGAGGCCACTACGACGGCTATGGAATAAGCATTCTAATCTACGAGCCGACTTCGAATGACTTACTAAGGGTAGTGGAAGTACTTTACCGTATGCTTGTTAGCATTTTACACTCAATAGAAAAATCCATCCATCCGTACTCAAATCAATCCGAAGCAGTATAAATAGTACGGTGAGTACGGACTTTCTTGAATCAAGTACAGAAAGATTGATTCAAGTACAAATTTTCAATCGCAAAATACTTAAATTATCCATATTCAATCCCGATTTAGTACTTGAAATAATGCGAAAATGTGATTGATTTAAGTAAAACTAAGATTGAATCAATCTCTAAATGAGCTTGATTTTATCCCGAATTCGTGCTTGAAAAAACCCAAAAAAGTAATTAGAAAGAAAAAGTTATTATGATTGATTTACTTACCCGTATTACACCTTACAGAGTGGTAAAACACCAACATCATGCCCGGTATGGTTTTTACTTTAGAAATCTTATGTAATATAAACTTAAAGAGAAGCCAGAGTTCAAATTTACTTTTAAACCCTTCGTGATACACATAAGTCTGGCTAGACCTTTTTTCAATGTGTATAGAAAATCAAAACATGCGTAAGCCGGACGGTTAAACACAACGAAAAGTTTAATCTTTTTTTTTACTTGATTTAAGAATTTTTTACTTATTATAAGAAATTCTGGGATTGATTTTCAAAAGTAATAACATTTAGGATTGTTTTGAGTACGTTTTAGTGTTATTCGTACTTGAATTTTTGAGTACGACTCGTACTTAAAATAATCATAAAAAACTTGATTTATCCCGAGTGTTTGACTTTCTGTGTACTTTATGGGTATATTCCCTTGCTCCCCCATATTCGATAAGGAATGACAGTTGGAAATTATTCCATATTTAAATGACAAAAATATTATCTCAGTCTACGAATTTGGTTTCCGCGAACATAATGGAACTATAGAACAGGATAACCGCTTGAGAGATAAGAATATGCTTTGATCTAACGCAGGCTTTTGAGAAGGTACATATTTACGACATAAAGTACTGGTTTCTAAAATCGAATATCTGCTGCCACCGAATACCTACAAATTGCGAGAAAATTATTTAGCATACCGTTTATTAAGGCAGAAAACAAAGCCATAAGTATACAGGAACAACTTAAAATTCAAAAATGTTTAATCAAATTGTGTTTCACAAATGTTAAAGAAGAAAAGTTGAAGAAGGCAGTAACAGTTCTTGGTCGTTATAGATTTGATTTGTAAACTGGCTTAGAAAAAAAAAAACGATTTTGATAAATAAATATTTCTTTTTTAATCACTTATTAAGTGATTAAATTGTTAAAATTTTAATAAATTAATGCAGTTAGATCTCATATCTTTGAAATATATGTAAATACATATATACATATGCAAACAAAAATACATGTAAGTGTTCATGTAAATATATTTACATATCTATAGGTTTGTAAATTATGTAGGTACTTACACAAGAAACCTTAACATTTAAAATGTTATATTTTCAAAGACTACTTTTAGGCTTTCATCAAAATATATACTCTTTAAGAATTAAAAACAACAACAAACCACACAATAATATGAGTGGGAATAAAAAAAAGAAAATAGAGATAAAACAAATAGCAATAACAAAACAAGTAAGGCAGAAACAAAAAACAACAACTACCAGCACTATTAGCGTAAGCACAACCAGCTAAACACAAAACAGCAATAACCAAACCAAAAAAAAATTTTTTTTTTTTGTAAAAGCCTGATAAGCAACTTATGCACAAGTATTAGAGCCGGTCACAAATACAAGTCATACAAAGTGACACGAACAAAACAAAAGCCAAAAACATAAAAATAAACTTACTTTAGCGTTGCCATTTCCAGTGTGATTGTCTGAAAATGGGACAGAAACATATTTCTTAGGTTTTTTTGTTTTTTGATCATTAGATTTTGGTAAAATTTCGCCTTTGCTTTATTTCATATACATACATACAAAAAAATTTGTAAGTCATTTTAAAGTATTTCACTTTCAGTTTCATTTTAAAAGTATTTCACTACTGAAAATTTACAGCCAAACATTTGTATACAGATAAGTGCATCACACTTGAGTTTTACGCTTAAACTATTCTAAAATGAAACATTTTCCTTGATCCATTTAATTTGTGTACATATTTTTCTCTGAATTGCATCCCGCTTAACTGCGTTAAAATATAATAAATGGGTATTTTCGTCAAAAAAAATAAAATATCAAACCAAAATTTCACGGTTAATTTGCACGAACGAATTTCTTGATTTTTTTCTGTTTTGTTTGAACCTTTTGAATAATTTACGTTTTCTTTGGGTTTTAAATAAGTAGGCAATTGACAAAGTGTTAGTGTCATATTGGTTCTATGCCTCAAAAAGGCCACTAGACGCTGAGGCCACCTATTGTAATGAATAAAATTAAAAATAAACTTAATAAAGTCATAATTAATTCTAAGACTATTTTTCATATTAAAATGTTTTCAAAATTAATTCCAAATTATCAAAAAGTAATTTCAATTTTTGGGAATACAAAATTTTAATTTCAAAAGATTTTGTTATTCGTGCTTAATTCCCAGTTTTTATTATTGATAAAAACACTTGAAATTTATTGTTGATGGGATAAGCTATTCCTATGCATTTCACTGGTTGCTTAGGCCAGATCATCAGGAAACTTCATCCATAAAGGTTTTAGACAAACTAAAGATATTAAACCAAATAAAACTGTTAAACGTATAAGAATTATAGCAACAGTTCTACTTGTAACAATATCAAAGTTTAAACAAAACACATCAACAATAAACAACAGTGGGTTCATCTCATCTTACATTTCCCCACTACAATTAGTTGAAATTCTCTCAACATTAATTGTAGTTGTAAGTAGGTTAAGAAAAACAAAATGAAAAAAACCACAACTTACAAAAGATGTTGTCAATTAAGTGTTTTTTAGGGCGTGCACTGCCTGTTTATTATCATAAAGTAATTTCAATTTTTGGGAATACAAAATTTTAATTTCAAAAGATTTTGTTATTCGTGCTTAATTCCCAGTTTTTATTATTGATAAAAACACTTGAAATTTATTGTTGATGGGATAAGCTATTCCTATGCATTTCACTGGTTGCTTAGGCCAGATCATCAGGAAACTTCATCCATAAAGGTTTTAGACAAACTAAAGATATTAAACCAAATAAAACTGTTAAACGTATAAGAATTATAGCAACAGTTCTACTTGTAACAATATCAAAGTTTAAACAAAACACATCAACAATAAACAACAGTGGGTTCATCTCATCTTACATTTCCCCACTACAATTAGTTGAAATTCTCTCAACATTAATTGTAGTTGTAAGTAGGTTAAGAAAAACAAAATGAAAAAACAACAACTTACAAAAGATGTTGTCAATTAATTCATTTTGTTTTTCTTAACCTACTTACAACTACAATTAATGTTGAGAGAATTTCAACTAATTGTAGTGGGGAAATGTAAGATGAGATGAACCCACTGTTGTTTATTGTTGATGTGTTTTGTTTAAACTTTGATATTGTTACAAGTAGAACTGTTGCTATAATTCTTATACGTTTAACAGTTTTATTTGGTTTAATATCTTTAGTTTGTCTAAAACCTTTATGGATGAAGTTTCCTGATGATCTGGCCTAAGCAACCAGTGAAATGCATAGGAATAGCTTATCCCATCAACAATAAATTTCAAGTGTTTTTATCAATAATAAAAACTGGGAATTAAGCACGAATAACAAAATCTTTTGAAATTAAAATTTTGTATTCCCAAAAATTGAAATTACTTTTTGATAATAAACAGGCAGTGCACGGCCTAAAAAACACTTAATTGACAACATCTTTTGTAAGTTGTTGTTTTTTTCATTTTGTTTTTCTTAACCTACTTACAACTACAATTAATGTTGAGAGAATTTCAACTTATTGTAGTGGGGAAATGTAAGATGAGATGAACCCACTGTTGTTTATTGTTGATGTGTTTTGTTTAAACTTTGATATTGTTACAAGTAGAACTGTTGCTATAATTCTTATACGTTTAACAGTTTTATTTGGTTTAATATCTTTAGTTTGTCTAAAACCTTTATGGATGAAGTTTCCTGATGATCTGGCCTAAGCAACCAGTGAAATGCATAGGAATAGCTTATCCCATCAACAATAAATTTCAAGTGTTTTTATCAATAATAAAAACTGGGAATTAAGCACGAATAACAAAATCTTTTGAAATTAATTCCAAATTTTAAAATAATCGCATAAATAATAAAATAGTTATCAACAATCTAAGCATCAGTTCACTGGCTTAATATAACAAGGTTATTTGTATCATTTTTTTATTATTGTCAGTAAGTAAAGTTTTAAGGCTCAGTTTGGCGAACGTTGCTGTACCGTATCTGTACTGTATCAATCAGCTGTTCGCTTTTTGTTATATGAAAACCAATACAAAAGCTTACCGAAATGCAATGTACCGTAGTTGCAACGTACCAATCTGTATAAAATAGAATTTCATGCCGTTGTGATGGGCGGCTTGTATGTTACATTGAATGCGGGTAATTTTGCTCTTTTTTTTGGTACTTTTTTTAGTATATCTATGGAATTGCGACAAAAGAACTTACAATACAACATATTTCCAAATATACATATGTTTAGATGTTTAAAATAAAGAAATGCATATACACATACAATGAAAAAGGGAAACATATAAAAGACTTTAAATGGTATCAAAACCTTTTTTGGTGTATGCACATTTACAATATATGTATGCTAAAAATGTATATATGCTTAAATACAAATTTATTTATTGTAAATCTATAATATAAATATTAAATTATGAACATTTTTTACATACACAAAATACTGTTTTAATACCATTTAAATCACGTGGTACCTTTTCTGCACAACGGTCACCATTTGAAAATTTTTGATTCTCATCACTGTTTGTTTTGTTTTATGTATACTATTACTTTTTGTTTATGTACATGATGTGACACGTTTTTAAACGTTCTATAAGTGCACCAACGTGCTTACAGTACGGTGCGTTACATTACGGGTACAGCAACGTTCGCCTAACTGAGCCTTTAGGGTTGTACGGGACAATTTACAACTTTAAGTTTATATCCAGAGAAGTCAACAAGTTCTTGACTACTTTGTTTAACTAAATTTACCATATTTTAGCTTTGTCACATACAACCTTCTAATAATAAGCCATCATATTGTTCATAGCTCATTCTGCGTTACCCTGTAGATATTCGTATTTTAAAAGCGATACTTTTCATCAAACCCGAAATTGATTTGTGTAATTTATAAAATTTTGGATATTTTTAATGATTTTTCTGCGCAAAATTGAATTTAGCTTCCGGCAACACTGACTCACATACTCTTTTAAACATTTTAATAACGAAAAAAATGCACACATATTTTGGCTTGTACACACAGAGAAAAATAATTTTGTGAAGAATAAAGAATAAATATAAAACTACGGAAAAAAACGAAAGCAAAATACAATGGCTGAGAGATTAGGTGTGTGTATGTGTGTGTGTGTGCCTGAACGCAAGAGAGAATTTTTCTAAAAATGAAAAATTTACTTAGTTTGATGTGTGAGTAAGTGTGGGTACCCTGCAAATAATAGGACCAGTCCAAACACGCGTGTAAAGAGTAGTCCACAAGGGACCAGGACTAGTCCACAAGTAACCCAAACGTATGGAAAAAACCTGGTCTATTTAACATTACGATGTCCTAGGAGAGGACCATATAACCCACCTTTGGACCACTAAGGAGTAGTTTTAAAACTACTCCATGGTATATAACCCACCTTTGGACCAGTAAGGAGTAGTTTTAAAACTACTCCATGGTATACTCAAGAGGATTAGTTTTGAAGTCGTTTAAACACGAAAGCATGTCGTTAAAAAACGAAGACATGTCGTCTCACTACAAACACTTTTTAACAATGGCATGGTCCATGCTTGCATTACATCGGACTAGTCCATGGAGTAGTCCATTTTATCAAAATGGGTCAGGTGGTCCAATTTTATTTGCAGGGTATGATTAATAATAATAATTATGTTTATATAGATAATAATGATGTTGTTAAATGGTGTGATTACAAAAGTAGTTGTTGTTCAAAGTGATGATGAATACAGTGATGATTAAGAACAACAAACAAACACATTTATTTACATAACAACAATTTGTATATTTTTAGTTTTTATTTTTCTGTGTTGTTTTTGCAATTTTGGTTGTAAAAATACCTATGTGTGGAAATAAGTAAGTGCTTGTGTATTAGTAAGAAAAAAATAGCAAAAGCTTGTTCAGACATAGGTACATAACTAAATATATTTTTATTTAAAAAATTTTTTTTATTTTATTGATACCTACTATGGCGTCATAGACATTAATGCAAAACAAAAGTTCACTAATACCTACTTAAGCAAAGCAAAATTTTGAATGGAAAAAAACTTACAAGCTCCCCAAGCAACAAAATATAAATGATAAAATATGCACACTGACTCACACATACAAGACTTTTACCCTTTTTTGTCCCCTTTCAGCTTTAAACACAATTTGTTTTTCTTTTTTAGAACAAAAACCCATTTATTTATTTATTAACGCGTAGGTTGCGACGTATGTAAGTTTGCATGTATGTGCATATTTGAGTGTATGACTTTTTTTAAATTTTTGTGTGTGTGTTTGTGTGTAATGTTCATCATTTTGCTTCACTGTATTGCATGAGTTTCAAGTGCGTTTTATTACGAAGGCTGGCAGAAAAATTACTATGAATATTTAAGAGATTCTTTAAGCCGTTTGACACATTATAGGATGCAATTATTGAAGAGATTAAAAACAAGTTAGAGTGCTATATTCGGCCGAATCTTTGATACCCTACACCAAGAGTTCAAATGTTTTAGGAGTAAAATATCATGATTCGCAATAGTTTAAGCCGGACCTAATAAACTTCCAGGAGAGCAATTTATATTGGAGCCATGGTAATCTATGAACCAATCATCCCAAAATTCTGCAGAGCGATTTCTGGTAATAAAAAACATAAATTTTAATACAGCGGTGCAATTACTTTTAGGGCCATTATTATAACTTGGCGTTAGCTGTTATCCGACAGTTAACAGACGCTTTTTGACAGATAACACATTATTATCTGTCAATTTAATCTTAACTTTAGCTAACTTCAAGTTGTAATAATGGCCCTTAGCGTTTTTTCATAACATTTTTTCTGGCCATATGAAGCGAAGCTGGAAGAAATTTTACCGCAATATCTATATCTGCTACGGTCTTAAGCGTAGTTAATTATTTTACCAGAGTGGGCTTTATATGGGGCCTAGGATAAAATTTCACAGTGTCATTTCTAGTTCTATAAAACTGTAGTGTACTGTTTATATGGGGCCTGGGGTGAATTATGAACTGATCTTCACCAAATTTCACAGTCTTATTTCTAGTCCTATAAAACTCATATGTACCAAATTTTGTTATGATAGCATTATCTTTTACGGTTTTAGGCGTACTAAACTGTTTTCCGGAAGTAGGGTTTATATGGGGCCCAGGGTAAATTGCGCACCGATCTTTATGAAATTTCACAGTCCTTTTTCTAGTCTTCTAATACTTTGATATACCAAATTTTGTTATGATAGCATTATTTTTTACGGTGTTATGCGTACTAAACTGTTTCGGGAAGTAGGGTTTATATAGGGCCTAGGGTAAATTATGGATCGATATTCACGAAATTTTACAGCGTGATTTCCAGTCGAATAAAACGAATTTAAGCAAAATCTTATGTTATTCTGTGCATTATTCCACCATTTATGTTAGTTTCTGTAAGAAAATTATTCATTTTTTTTAGGTGGTGGTTCCACATTTTGATTAATAGCTCTGATCCTACTGAACCGATTTTTCTGGATTTCAATCCCAAAATGCTTAGGATAACTACAAGCAATTTAAGACCAAGTTTGTTTATTTCTTTTGAGTTTTTCGAAAGTGAGCGTGTTTTCAACAGACGGACAGCCAGACGGACATGGCTAAATCGACTTAGAATTACCCAAGGACCCAGAATATATATAGTTTATGGGGTCTAAGATGAATAATAAAAAAGTTTCACACGCAATGACAAACTTAGTATACCCTCTTCACAACAAATTTTTGATTTTGATTGTTGTCGACATTAGTTACAGACACATTTTTTCGCTTTTCGTGAAACGTTAAAGTACCTATTTTAATTGAACTTTTCAACGCAAGAAGTTCTCCAAAAGTTGCAGAACAAGGTTAAAGAACCTATTATGTTTTTGTCAGGATGTGTGTAACAGATACAAATATTTGTTCTGAACCTACCTACTATCGAACCAATATTTGTAAAATTTTGCGCAAAAAATAGGTCGTTTCAATTGTCCTAAGGTCTGAACCGGTCCATTATTTCAAAACCGCCCCTTTCAAATTTCTTTCCAGAATAGTCTCTGTGCCAATAAACTATCTTATTATATTGGTATATAGATTAAATTTGCTCCAAAATATCTGATTTTTTTAAAAAATTGGTTCATGTTTGACTTAGCTCCCATACAAATACCACTACCGAAGATAGTTTTAAATGCCATAACTTTCTTATGAATATTGTATTATACATTTTGGCAACGGATTCCTTTTATAATAGCACTGGAAGGTCGAAAATTGACCATTGGTCCCATGTAAATCCCTTCTCCAAAATCGCTATAAGACGAGCAAATGTCAATGATAATTGGATAATATTTCGGCACAAAGAAATCGTTCCTTATAAAATAACCATGAGTCCTAAATTTTTCGAAAATTTGTCATTATGGGCATTTCCATTTTGACGTGTCGTGATATTTGTACCACAAAATGTAAAAAATTAAATGAAGAAGTCAAATTTGTAAAAACGGTTTTTTTATATACTAATTAATGAAGTAGCACTATATTCAGAAAATAAATTACAGCAATCGACGCCAACGATTTGCAGATATAAGTAAAAATATGCGCTGGTGTGAAGTTAAAAAAGTGGATTTTGACTTGCATTACAAAACTGAATAAAACTGCGAATTGAGCAGGACATTTTGTATAAAATCTCGTTTGTAAACTTTGGATTTATATAGATTTATTTTTCAAGCTATCAAATTTTAAAATCTTTGCTCGTTTTAAGGTACATATTGGTATTTTCAGCGAAAAGTCTAATTTTTTTAATGTAACGCCAGAATGCTAATAAGGTTGTATTTTAGGACCATGTTGTTCAACCGTTATCCCTTTTGTCACCTAATGTAGATCTAGTTGCACTTTACACAAACATATAAAAAAGTGAACTATACATATAAATTTTTGTGAGAAACAATTTAAATTTCTTCTGGCGTTACGTTACGAAAAGTAGACTCGCTGGAACTGCCCATATACTGTGGTGTAGGGTATCAAATGGTCGGGCTTGACTTTTTACTTGTTTTCAATCTTTCAAATAAAATAATGTTTTTTATTATAGTTGACAATTTCAAGTTCTATCAGACTTATAAGAACATCATTTACAAAAAACACTTGTTGAGTTTTTCCTTAAGAAAAAGTGTAACAATTAAAGTTTTTTAGTAGAAAAAAACTCAAGTTTGTTTCAATAGAAGAGGTATAAAAATTAATGTTTTTTTTTTTTTAAATAGAAAAAAGTCCATGGATGTTTTGTTTCTATAAATTTATAGTTCGCACTGATTTTAACTTGTTATACCTTGCTTTACAACTGCATGCCACTACTGTATACATATTATCAAAGAAAATTTGTTTGAAATAGCCGAATCGCATGCCATTGGCTTTTGTGCTTACACATGCCACTACGAGTTCATTTTCAAAATGCCTTTGAAGCGTCAACTTGAGACAATTTGGTTACTTCTCAATTTTAAAAAAAGTACCAAAAAACAAAATAGAGCTACCGAGTTAATCATATAGGCACATTTTTAGGAAAATGGTTTACATTTATTACACTGGTTTACAGCCAAAAAATACCAAGAACGCCACATGCCTAGATAAGTTAATTGGGACCTCCTGAACACGAAAACCGCTGTAATTTTTTTTCCTAAGTACCGTTTTTTAGATAACGGTACTTTTGTGTTTTTCGGTGTAGGGTCCCACTCAAACCCTTGTGGAGCCCAACCGAAAAATCCGAAGAAATGGCTGAGTTATGGCACCTCAAATGAAAATATTGTCGTTCCACAAAATCCTTAATAAAAACTTATTTTTCATCCGATTTTTTTCAAATTACGCTTAAAATGTTGGTTATTAAATAAACTATTTGGTTAAAAAATAAAACATTTCAGATATTTACTATAACGTAGAAAAAAAAACGAAATAAAAATGAAAAATTTAAAAAAAAAACGTAAAAAATAGGCAAGTTTTGAACTTTGAGGTGCCATAACTCAGCCATTTCTTATCAGATAGGTAGCATATCGACGGAAAAGGCATTCAATTACCTTTCCAACGATGTGCCATTTATATCGATCGGACTTTTCGGTTGGGGTCCACAAGGGTTTGAGTGGGACCATACATCGAAAAACACAAAAGTACCGTTATCTAAAAAACGTTACTTAGGAAAAAAAATTACAGCGGTTTTCGTGTTCAGGAGGTCCCAATTAACTTATCTAGGCATGTGGCGTTCTTGGTACTTTTCCAAATTAAAAATTTGTAAAGCAGTGTTATATACGCATTATTTTAACAATATTAATGATCTATAATTAACAAACTTGATTTTGCGCGTTTCAAAAAATTAATCATAATAATACATTTATCAAGTTAAAACTTTAATTACAATTTGACAATAACCCAGTAAATTTGCATTAAATTTTTAACAGGGTAACATTGTTCATCGTTTAGTCATTTAATTGCAAGCAAGTGCCAATTTCCACTCGCATGCAATTTTACTGCCACTGGAGCTGCCATTGCGAAAAATGGGAGTGTATTAGTAAAAAAACGTGAGTGTATTGAGTTTTTAGAACTAGCAGTGGCATGTGTAAATGCTAGAATACTTAAGTTTAATTTAATTACAAACGGAATGAAAAACTGTTTGTCAATAGAAGCGTAACAACTACTTTTAGCCATTTCTTTATTTGGCTTAAATATTTTTTCGAAAGAATAAACGATAATAATCAAAGCCCGGATTTGTATGCAAATGTATATTTTTTATCCTCAGTCTGAGATCAAAATAAACTAAATATCTTCGCGAATCAAGAAATTTTGAGTAAAATGGCATCAATTTGTCAGTGCATATTTTTGCATATTTCGCTTTAAATGCATATTTTTGCATTTATTGCTGACATTGCATACTTTTGAAAAACACAACTTGTTTTACTTACTTTATTTTGCGATGCACCCTGTTGCAATAGAGATAAGAGACAACTTCGATGATATTAATTTATTGCTTTCTTATAGCAAAAAATATTTTGCAAAGCACCTCGCGTTTTACTTCATATCAAGAGAAGTACCCTGTTTATTTCTTGCTCCACCGCTTATCACAACGTAGTTGAAAACAGATATCTATTTACTATTGTTGAAGTGTGAAAATATTGGTGCAAAAATATTGACAACTGCTTGGAAGTTTTATGTGTTTCTATGAGGAAAAGAATGAAAATTCTATCCAATATATATAATAATTTTAATTGTTACAATTATATCATGATAACCTATGATTATAATATGATAATTGTAATCATATTTTGCATCATAATATGATTATTTTATATTGTAATAGGACTCTTATAATAATCAGTAGGGATGAGATTTTCATGCACTACAAAATCGAAAATATGCACTAAAAAATCCAATATATACACTAAAAAATAAAAAATATGCACTAAAAACTGAAAAAACCCATAAATAATCGTTTTTTATTTTTACTAAAAACAAAAATATATAAAATTCAGACTATTGTTATTCAAATATCTTTAAAAACTTCAATAACTAATTATAATTTTTTAAAAGTAGAAGTAGAAGAATGCCAATGCATTTTGGAAAAACTTGTTTGCAGATCCCACTTTGTTTCCAGATCAGATCAAAAATATTTGAAATTTATTTCATTTATTGAAATCCTTAATTTTTTTTTGCAAAACGTTTTGGATTTTTTTTTCTTATTTGTCGGGCTATTCTTTCCACATTGTTGATTTTACTTTTTGCTATATCAATTAATTTGGCTTGAGTATTAAGTGAACTAAACCTCATTAGTAATTGTTTCACCAATAAATCCGTTATAGGAAAATACAAATGCTAATTGACTTCTGATGTTATTAAAATTTAATTTTTTCTTTAAACATTCTTAAATTACTCGAAAATTGTTTGAATAGAATTCTGAAGCATCTAGCCAGGACCCCATTTTGCTACTACTGGCTGCGGTGGAAGGTGAATCAAGGAATACATTTCACTAAAAATTGCAATATTATCGAATTGGCTTCTAAATTCTCAGCAACGCGGTATAAACCATGTTCCAAGCAAGCAATTTTTCACCCATTGGAAGCCTTAACAATGTTAGGTGCTGCATCGGTTTAAAACAGAAGGATCTTTTGTCGAAATCTTGAAAATCTTGTTTTTAAATCAAAGCTCCAAAAGAATTTATTTATTGATTTAAAGATTTTTGGGAAGGTTTTTTGTGTATTTAAAAATTTGTTTAAGAACTTTTTTATAACATGGAAATTAAAAAATCCCTCAAAAATGCCAAAATATGCCTTTAAAACCTAAATATGCAAAAATATGCATTTTCACCAAAATATGCAACAATATGCAAAAACAAATCAATGCCATTTTAACGCAAATTTAATGATTCGGAAAGATAATTAGTCGACATCGTTCTAAGACTATCGACAAAAAACATGCATTTGCATGGAAATCGCATCCCTAATAATCAGTATCTGTCTTGACCACAACCATGAATCTTATCATTAGGGATGGGATTTTCATGTACTAAAAAATCAAAAATATGCGCATAAAATATGCACTGAAAACTTGAACATTTTCAATAAAAACCCGTTTGCTTTTTTAATTTTATTTAAAACAAAAAAAAAAAAATAAAAAAATTTTATTGTTGTTTTTATTCCATTGTTATTCATAGGTATAATATTTTTTAAAACTTAATTAAAATAACTACATAATTTAAATTTTTGTTAGCGTAGTAAAATAAATACTTTTTTATTTAATCAAAAGTAAACCTTTGTCTCTTTAAAAGCTTTTGTACATGGAAAATGAAGTCTCAACGTCAACCGAAGTTGAAGCATACTTGAAGGATGCCAATTCATTTAGAGAATATTAATTTTCTAATTCATATCCCACATTTGATTATAGATCAAAAATAGTTGAAATTTGTTTTATTGTTTAAAATCCCATTTTTGTCAATACTTTTTGGCTTTTTTCTAAGTTGTCGGGATTTTCTTCCTTTCAAATTGTTTCCCGTATGAAATCAATATTATCGAATTGGCTTCCAAGTTCCCCTGCAACTCGATGTGACCCATGTACATATGTAACCATTTTGGATAAAGTGTTTTATGCCAATTGGCAGGCTTAACCATGTAAGCTGCTGCATCGAAATCTTGTATTTTAAGCAGAGCAACCAAAAAATGTATTTATTGATTTAAAAATTTTTATTTTGGAAAATTTTTTTACAACTTTTTTTATAATATGGAAACTTAAAAAATATGTCACTCAAAAATGCTAAAAATGCAATAATATGCATTTAAAACCAATATATGCAAAAATATGCATTTTCTCCAAAATATGCATTAATACGCAAAAACAAATCGATGCCATTTTAACGCAAATTTAATGATTCGGAAAGATCGACATTGATCTTAGACTATCGACAAAAAACATGCATTTGCATGGAAATCGCATCCCTACTTTTCATAATATGTTGCTCTTAGAATATGTATGTTTACCACAACCATGTTTTTTCTGCTGCGTGTTTAATGCTATTTATACAGAAAGTACCCAATAAATGAACCTTGTTAGAAATATGTAAAGGTTCCATCCCGTATTTTACCTTCAAAGGAATCGTCATTCTGTTTTTGTCAGGATTTAAGTAGTTAATAGGGCTATACCAACAAATATTCTGATAGGACTTCATAAAATATATGATTGCCATGTCCATCGGTCTGTCGGCCTGTTAAAAACACAAGAGAATGACTTTGATATGATTCGGAAAGATCGACACTGATCAAAATAATGACAACCTTTCTGAAAAATCTATTTATGTATGTACATATAAATCGGCTAAGGCAAAACAGTTAAGAACACTTTCCTCCTCTGTATGTCAAGCGATTTGAACAAAATATACACCATTTGAGAGGTATTTACTTAAAGAAGTGCACAATGTATATTTCATTAAAATCTGTTTAATAATTTCAGAGTTATAAGCGTTCAACACAGATGCAAAACAAATAAATAAAAATGTATTTTCAATTATCGAATATTTCGACTATATAAATCTTATGTATAAATCAGACCAGTCAAAACAGTAAAGAACGCTTTCTTCCTTTGTTTGTCAACCTCTATGGGGAGAAAAAAGGGGAAATACGGGAAACTAAATTTCTTTTTTTTTACTTTTCTGTGCTTCATGTGATTATTTTTAAATTTTCTATAATATTGAACTAAGAAACATAATATTATAGTTGTACGGTCCTGAGTGAGTGATAACCTTTAAGATAAAAAATGCTGGTATTTTTTGTTCTGCATCTGGAACTTTTTGAATTATCGTTAATATTCGACCTATAAAGATAAAATTATAAATTAGGCTGGGTGAATAAGAACATGTGAGGGGAGCTTTTTGGTACTTTTTCATTCAACAGCTGGTACCTTGATTAATTTTCGTAAATATTAGACATAGAAACATGAAATTAAACGTGCAACGTCCTGAGGGGATGACATTGATACTTTTTTGGTTTTTAATTGGTATTTTTTATTTTGAACTTACAAAATTAAATTAACTCACGTAGAAGATAAAATTTGAGCCGGAGGTTGGTCCCTCGCCAAATCGATCCACTTTGAAGGAAAAAAATTAATGCTCGAAACAAATAAATTCATATATACTTAGATTCTGTTCACAGAACCCGTGATGAAGAAAATTTTGTCTGGCACTGGCAGGACATAAAATAACGTATTAGGTTAAGATTTGATTAATTATTGTTAGTTCATATTTAATATATGAAGATTCAATAAATAAATAATGAAAAAAAAAAAAAAAAAAAAGATATATACTTAGATGAATTATGTATTCTTCATATTTACAAAAAAAATATGGTCGAATTTTGACCATTAGGCGAACACTAGTTATAGGTATTTAATTTCTATTTATACATTATTTATTACATATTAACAATTATCATAACTTACTTTTTTAATGTAACCAAAATATATATATGTATTGTGATTCTATTAAATAAACTTATGACCCGCCCACTTAGTTAGGCGCTACATGACAGAAAACTAAATTTTATGAATTGGGGCGCGATCTAGGTATTATCATAGGATTTAACTCTTATTCGTTGTACCTACATATATGACTAGATATTATAGCACTAATGTCCACTGCATTTGGTCCATAATGAGGCATAGGTTACATCTTAAGTCTACTCTCAGAAACCTCTTTTATTCGTCTAAGCCGTACCAATTATTGTAGTGAAACTTGAACCATTTTACGTTTTATATTAGAATAATCATGAAAAGGGTATTTAATATTTGACAAAGCAAAATATTCACTTTTACAAGTTAATTTCATTTTCATTACAATTAAGTTAAAAAACAACTAAAATAATACAACACTACACCTTAGATATTTAAATAACTTTTCAGATACCCCCTGTAGAAATGCCTGCACATTTAATACTCATACATTGACATCGGAAATCAAGTAAACTCACACACACACTATAATACGTATTTTTAAAAGATACACACGCCTGCACGCTCTTGCCAGACAATACACACATACATACTTATCGATGTTTGTTAAAAAAAAATGAGTAATCAGAAAAGAGTAAACTTGATGTAATTTTTTGTTTTCTATGTAAATCTGTATATGTGTGTCTCAGTTCAGTCTTAAGTATGCGAGTGTGTTATTTGTTATTTGTTCTTGTTTATTTTTTCTTAATTTTTTTACGCATTGACAATAATACAACAACGCCACCAAACGAGTACATTAATAGCACTATACAAGTATGAATGTATGTTCGTTAGTACAATGAAAAAAAAAAAATCTTGTGTGTATGTTGTCTCTACTACATTTATGCTCACGTGATAGAAAATTATCAACAGAAAAGAAAAAAAACAGAAACACGACACAAAACGAAGGAAGCAACAAAAAATAAAATGAACAGTGTGTGTGTGTGTGTATTGAAATGAGGTTTATCGAATCCATACACTTATTCGTACTCGTACAACTTAAAACGGGGGGTGGTGATCATCATACACGAATACTATACAGCGTCAGTCAGACAAACATGCATGCAATACTTTAATAAACAATACGATACAAAAAAAAATAAAAACAAGCAAAAAAAATAAAAATAAAGCATATGTATAGTATACTTTGGAATGACGCACACCCAGCTACAAAGCAAACAACTAACTTATGTCAGTGTGTCTATATTACTTGGAAACATGTATTAGTAAAATTAACTATAGGATAGGTAGAGGTATTGAATTAATAAAAAAAAACAAAATTTTTTATGCATTTACAAAAAGAAAACATTTATAGTTTTGTCGATATACCTAACCTATAATAAATGTTCAATACATGTACATTTTCAATGGGTGCAAATGTGTTTGTTTATACACAATAGCTACAATTCAGTTCATTGGACTTGTTCATCATACGATTTCTTTAAGTTTTCTCTAACAAAGATCCTGAAGTTGGTTTTTATTTTAAACTTCCAAGCTATGAAGTCGTTGGTAGGGTCATATCGTCGGCTTAATATGCAAACCTGCTAAATACACTTTTTAAGTAAATTGAGCATATAGGTAGGTACATACCTACCTAGTTTTTCTTCAATTTGAGTCTTGATGTGTGTAAATCCAACGAGAAATATTTTTAGTTTTCCTCTCAAGCTGCAAAAGGTATAAGAAGACAAAAGTCTCTCCTGTAAAATGTGCTGAAATGCAGCTAGCAGGTTTGCATATTAAGCCGACGATACAAGTTATAGTGACAGATGAATTCGGCTTAGCCGAATCTTTTATGCCCTCCACCGACAGTTATAACACTATGCAACATATGGGAAGTTTTTTTTCCCTTGAATAACCAATTTATTTTTTTGATCCGCTATGGTCACCTTACTGCAAACCTTATATGCAATCCGTCAAAACATTTTAAATTACGCCAGAATAAAGTTTCTATAATATAATTTCTTAATTAAGCCATTATTTTTGGAGTTATTGTGGCCGAAGTAGCAAAAATAATATTTTTTTTAAAATTTAAGAATTCAAAAAATTCATAAAAAAATTAAATTAACAAATACTTCCCAGTTTTAGTACTAAATCGTAAAGTTGCATCTTTTAGAAACAAAATAAATTTTATTTCATGAAAATTGCGCTTTTTTATCGCAAATTTTTGTAGAGCTAAAAATCACAAAGTTTTACCTTTTTATAACAAAATATTTTTTTTTAATCCTTTACCTTTATTAGTTTTTCATAAAACTACTTATAATAAATATAAAATAAATTTTGTTTCATGAAAATCCATGGCTAAATTCGTTTTTTATTCCCGATAAAGTGAAAATACCTATTTTAACATTTTTTATCGCAAATTTTGTGTCGAGCAACATGTTTATTTAATGTTTGCAACATGTTGCTCTACACAAGTTAATAAAAAAAAAATATTAAAAGTAGGTACTTTCACTCTAGCTCTACACAAATTTGCGATAAGGAAGGTCAAAACTAGATACTTTCAGTTTATCGGGAATAAAACATGAATTTGTCCATGGATTTTCATCAAATAAAATTTATTTTATTTCTAAAAGATGCAACTTTACGATTTAGTTACAAAAGTGGGAAGTAGGTATTTGTTGATTTAAATTTTTTGAGTTCAAAAATTTTATAATTAAACAAAAAAATATAAAAATATAAAAATTTTTTCCACTTGTGCCTCAATAACTCCAA
Source organism: Pollenia angustigena (assembly GCA_930367215.1). Classification (NCBI taxonomy): domain Eukaryota; kingdom Metazoa; phylum Arthropoda; class Insecta; order Diptera; family Polleniidae; genus Pollenia; species Pollenia angustigena. The sequence continues at coordinate 179,275,581 of OV884057.1, read as the reverse complement.
AACTAATGACTTAATTAAAAAATGAAATTACAAAGACTTAAATCTGGTGTAATTTATAATTTTTTGACGTATTGCATAACAAAATCGAGGGCTTGGTTTAAAGGTACGACAAGATGTATGGAGCAGCCTGTTCAAAAATCTCAAATTTAAAAAATTTTTTTTTAAAAAATCCTTACCATATAATTTTAAACCATGATGATTTTTACAGTTAGGGGACTATAACGGAAAAATATAGTGGTTATTCAGTGAATTTTTGCTTATTGCATAGTGTTATGGACCGATGTATCCATTAATCTATGACCGACCAAACTTTACTACAATATCATTATCCGTTGCGGTTATAGATATACTAAAGTGTTTTCCGAGAGTGTGCTTTATATGGGGCGTTTGGGCGAGTTTGACAGTGTGATTTCTCGTCTAATAAAACTATTACATTACAATTGCATTATTCTTTACACTTTTAGGCTTAACGAATAAACTCTTTTTGGAGTGTAGGCTTTCTGTGGGGCCTATGGTAAATCATAGACCAATATATACAAAACTAAGCAGTATGATTCCTAGTCATATAAATCAAACTTGTGCAAAATCTCATATCCATCCGTGCTTTACCCCACCATTTATGTTTGTTTTTGTTACAATTTTATAAATTTTTTAGGGTGGTTGTTTCACATTTGGATTCATAACTCTCTTTCTACCGCAGCGATTTTCGTGGATTTCAATTTCAAACTGCTTAGGAGAACTAGAAACAATTTGATATCAAGATTGTTCTTTTTTTTGGAGTCTTTCGAAAGTGAGCAAATTTCAACAGTTCGAAAGACAGACGGATAGACAGATCGATTTAGACTTACACAATGACCCAGAATACATTATGGGGCCTTAAATGAATATTAAAAATGTTTCACACGGAATGACAAACTAAGTATACCCCCATTCGCCACTAGTGGTGGAGGGAATACAAATTGTACAAATTATCACCCACATGCAGAGTTTTTCAACAATTACCAACTTTTTTAGGAAGAGTCGTCAATGGTTGTGAGTGTTAAACGACAAAACCCTTTGAAAAGATTAAGTGGTTGCAACTGAAACATGTAATGTTAACCTGTCCGTGAAAGCCTTGGTTCGATTTCCGCGGCAGTCAAGAAAGAAAAATTATCAATAAATTTTAATTAATTTCATGTTGTAAAATTCCTTTCTTCATAAAAATAATATAATGAATATTAAATTTGATGAACTTTTGCCTAATTAAAAATATCAAAATTTGGATTAAAAGTAGGCTTGCCAACCGTACTTTATAATAAAGTATTGTACGTTATTTCGAGTAATTGTACTCTATACTTTATGAGAAAAATAAAGCACGCGGAAATACTTTATTTCGCATGATTAGATTTACCTATAATTCAAAATAGATTCAGGTTATATTAGTCAGGGTTTTATTAGTCATAAAGTTTAAATACTTATTGTACAAGTTTTTTTTTAGAAAAACTAAAGAACAACTAATTGATATTAGTCAGGGCTATTTTTTGATGTTTTTTATATTGGCAGGACGATTTTTCGAAAAAAAAAAAAAACAATTATCAGACAGCACTATTCACTTGTTAGTTTTGTTTGATGCCCGTAATTTCTACAAATAGGTATCTAGCTGTGTATAGGTATCTATGGCTTTCATAATTTTAAAACGTATTTCTAACCTATGGGTTAAAGTGTTATGTATTTTACACCATCGATTTTCGATAGTTAATTCACGTAGGCAAAATTAACGATGAAATTACCACAATAGTGTTAACGGATAGGTGAAGATGACTGTTAGGTACGAACACGACTAGATATCTATTTGTAGACATTACGGACATGAGTACAATAACTGCCTGCTTTTAAAACACAAGTGCAAAACTCTTTCAAATTACTGCCTGCATTTAGATCGCGAGCACAAAAGTGACTCGTTTAACTAACATTTAAAACAAAATTTCAAGATTTCCATTCCTTAAGGGTGCTCCCATACAAAATGATTAATACAGACTAGAAATATATTGAAGAAAACGTACCATAACAGCCAAGGAGTCGCCTTTACAATTTCTCGAAACATACTTGTCCCTTATCACCACGTCTTAAGGCGGCGCCCATGCAAATATTGCGTTTTTTTAAATTTTGAAATTAATTAAAATTTTTCGACTTTTGTGAATAAAATCAAAAGTTGTTCACAGATTTTAATCATTTATAGATAGTTTTGTTTGCTTTTTATATGGGCAAATCCTGCGTGACGAACGCTACATTCGCACGCATTTTCTGATTGAAATATAAACATTTTTTGGTCTTTCAAAAGAGATAGCTTCAACTTTTATATAGTATTTAGTGACATTAATATGTACTTACGAATGGCATATATGATAATTTCTTAGCAAGTATTTGTTGCGAAATAATTGAGCACAAAGTTTTGTGACGCACGCTACAAAAAGCTGAAGTAGCTTCAAAGGTTAAAGTGCGTTTTCCTAATTTTTAGCGAATTTGGCATGATAAAGTATACGAAATCTAATTCCTAAAAGAAAGATGACTATAAGAGAATTCTAAACGCACTTATTCGCAGCCAAAAAATTTTGTGATTTTTTGACAAAAGCCGTAAGCCCTTTGTGACGCACGCTACATAAAGAACGCTACAGTTTTTCCAGTAGTATTTTATTATTATATTTTATTTATTTTAACAAAACAAAACATTATATTTTTATGAATTGCATTTCTTAAACTAATGAATATCAACTTTATTTTTAACGAAATTTATATTTTGATAAGTCTGCTGTAAGTCCTATTTTAAGCACAAAAATCACCTAAAATAATGCTAATTAAGAAATCAGCAGTGGGGTAGGATTTGGTAAAAATTATTGCATTAATGATTATTTAAATACATATTTTTTAATATAAAATTAAATTATACATCTCGTCTTATATTCCATTAAAAAAAATTCACTTGAAAAATTTTTGGTTGGTGGAATGTTTCGGGGATTTGCCCATATGTCTGGAAAAAATTAGAAGCATAGCTGTAATTTTTTATAGATTTTTAGCAAACAAAAATTTCAAAATGTTGCTAAAAAATTATTTATGTTGCCAAATAAAACTTATGTTTCTAAAACGACTGCGCATGTTAGAATAAAATTAAATGTTTAAAGGAAATTTTGTTGCGGATTTTCGTTTTTTTTTTAGTAATTTCAATAAACTGAACCGTTTTTGAGCCGGTATCATGCACGTGATGATCCCCCATATGAGCCATCAGTATCCAATGAGCCAATTTTAATTAATCAAAATAAGCTTGATTCAATTGTTGCCAAGTTGGAATTAACACAGCATAAATCGGAAGAGCTGGCTTCCATTTTGAAATCAAACAATTTGTTGGCACCCGGTGTGAAAGTCACAGCTTATCGAAGTCGTCAGGCAACACTCCAAAGTTTATTTCTTGTGAATGATGAAAAAACTTCTGCTTATTGCCCGGATGTAGGAAAATTGATGGACGCAATGGAAATAAAATATGAAGCAGATGACTGGAAATTATTTATTGACAGTTCAAAACTCAGCTTGAAGGCGGTTTTACTGCATAAGACCAATAAAAAACCTTCAGTTCCAATCGTCTATAGTACAGAAACGAAAGAAACATATGATGCACTGGAAAATATTTTAAAAATGGTTAACTACGCCAAACATATGTGGCGCATATGCTGCGATTTAAAAGTTGTAGCAATGCTTTGCGGTCTTCAAAGCGGCTATATAAAATATATGTGCTTTTTGTGCGATTGGGACACACGATTTTCCGGTGACCAATATGCATGCCACGGATGGAAACTCAGAGAGCACAGCAGGTTACAAACGGCCAATATTATTCGTGAGCCTCTAGTGCCGAAGAAGAAGATATTGCTGCCTCCACTGCATATTAAACTTGGAATTGTTAAGGATTTTATCAAAACTGTCGCCAAAAGAGATGAAGTTTTCTTGTGTTTGAAATAATTTACCCGAGACTCAGCGAAAGTAAAATTAAAGAAGGTAAGTTATAATATCACATTCATTTCCCATGATTTTCCATCTTAACAGATTAATTTTTTCCAATCAGGCGTACTAAATGGTCCAGATATACGAAAGCTGATTAAAAGTGACGCATTCAACAATATTTTGATTGACGCTGAATTGAATGCATGGCAGGCAATCAAAGAAGTAATAGAAGGCTTGTTGGGAAAGCATCGTTCTAACAACTACGATGTTTCTGTCGCAAGGATGTTAAGAGCATTCTCGGAAATTGGTGTCCACATGTCCTTGAAAATCCATTATTTACATCATCATCTGGACTACTTCAGCAAACAATTGGCTGCCGAATCTGATGAGCAAGGTGAACGCTATCATCAAGTTGCTATGCCATTTGAAATGAGGTAATACTGATTTTTTATTTTTTCAAACTCATTTTAATAAAACAAAAACTTACAGATATAGAGGCAAAAAGTCGCCGAGTGCAATAATTGCGGAAATTTGCTGGTGGAGTAAGCTTGTGTGGCAAGACAAGGATGATCTTGATGATAAAGAATTTTCAGGAGATGCAGAAGGGCCAACAGTGGAGTCACACATTGACATTATGTGTGGTTCAGAAACTGATGATAGCGATGAATGCGATGCCACTAGACCCGAACAACCACCATCGAAAAAGTCTAGGCAATATTTATTAAAATAAATAAAAATAAATAAATAAAATAAAAATAAAAAATTATAAAAATGTTTACTTAATTTTTTTAGTAGTTTATGGCCAGAAGTCTGGAGTTATTGGGGAAAATTTATAAAAAGGGCGATAAATGACACTTTTTTGAATAAAAACAAATATCAATATTCTTGTCAAAATGGGATACCTTCACTTAATTGTAAATAAAAGCAGAACGCGTTAATCGATTTCTATGATCTATGTCGCATTTTGTTTATAGGTTATGTGACTTTGCATGAAATTAATAACACTTGATCCTTTTTTCCGTTTTGGATTTTTTATGAATTTAAAAAAAAAATTTAAATTTTTAGGCAAAAAAATATTTTTTTTCTCCAATTTATTTTTACCGGCAAAACTGTTGATTATAAAGAAAAATGTTATATGAACGGATTAAAGAAATTGTAATTCTAAATTTTTTTGAGTTTGTTTTAGCAAAATCGGACAAATGGTTCTCGAGTTATGTTAAACTGCGTTTTTGCCAAAATATAACAACTAAGCGAAAAAACATCAAGATAAGGAAAAAATTTAAAACATCGAAAAACTATTCGATCACGACTGCCATAATTTGCCCCCAGATTTATTTCTAGAAGAAGAAGTTACATTTATAGAGAATGAATATTTTGGCAATGATTTAATTTTGATTACGACTAGTAGATTTGATTGCAATTAAAGTCGATTACAATCAAATTTGACTGCAATAAATTAACATTTGAATTGATTTCAAAAAATATATCAAATTGAAATTACACAACAAATATTCCGACTTTGAATGCTTTTATAAAATAAGTAATCATGAACGAGAAATAAAGTGATTGCAGTTAAATCGATTGCAATCTTTTACAGGTCTGTTAGCAAGCCTTTAACTGACAGTGAAATTAGCTGTATGTGATTCATCTTCTAGCCCTGTTTTCATGGCTTGTACTACTTCGTAAATTTAATGTATTAAAGTCAACAATAAAGAAAGTATTTGAGAATTTTAAACAAACCAACCAAATGACTGAAAGGCATTCAACAACTTAAATTGCGAAAAGTAATGTTAAAAACAACAATATGTAGTTAGTTTCTAGACATTATAGGTACTTCAAACATATTTTTTTCTGCAAAAAATTTTTTATTTTTATTTTACAATTTGCAAACCTTTGGACGAAATGTATAAATAATCACACATAACAACACGGAATATCCTAGAAAAAATAAAAAAAAAATCAGAAAATAAAAATTATTTCTGCCAAAAAAATAATAAATAAAAAGAATTACGTATTTGGTAAAAATCAAAATGATGTCCTTGACTTGGCTCTTCAAGATTTTCTTGTTGTTTCCTTAAAAATTAAAAATAAGTTTTTATTTTCGGTGCCGAACAAAATATAATGAAATGATTTTTTTTTTAATTGTTTGTAGAATTCCATGGACGACTTCTCAGTGGATGTTTTCTGACATGTTTATATTTTTCATTTTTTAAAGTATTTTTGGTAGTAACGCCGTTTTGCATTTTAGCTAACGATATGTACTTTCAATAAAGTGATAAAAACAACGAACTGTAGCCTGATTAGCTTTCTTACTCATGTACAAACATTCAGTCGATAGTAATGTCGATAGTATCGATAGTGAAATCTGAACTATCGATAAATATCGATAGTAAAAAATATCGATAGTATCCCAGCACTAATTTGAAACGATATTTGCTCAGCATATTATATTTGGTGGCATGTCATAACGTCCAAAAAGTGTCACAGTGTCCTTAGATTTTATGACACTTTTAAAAGTGTCATAATGTTCATCAGAGCAGTGTCATAAAGTCCGTGGACGTTATGACACTTTGTAGAGTGTCATAATGTCCACAACATGCTTACAAACTCGAAAGCATAGCCAGCCTTCGGCCGGCCGCAAGGTTTTTCTTCTCTATGATAAAACAAGTACCGGCTTCGCTAACTAAAGCTTCTCTGAACAGCCGGCCTTCGGCCGGGCGCAAGGATTTTCTCCTCTATGGCATAACAAATACTGGCTTCGCTAATTAAAGCTTCTCTGCGAAGTCGGCCTTCGTTCGGAAACAAGGCAGATTTTAGAAGCATTACTTAGCGAAACCGGTACTTGTTATACCATAAATTAAAAAATCCTTGCGCCCGCCGGTATTTGTTATACCATAGAGTAGAAAATCCATGGACACGGTGACAATGATTTGGTTAAATTAAACATAATATTGTTAAAAATTTTTTTAAAATGGTTTTGTTGTTTTTTCTCTGGGTGCGTATATTAAATATGGAGAAATTAGTCCTCTATCAAGAAACCGCAACCATATTATGTTTGCCTCCGAACATGTTATGTATAATAATAGCATGTTTAATACTTATTTTATCATGGATGTTTTTCAATCGTAGCATCCCTGCAAATAATAGGACCAGTCCAAACACGCGTGTAAAGAGTAGTCCACAAGGGACCAGGACTACTCCAAAAGTAACCCAAACGTATGGAAAAACCTGGTCTATTTAACATTACGATGTCCTAGAAGAGGACCATATAACCCACCTTTGGACCACTAAGGAGTAGTTTTAAAACTACTCCATGGTATACTCAAGAGGATTAGTTTTGAAGTCGTTTAAAAACGAAAGCATGTGGTTAAAAAACGAAGACATGTCGTCTCGCTACAAATACTTATTAACAATGAAATCGTCCATGCTTGCATTAGATCGGAGCAGTCCATGGAGTAGTCCATTTTATCAAAATGGATCAGGTGGTCCCATTCTATTTGTAGGGATGTGAATTACAAAGCAAATATTCTATCAACAATAAATTTCAGTTTATCAACACATAGAATGAAATGGGAATTTAACACATTTCAAAGAAACCTTAGCAAATATTTACACCGGGCACCAAATTTTTAACCCATAGACCAGAGTAAACTTTTCAAGGGTCTTCGCTTAATGGTAAAAAAGAAACTGTCGAATTAAAAGAATATTTTATTATATTCACATTTAAGTGTTCAAGATCTTTACTCCAAATAAAACAAATTGTACTCTCCATCTCAAACTGACCATATGTTCCAAAAATAAAACATCAGGGGTTAATACTACCTACACATTATGGTTAAAATAAATGTATGTACCTATGTATGTGTGTAAATTGAAATACAAACCCCTCTTAAAACAAAAGCTTAAGTATTGTTTATAAAATCCACCCGGAAGTTTAAAAAATTTCACAAAGTGTAATTTACATATTTTCTTTTTTCCCATATCTCAACATAAAGTTAGTTTTAAATGATAAAACAGACAACGAAATAACTAAAACGCAAATGTGTAAGTGCAATTACGTTTTTAACTTATACTTGCACATTCTGTGTATGTATTAGATATAAAATTTACCCACACATTTACAATTTATAAATAAACCAAAATAAAACACACGATTCTTTTTTATTGTCATGGCAACAGAAAAACACACGCACTCATACAACGAGTTTACATGGCTGAATACCACTACATTTACACATTTCTATATTCAGCAATTTTAAATATGTATGTGCGTTCGTACACAAAGCAGAGAAATTAGAACACGAATGTGGGTAATTCCATAATTACTCGTAAATTCTTTTTAAGTGTTGTCTAACAAATTTTACACATGCAAGCATTTTCTGTGCGTGTGACAAGCAAATGCATGCGTGTGCGTGCGAGAGAGAAAATGAGCATGTGTGAGTGTGTGAAAGCTGAAATATGTGTGAATAGTGTGGGAAAGAAAAAATTAAAACATACACAGCACTAAAGACGTTCAACAAAAAGAGTGAAAAAGAAGAAAAGAGGAAATAATGAATTTATGTTTGAAAATATTTTAGCAATAATGAAACAGTTTTTGTGCAAAATTTAACCCATTTGTTACTGATGGATGATAATATAAATTATATAAAAAAATGTACAGCTTATAAAACTAACCTTTGCGATGGATTTAAACATTTTAAAAGCAAATTTTGTACCTACAACCTTAAAAGCGCTAAGATCACAAAGGTTATGTTGAACAATAAATGTAAAATCGTTGCCAACTTTGACTTCCGTCTGTGAATATTTTATTTCGATTATCTTTAAATTTGGAATCTTTCAATAATCTAAACGCACAAACAAATGTTTAAAAAAACAAAAAAAAAAGTTATGTTTTTTTTTAGATTTTCTGCAGTAATTAAGTGCTTTTTAATCACTTGATTGGTTTGCTTAAAATTCCCGAATTTTATTTCTTTTAATTATTAATTTAAGGACATCAAATTTACGAAGTCAACTTCACACCCTCACCCTCATTTTTTTTCTCATTTTTAAACCGATCAGGCTGAATTTAAATAGCAAAATTGTGCCACAAATGTATAACAACTATTCAAGTTTAAGCCATCAAGTCTTAAGCTTTTAGGATAGAAGGCAAAAGAAAAAAACGGATGAAACTTGAAGAGAGTGAACCAGTACTTAGTTTCCATCATTTCTTGGGTCCTTAAAACCCCCATTTCAACATTCAGGAGATCAGATGGGTAGACGAACATCGTTAAATCAACTTTGCTACTCACAAGGCGGCAGAATATACATATGTATATACTAAGGTATTACCTAAGGTAATAGCTTAAAGAACACTGGATTTGTGATACTTAATAAATTACAAACTACTCACTTGATGACGACAACGCCTTACGCAATAAGGCTGATTAATAATACTTGTAGGTTTTTTATTAAAAACAGTTTGCACCGATATGGTTTTTCTGCTGTATTCGTTTCTAAAAAGTTCAACTTGAAACCTTCCTCCTATACGTCCTCTAGTATTTAAGACATAAGCAATAGGATATACATAATTGGTGTCATTATAAAATTCCCTAGATATTGTTGCTTAATAAGTCTGTGTTCATACGGCTCTTGTCTTATTGACAAGATGGCTACTTTATAGGCGAGAGGGACGAGGGGAAAAGAAACGAGTACACAGATGCATGTACTGTCTTTACGTTTTGCTTTCTTATTCGTTGTTTAATTTTGTTTTTGTTTTCAATATCAAATAAAACTAAATAAAAAACATGTCGTCAACATGACATGAATCATTTGAACGCCAATTCATGTTCAAAGAAGAAAAAGAAAGAATCTTGTCAATAAGACATGAGCCGTATGAACTCAGACTAAATATTTTGGAGGCTTAAGACTTTTAAATCTTTGGCAGAACTTCTTAAAATATGAGTGTTCCAGTTTGATACTAGTGTTTTGTTGTTAATATACAAGTTGTTGTTTGGGTCTGAGTTACGTTCGGTAATAAGAATGTTGTTTAAAACATCATGCTTTTAAGGGGTACCCAAAATCCAAGAGTAATTGTTGAACATCAAAAGCGCAGTATGGTGTGGAATGATTTCAGAAAAGATCGTTGGACCCAATGTTGTCTCAACGTAAGATATATTTTTTTTTTTGCAAGTTTTTGAGATGTTAAGAATCTTTTAAACTTTTTTTTACAAAAAAACAATTACTCTTGGATTTTGGGTACCCCTTACTTAGCAATTTTGTTTATTTACGTGTCCGCTGAGATGAAAATGGGCACACGGTCATTAGGACTTTCAATATAAAATTAAACAACTTTGGCCCTCTGCTCTGTGCTGAATATTTCCATCATACATTTTTGAAGTTTTTCAAAGCTACACTCAAAATATTATGTAGTTAAATTCAAACGAAAATTCATTTGAAACAAATTAAAATTCATTTAAAAAACGGATCATTTACATTTCATTTAAAACAAATGATTTTTTCAGTAATTTCTAAGTTTTTTATTTATTGAACATCATATTCGTTAAAATTGAATAGTTTTTACTTTTAAAAAATATATTTTAACCGATAAAAATCAAACAAATTAACAAAAAAAAAATACGGAAAACATTATTTTTTGGTAGTTTGTTTTTTTAATAACAAACATAAATGTTGAAAAATAAATTTATTCGTAAAATAACTATATTTTTATTCAATTTTAACAGTACCGAAAACGAATTTAATAACCTACAATCAGTTACTGTAATAATTTTATGAGTGTAATTCTGAAAAAACGTTAATAAAAAATGTATTCACTTATAAGATCAAACTGTTACTTAAAGCTAGTTTACACTATCTCACAAGTCTTACGTATTCCATAATACTTTGTGAGATAGAAATCTAATGAGTTTTGTTGCCATTGTCAAAAAATCTAATTTAACATGACAGCTTGTGTTCACACCATCACACAAAGTATAAACACTTACACATGAAATTAAATGCAACCAATGAAAAATATTATTGTTTAGAAAATTTTCAAAAAACGATGAAGTCGTATGGGATGTCAAACTTTTTTCATAATACTTGTCATTTTCGTGGCACATTGCATTCAAACTATCACACTTTGTCATATTACTTGAGTTTTTGACATCTATTAATACAAAGTATAATAACGTAATCTAGCCTTTAGGCCCGATCGTCAGGAAACTTCATCAAAAGATTTTAGAAAAACTAAAGATATTATACAAATAAAACTGTTAAGCGAATAAGAATTATAAACCCCAGTTTAACCTGCAGCAAAATCAAAGCTTAAACAAAAACAACATAAGTAATAGTGAGTTTATTTTTTGTTTTACTTACAGTCCCTACCAGTGTTGCCATTAGGATACGAAAGATACATTTTTCGTATCTTTTGATGGCTTCACGTACCATGTATATTTCTGACATTTTTCGTATCTTTTGAATCTGTATGCAAAATGTACTAAAACTTATTAAGACTGATCATCGTAACCGCCCAGTAAAAAAAATTTGGGTTTTTTGAAGCACTTAAGAGAAAAAGCGCATCATCGAGCGCTTCAATTAAAGAGCTTTTATAAAGCAGTAAATGATATAGAATAAAATACAGCTGCTATTTTAGTGCTGACAATGAAGAAGCTTGCAAACCGAAAAAAAATAAAAATATGCGAAAATGATTGGAAAAAGGCATTTAAACAAAAGTAAAAGCAAAACATTAATGAGTATGTTAATATAGTAAGCCCATAAAAAGCACTTCAGGAGTGCTTTGTTTGCATGTTAAAAGAAGCGTTTATTGTCAGCAGAAAATAGTCCTCCAAACCGGGAACACCCCATACAAAAATCAGGCATCCCATCAGCAGGTTTGAAGCGATTTGTGGTATGAATTAATACACAAAACCTGCTCCTTTTGGAGCACATTTTTTACTGGGCGACTCAATTCTTATACAATAGCAGCTTTCATAATGGTGAAAGAGAACATTAATGGTGATTCAACATACGATTCACCTAAATCGGGGATTACAAGTAGTGCGAAGTTGTTCGGAGGAAATATGAACATCTTTTATTTTCAGGAAATTTATATGAACTTTTTGATATAATCGCCTTGGTATAAACGCCTTAACTCGTATATTCATTTTTACCGAAATGAATTTGTTTCGATAACATATTTTTAAAAATAAAACATATCTAATATTTATGACTTAAATATATATAAAAATGAATTTATATGATATCATTTTCTTTACAATATTCATTTAATATTAAATAAAAAGGTATTTTTAATAAATGTTAAACGTTAGAAATAGATTTAAATTTTTTTTTTTCAAAATGTATCTTTTTGGAAACTAAAATGTATCTTTCTCGAAATATCACTGGCGACACTGCTCTCGATTACAATTGGTTCATTTTTTGTCAACTCTAAAGGTAGTGGGTAAAAAAAAAAATAAAAACATATTACTTTATTTTATTTTGCCAGTTCAGTTTTATTTACGCTGCCACATGCATATTAGTTATCAAAGTTTTTCTTGGGATTTTTATTTTTTATTGTAGATTTGGACTCAAAAGTTTGGGTAATGTTGACGTGATTTTGATTTACCTTCAAAATATTTAAAACTACAAGGCACAAGTGATTTCTGTGAGATGAACAAAAATGACATCAAGTTTATCGATGATTAATTTTTTTTAAATTACGTTTTATTCCTTTGTAAAAAATTGATTTTACTTTAAAATTTCCTTCTAAAAAATTTGTTATGAATTATTTTTGTTTTGTTATTGAATTTTAATGTGTTTTTTTAAAAAAGTTTTTAGCCATTTTTCCGTAAATTTAGCCCTTTTTGGTCAAAAAGTTTTGGCAACACTGCTGCCCGTTGGAATTAAAAAAACATTATTGTTTAATGAGTAATTTAGCTTATACTTTTGTTAAATTTTTTTAACACAATTTAATAATTCATTTTACAAAAGAAAACAATATAACGTGCATGTTCTATGTAGAAATCGAAATGAAGTGAAATTGAAATCGAAAGATAGTTTAAACTTAATTAAAATGTACAAAATGACCGAAGTTTTACGTGATTTTTTAAGAGCTATAGGAAAGATTAAAAAAAACACATAAAATTCAGAAAAATTCATGAAATCTTTATTTGAATCGAAAGTCCGGTCCATATAATTTAATGTTTGAAGATAATTTCATGCAAATGTTGACCGTGACTGCGCCTCAAATGGTCCATCCGCTTAGTCCAATTTTGGCATGCTCTTTCCAACATTTCGGCCGGTATCTCATGAATAAATTCTTCAATGTTATCTTCCAATGCGTCATTTGAATGTGTGTGTATAGCTTTAACATAGCCCCAATTGCCAATTGACCGTTCCCGAACGTGAAATTAAATGTTCACCGAACTCGCCTCTCAATAAGGCCATTGTTAAGCGTGCTGCGTGGCATGTGGCAACGTCTTGTTGAAACCACATATCATGCAAGTCAAGCTCTTGCATTTTGGGCAAAAAAAAGTTGCATATCATCTCACGTTAGCGCTCACCATTCACAGTTACGTTACGAATCGCATCATCTTTGAAGAAGTACGGTCCAATGATGCCACCAGCCCATAAACCGCACCAAACTGTAACTTTTTCTGGATGCATTGGTAGCTCTTGCAATGCTTCTGGCTGATCTTCACTCCAAAATCGAAAATTCTGCTTATTGACGTACCGAATAGCCACTTCAGTGTTTCGATTAAACTGACCATAAAATGGAGGAAGCGCGCGATGAACTTTCTTAACAGGGCACGCATTTTGATAATAAAATTCAGTAATTTGCAAGGGTTGTTCGTTTGTAAGACGATTCATGGTTAAATTATAGACCAAACTGAAGATGTTTGACAGTGAAACAAAACACGAAACGTGCGTCATCTGTTTAAATAAGTGTTGCCAAAAAGATAGTAGCTAAAAAATCACCCGATATAAACTTAAAGAATAAAGTTGATAAAATGGAATATTTTTAAGAACTTTCATTACAGGGTTGCTTCTATAATTTGCTAGATTTTAAATCCACTTCATTTCAATTTCAAGAACAAGCCCGTATTTTTAAACTCTTTAGAATGAGATTGGTTTAAAAATATTGTACGAAAGATAAACCTTATAATGCTATATATAACAGGTGTCCAAAAATGTATTGACGTAAATGTTCTTCAACAACTTTACTAATTCGCCACTAACGCAGTGAATATAACATAGTACTTGAAGAAGATGCTCCACCAACAAAATTAATAAATAAATGAAACAAGGTACTTCGATCGATTCTCTAGAGGAAATTATTTGCAGAAGCATAGCGGAGGATGTAATGTCCGTGAACATTTTTAAAAAATCCAAAGTTATATTGACTTTTTTAAAATCTAAGTGCACGAAAGTAAGGCAACAATTTGGAGCTACATTGACAAGTTTTTAGAAAAAGAATGTTTATTTACTCAAGTACTAACTGTTTTCTATAATTATCGAAAAATAATCTCGTAATTTATAAAATTTCTGGATTTCGAATTATTCGATTAATCGATGAATTTTAAAATTTTATTCGTTTAATCGAATAAGTTAAAAATACCATATATCGATTAATGGCTGTTTAACCGAACAGAAATAAAACTTGATTAATTGAACACCCTACCTTTTACGCTGATATGTCATACCTAACCCTACGTCTATTCGCGCAATTTGTATTTGTAAACATAAGCAAAGCAATAACGTCGGCAGAATGACGTCACAGACATGTTCTTGTTTAACATTTTTTTCAGAGTGGAGTAAACGTATGTCTTAACACAAAACAAGAATTTGTATATAAATAAATACTTGAATTTTTTTTTTTTGGCAACCAATTTATTTTAAATTATTTTTTTATTATTAATTTGTAAATTTTGTATTTAAATTTTATTTTTTAAGTTTAAAATGTTTCCTTTTTTGTAACGGATAAGTTATTTTGACAGATTGTGTTAAAAGATAATTGTTCCAGCAATATATTGTAACATACATATTATGCAGTCCACATGTTAATATCTAGTGTTGGCAATAGAATTTGATAGTTGCTACGGCAATAATTGCCAAACAAATTGCTCCGACTAGACTTAGGGTAAACCAGAGCGTCAACGTTGTGTCATAAACAGCAGTGTTAGCATTCTTGTTTGATACTTCCATAAATTATTTTTGGGGATCTATACGCTATAAAAGAAATCAGGAATTTTGTTTTTATAAAAGAAAATTTTTCGGTTTTACGCTTACGTTAATAAAGGAAATGCACTATACTTATTCGAAGAGTCAGACAGATCCACTGACATAGTAACAGATTTATTTCTATTATTTTTACAATACCTAAATTGCTTAAAATTTATTCTTTGAATATTTTTAATTAAAGCTAATTGTAAAAAAATTGGCGCTAGTTAATAGACCTGTTAAGTAGTTGTTGGGCTCGTTACCAGTAATTAAATATTTAGTACTGAAAACAACCGAACTAAGAAGTAGTTATTGAGCTGATTATTAGAAAGCAAATATCGGTTGAATAATATACGATGCAAAAAAAGAAACATTAAAATATATAAATTATTATTTATTTGCAAGCCCAGATGATGATACTCAAAGAGTATCGAAATATTGGCAAATAATAAAATAAAATTTTTTTCAATACGGCCATATCTTGAAATAAAAGCATTTTTATGTATGCAAATATTTAGAAGTAAAAATGATAGAAGTAAAAAGAAGTTACTAAGGTAATTACTAGTAAGTTCCGAGTAGAAAATTGTGCTTACTGGTAAGCAGTTTTGTAAGGGAGAGAAGCACCAAACCCAACTCCCACTTGTAAGCACTAATTTTCTCCTCTTTGTAGCAATTTGACGACTGATTGCGTTTAAAAAAAATGTAAAATTCTTTGTTCGGTAATAGTTCGGGAATGATCGTAAACACGTTTTGAACTTGAATTTTTTTTTTTTTTTAAATGATGATTTAAACTATACAAGCTGCTTACTTATAAGCGATAATGCAAAGTTATTCATTTATTGTTATTTACTTAATTTAAAAATTCACTTCAATGGTATTCGCTTCTTGGTAGTATGAAATACATCAGCGCTCGTGTAATTTTCTTGCTTCCAGAAACCTTAACATTTTTTGCTGGGTACTTATTAGGGTGTTCAATTAATCGGGTTTTATTTTTGTTCGATTAAATAACGCTTAATCGATAATTGACATTTTTAACTTGTTCGATTAAACGGGAAAAATTTTTTAATTAAAAGATTAATCGAATAACTCCAAATCCAGTTATTTTATATTTTTCTTTAATTTTTGAAAAAATTAGTACTTGAGTAAATAAGGGTTCTTTTTTAAATAAAATTTGTCAATGCAGCTCCAAATTGTTGCTTTACTTTCGGGCACTTAGATTTTAAAAGAGTCAAACTTTGTATTTCTTGAAACTTTTCACGGGCATTCCATCTTCTGCTATGCTTTTGCAAATAATTTCCTATAGAGAGTCGATCGAAGTATCTTGTTAAAAATATTTATTCATTAGACCACTTGTAGCCCCATTAGATTTTGTTGGTGGAGCATCTTCTTCAAGTACTATGTTATAGTCCCTGTGTAAGAAGTAAATTAGTGAAGTTGTTGGAGAACATTTACGTTAACACATTTTTTGACACCTGTTACATTTAGCATTATTAGATTTATCTTTCATACAATATTTTTAAGGCAAACTCATTCTAAAGAGTTTAAAAATACGGGCGTGTTCTAGAAACCGAAATGACGTGGATTTCAAATTGAGCAAGTTTTAAAAACGACCCTCTACTGAAAGTTCATAAAAATATTCCATTTTTTTCACTTCATTCTTTAAGTATCTATTATTTTTGCAAGAACAACACTTAAAACCACGAAAAACTGCGGACATTTTGTAAATCGTAATTGAATTTAAATTATCGTTCGATTTTAATTTCATTTCATTTCGATTTCTAGAACATGCCCGATAAATTCATATAAATCTTTGAGTTAACATACCTTTTTTGCTTTTACATTTGTGAAATGAATTATTAAATTCTGTTGGAAAAATTTAACAAAAATAAAGGCTAAATATATGAAATATTTAACGCTTTTTAATGTTGTCGTCTTTTTGCATTTTTTTTATTTGATCGTAAGCAACACTTCCTAATGTGAAATATAAGAACTACAACAAAAAACACATACAGTCTATTTTTGGACACTTTACAAAAGTACAACAGTAAGAAAGATGAAGAGGTTTGAAGTAAAAAAAAAAAAAATAGCAGGTAAAAAAACGTTTCACTCTTTTTAAACAACAGAAACAACAACAACATTATAAGAAACAAAATAAATTTTTGGTTGGTTTCAAAGTTGGTTAAAAAAAACCAAAATCCCGTATTAAATTTTTTCAAACTGTTTGCTTAAATACATCAAATACAAAAATAGAATGATGACGAAAAACATATCGAGTCGGTCTGTCGCCGTGTTTGGGTTACATTTCTTCTTCATTAGCAAAGGAAAGGATACAGCAACAGTGAGTGATGACGAAAAACATTGTGTGTATAAAAAAAGAACTTCGTTCAAAAATTATTCCAACAAAAAAATGTGTCTCAAAGCCAGCCGGCCGCTCTGCTCTCTCTGCCATCATCTTCTAATACAGTGCCTGCTTGTGTGCGCATCACTGCTTGTGCAAAAACCTGTTTTTTTTTTGATTTTGAAATTTAGTATAAACTTTTTGTTTGATTCCGTTAAATTATTTGTTTGAAAAAATCAGTGTTTTTTTCAATAAACAAAATGCAAATAAATTGTTTGAATATGCGAATTTGTTTATAGGACCGATTTCAGACAAAAAATTGTTTGATTCTACAAATTTTTTGTTTGAATTGGAAAAATAATTTTTTCTGTGTAATATTATTATTCGATTAATCGGTATAAATTCTTCGATTAATCCTTTAATCGAAATTAGCAATTTTAAATTATTCGAATAATTAATCGTCTAAAATTGTTCGATTAATCGCACAAGAATTAATCGGCTGAACACCCTAGTACTCATTGAGGTTTTCTGAATAAAGACAATTGTAATGACAACTATAGTTTGTAAACGTAAGGTAACGTATGAAATAACTACCTACTACCCGTTACCAGAATTCAAAAAGTTTTTCCTGGGGCACAAAAAAAAATAAAAATTAACTTCAATTAAAAGATTTATTATCTATTATTATTTATTATAAAGTTTAATAAATTTGCACCAACAATAGGGGTTTTCCCGGGAATTCCCAATTATTTTATTTCCCGCTTTCCCGGGATTTTTCTTGCGGGATCCCGGGAAATAAAAAATTCCGCATAGTTTAAAAAAAATAGCTATTTATACTTTGAAATTAAGTTTTATATTCTCTTAAAATTAGCATCCGTGGATGGGTTGTCGATTAGATCAATTACAAGATGTGAGTACATACGTCTACTAAAAGCAGAATGGGCAGTGCAACAGTTGATAATTAATAAATTTAGTGAAGTGAAACGTTAATACAGAACATTAATTAAAAATAAGATGCAGGCAGTAAAGTTTAATTGTCCATGGACAAGTCTTAAAAATAGCAGATACCTAAACATATCGTTCCTTTATTGCAACTTAGTCATATCTACAAAAACAAACGAACTTGGCAAATGCGATAAAAGTTTTCAAAATGTACCGATTTAAAGATATACTTTGCTATCACTTCGGTTCAGTTTAAGATAAAATACGAGAAGGTATGAAGGAACACTTTGCTAAAATAATTTGAAATTTTTGATTTTTTGAGATTGCAATGAAGGAAAGATATGTTTATTAGGTGATAAACTTTTTGTCCAACATCGGTAAAAAAGTGAACGAAATTTTTCGGAAACATGGTAATTAGTAAATAAAATAAGAAATGTACTTTTGACGACTTACTAAGCGCTTTGAGTGTGTCAGAAAGTTATTTCCTAAGCCGTTAAAAAATTTTAACATATTTATTTAAAATATTTTATCTATTTTATGAATTAACTTTTTGATCTCATATCTTGAGTACCTCAATTTTTGTTTGTTTTTATTATTGTTTTATGAATTAAATTGTTATGTTTATGTTATCTTTTTATCAAGAGCATAATAATATAAAACCGTAAGGTAATAACAATAATGTATATGGAGGGGGATCCCGGCATCCCGGGAAATTTAAAAAAATGTCCCGCTTTCCCAGGAATCGAAAAACTCCGGGAAAAAAACTCTAACCAGCAAACAAATTAATAGTATCCATTAATTGTTTTTTGATATTTACAACATTTTCTGCTGTAATTTTTTTGATATAAGTAATCGTTAAATTCACTTGATTAAATTTTTAATACCTATAAACCGAATTTATTTTTGATTAATGGCTTATTTGAAAAAATTGGTGACAATTGTTTCTGTATACATACGTTTATTTACCTATACAAAAACCTGCCCTGTTTATAGCAAACTTTCATTCAAAATTTTGAAACTTAAAGGAAATTTTCATGGCTGAACAGAACCCTTTTTCAATAATTAGTTTTTCGCTTATACCACCTACATGTCTGTATGATTACTATTTCCTTATCTTCTTCTTATTATGTAGGTATGTACATATTTGAAAACTTTCAATTCCAGCCATTGATAAATTTTTTTTATGCAGATTCGTATTCTACTCTGTATTTGCATTAAGCTTAGTGTTTTCAAATTCTGCTCCAAACTGGATATGTTTCTGTTACATTCAAACAAACATTCGCCGAATCATGATCGTGGGGATTTTTTTCTTTATCAGCATAGGTATTGGCCATTACATTCAATACTCTATACATTATCTAGCATTAACATACCGCGAAAACGTTGTATCCAAGCATGTATGTATGTATGTATGTAAAATTATTTGTGCATGTTTGTAGTGCGTTGAAGGTATTTTCCAATAGAAAGCATAGTGAAGTATTATGAATGTATGTAGTATATGTGATTTTCTTTGCAACGTGAGGCAAAAAAAATATAAGCCAAACGTACACAAATACCAATACATACAAGGAAAATCCTATAATACCTACATACAAACATAGATAGTTTATATCATAAACTCAAAATGTGGCTAATTGCATTAATGTGCTTATAAAATTCATCTATAAACTATTAACTAGTAATGTGTGTATTTGCTTCCAAAGACATTATTGTCCAAGTCACACTCACACAAAAAAAAACAACGATAATAATTCAAAGAAAGCAACCAACTCCTGCTACGACTACTTACACTTCAGCAAATCAAGCGAAAAAGCATAACCACCAAAATGCTCATACACACACAAGACAACAGAAATACGAGTATAAAAATAAGCTGGTTATGCGGGCTTTTACAAAATCCATACAACAGCAACAAAAAATTTAAATAAAAAGTACAAAAAAAATCTAAAAAAGTCCAACAAAAACAACAACAATAACAGAGCAGAAAAAGTATAAAAATGAAAAAACTTCATACAGGTTTTGAATCAGTGTTGCCAATCTGTGTGTGATTGCACATGTTGTTTGTAAATTTTATAAATTTTTAAATGTGTAGCCCATGTGTAATCTGTGTGTAATTTTATTTCGAGTTTTAAGCTTCGTACAGACGATGGTCAGATCTTACAATGTTGTCATTTTTCTGACAATGGTGCTATTGTCAGGTACATTAATTTTACACATCTGCCAAATGAAAATGAGCTTACAATGTTCAAACAGTTGCAAGACATTTTTAGGCAATTTTAATGACAACGTTGTAAGATCTGACCATCGTCTGTACGAAGCTTTAGTTTTTCATTAATTTTTGACAGTTAAGTTCGAAAATTGATTAATTGTCATTTCAACAAACAATATTTCGCACATACATCGTGAAATAATTGATCAAACATTATTTGAAGAAATAATTTTGAACATAAACTGCAAAATTTTATTGTCATGTCCTTGACATTTGTTATTTCCCAGAAATAATAAAAACAGTGTGTAGGTACCTACTTTGTTAAAAATTTAAGTGGTAAGTTCCTAATATTTTATTCAAAAATAAACAAGTATGTCTGCAGTTTATTTGATGACTACATACCTTTTACTATTTTTTGCATCAAACAGAACTATTCGCAGCGAATTTGATAAATATATGTTGCTTAAGATTGTAAATACTAATTTTTGTTCTGTTCTTCTGCCGACGTTGTTGCTTTTGTTGGAAGCAAATTTGGAGCGTGGAGACATGCCGTGATACATGTGGATCCATTTATTTCTTCCTTCAGAAATCCGTAAGCTTAGCCTTTTCTTGTAAACATAACTAGTTTTTGCAAACAAGGACTTACAAAAAAGTTATGCAAGGCGAATTCATTCTATCAAAGCTTTTTTTCGTTTTGTGTGTGTGTGCGTGTGTAGCTTTGTTTCAAATGCATAATTTGGTACAGACCCTGCAAATAAAATTGGACCACCTGACCCATTTTAATAAAATGGACTACTCCATGGACTAGTCCGATGTAATGCAAGCATGGACCATGTCATTGTTAAAAAGTGTTTGTAGTGAGACGACATGTCTTCGTTTTTTAACGACATGCTTTCGTTTTTAAACGACTTCAAAACTAATCCTCTTGAGTATACCATGGAGTAGTTTTAAAACTAGTCCTAAGTGGTCCAAAGGTGGGTTATATACCATGGAGTAGTTTTAAAACTACTCCTTAGTGGTCCAAAGGTGGGTTATATGGTCCTCTCCTAGGACATCGTAATGTTAAATAGACCAGGTTTTTTCCATACGTTTGGGTTACTTGTGGACTAGTCCTGGTCCCTTGTGGACTACTCTTTACACGCGTGTTTGGACTGGTCCTATTATTTGCAGGGGAGTCATATGTAATTTCCAAACTCTCAATTGGCAGCACTGGTTTTGATACAACCAACAGCACACATCACACAAACACTGTGTTGAATGTAAGTGACTGTGAAGTGAATGTGTGTGTGTGTGACTATGGGGTATTGAATGCTGTTTGTTGTATGAATATGAAGTGCTGGAATAGAAAAGAAAGACGAAAAATTACTAAAAAAGTTCATAACCCATACTTGCACATCAAAAAAAACATACATGCATACAATGTACACTATAAATGTTTGAACATTTGTGTGCACGTACGCTTAAATTTGTTGTTATTTTTTTTTTTTGTAAACAAGTATGAAGTACAGAAACGAAAAAAATAAAATCCACACAAAAGAAGACAAGCAAAGCAACAGCATGTTTAATGACAAGCTAAATGCAAGCAAACGCACTTATCCAAACACATACATACTTTGTATTTATCATACAAGGCACAGTGGTGAGGAACAATGTTGAAGGATCAAAGTAAATAATGATGAATCTGGAGTTTCATAATAAAATGTAGTTGTATAGGTACGTATGTATGTACATATTCTTTGACAAAGGTGGGGAGCGTAAACGCCTTTGTCCTCTTAGTATACCGATAGACTCGGAATCAGAATAGATTAAAAAAATCGATCTGAGAAATAATTTGATGAAATTTGGTACATACCTACATAAGTTCTAATCGTCGTATACATAAATTTGAAATACTTCCCCCCGCATCTGTCCTGTGCCATTAGTTTTATTTCAGACCAGGTATTTCCTGTTTTGCTTCATTCGGATTCTAGAAGCATTTTACAGGTGTTAGCTGGTTAATCTCTCTTCTTGATGGTTCCTGTCAACTGCCATCTTCGATATATCATCATGGGGTCTTCTCAGAATATGGCCAACCCAGCTCCATTTCCTTTAAGTCATTTTTATGTGGATCGGTGTTTTGCCTGTTCTTTGCCAAAAGTCAATATTAAAAACTACGTTCTGCTAAAAAAAAATTTGTAATATTTTTCGCAAGCAATGGTTAATGAATACTTGCAGATATTGTATGTCGCTTACAATAGAATTTCAGGATTCACAACCATATAAGTAAAAGGGTATTTGGGTGGCATGGAATAAACCCCCAAAAAAATAATGAAACAACCCCCAAAGTGTGGGGTTTTATTTCATATGCAATAAAACCCCAATTTTGAAAATGAAATAAGCCCCCAACGAAATAAAATAACGCCCCAAACAGTAATTTAATAATACCCTAATTTTTAAGTGGTGATTTCAAATTAAATAATACCCCAATTTCTGAAAAGATATAAGATCTCAATATGTATAATACAATTAATTGTACAGAATCGTGCGAAAAATAGCAGGAGTTCAGCCGGGGGCAAGAATTTTCTCCTCCATGATGTACAAAACACCGGATGCGCTAGCTAAAGCATTTCTGCATAGCCAGTCTTTGGCCAAACAAAATGAAATAACCCCGTAAAAATCGCTGTTGTTCTCTGTACAAAGTTTTGCGGGGTTATTTCATTATTTTTTTGGTGGGTATTTCATGCCGCCGAACATTTGAGGAGAATGCACGAAATGATCTTCAAGTAAGCCGCCTGTGGACGATATGCTTTCTAAACGATTGCACATCATCGAGCTCTATATTGTTGACCATGAGCTTAGATAGATTGGTTGCGTTGATGCGCAGATGTCGATCTTAATATGAAGATCAACCCCGATGCTATCTGGTGTATCTTATCTAATATGTCTTATATGTCGATAAAGTTATGCGCAAGTTATCCAGATCCTCCAGTCGACCATTCATACCACATGAGATGCCTCTTCTAGTGCGGGTTGTATGCCTCATAATTCAGTCCAATACAATATTTTTTACATAAACCATCTTATTATGTTGGTATTAAAATCAAATTTGGCCCAAAAATATTTTATTGAAACCTTAAGGGCGATTAGAGTTCTTGTTCCTGGACTTTTTCATTTCTCGGGAAAGCGGAATTTATTATTCAATTTCCCGGAAACTCACAGAAAATCCCGCTTGACACAAAACGGAGCAAAATAAAATTTAATTTAATCTATTCACAGAAAAAATTAAAAATTGTCTCTAATCACCAAATTTGTTCCAAATTCATAGAATCAAGCATCCCATTTGTTGATTTTGCGCCTATTACCAAAATGATTATATTGATTACTAAAAATTGTAAAAATTTAATATTTTGAATATATTTTTTTTTTCAATAAATGATATTTTTAAATTTAATTAAAAAAATTTTTAAAAAAAACTTTGCCGTTTCAAACAATGTGTTGATTGATTTCAACAATTTCCAACAACAATTTCACAAGTTTGAATTATTTTGTATTAAACGAAATATTTTTTTGTTATTTAATTAATTTTTTAATTCAAAATTTATTTCAAAACAACTAAAATCTTAATTAAATCAAAATTATATTTTTCATTTTCATTCAATAAAAAAAATAATTGATTCAATTATCACATTAATTAAATTTAAATACTTTTTAAATAATTTTTTTGATTGATAAAAACTACCAATAATATTTTCTGTGTTTGAACATAAAACAAATAACAATTCCTGAGATCTATTAAATAATCTAAAAAATAAGCAAAAAATGTCGGTTCTTTATATGCAAAGCCAACAGCATTGACAAAAAAACCAAAATAATTAAATTAATGATACAAAATATTTCTTTGTAAATAGAGTTGTAGTACAGAATTAGAATTAACGAAATCGTTTGACAGCGTTTTTATAATTTTAATCAAGAAGAGTCCTGTCACTTTCCCTTTCTCAGATGTTCGCATTTATGATCAAAAGAACATTATAAAATCTCTGGCTATGCCGAATCTTATATACCCTTCACCATGCTGTGAAAATAACAGAAATATAGAAATAAATGAATATATTTTGTGCCACGTACACTTGTCCAATCCCGCCTACATGCTTGTATCTGAATTCACAACTTTGGCTCTAGATATACAGAAATCTATAATGTCTTAGTACGACCACTTCGACAACCCCGCACATATTTTTAAATAAAAAATCCCGGGATCCCGCACATTTTTCGGGATTGTGCGGGAATTTCCTGAATTTTTTTATTGGGGAAGTGGGCGTACTTTAGATAAGTTTGTTATGGAATACATCAAGCCGCTGTCGTTTCTTTAATTGTACATTAAAATTATGAATAAAAAGCAAAGTTGTTTTAATTCGACCTTTCCAATTTTAAATAAAAACAATTCATCAAGCTCGAGTCCAAGCATCTTGGTTATCAATACATTACATCACAAAATAGATTTATTTTTATCTTAAGGACGATTTTTATTTAACTTTCTGTTCCTATCGCCCCATGGTGCTCGAAATATAAAAATCAAAATACCTACAACTGTTATTTTTGCCCGAAACTTTTGCATTATATTTTTGTGAAGAGGTCTACTTGGGTGCAATATATTGGAATCACTCAAAAACTCAATTTCAAAAAACAGTCGAGTTAGGGCTTTCTTCATTCAATGGCTTTAACAAATTAAACCAAAAGTTTGCAACATTTCTTTAATATTTTGATAACAATTTTGCTTTGTAAGTTACCGTAAATTTTTGTTAATAGTTTTTATTTTCCTTAAACATTTGCTTTTCTTGCCTTTAGTTGTGTTATTTCCAAAAATTATTTTCACGGACATAATTTTTTTTCTATTTTTTATTAAACGTATTCACGTAAATTCACGTAACTCTTGCAACTGTTCAAAATAACTCCCCCGGGGGATGTGCAGCACCTTTTAGGGGGCGCAGTTAAGCAGCTTAAGGGAATCCAACATCTTGATGTTACATCTGCTGGGGTGTATTAAGGTTTGAATAAGGCCTGGTAATTGACGAAATGCCTGGCAACAGGACGTGCATCACAAGGCAGCAACCGAAAGGTGTCGAAATATTGATATTTTCCGATTTATAGTATTTCAATTGATATTCGGTTTTCTTGAGACCGAAGGGTTAATCCTTTATATTCTGGTGCTACGGGTGTCAGTAACCCCTAATACTATTGAATATTAGTTGAGGACCCTCGATGTAATGCTGTCTTGAGAGCAGGTGTCTTTGTACTTGGCGATAAGTTTTGTGAGATGAACAAGTGTAGGGACATGGGTAATGATGGATATTGGGTAGGACGTAGTAGTTGAAGATCGGATGAAGTAATGACTATTTATAAAGGAATAGTATGGTTATGAAATTTTTGTGAAGTGACGAAAAGTTGAGAGACCCGTTGAGTTGGGAATGGCGGTGCGTTAGAGGATGTTGGGTAAGACGTAGTAGTTGTGGGTCGGATGATTTATTTTGGACTGCGTTTAAAGGTACCAGCATGACTATGGATTCTGTTATGTAGCAACAAGTTGAGAGACCGGTTGAGTTAGGTGTGTTGGAGTGGATGAAGTTGACTGTCTCATGAAGTGTGCGTTTTTACGAAATGACGTCCTTTCATAGAGAGTGATGTTCTCACGGGGGCTTGTCTTGGGGATCACGTAGTGGCTGTAATTTAAACCCAAAGACGCGATAATAGTGTTCTGAACTACATGGGAGCTTTCACTTGTGATAGAAAAGTTTGCAATGGGGGTAGTATAGCTCCTAAACAAGGAGTGAGTGTATAATTTTACCCGTATAATACACTTAAAATTGCTACCTGTGCTCACACTCAGGGAAATTTGGTGAATGTATAGTTTTTTTACCAATGGGGATTGGATTCACCGTGGTGTTAGGCCGCAAGGCTCCCCCTGCGCAAAAAAGCATAGTTGCACGTTGAAATTGATATTATTTATGAAGAATGCAGAATGTTTCCATTAAAAAATATAAGAAAACGATAAATTGAACAATTTCGATTTTAGTTGAAATGTTAATTTTTAATTTTTGATATTCTGTAATTAGGCTTGAGCTCATCAAATTTAATTTTCATTAAATTATTTTCACTGAGGGAAGGAATTTTTACAACTTGGAATTTTTTTTGGCTGAGCAGGGATTTGAACCCGGGTTGATCTTTACATGTTTCAAGAATCACCACATTCTATCGGCAGAAGACGATACAATGTGGCTTGATGAACTCAAGTCTAATTAAAATATCAAAAAAAAACACGATAAATTTTTCAGAAAGTTCGATCTTTTTCGGTAGTTTGGTTGAAAATTAGCTTTTTCTTTTTTTTCATTTATTGTTTTATTTTTCATAGAGTTCAAAGAAATAAAGTGCAAGTCAAAATGGTATTCCTGCGTTATTGTTAAGTGTAGAGTTGATTTGATTTGATGAGTACTTTTTAATTTGGCAATGATATAAAAAGTAGCACAACTTTTATATTTCTACTCTGATAACTTTCCACTTAGCTAAACACTGCAACTTTTGCACTGTTTGTGCGAAATAATTGTCGTTGTGGTTGTTGTTATGTTATGTAATTAGGTCCACACATTAGAATAAAATTTTATATATCTTTTTATGCCTCTATATAACACTGGTTTACAGCCAAAAAATACCAAGAACACCACATGCCTAGATAAGTTAATTAACCTCCTGAACACGAAAATCGCTGTAATTTTTTTTCCTAAGTACCGTTTTTTAGATAACGGTACTTTTGTTTTTTTCGGTGTATGGTCCCACTCAAACCCTTGTGGAGCCCAACCAAAAAGTCCGATCGCAAAAAATGGCATATCGTTGGAAAGGTAATCGAATGCCTTTTCCATCGATATGCTACAATTATCTGATAAGAAATGGCTGAGTAATGGCACCTCAAAGTTCAAAAAATGTAAATTTTTTACGTTTTTTTCAAAATTTTTCATTTTTATTTCGTTTTTTTACTACGTTATATTAAATATCTGGAATGTTTTATTTCTTAACCAAATAGTATATTTAATTACCAACATTTTGAGCGTAATTTGAAAAAAATATAAAAGTATATAAAATTCCGTGTTTTTTATATACGTTTAAACTGATGGATTTAAAAAACACGGAATTTTATATGAGATAAAAATATTGTCGTTCCACAAAATCCTTAATTAAAACTTTATTTTTCATCCGATTTTTTTCAAATTACGCTCAATCTGCGTGTGAGAAATCGAACTTATATTTGACTTTCAAAATACATTTCAAATTAATGTAATATTTGCACTTTCCATTGCCGCCAGAGACTCTGTTTCACTACAAAGTTCTTAAGTCCTAGGTTTTGTAACTGTATTAGAAACAAAAATTATAAACAAGTTCTTTATTTTAACTCGCAAAAGTATCTTAAAAATCATAATGTCGAGACAAAATTTGTCATGATTACTTAATGCCTGTATTTAGAAGACGAGAGCAAAATTTGTTAAAACTTTTAAAACAAGAACAAAATTCTAAACCAAAAACAAAACTTTAAAATATTTCGCTCATTATCTTTAAACAGGCAGTTAATCTTCAAATAGATCCACAGTGGACTAAATATCTTGTTAAGCTCTCAAAAACTGTAAATATTGAAATGAAGATAAAATACATAAGCAAATTATTGGACATACATATACTTATGTACATTTGTATGTATGTAGAACCCAGTTTGAACTCTGTTCCGAATTTTAATTTAGTTTCTGTCTCTTAAAAAAATACATATTTATATTTAAATAAATTATTATACTGGTATTGTTAATAAATTGGCAGGTGTTACATAAATGTAAATATAAAGTTTGTAAACCATTTGATCAAATATTGTTAAATTAAACAATAGAGACAAAATCGAAATTATGTATCTTCAATTCGGCTAATTTTCTAGGAACGATAATATCCGTAAAAATTCTACGAAAATGTAAGCAATACATTTATTTGTTGAATAAAAATGCAGAGAAGTTAAATTTTAAAAAGAGTTGAATTTTTTATTCAATTTTATTAAAAATCTCCAAGTTTATTTCCGTCCGTAAACACCAAAGATAAGCCAGCACTGATTGTGATTAAGACCAGTTAATTTTTGGGATTTCAGTATTTGGATTATAACTCAGCCATTTTTAAACCGATTTGACAGATTTGAATACCGACGTGTTAAGGAAGAAATTTACCATTTACTTGAGTTATAAATCTTGGAAGAATCTCGGGAAGATCTATGGTTCCCGAAAGTTGGTCATAACTTTTTTGTATCTGAACCGATTTTTCCAAAATTTTCAGAATATATTTTCTACTAGATTTCTGATATATAAGACGTAATCCTAGGTCATATGACAGTCTAAAAATTCAGTTTTTAATAAAATTTTTGATATTTTTTGTATGGGAGGTACCACGCCCACATTTTGTGGGATGGTGTGTATTGATAACCTTAATGTTTGTTCCTAATTTGAAAACTTTGGCTCTTGCCGTTCTTCAGATATACAGAAAAAGTAAAAAAATTACAACAACAAGGGATTTTTGGAAAAAATTAGAGGTAGTCGTGCTTTTCTGCTCATATTTCAGCCATTTTTGCACAGATCTGGCTGAATAGCAAAATTATAATAAGAATACCTGACCAAGCCCCCATCATATCTGGGGGCTTCGGAAAACCCATTTCAACAGGCAGACGGACAGACGGACAACCGGATTTGAACTTCGCTTGTCATAAGGACCCAGAATATATATACTTAATAGAGTGTAGGATAAATATTGTAGAAATTACAAACGGAATGACAAAGTTGTATATACCCTTTTCCCTTCGGTGAAGGGTATAAAAAAGTAAAAAAGAATAAAAACGTTTAAATTCGCTAACCTCATATCTCCTAAGCTAAAACTAAAAATTCATTAAAAAAATAAGTGGGCAGGTGTCTGGTACTTTTTTGGGAATTCGACTCTTTTGAGGACAAAAAGGGAAAACCTATCTTTTAACCACAGAACACACAGAGGCGTCACGAGATGTGTGTGTTTTTCCGCCTCTTTCCTCGAAAGCTGCATTTCTTGCATTTCTTCGTGCACTAACTTTTATGCCGCAATACAATGAACACAAATTTATTTAATTGATTTTTTCTTACGTCAATTGTTTCACCTCTGTGTGCTCTGTCAATTTTACGATGTCGAAAGAACGCATTCTTTCGCAAAAATACATTTGAAACAAAAACAAATTTTTTTGAGACGGGGGTGGCAAATACGGGAAATTAAATTTCTTTCTTTTATTTTTGTTTGCTTCAATTTATGGAAATTTTGTTTCATTGCTCACATTTCAATCGAAAAGCTTTTCGACACGGGTGTTACAGAACATGGGTACAGTAGAGAAAAGTGAAAAGCAATTTTATTTGTATTAAAGCGCTTTTTGAGAATTGTCTTTCTTAAAAAAATAATTTTGCACGTCATTTTTCATTGCTTTATTTAAATTCGTAGTTATTTTTCAAGAAGAAATACACCAATACCCCGGTTAACGTCGCTAATTGGGACCGGAAATTGATTTTCGTTTGTATTGATTTTCGTTTAATTGGTGCCGAGATTCATAATTTGAGCTGAAAAATAAATTTTAGATCTTCAAATAAAGTTAAAGCTTTCTTTAGAATAATCTTTTGTTTTAAGGGCATTCATCGTTGATTTTGATCTTCAATCCAAATAGTAAGAAGTGTCTCCATTTTTTTCTCATTTTTTTAACCTGATTATGTTGTAACGATGTTCTTGTCAAATTTCTTTATTTTATCAGCGTCACTGGAACAGCAAATGGATTTTATTGTAGAAGGGGCTAGTTCAAGGGTTCTTTCAATATCAACAGCCTTTTCCTCTGATTTAGAACTCGTTAAAATGTAATTTGAAACCAGTTGCAATCAGCAGACAAACTTCTCATACATATCAAGCCTTTGGTGCAATACCGTAGTAATTCAAAAAATCGTGAACTGAGAAAAATGCATTTGAAGTTTTTAGCCATCTTTTTAATAGTAGTTCCGTTTACTTAAGTTATTTTTTTACAAGTTTTTTAATAAAGAGGAATGTTTTGTAATTAAAAAAAAGGTGAAAAATTATTAATAATATTAAATTTTTTTTTTTTTTATTAATATAAATATGGTTGAAAATAGCTAGAGGCAATAAAAACATTTTTAGCTGTAAAATCTGAACAGTTAGAGATAGAACCATAATCTTTATTTCTTTAGATAGATATTTTCCCAAAGATCATTTCTGCATACCCAGCTCAAAAAATTCGAATTTTGAGTTACTACGATCTTGCACCAAATTTGCATTAGACTTCAACGGGAAATCCCCTTTTTCTGTTTAAGCTTTGAACAAACGTTTTTATATTAACGACGCAAATCGAAGCACGTGCGACGCAACAAGACATGCGAAGCAAAGTGAAACAAAAACGACGCTACTTCGATATCACAGAAATTTTTAAAAGACGCAACTTTGAAAACGACGCAAAACGGGGTATTGGTTTATGTACAAAGTTTTTCATAAAATCTAAAAAAAGACAAACAATAGAGAAGCTCAATATTAGGCTTGCAAAGGAGCAAATGCAAATTATCGTAGCACTTTAATGAAATCAAATGGAAACTCTGTGTATTTTGTTGTTGGATTTAACGAGAGAGCTACGATATTTTGCATTTCTACTTTTGCAAGACTTATACTGAACTCGGCTAATAATTTTGGCAAATAAAAGCCATTCAAAAATAAATATATAAATATATATTTTAAGCTCATTGCACACAGTAACATTCAAGGAAAATTCATACAGGTGACATTTTGAAGTCATCTGTTTATTGTTTATTTATTTGTGTGTATACTGAATGTCAAGCTTTGTTTACATTTTGTAAAAAATTAGTTAAAATTTAAAATTCAATAAAAAACTAAATACCTTCTTGAAAAAAAACTTATTTAAATTTTATAAAACAAACAAGAAAGAAAGTAAAGTCGGTCAAGCCCGACCATATGATACCCTACACCACAGTATTTAAAAACACATCAGGCTTGTGTGTACATATAAATATGGATTTATCTATGTTTATAAACTTCATGCAAAACGGTTTGAAAGTTTGTGAGAGGCAGAAATTGGCCCTATCTCCCCTCGTGGTCCTATTTTTGAAAAAATGCATACATTTTGTGTCGATATAGATATGGTTCTATCTATGTTTTAAATATCATTGAAATCGGTTTGATAGTTTTTGAGAGGAAGACATTTCCCCCTATCTTCCCTCGCGGTCCCACGATTCGGCCCATTTTCAATAGGCTTGGTTCCTGTACCAATAAGAACCTATGACCCAATTTTCATCAAATTATCTCCAAAATTGCGACCTGTACTTTGCGCACAAGGTTACATGGACAGACAGCCAGCCGGACGGACATCGTTAGTTCGACTAAGACTGTGATTCTAAGACGATCGGTATACTTTCAAAACACATCATGCTTATGTGTCCATGTAAATATGGAAATATCTATGCTTATAAACTTCATGAAAATCGGTTTGAAAGTTTGTGAGAGGCAAAAATTGCCCCCTGCTAATGTGTCCCTATAAATATGGATCTATCTATGTTTTAAAATTCATTAAAATCGGTTTGAGAGGCAGAAATTACCCCTATCTCCCCTCGTGGTCCGATTTTTTTTTAAAATGTATACATTTTGTGTCATTATAGATATGGTTCTATCAATGTTTTAAATTTCATTAAAATCGGTATAGTAGTTTCTGAGAGGACGAAATTTCCCCCTATCTTCCCTCGTGGCCCATTTTCAATAGGCTTGGTCCTTGTGCCAATAAGAACCTATGACCCAAATTTTATCAAATTATCTCCAAAATCGCGAGATAGCCTTTGCGCACAAGCCGGACGGACATCGCTAGTTCGACTCAGAAAGTGATTCTGAGTAGATCGGTATACATCGATGCAAAAATTAATTTTTTTGTATTGCTGTGAAAGTGGTGCTGTATCATAATATGATTACTTCTAAATTTATTATGATTGACATGATAATAATATGCAGGAAAAGCATAAATTTTAGAGCTTTTTATGAATTTTGGCATCGATTTGTTAGTGCATATTTTACCATTTACAGCATTTGTTGCATAATTTAGTTAAAAGAGCCTTTTTGCAGAATTTTTAAGTGTATAGCACATATTTTGATATAATCAATTTTTTAAGATGCCTACAAGAGCTTTCGCAGCAATTAAAATTTTTTTTTTCGAAAATCTGTTACTTCAATTTCGTTATCTACATTTAAATTTAACTTTGAAATTGTAAGACAATGCAGGTTGTCATTGAGGATGTGATCTAACGATGTCCATCCGTCCGTCTGGCTGGTTATCTATCCATATTAGCCTTGTGCGCAAAGTACAAGTTCCAAAATTGTTGAATATTGTGTCTCCAAATGAGAAATTTTTAATTTTTAGGGCATATTTTTAACATTTTTCATGACATATTTTCCTGTTTTTACTGCATAATTAATGCGCATAAAACTCGTTTTTAGAGCATATTTCTGGTCTCCCTGATAATATGACTACCTCTAAATTTATTATGAAAAACAAGACAATAATATGATTACTTCTTAACTTATTATGATTAACATGATAATAATATGATAACATTGAATTATAATAGGATAAAATAAAAACAAATTAGGATTAAGGGAAAAATATTATAATGTTATACCTATTACGAATATATTTAGTAATAATATGATTCAATAATAAACGTAATATGGTGACTACAATCATGATTCATATCATAATATGTGCTCTTAGAATATGTTTTCCTTGCTAGCACAGAGTATACAGAGGCGTCACGAGACAGAAAATATTGTGTTTTTTTCTGTCTTTTTCTTCGAAAGCTGCCCTTTTTGCATTTTTTGTTTTGATTATGCAATTTGTGTAGATAGTAGCGGCCTGTTTTTACGCATTGTCACTTCACTTACAAAAAACGTTTTTTTTCTCCTTCTTCGAAAGCTGCCCTCGCAAATGATTTAGGCATTTTTCATACGTCACTTTTTTCATCTCTGTATACTTTGTGCTTGCTAGTAAGGAATAAGTTGAGCAACAATAAATTTGCAATAAAGGAAAAAGATTAACCTTCTGAAGCAATTGTGTATATGGGCGTTTCCCCAGGATGGTCTACCAGGATGAAAAAATAAAATGTTGATTATCATCGTCTTTTATTGTTTATTATTAAAAAAAAATCTATGTTCTTATAAAAGAATGGTTTCCTAGCAAATCTGAGCTGTTTTACTTGAGGAAATTGGACTGGAAACTAGAAAATTTTATCATTTCCTGTATTTTCTACTTCTAAAGAGATTTTTATATACTTATTTTACATGCAAGAAATATGTTATGTTTACACGTTTTCTTCATAATCTCTCAATAACAATCAATTGTTAAAGGAGTGTTAAGTTTTTTTGTTAAGGAAATTTGACGACATTTATGGGAAAATGCGTGGTGATAATAATAAAAAAAACATATGGAAAAATCGTACGTTCGCGACCGGTACATTAGCCAATTAAATAAAAACCAAGAGAGATATTTTATTTTATAAATACTGGATGGAGCCCAACATTAATACACTTTTAAAATAAATTAATCACTTTTGAATATTCCGTTCCATTGCGCAGATTTTTACATTTCACTACTGTCAGCCGAAGTTGACTTCTATGTTGCGTACGTTCGTGACCACACGTTTTTAACCCTTATTATGAAAACTTAAACTCGATGAAATCCATCTTTTGTACTAAACATAGAGCTACCCAAATACTATCGAATTGCAAAAAAATGCTAGGAAAAGTTTTGTTTTCTATATTATTTGTACATCAAAAGCGTACGAACGTATGTTCTTGACCCCAGGAAATGCCCATATGTATTTTATAAACAAAAAAAAAATCCTTTTTATTTTTTTACAAATGATTTTGACATTCACTTTTACCTTTTACAAAAACAAAATATTTAGTACATATTTTTGAAAAAGAGGAATAGCGGCACCTTATAAAAATTTACATTATTTATTTACACCCAATTTACACGATGATTTTTTCCATATTTTTAAGTCGTGTCTTTTTTCGTTTGTCAGCGAGCGGGGTAGAAAAATAAGCTGGGTAGGAAAAAGAGATGAATCGTATTTTCTTTGTTTCTTTTTCGGCATTCTTCTTTGCTCTTATTTGTATGTTTTAATTTATGTTTTATTCTTATTTCAAAGTGACGATTTCTTTTTAGAATATAAAAAACCAGCTGTTCGTTTCCGGCGCTGCTCGGGATTTTCTAAATGAAAATAACAAATTTAATACTTGAGAATTTTGTTAATAACTTGACTCCAGCGCTATCTACCCGGTCAAAATTGTATCAGTAAACTTATTTTTGTTAAACAAAATATATATTTTGGGAATTTCAGCCAAATCGTACCATAAATAAAAAAAACTTAAATATATTTAATCCCATCGGGATTAAACTTAAAAGAAACCTGGCTCCCGAATAAAGTAATTTATTGTCCAAGTTTAGTGTCAATCGGTTCAGCGGTTTTTGAGTTTTAGGAGCACATACACGGCACAAACGTGTTTATATATAAACACGCAAAAAACATGGTTGTGGTAAACATATTCTAAGAGCAACATATTATGATATGAATCATGATTGTATTCACCATATTACGTTTATTATTGAATCATATAATGACCAAATAGGTCAATTCGTAATATTATATCATAATATTTTTTCCTTAATCATATTACATATTATCCTGTTAATCATACTAAGTTAAGAAGGAATTATATTATTGTCACGTTAATCATAATAAGATAAGATGTAGTCATATTATTATCATGTTAATCATAACAAAATTAGAAGTAATCATATTATGATGCAGTGGTGCTGTCACAACAATTCAAAAAAAATTGAGTTGTTTTGCATCGATTTTTTATTTTGTGGCACTTTACAATTTTTTTAATGTTAAAAGGTACAATTTCTTTACTTTTTTTAAAATTGTTTTTTTAATTTGTAGGTTTATAGGCATACCTAGGTATCTAAAACAAACGACACAACTGATGGAAAATTATTTTACAACTGGCGCTAACAAAATATTATTAGAGTAAAAATATTTTGATTGCATCTTAAACATATTATGATAAATGTATAGAAAGTTATCATGTTATGGCTATTAAATATCATGATATAGTTGTGAATATTATACCTAATTTAGTTGTAAGAAAAATAATTTTTTTTCAGTCAACAATACTCAAATGTACCGAGGTGCATTTATTTGTTTATTTATGTAATTATTTTATTTTTACATGCAATTTTTTAAGTGAACCAACAAATTTTTAAAAACAAGTAGTTAGGTATGTATGTATATTATGTTACTAATGATGGCCCACTGTGCATTCTGTATGCACATTTTCATACACACTATAGGAACACCACTACATTCAAATGAATTCGTTTAAATGTGTAAAGAAATCAAGCTTTTTTGGGAAAACTCATGGACAAACCGATAACATAATACCTATGCATATCTACCTACGTATGTATTTTTAAGTGATGGTGTGCGAAAGATAATAAATTGAAAAACCGGAACTGAAATTAAAAAAAATTAGGAAAATTATGAATAATAAGTTTTTATTCGTAGGTAGGTAGGTACCCACTTTGTTAACTTTTAACTTGGTGGGTACCTATTCCATTAAAATAAATTGTTCAAAATCTAATCTACAAACATATTTACATACCTATCTACATACCTAGTACCTAGGTTAGCTAACGTAAAAATAAGCAAAGCAAAATCTAAATTTTTGTAGTCAAATTATAGAAAAAACATAAAAAAGTTTCACTACCACGTTCAAATTATGCACTCACTTAAAATTTTTTCTAACACACACTTTCTCATAGAGGAACAAGACGGCGACGAACAAGCCAACATACCTACAAACTGG
Source organism: Pollenia angustigena (assembly GCA_930367215.1). Taxonomy (NCBI): domain Eukaryota; kingdom Metazoa; phylum Arthropoda; class Insecta; order Diptera; family Polleniidae; genus Pollenia; species Pollenia angustigena. The sequence goes on along the minus strand of OV884057.1, from coordinate 179,238,937 downwards.
CTGAATGCGAAATACATAGACACAATTTGTGCTCACTAACACCAACGACTAGAAAAAAGCAAACAACAACAATACAATTTATGTGTGCGAGAACATTGACCCTGCAAATAATTGGACCAGTCCAAACACGCGTGTAAAGAGTAGTCCACAAGGGACCAGGACTAGTCCACAAGTAACCCAAACGTATGGAAAAAACCTGGTCTATTTAACATTACGATGTCCTAGGAGAGGACCATATAACCCACCTTTGGACCACTAAGGAGTAGTTTTAAAACTACTCCATGGTATATAACCCACCTTTGGACCAGTAAGGAGTAGTTTTAAAACTACTCCATGGAATACTCAAGAGGATTAGTTTTGAAGTCATTTAAACACGAAAGCATGTCGTTAAAAAACGAAGACATGTCGTCTCACTACAAACACTTTTTAACAATGGCATGGTCCATGCTTGCATTACATCGGACTAGTCCATGGAGTAGTCCATTTTATCAAAATGGGTCAGGTGGTCCAATTTTATTTGCAGGGGAAAAGAAAAAAATATCACACACACTTACTCACTTACACAATGATAGCAAAATAATGCATGATAGTGTTAGTGAATTGAACGATGACGATGAGCTACGCCAGCCTGCTTTGTTAACACACGAAAACAGTTTTCATTTGATCTCTCTACAGTGCAAGTGTGTGTTTTTAAAACGAACGAATAACAGAAAACAACAACGGAAAAACAAGAGATTTTTTAAGTGAAAATTATAAGTTTTATAAATAAGAATAATACGTATAAAAAAGTAATTAAAATATCAAAAATTTATTTAAAGAAAGTTTGTTAATTACTCTCTCTTCAATTTCCTCTTCGTACATTTCAAAATTTTTAATATCCCTCTAGAAATTATAACCACTAGATGGCGTTGGCTATCATAATTGTTGGTATTATAATTAAACTATTCTATTAGACAATAGCGAAAAATTAAAAGAACTTGACTACTTAAATGTTTGAAATAAACCCATAAACTAATACATACAACCAATTATAATGCTTCACCAACAGCAAAAAAATCCCCTTATGAATAAACAGATTCACACACACATCCATGCATGCATATGTATGTATGTAAGTATGTACCTATATCAGTGTTTTAACAACTAAAATTTTATTTTATAGTCAAAAAGACGGAAAAAAGTATGTAAAAGCAAATGCAAAAATAACACAAATACACCAAAAAAAAAAATAGTATAAAATCTAATACAAGGGAAAAGGCAACAAACAACAAATACCTATAATAATACACAACAAGTACAACCACACTACACAATAATAAAATAATATAAACGTAACTAAACAGCGGTTTCAATTCAGCATACTAAAGTGAAATACAAAAAACTGAAAAAAGAAACACACACGCGAACACATGAGGCAAAAGCCAAACACAATAAGAATAACAAGAAAAAATATATAAAATGGAAAAACGCAAAACATGTTGAGAAAACAAAACACACATGTTAAAGAAACGTAGAAAAAAATGAATTCTGAAAAAGAAGAAGAGATCTAAAATGTGTTTGGGTTCTCTTAGTAATTGTGTAATGTTCTCTTTACAGTTATTTTTAATATAAATATCTTTGTGTGTGATGCCACTTGTTGTGAATTTTTTCAACTATAGGAATTTGTGGAAAATGTTCAAAACTTGATATAAAAAAAATGTTTTAGGTAGGTCCTATTTAAAATTTAATCTAAATGAGATCAAGTTAAATATTTAAGTTTGCTTATTATTCTGCTTCAAACTTATGTATTTTTATGTACCTACATACCTATGTCAACAATTTGTTACACATGTTCGAAAAATTTGGAGTCGGTAACAAAATTCAATCTTGTAATTAATTGTTTAACCTAGCTATGTAAAAACAGAAATGCAAATCTAAAAGATAAAACCAAGGCGAATTCAATTACAGGTGGTGTCGGAACTACAACAATCCAAAAACAACAGAAACAACATAGGGGTTTTTTAGCTCCAAATGTCAACCATTCTTAGCGCAACACTAACAAATCAAAACAAATAAGCTCGAACTGTCAAAGTCAGATGCCGTTTCGACACCACCTATAGTTAATTCGCCTTGGATTAAACAGACTTGAGAAAAGTTAATTTTTAGAAATGAATATTCTTGAATCAATGAATTAAGAGAACAAACCTACATATTTGTGTCTCTCGAAAATATGGGTGTAAAAGTAATAACGAAAAAATTTCCAATTCTAATTGGTTTACAATTTTTGCACATTGGGCATAAAAAGACAAAAATTATGTTTGCGTTCATTTTGAGACATCCCCTGTAAAATTCATTGGTTCTTTCAGTTGAATTGTAAGTTGTGCTTTTATGTTTTTCTGATTACTCAACACATTATTTTGTAGGCGAAGTTTTTACTGGGTATTAATAGTTGTTATTTTCAGTGACCGAAAATAATTATTATTTTTAAACACGTACAAATAAAATTAAAACTATTTTGGTAATTTTTATCTACTTTTTCATAATAGTTGGGGGTTGTTGATTAAATGTTGATGATGCATTACAAATAAATAAAATTTAAAAAAAAAAATATTTTGCACTAACTTTTTGCCAGCTTTAACGATGAATTGATATTATTTTCACTATCATGAAAAAAATTTTGTGGTAGCGCAAATTTTTTACTATCACTAAATGCTAAAATCACTTAAATATTGCAACATTTTAACTTGCAATTTAAACCTGTATTTATTAATGTATGTACCATACATTCGTTACCTAAACCGCAAAGAGCCCTACATCCATGGTTTTTGTGATGATGATATGCATAAGCATATTAAATAACGGAATAGTTTTTGGCTTTAATCATGAATCAGTTGTTGCACATCACTGCCACATCAGTAAAATTTAATGTTTGTTAAAACATCACCTGTAAAAAACTTGGCAAACGGTGCACAGGTGTTGTGCAGTACAAAATCATCAGTATGACAAATGCCACAGGTTATGCATCAGCAACAAAATTTGGCATCACTGCAGCAGTGATGCATAGATTTAAGGAATTAATGAACGTACCCAACAAAATAAAGTTTTTTGTTTTTTAAAATAAAGTACAAAATGTGTAGTTATATGAAATTACTGAACAAGTTACAATAAACTCACATTTCAAACAATTTTGTGCAAAATAATGTAGGCCCAAGTCAAAATATAGTTTTTTTCGTTGGTCGTGTTGTCAAACTTTGTATACAAACTTCTGTTTTGTATGTAAACAAACTTTTTTTACTAGCAATATTTTTTTTAATCGGACCACAAAATTAGTGTTGTTGTAGAGTTGACCTCACCTTCTAGTAAATTCACCTTGGTTTGAGCCTAATTAATTTTCAATATAGGTACTACCTTCAAAGAATAAACAAAATTATCTTAATAATTTTGCTCTTACAATTACTGATAGTAAGTGGAAACCGCAAAATGATTTATGATTTTCATAAATTCTTATTAATGTAGATACATATGTATGGTTTTAAAATTTTTAAGCCTATCGCGAACAAAAAGTAAATAGTTTAGTTCGAAAATTCGAAATTCCTATAAATTTTTAGGGGAATTTAATTCACAATAACGTTGATTTTAATTAGTTAGGGCTTTTCTATATTAAAGTAACGATATGTAGGTACTTAGGTTTAAAATAATTTTACAGATTAAAAAAAGGTGTATGAAGGAAAAAAGAGAGAGTCTTTAATTCAAAATGTACATTTTATGATCGGTATGTTTTATAAAAATTATACAATTCATTTATTTCCAGCTAAAACAATTGAATTGGCAACACCATGAAATAACTGCAATTTTTTAATGCATTAACAACACAACAACAATAACCACAAGAGCAAGAGTAGATTTTGTGAAAGAGAAACAATTCTATGCAATTTAAGAATTTAGAAATAAAAACATACAGTGAAAAATACATACACCCATACCAACAAAGAATAAATTGTAAAAATTTTTACAACAACACACACACACTCATTTACAAAACAATTTTTTATTGTGGAAAGAAGAAAAATAACACGATAAACAATAGAAAAACGAGACAAAACTTAAGAAAAAAAAAAATACAATTAAAAATACGGTGACAAAGTGATGTCTAAAATCAACTTTTAAAAAAAGAATAAAAGTTTGTAAGAAAAATTAAAAAAAAACTAGGTACTAGAGATTTGTTGACAAAAAAAGGACAATAAAAAAATGCTCTGTGTAAAATGTACCTTTTAAGAGTAAAAATTAAACTGTTTCTTTAATTTTGTTTAAAGGGTGATTTATTTAAAAAAAAACGTGCAAAATTTATTAAAAAAAAAAAGATTAACAAAAAGATTTTATTTAATTTTGTTTACCTGAACTGCTGCTAATTGTTTTCAAGCCAAAAGAGCGCCAACCTCGAACATCATGGATATTCATTCAAATTTGGAATTTTTATGTCGTGTTTGTGCGGCCAATACAAAAGGCAAAAATTCGGTGGCCGAGTGTGTTTACATTTTAAAAACTGCCGGTTTAAAGGATAAATTGGATAAATTTCTTTATTTAAAGGTGAGTAACGTAAAAAACATAGAATTATTAAAAAAAATTAGTAATGGAGCAAAAGACAAAATATTTTCTTTTTTACTCATTCAAATAAACAACAAATCAGTGCAATTTAAATTTGTCTTGCTTATTTTTGTGATTTTACTTGTTGATTTTAAACTCTATGTACGTATGTATGTATGTATGTATGTATGTATGTATGTATGTATGTATGTATGTATGTATGTATGTATGTATGTATGTATGTATGTATGTATGTATGTATGCATGTATGTACATATGTATAAAAAACACGCAAAGTTTGATATTTTCTTCTTTTTGATTTGTAAATTTGCTTTGATGCCAGTGTTACCAATGAATTCGGAAATTACACATGACTGTGTCACACACAAAACGAAAAAATTGCTGTGATTAAAAATTCGCCCTGCATAACCTTTTTATTAATCCTTGCTTACAATAAGTTGACAAAAAAAAAGGCAAAGGTTAACAATTCCTGAAGGAAAAAAGAAATTTTCAACAGTTAGATATTTCCACAGATGGAATTAAATAAAATTATAAACTGGTAATATTGTATTTTTTGCATGTTTCCGGTAGTCTCCGGCAGCGAGCTGCTGCAAATTCGCAAAAGTCTTCTTCTTACTTTTTCTGCAAACAGCAAATATGGGCATTTCCATTTTGACATGTCGTGATATTTGTACCACAAAACGTAAAAAAATTTAATGAAGAAGTTAAATTTGTAAAAAAATGGTTTTTATATAGGTAGGTATACAAAGTTATGAAGTCGCACTATATTAAAAAAAATACAGCAATCGACGCTAAGGATTTGCAGATAGAAGCAAAAATGTGAGCTGGCGTGACGTTAAAAAAACGGAAGTCGATTTTGACTTGCATTACAAAACTGAATAAGACTGCGAATTGAGCAAGACGTTTTGTATAAAACCTTTTTTAGTAAGCTTTGGACTTATATAGATTTATATTTCAAGCTTTCCAATTTAAAAATCTTTGCTCGTTTTAAAGTACATATGGGCATTTTCAGCGAAAAGTCTAATTTTTTTAATGTAACGCCAGAATGCAAATAAGGTTGTATTTATGGACTCTGTTGTTCAAAGTTATCCCTTTTGTTACATAATATAGAGCTAGTTGCACTTTACACCAAAATATAAAAAAGTAAACTAGACATACATATATAACTTTTCGCTGGAACTGCCCATATGCAACAACAGCAGTGGGCATTTTATTTATTTATAACGTTAAACAACAAATTTGTTTATATTTTTAATAAATTCGATTAATACCTATGTACATATTTTTTACAAATGTAAACAACAAATGCAATGCAAGTAATACAACGATGGCATTTATTTCATATGTTTACTGTATTACCACTTCTTATTTTCTATTATATAATTTTCCTTTAATTAAAAACACAGGTTTTAACAATATTTTAGCGCAAATATAATATGCAAAATTGTCAAACATAAATTGGATTTTAAGCTGTAAACACATGAGCCAAAACATTAAACAGCCGATTCGAATATCGGTTTTATTCAAAAACAACAAATCCGACTTGTTTTCATGACACCAAATGAAACCAATATTGGTTTGCAAAACCGACTTGGATTCCATGACACCCCTTTTTTTATTATTATCAATTATCGAATTTTCGTTACTCCCTTGTGCAACGTCTTTGGCACAATGTATGTAAATTTGTGCTAGTAGTTTTTATTAAATTTTAATGGATTACGGTCTTTAACATAAACCACAATTCCTCGAAGCTTTTGCGAGACCATTTAATCTTCCAAAGACCTGCTAACTTAAATTGACCTTTTTCTTAATTCATGCAAAACTTTGTTTTAGTATAACTTACAAAAATTTTTTTAATAATTTTTTTTATTGATTTTTAGAGGGTTATTAAAAAAATAACTTTTAGCCATGTTCTGAAAATCGAATTCAAGAGAAATCGAAATCAAACAAATTTTTAAAATAGTCCTCTGTTCAAAGTCCACAAAAATATTTCTGTTTTTATCTATACCTCATAATTTGAGGACTATGTACTTATGTTTACCAGAAGTAGTATTAAAATCTGGAAACTCAAAGTTCATTTTGAAACAAACTAAAGTAAAAATCCTCATCGGCTTCCATTTCATATTATTTAATTTTCAGCACATGGCCGTTTACCTTACTTTAAAAATATTTTCATACCTACAAACTATTGAAATTAAAAAAAAAAAAATTAATGAAAAAATTTCTTAAATACATTACATACGTTGTTTATAATTATTTAATTATTTACATGCCTAAAATAGGTATGTAAAATATTTTTTTTTTTAAATTTATTAATTTGTGTAAAATTATTGGCTTAACCAACAAGCTGGCAACACTTATTACTGTTTTTGTATGAATTTAATTTCTTCCCAATCTGAATTACTCTTTGTTTTGGTTTTGATTCGTGCCAGTATGTGTATGTGCCAAAAGTAATAACATTTGTTCGCTGTTGTTGTTGTAATCACTTTATATGGTAAAATATTTTGTTGCATTTGTTTACACGTACATATTATCGTTGTGTTTACTATGTTCACGTTTTTGCCTTTGTAAATAACAAAAACAACTAAGGATTATTCGTTGAAAAATTTCCTTGAGTTTCAGTGGATGCAGTGTTCCCAGTTTTGGGGATTTATCCCCGAATTGGGGAATTTTTTTTTGTAATTGGGGATACAAATTTCGGGAAAATCCCCAGGGGATTTTTTGGAGAAAAGGCATTTTTTTGCTGGGGATTTTTGGGGATAATGTATTTTTAAAAATCTTGTTATTAATGGTGTTTTCTTTTCTACAAAAAAGTGCGACATTTTATTTAAAAAAAATGCAATTCGGTGCCTGTTTCATTAAATTTTTGCTTCCAAAAAGGGTGAGTTTTTTAGAATAAAACAAGCCACCCTTTTCGGGAGCAAAATTTTTAAGAAAAAGACTCCAAGTTGCATTTTTTTAAAATAAAATGTCACATTTTTTGTAGAAAAGAAAACACCATAAGTTTTTCTTTTTTATATTCTAATTCATGTATTGATAAATCATAGTTTTCTTATTGCTGGTGGTAACATTGAAAAAATCTTAACATATAAAATTTATATCTGGCAAGTCTAAAACTTTTTGTTATTAATTATTGTGAATGTCAACTCATAAAAAGAACAACTTAATTTCGTACAAGTCTTAAGCTGTTATGATACTTGCTATTTTTTGTATTTTTCTATATTGGAGAACAGTGCGAATATATTTTATTTTATATTTATTATACTGACTAAGTGTAAAGAGTATGATCATATCATAAAAAATCTTGAAATGTCAAACAAATATACAAGTGTTATCGATAAATAATCTAAGACTGTCAAAAAAAATATAAAATTTTTTAACTTAAAATTGACATTTCCAGATTAATTGTTAGCACTGTTGCCAATTTTTTTAGTTTTTGATCGAAAGAAACGGTTTTTAACTTTTTTTTTGCGATTTTTAGCTTTTATGACGGTTTTTTGTGAGGAAAAAACGTGGGCAGTATTGTTTCTTTTGTTTACATTTTATCAAATTGTATTTCTTGTTCTTTCTCGCATTTGTTGTTTCATTCAGTCAATCCTAAAAAAATCCAATACAAAAAATAGCAAGTATCATAACACCTTAAAGGAAATATTTAAAAAAATTTTAACGTTTTTCACAATGGATGCAAATCCTTATTAAAGAATTAGAATGCACAATTTAATTTGGGAGCAAGAAGAGTGGGCAAAAGGTATATATACATATATATATATATGTTACCTTTAAATATGGGTTGAAATTTTAAAAGTTTTTACGATGGCTGAAAGCTATTTCATCTGCACCCAAATCATTTCAAGATGCCAGTGACCCAACAAATATGTCCTGGTGTGTGGCTTGCAAGACCTCTTTAAGGTCACATAAAAAAGACCTTAAGAGGCATAGTGAATCAGTCAAGCATAAAAATAACTTCGAATCGCTTTTTACAAAAAAACACTTTAAAAAATTTTTTTGGTAAGAAATTTAATTTTTGATTTACAAAACTTATTGTCATGGATATTTTTATTGTAATACACACATATTTTTAATTAAAAGCACCAGTTACCACAACAGAATCCAAAATTATGGATATTAAGATGGCTATATTCACAGCAAAGCATGCCTCATTATCTTCCGTGGATCATCTGTCGAGTATGTTAAAGTCTTTTTCAATAAAAGAATTTGAAAGATTACGTTTGCATCAAACAAAGTGTAGTGCAATCATTAAATATGTTGTTGCTCCTGTTTTGTTATCCAATTTAGTTAATAGCATTGGTGACTCAAAATATTCATTGGTCGTAGACGAGTCTACAGAAAAAGTTTGTACACATATTTAAAATCTTGTAATCCTGACATAGTTCTTGTAAAGTGCACTTGCCACTCCTTACACTTATGCTGCTCAGAGGCTTCTAAAGAATTTCCAGTTGACGTGGAATATTTAGTAAGAGAAATTTTTTGTTATTTTAGTAACAGTCCACTACGGACTATCAAATATAAACGCGTATTCGACCTTATAAACACTGGTGTTGACTCTACTTTTAATATTTATGGCACCTATTTTAGATGAAATGAATAGACTGAATATAGATTTTCAAAGCGATAAAATGGATCCTGGAAGTATTTACGATAAATTACATATAAGTCTTCTTTCACTAGCATCAAGAATTTTAAAGCCATGAATTATGACACAATTAAAGGACGAAAATGATGTAGATAAAATAAAAGAAGTCATGGAAATGGATTCAGCATATTTATATTTAGATGCAATGGATTTGGGACATGAATTTGAAGAAGAGGTTAAAAACTTACTTCCATCTTTATCCCTCAAAATTAAACAGACATGTTTTTTATATGTTAAGAGTCTATTGACTCAAATGTTGAAACGATTGCCATCAAATTTACTTTATTTCAAAACATTTATGTGCTATTTTCACAACACAAGTGATTGAACGTGTAGTAAATTTTATATGAAAAGCACTCAGTTTTTTGAGTGTTTTTCATATAAATTTTACTGCACGTCCAATCACTTGTGTTGTGAAAACAGGACATTAAGCAATTTTCTCCAAGTTTATGCTGCAGCTTAATAGAACAGCCAAAATTTTTTTAAATTTTAAAAGTCCTACAGCCTATTTTAAATACCAATAATCCAAAAAACTTATATGAAGAATAGTGGAGAAAAATGCCATTTGTGAAATGGGAAGATATATTTGGGCAAGTTGTGGGTACAAATTTAAGTCTTTTTTGGTCCAAAGTATTTTCATACCAAGACGCTGGTGGTTCGAAACCTTTTCAAGATCTTGCTGAAGTAGTTTTAAATATGCTTTCTGTACCAACAAGTAACGCTTGTGTTGAACGAGTTTTTCTATAATGAATACAACCAAAACCAAAATTCGCAACAGAATGCAATATGAGTTATTAGAAGCTCTTCTTAGAATAAATACACACTTTAAAAATAATACCGTTTGCTGTGACACATTTATTCCATCTTCTGAAATGCTAACACTTTTTAATACAAGCAACATGTACAAAAACAAGTTAGAGTGCTATATTCTTTGATACCCTCCACCGACAGTTCGAATGTTTAAGGAGTAATATCTGTATGATGTTATTATTATCTTAAACTGTGACGATTTGTTATTAATTATGGTTTTAGGCGACTAAACTGTTTTCCGGTAGTAGGGTTAATATGGGGCCTAAGGTAAATTATGGACCTATCATCACGTAATTTCACAGCGTCATTTCTATTCCTTTAAAACTGTGACCTACCAATTTCTGTTATGATTGCATTATTTTTTTACGGTTTTAGGCGTACTAAACTGTTTTCCGGTAGCAGGGTTTATATAAGGGCCTAAGGTAAATTATGGACCGATCGTCACGAAATTTCACAGTGTTATTTCTAGTCCTAAAAAACTGTGAAGTACCAAATTTTGTTGCGCTTGCGTTATTTTTTACGGTTTTAGGCGTACTAAACTGTTTTCCGGGAGCAGTGTTTATATGGGGCTTAGGGTAAATTATGGACGGATCTATACGAAATTTAACAGCGTGATTTCCAGTCGAATAAAACAAATTTTTGCAAAATCTTATCTCATTCCGTGCCTTGTTCCAGCATTTATATTTTTTTTGTAACAAAATTATAAATTTTTGTAGGTGGTGGTTCCACATTTTGATTCATAGCTCTGGTCCTACTGAACCGATCTTGCTAAGGATAACTACAAGCAATTTGGCACCAAGTTTGTTCATTTCTTTTGAGTTGTTCGAAAGTGAGCGTGTTTTCAACAGACGGACAGACAGACGGACATCACTAAATCGACTTAGAATTACTCAAGGACCCAGAATATATATACTTTATGGGTCTGAGATGAATAATAAAAAAGTTTCACACGGAATGACAAACTTAATATACCCTCTTCACAACTAATTGTGGTGGAGGGTATTAAAATGCATTGACAGATGAATCAGAAGATTTTGATTCTGAAGTTTTGGAAATGATACACATTTATACATAATTATTTTGTTTTCTATGTGTTTTTTACGTTCCAATTTGTATATCCCTTTCAGACCCAAGCTTTAAATTGCTTTCAAATTACCCTAAATCATAAAAACCAAACAAAATGTTTTTGTATTTTGTATAAGATAGACCCATAAAATATTCTTACAGGTTCCTTTTTGGCAAACAGGACATCGCACAATTGTGCGGTCTAGGTCAATATCTGCAAAGAACTTGGAACTTTTCTAGCGGTTATTAAATTTAAAAAATGCAGATACTTTACTACCTTATAAGAAATAAAGAATTTAATCAAAGGAGTTTCAAGTTTTTGTTCTATCTACTAATTTTTCTTACAGGATCCTTTACACATTTACTTTTTCCCCCTATGCTAATCCCGAGGAGCTCTACGCTTGTCTGCAGGAGACCAGTCTCCGGCGGGAATTTAAATCGCAACCCCCGCACTAATAGCATATCTCACTATAAGCAATTTTACTGACTATCACTGCATATGTGTCCTTCCATTTCAAAACAGCTTCAATTTCGATATTGGTAAATTGGGATATTCGCCCCGACTCATTTCTTTGTCCAAAGAGAATTTTACACTATATTTGCCATACTTGTACCTGTTGCTACCAACCCATCTGGTGCAATGCTTCAAACAGTAGTATTTGTGTAAAAAGTCGGTCCGAAATATATATTAATGGATATAAACGGTCCATGATCAATACCCCAATCTTTAATCTACAATATTTAAAAGTTCACTAAGCCAACTCTTGTAGTAGCACAGACAAGATTTCTCAGCCCAACGGAGTGTGGTTTGGCTTAATTACTTCAAGTGCAAGATATCTTCCCAAAAAAATATAATCTGCCCATCAATTAAGTAATTCGAGATTTCTGTTGCCAAATCATAACACCATATTTTGGTTGAACTCTCCAAAACTTATTTGTCGAGTGTGGTGTGGAGTTATCTTCAAAATGTGCATATGAACGGAGCTGTAAAAACTTATCGCGGGACATGGAGTTATAAACGGCAGTAATTTTGCTTCCACTCGCTCAGTACATTCTTATCGCAGGGTAAAATTGAGACACCCCATCATGATCGCGCACCAGTCAAATCTTTTTATATCTGCTGGTACGTCACGCCATGACCAGTTTACTCAACACATACATACATTTTAATTTGTTTCACAACTTCCTCGGTATATTTCTGAAAATAAGCTTTCAAAATATTGTAATGGTGTTATGAAAGTTATCGGAAATGATAAACTTTTCAATATAACGTGCCTGTTTGGTATTTTGGATCTAAAAACTGATGATAGTTACGCTGTATCTAGGTGGTCCGAGGAGTATGATTGCTTAACTGGTGTACTTGTTTGGTCAATCGTGTTAGAGAAAGTGTTTGGATTACATGAGCTTTTATAACTTTCTTGTGCATCAGTATTTACATTACAAGGGATCCATGTTTCATTAGTAACATTATCATCAACACTGCTGTCAGCATCAGAATCGTTAAAAATTTTTAAAACTGCCCCAACATCATAATTCCCCTGTAAAATTATTAGGTAGCACAAACGTGAGCATTAAACAAAATGTCATGTTGTGTCTGATCATCACAATTGTGCTATCTGTATTTTCTTGAGCGCTGACTCCTTGTTACTATGCACAATATCAACACTAAAGAGCCTAATTGTTGCAAATGCTCATTATACAGTTACCACTACTAAAACTAAAAACGTATTTCAATATTATTTTGCAAAAACACTTTACTTGTGAACGCATGTTTACACTTGTGGAAAGACACAATAAAACATAAGCTGTAGTTTTTTATTTCTGCTGGTTAGTTTTTTTCTTTTTATTTTTTTTAAACAGAAACAAGAACTCACAATCATTGCTTGCCGGTTAATAGACAAAAAATTATTATTTCATGTAATTTGAGGTAAACAAAGGCAGACCGCACAATCGATTCAGTTAGGTCTGAAAGGGATATACTTAGATCTCAAAGTACAAATAAAATTAGTGTTTACACAAATGGATTTAATTAAATAAATAAATGAATGCATATTTTTCCTTTGACATAATAGGTATTAGTCATTATATTATTTTTAAGAATTTGTGGGGATTTTTGGGGATAAGAAAATAGCAATTTTGGGGATTTTAGGGGATGAAAAATCGCAAATTGGGGATAAGGTATAAAAAAAACTGGGAACCCTGAGTGGATGAATGAGTGAGTATGTATGTAAGTGGGTATGTTGAAGCTTAGTATGGCTGGTGTCATATGTTAAGATAAAAACAAGTTTAGTTGTTTGTCGTGAAGGTATTATGTTGAAGTTGTGATTATTGTTACTTTTACTATTTTAATGCATTTACAACAAAAAACCTAATTGGAAATTTAAAGGTTATGCCTAAATATTTACTAAAGGCTTGCAACAAAACCACTTACAAATCATTGCACCCACACGTAGAGAAAAAACATGTTTAAATATGGTCACCTTCATCCAAACTATATTTAAAGAAAATTTTAAACATATTATAGTTAATATAACCATATAATTGTCAGCGACAACCATATTATGGTTAAATTAGTCCTCCCTCAAGAACCTACAACCATATTATGGTTGCCTCAGTTTTGTTTTTTTGTTTTTAATTTTACAATAGTATTTTCCTCTTTTTCAAGAGCAACATACTATGGTTGAAAACCAACCATGCTATTGTAATGGCCATTTTCTCAATGTATCGATAAACTATCTGTTACTTAATGTCAACATAAATTTATTGGAACGATAAACTGTCCGTTAACGATTGTGGGTTTCTCAATATACCGACAAAAAACATTGTTTTCAGCTGGCAACGCCACCCAAAATACATTTAAAAGTTGGGAGTCAGCTGATTGAATTTATCTGTACGGCAAATAAAAGGAAAATAAATAATTGGCAGATGAGTGCCGGTAAGCTTTGCGATAAAATCGAAGCAAATGAGACATTGAGAAAACCAAATTTCTTTAATGTGCAGTTTTTCGTTGGGAAAAAAGATACTTGCCTAATGAGAAAATGGCCATAAGTGTTTAACAAATTTTAGTTATTATTGATCATAATATGTTTGGAAGCAACAATAATATGGTTAGGGCTTCTTGATGGAGGCCTAATTTAACCATTATATGGTTACCGCTGAGAATAATATGGTTATATTGAACATAATATGTTTAACATTTTTTTTGTAAATAGTTTGGTTGGAGGTGACCATATTTAAACATGTTTTTACTCTGGGTGCAATAAGATAACTTTTTCAATTCGTTTGATGATTTGTTTTGTGTATTTTTTTTATTATATTTGTTCCATCATTTTAAACCAAGTTAAAACTAGGGAATACGTCTTTTTGCCGATACGATACCGAAACTTAAAAAAAAAATGTCAGCGATACCGATACCAATAGGTTTATACCTACCTACCATTTAAATTCGAAGGTAAATTGAACAAACTTCGAAAATTTTCTTGTTATGCAAAGTGCCTAGGTATAAGAGATTATTTTTATACCCTCCACCACAATTAGTTGTGAAGAGGGTATATTAAGTTTGTCATTCCGTGTGAAACTTTTTTATTATTCATCTCAGCCCCATAAAGTATATATATTCTGGGTCCTTGAGTAATTCTAAGTCGATTTAGCCATGTCCGTCTGTCTGTCCGTCTGTTAAAAACACGCTCACTTTCGAACAACTCAAAAGAAATGAACAAACTTGGGGCCAAACTGCTTGTAGTTATCCTAAGCAGTTTGGGATTGAATTCCAGCAAAATCGGTTCAGTAGGACCAGAGCTATGAATCAAAATGTGGAACCACCACCTACAAAAATTGATAATTTTGTTACAAAAACAACATAAATGCTTGAACAGGGCACGGAATGAGATAAGATTTTGCAAAAATTTGTTTTATTTGACTGGAAATCACGCTGTTAAATTTCGTGAAGATCCGTCCATAATTTACCCTAAGCCTCATATAAACACTACTCCCGGAAAGCAGTTTAGTACGCCTAAAACCGTAAAAAATAACGCTAGCGTAATTAAATTTGGTACGTCACAGTTTTTTAGGACTAGAAATAACAATGTGAAATTTCGTGATGATCGGTCCATAATTTACCTTAGATCCCGTATTTAGCAGCCTTCTGAAATTCACTGTAACGCCAAAACAAGTTTCACCGCTCGAAATTTTATAGTCTTATTGGTAGTCCTATAAAACTGTGATGTACCATATTTTGCTATGATAGCATTATTTTTTACAGTTTTAGGCGTACTTATTTTTTTCCGGGAGTAGGGTTTATATGGGGCCTAGGGTAAATTATGCACCGATCTTCACGAAATCTTACAGCGAGATTTCCAGTCGAATAAAACGAATTTTTGCAAAATCTTATATCAATCCGTGCATTGTTCCAACATTTATGTATGTTAGTTTTTGTAACAAAATTATCAATTTTTTTTTGGGTGGTGGTTCCACATTTTGATTTATAGCTCTGATCCTACTGAACTGATCTTGCTTAGGATAACTACAAGCAATTTGAGACCAAGTTTGTTTATTTCTTTAGAGTTTTTCGAAAGTGAGCGTGTTTTCAACAGACAGGCGGACATGGCTTAATCGATGGGGTCTGAGATGAATAATAAAAAAGTTTCACACGGAATGACAAACTTAGTATAGGTACCCTCTTCACAACTTATTGTGGTGGAGGGTATAAAAAAGATGCCTTTCAGAAATTTTATTATTTGGAAGAGTTAATCAGGTATGTGATGAAAAACGATCGTTTTCAAAATGATAGTTTTTAGCAGGTGTGATGAATTTCGACCGATTTTAAAATCCATTTCTGAAGTAAAGTCTTTATTTTTTGTACAAAATACAGTTTAATTAATATATTTAATAAAGAATTTAACAGAATATATAAATGAAAACGGAGGAAAATGTATTAGAAATCAATTTTTAAAGATACCGAAAACGATATTATCGTTTTCAAATCGTTTTGTTTTCAAAATCGTTTTCCATCACATACCTGAATAAATTTATAATAAATTTAAAGATTAATCATGAACATTTTTTTTCTTTTTTTTTTAAGTCGCTCACTGTTTGGAATATTTTATTAAATTTTGAATTTTAATAATGATAAATTTTTGCTACAAAAAACGTTTTACAACGGTAAAATGTTATTTACCTATTGTTAAGAATTTTAACAGTCCCACTTGGAACATTCTACTCACTAGTAAAAATAACAACACAATACCAATAAACATGAAACAACAACTAATATTCAAGTTTTTTTCTAACTAAATACATACATAGTATTAAAGGTGGTCGGAAAAAATACCCAGTGGTATGGCGTACTAGCTCAGAACGTGTATATTCGCTAGCTCATTAAAAACTACCGCTAGTCCCACTACAATCTACCTCACATGCTTTTAAGTGGCGAATTTAACACGGGGATGTCCTACGAGGTGGCGATGGATCCCTCTCTGCATAATCTCTACCTACCATAAGGGTTAGCTACTTATATCTTCAAAGCGTGCTAGCAAAAAGCATGCGATTTTGTTGTTGTTCTAATAACGGGATCTATTTCGGATACACATTTTTTTGTGTTGTCGTTGAAAAAAAATTGTTTTCTGCATTACTTGGAGCTATAGAATTAGCTAGCGAAAAGTGGGTACCTATTTTCAAATGTTAACACTAGATATTGGTGTCTAGGGAAAGATTTAGGTATGATTTGAATGCCACATCAGTAGACCCTGGTACAAATTGTGTGAAAGTGCTAACTATTTCGCCTGTCATTGGTGGCGATTGCTACTTTTTATACCACTGGGTAATAATCGCCCATGAAAAAAATGCATACACCTAAACAAACTAACACACACAAATGCACACACACGTTTACTACACGAATATACGACATCCGTACAAACATATAACATTTACATACAACAAACATCCCTGCAAGCATTTGCTATCGCCGAAGTTCGGATAGAGTTCCAATTCCATTATACATAACTACGGTGATCATCCGTTCTGTATTATACAGAACAGTACAGTATTTTAGAGCTTTGTTCTAGGTAAATTATTTTTTAGTCAAAATCCTAAAATACCTCTGTAATTTATTCAATGTTCTGTGTTGGTCTTGTGTTAAATAAAAAACCAAAAAGAAATACTTTAAATAAAAATATCTTTAATTAACTGAATAAACATATGTACATATTTTTATTCAGTACGCCTTGTTTTAATATTTGGTTTTGGTTCATGTTAGTTTTTCTTAAAAAACATTTGAAATACAAATTAATTGTTGATGAATGACTAAATACTGCAACAACAACAGCAGTAGTGAATTTAATTTTAATTGCCTTCAGAGTTTGAAAATAAACATTAAATACTGTTCTTTAGTGTTCTGTACGGTAAAAATATGGAAAACACTAATGCTAATTGTGTTTGTGTAATAAATATGAACCTGAAAAAAGCTTTTCTCTCGTACACAAAAAAAAAAAAATACTTTACTAATCCAATTCAACATAAAGATGAGAACCTTTCATTGTGTTTTATTTTTCGCAAAAACCATAAACTTCGTTGGTTTGGTCTCAGCACATTAATGTTCGTTCCTTTCAGTTGTAATCAGTGCCCTTTTGGTTGGTTAAGACTAAAAATTTTGCAAAAACAAAATACATATCGTCACCTAAAATGCAAAAGGCCGTAACTACTCAAAAATTCAAATTTGACTTTTTGATTGATTATGACGTACTTAACCGAAACACATCTACACAAAAAAATCTTACATGTATACGTCCAAAAATAAAGACTTTATTTCCGAAAAACAAAAGGCCGTAACTGCAACGTTAACAATTTCATAAACCAAAAAGCCGTAACTACAGTTTTCCAAAAAAAAAAAACAAGAAAAAAATCAAAACAAAGTTGCCTTTGATTCTCTTTCAATGTGTGTTATTGCGTTATTATTTTTCTTAACCACTTTAATTTAATTTTATTTTCTCGAATTAAATTTATAAATTAAATAAATTTTTTTAATAGTTATGAGGAATTTTGTGTTTTGTTTTAAAATACTTACAATAAATAGATACAAAAAGACATCACTTGCCTAAAAACTTTTTTAGTTACGTCCTTAAAGCACTATTTTCTTATCTTAACCATTTGTTTTATTTTATGCACAATTTTATTCTTGTAGTTACGGCTTTTTGGTTTCAGAAAAATAGAGTATAAAAGGCCGTAACTAACATTTCTTAAAAAGTACTTTTTCCATTAATTTCTTTTTTAGAAACAAATCCGTCTTTGTTTTCTAAGCTTGAATCTAAAATTTGGATGTTAAGTTTTAAGTAGTCTTTAATTTAGAACGTTTATTCCTTCTCCTGTAAAAAACCATAAAGTGTAGTTACGGCCTTTTGCATTTTAGGTGACGAGATGTATGTGTTTTTAACGAAGGGTTCTGCACTAATACACAAACACTAAAAAAATATATATGTATATTAGGGTGGGGTTGATTTGTATTAATGAAAAAAATTGTTTTTTTTTTTTTTTTTTGTTTTTGTTTTTTTGGCATAGGCGGGCCAAGTCGAGAGGCGCTTGTATGCTTACCATAAAATATCAAAAAATTTTGTGGGTCTAAACAATTGAACAGAAGTACCTATATGTAGTATGTATTTTGAGAAAAGTTGTACATATTGACCCCTTTGCGCGAAATTATCGTATGTTACAAAACCCAAATTTTACATGACAGCCATTTTTCTACTTTTCTCTGCTTTTGCTTGCAATATCAAAATGAAAATATACATTCAATTTTTGGAGCAACGAAGTTGAATTCGCCTACAATATTTTGTCACGTTACGTCTCTTTGAATATAAAACAAGATTGCATCAAAAACTCAGTTTCATAAAAAATTGGCATATACGATAATTTCGCGCAAAGGGGTCGATATGTATGTAGGCTCTTAGTAAATATCAATATTCTATAAATATCGATTCAGTCGGGCATGTTTTAAAAATCAAAAAGAAGTGGCTCCAAAATCGAGGCGATTTTAAAAACGGCCATGTACTGACTGCCGTATTCATAAAAAATTAAAATAGATTTGAAATGTATTTTAAAAAAATTTTTATGAAAATTTTGCCTTAAAACACATTTCAAACTAGTTTTATTTTTTATGAATACGGCAGTAAAAGTTCATAAAAATATTCCATTTTATCTATACCAATTCCCATAATAAAAAAAAATACAATTGTATCCCCCTTTATAGTATAAGAGTATATATAAAGAGAAAACAGTTTTTTTGTTTCTACTGAAAACTTATAAATTTTGAGTTAACCCCCTTTAAAAGAACCAGTGCGATATGTTTATCGATAAACGTTATCCATTTGTTCATTCTAATGATGAATATCCAAACCAAACATACCTCAAAACAACCGAGAACTGTAAAATAATCTCTTACAGAAGACAGTGCTGCCAAACAACTTCTTAACCTCTAAAAAACACATGATAGTTTGATATGTAAAGTGTGTACTCTTTTCGGAACAATATAATAGGTGCCTGATTCTGGCAGTATTGATCGAGTACTTTCTCGATTCGAAAGCAAGTTAATATCAAATTATTTCAGTCAATACTGAAGTAGTCGGAATTATTTTTTTAATGTTTTAAAGCATTCATTTGAGTTTCACAATACATACTATGGCCGTATGGCGTCAATTGTGGCCAATGACTTAATATAACCAAATATAAAGTGGCGTTTAACCGCACGAATGAGGGGCCTGTGAACAGAACCACTTCTTGAAATAGGTTGTCAGCAAATTGATTTTGCAATAAATCGATTCCTAATCGCGCTGTATGGTGAATTGCGCCGCCTTGTTTAAAGCAAATGAACCAAATTTATTGATAAATTTTTTGAAACAAAAATTCAGTCAGCTTGTTGGCAGTTTTGCCAACTGGGTTTAGTTACACTAACACGTTGCCATCAAACATCACTTATACATTCAGCTGTTTTTTTATTATTTTTATTTTGTCAATAAAGATGAGGACAAAGAAGACGTACGAAAAACTAAAAAAGAAATATGTATGTTGTAAAAACTTAATACACATGCAAAAATTTTAAAGAATTTTGTATTTGTATGAATGAATACAAAAGAGTAAAAAAATGTTTCTAGACTTTTTTTGCTGATTAAAAATGGAAAGCTAAAGTGTTTTGGTAAATGTGTAAAAGTTTTCACAGTGGTCCGAATAGTAAAAAAGGGGCAAACTTCAAATAAAAAATTACAAAGTAAACTTTCAAGTACTATTTTCATTATTTCGGAAATAGAATTAAAGTAAGGTGACCATACGTACTCTTTTTTAGAGGACAATCCTCTTTTTTAACTGGCTGTCCTCTATAAAACTTGTGTCCTCTTTTATCATCTTTTTTTCATAATCTGTCATCTTTGTCCTCTTTATTTTTAAAAGCATGACCAATATTTGCTTTTTTTTTTATAAATTAAAATAAAAATTTTATTTCACGGTGATCAACGGTTTTTTCTGTGCAATCGTATGGAAAATGTTGTGCCATGCTTGTTCTGTTCATACTCCTACTGTACTCTCATACACTTGCAGTATAAAATTTTGAATAATTTTTTGCAATGATTATTAAAGTTTAGTTGTTTTTTTTTTTTTTGTAACTAATTTTACTTAAGTAAATGTAAATTTTTATACATCGTCAGCTTAATATGCAAACCTGCTAACTCCCTTTCAACAAATTTTACAGGAAAAACTTTTTATTTTTCCTATTTACTGCTTGAGAGGAGAACCAAAAATATAGTTGATTTGACACACTTCAAGACTCAAATTGAAGAATAACTACATGCTGGTCGACGAGGCATATATTTCTCTACCACACGGCATCAAATCTCAATTTACTTAAAAAGTGGATTTCGCAGGTCTGCATATTAAGCCGACGATATGTAATTCTTTTTAAATTTTCTTTATATTTATTAATATGGGAATGTAAATTTGTCTGTAAAATATGTAAAAAAATCTTGAAGTCAAAAAATTTTTTACTTTTTTTCTTTATGTCCTCTATTTTTATTTTCAAAATCTGGTCGCCTTAATTAAAGTCAAGTTTTATATCACAATGGACAAATTTCTTAAAATTTTTACACCCCGTTCAAATTGAGACGGCGTTTATTTTATGTCAATACTGTCACTGATTTCTGATAGGTATCTTTGTGCGAATAAATGTTTCAACAACGCTTTAGAAACATAAAATGTTGGATTTACACGAGCTAAATTTGTCACAGAGTTCTCGGTGTTTATGTATAAAACCTATCAAAATCCTTTGAAACCGACCAATTTAAAAAAATTTAAAAATAAATACATATTTTCAGACATATGAAGGTATGTATGTATGTAGGTACCTAAAATAAAATGAAATTTTAAATTTTTTTATAGGTATGCAGATGTTTTGTATTGATAACTAAGATGTTTGTTCTCAATTTGGAAACTTTGGCTCTCCAGGGGGCTACTCTCTATTGCGATGCGAAAGAAAATTGTAGCAATTCTAGCGATTGGTACTCTTCAATGCGTTTGCGCATGTGTCTTTCTCATCTTTTAATTTTTTTCTTTTTGTAAATCATCACTTCATTTTATTAAAATTTTCCAATTTCAAATATTTTTAACATACTCTGGCACTTCATTACTGTAAATCCGCGCCATCTTTAATTTTTATTGTCACTATCGCTTCATTTTCAGAAAATTGTGCGAAAGTGATAGAGAGTTCCAAGTTGGCATTTAGCTTTCGGATCGAAATTGTTTTCGCATCGCAATAGAGAGTAGACCCCCTGATTTTCGGAAAAAGACAATAACAAGGGATTTTTGGGTAAATTAGAAACAGTTGTGATCTGTCTGAATATCAAGAGCAAATTTTCCGGGACTGCCTATAGGTATGTTATGTAAATATATTTCAACCATATCTGGGGTTTCCGGAAACTGCATTTCAAAGAACACATGGACGGAGGGACATCGTTAAAAATATATTCTGTGCCAGGTCCACTTCTCCAATCCCGCTCATTTTAGAGAGGCTGTGTATTGATGACCCATATGCTTGTACTAAAACTTTGGCTCTTGATGTTCTTCATACATACAAAAAAAAAACAACAATATGGGATTTTTATCTAAAATTAGAGGCAGACGTGGCTATTTGCTCATATCTCAGCGGAGTATACGTGACATAAATGTATAACAACCTAGTCCCCATCATCCCACGGACATCGTTCAATCAAATTCGTTGCAGCAAATGATATGCGGTAAGGGCTCGATATACATACTTTATAGGGTCTAAGTAAATATTTTAGAAATTACAAACGTAATGGCAAACTTAGATATGTATACTCTCTCCGCCTGTGGTGAAGAGTATAAATACAACAATTGTTGAGCTCGCACTGTATTACTTTAAAACTATTTTATGTCCAATTCAAACTTAGCTAATGATGAAAAATGATTTGGATGATATTATTATGAAAATGGTCCCCCATCAACGCCGTCGTCTTTTTTTAAATTTTGGAGGTATGTTATATTCGGCACAGCCGAATGCAACTTATTTTGTGTTTAAATTAATTGTAAAAATGGCTTAGTACTTTTTTACGCTTTTTTTGTTCGAAATAGTGCTTTTTAGTGCTTTTTTTTAAATTTTAAAATGCTTTTTGCTCTCAAAAAGTTGGCATCACTGTATTCCATCGTTTCTTGAAAAGTGAGAAAAAAGTGTGTCTGTACTCATCAGCGTTGCCAGAAGAATTGGAAGGAAAATCTTCATTTGGCGAAAAAAAAATCATATATATTATTTCTTAGGGCACTGCTACACGTTCAATAAATATCGTGATATTTCTAGTATCACGATATTTATTGAACGTGTAGCATGCAATATTGATGGATCGCGATCCATATCGCAGAATGGCCTAAAATATGAAATCCAGAAATCCAGATCGCGGATCGTGGATCGCGTGATAAATATTGAACGTGTAGCATTTTCATGATATAAAATAATAATTATAAAAATTAATACGTCAGTTAAAAGTGTCAAAATAAATGAAATAAAATACGCAGTGGAAAAAATTAAACTAATAAAAAGTAAAATAATTGACATGATACGTCAGTAAAAAGTGTCAAAATAAAGGAAATAAAATACGCAGTGGAAAAAATTAAACAATAAAAAGTAAAACAATTGACAAAATTTGTGAAAAGTTTATTGAAATAAAGGGTAATGGCAGAAGACAGTGAAATCGAGTGGGTTCTGCCGGTGGAATCGGAATTAACCAGTGAAAAAATTATTTTAAAAGATTTCATTTTTAGTTTGGAGGCATTGCCGGAATTGTGGGACTCGTCGGCTAAAGCTTATTCCGACAAAATAAAAAGAGCGACTGCACTGCAAAAAATATTAAAATAAACAAAATACATAAAAATAACATAAATACTGACGCGATAAATATTGAACATGTAGCATACGCTCGTGATCCATCAATATTTTAAAATGGATCGTGATCCAAATATCACGATATTTATTGAACGTGTAGCAGTGCCCATTAGCACTTTTTTTTGTCGGTTGCAAATATCTCCCATACCACCGCATCAAATTTAATGAATGATATCTCATTTTAAAGCTTATTTCTAACACTAATGACGAAAAATAATTAGAAATTGAAAAATTAATATTTTCATTGATAAAAATTACGGTGCGAAATATTCGCACGGGTCATCTAGTCTTATTTTAAAGAGAAAAATCTTAAAATTTTTATAACAAGGGCAAAAAATAACAATTATTAATTTATTAAAAGAAAATACTTCTTATTATGGAAAGTTAATAAATTGTAATACGTAATTGTCATATTTATACAATATTAGATTGTAGGTTTAAAATTCTGTTTTTAATTATTCTTTAAAATAAAAAAAAAATACATTTTAAATGCACTTAATCTATTATATAAAAATAATTCGGGTTTTCCTTCCTGACGCTATAACTCCAGAACGCACGAACCGATTTCCACGGTTTTGCATTCGTTGGAAAGGTCTCGGGCTCCGTGAGGTTTATAGCATATAAAATTGTTCCCCGCCCCCTTTTACGCCCACTTTTTTCGATTTACCTAAAATCAGAAAACGGCTCCATCGAGTTGACTAATTTTTCTTTCAAATCGAAAGAAAAACTTACCACGCCTACTTTTACGCCAACTTTTTCTATTAAGCGCATAACTGGAGAACGGCTTGACCGATTTGGACGATTTTTTCTTTAAAATGATCGCCATGGTCTAACTTAGGTTTTGCGGAAAGAAAATGTTGCCCCGCCCACTTTTACGCCCACTTTTTTCGAATTACCTAAAATTAGAAACGGCTCCATCGATTTGACTAATTTTTCTTTCAAATGTTTGTATCAATGCATTTTAAGTTTCCATCGAAAGAAAAATTTACCACGCCTACTTTTATGCCCACTTTTCCTATTAAGCACATAACTTCAGGATGGCTTGACCGATTTGGACGATTTCTTCTTTAAAGTGATCGCCATGGTCCAACTTAGGTTTATACGGCAAGAAAATTTTATCCCGCCCACTTTGTACGATTTACCTAAAATCCGAAAACGGCTCAATAGATTTGATTAATTTTTCTTTCAAATGTTCGTATTATTCCATTTTAAGTTTTCATCGAAAGAAAAATTTACCACGTCTACTTTTACGCCTACTACGAAACAATCAAAGCCAATTTGGAGGTACGATGATTTGTTGGCAGGTGATTTTTGGCAAACACTTCCAGTGATACCACGATCAACGCCCGCCGATGAATTAAACGCATGTTTGAAGTCGTCTGCTTTGTGGAAACACGTTAGGAAGCTCAAATTGACTCTGAAAATGCGGGTCGAGCTGCAAAACAATCAATCTCGAGACGTATTTTCCAAACAATTGCTGGACATAGGAAACGACAAAATCCCGGTGGATATTTCAATTTCTCCCGGTTCACCGAATCAAAGTCCGAACTCATCCGAAAGGTGTTTTCAAACATTACACAAAATTACAGAAATCATGATTTGTTGAGCGAACGTGCTATATTAGCTTCGTTGATGGCGACGAACTGAATTTTAAGATTCAAAGTGAAATCGCTGGCAAATTGGAGACGTACAAATCGGTAGATTCCATTACTTCTCAGAACTCCCTGGGATTACCCGGATTACCTCCTCATAAATCTATATATATAAAATAGGATGTGTATGTATGTATGTATGTATGTATGTATGTATGTGTGTATGTAACGTATGGACTCCAAAACGGCTGGGCCGATTTTGATGAAATTTTCAGGGAATCTTCAGAATATTCAGGCGGGTGACACTGTGAAGTCTGATTTTTGATTTTCGGTCTGGGGGCGGAGGGGCGTGGCAAAATCCATAACTTGAGAACGGCTTGACCGATTTGAACGATTTTTCTTTAAAATGATTGCCATGGTCCAACTTAGGTTTTTACGGAAAGAAAATTTTGCCCCGCCCACTTTTACGCCCACTTTTTTCGATTTACCTAAAATCAGAAAACGGCTCCATCGAGTTGACTAATTTTTCTTTCAAATGTTCGTATTAATCAACTTTAAGTTTTCATCGAAAGAAAAATTTACCACGTCTACTTTTACGCCCACTTTTTCTATTAAGCGCATAACTGGAGAACGGCTTGACCGATTTGGAAGATTTTTTCTTTAAAATGATCGCCATGGTCTAACTTAGGTTTTGCGGAAAGAAAATGTTGCCCCGCCCACTTTTACGCTCACTTTTTTCGAATTACCTAAAATCAGAACACGGCTCCATCGATTTGACTAAATTTTCTTTCAAATGTTTGTATTAATCCATTTTAAGTTTTCATCGAAAGAAAAATACACCACGCTTCTTTTTCTATTTATCTAAAATCGGAAAACAGTTGCATCGATTTTGCGGAGCCCTAAGGGTATTAGTTCGAACGAAATTTCCACTGTTGATTCGACAACAAAAATAGGCATACGAAACCCTTATGAAAGCTGTGAAAGATGAAACTGGACGGATTTTTTTCTAAACGCTCCCGGTGGAACTGGGAAAACTTTTTTAAGTTAGCTGAATATTGATCTTACCAACTAAAATAGTCTGGTAATACAACACTAATGTTTGCTTAGGGCCAGCAATGCGGACCGAGTCAGCTAGTTTCTAATAAATAAGAACGTAAAAAGTCCATCGAAATAAAAAGGTTTCATCGAAAGTAATTAAATTCTAATATTAGAGATTTATAAATTTTGGACAAAAAAAATTTTAGTTACGGAGCGCTATGAAGCTCATACATCATATGAAATCTTAAGGGTTCTCAATTAAATATTATATTTTTTGATACCGTTGTTATATCGAAGGTATTTTGCGAAAGTTGCATTTAAAAAAAGCTCATTGAAAAAATATGGATTTTCCTTAATATATTCCTAATGAAATTGTTATTAAATTAACGTTGGTTCACCTTTTAAATGATACTCTTTAGCACTTATGTATGTATATATACTTTGTTTATACTATCATAAACATGGAATGTGGAATTTTTAAACCAAAAGCTTCTAAACCCTAGGATTCTCGGCTACTTTTCCCCACTAAGTTCTCCTCTTAGTCTGGGCAGACCACAATTAGAACAGCTAAACCCAATTAAATAAAAAGTAAATAAATATATTTGTTATTGAACGTATGCTTGTTATGCTATATTATACGAATTTATTATATAACTTTATAATTTCATTATTTTATTTTACATGCAAGTCATCGAATATGTATTCCTTAATTTTGCACATTGCTTTTTCGCATCTACCACACATTTGATTTAAACTTGATTCAATCAATTCAGAACATATCATTTATAGAATTCATGTTTCTGGTTTTTTTTTTTTTGATATTTTGTTCAATTTGAAAGATATTGCAAGAACACAAGAATTTAGTCTGGCCAAGAGGATAATTTCATAGAATTTTACATATAAATAGAATTTCATCCTACATATTTGCTCCAATCAAATCCAAATTAGTTTCATTCGATTTCGCACATATCATTTATAGAATTTACGCCCCTGTTTTTTTGTTATATTTGAAAAATATTGCAAGATAAACCCAAATTTGGTCTGGCCAGACCAAGACGGTAATCCTAGGATTAAGTTCCATTAGTTTTACCTTTTGGTACTAAATGCATGAACTTTTGTTCTTTAATAAATTAATCTTTAAAAAATACGTTTTTTCTTTTCACAAATTTTTTTTTTCATCAATATTCCAAAAATGAACAACCGCTAATCTATGCATTTTTAATATTTTGTATGCCCAGAAATAATGACGCATTTTTGTGGAAGCTAGACAATAGACAACAAAATTATATAAAACCTCATTGTTTTAAAAATGTTCTGTTTAAAAAAACGGTAAAAAATTATGTATGCTGTACAAACTTAAAGTTAAAAATCTTTATTTCTAAAAATAAAAATCTTAATTTGAGAAAAAAATCTTCAAATCTTATTTTGTTCAAAAAATCTTTAAAAATAAGATAAAATCTCAATTCTGGCAACGTTGGTACTCATGTTGAAAAGTCCCCTTTTACAATGTGGCAAGTGGAAGGCAGACAGACGAAGTTTGTTGGTGAGGGGCTGTAGAGGTAGAGTGTGTAGTACATGACAATCTGTACTGGACATTTTTTGCTTATCTTTTACACTTTTCGGCATTTTCATGTTGTTGCTTCATATAATTTTTCTCACACCAATGTTATTTTAGTATCAATGCCTATTAAATGTTCATCTTCGTCAACAACGAAAAAAGGAAACAATATTTGCTGTCTGTCTATTAATTTCGCGATTGTGAAAGGTTTAGGCAAGTTCAAAAGAAAATAAGAAAAATGTCTGCCTTTCAATTTCAACGTTGTAAATTGGGACAAACTATCCAAATAGATTACGGCGTTACGTTTTAAATGTCATAATATTGCATTCGAAGCCGATGTGACATTGCAGACGTTGAGAACGCCAGTAACACATATCGTTGACGGCGACCAAAATTTAATAAAATTGATGAACATTTTTCAGCGACGGCGGCGAAAATACAACCGTGGGCTATACAAAATAATGTAAAGTGCAACTTTAATGTGTGTTGTTTGCAAACGAAGTACCTTGGAGTAAATTTCGATAAGCTACTTAAGTTTAATAATCATGGAAGAGCTGTATTGTCAAAATGTAGGAAAATTGCTGGTATGTTCTCAAAACTTATGAGTAACAGTTATCTCCCAGGCAACACAAAGATCCTTATCTACAAAGTGGCCATAAGGTCAGTGCTGGTATATGCCTTCCCTATCTGGTTTACGATTTCGCCAACGGTCGCCAAGGAGCTTGAAGTTTTTGAGCGAAGAATCTTGGGATGGTGTATAAATAGAAACTTCGAAACGTACACCAAAAGATACTCCAACAACTACATCTATGGTAAATCTGCAGTAATTCCACTCTGTCGTTATGCCTTTTCTTTACAAAGTAAATTTGTCGACAAATTGGTTACACATGACAATATTATGATGAGTCAAATTTACGTAAACGAATGTAATATAAACTGGTCACAAACTGACTACCTATCTCCGGTTGGTATCCTGCTAGAGGAAATAACCGAGCCGCCTGATCGCTTCCAATTGCCAGATTTCTACCAAAAGTCTACAATGGGAACCCATAGGGGATGAGATGCCATTTTTTTTCTCTCTGTATTTATATGTAGTATACGTTCATGTACATAATACCTTTTAATGTAAAAATTTTTATATGTAAATTATGTGATAACTTCATCTTTTGATGATTTCGATTTTATTATTAATCCATCTGTGATAAAACCAATGTTTTCAAAAGTAACACACAGTTTAACAGTGTGTATTAGTGCTGGGAAACTATCGATATTATCGATAGTCTTAAAATATCGAAAATATCGATAGGAAAAATATAAATATCGATATTTTTATTATTTAAAATACAGCTATGAAGACATCTAACAGCAGCTATACACACACAGTTCTTTGCCGCAAATTTTTACTTGCTTGATTAACTCGCGCTGAATTACAGCAATGAATACAAACAACAAGAATGGCAAGTGGTATGGATTGCTTAGCAGTGCTTTTTACTGCTAATTAAAGGCCTTTAAGTCGAAATTTTTACATGTTTATATAGGGACTGAAATGTCAAATATTTTTGTGAGGTTGTAAAAAGAAAATGCAAATCCAAATGCAATTGCAAGCATAGGACAAAAAAATGAACGACCATTAGAGGATAAAGGAGCGTATAGACGACATGTTTTTGTCATCTGACATGTCAAATTTCCCACTGCAAAACACATACATGTCGTGTGTTACCTTTTTAACGTTGCTTCTGTAAAAGTCAGATGCAAAGTCATCTGACAAAATTTCAATTACAGCGTGCTCTATTTTCTTCTGACAAACCATCTGACATCAGAAATCTATGCCGGGAAGAAACTGGCAGCGGCGACAACTATTGACGGAATCATTAGCCGGCTGAAGTTAATATTTTACAATACCAAGACATGTATGCTCATCTCACCATTGAATAGAATTTATGTAAATATATACATAAAAACCGTTTTATTATAAAATTCTAAATTGGTATCTTTAAAATAAAAGAAAAAAATTTTAAGATGGCTAAATTATTTTACGGCGCAGATAAATATTTTCGTGGCGGCAGCAAGCTATTTTGAAACCGAGAACTACTTTGGTTTCTGCAATAACAATGCGAAAAAAAACATAGACAATGTCAGAAGCAAATTACATGTACGTTTGTGACCGAATATTATAAACCTTATGTAAAACAGCAATTTTGACAGACATGAACAATTACATGTGACTTGAAAATTTGACATGTCAGATGACAAATACATGTCGTGTACGGGCGCCTTAAGTCCGCTAGATTGATTACCTTTTTGGGTTTAGAATTTAGCAAATTTTTTAAAGTTGCAATGGCATATCTTATAGTCGTAACAGTCGGTTCCTTCAGAAAGGTACTTATCAATTTTTAAAAAACTGCCATCTAAAATAACGTGCGTATATACAAACGTCTCATACATTCAATAAAAACAACGAACTGTAGCCTTATAAAAAAATAATTAAAGTTTTCCTGCACAAGTACAAACATTCAGTCGATAGTAATATCGATATATCGATAGTGAAATCTGAACTTTCGATAAATATCGATAGTATAAAATATCGATAGTATCCCAGCACTAGTGTGTATAAATTAGTGTTAAGTGTTTTTTAGTTTTAGACCTTTGTTAACAGATTTACTCTGTAGGAAACTGTTAATGTCGGGAGCAAACATTATTTTTTATCAATATCATACAAAAGTAGAAACAGTACAATCGAATCATATCAATTTTTTGCAAGTAGCGTCTTCATTCATAATTTGTTAGCGTAAAACGTAAATAGCTCTATAAGTAAAATAAGTTTTTTTTTGACAATTGTATCTAATTCATTGTTTTCGAAAAAGTCTCAATAAAAATTTTACTTACTTACTTACTTGTTTGCAAACGAGCTTAATAAAAATGTTAAAAGCAAAATACCTAATTAAACAATAAAAAAATGTGCCAAGAACAAAATATTATTATTATTATTCTTTGTATTTTGCATTTTTAATTGTTTTTTAGTGTTAAAATTTTTTCTCGCCCCATTTTTATTCTTCAGTTTATTTGACAGTTCAAAGCGGGAACTTTTCTCAAAAAATAATACATACAGACAAACTTTTTCTCTAAATTGGCAAGTCATTTCCTTGCGTGTCAGCTAGTACTCGCCAAAAAAAAGTTACACAGGTATATTCTAGGTTTCGACTCGAATTGAAAACGAAAAATTTTTTTAAATCCGCATTATTCATAAATTGGTGTTCTCAAATCCTCATGTTTTTGTCTATTCGAAGTTTTTGTTTGAAAAAACTTTTTTTGGACTAAAGATCACTAATTTGCTAACCATAGCATGATAGCAATGTTTAATATTTTTTTTAAAATCGTGAAAGCTGTAAAGAATCAAAGGAAAAAATAGCTTCTATCGCGAACATGGCAAAGTCTACTATTTATTATAAATCGTTGATGCTGTAAAGATTTAGAAAACTTACTGAAAAAAATCGCTTCTATCGCGAACATGGCTAAAATTCGCGAAAAATCGCAAAATTTTAAACAAACATAAAAACTAATTTGTGATCGCTAAATCGATTAAAAAAACAAATTGTCTGAAAATAACATAAAAATCGTTAAAAATAAGCTGTAATTACATCAAAATAATGAAAAAGTCGATTTTAAATTTAGGGTAAGCTAGGGACTTTTTAGATAACGACATATTTTTGATTTTAAAGTTTTCAAATATTAGAATAAAAGTCGATTCGTTTTACTTTCACCAACCCATTACTACTCTAATTGAAAACGAATAAAAACTTGTGGATGTGAAATGCAGAACACCAAAAATGCTAAAGTAATCCACTTTCGAGTGGATTCGGATTCTAGAACACACGACAGACACAATTAAGTGTGAAAAACATCTGTTTGCTTTAATATAGGCATTTTTGTTTTATTTCACACATTTCAATCGAAAAGTTTCTCGAAGCGAGAATTACAAAACATGGGCACTGGGGTCTTCGGAAACCCCATTTTAACGTACACACGTACAAATGGACATCGTTAAATCCACTTCGTTTCTCATAAGAACCGAGAATATACATACTATGTTATTTTGTTTTATAGGGTCTAACATAAATATTGTAGAAATTATAAACGGAGTGACAATACCGAT
Source organism: Pollenia angustigena (assembly GCA_930367215.1). NCBI lineage: Eukaryota > Metazoa > Arthropoda > Insecta > Diptera > Polleniidae > Pollenia > Pollenia angustigena. The sequence continues at coordinate 179,207,050 of OV884057.1, read as the reverse complement.
TAATTTACATTTCTGCTTAATAAGAATTCTGGTTAATTAAATAATTAAAATTTTGATTTATTTTGATTAACTCAGTTTAACAAATTTGGTTAAAATTTTACTAAAATCGGATCAGAGCCTTGAAGCACCAGTGTTGCAAGATAAATTCAATTTATGAAGGGAGGGTCTTGGGGATTTTAATAATTATTGTTTTTGAAAATAAAATATCTATTCTCAAAGATCCAAGATACAATTTAGCATAAAGAAAAATTTGAAAGAGTAATGGCCATTTTCTCATTAGGCGATTATCTTTTTTCCCAACGAAAAACTGCACATTAAAGAAATTTGATTTTCTCAATGTCTCATTTGCTTCGATTTTATCGCAAAGCTAACCGGCACTCATCTGCCAATTATTTATTTTCCTTTTATTTGCCGTACCGATAAATTCAATCAGCTGACTCCCAACTTTTACATCTATTTTGCGTTGCGTTGCCAGCTGAAAACTTTGTTTTTTGTCGGTATATTGAGAAACCCAAAATCGTTAACGGACAGTTTATCGGTCCAATAAATTTATGTTGACATTAAGTAACACACAATTTGTCGTACATTGAGAAAATGGCCATAAGTATTTTAAGATATTGGTATGATAAGAACAGTTCAATTCCCAGCAAATACTGGACTATCCAAGTAACGTATGTATACTGTAATGAAAAGTTTCGTTAAACACTTCAAACTTTTTAACAAGGGATGTCGAACTTTTTTTATTTTACTCTAGAGAATCTAATTTGTAAGTTAAATCATTTACGTGAAGAAAAATCCATTAGACTGAGCTGACAAATGAACTTGGGCCATTGCAAAGTATTACTATACTTGTTAGTCTATAATCTTACTTACTACTCTAAGTCTGTATTATTGAATTAACAGTTAACAAATGATTTTAAAATAGAAGCACAAATTTAAACGTGTTAAAAAATGCGATTATGGGTAATTCCAAAGTGTTGAACTTAACAGTCGTACGCATCAAAAATGCAATAACATTTTAAAATACAAATATTTTAACGTTCTCTTAACCCTTAAATAATAGCACTAAGAAAGCACTATTATCTATGATAAAGTTTATGGAGGGCGCGATTCTAGGTCAAAGATAATGGCAAAAGAAGTAGCGGTTCGAACGTGAAAAATTAGAAGTAGTTTTTGTGGTCATGTATAAAAAGGCATAATTCAGAAAAACCTGGCGCAATTTTTTAGTCAAACTACTTTCAGAGTCTTACGTAGCATTGTTACATTAAAATGTCTTTGGTTTGATGCCAAAACCTTCTGTATTTTGTTTTAAGCCAAAACCTGGATCGATACGTGACATTTCGAACGTGAAATTTTTTCCATAATAATTTAACTGAATAATGATTAAAAATTTACCGTTAATCCGAATAATATATTTCTCTTTCAAACTCTTCCTAAGATTATCAAATATCACCTCTTTCACCCTGCCTTTACACATGCAAGTAATTACTTGCAAGTAGTATACACGTATTATCAACGAAAAAGTCGAAGAAAAAGCCGAAAGTCTTGCAAGTAGCTTGAGTGTTTACACAGTCAGTTGAAAGTTCATTTTTCAAATGTTCTCGAAGCAAAAACATCCTATAAAAAAACTTTGTTTTTCAGTTTAACAACATTACCATGTTAAAAATATTAACAAGTTATAACAAAATAAATTTAATAATTCCTTCTTTATTTAATTTCCGGTCCATCTTGATGAAAAAATTATGTTTATTTTATAAAATATCTGACTCCAGTATTGCCGTAGTGGCGATTTCATAATATTACTGAGAAAATATTTTGATTAACATTTGTTTTTCAAAATGCTTGAAATTTATGATAAAATTACCATTGAGATGGGTTGTTGTATAGTTGTTCTCTTTTTTATGTGTTATTTTTTATAAATACACAGAAAATCCGCTATAAACATAACTTTTTTATTACTAAGTATGTACTAGTAAATTGATACAAAAGTCACCCATGGTAACAATGTTTCTTCATTTGTCATTTTACTTGCAGCAAGTGTCAAAAATTTACTTGCAAGCAAATTCTCTTGCAAGTTGGGCTGCAAGTACAAAAAATGTGATGGTGTTAGTAAAAATGTGTGAGTGTATTGAGTTTTTCGAACTTGCACTTGCAAGTGTAAACCCCAGGTTAAGGAAGATAATATTAAAGAAAACATACAATAAAACATTCTTACAAATAATAAATAACGTTTGCACAACTTTGCAGTCTGATTGTTCATCTAAGTGAACAAATTTATGGGTAAATTTATAAAATAAGTAAAATCTAAATATTTCTCTATTACAATATCGTAAAATAATCAGCTTTTAATAACTTTTAAATTTTCGGCCACGGTGGACCTTTTGACGGAAATGCCCATATCTCTAATTTGTGCGAATTACTCTGTTAATTATGAGAAAGTGCTTTATAAATTGGTGTAATACAATGCTGCGAGAAGCGATTAAATATCAAAGATAATGCGTTAAGGAAGTTGTTACGTAGGTAGTTGTTTGTTAAGTTAAGTTGCAGTTAAGGATCAAAAGATTTTATTACATAAACTCATGAATATCGAGAATAAAAAACTTACAAAATTATTTTTTTAAATTAAGTTGCACGTAAGAGATTTTTTTCTTCGTATTAATAAATTTTTTGTAACAAAAAACATTCAAACATAAGAAAAATATTTAAACAACGTAAAAATCAAATAACAATTATCGGTTAAGAATAATTTTTTTTTTTAACTTTTTGTCGAAAAAGTCATTGGCGTAAACAAATTAAGACAACTTTAAAGTTACAACACAACTAATGCAAAATTTATCAAATTTTTGGGTCTAAAATTTAGAAACAAACTCAAGAAATTTTACTTAATCACAATTGAATATGGCTAAACGGGATGAAAATGGCTAAATCCAGCCACCTAATGGCTAAATTGGCAACACTGTTGAGGTGTATGGAAACAAAAGATGCAATATCCTTATTTATGTTTGCTTGAAGTTAACTGCCTGTGCCTCGATTTCGAACGAAAATTTCGTTCGCTTAACTTTAATTTAAAACAAACTTATAAAATTTGTTTTTGTTTTAAATGTATGTAAGTTAAGCGAACGAAATTTTCTTTTGACGTCGAGGGACAAGCTGTAAGTTTTTATTCTGTACATATTATCATATGATATGTATGTATGAATATAGCATAATGTTTCTGAAATGACTTAAAGTCAGTACAGAAAACAAAGTTCCCAGCAAAAACTTATTCAAAAAACCCAAATTGTATCCATACTCGATTATATCAAATGTACTAATGCCAATTTAGTTAAAACAAATATGTATGTATATATAAACAACAATTTCGAATTGAGTTCAAACCTGGTTTGTTTCTTTACCAGCAGCCTTTGTTTCTATGTCCTTCAATTGATTTATACAATTTTGTGTCGACAAATAAATCTTTCATAATAGTAATGTTCTCTTATAATAGTAATGTTCATAATAGTAATGTTCTCTTAATTTTAGGTGATTTTTCAAATTACGTTTTGATTTACATATTAACTTACTATTTATCAGTGATGCCAACTTTTTGAGAGCAAAAAGCACTTTAAAATTAACAAAAAGCACTATTTCGAGCAAAAAAAAGCGTAAAAAAGCACTAAGCCATTTTTAAAATTTAATTAAACACAAAACAAGTTGCATTCGGCTGTGCCGAATATAATATGCCTCCAAAATTTAAAAAAAAGGCGACGGCGTTGATGGGGAATATTTTCATTTAAGATTTAAAAATCACCCCTATCGTGAATAAAAATTCCTTGGGAGTTTTTTCACTTTTTCCATTTTTCCTATGTTAATTTAATTGTAAAAATGGGAAAAGGGGAAAAACTATGTTCAATAAAAATAATATCATCGAAATCAATTGGAGTTTAAATTGGTCATAAAACAGTTTTACAGCAATACAGTGCGAGCTCGATTTTCGTAACTCGAACCAATCTGGCGTGTTACAATTACCAAAAATTTGCAATGACCGACCATTGTTTATAAAACTTAAGGACAGCATATATTTCAATCAACATACTTATATCTTATCGTTTAAATAAATCTAAGTTAAAATCGTGCAAAGTTTAATAAAACAACTTTTAACATATGTAAGCTTCTGAATAAAGAACACACATAAGGTGTAAAATAGAAAAAACATGTATGTTTGCATTTTGATACTTAGTCAAACCTTTTTTCAATAGCACTAGAGGTAGAAGTGCGCAACACATGGAAAACTAAAGCGTATGAAAAATGGCAGGTTACACAACGCTCGTTAAAAAAGTATTTGCTGTCAGCTGTTTTTAATTTATTTAACACTTTTTATATACCAAGCTACGGCTCTTTTTTTTAATTTTAAAGTCTTTGCGTTGTTTTTTTGTACGGTTTCCGACTGCATGTTTTTAGCAATTGCTAATATTTTCCAAGCCATATTCTATTTTTGAAACTGTGTCTACAAAATGTTTACCGAAAAACATAATTTTTATAACGATTACTAAACATGTTGTCAACGCTAAAAAGTACAACGTTTCGTAAAATTTCCAAATTGCTAGGAAGCCTAGCTCTAACCTCGTAAATAAAGTTTTTGGTGGAACGAATGTAACTTTCTTTTATCACTTTTTTATCATTTGAAATCTTAACAAGCATTCTCAAAATTATACTCCAAATAGCAAAGTTCAACTAAATCATCCTCTATATCATCGTAGTTTTAAAAAATGGTAGAAAAAAAGTAAAAGTTGTAAAAAGCACTAACGGCACTAACGAAAAATTGAAAAAGCACCAAGTTAGTGCTTTTTTTTAGTTTGGCACTATGGATAAAATTTTGGCGTTTTGAGGCATCAAAAAGCACCATAAATAGTGCCAAAAGCACTAAGTTGGCATCACTGCTATTTATGTTAGTAATACGAATAAAATTATAAAATTATTTACAGTTATTTCCGCTTAATTAAGTTTCTAAAAATGCACAACTTTTGACGTAGTTATGTATACGGGAAATCAATTAAGCAGTACTCGGTTACTTGAACCGCCGACGCAATTGAAATAAAAATCGCTTAATTGAGCAAGATGTGCAATAAAGCGAATTACGTATGTGTAGATAGAAAATAAAACTCATATTTATGTAACAAAAACATGACTTTCTTGCCGCAAAATAATTTTTTTTACGTTTGTGGAGCAAAAACACATTAAGTAGACGGAAACATTTGCTATTGTTTTTCGCAATAAGGTCTTTTTTGCGAAATAATTAAGCGGGTGACTCAATTAAACGGAACTCAACTAAACGGGTATTTTTACATAGACAGTAATACTGAATGATTTCGTTCCAAGATTTTTACTAATAAGAATTATTTTTTTTTTAATAAAACTTGATTTAATCAATACTTTTTAGTTTACTAAATTCTTTGCTTTTCTCTTGTTTTATTACAGATTTCCGAAAATGATTCTCTTCCAAAGGTGCTTTGTAAATCATGTTTTCGTCAGGTGGAAGCAACAGCTTCTTTATCGAAAATTGCCCGACATACACAACAAGTATTTCGTGATTTTCTATTAAGCAATTTAGTAGGTTTCAGAATTTTATTTTAAATGTTTTATATTTTGTACATGCATTAATTTCTATTTTCATTTTAGCCCAAAGGCCCCTCCTTAAGTACAAATACTTCTGAATTCACATCTTCCGATTTTATGGGCAACAGAAATATTAGCAATGAAAAAAATAAAACAGAAGACATTTCTGTACCGTCGGTACCAGCAACCACTGTTGTTCAATTGCAACCGCCTGCCGTACCAGCAGCATTACTACCACCTCCACTAACACAACCGTTATTAACGTCGTCACATAAAAATGATGTTATTGTCAATGTTTCTGTATCTGATCCCCTGACACGTGATAATCAACAAAAAATGATTTCCAACTCACAAAGAAGACAAAGTTTATTATTAGAATCGCGTTTTACACCAAAATCAATAGCGCAAAAGCCAGCAACAGCAACCGGGGCCCTAAGACCGATAGCTCCAAAACCACATCAGTTATTGGATAACGTAAATACAACGAATAACTTGAAAACTATTGCAACACCCTCATTAAACTTTTACCCAGCTAAAACACAACAACAGACTAATCAGCCTCAGCTACCCCAGACAACACAAATAACAACATTTAGTAGTGGGGGTTATGTTATAGGACGCATTAATACAGCCGCAAGTGATAAGGAAGAGGACAAAAACATAACTTTACCTTTAACGGCCACGGCCGACAATATATTGCAGCAAAAGCGAAAAAACTTGGTTAAGGCTTTGAATAACATTAAAGCCAATAATTCGGGACAAGTTTCGTTGTTAAAATCGTCACAGCAGAAACAAAATGCAGCGTTGAAAACCATCTTAAAAACTCCCTTAATCGAAGTTGCAGAAGATGAATTACCTGAAAAGATTATAATAGCTGCACCAAAAAATAAGAATTCGACAGAAAAATCTAAAAAGGAACCCTTAAATTTGAGTAGTAAACTGCCAGCAGTTTTGGCACAGCTGCCGGCTACATCCACTACAGCCACAATTACAGCAATTGGACAACAACAGCCAGAACAAGTGAATTTATTTACGGCTGCCTCTCCACAAAAACCTGCATTCCCCGAGGATATTCTGTTGGGCCGTGTTATACGTGATATGGATTTATTAAAACTGATTTTAAAAGCATTAAAATGGCCAGTAAACAAACAAAACATAGAATTGCAATTACAACGTTTAAAGAATACCAGATTTACTGATATAATGTCTGATACGAATTTATTGCAGGACACAGATTTAACCCAACTATTAGGACCCTATTTAGCCCCACTTTTAATGGCGGCTCAGGCTTTGCAACAACAACAGCAACAAATATTGAAAAATTCTGCTTTATTAAATCAAAATATTTCCAATACCTTTATAACCCCTCCAAAAGTGTCGGATTTAGAGGCAGCGCAGGCTGAGATAAACAAATCAATACCCTATAAACTGCCGCCGGAAACATCGGTGCAATTAGTACCCGCCACTCCCGAAGAAACAGAAACTACCCCATCTCCTCCTCCTCTACCCACTGCAAACACTTCAACCACCTCGTCCGCTGCTGTGAAGAGAGATAAGAATAAAGATACAAAAACTGCAGCAGTACCCCAAAAAAGACAACGTAGAGCTGCTGCTCAAAAAGCCAGAGACTCTATTGTAATATCAGATGAGGAAGAAGGCTCAACTGAGGATGAGGCTCCTAAGAAACCAAGACAACGTAAATCTGCACCAAAAATCGAACTGAATCCTAATTTTATATCTCACTTAAATTTTCTTAACGGTTCTGGTGGCAATGAAGCTGAGGAACTTATGGCCCTACTGATGAAGCAAAAAGCGGCCATTTTGAAGGACAAAAAAGTACAACGCCGTAGACGCAATAGTGTTTCTAATTTAATAACATTACCGCCCAGCGAATTTGATGCTTTAATCGATTTAGATGATGATATTGTATTAATGGAACCTGTAACCACCACTAGTTCCACATCAGCAGCCTCTACAACTCCCAATAAAGAGGCCCAACAACAAAAATTAGATTTCAGCAATACATTTGTTATACCCTCTGTACCTTTAATTACCAGGCCCATTATAAAACGTAGAAAAACTGTTATACATTCGCCTAAGAACAGATTCGATTTGTCTATTGATTTTAAAGATAAATATCAAACTCCCATTTCTTCCTCAACTGTTGCACAAACTAAAGAAAAACTTATGGAAGAAACCATTAATCAAGTAGCGACTGGCAATATAACAAATGACGAAAATAAAAATCAACAGAATCCTGCAAAAACTACAATCTCTGAAGCTTCGCTAACAGCTCCTGCAGAATTGCCTTCAATTAAACCTCCTCAACAAAAGAAATTACAAAGTAAATCCGCCTTGGGCCAACAACTTTTGGAAGCTATAGGATTGCAGCAAATATCTCCTAAATTGGTAAATAGCTCCCAAACCGAAGCGGCTAGCTCCTCCACATTACCCAATGCCTTAACGGTATTGCCAAATAGTAAGCAGTCCATACAACAAATACGGTCGGCTTTGAAAAAGTCTCTCAAACAGGCTCAAGAACAACAACAACAAAGAAAAAAGGAATTGTCCGCTTCCAGTAATAACACAATAATACAAGACGCCGACTCAACCACTAAGCCGGTAATTAAAGAAATTGTTGTTGTCGAGGGAAAAGGCAATAAAGGTGATAACTGTTCTTCTATAGTGGATGTGGAAGATCAAATTGACAAGGTCACACTAATGGTGCGCAACAATGATAAGGACAACAGCGAGAAAACTACAACGAATACAACCACTTCCACAGACATTACTGAAACGAATGAAAAGAAAGAATTGAAAAAATCAACCAACACTAAATTCCAAGAACGTCGCCGTACCCTGCTAGCAACAGGCTCGAAAGGTATTGGAGCTCGCAATACAGCAGATAAGGAGAATCCTATTGAAGAGGACAAGCAAGAAGAGGTAGAAAAAACTATTGAACAGTCGGAAGAAAATGAGTAAGTTTTTATTTATACTAGTTTTTAAAATATTAATTGAATTATTTCTGATTTTGCTTTCTTTATTTAAAGGAAATTGGATAAAGAGGATGCTGAAAATGCTTGCATAAGTTCTTCCTCCGCTGCTGTTGGGAATTTAACAAATGGAATTACTGCTCCCAACAAAGCCGAAATAGTAACACCTAAGAGAAGAGGACGTAAACGTTTGGTGGACAAACAAATTGAACAAGAAGCTGCTGAAGCTTACGAAAGAGAAAAGGATAACAAATCAGCTCTTACCTTAACAGAGATCTCGCGGACATTTGATAAATCTAAAGATGAAGACACGGAAACGTCAATAAGCAACATTAAAAATGAGGAAGAAACTGAAAGCAATAAGTAAGTTTTTGTTTTATTGCAATCAGAATTAAATGATATTTATGTTAGCAACAGTCGAAATACAAATAACTAAGGGTTTCAATAACATTGGAATAAGCTCAAATTATTTCAAGAATCTTTAGTTTTAGCCCAAAGTTATTTATTGATCCTTCGCGAGAGACTCTGGTTTCTTTCCTGCAGACAAGCGTAGAGCTTCGCGGGATTAGCTTAGGAATTTAAAACAAACAAAAAAAGCAATTGAAAAAGCAATTAATACTATTTCTTTGAATAAAAATTGTCAATGTCACGATCAAGAGTTTTAAATTGCGTTTGGTGATACATATGGATAAACGATATTCTATGCTTGCTTATCTTTACTTCTACTTGACCGTCAATATATTTGGATATCAGGTATATTCGTCTTGAAAGGGTTTATTAATCCACATAGCAACATTTGTAAGCTCTTTGCTTTAAACATAAGTTTGTAAAGTTCTGGACTATCCAAATGCTCATTTGAGGCAATATGAACGATTTGGAGATTGAATTAAGACAAGGACATTTCTGGGGTCGTTAAGGGTTCACTTACAAAAATTTTAAAATAATCGATTTTTAAAGGCCTTACTGTATTTATCGCATCGTAAAATCTCTTACATGAAGTATGAAACAAATAATTCCATCGTTTCTCGATTAGTGAGAAAAAAGTATTTCTGTATTTTAATGCGAAAAAAGACAACACTGATTCTGTTTTTACTGGAATATTTCCAGTAATTAAGTGTCAGAAAAGAAAATAATAATAAAACCAAAACAATGAAAGCCTTAAAAAATTTACGGGCCTGTTCTGTGTTTTTGAAATCGCACGCGTGATTTTGTGGTGTTCTGAAAGACATACTGTTTTCTTGTTTCTCGGTGTTCTTTCGGCAATTGAAGATCACACCAAAACACGCAAAAACGGGACAATATAATGACACACGTGTGATTTAAGTAGGCACATGTGATTTGAAATCACGTGATTTGAGTAAAAGTGATTTGTACAACAGGCCTGTTAATAACAAAATTTAAAAATTGTTTTTTATTTATTTTCATGAATTAAATTACTCAATCATCATTTACATTTTTTCTATCTTTCATTCAAATTAAAAAAAAAAAATTTTTAAAATGTGTTAGGCATTTTAAAATTAAAAATATATATTTTAAAATTTTGTTTTTCTTACACCACTGTGAAATGTGACTTATTTTGACAGTTCTTGTGAGAAACTTTATGTTGAATATTGTTACAGAAATACTTTCTCACACCCTTCCAATAATTGCTGGAAAACTGTTTTAATAACAGACAATTCCCGCAAAGTAAAGATACAGAAACACTTGTGTGAGATAAACGATTTTTTTTGTTTTATTCTTCACTGCTTTTGCTGCAATTCACTCGTTTTATGTGAAACATTTTTCGAAGGGAGAAATACAGAAACGGGCTACAGGTTCTAAGGTAAAATTTAAAAAAAATAATACAGGAATATTTAGGAAAATGTATTAGAAATAAATATTTAAAGAATCTAAAAACGGTGTTTTCGATTTAAAGTCGTTTCGTTTTCGAAATCTATTTTTATCACGTACCTACCTGTTCATAGCTTTTCCACAATAACGGATGTCTGGAGATGGCTTAGCTTCACTTAAATTACTGGGTGTGTTGACAATAGAATTGTACTTATTTTACGGCGACGACTGTATGATTTTCAAAATGAGGAGAAATGTTAAACACTTTCTGTCAATAGCTGCGTTCGAGAACACAAAAGTGTTTACTATTTTTTACTGAACTTTACTGCATTTTACGAAATTGCATTCGAGTACACAAAATACATGAATGAGAACACAAATTGAGAGCGTAAAGTGACAGTTCTTGTCTGAGTATTTAAACATTTTTACTGCAGACATTTTTGCAGTAAAATTTAGTAAATCAAAAAACATATGTTTCAAAAGGTAAACAAACAAAAGTAACAAATAAAAAGCATACAAATTGTGAAAAAATTGTTAAATAAAAGACAAGTTGAAATAAAAATCAAACCAAAACAAAAAGTGAATTACTATTAATTAATTAAACTTGTTTGTGAAGCATTTATTTTGCTAAATACAAACTTTTGAAATTTTTTTTGTTATGTTAATTTTTTAGAGTTGTAAAAGTGTGAAGTATTTGGGTATTTAAGTAATCAATAGCAAACAAATTATTCATGTTCTTTTAAATAATTTAACCCGCTACAAATTAGTAAAATCAAATAAAATAAAAAACAAACAAATATGAAAGATTACATAAAATAGTTTGTTTGTATTTTCCAAAAATGTTCGTGTTATAAAAAGTATTTAATCGAGTACCGATAAGAAAACGAGTTAAGTAGTCAAAAGCGTCAATATTGTTCAACACTTCAATTATTTGCCATCAGCTGTTGCCTTTATTATACGAATTTTTACAAATTTTGAGTTCGCGTACTTTATTGGACAACAGGGTTTTGTGAGAGCAAATTTATCAGTTTACTCATTTACTGCATTTTACTGTAAAAGTATTCAAACGCACCTAGTGTATACCGCAGGAATAAATAATTGCAATTTTCATATCGATCGATATTTTTTTCCGCAAAATTTTCCTTTCCGTGCGGAATCAATAATACCACCCATTGTTTCAGAAACACTTTGTCCGAGTTTAGACGAGCGAACATTTGGAAGGAAAGCATTTGAAATTCTCTTTTGTTTTTTCATTCGCGGTCACACAGACGAACATGTTGCCGGAAACATTCTGTTAATATTGTCGTTTTTTTTTCTCAAAAAGCAAAGTAAATGTCAATAAAGAAAATGAGAACAATGCGTCTCGCTGAGTATCGAACACAAACCCCATTCTCTCTTCCCCACGCGTAATTTGCTCCCAACAAAATGTTTCCATTCCAAATGTTTCCCTGTCTAAATGGGCACTTTCTCACACCCTTCCAATTATTGCTGGAAAATTGTTTTAATAACATAACTCCCGCAAAGTAAAGATACAGAAACACTTGTGGTGAGATTAACCATTTTTTGTTTTATTCTTCACTGCTTTTGCGGCAATTCACTCGTTTTATGTGAAACATTTTTCGAAGGAGAAATACAGAAACGGGCTACAGGTTTTAAATAAAATTTCAAAAAATATAGACAGAAAATTTTAGGAAAATGTATTAGAAATAAATATTTAAAGAATCCAAAAACGGTGTTTTCGATTTAAAGTCGTTTCGTTTTCGAAATCTATATCTGGGTTCACACTATGAAAGTTTTCTTTCAGAAAGTCTGAGTTTTTTGGTGAGAGGGGAAGATAACATGCTGTTCCTTTTTCCTTCTCACCCATAAACTCAGACTTTCTGAAAGAAAACTTTCATAGTGTAATCCCAGACTATCTTTATCACGTACCTACCTGAATATCTTTTCTACAATTGCGTATGTCTAAACTTCACTTAAATTATTGGTTGTGTTGACAATAGAATTATACTTATTCTACAGCGACGACTGTTTAATTTTCAAAATGAGGAGAAATGTTAAACACTTTATGTCAACATCAGGCAAATTCAAGTATTAATTATATTAGATGATCTATGAAAATGCGATATTAGCGAAAAAATTTAATATCTGGACGTCTTAATGGTTATTTTTGCATGTTTGTCCCTTCATTTAGATATCGATCAACGTATCTGCCGGTAAAAAAAAATTTATCAAATATGAAAAATTGGGAATTTAGCACGTCATACAAAAATCTTAATAGTAAATTTTGTGTTCCCGTAAATAACTTTGATAATATACTTGCATGTGCCCGTGCAGAAAACTGAATTGCCAAATTGGTTTTTTTTTTGTTGTTTTCTTGCGAAGACAATAGAATGAAACAATTTGTTTTTTAATTTTGTTTTTTCTTTTTACCCACTTACAACTACAATTCGAGTCGGAAAGAACCCAACCAATTGTAGGGGGAAGTAAGAAAAGATAAACTCACTGTTTATTGTTGGTGTTTTGTTTAAGCTTTGATATTGTTACAAGTAAGACTTTGAGTGTTTAAAATTCTTATTCGCTTTAGGGTTTTATTAGTATAATATTTTTAGCTTTTCTAAAATCTTTGGAAAAGGTTTCCTGATGATCTGGCCTAAGCAACCAGTGAAATGCGCATAGAAGCTGGCTTTCCCTCAACAATAAGTTTCAGTGTATTTATCAAATATGAAAAATTGGGAATTTAGCACGTCATACAAAAATCTTAATAACTAAGCTATTTTTTAAATTGCATTACAATGCGAAATGATCGTCTAACAAAAAGCATATGGGTAATTCCATGTCAAAACGACCAAGAGTGGGACACGACCCCTTCAGGTTTTAAGGAAATTATCGAGAAGGATGCCTTTATCTTATGAGGAACATATATGAACGAAAAACTTGAAAACAAGAGCTAACCTAAAAAAAAACGGTTAGCACCACTGGATTCAGCGTCCCCAATTAGGGTAAAATGCCAGGTGCGCGGCTGGTCTGTTTTTTGCAACTTGCACATTGTACATATTGCTCAAAATTACAATATTAAAATTCAATTTTAATATTATTTTTTTAAAGGAAAAAAATCATATCTTAAAAAAGAAAAAAACACCTCCTTCAAAAAAATCAGCCAAATAAAAAAATAGGTTTTTGACTTAGTCCGTTTTTAAAATTTAACATTTTGCAGATATTACATTTGTCAAATAAAATGTTTTTTTCAATATATTGTTTGTAGCCCCAAGTATTCTCTTTAAAATGACATCGAAATCATCTTCGTATGTCAAGTAGTTTTCGAGATATTGAAGAAATAAGCTCAACACATTCGGCTAATTCGGCGAAATTATGACATTTTGAATATGACATAACTTTTGAAAAAAAAAATTTAAAAATTTTTTTTCGTTCATATATGTTCCTTATAAGATAAAAGGAACCTTCTCACCAAATTTCATTAAAATCGGAAGGGGTCGTGTCCCAGTCTTGGTCGTTTTGACATGGAATTACCCATATAATAGTGAATAATTCAAAATTTAAAATTTTTTTTTTTTTTTTTTTGAAAAAAATTTTCCTATTTTGTCTACTTTTTGCTAATGAAATTAAGAATGTTAGAAAATTTTAAATTTTAAGTTAAAACAGTATTGTTGAACAAGTATATGCATGGTTTAAAAAACTGCAGTCGAAACGAAAACATGTCGAATAAAAAACGTTAATTGGTTTGACAGCGAATGTTTACATTTAATGAATCAGAAGTAAAAGCAACAGTTTTTTTTTTTTTTTGCCAATGAAAAATTAAGAAGTGTAGGAAATGGCAGTTGTTCTACTTTAACTACAGTTTTTTAAACGCTAAGTATATATCTATAAAGATTCAAAACACTGTCAGTTTTATAAATCCTTGAAAAGAGTTTAAAAAAATATGTTGTAACATTTTTTTGAAATTATCAAATAGTAATTTCTTTGGGAATACAAAATTTTATTTTCAAAGGATTTTGTTATTCGTGCTTAATTCCCAGTTTTTATTCTTGATAAAAACACTTGAAATTTATTGTCGATGGGATAAGCTATTCCTATGCGCATTTCACTGGTTGCTTAGGCCAGATCATCAGGAAACTTCATCCATAAAGATTTTAGAAAAACTAAAGATATTAAAATAAATATATGGGTGTTTCTCTGGTTATGCACGCGACATTTGTACGCGTTTTATTGTGTTTGAATATTAAAAAAATAGAAGTGGATTGGAATTTTAGAATGAATTCTAGAATCGTTACATTGTTTGTGATGAGTTCTTTCTAAAAAGTATATATAATGGTAAATTGAGCACTGGGTACACAAATGCCATGCAATCAAAGTTGACTTACTCACGTGACAAAAATAGAAGTGCCTTTTAGGACCGTAAGAAAAAGTGCGAAAGTAAGTGAATTGTAGGAGGTTTTTATTTCGGAAAAAATGTTTTTATAAAGGTTAGTAATGGGCCTTTATAATCATGTTTTGTTCAAAAGCAACTATGCATGGGTTGGCGAAGAAAAAAATAAATTGTAAATTACGCACGTGACATTACGCACGTGACACTTTTTCCATATGTTTTTTTATTATTATCTTCACGCATTTTCCCATAAATATCTTAAAATTTGCTTAACAAAAAAAATTAATACTCGTTTTACAATTGATTGTAATGGAGAGATTATGAAGAAGGAGTGTAAACATAACTTATTTCTTGCATGTAAAATAAGTATATAAAAATGTCTTTAAAAGTAGAAAATACAGAAAATTATAAAATTTTCCAGTTTCCAGCCCAATTTCCTCAAGTAAAACAGCTCAGATATGCTAGGAAACCATTCTTTAATAAGAACATAGACTTTTTTTCTAATAATAAACAATAAAAGACGATGATAATCAACATTTTTTTTTCATCCTGGTAGACCATTCTGGAGAAATGCCCATATTGAAATAATAAAAAACAAATCTTATATAAAAAAATATTTTTCTCTATTTTCAGAACTTCTGGTCGTCCTGCTAGGCAAAGTAAAACGCAATCAAAATATTATAAGGGACCCGATAAACCAATACAAGGCAGACGTTCTTTACCTTCTAGAACAACTAGAAATAGGTAATTTTTTTTTGGCTAAACAAAGATCTCAAAATTTATTACAATAACTTAAAGCAAGAATGAAATATCAAAAGGTTTATGTGTAAAAATGAATTAAAAAAAAAAAAAACTATTTGATATTTCTTTTTTCCTCTTATAATCCCAATTGGCCTATAAGTATTTATTCTGTAACAATCTTTTCCTTACATGCTTCCTTGAATATCCCATTATTTCTTTTCTTTCTCTTTTTTCTCTTTTCACAGAAAATATTCTTAGTCTTCAAAAGTCTAAGACTGTTGCTAAATTTTAAGCTTTTTTCTTCAAAAATATATTTATAAAAAAGAAACTTTAAATTAAATGTAAGTTCTTCTATTAATTAAACAAATATAATTTGTTGTAAATAATTATCTTAGTTTTATAACACTTTAAAAAACATACAAAACAAAATGATTTTGAAATAAAAAAAAGTTACATTATTTTTCTAATTAAGAAAGTTACATTCAGGTATGTGATGAAAATTGATGGATTTCAAAATGAATGTTTCTAAAAGGTGTGATGAATTTCGATTTTGCTTAAAACACATATAATATAAAGTTTTAAACAATAAATACAAAAAGGAAAATGATTATGTATAAGAAAACAATTTTAAAAGATACTGAAAATGATATTTTCGGTTCCAAAACGTTTCGTTTTTAAATTCGATTTCCATCACGTACCTGATTATACTATTATAACACTTCAATTTAATATATGTATGTATCATTAGATTACAATTAATTTCTAAAAGTTTTTAATTTGTTATTCAATAAATAAGTTTTTTTTTATATTCTGTGGTATTTTAATTATCTTTTTTTTAAAAAACATTGAATTAATGATTAAGTTTTTTTTTTTTTTTGTATCAACAAAAATCTGCCATATTTCATTACATTATTATTTTAAAATAAAGAATTCAGTTCTTCATCTCATATAAAATACCCAAAAGGTATTTCATTAATATGCTGTTTCCACATGATGATTGAATGTGCTGAAAAATTTATATGAAGCTTTACTACATGTTCAATGACTTGTAGTGTGGAAGCAGCTCATAAATTCATACTAAAAAAATTGGAAACAGTTTTAATTTCTCGTTCTGTTTATTAAAACATTTATTTGTTATTAAAATAAAGTATTTAATGTTTTAAAGTAGATTTTATTAACATTATTATTACTGCAAAAAAAAAAAATGAATTTTTATTTTAAATAAAGTTAAGAAGTTTTTCAAATTTAATTAAATTAAAAGGAGTCTTATTTAAATGAAACCATAACAATCAAGAAGAGTCGAAAGGTTAATAATTTTGTGAAACTGCAAAATCGGAAAAGTTTAAATATGAAAAAAATTAAATATTTGCAGTCAAGCAAGATTTCGTTGTTTGGCAATTCATGGGTGGATATTGCCAACACAATCTAGTGCATATATGTATGTTCTTGTTAATTATACATACCATGATTTCGAATAAAAAACATTGCCAATCTTTAAAAATATTTTTAACAGGTGCGCAAACTTCAATTTTTAACAACTGATTTGTCTATTGTTAGCGGTGCCGGATCTAAGATATAAATGCAATTTAAAACAACTAAAAGGTATAAATCAAATATAAGGGTACTCATGAAATCGGTAAAAATGTTCGTTTGTACTAATGGAAAAACTTGTGAGGGCTGTTCCATGAAGCCCTTTTTAACTTTTGTGCAATTTCGGACAAATAATGTCAGTTTGCAAGAAAAGTCAATTACGCCAATAAATTAAAAAAAAATAAAATATCGAGGCCTAATAGCAAAAATGATATAACCAACAACATTTTAGATTTTTGTTTTTTGATGAAAATCGAAAATTTTTGATAATTTGCATCATCTCTAAAAATCTCATATCTCTGGGAAGTACCGTTACGAAATAAGAGCAAAAGAAATTTTAAACGAAACCCAAGACTTGAAGCAAAAATATTTGAAAATTTTCTTTTTGTTGGTTACATCATTTTTGCTATAACCCAGCAAAAACTTTACTTACCTGGTAAGTTAGCAAATAATATTGGAGAAAATGAACACTACTTATTTTTCGGCAGAATAACTACATATTTTTGTTCGAGGTGTCCAAAGAATTCAGTACTTACAAAATACACTTACTAGAAGTCAAAAAATACCTAGTTATTATTTAACTACTAGTAAGTTGCATTGTAAGTAGTTAAAATAAACTTACCAGTAGCCAAAAAATCACTAGTTAATAGACCTAATAAGTAGTTATTGAGTACGTTACCAGTAAGCAAATATTCAGTAGTGAAAATAACAGAAGTAATAAGTAGTTGCTAAGGTCATTACTAGTAAGCACTTATTGAAGTTTTTAGAATAATGACAATTGTTATGACAACTACTTACCAGGTAATGTATGAAATAACTACCACCTATTACTAAAAATCAAAAAGTTTTTCCTGGGAAGGGCTCGATATAACACGAAAAGTAAAAAATGTGTGTCTTAAGATAGCCAGAAGACTAAATTGCTCAGATAACTCGAAGAAAACACAAGAGTAAGCATAAAAACATCTGTTTTATTAAATGTAACTGAAAAGCGAAAGTTAACGACTCAAAATTGCTTGGCAAATTTACCAAGTTTGTGTAATAGAATTTTAGTAAAATTGCGAGACTTTTAAGCCTTATCATGAAGACTCTTCATATTATCCCAATTTATTCAAATAAAAAAATATTTATTTGTTAAACCCTTATTAAAAAAAAATTTCAGTTTTTTTTTTGAACATTTCCCTTACATTGCAGCCACACGATCAAGATTTTCTTGATATTTTGTTACATATACTAGGTCTGTCTGGGTACTTTTCCAGTAGCAAATACTCAGTAAATTTTTTTGGGAGAGTAAGACCAATATTACTCTATCGGCTGAAAAAATCTCAAAAAGTACGCAGACAGTATCCAGTGAAATTTTGCAAGAAAACAGCTGATTGGTGTGTAAACAATTGAAATAACAAAGCAAGAGAATTTTCGCATATGTGTTCGCAAAATTGAATTCTCGAGGTAAATTAAAAAATTATTAATTAAAGTGAAGCTTTAAAAGTGTTGTAAATTAAAAAACTTGTTTATTACACTGTTATTAATTTGGTAAATTCAATTTCTTCTTAGTTTTTAGTTTTATTTGTCGGGTTTTTTATAAAACTTCTTTTGCTTACATTGCCCAACATAGTGCCGGCTTACAATGGAAAAAAAGAATGAAATGCCCAATACAGTGCCCTCCAACAGCTTGACAACGGAGAAAAATAATTTGGATGTGAAGTGCTCAGGAACACAATTCCATATACTCGCCTCTTCAATTGCAAAGTTTGTCCCACAAAGTTCTGCTGGTTCTATCGGTTCTGCCATCTCCACTAGCATGAAGTAAAATGTTTTGTTTATTATAATTTATTATAAACGTTAAAAATCAACACAATTCTAACATCTTACCTCTGCCATTGTTAAATTTAAATTTTTATTTTCATTTCACAAAAACTATTTCATTCAAACAGCTGTTCAAACTATTTGCAAAATCTTGCAAGCGGAAATTTCTCCAGTAACATTTTGCAAGTTCTCTAACTTCCAACTGTCAAAAAATTCTCTTTTTGACTCTCTCGCTGCAAAAGATTTGGAGTACGCAGACAACATTTTGCAAGATTTTGCAACATTTTTCGCAAAATATGTGTACGCAGACAGACCTACTGTTTGTCAAAATATGCAAAAATTGACAGCTGTGACGTAGGCTGCACGCAAGTTGAAAGCAATTTACTTTTAAGATGTCATAAAGAAAACAATTTAATATAAAAACTGGCGACTGTAACAATCAGCTGTACACTAGGGGTACAACCAAAATAAGGCCCTATCACCACGCTGTAGCCGATGTTGAAAAATGTTTCCTCAGGTCATTTCGGAACAAAAACGTTTTGCGTCGAAGCCGATTTCTGAAAGCCCTTTAAAAATTTTATTTTTATTTTTTCAAAATTTTTTATTTTATAATTATTTAACTATTTACATTTCTAAATGTAATTATAAGATTATAATCAAAATTACAATCTAAAAACTATCTTTGTTAAGTGAAATTAACTTTAGATTAAGAGCTTGCTGATTTGCATTGGGGGAATATATCTTGTACGACTTTGATGGCGCGTTCCGAACAAATGTTGCTGCGTTGTGTTTTTGGAATTCTTGATTCATGTTTTACCCAATGTCTTAGAAAGCATATCTGAGCATTAGTAAAGCCCGATAATGATTTGTTTCAGGCTTCAAAGTCATTTTTATATTAACAATGATCTGAAAACCAAATGTTGTACCAAGGGCCACATATAAAATTATGAAAAAACAGAGTTGCATTAGCAAAAATCGGTTGTTTGTAACTAGTTAATCTCAAAAGCTAGTTACAAACCTGTTTATGGTTTGTATGGATAAATAAGTTTCACAAACTAGTTTATTAGCATAAACAACTTATAAACTGTTTATGGTGTAGGTGTGAATGCATTATTACTGATCCCAAACTTAATTGCATTTGAAGCGGAACCTTTTTTAACGATATCGAAAATCTAAAGATGTAGTTCTTATTGTTTTTTTATGCACTACATGGTATGGATAGGGCCACTTTGATATTTTCTAAAATTGTAAAAAAGTTGAATCCCTACTGTACACACTGAATTTTTTGTTGTTACAGTTACTTTTTAATATTCACCCTTACAAACCTAATTCGCAGTAAGTAGGGGTTTTTCCCGGGATTTCCCGGGAATTTCAATAATTATATTTCCCGCTTTCCCGGGATGGGTTGTCGATTAGATCAATTACAAGAAGTGAGTACATACGTAAATCAATGTCTCCTGATGCAATAAATCTACTTAAAGCAGAATAGGCAGTAAATTTAGTAAAGTGAAAAGTTAATAAAGAATATTAACTCAAAATAAGATGCAGGTAGTAAAGTTTAATTGTCCATGGACAAGTCTTAAAAATAGCAGATACCTAAACATATAGCTCCTTTATTGTAACATAGTCATATCTACAAAAACAAATGAACTTGGCAAAATGCGATTAAAGTTTTCAAAAGATATATTTTGCTATAACTTCGGTTCAGTTTGAGATAAAATACGAGAAGGCATGAAGGAACAATTTGCTTAAATAACTTACAATTTTTGATTTTTTGAGATATGACTATGTTGCAATGAAGGAGCGATATGTTTATTAGGTGATAAATACAAATTTTTTTCAATTTGTGTTGGTTTATATACCCTTGAAGTGCGGGGAAACCGAAATAAAAAAAAATTTGGGAACTCGTGTAAGATACTACAACATACAATTTGAAAAACACATTGTCCTAAAGATTACAGATAGACCTAATGAAATGAAAAGGTTTGTAAGAGGTTGATACTATTTTTTGCATGAACCTTGACATACATTTGACTGATATAGACGTTGTTTATAAAAAAATGCTTCTTATTGTGAATCAAAAGCTTTCTACAACGGTGCACTTTTAACTATTTATCCAACCTCGGTAAAAAAATTAACGAAATTTTTCGGAAATATGGTAATTAGTAAATAAAATAATCAATATACTTTTTGACGACTTACTAAGCGCTTTGAGTGTGTCAGCAAGTTAGTTCCTAAGCCGTTAAAAAATGTTAATATATTTATTGAAAATATTTTATCTATTTTATGAATTAACTTTTTGATCTCATATCTTGAGTACCTCAATTTGTGTTTGTTTTTATTATTGTTTTATGAATTAAATTGTTATGTTTATCTTAATTTTTTATCTTGTATCTAGAGCATGATAATAATAATACGGAATTTACATATAAAACCGTAAGGTAATAATAATTCAAGTTCCTCTTTTAATCTTCATTTAATTTTGTAGTATTTAAGGATTTCTTTTATTTACTTTGTAACCAAGTTACCTTACGTTTTTTTATAAAAGTTTGTTTTATTTAAAAACAAATTTACTGTGTATTATTTATATGGAGCGGGATCCCGGGATACCGGGAAATTCAAAAAAATTTCCCGCTTTCCCGGGAATCGAAAAACTCCGGGAAAAAAAAACTCTAGCAGTAAGGGAATTAGTTCATTTGCTTTTCTGTATCTCTTATTGAGTATCGTAAAAATGTACGCATACTTTTTAAAATGTATCATTATGGCCTGTGCGTCGATTTCGAACGAAGACTTTGCTCGCTTAACTTACATGTAAAACAAAAACAAAATTTTATAAATGTAAGTTAAGCGAACGAAGTCTTCGTTCTTAATCGACGAACAGGCCATTAGTACTTCGCGAAATAAGAAAACTTTTTGTATTTAACTTTTTATTATGTCGTTTCTTGTTCAATCCATTGCGACCAAAACCCTGTTTTAATTTGAATTGGTAAATTACACTGCTTTACAATTTTTTAATTTGGAAAAATACCAAGAACGCCACATGCCTGGATAAGTTAATTGGGACCTCCTGAACACGAAAAACGCTGTAATTTTTTTTCTAAGTACCGTTTTTTAGATAGCGGTACTTTTGTGCTTTTCGGTGTATGGTCCCACTCAAACCCTTGTGGAGCCCAACCGAAAAGTCCGGTGAAAAATAAAGTTTTTATTAAGGATTTTGTGGAACGACAATATTTTTATCTTCATTGTTCACACACTATATTCGGCGTCCATCAGTTTTAACGTATTTAAAAAAACGAAATTTTATATGGGATGAAAATATTGTCGTTCCACAAAATCCCTTATAAAAACTTTATTTTTCATCGGACTTTTCGGTTGGGCTCCACAAGGGCTTATGTGGGACCATACACCAAAAAACACAAAAGTACCGTTATTTAGATAAAAATCACAGCGTTTTTCGTGTTCAGGAGGTCCCAATTAACTTATCTAGGCATGTGGCGTGCTTGGTATTTTTTGGCTGTAAACCAGTGTTATAAACCGATTTGGCTTTGCGTAAGGAAAGTGTTTGTGGCAATTTTTTTTTTTGAAATGGCAGCAAGTCTAGTGATTGGTACTCTTTAATGCGTTTGCGCATTTGTCTTTCGCGCATTACTACCTATTTTTTTATTTATTAAAAAATTTTTTTTACATATGTATGTATATATGTATTTTGATATTTCATTACTGTAAATCTGCGCCATCTCTAATTTTAATTGGCAGTGTTGTTTTGTTTTCAAAACGTTTTGCGAAAGTTATAGGGAGTACCAAGTTGGAATTAAGCTACTTTAAACGAATGTTGAGTTATTGAAAGCTCTCATTTCTTTTTTTTTTTTTTTTGTTTTAATTCGCGTGTCAGCAAAATTAAATAAACAAAATTGTCTCTGTCTTGATAAAATACCCGTCATCAAAGTATTCATTGTATGTCTCCTCCGTTGTTTCGTTAGTGTAATTTAAAAAAAGCGACGTATAAAGTACAACGGATTATATGTGACGTGGCCTTAAATCGTCTAAAATATTATGCCTTTAAAACAAACAAAAAAATTATTGTAGAGCAAAATAACAAAATTTTCTTTTTTTTGTAAAATAATTATTTTTGACATTCCGCGTGACACTTTTTTAATTTTTTTTAAGACCCCATTAAGTATTTATATTCTGGGCAATTCTATGACGATTTAGCCATGTCCGTCTTTTAAAATCACGGTCACTTTCGAACGACTAAAAGGAAACACAGTTTGGGATTAAAATTGGCTTAGTAGGATAAAAGTTATGAATCCAAATGTCGATCATCCACTCTAAAAAAATTATAATTTTGTTACAAATACACCGACCGATATAAGACTACACAAATTCATTTGATATGACTGGAAATCATACGTCTTAATTTCGTCGGGCATAATTAACAACAGGATTACACTCGGAAAAGAGTTAAGTAGTCCCAAACCGTAACGAATAATGCTATTGTAACGAAATTTGGTCTGTCATAGTTTTATAATACTAGAAACCAGCCCACTTAAGTTGGTGAACATCGATCGGGCCAAAGTTTAACATAGGCCCCATAGAAAGTCTGAACTCGGAAAACAGTTTAGTACGCCTAAAATTGTAACGAATAATGTTATTGTAAAGAATTTTGGTCCGGTATAGGTTTTTAGGACTAGGAATTACACTGTAAAATTCTTGAATTCATTGGCTAGTCCATAAGGATAAATATGGTATACTTGAATCAGTTTTCCGAAATGTACTTCTATATGGGTGTTTCTCTGGTTATGCACGCGACATTTGTACGCGTTTTATTGTGTTTGAATATTAAAAAAATAGAAGTGGATTGGAATTTTAGAATGAATTCTAGAATCGTTACATTGTTTGTGATGAGTTCTTTCTAAAAAGTATATATAATGGTAAATTGAGCACTGGGTACCCAAATGCCATGCAATCAAAGTTGACTTACTCACGTGACAAAAATAGAAGTGCCTTTTAGGACCGTAAGAAAAAGTGCGAAAGTAAGTGAATTGTAGGAGGTTTTTATTTCGGAAAAAATGTTTTTATAAAGGTTAGTAATGGGCCTTTATAAACATGTTTTGTTCAAAAGCAACTATGCATGGGTTGGCGAAGAAAAAATAAATTGTAAATTACGCACGTGACTTTACGCACGTGACACTTTTTCCATATGTTTTTTTAATATTATCTCCACGCATTTTCCCATAAATATCTTAAAATTTGCTTAACAAAAAACTAAATACTCGTTTTACAATTGATTGTAATGGAGAGATTATGAAGAAGGAGTGTAAACATAACATATTTCTTGCATGTAAAATAAGTATATAAAAATGTCTTTAAAAGTAGAAAATACAGAAAATTATAAAATTTTCCAGCTTCCAGCCCAATTTCCTCAAGTAAAACAGCTCAGATATGCTAGGAAACCATTCTTTAATAAGAACATAGACTTTTTTTCTAATAATAAACAATAAAAAAAATGATAATCAACATTTTTTTTTTCATCCTGGTAGACCATTCTGGAGAAATGCCCATATGCTTTTTTAGTTTTACGGCCAATTTAACCAAGTTCAGTTAAAACTTATCACTTATTATTAGTTAACAAAACAATACGATTTGACAGTTATAACTGGTTGTTAATTATAACTGAACTTGGTGAAATTGGTCGTAAAAATTTCAAAATAACTGTTAGTTTGGGTCCCTTGTTGCAAACATCACCAAAAACTCACAATACCCATCCGTTCGGGTGTAGGTTATGATAAAAAAATATGATTAATTCCCACCCTCAAAAGATTTTCAATAAGTAGAGTGCAATTAGAATTGTACTTAAGTTCTCATAACTTTAAAGTATTCTATCTCAAACTCTCAGAAAACAATATTTCTAAATATGAATGAAGGTTAAGTATGTACTGCGAAAAATTACTAATTGCCAAACTATGTACATAAAGCTTTTTTCTTCTGAAATTTTACTAGAATATTGTTTTAAACGTGATTTGGCCATTCGAATCATCAAGTGCAACGAAAACAGTTTTGGAATGAGTAGAAGTGTGTTTTATGTGAATGTAAGTTTCGAATTAAATTACGAGAAATGAAAACTACAAACAAAAGAATTTATTTAATTAAATTAAATTAAAATATACCAAAATTTAAAAAAGGTAATACCATTTTAAAATGAATGTAGGTACATACAAACATATGTGTACATACTAAAATAAAGCTTAATGGCAAATTTGATTAATATGGCATGTTAATTCCGTTTAAATATATGTATGAGTTTTGTGACAGTGATCGAGAACTGTGCAAAAAACACAAACTTATTGGAGACTATTTAAAAAACCTTAGAGGGTAAAAAGAGTTTCTCTAATCAGAAACTTTCGCCAAATAGTAAAAGCTAGAAATCGAATCATTTTTTCAAAAACCAGTCAAGTGATCAATTTTTGATTTCCTGGGTCATTGAAACCATTCCCATAAAATTCCTTATATCCAACCATTTTTTTCACATTTATTGGGCCCTGCAACATTCACGAAAAAATTCTGTTAAGGCTCTGAAAATCGTATGCGAGTGAAATTAAAATCGAACAAATCTTCAAAAAATATCCCTTTTTAAAGGTTCATTACAATATTCCGTTTTAAATACGACATACTTTGAGTACTTCTTATATTTATTAGAATTGCACTAAAAATCATGAACAACTACGGTAATTTTTAATATAATTGAACTGAAAATTTACTTCGATTTAAATTTTACTCGATTTCAATTTACAGAAAATTGCTGAATGCCTAAATAAAAGAACTTTTTATAAATTTAAATAGCTTGAGGCAAAAAATTATAGTTAAAACTAAAAACTAATTTATATTATCACTTAATATATCGAGTCATAACCGCAGAAAAAGTTTAAGCGACAAAAACAAAATTTTACAGCAGGTTTTTTTAATTTATTTCACATAAATTTTGTATGAAAGTTATCGCTTACGATAAATTTTTTTTGCTCAAAAAACGTAACGGTACCTTATGTGACCAAGGCATTTTAGGAGATGATGCAAGTGTTGCCAATAACGGCATTTAAAAAAAAAAATAAAAAATAATGTCGCGTAAGTTTTTTTTACCTCCATATAATCACCCCTATCCTAAAAAATTTTTCTTGTATAATTTGTTCCATTTTCACATTTTTGCGATTTTGAAAAATTCTCCATATGTTACAGCGCATAGAGAAAGGGACCAGTAAGGTAAAGGGAACAGTAAAAAACAACTACACAAAACAAGAGGAAGGGACGACCTACGCGCGTTTCAAGGTTGACCAACAGGGTTGAGATGTGTCTCTTTCAAATGGGACCACTGTTGCCAACTATTTTTGAAAACTTCCCGCCAAATCGGACTTCAAAACCGCTAGAAACCGCTAGAAACCGCTAAATATTTAATTTAGCGGGAATTATCTTAAGAATACCGCTTAACCCTAAACATTTTTAAGTTTTATATAAATCTAGATACCTATATGGTGCTTTTTCAAATGTATACGGCTCTCAAATTATGTTACATACTCAGGTTTCCAACTTCCCTATCTATTTTATTCCCAAAAAAAGATTATAGTTATGTATTCGGCTGTGTCAAATTTTGAGACCCTACACATACAGTTAGAAAATTCCCGGATTGGTCTTTATATGGGACCTGTGGTAAATTAGGCCGATCTTCACGAGATTTAAAAAAGTAATTTAGAGTCTTTTGAAACTATGGCTGACCAAATTTTATTATAATAGAGCACAGATTGAGAGCATTACGGTTTTACTCGGGTTTTTCCGAGAGAAGGCTTTATATGGTTTCAACGGTAAGTTATGGACCGATCGGCACGAAAGTTGACAGTATAATTTTTAGTTATATACAATGAATTTGTGCAAAATCTTATATCAATATATGCATTCCGCTACTATTTATGCTAGTTTTTGTAGCAAAATGATAAATTTTTTAGGGTGGCTGTTTCACATTTTGATTCATAACTATTTTCCTACTGAAACGATTTTGTTGGATTTCAATCCCAAACTGCTAAGGAGAACTAGAAACAATTTGTTTTCAATATTTACCTTTTTTCAACAAACGGACATGGCTAAATGGAGTTTGAATTACTCAAGGACCCAGAATATATATACTTTATGGGGTCTTAGATGAATATTAAACAGTTTGACCCAGAATGACAAACTTAGTATATCACAACTAGTTGTGGTGGAGGGTATACCAGTGCCTTTATAAAAAACAATTAGATAAAATTAGTTAGATGAAAGTTAGTGAATTATATTGCGTGGGATATATCGAGACAATTTAGATCAATACCTTACCTTTTGTTTCAAAATTTAACATACATACGTTATTGATTTTTAATTTTTTTTGTAATCTTTCTTCTTTTTTTACATTCACTGGAACAATTATATATGTATGTATGTATACGTTAGAGTTTCTACCGGGAATCCCGGGACTTTTTTTTAAATTTTTCCGGGAATTTTCGGGAATTTCAAATTCAAATTTTTGAAATTTGAATTTGTTAGCATCGTTAAAATCAAAAACGAGCAATAAAAATATAATATTTACTAAAATTACTAAGAACTACCTACAAATTTAAATTTTTTGTATGATTCTCTTCTTAAAATAAAACTAACGTCTGTAGAAAGCGAGAGCACGTTTTCGGTAGCAGGCAATGTACATACCAACAAGGATTAGAAATAGAATCTCTGATGAACTTTTAAATGCTTTAATAATACTAAACATTTTTTTATTAAAAGAAAATTCATTTTACCAAGTTGCTATTAATAATAACTACTAAATATTAATAAGTTTTAATAATTCGTGATCTCCCAAAAAAAAAAAAAATAAATATATTTATATTTACCTAATACATACATACAAAAGATACATACTTGAAAAGATATTTCATATCTTTTTTGCGAAAAACCCATTACTTTTGCTTGGTTCAAAAGCCATAATGGTGCGGATTTTTCGGAGAAAAATTAAAAAACATGACAAATAAAAAAATGATATGAAATACATACTTACATATTTACAATCAAAAACTATATAATTTACGATTAAAAAATGAGTCAAAAACGATTAAATAATGATTAGAAAAACTTACATTAAAATGATCAAAAAGGAATCAGAAAATTGTATCACAAATGATTCTTTCAGGTGATTCATCGGTAGGGTACCATTTTCTCACAACGAGACTATCATTTATGATTGAAAAATGAGCTCATATACGGGTATTTTGCACTTGAAGCTGATTCCTAAATGATTAGATTATGATACAAAATGCTAGCTGGGTGTTTTGGGTTGTAGGTTTAGAGTCAAAACTTTAGACTATTGTACATATATGTGTAGGTATATTCTTTTAAAAAAGTAAAAACTTTTGTCTTGAACTCATTTAATGAAACCATTGTTTTATTAAAAGAATCCAGGGATTCCCGGGAATAAGATTTTCTTTGTTTCATTTCACGGGAATAGAAAAAGTCCGTGAAATTAGAAGCCCTAATATATGTATGTATATAAAACGTTTGTGCGGTATGTGCTCCTAAAACTTAAAAACCGCTGGACCGGTTGACACCAAACTTGGACAATAAATTATTTTAGTCGGGAGCCAGGTTTCTCTTAAGTTTAATCCCGATAAGGGGCGCTGTTGTTATGATATTTAAATTTTATTATTTGCGGTACGCTTTGGCTAAAATTCACAAGATATAATTTATGTATATATGTTAACAGAGCTGTAAATGAATTTTTGAATTATTTCGTGAATCATTCATGCATTGAATTAGCAAATTTTGAATTAATTCTTTTCACACAAATAAATGAATTGAATGAAATTTGATTCAATTCAAATAAATTAGACAGAAATGAATTACAATTCGTTTTCCAATTCAAATGAATTGCAGTTCGTTTCCAATTCAACCGAATTTCTTAAAGTGAATTGCAATTCATTTTACAGATTCATTTGAATTGAATTGATTTTGAATTAATTCAAAATGAATTAGAAAAAAAAGAATTAGCAACTCATTTCCGACTCATTTGAACTGAATGGATTGAAATTTGAATTGATTTTGCATTGGAATGGAATTGTCAGGTAGCGGCAAAATAGGAATTAAATTACTAGGTATAAGCGAAAATCCTATCAAAATGGAAAAATTTTGTTTATTTGCTAAAAGAAACTTAAATTTTTATTTTTATCAAATAATAATATTATTAAAAGTGTGTTTAACAATAATTTTTTGTTGAAATAATCTCATATTTGTGTATTGTGGAAAATTTATTTTTTTTTAAATTTAATTGAATTTAAAAGATTTTAGCAATTTTGAATCTCAACAACATTTTTTGCTGTCAAAGCTATGTTCGTTTACTCGAAATTCTTACTTCTTTTACTACAATAGAGGAGGTCCATAACAAAACGCAATAATTACATTTTTCAAGTTTTTTGATTTTTTTATTGAATCCCATTCTACACATTGAAATCTATATTACCTTCATTATACAGCATTCCAAAATTCAATAACAACACTGCAGATCAATATCAAATATACTGGCCCAGAGCAAAAGGCAATAATTACACATCTTTGCAATAAATCTTTACAAGAAATTTAAAAAAAGTCAACTTGATAAATAAATTATGCTCTGGTGGTAACTCTGAGATAACTGTGAAACGTAAGGAATTTTTGTTTAGTTAATATCTTTTGCTTTTGTTATGTTGATTGTGAGTAATATTTTCGTACAATTCATAGCAAAATGAAATAAATACTATGGATTCGGACCAAAACGCAATAATTCCAAATTTGTTATCTAAATAACTTTAAAACAAACTGTCAGATAAAATATTTAATTTG
This sequence comes from Pollenia angustigena, assembly GCA_930367215.1. NCBI lineage: Eukaryota > Metazoa > Arthropoda > Insecta > Diptera > Polleniidae > Pollenia > Pollenia angustigena. Next base: position 179,177,233 of record OV884057.1, on the reverse strand, counting down.
TGATTAATATTATTTTTTGTAGACAATAATACTTCAATAATAGTTTTTTAAAAAAATTATGTGCAACTTACTTCAATTACATTTTGTCGTTTATCCAAAAAAATGTTATGGTGTAATTATTGCGTTTTGTTATGGACCTCCTCAATTGGAAAATTTGTTTACTTTTTGTATTAAAAACTTCAAACTGCAATAAAAAAAAATAAATTTTAGTAATTCCCCCTAGATCTGCTCTTGAATTTGATTGATTGCAACTCATTTTTGATGTTATTCATTTGAATTGCAATTCATTTTTCTAATTCATTTGAATAAATTCAAAATCAATTCAATTCAAATGAATCTGTAAAAAGAATTGCAATTCACTTTAAGAAATTAGTCTGAATGGGAAACAAATTGCAATTCATGTTACAAATTCATTTGAATTGGAAAACGAATTGAAATTCATTTCTGTCTAATTCATTTGAATTGACTCATATTTCATTAAATTCATTTATTTGTGTGAAAAGAATTAATTCAAAATTTGTTAATTCATTAATGAATTAAATTTTTTAACTTAGGCAAATGTAACTACTATACGTAATTATATGGGAACAACGCACTGTGCAACGCTTTACACAGCGTTTACATTTGCCAGTACTGGCAAGAGAGTAAGCATATACATATTAGTTGGCAAAACAATGCAAAAACAAAATAGCTGTAAAAGTGTTTATGTATTAGTGAAAAAGTTTGAATGAATTGCTACTGTCTTGCCAGTACTGGCAAATGTAAACGCTATGTTACATTTTGCGATATGAAATAGGTACCTACAATCAAAACAATTGCGGTTTAATTGTCAGCAAATTTCCCCTTCAAAGTTTCTCTATGATTTCATTGCAGTAGCACAAAACAAAATGTTTTGACGTGTCTCCAAGAAGAATATGAACAGAAACAGCACGCAGTATAAAAACAAACTGGCTAGAGTGAACATATGAAATTGGGGAAAGTGAGATAAAGCAAAAGTAAAAACAAAAAATTAAACAAAAAATTTATTTAAAAACATAACAATATGTATAGTGAAAAATCTAAAATTGACCTTGCATACATACATACATAAATTCATATAATAATTAAATGATCAATAAGAAATAGAGAATATAATGACCTACAAAAAAAAAAAAAAATATCATACATAGATATACATACCTACCCATAAACGATTCAAAAAATTTATTTCACGTATTTAAAGTTGATTTACAAAATTTTTTTTAAATGTTTTCATTATAAAAACGAAAATAAAATAAATAAAATTGAGTAAAACAGTGACGTATGAGTGCTCCTATTGAAAAAACAAAACATAAAATGTAAAACTTAAAAACATATAGGTACATACCTACCTACTATATTTACTAAAACGGTAAAAGGATCGCTACTAAATTTGACTCAATTACGCTTCTCTAAATAGGTATTAAAAGTTAATGTGATCATTTCAAACATTTTATTTATTTTCTTAATCAAATTTGGTTTTGCAAAAAGGTGTTAAAAGTAAAAAAATTTTAATTCAAATCAAGTAACAAAATTAAAAGAATGAAAAATTATAATAATAAAATTAAGAGTCGAATTTTATTCCAAATCAAATCGTTCTCAAGTTATTATGAATTGTATTAGCTTAACAGCCTTATTTGGGGCAAGTCAAGCCAATAAAAAAATTTAGCAAGATAGAAAAAAAAACCGGAAGACGGATTTGGATTAAGCGCTTTAAAATATTTGTAGTCCACATATTTATTTTTAAAGGCTCGTTTTTTTCCCAGACCAGTGAAAAAAAGTGTCGACTGTTGCGAGTGGCAGTTTATTTTTCGTTGTGAACTCTAAAAACCAAATCGCTTCTAAAAAGTATCGTTAATTTTCCATTCCAAAAAAATTTTTAAATATCTAACCTCTTATGGAGTTAAATATTTAAGACATTCTTCGAATTGAATAATTTAATTTATATAAATGAAAAAAATCGAGTCGAAAAATCTACAATAAATCGACTTATTAAGAAAAACACGCTTAATATCAACATTTTATTGAACTCGTGATTTACTTACAATTCTCAAAAGCGGTAAATAAGGTCTTTTGCTAATCCCTTACATATAAAGAAAACAGTATACATATGTAAATATATAAACCTGTAATTCCTAGTTGGAACTAGGGGCAAAACAGTATAGGGAAAAAGGGCCATTAGGATATTGAAAGAAAAACTGAACCACTCAAGATCCTTCGCTTTAATTTCAATAACTGTCTCTTTGCTTAAAAATCGTCCAATCATGATAAATCGTCAAATCTGGTAACCATGCCTGCAAGAATTCTCACTTAAAAGTACATAATCAACTTTTTGTGGTTTCATTAAAGATTTTTGAGTTTATAAACCAAAACCATGTTGTCGACAAAAAAATAACAGTATGTAGTACCGTGATAGAAATGCAGCTTTTTAGGGCAATTCACAGAGAAAATTATATTTCGGTTCATTACTGCCCGTCTACAACTGACATGATTTGCTGTTATAACTTGATGTTATAAAAGCGTTGTTAAAACATTTGCATTAACAACCGTGTTATAACATGAGAAAACTTCTAACATGATGAGTCTATACCTAACACTAACATCATATTAGTGTTAAAGTTAAGTATTTCATGCCAGTTGTAGACTGCATGTTATACTGTTAAACAAACAACAAAACACACTGTGATTCTAAAATGGTTGTAAGAATTTGTAATAGGTATAAGCCGAATCTAATAATATGCTCACACTTAAAATCTTCTAAAAACTTAATTAAAGTATTTCTTATCCATTTTTAATACTTTTAAGAAATATAAATTTGTTTGTTGTGAATTTTTCTTAAGCAACTGTCATCTTAATTATCTCAAATGTAATTTGAACGGCTTTGATTAACTTAATCAACATTTTGCGTAAATGCGCTTAAAAACCCAAGGGTGAACAAAGCATAACCTTCGGCCAAGGTTGGACAGCCAAGTAAGTATTTGAAATACAAATTGTTATGTTGTATTTTAAATACATTTTTTGGTATTTCAAATACTTATGGTCTCAAAATACATTTTCACAAAATACATTAACTTTTAATAGTTAAAAAAATAAGTTGTCTCACACATAATGTGCTTTGGCCATTACGCACATAAATAATTTAATAAAAACGTGTTGTATTAAAAAGTTAAGCTATTTAAGAAAATTTGTATTTTATTTAAGAGAAGGAGATTTTTTATATGTCTAATAAAATCTAAATTGTTATGTGAATTGCTCTCCTGAATACAAAATATGCCTTGCTGTGCCAAAAATCATAAATTTCAACGCGGCGAAGATGACTATTATGAAAAGGATAATGAGGTAAGAATTTAAATTTGTAATTATGTATTTCGATAAATTAATGTCTATTTTATTGTGCATGAGACTAAGGCTACGGTCACACTTGTCAAATATTTGACGAAAAACGGGACCAACAAGCAAACTAAATAATCATTTCCTTTAATTCCAATATTTATTTTGATTATGATATCAAATCTTGCGAAAAAGAATTTGTTGCTACGTCTAGTAGTATAATAAGTTTATTATGCGATATTCACCCCTATCGCAAACAACTACTCCCATGAAAATATTCCCATATTTTTTTATTTCGTATTGTGAATGATTCCCATAACAAGATTTTTGGGAATGAATTCCCAAACTTAAAAAATTTGGCATCGCCAATGTTTACTCCCGCGAAATTTTTTAATAAATAAATTCCCAACAAGTGTTGATGTGAACGAGAAGGGAACATGTAAATTTTAATTTGTATTCTAAAGTAGGGTTAAATTAAATTACTTTTTCCTCTTATTGAAGGAGTTTACATAAAGAAAATTAAGATAAACACTATTCATTACTTATTTTATCATATTTTTATTAGTATTTTATTTTGTATATTTTTCTTTCACAATACAGGCACTGACAAGTTACTCACAATAAAGACTTTTGTTTACAAAGCACTGAATAATAATTCACAATAGGAATTTTTACTCCCAAAATATTTGCGATACCGATTTGTTGGGGATGGGAATTTAGGTTTGATCCCATGTATCATATTCCCATAACATTCGCGATAGGGGTGATTAAGACCACGTGGAATCTCAATAACTATTAACAAAAGTAGAGGTAAGGCTTATTTGGTCAAAAATTTAATAAGTGTGACCCTAGCTTAAATTTATTACAGCGCTCGAAAATAACAGTTATTATCAAAATTTAAGTTCAAAAAGTCAGACAGAAAGAATTTGTCTATACGTTATTTGTATAGCTTTGTGATAAATATTAGCCAAGGAATAAAATCCTTAAAAAAATTTTATTTATTATTTTTTTCAAAAAAGTAAAAAAAACGGTTATTTTTAACTGATATTTTTGAAGTCAAAAATAAAAGTTAAAATTTGAGTTGCGCCATATTTTAATTGAAACCATTGTACCACTTATTGAATTATATACTCCAATATAGAAATAATATGGAGAATAAAATATACAATAATATTGTAAATGGATGGATACATGTGTACCTCAAATATTAATACTATTAAATACTTAGGTAAATGAATTCCAATAAAGCATTTTTTGTTCCTTTTATTTTCATAAGTTAATGTTTTATTTTTTTTAACAAAAAGTACCATTTGTTGGGAAAAATACTCTTTTAGTTGAAGTTCAGTACCATTTCGAAATTTAAATTTTGCAACACTGGTGCATATACCTTGGTTTTTATAAAATCTAAAAAAAACAAACAAAAATTTTGACAAATAAAAGCTTTTTAAAAATAAATATATTTTAAGCTCATTGCACACATTACCATTATAAATAAGAACATTTAAAAAAAAATTTTTTAATAAACGCTTTTCTTTAAAAAAGAACCTTTTAAAAAAATTTTGCCCGCCCCCCTAGGTTTTATTCTAGCTACGCCCATGTATGCGTGTACTGTCATCAGGTATATGTATGCCTGCAAAGTTTCATCCATTTGTATTGAGTAAAAGACGGTCAAAAAAGCATTTTACCAAAAAAAAAATGTTTGCCCCCCACCCCCTCCTAGATTTTATCCTGGCTACGCCCATATATTCGTGTATTGTCTTCGGAAATGTGTATGCCTGCAAAGTTTCATCCATTTGCATTGAGTATAAGGCGGTTAAATTACCGTTACAAGATTTGATTTTCCGAAGTGAAGCTAAAGAAAAGGTTTTAAAAATCAGATTATTTACGTCTTCTTCTTTATTTGCCAATCCGTATTTGGATATTAGCGATCATACAATTATTTTGAAGTAGCAAATTTTTTTTTTTCAGTTATAGAGAATTGTCTGTTCCTGGCTGCCTCCAGAAGTCTTCTTTCGTCTTGGTGACCTGTCCAATCTTGAATGTTTTTCAACCATGTTATTTCTTTTCTTCCTCTTGGGCATCTTCCTTCAATTTTAGCCTGTAAAATGGTTTGGGGAATTCTATATTTTCCATTTCGCATTATGTGATCCAAATAAGATGTTTTCCGTGTTTTTATATATTTTTTTATTTCACGTCAGATATTCAAACGTCTCAGCACTTCTTCATTCGAAACGCGGTCAGTCCATGGGATCTTTAATAGTCGCCGGAAAACCCACATTTCAAACGAATTTACTCTTTTTTCATCTGACACCTTTATCGTCCATGTTTCCGCCGAATATAGTAGTACGGACCATATCGAGCCCTAACAGCGAAAATAATGTAAGCGACATTATTTTCAATTTTCGTTTTTTTTAATAAATGACTTTATTGGCAACACTTGCATCATCTCCTTAAATATCATGGTCACATAATGTACCGTTACGATTTTATAGCAAAAACAATTTTAATGTAAGCGACAAATTTCATACAAAATTAATATGAAATAAAACAAAAAAGCTCTCTCCTGTAAAATTTGATTTTTGGCGCTTACATTATTTTCGCGGTTAGGGGTCGATATATAACATTTTAAAGCTAGTTTACACTATCTCACAAGTCTTACGTATTCCATAATACTTTGTGAGACAGAAATCTAATGAGTTTTGTTGCGACTGTCAAAATATCTAATTTAACATGACAGTTTGTGTTCATACCATCACAAAAAGTAAAAACACAGTATAAACACACTCCAATGATAAGTATTATTGTTTAGAAATTTTTCAAAAACCGATGAAGTCGTATGGGATGTCAAACTTTTTTCATAATACTTGTCATTTTTGTGACACATTGCATTCACACTATCACACTTTGTCATATGACTTAAGTTTTTGACATGTATTAATACAAAGTATAATAGTGTAATCTAGCCTTTAGGAAACGTATTTTTGTTGTTAGGCTTATGTCATGACTAGTTAGTGTTTTACTATCGGGGGTGTGCTGGAAATCGGAAACGTAAAACGCAAGAATTTTAAAGTTAAATTTGACAGATTTCAGTTAAAAATAAAAGATAAAATTTGACCGAAATCCTTTGGTCAAATATAAATTTAAAACGAAGTTAAAATTTGTAATATGTGCCGCATAAATTTTTTAAGTTACGAAAAATGTATTTATTAAATTGCTTATTACTGAGTTTCTGTTTTTATACCTTTCACTTAAGGCAATATTAATCTTATACCCTATAAAGTATTTATATTCTGGGTCCATGTAAGTACCGAAGTGGATTTAACAACGTCCGTCTGACCATGTGTGTGCTAAAATTGGTTTTCCAAAGACCATAGAAAATAGGTTGTTCTACACCAGTGATAACCACTCCATAGGCTCGCGAGTAAGTCAATAATCGTAGTTTTCACACAGACACGATCGGCACATCACATGTATACAACAACTTTGTTCGTTTCAAAACATCAGGCTATCCTCAGTCTCTGCGACCGCACCTAAGTACATAATATCTTTGTGTGCGTACATTCGGGGCTTGGTTAGTTCGGGACTTCAAGAAAAATTCTTGACGAAAGTACGAAAAAACAGAAGTAAAGGGAAAAAACATGTAAAATCAATTAAAATGGATAGTCATTCAGGAAAGCAAATTTCGATCTACCAAATGTTAAAATACAATTTGGTTTAAGGATTGATGTTTGACTAGTGACGTCAGAAGTCGTCGATGGCTGCGAGTGTAAGACGGCAAATCCATCTGAGGAGATCGAGTGGTTGCGATCAAAACATGTCATGGTAACCTGCCGGCCAGGGTTCGAGCCCGAGCCACGTCAAGAATGAAAGATTATCAATAACAATTTTAAATGATTTTCATGTTGTAAAATTCCTTTCTTCAGAAAAATAATTTAATAAAAATTAAATTTCATGAACTTAAGCCTAATTAAAAATTTTAAAAATATTAAAAAATTTGGATTGAAAACCATAAATAGTTCAACAAAATAACCACAATACTAATTAATTTTTAAATGTTTATTTGAACCAATAATCCGGCACTTCTTTGAGTATTGGTTCAAATAAAAAAAATAAATAAAAAGACCTCAAGCTCGACAATTTATCAATACTTGAAAATAATAAAGGTCAAATAAAATAGATATTATATTTTCAAATTTATTTTTAATTAATAAATAAAAAAATATTCTGGACGGGAATCCCGGGAATATGGTTTTTATTTCCGCTACATGGTGTAGGGAATGTTTAAATGAAAAAAATGAATTAGGAATTCACATTTTAATTAAACTCTTAGGAATATTTTAAAAAAATTATAAATTCTTTTCTCGTTTTTTTTTATTAAAGTACCCAAAACATAATATAAATTTAAAAAGTGAGTCGCAAAAAACTGTGTTTTGAAAGTCATCTGTTAAGAAAATAAATAAAAAATAAATTTAAATAAAATAAAACATGATACACAAACAATACTTATTATCGCCAACGAAAATAAAAATTTTTCGATTTTCCTACTACAAAGTATATTTCATAAGTTGGAGAGCAACACGAGAGATACACGTTCTTAATTTTTTATGTATTCCTAGTAACGGTTTACTCAGCATTACAGTTTGCAAACCACTTGCAGAATCATTCAGAGTAACAAATCCGACAATTTTAATTAAAAACTGGCTTAAATAGGTACCTAATAATATTAATTTTTTGTTGTTAAAAATTAATTTTTTTTTGAATTTAGCTACATAATATTTTGAGTGTATTCTTTTCTTATCTTATCCTCCGGCCCCATGTTTTGCCGATATTTTTACTATCGAGAAACTTCTATCGATAGTGCACTGAAACCTTAAGTATCGATATTACTGATAATCCCATTGATAGGTTTGCATCTCTATTCTCATCACAAAGGTCTATCCAATAGGTCTGCTCACTTCTACACTAATACAAAAAAGAGCAGGCATTTTGTTTGTGTAAAATTCCTTGCCGTTGTCAAAAGCTTTAATAAAACATAAGAAAGAAAGTAGTCTGTTTATATGTATGTATGTGCGGCAAAAACATAAACAAAAATATATGTATATTTACAAGCAAAATGTATGCAACTTTTGACATCGTTAAGGAATAAACTAGAGTTGCCAAATATTCGTATATTCCAAAAAAACGGCTTTCGAATACTTCAAAAAAACCGACTTCTAAAAAAATCAAGGTTTCAGTTTTGTCCGAAAAAACCGGTTTCGAATAATCGGGTTTTCGGTTTTTTTTTAATTATTTATTTAATAAAAAATTAAAACAAAACAAACAATTTGTACGTACATATGTACTCCAGAACTAAAACGTTTGATAAATGTTATGCATATTTTTTTTGCGGATCGAGATGGGAAAATGCGTTACGCATCTAACGAGTTCGTCAAGCTCGTCGTATGCCGGACTCCTTTGATACCGGCTAAAAACCCACCTCATGCCATCATTGGGGTAATACGTCACCTCGGAACCACTTTTAGCAATGCTTAAAGGTGACCCCCTATGTTGTGTTTTACCAACTCAACATTCTATGCCCGCGTCCGGGCTCCGCTTTTATTTTATGTATTAATATAATTCCCATAATTCTCCTTCTTTCCTATGCTGCTGCGTCCATATCCAGTTTTTTCTCACGGAGGACATGCTCCACGTAACTTCTTACTGCATTCCAGCTTCCTTCACTATTTGTCATTTTCAACACGATGTTTGTGACTGAAATAGGACCGATTTCTCTCTCAAGTCTTCTGCGGCGCTCCGCCCATTTACAACACTCAAAAAAGGTATGTTCAGCGTCATCCAAAACCTCTTCTTCCTCATACATGCAGAAGGGTGTGCTACATTTTCCCATGCGGTAAAGGAACACTAGAAAGTAACCATGGCCGGTTAACATCTGGGTTATGTAGTAGTTAACTTCGCCACTTCCTCTGTTAACCCACATTTCCATATTGGTAATTAGCTTATATGTCCATCTGCCTTGCTCTCCATTTCTCCATCGAAGTTGCCAATTTTGTAGGACTTCCTGCCGTATGCTCGCTTTGTTTTGTGCTTGGGCCGTGTTTTGCTTTGTGTTGAAGACCTTCCAGCGCTCCAATGCCTGAAGGTCTATGGGTATCATTCCGGCTATTATTAAGACAGCTTGTGTAGATACTGTGCGGTACGCGGACGCCACCCGCAGAGCTGCTGTTCTCTGGACAGAAAGAAGTTTTCTCGCTCAAGTCTGAGTTGCCACAGTAGGGGCCCAGATTTCAGATCCATAGAGGAGTATACTGTTACTAGCCTCCATGAGTAATTTTCTCCTGCTTGGAAGAGGTCCACCAATGTTCGCCATTAGTCTGCTTAATGATGCTGTTATCTTTGCTGCCTTTGAAGTAGCATATTCGATCTGCCTTGTGTAAGTCAGCTTCGTATCCAGTCTGATTCCAAGGTATTTGATCGATGGCTTAGTGGGGATGACAAGGTCACCCACATGCATGTCCACCACGGTTGGAATGTGTCTCCTGGTGAGCAACATCAGTTCCGTTTTGTGCATGGCCAATTGCAGGCCATGGGAATCTAGCCAGCTCCTCGTTCGGATCATAACTTGTCGTAGTTTCCGTTGGGCTTGCGCCGTGTCCCTCGCTTTGATGACCGCCGCAATGTCGTCCGCGTATCCCACAAGAAATGTGTCGTCTGGCATCTCTATCTTCAGAATCTCGTCATATGTTGCGTTCCAGAGGTCTGGCCCCAGGATAGATCCCTGCGCGGCCCCTGATGTGATTGGCATTCTCCTAGTTCCTTGGGTGGTGTCATATATCAAAACTCGGTTCTTTAGATAGTCCTTTATGATTCTCGTTAAGTATTCTGGGATATTAAAAATTGTCTCCAGAGCGTGTATCACATCCGTCCACCTTAGACTATTAAACGCATTTTTGATGTGGTTTCCATGTTGGGCAGCCTCTACGGTATGTATCAGATCATTCAGAGCCCCTTTTGTTGATTTTCCAGGTCGGAATCCATATTGCCTTCCTGAAAGACCTCCAGTAGCTTTGATGGCTTCGTCAAGTCTAGGCTTAATTAGTCGCTCGAGTAATTTGCTTGCAGTGTCTAACATGCACAGTGGTCTGTAAGTTGACGGTGATCCCCAGTCACCCTTACCCTTGCTGATGAGGACAAGTTTTTGTTCTTTCCAAACATCTGGGAATATTCCCTCTGTTAGGCAGCTATTACACATCCTAAGTAAGACCCCAGGGCGATTCGTTGCTATCTCCTTGATGACTTCTGCGGGTATGCCATCTGGGCCGGGTGCCTTCCTATTTTTAAGGGTGCAAGCAGCTAACTGCAATTCTTCGATTGTAAATAAGGGGATATCATATAAATGTTATGTATATTTCTACATAAAATGTAAGTGAGATGTAGAGATCAGTTTAATAAAACAAAACAATATTTGTTTTTATACCCACACGACAATAGTGAAGAGGGCATAATGCGTTTGTTCTGATGTGTGTAACACTAAAAAATATTGGTCCTAGACCAGCGGTAGGCCCTGTTTTGCCTGAATTACGAAGTTTTTGGGTTTTAAAATTTACTCATCGTGTTTTTTTACCGGAGCTGCTACAAATGCAAACATTTTCCTACTTAGATATTCCTTTAAATTCTCAAAACATACCATACACTTGTTTAATTATACTATTTTGTAGCTTAAAAGAAGTAGATTTAAAATAGGGAAATAAATACAAAAAAAAATTATCTAGAATTCAAATGAGTTGCGGCCATTCGATTTCTCAACAAAGTTTTTATGTAGGACAATACTGCAAAACACGTTCACTAATCGTTGAGATTGGGTTAATTGTCAGTAATTCCATGCAAAGCAGATCTATTTTGAATATTTTAGAAAATGTATCTCTGTAGTCAAAATCCTCTTTTAAGTCACTGTTTTTGACCTCTTATCTTGGGCTTGAATTTTTTAAGTTGCATTAAGCGGTTTTTATATTACAATTTACAGCTCAACTCTACTTAAGTTGAAATTTTGTAGTTTTTGTATTATGGCTTAGAACTAGGTTTACAAAAACATAAAAAAAATCAACTGAGTTGAGTTGTACACCAGCAACCAAAGCCTAATTATAAAAAAAGTCAGTGTTGTAGAATTCTTCTGCAAGTACTGTGATAAATATGTTATGTATGGTGATCACAACTAAAATACTGTTGTGAATAATGAAAGTAGTTACTACAAAATGTCATCGAATGCAAGATTATTAAAAAACTTATATAAAAAAAGTCGATTCTTCGAGACCAAAAACCCGATTTCTCGAATAATTCGCCGGTTTTAAAAACCGAATGTTAGGTTAGGTTAGAGTGGCCGGTCACAAAGACCCCGCATAGACCAAATAGGTCCTTAGCGTTACCACGTTGTACGATAGTCCACAGAAGAATATTAGAAAAAGGTCATTCCGATGTAATGATACTCAGAGTACCCCACACTCTCTTGACGAATGCCAGGAGTCTCATTAACCCAATTCCGGAGAAAAAACCGGAAAAATAGAAAAAATTCGATTTTCGAATACTTCGGAAATCGGTTTTGACAACTCTAGGAATAAACCAAATAGATATCTGGCGACTTGCGCAGGCCTATTGGATAGACCTTGGTCATCACTAATAACTTTATGCAGGTTATAGGTAATGGGCAGGCCTGCCATTTTTGCCGATTTTTTGCCCCTAAATTATCAAAGTGTCGATTTGCCGATTTTTGCTCCAAAAATGCCGATTTTTTGACTAACACGTAAAAGGCGATTACTTTTTGTTTGTTTGATAATAATACACTAACTTTAAGCGGTACTGAAACAGTTGTAACATTGAAAAGAGACAACTCGCACCTTATCAACAAGAGGGTATTTACTTAAAATTTAAAAATGTTCAGTAGAAGCAAAACAATTTTTAATTTTACATTACATTCATATGAAAAAGTCTTTTTAAACCGAACTTTTCATTACCAAAAAGAAGACAAAATAGCACGATATTTAAACAGCGGGTAGATACGAATGTATAAAAAATAAAAATTTTGAGTTGATACCCTCTTGTTGATAAGGTGCGAACTGTTATTAAGTCAGCGCTTCTACTAAAGAAAAAGGGGTTAGTTTTATTCAATATTAAATGCAGTGTTTGTAATGTGTGTTGGGTTAATACATTTTTATTTGAAAAATATTCAACTATGAAGAATTAAAGGCCAAAGTTAAAAAAGAAATAATTTTTAAACCTAAAATAATTCAGTTAAAATTTCTTTTTCTATTAGGAAAATATACAACACTTTATATTTGTGTTTGAAAATGGATAGATAAATACTTACAAAAGAATAAAGGTAAGATAAATTTATATTCACTATCAATGAATGTAATTTATGTAAATAATAATTACTTTGATAATTAAATAATTTTTTTTTTTAAATTATAACGCAATTGAGGACGATGTTAGTACATAAATTTAATAGCCAATTCTTATGTAAGGAAAATTAAATAAATTTGCAAACTTTTTGGCAAAAAATTTCAGATTTATAACGTGAACATTTTATGGCAGCATTTGGTACAATTTTTGGTCCTTCCACATTCTTCGCAAATGTGGAAAGAATTTTTTAATGTAACGGAGTTTTGATGTTCACTGGAAAATTTATCTTTGCAAGTTATTCGTTTTTTAAAGATTATTTAAAAATTAATAATTTAAACTCAAATATTTGTATATGGAATATACTTAATTATAAGAAAGTTAAAAAAAAACTTTATATTTAACTACTATTTCTTTTGATTGATTCTTTTGAAATTTCATAAGTTATAAACATTAGATAATTCTGAATTGTTCTTATTTGTAAGTAAGAATATGTTTTATTGTATTTAAAATAGGTATTTTTAATTCGCCGATTTTTTGCCGATTATTTTATATTAAAGTGCCGATAATGCCGATTTTTTTTTAAATATGTCGATTTTTTTATCAAAATTATCTGGCACCCCTGGTAATGGGTTTTTCGAAAAATAATTTGAAGGAGGTAAGGTAAAAGCATGGTGCATTAAACAGACGGTTGGTTAGCTTGCCAATCTATTCAACTTATAAGAAAACTTTGCACATTATCAGTCTTTTTTATAACATTTCTCTAATAATGTGCTTAGGTATTATTCTTTTTCAAACTTACCAATTTAAGTCATTTTTTTTTTGCAGTTCTTTAATAATTTCATAAAATTTAAAACAAATTACAATATGTATTGATAACCATTCAAAGGTAAACAAAAACACGTGCTTGCTCACAAACATAATTTTGTTGGTGTTTAAGTAAATAAACACCAATACAAAGATATTCAACAACTCATAGATACGAGCAATTTTTATTCAGCAGATATAACAAATCAGGCGTATAATAGCCGGCTAAATACCATAAAATATAAAATAAAAATAGCTAAGATGAAAAAAAATTATTGTGGACAGGAGAAGTAAATTTTCTACACATTTTAGTAAAACCTACACTGCGGCACGGGTTTAACGCAAGCGCTTCAAACAAACATGCATACATATGTAGATAGTTTAATGTCAAATAATGACTAACGTACTCATAAGAAAAGAAAAGTTTTTAGACAGTGAAAACAAAGTGTAAATAAATCAAGTAAATGTGATGTTAACAATATAAAAATTTGTGAAATTTTAACTGCGAAATAAAAATAAAACAATATAGTTAGACATCACAATTTTTTTTAAGAGAATTTTAGTTACAATCCACAAATATTATATGCCATACAGGGATGACAAAGTCAGTACAATTGTATTTTTTCCGTACTATTAACATTGCTAAAGTACGGAGTACTCTAATGACATGTTTAGTACTATTTACAATTTTAAACGCTCTATCACTGAAACTTTTTCGTCCAGGGTTGGAAAAAAAATTATTGAACTAATGTTTCCAGATATCAGCAGAATTGCCAAAGGTATATTGTCCATACCACATTCGTCGGCGAATGTGCAACGGATTTTTTTCATACCAAAATATGATAAAAACAAGGCAAAGAAATCGCCTTTATGTAAATACCGTATCAAATCAATTTTTTTAAGTATGGTCAAATTTATTACTCGGCTGAACTCTAAAAACAAACTAAAAATTATATACAAGCTAAGTGTATATTCTAGTACAAGTGAATATAAATGTACCTACATACGTACAATTTTTGTTAATCTAATAAAAAAAATACAATTAGGTTCAAAAAGAACAATTTTTTACTAAATAATGTAAAATTTTGAAAATGACATTTATCATCCCTGTTAAATGTTATCATAAGAGAGTACAAAGTTTGTATCTTTTTGTATTGTAAAAATATGAAACAATGCACAGTGGAGAGCTTTACGACATAACCTTTTTTTTTCTTTGACACAAACATTAATTTATGTTGCAATAAAAATAGAAAAATTTACAGTATTTAGAAAACAAAATTTTGAAGGATAGTGAAGCTAACAATAACTCTTTAGATTTTTGAAATGTGTGAAAATTTTGTTGCTCCAGATAAGATAACTGCCGCTTTTCAAGTTTGATTGTTAGTGAAAAAATATCTTCCCATTAAACTCAGGTTTAAATACACCTTTTCCTGTTACAGTTTAGTTTTTTTTACATTTTTTACCGGCTACTCATAGTCACTTTGAAATGGATTTCTCTTATCACAGTTCTAAAACTTTAAGATTAGATACACCTATGTATGCATATATCCATGAGTGAACTGCCAAGAGCGAAGTTTTACGCAACATGAAGTCTGGGCTGGTTTATTTGCTGGTTATAGTGGCGGGGCTACTGAACTTGTTGTAACGGTGGTTCATTTTGATAATCATAAAAAAAGGCTTTATTGCTCATTATCTTTTACAATACGCCATCAGTTCCAGGCCCTTGAAAGAAAGAATTCTATTTGAAAATTAGTTTGAAGCGAAATATCAGCAATTAATTTCTAAGTTTAATTTCTCCTGCATAATATTTTTTTTTACTATTTCTTAAATAGCACTACGTGACAAAATTTTAACAAAGTCGTGACCAAATGAATCTGAGAGCTAATCTTAGTAGAACAGTTTTTGAGACTGTTATTTGTGTTTTTAAAAAAGATGTTGTGACTGAAATGCAAATATCTTCAAAAATTTTAAACGGATTATGTATTTTTTTCTTTTTATATATAATTATATGGGCAAATCCCAGAAACAGTCTACCAACCAAAAATTTTTCAAATGAATTTGTTTTTAATGGAATATAAGACTAGATTTATAATATAATTTTTATATTAAAAAATATGTATTTCAATGATCATTAATGCAATAATTTTTACCAAATCTACCCCACTGCTGATTTTTTTATGAAATACGTGAATTTAGCATTATTTTAGGTGATTTTTGTGCTTAAAATAGCACTTACAGCAGACTTATCAAAATAAAAATTTCGTTAAAAAAAGTCGATATTCATTAGTTAAGAAATTAGTTTAAGAAATGCAATTCATAAAAATATAATTTGTTTTGTTGAAATAAATAAAATATAATAATAAAATACTACTGGAAAAACTGTAGCGTTCTTTATGTGGCGTGCGTCACAAAGGGTTCACGGCTTTTGTCAAAAAATCACAAAATTTTTTGGCTGCGAATAAGTGCGTTTAGAATTCTCTTATAGTCATTTTTCTTTTAGGAATTAGATTTCGTATACCTTATCATGCCAAATTCGCTAAAAATAAGGAAAACGCAATTCAACCTTTGAAGTTACTTCATCTTTTTGTAGCGTGCGTCACAAAACTTTGTGATCAATTATTTCGCAACAAATACTGGCTAAGAAATTATGATATATGCCATTCCTAAGTACATATTAATGTCACTAAATAATATATATAAGTTTAAGCTTTCTTTTTTGAAAGTCCAAAAAATGTTTATATTTCAATCAGAAATCGCGTGCGAATGTAGCGTTCGTCAAGCAGGATTTGCCCATATGGGGGATTTCATGTCAAGTGACCCAGTTTATAAATTGAGCTTTAGGCCCTAATTTTTTAAACGCAACGCAATGCCAAAAATAACATTGAAAGCAAAAACAATGTCAAAAATTTGTTGTTGCTTTCTACAAAAATACATTTTGCGTTTTAAAATTATCAACGCCACAAGATATGCAGCGTTTCAAAATTAAAAATTCAATATTCCTATATTTCTATAGAAAACAACAACAAAATAATGAAATATTTTCGATTTTGTTTTTGCTTTCAATATAACCGAAGCCGAGCCCGAATTTTTTGTCATTAAATCTAAACAACTAATAACAATACTTTTTTTAATCATTTATTTAATACAAAATTATACGTCAAGAATTCATACCATTTACAATTTCGTAAAGATGCAAAATCAAAAGATAAATTGCACTTTAAAGTAGTGCTGGGATACTATCGATATTTATCGATAGTTCAGATTTTACTATCGATATATCGATATTACTATCGACTGAATGTTTTTACTTAAGTAGGAAAACTTTAACTAGTTTTTTATCAGGCTACAGTTCGTTATTTTTATTACTTTATTGTACGTAAGAGGCGCACGTAATTTTAGATGACAGTGACAGTTGACAGTTTTAAAAATTGTGATGATGATAAGATCCTTTCTGAAGGAACCAAAATAACAGGGACTATAAGATATTTTATTGAAGCTTTAGATAATGTTCTAAATTGGATTCGATTCTCAACCCAAAGGGTAATCAATCTAGCGGACTTTTCCTCTAATGGTCGTTTTTTTTTATTCTATGCTCGCTATTGCAATTGCATTTTTATTTGATTTTTTTTACAGCATCATAAAACAATCTGACATTTCAGTCCCTATGCAAACATATACAAATTTCGGCATAAAGGCCTTAAGTTAGTAGTAAAAAGGCACAGCAAAGCAATCTATACTACCTGTCATTCTTGTTGTTTGTACATATTCATTGCTGTACTTCTGCGCGAATTAATAATAGCAAGTAAAAACTTGCGGCAAAAAAACTGTGTGTATAGCTGCTTTAACATGTCTTCAGGATTTAATTTAAATAACAATAATATCGATATTAATATTTTTCCTATCGATATTTTCGATAGTTTACGACTATCGATAGTACTATCGATAGTTTCCCAGCACTACTTTAAAGTAGTTCAACAGTTTTATAGTTAAAAAAATTTGATTCCGCCTTTGTGTCGATTGTAGCGGCCTGTTTTACACATTGCCACTTCACTACCAAAAAATGCTTTCTTTATCTTTCTTCGTGTGGTGCTTTCGTGTTATTTTCATTTGCCTACACATGATAATAAATATGAATTTTAAAAAAAGTTGCGTGTTCGGTAAAAATTTCGACGGAAAACGAACTTTGGCCGAACCTATTTTATTCCAAACTTCGTAACCGAACCGAACGTTCTGTCGGACAATACAAATAACAAAATCTGCCATACCTACAATTAAATCTTTTTTGTTCATAGGTGCTCGAACCTATGAACAAATCGACTGTGTTAAATATTTCACATAGGTATGTACGCTATTATGTTGCTTCAATTCAGACCGTTAAACTTATCTATTAGAAAAATAAAAAGCTACGATTAAAATTAGTATATTTGTAAAAACTTTTAATGTTCCATCTATTGATAGACTGTATAGTAAATTTATAACTATTTTTATTGTAATTAGCTCCACTGTGCAAGTATGCATATTGCAACTTATTGCACCCGATTATCAATGCATACATAAACAGAAAAATCTCATAAAATAAAGAACAGAATTGAAAAGCAAAAACCGATAACAAAATTGAGAAACTGAATGATTTTTTGGAGTGAGAGAGGGAAATAAAAGGAAATATAAGAAAAACGTAACTACCGAAGCAAAAGCAATTGAATTTATTGGATTTCTCTTGGGCTTTGGTTAGCTTGACTTATTATGGCCGCTTTAGTTTATTGTGTGTGTAGTGCATTGAATGATCTGTTTGTGTTTTCAAATGCCTACAGACGGTGTAATTATAATTTCACACAAACAATAAAGTATCTGAAATATAAAGAACGTTTAAATCTATTCTATAAATATTGTTGTGATTTCCGCGAGAATTATTATCGCAGTACAAATTGTGTCAATTTACGGTCGTTAGACAATCACCGAGGGGAGCTGCCGGAAAAAATGTTCAAGTCAAATAGAAGTGGAATCGATTTTGCAGCCATTGAGGCGTCGGCGGAGGCATTTGAAGTCATTGACTCTTTTGCGGCTAAAACACCGCATGATTCTGTAGAAAACTTCCTGGAAGCTGAAAGAATCAATACGAGTTTTCGCGAAAATTATTACGAAGAAGATATAGAAATTATTAATGGCATAGAAGCCGAGTATGAAGTAAGCAAACATTTTTTACCTAAATATTTATAGATATTATCTACCTACATATGTATTTACACATGTATGTAGGTATGTGATATCAGTTTAAATTTTAATTTTTTTTGTATGTATTATTGTCATACTTTGTAGGTATGTAAACTATCGGGTTTTCTTCGTTTTTTTGCGTTGCTTTTATATTTTGTCCAAAATTTTCTAAATTTCATGAAAAAACTCATTGTAATTGTTTTGTTCTTTTGTATTTTTACTTTGTCTTCTTTGTTTGTTTTTTTCTTGCTTTTAGCATATGATATAAGTTTTTTTTATACATACATACTTCGTTTTGACATTTTATTTTGTTTTTAGTGTTTTACTAAAAGTGTATTTAGTAGAATACTAAAGTATATTTAAAGAAGCTTTTGTGAACAACTTTATGTTAAACTTCTAACAGCTGTTTGTTTAATGTTAGTTTTTGTAAGAATTCAACAGTTATTGAGGCTTTTTCTCTATCTCTGTTGTTTTACTCTCTTCTTATGTCAGAATCAGGGCTGTCAGATATGGCGATTTCTCGCCAAACGTGGCGATTTTGAAACGTGTTTGGCGATGGGATTTCCCATTTGGCGACTGGCGACTTTTATGGCGATTTCTGATATAACTGGCGATTAACTTGGCTATTTTCAGCATTTATATTATTTCGGCGATTTTGTTTAACAACTTGTCATTTTTTGTTATTATTACTAATATAAAAAAACATATTAAGTGAATTTTATATTCAGTCACTATTTAATTCTATAAGTATGTAGGTCAAAACTCCAGTAATGAAATCGGTGAGGCTGAAGTTTACGATATTATAGACTTGTGTACTTCATTTAAGTTTTTAGCTGAATACATATGAATATAATCTCCATTTTATGTAATTAAAAAAAAAATTACAGAAACAAAACAAAATTTACTTCGGCGACATTTTTGTATTTTTTCTTAGTTTTTGGCGATTTTTGACTGAAAAATTATACTAGCGTTTTTTGTATGCAAAATTTAATTAAAAAAAAAAGAAAATTTTACAAAAACTGAACAAAATCGACGTTTGGCGATTTTTGGCGATTTCTGACATCCGGTTTGGCGATGGAGCTCAAAAAAATCTGACAACCCTGGTCAGAATTGTTAATTTTAAAAATTGAACGCTCAAGCAGGGCTGTCAGATTTTTTTTAAATGTTATCCCCGATTCTTGATTTTTTATCCCAAAAATTTTTTTTTTCATTCCCAAAAATCCCTGCTAATTACTCTTAAGTACTGTCGTAAACTTTTGTATTTGTATAGTATTTTATTTGGAAATTTTGTTTTATTTGACATCAAAATCATACATCAACACAATAAATGTTAACTTAGTTAACAAAGTCAAAAAGTTCTCAATCCAATTTATAATTTTGCTCAATTCTTTGGTACTGTTTTTTTGAGTTAAACAGATTTATCATTGAATTACTTTTAAAATGTGTATTCTAAGTAATGGTTCTAGCTATTCGTATTGCATTTTATTTCTTATTTTAATGTTAATTTAGTTCGCTGCTGAAAAGGCCTGTTGAACATACACATAACTTGTTTTTACACAAAATGGGATTCTGTATAAATTTTACAATTTCGGCGAGTGGTTAAAATTTTTGTAGTACTATTCTGCTGTTCTTTTTATCATTATTTTCATCCAAACTTTTCGGTACCGTTTTTAAACAACATTTTGAAATGATGCTCGAATACTTTTAATAACTACTATTCAAAATATCTCCAAGCGCACAAAAATTAGCAACTTTAATAGCTGCGTGAAATCAGTTGCAATTTACGGTTGCGAATCTTGGAACTCAAATCAACGCGATGCAAATGTCGTACAAGTATAATTTAACCGTTGCCTGCGTCGCATACTAAACATTTTCTGGCCAAACACCATCACAAACGAACGCTTTTGGGTGGAGTGCGAAAAAACATCAGTTGAGTATAAAATAAAAAAAAAAAATGGAAATGACGGTGGATTGGGCATGAACTGCAAAGACCTCAAGGCGACATAACCAGAAACGCAATAGACTGGAACCCTCAATACAGCCGCAGAAAACTTCGTCAAAGAACCAACTAGGTATTGAAACAGCAGAAGTCAACATAACGTTGAACGAGCTGTAATTCGTAGCAGCAGATAAACAAGAATGCAATAAAATCATTAAGGGCCTGTGCTCCTTATAGGAACCAACGTTATTTACATGTATATATTCAAAAGTCAAATAATTTTTCTAAAACCAAAGAATGTTTAAAATTCTGTTAACACTATCATAGCTTGTCAAAAATTGCTATTGCTCTTATAAACGAGTTTTCCAAGATCTTTGAATAAAGTGAATATCAAACTTTCATAACCATTTATTTCCACCAAACATCGATTATTTTGGTATTTTTAAGGACTTACAAATTTAAATTGGGGACATAAATCAAAAGTTTTATGGCAACAATGCTCAGTTTCACACTGCCTTAACTGGTTAACATTTGAAAAGCTTTTTAAAAATACTCTCAGTACCAAAGTTGCCACATTTATTTTATTTTATTTTAAAAAGGGTAAAAAACGACGTCGGTACTTACAAATTTTTTGATATTAAACAAGGCGAATTCATGTATACGGTGGTGGTGATACTACAACAAGTAACAACACCAAAAACACAACATTGTATTTTATTTGTTGCTTTCGTTGGTCTATCGGTGGTGGCGATACTACAACAAGTAACAACACCAAAAATACAACATTGTGATGAAAAGCTGAAACAAATTTATATAAAATTAAATAATAAAGACCGAATAAGAAAAAATTATATAAATAAAAAATAATTTTTGCAAGATAGCGTCAGTTTTTACGCTGCATATTCTTCGTTGATTTCTTTCGAATTATGAGTTAACATAAATTCGTTTTCCTATGCCTTTAACATACGCTGAGCTATAAGAAAGAAATGAAACAGCCATACCTAAACAAGACCGGAAAGCGTTTTCTAGTTGTCAAAAATTCTCATGCCCATACAATTTGTATGAAGCATCCCTTAATAACGTGGCGTCAACGCTTTACAATTGGAAAATCCGATTTTGGCAGCGCGTTTAATAGTGAAGTTGGCCGATTGTTAATAAATAATAGCAATTTAGCTATTTTTTTTGTCAATCTTGCGGTTTTTTCTCTTCTTTTTATTTCTATTAAGTGGGTTTTATTAAACAAGAAATTTAACACTACTGTTTGTGGAACAACGTTGACGCTCTTGTTTAGGTATTGCATATCAGCGTAAAAGCTAAGCGGAAGAAAACGTTTCGCCTACCGCTCTTGTTTAGGTACGTCTGTTTATGTCATTATTAAGTGAAAAACTTGGCTAGCATAAAGTTTGGTTTGAAACATTTTATAATCACCCCTATTCTGCGTTTCGATTCGGATCGAAATTTTCTCCGTTTTTGGTAACTTTGGTATTCTGTGCCCATGTTCTGTAACTCCCGCGTTGAGAAACTTTTCGATTGAAATGTGAGAAATGAAACAAAAATACCATAAACTGAAACGAACCTGTTTTTCTCACTTAACTGTTACTGTAACATTTATGGCGAGTAATTTCCTTACGTTACAGCTATTACACACCAAAAACGTTAAAGTAACAGTTTAGTGAGAAAAACACGTTTGTTTCAATCAAGGCCCATGGAAAAGGTCTGCGCAAGAAGCCTGATGATCATTGTTTTCATTCTTTTGAGCTTTCAAAAGTTGTTTACATACACGTTTTTTCCTTTTGCTTTGTATATGTGGTAGTAAGTTTTTGACAGCTTAAAAGCAAAAAGTTTTTTGTTTTTGTACAAGTAAGTAGACCTGATAGATGGGCCTTGGTTTCAATTAATGGTATTTTTGTTTCAGTTCTCACATTTCAATCGAAAAGTTTCTCAACGCGGAAGTTACAGAACATGGGCACAGAATACCAAAGTTGCCAAAAACGGAAAAAATTTCGATCTGAATCGAAACGCAGAATAGGGGTCAATAAGTACAAGGTACAATTTTTGTAATCTTATTTTAGTGTTAATTAATTTTTTAATTTAATTCTCTTACTGCAATTATAATTTGCTACCATTTCACAAACTTAATTTCTTTCCCACACAATTTTCTTCTTTTTTTTCTTTTTTGCTTATTTTTTTCAATTGACAACTAAATTTGACGTTTTATGTTAGCAATAACGGTCAACTAAAATGGACTAACAATTATTGCGACATAAATGGCTGGCAATAAATATTTACAACAAATTGATGTCTACATTAAAGATAACATAATTTTGACATTAATTGCAATATACATATGTCACAATATTTATCTCTGGTATAGACTGGCAGTGACAAATGTAAAAGCTGCAGTTGGTAAAATGGGAACTTTAATTTGATAAACAAAAATAAAACAATTTAAACTTATTTTGGAAAGAAATTTGTTAATAAAAGATTTCACTGGATCATGGTTTCAAAAAAACCTGGTCATAGAGAAGAAATGCTGGTGTTGATGTTTTTCAGAAAATAACGCAATTAAATATTACAAATAGGTACTAATTTTTTTTAAATAATTCATTGCATCACGTTGAACTATCTCTAGAAATAATAAATTAAATTCGAGAAATATGTACCAAAAAATTAAGGAGGATAAAATTATTTAGGTATTTCTGGGAATACAAGTTTACGATTTTAGGATCGAATTTGAACAAAATATCTGGGAGCCCTGGAAAGGGGAAGTTAATATGTATGCAAGTATATGACATAAAGCTTTTTATTGTTGTTTATTTTGGTTTGGTTCCAAACAATAATCCCTATTATACTCAACTCAGTCTAGTCGCGTTTTATTTCAACGATATACCTACAAAAATTTAATACTGTGTAGAATTTAAAAATACCTTAAAAATTACTGCACAAAACGCCAATTTACAAATTAAAATTTTTATTTTAATCAATTTCTTCTGTTAACAATTAACCAAGGAAATGACAACAATTGTTTTTCGAAACGACGGCCATAAACGATGTTCTAAAAATACAAATAACAAAAACAATAAACAAATGAAATTGAAAGAATTTCAACAAAAATCTAATAAATTTAAAATGCAAGAAAAACGAGAGAATGCAAAACGATAAATTAAATACATATAAGAAATTCCACAGCGTTGTAGGTAGTAACAAATTTGTAAAATCGATTTTTATTACAGAACAAAGCCACATGAACTGTGATTTAATAACTTCTTTTTTGTAATTTTTAATAAGCAAATAACAAGAATCTCCTTGAAATAAATGAAAGATAATTTCAAAACAAATCAATGAAAAATTTAATGCTGTGTTGAAATATTTTATTAAATTTTATTTTTTTTCAATACCTATTACTTCATTTTCAAATGATTCACTTTAGAGATTTAAATAAATAAACAAAAAAAAAAAAAAAAAAAAAAAAACAACTACGTAAATTTAAACAAAATAAAAAAAAAATATATTAAATTTTCGTGCACGTACTATGAAATAAACACTTGTAAACAATTAAGACGAGAAAAAAACAACTGCCTTAAATTAAAAAAAAAAAAATTATACCTGTATTTAATTACTCATCTCTGATTTTATTCTCTTATACATATTATAAAAGCAATTCTAAAGTCTTTGCTTAAAAACTTAATTAAAATAAAAATAAAACTAAAGTTTTAATTTTATATATCAAAACTCATAGA
This sequence comes from Pollenia angustigena, assembly GCA_930367215.1. NCBI lineage: Eukaryota > Metazoa > Arthropoda > Insecta > Diptera > Polleniidae > Pollenia > Pollenia angustigena. The sequence continues at coordinate 179,152,798 of OV884057.1, read as the reverse complement.
ATTCATCATTTTGTATTTATTAAAGATTTACATCGCTCATACGACTCACTCTACGTTACGTACATAAGGTTTTTTAGTTACAAGTTCGTTAGTGTATCATAAAACAAGTATACAAACGCGGCGACCTTATTCGATAAATTCAGTTTTAACTTTTAGTCATACAAAAACAATTTTTTTTAACGATTTTGGTCTAATTTTTTAATCGGCTTTGAAAAACTGCCAACTACAACATTAAAGAAAATAAAATCAACTCAACTACTAGAATTTTAACAACGTATCTACCACTCGCTGTACTCAAATACAAATAAACATATTTTTGCAAATACATGAGTATTTTGACTTTTCGTGATATACTGCGAAAAGCCTTTTGCTGTTGTAAATCAAATCAAAAGGCTGGTAATAATGAGGTGAGTTTTCAATGTCTACCTATACAGTAATGCAAAATAGTAAATAAATACTTTTGAAATAATACACAATAGTGAAACTCGTTTATACAAAAAAGTTAAAAAAGGTATACATATTAAACTTTTTTTTAAATACTGCATTTAATATATGTATTCTGTAATCTCTCTCGCTCTCTCTTGAATATAAGTAAACAATGGTCAAAATCAGAGTAACCGTTGGTGCTACTGAAGTAGCTATTTGCCACTTTTTCAACTGCTAGGATACTAGGTATTATGCTACTTTTACTAATTGTACCAAATGTGATACTTTTTGTAATGCTAAACACTTTTTGAGACTTTTTTAAGTAAAGATATAAATTGTTGATACTTTCTTGAATGAAGAGATACGTTTTTGAACTCTCCGTTTTATTGAAACTCCCAGGTTTAATGTTAGTTATATTATCAGCCCAATTATGAATAAAAATTCCCCGGGAGTTTTCTCCCTTCTCCCATTTTTCCTGTGTAAATTCAATTGTAAAAATGTGAAAAGGGAAAAAACTCCCGGGGAATTTGTATTCATAATTGGGCTGTATATGTATTTATATGAAATATTTATTCTTGTAATGCATGGTATACATAAGCTAACTATTGCGAATAATTTATGTACACTTGTGTACATATCAATTATACGCAAGCAAGTGCACTTGGCAAGTGCCACTTGCTTTTATGCGTATACCATGATGAAATAAATACGTACATATACTACCGTGTTCAGATATACCTTTTTTATTGAGTCGGTTTATTGACATTAGAGTTTTTTCCCCGGAGTTATTCAATTCCCGGGAAAGCGGGAATTTTTTTAATTTCCCGGGTTCCCGCTCCATATAAATAATACAAAGTAAATTTGTTTTTAAATAATGAAAAAAACAATAAGGGTCTTCATGATATCGCTTAAAATTGCCATTTGTGCAAATGGGTAAACTTGCGAGACTCGTTTCATGAAGATCCTTTTTAATTTTTGTGTAATTTTAAACAATTACTGTCGTTTCAAACTGAAACGTCAATAAAAAAATATATTAAAAAAAATAATCAAAAATATAATAAACAAGTTAGAGTGCTATATTCGGCTGTGCCGAATCTTTGATACCCTCCACCGACAGTTCGAATGTTTAAGGAGTAATATCTGTATGATGTTATTATTATCTTAAACTGTGACGATTTGTTATTAATTATGGATTTAGGCGACTAAACTGTTTTCCGGTAGAAGGGTTTATATGGGGCCTAGGGTAAATTATGGACCGATCTTCACGAAATTTCACAGTCTTTTTCCCAGTTCTATAAAACTTTGATGTACCAAATTTTGTTATGATAGCATTATTTTTTACGGATTTAGGCGTACTAAACTGTTTTCCGAGAGTAGGGTTTATATGGGGCCCAGGGTAAATTATGGACCGATCTTCACGAAATTACACAGTTTTATTTCTTGTCCTATAAAACTTTGATGTACCAAATTTTGTTATGATTGCATTATTTTTTACGGATTTAGGCGTACTAAACTGTTTTCCGGGAGTAAGGTTTATATGGGGCCCAGGGTAAGTTATGGACCGATCTTTACGAAATAACACAATTTTATTTATTGTCCAATAAAACTTTGATGTACCAAATTTTGTTATGATAGCATTATTTTTTACGTTTTTAGGCGTACTAAGTTGTTTTCCGGGAGTAAAGTTTATATGGGGCCTATGGTAAATTATGAACCGATCTTCACGAAATTTCAAAGATTTATTTTTAGTTCTATAAAACTTTGATGTACCAAATTTTGTTATGATAGCATTATTTTTTACGTTTTTAGGCGTACTAAGTTGTTTTCCGGAAGTAGGTTTTATATGGGGCCTATGGTAAATTATGGACCGATCTTCACGAAACTCAACAGTTTAATTTCTAGTCCTATGTAACTGTGACTTGCCAAAATTTGTAATGATAGCATTGTTAGTTAGGGTTTTAGGCTTAATATACTGATTTCCGGGAGTAGGGCTTATATGGGGCCTAGGGTAAATTATTGACGGATCTCCACGAAATTTCACAGCGTGATTTCCAGTTGAATAAAACGAATTGTTGCGAAATCTTATATCATTCTGTGCATTTTTCCACCATTTATGTTAGTTTTTGTAACAAAATTATCAATTTTTTTTAGGTGGTGGTTCCACATTTTGATTCATAGCTCAGATCCTATTGAACCGATTTTGCTGAATTTCAATCCCAAACTGCTTAGGATAACTACAAGCAATTTGACACCAAGTTTGTTGATTTCTTTTGAGTTTTTCGAAAGTGAGCGTGTTTTCAACAGACGGACAGACGGACAGACAGACGGACATGGCTGAATCGACTTAAAATTACTCAAGGACCCAGAATATATATACTTTATAGGGTCTGAGATGAATAGTAAAAAAGTTTCACACGGAATGACAAACTGAATATACCCTCTTCACAACTAATTTGGTGGAGGGTATAAAAAGTTGAAATCTGTGAATAATAAATGAAATTTGTTTTTAAACATGCATAAAGAAAGCCAAAACACTATTATGCTTATGTTATTACAAGAATTTAATGTTTGCGATTTATTAACACTTGAAGTTTTCATTGAAAACGGCGGTAAGCATTAAAAAAATTTGTTTGTATAAATGCACAATTGAAGAGCGCAAGTTTACGAGTCATAATTGTTGGGCAAATTTAAGCAGTATGTGTAAATGAATTCTCTTACAATTTTTGACAGTTCATTTACGAGGGCGTAAGAATGCACAGTTTGCACACATTACGAGACTTATAAACGATATCATGAGGACCCTTAATAATTAGTATTGTGGTTATTTTGTTGAACTATTTATGGTTTTTAATCCAAATTTTTAATATTTTTTATTAGGCTTAAGTTCATGAAATTTAATTTTCATTAAATTATTCTTATGAAGAAAGGAATTTTACAACATGAAAATTAATTAAAATTGTTATTGATAATCTTTCATTCTTGACGTGGCTCGGGCTCGAACCCTGGCCGGCAGGTTACCATGACATGTTTCGATCGCAACCACTCGATCTCCTCAGATGGATTTGCCGTTCAACAAAATAACCACAATACTAATTATTGTTAAAGCTAAGGCACGAGCTCTATGTGTACATTTGTCCTTCAAGTTGTGCTGAAAAAGGTCAACAGAAAAGAGAAAGACAAAGTGAAAAAACAAAAAATGTACTTGGACTTCAAGAAAAATTCTTGACGAAAGTACGAAAAAACAGAAGTAAAGGAAAAAACATGTAAAATCAATTAAAATGGATAATCATTCAGGAAAGCAAATTTCGATCTACTAAATGTTAAAATACAATTTGGTTTAAGGATTGATGTTTGACTAGTGACGTCAGCAGTCGTCGATGGCTGCGAGTGTAAGACGGCAAATCCATCTGAGGAGATCGAGTGGTTGCGATCGAAACATGTCATGGTAACCTGCCGGCCAGGGTTCGAGCCCGAGCCACGTCAAGAATGAAAGATTATCAATAACAATTTTAATTAATTTTCATTTTGTAAAATTCCTTTCTTCACAAAAATAATTTAATAAAAAAAAAAAAAAATGAAATTTCATGAACTGAAGCCTAATTAAAAATATGAAAAAAACTTTTATAAAAAAACGTAAGGTAGCTTGTTTACAAAGTAAGTAAAAGAAAAATTAATTAAAGATTAAAAGAGGAAAACCTTACGGTTTTATATGTAAATTCCATATTATTATGGCCTAGATCAGTGATAACCAAGCCCCGAACGCACGCACACAAAGATATTATGTACTTGTGTGCGGTCGCAGAGACTTATGATAGTCTGATGTTTTTAAACGAACAAAGTTGTTGTATACATGTGAATTGCCGACCAGGGCTGTCAGATATGGCGATTTCTCGCCAAACGTGGCGATTTTGAAACGTGTTTGGCGATGGGATTTTCCGTTTGGCGACTGGCGACTTTTGTGGCGATTTTTGATATAACTGGCGATTTACTTGGCTATTTTTACCATTCATATTATTTCAGCGATTTTGAAATAAAAAATTTGAACTTTTATTTACATAAGCTGAGTCAGGCCTCTCCAGCTAAATATATATAAATATATACATACATACTTATAGATTTTTGAACAATTTGTCCTTTTTTGTTATCATTACTAGTTTAAAAAAAATCTGGCTAATTTTTTTCGCATGATTTTTGTTTTATTATAATTTTAAGTGAATTATTCAGTCACTTTTTAATTCCAAGGTTTAAAAACCTGCAGTCGAAAACAAAACCTGTCGAACAAAACACAAAAATTTGTCTAAAATTTTTCGCTTTTTGATTTGGTTTGACAGCGACTATTTACATTTAATGAATTACAAGTAAAAGCAAAAGTTTTTTTTTGACCAATGACAAATGAAAAAGTGGAAGAGATGGCAGCTTTTCAACTTCGACTGCAGTTTTTTAAGCACTGCTTAAATCTAATAGTACGTATACAGGTCAAAACAATAGTAATGAAATCGATGAGCCTGAAGTGATCTTATAGACTTGTGTGCTTAATTTTAGTTTTTTTAACTGAATAAATGATCTCCATTTTATGTTATTTAAAAAAAAAATAACAGTTACTAAACAAAATTTACTTACGGCGATTTTTTGTATTTTTTCTCAGTTTTTGGCGATTTTTGACTGCAATATTATATCAGCTTTTTTGTATGCAAAATTTAATTAAAAAAAAAAATAGATTTCGAAAACTGAACAAAAATGACGTTTGGCGATTTACGACATCCGGTTTGGCGATGGAGCTCAAAAAAATCTGACAACCCTGTTGCCGACCGTGTCTGTGTGAAAAATACGATTATTGACTGACTCGCGAGCCTATGGAGTGGCTATCACTGGCCTAAATACAAGATAAAAAGATAACATAAACATAACAATTTAATTCACAAAACAAACAAAAATTGAGGTCCTCAAGATATGAGATCAAAGAGTTAGTTCATAAAAGAGATAAAATATTTTAAATAAATAAATTAACATTTTTAACGGCTTAGGAAATAACTTTCTGACATACTCATGGCCATTTTCTCATTAGGCGATTATCTTTTTCCCCAACGAAAAACTGCACATTAAAGAAATTTGGTTTTCTCAATGTCTCATTTGCTTCGATTTAATCGCAAAGCTAACCGGTACTCATCTGCCAATTATTTATTTTCCTTTTATTTGCCGTACAGATAAATTCAATCAGCTGACTTCCAACTTTTACATGTATTTTGAGTGGCATTGCCAGCTTGAAACTTTGTTTTTTGTCGGTATATTGAGAAACCCAAAATCGTTAACGGACAGTTTATCGGTCAAATAAATTTATGTTGACATTAAGTAACAGACAGTTTGTCGATACATTGAGAAAATGGCCATCAAAGTGTTAAGTAAGTCTTCAAAAAGTATATTTTTTATTTTATTTACTAATTACCGTGTTTCGAAAAATTTCGTTCACTTTTTTACCGAGGTTGGACAAATAGTTAAAAGTGCACCGTTGTAGAATGCTTTTGATTCACAATAGGTGCGTTTGAGTACTTTTACAGTAAAATGCAGTAAATGAGTAAACTAAAAAATTTTCTCTCACAAAAAGCTATTGGCCAAAAAAGTACGCGAACACAAAATTTATAAAAATTCGTAAAATAAAGGCAACAGCTGATGGCAAATAATTGAAGTGTTGAAAAATATTGACACTTTTGACTACTTAACTCGTTTTCTTATCGGTACTCGATTAAATACTTTTTATAACACGAACATTTTTGGAAAACACAAACAAACTATTTTATGTAATCTTTCATAAATGCTGTTCCGTTTGGGATGGTCTTTTCTATGATGGCCAATGTCAACAAAAAAAAAAATAAAATCAATTGATAAATTATGTCGTACTTGTTCGGAAATGCATTACTGCACTGCACCTGATCCACATATGTTATAAGCATCCGTTTGGCATCATTTTATGTGCTCCGCTGGTGTTTGCGTGGACCAGAGTGGTATTGGTGGTGCACTCATACTAATCCAGAAAAAACAGCACCATTTTGAATAGGCCGACATGACGTACGACACCTATTCAACAGCAGTATAAGACCAAACCAGCTAGAACCTTTGTCCTTATGGACCCGCTCCCGTGAGGTAGCTCAGTTACTGGGCATTGAAGAAGAAGAATAGAAAATAATTTTATTCATACCTGTTTTTCAGGTCGATCTGTTACACCAACTACAACAACAAAAGTGGCAATTTGGATACACTTGATTCAAGGTTTCCTGCAGGGCTATTTTTCTTAGTTTCAATTGTAATTTTTAATACAAGAATGTTAATCGTAATGGTCGTTTTAACATCTCTGAACAGATTACTTAAAAGAAAATTCAATAGAAAATATTCGTTATTTAACTAACGTATTTAATATTTATGGATTTTTCAATCGATCAATCAAAAATAATTGTCTCAAAATCTTGTTACACTTGCGAGTAAATTTTTAAGATCGAACATAATAAAATGCTCACTTCTCGTTAATAAGCACCAGTGTTGCCAATTTAGCCATTTAGTGGCTAGATTTAGCCATTTTTCACCCTGTTTAGCCATTAAAAAATGAGTTTAGCCATTAGCCAATTTTTTTTAGCCATTTTTCAACTTGTTTAGCCATAAAATTTTTTTGCCGTTTTTCTTTTAAAAAAATAATTTTTATTTTATTATAAAAATGTATAAAAATAAAATAAACATTTTGAACAACTAAAACGCCTTTAATTTAAATCACAACTTTTACAAATGTTGAAAATCGCTCTAAACTATGACGCTGAAACATCTTTCAAAATAAAGGAACAGTATTCCACTATTTAATTTATAAAATCGATGAAAACAAGCATCGCTGTTTCTTTCTGGTTGCAAGTATTTCAATAAAGGGATGCAGGCGGTAACAAATTTTTTTTAGAAATTTCAGAATTGCCTATAAAGTTGCTCTTTTTAGCCAAGTAAACATCGTTATAAGCAATTTGAGAAAGAAGGTTAGATTAAGCAACCGTTAATTCGATTTTATCAATTAGGTAAATATTTTTACCATAACAATACAATATTTATACCACCACCACAATAGTGAAGAGGGTACTATGCGTTTGTGCTGATGTCTGTAACACCTTAAAATCGGGGTCCTTAGCCCACCTTTACGTAACCGATTAACTCAGAATCACTTTCTGAGTCGAATTAACGATGTTTGTCCGGCTGGGTGGCTGTCCATGTAAACATTGTGCGTAAAGTACAGGTCGCAATTTAGAGATTATTTGATAAAATTTGGTACAAAGGTTCTAATGTGGTGTAGGGTATCATAAAGTCGGGTTTAACCTCTTTCTTACTTGTTTTTTATTGTAGATCTGAACTCAAAAGTCGTGATTATGATTTACCTTTAAATTATTGAAAACTTATGATTATTTGAAACTAATGAGTGAGTGATTCCTATCAGATGAACAAAAACGACATCGAAATTTTCGATGATTTAATTTTTTAATATTTATTTATTTTAATATTAATTTACGTTTATTCTTATTTAACAAATTGATCTTAACTCACAATTTCATCGTAAACAACTTTAAATTAATTATTTCTGTTTTGTTATTGAATTTTAATGTGTTTTTAGCCATTTTTTCCAAAGATTTAGCCATTTTTGGTCACCAAGTTTTGGCAAAACTGATAAGCACCAAAAATTTGATTTCTTTTTGGAACAATTCTTGCCGTTTATAAGCCTTTAACGATTTTTTGTATCCCAACTTGTGAACAAACACATTATTTTATGCTGAATTATTTCTCTTATATGCATAAAAAATATACATAACACAATTTTAAGAAATTGTTTTGAAACCCTTTAGCCATCGTTAGCCATTTCAGGCAATTAAAAAAACTGCGAGTTTACAGAAATCATTCAAACAAAACTAAGTTTACTTATTTTTAATGAAATATCGAATAAATACAACAGGCGCATTTTATGCAAGTAAAACAGTTTTTATATAGGTATTATGCTAATGAATTTAAGCGAGTTTTGTATTTAACACTGTATGTGCATAAAAGCGAGAAGCATTTTTACTTTAAAACATAGTGATAACTTCTGCATTTCTCACATTTAATACAAGCGTGCTGTAATTATTTCAATTCGTAGCTAAAAATCCAAAAAAACGACAAAAAAAAAATAAAAAACGGAAAATTCAAACAACACTTGTTAACATAAATATACAACACAGGTTATCAAAATTTCTTTAAAAAGTCATTGGCTTTAACGATAACAAAGCGTTATATGATTGTAAAAATTCGAAAAAAAATATTAAATTACTTGCGTGTACAGTAGCCACCCTAATCTGATGACAAAATTTAAGTGTTAAAAACAAACACTAAAAAAATGAAATAAAAATTTCGAAATTTAACCAAATAAAGCTGTGAACATTGGAAATTTTTTTATTATTAAATTATACACTTATAATTCGTTTTTGTAGAAACAACAAAAATTGTTAACTTTTGACAGACTTCAATTAGTAATTTCACCCAATTATTTAAATAAATAAAATTAATTAACGATAACGTCATTGTTTATACGCAAGATATAAAATATTTTCTTGAAATTTTTTTATTATTTAAACGATTTATTAGTTTCTTCTATATCAATCAAGCAATTAGATTTGCTTTAGTCAAAATTAAATCAATTCATTAGCGAACAATTTTAAAATACAATTAAATATATAATAAAGTAAAAGTTTGTGTTTCATAATTATTTTGCTTTTGCTTGTGCAAAATAAAAAAATACAAACAATTTTTCATAGAAGCGAGTGTGGAAGGTGTATCTTATCTTTTACACCAAAGAGACTAGGCCTTCTATGAGGCATTCTTTAGCAGTTAGATAAGAATAGTAATTCAATCAAAAAAATTTTAAAGTAGGCCTTTAACAAGGTTTTTTGAGTTTTCCTGCTGGATATATGTACACTAGGGTGTCCCAAAATTTTTTTTTTTGTAAGAGGCTCAAGCATAATTTGAAAGCTTATAGGGTAAAGTATTTTTGATTTTTTTTTTTAGAATTTTCGGAATAGGTTTAGAGGTCGCGCAAATGGAGTTTTCATAAAAAAACGGAGTTTTCGGTCATTTATTTAACTTTACTCATAACTTGGTTAATACCACGAGTTTCTTTACTTTTGAGGAAACAGATTTAAAGAAAAGTATCCAAGCTTTATTCCTGTGTGAAAAACTAATAAGTTTTGGTGATGAGTGTACTCATTAAGATACCCTTAATTACAATTTTTCGTAATTTTTTAACAAATTCTGTAAATATACGGTTTATTACTTTTCAAATTTAAATGAAAGGTATTAAAACTAGGGACGCGATTTTGAAAACCGATAAGTTCGTAACAATTAAGAAAAACAAAAATGGAATTTTGTCCTACAGTTTCCGAGTTACACTATTTTTATAGTTTGTACCTTAAAAATGGTGATACTTTTTTCGTTATAATTATTGTATATTTCAATAAATTTTTATAGTTAGGTTTTAACTGTCATTAACTTCTGACATTTATTGATCTGAATCGTTACACGCTGACATTTTCACTTTCTATTTTATGTGTGCTCCAGGGGCTATCAATCGGGCTCGCTGAATGATGAAAATTATCTTTTCTTTGAAAATATGCATTTTCCGAAACCAGTTGCAATCTTATATAGACAAATCAACAGTTGATGCCTTGCTTGAATTAAGTTCATTTATTTTAAGAATATGTATCAAGGCACTGGCCCTTGATACGCTCCTCTCAATGATCTGAGCCTATTAAAGGAATTGGATAGTTATAAAATTATTAATAAAGCCGTTGAAAAAGCCTCGCTTAAAACTATTCTAGGTCATCAGTGGTACTTAACTCCGAAATTGGCTGCCTAAGCGTTTTTTGATGAATGTATCGACACCAAAACTTTGCACTTAATGACAAAAAAAACTTGCAGATACTCCATGGAGCGATTACGAAGTAGCAAATGTAACTTTAACAGAAGAAAAATCTAGAAATAAAGAAACTCAACAATTTATTTCAAAAGCCAGTCTAACTATTTTTGAATTTTGCAATATTTCAATCGATTTTTTAAAAATAGATCCAGAGAATTGGAAAGCTAACAAGTAATTTCAAGAGGCAAAGAAAAAAGTTCAACAATTACATGTGGTAAATGATGTGGTAGAACGAGGTGTGGCTTTGGCTAATACTTATATTAATGTCACAACTTCTGAAACTGATTACCAGAACTTGTTGCAAGGTATAGAACTACATCGCAAGAACCTCAATAAATGATTTTTCACAGAGCTGGCAAACAGCTTATAATAACATATACTGGGTATAAAGATAAAAACGGGTATAACTCAGGAATGGTAGGAACAAATTTAAAAATTGTTTATTCGTAATAATTAGAATTAATTTGTCTTTCAAATTGCATCATTAGTTTTAATACCTTTCATATAAATTTGAAAAGTAATAAACCGTTATTTACAGAATTTGTTAAAAAATTACGAAAAATTGTAATTAAGGGTATCTAAATGAGTACACTCATCACCAAAACTTATAATTTTTTCACACAGGAATAAAGCTTGGATACTTTTCTTTAAAACTGTTTCCTCAAAAGTGAAGAAACTCGTGGTATTAACCAAGTTATGAGTAAAGTTAAATAAATGGCCGAAAACTCCGTTTTTTTATGAAAACTCCATTTGCGCGACCTCTTAACCTATTCCGAAAATTCTAAAAAAAAAATTCAAAAATACTTCACCCTATAAGCTTTTAAATTTTAGTTGAGCACCTATGAAAATCACAAAAAAAAAAAAAAAATTTTTGGGACCCCCTAATGTACACACATACATACCACTGTAGGAATCTTACAATTCTTAAATGTATTGTCTCATTGGCAAAATTGTACCAAATAAAAAGCATACATTCTTTACTCAATAAAAACAAAACAAGCAAGAAAGTATAATTAGTCGAGCCCGAGCACCCTACACCATAGTATATAAGGACAAATTTTCGAAAGTGTACGTTATACGAAAGGGGGCTTTTATAAAACTTATGGTTAATTTTGGACCTACCAGTACAACATTTTATCAGGACATAGCAGCTATTATGAAAGTAACTGTCGCTAATTTTAATATCAATGCCAACATTTATAGGAAGTTATGGCATTAAAAGCTATTTTGGAGAGTAGTATTTTTATGTAAAGCAATCGTCAAATTCCAATGAAGTTTGTTAAGATGATTTAGATCTATATATTAACGTGAAAAGATGGTTTGTATGGGGGCCATATGAAATTATAGATTTTCACCATTTGCAGAAGGCTTTGTCGTTGTGAATTGAAACCTTAGTACAACAATTCATCGAATTACCTTAAATATAGCGCCCTGTAACTTGCGCACAAGCTCACATCGAGAAACAACCAGCCGGACTGAGGGACATCGTTCAATCGACTCAGAAAGGGATTCCGAGTCGATCGGTAAACTATTTATATTTTTTAGTGCCACACATAAACGCATAATACCCTCTTCACTATTGTGGTGTGGGTACACAAAATTATGTAGAAGCAATATGTATCTATTCCTGTTTTTTCTCAAAGGCAGTCAATAACGTAGGCGCTTGGTTGACTGTTACTACGTTTATACGCACCACTTATTCGCAAATAAATATATTGCAAGTAGAGAATATTGTCGCATAAAGAGTGAATTAAATTTTTATTTGCGAATAGCTCATGAAAACAATTCCTGATTAACGACACTATTTGTAAATAAGATTTTAAGCATTGCCACACTTTTAACCGTTTTACGTTTTTATTTCGATGTGGCACATTCATATGACAACAAAAGTAAAATTAAATCAAAAATGTGCAAATAAATTTAAAAATACACAATAATTTTTGATCTTTTTCATTTAAAAAATAAAAAGTTTATATACATAAAGTGCTACTAAATGAATAAATTTTCCATCTGGCATCACTTAAAAATAATAATTTTCATTAAGAAATAGACATATAAACAATAAGTGAGTTAATCGCAAATAATTTTTATTCGCGAATGGGCTACGTATAAACGTAGTATGTGCCACCAAAATAATATTCAAAAGTGGCGAGTTAGAAACACTTGATCCCAAGCTTTCTACAGGGATACGAGTGCATATACTTCTGTATGCATGTAATAAATATGTTAGTATAGCATCATGAACATAAATAACCAATAATGAAATTTTTGGTAGTTCTGGTCATGGCTGGAGATAAGCAATTAGAAATTGTATTATTGAAAAGAAATGTGAGTGAATCCACCTCAAAGATATGATAAAACTTAGTGGATATATATTTTTTTAATTGTACCAGAAATGGATGAATTGTACTAATAAAGTTTCGATTGTACCAAATTTGATACAAGTGTACCACAAATCCCATCAGTTACCCACATTTGAAGAACCAAAACACATGAATTTTAGAACGGGTAAATTTCTTAAATAAAGCCAACATTGTTGAACCCAGGGGTCTAAAAACTTGCGTGAACATGTTGTTTAATAAAACGAACCATAACCAATCCAAAACTTGGTTCTAAATTTTTGAGTAGTTCCGTCCGTTAATCCCTTACGACACTAGGACCGACTTCATTAACACAGTATTGCAATGCAACACTAAATGGAAAAGCTTCGAAAGCTGCACAATTTTTCTGTAGACAATGTTTTGAATTCCTAATAGCATGGTAACTGTATTCACTGCACAATGGTTGAAAAATGTGTTCATTGTTTTTGTTTGTAATGCCTTTTTAACGCATTTGTTTTTGTGATGCTTTTGCAATACTGCGTTTATGAAATCAGCCTTCATCTTTTTATTTATTGAAGTGATATAGAGCTCATAGAAAGAAACAGTAAATGTTGGAAAGAGCTAACATATGTATAAACTATGTATTTCTGTACTTATGTTTTAAACAACAGACATTTTTTTTAATATTTTTAAATTAACTTAAGTGAACTTTGTAGGCCTGATCTTTATTAATTTAGGAAAATTTGTATGTACCTACGATTGTTAATTTTTACGCGTGCTTGAAAACACAAGTATCTAAGTATTTAATGCTTATATTATCTTCAAGGTTTGAAAAACCGCATATGGAATAATTGGCATATTTGCATTTTGCAGCTTTTGTTAGATATTTTTTAACACTTTGTTTGAAATCTTTTCTTATATTAAGTTTGTTTTTTAAAAATGCAAAAGTTAATGAAAAACAGATCTCAAAGTGTAATTAGACATCAAGCTAATTACACATGGGTTACACACGTAAGTAGAAGTTACACACAATATGTGCAATTACACATGGATTGGCAACACTGGTTTTGTGAGACCCGAATCGATAGAAATCGACTAGAATAGAAATAAAGGAAGAACAAAAAACCTACTTCAGCAGTAAAAAAAACCCACTCTATGATTGTGTTAAGCTTTGTATAGACGGTAGTCAGATCTAACAATATTGTCAGTAAAATGTGTTGAAAATGTCTTTCAACCGTATGTACTGGCAGTTTTTGTTCTTAGCGTTACTTAGCGAAACCGGTACTTGTTATACCATAAGAAGAAAATTCTTGCGCCCGCCCAAAGGCCGACCATACGGAGAAGCTTTAGTTAGCGAAGCCGGTCTTTGTTATACCATAGAGGAGGATATGTCCTTGCGTTCGGCCGAAGGCCGGTTTTGTAGATAAGCTTTTGGTAGCGAAGACGGTGTTTGTTATACCGTAGAGGAGAAAATCCTTGCGCATGGCCGAAGGCCGGCTATGCAGAGATTCTTTAGTTAGTAACGCCGGTCTTTGTTATACCATAGAGGAGAAAATCCTTGCGCCCCGCCGAAGGCAGGCTATGCAGAGAATCTTTAGTTAGCGAAATCGGTTTTTGTTATACCATAGAGGAGAAAATCCTTGCTCCCAAAAGTGTTTTCGCTATATTTTTAATATAAACAGCCAGAGAAAAAACAACAAAACAATTTTTAAATAAATTAGAATTATATTAAAAGAAAAAAATTTTATGGCTATGTATGGCTTTATTTCACTCCTTACATGGAAATAAAGCCATATGGCTTTATTGCACAGCGTCATATTTTATACGATAGGATTCCGCTTGCCTCCCAAAATATCCCCAACATGTTTTAGTACCGAAAATCCTTAATTTTTTAATGAAACTGTTTTAAATTTTGTATTAACCTTGTCTCCTATATCCCCTGGAACACCGGACATTTTTCTTAAGGTTTCCATAACTATATTCACTTAGAAAAGCAATGAAAGATTTTTTGTTTCCAATTTTGTTACAACTTCTTGTAAAACTCCAAAGTTTCCAGAAATTAACAATATTTGATTCCGCAAATCACTTTCATTCCAATATATACAGAGAAATTCTTAAAAGCTAAAACTATGTATATTAAAAAAGCAAAAACAAAAAAAAAAAAAAAAACTATACCAAAACAGAGAGAAGGGGAACTAACAGACGTTTCTTTATACAAAAACTATATTTAAAAAGAAATAAGACGTTACAAAGTATGATGGTAAAAGATGTTGCAAACTGAGGAATTTGATCGTTAGACTACAGCTATGGAATTTTCGAGAGAAAAGAACTAAAACAAGCAAATAATAAAATGCGTTGATAACAAGAAAGAAAGTATAGTCGGTCAAGCCCGACCATATGATTCCCTACACCACAGTATTTAAAAACACACCATGCTTATGTGTCTATATAAATATGGATTTATCTATATTTCTAAACTTCATTCAAATCGGTTTGAAAGTATGTGAGAGGTAGAAATTGCCCCCTACCTCCCCTTGCTCCTATTTTTAAAGAACTTATAACTTATGTGTACATATAGATATGGAAATATCTATTTTTTAAATTTCATTAAAATCGGTTTGACAGGCAGAAATTGCCACTATCTCACCTCGTGGTCCAATTTTTTAAAAAGTGCATACCTTTTGGTCCATAAATATGGTTCTATCAATGTTAAATAAATTTCATTAAAATCAGTTTGATAGTTTCTGAGAGGAAGAAATTTCCCCATATATTCCCTCGTGGTGCTACGATTCAACTCATTTTCAACAGACTTGGTCCTTGTATAATATAATAAGAGCCTATGTACCGATTTTTATCAAATTATATCCAAAATTGCGACCTGCACTTTGCGCACAAGGTTACATGGATAGCCAGCCAGCCGGACGGACATCGTTAGTTCGACTCAGAAAGTGATTCTGAGTCGACCGGTATACTTTAAAGGTGTTACACACATCAGCACAAATACATAATACCCTCTCCATATTGAGGTGTGGGTATAAAAAGGCTTAATACTAAAAACTTAAACACATAAAAATTATATACAACACTATTAAAAGTACGTTACAGTACCGATAAGACAGAGTTTCATAAAAGTATAGTCGGTCATATCCAACTCCACAGCACATATTTAAAACAAACTTTCGAGAGCGTATGGCAATATGAATAGGGTTCTATGTTTTAAATTTCATTAAAATCGGTGTAACAGTTTCTGATAGGCAGAAATTTACCATATCTCCCCTCTTCCGGAAAGCAGCTTGTATGGGGGCCATATGAAATTATGGACCGATTCGCTCTTGGGCCAAATAGAACACATGTACAAAATTTCATTAAATTATCTTTAAAATTGCGACCTGTACTTTGCGCACAAGGTTACATGGACAGCCAGACAGCCAGCCGGACGGACATAGTAATATCGAGTCGGCAAGTGATTTTGAGTTGATTGGTTTACCTTAGGACCAATATTTTAAGGTGTTTCACATATCAGCACAAATACATAATACCCTCTCCACTCTTAAGTGTGGGTATAAAAACATACAGAGATAACATTAACCAGAGTTGATACAGCACAGAAATGGTAGATTTTTTAGAATTTTAAAAAAAAAAAGTTGCACATAAAAAAAAAATAATAAGGATTTTTGCAAAAATTTATTAAATAAATTTTTTTTTCGTAAGAAAAAATGAAAAAATATCTTCAAATGGCAAAATAACTAAAAATAGCCGATATTGCCCAAATAAACAAAAAAATAATTCCTAACAAATATAGCTCATGGGCTTGGCAGTATTTGAAATACATGTACATATTTGAATAAAGAAAAATTGAATGAGAAAAATACAAAATACGTATTTGTATTTTAAATAAATGACGTACAAGTATTTTGTATTTTATATACATATAATAAATAGAAGAAGTTTTTATTTTGTATTTTAAATACATAAGAAGAAAGGCAAAGAATCAAAAACTTGCAATTTATACTCTAGAGGAAAATAACAAAAAACTTAACATGACACCTGGAAATATCAGAAGTAGAAGCACCAGTAAAGAAGACGGTGATTTTGTGGTTTTCGTAGATGGGGACGATGGTGAATCTAGGACATCAAATTTGGAGCTGGAATTTGGAATATTGAGAAAAGATACTATCACTCTTGACAGATATCCAAATATAAAAAGAGTGTTCATAGAATAAAATATAAGTTTGTGGTTATTAGGACCTGTAGAAAGATTTTCTTCAACAGGTTTTATTTATTCTCTAACAAGAAACTGGTTGTCTGATGCTACATTCAAAAATCTGATATTTATGAAAGGAAAGAATTGTTTTGTTAATTAGTTTTATCTATCGTGTTTTTTGGTTTGAATAAAAATGGTGTATTTTGTATTTTAAATACATACATTTACATGACGTGGAAGTATTTTGTATTTGAAAAGCCGTGTAGCAAGTTACTTGCGGAAGAACTTCTGCAAGTTCTTCCCGGAGTGTTTTCACTTAAAGCAAAACTTGCGGAAGTTAACTTCCAGAAGTAGTTTTTAGATCTTTTTACAACGAACTTGTGCAAGAAAGAAGAAAAACAACTTCCAGTAGTTTGTTTTTTAAGTATGACAGTGTGAAAATGTCTTGTGGCCAAATAAGATTGGCAGCTGCAATTGCAGCATATATAATTAAAAAGAAAAAGCAAGTTAAAAAAAAAGAAACAAAAAGAAGTGTTTGGGTGAAAAAATTGTTAAGGCCATTTGCGCTCTGCATAACTGTCAACTAAGTCGTAATTCTCAATATGCGTTATCTATAACATTAGATTCTTCTGTCTGCAATGATCAAGGAGAGCGCTCTAGAGAAGAGATACCAGAATGGAACATGTTACCACTGGAACCACATACTTCACGCAGTCAAGCACAAGAACCGAAAAGTGTTCGTGAAGAATTTGCTGTCTATTTTATTTCCCCAGAAGGAGAAGTCGAGTGGCAATATGGGCATATATAATAAGTACATACTTATGTAGAAGTGAATATAAAATACAATGAAATATACATATGTATGTATTACTTAGTATATAAAAATTTAAACAAAAAAAAAAAAAAAAAAAAAAAATTAAATTAAAAAATGGTTTATCGATTATCTTTGGTCGAACAATCGATTTTTTTTTCTTGAAGTTTTGACAATATATTCAAGAAGTTTTGACAATAAACAAAACATTATACACCTGGAATAGACTTTTCACAGGCAAAATTGCGTTAAACTACAATCTACAACACTACGACATCCTGTAAATTGGAAAATGTGTATTTTGCTGTACTTACCAAATTATCCTCAGTTTCTTTGGGTACATAAGTTGACATCATGTATTTCAAGGCATTATAAAAGTCCCACTTGCTTTCATATACATCTTTCGTGCCTTGGCCGCTTTTTTGTCCTTTCCTTTCTTATTTCTTGACCAAACTGCGTTCGGAGGTTGTGCAATTTCCTTTTAACCTCTTCTTCAGGCACGTCTATGTCATTGGATACTTCTTGTTCTTCAATTAAAACAAGTATTTTTTCAGTACTCCAAACGAATTTACTCCCATCCATTATCATAAACTTCTGCAAGTTTTCAAAACACTTGTAGTGGCGGGAAGTCGTGCAAGTTACTTCCAGCAAATAACAAACAGGTGTTTACACTTGTGCAAGTAACTTCCGGAAGAAAACTTGCTAGTGGACACACGGCTAAATACGTACAATAAATGGAAGTATGGGTGAGTTCCAAAACATCAGTTGCAAAGCAACTCGCTTTTTTAAGTGCTTTCTACCAAGCAACCGTGAAAAATTTTACAATGTTATCTGTACCAAAGTTCACAAAAAACAATATCGATGCGTACACAATAATCAAACTAGATATAGTTAAACTCAATGATACTTTTTTGACTTTGACTGCAAAGTATTATGATGTTTAGGAACTCAGCCTATTTTGTATTTTAAATACACGAGCAGCAAGTATTTTGTATTTTAAATACCGCAAACCATGTATTTTGCCCAACACTGCATAGCTCATTTTCTTTGTTTTTTTATGATCGGAATTTGTGTTCAATCAAAATCATTCTATCTTGTAAACCAAAAAATAAGCATTTGCTTTTTTTTTTTTTTGTTGGCCTATTGATTACATTTTCCACTCTTACAATTTCTCTTAAGTAATATATCATTTTGACGTGATTAGTTGTTAAGAAGGGAAACAATTGACAATAACAAATTTTAATGTATTTCATTAATACCCCTTATTTTTGTACTCATGTCATTTGTAATGTGATATTACTTCATTTTAGTAACTAAAGGACTTAAAGTCATCGATACTGGCACGTTTTCATGGCAACATAAAAAAGTCAAACTGATTAAATTTCTTTAGCTTTTTCATTGCTGAAGGTTTTATGATATTTTTTTTTCAAGTACCACACGAATGTAGTAAAAATCTAGGACAATAAATGACGAATTATTGCAGATAAAATATGATGTAAAATGAGTTAATTGAGTAAAAATCAAGATTACTAATTTTTTGTGCATAGATATATTTAAATGCCCATATAACATTATTTAAAATATAATATGTAGAACCATATTAAATTAAATAAAAATAGAATAATTGAGGCTTATTAAACATTTATCAACAAGTCTAATAATATAAATTTAATTAATAACGCGGGTAGTCCCATTATAATTTAAAAATATTTACTTTTATGTATGTAAGTAGCTACAATTTACTCGAATGTGTTTTTTACTGTAATGTTTTTGCTTTAAGTAATAGTTATTTATTAAATTTTATTGAAAGAACTAGAGTCATTAAATTCGGAATATCAGAAAGCAAAGACAATATTTTCATAGAAAATTATTTGAAAAGTATAACAACGTTAAAGTGCTCTCAATTCTGAATGGTAAAGAAAACTTAAAAGATAATTTGAAACATATTCGTTGCATTTGTAGATATTTTAGCATTTTAAAATTGTTTTAAAAAAGTTAAAACTATTCAAAAAAATATATCAAATAAATCAAGCAAAAAAGTATTATTTAATTCAGGGATCGTTAATATTTACTAGTTTTGAATAAAAATAAAAACAAGAAGAAAACATCGGAGATCCAAAACTAGAATTTCTATTGTTTTCCACTACACTGATAGAAAAGGCGTTATAACGCTGATGTATTTTGACCCCATGATACTTTTCATCATGGTGATGTCAACCTTAACATCACTTGGCCAAAGTGTCATCAGGGTCAAAATGAAATTATGTCATCAATGGGATAATAAATCGGCATCACAGATATGACGAACATGTCCTCAGTGCGATGACGCAGTTACATAGGAGAAAGGACACATTAGCATCAATTTAATGACAGTTTGTCATTAAGTCAAAGTCATTGGAATTGACTTAAGTCAAAGTGAGAGAATATTACGACCTTTGTTTACAGCAGTACTCTCAATAATAAGACACCAGCACCATGCCCAATACGGTTTTCGCAATCATTCTACTTTAAAAATTTGCTGTATTTAACTAAATAATTTAAAAAAAATAGAATATAGGAATTTTTGCTTCTTATAATACATTGTAATCATGAAAATAATGTTAATAATACACAAAATGTGGCATCGAATTGATGTCACTATAGTCATAAAATATATGACACGTAAAAATGTCAAAATTGGTCGAAGACGTTTGTCATTGGATTGATGTTACTTTTTGCATCATTGATGCCATTTGTAGCAACATTGATGTCACAATTCTGATGTTAGGGAATCACCAATATGAAGATGCATTTTTCTATCAGTGTATACATACACAGAAAAAATTGAAAATTGTCTCTCATCATCCAGTTTATAGAATCAAGCAAACAATTTTACCTTTTACCAAAATTATTATATTGATTACTAAAAATTGAAAATTGTGAATTTTTTTCCAATAAATGATATTTTTAATTTTAATTAAAAAAAATGATGAAAAAGCTTTGCCATATCAAACAATATGTTAATTGATTTAATTAAATATGGGTTAGGTTTTGACAATTTCCAACAGCAATTCTACAAGTTTAAGTTAGTTTATTTTAAGTGAAAAAATCAATCAAATTAATATTTTCATTAAACATGTATTTCAAAACAACTAAAATGTAAATTAAATCAAAATTATTTTTTAAAATTTTTTTCAGTTCAGTTATAATTACCTATCAGTTGTAGCCAAAGTATATTTATACCAAGTACATGCAAGTCTACAACAAATCAACAATAAAAAAAAACAACATTAATTTTGTTTGTGTAAAAACATTTGAAGATTTGATTTGTAGCTATCAAAACATATCAGTGGTATTCACACCGAGCTTGTTAGTTTGTTAGTCATTAATCGTACTTCTTTACACGCACTTTGTTTTTGTATATTTGATGCGCTACCGGATTAACATTTAACAAATTAACGACACGGCACCCCTGATGAAATGGTTGTTAGTTGGTTACTCACAATCAGCTGTTGCAGTTTCTAAATAAATATAATAAAAAAGTCATTTGTGATATATTTCTAAAAAAATATTTGTGTTTTGGCAATTTTCGTGTACATTGGGAGTAAGTATATTAATTAGATGAATAAATCAGCTGTTTTACTACGAAAGTTACCAGACTAACAAAGTTTTAAAAAGGGGGTCGTTTAAAGTTGGTAACTTTAACAAATTAACAAACTACCTAGTAACAAATTAACAAGTTCGGTGTGAATACCACTATTGTCAACTTTAAGTTAAAGTAATACGTTTTAACTGAACTTAGAGAAATTGGGGGTTTATTATCACATTAAATTAATTAAAATTTCAAAAGATTCTGTTATTCGTGCTTAATTCCCAGTTTTTATTCTTGATAAAAACACTTGAAATTTATTGTTGATGGGATAAGCTATTCCTATGCGCATTTCACTGGTTGCTTAGGCCAGATCATCAGGAAACTTCATCCATAAAGATTTTATAAAAACTAAAGATATTAAACCAAATAAAACTGTTAAACGTATAAGACTTATAGCAACAGTTTTACTTGTAATAATATCAAAGTTTAAACAAAACACATCAACAATGAACAGTGGGTTTATCTCAGCTTACATTCCCCATTTGGTTTAATATCTTTAGTTTTTCTAAAATCTTTATGGGTGAAGTTTCCTGATGATCTGGCCTAAGCAACCAGTGAAATGCGCATAGGAATAGCTTATCCCATCAACAATAAATTTCAAGTGTTTTTATCAAGAATAAAAACTGGGAATTAAGCACGAATAACAGAATCTTTTGAAATTAAAATTTTGTATTCCCAAAAATTTAAATTACTTTTTGATAATAAACAGGCAAGTGCACGGCCTAAAAAAAAAACACTTATGGTGTTTTCTTTTCTAAAAAATAATGATGCATTATAGTTGTGTAATATATTTATTAGGTTACACGAACACTTTCAAAGTGATACATTTTTCTAAATTACAATGGAACAAAATAATAGCTACGTCTTACACTCAACACTAATGTGTATTTAGCGTATTAAATATTGAATGCAAAGTTTGTAATAAAAGCGATATTCACCACGCTTGTAGCAATTTTCAACATTAAATTTTCTTACAATTCCAATAAGCGTTAACAGCACTGATTTTCAATAATTAATGTCAGCTGTTGTTAAACATTTTGCGACAAAAAAAATATAATAAAAGTAAAACAAACGAAAAACAAAAAGTTTTTATATCCATCCCAATAGAACTAAAAATCACAATATAACGCTAATTGTCCGCAAACACAAGAAAAAAATACTTGCTTGCATAAAAAAGTACTTTACGCAGATGCAAAAAAGGGTATTATCTCACACTCAGTTATAACTGAGGGTAAGAAATGGAACAAATTTGCCATTTCCCTGCAGATAACGAGACTAGTCCATACATGCATGTAAAGAGTAGTCCATAAAGGAGTAGGAGTACTCCAAAACTACTCCTAATATATGGGTAAAAGGTGGTCCATTTAACATTACGATGTCCTAGGAGGGGACCATATAACCCACCGAAGTAGTCCCTAAACTACTCCATGGAGTACTAAAGTGGGTTAGTTTTAAAAGTACTCCATGTTACTAAAGTATGGAGTACACTTAAGGGGTAGTTTAAGCTTTTTTCTTCTTAATTTTTTACTAATCGCCTTTTGTTGTGAGTACTGTAGTCTATTATTGCTATTATTAAATATATTTACTTGGTATTTTAATTTTTTTTTACCTTTTCTCCATAAATTTCACAAACTTTCACTTTTAAATAAACAACTAATAATGGACACCATCAGAGCTAGCAATGTGTAATACTGTAAACTATAGAAAAGTATACATCATGCAGTTGTTGGCAGCACTGCATGTTAATTTCTTATAACATGGTCCATTCTACAGTACATTGGACCATGTTGTAAGTAGTCCATTTAAGCCACAATGGACCACGTAGTCCAATATTATCCGTAGGGTTATTGTTGCAACATGTTTAGAAAGGAAAACGACAACTTCTCACATTTTTGCATATATTTTTAGAATGGAACAAAAACCCGCACGAATGGTAGCATATATGGAACATTATTGTCAGAAAAGAAAACACCATTAATTGACAACATATTTTGTTAGTTGTTGTTGTTTTTATTTTGTTTTTCTTAACCTACTTATAAGTTGTATACAACTACAATTAATGTTGAGAGAAGTTCAACTAATTGTAGTGGGGAATGAAAGATGAGATAAACCCACTGTTTATTGTTGATGTGTTTTGTTTAAACTTTGATATTATTACAAGTAGAACTGTTGCTATAAGTCTTATACGTTTAACAGTTTTATTTGGTTAAATATCTTTAGTTTTTCTAAAATCTTTATGGATGAAGTTTCCTGATGATCTAGCCTATGCAACCAGTGAAATGCGCATAGGAATAGCTTATCCCATCAACAATAAAATACTTTTTCAACACTTTTTTTAATTGATAAAAAAACATTTTTTTGTGCTTTTTTAATTCTTGATTTTTATTTTTGTTGCGAAAATTATTGTTGTGATTTTTTTGCAAATCTAATTGTTATTTTCATATTTTTTTTGGCAGAAATAGTTGTTATTTTCTGATTTTTAATATGTTTTTGGTATAAATATTCAGATTTTTCTAGCACCTCCCCTTTATTTTTTTTTTGACTCAGATTTACTTAAAGTTGTAATACATCATTTATTTGATGGAAACTGCAACTTCTACTTGGTTTTACGTTTTATTTGAGTTTATGCCATAGCCTTCTAGGTGGGACCGCACATGACGCGACTATTTTGAATCCATTAAAAACCAGTTGAGCTAAAACTGCGCGCCGGTTTAAACTCGTGTTTTTGTTTCAATTGAAACCGAAATAACTGTGATAATTTCCTCACTTGTTTTACTGAATTGTTCTTAATCAACAAAAACCGTGTTCCCTTGTGCTATCAATGTTCTTACGAAATGTGCGATCTGTTTCGCACCTTTCTTAAGCAAATGCCAGTTTCATAAAATTAACCAAAAAGTTTTCTTAAGTTCAAAATGGTTGGACACATATGAATCACATGTATTCTCGCAATTGCTTAAAAAAAACTTTCAGGAACAAATCGTTTTTATCGCGAACTTGGCTGAAATTCGCGAAAAATTTCAAAATTTAAAACAAACCTAAAAACTAATTTGAAAACCCTAAATCGAAATGCAGAAAGAACACCAAAAATGCTGAAGTAATCCACTTTCGAGCGGATTCAGATTCTATAACACACCCGATTAATAGTGTTTTATGTTTTTTTTTTTTAAATGTGGGCCAGTCTATGATTTGATAAATCTTAAAAAACCATGAAATTTTAATAAAATATAATAAAATGGATGCAGTAAAATAATTTAAGAATGTAAGAATAACAAATGTTTATATAATCCAGCGTCCAAGGTATTTATTTTAATAAATTAAAAAAAATTTTAAGTCACATTTATACCTGGAATTCACGCACTATTTGTGTCTCATTTGACGAATTTACGCAACGAATTCGTCGTTCTATACGAAATTCGTCGTTCGGCCCAGTTGTGTTTATACTATAAACCAACTCAAGTATATTATAGTTGGGCCTTTAAACATGTTTCATATCATACAAG
This sequence comes from Pollenia angustigena, assembly GCA_930367215.1. NCBI lineage: Eukaryota > Metazoa > Arthropoda > Insecta > Diptera > Polleniidae > Pollenia > Pollenia angustigena. The sequence goes on along the minus strand of OV884057.1, from coordinate 179,127,944 downwards.
GCGAATTTACACCAGGGTACCTTATCTTGCTACGTAATCCTACGTTTCCACATGCAAGCAGTTGATTGCAAGTGTGTATGGTATTAATTACGAAAATCTGGAGAAATACAAAAAAAAAAACACAAAACTTTTTTTAGTGGCTACACAGGACAGTGCAAGTTCATTTTTAAAATGTCGGTATCAACTAACCTTCTAGCTTTTATTTTCAAATCGTTGCATCTTTAGACTCTCCTCATGGCTACGATATAAATTAATAAACTTTACTTGCAAGTAGTGTATACGTATTATCAACGAAAAATCGAGGAAACAGCCGATTGGCTGCAAGTACAAAATTGTGTGAATGGAAGTGTAAAAGTGTGAGTGTATTGAGCTTTTCGAACATTCACTTGCATGTGGAAAAATGGTGTAATCAACAGCTGATAACTAACCATGTGTCAAAATGGTTACCGTTGTGGTGGTTCTGGGGAATCTTTACTAAAATTTATAATTTTCGCTTAAAATTATGAAATTTAAAATTTTTTTATTTATTTATTTATTTATTTGAAAAATTAGCAGTACAACAAGACTTAATCTTATTTAATAGTACTGGGGAGATAAAGGCACATTAGATTATGACATTTACAAAGGTTTATCTTAAAACTAAAAACAATTTAAAAACAAATTAATTAGTTATGAGTTACAGATTTTTATACAAAAGAAAAGTAATAATTATAACAATAAAAATTTTTTAGTTATGTATGTGATTTTTCGTTAACCCAAGAGGGTAAATATTTCGCATCTAAAGTGCTTTGCATTGCTTATTATCTGTATATTAGGAGGAAGTTCATTCCAGAGACGGATGGCATTAACGAGAAAGTGTCTCTTAGATATTTGCTTACGGTATCTTATGGAGTTTATTCTATTGCCCCGATTCGATCTTAAAAAAATATTATTCTTTTGTAGAGATAAGTAGGTTGTCTATTAAATATAAGTTTATGTAAAAATATGAGTGTTCGGCATTTCAATAGATTTTCAAAAGATATATTATAGATTTGGTTTGAAAACTGAGTTATACTACTATATCTTGTACGTCCATATATATATATCTGGCAATGTTGTTGTAGGTCACTTTGAGCTTATTCTGGCTTATTGAATCACAACTGGAAAATAATTCACATCCATACATTAAAGTAGATATGTCTTAGCGAGTAGCATGCGGATATTAATTGGCGTAAAATACTGTGTCATCCAAAGATTTCTTAACATAACATAAGTTTTTCCACATATGGCATTTACATGATTTGACCAGGTGAGATCGTTGTTAAAAATAACGCCAAGGTTTTTGGCACTTTTCACGATTTCAATAGATTTCAATAGATTTCAATAGACGGTAAAAATTTTGTTTTGCTTATAAGCATTGCCTTCGATTTTTTCGCATTGAGGCAAAGGCCATTCACTGACGCCCATCTTAATACGTTAACGAGATCGTGATTTAATTTGCTGATACAATCAATAATACCTGATGGGGAACAGCTGATGTAAAGTTGAACGTCATCTGCATACATCTGTATACACAGTAGTTGAGTCTGGACGGCAAGTCATTTGAGTATGGGTGAGTTCCAAAACATCAGTTGCAAAGCAACTCGCTTTTTTAAGTGCTTTCTACCAAGCAACCGTGAAAAATTTTACAATGTTATATAATCAAACAAGATATAGTTAAACTCTATGATACTTTTTTGACTTTGACTGCTAAGTATTATGATGTTTAGGAACTCAGCCTATATTGAATATAAAAGTGGGCCAAGTATCGAGCCCTGTGGAACACCTCTTGTCATTAAGCAGCTGTTTGATTTATTAGAACCAAAAGAAACGAATTGACTTCTATCACATAGATATGAAGCAAGTAATTTTACAGCTGTGTTTGAAAAATGGCACATGTATTTAAGTTTTTGGCAAAGTATTGTGTGTTCGACGGTATCAAACGCCTTAGAATGGTGAAGCAAAACCAAAAATGATATCATATTGTCATCAATTTTTTACCGTATTTCCTCTGAAACATCGATGAGAGTAGAAATACAGCTGTGTCTAGGTCTAAAACCAGATTGTCTCTCAGAGAGCAGAGAATTTTTATACAAAAATCGAGTCATCTGCGTATGTATCAACATTTCAAATACTTTTGACAAATAGGGCAAAATCGCAATTGGCCGGTAATTTTTATCAGGTTTTGGAACAGGTATAATCTTTGCTTGTTTCCACATTGATGGGAAAGTAGATGTTGTAATTATTGTGTTAATCAAATGTGTTATATGTTGTAGTATATATGTAACTATCAATTTAATAAATTTCGGATGAACCTCATCATTTCCCAAAGAGTCAGATTTAATACTAAGCATGGAATTAAGAACATCGTCCTGGGTAACATGTATGAAATCAAAACATAATGATAGTTGTTGATTAGTATTGTTAGCGTTGTTAAAGGCATTTGTAGAGTTATAATATCTGAGATTTGCTTCTGGCATTGGTTTATTGGCAAATTCTAAGTTAAGTTGATTAACATCAATTTTGTTTTCGGTTTTCATGCAATTGTTAACGATACCCATCGTACGAATTTCCCTCCATTTCTTTTTTGAGCAAACAGCTGATTGGAACTTTCTCTCATAAAATTTTGATTTTTCAGTTCTAATTTTTAAATTAACGTTTCTTCTGCATATCTTGAAAAAATTATGGAGTTCCGGGGTTTTAAATCTTTTCCATCGTGCATACGCATCATTTCTTTCATTGATTAAGGCTTTAATTTCGTTTGAAAACCAGGGTTTCTCATTTTTTATTTTTTTTACTTTAACTGTCACATTTGGATAACTACATTTTAAAACACACAATTTAAAGTTAAAAACAGAATGAAATATTTGTTTGAATTGTTTATTTAAGTATTGTATTATTTTTGACACAAATTTAAAATATGTTTAAGTGTTATAAACGTTTTCAAAATAAGGCCACCTTGTATGAATTCGCTAATAATAATTTTTAAAATAAGTAACTGTGCAAAATTTTCCACAAATTTATCACTACAGAACTTGAGTCTATTCAAAAAAATTAAGTTGAACATTTTCTATTTAATAGAAACTGGGAATTATTTCCTTCCGAAGGTTACTTTATATTATATTCAACATTTTTAATTTTATAAATTTAATTTTATTTTATAAAATACATAACTGAAATTTAGCTCATAGAATAAATTCGAAAATTTAAAAATGTTGAATATTTTCTATTTAAGTTAAAAAATGATTTTAAAAATATTAACGAGTTAAGAGCCATCATTTTGTAAATGAAAATAACCTTGTTTTGAACCAATTATTTTGTATGAAACTACCCTGTACCGTGTAAAGCACACTGTTGTATTTGTTATTTTCATTCAACACACAGAGTTGTATCAGAACGGTTAGAAAAAGAAATTTGTAAAAACTTTTACAACAAAAATTTAAATCAAATAAATATTAAAAAATTTTGTATAAAAGTATCTATGAAAAAAAACTATAAATATGTTTAACATCTAAAAATATTTTAAAATGTTAATCAATTTCAATGCTATAAAATTGACATTTGTAAGTTCAAACACATATTTTTTAGAAACAAAACAACGAAATTATAAAATTTATAGTAAAAACAAAAAAAAAAAAAAAATTTAAATATTTTGGTACATGTTTGGTTGCATTATAGAATATATATTTCAAATGTGTTGGCCTAAAATAACAAAAAGTTTAGATGTACATTTCATAATATTGATAACAAATGATACATAAATATAAACTTTGTATTCTTTTCAGGAACGCCTGCAAGATTTTGAGGCTGAAGATGAAGCAATCTATCACAATCCTAATCTGGGAGATTTGCACGAGGGTGTTAGTTTTACGGTAACGGGCAAAACTAAACGTCATTGTGAAAGGTAGGGATTATTATACTTCTTTTTTTTGTAGGCACATTTTTTTAATAATTTTATTACCTTTTCAGATTTTCTATTAATTTTATAGTGGAAAATGCTACCAGGGATTTAGCTTTACACATAAATCCTCGTTTACCTCAAAATTATATTGTACGCAATACTAAAGTACGCAATGTTTGGGGACGTGAGGAGGTGGCTTCGGCCTTACCATTTAGCCTTAGACGTGGTGCCCCATTTTCCATACAAGTTCTATTCACCGAAGAATGTTACATGATATCGGTGAATGGTTATCATTTTTGTAAATTCTATCATCGTTTACCCTATAAAAGTGTCCAGACTTTAGAAGTTAAGGGTGACATTGATGATGTTATAGTCGAACGTATGATTGTTTCACACTATCCGGAGCGTCTACCGGAATCCATACCAAAATCTGTACGTTTGCACAAATCGCTAAGGGCTGGTCATGATCCCGACGAAGAAGGTGGGGATTTGACAGATCACGAGGAAAAACAAACAACTAAATGGCGCGATGTTATTGTCAATAGTAGAATCAGCCATGAACCGAATATAATGCGCAAAGATGAAATGAAATTACCCTATTATGGTGTTATACCAAAGAATTCATTTCTCTTGGGTCATGTCATTAAAATTGAAGGTCGTGTTCGTTTATTGCCTCAATCGTTTTATATTAATCTACAGGCCGGTCATGATTGTTGGCCACATCCGACTATTGCTTTGCATTTAAATCCACGTTTCTGTAAACAAAGTGTTGGCCCCATTGGCCAGACTACGGTCATACGTAATTCCTGGGTCGATGGCAACTGGGGTACTGAGGAACGTTCTGAAATGGAAACTACTTTTCGTCCAGGCAAAGCATTTAGCTTATCCATAGTTCATGGCTCAAGGGAATCTTTTGAAATTTATGTTAATCATGAGCTATTGACGGAATACAAATTTCGCTGTAGACCAGAGAAAATTGATACAATTTATATACAAGGTGATATTAAGCTATTCGATGTTGTCTTACAGCATAATGTATCGTTTGAAAAGATGTCGCCTAATCGCAGAGCTTCTAAAGATTTGTAAAAAAGCAGTAAGTAAAAACATGTGTGCTAAAAATTGTATGCGTATTTTGTAAACCATTTTTCTCAGATTAGAGTGAAATTTAAAAATATCTTATTTCCCAGAATAAACCTTAAAACGAAGTAAATTGTGGCAGTTCCAAAAAATAATTCAATTTACTGCCTGTCCCACGATTTCGAACGAAAATTTCATACGCTAAACTTACATTTAAAACAAAAACAATATTTAAAACTTGGTATGTTAGCCCAACAAAGTTTTCGTTCGAAATCGTGGGACAGTTGAAAGATTTGAAATGTACTCGCATATTATTTCTGATCGCATAAATAGGTGCGTTTGAGAACTTTTACAGTAAAATGCAGTAAATGAGTAAACTAAAAAAATTTGCTCTCACAAAAAGCTGTCGTACAAAAAAGTACGCGAACGGAAAATTTTTAAAAATTCGTAAAATAAAGGCAACAGCTGATGGCAAATAATTGAAGTGTTATAATATGTTTACACTTTTGATTACTTAACTCGTATTCTTATCGGTACTCGATACTTTTTATAATACGAACATTTTTGGAAAATACAAACAAATTATTTAATGTAATCTTTCATATTTGTTTGTTTTTTATTTTATTTGATTTTACTAATTCGCAGCGGGTTAAATTATTTAAAAGAACATGAATAATTTTTTTGCTATTGATTACTTAAGTACCCAAATATTTCTGCAGTAAAAATTTGTAAATACTCAAACATGAAACTTTTCGCTCTCAATTTATGTTCCCATTTACTGCATATTGTGGACTCGAACGCAAATTCGTAAAATGCAGTAAAGTTTAGTAAAATATAGTAAAATGTTTGTGTTCTCGAACGCAACTAATATATTAAATCTTCAATAAAAATTTTTAAATGTCTAAATTTCTAACAAAATTATTAAATCTTTTCTTACAGTTTTTAACATTCTAAACTTATTAAAAAAAAACTAAGCCTTATTTATACAAGCTTAAGGATTATTGAAACCTAACTGAAGAAGGAAAGGACAGAACTTTATGGAACACACAAACCAATTTCAGTCTCGGATTTAATTGAAAATTATAATAACAAATGTTATGTGTTATTTAGTTTTTAGGCTTTAAACAATTTTTACTATTATTTATCGGCTATAATCAAAACGGAAACTAAAAAAGAAAAACTCGAAAAACGTATTTATTATCTCTAGCGCCACTGTAACAAAACACTCAAAACAAAATATGGACATTATATTATATTTTTATAAATGTTACAAAAACAAACCCTATTAATTTATACTAATTGAAGCTCATTTTTTAAAAAAATACAAAAAAAAAAATATATATAAAAAAGACAATAAATTTACTCCTATTAAAACTAAAAACCTAATTTTATTTAAATTGTATTCAATAATTGAATTGGACTATATAGTATTAAAAAAATTAATGAAAATTTATAAATTAATTGTTTAATTACTTGTATGTTGTGGTATTTACAAAATGTTGCGTCTATATTTCGTTGTATTAACTTTAAAAAGCATAAAAAGGAAAAAAAAAATAAAAAAAAAATAATCATATTTATGAAATTAAACTTTTGCTCTAATTCTTATAATATTAGTTTTTAAACAAATCTTGAAGTTATGAACTCTAACAAAAACTTTAAACTAAAAAAGAAATGTACGAAACTGCAGACAAAATAAGTGCAATTTTTTTTCTAAATGAAATTGAATAAATGTTTTCCATATACATCTATAAAAAAGGAAAAAGGGTACTCAAAGGATATTTTTACTTTAGATTAAATTATTTTAGAGATTAAAATACAATTTCGAACAACTAAATATGAATTTTTTTTTGTATAATTAAAATTAAGTTAAAAACTTTTCTTTTAATTTTTATGAGAAAAACAACAAAAAGTTGTAAACCATAATACAAAAATTAAGAAAACCGTAATAGGGGCCTAAGAACAATATAGTCGTAAGACATTTTGTTCTCAAAATCAAAACCCATATAACATCAAACCAAGGTACATTTACACAAGGTAGACTCATTTGGGATTGTGGGCATGTTGCTCCATAAAAATACCCGACTTATAAAAATTGTCTCCATATAAAACAAAAACAATTTATCGAACACACGCACAAATTTTGGCTCAAACATACGAATTTGACAATTGGGGTTTATTTCTGTTAATTTGACATTACATGGCTAAAAAATGATGACTCTCCCTAATGAACATGCCTGGTACTTAGTATACTATGGTATATTCAAAAGTAGTCGTTACATGGATGGCGCTTATGGCTAAAGGCGGAGTGTTGTTGTTAAAACAGCTAATATGGGGGTTTTGCAACAGCTACATGGTCGTCGGGAATACAGGTTGTTGTATCATTTCTTTTACATTTTGTAAAATGCTCATACTAAACCTCAAATCCTTTTAACTACTGTCAGCGTCAAAATAAAGTGTACAACTGGTTTTCCAACATAAAAAGTGCTATTTTAGCAAAAAATAATTAAAATTTTTAGAAGTTTATTATCATTTACAAAACTTTGGACAATGTTATTACAATTTAAAATTAAAAATTTGAAATACTTCAAAAACAACAAAAACAATACAATAAAAAAACCAATATACTCCCTTTTAAACGCGTCAAAAAAAAGTGTACAGTTTTAAAATACTAAGAAAAGTGAAGTGGCTAATGCTTTGATTGATTTCTTTTTGCTCTTAGGGCGGCTTCTAGTTACTTTGACATCAATTCCACCCATTTTAAAGTTAGCTCAGTAGACAATTTTGGCTACCCTTCCTGCAGAATTTTATTCAGAGAGTGCTTGCTGCTAATGTTTTTTTTTTTTTTTTTAATTTGTCTGTCCAAATGTTTTCAGATGTTTACTTGAGTTGATATCGAGCGACTATTGGGCTGATCCATCTGTTTTAGGACGTTTGACAAAAGCTAACCCTATCACTCTTCACTTTAGATACTATATTTTTTCCGTTGAATTTCTTATTTCAACCTTTTATCACGTTTATTTTTTGTCCAACTTGCTTTTGTCACTTTTTGGAGCAACGTATTTTTCACAGATGACAGCAAGCTTGAAGTCTGATCAAATTTGGCAAAGTAGAAATTTAACTTTTTATAACTAACATAACCCTTTTTATATTGGAAAACAAGCTGTACACTTTATTTGACGCTCACAGTATATTATATAGATAAGCATGAAAGGCATGCGTGCAAATTTTCGAAGAACCGTAGATATTCAGGTTCTCAGCAATTGTTCAAACTATATTGACCTAAAAAGTGCGAAAGTATTTGTCGCGGGCGGTGTCATGCTACTGTGTAAGCCGAACCAGAACTAATTGATTGTAGTTATAGCTTTTGCTCTCACGCGGTGATGAGAGATGAAGCTTAAACCACACTGCAAACATCCTGCTGAACATCAACCCTGGATATTGGCAAGCATCAAAGCAAGCGGTCAAACAGCATCACCGACCCTTCCTCTTCATTAAGGTCAGCGGTAATCACAAAAAGAGACAGTTAAAAATGTGTATGTAGTGTTGAGTGCATATTGTGTGCAATGAAACACCAATTCTGGAAAAGAGAGGAAAATAAATTTACTCGTTTGAGACATTTACTATGCGTTTTGTTTTTGTTTTTTAACAACAAAAGCGACGACGCACACTGGTTCAAGAGCGGCATTAATTAATTTGTTTCATGTCTGCTGATCTACCTCTTTTTTCTACAGTTTGTAATAAACACTCTAATTATCATGTATCCAAAATATTAGGCTTATAGCTTTATTACTTTTTTGTCCAGAGACATTCAAAGTTGACCTAAGTGATACGTTTGAAATGGCTGTATAATATATGCTACTTTCTATCGCTTCATGCTTTTAGAATACTCTTGTAACAACACTACAATAATTTTTTTTTTACAATTGGATGTTATAAATTATATATATGCAAATAAAAAAATTTTGGAAATTAAAAAAAAAAAAAATTCTTTTACTACTATAAATTGTCCAAAAATATTTATTTTCTCCAACTTCTATGGCTTGCATATATTGATCTCCAACGACCTCTAGCCTGAGACTTATATCAAATTAAAGCTTGAAGTCTCAGCTAACGATACTCAAAAGTTCAACTGCCCATTTTTGCCCCTAAGCAATTCCGGTGTAAAAAACTAAAAAAATTAGGACAAATTTCATTCACAAGCATGGTATTGCGCATAGGAATGGGCAAAAATATCAATATTTAAAAAAAATCGATAAATATCGCCGATATCTAAAAAAAAACATGGTGCATACCATAAAAAATTCAATGATCCAAATTTAAGTGACAAAAATATTTTTTAACAAGTATTGTTCCTCTCAATTTGAAATGTATTGATGGCAACAACGTTTTGTAGGCCAATAAAATTTGAATTTGTAAAAAAAGGGCAAATGTTATTTCTGAAGAAGTTGAAAGAGTGCAAAATGAAATTAAAGATTTGAAAAAAAATGTTGTTAACATTTATGACAAAAGTTTTGAAATTTTACATACTCCTGTTTTAACCTTGATTGATGGAAAAGTTTCGAATACAGTCATACAAACATCAGGAATGGCTGTATGTTTTATATGTATGTCAAGCTAAGCCAAGCGAAATGAACAATTTGGATGTATTAAGGACAAACCCAGTTTCGGAAGAAGAGCTTCAGTTTGGAGTTTCCCTTTACATGCGAGAATAAAATTTATGGAGTGTATATTGCATATAGCATACAACAAAAGTTTTTCAAAGTGGAGAGTAACAAAAGATACAAAACATGAAAGAGAAGTATCAAAAGCGGAAATCCAAACGAATTTGAAATTGGTTCTAGGCATAAATGTGGACATGGTTAAACAAGGAATGGGCTCAACGAACGAAGGCAATACATCTAGACGATTGAAGATGTCATGCATATGTTACTTGCGAGAAAAATATATTGGAATTTCCTGATGAAGTAAAAAATTTTTTATGTTAGTACTTTGTTTTTAAAATTTTGTTTTAATATTTTCTTTTATTTATTTACAGATATTTTCATTGAATATGGGCGTGACTGTTGCTGCATTTTATTTATATTTTAATTAAATAAAAAACACGAAAATTTAAACCTGCGTAGCTGTTTTAATCGATCTAGCTTTGCTAATAAGGAAAATATTGGATTTTTTGTGGTCATTTTATGTGAGAGGTAGGCGTGGTTGTTAGCAGATTTTTGATAAAATTGCAATGAGCAAAAAATTGTGACTCTACAATGATTTTTAACTTTTGTGTTATATGGGAAGTAGGCGTGGTTGTGCTCGGATTTTCTTCATATTTGCAGTATTCTTTTATTACAACCAAATATTAGTCCATGCCCAAATTCAAGGCTCTGAACGAAAAAGTGTGACTCTATAATGATTTCTAACTTTTGTGTTATATGGAAAGTAGGCGTGGTTGTGCTCGGATTTTCTTGATTTTTGCAGCATTTTTTTATCACAAGAAAATATTTGTCCGTACCGAAATTCAAGGCTCTACCATGTTTCCTTATAATTAATACCGCCAATCGTATGAAGCTGAACCACTGTGCGAGTTCCTGCTTGTTTGAAAGCTTGCATATAACTCACAAAGTATACAGAGATGAAAAAAATTGACGTATGAAAAATGCCTAAATCATTTGCGAGGGCAGCTTTCGAAGAAAGAGAAAGAAAACGTTTTTTGTTAGTGAAGTGACAATGCGTAAAAACCGGCCGCTACTATCTACACAAATTGCATAATCAAATCAAAAAACGCAAAAAGGGCAGCTTTCGAAGAAAAAGACAGAAAAAAAACACAATATTTTCTGTCTCGGGACGCCTCTGAATACTCTGTGATATAACTGAATGAAATTATGGCTTTTTACAATTGTTTCGTTAACCTTCGTGTTGTGTGTGTGAAATTCACGAAATGTGCTCGGCCCCTGGGGGCATAGAGTGTTGATCGTTTGGGTATAAAATAAGGAGACTTCGTGATTAAAGGTCTATCTAAACCCGTAGGTTACTGGTTCCCGTGGTACCAGACTAAACCGTAGCAACATATCGCACTGGTTCCCCTAAAGAGAGTCAACTCAAAAATGTTAAATTTTCAATTTTTGCAAGAAATCGATGAACAGTGATCATATCTACCCCCTGTAAAAATCTGACTTCATTTTCTCTACTCTTTCGCCAAAAAAAAAATACAGTTGTATCCATCTTCTTGATGGAAATGTATCTTCTCCAGAGTCAACTAAAGAGAAATATTTTGAGTTGTCCCCAAATGTAAGCAGTGTTGCCAGAACTTTAAGAGGTAAAATATGCAAAAAACCATAATTTTTCATCAAAAAATCTGCGTCAAAATTTTAAAAATCTTCAATAAAAATTCAAACAATTCATTTCAAAATAAACGGCCATGTGCTCCTCGAAGTATGAGGTATAAAAAAAGTAATATTTGTTTAAACTTTCCACACAGCAAAGTTTTAAACAGTGGGTCAATTTTAATTTCACTCGAATGTGATTTTCATAACATGGCTGAACAGTTTTGAATATTTTTCCACTAAATATATCTTTCCAAATTTTTTCTCAAGCTGAGTGGGTATTAATCACATCTTTGGTGTCTTAAACAACAAATTAAAAGTGAATTGCTTGACATGTTATTTAAAATATTAAAGGACTTATTGAAAATTTGCAAGAGATCAAAGTACATATGAATATAAAATCAGATAACAGAAGTCCGGCGATATTAATGTCTCAACATGACATTGTCAAGACAATCTGCAATTTTGCACCAAAAATCTTCAAATCTGCATTTTGACAATTTTGGGGATAAAATCTGCACTTCTGGCATTGCTGAATGCAAGCTGAATTCATATCAGTTTTGTTTTAACTAAAGAAAAATATTTTAAAGTTGTGCTAAAGTTTATGTCACAACGGTTTACAGCATTTTCAGTTAAACTAGCACAACTTTATATTACACCACTCTATAAATGAACAAATTTCACATAAAGGAGAACAACTCAAAAAATTTGTTATTTTTAATCGCTGAAAGAGTTACAAAAAGTAGTATCGCTGTATTTTTCTTGCTCATATTTTTTTACAATGCCAAAATTGTTTTCAACTTTTATTATAAATATTTAAAAAAAAGAGTTTTTGGTCTCTACTGAATATTTGTAAAGTTTTTAAATTATTTTACTCAATTCGAACTCTGATGAATTCGCCTTTATTTTACTAAAAAAGATTTATTAAATGTAGATACGATTGAGATTTTCTAAATTCATTTAAGCAAACGTTTTGACTGATGAACACTTTATTCTTTAATAAATCTTTACATACATACATATTATGTAGGTATTCAAATACATATTTCACTTTTGTACAGGTTTTGTTAAAACAAATTTTATTCTGAACTGAAATTGATCTTTCTTCTTTAACTTTATTAAAAAATTAGTTTTTTCAAAGTTATTTACGGGAATACAAAATTTACTATTAAGATTTTTGTATGACGTGCTAAATTCCCAATTTTCCATATTTGATAAATACACCGAGATTTATTGTTGAGGGAAAGCTAGCCTCTATGCGCATTTCACTGGTTGCTTAGGCCAGATCATCAGGAAACCTTTTCCAAAGATTTTAGAAAAGCTAAAAATATTATACAAATAAAACCCTAAAGCGAATAAAAATTTTAAACACTCAAAGTCTTACTTGTAGCAATATCAAAGCTTAAACAAAACACCAACAATAAACAGTGAGTTTATCTTTTCTTACATCCCCCTACAATTGGTTGGGTTCTTTCCGACTCGAATTGTAGTTGTAAGTGGGTAAAAAGAAAAAACAAAAATTAAAAAACAAATTGCTTCATTCTATTGTCTTCGCAAGAAAACAACAAAAAAACCAATTTGGCAATTCAGTTTTCTGCACGGGCACATGCAAGTATATTATCAAAGTTATTTACGGGAATACTAAATTTACTATTAAGATTTTTGTATGACGTGCTAAATTCCCAATTTTCCATATTTGATAAATACACCGAAATTTATTGTTGAGGGAAAGCTAGCCTCTATGCGCATTTCACTGGTTGCTTAGGCCAGATCATCAGGAAACCTTTTCCAAAGATTTTAGAAAAGCTAAAAATATTATACAAATAAAACCCTAAAGCGAATAAGAATTTTACACACTCAAAGTCTTACTTGTAGCAATATCAAAGCTTAAACAAAACACCAACAATAAACAGTGAGTTTATCTTTTCTTACACTTTTTAGATAAAATTTTTTTTGCACATTTAAACGAAACCTAGTTAATGAATTTTTGACTCCGAAGAAAATCTTTGGGAGTTTTCTAACAAGTTTTAACCCTATTTGTTAGTAAAACTTTGGACATTTTGGATCGTAGAGGGTTGGCAACACTAGAGTAAAGTATAAAGAAGCCAAAACTTCCAAGCCTATCCCCTTTCGTGTTCAATACATTTATCACCTTTTGAAGTTTCAAATTATATTGAAATTATTTAATAATTTTTTGATAACACTTTATTTGAACACAAGCAGACATTTAAAATTGTTTCAGTTAAAAAGTTTGAAATCAAAACAAAATTAATAAAAGTTAAATATAAATTTGAAATTCACAATTATGCTCGCTTTTTGTTTTGGTAAAACATCTGATTCCACGGTAAAAAATGGAGAGACCTAACTTTCTACAAAATTTTAACGCAATTTTTTTTTTAAAGGAATCACTAAACGTTGATATAGAGGGGGATCCTAAATATCAAAATAACAAATTGGGGCGCATGCAGGAAGGTTTGGCATTTTTTATTAGTGGACGAGTTTTGCGTCATGGAGATCGGTTAGTTTTTGATTCTTCATATACATACATATGTATATGTTTATAAATTCAATATTATAATTTAAATTTTTTAATTTCAGTTTCATAATAGATTTTACTTTGGATAATGCTCAAAAGGATATTGCTCTCCGTGTAGCTGCTCGTGTCTCTACAAATTCGCTGGGTCGAAATTCTCGCATTAAAAATATTTGGGGTCAGGAAGAAACAAATTCAGCTATACCATTTCGTTTAAATAGCGGCAGTACTTTTGAAATTCAAGTACTATTGACTGTAGAGTACATACTAATAGCTTTAAACGGCTTGCATATAGCAAAATATGCTCATCGTCTTCCTTTTCATGATATTCACGGTATAGAAGTAAGAGGCGATCTTGCAGATGTCCATGTTGAGCGCAATATTGTGACCGACTATCCCACACGCCCCGACAAGACTCCACATATTGTACGCTTGGGTGGACGTTATGCGGAAACAGCTGATCTGGAAGATCTAGAATCTGACGTAGAATCGTTTGAAGGTGAGGAGACTGCCGATGGTGGAGAACGTATGCTACCTTTACCCTATTATGCTACCTTTCCTAAAGGATTTTTCGACCTGGGCTATAGTATAGGTGTAAGGGGTCATGTTCGCCTTAATCCGCATATGTTTAAAGTGGCCTTGCAGGTGGGACAAAATGTTTGGCCTCAACCCACAGTTGCTTTACTGTTAGAGTTTCGTTTTACCCGGCAACGTGATGGAGAAACTGGAGAGCCCATAATAGCACGAAATTCTTTTGCGAATGGTAAATGGACGGGCGAGATTAAGTCGGAATTAGCCACTGGTCTACGACCCGGGGCAGACTTTCATTTGGTTGTAGTACGTGGAAAAAAATCATTTGAAATTTACATGAATGATAAACCGGTAACCGATTATCCATATAAGGTCAATCCAAAATATGTGGACACTTGTTTCATAGCTGGCGATATTAAATTATTCAATTTGGATATTGAAAGTGATTGAATGGATGAACATTTTGGGAATAAGCGAGAAACTTGAGCTCATTGTAAAATATTTAAAAAAATAGAAATTTAATTTTAAATTCCAAAAAACTTGCTATTTTGTGTAATTTTGCTTATAGAATACTCTGAAAAAGATTTAGTTAAAAATATTTTTTATTTAAATTAAAAGAATTATGATTTTAAATTCTAGTTTATTCAAAATATAATTTGTTTTCAGTTGTACTAATTCTTTGTCCGGTTTACATTAGGCACGTTTTCCGTCATCAATTTGAATTATTCTCTTAAGAATTTGATTAAATTGTAGATAAAAAGAGAGTTCAAACTGCAATTGCATATAAATTCAGAGTTTTCAGTTTGGGGGATTTTTTTTTGTAAATGGGGATACAAATTTCGCGAAATAGCACTTTCTTCCCTGGGGGTTTTTGGGAATAATATCGTCCCCTCAATAAAACAATAGTGTATACGCATGTACACCATTATTTTTTTTTTGCATATTTAGAATCTTCATCATTGATTTTATGTCTGGTCAAAATTTCGTCAAATTCTACTTCCAAAAAGTGGGTCAAAATGTCGTTGGAAAAAATAGTGTATAATTTCTTGTTCAAAATTTTCCTTCAATAAGTGTGTAAGCTCATATGCGCTATTTTACTTGAAATTGCCACTCCAAAATTGTTAAAAGAATAATAGTGTATACGCATTATACTCCATTTTAGTCTGTAGAAAAAAATTCAATTTATGAAAACTTTAACTCATAAAATAGCTTATAATAATATACACTATTGTTTGAGAAATAGTTTCACTCCGAACATCGAAAGCTGCATGATCTCCAAAATTTGTGCCAGAAGAATGTAATTCCTCGTGGCTCGCAGTCATTTTTCTTTAACTTACAAGGTGGAAAGAAGCGAAATTGTTTAGATGAGCCAGATGTAGCAGAGGAAGAGAAAGAAGGCGAATGAACTTCTAGTTATTTTTGATTTACGCAATGTATACCTTAATTTCTCATAATTTTTATACCCTCCACCACAATTAGTTGTGAAGAGGGTATATTCAGTTTGTCATTCCGTGTGAAACTTTTTTACTATTCATCTCAGACCCTATAAAGTATATATATTCTGGGTCCTTGAGTAATTTTAAGTCGATTTAGCCATGTCCGTCTGTCTATCCGTCTGTCTGTCCATCTGTCCGTCTGTTGAAAACACGCTCACTTTCGAAAAACTCAAAAGAAATCAACAAACTTGGTGTCAAATTGCTTGTAGTTATCCTAAGCAGTTTGGGATTGAAATTCAGCAAAATCGGTTCAATAGGATCTGAGCTATGAATCAAAATGTGGAACCACCACCTAAAAAAAATTGATAATTTTGTTACAAAAACTAACATAAATGGTGGAAAAATGCACAGAATGATAAAAGATTTCGCAACAATTCGTTTTATTCAACTGGAAATTACGCTGTGAAATTTCGTGAAGATCGGTCCATAATTTACCATAGGCCCCATATAAAACCTACTTCCGGAAAACAACTTAGTACGCCTAAAAACGTAAAAAATAATGTTATCATAACAAAATTTGGTACATCAAAGTTTTATAGAACTAAAAATAAATCTTTGAAATTTCGTGAAGATCAGTTCATAATTTACCATAGGCCCCATATAAACTTTACTCCCGGAAAACAACTTAGTACGCCTAAAAACGTAAAAAATAATGCTATCATAACAAAATTTGGTACATCAAAGTTTTATAGGACAAGAAATAAAACTGTGTAATTTCGTGAAGATCGGTCCATAATTTACCCTGGGCCCCATATAAACCCTACTCCCGGAAAACAGTTTAGTACGCCTAAAATCGTAAAAATAACGCTAGCGTAAAAAAATTTGGTACGTCACAGTTTTTTAGGACAAGAAATAACACTGTGAAATTTCGTGACGATCGGTCCATAATTTACCTTGGGCTCCATATAAACCCTACTACCGGAAAACAGTTTAGTACGCCTAAAACCGTAAAAAATAATGCAATCATAACAAATTTTGGCCCGTCACAGTTTTATAGGACTATAAATGATACTGTGAAATTTCGTGAAGATCGGTACATAATTTACCCTAGGCCCCATAGAAACCCTACTCCCGGAAAACAGTTCAGTACACCTAAAACCATAATTAATAATGCTATCATAACAGAAATTGGTACGTCACAGTTTTAAAGGACTAGAAATGACGCTGTGAAATTTCGTGACGATCGGTCCATAATTTACCTTGGGCTCCATATAAACCCTACTACCGGAAAACAGTTTAGTACGCCTAAAACCGTAAAAAATAATGCAATCATAACAAATTTTGGCCCGTCACAGTTTTATAGGACTATAAATGATACTGTGAAATTTCGTGAAGATCGGTCCATAATTTACCCTAGGCCCCATATAAACCCTTCTACCGGAAAATAGTTTGGTTGCCTTAAACCATAATAAATAACAAATCGTCACAGTTTAAGATAATAATAACATCATACAGATATTACTCCTTAAACATTCGAACTGTCGGTGGAGGGTATCAAAGATTCGGCACAGCCGAATATAGCACTCTAACTTGTTTTTTTTAAATTAACCCAAATTGGAATGTAATGAATGTGTGCCATTGAATCTATGAATTAATCACTGTTTTATAATGTTACAAATTGATATTTTTGAGATCAAATATTTTAATAAAAATGCCGTAAAATTATTGAATAAAACAGCGTATACCATACAAAATAAACAAAAAAAAAAAATATACATATAAACAATAAAATAGCCTATATGGAGGACTTGCACTTTGAATGACATAATTATGGTCTTAAAGGATGCGTAGAATAAAAAAAATTGGTAAATTTAAAGACAAGAAACGGTATTATGTATTCGTCGAAAAATCCAGTATGAAGAATTTTTATTTACCGCGATAATGAGGTTTAAATAGACATCCGATTTGATAAAAACTTTAAACACGATTTTCTCAAAACCCCAAAAAAATTATACACTATTGTTTTATTAAGGGGACGATATATTATTTATATACGCCATTTGTACAATGGCACGACCGGTTTGGTCCAGGCGTTATTACAAATTTAAGATTTTTATGTTCCGAAGTTTTTTTGTCATACCGAGATGCTGGCGGTTTGTTTCTATAATAAATATAAATAAAACCAAAATTTGCAACATAATGCAGTATGAGTTATTAGAAGCTCTTCTAAGAATAAATACACACTTAAAAAATAATTTAGTCTTCTATGACAAATTTTTTCCATCCTCTCAAATTCTAACACTTTTAAATACAAACAACATGTAAAACAAAATTGCATTGACTGGTGAACCAGAAGTTTATGAACTGATAAACATTGATGGAAAATTATTTTTCTTGTGCGTATTTTTAAGTTACTCAAAGAACAAATAAAATAAATTTTGATAACACAACTGACATATTATTATTTTATTTTTTTATGATCTGTGGGGATAATAAAATAGCTATTTTGGGGTTTTTTGGGGATATTCGAATTCGTAAATTGGGGATAAGGTATTAAATAAAACTGGGAGCCCTCTATAAATTATCCAATTAAACAAGAATTTAAATTGGTTTAATGTAACAGTTTATTATATTTAAAGCCTTTAGTTCCTTTTGTTTCCAAAAACAGAAAATTGTTCCACCAATTTACCGTCCGCTCGCTATTATTGTACAACACTTCATATACAGCTGTGTCAAATAGTTTTCGTACACTTTTCACATCAAAATTGAAACATTCCAAATACATAAATTTGCCTTTAAAATTAACATTTATAATTTCATTACGTTTAACAACATTCCGAAGGAATAACTTTGTTAGACAACTGTTTCCAAGCTTGCGATTTAAGCCCACCAAAAATATTTGATCACAAACATTTGAAATTAAATCCAGGATTTGGTAAAACCAATCAATATAAGATTTTTTACTTGGGCTTGAATAAAAGAAAATAAAACAAATATATATGATTTCGGAGTCATCTAAAGGCAACATCTTTTGAAGCTGTGCACAACCAGAGATTTTCTGGAGTGTTATCTGATAGCGTCTGTGTTTTATGAGATGATCATGATAGGCATAGCCAAAATGTAATTTCCACAAATATGTATCCATTAGAGTTGCAAAATCCACATTTTGATCTCCAATCAATAGAAATTTAATTTCTTTCATGTTTATTCAGAGGAGCCCTTAAATAAACTGCAAATACATTGGATTTAATTGCACTTAATTTGAAAGAGATTAAAATATGAATATGAATTGCAAATAAAGTATATCGACAACTAGAAACCACAGTTCTATAATAAAAATTGAATTTATTGTTATTTAAATATAGAAAATAAAAAATGCTTATACTTTTTGAAGTTTTAAAATAACTAGTATCTATAGGGTCTTTTCTTCAGCTGCATGAGAACTAAAAGTTATAATACAAGTCAGAAATATTGTTGGTATGAATACAAACTCCATTCGCTCAGTCCAATTTTCTGGCTACTTTTTTCAATAAATCTGGCCGTAATGCGGCAATTCTGGCCTGAATATTATTGGCTTCCAAAGCTTTAGGAGTTACTGGTTTGTTGTAAAATTGCAAGAACCAGGGGCCAGTGAAATTAGGTTGACACCAAATTAATTTTGCATTAAATCGACTCTTAAGCGCGCTGTATGTCAAGTTGTTGGAACCAAATGCCGTTGAGTTTTTGTTTCCAAAAATTCAGTCGGCATGGCTTAGGGCTGCTAGACGGATGGAATGGTAAAAAAAATTTATTTAATATTGAAAAATTACTTTTTTGTTAATTATATTTTTTAATGATTAAATTAATATTTTGCACAGAACAAAATCGTGTACTGATGGCTCAGTTAGTCTTTACTTTGTGTTCTGTTACGAATCAGCTGAATTGTTTTTGTTATTAAAAAACCTTTGAAATTTTAGTTTTTCTGTTCTGTTGCGGTTCAGTTTGTTAAAATCAAAATCTTGTTAAGTTATTGTGAGTGCTAAATTTAATTTCTCCAAACTTATTTGCATTAAAGTGATTGAAATAAAACAATGGTTGGTGCAAAACTAACAAATTTGTCATAAATGGCTGATAAGCTGCTACAGAAAAAGTAACTATTACAATTTCGTACCAGAACGGCACGGAACAGAACAGAAACAGAAAGTAAAGACTAATTCTGCCTTAAGACAAAAATTGTAAAGAAAAAAATTTTAATTTGTCGAAAGACATTTCAATTAACATGATATGGTCCAATTTTTTAAAAATGTGATAAAATTAACGTACAAAAATCTATATAAATTGATATCGTTTGTTATTCATGCGAATAAGCAATACGTTTTGTGAAAGCACTTTAGGTAATAATAAAATTTAATAATCTTTACTCACAATAAACCATTCCTTTGACCGAATAAAGGCTACAATTGTGATGAAAGTTGCAAAATGTTTCAAACATTGTTGCTTACAACTAAAGTATATAATAAAGAAACTCTGCAAATAAGAATACAAAATATGTATATGAGGTTAAAAAAATAGTTATCAGAAATTAAAATCGATCAAACTTTTAAAACTAACCAGTGTTTTAAGTTCATTAAATTATTTCGTTTTATATTCTTTATACTATGAGTACAGCAGCCGTATTCTGTAATTCGCTAAAGCTAAATCTCTATCGCTAAAAAATAGTTTTTTTCCTTAAGCAACTCCGGCTTTGCTTAATCTTAGCAGCATTTATTGTTGATCACACATACATAATGTGACCATTTTTGATTTTGCTCAAACCGGGACACCGGTTTTTTTACGTGGCCTGTTCTTAAAATCACTTGTTTTGAAATAACGTGATTTTAAATCACACGTGTGGTATCGTGATATTTCGTTTTTGTGTTTTTCTAAGGCCGAGGCTACGCAATTAGCGGCTAAGCGTCAAGCGGCTGAGCGATGAGCGTACAAAAAATTAAAACATATGAAATACTACTGAAGTGGCCACGAAATGAGCGGCATGTGAGCGAAATTTTTGAGCGGCTAGGCCGCGTCGCTCAGGAATAAAACTTGGTCTAATTTTTAGTTGTGAATATGGAGCTTATAATTTCATCCGTACAAAGCCGACCGAATTATGGCAAGACAGGTTACCAAATTTTAAAAATAAAAATATGGTCGAGAAATTATTTTATTGTTTTTGATGTTAACTGTTTGCAACAGCAAATCATAGTATTTCACAGACATACGGCAGTATTGTTGGGTATTGGGTAGATTTGTATATAAACGGTTTAATTCGCCTTGCTTGATTTATGGGATGAACACCAAGGCCTGTTCGTCGATTTCGATATACATATATATATTTATACCCACACCACAATAGTGGAGAGGGTATTATGCATTTGTGCTGATGTAAGTAACGCCTTAAAATATTGGTCCTAGACCCACCTTAAAGTATACCGATCGACTAAGAGTCACTTTCTGAATCGAACTAACGGTGTACGACCGTTTTAAAGATAATTTAATCAAATTTGGGACATAGGTTCTTATTTGCACAAGGCTATTGAAAATGGGCCGAATCGTAGGACCACGAGGGAAGATAGGGGGAAATTTCTGCCTCGCAGAAACTTTCAAACCGATTTTAATGAAGTTTATAAACATAGATAAATCCATATTAATATGGACACATTAGCATGATGTGTTTATTAATACTGTGGTGTAGGATATCATATGGTCGGGCTTGACCGACTATACTTTCTTACTTGTTTATAATTTGTTTTAAATGTAAGTTAAGCGAACGAAGTCTTCGCTCGAAATATACGAACAGGCTGAATTTTTTTTTCTAAAAAAACGCATTAAATGTTGGATGAATACGATTTTCGCGAAATAATATTAAACAAGCCACTCTTTACAATGTCATTTTAACAACTAGCCGCTTGACGCTTAGCCGCTCATTGCGTGGCCTCGGCCTAAGATGAATTCATACATGAGATAGAGTTAGGCTAGCTATCCCTTCTTTTTGAAAAATACTATGTATTTTGTTTTTGTCAAAAGTTAGAGTGAATGTCATTTGTCATTATTTGTTTCATGTTTACAAAATATACACAATTGCTTTAGAAGGTAAATCTTTTTCCTGTATTGCAAATTCATTGTAGCTCCACTTATTCCTTTAGCTTTGTACAGACGGTAGTCATATCTTACAATACTGTCATTAAAATTGCCTAAAAACGCCTTGCATCTGTTTGATTTGGCGCATATGCCAAAAAGTCTTAGTGGAGAAAAACGACAATGAAGTCTTACATGAAGTTTTCTAAAAAAAATATACCCGATAGAATTTTTTTGTATTTTCACTACTGTTTTGAAGAAAAATTACAATTTTTTGAACATTCATTAACGAACGTTAAAATTAATAGCATTTTATTCAAAATGAAAATTATTGTTTTGTGCCGCTTACATCACTTTTCTAAATGTATTTTTAAAAAGTAGCTTTTTGTGCTGCATACTTATACTTACTGTTGTTTATTGATTAACATACTTTTTTCTTACGGCAATGAAGCTTAGCATGAGTGAAATTATTTTTCTTTTTGTCATTTTGTTTTGATTTCGCTTTAACTACTTTTTTTCTTACGGAAATGAAGCAAAGCAAGAGTTTAATTTATTTTGTACGTTTTTGTATGAGGAATTTTCTGCATTCGCCAAACAGTGGCGTGTAGAGCAAAACACCACTTAATAAATTTTAAAATAGTTGATAAGGAGCAAAACTAATGCTTATTATCTCAAAAATCATAAACAATTTGGTGAATCCGGGTTTGTAATCAGAAAGGGGGTATTTAAAATGTATATACAGGGATGTTAGATGTGACGATTTAAGTCATTTTGACGATTTTTTTCGATGAATTTACCAAAATGACGATTGACGATTTTTAATGTAGAGTCACTTAGGTTTTGACGATTTAATTCCGTCAATAAATTTATTTTGCACTTTAATCTGGCATCAATTTTATAACACTTCAATCTGGCAAGTAAAGTTTTTTCTTAGTTTGTACAAGCGGACCCGACGAACTTCGCCTCGTCTCAATTTTAAGCCTTCAGACAAACTTTAAAGTAATAATACAACACAAATATTTATATTTTCGATGTGATTTATTTGAATGGAATCAGTAGAGAGCGATTTGATAAACAATGTTTTTCGATTTGTTTTCCGGCTCAAAAACAAATAACGAAGACGGTTTCCCAACACTTGAACATGCAACGTACAGCTGACCGTGCGAAAAACAGGGAAATTCGAGATTAATCCCACAGACTTCTAGTGATTGGCTTTGCGATTTATTTATTGTCATTGCAAATGCCAATTGAAAGGGGAACTGAATCCGCTTGAATTGGAATGGAAGGTCAGTTGGAATAATGGGAATCACATTGTTCATTAGCTTTTTGACAGACAACCGCGTACCGTTGCACATTTTTGGAGGATTGAGATTCCGCAACATGATTATGATCGATAAGCGATCAGCTGTAAATTATGCGGCGGAGTTCCTGGTACATCAAGCGAGTTCAAAAATTCCGACGGGTAGCTGTTCGATTCGATTTGTACGTATGCAGTTGTCCTGCGATTTGACTTTGAATAATTAAGTTTATGCTATCGACATCCTTATTCTTCGCTGCTAGTATTGCCCGTTCACGAATCCAATCGAGATGTTTGTTATTTTTTGCAATGCCAGGGAACACTTTGCTGGTGAGTTCCTCCTTGGACGATGTGAATTCACAAAAATTTTCAGGGCCGTGGCCAAGCTCCAGCAGTTGTCCCAAAAATTTAGCAGCCGATGGGTCGTTCTGCAACGCGACTCTCATGTTTGTGGTCAATTGCAACTTCTGGACATGCCTCTACAAAGACGACGATTACAGGCACGCGTTAAGTTCATCCGCAGCAGAAGATTTGGGGGATGACAGGAAGTGTTTGACGAAAATCTCCGGAGAGCTCCACCAAATCGTCTTAAGTATTAAAAATTCTATATTTTTTGGTTTTGTATAATTTTATACTTAATTATTTTTTTATGTTTTAATAGAGTAATTAATCCGTGTTGATAAAAAAAAAAAGATTTTTTATATGACGATTTTTTGACGGGTTTTTTCAGAACTAATGACTATTATGACATTCGAAAAAAATATCTAACATCACTGTAATGGCAATACTGTGAGATCTGACAACCTTCTGTACAAAAGAAGCTTAACGCATTTTTAATTCCTTAGTTTTATATTTTATATTCACTTTTTTTGTTTTATAAAATTGAAATAACTACCTGTTTAACGATTTCGAACATCAACGTTCGCATAGAAAATTATATGTAAAACAAAAACTAAATTCTAAAATTTATTTTTGTTTTAAATTAAATTTTCTAAGTAAGTTTTTTTAAGTATATACATATTTATTAAATTTTAACTATTTCAAAACACTGGAGTTTTTAAAAAAAACTTTGTTGCTTTTCATTTAATATCTTATTCTTCGCTGTTCAAAAATTCTGAAGCTCTGCGGTCAGTTTGCTCAAAATATCTGCTTTATAAGCACACAGCCCGGTTTTTATTTTTAATAGGTAAAACCCTTTTAATGATGCTGTATAGTTTTAAGCACTTTTTAATCAAATAAATTTTACTAAACTATTTACTGTACGCAGTTGTATTAACAATAGGGAAATTATTCGCTATACAAAATAACAAACAAGAACCAAAATATCTCACGTTTAACTTTATTAAAGTCAGTATATTAATATAATAAATATAAGTATAATATTATTTTTTTTAATTTAACTAAAGATTAATCTTCTCCATCCATTGTACAGTCATCTCCATCACATGCAAATTTACAATCACAATCTTTAAATTTAAAATTTATTTGAATTCGTTCATAAAATTCCAAAATTTTTTCATTTTTCCTAGCACTATCCTCATACAGTACTATTTCGATGGCCTTGTCAAATATATCCTTAACACTTTCCAAATTATTGCTTGTACACTCGAAGTATTGAACATTTTCGTAATAACGAGAAATAGTGACACCATCACTATAACTAACACAGTCATGCGTCAGCTTTGTAAGTAGTTGTTCTCTTAAATCACACTGTAGGCCAACCAAAAATATTTTATTTTTTGGATTATGTTTCAAAAGCTCCAAAATCCAGATATTACGAGCTGGTTGCAGAGTTTTTCTATCGCTGACATTGAAACAAACAAAAAATATATTTTTTATTAGAAAATTTTCCGTTAAATGTTCCTGCAATTCCTCGACGGTTTCAATTTCGATAGCATCAATTAAGTAGCGAACTTGTTCGACGGCATGATCGTGGTAAGCACAGCCATATTTTAGTTTCCAAAGATATGCCTCCAAAAGACTAGATTTACCAACGTTTTTATTGCCCATTAAGAGAAATTTAATTGTCTTCATGTTGTCTTATTTGATATAACTGATACTTAATAACGATTTGAATATTTTTAAACAATCAAGTAGATACATACATAATTATTTAAATTGATTATTCATTTATGATTATTTATAAAACAAAACCGAACATTTATTAATAAAAATGTTTTTATTTTTTCTTGGTATATTTTATTTTAAAACAAGAAAAAAATGCAATAATCTATTAAATATTTGTTCAGAAGTTGCAGGCATTAAATTTTTTTTTGGATTTTCATGGGTGCTTAAGCATCATTTAAGAGCTTATAGGGTAAAGTATTTTTGAGATTTTTTCAGAGTTTTCGGAAGAGGTTTAGAGTCGCTTAATACTACATTTACATTAGGCCGAAATCTTGTAGATTTGATATAAAATCTTCTTCGAAATCTAGTGCGTTTACATTATACTTTTTTGACATTAGCGAGATTTTGTTTTTGTAACAAAACATTTGACTACAAGTTTTTTCGTTACACATACAAACACAAAAAGAAATATACATTTAAAAATTTGCATTACCTTTTATTAATAATCAACGATATTTATTTTATCAATATTATTCGTCTTTTTTATTTTTTTTTACAATTTTTATAAAACTTTTAAAATTTCTTTTTTAATAATTTTTGTTTTGTTTTTTTTTTTAATGTCGTTTTTCCTTGTGCAGGGAAGTATTTTTTAGTGCTATATTGAAAAAACCATAGTTGCATCATTACGAACTTCTAGATTTTGAGTAGATTTCGTCGAAATCTAATCATGCAGTAGATTTTGTTTTGTATGGGAAATCTAGTCAAAAACAACTAGATTTGGCTTGAAATCTCGTAAGTACTAGATTTTGTGTAGGTGTAAATGTAGTATAAGTCGAAAATCGGGTATACCCGGCCTTTTTTTTAAGTTTTCTTAATAACTTTGTCAAAAACCACGATTTTTTCACTTTTAAGGAAATAATTCAAGCTTTATTTTGGTGTACAAAGACTATAAGTTTTTGCAATGCATTTGCTCATTTATGCACCTACATTAAAATTCTTCGTAATTTTTCCATAAATTTTGTAAATAACGCTTTATAACTTTTAAAATCTTTATGAAATTGAAACAAACCAACAATGCAGTTTAAAAGATCAATTTATTCTAAATACTCTATTTTTGAATTTGCTCTCACCGTTCCTGAGTTATACCGGTTTTTAGCATTGTACCCAGTTTATAATATTCTTACTCATACCCAACAAACAATTAAAAATCAAACTTTTACGTTTGCTTAAAAATTCATTGGGGTTCATACGATGTAGCTCTTTGCCCTGCAATAAATTCGGTAAACGGAATGATATAAGAATGTCTACATTTTATTTTATCAACTTATATTCAGCCCAATCACAAATATTCGCACGGAATTTCTTTCTCACGGAAAATACTTTTCTCGAGAAAAAAATCCTTCAATCATAAATTCCGAGGGAACAAAAATAGTGAATAAGTGGCAACATCGAATTTCTAAGACAGCTGTTTTGTTTATTTTATTGACATTCCATTTATTTTTTGTACGCATTTCTGTGTAAAGTTTAAAATTTTTATTGAAATTAGATTAAAAATTAATTTAAAATGCATAGTGTGCTTTTCGTTTACTTGTGGAGGATATTTTGCATACTGCTGACGTCGAAAACCAACAGCAAAATCAACAAAAGATTGCTAGACGGATGTTGCGCGATGGATCAAATCCTCTTGATTTACCCCAATCTTTGTAAGTATTTAATGATTTTACTCTATTGAAATTGTTAATTTTTGTATTATGTTTGTTTGTTTGTTTCTACGGATTCAGGTTTGAAAAGTATTATAGAGTAAATAACCCGGATTTTATTTATTTACTAAAAGTTCTGACAACAAGCTCCGAACCAGCGAAGAAGCAGTTTGCAATCCCTCCAGTTATAAAACTTAGTGCATGTTTGCGTTTTTTTGCCGAAGGTGGATACCAGACTGGTGTCGGAAAAGATGTCGATGTTTCTTTAGCCCAATCCACCTTCAGTAAGGTTCTTACGGAAGTAGTAAATGTTTTTGAAGTTCATCTTTGCCCCAAGTGGATAAATGTACCTAAAACAGCAGAGGAAAAAAAGACAAATTGCACTGTCATTTTACGTGAAGCACAATATTCCAGGAGTTTTTGGATGTATCGATGGAACTCATGTTCAAATAATAGCTCCTGAACATGATAAACACCTTTACTATAATAGAAAAGGAAAATTTAGTTTGAATGTTTTGCTGGTAAGTTGTGATGAACTGTGATATTAATTTATTTTTATTTGTATACATTTTTACAGCTTTGTGACAACGAACTCAAAATTCGTTATGTAGATGCATCACATCCAGGGGCATGCCATGATTCCTTCATATGGAATACAAGCGACCTGCGAGCTCACCTTGAGCAGAAATATTTGCAAGGGGAAAACAACTTTTGGCTTTTAGGTACTTTTTTCTAATAAATGTAAAATCAAATATGTATGCATATTTAATATTTTTTACCGAATTAGGAGATGGAGGATACCCCTTAGAGCCATGGTTGATAACTCCGCATAGAGTTCCGGAGGATGGTTCCTCAGAAATGAGTTTTAATGAAGTACACTCGAAATGCCGCAACATTATTGAACGCACAAACGGCGTGCTAAAAAATCGGTGGAGATGTCTCCTTGGTGCTAGGGAGTTGCACTACAGCCCCGAAAAATCGTCCAAAATTGTAAACGTATGTTGTGCCCTTCATAACATATGTTTACATTTTAAGGTAAAAGATATAACCATAGATTTTGAACATATTAGCATGCCGGAGGACGACATAGTGCACCCAATTTCTAATCAATATTTAACCGCCGGCCAGACTATAAGGAATAATATTGGACGAACTTTTTTATAAATTAAAAACTACTCATGTAAATTAATTTTGTAAATATTTTGTATTTTTTAAAGTAAAATAAAATTAACAATTCATCAAAAACATAAAAATCAATTAAACTTAAAAACTCTTAAAAATAGAAGGTAACTTAAAAATCACATTTCAATAAAAAAATATACATAGCTTAATTCTTTTAGCACCACTAATTTTTGCACTCTGAAATTTGCATTTCCAGCCTGTTCTTTTCCAATTTGTATTCCACTTCTCTCACTCTTACTTTCTCCATAAATGCATTATGCCGTTTTATTTCCTTTATCTTTTCCCGCTTTAGATTTTCCATTTCTTTAAAAAAATTTTTATTTACGTCATATATCTTGTCCAGTGACCGATATATTCTCTTTGTTGCTTGCTCCTGTTCGGTTTGATTTTTCGCAACTAATTTCATCTGCTCCAACATCTCTCGTTGAATTGAAATTTCTGCTTGAAGAGTATCTTGTGCAGTTGTTGACGTCTCCTTTTGAATATTTACTGTTCGTGTATGTAAGTTCTTTACACGATATGGGGCAGTAGGTGTCGCAACTGCTAATGTTGCATTAAACAAAACTTCGTTTGTCTCTTCCACTTCTTCATCGGACACAGTAACATCTAATGTGCTTCCCTTTTTTGGAGAATTAAGTCCAAAAACTTTTGAAGGAATACCTTCAACAGAAGTTTTCATTCCTACTAGTTTAAAAATCGCTTCTTCTGTAGTTGAAAACTTCTGATCTTTATTTGGACCTCCTCCAGTACATTTTTTATTTTTTAAATTTTGTGCAGCTTTCTGGCGCACATATTTTTTTTGGTCTGCCCACACCTAAAATTGAAAGACACATTCACATAGATATTGAAATATTAAAATTGATATTGATAACGAACCTTTTTCCATTCCGCAACACATTTGGTTGGAGGGCCCATAGAATTAAGTTCTACTTCCGCGCTTCTCCAAACAATGAAAAATAAAACCTGTTTTTATTTTTTTTATTAAATTTTAAGATTAATACTTACATGACGTTCAAAATTCCCTTTAAAATTGCAGGTGAAAGAAAAGTAAAAAAATTAACTCCCTTTTTGCATTTAGAATGACTACTTTTTTCCCGCCGAATTTTTTTCTCTTCCCGCAGTTGATAAAAAAAGGGAAAAATAAATTCATAATATGAGAAAAGGGAAAAGTGAAAAAACTCCCAAGGAATTTTTGTTTGTGATTGGGCTGATTATGTTATATTAATATTATTTTAAAATTTGACAAAATAGAACTTAATAATATCACTACAGTATGTTTCCGAACACATTTCACTTAGTGGATTTTATCGGGATTCTACTATGTTTTGAGAATAATTTATGTTTGTTATACAACTGTTGTAACGTGAACACAATCGCAAAGTGTTCCGCACGGTCGAAGACCGGCATTACTAAAAACCTTTTTTTCCGAACCCTTATTACTTTGGTATTATGCTGCTATAAGAATGTCTTTATTTCTCGTCTTACACTGAAAGAAAAATGCTTCATATATTTAATGAATCATTTTCATAAAAAAACTTTCCTTAGGTAAATGAAAATGTTCATTGTCTAAATGGAATTTCATAGTTATAATGAAGTATTTTCGTTAATATCGCTTCATTGGATTTCGTAATTACGTTAAAAATTTTCATTAGATATATGAAAACTTAAGTTTGTCCAAGTTAAAAAAAAAAATTTAATTGGGAACATAAAAAAACAATATACAAACATAACTATATTCATAAATTAATACAAAATTATATTTTCCTTAAAAAAATGTTTAATTGTTAATTAAAAAATGTAAGATTTAATAATTTCATACATCGAATGTTACATGTATGCCATTAAATTTATGAAATCAAAAAAATTTTTTATAAAAGCAACATATTTCAATAATTGCCTTCATAAATTTATATTTTCATTGTGACAATAAAAATGTCATTATAGTAATGAAACAAAAACTTTCAATCCACTTTCAATCAACGTTGTTATTGTTATTATGGACAATTTAATCTCATATTTACGCTCTTAATTGAGTAAAAAACATAGTTTTTTAATACAAAAACTACACTGCCCCGGTAGACTAGCTGGTAGCGAGGTAGTCTAACAGCACCGAGGTTGACTGATCGAATCCCGCCAGAGACAGAAAAAAAATTAAAAATAAAGTAAAATAAAAAATAGAAAAGATAAAAAAAAAATAATTAAAAAAATTAAAAAAAATAAATAAAAAAAAAATAATTAAAAAATATAAAAAAAAAATTTTTTACTTTATTTAAAGTATTTATCCAATGAATAATATTCATAGATCTAATGTAATGTTTCATTAAATCCTTTTAATAAAACAGGTTTCATCGATCCAACGAAGCGCTGCATAGGTTCCTTTTTAATGCAATTTTTCATGGGATTAATGTCAAAATTCATTGGTATTGCGAAGAAAATTCTTTCAGTGTATAAAACTTCATTTTAATAAATTTTAATAAAATATCTTGATTCGTAACAGCTTTGGCCGAACTAAAATTATTTTCCAGAGGGAAACTTACACAGAAAAAATTATTTTTTTCAATTCAAACAAAAAATTTGTAGAATCAAACAATTTTTGTCTGAAATCGGTCCTATACACAAATTTGCATATTCAAACAATTTATTTGCATTTTGCTTATTGAAAAAACACTGATTTTTTCAAACAAATAATTTAACTGAATCTAACAAAAAGTTTACTGAAATTCATATACAAAATTTCAAAATAAAAAAAAAAAGTTTTTGCACAAGCAATGACGCGCACACAAGTAAGCACTGTATGAGAAGATGACGGCAGAGCAGAGTCGCCGGCTGGCTTTGAGACACATTTATTTTGTTGGAATAATTTTTGAACGAAGTCTTATTTATACACACAACACAATGTTTTTCTTTATCACTCTCTGTTGCTGTATCCTTTCCTTTGCTAAAGAAGAAATGTAACCAAAAACGGCAGCAGACCGACTCGATATGTTTTTCGTCATCATTCTATTTTTGTATTTCATGTATTTAAGCAAACAGTTTTAAAAAATTGAATACGGGATTTTGTTTCTTGTAATGTTGTTTCTGCTATTGTTTTTCTTAGCCCCCTTTCACACTCTCCAAGTTACTTGCGCAAGTTACTTGCCGACAACAACAAAGTCTGTAAGGAAAAAACAAATTTAAAAAAAATTTGCACAGACTTTGTTGTTGTCGGCAAGTTACTTGCGCAAGTAACTTGCCGAGTGTGAAAGGGGGCTTATAGTTGCACTTTTTCAAAGCGTCCAAAAATAGACTGTGTGTGTTTTTTGTTGTTGTTCTTATATTTCACATAAAGAAGTGTTGCTTACGATCAAATAAAAATATGCAAAAAGACGACAACATTAAAGAGCGTTAAATATCTCATACAAAATTATGAAAACTTGACACCAATAACGCGTTTATTATATTTTTGAAGAGTTGTCCACATTTTTGTTGGTTAAATAAAAATCAAACAAAAATATTGTTTGAATCAGTTAAAAAAATTTATAGAAATTAAAAAAATTTTCAAACAAGCGTTTGTTTGAAAATAATTCGGCAATAATTTTTTCTGTGTATATTGGACCCATCGTAAATGTTGGTCTAATCATCACAAAATTCTGCAGATTGATTTCTGGTATTGAAAAAACCTCAATTAGAACAAATTTTGGTTAAGTATGGAGCGATCTTCACGAAATTTCTATTCTTATAAAACTGTGACGTGAAAATTTTATTACAATACCATCATTTGTTACGGGTTTACGCGTTACGGGTTTACGCGTACTAAACTGTTTTCCGAGAGAAGGCATTGTATGGGACCTTTGGTAAATTAAAGACCAATCTTCACGACAGTATGATTTGTAGTCATAAAGAACGAATTTGTGCAAAATCTTTTAACAATCCGTGCATTATATCGTCCCCACAATAAAACAATAGTGTTTACGCATGTACACCATTAATTTTTTACTGCATAATAAGAGGTGCAGTGAAATAACGCCGGGAGAAATAACACCGGTGGGTGTAATTTCCCGATGAAAAGGAAATAACGCCGGCCGGCCTTATTTCCTATTGCAAAAAGAAATAACGCCGGCTCCAAAGAGGAAATAACACCCCGGGGGTCTTATTCATTCTGTTAAAGGGAAAATCCTTAGTTATCATTGAAAAACATTTTTTTATTCTTGTGACGCACGCAGGAAAACTTTATTCAGCGAAGCCACCTGCCGAGTCCTACTGGAGGTAAAAACCCCTAAGCGCGGCCGCAGGCCGTCACGCAGAAAAACTTTAGTATGCGAAGCCAGATTTCAATACTTAACTTTAGTGTCTCCGGAACTGAAATGAGAGATAAAGCCATTTTCTTATATTGCTAATGTGAGCTAAGGCCATGATGGCTTTATCTCCTCTTGCAAAAAGAAATAAAGTCTGCTTTAAAGAGGAAATAACACCCCGGGGGTCTTATTTCTTTTCGCAATAGGAAATAAGGCCGGCCGGCGTTATTTCCTTTTCATCAGGAAATTACACCCACCGGTGTTATTTCTCCCGGCGTTATTTCACTGCACCATAATAAGAATCTACATATATATATATATGCCCTTTATTTACTTAAATATACGCAGTAAAATTAAAAAAAAGAAAATTCTACATGATACTTAAATAAAAAGAATCTACATAACTGATTCTAAATGTGATCAACATTTGGTAAAATTTTACTTCCACAAGGTGGGTCAAAAGATCAATTGAAATATTAGCGTATAATTGCGTGTTTGAAATTTTACATTTATAATTGTGTAAGTGCAGGTATGGTGTTTTAATTAGTTGTTACTCTGAATATAATTTCAAAGAAAAAAAGTGAATAAAAAGCATACACTATTTTAATTATTCACTATTTTTATTGTTGCATAACAAAATAAAATGGAAAAATGACGTATATTGATATACACAATTTTTTAATAATATAAATGGTGTAAACGATTTAAATAAAATAGTGTATAACATACAAAATAAAAAAGCGTATAATGATTTTCATACATGTTATAAAACGAATAAAATAGCCTAAGTGACATCATATTGAAGGAATAGGCCTAATAAAGTATAAATGCTTTTGAGGATTGTAATTTGACTAAGGGCCATTATTACAACTTGAAGTTAGTTAAAGTTAAAATTAAATTGACAGACGATAATGTGTTATCTGTCAAAAAGCGTCTGTTAACTGTCGGATAACAGCTAACGCCAAGTTATAATAATGGCCCTAAGAATACACATTCGAATAATATACAAATTTATATAAACAATATTTTATTTAAAATCATTAAAAAAAATCCCAAACGAATAGTAGCCTAATTGTTTCACCTCATATTTTAATGACCACAACTTAGAAACATCGATTATTTTATGAAATAATACTGTTTTCCCAGATGTCTAATAGCATCATATATATTATTTCTAAAGCACTTTTTTTTGTCGGTTGAAAATATCTCCCATATTTCTGAAACTAATAATTAGAAATTGAAAAATTAATATTTTCATTGATAAAAATTATATTTTAAAATGTATTGAAGTTACTAAAATTTCTATTAATTATTTTCATTTTATGTTACAAAAATGACAACTAACGGTGCGAAATATTCGCACGGGTCATCTAGTAAATTATAAACTCCATCATCTCGAAATGACAAAAAAATTATACACCATTGTTTTATCTTCATTTATGTTAGTTTTTGTAACTAAATTATAATTTTTTTAGGGTGGCGGTTACACATTTTTATTCATAACTTCTGAATCGATTTTGCCGATTTTTTCTTAATTGCGAGTGTTTTCAACAGACGGACGGACAAACGAAATAAACTTACAATTACTCAATGAGCTAGAATATATCATCGGCTTAATACACAAACCTGCGTCATCTTTTTGTAGCACATTTTACAGCAGAGTCAAAAAACTTCTTATATTTCATATTTGCAGTATATAGTTGGTTTTACACACTTCAAGACTCAAATTGAAAAAAAAAACAACATGCTGGTCGTCGGGGCGTATTTTTCTCTACCTCACGGCATCAAAATCTCAATTTACTTTAAAAAGGGATTTAGCAGGTTTGCATATTAATATGTTCTTTATGGGGTCTGAGTTGAATATTAAAAAGTTTCGGAATGACAAACTCAGTATAACCTCATTCACTACTACATAGAAGCCATCCGAATTAAAAATAATGTATTTTTTCATGAAAATGAAAATTTTAAGCTTGAGCCTGATTAAAACAAAAATTTGGATTAAAACTATAAACAAATAAGCTAATTGTTGTAAAGCTTTGGAACGAGCTCTATATGTTTACATTTTCCCTTCAAGTTTTACAAAGGAAGGTCAACAGAAAAAACAAATGTACTTAGTTCAAGATCATCACTGGTCATACCGTTGTGGCGATGTGTAACTTCGTGCTTGTGTTCACTGCTTGAAGAAGATTTGTTATCTTCTGCTTTATTTTTGAATATTATTAATGATTTTATATTTGCATATATTGATCTTCAACTCGATATTCGTAAACTTTAAACTTTATAGCCGTTTAAAGTTTCGAAAATTTCGATATTTAATGAATTCTGTTATATCAGTATTCTCTTAATATTTTATAAAATGCATAAATGATAATTGCACAGACTTATGTAACTACACCTACCCCCATGACGAAACTCCTTTCGTCATATAAATAGTTCCGGATTCTTAGAGTTTATGGCAAATAATTAAACGCATTAACAATTTACAGAGAATGCTACATTTAATTTTTCGCTCCGTTTTTGGAAATATACCATTAAATTTTAATGAATTTAAAAAAAAAAAACATTTTAATTATTATTATATATTTTTTTTTCGTTGCAAAAAAGTCATTTTAAATAATCATCTTAATTAAAACATGCATAATGAATTTAATTAAAATACACTTAGAGAAAGAATACGAATAAAAAATCTTAAAATACTGACTTAATTTGAGCAAAATTGTTGATTCTTTTTATCATAATTCAGTTTTTTGTCATCTTTGTTCTTCTTCTTTTTTTCTTGTATGCAATAATTCATTGTAAGTTGAGCAATAAAAAAAAATTTAGCGAAAAAGGTAAGAAATAAATAAAAGAATGTGTATGACTACTTTAACTTAAATACTGTCACTTATGCGCCACGCATTTTTAAACATTTTTTAATATGAAACATTTTAAATCATAACAGAGTAACCACCAACCACACTGCCTCCAACCAACCATCCAACCAGCCACTTGTATAGTAATACTTTGTTCCAATCTACTCTAAAAATCAACCAAGGAATTATGAGTAAATAATAATAATGATGAGCGAGTTGACCAACAGCCAATGATCGTTAGGTCAGGCATGTGGAACGAAAGATGCCCCTTAAACCAACAACATACTTGTGCCATACGCGAATTTTGCTGCTGTTGTTGCTGCAATGCACTGCACGTTCAGCAATAAATAATAAAATTAATGCATACATTTCATCATCGTCATCATTGTCCTCATCATCATAAAAGAGTTCTGTTTATGTTTCAGTTTTATAAAATTTTTACTTTTTTTTATTCCTGACAATTTTTTTGTTGTTATTCTGTGACAATCGAAAAAAGTTATAAAACAGTCAATATATTGAATACTGTTCATACACATATGCATTGAGATTCGATACATTCATATTCATACACACATACATATATTTAAGACTTACATATAAAAAAAGCATTTGTTGATACGATTTGAAAATATTTTCAAGTTCAGTTTGCAATAACTTTTATTGCAATTTTTTTTTTTTTTTTTTGTGAATTTTTTAATAATATGTATTGTAAAAATTGGTGTATTTAGTTGCTCGTAGTGTTGGTTAAATATTTTATTGAAGCTAGCAGTTTAAAGAATCGAGCGATATTAAAATTCTAGCATACCCAATTCTCAATAGAAGCGGAGAAAAAATTTGCAAGCAGTAGTTTTCAACAAAGATGTTTTCGAAAGTTAAAGATTTCTATAACATGCTCTAACAAATAGGATATTATAACCTGCAAATAGTGACCCAAATTAAGATTTAAATATTTTATGGCAAAATTGACCATTGCAGAAATAACTATAACTTTCATCTAACATATTGTTGTTATTTGACAGTTATAGTAACAGTGGATAATAACAAAGTTTAATAAATTTGGCCGATAGTCCACTTTAAGAGATAAATGCAGCACATTTATACCTGAATTGAAGCTAAAAAAGATCAAACGTCATATAATTTTTTGACAACGCCTTTATTACCGTTATTCAATAAAAAAGTTTTTTCGTTCTCCTTTACTCTTTCTTATACATTGGCAGTCAATTCCAGGCATCAGAAATTAAGAACCGAAAACTTAAAATTTAAAAATGCATCTTCATATTGATGATATTGATGAACACAGTGATGCCAAATGTAGGGAATTTTCCCTTTTTGTAGGGATTTTTTCGAAAAATTTCAAGCGTAGGGGAAAAAGGACAGATTTTTTATTTTAAAGCAAATGTAGGGAATTTTCAAATTTATATCTCATTTTCAATTTATTATCTTAAATACGTAAATATTCATTCAATTTTCGTTTAAAAATGAAAATTTTTCAAAGACAATAGCATTTTAGTACAAATGTAATATTTTTTAAAAGAAACTATATATCTACTACACGCAAAGAAAAACATGGTTGTGGTAAACATATTCTAAGAGCAACATATTATGATAAGAATTATGATTGTAGTCACTATATTAAGATTATTATTGAATCATATAATGACTAAATATACTCGTAATATGTCATCATAATATTTTTCCCTTAATCATATTATTATTCTGTTAATCATACTAAGTTAAGAAGTAATCATATTATTGTCATGTTAATCATAAGAAGCTAAGAAATTAATCATATTATTGTCATGTTAATCATAATAA
The DNA here is from genome assembly GCA_930367215.1 of Pollenia angustigena. NCBI lineage: Eukaryota > Metazoa > Arthropoda > Insecta > Diptera > Polleniidae > Pollenia > Pollenia angustigena. The sequence goes on along the minus strand of OV884057.1, from coordinate 179,090,857 downwards.
GCTAAGAAGTAATCATATTAGCATCATGTTAATCATAATCAATTTAGAAGCAATCATATTATGATACAGCACCTTAAATAGCTGTCATAAAAATACAAAATAAATTAAAATATTTTTGCATCGATTTTTTATTTTGTGGCTTTTTACAATTTTTCTTAATGTTAATCAAATAGCGGAGTTCAATATAAGGCTTGCAAAAGAGCAAATGAAAAATCTGTGGTTTTCATGGGCAACCGCGTGTGTCCATTTTTTCGATTTTAAGATGTTGATGAAATATCGTAACACTTTTATAAAATATAACGAAATCTCTGTGTATTTTGTTGTTGGATTTTACAAAAAAAACTATAATATTTTGCATTTGCACTATTACATCACTAATACTTGAATGAACTCCGCTAATATTTTTATTTTTTAATTTCTTTAGACTTATTTTTTTATGGAATTTTATCTTTTAATTGTTTAACCGCTCACAAATAAAAAAACGACACAACTGCTTCAAAATTATTTTACAAATGGCGCTAATATAATATGATTAGAGTAAAAATAGTTTAATTGCATCTTTAACATAATATGATAAATGTAAAGAAAGTTATCATGTTATGGCTATTAAATATCATGATATGGTTGTGAGAAATATAATATGTTTAAAAAGTTATCATAATTAAGTTGTAAGAAAAATAATTATTTTTCGGTCAACAATACTCAAATTCATAATTGCGATAAACATTGATATGTTTACAGTGACTATAATATTGTTGATATTAAATAAAAATAACAATTATTTGTGTACGACAACAATATATTGTTACATTAAACATAGTGTTGTTGCCGTAACCATGCCCAAGCATATTTTTTCTCTGCGTGCATGAGTCCTTAAAGCCTGCCAATCCATATATTGAAAGCATGTAGCCGACTATTCTTCGAACACCCCTAATATATAATTAAGTGGCAACTTATGTTCGCGTTCGCATTGCGAACTATTCTCTTATTTTTGCTATTTGCAGTCGCACTCACATTCTCTTAAATGTATGCGAATATTAAAAGTGAATATCTAATAAATGAAATTTATGTGTAAAAAAACAATCACACCTTCTTAGCTAAGAGAAATAAAAATATACAATTTCAAATTTTTAAAAAATTTTAAATGAAAACTTTTAAGAATATGAAATGATTTACTTTTAAAATGAACTTTTTTATATTTAAGTTGAGGGGAACTGAAGAAAACATTTTTTTTAAATTTTACAGAGACTCCTTTTATTTGGTACCAAGTTTACTAAAAAAATTTAAAAAAAATTATTAAAAATAAGTATATATTCTTTAAAACTATTAAGCTCTTTAAAAATAAACAAAAAATGAGGAAATGAGAAATCAAGTACGACTCTGTTGTTTTGTTCTAGATTAAAGGATTTATAGAGGCGTTTCTGTCAAAAAGAAAAAAAAATTAAATTTGTTACACAGTGTTATTTTTGAAATTAATTGTTTTTTTTAATAAATATCAACAATAAATTTCAAGTGTTTTTATCAAGAATAAAAACTGGGAATTAAGCACGAATAACAAAACCTTTTGAAAATAAATTTTATTTTAATAAAAATAAATATGTATTTGTTAGCTTGTCGCTAAAAACAATAAATTTTTAACGTAGGGAAAAGTGTAGGGAATTTTTTTTGGTTGTAGGGAAAAAAGGGATTTTTTTTTGGACACACGTAGGGATTTTTTGAAATTGTTCCTGGCATCGCTGCCCTAACATCAGAATTGTGACATCAATGTTACTACAGATGGCATCAATGATGCAAAAAGTAACATCAATCCAATGACTAACGTCTTCGTACAATTTTGTAATTTTTTACGTGTCATCTCTTTTAGTGACATGAATTCGATGCCACATTTTGTTATATTTTAAACATTATTTTCATGATTTCAATGTATTATAAGAAGCAAAAATTCCTATATTCTATTTTTTTAAATTATCTATATATAAATCGGCAAAGGCAAAACAGTTAAGAACACTTTCCACCTCTGTATGTCAACCAATTTGAACAAAATATACATCATTTGAAAGATATTTTCTTACAGAAGTGCACAATATATATTTTATTAAAATATGTTCAATACTTTCCGAGCTATAAGCGTTCTTATATTTTCTACTAACACATATGCAGAACACATAAATAAAAAAATTGTTTTTTCCAATTATCAAATAATAAAAAATAGGGTGGTCGATTATTCGACATTTTCAAGAAATCGGTTTTCACAACCAATTATGGCCGAATTTCGACCATTAGGTAAACACTTGTTTAGTTAAATACATCAAATTTTTAAAGTAGAATGATTACGAAAACCATATGGGGCATTGTGCTGGTATCTTATTATTGAGAGTTCTGCTGTACACAAAGGTCGTAATTCAACAAACGTGAAATAAACAAATGTAGCGGGTAAGTAAATAATAATATTCTCTCACTTTGACTTAATGACAAACTGTCATTAAATTTATGTTAATGTGTCCTTTCTCGGGTGTAGCTGCGTCATCGCACTGAGGACATGTTCGTCATTTCTGTGATGCCGATGTGTCATCCCATTGATGACATAATTTCATTTTTACCCGTATGACACTTTGGCCAAGTGATGTTAAGGTTGACATCACCAGTATGAAAAGTGTCATGGGGTCAAAAACGAAGACACTTGTCATAGTCCTGATGTCAAAATACATCAGCGTTATGACGCCTTTTCTATCAGTGTACAATTCCATCGTAAACATATTGTGATAATAATATTAAAAAAAATCCGATTTTATTCAAATTGTTTCCTTTTGTATCCTTTAATTTTTTTTTTTTTTTTTTGTTATCAAATATTTATGTGTAGTTTATAGAACACGAGCGCCTTACTCGTCCGTTCAACTTACATTTAAAACAAAAACAAAATTTCGAAATTTGTTTTTGTTTTAAATGTATGTTGAACGGACGAGTAAGGCGCTCGTGTTCTATAAACACCACATTAATTTGAAAACACAAAAATAATTCAAATTATATATTTTATTTTTTCTTTAAAAATAGTTTTGTTGGATGTGACCATATTTAAACATGTTTTTTTTCTGCGTGTAGAGTAGCACAATTTTTAATGCAAAATTTTAAATGGTCACATATTATTAAAACGTTGTATTAAATTTTAAACGTTGCATTATATTTAACAAACAATTAATTCTTCTAACCCCCAATTTCACAAAGTTCAGTTAAAACTAACCATTACTTTAACTTCCAGTTAACAATATGTTTTGACAGCTACACTCACAATATTCTGTACGTAAAATTAACTGAAATTGTAATATAAAATAAATGAAAATTCAATTAAAAACCGGTCTACTTATTTTTCATTTATTTTTAATAAAAATTTCATTTAATTTTTACTGTCAAAAATTCAACACCATATTTAGTAAAAACAATTAAATATTCAGTTATTTTTTAAAATTTTACTGTCAAAAAATTTACCCCATATTCAGTAAAAACAATTAAATATTCAGTTATTTCATTAAATTTTCGTTTACTCCACAAAAGAGCCGAATTTCTAAAAAATACCAGACAGACACCTGTCCGCTTGTTTTTCTTATAAGCGATGAGGGAGAATATTATTATTTACTTACCCTGTTACACACATTTGTTTTACTTTTGTTGTACTGACCACGTTGTTTACAGAAAAACTCTCAATTATATGACACCAGCAGCATGACCGATATGGCTTCGCAATTATTTTACTTTTAAAATTTGATGTATTTAACTAAATTATTTTAACAAATAGAAAATGGGAAGTGCTTAGCCATAACAAGCAATTAATTTTTTATAGATAAGTAAAAATTAATTTTTGGTAGTTAAATTATATAAAATAACTGAATATTTAATTCATTTTACTGAATATTCATTCATTTTATTGAATTTTTGACAGTAAAATTTTATAAAATAACTGCATATTTATTTGATTTTACGGAATATGTAGTTAATTTTTTGACAATTAATTTATATAAGATAACTAAATATTCATTTGGTTTTACGGAATTCGCGGTTGAATTTTTGACAGAAAAAATTAAATGAACTTTTCGTTGCTTTAAATAACATTTTTAATTTAATTTAACATAAAGAAGAATTAAACTCAATCAACGGACAATATTAACTGCAACTAAAAATCCGTTTTAATATGCACTAAGTTTTTTGAATAACTGTTAGAATCAGTTAAAAATAAATTTGCTTGGAATTTTAAATGTTTATTTATTTAAAAATGACTGAACGGAATATTTCTTAAACAAACTACAGTTCGTTACTGTAATAATATTGTGAGTGTATAACTGATAGTTAATTAGAACTGAAGATACATCTTTAAGAGTAGTAGTGTATTTCATATTCGTCTTAACTGATTTCAAAATAAATTTTACTTATAATTTTATTGATTATAATAAGACTTAACAAATACAGACCATATTCGAAGTTGACTTCATTTTTAAGAAAAATCATATTTAAACACAAAAAAACTTAAGAAGCCGCCTCTTTAAAAATGTGGAGTTTCTTTCGTTTTTTTTTATATTTATTTATTTTTTTATGGTACCATTTATTTATTTGTGATTAATGCATAAATTTCAACATCCTTGAGAACTGTATGATTTTATTGGATGGAAGAGATGGGCAGATCTAAGGTATAAAGGTAGACACTTTTATAAGTATTTTATATAACCCAAGGGAAGACGTGGAGCTAGTTAGGATTTAAGAGGGCCTTATTAAAAAGATATTGGGCCTAATACTGCTATTGCAAATACGATCTAAATTAATTTGGGGATCTTTGAGGGATTTAAAAAGTCCTTATAAAATAATTAGGGTAAAGCTGGAAAGCATTGTTCTAAAATGTCCTCCGAAAAATATGAAGCGGATCTTTTAAAGGCAAAATTCTTAAGCTATTCCAAGCAAACGTTTCTTTTTAATTATGGTAATAAGTTGTAGTTGTATAACTGGTTACAAAGTAATGTGTAGTAAACATCACAAATTCTCGCAGATTGCACAAGATAATTTTCAAATACTAGGAGTATAGGCAACAATGTTGTACTGTATTTAACGGGTTTGAAAGAAACAAGTGTTTGGAGTGTATTTCTTTGAATTCTTTTACTCTCATAAAACTATTTAAATTATGCGACGAACAGTAACACATAGCCTTTGTCATTATACACAAACGTTTTGTCAACACATTCGACTTTTGTTGTTATTTATGCAGGCTTTAGTAAGCACATTTGTAAGGGGAGCCCAAAAAAGGTAATAAAATTTTTTTACAATGTTAATGGCTGGCTTTCAAGATAATTAAAGCTTTTAATGCAATTACAATTCCGAATTAAGGAAATAGAATCTTAATACAAATATTTTAAAAACTTTTGTTAGGCCTTCTTTAAAAAACGATGGCAAAAAAAAGTGAATTTAATCTTGCAAAAAATTATAATTGTTGTAAGGGCCTTAAATTTTCCCCGCTGGGAAACAAATGTAGGTATATATTTGTTGCGTTTAACACATAAATACTCACATATAAACAAACATATGTCAACTGTCTTGCTAAACACATGTAGACATAAATGTCAGATGTCGCTTGTGACTCTTTTTCTTACTTTTGCTTGAATTGTTTTTTGTTTTAACTCATCGTTTTCAAATAGACCATAATCATATTGTATAAATACGAGTTTATTATTACCAGCCGTACGATAATAGCAGACGCATGTTTGGAAAGACAGACATGCACAGATAGCATAAGCAGTCCATCATTTAGTCATAATTGTAAAGCATCATCATAATAATCATCCTCCATGTCATCAGCATCACTGTCACAAAACATCACAAGTAACAATTTAGTACCATAAATATTTACACAGATTCATGGGGCACCCTATATCATGGGTTCTTTGCTGTACCAATTAAATAGCAGTACAATTAGGTTTTTTATTAATATTGAATTAACATTTTGTTAAATTCCTAAGAACTTTATATTTTTTTAAGGAAACATTAAAAACAAAATTAATATTTTTAGTCAGTCAATAACAAATCTGATTTTCCCAAATAAATTCAAATCAGGCAAGGACGTTCATTTTTGGCTGCCTTCTTAAAGGGTACCTTATTATGTCTTAAAACAATTTTAAAGTATTAAACTTTTCTACAAAGCTATTTAATATTCTGTTAATGCTTATGGTAAGCAGAAATGGTCCAACTAAAACGCACGATGTTAATTGTAAATAAAACAAAAACTTTTTTAGAGAATTATATTAATATTTTTTTTTTATGATAGAAGGATCTATGACAATCATGTGTGAAACAAAATATTCGCCACGGCTTCGGTGGCATACCTCAATACGATGATCCATATTTTCAATGACTCTGAGACATAATTGAGGATCAATGTCGTAAGTGTGCCGAATTATCTCATCTTTTAGGTCTTGAATTGTTCTTGAATTATTGACGTACAATTTTTCTTTTAAATATCCCCAGAGAAAGAATCCAACGTTAGCTGTGTGGCAAGTGGCAGCATCCTGTTGGAACCACATATCGTCCAGGTCCTTATCCTCAATTTCTGGCCTCAAGAAGTCCATTATCATCACACGAAACCGAACACCATTCAAGGTTACTTCTTGGCCGGCCTCATTTTCGAAGAAGTACGACCCGATGACGCCCATAAGCCGTATCAAACGGTCACTCGATGTGGATGTATCGGCTTTTCAATAATCACTCGTGGATTCTCATTTGCCCAAATGTATCCCGATTGTGGGCACATTTGGTCGCTTATGCTGTCCAAAAAAATAACGAAGTGCATTTTTAATTGGATGCTTATATTCGTAAAAGGCTTCAACAATCTTAACGCGCTGCTCAGTTGTGTATCTCTCCATGGTTGAATTTGTCAAACTCTGAAACTGAAATGAAGCTGGGCAAAAAACTTGACATTAAGTGTGACTCACAATTAACATCGTGCGTCCTAATAAGGCTATACTGGCGTGCAATCACTGCACTGAAAAAAGTCTTAGCTCACATTATAACCAAGAGAATATCAGAAGAATTGATGCCAGAGCTGAAAAAACAACAGGCTGGACATTGTTTCAATAAGTCATGTTTGGACCACATTAATTCCCTAAGAGTATAGTTAGAGCAGTCAGTGGAATGGAAGTCTCCTTTTTTTTTTTTTTTTTAAATTTATTTTTATTATTGAATCTTTCTTATCGAAATTTACAATATGTATTCAAATCTTAATTCTACTTGTTGTTTATTAATTGTTACCAGTGTAACCAATAACTGCTGTATTCAAATTTTAAAAATGTCTTCTAGTAAGGCTCAAAGTATCGGTTCTTTTTAGCCTCTGGTGACCTTCGAACTGAAGCAAACCCCGAGCGAGGTAGTTAGGGTGGACCATTAGTTTATCGATGTAGCTTATTGAATATTTTTTAATTTCCTCCTGGATAGTGGGGACGTTGAGATCTCTGTGAATAATTTCATTACGTATATACCATGGGGCGCAGACAATTTGTCGTAATATTCTAGACTGTCTTCTTTGAAGCTTTTGGATGTTAGATGCGCATGCAGTACCCCATAATTGGATGCCATATGTCCATATTGGTTTTATGATGGACTTGTATAAGAGAATTTTGTTGTCTAAGGACAAGTTTGAGTTTCGACCGAGAAGCCAATGTAGTTGAGCTGCTTTAAGTTTCATAGCCGTTATTTTCGCTTCAATATGACGCGACCAGGTCAAGCGTCTATCTATATGAATTCCCAAGTACTTAACATGGTTTTCTACCGGAACAGTGATGTTATTTATTTTTACAGCTGGGCACGTTTGTCTTCTGAGCGTGAAAGTTAAGTGAGCACATTTAGCCGGGTTAACCTTTATTCTCCATTTTTCTAGCCAGGCCTCTAGTTCATTGATGTGGGACTGCAGATTTTGCGATGCGACTTTTGGGTCATGGTTAACGCTAATAAATGCTGTGTCGTCTGCAAATGTAGAGGTATGCGTGCTCAGGTTTGTTGGCATATCCGCTGTGTATATTATATATAGAAGCGGTCCTAATATGCTGCCTTGGGGAACACCATCAGAAATTTTCTTGAGGGGGAAGTATTTATCTTGCGACCTTACTATGAATGTTCTGCCTGTAAGATAGCTCTCCAGAAGCTTGTGAGTGTTTTGAGGAAGCATTCGTGTTATTTTGATGAGTAGCCCATCATGCCAAACTTTGTCAAAAGCTTGGGAAATGTCTATAAACAGGGCTGAGCAGTATTGCCTTTTCTCAAACGCCGATCTAATAAGGGTGACAATTCTATGCACTTGTTCTATTGTACCATGTTTCGCTCTGAATCCGAACTGGTGGTCCGGGATGATGTCGTGTTCATTTAGATGAGGAGTTATACTTAAAACGAATATTTTTTCGAAAAGCTTCGATAGGATTGACAATAGGCTTATCGGTCTGTACGACGCAACCTGGCTAGCATATTTTCCTGGCTTGGGAATCATAACAATTATAGACCTCTTCCATGAGGATGGGAAGTATCCGACTCTTAATATAGCGTTAAAAATGAGCAGCAAGATTCTGGAAGCAGACGATGGTAGGTTTCTTATCATTGACCCTGTGATGCGGTCAGGTCCGGGAGATTTTCTAATATTCACTTTTTCTATTGCAGATTTTACTTGAGTTATGTTAAATTTTAATGGATGGTTTACCTTATCAGGAATGATTGGACGACAGGAACAAGTATGTGCATCATGTGGCGTGAAAACTTTCTCAAGGTGGCCCGCGAAAGCGTTTAATTTTTCATGTGTGTTTTTGGCCCAAGTGCGGTTTTCCAGTCTTAATGGAGATTCTTGGGTTATAGGGCATTTCATATGCCGTACAGCCTTCCATAAGCTATAATTGGTGTTTTTTGTGACGTCTAGGCTGTTTAGATAGCCTTCTATTGCGGACTCGTGGTTCTGTCTCAATTTGTTGCGAAGTGTGGTCAGGCATAATTGTAGTTGGGCCTTAGCGGTTGGGGAACGACTGTTTTGCCATTGTCTTCTTAACTTCCTTTTTTCTCTGATAAGGGCCTCTATATCCGTCGATGTATTGTAAGGAGCACGTTTAATTGTCCGCTTGATTGGGGTTGCATTTCTTGCTGCAGTATCCAAGACTTCTGTAAATCGGTCGACAGCTATTTGGATGTCAGATGAATTTTTTAGGGGAATGCACTGCGATAGGTGAGAGCTCACATACATTTTATACTTTAACCAATTTGTGTTTCTATTTGGATAGGAAATAAAGTTTGCAGCTGCAGCGTCAGAGTTACCTTTTAAAATGAGGATTGAAGGTGAATGATCAGACGAAAGATCATAGGAGGAACTAACTAGTATCTGATCGCGCTTGATGTTTTTAATTACAGCAAAGTCAATAAGGTCTGGTAGCTTATTGAAGTCGGTTGGCCAATAGGTAGGCTTACCACTCGATACCACATCAAAATTATTTGCAGTTACGGTATTGTATAGCTGATTACCTCTAGGACTAATAAGTCTGGAGCCCCAATATGTATGTTTAGCGTTGTAGTCGCCAGCAGCAATGAATTTCTGGCCCAATGTGGAGAAGAAGTTGAGAAATTTATCGTTTACAATTTTGTGCCTCGGGGGACAATAAACGGATGTTAACGTTTGATTGAAATCAGTAAGATTTATAGATGTGGCCTGGATACAATCTTCTTCGTACTCTGGCAATGACAAGTGTCTGATGTGTTTGTGCACAATTATGGCTGTGCCACCACAGGCTCGTCCGCTGGGATGTTTTGTGTCATACGTAAGGTATCCATTTACCCTAAAGCAGTTTTTATGAGTAAAGTGTGTTTCAGAGACAAGAAGTACGTCGATTTCATGCCTATGAAGAAAGTTTGCAACTTCTCAGCACCTTATTTTTATTGATTTTGAGAATGTATTTGTCACCTGGGTGTACTTAAACTCTTCCGTTTGGTAAAAAGTCCTTACACAGGGGCAAGCTGCTGATTTCAACATGACGGCGTGTTTAGCCGTTAGTTTGAGGTTATGACTGGTGTTCGTCATTGATGTGTGATGTTCCCACTAGTGCTGGGAAACTATCGAAAGTACTACCGATATTATCGATAGTCTCAAAATATCAAAAATAGCGATAGGAAAAATATCAATATCGATTTTATTATTATTAAAAATACAGCTATGCAGACATTTAACAGCAGCTATACACACACAGTTTTTTGCCGCAAGTTTTTACTTGCTATTATTAATTCGCTCTGAAGAACAGCAATGAATACAAACAACAAGAATGGCAGGTGCTTAACTGTAACAATGAACGACCATTAGATGATAAGTCCGCTGGATTGATGAATTTTTGGGTTGAGAATCAAAACCAATTTAGAAAATTATCTAAAGTTGCAATAAAATATCTTATAGTTTCTGTGTACATACATACATACATACGTCTGATACGTTTAATAAAGTGACAAAAACAACGAACTGTAGCCTGATTAAAAAACTAGTTAAGTTTTCCTGTAGAAGTACAAACATTTAGTCGATAGTATCGATAGTAAAATCTGAACTATCGATAAGTATAGATAGCAGAAAATATCGATAGTATCCCAGCACTAGTCCCCACTGCGTTTAAACATAGTGGTTGACAGCGTGATGCCTTACGCTATGATGGGTACCATATGGGGACTGCATGAAATATTGGAGGACCTCATCTCTCAAAGCCATTCTTACATTGTCGCATAACTAAAGCTGCTCACCGATATACCAGGCAAAGTTGAGTTGAAAATCTGCATCAAAATGAAAAATTGCATTCGAATTTATTCCGGAAACTCTAATTTATTCCCCATTAATAATGAAATATTAGAAGAAGTTGAGACCTTCTTTTACCTTGGAGCTACTAAACACCATACTAGTGGCTTTAGTGAGGACATCCTTATCCGAATCCAATAAGCCACACAACCTTTTGGTCAGCTCTCTACGATAAAGAAATCTTCTTGAATATCAAGCCGCGTTAAAATAAATATTTTCAACACCAATGTAAAATCATCATTGTTAAATGATTGTGAAATTTGGTCTGAACTCTGTTTCTCGAGATATTAACGCTTTGCAAGTTTTTGTAAATAGTCAAATGTCTTCGAAGAATTCTGCAGTCTTTTAGCCATAAACCATCTAAAGCAATTGTCTTTGGGGTTGAACACATAAAATACCTTTGTGTGTCCAAATACAGAGAATAAAGTGGAACTGTACATACACTTCACAAGCTAATATTTGATAAGGTCTCAGGAAAGACGCAGAAGAAGTTGATGAATGCAATACTGTTCTGTTCGAAGATAAATAATTGTAACAATAACTAGTTAGACAAATAAAAAAATATTGATCCTAAATAACTAGTTAAATCTACAAAACTCTTATTAGGTTGACTTTCACTTCTATATCGTTATTTCTTAACTTTTGCTTATATTGTAGGGTATTTGGTAGTGTCTCATTAATATCATTTATTGTTCAGCATTTAAGTTTTCTAAACAATTTTTTCTACTTCTGTTTGATCATGACCATTTATTTAATCGATTATCATTTTTAATAAATCGCAAAAATATTGTTTATTACTTCTAGTTGTTGCAGCTTCTATATAACTGGCTGCTGCTGGTTCTGCCGCAAATGTTGCAATAGCCGCTACTACTTTATTACAATAACGATGACGATTACTACACTCCACTCCACAGCAGCTTTAGTTTAAAGTTTTTGTCATTTGCTGCTGATTTGGTTGCTTTTTTCTGTCTTTCTTTAAACATTTTGTGATTTTGTGATTTAGTACATGGCGAGTATTTGTGATTATTGTTTAGTTTTTAGACACTGGCTGTTCTTCTTCATATGCGTACAATATTCAATATGGACATGTACGCATGTTTTAATGACATTTCATTTGACATTTATGACTTGTGACTGTGGTTATTTTGTGTCAGTATTTGTAGAAGTTGTTGTGTATCTGTGTTTGCGGAATGAAAAAATAATGTTGCATTGTCAGGATTGATTTCTTTTTGAGATTTTGTGCTCCTTAAACTATTTACGATTTTCAATTTTATAGATAGTTTCTGTTCTATTTTAATTGTTTATCATTAAAGAAAACACTTAAAGAAAATTACTACTTTATTTAAAACAATTCGTTTTTATTAGGAAATTTCGCATTTAAAGAATTTTATTTTAAATTATATTCAAAGTGTAATGGAACTTGAATATCATCATATTCCTTTGCTCTAAACAAAATATTGGTGGCACAAAAAGTATTCGATGTTTTTTTTTTCTTTGCTTAATTTGGCTTTATTTCAATTACATTATTAGAAATTATTCAATGTTTTTTTTTTTTAATTTAGGTTTTGAAAAAACGGTAAAATCATCTAGCTTAAAATACAAAAATACCTAAAACGTTCTAAGTCTACTCTCGATTTTTACTTTAAATACTGGCTCCAGATAAAAGTTTAGTTTGCGCGCCTCCAGATGAAAATGGCCAGCACTATAAATAATTATAAAGGTTGGCCCAACGTAAAAACCAAAGTTTTCAGAGAATTATCTTAATATTTCTTATTACTGTAGAAGGTTCTATGACAATTATGTGCAAAACAAAATACTGGCCAAGCGCTGGCCACGGCTTCAGTGGCATACCTCTATCCGATCATCCATATTTTCAATGATTCTGAGACATAATTAAGGTTCAATGTCGTTAATGTGCCGAGTTATCTCATCCATTTTCTGTTGAATTTTTCCTGACTTACACTTTTTCTTTTAGATATCCCTTAGGTGAGGTTAGGTTAGGTTAAGAAGGGTTGTGTGCCCACAGGCACACCTCCACTCGGAGACCGAATACGATCCATTGTGATTCCCTTCAATGAAAATATGAAGTAAGAGATAGAGATAAGAGGAAGTGAAAAATAGAGAAAAGGAAGTAAGATATAGACAGAAAATTAGAAAGTAGGAACAATACCCCCCTTACAGTCCCCTCAACAGAAACAGCCGCGTTATTTCCCTGACAAACCCCAGTATATTGGCCGGATTACATCCAGCTATGCACCCCAGTTCGTCGTGAAACCTATCTCCTAGCCACTTCAGTCTGAGACCCTGCATCCTAGGACAATGGCACAGTACATGCTCGATCGTCTCTAGCTCTTCCGAGACGTCTCGTCTCTAGCTCTTCCCAGTAGAACCCTGGTTGCCCCCGCGTCCAATTTGGGCCATAGTGCCCTAGACACCCTGCAATCCATTCTGCCCCTCCAGGATCGGTTAACGTCATCACGGAATTTCTCCCGTATCACCCCATAGTAGTAGCATAGGGAGGGTTTTACCCCCCTGTCCCCCACCACTAAGTCGAGACCCGAACCCCCTCTCGCGAGTTCGTCCGCCACCTCATTCCCATCAACCATGCAGTGTCCTGGTACCCAACACAGCCTCACGTTGAATGACCCCATGAGTTCCCTAAGAGCGCTCCTACACCGCGCAACCAGGCATGATCGCACCGTATGGCTGCTCAATGCCCGAAGCGCCGCCTGACTATCGACGTAAATTGTCACCTCAGATCCACCCACGATGTGATCCAGTATCACCTCCGTCGCCCTCCAGATCGCTAGGATCTCAGCCTGGAAGACACTGCACTCATCAGGGAGTCTGAATGACCTTTTTACCTCGGTGTCCGCGATATAAACACCGGCACCAGTGCCGGTTTCCATCTTGGATCCATCCGTAAATACTGCCCCTCACATACTGGACCCCAACAGTCCATTGGATCCACTCCAATTTTTCCTATCCGGGAACTCTACTGGTGGTGTTGCTAGATATCCCTTAAGATAGCAGTCCAACGGTGTCAAATGACATGATCGTGACGGCCAATTACGATCGCCACGACGTGAGATAACACGGTCATTGAATTTCTCGCCATTTTTCCGTTGGCTGTGTGCAGGCGCGGATTCAGGGGGGGGGGGGGAATAAGGAAATTTCCCCCCCGTAAATTATAAAAATATGTTCTGTTAATTTCGATAACACGGTGAGACAGTCCAAAAAACCTGGGACCGGATATCATTTTTCTTGTAGGGCTTGTCGAGTAAAACAAGATTCCAATAGTGAAATATGCCGGACACCTCCAAAATCCGGATTTACGGGTAAAAAACCGGTTGTTGTACCTTTGCGCAGTTATAAGCTTGTAATTTTGTTGAAATGATCCACCACGCGATTGGCAATTTAGTATTGATATATAATTTTTTTTGGCCAAAGTTTCCGCACCAAATGTAATTTCTAAAGCTCCTCAAAAAATTTTTTTTTTAATTTCCATACACATTATATTTGGTACATTTATTGTTTATATATGCTATATATTTGAGCCCCCATATTCATAAATGATTATAAAATTTAATAAACGTTTATTTAGGAACATTTTCATAGAAAATTTGGTTTTCAAGCCTTTATTTAATTTAAAATGTTTTTATAAATACAGGCATAAATACATTAAATAAGCAACTGTATAACAAAAATGTAAAGCTATTTTTTTGGGTTTAATGCAGTGATAACCAAGCCCCGAACGCACGCACACAAATATATTATGTGTTTGTGTGCGGTCGCAGAGACTGATGATAGTCTGATGTTTTGAAACGAACAAAGTTGTAACATACATGTGAATTGCCGACCGTGTCTGTGTGAAAAATACGATTATTGACTGGCTCGCGAGTCTATGGAGTGGTTATTACTGGTTTAATGAAATAAATTTTAAGTTTAAAGAGCGAGTAAAAATATCTTGTGCAACTTTATTAGCTCCTTTCGCGCATATATTATTACTACGCTGCTGAAAATTATCACTGTTTCATATATCCGCCAAACAACTCATCTATCACAACATCTATCATTTGCCATTAAAATTTAGTTTATTAAAAAAACCGCGAAATAGAGTCGCGATTTTTTTTGCGCCCTTCTTCCTAACAAATGATAAGATCTTGTTATATTCATGAAATTATTAGAAAATACTTAGAATTTTGTAATTAAATGTTAATTTTGTATAGTAAGGAGAAAAATTGAAATTGACAACTTTATCGCGTTTGGTGCGATCGCGAAAAAGTAATACATAATATGCGATGAAGAATTTGAATTTTGCAAAAATTGCAAAAAGTACTTGCCCTAATATACATATTGTTTTTAATAAACTTTGAAAGGCTCAAGCTGGATCCGCACCTGGCTGTGTGGCAAGTGGTACCATCCTGTTGGAACCACATATCGGCCAGGTTCATATTCCCAATTTCTGGCCACAAGAAGTCTGTTATCATTTCACGAAAGCGAACACTATTCACGGTAACTGTTTGACCAACCTCATTTTCGAAGGAGTACGGCCCAATGACTACGCCAGCCCATAAACTGCACCAAACAGTCATTCTTTTTGGATGCATTGGCTCTTCCGCAATCACTCGTTAATTCTCAAATGCTGCAATTCTGCTACTTAATGTATCCACGAAATACATTTTGATTTGAACACCAATTTTGGTAAAAGGCTTCAAAAATCTTAACGCGCTGCTCATTTGTGTACCTCTCCAACACTGAAACAAAGAAATGTCAAACTAAGTTGGGCAAAAAACTTGACGTTAAAGTGTGACCCACAATTAACATCGTGCATTATGATTAAACCATCCGTTATGTTATATTCCTCGTAGGCCAACTTAAAATTTCATCAAATAAAGTAAGTATTTACTACTTTAAAACATTATTAAAAATAATTAACAATCATTAATTCGTAAGATTTTTTTAAGGGGTTGATGTGCAAATTTTTGGACCCTGTACCCATGTTCTGTAACTCTCGTGAGAATTTCTTGCATCGAAAAGATGTGAAACAAAACATTCCATCCTTTCTCGAAAAGCGAGAGAAATGTGTGTCTGTAACTCATGTCGAAAACTATTAAAAGAGATTACGTCGTTACGTTATAAATGTCATAATATTGCACTCGAAGCCGATGTGGCATTGCAGACGTTCAGAACGCCAGTAGCACATATTGTTGACGGCGACCAAAATTTACCAAAAATTGAAAATTTTTCAACGACGGCGTCGAAAATACAACCGTCGGCTATACCAAATTTTGTAAAGAGCGACTTTAATGTTTGTTGTTTGCAATCGAGCTTTGAAGACATTCGTATATTTTATTAAAATGTTAAAAGAAAAATAATAAAACAATGAAAAATGTGCCAAGAACATAATGTTATTATTATTATTCTTTGCATTTTGCGTTTTTAGTTGTTTTTTAGTGTTAAAATTTTTTCTCGCCCCATTTTTATTCGTGAGTTTATTTGACAGTTCAAAGCGGGAACTTTTCTCACCAAAATGTTACAGATACACTTTTTCTGTAAATTGGCGAGTACATTCCTTACGTGACAGCTTGCACTCGCCAAAAAAAGTTACAGACACAGTTAAGTGAGAAAAACAGCTGTTTGTTTCAATTTATGGCATTTTTTGTTTGATTTCACACATTTCAATCGAAAACTTTCTCGACGCGAGAGTTACAGAACATGGGCACTGGACTATAAAAATAAAATTTTAAATCAATATAAGTATGTATTTGTAGAATTAAACACTAAAGTTTTTATCTAACTTATTTTCTAAAATCATTCAATTAAGAGTCTAGACCTGTTTTAAAATTCATTTTAATTTAAAAAAATTTTAAGTTTCTGAAAACAAGTACAATATCAAAATCATGCACATGCTTATTATAACTTCATCATACATGTCACGATAAGGATGACAAATATCAATTTTTGTGACAGTTTACAAAATATTATTAACGTTGCAAGAATTTTATTAATTCAATATTTTTTTTCTTCCTTCATTTATTCTTCGTTTATTAGTCTTTTTAAACATATTCTGCTATTAATCGCAAAAATTGTTTTTTGACAGCAAAAACGAAAAAGAAAAAATTTAATTAAAAATGCATAAAAATGCAATGTTATGCATTTAAGCGTGGAATAATGTGACGTAACATACAATGAAAAAAAAAAAAAAAAATAAGAAATAACTGAATAAAATACAAAATTCATTTCAGCGTCTACAAAAAGATCAGAACGAGTAAAGATCATATTTGGGCCTGCTATTAATCAAACGAGCAATTAATTATGCGTATAAATGAATGTTGCCGTATGTACATACACACGTCCATATACATACATACATATTTGTTTGTGCATTATGATATTACAGATATATGTACATATAAACAATTTTTTGAAGTTATCAGAAGTTTAAAGGAATTTGATTTTAAATGCTTGTAAGGAAACTTTAAAAGACGAATTGCCGTTTTCTTCTTAGGCGATTATATTTTTCCCTACGAAAACTGCAGGTTAAAGAAATTTGGTTTTCTCAATGTATAATTTGCTTTATTCCGTCGCAAAGGTAACAAACCCCTTTTCCGCCAATAATTTTTTGCGTTTATTTGCCGTACTCCCAACTTTAACGTCTATTTTAAGAGGTATTGCGAACTGAAAATAAGGTTTTTGTTGGTATATTGAGAATACCAAAATCGTGAACGGACGCTAATACATTTATGTTGACATTTAGTAACAGTCAGTTTGACGATACATTGAGAAAACAGCCATAAATATGTGTTGAAGATAACGCGCTGCAGTTCGATATTTTTTTTAAATACCCTGTTAGTTTGCATTAAAATAATGATCGATAGGAAATGGTTATCCCACCATTTGTCATACATATCGTCGGTTGATAATTTAATTGTCGTATGGGGATACAAATTACATCCGACATACGACAATTAAATAATCAACCGACGATATGTACTTTGAAAATGATATCAATATTACCAAATTAAAAAAATTTCCTTTATTTTCTCAAAAATCGCTAAAATCAAAAATCGTCAAAATGAAAAAGGTAAAAAATATATCGCTAAATATAAAAGAAATTTTCGCGATAGGGGTTTTTTTTTATCGAAATGCAATAAAATACAGAAGATGCTGTCATGAACACATTTTTGATAAAAGTTTTGTTGAGAAAAACGTGTTTACTCGTATTATTTCAAACTGTACCCATGTTCTGTGACTTTGGTGAGAACTTCTCGCTTCGAAAAGATATGAAACAAAATACTCCATCGGTTGTGTCTGCAACGTATGTCGAAAACTTTCAAAGAAGATTACGTCGTTGCGTAAGAAATATCATTATATACAAATAGAAGTCGATGTGAAATGACAGACGTTGAGAACGCTTATCACAAATAACGTAATTGTAACTAAAAATTAAAAAGCCTTCAACGACAGTGCCGAAAATATAAGCATCGGCTTTACAAAAGAATATATAGTGCAACTTTAAGCTTCGTTCGACAGCGTTTTTTCGTAATTCACTATCTCATTCGTAATCCACAGCCTAATTCTGATCCAAATTACATAATTCGTCATACAAAATTTGGAGAGCGGATTATCTCATTTGTACGTAATTACATTCTTATTACCCTGTGGATTACTTTTTACTTGATGTTCACAATTAAGCATCAATTTTTTTTTTATCACAACCGCACAAACTTTCAATTAAGGAAACGTTTGCAAATAACAAAATTACGTATTTATTACTATTTTCTTAAATATTTGGTTAAAAATTTCATTCAAAACTAGAAATAAATTTTTGGTGAAGTTCAAGTAGACTCAACTTTTAAAAATAATTTTACCCAATAAGCATTCAAAAATAAAATTTCAAGTGCTTAAAATTTAACTGGAAATAAACTTGACTTCAAGCAAATTTTAATATGCTATTCAAGTTTACTGGAGAATGCTATTGAAATAAAATGAAAAAAGAGTATGTCTCAACTCTTGAAATCCAGAACTTGATTTCCAGAAAAATTGCTTATTGGGTAGTTAAATTTTTGTTCGAGAAATGAAAAGAGAATTAACGAAATACTTTTGAAGAAAGAAAAAAAAAAAACCAAATTGTGGCTACCATTGTGAACAAAGCTTAAAGAAACATTTTCCCTGGTGTTCAAAATACAGCAGCAATTTTTTTTTAAAACTCTCACATTTTGCATTAAGAAACCGTTTGAAAATATTGCCCACAACACAATCAATTAATCAATTAAATCATTTTGTTAAAATTTTCATTTAAAACTAAATAAAATCAATATAAACGTCATTTTGAATTTCATACAAATTTTTGCTGATGTAGAAGTAGGCTCAACTTTTTTAAAAAGATTTAGTTACATTTTTGTTCGAAAAATGAAAGGAAAATATATGAAATACTTTGGAAAGAAAGAAGATAGAAAAAAAATGAATTGTTGCTCCCATTGTGAACAAACATTAATGTTTGTTGTTTACCAAATAGCTTTAAAAATATTCGCATATTTTTCTGAAACCATATGAACGAAAAAAATTTAACAATGAAAAAATCACTCAAAAACAAAATACTTATATTTTTCTTGTTATCATTCATTGCATTTTAAACATACACATTTTTTTTAGTTTAATTTTCAATATTGAAAAATATCGAAAATTAAAAATTTAAAGTTCAACTAAAAACCACAATTGTTCTTAAAATAGCTATGGCACAAGCTCTTATGGTTACATTTGTATTTAAGTTGTACAAATAAAATGTCGACGAAAGTGGACAAAAACATAATAAAACAAATATATTCAGGTTTTCAAAACAAAGTCTTGACAGAAATAATACGGAAAAACAGAAGAAAAAGAAGGCAACATGTAAATAAATTGAAAAATGATAAAATTCAGCAAATTTCGAAATAATTTAATGAAAACAAGTAAGTAAGTAAGTATAGCCGGTCAAGCCCGACCATATGATCCTACACCACAGTATTTAAAAACACATCATGCTTATGTGTCCATATAAATATGGATTTATCTATGTTTTTTGCCCCCTACCTCCCCTTGTGGTCCTATTTTTGAAAAAATTCATACCTATTGTGGTGTGGGTATAATTAAATTTGATGAACTTAAGCCTGACTGAAAATAACGAAAATTAAAAATTGACAGTTCAACTAAAAATCACAACTATTTTTTATTTGAAAATTTTATCTCACTGCGTTTGTGGTGGACAGTTCAAAGCGCGAACTTTTCTCACAAAAAGTTTTCCGACACACTTTTTCTGTAAACTGGCGACTAATTTTCCTGCGTGATAGCTATTACTTACAAACGAAGCAATAGACACACTTTAGAGAAAAACAAGTGTGTTTAAATAAATGTCTTCGTATTAATCATAAAATATTTTGGCCAGCCACTATACGCAACCAAGATCTTAGGCAACTAACGAACGAAGAAGAAATTGGCAAACAAATAAAAAGAAGAAAATTGAGGTGGATAGGCCACAGTCTGAGAAAATATGCCACAAATATAACAAGAATGGCACTAAAATGGAATACCCAAGGTTCTAGATAGCGTGGTCGTCCAAACAACACATGGAGACGATCAGTGAAAAACGAACTTGAACGATATGGTTTTACGTGGGACGATGCCGCAGTTGAAGCTAGAGACAGATTACGTTGGAGAAATCAACATCTTGAAGCCCTATGCTCCATTGAGGAGTAAAGAAGGACAAAGAGAGAGAGCGAGAGAGAGAGAGAGAGAGAAACAGCTGTTTTCTTTAATTTCTGGAATTTTTGTTTCTTTTCACACATTTTAATGGAAAAGTTCCATTCCTCTACGCGGGGGTTACAGAACATGGACACTGGATTATAAAGAATGGATGAAACTTTTTTGTACACACAAAAACAAATTGCATGGAATTTTCTTTTAAAAGGTTAATTCGCTTCCAATTACTTCTTCAGTCCTTTAAATATCTGAATCGACTTATTTGCTGAAATATTTTGCTTAACGCATGCAGTTTTTTTTTTTTTTTTTTTTGGCTGTATTGGGCTGTGGTTGTCATGGTGAGCAATTAAAATGTTGTCTTATAACCAATTTTTTTTATCAAAATTTTTGAGTTTTAAACCACAAACAACAGAAAAAAAAAGAAAAAAAAAAGCATTTGGTTTAATACTCATGATGGCGATATTTGATCATGCTGTTCTTTTTTAAGTTTTTTTTTTTATTTTTTTTTTTTTGTTGAACTAAGCTCCAATATACAGTTGGGTGCCGAAATTTCCGAAAGTGAACAGAGGAAAAAAAACCTGAGCTGTATGTCAAGTGACAACGCAGCAGCATGGTTGGATGAATGGCGTCTGTTTAAAAATTTAAATGACTTTAAAAATAAATTTTTGGTTAATATTTGGTTGTTGTCTTATGTCTTGTATAATTACAGGTATTTATTATGTTTTTTTTTTAGCATTTTCTTTTTCCTTTTTTGTGCGCAGACATTGCTTTTCAACTTTTTTGGTAATTCTTGTGGTTTCTTAAAGGTTAATTATTAAATTTCATATTTTTAATGCAAGTCTTTCCGCTGCATGTAATTTGTCAGTTGCCGTTTTTTTTCTCTTCTGTTAGCCGTCTTTAGCATTATAATTTGTTAAGATTTTTATGTTCATTGTGACATTGACATTTGCTTGTTATGAAGTTTTTTCTACACATGATCACATGCACCCTGTTCATATAAAAGCCTAAAGTCTTAAGTGTTTGGCTTTAAGAATTTTTTGAATTGTTAATAACTCGTGTACGTTTTGGATTTTTTTTTAATACTCCGCACAAAAATTAATATTCTTTTTAAAAATTTCACACCCAACGAAAAAATGTATATATGTATATTATTTTTTTATTTCAAAAAGTTTGAAAATGATTTAATATCTTTATTATGAATACTTTTAGTTTTCAAGAATATACATCTGCTTTATATTGGCAGGTGTACGAAAATTTAATCAATATTTTTTAAAAGTTTTGGAAAGTATTTAGTAAGAAAATTTTTTAATTGCTAGTAATAATGTGGTGTACGTGTTATTATTAAAGTTTCAAAATTAAGTTATTATATTTATACCCACACGACAATAGTAGAGAGGGTATTATGCATTTGTGC
The DNA here is from genome assembly GCA_930367215.1 of Pollenia angustigena. NCBI lineage: Eukaryota > Metazoa > Arthropoda > Insecta > Diptera > Polleniidae > Pollenia > Pollenia angustigena. The sequence goes on along the minus strand of OV884057.1, from coordinate 179,068,877 downwards.
TGATGTGTGTAACGCCTAGACCCACCTTTAAGTATACTGATCTACACAGAATCACTTTCTGAGTCGAACTAACGATGCCCGTCCGACTGGCTGACTGGCTGGCTGTCCATGTAACCTTGTGCGCAAAGTACAGGTCGCAATTTTGGAGATAATTTGATAAAATTTAGGTCATAGGTTCTCATTGGCACAAGGACCAAGCCTATTGAAAATGGGCCGAATGGTAGGACCACGAGGGAAGATAGGGGGAAATTTCTTCCTCTCAGAAACTATCAAACCGATTTTAATGAAATTTAAAACATACATAAAACCATATCTATATGGACACAAAATGTATAAATTTTTAAAAAAATCGAACCACGAGGGCAGATAGGGGCAATTTTTGCCCCAAATCGATTTTAATGAAATTTAAAACATAGATAGATCCATATCTATAGGGACACATTAGCTATACAGTTTTTAAAAAATAGGACCACAAGGGGAGGCAGGAGGAAATTTCTGCCTCTCACAAACTTTCAAACCGATTTTCATGAAGTTTATAAACATAGATTAATCCATATTTACATGGACACATAAGCATTGTGTGTTTTTAAATACTGTGGTGTAGGGTATCATATGGTCGGGCTTGACCGACTATACTTTCTTACTTGTTTTTAATTACATATAGTGGCAACTGAGGAATTGTAGATATATCTCAATAAAATTTTTAAAAATTTTTTTAGTTTTATTTTATGAAAATTTATAACCTCTGCATTTTGGTTACAAAAAGCATGTTTTTTGAAAGTAGGGATTAGGTAGGTGCTGTAATCTCTTGTGGATCTAAAGTTTCTTTTAACAAGGGCCTCAAATCTTTAACAGTTAGTAGCGTTCATTTAGTTGAAGCTACATCTGGCTGCCATTTTTTCAAATTATTTAGCTAACGGATGGATATTGCGTTTAATAGCACTTGCAAATGATACAATTTAAAAAAAAAGTTTTAATTACACAATTTTTTATTAAAAAATCATATACAGCAATGAGACTGAGAAGCAAGAGCGTACAATACATGCCTAAAAATACCTCTTTGGTGTTGACTTTGGCCTAGAGGTGTCATCTATTAAAAAATTTTTATGAAGCGTCAACAGCAAATGCTACAGGTCGATTTTAACAAACAGCTTCAGCCACAATGGACACTCTGCACGAGCGATTTAAAGACTTTGCAATTTCACGTTGAAGTGATGTGAACTGGCCACCGAGATCTTGCGATTTGATCTCGTTAGAATTGTTCTTAACAAATCACAGCAACCCTCAAAGCCAACACAATCCATGTCATAAGTCAAATGCAGTCAGGTTTATGCGCCAAAGTGACGACTGTTAAGATGCGCGCCACCCAGTAAAGCCGCGACGGACAGTTGTGTAAGAGGAGGATTGACTTAAGAAAATAATCCGTTAAAAAAAGCGTTGTGCGTTGTGATAAATAGATTTATTGCCTTTTATACAGGGTCGCCCAAAAGAAAACAAGGATTTTAAATTATATAATTCTTAAAAATTTCAAAAGATTTTGTTATTCGTGCTTAATTCCCAGTTTTTATTCTTGACAAAAACACTTGAAATTTATTGTTGATGGGATAAGCTATTCCTATGCGCATTTCACTGGTTGCTTAGGCCAGATCATCAGGAAACTTTATAAATAAAGATTTTAGAAAAACTAAAGATATTAAACCAAATAAAACTGTTTAACGTATAAGAATTATAGCAACAGTTCTACTTGTAATAATATCAAAGTTTAAACAAAACACATCAACAATAAACAACAGTGGGTTTATCTCATCTTACATTCCCCACTACAATTAGTTGAAATTCTCTCAACATTAATTGTAGTTTTAAGTAGGTTAAGAAAAACAAAATAAAAACAACAACAACTTACAAAAGATGTTGTCAATTAAGTGTTTTTTAGGCCGTGCTTTTGCCTGGTTTTAACAAAAAGGAATTTCAATTTTTGGGAATACAAAATTTAATTTCAAAAGATTTTGTTATTCGTGCTTAATTCCCAGTTTTTATTCTTGACAAAAACACTTGAAATTTATTGTTGATGGGATAAGCTATTCCTATGCGCATTTCACTGGTTGCTTAGGCCAGATCATCAGGAAACTTCATCCATAAATATTTTAGAAAAACTGAAGATATTAAACCAAATAAAACTGTTAAACGTATAAGAATTATAGCAACAGTTCTACTTGTAATAATATCAAAGGTTAAACAAAACACATCAACAATAACCAACAGTGGGTTTATCTCATCTTACATTCCCCACTACAAAATCTTTTGAAATTAAATTTTGTATTCCCAAAAATTGAAATTCCTTTTTGTTAAAACCAGGCAAGTGCACGGCCTAAACAACACTTAATTGACAACATCTTTTGTAAGTTGTTGTTGTTTTTATTTTGTTTTTCTTAACCTACTTACAACTACAATTAATGTTGAGAGAATTTCAACTAATTGTAGTGGGGAATGTAAGATGAGATAAACCCACTGTTGTTTATTGTTGATGTGTTTTGTTTAAACTGTGATATTATTACAAGTAGAACTGTTGCTATAATTCTTATACGTTTAACAGTTTTATTTGGTTTAATATCTTTAGTTTTTCTAAAGTCTTTATGGATGAAGTTTCCTGATGATCTGGCCTAAGCAACCAGTGAAATGCGCATAGGAATAGCTTATCCCATCAACAATAAATTTCAAGTGTTTTTGTCAAGAATAAGAACTGGGAATTAAGCACGAATAACAAAATGTTTTGAAATTAAATTTTGTATTCCCAAAAATTGAAATTACTTTTTAATTCTTAAAAATTTTAATATGATGTTTTAGTTTTTTATTCTTCCAAATTGTTGTAAAAATTACTTGGCAAATAAAAAAGGAAGGTAAACTATTGAACAACGAACTAGAAGTGTCTTATAGGAATGTGCTGGAAATCGAAAACGTAATTTTTATTACAAAATTCGGTTTATTAGAAAAATATTTGTCATAAAATTCTTTTATTACAGAAATCTGACTTTTAAAATTTTTGCGTTTTGGACTTCCACCACATCCCTGTTAGTTTTTTTTTATTCTTTGACCCTTTCGGGGACAAAATTTTTGGAAGAGGGTTTCCCGTGGGGCACTTGCTTGATCACCGTTATTAGGCAAAATGGGAAAATTGTGAACACACTAAACCGCTAGAAATTGAAAATTAAATTTTTATTAGTAAAAATTAGGGTTTGTTGATGGTTATGAACGTCATGTTTTTAATGTGATTTAAAAAAGACATGGCGTTCCTTTACAATTCCCAAATACGTTTGAAGGCTGTACTCGTCATGTATCTGTGGGAAGCCCCGAATTGAAAAATTTGACTGTATTTTAACGATTTTATTATTTTTAACAGTACACAGAAAGAAAAACACTCGGGATAAATTAATTTTTTTATTTTTACTTTAAGTACGAGTCCTACTCAAGAATTCAAGAACGAATAACCCTAAAACGTACTTTAAACAATCCTTAATGGGATTTCCTTCGAAAACCAACCCCCGAATTTCTTAAAATAATTACAAAATTCTTAAACCCAGTAAAAAGAGATTACACTTTTCGTTGGTAGTGCCACTCTGAAAGCAAAATTAAAAATTGAGCGTTTTAATCTCATTTAACTTATCAAAGTTTATTGCAGACACTACAACAACATTACACAAGTAGTTAAAAAACGATTTGCTTGTTGTGTGTAGAAACAACAAAAACAACAGAACAAGGCAAAAACACATTATTTTTATGTTTAAAAAGTAAAATTGAGAACTCCTGCTTCTCATTTAGTTTATATTTTCAGTTATATATGTTTATTAGGTTTTTAAAGTAAAAACCATATCGGGAATTGTTCCAACAGACTGGTCCTGGGATTTGTGAAAATAGAACAAATACAAAAAGAAAGAGCTCATGACCAGTGAAAGGAGAACCAATCATTTAATTAATAAAGGAAGAGCGAAAAGGTAGAAAAACTAATGAATTGCAGTACAGTCTTCACCGGTGATGTTGCACATTTTTTGGAATACAGTACTTTTCGTTTATAGTCACAACGCTTATAGTCACATTAGGGATATAGTCCATTTTATCTGTTTATTTTGCCCCTATAAGTAAAATTAATATAAAGTATTGACGTTATAGTCCATTTAGCGATATAAGCACATTTGCCATATATGCCATCCATCAACAGTCATCAAAGGGATAAGTAAAGCAAATTAATGGCGTTATAGTCACATTAGCAAACTTTACTAAGTTCTTTTTAGTTTTCGAATCAAAAAGCTGTCCAAAGAAAGAATGAATTAAATCATTTAATTTTTGTCATCAACTCTCTACTTGTAAAAAATTAGTGTTTGCCGTTGGTATCACCTATGAAATATCTTGTTATTATTTTAATTAGGGTTTATACAGTATGCAACTCTGTTGTAAAACCATAAGCCTGATTTCAGTGTAATTTATATGAATTTTTTATTGCCTTTATTCACATAACTTGATTATATTCGAATTAGGTTATATGCGTCATAGTGGCATATATGTGAATAAGCCTTATAGTCACATTAGCGATATAGTCAACGTTATGGTTGCAACTAAAGGATGTGACTATAAGCGAAAAGTACTGTATCTTAAATTTGATTCTTAAATTTAGTTGCTTGTTGTTTTATTGAGATAATACTACATTGTATTGAAATAATACTATATTGTTGTAAATAACACTAACCATCATTGAGAATAGATATGTGACCGGTCCAATGACAAACCCATGTAAAAGTGATAGGTCTTATTCGTATAAAGTGTAAGAAAAAGAACCGGTCTCTACCACCAAAGACCTATCACGGGACTACTTTGGTGTCATTTTGCTTCCCTCTAAGGGTGTAAAACGGGTAAATAAATCAATCATAATAAAATTATCCTTCTTATTTTAGTTTTGGTTTATTTCAAGTACGAATTCGGGTTTGAATCAACTTTATAATATTTGAATCAATTAAGATTGGTTCAATCTTAGTTTTACTTAAATCAATCTCATTTTCGGATTATTTCAAGTATCAATCTTTCTGTACTTGATTCAAGAAAATTCGTACTCACCGTGCTACTTAAACCGCTTCGGATTGATTTGAGTAAGGATGCATTGATTTTTCTTTTGAGTTACGTCGAGAAACTACAGCTGGAAATCATTATTCGAAGAGTTATAGGCGAAATACGGACGCAAATACTGCGAAAATTGAAAATTAGTGTTTCAGATTGCGCCTTGTACGAAATCATATTTACACATAAATGTCATATAATTTTGTAGCCAATTCGCATCATTAATATAAAAAATATATTTCTTTGTTTTATTATGATTGAAACTTGTGTAACTCTAACCTCTTAAGACCCGAGCATTAACCCATTGAATTTTTACATTTCTTATATATGTTTACACCTTTTGGGGAGGCAATAAGAAAACTGTATATTTTTTTTTTTTTAATTTTATTTGAATTCTTAGAAATTAAGGGGGCACATATGTGTACCTCAGGTCTTAAAATATGAAAAATTTCAACGTAAATTATTAATTTCTTAAGATCAGAACTGAACCGATTAAGTAAAGGGCTTATTAACTATTCGTTTTATCTTATGAGGTGTAATTTAAATTTCGGTTTTTATTATGTTTTTAATTTTTAATTTAAATTGGCAGAAAAAGAGGTGCACATATGTGTACTACAGGTCTTAGCGATTAGTTATTGAGGAAAAATATCCCAACAGTATGGTTTTTTCAAACAGTTAAATTCAGATGTAAAAATAATGGCTAAAACTTCTAAACCCTGCCATCTTTTGATATTGTTTTGAAGCGCAGTAGCTTAAAGCAAGTAATTAAACTGTTTCTATTGGTCACACGATGTAATATTTTAAGGTGCACATATGTGAACCCATGGTCTGAAGAGGCTAAAAAACATCTTAAATGAGCCACATTTAAAATGAGCCAAATCGGTCCATTATTTCACCTGGTCCCCATGCGAATGTTCTACACTTTCGAATCTAAGGTTTTGGTCCGACTTTAATACAATAGCGAAATTAATATAAGATTCGACACAGTCGTTATTGGATTTGATTAAGGGATTTGTTGATAGATTAAAATTAAAATTAATGTAAGTTATCTTATTTGCTTATGTATGTTTATATGTATGTATATACATTCTTGTTAAGGGCTGGTTTTCTTCTTATTTGGGCGAGTTTTTCCAACCCTTTTTAAATCGTTACAATCTAATTATGGTTTTATCTTTTGAGCCATTTATAATAAAACATCTGTTCCGAAATAAGATTAAATAAGTAATTTTATATCCAAATCGATTATAAATAATGTTTACGTTATTTGAAGTTTGCAAATAAGTCAAAATCAAATTAAACATAATTTTAAGTTGATTTTTTACAAACTGCCAATTCAATAGGTTTAACAAATTAATAAAAATTCAATAAAACATGTAAAAAACTAAGACTCAACAACCAACTGTGAACAAAACTATTGATTCCAACCAAAAATGCTAAGTTGTTTTGACAAGAAACTTTTGTTTCGTAGACAATTTTGGCAAACAACAAATCATTTAATGATAAAATTTCATGATAATCACCCAACTATTGAAATGACCATAAATGAGATTCTAATTAAATACTTGTTAAAACAACACCAAAAATCAACCAAAAGTAACAAACGAAAATTAACCAAAAACAAAAAAAAAAAAAAAAAAAAAAAATAAAACAAAACAAAAAAAATTACAAAATGCAACAGCCAAACTAACAAAACGGACTTAAGTAAGCAAGTAATTTACACTGAATTTAAGTAGTTTTGTACTGAGAACAAAAAAAAAAAACAGAAAAAACAAATCGATGAAATTAACACGAATGCAGCAGCAATCAAAATCTGTGGAAACAAAAAAGATTAAACAATTGTTGCTGTTGCCAGCCTATTGGCAGACCAAAACTCATGTATTTAAATCTTTAAGTGTGTGTTTGTATGTGTGCATAATAAGAATGTCAATTGAACGATGTCATTAAGAATCACCTTCAGTATGTAGTACGTACTACAAGCAAAAGTAGCAGTAGCAATAAGAGCAATTTAATCAAGAATTTACAATGACAACACAAACTACAACAACATGAACACGAATATACCCTCAACAGCAACTCCACCACAAACAACTTAAATCGCCATCACATTGGCAAAATGGAAAGGACGAGATTTCAGACTCGCAAATACGTACTCGTACATGAAATGGTAACAAATGCATTCGCACCAAATAACAACTTGTTCTTTTTGCTGTTGGAACTGCTGATGTTGTTGTTTTTATTGTCGAATGTTTTGCACACCATTTGCTCTGGTAATGTTGGAAATGCATAAACAGAACAAAAAGAATTGTCATTTTCAAGTGGGGTAATTGAAAAGAAGTCAGAAAAATATCAATAATTTTATTTGGGTGAAATCTTTTTTTTCATCCGATCTATCGGATGGCTGTCGGATATTAAAAAAAATACAAACAAATAAGAAAATAAAAAATAATTTTTGATCAGGTTTCTTTTAAAGTTTGGTTAACCAGAAAATATTTATATACATACACATATGTACAATGTATTGAATGATATAAATAACGTATTTGAACCAACATTCACGCGAAGCATTCCGTACGATACATTGAAAGAATATTTCAATCAAGATAATCCACCGTTTAATGATCTAGACATTCCGTCACATATACAAGGAACGGAACAACATGTTCAATTGCTAGCTATAAAATGCTAGAAAATGTAGACGCTGTTATGGCGACGAGTAGTAGTGCAAAGTGTGCAAACGATGCAAATGCGTGCAAGAATACACACATTTGCACGATACAACAACAAAATGTACGTATTTGCAATTTGCTCTATTTTACTTCGTTTGCACTGAAAAAAACCATGAGCAAGATTAGAAGTGCATATTTGCTCCTTTGCAAGCAAATGTAAACAATAACATCATGGCCTTAGCTCACATTAGCAATATTATAAAATGGCTTTACCTCTCATTTCAGTTCCGGAGAGACTAAAGTTAAGTATTGAAATCTGGCTGTGCATACTAAAGTTTTTCTGCGTGGCGGCCTGCGGCCGTGCTTAGGGGTTTTTCCTCCAGAAGGACGCGGCAGGTGGCTTCGCTGAATAAAGTTTTCCTGCGTGCGTCGCAAGAATAAAAAAATGATTTTCAATGATAACTAAGGATTTTCCCTTTTACACAATGTTTACACCATGCATAATAATATTCTGAAAAAATATGGCTTTATCTCTCATTTGCGAAAAAAATGTGGCTTTATCTCTCATTTGCGAAAAAAAATGTGGCTATATCTCTCATTTCGCAAAATTTTAAATATGACCTTACCTCTCAATGATTGGGCAATAAGGCCATTATGGCTTTATCTCCCATTCTTTTCTTTTGAAATTAAATTTTGTATTCCCAAAAATTGAAATTACTTTTTGATAAAACAGGCAAGTGCACTTAATTGACAACATCTTTTGTAAGTTGTTGTTGTTTTTATTTTGTTTTTCTTAACCTACTTACAACTACAATTAATGTTGAGAGAATTTCAACTAATTGTAGTGGGGAATGTAAGATGCAGTGTTGCCACTTTGTGGGTAATTACCCGAATTTGGTATAATTTTTACGGTCGTGGGTAGAGTGTGGGTGATTTCTCTTAGGTGTAATTTGAAATTCTAACTCCAGATACCTAAATAAAATTAAGATTAGATTTCAGTGATGACATTTATTTCTTTTTCAATATTGTTGCTAAAAAATGCACAGCCTTCTAAACCAAAGTCTCGGTTTGTTTTTAAGAAACGACTTCAATTATTAAACATACATATATTTTCAAATGTTTGGTAATGAATGTCGCAAGATGGACCCTTAGATTTGGATAAAGATTCCTATCATAGTGATTTAGAACTTGAAGTTTATTGAAAAAAGTTATTGAAACTTGCCTGGGGGAAGATATGTTTCCAATATTGCAACATATAATTAATTTTATTAATTTAAAGGTATTTTTTAAGACCATGAAACTTAAAATAGTAGAAAACACAAAAAAAAAAAATTAATTTTAATCGCAGATTGATACACGGCATTACCATTTGAAACTGATTTAAAACAAATAGACACCGCGCCTGTCCTTGACGAAACGCATTGCAGACGTCCAATTTTGTTTCTCTTTTTCGAATAAAATGAACAATGTTGACCTCCAAGACACCGATTGTTGCTGGTTTATCAGCATTAACCACTGACTTCACAACCCTACGGAAAACAATCAATAAGTGTCACATCGCACGGCCTTGAAGTCTTATTGACAGTTTATTTTCTCTAAATCAACACATCGCCTTCATTTGTGAAAAAAAGTTGCGTCATTTAAGTCACCTTTAAGTTGCGAAAATCGATGGCTGATTTAAGTTGCGAAAATCGATGGCTGATTTTCAAAGTATATTTGGATAATTCGTTGGCTTTGTTCAAGCCTGAATCTATTCATGATGATATGCCTGATCAAAAAGTGAAAACCGTATGACAGTTTGTTGGATAGCTAACCTTTCGTAAGCTCTATGGGGCAAAAAGCATCCATGATAAAGCAATGACAAGGAACATTTTAAACCTTCCCAAGATATATCAACCAAATGTGGAAGTAAAACTCATTATTTTAGCAGTTTTATTGGTGGGGTGTCACAAAGCCATAGGACATAAAGCCATATGGCGTCAAGTCCCATTCCATTTAGACATAAGGGCATATGCCATTAAGTCTCAATATAATGGGACTTAACGCCATAAATTTTTTCCGTAAAATGAGACATAAAGCTATATTTTTGATAATGATTGTATTTCCCCCTATTTCATGTAGAAAATGCTTTGTTGTTTCATGTCGCCCTGTTTTATGTCAAAAATGGCGGTATGAACTAAGTCCCCAATGAATTAACTCCCCAAACCCTAAATGAACTAAGCCCCTAAATTTGGGGACGTCGTTCATTTATGGAAAAAACCCGAAAAAGCTACGCTAACTAGAGCTTCTCTGCATAGGCGGCCTTCGGCCGGACGCAATGATTTTCTCCTCTATGGTATAACAAAGACGCTAACTAAAGCTTCTCTGCATAGACGGCCTTCGGCCGGGCGCAAGGATTTTCTCCTCTAAGATATAACAAACACCGGCTTCGCTAACTAAAGCTTCTCTGCGTAAACGGCCTTCGTTGGGAAATAAGACAGATTTTAGAAGCTTTACTTAGCGAAATCGGTACTTGTTATACCATAAAGGAGAAAATTCTTGCGTCCGCCAAAAGGCCGGCTATACAGAGAAGCTTTAGTAAGCGAAGCCGGTGTTTGTTATACTATGGAGGAGAAAATCCTTGCGCCCGGCCGAAGGCCGGCTATACAGCGAAGCTTTAGTTAGCGAAGCAGGTCTTTGTTATACCATATAAGCATTTGTAACGCAACACATCAAATGGGACATAACACCATAATGGCTTTATGTCCCATTCCACTAAAATTGATATGAGACTTAAGGCCATATCAAAATTATGGCTTTATGTCCGTTTTGATTGAGACATAAAGCCATTATGGCTTTATGTCCTATGGCTTTGTGACACCCCACCGTTTTATTTTATGTTTTATTAATTTTTTTTAAGTCTTTAATGTTATTTTTTGTTATTTTAAATAAAATTAACAGTTTGACTAATATTGATCTTGTTTTAATGAGTTTGTTGTGTTTTGCTTCTTTGTAAATGTTTTTTTATTAAATAAAACTTAAATTTTATATCATTGGGTAATTGGGTAATTTTGCTTCATCTCAAGTGTAATTTTGAATCTTGCTGGTGGTAACACTGGTAAGATGAGATAAACCCACTCTTGTTTATTGTTGATGTGTTTTGTTTAAACTTTGATATTATTAAAAGTAGAACTGTTGCTATAATTCTTATACTTTTAACAGTTTTATTTGGTTTAATATCTTTAGTTTGTCTAAAATCTTTATGGATGAAGTTTCCTGATGATCTGGCCTAAGCAACCAGTGAAATGCATAGGAATAGCTTATCCCATCAACAATAAATTTCAAGTGTTTTTGTCAAGAATAAAAACTGGGAATTAAGCACGAATAGCAAAATCTTTTGAAATTGAAAAAATTTATTTTAATTTGTTTGTGTATAATTGTAAACAAATGCAGATATTTTTACAATGCTGACAGAAGTTTTTAGTGTTTCCAGAATAAAATTTTAGAAAAATAGCATATTTGCACAAAAAATAAAAGTTGTATGCTTACGATCAATCATAATATGTACAGCAAATTAACACATTGCAAATTTGCACAATGACCATCGTTATTACCCTTAGTACCTATACTAAGTTGTATTAAAAAAAAATAAACTCCAAAACAATCATAGCCATTTCGCTGATTGTTTCATGTAAAGTGCCACAAATGGAGATATTTTGAAATTTTTGTATAGGGAACCCCCATACATGGGTGGGTCGACCCTCTAAAGTTATTGGAGGTCGGTCATACATTTAGACTAAATTGAGGCTCTTTAAATGGGTCAAAGTGGGATTTTTCAAAATTTTACCTTTGGGTCAAAATAAGGAACATCAGTATTCATTTTAGAGGTATTGTTCCTTGGGCAAAGTTCCTTATTTTGATCCCTAGAATACGATTTTTAAACCGACCCGAACTAATGTACATATTTTGAAAGCTTAATTTGTTGGCTTACCAAACCTATTTAACAATTAAAATTCGCACAAAAAGTGGTTCAGTTAATAATCTAAAATTTTTGAAATCTACATATAAGTTCAGATTTGGAAGGTGTATTCTAAAAATTACAATAGAGTTGAACTGAAAAATTAATTTATCTAGCAATCATATATATTATTTCTGAAGCACTTTTTTTTGTCGGTTGCAAATATCTCCCATACCACTGCATCAAATTTAATGAATGATATCTCATTTTAAAGCTTATTTCTAACACTAATGACGAAAAATAATTAGAAATTGAAAAATTAATATTTTCATTGATAAAAATTATATTTTTAAATGTATTGAAGTGACTAAAATTTCTATTAATTATTTTCATTTTATGTTACAAAAATGACAACTAACGTTGCGAAATATTCGCACGGGTCATCTAGTTATTTTATATAAGGAATATTTAGATATCTTCTTCAATTCTGATCTGCTTTGAAAATTTGTTTACCAGTTGGAGTAGCGACGCGAATTAAGAAGTCTTAGTCATAGAAAACGTCTAAAAGCGATGATTTTTTCAAATCGATTTTTTACAAGAAGTCTTGACATCCACATTTGACAGTTATAAACAAATCTATAAAATATCTTTTCAATAGACCTCCTTCGAAAAAATTGCTTGATTTTAGTACAAGTAAAATAATATGTACAAAGTACATGTATTCATGCAATGTGATTTGTATAGAGAACGATTTTAGTTGAATTGGTTGGTTGGATGGATTGACATGCATGTTCGTTTGTTGGTTGGCTGGTTGGATGGATGGTTGGGGATCTAGTTGACCAGCTACCTAGCTGTTGTGTCTGTCTGCCTCCCTGGCTGCTGTATTGACAGACAGACTATTCGATTTTTTATATTGTATTTTCATCTTTTATTTTTATTTGTTGTAGCTGTTGATTTTGTTTGTTGAGCTGTAGTGACTTTGTTTCTCTTTTTCAATTTTGGCCACCTTATCAATATTCCAGCTGTGTACGATGACAACAGTAGTAACAGCAGCCAAATCGGCTGCATTCTAAATTAAACCTCAATTGAGATTGTACGACGACAATGATAAAAAAAAAATTGGAAAAATAACAACAACATTAACAGCATCATACTCATAATATACATAGTATCACATACAAAACATCATTCAACCATTTAAACATGCATCATCAGCGACCGGCATTTTACTAGTTAAGGGGGTTTCATACAAACGCATTTACTATATGCAACATGCGGCTTACTGTCTGTCTTAGCAAAATGGTCAATGGAATGTTACTTGTTTTCATGCATCAAACGAATATTTGAAAAAATTAAAAAAAAGAAAAAAAAATTAAGATTAACATGATTGCCGAATGTTTGTAAAAAATTGGAATAGAGTGCTCATCAGTTACCGGTTGCGGACTTGAAAGGTTTAAAGTCCAAAAATGTAGATCAACACAAAAAAAAACTTTTTTACTCAGCATCTAACAAATATTTTATAAATTTCTTAATTTGTTTAATATAAAAATAAACGATTATTTAAGAAACTCAGACAAAAAATGTGTTCCATTACGAATTAATATATCGCTTTAGACAATAAAATATTAAAGTTATTTTAGTCATATCAACTATATTATGATAAAATTCGTTTTCTATGACTAGCACAATCTTATCATAGTAATCGTCAATTATATACATACGTATTTTGCGGGCATCATACCTTCATTAACCCTGCGGCCACACGATCAAGTTTTTCTTGCTAGTTTTTTACATATACTGTTTGTCAAAATTTTCATAAATTGGAAGCTGTGACGTAGGCTGCATTCAATTTTTGAGCAATTTCACTCACTATTTCTCACTAACCTTGAAATCAGCTGTTTTCTTGAACGTAAATTGAAGCACTCACTGGAAAGAGAATTTTAAAGGCAAGTTCGTAGCAATTTTTAAAAGTATGAGTGTATTGGTAAAAAAGTGTGAGTGTATTAAAACTTGATCGTGTCCCAGCGGGAAAACTCAGAAGACTTTCTCACTTCAGGCCTTTTTAAAGGTCGGCTTAAACAATTTTTTGGTTGAATTATTATTCTTATCTAACCGCTAAAGAATGCCTCATAGAAGGCCTTTAGTATAAAAGATAAGATACACATTCCACACTCGCTTCTATGAGGAGGAAGCAGAGAAGAAGTAACATTTTTTGTATTGTTTTTTGCACAAGCAAAAGCAAAATTTTTGATCCCGTTACGTTGAAGGTCTACTCCGCCAATAACAACGTGTGTAAAAAAGATATGAGTATAGAATGGAGCGAGCAGGCCTTGTTTATCCAAAAGAAGGAGTACAGAGGCCTTCTAGAAGGCATCCGTACTCCTTATTTTTCCCGCTGGGGTTATCCTTCAGTTAAAATCGAACTACATGCACAAAAAGCTATTACAAAAGATATGTTCACCTTAAAAACTATTTTTAGCAAACAATTTTAAACATTATACGGTAAATTTAACCATATTATTGTTACCGGCATTCATATTACGGTTAAATTAGTCCTCCTTCAACAAGTCATACAAATACTATGGCTGGCTCTTAACATGTTATGGTGAAATATGACAATAATTTGTTTTCTACTTATAATTGTTTAGTGTTCATTTAACAATATTATTTTTTCTTTTCCAAGAGCAACATGCTAACTAAAGTGTTTAACATAGTTTTGTTATTATTAACTATAACATGTTTGGAGGCAACCATAACATGGTTGTGGCTTATTGATGGAGGTCAAATTTAACTGTAATATGGTTGCCGATAACAAATATGTAGTCTAAGTAACCATAATTTCTTTAACATTTTTCAGTAAAAATTGTTACGTTGGGGGTGACAATATTGAAAACTATTTTTTATCTGGGTGTATATTTTATTTTAGAGAGCATGTGTTGACAAGCAGCTGTTATTTACTGCTCAATAGCTATTAGCTACTTAATTGTTGGATATAATTAGCAATTAAATACGTTTATTCTGATATAAGACACAAAAAGAGATTTAGAACCATCGGTTAGTACAGTACCTTTCGTTTATAGTCACTACCGATTTTATTCACATTAGTTAATTTATATATTCCACCTATCAAAGGCAAAAGTAAAGCAAATTATTAGCGGTGTAGTTACATTAGCAAAACTAACTAACTTCTTTTTAGTTTTCGAAGCCCCTAACCATATAAAAGAACTAAGAACTAAATCGCTTGGTTTTTGTCTTTAGTATTAGGGATGAACAGCTTATTATTATTTAACGATTTTTTAATACAATATGCAACTCTATTGCAAAACTTTAAGCCTGCTGTCAGTGTAATCAATATAAATTTTATATTTTCAATATTCACATAATTTGATTATATTCTAATTCGGTTATATGCCTCACAGTGGCATATATGTGAATTAGGCTTATATTCACATTAGCGATATTTAAGTTTACGATTTGGCTGCAGCTAAAGGATGTGACTATAAGCGAAAAGTACTGTATACCGATCGACTCAGAAATAATTTTTAAAGAGATATTTCCATGTCCGTCCGTCTGTATGTTTGTCTGTCTACGTAAACCTTGTACGCAAAGTACAAGTTGCAATTTTGTACATAATTTGATAAAATTTGATAAAAAGAAGAATAGGCTAAACTTTCTTATACATTTTAATATTAACATAAAATTTAAGTTTTTTTACCCTCCACCACAATTAGTTGTGAAGAGGGTATATTAAGTTTGTCATTCCGTGTGAAACTTTTTTATTATTCATCTCAGACCCCATAAAGTATATATATTCTGGGTCCTTGAGTAATTCTAAGTCGATTTAGCCATGTCCGTCTGTATGTCTGTCTGTTGAAAACACGCTCACTTTCGAACAACTCAAAAGAAATGAACAAGCTTAATGCCAAGTTGCTTGTAGTTATCCTAAGCAGTTTGTGATTGAAACCCAGCCAAATCGGTGCAGTAGGACCAGAGCTATGAATCAAAATGTGGAACCACCACCTAAAAAAATGGATAATTTTGTTACAAAAAATAACATAAATGCTGGAACAAGACACGGAATGAGATAAGATTTTGCAAAAATTTGTTTTATTTGACTGGAAATCACGCTGTTAAATTTCGCGAAGATCCGGCCTTAATTTACCCTAAGCCCCATACAAACACTACTCCCGGAAAAGAGTTTAGTACGCCTTAAACCGTAAAAAATAACGCTAGCGTAACAAAATTTAGTACGTCACAGTTTTATGGGACTAGAAATAACACTGTGAAAATTCGTGACGATTGGTCTTTAATTTACCTTAGGCCCCATATAAACCCTACTACCGGAAAACTGTTTAGTACGCCTAAAACCGTAAAAAGTAATGCAGTCATAACAAATTTTGGCTCGTCACAGTTTTATAGGACTATAAATGATAT
The DNA here is from genome assembly GCA_930367215.1 of Pollenia angustigena. NCBI lineage: Eukaryota > Metazoa > Arthropoda > Insecta > Diptera > Polleniidae > Pollenia > Pollenia angustigena. Next base: position 179,052,737 of record OV884057.1, on the reverse strand, counting down.
TGTGAAATTTCGTAAAGATCGGTACATAATTTACCCTAGGCCCCATAGAAACCCTACTCCCGGAAAACAATTTACTACACCTAAGACCATAATTAATAATACTATCATAACAGAAATTGGTACGTCACAGTTTTAAAGGACTAGAAATGACGCTGTAAAATTTCGTGATGATCGTTCCATAATTTACCCTAGGCCCCATATACACCCTACTGACGGTAAACAGTTTAGTCGCCTAAAACCATAATTAATAACAAATCGTCACGGTTTAAGATAATAATAACATCATAAAGAAATTACTCCTTAAACATTCTAACTGTCGGTGGAGGGTATCAAAGATTCGGCACAGCCAAATATAGCACTCTAACTTGTTTATATTAAAATTAGGTTAAGGCAGAATTAGTCTTTACTTTCTGTTCTGTTACGAATCAGCTGATTTGTTTTTGTTGTTAAAAAACCTGTGCAATTGATTAGTTTTTCTGTTCTGTTGCGGTTCAGTTTGTTAAAATCAAAAACTTGTTAAGTAATTGTAAGTGACAGCAAAATAAGTAATACAAAATAAATATTTATATAGAAATAAACTGTTTTTTGATTTTAATTTTCATAAAATTTAGTTTCTTTAAAGTTATGTGCATTAAAGCTATTGAAATAAACAATGGACACCGCAAAACTAATAAATTTGTCATAAATGGCTGATAAGTTACTACAGAAACAGTAAATATTACAATTTCGTAACAGAACTGCACGGAACAGCACAGAAACAGAAAGTAAAGACTAACTGAGCCTTTAATATTCATTAAATTGTTTTTAGTGAAAAAAGTAATTTAAACATGAAATGAGTTAAAATTTTTTTGATAAATCTATTCATGACTAAACACGGGATTGAACTCGGGTCGTATTTACATATTCAAAAGTAACTACATTTCTATTATCAGAGTTTGTGCTCTTTAGGTTATGCCAAAACATCTCATATAGATAGAAGGTGTAAAGGAATCTTAGCCACATAACATAGCTTTGGTTTAATGAGCCCGTGACTACCCATCATTTACAAATAGGGAACAATCTCGAAAATTCGTCCATAAATAATGTGTATTCACAATTTAAAATTTTTTCAATTGTTAGTAATCTATGTAATGGTAAGAGGTGCAAAGTCAGCAAATTGTTTGCTTCTGTGAATATTGTCGGCTTGTGACGCAAATCTGCTAACTCACTTCAACACATTTTACAGGAGAAACACAAAATATATTTGGTTTTACACACTTCAAGACTCAAATTGAAGAAAAAACAAGTGAGAGTGCTATATTCGGCTGTGCCAAATCTTTGATACCCTCCACCGACAGTTCGAATGTTTAAGGAGTAATATCTGTATGATGTTATTATAATCTTAAACTGTGACGATTTGTTATTAATTATGGTTTAAGGCAACCAAACTGTTTTCCGGTAGAAGGGTTTATATGGGGCCTAGGGTAAATTATGGACCGATCATCACGAAATTTCACAGCGTCATTTCTAGTCCTTTAAAACTGTGACGTACCAATTTCTGTTATGATAGCATTATTAATTATGGTTTTAGGTGTACTGAACTGTTTTCCGGGAGTAGGGTTTCTATGGGGCCTAGGGTAAATTATGTACCGATCTTCACGAAATTTCACAGTATCATTTATAGTCCTATAAAACTGTGACGAGCCAAAATTTGTTATGATTGCATTATTTTTTACGGTTTTAGGCGTACTTAACTGTTTTCCGGTAGTAGGGTTTATATGGAGCCCAAGGTAAATTATGGACCGATCGTCACTAAAACCGATCTTGTCCTAAAACACTGTGACGTACCAAATTTTGTTACGCTAGCGTTATTTTTTACGGTTTTAGGCGTACTAAACTGTTTTCCGGGAGTAGGGTTTATATGGGGCCCAGGGTAAATTATGGACCGATCTTCACGAAATTACACAGTTTTATTTCTTGTCCTATAAAACTTTGATGTGCCAAATTTTGTTATGATAGCATTATTTTTTACGGATTTAGGCGTACTAAACTGTTTTCCGGGAGTAAGGTTTATATGAGGCCCAGGGTAAGTTATGGACCGATCTTCACGAAATTACACAATTTTATTTCTTGTCCAATAAAACTTTGATGTACCAAATTTTGTTATGATAGCATTATTTTTTACGTTTTTAGGCGCACTAAGTTGTTTTCCGGAAGTAGGTTTTTTTATGGGGCCTATGGTAAATTATGGACCGATCTTCACGAAACTTAACAGTTTAATTTCTAGTCCTATGTAACTGTGACTTGTCAAAATTTGTAATGATAGCATTGTTAGTTAGGGTTTTAGGCTTAATATACTGTTTTCCGGGAGTAGGGCTTATATGGGGCCTAGGGTAAATTATTGACGGATCTTCACGAAATTTCACAGCGTGATTTCCAGTTGAATAAAGCAAATTGTTGCGAAATCATATATCATTCTGTGCATTTTTCCACCATTTATGTTAGTTTTTGTAACAAAATTATCAATTTTTTTTAGGTGGTGGTTCCACATTTTGATTCATAGCTCAGATCCTATTGAACCGATTTTGCTTAATTTCTTAGGATAACTACAAGCAATTTGACACCAAGTTTGTTGATTTCTTTTGAGTTTTTCGAAAGTGAGCGTGTTTTCAACAGACGGACAGACGGACAGACAGACGGACATGGCTAAATCGACTTAAGGACCCAGAATATATATACTTTATAGGGTCTGAGATGAATAGTAAAAAAGTTTCACACGGAATGACAAACTGAATATACGCTCTTCACAACTAATTGTGGTGGAGGGTATAATAAATGCTGGTCGTTGGGCCGTATATTTCACTACCACACGGCATCAATATCTCAATTTACTTCAAAATTAGATTTAGCTTAAGCCGACGATATGAAATCATCATGAAGTGGACTGTTTTGATTTGATTGCAATAGTGTGATCAAAAGTTACCCAAACCTTTTGTCTTTATTTTTCCATTTCGTAAATCTAAGACCACAGCTCTTGGCAACTCTTTACCACTTATATGTCTCTAAGGTATGAGAAAAACGCTTTAAATTGAAGTTTTGTCACAATATGCGAAAAAAAAGAAATGACTAAAATCACTTAAAAACGCAATCAAAAACAGTATCGATAAAAAATTTAAAAAAAAAACTATCTTAAGCGTAAATCGTACGACTCAGACGAAATTGTATTCAATTCTTTTGTTGTTTTTTTTCTCAATATATTTTTGATTGTATTTTTGGTTTAGTTGGCTAAAATAACGTTTAAATCTGTTTTGGAAATCAATCAATACTCGAATGTTGTAGTTGGCAAAAAAAAAAAAAAAAAAAAAAAATCAAAGGCAGCAGAAAAATTGGCTTAAAGGTGCGCCTGTCTATATTGTAGACTCCTTCCTTGGCTTAGTACTCACTCACTTTTTCTTTTTTTTATTTTTGCCCTCTTTTTTTGTTGTTGCCTTCTTATTCATTTCAATTTTAGGTTGTGTTGAAGAATTCCACATACAAAAATGTCAAAATCAATTACGCGCTTTTGTACGCGTGAATTGACAAGAAAATGTTTTGTTCTTATTCTTGTTATAGATCGTTTCGAATCCAAAAGGATGAATGCATAAATTGTATTTACAAACAATACAAAAACTAAATAAACGGTGGATAATTTTAAAAATTTTAAATTGCAATGTGTAAATTGTTGGCAAAAGAAAAAAAAAATATACAAAAAAGCTGGATATTATAAACTTTTTCAGATTTAGTATCTTTTTTCTTTTCCCAATTTTTAAACAAAACTTTTTCATATTATTTATTTTATTAATCTAAAAAAAGGAATAATGACCGCAAGGTTCTTATAAATTTCAAAGAGCTTTAATTTATTTTAAAATTAAATATTGTGAGCATTTTCGATTTAATTTTAAAAAGTAAAATTATTTTTTATAATTTCTGAAAATTGTAAATTTTCTTTTGAACCAGAGTCTCGTTTACATTAAATGAAATAATTCGTTTTATTTTACTACACCTTTTCCTCATGTAATTCAGAGAGCGTCAATTGTAATTCAGAAAATAATAAATGTAATAAAGAGAAATCACTGAAAACACGCCACTCTCTCTTTTGCAGCTAGGTACCTTTCCCCGATACTAAATCCCATTGAGGCGCAGTAGAACATAAATTGATCCACTTGGATGTTATTATAGATCATGCAACGACCACCAAAAGTGGGGGTGCCAATGAATGCCATTACGTTTGGTTGATAATCTACATACATACATATTTAAAAAATACAATGAAATACTTCACACTGACGAATGTATTTGGTTCTTCAGTACAAATTTTTTTTTTTTTGCTATAACAAAATTAAAATAAATAGTTAATGAACCTTGTTTGCTTTCTGAATTACAATTAAAATTTTCTTATTTACAATTGACACATTCTGAATTACGATTGAATTATCTGAACTACAATTGTTGCTTTCTGATATCCAATGGACTAATCTAAATCACAATTGCCGCTTTCTGAATTCCAATTGGCGAATATAAATTAATATTGACGCTTTCTTAAATATAATTGACGCCTACTGAATTACAATTGGAAAATGTTTAGTAACAAGAAAGTAGATTTCAATGTTTGTATGGTTGCGTATGATTAATATTAAATGTTTACAGCCTGTTTTTGTAAAACATAAGTCTTCTCACTTGAAGTTTTCGTAATCATACGATTTTTTTTTCTTTCGAGAATCAACATTATTTCCCATGCATTAATATTCGTACATTTCCATTCCTTTTATATATGTATAAAGGTTTTGTGTTTGTGGATAACCCTGGCTTTTTTTTACAAAATTAAAATTAAACTTCAAAAACAAAATATTTTTTAAAAAGTGTTAGTAAAATAGAAAAAGTAAAAATGTTGAATGAACATTTTAACAATAATAGCAAATAACAATAGCAATAACAAAAAACAAGTTAGAGTGCTATATTCGGCTGTGCCGAATCTTTGTTACCCTCCACCGACAGTTCGAATGTTTAAGGGGTAATATCTGTGTGATGTCTATTTATTATTATTATCTTAAACGATTTGTTATTAATTATGGTTTTAGGCGACTAAACAGTTTTCCGGTAGTAGGGTTTTTATGGGCCTAGGGTAAATTATGGACCGATCATCACAAAATTTCACAGCGTTATTTCTAATCCTTTAAAACTGTGACGTACCAATTTCTGTTATGATAGCATTATTAATAAGGGTTTTAGGTGTACTAAACTGTTTTCCGGCAGTAGGGTTTCTATGGGGCTTAGGGTAAATTATGTACCGATCTTCACGAAATTTCACAGTATCATTTATAGTCCTATAAAACTGTGACGAGCCAAAATTTGTTATGATTGCATTATTTTTTACGGTTTTAGGCGTACTAAACTGTTTTCCGGTAGTAGAGTTTATATGGGGCCTAAGGTAAATTATGGACCGATCGTCACGAAATTTCACAGTGTTATTTCTAGTCCTAAAAAACTGTGACGCACCAAATCTTGTTACAATAGCGTTATTGTTTACGGTTTAAGGCGTACTAAACTGTTTTCCGGGAGTAGTGTTTATATGGGGCTTAGGGTAAATTATGGACGAATCTTCACGAAATTTAACAGCGCGATTTCCAGTCAAATAAAACAAATTTCTGCAAAATCTTATCTCATTCCGTGCCTTGTTCCAGCATTTATGCTATTTTTTGTAACAAAATTATCAATTTTTTTAGGTGGTGGTTCCACATTTGGTTCATAGCTCTGGTCCTACTGAACCGATTTTGCTGGATTTCAATCCCAAACTGCTTAGGATGACAACAAGCAATTTGGCACTAAGTTTGTTTATTTCTTTTTAGTTGTTCGAAAGTGAGCGTGTTTTCAACAGACGGACAGATAGACGGACACGGCTAAATCGACTTAGAATTACTCAAGGACCCAGAATATATATACTTTATGGGGTCTGAGATGAATAATAAAAAAGTTTTACACGGAATGACAAACTTAATATACCCTCTTCACAACTAATTGTGGTGGAGGGTATAATAAAAGAAATACATAAAGAAGATCTATTTCTGCACATCAACATATGTGACAGCGCATAGAGAAAGGGACAAGTAAGGTTAAGGGAACAGTTAAATCCAACTACACAAAACAAGAGTTAGGGACGACCTACGCGTGTTTTCAAGGTTGACCAACAAGGTTGAGATGTGTCGCTTTCAAATGAGACCAATACCAACACGGTCAGTGATGGAACACCAAAGATACACGTATTTAAATCTTTAAAATGGCAAATCCGTTAGGTCCCTTTCTATTTTGCGCGTCACATATTGATATGTAGAAGATATTTGCGTGATAGCACTTGTTTTTTGGAACATTCGGAAGAACGGTGTTATTATTACTACACCGTATGTTCATTAAGGTGGGCCGAAAAAAAGTTGTGCCAGTCACACCCTAGAATGAAAGATATGTCAATGAAGTTTTTAAAACAGGAATAATTTATTTGCCACGTCCACAAAAACAGCCTTTTTTGTTTTTCATTTTTTTTATATATAGCACTGCCAGTTAAAGTCTGATCTCATCATATCGCATATCGTTGTTCATGGATTGACAGCGGCTTAATTTTTGCTTTTGGTGACTTTTTAATCCGACCGCAAATTCTAGGCGCCACTTCTCCCAAATGTCCAAATTTTTTTCACTTACCAAGAAAGTCCGTCTTAAGCTTAGTACGCATCAATATAGTCACTTTAATGACACGCCTCAAAATTAAGCCCCTTTTTTCACATACATTCACATTTAACCAGGTAGAACCCAAAATTTAAAAATCAAGCCATGTGCGATATTATGAGATCAGACTTTAACCTGTAAATACATATTTATTTAGTTATAAGTGAAGCTTTAAAGAATATTTTATAATAGTAATAGTTTTTTAAGGTTTCCTTCTTTAACTTATCGTCTTCTTTTCGCTTTTGTTTTCGTCTATTCCGAAGATGTTCATTTTATAAGAACCAGAAATATGTATGTAGAAAAAATTAAAGCTTTTTTTGTCACTCACCGAAAATGTTTTTTTAATTTTAAGAAAACCTAAATCTATGGGGCAATTCTGTAACAAATTTTTGTCGTTAAAAAGTTACAGAATTACCCCACAGATTTTGTTCGTTTTTATTAACGAACGAACAAATATTTTAATTTTCTAAAAACAGGCTGTTAAATTCACTATTATTTAGGCGTTTAATTGTTTTTCATTTAACTCAATTTTTACTTTTTTGATATACCCAAATAAAAAATTTTCTTGTTTTGCGAAGCACTAATAGTAAATTTTTTTTTTGTATGCGCTACGCTACAAATTAATTAAGGTTAAAAATATGAAAGAAATACTTGACTGTCTAACTAAGAGCGGCAAGAGTTCTTTTCACGTCAAAACTTCTCAAGAACGCGTATTCAATACCAACCAGCTGGAAAATTTTAGTTGAGAGATTGAAAGGTTGGTTTGTTTTATTGAAAGAACTCATAAAGCTCTTGTTTAGGTAGATCAGTAATAACGATATTTCTGTGACAATAAGGTAAAAGTGCTTAAGTCTATTATTTTTTAGTTTTGTGGAAGAGAAATTTCTAGCTTTAAAATATGAAAATTTACTCCAATTATTTCATATAATCATCAATTCTCTTTTAATTTTTTTAAGGTTTTGTTCCTAAATATTCCGAATATCACACTTAAATATTATATGTTTATGTATCAATAATATAAAAATGAATTAAATTTTCTGCATTAAAAAGTTATCGTATAAGGAAGTAATTTTCTGGTCCCATGCAGTTTCATTATAGGGAAGTTTTATTGTAGTATGCACATGAAACAAAAAAACATGATTGCGCACTCATCCGAACAAAAAAAAATTCTACTGCGCATCTTCGTCATCATAGAATGCAAATGAGTGTTTGTTGTATAAAATGTAAGCCATACACAAATGCACATACACAAATATTATTTCTTCACACACAAAATAACGGACCTGCGCAATCATGTTTCTATCATTCTTTCTTTCTTACTGGAAGGAACTCTTCAACCTGATTCACACATTCAGAGAAAAATCATGTTTAAATATGGTAATTTCCAACCAAACTATTTTTAAAGAAAATGTTAAACATATTATGTTTAATATAACCATATAATTGTCAGCGGTAACCATATTATGGTTAAATTAGGGCTCCATCAAGATTCCCCAATCATATAATAGTTGCCTCCAAACATATTGTGATCAATATTAACTAAAATTTGTTAAACACTTACAATAGCATTGTTGGTTTTCCACTATAGTATGTTGCTCTTAAAAAAGAGGAAAATACTATTGTAAATTTCAAAACAAATTATAATCATATTTAACCATAACAGTTTTAGAGGCAACCATAATATGGTGGTGGGCTCTTGATGGAGTACTAATTCAACCATAAAATGGTTGTCGCTGACAATTATATGGTTATATAAAACATAATATGTTTACAATTTTCTTTAAAAATATTTAAACATGTTTTTTTCTACGTGCAGGCATCGACTGATAAGTGTACACGAACTTCGTTAAGGAAAAAAGAAATTTTTCTCTTTAGCCCTCTCTTCTTTGTTATGTATGCCTTCAAACTCTGTGTAAAGTAGATCATCAGTCTGAATTATTTGGTTAAAAATTATAAATACTACAAGAGCGGAAACTTTTAAGCATTATGCGCATTCAAAGTGTTTAATGTGCCTAAAAAGGTTCTAAGTTGCTTATCTTGGAGTAGGACAAAAGTAAAATCCTTGCAAAGTAAATGCTTCTAATGTTCTTTAGCAAACTACCTGAAGTTTTTAATAAGTCTTAGCAACAAAAGAGTCCTGCATTATAAGCTTTAAAAATATCAAAAAAAGCTGAAGTTTTTAAACTGTATAGTGATAATTAAAGTAAGAGGTTACCTTTTGAGCCTAATGAGTGGAATCTGCGCAGTAAGAGAAACAGAGAGATAGGCTAACCACGCGCAAAGGAAATACTTAATAAAGTTAATCTTACGTTTTTTTAACACGTAGTTTTTAAGTAATAAGATTGGTTTAGCTAAAACCTTCAAATTCAGTGAACGTATTTTTGAGTTGTAGTAAGAAAGAGCGAAAGGAACATTCCCCACAAATATAAGATAAAATGCTGTTGTAAGAAGAAATCAGTGGGAATGAGTTTTTTTTTTTTTTTTTTTTTTGTAATTCCCTATGCTAATCCCCGCGAAGCTTGACGCTTGTCTGCAGGAAAGAAACCAGAGTCTCTGGCGGGAATCGAACCCGCAACCCCGGGGTTGATAGACTAGCTCACTACTAGCTAGCCTACCGGGGCACAGTTGTTTGACTACAATATGCATAACTAGATTAAATTTGGTTGGTTTTTAGCGGAGAAGTAAGACGTTTGTACTAAGGATGAGGCAATCAGTAGCGGCCAAGAGTTGTGGAGAAGTAAAATAGGAAATGTTTTTAGAGAAGTGTTATAGTATAGTATATATAGTATATATCTAACATTAGCTAGTGGCAATGTTTGAGATTTTCTTGAGCGGCCTTTCTATTATTATAGTGAAAAATGGACAGATTCAAACAAAATTTGGTAACATAAAAAAGTGGTGAGATATTGAAATTCATGTTTAAAAGGCAGATAGTAAAAGAATAAAAAACGTCTGAATAATTTGAGAAAAAAAATTATTTGTGAGAGAATACGTACTAAGTTGTATGTACAAGGATATGTAAAAAGGAAAGAAGCAAAATATTTATATAAAAAAGGATATTCATATAATTGTTACATTGACAATCGAAATTTAAAAAAAGGAGTAAGAAAACAAAAGTATTTTTGTATGTAATTACCCTAAAATTTAAATGTTGGTAATAAAACTTCTTTGCAACTTCTTCAGGGATTGAGTTTTTATTAAAATCTGGCAGCATTGTGAAAATACATAGTAAAAAGTAGTAAATAATAACAATAATTATAAACTTCATTTTTGACAGTTTATATCATTTATAAATTATATCACAGTATTTTGTATAGCTGGACAACACAACACAAAGCTTAAAACATTAAAATAAATGTATGTAAATTTAAAAATTGTCACAGAGAATTTATAAATGATGTAAACTGACGAAAAAGATTATTTTAAGTTAATTTTTTTTTCATTTTCATTTACTTTAATTAATAATTTTAACTAGAGATTCTACGCGGGAAAGAATTCCCGGGAATCCCCGGACATTTTTTTTAAATTAATCCCGATAAATTTTTTCCGGCAATTTTCGGGAATTTCAAATTAAATTTTTTGAAATTTTAATTTGTTAGCATCGTTAAAATCAAAAAATCAAATTACTAAAAACTACCTACAAATCGATTTTTTTCCTACGCCAATTAATCAAAGGTCTTTTTAATTGCTGATGAAATGTCTAAATAGCTTCTTGAAGTAGGAAATGAAAATGTACACGATACACCATCAGCAACACCAGATGATGAACCATCTACAAATTCTAAAAAAATCAATATAAAGGAAATACAAAAGCCAGAAAATATCTTAAAAAAAGAATTTGACGTCTATGAAGTCACGGGTAACAGGCCAACAAATTTATAATCTTTGTATGATGCGCTTCTTACAAAAAAACCAACGTCTGTAGAAAGCGAGAGAAGGTTTTCGGTAGCAGGCAATATACATTTCAACAAGGATTAGAAATAGAATCTCCGATGAGCTTTTAAATGCTTAAATAAAACTAAAAGTTTTTTGTTTTTCTTTTTTAATTTGACCAAGTTGCTATTAATAACAACTACTAAATATTAATAAGTTTTAATAATTCGTGTTGTATATGTGTATATTCTTTTAAGAAAGTAAAAACTTTTGTCTTGAACACATTTAATGAAACCTTTGTTTTATTAAAAGTTTCCCGGGATTACCGGGAATAAGATTTTTTTTGTTTCATTAGAAAAAGTCCGGGAAATTAGAAACCCTATTTCAAACTCTTGTTTAATTTGTATAAATATTGTTTTTTTTTTATAATTGATTTCTAAGAAGCTGAAATGTGCATTTCAACGATTAAGCGGAATTAGGTAAAATTTATTGAATTGTTATTTTGAAATTTAGTTTTGTTTTTATTTTTATTTAAAATTTTGTAATACGGATTGATTTATTGTTGCTATAATTTTGAAAAAAAGGAAAATAGCAGGGACCGTAACAGTTATTCCTTTTTTCATAAAAGCCAGATGAAAACAGTTATTTTTTGATTTTTATCTTTTTGAACAAAAATAACAGTTATTTTCTGATTTGTATTGTTTTGAACAAAAATAACTGTTATTTTTTTAATTTTATTTTTTCGACCAAAAATAACAGTTACTTTTTGATTTTGAACAAAAATAACTGTTATTTTTTAATTCTTATTTTTTCGCGCAAAAATATAAGTTATTCTCTAAAGAAATGTACGTGATTTAATAATTTAGTTGGCTTTAAATTTTTATTTTAATGTATAATTATCATTATTATCATAAATTATTAAATCGCGTACATTTCTTTAGAGAATAACTTTTATCGAAAATATAAAAATCAATATATTTTATCATTGACAAGTGCATAAGAAACAATATGGTATACTTGAATCCGTTTTTCGACATTTACTTCTATATGCTTTTTTTGTTTTAAAATTCCAATATAACTGTTATTTTCGGTCCCTGGAAAATAGCTTGTTATAAAATATTGTTTAATAAAGGATTCTATTGTTTTAATTTAATGAAGAAAATGAAGAATATGAGTTGCAAAATTTTTTTATTTGTTAAGTTGTGGAAAGATATAAGGACAGATGGCATATAATCACAATAAAATATTTTTTATGGAATTGGGATTAATTATAATTAATATTGACTTTATGGCCATATGCTCCCTAAAGGCGTGAAAGGAACATATATATAATATTGACTTTGATTAATCTAGGTAGTATTGTGATACCAAAGGGGTGGGCTATGGTGAAGGAACAATAACAACCGTTTCCTAATAAATATTCAAATTCGTTTTTAAACTTATAATTACACTAATAGAACCCAAGGTTTTTCTTAATGTAATTATTAAAGTAGTATCTTCGTGCAGAATTTATTTCGATTACAAGATAAAGATCTTAATGGGGAAATATTAAGCCAATAAAAAATTTTCTCATTTTACGAAGCAATAATGGCACATTTTCAAAAATAAATAACAATGAGGCATTCATAGAAACAGTACGGTAATCTTTACGAATCTTTAACAAATGTTGGACAAAATAACATTTAAGCAAAGCAGGCTTGTAAGGAACAATAATAAAGAAGAACTGTAACAAAATATTGGGCTGATAGTTAAAATCACCAGTTTTACATGCATTGAATGAAGGACTTTTTGTGTCAAAATTATATTGCTTGCAAGTGGAAACTCGCCATATAAAACTCATGCCTTCCGTTAGCGATATGGTAAGCGAAACTTCTGTATTTCTTCCTTAGAAACCTGCTACGTTTGAAGTTAAATTTTTTGTTGGGTATTCGGTATTTATGGGGCATTAGAGTACTTTTCTAAGAGGACGTTTGAGTCAAAACTAGATACAATTTCTGGATCAATTTAGAAAATGTCCATATAACAGCGTCGTAAATAAAAAACCAGTCAAACAAAATTATTTAAAAGTTAAAATAAATTTTAGAAAATGAACGTTGTAAGTGATGAATATTGCTTTAAAGGCAATAATGTCAATCCTTTTATTTTTACAGCAGAATGTAGAATTCCTAATATCAATTAAATTAAAAGAGTTAACTTTTTATTCTTGATGATAAACATGTTCCGCTGAACTACATTATTATACGAAATTATATCATTTATTTCAAAAAAGTGTTTTAATTATCACTAACAATCGAACAAATTGTTTTAAAATATTTGTTTCAAAAAGTCTTTATTATATTTCAAATAAATACAAGCGATCAAAAAAACTCTTTTATCTAATTTATTTCTTTCACAAATATTTTCTGATTCTCTGCCAAAAAAAAAGTACAAAGTGCTAAGAAACAGACAGAAAGATAAAAGGAACATTCATACATATTAAATACACTTCATATAAATTGTTATCTTCAAGAAGCAATCAATGCCACATATGTAGTGGAATAATAAAACAAGCATAAAACACAAGAAATTATTGAAATATTTGCACCGCATTGTACACCCAAAATTAAAGGTGGAAAATACGAAATAAAATGCGCCACGCATGCGACTGGCACACAAGACTTTTTATCAACTTGTTTTTTTTTTCTTTCTTAAATAACAGCATCTTTCTACAAATAAAGCAACATTATTACGATCTGTTCGTCAGTCAGCAACAGCAGCATCAATATCGTTTTTATTCTTGTACAAGGAGAAGAATGTGTGAGTGTGTGTGTGTATGTGCGAGTTGTTGCCGCATACGATCAGAACTGAATAAGAACCCGTAAAAGGATAAAAAGACTTAAGACCAGCAAACAGCAAGAACAACAACAGAGTAATAAACATAACACAAGGGAACTATTGTGAAAATACAAAAACATACAAACAAATAACAACAATAAGATCAAAATACAAAATATCAAGAGAATAAGTGTTTAACCCTCTAATGGCACATTTTTTGTTTAGCGTCAAAAAATCATATAAAATTTTTTTTAGGTTAGTTTTATTATTGTAATACTCGTTGACTTGATACAGGTAAAAGTATATAGACCGCCAGAAGGCAGTGTCAGGCAATTTCGTGGTCATTTAATCAACTTATATAATTTTTAAAATATCGTTATAGTAGTTTAAATTATTTGGACTGAGCTTAAAACATTGCCCGAATTTGAGCTATCATCGGTCAATAGAAATCTCCACAGGCAGATGATCCGAAGCTTTTTGTGGCGAAAAGTTTATGATTTAAGGTCCAATTAGACGTGACATAACTATACTAAAACTGTATTACCATAGCCACTGTATTACCAAAACGACATAAACATACCATACAAACCAATTCAATTTTGGTTTCTAAATGCGCCGTTACGGCTGTAGCATGCTGGTTATGTCACGTCTAATTGGACCTTTAGACGTAGGGAATATGTGGTTTCAACCGGATGAGACCTGCGCCATCAAGTTTTGTCGACGGTGGCTCAAAATGAATCTAATGAATTCCTCGCTCTTAATCATGCTAACTAAGAAAGTCTAAAAAAGCCGGCTTAAGCCGACTTAAACTTAGGCCAATTTGAAAATTATTTTTTTTTTTACCAACTTCCATATCGTTAGCTAAAATGCAAAAAGGCGTTACCGCTAATTAATTACATTCAAGTGTCAAAAAAGCCTGCTAGGCTCAAAGTGTCGGATCTTTTCAGCCTCCGGTGACCTTCGAACTTTACTAGATCCCGAGTGAGGAAGTTGGGATGGACCATTAGTTAATCTATGTATTTGACTGAATACTTTTTAATTTTTCCTGGATGGTAGAGATGTTAAGACCTCTGTGGATATTGTCATTACGTATATACCATGGGGCGCAGACAATTTGCCGTAATATCCTAGACTGTCTTCTTTGTAGCTTCTGGACGTTTGATGCGCATGCAGTACCCCACAATTGGATGCCATATGTCCATATTGGTTTTATGATAGACTTGTATAAGATAACTTTGTTGCCTAAGGATAAGTTTGAGTTTCGACCGATTAGCCGAAATAGCCGTTATTTTCGCTTCAATATGACGAGACCAGGTCAGGCGTCTATCTATATGAATTCCCAAATATTTTACATGGCTTTCTACCGGAACAGTGATGTTATTTATTTTAACAGGAGGGCACGTTTGTCTTCTGAGCGTGAAAGTTAAGTGAGCACATTTAGCCGGGTTAACCTTTATTTTCCATTTTTCTAGCCAGGCTTCTAGTTCATTGATGTGGGACTGTAAATGCTGCGATGCAACTTTTGGGTCCTGATTAACACTAAAAAATGCTGTGTCGTCTGCAAACGTAGAAGTATGTGTGCTCGGGCCTGTTGGCATATCAGCTGTATATATTATATACAGTAACGGCCCTAATATGCTGCCTTGAGGGACAGCAGCAGTTATTTTCTTGGTGGGGGAGTATTGGTTTTTTTGATCTAACCATTAATATTCTGCCAGTTAAATAGCTCTCAAGGAGCTTGTGAGTGTTTTGTGGAAGCATTCGTGTTATTTTAATGATCAGCCCATCATGCCAAACTTTGTCGAATGCTTGGGAAGTATCTATAAACATTGCTGAGCAATATTCCTTTCTCTCAAACGCTGATCTAATTTGGGTAACAATTCTATGCACTTGTTCCGAATCCGAACTGATGATCCGGAATAATTGTGTGTTCACTAAGATAGGGAGTTATACTTAAAAGGAATATTTTTTCGAATAGCTTTGATAATATTGATAGTAGGCTGATTGGTCTGTACGACGTAATTTGACTAGCGTCTTTTCCTGGCTTAGAAATCATAGCAATTGTAGGGGTCTTCCAAGAGGATGGGAAGCAGCCAACTCGTAATATCGCATTAAAGATGAGCAGCATGATTCCTGAAGCAGAAGTAGGTGGTAAGTTTCTAATCATTGAGCCTGTGATGCGGTCAGGACCGGGAGATTTTTTAATGTTGACATTTTCTATCGCTGATTTTACTTGGGTTAATTTAAATTTTATTCGATCGTTAACTGTATCAAAAATAATTGGACGACAGGAACAAGTATCAGCATCATGGGGCGTGAAAACTCTCTCCAAGTGGCTTGCAAAGACATTAATTTTTTAATTTGTGTTTTTGGCCCAGGTACGGTTTTCCAGTCTTAGTTGAGATTCGTGGGTTAAAGGGCATCGCATATGTCTTACAGCCTTCCATAAGCTGTAATTGGAGTTTTTTGTGGCATCTAGGCTGTTTAGATAGCATTCTACTTCAGATTCGTGTTTCTGTCTCAGTTTGTTACGTAGAGTTGCCTGGCATAACCGCAGTTGGGCCTTGGTGATTGGGGAATGATTATTTTGCCATTGTCTTCTCAACTTCTTTTTTTCCCTGACAAGGGTCTCTACGCTTGATTGGGGTAGCATTTCTTGCAGCAGACACCAATACATCCGTAAGTCGATCGACAGCTGTTTGGAAGTCAGATGAATTTTTTAGGGAAATGCTCTGAGATAGATGAGAGCTCACATACATTTTATACTTCAACCAATTTGTGTTTTTATTTGGATAGGAAATAAAGTTTTCAGCTGCGTTAACAAAGTTGCCTTTTAGAATAAGGATTGAAGGTGAATGATCAGACGATAAATCGTGTGAGGAACTAATTAGTAATTGATAGCGCTTGATGTTTTTAATAACGGCAAAGTCGATAAGGTCTGGTAGCTTGTTGAAGTCAGTGGGCCAATAGGTAGGTTCTCCACTCGATACGACATCAAGATTTTTTGCAGTGACAGTGTTTTTAAGCTGGTTACCTCTAGGACTTATAAGTCTGGAGCCCCAATACGTATGCTTAGCGTTGTAGTCGCCTGCTGCAATGAATTTTTTTCCCAATGTGGAGAAGAAGTTTAGAAATTTATCCAGTGCAATTTTATGTCTAGGGGACAATATACGGATGATAACGTCATTTTAAAATCTGTTTCATTTATAGATGTAGCCTGGATACAATCTTCCTTGTACTCCGGCATTGGAAAGTGTCTGACTTGTTTGTGCACAATTATGGCTGTTCCACCACAAGCCCGTCCGCTCGGATGTTTTGTGTCATAAGTGAGGTACCCATTTACCCTAAAGCAGTTTTTTAGAGTAAAGTGGGTTTCAGAGACGAGAAGCACGTCGATTTCGTGCATTTGAAGAAAATGTGCTACTTCGTGTTTATGTTGGAGAGCCCGTTTGCGTTCCAGAAACATATTTTTAACATCATTTCCTGAAACATGTTCTGCATGGTGGCCATGAAGTTATTCATAATTTGAACTTGATTTTCAATTGAGCGCGATATGTCTGCAGAAGGTATTTGTGGAGATTCCTTAAGAACATTAGCGTATGAAGGTTGGTTTGCGTTAGCTACTTTCGCAGGATTATGTCCGTGGGAGTTTCTTCTCAGGACTTGGGCATATGAGTAGTTTTGTTTGTTGGTTTGTATAGAGTTAGCATAAGAGCCCGCTGGAAAGCTAGACGCATAAGGTGGACGATATTGGGAGTGCGCATATTTTTGGATTTGCTCAGGTTCTTTTAAGTGCAAGAATACTCTACAACCCCTAAAGTTGGCTGTGTGATTTTCACCGCAGTTACTGCATTTCCTTACCTTTGGGTCAACTTTGGAGTGATTGCATTGCGAAGTTTTATGAGCGTCAGCACAAACCACACATACGTGAGGTAGCTTGCAATACGATTTTGTATGCCCGTATTCCTGACAATTGGTGCACTGAGTGGGACCCTTGCGTTTTAATGGCTCCTCTACTGTTATTCTCCTTCTTAGCAGGTATCTCAAGTTGTAAATAGGATGAACCAAATTTTTTGATTTTAGGAGCGATGAATCGAAAGCTATCTCGATGAAGATTACTTCATGCAAATGTTGACCGTTTTTGGATACTCTTCCAATCCAACTCTCCAATGCGTCAATTGAAGCGGGCGTGTGTGTATAGACATGAGCTTTAACATAGCCCCACATAAAATAGTCTAAAGGCTTTAAATCGTACGACCTATGCGGCCAATTGACCGGTCCCGAACGTGAAATAAAATGTTCACCGAAATCGCCTCTCAATAAGTCCATTGTTAAGCGTGCTGTGTGGCATGTGGCATGTGGCACCGTCTTGATGAAACCACATATCATGCAAGTTAAGCTCTTACATTTTGGGAAAAAAAAGTTGGATATCATCTCACGGTAGCGCTCACCATTCACAGTTACGTTACGATTCGCATCATCTCTGAGAAAGTACGGTCCAATGATGCCACCAGCCCATAAACCGCACCAAACTGTGACCTTTTCTGGATGCATTGGTAGCTCTGCAATGCTTCTGGCTGATCTTCACTCCAAAATCGACAATTCTGCTTATTAACGCACCCATTGAGCCAAAAATGAGCTTCGTCGCTGAACACAAGAAGCTTGCGATGAACTTTCTAAACAGAGCACGCATTTTGATGATAAAATCCAATAATTTGCAAGCGTTGTTCGCTTGTAAGACGATTCGTGGTTAAATTATAAACCAAACTGAATATGTTTGACAGTGAAACAAAACACGAAACGTGCTTCAGCTGTTTAAACCAGTGTTGCCAAAAAGATAATAGCTAATAAATCGCCCGATACATGTCTTCACAAAATTTTACACTTCTGCGATCAAAGGGACGTAACTACAAGTGTGTTTATTTTATAAATAAAAAACTACGTAATTACCCATTTTTTTTTTTCAAAAAAATATAATCAAATGGTTTCCTTTAAAAATTGTTTTAAAAATTTCATAGGCGACTTAAGGTAGTATCAGACGAGATGTATTTTATATATGTACTGTCACTTTTCTTACCCATATGTAATTCCGTATGTATGTCAAAATTTCCATATTACATACGATTCATAATTTTTGCTATCACACCTGCTTATGTTTTTCCTTATGACATAACCTGTAAATGTAAACAAAAGCTGACTTTTTAACATGTATAAACAAACCAGCTGTTTTGTTTATGTTTGCCACAGGAAAATAGAGCGTGTTCTAATCGAAAAAATTACATATGTATTTCCACATGTATTTTACACATGCAAAGTTTCATATGTATCACACGATGTGTACAACTTTTACAGATTTTTGCTAACGATATTTTAGTTTGAATAATAAAATTAATTTGCATATATACTTATTTTAATGCTTGTGACTATAATCTATTCCTGAATGAGATTTTAAATTTTTATTGACAAACCTTTAAAAATATACAAGGACTATATCTTACTCATGAACATTTTTATTTACTAAAAAAAAACTGTTTTTATTAAAAATAAAAAGAATAGAGAAAAATTTTTTTTTCTAGTTTTGGTTATGCATTTCTTGTAGGGAATATTCGATTAAATGACAGTGACCGGCGGCTGATTTTAAGCCGACTTAAGTCAATAAATTTTCGGCGGCGACGGCTGATAAACATAAAATCTGTTCCCCACATAAGAGAAACATTCGATTTTTGAAAAAAGTTTAAAAATCGCATTATTTCTCGTAGAGTAGGAGTGAATTGGCCACCAATATCGTGCGATTTGACACTCTTAGACTATTTTGTGTGGTTTTTTTTTTTAAATAGAAAGTGTACAGCCATTATCCCACAACAGTTCAAGAGATTAAAAATAAAGTATCGAGCAGATATCAAACATTGACAACAGCTTATTACACTGGTTTACATCCAAAAAATACCAAGATAAAAATGCCTAGATAAGTTAATTGGGACCTCCTGAACACGAAAAAACGCAGTAATTTTTTGTTTCTAAGTACCGTTTTTTAGATAACGGTATTTTTGTGTTTTTCGATGTATCTCATATAAAATTCCGTTTTTTAAATACTATAAAACTGATGGACTCCGAATATAGTGGGTGAGCAATGATAATAAAACTATTGTCGTTCCACAAAATCCTTAATAAAAACTTTATTTTTCATCCGATTTTTTTCAAATTACGCTTAAAATGTTGGTAATTAAATAAACTTTTTGATTATATAAATAAAATAAAACATTCCAATTCTTTACTATAACGTAGAAAAAAAATTAAAAATTTTCAAAAAAGTAAAAGATAGGCAAATTTTTAATATCAGATAGAATTTTTCAACATATCGACGGAAAATTCAATTACCTTTCCAACGATATGCCATTTATTTCGATCGGACTTTTTGATTGAGCTCCACAAGGGTTTGAGTGGGACCATACACCAAAAAACACAAAAGTACCGTTATCTAAAAAACGGTACTTAGAAAATAAATTACAGCGTTTTTCGTGTTCAGGAGGTCCCAATTTACTTATCTAGGCAGGTGGCGTTCTTTGTATTTTTCCAAATTAAAAATGTGTAAAGCAGTGTTATAGAAGGTAATTGAGAATGTTGGTAAAAGATTGGGAGCCTGCCGAGCCAGTAGGGGGGTCACTTAACACCGACATAATTTTTCTTATTACAAATTTTTTTATTATCTTTAATTAGGCTTAAGTTCATCAAATTTAATTTTCATTAAATTATTTTTATGAAGAAAGGAATTTTACAACATGAAAATTAATTAAAATTTACTGATAATTTTTCATTCTTGACTCAATCTGGGCAACAACTTTTTTTATTGATTCAATAAACTTGGTTGTTGACTTAAAATTCAATAACTATACCTACAAACTTTTTTATCAATAATGCAAAAATCGTCATCGCAGAAAATTCAAAAAATTTGTTTATCAAATATGCGAATTTTCTATTTAAATATGAAAATTATTTTTTTCTGTGTATACATCCTTTATTTACAAGTAATTTACATGATATGTACATGTTGGGATTTTATCATATAGATATTGCAGCAAATAATTAAATTGGATCATAAGAAATTAATAACTTTAAATTTGTGTAATTTATTTTAAAGGTAAAAACAGTGGGAAGAACCTTTATATTAATATTTGATGAACTTAAGCCTAATTAAAAATATTAAAAATTTGGATTAAAACTTTTTTTTAACTCTTCAACAAAATCTTTTTAAATGACATCTTTAATATTTTCTCATAGCAATGTCAACTAAGTCGAAGCCAAGGTATATTTATATCAGGTAGCCGCGAGATTACAACAATTGTACAATAAAACAAACAACAGGACTTTTTATTGTTGTTCTGTGATACGAACTGTCAAAGAGCAAAGGGGTTAAAAAGAGACAAAAAAAAAAACAAAAGATAAAGACAAAAAACTTGTTTACTATACAACATTTGACAGTTTGTATCACAAAACAAGCAAATAAAAAATAACCAGCTGGCTTTCCGAGACTACCTGCTATAAATAAACCTTGGTGTAAGCTTTCATTTATAGAAAGCCCTTTTGCTTGTAATTTCAAGAGACTTGAGCAGGTACATTGAAAGTGCGCTCTTTTATGTACACTTAGTCACTTTTTGCGATCGATTTTTGCAACATTTATATAGCATTTGGAATAGATTTTGCCTCATATTCGCTAAGCTTATTTATAATTTTTTCTAGGTTGCAAAAAAAGGTTTTTTTTGGCAACGTGGACCAAAAATGACTTTTTAACGAAATAATTGAAGAAAAGGCAAAAATGGCATATTCCATAAAAACTTGCCCTGGTTATAACTGTATTTTATGAACATAATAAAATTAAAAAATTTCTGCGTAAATGCCCAGTTCAGTCCGTCTGTAGACGGACTAACATCAGTTTGCGAAGATTTAAAACAAGTTCCCATAGGAAATACAAAGAGCATCAACATATTTACGAGATGTTCCTATCTCATTGTATTTCATTCTTAATCTTCCGATTATTTTGTTGTCATCACTAGAAAAGTCACAATAAATTCTATTATTATTGTGGCATCACTGACAAAATATTTGTAAACTAAATTAATTCCACATACATTCTGGTGTTTTCTTTTAAAATTTTGGCAATTTTGCAGAAAAAAATATTTTTTAAACAAGTTTTTTTTTAGAAATCGTGACATTTTTGATTGATAGTAGATGTTATATGTTTCACGTTAGAATGCATGTTTCACATTTTCAACATCTTCCATGCGTTCCTCCGAAATGTATGCAAGTGCACAAAGGGTATTAGAGGGTTAAAAGACAAATTTTAAAGGAATTAATTCGTTCAGTCTAGTGAGAACTTATATTTTAGTTTCGGGGGGGGGGGGGGGGGGGCGTCTATTATGCGCTTGTGTTGCCATTTGTAGCTCACAAAAAAATTTATATCGTCGGCTTAGAGTGTAAACCTGCTAACACCCTTTTAACAAATTTTGGAGGAGAGACAAACAACTTTTTATTTTTCCTTTTTGCTGCTTGAGAGGAAAACCAAAAATATTGTGTATTTGACACACTTGAAGAAAAACTAAATGCAGGTCGACGAGGCATATCTTTCTCTACCATACGGCATTAAAATCTCAATTTACTTAAGAAGTGGATTTAGCAGGTTTACACCCTAAACCGACGATATTATCAATAAAAACAGAAACATTTCCTATGTTGACTGTTTACTTTTTAGTTTGTTGTCTTCCGATCAAAATTTAACCTATTTCTTGAAGTAGGTAAAAGTAAAATTTTGTAAAAGTTTTTTTGGAACACGAACTGAACTTTTTGGCATCGACAAAAATTGGTAAATATTTTGCTTTGTACTATTAAAGTCATACGGTATAAACTCTAACTGCCTTATCCAAAAAAAGTTAATGTTCACGTAAGTTAACCAATACACTAAACCTGTGTAAAATATATGGGCATTTCCGTCAAAAGGTCCAGCGTAACCGAAAATTTAAAAGTTATTAAAAGCTGATTATTTTACGATATTTTTATAAAGAAATATTTAGATTTTACTATTTTTATAAATTTACTTATAAATTTGTTCACATAGATGAACAATCAGACTGCAAAGTTGTGCAAACGTAATTTCTTATTTGTGAGAATGATTTATTGTATGTTTTCTTTAATATATATCTTTCTTAAAAGAGGTGATATTTGACATAAATTATTCCAAAAAAATTTTCTAACATGGTCTGTAACCTAAGGAAGAGTTCAAAGAGAAATATGTTATTCGGCTAATCGGTAAATTTTCATTTTATTTTAATCATTATTCAGTTGAATTATTACGGAAAAAATTCACGTTTGGAATGTCACGTATCGACCCAGATTTTGACTTAAAAAAAAAGAAAAACAAAACGATTTTGGAATCAAACCAAAGACATTTTAATGTTACATTGCTACGTAAAATTCTGAAAGTAGTTTGACTAAAACATTGTGCCAGGTTTCGTTGAATTACGCCTTTTTATACATGGCCACAAAAACTACTTACTTCTGTTTTTTTCACGTTCGAACCGCTACTTCTTTTGTCATTATCTTTGACCTAGAATCGCGCCCTCCATAAATTTTAGTATAGATAAAAGTGCTTTCTTAGTGCTATAATTTAAGGGTTAAGAAAACATAAAAATATTTTTTGTTTAAAATGTTATTGCATTTTGGAGGCGTAAGTTCAACACTTTGGAATTACCCATATAGGCCTAGGATATTGGTTAACTTAAGTAAATAAATAGGTTAAAAATGTTACAATCGCGACTTAATTAAAGTTAGTAAGTTTACAAAATTACATTTGGATTGGGTTCACATTTATCTACTTTCGAAAATCCCCTTGACCCAACTAAAAGAGAAAAAAATTACTACCGAGATTCTTACGAAAATATCAAGTAGACGACCGACTTTACATTGTTTTTTGCTTTAACTTTAATTTAAGGAATGCTACCCTCTGAATTCTGACTGTACGATTTAAGGAGGTATGAATTGAGTCATCCTAAGATAAAATTTAACGTTTTGGCTTAAATTCTTAGCTACAGTTAATACCTGGTATTCGGCAGAGTTCGAAATTGACAGATATTTTGGAATCGCGGTCTATCAGATATCTGATACCACTGGAGTCAGGAGCCCCTGGAACTTCGGTTTCAGCCTGACGCTAGGCTAGAAACCTTCGAGGATAACGTGGTGCTTTGGCTTAAAAGTTACATTCGAGCGAAGAGAGATCTCAAAATGTCGATTTTAAAAGATGATTGTTAACCTTAAGGTAGAGCTTTGGCTGCTGGCGGATCTCCCTGAATGCCTTTTCGATTTCAACAGATACTGCTTTCTTTACAGTAGTGTTAAGCTATAATAAAAATTTACCAGTATTTTAAAATTTCCAAAGATTAAATTTTTTACGACTTAAAGTATGACATCTTTTGAATTGTTTTTTTTTGTCGTAGTAAAATCGTCTTTTTAAAACTCTGCCTTCCAAAATAAAGAAAACATAAAAAATCGCTTATTTCTTTTAAAATATGCAATCAACCAAAAATACAAAACAAAAAACAAAAAAAATCAAGATTGATCACATTGATATTCCAAGAAAACTGCCAAACTAACGTGAATAAATTTCGGGGCTTGAATGCAACACAAAATGCAAAAGGATCAAAAAGAATAAAGCGCACACTTAACTTAAGAGAATATTTTTAAGTTTTAAAGTAAAAAAAAAATAAAAAATTGGAAGCTACGAATTTATTGCTTACATTTTACAAAAAATTTAATTTTTAAACATTTTTTTGTGGCTTAAATAAAGTCAAAATGCATGAAACTTATTTTTTAGCTTTATTTTTGAAATAGTATAGTGGGGAATATGAAAAGAACGTAAATAAATGCATTGATTGCTTATCGATCGCTTTAAATATTGTTTGGCCAGCCAGAAGCTTAAACATATTTCAACAAGAATATGATGATGTTGCTGTGGCTTGTACGCCAAGGGATACATTGTTAATGTTCAGTAGCGCTGAAGGCGGTTTAAAAGAAACCTAAAAGTAACACGCTTTATACGTTTTTGTTTTTGTTTTTTTTTTTGAATTTTGTTTCTGCTTTAAAAAAAAACTTTCAAGTCGAGGATATTTTGAACTTTGGCTTAAAGTATGGATAAATTGAAGGTTCGCTGGCAGGAGCGTAGTAAGAGAAGGGGAATTATTTATATTATTCTTAATTAACAATTTCATGTTTGTAGTATTTTCTTTTTGCTATCAAATTCAGTTAGTGGTTTTTTTAAATCGATTGTCTTAAGCTTAAGTACGCGGCAAGTGAAAATCCACATGTGCATGTGGTTCCGATGTAATTTTGACTTCCTAACACAACACACAACGGCCATTGTGGCCTTGTAATGTGTCAGAACCAATTCGCACTTTATACATATTAGAGTGTTTTGCTTAGTTATAGGCAATATATTCAAAAAAATTTGTTTAATAAAAACTTTTTGTGCTTGCAGCTATAATTTGTTAATATTACTAAAGGCCGTTACACACTATCGCACAAAGTTTTACGTATTTTATGAAAATGCTTCCCTAATCTAATTATTGTTTATACATTTTTAGAAAACAATAACAACTTATCATGACAGGGCTGCATTTTTATAAAATACGTAAGACTTTGTGGAATTGTGTGTAACGGCCTTAAGTACAACTAAATTTAGTAACACAATTCTTAAAATCAAGATCGCATAATTAAACCTAACAACAAAATTGTGTTTAAAGTTCGTTACTTAAGAATTTATTAATAAAGTTCGTTTCTTGAGTCTTTTGGTTAACACAACATAATGGGATCTATTGTAAAATGATGCTAGCGATGAACTTCACTGTACCACAAAATTTGTTAATCAAGTATGTTGCTTAAGTCTTTTGTTTTATACTGCAATTGTTAAATAGAAATATAATCAATTTTTTTGCAACTTTCTGAACGGTTTAGTTGAGTTAGTTGAGAGTTTAATTGACCCCATGTGTACAGGGTCTTCCTTCATCAAAGATTAGAGTTAACTTATCGGTAGATTTTTGACCTTGTCAATTAACTGATTGTTAATATTCTCCTTGTATAGAAAGAAGCTGTAGCTACTGCTTCTGCTAATACAGATTCTGTAATACAGCAACGACTGCCACCTTGTTTGTAGATCTAACCTGTGATTTGAATAACAATAATAGCGACCAAGGAACCCCTTAGTGGCCCTCAACACTAAGTAGTACAGGTCTTATTTTTACCCTGAATCCCGTTGTATAAAATACGATTCTGGTAAGTTATGATCTAATTAATAAGAGATCTCCCAGTTTGAAGCCCCAGACAAGCTTCAGGAATTCGATGTACACCAACAGTAGTACGCCAAAAGGTAGGAGTGCCGACCTCATACCGACGATACATTTTAATAGACATATTTAAATTATCATAAACTATTCGACCTTTTATTATATTTTTCCTATTTATTAGAGCTTAAGGTCTTTTTTAAGACGTTTCACAAAGGAGCAACGAAATATTGAAAATAAAAACAAGTATCTATGTCAGTGTTCGAAAATAAACAGTACATTATTTAACGATCGGCTCACATACACAACCCTTAATACCGTTTGTAACTATTTTTAAGAAAAAGCCGAACATTATACAATGTTCGGTTCTTCGTTAAAAAACAGAACAATTGTAGTGATACTGTAGACAAACATTATATTTTCTTCTATAATGTATTTTTCGTGTGTGTATTTTGTTTTGTAAAAAATTTTTGGTTTTTTTTACCAGCGAAAAGGGACGAACAAAAAAAAAACCGAACGGAATTAAATGTTCACATCTTTTGTTGAGTTTGATAAAAACAGTAATATTTTTGTGTTCGAAAGATGACTAACAGGGAAACGTTATTTTTTTTAATGATTTTCTACAGAAACACTATTAGCGTTTGTGTTTTCCACAAATCTGCCGAGCCGAACATTAAGAAATGATATTTAGTGTTTATTTTCGAACACTGATCTATGTTCATATTTTTTATATTTACTGGCCTTAAGGCCAAGTACTACGTCAATAATTTTCCAAATAGGACATAACAAGTATAGAGGCAAAAGGGTAAAAAACACTATGCCACAAAAAAAATTAACGTCAAAAATTATTTATTTTCTAAGATAAATCGGGGCTGCTGATCACGAATATGGCATTCATTTATTTTTCTCAAGAAGCGTTTTTTTGCATAGAAATCTCTTTTCTCTTTCAGAACATATTCAAACTGTGACGATCGGATAAAGATTTACTGAGTTACAGGAAAAGGTGATATATTTAGTTTTTTCAAAATTCACCATTTTAATTCGCTCCAGCAAGGCAATTAAAAAAGTTCAAAATTTTTTTTTTAACATGTATCTTAAATAATATTTTGTTTCAAACGTAGTAAGCGTAAAATTGTTACCGTCGGACAAAGAATTAAGAAATAACGGCATATTTAGTGAAACCATCCGAATTTGATTATTAAGATATTTGTATGACGTGCTTAATTCCCAATTTTTTTCATATTTGATAAATACACTGAAATTTATTGTTGAGGGAAAGCTAATTTGAATTTTCATAAACATTTTTTTTTAAATGCTACTATTACACTGCGGTACAGTAAGTTTACGGTCTGGAATTTGATTGCAAATTTTTACTAATTTGAGGTCGCTAATTTCAAGTCTAATCTCCATTTTTCTGTATCAGCTCTAGTTATCAAGATGTACCGTTATGTCCAAAATTAAGGCACTTTCACTACATATATTGGAATAACTTAAAAACAGTTGACCATATTCAGTAAAAAAAAGCCGAAACTCGGCAACAATATTATCTTTAATCCGTGCTTACATTGTTTTTAAATTTGCCCTGTAATTTCAAAGATATCGTAGAATTTTTGAAAATTCAAGTTTAAAGTCCTGTAACTCAGTAAATCCTTATCCGATCGATACAGTTTGGATATGTTCTGAAAGAGAAAAGAGATATCTATGCAAACTGTAAAATCTTGTACAATTCAGTTGAACAGTTCTCGAGATTTTTCGAAAATCTAAAACAACTGCAGAAAAACACGATTTTCGCGTATATCCCGAAAACGCTTCTTGAGAAAAATAAATTAATGCCATATTTATGATCAGCAGCCCCGATTTATCTAAGAAAACATCTCATTTTTGAGGTTATGGCAAAAAGTTAAACATTTGTGAACCAGTGTAAACAATAGTTGTACAAAAACGCAGTCGCAGCTCATTTGACTTGCAAATACAAATTTTTAAAAATTTTTGTTAACACCTACATCCCACCCAACTACTGCACTGTTTCCAAAAGCTTGATGAACGTGCTAAAACCGACACAGACAAAACTGCTTACAACAATGATGTTTTGTCTGTCCATCCGTCCGTCTGTCCGTTTGTCCCATTGCTATTACTGTTTGCTGCCACAAAACAACAAGTCACTAACTACTTCAACCATTATCAACTACAACAGATCGATTGTCTCCGAAAATATGTTGGCAATGTAACCAAATTTGGTAATAAAAGAAGCATAAACTATTTCCACCAACAGGTCTACCAAACAACTTGGACTAATGCAATGTATAAAATGCTCTTTTTTTAACGCTTTTATAAATATAACTATGCATGCATACGCACGCTCTTTTTCTCGTTATCAGAGACAAAATGATCAGTAACATTCGGTCTGTAGGTCTGTCCGTCTGTCAGACATTTCAAATAGGCGGAAGGATGGACAATCATACAAACAGCAGACTTATTTATGTGTGTATGTGTTTTTGTTAAGCACAACGTTACAGTACAGAGATCTTTGTGCCAGTTTAGGAAAATGTAAGTAAACCATATGTT
Organism: Pollenia angustigena; assembly: GCA_930367215.1. Taxonomy (NCBI): domain Eukaryota; kingdom Metazoa; phylum Arthropoda; class Insecta; order Diptera; family Polleniidae; genus Pollenia; species Pollenia angustigena. The sequence goes on along the minus strand of OV884057.1, from coordinate 179,024,430 downwards.
CAAACTTTTCAGGCTGGCTGGGATGACTTAAGTTGGCTGTATGGTTTTTTCGTTTGTTTGTTGGTTAATGGCTTAAACGTGGTGGAAAAAGGGCATCTACTCTTTTATTAAAGACATAAATGGAAATGATGGGAGTTTGAAGAGTTTCTTATAAGTGCCAGAGTATGCGCCGACATTAAAGTGTTTTAAATATGACTATATAGAAACAAAAGTACATAAACATAACTGAGATGGATATGAAGTAAGCTGAACTGAACTTTAACTTAACTCGACTGTATATTGGAATACCAAAATTGTAGGCATAAGTGCAATACAGTGGGCCATAAGGAGATTGCTGGTAAAATTATCGTATTGTTTAGTTTGTATAGAGAAAAAGAAATTACAAAAACTTTTTTTCAAGTTAAATTACTTATGTCCCAGTTATTGACATAATTTTGATATTACAGATTTCATAAGTATAAACACCACTTTACCACTGTATTTAGGCGTTCACTGTTTTTAAACACACTTGGTCATTTTAGGCTACAAAGTGTGTGCTCTGGAGTATTGTATGCTCTGGAGTATGAACGTATATGAAATGGTATGGTATGATTCTTTTAATGGCATTTAAATGTATTTATATTCCGCAAAGGTTGTGTTACATTTGTGATGCTGTTATTTTTTATTGGTGTGCATGGGTGTGTTCATTTGGATGCATTTATTGAATATTGTTGTTTCATATTCCAAACCAAGTTGTTGTTTTTTTTTCATTTTTTTTTTTGTGCGAGTTCAACATGTTTTGCAAGTTGTTACTGACGCCTGACAAGCGATAACAATTGGTTTTATATCATGCTCAAATTGTCATATGACTTGACATTTTTTTTTTTTTGCTTGCATTTTACTTTGCGAAAGATCTGGCGTTCTTATTCTACTCAATTTTACCATATCGATAAACATCAGGGTTAGCGCCTTGTCCTTATTTATATTCGTATTAAAAATATACAACTATAACAAAAGATCATGGCTTGAAATTGAAGCGGTTGCACTAGGAGTGAACTGTGTGTTTCTGGCGTCAAATTAATCTAGACGTTATAAAGGAAATTTCGAATGCCGTGTTGTGTAGCTATTCGATTTGATTATCCGTAGTTACCCAGGAAAAACTTTTTGATTTTTAGTAATAGGTGGTAGTTATTTCATACATTACCTGGTAAGTAGTTGTCATTACAATTGTCATTATTCTGAAAACTTCAATAAGTACTTACTAGTAATGACCTCAGCAACTACTTATTACTTCTGTTATTTTCACTACTGCATATTTGCTTACTGGTAACGTACTCAATAACTACTTATTAGGTCTATTAACTAGTGATTTTTTGGCTTCTGGTAAGTTTATTGTAAGTACTTACAATTCAACTTACTTGTAGTTAAATAATAACTGGGTATATTTTGACTTCTAGTAAGTGTATTTTGTAAGTACAGAATTCTGTGGACACCTCGAACAAAAATAAGTAGTTATTCAGCCGAAAAATAAGTAGTGTTTATTTTCTCCAACATTATTTGCTAACTTACCAGGTAAGTAAAGTTTTTGCTGGGTAAGTGTTGATGAGAATTTTTTTCGGGGATATCCCGGAAAATTTAAAGCTCGATTCACCCATGCGTTCCGAACAATATTTTTGTCCGGACAAAATTTTTTTATATTGAGTTTGACGTCTGACTTCTGATAGGGAGAGAGAAATTATTTTGTTCGGCAAGTTATTTCTCGGATTGGCTTAATTTTAATTTTTGTTCAGAATAAAATGAACTGAGTTGCCACTTTTTTCTCAGTTTGTGCATGAAAGTTGAAATGGTTGGTTTTTTTGCTGAATAATTAAATAAAAAAAAATAATATAATTAAAAATAGTAAAATCACTTTCCTTTTTTCGTCCATTTTCTTAAACTCACTTTTAGAAAACAATTCAAAATAAGTGGTTTGCTAGTTGTGCTGTATTTTCGGACAAATTTTTCGAAATGGGTGAATCATTCTGCAGAACACTCTCAGTAAAAAAAATATTCTCCGGACAAAAATATTGTTCGGAACGCAAGTGTTTTTGATTCTCAGAAATTTAATGCGAAATTCCCTAAAAAATTTGTTAAGTTAAAATTAAGAAAGTTATGGAAAAATATACTTTACCTCACTTCTGTATTCTGATAAAAGTTAAAAAGTTCGTTAATTCAAGAATAAAAATTATCAAACATTTTTTAAATTAATTTCATGTTATTAAATTCCTACCAAAGCATACTATTCCTTCATTAAAATAATTTAATGAAAAATTAAATTGTTTATCAAGCCTAATTTCAAAATAAAAAATTCAAAAATTTCAGATAAAAAGGAATTCAAGGCGAGAAAAAGCTTTTATTATATAGAGTTTGTTTTTTTTATGCCCAACTATTGAAATTATTGGTCTTAGGCCCGTTTTCACAACTTACTGATAGCTTAAAGTAGACTTTAAATGGCCTTATAAAAAGTGTTCCATTATTAAAACTTTACTTTAACCTAAAGAAACCGATAAAGTAGATTAAGGTTAATCCTACCTGGTAGGTTTAAGTAAAGTTGTAATAATGGAACACTTTTTATACGGCCGATAAAATCTTACCTTTAGCTATCGGTAAGTTTTGAAAACGGGCCTTAATGTCTGTATCTAAAAATATCTTAAATTAAATATGGAACGTTTGTTAAATCAGACTTAAGTTCATCAAATTTAGGTTTTATTCAATTATTTTAATGAAGGAAGGATTTTTTTAACATGAAATTAATTAAAATTTATTAATAATTTTTCTTAAGTGTAGCGGGGCTCGAACTCAGGTCGAATTTATATATTTCCAGAACAACCACGTTCTCGTCATCAGTATTTTTTCAGTATTACCTTTTCTGCCACAGCGACGGCTGGCATTATAGAAACAGCGAGTGGATCTGAAACCAATATTTTTATGTGTATACTTACCAGCGTGGCCATTTTGGCATTTTTGCTGCTAGATTTAGCATTTTTTTGTCTGATTAAGCTGCAAATTTTTCATTTAGCAGTTAACATTTTTATTAGCATTTTTCAACTACATATTTAGCATTTTTTAGCATTATTTAATTTAAGAGTATTCAAGTAATCTTTTTTTGAAAATCGACCACACTTTTTTGTTGAATGCATATACAAATCCCTGCTCTTTTGCTATAGAAACTGTACAATCTTTTAAAATATCTTTCATATCAAATTGTTTTAAAATTTGAACAGCTTGATCCATTAAATTCATGTTAAGCTGATTTTTTCCCTCAATTACGATTTTGAAAAATTTTTGGAAACGAAAAGATATACCATAATTTTAAAATAGAAAAACAAATACGAATTACATGCCGCGATTTTATATCTCAATTAATAAGTCAACTTAGACAACGGTTGCCAAACAATTATCATAATTTAACAAATACTTTTTGTGCAGAAAATACTAATAAATGCAAATTAAGTCTGGGTTCACACTATGAAAATTTTTTACTTTCAGAAAGTCTGAGTTTATGGGTGAGAGAAGAGAGAAGAAAAATATGTTCTTTTCCCCTGTCACCAAAAAACTTAAACTTTCTGAAAGAAAACTTTCATAGTGTGATCCCAAACTAAGCTAACATTTTAAAGAAGAAATGATTGATTTCACTGTAGAAGAAATAACGACTTTGGAACATCAGCGGCGGAAACAAAATTCATATGAATTGTTAAATAAGATCTCAACAGTTGATTTCTGCATAAATGTATATGGATATAAAAATGCATTAAATGAAAATCCATTCATTGAATTAAATTCTTCTGCAACGAAGTTGTTGGATTTGCCATTTAGCAACGCGGAAGTTAAAATAGGTTTTAAGTGGTATAAATCTCTTAAAAATGAAGAAGAAGATTATTCATTTGATGACGTATTTAATTTATAAAATTAAATTTTTTATTAAAACTGTTATATGAATTTTATTGAAATACTAAATAATATCCATTTATACTAAATAATATCTTTGATTTTTTGTTATGGTATGGTATCTTTTGTTTGAAAACATTTATGTACATACGTATATAAAGACTGAAATATATTTGTTTTATAGTTTGAAGACTTTTTATATTTAATAAATATGTTATTGTTATTATACCCTCCACCACAATTTGTTGTGAAGAGGATATATTAAGTTTGTCATTCTGTGTTAAACTTTTTTATTATTCATCTCAGACCCCATAAAGTATATATATTATGGGTCCTTGAGTAATTCTAAGTCGATTTAGCCATGTCCGTCTATCTGTCCGTCTGTCCGTCTGTTGAAAACACGCTCACTTTCGAACAACTCAAAAGAAATGAACAAACTTGGTGCCAAATTGCTTGTAGTTATTCTAAGCAGTTTGGGATTGAAATGGAATGAGATAAGATTTTTTGTTTTATTTGACTGGAAATCGCGCTGTAAGATTTCGTGAAGATCCGTCCATAATTTACCCTAAGTCCCATAGAAACCCTACTCCCGGAAAACAGTTTAGTACACCTAAAACCATAATTAATAATGGTATCATAACAGAAATTGGTACGTCACAGTTTTTAGGACTAGAAATAACACTGTGAAATTTCGTGATGATCGGTCCATAATTTACCCTAGGCCCCATATAAACCCTACTACCGGAAAACAGTTTAGTCGCCTAAAACCATAATTAATAACAAATCGTTACAGTTTAAGATAATATCATCACATATTACTCCTTAAACATTCGAACTGTCGGTGGAGGGTATCAAAGATTCGGCACAGCCGAATATAGCACTCTAATTTGTTTTTTAATCAGTTTGTTCTATTAATATGATTATAGGGAAGAATTATGTAAAATAAATCATGTATAAAGGTATATTAACTAAAATAACAAAACAATAATACAAATTAAATTTTAGCATTATTTTTTGGCAGTTTGGGATTTTTTTGCATTATTTGAAAGCCGATTTAGCTGTAACATATTTTTGGATATGGCCACACTGATACTTACATCAATCAGCTCACACGCAAATACATACTCTTTCCTATTGTGAAGAGCAAATAATTTTTTGTGTAATTTCATGCAAAAAAAAAAAACAAAGTGTTCTACAGGCTGCTCCAGTTAGGTACGAAAGTAACTGTGTGATTTAAAAGGACACTTTCACCATTCTGCTGGTAGTTTAGTTTTTCCGACTCTTTTTGACCCTCAAAAGTTCTTTTCCTCTGAAAATTTTAATAAATGTAGTACCTTAGAAAACTTTTATTAACACACCATTTTTTTACGAAGACTATTCTTCCTATATAAAAACGAAAACTGCAGACCGTTATCGATAATAGGTTGCGAGGAATGATCATTTCCTTCGGATCAAATTGACAAAAATCACATTTTTTCTAATATATTGTAAAATTTTTGTTTTTTTTTTTTTGAATCAAAAAACTATTAAAAATTATAAATTTGCCTTAAACTGCTACTAATTTATTTTTCATTTATTTTTCTTGTAAAACCTACAATTGTCAATTTGCATATTGTGCAAACTGTTAATTAGGTCTTTTAGCGTTTTTAATAAAATCTTTTGTATAAAGATAGTGCTGGTCACACTTTTCAAGTGTCAAGTCTTAAGGTTTTAGGAGATAGAGGAAAAAATTGCATTCTCTTTTATCCATAGAGGTTGCTTGTTTTTTGCTAATATAATGACTTATTTTCGTCGAAATATTCCAAATTTTGTGGACATTTGTGTTGATGCAATATATCCAATACAACCAATGAAAAAGTCGATTTTAAACTTATGGTTACTTGGGTCCTTTTGCACTTTAGGCAACGATATGTAAGCCATGTACCATAATATATTTTAAAAATTTTCGTTAATTTTTTGTTTGCGTAAAAATCTGGTTCAATAGTACAACATCTTATTCAAAGGTATTTTGGCTAGATTTTTAATAATTATTCAAAATCATTGTCAGTGTAAACACACATTTCACAAGTATAACTGATTGCGAACTCGCATATTATGCTCATAAACAATCGCTGGTATGTTGGAAATCAAGCAAAAGTAAAGCTTAATAAAATGAAAAATACAAAAAAAAAAACTATAAAAAGTAAAGAAAAACAAAAATTTAATTACATAAATTATATCTAAGGAGGAAAAGAATGTACTCGCATGTATAACTTCATGACTGACTAAACTGTTGAATGGCTGGCTGTATTCTGTTGTCGTTGTTGTTGGCGGTTGGGATGGCTGACTGGTAGGTGAGTTGGTCGGTTAGGTGGTTTGTTTACGTTTAAAGTCTGTGGGGAGGAGTATGGAATTTTTAACTTTTAAAAATATTCTAACCAAAAATGGTCACATGGTAGAATGAAGGAATGTTTCATGTTAAAATTTTTTGATATCTCAAAGGATTTTACAACAATGGTCATATGGAATGTTTGAAATCAATGAAAAAAAAAAAACTTAAATAAATGGAAAAGAGAAGATTTCTACTTTGTTTTAACATTATCTAGAAGTGACCTTTGTTTGAATTGAAAGCTTTGTCTGTGTATTTGACAATAATGCAAAAAAACATACTTAATTGTCAGTTTTATTTAAACCATTAATGTCACCTGTCATTTTAAATTTGCTCTTTAATTACAAAATGTGATTGTCCCTCTAACTGCATCTCGTTTTCCCTTTCCTTCAGTTTATTTTTTAATATTGTGTGTCACATTGTGTTTAACTTAGTATTTTAAAATGTAAATTTAATTAATTTTCTCTGTCCACAACTTTTGCTCTTGACACGCATTAAATCAATCAATTAATTTGTTAAATTGCAGTTTTTGTTTAAGGTTTGTGTTCATTTGAAATATGAATATCTAATAAAAAAAATTACACACAATTTAGTCGCCACTAATTATTAAAACGTTTTCTTGGCATTTCTAACTTATTAAAAACAGCTGTTGCTTTAAAAGAACATCTGTTTTTATTTAGAATTGAAATTATGAATAAATTTATTTTCAAAAAGTCATGTGTTATAATTGTAATCAAAACAACAAATTGCATCATATTTAAGCGCACATTATTTTATTTTTTTTACAATTTTTTTACTGAAATAACTGAAAATGATATTAGTTTTATTTTGCATTAATAATACACACACATGACAAATTTCGTAACACCAATTATTTCCCATATGTTTTCGAATTGCAAGATTTAATATAGTTTGATTACAGTTTGATGCCACTACAAGATAAAATGTTCTCTTTGGCGTTAAATAATCGCTTACAGTTAATTTTGATTGAAATCTCGGATAGCGATGTTAAAATATATGTTAAATGTTGTTTGTTATCTATTGTCAATTAAGTATTACGGTGTTACATTTGACAGATTCAAATATGTATTGAAAATGAATTCAATGAAAACTAAACTAGCACCTGATAGAGGCTTTTATATATGTATAAAGAAAAATAGCGAAAAAAAATAAAGTTTAACTATGAAAAACTTTAATCAAATGAGTTATTTAAAATTTTTTAGGCTTGTTAATATGAAAAAATATAAGTTTAAACATTAGATTTAATATTTTTTTGGCTAACTAAAAAATACTAAGTACATAAAAATTGAGTAAAAATTTAAAGGATCGAAGAAAAAATAGTCTTATAACTTTATCTTTTTTTTGCCAGTACCATAAACTTACCCCTTTAAAATTTTTTTTTGTAACTTAGGAAATATGACTCAAGAAGTGAATACAATTTTTATATTTCCGGCAGAAATATCTAGAACTTATTTCCAGATTCTGTTAATGAATTCTAAAAAGATCTTTTATTTTATAAGTGTGGCATGTCATAATGTCCGTGAACATTGTGACACACGAATAGTGACATAATGTCCATGGACTTTATGCACTACGTAGGAAAAAGCCACCTAAATCTTCACTTATTACAGTTTTTCTGCGTGGGGACCTGCGGCCGCTCTTAGGGGTTTTCTCCTCCATGGGACGCGGCAGGTGGCTTCGATGAATACAGTTTTCCTGCGCGCGACTCATTATCAACCGTAGTGTGACGCGCGCAGGGAATCTTTATTCAGCGAAGCCACCTGCCGCGTCCCATGGAGGAGAAAACCCCTAAGAGCGGCCCCAGGCCGCCACGCAGGAAAACTTTATAAAGCAAAGATTTTCAATATTGTTGCAGTTTAATTTACATTTGTTTTTTTTAAATTATTAATGTCCTATTATTTTTTGTTAATATGAAATTTTTTATAATTGTTCAATAAAATATAATAAGAATAAGTGAACAACCTAAACAAAAGCGGCAATCGTTTTTTTAAAGATGAAAATTTTATTTAAAACAATTTAAATAAAACAAACCGACAAAGCGATCTGTCAAATAAGATTTATCAGCCGGGTGGTTTCTAATTCGCATTCTAATGGTTTGTTTCGTATAAATTGTATGCAAATGAGAAGTTTTGACATACAAAAAACGCTTCCGCTCTTATTTAGGTAGCTTAGTAAGAAATTTTATTGCTTCATTTAAAAAGAAATTTAAGTGTAATAACCCCTTTACGACTTTTTTTCACTTTCAAAGTGCAATAAAACCTTTTTGGAAATAAAGGCCTTATTTCACTTTCCATTGAGAAATAAAGCCTTAAAGGCCTTATTTCTTAAGGCGTTATTGCACCCCGCCGTGCTTATGGGTTTTTTCCTCCAGTAGGACGCGGCAGGTGGCTTCGCTGAATAAAGTTTTCCTGCGTGCGTCACAAGAATAAAAAAATGTTTTTCAATGATAACGAAGGATTTTCCCTTTTACAGAATGTTTACACCATGCATAACAATTTTCTGAAAAATATGGCTTTATCTCTCATTTCGCAAAATTTTAAATATGACCTTACCTCTCAATGATTGGGCAATAAGGCCATTATGACTTTATCTCCCATTAAATTCAGCAATAAAGCCATCATTGCCTTATCTCACATGGTTTTAAAGCAACCACCCCCCCCCACCCAGTAACACTAGCCAACAAGGTCTTGGACTGGAAAATATCTTTTCTAGGGTAGTTTGGTGGGGTGAATACGAACATATAATTGGTTTTTCTCTATCAAGTCAGGTTTTCGAGAAAAAAATGTTTTTATTCGTTTCTTACATAAAAAATCGCTAGTTTATTTAAAAATAAAAAATTTTCCAAACTGAATGGCGTTATTTGAACGACGCGTCGTTTGTATTTTGTTGGTTCGGTTTCACGTATTAGAGCCCAGCAATAGTCTCCCAGCATGCTTTTGTTTCAAAATCCTTGATAAACTTTTTAAATTTACAATTAATCTTGGTGAGCTAGCTCCCCTTGTTCACGCTCACTGCACATAGTTTTTTTTTTTTTTGAAAAAAATCTAAATGCGAATGAAGAATATGCAAAACATTGTCGGTGTCCACGGTTTGTCCAAGTTTCTAACTGATAATGTAAATATGCATATTTTAATGATTCTGATATTTCATATCCTTTTTTCCAACCAAATATTCAGCACACACAAACCAGTGTAATTTTCCATTTTTGTACTTAAAGTTGTTAATAAAACTACTAAAAAGAAAATATTGAGAAATGATTTTTTCCAATTTTTTTTTTTTTGTAGTAAAACAAGTAAAAGTCATTTTTATTTAACAGTTTAGCTCAAAAATTATTTGAAAGTGAAAATAATGAATTCTACTTGCAAATATATTTAAGGTATTTTGTTAGCGCTATAAAAATATATATAACATACATAAATATGTAAAGCACTTAAATTATCTTTAATTTTACCTATGAGACGGAGCGACAGTTCAGATTTCACCATCGATACTATCGATATTACTATCGACTGAATGTTTGTGCGATTTTTGATATAACTGGCGGTAACTTGGCTATTTTTACCATTTATATTATTTCAGCGATTTTTTAAACAGTGTGTAGGCTGGTAAGCCGAAACACTTGAAACCTTACATCACAGTATTTGCAGACAAATTTTTGAGAATGTACCCTAATTGGACCCATGGCTGATCATGGACCCGGCAAAACAAAATTATGTTTTCGCGTTAGCGGTTTTTGTGCCCGATATTATCTAGATATCTATGTATATGATAATTTTTCGTCTTCAATCGATTTTAGGGAGGTGGTTTATATAGGACCTATGGTTATACCAGATCTGCTACCACAAAATTTTGAAATGACATGAAAGGTATCGTCATCAAACTTTATATTAATAGCTACATTTAAAAGAAAGTAAGGGAATTAGAAGCAAGTTTTGGTAGTGGTATTTTTGTGGGAGCTTTGTTTTAATATGCACCGATCCCAATAACATTTTTTTAAGGTGATTTGTAATGCAATAAAATATTAATGAAATCATAATATCATCATTATAGTAAGGGGTATGGGCACAAACCATTGCTTGGGAATAATGATAAGAAATCCTAATGATTGGCAATTGGATTAGAAATTTTAATTGTGTTTAATTGATTAATTATGATTAGTTAGCCATTTTAGACGATTACTAATTGATTAGATAAGAAAAAATCAAAAATCTAGTCACAATTAGTGACGATTAGCATTAGCATTAGCATTAGAATAGCATTTCTAATCAAATCTAATCAAAACTAATCCAAAAAATAATTGATTAGATTTCTTGATTATTTTTGATTAGATTTGATTAGATCGACTATTTTTAACTATTATTGTGAAAAGAAAATATTTATTTATCACATTTCTTTTTTTACAGCACTTACTGAATATGCATTTGTGTTTTTTTTTGTTTGACATTCTGTAAAATTCGTTCTTTATATTTATTTTATGTATAGTATATATAAATGTAAATAGTATGTATATATGTATGTGGCAATATATAATGCAATTTTATGCAATATTCAAAAACTGTTACATTATGTAAATATAGCAACAAATGTAATAAATAAATATTTTCTTTTCACAAAAATAGCTAAAAATAGTTGATCTAATCAAATCTAATCAAAAATAATCAAGAAATCTAATAAATTTTTTAGTTTTGATTAGATTTGATTAGAAATGCTAATCGTCACTAATTGTGATTAGATTTTTGATTATTTCTAATCAAATCAATTAGTAATCTGAAATTTTTATCAAAATTCAATACTAATGATTAGATTATTTTATTTCTCTAATCGTAATGATTTCTAATTCTAATCGAAATTCCCCAGCTATGGCACAAACACTCATTTCGGAAAGAAATTTAAGTGGGTCTGCTATGTCTCCATTTTCAATAGGCTCTGCCCTAATGGCAATTAAAACAAATATACCCAATTTTATCAAATTAACTCCAAAGTTGCGACCTGTGCTTAGCGTTAAATGTTTACATGAGCCAGCCAGCCAGACGGACAAACGTCGTTATATCGATTGATATCGGAGATGCTAAGATCAACTGAGAAAGTGATTGGTGCACTAGAAGGTGGGTCGCATCGATGGTGGTATGGGTATAATTACATGTCACTAAAAAATATTGTTACCAGAGTAATTTTTTTAGCCTTTTTGATTAAAAAAGATGTGTGTGGTAAATTTTCCAGTATTCTTAGAAAATTGGTTTGTTTTTGTACATATTTTTAACAGAATATTGCAAATTTTTTAAAGATAAAAATTTCTAAAAATTTAATTTTACATTCAAAAAGGTGATTATATAAACGAGTTCACTGACTGAAGGGTCATCTGTCATTTAAATCTGAAAAAAATATTTCCCAAAACGTTAAATATAAATATTGTATTGTGCTGTCTTACACACACGTATTTTTTTTTTTTTTTTTTGGTTAAAAAGTGGTATCTACATAAAAAATATTACTTCATATAATAAAAATATAAAAATTGTTATTAAAAAGTAGACATATTATACATCAATGGGTTGGGAATTGTGTCTTAATTTTAAAAACTAATATAATTTTAAAATTCGTTGTAGAATTTTGCAAAAAACCGCAAAAAATTTGTTTATGAGTTTTTGTCAATAATATAAATTTTAATTTATGCAATTAAATCTTTATTAGCTAAAGTATTTAATGAAATTTTACAAGTAAATACATATTTTAATGCTTAATACAAACCAGCAAATTTGTTTTTTAACTTACAAAACAAATGCCACAATTCCCAAAAAACAGCCAAAAATCCCCAAAAAAAAAATTTTTTTTTTTTAGCAATATAACTGCTACCAAGCACGGGTCTTAGTATTTATATTGCACAATAATTATAAACATATCGGGTCATACAAACTCGAACGAGTCGCCCAAAATTGGACCGTCCGAATGCCCCACCTCAGACGAAGTCATGGCCAACATTTACGTGATATCCTTTTTAAACAGTAAATGCCATAATTTTTCTCTCAACCGATAATAAAAATTTTAAGTTCACTTTCAAATTTATGTGATTTATACATGAAGAATATGGATATAACTTTTTGCTATTTTTGCAAATATCAAAAATACCACCTCATAGCCGTGTGGGGCATATAAAAATATTAAAAAAATAGGGTGTGCCCGGTAGGCTAGCTGGTAGTGAGCTTATCTATCAGCGCCGGGGTAGCGGGTTCGATTCCCGCCAGAGACTCTGGTTTCTTTCCTGCAGAGAAGCGAAGGGCTTTGCGGGATAAGCTTAGGGAATTAAAAAAAAAAAACTTTTTCTCTATCGTGAAAAAAGTTGCCGCACGGACAGCGTTGAAGTTTGGTTTTTATTTATTTATTTTTACCATTTGATCAGTTACTCTTGTCTTAAATAGTTCATTTTTGTTTAAATTCCTACATCGTCGCAGGAATTAAAGAACGCTGTAACTAACAAAAAATCGAAAATACGTCTTTTTGCGTAATTTTTATCAGAAAAAAATACTGCGTCGCTTGGTCCTGGTTAGAGTATCCAATTATTCGACTTTTGGTTTTGTTCGAGTAAGGAATTAATCGATTTTTTAATTTTAAAATTGCTCGAATAATCGAATAAAGGTTTTAAATTAATCGAATTACTCGAATAACTCCAATAATTTTATCCAATGGGATAAAGCAAACATCTCTGTTTGAACTCATAATTTTATTTTATTAATAAACAGAAAAAGAGATGTGAGAGGTGCCAGCCAGTTATGAAAAACATTTTAAACCAATTTATTATTTTTCAAAATCGACTGAAATTGAAATCGATGGAGATTCTCCCTTAATTTTTTTTAACAATCATCGCTGTTTTTAAGAGAAGTTCTGGTAAAGATAAGAATTCAATGTATACCATATTATATAGTTTTTTAGTCTATATAAAATGATTTTTTTTTAACTTTTCAACACGATCTTTTTTTAATTCGTTTCATTCCAATTACACTCGTATGTATTCGGTTTCCAGAACATGGCTGATAATTTATATATATTTTTGTAATCCCCTTTAAATTTCCTTTATTTTAAAACTCTATGGCTGCATCTTTTGAAATATTAGTATGTATATTGTTTTGGTTTTGTAGACGGTAGATAGTTTTATCGGCCGGAACCGAAATATTTATTGTGCTACAAATACTATTGAAAATTTCATATAGGTTCTCATCTTGTTCAAATGGTATTTCACTGAGACGTTAGTCACAAGCAACACTACTGTTTTCCTGGTGTATAATTTTGGATTTTAAAGTTTTTATTTCGTCCTGCATACTATTTATGTTTACTGTGACTGTTTCTAAATTTTCTACTCTTTCCCTTAGAACAGAGACATCACTCTTAACTTCGTCGATTCTCTTATCAATTTCATCAAAGAGTCGAGATTTAAACTCCTCAAGCAGACTCATTATTTGTTCCGTTTGTTTTTCTAGACGTTTATCTAATATCTTTTTAACGTATTACTATTTCACGACAAAAATCAGACACTTCGTTTTTGAAAAAGGACGCTTAGGTTTTTAAGACGGATCTAATGATATCTTAAACGTCAACATCCAGCAGATTAGAAGATATATTCGGGTAATAACAAGTAACCCATAATCTGACAGTACATGGTTTACACATTTATAACTGCTGATGAATTTTTTCTACGAATTGGTCAATTAAAGTCAGCGTTTAAAAAACTGCAGTCAAAGTAGAAAAACTGCCATTTCGTCCCCTTCTTCCTTTGTCATTGACCAAAAAAACTTTTGCTTTTACTTCTGATTCATTAAATGTAAAGGTGCGTGTAGGCGACATGTTTTTTTTTACATCTGACTTGTCAACTTCTCAAGTCACACGTAATTGTGCATGTCTGTCAAAATTGCTGTTTTACAGAAGGTTTATAATATTTTGCCACAAACGTACATGTAATTTGCTTCTGACATTGTCTCTGTTTTTTTTTCGTATAGTTATTGCAAAAACCAAAATAAAAATGTCGCCACGAAACTTTTTATTTACGCCGTAAAATAGTTTAGCCATCTTAACATATTTTACTTTTAATTCAAAGATACCAATTTAGGATATTATAATGAAACGGTTTTTATATATATATATATATTTACATATATTCTATTCAATGGTGCGATGATCATACATATCTCGGTATTGTAAAATATTAACTTCAGCCGGCTAATGATTTGGTCAATAGTGGACGCCGCTGCCGGTTTCTACTCGGCATAGATTTCTGATGTCAGATGGTTTGTCAGAAGAAAATAGAGCACGCTCTAATTGAAATTTTGTCAGATGACTTTGCATCTGACTTTTACAAAAGCAAAGAAGCATGTATGTATTTTGCAGTGGGATATTTTACATGTCAGATGACAAAAAAATGTCGTGTACGGTCGCCTTAAGCAGTCGCTATCAAACCAACTTAAAAAGCGAACATTTGTACACAAATTTGCGTTTTTTGTTCGACAGTTTTTGGTTGGCTGCAGTTTTTTAAACCCTATTCATAATGATTTACATAATTTGTCACACACGCTCAAATCTAAAAATGGACTAAAATATGTTTAAAAGTATGAGTAATGAAAATAAATTGATTAGTATTAAGGTTAGAAATCTAAAAAAAAAGTTTTTTACATTAAAAAAAGTAGAACTTTCTAAGAAATTAATTTTAATCAATTAATTGATATAAATTGTTCGAGTTATTCGTTATTCGAAATTGGCTATTTTAATTATTCGATCAAATAATGGCGGAAAAATTCCTCGATTAATCGAACAACGATTAATTGAGTGGATACTCTAGTCCTGGTCCCATATTTGTATGATGAAAAAATTTACTAACGCAAAAAAAAAAAAATTTCGTTTGCGGCAAGCCGCAGAATCACCGGGAATAATAGAATTGAGAGGAAATGTTTAGAGCCAATATATAAAGCGGGAAAAAATAAAAATTTGTTTTAAAAATCATGTTCCTAAGTTGTATAGTTTTTGTGATATGAACTTTGTTCTTCTTTCTTTAATACAGGTTTTTTGGCTCTGGTGAACATTTTATGTTTTGTTAGTTACAGCGTTCTTTACTTCCTGCGACGATATAATCTTTTACAATCAGCTATTTTTCATAAGTCTAATGCAAAATCAAATGGGTTTTAAATTTTCAAAAATATAATGCAGACATAATATGGAGTTTTAGAAATCGCTTACGGTGCGAAAACTTTTTTCACCGAATCAACTTAAAAACAGTTTTTTATTATCCGAACAAAATTCCCCACATGGTACTGGAGTGGTATTTTGTAGGGTGTTCAATTAATCGGGTTTTATTTTTGTTCGATTAAACAATTAATCGATATTTGGCTTTTTAACTTATTCGATTAAACAAATACAATTTTAAAATGAATCGATTAATCGAATAATTCTAAATTCAGAAATTAATTAATAAATTACAAGATTTTTTCGATATTATTAGAAAAAATTAGTACTTGAGTAAATAAACATTATTTTTTAAATAAAACTTGTCATTGTAGCTCCAAATTGTTGCTTCACTTTCGGGAACTCAGATTTTGAAAGTCAATATGTATAACTTTGGATTTTTTTAAACTATTCACGGACTTTCCATCCTCTGCTATGCTTCTGCAAATAATTTCCTCTAGGGAATCGATCGAAGGGGAGTTGGAACTCTCTTCAAGAACTTGCTAAGTGTCAGTGGTAAATTAGTGAAGTTGTTGAAGAACATTTACGTTAATACGTTTTTGGACACCTATTACATTTAGCTTTATTAGATTTATCCTTCATACAATATTTTTAAGCCAAACTCATTCTAAAGAGAGAAATGCATTTCTTAATAAATACGGGCGTGTTCTAGAAATCAAAATGAAGTGGATTTTAAATCGCTCAAATTTTAAAAACGGCCCTGTAATGAAAGTTTTATTTTTTTGTAAAATAAAATTTAAATTGTGTTGAAAAAATTTAAAAAAAATATAAGCTAAATTACCCACTAAACATGACATTTGGTTTGTTTATTCGACTTGAAACTTTAAAAAAATTATACATTCAACTGAAATACTAGATATTATTATCATCCGATTAATCGGTATAAATTCTTCGATTAATGCTATAATCGAAATTAGCAATTTTAAATTATTCGAACAATTAATCGTCTAAAATTTTTCGATTAATCGACTGAATACCCTAGTATTTTGCACAAAAAAAAAAAGTTGTATGAAACAAACAATATTTTTATAAATAAAAAAGATACTTTTTTAGAATTAAGAATTAAGTAAAGTATTCTAAAGAATTAAGGATCGTTTTAGTTTTTGTTATACCCAAGATGTCCGTTTATAAAATATAGAATTATTTCCCACCCTGTGCAGCGACATATAAATGGAAGCGAATCCCTTATAATCTGGCCCACTTCCTATTCAACTAAGCAAATGGAAGCATATTTACAAAGCATTGAAGCCTGGGGTCTAATCACCGCATTCGATACTTTCGTATCGAATAAGCTTACGAATTTTTTTGCATACGATAGACATTGACGTATCGAATGAAAACTCGATAAATGTAATGTCGAGATACTCGATATCGAATGCTATTATTTCAAATTCAATACATTTCATTCGATATCGAGTTTCATGATACCAAAATAAATAATTTCGATCAATTTTGCTCGATATCGTATGCGGTGATTAGACCCCTGTTATTTCGCAAGAATATTATTATTTCTATGATAATTTTAAATATGCGGATAAAGTTTAACCCCCGTATTTATAAACGAATATTAAATTAAACAAACGTTTATTAAGGAGAATTTTCATACAAAATTGGTTTTGTAAACCTTTATTAAATTTAAAATTTTTTTATAAATACATTACGCCTGTATTTAATGCTTTTCAATAAAGGTTAGTGTACAATTTTAACTTAATTTCGAGTTTGGTTAACATGATTACATTAATAAAAATTCGTATAAATTAAATTAAAGTCTCAAATAGTTTTCATTGCAACTCATTTTCAGTTTTGTTCAAATAGTGCTATCTGCTTATTTCAATGTTCGAATCGATAAAATTTTTATCATCAGACATATAAGCGCGAATATCTAGAATTAAGGATAAAATCAACAGATGTATGATTTAAACGTTGTTATTTAATAACATTGTAAAATAATGATGAGCGGGCCTAATCAACCAGTGAAATGCGCATAGAAGCTAGCTTTCACTCAACAATAAATTACAGTGTATTTATCAAATATGAAAAATTGAGAATTTAGCACGTCATACCGAAATCGTATTGATAATAAACTTTGTATTCCCGAAAATAACTTTGATAATAAAATTTAGTTATTATTCGAAGAGTTGTCGAAAAAGCGTGTTTTCTCGCTCTCCTGTAAGATTGTGATTTTACAGATAGCACTATTTGAATAATAACCCTCGATAATTTGTATTTTTTTTCGCAGACTATTAGAAATTAAGCAAAATTCAAACAGTCCCCTTTTTGGAACGAAAATATGTTTTGTAAATATTTTTAGCGAATGGCTGGCCGATATTGCATGTATGTAAATAATATTGAAATTAATTTTAAACGAGTTACATTTTATATGTTTCAATAACACTTGCAAATGTATAATTATTTGCTTGCAATTGCAGATGCTGCTTAAATAAAACATTTACTTTTCAACAGGCATATTAAGTTAAATGATTTAACATCTTGCAATTCTAAACATTCCTAAAAAGCAACGTCCTTGAAGCAATTAAATGTAATTGTAATTATGTTGCAAATGTCACACGAATTTGCACAATATTCCCATTACAATTTTATGTTTTGTTCAACATATTCAATTGTACACACTGACTGACATATATACTACATATTTATATAAAAGTGTTGTCACAGACGACGGACTTTAAGCTAGACATTTTCGCCCGTTAACATTGTTAGTTGCAAAGCACATGTTATGGCGGTTATTTTCCGCACAGGTGCTAAAAGTCGCGTGTCGCCTTTTTAATTGAATTAATTTTAGCAAGACAGAATACAAAATTAAAACATAGTAAAATGGTAGAGAGGGTTTTGTGCATTAATATATAAAATAAAGAAACGCACAGTGGGGGGTTAAAAAAAAATAAAACAAAAGTTTCTAAAAGGTTAATAAATGTTTGATAAAATTGTCGCTAGCAGAGGTTTAGCCGAGGTCAAGTTTGAAACTTGGAATGAATAATACACTTTTGACCAATTTTAGTACATCACTAGGGCTTTAAGAGGGGGGGGGGGGGGGGGGGTGCTTTAATACCATGGTAGGTAAGGCCATGATGGCTTTATCTCTCACTCAATTTTTGTTTTTTTTTCATTTGAATGGGAGATAAAGCCATCATGGCCTTAGCTCACATTAGCAATATTAGAAAATGGCTTTATCTCTCATTTCCGTTCCGGAGACACTAAAGTTAAGTATTGGATTCTGGCTTCGCATAAAGTTTTTCTGCGTGACGGCCTGCACCCGTGATTAGGGATTTTTTCCTCCAGTAGGACGCGGCAGGTGGCTTCGCTGAATAAAGTTTTCCTGCGTGCGTCGCAAGAATAAAAAAATGTTTTTCAATGATGCCTAAGGATTTTCCCTTTTACACAATGTTTACACCATGCATAATAATTTTCTGAAAAAATATGGCTTTATTTCTCATTTGATGAATTTCATGTAAAAATCGAGATGCATTGAACCCGACCCCCTCAGATATCGATGAAATTTTGTTCATAGCTAAATTTGATCAATACAAACAAACTCTCATTTTTAGAAATTACTGTTTTGCGATTTTTTGGGCGTGACACAGTGGGAACGTTTTCGAAAAAACGCGAAAATGGTCGAAAAGAGCTCCATTTAAACTACAATAACTCAGAATCGGCTAAACCGATTTCCATGATCTAGGTATCATTAAAAAGATATTTTAACAGGCTTTATGACACGTTTAAAAAAAAAAAAAAAGAAATACACTGTAAAAAAATTTATAACAAAAAAAATTTTAACTGACGAAAAAACCAAAAAGATCAAGGGTTTTTTTACAGTGTATTAATTTTTTAGAAAGGTTTATCCTTCATCTATACCATATCAAAAAATAAAAATGGGTTCTTTTTTAGTTTTTTTTATATAATTTTTTAAGTAGTGTCACTTCTAGTAATTGCCCTTATATTTTATAACAAAAAAAAATTTTAGGTAACGAAAAATAAAAAAGATCAAGGATTTTTTACAGTGTATTACTTTTTTAGAAAGGTATTTCCTTCACCTATAACATATCCAAAAAGTAAAATGGGTTCTTTTTTATTTTTTTTTTAAATAATTTTTTAAGTAGTGTCACTTCTAGTAGTTGCCCTTATATTTTATAACAAAAAAAATATTAGGTAACGAAAAACCAAAAAAGATCAAGGATTTTTTACAGTGTATTACTTTTTTAGAAAGGTATTTCCTTCACCTATAACATATCCAAAAAGTAAAATGGGTTCTTTTTTATTTTTTTTTTAAATAATTTTTTAAGTAGTGTCACTTCTAGTAGTTGCCCTTATATTTTATAACAAAAAAAATATAAGGTAACGAAAAACCAAAAAAGATCAAGGATTTTTTACAGTGTATTACTTTTTTAGAAAGGTATTTCCTTCACCTATAACATATCCAAAAAGTAAAATGGGTTTTTTTTATTTTTTTTTTTAAATAATTTTTTAAGTAGTGTCACTTCTAGTAATTCCGCAAAATTCTGAATAAAAAAATCAATGTATTCTTCATAATAATTTTCTATTTTGTCATAAACATTTATTACTTTACCCATAATAAAGAGAAATATATATAGAACAAAAAAATTGTTGCCCTTTTTATTCCAAAGATTTTTTCAGGTCTATTTTTTCTTCCTCAGGTAGACACCATGTGCCAGAACTAAGGGCTCAAAATATGTACCATACGAAGGGTTAACAGGTAAAATAAATAAACGTTGTCCCAAGAAAATTATGAATATGTTTTAACCGCAAAAAGTTCTTGCTTGCCTTAAAAAATGCTATATAATTGCACCTGATGAACGTAACGAAGTTCATAATTATAAACAGTTTCGAGAAGCCAAGATATCCCATTACAATTTTTACGCGTATTTTTTTAAAATTTTAGTGAATATGAATTCAAACAATAAGTACAGATGCATAAAAATATCTAATAAGTGTTGCGCTTCGCTTCGTAAAATAAGTGAAAACGAGGCTGCAAATATAATTGAATATTTTCCAGCTGTCGCCAACATTCATTGTAGCCGTATTTGCGAAACTTGCCGGAATACACTGAGAAAAGCGCGCAGTCGTAATGAATCCAACGTGGAGCAAAATGAAGTCTCAAATTATTTACCAACAACGCCCAGCGATGAAATTAGCGAAGAATTGAATGAACTTCCAACTTGTACCAGCCGTAATGCAAACATCGAAAGGACGGAAGTCATTGAAAATATAAATGATCATATTATTCCTCATCTACCAAACCAAATGTCGCCTCTTAAAAGGAAATACATGAAACGAGATGCATACAGAAATAGAAAATCACTGCAAATTTTCGAAAATATAGCAGATTCACTTGGAGCTGATCCATTATCTGATTTGTCAGCGCAACTTGAAAACGTCAAAGCCATTTACGAAGAAATTTTGGAAAACATCAAATATCAAATAGAGAACAGCTCAAATCTTTTGGAAAAGCAAAAACTTTTATCTCTCTTACCAATCAATATGAGTCACGCAGAAATTAAAGATCGTTTTGGGGATAATATATCTCACGATTGTATCAAAAAAAGTAAAGATATCCAAAGGAATAAAACGAAGTTTGCAGATATCAATCTTTTTAAAATGAGCAGACGTAGTTTACCAACCGAAACTCTAAGCATAGTCAAGTTATTTTATGAAGATGATGAAATTAGCCGAATGATGCCTGGATCGCAAGATTCAATTACTGTTAAACAAGGAAACTTACGTGAAAAAGTTCAAAAAAGACTGATGTTATCTTCACTACGCGAATCTTACTACGAATTTAAAAAAAAACATCCCATGGCCAAAGTGGGTTTTACAAAATTTACAATGTTAAGGCCAAAAAATTGTATGAAACTTGGAGTTGGAAACCAGCAAAATATCTGTGTATGCACATTGCATCAGAATATGAAATTGATGTTTGAAAAAAGTGGCTTAAAATCAATTTGTATTGAAGGAGAATGCACATTTACCGACTACAAAGATGTTCTCAAATTCGTTGTTTGTAATGGTGACATAGAAAAAAGCGAGTGTTGCGTTTCAATGTGTGGTCACTGCTTTAAAAATTTAAATAATCTAAAAACGCATATGCTAAAACATTTTGAAAATAACCAAACTGAAGAAATAATATACAAAAAGTGGAATACAACGATTAGATGTGTTCTGGAAACGTTAACCACCAACCCAGAATCATTTATCAGCGATTTTACTGAACACATCAAAGTTCTGATTCCGCATCATTTCATAGCAAAGCGACAATCTGAATTTATCAGCAATAAAAGAGCGGCGCTGTTATCAGGAGAAATGTTAATTCAAATGGACTTTTCTGAAAATTATGCATTTCTTGTACAAGATGCCGTGCAAGGATACCATTGGAATAATGATCAGGCTACAATACATCCGTTCGTTATTTATTACAAAGGTAATTATTTTAATATTTTGGTATTAGTAAACACATCCATCCACACTCATTAAAATATTTAATAATTTTTATTTATTTGTTTTTTTCCTTTGTTTGTTTATTTTTAGATAACGATAAATTAACTCATAAAAGCTTCGCCATAATATCTGATTGCAATACCCATGATAGTATAGCAGTTCATCTATATATTTCAAAAATGATACAGTTCGTGAAGGCCAATATAACCAACAATATTAATAAAATCATTTACGTATCAGATGGTGCAGGAGCACAATATAAAAATAAATATAACTTCATTAATTTATGCCATCACAAATCTGATTTTGGGATTGACGCTGAATGGCACTTTTATGCTACCAGTCACGGAAAATCTGCATGTGATGGAATCGGAGGAACATTGAAGAGAGGTGCTCGAAATTATAGTATTGCAAATAAAAATGAAATCCAGACAACGAGGCAACTCTATCACTGGGCATCAGAAACATATAAGACCACCATACAAGTTGCTTACGCAGATGCTGACGAATACAACAACGTTAAAGAAAAGCTATTTTCAAGATATAAAGAAGCTAAAACTATAACAGGAACTCAAGGCTTTCATTCATTCATTCCGATAAATGAAACTTTTGTACATGTGCGCAGATATTCTGACTGTGCCAAATTTGAGCAGCGCAAAATTTCTTACAAATAATTAACTTAAAAAAAATTTAAATAAAATAAAACACAAATTAATAAAAACATGGCAAATAATATAAACAATTGTTGATGGCTTTTTATTTGTAAACATTTAAAAAATGTTAGAATTGTTGAACTATTTTGTGAATGTGACCAGATATTTTCGCTGTTATTCGAATTATTTCGAAAACTTTCGGTACGTATTACTAGAAGTGACACTACTTAAAAAATTATTTAAAAAAAAATAAAAAAGAACCCATTTTACTTTTTGGATATGTTATAGGTGAAGGAAATACCTTTCTAAAAAAGTAATACACTGTAAAAAATCCTTGATCTTTTTTGGTTTTTCGTTACCTTATATTTTTTTTGTTATAAAATATAAGGGCAACTACTAGAAGTGACACTACTTAAAAAATTATTTAAAAAAAAAATAATAAAGAACCCATTTTACTTTTTGGATATGTTATAGGTGAAGGAAATACCTTTCTAAAAAAGTAATACACTGTAAAAAATCCTTGATCTTTTTTGGTTTTTCGTTACCTTATATTTTTTTTGTTATAAAATATAAGGGCAACTACTAGAAGTGACACTACTTAAAAAATTATTTAAAAAAAAAATAAAAAAGAACCCATTTTACTTTTTGGATATGTTATAGGTGAAGGAAATACCTTTCTAAAAAAGTAATACACTGTAAAAAATCCTTGATCTTTTTTATTTTTCGTTACCTAAAATTTTTTTTTGTTATAAAATATAAGGGCAATTACTTAAAAAATTATATAAAAAAAACTAAAAAAGAACCCATTTTTATTTTTTGATATGGTATAGATGAAGGATAAACCTTTCTAAAAAATTAATACACTGTAAAAAAACCCTTGATCTTTTTGGTTTTTTCGTCAGTTAAAATTTTTTTTGTTATAAATTTTTTTACAGTGTATTTCTTTTTTTTTTTTTTTAAACGTGTCATAAAGCCTGTTAAAATATCTTTTTAATGATACCTAGATCATGGAAATCGGTTTAGCCGATTCTGAGTTATTGTAGTTTAAATGGAGCTCTTTTCGACCATTTTCGCGTTTTTTCGAAAACTTTCCCACTGTGTCACGCCCAAACAATCGCAAAACAGTAATTTCTAAAAATGAGAGTTTGTTTGTATTGATCAAATTTAGCTATGAACAAAATTTCATCGATATCTGAGTTGGTCGGGTTCAAAATTTCAGTTTTATCTCGATTTTTAAATGAAATTCATCATTTGCAATAAAAATATGGCTATCTCTGATTTCGCAAAATTTTAAATATGACCTTACCTCTCAATGATTGGGCAATAAGGCCATTATGGCTTTATCCCCCATTAAATTGAGCAATAATGCCATCATCATCATACCATGGGTTTAAAGCACCTCCCCCCACCCCCCCTTTAAGAGGGGCACCACGGTCTGCTTTTCATATATTTTAAGCCAAATTCGGAAACAGCTGGCATAAACGGCTTACAGACTATTGTGACATGTTAGTAACTAATACTTGACCTAAAATCTAAAATTTAAGTTAAATATTTTGCAAAGAATTTCCTAAGCTTTTCTGAAATATTTTTTCCAAGAGCTTAAGAGAAATTTCAACCTCACCTGAGTGTACCTGTGCTGGCGAATGGCATAAAAATATTTGGGATAAATTTCCATTCAAAATTAATGCAATAAAAAATCACAAACTTAAAAACTCCGAGTAGCGTCTTGAAGCTAGACCAGAGATGTCATATTTTGAGGCAGTTAAAAAAATGCAGTTAATTTATTTTCTTTTTTTTTTTTAAATGCCCCACTGTAAAACGTTTACTATGCGCACATAAATAACTACAAAAGTGAATCAAATTTACTCTATTTCGCGTTGATTTTGTTCTTTTTTGTTCGTTGTAGCCTGCAGACTTAATTTAATCTATGACTAAGTCGCCGCGCCGCCACTTTAAACTCAATCATCTACGAGTTTAGAACACAGGTAAGAAGCCATGAGAAAAAACTTCTAAATAGTGTGTTTTATAAAACAGTGTTATTTGAAAGATAATTGAAAAGGTCTTGGTAAAATTTATACTGGAAGAACAGCAGTAGTAGCAGACTGTTTTGAAAACTCTTGAAGTTTGTGCCTTAAAGTTGAGTAAATTGTAATGAAGTTTTTAATTTAATAATTCACGGTTCAATAAAAAAACCACAATACTAATTATAATTAGTATAAATAATACTTTAATCAAAATTTTTATGATTTACTCAGGCTCAAGCTCGTCAAATTTAATTTTCATTAAAGTATTTTTATTAAGAAATGAGTTTTACAATATGAAATGATTTAAACATTTACTGATAATATTTCATTCTTGACTGGCCGGGGGATTGAACTCACCAACGGGTTGATTTTACATGTTTTAAAAGTAACCACACTATTTCCTCAACGCCTAGTAGTTTATAGTCGAACATTATTCTTTTCATTTAACATAAATTATCAAATAACTTCAGTGTATTTTATAATTTCTATTTCAACGGCATTCTTTAAAATCTCAACCAAACACTTTGTATATTTAAACATTATAAGAACAATTATCTCTATCTTCTAACTAACAGTTTTAAATAAATAAAATGATTTAATTTAAGTCTACTTACATGATTCTTTTACCCGCTGTCTGCCGTCTTTGTTATTTAAGTATTTTAAGGCTTCATTTGTTAATTATTTGAAGGTTTAATTGTTTAGATTCGCTACTGGAATTAAAAATGCAATTTAATGATTTCTGGTTTACATGAATATTTATGTAAATGCCAGATAATTTGAAACTTTGTGTGTCAATTTAGATTGTTATTTCAATTAAAATACAAATATCTTTTTATGTATTTAATGTTGAAAGCAGCATGCGCATAACTTAACTATCCATCACTTTATGAATAATTATAATTAGATAAACTTTCAAAATGTTAAACAGCTAAGCCAACAATTACGCAGGTTGACATTTTAAAACATGTTTAAAGTTTTTTTTAACCATTCCACCTGGTTCTGATTCTTTTGGCATGCTAAAGTCGAACATTAGCTCAATTTTCATCCATCACGTCGAATTTATAAAATAACGTTACATTTGAGTTTTTCGCTGTATACTTCTGTTTCCGCCACCATCCAGAGTCAAAGTCTGGCAACTTAATTACAAGTCGAATAGTGGCTTATCGGCTGTGATCAGATAAAAAATGCCTGGGTTGTAGTGTATCAAATCTAAAATTTTAAGAAAATTTTAACGTTTTTTTATCAACTTTTGTCATGACGGAAAATGTTTTATTTTATAGTCTATTTGATTACAAAATTTTAGGCCATAAAGGACCCTAATCGGAAAAAACCATAAATCTTTTACTAAAGATAGAACTAATTTAAGTTGAACTTATTTTTGACTCTGGATGGTGGCTGAAAGAGAAATATACAGCGGATCCAGGGAAATTTGTGCGGGAATTAAATTTTACTGCTGGAATAATTGGTAATGTGTTGTGTCATGAAATAAACCTTAGCCGTTAGGTAAAATGGCCTTAAGTAAAAACAAGTAAGAGTGCTATATTCGGCTGTGCCGAATCTTATATACCCTTCACCATTGTGCGACAAAAACTAAATAATTTTTACATACCTATACATACATATTTACAATACTTAAAAAAATTTAAAAAGCAAAAACTGGAAATTTTTTTTAAATCGTTTTTAGAACATAAAAAAAATTAAAATATTAAAAAAAAATTTTTCTTTTTAAAAAACCAAGATTCGAACCAGGGAACTCTCAGTTTATAACACACCCCCTAGACAACTGAACCATGAAGGAACGTTAATCGAAAAAAAATTAAAATGAAATATGGCACGTTTAATGTTCACAAAATTCAACAAAGTTGAGTTGTAATCAGGGTTGCCGAACATGGTCTTTTCCGACCAAATTTGGTCGGATATATTTGGTTTGGTCGGATGGTAGGCCAAACCTTTTTTTTGGTCGGTTTTAGAAAATTGGACGGATAGCAGACAATTACAAATCTCATAGCTTTTTAGCCAAACACAAACATTTTGTTTTAACTGTTGATGAAACTATGGATATGGCATTGATATTACGTTAGGAGCAAGTTACTTTGACGGTGTTAGTTTTAAAAAGGATAGTTTTGTCATCTTATTCGAGCTTACCAAGTCAGATGCCGCTTAAATTTTTTTTCTTATAAAAAACTTTTTATCAACAAACAATATTCCTATACAAAATTTGATCGGATTGGCAACAAACGGCGCTCACGCCATGTTGGTAAGCTTATAGCCTATTCATCGATGTCGAACGTAGACTTCATTCGCGTAAATTACATGTTAAACAGAGACAATATTGTATAATATGTTTTCGTTTTAAATGTAAGTTCGAACGAAGTTTTCGTTCAGATATAGATGAACAGGCAGTTAATCTTACTTAGCAATGCAAAAAATAATAAGGTTTGGTGTGTGTTGGCAACCTAAATGTGTGTACCTAATGTGGAAACTTTGGCTTTTGCCGTTCCCCAGATATACAGCAAAAAGTAATAAAAATACAAAAACCACAAGGGATTTTTGGAAATAATTAGAGGCAGTCGTCAATAGCACGAAATGGTGGACTATATGTGACATAAATGTAAAACAACCTAGCCGCTATCATGTCTGGCGTCTCCGGAAAACACATATCAAACGTAAGACGGACAGACGGACGGACGGACAGACGGACGGACATGGTTAAATCAAGTTCTCTCCTCATAAGGACCCAGAATATATATACTTTATAGGGTCTTAGATCAATATTGCAGAAATTACAAACGGAATGACAAACTTATATATACCCTTTTCCACCTGAGGTGAAGGGTATAAAAACGCATTTTGCGTTTTCAATTGACTTCCATTCAATTTTGTTTGGTTTAAATCACTTTAGTCTAGCACAACTGCTTCTAATCGTTTTAAATTACTTTAGTCTAGCACAACTGCTCTATGAAATACACCAAATAAATATTTTTTTATTTAACGTAATGAAAAACTACAGTTTCTGACTTAAGACAGTTTTACCAAACGCTTAAGAGATGTGAATTCATATCCGATAAGTAAGGCAATATTTAATGGTTAATGCTCTGAAATATCGAAAGAAGAGTAAAAATGTACAGAACTTTTAATTTGTTTAAAGACCCAGATTTATTTTAAAATAAAGGAAAAAAGTGATTCCCACTTGCTTCAAAAAATTTAATGATTTTATATGCAGAGCAGCTGTATATACGATTTTTTGGATTTGATCGGTAAGAGATGATGACAAAAACTATTAATAAAGAAAACGCTTATTAGATTCGAATAAAATAATTTTTTTTTAAAGGAATTACAAGTTTTGAAGAAAGTGCTAAGAAAACTGAAAGTGTCTAGAGATTATATATGTTCCTTTGACTAAAAAGGGAAACATCCGTAGAAAGGAAACGTGTTTTTTCAATGAAATCTTCCTTATAATTAAAAAATTGGCTTTCAAACGAATCTCAAATCAAATGCTTATTCTGAACTAAAATCTTTTTTTTTAAAAAATATATTGTAATAATTTGTTTAAATAATTTAACTTCTTTGGTTTTATATAAATGCTGTTGGCTTTTAATTAATTCTGTGGTAGTAAGTGCTTAAGTCTATTTGTTTAGTTTTACAGGAGAACAATTAAAAACTTTAATGTATTTAAAATTAAATATAATCATCAGTCTCTGCTGATATAGTTTTTGAAGTTTTTATTAATAAACACTCTTAATGTCACAGATTGGAAGTTATTATTGTTCCAAATGTTATTGCACATTGAAAAAAGATAATCAAAAATGCATTTTGTTATAACTTCCTCAAAAATCCTAAAATAAATAATTTGAATTTCGCCCATGTGTACTTTTGGACATGCAGATCCTTTTTGCCACAGAAATAAAAAAGTTGAATGTACTTATAAACTTATGCTGTTTTCTTTTCTTAAAAATAATTAAGCATTATAATTGTGTAATATATTTTTAAGTACCCATGTTATGTAACTTTACTGAGAACTTCACGAATCGAACAGATGTGAAACAAAATATTCCATTCTTTTTTCGAAAAGTGGGAAAAAATGTGTCTGTAACTCATGTCAAAAATATCAAAATAGATTACGTCGTTACGTTATAAATGTCATAACATTGTATTCGAAGCCAGTGTAACATTGCAGGCGTTGAGAACGCCAGTCACACATATTTTTGACGGCGACTAAATTTGACCAAAATTTAAAAATTTTTAACAACGGCGGCGAAAATACAAACGTCGGCTATACCAAATAATATAAAGACTTTGATGTTTGTCTTTTCTAAAAGAGCTTTCAAAAAAATTCGTATATTTTATAAAAATGTTGAAAGCAAGATACATAATTGAACAATGAAAAAATGTGTCAAGAGCAAAATATTATTATTATTATTCCTTGTTGAACTTTTCTCACAAAAATGTTACAAAGGCACTTTTTTTGGAAAATTGGCGAGTAATTTCCTTACGTGACAGCTTGTACTCGCCAAAAAAAAAAGTTACAGACACAGTTAAGTGAGAAAAACAGCTGTTTGTTTCAATATATGTATGAAATTTTTGTTTCATTTCACACATTCCAATCGAAAAGTTTCTCGACGCGAGAGTTACAGAACATGGGCACAGTTTACACGCACCCTTACAAAGTGATACAATTTTTCTAGATTACAATGGAAAAAAAATTTTTTAATTGAAATTCAAAATTAATGTCAATTTGGGCTGTATCCCATTTGCCGAATTTGCTCTGGTGAAAGTCGATTCTTAACACTGCTTTACCAATTTTTAATTTGGAAAAGTACCAAGAACGCCACATGCCTAGATAAGTTAATTGGGACCTCCTGAACACGAAAACCGCTGTAATTTTTTCCCCTAAGTACCGTTTTTTAGATAACGGTAGTTTTGTGTTTTTCGGTGTATGGTCCCACTCAAACCCTTGTGGAGCCCCACCGAAAAGTCCGATCGAAATAAATGGCACAACGTTGGGAAGGTAATTGAATGCCTCCTCCGTCGATATGCTACAAATTTCTATCTGATTAGAAATGGCATACATGGAACATTATTGTCAGAAAAGAAAATACCATTATTTAATTGATCTCAGGAAATGTTATTTGTTCAAATAAATTAAATAATATTTTGAGTTGATTTGTATTGAGCGGGAATTCGATTAGTCTTTTGTTATTTGGCCTTGTATCAGTTTCGTTAACCGGTTGTTGTTCCGGCTAGGAACATTGTTTGTCTGCTGTCATGCTGTAATTGGATTATGGGGTCTTTTTCATAGAAACAACATCCTCCATGTATTGGGTGTAGTGGTGGGGAAATCAAACACTTTTCGTCCTCTGCAAGGAGAGAAACTTGAGGTGCTTGGTTTTTTAGGCAAGCACTTTAACCACTTCATTGGGCTTAAGTATGCCAAAAATCACAAAGATCAGATGTTATTTTGAAGACAATTACCTTTGACCTTAAATTTAAAGTTATAGTGTATTTTTGGAAATCTTTGCATTAATTGGGGCAAGATTTTTCTTAATATTTTTAATTTTTAAAATTTTCTTAGTTGTGTAGTATTTGGATTGTGATAAAACATTTTATATATCATGTTTCTCTTTCAAAGAAAATGATCTATCTGAAGATTTTAATAAAGACATTAAATAATTTAAATTGAAAAAAGAAAACGTCTATCTTGCATTAAAACTCGAATACCATGTTGATTTAAATATAATAAAACCTATTTTGAAAATCCACTTGGTATGCTTTAATAATATGCTTGAAGATTCATGGGATAAAATCTAAATATTTTAAGATACTTAATTATCGTTTTTTCGTTCTGCTGAAAAATACAAATAATATTGATGGAAAGAATGTACTTTTTAAAATTTTTCTCTCCAGGAAATTTAATTAACTGTGAACGCTTATCTAAAAATATATAAGATTTGAGATATTAGCAACACTTTTATGCCTTTTTCCACAACTTAGCTGTGCAGTTTAGCCCATTTTACACAAAAACTATTAGGGACGTATGAAAACATCTTCAAATAAATAGATCCAGTGACTTAAGGGCAGTGACGCCCAATTCTCATATTCCTATACTCGCAAGTTTCGCTGCAGAAATGTCGAACACGTACACTACGAATATTCGGCAGTTGTTTTGCCATTTAGATATCGTTGAAGTAATATTGCGCTACGCAACTTTGTTTATTACTTAAAATCATAACTTCGTGTTTTGCTGCCTTTACCACATGCACATAATTATAATTGTGTGCTTTCAGGCACAATTTCTTTAGAAATTTGTATATACCAATCGCTCCTATAAAAAGTTCTCTTCCGGTATCTTAAACTCTTCATTTATTTCAGTGATTTAATACAAAAATATTCCAAATTTTACCAGATAACTTTAATAGATTATTATTATTGAACTCTTAAATACAACATTTATTCAAAAAGCAAATGTTAACACCTTTTTTTACTATAATTGTAATAGCAAACACTTGCAAATAAATGAAATACAATTAAACTAACTTTAATTTTGAAACTTACCTCTTGAACTATTTTAATTTAATCTAATCTAAAGACCTTTTCGAACTCTATAGAAAATTGTAAAGAATTTATTCAATTAAACACAACCCACTAATGCCTTCAATATTTCCATATAAATAAAATAAAATAAAATATGATTTTAAATTATTGTTTGCAATTCGCAGGAAACTATTTCCATAAATCTGATAATGCCAAAAGTTACACACAAAAATTAAAATACGAAAAATAAAAAACAACTAAAACAAACAATACAACAATAGCAAAACAAATGCGAAACAAAAACCAAAACAAAAAAGTTTATTTCAATTTTGTTGCAAAGTGCAAAAAAGCAAAAGGGCAAATGAGCCAGCCAACAACAAACCAACTTAAACACTGCGAACAACAATACAAATCACATAGACGGATATAACAAGTACCAACGACGACCGACACAAAGTTGGACATAATGACGCCAGGCGCCAATTGGTAAATAACTAGCAACCGAAGTTGCTAACATTTTAAACAAAAAAAAAAAAAAAATGGGTACTCCACCAGCCAGCCAGCTCCATTTTCAACATGATCAAAGGTTTAGTAGAACATGAGCATGAGGACCAAAAACTAAAAAAAAAAACCGAAAACCATGGATATTTTACAACACGCAGTTGAAAAATACTAACAAAAAATTGCACCTAGAGATGAGAATTTTTTTTTTTAAACGTTTACTTAGTTTCCATTGAATTAGAGTAGGCAAACGGGGTACTACAATATTTATACAGAATGTTGAAAAACAGAAAAATCAAGCAAAAAGTGGAAGCCACGAATATTTCCTTTTTTTTTTTTTTTTTGTTTACAGATGTAACAGCTATACAAACACCCGGGCCTTTATGCTGGCATAAACGTGAAGTTTAACACAATTCATGTTTCGACGGGAGGAATATGGGAAGGAAACAAAAAAAAAAAAAAAAGATTCAAACACAAACCATTCAACCACAGCTGGCAGCAATTGTGTAAATTATGTTGAACACTGATAACCATCTGAATGGAGGCACGATTTTCATTTTTGTTGTTGTTCTGTTTTTTTTTTTTTTTTTGTTTTGTTTCTATGACTGTGACTGTTTAAACAGCCAGTGTGGGTACCTTTGAACATTCTCAGCTTTCGCTGGGCCAGTAGTTTCGTAAGGTGTAGCGATTGGACTTTTTAGTGGGATGCAAGCAAAATACACAAGAAGAGAAAAACGTCATGTAGGTGGATTTAATACTCATAAGTATTGTTTTGTTTGTTTGTTGAGTATCAGAAGAAGATGCTTATATTTTTTTTTAACAGATTATCACTATGACGGAGTTAACGCAACTTGAGAAGAAAAGAGGGCCTAAGGGCTCAATAGCGGCCTTTAGAAATTAGTGGTTTTGCAACAAAATGTTACGCAAATACTTCCAACATACCGAATTTGTACAGATTAAATGAGTAAGTTCCAGTTTTTACAAATTTCAAATATCTATAAAAACGCAAAGCAAAAATATGGTTGTCTGCGACAATAATCCAAACTTTTGTGTAGCCATACCATGGGCATAGGTATGGTGTTTATTATTATACAATCTTTTTAAATTCAGTTTATAAAATAAGATTAGTAGCTAAATGTACATATTGCTAAAGCTAAGAAAAATACCGACATGTTATCTTCAAAAGGGGAACTATAAAAGATATTGAGATAAATTTTGTACACAATAAAACGAAAATCATAGCCAATAGTTTAGCATCACCTACTCCGAAATCTTATTTTTTGACGACGTTGCAGCAAAGGGTCGATATGCAATTATTTCTATGATCAGACTGAACTATATTATAATTTTTTTTTCTATGGGTAATAAAATATCTGTCTTAACGAGTAAGAAAGTATTGTCAGTCATGCCAGACAAAATAATACACTACACAACAATTCTTAGAGACAATCGAGGATACACCAGAACAAAATTATGCTATGAGATTAAGATTCATGTAAAAGTTCTTTATGCCGAATATTATTGCGATATCATCATCTTTATGAGATTTTTCTTGCCTTTTAGTGATTTAAGGA
The DNA here is from genome assembly GCA_930367215.1 of Pollenia angustigena. Taxonomy (NCBI): domain Eukaryota; kingdom Metazoa; phylum Arthropoda; class Insecta; order Diptera; family Polleniidae; genus Pollenia; species Pollenia angustigena. The sequence goes on along the minus strand of OV884057.1, from coordinate 178,991,159 downwards.
AGGAGGTATGTATATTAGACTGGTCGCAATTTTTTTTTTTAATTTAATTGTTTGCGCTGCTTAAAATATGAGGTTTGGTGTAAGAAATCATGATCTAATTTTTCAGGTCAATCCGACGGTGCCTAGCCGTGCCGGGTGGAGCCCAAAGTTCCCCATATTATAAAAAAACATCTTTTCTATCAGATCTTTATAGTTATACTAGTTGAAAAGCCGAAAATCAAAAATATGGCTTCGTTACGATCTTCCGCAGAGAAAGTACTTCAAGTGTGCCAAAGTTCCGCTTCCTATGTCATCAGATGGCTTCACAAAGTTGCGGAAAGAATAGGACATACATGCAAACATCCTGACATACTAAGAAATTATATATTGTATAGATAGATTAACATATGTTCGCGCAACTCAAAAACGCTTTAGCTTATTGAAAAACTAAAAAAAACCGAAATTCCGCATTAAAATTTACTTTAAGAAAGTTAAAAGTTTTTTCTTTATGTTGGCTTTGGTTTTCGAGATATACCGTTATTTCGAAAATTAAGGAGGTCGCACAACATATGTTCGCGTAACTCAAAAACGCTTTAGTTTATTGAAAAACTAAAAAAAACGAAATTCCGCAATAAAATTTACTTTAAGAAAGGTAAAACGTTTTTCTTATATGCGCAGTCGTTTTAGAAACATTTTTTTTTCTGGAATTTTTGTTTTTAAAAATTCATAAAAAATTGAAAAATGCAGCTATGCTTCTAATTTTATGCAGACATATAAAAATTTTAATTAATTTAAGAATTTTATTAAACCGCCACATCTTTTGTGAATACATAAAATCAAAATTTATACACCGTCGGATTGACCTGAAAAATTAGATCATGATTTCTTACACCAAACCTCATATTTTAAGCAGCGCAAACAATTAAATTAAAAAAAAAAATCCCATGCAAGATGCGAACAGTCTAATGTATATAACCTTTGAATGTTTTATTCTGGACTTGCCAACATAAAAATTGACACAAAATAGTAGCTATTTAGGTCGATACTATAAAGAAGTCATGGCATTAAAAGTTGTTTTCGGGATGTAGGATTTGTATGGTAGCAATGGTCAAATATGGACCGTTTTCCAATACAATTTGATACATAAGATGATTTAGATTGCAATAAGATAAATTTGGATCAAATTAAATCTAAATACCAACATAATAATATGACTTATTCCGGAAAGAAGCTTGTATGTGGGCTATATGGAATTACGGACCGATTCTCATCATTTACAAAAGGATTGGTCCTTGTGACAATTAAACTTAACTAAATTTCATCAAATTATTTCAAAAATTTCGCACTGCATTCATATGGACATTCAGCCAGCCGGACGCACGGATATCGTAAAATATATTCAAAAAAGTGATTCTGATTCGATCAGTATACTAAAAGGTGCCAATTGATTGTTTTATTTGTGTTAAACTCTTCCTTTAGTATATCCTTCACCGAAGGTAAAAGGATATATAAGTATACTTAAGTTTATCATTCCGTTTGTTATTTCTGCAATATTGATCTTAGATCCCATAAAGCATATATATTCTGGCTTCTTATGAGGAGCGAAGTTGACTTAACCATATCCGTCTGTCCGTCTAAATACTGCTATTAAAATTTAGCCTGATAGGACTACATGTTATTAAGATATGCGCAAAAACAAGAACTTCTTCTTATTTGCCCCATAAATCGCCTTATGTTATAGTTTTTATCTGTGTATTTTGGGAACGGCAAGAGCCAGTTTCCAAATGCGATACAATCATCTTGGTTATCAATACACAACATCCGACAAAATATGGACGGAATTAGTAAAGTGGGCGTGGCACTTCCCATACAAAGACATTATAGATTTCTGTACACGCAAATAAAAAACATGGCTGTGGTAAACATATTCTAAGAGCAACATATTATGATAGGATTCATGATTGCAGCAAACATATTACGATTATTCTTGAATGATAATAATTTTCCCTTAATCATATCGTTATCATGTTAATCAAAATAAGTTAAACGTAATCATAACATATCTGAAAGAATCATTATATGATAACTGTAATCATATTATAATCGTAGGTTATGATAATATCGTTGTTATCGTTTTTCGTACACAGAAAAAACTATTTTTCCAATTCAAACCAAAAATTTGTAGAATCAAACTATTTTTTGTCTGAAATCGGTCCTATAAAAATATTCAAACAATTTATTTGCATTTCGTTTATTAAAAAAACACTGATTTTTTCAAAAGAATTATTTAACTGAGTCAAACAAAAAGTTTACTGAAATTCATATAAATTTCAAACAAATAATTTTACTGAATCAAACAAAAAAGTTTTTTGCACAATCAATGATGAGCACACAAGCAAGCACTGAAGGAGAAAGATGAAGGCGGAGCAGAGCGGCCCGGCTGGCTTTGAGACACATTTTTTTGTTTAAATAATACACACACAATGTTTTTCCTCATCACTCACTGTTGCTGCTTTCTTTTCCTTTGCTAATGAAGAAGAAATGTAACCAAAAACGGCGGCAGACCGACTCGATATGTTTTTCGTTATCATTCTATTTTTGTATTTGATGTATTTAAGTAAACAGTTTAAAAAAATTTAATACGGGATTTAGTTTTTTTTACTAACTTTTAAACCAACCAAAAATTTATTTTATTTCTTATAATCTTGTTGTTTAAAAAGAGTAAAACGTTTTTTTACCTGCTTTTTTTTTTGTTTTTTTTTTCTACAAACCTCGTCATGCTATTTTATCCACTTTCTTATTGTTGTACTTTTTTAAAGTGTCCAAAAATAGACTGTATGTGTTTTTTGTTTGTAGTTCTTATATTTCACAAAAAGAAGTGTTGCTTACGATCAAATAAAAAAATGCAAAAAGACGACAACATTAAAAAGCGTTGAATATTTCATACAAAATTATGAAAACTTGAAACCAATAACGCGTATATTATATTTTTGAATAGTTGTTAACATTTTTGTTAGTTAAATAAAAATCAGACAGAAATATTAATTGAATCAGTAAAAAAATTTGTAGAAATTAAAAAAATTTTCAAACAAGCGTTTGTTTGTAAACAATTCGGCAATAACTTTTTCTGTGTAGGTCGCAATAATTAAAAAAATTCTTTTATAGAATTTTTTTTACTTTTTCTATAAAAATAACGTTAAACTTACATGTAATATTTGTTGCATTTTCACAAAGAAAAATTATATAACTGCTTTTTTTAACAATTTTTTATTTAATGAACAATTCGTTAACTTTTTTTAATTTCTTTAAAATATTACGACAAAATACGACTATTTGACAAATGGCGCTAACAAAATATTATTAGAGAAAAGATACTAGCATACTATGACTATACGTATAGAAAGTTATTATGTTATGGTTGTAAGAAATTTAATATGTTTTCGAAGTTATCATTATTTAGTTATTAAAAAAATAAGAATTTTTCAGTTAACAATGCTCAAATTTATAATTGAACATTGATATGTTTACAGTAACTAGAATATTGCTTATATTTAATAAAAACATAGTGTAGTTGCCGTAACCATGCCCAACCATATTTTTTCTCTGCGTTTATGTGTGGAGAAAGGCAAGATCCAACGTTTTCAACTTAGATACAAGCTTCTTAGTTATCAATAGATAACATTCAAAAAATGTGGGCGGGACGAGAGAAATGGGCGTGGCACAGATAGATGTTAAATATTAAAGATCGGAAAGAATAAAATTGTTCAAATTTGGTACACGTAGCTGGGTTATCAATACACAACATCTCTTAAAAAATGGGCGGGATTTGATAAGTGGGCGTGGCACCTCCCATCCAAAGACATGCTCGATTTCTATATATCTGAAGAATGACAAGACGCAAAGTTGCCAAATTAAGTACAAGCATATTGGCTATCAATACAGAACATCCAAAAAAAGGTGGGCGGGATTGAAGAAGAGGGCACCTTGTTGATGTGTGTATTAATATAGCAATCTTGATTGTATTTTTTTCACTAATTTATTTCACTTGTTTATAATGGGGACTAATAATTATGCAAGAAAAATTGCTGTATGTAAATTGGGTTCACATTTTGTCAATAAAACTTTTTAAATTTTTTAATTAAATTTCATCCGATTTGTTAAATTTCATAAACATTTTGACATTGTTGTTTATATTTTTTTTTTAACAGAAAAATACTTTCCCAGCGGTAACTAGAATGAGTAAAGAGGCCTTATTTAGCAGTCACAAGCAGTCAGAAGCCCTTCTCGCCGCATTCCATACTTATTTATTTTTTACACAGGTTGTCATTGGGCGCAAGGCCTTCCACACTTTCTTTAAAAACAACTTCGATCCCTTCCCAAAGAAGGGAGTAAGAAAGGTCACTAAAAATAAAAAGTAAATAAAACTGAACACCTTCCTATCTCCCTTCTCAAAGAAGGGAGTAGCGAATGTGTACTGAATATTTCAGAAGGTCTTTTAAAAAGAAGTTTATGCCTTTTAGAAGGCATACTTCTGAAGGCAGGATATCATGCGAAGCGAATCTTTTAAAAAGGAGTATAGAGGCCTTCAAAAAGGCCTGCCACTTGCGGTCCTTTCAATATTTACCGCTGGGTTGTTTTTGAAATCAATACGTAAACAAATAATTTACTTCTGTATTATTAATATCATACGTTATATTTAACAACCAGTTAGTAACTACCCAGAAAAAATGAGCTTCAAAATTAGCAGGTTTTTTGTATACATTCATACCTCAAATCGCTTCAAACCTGCTGATGGGATGCCTGATTTTTGTACGGGGTGTTCCCGGTTTGGAGGACTATTTTCTGCTGACAATAAGCGCTTCTTTTAACATGCATACAAAGCACTCCTAAAGTGCTTTTTTAAGGGCTAACTAAATTAATATATGGGATTTCCACAGAATGCACAGTGGTTGCACCCATACGACAAAAATAAAATAAAATATCTTAATACAGTTCAACCTCGATTAACCGGGCCTCTATTAATCGGTTACATCTATTAACCGGCATGCGGTTCTTTTTATTTTTTCCCTCTATTATCCGTGCTTCACCTCTATTATCCGTGCTTTAGACTTACACCTTTATTAACCGTGCTTTACATGTATTATCCGTGCAGTATTCATATGTTTTTTGTTATGTTAATCTAATTCCGGTGTTTCCCCTTTTTAAGGTCATGTGCCCACACATAAGAACATATTTGCGTTTGTATTCATTTAGCAAGTGAAATTTTAACATTTCGTCAGAAGAAATGCAAAAACAAAAAAGCATAAAACGTTGTAAAATGTACAAATTTTGTGCATTCATGTAGTTTGATCAACCAAAGCATAATCAGTAAATATTTGATTTTGCATTGTCTATGGGAATTTGTATGTTTTTTAAAAAATATGTGGTATATTTGAATCTGCAGTTCCATAAATTTAATGTTGAAATAAAAATAAATAAAAAAAAAAAATTTCTGTTTATATTAATATAACCTCTATTAACCGTGTATTTCGATTATCCGTGCTGGTGCCTGTCCCACGAGAGCCGGATAATAGAGGTTTAACTGTATATTGGGCTTGTAGCGAAACAATTAGTCGCTAATGTCATCAAATGTCTCTCTTCTGAATTTGTTTTGATAATTTCTAACGGTAATTATGATATGTAAACAACTAAAGTCTGAATTTGCGTAGAAGTAAAAAGTTGATTAAACGAACTAGGAAAACAAAGTGAAACTTCGGTTGTTAAAATACATTTAATAAAAGTGCCCGACTAAAATTATTAAAATGGAAATTAATGTGAATGGTATTGGCATTATTTTAATGAAATAATAAGTAAAAAATTTGTGTTGTGGTTATAGTAAAATACAGATTTTGAAGAAGTATTTTGTTTTACATGGTTTGCTAATCTCCGTAAAAATTATTTAGAGTTTTAGTTAGTTTCCCAATCGAAGCCAATGACCGAATTGGTTTGTAAATGCTAACACATGTATGTAGTTTTATGTTATGTTTAATTCAAGTGCAGATTTTTGCAGTTTTTTTATATATATTCAATATACTACCTCAGCCTCTTTATTTAATGTGTTTTTTAGAATTTGTGAAGTATGTCGTTTGGTTTAATAAGAGTGAAGTTTTTGTTGTTATTGAAAAATATTTTTGTTTTTATATATTATTTTGATTCTTATCATAGAAACGTCCCGTCAATGCATATTTCCACGCCTTTTAATTTTCGAGATTTGGTGTTCTAAGAAAGGTTCAAATTCGATAAAATCCCAACTAGTGTTCGACGAAGTAATAAAATACATTGATTTTGAATGCGAGGAAGGTGCGTTTTGTGAGTTACGGAAATGTGTACAATATTTATGCAAAAGAATTGTTGACATTTGGAAAAAAAAATCATCGCGTAAAATCAGATGTTTTAAAAAATCATTCAGAATGGCTGGCGACCAAAGAAGTTGTTTCCTTAAAACTGAAAACCGTTTCTTCGTCACCTAAAGAACTAGCATTAAAAGCGAATAAACGTGGTCGCCCTACATCTGATTTCTCAAATTCCTCAAAGAGAACAAAACAACGTAGAATAGCAAAGTTGGCTGAAACTGATGCGACTGCAGCGGATGCCTTACGTGGTGCATATTCACAACCAGCACAAATTTGTTCCGAATTTAATGTTGCTCAAGTTCTTGCATTAATAATTGAAACAAATTTAACAAAACATCAGTACTTGCAAATCCGAGATTTTATAAACTCTAAGGTTTCCTTTAGTATGCTCCCTAGTTACGAAAAGGTGTTGAGTGAAAAGAAAAAAAGCTATCCAAATGTAGAATCTATCGCCGTGAGTGAATCTCAGGCTGAAGTAGATTTACAAAATTTGCTTGACCATACAGCTTCACGTATTTTAGATCTACAATATGAAGTCTGGAAAGACAAATTTAATGTTAATGTAAACAACCTCGTTTTGATTGGAAAATGGGGATTTGATGGTAGCTCTGGTTATAATGAGTATAAGCAACGTTTTATTAGCAGCACTGTACATGATAATAGTTTATTTGTAACATCTTATGTGCCCCTTCAACTAGTGACAAAAACTGCAAAACCTGAAGATGCAAAAATAATATGGAAAAATCCTCGGCCATCGTCAACTCGGTACTGCAGACCAATTCGATTCCAATTTAAAAAAGAAACAACACAAGTTTGTATTGCAGAGATAGATTATTTCAAGCAGAAAATTAATATGTTGAAATACACAGAGTATTCTAAATCTGAACAGAAAATATATGTTGAACACAAATTGCAACTGACTATGGTTGACGGTAAAGTTTGCAACGCATTAAGCCAAACGTCATCTGCTAAATGTTACATATGTAAAGCAAAACCGAAAGAGATGAATGATATAGCAAAATGTTTACAAAAAGTGGTGCACAAAGAAAATTATGAGTTTGGTTTGTCACCCTTACATTCATATATTCGCTTCTTCGAGTATTTCATTCACGTTGCTTATAGATTAGGAATAAATAAATGGCAAATTAGATCAACAGATGAAAAGAATAAATTTATGGAAAGAAAAAGAGAAATTCAAAACAAGTTTAGAACGGAGATGGGTTTGTTAGTAGACAAGCCTAAACCAGGGGGTAGTGGAACGTCAAATGATGGCAACACCGCAAGACGATTTTTTAATAATCCTGGTTTTGCTGCTAAAATAACGGGCATTGATGAGGGGCTCATAACCAGATGTGCAACATTACTGCAAGCTATGTCATCAGGGTACAAAATAAACACAGATAAATTTAAAACATTCGCGCTTGATACTGCTAAAGGGCTGGTAGAGAAATACCCTTGGTTCTATCTTCCACCTTCAGTACACAAGATCCTACTGCACGCTTCCGAAGTAATTGACGACGCTATAGTATCAATTGGAGAGCTTTCAGAGGAAGCTGCAGAAGCTAAAAATAAAGATATTAAAAGATACAGGCTTCAACACACACGGAAAATTTCTAGAATTGCAACAAACACGGATTAATTAAATATATTATTGCTGAGTTCGGATCCGTTCATTTCAGGTCAAAGAAAATTGCCATGTAAAAAGAAAAGTATGCTATTAAAATCTGCAATTGAATTGCTGCAAGAGTAGCAAGTTTAAAACAATGCATTATTGTTTTATTTTATGTATTACTTATTTTATTTATTTTGTGTATTATTGTATGTATTTTATGTATTTTAAAACTATAAAGTGCTAAATTTTATATGTCGGTAAACATAAGTATTCTGATGAAGGAAAAAATTTACTTAAAGCATGGGAAAAATATTGCTATTTAATTTTTTCCACTTTTTCACAAACAAATGTAAAAAATTGACGATAGGGGCATGTGACCATGCCCATTTTATCAATATGTCGTGTTTATATTATCAGAAATATACTCTGTAAATTTCAAGATGATATCTTTATTCAAACTATTTTTGTCGCTCTCCTTCATATAAGTGCAACCACTGTGGAATGGTCTACCAGGATGAAAAAATAAAATGTTGATTATCATCGTCTTTTATTGTTTATTATTAGAAAAAAAGTCTATGTTCTCATAAAAGAATGGTTTCCTAGCATATTTGAGTTGTTCTACTTGAGGAAATTGGGCTGGAAACTGGAAAATTTTATAATTTCCTGTATTTTCTACTTCTAAAGACATTTTTATATACTTATTTTACATGCAAAATATATGTTATTTTTACACTCTTTCTTCATAATCTCTCCATTACAATCATTTGTAAAAGGAGTATTTAGTTTTTTTGTTAAGAAAATTTGAAGACATTTATGGTAAAATGCGTGGAGATAATAATAAAAAAACATATGGAAAAATCGTACGTTCGCGATCCGTACGTTCGCGACCGGTACATAAGCCAATTAAATAAAAACCAAGAGAGATATTTTATTTTGTAAATACTGGATGGATACCTACATTAATACACTCTTAAAATAAATTAATCACTTTTGAAAATTCCGTTTCATTACGCAGATTTTTACATTTCACTACTGTCAGCCGAAGTTGACTTCTATTTTGCGCACGTTCGTGACCACACGTTTGTAAATCTTATTATGAAAACTTGAACTCGATGAAATCCATCTTTTGTACTAAACATAGAGCTACCCAAATGCTATCGAATTGCAAAAAAAATGCTAGGAAAAGTTTTGTTTTCTATATTATTTGTACATCAAAAGCGTACGAACGTACGTTCGTGACCCCAGGAAATGCCCATATTCATTAATATTTTGCTTTTACTTTTTTCAATCATTTTCATAAACCATAATATATTTTTATTTTTTTCGCTTAAAATATTCTTCGTTGTCAGCACTAAAATAACAGCTTTTTTGTATATTTTATTCTTTATTTCTTACTGCTTTATAGGAGCTCTCTAATTGAAGCGCTTGATTATGCGCTTTTTCTCTGTAGTGCTTCAAAAAACCCAAATTTTTTTTACTGGGTAATATTTGGCATAACAACTAAACGTATGATTAATGTTTAATTGATATTTACAAATACTCAAAATTCGAGCGTGTGATTAATTGAATGTCTATAGGCCACTTAACTTTAACAAAGTTATTAAAAAATTTTAATACGATTTTATAACTGAATCTATAATTTCAAAAACGGCTCAGGTACAAAAATACAAACTGATTCGCAGACACAAAAAACTAAATATCTCTTAAACCACTTGACTGAATGAAGCAGAGATTTTTTTCCTAAAATTGTAAGCCTATGTTTATGTTATAGTAAAAACAAAAAAACTATTTTTTAAAATTATATTTGAAGGAGAAAATGGTCACTACAGTTTCCGGTGATGAGGCTTTTTCGAAAATTATTTTGAATTTTCGTGGCTTTAGTAGCAAAGTGTATGAAGTTTTTTTTAACACACATATATTCAGATAACACTACGTGACAGTTTTTGACCAAATTAATTTGACACCTAAACTTTATGTACAATTTTCCGCTGAATCCGAATATGAAGTCAGAATTGTAAATCGAATTTTTTTAAAGTTTTTTGCGATTTTGATCTTGAAGATGAAGTTTTTCTGATTTTATATGTTCACAATATTTGTTTTTTATGACAAGGGCTACAACTTTGTTTAAGAGGGTAAATCAAAATTCCAAACGGTTTGCAAGATATGAGTCTGAGAAAATGATCACTTTTTTGCAAAAATGCCACCGAGGCCCCAAATCTTTGGGGGCCCATACAAAAAAGTGCATGACTTTGGGCAAAACTGGGAGACACGGGTCTTTTTTTTTGGTCTTTTATCACGTAGTGGTGTCCGTATATGGTTATTTTTTTTCGTGTTGCACTGTGTTAGTTAAGAAGATATTAAAAATTATAGGCTTTAGTTCTTTCCAGATGTTACACTATTTGCCTGCCAAATTTCAAGAAAATCAGTTAAGGAGATATAGGGAGGGGGAGGTTTAACTCCTCTTGCCATATTTCATGCCCTATTCTCTTTTAGATGTTACAGTGCTGCATGCCAAATTTTAAGGAAACCGGTTGATTAGTTATGAAGATAAGGGGGGGGGAGCTTTTATCCCTCTTGCTTCACGCCCTAAATAATAAAAACTATAGGCTATAGTAATTTCCAGCTGTAACACTATTTGCCTGCGAAATTTCAAGAAATTCGGTCAATAAGTTCAGAAGATATTGGGATGGGGAGCTTTTACCCTTCTTACCCTATTTCACTTCTATTCCCTATTTCCTTTTAGATGTAACAGTGTCTGCATGCCAAATTTTAAGAAACCCCGTTCATTGGTTTAAAAGATATAGGGAAGGAGAGGTTTTACCGCTATTGCCCTATTTCACGCCCTATTCCCTATTTTCTTTTAGATGTTAGTTTGCCTGCATGCCAAATTTTAAGAAAGCAGGTTGATTAGCTTAGAAGATATAGGGAGTGGGAGCTAATGTCCTATTTTGCACCCTCTAGTGATATAAAATATACTCTACGATCTATTTTCGTACCTAACAAACCCACATACAAAATTTCATAATAATCAGTCAAGCCGTTTCGGAGGAGTTTAAAATGGAGGGCATTTTGTTGATATTTGTATGGGAATATATAGGAAAATCTAAATACCATATCTGCGGAACCCCTAAGCCGATTTCGTACAAACTTAACTTAAACCATCTACAGACGTTTTACAATGTACCCTGAGATTGTGGTTGAAATCCGTCGAACCGTTTCCGCAGTTAGTGGTGACATCAAAGTGTACACTTCTTTTTATATATATATAGATATAGATAGAGATAAAGGTGAGCCCTTTTGGGAAATCGATTAAAAAAGCCACTTGCTTTTCACCGCTATGGAAAGGATATAAAAACTCTTTTATGTCACGGCATATCGGTCTATATGTGGACTTCTAAACAAAGCAAACAATTAATTGAAATCATGCTCAACAAGAATAGATCTTATAATTATGGAGCAAGAGTATTTATGTTAATAGAAACAAATCCTCAACAATTTGATGAAGAAAAAGAAAAAAATTAAAATTAAAAAGTTCAAAGTTCAAAATTCAATATTAAAACAAAAATTAAAGAAAATATAATTAAAGTTAAAATGTACAAAATTAAAACAATAAAAAATTAGCAAGATTTTGTACGAATTCGTTCTATATAATTGGAAACCATTCCGCAAAATTTCGTGAAGATCGAAAATACTTTAGTACGCCTTAACCGTAAAGAATACCGCTATTGCAATAACTTTTTGGTCTGTAACAGGTATAGCTAGAAGTTACATTGTCGATCCATAATTTACCATGGGCCCCATATAAAGACCACTACCGAAAATCACTTTAGTACGCCTAACGAATGATGCTTTTGTAACAAGTTTTGGTCTGATATAGTTTTATACGACTGGAAATCACACTGTAAAATTTCATGAAGATCGGTTTATAATTACCACTGGTTCGATATAAAGTCCACTACTGTCGGTGGAGGGTATCAAACATTCAGCACATTCGAATATAGCAATATAAATTTTTTTTGTATTTTTTTACACATCACAAGTAGTGCTGGGATACTATCGATATTTTCTACTATCGATATTTATCGATAGCTCAGATTTCACTATCGATATATCGATATTACTATCGACTGATTGCTTGTACTTAAGTAGGAAAACTTTAACTAGTTTTATTTATCAGGCTACAGTTCGTTGTTTTTATCACTTTATTGAACGTAAGAGACGTATGTATGTACGCACGTTATTTTAGATTACAGTTTTTAAAAATTGTGATGCTGATAAGCACCTTTCTGAAGGCACCAAAGTAACAGGGACTATAAGATATTTGATTGCAACTTTAGATAATTTTCTAAATTGGATTTGATTCTCAACCCAAAAGGTAATCAATCTAGCGGATTTTTTCTCTAATGGTCGTTCATTGTTTTATTCTATGCTCGCAATTGCAATTGCATTTTTATTTGATTTTTTTACAACATCTTAAAACTATCTGACATTTCAGTCCGTATGTAAACATATAACAATTATGGCATAAAGGCCTTACGATAGTAGTAAAAAAGCACAGCTAAGCAACCCATACCACCTGCCATTCTTGTTGTTTGTATTCATTGCTGTAATTCTGCGCGAATTAATATGTAGAAGTTAAAACTAGCGGCAAAAAACTGTGTGTGTATAGCAGCTGTAACATGTCTTCATAGCTGTATCTTAAATAATAATATCGAAATTGATATTTTTCCTATCGATATTTTTGATAGTTAACGACTATCGATAGTATCGATAGTACTATCGATAGTTTCCCAGCACTAATCACAAGCAAAAAAGTTATTTGCCGCTTAATAGAGAAATGTGTATTAAATTAACAACCGTATCCAATGCAATGTGCGTTAGTAGTCATTTATATAACTTCCTGCTCTTACCGAACTATGGTCAAGTGTGGCTGTAGGAAAAATCGCCTAAAGAAAAATGGCCCAAGAAAAAAAAGAAAAATCGCCCAAAAAAAATCGCAAAAACTAATTTTTTCCCAAAAAATTGAAAAATTACCCAATTTGCAAAAAAGTGTTACATACAAATGTAAGTTTAATGTAAAAAATTGCATTGTATCTTCAACAGCTGCTCGGCAGTATGGACAGTTAATATATCAATAGTTAAATATTATTTAATCTCTGCATAGTTATAATCAATTACTGAAAACAGAATATAGCTTTTTGCAAGTGGGTATGTCATAACATCCAGTTTCGTAGTGTCACTTTTGAAAATGCCATAATGTCCGTGGGCAATAAGACACTTTGCAAGTGACATTATGTCATTTTTAAAAATGTCATAAGGGTCATAATTACTAAAGATGTTAAATGCAAAAAAAGATCTACATTCACGCAGAGTAAAACATGTTTTATTATGGTCACAACCAACAAAACTAACTTTAAAGAAAATTATTTTACCATAATATGGTTGTCGGTGACAATGATTTGGTTAAATTAAACATAATATGGTTAAAAGTTATTTAAAAATGGTTTTGTTGTTTTTTCTCTGGGTGCATATATTAAACATATAAAGAAAACACTTTTGGGCGCAAGGATTTTCTCCCCTATGGTGTAACAAATACCGGCAGCGCTGACTAAAATGTCTCGGCATAGCCGGCCTTTGGCCGGGCGCAAGGATTTTCTACTTTATGGTATAACAAAAACCGGCTTCGCTAACTAAAGCTTCTCTGCATAACCGGCCTTCGGCCGGGCGCAAGGATTTTCTCCTCTATGGTATATCAAAGACCGGCTTCGCAAACTAAAGCTTCTCTGCGCAGACGGCCTTTGGACGGGCGCAAGGATTTTTTCCTTTATGGTATAAAAAGTATCGGTTTCGCTAAGTACAGCTTCTAAAATCTGCCTTGTTTCCGAACGAAGGCCGACTTCGCAGAGAAGCTTTAGTTAGCGAAGACAGTATTTGTTAAACCATAGAGGAGAAAATCCTTGCGCCCGGCCAAAGGCCGGCTATGCAGAGAAGCTTTAGTTAGCGAAGCCGGTTTTTGTTACACCATAGTGGAGAAAATCCTTGCTCCTGGCCAAAGGCCGGCTGTGCAGAGAAGCTTTAGTTAGCGAAGCCGGTACTTGTTTTATCAAAGAGGAGACAATCCTTGCGCCCGGCCCAAAGCCGGCTATGCTTTCAAGTTTGTAAGCATGTTGTGGACATTATGACACTCTACAAAGTGACTTAATTTTCACGGACTTTATGACACTGCTCTGATGGACATTATGACACTTTTAAAAGTGTCATAAAGTCCATGGACACTGTGACACTTTTTGGAGAGTCATAGTGTCCACACTGGACGTTATGATATTTCCCGTTATTTTTACAAATAACATTTAGGAATTCGACAAATAATGATAATGAATGATTTAGACAAATAGTATGTAAGATTTGGACGAAATTTTAAAAATGAAATTTAAAAAACGACAAATCACCCAATAATAACGAAAAATAGCCCAAAAATGCTGGGTCACTTTTCATATGAATTCAGGCCCAAGTTAACATTGAATTTTTTTGGCCGATTTTCATTTTTTTTGGGCCATTTTTCTTTGGGCGATTTTTCATACAGCCGTCAAGTGTATATAAGATTCGGCATAGCCGAATATAGCACTCTTACTTGTTTTATTTGAAAACTTTCTTCCTTGTTTATAAAAAAAAATTGTATTTTCCTTGTCAGGTGTGGGGTTCGAACCCACGCTCCCTCTCGGGAACCAGAGCTTAAATCTGGCGCCTTAGACCGCTCGGCCAACCTGACTATACAAAAAAGAAGGCAAAATTTACAACTACTTGTTGTTATTTTTAGATTTTTTAGATTTAATGAATTCCTTATAGAACGTTTGAATGTTCTTTTAAATTAACCATAAGTCCTAAGTTTTAAATATAAAAAAAAAATTAGTAAATAGAAATGTTAACTAACTTTTGTCAGGTGTGGGGTTCGAACCCACGCTCCCTCTCGGGAACCAGAGCTTAAATCTGGCGCCTTAGACCGCTCGGCCAACCTGACTGTATTAACACATTTTTTTATAATCAGCCTTATTCCGGTTGTCGTATTCGTAATCGATCAAGTCGTTTTTTGTAAGAGATTAAAGAACACTGGTTGTGTATTACTTTAATCTCTTACAAAAAACGACTTGAGCGATTACGACAACGACAACTGGAATAAGGCTGAATAATATATTCCGTCACAGAAAAGCAATAAAAATTTGCAACTCCTTATTTGTAATTTTTAGAATTTTGATATTACAGAATTCTTAGTAAGTTTACATTTTCTTTTTTATTCAACCTTAAGACTCTCATACACGACATGTTGTTAACATCTGACTTGTCAATTTTTCAACTCATTTGGAATTTTGCATGTCTGTCAACATTGTTGTTTTAAAGAAAAGGTTTATAGTTTATACTTTTCGGTCACAAACATACATGTTAATTGCATTTGAATAGTCTGCATTTGAATAGTCTCGGTTTTCTTCGCATAATTTCTTGCAGATACCAAAGTCGTTCTCGGTTTCAAAATGGTGTGCTGCCGCCTCAAAATTGTTCGCTTGCGCCCTTTATTTTCTTTTAATTCGAAGATACCATTTAAGGATATATATTTTTTATATTTATTTATTTTTAATAAACATGATTTTGTTTGTCGTGCTCAATTCCCAATTTTTATTCTTGATAAAAACACTGCAATTTTTGTTTAATATATTTAGTTTTTCTATAACCTTTGGATAAAGTTTCCTGATGATCTGGCCTAAGCAACCAGTGTAATTTGCATAGGAATTAGAGTTTCTACGCGGGAAAGAATTCCCGAGAATTCCGGGACATTTTTATTAATTTTTCCCGGGAAAATTTTTCTCACAGTGCAGAGTGGTCGCTTAAAAAACACAAATTTTTTTGATGTTATAGAAATGTCTGAACTTTATAGAAATAATGAAGTGTTTCCAAATTGGCAGAGCGGACGTAAATGGGTTAATGATACTAATTTTTTTTTTTTTGCTTAAAAAAAATAAATTTTACCAAGTTGCTATTAAAGTTTTAATAATTCATGATCTTTCATATATACATACATACTAGAGTTGTCAACCGATTAAGAATAATTCGATTAATCGATCAAACAAAACAAAACTCTTGTTCGAATAATTTTAAAACGACGATTTTCGAATAACAAATAAATCGATGAATTAATGTCCATTAATCGAACAATTTTTTTTATTAAAAAATATAATAAATAAAAGCTTAGAAATTCATTTATTTCCATATGTTTTTAGTGATTCTTTTTAAAATGTAGGAAAGTTTAAAAATATTGTTGCCATAGCCCTGGTTGTAATTAATCTCAATGTAATTTATGTTCTTAAACAAATCTTAACAAACAATTACAAAACTATAAATACGAGATGACAATTGATTCTGAAATATGGGCAAATCCCAGAAACAGTCCACCAACCAAAAATTTTTCAAATTAATTTTTTTTAATGGAATATAAGACTAGATGTATAATTTCATTTTTATATTAAAAAATATGTATTTCAATGATCATAAATGCAATAATTTTTACCAAATCCTACCCCACTGCTGATTTTTTAATGTTATACGTGAATTTAGCATTATTTTAGGTGATTTTTGTGCTTAAAATAGCACTTACAGCAGACTTATCAAAATATAAATTTCGTTAAAAAAAAGTTGATATTCATTAGTTAAGAAATTAGTTTAAGAAATGCAATCCATAAAAATATAATTTGTTTTGTTAAAATAAATAAAAAGAATAATAAAATACTACTGGAAAAACTGTAGCGTGCGTTACGTAGCGTGCGTCACAAAGGGTTCACGGCTTTTGTCAAAAAATCACAACATTTTTTGGCTGCGAATAAGTGCGTTTAGAATTCTCTTATAGTCATCTCTCTTTTAGGAATTAGATTTTGTATACCTTATCATGCCAAATTAGGAAAACGCACTTCAACCTTTAAAGTTACTTCCACTTTTTGTAGCGTGCGTCACAAAACTTTGTGATCAATTATTTCGCAACAAATACCTGCTAAGAAATTATGATATATGCCATTCGTAAGTA
Organism: Pollenia angustigena; assembly: GCA_930367215.1. Taxonomy (NCBI): domain Eukaryota; kingdom Metazoa; phylum Arthropoda; class Insecta; order Diptera; family Polleniidae; genus Pollenia; species Pollenia angustigena. The sequence continues at coordinate 178,974,109 of OV884057.1, read as the reverse complement.
AATATTCATGTCACTAAATACTATTTATAAGTTGAAGCTTTCTCTTTTGAAAGACAAAAAATGTTTATATTTCAATCAGAAAACCCAAGCGAATGTAGCGTTCGTCACGCAGGATTTGCCCATATACTAAGTGTATCAATGCATGTCCTCTTCCATGATTTTAGCAAGGACATGCATAGATGCAATCGGAGTATTTCATCTTATAAAGCGCCAATAGAACTGCAAGAATCATTTACCATCTTTTTTTTTTGCTTTGCAGCAAACGAGTTTTGCAACTCACCTTCTTAATTGTATCAGCTGTGTTATTTTTAAATAAAACGTTAAAAAATTTCCAAGCAAGGGGATTTTTCAATTTCGGGTGAAATTTAGAAAATGTTGTTTTTGTAATATAAATTTTTTTAATTGTATATGTACAATATATCTTTACCATTTACGTAAGTGTCAGAATATAACCATTGAAAACGATGAAGTGGAAGATAATCCAACGACATAAAGAAATGCCGAACTTGGTCCAATGGAAAAATACATTAAGAGAGACAGCGGCTGTTCTATAGAAGAAATTGTATACAGAAGTTTGGCTAAAGATGGTAGGTCTGCCAACGCTTTGCGAAAATCGAGAGTAATATCGGATTATTAAGGAATTAAGGGTTTTACGATGCCTTTAAGTAATACAACGATGTGGAGTTAAGATGCATCAAACAAAGAAAACGTCATAGCGGATGGAATGGAAGATTTTCCACAGTAATTTTTTTGTTAAAAATTTGTTTATTCGTTATTCTCGTCGATTAATCGAATAGTTTTTGATATTTAATCGTTTGATCGAACGAGCAAAAACAATTATTTGAATTATTCGAACAAAGTAGAAAGGCGAATAATTGACAACTCTAATACATACATACATATATAATATGCATGTACAATTCAATGTAACAATTTATTTGGTTTGGTTTGATTTTCTGTGTAATTAATAAAGCCAATTGTTTTAGACTGTTGTATATTCTTTTAAAAAAGTACAAACTTTTGTCTTGAACTCATTCAATGAAACCATTGTTTTATTCAAAGAATTCCGGGATTACCGGGAACAAGATTTTTTTTGTTTCATTACCCGGGAATAGAACAAGTTCGGGCAATTAGAAACCCTAATAGGAATTAAGAACGACAAACAAAATCTTGTTAATTGAAAATTTTGTATTCCCAAAAACTACTTTGATAATTTATTTATTTTATCTCCATACATTATATTAGTAGACCACTTGTTTTTAAAATGCCTTCCTTATCCATTAGCAATCCCGTTCAAAGCTCGGTATGTAACGCGCAAATTCTGGTTAAATATTCAATACTCCAGCAAAACTCTCTATATGGCTTAAAATTTCAATTTTAAAAACTTTTTTAATCGATTTTCTTAGAATTTTGTTTTTTAACTTAGCAGTGTTTGCAAGTGGAATACTCATATGAACTATCAATAATTAATCAAACCTTAGTCTTAGTTTAGCCAAAGTTTGACGAAAGTTCATCTAATCGCGGTTCACATTCACATAGTTTTTAAGATTTCTTCTGGTCGGATAAGTGCTGCATTATTTACATTTAAAATCATTTAAAATATTTCGCGCTATTGGGTTTGGGTGCAATTCAAGCCTTTTAAAGTTTTTAGTTAAATACTTTGCGGGCACAGTCTTTACTGATGGTACGTACATTAGTGCTGGGATACTATCGATATTTATCGATAGTTCTGATTTTACTATCGATACTATTGATATTACTATCGGCTGAAAGTTTGTACTTGTGCAGAAAAACTTAACTAATTTTTTAATCAGGCTAAAGTTCGTTGTGGTTATCACTTTATTGAACGTATGAGACGTATGTATGTACACACGTTATTTTAGATGACAGCTTTTGAAAAAATTGATAACTACCTCTTTGAAGAAACCGAAGTAGCAGAAACTATAAGATATTTTATTGAAACTTTGGATAATTTTCTAAATTGGCCTTGATTCTCAACCTAAAAAGTAGTCAATCCAGCGGACTTATCATCTAATGGTCGTTCATTGTTTTGTCCTTTGCTCGCAATTGAATTTGGATTTGCATTTTTATTTTCAACATTACAAAAATATTTGACATTTCCGTCCCTATGTTAACATGTACAAATTTCGACTTGAAGGCCTTTAATAAGCAGTAAAAAAGCACAGCTAAACAATCCATACCACCTGCCATTCTTGTTGTTTGTATTCATTGCTGTTATTTAGAGCGAATTAATAATAGCAAGAAAAAAACTTGCGGCAAAAAACTGTGTGTGTATAGCTGCTGTTACATGTCTATAGCTTGTTTTTTAATAATAATTATATCGATATTGATATTTTTCCTATCGATATTTTCGATATTTTAAGACTATCGATAATATCGATAGTTTCCCAGCACTAACGTAGATTGAGGCCTTTGTGAATGTTCGGGTGTTTTAAATACAAGAAAGCGGACGTGATGATTCGAAGAATTTTGTTTTGCCACCTTTGGGTTTTTTCTATGTTGCAGGCTTAGGCAGTGCCCCATAACTTTATACCATAACACTATATTGGCTTTAGGATAGATTTGTAAAGTAGGAGTTTATAATCTAGACTCAGGGCCGAATTTCTTCCAATGAGCCAATTTATTTAAATTGATTTTAGTTTTATTTGAGTTAAAGGTGGTTTAGAAATTATGAAATGTTATTTATAAACATAATTGTTATTAAATGGTTAAAAAAGATACATAGATATATTGGTACTCTTAACTACATATCAATTTCAGTCGGCTAATGATTCCATCAATAGCGGAGCTGCTTATTTCTTCATGGCATTTCCGACAACATATTTTCCACAATGGATTTTCAGAAAAAAAAAAAAAAATAGAGAGCGCTCTGATTGATGTTTAAACGGTGACACACGATATTTATGTATTTTGCAGTGCGGAATTTTACAGGTCATATGTAAAAAAATCTGTCGTGTAGTGTTAAGTCGAATTTAGCGACCTGTGAAAATACGTTAAAAAAAATTAATTATTGTCAGGTGTGGGGTTCGAACCCACGCTCCCTCTCGGGAACCAGAGCTTAAATCTGGCGCCTTAGACCGCTCGGCCAACCTGACCCGTTGCTTAATAGTATCAAAACAATAGTTCATGAATTTAAAAATTCCAAACAATTATTTCTGTGGCATTTTGAGAAAACATCTTAAGTGGAGATAAGAAATCAAAAAAGTTTTTAGAAAAATCTCGATAAAAAAAACTTTTTATTAAATAATAAAATAAACCAAAATTAAAGAAAGAAAACATGAATGTTTTTTGAATGAAAATTCGTATGATTAACAACATTTTCTCGACTTTTTAAATATGACTTAAGAAGTTTTGTCAAAATGCCGCAGATTAAATGATTGTGTCCTGTCAATATTTAAAGAAAAAATAAAAAAAAAATTTTAGCTGTTTATATACATACAAGTTATTTTTAATATTTAGTTAAAAAAAAATCCGAAACTCGGCAACAGTATTATCTTTTAGCCGTGCTTGCATTGTTTTAAAATTTGCCCTGTAGTTTCAGAGATATCGTTGAATTTTTGAAAAAAAAGACAATTTAAAAAAAAAAAACAATTTTTTTGTTGGTTTTTAAAAATGCACAAAAAATAAAAATGTGACAACAAACGAAGTTTTGGTCTAAAAACATTTATCATAATATAATTTCGAATGAAATGTGGTTTGTTTCATTGTAATCGGTGCACAGCTTTTGATTTTATTCACAATTTGCTGAGAAAACTGAATCTCGATTTCCATACAAGCAGGAAAAAACATGACACATACATATTTAAAATGTTATTTTTGTATGTACATCGATATTGATATTGTTGGAGGGTAACATATTTTCACTGGTTGCTAACGCCAGATCATCAGAAAACAAAACTGAGAATTACAAATACTCAAAAAGTCTAATTTGCAACGATATCAAAGCTTCAACAAAATACCAGCAATGAACAGTGATTTTATATATTACTAGGATCGCCCGGTGGCCGAAATTCGACCACTCGACATTTACTTTCGAGAAAACCTGTGTGTTATACAACAAAAGCATACACATTTTAAGAGAACGGAAAACCTGCAATATTCACCCAACTGTGTACGTTTTTCTGTAAGATAAATTAAAATGCTTTTCAAATAATTTCATTCAAAAAAATTTAGAAAAAAAATATATTGTGCATATCTACACAAATTCCTTTAAAACAATATATGTGTCATTAAAATCGGTGGGCGATAAGATACTTAAAAATCAACCACAAAAAAATTGTTCCCGTATTTATATATAAGATACATTCCCCACTACAACTGATTGGAGTTCCCCCAACTTTAATTATAGTTGTAAGTGGGTTAAGAAAAAAACTAAATTTGAGTCTAAAATTTTTTGGGAGAATTTTTCCGGATGATCTGACGTAAGTATTCAGTGAAATACGCATAGAAACAAGCTTATCCTCCAACAATTTCAATTTCAGTGTATTTATCTAGCATACAAATTGGGAATTAAGAACGACAAACAAAATCTTATTAATTAGAAATCCATTAATAGTAAATAATATATTGAGAACTAAATTATTCATATATTGATTATTATTATTATATCATTATTAACTCTATTATTGAGTCAAACACTAACGGCATATTAAGAAAACAAAATTTTGTAGTGAAAATTATTAAATTGAAACACACGTGCCAAAGTCGTTACATCGCGGCTATAAACAATAGTTTATTCGACACTATTTGACCATCAGTTTGGTTTTAACTTCAATTAAGTACAAACCGAAAGCAACTTACCATCTCACTACCAACAGCCACAGATCCAACAGCCAATCTTCCAACCAACTACTCCACATTTCTACACCTCTTTCAATTATGTGATTTGTTTGAATGTGCGTCATTGCATTACCATTTAATCCATAAGTACACAAGCTCTCACAGACCAAGATCCCTTCTACAGCACAAATGTTCGTTGTTCGTTTGTGTGCAGAATTTTATTTTTAGTTAAATTGATGGCATAAACACTTTAAGGTGTGTGCTCTTCTTTATCGCCATTTACTTATTTTTTGGATTGTTTTTAATTTTTTTTTTTCGTTTTTGGCTCAGTCAAAGAAGTTAAAGAGTACGTTGAGGATAAATTGTTGCAAAATGTTAAATGTGGCGCCATAGTGTTGTAACATCAATCGTTTCGTTTGATGCAAGTTTGTAGAAAAGTTTCGGTGTAAACGTTGTTGCTCTTGTTCTGACTCTTGTATTTTGTAATTTTTCTCCCCCCGCCCAAAATAGTTAGTGGGAAGAAATTGAGGGCAATACTCTATATGCTGCATATAGTGTTGACAATATTTGATGTGTTATTTGTATCCTCCTACTTCTCCTGGTAGTTTTACGTTCCCATTAGTCTTCCCTGTACCCCTGGCTGTTTCAGGTGTTGCTGTAATATAAAGCACCACTATTTTGACAAGGCTGGTGGTCTGTTGTCTACTCATCGTTTGATGTTTTTCGCTTTAATTTTACTTAAGCCTTTTGATATTAAAATGCAGATGTCAAATGGGGCGCACTGTGGGCTATTTAGAGAAAAAAAGTGTTCAAATTTCTTTTTTTATCGCCTCTAATTCGAAAGTAGTAATAACAAAAGGGAATAAACATATGCAATGGGATAGTAAATTCTCTCTATCTCTGGTTTTTGCGGTAAATTTTTAGGTTAGAAATTATCTTATCTCCCTTGCGGATTATTTCAAGAATGAATCGGAATTAAACCAACTAAGCAATTCTTGAGTCAAGCACGTTTGAGATTAGTTCTATCTCACTTTTACATTTTCGGAATATTTTTTAAGTACGGAGCACTTGAATAATCCGTACTTGAATCAAAAAAGCATTTGGTACTTGATTTAAGGAAATCCGTACTTTTGTAACCGCTTTGACTTGATTTAAGTACGGATGGATTTCAGTGTGTATCTTCTTTTAATTTGAAATTCTGTGTATGTTAACAAAGTGAGATATGTAAACTTAAGTGTTTTACATTTAACCACCACGTAATTATATTCACTGAAACTTGGTTAAATAAAAATATACTCAACAACGAAATTTTTTGCAGTAATTTTAATATTTATAGACTCGATAGAGATACTGCTACAATTGGAGGAGGTGTACTAATAGCTATTTCTAACATGTTTTCATCTGAAGAAATAAACTGCAATATTCCTAAAGGCATCGAATTTATTGCCAAACGTATAAAACTCCATAACAGCAAAATATTTATGACCTGTAGGAACATCCCACCAAGCCAAAATAATAATCAACTTATTTACACAGAGCATGCTTCGTTGATTAAATCAGTGGTATCACTAGCCGCCCCAGGTGACTCTATTCTTGCTTTTGGTGATTTTAACTTACCAAATGTTACATGGAAATTTTTACCTGACTCTAACATGTATACTCCTATAAAAGCCGCTGACTGGGTGTTTGAATTTTTAAATAGCTTATATGATCTATGCCTTTTTCAAGTAAACGGAGTTTACAATTGGTATGGTAAATTACTAGATCCTTGCGGCGCGCAGATCCAATTACAACACCCGAGGACCGCTTTCATCCTACTCTAGATATCTGCCTTAATATTCCATTTAAAAGTAACTCCTACTCAACAAATCAACACGAAAATGTTTTCTGTTTCAAAAAATGTAACTACGATGACTTAAAGCATCTTTTATATAATACGAATTGGCACGATTTTCTATCAATTCCTTGTTACACTCCAGCAGCTATTGATTCCATGATAGCAAAATTTTATGAAACTTTATCAAATTTTTTTAATGAATGTGTTCCCAAATTAGCAATGCGTACAAAATCTGGTCCTCCGTGGTGCACAAAAGAATTATCCAGACTTAAAAACATAAAAAATAAACTCTTTAAAAAATATAAAATAACCGGCTTGCTGTATGATTATAGCAGATTTGCGATTTCACGTGCTGAATTTAACTTATTAAACACAAAGCTGTACAAAAACTATATATCTAATATGAAACAAAATTTTAACTGTGACCCGAAATCTTTTTATAAATTTGTTAATTCTAAAAAGAAATCTGGTGGCTTTCCAAAAACAATGAAGTACGGAGCTAACGAATCTAGTGACGATCAGATAATAAGTAACTTGTTTGCTGATTTTTTTTCCACCACTTACTCTGATTTCCAATATGATTTAAATGAATACCCACATCCAATTGCATGCCATCAAATGATACACTTCTATCCAATCCACACAAACCAGATTTTAGACACTTTAAAATCTGTTAAGTCCTCATACCACATGGGTCCTGATGGTGTTCCCAGTTGTGTTCTGAAGAATTGCGCACATGCAATAGCTACTCCTTTAAGCATAATATTTAATTTATCCTTAAAATATGGTTACTTTCCTCAGTTGTGGAAAGATTCGCTCATTATTCCGCTATTTAAATCTGGCAGTAAGTCATGTGTCACAAACTATAGAGGCATAGCAAAGTTAAGTGCAATCCCTAAACTTTTTGAAAAGTGTGTTACCGACAATCTCCTTCATCAAATCTCGTCCCTACTATCTTCCTGTCAACATGTTTTTAGAAAAGGTCGTTCACCAATTACTAATCTCATGCAGCTGACTACTATAGTAAATCGTGGATTTATTAAAAGGAAATTTACAGACTGTATCTACACGGACTTTAGTAAAGCTTTTGATAAAGTCAATCATAAATTACTTCTGATAAAGCTTCATGCTATGGGCTTTACACTCGGGAGTTTAAATTGGATTAAATCATATTTAACAAACCGAAAACAAAATGTTGTTTTTAATAATACTACATCAAAAAACATTATCGTAAGTTCTGGAGTGCCCCAAGGAAGCCATATTGGTCCAATTTTATTTTCCTTATTCATCAATGACTTGCCGTGCGTAATAAAATATTGTAACGTCTTAATGTATGCTGATGATGTGAAGATATTTCATAGTTATGACAATAACATTGACAAAAATTTGCTGTAACATGATTTGGATGAACTATTTCGATGGTGCGTGCTTAATTTAATGGAACTCAATTTAAACAAATGTAAACATATGCGTTTTTCAAGAAACGATAACGCTTTATTTAACTTTTCACTGGGTGGACATTAGACTGGTCGCATCTTGTATGGGATTTTGTTTTTTTTTAAATTTAAATGTTTGCGCTGCTTTAAATATGAGGTTTGGTGTAAGAAATCAAGTCCTAATTTTTCAGCTCCATCCGACGGTGCCTAGTCGTGCCCAGTGGGGCCCAAAGTTCCCCATATGATAAAAAAAACATCTATTCAATCAGATACTAGATGAAAAGCCGGTCTTAAAGACCGAAAATCGAAAATCTGGCTTCGTTACGATCTTCCGCAGAGAAAATACTTTAAGTATGCCAAATTTCAGCTTCCTATGTCATCAGAAAGCTTCAGAAAGTTGCGGAAAGAATAGGACATACATGCAAACATCCTAACATACTAAGAAATTATATATTGTATAGATAGATTAAAGTATTTGCAGTTTAATATTTTAGTATGATACGAACGAAAGATTTTTAACTAATTTTAACTAATTCGGGGTCGCTGAATCCAGTGGTGCTAGCCGTTTTTTTAGGTTAGCTTTAGTTTTCGAGATATACCGTTATTTCAAAAATTAAGGATGTTGCACAACATATGTTCGCGCAACTCAAAAACGCTTTAGCTTATTGAAAAACTAAAAAAATCGAAATTCGGCAATAACATTTACTTTAAGAAAGTTAAAACTTTTTTCTTCATATTGGCTCTGGTTTTCGAGATATACCGTTATTTCAAAAATTAAGGATGTTGCACAACATATGTTCGCGTAACTCAAAAACGCTTTAGTTTATTGAAAAACAAAAAAAAAACCGAAATTCCGCAATAAAATTTACTTAAGAAAGTTAAAACTTTTTTCTTCATATTGGCTTTGGTTTTCGAGATATACCGTTATTTCGAAAATTAAGGAGGTTGCACAACATATGTTCGCGTAACTCAAAAACGCTTTAGCTTATTGAAAAACTAAAAAAAATCGAAATTCCGCAATAAAATTTACTTTAAGAAAGGTAAAACGTTTTTATTATATGCGCAGTCGTTTTAGAAACATAATTTTTTTTTCATTTGGCCCGTGTAGTGCCTAGGATGCCTCAAGAAGGGTCAAATGTATGACTGGAGTCATACACGGGCCAAATATAAGAATTTCAATTATACACATACCTTTCATACCTTTCTTAAAGTAAATTTTATTGCGGAATTTCGGTTTTTTTTAGTTTTTCAATAAGCTAAAGCGTTTTTGAGTTACGCGAACATATGTTGTGCAACCTCCTTAATTTTCGAAATAACGGTATATCTCGAAAACCAAAGCCAATATGAAGAAAAAAGTTTTAACTTTCTTAAAGTAAATTTTATTGCGGAATTTCGGTATTTTTTAGTTTTTCAATAAGCTAAAGCGTTTTTGAGTTGCGCGAACATATGTTAATCTATCTATACAATATATAATTTCTTAGTATGTCAGGATGTTTGCATGTATGTCCTATTCTTTCCGCAACTTTCTGAAGCCATCTGATGACATAGGAATCTGAAATTTGGCATACTTAAAGTATTTTCTCTGCGGAAGATCGTAACGAAGCCAGATTTTCGATTTTCGGTCTTTAAGACCGGCTTTTCATCTAGTATCTGATTGAATAGATGTTTTTTTTATCATATGGGGAACTTTGGGCCCCACTTGGCACGACTAGGCACCGTCGGATTGAGCTGAAAAATTAGTACTTGATTTCTTACACCAAACCTCATATTTTAAGCAGCGCAAACATGTAAATTTAAAAAAAAAATTGCGACCAGTCTAGTGGACATCAACTTGAACTGGTTAAGGAATTCTCAGATCTTGGAATACCTTTAGGTCCTAAATTAAATCTCAAGAAACACATATATATGATGGTAAACAAAGCTCGTGGTATGTTAGCTTTTATAAAACGATGGGCTAAGGAGTTTACTGAACCAATCATTACTAAGCGGTTATATACATCTTTAGTCAGACCAATCTTGGAATATGGATCTGTTATTTGGGATCCGAGTGCGGATTATCTGAAAAACATTATTGAATCAGTCCAAAAGCAATTCCTTCTTTTTTGCTTGGGTAATTCAACATGGAATCCTAACGTCATTATTCCTCCTTATACTACAAGGCTTGCATTTATAAAATTACCAACGTTGGAGAGCAGAAGAACTATGCTTAGCGTTTCGTTTTTATTCAACATAATAAATGGTGCAGTCTGTTCTGACTTCCTACTCAGCAACATAAATTTTAATGTACCTCATCGATCAACTCGTTTCTACATTCCAATATATTTACAAGTTTTACAAACTAATTATGCTAATTCTGATCCTCTAAGAAAATTGTGTAAACATTATAATGATTTTTATTTTCTTATTGATTTTTCTGTTAATGTTAAGGTCATTAAACGTTATATTATTATGCACCTAAATCAGTGTAATTAAATGGATGTTCAAATCCTTTTTCTTTTTATTATTTTGTATATTATGTAAAATTTTTTTTTATAATTGGTCTGTAAGGATTTATTCCGTAGACCTTAAATAATAAATAAATAAATAAATTGATGAATCGAATCAAAAAAGCCTCAAATACATCTCCTTTTATTGGTTCTAGTAAAAGAAATTATCATCACAGGGCAACAAAGAAATTTATTAAAAACTCATGTCCACCTAACTTTTTCAAATCCAAACCACTGTGCAATATCCAACTATTCTCTTTCGTATGCGTATTTGTTGTCTTACAACCCAAAGAGTACTTTAAATATGTTCGTAAATATCGTTGGTATTCTTGTATGTATAATATATAGAGTAATTACATGTTATTTGTTGCTTAAGTGATTTATAAACCAATTTAAAATAAAGTTATCTATCTATCTCTGTGCTGGCTTCGCGATAGTGGTAAGAATGATTGAAGAAGGGAGAGTGAATGTTGTCGAGATTGTGTTTGAAAATAAAAGGCAAATTAAAGTTGATGAAGTGATATATGGGCTAATAAATGCAGACTGGTTTTTGCTGAAGAAGATTTGTAGCCTTTGAAGGAAGGATTGTTAAGAGGTCGATTTATTTAACCAGAAATAAGATTCAGGTTAAATAAAAAGTTAAAAGGAATTTGTACTTGTTATAATAGTTTAATGTTTGCAACATTTGTAAGCTGTAGGTATGTAGATAAATTAGTGGCAATGGTTTGACAATCTTGTTTAAGAAAAACTTATTTAGCGAAATTCTATTGATATTTTTGGATAGTGATGCTACTAAAATGAATAACAAAAGTCTAAAAAGTATCCTTACCAATTTGGATATTGAATAATCTGTACTCTGTATACTAAAAGACATATTCGATTAAAGTAAAAGGTCTTTCATTAAGCGCATCCTTCATACCTTTAAATTTAAATAAAATGCTTTGACATTTGAAGGCATTCGAAATGTCCAATTTTCAATGTCTAGGGAGCTTAACTCTTTCAGCCACACTTTTATATATGCAACTTGATAACTAAAAAAAGGCGCAATTTTGCATTATTTACAGTTTATTTATTATAAAAATGTTGATAATTTTGTTTAATAAGGTGGTTAGTAAACTAACGGTAAACTGACGGTTGGCATAAAAATAAATTTTTAGTGAAAATCCGAAAAAACATGTTTTATTTGTTCGGATGCATAGAGGTGCTGCATTACCATACAGAACGCACTGGTCATAATTTTTCTTAACAGAGCAAATAACCTATGGCTGTTTTTTCAACTTGGGGAAATCCCGATTTAAAATATAAAGCTTACACTTTTAAAAATATATATGTATATTAGACTGGTCGCAATTTCTTTTTTTAAATTTAATTGTTTGCGCTGCTTAAAATATGAGGTTTGGTGTAAGAAATCATGATCTAATTTTTCAGGTCAATCCGACGGTGCCTAGCCGTGCCGGGTGGGGCCCAAAGTTCTCCATATTATAAAAAAAACATCTTTTCTATCAGATCTTTAAAGTTATACTAGATGAAAAGCCGAAAATCAAAAATATGGATTCGTTACGATCTTCCGCAGTGATAGTACTTCAAGTGTGCCAAATGTCATCAGATGGCTTCAGAAAGTTGCGGAAAGAATAGGACATACATGCAAACATCCTGACATACTAAGAAATTATATATTGTATAGATAGATTAACATATGTTCGCGCAACTCAAAAACGCTTTAGCTTATTGAAAAACTAAAAAAAAAACCGAAATTCCGCAATAAAATTTACTTTAAGAAAGTTAAAACTTTTTTCTTTATGTTGGCTTTGGTTTTCGAGATATACAGTTATTTCGAAAATTAAGGAGGTTGCACAACATATGTTCGCGTAACTCAAAAACGCTTTAGCTTATTGAAAAACTAAAAAAACCGAAATTCCGCAATAAAATTTACTTTAAGAAAGTTAAAACTTTTTTCTTTATGTTGGCTTTGGTTTTCGAGATATACCGTTATTTCGAAAATTAAGGACGTTGCACAACATATGTTCGCGTAACTCAAAAACGCTTTAGCTTATTGAAAAACTAAAAAAAAACCGAAATTCCGCAATAAAATTTACTTTAAGAAAGTTAAAACTTTTTTCTTTATGTTGGCTTTGGTTTTCGAGATATACCGTTATTTCGAAAGTTAAGGAGGTTGCACAACATATGTTCGCGTAACTCAAAAACGCTTTAGTTTATTGAAAAACTTAAAAAAACCGAAATTCCGCAATAAAATTTACTTTAAGATCGGTAAAACGTTTTTCTTATATGCGCAGTCGTTTTAGAAACATAATTTCTTTTCTGGAAAAAAAAATAATTTTTTTATTAAAATTTCGGAATTTTTGTTTTTAAAAATTCATAAAAAATTGAAATATGCAGCTATGCTTCTAATTTTATGCAGACATATAAAAAACAACTTTTGATTTTATGTATTCACAAAAGATGTTGCGGTTTAATAAAATTCTTAAATTAATTAAGATTTTTCGCCTTTTGTGAATACATAAAATCAAAAGTTGTTAACAGATTTTAATCATTTATAGCTTGTTTTGTTTATTTATTTTTTATGAATTTTTAAAAACAAACATTCCGAAATTTTAATAAAAAAATTATTTTTTTTCCAGAAAAAAAAAAATGTTTCTAAAACGACTGCGCATATAAGAAAAACGTTTTACCTTTCTTAAAGTAAATTTTATTGCGGAATTTCGGTTTTTTTAGTTTTTCAATAAGCTAAAGCGTTTTTGAGTTGCGCGAACATATGTTAATCTATCTATACAATATATAATTTCTTAGTATGTCAGGATGTTTGTATGTCCTATTCTTTCCGCAACTTTCTGAAGCCATCTGATGACATAGGAAGTTGAAATTTGGCACACTTGAAGTACTATCACTGCGGAAGATCGTAACGAAGCCATATTTTTGATTTTCGGCTTTTTATCTAGTATAACTTTAAAGATCTGATAGAAGAGATTTGTTTTTATAATATGGGGAACTTTGGGCCCCACCCAGCACGGCTAGGCACCGTCGGATTGACCTGAAAAATTAGATGATAATTTCTTACACCAAACCTCATATTTTAAGCAGCGCAAACAATTAAATTAAAAAAAAAAATCCCATGCAAGATGCGACCAGTCTAATGTATATACATAAATGTTAAATTTTAAAATTTATGCCCCAACATTTCGCATAAATCTTCATCGATGATCTTAAAAAAAGTAATTATTAAGCTCTTGAAGAGGTGTTTAGATAACTAACCACCAAATCTGAAAGAGTTAACTTAGACTCAATTTGGCCGATGGAAAGGGTAACGTTGGTTTTAAGGGCCGGTTTAATTTGTTTGCATAGATATGCGACTTGAGAAAACCCTCGCGCAAAATTACCCTTCTTTTAAATCGTTCTTGCGTTGCACTGTAAACCTACCTATCATTGGTTTTCATATCATACAACTCAGGGCAAAACAAGTTAGTATCCATCGGCTTAAAGGCTCAGTTAGCCGGGAGTAACAGTAACTTAACATTACCGTTATAAGGTAAGACCAATCTAATTCTTACAGATTGAGACGTAACATCATACTTAATTATAACTGTTCTAATTGCTTTACATACAACAAAATGAAGCTGCTGATTTGCAACGTTACTGTTCGATGATGCCACCAACACAAAATCGACATCAAACAGTTCATTTTTCGGTATAAACTGAAGGCTCTTAAGTCTTATACGGATTGGTTTCGTCCCAAATTCGACAATCAAGAAAAGGGCTTAATTGCTGAAGATGATTTTTTGATACACAAAAGCTAAAACTGATTAAGGTTTTATTTTTTGCACGTGTTGTTGACTGCAATAGTCGTCCATGGTGATTTGACAAAATAAGCTAAATTAATGAAATCCAATTCGATTGATGTGGCAACAACAATATGATCGCTATTAACTGTCAAAATTCGGGAGTCGATCATTATAAATAAACAAAATTGGCGAATCTCGGATTGAAAAACTGTTAAGAAATCAAGAAGCAACAGAAATTAAAAGCTTAATCCAGATTTTTGGTAAAAACCATCATAGCTACGAGTTAAGTACCAATAAACTTTGTCCCGAAAGCAAAAATTAACTAATATTTTATACAGAAAGTATCAACAACGACTTTAAGGCAGTTTGTTAAATTTTTTTTGAAATAATTTTTAATTAGTATTGTGGTTATTTTGTTGAACTATTTATGGTTTTTAATCCAAATTTTTAATATTTTTAATTAGGCTTAAGTTCATCAAATTTAATTTTCATTAAATTATTTTTATGAAGAGAGGAATTTTACAACATGAAAATTAATTAAAATTTACTGATAATTTTTCATTCTTGACTCAATCTGGGCTCGAACCCATTTTTAATTTTGTGATGGGTCCCCAAACATTGTAAAAGACATAAAGCCCAATTAGTAATATATTTATTACAGATTTTTATAGATTTAAATAAAATATTAAAATATTTTTTTTTTTAGATAATCTTTACCTAAACGCAGAGAAAAAATATGTTTAAATATGGTCACCTCCAACAATAATATTTTTAAAGAAAATCTTAAACATATTACTATTTTTAATTTAACCATATTAGTGTCAACGACAATCATATTATGGTTGAATTATTCCTCCATCAAGAAGCCATAACCATATTATGGTTGCCTCTAAACATGTAATGGTTAATTATGACAATAATTTGTTTTTAAATTAACAATAACATTTTCCTCTTTTCCAAAAGCAACATGCTATGCTTGAAAACCAACCATGCTATATAAGTGTTGAACATATTTTAGTTATTATTAACCATAACATGTTCTGAGGCAACCATTATATGGTTGTGGCTTCTTGATGGGGGAGTAATTTAATCATAAAATATGGATGACGGTGATAATTAAATGGTTAAATTTAACATAATATATTTAAA
The DNA here is from genome assembly GCA_930367215.1 of Pollenia angustigena. Taxonomy (NCBI): domain Eukaryota; kingdom Metazoa; phylum Arthropoda; class Insecta; order Diptera; family Polleniidae; genus Pollenia; species Pollenia angustigena. Next base: position 178,958,604 of record OV884057.1, on the reverse strand, counting down.
CTTTTCATTAAAAATAGTTTTGTTGGAGGTGACCATATTTAATCAGGTTTTTTCTCTGGGTATAAGTTTGTGACACATTTAGGGGTTTTGTTAAGGACTTATATATCTATTTGGATTATCCTAAAACGAACCAAAATCGTTTGAAAGCAATGTATTTTTTGTATTAAAGTTGGGTTCTTTTACTTCATTATTTTTTTTTTCTGAAGTACAAATGCATGGTTATACAAAATTTGATACTAAGATTAAATAGTTTAAAAACATTTTAAATTTTTTTTTTGTGTAAATCTACGGCAAATATATTTAATAGAATAATTTTAAAGGGAAAGCCAAAATATTAAGTATAAAGTAAGTATACTAAATAAAGCTTCTTTTAAATATTAGTTACAAACGAAAAGTAAGATAATAAAAGCCAATTTATACTCCTCCATGTCCTTGGTGCAGTCCAAAGTTCAATTGCTTTACAAAACATAACATTTCCTGGAAAAAAACACAACAATTTACATCAACAACACAATTATCATCAATATGATGATAATAATCAACATGATAAAAATAAAAATAATAGTAATACAACTATTTTACTTTATAGGAATATTATCAACACCATATAATCATATCCTCTTTAATAAATCAAAACACATGATCAATAACACACACACACACAAACCACCTTTAAACAAAGTATGAGTGACTTACAACGAATGACTCCCTCGTCTCCTAATTAAAAAATCTAGAAACGTTTAATATTATTATCACACACAACAAAATGAATACAATTTACTAGATAGTTTTTACGCGCCACATTTACATTCATATTGTGCGTACGTACTATCCGTCCATATCTTCGTATTCGCGTTCATTTTCCTCTACTCGTACTCACGCACCGCCCAATAGTGCTGCACTCACTCATGAAAACCACATTTAAACGTATTAAACGTAAATTATCACGTAATTATAGATAATTTGCAATGATTTTTGTTTTTTTTTTTTAGTTTTATTTTTTTAGTCTCGCATTTATGTTTTGGATTTTTAACATTTCATATGCGAGTAAATATTGAGTATTGCTTAAACTATTTTGATGTATAGCACGTTTTTGTTTATAACGATAAGTACAAGATAGTAGACATTTGTGCGTAGACACTGTTGGAATCCAATGGACACATTATTACAAATATAATTCGATTCCATGTCATAAGATACGTATGTACCCAGCAAGCACTTGGAAGAAGAGAGGAAACATGTTTGAATATGGTCAACTCCAATAAAACAATTTTTAAAGAAAACGTTCAACCTATTCCCCAGTGGTCATAAAAGATTATATAATTTAACAAACGTTTATTAAGGAAAATTTTCATACAAAATTTGTTTTGTAAACTTTTGTTAAATTTAAAATATTTTTATGAATACAGGCAATTTTGTTTAATTATATGATTAATTTGGTTATTATTGTAATTGAAAACCATATTATGGTTAAATAAGTACTCCATCAAGAAGCTACATCTATATTACGGTTGCCTCCGAAAATGTTATGGTTAATAATAACTTCAATATGTTTAAGACTTATAATAGCATGGTTGTTTTTCAACCATAGCATGTTTTTCACAGAAAGGAGTAAAATACCATTGTTAATTTGAAAACAAATTATTTTATTTATTTATTTTATTTATTTATTTATTTATTTATAAGTTGGTAGCTTCTATAACAAAACAAAAGTTTTTTATACTAATAGAAGAGCGGACATAGTTATTTGTTTAACAGTTAAGCATAATAAAAACAAAAAAAAAAAATATAAAAAATATTTTAAGATTTAACAAAAATTATTTTAATTAAGTTATAACTATTGAGCAGGTAAAAGGAGGAGATTAAATAATGACATACAGAGTAAGTTATAAAAAGTTTTAAAAGATCAGTAAGTAAATATGTATGTATATAAAAAGTGCATAGAGTTATAGTTACAATAAAACTTAATAATTCTTTTTTTAAAAAGTTGTGCGTTGCTGGTTTCCCTAATGATTGGAGGAATAGTATTCCAAAGACGTATTGCATTTACGAAGAACTGCCAATTTGAAATAAGCGTATGGTGTCTCATTTGTATTAAAGTTCTGTTTCTGCCAAATCGACTAAAACTAAGCCGGCTATAAAGGTAATCAGGTTCGTGAGTTGATATGATTTTATGCAAGAATACCAATGTTCGTATTTTCATATGATCATGGAACTGTACGCCGAGAATCTTCGCTGCGTAGGAGGTGATATGTTCACTATTTCCGTAAAGCTTAAGTCCATATACATATCTAGTTATGTTGCTGAACGTTACATTAAGTCTGGCTTTACTTGTTGCATCACAACTTGAAAAGACTTCACAAGCATAGGTTAAGGTGGGTATTAAGTAAGTTTTTGCAAGCAGCAGCCTGATTTTGAGTGGTGTACAGTATTGTGTGGGCCATAGAGTACGTAGCATAGAGAATGTTTTTCCACAGGCATTTGTGACATGATCTACCCAGGTTAACGTGCTATTGAAGATAACTCCTAAGTTCTTAGCTCTATTCACTGCTTCTATTCGGTGGTTATTAACGTAGACTTGGGGTATTTCAATGGCGCGCTGTGTTCTTTTATGTAATAGGATGCACTTTGATTTGTTTGGGTTAAGGCTTAAGCCATTGGTAGAAGCCCACAGTGAAATACTTTGTAAGTCCTCGTGTAACTTATCCACAAAGTTTCTTTTTTTACTACTAATATACAGTTGAACATCATCCGCATACATTCTGATATTGCAGTGTTGCAACTGATCTGGCAAGTCGTTAGCATAAATTGAAAAAAGTAAAGGTCCAAGAATTGAGCCCTGCGGTACTCCTCTAGTGACTGGGAGAAAGGAGGATGTTAACGACGGATTGGTTTCTACACACTGTTGTCGCCCAGTAAGGTATGATCGCATTAGTTTCGAAGACGTAGGAGAAAAATGTATCATTTTTTCAAGTTTTTGTATTAAAACAACATGGTCAACATTATCAAAGGCCTTTGAGTGGTCTAGTAACACCAACAATACTCTATGACCACCATCTAGCTCTTTTCTAAGATCTTCAGCTACGTCAATGAGAGCAGTGGTACAACTGTGCTTTGCACGAAATCCAGATTGTTTTGATGTAAGTAGGTTGAAATCATTGAGATATTTAGTTATTTGTGTATGGAGTAATTTTTCAAAAGCCTTAGATAGATACGGTAGTATAGCAATAGGACGGTATTCGGAAGATGATTTTGGAATGGGAAGGACTTTGGCCCGTTTCCAACTTGTGGGATAGTTACTAGTAGTGATGATGTGATTAAAAATGTGGGTTATAATCGGCAAAATATATGGAAGAACCATTTTTAAAAATATCGGATGGATATCATCAGCTCCTGTGGCTTTTGATGTAATAGATAAACAGCTTTTTAAGACATCGAACTGACTGACACATTCAAAACTAAAATGTTTTTCGGGTGTAAAGTTGCTTTGATAGTTGCTGTAGTATGAGTGGTTTGCAAGTGGCATTGGTATGCTAAGAAAGCTTTCATTAATGGAGTTTGGATCTGTAGTCAGGTTTCCGTAAGTTGCTTTTTGACGAACAATTCCAATTTCCCTTATGGTTTTCCAAGTATTACGTTAATTAGCCGAGTTCGCATATTTGTCGGCATAGTACAACGTCTTGGCTTGTCTGATTGCTCTTGTAGCATTTTTCCTTAATGTACGGTAATAGTTATACAATTCAGTTGTTTTGTACCTCTTCCAACGGGAATAGGAGATATCACGTTCTGTAACGAGTTGTTTTATGCTTGAAGTTAACCATGGGTTATGGCTGCTTCCCATTCTCTTTGTTTGTATTGGTACAATAATATTGTACATTATTTGTAGGTGGTACTCCAAGTATGCGATCTTTTCATCTACGTTTGGCAGGCAATATATATAATTCCAATCTATTTTGTTGATTTCTGACTCTAAGGCTTGTAGATTAACACGTTTGAAGTTACGAAAGCTTACTAAATTGCTAGCAGGATGCAGTACGAAATTGTAGGTTAAAAAAATAAGATCATGTCTGGAGAAACACGATGCGGACAGCTGTTCATACATTAAAATATTTGATGTGTTGGATACGAAGAACAAGTCAATTAAAGTACAGTTTGTCAAGGAAAAATGTGTCGGCATACTTATGTTTGCCGGATAAAGACCAAATGCTAACAGGTTAGAATTGAAATCACCTGCTATAACAACATCATTGTAAAGTGGCGTTAATGCCTCCATTATTTTGTAAAAGTGGGAAAAGTCAATTCTCTTATTAGGTCTATACACACTTCCTATCAAGAACTTTCTACCTTCACAACATGTTTCAAGAAAGAGATGTTCAACTTTATCGTTGTTGACCTGATTATTTTTGCTTTTGATTTTACAGACAAGTTCACGTTTTACATATATTGCAACACCCCCGTATCCATCCTCTCTGTCATTTCTGTATAAATTGTAACCGTTTATTGAGACCATGGCATCTGTTATTGCTTCACTAAACCATGTTTCTGATACACAAATTATATGTAAACCAGAATTTTCAAAGATATGTCGGAATTCATCAATTTTACTAAAAAGGCTTTGAGCATTTATGTGGCAGATTTTTAGCTCATTTCTTTGTTTGCAAAGAATTTTGACCATATGCGCAGTAACGTCTTCGGAACATAATCTATTATTTCCCAATGATATCATATTTAAAAGTTATATTAAAAAACCTAGCAGCAACGCTTATGTTAAATGCAATGATTATTGGTTTTGTTTTAATAAGCGTAGTAAATACATTAGTGTTTTTAAAACTAAGAATAGACAAAGTAGATAGTAAAGCAAAACAAGTAATTAAGTTGTGCTGATTTGCTGATATTGTTATATTATTGTCATATTTTAAGCATAAAATGTTAAGAGGAACCATAATATGGTTGTTTCTTCTTGATGGAAGACTAATTAAACAGCTAATTTAATCATAATATGGCTGTGGCTTCTTGATGGAGGACTAATTTAACAATATGGTTGTCGGTGACAATAATATGGTTATATTAAATATAATATGTTTAAAATTTTCTTTGAAAATTTAGCAAATTAAGCATTTTTCATGTTAGATCATGCATTTTTTAAAGTCTTTGGCATGAAAAAAAACTGTTTAAGCATGTGGCATTTTTTCTAGCATTATTTAAAAATTCCTAGCATTTTTTAGCTCTTCTAATTTTTTTAATATATTCCATTTTTATTATATTTAATACAAATATAAAAGAAATAACTGAAGATTATAATATTGCATTAGATCCAAAAAATGAAACAATGTAAATGCTTATTAATGTTTCACTGAAAAAAATCAAAAAAGAGGAAATTTTAAAAAATTAGTAAACACCTATTTACAAAAGTTTCGCAAAGTTTCGACAAGCATCTAAAGTTAAAAGTATGGGTGAAAGAAACAGGGCATAACTAAAAACAATCCTAGCCTTTTCTTAAGAATTTGTTACAAAGTTCAGCAGAGGCGACATTAAGTTTATGTGCACTGAAAGAATTTTCTTCGCAATACCAATGAATTTTGACATTAATCCCATGAAAAATTGCATTAAAAAGGAACCTATGCAGCGCTTCGTTGGATCAATGAAACCTGTTTCAATAAAAGGATTTAATGAACATGACATTAGATCTATGAATATTATTCATTGGATGAATACTTTCAATAAAGTAAAAAAAATTTTATTTTTTATTTTTTTTAAATATATTTTTTATTTTTTTTTCTTATTTTATTTTACTTATTTTTTTTCTGTCTCTGGCGGGATTAGATCGCGCAACCTCGGTGCTGATAGACTAGCTCACTACCAGCTAGTCTACTGGGGCAATGTAGTTTTTGAATAAAAAAACTATGTTTTTTACTCAATTAAGAGCGTAAATATGGGATTAAATTGTCAATAATAAAAATGACAACGTTGATTGAAAGTGGATTGAAAGTTTTTGTTTCATTATTATAAAGACATTTTTATTGTCATAATGAAAATTTAAATTTATGAAGGCAATTATTGAAATATGTTGCTTTTATAAAACAAGTTTTTGATTTCATAATTTAAATGGCATACATGTAACATTAGATGTATGAAATTATTAAATCTTACATTTTTTAATCAACAATTAAACATTTTTTTAAGGAAACTATAATTTTGTATTAATTTATGGATATAGTTATGTTTGTATATTGTTTTTTAATGTTCCCAATTAAAATTTTTTGTTTAACTTTGACAAACTTAAGTTTTCATATATCCAATGAAAATTTTTAACGTAATTACGAAATCCAATGAAGCGATTTTTACGAAAATATTTCATTATAACTATGAAATTCCATTTAGACAATGAAAATTTTCATTTACCCAAGGAAATTTTTTTATGAAAATGATTCATTAAATATATGAAGCATTTTTCTTTCCGTGAGCTCATAGTTGTGTGTTCATAGTTCGAGTATCTGACAAACATTAATTAAAGGCAATTTGACATGTCGTCGTTGAACCTGAAGGATGCATATTGTAAAAAATTTATTGGCCCTTACTTTAATAAAGATCTGGGGCTAAATTACGGCATTCGATATCGATCGAAATTGCAATACAATTTAAACGGAAATTTCGATCGATATCGAATGCCGTAATTTTGCCCCTGTCTCTATTTTTTAAAAAAAGTTTTTTGGTACTTATTCTGGCATTTTTTTTTAACAAAATCTAGCATTTTCTCCTCAATAAGTTTTGGCAACACTGGTGACCATATTTAAACATGTTTTTTCCCTGCGTGAACTGATTAATTATTTGTGCTCTTAAGAAACAGACTATAAAAGATATTCGCAATGATTAATCGAAAAAAAAACAGGTACAACAGTTGCAAATTCATCAGGAAGATGTATAAAGTTTAGCTCTTTTGAGCGCTGTTCTAAATATATGCATTTTTGCGCAGTTGGACAATAAAGTTAAAGCATTACAAAATGATCAGTTGTCACAATGCATGTGTTTCAAATATCACTGTCTTTAATATTACAAAATTTTGCGCAGCCAAATAAAGTTATATAACGGGACAATGTTTTTCTAAGTTGTTATGGAAGTGTCAAAAAAATAGAACTTCCGATAGCGATAACTGTGAACCTAGCTGTCATAGTAATGAAGAGTGTTTAATAATTTGGAAAATTACCATGAATGAATTTATTTACAAATTTCGTACTTGGCTCATTAAACTCAAGTTTGTGATGAGACTCATTTCTGGCTTACACTGTTTGGTGCGGTTTACATGCCGAAGGTGTAATCGGCCTATTTATCTTAAAATCCATAACCGGTCCCAATATTACCGTAAATGGCGAACACTTCAGGCAAAGAATTTGTAATTTTTTTATAAGTCATGTTATTGCAAATCATTTCGAGGAGAAATTGTTCCAACAAGACGGCGCAACATGCCATGCAGCGCGTAAAACCATCACTTTGTTGAGCAAATCGTTTGGCGACCGAATTGTCTAAAAAAATTTACCCTAGAATTGTCCACCTTGTTCGTGTGCTATGACTCGTTCGGACTACTTTTTGTTGGGAAACACCAAATCTCTCACAGAAAAAATTATTGGCAGTTTTTTTTTTTTTAATTAATAGTGATTTTTGAATTTTAAAATAAATTTGATTACGTTCTTAATTGATTGAATTAAAAAAAAATATTTTTTTTTCAATTAAAATTTTACTTGATTTTAAGCTTAATTTTAATTATAAGTTGAATTGAATCAATCAACTCGGTTGTTTGAATTGAACACTTTGTTGCTTTCTCCTTGTTGCTTTCCTCCCTTATCAACAGTTTGCGAAAAATGTTGCAAGTGCAACCAACATCTTTATAAATTTATTGTCTCTGCCCTTACATGCAGCGATGCCAACTTAGTGCTTTTGGCACTATTTATAGTGCTTTTTGATGCCTCAAAACGCCAAAATTTTATCCTTTGTGCCAAACTAAGAAAAAGCACTACTTGGTGCTTTTTCATTTTTCGTTAGTGCCTTTAGTGCTTTTTACAATTTTTATTTTTTTCAATAATTTTTTAAAACTTTGATTATACAGAGGATGACTTAGATAAGATTTGCTATTTGGGGTACAATTTTAAGAAGGCCTGCAAAGATTTTAAGATTTCAAATGATAAAAAAAGTGATAAAAGATAGGTTATTTACGAGGTTAGAGCTAGGCTTCCTAGCAATTTGGAAATTTTACAAAACGTCACACTTTTTAGCGTTGACAACATATTAAGCAATCGTAATAAAAATTATGTATTTGTTTTCAGTAAACATTTTTTTAAAGATGTAGACACTGTTTCAAAAATAGAAAAAGGACGCAAAGACTTTAAAAACAAAAAAAGGGCCGTAACTTGATATAAGCAAAGTGTTTAATAAATTAAAAACAGCTGACAGAAAATGCTTTTATCACGAGCGTTGTGTAACTTGCCATTTTTCATGCGCTTTTTTTAAACACACGACACTCGTCTCCGATTAACCGCGTGTTGTACACTTCTACCTCTAGTGCTATTGCAAAAAGGTTGACTAAGTATCAGAATACAAACATACATGTTTTTCTATTTTGCACCTTATGTGTGTTCTTCATTCAGAAGCGTACATAGGTTAAAATAATTGGACAATATCATACGCCAATTGTTTTATTAAACTTTGGACGATTTTAATATAGAATTATTTAAACGATGAAATATAAGGTTTTTTATTAAAATAAAGAATGGTCGGTCATTGCAAATTTTCGATAGGTGCGATTTTTTCGAGTTACGAATATCGAGTTCGCACTGTATTACTTTGAAACTGTTTTATGGCCAATTCAAACTCAGCTGATGGTGATAAAAGTGATAATAATAATACATTTAAAAATGTTTATATACGAGTGTAAATATATTTTTTTATTATTAGTATTGTGGTTATTTTATTGAACTATTTATGGTTTTTAATCCAAATTTTTAATATTTTTAATTAGGCTTAAGTTCATTAAATTTAATTTTCATTAAATTATTTTTATGAAGAAAGGAATTTTACAACATGAAAATTAATTAAAATTTATTGATAATTTTTCATTCTTGACTCAATCTGGGCTCGAACCCAGGTGTTTACGGACAGGTTACCCTGACATGTTTCGATTGCAACCACTCAATCTCCTCAGAGGGCTTGCCGTTTAACACTCGCAGCCATCGACGACTGCTGACTGATTGAGTCAAGAATGAAAAATTATCAATAAATTTTAATTAATTTTCATGTTGTAAAATTCCTTTCTTCATAAAAATAATTTAATGAAAATTAAATTTAATGAACTTAAGCCTAATTAAAAATATTAAAAATTTGGATTAAAAACCATAAATAGTTCAATAAAATAACCACAATACTAATAATTGTTAAAAGCTAAGGCACGAGCTCTATGTTTGCATTTGTCCTTCAAGTTGTGCTGAAAAGGTCAAGAAGAATAAGAAAGACAAAAAAATGAAAAAAAAAAAAATATGTACTTTGAACTTCAAGAAGAATTCTTGACAAAAGTACGAAAAAAAAACAGAAGTAAAGGAATAACATGTTAAAATAAATTAAAATAGATAATCATTCAAAGCAAATTTCGATCTACCAAAGGTTGAATACAATTTGGTTTAAGGATTGATGTTTGACTAATGACGTCAGCAGTCGTCGATGGCTGCGAGTGTTAAACGGCAAGCCCTCTGAGGAGATTGAGTGGTTGCAATCGAAACATGTCAGGGTAACCTGTCCGTAAACACCTGGGTTCGAGCCCAGATTGAGTCAAAAATGAAAAATTATCAATAAATTTTAATTAATTTTCATGTTGTAAAATTCCTTTCTTCATAAAAATAATTTAATGAAAATTAAATTTAAGAACTTAAGCCTAATTAAAAATATTAAAAAAATATTTTTTTATTAAATTTAAAATGAAAATCGCTCATCAAAGCCGTCGACTTTTTTTATATTTTGGAGGTATGTTATATTTTGCACAGCCGAATGCAACTTGTTTTGGTTTAATTAAATTGTAAAAATGGCTTTGTGCTTTTTAACGCTTTTTTTGTTCGAAATAGTGCTTTTAGTGCTTTTTTTTAAATTTTAAAGTGCTTTTTGCTCTCAAAAAGTTGGCATCACTGCTTACATGTACATACACACATGTTTTTGTCATCAAAAAGAACAGTAAGCGTCGGGTGCAAAAAAAAACTATCAACCACTAAAAATGAACTGAAATTTGTTATAGACGGATTACAATTATGACCACCAACAATGTCAATAATGAGCCTACATACATATGTATATTATGCGTATAATAAAAAATCGCCTTGTGGCTGACCACATTGTTGACGGTGGTTATGGTCGCAATCGGAATTTTGTGTTTATTTTCATTGTTTGTCAATTCTTGAATTATTTTTGGCGTCATTTCATGTTGTGCGTTTAAAGTGAATAGGTGAAAAAAAGTACAGCCAAATTACACAACAAAAACAGTTTTTTGTTTTCAATCTTGAATACCCTGAAGAATCAGAGTTATTCTAGAATTTTATACAAAGTTGTATGTATGAAATTCCTCTGTCAAAAAATCTTCCAAAATTTGTACAATTAAGCATGAGCTATTACAATTAAACAAATAAAACAAGTTATTTTTAAGCCATATTTAAATAAAACATATATTTTAAATATTATTATTTTGCTTCATTTAACCATCCACTGAATTGATTTAACAAACTTATTCAATTAACAATTTGTTTGATTGAATAATTTGCGTAATTGAATTAAGAGTGTATTTCAAATACACTGTTTAATTTATTCAATTATAAATTTAATCGATTTAATGCAAAAATTCAATCACTGTTTTAATTAATACAATTATTAAAATAATTAATTTTCTGTATTGTAATCAATTACGTTAGTAATTCATTCAATTAAAATATTGATTTTTTTTTTTTTAATTAATTTGTTGATTCATTCAATTAAAATATTGTTTTAAATTAATAATTTTTTCAATTATTTTTGTAATTAAAATGCAAAAACTTTTTAATTGGAAAAAAATCCTTGTTTTGCAATTTTTGCAAATTTGAGTAATTGGTATAATCATTTCGGTGATAAGTGCAAAATTAAACAATTTTTTGCTTTTGTCAATTATTTTGGTGATCAAAACCGTTTTTTACTTAATTTTAGCAAAAATTTATCATTAACAGTCAATATTCGACGCACTATTGACGAAATGAGATCAGGTATACTCGAAAGAGTGGTTCAAAATTGGACCGACGGGTCATTCCATTGAATTTGTTGTGTTTTTTTGCCTCTAAAAAATCACCGCTTATATTAACTTGTTAAGAGTTATTAGTAGTATTTAAAAAAAGACAAATGTAAACAAATTTAAATGAAAAATTAGCCAAGAATCGCCATTAAAAATAGGACTAAAAAAATCACTAGAAAATTTACAAATACCATTTAAAAATGGCTTGTAAATGATCAGAAATAAGACTGAATCGAAACTGACTAGAAAAAAGGTAATATCTCACTCATAAGTAGGACACGTACGTAGGGTATGATTTTTTATGATCAGAACCGATCTCATTTATAAATACATATTTTAGTCGTCCAGAGCAGTCGAAAAATTACCGCAAAAATAGCTTATACGACATCATTTTCAATTTTCGTTTTCTTTAATAAATGTCTTTACTGGCAGCACTTGCATTCTCTAAATCTCTCCTAAAATGTCAAGGTCACATAAGGTACCGTTACGATTTAATAGCAAAAACAATTTAATCGTAAGCTACACCCTTCATATAAAATTTATATGATATCAAATAAAAAACCTTCTCCTGTTAAATATTGTTTTTGTCGCTAAAGCTTTTTTTGCGGTTATGACTCGATATGATGATTATAAAATGCTGGCTGGGTGAATACTAGGGTAATCATTTAACCGGGCTTTTGCTTTAATCGGTTAATCGCTCGATTAATTAACCGAGGTTTTGGATTAATCGGTTAATAATCGGTTAATGTTGTTTTTGATCGGTTAACCGATTAATAAAGTGTTTTTTTTATAAATAAGACAATTTCAACAAATAAAAATGCATAAGTTATTTATAATTTGGAGTTTATTAGTAAACAAAAAAAACAATAACATAACAAACATAACAATTCTTAAAAACGTGCAAACAAAAAAATAATTCATATATATGTGATACATATTTTTGGATTTATACACATTATCTATAAATTAAAAAATAAACTGTGAGATCATTTTTTTGGTTTTTTAATATTTTTAAGGAGATCTTAGGAAATAATCTTTAAGAAAAAGAATTTGGTTTAAATGATTAGGCGTTAAGCGATTCTTTTCTTTATTTTTAATAAAACTTGACTTGGAAAAAACTCTTTCACTTATCGTAGAAGTTGGAGATATCGAAAGCAATCCATAATACAGATTATCTAATTTTTCAGTCCTTTTCCTGGACTTATCTAATTTTTTAACATTTTTAACACTTCTAATTGTTTCAGTTAATTCTGTTAAAAGATTATTTGTGTTACCGTCGATTGTTTCTTCTGTTGAAGGGTCATCATCTGACTCATCCTGGCACAGCTCAGCACCGAACATTCTGCAAAAAAGTTTATTTCCGAATTCCTTAGTTTCGGTTTTTGTACTGTATTTCAAGAATGTATTGCTAGAAGGAAATATGCCTGAGTGGAGGTATAAAATAAGTGTATTTAAAACTTGAATTCGTCTCTCATTAAATCTTATCCTAAGATTTTTAATTAAATCGTTAGCAAAAGTGTTATTGGCTTTTATTAAATTATTAATCAAAAACTTAATAATTCCCTCAAACTCAATCAGAGTAGCAGAGTCTTTACTAAGCTCTTTTATAGCCACGTCCAAAGGCTTTAAAGTTTTACTTAAGTTTTCTAAAACTTGTATATCCGAAGAAGAGAAAAGATCTAAATCAAAATCAGCCAGAACATGATTCACACATTTATATATACGAAGAAAATTGTCTACCATTTTAAACAACGATGACCAACGATGTTTAATATCATGTATAATAGTATGTTCACATTTGGGTTTTTAAACGCGTTTAAGCAAAATGTTGATTTAGCTAATCAAAGCCGTTCACATTACATTTGAGATGATTAAGGTGACAGATGATTAAGAAAAAACACACACAAGCACACAAAAAAAACAACAAACACATTTTAATTTCTTTAAAGTATTAAAAATGGATAAAAACACTTTTATAAAGTTATCAGAAGATTATTTTAATCAATTTAATGATGAAATTGTGAAAATTTATGAATTATTTAAGGAAAAAACAATAAAAACATTAAGCAGACATCTTGGCCGGTTGTACACAATCGAGCGATTCTACATTATTAGGGTATGTTCAGTGGATTCTATGTGGTTTATGAAGTGATTTAGTTGTAATCATGTCGATTTGAAGTGATTAACAAATCACTTCAATGTATGGGTAATCATCTCGATTTTGAAGTGATTAGAGCTTAATCACGTTCGAACTGCTTAAACGCGTTTAAGAAGCCAAATGTGAACATACTATAAAGCTGAAGGTCCACACCATGCGTTTATGCGTCTGTCCTTTTTATGCATTTGACAAAAAAGTTGAATCAGTGTAATTGTATATGACAAGTTACACAACAAAATACAGAGAATGCATAGACGCATTAACGCATGAAAGTAGGTTTACTTTTTACTTTGGTATCCGTCGCATGTGTGGTGAAAAAAAGTCAGCTGTTATTGATGGCGATGGATGGTAATTCATATTTTATTTTCAATGTTATCGATAATTATGTTTGTGTGGTGGATTACTTTTTACTATGTTTTTGCATTAAAAAAGGTTTTTAATAAGAGAAAAAGCTTTCGTAATAAAGATTGTATAAACTTTAATGAATAAAATACATTAAAATAAATTTTTAGCACAATTTAACAAGAACAAAATTTACCATTCTAGTTATCGATTGCTTTTATCTACTGAGTGTCATCTTTGTTGTGTTTATTATTTTTTGTAACAAATGCCATGAATTGGAAACTTATTGATACCGTGAAAAATCACGAATATTTTTATAATAAAAGCTTACTTCCCTATGAATTCTATTAAATAAATTCTATTAAAATATCAATTACACTCTCAATTTCTTGCAAAAATGTTTTTAATTGTTAAACATATTAGCACAACAGCTGATAAAAAAAACAAATTTGGCGCATGAAACGCATTGCATGTAACTTGAATTTAGAAACGCATAAAATGCACAAAAAGTATCATACGCATCTACGCATGAACGCATGGTGTGGACCTTCAGCTTAAGGCGTAACTCTTTCCCTTCTTGCATCTTTACGTATGCTTGTAGTTTTTGGTGTTTCTCATTTGACTTATTAAAAAGTTTGCAGCACTTACGAACACGGTTAATATTTATATAAATTTCTGCTTTAATTTCAAACTCCGTTTTTATTTCAAACTCTCTATAATGGCCATCATCATCATCACTTTCGATTTCAAAATCACTATCTTCAAACTCACAATCTTCTTCTCTTTCATTTTGATATAGTACGGATATAGACAGCGGCGCCGTCGTGAGTAGAACACACAATGTGTTTATCAAAATTAATCCCAAATTCTTGCACTTTTTTTTCTATTGTGTCGGTAATGTTTGATGCTGTGCCTTTTTGCCTTAGCTCTTCTAATCCCAAACTGTAAATTTTAAAAGAGCTAGCTGTTGGGTCGTAATATCTGAGGGTAACGTTGATATATTTAAGGTAAGATATATCAGACCATTCGTCGACAATAATTGAGAAACGTCCTTTATTTTCTACCACTTTTTTAATATCAGCTATAAGTTCATCTTTTTTTGAAAAATAAAAATCGCTAAAATACTTCCATATTGTTCTTTCACTTGATGGCATCTTCAAGCCCTTAACGTTAAGCAGAGACAAAATCACTTTAGATTTCTTGAAACTTCTTACCGACATCCCATCCTCTGCCACACTTCTTGCTATTATTTCCTCCAGCTTATAGACCGAAGATGATTTGAAATATTTTTCCATTGGGCCACACACTTTTTTTGCTATATTTGATGTTGTTGGAATCTCATCTTCATCCAGTTTGCTGCTGTGGACCTTGCGGAGATGATAGGACAATGAAGAAGTTGATGAGCCGCAGCACTTTAAAACCTTTGGGCAATGCTTACATTTTGCTATTGTTTTGTCATTCTCGTCTTTACTAAAATACTTCCATACTAAACTCATTTTTACCTACAAAACAAAAAGTATTTAAATGAAGACCATTTTGTTTGTTATATTAAGCAACTAAAGTATCAACTTACATTTGTAAAATTATCTTCACATAGATTGTCATATAAGTTATATATTTTTCGCTTTTCTATGAATTTTAACTGCAAGAAAGCCAACAACGGCGCAAAATTAAATGAAACTTTTGGAAGCAAGCACTGGTTAATATAAATGAAGCAACCGCACAGATTTTTACCAGAAGAATATTAAATGTTTAAACAAAGACCTTTTTGTTTGTAATATTAAGTAATTCAAGAAGCAGCTTACACTTTTAAATTATTCTCAAACATAAAATTAAATATTTGTCGTTTTCTTATAAATGTTTTACTGCAAAAAACCAATTATGCAAATAATGGCGCAAAATTAAATGAAAACTTTTGAAGGTAAACACTTGTAAATTGAAAGAAATTTGTAAAATAATTTCACAACTATTACCCTTTGTATATGAGAAGAAACAAATAACTAAACACAACATATAAAAAGTACGTGAAACAAAAAGCTTTTGACAGCACCTTGTTTGTTTGTATGAAAACATATTTTCTAAGCATTACCTTTTGTATATGAGACAAAACAAATAATTAAAAACACAAAAAAATATGTTATAATACTACAAAAAACTAAAAAAAATTTGTTACATCGGTTAATCGGTTAATCGACTGAAATTAACCGGTTTAATCGTTAATCGAAAATTGCCAATTTTAAATTAACCGATCAGTTAATCGGGTAGTAATTAATCGGTTAACCGATTAACGGTTAACCGAATGATTACCCTAGTGAATACCTTAATTAAAAAAAGACAGTCAAGTCAGCCTGCCGAGTTTTGTTGTTGTTCGTTTTAACAAGTTTTTCTTGAAGAAAAATAATCAAATTTGTAAAAAATATATTATACCTATAGAATTTATGGCGAATTTAATACGTCATAGGTGTTGTAAATATATATTGCACGGTGGGAGAAGAGTTAAAAGAAAATATTTAGAATAAGTCATATGTGTCTTTGATATTACACGGTGACAGAAAAGAATTAAATGCAAAAATATTTATTTAGATTTATGTATATCGATGACTTAATAAAAGAAGCCGTAACTCATTTTAATAAAAAAAATTTTTGTGTTTATTCAGGCAGACAAATGCCAAGTGCCACTTCCCAGTAAAAAATTTTAAGGTTTTCGGAGCAAGAAAAGTACAAGAGCGCTGATATATGCGCTGGCTATTACATACTACTTAGAAGCAACAGGGAAGCGAAAACCATTGAAGTCAATTTTTAATATAAGTAAATGAAAATTATTTAATAGCTTCGCATAATCTCTTATTAGTAAGCAGGTTGTAAGGGAGTAGTTGAAATGATTATTTTAAAGAAACAATTTACGACCAAAGTTCAAAGTGCTTCTGTTAATCCCTTACATGGAAGCACGTTGTATTGCAATGATTTCAAAATGTGTTTACGATTATTCCCGACATGTAATCGAAAACAAGAGATGCTTAAAATTACTTCTATTTAATTACGCAATCAGTCAGCAAATTGTTTTTGAGCAGAGAGGACGCAAGCAAATTTTTGTGTGGTCAATTACTAGATTTGTTGTTGTTTTCTTTATAATTTGCGTATAGTTTCGTTCTATTTTAAAAATTACATATTAACTGAGTTGTGTGTTTGTTTTGCTTTTTGTTCTTTTGCATAAGTTTTTGTGTTGTGCTTCTTGTATACAGTATAGAAGCAATTAATCAAAGGTATGAAAGCTGCGGTTTTTGGAAGCTATTCCTTCACGGAATAATGTAAGCCATGAAAAACGCAGTGATTTTACAAAAAAGTAGTGCTTCCAAGTGGGAATTCGCCATATAAAAATCATGCCTCTTGTAAGCAGGTTTGTAAGGGGGAATTGTGCTTCTCTCCCTTACAAACCTGCTTACCAGTAAGCACCATTTTTTACTGGGTTAATTTAAAATTTTAGGAAGCTATAGTTTTAAATTTTTAACATCTTTATATTAAAAATTGCATTCAAACTTTTTATACCCTCCACCACAATTAGTTGTGAAGAGGGTATATTCAGTTTGTCATTCCGTTTGAAACTTTTTTACTATTCATCTCAGACCCTATAAAGTATATATATTCTGGGTCCTTGAGTAATTTTAAGTCGATTTAGCCATGTCCGTCTGTCCGTCTGTTGAAAACAAGCTCACTTTCGAAAAACTCAAAAGAAATCAACAAACTTGGTGCCAAATTGCTTGTAGTTATCCTAAGCAGTTTGGGATTGAAATTCAGCAAAATCGGTTCAATAGGATCTGAGCTATGAATCAAAATGTGGAACCAACACCTAAAAAAAATTGATAATTTTGTTACAAAAACTAACGTAAATGGTGGAAAAATGCACAGAATGATATAAGATTTCGCAACAATTCGTTTTATTCAACTGGAAATCACGCTGTGAAATTTCGTGAAGATCCGTCAATAATTTACCCTAGGCCCCATATAAGCCCTACTCCCGGAAAACAGTATATTAAGTCTAAAACCCTAACTAACAATGCTATCATTACAAATTTTGGAAAGTCACAGTTACATAGGACTAGAAATTTAACTGTTAAGTTTCGTGAAGATCGGTCCATAATTTACCATAGGCCCCATATAAAACCTACTTCCAGAAAACAACTTAGTACGCCTAAAAACGTAAAAAATAATGCTATCATAACAAAATTTGGTACATCAAAGTTTTATTGGACAAGAAATAAAATTGTGTTATTTCGTGAAGATCGGTCCATAACTTACCCTGGGCCCCATATAAACCTTACTCCCGGAAAACAGTTTAGTACGCCTAAATCCGTAAAAAATAATGCTATCATAACAAAATTTGGTACAACAAAGTTTTATAGGACAAGAAATAAAACTGTTTAATTTCGTGAAGATCGGTCCATAATTTACCCTGGGCCCCATATAAACCCTACTCCCGGAAAACAGTTTAGTACGCCTAAATCCGTAAAAAATAATGCTATCATAACAAAATTTGGTACATCAAAGTTTTATAGAACTGGGAAAAAGACTGTGAAATTTCATGAAGATCGGTCCATAATTTACCCTAGGCCCCATATAAACCCTACTACCGGAAAACAGTTTAGTCGCCTAAATCCATAATTAATAACAAATCGTCACAGTTTAAGATAATAATAACATCATACAGATATTACTCTTTAAACATTCGAACTGTCGGTGGAGGGTATCAAAGATTCGGCACAGCCGAATATAGCACTCTAACTTGTTTTTCTTTAATTTTATGGATTTCATGAAGTTCTTTTCATCTCCTGCAAACAAAAAAAAAATCGGTTTACGCCTTTTTTATATTAAGCCACCGATATGTAAAATTTATACTTAAATAAATAAATAAAATAGTTTTTATATGTGTGCAATATGTTTATAAGATCTTAATATAAACTAGTAAAAAAGCTTGGCCGGGAAGCCCAACCGTACCCTACACAACTGACTGAAATCTATATGGGCTAAAATGGTCCTTTTAGCATACTATTTTGTTAAAAAGCTTAGATTTATGTGTTTTTATATAATTTTTGGTTTTTATTCGGAAAATATTTTCAGAAAATCCCATGTAAAATATTTAAAGATTTCCGGAAATTTTTTTAATTGTTCTTACTAAGTTTTTTGCCTTTTTGTGACATTAACTGGCACTAACTTTCTGTTTATCAATGTCTAGAAAATATTAAAGAACATCTTTGCATCAAGCTCAGCAAATTAAGAAGCTAAACTTTGTTTTCATTTGCGAAAAAAGAAAGGTCTAGTTATCAACCATATTTTAAAAAAAATCCAAAGTTTAAACAGCTTTTCAGCAATATAAAAATGAATAAGGAAAAAATTATAGTTTAAGGATTGATGTTTGACTATTGACGTCAGCAGTCGTCGATGGCTGCGAGTGTTAAACGGCAAGCCCTCTGAAGAGATTGAGTGGTTGCAAACGAAACATGTTAAGGGTAACCTGTCCGTAAAAACGCCTGGGTTCGAGTCCAGCTTCAGTCAAGAATGAAAAATTATCAATAAATTTTAATTAATTTCATGTTGTAAAATTCCTTTCTTCATAAGAATAATGTAATGAAAATTGAATTTGATTTAAATTTGGATTAAAACCCATAAATAGTTCAACAAAATAACCACAATACTGATTATTGTGTAAAAATCTTAACGTGATTGTAACGACTTTGGGGAGAAGACATAATATTTGACTTATTGTCAGATATAATCTTTGCAAAAAGTTTAACATTATGAAACTGGAGTACCAAATCTTTAGAATCCTGTCATTTTTATCACGATTTTTTAAGATCGCTTGCGATACGATGACGAGGACCTAAGATAATGCCAAACATTTTTTAAGAAAATGCAAGCTGAGCGACTTTTTCCGAACTCTAACGTCAGAAATATAGTTAAAACAATACAAACGAGTTAATTTTTACTGATTTAGCACGTTTTAATGCATAACATTGCTATTGGTTGCTAAAAATAAATTGCAATGAAAATTTTCCAGATATTCCGGGTTATTCGAAAAATAAGACACTTCCACTACATACATATATTGCAATAACTTAAAAACGGCGCACCATATTTACTTGAAAAATCCCAAATTCACTTACAATATTACCTTTTAGCCGTGCTTACATTGTTTCTAAATTTGCGCAGTAGTTGCAGAGATATCGTTGAAGTTTTAAGAAATATAAAAAAAATAAAAATTCTTCTTATTTAAAAGTTCATCAAAACTTAATATTTTTTAGAACCACAATACTAATTATTGTTCAAGCTAAGGCACGAGCTCTATGTGTACATTTGTCCTTCAAGTTGTGCTGAAAAAGGTCAACAGAAAAAAGAAGGACAAAAATGAAAACGAAAAAATGTACTTTGGACTTCAAGAAGAATTCTTGACAAAAAGTACGAGAAAACAGAAGAAAGGAAAAAACATGTAAAATCAATTAAAATGGATAATCATTCAGAAAAGCAAATTACGAACGATTGATGTTAGACTATTGACGTCAGCAGTCGTCGATGGCTGCGAGTGTAAGACGGCAACTCCATCTGAGGAGATCGAGTGGTTGCGATCGAAACATGTCATGCTAACCTGCCGGCCAGGGCTCGAGCCCCGGCCACGGTCAAGAATGAAAGATTATCAATAACAATTTTAATTGATTTTAATGTTGTAAAATTCCTTTCTTCATAAAAATAATTTAATGAAAATTAAATTTGATAAACTTAAGCCTAATTAAAAATATTAAAAAATTTGTATTAAAAACTATTAACAGTTCACCAAAATAACCACAATACTAATTTTTTAGACCAATATTTTGGGCAGCTAAAAAAAGTTATATAACGGGACAATGTTTCTCTAAGTTGTTTTGGAAGTGTCAAATAAAATAGAACTTCCGAAAGCGATAACTGTAAAACTAGCTGTCATAGAAATGAAGTGTGTTTGAATTTAATAATTTGGAACATGGTGACTTTCCACTTATTTCCAAATTTCATACTTATTTCTGGCTTAAGGACTTTTTTCTTAACCCAATTACAACTACATTTAGAGTTCACAAAAAATCGACTTATTGTAGTCGGTAAAGTAAGAAAAGATAAACGCACTGTTTATTGTTGTTGTTTTTGTTTAAGCTTTTATATTGTTACAAGTAAAACTGAGGTTTATAATTCTTATTCATTTAACAGTTTTATTTGTTTAATATCGTAAGTTTTTCTAAAATCTTTGTATGAAGTTTCCTGACTATCTAATGTCTGAAATATATTCAAAAGAATATAAAGGATTAAATTTTTACTGATTTAGCGCGTTTTAATGCATAAAGTTGCTATTGATTGCTAAAAATCTAAAAAATTTTGAGTTCGACTCGTACTAAAGTAAGTAGAAAAGACCTAAATTTAGAATGCGTTTTTTTCTTTCTGTGTAAAAAGCTTTTATTAATTCTCATGTATGCTTTTTTTTGTAGCCAAAATTTGTTACAATTTATGTCAATTTGGTACAATTATGCCATTGAATCTGTCTGGTATTTTTTCGAAATTCGGCTCTTTTGTGGAGTAAACGAAAATAACTGAATTTAATAAAATAACTGAATATTCCTTTGTTTTTACGGAACATGGAGTTGAATTTTTCACAGTAAAAATTAAATGAACTTTTCGTTAAAAATAAATAAAAAAATAAGTAGACTGGGTTTTAACTGAATTTTCACTTATTTTATATTACAATTTCAGTTAACTTTATGTACCGAATATTTTGAGTGTATGTACTTATATGAGAGCTATTATCAAATATGGACCGTTCCCGTAAAATTTAGTTGCATGATTACGGTTGTAATTATATATTTCGGTTTAAACTTGATTCAAATACCAATATTATATAGTACTTGAATAGCTGTAGCCCAAAGGGCCCAAAGCAATGTATAAAAAGATCGCCCAAACACACACAAAAATCGCCGATTGTAAAAAATACCCAAAAAAATAAAAATGGCATTTTTTTTTTATACACCACAGTATACAAGAGCCAGTTTTTGTAAGTGTACCCTATTTGGCATCCATGGGTAATTATGTCGATCGGTATACTTGCAGGTGGGTCTATGGCCAATATTTTAAGGTGTTACAAACATCAGCACAAATGAAAAATACGCTCTTTACTATTATGGTATGGGTACAAATATGTAAAATCACCCCTTTTTTATAAATCTTACTTAGTTTTATTCATTTATAGGTTTTAAGGTTAGCGTCATATGGCCGAAATTTAAATCCAAAATCTCAAATTCAGAAATCCCGAATCGCTCACAGAGGCTTCTCTTCAATTACGGCCTTCGGTTGGGAGCAGGGCCAAATTCAGCAGGTTAAGTAGATAATAGATAGATGTTCAATTTTAGGATTTTCGAGTTATGCATTTTTAATTCGGGATTTAATTGAATAATTATATAAAATCAAAAGTTATTTTACTAGCTTTTATAGCCGTAATTCTTTACTATTTCATTGAAGAATTTATTAAAAAATGTTTCTCAACTATGGTAAAAGTTACAAAAAATCGACAAAAATATGGGTTTTATTTCTTATACAAAATCACTAAAATTTGTATGGAAAATGAATGAGGGATTCTTCAGATATTGCTTTGGGCGATTGTTTTCGGC
The DNA here is from genome assembly GCA_930367215.1 of Pollenia angustigena. NCBI lineage: Eukaryota > Metazoa > Arthropoda > Insecta > Diptera > Polleniidae > Pollenia > Pollenia angustigena. The sequence goes on along the minus strand of OV884057.1, from coordinate 178,936,142 downwards.
TATTTGCCTACAACCTTTTTAAATTAAGTTCAAATACCAGTAAAATAAGACAGAAATGCTCCAAACCAAAATTTTTGTATGGGGGTTTGGTGAAATCATGAACCGATTCTCCCAAGCCAGTAATAGCTTATGTAGGGAACTTCATAAAATAATCTTAAAAAATTTTGTAAGCAAGATTTTCATGAATAAACAGAAAGTGATCGGTATTCTAGTACCAGTACACTGATAGAAAAATGCATCTTCATATTGACATTAGGATTGTGACATCAATGTTACTACAAATGACATCAATGATGCAAAAAGTAACATAAATCCAATGGCTAACGTCTTCGTACAATTTTGTCATTTTTTACGTGTCATCTATTTTATGACTATAGTAACATCAATTCAATGCCACATTTTGTATATTATTAACATTATTTTCATGATTACAATGTATTATAAGCAAAGGTAGTAATTCAACAAACGTAAAACAAACATATGTAACGGGTAAGTAAATAAAAATATTCTCTCCCTTTGACTTAAGTCAATTCTAATGATTTTGACTTAATGACAAACTGTCATAAAATTGATGATCATGTGTCCTTTCTTCGTTGTTACTGCGTCATCGCACTGATGACATGTTCGTCATTTCTGTGATGCCGATGTGTCATCCCATTGATGACATAATTTAATTTTTACCCCGATGATATTTTGGTCAAGTGATGTTAAGGTTGACATCACCAGGATGAAAAGTGTCATGGGGTCAAAAACGAAGACAGTTGTCATAGTACTGATGTCAAAATACATCATCGTTATGACGCCTTTTCTATCAGTGTACTAATTTTATACGTTAGAAACCTTAGCACAATGGCATATACCCACTCTTTCTATGTATATTGCCGTACTTAGAAAAAGTTTAAAAATGAAAATTTAAATAATCTCTTTTATAATTAATGAGTAGAAAATTATAAAGGGAATTTATTGGCATCAAAATTAAAAAAAGGCAGTAAGTGAAGTAAGAGACAACAATTTCTTTCGGCTTTAGATTTATGGGAAAATTTACGCAAACCCTACCTTTGTCTAACATAATATGACTTCCTTATTAAAATGATTCTAACAACCTTCAAACCACTGTTTTTTTGTAAATAGTCAATATCACTATCGTTATTTTAAGCATTTTAACTAATATGAGCTATTTTATTGATAAATATTACTATTTTTATGCCATTTTCATACGTTCATCTTATGTATATTTATATTTGAATATAAATATAAATTGTGAGCGAACAATGAAGTGTAGAAAATGTTGTTAATAAATGTTTTGATCTGTAAACAATACAAAATAATTGATGGCAAGAATTTAAATTGACACATATGATATGATAAAACAATACCAATACTCGTACTTACGAGTAGAATTGCAGCAACAAAAATAGAAGGGTGCGTTCGCATGCTCCTTCGATAAAGCAAATTGAACGAAGATTATTAAGAAATAAAAATGCAGGAACGTATTTATTGGTAAGGATAATATTAAGAAGGGCCGAGATGTAAGAATGTGCTAACCACTTCTGCTAATTGGGTTTTACATTGTACAGGATGGCGCTTAAGTAATGTTTTTATTTTTTTTTAATGAATAGCTTTTTTCTTTCTGACTTTATTTAGTGCTGCCATTTATTAACATTTAGATAAGAGCTTGAAAATACGTTCACATTAAGTTTTGATAACATTGTGCAATAAAAAAACCAGCCTCAATACTTGCAACGCGAAATGAAACTAGAATATTGGTAGAGAAAATCTTCCAAAGGGTATTGAAAAGTTAGCTCGGGTTCCCGAAATATGGGCCCCTAAAGTTTTTAAATTTTTTGAAAAGGCGTTCGGTATAAGTCAAAAAAATATATTAAATGTTCTTCTGGGTTAAAAAAATAATTGCAGATGTCTTCAGTAGAATCGTATGGCGATTCTTTTCTTAGAATATATTAACCCTCTAACACTCATTTTAAGGGGTAATTTTTGTCATTATTTCGTCATACAAAAGTTAACTAAAACGGCACTTTAGAAGGTTAAAATGTTCCACGAATATTTTCTGCATGTAATTTTACTAGGGGTCTTGTAAGACCAAATGAAACGGTATTTCGAGATATTCAAAAATTTCAACGCCGGAAATTTCGAAAATCCGTTCTACATACATTGCACGAAGTTTTGGTCTTAAAAGACCCCTAGTAAAATTGGATGAAGAAAAGGTTCGTGGTATAGTTTAACCCTCTAAAGTGCCGTTTTAGTATACTTTTGTGGGGAAGTTGAAAAAATTACAAAAATTACCTCTTAAAATGAGTGTTAGAGGGCTAATATATTTTAAGAAAAGAATCGCCATACGATTCTACCGAAGACATCTGAAATTGTTTTTAAGCTCAGAAGTACATTTAGTATATTTTTTTTTGGCTTATACCGAACGCCTTTTTAAAAAAATACAAAAACTTTTGGGGCCCATATTTTGGGAACCCAAGCTAATTAGCATACACCTTACCCTTCAGGTAACCCCAAAGAAAAGTATCGAGAGCGTTAAATCGGACGAACGTAGTAGTCGGTTAAAATCAGGAAAACGCGGTATTATTCAATCGCCAAATCTAGCGCAGGAGAGCCATAGTTGGAGGAGCTTTAGCTCAATAATGTTGGACCCACTATTCTGGATTATTCTCTGCCTCGAGACTAAAAAAATTTTCAATTATATGCCATTCACACTAATTTTCAATCTTTTTTGAAAAAAAAAAATGGTCCAATAGTCTCTTCTGAAGTTATTCCACAACATACTGTGCATGTCATTGTGTGCATTTGATGTTCGGATAAATTATAACTGCCGTATTCATAAAAAATTAAAATAGATTTGGCTTGTATTTTAAGAAAAGTGTTTATGAAAAAGAATAAAGTAAATTTAACTGCCTATTTCCGATGTGCGAAAGAGTTCTTTCTTTCATACAACTACATTTAAAAAAATAAAATTTTTAAAATTTGTTTTTGTTTTAAATGTAATTGTTCGAAAGAAAGAATTCTTTCGCATATCGGAAATAGGCTATAAGACTTTTTACCTAAGGCCCCTCCAAATTTTAAAATACGCATAAATCCTTCTATTTATTTTACTAAACAAATTATTACATTTAAAAAATTATGCATACATTTTGTTAAAAAGCAAAATAACAAACGCTGTACATTGCATGTTTATATCGACGTTTCTTGCAAAGAAATGTTGAAAAAAATTGTACGAACACCAGCAACAAAAGCGTTGTCGGTTCGAGTTGTTTTCACGCATTGTTTCAGACATTTTGATTTTCAACTCGTACGCTGGCTCATGCGAACGTATGAACAAACGATGAATTTAACAGCAACAAAAAATCAACAATAACAACATGTCGATAAATGTTGATGCGTAAAATGACACTTGGCGCCAATATAGAGAAACTGCATTTAAAATGACATTTAGTAAGACGTTTAAATGACAATAAGAATATTTATTACAGTGGCCATGAGAATGTTGTCATTATCGTTATTCTTGCCATTGTTGTTGTTTCATTTTCGTTTTTTTTTTGTTGTTTATTTTAATGAAATTTAATGTTCAATATTTTCCTGAAAATCAGCCAAACATTGTTTATAAACGCAGCAAAATGAGTGTGATGATTTGTTGATTCAATTAGTTAAAAGATCAAGAAGAAGAAAAAAAACGTTTAACATAAAGTTTATGATTTGCTTTTTAAGGGGAAGGAGAAAGAAAGCGAAGAAAAGAATGCTTAGAAAAATTTTGTTTTATTATCTTTCAAACATTTTCTTAAAGCATTTTTTATTAAAAATTTAAATTTTATGTTGATTAGTTTAAATACTGATATAAATCGTGTATGGGTTATGACGACTTGTGTAAACTTCTTCTTCTCTTCTTAATTGCCCATTCGATTTCCGAATGTAAGAGGACGCATAATTACTAATTCACGTTTTCAAAGACAAATTACATTGCGTTTAATGTTTTTACAAATTGTTCATAAAATTACTAAATACGTCTCTATTTCATGCAGATTCTCTGCGCTCTCGAATTCTGTTCACTGTCGAATATTTTGAAGCCAAGACATCTCGTATCTGAATCTGGTGACTTTTACTTCACTGTTGGCTTGAACAATTATCTGCACTAGTGTCCACAACGTAACAATTTTTGCACTTTATTTGATCATGTTTTGAAGAATATTGTAATTATATGACATTAACTTTGATTTAACGTCAAAAATAAAAACAGACGAAAATTTTGGACACTTGCAGCATTCTAATTTGCTAAAATTTGATCAGCATATAAAGTGTTCAAAAATAATTTTGCCTTCGAAATTATAGTAGCTCCAGCTACCGTGAGAAGTTACCCATCAAAAAGAATAAAAAAGAAATGAAATTCTTCCCCAAAAAAAAAATCCAATTTAATTTTGATAGACACGCAATTACTTAAATAAAAAAAAAAATAAATAAAATAATAAAAATAATAGACCCCCAAAAAACTTGATATACGCCACCGCATTTTTTTTTTTTTTTTTTTTTTTTTTTTTTTTTTTTTTGTAAGCTACAATTGTGTTCATACTCATCAAATTCTCAGTCATTAAAATTTTAAATGCGCAAAACAAAAAACATACTAAATCAAAAACCTGCCAACATTAAATCATATTTCAAATTCTCTCACGCATAAATCTCGTCCTTTTGTTCTAAACATTCGGACACATTGTAGCCACATTTCACAGTCATATCAGAACTGTATTGCCCCTGGCATGAATCAAATCAAGGCTTTTTTATGTCCATTTTATGATTTCTTTGTTTCTAAATTCATAATTATATGGTTTGCGATTCATTCGTTTTTCGATTGCAAGTTTTTGTAAGTCTTAGAGATGTGTGTGCAAATTAATTTGTTTAAAATGTTGCATTTATTTCGGTGAAATTGGTTTCGAAATATAAAAATAATTTTTTAAATGACCCACGCATTCGTTTGGCTAATTGTGGGGGAGTTGAACATTTCATTAGATAAAATAACTGTTTTATTATTCTCAATTATTGGATGCTGAACTAACGGTTTGTAAAATTTAAGAATTTAAAATATTTTTCTATACAATTTAAAAGACGAAGATAGCTGGATATTAAGAGATATTTAAGCGTTTTAATTATTTGTCTGCACGGTTTTCGTAGCATAAGAAAAGTAGTACAAATAATTTTAAATGAAAAGCAAAAGAAATATTTAGTTAAAATTCGTTGTACGAAAATATAGACAAAAAAAGAATAATTTAAAGAGAACTATAAGGAAAAAAGAGTCTGACACTAGAATAGTAGACTGAGTATTCGAATGTGTACGATAGTAGACTACAATTATGACAAAGTCTAATGGCCATTTTCTCAATGTATCGACAAACTGTCTGTTACTTAATGTCAACATAAATTTATTGGAACGCTAAACTGTCCGTTAACGATTTTGGGTTTCTCATATACTGACAAAAAACATTGTTTTCAGGTGGCAACGCCACTCAAAATACATGTAAAAGTTGGGAGTCAGCTGATTGAATTTATCTGTACGACAAATAAAAGGAAAATAAATAAATGGCAGATGAGTGCCGGTTAGCTTTGCGATAAAATCGAAGCAAATGAGACATTGAGAAAACCAAATTTCTTTAATGTGCAGTTTTTCGATGGGAAACAAGATAATTGCCTAATGAGAAAATGGCCATAAGTATAACACGTTAGTCTAGGTTTAAAAGTATTTCTTTCGAAGGCATATTCATGTTATGCGGCGGTAGAAATACTAAAATAATACAAAAACATGCATTGTTATTGTTATTACTTGGGATGAGATTTTCATGCACAAAAAAATCCAAAATATGCACTAAAAAAATAAAAAATATGCACTAAAAACTTAAAAAATTTCTGCGGCGAAATGTGATTTTATAAATTTATGTAATAATTCTCTAGGTGTAAATGCAAAGGTTGTTAATGCCCGCTCGCTTCCTTCTATAAATACGTTTTTACCCTAGAAACTAACCTGCAAGCTGTCAATGTTCTTGAAGCAAAAAATAAAATAAGAGGAACTAAAATTTTCATCCAGAAAGATTACACTAAGGAGGAACAGAATACGCGGTATAATCTAAGACACATCAACAAAAGCATTTCAAAATACAACATGAACATAACAGTATGATTAGGCGAATTTTACACTTACATTAACGACAAAAAATATACTTGGGAGGATGGGAAATTAGTTGCGCTCTCAAATACTGATGCTGAAACTCTGAGAAACCTACTTATAAAAGCAAATCTCTCAACTGCGGTTATAGTGAAGAATCGTAGCACCAATAAACACATATCGCTTACCTCTGATAATGATAACATGAACGCACAATAGCAAAATAATATATGTCATGTATTGTCTTACAACGTTGCAAACTTAGCTAATAGTATTAATTTTGGAAACTTTATTACCTATATAAATAAATTTGAAATATTTTTCTTATTTGAAACACATGTTCTGGCAGACAAACAAATGTTTTTCTCAAATTTTTTGTCTAACTACAAATTACATTGGATTGAAGCTGTTAAAAACAGCACGTTCGGCCGCGCTAGTGGTGGATGCCTATATGGTTATAAAAGAGAAGTAGAAAAAGTACTAAATCTGACATTTTTATATATTACTGATAATGATGTATTAACACTAAACCGAAATAGCAATATTTACTACTTTATACCAAGATATCTTAATTGTACTAACTGGAATGTTGATTTTGAAATTTTTGAAAAACTTTTAACCGATCTTTGCCCTTCAAACTACTGCATAATTGGTGATTTAAATGCTCGTATTGGCTTAGAACAACAAACATTAGATTCAAATTTACTTACTAGCCTACCTCAAATAAACCCAATTAGGTGCACTAAGGATAGTGTTATTAACGTAAAAGGGAAAAAATTAATGGATCTGGTCGAAAACATGGGGGGTATAGTGCTGAATGGTAGAATTGATGGTGATGTAGATGGTGATTTAAGCTTTTATGGTGCTAGAGGAAGCACTTTAATCGACTATTGTATTTGCTCACATGAGTTCCTATTGATTGTTGAAGATTTTGAAATTGCTTGTAAACCTTATTCTGACCACATGCCTCTAAAACTTACTATTAAGATTCCTTCAACAAATACCCCTAATAAACATAATTTATATCCACAAAGAATACATTGGAATAAAAATCACTTAGCTAAATATAATGAAAATTTAAGCCAGCTCTGCACTTCCCCCCCTTTACGCCAAACTGAAACAGTTGATGACTTACTACTAGGTATTAGAAGAAAAATATTAGATGCTACAGTTAAAACTAAACCGAAGTATAATTTTGAGCCACAGCAAAAATGGTTTAACTGGAAATGCGCCCGTCTCAGAAAAAATATGTATAAAGCTAAGATCCCACTATCGGCTCAAATAGCACAATCTGTGACGATTTTTATCGTGCTATATCGGCACACATTAAAAAACTTTGCACAATTTTTTCTTAGGTGGTCCCATTATCGTCGCACATTGTGACAATTTTGTTCGGTTCAAATCGGCCAAAACTCAATTGCGACAATAATCGGTACAATGCGGTCACACTATCGTGCTATTTGGGCAAATTAAATGAAATGTTTTTGTTTATTTACTTGTTGGCAGACATAATTTTACTTTAGAAATTGGCAAAATTCTCCGTCCGAATATCAAATTATGTTTCCTAACAATTTTAAATAATATGTTAATATATGTATAATAAAAAATATATTCAATTTCATTTAAACTTACTGCCGTTGTTCTTTTTTTTTTTTTTTGTAATTGTTGTTTTGTAAACAGATGTATACAAACCAGGGATGGCAACATCGATACAACTGCAATGTTTTGTTTAAAGCGAATTGTTTTCTTTCATTTAGTAGTACAAATGTACTATTTAACGTTTCAATACATAAATAATAGATAAAACAAATGTAATTTTGGTACAATTAAGCTCAAAAAAGTAAAATTTTAGTAGCCAGTTTGTGCAATTTAAAAATTTCGTTTTGCCATCCCTTGTATCGGCGCTGATTGGCGACTGTGATCGGCACACAAGTGGCCGATAAAAATCGGTACATATTAAACAATTTGATTGCTCCACATTGTGCAAAATAGTGTTCACATTATCGGCGCATCTAGGTTAATTTTGATTGTCCACAGTCAGCACAATTTCGGCACAGATTGTTGCATATTAAAACATTTTGACCGTTCACACTATCGGCACATGAAATACGCCAAAAATTGGTACATTGCGCCGATAGTGGGATCTTAGCTTTACAGCCTTAAAATGTATCGCAAAACTCATACCAATACAAATAAACTGAAGTATATGTCCGCCAAAGCAAAATACCTTATAGCATGTCGGAACAGCAAACTACAATACTATAATTCAAATCTAGATCAACTTAATCAAATAAGTTCCAGTAAACAATGGTGGAAATTAACGAATAGCTTAAAAACTCGGTTATATACAGTACGTGGCAATTTAAATGCAGACGACTTTTTTCAGCACTTTAGCAGTATTTCTGAGAACAGTGGCCCCATAAGCACGTTTTACTAGTGTTTGCCATACAATATAGACCCATTTCTTGATTCACCGTTTGAACTCCATGAGCTCGTTTTTGTTTTAAATGGTCTGAAGGAAAATAAAGCACCTGGGCAAGATGGTATCAGTTACGAATTTTATAAATACGCCCCTTTTAACTTTATAAATGAACTTCTGTCAGTCCTGAATGTAATATTTCTTACAGAAAAGATCCCAGCTAGCTTCAAATCTTCGATTCTCATACCTCTTTTTAAGAAAGGTGATCCTAACTGCCCCGCTAATTATCGTGGTTTGTCACTTATCAATACAGTCTGTAAAATCTTTTATAGTATGCTTTTGAATCGTATCACTGACTGGATCGATAAAAACAATGTTCTTAATGAATACCAAGCTGGATTTAGGAAAAATTATTCTACTATCGACAACATATTTAATATTGTTAATGTTGTTGTTCATCTGAATAAATTACTTGGCAAAAATACCTATACCTTCTTTGTTGATTTTTCCTGCGCTTTTGACTTGATCCCAAGAAATGATTTATTTTATAAACTGTCAACTATGGGATTGTCTGCGAAAATATTAAGGATACTAATAAACTCGTATGAAGACATTACTAGTCAGGTTCTGTTTAATAACACTTTTTCAAAATGTCTTAAAGTAAAACTTGGTGTCAAACAAGGATGTATACTGAGTCCAATTTTGTTCGCTTTATACTTAAATGACTTAGCCGATATTCTCCCTGGTGGTGTGAGTATTGAGGACTTTAATGTAAAAATACTCTTGTATGCTGACGATATTGTATTAATTTCGGATTCTCAGGATTTCCTTCAAAATATGATTAACTCTCTGAATACTTATTGCAACTTGTGGCATTTAAAAGTTAATCTGGCTAAATTAAAAGTCCTAGTTTTTCGTAGTGGCACAAGGTTATCAAAAAGTTTAAAATGGAATTACGGTGAACACGTTATTGAAATAGTAAACTCATATAAGTATTTGGGTATTGACCTCTGCTTTAATTTATCGTTTCAAAATCACTTGGAAAGAAAACTAATAACATCAAAAATGGCGATTGCCTCATCATGGTCTAAATATATCATACATCCAAAAATCAGTAATAAAAATAAACTCAAAATATTTAATGCTGCTTCTCGCTCAATAATGTTCTACGGAGCCCAAGTATGGGGTTTTAAAAAATATGATTCAGTAGAAAAATTATTCCTTTTTTCATAAAGAAGATGCTCCTCCTGCCTAGGAACACTCCAAACTACATGCTCTTCCTAGAAACAGGGCTTAATTCGTTGTTCTTGGAGACCTTAAAACTACATTTCAATTACATCAACAAAATACTCAATTTACCATATAATAGGTTGCCGCGCCGGTTGGCCGAAATTATAATTGGCAAACATACGTTCTGGGCTGAGGAATGGACGGACTTGTGTTCCAAAATAAATTATACTACACCCAATAACACTGTTCCTCTATGCAAATACAGCAAGTCTATTTTACTGCTAGTTAAAACATATGAAAATTCAAACCTCGTCTCCGATGCAAGAAACTCTCAGTTTCACGACTTATATTCTCAGCTGAACTACTCCTTGCTTGAAATTAATTCCTTAGATCTGCCGACTCGTGCTACAAGTCTACTTATAAAAGCAAGAGGTGGTCTTCTAGATATAAATGCTAGAGCTTTCCGAAGCACGTCAATTGGTCTCTGCACAATTTGTAACCTAGATGCAACAGAAAACACTCTACATATTATTGGTATTTGTCCTGTTTACAATGGATATCGAGTTAAATATTTTAATCGATCACAATTCAACTTGGAGGAAGTCTTGGACATTCTTAATGGCCAAACTTACAACTACAACACCCTAATTACCTATTTAGATACTTGCTTAAAATACAGAAAATTTATAATAAATGAATTTGCATAATCTAAAACTCTTGTATAATCTAATACTCTGTAATCGTATACATCATTTAACGTAATGAATTTCTTGTAAAACCAAAAATCTACTATGTTAAGCCATCTATAGATAAATATTATACATGTATATATTAACTCCTGAATTACGTATAACTTCAAATATCTGTAAATACATACATACATATATTTTATCTATCTATTAAATAAATAAAAAAAAAACTTAAAAAATTTCCATAAAAAATCGTTTTTTTATTTTTCTAAAAAAATAAAAATTCAGCCATTTGTTATTCAAATATCTTGAAAAAACTTAAGTAACTTATTTAGATTTTTGTTTATTTAAATAAATATGTACTGTCTTGTTAAAAGCAAAGCTTTGTCTTTGAAGAATGCCAATGCATTTTGAACAAATTTCTTTTTCCGATCCCACTTTGATTCCAGATCAGATCAAAATTATTTGAAATAATCCAAATTTTAATTAGGCTGAAGTTCGTCAAATTTAATTTTCATTAAATTCTTTTTATGAAGAAAGGAATTTTACAACATGAAATTAATTAAAATTTATTGGTAATTTTTCATTCTAGACTGAATCTGGGATCGAACCCAGGCGTTTTTACGGAGAGTTTACCCTTACATGTTTCGATTGCAACCACTCAATCTCTTCAGAGGGATTCGCCGTTTAAAACTCACTCGACGACTGCTGACGTCAATAGTCAAACATTCATCCTTAAACCAAATTGTATTTAACGAAATTTGCTTCTGTTTATTCGTGCTTTTTGTCAAGAATTCTTCTTAAAGTCCAAAGTACATTTTCTTGTTTTCTGAAGAGATTGAGTGGCTGCAATCAAAATATGTAAGGGTAAACTCTCCGTAAAAACGCCTGGGTTCGAGCCCAGATTCAGTCAAGAATGAAAAATTATCATTAATATTAATTAATTTCATGTTGTAAAATTCCTTTCTTCATAAAAAAAAAATTAAAGGAAAATTAAATTTGATGAAATTTAGCCTAATTAAAACATTAAAATTTGGATTGAAAACCATAAATAGTTTAACAAAATAACCACAATACTATTATTAATATCTTAAATATATTTTATTTTTTGAAATACATAATTTTTTTGCAAAACGTTTTGGATTTTTTTTAATTCTTCCTTCCACATTGTTGTAATATATATTTATTGAGTTTTAAGTGAACTTAAGCCCTCGTAATTAGTTATTGTTTCACCAATATATCCGATATTGGAAAATACAAATGCTAATTGACTTCTGATGTTATTTAAATTTAATATTTCTTTTATTTTTTTAGTTGCATAATCCACGGTAACAACAAGCTCTTTTAACATTATTAAATTGCTCAAAGTTGTTTGAATATAATTTTGAAGCATCTAGCGTCTATGCACCCTTTGTGACAATAATTTTGTTTCCTAAAATATTTCCGTGCGGCATGTCGCATTGTCTGAATCAGGTTTAAGTGTCAACTTATCTATATTTTTAGTTAGAGTTAATTGTGTGTTTATCAAGAATAAAAATTGGGAATTAAGCACGACTAAAATTAAAAATTTTGTATTCCCAAAAATTACTTCGCTAATAAATATGTATGTGCACGGCTTAAAAAAATTAACTGGCAACTTGTTTTATATTAATTTTCTTGCGAAACAATTAAGCTATTTGGTTTTGTTTTTATTTTGTTTTTTCTTAACCTTCTTACAACTGCAATTAATGTTGGGGGAATTCCAACTAACAGCAGTGGGGAATGTAAGAAAACATAAACTCGCTTTTTATTGTTGGTATTTTGATTTAACTTTGATATCGATGCAAATAAGACTTTTTGAGTGCTTGCAATTCTCATTCATTCTGAAGTTTTGCTTGCTAATATCTTTGGCTTTTCTAACATTTTTTGGGAGAATCTTTCCTGATGATCTTAGGCCAGTGAAATGAAACTAGTGAAATGCGAATAGACTCTTGCTTATCCCCCAACAAAATATTTTAGTGTTTTTATCAAGAACAAAAATAGGGAATTAAGCGCCGCGACATACAAAATCTTATTAGTTTATTGTCAGATTGCAAAAAAAAAGTCTGAAAATATAAAATCTAAGTATTAAATTAATGAAAAACGTAATTATTTAATTATTATGAATGTGATTAAACAACAGGTCTTGACAGTATTTTACACTTCTTCGTTCAGAAATTACGCTTTTATTAACAAAAAATAAAGGGACGTAACAACAAATTTTTTTATTTAATAAATGCAAAACAACGTAATTACACATTTTTTCTAACAAAATAGAACAAAGTGGTTTTCTTTAAAAATTGTTGAGGAATTTCATGGACGACTTATCAATGCATGTTTTTCTGACATATTTATAATTTTCGTTTTACAATGTTTTTGCTTCTCCTGTAATATTATATTTTTGTTAGTTACGCCTTTTTGTATTTTAGCTAACGATATACTCAGTCTATCAAAGTTTTAAATATTATCCTATAGTATACGATTGAAGAAATTATTATAAGTATAAGATTAGGGCTTGTATTTAATCTCAAATTTTTATAAGGCCTTAATCGCGATTATCGATTAATTTAAACTTTTATTTCGAAATTTTAACTATCAATAACACAAATAGACCATATTTACATTATGCAATTAACGCCGCAACTTTCGCATGCAACTTTTTGTGTGTTAGCAAGAGGTGTGGGATGAAAATGGGGTTGATAAAGTTGAACAAATGCTTGAAAAAAATGTTAATGTAAATGTGAAAAGAGTTTCGTAGTAGCTTCTTTAAAAGAAAATAAAAAAAAACTCGGCGTTAATCGCATAGTCTAAATGCGGTAATAATATTGTTTTAAAAGTTCTTTGTGTCAAATGTTTTTTTTATTTAAAGAAAAAAACGAGAAAAACTTAATATTTAAAATGAACGGAAATTAATTTGTCTTTTGTAATTTGTTTTTTAAAGAAAGTGCCTTAAAAGTTAAAAAATCTTTTTTATACCAAAATGACTATATTGTGCTTTACTTACTAAATGGAACATTTTTTAAATAAACTACAAAGAGTAAATGTAAAATTTTTTCAACCCCATATTATCTTTTAAGAGAATTATTCTTCTCCAACTTTGATCATTTATAGGGTGTTGTTTTAGTTGCATGACAACTTAAAATGATAATTCAAGACGAGGCAAATTCACTTTTGCCGTTGAAAACACAGCTCAACTACGATAAATGACACAAATATTGTTGGCATGAAATTTTTTTTTATTATGAATAGGTAGATTATTTCATGGCATTTATTTTTTTAATATGATTTCCGGCATATGTCGGCCGCGGCTACGAGTTACATTGTCAATTCGATCAGTCCAATATTTGACTACTTTTTCTAATAAATCTGACCGTATGGCGCCAATGGTGGCTTGTATGTTGGCTTCCAGTGTCAGCATAAACTAATGACTTTAAATAGCCCGATAAAAAGTAGTCCAACGGCATTAAATCGCACGAACGAGGAGGCAAGTGAACAGGACCACTTCTGAAAATAAAGTTGTCACCAAATTAATTTCGCAAGAAATCGATTGTTAAGCGCGCTGTATGGCAAACTGCTTCATCTGATTTAAATCAAATGTCGTTGATGTTTAGCTTCTTAATTTTTAAAAACAAAAATTCATTCAGCATGACTATCGAGCGCTTGCAGTTCACCGTAACGGCAGCTCCTTGCTCATGGTGATTCGTTAAGGGCTTGAGGTTTGCCTTCGCTCCCAATACAGCAATTTTGCTTACTGAAGTAGCCATAGACTTCGCGAACAACTTTATTTTTTTTCAAAATAAATTTCCACAATTTGGAAGCGTGGTTCTAACGTTGAACGATTGATGATGACTCGCAAGACCTTACCGAACGGAAATGCAACACCGATTGAAATTCTAAGCTGTCAACCCATAGTTATCGATATCGAAAGTTCTCATGCAGCCAACCTCAAACCTCCGATATAATTTCATCGTGTTCTGGAATTTAATAATAACATAAGTTCTTATTCTGAATTTTTTTAAAAGCTTGTTAATGAAAATATTTCCTCCCACAAATATTGGATCATTTATTCATAGTAGGACTACATTTTTCGCAATTGCTTAATTTATTACAGAAAATTTTAAGAAATAACTCGTGCATTTACCTATTTTTATAAAAGAAACAGATTATTTTATATGTAAATCTTTATTCGTGTAATAAATTGTGTGATTACGATAGTAATAATAATCGTGCAAATCCTAGTATAAGATACACCGAAAAAAATTACCACAAATCAATTGTCATATTGAATACCAAATTCGTTAATACAATTAATTATTTAATTGAAACGGCACCAACAGCCAAATTTGTGAATATAAAAAATACTTTTGTTAATTCAAATTATTGATATTCAACAAATATTTTTAACAACGAAGTTGTAATATTGAATAAAGTATGTGTCAACAATTATATTGAAATTTTAATTACGAGTTTGTCGTATTAATAAAATATTTTTTTTAAGAACTAGCTTATTGCCTCCTGAAAGAATGAAATGCATATAAATTATTTGCTTAATTCATTTTTAATGAAATATAAATTAAAAACTACACTATAAATATTTATTTCAGCATTCTGCTTCAGACTTAGAACTGGATGCACAATAATGTTTTAACATCTTCATAAAAGGGATTCTTGTCACAATTGTCGACTAGTATTTGAAAACTTAAATAAGCGAAAGACCCGTTCAAATCGCATAATTTTTCAAACTACAACTTAACTTACCCCAAAGATTGATTCAATTTTTCAATAATCTGCCTATCTTTTGGCCTTTTAGTGTTTTAAACCCAAAATATTTAAAACTTTTTCGTGTTATATTAAATTTTTTTTTTTTTTTTGGCACAAAATAAATGTTATAATACACTCATAAAATTATTACAGTAACTGATTGTGGGTTATTAAATTCGTTTTCCGTACTGTTCAAATTTAATAAAAATATAGTTATTTACGAATAATTTTATTTTTTAACACTTATGTTTGTTATTCAAAAAACAAACTACCAAAAAATTATGTTTTTCCGTATTTATTTTGTTATGTAGTTTGATTTTTGTCGGATAAAATATATTTTTTTAAAGTAAAAACTATTCAATTTTAAGGAATACGAAGTTTAACAAATAAAAAATTTTGAAATAAATGAAAAAATCATTTGTTTTAAATGAAATGTAAATGATCCGTTTTTTAAATGAATTTTAATTTGTTTAAAATGATTTTTCGTTTGAATTTAACTACATAATATTTTGAGTGTATGTATTTATTTTTTAACTGAAACAAATTGTTAATATGACAATTTACAAACATTTTGATTAAGAAAATTGTTTAATATATTTGAAAAACTTTAAAAAATTTTCATCAATTACTTAATAACTGTTGTCATTTTTTTCTGTGTAGTAAATTCAGTTTTGGAAAAAAAGTTGAATATAAGCAAAAATCTAAATATATTACGACTTACGTCTGAGATTGCATATAAAACTTAAATATGAGTAAAATGTCCTTTGAGAGTCGACGAAGGATAACTTTGGTATTCCAATAATAAAACTCCATTTAATGACACATGTCTGCAATCAAACTCCTTTTTCGAAGTTGGATTATAAAAAAATGGATTTAATTTGAGATAACAAAATAACCAACGCAAGATAATTTGTTCTGAGTTATTATTATTAACTAAATCACGAGAAAATATGGCTTGAACCAAGAAAATTTTGCATCTTTCTTTATTTAAGAAAATTTTACTTAATACGACCGAAAAAGGTTTTTGAGTCGAAAATGACTGTTCATTCGGGAGGAAATGGACTGCACGCCCTAGTCTTCTGAAAGAGTCTTTTATGAATCGCGCTTCTATTCAATTACGACTCATTTCCGAGGCAGTTTGTGCTTGTACTTTACAAAATCAATTTTTTATTATTTTTATTCCATAAGGCACGAGTTGGCTGACATAAATAAGCATAAATTTACAAAGCTCACTACAACACCAAAAGAAACAGTTTTTATCGTTATGCTACGCTAAATATGACAGCGCTGACCTGCATGATCAGTTAATGATTGCGCACAATCTGTACATTTTGGTTTTTAAGGAAGTCACTTTTTAAGCATTTTTGGGAATCATTTTCGAGTCTTGTTTTAATCGCAGAACTGATTCTCATCTCAGTTTGGTGATTCGATCTTCCACATGCAGACTGGGAAGCCACAATATGGGGGTAGACTTAGTATTTATAAGACTGCACCCAGAGAAAAAACATGTTTAATGTGGTGACCTCCAACAAAACTATTTTAAAAGAAAATTGTAAACATATAATGTTTAGAAGCGGCAACCATATTATGGTTGTCTCCGAGCATATTGTGGTTAAAAATAACTAAAACATGTTTAACACTTATAAAAGCATGGTTGTTTTTTAACCACACCATGTTGCTCTTAAGCTAAGATCCCACTTTCGGCTCAAATAGCACAATCTGTGACGATTTTTATTGTGCTGTATCGGCGCACATTAAAAAACATTGCACAATTTATTCGTCGCACATTGTGAGAATTTTTTTCCGTTCATATCGGCCAAAACTCAATTGCGATAATAATCTGTACAATGCGGTCACACTATCGTGTTATTTGGGCCAATTTAATCATATGTTTTGGTTTATTTGTTTGTTGGCGACATAATTTTACTTTAAAAATTCGCAAAATTCTCCGTTTGAATATTCCATTATTAGTTTCCTAGAAATTTTAAATAATACCTACTTATATTAATATAAAATTTAAAATGTATTCAATTTTATTCAAACTTACTGCACTTGTTTTTTTGTGTAATTGTTGTTCTGTAAACAGATGTTTACAAAGCAGGGATAGCAACATCGATACAACAGCAATGTTTTCGTTAAAGCAAATTGTTTTCTTTCATTTAACAGTACAAATGTACTATTTAACTTTTTAATACATAAATAATAGATAAAACAAATGTCATTTTGGTACAATTAAGCTCAAAAAAGTAAAATTTTAGTAGCCAGTTGGTGCACTTTAAAAAAATCCGTTTTGCCATCCCTTGTATCGGCGCTGATTGGCGACTGGGATCTGCACACAAATGGCCGATAAAAATCGGTACATATTAAACAATTTGATTGCTCCACATTGTTCAAAAGAGTGTTTACATTATCGGCGCATCAAGGTTAATTTTGATTGTCCACAGTCAGCACAATTTCGGTACAGATTGTCGCAAATTAAAAAATATGGACCGTTCACACTATCGGCACATGAAATAAGACAAAAATTGGTACATTGCGCCGTTAGTGGGATCTTAGCTTAAGATTGTTCACATTATCGGCGCGTCAAGGTAAATTTTGATTGTCCACAGTCGGAACAATTTGGGCACAGATTGTCGCATATTAAAAAATTTTGACCGTTCGCACTATCGGCCCATGTTATACGACAAAAATTGGTACATTGCGCCGATAGTGGGATCTTAGCTTTAGAAAAGAGGAAAATACTATTGTTAATTTAGAAACAAATAATTGTCATAATTAACCCCAATGTGTTTAGAGGCAACCATAATATGGTTGTGGCTGCTTTATGGAGGACTAATTTAAACATAATATGATTGTTATTATATTAAACATAATATGTTAAAAATTTTCTTTAAAAATAGTTTTGTTGGAGGTGACCATATTGAAACATGTTTTTTCTCTGCGTGTGAGTTAAGGGGACACTAAGATAAACACATAAAGAAGTCGCAAAGGAAATCATTAGGATATTGTGACAGAAATCTAAGCCAATGACAATAAAAGGCCTTTCGGTTGGCTTTGTCACTTTAGCTGTTTATAGAAATATGCTCTTCGGATATCACAAGCAGGGTTTTTTAAAAGCTTAAATTCTAATAATTTGAAATCGATTTACTTAAATACCTTCGAAGGAGACAAGACAGTTTTAATAAATAACAGTTTAAAAAACAGATTTTATAAATACCATAAATTCATTAAGTAATAAAAACTAATTAATATCTAAGGACTTAATTAATTATTGAAATAAATATTTTGAAAAAAAAAACTTAAACAGAAATATTTTTTAATTTTGAGCACAAACATCTGCCACTAGGAAATTGTCTGTAAACTATAAAAATAATAATTAATTAAATTTACAAGTGTCTTTAAGACCACAAAATAAAAGAATATAAAAAATAATAACTTAGCGAAATAAAACTTTGCCAAAATAATAAATTTTCATTTTAATCGCACAAGGAAAAACACATAAACGCCAGAAGAAGACTAGACACACAAAATGATACGAACTGAAACAAAAAATGACTTGAAACACATTAAAATGTTCTTTAACAAAAATACACATCATGATTAAAATAGGCAAACATACTATAGGCCACATAGAAACATTTGGATACAGATGTCGCCACCGTGTTGTGGCATGGTCCAAAACTAATTGTGTGGAGCAACAACAAGTACAACAGCAACCGAAATTTGTAATTTGCGTAAAAGGAAAGTAAATGAACTTTTGATAAGATTTTTAAAAGTATAAAAATTATATATAAATTTGGCACATAGAAAATAGTTTAATATAAATACGAAACAAAAACGAGAAAGAAAACAGGAGGCAAACAAATGTAGTCGGTCTGCTGCCGCTATAAGAGCAAAAATAAGAAGAATGTCTTTGGTAATTTTATGAAAAAAAAAACAACAGAAAACAGACAGATGGATAGACGGACAGACAAACATTGCAAAATGTAGACACACTAAGAGGCTGTTTAATTTGAAAATGAAATGAAAAAATGCAACCAAACACAACTCAAGAACACACTACACAAAATGTGTGCTTGAGTGTGTGACAGGCAATGTGTGACCACCACTTGCCTGCCCATAAGTCCCATTATAATATCATATCTAAGATCTAGAGAGAACAAATGCAGCCAGCAGCAATAATAAGGAGGACAACATTTACATACGAATGAAGACGACATCGTTGTCATTGTCGACATCAACAAAAGAAGCGTGTGCAGCATTTTTTTCTTTGCCTTTCGTCTTGTATTAAAGTTTTATTGTTTTTTTTTTTGTTTTTGTTTAGATTTGGGCGCCAAATGCAAAAATAGTGTCCATTGGCACCTTATTTCCCCACCGTTGTCTGGCTGGGCCTCTAAACTGAGGGAGGCGCCACACACAAATGTGTGATGTCGTGCGTTTGAAAAATGTGATCAATGCGTTTCTATGTAAAATGCAAATAAAACTAAAAATACAAGAACTTTGATTAAAGAATGAAAATGTGTTCACTTTGTCTCGTTTGCGTTTATTATTTTTTTGTTCGGGTTTTTGTTTGAATTGTTTTTTTTTTTAATTTGTTACTTTTTGGCACGCAAGTCCATCACCTAATGCGACAAGGCTTTATAGTGCAAATGTAAATTCACAAAAAAATGTTTATGTGAATTTTGCAGGAGCAGTGTTTAAAGGTACGAAATCGGTTTTGAGAAAGAAAATAATTATAAATTTTTTGTTTAAGCCAAAAGCAAACGTCGACTTTGTTTTCTATTGAACCGATTTTTAATATAACTAGGTTAGGTTAGGTTCCATGGGCAGCTATCAACAGACAGCTCACTTGGGTCCATTATTGGTCCCTTTGTGATACCCAGCGCCAATGCCCATCCTATAGAGCAGTTACTCAGATGGCGCCACTGCAGAATCCAGCCACTTTGTCCTCCTAATGAAGAGAATAAGCGATCTCAGTTCTATCCTTGATAGATCCTCTAGGCAGGCAAACACCGGTTTCCCCAGGCATTCCTCCCTAATACCCCGCAACCCAGGGCATTGACAGAGAAAGTGAAGCACAGTCTCCTATTCCTCCTCATCCTGACAACTTCTGCAGTAGTCGTTAAATTCTAGATCCATTCTTTCAGCATGAGTCCCCACCGGCCAATGCCGAGTCACAACCAATACAACTGTCCTAAACTGGTCCCTTTTGAACCTAAGTAGAGAGCTAGTTCTCCTTTCATCATAACCAGGCCATAAAAGCCTGGATATTGAGCAGGTTGACTCACTAGTCCACCGCATCTGCGCAACTCTATAAGACTAGCGCCTGATAAGTTATTTACAGTGAGCCATTGGAAGACCAACAAATTGATCGATAAACACATCATCTATGCGACCACCTTGTTTGGCCAGCCCATCTGCCAGAATATAACTAAATTTACAAACACTTTCACCATGAATAAATTTAAATTTAAACAAGTTAGAAAGTAAAGTCGTTGAAATGCCGACCGTATTTAAAACAAGTTTTCGAGAGTGTACCCTATTTGGGACCCATGGGCACATACATGGGTATGATGTTTATATTCATGTAAAAGATTTGTTTGCCTTTAAGTGATTTGAGGAAGGGGATTATATGGGATTCATAGGTAATTTTGGGCCTACCATTACAACGTTTCGTCATGACAAAGTAAAATGATTTTATTGAAATAAAAAAAGCTTGGACTAAATGAAATCTATCAGCCGTATTCATAACAAAAAGTTAGCCACAGTTTGTACACTACGTACAACGAGCTGCTAACTAGAATGCCGATTAAGCTTAGCAGGTTGTTGGCACAGAGTTAATTCATAACGAACTTTTCTCCATCTGCCAACTTTTAATAAATCAACTCTGAATTTGTATGATGCTACATTGTATTACTCCAAAATGCAACACGTTTTGCATTAATCATCGCTGAATTTGTCAAATTTTCCTTTTTATGTTTTTCCCTTCACATATAAAAATTTTAAAATTTAAATAAATTAAGTAAAAGACAGTAAATTAAAAAAAAAAAAAAAAACAGTCAATAAAAAAAAACCAACAAAATTGTTTGACATTAAACGGCTGTTATTCACAAGTTGGCAAACGTTTGGCAGCTCGTTAACAAGAGCTTAGCAAATCGTTAGCCAGAGTTTGGTTAGTGTATTATGAATAAGCTATTTGCTAACTTTATGCCAAATTTTCATTATGAATACGGCTGTATATATCGTCACCTAAAATGCAAAAGGGCGTAACAACACTTTATTTTAATTTTTTTTTAATTTTATAGGAACATGTAATTTAGTCTAGTGCATCATAATCAATCGAAAACTCGATTTTTAATTTTTTTGTTGTTACGCCCTTGTGTATTTAAGGTGACGATATAAACATAATATGATGGTTTATGGTCACAAAAAATTTATTTCGGAAAGAATATTGTATGGAGACTATGTTAAATTATGAACTGGTTCTCACTATTTCAAATTGCATCAAACTTCCGCCAAAATTGCGAACTGTACTTTGCGCAAATAGTTTACATGGACAGCCAGCCAGCCGGAAGAACAGACATCATTATATCGATTCAAAAAGTGATTCCAAGACGTCGATACTTTAAGGTATAAAAAACATCAGCATAAGCTCATAATAACCCCTCCAATATTGTGGTGTGGGTAGATAATTTTAACACTGAAACAATGCACACTGGGAAATTCCGGCCAAAAATCCAAAACTTCTTTATTTCTTTACGTAATAAGGAAAAAAAATTAAAAAGTACTGATTACTGAAAAAATAAATCAGTATTCTGTAAATTTTACTGATTTGTGTAAAAGAATGCAGTAATCAGTAAATGATTGATAGCAGATACTGTATGTTTTCAAAGTAATACACACACATTGTATGAATAGTGAGGTGATTTAACTTTTTTAAATTATTTAAAACGGAAATGTGTTATTGGGTAAAAAAAATATATTAACATAGTTAAAACAACGAGTTATTTAAATTTTTACTGAATACTGATTTTTGTTTTCAGTAATCAGTAATCAGTGATTACTGAAACGCTTAATGCAATAAAAAAGTAATGCAGTATGCCCATGTATGACATACCCCATCAAAAAAATTTGTTGTATGTAAAAATTTTAATTATTTTTTAACAAAAAGGCATTCTTTCTTAATATTAACACATTTTTAAAACAAAACTTTTAGGAAAACGAGATATGAATTTATTAAAAAATTAAATAAATTTAGTTTTTTATCAAAAAGTAATTTCAATTTTTGGGAATACAAAATTTTTAATTTCAAAAGATTTGGCTATTCGTGCTTAATTCCCAGTTTTTATTCTTGACAAAAACACTTGAAATTTATTGTTGATGGGATAAGCTATTCCTATGCATTTCACTGGTTGCTTAGGCCAGATCATCAGGAAACTTCATCCATAAAGATTTTAGACAAACTAAAGATATTAAACCAAATAAAACGGTTAAACGTATAAGAATTATAGCAACAGTTCTACTTCGAACAATATCAAAGCTTGAACAAAACACATCAACAATAAACAGCAGTAGGTTTATCTCATCTTGCATTCCCCACTACAATTAGTTGAAATTCTCTCAACATTAATTGTAGTTGTAAGTAGGTTAAGAAAAACAAATTAAAAACAACAACAACTTACAAAAGATGTTGTCAATTGTATTCCCAAAAATTGAAATTAATTTTTGATAATAAACAGGCAAGTGCACGGCCTAAAAAACACTTAATTGACAACATCTTTTGTAAGTTGTTGTTGTTTTTATTTTGTTTTTCTTAACCTACTTACAACTACAATTAATGTTGAGAGAATTTCAACTAATTGTAGTGGGGAATGTAAGATGAGATAAACCTACTGCTGTTTATTGTTGATGTGTTTTGTTCAAGCTTTGATATTGTTACAAGTAGAACTGTTGCTATAAGTCTTATACGTTTAACAGTTTTATTTGGTTTAATATCTTTGGTTTGTCTAAAATCTTTATGGATGAAGTTTCCTGATGATCTGGCCTAAGCAACCAGTGAAATTAATAGGAATAGCTTATCCCATCAACAATAACTTTCAAGTGTTTTTGTCAAGAATAAAAACTGGGAATTAAGCACGAATAGCAAAATCTTTTGAAATTAAAAATTTAGTTTTTTATACACCGATTGTAGCAAAATTTTGATACAAAATTCGTATGTTTATAAAACATTTTTGGACTTAAATTTGGGATAATTACTTATATAGCAAGAGTGTTAATAGACTAGAGGATATTTGTTTGGAAGCTAATTAAAATCAAAAACAGATTTCAAACATTTTCCATAGACTTTGATTGGGACCTGATTGTTTTCACACATGGACTAAGCTAATTAAAATCAAAAACAGATTTCAAACATTTTCCATAGACTTTGATTGGGACCTGATTGTTTTCACACATGGACATGGACAAGCCAGAACAACAAAAAAATGGTCCTTAAACCAACGTTTTTATGCACAAAACGCCTAGTTCTCTTCCCATTTTGGTGGTGCATGTTATAGTGAGCATTTAAGAGCCCTTAACAGGATACTTTTCATAAACAAAACAAAATAATCAACATAATTTCAATTTGCTTAAAAGAAGAGGACCAACTCGTCATAAAAGTCCATATTGCTTTGGAAAAACTGTGTCTATTTACCAATCAACGAAGGAAGAAAGTTTTCTAGATTTTTTAATAGAAGATAAAATTCTTTTATGTTCTGACTTGCATTGCTTTAGTTTAATTTCCAATTTTTTTTTGTTAGCAAAAGAGATTTTTTTTGTTCTGTGTCTGTCTAATAGAAGACTACCAGCTGTGTGCATAAATTTTACTTTTTATTTTAAAAACTCTTTTTCGATTATATACTTAGTCTAGCACACATTTCATGCATTTGTAAACTCAAAATAAATAAAGCACAAACTAAATTATTTGAAAAAAAAAACCATTGCAAAATTAAAACAAACAAAATATTTTCTTTACCTTTAATTTTTAATGAAAAGAATGTTTAATGACTTCAAACAAATAAAGAAAAAAAAATAAACAAATAATTATGTCTTAGAAACAAAATAAATTTAATCATATAAAAAAACCAACCTTTTCATGCAATCAACATTGTTTAAATTAAAAAAAAAAACATTCGTCCATTTGACGGTCCAATAAAAATCTGACCAAAATTTTTGTAAAAAAAGAAGACAAGAAAATTAAATTAATTTGTATTCAGATGGCCTGCAATAAACCGCTTTAAATGAGACAATATTAATAAGATTTATTTTCAACATTAAAAAATATCTGCAGCAAAAAATTATCGAAACAAAATCAAACAATTTAAAAGTCATCAAAATCTACAAAAAACCAAACAAACAAAATCATCAACAGAGAAACCGGAAATATTTTTTCAAAAAAGTGTTTTATGTGCATTAAAAATGCAGTATAAACTTAAAAATACATATCGTCAGCTCAGAATTGGTTTGGCGCATATGCCAAAAAGTCGGAGTGGAGAAAAACGGCAAAGAAGATTTACATGAAGATTTCATAAAATGTCTCCGATAGAATTTTTTTTATATTTTTACCACTGCTTCCGGTCTATGTTTTAAAGAAAAATGTTAATTGTTGCGAACTTTCATGAATAAAGTTATAATTTAATAGTATTTTTTTGGAAAAAAATTTAAAAAAGTGGCTTTTTGTGCTGCATACGTATACTTATTGCGTGAGTGACTGACTCATTCATCATCGTACGGCCTACACGCCTGAAGCTAAAGACTTGAAATTTGGACCGGAGGTGGATCTCTCCCCAAATCGATCCACTAAGACGGGGTTTTTTTAAATTCGAATGTTTAGGGGGTAAAAAAGGGTAAATTCGGAAACCTTTTATCTCCAAAACTAAAAGAGATACAAAAAAACTGTAATACATATCGTTGTTCTTTTGAAAAATAAGTGGACAGGTGTGTGGTACTTTTTTGAAATTGGGCTCTTTTAGGGTCAAAACGGGTAAAACCTGAATTTCGCTACGTTTTTGTCACCCCATCTATCTTTTGATCCAATAAACCTAGAATTAAAGTTTATACCACATTCGGAACTTATCAAAAAAATACGAATACAAGTTTTCCATTTTGCAATTTTTGATACTATAATGGGAGTAAAAAATAGTACCAAAATGGGAAATACAGGAAATTTAATATCTTTCTTCAGCTTTTTGGCCCTACAACTGCTATTTGTTAATTATCTTTAATATTTGACCTCAAAACAAAAAATTCAACATGCAATGTCCTGAATGAATGCTTTATATCTCAGAAGCCACAAAAATTTCGCGAAACAGATATTGGATTCAAAAAGGGGGTATTCAAAATATATTTACCCCATACCTAACTCAATTTTTTTTTAATGGTCGGTAGGTCAAACCAATTCTGAGCTAACGATATGCAATTAAAATAAAAAAATAAATAAAAAAAAAAAAAAAAAATTTTATAAAAAAATAAATAACAAAAAAAAAATGTCTTATTAAAATATGTCTTATTTAAAAACAAAATATTCAAAAATTTATTCTATAAATAGTGCGATTTGAAGTTAATGAGATTTTATTGGAAGTAATGTAAAGTGATGCCTTTTGCCAGAAATTATTATTTAAGGGTACAAATTAGTGTTTGGGTGAATATCGACTGTAAAAAGTAGACAGTTTCCTGAATCTAGTTATTCTATTTGAAGACAAGTTGAACTATAAAGAAGACATAACGATATTAATACAAAGCCAGGGAAACACTTGATTATATTAAACTTGGTCAAATATCTCTTGTACGTCCAACTCTTTAATAAGGAGCGATAATTCGGAAACCCACTACGAAGCATCTGCCCGAAAACAGTTCCTGTTTTGTCCTCTTATTCTACCGAATAATCTGCTCGTCCTGCACTTATAAAACTTTCTACTTTAATCATACAATTATGCTGAGTTCGACATTTATTATAAACATCATAAGAGGTGACATCTGCGCTGGATCTATAATAAATAAATTCATCGTTCCTCTACGCCCGCAATTGTTTACCGTTAACAGTTACATTTGTTAGAAAAAATTATGCAGATGCTGAATCAAGGAGAACGTGTAATACTTACTTTTAATAACATTTAAAAATTTATTGATTTTTCATAAAATTTACTTTTACAAAATGTAACAAGTTGGATACCCGGGGGGTATACCTAATCCGAAGATGTGGAATCCAGTGGTACCAACCGTTTTTTTTAGGTTATTATTATCAATATAATAATACAGGCAGGCATTTACAAATTTTTTTAATGTTTTAAAAATATTCCATTTGATTTTATATTTTTTGACATATGGGCTCAGTTTTTTCCCATCACGTCACATTTGTCAGATAACGGTTTATATGTGCCGCCTTCCAAAGTCAAAGTCTGATTAAAATTTAATGGCTTGTATCATGTTTGAAGTGCTTCAAAGTAACGCGTCAAATAGTGGCTAAATGAATTTGAGCGGATAAAAATTGCCTGGGGTCTAATCACCGCCTACGATACCGAGCAAAATTTATCGAAATTATTTATTTTGGTATCAAGAAACTCGATATCGAATGAAATGTATTGAATTTGAAGTAATAGCATTCAATATCGAGTAACTCGACATTGCATTTATCGAGTTTTCGTTCGATACATCAGTGTCTATTATATGCAAAAAAATTCAATAGTTTATTCGATACGAAAGTAACGAATACGGTGATTGTATAAAAACTTAACAATTTTTCACCAATAATTGTCATTTCAAAATTGGTTTTCTGCCACTATTAATAACAAAATCCATTATTTTATTGTATAGTCCATTTCATTAGAAAAATTTTAAGCCATAATGGACCGAAAAATCTTATAATAAAATAAACGAATAAAGAAACAAAATTTAAAAATATTCTACAAGTATCAAAAAATGATTCGAAAAAGAAAAAACGCTCTTTTAACCAGGGACCGTAACATTATGCCTTTTTTTATAAAAGTCAGATGAAAACAGTTATTTTTTGATATATATTTTTTTGAACAAAAATAACAGTTATTTTTTGATTTTTATTTTTTTGAACAAAAATAACTGTTATATTTTGATTTTTATTTTTTCGATCAAAAATAACAGTTATTTTTTGATTTTTATTTTTTTAAACAAAAATAACAGTTATATATTGATTTTTATTTTTTCGAGCAAAAATAAAAGTTATTCTCTAAATAAATGTACGTGATTTAATAATTTAGATGTCTTTAATAAATATTTTAATGTGCATAAGAAATTCCAATGATAATTACACACTAAAATAAAAATTTAAAGTCAACTAAATATTAAATCACGTACTAACTTTTATTTTTGCTCGAAAAAATAAAAATCAAAAAATAACAGTTAATTTTGTTCAAAAAAATAAAAATCAAAAAATAACTGTTATTTTTGATCGAAAAAATAAAAATCAAAAAATAACAGTTTTTTTTTTTTTGTTCAAAAAAATATAAATCAAAAAATAACTGTTATGTTTAATCGAAAATATAAAAATCAAAATTATAAAAATCAATATATTTTATCATTGACAAGTGCATGAGGAACAATATGGTATACTTGAATCAGTTTTTCGACATTTGTTTCTATATGCTTTTTTTGTTTTAAAATTCTAATATAACTGTTATTTTCGGTCCCTGCTTTTAACTTAAATATTCTGCAAACGGCAAAACATGCTAAATGTGCACTAACAAATTGATGCCAAAATTCATAAAAAGCACTAAAACGGATAAGTTGTAATATTGTTTTTGCTTCCTATGTTCGTACATGGATAAACATGCAATGCAATTGCACATTTACGATTTCCCTGGTCATCAAATTTAGGATTTCTGGAAAAAAACAGCAACAACTAAATTATTACAGTCTGTACAATACGGTCGCACCTTTGGAAAATGATCAATAAGAAATTCGGAAAGTAACTTAAAAAGTTTTTAATTACAATAAAGCATTGATAACATGTGCAGCGGTTGTATTGTTTATTTTGTATTTTACTACCCACCACGCCATAACCACCAAAAAAAATGATATGCGAAAAATTTTTTTTTACGATAAAGAGAAAAAATCATTTAATTTTCAATATCTTTTTGTCTATAAATTTAAAAAAAGTTATTACGCTTTAAAGAAAGTATAACAAATTTTTTTAATATTTTTATACCCTCCACCACAATTAGTGGTGAAGAGGGTATACTAAGTTTGTCATTCCGTGTGAAACTTTTTTATTATTCATCTCAAACCCCATAAATTCTGCATCCTTGAGTAATTCTAAGTCGATTAACCATGTCCGTCTGTCTGTCCGCCCGTTGAAAAGACTCACTTTCAAAAAACTCAAAAGAAATAAACAAACTTGGTGTCAAATTGCTTGTAGTTATCCTAAGCAGTTGGGGATTGAAATCCAGCTAAATCGGCTTGGTAGGATCAGCGCTTTGAATCAAAATGTGTAACCACCTAAAAAATTGATAATTTTGTTCCCAAACAAACATAAATGGTGCAATAATGCACAGAATCATATAAGATTTTGCAAAAATTTGTTTTATTCGACTGGAAATCACGCTGCGAAATTTCGTGAAGATCCGTCCATAATTTACCCTAGGCCCCATATAAACCCAACTCCCGGTAAACAGTTTAGTACACCTTAAACCGTAAAAAATAATGCTATCATGACAAAATTTGGCACATCATAGTTTTATAAAACTAGAAATTACACTGTGAAATTTCGTGAAGATCGGTCCATAATTTACCCTAGGCCCCATATAAGCCCTACTCCCAGAAAACAGTACAGAAGGCTTTAAACCCTAATTAACAATGCTATCATACCAAATTTTGGCACGACACAGTTAAATATAACTAGAAATGACACTGTGAAGTTTCGTGAAGATCCGTCCATAATTTACCCTAGGCCCCATATAAGTCCTACTCCCGGAAAACAGTATAGTACGCCTAAAACCCTAATTAACAATGCTTTCATAACAAATTTGGCACATCACAGTTTTATAGAACTAGAAATTACACTGTGAAGTTTCATGATGATCGGTCCATAATTTACCCCAGTCCCCATAAAAACCCTACTTACAAAAAACACTTTAGTACGCCTAAAACCGTAAAAAATAATGCTATCATAACAAAATTTGACAAATCACAGTTCAATAGAACTAGAAATTACACTGTGAAATTTCGTGAAGATCGGTTTATAATTTACCCTAGGCTACATATAAAGCGCACTCTGGTAACATAATTAAATACGCCAAAAACCGTGGCAGATATAAATATTGTGGTAAACTTAGCTTCATATGACCAGAAAAAATGTTATGCAATTTTGTGATACACGGTCCATAATTTATTTTAGATCCCATTTAAGCAGCCTTCTGAAATTCACTGCAAACGCTTATACTAATTGCATCGCTGTATTGAAATTTATGTTTTATAATACCAGAAATCGATATGCACAATTTTTGGATGATTGGTTCATAGCTTACCATGGCTTCAATATAAATTGCCTTCCTGAAAATCATATAGATTCGGTTTAAACTGTTACGAATCATGATAGTTTACTAAAGCTAGTTAACATTACTAAAAAAAGCATTAAACTTTCTGATTGTCGGTCAATAATTTAATATAGGTTTAATGAAATACACATCAACAGATATTACTCCTTAAATATTCGAACTGTCGGTGGAGGTATATTCGGCACAGCCGAATATAGCACTTTAACTTGATTTCTATAACTTTGTTTACCCTCCACCGAAGGGTATACATTTAACTTTGTCATTCCATTTGTAAGTTCTACAATATTGATCATACACCCTATAAAGTATATATATTCTGGTTCGTTATGAGAAGAGAAGTTCAAATCCGGTCGACTGTCTGTGTGTATGTTGAAATGGCTTTTCCGAAGACCCCATAAATTATGGAGACTAGGTTTTCATATATTTGGGTAATTCCATGTCAAAACGACCAAGAGTGGGACACGACCCCTTCCGATTTTAATGAAATTTGCTGAGAAGGTTCCTTTTATCTTATTGGGAACATATATGAACGAATAAAAATTTTAAAATTTGTTTTTCGAAAGTTATGTCATATTCAAAATGTCATAATTTCGCCGAATTAGCCGAATGTGTTGAGCTTATTTCTTCAATATCTCGAAAACTACTTGACATACGAAGATGATTTTAATGTCATTTTAAAGAGAATACTTGGGGCTACAAACCATTTATTAAAAAAAAAATAAATTTTTGAAAAATGTAATATCTGCAAAATGTTAAATTTTAAAAACGGACTAAGTCAAAAACCTATTTTTTTATTTGGCTGATTTTTATTTGTGTATTACCTCAAACTGTTCTTTAAAAATTCTGAAACTTTGAAGGAGGTGTTTTTTGCTCAAAATTACAATATTAAAATTCTATTTTAATATTATTTTTTTACAGGTTGCGAAAGGAAAAAAATCATATCTTAAAAAAGAAAAAAACACCTCCTTCAAAGTTTCAGAATTTTTAAAGAACAGTTTGAGGTAATACACAAATAAAAATCAGCCAAATAAAAAAATAGGTTTTTGACTTAGTCCGTTTTTAAAATTTAACATTTTGCAGATATTACATTTTTCAAAAATTAATTTTTTTTTTAATATATGGTTTGTAGCCCCAAGTATTCTCTTTAAAATGACATTAAAATCATCTTCGTATGTCAAGTAGTTTTCGAGATATTGAAGAAATAAGCTCAACACATTCGGCTAATTCGGCGAAATTATGACATTTTGAATATGACATAACTTTCGAAAAACAAATTTTAAAATTTTTATTCGTTCATATATGTTCCTAATAAGATAAAAGGAACCTTCTCATCAAATTTCATAAATATCGGAAGGGGTCGTGTCCCACTCTTGGTCGTTTTGACATGGAATTACCCATTTATGTTACATATAATTCGTTTAAGTTTGCTGTTGAAATTCAGCCAGATCGGTCCAAAAATTACAGAGATATGAGCAAAAAACCACGACTGCCTCTAACCAATCATCTTGGTTATTAAAACACAACTTCTCTAAAAAATGGGCGGTGTTGGAAAAGTGGGCGTGGTACCTCCCGAACAGAAAACATCAAAAATTTTATTAAGACTTAAATTTTAGAGCTACAATATGTCTGATAGATACGCCTAATATATCAAAAGATCAGAAATCCTTACTATGTATAGCATATCTTCTAAAAAACTAAAAAAAAAGGTTCAGATTTTTTTGAAAGATACCCATTTTCGGTAACCATAAAGCTTTCCGAGTCCAAGTTTTATCACCAAAGTAAATGGTAAATTTATTCCTAAAGACGTCGGTATATAAATCTGTCAAATCGGTTAAAAAATTGCTGGGTTATGGCAAAAATACTGAAATCCCAAAAATAACTCTTTTTATACCCTTCACCGAAGGTAAGAGGGTATACATATATAACCTTGTCATTTCGTTGGTAAGTTCCACAATATTGATCTTACACCCTTAAAAGTATATATATATATATATATATATTTTATTTGCTAATTAATTTTTATTCACTAAACAAGATGAAAGGTGACTAAATCAAGCTCCTAAATGGATCAATTGGCAACACAAAAAAATTTTTGGATTTTTTTTTCGTAACAAATCGATTTTTTGACAAAAACATAAGTGATCACATATTTAACTTATTTTTTCACTTAGACGTATATTTACGCAGTTATTAAGAATTAAGATTTTCTTTTTAATTTGTCATTCGTAAAGATTTTTTTGTCAAAAATATGAGTGATCACAGATTAAGGTTAATTTTTCGTTAAGACGTATTTTAACGTAGTAATAAGGGTTTAAGATTTTTAAACTTCCTAAAAGAAAGATTTTTAGTCATAAATATGAGTGATCACAAATTAAGCATAGCTTTCCATTTAGATGTATATTAACGTTATTATTTAGGATTAAAAGTTTTTTAATTTTTATACAAAAAAATCGATTTTAGTCAAAAAAATATGAGTGATCATAGATTAAGATTATTCTTCCATTTAAATGTACATATATTTATAGAGTTATTGAGGATTTAAGTTTTTTATGCGAAAAATCGATTTCTAGTCAAAAATATGAGTGATCACTGATTAGGCATATTTGCCATTTAGTCCTACATTTATTTTCGGAGTTCTAAGCGATTAAAAATTTTTGTGGAATAGTAAAGTGTCCAGGGCTACAGTTGTATTTGTATTGGTCTATTTAAAACAGTGAAGGGCACACACATACACATCACATTTATGCTTGTGTTGACGAAATAACAACAAAGCAACAGCCCAACGTACATTGTCACAGACACACAAAGAAGTTTATAGTGTACATGTGTCGCAGCATTTTTATTACTTTGCAAATGTGCCCGTCACTGATTTAAAATAATACAATATTTAATAGGTATGTTAAATTTTTTTCCTTCAAAACTTTCTTAAATTACACTAATAGATGGACGATAACATTATTTTAGACAAATGTTAAATAAAATTTACTGATCAATCATTTTTTTTTTTTTTTTAACTTTTTCAGTGGTATTCTCTTCACGTAATATTATTTTAAATATTGAATTATAAAAATTGGAAAAAAATAATAAAAGCCCAGTAAAAGACGGCACTTAAAAAGAACATTTTAATAAATCGCAACTACAAATTGTGACATTTTTATGTGTGAGAACAATCAATTCAAAATTGCTAAAAACAATTTGCGGTGGTTTTCGTTGATTTGTTTTTATTATTGTTATTGTTGTTGAGTTTTTTTTAAAACTTGTAGATTATCATGGTAACAGGTAGTCAGTCGACAACACACATATGGTATTAAAACAATAAATAAATAAAGTAAAGCAACAAGTATAAAAAAAAAATAATATTTTTAATATGGAAAAAAAATTAAGACAAGAATTTTTAATTTTAGGGGAATGCAAAAACAAGACTTTTTTCTTAAAGTCTGGCTCAACATTGTCCACATATTTGGCGGATTTTAAAATACAAATGAGTCTTGTTTAATTAATGATATATTCCCCAAATTTTACAATTAATTAATGTTCACCTCAGCAGGTGTTAAGTAAATAACCCCTTTTAGCCATTAACTATTCAGTTATGTCACATAATTTGTATGAAAAGGAAAATTTCCACATTTTTTATTTCGTATCGTTTTTGTATTGCCTTATTTTAATAAAAAACAAATTTTTTTTGCATTTAAGGTTTTCTAGCGAAGGTAAAAACGTTTCATTTCCTCTTTCGCAGGAATTTGGTCTCTGTGACACACCTGATTAAGTGAATTAATAAATTTCTAATCCTATAGAGATTAATGGCGAGCATGCTCTCTCTGAAATAAAATGCAGAGAATTAAAGTCCACGAACGTAAAGAAAAACCATTTAGCTTTTAGGATGAAGAACTAAAAACTTTGGTCAATAGAGATCCGTATTTACTGCAAGAGGAGACACAGAACAATTGGAAGTAATACAAGCGAGAGTTTACTCTCGGCAGAAAAGCATAAATAATCATTTAAAAGAAAAAAAATTATGTTCCCCGCGAATTTAAACCGAAGGACGCTTATTTTGAATTTCTAAATTAACGCTAAAGCTTCGTTCACAATCAAACAAACATTTTCACTTGGTGTTCATAATAGAGCAACAATTTCTTTTGCACCCACACACATTTTGCATTAAGAAACTGTTTGCAAATTTTAGCCACAACAATATTATGCATTTATTATTATTTTTTACACCAATATGTTAAAATTTTCATTCAAAACTAAATAAAATTATTTTAAACGTCAGACAAAATTTCATACAAATTGTTGCTGAAGTTAAAGTAGACTCAACTTAAGTTACATTTAAAAAAAATTTTAGTTACATTTTTGTTTTAAAAATTAAAGGAAAATATATGAAACTAGATGACCCGTGCGAATATTACGCACCGTTAGTTGTCATTTTTGTAACATAAAATGAAAATAATTAATAGAAATTTTAGTAACTTCAATACATTTTAAAATATAATTTTTATCAATGAAAATATTAATTTTTCAATTTCTAATTATTTTTCGTCATTAGTGTTAGAAATAAGCTTTAAAATGAGCTGTCATTCATTAAATTTGATGCGGTGGTATGGCAGATATTTGCAACCGACAAAAAAAAGTGCTTTAGAAATAATATATATGATACTTTGGGAAGAAAAAAGATAGAAGAAAACACGAAATTGTTGCTCTGATTGTAAACAAAGCTTAAAGCTTTTGCAAAGACACCAGTCTCTTATACTCGGGTTGTTACTGAAATTATTTCTTTTTTCAGAATTATAAGTAAAATCCAGTATTTTTAAAAAGGAACCGACAGGTTAACGCGCAAGCTGAATGAGAGGATAATGCTTTGTAGTTGGTCGAATTAAAGGAATTTTTTTTCATTATGAGCTGCTACGTTATTGAGCTACGTTATTGAGCTATGTTATTGTTATGTTGTTTTATTTACAAACGTTTATTCGTTAAAAAAGAGAAATCAATGAAAATTTCCCAAAATTGGCTCTCATTTATACAATTACAATGCTAGTGGCTGAAAAAGTGGAAATTTTCTCTGGAAAAGAAAATAAAAAGTGTAAAGTTTAACTTATCAACAGGGCTGCCAGATTTGACGATTTATCGTCATTTTGACGATCTTTTGTTCCGAAATTAGCAAAGTGCCGATTTGCTGATTTTTTTCTAAAAAGTGACGATTTTTTCAGTCTCCAAAGTGTGAATAAAACATTAAATTTTCTTACAATTTCGTTTTTAATCTTGGAATGTTTAACAGCCGTACCTTAATATGAGCGGAAGGCGGAAGTTTTTTTTTTTTTTTTTGCTTAGCTTTTCCGCTGATATATCATACCAAAGCGAGAGCGTCAACGTAGTGTCACGAACAGTAGTGAGAGCTTTCTTGTTTTATAAAACCCACAAATTATAAATAAAAATAGAGATAAAAACGCTAGATTGTCAAAAAAAAAAAAACTAAATTGCTATTATTATTTAACACTACTAAACTTTACTACTAAACGAGCTGTCAAAATCGGGTTTTCCAATTGCAAAGCGTTCAGGCCGCTCTATTAAAAAACTAGAACACTCGTGCCGCTTTTGTTTAGGCACGGCTGTAATATGCAGTCTTAAGGAAATCTTTGATTATTTTCAGAGTACAAGAACAACAATGTTGCACTTTGTTTATCTTTCGTCAAACCATCATCGAATGCACCTTTTACGGCTCTCTGTATAAATCATATTTTCAACAATTACCTGGCGCTTACATTTGCCAGTACTGGCAAGACAGTAGCAGTAAATGCAAACCTTTTCCCTAATATATGCACACTTTTCCAACTGTCTTGTCTACTGTCTAGCAAATTTTGCAGACAGTAAAATTGGACAGTGATTTGACATTTGCTAACAGTAATCTAAAGTTTTGTGAGCAAAAGAGAAAAAAATCAAAATGTAAAAAAAAATTAAACATATTTTGCTTTGATTTTTTATATTTTAGTTAAGTTTTATATTTGTTCACACAATAAAGTTATTTTAAGCTTTTTTTAAATTTGTGTAGTTTATACAAAATACGTTTAGCTGAACTTGCGCTGCAACATTCACGTTTGACATATTTTTAAAAGTGAACTGTCTTAACTACTGTCTGTACGCCTACGTCACGGCGACAGTTAGCAGTGTTTTTGGCAACTAATATGTATTTTCTTACTGTCTTGCCAGTACTGTCAAATGTAAACGCTGTGTTATACGGCAAGCATTTCACGAGTTGTAAGAGAATATCTACATGAGTCTCATACGATTCTTGACATGAAAGTCTCATGAAAGATGATGTGACTGAAATGCAAATATCTTCAAAAGTTTATGTATTTCTTTCTTTTTCGTGAAAGGCTATAAAATTTCTAAAATACCCATGGGTCGTTTGTGAAGATGAGTCAATAAATGGCAGAGTTATAGTGGAAAAAATTTCAAACTTCAATATAAATTTGATGATTTTTTGTAATTTTGCTCTTTTTTCATATTCGGATTCAGCGGAGAATTTTACATCAAGATTAGGTGTCAGATTCATTTGGTCACGACTTTGCTGCAAATTTGTGACGCAGTGTTACCCACGTCTTAAACGATTCCCACAACGATTGAAGTAGCGTCTCTCGCTGTGCTGTGGAAGAATCTCACTCGTGCTACAGTTTTTCCCGTGTGAGAAATCTTCTACGATTAAAAAATGCGGTTATCGCCGATCAAAGACGCTCTTTATGAGACTCCCAGTAGCTCTTACACGATTGAAAATGCTAGCAGGGTATGAAGTAATTATGTTTTTGTTTGAATGTTTTTTTTATAAAAATCGAACAAAAATGGTTTAAAAACAACTAAATTTTAAGTTGTCCGATTTTTTGACGATTTTTCAAAACGATATAGACGATTTTTTTATTTTTTCTCAGGACACTGACGATTTTCTCACAAATTTATCTGGCAGCCCGGCTTATCAACCTAATAGGCTAGACTCTGTTTATTCTAACTACCATGGCTTTCTGCATTACTTCTGTCGGATATTTTAACAATTGTCTTGACACAGAGAAAAAATATGGTTTGGCATGGTTACAACTACACTATGTTTATTGTAGCAATATATTGTTGTCGTACACAAAAAATTTTTATTTTTATTTAATATCAGCAATATTATAGTTACTGTCAACATTTCAATGTCTATCGCAATTATAAATTTAAGTATTGTTGACAGAAAAATAATAATTTTTCTAACAACTAAATCATGATAACTTTGAAAACATATTATATTACTCACAACCATTTCATGATAAACATAGATATAACATGATAACTTTCTATACTTTTATCATAATATGTTTAAGATGCAAGCAAAATATCTTTACTCTAATAATATTTTGTTATCGCCATTTGTAAAATTATTTTGCATCAGTTCTGTCGTTTGTTTTAAATATGCCTATCGAATTATTTGTTAGTGAGTGAAAAACAAGTTTAAAGTAATAACAAAAATAAAGAAATTGTATTTATATAAAAAAAATTGTAAAGTGCAACAAAATAAAAAATGGATTAAAAAAATTTTACTTTTTTTTTATTGTTGTGAGAGTGGTGCTGTATCATAATACGATTACTTCTTAACTTATTATAATTAACATGAAATTACTTATATTAAGAGAAACATATTATAATGTCTTACGAATCTATTTGGTCATAATATGATTCAATAATAATCGTAACTACAATCATGAATATGTTTACCACAGCAATTTTTTTTTTTGCGTGTATACTTTTGACAAAATCCTGCCTTAAACTAACGGAATTTTTTTCCTTTTGTTATATTTAGGGTGACCTTTAATGAACGTAATTTAATAAGTGAATACTAGGGTATTCATTTAATCGACCTTTTGCTTTAATCGGTTAATCGCGCGATTAATTAACCGAGGTTTTGGTTTAATCGGTTAATAATCGGTTAATTTTGTTTTTGATCGGTTAACCGATTAATAAAGTTTTTTTTATAAATTAAGTAATTTCAGTATATAAAAATGCATTAATTGCTTATTTTTTGGAGTTTATAAGTAAAAAAAAAACAATAACATAGGTACGAAACATAACAATTCTTGAACTAAAACGAGCAAGCAAAAAAAAAAAAAAAACAATTCATTAATCCACAAAGTGTGGTATCAA
The DNA here is from genome assembly GCA_930367215.1 of Pollenia angustigena. Taxonomy (NCBI): domain Eukaryota; kingdom Metazoa; phylum Arthropoda; class Insecta; order Diptera; family Polleniidae; genus Pollenia; species Pollenia angustigena. Next base: position 178,898,129 of record OV884057.1, on the reverse strand, counting down.
GTCATATCATCATAATATCCTAAACAAAATTTAATATTGTTGTGTTTCAAACAAAATAAAAATTGTAATACTGTGTTCATTGATTCGTCATAACTGCATAGTAGAAATCTAAATTATAAACGGTATCTTACAACAGTCGTATCGTTAGCTTAATTTACAAACCTGCTAATTCACTTTGAGCACATTTTACAGGAGAGAAAAAAACTTTTTATTTTTCCTATTTGAAGCTTGATAGAAAATTAAAATTACAGTCAGTTTTACACACTTCAAGACTTAAATAGAAGAAACACTACATGCTGGTCGATGAGGCGTATCTTTCTCTACCACACGGAATCAAAATCTAAATTTACATAAAATGTGGATTTAGCCGGTTTGCATATTAAGCCGACTATATATATTTCCTGTAATTCTTTTAAGACATAAGACTTAATGACTACCTTGTGAAACTCCTAAATATTTACATATGGATACAAAAATAAACTGAGATAATTTTATTAGTTATTTCAATAGTTAAAGGACATCTTATAAAATAAGTTTAAATGTTTAGGATTAAAGCGATTCTTTTCTTTAGTTTTGACAAAAGTTGACCTGGAAAAAATTATTTCACTTATCGTAGATGAATATCTAATTTCTCAGTCCTTTTCCAGGATTTCTCTAAACATATAAAATACTCCATTATGCCATTAGAGTTTTTTAAAATGTTTAACACTTCTCATTGTTTCGGTTAATTCTGTTAAAAGACTGATATGAGAAACAAATAACTAAACACATACATATAAAAAGTACGGGAAACAAAAAAAAATGTGTTGGCAATCAAATATTTAACCCATTTTTCGCCAGATTCCTGTTGATCGATGAAGAAGATAAAAAAGCATTGAAAAACATTGTAATTTTAGTCATCGGTCGGCGGAAAATCGGTTAAAATGAAGATCACTGAACTGTTTGTAAGAAAAAATATTTTCTAAACAAATACATTTTGTATATTAAGCTAAGTCTACACGATATGTTGAATCAGCAAATTTATGTTGAAAAATTTGTTTTCTGCGCGAACATATCGTGTAGACACCAAATTTTTTCAACAAACGTATGCTTACCAACATATGACAGGCATTTGTTAACGATGTCAGCAAACTTTTGTTCACAATTATAGCATATCGTCTAGACACAATATTTTTTGCTTTTCAACAAATTTTTTACGTATGTTGACAAATATGTTATTTGTTGAAAGTCGTATGCAAGCTTTTTAGCATACAGCAAATTTGGTAGCATATGAATAATATAAAAATTGGTATTCTTTTAATAACTTGATTAATTTTTTACATAACCCTGGAAGTTATCCAGATTTTTAGCTTATCGGCAAATAAGGAACAAAAAATTGCATTTATAAGTGCTTTGAAAATAGAAATGTTTGCCAAAGAACTTTGTTTTAGAGTTATTGCCCATAAAAGTTGATCAATTCTTAACCAATATTTCTTGAAGTATAAATTGGATCACAGCAATAAGGGTATCGCTGAAGGGTGTTTCCAAATACCTTTCACATGGTATATAAAACATGCCGAATTATTAACCCATTAAGAACCAATTTAAAAAAATATTTTAATTTACTAATGCATTTTATCAAAATGGCTCTAATCTCAAAATGTTATCGATATTAAGGTATTTGTTACATATAATATTTTATAGGGAACGCATCAAGTTATTAAAGTTAAAAAATTATATTATAATAAATCTTTTGTTTAATATAGAGTTATGAGTATACATGTCGTAATAGATTATATATACTCTATGTATTATTTAATTATAGTTTGCAAATACCGTCTTTGCTAAATAAAATTGTTCTTTTATGTTACTTTTCGACTTGACATAAGGGTTCTTAATTTTATGGTGTATCAAGCACCGGCTTTGCTCAGCTGAGTTAAATTTCTTCATTTAAACCAGAACCACTTCACCATCAATAATGTCTATTAAAGTTAACAAAAATTGATGACAAACTGAACCGATTGTTATTTACAAAAGAACTCGTTTTCTATGACTAGATTTTACACTACGATGAACGGTCTATAATTTACCATATGCCGCATGTAAAACCCATTCCCGGATATACTTAAGCATGCCTAAGAGGTACCGAATAACGCAATTATAGCAGAATTTGGTATGTCATAGTTTCATAAAGCTAGAAATCACACAACTAAATTTGGAGAAGATCGCCTCACAATTTACCATATGCTCCATTCGAGCATTTCAATTTTCACTTTTTTTATGACTTTAGTTGCAAAACTGTAACTGTATTGAAATTTGGTCCAGTTTATGTTTTTTAATATTAAAATTACTCAACCGAATTTTGTAATTATCGACCCAAAAATCCCGTTAATACGGCTAAACTGATACAAATCATGATAGCTTACTCAAATTTGGTCAAATTAAGTTATATATGATTAATAAGTCGGTTAAGTCCGACCACAGAATATACAGATAAATATTTGAACGTGTACCTAATTTGGGACTCATGGGCAATCATGGACCCGATAAAACAAATAAGGTTATAGTTGCTAAATTTTGTATAAATACTAAAATTTTTAAGGATGTTATGGTATTGGTAATATTTTTGTGAGTGATAATTGTAAAGGAGCTATAGATTTAGAATATAAAGTTTAATCTTAATACCAAGATAAAAAAAAAAAATGGTTTTTTGGCACAAAGATTCTAATCTGAAAAGTAGTTAGTATCTTTGAGAAATTATGGACCGTTCCTCACCTGTTTCAATAACAATAAATATTTAGTACCAATGTACCAAATTTTATCAAATAATTGCGACCTGTACTTTGCACACTACAAAGTAAGCAGCCAGCCAGTCGTCCGGACAGATATCGTTATATCGACTCAAGATAGTGATTGAGTCGATCGGGATACTATAAAATGGTTATAGGACCAATATCAAAATGAAAAACATACTGCTGGCCGGCCCATAACTTACCATAACGGTAGAACTGTAACCAATTATAAAACTTTGAGGCTTTATAAATAATTTTTAGATCACTCCAGTTCATATATTTTAACTACATATTTGCGGATTTGATCCAGCCCAATATATCTTTCATACTTATTCAGTATTAATATGCATACATAAAACTAAAGGCGATAATTTATAACAAATTTTAAATAAAAAAAATTAAAATAATAAAAAAGAGAATTGTCAAATTTATTTAAAACTTTTAAACAAATGTTCTCTTTACTCAACATACATAACAACATACGAAATTCAACATATCGTGTAGACACAAAAATTGTATGCTAACTTATTTGTTGAAATATCATTTGCTAGCATATGATGAATTTGAAAAATTTAGTATTTTCAGCATATCGTCTAGACACCCAGCATATTGCATATGCTGAAAGAGACATTTGTTATTATATTTAAGCATATGAGTATAAGCATACATTTGCTGATTGAACATATCGTCTAGCCTAAGCTTTAGACGAAACAAATAATTAAAAACACAAAAAAAATATGTTATAATACTACAAAATATTGAAAATTTTGTTACTTCGGTTAATCGGTTAATCGACTGAAATTAACCGGTTTAATCGTTAATCGAAAAAAAGCCATATTGAAATTAACCGATCAGTTAATCGGGTAGTAATTAATCGGTTAACCGGTTGACGGTTAACCGAATGAATACCCTAGTGAATACATTTTTGTTAACGTTTTTTTTTTTCTTTCGGAATTAAATTAAAATATCTTGGGAAATTTATGATGGAGAACAAAGACCCAAAGCTGTTGAATTTTATTTTGAAACACAGTATCGATTATTCATATCGAATAATGAAGGATAAAGTCCATTTTCATCGCAATGGTAACCTCAGTAAAAATATGGGCACCCAAAATCAAAGAATAATTTTTGAACATCAAAAGCACCCACTTAGATGCACATTATTTATGGTGTGGAATAACTTCAGAAAAGAACATTGGACCATATTTTTCGAAAATGATAAAAAAAAAAGCTGCGGTTAACGTGAATAGCATTCAATACCGTGCAATGATTAAAAAATGTTTAAGGCCCGAAGTAGAGAACAATCCAGAATTGTGTTTCCAACAAGATGGAGCCACAGTTCACACAGCTTTTCCGTATAGGGCTCTCTTTTTTTATGCGCCACCCTACACTTAATACTTAAGATTTAATAATTTTAAACCTACCTGCCACACAGAAAAAATTATTTTTCCAATTCAAACAAAAAATTTGTAGAATCAAACAATTTTTTGTCTGAAATCGGTCCTATAAACAAATTCGCATATTCAAACAATTTATTTGCATTTTGTTTATTGAAAAAAACACCGATTTTTTCAAACAAATAATTTAACGGAATCAAACAAAAAGTTCACTGAAATTCATGTAAATTTCAAACAAATAATTTTGCTGAATCAAACAAAAAAGTTTTTGCACAAGCAATGACGCGCACAGAAGCAAGCGCTGTTGGAGAAGATGAAGCAGAGCAGAGCGGCCAGTTGGCTTTGAGACACATTTTTTTGTTGGAATAATTTTGAAAGAAGTCGTATTTATACACACAATGTTTTTCTTCATCACTCACTGTAGCTGCATCCTTTCCTTTGAAGAAATGTAACCAAAAACGGCGGCAGACCGACTTGATTTGTTTTTCGTCATCATTCAATTTTTGTATTTGATGAATTTAAGTAAACAGTTTGAAAAAATTGAATAAGGGATTTAGTTTTTTTACCAACTTTGAAACCAACCAAAAATGTATTTTGTTTCTTATAATTTTGTTGTTGTTTCTGTTGTTTAAAAAGAGTGAAACGTTTTTTTACCTGCTATTGTTTTTGTTGTTTTTTTACTATAAACCTCGTCATGCTATTTTATCATATTTTTTATTGTTGTACTTTTTTAAAGTGTCCAAAAATAGACTGTATGTGATTTTTGTCGTAGTTCTTATATTTCTCATAAAGAAGTGTTGCTTACGATCAAATATAAAAATTCAAAAAAAACGACAACATTAAAAAGCGTTAAATATTTCATACATAATTATGAAAACTTGAAACCAATAACGCGTATATTATATTTTTAAATAGTTGCCAACATTTTTGTTGGTTAAATAAAAATCAAACAAAAGTATTATCATCATATATATTATTTCTAAAGCAGTTTTTTTTTTGTCGGTTGCAAATATCTCCCATACCACCGCATCAAATTTAATGAATGATATCTCATTTTAAAGAAATTGAAAAATTAATATTTTCATTGATAAAAATTATATTTAAAAATGTATTGAAGTTACTAAAATTTCTATCAATTATTTTCATTTTATGTTACAAAAATGACAACTAACGGTGCGAAATATTCGCACGGGTCATCTAGTTAGTTGAATTTGTAGAAATCAAAAATATTTTCAAGCAAGCGTTTGTTTGAAAATAATTCGGCAATAATTTTTTCTGTGCAGTAGTAAATATACGTTTTATTTGCGAATTAAATAAATAATTAAATAAAGTCAACATACATAGTTTTAAACAGTGTTCGAGAATAAACATTAAATATCGCTCTTTAGTGTTCGTTTCGGTAGATTTATGGAAAACACAAACGCTAATAGTGTAAATGTAACAAAACATTAAAATATAATGTTTGTCTACAATATCACTAAGATTGTTCTGTTTTTTAATGAAGAACAGAACACTATATAATGTTCGGATCTTTCTGGAAAATAGTTACGAACGGTATTAAGGGTTGTGTTCTTCTACAAATCACTAAAAAATAGATATCGTTCTTAGGTGTGTGAAACGAACGCTAAATAATGTACTGTTTATTTTCGAACACTGGTTTTAAACAACTGAGAAAAAATGTTAAACCTAAATGAATAAACTTCTAATAATGTTTTTATACCCTCCACCACAATTAGTTGTGAAGAGGGTATATTAAGTTTGTCATTCCGTGTGAAACTTTTTTATTATTCATCTCAGACCCTATAAAGTATATATATTCTGGGTTCTTGAGTAATTTTAAGTCGATTTAGCCATGTCCGTCTGTCTGTCTGTCCGTCTGTTGAAAACACGGTCACTTTCGAAAAACTCAAAAGAAATAAACAAACTTGGTGTCAAATTGCTTGTAGTTATCCTAAGCAGTTTGGGATTGAAATCCAGCAAAATCTGTTCAATAGGATCTGAGCTATGATTCAAAATGTGGAACCACCACCTAAAAAAAATTGATAATTTTGTTACAAAAACTAACATAAATGGTGGAAAAATGCACAGAATGATATAAGATTTCGCAACAGTTCGTTTGATTTAACTGGAAATCACGCTGTAAAATTTCTTGAAGATCCGTCCATGATTTACTCTAGGCCCCATATAAGCCCTACTCCCGAAAAACAGTATAGTAAGCCTAAAACCCTAACTAACAATGCTATCATAACAAATTTTGGCACATCACAGTTAAATAGGACTAGAAATGAAACTATTAAGTTTCGTGAAGATCTGTCCATAATTTACCATAGGCCCCATATAAAACCTACTTCCGGAAAACAGTTTAGTACGCCTAAATCCGTAAAAAATAATGCTATCATAACAAAATTTGGTACATCACAGTTTTATTGAACGAGAAATAAGACTTTAAAATTTTGTGAAGAACGGTCCATCATTTACTATAGGGCCTATATAAAACTTACTCCCGGAAAACAGCTTAGTACGCCTAAAAACGTAAAAAATAACGCTATCATAACAAAATTTGATACATCACAGTTTTATAGAACTAGAAATAACACTGTGAAATTTGGTGAAGATCGGTGCATAACTTACCATAGGCCTCATATAAAGCCCACTCTGGGAAAATAATATAATACGCGGTAAAATTTCTTCCAGTTTAGCTTCATATGGCCAGAAAAAATGTTATGCAATTTTGTGATATACTGTCCATAATTTTCCTTAGATTCCATTTTAGCAGCCTTCTGAAATTTACTGCAAACGCTTAAACTAATTGCATCGCTGTATTGAAATTTATGTTCTTTAATACCAGAAATCGTTCTGCAGAATTTGGGATGATTGGTTCATAGCTTACCATGGCTTTTATATAATTTGTTCTCTTGAAAATCATTTAAGTTCATCTTAAACTGATATTCTACTCAAACTTTTTAATATTGATTCTGATTGTCGATCAATAATTTTATATAGGTCTAAGCCGCAACAAATTTTAATGCAGATGTCTGTTTTTACAAAGATTATAATAATAAATAGACATCATACAGATATTACTCCTAAAACATTCGAAGTGTCGGTGGAGGGTATCAAAGATTCGGCACAGCCGAATATAGCACTCTAACTTGTTATTTTTTAAAGTAGATTTTAACTAGCTAACACTTAACTTAATTAGAACTCTTGCATTAAAGAATAATTACAATTGATAACATTCTTTAAATCTGCTTTTAATCAAATGCTACAGAATGGGATGTCGATCTTTATTAAATATTTCTTTTCAAATTAAAAATGTTTTAGTAACAGATTTTGCATTTTTTTAAGATTATTTTCAATAAGCACAAGTCTGTTATTTATTAAACTCACTCTTAATAAAAATTATTGATAAGTAATGTTTATAATTTTGACCAAAACCTGTTTACTTGTTTCATTAACATTTTTCAATTTTCAAACAAAATAAATTAAGAATCAAGTTAAAGTCACAATTGAAAGTAATTAGCATATGTATTAAATTTAATTCAAACATTCTGCCCTAATTAAAATAATTATACGTTTTTTAATGTTTATACCCTACACCAATAAATCTCTAGAAATATGTGCGGGAGTTCCCGGGATTTTTTATTATTTATTTATGGCAACTTTACTTAACTGCTGATGTAATTGTTCAAATCTGATAAGTAAGGCAAAGTCGAATGCTTTCATTAAAATCGGATTCCTAATACCAGCGTCAAATTGGAAAAACTGCAATTTGTTCCACTTATTCATTTCTCATTGGCCAAAAAAAATGTTGCTTTTAACTCTAATTAATTAAATGTAAACATTTGCTGTCAAACCAACTCAAAAAGCCAAAGTTATTTACAAATATTCGTTTTTTGTTCGACAGTTTTTGCTTTCGACTGTAGTTTTTTAAACCCTGCCATCATTCTTACAAAACGTTCAAAAATATTTAAAAAATTCAGTTTATAACTTTTAAACGGGTGTTCGGATCAAAGATCCCGAGTTGTTTACAACTAATGTAGGATAGTGGAATTGTCAGTTTAACCCGATTCCGTTTCAATTTTGTATTTTTCATTGGGTTATACATTATACCCACTCCACAATAGTTGAGAGGGTATTATGCATTTGTGCTGATGTGTGTAACACCTTAAAATATTGGTCCTCAGAATCACTTTCTAAGTTCATCTAACGATGTCAGGTCGCAATTTTGGAGATAATTTAATAAGCACAAAGACCAAGCGTATTGAAAATAGGCCTTATCATAAGTCCACGAGGGGAGATACGGGGCAATTTCTGCCTCTCAGAAACTATCGGACCGATTTTAATGAAATTTAAAACATACATACATCCATATTTGTACGGACACATAAGCTACGCATTTTTATAAAAAAAGGACCACGAGGGGAGATGGGGGGACAATAGTTTCCTCTCGAACCTATCAAACCGGTTTTAATGAAATTTAAAACATAGAAAGATTCATATTTTTATGGACATATAAGCTATGCACTTTTTAAAAAATAGAACCACCAGGGTAAATTGGTGCCGCCCAGAAACTATCAAACCGATGGTAATGAAATTTAAAACATAGATGTTCATATAGCCATATACTCTTGAAAATTTGTTTTTAAATACTGTCGGGCTTGACCGACTATATTTTCTTACTTGTTTTGTTTGTATTATTTTAATCTTAATCACACATTTTATTTATTTTAACCAGGGACATAACAGTTATAACCAATATTTGAAAAAACCCTGAAATAATAATTTATCACGAATTTTTAAAACTTGCTCTCTGAATAATTATTACAAAAAACCAATATTTTTTTGGGCTTCCATAACCATTACAAAAGATTTAAATTTTTTTTGGTCTTCCGTAACCATTACAAAAGATTTTTATTTTTTTCGGTCTTCCATATCGAATTTCACACTAGTTTTATGAAAATATTATTTGGAGTTTGCGAACTTGTAGCGTGGTTATTAGAGTGGGTCAATTTTTTTGCCCACCAAGCGTATAGCAAAATCGTAATCTACACAAAATTCTAGGAACTTTTCCTTAAGAAACCATGGTTCTAAAATCAAAATCGAGCTTCCGGTTTTTGACTTGAAAGTTTGGTGCTCAGAAAATCTGGAAAAAATAATACTTTTTTGGAAATATTTATTGCAATTGGTGAATAGTTGGCCTGTATCGCTGAAAGAGGGCTTGTTTAAAAGAAAATTCTCTCAGCTTTCTATATCTGTGCTCATTTTTAGAAAATTCTGTACATAAATAATTGGTTTGGAGACTTTTGTCAAAATGTTCATAGTCAAGCTGGTAAAATAAAAAAAAAATTTATTTTATTTTTTATTAAACCCCAATTTTCTATTTTAAAAATTCACTACCTTTTTAAAAAAGAAACTAAATGAAAAAAAAAAAAATTTAATTACCCAATAAAAATTTTGCGAAGCATTAATGGTACATTAAAAAAAAATAAGCGCAAAGTTATGCGCTACGGAATAAGACATACAGAAATACAGTAAAATAAGTGAAAGAGCTCTCAAAAACTTTAAAGAAAAATAACATTTCAAGTGCAACGGTTTGTAAGGGAGAATTTATGTGTCAAAAATGTATTGCTTCAAAGTGGGAACACGCCGTATAAAATGCATGTCTTCCGTAAGCGCAATGGTAAGCTAAACTTTTATGTTTCTCCCTTACAAACCTGCTTTGTTCGAAGCTCCATTTTTTTTTTTTTTTTTCTGGGTAACAACTTTAATAAAGATGTCTTTAAAAGAAAAAATACTGGCCAAACCGGAAATTAAACCTTTACATTCTTAATACGAGTTTTTGTACATTTTTGAATATTGTTGGCTATACTTGAAAACGCGTCGAAAAAGTTGAAATTTTTATTAAAAAAAAATTATTTTTGTTTACCATACATTTCTAAAATGGAATAAACGTGAGAATTTTAACGGTAAATTGTGTGATACAACGATAGAATTACAAACTTTTCAGTTTCTCATTACCTATTAATTTTCTGTTTTTAAATTATGGCCCTTAGTATATAAATCGCAACGCAACGCCAAAGAATTACATTGAAAGCAAAACAAAATCACAAATATTTTGTAATTTTGTTGTTGCGTTCTACAAAAATTCATGTATCGTTTTAAAATTTCTGAAATATAGTTAGACAATTCTGAAATACAATTGGAAATGGTGTAGTAAGAAACATAGGCTCTAATTATGTAATTCGTAACGTAACGTCAAAAAATTTCTGTAGAAAGCAACAACAAAATTACAAATTTGCGAATTACATATGTTTCTTACTACACAATTTCGAATTGTGTTTCAGAATTTTCTAACTATATTTCAGAAATTTCCAATTTAACTTCAAAAATTTCCAATTGTAACTTCTGAAAGTGTCCAATTGTATTTCAGAAATTTATGTTTTTATAACTAATACAAATTTCCAAATTATAAATGGACGATAGTATTTTGTCTGAGCCGCCATTTAGCATCTACCGTTTACTGATCTTGGGTAACCTGAACATATTCAGGGAACTGAGCGATTTGTACAATTGCTTACCAATGTTTCCCACGTGCCATAGAATGTAACCGCGATGATATTTTGGCAGTTACTTTTAAAAGCCGCAACAGAATACCACGAATGGATAGCAAAAAAGATGTTGTATGTAAATTGCAGCTATAGGCCGAAACTTTATTTATTTACCCCCGGCTTGGCACGTATTTTTTTTTTTTTTTTATACATTTTTTATTTTTATTTTAATAGGTTCCTTTTTTTTTGTTGTGAATTTTCAAAAAAATTGCGTTATAAACAAAATTTTTCTTTAATTCTGGTTATATTATTAATTGAAAAAAATGCTTTTTTCACCGAGTTTTTTTTTAATCTTTTTTGCTCTCTTCTCTCCACTTAAGATGTTTTGTCAAAATGCCGCAGAATTGTTTTATTTTATTCAACTTTGAATTAAAATTTAGTTAGATTATTTTATTTAACTTTTGTGTATCAAAATTGTAACAGTTTTAGGCTTCTTATCAGCTTGACTATGATTATTTTGACAAAAGTCTCCTAACCAATTATTTATGTACAGAATTTTCTAAAAATCAGCACAGATATAGAAAGTTGAGAGAATTTTCTTTTAAACAAGCCCTCTTTCAGCGCTACAGGACAACTATTCACCAATTGCAATAAATATTTCCAAAAAAGTATTATTTTTTCCAGATTTTCTGAGCATCAAACTTTCAAGTCAAAAACCGGAAGCTCGATTTTGATTTTAGAACCATGGTTTCTTTAGGAAAAGTTCTTAGAATTATGTGTAGATTGCGATTTTGCTATACGCTTTGTCACTTTTTTTGGGCCCGAACAAATTGACCCACTCTAGTGGTTATAGAAGACAGAAAAAATAAAAATTTATTAAATGGTTATTGAAGACCCATAAGAATAAAAATCTCTTATAATGGTTACCAAAGACCAAAAAAATTAATAATCTTTCATAACGGTTATCAAAGACCAAAAAAAAATAATAATCTTTCATAACGGTTATCAAAGACCAAAAAAAATAATAATCTTTTATAACGGTTATAGAAGACCAATAAGAATAAAAATCTTTCATAATGGTTACCAAGGACCAACAAAATTAATAATCTCTCATAACAGTTATCAAAGACCAAAAACAAATAATAATCATTCATAATGTTTATGGCAGAACTATAATTTTCTGGGTAATTTATAATTATTATTACAGGACCAATTTTTTTCAGTTATTTTTTCCATAACCTATTGGCTATTTAAAAAATATTAACAGTTATTTCGGGTCCCTGATTTTAACACAACGATACACAATAATTGCTCAATTGAATGGGAGATAAAGCCATAATGGCCTTATTGTCCAATCATTGAGAGGTAAGGTCATATGTAAAATTTTGCTAAATGAGAGATATAGCCATATTTTTTTTCGCAAATGAGAGATAAAGCCAAAATTTCAACAAACTCGTGACCAAATGAATCTGACAGCTAATCATTATGTAATATTCCAAAATAACCGTTATTTGTGTTTTTAAAAAAGATGATGTGACTGAAATGCAAATATCTTAAAAAATTTTAAACGGGGTATGTAATTCTTTCTTTCTAGTGAAAGGTTATAAAATTTCTAAAATAACCATGGGTTGCTTGTGAAGATTGGTCAAGAAATGACAGTGCTAAAAGGGACAAAAGTTCAAGCTTCATTGAAAATTTTATGATTTTGTTAAATTTTGCTCTATTCAAGTTATTTTTTTTTTTTTTTTTCAAACCAATGATTTAAAAATCCTAATGTTTTATTGCATGCTACATTAGATTATTTTAATATGAACATTTTGCGTCCAACAAGACATAGATTGGTACAAAAATGACACAGCTACAGAAGATTTAGTAAATTAACCCACATAGAAATTCAATACTTTTAAGCAGTGTTCGAAAATAAACACTAAATATCGTTTTTTAATGTTCGGTTCGGTAGATTTGTGGAAAACACAAACGCTAATAGTGTTTGTGTAGAAAATCATTAAAAAAAATAAAGTTTCCCTGTTAGTCATCTTTCGAACACAAAACTATTACTGTTTTTATCAAACTCAACAATAGATGTGAACATTTAATTCCGTTCGGTTTTTTATTTAAATCCACAAACTTCAATGTGTTCGGTTCGGCTCGTTAATGTTCGTTCCTTTTGGCTGGTAAAAAAACATTTTTACAAAACCAAAATACACACACGAATAAAACATTATAGAACATTAAAATATAATGTTTGTCTACAGTATCACTACAATTGTTCTGTTTTTTAACGAAGAACCGAACATTATATAATGTTCGGTTCTTTCTTAAAAATAGTTACGAACGGTATTAAGGGTTGTGTATGTCTACACAATCACTAAAAAAATAGATATCGTTCCTGGGTGTGTGAGCCGAACGTTAAATAATGTACTGTTTATTTTCGAACACTGCTTTTAAGCAATTTTTAATATTTATTGTTACTAAAAATTTATCTTCGTATATTAATTTGTTGCGGGTTAGTTCAATTAAGCTTATGTAACTTTGTCATTTTTGCACCGATCCGGATCATATTGAGCACAAACTGTTCGTATTGAAATAGGCTAAAATTGTATTTTTTGGATATTTGCATTTCAGTCACAGCATCTTTTTTAAAAACACAAATAACGTTAATTTTGGAATATCTCACTCAACTGTTCTACTTTTGACAATTCTGACTTCATATTCAGATTCACGTAGTCACGTAGTGTATTCTGTAAAAAGGAAAATCCTTAGTTATTGTTGAAAAACATTTTTTTATTCTTGTGACGCACGCAGGAAAACTTTATTCAGCAAAGCCACCTGCCGCGTCCTACTGGAGGAAAAAACCCCTAAGCACGGCCGCAGGCCGTCACTCAGAAAAACTCTAGTATGCGGAGCCAGATTTTAATACTTTACTTTGGTGTCTCCGGAACTGAAACGAGAGATAAAGCCATTTTCTAATATTGCTAATGTGATTTAACGCCATGATGGCTTTATCTCCCATTCAAATGAAAAAAAAAACAAAAAAGGCTTTATCCCCCTATTGAATGAGAGATAAAGCCATCATGGCCTTATCTACCATGATATTAAAGCACCCCCCCCCCCCCCCACCCCCCAATTTTTTATAGGGCCTAAAAATGAATGAGTATCAGAAAATGTAAAGAGAAGACCGAAAATAATAAAGTGTATTCCATACTGATAATATTTTCTTAATCCATGTTTAAAATCTGTAAATCAAAGAAGTTATTTCAGGCAAAATCTAGAGGCTCAACCATCATGTGCATGAGAATGGTATAAGCAACTGTGCCAATTCATGTAAAACATATGTGTCAAACCATATTGAACTTAGCAAAACTTTTTGTTAGGTTTATTTTTTAAATGCATTCACTTATTACACAGTACAACAGCCAATCTGGGGGGTGAGAAATTCCAAGTCAGGGTGATGGTACTAGGTCAGTATAGTAAAACCCTTAAAGGGTTTGGCGTTCGTATGTGCCAGTTTTTTTTTATGACATTTTAAATTTTTTCCTTATCTTGATGTTTTTTTTGTTTAACATAACTCGAGAACCACTTGTCCGATTTTGCTAAAACAAACTCAAAATTTATTCGTAAATTTTTATGTACTACATATATTCTGTAAATTTGTAGTATATTTTAAAATGCATATTGTTATTCATTAATTTTAAGTCAATATTGTTATTAGTCAGTAAGGATAATATCCATTGATTAAATAAATAAATAAATATGCCCTTAAATAAAAAATTGTGTCCTCTTTTCCCTACGGTTGAAATTTTCCGAAAAAAATCCCTAGAAAAGGGGCAATCCCCTACTGTTGGCATCACTGAATGTGGGTGTATTCTTTCAAATAACAAACAAAAGTCCGACGATTTTCACCGATCGCTTAAAAAAAGTCACAAAAATTGTAGTGCAGGTTTGTGATAAAATCTGCTGCATACATCCAGGCTTGAACATTTTTTTGCACATATCAATTATAATTCTCCACAAATTTATTTTTACCGGCAAAACTGTTGATTATAAAGAAAAACGTTATATGAACGGATTAAAGAAATTGTAATTCTAAATTTTTTTGAGTTTGTTTTAGCAAAATCGGACAAGTGGTTCTCGAGTTATGTTAAACAAAAAAAACTTCAAGATAAGGAAAAAATTTAAAATGTCATACAAAAAACTGACACATACGAACGCCAAACCCTTTGAGGGTTTTACTATACTGACCTAGTACCATCACCCTGACTTGGAATTTCTCACCCCCCAGACAATAATCCCAAAAATGTTCCATAGTGTTATTATTACATTAATTTTTGACAGAAGCTTAATCTAGCTTTTGCCTATTATGGTTTGGTATTTAATAAAAAATAAATTTTAAATCCATTTGGAAATAATAACCAAACTAAAGCGCAAGCTTTCAATTAGCCATCATTTGACTAGTTCGATAACAAGCTTTTAGTACTTGTACACATGCCCTTAGCTCTTGCATTATTTTGGTTCATTTACAACTAGTGAGTTATTACCATAAGTTTGTAGGGTTGCACAATAAAAAATGCTTTTATTGAAATTGTAAAAATATTTAAAAACCTTTCAAACATACCACAAGCATGAATTCTCAAATCAGCAAAAAAGCTTTTCATGACACCCCAAAAATTTAAAAATTTTATAACTTAATTTAAAAGATTTTGTTATTCGTGCTTAATTCCCAATTTTTATTCTTGATAAAAACACTGAAATTTATTGTTGATCGGACAAGCTATTCCTATGCGCATTTCACTGGTTGCCAGATTGTCAGGAAACTTCATTCATAAAGATTTTAGAAAAACTAAAGATATTAAACCAAATAAAACTGTTACACGTATAAGAATTATAAGCAACAGTTCTTCTTGTAACAATATCAAAGTTTAAACAAAAACATCAACAATAAACAGTGAGTTTATCTCTTCTTGCATTCCAATAACGAATAACAAAATCTTTTAAATTAAAATTTTGTATTCCGAAAAAGTAATTTTTGATAATTTTATAATTTGTTATCAATTTTAAGCGAAATTTTACAAATTTGGAAGCAAGTATGTACATGTATGTACATTTGATTCAGATTGTGTGCTTTGTTATTCTTAAAAGGCTTATCAAAAATTTGTATCGATCTTAAAATGATTCAATTTCCTTAATTATTGCATCATTTCACATCTGAGTACTATTAATATTTATACGTATGTATATATGTATATTTTTATTTTTTTTAATAATTTGTTGTTTAAACATTTTTGTTTTTATACTATTTTTCAAATCAGTTCAAATATTCAATCAAAATTTTTAATGATACTTTGAACAGATTTGCTATATTTAGCCTCATTTATACGATGATTTTTAAATCATGTCTTTAAGACATCTGTTTTTATTTGTAGCCGAATTCGGTAAAGAAGAAAGAGGGGTAGAAAAAAGACATGAATTCTGTTCTTTATGTTTTTTTTCTAATATTCTTGTACTGTCATTTGAAATGTTGCTTTTATGTTTTATTTTCAAATAAAACTATTAAAAAAATATTTTTTTTTTTAATTTCTTATGTCATTTGAATAATCAAATAACTTAAAAAGTAATTCAGGCAGTTGACTTAAGATCAATCGAAAAAATGGACGCATGGGCTATAAAGAGTGCAAAGTGCAATTTTAAAGTTTGTTTTATTTTTCAAATATGAAGCTTTTTACATGACGTTCATCGAACTGAGGACGGCATTGTCATAAGAGAAAAAAACAGATTCACGTCTGGTTTTTTATTCCAGGTGTTTGTCGTTATAAAAATCAAATGTTATCTGTACAGCTTACCCATTATAGTCTGGCCTATGGTTTTAAAGTAATAGCTGTAATCGCAATTCCGATGAATTGCACTTTTTAATCGTAATCATAAAATAAAATTTTACAATAATTTAAGATTTTTTAAAATTTGTTAATTATAAAGGCTGTTTTTTTTTACCTCTCACATTCTGACATTTATGATCAGTATATATGAACTGGCAAATCATCATGAGTTGAATCGGGCTTGAACAAGGCTACCAAATTATCCAAATTCACCTTGAAAAAAAAGTCATAGATTCGGCAACTTATATACGGTTTCGTAGTCTTAATAGCTCACATAGCGATGAGGCTCATTTTTGGCTTAGCGGGTTTGGTTATATGCAAAACTGTCCTATATGGAGTGAGAGCAACTTTCAACCAGTGTTGGGCAAAATACATGGATTGCGGTATTTAAAATACAAAATACAAAATATTTGCTGGTCATGTATTTACAATACAAAATACTTTCAGGTTATGTATTAAAAATACAAAATACTTACACATCTGTATGTATTTAAAATACGAACTAATTCCACGTCATGCAAATGTTTGTATTTAGAACACGAAATACACCATTTTTATTCAAACCAAAAAACACGTTAGATAAAACTAATTTACAAAACATATACATATTTCCTTTCATAAATATCAGATTTTTTAATGTATCATCAGACAAACAGTTTCTTGTTGGAGAATAAATAAAACCTGCTGACGAAAATAATCTTTCACAAACTTGTAAAAAAATCTATGAATATGAAAATTTATATTTGGATAGCTGTCAAGAGTGATAATGTCTTTGCTCTTGTCACTGAGGAAACTGACAAATTCCAACTCCAAATTTGATGTCCTAGATTCACCATAATCCCTATCTACGAAAACAACAAAATCGTTGTCTTCTTTACTGGTGCTTCTACTTCTTATATTTCCAGGTGTCATTTTAATTTTTTTTGTAATTTTTCTCTGGAGTATAAATTGCAAGTTTTGGATTCTTTGCCTTTCTTCTTATGTATTTAAAATACCAAATACTTGCTGGACATGTATTTAAAATACAAAATACTTGCATGTCGTGTATTTTAAATACAAAAAATACGTATTTGCATTTTAAATACGTATTTCAAATAACACTATTTCAAATACTGCCCAGCCCTGCTTTCAACAAACCATACAAACTTCATTATATTCAGAAAAATACACGAGCTAGTGGCATCATCAGACCTTTTTTTTAATAAAGACGTAGCTTGCGCTATGATCAATGGATATCATTACCGCACCATGATCAATGATTTTAACACCAACACCATAATAATGCAGAGCATGCATTTTTGCTAATGTGTATAACATTTTCTGAGTCGATTAAACAATGTCCATCCGTCCAGCTGACTGGTTGCCTGTCCATTTGCCCTTGTGGGCAAAGTACAAGTCGCGATTTGAAAATAATTTGATAACATTTGGTACATACGTATTCATTAAAATTAGGACGAAGCTTATTGAAAATTGCGAGAATCGATCCATAATTTCACATGGCCCCCTTATAAACGTCTTGCCGGAGTAGTCTTTGTGCCCATAAACTATCTTATTTTGTGGGCATTTGAATTTAGTTTGGCTCAAAAATATTTTTTTGCAACATAAATTGTGAAACCAATTTTTTTAAATCGGTCTATATTTGACCATAGCTCCCATACAAATACCCCTCCCGAAAATTTTGATATAACATTTGGCGACGATGGCTTTTATAATAGCTTGTTTGTTGTGCTGGTAGGTCCAAATATGACCATAGGTCCCCTATAAGCCTCCCCTTTAAAATTCCTTTAAGACGAACCAAACTCATACAGATGTTGATATTTAGATAATATTCGGCACAGAGTTCTCTTATAAGACTTTTGACCTTTTAATATAATTTTGTCTTGCCGGTACATGTTGCTTGTTTTGTTTCGAACGAGATGCCGTCGAATTATTGATATCGGAATTTTACGATAAATTCATTTCGAGATTTCAATTAATCTTCAATTCTATGCGATTTGAAACTGTTTTACCAGCAACTTTGTAGGCCAAGATTGTTTGTGTTTTTCGTAACACACGGCCATCAATGCTCAAAGAAGTTTCCCTAAACTAGACGTCCAGAATGCGCTTCGTAAAGAACAGCCCATAGCTTATTTATGTATTAATGTCAAGTATTGATCTATTCAATTGCTTACGGCCTTAAAAACCACTCCCTATCAGATAACATAGGCATATGAAATGAAAATTCCTTTATAGTCCGATCACTAATAGTATGATTTGGTGCTACAACTTTTATTTTCTTGTTTCTTTTTCAACCAAAAATCTGGGGAAACTTGTTTGAGTAATTACCAGGGAAACCAGAAATATGCTCTAAAAAATACGTTTTATGCGCATTAATTATGCAGTACAAACTGGAAAATATGCCCTGAAAAATTTTATAAATATGCCCTAAAAATAAAAAATTGCTTATTTGAAGACACAATATTCAACAATTGAAGCACAGCCGCGAATAACGTTTTAAGTTACAAAATAATAATTTTTCAGGAGAGCAAAAAAACGTTTTTTGACAAGCAGCATTATTTGTTTTAAAAATTTTTTTTTTTTCTATTATTTAAAAAAGTGATAATAAAAACTTTAATGCAAAAGGCTTTTAAAACATTATTCCGCACTGCAAAACCATTTCGGTTTCATCATTATGTTAGTAACTTGCAATGTTCTTCCACTGGCTGACACTTTGTACGCCATTTTGAAGGCGTTAAGGTGCATAGTTTTGGTTGATTTGATGTTTAAACTGTGTAAGAGAGTAAAGTCAACGTTTATCTGCAAAAAAACAGTTTTTGCAAAATGTGGCGTTTACAACGTTTTTCGCGGCTGTGCTTCAATTTAATAAAAAAAATTAAAAAAAAAAAACTTTATATATTTATATATTATATATTATCGATTAAGCCCATATTAGGTTAAAATTCATATAATAGATGTTTGCGCCAAATATTATCTAGATATTAACATCCATATGGGTTTTTGTCTTAAAGGGATTTTGGTACGGTCGCTAAATTGTTAACAAATCTTAACATTTAAAAGGAAGTTTAAGGATGTTTAAGACACAAAGAGTCTTATTTGGTGAAATTATAGACCGATTCTCACCATTTGCAAAGACTTCGCCCATATTTGATCAAATTATCTACAAATTGGAACTTGTACTTTGCACACGAGGCTAACATGGACAGACAACCAGCCAAGCGGACGGATGGACATGGTTAGATCATTTTAAAAGTTGATTCTGAGTCGATCGGAATACTAAAAGATTGGTCTAGATACAAATCGCATAACATTTATCCTTAATGACAACCTGCTTTATCTTAAAATTTTTGAGGAAAAATTAAGTGTTGATATCGAAATTGAAGTAACAGATTTTCGAAAAAAAAAAATTTATTTGATGAGAAAGCTATTGTAGGCATCTAAAAAATTTAATATGTGTTAAAATATGCCTTAAAAAAGGCAAAATATGCGCTATAAACTTAAAAAATGCGGCAAAAATGCTCGTTTAACTAAATTATGCACAAAAATGCTACAAACGGTAAAAAATGCAAAAATATGCACTAACAAATCGATGCCAAAATTCATAAAAAGCTCTTAAACGGATAAATATATTGTATCTGCCTTCATTGGTAGCACAAGGAAAAACATGCAATTGCAAATTTATGGTTTCCCTGGTAATTACTTAAGTTTGTTTTCGAACCCATATTTTTTTAACTTTTAAAAAATACTAGCCTATTCACCGATTTCGTACGACGGCTTTGTCGCTTAACTTGCATGTAAATCAAAACAGTATATTACACTGCTTTACAAATTTTTAATTTGGAAAAGTACCAAGAACGCCACATGCCTAGATAAGTTAATTGGTACCTCCTGAACACGAAAACCGCTGTAATTTTTTTTCCTAAGTACCGTTTTTTAGATAAGGGTACTTTTGTGTTTTTCGGTGTGTGGTCCCACTCAAACCCTTGAGGAGCCCAACCAAAAAGTCCGCTCGAAATAAATGGCATATCGTTGGAAAGCTAATTAAATGCCTTTTCCATCGATATGCTACTTTTTACTACGTTATATTAAATATCTGGAATGTTTTTTTTTTTCATCAGTTTTAACGTATTTAAAAAACACGGAATTTTACATGAGATGAAAATATTGTCATTCCACAAAATCCGATTTTTTTCAAATTGCGCTTAAAATATTGGTAATTAAATATTCTATTTGGTTAAAAAATAAAACATTCCAGATATTTAATATAACGTAGTAAAAAAACGAAATAAAAATGTAAAATTTTGAGAAAAACGTAAAATATAGACATTTTTTGAACTTTGAGGTGCCATTACTCAGCCATTTCTTTGCAGATAGAAATTTGTGGCGGTGCGCAAAATGACCCCAGGAAATATGGCCCCAAAAGGAAAATGAAAAACGGCCCCAAAATTTTACATGAGACACAACAACACGCAATTTTGGCGCAATTTTTTTGTTTTTTTTTTTTTTGGGTTATTTTTTATTTTTTCGTTAGGGTGTTTTTGCATTTTAAGTGGAATGAAAAATGACCCCAATATCAAAGAATGAAAAATGGCCCCAAATAAAATCACAATTTTTACTTTGGGGCTATTTTTCATCTACTAATAAAAAATGCAAGTTTAAAGAAATGAAAAATCACCCCAAACATTT
The DNA here is from genome assembly GCA_930367215.1 of Pollenia angustigena. Taxonomy (NCBI): domain Eukaryota; kingdom Metazoa; phylum Arthropoda; class Insecta; order Diptera; family Polleniidae; genus Pollenia; species Pollenia angustigena. The sequence goes on along the minus strand of OV884057.1, from coordinate 178,876,854 downwards.
TTACACAAATTTATATAAAATTCTATGTAAAAGTTTCTAGGGATAACATAAAAAACCCGAATTCTTATACCAAAGTAGAGAAAATCCTTGCCGGTAATGAAGAGATGCTTTAGTTAGCGTAGCCGGTGTTTGTTATACCATAGAGGAAAAAACCCTTGAGCCCGGCCGAAGGCCGGCTATTACGAGAAGAGTTCGTTATACCATAGAAAAGAAAATCCTTGCGCCCGGCCGAAGGCCGACTATGTAGTGAAGCTTTAGTGAGCGAAGCCAGTGTTCGTTATACCAAAGAGAATAAAATCCTTTCACCCGGCCGAAGACCGGCTATAAAGAGAAGCTTTAGTTAGCGAAGCCAGTGTTCGTTATACCATAGAGAAAAAAATCCTTGCGCCCGGCCGAAGGCCGGCTATAACGTAGAGCTTTAGTAAGCAAAGCCAGTGTTGGTTATACCATAGAGAAAAAATCCTTGTGCATGGCCGAAAGCCCAACCGTGCTATCAATCGTACGATTTTTAAAACCAAAACTGTATAATTATCCGGATATTGAAATCGGGATTCTAAATTTGGGATTTTTAGTTTTGGGCATATGAACTCCACCGAAAATGGTAAATGTCACTTTCTTTGTGTTCTTTTTTGGGGTTTAAATTCATTATAAATTTTGAGGTGATTTTTCATAATGAAGAATAACCCCAAATTTAGGGTCATATTTCATTTTAGTTTTAGGATTATTTTTAATTTTTTTGGGGTAATTTTTCATTAAAAAAATGGGGCCATATTGCATTATGAAAAATAGCCCCAAATTTGGGGTCAATTTTCATTTATTTTTTGGGGCCATATTTCCTGGGGCCATATTTCGCAGCGCCGAAATTTGTAGCATATCGATGCAAAAGGCATTTAATTAGCTTTCCAACGATTTGTCATTTATTTCGATCGGACTTTTTGGTTGGGCTCCTCAAGGGTTTGAGTGGGACCATACACCGAAAAACACAAAAGTACCGTTATCTAAAAATCGGTACGTAGGAAAAAAATTACAGCGGTTTTCGTGTTCAGGAGGTCCCAATTAACTTATCTAGGCATGTGGTGTTCTTGGTATTTTTTGGCTGTAAACCAGTGTGTCGTCCTTAATTCGCAATTTTTGTTCTTGATAAAAACACTAAAATTTATTGTTGATGGGAAAAGCTATTTCTATGCGCATTTCACTGGTTGTTTATCATCCAAAGATTTTAGAAAAAAGATATTATACAAATAAAACTGTTAAGCGAATTAAAATGATAAGCAACAGTTCTACTTGTAACAATATTAGTGGTAGGATGATAACCTTTACTATTGTGGCTTATAATGTCACGTACTTATTCTTCCAATCCAAAACTGTTTTTTCATGAGAAGATGTGTTTATCGGTTCTGCATTTAAAATTGTTTGTACTAATTTTTCAAGTTGTGTTAATAAAAGTTGTGTTAATAAAAGGTTACTTGTTGAAAAGAAAACCAGTGTTAAAAAAAAACTTAAGAAAAAAGAACGCAGCAAAAGCAAAAGCAAAAAAAGGGAGAATAGATAATTAACTTTATTTCACTATGTGAAAGTTCTCTGCTTCACTTTGAAAGAATTGCTGCTGCAGTTATTAGTTTTTGATAATTTTTTTCAGCTCTTAAAGTCAGCAAGTTGTTAGCTGTTACTTGCTGCTTCATATATTTTGGACGAAGAAGCACGAAAGGTTTACAGCGGGTAGATAAGAATATAACGTGTCGATTTCTAAAATAAAATTTTGAGTTAATACCTTCTTTATGATCAAGTGCGATATGATATTTAAAAATGTATATATGGGCATTTCCCCAGAAAGGTCTACCAGGATGAAAAAATAAAATGTTGATTATCATCGTCTTTTATTGTTTATTATTATAAAAAAGTCTTTGTTCTTATAAAAGAATGGTTTCATAGCATATCTCAGCTGTTTTACTTAAGAAAATTGGACTGGAAACTGGAAAATGTTATATTTTTCTGTATTTTCTACTTCTAAAGACTTTTTTTATATACTTATTTTACATGCAAGAAATATGTTATGTTAACACTCTTTCTTCATAATCTCTCCATTGTTAAGAAAATTTGAAGACATTTATGGTAAAATGCGTGGAGATAATAATAAAAAAATATATGGAAAAATAGTACGTTCGCGTCCAGTAAATTAGCCAATTAAACAAAAACCAAGAGATATATTTTATTTTGTAAATACTGGATGGAGACCTTCATTAATACACTTTTAAAATATATTAATCACTTTTGAATATTCCGTTCCATTGCGCAGATTTTTACATTTCACTACACGTTCGCGACCACACGTTTATAACTCTTATTATGAAAATTTAAAGTCGGTGAAATCCATCTTTTGCACTTAACATAGAGCTACCCAAATGCTATCGAATCGAAAAAAGAAATGCTAGGAAAAGTTTTGTTTTCTATATTATTTGTACATCAAAAGCGTACGAACGTATGTTCGTGACCCCAGGAAATGCCCGTATATAATGAATATACCAAAGCTTTCCAATTACAAATATTTCATGATGAAATTTTAAGCCGGTTTGATTCTTGGAATTAAAATAAGCGGGGGTGCTTTAAAACCATGTGGGATAAGGCCATGATGGCTTTTTGCTCAATTGAATGGGAGATAAAGCCATAATGGTCGTATTGCCCAATCATTGAGAGGTAAGGTCACATAGCCCTTTTTTAGCAAATGAGAGATAAAGCCATATTTTTTTAAAATATTGTTATGCATGGTGTAAACATTCTGTAAAAGGGAAAATCCTTAGCTTTCATTGAAAAACATTTTTTTATTCTTGTGACACATGCAGGAAAACTTTATTCATCGAAGCCACCTGCCGCGTCCTACTTTAGGAAAAACCCCCTAAGCACGGCCGTAGGCCGCCACGCAGAAAACTTAAGTATGCGAAGCCAGATTTCAATACTAAACTTTAGTGTCTCCGGAACTGAAATGAGAGATAAAGCCATTTTCTAATATTACTAATGTGACTTAAGGCCATGATGGCTTTATCTCACATTCAAATGAAAAAAGGCTTTATCTCCCTATTGAATGAGAGATAAAGCCATCAAGGCCTTATCTCACATGGCATTAAAGCCATGTGAGATACCAGCTAGTCTACCAGGGCATTGTAGTTTTTGTATTAAAAAAACTATGTTTTTTGTTTGTTTGTTAATCGACTTGGCTCTCTCTACTTAAAATATACAGTGTTTGTATACACTTTGGTTAATGTAAATTTTCCATTGCTTAGTTGTTGGCTTTAAGTTAGTCTATACAAGCTAACTTAAAGTAGGCTTTTTTTGTAGTTAGCTACTCATTTGACGGCAGGGAAATTACTGTACTCGCTACACACTTTAGTTAATGATAATTTTGCATTGCATAGTAGATAGCTTTAAATTAGTCCATAAAAGTTAATTTTAAGTTGGCTATCTTTGTAGTCAGCTACTCATTCTCCGACAGGGTATTTACTAGGCATCACTAACACAACTAAGTACCTACTATACCTACTATACTTAAACTATTTAAATTCCAATACTAAATCAATAATATTAAAGAAATACTAAAAAAAGCAAGAATAATTTAAATTCAAATTATATTAAAATATACATATATAAAAAAAAACTGTAAACTGTTTACAACAACAACCGTTAGAAGAAACGGATAAATAATAATCATGCCACCTGTTGCCGTCGATAGAAATGTTAAACATCATCAAACATGCTACACAGGTCGTTGAACTTGAACTTGGTTTGAAACAGACTCCAACAGTAACACACATAATGAAATAAGAAATACAAAATGCACTAAATGTGCAAAGTAATAAACGACAAAAAAAGAGCATGCTGCAGTTGTAACGAAAATAAAAATAATAAAAAATTTAAATTTAATAAATGCTATAATTTCATTAATGATAATTAATAAAACGAGTGGTGCAAATCTCAAAGATCTTACAGTACACCTTGTTATGGGCGTATGGCAAAAATAATTAAATAAGATAATGGTGTAACTAAATATCTTACTGAGTTTTATAAAATACAAAAAAAATGTAAAAGGCATTTTCCATTTGCCCGTGTTTATACCCTCCACCAAACGTGAGTTGTGAATTAAGTTTATCATTAAATGTGTCACACTATGAAATATTCAGTCTGATTACACAGGTTTTGTGTTTTTTTTTTATTTATTACAAAAAAAAAAAAAAAAAAAAAAAAAAAAAAAAACGCCAACCGTAATCAGGCCAATTAATCTAGGAAACGATACAGTAAGCAAATCCATATATTAGGGTGCCCATAGAATCCTTTAAAAAACTTTTAAACTATTTTACATAAATGGCGCCCCCAAATTTAGAAAAGCATCAAAAGAAAAGCATAAAAGTTGCAAAATGTAATTGTTGCTCAAAATTATTAGTCTCTTCTTTATCATTTGTGTTAAGGCAGAATTAGTCTTTACTTTCTGTTCTGTTCCGTGCCGTTCTGTTACGAAATTGTAATAGTTACTTTTTCTGTAGCAACCTATCATTTATGACAAATTTATTAGTTTCGCACTGTCCAATGTTTTATTTCAGTCACTTTAATGCAAATAAATTTGAAGAAATTAAATTTAATGAATTCTTAAAATCAAAAAATAGTTTGTTTTAACCAGTGTTCGAAAATAAACAGTACAGTATTTAACGTTCGGCTCACACACCCAGGAACGATATCTATTTTTTTAGTGACTGTGTAGACATACACAACCCTTAATACCGTTCGTAACTATTTTCAAGAGAGAATCGAACATTATATAATGTTCGGTTCATCGTTAAAAAACAGAACAATTGTAGTGATACTGTAGACAAACATTATATTTGAATGTTCTATAATGTTTTTTTTCGTGTGTGTATTTTGTTTTTGTAAAAAATTTTTAGTTTTTTTTACCAGCCAAAAGGGACAAACATTAACGAGCCGAACCGAACACATTGAAGTTTGCGGATTTTCAAAAAACAAAAACCGAACGGAATTAAATGTTCACATCTTTTTTTGAGTTTGATAAAAACAGTAATATTTTTGTGTTCGAAAGATGACTAACAGGGAAACGTTATTTTTTTATGATTTTCTACACGAACATTATTAGCGTTTGTGTTTTCCACAAATCTACCGAACCGAACATAAAGAAACGATATTTAGTGTTTATTTTCGAACGCTGGTTTCAACATAAATATGTATTTTTTATTATTTATTTGCTGTCACTTACAATAACTTAACAAGTTTTTGATTTTAACAAACTGAACTGCAACAAAACAGAAAAACTAATCAATTTCACAGGTTTTTTAAAAAACAAATCAGCTGATTCGTAACAGAACAGAAAGTAAAGACTAACTGAGCCATTAAGCTAATTTAACTCTTCAAACAGTATGACACCACACTCATCTATTAAATTAACAACTTTCAAGTTGTTAGTGATATTTTCACCGCTTATGTAATGTTTGTTGCTTTATCATTCATTTAGATGTGTGATCAAAATTTTCAAAACCGTTAAAAATTACGAATTTCGTCTTACTTTTCGGCTAGTAAGCTCACCTGACACCTTTTTCTCGTACCTTTTCTGAGAGGTATAAGAAAAAGTAAGAAAATATTAAAATTTTCAAAACCTTGATGGCGTTGAAGCCGTTGAGCACTGCTTTATAATCCATTTAGGTCACAAAAATAATGACACTTTAATACTATATATCTCAGGCAAAAATATTTGTGGCTGCACTGTTACGAGTTTGACATTTTTTGGCGATCCCAATATACATATATTTTGATTCCTTGATTGGTTCCTTGAATTAATATCTGTGCCAATATAGAAAAGTAGCTTATGTCGAATATTGTACTTCCGAGATATCCTTAAATTTGTTGAAGTTTAATTTTAGGAGTTTTTTGCTGTATTTTATCATATTAGTAACAAGTTCAAAAAAGGTTTAAATGTTTTTTTAAAAAATATAAAAGATATGTAAATATAAAAGATTTTAAACCGTTTCTACTTGTAATAACTTTATTCTGTCTTATATCAACTTAAGCATCTGTTCTATATGACCACAGATATCTATATATAAATCGGCTAAGGCAAAACAGTTAAGAACACTTTTCTTCTCTTCGCACAATATATATTTTATTAAAATCTGTTTAATAATTTCAGAGTTGTAGGCGTTTAAATTTGCACTAACGCATATGCAGGATACATAAATAAAAAAATTGTTTTTTACAATCTCTGCAGGAAATGTCCCTAGTGAATCTGTACTGATTCACTATTGACACAGTCACCAGTACTAGTGACTTATTATACCCCAGGCAATGTTATTTACAATAGAAATTTAACATGTGCGTGTCATTGGAAATCTACTACCGACGTTGGTACTACTGACTAGGTACTAGGTAGTTCCTTTGAGAACATATGTACACATTGGTACCAGAGAATCGCTAGTACATTTTAGTAAAAGTAGTCTACACTTTTTGTAAGAAAACGAAATCATAACAATCTTTTTTTATTATTTCTTGAACTTTTATATGAATTGTACTTCTCAGATGTTATTGATAAAATCCTTTTCGTATTAAAGCCAAATATAGTGGCAAATGTTATGTAGTGTAGGCACTTTGTTGACAATGTCATCAATATAGTCGACAAAACTGGTGACTTGGAGACACTTGCACCCTGGTTTCCTTCGGGGATAATCAAATAATAAAAAATAGGGTGGTCGATTATTCGATATTTTTCAAAACCCGGTTTTCGAATATTTCGACTATATTAATCGGCACAGGCAAAACAATTAAGAGCGCTTTCTTCCTTTGTTTGTCAACCGAACCTCTATGGGGAGAAAAAAGTATCGAAAAGCGGAAATACGGGAAATTAAATTTATTTTTTTTTTACTTTTCCGTGCTGCATGTGATAATTTTAAATTTTCTATAATATTGAAATTATAAACATTATATTATAGGTGCAGGGTCCTGAGTGAGTGAAAACCTATAAGATGAAAAATGTTGGTACTTTTTATTTTTCATCTGGAACTTTTTGAATTTTCGTTAATATTTGACCTATAAAGATAAAATTATACATTAAACTGGGTGAATAAGAACATGAAAGGGGAGCTTTTTAATACTTTTTCGTTCAACATCTGGTACTTTGATTATTTTAATAAATATGTGACATACATACATAGAAACATAAAATTAAACATGCAATGTCCTGAGTGGATGACAATCTATAAAGGAGACTTTTTGATACTTTTTTGTTTTCCAATTAATATTTTTTATGTTGAACTTAAAAATTAAATTTACTCACGTAGAAGATAAAATATGAACGGGAGGTAAGTCCCTCGTCAAATCGATCCAGTAAGACGCAAACATGTAAATTCATATATACTTAGTTAGATATGAACATGAAAATTTATGGTCGAATTTTGGCCATTAGGCGAACACTAGTAATTATAAATTGTGATGTCATTTCTGAAAAATTGAAGGAATAGAACTATTACAAAAAAGCTTTATAAAATACATAACTGAAATTTAGCTCATAGAATAAATAAAGTAACCTTCGGAAGGAAATAATTCCCAGTTTCTAGATGTCATTTCATAAAATATTCACCTCATAAACATTAAAATTCTTGGTGGAGGGCACAGAATGTGTAAATGGGCCTAAGAGACACTTATTAAGATAAAGTTTAGACTGTAGCGAATTGCATGGAAAGATAATATATACATGGGAATTTTTTCTATAACTACTAACGTATGCGCAATAAGATATGGACTGACCCATTAACATTAAAACTTTTACGCCAAAATATGTAGTCATTAGTAAGCAAATAACAATAGTTTAACCAATAAAATATTATTTCCAGCGTTTTGCCAACCATTAGTTAAACCATCAAATGTTGTTTGTTAACTGCCAGTTAGACAACAAGGCCTCCGCTTAAAATTATTATTTACATTTGTGTTTTTTTTTTTTTTGTGAAAAATTGCCAATGAAGTGGAAAACGTGAAAAATTTAATTTTAATTTCTAAATACACTTCTTAAACTTATTTTACAAAAAGATATAGCTACAACAATGGGCTTTTTCATTTTTTGAAGCACCCTACGCATAGCCTCTTGAGTCTCCTTTGAGTTTATTTTCTATAGCATCTTTAATATAGGTTTCTTGGTTCCTATTTCTTTTCATTGATATATCTTTTCGAATTCGCCAAAGAGTTTCAATTGGCATCCATTCATGACCTTCTACTGTAAAATTGTTCCCTTCCTTCATGATGTCACTCATGGCGAGACTGCAACAAAACAATTTTGTGACAAAGCACGCATTCTATGTTTGGTGAGAAGTGACAGGTATTTTGAGATAGCTGGAACGGATTTTTTGCACATTTGACCACTCCTACAACTGCTACGTAATTCTTTACCGTTTTATCTTCAAACATGTTCTTATTTACTAACGCACAATGAGATTTTTCAGTACATCCCTTGATTTCTGCTTTCAACACTGCAACAAACTTTGTTACCGATTCGTCGGTTCGAAAGCGTTTATTGTCTTATAAATAAAAGATTTTTGGAATTGCATTTCGGAAACTGGTAGCATATTTAATTTGTTCTTTTATGAAAATGATTTTCACAAAATTAACAAATAATCTTGCGATGTTCTAATAAGTTTAATGATATATTTTCATACTTCTAATATTGATTTATTGAAGTTATCTCTGGCCAAATAACACTGTGCAACAAAATTCGGGTCATCGCCGCCAGCCTCAACACTTGCAACGCGAAATGAAAGTAAACTACTAGTAGAGCAAATCTGCCATAGTTGGCTCGGGCTCCCGAAATATGTGCCCTAACATTTTTGAATTTTTTGAAAAGGCGTTTGGTATAAGTCAAAAAAAAATATACTAACGCTCAATTTAAATGATGAATTTTATGACGTCCAATTTTGGCTTCAGTAGAATCGTATGGCGATTCTTTTCTTTGAATTTATGAACCCTCTAACTCTCATTTTAAGGGGTATTATTTGTCCTTATTTCCAACTGATAGAAAAATGCATCTTCATATTGATGATGTCCTAACATCTAAATTGTGACATCAATGTTACTACAAATGGCATCAATGATGCAAAAAATAACATCAATCCAATGACTAACGTCTTCGTACAATTTTGTCATTTTTTAGGTGTCATCTATTTTATGACTATAGTAACATCAATTCGATGCCACATTTTGTATATTATTAATATTATTTTCATGATTACAATGTACTAGAAGAAGCAAACATTCTTATATGGGCATTTCCGTCAAAAGGTCCACCGTGACCGAAAATTTAAAAGTTATTAAAAGCTGATTATTTTACGATATTGTTATAGAGAAATGTTCAGATTTTACTAATTTTATAAATTTACCCATAAATTTGTTCACTTAGATGAACAATCAGACTGCAAAGTTGTGCAAACGTAATTTCTTATTTGTGAGAATGTTTTATTGTATTTCTTTTCTTTAATATTTATCTCCTTTAAGAGAGGTGATATTTAATAAAAATTATTCCAAAAAAATTTTCTTACATGGTCTGTAATCTAAGGAAGAGTTCAAAGAGCAATATGTTAGTCGGATTAATGGTAAATTTTTATTTTATTTTGATCATTATTCAGTTTTATTATTATGGAAAAAAATTCACGTTCGAAATGTCACGTATCGACCCAGATTTTGGCTTAAAAAAAAGAAAATACATAAGATTTTGGAATCAAACCAAGACATTTTAATGTTACATTGCTACGTAAAATTCTCAAAGTTGTTTTACTAAAAAATTGGGACAGGTTTAGCTGAATTATGCCTCTTTGTACATGGCCACAAAAACTACTTCTGTTTTCTTTCACGTTCGAACCGCTACTTCTTTTGCCATTATCTTTGACCTAGAATTGCGCCCTCCATAACCTTTAGCATAGATAACAGTGCTTCCTTAGTGCTTTAATTTACGGGTTAATAGAACGTAAAAATATTTTTTGCTTAAAATGTATTTTTGATGCGTACGACTGTCACGTTCAACACTTTGGAATTACCCATATTCTATTTTTTTAAATTATTAAGTTAAATACATCAAATTTTTAAAGTAGAATGATTACGAAAACCATATGGGGCATGGTGCTGGTGTCTTATTATTGAGAGTTCTGCTGCGAACAAAGGTCCTAATTCAACAAACGTGAAACAAACATATGCAAAGGGTAAGTAAATAATAATATTCTCCCACTTTGACTTAAGTCAATTCCAATGACTTTGTCTTAATGACAAACTGTCAATAAATTGATGCTAATGTGTCCTTTCTCTGATGTTACTGCGTCATCGCACTGAGGACATGTCCGTCATTTCTGCGATGGCGATGTGTCGTCCCATTGATGACATAGTTTCATTTTGACCCTTTGACACTTTGGCCAAGTGATGTTAGGGTTGACATCACCATGATGAAAAGTGTCATGTGGTCAAAAACTAAAACACTTGTCATAGTACTGATGTCAAAATACATCAGCGTATGACGCATTTTCTATCCGTGTTGGAAACATATCTTCCTCTAGGGGTTTCTGTTAGTAGAAATACCTTATTTTCCCAATAAACTTTGGGTTCTTAATGAGTACGAAGCTCATATTTATAGAAATCTAATGGTGCATCTGGCGCCAATCTCTATCAATCTTTTGCTTGAGAAACTATAAAAATATATTAATAAACAGCGACTTAAGTTGAATATACTGTAAATTTTTAGATAAATAATATCTTAAATGTTATACATTTTATCATGAAAATAAAATTTGTATATTATTTGGTTAACACACCTCAAAGAAATGATCCACGCTCACGCACCCACGAGAGGTAAAACAACAAATTCGAATAATTAACCACAAAGTGGCAACACTGTGTCGAACACGTAACTCTATGATTGCGTTGGTTAGAAATGTGTTTTTTTTTTGTTGTTGTTGTTATAACCCACTTACGGAAGTTAGAGAGAGAGAGAATTTTTGTATTTTGTGATAGAAGAGTCTTAACTCTAGTCGCTTTCCTCGGCCTTTGACCTTCGCAGAATTTTTAATTTTTTTTTTCAATAATTTGCTTATAAGCTCTTTTACACTAAATCAAATCCTGGCATTTTCCATTGTTAAATGACCCCACTTTGAATTGATTTTCGCTTTCATTTGATGTTTTAAGTTTTCTCGTGTTATTATTGTAACGTTTTACATAAAACATGCGAATATTCCAAATTAATATATATTTTTTTTTTTTAATTGAGAAAATAATTTATTTTTTCAATGAAATCACAATTAATAAAAAACAATTCAAAACGTGCAGTTACAGCAGCCCCACAAACTGACAGTTGTAAAATTTTAATTTGAATAATAATTTATTCAAATTATTAATTATTAATAAAAAAAAATTAAGACAATAAAAGTTGTTGTTGTGATTGTTAGTATTGCCTGTTGTTTTTATAATTTTTGAAACACATTCAATCAAAATGCAATAAAATCAACTAATTACATCAGCTAAACGTATTATTTAAAGAAATAAAATGAAATGGAAAAAAGTTTTAATTATAAACAGAACAGGTTAATAGACTATTTCCAAGTTGTTGTTAGTGAAATAAATTAAATATTAATTATTTTAGATTTATGGCCACAAGTATGAAGATTTCTAATAAATAAAGTTAAAGTGCTTTTGTATTCAGCACTGTTTTCTAGAGCATTTTGTCGTTGAGAATTAATTTGTTTTATAATTGTGCAATTTGTTTTCACGGGGCACAATATTAACGTTTTTCACTTGAAAAGGGCCAACTTTTAATTGAGCTGCTTAAACGTATACGTAATGGATTGTTGTTAATAAGGTATTACGTATACGCTGGTGAATCACAAACCCAATCAAGTTGTCAATTAGATAAAAACAACATGATTTAAATCTTTTGTAGTTTAAGTTTTTTAACGGGAAAATATTAAAGATATTTTTTTTTAAATAACCTTAAGATTTTTGACGATGGATAAAAAGCATAATTGAATACGAAGTCAACTATAACTACATCTTTTTAAAAATGTTCAAAATTTCAGCGTTAAAATAAAAATATTCAGAGTAATTTAAACTAGAAATATTAACTTAAACATTTTTTCATTTTTCGAATTTATTCTATGAGTTAAATTTCAGGTCTGTATTTTTATAAAGCTTTTTTGTACACGCAGAGAAAAAATATCGTTGGAAATGGTTACGGCAACAACACTATGTTTATTGTAACAATATATTGTTGTCGTACACAAATAATTGTTATCAAAGTTATTTTCGGGAATACAAAGTTTATTATTAATACGATCTTCGTATGACGTGCTAAATTCCCAGTTTTTCATATTTGATAAATACACTGAAATATATTGTTGAGGGAAAGCAAGCCTCTATGCGCATTTCGCCGGTTGCTTACACCAGCTAATCAGGAAACCTTTTCCAAAGATTTTAGAAAAGCCAAAAATATTAAACAAATAAAACCTTAAGCGAATAAGAGTTATAAACACTCTGTCTTACTTGTAACAATATCAAAGCTTAAAACAAAACACCAACAATAAACAGTGAGTCTATCTTTTCTTACATCCCCCTACAATTGGTTGGGTTCTTTCCGACTCGAATTGTAGTTGTAAGTGGGTTAAAAGAAAAAACAAAGCTTTGATATTGTTACAAGTAAGACTTAGAGTGTTTATAACTCTTATTCGCTTAAGGTTTTATTTGTTTAATATTTTTGGCTTTTCTAAAATCTTTGGAAAAGGTTTCCTGATGAGCTGGTGTAAGCAACCGGCGAAATGCGCATAGAGGCTTGCTTTCCCTCAACAATAAATTTCAGTGTATTTATCAAATATGAAAAACTGGGAATTTAGCACGTCACACAGTGTCGTGTTTTCATATAACGAGCGGCCATAAATAGAAGACGTTATTGTAAAGAGTTGAAATTTGGCACAAATGTTTTAATTGATAAAAGATAACAAAATTTAAAATTTCAAAATTTTCGGAGCAAGGATTCATGTCCTTCCCATATATCCTGAAAATAAAAAATGTCATAAAAGATAGACAAAGAGTTCAAACTTCATGAAATTTCGTATAGTTATTGGACTTGATACACCAAATTTGATTGACCAAATTTTATCCAAATCGGAACATGGACACGCCTAGCTGAAAAATGTCCTTTTTCATAAAATTCAAAACAGTAATAAAATAAAAATGTATTTGTTTCTTTTTCCACTTTAGTCTTAAATTTCTTTTCCAAAAAATTAATTATTTCAGTATGGGCTGCTCTGTAAGAATTATGTTTGTTTGTCAAATATTGAAAATTCTCTAATTTGTACCTTTGATGACACTGAAAAAATGAAAAAAGTTACAATTTCGCAACGTTTCGCAAATGTCACATACTTTTTTATAATATAAATACTTGAATTAATATTATACTAAATTATAAAAAAAGGAGTTTTTATAGTTTTCTTTTAATTGCCAGGCTAACTTGCAAGTTGTAAATAATTATTACTTTCTTTTGTTCACATTCAGAACAACGGTAAAACACATACATATGATAGCTAAATGGATAAAAAAGTGCCTTACCATATTTTAGTAATATCACACTATAATATAAATGCAAATATTGCCGGCTTTATCGACAATTTATATCATATTAACCCTTTAGCATATTCGCACTATTTTAAATTTTTCTTTGCATGCTGCACATTCACCTAAAACATTCAAATTTGATTAGCTCTAACTTTAGTTAATATTAACATATTTTAAAACTTATTTTTGATTATTGTTATTTGAAATCTATTTAATAAAACTGCATCAATCAAATTCTAAAATTATAAAAAATATTATTTTCATATATAGAAAAATCCAATTATGGAAATTAAAAAAATGGCTAATGGCATTTAATAAAAGACACTTTTACTAATAAGCGTAAACAAATCCCCATTTGCACTCTAATAGTATATCATTTTTTAAATCAAAATTATGTAAATCCAAAATACTTTTTGCAGTTATATTTAAAATGCTTTGGAGGGGAACTTCTGCGGATTTTTCTGTAGCAACAATATCATCAGGTATAAAATTTTTCTTTGCATTAGCAATACAGTAATATGACGGAAAACAATTTTTATGAACGGAATTTACAACAGACCTCATCATTTTATATTGTCGATATGAAAGGTTCATATCAATGTATAAAGCCAAAGCTTTTTCTACAGAAATTGTTTTTTCTATACAGGGATCAACCTTCGTTGCTGCTTTCTTAATTGCCTCCGCAGAGTTGGCTGAAATTAATTTTTGTACCTTTCTTCTTTTTGACCTACTCGCAGCATTCACAATACAGTAACTAATTTAAAAAAATACAAACATCACTCAAATTTACTCCGTGTATTGGCAAATCGGTATTTAGCCAGTCACCGAACTCACACTCGAACCGGTCCCTTTTTCGGTTGCAATCGGACCACATCCGCTTTAATTTTGAATTTAAATTACATATCGTTGGTCTCATATAGAAAGGCCCTAACTCACATAAATGCAACTTTACAGTAGAAGGCAAAAACATAATAGAAATTGTATGTATCTTAATGTAAAATGGCTTCTTCAATTGCTTGTTAAACTGATATTTTTGATGCTATTGAATTAAATTTTTGTGACGAGGAGTATTTGTGGGAAATGTACTGGAATCACTAAAAAACTCAATTTCGAAAAAAATCGAGTTAGGGCCTTTCTACATGAGACCGACGATATATATTTTTCGAACGTCTTTCGCTTCCAAAGATTTCCCTATTCGAGCTCCCACAATTCCTAATAATTTTTAACTACATTTTTGTTTTCCTTTAACTCAGTCCAAGAATTAAAAAAGTTTCGCATTTTCATTTGAATCGACACTAAAAAAATAAGAATTATTTAAATTGGCGCACTTAAGCGCAGCTAAATTTTTATTTTTATAAATTAACATACTTTTTGTTATAAAATGAAACAAAAATTATCCCGGTAATACTTGAAAATTATTTTTTATTCACTATTATATGTTTGCTTATCACAACAAGTTTTGTTTTGTTTTATTAATATCATTCTAATAATGATGCATACACTGTTATCGACATATGTAATTAAAAATACCGTTTATATACTTAAAACATAATACAACAACTAATCTAGTACAAATTTTTTTTATTTGCCAACTAAATTCAATTATTTAACCCTATGAAGTACATGCTCATTTTTATTCCTTTTTTATACAAAATTGCAGTTATTTCAAACCACAATTTTGAAGAGCCATATCTTTAGAAAAAATTATTATTTCAATCTAATTTTTTTTACGCTTATTAGTAAAAGTGTCTTTTATTAAATGCCATTAGCCATTTTTTTAATTTCCATAATTGGATTTTTCTATTTATGGCCACGCTCACAACACTGTGCGTCATACGAAGATCGTATTAATAACAAATAATTGTTATTTTTATTTAATATCAACAATATTATAGTTACTGTAAACATATCAATGTTTATCGCAATTATAAATTTGAGTATTGTTGATCGAAAAATTATTATTTTTCTAACAACTAAATTATGATAACTTTCAAAACATATTATATTACTCGCAGTCATATCATGATGTCTATTAGCCATAACATGATAACTTTCTATACATTTATCATATTATGTTTAAGATGCAATCAAACTATTGCAAAATATCGTAGTAAAATCCAACAACTCCGCTATTTTATTTACATCAAGAAAAATTGTAAAAAGTCACAAAATAAAAAATCGATACATAAAAATTTTAATTTATTTTCTATTGTTATGACAGTTTTTAAAGGAGCTGTATCATAATATGATTGCTTCTTAATTTATTATGATTAACATGATGATAATATGATTAGTTTCTTAGCTTATTATGATTAACATGATAATAATATGATTGCTTCCTAACTTATTACGATTTACATGACAATAATTTGATTCCTTCTCAACTTCTTATGATTAACAGAATAATAATATGATTAAGGGAAAAATATTATGATGTAATATTACGAATATATTTAGCCATTTTATGATTCCATAATAATCTTAATATGGTGACTACAATCATGAATCTAATCATAATATGTTGCTCTTAGAATATGTTTACCACAACCATGTTTTTTCTTTGCGTGTAATAGTTCCATTCCTTTAATTTTTCAGAAATGACTTTATACACTATCAGACTATTATATTGTATTTTCTTTTTACATTTTACCTTAGCCTTCCTTTGGAAAGCAATGAAGTATATTGAATGTACAGAAAAATTTACAATTATTAGACACCAGCAGAATGTAATGCATTTTCTGGCCCGCTACGGCCTTCGTCAGCATTCTTTGTGTCTCACTGGATAGTGTTACTTTATAAATTGAATGTATTTAACTCAACTATTTTAACAATTAGAAACTGGGAATTATTATAAATCATTGTCAAATCAAATTACAAAAAACCTGTTCAATTTAATTTCATAGTTTGTATGATAAATATTTTAATGTTAATTTTATGCTTAATATCTTATTGGAGTTATTAAGCCCTGTGATGTATATAAAATTTAACGGATTTGCTTATCGTCCTTGGTCAGATTGTAAATCAAAAATTAACTAATAAAAAAAGATACAGTGCAGCCTCGGTTAACACAACCAATAAAAATTTAGTCTATTTTTTTGATTAAAAAGAAAATGGTACACTAAAAAAACACATGTTGCTTTTAAAATTTATTTTGATTAAACTAAAAGAACAATCAATATTATACAAAAAAAATACATAACTTAATAAAAAATACAAGTTCTAATGTTTGTAAATTTTTAATGACATTTATTTTAAAAACTCAAGTAAATTATTCATGTTTAAAACGAAAAAGTGTGAAATTTTCCATCTTGTTTTTTACATGAAATATTTTTTTGGTCCGTAGTTTCTCGAATCTTTTTCAAGGCTAACATACAATAAGCTGTTATTCTCATTCGCCAAATTAAGACATAAGTCAAAGTTTTCGATAGCATTCTGACATAAATTTTTTCAATGTATTGGACCTAAAATGCCTGTTGTTTTGCATTGTGGTAAGTATTTGCGGTAATAACGAAGCCATCTGGCAAGTAAATACACCAAAAAGCTAAAATAAAAAACAAAACAAAAAAAACTTTGTTAAGTTGCGTTTTTTTCAATATTTATTTATTTATTGAATTTCATACAATTTTATAAATATGAACTAACAATTTTTAATCATTTTGTGCCCTGCCAGTGCCAGACAACAAATTTCGTCATCACGGTTTCTGTTCACATATGTTGTTGTTTATCGCTCTTCTGATTGGGCGAGTGCTGCAGTGTATCTTCTTCTTAAGCGAGTGTGGCCGCCATGATTTAAAATATTACGAGCTAGTGGATTTGGGTGTTGTGCAAGCCTTTTTAAATATTTTACTGCATATTTTGTAATCATAGTTTTTACTAATGGCACATAGAGATCCTTATGAATGTTTGAGTTTTCAACATACCAGGGAGCAGATGTGATTACTCGAAGAAGTTTATTTTGGTACCTTTGAATTATTTCGATATTAGAGGCCGAGGCAGTGCCCCATAGTTGAATACCGTAGCACCAGATAGGCTTTAAGATAGAGTTGTAAAGTAGAAGCTTGCAATCGAGACTAAGGACATAATTTCTTCAAATAAGCCAATGAATTTGGATGGCTTTTAGTTTCATTTGAGTTAATTTCGCCTCTATATGGCTTTTCTACGTTAATCGACGATCTAGATGTATACCGAGGTATTTTACATGCGAATTTTTAGGTATTATTTGATTATTGATTTTAGTAGGGGGGCATGATTCCCGATGCAAGGTGACCTTTATCCTCTATTGCTTTAACCACAGTTCAAGTTGAAATATATGATCCTGTAAGTATAGAGATGCTTCTTGACTGTTTTCGTGCACGCTTAGAAAAGCTGTATCATCAGCAAAGGTTGAAGTTTAGGTGTTGTTGTTTGTAGGCATGTCCGAAGTATAAATTAAGTATAATAGATAATACTTCTCTTTGATATATTCGATAATAAGCTAATAGGCCTATATGACTAAACTTTTGTATAATCTTTACCTAGCTTTGGTATCATGGTAACTAAGGAAACGTTCCACTTTTGAGGATAGTATTCCAGACGTAATATAGCATTAAAGATAAAAAGAATAATTTTTTTATGCTATGTGAGGTAGCTCTACACAGAAAAAATTATTTTTCCAATTCAAACAAAAAATTTGTAGAATCAAACAATTTTTTGTCTGAAATCGGTCCTATAAACAAATTCGCATATTCAAACAATGTATTTGAATTTTGATTATTGAAAAAAAACACTGATTTTTTCAAATAAATAATTTAACTGAATCAAACAAAAAGTTTACTGAAATTCATATACTAAATTTCAAATTCAAAAAAAAAAAAAAGGTTTTTGCACAAGCAATGATGCGCACACAAGCAGGCACTGTATTAGAAGATGATGGCAGATAGAACAGAGCGGCCGGCTGGCTTTGAGACACATTTTTTTGTTGGAATAATTTTTGAACGAAGTCTTTTTTTATACACACAATGTTTTTCGTCATCACTCACAGTTGCTGTATCCTTTCCTTTGCTAATGAAGAAGTAATGTAACCCAAAAACGGCGACAGACCGACTCAATATGTTTTTTGACATCATTATATTTTTGTATTTGATGTATTTAAGCAAACAGTTTGAAAAAATTGAATACGGGATTTTGTTTTTTTTAACCAACTTTGAAACCAACCAAAAATTTATTTTGTTTCTTATAATGTTGTTGTTGTTTCTGTTGTTTAAAAAGAGTGAAACGTTTTTTTACCTGCTATTTTTTTGTTTTTTTTTTTTACTTCAAACCTCTTCATCTTTCTTACTGTTGTACTTTTTTAAAGTGTCCAAAAATAGACTGTATGTGTTTTTTTTTGTAGTTCTTATATTTCACATTAGGAAGTGTTGCTTACGATCAAATAAAAAAATGCAAAAAGACGACAACATTAAAAAGCGTTAAATATTTCATACAAAATTATGAAAACTTGAAACCAATATCGCGTGTATATATTTTTGAATGGTTGTCAACATTTTTGTTGGTTAAATAAAAATCAAACAAAAATTTTAATTGAATCAGTAAAAAAATTTGTAGAAATTAAAAAAATTTTCAAACAAGCGTTTGTTTGAAAATAATTCGGCAATAATTTTTTCTGTGTAAAACCATTTTATTACTGATCTTATCAATACCAGGTGCCTTCTTAGTGTTTAAGTCACAAATAGCCTTTTCGATTTCTCTTAGTTGCGTTCATTGAGGTTTTGTTTTCTTGAAAATTTCCGTTAACAGAGTCACCAATGTAAGGAATTTGGGTGTTGCTTTAATCGAATTGCGTTACCCGAGGTTACACTGTATTGTAATGTCTTCAGTTTTTCCCTAAGACGTACAAAAGGCCTTTGAAAGACACTTCTTCATCGATTGCCAAAATGCGCCTAATTCTAAGCATGAAGTGACTATTTCGATAACAATAGAATGATCTCCAAAATCACTAATAAGTATACTTTTAAAACTTTTAGGGCTGTTTCCACAACTTACCGATAGCTAAAGGAGGGATTTTATCAGTCTTATGAAAAGAGTTCCATTATTACAACTTCGCTTAAACCTACCTAACTTAAGCTATCGGTAAGTTCACAACAACAGGTCTTAAAACTGAAAATTATTTCATGTTATTGCAGAATGTATAGATTTAAGCAAAATGATTTGCTACGTACAAGCATTGCTTGATTACAAATATTAAAATTTTTTTTTTTTGCACAATTAGAAATGGGCCAAGATGTTTTTTAACGAAACTTTAAAGATCTTAAGCATCAGAAATTCTATAAATTTCCTTACCCACTGTATGCTAACAATTCATAATTATCAACAAAACTAAGTATCAAATTTGTAAAATGTGTTGTAAATTGCTAAGCAAACAAATATACTATAAATGCATTTATTTCATCATTTATTAAATCTAAAACAGTTGTAAAACTAGACACCGACATACAGATTAAAAAAAAAAAATAAAAATATTAACAACGAAATATAAGTGACTGCAAACGATTAAAAACATATGCGCCAATTTTAATCATTTTCTATTGCGCCAGACGCGTGATTTACTAAAAGTTCTTTGGAATTGTTCTCACAGTTTCTAAACGAAATATAAATTGCTGTAGTTTTTTTGCCATTAAAACTTATCAGTACACGAAAACTGTAACAAAATTTTACGCAGAAATGAAAGAAGCAGTAAAATTTTTTTTCAAAAACAAGCCATTTTGTTTTGTAATTCCTGATAGAAATCGGTCATAATCAATTTTATAGTATATGGAATAGTAAGAGAGCTAAATGAAAGGCGGTTTTTGCATCATACAAAATTCGGTTTAAACATTTTTTTTAAACTCAACTATATTAACAGTTTTCTTTTAACTTCTCAAACCACCCTCCTTTTCATAACTTTGCACCCTCATTTCTTTTCTCAGTGATCATGTTCCCATTAAATGATCGATCGTTCACTTAAATAATTTTGAAATCTTTAAATCGCGTCGTATTTGCTTGTCTCTTATTTTAATCTCATAAATACTTGTAACTTGAAAAAATTTGTTTTTTTAATTTTCTTGCTAATCGTTTAATTAATAATGTTGTTGTAAAATTATTAATAATTTTAGTTAGTTGAGGCGGGCTTTTTTCCCCCCAGTCTTTAAAGTATTATTAGAATTAATTTGAAATTCTTATGCATGTAATTTCAACTGACAGTGATTCATAAAAGTTTTTGTTATTGTTGTTTTCTTTGAAAATTTTAATAATTGTTATAACGATTTTAATGAGACCTGACAAGAAGATCAATGACTTTTGATTTGCAAAATGTAGATAATTGTTTTGAAAAACAAAACAAATACAAAATGCGAATAAAAACAACAATAAAATTTCCATAGTAAATCACAACTATTAAAAAACATGTTTTTATTGACATCTTAAGGTAGCCAGCCGTACACGACATGTTTTTTTCTCATCTGACTTGTAAAATTTTCCAGTGCAAAAGACATGTAAAAGTCAGACGTAAAGTCGTCTGATTAAATTTCAATTGCTGTGCTCTATTTTCTTCTGAAAAATCATCTGAAATCAGCTGTTTTCATTATGAAAGAATATGCTGGCAGAAATCTATTCCTTTAGGATACCAACAGCGGCGGTCCACTATTGACGGAATCCTTAGCCGGCTGAAGTTTACATTTAACAATACCGATAAATGTTGTTTGTTAATTTCAACAGTTAATAGAAATTATGTACATATATGTATATATAAAAATCGTTTCATTACTTTATGCTTAATTTGTAGCTTTGAATTTAAAGAAAAAGGTTTTATAATGGCTGAACTTTTATAAGGCGCAAATAAACATTTTTATGGCGGCAACATGCTATTTTGAAACCGGGAACTACATTATGGGTCCTGCAAAAACTACGTTAAAAAAAACAGATAGTAAGTCAGAAGCAATTCACAGGGTTTAAAAAACTACAGTCGAAACCAAAATCTGTCATTCAAAAACTGAAAATATGAGTTCAACTTTTCGCTTTTTGAGTTGGTTTTAGAGCGGCTGTTTACATTTAATGAATTAGAAGTAAAAGCAACAATTTTTTTGCCAATGACAAATAACGAAATGGAAGAAATGGCAGTTTTTCCACTTTGACTGCAGTCAATTCACATGTGAATATTATAAAACTTCTCTAAAGAACTAAATACACTTGTCAAATGCTTGGCATGCAGGCGTGTTCACTCGTGTACATGTGCTGGAAGCAATATTCGCCGTAGTATCTAAATTGTTTGATATTCCATCATCGGTGTCAAGCATACAAACACATTTTTACTAATACTACCACAATGCTTGATGAGTATTTTGATAAGGATATTTGGGCCTTAAATTCATACAACCATTTTTTTAGACATGCAAAAATACTTGTGACTTGACAATCTGACAAGTCAGATTTTACAAAACATGCCATGTTTGGGGACCTTAAGTAAATTATGCAATCATATTAATTTAAAATAATAATAATTCGTCGGTTGATTATTTAATTGTCGTATGTAGATACAAATTACATACGCCAATTAAATAATCAACCGACGAATTGTATTTAAAATAACGTAATAAGAATGTCTTTTTTCTATTATACGCAAAAAGGGTTATTTGCACTTTTCCTCGTCTCTTGGCTTACCTTTTAAATTACTCGATTTCTAAAAATATTCACAAAAAGGAATAAAAGAATTTAAAATAGAATGTGTATATATTACACACAGAAAAAATACCAATGTTAAAATAACATGGCGAAATGTTGATTGAGAATCATGGTAAAATTCTGCAAAAGTATGCCCTTTATTTAAATTTATCATTATTTCATATTAATTTAAAAAGAAAAACATTAAAATAACCTTAAATCGCGTTTATTTAATATAATTCACTGTTAAAATAACATTGTTCAATATTGAATCCATAAAAACCTGTTTTATATTAAAATTAAAAGTTTATCTTGTTAAATTAACATGAAACATACTTATTTTCAAGTTTGAAATATGTTATAAAAAGAAGACAATTCCCGTATTCTTTTAATTAAAATTATTTAGTTAAATAGTGCATTAAGTTATCAAAGTAGAATGATGACGAAAACCATATCGGGCCATTCTGCTGATGCTTCTGTTAACAAAGGAGATACAAAATAAATGGAACATGTGTTACAGGGGTAAGTGTTTTAAAATATTCTTAAATAAATATATGCTGTCTTCACACTGTCTTATATTACACTCCAACCAATTTGATTCTACATGAAATTTACGTTGTTTCAACTAGAAATAACTTTCATTCAACGTGATTCGGATTGTTATTTCAATATAAATAACATTTTGCTCTAACTTTACCGCAATGTTAAATTAACATGAATTATAGTTATTTTAAAAGAAAAAAATGTTGTTCGCAAGTTATTGTAAAATCATGTTAAATTAACATGAAACAACAATGAAGCAAAATCACTACTGAAAAATATAAAATCAACCTTGTTTTGAACGAATTTACATTGATTTTTTTCTGTGTGTAGAGTTGTCAATTATTCGCCTTTCAGCTTTGTTCGAATAATTCAAATAATAGTTTTTGTTCGTTCGATCTAACGATGAAATCTGAAAAATTATTCGATTAATCGATGAGAATAACGAATAAAAAAAAATTACATATTTTAAATAAGATACATCCGTCTGTTAATTTACAAGTATGGAAAATCTTCCATTATCTTCTTTATTTTTTCTCAAATTCACTATGACTTCTTTTTTTGATGCGTACAACTTTTCATCTTAGCTCCATATCGTTGTATTACTTAAAGGAATCGTAAAAGCCTTAATTCTTAAATAATCCGATTTTCGAAAGGCGCTTGCAGACCTTCCATCTCCAGCCAAAATTCTGCGTACAACTTCTTCTACAAAACAACCGCTATCTCTCTGTATGTATTGTTCCATTGGAAGAAGTTCGTCATATTTTGTTGTTGTTGGTTTATCTTCTACTGCATCGTTTTCTATTGTAATATTGTGACACTTATGCTATGTTCACACTTTAAACGCGTTTAAACAACTCTAGCGTGATTAAGCTCTAATCACATCAAAATATTGAAATTATTTATTAATCACTTCCAATTGACATGATTACAACTTAATCACTTCATTACCTCAAACTGTGTATAATATAGAATCGGTCACCATGTAAGTACCCCTCGCGTGTAAAACCGACCATGATTTCTTCTTAATGTTTTTATTTGACTTTAAATAATTCGTAAATTTTCACAATTCCATAATTAATATGTTTAAAATGATGTTCTGATCACTTTATTAAAGTATTTCTATCTATTTTTAATAATTTAAAAAAATTTAAATTTGTTTGTTGCATTTTTTTCTTTATCATCTGTCATCTAAATCATCTCAAATGTAATGTGAACGGCTCTGATTAACTTAATCAACATTTCATGAAAATTGTTTAACGTTTTATTTAAAAAGAAAACAGCTGCTACAATTGTTTATCAAAGATTTGTTTAATACGAACATAAGATACATTTTTGAAATACAATGAACACTTAACACGGTTTTTGCCTACTAAACATTGAGATTAATTACAATGAGGGCTATAGCAACAAAATTTTTTACTTCATCTACATTTTGTATAAAATCGCTAAAAACGTATGAGAATAAATCAAATTCTAAGCTTTTATTTCTTATTAGTCTTTTATTAATTTATTTTTTAATAAAAAAAATTGTTCGATTAATCGACATAATTTAATCGATTTATTCGTTATTCGAAAATCGCCATTTTAAAATTATTCGAACAAGAGTTTGTTTTTGTTTCATCGATTAATCGAATTATTCTTAATCGGTTGACAACTCTAGTATATACATATGCACATCACTGCACTGCCGTGCTAAGGAAAAACGCCGTAAGTGTAAAAAGGAAAATCAAAGAAAACTGAAATTTAGTTTTGTTATTTTTAATCTTTTTATTAATTTAAAATATTTGACAAACTGTAAAAAATGCTCTGACTTTGAAATACCATTTTTAATGGTGTATTTTGTAATTAATGACTAGGAAATTGCGCAATGTAAGAGTGCAAAAACCCACCGATTGGACAGTATAGTAGTAGTACATCCCTGATTCTGATTTCACTGACCATTTTTATGGGCCTCAAAACATCCTGAAAATCGGCGGGCCCTCAAAAAAAGGTGTCATAAGTTTTTGACCAACAGCTAATTCAGACCATAAACCATAACCATAAATGGCAATAATATAGAGTCCGCGAAAAAATTTTGGTAAAATTAGTGGACAAAAAATTGCTTTTTTGTGCACTTTTGTTGAAAAAAATACAGTAAAATTTTATTTTTTCACTTTTTTTCGTATAATTTAAAGCGTTTCCCAATTTATCACAATTTTTTTTTTTTTTTAATTTGCTTTTATACGACATGCATGGATTTTGCGGTGGCAAATTTCACAAGCAAGCTGCTAAATACATATCATTTAAAAGAAAACTTAAGACAAATTGACCACTTGAAGCGCTACTACTTAAATTTTTACACTCATAGAAAAAAGTAACTTCATATTGATGATGCCCTTACATCAGAATTGTAAAATCAATCTTATTACAAATGGCATCAATGAGGCCAACAAATTACATAAATCCAATGTCGAACGTCATCTATGCTCTGACGGTAGTGGTATCAATTCGATGCTACATTTTGTGTATTATTAACATTTTTTGCAGTAAAATAAGAAGCAAAAATTTTCATATTCTATTTGTTTAAATTATTTAGTTAAATACATCGAATTTTCAAAGTAGAACGAATACGAAAACCATATCGGGTATGCTGCTGTTGTCTTATAATTGAGAATTCTTCTGAAAACAAAGGGCGGAATACAACAAAAGTAAAACAAACATATGTAAAGGGTTAGTTAATAATAATATTTTCTCACTTTGACTTAAGTCAATCCCAATGACTTAATAAAATGACAAACCGTCAGGAGTCCTTTCTCCCATTAAGTGAGTCATCGCGCTGATGACATGTTTTATTTAACTGAATCCGATTCGTCAATTTTGTGATGCCGATGTGTCATCTCGTTGATGACAAAATTTCACTTTTTGAAACTGCTGACAATTTGGCAAAGTGATGTTAAGGTTCGGGTCAAAAACGAAGGCACTGATGTCAAAATAAATCAGCGTTTTGACAACATTTCAATATCGATGCCGGTATTATCGATATTTTCGGTATAATTTATGGAATAAAAATATCTAAATACAAAGCAGCAAGAATTAAACAATTTTCTGAATATTCAATCTTTTTAATTGTTTATTTAAAGTATTTATTGAAAAAGAAAAGATATTTCATTTATACATATCGATGGCTTAATATAAAAAGGCCTAACTCGATTTCTTTAAAAAATAGCTTTTTTGTTAATTCTGGCAGCTAATGCCACATGTATCTTGATAAAAAAAAATTTAAGGGGCTGTAGAACAACATTTATTGGATATTTTTATTAAAATTTTGCATTATAAATTTTTTATCCAAAATTTTACGGATTTTATTAAGGCTTTTTTTTCCCATGTAAACAAACAAAAAAAATTTAGTTAGGCCTTATTTATATTAAGGCATAGGTATGAAGTTACTAAAAAAAAAGACAAAACAGGTCGATATTAAAAACAAAAAAATTAAAAATTAATATTAATATATACCTGTACATAGTAATAAATTCAGAGGTAAAGTACCCCCAAAGTTTTTATAATTCCTTTTTGTGAATTAAAACATGTTCGAAGCAAAACATAAATTGTCGATGCTTTCATCCGAAAGGCGAGATCTTATTTTCGCTCAGAATCTACACTTGTAGGAAGAACGGTCATAAGGAAATTATTCACATTTTGCAAATATTGTCCTTTCATATTTTTGGAATCCTTTAAGTCAATACTGAAAAATAATATTATTTTTATTTTTTGTTTAATACTAACAACAAAAATTTTTTTTTGTTCCTTTAATAAGACTACTATAAGCTATTTCATTGCACTTTTGTGCTTTCACTAAATAAAAACTAAGCAAAATTTATATCGTGGCGAGTTTTTCCATTTTTGGCGTTTTTAAGCGGAATTCGAAACGAAGAAGCAAGTCTATGGCGATTTTTATACCCTTCACCACAGGTGTAAAAGGGTATATATAAGTTTGTCATAACGTTTGTAATTTCCACAATATTGATTTTAGACCCCATAAAGTATATATATTCTGGGTCCATATGAGAAGAGAAGTTGATTTAACGATGTCCGTCTGTCCGTCTGTCCGTCTTACGTTTGATATGTGTTTTCCGGATAATCCAGACATGATAGCGGCTAGGTTGTTTTACATTTATGTTACATACAGTCCACCATTTCTTGCTATTGAAATTCAGCCAGATCGGTCCAAAAATTACGTAGATATGAGCAAAAAACCACGACTACCTCTAAATTTTTCCAAAAATCCCTTGATGCTGTATTTTTTTTATTTCTGTATATCTTGAGAACGGCAAGAGCCAAAGATTCTAAATGAGGTACACACACTTAGGTTGCCAATACACACCATCCAACAAAATGTGGGCGGGATTGGAGAAGAAATTTAAGGGTTGCCAATAAGGGCTGAAATTTAAGGGCTGCCATATGTCCTATGGATATGACTTATATATCAAAATATCGGAAAAATCGGTTCAGATACAAAAAAGTTATGACCAAAATTAAATTTTTTTTTTAAATACCCACTTTCGGGAACCACAGATCTCCACGAGTCCAAGCTTTATAACTAAAGTAAATGGTTAATATAAATCTGCCAAATCGGTTAAAAAATGGCAGAGTTATAACCGAAATACTGAATCCACAAAAATTACTCTTTTTAATAATTAACTTTGTTAAAATATATATTTACAAGTTTATATAAATGTTTATATATAAATATAACTTAAGTAAATGGTAAAATTCTTCCTTAACACGTCGGTATATAAAACTATCAAATCGGTTAGACAATGGGTAATTTATGAGCAAAATACTAAAAAAATGGGCTAAAAAACATCAAAATTTTTATAAAAACCGAAATTTTAGGGCTGCTATACGTCCTATGGATATGACTTATATATCAAAATGTCGGAAATTATTATGAGTTATAACAGAAATTCTGGGGTCTAATCACCGCATACGATATCAAGCAAAATTCATCGAAATTATTTATTTTGGTATCTTGAAACTCGATATCGAATGAAATGTATTGAATTTGAAATAATAGCATTCGACATCGAGTAACTCGACATTACATTTATCGAGTTTAGTAGTATGTTTGTGTACCTTCTAATCCACTTTTTTCATACAAAGTTGGGAGCAAGCCATTAGGGGTGTTCACAGTTTGTAGTTGGATACATGTCATTAGGGGTGTTCACAGTTTGTAGTTGAATACATGCCACTAGAGGTGTTCACAGTTTGTAATTGGATACATACCAATAGAGGTGTTCACAGTTTGTGATTTTATTTTCACCCTACAGTCGGTTGGTTTACTTAATAAGATATTCATAAGGTTCGCAGCATTGGAGAGATAATATTTTTTATATATTTTATATAAATATATATTATATATATATTTTTAAACCCTTTCCAAAGTTTAGTTAACAAATGGTTAACATTATCATTTGATTTTGTTAGTTCAATTACCATTCATATAAATCCAACCTTAAGTGTTGGACCCTAACAATCGTTAATCCAAATCTTTACATATTGCATACTCTTCCACAAGAATACCCGTTTTGATAGCTATAATATATAGATAATTCACTTTTTATGTAATAAATTAAAAAATTAACATATAACATGAATTTAAAGTCGCTTATGCCAACTAAATAATTAATCTAATTCAAGGATTTTAATAAGTTTGTGGAGAAAATACCAATAAAATGGGTATTTCGAGGGTATTTAAGGGTTGATTTGAATATTTATTTAAGATTTTAATAAGTTTGTGAAGAAATTACCAACAAAATGGGTATTTTGAGGGTATTTAAGCGTTGATTTCAATATTTATTTAGGATTTTAATAATTTTGTGAATAAAATACCAGCAAAATAGATATTTTGAGGGTATTTAAGGGTTGATTTTAATATTTATTTAAGATTTGAATAAGTATGTGAACAAAATACCAGCAAAATGGGTATTTCGAGGGTATTTAAGGGTTGATTTAAATATTTATTTAGGATTTTAATAATTTTGTGAATAAAATACCAACAAAATGGGTATTTCGAGGGTATTTAAGGGTTGATTTGAATATTTATTTAAGATTTTAATAAGTTTGTGAAGAAAATACCAACAAAAATGGGTATTTTGAGGGTATTTAAGCGTTGATTTCAATATTTATTTATGATTTTAATAAGTTTGTGAAGAAAATACCAATAAAATGGATATTTCGAGGGTATTTAAGCGTTGATTTCAATATTTATTTAGGATTTTAATAAGTTTGTGAAGAAAATACCAACAAAATGGGTATTTTGAGGGTATTTAAGCGTTGATTTCAATATTTATTTAGGATTTTAATAATTTTGTGAATAAAATACCAGCAAAATGGATATTTTGAGGGTATTTAAGGGTTGATTTTAATATTTATTTAAGATTTGAATAAGTTTGTGAACAAAATACCAGCAAAATGGGTATTTCGAGGGTATTTAAGGGTTGATTTGAATATTTATTTAGGATTTTAATAATTTTGTGAATAAAATACCAACAAAATGGGTATTTCGAGGGTATTTAAGGGTTGATTTGAATATTTATTTAAGATTTTAATAAGTTTGTGAAGAAAATACCAACAAAATTGATATTTTGAGGATATTTAAGCGTTGATTTCAATATTTATTTAGGATTTTAATAAGTTTGTGAAGAAAATACCAATAAAATGGATATTTCGAGGGTATTTAAGCGTTGATTTCAATATTTATTTAGGATTTTAATAAGTTTGTGAAGAAAATACCAATAAAATGGATATTTCGAGGGTATTTAAGAGTTGATTTGAATATTTATTTAGGATTTTAAAAATTTTGTGAAGAAAATACCAATAAAATGGGTATTTTGAGAGGATTTAAGCGTTGATTTGAATATAAATTAAAAAATTAACGTTTAACATAAATTTAAAGTCGCTTATACCAACTAAATAATTAATCTGATACATTTTTAACTTTTTTCTTTGATATACGTATGTATATTAATATACGTATGTATTATATTAACGAACTCGTAGTGTTTAATTAATACATATATAGTTAATTTGCTATTCTACAATATAAGTTTAGTGAAGAATTTAATTCGATCTATGCTTATATTACATATATACCTTTAACCTGTTGATATAGTATAGATTTAAACCTTATACATGTTGATGCAATAAAATTTATATTTAAATAACCATAGAATATGGTTTATTTAATGATTTGATAACATTTAGTAAAAGTTTATATATGGTATAAACTTGAAGTTGACTATACCATTAGAATTAAATATTATTGAGAAAAAAACTAAAATCATATAACAAAATCAATAAAGATGTTTTAAAAAAGAGGATAACATAGGGTTTTTGAATGCTTGATAAGGAAAAACCTAAAATATATGCACATAATGTATTATTATAACCACTCTATATTTTTTTTTTATAGTTTAATAATAAACCATAAACCCATTACATAACAATCCATAGAATATTATACAATATTTATATAATTAAAAACCACAAAACAAAATCGCAAACTATTCTTATGTATATAATTCACTTTTTATATTATATATTAAAAAATTAATGTAAACCATAAACTTTAAGTCGCTTATGCCAACTAAAAATTTAATCTGATACTTTTTAAACTTTTTTTCTTTGATTTATATGTGTGCGTTGCTAAAAAATTTCATTTGTTTGTATTAACTAACTCGTAGTGTTTGTTTAATATATCGTATTACATTTCTTCAAAAATTAAAATTATACAAACTGGATATTTATAATTATATATAATCAATTAATCCAACAATTGTTTATATATGTATGTATGTAACGCTGAATTCGCATTATTTTTAAAGTTTTTTGTTTTATTGTTACTTAATTTTAAGAGTTCACATTATGATGAAATTCTTACAACCCTTAATATTAATCCTTATCTACAACAACTTAACATATACATTAATAAAGATGACTCAACTAACCAAACCAAACAAAACCAAACCAAACATGTTTGGTTTTCTAAAATTCTTTTATTCTACTGAAATAAGCCCCGCCCCTTATTTATAAATTTAAGGCTAAACAATAATAACGTGACTGCATCAAATATGATTAGTTGCGAAAAATTTTAGTATAAATACCTGTGACGATTTAAATTTCTGTTTTGTGTAAATTCTTTTTTACAATATTCGCAAATATAAAGGGTCATTTTATTTTATAATTTTATTTTTTTTTTTATTTAATAAAAATTTAATGTACACTGGATGAATTGTCAAACAAGACTGATTTCAATTGAGGAATAGCAGCGGTATTTATACTAAAATTTTTCGCAACTAATCATATTTGATGCAGTCACGTTATTATTGTTTAGCCTTAAATTTATAAATAAGGGGCGGGGCTTATTTCAGTAGAATAAAAGAATTTTAGAAAACCAAACATGTTTGGTTTGGTTTTGTTTGGTTTGGTTAGTTGAGTCATCTTTATTAATGTATATGTTAAGTTGTTGTAGATAAGGATTAATATTAAGGGTTGTAAGAATTTCATCATAATGTGAACTCTTAAAATTAAGTAACAATAAAACAAAAAACTTTAAAAATAATGCGAATTCAGCGTTACATACATACATATATAAACAATTGTTGGATTAATTGATTATATATAATTATAAATATCCAGTTTGTATAATTTTAATTTTTGAAGAAATGTAATACGATATATTAAACAAACACTACGAGTTAGTTAATACAAACAAATGAAATTTTTTAGCAACGCACACATATAAATCAAAGAAAAAAAGTTTAAAAAGTATCAGATTAAATTTTTAGTTGGCATAAGCGACTTAAAGTTTATGGTTTACATTAATTTTTTAATATATAATATAAAAAGTGAATTATATACATAAGAATAGTTTGCGATTTTGTTTTGTGGTTTTTAATTATATAAATATTGTATAATATTCTATGGATTGTTATGTAATGGGTTTATGGTTTATTATTAAACTATAAAAAAAAAATATAGAGTGGTTATAATAATACATTATGTGCATATATTTTAGGTTTTTCCTTATCAAGCATTCAAAAACCCTATGTTATCCTCTTTTTTAAAACATCTTTATTGATTTTGTTATATGATTTTAGTTTTTTTCTCAATAATATTTAATTCTAATGGTATAGTCAACTTCAAGTTTATACCATATATAAACTTTTACTAAATGTTATCAAATCATTAAATAAACCATATTCTATGGTTATTTAAATATAAATTTTATTGCATCAACATGTATAAGGTTTAAATCTATACTATATCAACAGGTTAAAGGTATATATGTAATATAAGCATAGATCGAATTAAATTCTTCACTAAACTTATATTGTAGAATAGCAAATTAACTATATATGTATTAATTAAACACTACGAGTTCGTTAATATAATACATACGTATATTAATATACATACGTATATCAAAGAAAAAAGTTAAAAATGTATCAGATTAATTATTTAGTTGGTATAAGCGACTTTAAATTTATGTTAAACGTTAATTTTTTAATTTATATTCAAATCAACGCTTAAATCCTCTCAAAATACCCATTTTATTGGTATTTTCTTCACAAAATTTTTAAAATCCTAAATAAATATTCAAATCAACTCTTAAATACCCTCGAAATATCCATTTTATTGGTATTTTCTTCACAAACTTATTAAATCCTAAATAAATATTGAAATCAACGCTTAAATACCCTCGAAATATCCATTTTATTGGTATTTTCTTCACAAACTTATTAAAATCCTAAATAAATATTGAAATCAACGCTTAAATATCCTCAAAATATCAATTTTGTTGGTATTTTCTTCACAAACTTATTAAAATCTTAAATAAATATTCAAATCAACCCTTAAATACCCTCGAAATACCCATTTTGTTGGTATTTTATTCACAAAATTATTAAAATCCTAAATAAATATTCAAATCAACCCTTAAATACCCTCGAAATACCCATTTTGCTGGTATTTTGTTCACAAACTTATTCAAATCTTAAATAAATATTAAAATCAACCCTTAAATACCCTCAAAATATCCATTTTGCTGGTATTTTATTCACAAAATTATTAAAATCCTAAATAAATATTGAAATCAACGCTTAAATACCCTCAAAATACCCATTTTGTTGGTATTTTCTTCACAAACTTATTAAAATCCTAAATAAATATTGAAATCAACGCTTAAATACCCTCGAAATATCCATTTTATTGGTATTTTCTTCACAAACTTATTAAAATCATAAATAAATATTGAAATCAACGCTTAAATACCCTCAAAATACCCATTTTTGTTGGTATTTTCTTCACAAACTTATTAAAATCTTAAATAAATATTCAAATCAACCCTTAAATACCCTCGAAATACCCATTTTGTTGGTATTTTATTCACAAAATTATTAAAATCCTAAATAAATATTTAAATCAACCCTTAAATACCCTCGAAATACCCATTTTGCTGGTATTTTGTTCACATACTTATTCAAATCTTAAATAAATATTAAAATCAACCCTTAAATACCCTCAAAATATCTATTTTGCTGGTATTTTATTCACAAAATTATTAAAATCCTAAATAAATATTGAAATCAACGCTTAAATACCCTCAAAATACCCATTTTGTTGGTAATTTCTTCACAAACTTATTAAAATCTTAAATAAATATTCAAATCAACCCTTAAATACCCTCGAAATACCCATTTTATTGGTATTTTCTCCACAAACTTATTAAAATCCTTGAATTAGATTAATTATTTAGTTGGCATAAGCGACTTTAAATTCATGTTATATGTTAATTTTTTAATTTATTACATAAAAAGTGAATTATCTATATATTATAGCTATCAAAACGGGTATTCTTGTGGAAGAGTATGCAATATGTAAAGATTTGGATTAACGATTGTTAGGGTCCAACACTTAAGGTTGGATTTATATGAATGGTAATTGAACTAACAAAATCAAATGATAATGTTAACCATTTGTTAACTAAACTTTGGAAAGGGTTTAAAAATATATATATAATATATATTTATATAAAATATATAAAAAATATTATCTCTCCAATGCTGCGAACCTTATGAATATCTTATTAAGTAAACCAACCGACTGTAGGGTGAAAATAAAATCACAAACTGTGAACACCTCTATTGGTATGTATCCAATTACAAACTGTGAACACCTCTAGTGGCATGTATTCAACTACAAACTGTGAACACCCCTAATGACATGTATCCAACTACAAACTGTGAACACCCCTAATGGCTTGCTCCCAACTTTGTATGAAAAAAGTGGATTAGAAGGTACACAAACATACTACTGAGTTTTCATTCGATACGCCAGTGTCTATCGTATGCAAGAAAATTCAATAGTTTATTCGATACGATAGTATCGAATGCAGTGATTAGAACCCTGAATTCCCGAAAATTACTCTTTTTATACCCTTCACCGAAGGTAAAAAGGTATATACAATATTGATCCTACACCCTATAAATTACATATATTCTGGGCCCTTATGAAAAGCGAAGTTCAAAACCGGTTGTCTCTTATTTAAAAAAAAATATTTACCAGTTTTATTTAGTTTTTGTCTAGTTGCTCTGTATTCTGCTCGCACAATGGTGAAGGGTATATAAGATTCGGCACAGCCGAATATAGCACTCTTACTTGTGTACATTGAGTTTAGCGAAAAAGATCAAAATAAATCTGACAACTCTGCTAGCTACTATGAC
Organism: Pollenia angustigena; assembly: GCA_930367215.1. Lineage (NCBI taxonomy): Eukaryota > Metazoa > Arthropoda > Insecta > Diptera > Polleniidae > Pollenia > Pollenia angustigena. The sequence continues at coordinate 178,842,259 of OV884057.1, read as the reverse complement.
TGTATAACATTTAATTTCACTCAACCTTAAGGTACGGTCACATATGGCAAACATTTGACGAAAAGGACGAAACCACCACGTTTGCTTATTATTAGTGTAATTTAGCTTGTATTCTATATTACAAAACAGATTAATAATGCTGTAAAAGGCTACTTTTATATTATTTTTAATAAATGGAATACATATGTATTTAAACAAAATTTATGTATTAGAATTAGACCATATTTACATTATGCAATTAACGCCGCAACTTGCCGCAACTTAGTTAGATTAGGTTAGGTTCCATTGGCAGCCGTGATCAAGCACAGCTCACGTGGGTCCATTAATTAGTTCCCGTTGTGTTACCATGTCACACCGTCTCCCATGGGTCCTATGTTGTCTGGCTGCTAGTGCTCCCACGCAGCCATACGGTCGATTCAGTAAAGGAGTGGATCCTGCTTACATCAACATCAGAAAGACAAGTTTTGTCCCCAAGGGCTCTTCGACCAAACATTTTGAGTCTTAGATCTCCAAATGCCGGGCAATCACAGAGAAGATGTTCCGTTGACTCTTCCTCCTCCTCCTCGCCGCAACTTCTACATAAGTCATTGTAAGGGAGCCCCAGCCTCTGGGCGTGCCTCCCAATGGGCCAATGGCCGGTTATAACCGCAATCAGGTTTCTTAGATGATGTCTGGACAGCTGTAATGCCCGCCGTGTCCTTTTTTCATCTATGAAGGGCCAGATTTTCCTGGTTTCCCCACAGGTAGTTTCAACGAGCCACCTCTGACTGGCGATGATATGAAACTTGTGCGCAATGAGTTGCTTGCTCCTTGGGAGTGAAACACCTACATTATATGTCGAGCCGTCTCGATTCAAGGTGGTACCTGCATACGCCAACGAATCCGCCATGCAGTTCCCCGGTATGTCCCTGTGTCCGGGGACCCAATTAAGGGTGACCACTGAATGTCTCGCTATCTCCTCCAGAGACATCCGGCATTCTCGGACAATTGCCGCAACTTTCGCATGCAACTTTTTGTTTGTTAGCAAGAGGTGTAAGGAAGAAAACGGGGTTGAACAAGTTGAAAAAATCTTGAAAAAAATGTAAATGTAAATGTGAAAAGATCTTCATAGAAACTACTATAAAAGAAAAGAGAAAAAAAACTCGGCGTTAATTGCATAGATGTAAATGCGGTCTTTAAGAAAATAAACTTACTGAGAAGATGTGGAGGGTTACTCAGTTTCATGTACTCTGCTATTCTGTCTTGTTTTGTAATTCACATACTTTTCAACTTGAAGCTGGTTGTAGGTATATACATACATATGCATTTATATATAAAATATAAATAAGTGCAAACTAGAATTTCCAAATCTCTGGACACTGATGCAATTTCAAAGAAGAATTTTAAGAACTAAAAAAAAATCCCGGTATTCTCAATGCGGTATTTCGGTATTCGATTTTAGCCGGTAATACCGGTATTTCGGTGTCGGTAATACCGGTATTGGAATCCCAAGTGTATATATCAAATTTCAACGTGTAGACGAACACAACCCTCAACACAGCTCGTAACTATTTTCAAGAAAGAGCCGAACATTCCGTTCTTCGTTAACGGAACAATTGTAGTGATACTGTGGACAGACATATTTTAATGTTCTATAAGGTTTTTTTTACATTGATAGAGAAATGAACAAACAAAAAATTTAAGCAACGAACTCAGCACAAACAGCTTGTGTGTGTATTTTGTATATGTTTTGTTTGCGTTTTATTTTTTTATTATTATTTTGCTGGCTTTTTGTTTTCTTTTCGTTTGTTTTATCTTTTTTAAACAATGTTTGTTTTTTTTACCAGCCAAAAAGGCGCGAAATACAACAGAAACGAACGAACACTAATGAGCTGAGCCGAACAAAATTAAGTTTGTATATTAAAGAAAAACTGAACGAATTAAATGTTTTCATCTTTTTGTTGAGTTGGATAAGAACCGTATTATTTTTGTGTTCGAAAGATGACAAATATGGAAAAGTTATGTTTTTAACTTTTGCGTGTTTCCACAAATCTACCCTACCGAAAACTACCCAGTAAAAACTTCGCCTACTTTTTCAAAATGAATAGCTTCTTTAACTCATTATTGTGTAGCTTTCTTCTATAACTACATCTATAACAACTTTTATAACTACTTTTTTCTGGATCTATGCAGTTAAAAAAAATAATGACTTACTTTTTAATGCGTTCATTTTGGGATATCCTTTGTAAAATTCATTGGTTCTTTCAGTAGAATTGTAAGTAGTGCTCTTATATTTTTCTGATTACTTCACACATTATTTTGTAGGCGAAGTTTTTACTGGGTAAGGAGCTATATTCTTCGTTTACGAACAGTGGTATTCGTTTTATTTCTTTAAACTTAAAATCTTTTTCTAAGTGGAATCGTTATTAATTAATATAAATTAATAATTTTAACTGTGTTTGAAATTTAAATTTTGGAATTAAAAAATAGTTACATCCCAATAAAAAATTTCCTGTTTTGCGATGCACTAATAGTCAATTTTAAAAAGTAAGCGCACATTTAAGTCATAAGAGTTGCAGTACGGTAAGTTTACGAATTATTTGCAAATAAAAAAAAAAATATAACATTTGAAGAGCCACGATATTCCCTTACTACGAAGCAGGGGTATAACCACCGCATACGATATCGAGCAAAATTTATCGATTTTGGTATCATGAAACTCGATATGGAATGAAATGACTTGAATTTGAAATAATAGCGTTCGATATCGAGTAACTCGACATTACATTTATCGAGTTTCCATTCGATACGTCAGTGTCTATCGTATGCAAAAAAATCGATAGTTTATTCGATACGATAGTATCGAATGCGGTAATTAGACCCCAGGTTTACTTGGATATGACGATAACAACAACAAAATTCAGTGTGTAAAGCTGTACGTTACGTTCAAAAATGTTTTGCGTTAAAGTTGGAACTCGGCATATAAAATTCATGTCTTCCGTAAGCGATTATTTTAAATAAGGTGGATACCGAAACGAATTTTGGTATCGGTATTAAACTTTTTTTATTTCGATATCGGTATGTTAATTATATTTGTATACCGGTATAGCAACTTTTATAACGGTTCATTTTACAATTAAATGAACCAAAAAAAAAAAAAAAATTTTAAAAAAGAAAAAAAAAAAAATATATATATATATATATATATATATATATATATATATATATGTATTTTATTAATCATACCCTGCAAATAATATTGGACCACCGGATCTATTTTGATAAAATAGACTACTCCGTGGACTGGTCCGATGTAATGCATGCATGGATCATGTCATTGTTAAAAAGTGTTTGTTGTGAGACGACATGTCTTCGTTTTTTAAAGACGTGCTTTCGTTTTTAAAAGACTTCAAAACTAGTTTTAAAACTACACCTTTGTAGTCCAAAGCGGCGTTATATGGTCCTGTCCTAGGACATCGTAATGTTAAATAGACCATGTTTTTTCCATACGTTTGTGTTACTTTTGGACTAGTCCTAGTCCCTTGTGGGCAACACGTTACACGCGTGTTTGGACTTGTGTTTATGTATTAGGTATTTTAGGCAAAAAACTAATATCGATATCAGCATAAATACCGTTAAGGTATAGGATCGAAATCGGTATCGATTACCAACCTTGATTTTAAGTTTCTTGCTTACAAATCTGCTGTGTTGGAAGATCCACTTTTTTATTGGGATACTTTTTATAACGTTTAAGAAGCAGGGAAGTGTTTGTATATTGTGAAAGGGTTTTGCGTTATTTTGGCTCTAGTCACACTTCCTTACATGCAAACCACTAGACGTACTATTAAAATTATATTAACATTATAACAATTTGGGCGCTTTATAAATTTGTATTGTCCTTGCCTCTTATATAACCTTGAAAAGAAGAATTATGTTTATCCCCTGCAAAAAATACACTACTACAAAAATGTTCGTAATTTATTTCCACCTGTATTAGCCCGCCAAGAAGCTGTATTTACCATTCAGGTTTACAAAGGTTCTAATAAAATTGTTATGAAAATTTCCTTTCAACCAAAACAGTTCCCCAAATCATAACCTTAACATTTGTTTACAAAAAAATGTTTCCCCTGTCCGTTTTAATTAAAATTCGTATCTATCAGTTTATTCCATCAAAGTTTAAAATCTCGTTTATAATTTTTTTTAGATTTTTATCGAATTTTTTTTAACAATTTTTCGTTCATTAAATTAAATTTTTTTTCGATTATTACGTGTATACGACGATAAATATTGATAATTTCATCATAAAAATTAAAAACTACAACAAAAAAATAAAAAAAAAAATACAACTAAAATCAAATTGCAAAAAAAAGCAAAATTCGCGTATAAAATGCTGATAAAAGTCAAGCAGTACAGGTGAACCCAAATCGAAATTCCGTCAATAAAAAACATACAAAAACCTGAGTGCGTTTTTGTTTAATTATAGAAAGACTGCAATATCAGACAGGTTGCTGCTCAAATTTGTGTATGTTTTTAGATTAAAGCAAAAAGAGCAAATTGTTTTTATTTCTTATCATATTTTTTTAATGGCAATGAAAATGTATGTATGAGAAAGTTTTTATAATTGTTTTGCAGTTTTTATTAGTAATACTCGCAAAAAAAAGTTAATTACTGATGGGCAGTATAGTAATTTGGTTATCAGTGTTCGATATTGTCAGATAATGAAGTTTTTAGAGTTCATTTGTACTTTAGTAAAGTGGGTACACGAATGAGTTTTTGTAAACGATTAAAATTTAAATATAATATTCAAAAGCATTTAGTTTTCAAACTAACTACCTGTATGTAAGAGGAAATAAAAGCGTTCCACGATTGACCTAGTTTCGTGCATTGTTCGAAAAGAAACACTTAATATCGTTCCTTAGTGTTCAGTTCGGTAGATTTGTGGAAAACACAAACGCTTAAAGTGTTTGCGTAGTAAATCATCAAAACATAACGTTTCCCATTTGTCATAATACTGTTCTTATCCAACTAAACAAAAAGATTAGAACATTTAATTCGTTTTTTTTAACACAAATTTCATTGTGTTTGGTTTAGCTCATAAGTGCTCGTTCGTTTCTGTTGTGCTTAGCGCCTTTTTAGCTGGTAAAAAAAAACAAAAAAATTTTACAAAAACAAAATACACATACGAAAAAATGCCAGCAAAATAATTTTTCACAAACAAAACATATACACAACACATATACAAGCTGTTCGTGCTGCGGTCGTTGCAAAAATTTTCGTGGTTGGTTTCGTGTGTTAAATGTTGTTTTCTTTTCTGACAAAAATGTTCCATGCATGCTACCATTCGCGCGAGTTTTTGTTCTATTCTAAAAATATATTGAAAAATGTGAAAAGTTGTCGTTTTTCTTTCTAAACATGTTGCAACGATAAATGGCAAATTTGTTCCATTTCTTAACCCCAGTTATAATTGAGTGTGAGATAATACCCTTTTTGCATCTGCGTAAAGTACTTTTTTATGCAAGCAAGTATTTTTTTTATTAAGTTGTTCTTGTGTTTTCGTACAATTTGCGTTATATTGTGACTTTTAGTTATATTATGATGGATATACAAACTTTTTGTTTTTCGTTTGTTTTACTTTTATTTAATAATTATATTTGTTTTTTGGCGCAAAATTTATAACAACAGCTGACATTAATTATTGAAAATCAATGCTGTTAACGCTTATGGAATTCAAAGAAAATTTAATGTTGAAAATTGCTACAAGCGTGGAGAATATCGCTTTTAGTACAAACTTTGCATTCAATATTTAACACGCTAAATACACATTAGTGTTGAGTGTAAAACGTAGCTATTATGCTGTTCCATTGTTATTTAGAAAAATGTATCACTTTGTAAGGGTACGTGTAACCTGTTAAATATATTACACAAATATAATGAATTTTTATTTTTTAGAAAAGAAAACACCATAAGATCTGTGCAATAAGTCTAACAAGAGATTGAATGGTTCGGCATTAAAAAGCAAAAAATATGTCAATTTTACATGCAAAATAAGTAGTAAATAAGTAAAGTCGGACAAGCGCAATCATATGATACCCTACACCATAGTATTTACAAACATGCATTTGAGAGTTTACACTATTTATGACCCATGGGTTGTCATGGATGCACCAAAACAAAATCATGTTATGAAGTTAAAATTTATAAGTCAGAAAGTTATGCAAGTAAATTTTCTTAATATTTCCATTTTTAAAGGATTGACTGGCCAGAGTCGTATATAGTTTACGAGGAACCGCTACACAACAAGGAAAGGTTTTGGTTTAAACCCAATCGCAGAGAAGCCCGAGTTAGCGATACAATTTGTTCTTTTAAATTTTGAAGAATGAAGTTAGGACTAAAGAGTTTTTCTGTTTGCTTTTGCTATTTAATAAAACATATATTTCGGTGCGTGTTGGATAGATCCTGCTACTAAGCAATGGTGGCCTACCTAAATGCGGTATTAGCACCGTGTGATAAACAATGCCTTAAAAAACCATGTGTGAGATCAACTAACACACATTATAGCAAATTGGGTTTATAAGTCGACAGAATTATATATTCGCCCCTTGTTTTTGACATCTTTGGGTAAAAACCATAACCAATAATCAGACTTTAACCGTAGTTCCAGGGGCTATTGACTAGCATGATACCAGATAAGATCTGTGGTCAGTCGCGATGTTAAGAGATCTGGGGCCTAATTCTGGCAGTCGTGATCGAGTACTTTCTCGATTCGAAAGCAATTTTATTTTTAATTTTTTCAGTCGTTAGTGACGCATCGAAATTATTTTTTCAGTATTGTGAAACTAAAATTAAACACTGAAAATAATAATTCCGATTCGTTCAGTATTGACCGAAATAATTAGATATTAAATTGCTTTCGAATCGAGAAATTACTCGATCACGACTGCCAGAATCAGCTCCCTGATCATTTTGAATTCTGTCGAATGACAGATATTAACTGAACATGATTTTTCCAGAGGACGTAACACCAAAATATGAAATTTTTTTAGGATGTCTCCCCATATACACGCAGAAAAAAAACATGTTTATTAATGGTCACCTCCGACAAAACTATTTTTAAATAAAATTCTAAATATAATTTGCTTAATTTAACCATATTATTGTCACCGACAACCATATTATAGTTAAATTAGCTACCCATCAAGAAGCCACGACCATATTATGGTTGTCTCTAAGTATGTTATGGTTATATTTCACAATAATTTGTTTTTAAATTAACAATAGTCTCCTCCTCTCCTCTTTTGTTATTATAAACCATAACATGTTCGGAAGAAACCATAATATGGTTGTGGCTTTTTGATGGAGGACTAACTTAATCATAATATGGTTGTCGGGTACAATAGTATTGTTAAATTAATCATAATTTATTTAACATTTTCTTTAAAAATAGTTTTGTTGGAGATGACCATATTTAAGTATGTTTTTTCTCTGGGTGTACCCACGGACAGGTTAGTACAGGGACTTGGGAACCCTATATGTACTAATTATTCAAGATATGCTTTACTATCCACACTGGGTTGCGGCGCTAATAGACACATCGTTTTCTCTCGCTGTTCTGATCACTTTGTAGTTAAGCCGTTTATGCAGAACAAATCTTTAAAGGTTTTTATCCAATAGATAAACTGCCTGTTTTTAGAAAACGTAAACAAGTGAGTGAGTGAGAAATTATATTGAAAACAAAAACAAATTTTTGTTTTTTATTGTTGTTTTCAATATAATTTCTCACTCACTCACTTGTTTACGTTTTCTAAAAACAGGCAAAAAATCGGTTCAAATTTGAGCTTTTGGTTAATACGACAGTTTTGCTTTTAAATCCCTTTTGCTTTTTTGACCATTTTCAAAAAAGAGATGGAAACGACTCATACAAAGTAGAAGCTTAAAAAAATTCTTAGCATTTTATATTCATTTTTTTTAAACATCTGATATCTTAGGAATTAATAGAAACTATGCCGTAAGCAAACTTTTACAAGTTCCAACAAACCTAACTTCAACTAGCAGGTAACAGATGTTTTTGCTATCAGTCAGTTAAAAAGCCATAAAAGGAATTTTGTTTTTAATACAATATGCAATTCTCAACAATTTAATAAACATCATGCTAAAACTACCCACAAACGTAACTTTTAGCGAATACAATTAATAAAACGTATCTGATTATTTTTTATCGCCTGACCAAGTAACCAAACAACACAAAAAAGTAAAATTGATTTTTACAGCTTGAATAATAGAACGGAAATATGTAGTATGTTTGTATATAAAGCTTAAAGTGGCTGACTGTTATTGTCAAATTAGAAAAACTTTAAAATCTAACCTCCCTAACACTCCTTCATCCCCTTCTCAACCTATTTAACACTTAGTCTCAACTATGTAAATAATTCAATTGCCACTTCTAGGCGTGTCTTGCTTAACAGACTTTTCATTAACTACTTCAGTGTCAGTGCAGTTACAAAGTTGCAAGTCATACTGTTATTTTTTGCGTACACATAACATATAGATTACAGACATAAAAATATTTTGTTTTGAATTTAGTGAAATAACTGCAACCAACACCTGTTTACAATGTATTAAAATCGCTTGTAAAGCCATTGTTATTTTTAACTTTTTTTTTTTGTAATTTATATAAAAAAAAAATACATTTCGATTTTTATTAATTTATGCAAAATTATTAAGATTTTTATTTTAAATATTAAAAAAAAAAAAAAAAAAATGTGAACAAATGTACGTTAAAAATCTGATGTAATTTTCACAGCCGATTACATGCTGTTTATACACGTTTTATTGAATTGTTAAGGCAAAATTTTTGTTAAAGAATGAAATGAAAAATTAAAAAAAAAATATTTCTTGCTTTTCGACATCATTTTTGAATTCAACATTGTTTTTAATATAAAAATTAAATTATTAGTATTTTAAGCGATATGTTAATATTTTTTCCGATATGGTTGCTGGTACTACGGTGATGGCTTTGCATTAAGGAATTTCATCAGAATTGTTATTAAATTCCTTTTAAATTTTTTTTAAAGGTTTCTAGTAATTGTCGTAAATTATGCAGGAATTGCTGAATCGTAAGACTTACATATTTTTAAGGTGCGGCCGAACAGTTGTATTCGGATTTTAGCAAAACGCTATAGATGTTCGGGATTCAGTGAACTCCGAACATGGTATATTTCTGTCTAAATTGAAAATAAAACAATTTTTTAATGCTAGAACCGTAACTGGGACCAACGACGATTTATTCGAAAGAAATCGAACACATTGGTGTATATGAAAATACACATTATCATTGCGTAGACCAAAATTCGTCTTGTGTAACGAACTCTGTAATATGTTTATTTCTATTTCTTACGCAGACGAACCAGGAATAAATAAAGGCAGGGTGACCGCTTTTTATTAGAATTTGTTAAGTGTTTTAGTAAATAATGGTTATTTTTCTTATACCATTGAAATTTTAAAAAATTTAAATTTTGTAATTATATCGTCGCAGGAATTTAAGAACGCTGTAACTGACAAAACATAAAATGTTCACCAGAGCCAAAAAAAACCTGTATGAAAGAAAATAGAAAATAAGTTCATACCACAATTACTGCAAATGGAGGAACCGAACTCGATGTAGTCGCTAGAATAAACAAGGCTAGGTCATGTTTTGGCTTACTAGCCCCAATCTGGCAAAGTAATAAAATCAGCCAAACCACAAAGCTGAGAATTTTCGAGGCGAATGTTAAATCGGTTCTCCTATATGTGTGTACAACCTGGAAGGTCACAAGTGACATTACCAGACGACTTTAAACGTTTATTAACCGCTGCCTAAGAAGATTACTACGCATATTTTGGCCTAGGACACTATCAAATGCCGAGTTGCTATCAAAGACAAACCAAATACAAGTAGCAACCGAGATACGTAAACGAAAGTGGCAGTGGATAGGACACACCCTCCGTCGAAATGACACTAATGTAACTAAACAAGCTCTTAGATGGAACCCATTTCAACAAGATGGCAGAGAAAGCGGCAGGCCACGCACAACATGGAGACGTTCAACGGAATCCGAAATGAACCAACTGGGTATGTCTTGGAATAAACTTAGGTATATCGCTCTAAGCCGGGTCAGATGGAGAACAGCTGTTATTGGCGCCCTATGCTCCAGTGGGAGTTAGAGGAATATATATATATATATATATATATGAACATGATTTTAAAAAAGTATTTTTATTTTTTCTCTCTTTATATATTGGCTCTAAACATTTCCTCTCAAGTCTTTTATTCCCGGTGATTCTGCGTTTTCAGCAAACGATTTTTTTTTTGCGTAAGTGAATTTTTTCGTCATACAAATATGGGACCGGGACCAATCGACGCAGTATTTTCTTTCTGATAAAAACAATGCAAAAAACGCATTTTCGATTTTTTGTCAGTTACAGCGTTCTTTAATTCCTGCGACGATATAATCATTTTATATTGTCTTAAACTATATTTTGCTAACAATTCTTTTTTTATTAGCAGTTTTTTTTTTTTGATGAGGTCACACTATGATTTGATAAATGTTAACAAGCAAATAAAAATAAATAATTTACAAAAGCTTTTAATAAAATTTAGAGTTATTTAAAAAAGAAGAAATTGGATACATTTAAGTGATATAATTAAAGACATGGAAACGAATGCTTATATACCTAATCTGGCCTCCAAGGCATTTGTTTTTATCAATTCACGCGCTTATTTTGTCTCATACAGTGTTCGAAAATAAACACTAAATATCGTTTTTTAATGTTCGGTTCGGTAGATTTGTGGAAAACACAAACGCTAATAGTGTTTGTGTAGAAAATCATTAAAAAAAAATAACGTTTCCCTGTTAGTCATCCACAAACTTCAATGTGTTCGGTTCGGCTCGTTAATGTTCGTCCCTTTTGGCTGGTAAAAAAAACATTTTTACAAAAACAAAATTCACACACGAAAAAACATTAAAGAACATTAAAATATAATGTTTATCTACAGTATCACTACAATTGTTCTGTTTTTTTAACGGTAGATTTGTGGAAAACACAAACGCTTATAGTCTTTGTGTAGAAAATCATTAAAAAGAATAACGTTTCCATGTCAGTCATCTTTCGGTGAGAACACTTAACGCCGTTCATTTTTTTTTTTTTAATCCAAACTTCATTGTGTTCGGTTCGGTTATGACAAGAGCTACAACTTTGTCTCAGAGGGTAAATCAAAATGCCATACGGTTTGCAAGATATGAGCCTGAGAAAATGATCACATTTTTGCACCGAGGCCAAAAATCTTTGGGGGCCCATCAAAAAAAAGTACATGGCAAAACTGGGAGACACGGGTTTTTTTTTTTCTTTTATCACGTGGTGGTGTCCGTATACGGTTATTTTTTTCGTGTTGCACCGTGTACTTAACGCCAAATTATTTTTTTGTTGCTTTACTACTATAAATTTTGTTTAGTAAACATTGTACCTTTTTTGTTTTAACTAATCATTTTTACTTTGTTCTAAACAGTGTTGCCAAAACTTGGTGACCAAAAATGGCTAAATTTACTGCAAAAAATGGCTAAAAGTTTTTAAAATAAAGACACATTAAAATTTAATAACAAAACAGAAATAATTCATTTAAAGTTGTTTAGGATGAAATTGTAAACTAAGATCAATTTGTTAAATAAGAATAAACGCAAAGTAATATTAAAATAAATTAATATTAAAAAATTAAATCATAGAAAAATTCGAGTTCGTTATTGTTCATCTCATAGGAATCACTCACTCATTAGTTTCAAATAATTTGAAGGTAAATCATAATCACGACAACATTTAGCCAACCTTTTGAGCCCATATCTACAATAAAAAAACCAGTAAGAAAGTATAGTCGATTAAACCTGACTTTATAATACCCTACACCACATTAGAACCTTTGTACCACATTTTATCAAATAATCTTTAAATTGCGACCTGTACTTTGCGCACAAGGTTTACATGGACAGGCAGCCAGCCGGACAAACATCGTTAATTCGACTCAGAAAGTGATTCTGAGTTAATCGGTATACGTAAAGGTGGACTAAGGACCAATATTTTAAGGTGTTACAGACATCAGCACAAACGCATAGTACCCTCTCCACTATTGTGGTGGTGGTATAAATATTGTATTGTTATGGTAAAAATTGCTGATTGCTTAATGTAACCTATTTCTCAAATTACTTTTAACGATGTTCACTTGGCTAAACACCCTCTCTACTTCAGCATTAGACCGTGGAAGTGAGAGCAACTTTATAGTCAATTCTAAAATTTCTAAAACAATTTTGTTACCGCCTGCATCCCTTTATTGAAATAATTGCAACTAGAAAGAAACAGTGATGTTTGTGTTGATCCATTTTAAAAATTTAATAGTGGAATGCTGTTTCTTTATTTTGAAAGATGTTTCAGCGTCATAGTTTATCCATTTACTGGTATCCATTTTCTGCTTCGCATATTTGTGATCTTTGCAAAACATTCTTCCGCACTTTCGGCACTTGATAAAGGACAATTTTCTCTTAGATGTTAAAATAAAGATTTCCGAAATTTCTTCCAATATCGCTTTTTCCCCTGATGTAAAACTTTTAAAATTTTCCAGTTTTTGTTCTAAGCTTATTTACTTACTCTTTTGCCTCATTCTTTCAAGATATTTAGATAATACTTAACGTCCGCATATGTAAATTGAACTTCAACTGGCTGCCTGCAGACAACCATCACATACATACATATTTGCTTTAGAATTAAACGGGAAATCCCTTTTTCTGTTTTAGCTTTGTACAAAAATTTTTAAACTACCGAAGCAAAGCGAAGCACTGACGACGCAACTTCGAAGCCACGCTACGCTAACTGAAACAAATACGACGCAACTTCGAAATCACAAAAATTATAAAAAGACACAACTTCGAAGCGACGCAAACCGAAACGACTAAAATCGGAGTATTGGTGTATATTAGGGCGGGTCAAATTGTATGAAACGATTTTTTTTTGATGAAGCGTATAGCAAAAACGTAGTCTGTAGGTGATTCTGAGAAATTTTGCTGAAGAGACCATAGCTCTTAGTCGGGTTTGGAGCCCCCCAAAATTCCAAAATAGATATTTTTCCATATATACACTGAATAATTTAATTAAATTCGTCATAAAATCGGACAGCATTATAATAGATTTCTCAATCTGGGCTTGTTTGAAAGGTATTTTTATCACCTTTCAGAATCTGTATTGACACCAGTATTTTTTAGAGATATTAGGATATAGGCACGAGCTCTATGTGTACATTTGTCCTTCAAGTTGTGCTGAAAAAGGTCAACAGAATATGAGAAAGACAAAGTGAAAAAACAAAAAAATGTACTTGGACTTCAAGAAAAATTCTTGACGAAAGTACGAAAAAACAGAAGTAAAGGAAAAAACATGTAAAATCAATTAAAGTGGATAATCATTCAGGAAAGCAAATTTCGATCTACCAAATGTTAAAATACAATTTGGTTTAAGGATTGATGTTTGACTAGTGACGTCAGCAGTCGTCGATGGCTGCGAGTGTAAGACGGCAAATCCATCTGAGGAGATCGAGTGGTTGCGATCGAAACATGTCATGGTAACCTGCCGGCCAGGGTTCGAGCCCGAGCCACGTCAAGAATGAAAGATTATCAATAACAATTTTAATTAATTTTCATGTTGTAAAATTCCTTTCTTCATAAAAATAATTTAATGAAAATTAAATTTCATGAACTTAAGCCTAATTAAAAATATTAAAAATTTGGATTAAAAACCATAAATAGTTCAACAAAATAACCACAATACTAATTATTGATATTAGGAATGTTTTGTCGAAAAATAGCCTAAAATGAATTTTTATTAATAAATTCTGAATTTTCTTCGATTTTTTTCGATCGAGTTTCCTACAAAAAGGAGGTCGAAAACAAAAAAAAATTATTGTAATAAAAGTTGTTGGAAATTATCTGAGCTTTTATAATCTGCAAAAAAAAATCTCGAAGAAAATTCAGAATTTATTAGAATATGGATAAATATCTATTTTAAAATTTTGGGGGGCTAAAAACCCGACTAAGAGCTTTGGCCTCTTGAGCAAAATTTCGCAGAATCACCTATAGATTACGTTCTTGTTATACGCTTCATCAAAAAAAAAAAATTAACCCGCCCTAGTGTATATGTAAAATAAATTAAAAAAATAACATAAACAAAAATTTACATTTACATATGTAAAATTAGTTGAAAAATAGGTGTTGCGTGCGGGCAACCTTAATTTGTTAAAATACTTCCAATTATTTTAATTTGGTTATAAATAAGTTACTAACCGTTATTAACCCGTTATTTTGTAAAACAATTCACCTCATTTAAAAAATTTTTGTCATCCGTCTAAACTGTTTTTAAAAAATTTAACATTTGAGAAATCTTAGAAATTTCCCAATCATTTCCTTGTAAAAATTATTTTGAATTTATTGGCCCAAAGAGTATTTTTGAACAAACTATTTAATTTTCTTACTAATTTTTTGCATAGCAACTAAGAGAAATAACAAATTAAGAAGCAGAGCATAAAATAAAAACCGAATAATGAAATTTTTTTAAATAATAAATGAAACAACGGAGATGGCAAATAGTCCCGACATTTTGCGACTGACTTAGCATTAGCTATAAATAAAAGATTTGAGGCTTAATTTTTTCGAAAAAACCTTTTATTGAGCTGCTTAACATGTCGCTGCATTTCGAAAGTGTTAAAAATACACTCACCCCCTACAGGTGGTACAAGTGCTGATAAGTCTATAAGAAATGGCCTTTGGAAAAATTATAAGAGAATCCGAGGTGGATTATCATCTATCCATCTTATGCTGTGATTCTGCTTAAGCCTATTATTTCTAGGCCCCAATGACATGTTATACACAAACTTAAAGAAAATGGCTCTGAAATTCTTAAGTTTACAAAGTTGCAGGTCTGGTTCAAAGGGACTTTCGAAATTGTCTATCTACGCAAACGTTAAGAATACTTCTTTTTAAACTAAAGTCTTATAAATGTCAATTTTAAATATTAATTACAAATTTCTAAAGCTGTTATTTTTTTTGTATAAAAATTTTATTTTTTTTTTTTTGTTAATAACACAGTGTTACAAAATTGAATGAAATAGAAAAACCTGGGAACGGATATTATTTTTCTTGTAGGGCTTGTCAACTAAAACAAGATTCCAATAGTGAATTATACCGGACACCTCCAAAATCCGGATTTACGGGTAAAAACCCGGTTTTTGTACCTTTGCGCACTTATAAGCCTGTAATTTTGTTGATAATGATCCGATTTTCAATTTCTTACTAGATTTGGAAAGAAGAAACTGATTCTTTCTTTTATTTAAGAAAACTGGAGAAATTTGGGTGTTATTGTCGAGCAAACACAAATTTTGTAGATATTTCAAAAAAAACTTCAAATTTAGTGACGTTTTTATACATTATTTTCTTAAGAAACTATAATACTATTGAGTTTATTGAAAAAGTGCATTTATTAACGATTACAACGCATATTTGGGTTTAAAAATAGATAAGTAATTGACTGAGTTATTTAACTTTTCATGAAAATAAACTTTTAAACATTTTATAAAAATTTTATTAATCAATTAATCAATGGTATCCTAAACACAAAAAAAATTTGTAATTGGAGTTTAAGTCATTATAAAATATTGTTTTTTTTCGTGTTCTTTTTACGCACTTTCTTTAAAATTACAAATCACTGTTAGCCTAAACACAACTTAGATTTACAACAAATATTTGTAATGAGAGCTTTACTCATGTAAAATTATTGTTTTTTTTTAATATGACGTTTTGTTAATGTCTTCTTTTCAGTTTGAATCTTTGTATTAAAAAAAACGTTTGCAATTTAATAAAAATCGTGTGCAATTTAAATTAAAATTACAGTCAAATCCCGATAATTCGTACCCCGATAAATCGTAATTCCCGATTATTCGTAATAAACTGTCGGTCCCTTGAAAACATCTCGTTAATTCGTAAAATTTCCATACATTTTGGTCCCCTCGCTAATTCGTAATTCTTTTTTTTTCAAATAAAATCTTATTTACCTCTTATAAATCGTAATTGTTTGATAACTACCACTTATAATTCGTAATAAAAACAACAGAAACATGGAAAGTATGATTTTTTCTTTACCGCTATATTTTTTTGTTTTTGCGTGGGTTTAGAAAATTCCTAAGTTAAGAACATGAATTTGTCAGTTTTATTTTTATTTTATGGTTTTTTGTTTGCTATTAAAATTACACGTATTTTACGCTAAGTAAATGAATTTGCTATTTTATTTTATGTATTTTATTTTTAACAATCGTGTTTTATGATTTTTTTTTTATCGTTTTAGTAAATAAATTGAAAAACCCCTTTAATTCGTATTTATTTTGTATTAACCCCGTTAATTCGAAACCCCGCTAAATTGAAAACCCCTATAATTCGTAAGTAACGGCCGGTCCCTTGCGATTACGAATTATCGGGATTTGACTGTATATACAAAATGTTTGACAGTTGTAACAAATTTTTGGCTTATTTACTGATATCAGTCACCGGCGTGATTTTAAAAACAATACAGTTTTAAAACACGCAAAAACATTAAGTACGCAAATGTTGTAACTGTTACAAAACCGATACCTGTAAGTAATGATCTACCGACAACGAGCAAATCTGTCGATATAACAGAAAAATATTTTGAACAAAGAAAGTTCCTTCTATCCAGGTCTACAACAACGGAGCGGCATATTTTGTCAAATCCTGATTTCTACGATCTTGTTCGCGAATTACACTTGCCAAAGCGGCAATCTGAAGTCCTTTGGTCGCGATTAAAGCAGTAGAATTTGGTGGAAAAGGATTTCGTTATAACATCTGGTAGAACAAGTTACCGGACTTGGTTACTTGAAGAAAGATTTAAGACTATTTCCAATGACAGTGATCTCGTGTATTGCGTTGATGTACCGAAACTATTTTCGGCATTAAATCATAATTATAATGCAGATGAATGGCGACTTTTTATTGATGGTTCATTTAAAAGTAAATTTTCTTATAAAAATTTATGACTTTATTTTTATTATTTTAAGATTTGTAATGTAATATGTCGTGCGCCGAATCATTATGATCGCAAACTATGGCCATCTCGCGAGTCACATAGAAAAGGCAGCAAAAACATTTTAAATTACCAATTAGTTAAAGTTAAGGACGTTATTCTGGCACCACTGCATCTTAAACTGGGATACATGAAACAATTTGTAAAAAATTAGATGTAAACGGCGATGCTTTTTGTCATCTTTTTTTTAAATTTTTATTAAATTGCAAACGTTTTTTAAAAAAAATACACAGATTCAAAGTGAAAAAGAAGACATTAACAAAACGTCATATTAAAAAAAAAACAATAATTTTACATGAGTAAAGCTCTCATTACAAATATTTGTTGTAAATCTAAGTTGTGTTTAGGTTAACAGTGATTTGTAATTTTTAAGAAAGTGCGTAAAAAGAACACGAAAAAAAACAATATTTTTGAATGACTTAAACTCTCATTACAAATTTTTTTTTGTGTTTAGGATAACGTTGATTAATTGATTAATAAAATTTTTTAAAAATGTTTAAAAGTTTATTTTCATGAAAAGTTAAATAACTTAGTCAATTACTTATCTATTTTTAAACCCAAATATGCGTTGTAATCGTTAATAAACGCACTTTTAGAATAAACTAAATAGAATTATAGTTTCTTAAGAAAATAATGTATAAAAACGTCACCAAATTTGAAATTTTTTTGAAAAATCTACAAAATTTGTGTTTGCTCGACAATAACACCCAAATTTCTCCAGTTTTCTTAATCACATTATATATCGTTCGAAAGTTTCTCAGTTTCTTCTTTCCAAATCTAGTATGAAATTTAAAATCGGATCATTATCAACAAAATTACAAGCTTATAAGTGCGCAAAGGTACAAAAACCGGTTTTTTAACCGTAAATTCGGATTTTGAAAGTGTCCGGCGTATTTCACTATCGGAATCTTGTTTTACTCGACAAGCCCTACAAGAAAAATGATATCCGGTCCCAGGTTTTTTGGGCTGTCTCACCGTGTATTTATTATAAATTCGAATTTAATTCTTTGTTTTTTTTTTAATCTAATTAAACTTTAAATTTAAATAGTCTCTTACACTGTAATTTTGAATAATAAAAAATTACTCTACCTAAGTTTTGATAATTTTAACTTTAATACAAATTCACTGCGCGGTTCGGTATCGATATCGGTGATGTCTTATTTTGAGTATCGGTATCGTATCGGCAAAAAGACGTATCGTTACATCCCTATTTGTACCAGTTTTCGAAAATAACCACTAAATATCGCTCCTTAGTCTTCGGTGCGGTAGTTTTGTGGAAAACAGAAACGCTAAAAGTGTTAGTGTAGTAAATCATTACAAAAATAACGTTTCCCTGTTTGTCACCTTTCGAACAAAAAAATAATACGGTTCTTATCCAACTTCCCAAAAAGTTTTCGCTTTTTTTTCGGTTCAGCTCATTAATGTTCGTTCTTTTTTGTTGTCCTTAACGCCCTTTTGGCTGGTAAAAATACCAAACATTTTTTACAAAAACCAAATACAAACAATGTAAATAAAGAAACATTATAGAACATTAAAATATAATAATGTGTGTCTACTGTATCACTACAATTGTTCTGTTTTTTATCGAAGAACAGAACACTATATAATATTCAGCTGTTTCTTGAAAATAGTTACAAACGGTATTAAGGGTTGTGTTTGTCTACACAAACACTAAAAAAGTAGGTATCGTTATTGGTTGTGTGAGCCGAACGCTAAATAATGTTCTGTTTATTTTCGAACACTTTTTTTACATTACGTGTACTTTAGGCTTAAGAAATAAACTAAAATATCTTTTTATCGAGCGAAGCATAGAAATAAGGGTGGCATGTCGTAACGACCAGTGGCATAGTGTCCGTGGACACTATGACACTCCAAAAAGTGTCACAGTGTCCATGGACTTTATGACACTTTTAAAAATTTCATAATGTCCATCAGAGCAGTGTCATAAAGTCTGTGTACGTTATACGTGCAGAGAAGCTTTAGTTAGCGAAGCCGGTCTTTGTTATGCCATAGAGTAGAAAATCCTTGCGCCTGGCCGAAGTCCGGCTATGCCGGTATTTGTTACACCATAGGGGAGAAAATCCTTGCGCCCAAAAGTGTTTCTGTTATATATTTAATATATGCACCCAGAGAAAAAACAACAAAACCATTTTTAAAAATTTTTTAACCATATTATGTTTAATTCAACCAAATCATTGTCACCGACAACCATATTATGGTTAAATAAGTTCCTTTAAAAATAGTTTTGTTGGTTGTGACCATAATAAAACATGTTTTTTCTCTGCGTGTATATAGATCTTTTTTTGTATTTAACGTCTTTAGTAATTATGGACCTTATAACATTTTTAAGAATGACATAATGTCCATTTGCAAAGTGTATTAATGCCCACGGACATTATGACATTTTCAAAAGTGTCACAGTGTGCATGGACACTATTGGTGTTTTCTTTTCTGACAATAATGTTCCATATATGCTACCATTCGTGCGGGTTTTTGTTCTATTCTAGAAATATATGCAAAAATGTGAGAAGTTGTCGTTTTCCTTTCTAAACATGTTGCAACAATAAATGGCAAATTTGTTCCATTTCTTACCCGCAGTTATAACTGAGTGTGAGATAATACCCTTTTTTGCATCTGCGTGAAGTACTTATTTATGCAAGCAAGTATTTTTTTATTGAGGCTTTTCTTGTGTTTGCGTACAATTTGCGTTATATTGTGATTTTTAGTTATATTGTGATGGATATAAAAACTTATTGTTTTTCGTTTGTTTTACTGTTTTTTAACAACAGCTGACATTAATTACTGAAAATCAGTGCTGTTAACGCTTTTGGAATTGTAAGAAAATTTTATGTTGAAAATTGCTACAACCATGGTGAATATCGCTTTTAGTACAAACTTTGCATTCAATATTTAACACGCTAAATACACATTAGTGTTGAGTGTAAAACGTACCTATTGTTTTGTGCCATTGTAATTTAGAAAAATTTATCATTTTGTAATGGTTCGTGTAACCTGATAAATATATTACACAACTATAATGCATCATTATTTTTTAGAAAAGAAAACACCATATGACACTGGACGTTATGACATGCCACCGAAATAAGATCGTTTGTATTTTGCTTAAACTAAAATATTACCAATCATATGAATTTTGGTAAAAATGAGTTACAAAAATCTTTCTATCTCTCACCTTAAAAAATAATTGGCTTAATTTAGTAAATTTAATTTAGAAAGGACGTATCGTAGATATTGAATTTTTCTAAGTTTGCGACATTTAACTTGATAAAAAAAAGAGTATACATATAAAAAAGCTTATGTATTGTTTAAGAACTAAAAGAAATCCCTGCAAACAAATGGAAGATATCCCCTAAGGCAATAGTTTAGCAATATCTCCAAATTGTCATCTAAAAGAAAATAATCAAAGTAATATTTTATTTTCTTCCTTTTATAATTTTTGAGAAAATTACACAACATAGACAGAAAAAATTTTTTTTAATTTAATACATACGTCATAAATAAAAAATAAAAATTAATCCAATTATTAAAACTTAAAAATTATTTCCCAAAATATTCTGCAAAAGGTAAATATTTAAATTAAAAAAATCGGTTAAATATTGATCTGTTTCCTTTTAAATTTAGTCAAGAATTTCTCAACCCTGAATGCAATTTTAAAGCAGTGGAAGGTTTTTTCAAGAATTTGGTGGAAACTAAATATTTATGTATATTTTTTACTTTATTTTAATTAGAAATTATACCTATTATGTTAAGTAAAATTTATACGTATAAATTACCTATTTTATTTTAAATAAAAAGCTGTGCTTCTTTGTACACAAATGACAATTTGTTCAATGCAAAATCTTCTTTTTATCATCCCAATGATATTTTGGTGATATCTTCCTATTTTCTTAAAAGTGGTTATCTGGCGATATTGCTAGTTAATCATCTAGAAGTATCGCTTTCGTATTGCTTAGAAGTATTGCCATCGAGATGTTTCTTCCCGAAGGAAGTATCTTCCGCAATACGAAATCGATTATTGCCGCAATAACATTTTTCATCCAGGCAATACGTTTGGCAATACATAAGATGTATTTATGTGTTTGCTGGGAATGAAGGATCGGTTCGACATTTATTTAAGTTTTAAAAATATCCATAACCTTTTTTATTTATTTTTTTTTATCAATTTTAATGTCTCAAACTTAAAAGAAATCGTTATAAACACTTGGGCTGCAGAAAATATCCTTTGGGTTGCGGTTCTTATAGCCTTTATATAAAAATAATGTATAAGTGTAAAAATTTAACAATGTTCCGTAGTGGAGGTGCGAAGTTGATAATTTCGAATTCAGTAGGCGGAAGGAGTATGAGCATAAAAGTTTTTTCCAGACGCAAACGGGAGATTTTTGTCAATCAGATTTCAAATATTGGCGCAGATATTCGTATTCGCGAATATTAAACATTGATATTCATAACATCAATAATGTCTAGTATAGATAAATTTTAAAATTAATTCGTGTATATTTTTATTTGAATTATCACCTGCTAATTAGAATATTAACCCCGCATATGGATGAAAAAACATTGACGACAGACGTGCATACACATTTGTTAAAATTTATGAACATGCAAATTTTAACAGCTGTTTTAATATTTTGCCGCTGATAGGAATTGTATTTCACCCAGAAAAGACAAAAGTCAAGCCCAACGAAAACATAATAAATTACAATTTTTATATGAATCAAAAGTGTTTTGTAGAATTTTATCAGCTCAGGCAAAAGCTGGACATAAAGACAACAACGACGTCAAAATATAAACAAGTTAGAGTGCTATATTCGGCTGTGCCGAATCTTTGATACCCTCCACCGACAGTTCGAATGTTTAAGGAGTAATTTCTGTATGATGTTATTATTATCTTAAACCGTGACGATTTGTTATTAATTATGGTTTTAGGCGACTAAACTGTTTTCCGTCAGTAGGGTGTATATGGGGCCTAGGGTAAATTATGGAACGATCATCACGAAATCTTACAGCGTAATTTCTAGTCCTTTAAAACTGTGACGTACCAATTTCTGTTATGATAGCATTATTAATTACGGTTTTATTTGTACTAAACTCTTTTCCAGGAGTAGGGTTTATATGGGGCCTAAGGTAAATTATGGACCGATCGTCACGAAATTTCACAGTGTTATTTCTAGTTTTAAAAAACTGTGAAGCACCAAATTTTGTTACGATAGCGCTATTTTTAACGGTTTTAGGCGTACTAAACTGTTTTCCGGCAGTAGTGTATATATGGGGCTTAGGGTAAATTATGGACGGATCTTCACGAAATTTAACAGCATGATTTCCAGTCAAATAAAACAAATTTTTGCAAAATCGTATCTCATTCCGTGCCTTGTTCCAGCATTTATGTTATTTTTTGTAACAAAATAATCGAATTTTTTAGGTCGTGGTTCCACATTTTGATTCATAGCTCTGGTCCTACTGAACCGATTTTGCTGGATTTCAATTCCAAACTGCTTAGGATAACTACAAGCAATTTGGCACCAAGTGTGTTCATTTCTTTTAAGTTGTTCCAAAGTGAGCGTGTTTTCAACTGACGGCCAGACGGACAGACAGACGGACATGGCTAAATCGACTTAGAATTACTCAAGGACCCAGAATATATATACTTTATGGGGTCTGAGATGAATAATAAAAAAGTTTCACACGGAATGACAAAATTAATATACCCTCTTCACAACTAATTGTGGTGGAGGGTATAATAAAAATAACAGATGAGGTTAAATTAGCACAATGGCTAGAAATGTGTTCGGCTAATTTTGACTCAGCAACAAAAACATGTAGTATTAAAAAAAGTGACAAAAAGAGTTCTAAACTAGTCGATCCACGGTGTTAGATTTTAATAAAAAAGATGGAATAAATCTAAAACATTTTTAATACGTTCAAATCAGAGGAGCAAAATAATATTGAATTAAATTTTAAAGGCATATGAAAAATAATTTTTAAAACATTCGTTTCATTATCAAAATTAAGATTAAACAGCACGATATTTTTACAGCGGGTCGATATGACAATTACGTGAAAATTTTTTTCCAAAAAGTGAAAAAATTAAAATGTTGAGTTAAACACCTTTTTTAATCAAGTGCGATATGTTGTTTTGTATGGACCTTACCACGACAAAGCCCTAAATTAGGTCGCACACTTGTATGGGGACCAGGTGATATAGTAGACCTATTTAGCACATTTTCAATATTTAATACTCTTTGTAATTACGATATACATATCTTAAGAGAAGGAGTCCTCCTATATGGTTGCATGGTCGCTAGTGTGCCAATACCATTATTTTGGGAAGAAAAAGTAGTTATTTGTGTTAAACTCATTATACCCACTACACAATAGTGGAGAGAGTATAATGCATTTGTGTTGATGTGTGTAAAACTTTAAAAAATTGGTCCTAGACCAGTGACGTCCAAAATTTAAATTGTGGTTGTATTGCTTTTTATTAGTATAAGTGAATAAAGAGACAAATATTCTTAATAAAAATACAAAACATATGTAAGCATCCGCCGCATGTGCACTCGTCGCTTGGTAATCGACGACTGAATTGTGTACTCTCGTGGACTTAATGAAAGAGCGTAAGAATGCGTGTGAAGAATGTGTGTGAATTTTATCCACAATTGTGGTATGGGCTGGACACCAATGTCCTAGACCAGGCATTTCCAAAAATTTTTTGGTTGTGTATTAGTGAGTACCAGAGAGTAAAAAAATTGAAAGAATGCATTTATTTACAGCCGAAATAAAATGTTAGTAATATATTTTATAAGTTGTATAACACAAAGGTACAAAATAAACATTTTTTGTATTGATAAAATATTTGTAGCAATTCTTTACCAATTCAATGTCGCTGATTTTAAAACTGCACTTTTTTTATTCGGAAGCTTTTTGTTTGAAGTTTCAAATATCTTATCAAACAATTGTAAAAAAATTAAAGATTTTTATGTTTTAAAAATTCATAAAAAATAAATATTGCACGCAAATCACAGCTGATAGAAAAAAAGTTCAGTTTTAAAATCAGCGACATTGAATTGGTAAAGAACTGCTACACATTTTGTTCCCTTGTGTTATACAAGAGAGGCACTTAAATGAATATTTTTCAGTTCAGGATAGAACTCGCCATCCAAATCTTTCCAGAACTCTACAATATTATTTTCGTCTAGAGCATTTACTTCGCTTCATAGTATGATTAGTTCTGATTGAATATCAAATTCGAAGTTGCTTACTTCGCAACGAAAAGGGTTTTCGAAAAGATCTAATAGCTGTTGTAAAATTACAAAATCTTGAAACCTGTCTTGAAAATTATTGAAAAGTGTTTCAAATATTTCGGCATATTCATATCTTTTGTCGATTTCGAGATTTCTATAAACAAGTGAAGTTTTTGGAAAATTGGAAAAATCACCAGTTTTAATTTGGGAAAAAATTAGAACCTGCAGTCACATTTGCTTTTATCTGTATAGGATTACACATAAATTGTAGCAAAACAAAACTTTTTTAACTTGTTTTTTAAATATTTTTACTTAATTAAGAAAAGTGTTTTCAAAGAAAAACAAAACCCACCGACGCGATTGGTACAGAAACAAAAATATTTTTACAAGCACAAAATACCAACAAATTCTTGTGGCTATTTTTTTTCTTAATAATTTCTACATTTAGGTACGTCTTTTTAACGAAAGAAAAAGAGACCCTTTTACAGGCATCAAAGAATTTTTTTCACAAACAAAACATATATCGTTAGCTTAAATGCAAAACAATGTAGATATTATTTGAAAATTACAAATTAATAGAATACAATATTGTTTCCTTCATAATATATCGGTTAACGCATTTTTTTCTGAAATATTAAAAATTTATCTTAAATCTCAAATAATTACCATTTTACAAAGTTTTTTGCTTTGCATGTAAACTTATGAAATGCTATATTATTCTACATTTAAGTCTTAAAATTTAAACTCTAAATAAAAATTGCACGCAAGGCATTGGATGTTACCAAGAGCATTTTTGACCAAACAATATTTTTTGAGTGTTAGCTGAAACAAAATAATATAGCATCCGCTAGACATGTACACTTGTCGAAGTCACATCGACGACTGAATTGAAGAGCATAAAAATATGTTTAAGTATTGGTGTGCACAATTGTGCAAAGAAATGGAAATCCCTGTCCTAGACCCACCTTAAAGTATACCGATTGACTCACTTTCTGAGTTGATCTAACGATGTCCGTCCGGCTGGCTGTCCATGTAACTTTGTGCGCAAAGTACAGGTCACAATTTTAGGGATAATTTAACAAAATTTGGCACATAGGTTCTTATTGGCACAAGGACCAAGCCTTTTGCAAATGGGCCCAATCGTAGAACCACGATAGATCCATATTTATATGGACACATCAGCTATGCATTTTAAAGAAAATAGGACCACGAGGGGTCCTATTTTCTCAGAAACTATCAGAGAACTATCTCAGAAACTATCAAACCGATTTTAATGAAATTTAAAACATAGACAGATCCCTATTCACATAGCCATACACTCTTGAAAATTTGTTTAAAAAAACTGTGGTGTAGGGTATCATGTGGTCGGGCTTGACCGACTATACTTTCTTACTTGTTTATCTATATGTTATATAAAAATATATCAACCCTCATATTTGAGATCTTCGAAATCCCACTTCAACATACACAGGAACAGGCGGGTAGGCGTAAATTTGTTAATCATTTCGGTACTCATAAGTACCCAAAATATAGAAATCGGAAATGCAAGAATTTCAAAAGTCGTTTTTTAATAAGATTTCTGTAATAAAAAATTTTTGTGACAAATATTATACAAATATTTCACTATTAAACAGAATTTTATAACAAAAATTAT
This sequence comes from Pollenia angustigena, assembly GCA_930367215.1. Classification (NCBI taxonomy): domain Eukaryota; kingdom Metazoa; phylum Arthropoda; class Insecta; order Diptera; family Polleniidae; genus Pollenia; species Pollenia angustigena. Next base: position 178,816,210 of record OV884057.1, on the reverse strand, counting down.
AAAAATTGGATTAAAGCCTCCCTAGAGGGAAGCGAACTGACACCAAAGTAGTCCCGTGATAGGTCTGTGGTGGTAGGGACCGGTTCGAGTTCTAACACTTCATAAGAATAAGACCTTTCACTTTTACATGGGGTTGTCATTGGAGGGGGTTAATTGACACCATTTAACCAGTCACAAATCTATTCTCAATGGACGTGTTTAGTGACAGTTACTAAAATGTAGTATTATTTCATTACGATGTATTATTATTTCAATAAAACAAGTCCTAGAATTAAATTCAAGAGCCACATTTTAGAAAGTCCCAAAAAAATGTATCACACCACCGGTGAAGACTGTACTGTAATTAATTACTTTTTCTACATTTTTGTTCTTCATAAACCAGTTACATGATTGGTTCTCCTTTCACTGGTCATGAGTTCTTTCTTTTTGTACCAGTTCTATTTTCACAATTCCCAGGACCAGTCCGCTGGACCAATTGACACAAATTTCCCGTAGGGTTTTTTCACAGTAGGCAGCATTTTCCCTGGTGTTCATAATAGAGCAAACATTTTTTTAGCAACCACACATATTTTCAATTAAGAAAACGTTTGCAAATTTTTCCCACAACAATTTTATATACATATGTATTTATTATACCGACACCACAATAGTGGAGAGGGTATTATGCATTTGTTCTGATGTGTGTAACGCCTTAAAATATTGGTCCTAGACCCACCTTAAAGTATACCGATCGACTCAGAATAACTTTCAATGTAACCTTGTGCGCAAAGTACAGGTTTGGAGATAATTTGATATTTTTTTTTTCTTTCTTTAGTCCTATTTTCATCCATACATGATCTAGAAACTAAATCCGCTATCATATTAGAGTTACTACAAAATTGCATTTTTATATATTCCAGAGCACCGTGTAAAATGCATCTAATTTGCAAAAATCTAAACTATTTACATAAAAAGATGATATACTTGCCAAAAGATAAAATTTGATACCCATATTGCCCTATTTAAAACGAAGGGTTACCACCCCATTGCATTTTTGCCAAAACACGAACCAGCACGAATTTTCAAAAAATCTGAGACACGTATTTAATTAAATCGACTAAAGTTTAAAATATGTTAATTTGGCACTTTTATTACAAACAACCCCGAACAAAAAATTCAAAAACCGTTTTTTTACAGAAAATCCTTAAAAAAAAGGACATGGATGATCGTCCTTGGACAAATTGTATATACAGTTGGATGCGCCTTAAAAAAACTTTTCTCACCATACCCAATTTATATAAGTTGGTAAGGAAACAAATTCTCAAATTAACAAAACATACAAAAATAGACCCTTTTTTAAACTGGTCCAGCTCACGAGAGGTCAAAGCTGGAGCCGAAAAATTTACAATGTCATCTTAAAAAAGTCAAAGGTTCATTTTTAGGAGGGTACATCGAGCACTTTTTTCGGTGAGTCGCTTTAATGCACATAGATTTTCATACAAATTGTTGCTGAGGTAGAAGTAGACCAAACTTTTTAAAAAAAACTTTAGTTAAATTTTTGTTTGAAAAATAAAAGGAAAATATATGAAATACTTTGAAAAAGAAAAAAACGAAATTGTTGCTGCAATTGTGAACGAAGCTGTTTTAAATACAACAACTTACAAATTCTTGTCTTTTTCGTTTTCGATTTCCAGCACACCCCTGATAAAAAGCGAAAAAAGCTGGTATGGAAGCTATGTCAAATTATGGAACTCACAATTTTATATACAGGCTTGGTACTTGTACTTTTCGCACAAGGTTTATCCGGACGGACGGACATCATTAGCTCGATTCAACAAATGATTCTAATTGCATCGGTATACTAAAAGATGCGACCAATATTTTAAGGTATTACACACAGTTAAGTTTGTTAACTCCAACTACATGGTACCCTACACTAGTAAAGAAGATAAGATAATTTTTTAAATGATTTATTTTCCTTGGATCAATCAAGGACAAAGTAATAGTTGCTTTTGAAATGATAACTTGTTAGCGGAGCTTAGAATGCAAAAGCTTCCACATTAAGGTGTTAATAACCACTCACTACTTAAGCTGCAATTTTTTACAATCTGAAATATAGAAATGTAACAATAGCGATCCTGGTAGTATAAAATGGACACATGAGGTCATTTCCGAGCACGGTTTCAGGAAAGTTTTTCAAAATAATATACCACTACTAAAAAGACTGACTTACTACATTATAAATAAAACAATTGTTTAACTATATTTTTACAAAAGAAAAATGTTAACCCCTTTTTCGAAAAAAAGTACTTTTTTCAAAAAGTGTTTTCTTTTTTTTATTTTTTTAATTTTTCTGGCTTTTTTTTTCTTATGGCACTGTAATAATAAAAACTTATGTAACTAAAACAATGAGATTACATTTAAATTATAAACAATTTACAATTTTTTTTTTTTAATTTCAATTTTTATATTAAATTTTATTTTTGTTGTTGATAATTATTTTTTTTATGCAAAATTTTTAAATTTCAATTTTAAGCTTAAAAAAAGAATTTGTACATGTTTTGTTTATAGTTTTTTTTTTTTTTTAATAAAATTTCAAAATTATTGTCATTTAATTTATTATAAATTTAGTTTTTCTCTTATTTTTACAATTTATTGTCTTTTGTGAAAAAACTTTTATAGAATGAAAGCTTTTATTCAATTGTAACAGTGGGTTAGTTGTTTTATTTTTAATATAAATTGAAGTGTTTTTTTTTACAAATATTTTTTTTTAAAGCAACATCACATTGAAGAAATGATTTAATATCATGTAGTTTTTTTTTATTTAAAACTTGTAAAAGTATTTAAAGAAAGCTTTAATAAAAAGCTAAAATGAATAATTAACTTATAAAATAATGACTGCAAATAGCTTAAAAGCTATTCAACATTGTTGTAATTAAAGCCTTAACGAAGTTCTTTTTTAAAAAAGTGATCTTTTTATTTTACAAAAAAAAATAGTTTAAAGTGAACTTTGAAAGCTTGAAAGCTTCAAAGTTTTCGTAGGTATTATTTAGAATTTTTAATTTAAATATAAATTATTTTTTTATACATTTCAGTCCTTAAAAAATTTTACTTTGTGTGTGTGTTTGTGTTTTTTTGTGTTAAGAAAACTTTTTCTTAAGTCTCTTTAGTTTATTTTTCATCTTCCTTCTTTTTACGTATTTTACCCTCCGTTTGTATCGTTGCTGTTACGGCATCGAAACAGGAAGCTATTGATGGCTCAGATTCATCTTGACTGTAATCATAGCCCGCCATCCGGGATAAAGTTAAAATATAGGAACAAGCTACTCTTAAAACCGAAAGCTTAGAAAGCTTTTGATTGTTAGAGTAGGAGGGAACAGATTTTCTTAAAGTTTCATAGGCTGCTGAGATGGTATGGACTCTGGAGCGCTCTCGAGCATTTGCTTCGATACGTCTTTCGCGGGTCATATTTTTATAATTTCGCTGCTGGGGTTTTGAGGAGTTTTTCTGTGAACCTGAGGTATTTAAAGATGACTCTTCATGTGAGGAGGTTAAAGATAGAGCTGGGGCGGGTACTAAGGTTACTGAGGAAGCTGTTTGTTCTGAACAGCTGGTCGTTGAGGGGGAGGATTTCTTCGGTGGAGTTTGTTCTAAAGAAGATTCGCGGGTAAATCTTTTTTTAGGTGTTAATCCTTTATCAGATTTAGATTCGATTGTGTTTTCTAAACTCTCAGTAGGTTTTTTTAGCACAAGAGCCAGGGGTTCTTCCTGCTCTTCACTTAATTCTTGTTCATCCAAAGGCAGTCTATGTAAAGTGGTAACACCAGGATGTCTTACAAATACCTGGGCAGGATTTGGCATCATTTCATGAGGTAATATCTGACTAGGATCCCATATTTGAGGTGGTGGTGGTGGTGAGCTTATTGTAACGGCTGGTGGTGTTAAAACTACTCCCGAATCGGTGTTGGAGGAGTAGCGTATGCGCTTCTTGAGAGGTCCATTAGATTGTGAAGCTGCAGATTTTTCTTCCACCACTTTAGAAGGTTCGGAACTTTTACGTTTATTACGCACCAGGGAAACGGGGATGACTTTAACTTCCACCGAGTCTTCGGAGTTGTCAGTAGGACTGTTGGGTTCCATGCGTAAATTATCACTGTAATAATCATCACCACCTTCAGAGCTGCCCGAACAAAAGCCAGCATCTCGATCATTGGAATGCGGTGAGCCTAAAATGTAAAATAGAAATTGTTATTGAAGATGTTTATTTTGATATATAAATGAACATAATTTTTATTAATTTATTATTTTAATAATGAGTCACACCTACACAAAGAGAGTTGGCTTAAAAATAAGAGTTTGATCGCAGTTAGAGAGATAAAAAGAACAATGAGCGAACGAATGAGGAAACAAAACGAATGGAAGAGTACGCGCACTTGCGTACCGCTTATAATTTCTTTATCTCTCCTCTGGACAATTTGGTAAGAGTTGCGGCGACTAAAATTGCTTAATGTTAACGTGCAGTTTGCTTAATGGATGTTTAGATATCCTGCTAACTCCCTGCTACAGAAAGGACAAAAACTTTTTATATTTCATATTTGCAGCTTAAGAGAAAAGTCAAAACTAAAGTTAGTTTTAGATACTTCAAGACTCAAATTGAAGAAAAACTACATGCTGGTCGACGAGGCGTATTTTTCTCTACCACACTCAATTTACTTAAAAAGTCGATTTAGAAGGTTTGAATAATAATCCGACGATATGTTATTTTATATTCGAGATTGTCCAATTTTTTTATATTTAAGTTTATGGCTGTTCATTCGTTCGTTTTGGTCCGTCTGTTTCACTTTTTTTGAGATAAATACGCGTTTTAGTTTATTTAGAATGTCTTAGTGGTGACTTTTTGTAAAATGACTTGTAACACTTGCAAAAACAAAAATCTCAGTTTATTGTTTCGAACACACCCACACACTCTAAACAAGACTTTTAAAGAGGTTTCCAAATTCAACAAGTATTATATGGAAATAGATTAATAAAAAGGTTTGTTGTTCTACACAAAGATTGTGTGTATATTTTTGGCAATAAAAAAAAAAAATTGTTTATAAAATAAATGCCTGAAATTATACCTTCAGCCTAAAACCTGATGAACAACATTTTAACGAGTGATAAATCTGTTCATTATTACAGGATTTTAAGTTACTTTAGGCGTCATTTTAGTTGCAATCTGGTTTTATGACCCCTTTTTAGTCTGATTTTGGCATTTTATTTCAAAGGAAATTTTGCTTAAAAACAAGCTGGCTGCTTAATACTTTATAATTAATGCGAGTTATCATTTTGTTTATTTTTCCCAAAAAAAATTCAAGTTCAACAAAGCCATTAAACTTGTTAACCTTAAAAAATGGAACATCCACATAAGACTTTACATATATTAGTGAGATTGTATATTTATTTTAAAAAGGTTCGCCGCCAGGTTTTCATCCGCACAAACGCAATCGAACGCAACAATATTTCGCTCGCAGTAAAAAAAATTTTTGATATGGGACAGCTTGTTTGGGATTTGTATTTTTTATTACCCCCCGACACAGTTTCTTTGTAGTTGTAAAAACAAAAAAAAAATTTACTTTTCGAAACATCGACGTCATTAAATTTTTATTCGATATGTACGAAAGCAGACACAACAAGTGTTTCTTTAAAAAAAATTTATAGTATTTTGAGTGTGTTTAGGAATTCAAAAGTTTTATGAACTCAAACAGGAAATAAAATTTAAATTAAAAGGATAATTGGATTTTAATTGAAAACAGGTAAAATAAGATAGTGTTTCATAACAAATGAAACTTTAAATGGCATAATAATTTAAATCAAAAAGAGATTCACCTAAGCAATTGAGAAACAAACCGCAAAGCGTGTCTTTTTTTATTACACCTCAGCAAAGAAGAAACGAAATTACTGCCTTAAAGTCTGCAGGAAATAAAATTTTTTGACTGAAAAATATTTCATCTTTAAGTTCTTTTTAAATTCGATTAGAATAGCTATGCAATCAAGCAAAGCTCCCGTTGGGCTACCATGCTGCAGAGTTTCCCGTACGACACAACTTACATGGCTGTTAGCTAACCTTATCAGTCAGCCAACCGGCCGACCAAATAAAGGAATGAATCCCAGCCAAATCATTTTCCAAGAGTAATTGGTTATGTCTCTAAGAGTTCTTTGACAAAACAGTTTAGGTACCCGAAGCAAATTATATTACTCCATTAAAATTTAGCCCAATTTATTTTTCCTAAATCTGGAAATCACTCCACCGATTTTGTAATGATCGGTTCATAATTTTAAATAGATCCATCCATCCCTTAACATTTTAAAATTTTTCGGTATATATCTGTGGCATTTTGACAAAACATTTTAAGTTGAGATAAGATAGCAAAAACAGTTAAAAAAAAACTTGGTGAAAAAATCATTTACATCCAGTAAAAAAATAAACCAAAATTAAAAAAAAATTCGTTTATAATACAAAACTTTAAAAACGTAAACAAAAATGTGTTTTGAATTAAAATTCGTATGATTAACATTTTTTTCAACTTTTTTAATTTGACTTAAGATGTTTTTAAAAATGCCACAGGTATATATAATATAGAAATTTTAATTCTATTTTTTTAAAACAATTTAATTAATTCGATTTAATGTTTAGGGACAAAATTGGAGATTTAGATTTTGTAATTTCGGTTGTTTCTGGCAACACGGGAAGTGAGATCTTTAGGCAAACAAACAACCAAGCAATTGGGAAAAAACTATAAAAACCCTGCAAATAAAATTGGACCACCTGATCCATTTTGATAAAATGGACTACTCCATGGACTGGTCCGATGTAATGCAAATATGGACCATGTCATTGTTAAAAAGTGTTTGTAGTGAGACGATATGTCTTCGTTTTTTAACGACATGCTTTCGTTTTAAAACGACTTCAAAACTAATCCTCTTAAGTATACCATGGAGTAGTTTTAAAACTACTCCTTAGTGGTCCAAAGGTGGGTTATATGGTCCTCTCCTAGGACATCGTAATGTTAAATAGACCAGGTTTTTTCCATACGTTTGGGTTAGTTTTGGACTAGTCCTGGTCCCTTGTGGACTACTCTTTACACGCGTGTATGGACTGGTCCTATTATTTGCAGGGTATGGCGTTTTCTTTTTCAAGAAATACAATTCTACACGCAGAGAAAAAACATGTTTAAATATGGTCACCTCCAACAAAACTATTTTAGAAGAAAATTTTAAACATATTATGATTCATTTAACAATATTATTGTCACCGACAACCATATTATGGTTTAAGTAGTCCTCCATCAAGAAGCCACAACCATATTATGGTTGCCTCCGAACATGTTATGCTCAAAAATAACTAAAACATGTTTAACACTTATAACAGCATGGTTGCTTTTCAACCATATCTTGTTGCTCTTGGAAAAGAGGAAAATACTATTGTTAATTTTAAAACAAATTACTGTCATATTTAACCATAACAGGTTCAGAGGCAACCATAATATAGTTGTGGCTTCTTGATGGAGGACTAATTCAACCATAATATGGTATTAGGTGGCAATAATATGTTTATATTAATTAAAATATGTTTGAAATTTTCTATAAAAAAGTTTTGTTGGAGGTGACCATATTTAAACATGTTTTTTCTCTGCGTGTACATTTATTCTGCTTTTTACATTTCTTTATGTTCTTTTCTTAAATCTATGTGTCAACCGTTCGTTTCTCATAATGCTCCCATTAAAAATAAAAAATATGCTACATATTTAACACTCATTTTAATAAAAGGGGCATGAGTGCAACACTAGATTAACGGCTGGCTTTGTTATTATTTTTTTAGTACGTCTCTCGTGGTAATAATTAAATAATTATCGGCATAAGAGAGCTTCAAGTATTAAACGCTAGTTGTGCTTTACTGTTTTATGGCGGAACTTGTATTCTTTTGTTAACGTAAAATACGCAACACTTCTTAAAAATTAGGTTAGTATTTAAAAATGTTGCCAAAATCACATGTAACAGTTATTATGCACTTTTTAAGATGAATGAGCTAACAAAAAACAATAAAAGTTTTCTTGAAACTGCTTAAAATTGGCATTAGTGTAAATGGGCAAACTTGCGAGACTTGTTTCATGAAGCCCCTTTTTAACTTTTGTGCATTTTTGAACAATTAATGTCAGTTTGTGTAAAACGTCAAAACAAAAGTAAATTTAAAAAAATAATAGAATTTGAAATTTTCATCGAAAGAGTAAAATTTGGTTTTAAAAATCCCTGAAGAGAGCCAACAGCCAAATTTGCTCAGACAATACCAAGAATTTGATGTTTGTGATGTGCTAACATTTGAATTTAAAATTGAAAACATCGTTAAGCTAAAAATAATTTTTTTTGCTTGCACAACGCAAGTAAACGATGCAAAATTGTTGGGCAAATTGACGAAGTTGGTGTAAATGAATTCTTATAAAATTTTTGACAGTTAATTTGCGTGGGCGTAAAAATGCACAGTTTCCACGATTGCGAGACTTTCAAGCATAAACATGAATATCATGAACACCTTTAATATTTCAAATTTATTTAAAAACGGTAAACTAAAACTGACGCATTTTTAAAAATTAAAATGGAATGAAAAGCATTTTAAGAAAAAAATTTGATTAAAATTTTGCCCTAAAAACATTTCAAACTTATTTTATTTTTTATGAATACGGCAGTAAGAATTTTTATAAATTTTTAATGAGGTTTAAATTTTATTGACGAAATGTAATGAAATGAAAATTGGCGAAAAGTATAGTAAAACGTAATGTTATTAGTAAATTTTTCAGGGACCGAAAATAACAGTTATATTGGAATTTTAGACAAAAAAAGCACATAGAAGTAAAAGTCGAAAAACTGATTCAATTATACCATATTGTTCCTTATGCACTTGTCAATGAAAAAATACATTGATTTTTAAAATTTTGATTTTTATTTTTTTGAGCAAAAATAACAGTTATTTTTTGATTTTTATTTATTTGAACAAAAATAACTGTTATTTTTTGATTTTTATTTTTTCGATCAAAAGTAACAGTTATTTTTATTTTTTCGAGCAAAAATAAAAGTTATTCTCTAAAGAAATGTACGTGTTTTAATAATTTAGATGGCTTTTAATAATTATTTTAATAAATCACGTACATTTCTTTAGAGAATAACTTCTATTTTTGCTCGTAAAAATAAAAATCAAAAAATAACTGTTACTTTTGATCGAAAAAATAAAAATCAAAAAATAACAATTATTTTTGTTCAAAAAAATAAAAATCAAAAAATAACTGTTATTTTTGATCGAAAAAAAAAATCAAAAAATAACAGTTATTTTTGTTCAAAAAAATAAAAATCAAAAAATAACAGTTATTTTTGTTCAAAAAAATAAAAATCAAAAAATAACTGTTTTCATCTGACTTTTATGAAAAAAGGTATAACTCTTACGGTCCCTGAAATTTTTAATTTAAATAAAAGTTTTAGGAATTAGAATCTGGGAATTTATTTCTCATGGTGAGTAACATTTATTATATAAATTTTCATATTATTCGAATGGGTATTCTAAGTCAAATTGCAATATTTAAAAGCGTTTATACTTAAGTAGTCTTATTGCTTCAATATTTTCCAGGAACATACAAACGAAAATGTTGATAGTGCGTAAAAGATATTTCTGGAAAATATTGAAGGAATAAGACTATTCAAGTATAAACGCTTTTAAATATTGTAATTTGACTTAGAATACCCATTCGAATAATATGAAAATTTATATAATTTAAGAATTTTTTATTTAATTATAATTAATTACCAAACCTTTTTTTAATTCAATTCTTCAATAAAATAATTATAATAATTATTTGCCTTTTTCCAAAATTTCATGTAATTAAAATTCACAACAATTTAAAAATAACTTGTTCCATTTCTTGGTAATTTAGTAAATAAATTTCTCTAATTTCTTTCATATTTATTAAAACATGTTCCTCAAATTCATGAGCTCAAATGAAAGGAAATTTTAAGCATTCTGCTTTCATCATGTACTTTACATTACAAAAAAAAATCAAAATTTTAGGTAACCAAACCAAACATAATTTAAAAAAAAAATCCCTTATCGAATAAACACTTGTTCTGATGACCTTTTTTCTCCGCTTAACACCCCATTTTTCTTTTTTTTTTTTTCTTGTAAAACTTTTCTTCAGCATTGTCTTCATTTAACACCTGTAAAGGATCAAGTCACGTAACGATTGAAAATCAAATAGTACCATGTTTCTTTGTATGTTTAAAAGTATTTCATGGATAAAAAATGATGTGAAAATAATCACTTGTTGTCACTTTGGTATTACAAAAAAAAAAATTGTTAGATGTATAAGAACGATAAAAAAAGATGAGGTTACGTGGGTTACTTTGTTTCCTTTTTATTTTTGTGATAGCAAAGAAATAAAAAGATGTATTGGCTTGGAAAGAAAACAACCCTTATTGGTTAAAAAAAAAATCTAGTTTGATAGAAATAAATTCTTTTTATAAAGCAGCTGTTTGGTTTTTAAGATTAAATGCTGAAATTAAGTGTGGAAATTGAATTTTTGTTTGTTTCTGAAAAATAATTCTAAAATCAATGTAAATAATTGTTAAATGAAGCGATAGGGGTTGATTAAATGTTACATAAGATTGTTTAATCACCTGTGATTATTAACGCTACCTGTTTCTTTCTTAAAATTGTTTGTTAAATTCTTTTTAATATTTTAAAGTAAAAGAGCATTTTTTTAAGTCGGTTTGTTTTGAAAAACTCTTTTCTATTAAAAAAATTAAAGTTTATTTTTAGCTATAACTATTAGTTAAGTGTTGGACTATTTTCAAAGGTTATCTTGCAGTAGAAGACGATCTTCTTTTTCGAAACACATGTCTATAGTTTTTTTTTTTTAATAATTTATTTTCAGTTTTTGTTTATTGCTGTAGCAAATGCTCATGATCTTTTATAGTAAAAAATTAAATATTTAATACGCATTAAATTTAGGTCTTATCAGTTTTTTTTTTCTTAATGTGAAAGTTTCGTCTTAATTTTATGAATGAAAATTTAAAAACGGAGATAATGAATTGGCAAAAAACGTGTCTTAAAACATAAATAATAAAATAAATAAAAATTAACCCTTTAAGGGCCATTATTACAACTTGAAGTTAGCTAAAGTTAAATTGACAGATAATAATGTGTTATCTGTCAAAAAGCGTCTGTTAACTGTCGGATAACAGCTAACGCCAAGTTATAATAATGGCCCTAAATTAATTGTAAATAGAAGAATAATATCCCTAAAAAAAGACTTGTTAATTACACCAACACTACAATAGTAGAGATGGTGTTATGTGTTTGTGCTGATGTATATAATACTAAAATATCTTGGTCCTAGACATAGCTTTTAGTATATCGATCAAATCAAAATCGCTTTTTGAGTCGATGTAACGATGTCCGTCCGTCTGGCAGGCTGGCTGGTTGTCTGTCCATGTCAATTTGTGCGTGAAGTACAGGTCGCAATTTTGAAGAATTTCATCAAATTAAATTTTGTACATAAGTTTCGATTATCATATGGACGAAGCCTATTGAAAATAGTGGAAATCGGTCCATAATAACATACAAACTGCTTTCCTCAAAAGTCCTTGTTCCTATAAATCACAAAATAAAATGGACAAAACTTATGTTATGGCAATCTTAATCGTCTTAAAAACAATTGTTGTTGTAATCGGTTCTAACTACTCTCGAAAATAGCTTTAAATACCACAACTTTTTTAAAACTATTTGTATTGACATAATTGACGGTAATAACATATACGACAGCTACTACGTCATGACAAAATGTTGTGCTGGTAGGGAAAATATGATCCATAAAGGTAGAATTAGTCTATACTTTATGTTTTTGTTCTGTTCCGTGTCGTTCTGTTACGAAATTGTAATAGTTACTTTTTCTGTAGCAATTTATCAGCCATTTATGACAAATTTATTAGTTTTGCACCGGCCATTGTTTTATTTCAATAACTTTAATGCACATAAATTTGAAGGAATTTAATTTTATGAATTCTTAAAATCAAAAAATAGTTTATTTCAATATAATTATGGATATTTTATTATTTATTTTGCTGTCACTTACAATGACTTAACAAGTTTTTGATTTTAACCAACTGAACCGCAACAGAACAGAACAGAAAAACTAATAAATTTTAAAGGTTTTTTAATAACAAAAACAAATCAGCTGATTCGTAACAGAACAGAAAGTAAAGACTAACTGAGCCTTAAGTACCATAAAAACCCGATTCCTGGAATCCCTTAAACCCAAACAAATCGCATATATGTAGATAAGGATACCAAAATAAATTCGGCAAAAATAACTTTTACATGAATCTTAACCTCTTAGCATAATTTTGCTAGAGCGGTTCCATGATATCCCATGGGTCCCAAATAAGGTTCAATCTAGAACATTTGTTTTAAAACACTGTGGTGTAGGGTAGGTATCACTTTACATTCTTAGTTATTTTTCTTAAATTTGCCAGGAAATTTTATTTTGTTAAAAAAAACATTTAAATGCTTCAAGTCTTGGACTTTTTTCTTTATATAAAGTCTTCCCTGAAAACCCTATTCTTTCAATTTTACAATTTATTTATTGTAAATGTTCTTACAATTTCTTAAGGAACAAAACCTTTGCCCATTAAATACTTTCTATAAATTGCCGCTTGATTTTTTCCATAAAAAAATTAAAACGAAAGAAATTTAAATAAATTATTATTGGCGCCATATTGCATTGACAACTTAAATTGATCATTCAAGAAAAAAAACTTTTATTTGTAGTAAATGAAAATAGTAAGCAAAAAAAAAAAAACAAATGTAAAATTGCATGTGAAAAATAATTGAACAATCATAACAAAAGACAAACTCACATCTACATAATTTAAAAAAAAAAAAAATATTTCTCTGGCGTTTTTCAATAAAAAAAATATTTTGAATAATGAATAACAAAAGAAAACATCTGTTTAAAATTGAACAGAAAAAAACTACGAAAAACAATTTTTGCCAAAAGTATGAACAAACATACACACCTCATCAATATCCAAGACATCACCATTAGCACAACAAAAATCGATGTACAAAAGCAAAAACAAAATTATAAATAGCAACATCATCTCCAAAATCATAATCTTGAAAACCAACAACAACCATATCGCCATATAAAACCCCAATATTTAAAATAAAGTTAAAAGAAGAAAAAAAAAAACTCAAAAACAAATGGAACAAACAGCAAGTTAATATTTTGCAAAAAAAAAATACATCATAATCATCAAAAAAACCTCATTATGGTCATGTTCCAAAGCAGCAGCAAAACAGAAAGATGTATTTTAAAAAAATAAAAAAAAACTACTGCCTACAAACTGTCTGAAACAAAGCAACGAAATATTGAAGCTCTAACATAAAAATGGTCAGACAAGCAGCAAATGCTTCATGATGCCAGCAGTAAACAAGATACCAAAATTACCCCTCAAACCCCCTCACAACTAAACAAGCACGATGTGCGTCATTAATGTCTATAGCAATAATATTTACTTATTGTCTTTTAAACAATTGAGGGGGCCACAACAAGTTATGCCCTCATCCATACCATCAACAAATTTTTTTCTTCTTACAACTTCATTATCACCTCAAAATTATTTTCCTAAAGGCCAGTTTACACGGTAATACAATGTATTACGACTTTGTACAATCAAAAAAATATGAAATTCTCTCCGTGTTTAAAAGAAAAAAAATAAAAGTCTGTTGAGAGTATACTTTATGTTTACACGGCTGGTATAAGTAAAATCAAAAATAATAACAAAAAAGCAGATGGTTGCAGTTTTACAATTTTTACAAAAACAACATGAACATTTCCTGAGTTGATTTTAGTTAAAATGCACCTCTGGTGTTATGAAAATACATAAGTTTCTAAAATGGTTTAGAAAAAAACCATTTACCGACCGCTTGTCAGATTTTGTATTCGTATTCTCTCTTACTCAATGCATTTTGCTTTTACATGATATGATTTCTCTCATTCTACATTATGTCGTAATACAATGTATTACCGTGTAAACTGGCCTTAAGTGACCAAGTTGATGATGATGAATTTAATTTTTTCTTTGGATCTTAAACATTTAAATTAAAAAAAAAATATACATGACATAAATTATTAGTTGCTATACAATACATACTTATGGTAGTTTAATATATATAATACATTAATAATATGTTTAAAAATAATATACAAAATTTTTTTTTAAATGTTGTTTTCTATATTTGAAAAAAAAAATTTGCCAAAAATAAAAATTTAATTTGTAAAAATTTGTAGCCAATACAAACCAGGTCTTGGTCATTGAATACCACAGATTTGACACAGATTTTTTAGTCGTTTTTTTTTTTTTTTTTTGTAAACTTCCTAATAGAAAACTAAATATTTTTTGTATAAACAAAAATTATAATTTAAAATAAAAGGTATATTAATCAAATTGAAATGCTTTTGTTGGCAAAAAAAAAAAGAAAGAAGTTGAAATAGAAAAAAACAATTAAAGACTTTGAACTAGATTTTAGGTAATTTCAAAAAATATTATTGAATAAATATAAAACAATAAAAATTTAACAAAAAGAAAGTTACAAAGAGGTTAATGCATTTAAAAGTAAATAATAAAAACTAATTAACAGTATGGAAATAAAACCACTTTTACATGACACCCTGAAGCAAATAAGAGCCTACAACACGCGTTTCTGAATAAAGAGAAGTCGTAACGTAATACAAACAAATAAAGGCTCAGTTAGCCGGGAGTAACAGTAACTTAACCTTACCGTAAAAAAGTAAGACCGATCTATTTCTAACAGATGGAGACGTAACAGCTTACTGCTAACTATAATCGTTCTAATTGCTTTATATACAAGAAAATGAAGCAGCTGATTTGCAACGTTACTGTTACTCCCGGCTAACTAAGCCTTAAATCATCATTAATAGTTTAAAAAAAGATAGTCTGAAAATAATTTCTTTATATAATTTTATTATAATATAATTCATTTGATAAAATACAAACATAGACAACTACTTAATATGAAACATTAAACTACAGAATTATTTTAAAAAAATTGTACACGCTGCACTCTATTTAGGACCCATGAGCAATTATGTACTCGCCAGAACATAAAGAGGCAGGACGATATAACCCAGCTTTGGACTACAAAGGAGTAGTTTTAAAACTACTCCATGGTATACTCAAGAGGTTCAGTTTTGAAGTCGTTTAAAAACGAATTCATGTCGTTAAAAAACGAAGACGTGTCGTCTCACTACAAACACTTTTTAACAATGACATGGTCCATGCTAGCATTACTTCGGACCAGTCCATGGAGTAGTCCATTTTATCCAAATGGATCAGCTGGTCCAATATTATTTGCAGGGATGTCTACTTTTTTGTTGTTACTTTACAAGTATGAAATTATGAAACGGGGATTTTCTTATTTTTGTCTTAAGAGAGTTTCTACTTAAGTCGTTTCCCTATGCCTACAAATATGAAATTAGCACAAGCAAACGCCCAAGCAATTAAGGAAAACACAGAGTATAAGAAAGAAAGGGTCATTCTCTTTATACAATTAAGTAGTGCAAAGGATTAATCCTTAAACACTACAAGAGTACATCCAGGAAACTAGTTATCGATTCGAAAACGGCTTTACACGCAACTGTAAAATAATAATAAACAAACTTCTAAGTAATTAAGAAAACACTCTCGTTCTCTCTATTGGTCTGACATTTTCTTCACAAACAAACAATAACAAAATAGTGACAAACAAAAAACACTATTAAATTATTAAAAAAAAAATGGTTACTTAAAACCAGCGGTCACCACAAAGGGAGACCGTTAAAACTGTGTATGTTTCGCTAACCTTCGTGTTGTGTGTGTAAAATTCACGAAAAGTGCTCGGCCCCTGGGGGCATAGCGTGATGATCGTTGCTTTAAACCCAATAAATTTAATTAAAATTTTTAGGAATTTAGAAAAGTTTGGTCTTCAAGACTTTGTTCATATATTTCAGAGTTTTGGAAGGTTTCTGAAATAGATTTGATTATTTTTTTTGAATTTTTGCTTAAAAAAACTTTTATAAATCTTAAACATTTTATACGCATTTTGATGACAGTACTTAAACAAATTAATTATGTATTTTAGCAATATTTCCAGTATTGATACGAAGTTTAAATAATTTAAACATAATACCATGTATTTTAGTTTAGTTACCTTAAAAATAATTCAAAATCCTTTAAATCTTAAAATCCCAATCAAGATTTAAAATTTAAATAGTTTTCCAGCAGAGTACTCGTTATTTAAAATGTCTTAAGCTTTAATACCAATAGCAAATATATCAATATTTATATTCATTCACTTGTTCATATGTGCTCTCCCCCACTCCTTTTAAGGTTAATTAGGTATAGTTTGTTTAAACAAACTGTCATTTAATGTCTCTGTTTTTGCTGCAGCTTATTGACAGAAATTTGTGATTTTATATCCTTTACCTTATAAACAATACACAAATAAGTAAGGAATTTATTGCAAAAAAAATAAGAGAATTGTTTAGTAAAAATACCAAAGTTGGTCAATGAAGTTTTTTTTATATATTGTTAAGTGATGTCAAAGATGACATGTGGAAAATTATATGGGAATAGAACAATGAACATTTTATTTCAATCTTTATTTTATATAATTTTTTTTTTTCATATTATTAAGCCATAAAAGGTTGGAGAAAAATGATAATAAGGGGTATGTAATGGTAAAAGAAAAAAAAAAAATAAAGAAATTTTTAAAATGGTCAAGAAAGATAAGGAAAGAATGATTAAGGAAGGAATTCGAAATTTTTTATTTTTTATATATTTAACCATATTTTGAATAGAAACAAAATTTTCCTAATTCCGTCCATACACTACACGAGCTTAGCGCTCAAGTTTAGCACTTCTTGTGACTTGTGACACACACTATACCAGTACGCTGTGCAAATTTTTTCTTTTCAATTCATAAGAAAACTTATTACAAATAACAAAAAAAAAATATTTGCTTTTTTAGATATTTTCTTTTACATTTTTATTAACCTTTCGCAAAAACCGACTTTCATAAGTCTAGTGCTGCTCAAAATGCTCCCTAATTCAGGCGATTCTTTGCATTATTCTAAGTACTCTTAAAAACCACTACAGAACTAGATATTTTTAATATACACTATAAAAGTTCACTGTACAGATTTACACACTTGAGCAAATATAACTGGGTAAATAGCAAAAATATCGCCATACACTATACAAACGTACTGACCAGTACCAGACTTGGACCCTAAACTTGTGTAATGTATGGCTGACATAAGTAAGCTTCCTAGTAGAAAATATTTTCTAGCCAAAAACGTTTCACGTTGCTTAGACGTCATGGCAAACGCCTGAAGACAGGCAATACATTTTCGTTATTAAAAGGATCAAAAGAGAATGGGAAAATGTTAACACTCAATTAGGTTAAAGGAGGCTCCTAAAAGTATGATTTTCATTTATTAAAATCGGTGCAGGTTTTTAAAAAGGGCAAAATAAGAAAAATAAAAAGCCTTAACCTACATTATTCAGTCATATTAAATTTAGTGAATTTAATAAAAAAAAGAGTTTACGTCACTAATGGCCGATTTCATCAAATTTATTTATATATAAATTAATGTTTAAAATTAGTTCTTCATGTCAAATCAAAATACAATTATAAAAAAAATTTATTTATATATTAATTGATATGGAAATACCGTTTAGATACGAGTAATTTCTTTATTTGTTTTTGCAAATTTAACACTAGGTATAAATCTTTTAAATATTTTATAATTTTTATATAATACAAAAAAAATTTACAAAAATTAGTTTACAAATTTCTTTTACCGATTTTTTTACATTTGATTGTATAATTTAAGTTACAAACATCAATTTATAACAACAACATACTTTATTACATAAAAAGTTCGTAATACACAATTCAAATACACCAGACAGGCGCCATATTTACCCCAACTGCGTAGTACCTAATACTTGTAATAACTTTATTAATTTCCCCACCTCAACTACCATAATGCCGAGTAACTACTGTTTTCAAACTCTTTAACTAGACATATTTACATCAGGGTTGGAAAACTGTTTTTTGAAATTGTTAAAAATTTTTTAAGAATTGTAACTTTTTTGTTCTAAATTGTAGCAATTTTTTTATATATCGTCGTGTTTGTTTTGATACCACCTAAACGCCAATTTTTCGAAATTGACTTCTTTGGATTGTTAACTACTCGATTGCATTCTCATATTATCAATTTTATATGAAAAAAAAAAATTTAAAGCGATTTCGAAAATCTCGTAAGCGCCACACAAAATGTTACTTGCATGCAAAATAGAAATCTTTTACATTTAAAATTTAAAATGTTAAAATTTCACACACAAAATTTTTTGTTTTGAGATAAAAAAAAAGGGAAAGTTTCAGGCCAATCCGAGCCTTTTATGTCAAGACCTTTAAAGTCAACATTAAAAACAAAAAAAAACTTTTTCGAATTTGAGTTATTTTTTGAAAACAAACATTTTCTTAGTGCGATGCATAAAACATTTTTTTTTAGAAATAAAAATTAGGTACAATGAAAAAACGAATCAATTAATCCGTACTTAATTCAAGCCGAAGCGGTGTCAATAGTACGGTAAGTACGGATTTTCTTAAATCAAGTAAATAAAGCTTGATTAAAGAACGCATTATTAATCCGAAAACAAGATTGACTCAATTAAAAGTGATATAAAATAATCTCAAACTGTGCTTGATTCAAGAATTCCTAAGATAGTTTAATCTCGATTCGTACTTAAAATAATCCGAAAGTGAAATTAGATTGATATTTCTGTGGTTTTCATGGGCAACCGCGTATGTCTATTTTTTCGATTTTGAAATGTTGATGCCATATTGCTTAATTTTAAGCGCTCTTTGCATTTTTTAAAAAATTTTTGATAACACAGCCCGACAAAATTAAAAAAGATTTTTGCTTCTTTGAATTTATCAACTTTTTGGCAATAACTATAACCGTAAATAAAAAGTTCTGATAATAAAAAAAATTTTGGGTAATTGATAATTGGAGGTCATAAGTGGAGGGTATAAAAAACCTATATCATGAAAACTAGAGCTGATAGAGACAAACTGATTACAGTTTTCAGCGCACCTAAATTAACTAGAATCAGTTGATAAATTCAAAGAAGCAAATTGAGTGTTGGCCTGTGTAATAGATAGAGCAATTCCGATGTTTTAACTCAATTACAAAGTTCAAAAGGTGCAATACCTAACCCATAGTTTGATCTAGAATGGTTTTTTCGGCTCTCCTGAAAATTTTTATTTTAATACATACGCGGTTGCCCATGAAAACCACAGATTTTATTTTTTAAACATGAAAATAATCCATATTTTTTTCTTTTAGTGTTGTTGTTGTTAATGCAACAAACATTTACAAACACAATCGTAGGTACGAATATTGCTTTTCGAAAGTTATCCTATTTTGGATTGTTTTAAGTCTTATTCGTACTAAAATTTTTTAATACGAATAGTACTAAAGTAAGTAGAAAAAGCTTAAATTTATCACGAGTTTTTTCTTTCTCTGTACCTGGTCTAATATTTTAATTCAATTTAAAGATTGCTGTTTGCGCCCAAAACACGTATACGACAAATTAGGCTACAGTTTCTTATAAGTAACAAACTTATTCAAAAAATGTTTCTACACCCTTCAGAGAGTCGCAAAGCCATGTTTTGTAAAAAAAAATAGTTTTGTAAAAAAAAAATGGTTTTAAAGTACATACATCCTTAAAAAGTTAAGTTTTTTTGGCTTTCTGGAAAATTGGTGTTTGGTGCTTACGTGGTTTAAAAAGATACGCGTTGATTTGTAATTAATATAACACTGCGTTGACGTAAACGTCAAAAAGCTTAGGTGAAGTTCGGCAAATACGTTTAGTATGTTTAACTATTTAAAGTTGTAAGAATGAGATCTCCATGGAGTTATAGTAGGTCTGTCTGCGTACACATATTTTGCGCAAAATGTTGCAAAATCTTGCAAAATGTTGTGTGCGTACTCCAAATCTCTTGCAGCGAGAGAGCCAAAAAGAGAATTTTTTGACAGTTGGAAGTTAGAGAACTTGCAAAATGTTACTGGAGAAATTTCCGCTTGCAAGATTTTGCAAATAGTTTGAACAGCTGTTTGAATGAAATAGTTTTTGTGAAATGAAAATAAAAATTGAAATTTAACAATGGCAGAGGTAAGTAGTTAGAATTGTGTTGATTTTTAACGTTTATAATAAATTAAAATAAACAAAACATTTTACTTCATGCTAGAAACGTCCAAATATACAGTGCGACCGTGGCGTAAGTGGATTGGAGATGGCAGAACCGATAGAACCAGCAGAACTTTGTGGGACAAACTTTGCAATTGAAGAGGCGAGTATTTGGAATTGTGTTCCTGGCGAGCACTTCACATCCAAATTATTTTTCTCCGTTGTCAAGCTGTTGGAGGGCACTGTATTGGGCATTTCATTCTTTTTTTCCATTGTAAGCCGGCACTATGTTGGGCATTGTAAGCAAAATAAGTTTTATACAAAACCCGACAAATAAAACTAAAAACTAAGAAGAAATTGAATTTACTAAATTAATAACAGTGTAATAAACAAGTTTTTTAATTTACAACACTTTTTAAGCTTCACTTTAATTAATAATTTTTTTAATTTACCTCGAGAATTCAATTTTGCGTACACATACATATGCTAAAATTATTTTGCTTTTTTATTTCAATTGTTTACACACCGATCAGCTATTTTCTTGCAAAATTTCACTGGATACTGTCTGCGTACTTTTTGAGATTTTTTCAGCCGATAGAGTAATATTGGTCTTACTCTCCCAAAAAAATTTACTGAGTATTTTCTACTGGAAAAGTACACAGACAGACCTAGTGTTGTTCTTTGGTAATGCTTTTCAAAGTATTACAGTATTGATAATGTATATGAATCAAGCCCTATCTGACACAACGTTTAAGTCTCAAGCATAGAATATAGCCCTATATGATGTTTAAATTAATCGCTTGTTGAGGTTGACTTAATATTATTAATACTAAAGGATCAAAAATTTGCTCAGATTTTATATAATATCCTCAAACAAAATTTTATAAGTTTTTAAACTTTCCTAACTACACACTTAAGTCATTTATACATTTGAAGTACATTCTTTTTTACCAACTATACCAACCCTGATTTACATTTCTATTGTTTAAGCTTTTTATTACAATAACAAAAACAACAACAGATGATGATTATGATAAAGAGATAAAAAAAAATTTGTTTTTATTGTCATCTCCTTGTTTTATGGCTCTTTCTGTGGAAAAAACAATGAGAGGAGCACGAGAGGATATGGTAAAAAGTTATGGTTGTTTTAGGATTGTTAAATTTATTGTCAACTTTCCATCTTTTGTTGTTGTTGTTGCTGCTGCTGTTGTAGTTGTTCCAACAAATGTAAAACATTCGTTTACTTTACATACATTTTTGGTAAATTGAGCAATAAAACAACAATTTACGTTGTATTGAAAAAATTTGTTTTCATAGTTGTTGAGAAAAAAGAGAATGAATGAATGAGTGGTTGGTGTTAACTTTATTTTTAGTTTGATTGTCGATGTTTTTGTTGTTGTTATATTGCTTTGTTAACATGTGTTGTAAAATGTAACTATAGTAGTCAAGTAGAAATAGCAATCTGAGTGTAAAAACTATAAGATGACTAATAAAACAGATGAGGTTTGCTGTTTGTTCTTTTGTTTCACTTATTTGCAACAACTTTGTAACAGAATTTCTAGAAGTCAGACTAGCGTTAAGCAGTAATCTTAAGTAATCATGATGTTTACTTTAAGACCAGCTGTTTTCGTCAAATAAACTACGATTTTGATAAAAATTTTATTGCTTAAGTGGAACAATTATTTCGTAACATTTGTATGTTAAAAGAATTTCAAATAATTTAATAATTTTTTTTTTGTATGCAAATTTTAACGGCTTTATTTTTTAGGTTAGCCAAATTACCTTTTTTACAGCACTTTAAAATAAATATAAATTAAAAACATGTCATGTCAAGTTTTGGTTTCTGCGAAAAATAAACATGTTTATTAACTGTAAACTTATATTGGAATAATTAGCCATTTTGTAATGTTTTGCCAAATACAAAAAAAAAAACACTATTAAAAATAAATAATAAACAACAAACGACAACAATAATAAAAACATGAGCCACTACAAATGTCATGTTGTCGTCCATCATTTAAATGATTGCAAAACATTTATTATGTTTTTCCTTTAAAGTTTAAAAAATATATTGATTTTTAAGTTTTTTTTTTCTGTTTTATTAAAAACGTTCAACGCATTTTTAATTAATCATGCCATGGCGCTTGGAATAATTAATTTAATTTTGTTGTTGTTACAAAAAGTTGGCACTTGTTCTTATTTATGTTAATGTTGGTGCTAATTGAGCAGGTTAAATTATTAACGAGTGTCGGCAATTAGGAAAAATTGTATTTAATAAAAAAAAAAACTATTCAAAAAATGGAGGTTTTTACATAAGTTAACTTATTATTAACTTTGATTACATCACTAGTTTTAATATCATTTAAATGCAGTTTGGATAATTATTATAAAACTTTAAACAACGCCTACAACTACCTTAAATAATTAATATGTTTACATTATGTAAACAATGTAAAACATTGTAAATTTGAAAAATATTTTTGCCTTCTTACAGCAAATAAAAAATACTTTTAATATTTTAATTTTTTACATAAGGTCATATACATATGTAAATTTAATAAGTTAAACTGTTTATCTTTACTATAAGTTAAAAATGGGTTTGAAATAGGTTGAAATTTATTAAAAATTCCTAGAAATTTTTAATTTTTTACATTGTTTACATTATGTCAAAAATGTAAAAAAATTAAATTAAAAATTCTGATAGTTTTTGTAACAAAAAAAAAAACTTAATATATGACAAGTTTTTATTTTTTACACGAAGTAAATAATGCAAAATTATCTACGTATGTATTTTGAAGTATTTTGTTTTGTAAAAGTTTGAACATTATGTAGAAACATACATCAATTGAAGTTATAAATTCCAATTTTTAAATATATATAAAGATATATAAATCGAAAAATATATAAATATTTAATTACTTTATGTAAAAAATTTATTTTGGTAAAATAAAGAATAGAAAAATATTAATAAAGTAAAAGTGTGAATGGTTTACACACTCTACCTTATGTAAACAATATAAAATTTATAATTTTACAAACAATATTAAAAATAAACCTTAGGAAATATTAAAATTTGTTTTTTTTTTTTGCAATATAACATTCTTTACAATAAGTAAATAACCCTCTATAACAAACAAAATTTTTGACTAAAAGGAAATGCCTAAAATCAAGCTTTAAAAAAACGTTTACATTTGTTTTTGTTGAAAAGAGAGAGAGAGCGAGCCAGAGAGAGAGAGAGAGAGAGAGAGAGGAAAAAACTAAAAAAATTCTAACTTTGTTTAGTTCATGCCTTAAAGTATGCTTGTAAGTTTAAACTTCTGATACGTAAACAAGAGAGTATTCAAACATTTGGAGAGAGTTTAACAAAATCGGTTCATGTCAAAGCTTTATTGATAATTCAACACTACAAGTCTTTACTAAAGATTTAAGAACCATTTCACAAAATTCTATGTTTTTTAGTTAAATTAATTATTAAATTGATGATATCTCTAAAAATTGCTCTTTGCAAAATTATTGTCCAATTGTCTTAATATCTACAAAATGTAAAGAATTTGAATTGCAGTATTCAATGAAAGCGGGATCGTTTATTTAAATGCAACAAGAGAGAACTAAGACTTGAATTCATGTCTGTGGGTAGAGTATTTTCGTTTGGCAAAATTTTTGTAAAAATTTAAATCATAAATTTGACAAATCTAAATCTTAGGAATATTTCACATAAAGTAATAAGGTTTGTAAATCATTATTACCCAAATATTTCTGTTCCATATCAAAGTTTTCCTAATATCAACTTTGTCTTAAAATACAATTTGTATGTAAATACTGAATCATATTTTTAAAATTATTTTTAAATTTCTTTTCCATCTGTATAATTGGCTGATACAGATGGAAAATAAAATGAGTGGGTTTTGATTGATTATTTTAAAAATATCACATATTTTCTTTGATTGTCATCAACTATTTGATTTCTATGATGAGTATGTACGTACAAATAAATGTATATTATGTACTTGAGTCTGCGGTTGATAAATTGTGGCATTTGTAAAAATGTCCTATAAAATGATGAATCGAAAGTAAATGATTAATATCATAATGTGGTATGATAAAATTGAAATCTATTTCTGATTTAAACTATTTTTATGTTAAATAATTTTTTTTTTATAAAATCAAAATACTAATCACTTCCTTAGACTTAAATTTTTTACCGATGATTAAGGAAGCAAAAACAAACATAAAAAAAACTGAAAAATTAATCATAAACAAACAATGACGATTATAAAAATCTACATTACGACAACAAGAAACCACTAAAGATTTCGTTCTATTTTAATTATTAAAAGATTTACTTGGTTTTTTTTTTTTTGAAAATACAAAAATATATTATGAAATGAAGAGAAAAAAATATTGCGATATTATTTTGTGGCGCCACATGGCAATCACATTAGTTTTTCGTTCTTATTTACTTTTTTTCTGTTATAGTCCCTTGTGATTGTCTTATTTTTCCCCGTGTAGACAAATGTACCATACGGCATCGATGAAATAATGTTCATATTCTTTCTCTACCAGAGCTCATCCCCATTTAACCACCCATTTCTTGTTGTTGTATACTATTTTTTCAAATTTTTCTCTTCTAAAGAAAAAAACCCAACATTTATGACACACAGCTGTGTCATCTCGTTTTGTAATTTTTATCTTCTTCTCTTTTTTCCATTTATCAGCTACAGTTTTATGTGTTTTATAAACAAGATTTTTATTTAATTTTTTTGTGTATAGAGTAATAAGGAGTTTATGGTAGCAATAGCAGCCCAACATCCACTTCCTCCATTGTAAGTTACCACTACCACCTAAAAGCTTTCGGTTTTTGCCACATTGCTATTTAAATTTGTATACAGCTCCAAAAGCATTATACTCTACAGCTGCTGCTCTTTCGGGAAATAAATGAAATGAAATAAAAAAAAAACAGCAGGAAAATTGTGAAAACGTCAGTGTGTCTATAATATTTTTTTCTTTGGATTTTGCCAATTTTTTTTATTTTTAAGGAACAAAAAAGTTTTCCATTCTGTTTTTATGTTTCAGAGATCTTTTTTTGTTTCCTTTCTTTGAGTAATAGAGACCATAATTTGTTAAAGTGCAAATTTTTGTAGCCATAATGTTTTTTGTGTATGAGTGTGTATACAATTTGGCGCCATCTGTTTTGTTATAGAAAGTTTTTCTACTTTTTTCTTTTTAAATTTGTAAATATTTTTGTGTAATTGAGAGAAGTCAGATGATAGATTTATTTAACATATTTAAAGATTATGATGGTGGGGGGTAGGGAATATTTGGTAGTTTCATTGTTGGAAAGTAAATTATAAAGATTTCCCTATGGATTTCATTGCTTAGACGTCTTTGCAAACGCCTTAAAGTAGGCAATACATTTGTAGTTGTTCTAATAAAGATAAAAAGAAAGTGAAAGAACGCTAAATTGAGTAAAGATTTATAGATTAAAATAAGATGCCTAAAAGTCTTCGTTTAATTTACTAAAACCGTTCAAACAGTTCTAAAAGAGAAAACAGTAAGAAGGAAAGGTTTACTAAATAGTATTTTGAATTTTTAAACATTTCTGAAAACTTATGATTAGCTCGATTAAAATGTTTGTATTAAATTAATTTTTCTGTAAACATTTATGTTTGTGGAAAAAAATATATTTTGGAGTGTAGGGAAAAATCCGTTTTCTTATGATTGCGTAGGTATTCTGGAAAAACTGGAAAGTTGAAAAAATCTTAATTTTAAAAAGTCCACGTTTGATTCCTGTTACAAATTTAAACTGGGGCTTATATATTCAAGTGCAAGTTTCAAGTATTCAATACACTCACACTTTTTACTAACACCATTAACTTTTTCCTATTTGCAGCTCAACTTGCCGGAGATTTTAGCAGATTCCAAGTTAAGGTCAAAAAATGTAACCAAATAAACTTAATTCTGAAACAATTAAAAAATAATTCAAAGTATTTTTGCAATTGTAAATAATGTAGAAAATTTATTTAATTTTAAAACATAGAGCTGTGTTTCGCATTTGGTAGCTCTGATGTAAAAAAAATTTCACTTGCCTCCCTAAGCATCCATGCAACTTGCATAGCAATTGACTACTTCCACGATTTGTTCGTTGGTAATACGTAAACTCTACTTGCAAACAAGTACTTGTATCTGTAAAGCCGGTGTAAGGATTATAATTAAATTACATTTTTTGCATTGTTTGAAAGTATGTACATTTTGAATATTTGCAAATGGATATAATTGCTTAAGCGCCTTATAAATGATCATACTTGGTATTTGAGAATGGTATGCTATCATACCATCATACTTGTGTAATAGCGAAAAATACGTGTATGTCAGTTTGGTATGTTGAAAATCAAACATTTTTGATTTTTGTGAATGCCATCATACTCGTGTAATAGCAATTCTGGTATACTCAGTACGAATTTCATAAGCATTTTTGCAGGCAAACGGTATGGCTTAGGTTATTAAAAAAAAATTTGCCGGAATCAACGATTATAATTGTAAAGAAAAAAATAAATACATTGCGTTGTCGTCCGCCAATAACTTATCAATTACCTTCCAAAGCATAAACTAATTCACGCGCCATCATATAGACAACCTTCACTTTTCAATGTTTGTTTTGTTTCAATGTTTTCAATGTTTGTTTTGTATGACATACTTGGTATTAAAGTCTTATAGCAAAGTACTCTCTCTCAACATACCAAGTATGTCATACCAAGTATGACCGTCTTATAGGCGCTTTATGCGCCTTTACAAACTCCTTAATGTAGGCAACACATTTGTTTTTATTATTAGTAAGATTAAAGAGAGTGAGAGAATTTTTAAATAGAATTAACGATTACGCCTAAAAGTATGCTTTACTTTATTAAAACCTTAACGGAGGAAATGAATAGATTTAAAAAATTAGGGTTAATATGTCTTAAAGTATGTATGATTAAAAAATCTTTAACTTGATTTAGTATAGTTAACAAGAGATGACTTTAAACACTTAAAGAGACTTAAGGGCCAAATGAACTACACAAGAAGTCTGACAATAACAAGTGCACTGAAAGATTTTTAATACTTTAACAAACATCTTTACAATTTTTTTATAAGTTTGTTTACCGGTTTCTGTGGCTTATTTGAGTTTTTATACATATTTGTTTAATGTCTAATATCTTTCCCAAAAGTAAAATGGATATTCTTCAAACTTTTTTTCTTTCTTAGTTTAAATTCAATATAAAATAAATGACATCTTCAACAAATTTTATATAATTTGCTAATAAGTTAATGTCATGCATATTTTGATCTCCAATAAAAAGAAAACATTTTTTATATAAATTATTTATCAATTGAGTCAAAGAAAAACGTCAGCAAGAGTTAAATAAACGTCAAGCAAAACAAAATGAAATGAATAAAAAAAAAATCACCCAAAAGTTATCAAGTTGAAAAAAATAATATCGGGTTACATTTTATAAATCCAGATACTCAAAAAATGTATATATGTGTTTATATCTTTTTCGAAAATTAAATTTATTTTTTAGGTATTTATTTATTCTGTTTCAATTTAATAGCTGACACCTGTTGACACTTTTTTGCGTGTGTAATTTATACAAACAGACCAGACCCAGCCAAACGAATGAAATGCAAAATAAATACAAAAATTTCTGATGTATTGAATTTTGTAATGAATTTTTTAACACATTTCTTTACAAATTGTTGTTGATATTGGGTTTTTGCCTGCTTAAACAACAAGTTCTGCAACAAAAAAAAAAAAAATAAGCCGAAAAAAATTAAATAAACATTAAATAAATTGGCACATTGACTTATCGAATTTCAAGAAACCAGCAAAACAAAAACGGGCTAAACTAAAAAAAAAAAAAAATTAATTAAAAGAAACCTTTGGAAAATATATTTAAACCTAAAACTATTTTTGCTTTCTTTACATAAAATTTTGAAAATTAAAACCAAAAAAACTGGAAATTTTTTAATAATTTTAATAAAAAAAACAAGGTTTTTAAACTTTTTAAGGTCATGATTTTTAATTTTTTTGTTTTGAAAAAAAAAAAATATAATACATACATACATATAAAGAATTTTGAAATGTCATTAAAAACGTGCTATATTTATGACTTGTCTTAGTGTGAAGAGATTTTGTTTTGTAAAATTATATTTTATTTAAATTAAGTTCATTCAACGATTTATTAAAACAGCTTTATTGTCGTGACTTTATTTAAATGTATCAGTAACATAAAAAAATGTATCAAGAGTAACATAAAAAAAAATAAATAAATAAATAAACAATAACAGATTTATTAAACTTTGGATTTTGTTTTTATTATAAAAATATAAACAAGAATATTACAATTCAAAAAAGATTGAGTTATCCCCAAGGAATTATAATCAACGTAAAGCCCTAAAGTCTGCTTTAGATTGTATACTAGAATATTTAGAGCTTCACTTTGTATAAAAGAGATCGAGAGGTAGATAGTTATTGCTATCAAAAGGATGTGTGTCAACTAAGCAACACAGTTGGCCACGTTTTAAGGCATATTCGTTAATTTCTACACGACATATGAGTATCAGCCAGAAGAAATCGTCAAAGCAAGACAATGTCGCTCTTCTTATCGTTTATTCGATACAAAAGATTACATTGACAACAATATTCACGCCAACGGCTGGGTGCATGACAATGCCATCTTTTTGGTCGTCACCTACTGCATGCACAACAATATCATCAAAAAAATTAGTGAACGAACACTATTCTTTAATCCTTTTTAAAATCTTCATATCCTTGTAAAACCCCCAAGAATCATAGAAACTCATCTTTTATTGTTTTATCGAATGCAGTATTGAGGACTTTGTAATTCATATTGTGGTAAATATCTTTTTATACAAGACAAATTATAAGACAATGTCGCTTATGCTGTGCCACATAGAGTTTGATGGATGACAGCTTAGAAGACAATGTCGCTTATAATTCCCACAAACAGTTTGATAGAAAACAATTCCTAAGACAATGTCGCTTATAACTTCCTACAAACTCCATGTAGGTTGGAAGGTAACTGAGAATACAATATCGCTTAAACTGTCCCACATAGAGTGTAATGGAAGGTAACTGAGAAGACAATGTCGCTTAAACTTTCCCACATAGAGTTTGATGGAAGGTTACTGAGAAGACAATGTCTTATACTGTACCACTTGGAGTTTAATGGATGACAACTTAGAAGACAATGTCGCTTATACTGGTCCCACAAAGAGTGTGATAGAAGGTTACTGAGAAGACAATGTCGCTTATACTGTCTCACATTGAGTTTGATAGCCGCCGACAACTCCTAAGACAATGGCGCTTATACTGTCACACATAGAGTTTGATGGAAGACAACTAAGAAGGCAATGTCGTGCATCCTGATAGGGAACACCAACAAGACGTTATCGCTCATACTGTCGTACACGGCGATTATCCCTAAATTGTCTTCTAAGAAAACCTCTCGTGCATAAAATTTGGCCGACTAAGAAAAGAGCGTTAAATAGAAACAAGTAGAATAACTTTTTTATTTTATGTTTTCTTATAATTTTCTTTCTATTTTAAAATATGGAATGGATTTTCTATGAAATTTTGTTTAGTTTGTCTTTTATTAACCTGTTTAATTTTTAATAAATAAGAGGGTTAGTGTTTTTTTTCTTAAAATTTGATTTTATTTTTCAACTTTTCTAAGTTATTGATTTAGAATTTGATATTTCAACATTTACGTGTATGATTTTATTTTGTATGTAAATTTTTTTAATTTATTTATTTATTTATTTTTTTGGTAATTTTACCGGCAACTCATTGTTCTCAATTTAGAAATTGTTATTGTTTGTTTGTATTGAATAAATGTTATTGTTATTATTTTTTGTTAAGTGGGTGTTTATTATTGTATTTTCAATATTATTTCTCAATTTCAAATAATAAACAGGTGTTGAGGAGGTGCTTTTTAATATAATCGAATTTTATTTCAATGTAGTTTTTAAACTTTATAATTGTTTAAATTTATTGCTTAATTTAGGCGTAATTTTAATGGATTTGTGTAAGTAGAACTATGTGCGTATTTAATATTTTTTTTTATTTTAAAGCGGTTTAAATAATGTCTAGTCTACTGGGTAAGTTGTATTTAAAGAAAATACAAATTAAAATTTTATAAATTGGCGAAAAATTTCAATATATTTAAAAAAGAAGGTTTATGGCTGCCCGACGGCTTTCGGTTTAAACTTTTAAATCGGCAAAAGTGATGAATTTAATTCCTAAATTGAATTTCTAAAACGAATTAAATAAACTTAGTAACATGACCAGAAAAGAACAATGATTTACGACCAATTAAACCCAGTTCAGTTATAATTAACTATTACTATAGCCGTCAGTTAAGAATATGTTTATTAACAATTAAAGTAATACACTGAAAAAATTTTCTTCACAGATCCAATGAAATTTACATTAAAATTCAACCTATGTAACCTTTCATTGGATTAATGAAGGATTAATAAAATCAATGACAAAATTTTCATTGATTTTATGAATCCTCATTGAAAAAATGGATAAAATAAACGTTTGTCATTAAACTAATGCAAAATTTTCATTGATTTTATGAAACATTTCATTAATCCAATGAAAGGTTACATAGGTTGAATTTTAATGTAAATTTCATTTAATCTGTGAAGAAATTTTTTTCAGTGTAGTTAATACTTAATGAAATTGGCTGTCAATCTTAATTAATGGGAACTAAATAATTTCAAAAATTTGTTATACCTTTTAAAATGGGTTAACTTAAATTTTTAATGATTAATTAAAACTTTAAATAAAGTCCAAGCAACTTTTCAATAAATCAAACTTTAAAAACACATACGTTCATATCAAGCCGTTACCGCAAAAAAAGCTTAAGCGACAAAAACACAATTTTACAGAAGAAAGTTTTTTTTATTTTATTTCATAAAAATTTTGTATGAAGATTGTCGCTTAAGCTCAAATTGTTTTTTGCTATAAAATCGTAACGGTACCTTATGTGACCATGACATTTTAGGAGATGATGCAAGTGTTGTTAACAAATTCATTTATTTATTTAAAAAAAGAAACGAAAATTAAAAAATAATGTCGCTTAAGCTATTTTTGCGGTAAGGGCAATTTACATGTAAATGAACAAATAATTTGTTTTCTAAGTCGTTATTGACAATAATCAATTAATATTGGCTTTGACTGCAATTGACTCTGTTTTAATCGACATCGTGTGACCAATAGAAACAGTTTTTTTACTTGCTTTAAGCTACTGCACTTCAAAACAATAGCAAAAGATGGCAGGGTTTAGAAGTTTTAACCAACCATACTGTTGGTATATTTTTCCTCAATAACGAATCGCTAAGACCTGATGTACACATATGTGCACCTCTTTTTCTACCACTTTAAATAAGAAAATTAAAACCGAAATTTAAATTACACCTCATAAGATAAAACAAATAGTTAATAAGCCCTTTACTTAATCGGTTCAGTTCAAATCTTAAGAAATTAAGGATTTACGTTGAAATTTTTCATATTTTAAGACCTGAAGTACACATCTGTGCACCCTTAATTTCTAAGAATTCAATTAAATTTAAAAAAAAAAATTTACAGTTGTCTTATTTGCTCCCCAAAAGGTGTAAGAAATGGAAAAATTCAATGGGTTAATGTTCGGGTCTAAAGAGGTTAAAAATGACGTCGACATCGACAACGACATGTATAATATCTGTGGCAATAAATAATAATGGCTTAAGTTGACTTAAGTGCTTTTTAATTGTATTACATATTCTAATTATCTTCTTCAAGATATATTACGCAGCTAAATTTCAAGTATAAAATGTCATTATTAATAAAACTATACGCATTTATATTTTAACTTACACAATACAACACACAAATCATTTAAGACAAAACCCTTAATATCCCAAAACACGAATTTCGGCTTTAGCTATTATTATTTATTGCCACAGATATATATATGTTTCTCTAACTCCCACTGGAGCATAGGGCGCCAAAACGACAAAATATAATAGGGCTGATTAATTCATTATTTTCTTTGACTTAAAATTTAAAAGAAAAAAATTATAAATTTCCCTTTAAAATTGTTTATGATAGATATAAGAAAAACGAATGCCGACGCATTTTTTCATTATTTCGATCTAAAAATTTTATTAAAAAAACTATCTTCCTCAAGTGCCCCGGTAGGCTAGCTGGTATTGAGCTAGTCTATCTGCGCCGGGGTTGCGTGTTCGATTCCCGCCAGAGATCTAGCTTTCCTGCAGACAAGCGTAGAGCTTTGCGTGATTTTCTTAGGGAATTAAAAAAAATAGTAGAATTGATCATGCGCCTCTGAACTACAAAGGTTTTATAAAAAAAAAGGATTTAATTCAAAAGAAAAAACTTTGTACTAAAAGTTGAAGTGTAAGCTTTTAAGTTATTCCAAGTTAATTGTTAGTTTATAAAAAATCTAATTCTGAAGCCTCTAAAAGCCCCTGATTGTTTAACTCGTTTAATTTAAAAAAATCATGTAAATGGCTTTAACTTTGGTCAGTATCTATGCCAATGTGGAAAAATAGCTTATGTCGAATATTGTAGTATGCAGATATCCTTAGTTTTGTTGTAGTTTTATTCGAGAAGGTTTTATCTATTATTTTGTGTATAATCGTCTTAGTAAAAACTTTAATAGAGGCTGAAATTAGATTAAAAAAATATTGTACAAATATGCCTACAAAGGATTTGACATCTTTTCTACTTGTAAAAACTAAATTTTGTCTTTTATCAACTTCAGTCATATGACCACAGATTTACTTGCTTTTGCCTATTTTTGACCAACTCTCTTTGTGTGTTTCACACCTTCATTCATGAAAACATCTTAAATCTTTTTAAAGTTCCAAAAACTAATTTTGTATTGAGATGTTGTTTAAAGCCCTTTAAAAGATTTAAAACTTTTTTAAGAATACAAAGTGCAAAAAAAATTATAAGAAACAAATTATATTAAATTAAAAAATAGTTTTTCCAACTTACCTTTCATTATAATCGCTGATAATTCGGAAGCATTTAAATGCATATAGAGATTTTCCGCCGAGGGAGTTGTGGATGTTGTTAAATCAGCAGCCATATTAAAGCGAGGTATTTGACAACTTCAAAATGATAAGCAGTTAAACTTAACCCTAATAAAAAAAAGGTGTAATAACCAATTTTTTTTATAAAGAAATCAAGTTTTAGTAAATCCCAAGTTTTTGCCTTTTCTTTTTTTTCTGGTAAAGAAAAGTAGCGCGTAATCCAAAAAATATAGGCGGGCGGTAAGTTTGAACTTTTTGTTTTCAAATTAATTTTATTTTTGCTAATTGTTTCAAGTTGTTAATAAAATTTTGCTAGATGTTTTTGTTATTATTTTAAAGCACAACACTTTTTATTTTTGAATTTCTTCACAAATTCAAAATATTTTTAAACAACTGTTTATTAAAACAATTTTTCTTTTCAATTGAAATATTTGTTTTGTCACCAAATTGTAATTTTGCATGTAAATAATTTTTGTAAAAACTTTATTTTTTTTTTAAAAAACTTATTATTTTTTTTTTTTAATACAATATATTTTATTAAAATTTCCACACACGCGCTATAAACATCCGCCAGCATTTGTAGTCGTAAACGGACTGAAATGTTTTCAAGCACGTCTATACAACAAATGCTGTGTAAACATTTCGCACATTACTGGTATGGCCCGGCAAAGGCAAGAAACGACCCGGCTTTACCTGCAACATTTTCAATGATCGAACCAATAACAGCGTCATACCGCACAAAACAATACAAACACTAATAAAGTAACCTTTAAAGCAAACACCCACACTGGGTAAAATTTAACTAGAAACTACCCATCGAACTCATGCTGGTTGGGAGTGTGAATGCAACATGCTCGTTATCGTTGAGATGACTCAACAAATGTCATCTCGCAACATTTGTGTTTTGCATAGTGCATCGATGCATTTTGGTTTTTGTTCTTTTTTAATTGGCGCCTGCATTGAAGTCATATCACATTGTTTTTGTAAAATTTTTGCATTTCTTGTTGAGGTCGCATTGTGTTCGGGTGCTGTTCGATTCGAAAAAAAAAATTCTAACATGTTGCTCGTGTTTGTAAGTAATCACACCTATTTTTATTCGTATCTTTCAGTATAATTTTGTTGTTGTGCTGCTTTGTGTTTGTGTGTAGTTTGTGCTGAAATTTTATGAATGAAAAATTTTGTTTTTGCCTGTGGAGGTTTTAAAATAAAGATTTTTCTAGCATGCTATATTTATTTTCTATTTTTTGTTAATCGAATTGCATGAGTATTTTTAGTATTGTCTATAATTTCAAGTAGTATAAATGATAAGTTGTCGTGGTAACATAATTAATTGTTTGCAATATTACTTTTAACCCTTAAGTAAACACCTAATTTGTATGGCACAAACTGCAACCTGGCTGGGACCACGTTTATTTTGTATATAGTTTTTTGTGGCTATCGCAAAAACTCGCACTAACGAACTCCTGTGGCTGGCTGGGACTACCTTTATTTGTTTGGCGTTTTTTTTTTGCCATAGCAAGAACATTTTGTTGTATCCTAGAATAATTCTTCGAGATAAAAGTAAAGAAAGAATTCATATGTGTTGTCTGTGGTTTTTGATACGTTTCGTTTTGATTTTATTTGCTACAGTACAAATTTAAAAGGTCAGGGCACATGGCCAGGCCTAGGTGGATAAATAATGCACAACATTTTTACTAGGACAATTGCCACGACCACGGTGTTTAAATTTACAATTTTCTCATTTTCTTGTAAAAAACACTTTGATTGAGGAATGCATAAAAAAAAATTTAAAAAATGCCTGGTATACACTTAAGGGTTAACTGTGATACAAAGTTTGATTTTTAATTGATCAAAGAAACCTGCCATATTTTTTATATATGAATTTCATTTTTTGTTCCACCAAAAAAAATCAAGTAAAATTGTTATATTCAGCTATGCCGAATTCTTGATACCTTCTATCAAGATTAAAAATGCTTCGAATGTGGAACTTATTTGGAATCTATAAGATATGAACAAATCTTGTTAAAAATTTAACTCACAGTAAACAAAAATCGTTGCTGTTTTAAGCCTATTCCAAGAGTATGTTTTCTATAATTGGCTTTATATGTGGCATATGGCAATTTTTTTTACCGATCTTAAAGAAATTTAATCGTGTGCTTTGCAGTCTTATGAAACTATGACATACTAATTTCTACTACCATAGCAACATTCGCTACGGCTTTAGGCATACTAAAGTGTTTTCCGAGTGTGTGCGTTATATGGAGCATATGGTTTATTATGGACTGATCAGCACGAAATTTGGCAGCGTAATTTCTAGTCTTATGGAACTATGAGATACTTAATTTTAAAACAAACGAATTTTTTGGTACGTTTCAAAGCGAACGGAACCGTTTGCAGAGAGAGGGCTTTATATGGGGCCTATGGTAAATTATGAACCCATCTTTACGAAATTAAGTTGCGTGATTTCTAGTCATATAAAACAAATTTGTGCAATATGACGAAATACCGAATTCCCCCCTTAATGTTAGTTTTTTTGTCACAATTATGAAATTTTTAACATCATTTGGACATTTGGGTCTAAACTTTTTTCCTGCTAAATCGATTGTGCTTGATTTGAATCTCAAACTGCTACACACAGAAAAAAATCAGTGTAAATTCGTTCAAAACAAGGTTGATTTTACATTTTTCAGTAGTGATTTTGCTTCATTGTTGTTTCATGTTAATTTAACATGATTTTACAATAACTTGCGAACAACATTTTTTTCTTTTAAAATAACTATAATTCATGTTAATTTAACATTGCAGTAAAGTTAGAGCTAAATGTAATTAATATTGAAATAACAATCC
Source organism: Pollenia angustigena (assembly GCA_930367215.1). NCBI lineage: Eukaryota > Metazoa > Arthropoda > Insecta > Diptera > Polleniidae > Pollenia > Pollenia angustigena. Next base: position 178,779,934 of record OV884057.1, on the reverse strand, counting down.
GAATCACGTTGAATGAAAGTTATTTAAAGTTGAAACAGCGTGAATTTCATGTAGAATCAAATTGGTTGGAGTGTGATATAACAGTGTGAAGGCAACATATGCATTTAATTAAGAATAATTTAAAACACTTACCCCTGTAACACATGTTTCACTTATTTTGTATCTCCTTTGCTAACAGAAGCATCAGCAGAATGGCCCGATATCGTTTTCTTCATCATTCTACTTTGAAAACTTGATGTACTATTTAACTAAATAATTTTAATTAAAAGAATACGGGAATTGTCTTCTTTTTATAACATATTTTAAACATGAAAATAAAAAGATCTACATACTTAAGTGTGTATGCATGTTAATTTAACAAGATAAACTTTTGATTTTAATATAAAACAGGTTTTTATGGATTCAATATTGAACAATGTTATTTTAACAGTGAATAATATTAAATAAACGTGATTTAAGATTATTTTAATATTTTTCATTAAAAATTAATATGAAATAATGATAAATTTAAATAAAGGGCATACTTTTGCAGAAATTTACCATTATTCTCAATAACATTTCGCCATGTTATTTTAACATTGGTATTTTTTTCTGTGTGTAAGGATAAATTAAAACAATTTGGCACAAAAATAATTATTTTCTGACAACAAAATAATTTTTAAAGAAAATTTTAAATATATACGCCTGTAATAAACGTTTGTTAAATTTAATAATCGTTTATAAATACAGGGGGATAATGTTTAATTTAACAATATTATTATCAGCGACAACCATATTATGGTTAAATTGCTCCTCTATTAAGAAGCCACAACTATATTATGGTTGCCTCCAAATATGTTATGGTTAATAATAACTAAAATATATTAAACACTTATAATAGCATGGTTGGTTTTCAACCATATCATGTTGCTCTTGGAAAAGAGAAAAATACTATTGTTAATCTAAAAACATATTATTGCCATATTTTATCTTAACATGTTTAGAGGCAACCATAATAAGGCTGTGATTTCGTGTTAGCGGACGAATTTAACCATAACATGGTTGTCGGTAACAAAAATATGGTTAAATTAAAAAAAATATGTTTAAAATTTTCTTTAAAAATAGTATTGTTGGAGGTGACCATATTGTTGGAGGTGAACATAAACATGTTTTTCTTTGCGTGTGTTGCGTATTTTAGATGTGAATGTTTTCAGCATACAGACATACGGCCACAGCTTAAACGACTTAAGGCTCAAATATAATATGCATAAGCTGGCTTAAGCTAATGTCAAAAATAAATTAGAAAATTAAAATAAGCATTTAAAAAAACAAAAATAAATCAAAAAATATTTTATTCCTAATGGAAAGTGCGATCTGTTTCGCATCTGGCTTAAGCAAATACCAGTTTCATAAAATTAACTAAAAAGTTTTTTTAAGTTCAATATGGTTCGACACATATGAATCACATGTATTCGCACAATTGCTTAAGCCAACGTAAGCATATTATAGTTGGGCCTTTAGAATTACTCAAGGCCTAAGAATATATATATATGACTAATGGGGTCTTAGATGAATATTAAAAAAGCGTCACACGGAAGGACAACCTTAGTAAACACTAGTTGTAAAGGGTATAAAAATAAGCAAATAAGTAATTTAAAGCTCTAACATGAAATAGCTTGCCTGGCCCAAGATGTCAATCGACAACAAACCAGTTATTATCGTTCTCATAAGCGTCCATATAACTTTTGAATTGTCTGTAGTCAGGTTTACGTTTTTAACGTACTCCATTTATTTATTGTCAAATGACTCTATTGCCACATCAATATTTTTTACACGCTAATTTGAAAAAAAAAAATCGGCAACCATATAAATTAAGTCATAAAAATGCAGCTCTGTGCTACTTGGTTTGCTACAGATGATAACAAAGTAGTTAACAATAAACATCTGTTTTCAACTATAGAGTTTTGTGAAAAATATTTTTTAATGGTTATATTTAAAAGATAATAAATGTATGTATATATAAAAATTATCTTTTAAATATAACCATTAAAAAATATTTTTCACAAAACTCTATAGTTGAAAACAGATGTTTATTGTTAACTACTTTGTTATCATCTGTAGCAAACCAAGTAGCACAGAGCTGCATTTTTATGACTTAATTTATATGGTTGCCGATTTTTTTGTTATTAAAAAATATTTATTTTTTTATTTTGTAGCCGGTGTTTCAAGTAGTGTTAAAGAAATAATTTCGTTTAATATTGTCAACAAAATGCCACAACCATAACACAAGTGACTGATTTTAAGATTTGTTGTCGCAGAATTTTTCATAGTGGGGCGCAAATTATGATGAAAACTATAAAGTTACCGCTCGCTTGCATTCTCGATCGACTTGTTGTTATGGTGTTTTCTTTTTTACAAAAAAATGCCACCTTGTTCAACGGTGCACGTATAAAATGTCTTGCCAACATTCTAAGAATCCAGTTTCTTATTTGACGAGAACAAAGCACATAATTGGATCGCCCTGTTTTTAACAGCTGACAAAAAGTTTTTTCTTCAAAATATAAAAAACATACGTTAATCAAAAAGTTGTCTCTTCAAAATATAAAATAAAATACATACAGCCATGTCACAGAGTACAATTCCGTTCGGAACCGAATTCATTCCGTATTTTGGTGCTTCAGAAAATGACGAAAAAATGTTTCGGAATGAAACCATTTTTGTTTTCATGAACGGTATGGGAGTTGTCTCTATCTGAAAGGCCATAAAACTATCAAAATATACTTTCTATCAACAAACAAATATGTTTTCTTCAATTCCGAACGGAATCATTCCGAACGGAATTGTACTCTGTGACATGGCCCATAAACCAAAATTTGTGTATTGATTGATATCAAATAAATAAATCAATAAACAAAATGAATGACGAAATTCCAATTTCTTTTGTTTATTTTTCATAAACTATGTAAACGAGAAAATACCTTTGCCAGATTTCCAATTTATTGACACCAAGTTGTTAAGATTTTTTTAATTGACGATTTTTTTTAAAAATAATTTTATAACACCGAATCTGCTTAAATATTATATCACTAACAACCTACCATTAATAATGTAATGCTTTCCTATAATTTTGCTATAAAATAATAAAAAATAACTATTAAAATTTAGCATTTTTACTATCTTGATAAAAGGGGATTTTCTCCCAGCTTCGTCTGGTATATAAACAGAAGTCACCTTTTTGCAGGGTGCTATCACCACTGTTGATTTATACGGTGCGTAAAGTGCAATGCTTTATGCCATTAGTATGGGTTAGTTTTTAAGAATGTAATAAACCACACTTTTAGAGCAAAACATTTTTAAGAAACAGACACCAAATTGCATTTTTTTTTAAATGTCACATTTTTTGTAGAAAAGAAAACACCATTAGTAAAGTTGATGGCTTTTTTTAGTTAATTGACCTCGTTAAGATTATTAACGAAAGAAAAACGTTCTCGCTTTTAAGGTTGTCATCTCTTTACTCTCGATATCGGCCAAACAAAAAAATATTTAAGCTGATATAAATACATCAAGTTAAGATGTCTTATATCTGTCTCAATGTGACTTTAGAGGTTTTTAATTATTTTAAATAAATTTTTGAAAATTTTAAACATGTAAATTTGGTAGTTATTATTTAAATATCATAAGCTATTTATGCATATTAATCAGATAACTCAGGGTTTGCACATGTTGGCTAATTTTAAAGCAGAGTTGGTCACATACAAACATATTTTATTTAATCCAATATATAATTACGATGAGGTAATTTGTTTAGAAAATTTATAGAAAGACCACTTTTTTTATTACTTACGGCCAATTTTACCAAGTTCAGTTAAATCTAACTATTAGTTTAACTTCCAAGGCCCATCTATCAGGTCTGCTTACTTACACATGCGCATGTAAACAAAATGTAAACAACTTTTGACAGGCCTTGCAGTTGACAATCTGTTTTTGAAAGTTATAACTGAACTTGGAGAAATTGGCCGTTTCAAAATAATATTAATTTATTATTTCTATGGCTTAAAATAGATCACATGTTCTTTTTTTAATGCATTAAGATTTTATTGAAAATGCTTAGTTTTACTAGGTGAAAACGATTTGAGAGCATTCTAGAATTAAGGATTGAAATCTTTGTATCAAATATATCGTAAGTTCGAATTGTGCCCATGAAAAGTGGATATCACGTTAAGGTTACGCGAAATTGAACAATTTTGCAGCATCACAGAAATTGTGTTAATTGAAATTGGATCACAATAAACCTTTTTAACTGGATTATCTCGCAGTCATAGAAAATCTCTCGCTCTATTCTATTTTAATTATTGAAAAAATTTTATATTTTTTTATATTTGGACAATTTGTGAACACTTATATTTTTGTATAACTTTTGTGTAATTTCTAACAAAAAAAAAAATAATAAACTAAATTTTTCTGAAGCTTCTAAAATCTTTTGTTTATAGTCATACTGAAAAATATTATTATTCCTGTACCGAAGATCGCTGAGAAAAATAAGCGACATCAATTGCTCAAAATAATAGCGATGTGCCTGCTGTTCTTTTAGTTAAAAACCTTACTTGAATATGATGAACATTTAGGGAAATATCATTTGATGGGATTAGAAAATGATTTTATGACCATTATTTCTGGATCTTACGAATAAACATAAGTTCGCTTAGATACGTCTTAAATGATACCTTTTTAATGGCTGTTAATTTAGGGACAGCCGTATCAGCTAGATTTTTGTGTATTATTGAAGAACTTTTTTCAATATTTTTTTGTAATTTCATATGGCTTTGAATAATTTTGAAACAACGGCTGAGTAATTTTTTGTTTCACTGGTGGGAACGCTGTTGAGTTTACAATAGTTATAATATTCCAAGATCATAAATATGATTTTAAATTTTGCCTTCAAAAGTTTTAAGCAACATTTATTTCCAATAATATCTAAAAACAAAATGCTCTTTTAAAAATCTAGAGATACATTTAAGTTTTTATCTACAATTTCAAGTCAATGGACTTCTTATCAATTTAAAATTTTAAACAAATTGATAAGATAGATGCATACGTTACTTAACTACATACATACATATATACATACATATTCATTATATTAATTAAATTTTGACCTTGATATATTTAAACAAAAAAAAAATTATTTGTCATTTTATATTCATAACATAAATATCGCGGCAATATAAAAAACTACACGAGTTTCTAACAGTTTCAAATAAAATTAATAATGCATGGTGATGTCTCATTTATTCAGACATCAACTCTTAACTTGTTTATGCTGTTTTTGTGGTCTGGCGGTATTAAATATAAAATTTATTTTTGTTTTAATAATAAAAACAAGTAAGGATATGATATAGTTTTCTGGAATGGCTCTTTAATTTCGCTTTACTTTTTAAGCAGAAATATTTACGGATAAAGTTGAAAAAATGATTTCCTTTGAACACATCAATTAATATGGAATAGTGGGACGATTTAGCTCACACGAGAACATATTTGCATGTTATTTATCCACAACAAGGTGAAGGATGCCATGAAGGAAGAGAAATGAAGGAGTTTTAAAATACTGTAATTTCTTTTTTCTACATAATCTATAAAATGTTTAATAAAATATCTTAATCAAAGAGGATTTTTACTTATCTATATATCTAAAAGAGTTGCGTGAGTGACTGACACATTCATCATCGCCCAGCCTAAACCGCTGACCCTAGAAACTTAAAATTTGGACTAGCGATTGGTCACTTCCCAAATCGATCCACTAAGACGGGATTTTCCGAAAGTCGAATGTTTAGGGGGTAAAAACGGGAAAATTCGGTAACCTTATATCTCCAAAACTAAAAGAGATGCAAAATAAAGGTAATATTTATCGTTGTTCTTTAGAAAAATATGCGGATAGGTGTCTGGTGCTGTTTTGAAATTCGCCCCTTTTAGGGAGTAAACGGGTAAAATCTGAATTTTAGTACTTTTTTGCCATCCTTTGAACCAATAAACATAGAAACAAAGTTAATACCACATTCGAAACTTATCAAAAAATTTTCCTCCATTCCTATCACTACAATACTGAAATTTTTGATACTTTAATGGGGGAAAAATATAGTACCCAAAAAAGGAAATACGAGAAATTTTACATTTTTCTTTAGCTTTTTGGTTCTACTAAAGTAGCGGGTTAAATGCTAGAATTTAAACATGTTTAAACATAGAAAAATAAACTTTGGCATAAAAATATGTCCACGAAGAAAAAGGAGACGCTAACGAAGTAGCGGGTGTATGCTAGTATAAAATAAAACATGTATACATGATATCTTTAGTTTTTTCTAAAATCTTTGGATGAAGATTCCTGATGATCTGGCCTAAGCAACCAGTGAAATGCGCATAGGAATAGCTTATGCCACTAATAATAAATTTTAGTTTATCAATAGTATTAAATGGGAATTAAGCACATTTAAATGAAACCTTGTTAATGAACATTCTTAGTTTAATAAGAGCACGATTCTTTCTTAAACGTTTGCGATTATTTGCTTACCATTTCGGCAGAAATCTCGGGAATTTCTTTTTTTAACTATCTTTTAGTTGGTCACATGCTCGATGGCTTAATCATGTACATACGTTTTTTCAAATATCTGTTTGCTCTTACTATTTCTGTATCCATCTTCCTTCGCCAAGTGTGGCCTGGACGTCTTATTCTGCCTTGGGCATTACACTTCTGGCAATGCCGGATTGTGGTTTTCGCAAGACATGTCCCATCCATCTCCATTTCGGCTTTGGATATCAGTTTCAACTGCGGTCTGCCCGAAGCTTAAACTTTTGCCTCGGGATATGTTGATTCAAACTTGACTTAGTTGACCGTAGACTTGTCGGGCTCTCGACGTTTTTTTTAGACAATCAGGATGGTCTTTTTATGCATCCCACGCGCAGACAAAAAATATAGTCGAGCATGGATACGGCAACAACACTTTGTTTAAATTATGATAACTTTCAAAACATATTATATTACTCACAACCATATCATGATACTTAATATCCATAACATGTTTACTTTATCAACATTTATCATATTATGTTTAAGATGCAATCAACCTATTTTTACTCTAATAATATTATGTTAGCGCCATTTGTAAAATAATTTTGAATCAGTTGTGTCGTTTATTTTATATGTGAGCGGTTAAAAAATCAAAGTTTCCCATTCCCATAAAAAAAATAAGTTTAAAGAAATTAAAAAAACTAAAATATTAGCGGAGTACATTCAGCATTAGGGATGTAATAGTGCAAATGCAATATATCATAGTTTTTTTGTAAAATCCAACAACAAAACACATAGAGATTTCATTAAATTTTATAAAAGTGTTACGATATTGCTGTGGTTTTCATGGGCAGCCGCGTATGTATTAAAACAAATTTTTTAGGACAGCCGAAAAACCATTCTAGATCAAACAATGGGCTAGGTATTGCACTTTTTAAACTTTGTCATTACGTTGAAAAATCGGAATTGATCAATATTTTTTCAAAAATTTATAGAAACATATAAAGTGCGTTTAAAATTAGGCAATATGGCATCAACATCTCAAAATCGGCCAAATGGGCATACGCGGTTGCCGATGAATACCACAGATTTTGCATTTGCTCTTTTGTAAGCCTTATATTGAACTCTGCTATTTGATTTACATAAAGAAAAATTCTAAAAAGCCACAGAATAAAAAATTGATGCAAACAATTTTAATTTATTTTGTATTTTTATGACAGTTATGAAAGGTGATGTATCATAATATGATTGCTTCTAAATTTACTGTGATTAACATGATGATAATATGATTACTTTTTAGCTTATTATGATTAACATGACAATAATAGGATTTATATCTTACCTTATTATGATAAGCATGACAATTATATGATTAGTTCTCAGCTTATTATGATAAACATGACAATAATATGGTTAATTTCTTAGCTTATTATGATTAGCATAACAATAATATGATTAATTCTTAACTTATTATGATTAACATGACAATAATTTGATTACTTTCTAACTTAGTATGATTAACAGAGTAATAATATGATTAAGGAAGGAATGTTATGATGTAATAGTACGAGTATATTAAGTCATAATATGATTCAATAATAATCTTAATATGGTGACCACAATCATGAATCTTATCATAATATGTTGCTCTTAGAATATGTTTACCACAACCATGTTTTTTCTTTGCGTGCATATAGCAAAACGACTGGACGTCTTCGAGTCTTTGTCGAAGTGAAAACTGTATGCATTTGCCGTATTAACATTGATTTCATTGGCACTGGATATGATTATTTTAAGATCGCATAATGACGCTTTAGTTGCTATTTTTCGCTTAGTTGTAACTACATGTCATCAAATGTACACTTAGGAGGGTAAGTTCCCGCCAGAATATTCTGTTGCGCACACTCCGAAATTTTATTTTTCGACGAAATCATTTAATTGAAACTAACCGTCTTTACTAATTATCAGATAAAGTCTTTGCGTTAAAGCAATTAATCATGTTGTTCAATCGAAAAGCCTTCCATTTTAAAATTATCAAGTCTTCTGTATATATACATATGTATTATGATACATCACCTTTCATAACTGTCATAAAAATACAAAATAAATTAAAATTTTTTTGCATCGATTTTTTATTTTGTGGCTTTTTAGAGTTTTTCTTTATGTAAATCAAATAGCGGAGTTCAATATATGGCTTGCAAAAGAGCAAATATAAAATCTGTGGTATTCATGGGCAACCGCGTATGTCAATTTTGCCGATTTTGAGATGTTTATGCCATATTGCCTAATTTAAAACGCTCTTTATATGTTTCTAAAAATTTTTGAAAAAAGATTGATCAATTCCGATTTTTCAACGTAATGACAAAGTTTAAAAAGTGCAATACCTAGCCGATTGTTTGATCTAGAATGTTTTTTCGGCTGTCCTGAAAAATTTGTTTTAATACATACGCGGTTGCCCATGAAAACCACAGAAATATCGTAACACTTTTATAATATATAATGCAATCTCTGTGTGTTTTGTTGTTGGATTTTACAAAAAAAAACTACGATGTATTGCATTTGCACTATTACAACCCTAATGCTGAATGTACTCCGCTAATATTTTAGTTTTTTTAATGTCTTTAAACTTATTTTTTTTATGGGAATGGGAAACTTTAAATTGTTTAACCGCTCACATATAAAAAAACGACACAACTAATTCAAAATTATTTTACAAATGGCGCTAACATAATATTATTGGAGTAAAAATAGTTTGATTGCATCTTAAAGATAATACGATAAATATATAGAAAGTAAACATGTTATGGCTTTTAAATACCATGATATGGTTGCGAGTAATATAATATGTTTTGAAAGTTATCATAATTTAGTTGTTAGAAAAATAATTATTATTCGGTCAACAATATTCAAACTTATAATTATATGTTTACAGTAACTATAATATAGTTGATATTTAATAAAAATAACAATTATTTGTGTACGACAACAATATATTGTTACATTAAACATAGTGTTGTTGCCGTACCCATGCTCAACCATATTTTTTCTCTGCGTGTATAAAACATCATTGATAAAAACGAGCCCTATTTGCGATTATATCGCAAGCGACAATATATCGAAATTTCGTTTTTTTTTCTTGCAAATTGGTTACAAGCACTCGCTACAATGATAAACAAATTCATAGACTTTGAAGTTGTACCGTTGGGGAGAAAAAGTCCATCTAAATCCATATAAAGTATTGCATTACTTAAGGAAAAAATAATAAAAACCCTGCTCCTTTAAAATTTGCTTTTCTCGCTGACAAAATAATCGCAAATAGGGTTCGAAACAATTATTTCGAAACACGTTATCCGCATTAAACTCTTCGAACCCGATATTCTGAAATTGGTTTTTCAATTTTCTATTCCAAGTTCGGAAGTTCATTTGAAAAATTTGTGTTTTGTGAAAAGTTTCGCATCAGATTTCCCTGTAAAAAAATGTGCTCCAAAGGGATCAGGTTTTTGCAATGAAAATTTAAAATAAGTGCTGACGAACCTGTTGATGGAATGCATAATTTTTGTATGGGGAGTGAAGCCGTAACACGGAAAAAATAACTAAAGTTATTAAGTTATTTGAACATATGTATATTAGACCGGGTCGACCTCCATACAAAAAAAAAAAGTTGTGCCAGTCACCCCCTAGAATGAAAGATATGTCAATGAAGTTTCTAAAACAGGAAAAAAAATTTTTTTGCCACGCCCCAAAATACAGCACTTTTGGTTTTTTATATGTAGCGCTGCCATTTAAAGTCCGATCTCATAATATCGCATATCGTTGTTCATGGCTTGATAGTGGCTTCATTTTTGTCTTTGGTGACTTTTCAATCCGTCCTGAAATTCTGGGCGCCACTTATGCCATCTCGGATCCTTCCCCCAAATGTCCAATTTTTTTGACGGTCAAGAAAGTCCTTATAAAACTACGTATGTTGAGGTTTTAATATGCTCACTTTTATGACACGCCTCCAAATAAAGCCCCTTTTTCTGTTTCACATACATACTACATTAAAACAAGTAGAAGTCAATACAAACCAAAAAAATTTTCCTCAGTCACGCCCTAGAATAAAAGGTATATTTATACAGTTTTAAGGACTTTAAAAAAAATTGCCACGCCCTAAATAACAGCCCTTTTTGTTTTACATATATATCAAAATAAAAATTCTGTAAAAGCCTCCATTTTTTTTAATGGCTCCCTAAGCCATTATCAATCTCGTACAAAACTCTGTAAGTTACGCGCAATTTTTGTTTAATTATTAAATAATCCTGAAAACCACTCTCTATGGCTTGTCATTTGAATTTTTAAAAACTGTTTCTTAGCCTTTGGTTTTTTTTTAACTAAGCGGTGTTTTCAAGTGGACTACTCATATTTTAATGAAAGTGAGACGGATGAATTTATTGACAAGCTTTCTCGATCTGAACTAATAGCGTTTTTTTTTTTGCCAGTTTTCATATTTTGTGCAATTTTTCGTGCCATTTTTTTTTTTTTGCTGGACTGTGAAACTCAAATTAAAAATTTAAATTAAGACATTTGTAAAAGCAAACATAATGTCATATATGAGACCATGATACAGAGTTAAAACAAGAACTAAAAAATATAAAGAAACTGCAGAATTCTAAAAATGAAAAAAAAAAAATAATTAAAATGCATAAAAATGAATGCCTCAAAACATGTATGCGAAAAATTATAAATTGGGCAGTCGGTGTATATAAATCTTAGCTAGACTCAAGGTGACTCAAAGTTTTAGAGGGACTTTCTTAGCACGTGAAAAAATTAGACATCAGAGGGAAGGATCCGAGATATCATAATTGCCATCTAGAATTTTAAGTTAGTTTAAAGAAGCATTAAATACGAAAATAAAGGCACATTCTAGCCATTAACAATGATATACGATACGATGAGATTGGACTTTAATTGACGATGCTGTATATATAAAACAGTGATAACCAAGCCCCGAACGCACGCACACAAGGATATTATGTGCTTGTGTGCGGTCGCAGAGATCGATGATAGTCTGATGTTTTGAAACAAATTTGTAATATACATATGAATTGCCGACCGCGTCTGTGTGAAAAATACGATTATTGACTGACTCGCGAGTCTATGGAGTGGTTATCACTGATATAAAACAAAAAGGGCAGTAATTTAGGGCATGGCAAAAACAATTTTTTTAAAGTTCTTAAAACTTAATAAATATACCTTTTATTCTAGGGCGTGACTGATGAACATTTTTTTGGTTTGTATTGGCTTCTACTTGGTTTAATGTAGTATGTGTGTGAAAAAGAAAAAAGGGCCTTAACTTGGAGGCGTTTCATAAAAGTGAGCATATTAAAATCGATACATACGTAATTTTATAAGGACTTTCTTGGACCGTCAAAAAAATTGGACATTTGGGGGAAGGATCCGAGGTGGCATAAGTGGTGTCCAGAATTTCAGGTCGGATTGAAAAGTCACCAAAGACAAAAATGAAGCAACTTTCAAGCCATGAACAACGATATGCGATATGATGAGATCGGACTTTAAATGACAGCGCTACATATAAAAAACCAAAAGTGCTGTATTTTGGGGCGTGGCAAAAAAAAAAATTTTCCTGTTTTAGAAACTTCATTGACATATCTTTCATCCTAGGGGGTGACTGGCACAACTTTTTTTTTCGACCCACCCTAATGTATATCATTGTAAAACATTATTTTTGCCAAAAAGGTCAAAATCTTTAAAGGAATAAAGTGTATTAGATTACTGAGAAGCTGAATCAATCTACAGGGTAAGTAAAGTTATTATTTAATGATTCGTAAAGAAATTTTAACGAGTCTTTTATATGGTCTAGTATTTTAACTTTTACCAACAATGGGGCCAAAAATTCGTTTTGTTATGATGTCGGAACTTTCTAGTGCATCCAGGGATAAGTCTGTTTTTGGTAAAGTTATTTGTAATGCAACCTTTAATATATTTTTTTAAAAAATAAAAAAAAAAAAACACTCTTAAATACAATTTCTTATTCAAAGCAGTGTTAAAATTGCTTGCTTTAAAATAGCAACAGCACCGAAATTTTTGCTTTGTTTACATTTTTTGCTGCAAATTAAAAAACTGTATTTTTCAATGCCTTTTATTACTTTGATAGAGAGTAAGCAAAAGCAAAAAAGCAAAAGCAGAAAAAGAGAGAGTAAATAATTTTTTTAGTCTCGCTATGTGTATGTTCTTTGCTTAATCAGTCAGCAACGCAACAACTTAAGTAAGTAATAAATTTTGTTCAAGTTTTTTTTTGGCTTTTCATGCGCTTAAAGTCAGCAAGTTAACTTCTTTGCTGTTGCTGGCTGGCACTTCATACATATATTTTGAATATTTTGAATTTCTAAGTACAGTGAATCACAGCCAAATTGGCCCACAAAGAAATTATTGAAAACCTGCCTAATATTTGCTTCAAAAAAAAGATATTTCATTAAAAATTTTTGTTTAAAATAAAGTTTATTTGGCACTAAATGTAAGGAACTAAACGTTGTGAAAATTCAGTAATTTAAAAATTAAAATTAATCGATAAAAACAATAAAATATAAAATATCACCTCACAGTAAAAATGGACCAGCACATCATTTTATTTAAAAAAATTGGTTTTTTCATGTCCTAGTATTTTGTAGGAAATCCTTTTTGGGCGATAACAGATTTAAGACGTCTAGGCATGGATTCCACAAGTTTTCTTGTAAAATTTGGAGAGATATTTGTCCATTCCTCCTCTAAAGCCGCTTTAAGGTCATTCACATTAGAAATATTATGTTTCCGCACTTCAATTTCTAGCTAATGCCACAAATATTCGATTATATTTAAATCTGGAGACTGTGGAGGAGTTTTAATGACCCTTGGGCAGTTATACAACAACCAATTCTTTACTATGAATGCGGTATGTTTAGGGTCTATATCTTGGTAGAAGTGAAAGGTGTCTTTAATACCTAGTTTTTCTGCACTCTGCTTAAGATTATTTCTTAAAATGGATAAATATTGGATTTTGTCCATGTTCCCCTCCACAAAATGCAGATTTCCAACACCTGCCGCCGAACACGCACCCCATACCATAACGTGACCACCACCATGCTTAACTGTAGGCCGGAGGTGCTTAGGATTCAACTCTTCGTTGGGCTTTCTCCATACATTTACCCCACCGTCTGAGCCAAAAATATTAAATTTTGACTCATCTACAAATAAAACATTTTCCCAGAAGGAAAAATCTTTCATTACATAGTTGTGGGCGAACTCGAGTCTTATTTTTTTATTTTTGGTGCTCACGAAATATTTTAAAGTATATGGGTTTTAATTAAAAATTTTTTATTTAACATGAGAAATATTAAAAATAAATTTATTTCTGAGGGTGGGCCATTTTGACTGTGATTCACTGTATTTTTGCAGAAAGAATATTTAAAGATCATTACCGTTAGATGTTTTTTTTTTGCGAAAAAACTAATTCTTGTTCTTTTATTTAGTGAGTTACGCAAAATCATATTTTTAGGTACCTATTTCTTTAATGTTTTTAGTACCTATGTTTTCTCAATAAATACGAAAATACATATGTATGTACATATGAAAATAAATAAAACTTCACATGTTAGATTAAAAACTCTATCACTTTTAAACATATGTATGTATGTGAGCAAATTTTACACATAGCTTGGTCATTATCAAAATAAAAATAGTTTTCTATAATTCATCGATTTACACGCGGCGCCATAATTCTTAGTTCTTACCGTCAAAGATTTTTTCAAAACAAATTTCTGCAACAGCAAGCAACAGCGATCAAGTCAAAAAAATGTTAAACAGCCAGCCAAGCAACTACATAAAAAAAAAAAAACAAAAACATATTACTTACAGCAACAGCATTTTTTTTAGTGGTTGCTTGACTGAATGTTTAAACTTTAAGCTGAGAACATACACATAGTGACAGTAAATACATTATAAACTCTCACTTTTTCTGCTTTTGCTTTTTGCTTTTACTGTGTTCTTTTTCTTAAGTTAAGTTAAGCAATTACAAAAGCATTAAAAATAGTCAAGCATTTTTAAACACTGATTCAAAGTACTTAACAATAAAATATTTTGTAAATAAGACAAACTCCTAATAAAAATTTATGTTTAATTGTTAACAAATATTTTCTTCAATATAACAAACTCATTGCTAAAAATGTTTGTTGAGATTCAACAATTTTAATTAACAAAATCATTTTTTATATTTACAAATTCGGTTGTTAGTGCCTTTTTAATTAAAAAGTTAATTGTATTGAAGAATATGGTATTCAATATGACAATTGATTTGTCGTAATTTTTTTCTGTGAAAGACTACTTTCGGCTGACAATTAACCTAAAGAAACACGCGATTTGCTTTATTCTTTTTATTTAAGGATTTGTGTGCTTGTCTTTCGCCTTGTGCGTACCTTTCGTCTTGTAATGGGCTTTCGCTGTTATACGTTTGGATGTGTATAGAATGTTTGTAAAATTTTCGCTTAAAAACCTTCTTTGTTATTCGCACTACAAACAGCTTTTTTGTGTAGCTTTGTATTAGCTCTTTTATTGGAGCGCAGAATTATGCGTTTTTTCTCTTAAGCGCTCCAAAAAACACGAGTTTTTTTACTGGGTTACAACGCAATTTAATTACATTTTCAGTTGAAGAACCCTTTAACCATTATCGCCATGCTTTTACTGTATGCTAATTCCAATCTTTGCCTCGTAACAACTTTCCAATTATACAACTCTCTTGCTCCATGTGGTGTTATGCACAAAAACGCACCCAAAACTGGACAATTGATTTGCAAATGATATAAAGAATTCTAAAAAAAATAAATCCTAACAAATCTTCAAATAATCAAATATTTATTCTACGAAAAGCACACACTAACATTCATTCAACCATTGAATAGAATTCAAACCAAATGCAAATAGATAAATATTTATCAGTTTGTACCCAAGTCATCGATAAGCCAGGCTAGATTATACAACAACATACTTAAAGATGCAATGTAAAGGTAATGTAATCATTCCAGAAAATATATTTATGGAGGCATGCTGTTGTAACTGCATTTAGAAAGAACTCACACACCGCCTTAATGAATAACGAAGAAAAAAAATTCGTTGGAGTTGTTGGTTCTCTTTGTTATTTAAGATTGTTTGGATTAGCGACTAGATCTCATTACCCAAAGACTCCATCAAGACGGCATGAACAACAATAAAAAAAAGCTTTCGTAAGAGGGAGCGATTGAGCTTATAATACAAATTAGCAATTGATATTTTAATGCTAATTCCAAAATGTGCAGAGATGGGATAATCCAAATCATCACTTGTTTAAATTATTCATCTACTTATAAAACCACAACCTAAAAGGCATATATTACCGCAACAGTTGTGCAATTCCAAGACGATATTCCTGCTATAGATTTTACTGTTGGATATTGCTGTTGCGGTTGTATACAGAACGTGCTGTTTGGCTGGCTTGCTTTGCAACAACAACAACGATGAAGACGACGACAACTATGGAAAAGTCATAAGCAATTGGAAAATATCAGCCAGCCAGCAAACTTTCAATGATTATGTGAGGATGTGTATAAGTAGGTATGGTTAATGCTGATGAGGAGGTTTTTTTATATTCTTTTGAAATTTTTTTAAAAATGCCGCCACCGTCATTACGGCTCTTCTCTCTAATACAATACAATGGTCATACAGATACATTCATTCCACTTACATACAGTCGAGAAATGACTGCGAGTTGAATATAGTTACAGCATTAGCAAATACAAATATATATATACATATATAAATGAACGAAAGAACAACAACCACATTTGTTGTTTGCAACAATATGTATATGACTATGATAAGTGCAACATGCGGCATTTGTTATATGGTTGCGAAAACAAAACAAAATAACAAAAATATGAAAATAAAATTAAAAAATAAGAGGAAGAATTTCTTTATATTTTTTTTTTTTTGTTTCTCAAATGCGCCCACTGCTTGTTTGCATGGATTTTTGCCAATGAAACATGGTTTGTTGCAGAATTGTTGCGCTGCCACCGTAACTGATGATGTTGTCGATGTGTGTATGATGGTGCTTATGTTTATACTACTCAGTTTTCATTTATTTTTTTTTTTTTTTTTATTACTTCCACTTCATCTGGTAATCAAAGGTATTAAACCATGCACTTTTCTTGTATGGCCAGGCAAAGGCAAATGGTTTATAAAGCTTCTGATTTTTATGAATTTTTTTGTGAGCTACACTTCAAAGGCTGGGCAGAGTCGGGGCAGCGTAGCGGTAGTAATTGATAATAAGGTGAAAACATCTTATATACTCCGGCCTAATTTCTGCTTGCAATTTCAACTAAAAAATAAATTCTGTGTTAATGAATTATGGGTGAGCGTTGACTGAAATTACAGCGGAAGTCAAATTCAATTGTTTTTAAATTCATGCTTTTCCATGAACTTAATTTTGGGAAGATAATTTTTTTGGGTGGAAATTAAGCCAACATTTTGCTAATATTTTCAATTGATAAATACCAGCTTCAAAGTTGGGCATACAAGGTAACGGAACTGATCGTCTTTAACTTGGTAAAGTCCAGAACCAATCCTTGCTCTTGCAACCAACTAAGAAGAATCACGATCTCCGACCCTTAGGGGCAGGTGGACACCGGGCAATGGTATTATAACATCCGTTATGGTACTAGCTAGTGTGAGCAACGAAGCTGTCGGGCTGGAGGCAATAAGTTGGCAGCCCCAACACCAGCCTTGGATGCAGAGGGTTAATCTCCCACTCATCCGAAACAAAATGATTAATGAAACCAGTACAAATGAAAACCAACGGACTCTCCTGGCGACGACTCTAAGCATGAAGAAAGGAACACGATCTGGATTATGGAATGTTCGTACTATGATAGATATTGCAAAATTGGAACAAGTTGAAAAGGAAATGTTGCGCTATAAACTAGAATTCCTAGGCTTGTGCGAAACCCGATGGCCAGACAATGGCGAATGCAGAACCGAAAGTGGGATGTCCCTTATTTACTCAGGCAAACAGCCGGAATTCCCCAGAACCAGTGGCGTAGGCATCTTAATGTCCAAAAATGCCCGCAAGGCACTAATAGAGTGGAAACCATTTGGAGATCGAATAATCATCGCGCGTTTTAGAACAAGAGTTCGTAATATTACTTGTATCCAATGCTATGCGCCCACTGAAGCTGCTAACGACGATGATAAAAATGCTTTTTACAGTTATCTTTCGAAGGTTCTTGACGAAATCCACATCGGGGACATCAAAATTGTTCTTGGGGACTTTAATGCTCAACTAGGAAGCGATAATATGGGAAGAGAAAGAGTGATGGGCAAACATGGTATTAGCCGCCTTACTGGAAACGGAGTACTGTTCAGAGAGCTCTGCAGCAACCATAACCTTGTGATAGGGGGTACATTGTTTCCGCATAGGAACATACATAAAGTTACGTGGGTATCCCAAGATCACAGCACTGAAAATCAAATAGATCACATTGCGATTAGCTGTATGTGGCGTAGGTCTCTTCTTGACGTTCGTAGTAGAAGGGTGCTGATGTAGGAAGTGATCATCACTTGGTGGTAGGCCAAATACGTCTAAAGATCGTAGCCGTTGAACAGAACAAGAAGCAAAATAAAAATAGAAAATTAAACACAGACAAATTGTCTATACAATCCACTGCAACTGCATTTATAAGCGAACTTCGTGCAAGAAGTTCCGCACTCATAAACATAGGATGTCATGATCCGGTTCAATATTGGTCGCAAGCTAGATCCATGTTGCTAGACACTGGCCAAAAACATCTGGGTTATGTGAAGAAAATCAGAAGCCATGGATATCGGACTGCACCTGGGAACTTATTGAAAGCCGGAAACAACTAAAAATCGCCCGCGATAACGCAAAAACTCGCCAATTAAAATCGGAGTTGCAAAACAAATATAACGATGCCAACCGAAAGGTCAAACGAAGTGCAAGGCGTGACAAAAGAAAGTGGGCAGACGATCTAGCCATCGAAGCTGAAAAGGCCAGTGCGACGATGAGAACAAGAGACTTATATAACATAACAAAAACACTAACAGACAGCAAACATGTCAACATCAAACCTTTTAAGAATTCTAGGAATGAGCTGGTGTACTCCAAAGAAGAGTAAGTAAAACTGTGGGAAGACCATTACAGAAATATGCTATCTAACGACAATAGCACAACAAACTCGATGATATGCAACTGTACTGAAGCAGAACATCAGGCGCGTATTAAAAATATCGACATATAGCCAGCTGACTTTGTAGAGATCCAATCTGCAATTACTTCTTTGAAGTGTCATAAAGCTCCAGGCCCCGACTTTTTACCACCAGAACTGCTAAAGGTAGATTGCACAACCGCAGCCCAGTTACTTAAGCCGCTAATAGAGCATTTCTGGGTAAATAAACATCTACCGGATGAACTTAAAGAAGGTCTAATAATTAAGATTCCAAAGAAAGGTAATCTGACCGAGCTAAAAAATTGGACTCACACTTTTAACATGACAAACAAGATCATTGTTCACATAATAAACAAACGCATTTCTGCTACTATTGAGCCAGAACTTCGCAACGTACAATCTGGTTTCAGGAGAGGTTAATCTTGTATAGATCATATCAGCAGTCTTCGTATAATAGTAGAAGAATCAGTCGAGTGGAGGTCTGCATTTGCTTTTTATAGATTTTGAAAGGGCATTTGACACGTTACACCAACCGGCCATATGGCATGCTTTAAGATGTAAAGGGATTCCAGAACACCTGATCCAACTAACCAAATGTTTATACGATAACGCATCCTGTCGTGTATTACATGATGGACTTGTAAGCAATAACTTTCCAGTTGAAAGTGGAGTACGACAAGGTTGCGTGCTCTCCCCACTTCTTTTAACATCGTTCTAGATGTTCTAATGGAACAATCGATGAAAGGTGATCGTGGTATAGCTTTTGGGCTGCAGGGTAGACTGGACGATTTAGATTATGCCGACGACATATGTCTTCTGTCACATAACTTCAATAACATGCAAACCAAACTAAATATACTTGTTGAAAATTCATCCAGAGCTGGTCTTAAGGTAAACATATCTAAGACAAAAACGGCGGTGCGCAAAATGACCCCAGGAAATATGGCCCCAAAAGTAAAATGAAAAACGGACCCAAAATTTTACATGAGACACAACAACACGCAATTTTGGCGCAATTTTATTGTTTTTTTTTTGGGTTATTTTTCATTTTTTCGTTAGGGTGTTTTTGCATTTTAAGTGGAATGAAAAATGACCCCAACATCAAGGAATGAAAAATGGCCCCAAATAAAATCACAATTTTTACTTTGGGGCTATTTTTCGTCTACTACTAAAAAATGCTAATTTTAAGAAATGAAAAATCACCACAAACATTTTATAAAATTCTATGTAAAAGTTTCTAGGGAAAGTATATAAAGCCCGAATTCTTATACTAAAGTAGAGAAAATCCTTGCTGGTAATGCAGAGATGCTTTAGTTAGCGAAGCCGGTGTTTGTTATACCAAAAATCCTTGAGCCCGGCCAAAGGCCGGCTATTAAGAGAAGCTTTACTGAGCGAAGCCAGAGTTCGTTATACCATAGAAAAGAAAATCCTTGCGCCCGGCCGAAGGCCGGCAATGCAGTGAAGCTTAAGTGAGCGAAATCAGTGTTTGTTATACCAAAGAGAAACAATTCCTTTCACGCGGCCGAAGGCCGGCTATATAGAGAAGCTTTAGCTAGCGAAGCCAGTATTCGTTATACCATAGAAGAGAAAATCCTTGCGCCAGGCCGCAGGCCGTCTATAACGTAAAGCTTTAGTAAGCAAAGCCAGTTTCCGTTATACCATAGAGAAAAAAATCCTTTTATCAATCGTACGATTTTTAAAACCAAAACACTGTAATTATCCGGATTTTGAAATTGGGATTCTAAATTTGTAATTTTTAGTTTCGGGCATATGAACTCCACCGTTTTATGTAAGTTTCTTTGTGTTCTTTTTTGGGGTTCAAATTCATTATAAATTTTGAGGTGATTTTTCATAATGAAGAATAACCCCAAATTTAGGGTCATATTTCATTTTATTTTCAGGGTTATTTTTCATTTTTTTGGGGTAATTTTTCATTAAAAAAAGGGGCCATATTGCATTATGAAAAATAGCCCCAAATTTGGGGTCAATTTTCATTTATTTTTTTGGGGCCATATTTCCTGGGGCCATATTTCGCAGCGCCGACAAAAACATTGCGTATTAACACCAACAACACCGAGCCTCTAAAAATTTTAGATCACCCACTACTTGATGTAGACAAGTTTTGCTATCTCGGTGGTATAATAACTACATCCGGTGGTAGCAAAGAAGATATAGCTTACCGCATTGTCAAAGCAAATCAATCGTATAACTCTTCGCACGAAAATAAAACGTTTTTAATTTAAATGTAAAATCAGTTTTACTATATTGATGTAAAACATGGAACATAAAAAGTGAAGACTCAAATGCACTCCAGGTTTTTGCTAACCGTTGTTTGCGAAGAATTTTACGTGTTTTTGGCCTACAACAATTTCGAATAATGATCTATGGCGAAAAACCCAACCCAAATCATGTTAGATATCCGTTTGAAAAAGTTTAACTGGCTGGGTCATACCTTTAGAAAAAGCCATGACGACGTTACAAGAAAAGCTCTTGATTACCATCCCCAAGGCAGCCGACGTAGAGGAAGACCCGCAAATACTTGGAGGCGCCAAATAGCAAATGAACTGCTTTCAGCCAGAACTTCATGGAGAGAAGCAAAAAATCTAGCCGAAGATAGAATTAAATAGAAAGCTTTTGTACTGGCCATTTGTTCCAACTAGGAATCCCAGGAATTTATATATATATATATAAAACCAGCAAAAAACTAATTTGTTTGTCTTGACCTGTATAAAAAACCAGGACAATTTAATAGTAGACCAGGACACCAGGACAAGTCGTCTAAAACCAGGACAGTCCTGGAAAACCGGGACGTATGGCAGGCCTAGTCTAGCGGCTTGAAATATGATATAGGTGATTCGCTCCCAAGGAGTAAGCAATTTATTAAACACAAATTTCGTATGATTGCAAGTTAGAGATCGCTTAATGAAGCTACATGTGGGAAAAGCAGGAAAATCGGACTCATAATTAATGAAAAATTGACACGGTGGGCATTAAAGCTGTCCAGACTTAATCTCAGGAATCGTATTGCGGTCATAACTGTCAACTAGCCCATTGGAAATTTCGCCCAAGGGCTAGGGCTCCCTTACAATGAACTATGTATAAGTTGCGGTGACGAGGGGGAGGAAGAGTCAACGGAACATTGCCCGGCATTTGAAGACTTAAGACTTCGACTGTTTGATCGAAGTACCCTTAGGGACAAACGTTGTCGTTTTGACGACATTGATTTGAACAGGATCCATTCTCTCATTGAACTAACCGTATGGCAAGGTGAGAATGTCTACAGCCAGGTAACGCATGACACTTAAGATACGGTGAAATGTGGTTATACAATAGGGAACTAGTACCTGCAGCCACGTGAGCTGTGATTAATTTCGGCTAGTAATAGATCCTAACCTAAGCTAATGTAATGCGCATAATTTACGGAATTTAGAAGAAAAATACAACAATCATTTATCTACTAGCAGTTCCGATGCTCGACAGTCATATGTTCCTTAAAGGAATTGATGAAATTATATATGTATATATACAAAAAACTCAAATTAAAATACAGCGAAATGAAGACATGAGTGTGTGTATGTAGTATATAGCCAGCTACTTCCCAGAAAAGACTTTGCCAGCAAATTAATGTGATGAGTAATCAAAAAAAAAAAAATAAATATATCTCTTATTTACATTCTACTGAAAGAATCAATGTATTTAACAAGGGATATCCGAAAATGAGCGGGTTCAAAAGTAAGTTATTATTTTTTTTACTTATATACATCCAGAAGTTGTGAAAGAAGTAGTTATAGAAAAAAGCTACTAAATAATGAGTGAAAGAAGCTATTCATCTTGAAAAAGCGAAATTTTAACTGGGTTATCATATAACTACTAGATACTCCTCACATATTATATGACAGGGAAAGCAGTAAATTTTCAATTCGATGTCATCGCTTAAACTTCTTCTACTTATTTTCCTTTATTTTATTCCATTTTTTTTTTTTAATTTTTGTTCAACATTGTTCCTTGTTATAAAATTATTCAAACAAATACAAGGCAGACATCCACACTTACACAACTTCACACACTCACTCACACAGTTAAGAAAATATGGTTTGAAAGTTTAACCATGACTGCTTGGCTATGACTTTGGCGTTGGGCTATATGGCCAATTGTTGTGGTAGTGGCATGGTTTTTGATTGTAGCACCAACTCATACCCATACTTGTGCTATATTGCTGACCGTGTGTTTGTGTGGTAGTTAAGCAATAAGCAGCAGCAACAGCAGCACATTCCACAAAAATATGACACAACTGGCGCCGCACGGACCATTGCCAACTGTTGTTGTTCTTTCAATGTTGCTGTATTTTACGTTGCCATCATTGTTGGTAATTTTTTTATTGGTGTTACTGTATTAAACTGTGGACGTGCATGTGTGTGTCTGTATATGTACGAATCTGTTGTTTGCCGATAACTTCTGTTGTTTTTTGTTGTTATTATTGTTTGCGATATATTAAATAAATGTGTGAGTTTGTTACTGTTGCAAACAAAAATATTGTAGTTGCTGTATGCTACGTATTCTTATTGCAAGGGCGAGTTTAAATTGAAGGAGTTTGTGGAGGATTGTTCACGTTAGTGATCAAAAAATATAAAATTTTAGAGAGCAATAAACAATTTAAAAATCATAATTTTTTTGGAGAAGTGGGCCTTGCTATTCTTAGTGTCGCCAAAATTTAGGAATCTCATTTTTTACCTATTTGTCTCAGCCAAAAACAATTATACATATGTTTCCCGGATTTCAGTTTCAACATTCTCCTATGCTAATATACAGGGTAATGAGAAAAAAAGGTAGGGGTTTTTGTATTTTTAGATTTTCGACTTGGATAGACTTTAGCGTATAAGCATATTAATGTTAATTTTAAGCACAACTTTATTGGAGGCAGACATAATATGGTTAAAGTTTTCTTGTTTAAGTCTGATTTAACTGAAAAAATGATTGCGTATGACAGTAAAAAATAACGTAAGCGCCAAAAATCAAATTTTACAGAAGAGTTTTTTTTTATTTTATTTCATACAAATTTTGAATGAAATTTGTCGCTTAAGATAAAATTATTCTTGCTATAAACTCATTATTTAGGACATTATGACGATATGACTTGATAGCACACCTTGTGGATAGCCCAATTTTTTATTTGCAAGCTTTAACAAGATAAACATTTATAAACTTTAATGTTAAAAAAAAATAAATTAATAAAAAAACATGTTTGAGCATCATTAATAAAGGATAACTGCCTGCTTGTAGGACACGAGCGCAAAACTCGTTCGCTAAACTTACATTTAAAACAAAATTTCAAAATTTATTTTTGTTTGAAATTTGAGTTAAATGAACGAGTTTTGCGCTCGCGTTCTTAAAACAGGCAGTAAATTAAATGATGGTAAGTCAATGGGCTAGACTGTATGTTTTTAGAAAAAGGTGATCTATAAACCTTTTTCTAAAAACATACAGTAACAGTTTTCATAAAAATTTACGGCTCACTAAGTGATCGTCAAGACTTGCAATTTTAGTTGAAGCAATTCTTTTGTTTACTGGTGAGAAGATTGGGAAGATTAGGGTCATTCAGTTTTATGAACTCTGCATTTTAATTTTGTTTTGTTATTGTCACACTTTTCATCTTAAAATCTGTCTGTAGGCGTATTTGTATTTATATATGAATATAAAAATGAAAATAGGAAAGACAAGATAAAAATAAAAAAATTGCAAGACTAGAATTTCATAGTATGGACACTAATGTTATTTCAAAATCGAATTACAAATCTGAACGATGCCTAAGAAATATTATGCGACAACCAACAGCAAAATCAGTCACTTGTGTTGTCGACAGAAGCATTTTGTTAAGCGAAATTAAACGAAAAATTTCCTTTCACACCGACACTAAATATTTTTTTATAATTATATTTTTTTGAAACAATGCCACTAATAAAATTATAAAGTTGTATTTTTAGGGCTTAATTGTTAATTTGAACAATTTTGATTTTTTTTAGTTGAACTCTCGATTTTCAATTTGAATATCTAGTGAGGCTTGAGTTTATCAAATTAAATCTTCATTAAATTATTTTACTGAAGGAAGGAATTTTACAACATGAAATTAATTAAAATTTTTTGTTAATTTTTATTATTGGCTGAGCTGGGGATCGAACTCGGGCTGAATTTACGTTTCGAGAATAACCACAATCTCATCATCAGAACAATTGTGATCTTTAAGTTGAACTGTCGATTTTTAATTTGAATATTTAGTTATTTCATTAAATTCTTTTACTGAAGGAAGGAATTTTACGACATGAAATTAATGAAAAGTTATTGACAATTTTATTCTTTTATAGGTAACTAGGTGACCCGACAGACGTTGTCCAGTCCAAATTAGGAAAAATGTTTGCGTTCGATATTTAAAATCCGTTAAAAAGATACGAAAATTTGAAAGAAAAATTAGTCAAATCGATGGAGCCGTTTTCTGATTTTAGGTAAATCGAAAAAAGTGGGCGTTAAAGTGGGCGAGGCAAAATTTTCTTTCCGTAAAACCTAAGTTAGACCATGGCAATAATTTTAAACAAAAAATCGTCCAAATCGGTCAAGCCGTTCTCAAGTTATGCGCTTAATAGAAAAGGTGGGCGTAAAAGAAGGCGTGGTAAATTTTTATTTCGATAAAACCCTTAAATGGATTAATACGAACATTTGAAAGAAAAATTTGTCAAATCGATGAAGCCGTTTTCTGATTTTAGGTAATTCGAAAAAAGTGGGTGGGGCAAAATTTTCTTTTCGTATAAATCTAAGTTGGACTATATAGATGGCAGATTCCCTGAAAATTTTATCAAAATCGGCTCATCCGTTTTGGAGTCCATACGTTACATACATACACACATCCTGTTTTATATATACATATATAAAAGAAGATAGATAGACAATTAGATAGATAGAAAGAAGATTACTGATGTGGCAATACAGTCATTTGACAATAAATGGATGGAGTACGTTAGAAACGTAAACCTGACAACCAACAAGTCTATAGTTAAGGCCGTACCTAAACAAGAGCGGAAGGTGGCATGTTTTCTTCCGTTTAGCCATACCTAAGCAAAAGCGTCAACGTTTTGCCATTATTTATTAACAAAAGCGGTAAATTTCACTATTAAATGCGACTTGTGGTCGCTCGCCAGGTGGTTACTAACTTTCAAATCACAAACTCGTTTTTCTACAATTTCTCATAACAATTTCCCCACAACCCCAAGAATCCCACTGACACAACCCTCGTTTTCCATTGCATTTTATTAAAGTTACTGCTTTCTTGTGTTTTGTATTTTCTTTTTAGCCAATAACTAAAGGGGTCTCGTGTATTGATCATTGTTTTAATTATTTGTTGTTGCAATTGAAATTTTCTTACCAAATGGTTCGAGCTTTTAATTCAACATCCGTTTGCCCGCTAGTCCACGGGACCTTTACAAATACAATCATCAATATGACTATGCACATTTGCTGAATGTTGAGAAAAGCTATTGTGTAGTCATCATTGTGAGATTCCAAAGTAAACCATCTTTTCAAAACAATGTTTAACGTAGAGTTTGCTAAAAACCGTAAAAATGTGAAACCGCGGTTTCGGTTTTAAAATGGTTAAAACCGGCCGGTTTCGGTTCGGTTTTCGGTTTTGAAAATATCAAAGTTAAATTCATACATAAACATATAAATTTTTTTTTGCAAGTTTTTTATTTGTTTCAATTCAGGTACTTTTATTCGCCCTTAAGTGTATACCTGGGCCTGGCCTTTTTTCTAGTTTTTTTATATAATTATTAAGTATATTAGAACGAAACTTTATGTATTCCTCAATTGCGCAATTGTTCAAATGAAAATTTTGTGCATATTGTATCCACCTGGGCCTGGTTAGGCCCTTCCCTATAGTATATGTACTTCAGTAAATAAAATCAAAATGAAACGTATCAAAAAGCATACACAACACATAAGAATTCTTCCTTTTCTATTTTTTCGAAAAATTATAGCCATAAAACTCCATACATATCAAATAAGTCCCAGCCTTGCCCAGGGGTTCGTTAGTGTGAGTTTTTATTATAGCCAAAAGATACTCCATACAAAATTCAAGTGGCCCTGATGGCGGTTTATGCCTCACAAATAAGGTGTGTACTTAAGAGTTATAAAGATAACATTTGTTCCTCATAGTACTTATTTTGAATTATAAGAATTTTGAAATACCTTGTCATTGTTGAAGGCTGTTATGTATAAAGTTTTTGTATATTAACCCTGCAAATAAAATTGGACCACCTGATCCATTTTGATAAAATGGTCTACTCCATGGACTGGTCCGATGTAATGCAAGCATGGGCCATGTCATTGTTTAAAAGTGTTTGTAGTGAGACGACATGTCTTCGTTTTGTAACGACATGCTTTCGTTTTTAAACGAAAGTATACCATGGAGTAGTTTTAAAGTGGTCCAAAGGTGGGTTATATGGTCCTCTCCTAGGACATCGTAATGTTAAATAGACCAGGTTTTTTCATACGTTTGGGTTACTTTTGGACCAGTCCTGGTCCCTTGTGGACTACTCTTTACACGCGTGTTTGGACTGGGCCTATTATTTGCAGGGAAGTACGAGTATGATGTTTAATTTGCAATTTCTTCAAGCATAAATACATTGTTAAAGTTAAAGCTAAAACCGAGGTTTTTTTGTCGGTTTTCGGTTTCGGTTTTTAGGCATTTAAAACCGCGGTTTCGGTTTCGGTTAAAACCGAACAGCAATCCCTAGTTTAACGTGTATGTGCCCTCAAGTGTCGCATGCTGGTTTTATTTTTGGCAGTCTCCATGTATTGTGTGTTCCATAAAACTAAAACAAAAAGATTGAGATTACTTTTCATTTCGGAGTTTGTTTTGTTGTTGGTTTTGTTGTGTTTTATATCGTTTTCGAGTTTAAATCGAAATTTAAGCAACTGTATGTTTCTTTATTTCGACTTCTTTTTAGTTTAGCGTTTTTCCAATTTTGGTTTTTTTTTTCATTACCTTTATTATAATGCGTTTTATATTTTTCAATTGTAGCGACATTGTAAAAGCTTTGGGGAATTGTTTTCTTATTTTTTCGATTTCAATATTGTTTTCATTTGTATTTTTCAGACTATCAGCTCTGAGCATTGATGATACAAGTTTCCGTTTTTCTCCTTGTTCGTTATAAAAATTTTGTTTGTAGCTGAAGCGGCTTTGGCTCTATTGTAATCAGCCTTCAATTTCATTTGTTTATTGTGTTTTGTTTATTTTTTATTGTTGGGGCAACGGGTGTTGTTTAAGGTGGCTTAGTTTGCTACTTGGCCAAATGTGGAAAAAAAGAAAAATTAAGTGGAGGACACGAATAACACATGGTTTTTTATATGTTTTATATTTTTGTGAAAATGGTCACATATGGAGCGGTGTTTATCCTTTTATTTATTTTTTTTTTAAGGATTTCATTGTCATGATAAGAGTGTTCTTTTTTAAAGATTATTGCTACTTTTTGGGGAATTCTGTTTAATAGGAATTAATTGAAACATTGTAGTTGTTGGTTTTTGGAAATAAATTTTTATATAAAAGATTTAGATTTATACTTTAAGTTTACAGGGAGTGTCTTGATGGGCGTTTTGTGTAAGATTATGTTGATTCTTATAACTTAAATAAATTAAGTAAACGATGTTGTATTAAAGCCAAGTAACCGATTAACGTATATACAAGCAAAGTTGACTTGTTTTATCTTTTAAATAATTTAAGACTCACCTTTAATACAAAAATGTCTGAAATATTTAAATTTACAACGTCTAAATGGTCATTGATTTCAAAGGTTTCTTCATTTAAGTAGATCCTTTGATTGATATAAAGTCAATCTATGTGAATTCAGTCTATTCGATTGGGAAGCTTAGAAAATTCTGTACTCAAATGAAAAAAATGCATTTTTAATTAAAACTACATCGATGCTATTGGCCTGATTGGGCTGCGGAGTCGTGAAAAAAAAATTCCAACTCCGACTCCCACTCCATCCGAAGTAATTTTTTAAGTCCGACTCCACCTCCACTCCAACACCATCTCCAACTTCGACTCTTACTTTATTTTGAATGCAGTATCTTTTAATTGGTTTATATGTATATTAGAAAAAAATTTAAAATTGTTTTATGTCTAAGTATTATGGAGTCGGAGTCGCAAGTTTTTATTGGAATATAATTATTACAAACTTGTTAGTTTTATACTTTGTTTAATATTGAATTTAATAATTTTAGATTAAGTAGGTTTTTGAATTTGTAACATAATGAAATAAAACTTCAAAGATTAGAGTTACATTTTTCTATAGTTTTTGTGGGTGCTGCGACACTAGCTCCGGCACAAAAACCTTAACTCCGACTCCACAGCCCTGCTTAAATGGATGTTCTTTTGGAAAAAAATTTTGTTAGCATGCGGAAGGATGGTCATTAGGGTAAAATTTCTGTTGGATTGAAAAAATTAAATGGTCAAACTAACCCTTTTTGTTATAATACGTGTATATGTGTATAATCCCTTCATTATCGGAATCAAATGGCTGGTCGTTTGCTTTAATGCGATTATACTTAAAAAACTTTCTATCGAATAATTAAACATATTAGAAAAATTTCTTAGTACGAGAGTACCTATTAATTAATTGAGATGTATCTGAATTTTTTGCTTTTAATTTATTGAGTCTGGGCATACTGAGTGTTTACAGATGACAACTGACTTTTACTGTTAAAAGTTTGACTTTATTAGCAATGACCTTTTTTTTAGAACGTTTTTTTATTTGAACTCGACTTAAGTTTTTTACAGTAACTTAAACATTTTGTCAGCGATAAAATGGAATTAATCTGTTAACGTTAAAGTGCCATGATTTTTAATGAAGAATTCTCAACCCTGTTCACTGTGAAATAACGAATTTAATCGTGAATGCATTACGCTGAGTAACAAAAGTCATCCAAAATCAGATGTTGTGCCAGAAAACATTGATAAATCAAGATAGTCATGAGACATTCCGCGATATTTCGACTACCTTGGACATTTTCTTGACGAACATGAATGGGATATGGCATACATTTTAAACTGTCATAAAGATTCTATCGCATTGGATTACGCTTATTTTGTCAAAAGCTCGAAAATATGAGCGTGTCAACTGAATTAAAAGAATCTTTCATTCTTTATTTATCAATAACAATTTAAATTAATTTTCATGTTGTAAAATTCCTTTCTTCATAAAAATAATTTAATAAAAAAAAATTTAATTTCATGAACTTAAGCCTAATTAAAAATATTACAAATTTGGATTAAAAACCATAAATAGTTCAACAAAATAACCACAATACTAATTATTGTTAAAGCTAAGGCACGATCTCTATGTGTACATTTGTCCTTCAAGTTGTGCTGAAAAAGGTCAACAGAAAAGAGAAAGACAAAGTGAAAAAACAAAAAAAAAGTAAGAAAAAACAGAAGTAAAGGACAAAAAAACATGTAAAATCAATTAAAATGGATAATCATTCAGGAAAGCAAATTTCGATCTACCAAATGTTAAAATACAATTTGGTTTAAGGATTGATGTTTGACTAGTGACGTCAGCAGTCGTCGATGGCTGCGAGTGTAAGACGGCAAATCCATCTGAGGAGATCGAGTGGTTGCGATCGAAACATGTCATGGTAACCTGCCGGCCAGGGTTCGAGCCCGAGCCACGTCAAGAATGAAAGATTATCAATAACAATTTTAATTAATTTTCATGTTGTAAAATTCCTTTCTTCATAAAAATAATTTAATAAAAAAAAAAATTAAATTTCATGAACTTAAGCCTAATTAAAAATATTACAAATTTGGATTAAAAACCATAAATAGTTCAACAAAATAACCACAATACTAATTATTTTTCAAATATATTTAACAATTTTCTTAATTAACATGTTTCTAAATTGTCATATTAACAATTCTGAACAAATTTCAAAATAAATACATACAATAAAATTTATTTTGTGTCAAAAAAAAAAAAAAAATAAAATCAATATGAATAAGTTTTTAACATTTTGGACTTAAATAAATAAAAGGCGAATAGATAGGCAGATTACTGAAAACCTGAATTAATCTTTGGGGTAAGTAAACTTTTTTTTGAACAATTAAGAGATTTTAACGGGTCTTTCGTTTATTTTAGTTTTCAAATACTAGTCGATAATTGTGTCAAGATTCCACTTTGAGCAGATGTTAAAACATTATTGTGCATCCAGTACCCATGTTCTGTAACTTTAGTGAGAACTTCTCGCATCGAAAAGATGTGAAACAAAATATTCCATCGTTTCTCGAAAAGTGAGAAAAAATTGTGTCTGTAACTCATGTCGAAAAATATCAAAAGAGATTACGTCGTTACGTTATAAATATGATAACATTGCACCCGAAGCCGATGTGACATTACAAACGTTGAGAACGCCAGTAACACATATTATTGACG
Source organism: Pollenia angustigena (assembly GCA_930367215.1). Classification (NCBI taxonomy): domain Eukaryota; kingdom Metazoa; phylum Arthropoda; class Insecta; order Diptera; family Polleniidae; genus Pollenia; species Pollenia angustigena. The sequence continues at coordinate 178,748,675 of OV884057.1, read as the reverse complement.
GCGACCAAAATTTACAAAAATTTAAAAATTTTCAACGACGGCAGCGAAAATACAACAGTCGGCTATACCAAATAATGTGAAGTGCGACTTCAATGTTTGTTGTTTGCAAACGAGCTTTGAAAAAAATCGTATATTTTATAAAAATGTAAAAAGCTAAATAATTAAGCAATGAAAAAATGTGCCCAGAACAAAATGTTATATTATTTTTCTTTGCATTTTGCTTTTTTAATTGTTTTTTAATGTTCAAAGCGGGAACTTTTCTCACTTAAATGTAACAGATACACTTTTTCTGTAAATTGGCGAGTAAGTTCCTTGCGTGACAGCTTATACTCGCCAAAAAAAGTTACAGACACAGTTTAGTGAGAAAAACAGCTGTTTGTTTCAATATAGAGCAATTCCATATGAAAGCGATCACCTTTTGGACGACCCCTCTCCGATTTTAAAATAAATAGTCTCAATCGATTGCCCATCAAAAAATAATGTACCTACATATTTTTTTTTTATAGTGACTGGTTTAGTGGTGGTGTACACCACTGTCATGTGACAAAATTGAAGAATTCTTCATAAGGGACCTCATTGAAAGTTGTTTAAAAAAACTACTAAAGCGATCACAACGAGCGATAGCTCGTTGGAAAGGTATTGAATCAGGCTTTAATTGAAAAATAAAATTTTCCTAATTTTTCTTAGAAATTTACCTTTAAATTTTCCCATGAAAATTAAATTTTCCGATTTTCCACAGAAGCTCCTAAATTTTCCGGCTAATTTTTTTTTTTTGGATTCCTCATAATTTTTGCTTTAAGAATCAGCAATAAAAAAATGGGCCCCGACTCCTTGTTTGGACAGGAGAAGAGCATTTAAGAGGCCACCTTGTTAAAAATACATTTTAAAAATTATTTTACAGTTAAAAATACATTTATGAAGAAAAAATCAATTTTTTTTTTAAGAGCCCCAAGTTGAGTGTGTAGTGAATATGGTCTGCCTGCCTTCACAATATCGGCTATAAATCCATGGATAATAGCAGCAGTGGCATGTAATGGCACACCAAACCCGACTGAGGCTACAGGTCATAAAATGTTTTGTAAATTTTTTAAATCACCAGGTAATAAATATTTCGCCTAAAATGACACGTGCAGAAAAAAGTCATAAAACACGGATTTTCCATAAATATGGCGAAATATTTATTACCTGGTAATTTAAAAAATTTGCAAAACATTTTATGACCTGTGGTCGGCTTATTGGCAGTAACCAATTAAGTCCCTCTTTAAAAAACATTTTATGACCAGTAGTTCACGCAAATTTTCCTATTAAAGAAAAGCAAATATCGCTTATTTTTGTTTACCTATTTTTTACCAAAAAATAAATATAAATACTTCACACACTCTGAGTCAAATTTCAGTTGAATACTAAACGTGAAAGTGTTATGGCCATTTTCTCATTAGGCGATTATCTTTTTTCCCAACGAAAAACTGCACATTAAAGAAATTTGGTTTTCTCAATGTCTCATTTGCTTCGTTTTAATCGCAAAGCTAACCGGCACTCATCTGCCAATTATTTATTTTCCTTTTATTTGCCGTACAGATAAATTCAATCAGCTGACTCCCATCTTTTACATGTATTTTGAGTGGCGTTGCCAGCTGAAAACTTTGTTTTTTATCGGTATATTGAGAAACCCAAAATCGTTAACGGACAGTTTATCGGTCCAATAAATTTATGTTGACATTAAGTAACAGACAGTTTTTCGATACATTGAGAAAATGGCCATTAAAGTGTTTTTTTTTTTTTGTAAAGTAAAGAGTGAAGCTGTAAAGACAATTTAAAGTAAAATGAATAAATTTTGCTGCAATCCGTTTAACAAGAGTGGACATCGTTCGAAAAAGTATTAAAATTAACTGGTGTTTCGAAGCGATACATGAATGAATTAAATATACAATACGGTGAAGAAGCAGAATTCATTTGCCCCAAGTGTAAAATCGATTTGTCTCAACAAGCAAATGCATTGAAACAAATGCAGCCACAATCCGAGAGTGAAATGACAAGTGAACAAAATGTTTCATCTGATAGTGAGGCAGACATTCCGATGGTCAATATTTCTTTGAGTCCTTTGAATGAGGCTATTACCACTTTAGGTGAAACGCCTATTAGAAAAAGAAAGTTGCGAAGTGAAACATACAGGAAAGAGAAAAAAGGCAAGGTTATGAGTGCAATCGCGACAATATTTGATGAAGGCTCTGATAACGAATGCAGTCAAGCAGATGACGTTGATGACGGCAAACAAATGATTGAGCAGTTGAAAAGAAAATTCAATTTAGCGACCACTTTTCCGGAGAAATATCTCATTTTATCTGTGCTGCCTCAATCATGGTCTATACGCAAGATTTCTGAACAGTTTTACATCGCGAGAAGAAGCAAAGAATTAGTTCGACAGAAGGGCATATTGGCGACTCCCACCAAGAAATTTGGCTCAAGGACCCTCAGCGAAGCAACGGTGAAATTGATTCAAGATTTTTACTGCAATGATGACAACAGCCGCGCCTGCCCAGGTACACGTGACTATGTTATCACACGTGAAGATGGAGAAAAAGTACACAAGCAGCGCAGATTATTATTATGTAATCTATCCGAAGCATACCATCAGTTCAATGAGAAATACCCAGCAGAAAAAGTGGGATTTTCTAAGTTTGCCATCCTACGACCAAAAGAATGCGTGCTGGCATTAGACAGGCACGGAACGCATTCAGTCTGCGTTTGCATGTTTCATCAAAACATCAAATTAATTTTCTTTCCATGCAAGAAATTGAAAGTATTTCACGGTGAAATTGAAACATATAGGGACCTCCTGTCGAAGTCGTTGTGCGCATACCCCACGGAAAATTGTCATCTGTCCAAATGCGACAATTGTCCGAAGATTGACGAGCTAGAAAAATATTTGGAAGAAAAGTTTGAACAGCTGTTAATTCAGGAGGTGCATTTCAAACAGTGGATAATTAGCAGCGGCAGATGTTCCCTTGAGACCGTGGTAAAGCAGATTCCGGAATTCATCGAGGAATTCGGATTCAAGTTGAATGAACTGAAGGCGCACCATTTCATATCCGAGATGCAATCGAAATTTCTAAAGGAAAGTAAGGAGAAATTAGCCCAAAATGAATTCATTGTGATAAGCGACTTTGCCGAGAATTACACTTTTCTCGTTCAGGATGAAATTCAGGCTTATCACTGGACAAACGACCAGTGCACGGTGCATCCTTTTTGCATTTATTTCAAAAACGAAGATAACGAACTACAGACCGTAAGCCTTGTTGTTGTCGCGGAGAGTTTAGCTCATAATTATGTGTCCGTTTATTTATTTCAAATGAAACTGTTTGAATTCTTAAGATCAAAATTCGATGCAATCGACAAAGTAACGTTTTTCTCAGACGGCGCGGCTACTCAGTACAAGAATAAAAAAAATTTTTACAATCTTTGCATAATTGAAGAAGAACAAAACTGCAAGGTCGAGTGGCACTTTTTCGCGACGTCCCACGGTAAGGGCCCATGCGATGCGTTAGGGGGAACCCTAAAACGCATGGCGACTAAGGCAAGTTTGCAAAGGCCATATACTGACCAGATCTTAAATGTACAACATTTGTTTTCGTGGATTCAAAGCAAGGAAATTGCCATTAACACAGTTTTATGCACTCAAAAAGAACACGATGCCATGGAGCGACGAATTCAAAACAGATATAATAATGTCAAAACTATAACTGGAACGCAAAAGTTTCATTGATTCATACCAAATATTTCTTATATGTCAATTAATGTAAAGCGGTACTCTTCGTCTGCCGACGTGCTAAATTTAAAGTTACTTTAATTTTATAATAATGCCAAGACAATTGAAATTTTTAATAAATATTGTAATTAAGTATAAGCAGCAAAATAAGAAAGATTTTTTCTTCATAAATGTATTTTTAACTGTAAAATAATTTTTAAAATGTATTTTTAACAAGGTGGTCTCTTAAATGCTCTTCTCCTGTCCAAACAAGGAGTCGGGGCCCATTTTTTTATTGCTGATTCTTAAAGCAAAAATTATGAGGAATCCAAAAAAAAAAAATTAGCCGGAAAATTTAGGAGCTTCTGTGGAAAATCGGAAAATTTAATTTTCATGGGAAAATTTAAAGGTAAATTTCTAAGAAAAATTAGGAAAATTCTACTTTTCAATTAAAGCCTGATTCAAAACCTTTCCAACGAGCTATCACTCGTTGCGATCGCTTTAGTAGTTTTTTTTTTAAACAAGTTTCAATGAGGTCCCTTATGAAGAATTCTTCAATTTTGCCACATGACAGTGGTGTACACCACCACTAAACCAGTCACTATAAAAAAAAAAAAAAAAATATGTAGGTACATTATTTTTTGCTGGGCAATCGATTGAGACTATTTATTTTAAAATCGGAGAGGGGTCGTCCAAAAATTTGCCAATTTTGATCGTTTTCATATGGAATTGCTCTATATGGCATTTTTGTTTCATTTCACACATTTCAATCGAAAAGTTTCTCGACGCGAGAGTTACAGAATATGGGCACAATTCTCAGTCTGAATAAGTATGCTAAAATAATTGTTTATGGTGTTTGTGATGTAGTTTTTAATATATATTTCAATAAAAATTAATCAAATAAATAATGTAAATGCATTTCTTTCCTTTAAAAGGCAGTAAGCTAGTTCTTCACAAAATTTTTATTAATATGACAAATTCGTAATTAAAATTTGTATATAATTGTTAACCATTATTTTATTCAATATAACAATTTCGTTGTTAAAACTATTTACAATTTGAATTAATAAAAGTATTTTTTATATTTACAAATTCGGTTGTTGGTGCCTTTTCAATTAAAAAATTAATTGTATTGACGAATTTGGTATTCAATATGACAATTGATTTGTCGTAATTTTTTTCTGTGTATAATTTTAAACGTCCGATGACACGTGCAAGCACTTGGAGTTGTCAAAGCTCATAAATCAATACCAACACTTATATATTGTTACATACAATGATAATTAAGATATCTTAAATAACATTTTAATGTTAATTCCTCAGCCAGATATTTTGGCAGAAACAAGTTTAATTTGACAGCCATTTATTCTGTTAGCAAAGCCCAAAAGATGAATAATGTCGAAATGGTGTGGCGTTTATCCTCAATCTGAGTACTTGGATTGAACGAACTGAGATCTTAGGCCAAAATTCTTAAAAATGCGTGCTGTACAAAATTGGGACATTAATTTTCCGGGATTAGATCTTCATCCATGGTTATCAATAAAAAGAACATTTACAAAAAAATTTTTTTAAGAAACGCATTTCTTATAAAAGAACATTTAAAAAAAATGTTGCCCCCCCCCCTAGATTTTATCCTGGATACGCCCATGTATTCGTGTATTGTCATCGGGAATATGTATGCCTGCAAAGTTTAATCCATTTGCGTTGAGTAAAAGGAGGTCAAAAAAGCATTTTGCCAAAAAAAATAAGCCCCCCCCCCTAGATTTTATCCTGGCTACGCCCATGTATTCGTGTGTTGTCATCTGGAATATGTATTTCTGCAAAGTTTCATCCATTTGCATTGAGTATAAGGCGGTTTAATTAACGTTACAAGATTTGATTTTCCGAAGTGAAGCTAAAGAAAAGGTTTTAAAAAGAGTTCCTAGATTATTTTAGATCATTTAGAATTTTTCGTTTATAACTCTTAAGATCACAATTTATCATTGGATGAATATTTCATTTTAAGCTCTAAAGTTAATTTTATTAACTGATACAGGTAAAATTCTTAAGAGATTTGTATATGAGATTCGTTAAAATAGTGTTATAGACGAATAAGAAGTTTTTTTTATATAATAATTAAATTTAAATTTAACAAGCCCTTTTGCTAGACTTACATGCAAAAGTAACTGCTTGGCCAACCTCATTCCCGAACAACAGCAATGTTTTTCGCAGAACGATATGGGTGAACATGCACTTCGATACATTTGGTCTTTTATACTGACCAAAAAAATTACGAAGTGCACGTAAAAGGCTTCAACAATCTTAACGCGCCACTCAATTGTGACCGCTAGAGTCATTTAAATTTCGCTGCATATATTCATTCGATCAACATAGTCCGTTTTGTCTGCTGGCATGCACATAACCAGGACGTTTTTTTCAAGATTGCAATCGATTGGGTTGACTGCTGTCCTTACTAGTATTAATTACATCGCTATTCTATTACGTTGACGTATGTCTAAAAGGAACTATGCCTATAATACTTTTTTCATTTCATATGTAAATTCTTATGAAACTTCAATTCCAACATTATTTATTATTTCTTTCTCACTAAAATATTTACCACCCAGCAAATCTGTCAACTTTTAACAACTTTTAAAATAAATCACTAGCAACGAGTATTCCGTCCACACATTTATTTCAACAACAGTTGCTGCCTCTGTCACATTGTTGTTAGTGGCCCCACACAATAAGCTGTCAATGCTAGACACGTAAATAGTTTACATATGTCCCGATGATTTCATCAATTTTCACTCAATTTATTTAAGAGGAAGTGGATTTCTGTGTCACTCATTGATTCGTGTGCTCGCTCAATCACTCAATTGAACATAAGTCATTGATGTGAAGAACACCGCACTAAATAAAATCCTAGTTTTGCGAATATATTGGAATTTTAATTTTTGTATGTAAATAAAAATGCGTAGTTCTGATATTTATACAAACAAGTATGACCACCCAATATGCATTTTGGAAAAATATACACTTCTGGAAAAATTAACACAAAATATTTATGCACATTTTTTAAATGCACTTTATCGAACCTTGAATTTTAAAATCCCCGCAATCAGTTTTGATTTTAAAAATATTTTTGTTGAGTGTGGAGGATGATGATAGTAGAAGAAGAAGTCTGGATAGTTGGGGTTGGTTTACAAGTACATATTTATAAACCTATTTTTGTATTGTTAAAATAGATGTGTAGTATGCGCTACATGATGGTGATTTAGAACTAAAGATTTAGAACTAAAGAAGTACAAATTTTACTTAAGGTTTAAAACGAATTGTATGTTCCATTTTCAGGTGATAAAGGCAATAAAAAACATCATGATTTTTTTGTTCTGAGTGACATTTCAAAAAAAAAAAAAAAAATGGGGCGAACAATTTTATTGGTACAAAATTTTTTCGTAAAAAATGTCAGGGTGAAAGGGGTCATTTACACAATGTCTTTTCAGACACGTCTGTTTTCATTTCTAATAGTCAAATACATTTATACATTAGAGTGACTCACCAAAAAAAGTGCTCGAACTTTTGAACTCTGGACTTTTTTAAGATGACATTTTAAATATTTCGGCTCCAGCTTTGACCTCTCGTGAGCTGGACCAGTTTGAAAAAAGGTATATTTTTGCATGTTTCGTAAATTTGATAATCTGTTTCCTTACCAACATATGCATATTGGGTATCGTAAGAAAGGTTTTTTAAGGCGCGTCCAACTGTTTATACAATTTGGTCAAGGACGACCATCCATGTCGTTTTTTAAGGATTTTCTGTAAAAAAAACGGTTTTTGAACTTTTTGTTCGGGGTTGTTTGTAATAAAAGTGCAAAATTAACATATTTTTATCTTTAGTCGATTTAATTAAAAACGTGTCTCAGCTTTTTTTTTAAATTCGTGCTAGTTCGCTTTTAGACAAAAATGCAATGGGGTGGTAACCCTTCGTTTTAAATGGGTATCAAATTTTTTCTTTTGGCAAGTATATCATCTTTGTATGTAAATAATTCAGATTTTTGCAAATTAGATGCATTTTATACGGTTCTTTTATACTTTTTGTTTAGTCTTTCTTATAAGAATAATCATTTCTTAGAGAATTTTTTTTTCAGGAAAAAATTTTTATTAAAATTCGAGGGTAAAAATTTTTTTCCAACAAAAAAAAATTTTGGAGAAATTTTGTTTTAGGTACATCATTTTTTACCTTTATTTATTCCACTTGGGAAAATAAGGATTTTATAAGCAAATTCGAAACTCTTCTTTCAGGACACAAAATTGTAATTTCATTAAACGATTTATTTTGTATTTAAGCTCTTGCACCACCGTTCTGTACTTGGAGTTCTTTGGAAGACCTGAGCGTCGGCTACCTTGTAAGTTCAATTCCTTCTAGTTTTTGTTATGCTTTCAAAATGTGTGGCTTATCCATTACCACTTTTGTCTTGCTATTTGGCGAATCGTGGGCTCTCCATTTGATGATTAGGTTTGGCCAAAAGATGCGGCATATTATTCGTAGACTTTTGTTAATAAATACTTGTAATCTTCTAGCTTAAATGTTTGTCCTCCTAGCTATAGATGTCTCACTTTCATGCAGCAATGTGGATTGTACACAAGCATTGGAAATACGTATCTTAGAATTTTTATTCAGCGTTCCAAAAGTTGACTCTGCTTGATTAACCTGAGTGACACGTCTTCTTTCACACCACCATCTAAATATATATTGTGGTTTTGATAACAATTTTGTGAAAAAAACCAAAATTTATTTTTTAATACCTGAAAAGTTACTTTAAGGAAACAACAATGATACTTTTTCGTAGCTGCGTATTTGAAAAACTGTCAGATGTAAATTTATATCCTATTGTATTATGCTTTTTATATGCATTGGTTGTATCTTAGCAATATCTTCTTCCAGCCCAACTGCACTTGACAGCGCAACCAAATCATTCACTTTATTCTGCCTATCACTTAACTTGCATGATCTAAGACATATATCGTTATCGAGATCCAAATCTCTTTAGATGCCTCTGAAGATCTTAAACGATGCCCTTCTTCCTACCTAACTTTATCATAATATCATTCAAAATAACGGCGAACTCAAATGTTGATAAGGTGATAAAGGGCACTATTGTTTTTCATTAGTGTTTGTCATGGAATACTCACTGGTTATGTCGAACTTGTCGTATGGTATTATTATACATAACTAGCTGGCCCGGCAAACGTTGTTTTGCCACACAAATTATTTATTTCAGATGTAACAGTGTCTGCTAGCCAAATTTTAAGAAAAAATTATAGGCTATTCAATGCCCTGTCCTCTTTCCGATGTTACAGTGTATGCATGCCAAATTTTAAGTAAACCTTTTGATTAGTTGAGAAGATAGAGGGAGGGGGAGCTTTTACCCCTCTTGCTCTATTTTACGCCCTAAATAATAAAAACTATAGGCTACAGTTCTTTTCAACTGTAACGCTATTTGCCTGCGAAATTTCAAAAAAAAATCGGTTGATTAGTTACAAAGATATAGGAAGGGGGAGCTTTTAGCCCTCTTACCCTATTTCATTAGTTTAGAAGATTGGGTATTGGGAGCTTTTACCCTTATTGCAATATTTTGCGCCCTCTAGCGATATAAAATATACTCTACGACCTATTCTCATACCTAACAAATACACATACAAAATTTCATAAAAATTGGTCAAGCCGTTTCAAAGGAGTTCAAAATGGAGGGTATTTTGTTGATATTTGTATGGGAATATAAATACATGTTTCGGAATGAATGCAGTGTTCACTAATGGCGATAACTCATGAACCAATACACATTTGAAGACCGTTGAAACCTTGGTATTGAAGTCACCTTCCACGTGAACTTTACAGAAACAAAATTGGTTCACGCATTTCAGAGAGCATCAATTACTAACATAATGCAACTTATTTTTATATATATAGATAATAATAATAATAATAATCACCCTTATTGTGTTTGGCGTATTTAAAATACGCCTACGACTGTTTGGTAATAGATTAAAGAGAACGTGAACTTTTTTCCTTTAATCTATTACCAAACTGTCGTAGGCGTATTTTAAATACGCCAAACACAATAAGGGTGAATGCCTTGTTCGTCGTCTGGTTGATTACGCGCTGCTTCTGCACTGGGCATAGGCTGTCTATTAGTTGTTTCCATCTTTTTCTAAGTGCTGTTAGGTCCTTGAGATTACCAATGTTGTTAAATGTATGTCCTAGGCTTTACTGTCATTTGGTTAACTTCTTGCAATGTGGCCGACCACCTTTCCTGCTACCCTGTTTGTTATAGTCAAGAGGGTGATTACATATTTCAATATTGATGTCATTTACTTCTGCTCTTGCCCAAAGTTGTTCGTTTGGGTACTGTATGAGGCCAAAAGATTCTAGGTATTCTTTGAAGACATCTGTTAATAAAAACTCTTAATTTATTATTAATATCCTCGGTAACGAACCATGTTTCGCATCCTAAGAGTAATACAGCTAGGACACATGATTTAAATATTTAAATTTTCGTCCTTGCGCTGTATGTAGAAGAGTTCCAAACCTTTTTAAGATGTTTGAAAGCTCCAATTGCTTTTCATATTCGACATCTCCAACTGTACCATCATCCTCAGTTACGACACGGCCCAAATATTGGAATTCATCGACACTATGGACAGGTTTCTGGTGAAGTTTTAATGGTCATACAATTAAGAGTTAAGGAGGATATTCTTTGATTTTGACAAATTAAGTTTAAGGACAACCTTACTTGATTTTTTTTTAATTTTTCCCTTTTTTGGAAAATAGTTTGGTAGTTATTTATTTTCATTCGGGAATTTGTTGTTATTTGAAATTCTTATATTTAGTTAGGCTTGAGCTCACCAAATTTAATTTTCATTAAATTATTTTTACTTAAGGAAGGAATTTTACAATATGAAATTAATTAAAATTTAATGATAATTTTTTATTCTTGGCCGAGCTGACCCTCGAACTCGGATTGAATTTACGTTTCGATAATTACCACATTCTCATTATCGGAATTCTTTCCGTTCTACCCTCTGCACCACTTTGGTGCCTGCCAGCCGACAGTCAAACATCAATCTTTAACCAATGGTATTGGTGGTTCGAAATATGCCGTAATTAATTACAATTTTTCAATTTTATTTGCATGTTTCATTCTTTTCTTCCGTTTTTTCGTTGTTTTGAATTTTTTTTATAGGTTTTCGAACAAAAGATTCGGTATATAAATATTTGTTGGTATTAAAATAAAATTCTTAGCGCATAAGAGGTAAGCCTGAGGGATAAGTAACACTACGTGGCAGTTTTTTGACCAAACTATGAAGTCAGAATTGTCAAAAGTAGAACAGTTTTCGAGATACACCAAAATAAGCGTTATTTGTGTTTTAAAAAAGGTGATGTGACTTAAATGCAAATATATACTAACAGGATTATGTATTTCTTTCTTTTAAGTGAACTGTAATAAAATTACTAAAATAACCATGGATTGTTTCTGAAGATTAAACAAGAAATGACAGAATTACAGTGTACAAAATTTCAAACTTCATGAAAAATTTGATGATTTTTTGCAACTTTGCTCTTTTCAAGTTATTTTTTTTAAACCATAAAGTTTAAATAAGAATAAGGTGCCAAATTCATTTGGTCCCGACTTTGTTAAAAATTTGTGACACAGTGTAATTTAAAACAAGTCCGGAAAACGACCTACTTATGCGATTATTCTCAAAATTTGAGCACTTAATCTAATCTAATTTATTAGAAACTTCCAACGATCTTAGTAAAGCTTCTTTTGCTTAATTTGAATATCTCAAACATATCAATTGAACTCTCTATGATTACCACCATCTGAAAACATAATTTTTTTCCTAAATTAAAATGTCCAACTACAACAACAAAATTAACTACACAAGAGGTTTGTAGTTTAATGAGAGAAACTACCAATCAAATTTCTGAATTTGAAATTTTAAAAGTCTGACAATTAATTTTTAAAGCTTTTCTGAGTTCTATCAAGCCAAAGCAAAAGAAACCAGATATCCGATAATTTGCCTTTAACTATTATGCTATGCGTAACACCCGAAATGACTCACTAAACATACACCCCCATATTTAGAGGAGCAGGCACTTACTAACTAAGTCTTTAGACAACATCATCAATACATTTAGTATGAGTGTATTGCTTTAGTCGTACATGCACTAAGAAAAGATAAATAAATAAAAATAAAAAGAAAAACAACAGATCAAATCCAAAATGCAAAAAAGACAGAAAACATGAACAACGCATTTGGAAAATTTAAATAAATCCTTCAGAGCTTCATGCAATCAGAATACATGTGGCAGCCACGTAATGGTTAAACAAACTAGTACACAGTATGTTGCAAGCAATATTTTAACCAAGTAAGTGTGTGCGTGCGTATGTGTGTTTGTATGCAAACATGTTTGTAGTAGTTTTGTATACAATCCAATACGTGTAGGTGCATTCAGCAGCAGAAGCAGTAGTTTGTAGCAGTCGTTCCTTTTCGTCGTTGTCATAGTTACTCATGTTGGTAGTTTGTTTGGTTGTATACCACAAATGTGCATTATCAGATGCATGCAACCACGTTTTGTCCAAGGAAAAGCATCGCTGGCAGTATATTTTCGTAACAATAAGGATTGTCGGTATTGTCTTTTTGTTGCTGTTGTTGTTGTTGTTAACGTTCTTGTTTTCATTTTATTTAACTTTGTTTGCTAAACTAGAGGTGCTTTTTATGGTAGAGATGTGTTAACAATAGATTTGGAATTGTTATAACCAGAGTATAGACTACTTCTATTATGCAGGCCATTCACACATTCAAACGAGTGGTCGGACTTTAAAAGCGAAAGCAGATTCCAATTGTGGGAAAACAACAATGACCATACAATATGTACTATTGTTAAGCCAATTTTCACATAGACAAAAAAAAGCTGGGTTGGTTGTTGGGATTAAATCATTTGTTGTTTTGAAGTTCAACTAACTTTCAAAACTTCTAACACAATTGCCATTCAATTATTTAGACATTTTACTACTTACGTTAAGAAGTCTGATTATCTTTGACTATTTTTTTTCAGCTTATGTTAGAAGGCGGTAAGGCTGTATTTGTTTTTAGCGGTAGTGATGGCCATAGTCGGTGCTTGGAATATTTGAGTTTGAGTGCAACTCGACAGCAACTGGGTATACAGGCTGGTTGGTATGCTGGCAATGATCGGTACTTTAGGTTGCTGTGTTGGGAAAACAAATAAACGACGAACGTCATGAATATAAATTCAATGTAACATTAACAGCACGTTTCATATGCAAACAATATGCACATGCATGCAAGCTAGCATGCACTCATGCATGGATACATACATACACACAAACATGTGTGAATAACGTAAGAGTTGAATTTGCCACCACTATAACCATCACCACCGACGCCGCCAGCACCAGCACCATCAATACTATCATCAACAACATCATCTTCATCAGCGCCACTAGTCTATAATCTGCAAAAAATTAACAACAAAAAGAAGAGACACTAAACAACAACATTGGTATTATCCCCATCATCATCAGCAGCATCGTTATACCAACTGATTTTTTTTGCTCTTCTCCTTCATCATCATCTACTTCTCAGGGTATAAGTGCCAGTTGTCGTGCCACTTAAGCATGCATGCCAGAATAACAACAACAACTACTACGACAACAGCAGCAAGTTTGTGTGCAAACACATCTGGTCCATAACAACCATGCGACCATATTTCACGTACATTTTCAACCAACCAACCAACCAATATCATCATCATGCTAATACAGCCTACGCCAACTTGATTCGTAAGTTCCACAACAACTCGTGTAAATATTCTGATGATGTCGTTTGCGATTTTAGCTGAAACTGAAAATCTTAACGCTTTGCAAATTTCATTTGCATGGTACAAAAGTTTAAAGTTTACACTTTGTTTCAACATTCACTTGCTTTGTTTTGCGTATTCAACAGGGTGACCAAGTGATATGTAGTAGAAGAAGGTTTCAATAATATTTGTTAGCTAGTTGGAAAAATTTTTTGAAGTGAGTTGATTAGGTTTATATAAATTGGTCCTTGACACATCAATTAAGCCAGGAGTATATACAATATTGCAAGGATGACATCAACATTTCTACAGCCATTAAATTATTGCGATTTTGCTTTAAAATCGTTTGAACTTGTCATCTTGTGGGTTGATAGAGTTGCAGAGACGTTTGCTTTATTATATTTAATAAGAAAACATTTAAAGCAAGAGAATGGAACTGCTTTAAGCAATTAAAGCTGTCGTAAGTAGTTTTATTAAGTTGGAAGAAGGGGGGCTCGATCCCAGCTAGCATTTTCAATCGTTTAGGAGTCTACTGCGTATCTCATAAAGAGTGTTTTTAATGAACTGTTACATGGTCTGAATTCTTCCATAACACACCGAAAGTCACTTATATTAACTATGAATGAAACAATTTGTTTTTTAATTTTATTTTTTCTTTTTACCCACTAAAGCCTGGTACTCTGTTCAACATTTCACGTGAAATGCTGTCAAAACGCATATGAATAAAACTTATGCGGAATATCTATGAAATAATGTTCAAAGAGTTGTACTCTGTTCATTTTGTGAAAAAGTTTAGAAATGTTTCTGGCAACATTTTTTTACAACTGCGAAATAAAGTAAGCTGCACTTATTTCACGTGGAATTTTAATCAAAAGCAAAAATGGATGAACTGGTTAATTAATAAGAAATGAAAAGTTAATATAACACAACCGGTAACAGTTTTTTATCCATATTTACTTTCTTTTTTATTAAAAAAAATTATTTTTAGTAAAATACATGTGGGGTTTATTTACATACGCAAAACAATGTCGCATACTTTGCAGGAATAAAATCGGCAAATTGTACAAACTCGCATGATAGATAACATCGATACTGCAGACAAGCCATAGGGCTTAGCGGGATGTAGCATTAAGAATGAAGTGTACTTTATTAAATTAACTTAAATAAAAAAAAAAAAAAAATGTCAAAATTTTCGTGTGAAATAATAAATGTTGCTCAACATTTTTCACAAATTTGAACAGAGTACTAGGCTTTACAACTACAATTCGAGTCGGAAAGAACCCAACCAATTGTAGGGGGATGTAAGAAAAGATAAACTCACTGTTTATTGTTGGTGTTTTGTTTAAGCTTTGATATTGGTTCAAGTAAGATTTTGAGTGTTTAAAATTCTTATTCGCTTTAGGGTTTTATTTGTATAATATTTTTAGCTTTTCTTAAATCTTTGGAAAAGGTTTCCTGATGATCTGGCCTAAGCAACCGGTGAAATGCGCATAGAAGCTAGCTTTCCCTCAACAATAAATTTCAGTGTATTTATCAAATATGAAAAATTGGGAATTTAGCACGTCATACAAAAATCTTGATAATAAATTTTGTATTCCCGTAAATAACTTTGATTATAAAGGGAATTTTTTATGATGTATGTAGCCGCAATACACTCGCACTTTTTCACTAACACACACTTCTGGTACTTTCAGCCAATCGGCTGTTTTTTCGATTTTTCGTTGATAATACGTATACTCTACTTGCAAGAAAGTACTTTCACGTGTAAACTTTTTTTTATTACTGTTTTTGGAACTTAATCATAATTCTTATAAATGATATTAACAACAAAAAATAAAATTAAATTTTTTCTTTAACAGAATGTTAACAAAAACCAAATATTAACAGAACATCCTTTATTATTGTCCGACAAATTGGGCTGGCAAACGTTAAAATGCTTACATGGATTAAACACTAATTGCCTTTCCTTATGGCAGCAAATTACGCATAATAGAGTTTCTTTATGGTTATTACTGTTTTTAGTACAATTTTCTTTTAGATTTTCGTTTTCAAACTCATTTTCGTTTTCAAACTCACCATCGGATGCACGGAATTCATTAATGTTGTTCTCTGCAATCAAGCAGTTTTCAATTTTTGAAAACTGTGTATGTGTTTCCATCAAAGACAATTTATTTTGATTTAGTAAGCGAATACGTTTGTAAATAAAATTGTCACGTTGTTCATAACTACGTTTTCTCGGTTAACATAACACAGCATTACCAGACATTGCTTTTAAATAATCCATATATTTATTTAAATCGATATCTAGTAAAACGTCCAACACGTTAAAAAAAATTTACAATCAGAAATATGGCTTTATGTCTCATTTTCGGAAAAAATTGATGGCGTTAAGTCCCATTATATTCAGACTTAATGACATATGCTCTTATGTCTCAATTGAATGGGACTTGACGCCATATGGCTTTATGACACCCCACCCTAGATAACAGTTGCCGGCAATTGCACCGTTTATCCCCAATAAATGCCCATTTCGGCTACTTCTATACATAAGTGATTCAAAATTTCTACCTTGACCTGGTAGAGTGATCATGAAGCACTTTGTCAAGTCAATGTTATACTTTCACTTAAATAACGTTCCATATAGAAAAGACAAACTGACCAATAAAAAAATGCTATCAAACTACTCAAACGATTAGGCAAACTATCACTATTCCTTGTATAGAAGTTTATTTCTCCTATCACGTCCTTCGAAAAACCCTTAAATAGATATTTCTAGTACCTTGAGCAGCCAAAATTCTAATCTCAATCAAAGAAAGTTAGGAACATTTTCCATGGCAGCATGATACTGAATAAACTAAAGGATGTGACAATGTTATAAAATTACCGATTTTTAATTTGAAGTGCAATGCATGAGTCCAAGCTTAATTTACAAAGTACAGATATTCACAAAAATCTGATAAGAAAACTTGCTGCCACTCATTAGAGATTTATAATGCATGATACCTTCGATTAAAACTGCCTAAGATTCTGGCAAATAATTTGTAGCTAAAAAGGCTTTCGTCGCAACATATCTTGGGGGGATCATATAAACAGCTTGCGCATATAAGTTTAGCGATCCGTCGAATTTAGAGATCCATATCACCTGATCTTCGTGGATTTAAAAAAAGATTTCGATTAAATCTACCAATCTTCTATATAGAAGGTTCTTAATTTTAAGGATATGCCCCCCAAAATCCTACCTTTAATCGAGGCTCTCTATGATGTCTGGTACTCCATGAAGGCTTAAAAAGCCTGATACATACTGGTTTTAGACAGGGTTCAGTGTGTGTGCTTGTGGTGCTTCATCTTGTAACGGGAAAATCCATCCCATATGAAGGCGGTATAAACCTAGATATCTCGATCGCACTGCATGATCCACACTATGCGTACGACATCTCCATAATTTCGCAAAGCTTTTCCTAAATGCAACAAAAGCTAGACATGATTGGGACAAACACTGACAAAGTGGGAAGTGTAGATAAATACCTCAAAAACGAAATCGATGCATATCAATACTGACATTTACCGTTCATTCAAATCTCGAACACGTAAACGAATACCTCTATCTGCACTCCTTGATTGATAAATCTTGAGGATGTGCGGCTGGCATGCAGTAGAACATTGTTCGAAGTTTGTTTTTGTTTTTAATATTATTTTTTATGCGAACGATGACGTTCGAAATCCATGAACAGGCTGTAAGTCAACGAAGCAAGTCAGCAAGTCAAGTTTTCCGTATGCTGAACAAAGTATGGAAATCATCAAATATATCCCGCCGTACCAAAATGAAAATCTTCAACCCCAAAGTGAAATCAACACTACTTCACGGCTGTGAAACTTAAAACCTTTCTACAAACGACGCATTATGAAAGAGATGAAAACACTTCGATGTTAAAGCAACAACTTTGACTTTATTGTTAACTTCTTTACAATTTTATTGCGTAGCTGGTCACCTTTTTATCAGTTTCCTAGCATGTATTGCATAAACATATAAACGTACATAAATGTACATGTATTTAATATTCTCTTGATGTTGTCTGCAACTGGCAATCGTTGGTGTTACCACAATTATAATGGCTTATGCCATTGACGCCAACACCGCCAACAAAACTAAACACACAACAAGACACATTTTACTCGTACATACAATCATACTTACAGTCAGTCATTCAGCCAGTCGTGTCTTTAACATGTTTTGCGACTAAAAAAAACAGCCACAAAGAAATAAAAACTAAAAATATTTTTACAAACCAACAAAATTCGTGTAAAGGATTTGCATAAAATATAAAAAAATAAAATGAATTATAACAAAAACATGTACGTATATACGCACAATTTCCACAGTTGGTGGCATTCACGTCATTTCAATATTGCAAGTATCTATATGTGAGAGTTGTGTGTAACTTGTATAATAAAACTGGGCTCACGACAGCCATAGTAACCACACAACAACAACAAGAACAATTTGCAAAAAGAGCTGGAAACGAAAAACGAGAGACATATACATGCATAACCACCAGAAGCTTGAAATCCTCTACATTATTGCTTTTTTTGTGGCAAAAAATATCATCTTCTTCATATGGATTAACGTAAATATCAACCACTTCAACGTATTCGTCATCATCAGCATCTTCATCGTCACCCGTGGCAAAAACAGCACCACCATTGATGACGACGCAACGAAGACTTCAATGATAAATTTGATGATGGTGATGCACTTAAGTTACCTCAAAATTCGCGTAAATTTTCACTTGTTTTTACCTCGTTTGCAAATTTATTTTTGGGTGCAAGTAAACCGTCGCACGGTGCACAGTGGGGCTAGATGGTTAACAAAACGATGAACACTAAGACATTTGTAAAATTGACATATGTATGTGTGTATAAAGAAAGCTTTAATGCGAAAATCCTTTTTTGTGAAAAAATCCTTTTACAAAAATAACTTTTTCTACATCCAGCTTTTAATGGGTCTTACTAAAAAGTGCTTTTAAATCATTTTAGAAAGCTAAGCTTTTAGAAATGCAATTAAGAGGTTTTAAGAAAAGCGAAAAAATATAAGGGTTTCTTATAAAAAAGCAAACAATTTAAAATTAAAGCCTTTAACCAAAAGAACTTTTAAAGATTTTCTTAAAAACAGCTTTACGCAAAATAAAATTTGTTTCTCGAAAACTTTTTCTAACTTTTTAAGCTGCTTGTGGGGTAAAGAAAACTCGTTTTTATTTCGCAATGAAAAATGTCTCTTTAGATTTACTACATACATGCCACACTGTAATATTAAATAGAATAATAAAAATGCAAAATCTGAAGTAATTTACAAAAAAATTTTAAATTCATAATCGAAATGATGGAATTTCGGTCTGGTTGTTGGCCTCCCGAAGTAATAACAGGATGGTAGCGGTTATTCTCAAGATCGCGGTTTGGAAAAAGTCAATTTTCCACCTTTGTAGTGAAGTTCAATCTGCTGGCGGATTTCCCTAGGTGTTTTTGCTGTGTGTTTTGGTTACTTTGACATATGGGGGTAGATGCAGTCTTCAACCACCATGAGATTAGGCCGTCAAGGCTGGTAAGTGCTCAACTGCACACTTAAGAGATTGTAATTCCGCTAATAAAAAGCCTGTCATTTCCGTCATCTATATTCGGCCATTTTGTTTATTGACGATACCATTGAACTTGGAACTCAATTATTTTAGTTCGTTGTGAAATCGTGTACAATTCCGTAATCTTTTTTCCATTCCGTTTTAATAAAGTTCTACAACATTAAAATTCCTTGGTTTTTTTATTTTGTCCACGTTGAATCTCTACCCCATTGTGCATTGTTTCCTTAACGCTTCTTTTAATCTCCCTACCAAATCTTCTTTCTTAAACACAGGGATTCATTTTTATTTTACGACTTTTCAAACCTCATTTTGTTCTTGCAAAAACTTGCATTATTTGCGTATTTTTGCTTATTTTTCATGTTTTTTAATCTTTGTTCGCACTTATCAAATAGCTGACCTCCTTCACGTAACCACTAATTTTATTAAAAAATTGTTTGCTTTTGCAAAACGTTTTATAGATCAAAGATCATTTAACAGTGATTACATTACATTATTCAATTATTTTTTACAAAAAAAAAAAAGATAAATAAATCAAAATTGTCAAAAATAAAGCTAAAGTTTTATCCAATTAGTGGTCACGCTTTTTTTCGGATATATCGTAAAATATTTGATAGGTGTGAACATACCTTTAATAAAATTGATGCTGGTTGTTATATTTTGCCTTTCAGTAATAAATGTAGAGTTATTGTCTTGAGAGGAGTTTCTCTTCCTACTCATCTTCATCTTCATCTTCTATGTTCTTGTTTCTTTTAGTCTGACCCCACAAAACTCTGCATGATGTTGGTGGCGATGGTGGCGGCGGCGTCTGTTTTATTTGCTGGCCACTCACTCACCACTGAGTGGTGTCTGTTTGTGTCAGTATCCTTTTTCTTGATTGCCTGATGCTAAATGTACTGCATCTACATACAGTTTTTGTACACCTGGGGTATTTTTGATTACTTTATAGAGCAAACATAAAGAAAGACAGACGGACGGAAAACCCCCAATGAAAGTTAAATAGACAGAGGAAAACGCAAAAAGACAGTTGGATAGACGGACGGACGGACGGATGGATGAACACAATGCATGGGTGCGTCGGCAATAATCATCATGAACATTTTTATTGATTTCCTTTGGATACTTGTTTGATGTGAGGAGATGTTTTTCTTTAATTTTGGGAGGGAAGCTGATGTTGTAAGTTATTACGTTAACAACGTGTAATTTCTTCTTCTTAGCCGTACTTAAATTCTTTATAAATAATTTTAATTTATGATCATTAGCTTAAGTTTAAAAAAAGAGGGGAAAAATAATTCATATGTTTAGTGGCATACGTTTGTTGGGGGAGATTGTCAGGTGTGAATGTAACGTAAGACAAAAAATGTGGTATAATTGAGTTATGGAATTCTTAAATGGGAAATTAGCTGTGCTAAATCTTGCAATTTTGTTTTTAAATAAATGTTAATTTTTTCGTGGGAAAGATTTTTTTTTTATTAAGGTTTATGGAAAATGCAATGCCACGTAAGGGATTGTTCCCAGGATATCTACTTGCTAAATTAAAAGTCCTTTAAGCTTCTGGACCAAATCTTATATACCCTTCACTAGATTACATGACATGGGCATTGTCGTGACGTAGCATATTTGTTTAGACGCAAGGTAAACTAATAGGTCGATTTCGCTGATATAGAGAATATTTTAGCTTTATTTCAGCAACTTGCTTGTACCTTAAACCCTACACGCAAATATAAAACACGGATGTGGTAAACATATTCTAAGAGCAATATAATGGGTGATTTTTTAAGAGCTATAGGAAAGTTTAAAAAAAACACATCAAATTCAGGAAAATGCATGAAATCTTTATTTGAATCGATAGTACGGTCCATATAATTTAATGTTTGAAGATTATTTCATGCAAATGTTGAGCGTGACTGCGCCTCAAATGGTCCATCCGCTTAGTCCAATTTTGGCATACTCTTTCCAACATTTCGGCCGGTATCTCATGAATAAATGCTTCAAAGTTGTCTACCAATGCGTCAATTGAAGCGGGCATAAGTGTATAGACATGAGCTTTAACATAGCCCCACAAAAAATAGTCTAAAGGCGTTAAATTGCACGATCTAGGCGGCCAATTGACTGGTCCCGAACGTGAAATAAAATGTTCACCGATCTCGCCTCTCAATAAGTTCATTGTTAAGCGGCTGTGTGGCATGTGGCACCGTCTTGTTGAAACCACATGTCATGCAAGTCAAGCTCTTGCATTTTGAGCAAAAAAAAGTTTGATATCATATCACGGTAGCGCTCACCATTCACAGTTACGTTACGATTCGCATCATCTTTGAAGAAGTACGGCCCAATAATGCCACCAGCCCATAAACCGCACCAAACTGTGACTTTTTCTGGATGCATTGCTAGCTCTTGCAAAAATTTTGTACTTTTTTCCAAAATTAAAATTTTTCGAGTGTGGTGATCGGTGATCATAAACTATCAATCTTTCTACAATCTGGCATAAAAATTTCTAGTCATATAAAACTAATGTGTGCCAAATTTCGTGCCATTATTTTTATTCGTTACGGTTTTCCGGGATTTTCAAGAAGCTGTTTTATATGCGAGCTATTGTAATTTTGTAGACCGATTATAAGAAAATTTTATTCCATTATTTTTCGTCACAAAAAAAAAATAAATTACACAAAATTTCACTAGGATCTCCTAGTTCGGTATAATTTTAAAGGGTTTCAAGTGTTGTCCGAAAATGGGCCTCTTATTGGACTTGTTAAAAATTTAGTTTTATTTAATCTGTAATTATTTTTTTCTCCTAAGTCATTAAGTAGATAGCGTGCCTTCAACGGAGGACAACTTTATATATGGAATATCAAACTTAATATACATACACCTCTTCCATCACCACTAGAGGAGGTAAAAATATATAAAAAAATTCTACATAAAACAGTGAAAACTTATTATGAACCAGAAACAATACATGTTTTAAAGCCTATTTCAATTAACGCTTCATTATTATACATAATTAGTAGCTTTAAATATTTGTTTTTTATAAAATTAATTTTGCTAAATAATACCACTAATTAAGAGGGCAAGTTTTTATATGCGCCAAATATTTAAAAAAAAAAAAAAGCAACAAATATGTTAACAAATATGCAAAAAACAACTCAGATAATTCCTCTTGTATAAAAGGAAACAACCTTTTACTATTATTTGTCTAGAAAGTAATGCGCGGTGCGGTGAATATGTTTTTAGTGAATGCGAAAGCCAAAAAGTGGTCTGCAAAAGACAAAAAAATTTCGAGCCTTTAAATGAAAATATGTGAACTAAACAAAGTTTTATACGCTGAAATTAAATTCGTTTACTTAGTTTGCCACTCCACACGCAGAGAAAAAATATGGTTGGACATGGTTACGGCAACTAAACTATGTTTATTGTAGCAATTTATTGTTGTCGTACACAAATAATTGTTATTTTTATTTAATATCAGCAATATTAATGTTAATCGGAATTATAAATTTGATTATTGTTGACGGAAAAATAATTATTTTTCTAACAACTAAATAATGATATCAAAGGTTTTCTTGGGATTCAAAAAATTTATTATGTACAAGGTTTCGTTTAAATGTGCTAAATTCCTATTTCATACTATTGATAAACTGAAATGTATTGTTGATGAGATAAGCTATTCCTATGCGCATTTCACTTGTTGCTTAGGCCAGATCGTCAGTAAGAAAAGATAAACTCACTGTTAATTGTTGTTGTTTTTGTTTAAACTTTAATATTGTTACAAGTAAAACTCGGGTTAATAATTCTTATTCGCTTAACAGTTTTATTTGTATACATAATATCTTTAGTTTTTCTAAATTGTTTGGATGAAGTTGCCGGACGATCAGGCCTAAGCATTTTTTATTTTTCTACTTTGATTACATTTAATGAAAATCTTATAAATTATATACGGGGATATGCACGATATAATTTTTTCCCCTTCATTTTTGGAATTAAAGTGTTTGAAAAGAGTTTTCATTTATCTGACAGACACACATACAAAGATGGGTGAATAGTGCATTTTGTTGTTCCTTTAACCGATTAACGCAATTTTTATTTTATAGATTGTAAGCAATTTTCGAAAAATAAAATTTTATTTATTCCATTTTTTCAATTATAATTATAATTATAATTATCATTTATTTAATTATTTGTGTTTGTTCCCAAATGGGTTCATTAGGCGCTAATGAGTTAAAATGTGTAAGTTTTAATGTATAACGCACAGGTTCTCTCAAAAGTAAATGTGCAGTGGTCGAATTTCGGCCACTGGGCGAACCTAGTTTTTTTTTAAAGTATTGTGACAGCACCACTGTTGTTTATTATGATTAACATGACAATAATATGATTACTTCTTAACTTAGCATAATTAACAGGATAATAATATGATTAAGGGAAAAATATTATGATGTAAAATTACGAATATATTTGGCCATAATATGATTCAATGATAATCGTAATATAGTGATTACAATCATTAATCTTATCATAGTTTGTTGATCTTAGAATATGTTTACCACAACCATGTTTTTTCTTTGCATGCATGTGAAACATTTTTAATATTCATCTAAGATCCTAAAAAGTTTATATATTCTGGATACTTGAGACATTTTAAGTCGATTTAGCCATGCCCGCCTATCTGTCTGTTTGTCCGTCCCTCTGTCCGTATATTGAAAACACGCTCACTTTCGAGTCGTTGTTAATATCTTTAGCTTTTCTTAAATGTTTGGGGAGAATGTTTCCTGATGATCTGGCCTAAGCAACCAGTGAAATGCGCATAGAAACTAGTTTATCCTAAAACAAAAAATTTGAATTAAAATTGGGAATTTTAATTTGGCCATAAAATGATTCAATGATAATCGTAATATAGTGACTACAATCATGAATCTTATCAAAGTCAATATTACTTAATAATCGACCTTTTTCTTGAATTTGTATTATTTTCTTAGGATTGCTCTAAACAGGCTTTCAAGGTCATTTGTATTTAAATAAAAGATTATTTATTTATATTTTCATCCTACGTTTCGTTGGTATTTTCCAACTTCATCTGGGATTTTAGTTTATTAAATCTGGCAACGACACAAAACAAAAATAACATAATATTTAAGTATGTTGCTCTTAGAATATGTTTACCACAACCATATGTTTTTTCATTTCATGCATTTGAAACTTTTTTAATATTCTTCTAAGATCCTTAAAAGTTTATACTTTCTGGATCCTTGAGAAATTTTAAGTCGATTTAGCCACGCCCGTCTATATGTCTGTCTAAATTTTTTTGGGAGAATGTTTTCTGATGATCTGGCCTAAGCAACCAGTGAAATGCGCATAGAAACTAGTTTATCCTCCAACAATAAATTTGAATTAAAATTGGGAATTTTTTGTTAAGAAATTAATGCGTTAATTGCAAAAAATGCATTTTTGAAATAAAAATCTTTGCATGGGTCTATTTAAAAAAAGCTTGCCCTGTTCATTTTATAATCGATACATGTTTACAAAATATTATTTATTCATAACTAAGTCCCGCTGTAAAGAAATACTAAACAGCTTTAAAAGAAACATGGAAATACTTTTAGGGTCACTGATATACGTTTTTGCGTTTTTTATTATTATAATTAAATAAAAAAAAAAACACAAAATATAGATGACACTCCTCAATTTTGCTGTCAAAACAAAGACCAATTATAAAAATGATTGTATGATTTTTCTTTGTCAAATAACTTCATCTTTTCGTTCCCTATTAAAACAAATCACATCATAATTCTTCAAATGCCAAACAAAATATTAATGACCCGCTTTAGGAGAACTAAAAACCCGCACTAAACTGCTGACACTTTGGTCCATAATCAATGAATGGATGAATAGTCACTTAGTCGCTGTTTGGCTTGTTTGTCATTTTCAAATCATTAACAACTTACACACAAATTTTGTTAATTCGAAATATCAAAATACATATCAATATTTTGTTAACTCTTTCATTGTCTTTGGCTCATTTTAGTTCATTTCATTTGATAATACGCCAACTATTGTTATGCAAACCACTGTGTTTATGCTGATCATTTACAAAACTACTGTATTTCTATTCATATTCCGATCTTTAGAATATTCAAAAACAAAGTTAGTTAAATAAAATAGTATGTTCTTCTAAAGTCTAAAGAAATATTGAAAAATATCGATATAAACAGTTAAAGGTAATCAATATGAATATTTTATAGAACTACAATACAAAAAAAAATTTTAAATAACAAATAAAACAACACCAATAATTTGCAAAAAAATAACAATAGAATTAACCGACGCCCACGTTTAAAATTTTTCGGTTTTTTGGGCTATCGAAACAGGATTTATTAAAAATTTTAACTAAAATATCAAATGTCTTTTCAAAAAAATATTTAAATAAATAATTAAGAAAGCAAGTGGTTAAATGAATGAATGAACTGGGTGAATCATTTGAATATTTTGAATGAAACTTGAATATTTTGGGGAAACTTAATACATCATTAAGTTCCATTATTTATTGAGTATATGGATATTGAAATCCAGTTATCAACAATATAACTGATCGAGACAAAACATAATTTTGCTGTTTTATTATGCGATGCCAGGTGATTTAAATTCTTGATAGGAAAACAATTTTGAGATTAATAAATAAAATTGATAGGATTTCGCCGCCTTAAGCCACGTAGCGACAGCAACTTATTTTTTAGAGAACAAAAAAAAAACTTAACAACTTTTTAAATATTGGTCCCAGTAAAAACTTCGCTTACTTTTTCAAAATGAATAGCTTCTTTAACTCATTATTTAGTAGTTTTGTTCTATAACTACATGTATAACAACTTCTATAACTACTTTTTTCTGGATGTATTTAAGTAAAAAAATAATGACTTACTTTTAAATGCGTTCATTAAAGGAGATGCCTTGTAAAATTCATTGGTTCTTTCAGTAGAATTGTAAGTAGTGCCTTAATATTTTTCTGATTACTCAACACATTATTTTGTAGGCGAAGTTTTTACTGGGGTTTTAATAAAAAAAAGGGTTTTCTACACTTTCTGGGACTTTCTGAAGGGTGTAGAAAAATTTTTTGAAAATGTTTGTTTTCCAAGTACACCGTCGTACAGACAGGTATTTAGTCCTAAAAGTCGCTTAATAGTATTTTTTTTTTCATTTTTAATTTTATATTAGTATTTTATTGGATTTCAGTGTAGGCAAAAAAGGCAAAAAACATTATATTTAATCTTATTTATTCGTAATTTTCAACAGTATCGTATTCATTTTCAATATTAACGTTGCAAATGCCGTTTTCTTCAAGTAAATTTAAGACTTCAATCAAAAGGGGATTCCTCTTTTTCGATTTGGTTTTCCTCATTCCTGTCAGAAGAGGGCCTGACGTCAAAAGCTACCTGTTTAGCACATCTTGGTTGCATTCAATTCTTGAAAATTTTCTAGAATAATTCAGCCTGTTTGTGCGAATATGTTTATTACGGGCTTCTGCCGCTTCTTCAGAGAGTTGACCGATTGTCAGAATCGCCTCCCTTTTTACGGCTGCTCCATGGCGCAACACCTTGTGCCAGGTCAGTGACACAGTGTGAAATTAATAAAGGGAGCCATACAATTAAGCAGTATCCTTAATTTTAATACCAAAGCACATGGCATCAAGTATTATTTTTAACCGGTACATTAAATTTGTTTCAATCCCAGATTCTCGGCTTAACTTCCGTGTTCTTCAACATAGCGGCGACTGGTATTCCCATCATTAGTGTTGCCTTAGGTATGTCCAACAATAAGCCCAGTTGGTCTCGAAAAAAATTACATATTATTGAAATTCTTGATTAGCCTAGTTTTCAAAGCTCATGTTCTAAAAAAATCGCTAAAAATTTAGGGGTGGATTGGGGTGGCTGTTTTGTGCTTTTTAAATTTCTGGAGGATTTATTCTACAAAATACTTTCAAATTCTTAGCTCAGAAATGAACAGAAATAGTTTAAAACCTCTGTGAAATAAGAAGATTTGTGTGTTCTTTTTTTTTGCATTTATAGAGCTTAACCATTAAGGGCAAAAAAACTAGTTAATAATTAGAGTCAATGTAAAACTTAAGTTTTAAATAAAGTACATACCTCATTGAACACAATCCATAATAGAAACTAACACAAAATCTACTTTATCATCACAAAATGAATATTTGAAGACACTAAAGTTTTGAGCGTATCGAACAAATCATGCGAACAGGTTTTTCGAATGGTAACTTCCGACTGACTTTATGCAGCTGGTGAAAGGTTGAAGCGCGCCATGTTGGTTCTATTGTTTCGAGGGCTTACCTGACTTTTAAAAAATAACAGTAAAAAGAGTGTAGTGCTAATATAAAAAAATCAATTTTGAGCGACTTTTAGGGCCAAATACCTGTCTGTGCGTCGCCAATTGGGACTGGAGAAACCAAACGCAAACCGAAGCAAGTTATTCCATACATTTGTATTGATTTTCATTTAATCGATTCTGATATTCATAATTTTAGCTGAAAAAATTAATTTTGACTTGATAACGGATAATTTTATTTTAGATATTCAAATAAAGTTAAAGATTTCTTTTGAATAACCTTCTTATTTAACTGTATTGTTCGCTGAATTTAATCTTTAACCCAAATGCTAAGAAAATTTTTTGCATAAAAGGACTTCTCATTATTGTAACCAGCTAATATTGTAATAATGTTGCGGGTTAAACAAATTTGTTAATGCAATCAGCGTTTCTGAAACCACAAAATGATTTTATTGTAGAAGGGGAGAGTCCAAGATTTCTTCCAATTTCAACCGCCATTTCCCCTGATTTAGAAAGTTTTAAACTGTCTAGTATTTTTTATTCTAAGTTTATTTACTTTTTTAGTTTTAACTTCCCTTCAGCAAACTAGAAACTCAAATGACCTTCACATACATAAATATTTGCATTAGACTTAAACGGGAAATCCCATTTTTCCGTATAAGCTTTATACAAACAGTTTTATATTAAGTAACGACGCAAATCAAAGCACAACGATACAACTTCGAAGCAAAGCAAAAACAACAGAGGTTCGAAATGACAGAAATATTAAATAGACGCAACGTCGTATAGCCCTCATTGTGTAAAACGCTACGCCAAAAATTACATTGAAAACAAAATCAAAAATATTTCATAATTTTGTTGTTGCATTCTACAGAAAATAATATTGAATTTTAAAATTTCGAACACTGCACATCTTGTGGCGTTAAAAACTCTAAAACGCAATAGTATTAATTTCTGTGGAATAAAACAACAACAAAATTGTGAAAAATTTTTAAACTGTTTTTGCTTTCAATAGTGTTCGAAACTAAAAAGAATATTATTTTTTGCAGACGGCTCTCACACCCAAAAACGATATCTATTTTGTAAGTGTTTGTGTAGACGAATACCGTTCGTTACTGTTTTCAAGAAAGTAACGAGCATTCTATAGTGTTCTGTTCTTCGTTTTAAAACAGAACAATTGTAGTGGTTCTGTATAAATACATAAAATTTTAATGTTCTATAGTGTTTCTTTTTAACATTGATAAAGAAATGTGAAAACAAAAAATTTTAGCAACGTCCACAGCACGAATTGATTGTAAAGGTGGTTAAATTTCAAGGGCCGATATTGATTTTGAATTAAACACAAACTATTTAGGAAATTATTGTAATTTTATTTTATTATGATATATTGGTATTACTCAATTATGTATGGAAATGGCCAAATGGGCGCCGCGACCACGGCGGCACACCTCCATCCGATGGTCCAAATTTTCGATGACCCTGAGGCATAATGGAGGTTCTATGCCGTTAATGTGCCGAATTATCTCATCCTTTAGCTTTTGAATTGTTGCTGGCTTATCGACGTACACCTTTTCTTTCAAATAAACCCAAAGAAAAAAGTCCAACGGTGTCAAATCACATGATCTTGGCGGCCAATTGACATCGCCATTACGTGAGATAACACGGCCATTGAATTTGTTGCGCAAAAGAGCCATTGTTTCTTTAGCTGTGTGGCAAGTGGCACCGTCCTGCTGAAACCATATATCGTCCACATCCATATCTTCCAATTCGGGCCATAAAAAGTTCGTTATCATCTCACGATAGCGAACACCATTCACAGTAACTGCCTGACCGGCCTTATTTTGGAAAAAATACGGCCCGATGATGCCGCCAGCCCATAAACCGCACCAAACAGTCACTCTTTGTGGGTGCATTGGTTTTTCAACAATCACTCTTGGATTCTCATTCGCCCAAATGCGGCAATTCTGTTTATTGACGAATCCACTGAGGTGAAAATGTGCCTCATCACTGAAGATGATTTTCTTCGAAAATTGATCATCCACTGTTGCCATTTCTTGCCACCATTCTGCCCATTCACGACGTTTGGAATGGTCAAGAGGCTTTAGTTCTTGAGCCAATTGCACCTTGTAAGCGTGTAAATGCAAGTCTTTATGCATAATGTTCATCAACGACGAGCGTGAGAGGTGCAATTGTTGGGCACGACGACGAGTTGAGGTGGACGGCTCTTCAGCCACACTATCGCGAACAGCAGCAATATTTTCTGCAGTACGTGCTGTACGAGCATGCACTGGTGTTCTCACATCTTCTACAGACCCGGTTTGCTCGAATTTTTCCACGATTTTTGCGATTGTACGCACATTTGGACGATCAAATTGACCAAAAAATAACGAAGTGCACGATATGCATTTTGATTTGAACGCCCATTTTCATAATAAGTCTGGATAACTTTAACACGTTGTTGGATTGTGTATCTCTCCATGGTTCAAATTGAGTAAGTCTGAAATAGAGAAATGTCAAATAAAATTCGGAAAAAAACTTGGCGTTTAGGTGTGGTTCACATTCTATGTGTATTGTGCACAATTTTGTTTGTAATATTTTTTTTTTTTTTTTTTTTTTTGTAAAACAATTTTTTTTTTTTTTTTAACCAGCCAAAAGGCACACTTAAAACGAACGAGCATAAGTGTGCTGAAGCGAGCACAACGAAGTTTATGGTTTAAAAAAACGGAACGCAATTTACTGTTCTCAGCCATTTTTTGAGTTGGATAAGTGCACTATTATTTTTGGGCTCGAAGATACCAAACAGAGAAACGTAATTTTTTTTTAATGTTTTGTGTTTTACACAAATCTACCAAACCGAACACTAATGAACGATACTACTTAGAAATAACCCCTTATTGTCACGCCGGAACCGATATTCATTAAAAGTTAAAAAAAAGAACGATGAACGAAGGGAACGATCTAGTTCCTATAATCTTTCGGATCTGTCGGAACGATTTCACAAAAGGAACAAGTTTGCCCAACTTTAGTAAGCAATATTTCAAGATATTCTAAATTCGACCCAGCATATAATCACACTTGCTTGTTTGTAAACTAAATGTAAAGAAATTTTTTTCAAAATTCTGCTTACCTTAATATCGCCAAATGGGATGGGATGTATGTAGATTGTGCGAAGACACAGAAGAAATAGAGAAGGTTTGGCACACTCTGTGTCACTGTCCAAGGCTAAAAAAACAGCAGGCTGAGATGACTGGGTAGTAGGTTCATAGGCGAATTGGGAGATATCTTGGGGTCTGAGCTCGTGTAATGTGCATGATGTGGCTGTACGACGGGCGGCTGGGTATATGTAGGACCATTTCCTTAGTAGGGTTGTTTTAATTTCTAGCTCGATATTATCTTCCACTTTTTCTTCACTCTTTATTTTCTTCTTCTTCTTCTTTTATTACCTAAGGTGTCAGAATGGTCTCCGAGTAAGAGTGTGAAGATTTACTTCGCACCAGCCTTTCTACCTAGCCTAACCAAATATTGTAAAATTTAGCTCCACCCAAATACAAGATTAAAGTGTCAAATCATTTCGCTTACCAGATGGTTTGATATCTGAAAAAATAGTTTTTTTTTTTAATTTTATTGTTCTATTCTATTTGTTAGATATGTTAATAATTATGTAAATTTATTAAAGTGCTTAATGAACATTAAAAAAAATAAAGTCGAGATTTTTTTCATAAATTTACCATTCAGATCAACCAAACATCGTTGTTTTGTCATTTTTTATGGTCATCTTGTGACAGGTTTTACGATCGTTTCATGAGAAACTCATTGTAAGAGGCTGCAAAGTTAAGACTCAATCAACTTAAAATAGTATTGTAAATTTTTAAATTGTGCTTGTAACTGAAAATGATAATTTTAACTTCCTTCTTTACAGAGTAAAGTGTGGATCATAATTTATCAGGCATTTATAAAATTTTTTTTTCATCGGTTCTGTCTTATTGTGTGAGTTTGTTAGTATTTCTGTCTTAATGGCTGTCTATGTCATTTTTATATTCAGATAAATTCTTAAGCTTAAGAACTCGTAAATTAAATTCTCAAAAGCATCATTTTGCTGATTTTTTTTTTTTTTTTGCAACCACTCAAATCAAGAAACTATTCAAGCAACGAACTAGTCTGCCAGCGGGCAGGTCCCTTGATTACATTACCAGCACTCAAGGAGCACAAATGCAAGCTGTGGATGTTTTTTATATTTTCTTTTTAGTTAAGTTTTTTGCCTGTTTAAGCCACTAAAGCAATTTATAGAAGGCGGTTTATCACATCACAATTTAACTTACCACCATGAATTAATGACAATTCTGTTACCAAGATGAAACAAAAAAAATGGGTTAACAGGGTTTTAGAGAATTTGGAGTACCCTACAAAAAATCGTTGTTATGTTATGATTTAATATGGGCATTTGCTGGGGTCACGAACGTACGTTCGTACGCTTTTGATATACAAAAATTATAGAAAACAAAACTTTTCCTAGCATTTTTTTTCGATTCGATAGCATTTGGATAGCTCTATGTTTAGTGAAAAAGATGGATTTCATCGAGTTTAAGTTTTCATAATAAAAGTTATAAACGTGTGGTCATGAACGTACGCAAAATAGAAGTCAACTTTGGCTGACAGCATTGAAATGTAAAAATCTGCGCAATGAAACGGAATATTCAAAAGTGAATCATTTTTAAAAGTGTATTAATGTACTGGATTTACAAAATAAAATATCTCTCTTAGTTTTTGTTTAATTGGCTTATTTATTGGTCGCGAACGTACGGGTCTTGAACGTACGATTTGTCCATATGTTTTTTTATTATTATCACCACGCATTTTCCCATAAATGTCTTAAAATTTCCTTAACAAAAAAACTTAATACTCCTTTTACAATTGATTGCAATGGAGAGATTATGAAAAAAGAGTGTAAACATAACATATTTTTTGCATGTAAAATAAGTATATAAAAATGTCTTTAGAAGTAGAAAATATAGGAAATTTTAATTTCAAAAGATTTTGTTATTCGTGCTTAATTCCCAGTTTTTTTCTTGACAAAAACACTTGAAATTTATTGTTGATGGGATAAGCTATTCCTATGCGCATTTCACTGGTTGATTAGGCCAGATCATCAGGAAACTTCATCCATAAAGATTTTAGAAAAACTAAAGATATTAAACCAAATAAAACTGTTAAACGTATAAGAATTATAGCAACAGTTCTACTTGTAATAATATCAAAGTTTTTCTTAACCTACTTACAAATACAATTAATGTTGAGAGAATTTCAACTAATTGTAGTGGGGAATGTCAGATGAGATAAACCCACTGTTGTTTATTGTTGATGTGTTTTGTTTAAACTTTGATATTATTACAAGTAGAACTGTTGCTATAATTCTTATACGTTTAATAGTTTTATTTGGTTTAATATCTTTAGTTTTTCTAAAATCTTTATGGATGAAGTTTCCTGATGATCTGGCCTAAGCAACCAGTGAAATGCGCTTAGGAATAGCTTATCCCATCAACAATAAATTTCAAGTGTTTTTGTCAAGAATAAAAACTGGGAATTAAGCACGAATAACAAAATCTTTTGAAATTAAAATTTTGTATTCCCAAAAATTGAAATTACTTTTTGATATAGGAAATTATAAAATTTTCCAGTTTCCAGCCCAAGTAAAACAGCTGAGATATGCTATGAAACCATTCTTTTATAAGAACAAAGACTTTTCTATAATAATAAACAATAAAAGACGATGATAATCAACATTTTATTTTTTCATTCTGGTAGACCATTCTGGGGAAATGCCCATATATGAAACATTTTTGGTTAACGTTTTTTTTTTTTTTTTTTTAACGAAAGTTATTAAAATTTTTTTAAATGTCAGCATTCGATTGTTACGACACAAAGTTTATATCGGATAATGAACGTCGAGACCCATTCCAACCTCAATGGTCAAGTGATTTTGGGGGCACCTAAAACCCAAGAATATTTGTTGAACATCCAATGCACCCACTTCAAATGTTCAGATAAGAGCACTGGACTTTATTTTTTCAAAAACAACGAAAACGTTGGGGTTAATGGGAAGGGCACTCAATGCCGGGAAATTTTTAAAATTAGCTTAAGGCCCTAGTCTAGAGACCAATGGGAAAGTGAAGCGTTCACGAGTCACGTACTTTTTCACATAGCCAATCTTTTCCAAAAGTCTACCTCACCCACTGTCCTTTACGGGCTTGGTGTCCCCTGTCACGGTAACGAGGCTCCCACCATGGGCGGTATAACCTTAATACTT
The DNA here is from genome assembly GCA_930367215.1 of Pollenia angustigena. Taxonomy (NCBI): domain Eukaryota; kingdom Metazoa; phylum Arthropoda; class Insecta; order Diptera; family Polleniidae; genus Pollenia; species Pollenia angustigena. The sequence continues at coordinate 178,714,807 of OV884057.1, read as the reverse complement.
GCACGGCTGATCCCGGCACTTACTTTGTACGCCTGGTGGCGATGTTGGCAGCCCCAACACCAGGATCGGACGCTATAGCCTAATAAGCTGTAACTCTTATTACCGAACCCAATACAAAAAACGCGGCCCTATGCTCCCCAGAGGAGTAAAACGAACAAATATATATATATATATATATATATATATATATATATATATATATATATATATATATATATTTATATATATATATATTTATATATATATATATATATATTTATATATATATATTAGGGCGGGCCAAATTTTTTTTCGATTAGAGCCGCCCCCTAGGATCGAGTCTCCCACTTTTCAAAAAATGATTTTTTCCCTATAACATCATTTTGATTCAAAATTCGATTTTTTATTCATCGTTATATTATCATTATCATGTGTATATGGGGGGTTTTTGGGGTCGAGAAATTAATCTTTGATCTTTATTTTTACCTATGACCACCACCATAGGGCTTTTTATGCATATTTATATTCAAATATCAAATTTTGATTTGAAACGAAAAACGAAAAAAAAAATGAAAGTGGGGGACTCGAAAATCGAGACAGATCTAGATAGATCTATAGATCATCCTAGGGGCGGCTCTAATCGAATTTTTCGGTTCCATACAAATTGGCCCGCCTCAATCCAGAATAGTGCTTTTAACAAAGTTATTTGTATAATATCTTTCTTTTCTCTAAAATCTTTGGATGAAGTTTCCTGACGATCTGGCCTAAGCAACCAGTGAAATGCGCATAGGAATAGCTTATTCCATCAACAATAAATTTAATTTTATCAATAGTATGAAATAGGAATTTAGCACATTAAAACGAAACCTTGTTAAGATGGAGCTACACTTTACACAGGGCATCCAACTGTGGCCCTCCTCCAAAATTTTTGGAAATTAAATAATATCGCTTGGGTATCGAATAGTTTGCCCGATTTTACGGATCTAGATTTTTTTATGTGAGGTTACCTGTATGGTAAGGTGTATGCCAGTAAGCTAAGAACTTAAGACGAATATTTTAGAAGAAGTGAGGGAGCTGGGACCTGAAATTCTAAGAAAAATTATGGAAAATGCTCTGGAAAGAGACGTCAGGTCAAAGCAAACAATGGGCACCATTTGAAAGATAATCGGGCATGTTCTACAAATCGAAATGAAGTGGATTTCAAATCGCACAAATATTGAAAACGAGACTGTAAAGAAAGTTCATAAAAATATTCCCTTTTGTATACTTAAAACTTTGAGTAACAATTATCTTAAAAAAAAACTACAGTCATTTTGAAATTAATTGAATTCAAAATCTCGTTCGATTTCAATTCCACTTCATTTCGATTTCTAGAACATGCCCGATTATCTTTTTCTTTTTTTTTTTTTTGAAAATGCAAATGAAAATGTGCCTACCGCTAACGGACTACGATATCGTGGCAAACATATGTGAACATATTTGCAAACTACATATGTGACAGTTTCAGTTGAAAGGGACCTATGGGCAAAAAATGAGTTTTGGAGAAAAACGATTTTGAAGTTAACAAGTTAACTTTGAAACGGCTGAACGCTTTCACAGTTCGAAGCCCGTTTTAAAGGGGTTTTGGGGGTCGCTGATTACGAATCTGGCAATGGATTTTGAAAATTCAAAATGGCGGATCCAATACGGTGGAAATTTTTTTTTTAATGCTATTGGATTTATTTGAAACAAGTGGATTTTGATACGCCTGAATGCTTTTATGGCTTTAAACTCGTTACGTGGTTTTTTTTGGGTGCGAAGATTACGAATCTGGTATTAGATTCTCAAACTCAAAATGGTGGATTCAATAAGGCGGATTTTTTGTAAGTTTAAAGGGTTCATTTTGATACACCTGAACACTTATATGGCTGAAACTCAAACTTATCATCCTGGGGTTTTTGAGGATGAAGAATAAGAATCTGATATTAGATTTTGAAAATTCAAAAAGGCGGATCCAATATGAAGGATAATTTTTTATAACATTATTGGATTTGCTTGAGAATCGTCACTCACGGGCACTCTGGGTCACTGATTAGGAATCTGGTATTAGATTTTGAAATTTCAAAATGGCGACTATTTTCTTGTAATATTATTGCATTTGTTTGAAACTCGTAACTCAGAGTTTTTCGGGGTAGCTGATTATAAATCTAAAGTCAGACTTTCCAAATTCAAAATTTCGGAGTTTAAGGCTCTGCTTAACGCTGTGTAATTATTCTGGAGCTTCGAGGTTACTGATTAGCAGTTTGGTGATTTCGGAGTGTTACGAAAATAGTGAAGATTAAGAAAAGTAATGTGTCAGATGTATCAAAATCGACTTCTAAAATTAACAAAAAAAAAAGACCACCATATTGGATTTTGAATTTTCAAAATCTAATACCCGACTCGTAATCGTCGGTCCCGAAAACCGCCAAAAGGCGAGTTTTAAGTAAATTAGATATATTACAAAAAATGTTGTTACATCGGGTTCTTTTCTTTTTTTCTTATCAAAGGTGTATTTTAAACTGACACACTTAAAAAACACGCAAAAGGCCCTAACTAACCACAAATTAAAAATCGACTCTTTCATTGATTCAACACGAATACACTACAGAACATACGCCAACTAAAAAAATTATTTAAGAAAAGTTTCGGAAATCAAAAACAAAATCACAACTGTGCGAACATAAAAATTGGCGGCACTTACGTGACGCTATTTTTTACGTATTAATTTATAAGTTCCCCATTTATTAAAAAAATTTAATGCAGATATTGATTTAACCTTAAAGCTAAGAAATTAAACTCTCTCGCTTCTTTTGGGCTACCCTGTATCACAAACCATTGGATTTACTGAACAAACCAGCTACTTTCTCCACTATAACATAAAATTCCTGCAATAACAACTTCTACAAAAAAAAAAAAAAAACTAAGCTTACAATCCTTCTTAATGCAATTATATTAAAATGCGCAGTGGTTTACTTTTGCCAACTCCTTAACTTGTCTCCGTCATGTGTTGATTGCCTTGGTTTTATTGGCCTCCCGCCTCTGGTTTGGCTACAAAGGAATTGAGCTTTGGAATGGTCGGATGTTTGGTTACAAGCCGTTGTCCATGTACCATGTTGTTTCATTAATTTTCGTCTTAAGAAAATAACAAAAACAATAAGGAAAAACTTAAAACAAACCACACACATTTGCTACAGACTCACAGAGAGACATTAACTGTCGTCTTAAGTTGAAAATCCTCTGGGACCAGATGTTTGTCGTTGGTCTTGTATTCGTAAGTTTTTAGTGGTTTTTGTTTTCTCTCCACATTTTTATTATAATCTTTGTGTGAGTGTGTCGTTTCATTTCATTTTATTTGGTCGTAACTTTGAACTTGAACTTATTTAATGTTCGGCTTAAGTTTTGCATACTTTGAGTTTGCATTTGCCTCTTTTTAGTTTTTCGAACAGATTCGAAATTTTCACCAGCCTCGAGGAATTTGTGTGGCAATAATATTGATGTTGGTTGTTCAACTAGTTTTATGGCACAACGTAAAATAAATGTTTAATTTTATTATTAACTTTAATGGGTTTTTGTGTTACTGGGAGAGATGTCTGAATGGAAAAGTTTTGAACTAAAAGTGGAATAGTTAAATATTTAATGCACAAAAAGGCAGTATGTAACCCAGTAGTCAATTGAATATAAATTCGTGTTTTTGGGAATGACAAAAATAAGATTTTGAATGTCGTGCATAATTTTATTCTTGATAAATATGCTGAACTTTATGTTTGGAGGATAAGCCAGTTTCTATGCGAATTTTACTGGCTGCTAATGCAATATCATCAGGAAACTTTTTCGTAAAAAATTTAAAAAAAGCCCAATTACGCAAATAAAACTGCCGAGTGAATGAGAATTGCAAACATTCAAAAATTATTAATTGAAACGATATCAAAGCTGAAACAAAATACCAACAATAAACAGTGAGTTTATCTTTTCTTACATTACCAACTACAATTGGTTGGAATTCCCCAAACATTAATGTAGTTGTTAGTGGGTTAAAAAAAACAAAAAACAAAAACAAAATTTAATATGCACGAAAAACAAATCTTATTAATTAAAAATTTTGTATTCCCAAAAATTACTTTGATAATTAAAACAAAAATTTTAAATTTTTAAGGTACAAAACCTTTTCTGTAGAAAAAACTTGAATTTTTTTAACTTTCTTTTATTAAAAAACAAAAAGCGATTATCCGATTATCCTGGTGTGATGAATTCCGAGGGATATTAAAATCCATTTCTGAACTATAGTCTTCAACTTTCGTTCAGAATTCACTTCAGTTAACGTATATTATATAGAATTTAAAAGTATAAAGGCTGAAAATAAAAGCGATATTTTCGGTTTCAAATCGTTTCGTTTTTAAAATCGATTTCCATCACATACCTGATAATCAGGAAAAAATCCGTCTCTCTGAGATTGATTTGAGCAGGATCCATTCCTTGATTTGAACAGGATCCATTCCTTCATTGAATCAACCGGATGGCTGGGTAAGAATATCAGCAGCCAAGTAACGTAGGAACATTGGGAGACGGTGTTATATGGTAACACAACGGGAACTTATTTCTAGACCCACCTGAGCTCTGCTTAATTGCGGCTGCCAGTAGAACCTAAGCTAACCTAACCTTTATTAACCTAAATTTTTTAATACTTTTTTAAAAGAAAAAAATCAACAAGTATTTTTGTAAATGGTGTTCTTATAAGTCCGACAGAACTTAACATTTAAAAATAAAAAAAATTCAATTTTAATTACAAAAATTTTTTATTCGATAGAATAATCCATTTGAAAACAAGTATGAAAGTCAATCCCCATCATTTAATACCCTACACCACGGTATATAAAGACAAATTTTATCTAAATATAATCTTTGGGAAGATACGCCGATACAATTTAGAGTCTTTTTGAAAAAACATTTTAAGTTTCAATGCCTATTTTTGCACAACAACATAAAGAAATAACACATTTAAAAGAAGAACATAAAATCAAAACAGAATAATGAATTGTTTCTTTTAATTCTTTAGCTGGAGGTCCACAATACGCGTTCAATTCGTTGATGGCTTTGCATTCTGAAATCGTGGAAGACACGGTCGTGGGGGTGAGTAAAAATTCTGATAAGTCAAAAATGGCCTTTAGAGAGGTTGTGAACGAATTATAAGAAAATCCGAGGAGGATGATTCCCTGTCCATCCTTCAAATATTTCCAGAGACGCAGATCCGCCTGGTGAAAAGATACTTAAGTTTTCAAATTTTGCGATCATCGCAAAAGTTGAGAATACCTTGTATTTTAAACAGAAATCTTATTTATTTTAATGTTAAATATTTATAATCTCCCAGCCAGCAAAATACTCCGACATTGTCTGAATCAGACATTTCGTGCAATTGTCTGACTTCATTCTTAGAGACTTCAGACATTGAATATACCTACTGTTTGGCCGATTTCTGATCGATTTCGCATGGATATATCGAGGGGAAATTATTTACAGATACGTCCAACAGAATTCCGACGGAATTCCTTCATATTTGTCTTACGAGACTTATTTTTTTTTTTTTTAATAATGACAATTGTCATTCAATTGAAAACAATTTTAATTTTATTTTATTTGTTCAAGATAAAAATCATTATGTATGTTCTTTTACATATTTTGCAATAAAATTATTTATTTCAGCTCTCAGCAAGAATCTCGGCTAACACATCAGATTTTCCCATGCCTTTTTCATTACATTTCTGTTAGATATCTATCAGAAATGCCGACAAAAAACTAGAATTTCCCACGACATGTCTGTCAGAATTCGTGTCAACCACTTCATACATTTTTGGGTCAGAAATCTGACAGAATTCGTCTACGATTCCGACTTTTTTGCCGACGTTTCTCTCAGATATCTGAACGACGTCGGATTATTTTGCTAGCTGGGCTCTTACACTGTACTTTTCTACAAAAACATTATTTATATTTTCTATCAATGCCATAAATTCAAATTGGTTTTTTTTAATCATATTTATATGTACTTTATTTATTTTGTAATTTAATAAAATTTAAAAACCCTTTTTTTAATGGAAATTTTTTATGTTTTTAGTGCATATCTTTTATTTGTTAGTGCATGAAAATTCCAGTCGTTATAATAACTATGTGTGTACGCAAAGTATATTTATAACAAGTACATGCAAGTGATCAGCTGTCAAGTTGTTTATATTCTCGATAGTGTCAAATTTTTAGTGCGCCATAATTTTTTTTTTTTTTTATTGTTTTGTTTATGTTTGGCTGTTTGACAGTATCAAGAGTTTTTACACAAACAAAATGAATGTTTTTTTTATTGTTGATTTGTTGTAGACTTGCATGTACTAGGTATAAATATACTGTGGTATGTAAGTTTATGTTCGGTAAAGTTCGATAATAAAAAATTCGCAGAAAACCGAACTTTGGCCGCAACCGAACCCAAACTTTCGGTCGGACACAACAAATTGTTATCAAATGTTATTCTCAAATTAAAAAAAAAACTAGAGTTTGTTTTCAACTTTGCAATTTTTCGCAAATTTTAGCAATTCCCGTTAGCCATTGTCTACCAGTTTTTTTTTTTTTTTTTCTTTTGCATTCTCCTGTTTCAACACTATAAGAGTTGCTGCTCCACAGAATAAAACAAATAAATATGCTTCTGCGCTCATTTTTACTATTTGTAAAATATATTTTTATTTTTGAACACTTTCATTAAATAATTATTTGATGCAAATATTTGTTTTAGTCTGAACGCATGACTATGACACTATTGTTTACACAAACAAAAATTGTAAAATATTTGAGCTTAGTTTGAATCTTAAAAAAAGTATTGCCCGTGCAGAAAACTGAATTGGCAAATTGGTTTTTTGTTGTCAATAGAATGAAGCAGTTTGTTTTTTAATTTTGTTTTTTCTTTTTACCCACTTAAAACTACAATTCGAGTCGGAAAGAACCGAATCAATTGTTGGGGGATGTAAGAAAAGATAAACTCACTGTTTATTGTTGGTGTTTTGTTTAAGCTTTGATATTGTTACAAGTAAGACTTTGAGTGTTTAAAATTCTTATTCGCTTTAGGGTCTTTGTTTAATATTTTTAGCTTTTCTAAAATCTTTGAAAAAGATTTCCTGGTTATCTGGCTTAAGTAACCAGTGAAATGCGCAATAGAAGCTAGCTTTTCCTCAACAATAAATTTCAGTGTATTTATCAAATATGAAAAATTGGGAATTTAACACGCCATATAAAAATCTTAAAAATATTTTTTTGTTTCACACAGTTTTTAGCAAATATCAGAACAAATATTTTCATACAATATTTCATTAGTCTAAACGTACCTTAATACTTTAATTTTGAATAGTAAAAAAATTATTTTGCTTGAGTTTTATTAATTTTAACTTTAATTCAAATTTAATATTCGTATCGGTATCGCTGATATATCTTTTTGAGTATCGGTACCGTATCGGCAAAAGTTGTATCCATACATCCATAATATGCATCTCGAAGCCGATATGAAATGTCAGAAGTGGAGAACGCAAATCAGAAATATCGTCTAATCTTGAAAAAATTTCAACTATGGCGGCGAAAATATAACCGCCGGCTATTCCAAATAATGTATAGTTCAAATTGAATATTTATCTATATATACAAAAATGAAAAATGTTTGTATGTTTGTTTGTTTGTTGGCTTATAGACTCCTAAACTACTGAACCGACTGAAATTTTTGCAGTAACATCATGTGAGCCCTAGAAATAAAATAGGCTACTTATTTTTTCGATCAAGGCAGGGGAATCGGTACCCCCCATAGGATGCCAATGTAAAGTATCGCATATCTTAAGAGCCGCTGCACTCATTTTGTTGAACTTTTGGTAGTAGGATCTTCTGAGTCCCAAAATTGAAATAAAATAGCAGCAGGGAAAGTGGTAACCCCCATAGGACGCCAATGTTAAATATCGCATATCTTAAGAACTGTAATAGTGAGAATGTTCAAACTTTGTAGAAGTCACTCTTATGGTATACTACACTTTTGGAAATAAAAATAAAGCGGGTAGGCGCAGGGGGGAAATACCTCCCATAGGATGCATAAATGAAATATCGCTCAACTGAAGAACTATTAAAGAGAGAGCCTTCAAACGTGGTCAAAGCTTATATTATGGTAAACTATAAATTTCAATATTAAAATGGGCTGGGTTAACAGAGAAGGAGCAGTACCCCTCATAGATAGAAATATAATTAAGAGCCGCTGCACGCATTTTGTTGAAATTTTGGTAGTAGGATCTTTTGAGCCCCAAAATTGAAATAAAATAGCAGCAGGGGAAGTGGTACCCACCATAGGACGCCAATGTTTAATATCGCATATCTTAAGAACTGTTGTAGTGAGAATGTTCAAACTTTGTAAAAGTCACTCTTATGGTATACTACACTATTGAAAACAAAAAAAAGCGGGTAGGTACAGGGGTTAAATACCTCCCATAGGATGCATACATTAAATATATCTCAACTGAAGAAGTGGTTAAAGCAGTGTAGCGAAGCGCACCGGGTTAAGCTAGGTGTGTATAAAAACGCTTTCAAATAACATTCGCATATTTTTTTTAAAATGCCAAAAGCAAAATAGTTTAACAATGAAAATACGCTTAGGAACGAAATACTTACCTTTTCTGTGTTATTATTAATTGCATTTTGAATATGTTTTTTATTTAAAATAATTAATCTCGCCGCTTTTTTATTTTTATTTGTGAGTCTGATGTTCTGTTAATTGGCGAGTAATTCCTTACGCGACAGTTCTTATTCGGGGAAAACTGTACAGAACCAGTTGTTTGTTTCAATTTATAGAATTTTTGTTTTAATTCACATATTTCAAACGAAAATTTTCTCGACGCGGAAGTTACAGAACATGGGCACTGGGCGTCCAATTTAAGGACCTTTTTGAGAATTGCTGGCCGTACATAACGAAGTGTGTCAACCGCACCAAACCGTGCCTTTTTTCTGCATGTTTCGAAACTGAGGATCTATTGTGGATTGATCTCACTCTATAAGCGGAAAATGTTCCTATTAACAAACCTGTTAAGCGAAAAATGACCGCTGCGCCATAAAATTTACAAAGTCGTCTATAAATTGAGCGAATCGATTACTTAATTTCAAACTTAATTTAGATAAGTCTGTGTTCATACGGCTCATGTCTTATTGACAAGATTGCTACTTTATAGGCGAGAGGGACGAGGGGAAAAGAAACGAGTACAAAGATGCATGTACTGTCTTTACGTCTTGCTTTCTTATTCGTTGTTTAATTTGGTTTTTTTTCAATATCAAAAAAAAAAAAAAAACAAAATAAAAAACATGTCGTCAACATGACATGAATCATTTGAACGCCAATTTATGTTCAAAGAAGAAAAATGAAGAATCTTGTCAATAAGACATGAGCCGTATGAACTCAGACTAATTAACATGCATCTATTCATGATGATTTGCCAGAGTATACTAATAATAAATGGCAAAAATTTAGCAAAGTATGACAGTTTGTTTGACAGTTCTATCAAGCTTAAAAAAAATAAAGTTACTGCCCTCCATAAAAAACTCATACTACATTACTTTTTTCTATCTATAAACGAAATTTTCTATTTTTTCAGATTTTTAATAATAAGATTTCTCTAAGAGGTGCTAAATTCATAATTTGTATTTTTGATAAATACACTGAAATTTATTGTTTAGGGAGTTCCTATGCGCATTTCATTGGTTGCTTAGGCCAGATGTTCAGGAAACCTTTTTCCAAGGACTTTTGAAAAAGCTTAAAATATTATACAAATAAAACTGTTAAACGAATGAGAATTACAAACCTTCAGGTCTTACTTGCAAATTATATCAAAGCTTAGACAAAAAACCAACAATAAACAGTGAGCTTGTCTTTTCTTACATTCTTTAGGTTTTTTTCCGAATTGTAGTTGTAAGTGAGTTAAAAGAAAAACAAATTGCTTCATTTTCTGTAAAAAGAAATCTCCTCAAATTTTTCTGTAGAGATGGTACCCGATTTTAATACTTTAAGCTCTTACACAAAAACAGGCTCATCCTATTACCGTGTTTTAAGAAAAGTCCCAAGAAGCTCAAAAAATATTTTGGTTGTATTTATGACTAAATTAATTTTTATAGGTTAATGTCTATAAAAATAAACATAAAAATCTCCATTACGATAAACACACTTTATCAAGTGTGTAATGCTTCCGGTTCAATTGAAAACTCCAAAAAGAGATTCTAAAGTAAAAGATCAAGTAACCTTAAAAAAAATGTCTTAAAAAACTTGAAACTCAAAACCAATTAATAAAAATCAAAGTTAACATAATGAAAAAACACTATAAATTCAAGTAAAAATAACAGTAGCCTGTTTAAAAAAAAAAACAAAAAGAAAGGATCGTGTTATATTTAGTGTCCCATACTTCATTATCATCGTCGCTAACATCATTATGAAAAGAACATTTTTAGCCGAAGCCAAATCAATAACTTACTAAACTGGCACGATAAGGAGAAAAAATTTAACTTTTTTTTAATATAAAAAGTATTTTGACAAAATTTTAAATAAAAATCAAAAAAAAAAATTAAGCTTCAAAAGCTATTATAACTTAAGGGTCGAATAATAAGAATACGCAATATAAAAAAATAAACTGTTAAACTTTTCAAAGTAAAATATCAAATTACGCCGACACGTACGATTTATTTTGAACAACATTCGAGAAAAAAAATTAAAGATTGAAAAAGTATCGTATATATCGTTATAAAAAATAACGCAAACACAAAAAAATTAAACATCTTGCAAAAAAGCCAAATTCGATACAAAACAATGAAGTAGAAAAATCCTTGGACTTAAATCGAAATTCCTTTTGTTTAACAAAGCTTTAAAGAGTTTGTGCCAAAAGAGTTGCAAGGAAAGGGAAAAAGAGTTTTTATTTTAAGAATGAACAGAATTTAAAAACATAAAATTTCTATATGTTTCGTTTTTCATTAAAAACAATTTTGTGCGGGTTGTGTCTGCAGAAAGACAATTGTGTTTAGATTAGAATTCAGCAGAAACAACAACAACAACAACAAAACAGACAGACACAGAAATAAGCTAAACGTTGTTTGGGTGACTGTTAGATGTTGCCACAGGTTTCCGAAAGAATATTTTGTGGAATAAAGTTTTTGTTAAACGACAGATACTTGTATTTTTTATTTAAATAAATTTGTAGATTGTAGTACTTTTTTAAAATAAGTTCAAAATTTTATTTATTTATGGCGCAATTGTGTAAAACGCAATGCAACGCCAAAAATATCATTGAAAGCAAAACAAAAATCAAATATATTTTATAATTTTGTTGTTAAATTAATTTGTAAAATACTGACAATTTTTTTTCTAAAGAGGAGATAATTAACCTTAACCATATTATTATCACGATAACCATATTATGGTTAAAATCAATGTTAGGGAATTTGTGGCAAACCCAGTATTGTACTCCAATTAAAATAAGAATACTCATTGCTAAATCATACTTGATACCCATCTTTTTGTATGGCTGTGAATCACTGTTGCGATCTGACAATTCTTAAATTGTACCGTCTCAATGGCAAAATTGTACCAAATTGACATAAATTGTACCAAAATTTTGCTATAAAATAAAAAAGCATACAGAGTAAGAAATCATAAAACTTTTTTTTTAATAAAAACAAAAACAAAACGAGTAAGAAATTCGAGTCCCTCAAGCCCGAGCATTTGATACTCTACACCAAAGTATATACAGAAAAATTTTCAAGAGTGAGACCCATGGGCAATCATGGACCCGTCAGAACAAAATAAGGTTATGAGGTAAAGATTTATGTAACAGTTTTTGTGTCAACTATTAATAATATATCTTCATCTATATAAGATTTGTTTACCTTTAAGTGATATTAGGAATGGGGGTTATATAGGACCTATGGTTAATCTTGGATCCACCAGCGCAACATTTTGTCTGGACAAAGTGGCTGTCGTAGATGTTATTTTCGCCAATTTGTATATCAATACCAATATTTATAAAGTAATCATCAAATGCGGACCGATTCCAATAAAAAGCGGTAAGATGATTTAGATTGCAATGAAAACAATTCTAGCTCAAATTTAATGTAAACGCTAACGTAATAGGATGGTTTATAGGCACAAGCACTATTCCGGAAAGAAGTTTGAATGGGAACACGTGCAATTATAGACCGATTCTCAACATTTTAAGAAGGCTTTGTCCTTATGAATTGAAACCTATGTTCAAAATTTCATCGAATGATCTTGAAAATTGCGACCTGTACTTAACTTATCATTTACACATGCCACTGCCAGCTCAAAAAACTTTATACATCCACGTATTTTACTAATACATACATTCACATATTTCGCAATGGCAGCAAGTGTAAATTTGGCACTTGCCATATAAATAAATGTAAGCTATTATCCCAAAAATGTGCCTATATGATTAACTCGGTAGCTTTAGTTTGTTTTCTGGTACTTTTTTTAATCAGCACATAATACCCTAACCACTATTGTGGTGTGGGTATAAAAATTTAGAAAAAGCTAAAATTTGTCATATTTCTTTTGTTTCGCAATGGCAGACCAAAATGTAGACACTTGTTTGACAGTGTCACCAAAACAATCGACTAAAGTGCCAAGTTGGAGACACTTAATCCTAGCCTTCTACAGTGATACGTGTACTTTATCAGCCCAATTATAAATAAAATTTCACCGGGAGTTTTTTTTCCTTTTCTCATTTTTACAATTGAATTAATATAGGAAATATGGGAGAAGGGAGAAAACTCCCGGGGAACTTTTATTCATAATTGGGCTGAATATGTTAGTATAATATCCGAACATTAATTAACAATAATAAAATTTTTGGAAGTTCTGTTCACGTCTGTTATTAAAAATTTTATTATTGAAAAGAAAAGTGAGTTAATCCACCTCAAAGAAATGATAAAACTTCGTGAGTATTTTTTTTAGATTGTACCAAAAAGGGATGAATTGTACCAGTGTACCAATGAAGTTTCGATTGTACTAAATTTGGTACAATTGTACCACAAATCCCATCAGTGCTGTGAATTATTTGCCAGCTGTGACAGCGGTAGTAAAAGGAAACTTAATGTGGCGTTTAATAACATTGTTCGTTCGGTACGTCTATGGTTTTAGGAGATATGACCATATTTCCTCCTACGTTACCTTGCTTTACGGAATCACTTTTGATGATTACTTAAGAGTGCGTATTTTACTGTTTCTGCACAAAATTATATACACACATCAGCCTGAGCATCTCTACACACGTTTAAACTTTTCAACACTTGACAGAGGTAAAAGACTTCTAGCATTTGGTCATCGAACACTGATTTCTAAATACCATTTCTTTATTCACGCAATCAGTTTATGGAACGAAATCCCCTATATATCACAAAAAATAAGTAACGCACGTCAATTCAGGAACTATATTTTTTGTCATTTTTCTCATTTTCCTTTTTATACCCTTCACCGAAGGTAAAAGGGTATATATAACTTTGTCATTCCGTTTGTATGTTCCACAATATTGATCCTACACCCTATAAAGTATATATATTCTGGGTCCTTATGAAAAGCGAAGTTCAAATCCGGTTGTCCGTCTGTCCGTCTATCCGTCTGTCCGTGTGTATGTTGAAATGGGTTTTCCGAAAACCCCAGATATGATGTGGACTAGGTTGATGTATATTTGTGTCAAATATACTCCGTTTAAGTTTGCTATTGAAATTCAGCCAGATCGGTCCGAAAATGACGGAGATATGAGCAAAAAACCACGACTACCTCTAAATTTTTCCAAAAATCCTTTGTTGTTGTATTTTTTTTAAAAAACTCGGGAAAATCGGTTCAGATACAAAAAAGTTATGACCAAAATTAAATTATTTTTTTTTAAATACCCACTTTCGGGAACCATAGATCTCCCCGAGTCCAAGCTTTATAACTAAAGTAAATGGTAAATTTCTTCTTCAACACGTCGGTATATTAATCTGCCAAACCGGTTAAAAAATGGCTGAGTTATAACCGAAATAGTGAATCCCCAAAAATTGCTCTTTTTTATATTTATAATTAACTTTGCTAAAATATATATTTACAAGTTTATATAAATAATTAGTATTGTGGCTATTTTGTTGAACTATTTATGGTTTTTAATCCAAATTTTTAATATTTTTAATTAGGCTTAAGTTCATGAAATTTAATTTTCATTAAATTATTTTTATGAAGAAAGGAATTTTACAACATGAAAATCAATTAAAATTGTTATTGATAATCTTTCATTCTTGACGTGGCTCGGGCTCGAACTCTGGCCGCCAGGTTACCATGACATGCTTCGATCGCAACCACTCGATCTCCTCAGATGGACCTGCCGTCTTACACTCGCAGCCATCGACGACTGCTGACGTCACTAGTCAAACATCAATCCTTAAACCAAATTGTATTTTAACATTTGGTAGATCGAAATTTGCTTTCCTGAATGATTATCCACTTTAATTGATTTTACATGTTTTTTCCTTTACTTCTGTTTTTTCGTACTTTCGTCAAGAATTTTTCTTGAAGTCCAAGTAAATTTTTTTGTTTTTTCACTTTATCTTTCTCTTATTCTGTTGACCTTTTTCAGCACAACTTGAAGGACAAATGTACACATAGAGCTCGTGCCTTAGCTTTAACAATAATTAGTATTGTGGCTATTTTGTTGAACTATTTATGGTTTTTAATCCAAATTTTTAATATTTTTAATTAGGCTTAAGTTCATGATAATTTTCATTAAATTATTTTTATGAAGAAAGGAATTTTACAACATGAAAATCAATTAAAATTGTTATTGATAATCTTTCATTCTTGACGTGGCTCGGGCTCGAACCCTGGCCGGCAGGTTACCATGACATGCTTCGATCGCAACCACTCGATCTCCTCAGATGGACCAGCCGTCTTACACTCGCAGCCATCGACGACTGCTGACGTCACTAGTCAAACATCAATCCTTAAACCAAATTGTATTTTAACATTTGGTAGATCGAAATTTGCTTTCCTGAATGATTATCCACTTTAAAAAAAAAAAAGTTTATATAAATGTTTATATATAAATATAACTTAAGTAAATGGAAAAATTATTCCTTAACACGTCGGTATATAAAAATATCAAATCGGTTAGACAATGGGTAATTTATGAGCAAAATACTCCAAAAATGGGCTAAAAACCTATATTTTAGGGCTGCCATATGTCCTATGTATATGACTTATATACCAAAATGTCTTTTTATACCCTTCACCGAAGGTAAAAAGGTATATATATTACTGTAATTTCTACAATATTGATCCTACACCGTATAAAGTATATATATTCTGGGCCCTTATGAAAAGCGAAGTTCAAAACCGGTTGTCTCTTATTTAAAAAAAAAAAATATTTACCAGTTTCATTTAGTTTTTGTCTAGTTGCTCTGTATTCTGCTCGCAAAATGGTGAAGGGTATATAAGATTCGGCACAGCCGAATATAGCACTCTTACTTGTTTCAACTTGTTTTAATTAATTTCGCTAACTTTATGTAATAAAGCGTAATTAAATTTTAATTTTTTTTTTATTTTTAAAACTACTAAATATAATTTTACACAATTTTGTTATTTTTTAATTTCTGATTTTTTTCTGATTTTATTGCATTTGCATATGCTCAGTTCCATACTGCAATTAAAAAAAAAGAAATAAAATAAATAAAATAAAAAAATTAAATTAAATTCATGTAATCAAAAGCTATAACCATATTATGATTGCCTTCAAGCATGTTACGGTTAACATTTAATAACAATAATTGTTCAAAGGGCTGTAGGAAATATCGCCCAAAGAAAAATGGCCAAAAAAAAAAATGAAAAATCACCCAAAAAAATTCCATGTAAAAGTGGGCTTTAATTCATATGAAAAGTGACCCAAAATTTTTGGGCTTTTTTTCGTTATTATTGGGTGAATTTTCGTTTTATAAATTTCATAACGAAAAATCACCCAAAAATATTATATGAAAAATAGCCCATTTTTTCGGGCCATCTTTATTTAATATAATTGTAATTTATTTAAAAATAAGTTTGTTGTTTTTTCTCTGGGTGTTTATATTAAATATATAAGGAAAACACTTTTGGGCGCAAGGATTTTCTCCTCAAGGATATAATATATACCGGCTGCGCTAACTAAAGTTTCTCTGCAAAGCCGGCCTTCGGCCGGGCGCATGGATTTTCTCATCTATGGTATAACAAACACCGGCTTCGCTAACTAAAGCTTCTCTGTATAGCCGGCCTTCGGCCGGGCGCAAGGATTTTCTCCTCTATGGTATAACAAACACCGGCTTCGCTAACTAAAGCTTCTCTGTATAGCCGGCCTTCGGCCGGGCGCAAGGATTTCCCCTCTATGGTATAACAAATACCGGCTTCGCTAACTAAAGCTTCTCTGCGTATATGGCCTTCGTTCGAAAACAAGGCAGATTTTAGAAGCTTTACTTAGCGAAACCGGTACTTGTTCTACCATAGAGGAGAAAATCCTGGCGCCCGGCCGATGGCCGGCTATACAGAGAAGCTTTAGTTAGCGAAGCCGGTGTTTGCTATACCATAGAGGAGAAAATCCTTGCGCCCGGCCGAAGGCCGGCTATGCAGAGAAGCTTAGCGAAGTTTGCACAGCCGGTATTACTGTCCTTACTGCCGAGCAGCTGTTGAAGATAGAATGCAATTTTTTACATAAAACTTACACTTGTATGGAACTAAATTTATATGAATAATAACCACTTTTTTGCAAATTGGGTAATTTTTAATTTGTTTTCGGAAAAATTCGTTTTTGCTTTTTGGGTCATTTTTCATTTTTTTTTGGGCCCTTTTTCGTTTTTGTTTGGCAAAATTTCATATATAACTTTTTGGGTAATTTTTCATGTTCTTTTGGGCGATTCTTCATTTGGGCGATTTTTCATTTTTTTTTTTGGGCCATTTTTCTTTGGGCGATATTTCCTACAGCCTGTTCAAAGTTATAACATTTTAAAACATTGTATGCAGGGGTGCAAGAAGATTTTATTAAGAAATCGATCGGCATATTTTCAAAAAAAAAAAAAAAAAGGCATTTTCAACACATTAATTTAAAAAAATCGGCATAATAATCATAATACAAGATTTGGTTTGTCGTGCTTAATTCGCATTCTCAAGTTTCCTGACGATCCACAGTGGTCCCAATGACAAATTTAGAGTGAAAAAACTCATTTTTTCGAAAGGTGCCAGAGTAAAAAATTAAGTTGATTTTTAAATGACAGGACCCCACCTTGCACAACAGCATATATATTTTTTTGGAATATTTGCAATATTATCACTGCTCCATTGATTTAAACATCAGTAATTGCTAAGTTTAAATTTGTAATAACAGATTAGTTGATAATTGTATGTGGTTTCAAGAGCTAATAAATTAAAGTGAAAACGTTTTCTGTAATATTTGTTCGTTTTATTTTTACAATAGAGGTATGTATTTTTTAAATAAAGAATGTTACGCTGATTTGGCATTCCGTTTAGAAAACTATGTTTGCAAATTAAAATGTAGTCATTAATTGTGAAATTTAATATTTACTGTAAATTGTGGTAGACTTTTAAATGTGATATTCACCAGCTATCGCTGCTATTTTTGTGTTGTTATCATCTATAACATGTGCATTGTTAAATGTTTAAGCAATTAGCTGCCTATTTTTGCCTAAACACTTTCTATCGCATCTTTAGGTTGCAATGCCTATCACTAAAAGGGATTTGTTCAATGTTTGGTACTCTGAAAAAGACCAGGGGTCTAATCACCGCATACGATATCGAGCAAAATTGATCGAAATTACTTATTTTGGTATCATGAAACTCGATATCGAATGAAATATATTGAATTTGAAATAATAGCATTCGTTGTCGAGTAACTCGACATTACATTTATCGAGTTTTTATTCGATACGTCAGTGCCTGTCGTATGCAAAAATATTCGATAGTTTATTCGATACGATAGTATCGAATGCGGTGATTAGACCCCAGAAGAAAAAAATAACGCTGTCATTCATTAAATTTTCATGAAAAGTGGTATAGAAAATGATGAATATGATGATTATAAGCACGAAGTAAAGTAATCAGCTCAAATTTTTTTAGCAAACTATCGGAGAAGTGGATGCATGCATACATAGCAAATAATGTTTTCGAGTCAATCTTTCAAATTGGTTGGATGAATATCAAAGCAGTTGAAAATTAAGTCTCTTGTTAACACTTGTTCCCAAGAAGCGTTAACATTTGCTGCTGAAAGTAGGCTTCATAAAGCAGTCAAAAGAGTTGCTGCAGACCTTGTTAGAACTATAGATGTTTCTCTTGGAAGGGCACTTAAAATAAAAAAAAAAAGTTAAATACGACATACTTGAAGAAGCCTTGGCGATTAACATTAATGTTAAATACTCAAAAAGGTCGTATGTTTCTATGCGTGCAGGCGCCAAAAAACGTTATGCTGACAAACATATATCCATCTTATAAGATTGCACAGCGGAACAAAATTGAACTTTTTTTGTGTTAATTGAGAATTAAATATTGCTTTTAAAGTTATTTGGATGCTGAAATTTTATTTTTATGAATTTTGAAATAAAAACTATTTTTTACAAATTTTTTTTTTTAAACTTCAACGATGTCTCTGACACTACTGGTCAAATTTAAAAGCAATGTAGGCACGGCCTTAAGATAATATTGTTGACGAATTTCGAATTTTTTTTTTTGAATTGAATACGGTGACCCGTTTTCAAGTTATTCCAATATATGTAGCGGAAGTGCCTTAATTTTGGCCATAACGGTGTATCTCTAAAAGTCGAGCTGATAGAAAAAAAAACAATTCAGTTCTTAATCACCAAAAACCTTGTTCCCATTTATTATGAAATGATTTTGTAGGTTTTATGTCAGTTTATTTTATATGGAAAGCGCCACACGCAATCGAATCCGTCAATTTCTGGCGTAAGATCGTGCCATACCAAGTCAATTGTTCGTACAAATTGTTATCCTTTTATTTACTTATAAAAAAGAGTTATGAGTTTTTTTCGCTCTAAATTTGTCATTGGGACCACTGTGCGATCTGGCAAACTCAAATAGTTTTCACAACACTGAAAAAATAATCTCGATTTGTTCAGTATCGGCTGAAAGAATAAGAAATAATATTGCTTTCGAAACGAAAAAGTATTCGATCACGTCTGACAGAATTAGCCCCCTGAAATCAGTTTCAAAATAATTCGAACTATTAATCTTGAAAAATTAAAACTCCTTGCAAATTTTAATTCTTTAAATTATTTTTATTGATAGTGAATAAAAATTTAGAAAAAGATATTTTAACCGTTTGCTTTTTCTCTTTAACTTCGTTTAAGTTCTTTCATTCTTCATAGTTGAATATTTTTCAAATAAAATTTTAAAAATTAAACAAGTGTTGCACAAAATTAATAAGTTATACAAAAAAAAAAAAAGTTTCTGTGTTTAGTCGTTTATTGAAAAATCGGCATTTTTTGAGCAAAAATCGGCACTTTAATACAGTGAACTCTCGATAACGTGAACTAATTTTTACCATGGTGTTTCACGTTTTCGGGTTTGTTCACGTTAACGAATGCCAAAATTTAAAAAAAACCAACACCCCTATTTTAAAATAAATAGATAAACAAGTATTTAAAAACACATATTTTATTCATTTTTAATAACAAAAAATATATGTTTATGCAATAATTCGAGTTGAGTTTGCATATGATACGTAAAAAAACTAATTTCTTATGAATATCATAAAAAAATAAACATAAAATTAACAAAAACGAATAGAAACATTTTTTTGTTTAAGGAATGTTTATAAGGGATAAACAATTTCACAGGAAAAAATCGGTACTCTTTTTTAAAAGTTTCTTTGTTTGATCATCTTTAGCAAAGCTTTTTCTTTAAGCATTTTTCTCCAATGATGAAAAGTATGATTTATCTGGTAGCTGCTTCCAGCACAAGCTGATTTACACATAAAGAGAGTTCCTCCATTTTATATCTTAACTTTTCTTAAAACGGGTCAACAAGTTGTGCCTGATCAAAAAGCTTATCTCCGGAAATTATGAGAAGAAGAACACCAAACATCTGCTTAAATTTTTAAAGCCAGCCAGCTCTGGCACTAAAACCACGATCACTTTCTCTAATTTGTTGGTGAATTTCTAAAGCAATAACTTTTAGCATCAGTCCGCTTACTGGTAATTTTTTATTTCCCATGCTAAGTGTTTTTTCAATTTTCGGAAGCTAAGAAGAACGTTATATTTTACGCTTTCCGGTACCATAAAGAGTTTTCTTTACACGATTTGTTATTTCCTTTTTTTTTTTTCTTCTTAATGGAACAAACTGTTAATTTAGCAACACCATATTTTCTAGCCAAGCCACTGCACCTATAACCTTTTTGCAATAATTCAAGAATATTTACTTTATCTTTCAAAGATTACACTTTCGGTTTTTTAATGACATTTTTCACTTTCACAAATAAAACTAATAACATAGCGATGTTAAAAAACAGCTAACATGTCAGCTTAAACATACATGGATACAATTAAGATAAACCTATAAGTGAACTCAATTCGGGAATTTCCCAATTAAAAAAAAAAAAAAACATTTTAAAGAGTAAAAAAAATTTAGAGTTTCCAGATTTTAATCAAGTTTTAAAATAGTCTGTGTAAAAATAAATTTGTTCACGTTTCTGGGACGTTCACCCTTTTGAGTGTTCACGTTTTTGCAAGTTCCCTGTAATTTAGAGACAAAAAAAAAATCGGTAAAATGTCGATAAATCGGCAATATACAGGCATGTTCTGAAAATCACTTTTTGTGAAAGTGATTTGAAATCACAAAAAAGGTGTTCTGGACAAAAAGCTTTTTTCATAATTGTGATTTTAAACCAGTCAGCTAAGTGGCCGCCAATTTAAAATAACTTGCTTATTTGTTTTCACCATTTTTAACTAAGTTAAAACTTTTGTGGTTTTGAAAACACCCATTAATCACAATTGTGATTTCAAAATCACAAGTGATTTGAAATCTTGTGATTTACAGAACATGCCTGTATGGCAGGCCTGATTGTATGTTTAATTTTAAATTTCAAATAATATGTTTAAAAAGCAACAACATTCTGGTCGTTTGAATTTTACAATAGTTGCTTGGTTTGCTTAAAATTCTCATTCATTTTATTTTAATTATACCCTCCACCACAATTAGTTGTGAAGAGGGTATATTCAGTTTGTCATTCCGTGTGAAACTTTTTTACTATTCATCTCAGACCCTATAAAGTATATATGTATATTCTGGGTCCTTGAGTAATTTTAAGTCGATTTAGCCATGTCCGTCTGTCTGTCCGTCTGTTGAAAACACGCTCACTTTCGAAAAACTCAAAAGAACTCAAAACAAACTTGATGTCAAATTGCTTGTAGTTATCCTAAGCAGTTTGGGATTGAAATTCAGCAAAATCGGTTCAATAGGATCTGAGCTATGAATCAAAATGTGGAACCACCACCTAAAAAAAATTGATAATTTTGTTACAAAAACTAACATAAATGGTGGAAAAATGCACAGAATGATATAAGATTTCGCAGCAATTCGTTTTATTCAACTGAAAATCACGCTGTGAAATTTCGTGAAGATCCGTCAATAATTTACCCTAGGCCCCATATAAGCCCTACTCCCGGAAAACAGTATATTAAGCCTAAAACCCTAACTAACAATGCTATCATTACAAATTTTGGCAAGTCACAGTTACATAGGACTAGAAATTAAACTGTTAAGTTTCGTGAAGATCGGTCCATAATTTACCATAGGCCCCATATACAACCTACTTCCGGAAAACAACTTAGTACGCCTAAAAACGTAAAAAATAATGCTATCATAACAAAATTTGGTACATCAAAGTTTTATTGGACAAGAAATAAAATTGTGTTATTTCGTGAAGATCGGTCCATAACTTACCCTGGGCCCCATATAAACCCTACTCCCGGAAAACAGCTTAGTACGCCTAAATCCGTAAAAAATAATGCTATCATAACAAAACTTGGTACATCAAAGTTTTATAGGACAAGAAATAAAACTGTGTAATTTCGTGAAGATCGGTCCATAATTTACCCTGGGCCCCATATAAACCCTACTCCCGGAAAACAGTTTAGTACGCCTAAAACCGTAAAAAATAACAAATCGTCACAGTTTAAGATTATAATAACATCATACAAATATTACTCCTTAAACATTCGAACTGTCGGTGGAGGGTATCAAAGATTCGGCACAGCCGAATATAGCACTCTAACTTGTTATTGATTAAAATACATAAATTTACGTAGAATAAACTAGTGGAACAGAAAAAATGGTAATGAAGTTCGTCACAGGTTGGAATATGAATCAAAGGGAATTTTTTATAAAAACCTATCAGGAATAAAAAATTAAATAAAACTATAATTTGACACTTCTTAAGCAAATTGATGAAATAAATAACCATAATGGGGTTAACATTATCCATATTATTGTTAATTCTGATCATAATATGGTTACTTTTGGCAAAATTCTGGAAAATTTTGACCATATTATGGTTAAATTTTAATATAATAGGTTAGTTTAACCATTATTGTGGTTAATATTTACTAAAATATGGTTAATTTTTACCATCCCAATAAACACGGAGGTTTGATTTCAAATTGAAAATGATTTAACATCAAACGTTTTCTCAAACGACAAACGTTTGATAATGTTTTGAAAATCATTTGAAAATCATAGCGGTTTCAACAAAAAGGGGAATTTATTTTCCAATTGAGAAATGCATTTATTTTCAACTTCCTTTCAAACGTTATTCTGAATTGTTTTTCAAATGTGGATTTTAATACAATGTGGAACATTAATAAAAATATTTTATTTTTTTAGTTTAAATTCTTTATTTATTAAAGTAAACCGTAAGATAAACATTCGGCACCATAGCTTAAAGATGAAATATGTTCTTTCCGTCATCTAATTCTTGGAAAGACGAAATATGTACTTTGCTACTTTTTATTTTGAGGATTCTAGCACCGCGATCGTTCAACAAACTTTCTTCACTTTCCCGTTTTATTTTCCTTTTTTTCGTATTTTTAATCAGTGTAATTACTCACAAATAATTTTTATTTTTCACAAGAAATAAGCTGTTCACTTTATATTAAAATTTATTTTTAATAGTACAACACATGTAATCACAAAGTAAAAAATGTAACTTTAATCGCCATTTTTAATGATAACATTTATTTTTCTCTTTAGTATTGCCAAGTTTATTTTTGATTTGAATTTAACATTTGACATCAAATGTTTATTTTCAAATCATTATCAATTTGAATTTAAATGTTATATCAAACAATTGAAAAACGTTTGAGAATTGTGTTTGATGTCAAATGATAAAGTCATTTCATATCAAAGGTTTGACTCCGTGTTTGTTGGGATATTATGGTTGATTTCGGGAAATTTTTTGTTGATTTGTACCAAACTATGGTTATATTTAAACATAATATGATAGCCTGCAAACATAAACATTGTTTAAATCCAACCTTAGTATGTTGCTCTTATAATATGGTTACCTCCAACCTTATTTTTTTTTTCTACGTGTACAGGTCCAATTTTTCTGCATAAGAAAGAAGTTCGAACTGTTATTTGGTTACTTTCTATAGGAAGAAAAATGTGTCTAGATGAAAATTGTTCAAAATGTGCAGTTCCAAATTAAAAAATCTGGCTATATTTATAACGCTTCATGGCATTTTCTTCTGCATACTCGTATTTGTTATTTTGTGGCTAGTAAAAAGCGAAAGTCATCTTCTTTTTTTATATTCCTCCAACTCTTTTTGGTCTTAAGTATTTGTGGTCTATAAACAAAACTAAAAAAAAAATATAACCGACTTCTACACTTTTTTCCAGTATAGCGGCAAACTTTGAAAATATCTAAAAAGGCACATCTGCTGGATGGGTTTTGGTAACTTCTTTTTCTTATTCTTATTCTCTTCATTTTTTTATTACTTTTTATCATGATCTAAAGTTATTTCTTGCGTTTGGTAACAAAAAACGAATTTTAACTAGAAAAAAAGAACTGTTGCATGTGTTTTCTAACAAACTCCAAAGTGATTGTGGTGTTTTATTTTTCTTATTTATTTTTTCAATCTTCTTAAGTAGGCATGATCTTGCAAAATCCTTTGATATTTATTCCTAGAATTATTAGTTTTTGTTTTTTTTCTTATGATTTCTCTTGTTAAGTTGGCTGAATTCTTAATTATCATTATTGTAGTTACTGGTGTATAATATTATATCGATTGGTTTCAAATAACTTCGTTTTTTTCTGGATTTTCAATGAGTTGCATTATGTTAATTTAGTTGTATTGATTCCAGACTCTTATTTTCCATCGATTGTTGATTTAGGTCTTTAGTTCTTTAGTTCATTTCTTTTCTTGCTAGCGATTTATCACAGTTTAAGCGGTATTGTTAACTGGAGTTTGTATTGATTTGTTCTTGGGGTTTGATGATGCTTTTTGTTTTGAGTTTGATTGTGATGTGTGGTCTTATGTAATGCATTGGCTTGGTCTGATTTATCAAGCTTGTTGAAATCTATTAGCATAATGAATATAACGATGAGTCATGGTTTCATTAAGATTTATTCACTAGACTAGACACAATATTTATAATTGATGTGTGGGTAGGATATTATGCGTTTGTACTGATGTGTTTAACACATGAACATACCATACCGATAGTCTTAGAATCAAATTCTAAATTGATTTAACGATTTTCGTTCGTCCAGCTGACTGGCTGGATTTCTGTCATGTAAACCCTGTGCTCAAAATAAAGGTCGATATCTCGGAGATAATTTAAGAAAATACTATCATAGGAATGAAGCCTATTGCAAAAGGTTAGAACCGGTCCATAATTCTGCAAAGCCTCCATACAAACTTTTAATATTGTATGGGGTCCAAGTGAAATTATGGTCTGATTCTCAGCAGTTTCACTAGACTTTGTCAATTCAGCCGTATGTACCAAAGTTCATAAGTTTCTTTTTCAAAATTGCGACCTGTACTTTGCGCACAAGGCCAGACAACCAACCAGTCGGCCTGACGGACGGATGGACATCGTTATATAGGCATAGAAAGTGGTGCTGAGTTGATCGGTATACTTAAGGCTGGTTCTAGGATGAAAATTTTCTAGTGCTCCACATATCAACACAAGCGAATAATACCCTCTCCACTATTGAGGTGTGAGTATAATTAAACAACTTTAAACCAAATTGCCATTGAGTTTTTCTGTTGTTACATTTAAGATTTTTAGTTTTTATGAGGTTTTTTAATCTTCCCCTGTAAAAAAAATAAAAAAAACATCAAAATTCAATTGCATCAAATACCAGTCCGCTTACTGCATGATGCTTGCAGTTTCCAGTACTTTTTGTACTTTAACACTTTTTCCTTAAGAAAAAACCACTCTTTCTGTAATTTTTTTCATCTATTTTTGAAATTTAATGTACACGGAATGTGTATGAATAATTTAATAATAAAATGTGATGAGCAGATCTTCTTTATGAAAAATAGCTTATCCACTAAAAATCTTGTTTTTGGTTAAACTAAATCCTTTGCTGACTAAAATGTTCATATGTAAATATGTAGTATATGTTGCAACAAGTGCAACTAACTGAACAAAAATCTTGGAAAAACCGTCATTAATAATCAATCAACGAAACCGAAATTTTTTCGTAGAATAGCGCTATTTCACCAAAAAAAAAAACTTTTTAATATAAAGTACGCAACTCAACAGGTACAAATTTGTTTAACAACGAGGCCCACATGAAGAGTACTCTAAGTATAACACTAAACATACTTGAAAATGAAAACAAAAAACTATAAAAATATTCGAGTCTTATAAAGCAGTTAAGTCATTAGTGTAACACTGCACAACAAAAACTAAAGGCTAGCTAAACGCACTTTGGCGGACGGATGGACGGACATACTAAATGCAATCAACTAAAGAAGAAGAGGTAGTGAGAGGTGTTCACCTGTATTGTAGGCAAAACAGCAAACTAACCGACCAACCAACCTGCTTATTAAAAATATATTTTAACTGAAATTCATATATTTTACATACAACTTTTTATATACGCACACACACGAAAATCAGAGTTTTAATAATTGCTTCAAACTTACATGCATACGTTGTTATTTGTTTGTGTGCATTCGTGTTTGAAATGAAAATTTATAAAATTTATTTCCTAGAATTTCAATTAATTTTATTTTTGGTGCTGTGTGTGTTTTGACTTGTCAGTCGAATGTTTGCCAAGTATGTATTTATTAATAGTTGTTTTTGTTTTTATTTTGCACCTTCAGGTATCAAATCTTCAAAACGGCACTGTGGAAAATCCTGTAAAACTATCAATGCGTTTGTTTGCAACGAAAAATTAAAAGTGAGCACTTTTGGGTATTTCCAAGAATCTTGTAATTAAGCTAAAGCAGACTGAAAGTAATTAGTGTTTAGACTTGTAATAACAAACAGTGTCTGGTTTAGGTCTGGCAACCATTGTTCTCGAAGAGATTTACTTTTGTTTAAATTATAAGTAATCCATACTTAAAATAAAGTCATATAGTAGTACTATAAAATAAAATTATACATACTTTTAAAGCAAAAACCTTTTTTGATAGTAGAAATTCATTCTTTTGGTGCGGGAAATTTTTTACTTTTCTGAATAAAATGTATCCTTTTTTAAGCAAATATGTTGTCCCAAACTTTGGACAAATGGGGCTGAAAAAGAAATTAAACAAGATTTGAATCCAATAAACAAAGGAGTTTTTAAGTCTCTAGACTGCGAGTTTTGTTCCATTATTAAAGTTCACATTTTTTGTAAATTCAAATTTTAATATAGTTTATTAAAGTAGAAAAAATACATACATATTTAATTTGCAGAAAAAAATACTTTCTTCCATGTTTAATTTGTTGTTTTTCAATGGTACATAAAAGTCCCAAGTCTAATGGCCATTTTCTCAATGTATCGACAAACTGTCTGTTACTTAATGTCAACATTAATTTATTAACCGATAAACTGTGCGTTAACGATTTTGGGTTTCTCAATATACTGACAAAAAACAAAGTTTTCAGCTGGCAACGCCACTCAAAATAGATGTAAAAGTTGGGAGTCAGCTGATTGAATTTATCAGTACGGCAAATAAAAGGAAAATAAATAAATGGCAGATGAGTGCCGGTTATCTTTCCGATAAAATCGAAGCAAATGAGACATTGAGAAAACTAAATTTCTTTAATGTGCAGTTTTTCGTTGGGAAAAAACATAATCGTCTAATGAGAAAATTGCCATAATAATGTTAAAGAAAAAGTGCTAAGTCACCATTTAATATGAAATTTTACAACAAAATGCGCAGAAAGAAAAACACTCGGAATAAATTAATTTTTTTATATATAATTTAAGTACGAGTCGTACACAAAAATTCAAGTACGAATAACACTAGCACGTACTTAAAAAAATCCTAAATGGGATTACTTTAAAAAATCAATCCCAGCATTTCTTAAATAAAGTATAAAATTCCTAAACCAAGTAAAAAAAAGATTGAACTTTTCGTTGGTAGTGGCACTCTGAGAGTAAAATTACAAAGTGAGCGTACAGTATACTCAAACGAGTACAGTAAATTTTATACTGTTCTACTTTGATTATTTTTTTATGTTAATAATTTGTTTTTGTCTGTGAGTTATTCGGATACGATTTTAATTATAAAAATTAAAAATTATCAAAAAAAATTGAATATTTTTTTCAATATTATCAAAATAGGGTTCACACCTTCACACTGTTTTCGTGGCACAAATCAGACTTTACTTTTGTACGAAAAAATAAAAAAGAAACACAAATTATTTTTGGCTACTGTTGGTATTACAGTATAACCCGGTTAATTACCCCACGCTTAAATGCCTTTCACGCTTATTTACCTCGAGTTTTAAATCCCCGTTTTTTTCTTCCATTTTTTAAACAAAAATCCACGTTTAATTGCCATACGCTTAATTACCCGATTCGGATAATTGCCTTAAAAATTTCACTCCCAAAACAAAATTATACCTAAATTTCATTCGTTTAATTGCCTCAGTACTATTTGACAAAAACAAATTTTTTTTTTAAATATGCCTAAAAAACAAAATATGGCTTGATTGAAAGCAAAATATTCAACAAATTAATATTTGCATTAAAAGTTATGTTTGAGGCCAAGATTCATATAAGAGTTATATATTATCTAGATACACCAAATGTATGAGATATTTTGTCTTAAAGAGTTTAAAGTTTTAAGTTTGCATGGGGACTATGTGATATTAAAGACCGATTCTTACAATTTACATAGGCTTCGTTCTTATGGCAATTAAACGTATTTACCCAATTTTATCAAATTATCTAAAAACTGCTGCTACCTTTACTTTTCGCACAAGGTTTACATGGACATACAACCAGCAAGATGGACGGACGGACGGACACGAAAAGATAACTTAAAAAAGTGTTTCTGATTCGATCGTTTACTAAACGATGTGTCTGGGTTTCTATGTTATAAGTTGCGAAAAACATTTATCTTCAACAAAAACTTGCCTTGGCTTCAAATTGTACAGTGAAAATTTAATGTAGGTGGCGAAATTAAAGCAACAGAAAATTCATCTGTTAACCAGAATTTTAAGCAATTTTTTTATTTGCTTAACATGTAATAAAATATGTTTTAAAAACTTAAAATACTTAACTTTAGCAATGGCTAAAGTATTAAAATTGTTTACACACAAATCGATACCAAAATTCATTAAAAGCTCTAAACGCATAAATATTGTTTCTGCATTCATTGGTCGCACAAGAAAAGCCATGCAATTGCATATTTACGGCTTCCATGAGTAGTAGTAGGATATGACAGGACATCTCAAAAAGCACTACAGATAAAATTTAAGACAACAAATCCCATTGTTTTTTATTGCTATCTCTTAAGATTTAGCTGATACATGTAAAAATTCCTTTCTTAAATTTTTTCATACATCAAAGTTAAGTTATCTTGTAAATTAATACGTATAATTACCTCACTGAGGTATTTAAACGAATTCGCTTAAGTACCTCAATGAGGTAGTTAAGCGTATTCGTTTAAATGCTTACCCCGCATAATTACCCAAAAATATTGGCATTTTTGTCGAGGTAATTATCCGTGGAATACTGTATTGTTGTAAGCATAAATAACGGTACAACGATTTAAAATTCTTTGTTTTTGCTTGGAAGCTTGTAAAATAATAGCTGTACTCATTTGAGTACAGTGACCTCTAATGGGTTTAAAAAAACCGCGAAAAAGAATCATAATATCCCGATTTTTTACGCCTTTTTCCGTACAAATAGTAGGATCTTGTTATATTCATGATATAATTAGAAAATACCTAAAACTTTGTTATTAAATGTTAATTTTGTATACTTAGGAGAAAAATTGAAATTCAAAACTTCATCGCGTTTGGTGCGGAAACTTTTGTTTTATAATTGATATTCTGGAAGATGTAAAACTGGTTAGTAAATCAATCATAATACAATTATCCTTCTAATTTTACTTTTGGTTTATTTCAGGTACGAATTCGGGATTGAATCAACTTTACAATGCTTGAATCAAGCTCATTTTAATATTGTTTCAATCCTTATTTCCTAATTTTACTTACTTTTAGTTTATTTCAGTTACAAATTCGCGATTGAATTAAATTTATAATGCTTGAATCAAGCCCATTTTAAGATTGTTTCAATCCTAATTTCCTAATTTTACTTAAACCCATCTCATTTTCGGATTATTTCAAGTACGAATTCGGGATTGAATATGGAAAAGTTAAGTGTTTCGAACTTGAATAATCATTTTTTCTGTACTTTATTCAAGAATATCCGTACTCACCATACTTTAAATACCGCGTTTTTTTTTTTATAAAAATCTATAAAAAAAGTTTTTATCTTTTAATACCCCGAATCCCGAAAAACTCCGATATACCGAAAATTCTCGGGATTTTAATGCCCCGAATTTCGGCATTTGAGGAAACCAGTTTCGATAAGCATTTCCTATTGTCTCTTCGTTTTTTTTTTACTACAGCTGAAATATTTACCTAGTCAGGTGTACGCCTTTGTGTTTTATTCATATCTTTATTGCATTTAAGAGGAGCTCTAAAAAAAATCACCTGTGAACAAAATTGACCCTTGCAACCCCAATAAATCACAACTTATATTTCTAGAACGACCCTCAACTCATAAGAATACTATTAAAAGGTGTTTCTTAATCACTAAATAAATAAATGTTAGGCCAACATTTACTTCCTCCTTTTTTTTTTTTTTTTTGTTAAAAGATTTTTGTTTTTTTCTTAAACTCAAAAACTTAAATACAATAAGTAACCACAAATGTTCTGGTTAGGGAAAAAACGAACTCCATTCTTCTGATCAAATTTAAAACTCCAGATAATTATAGACTTTCAATAGCGTCATATATCATTTGATATTTCTACATTATTAACCAGATGCAGCCATTAAACAAATTTCCAAAATCATTTACAAATAAAAAAAAATCGTACAGAGAAAGAAGATTTTTGTTTAATGGAATGACTGGTTGGCTGGTTGTATCGAATGGATGGATGGCTGGTTGGTTGGATGGTTGGTTTGTTCACTTGCCAGGGCTGATTAAATTGCTTGTGCCAAGAATGCTTAAAACTGAAAACAGTCTGGTTTAATCAGGTGCAAATCTATAAGAATTTCATTTTGTATTTATTTTGTTGTTGCTTTATTTTATTTAACCTCTTAAGCCGGTGTTGCAATCAGCTTGTGCTACTAGTTCTTGTTGTACAACACTCGCAAACAATACTCTTCAACTACCTGCTTTTAATAATCGAGAAACAGCTGTGTCTTTTTCCAAAAATAAAACTCAAGAATATTCTGTTTTTTTTTTTTTTTTTGGCTCATCTTTTGGCATTTACCTTACAAATGACCACAACATTTTGTTAAGACTGCCAAAAATGAAAAAGAAACGCCATCCAACCAACCTGTTAACTTAAGTTGCAGTTTGAGTCATATCCTTGCAGGTTTTAAATACCTCAAACTTAATAATTCTTCTTATTAAGATGGCCAGGTCGTTTTAGGTGTCTGTAACTTGAACATCAACATAGGGGAGAAAAAATTGATATTAAAAATGCCTCATTGTCTGTCTGACTGGCGGGTTGTCCTCATGTTCTTCATATGACTTGTCCTAAAGTATCTACACGTACCAATTGAAACGATTGCGCAGAAAAAACTTTAATTTGCCACATACACATTTTATTGCTTTTTGACCATTGTATGTTTAACTTTAATTCAAATGTTTGCTTGGAATTCCCTTAAATTTATGTGTATTTAAGGATTAGCACAAAAAATCCACACAGCAGACCCAGAAACAAAAAAAAACCAAAAACAAGAACATGCAAAGAAAGACACATTTATTGCAGACATTTGATATTTTTGCCATCTTCTGTCTGTTTTTTTTTTTCGTTCATTTTAAATTTTATGTTGCATTATTGGTGGCTCAGTTGGCAACGAAATTCGTGCAGCAGCCTGAACTTCAGTTTCAACTTCGGCATCCTCATCATCAAGTATGGTTGAACGCTTTGCACATCTGTGTTTGGGAATTTCCATATGGTTTAATGAATTGTACTCGTTCGTATGCCTGTTTGACTATCTTTTGAATGCATGTCCTTATGTATTGTAATCCAAGCATACATAAGTATAAAGTTGTATCTTCAGTTAAATATGGTTTGGGCGTGATTTCCGCAAGTAGTTTTGTTTGCAAAAAAAAAAGAGAAAAGAACTTTATAAGTAAATTCATACCATTTCTTTTCGGGAATATCCTGATTTATGAGTTGCATCTTCATTGATATTTAAGACGTTGTTCTTTTTGCTTTTAACTGAATTATCTTTATTAATGAACAAAACGAAAGTTTTAACTTTTGCAAGTTGTATACGAATATTGATTTTATTTTACAGATGTTTATTCAAATGTAAAAAATTCTTAAGTCCATTCAAAAATTTTTGAATGTTGTATGAAAAAGTTTAAAAGAAATCATAAGCAAGTAAAATTTCTTAAAACTCTATATAAATCAATGGATTTCTTTGGAAAATTTAAAAATGAACCTATAAATTATTTCCTTATTTATTTTTTTTTTTAATCCCGAAGGAGATAATAAATACAGGTTGTTTTTTAAGCCTAAATTAGAATTGGGAAAAATAACACAAAAATTTTGATCCAAAGATCAATATACAGTAAATAACTGATATAAGGAAATAAAAAATGCCACGAAAATTTTTCTTATAATCGTTTATTCTTTCAAGCAAATTTTTTTTATACGAAAGTTTTGTCTCATAAAAGTTTTAACTTTTGTTTCTTATAAAATTTTATACACAGAGAGAAAAAAACACTTGGGATAAATAAAGTTTTTCGTTCTTACTTTAAGTCAAGTCGTTCTTAAAAATTTAAGTAGGAATAGCACTAAAACGTACTCAAAACAATCCTAAAAGGAATAACTTTCAAAAATCAATTCCAGAATTTCTTAAAATAAGTACAAAATTCTTAAAACAAGTAAAAAAAATTTTACTATTCGTTGCCACTCGGAGAGTAAAATTACTAAGTGAGCGTTTTAATCTCATATAACCAGGGGTGCCAGATAATTTTGATACAAAATCGGCATATTTAAAAAAAAAAATCGGCATTATCGGCACTTTAATATAAAAAAATCGGCAAAAATCGGCAAATTAAAAAAAACCTATTTTAAATACAATAAAACCTATTCTTACTTACAAATAAGAACAATTCAGAATTATCTAATGTTTATAACTTATGAAATCTCAATAGAATCAATCAAAATAAACGTTTTACAAAGAAATTTTAGTTAAATATAAAGTTTTTTTTTAATTTCTTATAATTAAATATATTCCATATACATTTATTTGAGTTTGACATTTTTATTAAATCCGTTTTAATATTAATATCAAAACATTTTAAATTATTAATTTTTAAATAATCTTTAAAAAACGAATAACTTGCAAAGATAAATTTTCCAGTGAACATCAAAACTCTGTTACATTAAAAAATTCTTTCCACATTTGCGGAAGAATGTGGAAGGACCAAAAATTGTACCAAATGCTGCCATAAAATGTTCACGTTATAAATCTGAAATTTTTTGCCAAAAAGTTTGCAAATTTATTTAATTTTCCTTACATAACAATTGGCTATTTAATTTATGTACTAACATCGTCCTCAATTGCGTTATAATCTTAAAAAACAAAAATTATTTAATTATCAAAGTAATTATTATTTAAATTATATTCATTGATAGTGAATATAAATGTATCTTACCTTTATTCTTTTGTAAGTATTTATCTATCCATTTTCAAACACAAATTTAAAGTGTTTTATATTTTCCTAATAGAAAAAGAAATTTTAACTCAATTATTTTAGGTTTAAAAATTATTTCGTTTTTTTAACCAACACACATTACAAACACTGCATTTAATATTGAATAAAACTAACCCCTTTTTCTTTAGTAGAAGCTAGAGTTGTCAACCGATTAAGAATAATTTGATTAATCGATCAAACAAAAACACACTCTTGTTCGAATAATTTTACAATGGCGATTTTCGAATAACGAATAAATCGATTAAATTATGTCGATTAATCGAACAATTTTTTTTTTATTAAAAAATAAATTAATAAAAGACTAATAAGAAATAAAAGCTTAGAATTTGATTTATTCTCATACGTTTAAAGCGATTTTATACAAAATGTAGAAAAAGTAAAAAATATTGTTGCTATTGCATTCATTGTAATTAATCCCAATGTTTACTAGGCAAAAACCATGTTAAGTATTCATTGTATTTCAAAAATATATCTTATGTTCGTATTAAACAAATCTTTGATAAACAATTGTAACAGCTGTTTTCTTTTTAAATCAAACGTTAAACAATTTTCATGAAATGTTGATTAAGTTAATCAGAGCCGTTCACATTACATTTGAGATGATTTAGATGACAGATGATAAACAAAAAAAAAAAAATGCAACACACAAATTAAAATTTCTTTAAATTATTAAAAATGGATAAAAAATACTTTAATAAAGTGATCAGAACATCATTTTAAACATATTAATTATGGAATTGTGAAAATTTACGAATTATTTAAAGTCAAATAAAAACATTAAGAAGAAAACGCGTTTAAAGTGTGAACATAGCATAAGTGTCACAATATTACAATAGAAAACGATGCAGTAGAAGATAATCCAACGATATCAAAATATGCCGAACTTTTTAGAATGGAAAAATAAATACAGAGAGACTGCGGTTGTTTTATAGAAGAAGTTGTACGCAGAAGTTTGGCTGAAGATGGAAGGGCTGCAAACGCCTTTCGAAAATCCAAAGTTGTATCGGATTATTTAAGAATTAAGGATTTTACGATTTTACGAATTAAGGATACAACGATATGGAGCTTAGATGAAAAGTTGTACGCATCAAAAAAAGTAGTCATAGTGGATTTGAGAAAAAATAAAGAAGAAAATGGAAGATTTTCCATAGTTGTAAATTAACGGACGGATGTATCTTATTTAAAATATGTAATTTTTTTATTCGTTATTCTCATCGATTAATCGAATAATTTTTCAGATTTAATCTTTAGATCGAACGAACAAAAACAATTATTTGAATTATTCGAACAAAGCTGAAAGGCGAATAATTGACAACTCTAGTAGAAGCGCTGACTTAATAACAGTTGTCTCTTTTCAATGTTACAACTGTTTCAGTATCGCTTAAAGTTAGTGTATTATTATCAAACAAACAAAAAGTAATCGCCTTTTACGTGCTAGTCAAAAAATCGGCATTTTTGGAGCAAATCGGCACTTTGATAATTTAGGGGCAAAAAATCGGCAAAATGCCGATAAATCGGCAAAAATGGCAGGCCTGCATATAACTTATCAAAGTTTGTTGTAGACACTGCAACAACACCACACAAATAGTTAAAAAACGATTTGCTTGTTGTATTTAGAAACAACAAAAACACATTATTTTGATGTTAAAAAAATAAATTTTACTTTTTTTTAAACATCAAAGCAAGAGTTCTCATTTAGTTTATATTTTCAGTTAAAAATGTACATTTATGCCTGTATTCACAAAAATGT
The DNA here is from genome assembly GCA_930367215.1 of Pollenia angustigena. NCBI lineage: Eukaryota > Metazoa > Arthropoda > Insecta > Diptera > Polleniidae > Pollenia > Pollenia angustigena. Next base: position 178,679,562 of record OV884057.1, on the reverse strand, counting down.
TTTAAATTTAATAAAGGTTTAAAGAGCAAATTTACTATGAAAATTATCCTTAATAAACGTTTGTTAAATTTAATATTCGTTTATGGATACGGGGATAAGTTTTTAAAGTAAAAACCATATCGAGAATGATGCTGGTATTTTATAATTGAAATTCTGTTCGACTTAAAACCGAATTGGCCGAGAGTTGTTACCGTCTCCCATTTTTTCCTATTTAAATTCAATGGATAAAAATGGAAAAATCTTTCGGGGAATTTTATTTCATAATACGGTTGATGGAGAAAATCTGATTAAATACAAAATCAATTGATAAAATTATTATGGTTTTTTTTTTCGTTGAGAAACTATTAAAATTATTCGTTAATGTTGTCTTCAAGCATTCGTTAAGTTGAGAAAATATAAATTTTAAAAGAATTTTATTGAAAGTGCATTTTTGGTCCGATTAGACATTTGAATATAGAGATATAGAGGTCGAGGAAATAAAACGTATGCTAAGAAATGTTAAATTAAACAAAGCACCAGGGTACCTTACGAATTCTTTTTAAACGCCACTGATGAATTTCTTAAAGAACTTGCGCGTATATACAAAAAAATGTTTGAGGATAGAATTATAGAAGAATCGTTTAGAAAAAGCATAATTTTCCCTACTTACAAAAAGGGATCTGTAAATGAACCAGCAAATTATAGGGGTATATCGTTTATGAAATCTATCGCAAAAATATTTCTGGGAATCCTTAACGATAGACTTGTAGCATGGACTGACAAAGAAACATAATGAATGAATACTAAGCAGGATTTCGAAAGAAATACTCTACAGCAGACAACATATACAATTTAGCTTTAATTTTTAATATTAAATTGGATGAAGGAAATAAAGTATATACTTTCTTCGTGGATTTCAAGGCGGCTTTTGACCAAGATCCCAGAAAATCTATGATCTACAAATTGTACACAATTGGAGTATCCTATAAATTCGTTAAAATTATAAAAGAAATATATGAGCACACACAATCGGCGGTCTGGACAGAAATTGAGTTGTCTGAATACTTTGACACAACATCTGGAGTCATCTGCTCTCTACATAATTGATTTACATGAATATTTGACTTGATAATGAAGAAATCAACATCCGAATGTTATTATATGCAGACGATATTGTTTTATTGGCCGATGATAAGAAAACGATGGAAACTATGATACGCAAGCTCGAAATATATTGTGATCTATGGAATTCAGAAGTGAACATACAAAAATCAAAGATGATGGTATTTAGGAATGGGGGAAGACAAGAGAACGGCTTTGTGCGATTGAAAAAAATTCGCATTAAATCAACAACATCAAATACACTCATTTGTGTTCATGCAATCAAACTTTCTCAGCCACACACATCGTTGTTGTTTTAAAATTCATTCAAGTTATGCACAGCGTATTGGCTTTGCCATTCATACCAATTATTGCTTTGGTAAAAAACATATACAAAGAAAAATACACAAAAATCATTGCTCTGATGACTATTCAGCAGCTGAAACAATTTCCATAGAAACAGAAGACGTTTTTATTTTTTACCATTTCTTAAAAAGTACAGTAGTTCTGTACGTACAATGTATTGTTGTTAATGTTGCTTGTTACGCTTTTAAAAAAATACCCAGCAAATAATAGGACTAATCAAACACGCGTGTAGAATGTAGCCCACAAGGGACCAGGACTAGTCCAAAAGTAACCCAAACGTATTGAAAAACATGGTCTATTTAACATTGCGATATCCTAGGGCAGGACCATATAACCCAGCTTTGGATTACAAAGGAGTAGTATTAAAACTAATCCATGGTATACTCAAGAGGATTATTTTTGAAGTCGTTTAAAAACAAACACATTTCGTTAAAAAACGAAGACATGTCGTCTCACTGCAAACACTTTTTAACAATGGCATGGTCCATGCTTGCATGACATCGGACTAGTCCAATGAGTAGTCCATTGGATCAAAAACAGGTGGTCCAATATTATTTGCAGGGTAAACACAAAAACAAATTGGACAATACAACTAGTTTATTTGAACTTATGCCTACAACAATCATACCAACATACATTCGTCGTTGTGTCATCGAGTGGAAAATGACTACTTTAATGCAAAAGCAAAAAAATAAATGCCGTTTGACTTTAAGAAATTGTGTTATTGCGTGCGCAACAATAAATTCAAACAAAGCACTTTCTACAAAAAACTCGCACATGCACAAATCAAATGTGTACAAAACGATGTCAAAATTACCAACGTTGCACTTTGTTTTGCAGGCATAGAGTTAATGTAAATTATAGCGTATGAGTAAATCAACAAAAATAGTGGATTTTGCAGTTCTCTGGGGAAGACTAAGTGTGCAGAAAAAGTGGCTATTCAGAGGAGAAGTAATAGATATAGTAGCAGAATACAACTATTTTGGAGTCATCCTAACTCCTTAAATGTAATTTTTTAAGCATTTGCAAAATAGAAACGCGCAGGCTAAGAGTGCAATAAATGAAACATGGCAAAACTTTTTAAAAAAGAATGATATAACATTAGAAATAAAATGGAAACTCTTTATGGCAGTATGCAGATCCGTTCAAGCGTATTCAGCACAGGTTTGGGTCTATGGCCTTTTCGAAGAAGTAGATAATTTACATAGATTCTTTCTAAAAAGGGTGTTAAAACTCCCTTTGAACACACCAAATTATGCAGTAGAGCTTGAGACTGACATAGAAGAAGGGCATATATATACCTTTCAACTCCATCTCCAGTATATAACCAAAACGATGTTTAGCTATACAGATGATAGGTTACCACACCACTTAACAAAAATAATTCTTAGAAAAAAAATATATTTTGGGCAAAAAGCCTTAACGATTTGGCAAATAAATTTAACACACAATGGGCAGATAGTACGGAATTAGAATGGAACATCCGAAACAAATTTTTAGTACAAAATCTTAAATATAAAAATTTTTTAAGAGCTATGATATATAAATACACTTAGGTTATAGAGTTGGGGCCATATATTTTCAAAACTTCAACCAAAATTATATTACCTGAATCATTAAAGCGCGTTGTAATCTTATGTATCCCAATGGTAATAAGCAGGGAAACCAGAAATGTGCTCTAAAAAACACGTTTTATGCGCATTAAATATGCAGTTAAAACTGGAAAATATGCCCTGAAAAATGCTAAAAATATGCCCTTAAAATTAAAATTGCTCACTTGAAGACACAATATTCAAGAATTTAATACTATCTAAAAAAGGTTAAAATTCATATAAGAGATGTTTGCGCCGAATATTATCTAGATATTAACATCCATATGGGTTTTTGTGATAAGGGGATTTTAGGTACGGTCGCTAGATTGTTATCAAATGTTAACATTTAAAAGGAATTTAAAGCTAGTTAAAGACGGGAGCTTTGAGCAAATGTGAACCGATTCGAAAATAATTTAATTTGAAGTAAAATATTTTTGGCACGAATTTAATTTAAATGCCATCCTAATTAGATAGCTTGCGGACACGAAGAGTCTAATTTGGACGTGAAATTATATACCGATTCTCACCATTTGCATAGACTTCGTCCATTTTTGATCAAACTATCTACAAAATTGGAATTTGTACTCTGCGCACAAGGCTAACATGGACAGACAACCAGCCAAGCGGATGGATGGACATCATTAGATCACTTTAAAAAGTGATTCTGAGTCAATCGGAATACTAAAAGATTGGTCTAAAACCTGCTTTGTCTTACAATTTAAGAGTAACAATTAAATGTAGATGTCGAAATTAAAGTAACAGATTTTCGAAAAAAAAAATTTATTTGCTGCGAAAGCTATAGTAGGCATCTAAAAAATTTAATATGTATCAAAATATGCATTAAAAATGCAAAATATGCGCTATAAACCTAAAAAATGCTGCAAAAAGGCTCTTTTAACTAAAATATGCTGCAAATGGTAAAATATGCAAAAATATGCACTAACAAATCGATGCCAAAATTCATAAAAAGCTCTAAAACGGATAAATAGATTGTTTCTGCCTTCATCAGTCACACAAGGAAAAACATGCAATTGCATATTTCTGGTTAGTTATTTAAAATCATCTCTTAATTATCGAAAACTAATTATAAATGAATTTGAATAATATTTTATTGAGTAAATTACTGTACAAAAATAATAGCTATTTCACCATGTATCCAGCAGACGACTTTTGGTTATAGCTGTATTATCTTTATTATGTATGAAATTAGACAAATTAGTCATGTAAATAAAATAATTATCCAAAAATAAAGATTACTATTATTATTATTATTTTTATTATTATTATTATAACTTTGTGTTTTAATAATTAGGTTCTAAATAAAATTATTTCAATGATTTTTTTTAACCAAAAAATTTACTTAGATTTTATTATAAAGACACCATTTTTGGGACACATGTCGAGCCATTGACCAAGCAAAAGAAAACTATGTTATGAGGTTAGGATTCATATAAGAGTTTTTTGTGCCAAATATTATCTAAATATCAACACCTACATAAGATTTCTTTGTTTAAGATAGATTTTGGAGAAGTGGTTTATATGGACCTTATGAACAATTTTAGACCTACATGTAAAGAATTTTGCTATGACATAGAATCTATTATAAATACCAACATTTATAAGGAAGTTAGGGCGGAAGTCGCATTTGTATAGGAGCAATTGAAAGTGATTCTGAGTCTATCGGTATACCAAAATATGGCTCTAGGAACATTATATTTTGTGTTACACACAAAAGCACAAAAAAATCCAAAATTATTTTTTCCACTTTGAAAGTACGTTGTGTTAAAAAGAAAAAAATCCCATTACCATATTCATACATAAGTACGTCACTTGGCAAAAAAATATGTCAAAACAAAACTGGCCATACCAATATTAAAATATCCACACTCCCTCCTAAAACAAAAAAACTCCCTCCCACAATATCAAAAGTAACCACCTTTGTATTTTACTTTTGTGTGTTTATGAAAACATTTTGCTAATTTGAAAAGCATAGCGAAACAAAACTTCAAACTGTCAACAACATATCAAAGTTAACAAAACAAAAAAAATTGATGAAAAAAATAATAAAATTACAATATATCATGTACATATTATGCAGTGTCCATGATGAAGTTGTGATGATAATTTGTAACAAGAAACTCTAACTTCTGTCTTGTTTTATGAAGTTAGAGTTTCTTGTTACAAATTATCATCACAACTTCAACAAAGAGAAAAAAAATATTGAAACCAAAAACATGTGAACATTAAAACCTTAAAACAATAGACAGCAAGACAGACGTACAGACATCTAAATAAAACTAATGGCAACGTGCAACATAACAAAAACAAACATCATTGTAAGAGGATATAAAACTTATAACTTCTATTAATTATAAAACACAGATACATATTTTAACCCGCAAACAGTCATCCAAACTAAATGTGTACAAGCAACGGTATTTAATGACGCAGAATTTTGTTTCAAAAAAAAAAGTTGTTTTCCATCAAAAAAGCTTTTTAATATGTTTCCAATGGTATCAGTTGAGACTTCCCAGTGCTATTAGTAGAGACTTTCCAATGAAACCAATAATTGCATCAAATCCGTACCAGAAGCTACAGATATTTTACCCCATTAAGAAAAATAGTTTTGATTCCTTCACGTACAATATAATCATGTAACATTTATTTGTACGTCATTAGTTCCTTTCTTTACTACCACAATTTCAGAAACACTCAAGGGTTAAATCATCCCTGTTATGAAGTGTTTACATTCACATTTACAAGTACTCTTATGTGTGTCTGTGTGTATTTGTAACAAATTTTCCCCCTCAGGCCAGAGTTAGTGGTATCAGGATATATACATACATATTTGATATTTAATTTGCAACAACTCGACAAGCAAAGAACCGTATGTTTATCATCAATATATTGCATAATGGGCAGAATTCAAATATTTTGCATATAAATTTTTTATATCTGATACAAAAGTGAAGGGCACAAATATGAATGGGTGGCTGAGATTACGAAACTTCTTAAAATTGTTTACGACCACCTCGTTCATTAGAAATAACAGTGATCTTAAATTTTCATATACCAAAAATCATGTGGCCACTTTACGCTGCGACTTGTGGTACAGTTTAATCAAGTTGTGCAGCCATTATTACGTTATAGGTCTGGTTGACTTTCGGTTGAACATCGTTAAATAAATAATAAAAAAAAATTGATAATAAGATTTTGTTTGTTGTGCTTAGGTTCCAATTATTATTCTTAATAAATACACTGAAATTTATTGTTGGAGAATAAGCTAGTGTCCTGATGATCTGGCCTACGCAATCAGTGAAAGTCGCATAGAAACTAGCTTACCCTCCAAAAAAAAAAAAACTTTCAGTGAATTTATCAGGAATAAAAATATGGAATTAAGCACGACAAACAAAATTTCATTAATTCAAAATTTTGTGTTTCCAAAAATTACTTTAATAATAAATTTTCAAGTGCATGGCATAAAAAAACTGAACTGGAAAATTGCTTTATTTTGTTATTTTGATTTTCTTGCGAAAACAATAAAGCAATTAGTTTTTGTTTTTTCTTAACCCACTTACAACTACAATTAATGTTGCGAAAATTCCAACCAATTGTAGTGGGGAATTTAAGAAAAGTTAACCTCACTGCTTATTGTTAGTATTTTGTTTAAGCTTTGATATCGTTGCAAATATGACTTTTTAATTGTTTGCAATTCTCATTCACTCTGCAGTTTTTTTTTTCGCTAATATCTTTCGCTTTTTTTTTGGTAGAATGTTTCCTGATGATCGGACCTAAGCAGCCAGTAAAATGCGCATAGAAACTAGCTTGTCCTTCAACAAAAATTTCAGTGTATTTATCAAGATTTAGTTGGTGTTTGACAGCCATTTTTAGCAGACTACCTCGTGATTTGTGAATAAAATGGAAATACAGTACGAATTATGCCCTCCTACGATATTTTCTCTGGATTTAGCCTCAAGTGGGTATTTCTTGTTTCCAAACCTGAAGAAATAGTATGGTGAAAAGAGATTCAATAATGAAATCATCTCACAACGTTTCCACAATAAAAAATTGGAGAAACTTTTAAGTATATTGAGCTGTATTGAGCTAAAAGAAGACTTCGTTGAAAAATAAAATTATTTTTTATCAACAATTTTGACTTTTAGTTGAACTGTTAATTTTTAATTTTTTGATATTCTTTAATTAGGCTCGAGTTCATCAAATTTAATTTTCATTTAATTATTTTCACTGAGGAAAGGAATTTTACAACTTGGAATTTTTTTATTAAAATGTATTGAAAATTTTTTTTGGCTGAGCTGGGATTTGAACCCGGGTTCAAATAATAAAAAATTCCAAGTTGTAAAATACCTTCCCTCAGTGAAAATAATTTAATGCAAATTAAATTTGATGAACTCGAGCCAAATTAAAGAATATCAAAAAATTATTTTTTATCAAAAAACTTGAGTTTTACTTACAAAGTCACGAACTTATTGACCCGCCCTCGTATGTATAAGTTTGTCGATCCGATTTTATACCCACACCAGAAAATTGAGAAGTGTGTTAAGCGTTTATGCTGATTTTTGCAACACCTTATTTATTGGTCTTAATCCAACTTTTTGCATACCGATCGACTTGGAATCACTTTTTGAATCGATCTAAAGATTCCCGGTTGGCTGGATGTCATTGTAAACCTTGTGCGAAAAGAATACATAGCAATTTTAGAGATAGTTGAATTAAGTTTGGTACATAGATTATAATTGTCACAAAGACCCAGTCTATTGGAAATAGTGATAATCGGTCTAGAATTGCACATGGCCCCATAGAAGCTTATTTCTGGAATAGAGTCTTTGTGCCCAGAAATTATCTAATTATTTTGGTATTTAGATTAGATAAGGTCCAAACTAATTTAATCGCAATCTTAATAACCCTAAACATTTTTATTGAAATCGTTCAATATTTGACCCATACCAATGAATGCATTTCCGTCAAAAGGTCCACCGTGACCGAAAATTAAAAAGTTATTAAAAGCTGATTATTTTACGATATTGTTATAGAGAAATATTTAGATTTTAATAGTTTTATAAATTTACCCATAAATTTGTTCACTTAGATGAACAATTAGACTGCAAAGCTGTGCAAACGTAATTTCTTATTTGTGAGAATGTGTTATTGTATGTTTTCTTTAATATTATCTTCCTTAAAAGAGGTGATATTTGATAAAAATTATTCCAAAAAAATTTTCTTACATGGTCTGTAATCTAAGGAAGAGTTCAAAGAGCAATATGTTATTCGGATTAACGGTAAATTTTAATTTTGTTTTAATCATTATTCAGTTCAATTATTATGGAAAAAATTTCACGTTCAAAATGTCACGTATCGACCCAGATTTTGGCTTAAAAAAAATACAGAAAAGTTCGGAATCAAACCAAAGTAATTTTAATGTTACATTGCTACGTAAAATTCTGAAAGTAGTTTGACTAAAAAATTGTGACAGGTTTAGCTGAATTACGCCTTTTTATACATGGCCACAAAAACTACTTCTACCTCTATAAACTTTAGCACAGATAACAGTGCTTTCTTAGTGCTATAATTTAAGGGTTAAGAGAACGCAAAAATATTTGTTGTTTAAAATATTATTGCATTTTTGATGCGTACGACTGTCACGTTCAACACTTTGAATTTACCCATATGAGTAAAAAACACGACCGCCTCAAATGTATACCCATAAATCTCTAATTTGTACCCATCCACCTTAATTTTACTGAAGTCTTCTTAAAATCTGTGTACTTTATTTTTCCGCTGCTTAAAACAGTGCAATTTTCATATTTAAAATTGTATGTAAATTTTGCACTTCAAAATCACAAAATTTGTCTTTCAATCGGATCGGATCTGGCAGGATACACTAACCCATTGTGCATTGTATGTAGTCATTTACAAACGGATAGCCAAGGACTTTGGGTACATTTGCTAAAAAGTAGACAACTTTGTTGTGCAAATATTACTTATGCATTTGAAATATACTTATGCGTATTCGTATCAAAAAAATATGTACATATGTGTGTGTATTTTGTTTGCCAACAACAAACAAATAACACGTGACACGTGCTATTTCATTTAATACAAACAACAACAACAAATAACCAAGTGGTAAATCAATGAATGAATGGATGAAAAGTTTAAGCAAAGCATGGCTTTCGGAATATGTATGTGACCGTAACTGCATAATGATCCAAAATGGCAAATCTCATACACACGCTTACGTATTAATAAGCATGTGTGGGAGATAATGCTGGCTGGCATGATGCAAACATTCTCATCATTTGTTCAGTAAATTCAGTATCATTTATTCGCTCAGTCAGTCGTTGAAAAAACAATATGAGTTGTTATAGGTGATGTTTATCAGTTGGCGTTATACTTTCGTTATAGCCAGGGATACCAGAAATATGCTCTAAAAAATGCATTTTATGCGTATTAAATATGCAGTAAAAACTGGAAATTATGCCCTGAAAAATGTTAAAAATAAGCCCTAAAAATTAAAAATTGCTCATTTGAAAACACAATATTCAACAATTTAATAACAAAATTTAAAAAAAAAACCTAAAAATATTATGGATTAAGCCCATATAAGGTTAAAATTCATATAAGAAATGTTTGCGCCGAATATTATCTAGATATTAACATCCATATGGGTTATTGTTTTAAAGGGATTTTAGGTGCGGTCGCTAAATTGTTAACAAATGTTAACATTTAAAAGAAAGTTAATGCTATTTAAGGATGGGAGCTTTGAGCAAATGTGAAACGATTCGAAAATAATTTAATTTGCAGCAAAATATTTTTGGGACGGATTTAATTTAAATGCCATCATAATTAGATAGCTTACGGACACAAAGAGTCTAATTTGGATGTGAAATTATAGTCCGATTCTTACCATTCGTATAGACAAAATTGGAACTTTTAGTTTGCGCTCAAGGCTAACTTGGACAGACAACCAGCCAGACGGACGGATGGACTTCGTTAGATCACTTTAAAAAGTGATTCTGAGTCGATCGGAATAATGAAAGATTGGTCAAGATACAAATCGCATAACATTTATCCTTAATGACAGCCTGTGGAGGTAGATGTCGAAATTGAAGTAACAGATATTGCGAAAGCTTTTGTAGGCATCTCAAAAAATTTAATATGTATCAAAATATGCCTTAAAAAGGCAAAATATGCGCTATAAACCTAAACTTTTAACTAAATAATGCAAAGAAATGCTGCAAACGATAAAATATGCAAAAATATGCACTCACAAATCGATACCAAAATTCATAAAAAGCTCTAAAACGGATAAATATATTGTTTCTGCCTTCATTGGTGGCACAAGGAAAAACATGCAATTGCATATTTATGGTTTCCCTGGTTATAACAATGAAAACAAGAATAATCAGAAACAAATGTCAGTGCGTTTGTACGCATTTTGTGGCATTTCCAAGTTTTTTTTTATTAATATCATCCCCTGTGGATTTAACACATGACGTCACATGTTAACTACATGTGCCTCTCTATTAAATACATTGTATCACATTTTCTTTATGCTACAATGTATTTAAAATTTAAATATTCCGATTATATTAATGCCTTAAGCAAACAAAAATTTAAATTAATTGACACCCAATTTCGTTTTTTCGCTTGTAACATAAAGAAAAAATCTTCTTAGAATTTGTTATGCATATAAATCTTCTGGATTCTTCCAAAATCTAAAGGCCATCAAGACTTGATATCGACCCCTAACCCCGAAAATAACGTAAGCGCCAAAAATCAAATTTTACAGGAGAGAGCTTTTTTATTTTATTTCATATAAATTTTGTATGAAATTTGTCGCTTACAATAAAATTGTTTCTGCTATAAAATCGTAACGGTACCTTATGTGACCATGACATTTTAGGCGATGATGCAAGTGTTGCCAATAAAGTCATTTAAAAAAAAACGAAAATTTAAAATCATGTCGCTTACGTTATTTTCGCGGTTAGGGCTAGATATGTTAAAAAGTTTAAACTATAAAATTTCTGCAAGGACCGATCTATTACCAGCTATTTTTTACAGCTTAAATTAAAAGACTTAAAGACAAGAGGTTTTTTTTAATAAAATTATTATTTTTGTTTAATTTCATGTATTTTTTACACTTTTGTATTTTTTATTCTTTTGAAATCTGTTAGCAAAATATTCGTGAAATATTCGAAATTGGCGAACACGAATGTCGAAAATAAGCTAATACTCGGCATTTCGAGTACGAATATTCGAATTTGTGAAATCACTACCAGTAAACATTTACTTAAACCTAAAGTGAGCGGTAAAGTAAATTAAGGTTCATCCTACCTAGTAGGTTAAAGTAAAGTTGTGCAAATGTAAAACTTTTTATACGGCCGATAAAATCCTACCTTTATCTATCCGTAAGTTTGAAAACGTGCCTTATAGTATCAATTTAATATTTTTTGATATCAACAACATTTTCTGCAGTAACGTTGTTTTTTATACATAAACTTTTAATTCACTCGATTAAATTTGTAATTAAAACTGATTTTTCTTTTGATTAATCGTTTACTTGAAAAAAAATGGGCAAGATTTTTTTCTGTGTATTGTTGGCTTCGATTAAATTTTTAATTAAAACTTATTTTACTTTTGATTAATCGTTTACTTGAAAAAAAAATTGGCGAGATTTTCTTCTGTGTATTATTGGCTTGATATTAGGGTTGCGAATTCGCGGATTGTTTTTATTAACGGAAACGCATAATTAAGTTTTTCGTTCGTTGGATTATTTTTTTTTTTTTTTTTTTTTTTTGTAAAGAAAAATGTGAAAAAGTAAAAGCAGAAAAAATTGCTATAAAATGAGCATACACGGAAGTAACTGAATGGTTGGTACTGCTTGAAATCTGTTTGGACATTGTTATTTAATATATCTGTTTTGTCTTATGTCGACTTGAGCTACTTATCCATATGACCACAGATATACAGAAATAATGATATAGAATACAATAATTTACGATCTGAGTCTTTGCTCAAGTTTCCCGAAACTAAATAAAGCTCATATCTTTCAGAAATTTAAATACTTGCTATTGTAATTTCCCAAATAGGAGTGAAGTTGGCTTCGCAATTATTTCACAGTTTGAAACGTCAGTCCGTGCAATTTAATCATGGAGAGATTATCATGTTTTGTCGCGATTACGTTGCGTGCGCTAAAGCGAATTTTCGATAAACCTGATTCCATAAATAAGCAAAATTTAAAAAAAATTTAGTGTTTTCCAATAGGACTGCGCACAGAGGAGTATTTTTTATTAATTGTTTGTTTATAGCTTAAGGTTTTTTTTTATTTTTTTTATTAATTCTATATTTCAAGTACAATACAATGCATAGATTTTTATGACCTCAGCGCCGTTTAGGCATTATTGAGGCAAGTTGGCAAACTAACATGTACTTTATAAAATATACAGCTATTGCTTTTTTATATTACAATTTCAAATTCTAAATAAGTTTCATTTATAAAAAGTAATAGCTAATATGTATACATTAATAATTTTTTATATAATATTCTTTAGATTTATTATCAAAAAGTAATTTAAATTTTTGGGAATACAAAATTTTAATTTCAAAAGATTTTGCTATTCGTGCTTAATTCCCAGTTTTTATTCTTGACAAAAACACTTGAAATTTATTGTTGATGGGGTAAGCAATTCCTATGCATTTCACTGGTTGCTTAGGCCAGATCATCAGGAAACTTCATCCATAAAGATTTTAGACAAACTAAAGATATTAAACCAAATAAAACTGTTAAACGTATAAGAATTATAGCAACAGTTCTACTTGTAACAATATCAAAGCTTGAACAAAACACATCAACAATAAACAACAGTGGGTTTATCTCATCTCACATTCCCCACTACAATTAGTTGAAATTCTCTCAACATTAATTGTAGTTGTAAGTAGGTTAAGAAAAACAAAATAAAAACAACAACAACTTACAAAAGATGTTGTCAATTAAGCGTTTTTTAGGCCGTGCACTTGCCTGTTTATTATCAAAAAAGAAGCGTTTCTAGTTTTTGGAATATATATTCCTTAAGATCTGTTTTAAATAGCTATATTCTGTTCTGTCTTTTAAGCTGTAGAGGCAACTGGTTATAATTTAAAACAACCCATAAATTCAACACGTTGTTTTGTTTTTTCTAGTCTACACCTTGAAACTATAAGAGTCTGCTTATTTCTAGTGTCTACAGCTGATTGATTCTGCACAAAATCAATTGTGTGGTACCCAATATTCCTTAATGATTTGTATATAAAAATTAATAAACGATAATGATACAATCCATGAATTGGCAATATAGGCTTACAAATATTTTTGTAAAGAACTGAAGACGAATAGGTAAGCGGTAAATTAAAAACTACTTTTAAAGCTTTATTTTGCATTATCTGTAGATGTTTTAAAACATTTGTGTTTTTAGTTCCATATATTATAACCATATAATTTAAATAACTTTGTATTAAAGAGTGGTATAATATTAATTTCGTCTTCTCATTTAATTCATACCTTAACTTATAAAGAATACCAATAGCTGGTGCTATTTTACTCTTAGTTTCAGAAATATGCATATCCCAGGATAAATTGCACTGCATTGTTATCCCTAAATATTTTACAAAAGGGCTTTCATGTATTAAAGAGCCATTTACAAAAATGTTAAAGTTTCTTCCAGCATTATAAGAGTTTGGTCTGAAACAAACCAACGTAGGCATTTTTATACCCTCCACCACAATTAGTTGTGAAGAAGGTATATTAAGTTTGTCATTCCGTGTGAAACTTTTTTATTATTCATCTCAGACCCTATAAAGTATATATATTCTGGGTCCTTGAGTAATTTTAAGTCGATTTAGCCATGTCCGTCTGTCTGTCCGTCTGTTGAAAACACGCTCACTTTCGAAAAACTCAAAAGAAATAAACCAACTTGGTGTCAAATTGCTTGTAGTTATCCTAAGCAGTTTGGGATTTAAGTCCAGCAAAATCGGCTCAATAGGATCTGAGCTATGAATTAAAATGTGGAACCACCACCTAAAAAAAATTGATAATTTTGTTACAAAAACTAACATAAATGGTGGAAAAATGCACAGAATGATATGAGATTTCGCAACAGTTCGTTTTATTAAACTGGAAATCACGCTGTAAAATTTCTTGAAGATCCGTCTATGATTTACCCTAGGCCCCATATAAGCCCTACTCCCGGAAAACAGTATAGTAAGCCTAAAACCCTAACTAACAATGCTATCATAACAAATTTTGGCACGTCACAGTTAAATAGGACTAGAAATGAAACTATTACGTTTCGTGAAGATCGGTCCATAATTTACCATAGGCCCCATATAAAACCTACTTCCAGAAAACAGTTAAGTACGCCTCAATTCATTAAAAATAATGCTATCATAACAAAATTTGGTACATCACAGTTTTATTGAACGAGAAATAAGACTTTAAAATTTTGTGAAGAACGGTCCTTCATTTACCATAGGCCCCATATAAACCTTACTCCCGGAAAACAGCTTAATACGCCTAAATACGTAAAAAATAATGCTATCATAACAAAATTTGGAACATATAAGTTTTACAGGACTAGAAATAAGACTGTGAAATTTCGTGAAGATTAGTTCATAATTCACCCTAGGCCCCATATAAACCTTACTCCCGGAAAACAGCTTAGTACGCCTTGAAACGTAAAAAATAACGCTATCATAACAAAATTTGATACATCACAGTTTTATAGAACTAGAAATGACACTGTGAAATTTGGTGAAGATCGGTGCATAAGTTACCATAGGCCTCATATAAAGCCAACTCTGGTAAAATAATTAAATACGCGGTAAACTTTCTTCCAGTTTAGCTTCATATGGCCAGAAAAAATGTTATGCAATTTTGTGATATACGGTCCATAATTTTCCTTAGATTCCATTTTAGCAGCCTTCTGAAATTTACTGCAAACGCTTAAACTAATTGCACCGCTGTATTAAAATGTATGTTTTTTAATACCAGAAATCGTTCTGCAGAATTTGGGATGATTGGTTCATAGCTTACCATGGCTTTTATATAATTTGTTCTCTTGAAAATCATTTAAGTTCATCTTAAACTGATATTCTACTCAAACTTCTTAAAATTGATTCTGATTGTCGATCAATAATTTTATATAGGTCTAAACCGCAACAAATTTTAATGCAGATGTCTGTTTTTACAAAGATTATAATAATAAATAGACATCATACAGATATTACTCCTAAAACATTCGAAGTGTCGGTGGAGGGTATCAAAGATTCGGCACAGCCGAATATAGCACTCTAACTTGTTTCATTTAAGACTAATTTATTCAACCGAGCAAACTCAAAAATTAAAGAGGCATCACGTTCTATATTTGTTTTCAAAACCAATTCGTTATTACATGGGTAAAATAGGCATAAATTATGGGCAAACATAAATAATTTACCTGTAAGATTCAGATTACTATAAAAATAATAATAATAATAATTGATTACGATTTTTTAAAAAAACTTTCAAACAACTTTAGCTCTTTACCAATTATTCCATAATACTTAAGCTTCTTCAACATTATTTCGTGATCCACAAGATCAAATGCTTTCGTAAAATCCAAGAACAATCCTGCAACTTCTTTTGATCCCTGATCCAAACTATTACAAATATAAAAAACGACATTAACAACAGCTTCCTCCACGCCGCCGCATCCTTTTCTAAAACCAAATTGATATTGCAATTTTTGGAATTGGTAGAATTTTGCTAATTTTTAAGCAATCCGGATAAACCGCGATATTGATTATTGCGCTTAAAATTTTTGCTATAATTGGGGAAACAACCTAACTGCAACTAGTTATTACCTTAGGGGTAATATTATCATTCCCCTATGCTTTTTTTGCATTTAAGACGTTAGTAGCTAAAACCATTTCCTCAGTTGTAATTGGAGATAAAGCAAAACGGTTTAAACATTGACAAAGTGTTCTGAGTTGATTACAATTGTCCCCAGGGAGTATATGTATCTGCTGAACTAAGTCACAAACAGAATCTATAAAATATTGGTTCAATATGTTAGCCTTCATTTGATCATCAGATATTATTTGACACTTTCCCAAGAATTTTATTTATATTTATTTATTTTAATAGAAAAACCACCTCAGCAACGAAAATTGAGGGGGTTCGGGTTGTTTGCAGAAAATTTTTTAAATTTTCCATCTTATTTTCTCGACCTAATATTTTTTAAGGGCATTCCAATCTCAAGAGGTACTCTTAATGTATTATGATGTCATTAAAATAAAGACATCCTTAAGGAACTTAAAAAAAGCTTAGTATTAAGGAATGTGTTTAAGACCACGGAGGTCTGTACTATTTGGATTAAGGAGATTTTTAAACGCAATTGTTGCTCCATCGAATAGCAAGCGCTGAAATCCCATTGTAGTCCTTAGCTTGTCATTTAGATTTTGTGCCATCATTCGGCTTTAAACTCAAGGTATGTTCAGACCTAACAAATATTTTGCGAAAAAATCCAAAAAAGCGTGATCAGTAAATTGACAAACTTTAGCTTTATTTCTAACAATTTCTATTTTGAATAAAACACAAATTATTAAGGAAATTGTTGTCATTTCTTTTTCTTATGATAATATTGGTATGGTTCAATTATGTATGGAACAAAATATCGTCGGCACACCTCCATCCGGTGGTCCAAATTTTCGATGACGCTGAGGCATAATTGCGGTTTTATGCCGTTAATGTGCCGAATTATCTCAACCTTAAGCTCTTGAATTGTTGCTAACTTTTCTTTCAAATAACCTAAAAGAAAGAAGTCCAACGGTGTCAAATCACATGATCTTGGCGGCCAATTGGCATCGCAACCATGTGAGATAGCACGGCTTTTCAATTTGTCGAGCAAAAGAGCCATTGTTTCGTTAGCTGTGTGGCACCGTCCTATTGAAACCACAAATCGTCCACATCCATATCTTCCAATTCGGGCCATAAAAAGTGCATTATCCTCTCACGATAGCGAACACCATTCAAAGTAACTGCCTGACCGGCCTCATTTTGGAAAAAATTCGGCCCGATGATGCCGCCAGTCCATAAACCGCACCAAACAGTCACTCTTTGTTGGTGCATTGGTTTTTCGACAGTCACTCTTGGATTATCATTCGCCCAAATGCGGCAATTCTGCTTATTGACGAATCCACTGAGGTGAAAATGTGCCTCATCACTTAAGATGATTTGCATTTTGATTTGAACGCCTATTTTCATAATTAGCCTAAATAATTTTAACGCGTTGCTCGTGCAAATTGAGTAAGTCTGAAATTGAGAAATGTCAAATGAAGTGCAGAAAAAAATTTGACGTTTAGGTGTGGTTCACATTCAACATTGGCCCTTAAAATTATATTCCCATATATATCCAATATACATTTATCCCAATATTTATAAAAAATATTTTTGATTTATAAAAGGTTTATTGAACAAATTTCCTATAAAATATTTTGTATAAATATGGGGGATAAAATATATAATATATAAAATATATTTATTTGTAATACAAGACACAGACAGAACAATAAAAATAAAATCATACACAAAATGTTATTTTTATTTCTTGTTGTCGTTAGAATGTTTATTATTCTTATTTCACACTCGGACAGCCCTGGCACGGTACAATCTATCGGCCTACCAGTCTGGGGAGGCAGATTGTTTCAATAATTTATTTTTTTCTTTCTTCTTTTTAAGTGGAAACAAAACATTTGTCGATTCATAAGAACAAGTATACACTCTACTCGTGTTAAAATGTATTTTTATATTTCTATAAACAAATCAGACTCACATTTGGCACTCTGCTACCGCCACCTCCACCATTGATTTGGAAAGTTCGTCTTCTGCGTGTGGGTCTTTCACATGACGACAAAAAGCATCCATAATCATGATGATGATGATGATGATTATGATAATAGGGAGGATGATGCTGTTGTTACTGATGACGACTACATTTGAACATGATGATGTTGAGAATAACAACTGCGTAAGTTGTGTTATTTTTTCTACAAATATGATTCAATTTTTCTTTCTTATTGTTGTTGCCTTCTACTTATTTACTTAATCTCTAGCCAAATGGGGTGGCTGGCTGGTGTTTTATCTTCTGTCTCAAAATGGGTGTATGGCCATAGTTTTATCATTGTTGTTTTATTTTATTTTTTATTTGATTGAGCCATATGAACAATTCTCATTCATATTGAACATTTGCAACCTCCTGCCGTCTTTGAATTTTTCTTTTCTATTTATCTTAGTCGTCGTCGTCGTCGTCGCAGCCGTTGATGTTTTTTGTTTACAGCCTGTTCATCGATTTCGAACGTTAACGTTCGCATAGAATATTACATTTAAAACAAAAACAAATTTTCGAATTTTGTTTTTGTTTTAAATATAATTTTCTATGCGAACGATGACGTTCGACATCGTTAAACAGGCAGTTAATTTCATATTTTTTTATATTCAATGGTTATTTGAAAATATGAGATTTGTAATTTTATTTTTCGTTAAAATTCTTGTGAAATCGTTTCTGCTTCATTTTCTTGCTTTCATTATGAGTGGTTCATATGACGAGCACATGTAGCCTTGACCAGAAGGATGTTGTTGTCTAGTTATATACGCTTGTGTGTTTCCCTATTATACATCTGCAGATATGTATGTGTATTTCTGTATATTAAAAATTGAGGACATTAGACATTTAGGCTCCCTTAAAAACAAGACACTTCTCTGCTTTAACTTTTTTAGTACTGAAATTCTATAAAGCTTCAATTAATTTTAAGGGTCTATTTCACCAATTCTATTTAAATATCAATTTATGTGTAATATTCGTTTTTCATGTCAAATAAAAATAAATTTATATGAAAAACTATACGTATTTAAATATGAATTGATATTTCAGTAGAATTAGTGAAATATGCGCTAAGTTGAAAAATATACTTATACTAGCTGGCCCGGCAAACGTTGTTTTGCCATATAATTTATTTCCTTCAGATGTTACAGTGTCTGCATTTAGAAAACCGGTTGATTAGTTAAGAAGATAAAGGGAAGGGAGCTTTTACCCCTCCTGCTTCACGCCCTAAATAATAAAAACTATAGGCTATAGTACTTTCCAGCTGTAACACTATTTGGATGCGAAATTTCAAGAAGATATTGGGAGTGGGAGCTTTTACCCTTCTTGCCCTATTTCACATCCTATTCCCTATTTCCTTTCAGATGTTACAGTGTCTACATGCCAAAATTTAGGAAAACACGCTCATTAGCTTAAAAGATATAGGGAAGGGGAGCTTTTACCGCTTTTGCCCTATCTCACGCCCTATTTCCTATTTCCTTTCAGTTGTTACAGTGCCTGCATGCCAAATTTTAAGAAAACAGGTTGATTAGCTAAGAAGATATAGGGAGGGGGAGCTAATGCCCTATTTTGCACCCTCTAGCGATATAAAGTATACTCTACGACCTATTCTAATATCCAACAAAAGCACATACAAAATTTCATAAAAATCAGTCAAGCCGTTTCGAAGGAGTTCAAAATGGAGGGCATTTTGTTGATATTTGTATGGGAATATATAGTAAAATCTAAATGCCATATCTCCGGAACCACTGGGCCGATTTCATGCAAGCTTTACATAAACCATCTACAGACTATCCCCAACGTACCCCAACGTTTTTGTTGAAATCGGTCCACCCGTTTTCGCAGTAAGTGGTGACATCAAAGTGTACACTTCTTTTTATATATATAGATAAAATCAAATGAATGTGGTTTGGAAACCGATCAAAAAAATGTTTTGTTCTGAAAAAAGGCCTATTTACTTAAAAATTGTTATTTCTTAAGCAACTTTTGCCATTAAAAGGTATTAAACGTGTTTCATCGAATAAAATTTAATAGAAACAAATTTTATCAAAAATTATCGAGTGAAATGTACCGATAAAACGGCAAATCACCACAACAATTTTAATGAAAATGAAATATCAATATTAAATTAATAAAAAAAAATAGTTTTCGCTTAAAACCGGTTAAAATCAGGGACCGTAACAGTTATTCCTTTTTTCATAAGTCAGATGAAAACAGTTATTTTTTTATTTTTATTTTTTAAACAAAAATAACTGTTATTTTTTTATTTTTATTTTTTTGAACAAAAATAACTGTTTTTTTTTGATTTTTATTTTTTTCGACCAAAAATAAAAGTTATTTTTTGATTTTTATTTTTTCGAGCAAAAATAAAAGTTATTCTCTAAAAAAATATACGTGTTTTAATAATTTAGATGACTTAATAATTATTTTAATGTGCATAACAAATTCCAATGATAATTACACATTAAAATAAAAATTTTAAGTCAACTAAATTATTAAATCACGTACATTTCTTTAGAGAATAACTTTTATTTTTGCTCGAAAAAATAAAAATCAAAAATAACTGTTATTTTTGTTCAAAAAAATAAAAATCAAAAAATAACTGTTAAGTTTGACCGAAAATATAAAAATCAAAATTTTAAAAATCAATATATTTTATCATTGACAAGTGCATAAGGAACAATATGGTATACTTGAATCAGTTTTTCGACATTTACTTCTATGTGCTTTTTTTGTTTTAAAATTCTAAGATAACTGTTATTTTCGGTCCCTTGTTAAAATAAAATTTTGTAGGAGAACTCATAATCTGTATTCTAGTAAATTGTCAAAAATAATACAATTAAATAATTTTCTTGTTTTAAATTGTATGTAGAAAACTTTGCTCGTATGTCAATACTAGAAAATTTTTGTAATACTTTTTTTATAAAATATACTTCACTCGTTTCATAAACCTCATAAAATTTTTGTTAATAAACTTTTATTGTTAGATATAAAATTTTTCTTTAACTGTTGTCTATTTTAATTAATTTTTCTTTTTATATGCAATTTTTTTAAAAACAACTGAAAAATTTAGTTTTATAAAATTTACATTTAGCGAAATTTTCGATCAAAATTTTAGTTATACAAAAAAAAACATAACCAGGAACGATATCTATTTTTTTAGTGTTTGTGTAGGCGAACACAACCCTTAATACCGTTCGTAATACTTTCCAGAAAGAGCAGAACATTATTTAGTGTTCCGTTCTTCGTTAAAAAAAAAACATAACAATTGCAGTGAAACTGTAGACCAGTGTTGCCAGAAGTAGGGGAAAATCCCTACATGTAGGTATTTTTGAAACTAAAATAGCAGCATAGGGAAAATAGAACAGATCTTTTGTAATATTGTAATGTAGGAATTTTTCGTCATATCGCATTATTTGTGAAATAAATGCAGAAAAAATGTTTTTTTATTGATATTTTCTTGTCCAAAAAGGTTGAAAATTTTTATTTTCCCTAAAATCGCATTAATATATACTCGTATTGCCAGAGTAGATTGTGGGTTAAAAAGTTGGCGACACTAATGTGTATGTATGCTCATATATTTCTTCTAAAATATCATTCAATGTTGAAAGATTTAATTAGGGCAATAACTTTTTTAAATATTTTGTCAATATCAAAATAGACCAATAAAAATTATTTAAAAAAATGGTATTACTTTTTCGCGGTTGTTAAAAAAGTTCACCCACAAAACGCGGTAGAGTTTGGAAATCAAATATTTTATTTTTTTAATTAGTAAATCCAAAAAACGCAAATTTTTTTCAGTCAATATGTTATAATTAAACAACGTTTTTCACTCTAAGTTATTAATAAAATTTTTAAAATTTTTTATTTAAAGTTACTGCCTGTTCAACAATTTCGAACGTCAACGTTCGCATAGAAAAATATATTTAAAACAAAAACAAAATTCTAATCCGATTTTCGTCGGATTGAGCTGAAAAATTAGGACTTGATTTCTTACACCAAACCTCATATTTAAAGCAGCGCAAACATTTAAATTTGAAAAAAAAAAAAATCCCATACAAGATGCGACCAGTCTAATGTGTAGGTATTTTTCCGAAAAATCCACAGGCAACACTGCTGTACACAAACATTATATTTTAATGTTCTGTAATGTTTCTTTTTTTACATTGAGACAGAAATGAATTTAGCAACGACCACAGCACGAACATCTTGTATGTGTATTGTGTAATTGTTTTGTTTGTGTAAAATTATTTTACTGGATTTTTGTTGAGTTCGATAAAAACAGTAATATTTTGTGTTCGAAAGATGACGAAAATGGAAACGTTTTTTTAATGATTTACTACACAAACACTATTAGCGGTGGTGTTTTCCACTAATCTACCGAACCGAACACTAAGGAGCGATATTTTCGAAAACTGGTATAAACACAACTGGGGCCAGCGTTGCCAGAATTAAGATTTTATCTTATTTTTGAAGATTTTTTGAACAAAATAAGATTTGAAGATTTTTTTTCTCAAATTAAGATTTTTTATTTTTAGAAATAAAGATTTTTAACTTTAAGTTTGAACAACATACATAATTTGTTTACAGTTTTTTAAAAAGTAAATTTTTAAAACAAAAAGGTTTTATATCAGATTGCTGTCTATTGGTATTGCACACTTGTACTTTTGTACTAAAATGCATCAATAAGGGCATCAAAACATTAAAAAAACATCATAGATTCGCGGTTGTTCATTTTGGGAATATTGATGAAAAACAATTATTTGTGTAAGAATATATGAATATTTATCAAGATTAATTTATTAAAGAACAAAAAAGTTCATGTATTTAGTACCAAAAGGTTAAACTAATGGAACTTAACCCTAGGATTACCGTCTTGGTCTGGCCAGACCAAATTTGTGTTTTCCTTGCAATATTTTTCGAATTTAACAAAAACAGGGGCGTATAAATGATACGTGCTGAATCGAATGAAACTAATTTGGATTTTATTGGAGCAAACTAGTGGGGTGAAATTCTATTTTTATCTAAAACTCTATGAAATTACCCTCTTGGCCAGACCAAATTCTTGTTTTCTTTTTCAAATAGGACAAAATACCAAAAAAAAAAGCAACTTGAATTCTATAAATGATATGTTCTGAATTGAATGAATCAAGTTTGATTCAAATGTGTGGTAGATGCGAAAAAGAAATGTGCAAAATTAAAGACTACGTATTCGATTTCATATGGTGTATGAGCTTCATAGCTCCCAAACTTAATTTTTTTTGCCCAAAATTTATACATCTCTATTATTAGAATTTAATTACTTTCGATGAAACTTCTTTATATAAATTGACTTTTTTATGCTTATTAAGTCTGAGTTCATACGGCTCATGTCTTATTGACAAGATTCTTCATTTTTCTTCTTTGAACATGAATTGGCGTTCAAATGATTCATGTCATGTTGACGACATGTGCTTTTTTGATGTTGAAAACAATAACAAAATTAAACAACGAATGAAAAAGCAAAACGTAAAGACAGTACATGCATCTGTGTACTCGTTTCTTTTCCCATCGTCCCTCTCGCCTATAAAGTAGCAATCTTGTCAATAAAACATGAGTCGTATGAACTCACACTAATTAGAAATTAAATGCATTTCAAATTTTTTTTTTTTTGAAAAATATAACTAAAAACACAATTTTAAACCTACAATCTAATTTTTTATATAAGTTAATTATATACTCCATAATAAAAAGAAGTTTCTTTTAAAAAATTAATAATTATTACTTTTTTGTCCTTGTTATAAAAAATTTCAAGATTTTTCTCTTCAAAATAAGATTTTTTTTTTCGCCAAAAAAAGATTTTCCTTCCAAATCTTCTGGCAACGCTGACTGGGGCGAACGTCATATGAGACCAGTGTTCGAAAATAAACAGTACATTATTTAACGTTCGGCTCACACACCCAGAAGCGATATTAAGTGTTTATTTTCGAACACTGATTCAAAAGAATTGGCTTATTGGAAGAAATTCTCTCCTTAAGCTACGGTCACACTTATCAAATATTTGACCACATAAACATAACCACTACTTTTGTAAATAGTTAGTGAGATTAAACATGGTCTTAATATCAAAAAATAAAACTAATTACACTGCAAGACATAGTAATAAACTGTTTGATATTATAAACCAAAAATAGATTGGAGTTAAAGAACTTATTTTATTTTGCTTGCTGGTCACGATTTTTTCGTCAAATGTGACCGTGGCTTTTGTCTGGATTGAAAACATATATTTTACAACTAATTTAAAGCCAATCTGGTACTACCGTATTCAGTAATGGGGCAAGAATGATAAAAACAAGATAACGCATTGCGCATGGTTACAAAATATAACTGTTTAATATGACGTCACATCAGAATTGTATACACATGTTTGTTTGCTTGTATTTCTATATTAAAGCTGTACTTATACGCTGATATGACGTAGATGCGCAGAAACATTTCTTTTTTTAAAGCTGAATGCGTTATCTTGTTTTCTTTGTATCATGGTAATGGGGCACTGCCTCGGTCTCTTATACAAAGTAAAAATTTTAAGGCGCCAAAATAAATTTCTTCGATAAATCACAGCCGTACTTTAGTATTTTAAAAACTCTAATTCACAAGGATCTTAATGTTCTATGAAGTAAAATCATGCTCACAAAACATTCAGTAAAATATTATAAAGGCTTCAGCTCCACCCAAATCCTCTCGCATGAAAGATTCTAAGTAATGCTTCTCCACACCCGCCTAAGAAGAAGTTATACCACACCCGCCTAAGAAGAAGTTACAACCTTAGTTTAACAAAACTTGTACGGAAACTTTTAGTTAACGTTATTTACTGGAAACGTTCACTAATAACTTATTTTAACAAAAAAATAATTTAGATGAAATTCTTTCTCGGCGCTTTAAAATGAGATTTTTTACCAAAGAATGCTTGAATAGAAGGATCTTAATATGTAAAGATGATTTCTTCCATTTGAGCAAAAGATTATTTTTAAAATTATAAGGGTGCTCCGGTTGGAAGTGGGCTAGTCTATTAGTGCTAGGGTTGCGGGTTTGATTCCCGCCATATACTGAAGGTCTCGATATATTGCTCGGTTAATTAAGTTAGGTTTGACGATTTATCGTCATTTTGACGATTTTTATTCCTAAATTAGCAAAGTGCCGATTTGCTGATTTTTTTCTAAAAAGTGACGATTTTTTTCATTCTCCAAAGTCTGAATAAAACATTACATTTTCTGACAATTTCGTTTTTCGCGGAAGGCGGAACGTTTTCTTTCGCTTAGCTTTTACGCTGATATGCCATACCAAAACAAGAGCGTCAACTTTGTGTCACGAACAGTAGTGATAGCTTTCTTGTTTAATAAAACCCACAAATTATAAATAATAATAGAGATAAAAACGCTAGATTGACCAACAAATAGCTTACCTGCCATTATTAATTAACAATAGCAGCAAACTTCAATACTAAACGAGCTGTGTAAATCGGTTTTTCCAATTACAAAGCGTTCAGGCCGCTCTAAAAACGCGTGCCATTTTTGTATGGCTGTAATATGCAAGTCTTAAGAAAATCTTTGATTATTACCATCATCGAATGAAACTTTTACGACTCTCTGTATAAATTGTATTTTCAACAATTATACGGCAAGCATTTCACAAGTTGTAAGAGAATATCTTCATGAGTTAGATTAGCTTTACCACGTCTTAAACGATTCCCACAACGATTGAAGAAGCGTATTTCGCTGTGATATGGAAGTATCTCACTAGTGTTACAGTTTTTCCCGTGTGCGGAATCTTCTACGATTAAAAAATGCGGTCATCGACTATCAAAGGCGGTTTTCATGAGACTCCCAGTAGCTCTTACACGATTAAAAATGCTAGCTGGGTATGTTTTTGTTTGAATGTTTTTTTTTTATAAAAATCGAACAAAAATTGTTTAAAAAAACTAAATTTTAAGTTTACCGATTTTTCGAAACGATAATGACGATTTTTTTTATGTTTTCTCAGAAAACTAACGATTTTCTCACATATTTATCTGGCAGCCCTGCACGTATCTACTTTTTGAGCGTAGGAAAATATGCAATAATATTAACCCTTCTGCATTCCTTTCTTAGTTTTCCCATCCATTATCATTGTCGGTCAGTTTGAACCAACTGTTACTTAGAATCTATCACTTAAAATAAACGAAAATATCAGATTAAGTAGATATGTAGATATATATATATATATATATATATGTATTTTGCGTTAAAATAGGGAATTCACACTTTTTTTTATTGTTATTTCTATTTAAATAGACATTGCAACATCAATGTCAGTTTGTTTGAGGTAACGATATTAATATAATAGTAAAATAAGAAAAACACGATAAACTTTTATTGTAGAACAAAAAAAAAAAAAAAAATAAGGTCAAAGTTTCAGGTGGGTCACATTGACACAACAAGGCTACAAGTGTATAAAAAGTTTACTTTTTTATGTTAACGAAAAACAAAAAATCTTTTTTTAGTTTATTGTGCTGCTCAATGGCTATATCCATTCCTGTTTAGAATAAAATAAAACTTTAGCTTGGTACTGTATCATCATCGTGAAAAGAAATTGAGCTGAAAAGTTAAATTGGGTCATATTGACCCAAGGAATGCAGAAGGGTTAAGAGTTTGTATTTTTAGATAACTATTGCTTAATTGGCAATCGCCAAATTAATCGCTGAGTTAAATCTCCCTTTTCGCTCCATTTACTCTTAAATATGGCAATATGTGCACAAAAAAAGTATTTTTCATATTTGAATATAAAAATCGCATATTTGATTAAAAAATGTTTGAATTTTCTGCCAGACGACTTTTGCAGTATTGATAAAAAAGATTGTAGGTATTACATAGTTATTGAATTTTTAGTCAACAACCAAGTTTATTGAGTCAATAAAAAAGTTGTGTTTTTTCAACAAAATGTTAACGTGATTTCTTGAAATAAATTGTAGAAATTTTGAATAAATCAAACAAAATGTTAATCGAATATTTACTTATTTATTTATTAATTATGATGTGCTAAATTCCCAATTTTTATTGTTTGATACTAAAATTTATTGTGGGGGGATAAGCGCATTTCACAAGAAGCTTATGGCAGATCATCGGGAAACCTGTCTCCAAAGAATTTGAAAAACTTAAGATAAAATACAAATCAAACTGTTAAGCGAATGAGCGTTATGAGCTATTCAAAAATGGACAAGAGTTGTAAAAATACTGTATTTACTTTGATTCAAATATTATATTGAAAGAAAGAAAGAAATATTTAATTATTTCATTCACCCCTTTCGCGAATGTTATGGGAATATGATACATGGGATCAAACCTAAATTCCCATCCCCAACAAATCGGTATCGCAAATATTTTGGGAGTAAAAAATTATATTGTGAATTATTTTTCAGTGCTTTGTAAACAAAAGTCTCTATTGTGAGTAACTTGTCAGTGCCTGTATTGTGAAAGAAAAATATGCAAAATAAAATACTAATAAAAATATGATAAAATAACTAACGAATAGTGTTTATCTTAATTTTCTTTATGTGCACTCCTTCAATAAGAGGAAAAAGCAATTTAATTTAGTCCTTCTTTAGAATACAAATTAAATGTACATGTTCCCTTCTCGTTCACATCAACACTTGTTGGGAATTTATTTATTAAAAAAATTCGCGGGAGTAAACATTGGCGATGCCAAATTTTTTAAGTTTGGGAATTCATTCCCAAAAAATTTGTTATGGGAATAATTCACAATACGAAATAAAAAAATATGGGAATATTTTCATGGGAGTAGTTGTTTGCGATAGGGGTGATTATTAAATGTGTTTTATTGACTGCTATTTTGCAAAGTGTAATTTTGATCAATTTTGTCACTGAATCATTTTCTTGGGATATTTTTTATTCTGTGTGTTAAACAAAAGACCAATGATAATGCGACATTAAGAATCCTTACTATACGTTTTCTAAGAAATACTAGAATTATCTGTTAATGTTTCTTAAATTCCTTAAAAAAATTTCCCATTTCAATAAATTTTATAAATTGGAAATATTGCAAATCAAAATTTTGTTTCCCACCAGCTTGTATTGTACACCACGTTTACATACATAAACAGACTTAAAGACGTCTTTCAAGGATGTACAAATTGGAAATACACACACACACACACACACACACGAACCATTTCATAAACAGCAAGAAAAAGATATATAAATTCATGTCATTACAAGATTTTCACACATTTTATATGCTTAACATTTTTAAATTCAAGGTTACAAATTTAACACATTTCTCTACAACTGTGAGTGCCACAAAAGAAAAAATATGTTCGGAGATAATTTTTTTCAAAAATTCCCTTTGGCAAAATTTCTTCTGGTGACCATATGTGGAGATAAGTTGAATCTATCTATAAGGGAACAAAAAAAATTAAATAATAAGAATGAATCTGAAAGTTTGTTTTTGCAACGAAAAGGAAAATTGTTGACTTTAAAAAAAAAAAAATTGCATTCATAGTCATGATGACGCCAGATAAGAAAATGTGTGATTTCGGTAGGAGATCAGATGAGTGTGTAAGAGGTGAAGGTCTTTTAAGCAGCATGTACTGTATAGTAGAAAATATGTTATAGAGAGTGAGTGACCTAAAAAAAATGGAAAAAGAGTTGCCGATTGTTTTTAGTTTTACTCTTCTGCTACAACGGCAATTTATATTAACAAAAAGTTTTTTTCCCAATTTTGAAAGTAGAAGTATCAGAAGAGTTTAACTCTGACCATCAAATGGGTCTTAAAAAGCATCGAAGTCTTGGCGCTGAAATTTCGGGGGAGGGGATATATCTAGGCCAATACCTAAAATTTGTCTGAGGCTTAACATTTGCAGATCTTCAATTATCACGGCTAAGATCGGATCTACAAGGGTTCCTTGTCAAGTAACCACGAGAAGTAGTATACCCGACTATTTAGATAGGTACTGGGATTTTTGGTTAAGGCCCTTTGACTATCACTTTATGATATTGACCCAAACGGTGGAGGGAGATCTTAAAAATGTAGGTTGTTTTTTCCTTAAGTCTGGGGCGAACTTGGGTTTGTGCTGTGCTATTAAGCGAAAAACTGCGTGCAAAAGCAGAATTTTCAGTGGAGCAACAGAAACGATTTATTGCATTCTGCATGCAATTGTGTACTATATTTACCACTTTCGAGTTAGAAATTTCGTAAAAGCATCGTTTCCAATCGGTGTAAAGAGCACAAGGGGTAATGCTGTCTTAAAAAGTAACCCCATTAAACTTAAGCAGCTTACGTCAGTACGAACTTCTATTGCGTCAGCTACTGGTAGGAGTTCTGGCACTCAACTCTTAGAAAATATATGTAAAGCTGAAGCTTTCCTAGTTTCATAGGTATAGCAATTGACCTAAATTTAATTAGGTACCACCTTGGGACTCCTTTAAGAATCACTTGGTAAAGGGAGAGAGATCTTAATGGGTTGACTTTTATCTTTTGCAATATTATAAGATTATCTAGAGCTTAGTATTATAGGTCTATAATAAATTGCGGCTGACCCCAGCTCCATATGATCCACAACTTTACTTGATATTGGAAAGGCTATTTCCTAGATAAAGCTAAGAGTCCTATTTTAACATAAGAAAAAAAATGTAATGATTTTATATTTCTCTTTTGCAATATTTTAACATTGACTAGGGTTTAAAATTGGTATCTCTAATAAACCACGATTGGCAGGAGTTTAATATGATACACAATTTTACTTGGTATTTATAGGGTTTTATCCAGGATAACGGCGGGAATGCCGGCCTTAGTGAGATTTCAACGATTTTGTAATATTTTATGCTTATCTTGAATTACACATGGTTTAGCTGAAGTCAGTAGCTTTAAAGAACATTATGGAATCTCCATATTCATTAGTAAAGCGCCTTCAACGAGTAAGTCGGGAACGAGAAGACTCTAAAAGCTGGTAATAGGACTAATTTTTCTCTTTATTTCAGCGCAGAGTTTGGTCTGTTAAACGGTGTGTTGTTATTGCTCTATACAATTGGCTTTCCCATTCCATACGTTTGCTTGTTTTGTGTAAGTGTCTGTGAATGGACGTGTTATTTAAAGCATTGTATTCAATCAATATTGCGGATTTTGTAAGGCTAGGCTTTTCTGACATGAGTGACACTAAACTTTCCAGTCGATTAACTAAACCTGTTTAGACATTTAACAAATTTTCCACCAAAATCTCTTTACAATTTGCCTCAAAACTCTGCAATGTTTTAGCAAACCAATCGTGTGGACGAGGGCTTGCACATCAAGTATGGTTAACGGTTGATTCGAAACTTTATACTTTCACCAAATTGCTAAATAGGCCTACTTATGGATAATCAATCGATTTTTCAGGCGGAAATTTATCCCACCCTTACAAACAGAAAAAAATCAATGTAAATTCGTTCAAAACAAGGTTGATTTTACATTTTTCAGTAGTGATTTTGCTTCACTGTTGTTTCATGTTAATTTAACATGATTTTACAATAACTTGCGAACATTTTTTTCTTTTAAAAAACTAAAATTCATGTTAATTTAACATTGCAGCAAAGTTAGAGCAAAATGTCATTTATATTGAAATAACAATCCGAATCACGTTGAATGAAAGTTATTTCAAGTTAAAACAACGTGAATTTCATTAAGAATCAAATTGGTTGGAGTGTGAAATAACAGTGTGAAGACAACATATGCATTTATTTAAGAATAATTCAAAACACTTACCCCTGTAACACATGTTTCACTTATTTTGTATCTCCTTTGTTAACAGAAGCATCAGCAGAATGGCCCGATATGGTTTTCGTCATCATTCTACTTTGAAAACTTGATGTACTATTTAACTAAATAATTTCAATTAAAAGAATACGGGAATTGTCTTCTTCCTATTTTAAACATAAAAATAAAATATGTACATACTTAAGTATGTATGCATGTTAATTTAACAAGATAAACTTTTGATTTTAATATAAAAAAGGTTTTTATGGATTCAATATTGAACAATGTTATTTCAACAGTGAATAATATTAAATAAACGTGATTTAAGGTTATTTTAATATTTTTCATTTAAAATTAATATGAAAAAATGATAAATTTAAATAAAGGGCATACTTTTGAAGAAATTTACCATGATTCTCAATCAACATTTCGCCATGTTATTTTAACATTGGTATTTTTTGCTGTGTGTACATGTGCTAGATAATATTAAGGGAGTCATGGACCGCATTGGTTTTCTGAAAACTCCTTAATTTTATACTGGGTGCCCGGTCACAGGGAGAAACGAAATGGCAGATTGCTTGGCAAAAGAGGCCCTCGCCCCCTATTTATTGTTCCTAAGCAATTTCTATGGTATCCCTTCTGTTAACATTAGGGAAACTATATTTCTGATCTTTGACAAACTAGAAGATTTGTCACTTTATCGCATGGTGGATCGATACTAAACGAATCTAAATTATTTTTTCAGTTTTATGAAAACTCAAATAAATGCTTTACAACACTGAAAAAAATGTTGATTCATTAAGTATCAGACAGAAAGAACTATAAATAAAATTGCTTTCGAATAGAAGTACTTGATCACGACTGCCATAACTAGTTCTCTGAACTACTACTCTGCAACTGTTCCGTCTTAACGACATAGACATAAGCTTATTGGGAAACTCTTTCACTTAGCGGAATAACTGGCTTTGTACGTAGCCTATTTATGTCCTAATGAATATCGTGGCTGCACAAAAAATCCAATAGATCGCAGTGCTTATTTCCTCACTTTTTCATCTGGCTCAAAAATCACTCTAGAGTTAACTTCTCTGAAAAATTGGCAACACAGACAGGCTTTATTAACGAGTTTTTTTTTTTTTTTTTTTGTTTTGTTTTATTAAATATTTTTAATTAAGTGAGAAAACAATTTCAATATGTTGAAAATACCAGCATGCATATCAAACCATACCAAGCTCGCAACAAGACATAAACCAACCATGCAACAATCCAACCAAACAGCCAGTCAGTCAGTCAGCCAAGCCAAGCCAAGCCAACACATGTGTGTTTTATCACCTCAAAATTCAAGTGTTTCCAAAAACGATTGTAATTTTAGCGCGCAAACACATTTGTTGCACGAGTTGTAAGAAGCATAAGTAGGGAACTGCTCTGCTGTTGCTGCTGCTGCCTCTGTTAATGTCAATGTTTCTTTCCTTGTTTTTTTTTTTTTTTTGATGTTTTACAGGATTTATTACTGCTAAACATTTATTTCCTGCTGTTTAAACTGTGAAAAAATACAAAATCTGTTTATTCGAAAAACATTACAATAACTCTGGTATTTTTACGAGCGATATTCGTACAAGAAAAACAGACTTAAAAATTTAAAAAAAAACCAGATTTGTACAATCCTTTTTCTTAAATCATATTGTTTCTGATTTGTATTTTTTTTTTTTCATTTGTATTGAAATGGTTTCTACTACTTCTAAATAAATGGTGTGAATGCAAACCGAGTTATTTGTTATGTTTTTATTGTTTTTTTTTTTTTATTATTTCTTATTGTTGCTGTTTTCTTTAATCTCAAAAAAGTCAGTTGGTTTCTTATTTCTGTCTTGTCTAAACATTGTAAAGATGTTGCCCAGATTGTCGGCAAATTGTCTTTCAATTATTTACATTTTATTTTTCGATCTTCTTGACTTTTGATTTCGTTTCTGTTCTTTTTTTTTATTATTATTTCCTCCGTCTGGCTAGTTGTTTAACACATTTGCTTAATAGTTTTATTTTATAAAATTTTGGTTACGGAAATGAAAATCATCAATACTTGTGTAGAGGATTTGTTGTAAATAGTTGAGGGAAAATAAATAGTAATAATATATTTTTGATATAATTAAAGCAGTCAATATTTAACTTCAAAACATCGAATATTATAAAGTAGAAACTGTGGTCCAATTTGGTTACCTTCTTTTCATCAAAATGTTAAGCAATTAATTGGCCGTGCACAGGCGAGATTAATTTCTAAGCGAACAATTTTTTTTATGAACAACACACGTTAACTACCGTGTGCTGATTAAGAAAAATACAGACATCAAATAAACACAATCCAAAACTTAAGGCCCAACCATAATGTGCTAAAGTTGGCTTAATCAAATGTGCGAATACATGCAAATGATATGAGGCAAACCATATTGAACTTAAGGAAACTTTTTGCTAAGTTTAATGAAACTGTCATTTGCTTAAGCAAAGTGCGAATCTAATCGCACATTCCGTTGTTTTCTTAAGTACATTTGAGAGAGGTTTTGATAATTTTTGACAGTAGGTTAAGCAAGGCTATGCGTATTATGGTTGAGTCCTTAGTTTTCCATTAATTAAAAAAAATTACAGTCAAAGAACATCTGGTGACAATTTTGGCACCACCTTTATTCATCTTCATGTAGACAAGCCCATAATTTTTCTATTTCCAGAGTTAACCTTAATTGCTAACAGTGCTTTTGATAAAATGATTATGGAAACAGAAATTAACAATTTCTTTAGCTGGGTTTGTAGAATTGCACCCATTTCTTTCAAGTAAAAATTATAATTCTCTCTAATTTCAAATTATTTTTTTTTTTACCTAAACTAATCACGCAAAGCTCTGCGCTTGTCTACAGGAGACCAGAGGCACTGGCGGGAATCGAACCCGCAACCCCGTTACTGATAGACTAGTTCACTACTAGCAAGCCTAACGGATTGCTCTTCTATTTCTTTGCCCTTCGCTGTACGTTTGTCAAACACATGTTAATTGGGTTACAACAATGTGTACATGTCATTTTTAATAGTTTCTGTTCCCTTTCTTTTTTGTTGAGGTACACATATTTATTATCACTCGGTTATAAATAGGCTGTCATCTGTTTTAAAATTTACTAATCGTGATTAAATTCAAATTATTTATATTGTGTTGAACACTTGCATTATGTGTAAAATGAATTCAAATGTCTGTATAATAGAGCATTCAGAAGTCATTAAATTTTTATTGGATTCATGTAAATGCCACAGAGTAATTGAGGCGTAATTATAACAAAACAAAAACGCCTAATAAGAGTTAGACAAAAACTATGGGCAACGATTATAAAAATAGAAATTAAAGTGATATGAACTTTAAGTTGGAATTATTTTTGGTGCTGTTGTAAAAAGGGATTAAAAAGGAAGTATTTTTTTATATATATATATAATTTTAAAGGGCTTAATGTTTGGAAGTCTTCAACACGTGTGTAAAGCCTTTACTTCTATATGGCTGTGAAACCTGGGGCTTATCTAAAATAAACGGACGACATCTGTAGGTTTTCACCAACTCAAGTCTATGACGTATAATTAGATACTTCTGGCCAAAGACCATAAGTAATATAGATTTACTTTGAATAGCCAAACAACATCCAATCCCATCAGAAGAAAGTTTGGATGGATTGACCATGCACTAAAAGCCAGAAACGAGATAGCAAAGGCGGCATTGCCCAATAAACCTCAAGGTTCCTGTCTAAAAGATCATGGCACACATTAACAATACAAGATCTTACTGCTCTAAGAGTTTATATGGGACGAGGCCATAAGTACAGCCTTCAACAGAGTCCGTTGGAAGTTAATAATTGAGAATCTTTATTCCCCAGCCGAAGAATAGTGGAACTTCAACAGAAGCCAAAACTTATATGATCTTCCTTAAAATTCCAATAGAATTCTAATCAACTGCTGCCTACACCTTTCAATTCCACAAGGTAGTTTTTGATTTTTTTTTTTTTTTTTTTTTTGAAACCAAATAACCACAACCAACCAGACATTGATTAGCATAAAATAAAATAAAAGTGAAATGATTGCATACTTAAAGGAAAAAAAACAAATCTATATTCAATTCTAAATAAATTATATTCCAAAAATGAGACCTTCATTAATATTAAAGCTTAGGGCTAATAAAAAATCTACCAAAAACAAAAACACAGACACACACACAAACTCAAATCAAAGCCATAAATCTCTCAAACTCCATTAAATGATCCATAAACATGCAACTGCTGGGAATTGACTGTGTCTACGTCCTAAAAATCATCGAAAACTTAAAAGCAGAGAAAAACTTCAATTAAATCATTAAGTAACATTACCGATATGGTCGGACATTAAACTAAAATAAACGAGTATCGCTCAAAATCAAACACATGCATAAAAACAAAACTGATATTGAAATTACACGCCTTAATTTCAAATTAAAAAAATAAAACACAAAAGATTCTTCAACGAAATTTTGTTATTTCGATAGAAGAGAATTAAATTAAAATACGAATTGCAAAGTAAAAATTATGGCAACGTGACAGCCCGAAGGACTAAGAAGAATTAAGAATAAATAAGAATTTGTAAAAGGTTTTAATGTAAGCAGAATTTTAAATGCGCTACTTTAATTGGCAATGTTTCGAATTGAATCTGCTTTAAAAAGAATTATATTAGTCTGGGTTCACACTATGAAAGTTTTATTTCAGAAAGTCTTAGTTTATAGTTGACAGGGGAAGAGAACATGCTTTTCTTTTCTCCTCTCTCACCCATAAACTAAGAGAACATGCTTTTCCTTTCTCGTCTCTCATCCATAAACTCAGACTTTCTGAAAGAAAACTTTCATAGTGTGAACCCAGACTTAATAACCACCTCTCATTACTATGAAGCTATGCATTACACAGTTATGGGCAAAACTAATACAAAGAAAAATATTATTGAGGTTACTTAATATTTTCCCCTATAATTTGTAGGGTACCAAAATCATGCAAAGCTCTTTATAAACATGTCAAATTAAGTTTAAGAAAATGAACAACAACAATGCAATAAAAATGCAAAATCCTAAAAAATCGATTGTTATGTGTGATTTAAATTTAAAGTTAATTTAAATTGCTGTCCATTGAAAGTGCCAGAAACACTGTTAGCGAGTCTTTCCAAAAATAAAACAGTAGACGATAGTTTTTAAAGTAACCAAGAAAAGCAAACCCAACACTATTTAACTTCAAAACTTGAACTGAGACCAAAGTGATCATAATGTCAAGATTTTTCGGTTATAGAACACGCAATGTAAACTTTTAGCTTAATATAAAACGATGTTTCAATTTCCCACGCTTCCTGAAAAAAAGACAGAAAGCAAACCAAACGATCAAATAAAAAAAACACACCCTCAAGCTTTTGTTATTGACTCATGTGCAACTACTGCAAACTTCAAATTGCAACAATTTAACCAGGCAATTTCACATCACAAAACACTACAGACATATTCGTAGTACATCACACATTTCCGAATAAAATTGGAAGAAGTAAAGAAAACGTCTCTCTTTCTATAAGCTTCTGTATTTCGCGCCCTCTAGTAATGAAAACGATCAGTACAGCAACAACTCAAACACCAAAAAACAAAAGTTTTTTTATTGTTCCATTCCCCACTCGAATACACTTCATTATTGTATGTTGCCAATAATTCTAAAAACGAGATTGCCTCCAGCTGACATGGTCTCCACCAATCATTCCCTGCACTTTTTTTGTCTTTAATTTTTGTTTGTATTTTTTTTTTTTTTTTATTTTTTTTGTTGCCCATGTTATTACTATTGTTGTTGTTATCCAATTGTTAATTTCAATTTGTGTTGCTGCTATTTAGGCACTACTACTGTATCCCCACATTAGCTACTGTATATCTCACATATATAAACACTTTTTTAACTCCATTAAATCTCCTTCACTAACAAGTGTGGGAGCGTTTTCAAAAAATTGTTTAATTTTTTTTAGTTGTTTTGTTTTTTAACCAGAAACCAGCATGAGGTTGTTTTGTCAGAGCATTTCCAAGTTTAATTTTTATGTTTTTCACCTTCAGATATTTTCGTTATGAAAACCCCTTTTATATTGTTTGGCATATCTTTGATTGGAAATTCGATTCTATTTTCTTGTTAAAAAAAATTTGTTTTTTTTTCTTGCTTAACTCAATATACAAATGTCAGATCATTTAATAGTTTGGTTTTATTATTCCATTATGTCAGTTTTCGTTTCTTGAATTTCGTTCCTTTTTTATGACACAATGATAGAAAATAGGTAATAATTCAAAGTTACATGCACCAATTGTTCCAGCTGCAAATGAAGATCCTTTTGCGAAATACATACATACATGCATACACACATGCACTCAAAATATTCTGTCGGTTGCTGAAGGTTTTTTAATTAATTTTTATTGTTAGAAGCTAATTTCATTTTCCTTAAATTAATATTTTTGACTTCTTCCGCTCAATAAAACTTTGCTTTATTTATTACCAAGAATTCCTGCAATATTTTTAAAAAACTTTATAATATTTACTTTGCCGTAAATAGTAATTTAATAAGACAATTTATTTTTAACAGGAGCAATAAAGAGTGCTAAGTCTGAAGAAACAGAATTGCATTGCCCAAGAATCGTTGTTATATTTCATCATTTTTACTAAATTTTGCAGTTTTTCAGTCAGGGGACTTTTTGACATTAAAGTTATTAATGCATAGTATACAACCCAGCAAATACAGAAATACACCACATGTATTGCCAAACGTATTGCCTAGATGAAAAACAGTATTGCGGCAATAATCGATTTCGTATTGCAGAAGATACTTCCTTCGGTAAGAAACGTGTCACGATAGCAATACTCCTAAGCAATACGAAAGCGATTTTGCTAGATGATAAGCCGGCAATATTGTAAGATAACCACTTAAAAGAAAAAAGGAAGATATCGCCAATATATCATTAGGCAGATAAAAAGAAGATTTTGCATTTTAAAAAAAATGTATTTAATTTTTATAAATTTGATTTATGGCTAATTATTCAAGACAATTCATATGAATATTACATTGTTTTGATGATCATGCTATTTTTAACTGCAGGCTTCTCCATGTAAACTTTGTAACCAAATCATCGATAAAGGCTTCTTCAGAAAGTTCTAACAAAGGAAGCCATGTATTCGCTTATGACTCTTTTTAAAAACATTTTCAACGGGCATAATTTTGTTATTTGCCATCATACTAAACATTGAAACATCAATATGTACTTGATGTACAAAATGATGCATAATTTTCCTCATACTGAATCCACTCATCCTCGTAATTGAAGCCAGGGACAGATTCTATGTTTGGCGATCTTTATTGTTTAAAATCTCCCCTTCCTGCACAAGTCTTCCAATTGCTGTTGTTTGTTCCACCATATATTTTTTAAAACATTCAACTTCTCTAGGTTAGGTTAGGTTAGGTTCCATATCATCAATGAACTAGAGGTCTGGCTAGAAAAATGGAGAATAAAGGTTAACCCGGCTAAATGTGCTCACTTAACTTTCACGCTCAGAAGACAAACGTGCCCAGCTGTAAAAATAAATAACATCACTGTTCCTGTAGAAAACCATTTTAAGTACTTGGGAATTCATATAGATAGACGCTTGACCTGGTCGCGTCATATTGAAGCGAAAATAACAGCTATGAACTTAAAGCAGCTCAACTACATTGGCTTCTCGGTCGAAACTCAAACTTATCCTTAGACAACAAAATTCTCTTATACAAGTCCATCATAAAACCAATATGGACATATGGCATCCAATTATAGGGTACTGCATGCGCATCTAACATCCAAAAGCTTCAAAGAAGACAGTCTAGGATATTACGACAAATTGTCTGCGCCCCATGGTATAAACGTAATGACAATATTAACAGAGATCTTAACATCGCTACCATCCAGGAGGAAATTAAAAAATATTCAATAAGTTACATTGATAAACTAATGGCCCACCCTAAGAGGCTAAAAAGGACCGATACTTTGAGCCTAACTAGAAGACATTTTTAAAATTTGAATACAGCAGTTAGTGGTTACACTGGTAACAACTAATAAACAACAAGTAGAATTAAGATTTGAATACATATTGTAAATTTCGATAAGAAAGATTCAATAATAAAAATAAATTAAAAAAAAAAAAAATAATAGGTTCCATAAGCAGCCATGATCAAGCACAGCTCACGTGGGTCCAATAGTTAGTTGTGCTACCATGTCACACCGTCTCCCATGGGTCATATGTTATCTGGCTGCTAGTGTTCCCAGCCACCCGGTTGATTCAACAAAGGCGTGGATCCTGTTTAAATCAATATTAGAGAGGCAAGTCTTGTCCCAAGGGCTCTTCGACCAAACATTTCAAGTGTTAGATCTCCGATTGCCGGACAATTACAGAGGAGATTATCCGTTCACTCTTCCTCGTCGCCGCAACTTCTACAGAAATCATTATAAGGGAGTCCCAGCCTCTGGGCGTGCCTCCCAACGGGCGAGTGGCCAGTTATTACCGCAATTAGGATTTTTAGGTGATGTCTGGACAGCTGTAATGCCCGCCGTGTCCTTTTTGTAATCTATTATGGGCCAGATTTTCCTGGTTTCCCCACCTCTGACTGGCAATAAGGTGAAACAACTACATTATATGTTAAACCGTCTCGATTCAAGGTGGTACCTGCATACGCCAACGAATCCGTCATGCAGTTTCCCTGTATGTCCTCGTGTCTGGGGATCCAATTAAGGGTGACCAGTGAATGTCTCGCTATCTCCTCCAGAGACATCCGGCATTCTCAGACAATTCTCGATGTGATGAACACATTCTCCAGGGATCTTATGGCCGCCTTGCTATCGGTAATAATGTGATTCAGATATTGTGTATTCCAGATATTTCACCGTACCGGATACGTCTTGCGGCTGTGGCAGCCTTATAGGAATGCTCCAGTTTATCTGCTTGGAGTATAGCCCAGAACCGACACCATGCAGTATTTTAGATCCGTCCGTGAAAATTAGAATCGCATTCGCGGGAATTTGTAGGTCATCAAAATGGACCACGTTATCTAAAATGCTCACCGTGAAACCAGGATCAGAGATTGGCTCGGGTGTGACATAACCAACATCCATGTGCCAATTTATTTTGTTTATTATACTAGCATGTCCGATATTGTAATCCCTCCATGCTCCAGTGGCCCTTAGTCTTACCGCCGCGTTCGCAGCTTGCCAAAATGTATGGTGGTAACCAGTTCAGAATCCAACAGCTACCCTGTAGAATAGAATGGGTTTAATGACATACTCGTATATCCAGTATACATTACTCGGGTTAATTCCCCAGTTTATGCCAATGGCCCTCCTGCAGCAATATAATGCAGTCGCCGCCTTAGTAGTCCAGGAAATGATGTGCACCCTCCACTTCAGTTTTCTGGCCAATATTAGCCCAAGATACTTGGCGCTGTCAGACAGTTCCAGTGAGATCCCCTTTATCCTCGGGATGTCAAATTTTGGAATTTTGTATCTCCTTGTGAAACTACCAGTTCTGTTTTGGCAGGATTTACATCCAGTCCACATCCCTGGCACCATTTTGTTAGGACTTCTAATGCGGACTCCAAAAGTTCAGACAATAGTCTGGGATCTTTACCCATAGCCACAACTGCAACGTCATCCGAACACGCAACCATTCTGCAGCACGTCCTTTCCATGGCTCCGAGTAGGGTATTTATATTCAGAATCCAAAGTAAAGGTGCGGGGTGCCCCTAGTTGCCACCTTGGGAATTTTCGAAGCACCCAAGTTGGATTCGATACGCCTTAAGTGCAAGATACTGCTGACAAATTGAATGATCGCTGAGTCGATTTCCAAAAATCTCATAGTGTTAAATACCGATTCAGGTCTAACATTGGTAAAAGCTCCCTCATTATCTAGGAACACAACTAAAGCAAATTCCTTGTAGTGCAGGGATCCCTCTATGTGGTTCACCAATGAGTGAAGCGCAATTTCAGTGGACCTTCCCTTTGTGTAGGCGTGCTAAGCCAGTGACAAGGAATTATGCCCTTACGATGATCTAATATGAATATCCAAAA
This sequence comes from Pollenia angustigena, assembly GCA_930367215.1. Classification (NCBI taxonomy): domain Eukaryota; kingdom Metazoa; phylum Arthropoda; class Insecta; order Diptera; family Polleniidae; genus Pollenia; species Pollenia angustigena. Next base: position 178,638,718 of record OV884057.1, on the reverse strand, counting down.
TCCTCTCCAGCGTTTTCAGTAGAAAGGAGGATAGAATAATTGGTCTAAAGTCTTTAGCCATGGTGTGAGATGTCTTCCCTTCCTTGAGAATGAAGACGATCTTATTTGTTGTCCAAGTTGATGGGAAATGTGAGAGACTCAGGCAGGCTCTAAATATTCCCAAGAGCCATGTCATTAATATTCCCAGGTTCTTCTGGAGATCCGCTGGGATGCCATCCGGGCCTGGAGATTTAAAGGGATGAAAGATTTTGACCGCCCATTCTACACGATGGCTAGTTATCCTGTACGACCTGTTCTTTGGCCGTTGAGGCGTATATTTGGAACGTTTAGTCCGAAAAAGGGTGTCCTCTCCTTACCGTTGCCGTTTAGGCGCTGCTTCGGATGGCTTCCGTTCAGGATTGCCTTCCTCTGCAGAGGGAGGTACACGTTTTAAACCCACTTTATTGGTTTTCGCCCACTGGGGAGAGGTTTTCTCCTGCTTCGTGAGCTCACCAACCGGTTTTTCACAGGTTTCGGCACATGGGAAACTGGATTTCCGGTAGACTAAGTCTGTACCGTCAAGCCAGCACCCGCGGAAGGGGTTTTGGCAGGTTTTTATTCCGTCCGGACCTGGGATGCCTTAAAGGTACCTGGTTTCGAAGAACCCTGTACCAAGCTTGGCCGTAACAAGTTTTTGCGCACTAGTAGCTTACAGTCTACATTGATAGAAAAATGCATCTTCATATTGATGATGCCCTAACATCAGAATTGTGACATCAATGTTACTACAAATGGCGTCAACTAACGTCTTCGTTCAATTTTGTAATTTTTTACGTGACATCTATTTTATGACTATAGTGACATCAATGCCACATTGTGTATATTATTAACATTATTTTCATGATTAAAATGTATTATAAGAAGCAAAAATTCCAATACTCTATTTTTTTAAATTATTTAGTTAAATTCATCAAATTTTTAAAGTAGAATGATTACGAAAACCATATGGGGCATTGTGCTGGTGTCTTACTATTGAGAGTTCTGCTGTTAGCAAAGGTCGTAAATCAACAAACGTAAAACAAACATATGTAAGTAAATAATAATCTTGTCTCACTTTGGCTTAAGTCAATTTCAAAGACTTTGACTTAATGACAAACTGTTATTAAATTGATGCTAATGTGTCCTTTCTCTGATGTTACTGCGTCATCGCACTGGTGGCATGTTCGTCATTTCTGTGTCATGAAAGGTGAAAGGTGTCATGGGGTCTAAAACGAAGACACTTGTCATAGCATTGATGTCAAAATACATCAGCGTTATGACGCCTTTTCTATCAGTGCACACTGGGAAATACGGCCAAAATCCATAACTTCTTTATTTCTTTACGTAAATGGCTGAAATTTGGTATCCAACTTAAGAATAGCATGTTTGATCCCTAGGTAAAATTTTAGACACGTACATACAGGGGTTGGCAAGATCATTGACGACCCAAAAGTATCGAACAAAATTAAAAAAGACTTTGGAAGTGTAATAAAATATGATCATTCGTAGCGATTATATTAGAGTTTGCGGAATATCTATATATGCTCATCTCCTCTCCCCATCTTTTTGCCTATCTGAGCAAATAAAAGTAGATATGATCATATATGGTTATAATATAATATGAAAACTTATGTGATTATGTAAATATATAAACATATGTATATATATCTTAACATAACTCAGACGTGGATCCGACTTGAGCTCCTGTGAGATGGGTGACGGGGGTATTGTCTAGGAGCCTTCAACTGAAACATACCATTTTGCAAAATTTCATTTGCAAAGATCATAGAAATGGTATATATTTTTCCGTTTAAGGTGGGTGGGGGTTGAGATGGGTAAGGATGTGTACCAATTCTTTTTTCTTCGCCTGTACTCGCGACTGCATAGCTACATATATATAACAAATATCTGTGCTTTCAGTAAATAGCTGAAATTTGGCATTCAAATATTGGACATATATTCAGTATAAAAATAAAAAAAGATTAACAGAAAAAAGTACCAACGGTATTTATATATTCGAATTTCCAAAAGGTACCAAAATTTGTATAAGAGCTTTTTAAGAGAAGAGAACACAATTTAACTTTAATTTTACCTTTATTACTTTAAGAAGATAAATTGTTTACCTAAAAAGTACCAAAACTTTATTGTTGCCCTTTTTATACCCAAAATGTGCAAATTTGAAAAAAGTACCCAACACATGATAATTAAATTTTCGATTCAATAATGGTATTTTTTGATTTTACGTCTACCTCTGTTAGATCACGAGATATAGTGTTGCTGAATTTACCCGTTTTTACCCATTTCTAACCCCTTATGAATTTAATTTCCAAAAGCGTCTACTTTTTTTATTGACACACTGAGTCTACATACAAAATTTCAAGTGTCTGGCTTAAGTTGTTTGGGCTGGGCGATGATCACCTAGTTAGTCACGCTAATTTTATACAAATATAGGAAATTACTAAAAATGATCTGGCTACTAGGATGGCAGGTGGTGGCAGCTGAAATGTATAGTACTTACTTTTGATACTTAACAGTACTAGATCTAATTATCACTTAACCTCCCCTAGCCCCACCTTTTTTGTTATGGTCTCTTTAAATTTGGCTTACTTAAGGTCTTATTTATTTTTAAAGTAACTCACAATCACTTCACTTATCCAAAAAAATAACCCGCACAAAATCACAATTATCACATGGAATGATTAATAACTAATACGGGTTAAAATTAACGTGCTTATTTTTAAAGAATACTTAAATGAAAAAATCATAGCTTACTTTTATTTCAAAGCACAAAAATCAACTTTAAAAACCTTAAATTTATAAGAAAAAAATTATCTACTTTGCTCCACCATTAACAGTAAAATAGTTATCTAAGAGCCAAAATAAGAAATGAGTTGTATGTTTTGAAGTATTCGCTATAATCTGTCATAAAAATTTTATTAAAATTAAAAAAAAAATAGGCCGGAATTTCCCAGTGTGCAGTGTAGCAGAGCCTGGCGCAACCGCCTTGCTATCCGATGTCTCAGTAGCATTCAACATACTACAGCCTGATACCGACGCTATAGTAGTAGGGCCTCCGGGGATTATGAAGCCCTTTGGCGGATACTTAGGGCATGAATCTTCGGACATTTGGGGGGAGGGGGGGGGGGGGGTGAATTGGGTTTGCAGTCGATGTCTACCTGCCAGGCGAAAGTATACCAGACGCAGACCATCAGCCAATCAATATGAGAACAGACGCTGATGGATTTTATTGCGGACCGACAGCCTACAGAAAGCCTAACAGTTGACCGTAAAGGGCCAGCGGATGCATAGTCATTTGCCATTCCAACTAGTAGAAACAGACGCTAATAGACAGGGTGTAGTTCTTGGTTCGTACTCGGTGGGGAGGCCCTGCCGGTCTTGACTGGCATCACTACCGCCAGCATGACTCTTGATTAAGTAATTTTATTCAAAAATTATTTATATCATAATTAGTATTGTGGTTATTTTGTTGAACTATTTATGGTTTTTAATCCAAATTTTTTAATATTTTTAATTAGGCTTAAGTTCATGAAATTTAATTTTTATTAAATTATTTTTGTGAAGAAAGGAATTTTACAACATGAAAATTAATTAAAATTGTTATTGATAATCTTTCATTCTTGACGTGGCTCGGGCTCGAACCCTGGCCGGCAGGTTACCATGACATGTTTCGATCGCAACCACTCGATCTCCTCAGATGGATTTATTTATATTTATATCTTTTTATAAAATTATTAAATATAATAAATTTTTATACTTCTAAGTCAAATAACAATCCTCAAAAGCTTCTATACTTTATTAGGCTTTTGAGAATTGTAATTTGACTTAGAATACACATTCGAATAATATCAAAAAATTATAATAAATGTTACTCACCATGAGAAATAAATTCCTAGATTCGCTTATATGAATCTTAATCTAATTTTGTTCTGGCGTGTCCTTGATTGCTAATGTGCCCAAAAAGGATCCACTCCCACAAATGTGTCTTGAGTGTTTGGAAAAAATTAAAGCTCTTGCAAGAAATTACTTAAAATGACATTCTGAGTCGATCTAATGTCCGTCCGTCCGTTCTGCTGGCTGACTGGTTGTCTGTCCATGTAACCTTGTGCGCAAAGTACAGATTGCAATTTTGAAGATAATACTGATGAAATTTGGTTCATACATAGGTTTCAATTGTCATAGGACGAAGCCTATTGATAATTGTGAGAATTAGTCCATAATTGCACATGCCCAGAATAGTTTCATAAACCATCTTATTATGTTTGTATATAGATTAAATTTGATCCAAGCCTATTCTACCGCAATCTAAAGCATCTTACCAAATTTTATTGGAATTGGTCCATATTTGGAGCTTTAAAATTTACCATAGGTCCCATATAAACCCCCTTCCTAAAGTCACTTAAAGGCAATTTAAGCAAAAAGAACTTCTTTTTTACAAACATTTGTCTTTATGTACTGTATATTATAAACCATACTTTCTTACTTCCCTGAAGGAAACCTGGATGCAAGTGTCTCCAAGTCACCAGTTTTGTCGACTATATTGGTGACTTTGTCAACGAAGTGTCTACACTACATTATATTTGCCACTATATTTGGCTTTAATACGAAAAAGATTTTATCAATAACAACTAAGAAGTACAATTCCTATAAAAGTTGCAGAAATAATAAAAAAAGATTGTTATGATTTCGTATTCGTACCAAAAGTGTTGACTGCTTTTACTAAAATGTACAAGTGATTCTCTGGTTCCAATGTCTACATATGTTATCAAAGGAACTACCTAGTCAGTACCTAGTCAGTAGTACCAACGTCAGTAGTACCAACGTCAGTAGTACCAACGTCAGTAGTACCAACGTCAGTAGTAGATTTGCAATGACACGCACATGTTAAATGTCTATTGTAAATAACAAGTCACTAGTACAGGTGACTGTGTCAATAGTGATTCAGTACAGATTCACTAGTGACATTTCCTGCAGGGTTGTTTTAATTCGTTTTAGTTGAGTGTAAAAGCATACAGACTTGGCTAAAAAATAGTTCTAGCTCCGACTTCGACTCTATCCGCTGAAATTTTTTTAGTCCGACTCCTACTCTAACCTTAATGCTAACTGCCGTATTCATAAAAAATTAAAATGGATTTTAAATGCATTTTAAGAAAAATTTGTTTGAAAATGTTGCTTTAAAACACATTTCAAACTTATTTTATTTTTTATGAATACGGCAGTAAATGTATATGTATGAGATTGGTGCTTCTTTGGCTTTTAGCTCTTTTTTAAATGCAGTACCTTTTAAATGGGTCAATATCGCAAGAAAATGATTCTGTAAAAAACTCAAATCAGGGTTCAAATTATGGCAGTCGTGATCGAAAACTTTTTCGATTCGAAAGCAATTTTATTTTAATCGATACTGAACGTATCGTAATTATTTTTTTTGTGTTATGAACACTCAAATAAATGTTTTGCAACATTAAAGAAATAATTTCGATCCGTTCAGTATGAACAGAGAGAATTAGAGCTAAAAATGCTTTCGAATCGAAAGAGTATTCGATGACGACTGCCATAATTTGCCCCCTGTATTTGAATTCCTACACGTGCTGCATTGAGCTTTAATACAGTTACTTACATATGGTCCTTATTTTCTGATTCTGTTAAAGTCGCAAGTTTTTGTAGGTATATTCGACTCCGACTCCGGTACAAAAACCTCAACTTCGACTCTTCAACTCCAAATCCGACTCCACAGCCCTGCTAATAACGCTCATAACTGATTTTATTGTGTTGAATAAGATATTTTAAATTTATTGGATAGGATTATAACTTTGTAATATACATTCATTTCTTTAAGCTTAATTATTAATTTAAGTGAATTCACGAAAGAAAAAAATTGTTCTAGAAAATAATTAATTAAATTCACAAATACCTTTTGTTCAATATACATAATAATACATAACTTTTATTAAATGTAATGAACACTATTTAACAGCACTTAAATTTTGAAATATCATACAAGCTCTTTACTTAAAATATTACCCTACAATTTTATATCCATTTAATAAATTTTTAACTAATGTGATATACAATAATAAGTAAAACGTTTTCTACATAATCCCATTTAAAAGATTTCTTACAAAAACCTGACCTTTCAACTCCTGCTATTCTGTTATCTACTAACACTTGTTGCAACAAAAGGCTAGCGCCAGTTTATCCCACCCATAATTCAAAAAAAAAAAGAAAAAACACAAGAAAGATTGCAAAAACCCAGCATGACCTGCTGCAAATGTTGTTGCTATTGTTTCGTAGAAAAAAACAAAAATTATATAGAAATATTCAGCACGTGTAAATGGCACTTGTTGCATTTGCTACAATGCATGCAGCATATTACAATAATATTACCTTGTTAGCCAATTATTTACTCAATTGACAATGTAAGTGGGCTTTAATTTTTTTGTTTTAATGAGTACAAAGCATTAGGAAATTTAGGATTTTCTGAAAAGGATTCTATTTATTTTTTTGTTTGTAAATAATATTTAAAAATAAATTTTGTATACAGCAATAAATAAAAAGTTAAAACTTTAAATCCAAAAGGCAATGCAATGAAATTTGAATCATGTGTGGGATGTCAACGAAATTTTTTTTTTCGTGTGAAAGGCATATCGCCGCCACTTTGTATGAAATTTAACATTGTACAAATCAGGCTGAATTTGACTGAGGGCATGAGTTATGTGCCATCTGTGGTTTGTGAGTAATTCGCATAGAGCTGCGATTTAAGAAAACCCCACAAGATAAAATCTAACAGGGTCAAATCGCACGGTCGCAATGGCCAGTTTGCAACACCTCCACCCACAGTGTTTTCTTTATCATAACACTCTTCTCACAAATTTTGCTAGACTTCGAACTTGATCCAAAAAAAGGCTCGTAAAACAAATTTCATTGAATTATATTTAAAAACCCATTATCAATATATGTAATGTAACTTAACTGACTGATTTATGATCGCACAGCCTAAACGACTAAAGTTAAATTGGACCGGAGGCGGGTCTCTCGCCAAATCGACCCTCTAATGCGGGATTTTTGGAAATTGGAATGCTTATAAGATAAAAATGAGAGATGCAAAAAAAATTAATGCTTATTGTTGTCATTACAGAATTAAGAGGACATGTGATGGATCCTTTTTTTTAATTTTGACCTTTAAGGGAGTAACCGGGTAAAACCTTTATTTTGTACTTTTTACTTCACTGTTTTGTATATTTCCTAAACCAATAAATATAAAATTTAAAAATTATATCACATTCGTAACTTATCTAAAAAATACAAATATTAATCTGGTAGTTTTTTCTAAATTTGAAGTTCAAATGTTTAAGCGGTGGCACTTCCAATAATGTGGGATTTTTGGAAATTTGATTGGTTAGACGATACAAAATGGGTAAAAACGGGTAAATTCGCTAGCCTCATAACTCCTTAGCTAAAAGAGATGCAAAGAAAATGTCATACCCTTGGTTTTTCGTTAAAAAAAAATAAGAGGACAGGTATCTCGTATTTTTTTTAAATTTGGCCATTTTGGATAGTAAAAGGGTACATTAGGGTGGGTCGATAAAAAAAGTTGTGCCAGTCACCCCTTAGAATGAAAGATATGTCAATGAAGTTTCTAAAACAGGAAAAAAATTGTTTTGCCAAGCCCCAAAATACAGCACTTTTCGTTTTTTATATGTAGCGCTGCCATTTAAAGTCCGATCTCATCATATCGGCTTGATAGTGGCTTCATTTTTGTCTTTGGTGACTTTTCAATCCGACCTGAAATTCTGGGCGCCACTTATGCCATCTTGGATCCTTCCCCCAAATGTCCAATTTTTTTTTACGGTCCAAGAAAGTCCTTATAAAACTACGTATGTATCGATTTTAATATGCTCACTTTAATATGACACACCTCCAAATTAAGGCCCTTTTTTCTTTTTCACACACATACTACATTAAACCAAGTAGAAGCCAATACAAACCAGAGAACTGCAAAATCACTTTATTTCTTGATTTATTCATACGCTAAAATTTACATTCAATCTTTGCTTGCAAAACAAAGTTCCACGTTGGTAATTTTTACATCGTTTCGTTCACATTTAATTTTTGCATTTATTCATTTTTATTTGAAAGTGCTTTATTTGCATTTTTGTTGCGCATGCAGTATAACGCACATGTGTAAATGCAAAGGAACACATTCTTATACTTTTGCATTCAAGTAGTCATTGTCCACTCGGTGGTGGTTGTTAATGGTAAACAACAATAACAACAAGAAACCACTCGAAGAGACGCTTTTTTAAAATTAACAACAATAAAAACAACAACAACAAGAATACATTGTAGCTACATACAGAACTACTGTACTTTTTAAAAGTAAAAAAAAAAAATTCTGAGTATATTTGTTGCTGTTGATTTAATGCGATTTTTTTACAATTGCACAAAGCCGTTCTCTGATACAAACCAAAAAAAATTTCATCAGTCACGCCCTAGAATAAAAGGTATATTTATTAAGTTTTAAGAACTTTAAAAATATTGTTTTTGCCACGCCCTAAATTACTGCCCTTTTTGTTTTATATATACAGCATCGTCATTTAAAGTCCAATCTCATCGTATCGTTTATCATTGTTAATGGCTAGAATGTGCCCTTATTTTCGTAATTAATGCTTTTTTAAACTAGCTTAAAATTCTAGATGGCAATTATGATACCTCGGATTTTTCCCTCTGATGTCTAATTTTTTCACGTGCTAAGAAAGTCCCTCTAAAACTTTGAGTCACATTGAGTCTAGTTAAGATTTATATACACCGACTGCCCAATTTATAATCTTTCGCATACATGTATTGAGGCATTCATTTTTATGCATTTAAATTATTTTTTTTTCATTTTTAGAATTCTGCAGTTTCTTTATATTTTTTAGTTCTTGTTTTAACTCTGTATCATGGTCTCATATATAACATAATGTTTGCTTTTACAAATGTCTTAATTAAGATTTTTAATTTGTAGTATTTTAATAAATACAAAAATAAGGAAAAACATTGCCAGAAGAGTTTCACAGTCCAGCAAAAAAAAAAAAAAAAAAAAATGCCACGCTAGTAGTTCAGATGGAGAAAGCTTGTCAATAAATTCATCCGTCTCACTTTCATTAAAATATGAGTAGTGCACTTGAAAACACCGCTTAGTTAAAAAAAACCAAAGGCGAATTCAATACAGGTGTCCTTGAAAGCACTGCTGATAACCTTTTTTTAGCTTTATCATTGTTGGATGTAAAAATGTTGTTTATTATCTTTTTGACATAATACAATGATTTTACAAAAACAAATTGCTTGTGGTTTTTTACGAGCTGTACTTGTGGAGTACCGAGATTACTTGTAATGAAATCGTCTTGGAATGAACAAAATGTTTTAAAAAATAATAGTAATATTGTTCTAGGCAAAATTTCCAAACGGTTTCTTAATTGAAAATTTGTGGTGTTGTGAAAAAAAAATTGTTTCATTATTTTAAACACCAAGTGAATAGTTGCTCCCATTGTCAACGATGCTCTATTCACTTTGGATCACTTTTCGGTTATTTTTCCCAATTTGTTGTTCTTTTTTAGTTGCCAAAATCGCATCATCGATAACTTTTTGCCATATAAACAATGTTTGCTTCTTCAACTTCAGTTGCGTTGTCATTCTTAATCGTTTTCTTAATATACCCTTATTTACCACTAGTGGCGGTGGAGGGTATAAAAAACATTCCATTTTCAGCACTTCAATCTTTTTTAATTTGTTTATGTGTAACCCAATCCAAGTCGTAAACATTTACCTGTATTAATTTCATTTTCAAGGATTATGGATATTTCGCTTACAACCATCGTTCTTTTTTATTGCTTTCTCCCTTTAGTCCTTTATTTGCTCTTTTTTTGTTGTTGTTGTTGTTGTTAAAACTCAGTTGGAAATCACAGTTTTTGGCTAAAATTACACTTGTTGTTTTATATCTTTAAACATAATGCATAAGGAATTTTATTCAACCAATGGTTTGTCTGTCCTGCTGCCTGTCCACTTGTCTTTTTTTATTACGTGGGTTGCGTTTTTGCAGTTGTTTTTGTTGTTTTAGTCATAAATGAATGCCATAAAATTTAAGTCTTCTTCTTTTGGAACAACTTCTTTGCTCATTGCACTTGTTCGAGAGTCATTTAAAAATTTTTATTGTTTTTGCCAAATAAAGATTTTGTTGTTGTACATCTTTGTGAAATTGTTATTTGTGTGTGTGTGCCATATTTTTTCTTTACAGTTCCTTGTTGTTGCCATTTGTATTGGCAGACAGTTTTGTTAATTTTTGCGGCGCCAGTTAAACAGTTGGTGTTCTTTCTTCTTAAATATTAGTGTTTTAAGTTGTTGTTTTAACAAAAAGTACTTTATTATTTTGTAGTCAATATGATTTGTTAAAATTATTATAAATAATTTGTTGCTATAAATACTGTTGAAGTTTATAGCATTTTGGCTATTCCTTTGATTGGTAGTATAAGATTTTGTTTTTTAAAAGAAATTTTCAAATAATTTGTAAGATTGCGACAGGTACTTTTTTTAGTACAAGCCAATTCTTTAAAGTACAACTGGGCTTAAAGAATATCCCGACTGTGTCTCTCAAACGTTAATTAATATAAAAGCATAGAAATGTTTTTAGTCCGAAATTAAGCAGTATGACTCTTTACCGATTTAGGATTGTTTTAAGTACGTTTTGGTGTTATTCGTACTTAAGTTTTTAATTATATATACAGTGGTATCTCGGTTTAACGAATTATATATTGTCAGGCCCTTTCGTTATATCGGACAATTCGTTAAATCCCGAAGTTTTTTTTAATACATTTTTATTAATAAAACAACAATATTTTAATAAAACAAAGTAAATTCGTTTATTTCCATACATAACACAAACAAAAAATAAATACTTCATATCATTTTCAATTAAATAAGTACATATGTAGATATAAACGGCTGCACTAACTCTTTGTTAGAAGAGAGTTTCTCCCCACTTTGCTTCATTCAACGAATTCCATAGCGTTTTTTGAATCTACAGAACCATGGCTGGCTAAAATTTTTCAACGTACATTTTTTGTGTAGATCTATGGCTTTTGCTTTTAATATATGACCAATAATAGGAATATTCCGAATTTAGTCTTTTCCATTTCGCTCAAAAGTTTCCGTTTTGATTTTATAATTTCGCATATTGTTGACTTTAGCAGCTGATATTTATTAGATAAAGCACTTAGTCGCAGGCCCTTTTCATAGTAGTCAAAAATGTTTAATTTTTCTTATAGAATTTAACGTTTTCTTTTGGGCATTTTGATGTCAACTTTAAAAAAACTTCACAAAACATTTGTTTTGTAAGCAAAAGTAAAAAATTACTTTTTAACGTAGAAATTTTTATTTTGGAGAGCAAGTATTTTCTTTGCTTTCTGTGTAAGAAAATAAAATACTTTTTTAACTCGTTGTTTTCAGTTAAATCGCTTTAAAAATATGGTAAAAATGTATACAAAAACAAAAGAGAATGGATGCAAATATGTTTTCATTCATTCTATTTTGCTTTTAAAAATTTTTTTGTAATATAAGGTACTCAATGGAAAAAATATGACCGTACGTTAAATCGCGAATTCGTTAAACTGACTATACGTTAAACCGGGATACCACTGTAATTATTATAATATATAATTAGCCCAGTCATATTAGGTAAAAAAAGGGGCAAACCTCGGAATGAAAGATAATAAGCTGTAAATTGGTATAAACCTTTATTTTGTCGTTCTTAATGTTGTCTTAAAAGTCACAAATGCTATCGTGTCCGCGTCCTATGATATTCAAGGTCATTAAAATCCGTTTTCTGCGAATATCTCGCTTTTTATTGCTTAAATAAGATTTTCACCTATATGAAAGTTGTGGAGTATAAAATTCTCTACAAATCTTGTCCGAACTTTTTTTTCATAAAATCAATCGTTTTTGGGGTAATTTAATTAAAACAAGTAAGAGTGCTATATTCGGCCGTGCCGAATCTTATATACCCTTCACCATTGTGCGAGCAGAATACAGAGCAACTAGACAAAAACTAAATAAAACTGGTAAATATTTTTTAAAATAAGAGACAACCGGTTTTGAACTTCGGTTTTCATAAGGGCCCAGAATATGTGTACTTTATAGGGTGTAGGATCAATATTGTAGAAATTACAGTTATATATACCTTTTTTACTATCGTATCGAATAAACTATTGAATTTGTTTGCATACGATAGACACTGGCGTATCGAATGAAAACTCGATAAATGTAATGTCGAGTTACTCCATGTCGAATGGTATTATTTCAAATTCAATACATTTCATTCGATATCGAGTTTCAAGATACCAAAATAAATAATTTCGATCAATTTTGCTCGATATCGTATGCGGTGATTAGACCCCAGTATTTCGGTTATAACTCATAAAAATTTCCGATATTTTGGTATATAAGTCATATTTTTTAGCCCATTTTTGGAGTATTTTGCTCATAAATTACCCATTGTCTAACCGATTTGATAGTTGTATATACCGAAGTGTTAAGGAAGAATTGTACCACTTATTTAAGTTATATTTATATATAAACATTTATATATACTTGTATACATATATTTTAACAAAGTTAATTATAAAAAGGAGTAATTTTTGGGGATTCAGTATTTCGGGTATAACTCAGCCATTTTTTAACCGATTTGACAGATTTATATACCAACGTGTTGAAGAAGAAATTTACCATTTACTTGACTTATAAAGTTTGGACTCGGGGAGATCTATGGTTCCCGAAAGTGGGTATGTAAAAAAAAAATTAATTTTGGTCATAACTTTTTTGTATCTGAACCGATTTTTCCGAGTTTTCTATAAAATATCTTCTACTAAAAATATACTTTGGTATATAAGTCATATCCATAGGACGTATGGCAGCCATAAAATTTAGGTTTTTATAAAATTTTTAATTTTTTTTGTACGGGAGGTATCACGCCCACTTCTCCAATCCCGCCCACATTTTGTAGGATGGTGTGTATTGACAATCTTAATGTGTGTACCAAATTTGGAAATTTTGGCTTTTGCCGTTCCCCAGATATACAGCAAAAAGTAATAAAAATACAACAACCACAAGGGATTTTTGGAAAAAATTAGAGGTAGTCGTGGTTTTTTGCTCATAACTCAGTCATTTTTTAACCGATTTAACAGATTTATATACCGACGTGTTTAAGATTCCCCAGATATACAGCAAAAGGTAATAAAAATACAACAACCACAAGGGATTTTTGGAAAAAATTAGAGGTAGTCGTGGTTTTTTGGTCATATCTCAGTTATTTGTGGACCGATCTTGCTAAATTTCAATAGCACGAAATGGTGGACTATATGTGACATAAATGTAAAACAACCTAGCCGCTTTCATATCTGGAGTCTCCGGAAAACACATATCAAACGTAAGACGGACGGACGGACATCGTTAAATCAAGTTCTCTCCTCGTAGGGACCCAGAATATATATACTTTATAGGGTCTTAGATCACTATTGTAGAAATTACAAACGGAATGACAAACTTATATATACCGTTTTCCTCCTGAGGTGAAGGGTATAATTAGCAACTAAATTATTTCTATTGAATTATTTATATTTGACAAGGCCACTTTCTCATTTAAGGTACTTTCCTATTAGTCAAGATTATTCGTTAGTTTAAAATTGTATCTTCGCAACGACGGACGTACGGTTTTAAGAACAATAGCTGATTAGTGTTTTATATGGGAGGGGTCTTTTTAGAAGGTGTTTCTGTGAATGTCGTACGTGGTTTACGAACTTTAAAAACTGCAAGTATTCAAAGGAATGATGGACATGTAGACTATTTAAATACTTTAAGTTCTGTAAATGTGCGTTCCAAGTGCCGAAAAGTGCACACTAGTAAAAATGATATTGTTGCATCCAAACGACGCACAGCAGCTTCTACAATCCATAAACGTTCTTCTGCAGGAGTGTTTTTTATATTTGTACCAAGCTTTTGATAATACATTAATCTGTTTAGCACGAAAGATATATATGCAAATGATCCAAATTTTTTGTGATTATTATATCATTTAAATATTTTTGTTGTAGTTTTGTAATAGTTGTCTGAAATTGAAAAACAATTTCTTGACAAAAAAATTCTGCACTTCCTGTTGTTTTCGGTTCTTATTTCTTAATCTTAATTTTTTTGTTTTTTCATCTTGTCGTTATTTGGTAGTAAACATTTGGCTGAGAATTAATTAATAAAAAAAAAATAGTAAAAATAAACAGATGTTGTTTTTTAATGATGAAAAGCAAAACAAAACAGTTTTTACTATGTAAAGAATCTTCAACTTTTGTGACCGGAGTCTCGGTCTTCCCCGTTTACGCTTTCCTACATATAGTTCATCAACGTATTTCTCTCGTAAACGGCCTTACACATCTTCTCCAGTATTTAAAAGTACCCATGTTATCACAACGTATAACAGCAGAAGTATCACAAGTGTATAATAGAGCGTGGTTCAATTTTTCCTGGAGTTGGCTTTACTTTTGCTTTCTTCTTGCTTAGCCCATATTAACATCTGTTTGCAAGCACTATCGTTCGTCTTATTTCAAGGCTGATGTTATTTTTCTTAGTTACAGCGCACTGAGGGGTGAAATCGTAAAAAATGGATATTAATTGAAAAATGAAAGTTTGTTTTTTTGAAAAATATTTAGTAACCGATTACAGTATATAAAATTCTACATCACTACTGAAAATTTCAATGTCATATGATGTTTACTTGTCAAGCTGCATTGTATTAAAGTTAAGTAATTTTTGAGTTATTCGCGCACAATAGTGTTAATTGAAATTCGGTATATTTCGACGATTAATATATAGTTTTTGCAAGTCAAAAGTAATACTTTTACTATGGAATCTTCAACCTCAGGTATTTTAGCGTTGTTCTAAAAATAATTGTTTTAACAAAAGTTGTGTAGAAGTATTTTTAAAATTTTTTTTAAAATATGTCTCCATTTTGGCTATTTTCAAAATATTCGTGGATATTTAACACGTTGAGTGCCATGTGCACCGCCGGCGGTGCACACTTTTCTTTTACTAGAGTGCCATGTGTACCGCCGGCGATGCACAGCTACTTAAGTTTTCAATACAATATATTTTCTGTGGCATTATAGTAAAGCTAATAAATATTATGTGATGGCACCTAGAGAAATGCATTTTTTTTTTTTAACTTCAAGAATCAAAAATTTATAATTTTTTTTAACCTAACCCACTTCAATAAATTATAATTCAAAGAATAAAATAAGAAAATAATAATTAATTCACTTTATATATAATAAAAAAGGCACTTCATATTCAATAAAAAATAGGAACTAGTGTGTTTGGTGGAAAATATATATGTAGGATCAAAAAATTAGAATCCATTGAATTAAATAAGAAAATAACATATTATTTCACTTTTAGTTTATAATAAAAAAAGGAACTTAGTATTCAATAAATATAAAAGGAACTAATGATAATAATAACAATATATGGTGTGACTATCGGCGGCATACACGGCACCTGAATCAAATTATATTATCTGTGTGCCACGTGTACCGCCGGCTGTCACATGTATAACGGTACAAATAACACACATATACAAAAAAAGATTTTCACAAATTAATTTTTTATCACAAAAACATTAATTTAAACTTGGTTTTATAAATTGGCACTTTAGTAATATATTTTTTTTTTGTATGATGGCACTCAACGTGTTAAATATGAATGGTGTAAGTTGGCGTTATAATATTAATTTGTTAAGAAACTACAGTTCCTAGGCTTTTATATTCAGTAATAACATGTTGCGCGTTTTTGCGCGAAATTTTTTAAATTAATTAATTGTGAAAATAGTCACTCAAGCAAAGAACACCAGTTCTATCTTTTGTTTGCTTTGTCTTCGTTTTCGTTGTTATAATTGTTGTTTTTGTATACAATTGGCAACTGTGTGTTACAAAAATTTTGTTAGAAAAATATAGAGTTTTTGTTCACAATATCGAGCGGTATTCAGAAGTATCAGTGGTTAAACATGCCTCCAACCTTGCATAAGTTTTTAATACATGGCCCAGTATCATTTCGCACGCGCTATTATCGATCGGTGAACTGTCTGAGGAAGCCCATGAAGCCCGAAACAAAGATTTTAAAAACTTCAGAGAACATTTTTCTCGCAAATGAAGTCGGTAGGATTGCAATCAAGACATATTAAATAGGTTCCTACTAAGTTCAGATCCAATCCTATCTGGTAAAACACAATTGCCCAAAAAAAAATTCCACCAACTTCCAAAATCTGTAGTAGATCTACTAGTTTCGCCTTCAGTTTTGACGAACGTGGCACCAGAAGGCACAAATTATGATACAGATGACGACGGGCATATTTTTTAAAATAGCAGGTCAAAAACACATGCCTTATAATAAATGTATACAAGCTATCACCAGACACATCCGTACACAATCGAACAATTTAAATATCTGCTTTGAGTCCCGAATTTAGTTACAAATATGATAGAATAATTCCCAATTCGTTTACGTAATTATATTAAAAATAAATTGATTACTATGGAAAAATTTTATTTCTTTTTTTTTTCAAAAAACAAAAAAAAAACCGACTGAGCCAGAGCTATTTTTAAAAGGGGGCGTGGCACCACCCTATTCCACCTTGGATATAATTCATACTGTTAGATCAACATATAAACCAAATCTTATCTTCATACCTTTGATGGTTCATGAGATATATCCGTTCTAAGTTTTAGGTTATATGGGCGGTGCCACGCCCCTTTATCCAATCATAACCAAGTATATCCAAGAACTATTAGCAGGTCAAAGTTTCATGGCAATCGGTCTATTGCTATGGCAGCTAGAGCGATTTTTAATAGGGGGAGTGGCACCGCCCACTTTTCCAAAAGATGTGTAGCATATGTCACTCAGTGGTAACGTAGCATTCAAATAGTGAAAGAATTTTTAAAATTGGATAAGTAGTTTAATTAATCTCCATTTTTTGCGATTTCACCCCTCTGTGCAGCGGATCCAAGATAGGAACATTTTTCTACTGCCTCGAAATTACTATTTCATGCTTTCACTTTCTTACCATATTTTATCCGTGCCAATATCTTTGTTTCGTCAAACCAATTTTAGCTGATTGCTCCTCAATTTTCTCAAAGCAGCATGTTACTTTCAGTAATGTCAATACCAACAACATAAGCAAGGAGCATATGACTTTTTTACTATTAACTTCTTCTTTATCCAACATTGTTTCCATTAATAGGTTGAAAAATTGCACGACAGGTTGTCCTCTTGTCAGAAACCTCTTGCGGTAGTAATCGGTTCGAAGGCGAACTAATTTTGCAGAAACCCCGTACTTAGACAACAGATATATTATATTAAACACTCGGTTAATCGTCCGAAAGATCTGCACTAAAATTTTATATATTTTGTTGTTACAATTAATTGAATTTTAGTTGTTTAGGCTTCTTAAATATTGCTCACAAATAATTTATTATTTTTATTTCTATTTACAGTCAAATCCCGATAATTCGTACCCCGATAAATCGTTATTCCCGATATTTCGTAAAAAACTGTCGGTCACTTGAAAAATCTCGTTAATTCGTAAAATGTCCATAAAAGCATACTTTTTCAACACATAGAGCAACATCGCATTCCTCAAATATCCATCTTATTCTGTTAGGACACTCACGACATCGTAAATGGTTTTTTTTTTCTTTTTAGGAAACAGGTTTTCACCGCTAGTTGCAAAACCATCAGCCAGCAACCGTTTGGAAACATTCACTTTCTGGGTATAGTTTCGCAAATAAAATCGAGCAATATTGCGTTAAAACTCAAGCAAGTCCATTTGAGATCTGTTTGCAACATGATCTGAAGGGTTAGGAACGTTGTCAAAAAAATCAAGCACGACTTATGATCCAAGAGGGAGTTTGGATCTTTCTACACTTATACCATTGGCCCCACAGTAGATATCGAATTGGTATAAATAGACGGAGCTGCTCGTTAGCATCCTATTTTTTAAACCAAATCTTACTGGCTTAACTATTATGAAGAGTGGCTACAAAAAAAAAATGGTTTGATGCATTTGAATGTCACAAGGTCTCTTTGTCCACTTACAAGCTACTTTGCTTGGTTTTGAAAACGTTATCGTCGGTCAACACTGCTCAAGTGGGATATTATCTTCGCAATCATTGCCGAAAAATACTTCGACTTCACCTGGTACATCATTTGGCACGCGATCAAGAAGAATATCATCATCATTCCCATCCTCTTCATCTGTGCTATAGTCCGGATCTGATGGAATAATAGCTACATATATCGAAATTTTTGTGACCATCTTCATCTACCTGTTTAAATTTGTAAAAGCTTTACTATAAAAACTTGGCGGTTTGATGGCTTGGAATTCCATTTTGGTCCATGAAATATAAAAAAAAAAATTATACATATCAAGCCATTGTACTCGATTGGGTACAGCGATTTTGCTACTCACATAACGTTGTCAAAAAAAAATCATTTTTCTTGTAACTCTTCTTCAGAAATCTATAAGAAACTTTTGTTTCAACAAAACAGTATTTACTCTACGCAGCTCAATTGTTACTGGCTTAGCTAAAAATCACAACAATGATAAAGTGTTACAAAAACAAAAGAAAATACACTATAACGGTATATTTTTCTTTAAATTTTTTTAATGTGTGTCTTTAACCCTAGGTCTACACTAAAGATAAATATCTCAGCCAGTTGGCAATAACGTCGGCACAATAACAAAGCAATATTGCTTATTGCTCAGCTTATGTTAAAGGCATAGGAAAACGTATTTATGTTAACTCATAATTTGTAAAACATCAAGGAAGAAGTGTGGAGTGTAAAAACAGGCGCATGCTTGCAAAAATTATTTTTATTGATATAAATTCTTTCTTATTCGACTTTATTATTAAAATGTATATTAATTTGTTTAAGCTTGAGGTCTTTTTTATATAAAAATATTAATTTTACTTTAACAAAAAAAAAAAAAAAAATTAATAAAATTAATATTTTTATATAAAAAAGAACTCAAACTTAAACAAATTAATATAAATTTAAATAATAAAGGTCGAATAAGAAAAAATTATATTAATAAAAATAATTTTTGTAATTTTATTTTAGTGTTTAATAAATTCATTAATTTAATTCTTTTACTACAATTATAATTTGCTACCATTTCACAAATTTAATTTTTTCTCACACAATTTGCTTTTATATTTTTCTTTTTTGCTTCTTTTTTCTCAATTGATAACCAAATTTGACGTTTTATGTAAGCAATAATTGTCAACGAAAATGGACTAACAATTATTGCAACATAA
This sequence comes from Pollenia angustigena, assembly GCA_930367215.1. NCBI lineage: Eukaryota > Metazoa > Arthropoda > Insecta > Diptera > Polleniidae > Pollenia > Pollenia angustigena. The sequence continues at coordinate 178,619,297 of OV884057.1, read as the reverse complement.
ATTGTCGGCAATAAATATATACAAGAAATTGCTGTCTACATTAAAGATAACATAATTTTGACATTTACTGCAATATATGTCGCAATAATTATCTCTGGTATAGACGGGCAGTAAAGCACAATGTGTTGAATGCAAAAGCACAACATACGTTTTCTAATTTCTTTTGTTAAAAAATGTATGCGTACTTAAATATTGCCTTTTTTTCTGTACCCAAGCGAGTACAATAGCAGGGAATGGGTTAAGCGACTTTTTTCCATTTTCGGTTTCTTTTTAATAAATTAATTTATTGGCAGCACGTGCATCATCTCCTAAAATGTCATAGTCATATTAGATACCGTTCCGATTTTACAGCAAACACAATTTTAGCTTAAGCGCCAACTTTCATACAAAATTTTTATGAAATGTAATAAAATAAAATAAAAACCTTTTTCAAATCTTTAAGTTTTATAGGGTCTATTAAATACTTTAAAAGATCTAGGATCAATATTGTGGAAATTACAAACGGATTGGCAAACGTTATAATATACTTTTTTACCTTCGGTGAAGGGAATAAAAAAGAATGATTAAAATCAAAATGCTTAATAAACTCCGTATATAAAATTTCGCTGAATTATCTATTTCATATAAAACTAATTTGATATTAAAAATAACGGACTTTGTTCTATATTTTTGCTTAAGTAAAGTCATTCCTGTGTATCAAAAATTCGTTGTGGCCGAATATAGAATTCTCATTTGTTTAGAGAAATAATAAAACAGAGTAGTGAAACAATCAATTAATTATCAAGCTTACAAAAGTTAGCCCAATTATTATTTTATATTTAATTTATATTATTTACATATGTATAATTCAAAAAACTTCTAGATATTTAAAACAAAACAATAAATTTAAAAAATATATGTATTTTTTTTACCTTAACGGCATTTTTTAAAAGACGAAAATTAAAGATTTTAAACGCAAATAATCTTAATAAAATATACTGCAAAAAACTGTGATAATGTCAGTTATTATGTGCCAAGGATCCTTTTAGTAAATTATGACTTAAGCCGTCAAATAAATAACACCCTTTTTATAACAAAATTGCCCTGAAGGCTAAAACAAAAGATCAACCTGATGATGTTTGTGTTTGTGTAACAATTTTAAAATTAAAATGCAACATAATGTCAATTTAAAAAAGGCAATAAAAAACATGGATGTATGTATGTGCCAATAAAAAAAATATATTATCAAGATGTAACTACAATTATATTATTAAAGCCCTTATGACACTACATTTTTAATGCATTGTTTTAAGTTTTGGTGAACAGTGCAAATATAAAGTAATAGAACAATTTACCAAGTGCGAAGGGTTCAGCTGTATTAAGGTAAATGGCAAACTGTCAAACTAAAGTTATCGATAAAAAATGAAGTTATGTCAAAAAAAAATGTAAAATTGTTCAACTTAAAATTGACATTTCGAGATTGAAATATTAAAAGTGTTGCTGAATCAGCGGTTTATGGGCAAATTCAGCGATTTACCGCTTTTGGTTTTTATGTTTCTCATAAACAAAAAGTTGGCAACATTTAATAAAATTAACAGAACAGGGATGGTTAAGTTGTTTTAATTGTACTTTTTTGTTGATATTTTTTAAAACTAAGATTTATAAATAATACCTTTTTGTTGTGTTTTTTAAGAACATAAATCAAATGATTTTAAACTAAAAAAATCTTTTAGTACAATAAGGGTAAAAAAGTACAATTTTTAAAGGTTGTTGGTACAATTTTAAAAATTCTCAACGCCATCCCTGAAACCACAACAAGTGAACAAAAAAAAAATAAAAAACTTTGTTTACATTTTTTATAGTTTGCTCTTTCTAGCATTAACTGTTTCTTTCTATCAATTCTATATCAATTAATGAATAAAAAATGTAGTGTCATAAGGGCTTAAGCAATATGAATTGGTTAAGTGTGTCGTATTTTAAAGGAATTGGGGTCTAAAGAGGGGAGAAGATCAAGTTGGGCAAGAAAAAAGGTTTAAAAAGGGGACTAATTAGACAGGTGATGGCACATTCGTAATTTAAGGGCATCTGTGCTTAGGCCAGCGTTGCCACTTTCTGAATATTTATTAAACTACTTTTTGAAACCTAATATTTTTGTATAACTTTTGTGTGAATTCTAATAACTAAAATTTTTGAAGTTTCTGGAATTCCTTAAATTTGTAAGTTAATTAACCCTTTAACCACTAACACCGTCTACCGACGGCCATCACATAATTCTAGTTTTTATAAATTCTGTGATTCCCCCATTAAAACAGTCAAAGGCTTTCTTATAAAGCTTAAAATTCTTAGCCAGCAGTGTTAATTTGAACATCGCCGCTGTGTTAGTTGAAGAGAAATATTAATTTTTAATTAGATTTTGGTTGGAACTGCCAAAACAATTCGGTGCAATATTAGTGAAAATAAAAATTTAAAAAAATATATTTCTAGCAATTAAATCAAATCGGGAATTTTTCTGGTAAGAATTATGTATATTTTTATTGATATTTTTAAATTAGTTTAATTCGTGAGCAATAAATCTCGATTATATTTCGTTGTTTGTGAACACCGTCTATTGACGGTGTTAGTGGCTGGGGCGAAAATAATTTTGCGTAACGTAACGTAAATAATTTTGTGTTACGGCTCAATGCCGAAAACAAAGAAAACTCTGATAGCAACCGAAAAGGAATCGAACTAACTATGTACGAATTTCGCTTACAAATTGCTAAGGAACTGTGTATTTCTACTGGAAAACGAAATATCGGTCGTCCTTTATCTGGCGAAGAGCCAGCTATAAGCAGCTCTGTTGGAAAGAATGCAATTCATCCTCCTGTGAGCTTTAGATATGATACATTTAACCATTTTCCTGAATGGGGTTCAGAAAAGTCATGTAAACATTGCAAAAAGTCAGATACACATACGTTTTGTACAAAATGCAAGATTCATTTATGTTTTTCAAAAGCAAATACTGCTTTACAAAATACCATATTAATGCGTAATACATTTTATGTTACTTTTAAGTCATTTTTTCGGATTTTTTTATATAAAAAAATTTTAAATAGTACTGCATTTTGTTCCCTTAACCACTAAGACCGTCTACAGGCGGTCTTAAGTTTTTCTCACCTACTACGTTTAAAAAGCATTTTTTCAGCAAACGGACTTTAAATTCGTGTTTTTCAACATAAATGCACCCTAAAATCAAAATTATTGAAATCAAATAATTCGTATTTGATTTTCAGTGGTTAAAGGGTTAACCATTATGATGATAGCAATCTACATATTTCAAAAAAAAAATGTATTTGAGTGTGGGTTTCTTATCAACGCTGTATGAATTTATGCACAGACTGTCTCTGAATAAAATAAACACGATGATCGCTTAGATGAATAACAAAAAATGATTTTAGTTCTTTTGAAATTTCTATACTAATGTAGGAATTATTATTTTTGGCTCCATTTATTCCGTCTTAACGCCGGATTAAGGCAAATTTATAACAGGTTGACTCGCCAGAATTCGCTCTAATACTATACTAATGTAGGAATCATTATTTCTGGGTCCTACTATTATGTCTAAACGCCGGATCAAGACAAATTTATGAAAGGTAGCTTCGCCCGAATTCGCTCTGAAAAATATTTGTAAGTCATTTTTTTAGTTAAACGCCAAACCCATGGCAAATTCATAAATTGATAAACTAACAAGACATATTAGATGAAAATGCACGTTGCAAAAAATATGTAGTCTGCTAATCTCTCGAGTTTACCTGCTATGACTTGCGACCGATGCCACAAGGTATATTCGCTATGTAATGCTTTAGGTGACAGATTTATCAACGATTTTTTTTTCATGGTGAAAGAATTTTCTGAAGCAGTTGAATAGTTGCAACAACTTTCTTCAATATTTATTGTGTACATAAAGTTTTGAATTTTTTTAGTTTCACTAGTGGCATCACTGCCTTTGGCAACAAACTTCTGCTTCCGTTACAGAAAACGCTCTCTTTATTGCAATATCTTTTAAATATAATTCCAAAAACCAAAGCGAATTTACAACATCAAGCTTAGAATCATTAGGGATTGAAAAAAAAATCTCTTCAGCGCAAGTAAAATTAAAAGTAAATTAGAAATTTTGTTAAACATTCACTTGCACACTCGTATTTTTACATAAAAAATTTTATTGTAAGCAGAGATATTGGACATCCACAATTCTATTTTGTTATTAAAATTTGACAACTCACACCTTCAAAAAAATTTCCAGCTGTTCGCTTGGCACCACATTTTAATAAATTAGCCTTAACAAAACCTTCAACTTGATTTCGCTGTTGCTTTGTGTTTTGTCAAACTAAATTTTGTGATGCTATAGGGTAGAGTTAGCCGAAAGGTCATGTCATCTAACGAAACAGCTGATCTGTTTTGTTATTTGCAAAATAACAACAAATGCTTACCAAATTTTAATGTCATGTTGCCAGCACATCGAAATCTGCATAAAATAGATATTCAGACCCAACACAAACAATCGTTAATTTTGTTTAACGTACATATGTTGTCCACCACTGATGCTCTTCATTTGCCACTATAAAAATCTGCATTTTTAAGGTTATACATCCCGATCATTCTTAATAATTCAATGCAATTTTACGCAGCCCTCGTATTATTCAATTTACATGTTGTAAGATGAGAAAACATATATTTTATTAAAAAAATGCATTAAATGAACATTTTTTTATTTATAATATATATAAAAAACATATTGTTAAATATGTACAACTAAACATTTGAATACATACGGGTGTAGTCAGTAACGCCTGCTAAAGAAATTGATGTTGATGTAAAAACGACTTCATCTTCTGTTTTTTCGTAAGAATCAATTAATATTTTAGTCTTTATTATTTCAACATTGGATTTAACGCACAATGTTAAATATCAGCTGTTGGTGCTGGTGATACGTGTTGATGTTGCTGGTTGCAGTAGACCAAAGTAACTGGCATATTGTTATTTAATGCAAAAAATACGTTTAAGACTAAAACGCATTAAAATATTTTAACATATTTTAATGAATTGCTGACGAAAAAATTACTTACAGTTGCAGTAATTTACAAACAAAAATGTAAAATTGTCTGTTTTTTCGGTCGGCTTTTAATTTTTTTTGTCCCATAAGGGATTTTAAGAGTAGCAACCACATACTAGTTGCAATTACATGCTGTTGCTTCTTAAAGCTACAAGTATTTAGAGAAACCAATAAATGTTATCTTTTTTTTCGTTTTTGAAAATTTCAAAAATGTGTCTCGTCTTACAACAAATGAAATAAATAAACCAACCTCACATTTAGTTTAAATGTTGCGTTGACTACTAAAGAAAAGAGAAAAAAAAAAAAAAATAAATAAATAAAAGACAAAAAACCAGACACCTGATAAACATGACCGCACGCAGCAATTAATAATTTAACCAAATATACAGTAACAACAATTTGCAATTACAACAACATAAAAATTCCATCATATCAACACAATACGAACATCATATGAACAACAAACAGCAACAACAAATACTCAACTTCAATGGTAAATAATTGCAACAGTTTTTCACTACAACTGCATTAAAATACAAACAGCAGCAGCACTTAAAACCGCATGCGTGTAAAACCACTTGAACACCTTTATTTATTGGTTAAGGAAACAAGTTATTTCGTTAATTATGGGTTGACACTAAACTAAAGCCTAAATAAGTAAAGCAGTTACAACACAAGCAAAAAAAATTTCATTAAAGGTCGATTCTTATTTAAACAAAAAAACTTAAGGTTTTTTTATAGGTCTGAAAAAATAATCAGTGAAATTTTGATTCAGATGTAGCGAAAAAGTTAATTATTCTAATTTCATGTCAGTAATTCACAACAATACACTACAGAATATCCCAGGGTGACATGTCATACTGTTCTTGGACGTAATGATACACAACAATGTGTCACAATGTCAATGGTCGATGAGACACTTTTAAAAGTCTCATAAGGTCCATGGACGATGTGACACTTTTTATACCCCTCACCGAAGGTAAAAGGTTATCAGGTATGTGATAAAAATCAATCGATATCAAAACGAACGTTTTTAAAAGGTGTGATGAATTTCGAGGGATTGAAAAATCGATTTCTGAATTATAGTCTTAAATTCTTGTTCAGAATAAACTTCAGCTTACGTATATTACATAAAATTAAAAAGAATTAGGACTGAAAATAAAAGGAATATGTATTTAAAATCCATTTTTAAAGATACTGAAAACGATATTTTCGGTTTCAAATCGTTTTTAAAATCGATTTCCATCACATACCTGTATATATAAGTTTATCATTCCGATTGTAATTTCTCCAATATTGATTTAAAACCCTGTAAGTATATATGTATATTCTGAGTCATTTCGTATAGCAAAGTTGATTTTACAATATCCGTCTGTCCATGTGTATGTCGAAATGGGTTTTCCGAACACCTCAGAAATTATATGGACTATGTTGTTATATATTTATGTCACATAAGCTCTGTTAAAGTTTGCTTTTGCAATTCAGCAAGATCGGTCTAAAAATGATTGAGATATGAGCAAAAAACTACGACTGCCTCTAATTTTACCCCTAAACCCCTTGTGGTTGCTGTTTTTTTACATCCACACCACAGTAGTGGAGAGGGTCCCTGCAAATAATAGGACCAGTCCAAGCACGCGTGTAAAGAGTAGTCCACAAGGGACCAGGACTAGTCCAAAACTAACTCAAACGCATGGAAAAAACCTGGTCTATTTAACATTACGATGTCCTAGGAGAGGACCATATAACCCACCTTTGGACCACTAAGGAGTAGTTTTAAAAGTACTCCATGGTATACTCAAGAGGATTAGTTTTGAAGTCGTTTAAAAACGAAAGCATGTCGTTAAAAAACGAAGACATGTCGTCTCACTACAAACACTTTTTAACAATGACATGGTCCATGCTTGCATTACATCGGACCAGTCCATGAAGTAGTCCATTTTATCAAAATGGATCAGGTGGTCCAATTTTATTTGCAGGGGTATTATTTTTTGTGCTAATGTGTGTAACGCATTAAAATATGGGTCCTACACAGAAAAAATTTTCTTGGTTTTTTATCAATTACACACAATGATTAAAAAATATTATGATTTAAACAATATGTTAATTAAATGAATTAATTTTTTTATTGACCAAAAACTAAAAATATGACTTTCATTCAATTAATATTATAATTGTTTTAAAATGAATTTATAAATAAAATAATAATCAAATAAATCAACACCTTAATTGATTATTTGGTTTAAATTAATGTAATGCCAACGTGTAAAAATAAAAAAAACGCTAAGTAAACAGAAAAATAATTGGTTTTCAATTTCGGTATTATCTGAGGTAATTAGACATCAAAAATATAGTTATTTAGTTCACACCAACTCAAAAATTGTTCATTCCGCATTGTATTGAAAATTATTATTGCGAAGGCCTTTCATAGCTTTTGTGTTTTTTAATTTTGTAAACTAATAAAACAAAGGTAAGATTTTTATGATAATTTGTTTATTTTATGATATATATTTTTTTTGTGAGTATACTAAAGGGTGGTTAAATTTCAAGGGCCGATGTTGATTTTGAATAAAACACAAACTATTTAGGAAATTATTGTAATTTTATTTTATTATGATATATTGGTATTACTCAATTATGTATGGAACAAAATATCGGCCAAATGGGCGCCGCGACCACGGCGGCACACCTCCATCCGATGGTCCAAATTTTCGATGACCCTGAGGCATAATGAAGGTTCTATGCCGTTAAGGTGCCGAATTATCTCATCCTTTAGCTCTTGAATTGTTGCTGGCTTATCGACGTACACCTTTTCTTTCAAATTACCCCAAAGAAAAAAGTCCAACGGTGTCAAATCACATGATCTTGGCGGCCAATTGACATCGCCATTACGTGAGATAACACGGCCATTGAATTTGTTGCGCAAAAGAGCCATTGTTTCGTTAGCTGTGTGGCAAGTGGCACCGTCCTGCTGAAACCACATATCGTCCACATCCATATCTTGCAATTCGGGCCATAAAAAGTTCGTTATCATCTCACGATAGCGAACACCATTCACAGTAACTGCCTGACCGGCCTCATTTTGGAAAAAATACGGCCCGATGATGCCGCCAGCCCATTAACCGCACCAAACAGTCACTCTTTGTGGGTGCATTGGTTTTTCGACAATCACTCTTGGATTCTCATTCGCCCAAATGCGGCAATTCTGTTTATTGACGAATCCACTGAGGTGAAAATGTGCCTCATCACTGAAGATGATTTTCTTCGAAAATTGATCATCCACTGTTGCCATTTCTTGCCACCATTCTGCCCATTCACGACGTTTGGAATGGTCAAGAGGCTTTAGTTCTTGAGCCAATTGCACCTTGTAAGCGTGTAAATGCAAGTCTTTATGCATAATGTTCATCCACGACGAGCGTGAGAGGTGCAATTGTTGGGCACGACGACGAGTTGAGGTGGACGGCTCTTCAGCCACACTATCGCGAACAGCAGCAATATTTTCTGCAGTACGAGCTGTACGAGCATGCACTGGTGTTCTCACATCTTCTACAGACCCGGTTTGCTCGAATTTTCCACGATTTTTGCGATTGTACGCACATTTGGACGATCAAATTGACCAAAAAAATCACGAAGTGCACGATATGCATTTTGATTTGAACGCCCATTTTAATAATAAGTCTGTGTATCTCTCCATGGTTCAAATTGAGTAAGTCTGAAATAGAGAAATGTCAAATAAAATTCGGAAAAAAACTTGTCGTTTAGGTGTGGTTCACATTCAACATCGGCCCTTACATTTTAACCACCCTTTATATACTATTAAATTTTCAAAAGCTATCGTATTTATGTCGCTTAGTCGATGAGCCCTATGTATTTATTAATTCATAGGTTTTTTTTTTGTTATTATGTTTTCCAATTTAATTTCTAAATGTTATTTTACTACAAGCAATGAAAAATTTTATTGCGTTATTTCGGATTTTTTTAGTTTTTCAATAAGCTTAAGCGTTTTTTAGTTGCGCAAACATATGTTAATCTATCTATACAATATATAATTTCTTAGTATGTCAGGATGTTTGCATGTATGTCCTATTCTTTCCGCAACTTTCTGAAGCCATCTGATGACATAGGAAGCTGAAATTTGGCACACTTGAAGTACTTTCTCTGCGGAAGATCGTAACGAAGCCATATTTTTGATTTTAGGCTTTTCAACTAGTATAACTATAAAGATCTGATAGAAAATATGTTTTTTTATAATATGGGGAACTTTGGGCCCCACCCGGCACGGCTAGGCACCTTCGGATTGACCTGAAAAATTAGATCATGATTTCTTACACCAAACCTCATATTTTAAGCAGCGCAAACAATTAAATTTAAAAAAAAAAATCCCATACAAGATGCGACCAGTCTAATGTACATACAAACATATGTGTGTGTGTACAACAAGACTTGGACTCATTTCAGTCATGGTGTAATTTAAACTTGATGAAGCTTAACTTGAAAAAATGTAAGCATATGTCTTTCTTTAGAGGAAATCATATAAATGTAAGTTATTCTTTGGGGAACTATCAGCTAGAAAATGTTGGTACAATTTTGGACCTAGGAGTTTTGTTGGACGCTAAGTTGAACTTTATTAAGCATATTTCCATAACTGTTAATAAAGCACGGTGTATTCTTGGTTTTATCAAAAGATGGGCTAAAGAATTTAAAGACCCATATGTCACAAAGCAACTTTATGTTTCTCTCGTGAGACCCGTCCTTGAATATGCATCTATAGTTTGGGATCCTTTATATTTGATTCACAGCAATTAAATTGAGTCCGTACAAAAACAATTTTTGTTATTCTGCCTTCGTGGTCTACAGTGGAACCCATTAGAACTTCCGTCATACACTAGCCGTCTTGCTCTTATCAAACTTCCAACTCTTAAAAGCCGAAGGACTATGTATGTTGAATGTGTCGTTTATATTAAATTTAATTAATGGTTATATTGTTTCTGATTTTCTGCTCGATAACATTTCATTTAATGTTCCTCATCGTCCATCTCGACACTTCGAGTTGCTATCAATTAAATAGTTCAGGACAAATTACGCAAATGCTGATCCATTTAGAAGGATGTGCAGTCAATTTAATAAATTTTATAAAGTTGTGGATTTTTCTTCAAATGCAAATATTATAAAAAGTAAAATTATCGTGTTATTAAACCATCAATAATTTTGTATTTTATTTGTATTAACTAGTATATGTTATTATATTGTTTAACTGTCTGTAAGGATGTGATATCCATAGGCAAATTTGTAAATAAATAAATAAATGTATGTAAACATAAAAGTATCATTTTTTATGACAAACGTGTCTAGGCGTCATTGATAAGCAACATGTTGGTTATTTTCGGCTGTGCCGAATATTTGTTACCCTTCACCAAGATTTAAAGTAACACATTGTTGAAATGAAATAATCTTAATTATCTGTAATGACACGACACATGGTTAATTTTTATGCTATATTTCCATTGCTTTTTAAGCAAAAAACTCATATAATGCTTAAATGACAAATTCGATTTTCTTCTTAATTTATGTAACGTTGTTTCTTTTAAGTTCCTGAAGCACTTTAGAATGGAACAGGAGAAGCAAAAAACTTTGTAAAGTGAAAACTATGAACATGTCAGAAAAACATGCATTGATAAGTCGTCCATGGAATTCTTCAACCAATTTTCAAAGAAACACATTTTATTATATTTTCTTAGAAAAAAAATGTGTAATTACGTCGTTTTGCATACTTCAAACAAAAAAATTTGTAGTTACGTCCCTTTGTTTTTTGTTAATAAAAACGCAATTTGATCGCAGAAGTGTAAAAATTTGTCAAGACATGTAGTTTTATAGCATTCATAATAATCAATCAAAAACTCGACTTTGAATTTTTTGTTAGTTACGTCTTTTTGCATTTTAGCTAACGATATGTATCTTTATTTTCGCAAATGGATTTTGTTATACATATGTATGTATGTTTTGTTATCTTTTTATAAATTTTCAAAATAAATTCACAATTTCTGTAAAATAACAAAAAATAAGAAAAAATTGGTGTTTTATCTTACTAGGAATTTAAAGATTAAATATATTAATTTGGAATACAAAATAATTAATTAGTAGGTTAATTAATTTTGAATTTAAATTTTATTTATTCAGTTTAATTCAATCAATTACAATTTTGATTAAATCCAACAAAAAATTTAATTAACTAATTGCTTATTTCAATTACTATATTGTTTATTTTTTTTTTTTATTTTGAATTAACTCAAATAATTGGATAAATTAACGATTTTTTGAAAATTATTTTTTTGATTGAATCAATCAGCACATTGTTTGAAATCGTACAGCTTTTTTATACCCTCCACCACAATTAGTTGTGAAGAGGGTATATTAAGTTTGTCATTCCGTGTGAAACTTTTTTATTATTCATCTCAGACCCTATAAAGTATATATATTCTGGGTCCTTAAGTAATTTTAAGTCGATTTAGCCATGTCCGTCTGTTGAAAACACGCTTACTTTCGCAAAACTCAAAAGAAATAAACAAACTTGGTGTCAAATTGCTTGTAGTTATCCTAAGCAGTTTGGCATTGAAATCCAGCAAAATCGGTTCAATAGGATCTGAGCTATGAATCAAAATGTGGAACCACCAACTAAAAAAAAATTGATAATTTTGTTACAAAAACTAACATAAATGGTGGAAAAATGCACAAAATCATATAAGATTTCGCAGCAATTCGTTTTATTTAGCTGGAAATCACGCTGTAAAATTTCTTGAAGATCCGTCCATGATTTACCCTAGGCCCCATTACCTTACTCCCGGAAAACAGCTTAGTACGCCTAAAAACGTAAAAAATAATGCTATCATAACAAAATTTGGTACATCACAGTTTTATTGAACGAGAAATAAGACTTTAAAATTTTGTGAAGAACGGTCCATCATTTACCATAGGCCCCATATAAACTTTACTCCCGGAAAACAGCTTAGTAAACCTAAATCCGTAAAAAATAATGCTATCATAACAAAATTTGGAACATAAAAGTTTTACAGGTCTAGAAATAAGACTGTGAAATTTCGTGAAGATCAGTTCATAATTTACCCTAGGCCCCATATAAACCTTACTCCCGGAAAACAGCTTAGTACGCCTAAAAACGTAAAAAAGAATGCTATCATAACAAAATTTGGTACATCACAGTTTTATTGAACGAGAAATAAGACTTTAAAATTTTGTGAAGAACGGTCCATCATTTACCATAGGCCCCATATAAACTTTACTCCCGGAAAACAGCTTAGTAAGCCTAAATCCGTAAAAATAATGTTATCATAACAATATTTGGAACATAAAAGGTTTACGGGACTAGAAATAAGACTGTGAAATTTCGTGAAGATTAGTTCATAATTTACCCTAGGCCCCATATAAACCTTACTCCCGGAAAACAGCTTAGTACGCCTTGAAACGTAAAAAATAACGCTATCATAACAAAATTTGATACATCACAGTTTTATAGAACTAGAAATGACACTGTGAAATTTGGTGAAGATCGGTGCATAAGTTACCATAGGCCTCATATAAAGCCAACTCTGGTAAAATAATTAAATACGCGGTAAACTTTCTTCCAGTTTAGCTTCATATGGCCAGAAAAAATGTTATGCAATTTTGTGATATACGGTCCATAATTTTCCTTAGATTCCATTTTAGCAGCCTTCTGAAATTTACTGCAAACGCTTAAACTAATTGCACCACTGTATTGAAATTTATGTTTTTTAATACCAGAAATCGTTCTGCAGAATTTGGGATGATTGGTTCATAGCTTACCATGGCTTTTATATAATTTGTTCTCTTGAAAATCATTTAAGTTCATCTTAAACTGATATTCTACTCAAACTTTTTTAAATTGATTCTGATTGTCGATCAATAATTTTATATAGGTCTAAGCCGCAACAAAGATTATAATAATAAATAGACATCATACAGATATTACTCCTTAAACATTCGAAGTGTCGGTGGAGGGTATCAAAGATTCGGTACAGCCGAATATAGCACTCTTACTTGTTAATCATATTTTTAATCAAAATTAAAAATATCATTTGTTCAAAAAAAAAAAAATCTGAATTTTCAATTTCTACACTTTTAGTAATCAATATAATTATTTTGGTAATAGGTGCAAAATCAACAAATTTTTTACTTGATTCTACAAATTTGGTGATTAAAATCAATTTTTAATATTTTCTGTGTAGACCCACCTTAAAGTATACCGATCGACTCAAAATCACTTTCTGAGTCGAACTAACGATGTCCGTCCGGTTGGCTGGCTGGCTGTCCATGTAACCTTGTGCGCAAAGTACAAGTTGCAATTTTGGAAATAATTTGATAAAATTAGGGACATAGGGCACAAGGACCAAGCCTATTGAAAATGGGTCAAATCGTAGGACCACGAGGGAAGATAGGGGGAAATTTCCTCCTCTCAGAAACTATCAAACCGAGTTTAATGAAATTTAAAAAATAGATAGAGCCATATCTTTATGCACACAAAAGGGATGCATTTTTTAAAAAATAGGACCACGAGGAAAGATAGGGGCAGTTTCTGCCTCTCAAACCGATTTTAATTAAATTTAAAAAATAGATAGAACCATATCTATATGGACACATAAGCTATACAGTTTTTCAAAAATAGGATCACAAGGGGAGGTAGGAGGCAATTTCTGCCTCTCACAAACTTTCAAACCGATTTAAATGAAGTTTATAAACATAGATAAATCCATATTGGACATATAAGCATAATGTGTTTTTTTAATACTGTGGTGTAGGGTATCATATGGTTGGGCTTGACCGAGTATACTTTCTTACTTGTTTTTATTTGGAGAACGGCAAGAGTCAAAGTTTCAAAATAAGGAATCTCAACACACAACATTCCACAAAATGTATCTTATTAATATACACCTCTCCAAAAATATGGGCGGGATTCGTGAAGAGACATTATAGATTTCTGTATATTGGCATTTTCTGGGGTTACGAACGTACGTTTGTACGCTTTTAGTGTACAAATAATAAAGAAAACAAAACTATTTGCGATTTGATAGCATTTGGGTAGCTCTATGTTTCGTGCAAAAGATAGATTTCATCGAGCTTAAGTTTTCATAATGACAGTTATAAACATGTGGTCACGAACGTACGCAAAATAGAAGTCAAATTTGGCTGACAGTAGTGAAATGTAAAAATCTTCGTAATGGAACGGAATATTCATAAGTGATTAATTTATTTTAAAAGTGTTTTAATGTAGGTCTCCATCCAGTATTTACAAAATAAAATATCTCTTGGTTTTTGTTTAATTGGCTTATTTACCGGTCGCGAACGTACGATTTTCCATATGTTTTGTTTTTATTATCACCATTCATTTTCCAATAAATATCTTATAATTTCCTTAAAAACTTAATACTCCTTTTACAATTGATTGTTATTGAGAGATTATGAAGAAAAAGTGTAAGCACAATATATTTTTTGCATGTAAAATAAGTACATGTGACACCGCATAGAGAAAGGGACCAGTAAGGTAAAGGGAACAGTAAAAACCAACTACACAAAACAAGAGGTAGGGACGACCTACGCGCGTTTTCAAGTTTGACCAACAAGGTTGAGATGTGTCGCTTTCAAATGAGACCAATACCAACACGGTCAGTGATGGTACACAAAAGATACACGTATTTAAATCTTTAAAATGGCAAACCCCTTAGGTCCCTTTCTATTTTTCGAGTTACATATAAATATATCTTTGGAAGTAGCTTAAAAAGAAAATATAAAATTTTCCAGTTTCCAGCGCATTTCCTAAAGTAAAACAGCTAAGATATGCTATGAAACCATTCTTTTATAAAAACAAAGACTTTTTTATAATAATAAACAAAAAAGACTAAGGGCCATTATTACAACTTGAAGTTAGCTAAAGTTAAGATTAAATTGACAGATAATAATGTGTTATCTGTCAAAAAGCGTATGTTAACTGTCGGACAACAGCTAACGCCAAGTTATAGTAATGGCCCTAAGATTATCAACATTTTATTTTTGCATCCTGGTAGACCATTCTGGGGAAATGCCCATATCTGGAGAACTGCAAGAGCCAGTTTTCGAAATAGGTACAAGCATCGTTGTTATCAAAAAACAACATCCTACAAAATGTCGGCGGGATTTTAAAAGTGGGCGTGGTACTTCTAATACAAACACATTAAAGATTTTGTATATCTGGGGAACGGCAAGAGTCTTTTCCCATTTAGGTACAAGCATCGAGGCTAGGTATTTACATTACTTTATTGCCGAATATAGCAGTTAGCGTTTACCGCCGAGCAGGGTTGTCAGATGTTTTTAAAATTTTACACGCAAATTCTGAATTTTTATCCAAAAAGTTTTTATATTTCTCATCCCCATATCCTTAAATCTAAATATTTAAATCTTAAATCAATTAAAAATGAAAGTATAAAAATTGCTTGTACCTCTATTGCCTGAGCATCCATTTTTTAGGTAGGATCTTGTTTAAAGTTAGGGAAATACACATACATATGTCAAAACTTCGCTTCTTTGCGCTTAAACGTATTGCAGGCAGAAATATCATATTCCCCTAACCAATATACCGCTTTTATTATATCATTTGACACCACACATTGTGTTAGTAAAAAAAAAATTCCTTAACTGAAATGAAAACCAGCCTAAAAATGTTTAAATAAAAATGAAGGCAAATGTTTTAGAATTTTTTTTTTTTTTTTGAATTTTCGGTTTTTGTCAAAACGCAAATGTTGTTTCTGTTTCAATTCAATTGAATTGAATTGAATATCCCTTTTGCAGTATTCTGTTCACTTTGTCAAATTAGTTCTTAAAGTTAATTTTGTTTTATTTCTGTTTTTTTTTTATAAATTTCAATATTGGCATGTGTCATTTCACATTTAAAGTTATTTTTTTTTAAAGTTCTTTGTATATTTTTTGATTATGTTGGCTGTCAGCCATTAAGACAAGACAAGTAGCATTCTTTAGACGTTTGCATCTGGTTTGAAAATTGATGCAATTGTTCTAAAAATTTTTTGCTAACAATACGCTTGAAGTATGTTTGGGCTTAATGACGCGCCAATATTGACAGCAGTTGGTGGCACATGTACACATCCATAGATAGAATGTAGAGAACGTATTTAACTCTGTTTTTAAGGAATGAGAAGTTTATCTTAAAAAGTACATACACACACGCACTACAAACCTACTTATACCCATATTTGTTAGTTTATAGGGGCACATTTAAGAAATTATTTTAACGAAAGTGAATTGCATGGATACAGGTGAATTTTTTGTAGATAAACTTTAAGGACAATTTGGTAAAGGATACATTTATAAGGCTAATAAAGCTTTTACATTGTCAAAACTAAAAGCTCTAGACTAAAAATAGACTAACTAAAAAATCAATTCTTTCCAAATTTCCTAATCTCATCCATAGGATATAACCGGAAATTTAGATTTTTATATAAAACCTGCGTCGAATAATAAATTGCTTTAAATATGGTCCGATGGATTTCAAAATGGATTAAAATTTTACATTCCTTGAGACTTTCAATATTAACTAACTGTGTCGCAATAATCCAAACATGGTTTAAAATGGTTTATTCAGAGTGATGGCGTCGAATTGATAATGATCTCCTCCTTCAGATAATAACACAGGCCAATAAATGTTTAACCCGTATACTCTTTTTTGATTTGAATTTTATATTTTTTTTAAACATTTTTTTACAACAATTGTGATTTTTTTATGTTGAAACGTTGTTTTTTAATTGAAGTTTTTGATCTTAAATAAGGCGTTAGTTCATCAAATAAAATTTTTAATGTGTGACTATATACACGCAGAGAAAAAATATGGTTGGGCATTGTTACGGCAACAACACTATGTTTAATGTAACAATATATTGTTGTCGTACACAAATAATTGTTATTTTTATTTAATATCAACAATATTATAGTTACTGTAAACATATCAATGTTTATCGCAATTATGAATTTGAGTATTGTTGACCGAAAAATAATTATTTTTCTAACAACTAAATTATGATAACTTTCAGAACATATTATATTACTCACAACCTTATCATGATATTTAATAGCCATAACATGATAACTTTCTATACATTAATCACATTATGTTTAAGATGCAATCAAACTATTTTTACTCTAATAATATTATGTAAGCGCCATTTGTTAAATAATTTTGAATCAGTTGTGTCGTTTATTTTATATGTGAGCGGTTAAACTATTTAAAGATAAATTCCCATAAAAAAAAGTTTAAAGAAAAATAAAAAATTAAAATATTAGCGGAGTTCATTCGGTATTAGTGATGTAATAGTGCAAATGCAAAATATCGTAGTTTTTTTTGTAAAATTAAAAATTTAACAACAAAACACACAGAGATTTCGTTATATTTTATAAAAGTGTTACGATGTATCTGTGGTTTGCATGGGCAACGGCAAATGCTTTAGGAAAGCCGAAAAACCATTCAAGATCAAATGCGCTAGGCATTGCACTTTTTTCAAAAATTGTATGTAACATGTAAAGAGCGTTTAAAGTTAGGCAATATGGCATCAACATCTCAAAAGCGGCAAAATGGACATACGCGGTTGCCCATGAAAACCACAGATTTGCATTTGCTCTTTTGCAAGCCTTTTATTGAACTCCGCTATTTGTTTTACAATAAGAAAAATTGTTAAAAGCCACAAAATAAAAAATCGATTAAAAAAATTTTTTATTTATTTTATATTTTTATGACAGTTATGAAATATATCATAAATATGATTGCTTCTTAATTTATTATGATTAACCTGATGATAATATGATTACTTCTTAGCTTATTATGATTGACATGATAATAATATGATTAGTTCTTAACTTATTATGATTAGCATGACAATAATTTGATTACTTCTGAACTTAGTATGATTAACATAATAATAATATGATTAAGGGAAAAATATTATGTTGTAATATTACGAGTATATTAAGTCATAATTTGACTAAATAATAATCTTAATATGGTGACTACAATCATGAATGTTATCCTAATATGTTGCTCTTAGGATATGTTTACCATAACCATGTTTTTTCTTTGTGTGTAGTCTGGCAGGCGCCGCAGTGGCGAAAACAGTAAAACGGCAAAGAATTCTGATGAGCGGAATGTGGTCATTTGACCTGAATTCAATCCCGTTTTCAGTCAAGAATAAAATTATCAAAAAAAATTTTGTTAATTCATTTCATGTTGGAAATTTTTTTCTTCACTAAAAATAATTTAATGAAAATTAAATTTGTGTTCAACCTTTGTCTAGTTTAAATTTCAAAAACTTTGATTTTTTAATTTATTTAATACAAAAAATATAAAAAAAATTAATTTAAAGAAAATTATAAAAAAAAAATTCAAAAAAAAATTTTAAAAATTCAACAAAAATTGCGAAAATACCATGAAAAACCTGGATTTGTCAAATTTCAGGTTAAAATATTTTAGAGAAGGAACATTTTTCGAATTTATTCTATGCAAGGCGAATTCATAAAGGTGATATTTTCGAGTCATCTGTTTGTTGTTTATTTCCTTGTGTGTATACTAAATGTCAAGCGTTATTTACATTTTGTGAAAAAATTTGTTAAAATTTAAAATCTAAATCAAGAAAAAAAAATTTATTTAAATGTAATAAAACAAAAAAAAGTGAGCAAAAATATTAACAAGAGGATTTTAAAAGGCGTAAGGAATACGTGGAGCCACAATAAATTTGCAATACAGGAAAAAGATTTACCTTTTAAAGCAATTTTGTATAAGTATTTCATAAACAAAGAAATTCCTTTTATATTTTCAACCAATAATTTTGACATTCACTCTAATTTTTTCCAAAAACAAAATACATAGTATTTTTTAAAAGAAAGGGATAGCTAGCGTAATGCTATCTCATGATGCGGTCACCTTTATGAATTCGCCTTGATTCTATGAGCTAAATTTCAGTTATGTATTTTATAAAGCTTTTTTGTAATAGTTCTATTCCTTCAATTTTTCAGAAATTACTTTATAATGTTGAATATAATATAAAGTAACCTTCGGAAGGAAATAATTCCCAGTTTCTATTAGAGAAGGAACACAATATTACAAAGTTAGAATTATTTATAGTTTGAGTCAGTGTTCAAATTTTAGCTTTTTGACGACTGTTTACATTTAATGAATAAGAAATAAAACCAACAGTTTTTTTTTTGGTAAATTACAAATGAAGAAGTGGAAGAAATTACAGTTTTTCTACTTTGGCTGCAGTTTTTTTAAACACTGTTTTTAGTTATAAATTATCTTGTAAATTATAATTTATGTCATATTAGCTAAAATTGTTGTCTGTTTCACTGTATTGAAGACTTTAGATTTAATTGTAAAATTTAAAATAATTCGAACAGAATCCCAGTATAACTTCGCCTACAAAATAATGTGTTAAATAATCAAGAAAAAGTAAAAATATAAATAATATACATATGGGGGATTTCATGTCAAGTGACCCAATTTTTAAATCGATGTCTTCCGATTTGGGTGAAATTAGCACCAAAGCACCAAATGAATAAAAAAAAATAATTTTCAATTTTTAGCATATGCCATGTAACTTATTACCTATTGGAGTAAGTAAAATTTGTCCCAAGTAGCTTCGATAGCTATTTGATCAATCTTTAAACAAACAAATATTTTTGTTTTTTTAAAAAAAATTTTTAAATTTTTTTTTAAATTTAAAACTTTTTTTTATTTTTTTTAGCGGAAATGTTTTTTTTTTTTTTTTTTTGCTGAAAAGAAAGCTTATTTATTTACCTTTAAGGTAGTTCTGGTCTTTTAGGAAAAAATTCAAAATAGATATGCAGCACTATTTTGAATTTTTTCCTAAAAATTTAAAAACCCTCGCCTTGAGTTAGAAATTATTTTTTTTATACATAAGCCACTCGTATCCCAAAAAGCGAACAAAACTACCATAAAGGAAAAGACATAAGCTTTCTTTTGAGCAAAAAAAAAAAAAAATAAAAAAAAAAAGAATACTAAATAACAAAAAAAAAAAAGTTTAAATTAAAAAAAGAAAATATTTTTTTTAAAAAGATTGATCAAATAGCTATCTAAGCTACTTGGGACAAATTTGTGTAACACCAATAGGTTATAAGTTACATGGATGAGAAACAACACCTGTATGGACAAAATGCCAAACTTTGGCCCCCTCTAACTCAGAAACTTTTTGACCGATCTTATTAAAAATTTGTGTCTAAACTACTATTTAATAGGACTAAGCTTGGTGCTAATTTCACCCAAATCGGAAGCCACCGATTTAAAAATTGGGTCACTTGACTTGAAATCCCCCATATGTACTTACATTTGTAGGTTTTATAATTTTAACTTTAAAGAGGGGATTTTCAATTTAAATAGATAGATGTTATAATAAAAAATTAAAAACACTATGTTTCTGCAAATGTTTTCATAACACCGAAAATTACAAAATAAGAAAAACGAAATTACTCTTGTAAATGAATTATTTTAATTATTTTTTAATGTTCATCAGATACATATACATATATATATATATATACGTAAAGCGTATTTAATAAAAATATTTTTAGTTGAATGAACATCCATTATTTTAATTTAACTCTTAAAAATGTATTTTAAGACAACAATTTCCATTCAAATTTTTCCTTTAACACTTTTAAAATCTATATATAAATCGGCTAAGGGAAAACAGTTAAGAACACTTTCCTCCTCTGTATGTCAACCGATTTGAACAAAATATACACCATTTGAGAGACATTTACTCAAAGAAGTGCACAATGTATATTTTATTAAAATCTGTTCAATAATTTCAGAGTTATAAGCGTTCAAAACTGCTACTAACACAAATGCAAAATAAATAAATTTTTTTTTTTCAATTATCAAATAATAAAAAATTAGGGTGATCGATTATTCGACATTTTTCAGAAACCGGTTTTCTAATATTTCGACTATATAAATCAGACCAGGCAAAACAATTAAGAACGCTTTCTTCCTTTATTTGTCAACCGAACCTGTATGGGGAGAAAAAAAGGGGAAATATGGGAAACTAAATTTCTTTTCTTTTTTTACTTTTCTGTTCTTCATGTGATCATTTTTAAATTTTCTATAATATCCTGAGTAAGTGATAACCTATAAGATACAAAATGCTGGTATTTTTTGTTTTTCATTTTTCTACCTATAAAGATAAAATTATACATTAAACTGGGTGAATAAGAACATGTAAAGGAAGCTTTTTGGTACTTTTTCGTTCTACATCTGGTGTAAGTAGTGCTCTTATGTTTTTCTGATTACTCAACACATTATTTTGTAGGCGAAGTTTTTACTGGGTATTGAATCTAGTATTCTACTACTACTTTTGGTTGTGAGCTATAAATACAGGCTTACTCATAAATGTTTAGTTTAGTTTGTTTTACGAAATTAAAAGGTTATGTTCGTGACTGAGTAATCAGAAAAACATAAGAGCACTACTTACAATTTTACTGAAAGAACCAATGAATTTTACAAGGGATGTCCCAAAATGAACGCATTTAAAAGTAAGTCATTATTTTTTTACCTGCATACATCCAGAAAAAAGTAGTTATAGAAGTTGTTATAGATGTAGTTATAGAACAAAGCTACTAAATAATGAGTTAAAGAAGCTAATCGTTTTGAAAAAGTAAGCGAAGTTTTTACTGGGTTATTTGGATTTGCAATTAAAAGAACTTAAACGCACTTATTAAAGAAAAAACGTAACAATATTTATTTTAAACGTCTAGAATATGGCAAAAAGCAGGATTTTAACCTTAAGCTTAAATATCTCAGAAACATAGCCAGCAGTTTTAAATTGCGTGAAATTCGTGACCGGTTTATGTTATGAAAGAAATATAGCCTCTAATTGTTTACGCAAAATTTTCATTGAGAGGTTCATTATCTGACAAGCATTGCTATTTTACTGCTGCCACATACAGCCCACGATCATTTAATGCAGGTTAAAAAAAATTGTCAAATCAAATTTATTGAGCCTCACTATTGTAGTTTTGCACATCTATGAACAATAATAAGTACTTTCTATGTGGGAAACCCTTCCTCCTCCTATACCTCTAAGATTTTGTTGAAACTTGTAGTTTGTTCTAAGAGTTACGTACATCAAATTTAGTGTGCCATAATATTGTATGTAGTTATTCCGATATAAGCAAAATAATAATTATTTTGTATGGGGGGTACCCGTCACCCTCTCCAATACCTTCAAGATTTTGTTGGAACATGCACTTTGTTCACTAATACAGCTGAGATGATATGAATTCATGTCTTGTCCATTTTCATGAACAGCGGTAATGGTATCAGCAGATTTGGCTTTCTTTTTCAGGTGCGGGCGTTGCCTGATTTTTAATCGATCTGATTGTTTCGTTCAGTGACTGCTTTCGATATTTTTGCAACGAATTATGTTAAAAGATAAAGAATGAATCTACAGCAATAAATAAGACTGAAAATCATTTCAATTCAATATACATTGCGAATGATTGATTTTATATTAAATATATTTTCTTAATTTACTGAATATTTTTGATATTATGGTGAATTAAACAGCGTTAAAAAACTGCAGTCAAAGTAGAAAAACTGCAATTTCATCCGCTTCTTCATTTGTCATTGGCAAAAAAATTTTGCTTTTACCTCTGGTTCATTAAATGAAAACAGTCGCTGTCAAACCAACTCAAAAATCGAAATGTTATACACAAATATTCATTTTTTGTTCGACAGTTTTTGGTGTCGACTGCAGTTTTTTAAGCCCTGGAATTAAAAATACTTAATAATTTTTGTAATAAAATCCGTACTTTCTTGACATTAGCGAGATTTCTTTTCAAAACAAAACAGCTGACTGAAAGTTTTTTGTGTAACGCATACCTACATACATATACAGAAAAAGGCATTTAAAAATTAGCATTAGGTTTTATTTATAATCCACTTAATTTATTTTATTTATCTGTACCATTTTTTTACTATTTTCTTAAAATGTTTGAATATTGAATTTTTTTTCTTATACAGTGCCCATGTTTTGTAACTTCCGTGTCGAGAAACTTTTCGATTGAAACGTGAGAAATGAAACAAAAATGCCATTAATTGAAACCAGGGTTGTCAGATTTTTTTTGAGCTCCATCGCCAAACCGGATGTCAGAAATCGCCAAAAATCGCCAAACGTCAATTTTGTTCAGTTTTCGAAAACTTTTTTTTTTAAATTAAATTTTGCAAAAAAAAAGCTGATATAATATTACAGTAAAAAATCGCCAAAAAACTGAATTAAACAATGTTTAAAAAACTGCAGTCGAAGTTGAAAAACTGACATTTCTTCCACTTCTTCATTTGTCATTGGCTAAAAAAACTTTTGCTTTCATTAAATGTAAAAAGTCGCTGTCAAACAAAATCAAAAAGCCAAAAATTGTAGACAAATTTTCGTTTTTTGTTCGACAGGTTTTGGTTTCGACTGCAGTTTTTTTAAAACCTAGAATTAAAGAGTGACTGAATATAAAATTCACTTAAAATGATAATAAAACAAAGATCATGTGGAAAAAATTAGCCAAATTTTTTTTTTAATTAGTAATGATAACAAAAAGTGGATCGTTTCTATTTTTCTTTCTTTAGTCCTATTTTCATCCATACATGATCTAGAAACTAAATCCGCTATCATATTGGAGTTACTAAAAATTTGCATTTATATATATTCCAGAGCACGGTGTAAAATGCATCTAATTCGCAAAAATCTATATTATTTACATACAAAGATGATGTACTTGGCAAAAGAAAACGCTTGATACCCATATTGCCCTATTTAAAACGAAGGGTTACCACCCCATTGCATTTTTGTCAAAACGCGAACTAGTACGAATTTCAAAAAAAGCTGAGACACGTATTTAATTAAATCGACTAAAGATTAAAATATTTTAATTTGGCATTTTTATTACAAACAATCCCGAACAAAAAATTCAAAAACCGGTTTTTTTACAGGAAATCAATAAAAAAAGGACATGGATGATCGTCTTCGGACAAATTGTATATACAGTTGGACACGCCTTTCTTATGATGCCCAATTTGTATATGTTGGTAAGGAAACAGATTCTCAAATTAACAAAACATGCAAAAATAGACCCTTTTTCAAACTGGTCCAGCCCACGAGAGGACAAAGCTGGAGCCGAAATATTTAAAATGTCATCTTAAAAAAGTCCAAGGTTCATTTTTAGGAGGGTACATCGAGCACTTTTTATGGTGAGTCGCTCTAATGTATATATTTATATATATTTAACTGGAGAGGCCTAACTCCGCTTTTGTAAATAAAAATGAAACTTTTTTATTTCAAAATCGCTGAAATAATATAAATGGTAAAAATAGCCAAGTAAATCGCCAGTAATATCAAAAATCGCCACAAAAGTCGCCAGTCGCCAAATGGAAAATCCCATCGCCAAACACGTTTCAAAATCGCCACGTTTGGCGAGAAATCGCCATATCTGATAGCCCTGATTGAAACAAACAACTATTTTTCTCACTTAACTGCGTCTCTAACATTTTTGGAGAGTACTAGCTGTCACTTTAGGAAATTACTCGCCAGCTTACAGAAAAAGTGTGTCTGTAAAATTTTTGTGAGACAGTTCCCGCTTTGAACTGTCAAATAAACGCAGGAAAAAAAAATGGGGTGAGAAAAAATTTCAACACAAAAAATATACAAAAAATGCAATAAATAATAACGCGGAAGACATAAGTAATTTGTTTTTGGTTGATTTGGTCATTGTTTAATTACTTGGTTTTTAGCCATTTTGTAAACAAAAAACATTTCAGTCGCACTTTACACTATTTGGTATAGCCGACGGTTGTTTTTTTCGCTGCCGTCGTTAAACATTTTTCAATCTTAGCAGGGGTGCCAGATAAATTTGTGAGGAAATCGTCAATTTCCTGAGAAAAAATAAAAAAATCGTATTTCACGTTTCGAAAATTCGTTAAAAAAAATCGGACAAATTAAAATTTAGATTTTTTTTTTAAATTTTTGTTCGATTTTTACAAAAAAAAAACATAATTACTTCATACCCAGCTACCATTTTCCATCGTGTAAGAGATACTGTGACTCTCATGAAGAGCGTTTTTGAATGTCGATGACCGCATTTTTTAATCGTTGAAGATTTCTCACACCGGAAAAACTGTAACACGACTGAGATTCGTCCATAGCACAGCGAAAGACGCTTCTTGAATCGTTGTGGGAATAGTTTTAGACGTGGGTAAAGATTATCTAACGAGTCTTTCATATACTAAAAAATATAATTTATAGAGAAAGTCGTGAATGGTTCCTTCGATGATGGTTTGACGAAAGATAAACAAAGTGTAACCTTTTTTTTTTTACTCTGAAAATAATCAAAGCTTTTCTTAGGACTTGCATATTACTGCCGTTCCCAAGCAAAAGTGGCACGTGTTTTATAGTTTTTGAATACAGCGGCCTCAACGCTTTGCAATTGGAAAACCCGATTTTGGCAGCTCGTTTAATAGTGAAGTTTGCAGCTATTGCTAATTAATAATGGCAATTCAGCGTTTTTTGGCCAATCTAGCGTTTTTATCTCTATTTTTATTTATAATTTGTGGGTTTTATTAAACATGAAAACTATCACTACTGTTCGTGACCCAACGATGACGATTTTGCTTTGGTATGGCATATTAGCGTAAAAGCTAAGCAAAAGAAAACGTTCCGCCTTCCGCTTTAGTTAAGGTACTGCTGTTAAACATTCCAAGATAATAAACGAACTTGTCAGAAAGTTTAATGTTTTATTCAGACTTTGGAGACTGAAAAAAAGTTTCACTTCTTAGAAAAAAATCACCAAATCGGCACTTTGCTAATTTCGGAACAAAGAATCGTCAAAATCACTATAAGTCGTCAAATCTGGCTGCCCTTAATCTTAGTAAATTTTGGCCGCCGTCAACGATTTGTGTGACTAGCGATCTCAACGTCTGTAATTTCATATTGGATTCGAGTGGAACATTATGACATTTATAACGTAACGCGTAATCACTATTGATAGTTTTCGATATGAGTTACAGACGCACATTTTTTCACGATATGTGTTACTAGTATTATCAACGTCTGTAATTTCACATCGGCTTTGAGCGGAACATTATGACATTTATAACGTAACGACGTAATCGCTTTTGATAGTTTTCGACATGAGTTACAGACACACTTTTTTCTCACTTTTCGAGAAACGATGGAATATTTTGTATCACATCTTTACGATGCGAGAAGTTCTTACCAAAGTTACTGAATATGGGTACAGAAAATCATTTTTAGTTCCATGTGGAAAAACCCATACTAGCATCACTAAGTACTAATAGATTTTAAGGAGATTTCACCAAAATCTGGTCACGAAATAGATTTTTTTGTATAGGAAATTTAGTCAAAAATAAACTAGATTTAGCTTGAAATCTCGTAAGTACTACAATTCGTTGTAGTGTTAACGGGCTCTAAGCAATATTTTTCAGAAATTTATTAACAAATCCAAGTATTTTCTCAATAAAAAATAATAATAACTTTTAGAGTTATACATAAAAATTAAAATTCTTTGAGATTTGTTTTACATTTCAATTTTCTACCTCACATCAATATTTGCTCTTTTAAGGAACTTTCAAGCTCTTTTTAAATAAAGACATTATTGCTAAGAGACAATTAAACCTAATTTATTTTATGACACATTTCGTTGAAGTTAACTAATGATTAGGAAACAATTAAATGTGTGTTTTAATGGGCCAAAGAAAACCAACTCAACACAACAACCATTTAAAACAAGCAACCATCAAGTCAAACACCTTATTTGCCATTAATTGGCCATTGATTTGGCTTAAATATTGATATCACAGATCACAGTACGAATAACTTGCAACAACTCGTTGTGTTCAATGTGTGTGAGTATGGCCCAAAGAAAACGAAAACAAGTGTTCTAATACAAATTAAGAAAAAATTATTATGTCCACTTGCAGTTAAAGCAAAAATTGGTGTTTAAAAACTTAAATCTATGTCTGTTTTTGGAAGTGGCTTAAAAGGTGACCAAAGATGAAGAGAAAAATAATAACAAAAAAAAAACACTTAAAATGCATTTTCATTAAACACCTCCTATGGTGTTTATGGCGCCAGTTAAAAGACAAACAACACACTTGTATTTCGTATTCCAACAACTGAAAACACCTCTTTAGTTGAGGGTATCGGTTTAAAATGAAACTCTTTTATTTGACTTTTTCAAAATGTTGAGTCATTTTCTTTTTTGTTGCATTTATATCTCAAAACTTAAGCAAACAGTTGTCGTCGGTTGGTAAAGATTAAAAAAAAAAAAATATATAAAAAAATAAAAAACGTGTTGCATGTTGCAGCATCAGCATCGTTTTGAGAAGGTTAAAGTATTTGTATTTATTTAACTTTCCGTACTCTGTTTCTAGGTGTGACATTTCAAGAAAAAGGTTTAAACTCTTTAATACCGTCGGTTACAGTAAGCAAAAGTCTTTCGCTTTATTATAACTAATGCACAGTGGGATTAATGATTAGAAAACGGCAAAGAAATGTAGTAAAACTATTTCAAGATTAATCTTATTGAACTGTCTAAAATCGTTTGAAAAATTATTAAAAAAGAAAGACCAATCATATTACATACAGTGAGCCAAAAAAAACTTGTACACTTGTTAAATTAAAATAAAAGAAAACCCAGAGATTTAAGTAAAACCATATTATAACTTTTATTTCACATTAATTAAATTTCAAGATTTTAATTTGAATAAAACTTCTTTTTCATTTTGTATATTTTAACGCCAAAAAAAGCAACAAAAACAAAAATATGCTAAAACTCATAAACAAAAAAATAGTTGTACAGGACAAAAAACTTAACGTAACTTTAAAAAAGATTAAAATATTAAGGTTTTCAGTATTTTGTATATTGTCCTTTATCTTTTTTAAGAGAAAGAAGTCTTCTTGGCATCGAATTCATATGAGCCCACAAATGCTCAATCGGATTTAAATCCGGGCTCTGGGGACGATGAGGCCAAAACTTTGTTTGTGTTATAAAGCAACCATTCCCTTACGATAACGGCCGAATGCTTTGGATCATTATATTGCATGAAAACAAAATCATTCCCTTAACCCATTTTTTGGGCGGATTATGGCAAATTATTTTTCAGGATATTTAAATAATCTATTTTATTCATGATCCCCTCGATACACACAAGGTTACCTACTCCATTAGCACTCATACACCCCCAAACCACAACATTGCCGCCAACGTGCTTTACAGTATGAAAAAAATATCTTGGATTAAGTGCTTCCCCTTACTTTCTCCATACAGATTTACGTCCATCACTTCTAAATACATATTTGGAAGTGATGGACGTAAATCTTTCTGCACTTGAATTCGTAGATTAAGTGCTTCCCCTTCCTTATGGTTTAATTTAATCTCTGTGTTTTTATTTTAATTTAACAAGTGTACAAGTTTTTTTGTTGCTCACTGTATGTGGGCCGATTTATGTATCAATATTTGACTAAGCGCAAAGGTTAATCTACTGCAACGGATTTTTGCGTTAAGGTTTTGACTTACACTGCAATTATTTGTAAAGAATTTAGTCAAAGTAAAATTATTTTTAATGAGTTAATGGCAGTTGTTGTACAGCCCCACAGTTTTATTTAACCTTCTCACTGGAATCCATTTTATTCGATTGCTTAACTTCTTAGCTTATTATGATTAACATGATAATAATATGATTGCTTCTTATCTTATTATGATTACCACGATAAGAATATGATTAAGGGAAAAATATTACGATGTAATATTACCAATATATTTGGTCATAAAATGATTCAAGAATAATCGTTATATGGTGACTACAATCATGAATCTTATCATAATATGTTGCTCTTATAATACGTTTAACACAGACATTTTTTTTCTTTGCGTGTATGTATGAACAGCAACCAGTTTTGTGTACAAACATGAATTTGGCTCATGTGTACTGCTGTTGTCCTTGTTTTTATTTTTGTTAAAAAAGCGTTGTTTGCTTCAAAACTGTTGAGAATAATATTTACGTCCTTAAAATGACATGATGAATTTAATTACAGATAACAAAAATTTTTAGTTATGTAATTTGTTAAGCTAACAAAATAATAACTCTCTTCGATCAGGTGTTGGGGTCTTTAGCTAGTTAACAAAATTTTTGATTGACAAAATGGCACCGGAATTGCTCAACTATAAGTTTCTAAGACAAACATTCAACGGTTGCGCAATAGTAACTTCTTATTAACATGCTTTTTATAATGGTTGGCGTGGTAAAGTTGTTCTCTATACAAAAAAAATGCAAAAAAATTATTATCTTTTTTCCACACAAAACAATGGCTCGTGAAAACGGGGTGCTAAGAGCTAAATTTTTCATAACCAACTTCTTCTAAATCTCTGCCAACATATGAAATGCAAATTTGGAATTTACCAAGACCCATAGTGCTTCTTCGCTCTGTCCGTCTTTTTTGACTTTACCTGGTTGACCACTTAAAAATGATAATGATGCCTTGGCCTGTGTGCATACACTTCAAGACACTTTAACGTTCATACTCGCACATCCCTACAACATTCATTTAATCATTATTATCGGTTCTGTTTGTGGGCTACAAGAGAATATTCTCAATGGCTTGTTATTTCCTTTTATTTGTCTCGAGAGTTATGTGCACACAAATACGAAATTGTGTGAGGTATGTAATGTGTTCCAACATATATGTGCATCCAATTTTATTTATTTTTTTTTTTTTTTTGTTCTTGAAATTTTTAAGGGATTCATATGTGAGTAGTTTGGTGTATT
This sequence comes from Pollenia angustigena, assembly GCA_930367215.1. Lineage (NCBI taxonomy): Eukaryota > Metazoa > Arthropoda > Insecta > Diptera > Polleniidae > Pollenia > Pollenia angustigena. The sequence goes on along the minus strand of OV884057.1, from coordinate 178,589,322 downwards.
TTTTCTTCATTCCATCCGCTAGGCTGTTTACAATTTGGCGTTGAAGTGCTTTATCGTGTAAATTAATGTGGTTTTTGTGGTTGATTTCTTTAAGTTGAAGAACGTAAGAATTACACAGAGCACGTAAAGGTGGTGGATTAAAATGCAATCATGATTTAAACGACAAGATTTTAATTGAAAATAACCATAAATGTTTTTTATTTTTATTAACAGCTTCTCTTTTTTTATTGCATATTTGAATTTTTATTCAGTTCATCACAGGTGGAAAGGGTATATATAAGTTTGTCTTTCCGTTTGTCATTTGTACAACATTGATCTAAGACCCTACAGAGTACAATATACATTCTGGGCCATTACGAGTAGCGAAGTTGATTTGGGGATGTCCGTCTGCCTGTCTGACCAGCTGTCCGTCTGTCAGCATGTATGTAGAAATGGGCTTTCCGAAGACCCCAAAAATGATAAGGACTAGGTTGTTATATATTTATGTCACATATAATCCGATAGTTGTCTATTGAAATTCAGCCGGATGGGTTCATAAACGACTGAGACATTAGCAAATAACCACAACATCATCTAATTTTACCCATAAAACACTTGTTATTGTTGTTTTTTTATTCCCTTTTTCTATAACTGGAGAGCGGCAAGAGTCAAAGTTTCCAAATCACATCTGACGAAATGCGGGCGGGATTGGAGAAGTGTGTATAATGTATGCAATGTTCTGTTCTTATCGCACCATAATGAAGGGTATATAAGATGCGGCACAGCCGAATATAGCGTTTCTTCGTTTTTTTATTTCTTACAGATGCATATCTTTTTTATGCTATTCTGCGACATATACATAGCAGGAGTCTTTTATTGGAAGAAATATTTATAATTTTTTTTCTGATAATTTCAGTTAACTGATTGAAATTGCAAATAAAACTTAAATTGTTCGAAAAGCAGAAATATTTGTATGGTCAGGTGGCAATTTAAATGGTGCTTAAATAATTTTTGATCAGAGATTTGAATTATTTCCTTAAAAATTTCGAAGATAATAGGACTTTATTTAATTAATAGGCGACGTTGTGGCACAAAGCAAGCAGAAATGTCACGAGACATTAAGAGAATATTTCTATCCCTTTTTATGTCCAAGCTGTCTTTTGTTTAAAATGTTGCAGCCTGTAATATACAGCAGCTTACTCTTGTAATAGTTTCTTGTGCATTTAATTATTACAAGACTTGCACTCAAAATATGATTTAAACAAATAAAAATCTTTAAAGCAAGGTGGGCAACCGAAACGAATTGCGATATTGGTATTTCAATATTTGTTTGTTTGGTATCCGCATTTTAATTATATCGGTTCAAAATTTCTTATACTGGTACAGGTACATCGATTTTACAATTTAATTAACCAAAACAAAAAAAGTTTAAAAAAACATAGAAGGGGTCTAAAAGACTTACAGGGGTGTGCTGGAAATCGAAGCAAGAATTTGGAAGTTTTTTTAATTCCCTTTTTATCTTATTTTTATAATTATTGTTATTCTGTTCTGTTAAATAGAGAAATATTTGTATAATATTTGTTAAAAAATTTATTCTCTGAGATATTTTAATTTTTCACTATATTCATGATATTTTTAACGTTTTTTTAAATTTTTCGTGATTTTTTTTATAATTTTGATTTGATTCTTTTTAAGATTTTTTTTTATTAATTAATATTGTTATGAAAATGATATCATATAAATTCATTTTTATATTTATTTAAGTCATAAATATTAGTGCAAATTTTTGAAATTTAATAAAGGTTAAAAGAACAAATTTAATATTGAAATTATCCTTAATAAACGTTTGTCAATAATCGTTTATGAATACGGGGGTTTCTATGTAATTTTTATTTTATCTTTGGATGTTATCAAAACAAATTCATTTTTGTAAAAATTAATATACGAGTTAAGTTCATAAAAATATCCTGAAAATAAAAAAGATGTTCATTTTTCCTCAGAACAGGGGGCAAATCATGGCAGCCGTAATCGAATACTTTTTCGATTCGAAAGCAATTTTATTTCAGTCAATACTGAACGATTCGGTATTATTTTTTCAGTGTTTGAAAACACAAATGAATGCTTTACAACACCAAAAAATAATTTCGATTCGTTCAGTATGGACAGAAAGAATTAGAAATTGAGTTGCTTCCGAATCGAAAAAGTATTCGATCACGACTGCCATAATTTGCCCCCAACTTCGCACTACTAGTAATCATCGATTTAGGTGGATCGTATATTGAAACATCTTTAATGTTTTCTTCCACCATTCTTAAAGCTGCTATTGTATCAGTAATGAGTCGGTTACAATGATCAGTCTTTATAAGTTTTAGTTGGCTAAAAATTATCTAATATTTTATTTCTGTACATTTTGCGTACAGGCGTAAAAGATACGGAAAATGTCAGGATTATACATTAGACTGGTCGCATCTTGTATGGGATTTTTTTTTTAAATTTAATTGTTTGCGCTGCTTAAAAAAGAAATCATGATCTAATTTTTCAGGTCAATCCGACGGTGCCTAGCCGTGCCGGGTGGGGCCCAAAGTTCCCCATATTATAAAAAAAACATATTTTCTATCAGATATTTATAGTTATACTAGTTGAAAAGCCGAAAATCAAAAATATGGCTTCGTTACGATCTTCCGCAGAGAAAGTACTTCAAGTGTGCCAAATTTCAGCTTCCTATGTCATCAGATGGCTTCAGAAAGTTGCGGAATAGGACATACATGCAAACATCCTGACATACTAAGAAATTATATATTGTATAGATAGATTAACATATGTTCACGTAACTCAAAAACGCTTTAGCTTATTGAAAAACTAAAAAAAACCGAAATTACGCAATTATTTACTTTAAGAAAGGTAAAACTTTTTTCTTATATGCGCAGTCGTTTTAGAAACATAATTTTTTTTCTGGAAAAAAAAATAATTTTTTTATTAAAATTTCGGAATTTTTGTTTTTAAAAATTCATAAAAAATTGAAAAATGCAACAATGCTTCTAATTTTATGCAGACATATAAAAAACAACATTGCAAACAAAACAAGCTATAAATGATTAAAATCTGTTAACAACTTTTGATTTTATGTATTCACAAAAGATGTGGCGGTTTAATAAAATTCTTAAATTAATAAAAATTTTTCGTGTTTTGTGAATACATAAAATCAAAAGTGTGGCTAGGCATCGTCGGATTGACCTGAAAAATTAGATCATGATTTCTTACACCAAGCCTCATATTTTAAGCAGCGCAAATAATTAAATTAAAAAAAAAAAAAAAAATTGCGACCAGTCTATTATACATGATACCTGAAGTTATCAAAAGATACGAAAAATGTATCTTTCGAATCCTAATGGCATCACTGCGTCTAAGCTAAGTGTTATATGTTCTTCATTCTAAATTGAATAGATTTATCTAAGACGATCCAGGCAATTAATTTTGATATATATATCGTTACCGCAAATACAAACAGACGTTAACTATTTAAGAATTTAAAATCCAGATTTTGGTTCGTTTATCAAACTACATGTTTAAACAAATATTTAGACCTCGAAGATCAAAAAAGGCAACTTTATTGAAGAAATTTAAACCCTAAGAATACTTCATTCACTATTATTGGTTTTGTAAAGTTTTTCGCATTTCCTGCGCGCAGAGAAAAAACATGATTGAAGTATGGTAAAAAAAAATATATTATGGTCCCGCAATGGAAACAAACAAACTATTGTTATTTTTAACATAAATTTTTTCATGGTTAATAATTTTATTTAAAAATTTAATGTTTTAATAAAATAAAAATACAACCATACACGTTAACATATTATGGTTACTTTAACCATATTACTGTCACCGGCAACCATATTATGGTTAAATTCATCCATCCAAAAGCCATAACCATATTATGGTTGTCTCCAAACATGTTATGGCTAATATGTAATAACAATAATATTTTAAAACATTCTATTTTTACTTTGAAATTAAAAATAATATGTTTAAAACAACAATATTTTGTTCGTTTTGCTCTCTTGCTTGTTGTACTCAAAATTCTCATTCATTTTATTTTAATTATAATTAAATATATTGATTAAAATACCCAAATTTAGTACTATGAACCAGTTAAACAGAAGGGCTGCTATTGAAGGTCGTCAAAGTCTGGAAAATTAGTTTAATGGTATTACTTATACAAGTTGAACCTAACACGTAACAGGAAAAAAACGAAACTTGACACTTTATAAACAAATTGAAAAAATGGATGAAATAAATAACAATAATATGTTTTACTTTGATCATAGTATTGTTAACTCCGACCATAACATGTTTACTTATGTCCAAATACTGGAAATTTTTTGACCATATCATGGCTAATTTTGAATATATGATTAATTTTAACCATTTTAACCATATTTTGGTAAAATTTAACCACAATATGGTAACTTGCAAAAATAAACATTGTATAAATCCAACCATAGTATGTTGCTGAATATGGTTACCTCCAAACATATATATAATTCTGCATGTGTAAAAAATTAAAGTGTAGCTACGTCCGTTTGCTTTTAAGATGAAGATATACTGCTACGTCCACTCAACCAATATCATTTCCTTCATTTCTTTTGATAATACCTGACTATATAACGTTAATTAAAATTATCTAATATTCAAAAATTTACAACTTGAGTAACGGGTCCTAAAACGTTCCGTTATATTTCCAGCGAAGAGGTAGAAAGACATAAGCCTGTTTCTCCAATCAAAAAGTTCATAGGAAATATCAGAAAACTTCTGAATCACATGGAGTCGACTTCTTATCCCAACTGAGAAGCGTATAATCTCGATAGCAGGGATGAAATGTTTTGGCGAATAAAAGTACTTAGAAAGTGTATTTTTTTATTAAGTTAAAAAATAATGGCACAAATGCAGTTTATTAAGCCAATATTCTTTGATAAAATTTTCAGTATTCAAGTTATCGCGGTAATTTCATGCTCCTTACTAGAGTCATAAACCGAATCTTGGAGCCTCTCTACAGAAAAGACAAATGAACTCCTACACAAGCCTATTGGATCGTTTATTTAGATTAATATAATCAGTAATGGCGCTCCTCTAACTGTAAACCCCTGTGTATACATAGGAACTCCAAATCAAGGTCTTGCATATTACTCTCTTTATTGTCCGCTACAAATTGCTGTCTTTTAAATTTAAATTTACCCGATTGACAAATCAAAAATGCACTACGTTGAAATGACCCAGTTCTCATTTGATCCCTTTTCAAAGTGAATAGAAATTTTAAAAAACATCCGAAACAATTGGGGTATTCACAAGGTCGTCGTAAACTTGCAAAGTCATATGTCTTTAAATAATTACAAGATATATATATGAATGCTGTGGGCAACGGCTTATAATATAGATTTTTACTTAAGGCTAGATTACACTATTATACTTTGTATTAATACATGTCAAAAACTCAAGTAATATGACAAAGTCTGATAGTGTGAATGCAATGTGTCACGAAAATGACAAGTATTATGAAAAAAGTTTGACATCCCATACGACTTCATCGTTTTTTGAAAAATTTCTAAACAATAATACTTTTCATTGGATCAGGGTTGCATTTTATTTCATGTGTGAGTGTTTATACTTTGTGTGATGGTGTGAACACAAACTGTCATTTTACATTAGATTTTTTGACAGTCGCATCAAAACTCATTAGATTTCTATCTCACAAAGTATTATGGAATACGTAAGACTTGTGAGATAGTGTAATCTAGGCTTTAACAGTTATGACGAATCAATGAACACAGTATTAAAATTTTTATTTTGCTTGGAATACAACAGTATTTTTTAAACAATTGTAAAATATTATTTTAGACATTATGACGATATGCCTTAATAGCACACCTTGTAAATTCCCCAAATATAAATATTTTAATAAATCTTAAATAAGTTTTAAATTATTATCTTTACGCCCTTGTTAAAAACAGCATAATTAGGAAAAGAAAGTGTTAATTTTGTGGAGGCATGACGGTATTTTTCTATCACTAAAAGTACTAAAAACAAGTACTGAATTGTCCATGCCTGCTTGATAGTGAAGCAAATTTGAATATGTTGTGTTAAGTTCACAAGTTCGTCTCAATTCAAACTGCAAATCTTAACAATTAATCCAAAATCCAAATATTTAATAGATGTGCCAAATCAATCATAAAAATGCAACTGATTTGAATATATGTAGTTACCGAAGAGAGTTATAGCCGTAGTTAGAGAAAATATAAAGAGAAACTTTAAGAGATAAGTAGTGGTAAGAAAATGGTATAGAAATAAACTTGACCTTGAACTATGCCTCTTGTAGGATTCGCAGACATTTTTTTAAATTATTTAAATTATCTTCAACATTACTTTTCGATTTTCTAATGGATTTAGTAACCTCGCTTTCAAAAGAACGACTTAAATTTTCAATTAAACATATTCATAAACAACTGGTACATTCTAATAGCGAACAAATTTCTAAAAATGTATACATTTATTTAATTTTCGACCTCCTATCACCTACCACAACTCCAACATTCTACTAATTGCATTGCTCCTATTTAAAATTGTTTCGGCTGATGTCATTTAAGACAAAACAATGAACAAAAAAATCAACAAATAAAAACACCTGCATGCTGGTTCTTATAAATAAATGAAGAAATCCTTAACACTTCGCATTTTACACAAACCGAAAGAGATGAAACGAAAAAAAAACGAAAACCTTAAAAGGATTTCTGTAATTTGAGGCGACAATGAAGACAATATTTAATTTATGTTTAAAGCGGCAAATAAAATAGAACTTTTCGACTTCACTTTTTTTATTTATTTATTTCCAATTTCTAGATAAACATTTAAACGTTGAACAGAAGATGGAAAGAAAAAAAACTAACAACTACAAATAGAAGACAAACATCTACTGGATGAATTTCAAAAGTTATCGACACTTTTTAGTTTAAGGCTTGATGTGTGACATGTTTTCAGTATAAAACATGGACAACATTTTTACGAATATTTTATTTTTTTTTCAAAATGGTACGCTACAGTGGTATCAAAGGTTAAAGACATGAAAGGATCGATTAAAAAAAAAAAAATTAAATGAAATCAAAAATTTTTTTAATTTATTTTGAACTTGGTCAAAGCCTTATAAAAGAAGAATTTTCTAAAGAGAATTGTACCATACGGATGAAGTTTATGTCAGCAGTTAAGTTCAATTAACCCATGCGTTCCGAGCAATATTTTTGTCCGGACAAAACTTTTTTAATATTGGGATTTACGTCTTATTTTTGAGAGAGAGAAATTTTTTTGTTCGGCAAGTTTTTTCTTGAGTTGGTTTGATTTTAATTCTTGTTCAGAACAAAATGAACTGAGTTGCCACTTTTTATTAAATTTGTACATGAGTATGAGCTGCCACATCATAAAATGTTTTTGCATTTATAGTACAACAATTGTTTTTTGCTGAATTATTAAATTAAAAAAAATAATTTTAGTTCAAAATAATAACACACTTTTAAAAAACAATTAAATATAAGAAGTTTGCTAGTTGTACGGCCATTTTTTATAATTGTTTACATCTGTGAGCCAAATGGTATGTTTGTTTTTTCCGACAAACTCTCAGAAACAGGTGAATCGTTCTGCAAAACACTCTCAGTAAAAAAATTATTTTCCGGACAAAAATATTGTTAGGAACGCATGGACGAATCCACCTTAAATGTGACGCGTATTTGCCAAAAATGTATGTGGTTTCTATTTCACTCCTATGGTTTTCTTATTTATTTTATTGTATTTTTGAATGAACCTAAATTAATATACCTGAAATGAAATTGTACAAATTCAAAATAAATAATGGGAAAAATTATGGTGGCAAAGTGTTTGTAGAGAAAAAGGAATTTTTTCATAAGAGAAGGGATTAAAAAAAAAAATCTCCTGCCATCACTGATTAAAAAAACAATATAATATTCCTGAAGTAAAACGATTTTTATTTTTAAATTAAAATGTAAACTTCTTTAAGATATTATTATTTTTGTATAATTTCTGATTTTGGAAAACACTTTACGCCCAACTTAAAAACATTTTAAGTTAGAGTTTTTAAGCAATTAAAAATATTATATATACAAATTTCTATGGATCGTATCTTAATTCCAAATTTGTATACCCTAGAGGCGAACATTTTTCAACCATGCTATATTTCGCGCGATTTTTAATATCAAAACTGTCCAATTATTCAGGATATTAAAATTCAGGATTTTGAAGTTCTGGATGATGGTGAATTTGAAATTTCTAATATGGTTTTCTTTGTGTGTGTGTTTTTTTTTTTTTTTTTTTTTTTTTTTTTTTTTGGGAAAAATTCTTAAAAGAAATTTAAGGGAATTTTTCATAAAGAAGAATTACCAGTGGCGGATTAAGGCCTGCTGCCGCCCTTTTTGATTATAAAGGAGTGATTATCCTAAAAAAAAAAATTAAATACTAAAACTATTGTGTATTAATTTTTATTAATTTATATATATATATATACATATTAGGGTGCTTCAAAATCGTCTGAACAAGTTCGATTTATTCTTTTCAAGGCTGGATCATTGCGTTTGAACCACACCAACATATGCCCCAACTTAAGCGAAATCGAACGACGTTTTAAGATCTCTAAAAATTTCAATTTGTTGAATATTTTGTATGGAAATGTGCATACAAATTAAAAAAATAGTTTATATTATATATGTAATGACCAGGGCCCGGATTTTTATGCAAATGCATATTTGTTCTCGTCAGTCGGAGAATACCATTTACAAAATATATTTGCGAATCAAGAAATTTGCAGTAAAATGCCATCGATTTGTTAGTGCATATTTTTGCATATTTTGCTATGAATGCATATTTTTGCATATATTGCTGATATTGCATATTTTTGTTGCATATTTTGAAAAAACTTTTTTTAATTGCTTTATTTTGCCGTGCACCCTTCTACAGAAGAGATAAAAGACAACTTCGATGATATTTATTTATTAATTTCTTAAGTCTGGGTTCACAATATGAAAGTTTTCTTTCAGAAAGTCTGAGTTTATTGGTGAGAGGGGAAGAGAACATGCTTTTTTCTCTCCTCTCTCACGCACAAACTTAGACTTTCTGAAAGAAAACTTTCATAGTGTGATCCCAGACAAAGGGATAAATATTTTGTAAAGCACCTTCGCGCGTTGCCGCATCTAAAAAGAATTATCCGGATTAATGTCTTCCTCTACAGCCTATAACAACCAGATGCAATTATGTATTATGCTGAAAACTTTTGCCAATTCAAAGATGTTGTAAAAGTATTCAACAATAGTGAATTTAAGTTTACTGATATCGCCATAAATAAGAGGTATTTAGTGGACGGAAACTTAAATTAACAAATTCGTAGCAAGCTTGATAAACTTTACACAAAAATAAAACAATACATTTAAATCCTTAACTGCTTGCATATTGAATTTAACCCTGCACTTAGCTCAAGAAAAACTTACGAATCTTAGGTATAGGACCATTTTGGTCCATATTGTCTTTTTTTTTAATAAGTGCACAATTTTGTTTTGCTTTTTTTAATAGTCTGCAAACAAATAGAGTTAATTTTCATATCTTCTAGTCTAACTTCAGTTTATATTCAGTGTTTGACTGTTTTTTTTTTTTTTTTTGTTTTTGCTGAAATAATGGAAAATCGACAATTAAACTGTAATGATATTGTTCACATTCTAAATAAAAGATTCTCTGATATTTCAACTTGTAGTAGCGTGGACAGGGTATGGAATCTGAAATCACCGGAAGAAATTATTCTCATTCAGAAAATGAAGAGAATGTTGCAGCTATCGGTGACGTAGAAGAATTGAATGTCTCAAAAAACGGAATGCTATAAAATTCGTCTCCACTGCACAGTGGTATAAGAATATCATATCCCCACAATCAGCGACAACACGATTTGCCTTTTCCAGATGCCATGATATATTGCGTTCGTTTTGATTATTTTTTTCCCTAACACCAGAAAAAAATTAAAAATAACTGAAATACAAACAAGTATTGCAAGATAAAATTTCACAAGAAATGGAGAGATCTAGAGACTTTTTCTGCATACATTTCTGTAATAATTCTTGCAGGAGTTCATCGCGAAAAAAATAAGATCTGCATGATTTATTATCATATAGCAACAAATGTATATTCAAGTTGTAACGGAAGATCATTTACACATCATACAATAAGAAAATTTGATTTTTTTTCATATCAATAAATCGGTAAACAAGAACGGACCAAAATGGTCCTAAACCTAAGATTCGTAATTTTTCAGCTTTCTAATTTCCTTTATATTATTCATAATTAAAAATTTTGCAGAAGTAATAAAATATAAAAACACCCCATTAGCTAAAGTTTTAAATTGACATATTCAGCCGCTCCGTAAATTAAGCGAAAAGAAAGAAAAAATGACCAAAATGGTCCAAACCTAACAGTAGGGTAAAATTGTTTTCGAAAACAGCGTAGTGAAAATGAATAAACCACTGAGCAACTATCAGCATTTAATCATGTCTATCACTATCACTCCGTTTTATTTTGTTTTGAAGAACAGACTGTAAACTTTTATTTTGAAAAAATGTAGGGTAAAATATATATTTAAAGGCTTTAAAAAAACATAATCAATAAACATTTGATTCGTATGTAATTGAAATCAGTTTCGCACTTTGCTTAAGTAAATGACAGTTTCAAAAAATTTAACAAAAAGTTTTCTTAAGTTCAATATGTTTTGACACTTATGATTAACAATTATTCGCACAGCTGCTCAAGCCAGCTTATGCATATTATAGTTAGGCCTTTACAAGTGACTTAATTTACTTGATTGTCTTACTGTTTCTTAATATATTTGTGTTTTAATTTATTGTAACTTCTACTTTTGTGGTAATTTTGCTTTACTTACGTTTGTGAGACTGAATTTTAACGTTCTTTATGCAATTTTTGTTTTTTCTTGTTATTTTTGTTTTTTTTATAACTAATTCAAAATTTAAAGATAATTTTTACTGCATATTTTTTAAACTTTTAGCGCATATATTTCTATTTTTAGTGCATTTTTTATGCGCATAAAACGCGATTTAACTGCATAAAAGTCCGGGCCTTGGTAATGACTTATAATTACGTCCTTTAGGACTTCTCCATGAATCGTGAATCCAAATTTTATTACCTCTAAGATTGTAGAACAAACAAAAAATTGCTATAAATTTATAGCCAGTGTGCACAAAAAAGTACTTTCTATATATTATTTTGATCCTCTTGATTAAAGCTTAAAATAAAAATGAATTGCATACCCATTGCAGGAAGGATAACAATATCCTGGGGATTTTTCATTAAATATAAGTTATTTTAATTTCTTCTTAACAAATTTTTAGATAATGGACTGTTTTTTTTTTTAATTTAAACACGGTTCCGGAAATAAACTTCATATAGATAACGTTTTTTTGGAGAGTGGAAATTCCACGGAGTTAAGGTTTTATAATACAAGACGCCAAGCTGCTAAACTTAAAAAAAAATCAAGTTTTAAATCCGCATTATCACAAAATCCGCAATTTTATTTAAAAATTTGTCTTCATAATTGTAATTATTGCCAAAATATTTTACAGATCTTGTGGATCGTGTATTAAATTGAATATTAATCATTTTTAAAAATTTAAAATTTGTATTAACCTATAGTCGGAACTTTATCGCTATATAAAGACCTTAAAATTATATATTTTGCTAAGCTATTTTTAGTTATTTACACTTTTAATATGTAGTCACTTTGAAATGGCCTTCGAGAGCTGAAAAATTTGGTGGTGGAAAAACCTAAAACATTGTATATGTACATTAGAGTGGGTCAATTTGTTCGGGCCCAAAAAAAGTGACAAAGCGTATAGCAAAATCGTAATCTACGCATAATTCTAAGAACTTTTCCTAAAGAAACCATGGTTCTAAAATCAAAATCGAGCTTCCGGTTTTTGACTTGAAAGTTTGGTGCTCAGAAAATCTGGAAAAAATAAAACATTTTTGGAAATATTTATTGCAATTGGTGAATAGTTGTCCTGTACCGCTGAAAGAGGGCTTGTTTAAAAGAAAATTCTCTCAACTTTCTATATCTGTGCTCATTTTTAGAAAATTCTGTACATAAAAAATTGGTTAGGAGACTTTTGTCAAAATAATCATAGTCAAGCTGATAAGAAGCCTAAAACTGTTACAATTTTGATACACAAAAGTTAAATAAAATAATCTAACTAAATTTTAATTCAAAGTTGAATAAAATAAAACAATTCTGCGGCATTTTGACAAAAGATCTTAAGTGGAGATAAGAGAGCAAAAAAGATTTAAAAAAAACTCGGTGAAAAAAGCATTTTTTTCAATTAATAATATAACCAGAATTAAAGAAAAATTTTGTTTATAATACAAAATTTTAAAAACGTAAGCAAAAATGTTTTTTGAATGAAAATTCGTACGATTAACATCATTTTTTTCAACTTTTTAATTTTGACTTAAGATGTTTTGTCAAAATGCAATAGAATTCATTAATCAAAACTTCATTAAACGAAAATTTCTTTAAATAAAATTAAGCAAAAACTGAAAATAAAAAAATTAAAAAACAAATATTTTTAATTTTTATTCTATTTTTTATTAAAACGCAATTTTTTTTGAAAATTCACAACAAAAAAAAAGGAACCGATTAAAATAAAAATAAAAAATTTGTAAAAAAATACGGGCCAAGCCGGGGGTAAATAAATAAAGTTTCGGCCTATAGCTGCAATTTACATACAATATCTTTTTTGCTATCCATTCATGGTATTCTGTTGCGGCTTTTAATAGTAACTGCCAAAATATCATCGCGGTTACATTCTACGGCACGTGGGAAACATTGGTAAGCAATTGTACAAATCGGTCAGTTACCTGAATATGTTCCGGTTACCCAAGATCAGTAAACGGTAGATGCTAAATGGCGGCTCAGACAAAATGCTATCGTCCATTTCTAATTTGGAAATTTGTATTAGTTATAAAAACATAAATTTTTGAAATAAAATTGGACACTTTCAGAAGTTACAATTGGAAGTTTTTGAAGTTAAATTGGAAATTTCTGAAATATAGTTAGAAAATTCTGAAACACAATTCGAAATGGTGTAGTAAGAAACATATCGCACCTGTTCAACAATACTGTATTAACTCAAAATTTTTATTTTTTCACTTTTTGAAAGAAATCGACATGTAATAGTCATATCTACCCGCAGTTAAAATATCGTGCTGTTTTGTCTAATTTTTTGTAAAGAAACGGTTGGTTTTAAAATACTTTTTCATATGCCTTTCATATGAAATTAAAAATTGTTTAACTTCTACTGAAAATGTTGCAATTTTGAGTTAATACAGTATTGTTGAACAAGTGCGATATGTAATTCGCAAATTTGTAATTTTGTTGTTGCTTTCTACAGAAATTCTTTGACGTTACGTTACGAATTACATAATTAGGGCCTATGTTTCTTACTACACCATTTCCAATTGTATTTCAGAATTGTCTAACTATATTTCAGAAATTTTAAAACGGTACATGAATTTTTGTAGAACGCAACAACAAAATTACAAAATATTTATGATTTTGTTTTGCTTTCAATGTAATTCTTTGGCGTTGCGTTGCGATTTACATAATAAGGGCCATAATTTAAAAACAGAAAATTAATAGGTAATGAGAAACTGAAAAGTTTGTAATTCTGTCGTTGTATCACACAATTTACCGTTAAAATTCTCACGTTTATTCCATTTTAGGAATGTATGGTAAACAAAAATAATTTTTTTTAATACAAATTTTCACTTTTTCGACGCGTTTTCAAGTATAGCCAACAATATTTAAAAATGTACAAAAACTCGTATTAAGAATGTAATGGTTTAATTTCCGGTTTGGACAGTATTTTTTCTTTTAAAGACATGTTTATTGAAGTTGTTACCCAAAAAAAAAAAAAAAAAATGGAGCTTCGAACAAAGCAGGTTTGTAAGGGAGAAACATAAAAGTTTAGCTTACCATTGCGCTTACGGAAGACATGCATTTTATACGGCGTGTTCCCACTTTGAAGCAATACATTTTTGACACATAAATTCTCCCTTACAAACCGTTGCACTTGAAATTTTATTTTTCTTTAAAGTTTTTGAGAGTTCTTTCACTTACTTTACTGTATTTCTGTATGTCTTATTCCATAGCGCATAACTTAGCGCTTATTTTTTTAAATGTACCATTAAATGAGAAAAATTTTTATTGGGTAATTAAATTTTTTTTTTCATTTAGTTTCTTTTTTAAAAAGGTAGTGAATTTTTAAAATAGAAAATTGGGTTTTAATAAAAAATAAAATAAATTTTTTTTATTTTACCAGCTTGACTATGAACATTTTGACAAAAGTCTCCCAACCAATTATTTATGTACAGAATTTACTAAAAATGAGCACAGATATAGAAAGCTGAGAGAATTTTCTTTTAAACAAGCCCTTTTTCAGAGATACAGGCCAACTATTCACCAATTGCAATAAATATATCCAAAAAAGTATTATTTTTTCCAGATTTTCTGAGCACCAAACTTTCAAGTCAAAAACCGGAAGCTCGATTTTGATTTTAGAACCATGGTTTCTTTAGGAAAAGTTCTTAGAATTATGTGTAGATTAAGATTTTGCTATACGCTTGGTGGGCAAAAAAATTGACCCACTCTAATGTACATACATTAATATATAAAATTTTGTTTATAATTTTCAAACAAAAAATTTGATAAAATTTTACACATAAATGGTGTATTCAAAAAATGTATTATATATTTATTAAAATCGTAATACAAAGTACAAATAGTTCGAATCCGAATGATTTCTTTCGAATCGAAGTACGCGGTTACCCCCCTGAAAAAAAAAAACATATATGTATGCAGTTAACATAGAAAAAAAAAGTTTTGTGAAAAAATAAATATATCTCTAAATATATACTTAACTTTTTAATATGAAGATTATTTAAAGTAAAACTTGGCCAAATCAATTTTCGAATTTGAATTCCCCTTACATTATTTTACCTTTAACTTTTGGCGCCCTTTAAATTATGCAGCCCTAGGCCCGGACCTCACGGTCCACTGAGAATTACCACATATTTTATTTTATTTTTAATTTTATTGGAGTGACATTTCATTAAAAAAAAATTGGGCCATATTGGGATACTGGTTAATTTTTACATAAGCTTTTTTGGCGAAATAGCAAAAATCGGTATATTACTTCATTAAGCGTCCATACAACAAACAAAAATTAATCGTTGAGATATACAATAATTCGGAGAAAAAATTTTATTTAAAAATATTAAATTAAAGTTTTTTATGATTAAGATTAAAAAAAGTAAAATATTTACATATGCACGAATAACAAAATCTTTTAAATTAAAATTTTGTATTCCCAAAAATTACTTTGATATATGCAAACAATTTCACAAAACATTGTCGAAAAGGGGGTTCTATTAGTCACATATTAGCCACAGAGTACTATACAAAGCTGATAAAAGTGAGATGCGAAAAGGCCCAAATCAGTTGCAAAGGTTACTTTCGAAGAAAGGACAGAAATCGTTTTTTTTTTTTTTTTTAATGAAGTGGCAACGTACAAAACAGGCCGTTACAGTTAATAGGGCCCATACTGGCATTGTACCAGCACCAGCTGCTGGTGCTTTACCAGTAATAGTTTGATATTTTTTTGATTGCACCAGCATGATTGAATCGTGTGTTGTAAAGTTAGCTCATAAAAGTTAAATCGTCAAGGCATAAACATCAAAAAATAAAAAATTTTAATTATGAATGCCAGAAAAAAATGTTTTGGGGAGAAATTCTCGAACTTTATAAAACAATTCCTTGCCTATGGAAAGTTAAAAGTACGGAATACTGCAAATGTGGATTAAAAACCAATGTTACAATAAAATGATAGAACATTTTGTCATCGTTCATTACGACCTTTTCACACATGTTTTGGTAAAAAATTAATTTTGTACCAGCATGCTGGTGTATTGTGTGCTTCAACCTTAATTGCACAATCACTTGATTGCACAAAAATACTAAAACACAAACTAAAAAATTGATTTAGTAAAATTGTTTTGTTTTTTTAATGTTATTTATTTCCTTAAATATTATTTACTAGTGTTGTGATAAACTTAAAAGTTGCAACAGTTTTGCAATTAAATTAAACACAAATTTTTGTTCATTGTAGAAATGCAAACAGAGTAGCTTTCATAGAAAGAGACATAAAAACCCCAATATCTTCCGTCTCGTGACAACTCTGAATAGTATTCTGAGGTATTACCCCTCCTTTTACAAATTACTCCTGCTGCCAGAGCTACCAGATAAATTTGTGAGAAAATCGTCAGTTTCCTGAGAAAAAATAAAACAATCGTTTTTATTGTTTCAAAAAATCGTCAAAAAAAATCGGACAATTTAAAATTTAGTTCTTTTTAAACAATTTTTGTTCGATTTTTATAAAAAAAAAAATAAAAAAAAATTCAAACAAAAACATAATTACTTCATACCCAGCATCTTCAATTGTGTAAGAGCTACTGGGAGTCTCATGAAGAGCGTCTGGCCGAATTTTTACCAAATTTTGTAATCGTAGAAGATTCCTCACACGGGAAAAACTGTAACACGAGTGAGATTTTTCCATAGCACAGCGAAAGACGATTCTTCAATCGTTGTGGGAATCGTTTAAGACGTGGGTAAAGATAATCTAACGAGATTTTCATGTCAAGAATCGTATGAGACTTATGTAGATATTCTATTACAACTCATGAAATGCATGCCGTATAATTTAATGTGATTTACACAGAGAGTCGTAAAAGGTTCATTCGATGATGGTTTGACAAATTGTAACATTGTTGTTTTTGTACTCTGAAAATAATCAAAGATTTTCTTAAGACTTGCAAATTACAGCCGTACTTAAACAAAAGCGGCACGCGTTTTCTAGTTTTGAATTGAGCGGTCTGAACGGAAGCCCCAATTTCGATAGCTCGGTTAGTAGTGAAGTTTGCCGCTATTGTTAAGTAATAATGGAAACTTAGCTATTTTTTGGTCAATCTAGCGTTTTTATCTCTATTTTTTATTTATAATTTGTGGGTTTTATTAAACAAGAAAGCTACCACTACTGTTCGTGACACAAAGTTGACGCTCTTGCTTTGGTGGGGCATATCAGCCTAAAAGCCAAGCTAAAGAAAATCTTAAGCCTTTCGCTCTTTGGACGCAGACTTTGGATACTGAAAAAAATCGTCACTTTTTAGCAAAAATCAGCAAATCGGCACTTTGCTAATTTTGGAATAAAAAATCGTCAAAATGACAATAAACTTTCAAATCGGACTGCCCTGACTGTCTGCAATAAATCTTAAGATAAAGTTCTCAATAAAACACGTTGATGCAAAAATATTGTTACAAAAATTTGGGGTCATTCTGAAAAATCACTTTTACTGAAAAAAGTCTTCCAAAAATGTTTGTATCACAATAGCATTTAGCAAAAAAAAAAAAAAAATATGACAGCCAAACTTATATCAGCAAATTTTTGGGCGAAGGACGCTTATCGAACATAGCTTCCATATAAGCCCCACTTCCAAAAAAAATCACTTTTATTTTCAAAAAAATTTTTGAAATAAGATAAACATACATATGTATTTGGGAACAAGCTAAAAAATGGCTTTAGAGTTTTGCAATATTTACCCCCATTACGTTCATGTCAACCTTTCCCTATTACTTTCTGAATGTATCTCAAATCTCACTACAACATTTTATATCGGTTTATCTTAGAAACTAGAGGAAGATAGATTTCATCAATAAGTAAGCAAACGTGAACATTAAATTGGTGTAGAGTCAAGCTTAACCGAATACACTTCCTTAATTGTTTTGTACTTCATTTCACTTCGAAATGCACATGATGTGTCATTAACGCGCTTTTTGGCATTTCCTCTTAAGTCATTCTGAAGAACATCAGCAAAAAGGGAGTACGGGGAGCTTGACAAACTAGAATGTTCGATATGTGTGTTTAGAAATAAAAATGTGGATTGGAAAAATTAAAAAAAAAGCAAAAAACAAAAACAAACGATTGGCAGCATACAAACGATACACATGAAAAATGTTTGTATTGTTTAGTTTGTTTTGTTGTTGCTGTTGTTTGCCAATTGATTTCCAATTAAGGATTTCACACTTCAATCTAGAGTTTTAGAAAAGAATGACAAACACGAAATATACTTGTGTGTATGTCAAATCACTTAAGTGAAGGATAACTAACAAATAATTCGAAGTGCTAATAAGAAAAAAAATAAAAATAAATATGTTGACTGCAACATGGTTAGAAGAATTTCATTTAGACTTTTCAGTTGTATCGACTTTTTTGTCACTAGTTTTAATTTATTTTTTTATTTTTCCCAGTGACATGACACACTGATCATCGTTGAAAGCAGTTAAAAATGTATGTTTGTTGTTTTAATCGTACATTTTTTTGTTACCATGTTACCAAACACACCAATTAAGGACTTTGGAGCATTTAATTAGCATTAAATTTATTAAGAATCTAACAATCAATACTTCTCTTTTTATTTAAAAGAAAAAAATGTTTAATGATGATTTATGTTCAATGTCAATTCTTAGTGGTAACACCACAACTTACCTGAAATTCCCCCATTAATGTGTAATGATGTGTCACTGGAAAGAGAAGAAGTAAAATTTGTACATTATTTAAAAGATTTTTTAAATTAAAAGTAAGAAAACAGTTTTACTATTTAAAATTACATGATTTTAAAATTCAATATGAAGTATTTAAGTTCAGACTTAGGTTGGATTAAAAGAATTATTTTGAACCAGTGCACGAAGGTAATTTGACCCGAAATCTTGGCCAAAAATGATTCTTTGCACAAACAATAATAATATTTTTGTTAATGGCGATCGATTAGGCATATATCAAAGAAAATAACTGTATATTTGGTTTTTGCAAAAAACAAATATCAGCTAATTTATGAACAGTCGAAATTGACATTTACACGCAAAGTTCACAGTGCAGCATAAAAAGTGTAATAACCCTGCGGGAAATTTGTGTCAGTTGGTCCACCAGACTGGTGCTGGGAGTAGTGAAAATAGAACAGGAACAAAAAGAAAGAAATCATGAACAGTGAAAGGAGAACCAATCATGCAACTGGTTTTTGAAGAACAAAAAGGTAAAAAAAGTAATGAATTACAGTACAGTATTCACCGGTGATGTGTCACATTTTCTGGGACTTTCTAAAATTTGGTTCATTAATTTAATTCTAGGACTTGTTTTATTGAAAATAATACTACATTGTAGTAACTGACACTAAATACGTTAATTAACAATATATGTGTGACAGGTCAAATGGAGTCAATTGACCCCCTACAATGACAACCCCATGTAAAAGTCATAGGTCTTATTCATAAAAAGTGTTAAAACTAGAACCGGTATCTACGACCAAAGACCTATCACGGGATTACTTTGGTGTCAGTTCGCTTCCCTCTAGGGAAGTAAAACAAAAAGAAGGAAATCGTGCAATTCTTTATCAATGTGAAACACTATAGAACATTAAAATATAATGTATGTATGTCTACAGAACCACTACAATTGTTTTGTTTTATAACAGTGATAACCAAGCCCCGAACTAAAAAAGCCCCGAACGCACGCACACAAAGATATTATGTGCTTGTGTGCAGTTGCAGAGACTGATGATAGTCTGATGTTTTGAAACGAACAAAGTTGTAATATACATGTGAATTTCCGACCGTGTCTGTGTGAAAAATACGATTATTGACTGGCTCGCGAGTCTATGGAATGGTTATCACTGTTTTATAACGAAGAACAAAATACTATTTAATGTTCGTTACCTTCTTAAAAATAGTTACGAACGGTATTTAGGGTTGTTTGTTAAACACAAACACCAACAACAAAAAACAAGTAAGAAAGTATAGTCGGTCAAGCCCGACCATATGATACCCTACACCACAGTATTTAAAAACACATCATGCTTATGTGTCCATATAAATATGGATTTATCTATGTTCTTAAACTTCATTAAAATCACTTTGAGAGGCAGAAATTGCCCCTATCTCTCCCCGTGATCCTATTTTTAAAAAAATGCATACCTTTTGTGTCCATATAGATATGGTTCTATCTATGTTTTAAATTTCATTCAAATAGGTTTGAAAGTTTCTGAGAGGAAGAAATTTCTCCCTATCTTCCCTCGTGGTCCTACGATTTGGCCCATTTCCAATAGACTTGATCCTTGTGCCAATAATAAGAACCTATGTTTCAAATTTTATCAAATTATCTCCAAAATTGCAACCTGTACTTTGCGCACAAGGATACATGGACAGCCAGCCGGACGGACATCGTTATTTCGACTCAGAAAGTGATTCTGAGTCAATCGGTATACTTTAAGGCGTTACACACATCAGCACAAATGCATAATACCTTCTCTACTATTGTGGTGTGGGTATAAATAGATATAGTTTCTGAGCATGTGAGCCATACGCTTACTAATGTTCTGTTTATTTTCGAACACTGTTTTAAACCATTAATGTTCATATGTATGTATTCAAGCATAAAAAGAAAAAATTAAGATTTCAAAATGGCACTAAATAAGTTTTCATTGTATGTGCCAAATGAAACAGTCATTTAGGAATAAGTTTAAAGATATAATAAAATATATTGGGGATTTCATGTCAAGTGACCCAATATTTAAATCAGTGTCTTCCGGTTTGGATTTGCACCAAGGTTAGTCCTATAGGATATTAGTTTAGACGGAAATTTTCAACAAGATCGGCCAAAAAGTTTCTGAGTTAGAGGGGGCCAAAGTTTGACATTTTGGCCAAACAGGTGTTCTTTCTCATCCATGTAACTTATTACTAGGGATGCGATTTCCATGGAAATGCATGTTTTTTGTCGATAATCTCAAGATCGATGTCGACCAATTATCTTTCCGAATCATTAAATTTGCGTTAAAATGGCATCGATTTGTTTTTGCATATTTTGCATATGTCAGTGAAAATGCATATTTTTGCATATTTCGGGTTTTAATGCATATTTGTGCATCTTTTAACATATTTGAGTGACATATTTTTGAAATCTCTATATTAGAAAAAAATTTTCTTTAAAAAATTTCAAAATTGTATAAAAAATAAATAAATTTTCTTAGATCTCAGCTTAAAATACAAGATTGCGACAAAATATCCTTAAAATTTCAACCGATGCAGCACCTGCCAATTTATACAAAACTGTTACATGTTACTTGCTAGGCACATGGGTTACATCAAGTTGCAGAGGAAATAAGAAGCCAATTCGATAATATTGATTTCTTACGAGAAACAATGCGGAAGGAAAAATAGCCCAACAAATTAAAAAAAATCCAAAACGTTTTGCAAAAAAAATTGGATTTCAAACAATAAAACAAATTTCAACAAAAAAGCAAACGCTTTTTTATTTAAAATGATTAATTTTTTAGTGCATATTTTTATTTTTTAATGCATATTTTGGAATTTTGAGTGCATATTTGATGCGCATATTTCCGATTTTTTTGTGCATAAAAATCTCATCCCTACTTATTACCTATTGGTAAAAGCAAAATTTGTCCCGTAGCTTCGATAACAAACTTTTGAAAAAAAATTTTTTTTTTAAATTTAAAATTTTTTTTTAACCGGAATGTTTTTTAATTTTAAAAGATTTTGTTATTCGTGCTTAATTCTCAATTTTTATTATTGATAAAAACACTGAAATTTATTGTTGATGGGATAAGCTATTCCTATGCGCATTTCACTGCTTGCTTAGTTTTTTTTTTTTTTTTTGCTTAAAAGAAAGCTTCTGTCTTTTTCTTTAAGGTAGTTTTGGTCGCTTTTTGGGATGCGAGTAGGATATGTATAAAAAAAATTATTTCTAACTCAAGACGAGGGTTTTTCAATTTTTAGCATATGCAGCATTATTTTGATTTTTTTCTTATAGACCAGAACTAAATTAAAGGAAAAGATATAAGCTTTCTTTTCAGCAAAAAGAAAAAAGAAACATTCCGGATAAAAAAAAGTTTTAAATATAACAAGTTAGAGTGCTATATTCGGCTGTGCCGAATCTTTGATACCCTCCACCGACAGTTTGAATGTTTAAGGAGTAATATGTTATTATTATATTAAACTGTGACGATTTGTTATTAATTATGGTTTTAGGCGAATAAACTGTTTTCCGGGAGTAGGGTTTCTATGGGACCTAGGGTTAATTATGTACCGATCTTCACGAAATTGTACAGTATCATTTATAGTCCTATAAAACTGTGACAAGCCAAAATGATTGTTATGATTGCATTATTTTTTGCGGTTTTAGGCGTACTAAACTGTTTTCCGGTAGTAGGGTTTATATGGGGCCTAAAATAAATTATGGACCGATCGTCACGAAATTTCACAATGTTATTTCTAGTCCCAAAAAACTGTGACGTACCAAATTTTGTTACGCTAGCGTCATTTTTTACGGTTTTAGGCGTACTAAACTGTTTTCCGGGAGTAGTGTTTATATGGCGCTTAGGGTAAATTATAGACGGATCTTCACGAAATTTAACAGCGTGATTTCCAGTCAAATAAAACAAATTTTTGCAAAAGCTTATCTCATTCCGTGCCTTGTTCCAGCATTTATGTTATTTCTGTGGTTTTCATGGGCAACCGCATATGTCTTAAAATAAAATTTGTCAGGAGAGCCGAAAAACCCATTCTAGATCAAACTATGGGTTAGATATTGCACCTTTTGAACTTTGTAATTGAGTTAATACATCGGAATGGGTCTATCTGTTTTTAAAAATGTTTTAAAAAATGTAAAGAGCGCTTAAAATTAAGCAATATAGCATCAACATTTCAAAATCGAAAAAATAGACATACGCGGTTGCCCATGAAAACCACAGATTTTATGTTACAAAATTATCAATTTTTTAGGTGGTGGTTCCACATTTTGATTCATAGCTCTGGTCCTACTTAACAAATTTTGCTGGATTTCAATCCCAAACTGCTTAGGATAACTAAAAGCAATTTGGCACCAAGTTTGTTCATTTCTTTTGAGTTGTTCGAAAGTGAGCGTGTTTTCAACAGACGGACAGACGGACAGACAGACGGACATGGCTAAATCGACTTAGAATTACTCAAGGACCGAGAATATATATACTTTATGGGGTCTGAGATGAATAATAAAAAGATTGATCAAATAACATCGAAGCTACTTTGGACAAATTTTGCTAACACGAATAGGTAATAAGTTAGATGGCTGAGAAAGACCACCTGTTTGACCAAAATGTCAAAATTTGGCCCCCTCTAACTCAGAAACTTTTTGACTGATCTTGTTGAAAATTTGCTATCCAATAGGACTAACCTTGGTGCAAATTTCTTCAAAATCGGAAGATATTTATAAGAAATTTAAAATTCGATAACCCTCCGATGTTCGGTGCCATGTGCACCATAAGGGCATGGCCAAACCCATAAAAATAACGTTAGAAATAAAGACTTAGAAACGTTTTTATTTATTCATTCAATTCGTTTAATATGAATTAGTACCTAATTTTATTATTTTAATATATTTTTCAGAGAACAATGGGGTTTACATCTAATTTTAATTTTAATTTCTTTTTTTTTTTCAAGTTAGAAATAATGTTTTATAAACCATTTTATTTATTAATAAAATTTTTTAATATGCATTAGAAGTTAATTTAATACAATTTTAATATAATTTACAAAATAAATGGGGTTTACATCTGTGTAGTTGAATGGGAATATTCGTTGGGTCTGCATAAACCCGTTTGTGCTTGATTAACGAAAGTAGTTTAAATTGAATCTTTTTCAAAATAAATATATTCAAAATAGAAATTTAAAGTTTTTACAGTAAGTCATAGACTACGGCAGCTCAGCTAGTTTTAGAAAAAGATTTAAACATCGATTCGATCTAGCTAGACCCATATATAAACATCAATACGCTATTTCAACTTACCACTACACCCAGAGAAAAAACATGTTTAAATATGGTCACCTCCAACCAAACTATTTTTAAAGAAAATTTTAAACATTTCGCGCAAAGGGGTCAATATTATGTTTATTATAACCATATTATTGTCAGCGATAACCATATTATAGTCAAATTAGACCTACATCAAGAAGCCCCGATCATATTATTGTTGCCTCCGAACATGATATTGTTAATAATAACTAAAACATGTTTAACACTTATAATAGCATGGTTGGTTTTCAACCATATCATGCTGCTATTGAAAAAGAGGAAAATACTATTGTAAATTAAAAAACAAATTAATGTCATATTTAACCATAACATTTTTAGAGGCAACCATAATATGGTTGTGGGTTCTTCGCTGTCGCTGACAATTATGTGGGTTTATTAACCATTATATGTTTAAAAATTTTTTTAAAAATAGTTTGGTTGGAGGGGACCATATTTAAACATATTTTTTGTACGTGTAGGTATGAGTTATTTTTACAAAATCTACTACTTTTTTGAGCTCATCTGGCCGCTGGCCACGAATAGTGTTACGGTTTTTGACTGTTTTTTACGGTTATTTTGAACCCCGATAATACGAAAAATTAACTTAGTCATTGTTTGTATATTATTAATTATACCCACACCACAATAGTGCCTCTCAAACCGATTTTAATGAAATTTAAAACATAGATAGATCCATTTCTATAGGGACACATTAGCTATACACTTTTTAAAAAATAGGACCACAAGGGGAGGCAGGGGGCAATTTCTGCCTCTTACAAACTTTCAAGCCGATTTTCTTGAAGTTTATAAACATAGATAAATCCATATTTACATGGACACATAAGCATGATGTGTTTTTAAAAACTGTGGTGTAGGGTATCATATGGGCGGGCTTGACCGACTATACTTTCTTACTTGTTTTATTTTAAAATTTTGTTGTTTGATAATCAACAATTTTGTGAACATATAAAATAGCCGTAATGGGATGAATTGAACTATAGTTTTCGGATTATTTTAAGTACGGATCAGGAATTAAATATGGCTAAAGTAAAGTACTTGGAACTTGAATAATTCGTACTTTAATCAAGCATTCTGTACTTGAATTTAGAAAATCCGTTGTTATATTTCTTCTTATGCGGTAATTTTTATTTAAATGACAAAACACAATTTTGCGATAAAACATCTATGACTGATTTTTTAAGTAAATTTGGATTATTTGGTTGCCTTGATAAAGGGCGAATCCATTCATGGTGATATGCCAGAATATATTGATCATAAATGTCATAGAGTGAGCGCAGTATGACAGTTTGTTTGACCAATAGCTCTTTCATAAGATCTATACGGCTTAAAACCCACCTTTATAAGGGGTGTTTTTTAAGGGGCACAGCAGTTTTATACCCTCCACCACAATTAGTTGTGAAGAGGGTATACTTAGTTTGTCATTCCGTGTGAAACTGTTTTATTATTCATCTCAGACCCCATAAGGCATATATATTCTGGCTCCTTGAGTAATTCAAAGTCGATTTAGCCATGTCCGTCTGTCTGTTGAAAACACGCTCATTTTCGAAATCCCATATTTAGCACCCTTCCGAAATTCACTGTAAACGCTAAAAGTAATCTAAATGCTCAATACAGCATACACTTATGTTCTTTAATACCAAAAATCACTTTGCAGAATTTTGGGATGCTTGATTCATAACTTAACATGGCTCCAATATAAATTCCTGTATTGAAAATCATTTTAGTTCGGCTTAAACTGTTACGAATCATGATACTCAAGCTATTGTTAAAAAAAGCATACAACTTTCTGTTTATCGGTCAATAATTTAATATAGGTCTAAACCGCAGCAAATTTTAATTTAATGTCTGTTTTTATACAGATTAATTAATAATAAATAGATATCAACGAGATCCCACTCCTGAAATATTGGAACTGTCGGTGGAGGCTATACAAGATTCGGCACAGTCAAATACTCTTAGTTGCTTTTTAATAAAATACAACAAATTTAATATAATGACCATAATTTTTGGCTTCAATCTTCATCGCATTTAATGTTTAAAAAATATTTTTGGCATATAGCCTCCGCGATGGCGCCTTATGGACGCCATCCTGTCGGTCCAATTTCGAACCATTTTTTCGAGCATGCCCGGTCATATTTCGTCAACAGAATTTTGGCTTTTAAATTATTGATCGTTAAGGTTTATCAGCATTGACCAAGGATTTGATGTACCCCTTTAAAAAATAGTCCAAAGATGACAAATCACACGAACGAGGTGGCCAATTCATAGGTCCATTTGTTAAGATAAAAATGTCGGCAAACGTTTTGCTCAACATATTAATAGCTTTGCACGCTGCATGGCATGTTGCGCCGTCTTGTTGAAACTATTGCTCCTCCAAATGATGTGCAATGATATGAGAAATAAAGAAATCACTAATCATTTGCCTGTAGCGTTCGCCATTAACGGTAATGTTGGCACCTCTTTCGGATTTAAAGAAAAATTGGCCGATAAATCCTTAGGCATGCAAACTGCATGAAACAGTGATTAAAAGATTTAGGATGTAATGGAGTCTCTTGTGGACTACAATTCTGCTTGTTGAGATACTCGATAAGCCAGAAATTAACTTTGCTGAAGATGATTTGACGATAAAATTCTGGTTCAACTTCCAGTTGATTCTCCAATTCAGCCAATTCCTCGAACACACGACGCAATTAATGGTCTGCTGGCTTTTATTCTTGCACCAGATGGATCTTATATATGTATAAGTATACCAAGATAATTCCTCAAAATTTTTCAAAAAGTGGAGGGGCAAAGGCAGAGTTGCTGAAAACGTCTACGTCTGCAGAGGCGATGGCTTCTTCTGTACGCATGGTACGGCTCGATTTGGATGAATATTATCCCAAGAGTAAATAGAGTAAATTTGGTCATGAATCGATCCACAGTATTGCGTATGAGCTGCTCAGATGGACGATTATGCCCATCCTAAACTTGACAAAGTGCTTTTTAAGTATGGCTAACATATGTAGATACAAACACACAAAAATTAGAATTTTCTAGTATAAAAATTCTAATTTAAAAAGTTTCCACCAGTTGAAATAATTTTAAAAATCTTTCAGATTTTTTCCTACGCTACTATATCAGTGTTGCCAAAAGTTAAATTTTTTCTACTTGATGCAACACCGAGTAACTGTGAAGTTATAATGTTATAGTTGCCAAGTAGTGAATTGAATTATAGCGGGAAACAAGAGCGAGTCCAATTATTTCCAACAAAGCTAAGATATTTAAAAAACACTATAAATTCTGACAAAAAAACAAGTTTTGATCCCCAAATAAGAACCAGGATTACACTATTTAAAAATGTTCGTAATAAAATTTAGCACCACAACGATAAATTTTCTTTCCTTCCAGCAATTTCTCAGCATTTTTCATTCAAAATATTCTAATTAGTGTTCTTACAATGTTTGAATATCTTGCTAATGTTCATGAATTTTGCAGACATTATAAAATACTTTATTTAATTTAAGTGTATTTAGATTGTCTTTATCATAGTTGTGGCGTAAATAGTTGCAATTGATTACTAAATTATGAAATCTTCACATGTCCTTATTTTTTTTTACAAGCAATGACAACAACGACAACTGCAGCAATAAGAGAATTGCATACATTGTTAAACTCTTTGACACGCGCCAAACACGCATGTCCTTCTTGCTGACTCTCTACACGAGCAACGTGATGTCGGATGTAATTTTAAACAAGCAGCATATAAAATAAGTAATTTGTGTTGCGAGCAAATTGAGAGTTCAACGAATTGTGTGAACACTATATAAACAAACAGAAGGCAAAAAGTCGAAGGCAACAAATTGGAAAGTTTAAAAGTGTTGTCTGTTTTATTGGAAGGTTGTAAAAATTATGTGACTGCTTATCTAAGATTTGAATATAAAATAAATTAAATAAATTTACCCGCAACAAATAACCTATTCTTCGAAAAGTTTTCAAACATTTGAACAAACTAAATTACCATTTTAAGTCTCTTTAAAAACTAAATAAAGAAACACGTCATTATTATACGAAAGAATAAAAATTGCATGTCGGTCATGTTGAACATTTATGACATAACGAACGTTTGTCGACAACATGTGTACAATTTGTACACTGAAGCAAAAATTGTAAATAGATTGTGTAAAATTGAATTAGAGTAGGAAAACGTTTTATTATACAAGGCGGCGCAAAAGTCCTCATTCTATTGAAAGATGCTATAATTTTTACAAATGGCGGTAAATGCCAGTTCTACTTTGACAGTTGTGAAGTGAACAAATACCAAACACACGTCAGGCTTATACTCCTCTAGAACGCAGAGATTTGCATATCGCCCGATCGCAGATCGTCACAAGTCGGAACAACAAGAGTTATAGAAAAGTTAGTTAATCGGGCTCGTATGGTCATCAAATCTGCCGACGACCACTTTACAGATATAACTTTTTCTACTTAATGAATAACAATTTAGATTAAATAAAAATATTTAAGGAGTGGGCTTTTTATGCGGAATATTGTAAATAGTTAATAGAACAATCTTCACAAAATGTGATTGTGTGATTTCTAGTCTTATGAAACTATGACAGACCCATTTATATTACTAGAAAAAATAATTAATATTTTGTATGGGGCGTACCCGGCTCCTCCGTCCTATACCTCAAAGATTTTGTTGGAATTCGTCGGTTGTGGAAAGAGCTACTCACACAAGTTTCATTAGGTTGCACTTTTGTAATTATGGAGACATAAATTCATCCGCGAAAAAAGGCTTTCGGCCCCACCGTGAGCCGATTGCGACCGTATTGTCACAGAAAAAAAATTAAAATTTTAAAATTAAAATACACAGGTACAAATTGCAACCTTTTTGATTTTTCAAATTGAATACCTGTTTACAGAAAGCTCGAAATCGTCAAAATTGTCTCTGTATAACAGCAAGGATGCCAACCGACAATTTAAGCTAGCGACAACAAATCACTCATTATATTCATCAGAAGCGCTCCACTATGTATCGATTTATCGGCTTACCAAATTATATGAAAACTACACATTATAGGCCTGTTCGTCGATAACGAATGAAGACTTCGTTCGCTTAAATTACATTTAAAACAAAAACAAATTATAGAATATTGTTGTTCTGAAAATTTTAAGTTGGGCGCAAATCAGCTGTTTGTCGTTGAAAATGCAAGCGAACAATAGCGCTCGACATCATAAGCCAGGCTGTAAAATAAAGAAAATTAAACACAAACATGCGAAGTTTTTCGCTCATTATTGCAAAATAAAAACAAATTTTGACAAAATGGAATTGTGAATACGCCTTGCTGTTTTCTCTCTATCTCACTCTCTTTCTCTCTCTCTATATATATATATATATATATATCTCTCTCTCTCTCTCAGATTTAATCCCTATAAATGTGCCATTTTTTATCCATTTACCAATATTTTTTAGACATCCCTTAATTAAAAGTAAAAAGTAAAAAAATAAAAATTATTTTTCTATGGATTTAAATTAAAAAAACTTATCTTAAAGTCAATTCGATTCAAAAATTTTAATACGAAGAAATATTGTTAAAATATCGTGATATTTCTAGTATCACGATATTTATTGAACGTGTAACATGCAATATTGATGGATCGCGATCCATATCGCAGAATGGCCTAAAATATGAAATCCAGATCGCGGATCGTGGATCGCGTTATAAATATTGAACGTGTAGCATTTTTATGATATTAAATCATGATATGTCAGCAAAAAGTGACAAATAAAAGAAAATACGCAGTGGAAAAAATTAAACAAATAAAAGGTAAAACAATTTACAAAATTTGTGTATTTTTTCCGAGCCTGTAACCACTTTTTTTTCAAATTTTTCTTTCCACTTTTTTCTTCAATGAAAAAGAAAGCAAAATAGGTTAACAGGCTTTCTTTTGGTTTTCTCACGACATTGATAAGCGACCCGCACACCACAAAAATAATATAAATACTGACGCGATAAATATTGAACATGTAGCATACGCTCGTGATCTATCAATATTTTAAAATGGATCGCGATCCAAATATCACGATATTTATTGAACGTGTAGCAGTGCCCTTAGATATTCTCTTTTTTGTCATTAAGAACTATTAACATCTATTATAAATACTACAAGCTAGATTTGTTTCAGTGTAGCAACATTTAAACCAACGAATGACAAAAGAAAGTATTATAATCGCTCCAGTTATGTGTGTTTGTCCTTTGAAGTATGAATCCTTAGTTTTACGTATTATCAATATAAATTGTAATCTAGCAAAAAACACTCATAAAAACCAAAAGAATTCATAACTTTGTTTGGTTTTTTGCATACCGTAAAGTATATTTGTTTGTCTGTCTATCTGACAGATTATTCACTTGTCTGTCTTAAATTGATGATCAGCTGCCACAGGTTAAACACAACATTGTTGTAGAAAAACACCTGAGGCTAAGGCCACATACAAATGCACCACCACCATCACTGACTACCAGGATGAAACAAACATACCAGAGAGGTTCATAATAATGATGACGAGGAGAACAGACAAGAATACAAAAAATTTTTTAGTTTTAGTAAACTAAACATACAAAACAGATGAAGCCACTAAATAAACAAACGCATTATTAAAATAGCAACCGGCAAGTAGCAACAGACATTAGGAACACAGGAACAACAAGCAACCAACACATTGCATCAAACATATGTGTAACAAAAACAAAAGCTACAAATATGCTGGTTGAAAGAGTATGATGATGATGACTAGAGGATTTTGTTTTTTGTTTGGTTGCCCGATTAAATGTTTGGCAGACTGCCTGCCACACATTTAGTAGTCATGCATTCGTATAAATTACAGACAAAAGGATGTTTTGTTACTTTTTTATTCATCTGGATTTTATTTATATTGTATAAATTTGTTTATTGGTAGGGATGATGGTGGTGGTGATGGTGCATATGCAATACTAATTACTTAGCAGCCGACATGGATACACAAGGATCCCTACACACTTTACCCAAAACCAATCCACATGTTAAGCTGTAAACATGCAGCAATTAACAAGAATAAAAAATATCCGCAGTAGCAGCAGCAGCAGCAGTCATAGCAACGACAACAACAGCAACAAAAACACTTGTGTAATACCAAAGAGCATAAAATGGAATTAGTGAGACTAAAAAAAGTATTTGATCAAATGTTGCACAGTGCTTATGAAAAGGTGATTTGAAGGCAGAAATATATCGTTAATAAATCCGAATCGATTAATTGGGAGGTATTGGTCAAATGTATCATATTTGCTAATTTAAATCAATTGGTATTTTTCAGGGCAAGGCCAACGAAAACAAATGTCTAAGTGTGTATTATAAAATCGGGTGACAATAGCTACTCATTGGTATGATATATTTTTACAAGTCTTTAAAAACTGATTTTTTTCATTGCACCCCCATAAGTATTGAATGATTCTATCATTCAATATTTACCATTAAGGAATATTCTCAGACCATAAAATATATAATTATGTTCTTGAAAAATTCCATGTCGTTTTGGCCATGTATGTACCTCTTTAGAAAAGACGCTTACTTAACTGAAATATTTCATTACAAAAAGCAGCCAAATCTGTCTGGTAGGAAAAAAAAAGTTATCAATCTCAATGAACAGACAACCAGCCAGGTATTAGAGATTTGAAACAGTCGAATGAAACATCATAGTCACAAAAGAAAAGCTTTACTTAAAAGAAAACTCAATGCATCCGTACTTAAATCAATCCGTAGCGGTATTAATAGTACGGTGAGTACGAAGTTTCTTAAATCAAGTACAAAAAGATTGATTCAAGTACGGATTTTCAATCGAGAAAAGCTTAACTAATCCATATTAAATCCCGAATTCGCACTTGAAATAATCCGAAAATGAGACTGATTTAAGTAATGCTAAGATTGAATCAACCTGAAAATGCGCTTGATCCAAGTATTAGAAAGTTGATTTTATCCCGAATTCGTGCTTGAAAAACTAAATTAGAAATTGGATATTATTTACTTACCCTTTTTACACTTTACAAAATGATAAAACACATAATGTTTTACTTTAAAAATATTATGAACATATTTAACTAAAAACACAAACTAATTGAGAAGCAAGAGTTAAATTTTACTCTTAAAACATGAAAATAATATCCCAATAAGCAATTTTGCTGAAAAAGTTTCAAGGGTTGAGATATACTTTTAATTCACTTTATTTCAATAGCATTCTCCAGTAAAATGGGAATTGGAAATCAAGTGAATATTTTACAAATATTCTGAAACTTGAAAAGCATTTAAAAATACGTTTGAACTCATGTTTACATCCAGTTATATTTTAAGCACTTGAAATTTAATTGTTGAGTGCTTATTATACCCACACCACAATAGTGGAGAGGGTATTATGCATTTGTGCTGATGTGTGTAACGCCTTAAAATATTGGTCCTAGACCCACCTTAAAGTATACCGATCGACTCAGAATCACTTTCAGATTCGAACTAACGATGTCCGTCCGGCTGGCTGGCAGGCTGGCTGGCTGTCCATGTAACCTTGTGCGCAAAGTACAGGTCGCAATTTTGGAGCCTATTGAAAATGGGCTAAATCGTAGGACCACAAGGGAAGATAGGGGGAAATTTCTTCCTCTCAAAAACTATCAAACCGATTTTAATGAAATTTAAAACATAGATACAACCATATCTTTATGGACCCAAAAAGGATTCATTTTTTAAAAAATAGGACCAAGAGGGGAGATAGGGTCAATTTCTGCCTCTCAAACCGATTTTAATGAAATTTAAAACATAGATAGATCCATATCTATAGGGACACATTAGCTATACAGTTTTTTAAAAAAAAGGACCACAAGGGGAGGCAGGGGGCAATTTCTGCCTCTCACAAACTTTCAAACCGACTTTCATGAAGTTTATAGATAAATCCATATCTATATGGACATATAAGCATGATGTGTTTTTTAATACTGTGGTGTAGGGTATCATATGGTCGGGCTTGACCGACTATACTTTCTTACTTGATGGGATATGTTTTTCTTCTTGTTCTGTTGTTTTTGTAGTTTCTACACACAACAAGCAAATCGTTTTTTCAAACTTGTATGGTGTTGTTGTAATTTATGTAACAAACTTTAAAAACACACGCATATGCACGAATATAAGAATGCAAATCTGAGAGACGACACTAATAAGTTATATGTGATAAAAACCCTCACTCAGGGTTGTCAGATGGATTTTGACCTTTTTCGCCAAATTCAATGTCAAAAATCGCCAAAGCCTTTATTTTCAAGTTTTTGGCAGTAAAATACATTTTTTTAATTTATTAAAAATATTTTTTATAAATCCTTAAAAATTAATTTGTTCCGTATCGCTAAAATACGCCAAAAATAGTCTACTTAAAGCATCAAAAACAAAATATTAAACAAATATTGGATATACATTTTAATATAGTTGCAGTTTTATTACACATATATCTAAAACGCTTCTCCGGCAAAGCTCCCCCTATTTGTCTTCTTTTTTGGAATACAAAGAACGCGTCTAGAAGTTCGTATTGCATTCTTCTTCGAAGGCGAGTTTTAGTAGAGGTCATACCTTAAACACAGGCATTACTAGTAATAATTACCAGCATATAAAGAACAGTCGAAGTAAGTTCCTTAAAATTGTACGTACCTGCCGTATCGTTGCAGCTTTAAAGTTTTGGCATAAACTTATTAATCTTTCCAATTAACCAACGCTAATTTTTCCATTGTGTTTCAAAAATGTCAAAAAGCCAAAAAGAGTTCATAAAAATCTTTAAAATATCACTAACAAAAATGTATTGTATCTGTGATAATAAATTGCCACATACATATAATGAAAAAATTTTCATAGACTTTAAATATATGTATGTATGTTTATTTCGATTTATTGATTCTTTCAAGAGCACTTTTAAATATGAAAAACTATTTTCTCAAATATTTGTATTATCTTCATCAGCCATTTGAACATACATACTTTCAAATATTGACCATACATATGATACTATAATAAAAATAATTTTATTTCTCAGTATTGAATTTAACAAATTTCAAAACAAATAGCCAACAAAATCGCCGACTTTTTTGTTAAATCGCCAAAAATCGCCATGTCGCCAAATCAAAAATTTGGCCGCCAAACAAGTATGAAAATCGCCACGTTTGGCGAGAAATCGTCACATCGGACAACCCTGCTCTCACTTTGTAATTTTACTCTCTGAGTGACACCACCAATGAAAAGTTTAATCTTTTTTTACTTCATTCATGAATTTTATACTTTTTTTAAGAAATTCCGGAATTGATTTTCGAAAGTAATCCCATTCATGATTATTTTAAGTACGTTTTAGTTTTATTCTCACTTGAATTTTTGTACGAGTGTTTTTCTTTCTGTGTATTCCAACTAGATCGGTATTTGGTGGGTGGTATTCCAAAGATTTAAGTTACTAATTTTTTTAGGCCAGTATACGTTAGATTCTACGAAGACATCTGTTTGCAAATACTTGAATGCTACTGATGTGTTTGGGTGCAGCATTCTCAAGATTCACTGACATACAGTAATAAAGACTTCACGTTAAAATTAAAGATTCTGAGGTTGGTGTTGGTAGAAAGCAAAGCGAAAATCCTTTGCGCCTTGTCCAATCTGGTTTTCACATCCTGAGATGAACCGCCCGTTGTTGTAATAGTGCAATCCAAATAACAAAAAGAAGTTAAATTTTCTACAGGTTGTTGCCGCACAGAAAAAATTTTTACCAACATTTTTTCATTTAATTCAATAATGCTGTTTCAAACTATTTTTTTAATTGTTCCAATTAATTTCCGTTAATTGAAAATAAAAATTAAAATGTTTGTGTGTATATTGCAAATATGAAAACATACACACAAACTTTAAAATATTTTAAATTTTGAAACAATTTTTTAATTGTTTAAATTAACTGTGTGGATTGAAAAAATATTTTAATTTGTGTTAACGTTCTATTTAGCCTCTTTTGCTGGTGGTCACATTTCAATTTAACCTATTGATTAAAACTGAATAGCAAGAAAAGCTCAAACTTACAAACGTGTTAATCAGGCGCGGATCCAGCTTGAGCCTTAGGGGGGGGGGAAATTTTTTATGATGCAAAAAATATTTTGTTTTTAAAAGTTTATTAAAAGCAATTTGTGTATATTATATTAAAAAAACTCAACAATAAGGTTAAATAAAATATTCAATATAAATTAAAATAAACTTATCTTTTTTAAAAAGCAATTTATGATTTCCTTGTGAGGCAAATTTAGATAGTACAGTCTATGTTCAGTTTGTCATTGTTGATCTGAGCCATGTTTTTATTTGACGAAGGGTAGGAAATGTCCTCTCGCTCGTAGCATTACTTACGAGCATTGAAACGAAAATTTGAAATATTTTTCTTAGATTTAGGTAGATATCTTCATCATAGTTTATTAAAGCATCTACAACGTTATCTGATAGATTTTCAGATAATTTCCATGTTTGTTGCCAATGCTACAGTTCAGGCTCAAGTTAAGATGTTAGTAAGTGTTTATCTCGAGTTGTGGTTTTAAAAGTTTTATATCTGTATATGACTTAATTACACTTTGAGTAGAAGTTTTGGTATGTTCAATACATTAAAGATATCTATTAGAAAGGTGTTTTGAGATCTTCTAAAATAAGTTCAATAAGAGAATGAAACCTACAACTCGGTAGAAATCTTCAACATTTTGGATGTAATTATTTCGTTCAAATCTTGTTTTTTAGGTTGGAACCTCGATTTGAACGCAAATAACTTTAACTTTTTTAAAAATCACTTTAAATTGTTCTTCGGCTTTATTTCTTTTTTCTTCAAGGCACATGATTAAAGTTTTGATAAGGCTTGATCCTTTTTGAAGATCTATATCGTGCTTTTGTAAAATGATACTAAGCGGCTGTGTTACAATAAGTATCACACTTAATATGTTTATTCCGCAAATAAATTCAAAAGTTCTAAGTGAGTTCCTTAATATAGGGCTCCACTCCTTTCCACTCAGATATGTTTTCCAAAGCTTCTACTATATGATGTACACTTGTTGCAAAGTGTAAAGCTGAGTCGTGACGGTCCACCCATCTTGTCTCGCATAATTTAGAGAGTTTGGCTCCCAAATACTTTACTAAAAACGTGTTTTGCCTGATTTACGGGAAATAGCAAGGCGTTTGTTTCGCATTTGTCGCGGTTTCCAGAATTTTTTAACAGCTCCATTTTCTGCTGACATCAAACGACACCCATCAGTTCCAACTCCTATACAGTTTTTTAGGTCAAGACTAAAATTTGTCAAAGTTTTAAGAACTGTTGATGATAGTGCCATCGCATCAATTGTCACATCAGCGTCATAACCAATATCCTGTGAAGGCTCTTCAAATGCTTTTACAACAAAGCCAAAACAATTCTTCCCTAACAACTTTTTGTTGTATGTTGAAATATTTTAAAGATAAGGAAATCTGGCTTTTCCCCGACAAATCCTTGCGTTCGTCAAAAATTATCAAATAGGAATTTTTTTCATATAACTCATATATATGTATGTACATAAATATTACAAATACTAAGGCTTTTTAATAATTCAACCGCACGCATTTTCAAGTTAAACGTTTACTCTTTGGTTATACATAGATGGCACCTGCTGGGATTGAATGTAGAATAATAAGTATTTGAATACATTAAACTAGATGTTTCATTGAAAATATCTAATAAATAACTAGTAGGATGAAGATTTGGATACTTATTGAAAATTTGGTTAGAGATTCAATAAAAAAGAAAAAAATACTTATTGAAAATTACGTTAGAGATTCAATAAAAAAAAACAAAAAAAACCTTGCTGGGATTTCCAAAAATTGTGTACATTAAAAAAAGATAATATTAATGGGTATTCTTGTATTATCGAAATAAACAAAACATATTTTTATAATTTACGGGGGGAAATTTCCTTATTTCACCCCCCCTGAATCCGCGCCTGGTGTTAATTGATATGATCAATTTGTTTGCTGTCGGAAAATCAGTACAGAATTTAATTAATAGTACAAATTTCTAACAAACACGTTAATTGAAGTTGGTTTTCCATTTTTTCTGTGCGTAAGAGGAATATGGCTGAGTGGTTGATGCATTTTTGCGCAATGTTTTGGTCTTTTTGAGGTTAATTTTTAGTCGCACTCCTGCATGCGTTTCCTCTTTCGTACGGAGTTTGTCTTGCATGTCAGAGTTTCTGTGAGCAAGAAGGCAAATATCGTTTACGTAACCGAGGTTGCCAGCTTACGCCTCTATTTGTACGTGTTGCATCTGCCATAATGACGTCAAGAACGATATTAAATAATAGAGGTGATAATACACAGCCCTGTTTAGCGCCCTTCCTGACTGCAATTATGGCACCAATTATATTTTCGTGCAGCACTTGGCAATTGGCCTCATGGTGAAGACTCTTTATGAGCACTATTATTATTATCTCCGGGATACCCTTGCACCCTAACGCCACCCCGCTCACATACGGCTGTATGTGAAAGTGTATCGAAAACCTTCGCAATGAGCTTTTGGTCAAATGGAGAACGATTGCTCGATGATTTTTCTCCGGCTATTTACGTGGTTATACCCTCCACCACAATGAGTTGTGAAGAGGGTATACTCAGTTTGTCATTCCGTGTGAAACTTTTTTAACTATTTATCTCAGATCCCATAAGGTATATATATTATAGGTCCTTGAGTAATTTTAAGTCGATTTAGCCATGTCCATCTGTCTGTCCGTCTGTTGAAAACACGATCACTTTCGAAAAACTCAAAAGAAATAAACATTCCTAAGCAGTTTGGGATTAAAATCTAGCAAAATCGGTCCAGTAGGATCGGAGTTATGAATCAAAATGTAGAACCACCACCTAAAAAAAATTGATAATTTTGTTACAAAAACTAACATAAATGGTGGAATAATGCACAGAATTATATAAGATTTTGCGAAAATTCGTGTTATTCTACTGGAAATTACGCTGTAAAATATCTTGAACAATATAGTACGCCTAAAACCCTAACTAACAATGCTATCATATCAAAATTTAGCTCATCACCGTTTAATAGGAAATTTTGTGAAGAACGGTCCATAATTTACCCTAGGCCCCATATAAACCCTACTCTCGGAAAACAGCTTAGTACGCCTAAAACCGTTATTAACAATGCTATCATAATAGAAATTGGTACGTCACAGTCTTATAGGACTAGAAATGGCACTGTGACATTTCGTGAAAATCGGTCCATAATTTACCCTAGGCCCCATATAAAGCCCACTCTGGTAAAATAATTAAATACGTCTAAACTCGTAGCAGATATAGATATTGCTTTAAAATTTCTTCCAGCTTAGCTTCATATGGCCAGAAAAAATGTTATGCAATTTTGTGATATACGGTCCATAATTTACCTTAGATCCCATTTTAGCAGCCTTCTGAAATTCACTGCAAACGCTAAAACTAATTGCACCGCTGTATTGAAATTAATGTTTTTTAATACCAGAAATCACTCTGCAGAATATTGGGATGAATTCCTCTCCTGAAAATCATTTAAGTTCGGCTTAAACTGTTACTAGAGTTTTTTTCCCGGAGTTTTTCGATTCCCGGGACAGCGGGAAATTTTTTTGAATTTCCCGGGATTCCGGGATCCCGCTCCATATAAATAATACACAGTAAATTAAATAAAAGAAATCCTAAAATACTACAAAATTAAATGAAGATTAAAAGAGGAACTTGTATTATTATTACCTTACGGTTTTATATGTAAATTCCGTATTATTATTATGCTCTAGATACAAGATTAAAAATTAAGATAAACATAACAATTTAATTCATAAAACAATAATAAAAACAAACACAAATTGAGGTACTCAAGATATGAGATCAAAAAGTTAATTCATAAAAGAGATAAAATATTTTCAATAAATATATTAACATTTCGTAACGGCTTTGGAAATAACTTTCTGACACATTCAAAGCGCTTAGTAAGTCGTCAAAAAGTATATTGATTATTTTATTTACTAATTACCATGTTTCCGAAAAATTTCGTTCATTTTTTTACCGAGGTTGGATAAATAGTTAAAAGTGCACCGTTGTAAAAGGCTTTTGATTCACAATAAGAAGCATTTTTTTATAAACAGACGGACATGTCTATATCGACTTATAATTATTCATGGAGCCAGAATATGTATGTCAAGGTTCATGCAAAAAATAGCATCAACATCTTGCAAACCTTTTCATTTCATTAGGTCTATCTGTAATCTTTAGGACAATGTGTTTTTCAAATTGTATGTTGTAGTATCTTACACGAGTTTCCAAATTTTTTTTTTATTTCGGTTTCCCCGCACTTCAAGGGTATATAAACCAACACAAATTGAAAAAAATTTGTGTTTATCACCTAATAAACATATCGCTCCTTTATTGCAACATAGTCATATCTCAAAAAATCAAAAATTGTAAGTAATGTAAGCAAAGTGTTCCTTCATGCCTTCTCGTATTTTATCTCAAATTGAACCGAAGTTATAGCAAAATATATCTTTAAATCGGTACATTTTGAAAACTTTAATCGCATTTTGCCAAGTTCATTTGTTTTTGTAGATATGACTATGTTACAATAAAGGAGCTATATGTTTAGGTATCTGCTATTTTAAAGACTTGTCCATGGACAATTAAACTTTACTACCTGCATCTTATTTTGAATTAATGTTCTTTATTAACTTTTCACTTCACTAAATTTATTAATTATCAACTGTTGCACTGCCTATTCTGTTTTAAGTAGATTTATTGCATCAGGAGACATTGATTTACGTATGTACTCACTTCTTGTAATTGATCTAATCGACAACCCATCCACAGATGCTTATTTTAAGAGAATAGAAAACTAAATTTCAAAGTATAAATAGCTGTTTTCTTAAACTATGAGGAATTTTTTATTTCCCGGGATCCCGCATGAAAAATCCCGGGAAAGCGGGAAATATAATTATTGAAATTCCCGGGACGGGAAATCCCGGGAAAAACCCTAACTGTTACGAATAATGATATTTTACTCAAGCTTTTTAAAATTGCCGAAAAAAAAGCATTAAACTTTCTGATTGTTGGTCAATAATTAAATATAGGTTCAAACCGCAACCAATTTTATTGCAGATGTCTGTTTTTATAAAGATAATTATAATAAATAGACATCATACAGATATTACTCCTAAAACATTCGAACTGTCGGTAGAGGGTATTGTTTTATCTTATAGAGCGGGGTAACGTTGCTTAGCATGCTCTATAAGATAAAACAGGTTAGAGTGCTATATTCGGCTGTGCCGAAATTTTGATACCCTCTACCGACACACACAGGGGTGAAATTGCAACAAATGGATTTTAATTGAAAAATTAAAATTTGTTTTTTTGAAAAATATTTAGTAACCGATTACAGTGTAAAAAATTCTACCTCACTACTTAAAATTTCAATGTCATATGTTTTTTACTTGTCAAGCTGCATTGTATTAAATTAAAGTAATTTTTGAGCTATTCGCGCACAATAGTGTTAATTGAAATTCGGTATATTTCGACGCTTAATATATAGTTTTTCGCAAGTCAAAAGTAATACTTTTACTATGGAATCTTTAACCTCAGGTATTTTAGCGTTGTTCTAAAAATAATTGTGTTAACAAAATGAATGGTGTTAGTTGGCGTTAGAATATTAATTAATATATATGTATGAATATTAATATTCAGTAATAACATGTTGCGCGTTTTTGCGCGAAATTTATTATTAAATTAATTGTGAAAATAGTCAATCAAGCAAAGAACACCTGTTCTTGTCTTTTGTTTGCTTTGTCTTCGTTTTCGTTGTTATAATTGTTGTTTTTGTATAAAGTTGGCAACTGTGCGTTACAAAAATTTTGTTAGAACAATTTAGAGTATGTGCTTAGAATACAGCTCGACTTTTTGTTAAGAAGTATCAGTGGTTTAACATGCCTCCAACCTTGCATAAGTTTTTAATACATGGCCCAGAAATCATTTCGCACGCGCTATTCCCGATCGGTGAACTGTCTGGGGAAGCACAGGAAGCCCGAAACAAAGATTTTAAAAACTAC
Source organism: Pollenia angustigena (assembly GCA_930367215.1). Classification (NCBI taxonomy): domain Eukaryota; kingdom Metazoa; phylum Arthropoda; class Insecta; order Diptera; family Polleniidae; genus Pollenia; species Pollenia angustigena. Next base: position 178,548,137 of record OV884057.1, on the reverse strand, counting down.
AGAGAACATTTTTCTCGCAAATGTAGTAGAGAGGATTGCAATTGAGACATATTAAATAGTTTCCTACTAAGTTCAGATCCAATCCTATCTGGTAAAACAAAATTGCCTAAAAAAAAATTCCACCAACTTCCAAAATCAGTTGACGTGGCACCAGAAGGCACAAATCATGTTACAGATGATGACGGGCATATTTTTTAAAATAGCAGGTTAGAAACACATGTCTTATAATAAATATATACAAGCTATATATATTTTTGAACAAAACGCTCACCAGACACATCTGTACACGATCGAACAATTTTAATATCTGCTTTGAGTCCCGAATTTAGTTACATATATGATACAATAATCCCCCCTTCGTCTACATTTAATATTAAAAATAAATTGATTACTATGTAAAAATTTTATTACTTTTTTTCCAAAAAAAAATAAAAAAAATCCAACTGAGCTAGACCTATTTTTTAAAAGGGGACGTGACACCGCCCTATTGCACCTTGGATTTAATTCATACTGTACGATCAACATATATACCAAATCTCATCTTCATACCTCTGATAGTTCATGATATATATCCGTTCTAAGTTTCAGGTTATATGGGCGTGCCACGCCCCTTTATCCAATCATAACCAAGTATATCCAAGGACTATAAGCAGGTCAACAGTACAACATTGGGAAAGCTTCAAGACAATCGGTCTATTACTATGGCCGCTAGAGCGATTTTTAATAGGGGGAGTGGCACCGGCTACTTTTCCAAAAGATGTGTAGCCTATGTCACTCAGTGATAACGTAGCACTCTAATAGTGAAAGAATTTTTAAAATTGGATAAGTAGTTTAATTAATCTCCATTTTTTGCGATTTCACCCCTCTGTGCGACAGTTCGAATGCTTAAGGAGAAATATCAGTATGATGGTCTGGCATTTGGGTACTTTAACAAAGACTTTAACAATGCTGGCGGGCAGGTAACCAGATTTTCAAAATTTTTGGATAATAGGGAGAAGTACTGAGCGCTGATGCTGGCTGACAATTTAAGGTGCTCAGCTGATATTAAATGTTTTTATGGCCTCAACAATTTACGAAAATAGTTTGACTTCAGGAATATATTTTTTATATTTTAATTGATCTTGAGACTTCTTTTAAAGTTCTGCAAAATTTACTTCAATTTTAATCGTGAATTTTTATAAAGTATTACATACATATTTTTAATCACACCAAATTTTTACATTAAATTTTTGGGGTCATTTTTAATATCTTTTACTTTTAACATTTAATTTCACATGCAAAATCATCCCCAACGAAAACATGAAAAATAACTTCAACATGTTCACAAAATGTGTGTTTTTTTTTCTTTTTTCTTTAATCAATTGTAGTGAAGATCGTAAGAAAAGACATTACATATCGAGCCCTTACCGAAAAAAAACTTAAGCGACAAAAATAAAGGAGAAAGTTTTTTTTTAATTTTATTTCATGCTATTGTTTTTGTGTCAATGCTATTCTTAGAATCTTTATCATCATATATCGAGCCCTTACCGAAAAAAGCTTAAGCGACAAAAATATAGGAGAAAGTTATTTTTTTATTTTATTTCATAAAAATTGTGTATGAAGGTTGTCGCTTAAGCTAAAATTGTTTTTGTTATTGTTTTTGTGTCAATGCTATTTAAGACTATGATGCAATTTTTGCCAGTAAATTAATTTATTTCAAAAAAAAAACGGTCGATGAATGAAAAAAAGCAAAATATTTTCAATTTTAAATATTCATAAATGAAATATAAATAACAAATTTTAGAATTCTCATTCAAGAGGAATACCAAAAATTTGTGGTTTTTAGCATTCGAAAAATTCTGAACTCTGAATTATATAGAATAAATAATTTAGAATTTAATTACCTAAATCAGTTTTGTTACTTGATTATATAACCTATCTAAGCTTAAACCACTGTGCAACTAAACTCTTTCTAAAAGCAAAACAAAAAACACTTGACTAATTCCTAAAATGCACACACATAAACAAAAAGCGGAAGGACACATAAAAAAACACTTACACACATAAACAAATTTAAACACAGCTGCAGACAGACAAACTCAATTTCTTTATTTTTTCAATTTTATTTTCGAATGAGTCATCTCCACTTGTTTTTAACTACAACAACAAAATCGTTTTCCATTATTCATCCTTCATCCTACAACCAGAAGTATTTTTTTTTTATCTTTTCTATTTTATTTATTTATTTATTGGGTCACTTTTTTACTGTTTTCTTCACTTTTACATCCTGTCTGTCCTTGTTTTAGGGGTTAAATAAAAGAAATATATTTCAAATCTAATACGAACATAAAGAAGTTGAACAAATACTAAAACACATTTACGAGGAAATCCATCTGGTTCTGTGTACTTTTTAGATGTGACCCAGATAAAAGAATTTTTCTACGGTTGCTACTTCTTTTGAAAGTCCGTCCTTTTAATGTCTGCCTTACTTTATTTGTAAGTGTGGAAATGTGTGTGTGTTTTTTTTTTCTTTTTTTGTTTTTTGTGTAGTTGTAGATGTCTGTCATCTTATTAAGAATTAAGGCTATTGCTTTAGTTTGATTTATCGGTTTCTCTTTTCCCTTAGCGGATGTTTTATCTCTTATACACTTTTTACCTTATCACAATGTCTATTGTTATTATCAGTTAAAATTTAACTGTTGTTTGTTAATCGTGGTAAAATGTTATTTGTATAAATTTTTATTTAGCCAAATGAAATGAAAAAAAATAAATAGAATCCAATAAAACACCGTATGTTTTTATCATTTGAAATACGTACATAGAGATGTAAATAAAAATAAAAAATAAATAAAGTTAGGTCGGGAGTACCCCCGCTTAAAACGTGTAGAGTTAGAGTTATAAAGTGTGCACAGCTGTTTGTCAGGTGTTTTTTTTTTTTTTTTTTTTAAGCGTATCTAGAGATAGAGGCCAACCTTTTGTTGTTAAAGAGTATCTACACGAGCATCCGTTCTTTTTTCTTTAATTGTTTGTTTTTTATTTAAACTAATTATTTGATTTCTAGAGATTTTAAGGGGTAATATAGAAATACAAACTTAGTTAAGATATGTATTTAATTGTAGTTTATTTAGAAATTTGTTATTAAATTATTGTTTAACTGGATAGTATTTAATAAGCAAACTTCCCTATATGTATTCAAATGTTGTGTACCAAAAACTGCTGCTTTATATTAAGGTTAGGTTTTATTTAGAGCCGCAATCAGCCATATCGCTTGTGGGTTCAGTAATTGGTTCCCGTGGTGTTACCATGTGTCATTGTATCGAAGACGCCCTATATTACTTGGCTGCTATCAGTTTATTCAATAAAGAAGTGGATCCGAACAAAATCATTATAAAAGATACTGGTTTTGTCTCTATGGATGCACTGCCAAACAGTTCGGGTCTTAAATCTCCGAATGCCGGAAAATTACAGAAAATATGTTTCGTTGAATCCTCTTCTTCCTCGTTATCGCAACTTCTGCAAAGGGAAGCCCTACCTACCCTCTAAGAGTATTCCCGAATTGGCTAAGTTATAACCACAATTCGAATCCTGAGGTGAAGTTTGGATAGCGGTACCAGTGCCCATGTTCTGTAACTCTCGCGTCGAGAAACTTTTCGATTGAAATGTGTGAAATTAAACAAAAATGCCATGTATTGAAACAAACAGCTGTTTTTCTCACTAAACTGTGTCTGTAGCTTTTTTTGGCGAGCACTAGCTGCCTCGTAAGGAAATTACTCGCCAATTAACAGAAAAAGTGTCTTTGTAACATTTTTGTGAGAAAAGTTCCCGCTTTGAACTGTCAAATAAACTTACGAATAAAAATGAGGGGAAACATTTTTAACACTAAAAAAACAAAAATGCAAAATGCAAAAAATAATAATAATAATATTTTGTTCTAGGCAAATTTTTTTATTGTTTAATTATTTTGCTTTTAACATTCTTATAAAATAATACCAATTTCTTCGAAGCTCGTTTGCAAAAAAACAAACATTAAGTCGCACTTTACATTATTTGGTGTTGCTGATAGTTGTATTTTCGCCGAGGTCGTTGAAAATGTTTAAATTTTAGTAAATTTTGGTCGCCGTAAGCGATATGTGTGACTGTCGTTCTCAACGTTTGCAATGTCACATCGGCTTCGAGTGCACTATTATGACATTTATAACGTAACGACGTAATCTCTTTGAATAGTTTTCGACATGTTTCACAGACACTCTTTTTTCTCGCTTTTCGAGAAAAGATGGAATATTTTGTTTCACATATTTTCGATGCGAGTTCTCATTAAAGTTACAGAACATGGGTACAGCTTTATACATATCTAAAATTCCAGCAAATTTGTTGCTGTGTGAACCCTTAAGCAAATTTCTAATAATTATTTAGAAAAACTCAAATAAGAAAGCTTAGTACACAGTATTTTGATAGTGCACCTATACTTTTACAGGAAACCACAACCTACAAAATTTTGTGATAAGAGGTTTACTTTATAAAACAAATTTATATTTAAAGGATATCCTTTAACTCCTGATGGACCACTAAAAAGCGCTAGTTGCTTCTATTTTTGACTAGTTTTTCCAGTTCATTCCAGGGCTTATCCATTTGATTTGTTTCGGCATTGGTGCTGCTTCGACATGATGCTCTTGGTCGTCCATGGTTCCTATTCTCTAGGGCGTTTCACCACAGTGCTTCCCTGTTTCCTTTACGTTCTTTCTAAGGATTTAGGCTATCCGTCGCCATTTTTGTCTTCTGATTTCAAAACCGATTGGTATTTCATCTGCTGTGGCAAATAGTTGTTTGGGCCAACAAATTTTTTTTAATTTTTTGATGGCAGCGGTTAGTGAAATGTTACAGTTTTCTGTCTTATGCTGATGTTAACCCATATAATAAAATCGAAATTTTAAGCTTAGTTTTAACTAAGCCCGCGTCGCTCTACGTTTGTCTGCAGGAGACTAGAGTCTCTGGCGGAAATCGAACCCGCAACCTCAGCTCTGATAAACTTGTTTAATACAAGCTAGCCTACTGGGGCACCCGAAGAAGGTGCCTCTGGCTTTATTTACGCGGGAAGTAACTTCGTCCGTAGTGCACTTGGCCTTATCATACTTCCCAGTTAGCAACATTGTTTTGTTTGTTTAATGGATACCAGGAAGAAAAGCGGATACATTAAGCATCCCTGTTTTACCCCGTTCTGGGGTTCGGCATTTGAAGCCGTTGTAATGGGCTTTGATAAGGTTGATAATCTTTGTAGGGATATGGTTGAGTGTTTACTTTGATAAACGATAATGGCTGAATTGTACCCCTTTATGAATATGAATGTCTGGTATTTACGATAGTCAATTTAAGGTATTTTGAGAAGGGGGAATTATATGGTCCATTATGAACGTTTTACCCAAAAAATTCGTAATTAAGTTTTAAGTTCCATTATCTTTATTTGTGCTGAGTTTTACAAACATTTAGAAGTAAAAGTGATTTTCAATAGAGGGGCTTATATGGGAGCTACGATCTATGGAGTTTTATGTCGATATGAGTATAAGAGTTTGACATTTATGACAGATAGAGGTACTATCGATAGAAGTGGGGCATAAATAGGGACAATGGGCTACTACAGTTCAAAGTTAGCGCATTCTAAATATTAATTACCCTTTACACTTTCATAAATGTTATGTTGTATTTGGTAACGTGTTAAAAATCTTTCCCAATTTCTTCTCCATGTATGCTTTTCATACATAATATGGTTGCTGCAAGAGAATCAATTTAAATGGCAACAATATTTTAATGAACAAGTCCGCCATATAAGAGGCTCCTACTGTTTTTACATCCACACCAATTGTGGAGAGGGTATTATGCGTTTGTGCTGATGTGTGCTACACCTAAAATATTGGTCGTAGACTTACATTTTAGCATAACTAAGCACTGAGAATCACTATTTAATCGAACTAACGATGTCCGTTCAAACGACTGGCAGGCTGGCTGTTCATTTTATCCTTGTGTGCAAAGTATAGGTCACAATGTTAGAGATAATTTTATCAAATTTTTTATATAGTCCAAAACTTCACATAGCCCATACAAGCGTCTTTCCGGAATAGGGGCTTTGTGCATATAAACCATATTGTTTTGTTGGTATTTAAATTTGGTCAAAACTTTCTTAATTTTCTTGAAATCGGTCAATATTTGACAATAGCTCCCATTCAAATACCACTCCTGAAAATAGTTTTTAATGAAATAAAATTTTTCGTTTTAACTTTGGCATTTATAGTCGGATCTTAAAATGATATATCAAAGTATTTGTCTCGAGAAGATCAATGTTTTGCTTTAAAAGCCCTTAAACAGTAGTATGCATATATCACTAGAATTAAAGGTATACAACTTTTGAATTTTACACAGGTCTAAGAGCTAACTCCTTAATTATTCTAACTGTTATGTATATATGTTATATGTTATGTATATATTTATAGTTGCTCGCTTTTTATATAAGTTTGAACGATGTCCGTCAGTTTGTTCTTTCGTGTGTATGTTGAAATGGATTTTCCGAAGACCCTAAATATGATGAGTACTGGGTTGTATATATTTAAATCTAGTCCAGAATAGTTTGCTACTGAAATTTAGCCAGATCGGTCCATAAATGGCTCACAAGCTTCTGGAAAGCTATCTAACAGTAGTAAGGTCGCAAGATAAATACTCCCCCCTCAAGAAAATTACTGCCGGTGTCCCCCAAGGCAGCATATTAGGACCGCTACTATATATAATATACACAGCGGATATGCCAACAAACCTGAGCACGCATACCTCTACATTTGCAGACGACACAGTTTTTATTAGCGTTAACCATGACCCAAAAGTCGCATCGCAAAATCTACAGTCTCACATCAACGAACTAGAGGCCTGGTTGGACAAATGGAACGTAAAGGTTAATCCGGCTAAATGTGTTCACTTAACTATCACTCTCGGAAGACAAACGTGTCAGAAGTCAAAATAAATAACGTCAGGGTTCTGGTAGAAAATTATGTCAAATACTTGGGAATTTATATAGATATACGATTGACGTGGTCACGTCATATTGAAGCGAAAATAACAGCTATGAAACTTAAAGCTGCTCAACTACATTGGCTAATCGGTCGAAACTCAAACTTGTCTTTCGACAGCAAAATTCTCTTATACAAGTCCATCATAAAACCAATATGGACATATGGCATCCAATTATACGGTACTGCATGCGCATCAAACATCCAAAAGCTTCAAAGAAGACACTCTAGAATATTACGACAAATCGTCTGCGCCCCATGGTATATACGTAATGATATTATCCATAGAGATCTCAACGTCCCCACTATCCAGGAGGAAATTAAAAAAAAATTCAATTAGCTACATAGATAAACTAATGGCCCACCCTAACTACCTCGCTCGGGGTCTGCTTCAGTTCGAAGGTCACCAGAGGCTAAAAAGAACCGATACTTTGAGCCTAACTAGAAGACAGTCTTAAAATTTTAATACAGCAGTTAGTGGTTACATTGGTAACAACTAATAAACAACAAGTAGAATTAAGATTTGAATACATATTGTAAATTTCGATAAGAAAGATTCAATGATAAAAATAAATTTTATAAAAAAAAAAAAAGAAAAAAAATTAATCTGAAAAATGTAAGGAATAAAACTGTTACAAAAAAGCTTTATAAAATACATATATGAAATTTAGCTCATAGAATAACTTCGAAAAATGAAAAATTAATCTCTCTAAAGTTAACAAGTTCATCTCAAAACATCATAAATTTCAAACATATCAAATAGAATTTCCCCTGGATTTTACTTAACATATTGCCGCAAGTCATAATAAATAAATTTTTTACTGTAGTCCACGATACCAATAAATAATTAAAAAATAATTGTTTATTTTATAGTGAAAAAAAAACAAAATAATTGAAAAAAAATAAATGTTGGTTGCATAAACTAATTGAAATTATTTGGAATTTTATAAAATAAAAACTGTGTCTATTGAATAATTGTTTATTGAACAATTTTATAATTAATTTATACACTTTAATCATTGTCAATATTGCAAAATAAAACTGATTAATAAGAAAAAACTTATAAAAAAAACTTTAATTCACTGTTATAGCCAGGATTAGAAGTGTTTGAATATGAAAATGTTGTAAATTATTAAACTGTAGATACAACAAAAAAAACAAGTTCATACCATTATAAAAAAAAAATAAACAGATGTATTGAATGTCAGACTCACGAGTTATAATTTAGCAATTAATTTAACATCATCGTGTAATAAATGTACAATACACAGAGAGAAAAACGTGTTTGTTTATGTTGAATCTTAATGCCTCCTTAACAAAAGAGCTCACAAAATGTTTTTCCATACACTGTGATTTTGTCTTTGAAAGCTACGCAAAGAATTAAGTTTACATTCGTGCTGTGTAAGTGAATAATACCTCAGTAATATGAATGAAGATGAATATCGATGAACAGTGTGACAAAACGTATACCTTTCCTTGGCGAAAAGTTTTGACACCTCCCTACTTGGCGGATTAATTTTTTAATTTTTTAATTTCATGAAAAAAATTACATCGAAATTTGTTTCCTTTTCCCTAAAAAATTTAAGTATGGGAAAGAGAAAAATATCGAGAGAGGGAAAGCTTTGCGAACATACTCTCTTCGAAAAGACATAAAGAGACTTAAATGACTTTTTCCATTCCCGGAAATGAAGAAATCTTTTCTATTATATCCGGGAATTCCCGGAAAACTTTAAATTTGTTTAAAAAAAAAGTACATATCGCACGCTAAATCATAAATAGTCGAAACTCAAAATTCACCAAAATTAAGCAGAGACAAAAACATGCTTTACCAAATGAATACCTCGATAGCTGGTGGTGAACCTGGGGTAGGTTAAAACTATAAGCGCTCTGGCGGCGCGATGTTTGCACAGGCGCTTGCTGCGATGCGATGTGACAACCACTTGTCCTCTGTCGTGGATGGAGTTGACTATGGGGGTTAGTTTTGACGTTATGCGCCTTTTAGCAAGTTTTCTCCTGCAGGTGCTGTAGCTGAAAAATGGGTCAAATGCCTCTTTTGTTCCCTTTTGAAATAAAACACTGTTGGGTTTGTTCGATTTTGCGAATGTATAGTGTCGCTTTATTCGCACTTTTTCACGTTAAAATTTATTTCGAATTTGAAGTCCATTTTCTCAACTCAAACCCCGCAGTTTCTTATATACCAATTAATTGGTCACGTGCCTCTATCGCATCCCACTAGAGCATCACCAACGTACATGGACTCACGTAAAATTCGCACACCAAGGGGAAACGTTTCTCTTCGCTATAAGCTAACTGAATGAGTGTTCTTAGGTCCGAAACTGGAGCACAATTTACGCCAAACGTAACCGTTTTCAGTTGATAATCTGTACTCTCAGTAAATACGAAAAACGATTTTCTGGAATTGTCTATGTCCATTTTAACAAAAATTTGCCGGTACATTTTTGTTATGTCCGCATTAAAAACAAACTAAAATTATCTCAATTTAAGGATTAAAACCACTAAATCAGTTTGCAAAGCTGGGCCAGTGTACAACAAGTCATTGAGACTTTTTCCATTTGAAGAAGCACTTGATGCGTTAAAAACCACCCTTAGCTTTGTTGTTGTACTTTCTGGCTTAAAACGCCATGATGTGGTAAATAATAACCTGGAACCCTGAAGGGCTTTCAACCCTTTCCACATGCCCCAGCGTTAAATACTCTTTCAGGACCTCATCATACTGAACCTTGCGCTCATGATTGCGTAATAATGATTTCTATAAGGACCTAGCAAATCGAATTCATTTTTAAATTGAAGACTCACTACGTATCTTCCCTCAGAGTTCCTTACAGTAGTGGAGCTATAGATCTCCTCGCATTTTTATCCTCATCTGATAAAACTACATTTTGAGACCCTTCCTCTAACTCCCAAAACTTTGACAACTTGTCACAAATAGAAACCTTTGTCAAATGAGACCTTCCTACTATTCGTGTGGAAGCCCCCATAGGCGTTGGACCCGTGACAATCCAGCCGAAAATGGTTTCTTGAGCCACCAATGATTAAAAAATACCATGTTTACCTCCACCACGGAGAATTGAGGGATACAGAAACTGTCTGGGAGCTCATTACTTCCAAGGTCTCGGGGAAATCTCTGGGATTGGATTAATGAGACTCCTGGCATTCGTCAAGAGAGTGTGGGGTACTCAGAGTATCATCACATCGGAATGATCTTTTTCTAACTTTCTTCTGCGGGTTATCGTACAACGTGGTGACGCTAGGGACCTATTTGGTCTATGCGGGGTCTTTGTGACCGGCCATTCTAACCTAACCTAACCATAACGGTATTTTTCGAGTAAAAACAGAAAGTGACACAAACGAAATTTTCGTGATTGTTAGAAATTCGATTTGTGAACTGTACCCACGTTGTGTAACTTTGGTGAGAACTTTTTACATCGCAAAGATGTAAAACAAAATATTCCATCGTTTCTCAAAAAGTGTGTCTGTAACTCATATCAAAAACTAACAAAAGCGATTACGTCATTACGTTAAAAATGTCATAATAATCCACTCAAAGCCGATGTGAAATTGCAGACGTTTAGAACGCCAGTCACACATATCGTGAGAAAAAAGTGTGTATGTAACTCATGTCGAAAACTATCAAAAGCAATTACGTAGTAACGTTATAAATGTCATAATATTTCACTCGAAGCCAATGTGAAATTGCATACGTTGAGAACGCCAGTCACACATTTCGTGAGAAACAGTGTTTCTGTAAGTCATATCGAAAACTACCAAAAGCGAATGTAATATTATTCCACTCGAATCCGATGTGAAATTGCAGACGTTGAGAACACCAGTCGCACATATCGTGAGAACAAAGTGTGGCTGTAACTCATGTCGAAAACTATCAAAAGCGATTACGTCGTAACGTTATAAATGTCATAATATTCCACCTGAAGCCAATGTGAAATTGCATACGTTGAGAACGCCAGTCACACATGTCGTGAGAATCTGTGTATCTGTAACTCACATCGAAAACTACCAAAAGCGATTACGTCGTTACGTTATAAACGTCATAATATTCCACTCGAATCCGATGTGAAATTGCAGACGTTGAGGACACCAGTCGCACATATCGTGAGAAAAAAAATGTCTGTAACTCATGTCGAAAACTATAAAAAGCGATTACGTCGTCACGTTATAAATGTCATAATATTCCACTCGAATCCGATGTGAAATTGCAGATGTTGAGAACACCAGTCGCACATATCGTGAGAAAAAAGTGTATCTGTTACTCATATCGAAAACTACAAAAAGCGATTACGTCGTTACGTTATAAATATCATTGTATTCCTCTCGAAGCCGATGTGAAATTGCAGACGTTGAGAACGCCAGTCACAAATATCTTAAGAAAAAAGTGTGGCTGTAACTCATGTCGAAAACTATCAAAAGCGATAACGTCGATGTAAAATTGCAGACGCCCAGAATATGCTGCCATTCATACCAGCTGTAGTAGTAAAAAACTATTTTACAAATTGACTGAAAGCCCAGATCTTTAGTCCCCTGATTAACGTTTGTTTTGTTCGATACAACACCAACTTTGATTTACTTTAGTCGGATGTTTAAACAATTGCCTCAAATGATAAGAAACTACTTTGGCGCGGAATGATAACATGAGAAAGCGTTTTAACCAACCAACATTAGTTCTATTCTCTCAGTGCATAATATATTATTATTATTTTTAATATAACCTAACTGTCTGTCTGCTATTGAACTAACTGACTCCTCTAGCTGCTAACTTTTAATTTAAAATCTATCTAGACACCCAGGTAATTTAGTGTAAAATAGTCGTGTCTTGTTTTTTATTAGTTCTACTATTTTGTATTGATTTTTTCTGTTTTTTGCATTTCTTGGAAACTGTTTATCTGGCGATTATAATAAAAAATGACTTTTGATTTCATTTGTTACGTTATTAATTGAAACATATTTTTTTATTTTTCTATCGACTGTCAATAATTGTTGCTGTGATATTGAAATTGTAGAAAATGGAGAGTGTAAAGCCAAACGATTGCAGCAGATGCAGTAAATAATTATTACAGTAGAATCTTTTAACTGCTGGTAAGTAAATTAAGTAATTAGCCGGAAATGCATTAAATAACGTTTATATATATACATATCGTCCATACAGATGCTGGGTTGTCTTATCGTCAGAGACAAGCATAGAGGCAGGATGTATAGTATAACTTGTCCCCAATTGAATTTTAATAAAATTCATATGTTGCCATATTTCCCTTTCTCTGGATAAAGTCAAAGTTAAGCTGAACCATTAAAAGATTTTTGATTTCTCTTGGCAGGAACTTTTTATAATGTGAATAAAAGCCAAATGATTATCATAAAACTTCAACTGAATTACTAAGTGCAGAAAAACACTACTGACATTTACTTCATGTACCTTATTTGATTATTGCTAAGAAACCAGTGTGAAAAGTATAATTAAAGGCAACGAGCTAAGAACAAAAAACTTGAATTGAAAATAATTAACTACACTGTTTTAATGGATTACTTCAAAATGACTTTTTTAAAGTAGTTCCCTTTCTGGACTTAGCGATTTAATTGCAAGCGTGAATATAACTTAGAATCATTTATTTTGTATTGTATTTGCTATTATACTGTGTTGAAAACAAACTACAAAAATTTCAATAAATAAACCATTAAAGATATTTTAATTTATTACGAAATAAAACTGAAACTTTTATTATTGTTTACTGATAAAATTATGTGGGAAAATTCCCAAATAAAAAATTTTTCCGGTCGTAAGATCAACAGAAGAGTTAAAATTCCTTTATTATACTGTGCCGAAAATTTCAGAATTTATTTTTTCTCCGAGACTTAAAATAACAGTTGGGTTGTCCACCAAAGGCGGATAATCAGGGTTTATGGTTATGTAGCTATATAAGCAGCATCAAAATTTATTGAAAAGAAAAATTTATGTAAAAGTATTTTGTTGTTGTGAATATAACTAAAGGCTAGATAGCACTGTTATACTTGGTATTAATACATGTCAAATACTCAAGTAATATGACAAAGTGTGATAGTGTGAATGCAATGTGTCACGAAAATGACAAGTATTATGAACAAAGGTTTACGTCCCATACGACTTTATCGTTTTTGAAAAATTTCTAAACAACACTTTTTATTGGATCAGTGAGTGTGAGTGTTTATATGTTGTGTGATGGTGTGAACACGAACCTTCATGTTAAATTAGATTTTTTGACAGTCGCAACAAAACTCATTAGATTTCTATCTCACAAAGTTTTATGGAATACGTTAGACTTGTGAGATAGTGTAAACTAGCTTTAAATAACCATATAAACTGATAACAAGCCTTCCGTGAACAACCCAAGTATAATCTCCCTTAACGAACACCTCTTTAAAGCGAATTTCTTTTTTCGTTGGACACTGTTGTGACTGCAATGATTCCTTTAATGACCGGGTTAGCATCCTCCACCGTCGGATGTGCCGAATCTTTTATAAACCTTCCCCGTGGGTAAGAATATTTCAGGAGTGCGCTTTATATTGGATATTTTAATTATGAACCAATCTTATAAAAACTGACCTCATTGTATTATAACGCGTTACGTTCTAAGCAGGGCTGTTGAGTCGTCAAGAAATAGTTCAAACTCCGACTGCGTACGATTTGTGTTTTATTGTGAGTTTTTGGTTTTATTGTGATGGATATAAAAACTTTTTTGTTTTTCGTTTGTTTTACTTTTATTTAGTAATTTTTTTTTTTTTTTTTTTTTTAGGCGCAAAATTGTTAACAACAGCTGACTTTAATTATTGAAAATCAGTGTTGTTATCGCTTATTGGAATTCAGTGTAAAACGTAGCTATTATTTTGTTCCATTGTAATTTAGAAAAATGTATCACTTTGTAATGGTGCGTGTAACCTGATAAATATATCACACAATTATAATGCATTATTATATTTTAGAAAAGAAAACACAATAAGTTTGTCGTTTCGTGTGAAACTGTTTATATCTTCATGTTAGATCCTATAAAGTATATATACTTATATATTCTGGGTCCTTGAGAAATTTTAAGTCGATTTAGTCACAATCACTTTCGAGAAACTCAAACTAAAAGAACAATTATGGTGTAAAATTGTTTGTTGTTATCCTAAGCAGTTTGTGATGGAAGTCCAGCAAAATCGGTAGAATAAGTAGAATAAGATATGGAACTACCGCCCTAAAATATTTAAAAATTTTGTTAGAACAACCAAAATAAATGGTAGCGGAATGCACATATTGATATAAAACCTTGTAAAGTTATGATATCACCAGATATAATGCCACTAATAAGATCAGTACATATTTTACCATAGGCCGCATATATAGCCCACTCTCGGAAAGCACTTAAGTACGCATAAAACCATAAATAATAACGGCCCACTGTTAAATTTCGTAAATATCGGTCTATAATATACAATAGGCCCCATATAGAGCCCACTCTCGAAAAACACTTAAACCGTAAAGGTGGAAGTACATAACACGCGTTAGTGCGCGCGCGCTCTGTCGTCTTCTGTCAAAAAAAGTTAAACTAGTGCATTTTCATAGAATAAGCTACATGCAAAATATTTCGACGCGTTTGCGCCGGAAAGTTGGTTAACTTTGAACTTTTTAACGCGTTGAGTATTTTTGACAAGTAATCAGCTGACAATAAAAATAATAATTTAACAAATTTCTGAATCATGAAAGAAAAACTCATTGAAGAGCTTAAAAAACATACAATATTTATATAAAAAGAATAAATTCAATAAAATAACAAAATCTTTATATACATTCGAACCCGTTTTCAATGCACAAATAAGTAAACAAATAAAAAACAGCTGACAGGAATGGCTTTTGTAACGCGTGTTGTGTAACTTGCAATTTTTTACGCGCTAAAGTTTTTAAACGCACGATACTCGTCGACGAACTAACGCTTTCGATATAATCGCTTTATTTGCGATTATATCGAAAGCGGCAAAAGGCAAGTTTTTCAGGAAGGCTTTATTTTTTTTTTTCTTAATTATTGAAGCGCTTTATTTGGTCTTATGTTATGCATTTATTTATTTTTAAACTTAAAATGGCGCATTCGATAGTTTTCAAGAACATGCTGAGATGTAATCGCTTACGATATAATCGCAAAAAGAGTCTGATATATCATCCTAAATGAATATTAACAAAGTTTTGCACGGAATGACAAACTAAGTATGCCATATTTTATTAGTAGTGATGGAGATCATAATAAAGTGACTGTAATAAAACAATCAATCACTTTGTTAAACGCATATGACACTTAAAAGTACTCAAGTCTTTCATGTCCACTTAGAGAATGTGAAAATCCTAACAAAGTTTATTTATGCGCCCAAATCAATTAACAGTATCAAAATAATCCTCAAGTTGTCTATTAAGATAATATTTTTGCAATTCCCCTGTACTTTTCCACCTTACGCGTGTTTTCGAAACAATTTTTTGCACCCCAATCGAGCAACCCCGTGACAAGACTCAAGATGATTTTTACCTTAATCTCCTTCACTTGACGCCTTTTTTTATTTTAATATTTATTTTTTATGGTATAGATTTTTATCTGTCTTTTTTTTTTGTGCTAAATTCTTACGACAATTATAAATAAATTTGCAAATGTTAATTAAACAACAACTAAATAAAAATAAAACGGGCTATTTTTAAGCACACGTTTTGTATTTTTAGCAAGTTTTGTATAATTAACATACATTTTTTAATAAACAGGCGTCAGGTAAAACAAACGAACAGAAAACGAGCCAGTCGATCAACAAAACAAATGTAAATAGATTTCAAAGTTTATAAAGCAAAAAAAATTACTTATATTTTTAGCATGGCGAAGCATCGTTGCTTAAAACTATTATTATACTTGCTTTTTACTACGCATTTCGACCTTTGCTGTGAAATTTGCAATGCCACAAAATCAGATTAGAAATCATAATAAAACTCAAAAAAAAAACAGCAATATTTTATACGCTTAAGCAAATATTAAAATTCTTTAATTGTTTAAGATCACAAGCAATTCTTCATTCGTTTTTTTCGCAAACATTTGTTGGTACTTCATGCAAAAAATTGCTTTAAAAAATGGGTCATTTAAAAAGTTTTTATGGCTGTTATTGGTATTATTCTTGTCAGGTGGGAAATGATCTATTTATTTGCTTTTTATTATATGTGTTTTTTTAGAAACACAAGCCACAATAATATTAGCAACAACAACAACATTATGCTACAATAATTAAGTAGATCATATGAGCGACGTTTATTGAAGTATAATTTTAATTATTGTATTTTTTTTTTTTAATTGTCTAAAAACGTGTTAATTTTTAATGTGAAATTTTAAAGCATGGCAGATAAAATAGGACAACATTTTAAATATGACATAAATACAGATTATTAAAAACAAAAAAGAAAGACGTATTTAAATTGATGAGAAAAAAAGTTGATTAAAAAATCCCGGACTTTACAATTAACAAGTTTTCATGCACTGCACCCTGACAGGTGTAGCTTTGTTAGAACTTCTCGAATCTTTGGTTTCAGTTTCGCTGTATTTTTGATACCCTCCAGATAACGAAGATCGTATGGCATGTTGAATATCTTGATTTCGTCTTTCCCATCTTTCTACATGCTAAGAAAAAAATATAATTTGTGTTTGGATTTTAACAATGTCAATGTTTCTAGGTAACCATATTAAAGTTAAACATCCCTGAATTTTTCAATTAATCTCTTCACAGTTGATGAAGTTTAAACACTATTCCGAACATATTTTGAAATGTTCGAACTGCAGTCGCCAAGACTTCATTACTTTTGAAATATTGTCCAATAATGAAGATACGATGGTCCCAGCGCTGCCAGACATGGGGATTTATTCCGAAAGTGGGGATTTCATACTAGCAAAAAGGACAAAGAAAGTCATTTGGGATTTTTGGGGATTTAAAAAAAATTTCGGGGATCTTTTTGGGGATTTTACAAATTTTTAATATATTTTCCCTTTTTTATTATTTACGCTTATTTTTCTTTGATTCGTCAATCGAAAAACAGTACAAAACTTTTATCTTACTTTTGTCAACACCGAATACGGTGTAAAGGGTCCTAATTAAGATTACCATTTTTGTTGAGTGTGTAAAAGGTACTTAATAAGCTTATGTTGTTATTCTTGAGTGAGTGTTTTGAAAAAGGAGAATTTTAAACAAAGAATCCAAAACCGTTGACAACACATACAAAAAGACAACTTTTAAGGAAAAATGTGTTCCCCAAAATTAAGTACGTATATATATGAGGGGCTTAAAGCACAAGGGGCTTAAGTGCCTTTTTCTAAAATTTAGTTTACATATGGAATTATAGGTGAAGTTCGGAGAAGTTGTTCAGGGCACAAGAAGTGAATGTCGGATTCTCATCCGCACGCTATATATGGTGAACAATTCGAGCACTTGACATTAAAATACCTGCTTGGCTTGGAGCACAAGCGAAACAACCGCTTTCGTCTCATTATTTAACATAAGTCACTTGAACCCCTTGTGCTTTTAGTCCCTCATATGAAAGACAATATAATAAAGTTTGGGAAAAACAATGCATCGAAGTATTAAATAAATGACGGATATACGAATTTGTATTGTTGAATTTAAGGATGGCTAAACCCGTTTGAACAGGCTCCAAATTCTTATAAATTGGCCCAGTTTCCTTGAAAAACCGCGTGTTGTTCTGCTTGTAGTTCCTCACTGAAATCGCATAAAAAGAATTAAAAAAATACGCCGGAACCAGTCGCTACTAACAAAATAAAGAATTTTTTACTTAACATTTTTATTTGGGGATTTTATAATATTATTTTTTCTCGTATTTTTTAAAAAGGCGACATGAAATAACCCTCAAAATATAACCCCCCAATAAAATAACGAAATATCCCCCCAAAAGTTTGTACAGAGAACAACAAAAACGATTTTTGGGGAACACCGGCTTCGATAAATAAAGCTACCCTATATAACCGGCCTTCGGCCGTGCGCAATAACTTTTTCTCAATGGTATACTAAACACCGGCTTCGCTAACTAAAGCTTCTCTGCGTAGCCGGGTCGAGTCAGTATTTTTATACTATAGAGGAGAAAATCCTGGCGCTATGCAGAGAAGCTTTAGTTAGCGAAGCCGGTGTTTGTTATACCATAGAGAAAAAAGTCATAGCGCCCGGCCAAAGGCCGGCTACGCAGAAAAGCCTTAGTTGGCGAAGCTTGTGTTTGGTGTATCATATCATGATGTCTATCACGTGATTCTTTAAAGCAAAACTGTAAAATTAATTGTATATATTGGGCTCTTATTTCATTTTAGAAATTGGGGTTTTATTTCATATTTTATTTCATTTATGTTTGGGGCGTTATTTCATTTCGTTGGGGGCTAATTTCATTTTCATAATTGGGGCTTTATTGCATATGAAATAAGACCCCACGTTTGGTGGGTTATATTTTGGGGGGTTATTTCATGCCGCCTTTCAAAAACAATTTTGTAGGGGGATGTAAGAAAAGATAAACTCACTGTTTATTGTTGGTGTTTTTGTTTAAGCTTTGATATTGTTACAACTAAGACTTAGAGTGTTTATAATTCTTATTCGCTTTAGGGTTTTATTTGTTTAATATTTTTGGCTTTTCTAAAATCTTTGGAAAAGGTTTCCTGATGAGCTGGCCTTAGCAACCAGTGAAATGCGCATAGAAGCTAGCTTTCCCTCAACAATAAATTTCAGTGTATTTATCAAACATGATAAATTGGGAATTAAGCACGTCATACGGAAATCGTATTTATAATAAACTTTGTATTCCCGAAAATAACTTTGATAATTTTGATTTTAGTTAAACTGTTAATTTTTAATTTTTGATATTCTTTAATTAGGCTTGAGTTCATCAAATTTAATGTTCATTAAATTATTTTCACTGAAGGAAGGAGCTTGGAATTTTTATTAAGATTTATTGATAATTTTTGTTGGCTGAGCGGGGATTTGAACCCGGGTTGATCTTTACATGTTTCAAGAATCACCACATTCTATCGTCGGAACATCTTTGCACCACTGCGGTGCCCGTTAGCCAACAGTCAAACATCAATATTTAACCAGTAGTACTGGTGGTTCGAAATTTGCGGTTATTATCACTTAAATTTCAAATTACTTGTTGCCTCCTTTCCTCTGTTTTTTTCGTATTCTTTCTGTTTAAAAAAAAAATTTAAATTTGGTTAGAAAAAAACACAAGAAAGAACTTTAACTTTTTAAGGTTTTGTTTTTTAATTTGGGGATTTTTGGGGATTTATTTTTTGGGGAGAAGGCAAAAAATACCTGACAGCCCTGGCTGGTCTATCGTATAACGCTCCATTTTTACTTACCCTAAACTGTTAGCTGTCGATTTTGTCAGGCTGCCAACACTTTGCTGCGCAAATGGTAATAAATTCAAATTTTTCGTTTATCTTGGGACACCCTTCATAAGCTTCCTTCATTTTTCCGCGACGAGCTGTACTAAAGGGGGTTTTTTTAAGTGTCTTTACTTTGAGTTGGCATCACTGCATTATTTGTGCACCCATTTCATAGCTAACCTGAGCAATGCGTGTAAATTATTGAAATTTTTTATCAAAATAATTCGGCGAATGGGCTGAAGCACAAATTGATATAGATTTTAAATTTCCATTCAAAAAATTATTTTCCAATGAAGCCCATTTCTGGTTGAGAGGGTGAGGAGAATCCACAAGCTTTTGTCGAAACACCATTACATTCACAGTCAATTACTGTTTGGTGCGCTTTATGGGCAGGCCGAGTCATTGGTCCATAAGTCTTCAAAAACGATGATGGTCCGAATGCGAAAAGTTGTTGAAAATTGGTTTTCCAGATTGCGCCTTCTACGCCACAGGGCAGAAATCATATTAAAACATTAATTTCATAAAATTTTCTTTCCAATAAAGCCCGTTTCATTGATATTTAAAATATATTGCCTTGCTTTATAATGATTTAATTTGTGTCACCCTATAAAAACACCCTTTACTACGTAGATTTATGTATTTAAAACAATACTTAAAATAAAATGAATGCGAGAATTTTAAGCAATCCAACAAGTTATCGGAATCATTCTGCTACTGCAGAGAGCAAAACAACCATAATTTTGTTACTTTTAAACATAATTTTAAATAAAAAACTAAAAATACAATGTTTAAAAATATTAAAATGTTAATATTTTTTTAACATAATTTAAATAAGTTGTTTCTCTGCGTGTAGCATTATCAAAATCTAAAGGACTGTAACTCAGCGAATTTTTATCCGATCAACCATTAATATGGGCTGAAACAGGAGAAACCATTTTATTCAACAGTTTTAATTGTGTACATTTTAAATGAACAAATAAACACGATTTTTGAGAGAATCAAATGAGAGCCATATTCGTGTTTTGCCGCCTTAATTTAGTTTAAAAAATTTCTAATTTTTAGGTTAATTTTTTTTTGTGGCGTAGTGTAATCAGTCAATTTTTTTATCCTAATGCCTGGGGGCTTCCGTTTTGCGTGATATTAGATAGGGCTCTTATCAGCCATTCTGATCTAATTTCAATATAAGACACATCTTTCCAAAAAATAAATTTATCACTTTTATCGATAATGATAAAAGATATTTTGAGGAGAGAGCAAGCCGGTTTTCGACCTGGTCGTTCCTGCGTAGATCATATCAATACATTACGCATAATTATAGAACAATCAGCAGAGTTTAATTCACATATTTACCTACTCTTTGTTGATTTTGAACGTGCCTTCGACACAGTATCACGTAGCTCAATTTGGTCGACACTCATTAAAAAAGGTATCCCAGAGAAAATTGTAAATATAATATGTGAGTTATATACCGGTTCACAGAATACCGTACGTATTAATGGAAGGGAAAGCCAACCCTTCGGAACATATACAGGAGTAAGACAGGGTTGTATCATATCTCCAACTCTTTTCCTTTTGCTTTTGGATAGTGTTATGGAAGAAACGAATATCGAAGCACCTTTTGGAATCCGTTGGAATTTGGATGAATACCTAAATGATATTGACGATGCCGATGACATTTGTCTTATGGCACACCGTTTTGCAGATATTGAGGCGAAAATAACGAGACTGTCCATAAATGCTAGGAAAGTAGGACTGAAAATAAGTTTTAAAAAGACAAAACTTATGCGTATTGGTACTAATGTGACAACACCACTTATAGTGGATGGCAACTTAATCGAAGATGGTCCAGTCTTTCAATTACTTGGGAAGTAGGTTAAATGTTACTGGTTGTTCGGATGAAGATATCTCTGATCGAATTAATAAAGCCCGCGATGCTTTTCACAAGTTACATAACTCAAACAAAATCTCACAAAAAACTAAGTTGAGAATATTTAACTGCAGTGTAAAATCGCTCCTTCTGTATGGCTGTACTACATGGAGCTATACCAGACTTACCCTAAACAAAATCCAGGCTTTTTTAAATCGTTGTCTAAGAAAAATTCTACGGATCTTCTGGCCAAATCAAATATCTAATGAGACACTGTGGCAACACACTAATATCATGACCATTGAACAAGAAATTAGAAGACGTAAATGGGCATGGAATGGTCATACTCTGAGACGTCCGGTAATGGAAATAGCTAGAACTGCCCTCGAATGGAACCCTCAAGGACATCGCAATCAGGGACGACCACGTAATACTTGGACACGCTGCACAAGACAAGAACTCGCAACAGCTAATAAAACATGGAGACAAATCAAATTCCTTGCCAATAATAGAAGAGAATGGAAGGAATTTGTTAACGCCCTATGTTCTTCGTGAACTTTTTTATTTAAAAGTAATTAATATTTATATTAATAAAGGACATATATATATACATATATCGATAATGATTCAATGAAACATTTTGAATAACTAAAATAACAATTAAATTCAAATTAATCTGGAAACTTAATATAAAAAAAAAATCTCTCCCAAAAAACCTGAAAATGTTCATGAAAGTTACATAAACACACATAAAGCTATTATTTCGATGAGACTTTTAAGTTGCTTGGACCTTGCCATTCGTACGAAATGCAATATCGATTAAATAACGGCCTCCAGATTGGTTGCAGCAGTTGATGCTTTGGAGTTAGTTTGCGACCATTTTTTCGCACATTTTGGGCGGTAACTCGAGGATAACATGACAAATGTTGGATTTAAAATTCTCCAACCTTAGGGGACTATCCGCGAAGACATCGTCTTTGAAAGTCTAACGGCGCGCCGCGGCGTCAAATCGCTTGATCTTAAAATTACTCGTTCTAGAAACTTCCTATGCAATAAATCCAAAATCGGTCATGTTGTGTGGCTCGTAGCACCGTATTTGTTAAAACCACATAAATTTCAGCTCATAATCTTCAATTGGAGGACAAAAAAGTCGGTAATCATATGCCCATAGCGCTCTGAGCCGTGTAATCGAGAAATTCGGATTATGCGCCATACTTTCACTTACAGTAGTATAATGTACAGGACTGAACACATCTGTAACGCTTCCAGTCTCTTTACGTTTTTTTATAATCTGGCCAATTCCTTGCACAGTAGGTCGCTTATGATGACCATAATCACCCCGTAATTCTCGCAAAAAGGCCACGTTGAAACCACCACTTTTGTTGTAGCTATTAACTAGTTTTCCAGTTGTTAAACGATCCGTAAATGGCAAAGCTTGCACTAAATATATGACATTTCAGATGACAGATATTAAACAGCTGACAACCTTGCCTGAGCGGCGATTTTGAAACCACTAAATAGATAACCCTGTATATGACATGCTCACGGCGCAACGTGTATTATAACTTTTTCTGGCTGTTTTGTCTTCACAACTCTCAGGTATTAGTCTGACTTGATGATTCTTTAAAGTTAAACGCAGTTAATTTTTTCTTTGGATCCTATTTAAAATATGTCAATTCGCTCTTCATATTATTTTTATAGATCCAGCTTTTAGTTCTAGTCCAGTGATGTTCATTCAAGCAAACAATTGTTAAGAAGCCCCACCCCTTTGTTTTTTACGCTCATTAATTTAGTTGCACACGTACGGAAGATGAGTTGATCTTATTTCAAATACAGTGTGTAAGATAAGTAATAAAATTAAAAAATATTTGAATGTTTTTACGAAAGCATAAATGTAGAAGAATTTAGTGGAGTTTTTTTTTAGATATAATTCTTAATTTTAATTTCTAAACATGCTTGCACTTCGCATTGAATTTTTTTTAATGGTAATATTTAGAAATTTCCAATTCTTACTGTTTGTTAAAAATTTTTAAAAGTTAAAATTTTAAAAGTCAATTTAAAAAATAGAAAATTTAGTTGGACGGTATTATTATAAATATTTTACAATCAAAACAAATTATTTCTATTAAATTTAAATAAAATTTGTGCGATTAGTTTTGCGTATCTCTGTATTTTGAAATTCTCTCATAATACATATGCAAAACATTTTTGAACATCAATGTTCTAGTCCCAATACGTTGCTAAGCATCTTTTTTCGTAGACATGCAAAATCAGAGCTCCAACTTTTATGGTTTCCTTGGTAATTTCTTGTTTTTTAAAGTGTTAAATAAGTAATTTTTAAAAGCGCAAGGACCCTTAAATTAAAAATTATTTTTCCTTATAAATAAAGAAAACCAACGATTTTTCGGGAATCAAGCACTAGATGCCTCAAATATATCAATAAAATTTCTGGCATTTCTTCAAAAACTGGATCAGGCTGAAGTGACAACATTTACTGGGAGCATCCTAATTTACACTACTACTCATGCAGTTAGTGGATTATATGTGTTTGTGCCACGTGTACCCAGCGGGAAAACTCAGACGACCTTCTTACTTCAGGCCTTTTTAAAGGCCTGCTTAAAAATTTTTTTGATTTAATTACTATTCTTACGTAACTGCTAAAGAATGCCTCATAGAAGGCCTCGGATCTTTGGTATGAGAAGCGTGAAAAGAAGGAGTAACATTTTTTGTTTGGTTTTTTTTTTTGCAAAAGCAAAAGCAAAAGAATTCAGATCCCTTTACAAAAACAAAGTAACATATGTTGTAAATCATTTTAGTTGAAGTGGAAAAGAGAAAGAGTACAATTTTTTGTTTTATTTTTTTCGCAAAAGCGAAAGAATTCAGATCCCGTTATAAAAACAAATTAACAAAGTAGGTGCATATTAAAATACAAAATAAAAACAATAATGTTAATCATTTTAGTTGGGTTTTGTCCATTAAGGAAGATAGGTACTTGTGCTTAAAAGTTTTTTTTTATTATAGGTATACTTTTATTTACAATCTATTTTACAATATTAAGCAAATTTGATTATTTCAATAAAAAAAATAGGTATCACATGTGTTATTAAACCACAATAAGTTTAATAAAATTTATAAACATACGTTTGTAAAATAGGTATACATACATAAAAAGTTAAGTGTTGTTTCATTTTCTATATTGGAGATCTGATATGTACATGAAGCCTATTCAGTCTTTTAATTTCATTTGTAAGGAAATATTCCTTAATGTTTTATGGCCATTTTCTCAATGTATCGACAAACTGCCTGTTACTTAATGTCAACATAAATTTATTGGAACGATAAACTGTCCGTTAACGATTTTGGGTTTCTCAATATACCGACAAAAAACATTGTTTTCAGCTGGCAACGCCACTCAAAATACATGTTAAAGTTGGGAGTCAGCTGATTGAATTTATCTGTACGGCAAATAAAAGGAAAATAAATAATTGGCAGATGAGTGCCGGTTAGCTTTGCGATAAAATCGAAGCAAATGAGACATTGAGAAACCAAATTTCTTTAATGTGCAGTTTTTCGTTGGGTAAAAAGATAATTGCCTAATGAGAAAATGGCCATTAGACTGATAGCCCTTCAATATGACCTTTAATGCATTTGTAGAAGTATGGTCTGAAAGGCCTTTTAAGAGCAATTAATTGAAAGGTCTTTTAACATACCTTTCTTAAAAACCCTTCAAGATAACTTTTTTGCTAAGGCTTTTTGAAAGTCATTCTCTGGAAAGTCTTCTAAGAGCCAATTATTTGAAGGCCTTTAAGTAGCTCTGGGGAAGAAAGGAAAGCGGAAGGCCTTCTCCGCAATGGCAACGCGTGTAAATAAGATATGAGTATGGAATGGAGCGAGAAGGCCTTGTTTATCCAAAAGAAGGGGTACAGAGGCCTTCTGGAAGGCCTCCGTACTCCTTCTTTTTCCCGCTGGGTAGTTTTTAAAATAACACAAAAACACATTCACACATTATTTTTATCTTTTGAATATTAACAAAAGACTAAAGTGCAAAAAAGTCGTGAATAAAATATTTAACAAATACAAATACTAACACGACGTGTGAGAAAACACAAAAAAAAACGAACACGAAATCAAATATACAAAATTTTAACACATCATCATAATTATTGTACTCGTAATCAAATTTATCATCAACCAATCTCCACCTTCATACTGCAACTGCTGAATTAATCAACTCCCAAAACCTCTTTCTATCTGTCTCTCTTTCATCATCTTAAAAAATAAAATATTTATTTCCCTTTTTATTGAATGGAATGTGTATTTTTTTGTGCTAAAATCATGTGACGGATGGATGGATTTTTGTGAAAACAGGTGTATATTTGTGGCTTTATTTGCTTAGCGAAAAAATACTATTTCAATAAAAAAGTAAAAAGACATGTAAAAATAAATTTTATTTAATTAATATTTAACAACAATTGTCAACAACAGTAGCATCAGTGTACTTACTGGTTTTTAGTAACAGATGAAAAAAAAACACTTTACTATTTCAATTAACACTTTATTTAACTAAAACGCAACAGTTTGCTGTATTTACTGCACGCGCTACAGGGTTACTTTAATTATAGAATTCCTAATTTCGCGGACTTTTTTCCTCTATTCTAGGAGAAGTAAATATAGTAGATTTTTTATATCAATTGAAAAATAGACCGTTGTATCATACAACGGTTGCCAGATAAATTTGTGAGAAAATCGTCAGTTTCCTGAGAAAAAATAAAAAAATCGTCTTTATCGTTTCGAAAAATCGTCAAAAAATCGGACAACTAAAAATTTATTTTTTTTAAACAATTTAAAAAAAAAAAACATTCAAGCAAAAACGAAATTGCTTCATACCCAGCTAGCATTTTCTATCGTGTAAAACTACTGGTAGTCTCATGAAGAGCGTCTTTGATCGTCGATGACCGCATTTTTTAATCGTAGACGATTCCTCACACGGGAAAAACTGTAACACGAGTGACATTCTCCCATAGGACAGCGAAAGACGCTTCTTCAATCGTTATGGAAATCGTTAAAGACGTGGGTTAAGATAATCTAACGAGACATTCATGTCAAGAATCATATGAGACTCATGTAGATATTCTCTTACAACTCGTGAAATGCTCGCCGTATAATTGTTGAAAATATGATTTATACAGAGAGCCGTAAAAGGTTCATTCGATGATGGTTTGACGAAAGATAAACAAAGTGTAAAATTGTTGTTTTGTACTCTGAGAATAATCAAAGATTTTCTTAAGACTTGCATATTACAGCCGTATTTAAACAAAAGCGTCACGCGTTTTCTAGTTTTTGAATAGAGCGGCCTGAACGCTTTGCAATTGGTAAAGTTTCCGCTATTGTTAATTAATAATGGCAATTTAGCTATTTTTGGTCAATCTAGCGATTTTGTCTCTATTTTCATTTATAATTTGTGGGTGTTATTACACAAGAAAGCTATCACTACTGTTCGTAACACAACGTTGACGCTCTTGCTTTGGTAAGGCGTATCAGTATACTGCAGTGTAAAAGCTAAGCGAAAGAAAACGTTTCGCCTTCCAAAATTACAAGATTAAAAAACGAAATTGTCAGGAAATGTAATGTTTTATTCAGACTTTGGAGCCTGAAAAGTCGTCACTTTTTAGAAAAAAAATCAGCAAATCGGCACTTTGATAATTTTGAAACAAAAAATCGTCAAAATGACGATAAATCGTCAAGTCTGGCAGGCCTGGTTGTATGGAAAAAAAATTAACATAATCTGCAAAATAAAAATATTGGTGTTAGACCTTTTAAAGTATATAAGAACCCAGTAAAAAAATAGGTTTTTTTAAGCCCTCCAGAGAAAAAGCGCATAAGCGAGCGATTCAATAAGAGAGCTCTTATACAGCAGTAATTGATAAAAAATAAAATATAAAAAAGCTGCTAATTTAGTGCTGATTTTTAAGTGCTGACAACGAAGAAGGATTTTAAAATTAGAATATATTATGGCAAACGAAAATTTTTGTAAAAAGACAAAACATAAGTAAAAGCAAAACATAAGTGAATATTCAAATTTTCAATATTTTTAATTAGGCTTAAGTTCATGAAATTTAATTTTTTTATTAAATTATTTTTGTGAAGAAAGGAATTTTACAACATGAAAATTAATTAAAATTGTTATTGATAATCTTTCATTCTTGACGTGGCTCGGGCTCGAACCCTGGCCGGCAGGTTACCATGACATGTTTCGATCGCAACCACTCGATCTCCTCAGATGGATTTGCCATCTTACACTCGCAGCCATCGACGACTGCTGACGTCACTAGTCAAACATCAATCCTTAAACCAAATTGTATTTTTACATTTGGTAGATCGAAATTAGCTTTTCCTGAATGATTATCCATTTTAATTGATTTTACATGTTTTTTCCTTTTACTTCTGTTTTTTCGTACTTTCGTCAAGAATTTTTCTTGAAGTCCAAGTACATTTTTTGTTTTTTCACTTTGTCTTTCTCTTTTCTGTTGACCTTTTTCAGCACAACTTGAAGGACAAATGTACACATAGAGCTCGTGCTTTAGCTTTAACAATAATTAGTATTGTGGTTATTTCGTTGAACTATTTATGGTTTTTAATCCAAATTTTCAATATTTTTAATTAGGCTTAAGTTCATGAAATTTAATTTTTTTATTAAATTATTTTTGTGAAGAAAGGAATTTTACAACATGAAAATTAATTAAAATTGTTATTGATAATCTTTCATTCTTGACGTGGCTCGGGCTCGAACCCTGGCCGGCAGGTTACCATGACATGTTTCGATCGCAACCACTCGATCTCCTCAGATGGATTTGCCGTCTTACACTCGCAGCCATCGACGACTGCTGACGTCACTAGTCAAACATCAATCCTTAAACCAAATTGTATTTTTACATTTGGTAGATCGAAATTAGCTTTTCCTGAATGATTATCCATTTTAATTGATTTTACATGTTTTTTCCTTTTACTTCTGTTTTTTCGTACTTTCGTCAAGAATTTTTCTTGAAGTCCAAGTACATTTTTTGTTTTTTCACTTTGTCTTTCTCTTTTCTGTTGACCTTTTTCAGCACAACTTGAAGGACAAATGTACACATAGAGCTCGTGCCTTAGCTTTAACAATAATTAGTATTGTGGTTATTTCGTTGAACTATTTATGGTTTTTAATCCAAATTTTCCATATTTTTAATTAGGCTTAAGTTCATGAAATTTAATTTTTTTATTAAATTATTTTTGTGAAGAAAGGAATTTTACAACATGAAAATTAATTAAAATTGTTATTGATAATCTTTCATTCTTGACGTGGCTCGGGCTCGAACCCTGGCCGGCAGGTTACCATGACATGTTTCGATCGCAACCACTCGATCTCCTCAGATGGATTTGCCGTCTTACACTCGCAGCCAACACACACAAGGTTTGCTATCAAGTCATATTGTTATAATATCCAAAATAACATTTTACAACTGTTTAAAATCAATTTTGTTGTGTTTCAAATAAAATAAAAATTGTAATGCTGTGTTCATTGGTTCTTCATAACTGTACAGTATAAAACTAAATTATATGCGGTAGCCTACACCAGTCATATCGTCGGCTTAATTTGCAAACCTGCTAGAAAATTAAAAATACAGTTAGTTTTACAACCTTCAAGACTTATCTAGAAAAAAACCACATGTTGGTCGACGAGGCGTACCTTTCTCTACCACACGGCATCAAAATTTAATTTACATAAAAAGTGGATTTAGCCGGTTTGCATATTAAGCCGATCTTATAAAATGATCTTTTAGAAAAGTTATTTATTTTAAATGTTTAGGATTAAAGCTCTTCTTTTCTTTAGTTTATCCAAAACTTGACTTGGAAAAAAATTTTTTCACTTATCGTAGATCTTATTTCTCAGTCCTTTTCCAGGATTTCTCTAAACATATAAAATACTCTATTATGCCATTAGAGCTTTTAAAAAATTTTAACACTTCTTACTGTTTTAGTTAATTCTGTTAAAAAACTGTTATGAGAAGATATAAGAAGAAACAAACCCTGCAAATAATAGGACCAGTATAAACACGCGTGTAAAGAGTAGTCCACAAGGGACCAGGGCTAGTCCAAAACTAACCCAAACGTATGAAAAAAACCTGGTCTATTTAACATTACGATGTCCTAGGAGAGGACCATATAACCCACCTTTGGACCACTAAGGAGTAGTTTTAAAACTACTCCATGGTATACTCAAGAGGATTGGTTTTGAAGTCGTTTAAAAACGAAAGCATGTCGTTAAAAAAACGAAGACATGTCGTCTCACTACAAACACTTTTTAACAATGACATGGTCCATGCTTGCATTACATCGGACCAAGCCATGGAGTAGTCCATTTTATCAAAATGGATCAGGTGCTCCAATTTTATTTGCAGGGAATAACTAAACACATACATGAAACAGAAAAAAGGTGTTGGTCCTGTTGATCGATGATGAAGATAAAAAAATCATTGTAATTTTAGTCAACGGTCGGCAGAAAATGGGTTAAAGTTAAGATCACTGAACACCTTCTTTGTTTGTATGAAAAAAATATTTTCTAAACACATACATTTTGCATATGAGACGAAAAAAATAATTACAATCACAAAAAAATATGTTATAATACTACAAAACATTGAAAATTTTATTACATCGGTTAATCGGTTAATCGACTGAAATTAATCGGTTTAATCGTTAATCGAAAAAAGCCAATTTGAAATTAGCCGATCAGTTAATCGGGTAGTAATTAATCGGTTAACCGATTGACGGTTAACCGAATGAATACCCTAGTATTTAGCGTGTTTAATATTGAATGCAAAGTTTGTACTTAAAGCTATATTCACCACGCTTGTAGCAATTCTCAACATTAAATTTTTTTACAATTCCAAAAAGCGTTAACAGCACTGATTTTCAAAATTTAATGTCAGCTGTTGTTAAACATTTTGCGACAAAAAAATATAATAAAAGTAAAACAAACGAAAAACAAAAAGTTTTTATATCCATCACAATATAACTAAAAATCACAATATAACGCAAATTGCACGCAAACACAAGAACAGCCTTAGTGCCAATTCACACGTTGCAAGTCTTATTGATCAGCTTGCTACCTTATAGACGAGAGAGAGTGAGAGAGAAACGTTTATTTTCCTCTCTTCACTCTCGTTATAAAGTAGCAAGCTGATCAATAAGACTTGCAACGTGTGAATTGGGACTTAATAAAAAATACTTGCTTGCATAAAAAAGTACTTTACGCAGATGCAAAAAAGGGTATTATCTCACACTCAGTTATAACTGTGGGTAAGAAATGGAACCAATTTACCATTTATTGTTGCAACATGTTTAGAAAGGAAAACGACAACTTCTCACATTTTTGCATATATTTTTATAATGGAACAAAAACCCGCACGAATGGTAGCATATGTGGAACATTATTGTCAGAAAAGAAAACACCATTAATGTAGTAACATATTTTCCAAAATTCTGCCACCAAGTCAATCGAAAGCTTCATAAATCCGCAGGCAATCGACCTATCGTTTTGCATTTTGTTAGGCAATATATCGGTTTTTGCCTTATTAACTTTATTAACCCTTAATATTCGATTTATAGGAGGAGCTACTTACTAACATATTCTGTTCCCTAGCAAAAAAAAAGTGAGAAAATCTAAGGGAAATGTGATCAAATTACGAGGGAAAAAATTATTCACGATAAGGGGAATTTTTTCCCGTGAACATTTTTTCACGTTATTATTCTTCTTTGACTGACATTTTTACATGGGAGTTGTTCATGATCGCAAATATGTGAAAAGGGGAAAAATTACGAGGGAAAAATTATTCACGATAGGGGTGATTTTTTTTTTCTTGACATTATTTTAAACATGAAGTTTTAAAATTTTATCCCCATATTTTGCGTTTCTGCTTCGATTCTAAAATTTTTCTGGATTCGATGAAGTTACAATTAAGTTGAGGGATACTACCGAAATCTCCTGTTCTAAAATTCACCAAAAATTTTGAAAATATTTTTCCCCCTTAATTTTCCAATAGAAACCCTTTTCACTTAAGATCTTTGTTACAATTATGACAAGTTATTTTGTTTTGCATCAAAAAATAAGATTTGCATTTTACATTGCTGTACAAACCATTACATTTTATAAGAGTAATTTTTTTTTTAATCTCTTATCATTTCATTACCTCAACGACATAAATTTTAGTTCTGTTTTTCTATATTTTGATAAACGTTTTTTATACAAACAGTTGTCTTTGTAGCAATTGTTGATCATGTGGTATTCCCAGCTTTAAAAGGGTGCTCACAGTTTGTTGTACTAAATCAAATCTAGAAAATTTATGAAATTAAAAGATTTGTTTTAAACAAAATATATGAAATTAAAAATACGCAAAAAAAATCTAATAATATGCTTAAATAAAATAAAATTTCGCGCATGTGCACGCCGAAGTCAGCTTGTAGATTTTCCCGATTTTCAAATTCCCTTCGCTAGGCCAATTTTTCGGAAATGAAAAGCCGAATATTCGCAATTACCTCGAATTTTTCAGATCCCTAAAAAAATAATCTTATGACGTCCTATTGCATGAACGAGATGGCCAAGTCCATTTCGCACTTGTAGGAGGAATTTATAGAAAATTTTGACGGGACTTATAGAAAATTTGGCTAAAACTTACTTCTTATGGGAAATTTTGTTAAAATTTAATTTCTATAGGAAATTTTGCTAAAATTCACTTTCTATAGGAAATTTTGCTAAAATTTACTTTCTATAGGAAATTTTGCTAAAATTTTGCAAAAAATTACTTTCTATAGGAAATTTTGCTAAAATTTTCTTTCCATAGGAAATTTTGCTAAAATTTTGCTAAAATTTTGCTAAAATTTACTTTCTATAGGAAATTTTGCTAAAAAATTACTTTCTATAGGAAATTTTGCTAAAATTTTCTTTCCATAGGAAATTTTGCTAAAATTTACTTTCTATAGGAAATTTTGCTAAAATTTACTTTCTATAGGAAATTTTGCTTAAATTTACTTTTTATAGGAAATTTTGCTAAAATTTACTTTCTATAGGAAATTTTGCTAAAATTTACTTTCTACAGGAAATTTTGCTAAAACTTACTTTCTATAGGAAATTTTGCTAAAATTTACTTTCTATAGGAAATTTGGCTAAAAAATTACTTTCTATAGGAAATTTTGCTAAAATTTACTTTCTATAGGAAATTTTGCTAAAATTTACTTTCCATAGGAAATTTTGCTAAAATTTTGCTAAAATTTACTTTCTATAGGAAATTTTCCTTAAATTTACTTTCTATAGGAAATTTTGCCTTAATTTACTTTTTATAGGAAATTTTGCTAAAATTTACTTTCTATAGGAAATTTTGCTAAAATTTACTTTCCATATGAAATTTTGCTAAAATTTTGCTAAAATTTACTTTCTATAGGAAATTTTGCTAAAATTTACTTTCTATAGGAAATTTTGCTAAGATTTACTTTCCATAGGAAATTTTGCTAAAATTTACTTTCCATAGGAAATTTTGCTAAAATTTACTTTCTATAGGAAATTTTGCTTAAATTTACTTTTTATAGGAAATTTTGCTAAAATTTTCTTTCTATAGGAAATTTTGCTAAAATTTACTTTCTATAGGAAATTTTGCTAAAATTTACTTTCTATAGGAAATTTTGCTAAAATTTACTTTCTATAGGAAATTTTGCTAAAAGTTTGCTAAAATTTACTTTCTACAGGAAATTTTGCTAAAATTTACTTTCTATAGGAAATTTTGCTAAAATTTACTTTCTATAGGAAATTTTGCTAAAAAATTACTTTCTATAGGAAATTTTGCTAAAATTTACTTTCTATAGGAAATTTTGCTAAAATTTACTTTCTATAGGAAATTTTGCTAAAAAATTACTTTCTATAGGAAATTTTGCTAAAATTTTCTTTCCATAGGAAATTTTGCTAAAATTTACTTTCTATAGGAAATTTTGCTAAAATTTACTTTCTATAGGAAATTTTGTTAAAATTTAATTTCTATAGGAAATTTTGCCAAAACTTACTTTCTATAGGAAATTTTGCTAAAATTTACTTTCTATAGGAAATTTTGCTAAAATTTACTTTCTATAGGAAATTTTGCTAAAATTTACCTTCTATAGGAAATTTTGCTTAAATTCTGTTTCTATAGGAAATTTTGCTTAAATTCAGTTTCTATAAGAAATTTGGCTTAAATTCAGCTTTTATAGGAAAATTAGCTAAAATTCAATTTTTATAGGAAATTTTGCTATAATTTAGTTTTTATAGAAAATGTTGCTAAACATACATTTATTGGAAACTTTGCTTAAATTTACTTCATATAGAAAATTTGGCAAAAAAAATTTACTTTTTTTAGGAAATTTTGCTAAAATTTACTTACACACAGTTTGTTGTACTAAATCAAATCTAGAAAATTGATGAAATTAAAAGATTTGTTTTAAACAAAATATATGAAATTAAAAATACGCAAAAAAATCTAATAATATGCTTAAATAAAATAAAATTTCGCGCATGTGCACGCCGAAGTCAGCTTGTAGATTTTCCCGATTTTCAAATTCCCTTCGCTAGGCCAATTTTTCGGAAATGAAAAGCCGAATATTCGCAATTACCTCGAATTTTTCAGATCCCTAAAAAAATAATCTTATGACGTCCTATTGCATGAACGAGATGGCCAAGTCCATTTCGCATTTGTAGGAGGAATTTATAGAAAATTTTGACGGGACTTATAGAAAATTTGGCTAAAACTTACTTCTTATGGGAAATTTTGTTAAAATTTAATTTCTATAGGAAATTTTGCTAAAATTCACTTTCTATAGGAAATTTTGCTAAAATTTACTTTCTATAGGAAATTTTGCTAAAATTTACTTTCTATATGAAATTTTGCAAGTAATTACTTCTAAGAAGTGTATACGTTTTATCAACGAAAAATCGAGGAAATAGCCGATTGGCCAAAAGAACAAAACTGTGTAAATGGTAGTGAAAAAGTGTGAGTGTAGTGAGTTTTTCGAACTTGTACTTGCATGTAGAAACGGGTGGTAAAGGATATTTTGTTAATATTTTAGTTCAGGGAACATTAAGTTAATATTTTTATAAAATTCTATAGAGTTTCCCCTCAACTTTGATATCAATATTATTTAAAATATACATACATTATTTTATTTTGATATGAAAAAAAAAAAACAATTTAAAACTACCGAAATAATTGTCAAATATGTGAATGGCTTATGTTATACCTTGGTTTATGTCTATAAAAATTTGGAACAAGTCTAGTTTACCAACGCAGCTCTAAATAAAAAAAAAGTACATAGGGTGATAGAAAAATAAGAAGAAAAAATAAAATGGCAAAATTCTCGGAAACTCATAGTTTCCGAGTTATGGACCTCGGAAGTTTTCATATAAACTTGCGATTTCCCTCTACATTTCTGAACGTATATGGCCAATATTGGTATTATTTGAAAGCATTTGAACATATCTTTCTGTAAATGTAAAATTTATTTAAAACTTTTTAAATCTTTAGCTCCTAATACTGTTTTTACAAAATTTATATCAAAATGCTACGGAAGTGCACTAGGTAATAAAAATGTAATCAAATAAACCCCAGCTTATCTAAATAAAGCTTCTCTGCATATTTCCTCTATGGTATAACAAACACCGGCTTCGCTAACTAAAGCTTCTCTGCATAGCCGGCCTTCGGCCGGGCGCAATGATTTCCTCCTCTATGGTATGACATATACCGGCTTCGCTAACTTAAAGCTTCTCTGCATAGCCGGCCTTCGGCCGGGCGCAAGGATTTTCTACTCTATGGTATAATAAACACCGGCTTCGCTAAATAAAGCTTCTCTGCATAGGCGGCCTTCGGCCGGGCGCAGGGATTTTCTCCTCTATGGTATAACAAACACCGGCTTCGCAAAATAAAGCTTCTCCGCACAGCCGGCTCCTTAATCCTTAATGGATTAATAATATTTAAATAAAATGTTTATATCTAGAAAAATTTATTCAAAAGCTTTTAAATGATACCAATATTGGCTATATACGTTCAAAAATGTAGTGGGAAATCGCGAATTTATATGAAAACTTCAAAGGTCCATGACTCTGAAACTATGCGTTTCCGAGAATTTTGTCATTTCATTTTTTCTTCTTATTTTTCAATTTTCTATCACCCTATGTACTTTTTTTTTATTTGGAGCTGCGTTGGTAAACTAGACTTAACTTGAGGGTTACACGAACAAGTTTTGGCTATCAAGTTTAAATACAAATACAAATACAAATACAAAATTTTGCTAAAATTTTCTTTCCATAGGAAATTTTGCTTAAATTTACTTTTTATAGGAAATTTTGCTAAAATTTTCTTTCTATAGGAAATTTTGCTAAAATTTACTTTCTATAGGAAATTTTGCTAAAATTTACTTTCTATAGGAAATTTTGCTAAAATTTACTTTCTATAGGAAATTTTGCTAAAAGTTTGCTAAAATTTACTTTCTACAGGAAATTTTGCTAAAATTTACTTTCTATAGGAAATTTTGCTAAAATTTACTTTCTATAGGAAATTTTGCTAAAAAATTACTTTCTATAGGAAATTTTGCTAAAATTTACTTTCTATAGGAAATTTTGCTAAAATTTACTTTCTATAGGAAATTTTGCTAAAAAATTACTTTCTATAGGAAATTTTGCTAAAATTTTCTTTCCATAGGAAATTTTGCTAAAATTTACTTTCTATAGGAAATTTTGCTAAAATTTACTTTCTATAGGAAATTTTGTTAAAATTTAATTTCTATAGGAAATTTTGCTAAAATTTACTTTCTATAGGAAATTTTGCTAAAATTTACTTTCCATAGGAAATTTTGCTAAAATTTACTTTCTATAGGAAATTTTGCTTAAATTTACTTTTTATAGGAAATTTTGCTAAAATTTACTTTGCTAAAATTTACTTTCTACAGGAAATTTTGCTAAAATTTTCTTTCTATAGGAAATTTTGCTAAAATTTACTTACTATAGGAAATTTTGCTAAAATTTACTTTCTATAGGAAATTTTGCTAAAATTTACTTTCTATAGGAAATTTTGCTAAAAGTTTGCTAAAATTTACTTTCTACAGGAAATTTTGCTAAAATTTACTTTCTATAGGAAATTTTGCTAAAATTTACTTTCTATAGGAAATTTTGCTAAAAAATTACTTTCTATAGGAAATTTTGCTAAAATTTACTTTCTATAGGAAATTTTGCTAAAATTTACTTTCTATAGGAAATTTTGCTAAAATTTACCTTCTATAGGAAATTTTGCTAAAATTTACTTTCTATAGGAAATTTTGCTAAAATTTACTTTCTATAGGAAATTTTGCTAAAATTTACCTTCTATAGGAAATTTTGCTTAAATTCTGTTTCTATAGGAAATTTTGCTTAAATTCAGTTTCTATAAGAAATTTGGCTTAAATTCAGCTTTTATAGGAAAATTTGCTAAAATTCAATTTTTATAGGAAATTTTGCTATAATTTAGTTTTTATAGAAAATGTTGCTAAACATACATTTATTGGAAACTTTGCTTAAATTTACTTCATATAGAAAATTTGGCAAAAAAAATTTACTTTTTTTAGGAAATTTTGCTAAAATTTACTTACACACAGTTTGTTGTACTAAATCAAATCTAGAAAATTGATGAAATTAAAAGATTTGTTTTAAACAAAATATATGAAATTAAAAATACGCAAAAAAAATCTAATAATATGCTTAAATAAAATAAAATTTCGCGCATGTGCACGCCGAAGTCAGCTTGTAGATTTTCCCGATTTTCAAATTCCCTTCGCTAGGCCAATTTTTCGGAAATGAAAAGCCGAATATTCGCAATTACCTCGAATTTTTCAGATCCCTAAAAAAATAATCTTATGACGTCCTATTGCATGAACGAGATGGCCAAGTCCATTTCGCACTTGTAGGAGGAATTTATAGAAAATTTTGACGGGACTTATAGAAAATTTGGCTAAAACTTACTTCTTATGGGAAATTTTGTTAAAATTTAATTTCTATAGGAAATTTTGCTAAAATTCACTTTCTATAGGAAATTTTGCTAAAATTTACTTTCTATAGGAAATTTTGCTAAAATTTTGCAAAAATTTACTTTCTATAGGAAATTTTGCTAAAATTTACTTTCTATATGAAATTTTGCTAAAAAATTACTTTCTATAGGAAATTTTGCTAAAATTTTCTTTCCATAGGAAATTTTGCTAAAATTTACTTTCTATAGGAAATTTTGCTAAAATTTACTTTCTATAGGAAATTTTGCTAAAAAAATTACTTTCTATAGGAAATTTTGCTAAAATTTTCTTTCCATAGGAAATTTTGCTAAAATTTACTTTCTATAGGAAATTTTGCTAAAATTTACTTTCTATAGGAAATTTTGCTTAAATTTACTTTTTATAGGAAATTTTGCTAAAATTTACTTTCTATAGGAAATTTTGCTAAAATTTACTTTCTACAGGAAATTTTGCTAAAATTTACTTTCTATAGGAAATTTTGCTAAAATTTACTTTCTATAGGAAATTTGGCTAAAAAATTACTTTCTATAGGAAATTTTGCTAAAATTTACTTTCTATAGGAAATTTTGCTAAAATTTACTTTCCATAGGAAATTTTGCTAAAATTTTGCTAAAATTTACTTTCTGTAGGAAATTTTCCTAAAATTTACTTTCTATAGGAAATTTTGCCTAAATTTACTTTCTATAGGAAATTTTGCTAAAATTTACTTTCCATATGAAATTTTGCTAAAATTTTGCTAAAATTTACTTTCTATAGGAAATTTTGCTAAAATTTACTTTCTATAGGAAATTTTGCTAAGATTTACTTTCCATAGGAAATTTTGCTAAAATTTACTTTCTATAGGAAATTTTGCTAAAATTTACTTTCTATAGGAAATTTTGCTTAAATTTACTTTTTATAGGAAATTTTGCTAAAATTTACTTTCTATAGGAAATTTTGCTAAAATTTTCTTTTTACAGGAAAATTTGCTTAAATTTACTTTCTATAGGAAATTTTGCTAAAATTTACTTTATATAGGAAATTTTGCTAAAAAATTACTTTCTATAGGAAATTTTGCTAAAATTTTCTTTCCATAGGAAATTTTGCTAAAATTTACTTTCTATAGGAAATTTTGCTAAAATTTACTTTCTATAGGAAATTTTGTTAAAATTTAATTTCTATAGGAAATTTTGCTAAAATTTACTTTCTATAGGAAATTTTGCTAAAATTTACTTTCCATAGGAAATTTTGCTAAAATTTACTTTCTATAGGAAATTTTGCTTAAATTTACTTTTTATAGGAAATTTTGCTAAAGTTTACTTTGCTAAAATTTACTTTCTACAGGAAATTTTGCTAAAATTTTCTTTCTATAGGAAATTTTGCTAAAATTTACTTTCTATAGGAAATTTTGCTAAAATTTACTTTCTATAGGAAATTTTGCTAAAATTTACTTTCTATAGGAAATTTTGCTAAAAGTTTGCTAAAATTTACTTTCTACAGGAAATTTTGCTAAAATTTACTTTCTATAGGAAATTTTGCTAAAATTTACTTTCTATAGGAAATTTTGCTAAAAAATTACTTTCTATAGGAAATTTTGCTAAAATTTACTTTCTATAGGAAATTTTGCTAAAATTTACTTTCTATAGGAAATTTTGCTAAAATTTACCTTCCATAGGAAATTTTGCTAAAATTTACTTTCTATAGGAAATTTTGCTAAAATTTACTTTCTATAGGAAATTTTGCTAAAATTTACCTTCTATAGGAAATTTTGCTTAAATTCTGTTTCTATAGGAAATTTTGCTTAAATTCAGTTTCTATAAGAAATTTGGCTTAAATTCAGCTTTTATAGGAAAATTTGCTAAAATTCAATTTTTATAGGAAATTTTGCTATAATTTAGTTTTTATAGAAAATGTTGCTAAACATACATTTATTGGAAACTTTGCTTAAATTTACTTCATATAGAAAATTTGGCAAAAAAAATTTACTTTTTTTAGGAAATTTTGCTAAAATTTACTTACAC
The DNA here is from genome assembly GCA_930367215.1 of Pollenia angustigena. Classification (NCBI taxonomy): domain Eukaryota; kingdom Metazoa; phylum Arthropoda; class Insecta; order Diptera; family Polleniidae; genus Pollenia; species Pollenia angustigena. The sequence goes on along the minus strand of OV884057.1, from coordinate 178,508,716 downwards.
ACAGTTTGTTGTACTAAATCAAATCTCGAAAATTGATGAAATTAATAGATTTGTTTTTAACAAAATATATGAAATTAAAAATGCGAAAAAAAACAAATTGAATTTAATACGATTAAAAAACCACATTAACTGTAAGAAAAATTAAAACAAAAACAATTTTTTATAAAATATTTATTCATATACTTACGGTTTTTTTGCTAAAAGCATTGTTAAGCAATCATTTTATTCAATTGAATTGAATAAAATGTATTTTAAATATTAAAAAAATAACTTAATTTTTGTTACATTAAATGTGTAAAAGGTATTATTAAGCAAAATTAATCAAATCAATCAATGAATAAATAATTCGTAAGAAAAATATCATAACATATTTTAGTAAAATTTAATAAATTGTATACAGAATGAAAAAAATTTTTTAAGACCGACTAACTTTGTTCATTAGTGTTAATTAAATTGTACAAGTCAATGAAAAATACGTTAAATTGAATAAAATTGTTTAAAATTGTACTTATAGTTTTTATACAAATTAAAAAGATTTCTTCAGAATTAATAATTTTTTTCTAATCTAAGCAGAGCAATAACGTTAATTTCTTAAGTATAAATAAAATAAGTAAAAAAAAATGTTTTATTCAAAGAAATTTTTGTTAATTTGACGAACTTGTTAAGTCAATTTAACTAATATTTTGTCAAATTAACAAAACACTTAAATTAAACAAACACAATTAATAAATTTGAAGAATATTATTTATTATATCAAATTAGTTGAAATTATTTTTAAATTGAATATTTGTCTAATTGATAACAATATTTTGATTTAACGTTTTTTAATATGAAAAACGAATTCGTTAATTCTTATTAATTTTGATTCAAATGAAATTTCATTAAAAGTACGTCCCCGTTAATAACAAAACGGCATAAGTTGAATTGAGGCATAACCTTCAATTAAATAAATTTTTAAAGTGTATTTACTAAAGTATAAATATATATATAAAGTGTAATTAAATTGAATAAAAATTTTGTGAATTGATTTTGAAACAACTTTTCTTTGATTCTTCATTCTCTTTTTACTTATTTTACCAAATATTTTCTGTTCAGTTTTGAAATTTAATTAAAAGTTAAAACCAAAATTTAATAACTTTTTTTTAAAGCTGTTTAATCTGTACGTTTCCCTTATGTTTACTACCATAAAAGTATTAACCAATATTCTCATACATATACATACGTTTGTAAGTTTATTTTATGGCATATTTATTGATTGTTTTTAAAACATTCTTATCAATTGTTGACTTAGGTTCTTTAGTACTTGAAAATTGCATTAAAAACATTTGTCGTATTGCTATTTAATTTTTTGTTTGTTTGTTTCTTTCTCCCAACTGGTATTGGATAATAATATTTTGTAGATACTCGTACTTGGCATAATATTTGCACATGTGTTGTTTATAACAACTTCATTTATCTTGTAAATAAAGTTATAAATTACTAATAAATGCAAATGTTATCTGAAAAGAATGTATGCAAATGTCATAAATGCCAACTAAAAGGAAGGTACTTCCGTTTTTTTTTTTGAACATTTCGTATATATCTGTGGTCACATGGAAGAGCAGCATAAGTCGATTCAAGAGAGAATCGAGTTACAAAACAAAAGAAAATTAAACATTTACTTTAAGCCTCTACTGAAGTTTTTACAAATTAATACATACAATATACAGACTTAAAGCAAAAAACTTGTCAAATATAACTTCAACAAAATTGAGGGTATTTTGAAACTACAATATTCGACATAAACTACTTTTCCATATGGGCACAAATATATCCGTAACTTTGATATTTATATTCACGGAAATTACCTGGCTATTAACTTCGAAATATTGGTTGGTATCTGAATTTGTTTTACCTCTAAAATCTGCTGATTAAAAACTAAATATATATAAATTGTGTTTCTTTAAAAAATTACTTTATAGACACATGACATAATGGAGAAGTATATGACCATATATACCCTGCAAATAATAGGACCAGTGCAAACACGCGTGTAAAGAGTAGCCCACAAGGGACTAGGACTAGTCCAAAAGTAACCCAAACGTATGGAAAAAACATGGTATATTTAACATTACGATGTCCTAGGGGAGGACCATATAACCCACCTTCCATGGTATACACAAGAGGATTAGTTTTGAAGTCGTTTAAACACGAAAGCACGTCGTTAAAAAACGCAGACATGCCGTCTCACTACAACACTTTTTAACAATGACATAGTCCATGCTTGCATTTCATCGTCCCAGTCCATGAAGCAGTCCATTTTATCAAAATGGATCAGGTGGTCCAATATTATTTGCAGGATAGAAACAGGATTTAACTCTCGAAAACCCGTTTTTGTGTGACGTTTAAGTTACGACTTTAGGGAAGCTTGTTTGTATAGGCTTCCGAATGTCTTAGTTTCGACTTTAGAGAAGCTTGTTTGTATAGGCTTCCGAATGATTTTGACAAGGCTAAAACGCCGATATAGAGATACGAAAAGCTACGGAGCTTTAGTTTTAATTAAAAGGGTATTCTTCTTAAAGACGGAAAGCTTTAAATTGATATACATTTCAGAAAAAACCAAATTTACTTTATTATTAATATAATTGTTAATATGCTTAAATAAAATAAAATTTCGCGCATATGCACGCCGCAGTCAGCTTGTAGATGGCGTATCCTTTAGGTCCGATTTTCAAATTTCCTTTGCTAGGCCAATTTTTCGGCAATGATAAGCCAAATATTCGCAATGACCTCGAATTTTTCAGATCCCTAAAGAAAATAATCTTATGACGCCATATTGCATGGCCAAGTCCATTTCGCATTTGTAGTAGGAATTTATAAAAAATTTTTACGGGATTTATAGAATTTTTATAGGATATTGCATTAAAATTTTCTTTTTATAGGATATTTTGCCAAAATTTACTTTTTATAGGAAATATTGCTAAAATTTACTTTCTATTGAAAATTTTGCTGAAATTTACTTTCTATAGAAAATTTTGCTAAAATTTACTTACTATAGAAAATTTTGCTAAAATTTACTTTCTATAGAAAATTTTGCTAAAATTTACTTTCTATAGAAAATTTTGCTAAAATTTACTTTCTATAGGAAATTTTGCTAAAATTTACTTTCTATAGGAAATTTTGCTTATATTCAGTTTCTATAAGAAATTTTGCTTAAATTCAGTTTTTACAGTAAATTTTGCTTAATTCAGTTTTTATAGGAAATTTTGCTAAAATTCAATTTTAATAGGAAATTTTGCTATAAATTAGTTTTTATCGAAAATGTTCCTAAAACATACATTTATTGGAAACTGCTTAAATTTAAATTATAGAAAATTTTTCTTAAATTTACTATCTATAGGATATTTAGCTAGAATGTACTTTTTATAGGGAATTTTGCTAAAATTTACTTTCTATAGGATATTTTGCTAAAGTTTACTTTCTATAGAAAATTTTGCTAAAATTTACTTTCTATAGAAAATTTTGCTAAAATTTACTTTCTATAGAAAATTTTTCTAAAATTTACTTTCTATAGGAAATTTTATTTTATTAAAATTTACTTTCAATAGGACATTTTGCTAAAATTTACTTGTTTTAGAAAATTTTGCTCAAATTTAGTTTTTACAGGAAATTTTTCTCAAATTTACTTTCAATAGGAAATTTTGCTAAAATTTACTAGTTATCGAAAATTTTGTTAAAATTTACCTTTAATAGGAAATTTTTTTATAGGAAATTTTTTTTAAATTTACTAGTGTTAGGAAATTTTGTTTAAATTTACTATTGTTAGGAAATTTTAATTTGTTAGTCATCGGAAATTTTGCTGAATTTACTTTTTATAGGAAATTCTATGTATATTTACTTTTTATAGGAAATTTTGTTAACATTTTATTTTTATAGGAAATTTTGTTAACATTTACTAGTTCTAGGAAATTTTATTAAAATTTACTAGTCATGGGAAATTTTATAAAAATTTACTTTTTATAGGAAATTTTAATTAAATTTCCTTTTATAGGAAATTTTGTTTACAATTTACTAGTTAAAGAAAATTATGCTTTAATAAAATCTTTTTAGAAAATTTTGCTAAAATTTACTTTTTTAGGAAATTTAGCTTAAATTTCCTTTTTACGGAAATTTTGTTTAAATTTACTAGTTATAGGAAATTCCCAAAAAATTTAATTTTTAACAAAATTTTACTAAAATTAACTTTTAATAGAAAATGTTATTAAAAATTACTTTCTTTTATTGAACGATATATTGTGACCATAGTGTACCGATCATTGTCTCGTTTTTGGTTTCGCCAATATGTGCCGAAAAAAATAGTCACAATGTGCGACGATAATGTGACCGCTCAAAAATTAATTTTACAATTTAATTTATAAAAATGTGTGTTGTATTTAGACTTTTATCTTAATTAATAAAAGTATTAATATTTAATTGATACTATTAATTAATCTACTGGTGCAAATTCGTGATAAAATTACAACAAAAAACTCCAAGATTCAAACTACTAAACTTAAACTTATGTATTTTTTAGCATCTTAAATCTCACCTTGAAATGCAATTAGGACTTCCTGTCGTTTTCAAGGCCAATTTTCTTTTTTAAGGTCATCTATTTGATATTGGACATAAATTTTCTTTTCAGAATACCGCAAATAAGTTAAATCATAAATAAAAAAAATATTTAAATATAAAAAATTTCAGAATCTAATTTCCGCTTGACTTCGATGGACGGCTGAATTTCCATAAGATTTAAATTCAAGTATATTTACGACAGAAATTGAATTAATTTCAGCAAGTGCTCATGAACTTATTAGAAAAATCAAATCAAATTCTACTTTAAGACCACTCATACCAAATAACAATATGGAATAGAAGAAAGAAAAAAACTGAAAAATAAATAATTATGGTATTTTTAGTGATAAGAAAATTCTGTTCTTTTTTTAGTTTATATGACAGGTGTGCACAAGGTTTCGGCTTGTGCAAACTTTATGTGGGAATAAATTTTTTTTCGATATCAGCAATCAGTCAAATATACAAATTTTTTTAATAAACCTCTTTTTTAAAGACCGACAAACAAAACAAATTGAATTGTTTATAAATTGTTAGTGGTTATAATTTAATTCAGGGAGTACAGGTGCCCTTAAAACTGATAACATTTATTAAAAGTTGATAATGTATTTTTTTAAAAAAATGTGTTAAAGATAAACTGGGGTAAACAATAGAATTTTGAATTGAATTGGGGGCATGTAAACTTAATTAAATAAGCAAGGAAGGAAAATATAAATGTGCACGTTAAATATAAATGTGTCTTTAGGTATGATCTTTGCCCACCTCTCTGGAACATAAGTCCATTTCGTCAACTCTGTTCTGAAGTGAAGCATATTCCAATTAGAGCATTCTACATTAATCAAAAACCAATGGAAGTCGGAAGAAGCAAGGGTGGAATAAGCCAGAAGGGGCAAAAGTTCCTAACCACTTTATTCTTACTAGTTTTTATCTGGAAGTGAAAAATTACGGCTGAGCTAGAGATCGAACTCGGATTAAATTTACATGTTTCAAGAATCACCACATTCTATCTTCAGAATTCTTTGACGTCCTAACCTCTGCACCACTGCCTACCAGCCAACAGTCAAACATCAATCTTTAACCAGTGGTACTTACTGGTGGTTCGAAATTTGTTGTAAATATCATTTTCACTTCTATATGCTTTTCGCATAGAGTTGATGACACATATTTGGATTTGCAAAAAATTGTGTATTAAAAAAAATTTATTATCAAAGTAATTGTTGAAAATACAAAATTTTTGATTTACAAGATTTTGTTTGTCGTGCTTAATTCCAAATTTTTATTCTTGATAAAAACACTGAAATTAATTGTTGAAGCTTTGATATTTTTACAAGTTAAACTGTTGATTATAATTCTTATTCGCTTAACAGATTTGTTTGGTTAATATATTTAGTTTTTTCTAAAATCTTTGGATGAAGTTTCCTGATGATCTGGCCTTAGAAACCAGTGAAATGCGCATGGGAATAGCTTATCCATTCAATAATAAATTTCAGTGTTTTTATTAAGAATACAAATTGGGAATTAAGCACGACAAATAAAATCTTGTAAATTAAAAATATTTTTTATTATTGGCAAATTGATTTTTGGCGAAATAAAGAAAACCTAGTTAATCATTTGGTGGGAACCTTTCACAGAAAAAAATAAAAATTGATTTAAATTAAAAAATTTGTGATATCAATTAAAAGATTAATCAAATTTGCACCAGTAAACAAATTAACAGTATCAATTAAACCAGTTAATAGTATTAATTAAACGTTTAATTCACTTGATTAAACGTTTAATTCACTTGATTAAATTTTTAATTAAAACTGATTTTATTTTTGATTAATGCTTTTATTGGTGAAACATTTTGGAGAATTTTTTCTGTGTTCCTTTCTTGGATCTGCGCATGAATTGCTTGGGGAAACAAGATGACCTTGAATTTGTATAGGACAAAGGTGTTAAATAAGGTTTTCTACGCCAAAAAAGAAAATCATAATAATAAATTTTTACCGGAATTTTGGTTATTGCACCGTTTTTTATTATTTTGAAAACAGTGCCCATGTTCTGTAACTGTAACAAAAATGCCATTAATTAAAATAAACAACTGTTTTTCTCACTTAACTGCGTCTGCAACATTTTTCTAGAATGTTTGTGAAAAAGTTCCCGCTTTAAACTGTCAAATAAACTCACGAATAAGAACCGGGTTAAAAATTAAAACATATAAAAAATGCAAAATGAAAAGAATAATATTTTGTTCTTGGCACATTTTTTTTATTGTTTAATTATTTTTCTTCTAACATTATTATAAAATTTACGATTGTTTTCAAAGATTCTTTTCGCCGCCTTCGTTGAAAAATGTTAAATTTAACTAAATTTTGGTCGCCGTCAACGATTAGTGTTACTGGCGTTCTCAACGTCTGCAATGTCACATCGGCTTCGAGTGCAATGTTATGACATTTATTACGTAACGACGTTATCTCTTTTGATAGTTTTCGACATGAGTTAGAGCCACACTTTTCGAGAAACGAAGAAATATTTTGTTTCATATCTTTTCGGTGCGAGAAGTTCTCACTAAAGTTACAGAACATGAGTACAGGTGTATATAATTTATAAATAATTATAAAGTACTGTATATACATTAGAGTGGGTCAATTTTTTTACCCACCAAGCGTATAGCAAAATCGTAATCTACGCAAAATTCTAAGAACTTTTCCTAAAGAAACTATGGTTCTAAAATCAAAATCGAGCTTCCGGTTTTTAACTTCAAAATTTGGTGCTCAGTAAATCTCAAAAAAAATAAAACTTTTTTGGAAATATTTATTGAAATTGGTGAATAGTTGGCCTGTATCGCTGAAAGAGGTCTTGTTTAAAAGAAAATTCTCTCAGCTTTCTATATCTGTGCTCATTTGCTCATGTGCTCAATCTGTACATCAATAAAGGTTAAGAGGTTTTTGTCAAAATAATCATAGTCAAGCTGATAAGAAACCTAAAACTGTTACAATTTTGATACATAAAAGTTAAATAAAATAATTTAACTAAATTTTAATTTAAGTGGAGATAAGAGAGCAAAAAAGATTTTAAAAAAACTCGGTGAAAAAAGCATTTCTGTTAAAAATAAAATAAGCCGAAATTAAAAAAAAAAATTGTTCATAATACATAATTTTAAAAACGCAAGCAAAAATGTTTTTTAATGAAAATTCGTACGATTAACACCTTTCTTTTAACTTTTTAATTTTGACTTAAGATGTTTTGTCAAAATGCCATAGAATTGATTAATCAAAACTTAATTAAACGAAAATTTCTATAAATAAAATTTAAGCAAAAACTGAAAATGAAAAAATTAAAAAAATAATAAATATTTTTATTATTATTCTATTTTTTATTAAAACGGAAAATTCACAACTTAAAAAAAGGAACCGATTAAAATAAAAATTAATAAAAAAAAATACTGGCCAAGCCGGGGGTAAATAAATTTAGTTTCGGCCTATAGCTGCAATTTACATACAATATCTTTTTTGCTATCCTTTCGTGGTATTCTGTTGCGACTTTTAATAGTAACTGCCAAAATATCATCTCGATTACATTCAATGGCACGTGGGAAACATTGGTAAGCAATTGTACAAATCGCTCAGTTCCCTGAATATGTGCCGGTAACCCTAGATCAGTAAACGGTAGATGCTTGTAGTAAATGGCGGCTCAGACAAATTGCTATCGTCCATTTCCAATTTAAAAAATTGTATTAGTTAAAAAAACATAAATTTCTGAAATACAATTGGACACTTTCAGAAGTTACATTTGGAAATTTCTGAAATATAGTTAGAAAATTCTGAAATACAATTGGAAATGGTGTAGTAAGAAACATAGGCCCTAATAATATAATTCGCAACGTTACGCCAAAGAATTACATTGAATGCAAAAACAAATTCATAAATATTTTGTAATTTTGTTGTTGCTTTCTACAGAAAGTCTTTTTGCGTTTTAAAATTACTTGTGGCGTTGAACATTTTAAAACGGTACATGCATTTTTGTAGAAAGCAACAACAAAATTACAAAATATTTATGAATTTGTTTTGCTTCCAAGGTAATTCTTTGGCGTTGCGTTTTACATAATAAGGGCCATAATTTAAAAACAAAAAATAAATAGGCAATGAGAAACTGAAAAGTTTGTAATTGTATCGTTCACACAATTTAAAGTTAAAATTCTCACGTTTATTCCATTTTAGAAATGTATGGGTAACAAAAATAATTTTTTTTAATAAAAATTTTCACTTTTTCGACGCGTTTTCAAGAATAGCCAGCAATATTTAAAAACTGTACAAAAACTCCCATAAGTTAAAAAGTGCTGTTATGGTTTAAAGGTTATGTTGGGCATTATGACAAAGGATGTAATGGTTTAATTTCTGGTTTGGCCAGTATTTTTTCTTTTTAATACATTTTTATTGAAGTCGTAACCCAATAAAAAATGCAGCTTCGAACGAAGCAGGTTTGAAAGGGAGAAACATAAAAGTTTAGCTTACCATTGCGCTTACGGAAAACATGAATTTTATATGGCGAATTCCCACTTTGAAGCAATACATTTGTGACACATAAAGCATAAAAAAATGGTTCGATGTAACGATCACAGTTATTTTTAGTATTCTCCCTTACAAACCTGCTTCGTAGTAAGGAAATGCCGAATGTTATTTTTTTTAGTTGTTGAGAGTTCTTTCACCTACATACTTTACTGCATTTCTGTATGTCTTATTTCGTAGCGCATAACATTGCGCTTATTTTTTTCAATGTACCTACCATTAGTGCTTCGCAAAATGAGAAAAATTTTTATTGGGTAATTTTATTTTATTTTTTTCATTTAGTTTCTTTTTTAAAAAGGTAGTAAATTTAAAATAGAAAATTGGGTTAAAAAAAAATAAAATACATTTTTTTTTTATTTTACCAGCTTGACTATGAACATTTTGACAAAAATCTCCTAACCAATTATTTATGTACAGAATTTTCTAAAAATGAGCACAGATATATAAAGGTGAGAAAATTTCCTTTTTAACAAGCCCTCTTTCAGCGATACAGGCCAACTATTTACGTATTGCAATAAATATTTCCAAAAAAGTATTATTTTTTCAGATTTTCTGAGCACCAAACTTTCAAGTCAAAAACCGGAAGCTCGATTTTGATTTTAGAACCATGTTTTCTTTAGGAAAAGTTCTTAGAATTTTCCGTAGATTAAGTTTTTGCTATACGCTTTGCCACTTTTTTTGGACCCGAACAAATTGACCCACTCTAATATACATATTTAGGTATTTTTATCTACATAATATTAAATTAACTATTTTCACTTTATTATATTAATCTAACTAACTAAAACACCTCAAAATTAATGTTCAAATAAAAAAGTGATTTTTGTTCGAAACACACGATTTATTCAAGTGTTAAGATCATAGTTTTATTTACTATTCAAATTCGTTGTCTGTCTTTTCATATCTTTATTTGAAACCCTCCCAAAGCAGAAGTATTTTAACTGACGTATTCATAAAATATAAAATATGATTGAAATGTGTTTTAAGGCCAAATTTGTATACAAATTTTTCTTAAAACACAATTCAAATCCATTTTAATTTTTTATGAATACGGCAGTTAGTATATTAAGGGTATATTAAGGTTTTCATTCCGTGTGTAACACCAAAAAATTTACTATATAGGACCAGATAAAGTTTATATATTTTTTGGGTCCATGTTCGTCTGTCTATTTTGGGAAGTCATTTTCACTTTTAAATGATTTTTAAGGAAAAATTACTTAATACCAAACATATGTCCTTAGCAATTTAGGATTGAAATTCGACAAAATGGGATTAGCTTAGTTTCTAAGTGTCCTGGTTGTGACACCCACGAAAATAACAAAAACTACCAATAAATATTTAAGCCAAACATACTTAAGTATTGTCATTAAATTGTATTAAATTTCAAAGATTCGGCACTGCCAAATCAGTGTCGTTAATGCCAGAAGCACAACTGGAACAAACGACGAACTATTCGCAACGCATATTGGTCATCAGAAATAAAGGGTTGTTCAACCAAAACGCCCGATGTTAATGGTAAATAAAACAAAAAGTTTTCAGAGAATTATTTTAATATTTTTTATTATGATATAAGGATCTATGGCAATTATGTTTGAAATAAAATATCGGCCAAATGCTCGCCACAGTTTCGGTGGCATACCTCTATCCGATGGTCCATTATTGAGGTTCAATGTCGTTAATGCGCCGAATTATCTCTTCCTTTAGCTTTTGTATTAATCTTGGCTTATGGCGTTTTCTTTTCTGAGTAAAATTCTGCCTTTTACATTTTTTTATGTTCTTTTCTGAAAAACATGTGTTATTTTAAAAGTGTAAAGCGTTCTTTTCTGATGATGTTCCCTTTAAAATTAAAAAAATGTCACATGTTCAACACTCATTTTAATTAAAGGGGCATGAGTTCAGCACTAGTTCAAGGCGAATTCTGTACAAGGTGGTGGCTAGTTTTGAGCCGTAAACACTAACAATGCAATACAAAAAACATCTGTTGTTTCTGTTGGCTTTGGATTGTTGTAGTCTTGCCACCACCTGTAATTGAATTTACCTTGCGCTAATTGTACATTATTGTTTAATGCCGAAATTTGTGTTCTTTTGTAAACGTAAAATATGAAACACTTCTTAAAAATTAGGGGAGCATTTAAAAATGTTACCAGGTCAAATGTAACACTTACGAGCACTTTTTTTAGAAATGAAAACGCCATTATTCACGCGCACCTTTTTTTTTAAATATCCCCAAAGAAAGAAGTCCAACGGTGTCAAATCACATGATCTAGGCGGCCAATTAACATCGGGCCGACGTGAGATAACACAGCGATTGAATTTCTCGCAAAAAAGAGCCATTTTTTTTGCTGGCTTGTTGGGGAATGGTCAATATTTTTGGCCACAAAAAATACGTTATAATCTCACGATATCAAATCCCTTTAACGGTAACTGCTTGGCCGACCTCATTTTCGAAGAAGTATTATTGCTTTTTGAAAATAAAACTTTAATCTACGGTTTCTTTTTTTATCATCAATAAACAATACATTAAAGTAAACTTTTGACAAATCATAACCGTCTTGAATTTAAATAAACTCATTAACATATTGTTATGAAAACTTGTCATCGTTTGTTTAGTATTTTTACGCACATGGTCGTATTTGCCGTTTCAATTATTGTGAATGAATTTCTTAAATTTGACAAAATTTTTGTCTAATAAAGTAATAAATTCGAAATATATTGGAACACGAGAATTTCACATGTCAAAAATTTGCACTGAATAAATTTAAAGAAAAAAAATACCAAAAACGGCAGACAGCAGTTTGATCAATCAATTAAGTAACTGAAATTCGAATGACGCTTTCAAGAAAAAAAAAATTGAATAATAAACAGTACGAAAAAATGGTATATTTTGAGAGTAAATTTGGTTAAAAAGTAAATACATGCATATATGATGTAGGGTGACACATAATAATTGCCACAAAAGAAAAATTATGAATTGAGAATTAAAACGAATTTCAATCTTTTTTTTTTTTTTTGTCTTTTTGTGACAAATAGGAACTGGGAATTTAATTCTCATGGTGAGTAACATTTATCGTTTTCATATTAATTGGAATGTGTATTCTAAATCAAATTACAATCCATAAAGCCTTCAAACGTTCAAACGTTGAAATTAATAACAAGTCTTTTTGTGTCGTAATAATAAGCCAATAATTTTAAAATGCTTCTTTTTCTTTCTTTGTTATATCCCAACAAACACGGAGGTTTGATTTCAATTTGAAAAGGATTTGAAATCAAACGTTTTCTCAAACGACAAACGTTTGATAATGATTTGAAAATCATTTGAAAATCATAGCGTTCTCAACATAAAGGGACAATTATTTTCAAATTGAAAAATGCCTTTATTTTCAACTCGCTTTCAAACGTTATTCTCAAATGTGGATTATAATACAATGTGGAATATAAATGAAAATATGTTATTTTTTTTAATTTAAATTTATTATTTATTTAAATAAACTGTGAAATTAGGGTATTCATTCGGTTAACCGTTAACCGGTTAACCGATTAATTTCTACCCGATTAACTGATCGGTTAATTTAAAATTGACTTTTTTCGATTAACGATTAAACCGGTTAATTTCAGTCGATTAACCGATTAACCGTTGTTACAAAAATTAAAATTTTTTCTAGTATTAAACCATATTTTTTGTGTTTTAAATAATGGGTGAGTTCCAAAACGTCGGTTGCAAATCAACTCGCTTTTTTAAAAACATTCTACAGTGCAACCATGAACAATTTTACAACGTTATCCGTACCAAAAAATTTGCCAAAAAATTGTGTCTAGAATTATTTTTTTATACAATATATTTCCTTCTATAAAAACATTTTTAAAATACAGCACAAAAACAGAAAAGAAAAATTAAGGAATTCGGAAATGAACTTTTTTTGCAGAATGTTCGGTGCAGAGCTTTGCCAGGATAAGTTAGATGATGACCTGACAACAGCAGAAACTTATGATAGTAACGCAACAACGGAATTAACCCAAACAATAAGAAGTGTTAAGAATTTTAAAAAATAAAACATCCAAAACAAATCCAGAAAAAAGACTGAGAATTAGATATTCTGAGTTATGGGTTTGCTTTCGATTTCTCCAACATCTACGATAAGAGAAAGAAATTTTTCCAAGTCAAAATTTTCAAAACTAAAGAAAGCAGTCGCTTAAATCCAATATATTTTAACCAAATTATTTATCTAAAAGATTATTTTATAAGATCTTCTTAAACTATTTAAATTACAAATAAAATTATCTCACGGTTTATTGTTTAATAAATACTTAATCGGCCTTGTTCTGGAAAACGAAATCACGTAAAATTGAAATCGAACAAGTTTTTAATTCTATCCTGTGTTTAAAATTGATAAAAATATATTTTTTTTTCATTACCTCATACTTTGAGGACCACATATCTTTACCAAAACTACTTTGGAAATCAGGAAAAGAATTAAACTTAAATCTCCATCGATTTCAATTTCACGTGATTTCGATTTACAGAACGTGGCCGAATATATATTAATTAAAAAATATGTATTACAGAGCTATGAATTATTATTTTTTTTTTTTTTTTCTTTTAGGTCACGTATTGTTATGTTATTGTTTTTTTACTACTAAACTGCAGATAATAAATAATTTTTAATTTTTATTCATTGAAATTACCAAAAATACTTTATTAATCGGTTAACCGATCAATAAAAAAATTAACCGATTATTAACCGATTAAAAAAATCCTCGGTTAATTAACCGAGCGATTAACCGATTAAATCATAAGCCCGGTTAAATGAATACCCTATGTGAGATAAAGATTTGCCACCATAGCTAAAAGATTAAATAATGTTCTTTCCGTCCTCTAATTCTTGCAAAGACAAACTACTCGGCTCCCTTTTATTTTAAGGATTGTAGCACCGCGATCGTTTAACAAACATTCTTCACTTTCCCGTTTTATTTTCCTTTTTTTCGTATTTTTAATCATTGTAATTATTCACAAATAATTTTTATTTTACACAAGAAATAAGCTGTTCACTTTATATTAAAATTTATTTTTAATAGTTAAACACATGTAACCACAAAGTAAAAAATTTAACTTTAATCGCCATTTTTAATGATTACATTTGTTTTTCGCTTTAGTATTGCCCAGTTTATTTTTGATTTAAATTTAACATTTGACATCAAATTGATAAAACATTTGACATCAAATTGATAAAACATTTGATATCAAATGTTTATTTTCAAATCATTATCAATTTGAATTTAAATGTTAAAACAAACAATTGAAAAACGTTTGAGAATTGTGTTTGATGTCAAATGATAAAGTCATTTCATATCAATGGTTTGACTTCGTGTTTGTTGGGATGTTACTTCTTGTTTTGAGAGAGGCAACAGAAAGGCAACACGTCCGTTATGGAGAAATAAACCAGAGTCTATGGCGGGTAGAAAACCCGCCGCCATCACTTTGATAGACTAGCTGACTACCATTTACCCCTCCCGGCAACCCTGTTTTGAAATGTGAACATATTAAAAATTTTTTTGCAAATCTATTATATGTAATTTGTTTTACTGTAGATCGTTTAAGATTTTTTTGCGCCAAACAACATCTGTTTTATTTTGTACAAAACAAAAGTAGAAAAAAATACGTTATAGAAATTTGTCTAAACAGTTTTAATAGCAGATAATTAAATATATGAAATCCAATTTTGAAAAAAACAAAAAAAAATAAAAAAACATCTTTAATATCTAACTTTAAATACCTATGGCCGTTTTTTCATTACGCGATTATCTTTTTTCCCAACGATAACTGCACATTAAAGAAATTTGGTTTTCTCAATGTCTCATTTGCTTCTAACCAGCACTCATCTGTCAATTATTTATGTTCCTTTTATTTGCCGTACAGATAAATTTAATCTGCTGACTTTAAACTTTTACATGTATTTTGAGAGGTGTTGCCAACTGAAAAAATGTTTTTGTCGGTATTTTGAGAAACCCAAAATCGTAAACGGACAGTTTATCAGTCTAAAGGGCCAAATACACTTGTCAAATGCTTGTCCAGCAGGCGAATTCAATCGTGTAAGTATGCTGGACGTTATATCTATATTATTTGATTTTCCATCCCGCACCGTCGGTGTGACACATACAAGCACATTTTCACTAATACTGCCAGAGTGCTTGATGAATATTTTGATCAGTGTAATTTAATAATAACTTTATGTTGACATTAAGTTACAAACAATTTTGTCGATACATTGAGAAAATTGCCATTAGTGTATTTAAAAAAAAAATAGAGCTATTCCGACAACTCCTAAATATGCATTAATAAAAATAAAAAATATGCACTAAAAACTTGACCATTTCCAATAAAAAATTGTTTTTTTTTATTTTATTTAAAACAAAACAAAATAAAAAATTCTATTGTTATTCAAAGGTATAATATTTGTTTAAACTTAATTTAAATAACTACATAAAATCTTTTGTACATGGAAAATTAACGTCAACCGAAGTTGAGGCATACTTGAAGGATGCCAATTCATTTGGAGAATTTTAATTTTCTAATTTAGATCCCACATTTGATTCCAGATCAAAAATAGTTGAAATTTGTTTTATTTTTTTGAAATCCTATATTTTTTTTTTTGGCAACACGTTTTGGATTTTTTTTAATTTGTCGGGCATTCTCTTGATTTAATAATTTGAGTTGACTATTAAGTGAACTAAATCCTTCCAATTTAGTTATTATTTCACCAATATATCCGAAGTTGGAAAACACAAATGCTAATTGACTTTTGATGTTATTTAAATTTAATATATCTTTTACTGTTTTTATTGCATAAGCATCGGTAGCAACAAGTTCTTCAATAACATTCTTAAATTGCTGAAAGTTTTTTGAATAGAATTCTGAAGCATCTATTTAGGTTTCCCTTATTGTTAATACTGGCTGCGGTGGTGACGGTACCAAGAGATACATTTCAATAAAAATTGCAACTCGTGAAGGAGCCTTTAAACATATTATATCCAGTATGAAACCAATAAATCAATATTATCGAATTGGCTTCCAATTCCTCTGCAACTCGGTGTCACCCATGTGCCAAGCAAGTAACATTTAGCAGTTTTGGATAAATAGTTTAGGACAATTGGCAGCCTTAACCATGTAAAGTGCTGCATTAAAAATCGAAGGATCTTTTGTCGAAATCTTGTATTTTAAGCAGAGCTGAAACAAATTTATTAATTGATCTTAAAATTTTTTTTTTTTTGAAGATTTGGAAATTTTTTGAAGAATTTTTTTTTTATAATATGAAAATTTGTAAAAATATATTACTCAAAAATGTTAAAATATGCAAAAATATGCATTTAAAACCAAAATATGCAAAAATATGCATTTTCACCAAAATATGCAATAATATGCAAAAACAAATCGATGCCATTTTAACGCAAATTTAATGATTCGGAAAGATAATTGGTCGACATCAAATTTAGACTATCGACAAAAAACATGCATTTGCATGGAAATCGCATCCCTACTTATGACACTACATTTTTTATTCATTAATTGATAGAAAGAAATAGTAAATGCTAGAAAGAGCAAACTATAAAAAATGTGAACAAAGTTTTTATTTTTTTTTTCTCTTGTTATGGCTTTGTTTCTGGGATAGCGTTGAGAATTTTTAAAATTGTACCAACAACCTTTAAAAATTTTACTTTTTTACACTAATTGTACTAAAATATTTTTTTTAGGTTGAAATTAATTCTAATTATGTTCTTAAAAAACACCACATAAAGGTATTATAAATCTTAATTTAAAAAGTATCAACAAAAAAGTACAATTGAAACAACTTAGCCATCCCTGTTCTTTTAATTTTATTAAATGCTGCCAACTTTTTGTTTATGAGAAATCTAAAAACAAAAAGCGGTAAATCGCTGAATTTGCCCATAAACCGTTGATTCAGCAACACTTTTAATATTTCAAGCTTGAAATGTCAATTTAAAGTTGAACAATTTTACATTTTTTTTTTACATAACTTCATTTTTTATCGATAACTTTAGTAAAATTTGGTACAGTTTGCCATTTATCTTAATACAGCTGAACCCTTCGCACTTGGTAAATTTTTCTATTACTTTATATTTGCACTGTTCACCAAAACTTGAACAATGCATCAAAAATATAGTGTCATAAGGGCTTAACTACTTCTTTTAGATTTAGTACCAAATAAAGCGTATACATACACCCTCTTAGGCAAAATATTATAAATGTCATATTAGTTAGCCAACACATAAAACCCCATTCACTTATGCTGGACTTAATGTGTTGGTTAACTAATGTAAACTTTAAATTTTCTTACATAAGGGGATAGAAGTTTTTCCACCCGATTACAGACCAAATTCCAGGAGGCGTTTGCATAAAGGCAAGGCAAACCAATAGACCACATAAGTCCATTTTCTAAATTAATTAAACATCGCATTAAACAATGGATTGTTCGTTGTGTATCAAAAGCTTAAGGCGCCTAGAGCTTGAAATTACCAGGTCTTCGTTCTTCTTTAAAACTTTTGAGGTCTTGTGCTGATTGGCTTATACCTAAATCACGGGAAGAAAGACCTAACAAGTTTTAAAAACATATTCTAGATTTTGAATGTGGAATTTGTCTTATTTTTAGAAGATTATAGAAAGAAGAGATATAAATTGATTACTAACAGGCCCAAAAGTACGTTAATAAACCCATATCGTAGTGACGCCTAATGACAAATTTTTAATTATTTTAAATTTTAATACTAACACATATTCAAATGTCTGTTTAAAATTCAATAATTTTTGCAAAATATGCACTTTAATATAAATCTGTATATATAAAAATGAAAAATTTTTGTATGTTTGTTTGTTTGTTTGTATGTTGCTTTATAGACTCCTAAACTTCTGAACCGATTTTCCTGAAATTTTTACAGTAGCATCACGTGAGCCCTAAAACTCAAACGTGGTTAAAGCTACTATTATGGTATGGTATGGTATGGAGCAGTACCCCTCAAAGATAGAAATGTTAATAAGAGCCGCTGCAAGCAATTTGTTGAACTTTTGGTAGTAGGATCTTCTGAGCCCCAAAATTTAAATGAAATAGCAGCGGGGGATGTGTAACCCCCAATAGGATGCCAATGTTTAATATCGGATGTCTTAAAAACTGTTATAGTGAGAAAGTTCAAACTTTGTAGAAGTCACTCTTATGGTATACTTCACTTTTGAAAATAAAAATAAAGCCGGTAGGCGCACGGGGGAAATATCTTCCATAGGATGCATATATTAAATATCTCTCAACGGATAAAGTGGTTAAAGCAGTGTAGCGAAGCGCACCGGGTTAAGCTAGTGTGTTATAAATTATGCCATAACTACCGAAACATTTGTCTATTAAAATATTCATTCGCTTTTCACATTTGTTCTGCGTAAGAGGCGTTTGTTAGTAGGGTTTCTCGAACAGGATCTAAAACCCAAATACAGAAAAACCAATACAATAGCGGAGTTCAATATTTTAGTCTTGCAAAAATGCAAAATATCGTAGCTCTTTTGTAAAAGCCAACAATAAAACAAATAGAGTTTGCCTAAAATTTCATTAAAGTGCAACGATATTTTGCATTTGCAATTTTGCAAGACTAATATTGAACTTCGTTAATAAAAAAAATAAAACAATAAAATAAAAAAAAAGTAAATTGCTATATTCGGCCATGCCAAATTTTAAATACCTTTTACCATGAACCGAAAGTTATATTTGATCTCAATTTCATCCGCCTAGCTTGTGTTATATGAACCCTATCGTTCCAAAAGTGAAATAAAAGACCAGGTAGGCTGATTTTGAATATAAAATACTTCTTATATTTAAGAAATATATAAGCCAAATTTTGTTAATTAATGGCGATTTCTTTCCTGAGGAAAATATATTACAGTAAACTTATACATGTAACACTTTCTAATGTTAGCTAGAATCACTCGAAGTGTAACATATTTTACAACTTCAATAGAACAAAATTATCGTTTTTTATTTACCACTTTTACACTTTTCTCATTAATGTGGATTTTGGATATGGTTTTTGGTGACAATAACATGGTTAAGTTAAACATAATTTGTTTAAAATTTCCTTTAAAAGTAGTTTTGTTGGAGGTGACCATATTTTAACATGTTTTTTCTCTGCGTGCACACTCGTGTAAAAGTAACCACAAGCAATTTAAATTTGTAAATTCATAGTTTAATGTCAAAAACTGAAACAAAACAAAACAGAAAAAAACGTATAATTAACACAATTTTGACATCCATTGTTGCAACAATTATAAAGCTAAAAAAGTTTATCAGCAGGGCTTTTAAGGCCACCTGTAATGAATTCGCCTTACTTAAGAAATTGAAATTGTAAAAAAAACCTTTAAAAATACGAAACCACATTTAAATAGTGTCAAATAATTTTTTTTTAATGACGTTTCCTTTCAATTTAAATTTAACATCTCCTCTATAAAAATTCCCAATTCTTTTGCAACCGGACTTCAAAATTTCAGCGAATTTTATTTTTAATCTAAGATTTACGTTTAAAGTTCTTAGAATTTCCCCAATATCCCCACCTTTTAATTAAACAAAATCCCCTAGTTTTGTCTGAATAAGCCATATGTGTTTTTTTTTTTTTTTTTTGTCTTAACATTGTTAAGACATTTTGTATAATTGCATGAACGAATAAAAATGACAACTAAAAACACACACGATCAGAGAGAACTCTAATAAATGCATGCAATCTAAACAATAAGAAAATAAACTAAAAACTAATGAAAATTCATAGAAAATATTTATAGAAAAAATACAAAATATGTATGTATATATGTATGTATCTATCATATACCCAGTTGGCCAAATGGTCATAGACGCAAATGTCGTCAACGATGTCTTCCGAACATTTTTGAATTTGTCGCCTATATAACATTGATGGCGACAACTTAAGTAAGAAAACGTGTATATTGTCGTGTTAAAAATCGTATTTACGACTTTTTTGGAGACAGTTTATTAAATTTGTCTTGAATAATAATTTATTGAGGACAACGTAAGTAACCATTGCATGCATTTTGTCGTATTTCGAACCACTTTGACGACAAAATGCATGCAATGGTCGCATGATTCGAATTTTATGTAAACAGAGATCTGGTATTAATATTTGTCATATTAATGCTCAAAGTTTAAGGTATAAGATGGAAGAATTTCGTTACATCTTTGAGAATTCCGGTGTTGATGTAGTTTGTGTTTCAGAAACGTGGTTGGGTAAATCCGTTTCGGATAATATTATCGGTTTGAAGGGTTTTATATTGTATCGTTGGGATAGGAAAGCTAAAGTTGAGATTCAAGGTGGACAATGTGATATTGAACAAGGTAATATTGAACAACGAAAAAAAGAACCTCGTGGTGGTGGGGTAGCAATATATGTAAAAGAAGGGATTTCAAGTAAAGTTTGCTGTACCTCTTTGCCAGGAGAAAAATTTTAATATCTGTTTATTGAAATCTTTGCTTGTGGTAAAAAAATACTTATTGGATGTGTTTATAGACCTAATCGTAAAATTGATTTAAATATTTTTCAAGAGAAACTTGAAACACTTACTGTATCTTATGAGGATGTTATAATTTGTGGTGACTTTAATTCCAACTTACTATGTGAAGTTCATTTAATTGATTGCATGAAAACCTTTGGCTTAACTCCAACTAATAGTACAATACCAACTCATTATACGTCAACAACTGACTAACTGCTGGACATATTTTTCGTTAGCTGTAAGCGCAAAGTCTTACTTTATGAACAACTATCGGTACCTTGCTTTTCAAAACACGATCTGATATTTCTAACGTATGATTTTAAACTGCAAACAGTTAATGATATAGTAACATACTACGGTTTTAAGCACATGGACTTTAATATAATTTCTAACGAATTTTATAAAATTGATTGGGATTCGATCTATTATATGCCACTTGTTGAAGACCAATTAAACTTTTTTGAACACAATTTGTTGCACATTTTTAATATGTCTGTGCCTGTGAAAAAAATTAATAAAAATTTTAAAAACAAACCATGGTTTAATATGGATATAAAACGAATGATTTCTCGCAGGGATTTTGCATATAAAAGCTGGAAGCGATTTAAAACATCGTATTTACATGAAGAGTATTGTAAGATGAGAACAGAAGTCAACAAAAAGATACGATGTGCTAAAGCTGCGTATTATTACCATCGTTTTAATTCTGCTGTAGGATCGTCAAAAACTTGGAAGACTATTCGTGAAATAGGTGTTGGAAAAACTCAACCAAATACTTCCACTAAAATAGATGTGGAAATGCTTAACGAGTCGTTTATAATACTCCTAATGTTCCCGCAAATTATAATTTCTATAATGACATTCACAATCCCACACCAGATGAAAACAGGTTTTACTTCAATTGTGTAACGCAGTTAGATGTACTCTCAAGCTGTTGTGCTGTAAAATCGAATGCTGTTGGATATGATGGATTGCATCCCAAATTTGTTAAAGCTAAGTTGCCTGCAGTGTTACCTTATCTAACATATATTTTTAACACAATAATTACGAAAAGTGAATTTCCAAAAAATTGGAAATATGCCAAAATTATTCCTATACCAAAGTCCAATAATGATTTCAGGCCTGTTGCAATTCTACCATATTTATCGAAGGTGTATGAAAAGCTGCTTTACCAACAAATGAACAAATACCTACATGATAATACTTTGCTAACTGATAGACAATCAGGTTTTCGTAGTAAGCACAGTTGCGTTACCGCCCTTATTGATGTGTCGGAAGATATACGTGAAAGTATTGATGATGGTGATATATGTTTTCTTGTTCTTTTAGATCACTCTAAAGCATTTGACACGGTCGACCACAATATGCTATGCACGAAACTATTAACAATGTTTAATTTTTCATCCTCGTCAACCAAACTCATATCGTCTTACTTATCTGGACGTTTCCAATCTGTGTTTTCTAATAACCAAAATTCACGTGCTTTGCCTGTGATTAAGGGTGTGCCTCAAGGCTCAATTCTGGGTCCACTTCTTTTTTCGATCTATATTAATGATCTAGTTAAACATCTATCATACTGCAGAATTCATTTGTATGCTGACGATGTGCAGATATATATAAATAGTAAAATAGAGAAAATTACTACTTGCGTGGATAAATTGAATGTAGATCTGGCTAATGTACACACTTGGGCAACAGCTAATGGACTATGCATTAATCCATCTAAATCGAAATGCCTAATTATAACCCGTAAGTCAGTAAACTTGATTACTGAACCAACAGTATCTATTAATAATCAACCAATTCAAGTTGTAAACTCAACCAAAAATTTGGGTATCATCTTTAATAATACTCTTTCTAGGTCTGATCATATTAATGCCGCAGCCGGAAAAACCTACTCCATGATACGTACACTTTGGACTACTCAATACCTTACCCCACTCAATATTCGTATTTTGCTTGCCAAAACCTATCTTATACCTACTTTGTTGTATGGATGTGAAGTGTTTGCCAACCTTGATTCTACTACTAAGAAAAAACTTACCGTGACTTATAACTCCATATTAAGATATGTTTTCAACTTAAGAAAATATGATCACATCTCAGCATTTGAGAAACGTCTTTTTGGGGTTAACATTATTGATCTTTTGGAGATAAGAACTTTGTTACTTTTTCATAAAATTCTTTTCACAAGTGAACCAAAATACTTATTTAACAGATTAGTCCCTACTCGATCTAGAAGATATAATGATTTGATACAAATCAGATATAGAACCTCTTTCTCTGAACATCATTTTTATATTTTTGCTATACGTCTTTGGAACGAGCTACCGCCAAATCTACAATTTATTAGTAACGCTTTGCAATTCAAAAAATAAATTTTTAAACATTACAATTAATTATAATTGTTTTTGATTTGTCTTATAATTGTATGAAGTATGCTTGTATTGCTCTTGCCAATGTAGTTTTTTTCATAATTTTTTATAAATTTTTTATAATTTTTTGTTACTTATTACAAAATTATTTTAAATTACATAATATTATTTTTTTTACTGTAATAATTATGCTAATTATCATTGTAATAATTCTGTGCGATAATAATAAGATTCTAAATCTGGTAGCACAGAAACACAAATTAAATAAATAAAAAAATAAAAAAAATGAATGCAATGGTTAGCTCATAAAGGAATTCATTGGTTTAAGAGCAAAGATGTATTCATTAAAAATTGATAGATTTGATGATGAAATCAAGAAGATAAAAGGTGTTAAACATTGTATAACATCAAAGCTTACAGTTAATGACTTCAGAAAATGTTTATATGAAAAAAAATTATATTATGATAATATGTATATATTTAGATCTAAGGTTCATCAAATCTATACCCAACATATAAATAAGTTAACTTTAAGCTATTCAGATGATAAGAGATATATAAGAGAAGATGATGTTGATATATATGCATGGGGGCATTATAAAATAAATTGCATACCTTCGTCAACAACACCCTCATCATCATCAGAATCAAACATGGAAACCTTCAATTTTAATTATTATAGAGTCTACATGGAAGAAGATGATGAAATTCTCCTAAGTGAAAATATAGATTAAATAGTTTATAAGAATGTAAATATAGAATAAGTAGTTTGAAGGAGAGAAAATGAACATTTGATATAAATCAAATAGTTTATTAGAAATCAACTGATGTAATTTATACTATAAGTATGTAAATGTATATTAAATAGTTTATATGAATCCATCATTGTTATTTAGATTATAAGCTTGTTATATGAAAAAAAAGGATAATAGTAAATAAATAAAAATTTTAAAATATAAAAATTAAAACAACCAGATTTTTTTTTTTTGGTTTTTTTTATTGATTATATTTATTATATATATATAAAAAAGGTAAACACAATTGACCACAATTAAATATGTATATTAAACTGTTTGTTGTACCGCCCATAAACTGATATGTACCCCAATACAGAAATGAATAGTAGAAATTTACCAACTTTAGTTCTTGGAACAGCTCTTGATATACCTTTAACAATAACTATTATTTAGAACAGCTTAAGCTTTATAAATGGAAAAAAACCAACAACCGTATTGGGAGCTGTTTTAAATATGATTGCGAACATTATGTAGCTGGTTATAAAAGTATTAAATTAGCTTTTTTAAATGTGTCTGTCTGTTTTGGATGATATTTATGTATAGCCACAATAGTGGAGAGGGTATTATGCATTTGTGCTGATGTGTGCAACACCGTAAATATGTGTCCAGTACCCACCTTAAAGTATACCGACCGTGTCAGAACAACTTTCTGAGTCGATCTAACGATGTCACTCCGGCTGGTTGGCATGCTGGCTGGCAGGCTATATCCATGTTAACCTCGTGTAAAAAGTACAGGTCGTAATTTCTGAAATAATTTCAAGAAATTTGATATATAGGTTAAAATTCTCCCAAGGACCAAACCTATTTAAAATGGTCCGAATCTCAAAAACTATCAAACCAATTTAAAACATAGATAGATCTATATTTATATGGACACATAAGCATGATTCTCCATGAGTCCTGAATATGGTGCACTAAATATGTTTTAAAATACTGTGGTGTATGGTATCATTTAGTCGGGCTTGACCGACTGTACTTTCTTACTTGTTTTTCTCTTAGATTATTTTTTTACAATTTCCTAACTTGAACAAAAAAAACAAAACATTTTGTTTGAGTGATCGACTGTATACAAAAATTATTAGATGGATAGACAGACAGACTTTCTTTTGTTTTGAATTAGGTGATAAAAAATGTTTGTAAGGAGAAAAACACACATTTCTGATAAGCCCTTTTTTGTGTGTTTTATGGGTAGCCAGATGGTGAGATGTTGTTGTTGTTTTACTTGTTTGAGTGATCGACTCTACACGAAAAAATTGTTGGATGGACAGACAGATCTTGTAGAAGAAATTGGAAAATGAAAATATTACTGATAAGCCTTTCTTTTTTTTGTTTTTAAGACTTTCTTTGGTTTTGAATTAGGTGATAAAAAAGTTTTGTTAGGAGAAAAACACTCATTTCTGATAAGCCCTTTTTTTGTGTGTTTTATGGGTAGCTAGATGGTGAGATGTTGTTGTTGTTGTTGTTTTGCTTGTTTGGGTGATCGACTGACGATCAACGAGAAAATTATTGGATGCACTTGATTTTTGGAAATATTTGTTGTGGACAATTTTTCAACGCGCTGATATTTAAAAATATTTTTAAATATTTGTTGTGAACAATTTTTTTCAAAGCGCTGATATTAAAACTAATAATTTATGGGGTGTGAGATGATTAGGGTATTGTATAGGAGTGTGTTTTGAAAATGGACAGATACACAGACGGACAGACAGACATACTGAGTACTTGTAGATGCACTTGATTTTGAAAAAAAAATTTTGTGGACAATTTTTCAAAGCCTGATATTTAAAAATATTTGGAAATATTTGTTGTGAACAATTTTTTCAAAGCGCTGACATTAAAACTAATAATTTATGGGGTGTGAGATGATTAGGGTATTGTATTGGAGTATGTCTTGCACATGGACAGAATCATGGACAGGGGAAATTCATGAGCAAGTGTAAAAGTAGGTAAAATTTTTTAAAAAAATTTCAAAACAAAGTCGGTAAATTTTATAGGATAGCAATAAAGCTGAGATTTAGAAAAAAATGTTGGGGGGAGCAATGCACAAGTGTTGGGTGCATTGTTGAAGCCTTTACTTTGTTGTGATCGATAGACGGACTTACTGTGTAGATGCACTTGTGAAAGCTGTGATTTAGTTTTTGTAGATATGTATGCATGTAGATCAATAGGCAGACAGACATACTGTGTACTTGTAGATGCACTTGATTTTAAAAAAAAAATTTTGTGGACAATTTTTCAAAGCGCTGATATTCAAATTTATAATTTCTTGAATATGGACAGATACACAGACGGACAGACAGACCTTGAGGAAGAAATTGGAAAAATATTTTTTTTTATTTTGTGTGTGTTTATGGATTGTTTCTGATAAGCCCTTTTTTGTGTGTTTTATGGGTAGCCAGATGGTGAGATGTTGTTGTTGTTGTTGTTGTTTTGCTTGTTTGGGTGATCGACTGACGATCAACGAGAAAATTATTGGATGGACAGACTGACAGACAGATAGATCTTGTAGAAGAAATTGGAAAATGAAAGTATTATTGATAAGCCTTTCTTTAGTTTTGTTCGGAATTTATTTTATTTATTTATTTATTTATTATTTATGTTATTACTAGGGATGAGATTTTCATGCACTAAAAAATCGAAAATATGCGCATAAAACATGCACTAAAAATTCCAAAATATGCATTAAAAAAATAAAAAATATGCACTAAAAACTTGACCATTTTCAATAAAAAAAAGCGTTTGTTTTTTTTTTATTTTATTTAAAATAAAAAATTCTTTCGTTGTTTTTATTGTATTGTTATTCAAAGGTATAATATTTTTTAGAACTTACCCCCTGTTCATCGATTTCGAACGAAGACTTCATTCGCTTAACTTTAACGTAAATCAAAAACAATATTTTATAATTCGTTTTTTTTTTAATGTAAGTTATGCGAACGAAATCTTCGTTCGGAAATAGATGAACAGGCAGTTAATTTAAATAACTACATCATTTAAATTGCATAGTCAAATAAATACTTTTTTATATTATCAAAAGTAAGCCTTTGTATGTTAAAAAGCTTTTGTACATGGAAAATGATTTCTCAACGTCAACCGAAGTTGAGGTATACTTCAAGGATGCCAATACATTTGAAGAATATTAATTTTCTAATTCAGATCCCACATTTGATTCTAGATCAAAAATATTTGAAATTGGTTTTATTTTTTGAAATCCTCTATTTTTATTATACCCTCCACCACAATTAGTTGTGAAGAGGGTATATTAAGTTTGTCATTCCGTGTGAAACTTTTTTATTATTCATCTCAGACCCTATAAAGTATATATATTCTGGGTCCTTGAGTAATTTTAAGTCGATTTAGCCATGTCCGTCTGTCTGTGCGTCTGTTGAAAACACGCTCACTTTCGAAAAACTCAAAAGAAATAAACAAACTTGGTGTCAAATTGCTTGTAATTAACCTAAGCAGTTTGGGATTGAAATCCAGCAAAATTGGTTCAATAGGATCTGAGCTATGAATCAAAATGTGGAACCACCACCTAAAAATATTGATAATTTTGTTACAAAAACTAACATAAAGGGTGGAAAAATGCACAGAATGATATACGATTTCGCAACAGTTCGTTTTATTTAACTGGAAATCACGCTGTGAAACTTCTTGAAGATCCGTCCATGATTTACCCTAGGCCCCATATTTGGCACGTCTCATTTAAATAGGACTAGAAATGAAACTATTAAGTTTCGTGAACATCGGTCCATAATTTACCATAGGCCCCATATAAAACCTACTTCCAGAAAACAGTTTAGTACGCCTAAATCCGTAAAAAATAATGCTATCATAACAAAATTTGGTACATCAAAATTTAGAACTAAAAATAAGACTGTGAAATTTCGTGAAGATCGGTCCATAATTTTCCATAGGCCCCATATAAACCTTACTCCCGGAAAACAGCTTAGTACGCCTAAAAACGTAAAAAAGAATGCTATCATAACAAAATTTGGAACATATAAGTTTTACAGGACTAGAAATAAGACTGTGAAATTTCGTGAAGATCAGTTCATAATTTACCCTAGGCCCCATATAAACCTTACTCCCGAAAAACAGCTTAGTACGCCTAAAAACGTAAAAAATAGCGCTATCATAACAAAATTTGATACATCACATTTTTATAGAACTAGAAATGACACTGTGAAATTTGGTGAAGATAGGTGCATAACTTACCATAGCCCTTAAATTTCAAGGGCCGATGTTGATTTTGAATAAAACACAAACTATTTAGGAAATTATTGTAATTTTATTTTATTATGATATATTGGTATTACTCAATTATGTATGGAACAAAATATCGGCCAAATGGGCGCTGCGACCACGGCGGCACACCTCCATCCGATGGTCCAAATTTTCGATGACCCTGAGGCATAATGGAGGTTCTATGCCGTTAATGTGCCGAATTATCTCATCCTTTAGCTCTTGAATTGTTGCTGGCTTATCGACGTACACCTTTTCTTTCAAATAACCCCAAAGAAAAAAGTCTAACGGTGTCAAATCACATGATCTTGGCGGCCAATTGACATCGCCATTACGTGAGATAACACTGCCATTGAATTTGTTGCGCAAAAGAGCCATTGTTTCGTTAGCTG
Source organism: Pollenia angustigena (assembly GCA_930367215.1). NCBI lineage: Eukaryota > Metazoa > Arthropoda > Insecta > Diptera > Polleniidae > Pollenia > Pollenia angustigena. The sequence goes on along the minus strand of OV884057.1, from coordinate 178,480,222 downwards.
TGTGGCAAGTGGCACCGTCCTGCTGAAACCACATATCGTCCACATCCATATCTTCCAATTCGGGCCATAAAAAGTTCGTTATCATCTCACGATAGCGAACACCATTCACAGTAACTGCCTGACCGGCCTCATTTTGGAAAAAATACGGCCCGATGATGCCGCCAGCCCATAAACCGCACCAAACAGTCACTCTTTGTGGGTGCATTGGTTTTTCGACAATCACTCTTGGATTCTCATTCGCCCAAATGCGGCAATTCTGTTTTTTTGACGAATCCACTGAGGTGAAAATGTGCCTCATCACTGAATCACGAAGTGCACGATATGCATTTTGATTTGAACGCCCATTTTCATAATAAGTCTGGATAACTTTAACACGTTGTTGGATTGTGTATCTCTCCCTGGTTCAAATTGAGTAAGTCTGAAATAGAGAAATGTGAAATAAAATTCGGAAAAAAACTTGGCGTTTAGGTGTGGTTCACATTCAACATCGGCCCTTACAATTTAAACACCCTTTATAAAGCCCACTCTGGTAAAATAATTAAATACACGGTAAACTTTCTTCCAGTTTAGCTTCATATGGCCAGAAAAAATGTTATGCAATTTTGTGATATACGGTCCATAATTTTCCTTAGATTCCATTTTAGCAGCCTTCTGAAATTTACTGCAAACGCTTAAACTAATTGCACCGCTGTATTGAAATTTATGTTTTTTAATACCAGAAATCGTTCTCAGAATTAGGGATGATTGGTTCATAGCTTACCATGGCTTTTATATAATTTATTCTCCTGAAAATCATTTAAGTTCAGCTTAAACTGATATTCTACTCAAGCTTTTTAAAATTGATTCTGATTGTCAGTCAATAATTTTATATAGGTCTAAACCGCAACAAATTTTAATGCAGATGTCTGTTTTTACAAAGATTATAATAATAAATAGACATCATACAGATATTAGTCCTAAAACATTCGAAGTGTCGGTGGAGGGTATCAAAGATTCGGCACAGCCGAATATAGCACTCTAACTTGTTTTTATCTGCAACCGTTTTTGGATTTTTTTTTTTTTATTTTGTCGGGCTATTTTCCACTCACATGTTAATGTTACTTTCTGCCATATCAATTAATTTGAGTTGACTATTAAGTGAACTAAATCCTGTATGAAACCAATAAATCAATATTATCGAATTGGCTTCTGATTTCCTCTGCAACTCGGTGTAAACCATGTGCCAATCAAGTAGCATGTAACAGTTTTCGATAAATTGTTTTAGGACAATTGGCAGGCAGCCTTAAAATTTAAGGATCTTTTGTCGAAATCTTGTATTTTAAGCAAAGCTCAAAAAAATTAATTAATTGATTTAAAAAAAAATTTTTTTGAAGTTCTTTTTTTATACAATTTCGAAATTTTTCGAAGAACTTTTTTTATAACATGGAAATTTAAAAAACTATATCACTCAAAAATGTTAAAATATGCAAAAATATGCATTTAAAACCAAAATATGCATTTTCACCAAAATATGCAACAATATGCAAAAACAAATCGATGCCATTTTAACGCAAATTTGATGATTCGGAAAGATAATTGGTCGACATCGGCTTTAGACTATCGACAAAAAACATGCATTTGCATGGAAATCGCATCCCTAGTTATTACAATACAACAAGAACAAGTCTTATATTAAAGTATTGCTTAGTTATTTGGCATATTTATAGATATGTAAATATTATCGTAGATTTAAGCAATAATAATAATTATAAAAAAAAAAAAAAAAAAAAAAAAAACAAAATAATAACTAACAATTTTAATTTATTTATAATTAACATAAAAAACAGACAAAAATTAAGGTAAAAGTGCTTATTTAGAAGGTAAAATAATTACGTAAAGTGCCTAAATATGGCAGATTTGAATTGGCTTGCATTGCTAATAATTTGTATTTGAGGGGGTAATTGGCTCCAAAGACGAATTGAATTAATAAAAAAGTGTTGCTCAGATATCGCTTTTGTAAACTTAATGTTATTTATCTTGTTACCTCTATTCGACCTTGAGAATGTAATTTTTCATAGAGATATGGTGGTTGTCGGTTGTATATTATTTTATGCAAGAAGATAAGAGTTCGCCACTCTAATAAATTATCAAAGGTGACATTATAAATTTTATATGCAAATCGTGAAATGCTTTCGTATCTTCTAACACCAAAAATATATCTTGCAATATTGTTATATGTATGTTACATTCAGCCTTCGTCTACATTCAGAATTACAACTAGCAAATAGCTCGCAACCATACATTAGAGTTGGCAGTAAATACGTTTTTGCAAGTAGCATTCGGATGTGTGTCGGTGTAAAATGTTGCGACATCCATAGGTTTCTTAATATAGAAAAAGTTTTTCCACAGTTTATTTTAATATGATCTGACCAATTAAGTTCATTATTAAAAGTTACACCAAGATTTTTTGCAGTGTCTACATAATTTATAGTTGTGTTATTAATCTGTATTGGCGGAAGATACGTTGTAAGGTGTCTTGACGATTTAATCACTAAAGCAACAGATTTCCGTGGGTTTAAACTCAAGCCATTTGCAGATGCCCATAGATAAATTTGATGTAGATCTTGGTTTATTAGTTGTACACAATTAGATGCGTCTGATACATTACAACTTATATACAGTTTTACATCATCAGCGTACATTTTTTGACAATGTTTTATTTGCAAAGGTAGATCATTAGCGTATATGGAGTATAACAGTGGCCCAAGTATCGATCCCTGGGGTACTCCTCTTGGCATCATACAACTTTTGGAGACAGTTTTTTTTTGTAGTATACGCTTTGACTTCTATCACTTAGGTATGAGGATATGAGTTTTAATGCTGTTGACGAGAAATTGCACATTTGTTTTAGCTTAAGGCAGAGAATGGAATGGTGCACAGTATCAAATGCTTTCGAATGGTCAAGCAAAACAAGAAATGGCATCATTTGGCGTTTATCAATATGGCACCTTATTTCTTCAGACACGTCAATTATTGTGGTAAGACAGCTATGTTTTGGCCTAAATCCAGATTGCCATGCATTTAGTAATGAGTTAGTGTGTAAGTAATTGCTTATTTGTGAGTGTATTCATTTTTCAAATACCTTTGACAGATAAGGCAAAATTGGAATAGGTCGATAACTTTTATCTGGTTTCGGTATTGGTACAATTTTGGCATGTTTCCAAACAGTTGGGAACGTAGATGTAGTTAAAATCGTGTTAAAAAAATGCGTGAAGTAAACTAGTGTATAAGGAAGTGTGAGCTTGATAAACTTTGGATGAATACCATCACAACCAACGGCATTAGATTTTATGCGAAGAAATGAGTCAAGTACATCTTCCTGCGTAAAGTATGCAAAATTGAATTTAGGTATTTGACGTTGATTAGAGTAGACGTTGTTGTAAAAATTAATATTTATATTGGGGGTCGATATACCTGCAAACTGCTGGTTTAACTGGTTTAACTGGTTTACATCAATGTCATGTGCATAAGAGCTGTTAGGATTTATTAAACACAATTTACGAATTTCCCTCCATTTTTTCCGTGAGTTAACAGACGTTTTGAACCTGTCTTGATAAAACATAAACTTAGCCATTCTGATTTTCTTATTAACCAATGCCCTTGCATTTTTAAAGATGGCATAAAGTTCTGTTGTTCTAAGGCGTTTCCACCTTCCGTATGCCTGATTTCTGTCTTCAATTAAAGACTTTATTGCAGGTGTAAACCAAGGGTTATTATTACGTATAATTTTTGATTTTAAAGGCACGTATTTGTCAAAAAAGTATTTAAGCTTGCAATCTAAAAAAATTAATCGGTCATCAACAGCAGATGTGCAAAAAACATAGCTCCAATTGGTTGAAGACAATTCAGTACTAAGACACTGACTGTCTATATTCTTGTAGTGTCTATATTCTAGTATTTGCGGTTCTGAGTTATAATGAATTTTAAAATGGTAAGCTATAATTAATAGATCATGCCGTGAGAACATAGATGCAGATAACTGGTCGAATAATAGCAGACGAGAAGAAGTATTGTTAACAAAACAAAGATCAAGAAGGGTACTTGAAGTGGTCGTAAAATGAGTTGGTATTTTATTATTAACTAAAATTAATCCAATAGAGCTCATGTCTTCTACAAGGCTGTTTTCTTCCAAAATATTTGAGTTAAAGTCACCTGTTAAGATTATATGGCTGTATGCAAGTGTACATATGCTCAGATTTTCTAAGAAAGACTCCATATCTGTGGACTTTTGACAAAACATCTTAAGTCGAAATAAGAAAATTTCTTAGTTTTTTAATCATAAGGACAACTTTCCATTAAGCTTTGTTTACAGTTATCAGTGTATTTATAGGTATTTTAGTTTTTGAGATATCACACAAAAACTAAACCACTTAGAAAGAGTTCTTGTTCATTTGCTTTTGACAGAACAACTTTTTTCTGAAATTCTATAAACTTTAAAAAAATGTTGTAAAATAATTTTTTCAAAACATCTTATTTCTACTTAGGCGTGCATGTTTTTTTATAATTTTCTTTTAACAAAGCAACCAATGTCGATTTAAGTGCTTATGTCAAATGTATATACATAAATGTATAATAAAATGAGGTTCCAAAATCAAAATAAGTTAATTTTTCATATTAGTTTACTATGGTTTTATAAATCGGCAAATCATCTCATGTTAATATAAGTGCTTTTGTCTAAATTCAAAATAAAAAATACTAGTTTTTATTTCCACGTAAGAGCGGAAGTATATTAGAAAAAAAATTAAAACATAATTTCTTCAACTATGGCAAATAATATATCAGGTATGAAAAAAAGCTTTTCAGCTAAAATTAATATCGATAGCAACAAATACGTTGCAAGGCAAGATCTTGAAAACCAGCTCGATTGGGCTCCAGTTCCAAATGAAACTTTAACATCACATGACGTAGGTATGATTAATGCAGCTTTATCAAAAATTCGCCAAAATGAAAATGTAATAATCGGTTGTAACAGAAACGCAGTGAACAGCCCGAACGAATCTGTACAGGATATTTTTCATGAAAGTGATTACGATGATATCGATTATATTCCTTCAGAGAAATCCGAATCAGTTTTTAATTCTACATCAGAGAGCATCATGGCTGGGAATAGTACCTTGAACCCCAACGTTAAGGATTCTCCAGAAGTAAGCCAAGTTGAGTTATTTTTACCTAGCTCTACTTCAAGGAAGAAAATGAATAAAACTAACAAAAACTTAGGATTAGAATATGTAACATACAAAAACCAAACTAAACCAGCAAGAGAAATGCAAAAATTAGAAAAATGTAGACAAGAATGCCAAACAAAAATAAATAACGAAGACCAAAAATAGATATTTGAATCTTACTGGGGCCTGGGAGATTATGATAAACGGCGTCAAATTTTGCTAAATTTAATTGAAGTTAAAACAAAAAAAAGTGAAGTTCTCCAAAAGTCTAAAAAGCCAAGATATCGGCAGTACACATATTTTTACCATTTTCAAATTAATGGCATTAAAACTAGAGTATGCAAGCAATGCTTTTTAAAAATATTTGGCGAAACGGAGTAAAGTGTTAAGACCATTTGTCACTATAAGACACAAGAATTCGGGAGTAGCGCATGTATAAAAATAAATCAACTGAACCAGTGTCAGAAACTAAATTCCAAAAAATTGTTCACACCTTAAAAATTAAGTTTAAGAAACCTCAACTAGATTTATGCACGCATTGTGAAACTTTAAAATCAAAAATTAAAAACTCTGCAATTAACTAATCATCACAACGAAGCAGATTTTGCTTATAAAAGCAAAAAATATGACAAAGAGCAGGCCGTTCGCGATCCATCTGTAAAAATGTTTACATTTGACTTGCAGCAATGCCTACCAACGCCTTTTTTAAATGCATCCATATTTTTTTACAAGCGGCCTTTGTGGACTTTTAACCTTACGATACACGATGGCGCGACGAACAAAGCCTACTGTTATATATGGTACGAATCTATTGCAAAGCGCGGAGCAAATGATATTGGGTCTTGTATATATAAATGTCTTCTGGATTTACCAAATTCGGTTAAGCATAAAATTTTATATAGCGATTCGTGTCCCGGCCAAAATCGGAATTCTTATGTCAGTGCAATGTTTTCGAAAGTTCTTCAGGATCACCCAAGTATTGAGACGATTGATCATAAATTCCTTGTGGTTGGTTATACTCATCTTGAATGTGATACGGTACACGCGCAAATTGAAAAAAAGAAGAAAAATTTTTCGGGCTCTATACAAGATCCACATGATTGGGCGAACTTAATAGCCACTACGAACAAAAAACATGTGGTCCATGAACTGAAACAAGATGACTTTTATGATTTTCAAGCACTTTTAAAGAATAACTATACTTGGAGAACTACTAATACAGCTGGTTTGTGGACATGAATATTTAAAATTTTATTGTTTGGATTAATAACATATTTTTATCTGTATACATAGGTGAAAAGTTTGAATGGAAGAATATTCGTTGGATGCGATATGTTAGAGGCAAGCCAGGAATACTACAATATAAATTATCACATATAATGGACGAAACTTTTAAAGAGCTGAATATCAACCAACGCCGAAGAATAAATCAAAGCTCATACCTATCCAAATGCTATAATGCTGATATACCCATTTCTTCAAACAAAAAGCGTGATTTGATTGAAATGCTTCCACTTATAAATTCAAGTTTTCATAACTTTTACACGAATTTAAAAACAGAAGGGGAGTGTGAAGTTGAGTTGGACTCAGATTTAGATGAAATTGAAATCGTCGAATAATTTTTGGTTACCGTGGCTGTCATGTGTTATATACGCAAACAATTATTATATTATTTATTATAATCCTAATTTACAATGAAATATCCTCATCTATGCCTTATATGTATGTAGTTATGTAATTATAATTTTTTTTATTATTTTTATACCAACTTATGATAATTTTAGTGAAATTTATCACGAATTTGTATTCTTATTTTCTTTTCTTTTTAATAAAATTTAATTGTATCCGAAGAATCAAATTATTAACATTTATTTTCCATAATGCATTTCACAAAAGAACATATGTGTACATATGATCGAAAAGTCAAAATTTTCTTAGAAAAAATACTTTTTATAAACGCACCCAACTCAAATTAAGTTATACATATTTTCAATACCCCATTTGACAAAACATCGTATATCATTCTTTGGTAAAGTTTTAATGACAGCTTAAGTTTATTCAAGATATAAACATAAACCAAAATTAAAAAAAATTGGTTAAATAATACAAAATTTACAAAATTCTTTAAAAACAAACAATACCGTAATTATCGGCAGTTAAGCAGTTTTTTCCCCTTTCCTGAAAATGTTGTAAATTACACTTAAGATGTTTTGTCAAAAGTCCACAGATATTAATACTTTTATGGGGTCTATATGTAGTTGCAATTAATATGTTTTCCCTGTTGTTGCAAATTTCTATTAAAATATATTCAATGTTCGCCCCAGCAGCATTTTTACTTTTCTCTTTGCAAGGAATATTTGATTTCACGTATGCCGCAACACCACCACCGTTCGTTGATCTGTCTGATCGAAAAAGACGATAACCATTTAAATGGTACATACTGCTATCGACATTTGAGAAAAACCATGTTTCTGAGATGCAAATTATATCGATGTTGCTGTTTTCAAACACAATTCTAAATTCGTCAAGTTTATTATTTAAGCTCTGAGCATTTAAATGACAGATTTTTAATCCAGACGCATTCTTTGAAAGAATTTTTATCATGTTAGTTAAATTTTCTCTAGAGCCAGCCCTCGTATTGCTGGAATTTAATATCATTATATAAGAAAGATTTCTCAACAATGCAATCGTATAGGTAGTAATAAAGACGCACTAAACATTTTTTGTTATTATAATAAAAGCTAATGGAAGCAAATACATTTCTATTGGTTTTAGTTATGAATTTTAAAATTAAGGACATTACAAATAATACAATGTTACACAGCAAAATTAATGTTTTATGTGATAAAATTAGTTTATTGAGAAGTATGCGGTCGAAAAAACTGGTTTAATGTATTTAGTTCGTCAATCCGTTTTGGTTCATTATTTTCAAAGGTTTTCACATAAACGATTCCACCGTGAATAAACGCTAGAAAATGTAGGTCAACATTTTTTTGGCGAAAAACACACATTTCTGATAAGCCCTTTTTTGTGTGTTTATGGGTAGCCAGATGGTGAGATGTTGTTTGGCTTGTTTGGGTGATCGACTGTCGATCGATGGAAAAATTATTAGACAGACAGACGGACAGACATACAGGCAGGCTTAATTATAGGCTGTCTTACAGCAATTGGTGTTTTAGATGTATTTACTTATGATTAGGAATTCATATAAGATCCATGAGTATAATTATAAACTTATATCATAATCAACTTTAGATCTTTATCTCGTTGTATACTTTCAACGAAACAGATTCCGAAAACAACTAAACAGCTTTTTAAAACAGCTAAACAGATAATTAAAACAGCTAAACAGCTTTTTAAAACAGCTAAACAGCTTTTTAAAACAGCTAAACTGCTTTTTAAAACAGCTAAACAGCTTTCTAAAACAGGTAAACAGCTTTTTAAAACAGCTAAACCGCTTTTTAAAACAGCTAAACCGCTTTTTAAAACAGCTAAACAGCTTTTTAAAACAGCTAAACAGCTTTTTAAAACAATTTCTTCCACATTAGCGCTAAACACCCAATACCCATATACTAATGCATTTAATTGTGATCACTTGTGTTGGGGATTTCACCGTCACGTACAGACAAATTCAACTATTTTTTAGCACTTATTTTACATACAACTTCTAGTTGGTAAATCGGATTTCTTTTTTTTCTTCTATTAATTAAACTGCATGCTAGTCTTTATTCCTACATAGAACTTGATTTCAATAATTCATAAAATATTAAAGAAAAACGTGAACAAACTTCGTCACGTGTTCGACAGTTCGAGTCAACCAACATTTAAAATTGTAAAGGTTAAATCCAAATTTCAGCGAATCGATTACACATAGAAAAAAGATGTCTAAGAAAGATATTACAACTAACAACCATGCCTACTTATGACGATAATAAATTTTTAATAAAACAAATATTTATAAGAAAAAATAAATTTTTTTATTTTGTCACGTGCAGACAAATGGCGTCACGTAAGCGACACAGTTGAAATTATTGTTTAAAATATACAAAAATCGAGTAGTTTTGTCTATACCATATCTGGACGGTAATAAAAGGTTTTCACATCCTCGTAATACAATTTGACATTAGAGATGTCCAAGCTTGAACTTTCGGCTAGAGCAGTATTTATTTTAAGCGCTAATTCGTTACTACCGCTCTTTTTTTGCTTGGCGATTGAGGAAGGGTTTTAGAGCCTTTTGAACAGCTTTCGATAAAGTTTGTTTGGACTTGTTATGGGATTTTTTACTAACAGAAGGTTCGTCAATACTTTGACCTTGATACCTTATGTTGGCCCTTTGCAATCTTTTTTTATCCCTTTCCTTAACTCACAAAGTTTTTAACTCCATTTCTGAAAGACTTTCTTTTTTTCGCTTACGAAGCTCACATATTCTCTTCGATTCATTAGGGCTAAAGATTGGAATATCTTTCTTACGCTTTTCGCGAAGTTTCCGCATACGGTCAGCACTGGTGGAAGGTTGTTGATCAGCCATATTTCGATGAGTCACAAATGCAGTGCAGTAAATAATAAATCGGTTTGTAAATATCACAAAGATTGAAAGATTTGAGATATTTTAATTCTTAGCGTCACGTACAGACACTTTATATCACAAAAGAAAAGCTATTTGTGAAGTGTTTAAGTGCAAATTTTTTGTCAGATTTAAGTCCACCAAAAGTAGGCTGTAAACAATAAAAATCAATTTGTACAGTTGACTTGTCTTACAGTTATTATTATAAAAAGGAAATTCGCGTCACGTGTGCGACATAGAAATTTACCTTTGCATTCTTATTAACTCCTCGTGAACAAAGCACTTTACAACAAAAAATTGTATGCACTTTAATACCGCTCACCACCCACTTGGACGCAGAAAAGAAGTTTAGTTCCTATGTAAAAAACAGTAGTGGCAGCGACCTCGCAAAAAATGGTGTAAAATTAAATAAAAAAAGCTATATTCTTGATACTCTCAAGAAAATAACGTCATTTAAGAAAAAAGTGATCAACTTGTCATAATGCATGTAAATTATTTGAGACGAGAACTTAATCTCTCTATGTAGATGCAAAAATATGAAAAAAGTCTATGTTTGTAAAATTATTCAGATTTCCCTCTTTTTATGGAATGCTCCTGTTTAAAATTTCTATTTAAGTAATAAATATGTTTTGAAATAAAAACAACATTTTAACGTTTGATTTCTTTTATAATATTTATATTTTACATTTTTTTTTACTATCTAAATTAACAATTTTTCTTATCATTTAAAAAAACTTAAAATTAATTAAAAATCTATATTTTCGTTGAGAAGAATGGTATCATCCTCTTCCATAGGTTCAGAATTGTTATTTATTCTATAATGACCCCATCCAAAAGTATCAACGCCATTTTCTTTAATAAATCTCTTATCATCTAAATAGCTTAATGTTAACTTAGTAATATTTTGTGTATAAATTTGATGTACCTTAGATCTAAGTATATACATTGAATTATAATATAATTTTTTACCTAATAAACATTTTCTAAAATCATTTATACTTAATTTATTAGTTACACATTGTATGACACCCTTAATTTTCTTAATTTCTTTTTCAACTTGATCAATTTTCACTGAATACATTTTAGCTCTCAGGCCAATGAATTCCTTGAGAACTTTTCCATTACATTAATCTTTCATCATTCCTAATACTTTTTTGTTTGTTAATGGAAAGTTATAAACGTTTTCTGTTGCATATCCAGATGTATCGAAATGTGTGCTAATATCATTTCTAATATCACCGTATAGGTCATCTGTTTTAATATTTGTAAATGAAATAATCAGTATCCATATAATTAAGATTAATATTTTCACTATATTTCGGTTTCATATAATCATAATGAAAATTATACATTTTCCATTTTGATATTTCTAGAACGGAAAATCCAATATAAATAGGTTTATTATATAAAGTTTTAACTCTACTCATTTGAATGATCTGCATATGATCGTGAATTTTAAGTGGACTATGAATATTAGGTTTAGCAATAAGAGCTCTAGCTCCTAATCGCTTACCTCTGTTCTCCCATTCACATACTAATTTGATGTCTTTACGTTTGTCAACATTTTTCATAGTTTTTCCGTATACAGCGTTGTTCAACAATTTAAAGAAATTCTGTTCAAATGAATTTTTAGCTAATGTTCTATGATGATTGTTAACATCAATATATATTTTTAACCAATTTGATTGACTAAATTGAAGAATTCGATGTATTTTTTTCAAAACTAACCCATGTTGAATACATTACGATAATATATTATATAATTTGTTTTATTATTTAAATCAGATATCAATTTTTGTTGTTTCATACCTTCAATTTTCTTATTCTCAGCACAAAATGGTATGTCATTATGATAATCGTGTAGTGTATTTGGATATTCTAGGTAAACTTCCAAGATATAACCTAATTCTGAATCATCCTTTATATTATTTACATTAAAATTTTCACAATTTTCAATCCATACAAAATTTTTATAGGGAAGGTATTGAGACATTGCATAGCCATATAAATTATTAACATATATTAGATAATTAGATTCCTTGGTGGAGTCATAATCACTTATATATTAATAATTAGCTACTGAATGTCGTTTATTACATTGTACAATACCTCCCCTAATACCCCGTGCAACGAAATTATACATATTAATGTCAGTCAACAACTCCAGCTCTATTTCAGTTGTCTTCAACATAGCGTCCCATGACAGACCAGGAGTAGTATAATATTGGCAAGGGTCTAAATTATATATGTTTTTACAAACACTCGCAGCCATCGACGACTGCTGACGTCACTAGTCAAACATCCTGCCGGCCAGGGTTCGAGCCCGAGCCACGTCAAGAATGAAAGATTATCAATAACAATTTTAATTAATTTTCATGTTGTAAAATTCCTTTCTTCATAAAAATAATTTAATAAAAATTAAATTTCATGAACTTAAGCCTAATTAAAAAATTAAAAATTTGGATAAATAGTTCAACAAAATAACCACAATACTAATTATTGTTAAAGCTAAGGCACGAGCTCTATGTGTACATTTGTCCTTCAAGTTGTGCTGAAAAAGGTCAACGGAAAAGAGAAAGACAAAGTGAAAAAACAAAAAATGTACTTGGACTTCAAGAAAAATTCTTGACGAAAGTACGAAAAAGCAGAAGTAAAGGAAAAAACATGTAAAATCAATTAAAATGGATAATCATTCAGGAAAGCAAATTTCGATCTACCAAATGTTAAAATACAATTTGGTTTAAGGATTGATGTTTGACTAGTGACGTCAGCAGTCGTCGATGGCTGCGAGTGTAAGACGGCAAATCCATCTGAGGAGATCGAGTGGTTGCGATCGAAACATGTCATGGTAACCTGCCGGCCAGGGTTCGAGCCCGAGCCACGTCAAGAATGAAAGATTATCAATAACAATTTTAATTAATTTTCATGTTGTAAAATTCCTTTCTTCATAAAAATAATTTAATAAAAATTAAATTTCATGAACTTAAGCCTAATTAAAAATATTAAAAATTTGGATTAAAAACCATAAATAGTTCAACAAAATAACCACAATACTAATTATTGTTAAAGCTAAGGCACGAGCTCTATGTGTACATTTGTCCTTCAAGTTGTGCTGAAAAAGGTCAACGGAAAAGAGAAAGACAAAGTGAAAAAACAAAAAATGTACTTGGACTTCAAGAAAAATTCTTGACGAAAGTACGAAAAAGCAGAAGTAAAGGAAAAAACATGTAAAATCAATTAAAATGGATAATCATTCAGGAAAGCAAATTTCGATCTACCAAATGTTAAAATACAATTTGGTTTAAGGATTGATGTTTGACTAGTGACGTCAGCAGTCGTCGATGGCTGCGAGTGTAAGACGGCAAATCCATCTGAGGAGATCGAGTGGTTGCGATCGAAACATGTCATGGTAACCTGCCGGCCAGGGTTCGAGCCCGAGCCACGTCAAGAATGAAAGATTATCAATAACAATTTTAATTAATTTTCATGTTGTAAAATTCCTTTCTTCATAAAAATAATTTAATAAAAATTAAATTTCATGAACTTAAGCCTAATTAAAAATATTAAAAATTTGGATTAAAAACCATAAATAGTTCAACAAAATAACCACAATACTAATTATTGTTAAAGCTAAGGCACGAGCTCTATGTGTACATTTGTCCTTCAAGTTGTGCTGAAAAAGGTCAACGGAAAAGAGAAAGACAAAGTGAAAAAACAAAAAATGTACTTGGACTTCAAGAAAAATTCTTGACGAAAGTACGAAAAAGCAGAAGTAAAGGAAAAAACATGTAAAATCAATTAAAATGGATAATCATTCAGGAAAGCAAATTTCGATCTACCAAATGTTAAAATACAATTTGGTTTAAGGATTGATGTTTGACTAGTGACGTCAGCAGTCGTCGATGGCTGCGAGTGTAAGACGGCAAATCCATCTGAGGAGATCGAGTGGTTGCGATCGAAACATGTCATGGTAACCTGCCGGCCAGGGTTCGAGCCCGAGCCACGTCAAGAATGAAAGATTATCAATAACAATTTTAATTAATTTTCATGTTGTAAAATTCCTTTCTTCATAAAAATAATTTAATAAAAATTAAATTTCATGAACTTAAGCCTAATTAAAAATATTAAAAATTTGGATTAAAAACCATAAATAGTTCAACAAAATAACCACAATACTAATTATTGTTTTTACAAACTTTACGGAAATTTTCAAAAACATCGCAAAGTAAAAAGACATCTACTTTTAAATATAAAATTAAATAATCCATTAGATTTGGTCATTTAAATGTTTTCCATACTGTTTTGGCATGTTCATAATCCTCTTCATTACACGACATATTAGTTAATTTATTGAAAAAAGCAGAACATGGTGGTAATTGATGTTCTTCAAGACGATTCACTGAATCTAAATAATCATACCGAAAGACGCCTTTACGTTTCATTAAATCGAATTCATTATCATTTGAATAAGCTGATTTGCCTACCTTTAAATTCATTATCGGACAAATAGCCTGCTAATTTTTCTAGACTCGATGGCATAAACCGAAATGAGTCTAGAAAGCGTAGTTCAATTGTATCTTTCTCATTAACCCTTATTCTTTTAGATATGTATACATATAGTTCCTTATTCAAAGGAATAATGTTGATATCCCCTTCAACAGATGATAATTCTCTCACAAACAAGTGGCAATCATATGCCGAAAATTTTTGGGAAAAAATAGGAACGAAATCGGCAATTTGAAAATCTAAATTGCATTTGTTATGCGCTGAACCTCTATATTCACCAGTTAGATGGTAATGATCGGCTACCCTATCTTCATCAGATAAAGATTTCATACAAATATGACATATTTTACTTTCATTGTGCTTTATCTGCTGAAGAGGTGTTAAGGGATTCATTGGCTTGATTACACTTAAGAAATTAGTGTAAATACCTAAAATGTCTTCAATTAGAGTTGTAAAAAAGTTTTTAGGGGCATCAATACCAATATAAATTTTAAAAATATCTAAACTAGAATCATATGATAATTTAATATAATAACTATAAGCAAATGGAATATGCTTTTGTATTGTTTTTACATATATGGAATTTTGAATGTTAACTGATTCAAGTATCAGCATAAACTACAAGAGGCACATCCATTTGCTTCTTAAAATTTTTAAAGCTGACTAAATTGTTATTTATATCAGGCATTTTAGTAACCATTTTGTTGCATTCCTTTTAGATGATTCAGCATGAAAATGTATGAGACAGGTTTTACATATATATATATATTTGTTCTCTGTGCTTAGTTAGTTGATCTTTTATCAATCTATAATTAAATGAAACATAATAATAAAAACAAAATTTATAATTATATAATTTTTATAGTTACATACCTTGAAATGTTTTTAATCCAAACGTCTTCTTCCAACAATAGTAAGTTATTGTGCTTGGACTTTTCCTCTGCAGTAAAGTAGAACGGTCCTATAACAGTATCACCTTCTAGTCCAAACACATTAACACTTATTTCTGGATTGTTGGTTTCAAAGACTTTTATGTTACTAGTCGGTAGTGAAAAGTCCAAACATTTTAAATTTAAAACAATTTTATTATCCACTACTATAATTTCATCTTTTATGTTTTTAACGTTATAGGATGTACATCTATTTACATTAAGATTAATTTGGTATAAGGCCGATATTATAGCCCACTTGAAACAATATACATCATTATTTTGTACATTGATACATGCATGCTTTCTCTGTATTGTTGGTGGTAAAGGAATATAGTGAGAACCTTTAATACATTCATATTTGTTTACATTAACTTCTAGGCGTAATATTTCAGATAATGTCCAACCACTATCACCCTCCTGAAATTCACCCATCTTTTTAATAACAACATCACATTGTTCATTATAAAGGTTTGTAATCTCATATCTTGTAGCAGATATACAAAGAATAGACATTTTATTTTGATGAGATTTCACTTCGATTGTACATGAATGTTGCTCCTCCTTAACCAGCATGTGTTCACAAAATAGTTCAATGTTAAATTTAATGCTTAAATATTTTTGAATAACATCATTAAATAAATCTACCACTTTATCTCTAATTGCAGATAAAAAGTTTTCAGGTATTGAATCGGTTTTATTGTTATTTTCAATAAAATATGTAACAATGCGATTGTTGAACACTGATTTAATACATTTTATATTATTATCATTATGAGTAGTATCTAAACTTTCGGCACTGTTAATTTTATGTTCATTTGTCCTTATTGATAATGCCAATTGGTTTTTAAAATATTTTTTTTACAATCTTTGCAATATATATTGATTGCGCTACCGCATCCTGTTATAGAGGATAAATGTCGTTGCCATTGCAAGTGATCTGAAAAATGTATATGACATGTTTTACATTTAAACGAAAAGCTTGGTTCAGTATGATATAACCGAATATGTCTTCTTAAATTTGTGTTCATAGTGAATACTTTTTGACAAATCTCACAAATAAAGCCAGTCATGTTCTTATTTTGTTATATAGAACAGAGTGATTTAACTATCAGAACAAGAATGGTCCTGTGTCCTTAAAGAAGATGTATTTAAACAAATTGTTGATGAGATGAGTGTTGTTTATGAGGTGAGTATTGTTTATGAGGTGAGTTTTGTTTATGAGGTGAATATTGTTTATGAGGTGAATATTGTTTATGAGGTGAGTATTGTTTATGAGGTGAGTATTGTTTATGAGTTGAGTATTGTTGATGAGGGGAGTATTGTTGACGGGGGGAGTATTGATGATGATGATTGGAGTATTGTTGATGAGGGGAGTAATAAGTTAGCGGTAAGTTTCACATATGACTTGTTAACAAAAAATATTAAAACCACAATTATTTAGTAAAAAAAAAAATTTTAAATATTTTAATAATGAATTCTTACATTATATTCAATTTTTATATATGAAAAAATCACAACTATTTAATGATAAAAAGAACGATATAAAATCCCTTCGCTTATAAATTAAGGTTTAAATAGCTAACACAAACAGAATTTCAACAATAGTATTTGGAAACTTGTTTATGTAATAACTAAACTTCCTTCAAGAGTGGAGAAATGAATGAGACATTGAGAAAGGAATATTCTGATTGATGAGAAGATTAAAATTATAAAATGTACAACAAAAACAACAAAGTTTGGACTAAAAATTATGCTCGAATAAGAAAATGATGTTATTTTTCTATCGGATAAAAATATATCTATATATATATGTATATATTTATCAGAGGAAGTAATGACCGATGATCTATTGTCTGGAAAAAATATTGGTTAAGAAAAATTTAAGATGGATTCTACTTCAGTTTCATTTTTGAATTGTAATTTTATTACATAAAGCATAATAAAGAAAAACTAGACAAAACAGTCCGTTTTTTATTATTTTATATCAGTTGGAGACAATGCAGCATCAAGTTTTATAGTCGTTGGTATGCAAAAAGAAGTATATATTTCAGTCACTGATTTCGAAATCCGAACCTTTCTCATTGAATCACCATTAAAATATTCAGAATTAACTTTTAAGGATAGGATAACAAACAAATGGACTCTACACTAAAAAGAGTTGATAAAAAATATTTAATAATATCTATGGAAAAAAAAAGGAGAAAAGATGAAGGATATCCTATTGTATATGTTAAAGGACTTAAAAAGTTAGATGGCTATAAGAATTACTTAGAGAAGAGATAGAAATATGTATAATAAATTAAAAGGATTTGAATTGTCCAAATGTTAAAACTTAATATAAAAATCATGTTAATATAAATATTTGTAAAAATCATAAAAAATTTTAGATAAATATGCGCCGAAAAGACTGTAATTTTATTGATAAATTTTATTAATTTACGTTTAAATAAAAAAAACCTTATTCCAAACAATTAAAATACAAAAAAAAGATCCTATAAAATCATGCCAGTTGTTAATTTTATTAAGTTGTAAAAGTATTAACAAATATATAAACATTATATTCTAATCATCTCAAAGAACCTCAAATTCATAACCGATACACACACATACACATATACATGTTAGCGATGAAATGTTAGAAAAAACCAACATTAGTTTGTAATCTGAATTTCAGATTGAACTTTTTATTTCTTAAAGAAGCTAATCAGATTATCATTTACACTTTATACTTTTTCAAACTTAAAAGTTACTATATAGTTTTATGTCTGACATTTATGCAATATTTTCAATACAAAAAATTCATAAATAAATACATTTGAAGCACAGCTCGCGGACGATAACTTCGATAAACAGACGAATATATATATATATAAAAAGATAATTATCAATCTCATTGAAAAGTTTCAACTGTTTAGTAATAGTAGTGTTAGTGTAGGGCAACATTTTATGGCTTATAAATAAGATCAACAGACGGCTATAGAACATAAAATCAGAATTGTCGGATTAAAATTTTCATCTTTAATCAGTGCTGATAGATCAGAAAACCTATGGAATATAACTTTTGGCTTATAACTTAGATAAACAAAGTTACCAGATTAAAAATTTTCATCTTTATCAGTGCTGTTAGATCAGAAAACCTATGGAATAGAACCTTTGGCTTATGACTTAGATAAACAGACACCATAATAAATTAAAGAAAAAGAACGGTTCAGTGTAGCCTATCAATCGATGAACTTAAATGTGGTGTAGCGTAGGCATGATCCGACACTTTGTATGGTAATCGTGATTTAGAAGGAACATAAACATACTACTAGCGTCGCGTGCAAAAAAAACTATCAACAAGTAAAAAATGGACTGAAATTGGTTATAGGCGAATTACAATTATGGCCACCAACAATGTCAATAATGAGCCTACATACATACACGCAGAGAAAAAATATGTTTGGGCATGGTTACGGCAACAACACCATGTTTAATGTAACAATATATTGTTGTCGTACACAAATAATTGTTATTTTTATTTAATATGAACAATATTATAGTCACTGTAAACATATCAATGTTTATCGCAATTATGAATTTGAGTATTGTTGACCGAAAAATAATTATTTTTCTAACAACTTGATTATGATAACTTTCTAAACATATTATATTTCTCACAACCATATCATGATATTTAATGGCCATCACATGATAACTTTCTATACATTTATCATATTATGTTAAAGATGCAATCAAGCTATTTTTACTCTAATCATATTATGTTAGCGCCATTTGTAAAATAATTTTGAAGCAGTTGTGTCGTTTTTTTATTTGTGAGCGGTTAAACAATTAAAAGATAAAATTCCATAAAAAAATAAGTCTAAAGAAATTAAAAAATTAAAATATTAGCGGAGTTCATTCAAGTATTAGTGATGTAATAGTGCAAATGCAAAATATAGTTTTTTTGTAAAATCCAACAACAAAACACACAGAGATTTCGTTATTTTATAAAAGTGCTACGATATTTCATCAACATCTTAAAATCTAAAAAAATGGACACACGCGGTTGTCCATGAAAACTACAGATTTTTCATTTGCTCTTTTGCAAGCCTTATATTGAACTCCGCTATTTGATTAACATTAAGAAAAATTGTAAAAAGCCACAAAATAAAAAATCGATGCAAAAATATTTTAATTTATTTTGTATTTTTATGACAGCTATGAAAGCTGCTGTATCATAATATGATTGCTTCTAAATTTATTATGATTAACATGATGATAATATGATTACTTCTTAGCTTATTATGATTAACATGACAATAATATGATTAATTTCTTAGCTTATTATGATTAACATGACAATAATTTGATTACTTCTTAACTTAGTATGATTAACAGAATAATAATATGATTAAGGGAAAAATATTATGATGACATATTACGAGTATATTTAGTCATAATATGATTCAGTAATAATCTTAATATGGTGACTACAATCATAATTCTTATCATATTATGTTGCTCTTAGAATATGTTTACCACAACCATGTTTTTTCTTTGCGTGTATGTATATAATGCGTAAAATAAAAAAACGCCTTGTGGCTGACCACAGTGTTGACGGTGGTTATGGTCGCAATCGAAATTTGGTGTTTATTTTCTTTGTTTGTTAATTCTTGAATTATTTATGGCGTCATTTCATGTTGTGCGTTTAAAGTGAATAGGTAAAAAAAAATACAGCCAAATTACACAACAAAAACAGTTTTTTGTTTTCAATCTTGAATACCCTGAAGAATCAAAGTTATTCTACAATTTTATACAAAGTTGTATGTATGAAATTCGTCTGTCAAAAAATCTTCCAAAATTTGTACAATTAAGCATGAACTATTACAATTAAACAAATAAAACAAGTTATTTTTAAACCATATTTAAATAAAAACATATATTTTAAATATTATTATTTTGCTTAATTTAACCATCAACTGAATTGATTTAACAAACTTATTCAATTAACAATTTGTTTGATTGAATAATTTACGTAATTGAATTTAGAGTGTATTTTTGCAAAAATTCAATCACTGTTTTAATCAATACAATTATTAAAATAATTAATTTTCTGTATTGTAATCAATTACGTTAGTAATTCATTCAATTAAAATATTGATTTTTTTTTCAATTAATTTGTTAATTCATTCAATTAAAATATTGTTTAGTATTAATAATTTTTTCAATTATTTTTGTAATAAAAATGTAAAAACTTTTTAATTGGAAAAAAATCCTTGTTTTGCAATTTTTGAAAATTTGAGTAATTGGTATAATCATTTCGGTGATAAACAATTTTTTGCTTGTGTCAATTATTTTGATGATCAAACCCGTTTTTTACTTTTTTCTGTGTTGCCATATCGTAGGCTCAATATGCAAACCTTCTAAATCCACTTTTTAAGTAAATTGAGATTTGAATGCCGTCTGGAAGAGAAAGATACACCTCGTCGACCAGCATGCAGTTTTTCTTCAAACTGAGTCTTAAAGTGTATTAAACCAACTATATTTATAGGTTTTCTCTCAAGCTGCGCATATGAAATATAAAAAGTTTGTTGTTTCCATTAAAAGTTATTGGAATTTAGTAGGTTTGCATATTATGTTGACGATATGTTATGTTCAGAACCCATTCCCTTATTAATCAAAAGCCTATTGGAGGTCTGACTGTCTCCCCACATCCAGTATCCACTATTTTCGAGCCCAATCTCTCAAACTCAACGCCCATTTCATTAGTTTGGAATTCACTAGTTGGAATTAACAGCCCATCAAGACCCTAAGAGATTTTAGTAAATATATCCTCGAGGCATGCCCATTTTCCCGTTCCCCTTATTCTGGATATCTCGGCAAATCTGAAGTATCGCCAATATATCAGTATCGGTGTTCGTTAACTCCCTAATTGTCACTTACCTATCGGCGACTATTAAGGTAATGTCGCTAATCGGGCATTAACGACTTTATAAGAAAAAAGTCGTTTATATAGTCGCCAGTGACAACTTTAACCACATTGTTACCCATATGATCATTAACGACAATATGCATAATAATGTCGCTCACATTGTCGTTTACGATTTAAGTGTCCTTTGTTCGAAAAAGTCGTCAGGGATTTAATATGGCTCTTGAACGCGTCCTCGACGTTGTCTTGAAGACATGGCCAACTGGGTACATACATACTCAAATATATACACAATTTCAGTCAAACTAAAAAATTAATTATTTTTTTTTTTTTTTTTTATCACAAACAAACTACAAAAACAATTACACACATAAAAACATTGTATTAAAGAATAAAAGTATCTATTATTATGCATTCATTTTAAATATTTTAAATGAAAACAAGCAAGAGTGCTATATTCGGCTGTGCCGAATCTTATATACCCTTCACCATTGTGGGAGCAGAATACAGAGCAACTAGACAAAAACTAAATAAGTTTTACATATGTTTACATACATATTAACAATATGTACTTTAAACTTCATTATAAATTAAATTTAAAAAGCGAAAACTGGTAAATATTTTTTTTAAATCGTTTTTAGAACATAAAAAAAATAAAAATTTAAAAAAATACTAAAAATTTCCGATATTTTGGTATATAAGTCATATCCATAGGACATATGGCAGCCCTAAAATTTAGGTTTTTATACAATTTTAAATTTTTGTACGGAAGGTACCACGCCCACTTCTCCAATCCCGCCCACATTTTGTAGGATGGTGTGTATTGGCAACCTAAATGTGTGTACCTAATTTGAAAACTTTGGCTTTTGCCGTTCCCCAGATATACAGCAAAAATTAATAAAAATGCAACAACCACAAGGGATTTTTGGGAAAAATTAGAGGTAGTCTTGGTTTTTTGCTCATATCTCAGCCATTTGTGGACCGCTCTTTCTGAATTTCAATAGCAAACAATTCGGGACCATATGTGACATAAATGTATAATAACCTGGCCCCCATCATATATGGGGTCTTCGGAAAATCCATTTCAACGGACAGACGGACATGGTTAAATCAACTTCGCTTTTCATAAGGACCCAGAATATATATACTTTATAGGGTGTAGGATCAATATTGTAGAAATTACAAACGGAATGACAAACTTATATATACCCTTTTCCACCTGAGGTGAAGGGTATAAAAAAAACATAATAGAAATCAAACAAACAAAAAAAATTCAAAGATCAGACGTAGGCATGAAAACAATGTTTACATGTAAAATACGTATGTACAGGGGATTTTCAGTTCGAGTTTCTTTTTCACAAGTAGTAGAAGGCATACAATTTATAAACGATAAATTATATGCCTTCATATATATGTCGACTCTTTTGGGTGACATTTTTTTAAAATCAGTTTCACGCTAAATGTTGCCTTGCAAAGATTTAATTTTTTTTTTTGTTTTTAATTATTTGACTACCCTGTATCTTGCAAGTGGCCCACAGATAAAAGTTTGAATATTTAAATTTGGAGATCTTGAAGGTCGAGATGAAATTATACATTTTCCGCGAATTTCTTTTGCGATAAATTTATTATTTCGTCGGCATGTTGCACCGTCATGCTAAAACCACATATCGAGCCTCAAGAGAACTCAAACAAAGGACCGCCTACTAGATAACAATGTGGATTTAATCGCCATAAAGTTTCTTCATATTGTGTAAAAATTTCATACAAATATCTTATATACTTAACTCTAGAGAGAAGAATTAAATTTTAAGGTGCTAGAAAATTCAGATTTGAGTTATGACTCTATTGCAGCAAAGGCTCGATATCGTCAATATTTAAATCACTAACAATAGAGGAATATCTAAAT
Source organism: Pollenia angustigena (assembly GCA_930367215.1). Classification (NCBI taxonomy): domain Eukaryota; kingdom Metazoa; phylum Arthropoda; class Insecta; order Diptera; family Polleniidae; genus Pollenia; species Pollenia angustigena. Next base: position 178,457,199 of record OV884057.1, on the reverse strand, counting down.
TTGCATTAAATTGAAAATTTTCGTAACCGCGATTACGATTCGGTTGACGGTTAATGTCCGTCTCCGGGATCTTTAGTGTTAATGTGTACAGAGGGAAATTACAAAACCATGAAACTTAAAAAATCTTCCACAGATGTGAGCTGTGAGTAGAGCTTTAACTGTATTGCATTATTCGCGATTCTAGTTTTAACCAGTGTTCGATAATAAACACATACTGTTCTTTAGTATGCAGTTCGGTTGATATGTGGAAAACACAAACGCTTATAATGCTTGTACAGTAAATTATTAAAAAAGAAAACGTTTTTGTATCTGTGATTTTCGAGCACAAAAACAATACTTTATTGCGTTTTGTTTTTTTTTTTATTTTTTTTTTTAACCACAATCTTCGTTGTGTTCGGTTCATGACATCAATGCTCGTTCGTTTTAGTTGTACTTAGCGCCCATCTGGCTGGTGAAGAAACATGTGCACTATACACACATAAGGTATTCGTGCTGTGGTCGTTGCTAAAATTCTTTATCGATAAAAAAAAATAAACAATATAGAACATTAAAATATAATGTTTTTTTACAGAACCTTTATAATGTTCGTTATTTTCTTGAAAAAAATGGATATCGTTTATGAGTGTATAAGCCAAGCCGTACGCTAAATAAAGTTCTGTTTATTTCCGAACACTGTTTTAAACTAAAAAAAAAACAATAAAAACGATACAAGTTTACTGTACGAAAATCAGTCAATTATGAAATCTTACATAATCCCAGTGTTGCCACTTTGTGGGTAATTACCCGAATTTGGTATAATTTTTACTGTCGTGGGTAGAGCGTGGGTAATTTTTTTTAGGTGTAATTCAGGTGTTATTTGAAATTCTCACTTCAGATACCCAAAAAAATCAAGATTCGATTTCAGTGATGACATTTCTTTCTTTTTAAATATTGTTGCTGCAAAATGCACGGACTTCTGAACCAAAGTCCCGGTTTCGTTTTATTAAAAGGACTCAATCAAAAGTTTGGTAATGAATGTCGCAAGATGGACCTTTAGATTTGGATAAAGATAGTGATTTAGAACCAGAAGTTTATTGATAAAAATGATTCAAACTAAAAACTAGCCCGGGGGAAGATATGTTTCCCACATTCCAACATATAATTAATTTTATTTTTATCTTGCAACTTTTAAATGCATTAGTTTGAAGAATATTTAACGCCCTTTACAGTTGTAAAACTATATTACGAAAGGGACAGTTATATAAAACCCTGGAGACATTTTGTTTACTAAATGAGGTATAAAGGGTATTTTTTAAGACCATGAAACTTAAAATGGTAGGCAACACATATTAATACACGGCACTACCATTTGAAATGGATTTTAAACAAATAGGCACAGCGCCTGTCCTTGACGAAACGCATTGCAGACTTCCAATTTTCCTCTTTTTCGAGAATTGCTGGTTGCATGTCACGAATAAAATGAACAATGTTGACCACCAAGACGTCAATTGTTGCTGGCTTATCAGCACAAGCCCGTGATTTCACAGCCCTACGAAAAACAATCTAGAGATGTCACATCGCACGGCAATTGACAGTTAATTTTCTCTAAATCAACACAGTGAATAAATAAGTTGCGTCATTTTGATCATAAAGACCATATTTACATTATGCAATTAACGCCGCAACTTGCCGCAACTTTCGCATGCAACTTTTTGTTTGTTAGCAAGAGGTCTAGGGAAGAAAACGGGGTTGAAAAAGTTAAAAAAATACTTGAATAAAATGTAAATGTAAATGTGAAAAAAGTTTCATAGGAACTACTTTAAAAGAAAATAGAAAAAAACTCGGCGTTAATTGCATAGATGTAAATGCGGTCAAAGTCGCTTATAAGTTTCGAAAATCGATGGCTGATTTTCAAATTTGTATAATTTGGTGGCTTTGTTCAAGCATGAATCTATGCATTATTATGTGCCTGAGCAAAAAGTGAAAGCAGTTTGACAGCTAACCTTTCGTATGCGCTATCGAGCTTAAAAAACACCCATTATAAAGGAATGACAATGAGCATTTGAAACCTTTGTAACGTGACGTTACAAACCTACCCTACATTTACATTTAATCCTAACATCACAAAGTATAAATAACCAAACACCTTGAATACCCTTATTATTTTACTTACTACTATGAATACCCTTACTATTTACCTACATAACCTTTTTACCGTATAATTCTCATTTAGTTCATTTTATTTTTGAATAAATAGACAAGGTTTGCCTCAGAACAAACAGAGTAGATATTGCCCCAGTATTTACTCTCGGTAGTTAGTAGTAACCGTAGTTAGTCGTTTTACCCGATCACCTCGCTCTCGAATTCCGTTGGTGCCCGAGTAAACCGAACCAGTATGTAATCGTATATTAGCCGAACACCTCGCTCTCGAATTCCGTTGGTGTCCGAGTAGTTTAACCGTAGTTAGTCGTTTTACCCGAACACCTCGCTCTCGAATTCCGTTGGTGCCCGAGTAAACCGAACCAGTATTCAATCGTATATTAGCCGAACACCTCGCTCTCGAATTCCGTTGGTGTCCGAGTAGTTTAACCCGTAGTTAGTCGTTTTACCCGAACACCTCGCTCTCGAATTCCGTTGGTGCCCGAGTAAACCGAACCAGTATTTAATCGTATATTAGCCGAACACCTCGCTCTCGAATTCCGTTGGTGTCCGAGTAGTTTAATCAGTAGTTAGTCGTTTTACCCGAACACCTCGCTCTCGAATTCCGTTGGTGCCCGAGTAAACCGAACCAGTATTTAATCGTATATTAGCCGAACACCTCGCTCTCGAATTCCGTTGGTGTCCGAGTAGTTTAACCCGAAGTTAGTCGTTTTACCCGAACACCTCGCTCTCGAATTCCGTTGGTGCCCGAGTAAAACCGAACCAGTATTTAGTCGTACACCACGCTCTCGCATTCCGTTGGTGCCCGAGCAGTTAAAACCAGTAGTTAGTCGTATTTACCCGAACACCTCGCTCTCGAATTCCGTAGGTGCCCGAGTAAAACCAAAACAGTATTTAGTCGTACACCACGCTCTCGCATTCCGTTGGTGCCCGAGTAGTTAAACCAGTAGTCCACGTATTCTTACCAGTAGTGAATACGAGCCAGCACTCAACCCGTAGTTAGTCGTATTAAGCCGACCGCCGGTACCGCCGAATTCCATTCGGTAGCCGACTTAATACCAACCGTATTTAACCGAACCTGATAAACCAGAACCGTATTTAGTATGGTACCCGAAGTATTCTACCAGTATTTAACCGAACCTGATAAACCAGAACCGTATTTAGCATGGTACCCGCAGTATTCTACCAGTATTTAACCGAACCGTATTTAACCGAACCGTATTTAACCGAACCTGATTAACCCAAACCGTATTTAGCCGACTAAATACAAACCCGTATTTAACGTATTATTAGTCGTATTCAGCCGTCTGCCGGTGCCTCCGAATTTCATTCGGTAGCCGACTGAATACAAACCAGTAGTCCACGTATTCTTACCAGTAGTGAATACGAACCAGCACTCAACCCGTTATTAGTCGTGTTCAGCCGACTGCCGGTGCCTCCGAATTTCATTCGGTAGCCGACTGAATACAAATCGTATTTAACCGGACCTGATTTAGTAACCCGTATTTAACCGAACCTGATTAAATAACCCGTATTTAACCGAACCTGGTTAAGTAACTTGTATTTAACCGAACCGTATTTAACCGAACCTGATTAACCAGAACCGTATTTAGCCGAACGCCAAGACCTCCTTAATCTCTTGGTGTCCGAAGTATTTTTAAGTAGTTTCTAGTATTTAAGACCGTAGTTAGCCGAACGCCAAGGCCTCCGAAATCTCTTGGTGTCCGAAGTATTTTTAAGTAGTTTCTAGTATTTAAGACCGTAGTTAGCCGAACGCCAAGGCCTCCGAAATCTCTTGGTGTCCGAAGTATTTCTAAGTAATTTCTAGTATTTAAGACCGTAGTTAGTCGTGTGTACAGCCAACTACGGGGCGCACCGAATGCTCCGTACTCGGCATAGTTTCGATCGTAGATGTAGATACTAACAACCTATAACCGAAACCCGTTTATTATCTTCTCTGCCAGATCGAATACTCAGTAACTAAACGATGCCCCACGGAACGCCACCGTACGTGCCTACTGGCAGCAACATCTAGCCGTTTCCTAACGTCATCAGCCGTACGTGCACGGAATCACGCTGCCTCAGCACCCGTTCCCGTCTACAGCCACGCCGAATCAGTCGAAGGCCGTCGTAGTTCTAAGTATTTAGAGTAGATTAAGATTTCGTAAATAAAGCTTTGTTAAAATTATTGTAAGCGAACATGCACGAAAACATCCCGTGTTTCATTTCAAAGGAAGCAGACCTTCGAATTGACCCTGGACAGACTGAGTCATACCTTAGCTGGGAAAGTAAACTGCGTTACACCTTTCCTAGATATACGCAACCAAATGTGGAAGTTAAACTCATTGTTTTATTTTTTTTTTTTATTGGAGTTTTATTTTAGAATTTATTAATTGTTTTTAAGTCTTTCGTTATTTTTGTTAATTTATTTTAAATAGCAATACGAATCTTAACAGTTTGACTAATATTGATCTTCTTTCAATTAGTTTGTTGTGTTTTTGCTTGTTTGTAAATGTCTTTTTATAAAATAAAACTTCAGTTTTATACCAGGTGTTTTTGCATTTAAACCGGGTAATTTTGCTTCATCTCAAGTGTAACTTTGAACATTGCTAGTGGTAACACTGCATAATCGTCTTGTTCAAGATTAACATGAAAAATATGTGCTCTCATTCTGCCGAGGTTCTCTCACATTTTATATCAGTTATTATCTCAGGTGAATAATAAGGGTACAGTGAAATAACTCCCAAATGAAATAAGTCCCAATAGATAAATGAAATAAATCCCAAGAAATTTTCTATACAAATTGGGACTTATTTCATAATAATGAAATAACTCCCAAATGAAATAAGTCCCAACAGTTTTTTTGTTGGAAGTTATTTCATTTGGGAGTTATCATTGGCACTTATTTCATCGCAGTTGGGACTTATTTCATTTACATTGCAAACACTATTTTAGCATTGGGAGTTATTTCATTTCTCTTAAAATTGCATTTTAGTAAATTTTGGTGGTTTTGTGACGGTTCTTAAAACTGTCTAATGCTGGGTACACACTATGCAACGCATTTACGCAATCTAGTGAATTAAATTCATTTTCATTTATTCCAGATTGCATCAACATCAAAACGCTTTGATATTTTGAGGTTGCATTGAAACAGGTTGCATGTAGATTGCACTGTGTGTACCCAGCATTAAAGCAAGTAGGTGCAAAGCAATCAGGTATTCCACTTAATAAAACAGTGTAAACACCATCAGTTCTTGTTAGAATTTTGTTTAGTGAAGATCGGTGTTAAAGTGATAAAAAAAAATGACAACTCTGGCGTTTGAAATAATGAGTGGCAAAAGAAGAAATAGTAAAGTGCTATACATTACAGATGAAAAACAATTTTATTTACAAGAATCTGAAGCCAAAGGAAGGCAATATTATACGTGTTACGAACGAAATTGCAAGTCGCGAGTGATTTTAGAAAAGGGGCAGTGTCATAAGGCAACGGATTTCATTGAACATAACCATAGAGACCAACAGCAACTGTATGATGAGCTAAAAGCCCTCAATAAAATTAAGGATAAATGTTTGGATGTTTCAAGTACTTTGGGCGCAGCTAACGTTGTAAACGGAATACGGGCGAATTTTGGGAACGTTTGCGTAAGGTAAGTGAATAGTGGTGTAAACCATTTTTACTTTGATTGTGTGATTACCAATGCTTTTCTTTCGAAAAATATTGATTTTAACAAAGTCAAACGAGGTCTGCAATATTTGACATCAAAAGTTTTTGCGGCATCTCCGAAGACTCCAACTGCTGTTGTCAGTATGTTTCAGAAGGAAAATATCTTCACAAATTTTGGACTTACTTTGCATGAGGGCCAAGAGAAGACAGCGTTTTTTTAAGTGTGCCACGACTCAAAGGACTTTTCATACTGCGTCTTTGGATCCGATTAGAGCTTGATTCGTTAATGAAAATATTCCCGACAACAACAATAAAAAGATTTTGATCGATGGCACATTTTCAATTGTACCGCTGGGATGTTTTAAACAATTGATTTTGCTGCATTTCGAATATTATGAAAAGGTTTGTCATCGGTGGGGGGAGGAGCGGTGCGGCGCTCGCGAAAGCAAATCACGCCACGCCGCGCGCCGGCACGCGATCTCTTATACAATAATTAGACAAATTTTTATTTTTACTTCCAATAGCTTTTTCCAGTATTTTTTATTTTGACAAATAAAAAGTCAGCAAAATATGCCCATTTATTTAATTTCATCAATTCTAATGTATTCAACTTGGTGCGAACTTTATCACCGATTATGTATAATAAACATAAATTTATACCTATAATTATTATTACTATTATGTATATGCTTACATATAATTGTGAAATAAAAAGCGTTCTGTAAAAGGCAACCAAAAAAAATTGGGAGTTAATTCATTTTTGTTGGGACTTATTTCATTGGGAGTTAATTCATTTTTATTGGGATTTTTGTTTACATTTTGAAATAAGTCCCAAAAATTGGGTTTTTAGCCATCAAAGTTTTTCTTGGGATCCAAAAAATTAATTTACAAGGTTTCGTTTAAATGTGCTAAATTCTCATTTCATACTATTGATAAACTGAAATTTATTGTTGAAGGGATAAGCTATTCCTATGCGCATTTCACTGGTTGCTTAGGCCAGTTCGTCAGGAAACTTTATCCAAAGATTTTAGAAAAACTAAAGATATTAAACCAAATAAAACTGTTAAACGTATAAGAATTATAGCAACAGTTCTACTTGTAACAATATCAAAGCTTAAACAAAAACAACAATAAACAGTGAGTTTATCTTTTCTTACAGTCCCGATGTTTTCCGTTAATTCAGGCGTTTTTGGTCACCAAGTTTTGGCAACACTGGTTTCGAAAATGGCGTAAAAGATGGTGAAACAAACAGCTGCTTTTCTCACAAAACTGTGTCTGTAAATTTTATTGGGGAGTTCTAGCTGTCACGTAAGGAGAGCTCTCGCCAATTTACAGAAAAAGTGTGTCTGTAACATTTTTGTGAGAAAAGTTCCCGCTTTGAACTGTCAAATAAGCTCACGAATAAAAATGGGGCGAGAAAAAATTCTAACCCTAAAAAACAATTTAAAATGCAAAATACAAAGAATTATAAGAATAATATTTTGTTCTTGACACAATTTTTTATTGTTAAATTATTTAGCTTCTAATATTTTTATAAAATATACGATTGATTTCAAAGTTATTTTTTAAACAACAAACATTAACGTCGCACTTTACATTATTTGGTGTATCCGACGGTTGTATTTTCGCCGCCGTCGTTGAAAAATGTTAAATTGAAGTAAATTTTGGTCGCCGTCAACGATAAGTGTTACTGGCGTTCTCAACGTCTGCAATGTCACATCGACTTCGAGTGCAATGTTATGACATTTATAAAGTGACGACGTAATCTCTTTTGATATTTTTCAACATGAGTTACAGACACACGTTTTTCTTACTTTTCGAGAAACGAAGGAATATTCTGTTTCATATCTTTTCGATGCGAGAAGCTTTCACTAAAGTTACAGACCATGGGTACTGGTCAGGCAAAAAGTAAAAATTTGTCGTACAGTGTAATATTGCAGTAAAATTTGGTATGTTTGTCAGTCCCTGTGAATGACTCTTTAAATAATTCTAAGCCAATTTTGACATGTCCGTTTGTCTATCCATCTGTCCGCCTGTTGAAAACATGCGCACTTTCGAAAAACTTCAAAAGCCATAATTTGCCATATTCCCCATTAAAGGCCCACTCTTGGAAATTATTTAAATACACATAAAACCATAGCAGATAAAGATGTTGTAGTAATATTTGGTCCAATTTAGCTTCACATGGCCAGTAGCAATACAAGGCAAGTTAATCTGACTTCTGACAACCACTTCAAAACTGTTAAAAGTCATGATATTTTACTCAAATTTGTTCAAATAATAATAATAATAATTTAGACCTACATATGGTCTAAACCGTGAGAAGTTTTAAAATTGGCGTCGGTATTCATAAAGTAGAAAGAGACCAGTAAAAACCAACTACACAAAACAAAAGGTTGACCAACAAGGTTGTGATGTGTCGCTTTCAAATGAGATTAATACCAACACGCTCAGTGATGGTACACCAAAGATACACGTATTTAAATCTTTAAAATGGCAAAACCTTTAGGTCCCTTTCTATTTTTCGCGTGGAGGGTAGCGAAGATTCGGCAAAGCCGAACATATCATTCTTACCTGTTTTTCGCAAAATATAGCAAGAATTATTTTTTTATGCTGTATTCAAATTTTTTTTTGCGCTGCTTAAATACTTTATTTGCCCACTGTTTTCTGTTTTCGTACAAATGTAGCTGCCAGTGCATGTGGATTGCGGAACACCTTGACAAGGTGTGCTGCTCAAGCTTTAAGTTAAAAACAAAAAACAAAGGTGCTATTGTTGTTTAATAAATTGCAACATTTGTTATTAAAACAACAAAAATAACGACAGTTTTCTAAAATATGTTAATTACATTTTTTCTATTGTTGCAAAAAAAAAATAGCATGAAGAATTGCTGCACTTTAAGCAGTTGGTATTAAATTAAAATTAATTTTGTTTTCCATTATATTAAGAAAAAGTGAAATTGGAACTCCTACGATAGGCAACATTAAAGATGAGGGTGGAATATATTAGACGTAGCAATAAGATTTTAGATTGTTTACAAAGAAGACTTACAAGTTCCAGTTTTGATCTTGAAGTTAATGGCAGATTTCGTGGGCTAGTTGTGGATATTAGTTATGACACTTAAAACCTTTCAACCTTGTATATCCAAAAGAAGGAGTATAGAGGCCAGCTAGAAGGCAACCGTACTCCAGCTTTTGCCGCTGGATAATGTCATTTATGATTTGCATTTGTTTGAAAACAAATTAAATGTTCAATTAAAAAAAAACAGTTTTTATACCCTTCACCGAAAGTAAAAGGGCTTATATAAGTTTGTCATTCTGTTTGGGTTCTTATGAGAAACGAAGTTGATTTCGCAATTTCCGTTGAAATGGGTTTTCCGAAGACCCCAGATATGATGCGGACTTGGTAGTTATATATTAATGTCACATATAGTCCGGAATTAATTGCTATTGAAATTCAGACGGATCGGTCCGCAAATGGATGAGACATTTGAAAATAACACGACTGCCTCTATTTTAAACCAAAAATCCCTTGTTGTTGTTGTTGTTTTTTTTACAAGCATCTTGGTTATCAATACACAACATCCGACAAAATATGTTCGGGATTGGACAAGTAGGCGTGGCACAAAGAAAGTTGATTTACATATTGCTTGAAACACAACTGGGACGAACGATGAATTATTCGCAACGAATATTCGTCACCAGAAATAGAACACATTGGTGTATATGAAAGTACACACGATCATTGCGTAGACCGAAATTCGTCGTGCGTAACGAACTCAGCGATAGGTTTATTTCTATTTCTAACGCAGACGAACGACAAACAAAAAATTGGAAAAGGGACAGCGCAGCATGATAGCAAAGTCCAATATTTATTAAAAATCGTGAAATCTGTAAAGAATTACAGCGACAATTCGCTTCTATTGCGAACTTGGCTAAAATTCGCGAAAAAAAAATTACAAACTTTTAAATAAACACTAAAATATATTAGAAATCGCTAAATGAGTGAAAAAAACAAAATGTCGGAAAATAACAAAAAAAAAATTGCAAAAATGGCAAAAATTCGCAAAAAAATTAAATTTTTCCAAAAAGCCATAAAATTTATTAAAAGTCCCTAAAACTATAAAGAATGGCAAAAATTTGGTAAAAATTGCAAAATAAGCTGAAATTCGCAAAAATTTGCTAAAAGCGGCATGATAGCAAAGTCTACTATTTATTATAAATCGTTAGTTAACGCTGTGAAGAATCAGTAATCTTACAAGAACAAATCGCGAACATGGCTTAAATTCGCAAAAAATTGCAAAATTTTAAACAAACCCAAAAACTAATTTGAGATCGCAAAATCGAAATGCAAAACACCAAAAATGCTGAAGAAATCCATTTCTAGTGGATACGGGTTCTAGAACTCATTAATAGTTTTTTATAAATTAAAAAAAATTTTAGGTTCACGCACTTATTGTGTCTCATTTGACGAATTTACGCAACGAATTCGTAGTACTATGCGAAGTTCGTCGTTCGTCCCAGTTGTGTTTATACCATAAATCTGAAGATCGGTATTTAAAAAACTTTCTGTTATTATCGCACCATGTTGAAGGGTTTTTATGATTCGGCATAGCCAAATATTGTACTCTTACTTGTTTTTTTTTTTTTTTTTTTGTATTTAAATTTCCATATTTAAATTCTACTAATTCGATCATTTAAACAAAAAATACATTTTCAGGCAATAACATGTTGCCTCAGACAGGCAGTCAGTCACTCACTCACTCCTCACACTTTACATTTCTACGAATTACATGCTTTACACAAAATATATTACAATATTAATCAAATATGCCGGAAAATTATTAAAGAACAAAAAAATTTATTAGCTTATGGTTGAGTTTTAATGTTGCTAATTCAATTCAATGAGATAGATGCATGTTCAATATACTACCTAGAAACAGCCTCAGATAAGAATGTATTCGATATACTACAAAGATACTGAGATTGATTGATGACGGACGAATAGCCGACTGACAGACTGGTTGAGCGTGCATGGGAGATTACGTTACCGCCTTTTGGCATTTAAATAAAATTGACATTAAATACATTGAGCAATTTAAATTATTATGTGTTACGATTTATGATGTATTTATTTAATTTTAACGTTTATTTATTTATTTGGTTTTAATCATATTCTCTGTAGGACTGTTCCTCTTTTCGCTTTCATTTTCATTAATTATAAATGTTAATAAAAAAAAATAATTAATATGATTAAATATACTGTAATTAATAATCTTATTTAAAATTCAGTCAACAACGACAATAATAACAAAACTTACTAATAATAATAATGTTATTTAAAAGTTAACAGAAACGTATGAGTGATGTGTAATTAAATACAACAGCAAATTATTAATTATTAGTCATACGTCATCATATAAAGAAGAGGAAGAATTTATGTAAAAGTTAATTTCATTATTATTAAAATGTTATAGTAAACAATTATTAAAAACCGTTTAATTAACGGAAATGCTAAAACAATTTATTTTAAAGTTACAATTTGCAAAGCCAACTTCACCAAGTTCAGTTAAAACAAGCTTTAACTTTAACCTTCAGTTAACAATATGTTTTTGACATTTATAACAGATAGCACTACGTGACAAAAGTTCAACAAAGTCGTGACCAAATTAATCTGACAGCTAATTTGTATGTAAACTTTTCCGCTGAATCCGAATATGAAGTCAGAATTGCCCAAAGCAGAACAGGTTTTGAGATATTCCAAAATAACCGTTATTTGTGTTTTTAATAAAGATGATGTGACTGAAATGCAAATATCTTCAAAAATTTTAAACGGATTATGTAATTCTTTCTTTCTAGTGAAAGGTTATAAAATTTCTAAAGTAACCATGGATTGCTAGTGAAGATTGGTCAAGAAATGACAGAGTTACAGGGGACAAAAGTCCAAGCTTCATTGAAAATTTTATGATTTTGTTCAATTTTGCTCTTTTCAAGTTATTTTTTTTTAAACCAATGATTTAAAAATCCTAATGTTATATTGCATGCGACATTAGGTTATTTTAAAATGAACATTTTGCGCCCAACAATACATAGATTGGTACAAAAATTACAAAGCTACAGAAGATTTAGTAAATTAACCCACATAGAAATTCAATAGTTTCAAGCAATTTTTTATATTTATTGTTACTAAAAATTTAGCTTTGTATATGGGCATTTCCTGGGGTCACGAACGTACGTTTGTACACCTTTGATGTACAAATAATACAGAAAACCAAACCTTTTCCTAGCATTTTTTTTTCGATTCGATAGCATATGTGTAGCTCTATGTTTAGTGCAAAAGATGGATTTCATCGATTTTAAGTTTTCATAATAAGAGTTATAAACGTGTGGTCACGAACGTACGAAAAATAGAAGTCAACTTTGGCTGACAATAGTGAAATGTAAAAATATGCGCAATGGAACGGAATATTCAAAAGTGATTAATTAATTTTAAAAGTGTATTAATGTAGGTATCCATGCAGTATTTACAAAATAAAATATCTCTCTTGGTTTTTGTTTAATTGGCTTATTTACCGGTCGCGAACGTACGGATCGCGAACGTACGATTTTTCCATATGTTTTTTTATTATTATCACCACGCATTTTCCCATAAATGTCTTAAAATTTCCTTAACAAAAAAACTTAATACTCCTTTTACAATTGATTGTAATGGAGAGATTATGAAGAAAGAGTGTAAACATAACATATTTCTTGCATGCAAAATAAGTATATAAAAATGTCTTTAGAAGTAGAAAATACAGAAAAATATAAAATTTTCCAGTTTCCAGCCCAATTTCCTCAAGTAAAACAGCTGAGGTATGCTATGAAACCATTCTTTAATAAGAACAAAGACTTTTTTATAATAATAAACAATAAAAGACGATGATAATAAACATTTTATTTTTTCATCCTGGTAGACCATTCTGGGGAAACGCCCATATTTATTTGTTGTGGGTTCATTCAATTAATCTTCTGTAACTTTGTCATTTTTGCACCGATCCGGATCCTATTGGGCACAAAATGTTCGTATTGAAATAGGCTAAAATTTTATTTTTTGGATTTTTGCATTTCAGTCACAGCATCTTTTTTAAAAACACAAATAACGGTTATTTTGGAATATCTTAAAACCAGGGTTTAAAATGCTATCGCCATATTAGCAAAAGCAGCCAAATTTTGCCTTTTTCCTATTAAAAAAAAAATCAAAAATAAACAGCCGACAAGTTCCACTGCTAAAAAAGCCCACACTTTTCAAAAGCAGCAGCAAAATAAACACACTGTTTTTGAAAAGTAACCTTTTAATGGGCACTGCTTTTTCCAACTATTGCTTTTTTAACAATAGCAAAAATTTCTTATTTGGTGGAACTCAAAATGCAACGGCAATAACTTTTCTGTTGTAGGAGAAAATATGTAGGAAAGAGAATGAAACAAAAAGATTCTGTCAAACAGCCGCTAAATCAAAAACCACTGCATGCTAATAGCCGCAAAATAGGAGATAAAAGCAGCGCAAAGGTTGCTGAAAGGCACATGATCGACGAAGACAAGTGATATTTTTCATGCAAAACAAATACAACAAGAATTTGTTTTTGTTTCTATACAATAAAAAATCCAACAGACACTTTGGCTGGTTGCCTTTCTAAAAATATTAAAAAAAACCAAAATACACACACACACATTTCGTGCTATAGTCATGCAAACTGTCGAGCAACAACAACATTACTACAACATTACTGAAGAAAGGCAAAAATTTATTTTTCCTCACCACCATGAAAAAAAAACCATGTTGCTTGTAAACTGATCAGTATCTTTTCGTTGTAATCTGCCTTTTTGCAGAGCTAATAGCTCTGCTCAGACTGCTTTTAGCACACACTTCAGCGGCTTTTTGTTATTACCAGCCAGAGAAGAATTTTTGTTCTTTGAACTTTAGATTTTTTTTTGGTTTGTCTTTTTTAAGTAGCTCTTCTTTCAGGAAAAAGTAAAAAAGCAAAAGGCGAAATAATTTTTTTTAGCTTTTGCTTTTTATGTGGTTGTGCATTTTTGTCGCTGGCTGGTAAAAAAGCAGTTGTCAGAAAATAAAAATATTCAAAATAGGAGATTTGCTTTTTTGCACAAACGAAAAACAAAACATTGGCTATTGGAAAAAAAAATTGAAAATTTCAAAAGCAGTGGCAAAAGCAAAAATAAAAAGCAGCAGTAATTTTCCGGTCTATTTTGCTGATGGGTGCTTTTAAACCCTGCTCAAAACCTGTTCTACTTTTGACAATTCTGACTTCATATTCAGATTCAGCGGCAAATTTTACATAAAGATTAGGCGTCAAATTCATTTGGTCAAAAAATTGTCACGTAGTGTAGTTAATCATAACTGAACTGGGGGAAATTGGCTGTTACTTGAGCCTTACGAAATACGGAAAATTTTATTCTCTTAATTAAAGTACAAAAAGTCTTCTATAGACCAAATTTCAAATTTAAATAATCGAGAAAAGTTCCATAAAGAAAATTTGTCCGAAAAAAGTTGATCTTTGGAAAAAATATATTTTTTGCTTTAAAGAAAATTTCGATTATTTAAATCGACATTTTTCCCATAAAAAAGTCAATCGAAGCGAAAAGCCTACTCTTTCTTAATCGTGTTAAAATTTTCAATGAAACTTATAAAAATTTCCTCTGTTTCGATAATCTGCATCGAAAGTTTATTTTCTTTAAGAGCATTTTATCTAAAGAGTCTTTCAGTAGGGACTACCGAAGTTAAAAGCCGCCCTATCGTTGCAGCTAGGTACATACCTAATTTGCTGTAATTTTCCGGTCTATTTTGCCAAATCTCCATTCGCGGATACAGTTAAAATTTAAACAAATAACAAAATCTTTTGAAATTAAAATTTTGTATTCCCAAAAATTGAAATTACTTTTTGATAATAAACAGGCAAGTGCACGGCCTAAAAAACACTTAATTGACAACATCTTTTGTAAGTTGTTGTTGTTTTTATTTTGTTTTTCTTACCCTACTTACAAATACAATTAATGTTGAGAGAATTTCAACTAATTGTAGTGGGGAATGTAAGATGAGATGTTTATTGTTGATGTGTTTTGTTTGAACTTTGATATTATTACAAGTAGAACTGTTGCTATAAGTCTTAGGGCCATTATTATAACTTGGCGTAAGCTGTTATCCGACAGTTAACAGACGCTTTTTGGCAGATAACACATTATTATCTGTCAATTTAATCTTAACTTTAGCTAACTTCAAGTTGTAATAATGGCCCTTATACGTTTAACACTTTTATTTGGTTTAATAAATTTAGTTTTTCTAAAATCTTTATGGATGAAGTTTCCTGATGATCTGGCCTAAGCAACCAGTGAAATGCGCATAGGAAAAGCTTATCCCATCAACAATAAATTTCAAGTGTTTTTATCAAGAATAAAAACTGGGAATTAAGCACGAATAACAAAATCTTTTGAAAAAAAAAACAAATTTTAACTTTTTTCATAATTTATTTATGAATGATGAAGTTTTATATTTCACTGGTTCGTTTTAAGAGAGTCAACTTAAAATTTTCAAACTTTCAGTAGAGGCAAAACTGTTTTTTTTTTACATTTACAATGAAAGTTTAAAACAACTAGATGACCCGTGCGAATATTTCGCACCGTTAGTTGTCATTTTTGTAACATAAAATGAAAATAATTAATAGAAATTTTAGTAACTTCAATACATTTTAAAATATAACTTTTATCAATGAAAATATTAATTTTTCAATTTCTAATTATTTTTCGTCATTAGTGTTAGAAAAAAACTTTAAAATGAGATATCATTCATTAAATTTGATGCGGTGGTATGGGAGATATTTGCAACCGACAAAAAAAAGTGCTTTAGAAATAATATATATGATTATGGCATTGTAAATGGCAGGGATTATCGAAAAATAACATGAGTTTTATGAGTTGTTCCCCTTTAAGTAAAATTTATTTGTTTGTATAGTGGTGTCATTTCATAAATACAAAGATATAACACAAAATACACTTAATGATGGTCTATTTTGTGACATAAAAAATATTTCTCTTTATAGTCAATTTACACTACAACGAAATCTAGTACTTATGAGATTTCGAGCCAAATCTAGTTGTTTTTGACTAGATTTCCCTTACAAAACAAAATCTACTCAGTGTCTAGATTTCGACGAAATCTACTCAAAATCTAGTACTACTTAGTGATGCAACTATGGTTTTTTCCATATAGTACAATAAATACTTGTGATGGCGACAATTTTAGTTCCGGTAATAAGTTTTGATTCCAAACTAATTTCATTGTTTTTACCGACATTTTGGTATGAGTGTACAAATTTTTACTTTGAATATATTTGGGTTTTATAATTTTTAAATTTTTAATTAGCTTTGAAATTTTAATAATTCATTTGGAAAATTTTTTATCACATTTAAATTATTACATTCGTTGTGTTTGGTTGTGTACTCGAATTTTTTCTTTTGCTTTGCAAATTTGTGAAACTAATTGGGCAGAGAGGATTCAAATTCGTTTGGAATTATACTCAAGCTAGAATATAAGTGGTAAGCAATGAGGTTGATTTAAGATTTTGAACTTATTACTGATTTCCACGGATTTTGTTGCAGGATTACTGTTGGTGTATACACTAGTTTGGCGGTTGTTAGGCAAATTGCTTACAGTTCCGGATTTTTGGAGAGCAACTCAGGAAGTTTCTGTTCTTTGAAATTTTCCTGGAATTAGGAAAATTTGGATGAAAATCAAATCCAGGAGTCCAGATAAGAAACAACTATCTTTTTTGGGTGTCCTTTTACCCAGATTAACAATACTTCCCACCAAATAGGGGGTGACCATCAGGTTTCCAATAACCAATTTTTATTTTGTTTTTATATATGTACATAACATTTAGTATTCGGAATTTGAGTATCGGTTAATAGCAATCTTTTTTGTTTGACTGCCTTTTGGGCATCTGGGGGTGACCAGATGCGTTAAAAAAAATTTAAAATAACTATTACCACTTTAACTATTATTCTTAAATTTGTTTTTTTTTTTGTGATGTAAATATCCATTAGTTCAAACTACATTACCGTCTTTCTAACTAGATTTTCATTAATTTTCAATGTTTATTAGTTACAATTAACTTCAACTAATTTTCCAAATAATTATTAAATTTGTTTTTGTTTATTAGTTTTTTTTATATATAGTCACCTAAATTAAAATATCTGATTCTATTTTTTTTATTTTGCAATTTAAATATGTCATTTTAAAGAACATGCACACATAAACACTCATAATTCTCTTAAGTTGAGTGGGTTTTGTTATTACGGGAATAATTTTTGTGGGGTAATCACAGAATCCACGCGGCTTACAACTTGCATTTTGACTCAAACACTCTTCATAATAAATTAATAATATAAATAAGCAACATGCAACTGTCAACTGGCGCCTGCTGACTTCGTTGGAGATAAAAATGTAAGTTGCAAATTTCATTTAATATACATATATTTAAAACTATTATCTTTCACTCAAAACTATCATCTAACACATTTTTTTTTTATTTAGGACATTTGAATATTTTTATGAGTTAATATTGAATTCAACTCAATTTTTATTTGCATTTTAAATTTGGCAATTAAGGTGGCCATATAATAATTTCATTTCTTTATTAAGTATTTGTAAAGATAAAATAAATCTTTTAAACGATATATAATAATTTTTTTAATGTTAATAAGCAACAACCTTATTAGAATTTCATAACATTTTGGTATACCGAATTGTCGTTAATGATGGAAAATTTCTTTAATTGATTTGTTTGAATTAATTTATATATATTTTTTTTTATACAAATACATAATAATAAATATTGGAATAGTTTTTGGAACATGTTAAATTAATTTTTAATTAATTTTTGAATACGAAAGGTGAAACTGCTGGTAGGTTATGGGATAGTTTAACTTCTTATTTTAGTTTTGTGATTGGGCTGACAACAAAGGTGATATTTTGTCAGCATGGTGGGTGGGCATAGGTCTAGTGTGGCAAATTTCATCATAAGCTACCTTCCATTCATCATCAACACTTATTTTTTTTTTTTTTTTTTGCTGTATGATTTGTTTGTTTATAGCTACCTAAAGTAATATCTCGTAAGATGCTTAATAAATAAAACTAACAATTATTTTCAAAAGGGAACACTCACACCCCACCCAACGACGAGCACAGCCGAATTATTAGGTAGCCCGTTCCCAAAAGTAGTTCAGAATCGTTACATACTCCTCTGAACAAGAAAAAAATGACATTTTAATAAAAAACAAAACACAAACTGCTAAAAAAAAATTCAACATTTTGAGAAAATTGTAGAAAAATAAAAAAAGACAAATAATATTAATAAAATAAATGGTGTTGATTATAAATAAAAGGTTACGCTATTTTTTTGATATCTATTTCTTTTTGTCAATTATTTTGTTATAACAACAAAATCTCGCACATGTCAAAAAGGAATAATATAAACGCACTAGATTTTGTGGAAGATTTCAAATGAAATCTGCTAGATTTCGTTGTAGTGTAAACTGACTATTAGTTAAAACAAAACTGATATGAATTCAGCTTACATTCGGGGACAACTCAAGATATTTCTGTTTAGTTGACTCTGGAGAAGCTACTTTTATATCAAGAAGAGGAATAGATACTACTGTATTTTTTTGGCAAAAGAGTGATGAAAATGTTAAAAGATTTTTACAGTGAGTGGATATGACCCCTGTACATCGATTTCTTGCACAAAAGTGAAAATTTAAAAATTTTGAGTTGACTCTCTTTCGAGAATCCAGTGCGATATCATATAACATATAATAACATAACGCCGATATGTTAAAATATGAACAAACAATAATTTATTAAATCTTATTCTAGTTCTTAAGTAAACATACTGCTGATGCTGGACGAAAATTTCTCAAATCATGACTGCCATTCGCAAGGGTGTATAGTAGGGTATTCAAACAATTAACCGTTGTTCGATTAATCGATTAATTTTAGACGATTAACTGTCCGAATAATTTAAAATTGCTTATTTTCGATTAACGAATAATATGTCGATTAATCGATTAACCGAAAATTTGTTTTTTCACAGTATTAGTTTTATTTTTAATGTAAAAAACAAGCCGGTACGTTTTAAATACCCTTTTATTGTTTATTAGAGCAAGAACATTTGCTTCGAGTAACATTTTAATTAAATATAGTATGGTGCAAAGAATGAAACCAAAGAAAGTTTAGAGCGGACTTTTACCACAATCAAAAGAACCTTCTGCCAGACCTTAACAAGACTATTAAAATTGCTTAAAAATTAATAAGAGATTCAAGTGGTTAATGAAAAGTTTCTAGAAATGACGAGAAAAAATAACGCTTTGCTTTCAATCTCTCCAACGTCAACAATAAGTGAAAGGATCTTTTATAAATCAAGTTTCAACAAAAACAAAGGTAAGAAATCGTTTGAAACATGAATGTACATTTAAACTCTTTTATAAAGATTATTTTAGAAGAACAACTTCAATGTTTATGCTTTTTTTTATTTTTACCTCGAATAATTATTTGCGCGATTAATCGATTAATACAAAACATCGATTAATTGAATACCCTAGTGTATAGCGCTCTTCTGATCGGATAAGTCCTGCCGGAGAAAAGAGAAAATTTAGACTGACCCTAGTTTTTATATTAAGATCAAAATTTTCTCCATAACGAAATTATTATTTGAAGCTTTGGAAAACATTTTTTGATTATTTTACGGATACACATATTTTTAAATTTTTTGAAGTTTTCTCTATTCGATTATCGAAACAAAATTTTCTCTATTAAGAAACATTTTTGGTACGACTAACATAGAAAAAACTTTCTCTAAAAATATAAAAATTGTATGTATTCGATTTTTTGAAAATGTTGCCAGAAAAATTTCGTCATCGAGAAATTTTTAATCGAATTTATTGGCATTCGAACTTTGAAATTAAGATTTTCTATATAAGAAATATACTTTAATAACTCGAATTTTCAAGTAAAAATATGTTTTGAAAAATTTATTCGTTTATTCGAATAAAAAAAAATTGATTTGATTATTAGAATGAAAATTTATATTTGAGTATTAAACAAAACCTTGAAATCGATTATTCAAATAAAAACTTTTTTTAATAACTCAATTAAAAACTTTTATTCGATTAATCGATTAAAAATATTTATTCGATGATTTTAATAATATCTGTTATTTGTTTAATTGAATAAAAATTTTCTTTACTTTAAAAATTTTTAATACTCAGCTACCATTTTCTATATTTTTAAATAAGAAACTTCTTCGGAATTTGTTTTCAAAAAATTCTTCTTTAAGAATCAAAAATTAAAAGCCCTAAGACAACATTAATTTATTCTTTTAATTAATTTGTCAAATTTTTTGTAGTGGGCATAGTTTAAAACTTTTCAAATAAATTAAGTAATTTATACAAATGTAATATTTATATTTCGCAAATATATTTATTAAAATGTCACAATGCTTGCAAAATAAACACATGTACATACATCTGTATAAACATAAAACTATTACAATATTTTAAACAAATACAACTATAAAAACAAACAGCAATAACTTTAGAGGCAGATGTACAGCCAAAAACTTAACGCCACTATGGCAGCCAAAACTTACAAAAAAAAAAACTGCAAACATTCAGCAGCTAATCTAACGCAACCCGCAGTTTTTATCGTTTTGTTGGTTTTATTACCAACGTTGTACATTTGGCACATAAAAAGAGGCAAAGAAACAAAAAAGAACAACAACGACAACAAAGACAAATGTTAAACAAAAGTTATGCGTACAAAATGCAATAAGCCATCAACAATAATACCAAATTGCAATGACAACAACAGCAACAACTGGGGCCAATGATGCTCATGGCAACTACAGTGTACACACACACACACTCATTGAGATTTAGCTACCAAAAAAAAATTAGCAGCAACAACTACAGATATATCCGTTATACAAACAACATTGGATGGAGTGCTAAATACCAAAAGCGCCAACTTTGCATATTGTACATTTATGGGGACACTCACACATACTAGTATAAAAAAATACACACATTATTTATGCAATAATGACATGGATAGTGATGCCAGATGTTTAGTCTCTCATAATTTTGATATCTCTGTTAGCGAAATGGGTTAATCTTTTTTTTTTTTTGCCGCAGAAAAAGTTTAATTGTTCTTTTGTGTAAAAAAGTACAACTAAATAAAAAAAAAGTACTACATATTAGCCCCTTTTTGTAAAAACTAAAAATGTCGATAATAATATTGTTTGTTCTTTAATCATTTTACCCAAGAAAAATAAACTGCGTAAATTTTACGTATGCACTTTCGAAATATTTCCATTATTATACCCTTCACCTCAGGTGGATAAGTTTGTCATTCCGTTTGTAATTTCTACAATATTGATCTAAGACCCTATAAAGTATATATATTCTGGGTCCTTATGAGGAGAAAACTTGATTTAACCAAGTCCGTCCGTCCGTCTTACGTTTGATATGTGGTTTACATATTTTAAATTTTAGTATTTTTATCTATCTATGTATACACTTATACTTATATACATATATCTAAAGGGTGGTTAAATTGTAAGGACCGATGTTGAATGTGAACCACACCTAAACGCCAAGTTTATTTCCGAATTTTATTTGACATTTCTCTATTTCAGCCTTACTCAATTTGAACCATGGAGAGATACACAATCCAACAACGTGTTAAAGTTATCCAGACTTATTATGAAAATGGGCGTTCAAATCAAAATGCATATCGTGCACTTCGTGATTTTTTTGGTCAATTTGATCGTCCAAATGTGCGTACAATCGCAAATATCGTGGAAAAATTCGAGCAAACCGGGTCTGTAGAAGATGTGAGAACACCAGTGCATGCTCGTACAGCTCGTACTGCAGAAAATATTGCTGCTGTTCGCGATAGTGTGGCTGAAGAGCCGTCCACCTCAACTCGTCGTTGTGCCCAACAATTGCACCTCTCACGCTCGTCGTTGATGAACATTATGCATAAAGACTTGCATTTACACGCTTACAAGGTGCAATTGGCTCAAGAACTAAAGCCTCTTGACCATTCCAAACGTCGTGAATGGGCAGAATGGTGGCAAGAAATGGCAACAGTGGATGATCAATTTTCGAAGAAAATCATCTTCAGTGATGAGGCACATTTTCACCTCAGTGGATTCGTCAATAAACAGAATTGCCGCATTTGGGCGAATGAGAATCCAAGACTGATTGTCGAAAAACCAATGCACCCACAAAGAGTGATTGTTTGGTGCGGTTTATGGGCTGGCGGCATCATCGGGCCGTATTTTTTCCAAAATGAGGCCGGTCAGGCAGTTACTGTAAATGGTGTTCGCTATCGTGAGATGATAATGAACTTTTTATGGTCCGAATTGGAAGATATGGATTTGGACGATATGTGGATTCAGCAGGACGGTGCCACTTGCCACACAGCTAACGAAACAATGGCTCTTTTGCGCAACAAATTCAATGGCCGTGTTATCTCACGTAATGGCGATGTCAATTGGCCGCCAAGATCATGTGATTTGACACCGTTGGACTTTTTTCTTTGGGGTTATTTGAAAGAAAAGGTGTACGTCGATAAGCCAGCAACAATTCAAGAGCTAAAGGATGAGATAATTCGGCACATTAACGGCAGAGAACCTCCATTATGCGTCAGGGTCATCGAAAATTTGGACCATCGGATGGAGGTGTGCCGCCGTGGTCGCGGCGCCCATTTGGCCGATATTTTGTTCCATACATAATTGAGTAATACCAATATATCATAATAAAATAAAATTACAATAATTTCCTAAATAGTTTGTGTTTTATTCAAAATCAACATCGGCCCTTGAAATTATATATATATAAAAAAATAAGTTGTCCTATTTTCGTCATTTTATAACTCGAGAACCCCTCAACCTATTTTTAAACGAGTACATGCGTTGTAAAGGTCTACTTTCACTGATGGCCCGATAGGTGGCGCTGTTGTCGTGATATTTAAATTATTGATGGTAGATAGCGCTGCGGTCAAGTTATTAACAAAACTCTCCAGTATTTCATTTTTTATTTTTATTTAGAAAACCCCGAGTAGCGCCGGGACCAAACAGCTAGTAAAAAGAAGTGTACACTTTGATGTCACCACATACTGCGACAAGTCGACCGATTTCAACCACAATTTAAGGGTACGTTGGGGATAGTCTGTATATGGTTTATGTGAAGTTCGAAATCGGCTTAGTGTTTCCGGAGATATGGCATTTCGATTTTCCTATATCGATGGTTTTCTTCCGCAACCTCGTAACTCAAAAACAGGCTTTAGGAAATATCGCCCAAAAAAATAAATGAAAAATCGCCCAAAAAAAATCCATGTAAAATTGGGCCTGAATTCATATGAAAAGTGACCCAAAATTTTTGGGCTATTTTTCGTTATTATTGGGTGATTTTTCGTTTTTTAAATATTATATGAAAAATAGCCCAATTTTTCCAGGCCATTTTTCATTTTTAAAATTTCGTCAAAATCTTACATACTACTTGTCTAAATCATTCATTATTACTATACGTCGAATTCCTAAATGATATTTATAAAAATAACGGGACATATTGCAAAAAGGTGGGAAGTCATAACGTCCAGTGTCATAGTGTCCGTGGACAAACTTGAAAGCATAGCTTACAAACTCGAAAGCATAGCTGGCCTTTGGCCGGGCGCAAGGATTTTCTCCTCTTTAATACAACAAGTACCGGCTTCGCTAACTAAAGCTTCTCTGCTCAGCCGGCCTTCGGCCGGGGGCAAGGATTTTCTCCTCTATGGTATAACAAAAACCGGCTTCGCTAACTAAAGCTTCTCTGCATAGCGGGCCTTCGGCCGGGCGCAAGGATTTTGTCCTCTATGGTATAACAAATACTGGCTTCGCTAACTAAAGCTTATCTGCGAAGTCGGCCTTCGTTCGGAAACAAGGCAGATTTTAGAAGCTTTACTTAGCGAAACCGGTACTTGTTATACCATAAAGCAAAAAATCCTTGCGCCCACCCAAAGGCCGTCTGCGCAGAGAAGCTTTAGTTAGCGAAGCCGGTCTTTGATATACCATAGAGGAGAAAATCATTGCGCCCGGCCGAAGGCCGGCTTTGCAGAGAAGCTTTAGTTAACGAAGCCGGTTTTTGTTATACCATAGAGTAGAAATTACCTGCGCCTGGCCGAAGGCCAGCTATGCCGAGACGCTTTAGTAAGCGCTGCCGGTATTTGTTACACCATAGGGGAGAAAATCCTTGCGCCCAAAAGTGTTTTCGTTATATGTTTAATATATGCACGCAGAGAAAAAACAACAAAACCATTTTTAAATGTTTAATTTAACCATATCATTGTCACCGACAACCATATTATGGTAAAATAAGTTTCTTTAAAAATAGTTTTTTTGTTGGTTGTGTGGTTTTTCTCTGCGTGTATGTAGATCTTTTTTTGTATTAAACATCTTTAGTAATTATGGACCTTATGAAATTTTTAAAAATGACATAATGTCCATTTGCAAAATATCTTAATGCCCACGGACGTTATAACGTTTTCAAAAGTGTCGCAGTGTCCATGGACATTACGACACTGGACTTTATGACATGCCACCTTGCAAAAAGCTATATTCTGTTTTGAGTAATTGATTATAACTACGCAGTGATTAAATAATATTTAACTATTGAATAGTGCACAAAGTTTGGCGGAGGGCTCAAATAGGTATTACTGCCCATACTGCCGCGCAGCTGTCGAAGAAACAATGCAGTTTTTTACATAAAACTTACATTTGTATATTACTAAATTTATATGAATAATAAACACTGTTTTGCAAATTGGCTAATTTTAAAATTTTTTTGTTGGGAAAAAATAATTTTTTTCTTTTTGGGTCATTTTTCATTTTTATTTTGGTCCCTTTTTCGTTTTTTTTTGGCAAAATTTCATATATAACTTTTTGTGTCATTTTTCATGTTCTTTTGGGCAATTCTTCATTTGGACGATTTTTCATTTATTTTTTTGGGCCATTTTTCTTTGGGCGATATTTCCTACAGCCTCAAAAACAACTACTTTTCAAGAGACACAAAATACTCTTTTTTCCAAATATTTGAAACTTTTTGCTATATATTCTTTTATAGTCCAAGAATTAGGAAAAATTCCGATATTCCGCCAAGCAAAAAAATTGCAAAATTGTAAGGCGGTATTTTCTGATTACTTTTCCATTTAAAACAAAAAATCAGAAAAAATTGAGTTACGTGGTTGCGGAAGAAAGCCATCGATATATTCCCATACAAATATCGACCATATGCCTTCCATTTTCCAATATTATGATTCTTTTTTTGTCACTTGAAAAGTTACCAAACCTGTATCGTAATGTCTTATGTGTACAATGATATTCGGAATAGATCCTAATGTATACCTTATATCGCAAAGGGCGTAAAATGGGCCAAAACGAGTAAGTTACCCATACCTTCTTAACTAATCAACCTATTTTCTTGAAATTTGGCAGGCAGATAGTGCCTTCTTAGGGCGTGAAATAGTGCAAGAGGGATTAGCGCTACCCTCCCTCTATCTTCTTAACTAATCAACCAGTTATCTTTTGACATACATATACTGTAATATCTGAAGAAACTTTTAGATATAAATTTTTGCAAATTCCAACAATTAGGTCCTAAAAAAGGATAAAAAGGGTAAAACCTCCCTCTACCCATGCCTTCGTAATTAATTATTCGAAGATAGTTTCAAGTCTTGAAGGAACTAAAGGCTATAAATTTTAAAGTTTACAGCGTAAAATAAAGTAAAAAGGTTAAACACACCCCCCCCCCCCTCCTATACGTTCTTAACTTATTAACCGAATCTTTTGAAAAGTTTATGACTTTTTTCTTCGGTTATTCTACTTCGGATTTTAGCTCACCACGGCTATGCTATGGTACACCATTGGTCGTTAAAAAATTGATGAAAAACGTTATCGAAGCTATAATTTTGAATGGTAAATTCCAAAACGAAAATATTTAGCTGCCACGAACACCGATGATTGCCACAGACGTCCCAATTGAATTCAAACGCGTTTAATTTCCTATTATATTGGAGAGTATGGTAAATTACCATCTTGTCCAATATTTAGAATCAAACTTACTACTAAGCGACTAACAGTATGGCTTTCGTAAAGGTCGCTCTAATGGAGACTTACTAGCGCTGTTATCGGAAAAATGGTGCCGTTCCATTCATCATTTTGGCGTTTGACAGAGTTTTGTGTCGGTGATAATTTCTCTCGATTTATATCGAGTTTTCTCAGAGATCGCACTATACGAGTTGTTATAGATGGGGTTTTGTCAAACGAGTTCAATATTCATTCGGGGGTGCCGCAAGGCTCCGTTCTTTCTCCTACTCATTTCTTATCTTTCTAAATTACCTCCTTTGTCAAACTTCCAACCCTATCTACTCTTTTGCAGATGACAGCAACCTTTGTCATTCGTACTCATTTGAATGCAGACCAAGCGTATCCGATGTCGATGCTATGAGGCAGAATATGAATGATACGCTTGGCCGAGCCCTTGACATAGTCTGCGAAAAGAGTCGATTTTAATGCCCAAAAAACCCAATGTTGCGTTCTGACGCATAAACGCGGGACAAGCCGGGGTGCCTCATCAGTATATATGGGTGGTATAATTATTGAGGAATCAGAATGTCTTGATGTTCTGGGCATGAGGATACAATGTGATGTCCGATGGACGGAACATATATTCAAGGTGTCGACAGAAGCATTCAAGTGCCTCGGTTTTCTTAGACGGTGTAAGATATACTTCACTCCATCTGATCTCCTTAATATTTTTCCCACGTTTATCCGACCGCGTATGGAATACAACTCTCATGTGTGGGCCCGTGCTTCAAAGTCTATTTTGGAGCTTTACGACCGCGTGCAGGAGAGGGTAGGGTAGGGTATCCAATTATATTTACTACCTTGAGCACCGTCGCAATGTGGGTTGTATTTGCCTGTTTTATCGTTACTTCAATGGGATTTGTTCTGACGAAATTAGAGATCTGGTTCCCGAAACCCGTACGTTTGTTCGTAATACACGTTTTTTCTCAAGAGCCTTTCCTTATGTGGTCGATTGGCAGGTAAATCGTACAACGGATTACAGAGAGAATTCATTTTTTCCCCGAACTGTTCGTATGTAGAATAACCTTCCTGCAGAAGTCTTCCCTCTCACTTACAACATGATTAACTTCAAATCGAATGTTCACAAACACTACTTTCTCTATCCTTCTTCCCACAACCTATTTTCGTAGTTCCAACACAATGCAATGCATTAGTAGGGGTCATCTCCTGAGTGCTGGTCCTAATAGAAAAAAAAAAGATTGGCATTTGCAATGACAATCAAAAAGTCGCAAGGCTAAACGATGTCTGTTTGCGGCTTAGATTTGGGCACACCATGTTTTTCGCACGGACAATTATACGTTGCATGTTCTCGCGTCGGCAAGCCATCGAGCTGATTTGTGTTGGTTAAAGACGTACTGACAAAAAATATCGTACACGCAATTGCTCTTCATAATAAAAATTAATTATCTCTGTTTGATTTTCATACTTCAGGATAAAAAATGCATCAGTTTTTTATGTTTAACTTTTGAATATGTAACGAACAGAAATAAATAGTATTGTTTTTGTCATCACCGATTATGGTATTAAGCGCTTCATTCCTCTTTCTTTCACTTGAAATAAATTATATGGCAAAACAACGTTTGCCGGGTCAGCAAGTTAAATATAAATGTAAAATTAAAATTTATATTAGTTTGTTCTTAATTAATCAAAAACAACATAAATATAGCAGGTTAAAATAAGGCGTCATGATTATCTTTTATGGTTTAAAAAAGCCCTGAAGAGGCTAAGGCCATATTATCAAAGAAGGTTAATAAATTATTTTAAGAATTTTGAAAAACAAGAAGACTGTCAATTAGTTTATTTAATACACTTTTAAAACCAGAGTTAAAAAAATATCTTAAAGTTTCAAAACCTAAACTTCGAAGCAAGATTTTTTAAATATGAATAGCTTAAAACCGTTTTTAATTGATTTCTATGTTAAAATAATCGTAATTCATTTTTATAAGGGCCAAAAACATCAAAATTCAATTGGCGAAAAAGTACTTTTACCAAAAGTACATTTACAACATTTAACATTTTAAACGACAAAAAGGACTCAAATGTTAAATGTTTCAAAAATAATACTCAAATAAATATTCCAGTTTTTTTTAAACGGAAATAATTCACTGGTTTTGGGCACAATTTTAACAAATTTGTAATATTCCAACAACTCTGTTAAATTTTTGCGTTTTTTTTTTTTTTTTGTTACATATAAAAAATGTTTTTAATATTAGGTCTTAACGATTTTTCCTCTTTCGGAATTTTATTTCCGATTTTTGTTGACTTTCTCTGATTTTTAAAATTTATGTGATTAAGGCGATTTTTTCTTGCCAAATAGCCTTTTTCCGATAATCCTTTTTTTATTCCATGTTAATTTTGTTTAATACAGTTGTTTTTGGTAAATTGAGCCCCGCTTAATTGAGTTTCCCGGTTTAATGCACTAAAAATCATGGAACGAAATCATTTAGTGTCTATGTAGAAATACTCGCTTAGTTGAGTTCCGTTTAATTGCGTCACCCGCTTAAATATTTCGAAAAATAAGACCGCATTTCGAAAAACAAGTGCAAATGTTTCGGTTAATTGTTTCCATCTACTTTATGTCTTTTTGCTCCAGGAAAGTCATGTTTCTGTTATAAAAAAAAATGTTATATGAAAAAATAAAGAAATGAGTTTTATTTTCTATCTACACTTCTTGCGGCCCTATGCTCCCCAGAGGAGTAAGAGGAACATATATATATATATATATATATATATATATATATACACATGGGTGTATCGCTTAATTGCACATCTTGCTCAATTAAGCGATTTTCGCTTTAATTGTATCGGCGATTCAATTAACCGAGTACTGCTTAATTGAGTTCCCGTTTAATTGCGTCAAAAGTCGTGCATTTTTAGAAATTCAATTAAGCGGAAAAAACTGCATTTGTAATTTTAAGTCCGTTTATCCATGTCCGCCTGTCTGTCTGAAGAAGAAATTAGTCTACCGAATTTCGTGATGAAAGATCCATAAATTACGATTGGCCTAATCTTTCAAAAACAAATCATAATATCTATATACATATATAAAAATTAAAAATGTTTGTATGTTTGTTTGTTTGTTTGTTTGTATATTGGCTTATAGACTCCTAAACTACTGAATCGATTTTCCTGAAATTTTTACAGTAACATCACGTGAGCCCTAAAAATAAAATAGGATACTTATTTTTTCGATAGGAGCAGGGGAATTGGTACCCCCATTGGATGCCAATATTAAATATCGCATATCTTAAGAGCTGCTTCACGCATTTTGTTGAACTTTTGGTAGTAGGATCTTCTGAGCCCCGAAAATGACATAAAGTAGCAGCGGGGGAAGTAGTTTCCTCCATAGGACGCCAATGTTTAATATCGCATATCTTAAGAACTGTTATAGTGAGAATGTTCAAACTTTGTAGAAGTCACTCTTATGGTATACTACACTATTGAAAATAAAAATAAAGCGGGTAGGCGCTGGGGGGGAAATACCTCTCATAGGATGCATATATTAAATATCGCTTTACTGAAGAACTATTAAAGGGAAAGTCATCAAACGTGGTTAAAGCTACTATTATGGCAAACTTTAAATTTCAATACACCAATACCCCGGTTTGCGTCGTTAATTGGGACCGGAGAAACGCGACGCAAACCGAAACGACGCAAACCGAAACGACGCAAACCGAAGCACGATTTTCCATACATTTGAATAGATTTTCATTTAATTGGTTCCGAGATTAATAATCTTAGCAGAAAAATTAGATTTTTCAATAAAAAATGTTGTTTTTTTTAAGAGTTTTAATTAAAATAAAAATATAACAATTCATCAGAAAAACGTAAAAAAACATAACAAAAACATTAAAATATTAAGATTAAAATAAAAATAAAAATAAAAATTCATAGTATATGTTATGTTATTTTTTCTATTCTGAGCTTGAGTCAATTAAATCGATTGCCATTTCTTCGGTTAGGTTTGTCAGTTTTGATGGTTTTTGTATGAAGTTATCTAAAGTTTGTTGGATTGTAACGGCTTTTTTTCCAAATAAATTTCTTTATAACAATTGATTGAGTCGGTCACATTTCTAGACACTTTTAAACTGCGATCTTCGTCTGGATCATTGTTTTCAAAAATATCCATTGGTTGCGATATCAACTGCATCGCTTCAGAAATTTTAGCAGCAGTAAGCTTTTTTTCTTCTGCTTCAACCTCAAACGGAAGTGTTTCATCGTCCAACTCATTGTTACTCTGAATTGCTATCAAACTTTCGTTATTAAGCTCTTCGTCGTATAAAAGGAGTTCATTTATATCTTGTTCTTCCATTCCATAAAAATTTGCATTTCTGGCTGATTCTGCAAGTTCTTTACATACGTGTGGAACATCATTAATATCTTCCATATCTTTGCGAATACATTCTGGCCATAATTGACGCCAAGTTCCCTTCATGCACGATTTTTTTACTTCTTTCCAAGATAGGTTTATATTTTCAATAGCCATCATGATGTTGTAATTCTTCCAAAAATCTTTCATAGCTTTTAGAAGTTGATTAAAAGTTCGTCGCAAATAGTATGACTTGAAGTTGGATATAACACCTTGGTCCATTGGTTGTATCACAGATGTGGTATTTGGAGGCATAAAAATAACTTTAATATTTTCCGAATAATCGTCTGAAAGAACAGGATGACTTGGTGCATTGTCAAGTAACAACAGCATTTTAAAATCAATATTTTTTGAAGAACAATAAGCCTTGAGTTCGGGAACAGCACAGTTATCCATCCAATCTCTAAACAAGGTTGCAGTCATCCATGCTTTTTTATTTGCACGCCAGTGAACAGAAAGCTCGCTCTTTTTTACATTTTTAAAAGCTCTCGGGTTTTCAGAGTGGTAGATTAAAAATGGCTTAAATTTAAAATCTCCTCCTGCATTTCCTCCCAAAAGAAGTGTAAGTCTGTCTTTACTAGTTTTATAACCAGGCGAAGATTTTTCGGATTTAGAAATGTACGTTCTTCCTGGCAAACGCTTCCAAAAAAGTCCGGTTTCATCAGCGTTAAAAACTTGTTGTGCAGAATACCCACCTTCTTCAATGATTGCCTTTAACTCAAGTTTGAACTTTTCTGCAGCTAAAGTATCTGCACTAGCAGATTCTCCTTTTAATGCAACGCTATGCAAATTTCCACGGGTCTTAAAACGGTCAAACCAACCTCTACTTGCTTCAAATTCCTCTGCACTCTCGGCACTTGATAGCGGATAGTTTTCTTTCAGGTCTTCAAATAGAGTTAAAGCTTTTTTTGAATTACCATTTGACTTAATGGCATTCTTCGCTGATTTTGATCTTCTATCCATATGCTAAGAAGTGACTCCATTTTTTTCCATTAAAGGACTTCTCATTTTCGTTACCTGTTTATGTTGTAAGGATGTTGCGGTTTCAGCAAATTTTTTAATTTTATCAGCGTCTCTGGAACAAATGGATTTAATTGTAGAAGGTGCTAATCCAAGGTCTCTTCTAATATCAACAGCCTTTTCCCCTAATTTAAAACGCCTCAAAATATCCAGTTTTTGTTCTAAGCTTATTTGCTTTCTTTTTTGACTCATTGTGGCAAAATATTTAGATTCAACCTCTCTTCAGCAAATGTAATTTGAAACTACTAACGACCTACAACTTTCAACCAGCAGACAACCTGTACATACATATTTGCATTAGCCTTATGCGGGAATGCCCCCTTTTCTGTTTTAGCTTTGTATAAACATTTTCATATTAACGACGCAAATCGAAGCATTAACGACGCAACTTCGAAGTCATGCTACGCAAACTGAAATATAAACGGGAAATCCCCTTTTTTGTTTTAGCTTTGTACACACATTTTTATATCAACGACGCAAATCGAAGCACTAGCGACGCAACTTCGAAGCCATGCGACGCAAACTGAAACCAAAACGACGCAACTTCGAAATCACAGAAATTTGAAAACGACGCAACTTCGAAACGACGCAAACCGAAGCGACGCAAATCGGGGTATTGGTGTATAGTAATGGGCGGGGTAGACAGAGGAGGAGCAGTTCCCCTCATAGAAAGAAATATTAAAAGGAGCCGCTGCACGTATTTTGTTGAACTTTTAGTAGTAGGATCCTCTGAGCCCAAAAATTTAAATTAGATAGGAGCGGGGGATGTGTTGCCCCCCATAGGACGCCAATGTTTAATATCGCATATCTTAAGAACTGTTATAGTGAGAATGTTCAAACTTTGTAGAAGTCACTCTTATGGTATATTTCACTTTTGAAAATAAAAATAAAGCGGGTAGGCGCAGGGTGGAAATACCTTCAATAGGATGCATATATTAAATAGCTCTCAACCGATAAAGTGGTTAAAGCAGTGTAGCGAAGCGCACCGGGTTGAGCTAGTTTTATATAAAAAATTCAACGAAATTATATACTGTAAAGTTAGGTTTTATTTAGATTTTAATTTTTAGATCCCTTATAAAACCCACTCCTGAAATATTCGAACTCTCGGTGAAGGGTATTAAAGATTCGCCACAACCGTAAATACCGTTCTTACCTGTTTTCAATTCATTGTGTGTGTGTTTTTTTTTTTTTTAAGAATTCTAATAAATAGAAGGACTTGTTAAAAATGTAACCAATTTTAAAATTTCTGGTGAAATTTTTCAGTTTCATGTATTTATTCAGAGTTAAATTTGAGTGCCCTTTTTTAATTTTTAGTAGAAGTTGGGATTAAACTATAATTTCCAAATTGAAATATTTTTTTTATTTATGGATCATTGCGTTCTCAGCAAACATTTCAGCGATTTCGAGATGCAAGCAAGTTTTAAGATTTCTAACAATTTTTCAACTTGAAATTTATGAGATTTCTTTTATAATAATAATATTTCAAATATAATAAATATAATAAATATAATAATATTTCAAATATAATAAATAATAATAGCCGTATTCATAACAAAAAGTTAGCCACAGTTTGCACACTACGTACAACGAGCTGCTTCCTAGAATGCCGATTAAGTTAGCAACTTGTTAGCACAGAGTAAATTCATATTTCTAGGGTTTTATTGGAATAAGTTAATCTTTGTATTTTCTGTACCAATCACGGTTTTATTACAAACAACAAAATCAACAAACTATACTCTCCAACCGTGTATAGGGTATAACAACAGTACTTTTTTTCTTCAAATGCGTGTATGTCAAATGTACACTAAACGCATACTTCAACACAAAACCAAAGAAATATTTAAAACGGCAAAATAAAAAAAAATCAACTAAAAAGAAATAACATGGCGGCTTTTGGTCGCCAATGCATTTTGACTGAAAATAATACGAAATATGCAAAACAAGTGCCAAAAAACAAATGCAGCAACAACTGCAACATCGGCAAAACTATTACACTTACATACAACAACTGCAACAACAACAACTACCTATAGAACTTAAGTGACAAAGTCCAAACCAAAAAAAAGAGATGCAGAAACTAAAAAAAAAACAGAAATTGAAATGTTGTTGCAACTGCTGAAATTCTACTCAAATTCTTTGATATAAAACGAAAGTTTGTTGTTTTTTTTTTTTTTGTTGTCTTCTTTTGCAACAAAAAAAAAAACCAGCAACATAACAATTGAACTTTTAAACAGCCATACAAAGTCCAACCAAATCGAAAAACTTTAATGAAAGAAATATAATAGAGAAACAATCAACCGAAAAAATGAATGAATTTTATTTTTGATTCAAAAAAATCTAGAACAGTGAAAAAATACTTGCATATATTTTGACAGGGCGCCGCATTTGCAAAAGTTTGTTATTTTTTTTTTCGTTTAAACTTTTGTCAATTTAAATTTTTCTTATTTGTTATTTAAATTGTTTTTAGACTAAATAATGTTTATATTTAACTAAATACATTCGATGGATGTTAGTTTGAATATTATTAAAAGACAATAGACCACAATATAGAAAAACTATAAGCCAGTTCGATAGAACAGAATATATCTGTATATATAATCAACTATATTTAAGATTAAAGGTCCAATCAGACGTGATTTAAACATAATACCACACTCACAATATTCTGTACGTAAAATTAACTGAAATTGTAATATAAAATAAATGAAACTCCAATTAAAAACCGGTCTACTTATTTTTCATTTATTTTTAACAAAAAGTCCATTTAATTTTAACTTTAAAAAATTCAACACCATATTCCGTAAAATCAAATAAATATTCAGTTATTTTGTAAAATTTTACTGTCAAAAATTCAACACCATATTCAGTAAAAACAATTAAATATTCAGTTATTTTTTAAAATTTTACTGTAAAAATTTTAACCCCATATTCAGTAAAAACAATAAAATATTCAGTTATTTCATTAAATTTTCGTTTACTCCACAAAAGAGCCGAATTTCTAAAAAATACCAGACAGACACCTGTCCGCTTGATTTTCTTATAAGCGAGAGAGGGAGAATATTATTATTTACTTACCCCGATACACAAGTTTGTTTTACTTTTGTTGTACTGACCACGTTGTTTACAGAAGAACTCCCAATTATAAGTCACCAGCAGCATGACCGATATGGCTTCGCAATTATTTTACTTTTAAAATTTGATGTGTTTAACTAAATAAATGTTAGAATCAGTTAAAAATAAATTTCCTTGGAATTTTAAATGTTTATTTATTTAAAAATGACTGAACGGAATATTTCTTTAATAAACTACAGTCCGTTACTGTAATAATATTGTGAGTGCATAGCCGTAATACATACAAAATCCAATTTGTATGTATGGTCATGGTAAATCTCCCAAATTCAAGTACAGTGTTGCCCACAAGGTAGCAAACAGCTATTTCCAAATAAACACGGAGGCTTGATTTCAAATTGAAATAATTTGAATCAAACGTTTTCCCAAACGACAAAAGTTTGATAATGATTTGAACATCTTTTGATAATCATATAGCATTCTCCACAAAAAGGGAAATTATTTTCAAATTGAAAAATGCTTTATTTTCAACTTGCTTTCAAACGTGATTCTCAAACGTGATTCTCAAACGTGGATTATAATGCAATGTGGAACATAAAAAAAAATTTTTAATTTCTTATTTAAATTCATTATTTATTTAAATAAACCGTGAGATAAATCTTCGGCAACATAGCTTAAAGATAAAAAATTTTCCATCCTCTAACTCATGCAAAGACGAAATAATTGGCTTCCTTTTATTTTAAGGATTGTAGCACAGCGATCATACAACAAACTTATAATTTCTTCACTTTCGCGTTTAATTTTTTTAAATTCGTAATCTTAATCATTGTAATTATTCACAAATTATTTTTATTTTTATTTATTTTATATAGTTCAGCTTTTAGACTAGAATAATTTCCATATTACTGTTTAGGCTATGGTGTAAAATATTATCCAAATTATAGTCCAGACTAGACTATAATCCAAAGAATAGTCCAGGGTATAAAAATGTACTATAATAAAGTTTACAGTCCAGACTAAAAAATAAACATTAATACAAAATACAACGACCATACAAAAGCCCAAATTGAAGAGAATAACAATTATACTTTAGACAATAAAATAAACAATAGTCTAGAATATAATAGATTATAAACTAGATTAACACATTGACTTGACTTTAATACAAATAATAGTTTAGACTATAATTTGGACTATAATTCAAATTAGGCTTCAGACTTTAGATTAGTTTTGATATCAGCCCATATCACATACAACTCCAGTAGTATACTTTTGAAAAGGTACACAATTTTAAATACCTGGGTGCTCTTATCATCAGCAACAACGACCGCACAAAAGGCCTTCTATGGGTATCTTAAGTTATTTAAATCCAAACTCCTAAGTCGATCTCTGAAAATAAGATTATATAAATCCTAAGTACTAACATGATACTCGCTGATGAGAGAAAACTTATAAAAAAGGTTTACGGATCCAAAAGGAATGAAGACGGCATTTTAATGAAGAGAAGGAACACGGAGATCGACAGTTTAATAGAAGGCATAAACGTTGTGAGACTTATAAAAGCCCAAAAGATCAAGATGTGCAGGCCGTGTAATCAGAATGTCACAACACAGAGCACAACAAAGGATATTGAACGCGAGGCCGTATGTAACAATAGAGAAAGGAAACCCCAGCTCCCGATGGCTGAACGGTGTACAAGAAGTCTGGAGAAGAATTAACATCGCAGACTGGAAGCAAGCAGCGCAAGATAGAGCTGAATGGAAAATAATAACGTATTAGTCCATACCATAGAATGGACTTTAGTTCAAATGATATGCCAAAAACAGTCCACATAAAACGTTAGAATTAAGGCTTGCCTATAGTCTGGATCTAAATTTAGACTAAAATCCAGATTATAGACAAGACTACATACAGTACAGGTTAATTTCCAGACTATAAGCTAGACTACAACTTAGACCATCATCCAAGTTGACAGTTGAAAGACTGTCATTGAATCTTTTCTCCGATGTTCCTGAGCCATCGCATTGATAACATATTTTATTAAAATAACTCCGAGTCGTCATTTCTGTGATAACGATGTGTCATCCCAGTGATGACATAATTTAATTTTTTGGCCCTGATGACAATTTGGCCATGTGATGCTAAGGTTGACATGACAATGATGAAAATTATCATGGGATCAAAAGCGAAGTCACTTGTCATAGTACTGATCTCAAAATACATCAGCGTTATGACGCCTTTTTTTATCAGTTTCAATGTTCATTGAGAGGTAAGGTCATATTTAAAATTTTGCGAAATGAGAGATGAAGACATTTTTTTCGCAAATGAGAGATAAAGCCACATTTTTTCAGAATATTGTTGTGCATGGTGTAAACACTCTGTAAAAGGGAAAATCCTTAGTTATCATTAAAAAAGATTTTTTTATTCTTGTAACGCACGCAGGAAAACTTTATTCAGCGAAGCCACCTGCTGCGTCCTACTGGAGGAAAAAACCCCTAAGCACGGCCGCAGGCCGCCACGCAAAAAAACTTTAGTAAGCGAAGCCAGATTTCGATACTTAAAATTAGTGTCTCCGGAACTGGAATGAGAGATAAAGCCATTTTCTAATATTGCTAATGTGAGCTAAGGCCATGATGGCTTTATCTCCCATTCAAATGAAAAAAAGGCTATATCTCTCTATTCAATGAGAGATAAAGCCATCATGGCCTTATCTCACATGGTATTAAAGCACCCATCCCCCCCCCCCCCCCCTAAAAATCCACGTTTTCATTGATTCTGATGTTTTGCATCAACATAAATGTCTTCAAATTGGATATTGGAATCTTTCAACCAAATTTGACTATTAAATTAACAAAAAAGCAAACGGCCCTTTCTACAAAAGTTACGTTTTGCATAATATACAGCATTATCAATTGTCTAAACAACTGGTAGAAGAAAATTAAATTATAAACCGTTTAATAGAATTTATAAATTTATTGTTTTTAATAATTTGTTTGCTTCAACTGCAAAATTTTCAAAATGTTAGATAAGGCTTTTTGCGTTTACGGTTACGATATATATAAACTTACCCTATGCAGTTATGCATTTACTAACAAACCTATTTCCGTACCCTGATTCTTTTCACCTTTACAATAACATACTCTCATTCTCATTTAATACACCTGTGTGCAAAAACAATTGTCATTCTGTTTTTAATTGCAAACTTTCGGCTAATGAATAAAAATTTAATTAAATTTTCGAGTATTTTGCATGCATTTCCCAAGTGATTGATGTTCTACAATTACAAGAAATTAAATTTAATGCTAAATTAATCGATGATCTTAATCAGTTAAAATTTCAAACTTTTACTAATTGTTTCGCTAAAGATTTGTTGTTTTCTTTACATTCTTATTTTTTACCTTCAAATTGCTTACAAGAATTTCTTAACCATAGAAAAAAAAGTGTATTGTGGCTGCAACATGCTTGCAACCCTTTGGCAGCAACATGAATAGGAAAATAAAATTTTTCAAATTTTTTACATTTTATTATGTTTCGATCATGCAGATAGTTTTGAAAAGCATTTAACACAATTTATTACTTGTGCTTAGCGGAAACATTTTTTTTTTAAATAGGCGTCAACGTTTTTCAAGGAAAAATAGATGTGATATGACGCAAGTCGAAGGAAGATTTTTAAATTGATTCACGCAAAAAGTGAGGCACATAACAAATAGTTAATAAGTATTCATATATAAGAATCGAGTTTTATATAAAAAGCCATAAAATGCAGTTAAAATTTAAATTAAGAGTGATGAATATTGACTCAACAAAAATTAAGCTTTTTGGATAATTTCGAAAATTCAGAAATTTTATTCAGGAATTTACTTTATAAAAAAAACGTTTGAGTTTGCCTTATATTATGAAACATTGTTGAAATTGTTATAAACCAAAAAAAAACTGTATCCGTAATTATAAAAACCTATAGAAAATTGTAAAGATATTATTTATCTCTATACATATAAAAAGAAGTGTACACTTTGATGTCACCACTAACTGCGAAAACGGTTAGACCGATTTCAACAAAAACGTTGAGGTACGTTGGGAATCGTCTGTAGATGGCTTATGTAAAGTTTTCATGAAATCGGCCCAGTGATTCCGTAGATATGGCATTAAGATTTTCCTATATATTCCCATACAAATATCAACAAAATGCCCTCCATTCTGAACTCCTTCGAAACGACTTGACTGATTTTAATGAAATTTTGTATGTGTTTTTGTTAGGTATGAGAATTGGTCGTAGAGTATATTTATTATCGCTAGAGGGCGCAAAATATGGCATAAGCTCCCCCTCCCTATATCGTATTAGCTTATCAACCTGTTTTCTTAACATTTGGCATGCAGGCACTGTAACATCTGAAAGAAAATAGGGAATAGGGCGTGAAATAGGGCAAGAGGAGTAAAAGCTCCCGCTCCCTAAATCTGCTAAGCAAATCGACCGATTTTCTTGAAATTTTGCAGGAAAATAGTGTAACATCTGGAAAGAACTATAGCCTAAAATTTGTATTATTTATGGCGTGAAATAGGGCAATAGATCTAAAAGCTCCCCCTCCCCAACCATAAAATCAACCGGGTTTCTTAAAATTTGGCATGCAGACTGTTCACGTCTGAACAGAAGGCAGCGGATTTCCCATCTCTGGTGTCAATTGTGTGTGAAGGGAGTTGACAACTTGAGGCGCCACTGTCATCATGTATTATATTTTAAAAATTTTCTTTACGTTTTACATATGTATTTTTGGTTAATTTTTTATTGTTGTAACTTACAAATTTTCAAGTCGAATCGTTGTTTAAAAGCCATATTGGACGGCTGTTGGTTTTGTACTAGGTTTTTTTCAATTAAATTAGTTAATTCATATCTTTTTGGTAGTTTAATTAATTATTGTGGAGATTTAATATTTTGTTTATAAAAATAAATGGAAATTATATAACGTTTTTCTAAAAAGAGGAAAGTGTTTTTATATGGTTAGAAGTGCTTTTCTTTCGTTTAAATATATGTGCCTTTTTTCTGGTTCTCTTTCCAGCCTTTACAATATCACCAAGTTGTTTGGATACTTGGTGAATATTTTAGCGCTGAATCCCGAAACCACCCTATACACTCCACGAAACGTATCGGCGCACATAGTGGTTTTTTGCCAATCTAGCCGGACATTACTTTTTGTTTTAGCTTATATTGCTTCTTAAAAGTTATTGAGTGCCCCTAGATCAGTGAAGGGCACATTTGCAAATCCTATATACGCGTGCATAGTAATAAAAATGCTGCTTGTGTGACGTCGACACATGTATATTATAAACTTCTTTGTGTGGTCTGTGACAATGTACGTTCGGCTGTTGCTTTGTTGTTATTTCGTCAATACAAGCATTAATGCGATAGTATGTGTGTGCCCATCACTGCCCTAGATCGATGAAACTTGGCAGAAATATGTGATATTGTCATGGGCAGGTAAACCTCAAAAATAAATAAAATCGGCCCAAGGAGGAAAAGGTTCCCCCTAGAAGAACTTATCCAACCTCTGAAAAATGCAATTTTTTTTAAAGTTTTCCCATACTTTTGTTTGGCAAATGCAACTTTTAACGTCGGTGAAAGTTAAAAAACCTAAAATTACACCCATGAGATCATAAAATTACACTTTTCGCCCCCGCCCCCTTTTGAGGGCAGTTACATAAAATAATATTTAAAAAAAATGTAAATATTAAAAGAAATAGATTACTAACGCCCTAATACTATAAAAATTAAATTTTTGAACTTTTGTGGGTAGGGGGAGGTATCCCTCCAAACCCACCCCCCCCCCCCCGGAACGACCCTGTAAAAAAAATTTTTTTTTTTGCTAATTTCAAAAACATATTAACTTTTAAGATTTTTTGTGACTTTTATTTTTTTTATAGTATTTAATTTATCTGAAAATAATTAATATATTCGTAATTATAACTTATTTATAATAGTAACAGCAAATTTTATTTAAAATAACTTCTCTTTTGCACTAAGATGATGATGAGTGCCATGGTTCTTCTTCGTCTGCTTCTTCAAAATCCTCTTCTGAATCTGAATTCTCTTCAGAGCCAAGTACAGGTGGAAGCATAAAAGAAATTGCCTCTTTCGTAAAGGGTAATGACTTTTTTTTTGGAGTTGGTCTTATACTAGTAATCAGTGGGTCAGAACTGAGCAAAAGTCTATTTATAATATCTTTGTTACACTGAACCCTCGAAAACTTTATAGCTAAATTCTGCCTGTAAAGCCGAAAATGTTTATTTCGTGCCTCAGACGCTTCTACTGATAAAAGCCCGATAGGCAACAATGCCTCACTCACTACAGTTGCGCCATGTATTAAAATCTTGTGCATTGTAGGTGTCATAGGATGCCAGGGATATAGAGTAACGTAAAGTTTTGCAGTGTCTAAGCAATAATTGGCAAACTCGTGCAAATGGATTTTGTGACCACTTGTAATTACTTCAATAATAACTTTGATTCGTTAGATGAAATCCAATGCAATTCCAGTTATTTCTGCAGCTAATTCAGGATTGGAAAAAATCTTCTGCTGGTGTTACCATCGTTGCTGTTTCCAAATCCAGTCTTCGGTACATCCACTATTAGCCCTAATTCACTTCTAAATTTTTCTTGGATAGTTTTTTTCCTCTCATTAACAATAGTTTTGTCCTCATCGGATCTTAATTGCCATTTTTTTACTGTGAGTTTTTACGATAGGTGTAATATGCTCTCAAATAGACGAATTCTGGCGTGCAAAGTAGATAATCCGAATGAAAGCATCTACGTCTATATCCCTTTTGATTTTCAAATTGTTAAATTCTTTTGAAGTAGCCCCACAAATATAGCTCTTCATTGTGGACGTAGTTTGTGTTGCGGCATTACATGCTTTTGCATCCATCATTGTAAATACCATTGTATGTTTTATGGAATATAACTTTCCTTCCATTAAAAAATTTGTGTTTTGTAATGTACTAATGGCATCTTGTACATACATAATTAATTTCTTCTTGGATTACATCTACAGTTTCTTTAACAAATCTGATGCGAATAGGTCTACAATATCGCGGTGATGAAGGAGTTGGATTTTGCCATAATATTTTCTCCTTTTTTGCACCATATATTAGTCGAAGCGGTACGAAACTACTCTGAAAAATATGAGAATCAGAAGCATCATTTTTCATCTTTTGCTTAAATTGTGCCTGGTGTGAGCCATCGCAGCCCCATTTGCTTATTAGTTCATTAGTCATTTAGCGGCCGCACAGGTGGTTAAAACCCGTTAATTACTATTTCGCACATCTCTTTTTTTAAACAGGTAATATTAGTCTTAGATGTAATAATTTAAATAAAAAACATCTACGTACAACCAAAACATTGTATGAGCAAAAACATAAAAAAGATGAAATTTTCAAAAAATCATAAAAAAATGGCGCAACAACGCGCAACGTTTTTTTTTTTTTAATTTAAAAGTAGAGATTTCAAATTTTATCGTGCTGTATAACATTTTTAAGAACTCAACTGGCTTCACCTTCAAAAACCTTTTAAATTTTTATTTTTACAAAAAAGTGAACAAAAAAATCGTTTTTTTTAATTTCGAACTAATTTCATAATCATAAAAACTTCTAATAAAATTTTTCTAAAAATGTTCATAAGTAGCTGTTTATATAGTATTTCACAGAAAAAAAAATCAATGTAAAATCTTTATTCGTTTATCTACAAAAAAATATATTATAAACCTCCCACAACCGTAAAAAGTCAATGAACACGCATGCAATTTAATCAACTTTCCTGGTTTTAACAGTGTCCCAAAACCACAAATCTCAAGCAAAAGACTTGAAAATTCACTATACGATGCAGAACTTTGTTGTCTGTCGAGCTGCGTACTTAAATTTTTCCATTTCTTAAATTTAATTGTTTGCCTAATGTCCGGCTAGATTGGCAAAAAACCCTATGTGCGGCGTTTCGCCCGGACCACGCAATCGGCGTTCTCTCGGGGAATATACCAAGGTGTTTGGATCCTTGGCTGGTATTCTGGAGCTGTAGCCCAAATCCACCCCTATATACAGTCCACACTCCTCGAAACGTATTGGACCATTACAAGACGTAATCGGCGTTTTTACAGACACTGTAACATCTGAAAGGAAATAGGAAACAAGGCGTGAGATAGGGCAATTGCGGTAAAAGCTCTCCTTCCCTATATATTTTCTTAAAATTTGGCATGCAGACACTGTAACATCTGAAAGGAAATAGGGAATAAGATGTGAAATAGTGCAAGAAGGGTAAAAGCTCCCCCTCCCAATATCTTCTTGAAATTTCGCAGGCAAATAGTATTACAGCTGGGAAGTACTATAGCCTATAGTAGTAGGGGTAAAAGCTCCCTCTCTTCTTAACTAATCAACCGGTTTTCTTATATCTTCTTAACTAATCATCTGATTTTCTTGAAATTTGGCGGGCAAATAGTGTAGCATGTGGAAAGAACTAAAGCCATTAAATGGTATGTAACTCAATTTCGAAAATTTGTTTTTTATACGAGAACTAATTTTTACTCTGATAAAATTATGAAAATAAATCATTTGGAATTAACAAAAAAATGTTATGCCTAATTAAAAAATTATATGTCTTAACTCCGGACTTTGTTAGATCAAGGACAACTCTCGCCTTCCTTTTGGATTTGCATTGAAACCTCAGCTATCATGAGATTTTCGAAAGGATCTTAACAATAATCGGTATTGAATTCAAAATAGGGTAAAGTTTTTTATAGTGTTAGCTACAACTTTGACAATCTTGTAGCGAGTTAGCAATTTTAAATCTCAAGCAATAAAGTATGTATAACTTTCAAGACTAAAGCCTCAGATCGGTACCCAACAAGACTGATAAGAAATCGGCTGGGAGTACTTTCGCAAAAAGTGTATTTTTAAATAGTTGAATCTTCAATAAAGGCTAATTACTATTCAAAAATAAACAATTGTTGTCATTCTTGTGATTGCAAATGGACGTAAGACTATAAAGGGAATGAGTATTTTAAAGATTTTTTGCAAATAAAGAAATTAGACCAAAAAGTTGTTTTTTTTAGGAAATGTTGCCTCGTTATTTGTTATGAAGAAAAGTGCTCAAAAAGCTGCCGTATTCTTGTAAAAAGTAACAACAAAAATTTTTTTCAAATAAGTATATTTTAAAAGCTAGAAAGAATGTATAGACGGTCAAGCCCGATCATATGATATCCTACATCACAGAATTTAGAGACGAATTTCCGCGAGTGTTCCCTTTTTAGGACCCACCAGAACAAAATTTGTTTTGAGTTGGGATGCGATTTCCATGCAAATGCACGTTTTTTGTCGATAGTCTAAGATCGTTGTCGACCAATTATCTTACCGAATCACTAAATTTGCATTAAAAATGCATCGATTTGTTTTTGCATATTTTGGTGAAAATGCATATTTTTGCATATATTGATTTTAAATGCATATTTTAATATGTTTCAGTGATATATTTTTTTTTAATTTCCAATTATAAAAAAAGTTCTTAAAAAAATTTTTTTAAAACAATTGTAGTGGTTCTATAGAAATTATCTAAGAATTATTTATGGTTATAGTTATAAGTTATCTTGCAAGTTATAGTTTTATGTTAAATT
Source organism: Pollenia angustigena (assembly GCA_930367215.1). Lineage (NCBI taxonomy): Eukaryota > Metazoa > Arthropoda > Insecta > Diptera > Polleniidae > Pollenia > Pollenia angustigena. Next base: position 178,413,057 of record OV884057.1, on the reverse strand, counting down.
AGTTACTTAAAATTGTCATGTATAATTTTCAACATAACTGTTATTTTAAAATAATTCCTACATGAATTTTCCAGTCATTTCTAGAAATGGTTTTAGAACATAATAAATAGTTATTACAGGAAGGTTCAGGAAAAATCTAAAAATAGCTATGAAATATAAAAAGAGGTGACTCATGAATAATAAGTTTAGTTTGTTTTGAGAAACGGTTCGGTTCGTAACTAACAATTGTGAACAAAATAATTAATAAAGTTTGTTAAGTTGAATAAGTGTGTGTTTTTATTCGGATTTGCAATATAAAGAACTCAAACGCGTTTATTAAAGGAAAAACTTAACAATATTTTAATGTTCTATAGTGTTTATTTTTTACATTGATAAAGAAATGAGCACACAAATTTTTTGCAACTACCACAGCGCGAATAGCTTGTGTGTGTATTAGACTGGTCGCATCTTGTATGGGATTTTTTTTTTTTTTTTAATTTAATTGTTTGCGCTGCTTAAAATATGAGGTTTGGTGTAAGAAATCATGATCTAATTTTTCAAGTCAATCCGACGGTGCATAGCCGTGCCGGGTGGGGCCCAAAGTTCCCCATATTATAAAAAAAACATATTTTCTATCAGATCTTTATAGTTACACTAGTTGAAAAGCCGAAAATCAAAAATATGGCTATCGTTACGATCTTCCGCAGAGAAAGTACTTCAAGTGTGCCAAATTTCAGCTTCCTATGTCATCAGATGGCTTCAGAAAGTTACGGAAAGAATAGGACATACATGCAAACATCCTGATATACTAACAAATTATATATTGTATAGATAGATTAACATATGTTCGCGCAACTCAAAAACGCTTTAGCTTATTGAAAAACTAAAAAAACCGAAATTCCGCAATAAAATTTACTTTAAGAAAGTTAAAACTTTGTTCTTTATGTTGGCTTTGGTTTTCGAGATATACCGTTATTTCGAAAATTAAGGAGGTTGCACAACATGTTCGCGTAACTCAAAAACGCTTTAGTTTATTGGAAAACTAAAAAAAACCGAAATTCCGCAATAAAATTTACTTTAAGAAAGTTAAAACTTTTTTCTTTATGTTGGCTTTGGTTTTCGAGATATACCGTTATTTCGAAAATTAAGGAGGTTGCACAACATATGTTCGCGTAACTCAAAAACGCTTTAGTTTATTGGAAAACTAAAAAAAACCGAAATTCCGCAATAAAATTTACTTTAAGAAAGTTAAAACTTTGTTCTTTATGTTGGCTTTGGTTTTCGAGATATACCGTTATTTCGAAAATTAAGGAGGTTGCACAACATATGTTCGCGTAACTCAAAAACGCTTTAGTTTATTGGAAAACTAAAAAAAACCGAAATTCCGCAATAAAATTTACTTTAAGAAAGTTAAAACTTTGTTCTTTATGTTGGCTTTGGTTTTCGAGATATACCGTTGTTTCGAAAATTAAGGACGTTGCACAACATATGTTCGCGTAACTCAAAAACGCTTTAGTTTATTGAAAAACTAAAAAAACCGAAATTCCGCAATAAAATTTACTTTAAGAAAGGTAAAACGTTTTTCTTATATGCGCAGTCGTTTTAGAAACATAACTTTTTTTTCTGGAAAAAAAAATAATTTTTTTATTAAAATTTCGGAATTGTTGTTTTTAAAAATTCATAAAAAATTGAAACAACTTTTGATTTTATGTATTTACAAAAGATGTGGCGGTTTAATAAAATTCTTAAATTAATTAAAATTTTTCGTCTTTTGTGAATACATATTATGTTTCTAAAACGACTGCGCATATAAGAAAAACGTTTTACCTTTCAAAAAGTAAATTTTATTGCGGAATTTCGGCTTTTTTTAGTTTTTCAATAAACTAAAGCGTTTTTGAGTTACGCGAACATATGTTGTGCAACCTGCTTAATTTTCGAAATAACGGTATATCTCGAAAACCAAAGCCAACATAAAGAAAAAAGTTTTAACTTTCTTAAAGTAAATTTTATTGCGGAATTTCGGTTTTTTTTAGTTTTTCAATAAACTAAAGCGTTTTTGAGTTGCGCGAACATATGTTAATCTATCTATACAATATATAATTTCTTAGTATGTCAGGATGTTTGCATGTATGTCCTATTCTTTCCGCAACTTTCTGAAGCCATATGATGACATAGGAAGCTGAAATTTGGGACACTTAAAGTACTTTCTCTGCGGAAGATCGTAACGAAGCCATATTTTTTATGTTCGGCTTTTCAACTAGTATAACTATAAAGATCTGATAGAAAAGATGTTTTTTTTATAATATGGGGAACTTTGGGCCCCATCCGGCACCGTCGGATTGACCTGAAAAATTAGATCATGATGTCGTACACCTAACCTCATATTTTTTAAGCAGCGCAAATAATTAAATTAAAAAAAAAAATGCGACCAGTCTAGTGTGTATGGTGCACATGTTTTTTAATGTCAAATGTTTTCGCTGGCTTTTTGTTTTTGTAAAAAAAAATTTTGATTTTTTTACGAGCCAAATGGGTGTTAAGGGAATAATAAACCTCACAAATGGCTTGGCAAACATGTCAAACTTTGACGTTTATACAAACATTTTGTGTTGTTGATTGGCGTGTTCGCTGTTTGGACAAACATTTGAAGCAATGTTTGCAAAAATATTAAAAATTTTTAATTTTGGCAGACATGTTGGATATTTGTCAAACATTTTGTGGCGTCTAATGCTAAATGTATTCAATTCAATTAATTTTTAATATTAAATTATATTTTTTTAGTAGTATTGCTTGCCGTTTTAAGCAAAAAGCCGCAGCACTATTGGCATCTGCATTCATTGAAAACAAAACAAAAATGAAAATTTATGTTTGTACGGAGAATATTTGTGTTGTTTATTGGCAAACCCCAAACGGAAACAATGTGTGTGTTTGTCAAGCATTTTGTGTGGTTTATTACGCCCTTTAAGCACAACGGAAATAAACAAATATTAATGTGCTGTTTAGTTTGTTGTTATAAAAAAATACAGAACACAATTAAATGTTCTCATCTTTTTGTTGAGTTGAATACTTACAGCATTATTTTTGTGTTCGAAGATGTTTTCCTCAAATCTACCAAATCGAAAACTAAATACTAGTGCTGGGATAATATCGATATTTTCTACTCTCGATGTTTATCGATAGTTCAGATTTCACTATCGATATATCGATATTACTATCGACTGGATGTTTGTACTTGTGCAGGAAAACTTTAACTAGTTTTTTTATCAGGCTACAGTTCGTTGTTTTTATCACTTTTTTGAACGTATGAGACGTATGTATTTACTACTACTTTTTTCTGGATGTATGCAGGTAAAAAAATAATGACTTACTTTTTAATGCGTTCATTTTGGGGCATCCCTTGTAAAATTCATTGGTTCTTTCAGTAAAATTGTAAGTAGTGCTCTTATGTTTTTCTGATTACTCAACACATTATTTTGTAGGCGAAGTTTTTACTGGGAAATAACTTTTATTTTCTAAACAAAAAATAAGGCTCACAATAATTTTTATTTCCTAAAAAATAAACAAAACTCAAAAAATATTCGGTTGATTTGAGTTTTTTTAATAAAACTTAAAAAAAATAAAAATAAATGCATCTAAAAGTAGTCAGTCCATGTTATAAGGATTATCTTGGTGTATTCCTTAAGCACGTAGCATTTCTTTTGTAGTTTCAATTTTTGTAGCTTAAATTTGAAAAATAATCGTTATTTGTAGTCCATGATATTTTTAAACAAAAGTAATTCTAAACAAATTTTTTGTTTTCTTAAAAAAAAAAATGGCACTTTTGTAGAAAATTTTTTTAATTCTTAAATTTGCCCACTGCAGCGCCCTTAGTTGGGTCAAATGTATGACCAACCTCACATAATTCGTTTTATCCCCATTGCCAAAACAAATTTGGTTTCTAAAACGACTACGCATATTAGAAAAACCTATAACAATTGTTAAAGGTAATATTATTGTGGAATTTCGTTTTTGAGTTACGCTGTGCAACCTCCTCCGTTTTCGAAATTTTGAAACAAGAGCTAACCTAAAAAACCGTTAGCACCACTGAATTCAGCGTACCCAAATTAGGGTAAAACGCCAGGTGACCGGCTGTTCGGTTGTTTTTTTTTTTTAATAAATAATAAAAATGTTTTTCAACAAAACTGATTCATAGAAAATGCGTTTCTATAATGAATTAAAAATTATATTTTTTAGTGGCTTATTCGATATTTTCTGTTTATTTTGTTTAATAAGAGATAAAGAAAAACTTTTTAACAAATTTTCTACAAAATTAATATTTTCTAAGTTATTAAACATAAAAGTCAGATTTCATGTAAAATTATAATTTTTCTCAAACTTTGGTGGGCTTGAGGGACGGCTTAGCCTTCGCCGATCGTCCTAAAAATTTTTTTAAGTTGTTTTTTTTATCAATACCCACTTGGCGAGTGAGACCTAAATAAATCCAACTTTTGATTTTAACGGTCACCCTAGGGTACCACCGTACTTTTTGGCTTTGCATTGTATCAAAAAAGGTAGAATTGCACCATCTTAATCAACCGTGGTACGTTAGAAACAAATGATATGCGTTTGACTATTTTTTTTTTAAGCAAACGCACACAAACACAAATATTAAAGCTGAATTGACGTGTGTAAGAAAAAATTCGCATTAATGCTGCTGTTTACTTTTTATTTTAATTAGGTTTTGTTCAATATGAGTTTAAGAGAAAACTTGTTAGCCAAAGTTGTTGGAAACTTTACTAACAACAACTTCTTAGAAAAAGATTTTTATGTAAAATTAATATTTTCCTAAATATAAGTCATACAAGTCGGACTTTACGATTTTTCTCAAAATTTGGCGGGCTTGAGGGACGGCTTAGCCTTCGCCGATCGTCCTTAAAATTTTTTTGAGTTGTGTTTTAATCAATACCCACCGAATTGGGGGGTTAGAGCATGGAAAAATAGAAAAAAAATTTGATCCATACAGTTAACGACCACCCTAATGTTGCAGCCGTCATGGCTTAAAGAGCAAATTTCTTATTATTGGATTATATTTCTCTACGATGTTTGATTTGATAATCATCGTCTGATACCTCATCTTTCACAATAAAAAGAATAATACAATAAAAGTTTAAATGTTAACAGAGTTTTGTGTTTTTGTGGTTTGATCTTATGAAAGTTGGCCAATTTGGTTGCACATGTCATGCACTTTAAAGCTCTCTCGTGGCTATTTGATCGTTTCATATAAATTCTTGTTAATAAATAACAATAGTATATAAAAAATGTTACCCCCTCTAGAAATAACTAAATTGCAAATGTATTAGTAAAAGACGTTTAAAGCGTCTAAATGTTGCACCCGTCAGAATAGAATCGCCCGTCTATCTTATCTCTTCCCAAAGAATTTCATATATTTTTCTTTAACTTTTCGAACAAAAATTTAATCGAAGTTTTTTTTAAAGAATTGAGTCTATTTCTACTCCAGCAACAATTTGTATGAAATTGTAAGTGACGATAACAATAATTTTATTTAGTTTTGAATGAAAATTTTAACAATATGCTTTAAAAATAATAAGAAATACGTAATATTATTCTGGGTAAAATTTGCAAACGTTTTCTTGATTGAAAATGTGTATGTCTGGGAGAAAAAATTGTTGCTTTACTGTGAACACCAAGTGAAAAGAGTTGCTGCCATTGTGAATCAAGCCTAAAACTAAAAAAAAAAAATTAAAAATTTTTAAGTTTTAATCGTAATACACAGAAAAAATTATTGCCGAATTATTTGTAAACAAACGCTTGAGTAGTGTGTTTAGAGGGGTTCTAAATATGATTTTCCATACAAAGTTGGGAGCCAGTCCTTTTATACTAGAGGGGTTCTAAATATGATTTTCCATACAAAGTTGGGAGCCAGTCCTTTTATACTAGAGGGGTTCTAAATATGATTTTCCATACAAAGTTGGGAGCCAGTCCTTTTATACTAGAGCGGTTCCAAATATGATTTTCCATACAAAGTTGGGAGCCAGTAAATTTTGTGAGGGATGAAAATTTTACTTGTGCATAAGAATTTGTGGGAAAATTTTTTTTTGTTTATAGTGGCAGGTGTTAAATTTTACTTATACGTGTCTTGAATATTTGTTTATGACTTTTTTTTGCTTGTGCGTATTCATATTGATGATTTACAAGTTGTTGGTGTGAAATTTCTTCGTGGACGTCTCCGTCTTGAAGATTTTAAAAATTTTGTTAGGAATGATAATTTTACTTGTGCGTTTTCGTATTAAAGATAAAACTGATTGTGAAATAATTATTTTTAGTTTTTTCAGTTATTGTGTGTGTGTTTAGAATAGTTAATGACTTTGTTGCATAGGTTTCCTAGTGACTTTTTGCTTTGAATGACTCGGTAGGTTTGTGGGATAGTGAGCTGGTCTATTAGTATAAGGGTTGAATATTTGTGTATACATTGGAACCAGAGAATCACTAGCACATTTTAGTAAAAGTAGTCTTCACTTTCTGTAAGAATACGAAATCATAACAATCTTTTTTTAATTTTTCTTCAACTTTTATATGAATTGTACTTCTCAGTTGTTATTGATAAAATATTTTTCGTATTTAAGCCAAATATAGTGGCAAATGTAATGTAGTGTAGACACTTCGTTGACAATGTCACCAATATAGTCGACAAAACTGGTGACTTGGAGACACTTGCATCCAGGTTTCCTTCAGGGTATTGATCGGTTGTGTATGTGTGTGTGTGTGTGTGTGTGTGTGTGTGTGTGTGTGTGTGTGTGTGGGTATGATTGATAACGATTATTCATGTGAAAAGTAGGATTCCATCCACTTTTTTTTTTATATCAACAGCAACTAATATTTCAATTCTATTTATAGTTTACAAGAATTTTCTTAAATCGTGGGAGGAATATGGAAATATTGTTAATGAACCTTTTTTGGATAGTATTTATAAAAATATTTGACCATATTAAAATATCCCTACAGTAACAAATACGAACATGAGTGTAAAAGGGAAATGACGTGTAAAGAAAGTTGATTATTTAGCAGGTATGACATTTTTATTAGTTGTAAAATTTCTTCTTGTACGTGTCTTGAAGATTTTAAATTTTGTGAGGGATGATAATTTTACTTGTGCGTTTTCGTATTTAAGATAAAACTAATCGTGGAATAAGTATTTTTTTTAGTTTTTTTTCAGTTATTGTGTATGTGTTTAGAATAGTTAATGACTTTGTTGCATGGGTTTTCTAGGGACTTTTTGCATTGAATGCCTCGGTAGGCTTGTGGGATTAACCACTTTTTTATATCAACAGCAACCGGCTGCACATCACTTTTAATTACATTTAACAAATAGAAGGAGTTATCATTTTTGGGTTTTGTTAATCTTAAATAGAATTATATATAAATATTTTTTTTTTTTTTGCGCAGATTTAATTATCACAAGAGACTCTGGTCTGTTTCACTACAACGGACTAAAGGTCAAAGTAACTATTAATCGGTTAATTAAGTTAGCATATAATTTTTGTTGATAACACTTAATAAGCATTTTCTAAAAACATTTGCAGATAGTTTCACTATTACTCAATGTTTATAAACTTTTATTTATTTTTTCTAGTTTGATACTCTATAATATAAGTTTAATGAAGAATTTTTCTATGGTTTGATACTCTACAATGACAGTATAGTTAAGAATTTAGTTCAATCCATGGATACACTTCATACAGTTAATAATTATACATTATACATACAAATACAATAAAATTTCCATTTTATTAACCATAGTACATGGTTTATTAATTGTTTTGATAATATTTAGTAAAAGTTTATATATAGTATAAACTTGAAGTCGATTATACCAATAGAATATTAAATGTTAATGAAAAAAGGAAATCATATTACAAAATCAATTAAGATGATCTAAAAAAGAGTATTACATAGGAGTTTTGAATATTTAATAAGGAAATATCTATTATATCTGCTTATAATTATCAGTTAGAAATTTAAAGATAACAAATTTGTTTTATAATTAGTACAGCTTTATATGTTTTTTTTTTCTAGTTTATTAACCATACATTATCATACCATACCATTATAATCCATAGAATATAAAACAATTTAAAAGAGTTAAATCCGCAAAAGAAAATCACAAACTTTATTTATTTATTTATGTAAAACCTTACTCCATTAATCATTTATTTATACTTTATATATACTAATACCATGAAATGAATAGTTCAATAACCATATTATATGGTTTATTTAATGTTTTGTATACCGTTTTGTAATTCCTATAATTTGTTTTCCTATTATTTCCCTTATATATTTAATATTTATACACTTCCATACATCCTTAAATATACATTCTGTTTTAAGCATTTATATAAAAATTTTTTTTTCTTATACTAACATTCTATATTTAATCTTAGTATTATAATCTTACTCTTGATTTTAATCTTAGTCTTAGTGTTAATCTTAGTAGTAGTCTTTTGATCTTGGTTTTATAGTTTCGGATTCCGATCTTATTTTTTTTTTTTGTTTATAGACTTGCAACATTACTCTTGTATTACTCTTGCGTGCTGCTTTGTTTACGTTTTCTTAGACTGAATACATATCTGGAAATTTAAAATTTCTTTAATTACATATAAAATATCTATCTACTGTTATACGAATGCTTTGAACTTAGTGTTTTCAATTGAAATATTAAACTTCGATTTTAAACAGACATATACATATTTTATTTTATATAGGAAATTAATACTCGGTACTAGCGACAACCTCGAAGCTTGCACCGACCTCAGTTTTCATTACGTGCAAGAATCGAGTTTCTACTATACTTCATTCTCATCAAACTAATCACACAAGGCGATTTTAAGAAAATCCATACTAATCCTTTCCATTTTATCAAATCTATCCATTATATTATTATTTTAATTTAAACAATTCTTATAAATTCTATTCAGTTCCCACATAATTTAATTCATTCTATATACAACCTTAACGAGTAACTCATATTTATGTATACAGTTTTTTCAAGCCACTTTTAAAAACATATTTTGATTTTTACTTGTCTACTATATTAAAAAATAATCTATAAACTTAAATGAAAATTTAGGTTTATATTAAGTAATTTAATTATACGCTGAGATACGCTGATGGTTTTTCTACCTTAAATTTATATATTGGATAGAAAGTTAAATCTGAATGTAGTGTTTCGGTAAGAATGTCTCTATATTACTTTAAATCAGGTTTCTTATAATACAAAGTTTTTGAATGAAATATTAACAATCCTAATGTTAATTTCAATATAATTTCATTTAAATCATATATACATACATATAAATATTAATTTGTTAGAATCAAACCATCAATTACCATCATGATCTTATTAATGTCATATATTTTTTTTTTTTTCATTATTTTTATTATTCGTTAAAAACTTTATATTCTTATATATATAGGAGATGCATATGATTTGGGATTTCTCCTTCATTTTAAAATTGTTTGATTTTACAATTTTTATATTAGTTATTTCAGCCTCTTCATTATCATTATGATCATTATCATAATCATCATAATTAAGATCAGTAATATTCTTTGATCCTTAAAAACAACAATTCTATTATCTTATGTTTTTTTTTTTCTAGTTTGCTACTCTATAATATTAGTTTAATGAAGAGTTTTTCTATAGCACGAAATGAATAGTTTAATAACCATATTATATGATTTATTTAATGTTTTTGCATACAGTTTTGTAATTCCTATAATTTGTTTTCCTTTTATTTACCCTTCTATACTTAATATTTATATACATCCATACATCCTTAAATATACATTATGTTTTGAGCATTTCTTTACTATACATATATATAAATTTTTTCCTTTACTAACATTCCTATATTTAATCTTAATTTTATGATCTTAGTCTTGATTTTAATTAATCTTAATCTTAGTGTTAATCTTGATAGTAGCCTTTTAGTCTTGGTTTTATAGTTTCGGATCTCAATCTTAGTTTTTGTATAGACATCTCATTTACAAACCTATAACTTCAATCTAATCAAACCTATCACACAAGACGATTGTCTTCTATTTTTCAAGAAAATCCATACTAATCCTTTCAATTTTATCAACTCTATACATTATATTATTATTTTAATTTTAACAAATCTTATAAATTCTATTCAGTTCTCACATAATTTTATTCATTGTATATACAATCCTTAACCATTATCTCATATTTATAGATACAGTTTTTCAATACACTTTTAAAAACATAGTTTGATTTTTACTTGTCTACTATATTAAAAAATAATCCATAAACTTAAATGAAAATTTAGGTTTATATTAAGTAATTTGATTAAACACTGAGATACGCTGATGGTTTTTCTACCTTAAATTTATATATTGAATAGAAAGTTACATCTGAATGTAGTGTTTCGGTAAGAATGTCTCTATATTACTTTAAATCAGGTTTCTTATAATACAGAGTTTTTAAATGAAATATTAACAATCCTAATGTTAATTTCAATATAATTTCATTTAAATCATATATACATACATATAAATATTAATTTGTTAGAATCAATCCATCAATTACCATCATGATCTTATTAATGTCATATATTTTTTTTTTTCTCATTATTTTTATTATTCGTTAAAAACTTTATATTCTTATATGTAGGAGATGCATATGATTTGGGATTTCTCCTTCATTTTAAACTTGTTTGATTTGAAAATTTTCATATTAGGTATTTCAACCTTTTCATTGTTATTATACTCATCATAATCATCATAATTGAGATTAGTTATATTCTTTTCTCATTAAAACCAACAATTCTATTATCATAATCATCAAAATTGAGTTTAAATATATTTTGTTTTTATTTTTTCGTTGAAACCAACAAATCATAATCATTATTATCAAAATCAGGTTAATATATGTTTTTTTCTTTTTTTTTTTAGTCAAGATACTTTAACATCATCATAACCAGAAATATTATTTTTACAAATGTTGATATTGTGATTTTAATTAAACTGGTTATAATCACCTAAGGTTGAAATGATAGAGATGTTATCCGTTTAATTCTGTTGACTAATTCACATTTATTAAGACATATAGATAATAACAGAATTGATAGAGGATTCATAATTGAATAACTTTGAATAAGAATTGAGCTTATAGTTGGATGTAAGTACGATTTAAACAATAATAACCGACATCGAATAAGTGATTCATCATTTTATTTAATTGAAAACATACCACTTTACATCAAGATACCTTATTTTTAATCTGGTAGCATAAAACAGTTACCTATTTTTAATCTGGTAGCATAAAACAGTTACCTATTTTTGATCTGGTAACGTATAAACAGAGAGAATTAATATCAGATTTAAATAACAAACCAAATATAAGATACATTATATAATCCAACAACAACAACAACAACAACAATATATTCAACATGAATTGATTCGAAATAAAATACACACAATTCTTAAATACATTCAATTAGTTTGTCTTATGATTATACTTTAGCTGAGAGAGATTAATACCATATACATATTTACACGTTATGCACTTACAACATAAAATTCAAAGTTTATTAACCATAATATATGGTTTTATATAATGTGTTAACAGCAATCATTAAAAATTTATATATAATATAAACTTATAGTTGACTGTACCATCAGAATATTGACTGATAATATCACAATAGAATCATATTACACAAACAATATATAGAATATTATAAAGAGAAAGGTATAAACTCATATGTCTATAGGTAACAGTTAAGAATTTTACAATATATTGGTTTAAGATATGTTATTTCTAATTAAGAGTTTAGTTTGATGGTTCTTGGAAGTTTATTTTCAATATAAATACATACATACATATTTGCTGATTTATTCCTATTTGATAATTTTTGATTTGATTGTTTTTTTCTTTTTACCTACAACACATTAATGAAATGGATATACATTAATGATGATGTTTTTTAACACTTTTAAATATTTGTTAAATATAGCTACATCAACTTCTTAATACATCGAATCAACTTACTGAGAATTAATTTTTAAATTAATATTTTGATATCCGTATACCCAGCTGATAGGCTGGTTGTGTATAGGTTTACATGATAATCACAAATTTCTTTAAAATAATAAAATTTCATTGAATTAACTCTCAAATTGCAACCATACCCATAAAGTATAGATAGTACATCCCATATAAATTTATACTTTTACATTAAATTATTTAGTTTCACTATATTCTCATCATGATTAATATAGAAAATCATATTTTCATATACCCACACCACAAAAGTGAAGAGTATATTAGATACACGTTAATACTAATCCTAGTTACCTTTTGATATACTAAATCAACTTATTTACTTAGAATTACTTTTTAAAACAATTTAAACATGAACCAATCCGACTGGTTGGTGGGCTGTCTATTGTGTGGTTTATAGAACACAAACGCAAAACTCATCAGTTCAACTTTCATTTAAAACAAAATTTGTTTCAGTTTTAAATGTAAGTTGAACTGATGAGTTTTGCGTTTGTGTTCTATAAATCACACAATAGACAGCTAGCTGTGCATGTAAACCTAAAAATCAAATTTTATTTTTAGTTTTATATGAACAGCCCACCAACCAGTCGAATTGGTTCATGTTTAAATTGTTTTAAAAAGTAATTCTAAGTAAATAAGTTGATTTAGTATATCAAAAGGTAACTAGGATTAGTATTAACGTGTATCTAATATACTCTTCACTTTTGTGGTGTGGGTATATGAAAATATGATTTTCTATATTAATCATGATGAGAATATAGTGAAACTAAATAATTTAATGTAAAAGTATAAATTTATATGGGATGTACTATCTATACTTTATGGGTATGGTTGCAATTTGAGAGTTAATTCAATGAAATTTTATTATTTTAAAGAAATTTGTGATTATCATGTAAACCTATACACAACCAGCCTATCAGCTGGGTATACGGATATCAAAATATTAATTTAAAAATTAATTCTCAGTAAGTTGATTCGATGTATTAAGAAGTTGATGTAGCTATATTTAACAAATATTTAAAAGTGTTAAAAAACATCATCATTAATGTATATCCATTTCATTAATGTGTTGTAGGTAAAAAGAAAAAAACAATCAAATCAAAAATTATCAAATAGGAATAAATCAGCAAATATGTATGTATGTATTTATATTGAAAATAAACTTCCAAGAACCATCAAACTAAACTCTTAATTAGAAATAACATATCTTAAACCAATATATTGTAAAATTCTTAACTGTTACCTATAGACATATGAGTTTATACCTTTCTCTTTATAATATTCTATATATTGTTTGTGTAATATGATTCTATTGTGATATTATCAGTCAATATTCTGATGGTACAGTCAACTATAAGTTTATATTATATATAAATTTTTAATGATTGCTGTTAACACATTATATAAAACCATATATTATGGTTAATAAACTTTGAATTTTATGTTGTAAGTGCATAACGTGTAAATATGTATATGGTATTAATCTCTCTCAGCTAAAGTATAATCATAAGACAAACTAATTGAATGTATTTAAGAATTGTGTGTATTTTATTTCGAATCAATTCATGTTGAATATATTGTTGTTGTTGTTGTTGTTGTTGGATTATATAATGTATCTTATATTTGGTTTGTTATTTAAATCTGATATTAATTCTCTCTGTTTATACGTTACCAGATCAAAAATAGGTAACTGTTTTATGCTACCAGATTAAAAATAGGTAACTGTTTTATGCTACCAGATTAAAAATAAGGTATCTTGATGTAAAGTGGTATGTTTTCAATTAAATAAAATGATGAATCACTTATTCGATGTCGGTTATTATTGTTTAAATCGTACTTACATCCAACTATAAGCTCAATTCTTATTCAAAGTTATTCAATTATGAATCCTCTATCAATTCTGTTATTATCTATATGTCTTAATAAATGTGAATTAGTCAACAGAATTAAACGGATAACATCTCTATCATTTCAACCTTAGGTGATTATAACCAGTTTAATTAAAATCACAATATCAACATTTGTAAAAATAATATTTCTGGTTATGATGATGTTAAAGTATCTTGACTAAAAAAAAAAAGAAAAAAACATATATTAACCTGATTTTGATAATAATGATTATGATTTGTTGGTTTCAACGAAAAAATAAAAACAAAATATATTTAAACTCAATTTTGATGATTATGATAATAGAATTGTTGGTTTTAATGAGAAAAGAATATAACTAATCTCAATTATGATGATTATGATGAGTATAATAACAATGAAAAGGTTGAAATACCTAATATGAAAATTTTCAAATCAAACAAGTTTAAAATGAAGGAGAAATCCCAAATCATATGCATCTCCTACATATAAGAATATAAAGTTTTTAACGAATAATAAAAATAATGAGAAAAAAAAAAATATATGACATTAATAAGATCATGATGGTAATTGATGGATTGATTCTAACAAATTAATATTTATATGTATGTATATATGATTTAAATGAAATTATATTGAAATTAACATTAGGATTGTTAATATTTCATTTAAAAACTCTGTATTATAAGAAACCTGATTTAAAGTAATATAGAGACATTCTTACCGAAACACTACATTCAGATGTAACTTTCTATTCAATATATAAATTTAAGGTAGAAAAACCATCAGCGTATCTCAGTGTTTAATCAAATTACTTAATATAAACCTAAATTTTCATTTAAGTTTATGGATTATTTTTTAATATAGTAGACAAGTAAAAATCAAACTATGTTTTTAAAAGTGTATTGAAAAACTGTATCTATAAATATGAGATAATGGTTAAGGATTGTATATACAATGAATAAAATTATGTGAGAACTGAATAGAATTTATAAGATTTGTTAAAATTAAAATAATAATATAATGTATAGAGTTGATAAAATTGAAAGGATTAGTATGGATTTTCTTGAAAAATAGAAGACAATCGTCTTGTGTGATAGGTTTGATTAGATTGAAGTTATAGGTTTGTAAATGAGATGTCTATACAAAAACTAAGATTGAGATCCGAAACTATAAAACCAAGACTAAAAGGCTACTATCAAGATTAACACTAAGATTAAGATTAATTAAAATCAAGACTAAGATCATAAAATTAAGATTAAATATAGGAATGTTAGTAAAGGAAAAAATTTATATATATGTATAGTAAAGAAATGCTCAAAACATAATGTATATTTAAGGATGTATGGATGTATATAAATATTAAGTATAGAAGGGTAAATAAAAGGAAAACAAATTATAGGAATTACAAAACTGTATGCAAAAACATTAAATAAATCATATAATATGGTTATTAAACTATTCATTTCGTGCTATAGAAAAACTCTTCATTAAACTAATATTATAGAGTAGCAAACTAGAAAAAAAAAAACATAAGATAATAGAATTGTTGTTTTTAAGGATCAAAGAATATTACTGATCTTAATTATGATGATTATGATAATGATCATAATGATAATGAAGAGGCTGAAATAACTAATATAAAAATTGTAAAATCAAACAATTTTAAAATGAAGGAGAAATCCCAAATCATATGCATCTCCTATATATATAAGAATATAAAGTTTTTAACGAATAATAAAAATAATGAAAAAAAAAAAAAAATATATGACATTAATAAGATCATGATGGTAATTGATGGTTTGATTCTAACAAATTAATATTTATATGTATGTATATATGATTTAAATGAAATTATATTGAAATTAACATTAGGATTGTTAATATTTCATTCAAAAACTTTGTATTATAAGAAACCTGATTTAAAGTAATATAGAGACATTCTTACCGAAACACTACATTCAGATTTAACTTTCTATCCAATATATAAATTTAAGGTAGAAAAACCATCAGCGTATCTCAGCGTATAATTAAATTACTTAATATAAACCTAAATTTTCATTTAAGTTTATAGATTATTTTTTAATATAGTAGACAAGTAAAAATCAAAATATGTTTTTAAAAGTGGCTTGAAAAAACTGTATACATAAATATGAGTTACTCGTTAAGGTTGTATATAGAATGAATTAAATTATGTGGGAACTGAATAGAATTTATAAGAATTGTTTAAATTAAAATAATAATATAATGGATAGATTTGATAAAATGGAAAGGATTAGTATGGATTTTCTTAAAATCGCCTTGTGTGATTAGTTTGATGAGAATGAAGTATAGTAGAAACTCGATTCTTGCACGTAATGAAAACTGAGGTCGGTGCAAGCTTCGAGGTTGTCGCTAGTACCGAGTATTAATTTCCTATATAAAATAAAATATGTATATGTCTGTTTAAAATCGAAGTTTAATATTTCAATTGAAAACACTAAGTTCAAAGCATTCGTATAACAGTAGATAGATATTTTATATGTAATTAAAGAAATTTTAAATTTCCAGATATGTATTCAGTCTAAGAAAACGTAAACAAAGCAGCACGCAAGAGTAATACAAGAGTAATGTTGCAAGTCTATAAACAAAAAAAAAAAATAAGATCGGAATCCGAAACTATAAAACCAAGATCAAAAGACTACTACTAAGATTAACACTAAGACTAAGATTAAAATCAAGAGTAAGATTATAATACTAAGATTAAATATAGAATGTTAGTATAAGAAAAAAAAATTTTTATATAAATGCTTAAAACAGAATGTATATTTAAGGATGTATGGAAGTGTATAAATATTAAATATATAAGGGAAATAATAGGAAAACAAATTATAGGAATTACAAAACGGTATACAAAACATTAAATAAACCATATAATATGGTTATTGAACTATTCATTTCATGGTATTAGTATATATAAAGTATAAATAAATGATTAATGGAGTAAGGTTTTACATAAATAAATAAATAAAGTTTGTGATTTTCTTTTGCGGATTTAACTCTTTTAAATTGTTTTATATTCTATGGATTATAATGGTATGGTATGATAATGTATGGTTAATAAACTAGAAAAAAAAACATATAAAGCTGTACTAATTATAAAACAAATTTGTTATCTTTAAATTTCTAACTGATAATTATAAGCAGATATAATAGATATTTCCTTATTAAATATTCAAAACTCCTATGTAATACTCTTTTTTAGATCATCTTAATTGATTTTGTAATATGATTTCCTTTTTTCATTAACATTTAATATTCTATTGGTATAATCGACTTCAAGTTTATACTATATATAAACTTTTACTAAATATTATCAAAACAATTAATAAACCATGTACTATGGTTAATAAAATGGAAATTTTATTGTATTTGTATGTATAATGTATAATTATTAACTGTATGAAGTGTATCCATGGATTGAACTAAATTCTTAACTATACTGTCATTGTAGAGTATCAAACCATAGAAAAATTCTTCATTAAACTTATATTATAGAGTATCAAACTAGAAAAAATAAATAAAAGTTTATAAACATTGAGTAATAGTGAAACTATCTGCAAATGTTTTTAGAAAATGCTTATTAAGTGTTATCAACAAAAATTATATGCTAACTTAATTAACCGATTAATAGTTACTTTGACCTTTAGTCCGTTGTAGTGAAACAGACCAGAGTCTCTTGTGATAATTAAATCTGCGCAAAAAAAAAAAAAAATATTTATATATAATTCTATTTAAGATTAACAAAACCCAAAAATGATAACTCCTTCTATTTGTTAAATGTAATTAAAAGTGATGTGCAGCCGGTTGCTGTTGATATAAAAAAGTGGTTAATCCCACAAGCCTACCGAGGCATTCAATGCAAAAAGTCCCTAGAAAACCCATGCAACAAAGTCATTAACTATTCTAAACACATACACAATAACTGAAAAAAAACTAAAAAAAATACTTATTCCACGATTAGTTTTATCTTAAATACGAAAACGCACAAGTAAAATTATCATCCCTCACAAAATTTTAAAATCTTCAAGACACGTACACGAAGAAATTTCACACCTTCCACTAAAATTAACAACTTGTAAATCATCAATATGAATACGCACAAGTAAAATGATCATCCCTCACAAAATTTAAAATCTTCAAGACACGTACAAGAAGAAATTTTACAACTAATAAAAATGTCATACCTGCTAAATAATCAACTTTCTTTACACGTCATTTCCCTTTTACACTCATGTTCGTATTTGTTACTGTAGGGATATTTTAATATGGTCAAATATTTTTATAAATACTATCCAAAAAAGGTTCATTAACAATATTTCCATATTCCTCCCACGATTTAAGAAAATTCTTGTAAACTATAAATAGAATTGAAATATTAGTTGCTGTTGATATAAAAAAAAAGTGGATGGAATCCTACTTTTCACATGAATAATCGTTATCAATCATACCCACACACACATACACACACACACACACACACACACACACACACACACACACACATACACAACCGATCAATACCCTGAAGGAAACCTGGATGCAAGTGTCTCCAAGTCACCAGTTTTGTCGACTATATTGGTGACATTGTCAACGAAGTGTCTACACTACATTACATTTGCCACTATATTTGGCTTAAATACGAAAAATATTTTATCAATAACAACTGAGAAGTACAATTCATATAAAAGTTGAAGAAAAATTAAAAAAAGATTGTTATGATTTCGTATTCTTACAGAAAGTGAAGACTACTTTTACTAAAATGTGCTAGTGATTCTCTGGTTCCAATGTATACACAAATATTCAACCCTTATACTAATAGACCAGCTCACTATCCCACAAACCTACCGAGTCATTCAAAGCAAAAAGTCACTAGGAAACCTATGCAACAAAGTCATTAACTATTCTAAACACACACACAATAACTGAAAAAACTAAAAATAATTATTTCACAATCAGTTTTATCTTTAATACGAAAACGCACAAGTAAAATTATCATTCCTAACAAAATTTTTAAAATCTTCAAGACGGAGACGTCCACGAAGAAATTTCACACCAACAACTTGTAAATCATCAATATGAATACGCACAAGCAAAAAAAAGTCATAAACAAATATTCAAGACACGTATAAGTAAAATTTAACACCTGCCACTATAAACAAAAAAAAATTTTCCCACAAATTCTTATGCACAAGTAAAATTTTCATCCCTCACAAAATTTACTGGCTCCCAACTTTGTATGGAAAATCATATTTGGAACCGCTCTAGTATAAAAGGACTGGCTCCCAACTTTGTATGGAAAATCATATTTAGAACCCCTCTAGTATAAAAGGACTGGCTCCCAACTTTGTATGGAAAATCATATTTAGAACCCCTCTAAACACACTACTCGCTTGTTTGAAAATTTTTTTAATTTCTATAAATTTTTTTACTGATTCAAACAATATTTTTGTTTGGTTTTTATTTAACGAACAAAAATGTGGACAACTCTTCAAAAATATAATAAGCGCGTTATTGGTGTCAAGTTTTCATAATTTTGTATGAAATAGTTAACGCTCTTTAATGTTGTCGTCTTTTTGCATTTCTTTATTTGATCGTAAGCAACACTTCTTTATGTGAAATATAAGAACAACAACAAAAAACACACACAGTCCATTTTTGGACGCTTTAAAAAAGTGCAACTATAAGAAAAACAAAAGCAGAAAAAACATTACAAGAAACGAAATCCCGTATTCAATTTTTTAAAACTGTTTGGTTAAATACATCAAATACAAAAATAGAATGATGACGAAAAACATATCGAGTTGGTCTGCTGCCGTTTTTGGTTACATTTCTTCTTTAGCAAAGGAAAGGATACAGCAACAGAGAGTGATAAAGAAAAACATTGTGTTGTGTGTGTTTAAATAAGACTTCGTTCAAAAATTATTCCAACAAAAAAAATGTGTCTCAAAGCCAGTCGGCGGCTCTGCTCTGCCGTTTTCTTCTCATACAGTGCTTACTTGTGTGCACGTCATTGCTTGTGCAAAAACTTTTTTTTATTTCGAAATTTAGTATATGAATTTCAGTAAACTTTTTGTTTGATTCAGTTAAATTATTTGTTTGAAAAAATCAGGGTTTTTTTTCAATAAACAAAATGCAAATAAATTGTTTGAATATGCAAATTTGTTTATAGGACCGATTTCAGACAAAAAATTTTTTGATTCTACAAATTTTTTGTTTGAATTGGAAAAATAATTTTTTCTGTGTACGAATTCGAATATTTATTACGATCGAATTAAGAATTAACGAAGTAGGTTTTAGTAACATAAGATCCCTTTGATGAACCTATCAAAAAAACTTATGTACATAGGTTTAACTAAGTTTTATTATATCTTATGTTTTGATATATTTAGGTATACTCATTTGTTGTTTTATCTTATATGAATTGTTTTAAATTTTTTGTTCAATTATACTGTAGATAAAATATGGTATGTACTTTACAATGGATTGATAGATTAGAAATTGTTTTCAACAGTTTGACTTGTTTCAATTCTTCTAAACCTTTTACTCCGGCACTCTGACCCATGCTCTGTGTAATAAATCTTAATCCAAATAATCTCATTAACAAGCATACGGAAAATGTCATCGAAATGTTTTGATTTGTCGATGATTTATTTAACTAGAAAAAAAAGAAAATATTTCAGGCCAAATGCATTTTCCTTGACATCTTTATTATTTAAACGAACGATAATTATTAATTTTATACTCAAGCATTTTTAGTGTTTTTGTTGTTGATTCAGAAAAAAAAAAATTAAAAATTTTTCATAATAATAAACAAGACATCTGTTTTGAGAAATTGCAATTAATAAACAAAAACGCCGTGTACGACTACGAACGACTGAATATCTATTTGCAATCAAAATATTCTTAAGCACCAACACATACACACAGCCAACAGAATGAATGATATACAAACAATTGTAGAATTTTTTTTAACAAAACCAAAACAACATTTACAACAACATAATAATCATAATACAGCATCAAGTGAACTATTTTTAGCCACAATTCCACTCGACGTAAAACAATAAAAGCCAATCCAAACAGCCAGCCGACAAAAACACGACAAATGTATTTAGTTATTTAAAATTTCCGTTTAAATTATTTCTGTTCAGCATTTCACACCTCTACAACATGTTGCAGCACAACTGCAACATGTATGTGAAACGTGTTGCATACAACATGTCTGCGTCTTAAGCGAGCTCAAACATGTTGGCGCTGGAGCTTGATGCGAATACAACATAATTTTTTTGGTTTTTGTTTTTTTTTTTTTTTTTTGTTATCGTTTTTATCGTTGTGGTTTTTTTATGGCTGGCTGTATGTTGGGTGTTCGGCCGCTCTTTTTAATTGTTGCCATTAAAAATGCAACAAAAATTGCTGACTGCTAATTAGTGTGTGATATTTTTTATGAATGAAATTGGCTTGCGCTAGAATATACTACGAGTGTTTGTTTAAATGTGTGGGCAAATTAACGAAACACATAAACTGTTTGTTTGTGACGGGGTGGATGGATATTTAGTTGCTTGAAAACTTTATAGCATGCTATAATTTATTTCATTTTTTGTCGTTGGCACTAAAAATAATTTGAACTTTGAGATCTATTTTTTAACGATGACAGTTTTATCCACAGTTTGTGTTGGTTGTGCTTATTTTTTACGGAATTATAATTTAAGGAGTCTTCCGACTGCTGTACAGGCGCGTATGACTTTATTTTTTAAGAGAAATACCGTGGAAAATGGATGATTCAAGTTTTTGTATTCATTTGAAACCCGCTTAGAGAGATTCTCTATAATATTGAAAATTTATTTTGGAAATGGTGAATCCAAATTTTGTTTTAAAAATTTAAATAGTCAAGGAGACCTAAATACATTCTGAATCAATTACCTGTAATTTGTACATAAATAGTAAGAAACGGCGAATAGACACAGCTACAATTACTACGCTTAATGACTTATAAATGTCTTCGCCTATTTTACTCACTTCAGCCCCAATTTCTTTTTCGGTGCATACTCTACGATATCTCGGCGTTTTATATTTTATAGTGAAAATGATGCGATAAAGTAAATGATTTTTTCATTCTAATAAAAGATGGTGTTTAACATAAAATGGAAGTAAAGCAAAAAAAAGTTGCATTAAAATTACTAAATTGTACATATGGGAACTAACTGGGGGCATCCAACTCATCTTTTTTACCCCACCCTTATATGAGGCATATCTAAATATTCACTATTACCACAAAACACCCGAAAATAAAAGACAGAAAAGAATAAAAAATGTACTAACATGTACAATTAGTACAACATGTTGTCATTGCAACTAGTACAACACAAACAACACTCATCCATATGCATGATTTTTGCCATGCCAACTTTACAAAATGCATCATCTGCAATTTGCCAACACCAGTTTAGTGTCACTAGTCTTTTTTCCTCATTTAACATTAAAAAGATTTTTTTGTTTTTATGATACCCTACCCCACTATAGATTATGGTTGTGTGCTTAAGTTTGGAAGGCATAGCAAAATTGAACCTTTAAGTATAACTATAACATAACATTTAAGGCATTTGGAACTTATTCAATAGCAAAGGAATTGTGTGGCTCATAAACAAAAGCCAATGTGCGTCGAAAGTTAACTTTGTATTTCGGAAGCGCTGTTTTAAGGATGTTAAAATCTGTAATTTTTTATCTGATTTATTATGATAAATCAAAGTATAATTCGAAATATTTAAGGCGAATTCAAAAAACAAAATTATCAGCAAAGCCAAATATGATTACGAAATATAATAATCTGCTTTTTGGGAGTCTAGAAGAGTGTTTGGTATTGTTAGAGCTTTTCCAAATAACAATTGTTATACATATAGAGAATAATTTTCATTTCCTTAAATATGCCACCATATAGCTTCGTATACAAATAACGAAAAAACTACTTCGAAATATTTTATATCACCCGCTTTATGGCCCTTTTCTTTTTATTCCCTTCGCCAGTTATTCCGTTTCCACAATATTGATCCTAGACCATATTAAGTAAATTTATTCTGGATGGTTATGAGAAGAGAAGTTCAAATCCGGTTGACAGTCTGTCCGCCTGTTGAAAAGGGCTTTCCGAAGACCCCGGATATGATGGAGACTTGGTTTGTATATATTAATATCAGATATGCTCATTATAATTTTGCAAGAACGGTCCATAAATGACTGAGATATGATCAAAAAACCACAAATGACTTTAATTTTACCCATAAATCCCTTGTTGTTGTTGCTTTTTATTTCTTTTCTCTGTAAATTAGGTGAAAGCACTCTTACTTGCTACAATGCAAATCGATGGAGAACCAACCAACTTATTGTCGTGGCCCTCTCTGGTGATATAATTGCGGCCAATATCTCTAACTCATTAAGGGCTTAATATTGTAAGTTACCAAGCGTATACTTTGTATGAACGAAACCAGTAGCCCAAGGGCTTGTAATACACCCTGAACTGGTTATTTGTAATTTCCCTTTTGTCAAAACGTGTTACTTTTGGTTTCAATCCAAAAATAGGGATACGATAGGTTTCTTCCAAATGGTCAAATTCAAGCTGGCGGCTGGGCCTATGCGCTATTGACATTCAGTTGAGTTTGACTTGCTAAATATATCAAGCAATGACAATCATGTACTAAAATTGTTGTTAGCTAGCCACTGCCATTTGTTCACATAGAGGCGTTAGTAAACGCCTTCTAACACGCATGTTGCTTTATGAAATAGGCGGGTAATGTGGAACTTCCTTTATTTCTCAAACTTAGAAACGCTCACTGTATGTTAAAACAGCAGAGAGAAAAATATTTAAATTTCCGCTTTGGCTATGAATTGTTAGATTTCAATCGGTCTATTAATGAAAACAGCTGTTGTGTTTTTTTACAGGTTAACAAATTGTTAACTAAAATATAGTTATTATTGGTAAGTGTTGCAATTTAATAAGTTTTGTAATATTTATGAGAATTGTTTTAAAAAAATTGACAATCGGCTTCTGTGGAACCCTATTCCACCAAAAGCCATGAAGGCTGAGGAGAGAGTTTTAATTGAAATTGATTTTTTAGAATAACAACGTAAGCCATTAAATTTGCTTTAATATAACTGTTTTCAGTATTAAGAAAATATAATTTGTATTATGAACTTAATTAGGCAATCAATGAAGAAATACATTCCATCCAAAGTCAGATGAAGAGTTTGCTAATACTTTTTTGAAAATCGCCAAAACAAAAAAAAGGAGTTTCAAAATGCCCGAAGTTACTCTTTTCCTAAACGTTAAAGTATGGCATCCCTAAAGGCATTTGTTTCGCCACAGAAGTATCACGAGACAGAAGATATTGGTTTTTCATCTGTCTCTTTCTTCGAAAGCTTCTTTTTTGGGTTTGCAAAACCCTTCGTAGTTACGGCCGACCAGAGATTCTATTTGGTACCGAGAGAAACACTTCGTAACCATTGAACGTAAACTCTGAATTGTTTTTTGGTTAGGAACATTAGGCTATTACGAGGTGGATGTGGTGTATTCCTAAATACTGTGTCTAATCAACAGATGCTGTTTTACTGTGGAGCTTAGATAGCTTCAACTCCAAAGTAAGAGGCCGGTGTTAGTTCTACTGGACTATACACTCAAATTGACACCTGTGCGTGTTGTGTAATATTCCATTCACAGATGGGAGCGTTGGCAAATACATGAAGTCCACCCAATATTTTTGGGAATGCGCTCTAAAGACTGTTAATCCCACATATTATTCTAATTTAAAAACACCGACATTAAGTGTTACCTCATAAGCTGTATATCCCAGACCTTACCCTGTTTGATTTTCATTTGTTACTTTTAGTTAAGAACAACTTAACTGGATATGGCAAAGCCCGGTCTGCTTGCGTTAATGTTTTTAAAGTAGAATATAACTCTGCGCATTGCATTTTCGGGGGATATTGGAGCAGTCTGGGAATTGAATCGTCCGCTTTTAGCTGTGGTTTTTAAGCCCAAAATGCAAAGAGGAAGATTTTAAAATCGCAGGTTAAAGGTCGATTTTTATCCGAAGCTTAGAATGGAAGTCGACTTCATGGCTGTTGCTTTTCAACAGAAACCGATTATGCAGTGGCGATTTAGCTTCATATCCTTGCTTGTGATATCTAGTGTTATCACAAGCAACAAAATTACCATTGAGAAATCGCTCCGGGGCGTTAGCAGACGCACTGTGTCCCTTAAGTGATAAGAGAACCGTGAGAAAAGAACTTATACTGGTACTCACAATAATTTAAAACCCGACTATCTAAAAAAGAATTGGCTGTGTGAGATCAGCAGGGTTCATCTTGATCACTTTTTAAAATCACTACGAAAAGTCGCATGTGGTGTAGGATATCATATAGTTGGGCTTGCCCGACTATTATATTTAATGTGTTTGTTTTAATTTTAATGTATGTATGCATGTAGTTATTTTGTTTGGTTGACACTAACATATGTGTTGTTTGTTGCAAGTGTGAATGTGTATGATGACGATGAAGATGCGATGTGGTGTGATGTGATGGCAAACGTCGTCATTTCCTGCCACCATATTCATCATTCCAATATTTTTGCCAAAATAAAAAACACATATTTCTTTTTCTCGTTTAACACAAGGAAATATGTTAATGTTACCCGCACCAACGACCACAACTATAAATTTTATTTTACAAAATACTAAAAATCTTTAGTTTGCTTCTTTTTCTCTTTTCGAAAAAAAAAAAAAAATAAAAACAAATTCATTAAGAAAAATCCTTGATTTGGATTTTTTATAGCGTTTATTTTATGAACGAAATGCAAATTTTGCCTGTTAAATGTAGAGTTCTGCTTGCAACATTTTGTTTTATGCTCCACTGGTCGTTGTTGCAAGTAACATGAGGAATTTTTATGCGTAGGCGCAAATCCTCTTCATCTATAAAAGACTCATACATAGAAATTTATGACTCTAAATGACACATTAAGACGCCAGATAGTTAAATAAAAAAAATAATTTTCGACTCTTCCAAACATGATTATAAACTTATTTCCCTATTTGTCTGTCTGTCTGTCCAACCCTCAAATTGCTACAATTTAATGTCATTGCAGAAAAATCATATTTTTTGTTGTTTTTTCTTTAATGAACAAAAACTTCATTGTAACAAAAAATTTTGCACATTCCAAATTTTTCTATAAATACCTTAAAGCGTGTATGCATTTCATTCTTATTAAATTATTAAAATATTTTTTTGAAAAGTTTTTTCATGTTTTCTTGGTTGTAAGTATAAATTATGCTGTTTAAAAAAGGTTTCTTTAGATGCCACCTAAGAAGTGGAGACATTTATGTTTTATTTACGTGGTGACAATGTAAAAAAATAATTGGCGCCATACAGTTTTGGTATGTGTCAAGTTTGGATGGTTTTGAATTACTACATGTTCTTGTTTGTGGAATGGCCATACAAATTTGAATAATTGTGATTTGGTTATTTTATATTCTTGAAGAATCCTTAAAGTTTTAATTCGAAAATTATGATGTCTATATTATTTATCATTTTGCACCTGCATTTTCGTTATAACAATGAAATATTTAGGGGGGAAATATTACTGCGAGTCAGCCTTACATTTTACCCCTCTAGGAGCAGGGGCAGTTGTGAAGCTTTTATTGCCTTTGGTATCGTTTTCAACTAGCTTTGACCTCGATGAGGAGCCATTGACCCCCATCCCACTCCACTATTTTTTTTTTTTTGCTCATGCGTTTTTTATACAAACTTCACAAAATTGGCGGTTCTAGCGTATCGAAATCAAAAATTCGTCCACTATTCCACCCCTAATGTACTTATGTGTATATGTGTATGTTTAGGGTGACCGTTAAAATAAAAAGTTGGATTTATTTAGGTCTCACTCGCCAATTTGGTGGGTATTGATAAAAAAAAAACTCAAAAAAATTTTTAGGACGATCGGCGAAGGCTAAGCCGTCCCTCAAGCCCGCCAAAGTTTGAGAAAAATCGTAAAGTCCGACTTGTATGACTTATATTTAGGAAAATATTAATATTACATAAAACACGTTTTCTAAGAAGTTGTTGTTAGTAAAGTTTCCAACAACTTTTGCCTTATGCTATGTTCACATTTGGATTTTTAAACGCGTTTAAGCAAAATGTTGATTTAGCTAATCAAAGCCGTTCACATTACATTTGAGATGATTAAGATGACAGATGATTAAGAAAAAACACACACACAAGCACACAAAAAAAACAACAAACAAATTTAAATTTCTTTCAAGTATTAAAAATGGATAAAAACACTTTTATAAAGTTATCAGAATATTATTTTAATAATTTTAATGATGTTATTGTGAAAATTTATGAATATTTAAGAAAAAAAAAATAAAAACATTAAGCAGCCATCTTGGCCGGTTGTACACGATCATGAGCGATTCTACAATATTAGGGTATGTTCAGTGGATTCTATGTGGTTTATGAAGTGATTTAGTTGTAATCATGTCGATTTGAAGTGATTAACAAATCACTTCAATGTATGGTTAATCATCTCGATTTTGAAGTGATTAGAGCTTAATCACGTTCGAGCTGCTTAAACGCGTTTAAGAAGCCAAATGTGAACATAGCATTAACAAGTTTTCTCTAAAACTCATATTGAACAATACACAGAGTTTCCTTAAGATTTCATAAAAACGCTACGAAATTTTGCATTTGCACTTTGGCAAAACCATTTGCACCAAACACTGAAACTCGTTTATATTCATTGGACAGTAAATACGAGTTGCCATTTTATATCAATTATAAATATTTAGGTTTGAAAAATTTGGAAATAGTACCAAATGAGTCACGGGGGTACCACCGTACTTTTTGGCTTTGAATTGTATCAAAAAAGTACAATTGCACCAACTTTATCAACCGTGGTACGTTAGAAACTAATGACATGCGTTTGACTATTTTTTTTTTTTAAGCAATCGCACACAAACACAAATATTAAAGCTGCATTGACGTTTGTAAGAAAAAACAGTTCTAAAGAAAAAATTCGCATCAATGCTGCTGTTTACTTTTTATTTTAATTAGGTTTTGTTCAATATGAGTTTTAGAGAAAACTTGTTAAGGCAAAAGTTGTTGGAAACTTTACTAACAACAACATGTTAGAAAACGATTTTTATTTAAAATTAATATTTTCCTAAAATAAGTCATACAAGTCGGACTTTACGATTTTTCTCAAATTTTGGCGGGCTTGAGGGACGGCTTAGCCTTCGCCGATCGACCTAAAAATTTTTTTGGGTTGTTTTTTTATCAATACCCACCGAATTGGGGGGTTAGAGCATGGAAAAATAGAAAAAAAATTTGGTCCATACAGTGTATGGTATTATCATGTTTTGTGACTTAAGCCATTCTTGCTCTTACTCTTTAGCGCCTCAAATAATGAAAGAATTTTAAGTTCTTCATATAAATATATGCAAATTTCGTTAATTCATTAAGCGACTATTAAAAAATCGTTTGAAAATAAGTTCATAATTTTACCATACAAAAGATTTTAAATACATATTTAATAACGCAAGACCCCCAAAAGTTTGAAAATTGTTTAAAATTAAATTAATAACTTGTATGTTTTAAAATCCATAAAACTTGCATTAATGTATTGCCCTATTTTTCCCCTATTTCCTCTGATCTTCAATAAAATTAATAATCAACAAAACATAAATAATTGCTCATTTCACACTTTAAGGCACTTAATAAAAAATAAAAAAAATTCGAACAAAGAAAAGGTACATAAAATAATTACACAACTAAATTATCACATTAAACAATAAACAGATGTCTGTCTATTGATAATTACAAACCCATAAATTAATCTTCCGTGGACGAAATTGCACTGAATGTATTTGTTATTTTCTTTTTCGACCCCATAAAGCTTCATAATGAGCTTTTTTATTTAACAAGCAACCAAATTGAGAAGCAAACTGATACTGCAAAAAGCATAAATCATTAAATTTAAAAGGTGCCCCTTTTAAGCGCCAAGTTGAAAATCGCATAAATTCGCATATTCATGGCATATACAAAAAGAAACGCTGGCTGGCTGGGTACATATTTAATGGGCATATAGTTTTTAAACGGTGATAAGTTGGTAATGATCGAAGATTATACACTGAAATGTATCATGTTGGAAACTGGCAAATCATTACGGTTGTGCCACATAATTTTCCTTAATAAATTTAAGGTGTTTTTGAGAAAACAAAAGTTGACGATACCACAAAAAAAAAAATAAAGAAACACATAAAACAATTGCTAAATTATTAATTCCAGTTAATATTGCTTGCATTTTAACATGTTGGTTACACTAAATGCAAGTGAGAACCGAAACACAGCCAAATTAAAATAAATGTTTATCACGCATTTAAAAAACCACAATTATAAGCCATAAATTTAAGCACCCAACATGTGTCACATCATGTAACCAACACTCTGGTCAAGGAAGTAGCGGTTTTTTTTCATCTCTTAATTTTTTTATATTATTATTATTATTTTTTTTTTAAAGAACCGAAAAAATATGTTTCATAATTAGCTGCTATTAAAAGCAGTTTAACATCAAGCATTTATTTGGCCAAAGGTCGAACAATTGTAGTCGGTATGCGGATGATATTCATTATGAAATAAAACTTTATGCCTTTGAGTGACTTTTTCCATTAACCCTCTAATGCCAAAATTTTTTTTGGCTTCAAAAAATCATATCAAAATAATTCTAGAATAGAAAATACGAGTCTGAAGTTAGTTTTTTAATTGTAGTTAGTGCTGGGATACCATCGGCATTTTTCACTATCGATAGTTCAGATTTCACTATCGATATATCGATATTACTATCGACTGAATGTTTGTACTTGTACAGGAAAACTTTAATTATTTTGTTATAAGGCAACAGTCCGTTGTTTTCATCACTTTATTGAATGTATGAGACGTATGTATGTATATACGCACGTTATTTTAGATGGCAGTTTTTTGAAAATTGATAAGTACCTTTCTGAAGGACCCGAAGTAACAGGGACTATAAGATATTCCATTGCAACTTTAAAAAATTTTCTTAATTCTAAACCCAAAAAGGTAATCAATCTAGCGGACTTATCCTCTAATGGTCGTTCATTGTTTTGTCTTATGCTTGCAATTGCATTTGGATTTGCATTTTTTTTTACAACATTACAAAAATATTTGCCAAACATGTAAATATTTCGACTTAAAGTCCTTTAATTAGCAGTAAAAAGTTCTGCTAAGCAATCCATACCACTTACCATTCTTGTTGTTTATATTCATTGTTGTAATTCAGCGCAAATTAATAAAAGCAAGTAAATATTTGCGGCAAAAAACTGTGTGTGTATAGCTGCTGTTAGATGTCTTCATATCTATTTTCCTATCGATATTTTCGATATTTTCAGACTATCGATAATATCGATAGTTTCCCACTACTAATTGGAGTATGTGTTAACCTGCTACAGGTAAAAGTATATAGACCCCATTAAGGCAGTGTCTTGCATTTTCGCGATAGTTTGAAGAACTAAGTTAATTTTTACAATATTTTTATAGTAGTTGAAAGACTTTACAGTCAAAGTCAAACTATAAAGGGTGGTTTCATCACTTTATTGAATGTATGAGACGTATGTATATACGCACGTTATTTTAGATGGCAGTTTTTTGAAAATTGATAAGTACCTTTCTGAAGGACCCGAAGTAACAGGGACTATAAGATATTCCATTGCAACTTTAAAAAATTTTCTTAATTCTAAACCCAAAAAGGTAATCAATCTAGCGGACTTATCCTCTAATGGTCGTTCATTGTTTTGTCTTATGCTTGCAATTGCATTTGGATTTGCATTTTTTTTTACAACATTACAAAAATATTTGCCAAACATGTAAATATTTCGACTTAAAGTCCTTTAATTAGCAGTAAAAAGTTCTGCTAAGCAATCCATACCACTTACCATTCTTGTTGTTTATATTCATTGTTGTAATTCAGCGCAAATTAATAAAAGCAAGTAAATATTTGCGGCAAAAAACTGTGTGTGTATAGCTGCTGTTAGATGTCTTCATATCTATTTTCCTATCGATATTTTCGATATTTTCAGACTATCGATAATATCGATAGTTTCCCACTACTAATTGGAGTATGTGTTAACCTGCTACAGGTAAAAGTATATAGACCCCATTAAGGCAGTGTCTTGCATTTTCGCGATAGTTTGAAGAACTAAGTTAATTTTTACAATATTTTTATAGTAGTTGAAAGACTTTACAGTCAAAGTCAAACTATAAAGGGTGGTCAAAAAATTTAGGTATTAGTTTACGTTTAATAAAAAAAAGGTTTCTTCACATAAAAAATTATCATATAAAAATTTTTAAACAAAAAAATTGTTTAAAAAGTATTTAAATTGAATTAATGTGATAATAAAATCAATTATTTTTTTTATTGAAAGAATATTAAAAATATAATTTTAGTTTAATTCAAATTTTAGTTGTTTTGAAATAAATTTTGAATTAAAATATTAACATAAAATAATTTAAACTTGTAGAATTGTTGTTGGGAATTGTCAAAACCTGAGCTATATTTAATTAAAACAATTAACACACTTTAATAAATTAAAATATCATTTATTGAAAAAAAAAATTTTTAAATTTAAATTTTTACAACTCTTAGTAATCTATATAATCATTTTGGTAAAAAGTTCAAAATCAACAAATTGTTTGCTTGATTCTATGAATTTTGGTATGAATTTGTTGATAAAAATTTTTAATTTTTTCTGTGTTAAGTAGAGTTTTTTTTTCCCGGAGTTTTTCGATTCCCGGGAAAGCGGGAAAAATTTTTAAATTTCCCGGGATCCCGGGATCCCGCTCCATACAAATAATACAAAGTAAACTTGGTTTTATTAATGAAAAAAACTTTTATAAACAAACGTGAGGGAACTTGTTTACAAAGTAAGTAAAATAAATGCTTAAATACTACAAAAATTAATTGAAGATTGAAAGCGGAACTTGAATTATTATTACCTTTGGCTATTATAAGTAAATTCCGTATTATGATGATCTAGTTCAAGGTAAAATAAACATATCAATTGAGGTACTCAAGATATGAGATCAAAAAGTAAAATCATAAAATATTTTAATAAATATATTAACATTTTTTAACGGCGTAGGAAATTTCTTTCTGACACACTCAAAGCGTTTAGTGACTCGCCAAAGAGTATATTTCTGATTTTGTTTACTGATTACCATGTTTCCGAAAAATTTCGTTTACTTTTTTACCGAGGTTGGACAAAAAATTAAAAGTGCACCGTTGTTGCATGCTTCTAATGTCAATGTTGATGCAAAAAATAGCATCATCCGGACTACTTCTTACAAACTATTTCTTTTCATTAGGTCCATCTGTAATCTTTAGGACAATGTGTTTTTCAAATTGTATGTTTTAGTAACTTACACGAGTTTCATTATTTTTTTATTTCAGTTTCCCCGCACTTCCCGGATATATTACCAAGCTCGATTTTTTTTGTAGATACTATGTTGCAATAACGGAGCGATATGTTTATGTATATCCTATTTTTAAGACTTGTCCATGGTCAATGAGAATTTACTGCCTGCATCTTATTTTGAATTTATGTTCTTTATCAATTCATCACTTCACTAAATTTATTAATTATCAACTGTTGCACTGCCCATTCTGCTTTTAATAGATTTATTGCCGCAGGAGACATTGATTTACGTTTGTACACATTTCTTATAACTGATCAAATCGACAACCCATCCACAGATGCTAATTTGTAGAGAAAAGAAAACTAAATTTCAGAGTAAAAATAGCTGTTTTCTGAAACTATGAAGAACTTTTTATTTCCCGGGATCCCGCAACAAAAATCCCGGGAAAACGGGAAATATAATAAGTGAAATTCCCGGGAATTCCCGGGACGGGAAATCCCGGGAAAAAACCCTAGTGTTAAGACATACAAAATATTTTTATTTCAGTTTATTAAAAATAGTTTCCGGTTAAATATTAAAAATTGTTTTTCTATTGTATATTGTCATTATGATTACCAGTGCCCATGTTCTGTAACTCTCGCGTCGAGAAAGTTTTCGATTGAAACGTGCGAAATGAAACAAAAATACCATAAATTGAAACTTTTTTTGGCGAGTACAAGCTGTCACCTAAGGAAATTACTCGCCAATTTACAGAAAAGTGTGTCTGTAACATTTTGGTGAGAAAAGTTCCCGCTTTGAACTGTCAAATAAACTTACGAATAAAATGGGGCGAGAAAAAATTTTAAGACTAAAAAACAATTCAAAATGCAAAATGCGAAAAATAATAATAATAATAATATTTTGTTCTTGGCACATTTTTCATTGTTTTATTATTTTGCTTTTAACATTTTTATAAAATATACGAATGTCTTCAAAGCTCGTTTGCAAAAAACAAACATTAAAGTCGCTATTTACACAATTTGGTATAGCCGACGGTTGTATTTTCGCCTGCGTCGTTGAAAATGTTAAATTTTAGTAAATTTTGGTCGCCGACAACGATATGTGTTACTGGCGTTCTGAACGTCTGCAATGTCACATCGGCTTCGAGTGCAATATTATGACATTTATAACGTAACGACGTAATCTCTTTTGATAGTTTTCGACATGAGTTACAAACACACATTTTTCTCACTTTTCGAGAAACGATGGCATATTTTGTTTCATATCTTTTCGATGCAAGAAGTTCACACTAAAGTTACAGAACATGGGTACAGATCAATAAAAATATCTCTCTAAAGATGTTGGGAATCTCCAACGAAACGTCGAAAGAAAAAATTATGTTATAATCTTTTTATTTCTATAAAACACAAGATCTTAATAAGCCCGTTTAGAGTTTTCTAAAAAAAAAATAACAATAAAATTACAAAAAGGTCGATAATAATAAAAATTAAAGCCATACAAAAAGCATTCGAAGAGAGAAAAATACTGCTCAGCACTCTTCATCGATGTTTTTATTTTCTTTTTCTAATCACGCGAAATTCTACGCTTCTCTAAAGGAAATCAGAGTCTCTGGTCTCTGGTGGGAGTCGAACCCGCAATCCCTGTACTGCTCACTGCCAACAAGCCTACCCGGACAAGCTTTTGATAAAGTCTGGCATGAAGGATTATTATATAAATTGAAGCTTAACTTACCAGCAAAAACAACCACAAAAGCTGTTAAAAAGCAACTTAGTCGGTCGTACATTTATTACTGAAAAAAGAAGGCGATTTTTGTATGTTTTCCTCAGCTAATTGGCGATGGAGTCCCACAAGGCAGCATCCTAGGCCCTCTTTTATACCTAATATATATTTTTCATATATTTCAACTAGATACATATATGGTTAAAACAATAAAGGATAATTAATGGTAAATGATCAAAAGTGAGTACATATAACATTCACCATTCAGCACAAAATTCAAATACATAATACCTTTAAATTCGCATTTAACATATCTCGGTATACATATAGAAAGTCCATTAACGTGGATATGCCATATAGGGGCTAAATTAACTGAAATGACACTAATGCCCAATTTTCAGGATAGTATTAAAATCAATATTAAGTTAATTTTCATAACAAACTTAAATCGTATTTAAAACAGATTGGTTTTTTGAGTTTTATAGCCTTTTTACACTGATCCACATCTAACATCTACCATCAATTTGCCACCATTTGCGAAGATGTTAACATCTTTCCATTAGAACTACATAGGGCTAAAAACCAATATCTTTCAACATCTTTAAAAGATGTTCCTATCTCATTTTATTCCATTCTACATCTTTCGATTGTTTTTGTGTCATCGCTAGAAAAGTGGCAATAAGTTCAATTATTATTGTGGCATCACTGACAAAAGGAAGTTTGTTTTGAAAGCAGCGTTACCATTTGTCAAGGTTTATCTTTTATTACAATGTTTTTTTGTTAAATATTTTTTATATGTTTAAACAAATTGAACTTCAAATACATTTTTGAGTTTTCTATTTAAATTTTGGCACTTTTGTGACAAAAAAACATTTTTAATTTAAAAAAAAATTTTTTTTCAAAAATGGTGACATTTTTGTTTGATGGTAGATGTTAGATGTGAGCAATGTAAACGAGTGTTTCACATTTTCTACATCTTTTATGGTAGATGTTAGATGTTGAGCAGTGTAAAAAGCCTATTATTTGAAAAGTCTTATTTAATTAAGATAAAAGTATGGTAGCACTACTAAATACAAAAAAAAATATAAAAAAGTGTATTTATTTACAAGGTGGTCTAAAAAAACAGCTGACTGTTAATACTTTGCCTGTTGTTGTTGTATTGTTGTGATATTGAGGCCACCTTGCTAAAATATTACAATGGAAACTTAAGTTGAAATTAAGTGTTCCACATCGGTGACTTAAGTTTCACTTAAGTTTTTAGTGAAGAAGAGAATTTTGTATTTAAAACGATTTTGAAAATAAATGTGTTTTAATATCAATCCTGAAAATTGGCCATAAGAGTGGGTTTTTAACATCGAGTTTAATCTTAGCGGCAAACAATAATTAATTAATCTGAGAATAAATTTAATTGAGTACTAATTGTGTGTGTCGTTTAAACCGCGGAGCATTGCCATACTGAATTACAACATATGGCAACTTTTTATCACTGCACTTTGCATTTTATACAGAAGAAGAAGACATTTCGCCCTTTTAATTCTTATAAAAAGAAAATTAATTCTTAATTTTTTTTTATTTAGTTTTTAATATGTTTCAGAATCACTGAAGTCTTCATCTTTACTAAAATAACCCATTTTTTTGTTTTCTTAAAAAATAATTTTTTTTTATGTAGGTACATATATTCTTCTTATGTATTTTAACTGCTGCTTTTATTTACATGTTATACATGTGTATGTGTTGACATTTGTTCTTTAAGCGGCTCATACACTTGCAATAAAATTGTTCAATTTTACGTATATCGCCAATGTGTATGTGATATTCGAAGGTGGCACAATATATGTATTGGCAAAAATCAAAAGATTTTTGATTTTTATTGCACAACGAAAAGAAAGTGAAGTGTGTTGGCAACATTGTACGATGCTGATTATGTTATTCCTATAGGTTATTGTTGTGTTGTTCAAAAGTCTTTATTAAGTAAAGTCTAATGGTTACAAATATTTATCTAGTATGAAAAACTTAAAACTAATAGTAAATACAACAGGGTGATTATAATATATATAATACAGAGTATGTAAATAATGTATATTATTATAAATAATAATAAATGTAAATAATGTAAAATCTTATTTACATAACAGTTATGTTCGCCGTTTTATTGAATGAATGAAACCATTGTGCGACTTATTGTATAATATAGGACAAAATGAAAAGAATATGGTGAATATCACATACAATAATATTGCAAGTGTATGGGCCGCTTTAAGTTTAAACTTCTAACATTGGCCGCTTAGACTGGCAAATAAAAGTTATTAATCCACATCTTAAAAACTGAAAACACAGATTTAAGATGACTAATAAATCTCTAATCTCCATGTAAAAAACTTACCCTAAAAGCCATTAAAATTCATTGGCTGAGTCCTTTTCGAAATACACGATTCAATGGCCAACGATACTCCGGAATAAGCGTAAAATATAAAAGTACCAGAATAGCTCTGGAATTCCACTGAGTGCTGGTATTGCACACTGGTTGCACTTGTATAGATTATTGTTACGTTTTTCCTTTAATAAACGCGTTTGAGTTCTTTTAATTGCAAATCCGAATAAAAACACACACTTATTCAACTTAACAAACTTTATTGAAATTAATTATTTTGTTCACAATTGTTAGTTACGAACAGAACCGTTTTTCAAAACAGACTAAACTAATTTTACATGAGTCACCCCTTTTTATATTTCATAATTATTTCTAGATTTTTCCTGAACCTTCCCGTAAAAACTATTTATTATGTTCTATAACCATTTCTAGAAATTACTGGGAAATTTATATAGGAATTATTTTTAAAATAACAGTTGTGTTGAAAATTATACATGACAATTTTAAGTAACATAAAACTATAACTTACAAGATAACTTATAACTATAACTATAAATAATTCTTAGATAATTTAACTTTCGTAACACTGCCCTCCACTTAAGCCTGTTCGTCCTGAATAGGCTCAGATTCTCCTTTTCCATAATGGGCTAGTCGTTCTAGATGTACCACTTTCATTTTTGATCTTGGGCTCTTATATTTCTCGATCCGATACACCACGTCATTCAATTTCTTTATTACTTTATATGGGCCATCCCAATGAGTCTGCAGCTTTGGAGATAGTCCTTTCTTTCGTTGCGGATTAAAAAGTAAAACCAACTGGCCCTCTTTGAAACCTTCCGAATTTGCCGCTCGATCGTATCTGGCTTTCATCTTGTCACTGGACAGCTTAATCCGACTTCGCACGAACTCATGAAGTTCATTAAGGTCATCTTGTTCCTGTGAGGTAGAGCCTTCATTGCTGCCATCTGTTGGTCCAGGCTTAACACCAAATTCTAGATCTCCAGGTAGTCTGAGCTCCGTCCCAAAGACAATTTTGGCAGGTGTACGAGAGGTGGAATTATGAACAGCTGATCTATATGCCAACAGAAACTTTGGAATGTGTTCATCCCAGTCCTTCTGATGAGTGCTTACTACTTTACGCAAGTGTTCCTCTAATGTGCGCTTAAATCTTTCAACCATGCCATCGGATTGTGGATGCAAAGGAGTTGTCTAGTTTTCCTTATTCCGTACAATTCGCACATTTTTTTGAACACAGCAGATTCAAAATTTCTGCCTTGGTCAGAGTGTAATTCTATTGGAACTCCGTAGCGGCACACCCAGTTATTAAAAAATACGTCCACAACGGTTTTGGCTTCTTGATTTGGGATGGCATACACCTCTGGCCATTTACTAAAAAAATCGATAACAACTAACACATAACGGTTGCGGGCATCACTCACAGGAAAAGGTCCGGCTATATCCATTGCGATTCGCTCGAATGGGGCACCCGAATTGTACTGTTGAAGCGGTCCCCGACTTCTCCTTGTTGGTCCTTTGGCGGCAATGCATTGGGTACAATTTGATATCCAATCGGCCACAGCTTGTTGGCACCCAACCCAGTAGAAACGTTGTTTTAATTTTTCTAGTGTTTTTGCTACGCCAAGATGGCCACCACTTGGACCATTATGGAATTCATTTAAAACTTCATGTACTTTTGACGATGGCACTACAATGGGGTTACGAACTGATTTTCCATCGGCACTTTCCCATGCTCGGTACAGGCTGCCATTTATCAACTGTAGGCTGTTCCATAGGGCCCAGTAGGCTTTTGTTAGGGGACTTTCAGATGATATTTCGTTTCGATTCGGCCTTCTGCCTTCTGCCTTCTTCTTTGGCCATCATAACTTTCTCTAATATAGGGTCAGCTTTCTGTGCCATTGACCAGTCTTCGTTGGACTCTATCTGCAGTAGGCGAACTTCACAGTTGTATTCCTTTCCTTCAGCCTTTACACAATGCTTGCATTCCAGTTTGCAGGGTCGTCTTGATAGAGCATCCGCATTGCCATGTTTTCCACCTTTTCTGTGCTCAATGGTAAAATCATAACTTTGTAGGCGCTCAATCCAGCGAGCTATCTGACCTTCCGGATTCTTGAATTGCAGCAACCACCTTAGTGCAGAATGGTCTGTTCTTAACTCAAAATGTTGACCATACAAATACTTGTGGAAATGTTTAACGCACTCTAGTACTGCCAGAAGCTCTCTTCGCGTCACGCAGTAATTTCTCTCAGGCTTCGAAAGTATTCGGCTGTAATAGCCCACGACTCGCTCTACGCCATCGACCACTTGGGAAAGCACACCTCCAATTCCGTATCCGCTCGCATCGGTATCAAGCACAAATTTCTCTCCAGTAATGGGGTAAGCCAAAATTGGTGCTGAGCACAACAATTCCTTTAGTTTCTGAAATGCTGTTTCCTGTGCTTCACTCCAGATGTATTTTTGCGCCTTTTTAGTCAATTCGTGTAAACTTGCAGCAATATTTGCAAAGTT
The DNA here is from genome assembly GCA_930367215.1 of Pollenia angustigena. Taxonomy (NCBI): domain Eukaryota; kingdom Metazoa; phylum Arthropoda; class Insecta; order Diptera; family Polleniidae; genus Pollenia; species Pollenia angustigena. Next base: position 178,374,001 of record OV884057.1, on the reverse strand, counting down.
TGGCACAAAGCGCCTGTATAGGCCTAGAAAACTGCGTAATTCATGAATATTTTTCGGGCGTGGCCAATCCATTACAGCTTTTATTTTATCGTCGTCCGTTGAGATGCCTTTGGTGGTTACACGATGTCCCAGGTATTTTACTTCCTTCTGGAACAGTTAGCATTTCTTAGCATTTAGTTTTAGTCCTGCCATTGATATACGTTTCATCACCTCTTCTAGGTTTTTCAGGTGTTCATCAAATGTTTTCCCCATTACAATAATGTCGTCAAGGTACACCAAACATGTCTTTCGGTGAAGACCTTTTAACACCTGCTCCATTAAACGCTCGAATGTAGCCGGAGCATTGCAGAGTCCAAATGGCATCACATTAAACTGCCATAAGCCATCACATGCGCTAAACGCAGTTTTCTCCTTATCATTTACCGCAATTTCCACTTGCCAATAACCGCTCTGCAAATCCAATGTAGTAAACCATTCCGTTCCGGCTAACGTGTCCAAGGTATCATCAATTCTAGGCAATGGATAACTATCTTTTTTCGTGACGTCATTCAGTTTTCGGTAATTTACGCAGAATCTGGTACTCCCATCTTTCTTTTTTACCAAAACCACTGGTGAGCTCCAAGGACTTGACGATGGTTTAATAACTCCGTTCTTTTCCATCTCGCTAACTAGCTCTTTTACTTCATTGCGCTTTGCCAGAGGAATGCTTCTTGGCGCCTGTTTTATTGGCTTAGCTTCGCCTGTGTTGATTTCGTGTTTCACGATTGACGTTCTGCCTTGGTTTTGACCTTTCAAAGCGAATGCAGAGGCATATTTTCTTAGTAGTTGTTTGGCCTTATTTTTGCAAGGCGGTGTTAGCTTTTCGGTCCATTTTCGCACATGTTCCTCTAGTGGCTCGTGGTCTTTGCTAATTCTCCTGGCTACGCCTTGATGCTGCTCGCAATTAATTACTGCCTCTGTTGAAGTACATTGTCCAATCTTGAAGTTCTGCGTAAGGACTTTTTCACTGCTGGATAAATTTAATACTCTCACAGGAACTAGACCCTTGCTGGGTTTTACGAGGGCATTCGCTGTTACGATATCTCCTTTAACTTCTGCTGGCTCTACCACCCATAAACTGTTGTCCTCACAATCTCCCTCCATTCGCGCCCATACTAAGGTTTCTGATTTGGGTGGCAGTTTTTCACGTTGAAGGGCGATTAGCTGTCTTACATGGGCCTTGGTTTCGTATCCAACTTCAAGGGGTATTTCCGCATCACGCCAATACATAATTTGCTGACCCATATCCAAATGAATACCATGTTCAATCATGAAATCTGCGCCAATGATTACCTCGTCTACAATATCAGCCACAATAAATACGTGATGGGCGATTGCATTGGTCATACTTAATTTTGCTTTTACTTTTCCATAGACAGTGGCAGACTCGCCTGTAGCTGTTCGCAGACTTACCCCGCTTAGTGGTTCGATTGATTTTTGTATTAAATCGGGCCTTATAATGGAATGTGATGCCCCAGTGTCCACGGTAAGAATGCGTTTTTGACCATTAATGTAACCACAAGCAGTAAGATTCCTGTTACTCCTTTGCACTACTGATATAGATTGTGGGGCCCTCAGATGTGGAAGCTAGCCCATGCCCCGTGGTGCTAGCTATTTTTAGTTTAAAGGTGACTCTTGTGCCACCTGGTGACTAGCATGTTGGTTGTTTCCTGGTGGCGAGGAAGATCTCGATCGTCGTCTTGGTGCTTTGCAGTTTCGCTGAATATGGCCAGTTTTACCGCAGTTATAGCATTTTACTTTGTTTTTACTCTGCTTCTCGCCCAAAGCCTGCAAAACTGCCTCCTTCATGCTTCTCATTTCCTTTAAAATATCTCCTTCGTCTTCGGCTGTTATATCGATCTTGCGCACCTTGCACATATGCGGTTTTGAAATTATTCTAGCGGTTTCTTGTGCTAGGGCAAATGATACCGTTTCTGCAAATGATGGCCTCTGTGCTGCACATACCGCTAGTTTTACATCAGCATCCCGTATACCGTTTACAAATGCCTCGGTCTTAAAATGATCTAGCAATGGATGACTTTCACCTGGATAAGTAAGCTGCACCAAGCGCTCAATCTCTAATGCGAAATCCTGTAGCGTCTCGTTTGGCTTTTGTACTCTACCCCGTAATTCCATTCTGAATATTTCTTTTCTATGTTCACCACCATACTTACGTTGCAGTGCTACCATAATGTCATCATAATTATTTCTGCAACTTACTGGTACACTTTCTAGAATTTCACCCGCAGTTCCTTTTAAAGCCAGAATCAGCTCTATGGCTTTTTCTTCATTGTTCCAAGCATTTTTATTGTAACTGTGTCAAACTGGAACTTAAACACATTCAATGGTGAGCTGCCGTCAAAACTTGGAGCTCTTATTCTATTCGAGACTTCTGGAAAAACTCGCACCACTCCCTCTTGGCACTGAAGACTATTTACTTTTTCTTCCAAATGATGTAGTTTTCCATCAAAAACAGTGACTTGTGTTTTAACATCAAACAGCTTCTGGTTGAATTCTATCTCCATATCGTCTACTCTTTCATTTATAGCAGTAGAAATCTCTTGAAGCTTCTCAAGTTTTTCATTTGTCAATCTGGAATTTTGTTGAATTTCGGCTAAAATGGTGTTTGAGTTTTCTTCCATTCTTCTCGAAGTTTCAGCCGAATTTTCTTTTACCATTCTCTCCATATTTTCCTCCATTTTTCTAGAAGTTTCAGCCGAATTTTCTTTTACCATTTCCTCCATTTTTCTAGAAGTGTCTGCCGACATTTTTTCCATTTTCTCCATCATAGCAGCAAACATTGTACCAAGATCCAAGTTGCTTGTTACTGCACGGGTAGCAACTTCTATTTCTTCTTTTTCATCAAATTCATAAGCTGCGATGTCAATATTGCGTCGCTTAAATTCATCGATTAATCTCTTCTGCAGCTCAGCTTTATTTCCTGCAGTAGGCAGATCCAACTTGCTCAACTCCTTCTTGAGCTGTTCAACTTTTAGCTCATCGAATTTCATTGTTGTTTATTTATATTATTATTATTTTTTTTTTTTTTTTTTTATTGCAATTTCACTTTTGACACCAATTGTTACGTTTTTCCTTTAATAAACGCGTTTGAGTTCTTTTAATTGCAAATCCGAATAAAAACACACACTTATTCAACTTAACAAACTTTATTGAAATTAATTATTTTGTTCACAGTTGTTAGTTACGAACAGAACCGTTTTTCAAAACAGACTAAACTAATTTTACATGAGTCACCCCTTTTTATATTTCATAATTATTTCTAGATTTTTCCTGAACCTTCCCGTAAAAACTATTTATTATGTTCTATAACCATTTCTAGAAATTACTGGGAAATTTATATAGGAATTATTTTTAAAATAACAGTTGTGTTGAAAATTATACATGACAATTTTAAGTAACATAAAACTATAACTTACAAGATAACTTATAACTATAACTATAAATAATTCTTAGATAATTTAACTTTCGTAACAATATTATCTTGAAATTTACACAGTACATATATTTCTGACAGTATAAAACCGATATCTTGTAAAATTGGCGTGGTCACTTGCCCCTACCGTCCTTTTTTTTTTGTACATTCCTGTTAAAAAAATATTTGGAATGAGTATCTGGTTTCCTACGAATTGCTTTCTAACTTTCGCTTTCGATTAAAATATGGCCCCTATTACGGTTCACAACCCAACTCAGTTGTGCTGTAAATAAAACAACTGGTTGTGTTGAGTTGTAATTTTTTAATGTTTTTGTTCGCCGCAATATCGCAAAGTTGTGAGCCATAATACAAAAACTAAAAAATTACAACTCAACTGTGCCTACACAGAAAAAATTATTTTTCCAATTCAAACAAAAAATTTGTAGAATCAAACAATTTTTTGTCTGAAATCGGTCCTATAAACAAATTCGCATATTCAAACAATTTATTTGCATTTTGTTTATTGAAAAAAACACTGATTTTTTCAAACAAATAATTTAACTGAATCAAACAAAAAGTTTACTGAATTTCATATACTAAATTTCAAAATCAAAAAAAAAAAAAAAAGGTTTTTGCACAAGCAATTATGCGCACACAAGCAGGCACTGTATTAGAAGATGATGGTAGAGAGAGCAGAGCGGCCGGCTGGCTTTGAGACACATTTTTTTGTTGGAATAATTTTTGAACGAAGTCTTTTTTTATACACACAATGTTTTTCGTCATCACTCACTGTTGCTGTATCCTTTCCTTTGCTAATGAAGAAGAAATGTAACCCAAAACGGCGACAGACCGACTCGATATGTTTTTCGTCATCATTATATTTTTGTATTTGATGTATTTAAGCAAACAGTTTGAAAAAATTGAATACGGGATTTTGGTTTTTTTTAACCAACTTTAAAACCAACCAAAAATTTATTTTGTTTCTTATAATGTTGTTGTTGTTTCTGTTGTTTAAAAAGAGTGAAACGTTTTTTTACCTGCTATTTTTTGTTTTTTTTTTTTTTACTTCAAATCTCTTCATCTTTCTTACTGTTGTACTTTTTTAAAGTGTCCAAAAATAGATTGTATGTGTTTTTTGTTGTAGTTCTTATATTTCACATTAGGAAGTGTTGCTTACGATCAAAAAAAAAAAATGCAAAAAGACTACAACATTAACGAGCGTTAAATATTTCATACAAAATTATGAAAACTTGAAACCAATAACGCGTGTATTATATTTTTGAATGGTTGTCAACATTTTTGTTGGTTAAATAAAAATCAAACAAAAATTTTAATTGAATCATTAAAAAAATTTGTAGAAATTAAAAAAATTTTCAAACAAGCGTTTGTTTGAAAATAATTCGGCAATAATTTTTTCTGTGTACCCTGCATGTGTAAAAGTGAAAAAATTGAATAACAATATTTTCATATTCGTCATATAATATAACAGTAATTTATTGTTTTAAAATACATATCGTCGGTCACAGGTTGACAACTCTTAACTCGCAAAAAAATCGAATCGGGTTTTTGATGCAAAAAGACTGTTTCTGTCCTTACACCATTTTACAATAAATATCTCCTACTAATTTTGGTTTTTTTATTTACTTCCAACACGGTTTAGTAACGGAGTAATAACGTTTTTTTTTTTGTCTCCTGAAAAGTACAAAAAAACATGTTAAGAGTTGTCAACCTGTGACCGACGATATGTAGATCTTCTCTATATAATAAAAATGAAATGTTGTCTGTTGCTGATCGCATAACTTAAGAACGGCTTGACCGATTTAGAAGATTTTTTCTTTAAAATTATTGCCATGGTCCAACTTAGGTTTTTACGCAAAGAAAATATTGCCCCGCCCCCTTTTATGCCCACTTTTTTTTAATTACGTAAAATCAGAAAACGGCTCCATCGATCATTAGTAATCAGCTACCGAGCGAAGCCGGGGCGACCAGCTAGTATAAAATAAAGTTAAAAAAAGTACCATTTCAAACCTAAAAATATTTTGTTTTTTTACATGGTAATTTTGGTTGACCTAAAATGAATGGATCCGAACCCAGCAATAATATATTTAATAAATTCCTAACCACCCTAAAAAAATGATAATTTTGTCACAAAAACAAGCATAAATAGTGGCGTACATATTGATATACGATTTTGCGTAAATTCGTTTTATATGACTAGAAATCATACTAAAAATTTTCGTGAAGATCGGGCTATATTTTGCCATAGGCCTACTCTCAAAAAATATTTTAGTACGCCTAAAACCGTAACGAATAATTCTATTGTAATAAATTTTGTTTTGTTAAAGTTTTATTTGACGAGAAATCACACTGTTAATTTTCGTAAAGAAAGGCCTATTAATTTCTCTGCGGGAAATTTGTGTCAATAGGTCCAACAGACTGGTCCTGGAAGTTTCTGGGACTTTCTAAAATTTGGTTCTTCAATTTAATTTTAGGATTTAGTTATTGAAACAATAATTTTTTGTATTTTATAATAATACTACATTGTAGTAACTGTCAATGAACACGTCCATTGAGAATAGATGTGTGACTGGTCAAATGGTGTCAATTGACCCCCTCCAATGACAACCCCATGTAAAAGTGATATGTCTTATTTATAGAAAGTGTTAAAACTAGAACCGGTCTCTAACACCAAAGACCTATCACGGGATTACTTTAGTGTTAGTTCGCTTCCCTCTAGGGTTGCCATAGGTTCTATATAAAGACCACTCCGGAAATATTCTTGTTGTAAATGGAGGGTATCAAAGATTCGGCATAGCCGAATATAGCACTTTGACTTTTTTATGCTCTTTTCGGCTATGCCATGCTGTTTTTCCTATTTGCAAAAATTGTAAAAAGTTAAATGCCTAATGCACATACATACGAAATAAAAACAAATTTTGACAATTTTAAATTCGTTTGCTCTCCCTAATTCGCATACCTTGTAAAATGTTGTTTGGATAGACTCAAAAGTTTAATTTTGGAAATTAATGTAGAACTGTCAATTAATGGTGGCTGTTTAATTTGGAAACATTAAAATATCGGTCCTCTTTTTTTAATATGTTAACACAGTGTAACGTTTAAGTTACGAATTAAATTAATTTTTTTTTTTTTATTATTTCCACACATTTTTGGACAAATAATAAACTAAATATTTAATAGCGCTTGTTAAACAAAATGTTTTCGAAAGAATACAATAAACCATTTAGATAATGTTGTAATGAAAAGAACAATACAAACAACAACATAACCATATTTTAACATTAAAAGACAATATTATGGCCCACTTTATCAAAGACGACACCCCAATCAACAGCTGCCTTTTTCTGGCTTTTGTCGTCTGCCACAATCTTCTCAAAAATTTGCGCTCGCCTTCTTGCCACTGCCCAAAGCAAAGAAATTTTTTTAAACAAAAAAACGGTATCATAATTTTTTTTTTTTAGATAATTTTCTCTTTATATTTTTTTTATTTTAATATTAATGAAATGTTTCATTTACGTTGAAATTGTTTCCTGAAACAAAGGATCTCCTGCTGCAATATGCCACATCATTAAATTCTGTTAAAAATCGATATTGAACGCTTTTTTGGGGCAGGTGTTTATATGGGGCAAAAACAAAATAAAAATAATTTAAAAGGATCTATAAAGACTTGATTTTTGTTGGCTGAAAAAGTTAGACCCAAAATTTAATTAATACTTAACATAAGTATGACGACGTCGATGACGATAACGATAGTAACAACAAAAATATATGCTAAAGTTAAAAGCGAAAAACAACAACACGGGCGAATAAAAAAGTTCGCTAAGACTGCTTAACTGTCTCTTTTGTTCCTTCTGCTCAATCTTTTGCAACACTTTATATTCTTTTTGATTACGATTATTTTAGTGTTGATAACATTTATGTTTATGCGTTTTATGCTGAGGACATATATTTTTCTTGCTTGTTTTTTTGCTTTAATAAAAATAAATTGAATTTGGGTCAAAATCATTAAATGCATCAAGAAAAGAAAAGAACAAAAACTTTTTGCCGAACCCGCTCGATATCTTCTTAATTGAATTTATTTATGAGGTAACCAAAATTATTCGCTAAACGCCTTTATCGTAATGAAAAAACGCATTATAACACATTTTCTTAAGTTTGATCATAAAATTCTGAACGATTTTACGATGACCGGATCATTGTTATTGTGACTGTCAAGTGTTTGTTATTTTTGAATGAAACGTAAAACTTATTTAAATTGTTTGTTGAATTGAGGAGAAACTGTTTTTAAAGTTAACTTAAGATAAAAACTCAATAACACAGTTGAATTTAAAATGCAATGTCGGAGAAAATTCAAATTGTGACCGGTAATGAAAAGAAGGAAAAAGTTAAACAGATTAATTTTAAAAAGAAGTTATCAGGTCTCTGTCATGGTTGGAAACATACAGTTTTATAAAAATGAGAATATTTCTGAAAAACCCCTGGGAGTATTCAGGATCTATGCTTTAATGGGTTTATTAGACCAAATGAAGGCTCGGGTTTGATTCACATACATAAGTCCGGAGAATATGCCATTTCTCAGAAGGGATACAATTATAACCTAAAAGAAATCATTGATCTTTCGAAAAATATGTTTCATATTTGTGATGTCCAGGGAAACCAGAAATATGCTCTAAAACGCGTTTTATGCCCTAAAATTTTTAAATATATGCCCTAAATTAATTTAAAATTGCTCATTGGAAGACAAAATATTCAACAATTTAATTACAAAATTTAAAAAAAAAACCAAAAATTAAAAATTCATAAAAGAGATATTCGCGCCAAATATTATCGCGATACTAACATCCATATGGTTTTTTGTCTTAAAGTGATTTGAGGTACCATCACTAAATTGGTTGTTAACATTTTAAAGGAAGTTAAAGCTATGGAGATTTGGGCAAATGTGAACCGATTCGAAAATAATTTAATTTGCGGTAAAATATTTTAGAGACAAATTTAATTAATGTAAATACCAACATAATTATATGATTTACGGACACAAATAATAAATAGAAACTGGGAATTATTTCCTTCCGAAGGTTACTTTATATTATATTCAACATTTTTGGACACAAATAATCTAATTTGGAAAGCAGTTCTTATGGGGTATATGTAAAGCTATAGACCGAATCTCCCATTTAAAAGACTTCGTCCATATTAAATCAAATTATCTACAAAATTGGAACTGGTACTTTGCGAACAAGGTCAGACAACCAGCCAGACGGACGGATGGATGGACATCATTATATCTCTTTAAAAGGTGATTTCGGTTCGATCGGTATACTAAAAGATCAATATAGGTTTTTATGTATTATACACATCGCATAACATTTATCTTTTAAGACAGCCTGGTCTTACAATTTAAGAGTAAAAATTAAATGTAGATGGCGAAATGAAGGCAAAACTTTGGGTATACCAGAATTTCGAAAAAAAGAAATTTATTTGCTGCGAAAGCTTTTGAAGGCATATAAAAAATTTAAGCAAAAAAAATCTAAAAAAATGCTGCAAAAATCATCTTTTAACTAAATTATGCACAAAAATGCTGCAAACTCTAAAATTCGCAAAAATATGCACTAACAAATCGATGCCAAAATTCATAAAAAGCTCTAAAACGGATAAATATGTATATTAGGGGTATAACCAATTTTTTTGGCATAGTAACATGAGGTCAACCATGTCTTAGTAACCACGAAAATCATAATATTTTGTAATTTTTCTCAAAAAAGTTCACGCACCAATTGGTTTTTCTAAACCAATGCAATATTGAATATTCATAATTTTATACGGTGTTTTTTATTCTTTTTTAATTTTTTTTTTTTTTATTTAAGGTTAAAAATACGTTTTAGTTTGCGGAAAAATCTCTTACCATCTCTAAATATTAATGAAATTTCATACTTGAGCTATTTTTTGTTTTAAATAAACATATTATTAATTTTTCTTAACCAAAAAGAAAATTAAAAATTTTCAAAACTTCATCGCGGTTGGTGCGTGAATTTTTTTGACCTTAGCGAAAAAATAAATATACGTTCCCTTATAGTTTTTTATGCTCTATCGGACTGTGCTATGCCAATTTTGATATTTTAAAAAATTATCAAAAAGTAATTTCAATTTTTGGGAATACAAAATTTTAATTTCAAAAGATTTTGCTATTCGTGGTTAATTCCCAGTTTTTATTCTTGACAAAAACACTTGAAATTTATTGTTGATGGGATAAGCTATTCCTATGCATTTCACTGGTTGCTTAGGCCAGATCATCAGGAAACTTCATCCATAAAGATTTTAGACAAACTAAAGATATTAAACCAAATAAAACTGTTAAACGTATAAGAATTATAGCAACAGTTCTACTTGTAACAATATCAAAGCTTGAACAAAACACATCAACAATAAACAACAGTGGGTTTATCTCATCTTACATTCCCCACTACAATTAGTTGAAATTCTCTCAAGCTTTGATATTGTTACAAGTAGAACTGTTGCTATAATTCTTATACGTTTAACAGTTTTATTTGGTTTAATATCTTTAGTTTGTCTAAAATCTTTATGGATGAAGTTTCCTGATGATCTGGCCTAAGCAACCAGTGAAATGCATAGGAATGGCTTATCCCATCAACAATAAATTTCAAGTGTTTTTGTCAAGAATAAAAACTGGGAATTAAGCACGAATAGCGAAATCTTTTAAAGAATTGTTAAAAAGTTATATCCCTAATGTATATTATCAAAGTTATTTTTGGGAATACAAAATTTATTATTAATAAGATTTCTGTACGACGTGCTAAGTTCCCAATTTTTTCACATCTGATAAATACATGTATATTGTTTGTATATTGTTTGCGCCTTAATGGGTCGCACAAGGAAAAACATGGAATTGTTGTTGGTTTCTCTAGGCGTGCTGCAAGTAGAGTCGACCGCGACTCCGTTTTGACACAACATAAATTGTCAAGGGTAGGAACCCAGGATCGAGCATGACACCAGGGAAATACTGAGGGGGCTAGAGCCAGCTCGTTGCGTTGAGATTTTTCACAAAGTTGCCGAGTTTTTTCCGCGATATCTCAGGGAGTCCTTGTAGAAGGTAATATCCAAATGATATGAATGATTTGATTTACAAGGAAAGTTTAGCCTCTAAAAATTTGTCAGTGTGCCTTCATCACCACATTTTTCGCAAATTGCAATCAAAAAGTCAGACTGAAAGGTGTTTCAAGAGCTCATTAAATTTATTTCACGAGAATGGCATAGCTTCAAGAATTAATGGCAAACGCTGGCGTTGTCTAAGAGATCATCATCATCTTCACAATAGAACTAAAGGGTCCTAATTTTTTTGGGCTGTATCCGTTCCCTAGAGCGCATAATTTTTTTTTTTATTCATCCCGAAAATAATACAAAAAAAATAAAAAATTTATTCAATTATTGACAATAAGTTGCCATATTATCTATAATGCCTTAGTTTAGTCCAGTGAGGGCCGTTACAAGATTTGTCCAGTACATTCGAATGAATGCGAGATGAATTACTTTATTCTAGTACAGACGTAGGCGGAGTTCAGTTTCGGCTTGCCGTTTTCATCTTTGTGATTTTCTTCGTCTGCTTATGGGTTCCAATCTATAGCTTGTTTCGCAATATCGTTTCCTTGTTTATGTAAAGTATGTCCGACCCAACTTCCTTTACGTTTTCAGATTTCATGTGCGATTTACGTTTGGTTGGTTTCTGATCAAATCAGTGACCATACCGTGCAATAAAACTTGTTTAATCAGAAAACAATAATGGAATTATTTGTATCATAAGAAATATGCTTAAGACATTTCAGTCCAAGAAAAATTTAAGAATTGAGTCCAGAAAGTTCAGCTTCTCAAATCGTGCTAAAGAAGTGTTATCATTAGGAATGCGATTTCCATGCAAATGCATGTTTTTTGTCGATAGTCTTAGAACGATGTCGACCAATTATCTTTCCGAATCAATAAATTTGCGTTAAAATTGATTTGTTTTTGCAAATTGTTGCATATTTAGGTTTTAAATGCATATTTTGGCATATTTTGACATTTCTGCGTGATTTTTCCTTTTATTTTGATATTATAAAAAAAGTTCTTAAAATTTTGTTTAAATACATAAAAAAAACCTCCCAAAAACAATTTTAAATTCAAAGAAGTGAGAGTGCTATATTCGGCTGTGCCGAATCTTTGATACCCTCCACCGACAGTTATTCAGGAGTGATATCAATATGATACATATGGGCAAAGCCTGCGTGACGAACGCTACACTCGCACGCGTTTTCTGATTGAAATATACACATTTTTTGGTCTTTCAAAAAAGATAGCTTCAACTTTTATATAGTGTTTACTGACATTAATATATACTTACGAATGGCATATATCATAGTTTCTTAGCAAGTATTTGTTGCGAAATAATTAATCACAAAGTTTTGTGCCGCACGCTACAAAAAGTGGAAGTAACTTCAAAGGTTGAAGTGCGTTTTCCTAATTTTTAGCGAATTTTGCATGATAAGGTATACAAAATCTGATTCCTAAATGAAAGATGAGTATAAGAGAATTCTAAACGCACTTATTTGCAGCCAAAAAATGTTGTGATTTTTTTACAAAAGCCGTGAACCCTTTGTGACGCACGCTACGTAACGCACGCTACAGTTCTTCCAGTAATATTTTATTATTATATTTTATTTATTTTAACAAAACAAATTATATTATTATGAATTGCATTTCTTTAACTAATTTGTTAACTAATGAATATCAACTTTTATTTTAACGAAATTTATATTTTGATAAGTTTGCTCTAAGTGCTATTTTAAGCACAAAAATCACCTTAAATAATGCTAAATTCACGTATTTTATTAAAAACTCAGCAGTGGGGTAGGATTTGGTAAAAATTATTGCATTGATAATCATTGAAATACATATTTTTTAATATAAAAATGAAATTAAACATCTAGTCTTATATTCCGTTAAAAAAAAATTCATTTGAAAAATGTTTGGTTGGTGGACCGTTTCTGGGATTTGCCCATACGTATTGTTAATTTATCTTTATAAAAACAGACATCAGCACTAAAATTGGTTGCGGTTTAGCCATATATTGACCAACAATCAGAAAAGTATTTTGCTTTTTTTTAGCAATTTTAACTAGCTTGAGTAAAATATCATGATTCGTAACAGCTTAAGCGGAACTTAAATGATTTGAAGGAGGGGAATATATATTGGAGCCATGGTAAGTTTTGTACCAATTATCCCAAAATTCTGCAGAGTGATTTCTGGTATTAAAAAAAATAAATTTTAATACAGCGGTGCAATTAGTTGTAGCGTTTACAGTGAATTTCAGAAGGCTGCTAAATATGGAGTCTAAGGTAAATTATGGACCGTCTATCCCAAAATTGCATGAGATTTTTTTTTTTGCCAAATGAAGTGAAGTTGGAAGAAATTTTACCAAAATAAATATATCTGCTACGGTTTTAGGCGTAATAAATTAATTTACCAGAGCAGGCTTTATATGAGGCCTATAGTAAATTATGGACCGATCATCATCATATTTATTAGTGCTATTTCTAGTCATATAAAACTGTTTAGTATTAAATTTTGTTATGATACCATTATTAATTATGGTTTGAGGCGTACTAAACTGTTTTCCGAGAGTAGGGTTTATATGGGGCCTAGGGTAAATATCGACCGATCTTCACGGAACTTCATCAAAGTGTGATTTCTAGTCCTTAAAATCTATGACGTGCCAAATTTTGTTATGATAGCATTATTAATTACGGTTTTAGGCGTACTAAACTGTTTTCCGGGAGTAGGGTTTATATGGGACCAAGGGTACGTTATAGACCGATCTTCACAAAACTTTACAGTGCGATTTCCAGTCGAATTAAACGAATTTTTGCAAAATCTTAGATCATTCCATGCATTGTCCCACCATTTATGTAAGTTTTTGTAACAAAATTATCAATTTTTTAAGGTGGTGGTTCCACATTTTGATTCATAGCTCTGATCCTACTGATTCGATTTTGCTGGATTTCAATTCCACACTGCTAAGGATAACTACACGCAATTTGATACCAAATTTGTTCATTTCTTTTGAGTTTATCGGAAGTGAGCGTGTTTTCAACAGACGGACAGACAGACGGACATGGCCAAATCGACTTAGAATTACTTAAGGACCCAGACTATATGTACTTAATGGGGTCTGAGATGAAAAATGAAAAAGTTTCCCACGGAATGACAAACTTAGTATACCCTCTTCACAAGTAATTGTGGTGGAGGGTATAAACATAAATTCTCTATGAGCTTTGCTTTAAATACAAGATTTTCAAGATTTCAACAAAAGATCCTTCTATTTTAAACCGATGCAGCATCTTGCATGGTTAAGTCTTCAAATGGGTTTAAAATATTTTATAAAACTGTTACAAGTTACTTGCATGGCACCAGGGTTGTTAGATGTGGCGATTTTTCATCATTTTGACGATTTTTTTGAGAAAATACAGTAAAATGACGATTGACGATTTTTTTACAAAAAGTAAAAGTGTTATGACGATTTTCTGGCATCAATAAAACACAAGAAAAATTTACAATTATATTGGGAACAGTCCAAAACGTAAAAATCAATTTCTCGAAATACAAAAATTATTGGAAATTAAACGCCGCACAGTGGCTGAAAATCGTTTTTCATCGGCCAAAAATCTGTAACTTTTGAACCGATAGAGATAATTTTGCAATTTTTTTTTTTTTTTGCAGGAGAAAAGACTTCTTGAACTTTTTTACAGTTTTAATTTTGTTAAAATCCGTTCAGTAGTTGTTGAGAAATTTAAGGTCAAAGTTGAACTTTTGATGTTTTTTAGCATTTAGTATGAAAATGCTAATGATTGAGATTGAGAACTATGGTATTTTTTTATTAAAAAAGTGGGATTTTTTCAGCCCACTGTTTTAAGAACGCTTTAATCTACATAACTGCCGAATTTCGTTAGCATATCTTTGTTCATGTCAGATTTATAGAATGTCAAACCTTAAAAATATTATTTTTTACTCATATTGAAAGCCCTTTTATTCATTTACACTATATTTTAATAATTTTAATGTTTGACATTTTATAAATCTAACATGAATAAAGGTATCATAATGAATTTTGGCAGTTATGTAGATTAAAAAGTTCTTAAAACAGCGGACTGAAAAACATCCCCATTTTTGATAAACAAATACCCAAATTCCCAATCCCGGAAAACGGCTTTAAATTTTTTTTTGTTCAATAAAGGCAATATAATTTACCATTCGATATTGCTCAGAATTTTCTAGAAAATAATGGACATATTAGAAAACATTACTGTTCTAAATGTATAAAAACGGTGTGCTGAATTATTAGAATTTTTTACTCAAATAATTTTTTTTTTTTTTTTTTTTTTTGAAAAATTTGATTTGGAATAGGGCATATGGGAGTAAAAATGTCAAACTGACTATAAATTGCTTCTACAAGCATACACTTAATGTTTTCTTTTGAAAAATATAAACATTTTTATATATTTCTGGAGAAATTCGTATTCATATTACCTTTATATGCATATACATTCGCCTCGTATATGCCACTATACCTTTAAAAAAATGTATAGGCATGTAATAATACCTATGATCATTTTGTGAATAGGTTTCTACATTATCAACTCAACAACAGGTTCAACCGGAACCAGTTCCACTAGAAAACTTTCTAGATTAATTTGTACCTTCTGAAGATATCTGGACACTGAGTTCGCCATCTAACCAGTTTGCAAAACTGTTGTAAAATCTAGGTATACTCCATCCAAATTGTTTGAACCGCTTTTTTAAGTTTTTGACGAAATCGATTATTTTATTTTGCAGTTCCGATCGTATTTCAGTGCTGCAGGAATATAAATTGAGTTTTCCTTCAATGTAACTTAAAACATCTTCCTCCTTTTTATTTTTAAAATACTCTTCGGATAATTCTTTATAGCTGAAGCTCTCCATTTTTATAGATATTTAAAAATTAGATTGTTATTGCTTAGATATATTTTAATAACTGAGATTTTATTCGAATACCACTGGCTTTTATACATAGCTTGCGTTATACTGTGTTCCTAGGTAGCATAATAAGGTAGAATAAAAAACTAAATTGGGCTAAAGTAGGATACGCTTAAAATCCCACAGGTATTGGTTATTATATAATATAAAATACCTAGCACAACTTGGTTTGGTACATTTATATTCCAGTCATATGAATAGGTAAAATAAAAAGAGCAAAATAAATGTTGCGAATAATTTTACACAAACTAAAAAAGTGTTCTATAGGCTGGTCCAAACAGGTACAAAAGTGCATTTGGGTTTAAAGTAGATACTTTCACCTTCCTACAGCTAGTAAAATCTCTCTAACCCCTTTTGACCCTCATAAGTTCTATACTTCTGAATTTCAATTTGACTACAATATAGAACCTGAAAAAATATTTAATAACACAGCAGGTATAATCGGTACAGTAATACAACATTACATTGTTTGAAGACTGCTTTACTACCAATATAAAAAATGTTGTGCCCACTATTGATAAGAGTTTGACATAAAACATAATCCATCCGATTAAAAAACTAGAAAACCCGTTATAAAATCAAGCCAAAAAATCCGTTTTATCCGAGTATCTCCAAAGGCAAAGGAGATAACCTAAAAATTTAAGCATATTTTTTGTAGCACACCTTAAATTTAATTTTTTTTGAAATCCATAAAATGTTTTTGGTGAATTTTTTAAAAGTTTGAATTTCCGAGGTTACTAAATTTAGAGGTCCGCAAGTCACACTCCCGACCCTCCATTCTTTCAATTCAACTCAAAAGCTATCCGGCTATGACAGTTTAAAATTTCATTCAAATATGTTCAGCCGTTCATAAGAAGCAAAATAATTTTTCAAAACAAAACGTTCGTAAACCCTTTTGTTATATTTCAGTCATATGAGCAGCTTAAATAAAAATAGCAAAAAAAAAATGTTGCGAGTAATTTCATTAAAATGAAAAAAGTGTTCAACAGACAGTTCCAAACAGTTGAACAAGTATATATGGGGTTAAAGAGGACACTTTCAGCTTTCTGATGGTACTAAAATCTCTTTAACCCATTTTGACCCTAACAAGTTCTACTCCTCTAAAATTCGGATTTAACTAAAATATAGAACCTAGGGAAACATTTAATAACACATCAGGTATAAATGATACAGGGATGTAATGAACCACTTTTTAAAGACTACTATCCCACTAATATAACAAAAAAAATTTCGACCCATTATTGATAACGGTTTGCGAGAAATCATAATTTAGTTCTGATCAAATTTACAAAAATTAATTTTTTTCTTAAACAACATAAAATATTTGTTTCCAGCAGCATGCCACAGCCATAATTATCAATATTTGAATCTAGTTTTTTGGATACCTTAGTTCTAATATGTTTGCTATCGAATGGCATTAAAATTTTTGAAATCGGCGATGACAAAAAATTGGACTTTTGGCCGATGAAATTCAATTTTCAGCCACAGTGCGCCGCAACTTTTTGTGTGTTAGCAAGAGGTGGGAAGGAAGGAAACGGGGTTGATAAAGTTGAAAAAATGCTTGAAAAAAATGTAAATGTAAATGTAGTAACTACTTTAAAAGAAAATAGAAAAAAGACTCGGCGTTAATTGCATAGTCTAAATGCCGATATGTGATGAAAATCGATCGAACGTTTTAAAAAGGTGTGATGAATTTCGAAGGATTTTAAAATCTATTTCTGAATTATAGTCTTAAATTTTCGTTCAGAATACACTTTAGTTAACGTATATACTATAAAATTTTAAAGAATAAACACTGAAAATAAAAGGAATATGCATTTAAAATCCATTTTAAAAGATACTGAAAACGATATTTTCGGTTTCAAATCGTATCGTTTTTAAAATCGATTTCCATCACATACCGCCATCACATCGATACTGCAAAAAATATACACTAGAGCCGCTTTGCGTTTTTATGATTTCGATTTGCGACGCTACATACGATTGGATTTTTTCACTGAAGTTATAATCCCATGTGAAGAACTTTTCTTTTTGCGTGTAAAAAGGCGAATTCCCATTTGATTTTGTTAGGTAAGTTATTATAAGTAAAGTTGCGTGTTAGGAAGTAAGAAATTAGTTCTTTATACGAAGTTGTGTAGAAAAATTAGTTCAAAGAGAAGATAATGCATTAGTTTGAAACTAGACTTGGACGAAATTAAACGTTTCAAGTCGGGTGAAAAAGATGTTGATATAGACAGAACTCATTTTGATATAGCTCGAGTTAATAGCAAATGAAATTTTTTTTTTTATTTAATGTTTTTGTGAATATTTCTTTTCAAATGATAACTATATTTCAGCCCACTTGATAAAATAAATAGAATAAAACTTAACCATATCATTTTCTTTATCATAAATAGATTTTCTTGCTAAAAATTTATATTTTTGAACCAATTAATGCAATAAATTGTCTCTGATTTGTAAATTTTAAATATTTGACGATTTGTTGATGATTTTGTTAAATGTTCGTGAGGATTTTGACGAATTTTGTTAAAACTTTGGACGATTTTTTAAGAAAAAAGCTAACAACCCTGCATGGCACATGGGTGCAATTTTTAATGAAATGTATCCCTTGATTCCCCTTCCACCGCAGCCAGTAGTAACAAAATTGTGGCCTGGCTAAATGCTTTGACTTGAGTAATTTAAGAATGTTAGAAGAGCTTGTTGATACCGATAATTATGCGATTAAAACAGTAAAAGGAATATTAAATTTAAATAACATCAGAAGTCAATTAGCATTTGTATTTCCCAATTACGGATATATTGGTGAAACAATAACTTATTAATGGGAATTAAGTATTATTATATTATTTTTTCTTTTTTTAGGCCATATTTTGGATTTGTTACTGCTTGAAAATCTCATCCCTAGTTATCATCTACTTCTTTCGAAAAATCTTTCTTCTTTTTACCGTTTATTGTCAAAGAAACATCCATATAGTTCGAAACTTTAGGAAGAAATATCCGAAATCCAATTTTCTGGAATTTTAAAAAATATTTATCCGAATAGGAACCACAAAGGGAATCTGAGATTAAGAGAATTCTAGTAGATGTTATCTGGTACATCCACTACATTTTCAATGCAATAACGAATACTTTAGATTCAATTAAAAAAATCGGAAAAAAAATAATATTAAAACAACTTACCATATTTTACAAATTACATCATCTGAAATTCATACTGCTGTCATGATTTCACCACATACAATGTGCCACATATTTCTTCAAGAACACAAATAATACTAATTTTTTTCATTGCGTTGGCTTATTTAGATTTTGTATATTTATGGATTTTTTTTACATTTTCAATTTTGCCAAAATCAAAATCATATTGAAACATCTGTTGATAATCAGCAACTGTGTTCTTGTTTTAAAAAATCTGAAATAAAACAGAATAATAAAATAAATATTTAAATGTTTATTTTTACTCGTTTTCAAGTGGCATATAATAACAAAGATGATGATCATCATGACGATGATAATGATGCACCCCATATAAAACCAATAAAAAATATATCCCTGATGGTTATTTCGAGAAAAGGGGAGCCCATCTCCCGAACAAACTCAGCTCAATTGCTTTTAATGAAACGAAAAAATAAAAAGGAGGGAGAAAAGACAATCGAAGTGATTGAATTTAAAGTGAATGAATGGAAATAAAAAGATGCAACAGATGAAGGATAAGCGAAGTGAAGTATACACATGTTTTTCTGAAAACTCGAATATAAAATAATAAAATGTTGAATCTGATTTTTTTTTTTTTTTTTTTTTTTTATACAAGAATTGCACTGTTTTATTAAGTTGTTCTTTTTGAATTTTTTCGGTTATGCTGTGCTTTTAGGCACATGTTATTATTTTGACTGTCTGATTGAATACAATGAATTGCTTGGTTGCAATCGTTTTCTTGTACTTGTAGTTGTACGTACAGCATGTTGCTGCCACTTTTGCTGTTGTGTTGTCTGTTTACTGCTGCTGCTGCTGTTTGGTGGTGATAAAGATGATCGTTACCAGTTCAAGTTTCAAGATGAATGAATAAATGAATGAGTGAGTGAGCGAGCGAGCGAATTAATGTTGGTGTTGTGGTGGGTCGTTCATATTTATATATTTTATATGATTGGTTTTAAAAACTGATCGTTGTAATCATGATCATTTTTATGAGTTTGCAAAAAAAACAAGGATGCATAATTCTGATTTTATATTTGGTTACACCATTTGCAATAGAATTTATACTTCTTCTCTTCTGTTCATGCCGGCATGGCACTTTATGCAGCCATTTCTTTATAATTGGTAGGAAACAATATTACTAAGTGTGAAAAAGGTAATAAAACGGGCATGGGGATCTATGTTGAGAACCCGGAAACCGATATATTCTACCGTCTTGCGGATCACAACACAAGCTTCCAGGCGGAAGTCCGTGCTATTACGGAATGTGAGAGGTGGACTGAGTCGAATATGGGGCGGGTAGACGTATTTACCGACAGCCAAAGGGCAACAAGGGCAATATCAGTCAAAAGGGTTAAGTCCAGAACTTTATTGGACTGAAGCAGAGCCATTATGGATTTTTCTTTGGGCAATAGCATCCGTATCATATGGGTGCCAGGCCATTCGGGGATAATCGGAAATTAAAGGGCCAATATACTCGCTGTCGGTGAAGAACTAGAAGCAGTTAACCTGGGGAGCGGAATTGAGGGCAAGGGCAGCCCACACGGCCAGTTGGAATAGCTGGACTGTGGCAGGGACCATTAAGATTTTATGGGGTCACCCATACGAGAGGAGAACAAGAAAACTCCTCAATGGGAGTAAATCCGAAGTAAGTATGATGGTACGTATCCTAACTGGTAATACAGGATTACGAGGACAACTACATCAATTTGGACAAGCAGAATCTGACGTCGGTAGAGCGTGTGGTGAGGATGATGAGACGCTGGAATACTTTCTCTGCCACTGTCATGCCTTCGTCGAAATAAGGTCACAACGCCTCAAGAGCGATGTCATGTTGGACTTAGGATAACTGAGGGGGAAAAGGAGTTTCTTAATGGACGTTAACCCCCTTCTTAAAGGTAGTGGTAGCACTACCCACCAAATTCCCATGTTTCTTAAGAAGCGCACAACAGGCCCGGTAGTGGAATAGGTGTACATCGTACTGATATGAGGTTGCATCTTTGATGCTTCATCCTCCTTTCCACCCTACCTAACCCAACCAAAGGGTGAAAAAAATGCTGGAAGTCTTAATTCAATTATTAAATTTTTAGTTTTTATAAGCGTCAGAAATCTTGGTTTTGTTTACAATTATGTCGTAATTTTTTCAAATAACTTTAAATGCAGTTCAAAAATCAAGAACAACGTAGAAAAAATTTATCGGAAAAAATTAGATAAAACTTATGTTCTCTAAAAACGGAATTAATATTGTTTTCTGTATTCCAGTCTCAGACTTCTTCTAGTATTTTTCTTTTTAATTGGGGTACAGAATTATTCAAGATTATCTTAAAAAAGGGAAGTGAAGTGACAAATCTATCATGAGTATCTGGAATATCACCTAACACTTTTCTTAAAGAGTGGTTTTTTCCGCAACCATGTAACTCGATTTTTTTCCGATTTTTTGTTTGAACCGGAAAAGTAATCAGTAAATACCGCCTTACAATTTTGCAATTTTTTTGTTTGGCGGAATATCGGAATTTTTCCGGGTTCTTGGATTATAACAGAATATATAGCAAAAAGTTTCAAATATTTGGTAAAAAAAAGTATTTTTTCTCTCCTGGAAGGGTTGCGGAAGAAAACCATCGATATGTATATACGTCACAAGAGGCTCGTTGGTAAATCAATTTTTTATTGGACGAAGTCAGCATCATGGCCAACACCTTCATATCCCCTTTCATCTTTTTGAGCAAAAATCATATTTACCACGCGCTCCCCAACAGTTTCTAAAGTGTAAGAAGTCCAGAACTCAGTTACTCCAGGGGGCTGGTTTCCCTGGTATCAAATTGATTTCTTTAATCAACTTTAACTAATCTCTTAGCAATCTTTCAATTTAAAACATCAGACAATTTTGATTAACTGATATCGAGCCATTACTTTACTTAAAAGACAAAAGCATAATTTTACAGGGGAAGTTTTTTTGTCATATATCATAAAACATTTTGCGCTTATGCAACTGTTGCCAATAAATGTATCAAAAAAAAAAACGAAAATTTAATATAAAAAGGCGCTTAAATTATTTTTGCTATATTGAAATGTTGATAGCTGCCATGGCAGCCTAATCCGGCAAAGGTTTTTTAACCAGGAAAATAAAATAATGCTACTAATGAAAATCACTTCAAACATATTTCGTCTTGTGTTTGACTTTAAACCTTGAAATATGCCTCTACAAAGATCACAGTTTACTAGGAAACTTTCTAGTGGTCTCCCTCTCTTCAAACATATGAAAAAGTAAGTGGATTTGCTTTAACTGCCTCAACCAAGATCTGGCGTACTGAGATCGCACTAAAGTGTTCCGAAAAACTTATTGCACGTAGATCAAAGCATTAATCGACTTCTGTCGTCGATGATGTTGAACACATTAAAAAAAATATTGGCAAAACAAACTCGCCACTACAAATAAACTTCAATTAATTACACAGCTGTGTTTGAGATTAGCAAGAGAACCTGCCTTCGTAGGCCTTAACTTATTACAAGTAGATCTAAGCAAAAATAAGACTTCTGTGGTCGATGATGTTGAACTCATTAAAAAATTTGGCAAAACAAACTAGCTTAAAAGCCACTACAATTGAACATCAATCAATTACACAGCAGTGTTTCAGATTGGCAGGAGTACCTGCCATCGTGGGGCTGAAACAATGCGTCTAACAACGCTTACATGTGAGGCAACCCATCTTATATATGGCAGATTTAGTGAATAGCTCTGCTTAGTAGCAGTGGTTATTTAACCAGCAGTGTCTGTTGAATACCAACAGCACACAAAAATGCTTAGAATTTACGTGGGCACCTGCCTATTCAAACTAACCTCACGGTGATCAAAAACACTGGAGGGACATAATGTGTCCAACGGTGTGAGCAGGACACGGGTGGCAATTTAAGCGTATGAATTTCGGTAGAAACCAGTTCGCTTGCCCCATGCTTTAAAGCTGAAGCTGGAGCTATTTTATCTCCACTGCTGAAATACAGAAGCTTCTGTTGACAAGCAAAAAAGATCAGCCAGTAGTCCGAACCTCCCGACAAAATCAACACTTAATAAAGACTTGTTGATATCTCTCTTCCCACGATTTTAGGTGAAACCTATAACCACTAGAGTTGTCAACCGATTAAGAATAATTCGATTAATCGATCAAACAAAACCAAACTCTTGTTCGAATAATTTATAAACGACAATTTTCGAATAACGAATAAATCGATTAATTAATGTCGATTAATCGAATAATTTTTTTTATTAAAAAATAAATAAAATAAAAGCTTAGAATTTAGTTTATTCTCATACGTTTTTAGTGATTTTATACAAAATATAGGAAAGTTAAAAAATATTGTTGCCATAGCCCTGGTTGTAATTAATCTCAATGTTAAGTAAGCAAAAACCGTGTTGTGTGCTCATTGTATTTCAAAAATGTATTTTATGTTCTTATTAAACAAATCAAAACAAACAATTGCAAACCCGTTCGTTACAAAATTAAAAATACGGGATGACAATTGCTTCTAATAGTTTTTCAATAATGCATGTCCTCTTCCGTGATTTTAGCACGGACATGCATTGATGCAATCAGAAAATTTTGTATAATAAAGCGCCACAACAACTAAAAGAATCATTTGCCATCTCGTATTTTAATTTTGCAATAAACGAGTTTTGCAACTTACCTTCTCAATTGTATCAGCTGTTTTATTTTTAAATCAAACGTTAAAAAATTTTCAAGAAAGGGTATTTTTCAATTTCGGGTCAAACATTCAGAAATAAACAAGAAGCTTAAAAATAAAGAATTGATTTATATAAATCATATCTTGAAAGTAGAAAATATTGTTATTGTATTATATTTTTTTTTTAATCATATATGTATGTATATCTTTTCCATTTGCGTAAGTGTCACAATATAACCATTGAAAACGATGTAGTGTAGTGTAGTGGAAAAATACATTAAGAGAGACAGCGGCTGTTCTATAAAAGAAATCGAAAATCCAGAGTAATATCGGATTATTAAGAAATTAAGGGTTTAACGATGCTTTTAAGTAATACAACGATATAGAGTTAAGATGAAAAATGGTATGCATCAAAAAAATAAGAAGCCATAGCGGATGGAATGGAAGATTTTCCATAGTAATTTTTTTATTCATTATTCTCCTCGATTAATCGAATAATTTTTTAGATTTAATCGTTTGATCGAACGAACAAAAACAATTATTTGAATTATTCGAACAAAGTTGAAAGGCGAATAATTGACAACTCTAATAACCACCATGTGTTTTTTTAAAGAGCATCACCAATAACCAGTCCAGAACCGAAGGCCCATTAGCAACTGGTTCCAAATAAGTATTTCTGCAGTGTGAATGTATTGGCGCACCTTCTTCCCTCAATGATATTACACCGTGAGATAAAATATCCCAAAGATACTCCAGGGGGACCAACTTCACTCTATATTTTAGGCGAAAATCGGCATCCAATTCTTCCATTTAAGTTTCTTACCACAGCTCCTACGTGATTCCAAATCTAGATTCAACCCATCTATAAGATGGGTTCGCCGTGAAGAAGACCTTCCAATTTTAAGCCCGCGCATGCTTTATATATTAGCAACACCCCAAGCGTGCAACGCCAAGAAGTCGGTTCTCCTAAAGACGATATCAGCCAACCCAGAAAGGAAACAATTTCACAATAATATTTTTTCTTACGAATCACAACTTCAATTCTACGGTTTAAGTAACAGATGATATTGCAATATCCTGCAGCTGTGCAATACAAACGCAACCTCAGACAGTCATAATTTAGATTTTGTTTCAAAATAGGGAACGGATATTTGGTATATACATTGCAACAGTGTAATTTTTATTTGCTGAAAATATTTTAGGCGGCATCTTTTTTACTCTTCCAATTCTCTGTCTTCATCAGCTTGATCATCTTTAAACATCAACATCTGATTATAAGTGTTGTGACTGTTTGTTGCACTTTGCTAAGTGACAGACAGCGTTTCTTTTCATTATGTTTCTGTTTCTCTTTGCCATTTAACATCATATTTTTGATATTTTGTTTAAGGAAGTTTATACTTGGGTTTTTAAATATTTTTTTTTTTTTAATTTTGTATTTAACAATACACTTGACTTGTACTTTCAAAAACAAAATGTTTAAATGATAATTATGTTTATATTGAGTTTTTAATGTTGTTTTTTTTTCTTTTCCAAAAACAAAATGCCATTGAAAAGTTTTGACTTGTACTCGTGTGTGCGTATGTTTTAAGTAGGCTCATTAGGGAAACGAATATAAAAAATACCGGCGGAAAAGTGGGAAAAAAACTTGAAGAAAACATCTGTTCAAGTAATAAACAAATTTAGATGTTATGAGTCATAGTATGCAAAAGATTGTGCAGACAAATAAATGATGTATAATTATTTTTATATTATGGAATGTGCAAATGCTTGTTTAAAAGGACGTAGATTCGAATACAGAGAAGTTATATAGAACTTTGAGTTTCTGATATGAAATGAAATTGATAACTCACAAAACTTTCTTAAAGTTTCTTATTTTCTTAAAAGTTTTGAAGAACTTGTTCAAAGGAAATTAAGTCCGTTAGCTTTCTTAATAGAACAACTTCAAAAAATAATGAATCAAAACTGTGCGTATAAGTTTGGTTTGCAGTCGGGTGTGAAAAAAATTTACATGTATACCTGCCCTTGGGCCTTCCCTTTGGTGGATCTTAGTTACTGGGTGACAAACAAAGAGATTATCAAACGCTTCCGGGTGTGAGACCAACCAGCACACCGAGAAAAAAATTTGAGTGAATAATAATACACTCGGTCATTATTTAGAAGCTGGACCTATTGAGCACACATTCCGTCTGTCACAAACAAATACTGTGTTAACGTGTAGAGACGAAAAACAAATTATTCACTATATCGGGTAGATAAAATACTCTCTAAAATTAACAAGGGAATGAAAAATACACGCAGCAATTAAAAAATATAAATTATTTTTTTTAATGTAAGTTTGCTATATAAGTGTACGAAATATTTTGTATGTTAATTTCTTTGACAACATTGCAACAATAATTCTCGGCAAACTAATTATTTGCATGCGTACGCCGCATACAACACACAAGTAAGCATCACAAATTCATGCATGCGCCAGTTACATACGATACACAAGTTAACATCACAAATTCTCACAGACGGCACGAGATAATTTTCAAAATGTTTAACTGTATTGAAAGGTTTTGAAAGGTTTTGAAAGAAACAATTACCATCTGGAGTGTATTTCATTGAATACTTGTACCCTCACAACACTTTCTCGATTCGAAAGCAATTTAATATCTAATTATTTCAGTCAATACTGAACGAATCGGAATTATTTTTTCAGTCTTGTATATTACTAATATGAGTTTCACAAAACTGAAAAAATAATTTTGATTCGTTCAGTATATACTGTAAGAATTTGAAATAAAATTTAAAAGGCCCCAGGTCTTTTAAGCGTACAACACCTTCCATGTCAATATCCTTCGTAAAAAAGAAATCTATAGCCATAATTCTACCTGTTTTTTATGGTAGGATCAGCGTTCATTGCATTCCATTGCGTTATATATATATTTGTTTCTTTTACTCCTGCAAGGAGCATAGGGCCGCGTTGCGTTGGAACTAGGAAAATAGGTAATGGATTGGAGGATAAAGTATAGAGGGAATAGTGCATATGAACATTCGATTTGAACTTATTCATGTTGAAAGTGAGAAGGAAAACTTCCGCCGGAAAGTTTTTCCACATACGAACAGACCGGCCATAGGGCGAATTTTCCCTGTAATGCGCTGTACGATGCACCGGCAAATCGACTCCAAACATATGAGCTCTTCAGGAAAAATGTGTATTACGAACAAACGTACGAGTTTCGGGAACATAATAACTAAGTTCATCAGAACAAATCCCATCGTTGCAACGATAACACAGGCGAGTACTGCCCACATTACGATGGTGCTCAATGAAGTCCATAGAATTGGATATCCTACTGTCACCAATGAGAACCTTCGACCTCTTTTTTGCGCGGTCCAGAAGCTCCAAAATTGTCCTGGAAGCACCAGCCCACTGATGAGAGTTGTACTTCATTCCTGTTAGGTGGTATAAATAGTAAGGAGATCAGATGGAGTGAGGTATATCTTTCACCTTTTTAAAAAATCGAGGCACTTGATTGCTTTTTTGTTTGTCCATCGAACATCACATTATATTTTCATGCCCGGAACATCAAGAGATTCTTATTCCTCAATTATTGTACTACCCATATATACAGATGAGGCACCTTGGTCCGTCGCGCGATTATGCGTTATCATGCAACATTGAGTCGTCCGGGCATTAAAGTTGAGCCTATTTACATGACCAAGCATATCATTGATGTTTTGCCTCACAGTACAAACATCCGCTACGCTTTGTCTTTAATCAAATGAACACGAATGGCAAAGGTTGCTGTCATCTGCAAAAGAGTAGATAGGGTTGGAAGTTTGACATAGAAGGTTGTTTAGAATAGTAAGAAAACTGAAGTGCAGTAGATGACATTTCTCCAAACTTCGGTTTTGACATACTATGGTAACAATACTTAAACATAGTTAAGTCCTATCATAATGGATCAGGGCTGTGAAGTCGTCAGAAATAGTTCTAACTTCGGTTAGAGTAGCTGCTGAAATTTATCATGTCCGACTCCGATTCTAACTGCGACGACTCCTTCTCTCCTTCTCCTTCTCATTTGACTTTAAACTCTTTTTCAATGCAGTAGCTTTTAAATGGTTAAATATAGCAAGAAAATTAATCTTTAAAAAATTAAAATCGATATTTTACATATTACATCGCCAATTGCAAAGAATTTTTATTTTGTAAGATATAAGAAAATTTTTTATTCCGAAAAAATTTGAAGTCGGAGTAGCGAGTTTTTGTGTGTACCAAATCCGATACAAAAACCTCGACTCTACAGCCCTGGGCTTAAGGAAAGATTT
Source organism: Pollenia angustigena (assembly GCA_930367215.1). NCBI lineage: Eukaryota > Metazoa > Arthropoda > Insecta > Diptera > Polleniidae > Pollenia > Pollenia angustigena. Next base: position 178,346,268 of record OV884057.1, on the reverse strand, counting down.
TAGTACTTAATTCAAGTTGTTGTGAAAAAGGTCAACAAAGAAAGACAAAAAAACATTTACTTCGGACTTTGAGAAGAATTCTTGACAAAAAGTACGAAAAAACAGATGCAAGGAAAAACATGTAAATCAATTAAAATAGATAATCATTCAAAGCAAATTTCGATCTACCAAAAGTTAAATACAATTTGGTTTAAAGATTGATGTCTGACTATTGACTATCAGCAGTCGTAAATGGGTGTGAGTGTTAAACGGCAAAACCTTTTGAAGAGATTAAAGCTACGGTCACACTTATTAAATATTTGACCAAATAAGCGTAACCGCTACTTTTGTTAATAGTCAGGGAGATTTAACATGGTCTAAATATCACAAAATAAACACATTATACTTCTAGACATAGCAAAAGACTATTATTTGCAAGATGTGGTACTATAATCCAAATAAATATTGGAATTAAAGGAAATGATTATTTAGTTTGCTTGTTGGTCCCGTTTTTCCGTCAAATATTTGACAAGTGCGACCGTAGCTTAAGTGGATACAATCGAAACATGTCAGGGCAGTCAAAAATGAAGAATTACACTACGTGACAAAATTTCAACAAAGTCGTGACCAAATGAATCTGGCAGCTAATCTATATGTAAAATTGTCCGCTGAATCCGAATATGAAGTCAGAATTGTCAAAAGTAGAGATATTCCAAAATAACCGTTATTTGTGTTTTTAAAAAAGAGGATGTGACTGAAATCCAAATATCTTCAAAAATTCTTTTTAGTGAAAGGTTATAAAATTTCTAAAATAACCATGGATTGCTTGTGAAGATTGGTCAAGAGATGACAGAGTTACAGGGGACAAAAGTTCAAGCTTCATTGAAAATTTTATGATTTTGTTCAATTTTGTTCTTTTCAAGTTATTTTTTTTAAACCAATGATTTAAAAATCCTAATGTTTCATTGCATGCGACATTAGATTATTTTAATATGAACATTTTGAGAACAAAGCTACAGAAGATTTAGTAAGTTAACCCACATAGAAATTTAATAGTTTCAAGCAATTTTTAATATTTATTGTTACTAAAAATTTAGCTTTGTATATTAATTTGTTGTGGGTTAGTTCAATTAATCTTCTGTAACTTTATCATTTTTGCACCGATCCGGATCCTATTAGGCACAAAATGTTCGTATTGAAATAGGCTAAAATGTTATTTTTTGGATATTTGCATTTCAGTCACAGCATCTTTTTTAAAAACACAAATAACGGTTATTTTGGAATATCTCAAAAACTGCTCTACTTTTGACAATTCTGACTTCATATTCAAATTCAGCGGAAAATTTTACATAAAGATTAGGTGTCAAATTAATTTGGTCAAAAAATTGTCACGTAGTGTTATCAATAAATTTTAATAAATTTCATGTTGTAAAATTCCTTTCCCTTCATAAAAATTGTTTAATGAAAATTTAATTTGATGAACTTATAAAAAGTGTCAAAATTTGGATTAAAAACCATAAACAGTTCAACTATTATTACTAAATGCCAGCCATAGATAGACTGGCTAAAAAAGTGTTACATGGCTAAAAAAGCTGAAAATGTCTTAATTGGCAACACTGACTAAAAGTATAAACTTTTATTTTTCCACAACAATCAAGCGATTAGGAAAAATTAAGTGTCATTAAGAAGAAAATCTTGTAAACACACACAAGCAAACTCGTCATTAAATTATATTTATTTTTGTTTAGCATAAAAAAATAAATTTAAAAAATTCCACACACACAATGAAGCATACAAAAATTTGTATATGTGTGTATAAAAATAATACCAATGAAATTAGTTAATTCACTTAAATTTATGTTTATTTCATTTAATTAAAAGATATTTAAAATTAGCCAAAAAATTTAAAATATTTATTTGGATTTATGAATTTGCTTAATTGTTCTGGCAATTTTTTATCAACCTTTCATCAGTTTTATTAGATAAAAAGAAAATATTTTTAATATACGGACAAACCGACAGATATAGAAATAAATATTTCAAAATCTTAAAGGAATATATATGTACATACATACATACATCTTTTGTATTCTTTCGGAAAATAGAAAAATAAACGTTTTTCTAGCAAAAGCCAACTAAAATATTTGAAGAAAAATATTTGAATAAAACAACAGATGTCAACTTAATAAAACAGCAGATATAATCAACGACACAGAGACATCGCATAAGACATTTTTTTTTTTAATTTATTTGAAATTTGTGTGTTTCTGTGTGTGTATGTATCTGTAAGATATTTAATGATGTTCTCGTTTTATTTCGTTAATTTTCCTAAATATATTTTATATGATTTTAATTTTCTATTAACTTTTTTTTCTTTGAAATTTTTATTGGATTAAGAAGATTTTTGTCGTTGAAGCAGCAACCGGCAGCTTCACGGAATGTAGGAAATTGTTAGCATGTGTTAATTGGCCCATTTGTTAGACATAAATTTTGAATTGAAGATGCTGAGGACGATATTTCTTCGTTGGTTTGCTAGAATTATTTATATTCCCGAGATCAATTTTGTGTCTTTAGTTTGTGGTAGAAATATTTTAAAAATTTATACCAACGTGTGTTAAATTTTTTTTTTTTTTTTTTTTGATTTGAGGTCATATGATGAAATGTATTTCGTTGTATTTTTTATATTTTTTTTTGTTGATTTGTAAAAAATTTAGAGAAAAGTTATTTATTGGTTTTAAAGTGAAAAATATTTGTGTGAAAACATAAATTAGTCGTTGCTGACATGATGATGTCACAGCAGTAGAAATTCATTCACTGGTAATCTAAGAATTATATATGTCAAAGCTTATGTTAGGGTGAATAGAAAATTTTTAGCCATTTACTTTAGCTTATCTAGAGTATCTTTGGTACGATTTATAGAAATAAAAAAATCTATCAGAATTTTTTTTTACTCTACTTTTCATATTAGGATTTTTCTAACATTTCAAACTGTTTTCCAGCTGTTTAATGAACTAATTTAATTATCTTGAAAGTTATAGAACTATAAATCTACTTTAGTGATTTACAGACAATTTCACCAAGTTTCATTGTAATTCAGTTTTACTTTAACTACCAGTTAAACATATTTGCACAGTTATAGTGATAGTTTATTATAACTGAACTTGGTGATATTGGGCGTTAAAATTTCGGACCACTGAAATGCGCATAGGAATAGCTTATCCCTTCAACAATAAATTTTAGTGTTTTTATCAAGAATAAAAATTGGGAATTTAGCACGATAACAAAATCTTGTAAATTAAAAATTTTGTATTCCCAAAAAAAATTACTTTGATAATAAACTGCCAAGTGCACGGCTATAAAAACTAAACTGGCAACATGCTTTATTTGCTTTGGTATTGTTACAAGCAGTGATGCCAACTTTTTGAGAGGAAAAAGCACTTTAAAATTTAAAAAAGCACTATTACGAGCAAAAAAAGCGAAAAAAAGCACTAAGCCATTTTTACAATTTAATTAAACACAAAACAAGTTGCATTCGTCTGTGCCGAATATTATATACCTCCAAAATTAAAATTATATTTGTATATAAACATTTTTTAATGTATTATTATTAATAATATCATCCAAATCATTTGGAGTTTACAATGGCCATACAACCGTTTTAAAGTAATACAGTGCGAGCTCGATTTTGGGAACTCGAAAAAATCTGGCCTGTTGCAATGACCGACCATTGTTTATAAAACTTAATGACAGCATATATTTTAATAAACATCCTTATATTTTATCGTTTAAATCTAAACGAAAATCTAAATTAAAATTGTACAAAGTTAAATAAAACAATTGGCTTATGATATTATCCAATTATTTTAACATATCGTCGTTCCGGAGTTATCTTGTCGTATATCACAAAATCGAAAAAAATGAGATAACACCGTTACCTGTGGTCAATTTAACAGATCTATCGATCTGCGCAATCCTCACGTATCTATCTCTTATCACCAAATTTGTTCCAAATTCATAGAATCAAGGAACCCATTGTTGATTTTGCAACTATTACCAAAATGATTATATTGATTACGAAAAATTGTTAAAATTTAATATTTTTAATATTTTTTTCTCAATAAATGATATTTTTAAATTTAATTAATTGATTAATTTCGACACTTCGTCAGCTCAGAATTGGTTCGGCGCATATGCCAAAAAGTCGGAGTGGAGAAAAACGACAAAGAAGATTTACATGAAGATTTCTCAAAATGTACCCGATAGAATTTTTTTATATTTTTACCACTGCTTCCGGTATAAGTTTTGAAGAAAAATGCAAATTTTTGCGCACTTTCATGAATAAAGTTAGAATTTAATAGTATTTTTTTGAAAATTAAAAATATTGTTTTGTGCCGCATACACCACTTTTCTAAAAAAAAAAAAAAAAAAAATTGCTTTTTGTGCTGCATACGTATACTTATTGCTGTGTATTGAGTAACTTGTTGTTGAGATGAATTTTTTTTATAGTTTTTTTATTTGATTTTACTTTACAAAAACAGAAAAAACAGTTCTACTGTTATGAAAAGTTACATAAAAAGCCACATATTAAACAACTTAAATAATGCAAAAAAACTTAATATTGAGTAAATGTTTATAATAAGCTTTATCAACACGTGGAAGAAATATAAGCAAGTCTTTTATGTCTCTATTTTTATCGCTGGAAATAAATGATGGTTTCAATATTTTCAAAACATTCGTCAACAAATTCTCAGGTGTTTTCAAACAATTTTTTGATGCAGACTTAACCAAAATTGCATTTTTATATTTTTCCTCTCTGGTAGAAGTTTTTTAATTGTATATACATAAATCAATATTTTAACTGTATTTAAATTTAGCAAAAGGGACTTTTCGAAAGTCCATTTTATTTGCTTCCAACGAGTATGTGCGAAAATTTTCCGGAAGCATTTCCATAACTTTAAGTTTTGTTTTATTATTTGGCATTGTTTTAAGCAAATTTAGTAAATGAAGAGGACTATGAATTTCAATATTCTTTAAGTACCGGTCAATAACACCATGGACACAGTCCACTTCTTGAATTAAAGAATGTTCTGGTTCTGAAGACTTTTGTATTACGGCATCAATATTATTTTGTTTAAAGAACATTTTGATTGCGGTTGCGTTAATTTGATTTTTATTTTGAGGTACGCAAGAATCGCTCCATAATGTCAAAGTTTTAATTAGTGGATAATCTTTTATTAATTCATTTAAAATTTTAATTAAAGCACTAGCAATATCGTTACCACTCCGACCGCTATGAGCTTCAGTCCACAAGGCACAATAAGTAAAAGTTGGTATATTTGGCATAATAATGGTTGCTGTTAGATTGTACATATTCAATTTTCGTTTGTAGTAAAATGTTGAAGCATTTCCCTTAGGTAGGCTAAAAACACTTTGCATATCATAGCAAACCGTACACTTGGTTGGGTCCATTATTTTATAAAACTATTTTTCACAAATTAATTTTCTTTTGCTTTAACTATATTTTTTCTTACGGCAATGAGCAAAGCAACAGCAACATTTATTTTGTACGTTTTTGTATGAAGAATTTGCTGCAATCGCCAAACAATGGTTTGTAGAGCAAAACAGTACTTAAAAATTTTTTAAACAGTTGATATGCAGCAAAATTTATGCTTTATATCTCAGAAACCATAAAAATTTTCGCGAAACAGGTTTTTGATTTAGAAAGAGGGTATTAAAAAAATATATTCCTCTTGCCAAACTCATTTTTTTTTAAAAATGGTCGGTAGGTCAAACCAGTAATGAGCTGACGACTTTCCAACAACAATTTCACAAGTTTGAATTATTTTGTTTTAAACGAAATATTTTTTTGTTATTTAGTTAATTTTTTAATTCAAAATTTATTTGAAAACAACTCAAATGTTAATTAAATCAAAATTATATTTTTAATTTTCATTCAACAAAAAAAATAATTGAATCAATTATCACATTAATTAAATTTAAATACTTTTTAAATTATTTTTTTGATTGATAAAAAACTACTAATAATTTTTTCTGTGTAATGAGATACTACGAAGCCATTTTGTTGTATATCCACTTTTGCGAAAAATTTAATGCGTTATAATATCGTATGTAGCATAATTGTGGATATCCGACAAAAAACGTATGAAAACTTTCAATTAAAAAAATCTTGCGTTATCTTGTTGTATGTGAGCAAAGTATATTAGGCATGTTACAAAAATAAGACTATGTTATTCAATTTACTGTTATTTTAAAATTTTTCGTTTTATATGTAAAGATATTTTTCGGACGTAGTACACAACGCTTTTTATATTGATGGTATTATTGCTATGTATGTTGCCTAAATTCACTTAATTGTTAAGCAATTAAAGGCTAAATATTCAGGGTGGTCTAACCATAATGCACAATGTTAATTGTTAATTAAACAAAAAGTATTTAGAGAATTATCTGAATATTTTTTATTATAGAAGTATCTATGACAACTGTGTGTGTGACAAAATATCGGCCAAACGCTCGTCGTGGCTTCGGTAGCATACCTCTGTCCTATGGTCCATATTTTCAATGGCTCTGATACATAATTGAGGTTCAATGAAATTAATGTGTCAAATTATCTAATCCTTTAGCTCTTGAATTTTTCTTGGCTTATTGACGTACACTTTTTATTTTAAATATTACCAAAGAAAGAAGGCCAACGGTGTTAAATCATATGATCGTGATGGCCAATTAACATGGCCATTGAATTTCTCGTGCAGAAGAGCCATTGTTTCTTTGGCCGTGGGACACATTCTTTTGAAACTACTTTTCGTTCACGTCCATATCCTCAATTTCTGGCATAAAAAATCCGTTATACATTCATACTTTCCGAATTTTTGCAATTTTCGCGTTTAAAAAATCAATTAAAAAAAAACTAATAAAATTTGTACCTATAACTTTTTTAAATTTGCTTTTTTCTTAAATGCATTTAATAAATATTTTTAGAATTCCATTTAAAATTTCTTTAGGCTAAACCATAATATGCATAGCCTTGCTTAACTTACTATCAAAAATTAGCAAAAAGTCTCTCAAATGTATTTTAGAAAACAAAAACAAAATAAAAAAAAACGGAATGTGCGATTAGATTCGCACCTTGCTTAAGCAAATGACAGTTTCATTTAACTTAGCAAAAAGTTTCCTTAAGTTCAATATGAATTGCCTCATTCAATTTACATGTATTCGCTCATTAGCTTAAGCCAACTTAAGCACATTGTGGTTGGGCCTTAAAACTTTAATTTGAGTCGTCGCTAAATTTGTTGTTGGCTAAAACAGAGACGATTCTACTCGAGGTCGACTTAAAAGCGATTATTTTCAATAACTTCTAAGAAAATACAATTACTGTTCCGGTGTCGTCGACTTGTGTCGACATCGACTTTCATAATAGAGGTGATAATTAGTCGACTGTAACCCAAGATCTCGCAAATACCTACTTCTGTTTTTACGCGAATTTGATCTAACGCGATTCCAAAAAAAATTTAATTTAACGAGGTTTAAAAATTAGTGTATTTTTTATCGGAAAATCGTTGTTTGTACTGCATTTTGAGTATTTTAAATTAGATACACAGTTGGCAGCACATCAAATCACAATCAAAACAGGGGAACCGCATATATCGGTCCAGAAAGATAAGAAATTCAACAAGCGCTTAATAATATTAAAATCAAGGGTAAAATAACATCTGCTCAAGAGCCAGCAGCTTAAGATTTTCCCGTATATCGAAGATGTTGGTTGGCCTTTGCTGGAAAAGAATGACGTCAAGTCGAACATATGTTGCTATAACCCAGAGAACAGCTATTTTTAGAGAAGCAAAAGATCTTGTGACATTTTTATTCTGCTCTTATGCTTCAAGAAATCGGAGCTCTACAACCACGGTCGATGAAAGGCGAAAATATGGACTTATACCCGTTCACTGGGCCGCTTATAAAAAGGCCTGGGTAACAACTGAGCTTTCTACCGAATGATTTTATTAATACTTTGTAGCGTAAAGTTGGCACTTTACATACATACATACTGGATCAAGGAATTATTTCAACTTTCATACTATGTGAAACAGACATTTAGGTACCAGATAATTTAAAGAGTGACGCGTCAATGCCGTTAAGTACCAAATTTTATATGCCATAAGAAAAACAATCCAAAAACGCGTTAACTTTAAAACCATATTCATTTAAATTAATTATATTTTTTAACAAAATTTTTTTCCATTAAACCTCCAAAAAACAACTAATAAACAGTTTTAATTTACAATTTTCAAATGCAATAAAAATAAATTTTATAAAAATCACCTGCTCGACTCATTTGAAAACCTTCAAAAAGACAAAAACTTTTTTCGTAGAATTAAATATAATAAATTTGATAAAAGATCATTAAAATCCTGACAGATAATTTAAGATCCTTAATCATACATACATTAAAAAAAAAAAAAAAAACAAAATGTTAACATAAAATTAACATATAAATTTATAACATCAATAACTAATTCGCCAACTCAGCAACATTGCTCATGGACGATCTACAGAGAAAAGTTCATGTTTCGGGTTGAAATTAAAAGAACGTTTAAGACAAAATGTTAAAATTCATTAATACCTAAAAAGAGAATAACAATTTTTAAATTTAACTTTCAACATTTAAAAAATGAAGACTGTTTTAAATGCGAACTACTACGACAGCAGCGATAAAACTCGAATGTGGAGCTTGAGCGCGGTGCTCAAGCAAAAGTAGTTTTTAATTAAAGTCATAAAACATTTTTATAACGAGTCAAAGCTGGGCTGTTCGCCAATTGTTGAAGATGGTATAATGTGAGAATTAGGGTGGTCAGATTGTTGTAATGGAAATTTGATTTTATTGTAAGTCTCTAACCCCAACTACAGTTGATTTATAAAGTCGACTAGTATTTCCAAGCTTTATTGACTTTTACAGCATTTGGGAAGTATGTATATTAATTTTTTTCATACTTCTACTTTTCAGGATGTTTTGATCTTCTGCTAAAATTTGAAATAATCTGTGAAGGAACCAAATTTTAAAACTTAAAATTAAGGGAGAGCATAAATATTCAGACAGAGTCATCCTAGTAGAAGGGTATATCGGCTGTTAGAAACTTTGTATGCATTTGGATTTGAGAGAGGTGCCTTGCGAAATTCTGTCTTTACTAGTGAAACTTCTATCGTTTCAAAAAATTATTTGTACTCTTCTGCGACCTCTATACAATGTAGGAGTAATTTTTTCGGGGTCATACGAATTACTGTGAACGAAGAATATAACAACGTATCTTCACGCACTTTAAAATATATTGTGTAAGATAAAAATAGTTACAGAAATATCGGTAAGAGTGGGACTGAAAATAAACACAAGATATACAAAAACGATGTGCATCAATGCTGCATATACAGCACAAAAGGATAGAAAATGTAACATCCGTCGTGTACCTGAGTTGTACATAGAAAAAAATAAAAATTGATTTTAATTAAAAATGTTTGATATTAATTAAAAAATTAATCAAACTGGCACCAGTTAACACATTAATTGTATCAAATTAACTTTTTATTCACTTGATTAAACGTTTAGTTCACTTGATTAAACGTTTAATTCACTTGATCAAATTTTTAATTAAAACTGATTTTATTTTAATGCTTTAATGCTTAATTGGTGAACAATTTTGAAAAAAATATTTTGTGCACTATTACCATAACAGTTGCTTCATCTCAAAATATAAAGTGCAGACTGGACAAGTCAAGACAGGCCTTTGTAACCCTAAAATTCGTGAGGCGTTCCTCCCAGCTGTCGACTAACAGAAAGCTTAAATAATTTTAAATATAAAATTAAATTTTTTTGCACCATTGCTTGCCACAAAACAGCTCATTGTTTAAATCACCTTTTACTTTAAATTATTTCCCTTTATTTAATACTAGATGACCCGTGCGAATATTTCGCACCGTTAGTTGTCATTTTTGTAACATAAAATTAAAATAATTAATAGAAATTTTAGTAACTTCAATACATTTTATTAAAAGTATAAAAATATTAGAAATCATAATATACATCATACATATTTACATACATACATACATACATATGTTTAAATGCTTTTATAAAACTTCTTTGAATACAATGTTAGAGGTAATGACATGATCATCGTTAACTTTTTGCCCGTACGAATCCTTTATCAATGAAAATATTAATTTTTCAATTTCTAATTATTTTTCGTCATTAGTGTTAGAAATAAGCTTTAAAATGAGATATCATTCATTAAATTTGATGCGGTGCTATGGGAGATATTTGCAACCGACAAAAAAAAGTGCTTTAGAAATAATATATATGATTTTTTCTCTGTTGAAAGCAAAACGCAACAAAAGTGCCGCAGCACTATCGGCGTCTGCATTAATTAAAAACAAAGTCAAAATTAAAAATTAATGTTTGTATGGAGTACCTTCTGTTGTTTAATGCCAATGAATAAGCGGAAACAATGTGTGTTTTTGCCAAGCATTTTGAGTGGATTTATTATGACCTTTAGAATATTCAACTCCATCGTGAAATCTGTACTGCTCTATGGTAGCGAATCTTGGAATGCTGCACCATAAGACACCAATATTGAATATTTGGCACAAGAAATAGAAAGCGCTGATCTATGGCGCACGATCTTTAAAATTTCCATTCCTACACAGGTTTGTAGGCGGAAATGGCGCTGGATTGGGCACACAGTTAGGCAATTACCCAAAGACATCACCAAAACTGGCATCGATTGAAACCCCAAGGCGAGAGACGCTTTGGCAGATCTGCCTACATGGAGGATGTAGCTCGATTTCGAAATCAGAACTTCAGAACACAGTTGGAGTTAAATAAGGCGTATGAGAAATGAAAAAGGCGATTGGAACAACTTTGTTGCGGCCTTACTGCCTGTTCATCTATTTGCGAACGAAGGCTTAGATCGCTTAACTTACATTTAAAGCAAAAACAAATAATAAAATTTTGTTTTTGTTTTACATGTAAGTTAAGCGATCGAAGTCTTCGTTCGTAAATAGATGAACAGGCAGTTATTAGGTTCCTTATAAGAATTACAGGAAACAATAAATATATGTTTAAGAGCTAAGTAATTTACTGCTTGCCAGCCAATATAGAAATGCTGCATTACCGAGGCTTCCACCGATTTTATATTTACAGAAGTTAACCTTTTTCGCGAAACCCGAAACTAATCTTGGTAAAAAAGTTTAGGCTGGCAGCAAAATGGCCATAAGTAAAATCAACCAGAGCAATGTGGGAAAAATTGCCCAAAAAATCGTCCAATGTATGGAATTTGTATCCAAAAATAGTGAGAAATGGCCAAAAAAAATAATTAAAAATTGTATTTTAAAATTCGTAAATAAAATAAATTTTAAACATACATACTTATTTGTGTTGGGGTCATAAGCCCAAAACTAAAAATTCCGAATTTGAAAATCCCGCATTTTAAAATCCAGAATCGTTAACTAAAACTGCTCTGCATAGCCAGTGTTCTGCCAAAAGCTTGCTATGCAAAGAAGCTGTAATTATTCGTTAGCCGGTGTTTGTTATAACATAAAGGAAAAAGTCCTTGCTTTGAAGAGAACTTTTAGCTAGCGAAACTGGTGATTGTTTTACCATAGATGGGAAAGTCATTGCGCCCCTTACGAAAGCCGGCTATGCAGCCAAGCTTTAGTCAACGATTCGGGATTCAGATGAATAATGAAATATCAATTACATACTGATCTTGCAGCCGCTATTTTTAACTATCTCATTGATGAATTTGTGAAAATAAGATAACGAAAAATTTTTCTAAAACACGATCAAAATAACATGATATTGGTGATATTTCTTAGGCAAATTCACCCTAAATTTCTTTGGAAAATTTTTGCTCTATTTTTTACGCATTGATTTGGGCGATTTTTCTTATAGTCATTTCGGTGACAGCCATAAATAAGTGCTTTAAAAAAACTGTTTTATCAAACTGACCAGATTTGAAAATATAGCTTACAAAAAAAAACAATACTTATCCCTCAGTTTTTCTATATCACTTCATTTCGCGTTTTTAAGCGCAATTAAATTTTAAATGAAAATCCAACTGTCAATCACTTGGAAAAGTTTCGATTGCACCCACACCCGTTAATCGAGATGCCAGATTTGTTGCTTAAATACTTGGTACTGTTCTCAGATGCAATGTGTAAAAATGCGCAAAATCAGTCCACGGGTTCAAAGATTGTGATCACATTTCTAAAATTTTTATACAATTTCATATATTATTATTATTATAGAGCAACAATATCAATATGAAATTTTATTAAAATTTAAGAAATGTGGATAACACCAAAACAGTATGGTCACCTTTTTATTTTTTGAATGTGAAACGATTTAATATTTTGTAAATCATCAATTGTCAGCATACTTTTTGGAAAAATTTCAGTTCACTAGCCATACCTTGTACCTTTCTCTTTCTCTTGTTTAAGCTTCTACAACTTCTTAATTTTTATTATCTTTCAAAAAGAAATGTTTATTATCTTCCAAAAAAAAGGGTAAACTGCAGATGATATTAATTACATTCATTATTCGCCTGCCAAACTTAAATTGTTTACATATTTTTTCTCAAGCTAAATTCAAAACTGTTTTTACTGTAAAAACTCCACCCAAAATAAAATGTTTGTGTGGGGCTCCAAAAAAAGTCATGGTAAATTATGCTGGCATAAAAAAACAGGACCAAACGACCGACCGACTGACAACAACAAAACATCGTCAACGTTTGTCATCATCGTTTCTCCATGCACAAGGTGTTCACTTGTGTTCACTTTCAATTGAATTTTATCCATATAATATCATAAAGGAATGTGTCTGACTTCTTGCACAGCCTTCTGCTTGTAGCAGGTCGTCTGCAAACAGATAACATTTGCATGCTACCACATTTAGTAGTGGTACAAATGCACAAAAGCGGGCAACAAATGCCGCTGAAAATATGATCAATGGCTGGTATAATACACTACCATTAATACTCGTTCGTTGTATTTCTTTTTGGGAAAACTTTTGGCGCATATTTTTATTTTTCGTATATATTTGGCTCGATCTGTTGCTTTCGTAATCTTTAACCGTTTAATTATGACAAGTGTCTGCATGCAGCAAGGTGCATATAGGAATGGCATGCACCTTAAGAGACATTCCACCACCACCGAATGCATGAATACAAAATGCACTAAACTGACTGAGTTTATGGTGGCACAGTTTGTCGCACAAGTGCTAAAGGGCGCGCAATTGTTTGCCCTTTATGTAATATTATCTTTAATCGACATTTGTTTATAACCAGAGGGAGTTTTTCTGTAAAAAATTTCTTTCTTTCTCTCTCGCTCTTTCTTTCACTTTTGCCTTTGACTTTGCTTATAATTATGTGTCAGTAACTTAAGGTATAACAACAATAAATGCCCGTGTTAACAGACGTTGCACATGCGCACCAGTTTGTTTTATTACGACCTGGGCATATGTTTCCAATTGTTTTGTGTTTTTGACACTAATTGAAATGTATGAAATTTCAGTAATAAATATAACTTTTCCCCTCAAAGAATTGCACGTAAAAATAACAATATGAAATTAAAGTTGCACCCCTTAAAATGTAGGGCGGTATATTTATTGATATTTTGTCATAATGAAAATTAAATAATTTGTCAAGCGACGATCACAGGTGGAATGTATTTGTATGAAACGCTTATGGAGATAAAATTGTTTAGGACTGTTTTAAGAAACATGAACTATTTTTACGGTAATTGCAAAATACATTAAATTGATCACGACTTATTTTAATCACACAACCTTTACATCAGTTCCGATTTTATTTTGCGAACAATTTAGGTGGACTGTTATGTAATTCGATTGGAATCGAAAAGGCATTCGAAAATAATTTCCAATTCGGAAAACAAATCGTATTATGTACTGCGTTCGAAAGTTCCGCATCAAGTTGAATTCCACTACAGATGGTGGCAGTACTACAACAATGCAAAAACCACAGAGGTTTTTGCATTGCATTGTTTTTGGTCCGAAATGTCAACCATTTCTAATAAAACACTAAGAAATCAGAACAATACGGTTCGAAAAATTTCAAAATTTGCCACCACCTTGTACTGCATTAGAGGGTCCCAAAATAAAAAAAGTTAATTTTTTACACATACCATCTAATTATTTTCGAATGGTGTCAAAACAATTGCAGACACATTTTGAAGCACCTAGGACTACGGTAACCCGTGCGGACTTTCATCGCCAAGTAGTCAGTATTTGCAAGCTATGAATCCAATATGCAAGAGGAAAAACTTCTTACAAATTTTGGTAATTTTGTTTGAAAAAATTAATTAAAACTAACATATGCTTAAGTATGCGTAACTTTAAGTAACATTAGTGGTATTCACACCGAGCTTGTTAATTTGTTACTCGGTAGTTTGTTAATTAGTTAAAGTTACCAACTGTGAACGGCCCCCTTTTTAAAACTTTGTTAGTCTGGTAACTTTAAAATAAAAAAATCATTTAATAAGCATACTTACTCTCAATGTACACGAATGTTGCCAAAACAAAAATATTTTTTTAGAAATTGTATCACAAATGACTTTTTTATTATATTTTTAGAAACTGCAACAGCTGATTGTGAGTTACCAACTAACAACTATTTTATCAGGGGTGCCGTGTCGTTAATTTGTTAAATGTTAATCCGGTAGCGCGTTAAATATACAAAAACAAAATGCGTGTAAAAAAGTAACGATTAACGACTAACAAACTAACAAGCTCGGTGTGAATACCACTATTATGTTTTTAATATCGTCCTCTTAAGCCTGGTACTCTGTTCAACATTTCACGTGAAATGCTGTCAAAACGCATATGAAAAAAACTTGTGCGGAAAATCCATGAAATAATGTTGGTAGAGTTGTATGTACTCTGTTCATTTTGTGAAAAAGTTCCGAAATGTTTCTGGCAATATTTTTTTACAACTGCGAAATAATATAAGCTGAACTTATTTCACGTGGAATTTTAAGCAAATGCAAAAAAGTATGAACTGATTATTAAATAAGAAAAAAAAATTAAAATAACACAACCGGTAACAGTTTTTATCCATATTTACTTTCTTTTTTATTAAATTTTTATTATTTTTATTAAAATTAGAATTTTTTTAGTAAATTACATGTGGGGTTTGTTTACATACACAAAAAAAATGTCGCATACTTTGCAGGAATAAAAACGTCAAATCGCACAAACTCGGATGATAGGAAACATTTCTACATGTCAAAATTTTCGTGTGAAATAATTAATGTTGTTCAACATTTTTCGCAAATTTGAACAGAGTACTAGGCTTTAAATAAAAAAATTCCGTAACTGACAAAAAACAATATTATTCTCATTTTGATTGCATGCACGCATGGTTTGATGAGATGGAAGAAAAGCAAATCCATTAGGATTTTTGCTGTCTCTCCGAATTTTACTAACACATACATAAATTTGATTCAAGCGGTTTGATGTGTAGCCGAGACGCTTTTTGTGCAATCAGGGTTACCGTTAGGAATTTTTGAAAAGTCGCACAAAAGGTTGTTTTATAAAAATAAAGTCGCACAAAAAAGTCGTTTCAGAAAATAAAAGTCGCACATCTTTTTTTTAACGTTTTTTATTAATAAAAAGCATAACAAAACAATTGAAACAAAAAGCTTATTGCAGAATTCATTTTTATCATATTTCATAACAATGTACATGTTTGTCCAAGTTTTCATGTATAGTGAAAACATTTACTTAAGTTTAATAAGTTTGTCGTATGCTGCCAATGTCAAAGGAGTAGAATTTCTGTTTAAAAACAAGCCAAAAAAGTTAAGGTTAATATATTTTTGACAAAATTTAAACTTGTCCAATTAAAGCCCCTTGAAAATTTTACTTTAATTCCGTTCGTTTGATCTTGGCGCAATATTTCTTTTTCTTAACATACCTACATAAATACTACTTTTTTGAAATTTCTATATTTAGAAATAAGTTCATCACAGGGAATCCAGTCTTCTATCACTCAGTTTAGATGAGGGCTTTTACGACGTCGCTTTGTCGACGTCTCTTTTGGTTTGTGGGTGAGCGGTGTAGAAAAGAAAGAGGAGTTAACAAAATGACTCGTTTTGTATTTTGCATGTCGTTTTTTACATTTCTCTTTTAACTTTTTCTGTTTACGTTTTATTCTTTTTCTTACTTTGAAGTGTGTGGTTGAAAATACAGTGAGACCTCGATTATCGATAATTGACGGGATCGGCAGAATTCTTGATTATTTATTTTTTTGGTGTGTTTCTTATTTTATGTAAATATATAACGTTTTATTATGCAAACATGAGGAAAAAAGTAAATTTGGCAGAACGTGCTTCCACACCGTTAAGATATTCTCTTTCTTCGTTTATTTAAATTTCTTTTGATTGTTCAAAATTTAACGAAAAAAAGATAATTTGTTTATAATTTCGGATAATAGAGGCAATTTAAATCAGTGCAAAAAAATGTTTGTTTTCCATTTTATTGAAGCTGCCGGTTAATCGAATGACGGGTAATCAAGGCCATACTGTAAATAAAAAAAAAGACATGCAACCAAAAATCATCGTATGAACGCAAAGAGATTTTGGAAGTTGCTTTAAAAGGGAATCAAGATAAAACGACGTCGTAAAAGCCCTCATGTGAATTGAGTGTATATCTTTGTCTATTAAATTTAAAGATGACAGCATTGAATTGCATGTTTTTACATTGCTTTGCTAGTGTTTACTAAAGGTCTGCATGACTACATTTAAAAGGCATATGAATACATTCATTTGTTTTTTAAGTAGGTAAAGTTAAATACAACAAACGATTTAAGTACGCAGTGCTTTACATTTTATGTTAAAAAAACAAATGAATGAACACACAAGGCGAAATAGAAGAAAACAACTGTATCAAGGCGAATTCAACAAGGTAAACTCAACTCGTCAGCCGTTCATCAGCTGTCTCCACGGCGAATTAAAAAATAATAGGGAAACGTCAAAATATAATTTTGTTTATGTTTTGCGCCAAAATAACCGAAAAAATTTCTTAGAAAAACTGCGAATAAATAAAGTGAATTTAATAATCTCTTTATTAACCCAAACAAAATTTGTATTTTGTTTTTCAATCAATTTTTGCCTTGTCAGCATTTTTGACAACCGCCTATTAAATTGCAAAAAAATACATGGGGCTTTTTGTAGTTGTAGAGTTGCACTTACCTTGTTGAATTCGCCTTGAACTGTATTTAAACAGAAAAAAAATACTACCACATTCAAATAAAACAGACATAATAAAATGTGTATAAGTTTCGAATATAATATTATTTGAATGTTTTACTCATTACATGAATACATTAATATTATTACTAGTAACTTTTGTTATGGAAATCGAAAACATAAAACGCAAGAATTTTAAAGTCCTTTTTAATATAATTTTAATCCAATTTTTATTATTTTTGTTTCAAATTCTGTTTAATAGAGATATATTTGTAATGAGAATAAACATAAGTACTAATTTTACTATGTAGTATTTCTTGCACACAGTCTAACTGTTACCATATACTTGCGTGTGTTTGCATTTGCAAATTGAGTAAATAAATATTCAAAGAAAAGAGTGAATAGAATGTGTGCCTTTGTTATGATAAAGTAAAACACAGACTACACTCTCTTTTATATTTTAACTCTTAAACTCTGTAAACCACTCTTTAACTATTTAAATATTTGAATGAATATTGGAATGCTTGTGTGTAATAAACAAATGAATGTATTCTTGCAGCTCTTTAGTGTTTACGATTCGAAAACTACAGGTGGTGCTAAGACTACAACAATCCAAAACCAACAGAAACAACAGAGGTTTTTTGCATTGCATTGCTAACAAAACACTGACAAATTAAAACAAATTGGTCCGAACTGTCAAAACTTGCCACCACCTTGAACTGAATTCGCCTCAAATACGTTGTATACATGACAAGCAAGGCGAATTCAACAAGGTAAACTCAACTCGTCAGCCGTTCATCAGCTGTCTCCACGGCGAATTAAAAAAAATAGGGAAACGTCAAAGTATAATTTTGTTTATGTTTTGCTCCAAAATAACCGAAAAAATTTCTCAGAAAAACTGCGAATAATTAAAGTGAATTTAATAATCACTTTTATTACCCAAACAAAATTTTTATTTCGTTTTTCAATAAATTTTTGCCTTGTTAGCATTTTTGACAGCCGCCTATTAAATTGCAAAAAAATACATGGGGCTTTTTGTAGTTGTAGAGTTGCACTTACCTTGTTAAATTCGCCTTGATGACAAGGTTGCAAAAATGTAATAAAAGTGTTGCCAAATGAACAATAATTTATGAATTGTTTTTAAATTTTGACGAGGCTATTTTGACGAATTTTTTTTTTTGATACAAATAATAAGAAAATTGAATGTTTTGTAAGAATCTTAACAAAAAGGGTAAAAAGTAGCAGAAAAATTAAAATAGTCGCAAAAGTCGGTGATAAAAAAAAGTCTCACAAAAAGTCGCAGACCGCTGAAAAAGGGTCAAATTGCGACTTTAGTCGGGCGAACGGTAACACTGTGTGCAATGCAACTCTTAAAGTATTCACTCTCCACTTCGAACGGAACAGCGAAAAAAGCGTTCGGAATCTATAAAGGCTAATCTTCAGAAAAAAGTACCGGAAATTGTAACTGTTAAAAAGAATCGTACCAGCCCTAGATTTACGTAAATCCAAAGAAGAACGTCAATAGTTATTTCTTACGATGACAAAGAACAACTTATCGCTGTGCCAAAACGGGAAACCTCATCAGGATGGAACATTCAGAGGTAATATAAAACCCTATAATAAATAAAGATAAAGTGCAGATTTCCAGTTATGATACTTATTAGGGAATGGTAAATCGATTTCGATTCCTATGGAATTTACGTATGCGATTTTATACTGAAATCGATTATTGGGCTTTTAAAATCCATTTTTTTCTTCAAAATTTTGGCAATTTTTAATTTTAGTCTTAATTAAATCGATAAATTATGGGCATACACAATAAAACTTTATCTTTTGTGCGTACATCTGTCTGTAGGTATGCTTATGCATTTGTCCAAGGTAAAGTTGTAGTTTTACGTATTTATCTATTAGTACCCTTGGTATACTGCCAACTTTAATATCGGGTGATTTTTTAAGAGCTATAGGAAAGTTTTTTAAAAAAAAAACACAAAAAATTCAGAAAAATGCATGAAATCTTTATTAGTCCAATTTTAACATACTCTTTCCAACATTTCGGCCGGTATCTCATGAATAAATGCTTCAATGTTGTCTTCCAATGCGTCAATTGAAGCGGGCATGTGTGTATAGACATGAGCTTTAACATAGCCCCACAAAAAATAGTCTAAAGGCGTTAAATCGCAGGATCTAGGCGGCCAATTGACCGGTCCCGAATGTGAAATAAAATGTTCACCGAACTCGCCTCTCAATAATTCCATTGTTAAGCGTGCTGTGTGGCATGTGGCACCGTCTTGTTGAAACCACATGTCATGCAAGTCAAGCTCTTGCATTTTGGGCAAAAAAAAGTTGGATATCATGCGGTCCAATGATGCCACCAGTCCATAAGCCGCACCAAACTGTGACTTTTTCTAGATGCATTGGTAGCTCTTGCAATGCTTCTGGCTGATCTTCACTCCAAAATCGACAATTCTACTTATTAACGTACCCATTGAACCAAAAATGAGCTTCGTCGCTGAACACAAGAAGCGCGCGATGAACTTTCTTAACAGAGCACGCATTTGGATAATAAAATTCAATAATTTGCAAGCGTTGTTCGTTTGTAAGACGATTCATGGTTAAATTATAGACCAAACTGAAGATGTTTGGCAGTGAAACAAAACACGAAACTTGCGTCAGCTGTTTAAACCAGTGTTGCCAAAAAGATAATAGCTAAAAAATCACCCGATATAAGGGCTCTTGTTCTTCAGAAAATAAAGTCATCAATGGACAGTGAACAAAACAGTTCTAAACATATCGTACCGAACCAAACACTGAAAGTAAGCTTCGTGAAAATCAACATATTATAGAAACACAACAGGTGAATTAAGCCATGGTATTCCTGTGGAAATATGCTAATATTCAAACACACCAGTGTGTGAGCGATATTTAAATCCACACGCAAAGAAAAAAAATGGTTGTGGTAAACATATTCTAAGAGCAACATATTATGATAATATTCATGATTGTAGTCACCATATTAAGATTATTATTGAATCATATTATGACTAAATATACTGGTAATATGACATCATAATATTTTTCCCTTAATCATATTATTATTCTGTGAATTATACTAAGTTAAGAAGTAATCAAATTATTGTCATGTTAATCATAATAAGTTAATAAGCAATCATATTATAATCATGTTAATCATAATAAGCTAAGAAATGTATCATATTATTGTCATGTTAATCAAAATAAGCTAAAAAGTAATCATATTATCATCAGGTTAATCATAATAAATTAAGAAGCAATCAAACTGTCATAAAAATATAAAATAAATAAACATTTTTTTTATCGATTTTTTATTTTGTGGCTTTTTATAATTTTTCTTTATGAAAATTAAATAGCGGAGTTCAATATAAGGCTTGCAAAAGAGCAAATGCAAAATCTGTGGTTTTAATGGGCCACCGTGTATGTCCTTTCCGATTTTGAGATATTGAATAACTTTAAACGCTCTTTACATGTTTCTAAAAATTTTTGAAAAAAGATGGATCAATTCCGATTATTTAACGTAGTGACAAAGTTTAAAAAGTGCAATACCTAGCCCATAGTTTGATCTAGAATAGTTTTTCGGCTCTGCTGAAAAATTTGTTTCAAGACATACGCGGTTGCCCATGAAAACCACAGAAATGTCGTATCACTTTTATTTGTTGGATTTTTCAAAAAATGACGACCTTTTGCATTTAAACTATTAAATCACTAATACTGAATGAACTCCGCTAATATTTTAATTTTTTTAGTTTCGTTAAACTTTTTTTATAGGAATTTATCTTTAAATTAATAAGCCGCTCACATATACATAAAATAAAAGACACAACTGATTCAAAATTATTTTACAAATGTTAGCGCCATTTTATTATTAGAGTAAAAATAGTTTGATTGCATCTTAAACATAATATGATAAATGTATAGAAAGTTATCATGTTATGGCTATTAGATATCATGATATGATTGTGACTAATATAATATGTTTTGAAAGTTATCATAATTTAGTTGTTAGAAAAATAATTATTTTTCGATCAACAATACTCAAATTATGTTTACAGTAACTATAATATTGTTGATATTTAATAAAAATATCAATTATTTGTATACGACAACCATATATTGTTACATTAAACATAGTGTTGTTGCCGTAACCATGCCCAACCATATTTTTTCTCTGCGTGTAGTTATAAGTAGAGTGAAAAAACAAAAAGTATGTAATTTATCCTATCAAAAACGAAATTGTAAGGAAAAATCTCTGCATCTTTCTGACATCAACGAGGTGCAAACATTTGTTTTCTAAAACTAACTTAATAGCATTGTTACGTTACTGCCTTTCAATAACGTTGGTTTATTTCCTTTATAATAAACCGTTTCGAGTTCTTTTATTGCAATTCAAGTAAAACAAATAAACACAACACTTTTATGTATAACACTTATTTATTAAGAACTTAGTCACTTTAACAACCGTAATTTAAAGCTTTTATTTACAACTCACTATTGTAATCAATACACTACAATGTTTTATAGTTTTCTCCGCGTGATGCGCTCTTAGCTTGACAAAGTCTGAACTAATACTGTTTTTTGATGCTAGCCGCCACAAGTATTTATACTGTAATTCAGCCATCTAGAACATTCGAAATGTTTCTCGAAGGTTCGAGGCTTTACTTACTTACCACTCTATCGTCAATTATGATTTATGGCGGCACTTATGTTTACATAATTTCACCACTTATACTAAAGCTTTTTTAACGGTCATTTCTAGGGCTTTCTGCACATTGCGATTGAAGTGCACTAAATTATAACAATCTTTAATAACAATGTAAACTAATAAAATAACTAACAAATACTTAATAACTAATCAATACAAGATAAATAATAATTACAACTAATTCTTAAACAATAATTACAACTAACTAAAGTTACTTTCGTAACACTGCTCCCCACTTAAGCTTGTTCGTCCCGAATAGGCTCAAAATCACCTCTTCCAAAAGGGGCTAATCGTTTTAAATGAACAACTTTCATTTTAGCTCTTGGACTTTTGTATTTTTGTATTCGGTATTTATTATTTATTTATTAAGACATGTTCATTAATTACAATTCATTACAAATTTAAATTAGAACTTAGTCTATTTACAAATGTTTTTTACATATATCTTCCAGTCTTCCCTCTCCCTAGCTATGTATCGCAACTGGTTGTAGGATTTACTTGTTTCCTTGGCCACTGTATTCCTCCAAGATGCTTTCGGTCGGCCGACGCTTCGATACCCCTGTGGGTTCCACTCAAGTGCTGCATGTGGGACCTCGGATCTTTCTTTCCTTAGTGTGTGCCCCAACCATCCATATTTACGTTTCTTTATTTCGCTTTCAATCTTTAGTTGATTAGTTCTTTGTAGCAGATTTTCGTTAGTTATTATTTGAGGCCACCATATTCTTAAAATATTGCGAAGACATCTATTGATGAATGTCTGTAATTTCTGAGATAAATCTTTTGTGAGAAACCATGTTTCACATCCATATAACAGGATGGATTTTACGCAGGCGTCAAATATTCTTATCTTCGTTGCTGTGTTAATTGTGTTTGACCTCCATACCTTAAACAGCATTGCGAACCTGCCCTTAGCCTTCTTAAGTCGGCTTTCAACGTCAAGTATTGTTCCCCCATTAGTGCTTACAATGCTGCCGAGATACTCAAAACTGGTTACTTCACTGATCTCCTGCTGATTGACTGCGAACTGGGATGTGTTTACCGCATTAATTCTCATAGTTTTGGTTTTGTTAATATTGGCTTTAAGTCCTACTTTATTTGATTCCTCCGTAAGGGATGTTAAAAGGGATTGCATTTCTGAGTTTTTGTTGGACAGAAGGACTACATCGTCGGCATACTCTAGATGCGCTTATTTGTTGCACATACCCCAATTCATTCCCATTGATAATGTATCAACAGCGTCGAATATTACATCCACCACAGTTATAAATAAAAGCGGTGAGAGAGCGCACCCTTGTCGAACACCACTCTTTGTTTCAAAGCTATCGCTTAACATGCCATCATGTAAAACCCTACACGTAGAACCTTCGTAGCTATGCCTAAGAATGTTTATTAACTTTTGAGGAATACCCCTTGCATCTAGCGCCGTCCAAATAAATTCTCTCTTCAGAGCATCAAAGGCTTTTTCATAATCAACAAAGGTCAAGTACATTGTTGCATTAAATTCTGCTGCCTGTTCAATTAAGATTCGTACCGTATTGATTTGGTCTATGCATGACCTACCAGGACGAAAGCCCGCTTGGGTGTTTCGGATGTTTTTATCTAGAGCTCCTGCTATTCTGTCTAGTATGATTTGGTTAAATATTTTAAAAACTGCCGGCAATAACGAGATACCACGCCAGTTATTGCAAATCTTCTTATCACCTTTTTTCGGGATTTTAATAATTATGGCCTCTTTCCAGTCGGAAGGAAAATCTTCAGTAGTCCAGACTAGTTCGTAGATTGGGCGCAAGATTTCTGCCATTGCAATGGGATTAGCTTTGAAACATTCTATTGGTAAATTATCGTTACCCGCCGCTTTTCCGCATTTCATATTTCTAATTGCTGCACAGATTTCGCTAACAGTAGGGGGGTTGGTGTTAATATTTCCGTTAGGGTTTAAACGTCTTCGTATTGTAAAACTGTCCGATTCATTGTGCATTATGTTCAAAGTTTTTTCGAAATGTTTTCTCCAAACATGTAATTGATCTAGATTGGAGGTCATGGTTTCACCACTATCACCATCTATGACAGGAGAGCTACCATTAATATTACCGCTGCAACCAGAAAGCGTACGGGTTAACTTAAAAAGTTCCTTCATATCTCCTTTTTCGGATGCTGTCTGTGCCTCTTTGCCAATATTTTCATAAAATTGCCTCTTATCTTTTTTCACTTGTCGCTTGATGAGTTTGCTTATTTCCCTGTACTCCATGGCATAATCCTCTTTACGTTGGGGATCATTCTCGCCTAACATCGCTAGTTTGATTGTTCGTCTTCTTTCTATGAAATCCCAAGCATCGTTAGACATCCATGCCTTTTGTTCGGATGAGCGGAAACCGAGAGTGTCTTTGCACAGATTTTGGAGTCTTATTTTTAAAGCTGCCCATAGGTTGTCAGCAGAAACGTTGCCGTTGCCATAATTTGCATTATTACTCGTGTTAATGTTGTTTATACCCTCTACGAAACGGGTTTTGACAGCAGCAGCTTTCAACTTCTGAGTGTTGTATGTCCTTCTGGTTTGAGTGGTATTACACCTTTTGGGCCAAAGTTTCAATTTCATCTCGGCAACTACTAAGTAATGGTCACTGCCAATTTCTCCGCTCCTCTTATTACGGACGTCGAATAGCAGATTACACCATACCCTGGAAATGCATATGTGATCTATTTGTGTTTCGTAGTTACGTGGAGCCTTCCATGTTGTTTTGTTATTCGTTTTGTGGGGAAATATTGACCCTCCTACTTTAAGATCGTGGTTCAAACAGGTCTCCAAAAAAAGTTCACCATTTTCATTACATGTACCTAATGCATGCCTGCCCATTATTGATTCAAACCCCGTATTATTATCACCTATTTGGGCATTAAAATCCCCCATTAGTAGCTTAACATCGCTCCGCGGTGTATCTTGTAGCGTCTTTTCGAGCAGATTGTAAAATGCTTCTTTGTCTTCTAAAATACTGTCTTCAGTAGGGGCATAACATTGTATTACTGAGATGTTAAAATTTTTAGTACGAAAACGAACGGTAATGATACGTTCTGATAACGCCTTCCAACTTATTATTGATTGTTGCAATTTCTGTCTTACATAGACAGCAACACGTCGTATATGGGGATCCTCTTCTTTGGACATGCCAGAGTACATCAATACCCCCCCTTTTTTGCTCCTCACCTCGCCAGACCCATTCCACCTTACTTCACTTAGACCAATAACGTCTATACGCAGTCTCTCGCACTCTTTAGCTAACATGGCCAGTTTTCCAGGTTGATACAAAGTTCTTACATTCCATTGAGCAAATCGTGTCCTATTAACAAAGCTTGTGTCGTCATCTGAGTTTCCTGTTCGTTTTGTTTTTCCATTTGTAAATACTCGAATCATTGATTTTTAGTAGCTACGGGTGATTAACCCATAACTACATAGTTTGGTGGTAGGGCTGCTACCTTTAAGTGTGTGATGTTGGTATACAACATCATTTAATTTCTTTATCACCTTATGTGGTCCGTTCCAATGTAGTTGTGGCTTGGCAACAAATCTTTCCTTTGGTTGTTATTAATTGGCAAAATCAACTCACCCTCCATAGATCCTTCAGAATTCACTGCCCGATCATATCTGGACAACTTACTACGGCCACGCCCGGACTTTCTAAGGTCATAAGTAATTATCCGCTCCAATGAAGATACCTGCTTATCTTCTGGTGCAATTGCACTGCGGGAGTGACGCACAACCTCTGTTTATTGTGCTCCTGACTGCCACACGCTTTGGGCAGTTTCCCTTAAAATTTTGTCTTCCACCTATACTATTGGCCCTTATAACCTTAGCCGATACAGGTTCAAATCTGTTCCCTGTTAACCAGTCTTTACTGGGCTATATCTGCAAGGAGCGACCTTCACTGATGCATACCCTTCTATCTGCCTCCGTACAGTGCGTGGCTTCCAATCTGCTAGGCTGCCTTACATGAGCTACCGCTTTTTCACGTTTTGCAACTTTTCTGTATGGTGACGATCCCAGACGAGTACAAGCGAGAAGCCTCACTTTCATACCCAACGTTCAGGGGTATTTCATAATCAAACAAATACATGATTTGTTTTCCCATATTTAGACTTATGTTATGACTAATCATAAAATCTGCGCCAATCAGTACTTCGTCTACAATGTCGGCCACAATAAACTCATGAAAATTGACAATATTGGCAATTCTTAACACCACACGTGTTTTGCCATAGACAGTAGCAGGTTCACCTGTAGCTGTTCGCAAGCTCACTCCGCTTAGTGGTTTGACAGCCCCCGTTACCAAGTCAGGCCTTATAATTGAAAATCCTGCACCAGTGTCGATAGTCAAAATTCGCTTTTTACCATCGATGTAGAAAAATGTCGCAATACTTTTATATCTCTTTGGCACTACTAAATTTATTACCCAGTCCTCAGATGCGAAAGGAAGTACTCCCTCCATACTTAAATGGCGACTCCTGTGATGACTCATGACTAGCCCGTTGGTTGTTTCTGGGCGGTGGAACAGATCTTGAACGTTTTTTCGATGCTTTGCAGTTACGCTGTATGTGCCCAATCTTACCGCAGTTATATCATTTCAATTTGTTTTTGCCCAGCTTCTCACTTTACACCCGCAAAACTGCTTCTTTAAGGCTCTTTAATTCCTTCATGATATCTCTATCATCATCAGCAATAACATCGAGCCCTTGCACCTTATACGACTTCTGCTTTGCAACTATTCTTGCGGTTTCCTGAGCCAGGGCAAATGAAACAGTTTCTGCAAATGTTGACTTTAATGCTTAACACACCGCATACTTTACATCAGCATCTCTTATACCGTTGTGCATCTGTTTTGAAGCTGTCCAACAATGGATGATTCTCACCAGGATAAGTCAGCTGCACCAACCGCTCAATCTCTAATGCGAAGTCCTGTAAGGTTTCGTTTGCCTTTTGCACTCTGCCACGCAACTCCATTTTATAGATTTCCTTTTTGTGTTTACCTGCATACTTACGTTGCAGTGCTACCATTATTTCATCATAATTGTTTCTGCTACTTACTGGTACACTTTCAAGCACTTCAGCCGCAGTCCCCTTTAAAGCAAGAATGAGCTCGATGGCTTTTTCCTCACTGTTCCATGCATTTCTGTTGACAACTGTATCGAACTGGAACTTAAAAACATTTAATGGGACACTACCGTCAAAACTTGGGGCCTTTATTCTACTAGAAACTTCTGGAATAACTCGCACTGGTCCTTCTTGGCATTGAATGTAATTAACTTTGTCCTCCAGATGTTGTAGTTTTTCATCAAAAACCGTAACTTGTGTTTTTACATCCGTGACTTGTGTTTTTACATCCGTGACTTGAGTTTTTACATCAGACAGCTTCTGGTTAAATTCTATTTCCATTTCGTTTACTCTTTCGTTTATTTCACTGGAAATCTTCTGAAGTTTCTCGTTCGTTATTCTAGAATGCTCTTGAATTTCAGCTAATATGGTAACTGAATTCTCCTTTACCATTTTTTCTACATTTCTAGAAGTTTCATCAATTTTTTCAGCTAGAATATCACTCGAATTTTCTTTTATCATCTGTACCATGCTTCTAGAATTTTCTTCAGACATTTTCTTCATTTGCTCCATCATAGCGGCAAACATTGTATTTAAATCCATACCGCTAGCAACTGTACGAGAACATACCTCTATTTCTTCCTTGTCCTCAAATTCGTGGCTAACAATCTCTTCTACGGCTCTGCTTTATTACCGGCAGTTGGCAGATCTAACTTGCCCAATTCTTTCTTGAGCTGTTCTATTTTAAGTTCTTCAAATTTCATTGCAGTCTTTTTTTTTATCTATTTTTTTTTTTTTTGTATTTTTTTTTTTTTTTTGCAATTTCACTTCTGACACCAATTGTTACGTTACTGCCTTTCAATAACGTTTTGGTTTATTTCCTTTATAATAAACCGTTTCGAGTTCTTTTATTGCAATTCACATAAAACAAATAAACACAACACTTTTTTGTATAACACTTATTTATTAAGAACTTAGTCACTTTAACAACCGTAATTTAAAGCTTTTATTTACAACTCACTATTGTAAATCAACACACTACAATGTTTTATAGTTTTCTCCGCGTGATGCGCTCTTAACTTGACAAAGTCTGAACTAATACTGTTTTTTGATGCTAACCGCCGCAAGTATTTATACTGTAATTCAGCCATCTAGAGCATTCGAAATCTTTCTCGAAGGTTCGAGGCTTTACTTACTCACCACTCTATCGTCAATTATGATTTATGGCGGCACTTATGTTTACATAATTTCACCACTTATACTAAAGCTTTTTTAACGGTCATTTCTAGGGCTTTCTGCACATTGGGATTGAAGTGTACTAAATTATAACAATCTTTAATAACAATGTAAACTAACAAAATAACTAACAAATACTTAATAACTAATCAATACAAGATAAATAATAATTACAACTAATTCTTAAACAATAATTACAACTAACTAAAGTTACTTTCGTAACAGTATCTATATTTTTGTTGTTTGGCCAATGTAATTGTTCATTAAATTAGATTTTATTTTAGCTAATACGGCCTAAAGTTCTGTATGAAATTAAAAATGCATTTAATCTATATTTTCCCAAAGTTTCGTGAATGTAATGTTCACTTTATCAAAGGATTCGTCTATTTAAATTAAAGAAAATATATTTAACAATATAATTACAACAAACATTTTTCAACAATTAATTATGACTTACAATAAGAGAAAGTATTTTTTTTTTTTACAATGAACAATAATTTGTTGTAGACAAACATTAAAAACATTAAACATGAAAAATTAAATTAAACACAAACTTAAAAATTATATCACAGGTTAATTGTTTTTAGTTATTGCAACACAGTAACTGGCATTAATGTTTTGTGTGTCTTCTTTTAAGTTCATAGTGTTTTTTTTTTTTTTTTGTTGTATCCTTAACGTCTCTATTGTGAATCTTTTCTTTTCGATTCTTTCTCTATCCAATATTCGTACTTTTTCAAAATCTGTCGTATGATTTTTTTTATGTGTTGGGCTAAAGCAGTACTTTCCTTTAATTTGTTTATGTCCAATTTATGTTCTGTTATTCTTGTTTCCAATGTTCTCTTTGTGGTACCAATGTAAATCAAATCGCAGCTCTGATCGTTTTTCCCTTACATGGTGTTTCGTAAACAACATTGCTTTGTTGTTGTTTGTTTATTGGTGTTTTTATGTTTGTAAATATTGTGCTTAAAGTTTTGTTAGGTTTGTAAGCAAACCATATGTTTTTCTTCTCCATTGTGTCTTTGATGTTTTGTTTATCCGTAAGTCCAGGTATGTATTTTACACTATAAAATTGTATTTTCTCCTTATATATATATTATATTAGATAGAAATAGTTACTTAGCAAATAAACAGTCGGCACCAATCAGGAACTATTGTCATAATCCTTTGAAATACTATCCATACATTCAGACTTGTCAAAGAAATCAATTCCGATCAAAATTGATTTCGTTTTATGTGAAGCAAATACGAAATCACTTCCACTTTCGATCGGAATTAATTTATGTGACATGCACATTAGACTGGTCGCATCTTGTATGGGATTTTTTTTTTTTTTTTATCTTAATTGTTTGCGCTGCTTAAAATATGAGGTTTGTTGTAAGAAATCATGATCTAATTTTTCAGGTCAATCCGACAGTGCCTAGCCGTGCCGGGTGGGGCCCAAAGTTCCCCATATTATAAAAAAACATCTTTTCTATCAGATCTTTATAGTTATACTAGTTGAAAAGCCGAAAATCAAAAATATGGCTTCGGTACGATCTTCCGCAGAGAAAGTACTTCAAGTGTGCTAAATTTTAGCTTCCTCTGTCAATAGATGGATTCAGAAAGTTGCGGAAAGAATAGGACATACATGCAAACATCCTGACATACTAACAGCCTGTTCATCGATTTCGAACGTTATTACATTTAAAACAAAAACAAATTTTCGAATTTTGTTTTTGTTTTTGTTTTAAATATAATTTTCTATGCGAACGATGACGTTCGACATCGTTAAACAGGCAGTAAGAAATTATATATTGTATAGATAGATTAACATATGTTCGCGCAACTCAAAAACGCTTTAGCTTATTGAAAAACTAAAAAAAACCGAAATTCCGCAATCAAATTTACTTTAAGAAAGGTAAAACGTTTTTCTTATATGCGCAGTCGTTTTAGAAACATAATTTTTTTTCTGGAAAAAAAATAATTTTTTTATTAAAATTTCGGAATTTTTGTTTTTAAAAATTCATAAAAAATTTAAAAATCGGCTATGCTCCTAATTTTATGCAGACATATAAAAAACCACATTGCAAACAAAACAAGCTATAAATGATTAAAATCTGTAAACAACTTTTGATTTTATGTATTCACAAAAGATGTGGCGGTTTAATAAAATTCTTAAATTAATTAAAATTTTTCGTCTTTTGTGAATACATATTATGTTTCTAAAACGACTGCGCATATAAGAAAAACGTTTTACCTTTCTTAAAGTAAATTTTGTGGCGGAATTTCGGTTTTTTTTTAGTTTTTCAATAAACTAAAGCGTTTTTGAGTTACGCGAACATATGTTGTGCAACCTCCTTAATTTTCGAAATAAAATTTCGAAAACCAAAGCCAACATAAAGAAAAAAGTTTCAACTTTCTTAAAGTAAATTTTATTGAGGAATTTCGGTTTTTTTTTTAGTTTTTCAATAAACTAAAGCGTTTTTGAGTTGCGCGAACATATGTTAATCTATTTATACAATATATAATTTCTTAGTATGTCAGGATGTTTGCATGTATGTCCTGTTCTTTCCGCAACTTTCTGAAGCCATCTGATGACATAGGAAGCTGAAATTTGGCACACTTTCTCTGCGGAAGATCGTAACGAAGCCATATTTTTGATTTTCGGCTTTTTAACTAGTATAACTATAAAGATCTGATAGAAAAGATGTTTTTCGCAAATAAAAATTTAATTCACTGTTTATGCGTATAAACGTAGTATATGACGTTAAAGTTTTCTCACGTGTTAAACATTGAATGATCAATTTTGTTCATGATGTTAGAAAATACATATTTAAAAACATAAACACATTTGTTGAAATTTAAAAACATTGGTATCTTTTCTTTTGTCCTTTCCCTAACAAATATCATTCGAATACGTCAATCATCTCAGCTCTTTATTTTGCTTCTTCAAAAATCTCTCAAAATTGATGTTGACAAATCTTTCATAATTGCTGTCAACACTTTTCCCATTGCGGTTCGCTATCAGCACTCGAACACACACAGTAATGACAATTTAAATGTTTTTATTTATTAAATTATTTATTCATGTTTTTTTCTGCATCTTTTTTGTCTCTTAAACATTTATAAGGATTAAATTATTAAATATTTACAATCCCATTAAAAATGCACTGAAAAAGATTTATAAGTATCGCTGGTTAATTATAAAAACGATTTATTTTTATACTTTTCACACTGACGGGTGAAAAGATCAGGGAAGAAAAGTGAAATAAGCAAAAGACAAAAGACGCAAGAAGTGAAATTGAACAGCAAGAAAAACACAACAGTGAAATAAACAAAAACAAATTGCTCGCACCTTGGCCACAATAATTTGCCAACATTTCAACACATTTGTTGTTCATTTTAAGATGCCTCATAAATACAATTTATTCTCCACATTATCTGCACAAGGAATTGTTTTGTGGATGATGGGGTAGCTAAGAGGGGTGAGGGTGTAAAAGATAGAACACATCTTTTGTCTGACGGTTTCTTTGCGTTATTCTTTTTTTTTTTTGAGGTTTCCAGCCAGTTTTTTAATGTAGTTAAATCTTAACAAAATCCGAATAGTCTTTAGTTATGCCATCTTTCAATAGACGTGATTGTTGCAAACCTCTCGTTCTAACCAAATGCACAGAATACACAGAACTGTCACGAGACGGAAGATTTTGCGTTTTTTTTTTTTGTCTCTTTTAAAATAAGCTGCCCTTTTGCATTTCTCTTTTCATCATATTCTATGCCGCAATACAATGAACACAAATTTATTTAATTAAGATTGATTTACAAAACTGTTGTAAAAATTAACTTTTAAGCTCACCACAACACGAGTAAATAATATTTAAGTAAGTAAATAACATTATAAAACAAAACTATTACTAAATACATTTTTTTTTGCACAAAAAACAACGTTTGTTGAACTAATGCATTTGTTTAACGTGGTTTGTGTTTTGCTATTTTTGTTTTGATCACGCCATTTGTGTTGATTGTTGCGGCCTGTTTTTACACCTTGCCACTTCACTACCAAAAAAAGCTTTCTGTCTCTTTCTTCGAAAGCTGCCCTCGCAACTGATTTGGGCCTTTTTCACACGTCACCTTTTACAGTTCTGTGTATTCTGTGACCAAATGGATGTGGCGCACAACTAATACATCAAAAGTTATACATGTTCTGTAACTTTGGTGAGAACTTCTCGCATCGAAGAGATGTGAAACAAAATATTCCATCGTGTCTCGAAAAGTGAGAAAAAACTGTGTCTGTAACTCATGACGAAAACTGTAAAAAAAGAGATTACGTCGTTAGGTTATAAATGTCATAACATTGCACCCGAAGCTGATGTGACATTGCAGACGTTGAGAACGCCAGTAACACGTATACGTATGGTTGATGGCGACCAACATTTACTAAAATTGAAAAATTTTCAATGACTGCGGCGAAAATACAACTGTCGGCTATACCAAATAGTATAAAGTGCGACTTTAATGTTTGTTGTTTGCAAACGAGCTTTGAAAACATTCTCATATTTTATAAAAATGTTAAAAGCAAAATAATTAAACAATGAAAAAATGTGCCAAGAACAAAATATTATTATTATTATTCTTTGCATTTTGCATTTTTAATTGTTTTTTAGTGTTTAAATTTGTTCTCGCCCCATTTTTATTATTATTCGTGAGTTAATTTGACATTTCAAAGTGGGAACTTTTCTCACCAAAATGTTACAG
Organism: Pollenia angustigena; assembly: GCA_930367215.1. NCBI lineage: Eukaryota > Metazoa > Arthropoda > Insecta > Diptera > Polleniidae > Pollenia > Pollenia angustigena. The sequence continues at coordinate 178,313,239 of OV884057.1, read as the reverse complement.
ACACACTTTTTCTGTAAATTGGCGAGTAATTTCCTTACGTGACAGCTTGTACTCGCCAAAATAAGTTACAGACACAGCTTAGTGAGAAAAACTGCTGTTTGCTTCAATATAGGCATTTTTGTTTTATTTCACACATTGCAACCGAAAAGTTTCCGAATGAAGGATACTTGAGGCCCCACAGCAGCCCTTACAATGAAGAGAGCCAGCGTGACTTATAAAAGCTTGAATGAGGTTTGGTTTGTTATTAGCACAAACAAAAAAAAAACACTTAAAGAAGATTCTATATTTTAAAGAACTGGCTTTTATCAGTATTACTGACGACTTTTTTCTTTTAATTTCATTTTATTTTTGAAACATTGACAACAAATTATGATATGATTATGTTCATAATTTTCAGGCAAAAATACCAGTCTCTCTTAGAGGCCCTCTTACACTTGATCGCTCTCTTTGCTCCTACTTCTAGCACAGATCGCTTAATTGTTGGGAAATTCTTTAATGCTGATATTTTTGCGGTTCTTATAAGTAGCTGTTGCCATTACCATTTAGGAATTGTTTATGTGCTTTTTGACCCACAAGGTGCTTGAATTGCTCATTTACGTTTCATTTGGGTCTTGATCTCGAGGTCTTCTTATTGTTATTGTTCTCCCCACTGTCATGATAAATGATTATTTCTTTCAGCAGAATGTTCTTCTTAGTTGCAGATCAAGATTTTTAAATGAAAACGAAAATGTTGCAATGTGAATCCACTTTATTCCAAAGAAGTTCATTTATTTTTCTTTTCTAATCCCATATAGAAATTATTATAAATTTCTTCCTTCAACTTCTAATACTAATTTATTTGTGATAAATTCCACTGAATATTTGTATTAACAATTTATCATTACATATTTTTAGTTTCGATGATTTTGAGCTAGAGCTTTTGTATTTATTTCTTGACATAAATTAAAATATTTTCAGTTTCCTTTAAAAAAACAACTGTATTTTTTCATGTCTCAAAAGTCAAATGTATGCAACCTCTGAGGAAATACAATTAGGCCATTTTACAACACTTAACGAACACACGCCACATGACTTAATAGGCCATTAGTAGATAAAGACGTGTGACAACATGAAAATTCATGACAACCGAATATTTTAAAATTTAAATGGTAGAGCGCCAAATGTTTTGGTGTTTTAAGAAATATAAATAAGTGTGCACCTTCTTTGTTATATGGCAGCTAATAAAAAAGTGGGAAAATATAGTCGAAAGCAAAACGCCTTAATGCAAATGAATTAATTTTTTTTTTTTTTTTTTTTTTGCTCGAAAAAAACTATTTTTAAGAACATTTTCAAACATATTATGGTTAATTTTACCATATAATTTGCACAGGCAACCATTCGCCCTCCATAAAAAAGTCACAGATATTGCAATTGTCTCCAATCATGTTATAATTAGTAATAACATTATTTTGTTGATCAATAATAATAGTATAGTTGCTTAAAGTGATGTAACGACTATAAATTTGACGTTCGATATTTTAAATTTTTTACACATTTAAGTTTTGTTTTCCTTAACTTTGTTTGTCACAGTGTAATGAATATCAAACTGTTAGTTAAGCTTGCCGCCTTTAATTATTGCATAATTAGCAGAACAAAAAGATCTCGCCGAGTTTCTTGAAATGTCTCATGCATTCCAGTAATGTTTTCTCAATTAATTCCCGATATTGGTAATTCCAAAGTGTTGAACGTGACAGTCGTACGCATCAAAAATGCTATAACATTTTAAGCAAAAAATATTTTTACGTTTTCTTATACCTTAAATATTAGCACTAAGAAAGCACTGTTATCTATGCTAAAGTTTATGGAGGGCGCGATTCTAGGTCAAAGATAATGGCAAAAGAAGTAGCGGTTCGAACGTGAAAAAAAACAGAAGTAATTTTTTTGGCCATGTATAAAAAAGCGTAATTCACCGAAACCTGGCACAATTTTTTAGTCAAACTACTTTCAGAATTTTACGTAGCATTGTAACATTAAAATGTCTTGGTTTGTTTCCAAAATCTTCTGTATTTTCTTTTTATAAGCCAAAATCTGGGTCGATACGTGACATTTCGAACATGAAATTTTTTTCCATAAAACTTTAACTGAATAATGATCAAAATTAAATAAAAATTTACCGTTAATCCGAATAACATATTTCTCGTTGAACTCTTCCTTAGATTAGATTTATCAAATATCACCTCTTTAATGCTGGGTACACACAGTGCAATCTACATGCAATCTCATTCAATGCAACCTCAGCGCGTTGATGTTGATGCAATCTGGAATGAATGAAAATGAATTTAATTCACTAGATTGCGTAAATGCGTTGCATAGTGTGTACCCAGCATTAAGAAAGATAAATATTAAAGAAAACATGCAATAAAACATTCTCACAAATAAGAAAGTACGTTTGCACAACTTTGCAGTCTGATTGTTCATCTAAGTGAACAAATTTATGAGTAAATTTATAAAATTAGTAAAAATTAGCAAAAACTGAATACTCTTTTCTACCTCTTTGAACATTCTTCGTTTATTTTGAATTTTTTTAATCCCTTTCTGTGAATTATTGAAAACCGTTATCTCTGGAAATATTATTTACACCCTTGCTTACTTTTTATTGAAGTTTCTAGTTTGTAGGTTATATAACAAGAGTTTTATGGACTAATTTGTAATTTAAAATTTTCGGTCACACCCGTCACAATAAAAGTTGAAACAGTTTTTTAAAATTGTTACTTTACATAATAAATGCATGCTACTTTCCAACAATAAAAAAGTAAGTGCAATTAATAATAAAATTATATTTTGTGCATCACCTTTTCAATATTAGAGAATTTAGTTAAAGGAAATATTTGGTCACACCAGTCACACCACGGAAAACTCATATTTATCCAATGGATGCCAAAAATAGAAAACGGTTGCAAAGGAAGACTCTTAGATTAAATGAATAAAATATAACCTGCATTTGGCTTTAGAAGAAGAAAGGGTCAGTAAAAGAAGAGATGCTAAGCAGAATATGATGGATAAGAAATCACAGTGTTTGGGTTTTCTTAAAAATTATTATTAACGACCTTAAAACAAACCCTGATTTGATATTTTCGAATGGTTTTTTATCCTAATAAAAAAATCAGTACAATATTTTTAATATGCGCCAAACGGTTTTAAAGATGAAGTAGTGAAATAAGTCAAAAAAATACCCAATATCAAAAAAAACATATATAATATAATTCTAAAACGACTGCGCATATAAGAAAAACGTTTTACCTTTCTTAAATTAAATTTTATTGCGTAATTTCGGTTTTTTTAGTTTTTCAATAAGCTAAAGCGTTTTTGAGTTGCGCGAACATATGTTAATCTATTTATACAATATATAATTTCTTAGTAGTATGTTAGGATGTTTGCATGTATGTCCTGTTCTTTCAGCCACTTTCTGAAGCCATCTGATGACATAGGAAGCTGAAATTTGGCACACTTGAAGTACTTTCTCTGCGGAAGATCGTATATTTTTGATTTTCGGCTTTTCAACTAGTATAACTATAAAGATCTGATAGAAAATATGTTTTTTTTTAATAATATGGGGTACTTTGGGCCCCACCCGGCACGGCTAGGCACCGTCAGATTGACCTGAAAAATTAGATTATGATTTCTTACACCAAACCTCATATTTTAAACAGCGCAAACAGTTAAATTAAAAAAAAAAAAAAATCCCATACAAGATGCGACCAGTCTAGTGTACCTGTTATTAAAAGTTTTAAAGCTTAACATTCTAGTGAATCACATCCTTTTTATATTTTTGAATCATATAAAAAATATGAGTACCGTGGTAACACCCGTCCCTATGTAATTGCCGTAATGTTTGTTTTTTTTTTTAAGATTATTATTTTGCGTTTAAGAGAAAGGTTTTTTTAATAAAAATTATTAAAAAAATAATTTTCTGTTTCATTTGATGCATTTTTTTAGACACTTGTTTTTTGGAACGTACTAAATATTCGTTTGAATTCGGCGAATATTGGGTGATATGAGTACTCGTTGCAGCACAAGTTGCTAATCAATTATTACATGTTGCTCTTAAAATATACTTGAAAGAGTAAAATCTTATTGCTGATAAAAAACCTTCCAACCACATATTAATGTTGTAACAAAATCGGAGGAAATTTTTATATTTATAATTAGTTGCCCGTGCCAAAATAATTGGTGCATTTTCGCCAGCGATGACCATGTGAAAATGTCGATTTTCTTTGTGTGTTTAAAAAAAAATAATAAGAAATCCTTAATAACTCAAAAATTTTAAAATAAAATTAATAAAAAAATACATATAAATTTCCGAATTGGTTTTCCCATCAAATTCGCTTTTAATCACTGGCTCGAAATTTCCTATATAAATCTATAACTAGCTCAAAGTTTTCTATAGAAAACTATCGCTAGCTCAAAGTTTCCTATATAAATCTATGGCTAGCTCAAAATTTCCTATGAAGATTAATAGAAAGCTTAAAGTTTCCTTAGAAAATCTATCGCTAGCTCAAAGCTTCCTTTAAAAATCTATCACTAGCTCAAAGTTTCCTATGGAAATCTATCGCTAGCTCAAAGTTTCCTAAAGAAATCTATCGCTAGCTCAAAATTTCCTATGAAGATCAATAGAAAGCTTAAAGTTTCCTTTGGAAACCTATCGCTAGCTCAAAGCTTCCTTTAGAAATCTATCACTAGCTCAAAGTTTCTTATGGAAATCTATCGCTAGCTCAAAATTTCCTATCGAAATCTATCACTAGCTCAAAGTTTCCTATATAAATCTACCGCTAGCCCAAAATTTCCTATAGAAATCTATCGCTAGCTTAAAATTCCCTATAGAAATCTATCGCTAGCACAAAATTCAATAAAAATCTATCGCTAGCTCAAAGTTTTTTATGGAAATCTATCGCTAGCTCAAAGTTTTCTATTGAAATTTATCGCTAGCTCCAAATTCCCTATAGAAATCTATCGCTAGCTCAAAGTTTCCTATATAAATATATCGCTAGCTCAAAACTTCCTATGAAGATCAATAGGAAGCTCAAAGCTTCCTTTGGAAACCTATCGCTAGCTAAAAGTTTTCTATAGAAATCTATCGCTTGCTCAAAGTTTCCTATAGAAATCTATCGCTAGCACAAAATTCAATAAAAATCTATCGCTGACTCAAATTTTTCTAAGGAAAATTATCGCTAGCTCAAAGTTTCCTATATAAATCTATCGCTAGCTCAAAATTTCCTATGAAGATCAATAGAAAGCTCAAAGTTTCCTTTGGATACCTATCGCTAGCTCAAAGTTTCCTATAGAAATCTGTCACTAGCTCAAAGTTTCCTATATAAATCAATAGCTAGCTCAAACTTTCCTATGAAGATCAATAGAAAGCTCAAAGTTTCCTATGGAAATCTATCGCTAGCTCAAAGTTTCCTTGAGAAATCTATCGCTAGCTCAAAGTTTTCTATAGAAATCTATCGCTAGCTCAAAGTTTCCTATATAAGTATATCGCTAGCTCAAAATTCCCTATAGAAATCTATCGCTAGCTCAAGATTTCCTATGAAGATCAATAGAAAGCTCAAAGTTTCCTTTGGAAACCTATCGCTAGCTCAAAGTTATCTATAGAAATCTATCGCTCGCTCAAAGTTATCTATAGAAATCTATCGCTCGCTCAAAGTTTCCTATAGAAATCTATCGCTAGCTCAAAATTCAATAAAAATCTATCGCAAGCTCAAAGTTTTCTATGGAAATCTATCGCTAGCTCAAAGTTTCCTACGGTAATTAATCGCTATCCCAAAATTTTCTATTGAAAACTATCGCTAGCTCAAAGTTTCCTATAGAAATTTATCGCTAGCTCCAGATTTTCTAATGAAACGCTATAAAAATGTTTAAATTTTGCGAAGTACTAATGGTTCATTTCAAAAAATACGCGCACATTGATTCGCTACGCAATGAAACATACAAAGATGCAGTAAGACTAGTGAATGAATTCATAACAAATTTCATAAAAATAAATAACATGTAATTGACCACGGCTTTCCCTTACAATAAAGAAGGTTTGTAAGGGCATTGAAAAATAACAAAGACATAAGTAAGTAAAGCTGGTGGTTACATTTACCAGTTTGTATATGCTGTAAAAAATTGCTACAGAAATGTATCGCTGTCTCAAAATTTTCAATGGAATTCTATCGCTAACTCAAAGTCTTCTATTTCTTGCTCTGGAAAAATTAGTTCAAAAGGTCTCCGTTCTTGTAAAAGAAACTTTAAGAGATTAACGTAAAAATCAAAGCTGTAATGACGGCAAGCGATGACTCAGAAATTTAACAATTTGTAATGTTGTCGTATCAACAATTTTATTAGTATGCTATCACAAATCGAAAAATGTTGCCAAATGTATATAGTTTAGCCACTTTCTCAAAAGTCCCTACAATTTAAACGTTATCAAAAGATTCGTAATTATTCCCTACGTCCATTTTTTTAGAAGAAAATCAACACTGGTTGTATTGATCCTGCAGAATCTATAAAGCAGTTACGTCCAGCTCATATGCCCAATGGGCAAGCTTTTTCAAAAAAGTTTTGTACTTTCACACCGACGAGAGCACAACATCCAATCAGATCGTGGTGACAATAATGCTTGCTGCTTACTTTGCAAAGAAACAATATCAAATTGTAAGAGCTTTGAAAGCTGTTTATCGAAAATGTAAATATCGAAGTATGTGTGCTTAGAGATAACTGTTATAAAGACTTGCTTAACTTTCCAGATTACCATCTTACCTAAACAAGAGCGGCAATTGTTTTATTAAACATGAAAATTCTCTTAACGATCTAGAAATCTGTCAAATAAGATTTTCCATCCGGGTGGTGCTGAATTCGCGTTCTAGAGGTTTGTTTTGAATAAAATGCGTAAAATTGAGAAGTTTTGAAATAAAAAACACTTGCCGCTCTTATTGGGGTAGCTCAGTTAGTCCAAACTTGTAAATGGAAAAGTTTTTACGAAGCCCATTTTGTACCATTTACAATTTTTAGATATCTTACTGTTACAAGAAGTTTAATAGAATTAATCTACTTCTTCCTCTTATTATTAATTAAAAGATTAGAACCTTATGACAGAAAGACTATCAAACTAACTCTACCACCTAAATTTCAAATGTCATTTAACAAATTTGTATAAAAATTTTTTAAACCCAAACACACGTTTAATAAATAATAAAAAAACTTTTAACACATATAAAAGAATATATGACACAACTTGAACAAAGTGAGAAGGAATGGCTGAGAAAAACACCCACTAAATCCGCATTTCCTGAAAATATTTCAAATAAAAATGTTAATTTCCTCGAAATAAATATAAAAATGCTACACAACAACCACAAGAAAATGTACCAAATCACAACACATGGCATTAAAATGAAAAAAAGTAAATAGTATTTAAAAAGTGAAAAACAAGCAACAGAAACGTTTGTTCAAAATTGTACTTCAGCTTGTTTGCATGAGAACTTGTGAACGACATCGGCAGCAGCAAAAACAAGAAGCATATTTTATAACTTTGACAAATTTTCAACGGCTGTTGTTGGCATCAACCAAAGCAGCACCAAAAAAAAAGCGGAAAAACTGACGGCAACAAACATATAACGAATCAAACAGGCAGTAAAGCAACCAGCCAACACAATCAGTGAACTATCCAGAGGAACAGAGAAGAAATTAATGTTGCGCGCCATCGAAAAAATCAAATATTACAACAAATCGTTAAACATTTTAGGTGGCATTTAGAGGCATCATAAATAAGTCTTTTAAATGGATAAATTCTAAAAAAAAATTTACGACTAAAATTTAAAATATTTTGTGTTGTGTCCTACTCGGAACTTTTGCTTTAAGTCTAAAGAAATTTAATAAAAACGCATGAATTTCAAGATAAGCTGAAGGCATAGATTTAGTGTCAATTAAAATTCTATCATCTTTTTATGCAAAAGATAAACATTTTCTCTAGAACATCAGATCAAGCAAATGGCCTCTACTCTGAGAATACATTGCATTTCAAAAATGGATCATGAGAAAGAGTAGATCATATGGAGGGTTCAAAGCTGATCCGAACCAAGTCATAAAATAAAATGCATATATCGCTCATTTGCTGCAAGGCCGGCATAACTCAAAAAATACATTTCGAGATAAACGCATTTAAAGTTTTTGATTTGCTCTAACTACTTAGAAAAACATAAGACACATTCTCTTCAAACTGGGAAAGTATAAAAGATATAATGATGAATTTAATACACAATATAAAGAAAAACAAAGCGAACAATTCTGCATCTCTAACTCCAAAATTTCATTTTTTGAGTTATGCCGGTCTTGCAGCAAATGAGCGATATGTATTCCAAAACTGGTGTGACTTTCTTCGCAAAGTTTAACTCTATCGAGTTCTGTAACGGACTAAATCAAAAAGTTTTCGTTCCAAAGGTAACGGTTATGAACCCATGTCAATGGCTCCAGAAATTAATGGAAATTCACTTACTCAAACTCAAAATATTATCGAATTTTCATTTTTGACTTGGTTCGCTTCAGCTCTTAGCCCTCCATATAACGGGTTATCCAGTTTTCGTTTTTAAAAGTAAGGTTAAAATGCTCCAAAGTTTTAGGATTATCCGCGTAGGCATTGTCTTTAACGTAGCCCTAAAAAAAGTCTGACGGCAATAAGCCAAAATCGGGCGTGTTGTGTGGCTCGTGACAGCTTCTTCTTGAAACCACATATCATCCAGTTCATAATCTTCAATTGCAGGCCAAAAAAGTCGGTTATCATAACCGCCTTTCACTAACAGAAGCGATATTTTCGGAGTGCACACATGGCGATAACGCACGGGGCTGACCACATCTGTAACGCTTCCAGTCTCTTTAAATTCTTGGCAATTACTTGCACAGTAGGTCGATTATGACGAACATAATCACCCAGTAATGCTCGAAGAGTAGCCACGTTTGAACCACCACTTTTGTACAGTATAAATCGCTTAGATGCACAACGGTTGAAAGCATTTAACGCTTATTGCCACCCATTATGAACAATTTTCTCTTCGTATTCAAAATACCCAACTAATTTGTGTTTCTGTAAATGCATTTCGCTTATATGCATATCTCGCTTTTATGCACCACAATTATACGTAAAAACAGGGTTTCAAAAACTGCAGTCGAATCCAAAAACTGTCAAACAAAAACGCTTTTTGAGTTGGAAGCTGCCAATCCACTGTTTATATTTAGTAAATCAGAAAAAAAGCAACAATTTTCTTTTGGCCAATGACAAATGAAGAAGTGGAAGAAATGGCAGTTTTTCCACTTTGACCGCAGTTTTTTAAACGCTGCGTAAAAATCCTGTATATGCACAGATTAAAATGTTCATCATCATTAAAAGGTGTACAAGGATTTTTCCATCATGATTGAAAAGTAACACACGTTCAATTTATAAATCAAAATCAGAACCAAATATTAAGAACATTCACTTAAAAGCATATAAGCGAGTTTTTCTATAAGAAATGTAGATGCATAAAACCAAAGTTTTTTTAAGCATTTCAAAATAATAAGCACTAAAAGTTGTGTAAATTTAGAAATTCATAATTACTGTAGTAAGTTTTAACAATTTTACGCGTTCTTTGGTTGTTTAACTATCCATATTCGTTAATTGCAAACCTTTCGCTACTCAAATGACACTTCAGATGACAGATAACAGCTGACAGCCTTGCCAGACCGGCGGTTTTGAAACCACTAAATGGATAGCCCTCATCCTACGCGCTGTACCCGCTAAATTTAAGAATTTCAACCATACAAATATGGCATAAATTTGGCCCCTGCCGCGTGTAGGATGCCCCTAGATCTAGATAGGTCAAATGTATGACCAACCCCACTTTATTTTCCATCTCAATCATTTATTTCTAACATACCTTCCCGCTAACTCCATTTCTTAAGGAGGCTCCCATACAAAATGTTCAATGCAGACTAGGAATATATTGAAGAAATAGCCCAGAAGTCGCCACTAGGGGAATAAAAGTATAACCGACCTCAATTAGTTTTTCGAGACATATTTGCCCCTTATCTCAACTTCTTAGGGGGGCTCCCATACAAATATTGCGTTTATTATAAAATTCTTAAATTAATTAAAATGCTTCGACTTTTGTGAATAAAATCAAAAGTTGCTAACAGATTTTAATCAGTTATGGCTTGTCATAAATAGCTGCATTTGCCAATTTTTAAGGAATTTTTAAAAAAGCAAAAATTTCGAAATTTTAATAAAAAAAATTATTTTTTTTCAAAAATTATCTTTCCAAAACGACGCATAGTAAGAAAAAGTTTAACCATTCTTAAAGAAAATTTTATTGCTGAATTGTTTTAGTAATTTTAATAAACTTAACAGTTTTAGAGTTACGCGAGTATATCGACCCCTTTGCGCGAAATTATCGTATGTTACAAAAACCAAATTTTACAGGAGAGCCATTTTTATACTTTTCTCTGCTATCACTTGCAATATAAATATGAAAATATACATTAAATTTTTGGAGCAACGAAGTGGAATTCGTCTACAATATTTTGTCAGGCGACGTCTCTTTGAATGTAGAACAAGATTGTATTAAAAACTCAATTGCAAAAAAATTGGCATATACGATAATTTCGCGCAAATGGGTCGATATGTTGTGCAACCTCCTCCATTTTCGAAATATTTAAAAGAATAATTTTTAAAAATTAGCTTTTAACCCAGATTCTTTTTCGATTCTATGTAAAATCAGAGTTTTCAAAAATTTCTAATGAATATTTAATTTTTTTTAAAAGAAATTTTTGATTTTGTTTTGTAAAAAATCGAATCAAAATGTAAAAAAAAAATGTCGGATCTTTTAAGGGAGAAGGGAAAAGAGAATGCCTTTTCTTTTCCCCTCTCCCCACAAAACTCAATACTTTAAGAGTCAAAATTGACGTGTGTGAACCAGCTCTAAACTCCACATTGAAAAATACGCTTGATACTATTATAAAGAACCTGATATCAATGCAACTTTTTTTAAAAAATTTCTGATTTTCTTTCGCTATTATTTCAACTATTTTTGCATACAACCCAGTATACATTATTATTTATTTATTTTTTTAAAAAATCCCGTTTCATATTCAATAGAAAACGATTCGGTTTTTAAAATTTGCTTTGCACAATAAGTTTTTCGAAAATAACGAAAATGTGCGAAAATATTAGAAAGCTTTAGCTTTATTCCAAATTTCTATGGCAACAATTTTTTTAGTGTTATCAGCCATTATTGTCAAATGATCATCTTAAACAAACTGAAACAAATCGCCAAAATAATTTCCAACTATTTTGTATTTCGCCAAAAAATCGACGTGACGACAAACACAAAATTGCTCGCCACGCTTAGCGAAAAATCGCCACATCTAACAACCCTGGTAGGGGGCCCAGCTTATTCCAATTTGTGAAGCAGAGTGTAATTATGGAAGACTATTCTAATAAAAAGGTTGTTTGCTATTTTTAACTAAAGAAGATTTTAAAATCCCGCATTAGACAAGAACAAAATTTATACTTAATTTTTGAAAAGATAAAGATGTTGATGATGTTGATGGAATCTGCGTTAATTTCAAATGTATGAGTATCGGAAACAAGTTTTAAAATTTTATTACAACGATAGAAAACAGAAATACAATTGGCGTAAAAAAATCATCTTTTCCTTTTAGCGGTCAAAGTCGACAAAGAAGACCTTGAAACACCGGATTAGGGATTAACAAAAGTTGAACTTCATTTTTGGATGTGAATAATAAAATGCCTGAAGAAATGCTTGTGCAACTTAAATGTATTATTAATAGTGAAAATTTAAATCCTCTAGAACATAAGGTTTTAAAATCATTCAAATCGATCCTATTTGCACAACCCAATTCTTGGGTCTAACGAATTGCAGAATTAAAAAAATACGAAAGAGAAACATGTTTCGGAAGTTCGATATAAAAGAAATTTTAAAGGGGAGTTTGAACAACTTTAGATAACTTTTCAGGCATTTTATTAATTGAAATCGATCTCATTTACCCAGACTTAAGGGAAACCTTGATATTATGCAAATGGTGGCCCTAAAAGAAAAGCCACACATGAAAAGACGGTTCCAGATATTTATTTTATACTATTAGAAGCAGTGTTCGAAAATAAACAGTACATTGTTTAACGTTCGGCTCACACACCCAGGAACGATATCTATTTTTTTAGTGATTGTGTAGACATACACAACCCTTAATACCGTTCGTTACTATTTTCAAGAAAGAACCGAACATTATATAATGTTCGGTTCTTCGTTGAAAAACAGAACAATTGTAGTGATACTGTAGACAAACATTATATTTTAATGTTCTATAATGTTTTTTTCGTGTGTGTATTTTGTTTTTGTAAAAAATTTTTGGTTCTTTTTTACCAGCCAAAAGGGACGAACATTAACGAGTCGAACCGAACACATTAAAGTTTGTGGATTTTCAAAAAAAAAACCGAACGGAATTAAATGTTCACATCTTTTGTTGAGTTTGATAAAAACAGTTATATTTTTGTGTTCGAAAGATGACTAACAGGGAAACGTTATTTTTTAATGTTTTTTTTTACACAAACACTATAAGCGTTTGTGTTTTCCACAAATCTACCGAACCAAACATTTAAAAACTATATTTAGTGTTTATTTTCGAACACTGATTAGAAGTAATCCATTCTATTTAATACATACGCATCTTAATAATCTCCATAACATTTTTTTATTTGGAAATGGATTTAAGTTATTTTTGCAAAATCTTTTTAAATTAATTAGCATGTTTAGATAAAATAATGAGGCAATTACGAGTATATTCTAGAGTTTCTACGCGGGAAAGAATTCCCGGGAATCCCGGGACAGTTTTTCAAAATTAAGCCCGGGAAATTTATTCCGGGAATTTTCGAGAATTTCAAATTAAATTTTTGGAAATTTTAATTTGTATTACTAAAAACTACCTACAAATTAAACTATTTTTCCTACACCAATAAATCAACGGTCTTTTTAATTGCTGATGAAATGTCTTAAAAGCTTCTTAAAGTAGGAAATAAAAATGTACACGATACACCACCACCAACACCAGATGTTGAACCATCTACAAATTCTAATAAAATAAATGTAAAGAAAATACAAAAGCCTGAAAAAATCTTAAAAAAAGAATTTGACGTCTATGAAGTCATGGGTAACAGGCCAACAAATTTGTAATATTTGTATGATGCGCTTCTACTTTAAAACCAACGTCTGTAGAAAGCGAGAGCACGTTTTCGGTGGCAGGCAATAAACATATCAACAATGATTAGAAATAGAATCTCTGATTTTAATTATACTAAAAAAATGTTTCTTAAAAGAAAATTATATTTACCAAGTTGCTACTAAATATTAATAAGTTTTTATAATTCGTGATTTCAAATTTTTTGGTTTTGTTTTGGTTTTCTGTGGAATTAATAATGCTAATTTTTTCGACTGTTAAATATGTGTATATTCTTTAAAAAAAGTAAAAACTTTTGTCTTGAACTCATTTAATAAAATCATTGTTTTATTCAAAAAATCCCGGGATTCCCGGGAATAAGATTTTTTTTGTTTCGTTTCCCGGGAATGGAAAAAGTTCGGGAAATTAGAAACCCTAGTATATTCTTCAAATTGAACCCGTTTTATAACCAAAATTAATGCAATCTTAATTCTTATTTTAAATATTTCGGGTTTTAAGGCATTAAAAAACGTTTCGATTTCGATTGAAATGTGTGAAATGAAACAAAAATTCCAGATATTGAAATAAATAGCTTTCTTCTCACTAAACTGTGTCTGTAACTTTTTTTTGGCCAGTACTAGCTGTCACGTAAGGAAATTGCTTGCCAATTTACAGTAAGTGTGTCTGTAACATTTTTGTGAAAAAGTTCCCGCTTTGCACTGTCAAAAACCCCATGTTTACATTAAACAAGTAAGAGTGCTATATTCTGCTATGCCGAATCTTATATACCCTTCACCATGATGAGATAAGAACAAAAAGTTATATACAAAAATAACGTTCTTTAGATAGGTATAAATCAGGGATGATAAATGAGAAAACCAATATCGTACCAACGAACTTTTAAAATCGTCCTTTTTCGGCCCCAATAGTACTAAATCATTTTTTTTTTTTTTTTAATTTTTAAAAACAAAAATTTAATACAACAAAAACAAAAGGTACTTTAAATTCATTTGTAAATTAATTATACATAATAATGGGTCAGTAGCTTTCCAAAATATTCAAGAATAGAGGCAAACAAATTGAAGCCAGACCTGGGGGGTTACCGCGTATTTCGATTCGAAAGAAATCATTTACAGATTCGAACAAATTGTACTGTGTATTACGATTTTCGTAATCGTTCGAAACGATGATAGAGGTTGTATTTTTTTAAAAATGGGAAATTAGATGAACAATTATTGTTCGTAATAAAGAGTGGCTTTTAAGAAAGTGATTTTTTGTTTTCAATAAAGTATGAAAAACGTCCGTTTATTCGAAACAAATATTACGAAAATCGTAATACACAGTACAAATTGTTCGAATCCGTAAATGATTTCTTTCGAATCGAAATACGCGGTAACCCCCCTGTAGGGTCGAGAAATCCATTAATGTTTATTTTTGATTGCCGCCAGAAAGCGTTGTCATACACTTTTTAGAATTTATCGTATTTTTTGTGGAAAATTAACAAATATTTCTCAAAATGAAATCTCAAATTTTAAGCGAAAATAAAATTTTTAAGCGTTCTAAAAATATGTGCATACGAGCATCTTCGGATTGCATTTTCAAATTTATTGTGCTTAAAATGTTCAATATGTTCTGCAGAAACAGGAAAGGAGAAGAAAGTCCAAATATAATAAAATTTAATTAAGCGCTTGTAAAATCTCCTTCAAAATAATTCGGAGTAAAATAATAATGGAGTGGGTTCCCACTGTTCCAAAATTCTTTTGATTATTTCTTGACCATCTTGTTGACGAATATTTGAAAATTTTATGAATTCGTCCCAATATAATCTTGAATTGAGAGGAAGTCGTCTTTTCTATTATGTAGAACTTTTGCAGAAGTGGGTTCTTATATCTTTTAAAAACTTGTCAATATCATCAGAAAATGCACGCTTTTATGCTGCCGCTGATAGTAAATTTAGAATGTGGTATAAACAATCGTTAAATGATCAAGTGCAAAGATCTATTCAAAATAGCGGAGTTCAGTGTTTAGGGCAAATGGTCTTGCAAAAGAGCAAATGCTAAAATTCATAGCTGTTTTGTTAAATCCTACAACAAAAAATAGAGTAATTTCATAAAAAAGCTACGACATTTTGCATTTTCGCAAGACTTTTTGCACCAAACACAAAACTGCGCTTATATTCATTGGACAATAAATTCGAGTTACCATTTTATATCAACAATAAATATGTAGTTTTGAAAAATTTAGAAATAGTACCAAATGAGTCACGGGGGTACCAGCGTACTTTTTAGTTTTGAATTGTACCAAAAAAAGTACAATTGTGCCAACTTTATTAACCCTGGTATAAATAAATATTAATTGAGCCACGCCAACTTTTCATTTCGTCATGCCGAAGACTATAAAAAAAAACAAAAAATTTATATATGTATTTTATAATCTTAAAATCGTTTTTTAGAACATAAAAAAATTTAAAAAAAATTATTTTTGGGATTCGAACTGGTAATATCATCAGTCTCAGGAGAGAACTTAACAACTCGGCTACGAATGATTTTACTGAAGAAGCGTTAAATTAAAACATATTGAGTCTATTAGTTTGTTTCTTTATTTGAGCGGCATATCATATACATGCATTAATGTGTATGTGTATGCGTAAAATAAAACACATTACAAATAAAATCCACCACTTGTAGTGAAGGGTATAAAAAAAGAACATTACCAACACTGTATTACCATAGCCACTGTATGACCGTAGAAACCAAAATTGAATTGGTTTGTATGGTATGTTTATGTCGTTTTGGTAATACAGTGTTGGTGCGGTAATGTCACGTCTAATTGGACCTTTAAAGGAAACAATTTGAGGCAGTCATGGTTTTTTACTCATATCTCAGCCATTTGTGGATCGATTTTGCTGAATTTCGATAGCAAACAATTCCGGACAATATGTTACATAAATGTATTATAACCTGGCCTCCATCATATATGGGGTCTTTGAAAAATCCATTTCAACGGACAGACGGACATCGTGAAATCAACTTCGCTCCTCATAAGGGCCCAGAATATACTATATACTTTATAGGGTCTAACATCAATATTATAGAAATTACAAACGGAATGACACCCTACCCTGTGGTGAAGGGTATAAAAACAATAAAAATGCAAAATGCAAAGAATAATAATAATAATATTTTGTTCTTGGCACATTTTTTATTTTAACATTTATATAAAAATACGAATGCTCGTTTGCAAACAACAAACATTTGCTATAGCCGACGGTTGTATTTTCAATGCCGCCGTTGAATTTTAGTAAATCTTGGTCGCCGTCAACGATAACTGTTACTGGCGTTCCTAACGTCTGCAATGTCACATCGGCTTCGAGTGCAATGTTATGACATTTACAGCTTAATGACGTAATCTCTTTTGATAGTTTTCGACATGAGTTACAGACACACTCTTTTCTCACTTTTCGAGAAACGATGGAATATTTTGTTTCACATCTTTTCGATGCGAGAAGTTCTCACTTAAGTTACAGAACATAGGAACACATTTGTTAAAGATCGAAAAAAAGCATAAACAACCTTATGACAAGATATTTGAAAATTAATACCCAACACAAAAGAGTATAAATTTGTTTAAGTTCTAGAAATTAAGCAATAATTAAATTTAATCTTTTTGAACGTTTTACAAAAAAAAGGAAACTATATTTTGGCTGTAGAGCAGTGTTATTTAAGACCAATTTTCCACCTTTTTTATTTGAAGAGATGCGTATTTGAAAAATAGTTGAGATCAACCTAAACTAATGTAGGGATAAAAGCAGTTTGACTTGTCCTTTCAACAACAAAGTTAGAAATATTAAACGGAAGTCAGATTTAAAAGACATTTTTATTGTTGCAAAACCTATTTAACCAAAAATTCTATGTTCATTAAAAAGACGTGCTTTTTTACTCTTCGTATTCATTTTAAGTGTTTTGCTTTTATTTTATTGTTAGTGTGTGTGTTTTTTTTTTTTTTTTTTTTTTTTTTTTTGGCGGATATGTGCTTCCATGCCCCCATATGCTTAATTAAATGTCGCCAAATGTAGTTGTACTTTTTATTTTTTGCCATTTATTCTGACTTCGCACCCGAAATCACTAACACCGCAAACAAATTTTTGGTGTCATAAAAGAAATACGAGGAAGAGATCATGTGTTTTAATAAGAAACGTTGGTTCATTAGATTAATGACTGACTGCATATTTTTTATGTGGTGTTTTTTATTTTTTATTTGATAATTTGTTTGTACACATGTATATAGCTATAGCTTCTTTAATGCCGGATATAGTTAGGTTTTCTTTTTTTTTTCTTTTAAATTACGACTCTTTAATAACGCAATTAATAAAGATTCAGCAAAATCAGATGTGAAAATATTTTAATGAGTAATTTTTAATCATGCCAATTAATTCTTTCTTTTATTATGTTTTAAACTCCAGGCTGTTCTTGTATTGGCTCCATCGTATTAAAGGGCTAGACATTAAACAAAGTGGCGGATTGTGAAAACAAAACCCAAACTCTTTTTTTGGTTAAATAATTCCTTTCGTTTTGTTTCTAACGAATTTAAGTTTTGACAGAACAGATTTCTAGTACTAAAAACTAGATAGGTAACCTACAGACTAAAGGGCCAAATAAACAACACAAGCAGTGACACAAACATACAAAAAATATTATGTTCTATGTTTATCACATACCTGATAATATAGCTTATCTTATGGTGTTTTCTTTTCTAAAAAATAATGATGCATTATAGTTGTGTAATATATTTATTATGTTACACGAACCCTTACAAAGTGATACATTTTTCTAAATTACAATGGAACAAAATAATAGCTACGTTTTGCACTCAACACTAATGTGTATTTAGCGTGTTAAATATTGAATGCAAAGTTTGTACTAAAAGCGATATTCATCACGCTTGTAGCAATTTCCAACATTAAATTTTCTTACAACTCCAATAGGCGTTAGCAGCACTGATTTTCAATAATTAATGTCAGATGTTGTTAAAAATTTTGCGACAAAAAAATATAATAAAAGTAAAACAAACGAAAAACAAAAAGTTTTTATATCCATCACAATAGAACTAAAAATCACAATATAACGCAAATTGTCCTTAAACACAAGAAAAAAAATACTTGCTTGCATAAAAAAGTATTTTACGCAGATGCAAAAAAGGGTATTATCTCACACTCAGTTATAACTGCGGGTAAGAAATGGAACAAATTTGCCATTTATTGTTGCAACATGTTTAGAAAGGAAAACGACAACTTCTCACATTTTTGCATATATTTTTAGAATGGAACAAAAACCCGCACGAATGGTAGCATATATGGAACATTATTGTCAGAAAAGAAAACACCATTAGTGTCTTCAAAGTAAAGGGTGGTTAAATTTCAAGGGCCGATGTTGATTTTGAATAAACCACAAACTATTTAGGAAATTATTGTAATTTTATTTTATTATGATATATTGGTATTACTCAATTATGTATGGAACAAAATATCGGCCAAATGGGCGCCGCGACCACGGCGGCACACCTCCATCCGATGGTCCAAATTTTCGATGACCCTGAGGCATAATGGAGGTTCTATGCCGTTAATGTGCCAAATTATCTCATCCTTTAGCTCTTGAATTGTTGCTGGCTTATCGACGTACACCTTTTCTTTCAAATAACCCCAAAGAAAAAAGTCCAACGGTGTCAAATCACATGATCTTGGCGGCCAATTGACATAGCCATTACGTGAGATAACACGGCCATTGAATTTGTTGCGCAAAAGAGCCATTGTTTCGTTAGCTGTGTGGCAAGTGGCACCGTCCTGCTGAAACCACATATCGTCCACATTCATATCTTCCAATTCGGGCCATAAAAAGTTCGTTATCATCTCACGATAGCGAACACCATTCACAGTAACTGCCTGACCGGCCTCATTTTGGAAAAAATACGGCCCGATGATGCCGCCAGCCCATAAACCGCACCAAACAGTCACTCTTTGTGGGTGCATTGGTTTTTCGACAATCACTCTTGGATTCTCATTCGCCCAAATGCGGCAATTCTGCTTATTGCCGAATCCACTGAGGTGAAAATGTGCCTCATCACTGAATCACGAAGTGCACGATGTGCATTTTGATTTGAACGCCCATTTTCATAATAAGTCTGGATAACTTAAACACGTTGTTGGATTGTGTATCTCTCCATGATTCAAATTGAGTAAGTCTGAAATAGAGAAATGTCAAATAAAATTCGGAAAAAAACTTGGCGTTTAGGTATTGTTCACATTCAACATCGGCCCTTACAATTTAACCACCCTTTAATTATGTAGCTTAAGGCTTGGAAAGAAAAATTAAAAAAAACTACAAGTTTCACCTAAAGATTGATGTAGGACCCTGGTCGCATTTCGACTAAAAGAACTTCATTGTGAGAAAAAGTACTTAAGTCTAAACTTAATTTACTTTAAAACCGTCAGACTATAACCATGGTTCATAACTTCAAGATTTTATAGACTGACATACGATAGTATATGGCCACCGTGACCGAAAATTTAAAAGTTATTAAAAGCTGATTATTTTACGATATTGTGTCAGAGAAATATTTAAATTTTACTAATTTTATAAATTTACCCATAAATTTGTTCACCTAAATGAACAATTGGACTGCAAAGTTGTGCAAACGTAATTTCTTATTTGTGAGAATGTTTAATTGTGTGTTTTCTTTAATATTATCTTCCTTAAAAGAGGTGATATTTGCTAAAAATTTTCCAAAAAAATTTTCTTCCATGGTCTGTAATCTGAGGAAGAGTTCAAAGAGAAATATGTTATTCGGATTAACGGTAAATTTTTATTTTGTTTTAATCATTATTCAGTTAAATTATTATGGAAAAAATTTCACGTTCGAAATGTTACGTATCGATCCAGATTTTGGCTTAAAAAAAAATACAGAAGATTTTGGAATCAAACCAAGACTTTTAAATGTTACATTGCTACGTAAAATTCTGAAAGTAGTTTGACTAAAAAATTGTGCCAGGTTTCGCTGAATTACGCCTTTTTATACATGGCCAAAAAGCTACTTCTGTTTTTTTCACGTTCGAAATGCTACTTCTTTTGCCATTATCTTCGACCTAGAATCGCGCCCTAAATAAAATTTAGGATAGATAACAGTGCTTTCTTAGTGCTATAATTTAAGGGTTAAGAGAAGGTAAAAATATTTGTCGTTTAAAATGTTATTGCATTTTATGCGTACGACTCTCACGTTCAACTCTTTGGATTTACCCATATTAAGACAACCTTAATAAAAGCGATCAGCTGATAACCTGTCATGTTCACAGAAAAAATCTCACCAATTCAATGTTTACTTATATCAACAACATTACCTACTGCATATAATGCTGTGAATATCAAAAATTATTTAATTGATACTATTAATTTGTTTACTGTTTTAAATTTAATTAATATTTTAATTAATATCACAAATTTTTTAATTGAAATCAATTTTTATTTGCGTTGAATTTCTAAGCCATAGTCGTTACCTCATTATATGGTTTCTCTCTGTTACAGTTTGATTGGGTATAAAAAGTTTTGATATTAAAAACGCCATTAGTTATATTTAAGGTTGGCCTCTATTTTAGAGGACTGTTCAAGAAATTTCTCCTTACTTAGAAAAAAGACACCAGTATTATGCATGCTTTGGAAAATGTCAGTTAAGACTTTAAGCAAAGAAAACTTCATAGGGCTTAAAAAAAACATTCGTATTTAAGCAGCTGATAACACAAGGGAACAAAATTTAACTTTTTTGTATTGATTGGAAGTTGATTTGAGGTCGCGGATTTTTAATATAGTCTCCATTTTTTCCACCAGCTCGCATTTTTAAGTAACATGTACTAATCGTATTTTTGACATTTTTCCAAAAATTTAAAGTTCAAAAATCATAGCTGTACTCTTCATTAAGCGGTTTTTTTTTTGTTTTTTAAGATGTTTGAAAAACAATCAAATTTTTGGAAAATTTTGAATAAAATTAAAAGTTATGCACCGATTACAATGAAATAAAGATCATTCGATTCGAAATATGTTTAACTAAATGTTTAGAAGCCAAAACTGCTATTTTTGTCGCATTTTTATTTTTTATGAATTTTTAAAAAACATTTTTTTTTAAATTGTTCTTTTTTTCAAAACTTCAACGATATCTCTGAAAATATTAAGCAAATAAAAAAACTTATGTAAACACGGCTTAAAGAAAATATCGTTGAAGAATTTTGAACTTTTTTTTAAAGTTTTCAAGTTAGCGGAATACGGTATAACTCGAAAAGTCGAGCTGATTAAAATAACTAAGTGCAAATTTAAATTGAGCGTCCCAATTTACCTTAAAAACAACCTTCAGTTCTTAATCAACAAAAACATTATCCCCTTTTGTAATTGAAGCACAATGATCTTAAACAATTTTTTTCTTTTTACATACGAGCATTATAAAAATTAAAATTTAATACCCGTTAAAATTCATGTGGCGCCATCTGTTGTTAAAAATGTGCTTATGAAATTAAAATAACCAGATTTGTTAACATACCTCTAGGCAGATAAAAACGTTAGAACTATGAATATGGCATCTCTATAGCTCTACTCTTTATACTCTTATGTTTATAACACAATTTATGTTGCCATCTCGCTCATTTAGATGCCAGAAAAGTTGCTACCCACAGAGTTTCCATGTAATAATTAATAAACAAAAACTTGAAATTATCCAAAACTCCAAGAAAATTTAATAATATTGATTACCCTATTGCAATTTCCAGATATTAACTTTTCCAAGCGGTTGCAATTCGCAAAATTTACAGCTATACATAGATAGACTTTGAAAATAACACACATAAGTCCAATTTTTAGGAAAGTAAATAAATCAATCAGGTATGTGATGGAAAACGATTGTGAAAACAAACCGATTTGAAACCGATAATGTCGTTTTCAGTATCTTTAAAAATTGATTTCTAATACAGTTTCCTCTTTTTTCCTGACTATCTTCTATTAAACTTTATGAACTGTATTTTGAACATAAAATTAAGACGATAATTCAGAAAGAGATTTTCAAATTGCTTGAAAATTATCGCACTTTCTAAAAACTATCGTTTTGAAATCGATCGATTTTTCATCACATAGCTGAATATATGTAAAAGTAAACCAAACCAGTGCACACATGTACGAATTGCACAATGTTGTCAACACATCGACCCATTTGCGCGAAATTATCGTATATGCCAATTTTTTTGAAATTGAGTTTTTGATGCAATCTTGTTCTACATTCAAAGAGACGTCGATTGAACAATAATTATATTGTAAATGTATGGATATAGCCATTAATTTAACAATATTATTGTGTATGTTAGTAGCCATATTATTTACATATTGGCTTATTTGATGCAGTAAGTGTCCCAGGAGTTCCAATTAAAATTGGCGCAAGTTTTACTCAAAAAACCTTTAAGAATGGAAAACATTGTCCAATGTTTAATACAGATTTTACAGTATATTGCACTTCTTTTTGGTGTCACTTACCAATATCACCTACACATTGGCGATATTATTGTACAAAAATTTAGCAAGTGTTTGGGCCGCTTATGACATGTAAGTATTAATACTTATGTATAGGATAACCAAAAAAAGAACTAAAGAAACAGTTTTAAGCTCTAAAAAAAAGCGTTTAAAAACATAAAAATGAGCTGTTAAAATTAAAAAAAGCAATTTACCACTTTATTCGTTTATTGCGTTTTTATAGTAAATTATAAATTGATGCGATACATTTTTGAGAAGAAAACTGTCTTTTTGGAGTCAGCACGTTCTTGTACATAGAAAAAAAGTTCTTTCTATGTCCACAGATCTTAAGGGAGCAAATATAAAATTGAGTATTGGCTCTGATGTATAGTTTAAACGATTGGACTCACAACTTCGCTTGCCTCCCAAAATATCCCTAATATCTTTTAGTACGGAAAATCCTAAATTTTTTAATAAAACTGATTTGAATTTTTTTATTTACTTTGTCTCTTATATCCCCTAGAACACCAATTTCCCATTTTGTTACAACTTCGTGTAAAACCCCAAAATTTCCAAAAATGAACAACATTTGATTCCGCAATTCGCTTTCATTCCAATATATACAGAGAAAATCTTTATAGATAAAACTTAATTAAATAAGCAAAAAAAAAACGTTACTATACCAAGAACTATATTTAAAAAGAAATAAGACGTTACAAATTATGATGGTAAAATGACGTTACAGAAAGAGTATTATTGTATGGAGTTACTGTGTGACTGAGGAATTCGATCGTTAGAATAAAGCTGTGGAATTTTCAAGAGAAAATAACTTAAACAAGCAAACAACAAAACACGTTGATAAAAAGGCTTAATACTTAAAACTTAAACACATAAAAAATAAATACAACAATATAAAAAGTATGTTACAGTACCGCTAAGACAGAGTAACATAAAAATCAAGTAAGAAAGTTTAGCCGGTCAAGCCCGACATGATACCCAGCATCACAGTACTTAAAAACAAATTTTCGAGAGTGTATGGCTATATGAATAAGAATCTATCTATAATTTAATTTTCATTAAAATCGGTTTAATAGTTTCTGATAGGCAGAAACTGTCCCCTATCTCCTCTCGTGGTCTATTTATAAAATATGCATACCTTATGTATCCATATAAATATGGATCTATCTACATATGTTTTAAATTTCATTAAAATTGGTATGATAGTGGGCACAAGGACCCTATTTTGGAAAGCAGTTTTGTACGGAGGATATATGAAATTATGGACCGATTCGCCCATGTACATGGACAGCCAGCCAGCCAGCTGGACGGATATCGTTAGATCGATGCAGAAAGTGATTCTGAGTCGACCGGTATACCATAGGACCAACTTTTTAAGGTGTTACACACATCAGCACAAATGCATTATATTCTCTCCACTCTTGTGGTGTGGGTATTATAACATACAGAGATAATATAGGTGGCTTGGATGATATTGTAAAAGGAAATCACAAAATATTACTATAACGTTGAACGATTTTTTTAACCAGAGTTGTAACAGCACAAAAAGGGTTGATTTTTTTTTTTGTATTTATAAAAAAAATAACGATTTTTCCAAAAATTTATTAAATAAGTTTAAAATGGCAAAATAATTAAAAAAAGCCGATATTGCAAAAACAACTTAAAAAAAAGCCAAAATAAGCAAAATAAAAAAGCCCCAACATATATGGCTAATTTTTTTGTTTTTTTATTGAAATTTGTTTTAAATAAAAAACATTCTATCTTGTAAACCAAAAAATAAGCATTTGGACTACTTATGTATATAAAGTCTAAGTAAGGAAAATGTAATATTTCTTTAAGCAATTTAATCACAAATTTGTATAAAAAGTTATAGTTTCATCTGCCTCTACAAAGTCTTAATCAAAATCCCACTTTCTTACCTAGTTTCTGAGGTTGGCAACTCACTAAAATTAACCTATTATTTTCATCTCTTTTCTTCCTACTTATTAAAGGCCGTTTTTTTCTCTTATTATTGTATTGCCAATGCACTCTAACAGTGTTTACAAAATTTAACAACAAATTGTGCAAATGCGGAATTTCTAAAATGTAGTGTTGCCTACTAAAATTGCTGTTAACCTGATATTTGACGCGCGCCAGGATACAACACCTCAACTAATAAATTGTGCTGCCGATGTAGTTAGTCAACAAACATGAAAGAAACAACACAAAAGAGAAAAGGGGAAGGAAAAAATAAAGAAAAAAAATAAGTAAATATGGATGTGTATGTTGTGTGTTTCGGTAGAGCAGCTGATGAAACTTGTTGGCGGGTTTTTGTTTTCGTTGTTTTTAGCGCATACACATTAATTAGGTGTGTTCGAGTTCCCAAGAGTTTTTACTATATATTATTTACTGAATCTTTTTAATGCATTTTTTAAATTTTTTTTAAAGCAGAAATTTTTTAATTAAAATTTTGTAAAACAAAAAAAATGATCAAAATGGTAGCAAACAAAAGTAAGCAAATTAAAAGCATACATTGTGAAAAAAGTATTTAAAAAAAGAAAAGTTGAAATAAAACTTAGGCAAAAATCAAATCTGAATCTTATCAAAACAGTTAAGAACACTTTCTTTCTCGGTTTGTCAAACGACTTGAACTGAAAAAATACACAATTTAAAATTTATTTACTTAAAGAAGTGCTTGATATTCATTAAAATTAGAGGGGGTAAAAAAGGTTAAAAACGGGTAAACTCGATATTAAAAACTAAAATAAATATAAAAAAAAATAATAGGTACTTATCGTTCTTCATAAGAACAATAAGCAGACAGTTGCCATTTTGATATTTGGACATTCTGTAGTGTTAACGAGTATAACCTGTATTTTGGAACTTCTTTGTCGTCCCATCTATCTTTTTAACCAATAAAATATAAATTAAGAATATACCAAATTCAAAACTTTTTCAAAAAACACAAATTTATATATCTCGTACTTTTTCAAAATTCGAACGTTTAAGTGGTTAAAATCTTACCTTTATTTTGGTATTTTTGTTTAACGAAATTTTTTTAGCCATTTACTGTCATATCGGTACATTTTAAATTATGGGCTCCCACTTCAATATTGAAATTTTTGATATTTCAATGGGAAGAAAAAAAACATTTGAACAAAACTTTTGTAATCGTCCGGAGCTGATATGTACTTCCTCTCAATAAATTTGAATGGAATGGTTTTTCTCTCTTAACAAACCATTATTTTATTCAAACTCTTCTTTTTCTTTTCTTTGCGTTATCGTCCGCCAATTACCAAAGCAGAAACTAATCACACGCCATCATATAGACAGCCTTCACTTTTCAATGTTTGTTTTGTAATGATGTATGAAATACTTGGTATGATACTCTTATAGCTAGGGATGAAACGATACGAGTAAATACAAGTACATATTCGATACTTTTATATAAGTACCAAGTATTTTTGTAATCGATACTTAGCAACCGAGTACCAAGTAGTATCGGTAAAAAAATACTCGGTATCGGTCAAAAGTAATCGTTTCACTTTGGTTATTGAAATTATATTAAATTTTTGATTTTTTTCCAAAGCTGGAGCAGCAGTAACGGTATCAAGAACCCGTTTGAGCAGCAAACACCTATAAACCACATTTGGGTAGGTCCATTTCCTCAAAGTCCGTTATCATCTCGTGATAGCGAACACCATTCACGGTAATTGGACCTCATTTTCGAAGAAGTACGGCCCGATAACGCCGCCAGCCGCAGAACTAGCTGGGCGAGAATGCGCATATGTTTTCCCATTTCCTACAGACCCGGTTTGCTGAAATTTGCAAACAATTCTGCCGATTGTGGACACATTTGGTCGATTATGCTGATTTTGATTGAATGCCCATTTTCGTAAAAGGCTTTAACTCAATTGTGTACCTCTCAATGGAAGAAGGCGTCAAATACTGAAACAAAGAAAGGTCAAATTAGGTGGCGCAAAAAACTTGACGTGGATTATGGTTTTACCACCCTTTATTATATATTTATCAATTTAAAAATAAAATTCATTTTTACATTTAAAAAATACATAGTGACATTGTTGATTTCTGGAATAAAAGGTGAATGAAGGTTGTAATCCTGAACGTTCTATAAAATTTTGTTTCCTAAGATAAAAGATTTTTCGAAAGGAAATTGGTACTAGGTGGTAACTAAAAGTGGTCTCAATTTTTACACTTTTCGTTTTGCCCAAAAAGTCTAATGGATTGTAGTTCTTATTGTATGGTATAGTACTAAAACACTTATAAGAGGGTTTATAAGTGCTGCTTTCTATTTTTGTATTATATAAACCGATACAAGTACCGATACCAGTAAGTATCGATACTTTTTTTTTCGATACTGAGTAAGTATCGATATTTTACGAGCGATGCCATATCGAGTAAAAGTATCGATACTTTAGAGGTATCGTTTCATCCCTACTTATAGCAACGCACTCTCTCTCTCTCTCTCAACATACCAAGTTTGTCAAGCCAAGTGTGACCGTCTAATAGTCGCTTTAGAAACATAAAATTGTAGGTGAAGGATTCTGAATGAATAAGAAGCTATAAGATGCAAAATTTTGGTACTTCTTTGGTTCTTTAACTGGTACTTTTGGAATTTTCCTTAATTCCTTAATTAAACATGTAATGTCCTGAGTAAATTATTCATTAACTTTTAAATAAATTTAACCAAACACAAATTAGCAAAATCAAATAAAATGGTAAAAACCAATAAAACCCAACATAAAATAAATTGTTTGTAAATATTTTCCTAAAATGTTCGTGTTAGAAAAAGTATATAATCGAAATTTTTGTGCAAACGCTTTTTATGAGAGCAAAATTTTCAGTTCACTCATTTACTGCACTTTACTGTTAAAGTACTCGAACGAACCTATTATGTAGTCGAAAGTATTAGACAAAAAAATGTAACGCAGTAAACAATTAGGTTTGGGATGAAAATCGATTTTGAAAGCGAAAAAACTAGAACTCTCGGAAATTAGAACCAGCATTTTAAATACATTGCATCCTCTTAAATAAGTTTATTTTGTCTTATCCCTGCAAATAAAATTGGACCACCTGATCCATTTTGATAAAATGGACTACTTGTCCGATGTAATGCAAGCATGGACCATGTCATTGTTAAAAAGTGTTTATAGTGAGTCGACATGTCTTCGTTTTTTTACGACATGCTTTCGTTTTTAAACGACTTTAAAAATAATCCTCTTGAGTATACCATGGAGCAGTTTTAAAACTACTCCTTAGTGGTTCAAAGGTTGGTTATATGGTCCTCTCCTAGGACATCGTAATATTAAATAAACCAGGTTTTTTCCATACGTTTGGGTTACTTTTGGACTAGTCTTGGTCCCTTGTGGACTACTCTTTACACACGTGTTTGGACTGGTCCTATTATTTGCAGGGATATTATTGTGTGCATACATATTGTCTAATACATACCACTAAGAAAAGCATGGGAAAAGTTGCCTCAAAGATTGTTAAAGAATTTTTGGTGTAAATTGATAAACTGGGATTCTGACCAATACGACGGTGACGATAGCATTCCGCTAGCCGACTTAATTCAAAAAATAATAAATGCCATGAAGTTATCCGAACATAGTAGCGATGACGAAAACTTATATATGTAGATGCGATGAAGATAATGTTGAAGTCACGCGAGTTACTTCTAATGTTTTAGCCACAAAGCATTAATAGTTTAATTATTTGATGTAGAACAAGTGAACTGTTTCAACATGGCCAATCTTTCAACGATAAGCAAAAAACGAACAAATAGGAACATAGTATGTACTGATTTTTATGATTCAAAAAAAGTTTTGTAGTTATGAACTGAGTGACTAGGCTTTTTAAATAGTTGGAACATTTTTGTTTAATACCAATTTTTGTATATGTACATACTAGCTTATCCCGGCGCGCTTCGCTACCCCCGTTGAGAGTACCAATTTTTAAAATATCGTGTATTGATGATAAAGCAATATATACTAAATTAAGTTACTTTTACTGTTACCGTACAGATATACAGAAATCTCTTTGGAGTTTGTATGGGATGTTCTATTGCCACTTACCCAATCCAATTTTTGGCAGATGTCTTGTTTTGATATGAACGAAATTTAACAACTTACACTTACCGACCTTCAGATATAAAAAAAAAACCAAATTGACTTTAATAGCCCACTTACCCGATCGAGTCCACTTTTTGACAGATGTTGTCTATTGATATTTGAGCTATTTTCTTGATGTTGCGTATTGACAACCAAGCTTATTGTACCAACATTTTAATCTTAAGATGTTAGCATTTTCTAGGATCTCTTTTTACCTTGTACATAAGGTGCTGCACCCACTTATTCAGACCAACCCACTTTATGACAGATATTGTGTATTGATAATCCAGCCATTTGTACCAAATTTGGAAACGTTAGATATTGCTGTTCTCAAGATATACATACATAATTCTATTTTGTGCCGCGCCTACTTCGGAAATCCAGTCCACTTATTCACGGATTTTGTGTATTGACAGCCAATATGTGTATCAAATTTTTATAATTTTTCTTCTCTTGTTCCCCAGGTATGATAAAAAATTTTAGCACGCCTACTTTTCTAATCCCGCCCACTTTTTGGCAGATGTCATGCATTGACATCGAAGTTATTTGTAGCAAATTTGTAAACTTTTACTGCTACGATTCTTCAGATATACAGAAATCTCTTTGTATTTTTAAGAGAGGTGCACCTCCAACTTCTCCAATTCCGCCCGCATTTTGTTGGATGTTGTGTATTGATAACCCAGATACTTGTACCTAATTAAGAACATTGTCTCTGGCCTTTAAGCCACAGCTGTGAACCTTCAGAGCCACTAAAATCTTTAGGAAGAAGTAGTCAATTATCCTAAAAAAAAAATTAGTTCTTTCAACGTACCAGAAATACATATGACCAAACTTGTTCAAATTAAAAGTTGGCCTGGAATGCGTTGCTCTTCAGATTAGTGATCTATTGAATTTTCCTCCAGAACTACTAAATGAAGCATTCAATTATCTTACAGAGTGTCAGAATTTTCTGAACGAACCAGGACTACTACCACATTTCTTAAATAAAAAGTTGTCTCTCCAATAATTTTACAATGAAGCCACAATTTTGAAAGAAAAATGTAAAGGTGAACATATTTTACTGCCAAAAATTCCTACCGGCAAAGCGATGAAATTTAAGCGATCTGAGGATAAGATCTAAAAAATAGTTGCTTTTTTCTAACTACTGCCACAATAATGTAACAAATTATATTTTTTACTTTTTGGCATTGCAGGTTACAGAAAAAATAATTATGTAAATATGTAATACTTTTATGAACAATAAAAATGTTTTTATTCGTTTCATATATAATTTATCAATGTTTAATTTATTATTTTCAATTTTTTTTTTTTTTTTTTTTAAATTTTGTAATTCCCTATGCTAATTGAACTTTTCTCAATAAAAAAATACAAAAGTTGGCACTAAGCTTTGTAAAAAGTGCTTAATTCGACTACGTATGTGCTTAATTTTACAACGAATATTATCATAGTTGTATAATCCCTTCTTTAACATTTTTGCCACATTTATTTTTTTGAAATCATACTATTATTTTATTGACAACATGTTGTTCGTATTTCGATAACATTTTCTTTTTATTTCGACAACAAACTGTTATTTAATTGACATCGCATTATTATAATTTCAACAATATACTCTTAACAATAATTTTTGTAACAAACGGATGCAAAATATACACACATTAAGAAATTCTTGCATAAATATTGATTGGAATATAAAGACGATAAATTTTATTTATTTTTTTTTTTTTTTGATTAGTATTGTGTTTTTTTTTTTAATTAAAATAGATTTTACATCTAAAATGTGTATTGGGTTATATGTATAAATTTATTAAATAGCCCGTTTACACAGCAACAAAAGCTAGTACTTAAGAGACTTCAAGCCAAATCTAGTTCTTAGTGACTAAATTTCCGACACAAAATCTTCTTTGAGACTAAATTTTGAAGAAATCTGCTCAAAATCTAGTAGTACAAAGGCGTTCTTTACCCTATCGGAAAAGTCTTACGTATTACAAAATACTTTGTAAGATGGAAATCTAATAACATTACAGTTTGTATTTACACATGAAAATGCTTTTATTAAAATGCAACACTGATCAAATTAAAGTATGTAGCCATTATTGTTTACCCCGGGTCTCCACGTAGCAATATTTATTGCGGCAAACGTCAAATTTGATTGCTCCATAAAAATTGCGACGTATAGACCGCATATTGCCATGAGTGGCAATCCATTGCGCAATGATTGCTCTTCTTATTGCTTGAGCAATTATTGCTTAGCAATCTGCTGTCAAATCAGTTGTAATTTATCTGACATTTCTCTGTACGGTTGGTTATTTATAAGTGTGCTTATTTATTAAAAAAGCAAGTGAAAAATACTTCAACAAAATACAGAAAAAGTTTTTATATATTATATTTTTAAATAAACGTCAATATCAACAAAAGCAAACGACGAATTTGTTTTTTTTTTTTTTTTTTATATATTTTTATTTTTTCAATAGAACAATACAAGTTTTAGGTTTTTTTCATACGCAAATAAACAAAAAAGCAATACAAAACACAGCTACGAAAATTACAATTAATTATTTTATTAATTTAATTAATTAATTTAAAAAAGAAAATTCAAAACACAACATAAAACATTTGTTATAAATACAGCCAAAAAACTTTATACAACTACTCGAGGTGAAAATTGCAAATGTATGGCAAAGCAATAACAAGTGTTCTCCAGCAATATAATCAGCAATCATTGCTCCATTGTTGTGTCATTGTTTTGCCGACGTTATTGCTTGTACTTAGCAATAAAAATTGCTACGTGGAGACCCAGCGTTAGAAAAATTAATAAAGAGTGAAGTCGTATCGGATGTCAAATTTTTTTTCGTAATACTTGTCATTTTCATTACACAATCCTTTCACACTAGCTCTGTTTCTTTCTCTACTTTGGGATCCCTCGGGATGCCATTTTGCACGAAAAGCGTTCCCGTACAGAGTTGTCAGATGTGGCGATTTCTCGCCAAACGTGTTTGAAAATCGCCACCTAATTTTTGATTTGGTGACATGGCGATTTATAAAATTAAAATCGCCAACCGGCTATTTTTGATGACCTATGAATGAAATTTCAGGCAATCATATAAATGATAGGTATTTGAAGGTGTGTGCAAATGGCTGATGAAGTTAATGAAAATCTTCTAGAAAAATGTTTTTTATATTTAAAATTGCTCTTGAAAAAATCAATAAATAGAATTTCTTAAAACATTAATATGTTTTAAGTCTATAAACATTTTCACATTATGTATGTGGCAATTTATTATTACAGATAAAATACGTTGTTGTTAGTGATATTTTTAAGATTTTTATGAATCCTATCATACCTTTGGACGTTTATGAAACACAATGAAAATAATTAGCGTTGGTTATAAGCTTAGGCCAACATTTTAAAGCTACAAGGATACGGCAGGTATACAATTTCGAGGACTTTACTTTGGCTGTCCTTTATATGCGGTAATTACAATTAGTAATGCCTGTGTTGAAACTATGAACTAACTTCACTAAAACTCACCTTCGAATTAGAATGCAATACGAACTTCCAGACGCGTTATTAGGAGTGATAAGTTATATGAATGGGAATAGTACATGTTGCACTTCTTTTATACTTTCGTTGAATAAATGTAACACCCTCACAATGTATTCCAAATAAGAAGACAAATATATATATATAGATATATCGTCGTGCGGGAGTTTATGTGCTCTATATGCCAAAAGTGTATTTTGAGAAAATCGATCTTGAAGTTTTAACATAATTCAGGTTTGAAGGATATAGAACAAAACAGACACTATTTATCTCAGAAACTAGATGAGATAGCCGAAAACGGATTACATATTTGAAAAATTTGGGGTCGAAAACCTAAAGTGGCATAATTAACTCGAAATGTGTAAAATGGCGGATAGAGCACATAAACTCCCGCACGACGATATGTATAACGAAACTGCAACTATTGTATATAGTGCATTTCTATTATTTGTTTAGTACTAACCGCAAAAATTCTTTTTTTGTTGCTTTAAGTAACAACTGTAGACCGATATACTGTGAGAATGAAGGCTTTATATATCATTTTGATAGCGGCGAAAAAGAGGTGGCTTTTTGAACACTTGGTATTTTTGTACCTCAGACCTTTTCGAAATGCATGCTTAAATTATTTGGTGACCACATGTAGTCAAGCTCGTTTTCAGCATCCCTCTAAAAATCCTACTAACAGTTTTTCCTTACCTCCCTTCTGTTTTGCAAGCGAATTTTTTTCGGAAAAGGAGCGAAATTTCACGTGAAAATTGTGTATATTTGTAATAGTAGGAATGGGGAAAGAGAAAAATTTCACGCGGAATTTTTATTCGTGATTGGGCGGATTAATTGAAAACGAATATGGCGGCTATTTAAGACTGTTAAAAACAATTATAAAAAAATGTCACAGATACCTATACATGTGTATAATATTGAAAAAAAAATTAAGTTAATTATAAATGAAATGTAATGCAAATTTTTAAATGCATATTTCTTTATTTGTATGTATGTGTAAACAGAAAAAGTTTAGTCAGCTGGTTTTGTTATCAAAACATAAATTCGCTTATGTCAAAAAGTACAATGTAAACGCACAAGACAATGAAGGTTTCAGATCAAATCTACTAGGTATAATGCTGGGTACACACTATGCAACACATTTACGCAATCTAGTGAACTAAATTCATTTTCATTCATTCCAGGGGGCAAATCATGGCAGTCGTGATCGAATACTTTTTCGATTCGAAAGCAATTTTATTGCAGTCAATACTGAACGAATCGGTATTATTTTTTCAGTGTTTGAAAACTCAAATAAATGCTTTACAACACCAAAAAAATAATTTCGATCCGTTCAGTAGGAACAGAAAGAATTAGAAATTGAATTGCTTTCGAATCGAAAAAGTATTCGATCACGACTGCCATAATTTGGCCCCAGATTGCATCAACATCAAAACGCTTTGATATTTTGAGTTTGCATTGAAACAGGTTGCATGTAAATTGCACTGTGTGTACCCAGCATAAGATTTCGTTGTAATGTAAACGGGCTATAAGCAACATTATTTTTAAGCGAATATCAGGCATAAGTACACCAAAATAAAACACAACCAGGAGAAATTGTTGGTATTTATCAAACAATATTTAAAATACAATAACAATAAAATGAGGTTTATAAAAAAATGTCACTATGCCTACAAATTTTAAATTAAACTTTCATTTGCACATAGCTGCTTACTTATGTAAGTACCTATGTATACATACATAAGTATGTACTTTCAATATCGATAAAACTCCCCTATTATAGGTATTTCATACAATATTAACGAAATAAAAACATAAAAAGGCATATACCTACCTATCTAAATGGTGAAAAATTCAATATGATAAATAATTTTTGGATAGTTGTTGTACAACTACTTATTTGCACAGTGCTTGCTATTTTCACCCCTCTTTTGCTAGATTTTAAATTATCTGTTTACCAATGGCATTTGGTAACAATGCACTATCATTCAATACTGACCAATCAACATATTTTGTACTCCACCCACTCACTGCATGGATGGATGATTGTTGCAATGCACTTATAGATAAACAGCATAGGATAGTGTGCTTGTTTGCTGCCTATAGTTTAAAATTACTCACCCAAATATCTCAAGTACATCAGGAAGCCAGCAAACAAACACCTTTTCCCTCGCCACACAAAATTGCTAATGAAATATTTACTTAACCATATTTCTTACATCTTGATTGCACTATTAAAATTTACACCACTATTTTATTTACATATGTATGTCCATACATACTTCTATTTCCACTTTTAATTCCTTTACTAAAAATATTAAATTTCATTTTATACAAACCTGCCAAAATACCAGTACAATTGTGGTCTTTATAGTAATATAATTAAGTTTTATTACTTATATTTAATTTATGTTCCTACTGTATTCAGTTATTTGCTACTTTTTCAATGAATCACCATTTTTTATGTAGAGTAAAAAAAGCGCAAAAATATTTTTGACATGTAAGCAAAACAAAACGAAAGACAGAGAAAAACCAATACAGTGTTGCTTTTGAGAATAGAAATAAAACAGACAAACAAAAAATGGCAGAATCTGAAATTTTAAAAATCCAATAGAGAAGACGCAATTTTTGAATGCTACGATATTATTTAAAAAAAATAAGTTCTATGTATTTTATTTTCCTTATTTAATTTACAACTAAGTTTTATTAAAGATAAATATTTGAAGGTCCCTTGATCAAGAAAGATTTTCAAATTCTGCCTTTTACGCCCTATTCAACCAAACTTAGTAATATGCATCTATGACCTCATTAAAGGATACTTTACACTATCACACAAGTCTTACATAGATCAGGAAAGTATTTTCGTCAAAATACTTAAGACTTGGGTGACACTGTTATACGGCCGCCTTAAGAATGAAGCATATCGTCTGCTTAACCTAGCATTTACACATGCAACTGCCAGTTCGAAAAACTCAATACACTCACACTTTTTATACCCTTCACCGAAGGGTCCTTATGAGGAGCGAAGTTGATTTAACCATGTCCGTCTGTCCGTCTGACCGTTGAAATGGATTTTCCGAAGACCCTATATATGATGGGGGCCAGGTTATTATACATTTATGTCACATATGGTCCGGAATTGTTTGCTATTGAAATTCAGCAAGATCGATCCACAAATGGCTGAGATATGAGCAAAAAACCACGACTACCTCTAATTTTTTCCAAAAATCCCTTGTGGTTGTTGTATTTTTATTACATTTTGCTGCATATCTGGGGAACGCAAAGCCAAAGTTTCCAAATTAGGTACACACATTTAGGTTGCCAATATACACCATCCTACAAAATGTGGGCGGGATTGGAGAAGTGGGCGTGGTACCTCCCGTACAAAAAAATAAAAATTGTATAAAAACTTAAATTTTAGGGCTGCCATATGTCCTATGGATATGACTTATATAGCAAAATATCGGAAATTTTTAGTAGAACATATTTTTTAAAAAATTTGGAAAAATCGGTTCAGATACAAAAAGTTATGACCAAAATTAAATTTTTTTTTTAAAGACCCACTTTCGGGAACCATAGATCTCCCCGAGTCCAAGCTTTATAACTCAAGTAAATGGCAAATTTCTTCTTAAACACGTCTGTATATAAATCTGTCAAATCGGTTAAAAAATGCCTGAGTTATAACCGAAATACTGAATTCCCAAAAATTACTCTTCTTATACCCTTCGCCGAAGGTAAAAAGGGTATATATAACTTTGTCATTCCGTTTGTAATTTCTACAATATTGATCCTACACGCTATAAAGTATATATATTCTGGGTCCTTATGAAAAGCGAAGTTCAAAACCGGTTGTCTCTTATTCGGGCCATATTTCATTTTAATGATATTCAAACAACGTTCGTTTATGGTTCAGTCGTCTAGGGGGTTGAGTTTAGAAATTGTTAAGCTGGGATTACACGATTGCCGCAAATGCACCAATATGGCACAATTTTGATTGTACTTTATTGACGCACAATAAAGAAATTGCACCAATCAAATATTCTAAAATCACACGATTGCCTTGTTTTATACAAATTTAATTGCCGCTAGTTGGTACAAAGTGAAATGGGTACAATAATTGCCGCAGCACAGTCACACGATTGTTCTTACTTGACAACTGCGAAAACAGCTGTTGTTGTAGCTTTTTTATTTGTTTTGAAGTTCTAGTTGATATGTTCATTAAAAACGACAAATTTGTTCATAGGTACTGTACAATATTTTGTTGAATAGTTTTGTTTAAAATATTTTAAGAAAAATTTATGAAATTCTAAAAATTAGTTCAACAATTTCGAGTGTTAATTTTATTAAATTAAATATCTTTGATACAAATATTCGCACTTAGCAGCTACATAACTAGTATGCTTGTGAACATATGTACCAGAGAAAGCCAAAAAGTTATATTTTTAATACTTTTAACCTATTCATACGCCACCGAGCACGAGTACAGGCAGGTATGACTACCAATAAGTATGAGCATGAATAAGTTTGTATATCGACCGGTATGAGTATGAACAAACACGCATGCTTATGGGTAATCCTTTGAATGCGTATGAGTTTAGGCATGTATCGTAAGTATCGACAAGTAACTTCAACATTTTGTATGGTTATTTTAAAGCAAGCAGTGTTGCCACGACCTAAAAATTTATGTTAAAGTTATATTAAAACATAAATATTTGCTCACTGTTTATTGTTGGTGTTTTGTTTAGGCTTTGATATTGTTACAAGTAAGACTTTGAGTGTTTAAAATTCTTATTCGCTTTAGGGTTTTATTTGTATAATATTTTTAGCTTTTCTAAAATCTTTGGAAAAGGTTTCCTGATGATCTGGCCTAAGCAACCAGTGAGATGCGCATAGAGGCTAGCTTTCCCTCAACAATAAATGTCGGTGTATTTATCAAATATGGAAAATTGGGAATTTAGCACGTCATACAAAAATCTTAATAGTAAATATTTGCTATCAAATTAAAAAAATGCTTCTAAAGCTATAATAAATTATAATCTATTGTACGAAAGAGATTTTTTATAAAAATAATTAAAAAAGGAGGCTATCAATTTTTTTGGGATCTTTTATGTTTCCAGCTAAAGAGAAATCTTAATCTAATGCTGCGCTGCAGGCAGGAAATTTCATAAAATTATTGATTCTTATTAAGACAACCGTGGATACCTTTGTAAAGTTGTTTTTCCACCATGGCATGATGTCGAAGTCTTCTTTAAGGCTAACATTTTCGTTGGCATACTGATTGACTTCAGCAATTAAATTTTAAACCATTTTTTTAACGTCTTAAAAATGCAACTGGCAACAGATAAACTACTCAAACTCATAATATGTATGAATGTTACCTATATATCTCATTTCTTAACTGCGAATATGAATATTCGATTTTTTTTTTTTTGGATTACGGTAACTTTTTCTGTTTTTATAAAGAACGATTAAAATAACACGACGTATTTTAATTTGCATCCATTTAGTAATTTTTTTAGATTTTCTTAAATATGAACGCAAATCTTTATATTACAGAAATTTTTTTAAAGTCAACAATCGTTTTCCAATAAAATTTTGTTGCATTGTACTCAAACGATTTTGAAAAAACGTATTTATTTGTGATTCAGCAATTTGGAAAAGAAAAATTCTGGCAACATTTATGAAAAAATTTAACAAAAAAAAAAAAAAAAAAAATTTTTTGAAGTCAATGCTATAACTATGGGTGAACCTAAATATGTGCGAGTATGAAACACAATAAGTATGATACCATACATGAATGAAATCAAATGCGCATGGATATTAGGGTTTTTTCCCTAATTTCAATAATTATATTTCCCGCTTTCCCGGGATTTTTCATGCGGGATCCCGGGAAATAAAAAATTCCTCATAGTTTAAGAAAACAGCTATTTATACTTTGAAATTTAGTTTTCTATTCTCTTAAAATAAGCATCTGTGGATGGGTTGTTGATTAGATCAATTACAAGAAGTGAGTACATACGTAAATCAATGTCTCCTGATGCAATAAATCTACTTAAAGCAGAATAGGCAGCGCAACAGTTGATAATTAATAAATTTAGTGAAGTGAAAAGTTAATAAAGAATATTAATTCAAAATAAGATGCAGGTAGTAAAGTTTAATTGTCCATGGACAAGTTTTAAAAATAGCAGATACCTAAACATATAGCTCCTTTATTGTAACATAGTAATATCTAAAAAAACAAATGAACTTGGCAAAATGCGATTAAAGTTTTCAAAATGTACCGATTTAAAGATATATTTTGCTATAACTTCGGTTCAGTTTGAGATAAAATACGAGAAGGCATGAAGGAACACTTTGCTTAAATAACTTACAATCTTTGATTTTTTGAGATATGACTATGTTGCAATGAAGGAGCGATATGTTTATTAGGTGATAAACACATTTTTTTTCAATTTGTGTTGGTTTATATACCCTAGAAGTGCGGGGAAACCGAAATAAAAAAAAATTTGGAAACTCGTGTAAGATACTACAACATACAATTTGAAAAACACATTGTCCTAAAGATTACAGATAGACCTAATGAAATGAAAAGGTTTGTAAGAGTTTGATGCTATTTTTTGCATGAACCTTGACATACATTTGACTGATATAGACGTTGTTTATAAAAAAAATGCTTCATATTGTGAATCAAAAGCCTTCTACAACGGTGCACTTTTAACTATTTATCCAACCTCGGTAAAAAAAATTAACCAAATTTTTGGGAAACATGGTAATTAGTAAATAAAATAATCAATATACTTTTTGACGACTAACTAAGCGCTTTGAGTGTGTCAGAAAGTTATTTCCTAAGCCGTTAAAAAATGTTAATATATTTATTTAAAATATTTTAACTATTTTATGAATTAACTTTTTGATCTCATATCTTGAGTACCTCAATTTGTGTTTGTTTTTATTATTGTTTTATGAATTAAATTGTTATGTTTATCTTAATTTTTTATCTTGTATCTAGAGCATAATATTAATACGGAATTTACATGTAAAACCGTAAGGTAATAATAATTCAAGTTCCTCTTTTAATCTTCATTTAATTTTGTAGTATTTAAGGATTTCTTTTACTCACTTTGTAAACAAGTCACCTTACGTTTTTTTATAAAAGTTTTTTTTCATTATTTAAAAACAAATTTACTGTGTATTATTTATATGGAGCGGGATCCCGGGATCCCGGGAAATTCAAAAAAATTTCCCGCTTTCCCGGGAATCGAAAACTCCGGGAAAAAAAACTCTAATGGATATACACAAGTATGAGAATAAACAGATACGAGTACGCACACGTATTGAAAATTGTCGATATGTGCTAAAGTACTTTAATTTTTTTTATACCCATTGACTTTCTCTGATATGTACATACATATTTGTTAATAACAAAAATTAAAAAAAAAATTAAAATGCATAATAAATAAATACATATTTATCTTCATTACTTGCTAAAGGAAACACAAAAACGTAAAATTTATTAAAAAAAGGCAATTATTGGCGCGTATTGTGTTGTTTGATTGCCGCACAAGAAGGCAATAAATATTGGTGCATTTTTGTTATTTTTATTGACGCGCGGTTGCATAGCAAACAGTCACACGATTGCCGCACCAGGGTTGCATTTGATTGGTAAAAGTAAGCACAATATTGTCCTCGATTGGTACATGAGCCAATTGGTTGTGCGGCAATCGTGTGATCCCAGCTTTAGTCATCTGGTTCAAATCTTGGTTTTTCAAAGAGAATTTTTTTTTTAATTTGTATGTTCTTAAAAAGATTTAAAAATAATATTTACCAGTTTTATTTAGTTTTTGTCTAGTTGCTCTGTATTCTGCTCGCACAATGGTGAAGGGTATATAAGATTCGGCACAGCCGAATATAGCACTCTTACTTGTTTACTAATACACTCATATTTTTCGCGAAGGCAGCAAAAATTGCATGCGAGTGGAAATTTGGCACTTGCATGCCACTAAATCTCAAAACGATAAGCAATGTTACCCTGTTAAAAATTTAATCAAAATTTACTGGATTGTTGTAAAATTGTAAATTATGTTTTAACTTGTTAAATGTATTATTATGATGAATTTTTTGAAACGCGCGTGTTAATTATAATAATAATAATAATAATAATTTTTCTTTATTTTGCATTTTTAATACATTACAATTTATTTCTTATAGTACATTTAAATTTTCTTATAAAATAAAGATATAATAATATAAATGACAATGACTATAGAGTCGTCTGTCATCTTAAAATCTTCTATTAATTTCAATTCATTACGTTTTTTTTTCAAAGAAATTCATTTAAAATATTGTTGCGATAATTTAAAGCACTAGTAACGTATCTAAAAAGTATATTCCACCCATCATATACATCTCCATTTAATATATTTATTAACTCATTTTGTTCAATAATAGTTTTTCCAAAATATTTTACTCTGAATTCCTTCAATATTGGACACTTTGCCATAAAATGTTGCAGGTCTTCATCTTCTCTCATATTACAGAAGGTACACGTTCTGTTAGGTATGTTTCTGAGACTGTTTGCTTTTAGTGGCAGTATATCACATCTGGTTTTAAAGATTAAAGATATTTTATACCGATTAAACGTAGAGTTAATATATTTATCCCCTATGTCATGATTTAACAATTTATAAAAGCGTGTATTACTTGATAATGCTTTTGCTTTGTATTCATAACAACTTTTGAACTTCAATTCTTGTAACAATGCTGTGCCTCTTCTAACCCATTCTTCTCTATTCATGTTCACATCAAATTGTATATCCAGATCATTGCCTAAAACGTTAAGTTGTTTTGCCCAAAAAATATTTTTATTTAGTATCATTAACGAAAGTTTGTGTGGTAGTCTGGTATTGCTGTATTGAAAAATTGTATTGAAGATAAAGTTCATGTACAAATTCAGTGTGTAAAAGTGATTGTTTTCAGCTTTTGTTTCTAGCGATACCGCGTAATTTGGTATACAGCAGGGTTGATAAAGTTGGTACAATTGTACTTTTTTTGGTACAATTCAAAACTTAAAAGTACGCTGGTACGCCTGTGACTCATTTGGTACTATTTCCAAATTTTTCAAACCTACATTTTTATAATTTATATAAAATTGCAACTCGTATTTACTGTCCAATGAATTTAAGCGGAGTTTAGTGTTTGGGGCAAATAGTCTTGCTTTTTTATGAAATCTAATATCCCTGATAGACATATAGTTTTCATACCATGGTATGCATACTACAGTAGTATATACACCATCAATATACCACAATGTTTCATGATTTAATTGTAGTTTAGGTTGACACACATGTAGTACACCATGCTAGTTTAGTATACAAATCCTATGTCTGTCATGGGTATAAGGGAAGCTATGAACAGCTATGATATTTTGCATTTGCTCTTTTGAAAGACTAGTTGCACCAAACACTGAACTCCGCTTTTGTGAATAGATTATTGCACTAGTTCATTGAACGATTGCTTATGCCACATTCTTAATTTAGTATCAGCGGCAGCATATAAGCGTGCATTTTCTGATGATATTGACAAGTTTTTAAAAGATATAGAAAACCACTTCTGCAAACGTTCTACATAGTAGAAAAGACGACTTCACCTCAATTCAAGATTATTTTGGAACGAATTCATAATAATTTCAAATATTCGTCTACAAAATGGTTGTCACGTCAAGAAGTAATCAACAGAATTTTGGAACAGTGGGTGGCCACTCCATACTATTATTTTACTCCGAATTATTTTGAAGGAGATTTTACACGCGCTAAATTAAATTTTATTATATTTAGACTTTCTACTTCTTTCCTGTTTTTGCAGTACATATTGAAAATTGTTAACTCAATAAGTTTGGAAATGCAATTCGAAGATGGCCGTATGCACATATTTTTAGAATGCTTTAAAATTTTATTTTCGTTTAAAATTCGAGGTTGCATTTTGAGAAATATTCGTCAATTTTCCACAAAAAGAAGATAAATTCTAAAAAGTGTTTGAAAACGCTCTCTGGCGGCAATCAAAAAAAAAATGGATTGCTCGACCCTAAATACCGCATGATACAGGTCTGGTAAGACGAACTACAATTTGTTTGCCTATATTCTTGAATATTTTGGAAAACTTACTATTTTGAAAAATCCTGGGCTCGAAATTAATTTTTGACCTATGGTTTCTTTGGCAAAGTTTCTTGGAATGACTTATAGAACAAGAATCGTGATGGGCTTTTGAAGCGAAAAAATTTTACCCACCCTATTATTATGTGTATATAATGATCATGTACTTTTTGCTATCTATACTTTACATGTACAAATGAATTTGTTTTTGTTGCATAAAATTTTTGTTTTTAAAAGAAAACAAAAAATTAAAAAAAAAATGATTTAGTACTATTGGGGCCGAAAAAGTACGATTTTAAAAGTTCGTTGGTACGCTATTGGTTTTCTCATTTATCATCCCTGGTATACAGTCAGGTAGCTTTTATCAGTAAGCTTTAATTATAATTATAGAGCATTAATATTGTTTAAATAATGCTCAAGTTGACGCTTCCACGACATTTTGAAAATGAACTCGCAGTGGAATATGTGAACATAAAAGCCAATGGCATGAGATTCAACTATTTCGAACAAATTTTCTTTGATAATATGCAATATGTATACAGTAGTGGCATGCCACTACTTGCATGTGTAAAGGCAGGGTTATATGCAAACCTGATTAATCCACTTTTTAAGTAAATTGAGATTTTGATGCCGTGTGGTAGAGAAAGACACGCTTCGTCGACCAGCATGTAGTTTTTCTTCAATTTGAGTCTTGAAGTGTATTAAACCAACTATATTTTTGGTTTTCCTCTCAATGTGCAAATATGAAATATAAAAAGTTGTTTGCCTCTCCTGTAAAATGTGCTGAAAGGAAGTTAGCAGGTTTGCATATTTAGCCGACGATATATTATAGGAGCAATATCTCAAAAAATGTTATAGATTTTATAAGTTAAGAACAGTCAGTGTTGCAAAATTCAGTACTTTGGTACTTTTTTCATTACTTTTTCATATTAAAAATACCACAGTACCCCCGCGTTGTGTTTAGTACTTTTTATCCTTTGAGCTTTTTAACTCTTAACTTTTTAACTGTGATTTGATCATTTCGAAAGCAGACATAGGTTTTCATGTGTTTGTTGCAAAATTTATATTGTTGTATTTTAAAAATAATAAACGACGATAATATTGAAATACAAAGCGTGGACGCCAGGATTCATATTTTCCTTTCCAGAATGGGATATTTGTTCTTACAAGTGGCAAGAAATTTTATAAAAAGGGATGCACTGGATACTATGTTAAGTGAAAACCATATTGATAGAAACATGCAATGTTAAGGAAATCGTTTAATTCGACAATTTGCGAAACATTAAGATCTAATTTTTGTTTTGAACATAAAACCTTAAAAGTGATAATCAGCTTCCCTCCAGAAAATATTGTTTCCGGAAAACCCAATAGCATAATACTGATGTTATTAATGTTATTTACTAACGATAAAGAAAACTATAATAATATTAATTCTCCATTCCGTGTTCAAGGGGATCTTTCAGAACTGAATATTTTTAAAATTCTTTGAAAAATATAGGCAATATTAAGAACGAAACTAATGTTTGCTGACATTTCACATATTGCTTTTGGTATTTTATCAATACCACATTTCTGAGCATCAATTGAATTACAATAATATTGTAAATGGATGGGGAGCTTGACGCTTATGTATAACAGAAATATTAACATGTGTACCTCAAATATAAATATTGTTTGCTATTAAATACTTAGATAAATGAATTCCAATAAAATATTTTTTGTTCCTTTTATTTTCATAAATTATTGGTTTTTTTTCAACAAAAAGTACCATTTGGTGAGAAAAATACTCTTTTAGTTGAAGTTTGGTACCATTTCAAAAT
The DNA here is from genome assembly GCA_930367215.1 of Pollenia angustigena. Lineage (NCBI taxonomy): Eukaryota > Metazoa > Arthropoda > Insecta > Diptera > Polleniidae > Pollenia > Pollenia angustigena. The sequence continues at coordinate 178,268,842 of OV884057.1, read as the reverse complement.
TTCAATTTTGCAACACTGAGAACAGTTAAGTGAGCCAATAGATTTGCCTGGATTCACACAATGAAAGTTTCCTTTCAGAGATTCTGAATTTCACCAATTCTGTTCAAATATCAATTGATATTTAAATATAGTTTTTCATATTATTTGATATAAAAAAGTATTTTAAACATTAAATGATATTTAAATAAATTGGTGAAACTTTCTGAAAGTAAAATTTGATAGTGTGAACAAAGACTTTAGGTAAAAATGCTGCCCATTGTTGCAATTACCAGTGTTGTAACAAAATTGTAAAGGAATAAAGTGTCTAGAAATCATAATGACTAGAAGTATCGTATCTTTCATGGAGCGATCACTCCCAAAGAAACAGTTAAACGTATTTAAAAGGGTGACAAATGTAGATATTGTCACAATCAATCCTTGTCTTACTTGAAATTTTCATTTTAATTTTTTGAGGACTAGTGCATAATTGGCCACAGTACCTGTATAAGGATTACTTCTGAAAAACTTTTAAACGTGTATTACACCGTTACGAAAAAAGATTTTCAGGTATGTAATGCAATTTGATCGATTTAAAATCGATAGATTCTAAAGGTGTGATGAATTTCGAAAAATGATAAAATCTATTTACTAATTTAAGTCGTAATTCTTGTTCCGGACTAGAGTTCAATTAACAAATATAATATCAAATTAGGAAGAATAAAGACAAAAAATTAAAGGAAAATATATTAGAAATCACTTTTAAAAGATACTGAAAACGACCTTTTCGGTTTTTAATCGTTGTTTTATCAAATTCAATATTCAAACTTTATCGCTAGCAACAAAAGACTTAATAAAAATACTTTTAAAAAAAAATATGATGAAATGGTTACCCAATTTATTAAACTTGAAAAAAAGATATATTTTAATTTTGTTCACTTGAGCAAAACAATAACTAAAAAACTTTAAAATATTTGATATGAAGCAAAATGAGTGCTAAATATCTTAGAAACCATACACAATTCCGTGAAACAGGTTTTGAATTTAGAAAGGTGGTATTTGAACAATACATATATACCTAAAAAATATAATACCTAACTAATTTTTTGTAATGGTCGGTAGGTCAAACCAGTAATGAACTGAAGATTTGTCAAAAAGAAAATGTTAATACATTTATTTGTATTTGTATTAAGCTGTATTTGTATTTCGAGCCCCAAAGTTTCAAAGTTGTGCTTGAACTTACTAAAATTAAAATTGTATTACATAACAAAAGCTTAAAAGATACAGATTTGCAGCACAGCTTTAATTTCTTTTCATTAAAATTTTACAAAAAGGTTTGTTTTTAATAAAATTAGAAAAACTACTTACGCAGAAACAAATTAAAATTATTTTCAATTAAAAGTATCAATTGAACGTTTAATTCAATTGATAAAACGTTTAATTCCCATAAAAAAATTTAATTAAAACGGATTTATTTTAATACTGCTTTAATTGGTGAAAATTCTTGTATAATTTTTTCTGTGATTAAAACGTTTTTCTTTGTACTATAATAAAATTTCTTAACAAGTTTTTGAGCTTGTGCTTTTTATTTTTTTCGTAAATATATTTTCTTTTTGCCAAAAGAGCGCTATGCGCGACTGAAACGAACATTAATGTGCTAAAGCAAACACAACAAAGTTTGTGGTTAAAAAAGATATTAGTATAGGTACCTATGTGATATTTAAAAAACCAGAACCTATTTGTCGCCTTATTTGTAAATGTCATGTTAAAAGCAAAAAAATTGAAAAACAAGGCCTTTAAGAAGGAGTTAAGTGTATTTTGACGAAGATTTCTCTTCTGCAAACAAATAACTTTTAGAGGCCTGCAAAAAAATTACGTAAAGGATTCCCTGCTAAATCTCCTCCTTCAAGAATTCTTTGGCTTATTATTTCTCTTTAATGCAAGTTTCCAAATGAAATAAATAAGGGTTATCACGATGGTTATTGTGCGAATTTTCAATTTGTAAATTTGCAGTGCATATTATGATTGGTCGTGAGCATAAAGGGTAGCCAGATTTTGAATTCGGAAAAACAGTACATTGGTTATGAAAAAACAGTACAATCAAGAAAAAAACAGTAAATTTTTTACGAAACTATTTATTTAATATTTACAACTCTTGAACAACAATAACATAAAGAAATGCACTTTAAAAGTATAACATCAAAGGTCGAATAAAATACATTTTATATCAAAGGAAAGATTTACATTTAATGGTATTTCATATACAAAATGACACCATTTGCGTTTATAAATCATATATCACAAACAAAGCATTTGGCCATAGTATTATTTTCCAATGTAAAACGTTTAAATATTTAAGTTTATATTTAACTTAAAAAAAGCTACTCATTGATTGAGTTATTAGAATTTTCTTAAAGCATGTTTGTATTTAAAGAAATTTTCACCACACACATAGTGTGGAACTATCGTATAAATTTCAGAAAATATTTGTGCCTTTCTTCAAATAATTTTAACAAATAGAAACTGGTAATTAGTTCCTTCCAGTGTGACACAAAGAATGCTGACGAAGGCCGTAGCGGCCCAGAAAATGCATAACATTCTGCTGTTGTCTAATAATTGTAAATTTTTCTGTACATACAATATACCTCATTGCTGTCCAAAGGAAGGCTAAGGTAAAATGTAAAACGAAAATACAATATAATAGTCTGGTAGTGTATAAAGTCATTTCTGAAAAATTGAAGGAATAGAACTATTACAAAAAAGCTTTATAAAATACATAACTGAAATTAAACTCATAGAATAAATTCGAAAAATGAAAAATGTTCAATTAATTTTCCGATATCAAACAAATTTTTATTTAATTACGGCCAATTTCAGCTACATATATAGCTATAACTGTATTTTGTAATATTCACATTTATAGTTATAGTGAGGTATAACTGATAAATATCATTGAAATTGACCGTTAATCTATAAGCTCAAAAAAAATGTTGGGTTTATTGGTTTATTTTTTTTTACAAAATCTGAAAATATTTTATCAATATAAAAGAATTTTTTTCAGGTGTGTTAAATTTATGCACTGTTAATATCCTGATAAAGGGAAATACTAATGAGGGATTTAAAGGTTATCATATGTCTTAAAATAATACCACGAAAAAATATGAATGATTTGAGCAACCCCTAATTTAATCTGTGTATTTTTTGACAAAACAATAGACGTAGTTAAAAAATCCTAATTATTTAACAACTTTTTTTTTTGCAACACAACAACAATTTCTTAAATATTATGACAATTATTAATAGCATACCGTTAAAAATACCCAAATGTGTATTACTTAAACTCGGTTTTTCTTAATACCATTGTTTTTTGGAGACTAAACCAAAAAATCAGTATAAAAACAGTACAAAGTGTAAAAAACAGTACATTTGCGTACTGTTTTGGGTGTTGTGCATAAAACAGTACAATTGACAAAAATCAGTACATGTACTGCTAAAAACAGTACGTATGGCAACCCTATGAGCACACCACTTTTATTTTTAAGAAAATGCGCTATTTTTCTAAAAATTTATTTTGGCAACACAAAAAACTTCTGGCAGCACATTTGTTTACAATTATACACAAGCAACTAAAAAAAATGTTTCTTTTAAAATTATTTAAATTTAACTCTCTATTTTATATTAAAACCCACGAAAATGTTTAATTTATAAGTTTCCTTAAAAACAATATGGCGCTTAAAAGGTATGTCAAATGTTAACTGATCGGTAATTAATCGGTTAACCGATTAATTACTACCCGATTAACTGATCGGTTAATTTCAAATTGGCTTTTTTCGATTAACGATTAAACCGGTTAATTTCAGTCGATTAACCAATGTAGCAAAATTTTCAATCCTTTGCAGTATTATAACATATTTTTTTGTGTTTTTAATTATTTGTTTCGTCTCATATACAAGAAAGAAAATATTTTTTCATACAAACAATCACTGTGCGATCTTCATTTTAACCCATTTTCACCTACCGGTGACTAAAATTACCATTTGTTTTTATCTTCATCATCGATCAACAGGAATGTGGCGAAAAATGGGTTAAATTTTTGATTGCCAACACCTTTTTTTTTTGTTTCACGTAGGTACTTTTTATAATTATGTGTTAAGTTATTTGTTTCTTCTTATATCTTCTCATATCAGTGTTTTAACAGAATTAACCGAAACAATTAGAAGAAAATTTAAAAAAACTCTAATAGCATAATTAATTATTTTATATACCTATTTAGAGAAATCCTGGAAAAGGACTGAGAAATTAGAAATTCATCTACGATAAGTGAAAGAATTTTTTCCAAGTCAAGTTTTGTCAAAACTAAAGGAAAGAATCGCTTTAATCCTAAACATCTAAAATAAATTACTTTTCTAAAAAATTATTTTATAAGATCTCCTTTAACAATTGAAACAACTAATGAAATTATCTCAGTTTATTTTTTTTATATATATATATGTACAAATTTGGGGAATTCGCAAGGTAGTCATAAAGTCTTTTGTCTTAATGTAATTATAAGATTTATACATATATCGTTGGCTTAATATGCAAACCGGCTAAATCCACTTTTTATGTAAATTGAGATTTTGATGCCGAGTGGTAGAGAAAGGTACCTACGTCTCGTCGACCAGCATGTGGTTTTTATTCTATTTAAGTCTTGAAGTGTGTAAAACTAACTGTATTTTTAATTTTCTATCAATCTGCAAATAGGAAAAATAAAAAGTTGTTTAGTTAGCAGGTTTGCATATTAAGCCGACGATATGACTGCTGTGGGCTACCGCTTATAATTTAGATTTCTACTGTACAGTTATGAAGAATCAATGAACACAGCATTAAAATATTTATTTTGTTTAAAACACAACAATATTTATTTTAAACAAATGTAAAATATTATTTTTGATATTATGACGATATGACTTGATAGCACACCTTGTGTGTTAATTGAAAAATGCTTAGTACATATTTATGAATTGTTTTTTGTTTTTTTTTTTGCTCGTTTTAGTTCAAGAATTGTTATGTTTGGTATGTACAGTACTTTTCGCTTATAGTCACATCCTTTAGATGCAACCATAACGTGGACTATATCGCTAATGAGACTATAAGGCTAATTCACATATATGCCACTATGACGCATATAACCGAATTCGAATATAATCAAGTTATGTGAATAAAGGAAATAAAAAATTCATATAAATTACACCGACATCAGGCTAATGGTTTTACAACGGAGTTGCATACTGTATAAAAAATAGTTAAAATAAAACCAAGATATTTCATAATCGATACCAACAGCAAAAACTAATTTTTTACGAGTAGAGAGTTGATGACAAAAATAAAATGATTTAATTCATTCTTTCTTTGGATGGATTTTTGATTCGAAAACTAAAAAGAACTTAGTAAATTTTGCTAATGTGACTATAACGCCATTAATTTGCTTTACTTTTCCCTTTGACTACTGTTGATAAATGGCATATATGGCAAATGTGCTTATATCGCTTAATGGACTATAACGTTAATACTTTATATAAAACTAGCTGACCCGGTCCGCGTTGCTGGCCCTAAGCAAATATTGTTGTATTACCAGACGATTTAAATTGAGCTTTAAACGAAATTTACGGCCTTTAAAATGTTCCTTCTGTAAAAACCTAAGTTGGACCATGGCGATGATTTTAAAGAAAAAATCGTCCAAATCGGCCCAGCCGTTCTCAAGTTATGCGCTTAATAGAAAAAGTGGGCGTAAAAGTAGGCGTGATACATTTTTCTTTCGATGAAAACGTAAAATGGATTAATACGAACATTTAAAAGAAAAATTAGTCAAATCGATGAAGCCCTTTTTTTTTAGGTAAATCGAAAAAAGTGGGCGTGGCAAAATTTTCTTTCCGTAAAAACCTAAGTTGGACCATGGCAATCATTTTAAAGAAAATCGTTTGAATCGGTCAAGCCGTTCTCAACTTATGCGCCTAATAGAAAAAGTGGGCGTAAAAGTAGGCGTGGTAAATTTTTCTTTCGATTAAAACTTAAAGTTGATTAATACGAACATTTGAAAGAAAAATTAGTCAAGTCGATGGAGCCGTTTTCTGATTTTAGGTAAATCGAAAAAAGTGGGCGTAAAAGTGGGCGGGGCAAAATTTTCTTTCCGTGTAGATCTAAGTTAGACCATGACGATCATTTTAAAGAAAAAATCGTTCAAATCGGTCAAGCCGTTCTCAAGTTATGGTTTTTGCCACGCCCCTCCGCCCCCAGACCGAAAATCAAAAATCAGACTTCCCTATGTTACCCGCCTGAATATTCTGAAGATTCCCTGAAAATTTCATCAAAATCGGCCCAGCCGTTTTGGAGTCCATACGTTACATACACACATACATACACACATCCAATTTTATATATATAGATTAACTTATAGCGGCAAAATAAACAGATAAAATGGACTATATCGCTAATGTGACTATAAGCGTAGAGACTATACACGAAAAGTGCTGTAATTGTTTTTTTTTTTACTAATAAACTCCAAATAATGAACAATTAATGCGTTTTTATATATTGGAATAACCTAATTTATAAAAAAAAACTGTATTAATCGGTTAACCCATCAAAAACAAAATGTACCGATTATTAACCGATTAAACCAAAACCTCGGTTAATTAATCGGGCGATTAACCGATTAAATTAATACCCTATTGTTTACATTTGTTTGGAACTGAGCACTACAAATTTTGTTTATAGTTTATTTAGTGCAAACGAAGTAAAATAGAGCAAATAGCAAAATGTGTTCATTTTGTTGTTGCGTTGTGCAAATGTGTGTATTTTTGCACACTTTGCACTACCCATCGTGATTTCCCTTAATGTTAAATGCAGTTTGATTCTTGGTGCAATCGCAAAATACGATGAAAGCAAAAAACAGAAGAAAAAACTGTTTAAATAAACCAATCAACAACTGATTTTACCCAAACCCAATTTTAGTTTATCCCTCTTTTAAGCAATATGGTTGGTCAATGTAAAATTTTTTATTTAACAGCGAACTGACAGTTAGCATGACAGACAGCAAGCCAAAAAAAAGCAAAAACCGTGGGAAATAAATCGAAAAGGCACAAATGGAAAGGGTGCACGAGTACAACTATTTTAAAATTATACTTGGGCTACACAACTGGAGAATTAAACTGAATTTTGTTAAACTTAAACAGACTATTATAAACTTAGTGTGAACAGAGGTGTAAATGAAGGGAATCTTAATGACTTAAAAATCCTAAATAGGTAGGTATTAAAAATCAGAAGAAAAATAAAAAAAAGGATTCAAATTTATAACGCTATTCTATAAATATATTTAAACGCTGGAAAGTTATGAATGCTTAATTTAAAACGTAATGATTTAAGCTAAAGGCAAAACAAAGCACACATATTGATTGCTTGGCAAGCATGTCAACATTTTACATTTGTACACATTTTTTGTGTTGTAAATTTGGGTGTGTACAGTTTGGACAAACTTTTTAAGCAATGTTTGTAGAAATAGGTATTAAAAGTTTTTAATATTTGGCAGACAGTTGAAAATTTTGCAAACGTTTTGTGGTATCTAAGGCTAAATGTAATCATTGTAGCTAAAACTTTGCAAAACAAAGGCGTTGAATAAGAAGCATCAAAGTCATTTTCAGTCGTTAATACTAATACTTTAAAGCGGCATTGCCACAATACAGCTCGTTGTTTAAGCCACTAGGTACCTATTTACTTTAAATGCTTTTCCTGTATTTTATATTTCCCCTCCGTTTTAAACAAAAAGTGACCATAATTACCGCAGCACTTTCGTCGTCTGCATTCTTTGAAAACAAAAATGAAAAATTAATGTTTGAAGGAATAATTTTTGTCTTGTTTATTGGCGATCACAACACGAAAACAAAGGGTAGTTTGCCCATTAGTAAATCTGTTAAAATGATTGAAATTTGTTCGCTGTGTTACATTGCCGATAGATTAATGCTCTTTTAAGCTTTAGATTGATTTTTTCTCTTTTAATCGCACATCCGTGATACTGTATGTTTTTATTTGTTACATTTTTCGAAATTTGTGAAGGCCCAACGTAACATGCATATCGTTACCTGAAACGCAAAAGGTCCTTACTAACCAAAAAACAAAAGGCCCTATCTACAAACGGTTATATCCTAAACGCTAAAAGGCCTAACTAGCAGTTTGCAACTGGTAGGTTTAACCAGAAAAATAAATTACAGTACTTTTCGTTTATAGTCACTACGCTTATAGTCACATTAGCGATATAGTCCATTTTATCTGTTTATTTTGCCGCTATAAGTTAGTTTAATATAAAGTATTAACGTTATAGTCCATTTAGCGATATAAGCACATTTGCCATATATGCCATTTATCAACAGTAGTCAAAGGGAAAAGTAAAGCAAATTAATGGCGTTATAGTCACATTAGCAAAATTTACTAAGTTCTTTTAAGTTTTCGAATCAAAAATCCATCCAAAGAAAGAATGAATTAAATAATTTAATTTTTGTCATCAACTTTCTACTCGTAAAAAATTAGTTTTTGCCGTTGGTATCAGCTATGAAATATCTTTTTATTATTTTATCTATTTTTTGTACAGTATGCAACTCTGTTGTAAAACCATAAGCCTGATGTCGGTGTAATTTATATGAATTTTTTTATTTCCTTTATTCACATAACTTGATTATATTCGAGTTTGGTTATATGCGTCATACTGGTATATATGTATGTGAATTAGCCTTATAGTCATATTAGCGATATAGTCCATGTTATGGTTGCAACTAAAGGATGTGACTATAAGCGAAAAGTACTGTATCAGTTTAAGGCGACTTATCAATTTATCATTTTAAATACCTAGTCTTTGATTCTCCTCTAAAATTTTCAAAATGTTAGATAGGGCCTTTTGCTTTTTAGGTGAAGATGTCCATATATCTTTTGTTATTTTTACCAAATTTTCGTTACTTTTGGTACATGGCACAAACGAAGTAATATTTTTAAACAAGTACCTACTTGATTCATGAAACAACCATTGTTCAAAACTTTAAAAAAATTCATATGTTTTTCGCACACCTACATATGTATATCATTATGATATTGACAATCGACATTTTTTCGTATGGATAACAACATTTGCTCACAAAATTAAAAAAAAATGTCACGTTAATACATACATACTAACCTTCGACGAGTACAAAACCTATAAAAACAATGTTCCAGCAACGCTGTTTTAAAAACACAATTAAGGCTCAGTTAGTCTTTACTTTCTGTTTCTGTTCTGTTCCGTGCCGTTCTGTTACGAAATTGTGGTAGTTACTTTTTCTGTAGTAACTTATCAGCCATTTATGACAAATTTATTAGTTTTGCACCGTTGGTTGTTTAATTCAATAACTTTAATGTACATGAATTTGAAGAAATTAAATTTTCTGAATTCTTAAAATCAAAAAACAGTTTATTTCAATAAAAATATGTATTTTTTATTATTTATTTTGCTGTCACTTACAAATTCTTAAAAATTTTTTGATTTAAACAACTGAACCGAAACAGAACAGAAAAACTAATCAATTTTATAGGTTTTTTAATAACAAAAACAAATCAGCTGATTCGTAACAGAACGGAAAGTAAAGACTAATTCTGCCTTTATACACAGCAAAAGTAAATTTAAGTGCCGCACGAGGGTTAAAGTTCCTTGGTACGAACAAGGGAGAAAATGGATATAAAAAGGACCGTAACTAGTCAGGAGTCGCCCCTAGGAAGGTAAAATGTATGAGCAATCCCTATTTTATTTGGTTGGGGTATATAACACTCAGCGTAGCCGAATATAGAGCTTTTAGTCATCTTTAAGACTTGCAATTTTTATTACAGCAATTCTTGAGATTATTGGTGTGAAAGGAGAGAAGCTTGGACTTACTTGTTTTTGGATATTTTCGAGAAATAAAAACAAATTAGTTTTAAGTACAGTAGTTCCCGCTTAAGTGCAACCTTCTGCTGGCAAGGTAAATTTTCACATAATTACATGAACAAAATCCCGCTTAAATGACCTCGCTTTAATGCGTCCCCGTTTTAATTTGAACAAATAAATCGCTCAAAAGTAAATTTATCTTGAATTTCGAAAACGCTTATAGTGTTTGTGTAGAAAATCATTAAAAAAAATAACGTTTCCCTGTAAGTCATCTTTCGAACACAAAAATAATACTTTTTTTATCAAACTCAACAAAAGGCGAGAACATTTAGTTCCGTTCGGTTTTTTTTTAAATCCACAAACTTCATTGTGTTCGGTTTGGCTCATTAATGGTCGTTGCTTTTTTCTGGTAAAAAAGATCAAAAATTTTTAACAAAAGCAAAATACACATACGAAAAAAACAAAAAGCCAGCAAAATCATTTTACACAAACAAAACATATACACAATACACACACAAGCTGTTCGTGCTGCGGTCGTTGCTATAATTTTTTGTTTGTTCTTTTCATTATCAATGTAAGAAAAGAAACATTATAGAATATTCAAATATAATGTTTGTCACATCATCACTACAATTGTTCTGTTTTTTTAACGAAGAACAGAACACTATACAATGTTTGCCTCTTTCTTGAAAATAGTTAGGAACGGTATAAAGGGTTGTGTTTATCTACACAACCACTAAAAAATAGATATCTTTTTTTTGTGTAAGCCGAACGCTAAATAATGTGCTGTTTATTTTCGAATAATACTGTCTTACCAGTGCTGGCAAATGTAAACGCCGTGTTATATTCAATCAAAAATTACCGACTTTTTTAAACGCTGTTAATTAAAAAAACATATTTATCAAGTATTAATAAATTCTCGGGTCCTTTTTTTTAACTTTAAATGTTTATTCGAACCAATATTTCGGCACTTCTTTGAGTGCCTTCTTCAGGGTTTTGTTTTTTTCTTATTTTATAAATTTACAAATTGTAAGAAGTGCCGAAATTTTTGTTCGAATAAACATTTAAATTTTTAAAAAAATAGACCTAAAGCTCGACAATTTATTAATATGTACTTGAAAGTAATAAAGGTCGAATAAAATACATATTATATACAAAACATATTTATATTATTAATAAATATGTATTTGCATATGTATTTATGAACAAATTTTTGTTGAATTAGTTTTAGTTTTAAAATTATATTAAATTTCGTATAACAACTAAGTATAATAAATTTTATTTTCCCTTATAACCAAAAAAGTACTTTTAAATTATTATTGAGTTTTTTAAGCGAGATTTTTATAAATTTGATTCCGTTGATTCCGAATTTATCCGGGCTATCGGTTTAATGATTCCCAGTTTAAATGCGTAGAAAACTGAAAATTTTTCGGTGCGCACTTATTTCATTTTCATAATTTTAAGCATTTTTAGGATTTTTAAAGCTCTAAATCGTATTTTGTATTTTGGTTTTCGGTATTATTTTATTTGCTGTGGGAGTTATTTCATTTTCAATTATTTGGAATTTCTTAAAATTGTTTAACATTTTAAACGGTATTTATAACGGGGTAGTTTAAACAGTTGCTGCTCATACATTTGGAATATTTTGAAAAGGTAAAGGATATAAGTATGTTAAAAACGTGAAAAGAGGGAGGGTGAAGAAGAAAATCCTTGCAACCGGCTGAAGAATGGATATACAAAAAAGCTTTAGTCAGCGAAGCCGGTGTTTGTGTTTTATCATAGAGGAGATAATTCTTGCACAAACGATTCTTTCACTGGGGTTTATTTCATTTTTCTAATGGGGCATTATTTCATCGGGTGTTATTTCGTGTCGCCGTTTTATAGTGTAAAGATACCTTAATTTGATATAGTACCTACCTATGTGCATACATTCATGCTTTTAACTTTGTTTTTAAAAACCAAACAAATCTTCAAAAAAATAGTGGCAAGCAGTGATGCCAACTTAGTGCTTTTGGCACCATTTATGGTGCTTTTTGATGCCTCAAAACGCCAAAATTTTATCCATAGTGCCAAAACAAGAAAAAGCACTAACTTGGTGCTTTTTCAATTTTTCATTAGTGCTTTTAGTGCTTTTTACAATTTTTATTTTTTTTCTACCATTTTTTAAAACTACGATTATTTAATTGAACTTTGCTATTTGGGGTAAAATTTTGAGAAGGTTTGTAAAGATTTTAATATTTCAAATGATAAAAAAAGTGATAACAGAAAGTTACATTCGTTTTACCAAAAACTTTATATACGAGGTCAGAGCTAGGCTTTTGGAAATTTTACGAAACGTTGCAATTTTTAGCGTTGACAACATATTTAGTAATCGTAATAAAAACGATGTATTTCGGTAAACATTTTTTTAAAAATGTTAGTACTGTTTCAAAAATAGAATATGGATTGGAAAATATTAGGAATTGCTAAAAAACATGCAGTCGAAAACCGTACAAAAAACGCAAAGAATTTAAAAAACGAAAAAAGAGCCGTAGCTTGGTATATGCAAAGTGTTATTAAACAAATTAAAAATGGCTGACAGAAAATACTTTTATAATGAGCCATTTTTCCTGCGCTTTAGTTTTCCACGTGTTGTGCACTTCTACCTCAAGTTCTATTGAAAAACGGTTTGACTAAGTATCAGAATGCAAACATCATGTTTTTTCTATATTACACCTTGTGTGTTCTTTATTCAGAAGCGTACATTTGTTAAAATAATTGGATAATATCATAAGCCAATTGTTTGATTAAACTTTGCACGATTTTAATTTAGATTTTAGATTTTCGTTTAGATTTTAACGATAAAAAACAAGGATGTTTATTAAAATATATGCTGTCATTAAGTTTTATAAACAATGATCGGTCATTGCAAATATTCGGTGATTACAAGAGGCCAGATTTTTTCGAGTTACCAAAATCGAGCTCGCACTTTATTACTTTAAAACGGTTTTATGGCCAATTTAAACTCCAAATGATTTGGATGATATTATTTTTATTGAAGGTAATAATACATTAGAAAAGGTTTATAGGTATAGGTACAAATATAAATTTAAGCAACTTGTTTTGTGTTTGATTAAATTGTAAAAATGGCTAAGTGCTTTTTTACGCTTTTTTTTTGCTCGAAATAGTGCTTTTTAGTGCTTTTTTTAAATTTTAAAGTGCTTTTTGCTCTCAAAAAGTTGGCATCACTGGTGGCAAGGTGCATGTGGGTTATCAAATTTTTGTTAAGTGCCTTAGAATATTTATCATTTTATGTGTAATTTTTAAAATTAAAATAGGTAGTTTTCTACCTACAAATTAAATTACATAGGTACATAAGTATATTATATGTACATACTATGTACATATGCATGTATGTATTTATTTTATCAACTAGGTATTTCCTTTATAACTCTGATAATAAACGATTGAACATAAAATTATATCACACTCGCACAATCGTACCCATCATCATTCAACAAAAACAACACTACATAGGTACATATTATTTAAAACATAAGTAAGTGATGACTGGTCTCTTGCCCAGTACTGGCTAAAGATTTTGGCTTGGCCAACTCGTTGGAATTTAAAGGCAATTGTTTGTTAACTGCTTAAAACTACTATTGTTAAAATACCACTAACTACCACCACTGGCACCATAATCATCATCACAACCACTACCAGCACCAGACCCAGACCCGGCTATTGTTTTCAACCATCAAAATATCCAGTGTTCTGTGCAAGAAGAAACGAAAAATCACATTCATACTACATACCTACATACAATCAAGTTGAGGAATACTATTAACGAACCAACAACAAACAAACTGAAACAAACTAAATAAACACCAATGAACCAACCAACTCGATATTAAAACCAACAAATACAACATCAACAACAAACCGAAAATGATCCAAAGAGCCACAATAAAAAGCAAAAAAGAACCAAAAACAACAAGCCCAAGTACGGATAGATGGATGGCTGGTATGTGTGTGTGTAACAACAATGAAACTAACTGAAAAATACTCGGCTCGTACAAGCGAAAAGTGCAACACTGACGACAGCCAATAAGAGCATTCATCCAACTGTAACAATGCAAGCACTTCTTATTAGTGCTGATCGCCTGTTAAACGAATTGTGCCATTCGACCAACACAAATTTTTCGAAATTCATTTCTTTGTTGTGCTACAGAGCAACGACCAATCGACTAAAGCCGATATAGTTTTTGCGTGAAATATCTTTGCCATTGTACTCTTAACATTGTGAACGTTGGCTGTTGTTTCCGTAAATTTAGCGCCCGTACGCTACTCGTCGTCAACAAACAACGAGTTATCATTTGAGTTGGCACAGTAACAATCCAATCAAGACTACAACCAACCACAAAGCACCACTGTGAGAAGTAGTAACAGGCGTTAAGGCAATAAGTAGAAAGAAAGTCGATGTTTGTTGTTGCTATGTGACACAGTTATATCAGCTGTTTTTTGGTTGGCTTAGGGGAAGAAAGTATGTGTTGGGTAGTGTTATTGTTCTTGTTTAAGCTACAGTACTATAAAGTAGAAGTGGTTGTTGTATTAATTCTTTTATTATAAAGATAAGTCGCGTATTTAAATTAAGAGCTACCATGAAAATTGGAAGAATAATTCCTAAATAAATTTTTAAAATTTCCAAATACTATTAAATTTAATAAAGGTTTACAAAACCAATTTTGTGTGAAACTTTTTCTTAATAAACGTTTGTTAAATTTTATAATCGTTTTTGAATACGGCGGTTAGTATACAAAGTTTTAATTCAGTACTACTTTTTCTACCATTTTAGATCGTTAATCGAAAAGTAAAATAGATTTACTTACGTACGCTTTAAGTAGCGTAAAATTAACTCTAAATAATAAATACAGTACTTTTCGTTTATAGTCACTACGCTTATAGTCACATTAGCGATATAGCTCATTTTATCTGTTTATTTTGCCGCTATAAGTTAATTTAGTATAAAATATTATCTTTATAGTCCATTTAGCGATATAAGCACATTTTCCATATATGCCATCTATCAACAGTCATCAAATGGATAAGTACAGCAAATTAATGGCGTTATAGTCACATTAGCAAAATTTACTAAGTTCATTTCAGTTTTCGCATCAAAAATCTATCCAAATTTAATTTTTGTCATCAACTCTCTACTCGTAAAAAATTATTTTTTGCCATTTTTTATATTGTATGCAACTCTATTGTAAAACCATAAGCCTAATGTCGGTGTAATTTATATGAATTTTTTATTTCATTTATTCACATAACTTGATTATATTCGAATTCGGTTATATGCGTCATAGTGGCATATATGTGAATTAGCCTTATAGTCACATTAGCGATATAGTCCACGTTATGGTTGCAACTAAAGGATGTGACTATAAGCGAAAAGTACTGTAGTAGGTATTTGATAAACTTGAAGATCAATTGGAATGAAAGGTGGAGTATACTCTAATATGTATGTATAATACATATCGTTCCTTTATTGCAACATGGTATATCTCAAAAAAAAAAATAAACTTGGCAAAATGCGATTAAAGTTTTCAAAATATACCCTTATATGTACCTTTACAGATTTAATAAATTATACCTATTTTGCTTCGGTTCAGTTTCAGATATAATTCTGAGGGAACACTTTTGCTAAAGTAACCTAAAATTTTTTTAAATAGTTTTTAAAAGACAATTGAACTTAATGGTGTTTTCTTTTCTACAAAAAAATGTGTCATCTTATTTAAAAATTGAATTTGGTGTTCTTTAAAAGGGTATTAATTATGTTTTATTCTAAAACATTCACCCTTACTAATGGCATAAGGCATTTATTTCACTTTTCGCCACCACCGCATAAATCGAGAGTGTTTATAATGCCCTGTTAAATAGGTGACCTCGGTTTTTATAAGTGTTTTTTTTTTATAACGGCGACAATTGTTTCAAAGAGTACAAAGCTACGCAAAAATTCGAAAAAGTTTGCAAAAATAGCAAACATTTTTAATATTTCAAACAAGCCATACAATTTATTAAAAGTCCCTAAATCTATAAGGAGTGGCAAAAATTCGGTCAAAAAAATTACTAAAAAGGCGAAAATTCGCAAAAAGTTATTTATTTATCAAAATTTGTTAAAGTTGTAAAGAATCAGAAAAACTACTGGAAAAAATCGCTCTATAATCTATTTTCGCTTATACGCCACCTAAATGTGGTGTGGAAATTCTTAATTATATGTAAGTCTGCGTTCATACGGCTCATGTCTTTTTGACAAGATTGCTACTTTATAGGCGAGAGGGACGAGGGGAAAAGAAACGGGTACAAAGATGCATGTATTGTCTTTACGTTTTGCTTTTTCATTCGTTGTTTAATTTTGTTATTGTTTTCAATATCAAAAATGCACATGTCGTCAACATGGCATGAATCATTTGAACGCCAATTCATGTTCAAAGAAGAAAAAGGAAGAATCTTGTCAATAAGACATGAGCCGTATGAACTCAGACAAACTTATTAAAGATATCATCCCAATTGCAGATTTAATCATATATCTTTTTTGAGTTTGTTTTAATTTCATCTAACTGATAGAAGAATATTTTATTTTATAAAAACACAAAATTTTTCGGTTCTTAATTTCTGATGTCTGCTTGCTCTTACTAAAGAAGAAATTCTGGAAGCTGTTTGCAATAAAAACTTGATGTAGCAATTTTAGATTCAATAAATTTTAAAGTATTTGGTAACAGCAATATTTTACGTTAGGAAAAAATTATTTGATTTACACTTACCACAGATAAGCATGATTTATATCGTCAATATATACATAGAATGTAATATAATTGATATTTAACGAAGTTTACTTGCGATAAAAAGTAAGGTTAATTCTACATATACATATACATTCTATATGTGCTTAATTAACTAATAAAGGTCAACGAGTTAATTTTTTTGTCTTAATGATTCGTTCTGATTAAAACTAAGACAAAGCTCGAAACATAGTAAAAGTAGATTAATATTATTTTGTATACCTATGATCAAACTAAAGCAAAAGGACAACTAAAATATATTGCACTTAATTTTATTTTTCAAACTGTTCATAGCTATACACTAGGCTGTTGCAAAAGTACAAAAAACAAATACTTAAACACATTCCCTTTTTTTCGTGTATTTGTTTTATTGTACCTTCTCTTTAGAGAGACAATTGCTGTTCTCTTTTATAAGAAACAAACATTGTGTTTATTGTTTTTGAAAAAAATAAATAAAGCAAGTCTTAAGCATGGTAAGAAGTAAGTAAAATAAAAACAAGAACATGCACATGTTTGGACTTAAGACAAGAAGTTCTTAAACCATTTACTAAAATACTTGAGTATTTTTGTAAGTTTTATTTTGTTTGTATGAAATTTCGCTTTTGTTTAATTTGATGTTATGATCAAATTATCAACATAGCAATAGTTATATAGGTATACCTAGATACGTACATATGTACATACATATGTATATTCCATAAAATTAACTGCTAAATTAATGCTAAAAATAAAAACCAAGAGAATTTCCGTAAAAATATTTACCTACATATCGTCATTTAAATTTACAAAAGCCATAAGTTGCGTTGGAAAAATTTTACAGGAGAAGACAAAGACTTAAATCAAAACTAGAAAAATTTTTATTTTTATTTTTATTTTATACTGTATTAAAACTATAAAAATTACCAAAAGAGACAAAATATAAATAACGGTAACACAAAGTAATAGTTTTTATTTTAATAATTAGTAATAATCTGCAAATAAGACAAATTAAAAAGCAATAACCATTGCTTGCATTTAATGCTTAAAATACCCACATTGTAAAATAAGAATCTTGCAAAGTACTTACAGAACATTAGCAAAAAAAATGTTTACTGTAATTTATTTATAGTGAGTAAGAATGAGTAAATACAAAAACTCTGAGCGTATAAAGAGAATAATTTCTTTTATTTGTTTTTTTTTGTTTTGAATTTATTTGCTTTGATTCCCTTTTGTACTTAGCTTTACTCTGAGAATTTTTAAAAAAGCAAATGTTTTTGAATTTAAATGTACTTAGTGCAAAAGCCTACTAGGTATACACATTTTTTATAAACTAAATAAAAAAACTTAAAAATGCATATCGACCCTTTTGCGCGAAATTAACGTATGTATGTAGGGTGAAAGCCCCTAAGTTCGGCATGCACCAATAGTCGGCACTTTTGAATTAAATCTTAAATAAATAAGAATTACGGAAATTTTATATATATTTCGAATTCAGCTTTAACTCAAAATACACTCATTTCTCATTATGTAATATTTGCATTTGGCTAGGATGAGAACTTAAGTCTATGTTGGTCGTTATTTAGTGTCAAGCTTTCTACACGCTCCATAGTGGCTGTTTTTTAAATAATTTGTTAGTGCCAAGGCAAACTAGAACAAGTGGTAATCGTACTAATATAAATAATATTTTTACAAAAACAGTTTTTATAGGTGAAAATATGTTCAAATATTGCCTTTAATCTATAAATCTGAAAAAAAAATATTATTTTAACTTATTTTTATGGATGCCGGCATTAGGAGCAAATTTTTTTGCAAATTTCAGTAGTCGGCATAGTGATGCCGACTACTGGAAAATCATAATTTTGTCATATTAAGCTCAAATTCTCAAAAATGTTTCTTTACTCCCCTCCCTTGACAACAGTACAAAAATAAATGAGTTTAAAATGAATTTACCTAATAGTCGGCACAGTTTATATTGAGTGCCCAAATATATGCCGAACTTAGGATATAAATGATCCTATAGTCGGCAGCTGCTTTTATTATATAAAAATCGTTTATAAATGGCTAAGAAATAAGTAAAAGGTGCAAAAACATTAAAATTTCGAAACAAATTTTATTTTTAAGACTTTACTATAACCTATTGGTAAGTTTAATGTACAAAAATTTTGTAAATTTTCAACAAAAATTTTACTTTGGCGCCTTTGCAACCGATAACTAAATGTCATTGGACCAGATTGGGTTTAAGATAGAGTTGTAAATAGGGAGTTTACAATCTAGACTAAGGAAAGAATTCCGCTTAAGGAGCCAGGTTATTTGAATTGATTTTCATTTCAGTTAATTTTGCCTCTTATCAAGCCTGCCACACATTCCGATCAAAATACTACGGATCGAATTTGTTTTAGCTTCTTTAAATTTAATTTTCTTGTTTGGAGAAACCAGAATTACTTCCACTTCTGATCGGAATTGATCTCTTTGACAGGTCTGTATATAGCATTTCCATGTTAAACATCGATCAAGATGTATTTTTTGTTTAATGATTGAGTCACAACGCAAAGCGGAGTTTCTATATATAAATATATTTATATATATATTTCTTCATTGATCTTGATCTTCAATTGTTTTAACAATATTCTAATTGAAATATATGGTTCTGTAATTATCGAGATGCTTTATAGGTGCGCAGTTTGCGTAAAAAAGCTGTATCAGTTGATGTTTGGATTGTCTGAAGTAAATATTAAATAAAATAGAGGTCATAAATTGCCTCCTTGCGACTCCTGTGGTTATCGATTAAGAAGAACTTAAAAAATTTCCTACTTCAATAACAAATTTTAGACCAATCAAATAGTTTTTCAAAAGCTTCTAAGTACTTTTGGGTAAGTTTATCTTATCAAAATATTAATTTTTAAGTCCAAATTGAAGATTTTAACAACATTATTTTCTCAAATGGCTTTAAAATGTTGGATGATATACTAAAAGAACTTTATGACTCAACTCTAGTATGGTCTTTTCCTGGCTTCGGTGCAATGGGTACCAATGAAAACTTCCATTCTAGAAAGTAGCATTAAAGACGTTAGATAGCTTTAAATTTAAATAAAAAATACCGTGGAATCTTTCATGATTGTACACTGAAAGGGACGTTAATTGTGTCCGTACAAGGGAAATGGCCTCTCAAAAGAACTTATTGCCTTCCTTTAGAACATTGCCAGGATCAGGGAACGGAGTCCGTTTTAAGGGAGTTTCCGTTTAAGGGAGATTACACTTACAGAACACTAAATTATATAAAAACTAGCTGTTAAGCCTGTCCCTGCCAAGCAGGAAGAGAAACTACTTTAATGTAAGCTCCAACGTCAGTACCAAATGCTTGGCAATTCTTAGCTTTTTTGGTCTTTAGGGGGCTTAAAAATTTGCTGATATGTAAAATAGCATAATTTTGCAACACATCTTTTTCTTTCAATTCTCTGCCCACAGTCCAAAAATTTTAGATCCAACTACTTTAGACTATGCTCCTTTGTAAGGACTATATGCTTGGCCATTTTCAGCTTCCTATGTTTTTAGGGGGCTTTAATAAAAACTAAAATGTTAAAAAATCGAATTTTTCCACACCGTTTCCTCTTAATTCTCTGCCCACAGGCCAAAATATGGCCACGTTAAGATTTTGCCTAGGTATTTTACTATATGCATGCGGATTTTCAGCTTTCTAGCCCATCAGTGGGCTTCAAAAAGCTCTGAATATACAAAAAAGAACAACAAACAAATAGGGAAATTATAATTAATAATTATAATTATAATATATATACATATATAAGAAAGAAAGCAACAACATTAACTTTGTGATGGGTATTTAGGATTCAGCATAGCTTTTTTAATAAATATTATGGAAAATTGTTAAATAATAATTGGTATTAAATACAATATATCTTAAATTTTTTAACGATTTTGTAATTTTCTTCATACAAAATTCAATGCCGACAATAGGGTCATAAAGTGCCGCATTTAGGGAAAGGTGTGCCGACTACAGGCGCAAATCGTGTATTTTAGAAAAAATGTAAATTACTCAAATTTAATACAAATATGCTTAGACTCAGTAAATTGAGTCTAAAACTATACTAACTACTGAACAATAATAATTCGTTGGCATCCCAATATCATGTTCACACTCATGAGAGTACCAGTTTAAATATCAGAAAAAAGTTAAAGTGCCGACTATTGGTGCATTCACCCTGTATGGCAATTTTTTTGAAATTGAGTTTTTGATGCAATCTTGTTCTACATTCAAAGAGACGTCACCTGACAAAATATTGTAGGCGAATTCCACTTCGTTGTTCCGAAAATTTAATGTATATTTCCATTTTGATAATGCAAGTGATAGCAGAGAAAAGTAAAAAAATGGCTCTCCTGTAAAATTTCGCGCAAAGGGGTCGATATTACAACAATACAAAAACAAAAGAGCATTTTGCACTGCATTGTTTATTACTCGAAATGTCAAAACATTGTGAGTCAAAGCAAACGGTTGCTGCCACGTGATATTCATTCTAAATTCGCCGTAATTTAGTTTAATGTTGGTCATTACTATTGGGTTGTCAAATTACAGTCCAATTATTGCTTTCAGAAGCCCATTTTACAAAAAAGGATACTTTAACATAAACGAATAAACTTAAGCATAAACGGTTAAAGTAGGTCAAAAAACTGGGTACCCGGTAAAGTATTCAATTAATTGGTGTTTTGTTGCGAATAATTATTCGAGGTACAAATTTAATCGAATAATACTCGAACAATTTGTCTTGTTCGTAAGTTTAAAAATAAGACCAAAAATAAAGACAAATTTAAGCTAATCTTTTAAATTAATCTTTTAAAAAGAGTATACAGTTTAAATGTTTATATTTCAAACGATTTCTTTCTTTTGTTTTGAAGAAACTTGATTTAGAAAGGATTTTTTCACTTATTGTTGATTCGGAGAGATTGAAAGTAAAGCGTTATAAGGCATTACCAATTATTTTTTCTCAAAATTGTACCACTTGAGGTTCTTCTCGGTTCTTTTTGACAATTTTAATAGTCTTGTTAAGGTCTGTTAGAATGTTGTTTCCATTCGCCTCAAAAAAATCATCTTAATCGAACAACGGTTAATAGTTTGAATTCCCTAGTATTCAGGCAGCTTAATATAATTTTTTGGTAATTATCTATATAAAATTAGATTTTTGTAAAAATTCTAGTCAAAATCAGCTATCCAAATACATACGAAATTGTACATTTGTTGCGCTTTAATCGCACGTCTTGGTAAATTTAGACGGTAAAACAGATAGGCGGGTCTCAAGGTTCTTATTCTAATGTTCATTATAGAAATTTGTAAACCTTCCGTATCAATTACACTGGTTTACAGCCAAAAAATACTAAGAACGTCACATGCCTAGATAAGTTAATTGGGACCTCCTGAACATGAAAAACGCTGTATTTTTTTCTAAGTACCGTTTTTTAGATAACGGTACTTTTGTGCGTTGTCGGTGTATGGTCCCACTCAAACCCTTGAGGAGCCCAACCAAAAAGTCCGATCGAAATAAAAATTTTTGAAAAAATCGTAAAAAATAGGCAAAAAGGTGCCATAACTCAGCCATTTCTCTGTTATAAACAAAATCTATTGGCATGAAATCTATATTAACATTTGCAGCACAAGCTTATACGACGAGTAGTGTTGCCGTTATAATATTAAATCATGTATAGCGGAACATTAAAAAAAAAAACAAAATATTCACATAGTTACATAGGTAATCTAGACTCGCAAATATCGTGACAGAGTAGAAATGTAGCTAAATAAAAAATTAACTAATTTAGCAATGAATTGTTTAAGGTGCCGGAAAATCTGGTTATTGAATTAAAATTCTTTTTATACATGCAAGTAATGTTTAAATTTTTAACGAATACTTGAAGTAACATGAGCAATATTTATTATTGAAGAAATTGGAGCACTTTAAGATTGAAACAGAACCCAGGGGGAGAATTACGGCATTCGATATCGATCGAAATTTCCATTTAAATTATATTGTAGCTTCGATCGATATCGAATACCGTAATTTGCCCCCAGGGTACGTGTTTTTTTACCCTTGGGTTAACAATTTATTTTAAATAGCTTTCCCCTTGATATTTGGGCATTTTTAATTAACTATTTTTAGAACACTCACAACGACAACGGTACCTTATATTAATTAAAATTTGTTTATTAAAAACTTCTTTTAAATGAATTTTGGTTGCAAACGCATCATAGTTTAAGGTGATCTAAGAATTAAGTTAAACTTTTGTACGTGACATCGCCATCAAACGCAAGAACCAGTATGTGGTGAGAATTGTATTGGATATTTCTGAGGAAAAAATGGAAAAGTACCGACTTTAGCAAAACTTGAAATTATGGCACTTTTGTGATCTCCATGTTACAAAGTACCCAAGATAAATCTTCAATTATTTTGTACGATTTTTTAGGATGTTATAGCAAAATTACTTTTTGCTTTTTATTCTTTTCTTTTTTTCTTCCGATCTGTGACGTTGGGAGTATTTAGAAATAAAAACTTAAAAAAATACCTATAACCGAAAAGAAGTAATAATTTTATTTTAACAAAAATATGTCTTGAAAACCCCGTTTAAAGTTTAAAATTGCATTCCTACAAAACTAAAAAAAGAGATTAAGCACTTTTTCCTTATTGCCACAGATTTAAAGGTTGAATTGGTTTAAACAAGTTGAGCTCCCACAAAAGTAGATAACGTGCACGGGAGTATATATTTCTTGAACATGGTAGATTATGTTAAAAATGATCCCGGTACTTTAATAAGATAATTTTTAGGAATAACCCTGGAACATGATTGAACTGTTTGTTGTTGCTTTAGAATCCAGATATTTATAGTAAAAATTTTATACCAACATACATATTAAATTTCACTTATACATACATACTTTGCAAATTGCAATCTACAAATATACATATGTACCTACATACATATCTTTGTATAAGTAGGTATGTAAGTATGTATATAAGAAGAGGTATAATTTTGTTCCCAATTTTTTTTTATTGAACGTAAACAGTAAAATGAATAAAAAAAAAAACAAAAACGAGAAAAGCTAAACAAAAGAAAAACACTTGTTACAAATGCTGAACACCTTTTATAAATATCGGTAATGCTGTGCAGCCAACGTCGTCACAACGGACGGCTACAAAAAAATACTTTTAATGCTCGACAACGACAAAATTATGTATGGCCAAACAGCTGCTGCAAGCAAAGAAAAGCAACTTTGAGGTGTGTTTCGTTGGATGTTTTTTCTTCGTTTTTCTTTCTGTATGGAAAATAAAACGACCTTATAGGTACTTTTATGTATTTCATATTAATCTAACCTACTAATATACCTATACATACATACATATCATAAATGTCATTTTAGGGCACCTTGAGTTCCCTGTTTGTATATAATGTGTCCTTAAAAAACCGAGACAAAGCCTTGAGATTTGAAGGTTTCTTTGCCACTTTTTTCAAGGAACTTAATGTCAATGACAAAACAAGCGCGACAAATAAGAATATGCTGGGTCAATGTCACTGGCCATGAACTACAAAATAAAAACAACCACCATAAAACTAACAAGGTTGAATGAAGTGTAGATATTTTTTGTTTCATTTCTAAAGGTTTGTATGAGATACATATACATACGTAAATATCGCAGTTGATCAACAAAAGGGTATTAATTCAAAACTTTCTTTTTTAATTTTTTAAAAAAATCTACACGTATTCATATCTGATATTAGGTGTGTTTGAGTACTTTTACAGAAAAAAGGAGTAAATGAGTAAATTAAAAAATTTTCTCTCACAAAAAGCTGTTGTCCAAAAAAGTACGCGAACGCAAAATTCGGAAAATAAAGGCAACAGCTGATAGCAAATTTTTGAAGTGTTGAAAAATATTGACACTTTTGACTAATTAACTCGTTTTCTTATCGGTACTCGATTAAATACTTTTTATAGCACGAACATTTTTGGAAAATACAAACAAACTATTTTATGTAATCTTTTCTATTTGTTTGTTTTTTATTTTATATGATTTTACTAATTTGTAGCGGGTTAAATTATTTAAAAGAACATGAATAATTTTTTTGCTGTTGATTACTTAAGTACCCAAATACTTCACACTTTTACAACTCTAAAAAATTAACATAACAAAAAATAATTCAAAAGTTTGTATTTAGCCAAATAAATGCTTCACAAAGAAGTTTAATTAATTAATATTTATTCACTTTTTGTTTTGGTATAATTTTTATTTAAACTTTTCTTTTATTTAACAATTTTTTCAACATTTGTATGCTTTTGTTTGTTTACCTTTTAAAACATATGTTTTTTTGATTTACTAAATTTTACTGCAAAAATTTCTGCAGTTTTTAAAGGCTTCAACAGTGTACGAGAGTAATGTCAACGGTTATCTGCAAAAAAACAGTTTTTGCAAAAAGTGGCTTTTACAACGTTATTCGCGGATGTGCTTCAATTATTCAAAGCAAATTTCGGTCTACCAAAGGTTAGAATACAATTTGGTTTAAGGATTGATGTTGACTATTGACGTCAGCAGTCGTCGATGAAAAGGTCAAACAACTATTTTTTATAATTATATCTATTATGATACAAAAACAATCGATGTATAGAAAACATCTCAGAAAACATATGTGATGCATTGCATCAAAAAAACATCGATGTCTTTTTTCAATGTCCATCACTTTCAGCCATGTCACAAAGTACAATTCCGTTCGGAATCGGAATTCATTTCGTAATTTGTTGCTTCAGGAAATCACGATAATATTTTTCGGAATGAAACCATTTTTGATTTCATGAACGTAATGGGAGTTTTCCGTGTCTAAAAGACCAAAAAACTTCCACAATACTCTTTCTATTAATAAACAAATATGATTTCTTCAATTGTACTCTGTGACATGGTCTTATATTAGGGTATTCAAACAATTACCCGTCGTTCGATTAATTGAATAATTTATAATTTATGTCGATCAATCGAAAATTTGTTTTTTCACACTGGTTTAGTTTTTTCTTTTATGTAAAAAAACAAGCCGGTACGTTTAAAATACCCTTTTATTGTTTCTTAATTCAGGAACATTTCCCTCGAAAAGTTAGGAATAATTAATTGTTAAGAATGATTAGTACAGACTTTTACCACATTGATTCAGATGAAGATGATTTTTTTGAGACAGATGAAAAAACCTTCTGTCAGACCTTAACAAGACTATTAAAATTGTTTAAAAATCAACAAGTGATTCATGTGGTATAATGGAAGACTACCCATTTTTAGAAAATACGCGCTTAACTTTCAATCTCTGAAACGTCAACAATGAGTGAGAGAATCTTTACTAATGTGCTGTTTTCACAACACAAGTGATTGAACGTGTAGTTAAATTTGTATGAAATGCACTCAGTTTTTTGAGTGTTTTTCATATAAATTTTACTACACGTTCAAGCACTTGTGTTGTGAAAACAGCACATAAATCAAGTTTCATCATAACAAAAGAAAGAAATCGTTTGAAACATAAACATTTAAATTGTATACATGACGGGTATAGAAGCAAAGACTGAAATGTCCAGATTTATAGTTTTCGTAAAAAATAGTAAAAACCTCTAGCTCAAAGTATATTCATATTTATGTATTGTATATTATGATACCTATTCAGTAAATAAGAATATTATGAAGATATGACGCAAGTTTCAACCAAATCGATATAGCGGTTTGCTGGCAATTATAATAATAAAATTCGAGATTGCTGTGTTTGCTCTAATCAAATGGACATTGCTGCTTTTTTACATGGGCAAGTACTTAAAAAATTCAGTAGTTATAAAATTCTTAAAATTAACAAAGGCTTAGTTTTTTCTTGACTGATTTGAAGAAAGTTCATCACAACTTAGCTCCATAATTACGACTAATGACAAAGTTATAAAATGAACAATTAAACTAATTGTTTCATAAAAAAATAATTTGTTAGATTTTTTAATTTCTTTTTAGTTTTGGTTTCCAAAAAAGAAACAGAATAAAAAATAATAGCGTGCATTTTCGCAAATAGTTGAGATAAAAAGAGAGTGATCATTGCAAAAACGACAATCTCCAATGGACATTGCCGTTTTTGCATCAATTCTTAATTTTTGAACATACATTTTTATGGGGTAAAAGTGTTTCTGGTAATGTTATATTCACTAATTGGAAGCATTAATTAAATATGTACAACTAAGAGTATTATTAGTTACGTTTGTGAAAAAAGTGGACATTGCAGTCTTTGCATCTATAACCCTCACATACTCTTTTAGAAAGATCATTTTAGAAGATTAAAAAAGTTTTCCTCTTTTATTACTTAAAGCAATTTTTGTTAAATTGTTGATATTTATTTAGTAAAATTTTCATGTTAAAAAATATAATTTTTGGTCTTATTTTTAAACTTCTAAACTAGACAAAATTAAAATTATTCGTTTAACAAAATAATAATAAATTGTTCGACTATTGGATTAAATTTTTCTCGATCTGGAGTCGATGATTATCATTTATTAATGGTTTCAATCAAACTATGTAGGTATGTACCTACATATGTATGTTAAGAATTTTACATGACAAAATTAAAAAGTTAACGCTAAGCTAAAATAAAATTCAGGCAATTGCCTAAGCCAGCCACTTTTACGTGCCAGCTAGATATCTATATGTATGTAGGTATGTACATACATAGGAACAATTCAGGAGTTCTTTCCCATACTTGGGCCTAATTTCGGCAATCGATATCGACTCCTATAGGTATTTATTTCGATCGATATAAAATGTCGTTATTTGACCCCCGAATTTATAACAATTTCCATATTTCGCACATATACATATGTACCTATTTACCTTTATAAACTGTGATGCTTATGTTTAATTTATTCTATTAAGCTTCGTACAGACCGTGGTCAGATCTTACAATGTTGTAATTTTTCTGACAATGGTGTCATTGTCAGATGCATTAATTTTACACATCTGCCAAATGAAACTGAGCTTACAATGTACACACAGTTTTAAGACGTTTTTAGGCAATATTATAACAACATTGTAAGATCTGACCAACGTATGTACAAAGCTTTAGCGTGACTACTTCTAACAAATAAGTATGTAAATGAAATATTACAAATAAAAATGTTACGACTTTTTTCTCGGCACCTACTGTACAACTATATAAGCAAATTACGTCAACAAAAAAATCATTCTTAACATTACCAAAACAAACACACAATAGCTTAACTCTTTTAGCTTGTGCTAATATTTATCATCCTTCTCTTTTACTCCACACATGTCTATGAACAAATTTTAGCAACTTTATTGTAAACATTTTTGTATTCAAACTGTATTTTATCCCTACAGAAATGTATGTTCGCCTGGTTTTGCGGTCAGACATTTGTTTCACTTTTCGTGAGCTCGCAACTTGTCTGTGCCATGTGTTGCGGAAAACAACAACAAAACAAACAATATGTGTGTGTATGTATAAAAAGAATAATAAATATAATAAAACCGAAAATAAGACAAGTTCATTGAACTACCTACCAGGCTCTGCAACCAAGTTTAATAACAGATTTGTGAAGTGTGTTTGTTTGTAACGAGCTTTTTGTTCTTGGTAAAATGTCTGTCAATGAACTTGAGATTCTTTTAACATTTAAGGTAAAGGGAAATGAAAAAAGAAATTCATAAATAACCAAAATACGTTATTTTAAATTTTTGAGTTATGTTGTTATAAAAAGTAAAATAAATAATGGTAGTGGTTGGTACACATCTGTAACTAACTGATCATTGTTTTAAAATTTAAAAATATTTTTCCTTCCAGCGTTGCCATTTTGGCATTTTTGCAGCGAAATTTAGCATTTTTTGTCTGATTTACAGTTACCATTTTTTTACATTTTCAACTACATATTTATTTAGCATTTTTAGCATTATTTAATTTAAGAATATAGACTGGTCGCTTTTTTTTTTTTTAAAATATGAGGTTTGGTGTAAGAAATCATGATCTAATTTTTCAGGTCAATCCGACGTTGCCTAGCCGTGCCGGGTGGGGCCCAAAGTTCCCCATATTATAAAAAAAAACATCTTTTCTATCACATCTTTATAGTTATACTAGTTGAAAAGCCGAAAATATGGCTTCGTTACGATCTTCCGCAGAGAAAGTACTTCAAGTGTGCCAAATTTCAGCTTCCTATGTCATCAGATGGCTTCAGAAAGTTGCGGAAAGAATAGGACATACATACATGCAAACATCCTGACATACTAAGAAATTATATATTGTATTGATAGATTAACATATGCTTGCGCAACTCAAAAACGCTTTAGCTTATTGAAAAACTAAAAAAAACGAAATTCCGCAATAAAATTTACTTTTCTAATATTCAAGTAATCGATTTTTGAAAATCTACCACAATTTTTTGTTGCATATACAAATCCCTACCCTTTTGCTATAGAAACTGTTCAATCTTTTAAAATCCTTTCATATCAAATTGTTTTCAAATTTGATCAGTTTGACCCATTAAATTCATGTTAAGATGATTTTTTCCCTCAATTACGATTTTTAAATAATTGGGGAATCGAAAAGAGATACCATAACTTTTAAAATAGAAAAACCAATACGAATTACATACCGGGATTTTATAGCTCAATTAATATGTC
Organism: Pollenia angustigena; assembly: GCA_930367215.1. NCBI lineage: Eukaryota > Metazoa > Arthropoda > Insecta > Diptera > Polleniidae > Pollenia > Pollenia angustigena. The sequence continues at coordinate 178,239,461 of OV884057.1, read as the reverse complement.
AACATAGACAACCACTGCCAAAAAATTTTCATAATTAAACAAATAGGTACTTACTTTTTTTTGTGTAGAAAACAGTTTAAAAACTAATAAATGTTAATTGAGAGAACATTTTAAAGAAGAAATTATTGATTTCACTGTAGTAGAAATTACAACTGTGGAACATCAGTGGCAGAAACTAAATTCATTTGAATTATTAAATAAGAAAGAACTCAACAGTTGATTTCTGGATAAATGTATATGGTTATAAAAATGTATTAAATAAAAATTCATTCAGTGAATAAGCTTCTTTTGCAATGCCGTTCTTGGTTTTGCCTTTTAGCAATGTGAAAGTTAAAATAGGTTTTTAGCGGTATAAATTTCTTAAAAACGAAAATTCGGTATAGAATGACGTTAAAGACTATGAATTCGCTACTTTATATTAGGTGTGGTTTAAAATGTTGCGTTAGTTTAATAAAAATGTACGATCTCATTTAAAAATGCGATAAGAACATATATATTATAATGATATCTCGATCGATTCCACAGAAGCTGAAGAATAATTTTCATTTGATGACGTATTTAATTTATAAAATGAAATTTTTTATTAAACATGTTATATAAATTTTACTGAAATATTTAATAAAAGCCATTTATGGGCAAAGTTCCTTTAATTTTTTGTTATGTTATGGTACCTTTAGCTTGAAAACTTTTTATGTACGTACATAAAATAAATATATATAGCAACTGAAATATTTGTTTGATAGTTTTAAGAATTTAATCAGTTTGTTCTATTGATATGATGTGAGTTTATAGGGAAGAATTATGAAAAATAAATCATGTATATAGATATATTAACTAAAATAACAAAAAAAAAAAAATACAATTAAAATTTAGCATTATTTTTTGGGAGCTTAGGATTTATTTTAGCATAATTTAGCCAGTTATTCGGGTAGTTTAATTTTTTTATTTGGAAATCTTTTATCTTTTTTGCTACAAACTAAACAGGGATGCAGAGTAGAAATAATATGGAAGTGATACCTACCTACATTTAATATTTTTTGAAAATTTTTTAAATTTTGCGATCAAATAATAAAAATCATAAAAAAGTTTGAAGTAAACGACAAACAATCAAAATATACACGTTTAAAAACGAATGCTGCGTAGGTATGTAGGTATTTTATAAATTTCGTCTATTATTATTTCCTTAAATCGACCGGAGCCATATTACTTGTGATTTTTTATCCTAGACATTCTCCGCCGTATTTACAAAATATGTACATATTATCTATGTCAATTATCCATTATATGATTATTTTGTATTTTGGGATAACGTCACCCTCCTGAAGCTCCACATCCGGAGTTTTTGCCTATATTTAAACATATCTGAGACTTAAAAGTTGCAGAACGCTTTAAAATTCCGGGCTATCAGAGTCAAGCTTTATTTAGTGCTTTAGGTTTAAAGGTAAAACCATTCGGCGGTATTATAATGCTTTAGATAATATGCTTTCTTTCATTATGTTGCTTTTGACAAAATTCGGTCTTTCGATGGATACCGCTTTGCGATATTGCTTTGCTGCTGAGATGCAATTGCAAAGAGAAAATTAATAAGCTTCGGCTTCAAGGTGGCTATAATGAATTAACTGTCTGTTCATCTATTTCTGAACGAAGACTTCGTTCGCTTAACTTACATTTAAAACAAAGTACATATAAAATTTTGTTTTACATGTAAGTTAAGCGAACAAAGTCATCATTCAAAATCGATGAACAGGCCATAAGTTGGTGTCAGCGATTGCCTGCCTAAGCAATCGACTAATAAAATACCTAAAAAATATTTGCGAAAAAAATCTTTAAAAAAGCGTGACCTGTTTATTTATCATATTAAAACATTATTTTTTAGCATTTATATTATATCGTCGGCTTAGAGTGTAAACCTGCTAAATACACTTTTTAAGTAAATTGAGATTTTAATGCCGTATGGTAGAGAAAGATATGCCTCGTCGACCAGCATTTAGTGTTTCTTCAATTGGAGTCCTGAAGTGTGTCAAATCAACAATATTTTTGGGTTTCCTCTCAAGCAGCAAACAGGAAAAATAAAAAGTATTTTGTCTCTCCTGGAAAATTTGATAAAAGGGAGTAAGCAGGTTTACACTCTAAGCCGACGATATAACCAAACTTTATTTGTAATAAAATAATTGTATAATGTAATTTAGAAACTGTTAACTGATGTGTGATCTAGCAAAACGTTTTGCAAAAGCAAATACAGTAGTTTTGACTTTTGTTTATGTGCACTTATGACTAAATTGCACAAAATTTTCAATTTTTTCATTATTCTTTAAAATTCCATACAAATTCCTTTTTAAAGTGTTAGCTTTTTTCAGTGCACTTTCTATAACTACACATTTAAGACATTTTAAAATTATTTTCATAAAAAAAAATTTTGTTAGTTGCACTTTAACTAAACTGATCAAAATAAATATTTTCTGTAATTTTTCTTCAAAATCAAACATCAAAGTTATTTAAGGTGTTTATAAAAAAAAAACAATCGCAAACAAGCCGAGTTGGCATCATTATAATCAGCGTGACCATTTTTGTATTATTGAAGCTAAATTTACCATTTTTGTTGTAGATTTATCTGCAAAATTTTCTTTGGCATTTTCCAATTATTTATTTAGCATTTTTTAGAATAGAACTTACACAATTTCGGTATATTAGAATTTTTACGTGAAACCATTGCAATAATGTGAAAGTATATTTGGCATTACTGTTTGTACAAATATTTTGTGTTGTTTATTGGGGTGTTTGCTGTTTAGACAAACATGTTTCTAAAAATATTAAAAATTTCTTACATATAGATATATGGATAATTGTCCAACTTTTTGTGCGTTCTAGAGCTAAATGTAATAATTTTAGCGAAAACTTTGCATAGTGCAGACGTTGAAGAAGAAGCATTCAATTTATTTTCATTCGTTAATTCAAATTTTTTCAAGCAGCATTGTGTGCCACAAATCAGCTCATTGTTTAAACCACTCCTTACTCAAAAATATTTTTCTTTAGTTCATATTTCTCCTCCGTCTTAAGCAAATAGCGATCAAAAATGCCACAGCACTATAGTCGTCGTAAAAATAACATGAACATTTTTATCCTGCAATAATAAATTAAGGATACAATAATATTGTTGTTTTTTCTTAACCAAGTCTCAATTTACACTAGGGACATTTTTTGCCGGGCATTTTTTGAATTCTCTTTTAATCTTACCTGAAGCGTTTACATATGAAACATTAGAAGTCAGATAGAAATTAATACTTGTATGTAAACTACAAAAAGTAAGAAAGGGAAATGAAAAAATGTCCAGTACAGATAGTCATGTACTACACACTCTACCTTTTTGACCCCTCGCCTTCAAACTTCGTCTATCCGGCAAGAAATGTCCCTAGTGTAAATTGGGACTAAGTATACAACCATTGTATACCATATATTGAAAACTAATTCAGTGCGTGCAGTTTTATTTTTTTTGAAAAACAGCCCAAGATGTTTTTCGTTAATAAAGCAACTTTGCCCACATCATGCTACTATGCGAAAAATTTGGTTATAGACCTAATATACATAAATTAAAACATAAGCAATGACTGAATTAATATTTTTGTTGTTTTTAATACTTTTTATATTTTGTTGTATATTAAGAACTTTTGTTTCATTCAAAGAAAATTAAAATATAAGCAGAAAGGGCAAAAATAAGCGATTTATAAAAACAAATTAACGTAAAAAGAAGTAAGAAGTAGAAGCACTTTAATAAAATTTTATAATTTTTTAGCTTTTTTTTAGCTAATTTAGCTCCAACGTTTTTTACGATCTGGTCACATTGATTATAATTCATTAATTTTGCATGTAAATACATTAGGGTCGCCAGACGTACTGTTTGCAGCAGAACATGTACTGTTTTTTGTCAGTTGTACTGTTTTATGCACAACACGCAAAACAGTACGAAAATGTACTGTTTTTTACACTTTGTACTGTTTTTTGTACTGATTTTTTGGTTTAGTCTCGATGAAGGCTAAACCTCCCCCTCCCTATATTTTCTTAACTAATCAACCGAATTTTGAAATTTGGCACGCAGACACTGTAACATCTAAATGGAAATAGGGAGTGGGGTGTGAAGTAGGACAAGAAGGGTTGAAGCTCCCCCTCCCTATATCTTCTTAACTAATCAACCTTTTTTATGTTATATGTTTAAAGAAAATCATACTAACACAATCAATGAGTAATTTTTTTAAGCTAAACATAAGTAGGGTAGCTAGATTTTGAAGTCGGAAAAACAGTACAATCAAGAAAAAACAGTACATTTTTTTTGACAAAAGCGTAACTATTTATTCAATATTTTACACTCTTGATCAACAATAATTTAAAGAAATACAGTTAAAAAATATAACGTCAAAGGTAAGATTTACATTTAATAGCATTTCATAAGCGAAAGGACTCCATTTACATTTATAAAGCAAGCACCACAAACGAAGCATTTGGCCATAGTATCATGTTCCAATGTTTAAATATTTTAGTTTATATTTACCTTAAAAGAATTACTCATTAATTGTGTTAGTCGGATTTTCTTTAAACTTATTGGTATTTAAAGCAATTTTTACCACACACATAGTCTGCAACTATTGTATAGAATTTCAGAAAATATTTGTTTCTTGGTTCTGTTTTTAACATCAAGTTAAAAAAATTTAGATAAATGTGTTGGAAAAAGTATTTATTTTATATATAAAAAAAATTTAATCTTAAAATATTTTGATTTGTTTTTGTCTTTCTCAGTTTTATTAAATTCATGCAGTATTAAAATCCTGCTATAGGGAAATACTATTGGGGGATTTTAACTGCAATTATATGTCTTAAAATAATAACAACCCCTCATAATGTAGATTTCTTCTGTGTATTTATGACAAAACAATAAACGCAGCACAAAAAGTCATGTAATTTCAGAACTTTTTTGTTTGGAACACAGCACCAATTTCTTTAAATCATATTTTGTTAAATATTATTACTTTAACAGGGGTTTTCTTAATATCTTCTTTTTTATACTTAACCAGAAAATCAGTACAAAAAACAGAACAAAGTGTAAAAAAGGTGGGGTGTCACAAAGCCATAGGACATAAAGCCATATGGCGTCAAGTCCCATTCCATTGAGACATAAGGGCATATGCCATTAAGTCTCAATATAATGGGACTTAACGCCATAAATTTTTTCCGTAAAATGAGACATAAAGCCATATTTTTGATAATGATTGTATTTCACCCTATTTCATGTAGAAAATGCTTTGTTGTTTCATGTCGCCCTGTTTTATATCAAAAATGGCGGTATGAACTAAGTCCCCAATGAATTAACTCACCAAACCCAAAATGAACTAAGCCCCTAAATTTGGGGACGTCGTTCATATATGGAAAAAACCCGAAAAAGCTAAGCTAACAAGTGCTTCTCTGCATAGCCGTCCTTCGGCCGGACGCAATGATTTTCTCCTCTATGGTATAACAAACACCGGCTTCGCTAACTAAAGCTTCTCTGCGTAAACGGCCTTCGTTCGGAAACAAGACAGATTTTAGAAGCTTTTCTTAGCGAAATCGGTACTTGTTATACCATAAAGGAGAAAATTCTTGCGTCCGCCAAAAGGCCGGCTATACAGAGAAGCTTTAGTAAGCGAAGCCGGTGTTTGTTATACCATGGAGGAGAAAATCCTTGCGCCCGGCCGAAGGCCGGCTATACAGCGAAGCTTTAGTTAGCGAAGCAGGTCTTTGTTATACCATATAAGCATTTGTAACGCAACACATCAAATGGGACATAACACCATAATGGCTTTTTGTCCCATTCCACTAAAATTGATATGAGACTTAAGGCCATATCAAAATTATGGCTTTATGTCCGTTTGGATTGAGACATAAAGCCATTATGGCTTTAAGTCCTATGGCTTTGTGACACCCCACCGTAAAAAACAGTTAATTTGAGTACTGTTTTGGGTGTTGTGCATAAACCAGTACACTCGACAAAAATCAGTACATACATGTACTGCTAAAAAAAGTACGTCTGGCACCCCTAAATATAAGAAATATTTAAATATTATACATTGGAACATGATACTATGGCCAAATGGTGTCATTTCGTGTATGAAATGCCATTAAATGTAAATCTGTCCTTTGACATTATACCTTTTAAGTGTATATTTTTTATATTATTGCTGTTCAAGAGTTTAAAATACAGTAGTTTTGACTTAACTGACACTCTTTTAGCTGCTCATTTGAGATACCTGCCAAAACCACAAAATTTCACTAATTTCTTCAATTTCGTATGAAATGTACTTGTTTTAGTGCCAATTTCATACGTGGCAATTTAAGTTAGCTGTCACAAATATTTGAAATTATTATCCCATATTCATTGATAATTTTTCATTTAACTGCCACAAATTTTAACTTTAATAACTTCCTGAAAGAGACCTTATCATTCAAGATACAGACTTTCTAGAACTGATACCAAATTATTCAGACTATATTAACTGTGACGCCGATGTTGATTGTTACGGAGAGTTATCGGATAACGAAATTCTCGTGTCTATTAAAAAAACTACTCCTACTGAGGGTGAAAACATTGAAGATGAAGGAGAAAATGAAGAAAATAACGTCTCATTCAAAATTCCATCGACTAAGAAGGCATTAGAAGCTTTGAATGTCCTCCAAAAATATTGTATGCACCACGAGATTGATATAATTCCAGAAACTATTGAGGATCATATCCTAAAAGGGTCTATAAAAGCTTTTAAGCAAACTTCAATTACTGAATATTTTTCTTAAATGTTATGAACTTTTATATTACCTTTAACTTATTTGCAAAGACTGAAATAATTTGTTCCTTTTAATTTATATTATTTTTCCTGAAGTACCTTTATGTTGTTTTATTTATAACTAATAACCCAATAAACCATAGAACGATATGATAGTGAAAACGATATTATATTTTTCGGCGTTTATAATATTATGTACTATTATTGAAAACAATATCGTTACGACATCACTTTTTAAAATATTTTTTCCAATTTAAAAACAAACATTTGAAAAAATCATCAACATTTTTTAAACAAAGAAAATTATTTAAACAAAACATATAAAAATATTAAAAATGTTTTTATTAAAATTTTTGAATATTTCTTATTTACTGTAAGAAGATAAATCGCTAAAAACTGTAAGTAAGTGTGTCTATAAAAATAAATTAGGTGCATATGTTTGTCTTTCCGAAATTCAGTTAAAGTGGCTAGGAATGGGTAATAAGATAATGAAGCGCGTAAATTAGTGTTATTAATTTTTATTACTCTAGCTTTAATTTACTATTATTAATTTTTTATTGACCTTTTATAAATAATAACTTTATTTCACATATAAAAATAAACCTGTTTTTATTTTTTAGATACAAATTTTCACCTTTTCATTAGCTAGTTATCATTATCAGTATAATAAAACTATAGTTTTTTTAAGAAATTTAAAAATGCGATTTCACTATCGTTATTATTGCAAATTATGATATCGAAAACGATATCATAATTTAATGGAAAAACGATATTATAAGGAAAGGTACAATTTGGTCCGTAAAAACTATCGTTTTCGATTCGAAAACGATTATCACTTGTAATACTTTCTATCACCTATATGATATCGTTTCGATATCGTTACAATATCGCTTGGTTTACTGGGAAATGAAAATAAAATTTTTATTTTTTTAAGTTTTGGTTGTAAAAATAGGGAATTGTGTGAATCGCACTTATGGGCCACTTCTTTGGTTGATAAACAAATCAGATAACTGCCAATTTTTGGCAGTTAAAAAATTTAACTTAAGTGCCATTTTGACTAACCTGCCACAAAATGCGTGCAAAACACGGTGTGGCAGTTAAGTCAAAAGTACTGTATTTAATAAATAGTTATGTTTTCGTTGTTCTTGATTGTACTGTTTGTTTGTAATCAATGTACGGGTTTCCAAATTTAAAATCTGGCTACCCTACCTACATACATACATACATTTGGTTATGGTTTTTATAAATTTTTGTTGATGCCATTTGGATACAAAATATAAATTTTTCGTATCTTTTGATGGCTTCGGGTACCATGTATAATCCTTACATTTTTCGCAGCTTTTGAATTTGAAATGTACTAAAACTTGTAACGAATCTCACCTATAAGGCCTTGCCTCTGAATGGTGGTTGGCTATCTTATTTTTCCAGCCGTGCTCAGTCTGGCGGTGGTTCTTTCCCATCAAAAGCAAGTGATGATCCATAGCATAAACGATAAGTTTTAAAGATAGCTCTTCAGCAAACAAAAAAAAAAAAATATATATATATAGTATATTGGGAATCATGGAAACTTTCGACTTATGCTCGTAAACAGTCGTATTTTTACCCTCCCTCCTATGAGAGCACTACAATTTCCCATTGCTATCCCTCGTATATAAGGTTATCCATTTAACATACCTTTCGTGATTAAAAGAATAGTAGTTTAAAAATTCATTATAAAAACTAACTTAATTTATTTATTTTTATAAGTTAAACACAAAAAAACAAAGAAAATTAATTTAATAGTCATTAACATAACAATCTTGTTCAGAAAAATAATATTATAAAAACTAGTTATAAAATTAATTTATCTATTGATATTAAATAAACAAACTTATTTCCTCGAGTGTATTGTCGAAAATAAAAATTTGCATGTATAATATACCTACAGCAGCATTAATTCCGTTATCAATTCTCGAACGGCGCTGAATTTTAGGGGATAACGAACTTCAAATCTCTATTAGCGATAAAAGCAAGATCCCAAATCGTTTCTTAATATAAATTAATTTTTACACCCATTTTAATAATTTTATTCTCCTTGAAAATTTAAAAGCAAAGTTTGAATAATGAAAAATTTTTCAATTAAAATTTGAAATGTAAAATATGGGAAATATAGATTTAAAAAAAAAATTATAAACGCAGTATTTATAAATTGCCCTCACAAACTTATTAAGACTGATCATCGTAACCGACTCAATACTAATACATCTAATAATGGTGAAAGAAATATTAAGGATGTTTCAACATACGAACCACCTAAATCGAGGATTACCAAGTAGTGCGAAGTTGTTTTGAGGAAATATGAACATCTTTTTATACCCTCCTATACTAAGTATACTAAGTTTGTCATTCCGTGTGCATCATTTTTATTATTCATCTCAGACCCAATGAAGCATATACAGTGAGGTCACAAATGAGCACATGGTTGTGAATTGTGCACTTTTTATTCCATACAAATTTAAATATCTGAATTGACTGATGATGAACTGCAAAAGTTTATGGACTCAGTGGAAACCGATGAAGAGTTTTCAGATTTCAGCAGTGATGATGAATCCCAATTATGAGGAAGATGAATTGGTTGAAGAAGTTGAAGATAGTAAACTTTTTTTACGTTGTTCTGGGGAAACAACCGAAACGGAATCGAGTAACATTTCGGCTCGCGTTGTCCAAACATTTTCTACAAACATTTCAATTGATGATTTACCTCAATCATCTTTGGGTTCTGAAGCGGCAAGAAAGAGACTTCGATCTCCATTACCATCTATTGAAGATACTGGTCCATTTGTTACGCCATCGAATGGAGGATTCTCTGGTTCAGGTATCACTAAAAATGTCATTTCCAAACATAACTTTTCGAAATTTATATGTAGTACAAATAATTTTCATTTTTTCTTGCAGGTTTAGTTGAAATACGAAAGGAGTCAACAGAATTTTCAAATATAATATGGCGAAACACATCGATGCGCATTCACGTCAACGAAGTAGCTTTTCAAGGAAATTGTGCGCTTCCGTCCTCAATAAAAAACCTCACAACCCCTGTAGACTTTTTTCTGTACTTTTTTTCAGAAAATATAGTACCGATGATTGTGGAGGAAACGAATCGAGCGGCTTGTACACAAAACATAATTACTTCATTAAAAGTAACTGCTAATGAGATTCGTCATTATATTGGAATTCTAATTTACATGTCCGTATACCGCTACCCAAACTTGGAAAGCTATTGGGGTAAAAACGCATTTTTGCCCATTAAAAATGCTATGCCATTTAAAAAATTTGCATCGATCAAACAGCACATATCTTTTCAAGACGAATCAAATTAGAAAAGGTCAGTCTGGATACGATCCATTGTTTCGGATTCGCAACCTAGCTGATGAAAAAAACTTGCGATTTGATTCCGTTCCAAAAACTTCCCGTTTGTGTGTTGACGAACAAATGTGTAGCACTAAAACGAAGCACCATCTTCGGCAGTATATGCCTAATAAGCCACACAAATGGGAAATTAAATTATAAAATTTGTTCTTTGTGACTCCTATGGCTATGCATATCGCTTTGAAATTTATAACGGCGCAGGCGATAATGTTATATTACCAGAAACACCCGATCTTGGATCCACTGCAAACGTCGTCGTACGTTTGTCGCAAACAATTCCCAATTTTGTTCATCACATCATCTACTTCGACAACTTTTACACATCCCTGCCTTTGTTAGTTTATTTACGAGCTAGAGGAATTTATGCCCTAGGAACGATTCGTGCCAATCGAATCCCGAACTGTAAGCTTCCATTGGATCTTATAATAAAAAAAAGAAAGAGGTTATGCAGTTGAATATGTTGGCTCCTCATTTGGAGTTGACTTTAGCACAGTTTTGTGGAAAGATACTAAAACTGTTCGTTTAGCTTCAACTTATGTGGGTATTCAACCGTTTGAAAGAACGATACCAAAACAAAATCCAGCCAAGGCACAGCGATATGATCGTAAAGCGAAGAAAGTTGTAGAGGTAGACTGTCCACAAATCATACATGAATATAATCGGCATATGGGAGGAGTGGATTTAATGGATGGTCTTATAGGTCGCTATCATATTAGAGCCAAGACTCGAAATGTAATGACTCGTTTGTTATACCACTTTATTGATATGGCTGTTACGAACTCATATATTTTATATCGGCGTAGTCATAATGAGCAAAGAGATGAAACTAGCATTCCTGAAAAAGTAAAATTGCTCCAGTTGCCTGTGTTTAGAGAAGAAATTGCTGCTGGACTTATTGCATGTTCGGAAAGACGATCGGTTGGACGTCCTTTGTTACAGCTCAATAAGCCACAGGCACCGACATCTGGAATCGGTAGCAAAGCCAAACATCCAACTGAAGACGTTCGTTTTGATGGATATGACCATTTTCCAATCTGGCAAGATAAGGAAAGTGGCAAAAGAAAATGCAAAACATCCCAAACACAATGTAAATGCCAAAAGTGTGATATACATTTATGTTGTTCAAATACTAAAAATAGTTTTTTTACATATCATTACCAAAAATAGTATAAGTTTTTGCGTTAAAAAAAAAAAATTAATTTTTTGAATAAAACTCATTTTTTTAATAAAACTCTACCTGTATATACTTTTTACCATAAACAGGCAAGGATGCCCTGAGGCATCCTTTCGATTTTTCCACCTGGCGACTAAAATAAAACAGATTTTAAACTTCAGTCTTCAATTTATTTGCTTTTTGCCAAACATTACTTTAAAAAATAATTAACAAGCGGTTGCCATTGAAATTAAGCTGTTGCCGGTTAGAGGGTTAAATTCTTAGAGAAAAACAAGCTAAGCCAAAACATCTCGCATGTACTCAATTTTGCACCCGTGTATAAATAATTCCTCTTTGGAGAATTTGAACAAAAATTTTACAGCTTATCGTTATATTTCAACGTGATTGCTTTGTTTATGAAAAATTTAAGTTAAATGTTGTTATAATATCGTGCGGTAAACAGCTTGTGAAAAAATAAACAAAACAAAAAATAATGAGAAAACTGTCAAGGGCCATTGAGGACAATATTGTAGTCATGACAAGGAGTGGCTGTTCTACGCGAGTTATAGCTTAAAACCTTAAAGTGAGTCAATCGGTCGTAATAAGAGTCCAAAAACGGCGTTCTATTGTTTCAAATGCGGACGCACGTCTCATGACAAATCAAATCAAAAAAGACAAAAATTTAACACCAAAAGATGCTTCTATAGCAATAAATAAACCTGTTAGTCGATGGACGGCAGCAAGACCGATTTTGTAGATAAAAGCACCTATCCTGCGGAAGAAGTAATTTTTCAACAGGATGGCGACCTTAAGCATACGTCCAAAATCGTGACAGAATGGCTCAACGATCAAAATTTCCGATTGATGCAGTGACCAGCTCAAAGCCCCGACCTCAATCCGCTTGAGAATTTGTGGTCAATCGTGAATAGACTGCTGGGACAATACCAATCACCACCAACCGATTTGGGCGAGCTTTGGCAACGAGTTCTTTGTGAATGGGAAAGTATTCCAAAAGAAATAATTCAGAAATTGGGGGAAAGTATGCCAAAACGTATAGAAAATGTTTTACGCAACAAAGGATATTGCACTAAATACTAAAAATACTACCATTCCCTAAAGTTTTCATCTGGAGCAAAATTGAGTACATGCGAGATGTTTAAGTTAAGTTTGTTTTTCTCTATAAATTAAATATTGTTAGTTTTGATTGTCAAACTATTTTGTTAAGTAATAAAACAAAAAATTAATTAAGAAAGAAAAATTGGATTTACCTCACTGTATATTCTGGCTCCTTGAGTAATTCTAAGTCGATTTAGCCATGTCCGTCTGTTGAAAACATGCTCACTTTCGAAAAACTCAAAGGAAATTAACAAACTTGGTGTCAAATTGCTTCTAGTTATCCTAAGCAGTTTCGGATTGAAATCCAGCAAAATCGATTCAGAGCTATGAATCAAAATGTGAAACCACCACCCTAAAAAATTGATAATTTTGTTACAAAAGCCAACTGGAAATGACACTGTAAAATTTCATGAAGGTCGGGTATAATTTACCCTAGGCGCAATATAAGCCCTACTCTCGAAAAACAGTTTAGTATGCCTAAAACCATAATTAATAATACTATCATAACAAAATTTGGCACGTCACATTTTTATAGGAAATAACACTGTGAAATTTTGTGAAGATCGGTCTATGATTTACCCTAGGCCCCATGAAAACTCTACTCACGGAAAGCTATTTAGTAAGGTTTAAACGATAAAACTAGAAATGACACTGTGAAATTTCGTGAGGATCGGTCCATAATTTACTATAGGCCCCATATAAAGCCAAAGAGCAAAAGAGATTGTGCAGCTTAGTCAAAATAGGTAGTTATGTACCTATGTACTGTAATTTTTTTATAAAACTATTTAATAAGTGTACATACTATGTACATATGTACCCTATGTAGCTTAAGAATTACTTAAAAGTTACTATGTTAAACACTTTTAGCCCCTTTAAGAATCAAATACTCAACTCAGTCAACTTTTTCTTTTATTACTTTCCCCTTATTTAACACTATAAAGTTTATAGTAGCTTTGTAATAAACATTTATTTGTTGTATATATTTGTATGTATAATACCGTGTATTAAAAAAAACTTGTTCAAAACAAAACGCTGACTGCATTCATTGTTTTTATAAACGCTCTAACATTACACTCACATTCTAAAAATAAATTGAATAATATCCTACGAATATTTCTGTTCGCCCAAGAAATTCAAACTCGGTAGTGCGGTAGAACTCGCTTGAGTTGTCTGGCTCGCTCACCTTGTCTTTCTTTTGTACAGAATAGACAACAAATTAAAAACAACAACAATACAAATTCGCTCTGTCATTCGCCAGTACAAACACAACAAGTCCACTCGAACTCATTCAGCTACATACAAAACAAACAATCTTTTGTACTTTTTCTTTCTTGCAATATGTGTTGAACGAGCAGGGCTGTCAGACTTGGGGATTTATCCCCAAAGTTGGGGATTTTATGCGAGCAAAAAGGACGAAGAAAGTCATTTGGGGATTGGGGATTTTTTTGGGGATTTAAAAAAAAAATTCGGGGATTTTTTGGGGATTTTACACTCTTTTAATATATTTTCCCTTTTATTATTTATGCTTATTTTTCTTTGTCTCGTATTAAAAACAAAACTTTTATCTTACTCTTATCAACAACTTATACGGTGTAAAAGGTCCTTATTAAGACTATCATCATCTATATTATTTCTAAAGCACTTTTTTTTGTCGGTTGCAAATATCTCCCATACCACCGCATCAAATTTAATGAATGATATCTCATTTTAAAGCTTATTTCTAACACTAATGACGAAAAATAATTAGACATTGAAAAATTAATATTTTCATTGATAAAAATTACGGTGCGAAATATTCGCACGGGTCATCTAGTTTTAGTTAAAAGGTAGTGTTAAGCTGTTATGATACTTGCTATTTTTTGTATTTTTTCTATTTTGGAAAACAGTGCAAATATATTTGCATAGGAAAACTGACTAAGTGTAAAGAGTATGAGTATATCATAAAAAATCTTGAAAAGTCAAACAAAAAAAAAAGTGTTATCGATAAATAATCTAAGACTGTCAAAAAAAATATAAAATTTTTTAACTTAAAATTGACATTTCCAGATTAATTGTTAGCACTGTTGCCAATTTTTTTAGTTTTTCATCGAAAGAAACGGTTTTTAACTTTTTTTTTGCGATTTTTAGTTTTTATGACGGGTTTTTGTGAGGAAAAAACGTGGGCAGTATTGTTTGTTTTGTTTACATTTTATCAAATTGTATTTCTTGTTCTTTCTCGCATTTGTTGTTTCATTCAGTCAATCCTAAAAAAATCCAATACAAAAAATAGCAAGTATCATAAGACCTTTAAAGGTACTTTATAATTTTATGTTATTTTTCCTTCAGGGTACAAACAATATAAAATATTTTTTTTTACAAAAAATTTTTATTTGGGGATTTTTGGGGATTTCTAATTAAAATTTTTCTTACTATTTTTACTTTTTTAAAAACAAAAAATTTTAAATTTGGTCAGAAAAAAACAAACAGAAAAATATTTACTTATTAAGGTTTTTTTTCTTAATTTGGGGATTTTTGGGGATATTTTTTAAATTTTTTGGGGACAAGGAAAAAAAGTACCTGGCAGCCCTGTGAACGAGTACAAAATGTATGTTGCAGTCAGTATGGCCAGATTGTAAAAATAATATAAAAAATAAAAAAAAATTTTAAAATACAGCTAAAAAAGAACATTTTAAGCAAAAAAATTAAGCTTAATTTTTTATAGCTTTCTAATAGGAGTTTTTTTTATTATTTCGATATTTTCCATAGATTAAATAGTGTTTACGTAGGCATATCTAAAGGCTCAGTTAGTCTTTACTTTCTGTTTCTGTTCTGTTCCGTGCCGTTCTGTTACGAAATTGTAATAGTTACGGTTTCTGTAGTAACTTATCAGCCATTTATGACAAATTTATTAGTTTTGCACCGTCCATTGTTTATTTCAATAACTTTAATGCACATAAGTTTAAAGAAATTAAATTTTATGAATTCTTAAAATCAAAAAACAGTTTATTTCAATATAAATATGTATTTTTATTATTTATTTTGCTGTCACTTACAATTACTAAACAAGTTTTTGATTTTAATAAACTGAACCGCAACAGAACAGAAAAACTAATCAATTTCATAGGTTTTTTAATAACAAAAACCAATCAGCTGGTTGGTAATAGAACAGAAAGTAAAGACTAATTCTGCCTTTAAATAAAAATATATTTTTGGTTCATTTAAATAAACTAACTAAGCACTTAAATAAGTACGTAAATCATGTACATATGTTTTAACCTTTTTTAATTCCCATACAATAAGCACTGCAGCTGTTCATGTATACATGTATGTATCTTATTTTTAAATTAACACTCACACGTTTATCTATTTTTGTTCGAAGTTATGTTTTTAAACTACATTACATACATATACGGTTACTGCAAATAAATTGTTTTATTTTGAAATATGAGCCACTAACAAGAAATTGGAATTTAAGTAAAAGCTGGAAGGAGCGTAATGCATTGATGAGAAAAAGCTGGAAAACCCAAAGCTAAATAACAAGCTAAATAATAAGTTAAACATTAATAAATAAAGCTAAATTTTGCTCGAAACAAGAGTGCTATATTCGGCTGTGCCGAATCTTTGATACCCTGCACTTCAGTTTAAATATTTCTGGCGTTGGCTCTATATGGGATCTATTAATTACTAATTAACCTTTATAAAAACGAACGTCTGTATTAAAATTCGTCGTGGTTAAGACTGACATATGTAAAATTATTGACCGACATTCAGAAAGCTTTATGCTTTTATTCCTAGTCTTAAAAAGTAAATTTGAACAAATATTTCCGAGATTAGAGTTTATTTTGAATTAGGGGTAAATAATAGACCAATCGTCACAAAATTCTGTAGTGTTTTCTGGTATTAAAAACACTAAATTAGAACAAAGTTTTTCTTGGGAGTCAAAAATTAATTAACAAGGTTTGATCGGATAAGATATTATACAAAAAAAAAACTGTTAAGCGAATAAGAACTATAATAAACACCAGTTTTAAAAACAGCAACAATAAACAGTGAGTTTATCTTTTCAAACAGTAGTAAAATTTGTTCTTGCGTTTTATAGTATGAGACCTGAGGTATAGTATGGACCAATAATTACAAAATTGTATGATAATATTTCTGGCTATTTGAAGCTAAATTGGACCAAATTTTACCACAAAATCTATGTCTGATACGGTTTAAGGCGTAATAAAATAATTTTCCAGAGTGTGCTTTATATAGGGAATATGGTAAATTATGGATATATTTTCACGATATTTTCCACTGTGATTTAAAGCCTTATAAAACTACGAAAGACCAAATTCTGCTGCAAAGATATTACTCGTTGCGGCTTTAGACGTACGAAACCGTTTTTCGAGAGCATGTTTTATATGGAGCCTATGGTATATAATAAACCGATGTTCACGAAATTTGGCAGTGTGATTTTTTAGTCCTTCAGAACTGTGACGAACCAAATTTCATTACAGTAGCATTATTTCTTAGACTCTTTTCCGAGTGCTGGCTTTATATTATGTTGCCTAGAGTTAATTAAACTATGCAACATATGGGAATGTTTCTTCCTGACTAACCACTATATTTTTTTGATCCGCTATAGTCACCTAACTGCAAAAAACATAATTTTTTTAAATTCTATGGTAAGGTTTTTTTTAAATTTTGTTTTCTAAAATTTGATTTTTTGAAGGGGATGCTCCATACATCTTATCGTAAGTTTGGAACGACGTACCCGATTTTGTTATCCAATCTCTCATAACATTTTAAATTACGCCTGACTTAAATTTTTCTAATATAAATTTTTAATTTAGCCATTACTTTTGGAGTTATTAAGGCCGAAGTGGCAAAAAAAATTCTTTTTTTATTTTTTTATAAAATTTTTGATTTCAAAAAGTTCATAAAAAATTGAAATCAACAAATACTTTCCAGTTTTAGTACCTAAACTTAAAGCTGCATGCATTAGAAGTAAAATACATTTTATTTCATAAAAATCCATGGATAAATACCTGTTTTATTCCTGATAAGCTGAAAGTACCTAGTTTTGAACTTTTTTTATCGCTAATTTGTGTAGAGCTAAAAATCACAAAGTTTTACCATTTTATTACACATTATTTTTTTTAATCCTTTACTTTAATTATTTTTTCATAAAGCTGCATATGATAGAAATAAAATAAATTTTGTTTCATGAAAATCCATGGATAAATTCTTGTTTTATTCCCGATAAAGTTAAAGTACTAAGTTTTAAAATTTTTTTCGCAAATTTGTGTTGAGCAGTATGTTTATTTTTTTGAGTTTTACAAAGGTGAGCCAGAATATATATGCTTTATAAGGTCTGAGAGGAATAATAAAAAAGTTTCACACGGAATGACAAACTTAGTATACCCTCATTTCCCACTAGTGGCGGTGGAGGGTATAAAAATCTGATATGGTCACACTGGTTGCTGTACGAGCTTAAACCAACAACACAAAGTTTTTTTTTTAATTTGTTAAATTTAATGGCAGCTTCACTCACTAGCACCGTTGCCGTTTTGGTTACTTTTTCCAGTAAAATTTATATGAGAAATACTCAAAAAACTGTGCGACTTTTCAAAAATTCCTAGCGGTAACCCTGCTTGTGTTGTGAAAACGGCACATAAACTTTAACAGACTATTTAGGTAACCATGTAAGGTATATATGTATATTAAAGTGCAGTGGCCATTATCTGCTACTCTTAATGCTTAATAGGTCTAACTGAAACGATAAGGGCATAGGCCCTTCCGATCCCAACCCGTTTTATATGATATGATTTCCACCGGGCAAAAAGCATCTATATATGAAGTTATATAGGCTATTGTTCTTTCCAGTCCATCGGTGTCAAAACTTTATAAAAATCGGTCAAGCGGCTTATGAGCCAACACAATTTCTTCTTTAGACATTTTTTAAACTGATGTGCGATTAAAATAATTGATACAAATAATTTGGCTTACTTTTTTCGCTTTTGGTTACTTTATTCTTACATTTTGGTTAAAATTTTTTTTGGTCGTGGCAACGCTGCTCACTAGCGATAATATGAAATGACTGATACGTGCTTTCAGCGTTGCCATATAAATGGGATGTTATAAATTTGTGATAAGAATTAAGAATAAAGTAAATTTAAAACCGCCACGCTGTAAGCTAATGGTCCCTGAATGTATACATATAAAACAGGTTTAAAAATTTTTATTCCGTGTGTTCTTGGAGAAACAATCGCTTGAATTTAAATTACTTAAAAGGCTATTTTTTCCAGGCCCCAGATCTTACAGTATGATTTTTATTCAAATGTTCACTAAAATATTTTACAAATAGCTGCCTTTTAGAGGAGCACAAAAATAACTTTGTTAAACAATTTTTTTTTTTACTTAAGATTTTATATAAATTGATTTATGTCCATTACCAAAAGATCGTGGCAAGAAATAGGAAAATTTTGAATTCGAATACATAGCTCCTTAACTGCAAGAGATGTTCCATACCTATTGCAAAGTTTTTTATATTAATTAATTATCAGATTTCATATAGGGGTGTTTCCACAGAAAATTACCCCTTATAGCTCAAAAATTAAATTATTATTTTGAATTTATTTTTTCGCTAAACTTATACAAAATAAATGTATCTGTCATTTTCCGAAAGATTAACTTTAATATTTTTTATACTAACAAAATAATTATTTTTTTTTGTTACCCATAATAAATGAATTTAGACACAAAAAACTTTTAACTTTTTATAATGTAACGACCATTACTTTTAAAAAGAAAAATTTTTTTGGTAACTAATTTCTTTGGATTGAAAATAAATCCATTCCTTAAACAAAACATTTCAAAGAATTTAATCAGATATTGACTTAACATATCCTGTGCAAAATTTTACAATACAAGATGTTTATTTCCGACATTTGAAAACAGCACATTTATAAAAAAGCGACCGTTACTATTTTAATGGTCAAAAAAGTTGCTTGAACTTTCGTGAGTCCAAAATGGAGCAATTCTCGTGGCATATTTGGGTAGGTTGGAATTTTATTTAAAAAAATTCCGAAAATCGGTAACGATCGTTACTTTGGAAACATCTATAGTACGATGTTTCAAACGAGTAAAATTTTTCTTACATCCACGGTGGCCTCATTTGGGCCTTGATTGACTATCACACAAGTCGTACCTATTTTGACAAAAATACATCAGAGATGCATTTCTTTGTTGTTTTTATTGTGTTTTGAAATTTTCAAAAAAAAAAAAAAACAAAAAAAAAAACAATAACAACTAACAATGAAAGGGTTGTATTTTCCTCAACATACGTTCTACTTGTGTGATAGTGTATCATGACTTTGTAGCATCCGAGGTCGGTCCCTATTTTACCTATCCGCTTAGAAACTGCGGATATATTTTCCCTTGTTTTAAGACAATTTCTAATGAGTGGCCTATTTTAATATCGGTGTTAAAAGCAGCGCTCAAAAATACTGTTTTTATTGTTCGGTGCGGTAGAAATATGGAAAATAAAAACGCTAATCTTTTTGTGATCTTCGTACACAATAAAAATAATGTTCTAATCCAACTCAACATAAAGATGAGAACATATTATTTTTCGTAAAAAACACAAAGTTTGTTGTGTTCGGCTTAGTACATTAATGTTCGTTGGTTTCTGTTGGGCTCAGTTCTATTTGGCTGGTCAATACTTCACAGCTTTTTACAAAAAAAAAAAAAAAAAAAGAATGTATGTGTGTTAAACAAAAAAAATATTTAATATAAAATATGTATACAATATACACAAAGTTTCTTCGTGCTGTCGTTGTGCAACTTTCCAAGCAACAACAACAATACTGTTTGTTTTATTTTTCTTCTCCTGAAAAGTTTTGATTTATAGAAAAGAACAGACGTACTGCCAAAAACAAATTTTGAAAACTTTGTTTTAAATGTATTTGTCCGAAAGAAAGAATTCTTTCGCACATCGGACGTAGGCTATTATTAAAAAAAAAATGTATGTGCCAAAAACTCATTTCATATTCAGGAGGCTTATTCTGAATTGCGATGCGAAAATCAATGCGATGCGCAAATGAAATGCGATGCGAAAGAAAATTGGTATTCTGTTAGACTTTCGAAATCGCATTTTATTTTCAAATCGTGGCAACGCTGCTCAAATATACGTCAGTGTCAATAAACGTCAAATTAAAAATAAATAAATTTTTTGTGTTTGGCTGTGAAAATTGTTTAAACAATTTATTTAGGACATTCTGTAATAAAAAAAAAAATAATAAAAATGGGTTTTGTGGTATTGTGGTTCGACGGCGAAGAAAATGAAAATGTTTTGTGTGTACTTTAAAATCGGCCCAAACCTATTAAAATTAAAGTTAAAGTCAAATATTTTTGAACTGGTTTATATATTTCATACTTTTTCCGTCCTGCAGCTTCTCTAATAGGTGGTCCCTTGATATTTAGTTCTTCAGTTAACGTTTGCCATAAAGTATTTGCCGACTGACGTGCATTTGGTGTTTTCAAATGTCCTCTTGCCAATTGACTGTGCTTATTCATAAATTCTATCATTATTTCAAATTGACGCGGTTTGGTGGTCTTATTGCTTGCTTCCCTGAATTAAATAATAAATATATGATGAATAAATAAATAAAATAATATCTTTCACTAACATGTTTGTACTTTGCGATTGCTTTTTTGTTGTCGAATAAATTTTGCGAATTTGACATTTGTTTTTGCAATATAGAATACCGACTTGTCACCTTTTCGCATTTGAAATGCGATTAAAAACAAACTATGCGAATATCGAAATACAGATTAGCAATTGTTGGCATTTATGCATTTTCGCATCGCATTGATTTTCGCATCGCAATTCAGAATAAGCATACAGGTTATTTATTTTGGGGATTTTAAATTCCCAACATCGGTTTAAAACATAAAAAATTATCTGGCAGCATTACTGCAGCTTTATTTATATTTAAATTTGTTGTATTCTGTACTGTATAAATAAGCTTCATTGTGCTATACTATTTAAAAGCTTTATTATGCCATTTAAATATTCTGTGCTCCCGTTCCGAATAAGGTTCCTTTTTCTACAAAAATACAGTTGGAAAACTACTTTTTTTAACAACAAACACACTGTGTATGTATTGTTTGTTGTTTGTTGCCGACAGTAAGAGTAGTAAGAAGAATGAATGAATGAAGTAGAATTACTTAGTTAGATATGATGCCAAATAAAAAAGTACTTATTTTCTTACTCGCTGAATGCTTTTTTTTCGTTTTAGGTATGTGCATATTGTATGTACATACATATATACAGTATGCGAAAAAACAAATACACGAACTTGTTTTAAATATGAGATATGTAGGTAGCTTACTAACAAAGAAAATCTAACCTGTAAATAAATTCTTTTTATTTATTTAGTACAAACATATGACACAAAGGATAAATAAAATATTTAAAACAGATTTTTTTTTATTAGATTTGGCAACATCGCTTTTTGTCCGCAACAAAACATAAGCACAAAGTTATAATTTTTACAATATTCATAGATTATAAAAATACTTGCCAGACGTACTGTTTTCAGCAGTACGCGTACTTTTTTTAACTCTTTGTACTGCTTACTGCAAACCATTAAAGAAGTACGCTATTGTACTTTTTTTATATTATGTACTTCTTTTTGTACTTTTTTTGCACAAAAATAAGATGGAGAATACATAAAAAACTTTCGGCATCCACAAAAACGACTGAAAATCTGAAAGCAATGTTTCAATTTTGGTATGGTATAAACTGCTGCGCCACGTACTAACTCGATGGCTTACTCTTACGCATGCAGGTGCAAGATTTTTAAAAAGCTATCCAGCTGTAAAAGATTACTTGTTGTCCCAAAATTGTTGTTCTCCTGTTTAAAGCCAATTTTTTGTAAATGAACTTTCTCAAGCCGCATCAATCAACCGGCATTACTTCTGTTATTCTAAATTATAACCAAATTATCCTTTTCTTCGTTTACTTTAGAACAATAAAAAAAGACAAATTAACGATTAAATTCAGCTTTCATACTTTAATAGTCTTATTCATTCAATATTTTCCAGGAATATTTTCCATTAAAGTATTAAAGCTTTAAAAAAATGGTTATTTGATTTGGAATACACATTCGATTAATATGAAAATTTATATAATAAATGTTACTCACCATGAGAAATAAATTCCCATTTTCTATTTAAATACATTTTATATTTACATAAAATAAGAAACACACAATAAAATGTTTTGCCAAGAATGCTCCCGGTCTCGTCTGTTATCGATAATCGAGGTCTTACTGTATTTTCAACCTCACACTTCAAAGTAGGAAAAATAATAAAACGTAACAAGAAAAAGTTTAAAGAGAAATATAAAAACCACAACCCGAGTTGTTTTGTTTACCCCTCTTTCTTCCCTACACTGTTTGCCCACAAACAAAAAGAGACGTCGAGAAAGCAACGTCGTAAAAGCCCTCATGTAAATTGAGTGTAAGAGTATATACCCCTTTCAGACCGTGATGCATCAATTGTGCAGGTCAGTTTCGGTCTAAATATTTTCGCTTATATATGACAAATGCCAAATTAACCGGCATGCACCAATTTCCCTAGTGTTCTTTATGTTTGTTTCTCACATTATCTCCTGCTCCCTTAACCGTTGCTTGAAATATTCTTGCGACACATTTCAGTTTTGCCAAAATGTGCAGCTGAAGTAAGTTGTGTTTTCAATTACAAAAGTACTAATCGTAAACAAATAGTGAAGTAGGCATATTTTAATTAAAAAAAAATATTGTGCGTGTTCCGAAAATCCTTGAAGGATAAAAGTATGATTAAAACTAAACATTAATTATTCTGCAAGATAAAGAGACCATAGGTATACACTAAAAATTATGAAAAAATTTGCAGTATTTAAGCGTCAGGTCTTGTGCTCATGTTTTTTTAAGTGCAAACGAAGTAAAAAAATACTTAAATTTTGTTGTTCCGTTGTGCAAATGTGTATATTTGTTCACGTTTTTGTATTGCACACCGCACTACCCATTGTGATTTCCCTTATTTATTATTTATTAATATGCTCAACTTTAAGTTAATAAAATTAAAAAAGCTTACCTTTTTTTAATAAACGTACTGCCTGTTTTTTCTCGATGTACTGTTTTTATGGATTTCAAATCTGGCAAGCCTAACTACCAACAACAAGTACCGTTAAGTAATAAAAGGAACTCTCTTTTGAACATTATACCTACCTAATAATTATACAGTATTTTTCGTTTAGCTGCACATTAAAGTTTTCACGAAAATTCGTGCAGGTACGCAAAATATTCTCTTACGCAGTATTCACTTAGCAGCATAAATAATGTTGCTAAGGGAAATCACTTACCTAAATATATGTGCCCTTATGTAAAATTTTTTTTCTTATTACAAAAAACAAATTTAGTCATGCATTCATTATTTTCAACAAATTTGTTTAATACAGTTTAAAATTTAATATTAATATATCGTCATCTTAAAGACCTAATAGCCTATCTGCAAAAATTTCATAATTAAGTTTTTTATTAATTTTTATTTCATATATCATAACGCATATGTGTACAAAATTTTGAACATGTAATATTACAAATGACAAAGTTTTTGTACCTAGAGGACCGTTACGCACAAGAAAAGAGAAAAAAAATTCATAAAAAATCACGATAAAAGTTTAATTTTGTTGCATAGTTTAATTTAAACAAACATTAAGTACTCTTTTTTTACTAAAACCAGTAAAAGAAACTATAGCTTTTATTATTTAATGTATATAATATTCATATGTATTTCATATTCATACTAATTAGTACTCCAGATAGGTTATTTGGTTTCAGATTTTTACATTTCCAAACAACCAAATAACATAAGCTGTGTTTAGAAAAACAAAATTTTCTCAACCGATATATATTTCTGGTTTCATTTTAATCAAAATGTGTAATTTTCGTTTCAATATTGTAAATAGTTTCAATTTTGTAACGTTTTTCCCCTCTCCTGTAAACTTTTGAAAACTGCAGATACATAGGTTATTTCGTCTTTAACGTGACGATATGTATGTAAAACAGCTCATTTAAAAACAATTTAGAGTACTATATTCAGCTGTGCCGAATCATTGACACCCTTCACCTACAGTTTGAATATTGAATATAGCTGCCAGATCAACTGTATTTTCAATTTAAATTTTTTGCCTTTCTTTTTTATAAAATAGCGATATGATTCATTATTTTTTTTTTTTTTTATGAGGCACTTAAAAATATTATTTTGTATTAAAAATAAACATTGTTGACCAAAAATCGAATGCTGTTATCCAAAATATGCACTTAAGCAAAATGCACGTACACGATTTTTTTTCTAACAAAATTTAGCCATCATACGCAATGCTTTGTATTTTGTGCAGATATGCAAAAAATGCAGGTAAGTGAAATGCAGCTAAATGAAAAATACTGTAATAAGAATAAATGTTCAAAATTTGCACTTGTTTCTAGACGTTAATGATCTTTCAGAGTCATCGGTCATAATTTGCATTTTGAACTAAAAAATGGGTAATACACTACTTTTCGTTTATAGTCACTACCGCTTATAGTCACATTAGCGATGTAGTCCATTTTATCTGTGTATTTTGCTGCTATAAGTTAATTTAATCTAAAGTATTAACGTTGTGTCCATTTAGCTGTATAAACCGTTGTGATTATAATAGCGTTATAATCACATTAGCAATATTTACTAAATTCTTTTTAGTTTTCGAATCCACAATCCATCCAAAGAAAGAATTAATTAAACACCTAGTTTAATTTTTGTCATCAACTCTCTACTCGTAAAAAACTAGTTTTTGCCGTTGGTATCAGTTATGAAATATCTTGTTATTATTTTAACTATTTTTTAAACATTATGCAACTCTGTTGCAAAACCATAAGCCTGATGTCGGTGTAATTAATATGAATTTTTTATTTTCTTTATTCACATAACTTGATTATATTCGAATTCGGTTATATGCCTTATAGTGGCATATATGTATGTACATATGTGAATTAGCCTTATAGTCACATTAGCGATATTCCACGTTATGGTTGCAACTAAAGGATGTGACAATAAGCGAAAAGTACCGTAATAAATACTCTGCACATTTAAAAGAAAAAATAATAAATGATTATAATAGTGATGAATCAGTGACATCTATCGCAAAAAAATTTGGAATAAATCACAGTGTCATTTCGCGTATTATTAGCCGTTTTCGTTCTACAGGATCGTTGCTTATCATACACAAAAGCGGTCGCCCGCGGAAAACGAGTAAACGCCACGACCAAGCAATACTTCGATTAATAAAAAAGGATCCTTTATATCAGCACGGTCAATTTTAAATCAATTGCAAGTGAATGTATCAATAAGATCTATACAATGACGAGTTGCTGAAGGTGGATTAAAGTCATATCGAAGTGCAAAAAATCTTTTATTTCTGTAAAAAATAGATTGTCTAGAATTGAATTTGCAAAGGAGCACTTAAACTGGAGTTCAATCGAATGGAATACCGTGCTCTTCTCTGATGAGTCGAAGTTTATCCTGAAAAGTTCAGATGGATTTAGACTGGTACGTAGACCTACAGGACAACGTCTTAATCGTCGGTATACTAAAGGCACGGTAAAATACGGAGGAGGGAATGTTTTGGTTTGGGGATGTTTTTCTGGCCACGGGATTGGGCCAATTCACAAAATAAACTAAGGTATAATGGATCGTTTCATGTATAAGGATATCCTACAACACGTCATGCTGCCACACGCAGATGAAGAAATGCCACTTAAGTGGAGGTACCAACATGACAACGATCCAATGCACAAATCTAAATATGTAGCAGAGTGAATCGCGGACAACAAGATCAACGTTATGAAGTGGCCGGCACAGTCGCCTGATCTCAACCGGAAAAATAATCTATGGGAAATTGCAGATTGTAAAATAAATCGCGATAATCGCAAAAATTCGGGTGACCTATTCCATAAGTTTTGTTAATTTCGATAATACAAGAATTCACAATAATAATATTTTTAATGTACAAAAATTATGGAAATCACAGCAAGGTTTTTTTGTATTTTTTATGGAATCTCTAACGAAATTTTCAATAAGTATTTTTTTATTGAATCTCTAATGATTTTCAATAAGTATCCATATCTTAATCCTAATAGTTATTTATTAGATACTTCCAAAGAAACATCTAGTTTACCGTTTTCAATTACTTATTATTCTACATTCAATCCCAGCAGGTGCCAAAGACTAAACGTTTGACTTGATAATGCGTGCGGTTGAATTATTAAAAAGCCTTAATATTTGCAATATTCATGTAGGTATGTGTTATATGAATCAAAATTCTATTCGATAATTTTTGACGAAACCAGTGATTTGTCGGGGAAAAGCGAGATTTCCTTATCTTTAAGATATTTCAAAATACAACAAAAAGTTTTTAGGGAAGAATTTATTGGCTTTGTATGTATGTGTTATATAAATCAAAATTTTATTCGATAATTTTTGACGAAACCAGTGATTTGTCGGGGAAAAGCGAGATTTCCTTATCTTTAAGATATTTCAACATACAACAAAAAGTTTTTAGGGAAGAATTTATTGGCTTTGTTGTAAACGCATTTGAAGAGGCTTCAAAAGATATTGATGACGTTGATGTGCCAATTGATGCGAAGGCACTATCATCAATAGTTCTTAAAGCTTTGAACAATTTTGGTCCTTACCTAAAAAATTGTGTAGCAGATGGAAAAGATGGGTGTCCTCTGATGTCAGCAGAAAATGGAGCTGTTCAAAATGTCTGGAAAAGCGAAACAAACGCCTTGCTATTCCCATAAATCGAACAACTCAATATCTAAAAGCAATAAAGTGCCATTAATACAAAAAGTTGTATCATTTGTTAAGGAAACGACAAAATTTTTTAAATATAATCATCCCAAGCGAAAAACAGTTTTAGCAAAGTATTTGGGAGCCAAACTCTTTTCATTATACGTCTTTGCAAAAGGTGTACATCATATAGTAGAAGCTTTAGAAAAAATATCTGAGTGGAAAGGTAGTATCTCTACCTTCATTTTAAGGAACTCACTTAGTACTTTTAAATTTATTTGCGGAATATACATATTAAGTGTGATACCTATTGTAACACAGCCACTTAGTATCATTTTACAAAAGCAAGATATAGATCTTCAAAAAGGATCAAGCCTTATCAAAATTTAAATCATGTGCCTTGAAGAAAAACGAAATAAAGCCGAAGAACAATTTAAAGCGATTTTTGAAAAAGTTAAAGTTATTTGCGTTCAAATCGAGGTTCCTATCGAAAAGACAAGATTTGAACGAAATAATCACATCCAAAATGATTAGATTAAGTTACATTCCTCTTATTGAATTTATCTTAGAAGATCTCATAACAACTTTCCCAATAGATATCCCAAATGTATTGAACATACCTAAACTTCTACCTCAAAGTGTAATCAAGTCATATACAGAGACAAAACTGTTAAAACCACAACTAGCTGATGAGCTGATTATATTGGATAAAAGAGATAAACACCTACTAACATCTAAACTTGAGCCTGATCTATCAGATAACGTTGCATATGCTTTAATAAACTGTGATGAAGATATCTACCCAAATCTAAGAAAAATATTTAAAGTTTTCGTTTCAATGCTCGTCAGTAAAGCTACGAGCGGGAGGTCATTTTCTACCCTAATTAATTAATTAGGGTAATTAATGACTTTTTTTGGACAAAATTTCTTCATCCCACCACGCGATGGGCAATTAAGTATTGATAATGAAAATAATTTTTTTACGCCATTTTGGCCAAAAAAGTTTCCGCACCAAATGCAATTTCAAAAGCTCCTCAAAAAAAATTTTTTTTTTTTTTATTTCCATACACATTATACCTATATGGTACATTTATTGTTTATATATGCTATATATTTTAGCCCCCATATTCATAAACGATTATAAAATTTAATAAACGTTTATTAAGGAAAATTTTCATAGAAAATTTGGTTTTCAAGTTATTAAATATAAAATTACCCAAAAAGCAAAAACGAATTTTTTTCCAAAAAAAAAAAAAATAAAAATTACCCAATTTGCAAAACAGTGTTTATTATTCATATAAATTTAGTTACATACAAATGTAAGTTTTATGTAAAAAATTGCATTGTATCTTCAACAGCTGATCGGCAGTATGGACAGTAATACATATTTGAGCCCTCCGCCGAACTTTGTGCACTCTTCTATAGTTAAATATTATTTAATCACTGCATAGTTATAATCAATTACTTAAAACATAAATAAAATAGCTTTTTGCAAGGTGGCATTACATAAAGTCCAGTGTCGTAGTGTCCATGGACACTGTGACACTTTTGAAAATGTCATAACGTCCGTGGGCATTAAGACACTTTGCAAATTAACATTATGTCATTTTTAAAAATGTCATAAGGTCCATAATTACTACAGAAGTTAAATACAAAAAAAGATCTACATTCACGCAGAAAAAAACATGTTTATTATGGTCACCACCAACAAAACTATTTTTAAAGAATAAATAACTTTGATAATATACTTGCATGTGCCCGTGCAAAAAACTGAATTGTCAAATTGGTTTTTTTTGTTGTTTTCTTGCGAAGACAATAGAATGAAACAATTTGTTTTTTAATTTTGTTTTTTCTTTTTACCCACTTACAACTACAATTCGAGTCGGAAAGAACCCAACCAATTGAAGGGGGATGTAAGAAAAGATAAACTCACTGTTTATTGTTGGTGTTTTGTTTAAGCTTTGATATTGTTACAAATAAGACTTTGAGTGTTTAAAATTCTTATTCGCTTTAGGGTTTTATTTGTATAATATTTTTAGCTTTTCTAAAATCTTTGGAATAGGTTTCCTGATGATCTGGCCTAAGCAACCAGTGAAATGCGCATAGAGGCTAGCTTTCCCTCAACAATAAATTTCAGTGTATTTATCAAATATGAAAAATTGGGAATTTAGCACGTCATACAAAAATCTTAAAGAAACTTATTTTACCATAATATGGTTGTCGGTGACAACGATTTGGTTAAATTAAACATAATATGGTAAACATTTTTTTAAAAATGGTTTTGTTGTTTTTTCTCTGGGTGCTTATGTTAAACATATAACGAAAACACTTTTGGGCGCATGGATTTTCTCCCCTATGGTGTAACAATTACCGGCAGCGCTTACTAATGCGTCTCGGCTTAGCCGGCATTCGGCCGTGCGCAGGGAAATTCTACTCTACGGTATAACAAAAACCGGCTTCGCTAACTCTCTGCATAGCCGGCCTTCGGCGGGCGCAAGTATTTTGTCCTTTATGGTATAACAAGTACCGGTTTCGCTTAGTAAAGCTTCTAAAATCTGCCTTGTTTCCGAACGAAGGCCGACTTCGCAGATAAGTTTAGTTAGCTAAGCTAGTTTTTGTTATACCATAGAGGAGAAAATCCTTTCGCCCGGCCAAAGGCCGGCTGTGCAGAGAAGCTTAAGTTAGCGAAACCGCTTTTTGTTATACCATAGAGGAGAAAATCCTTGCCCCCGGCCGAAGGCCCTCTGTGCAGAAAAGCTTTAGTTAGCGAAGCCGGTACTTGTTTTATCAAAGAGGAGAAAATCCTTGTGCACGGCCAAAGGCCGGCTATGCTTTCAAGTTTGTAAGCTATGCTTTCGAGTTTGTCCACGGACACTATGACACTGGACGTTATGACATGCCACATTTTTGCAATATGACTTGTTATTTTTATAAAAAACATTTAGGAATTCGACGTATAGTAATAATGAATGATTTAGACTAATAGTATGTAAGATTTTGACGAAATTTTAAAAACGAAATGGCCCGAAAAATGGGCTATATTTCATACAATATTTTTGGGTGATTATTTCATAATGAAAAATCACCAAATTTAAAAAACGAAAAATCACCCAATAATAACGAAAAATAGCTAACAAATTTTGGGTCACTTTTCATATGAATTCAGGCCCAATTTTACATGGAATTTTTTTGGGCGATTTTTCATTTATTTTTTTGGGCCATTTTTCTTTGGGCGATTTTTCCTACAGCCATAACAAAAATGTAAAGCTTTTTTGTTGGGTTCAATGAAATAAATATTAAGTTTAAAGTGCGAGTTGATTTACATAATGGAAAAATATCTTGTGCAAGTTTAATAGCTCGTTCCGCGCATATATTACTACGCTGCTGAAAATTATCACTGTTTCATATATCCGTCAAACAACTCATCTATCACAACATCTATTATTCGCCATTAAAATTTAGTTTATTAAAAAAACCGCGAAATAGAGTCGCTATTTTTTTTGCGGCCTTCTTCCGTACAAATGGTAAGATCTTGTTAAATTCATGAAATTATTAGAAAATACATACTTAAAATTTTGTAATTAAATGTTAATTTTGTATAGAAAGGAGAACAATTTAAATTCAAAACTTGATCGCGTTTGTTGCGGAAACTTTCTTCACGATCGCGAAAAAGTAATACATAATTTCTTAATATTTTTTCACGGTCTATACGGCTATGCGATGAAGAATTTGATATTCGCAAAAATTGCAAAAGGTACTTACCCTAATACACACATTGTTTTTAATAAACTTTTAAAAAACAAATATTTTACTTTTTTGTATCATACAAAATTCCCCCCCCCCCCTCCCCTAAGGCTCAAGCTGGATCCGCGCCTGCCTATTTCGACAAGTGGAAATTGCATTGAATGAAATTTCGGGTGAAATTTTATCGAAGCTAAGTCTGAGTTCATACGGCTCTCATGTCTTATTGATAAGATTCTTCCTTTTTCTTCTTTTAACATGAATTGGCGTTCAAATGAATCTTGTCATGTTGATGACATGTTTTTTATTTTGTTTTATTTGATGTTGAAAACAAAAACAAAATTAAACAAGTAAGAAAGTATAGTCGGTCAAGCCCGACCATATGATACCCTACACCACAGTATTTAAAAACACATCATGCTTATGTGTCCATATAAATATAGATTTATCTATGTTTATAAACTTCATGAAAATCGGTTTGAAAGTGTGTGAGAGGCAGAAATTGCCCCCTACCTCCCGTTGTGGTCCTATTTTTTAAAAACTGTATAGCTAATGTGTCCTTATAGATATGGATCCATCTATGTTTTAAATTTCATTAAAATCGGTTTGAGAGGCAGAAATTGCCCCTAACTCCCCTCGTGGTCCTATTTTTTTAAAAATGCATACATTTCTATCTATGTTTTAAAATTCATTGAAATCGGTTTGATAGTTTCGGAGAGGAAAAAATTTCCCGCTATCTTCCCTCGTGGTCCTACGATTCGGCCCATTTTCAATAGGCTTGGTCCTTGTGCCAATAAGAACCTATGACCCAAATTTCATCAAATTATCTCCAAAATTGCGACCTGTACTTTGCGCACAAGGTTACATGGACAGCCAGCCAGCAATCCTGCCAGCCAGCCAGCCTGCCAGCCAGCCAGCCAGTCGGACGGACATCGTCAGTTCGACTCAGAAAGTGATTCTAAGACGATCGGTATACTTTAAGGTGGGTCTAGGACCAATATTTTAAGGCGTTACACACATCAGCACAAATGCATAATACCCTCCACTATTGTGGTGTGGGTATAACAACTAATAAGAAAGCAAAACGTAAAGACAGTATGTACATGCATCTGTGGGCGGGGTGCAATAACGCCTTAAGAAATAAGGGTTTAAGGCTTTATTTCTCAATGGAAAGTGAAATAAGGCCTTTATTTCCAAAAAGGTTTTATTGCACTTTGAAAGTGAAATAAAGTCGTAAAGGGGTTATTACACTTAAATTTCTTTTTAAATGAAGCAATAAAATTTCTTATTCTTATTATATTTTATTGAACAATTATAAAAAATTTCATATTAACAAAAAATAATAGAACATTAATAATTAAAAAAAACAAATGTTAATTTAACTGCAACAATATTGAAAATCTTTGCTTTATAAAGTTTTTCTGCGCGCGTCACACTACGGTTGATAATGAGTCGCGCGCAGGAAAACTGTATTCAGCGAAGCCACCTGCCGCGTCCCATGGAGGAGAAAACCCCTAAGAGCGGCCGCAGGCCGCCACGCAGAAAAACTGTATTAAGTGAAGATTTAGGTGGCTTTTTCCTACGTAGTGCATAAAGTCCATGGACATTATGTCACTATTCGTGTGTCACAATGTTCATGGACATTATGACATGCCACCGGAAATATATACTTACATGTTCATTATGAGCAATATGTATTATTAGGAGTTGTTTAAAGATATTGGAACTACTAATCGGTCGAAATGCTGCTACCAACAACAACAAAAATCGATAAATTGAACAGTGTAACAAAAGAATCAAAAAATATAAAATAAAGGCTTTAATACACCATTGGCTAAATTCCAATAAAGGCTTTATTTCACTTTCAATTGAGCAGTAAAGCCTTTTTCGCAAAAAAGGTCTTATTTCTCAATTGAAAGTGAAATAAAGCCTTAAAGGCCTTATTTCTTAAGGCGTTATTGCACCCCGCCGCATCTGTGTACTCGTTTATTTTCCCCTCCTCCCTCTCGCCAATAAAGTAGCAATCTATTCAATAAGACATGAGCCGTATGAACTCAGACTTAGCCAATTATTCGCATTTCAACTTTGTTCGAATAAATAATTGTTTATGTTCGCTCGAACAACCGATTAAATCTTAAAAATTATTCGATTAATCGATGAGAATAATGAATAAAAAAATTATTTTGAATGTTTTTAATTTTAAGCCCCAGGTCTTTTTTTATATTAAAAAATATTAATTTATTTAATTATTAATTCGATATTTCGCTAACCTTTGGTTAGCAACCTCAGAAAAAGAAAATAACAATACTTTAAATAACACAAAAAATAATGATTATGGAAAAAATTATTTCAAAAATTAAATTCAAAAACCTATTTGTCATAAAATTAATTTCAAAAACCATATTACAAAAAATAAAAATATTATAGCTAGAGTATAACATTTCATAAAAACTAAAAAAAAACATTTCCTTAAACCAAATTCAAAAAATCAATTTATAAAAAATGAAAAAATAATTTTCTAACTATAAAACGAATTCAAAAACCATATTTACAATAATTAATTCTGACTAAAGAATAATACCTAATTAGAGTTTTTTTTCCCGGAGTTTTTCGATTCCCGGGAAAGCGGGATATTTTTTTAAATTTCCCGGGATCCCGCTTCATATAAATAATACACAGTAAATTTGTTTTTAAATAAAACAAACTTTTATAAAAAAACGTAAGGTAACTTGTTTACAAAGTAAATAAAAGAAATCCTTAAATACTACAAAATTAAATGAAGATTAAAAGAGGAACTTGAATTATTATTACCTTACGGTTTTATATGTAAATTCCGTATTATTATTATCATGCTCTAGATACAAGATAAAACATTAAGATAAACATAACAATTTAATTCATAACACAATAATAAAAACAAACACAAATTGAGGTACTCAAGATATGAGATCATAAAATAGATAAAATATTTTAAATAAACATATTAACATTTTTTAAAGGCTTAGGAAATAACTTTCTGACACACTCAAAGCGCTTAGTAAGACGTCAAAAAGTATATTGATTATTTTATTTACTAATTACCATGTTTCCGAAAAATTTCGATCATTTTTTTACCGAGGTTGGATAAATAGTTAAAAGTGCACCGTTGAAGAAGGCTTTTGATTCACAATAAGAAGCATTTTTTTTATATAAACAACGTCTATATCAGTCAAATGTATGTCAAGGTTCATGCAAAAAATAGCATCAACCTCTTACAAACCTTTTCATTTCATTAGGTCTATCTGTAATCTTTAGGACAATGTGTTTTTCAAATTGTATGTTGTAGTATCTTACACGAGTTTCCAAATTTTTTTTATTTCCGTTTCCCCGCACTTCAAGGGTATATAAACCAACACAAATTGAAAAAAATTTGTGTTTATCACCTAATAAACATATCGCTCCTTCATTGCAACATAGTCATATCTCAAAAAATCAAAAATTGGAAGTTATTTAAGCAAAGTGTTCCTTCATGCCGTCTCGTATTTTATCTCAAACTGAACCGAAGTTATAGCAAAATATATCTTTAAATCAGTACATTTTGAAAACTTTAATCGCATTTTGCCAAGTTCATTTGTTTTTGTAGATATGACTATGTTACAATAAAGGAGCTATGTGTTTAGGTATCTGCTATTTTAAAGACTTGTCCATGGACAATTAAACTTTACTACCTGCATCTTATTTGGAATTAATGTTCTTTATTAACTGTTCACTTCACTTAATTTATTAATTATCAACTGTTGCACTGCCTATTCTGCTTTAAGTAGATTTATTGCATCAGAAGACATTGATTTACGTATGTACTCACTTCTTGTAATTGATCTAATCGAAAACCCATCCACAGATGCTTATTTCAAGAGAATAGAAAACTAAATTTCAAAGTATAAATAGCTGTTTTCTTAAACTATGAGGAATTTTTTATTTCCCGGGATCCCGCATAAAAAATCCCGGGAAAGCGGGGAAAACACCTTATACCTAATACCATAATATAAAAGATTTTTTTTTAATTACATAAACTTATTTTTTCTCTAACATATTTATATAAATCTATTTATTCTATCTCTTAATAACTAAATTTCTATAATTACTAGCTATATTTTCTGTGTCTGCTTTGAAATTAATTCTTTGTGTTGTTGGTGTATTGATTATGTGTAAAATTTCTAATATATATCTACGTTTGTAGTTGGTTGGTTGGTGCATTTTCCAAATTTGGATAGTGATTCAATTCATAACAATGATGAGATAATGCTGTTTTTTTAGAATTAATGTTTCTATGTTTTTGATCTGATCTATGTCCAGCAACTCTAGTCCTTAATTTATTTTTTGTCGTACCTATATAAACCTTGTCGCAATTTGCATTATCATTTCCGTTACAAGGAATTTTGTAGATAATGTTGGACATATCCCATTTATTTATTCTATCTTTTGTCTTGCTGAATAAACTTTTTAATGTGTTGTAAGCCTTAAATGTCACTTTATATTTGTAAGTGCCAAAGATCTTTGATCTCTTAATTCTTCCCGATATGTTAGGTATATACGATATCGATTTGTATATTTTCGGTTCCATTGTAATTATTGTATTACAATTACTATTACCATTTCTATTACTTTTACACCTTTCCTTATATTCATTAATTAATTCATAATTCTAATCTTGTTCCTCCTGTGAAAAATTTTTTCACTAATCGTCAGTACCCTATTGATTAAATTTCTAGCAGTATTTATAATAGTCCGTTTACTATGTTTCGAAAAATAGTTTATAGTTCTTCCCGATGCCGTTGGTTTTGATATCAATCTATTACTACTTTGTTTCCCCTTCTCATTATCAAAGTATCTAAAAAAGGTAATTTTGAAACGTAAACGTTCGCATAGAATTTTATATGGAAAATACTTTTTAAACTGAGGGTTTTTCATAGAAATTATTTATTGGAACATAAACGTTCGAAATTGTTGAACAGGCAGTTAGTCTCTTGTCGTAGCAGAAAACGTGTCCATTTCTCAACCAATAAAAACATCCTTGTGAAGGGTCTGCAGTTGTTTTTGTGTTTCAAATTCAATATTTGAAAATAAAAAAATAAGGAAAAATAAACAATAATTTAAATAAATTTGAACTTTTCTAATATTATTTTTAAAAGAAAATAAAATACGTTTACGACGTAATTTTAGGTAAATAGAGCGTGTTTTGAGAAATTTACTTCGATTGTAAGTCCACCTTAAAGATTATTGTACCCTTTTCCGAAGGTAAAAGGGTTTATATGTATAACTTTGTCATTCCGTTTGTAATTTCTACAATATTATAGCTATATTGGATTCTTATGAGAAGAGAAGTTCAAATCAGGTCTGTCCGTCAGGGTGTCCGTTCAAATGGATTTTCCGAAATCCCCAGATATGATGGAAACTCGGTTGTTATACAATAATATCACATTTACGGCCATTTTCACCAAGTTCGGTTATAATAAACTATCGGTTATAGCTGTCAAAACATATTGGTAACCGGAACTTTAATTGAAAGTTAGTTTTAACCGAACTTGGTGAAAATGTCCGTTAGTCCGGAATTGTTCCCTATTGAAATTCAGCCAGATCGTTCCATAAATGGCTGAGATATGACAAAAAACCACGACTGCCTCTAATTTTCTTTTTAAAATATTCGATGTTGTTGTTTTGAAAGTAACAAGGTACCTTGTATAAATTGTTTTTTTTATGTTTTTTAGTTTTATACTTTTTTGCGTTTTTTACACATAACAAATACATGTAGAGCGAAATGGATTTAAAGATGTCCATCTGCCCCTCTTTTTTTCTGTATATCTGAAGAACGAAAATAGCAAATTAGGAACAAGCATCTTGGTTATCAATGAAAACATCCGTCAAAATATAAAAATTTTGGTGAAGAGGGCGTGGCACTTCCCATACAAAGATATTCCAGATTTCTTTATATCTGAATAACGGCAAGGCCCATAGTTTTCGAACTAGGTACATGCATCTTGGTTATCAATAGACAACATCCGACAAAATGTCGGCGTGAGTGTATAAAGAACCGTACATATTTATATACCTTTCTGTTTTTTTCGCACCATGGTGAATGGTATATAAGATTCGGTATAGCCGAATATAGCTCTCTAACTGGTTTTTAATTGCAATTGTTAACATAAAATTAAGCAAATTCTTACCCACTGTGCAAGTAATATTTACAAAACAATTTGTTCATCTCCTCGTATAATATACCTCTAAAAATAAAGACGTCACCTACATTAAACGATTTACAGAAAAATCAAAAAACACTTTCGTTTGTTTCTTCATCAGAAAAAATAAATATTTATATTTAATACCCACTAATAAATATTTTATACAAATGAAAAGCAAAATACAAAAATAAATAAATAAACTTGTGAAAAACTCAAATTTTATTTTGATTTTCTTCTCAAATCTGTACGTCCCACTTAACACGTATAAAATCTTTAAATTGAGCATATGACACCTATAAAATTAAGTTTGTTAAATAAAAAATTTTGTAGGAGAATTAAATAAATTTGTTTAAAAAATTAAAACATACATTTATGTACATATAAAAAAAAAATTAAAAACAGCACGAGACCAAAAGAAAATATTCAACGAAAATACGTTCTCAATTAAATATAGCGAAAATATATGTTTTTTAATAAAAATAAAAAAAAAAAAAAAATGTACCAAACGACAACATTGTTGAAAATAAGAAAACATTTAGAACAAAAAAAAAAACATGAAATTTTTTGAGGCTTTATTTTGACAACAAAAAACAAAAATTTGTTGAATATACATCGACATATAAACACTCTAAAATGAACAAAATTTTGTAAAGATTCAAGGTTATTTCAACATTTTTCAAAAAAAATGATGAGCTAGCCTAAGCAACCAGTGAAATGCGCATAGAAGCTAGCTTTCCCTCAACAATAAATTTCAGTGTATTTATCAAATATGAAAAATTGGGAATTTAGCACGTCATACGGAATTCGTATTTATAATAAACTTTGTATTTCCGAAAATAACTTTGATAAAAAAAAGTTTGTTGATTAATTTTTTATGTTTTGTTATAAATTTTTCAGTAATATTATTGTTTAATTTAGTTAAAGTTTATTTTTACCATTGAAATATTTTTGTATTACGTACATACTTATTAATTTTTCTATAAAAAAACATGTTTACAACTTTAATTTTAAGCCTTGCTTGATTAAAGTTGAACCAAAGCCGCCTCTATATTGGGCATAGGCTGTCATAAGTATTTTTCATCTCTCTATATTGCTATACTATTGCCTTCGTTGGTTTTCTTTAAAACATTTATATTTCAACTACATACTACATACAGTGGTTTCCCGATTTAACGAACAATTGATTGTCAGCCCTGTTCGTTAAATTGAAAAATTCGTTAAATCCAGTAGTAGAAAAAATATGTATTCATGTAACAACAAATTAACAGAACAATTCATATCATAAATAATGAAAAAAGTAATTATGTATTTAAAAAAATAAGAAACTTGTTATTGACGTGTGTTTTTACGATTTTTTTTAAGCTCTTTTTTCAATTGCTTTCTCTTGAAGCTCACGTAAAATTAATGTCTTGGATATATCGATATTATTTTCCTGTCTCCACTGCAACATACATCAAAGCTTTTGATTACATCGCTGTGTTAAATTTTTACCCCTTTACTTTGTTTCTAAACGAGCAAGGATGCTGTGCTTTTCCGCTAAGTAGTGGACTAATAATTTTGGAGCCACTTGCGTTAGCATATAACAGCAAAGTTATTCTTTCTTTAGCCATTTACCGACCAGTGGCGCTATTTTCCTCTGCATGTACATAAGTCCTGTCAGTATGCATTTTCCAAAATAACCCGGGCTTATTTGTATACCTTTTCATCTAAAATTTTAAATTTTTCTTTTAACGTTAATCGTTAACTTTTATCAATTTTTTAATGTTCACAAGCTTAAAAGTTTGCAACACAAGTTCACAACAGGTTGTGACCAAATTAGTAAATAAAAGCAAAACAAAAAGTCTAAGTAGGCTACGAAAGAAATTCAAACTGCAATTTAACGATTTGTTTATCACAAGGCCCATCTATCAGGTCTGCTTACTTGTACAAAAACAAAAAACGATTCTTTTTAGTTGTCAAAACTTTACTACCACATATACAAAGCAAAAGGAAAAAACGTGTATGTGTGGCATACCATAAACGTAAACAAACGTATACATGCACATGTAAGCAAAACGAAAACAACTTTTGACAACTAAAAAGAACATAAACAATGATCATCAGGCTTCTTGCGCAGACCTTTTCAATGGGCCTTGGTTTATCAGAAACTAAAAAAAATAAAAATAGAAGGCAATCGTAAATAATTCATTGTTGTCAAGACTACAACTGTTTGCCTGACTAGTCCATCTACATATTTATTTCAATAAGTCTACGAATTTTTTTTATATTATTTTTATTTGTTCGTTACATCGGATTTTAGTTCGTTATACACAGTACCAAAGGTAACATTTTTGCCTGTTCGTTTAATCCCGAATTCGCTAAATCGAGAGTTCGTAAAACTGGGAAACCACTGTATTACTTTTTTTCCCACATTAAAGAAATCTTGTTTTAAACAAATTTTTATTGCAAAACTTGATTTGTAGTTCTTAATTATCAATAAAAAAAAAATGGAATTTAAAAAAACATGATTATCAATTTCCTTATCTTCGTTTAGAATATTGTTCGTCTTCTTGTTGGCTGTTTTCGATGACTCTTGCGCCTTCGAAAACAGAATTTTAAGCAAAATACTGGCGACTGCTCTTTTAAATGTTGTTTGACGCTTTCGGAACGTCTGTCTTTAGCACTATATGATATTAAATGGATATAAACAACCGCCCGTTTGTCATCTTCGTTACGTTTTAATTGCCATAAATAAAATAACTCTGAATTTGGCACACCATACTTCTTTTCTACAAAAAAATGTGACATTTTCTGCCTATTTCACGATGTCACTCGAACGTTTACGTTCGCACAAATAGCATATAAAACAAAAACAAATTTTAAAACTTTGTTTTTGTTTTATAAGTTATTTGTGCGAACGTAAACGTTCGAGTGACATCGTGAAATAGGCAATTTATTTAAAAAAAATGTAATTTGGTGTCTGTTTCTTAAAAATTTTGCTCCCGAAAAGGGTGCTTTTTTTAGAATAAAACAAGCCACCCTTTTTAGGAGCAAAATTTGTAAGAAACAGACCCCAAATTATACTTTTTTTTAAATAAAGGGCCATGTCACAGAGTACAATTCCGTTCGGAATGATTCCGTTCGGAATCGAAGAAAACATATTTGTTTTTTGATAGTTTTATGGCCTTTCAGATACAGACAACTCCCATACCGTTGATGAAAACAAAAATGGTTTCATTCCGAAACATTTTTTCGTCATTTTCTGAAGCACCAAAATACGGAATGAATTCCGTTTCCGAACGGAATTGTACTCTGTGACATGGCTGTATATCACCGTTTACATCAAAAAATACTTTAAAAATATCAAAGCGTGCCGCTGAACGTTATGAAATAAATAAATTTTTAGCGAATTTTAATTTAATTATGGTCTATATCTTATTTATTTTAACTTAAAATTATTAAAAACTTTAATAAAATATAATAATCACAGCACAAAACGTGGACTTTTTGTAAATATAAACAAAACTTTGACATAAACCTAGACAAACAATGCAAGAGCAAAAAATCGTCATCTTGCGTAGTGCTGCCACCTGTTTATTTCAACATGGTTATATGCAAGAATGATAGAAATAAAGATTACGACATCAGGCAGATATAAAAAGTTTTTACTGCGCATGTAGGAACTGTGACGTCACACAACCTTCGTTCTCATTAGCTAATAATTTGTTACTTTCAAACTGTTATGATTATGTGTAAATATGACAGTGGAACAATTTATTATTTTTCTTTTTAAATTATTTGAAAACTGAAGATTTTTTATAAGAAGTTTCTTTTTTCTTCATAATTTTATTTTTAACTTACATAAATATATATTATCTCTTTATAAGCTATAGTTGAAAATATAGACATTTAATTTAAAGTTTACGTAGAGCATGTCCTATCCATTCAAACTTTCTCTTCCATATTTCAGTGTTTACATCCTTCATGTTTGTACGCAACAAATTTGGAAATTTAGTTTTTGTTTAAAATGGTAGTTAAACGGACAAGTTTTGCGCTCGTGTTTTTTAAACCACACATTATACTACTTTTGTCAGTTTTTTAATATTTTTGTCCATTAGTTCAACAATTTTGGGCAACAACTTTTTTTAATTGACTCAATAAGCTTGTTTGTTGACTAAAAATTACAAACTTTTTTATCAATACAAGAAAAATCGCCTTCGCAGAAAATTTTTTCTAATCAAATATGCAAGGCATTACTCAATTACGTTTCCGAATGATCAAACGATAAAAGAAAATACCGTCAACATTTTTATACATTTAAATTTTTGCAAGCCCGTGTTCAGTAGGTAATTAACTATGAAGAACTGTTGTTCGACCTTCCGTACTGGAGAAGCTGTTCGGCGGGCGATCGCGGATCGGCCGGACGCAAGGATTTTCTCCTCTATGGTATAACAAAGACCGGCTTCGCTAACTAAAGCTTCTCTGCGTAATCGGCCTTCGTTCGGAATTAAGGTAGATTTTAGAAGCTTTAAATTAGCGAAACCGGTCTTTGTTATACCATAGAAGAGAAAAACCTTGCGCCCGGCCGAAGGCTGGCTATGCAGAGAAGCTTTAGTTATCGAAGCCGGTCTTTGTTATACCATAAAGGAGGAAATCCTTGCGCCCAATAGTGTTTTCGTTATATTTTTAATATATGCACCCAGAGAAAAAACAACAAAACAATTTTTAAATAAATTAGAATTATATTAAAAGAAAAAAAATTTTAAATGGAAAATAAGGCCATGTATGGCTTTATTTCACTCCTTACATGGAAATAAAGTCATATGGCTTTATTCGCACAGAAATTGCAGAATTGGAACCAGAAATGTTGCGCTACCACCTGTGGTGAAGGGTATGTAAATCACATATAGACCCAACAGTAAATATCTCAATAACCAAAACTTAGCCACATACATAAATCTTTAAACACAAATTCTAATTACCAACTGACAAACAACAGCAGAGTCTTTGTGACCCGTAAAAAGAATTCCTCTACGTCATTTAGTTACTACATTTGATATGTATGTACTGATTTTCCGTGTGTAGGGCACTTATGTAAAGAAAGAAACAACAAGGATTCTGCGCATCATTCAACACCAGAGTGATATTTTGTACATACTTATATTTTTTTTGGCAACGATTGTCATGTTTTTTAACAAAAAAAAAAAATAGATAAATAAAACGAATTAAAATAAAGATTTTTATTTATTTCAGAAACAAAAAACAAGATTTTAATGTTTATTTTCTTGTTGTAACTATGTTATTAAAAATTTACTTTGAAAGAAAAAGAATCGAAAATAGCGAAAAGTATATTTATGAATGATTTTTAATTGCCAAAAATTATTGAGTGATATTAACTCTTAATTAACTTTTATTACTTACGATTATGCTTATTTTAATACTAAATTCAATTTTAAACTTAATTGATTTGATTTTTTTATTTTACTATGTATATAAATGTGCTCGTGTGTTTGTATCTATGTAATATTTCCTATTCTAAATATATCTACGTGGGTTAAGGCAAAATATTTGTGCATTTTTACCGAGATATTTTCTTTAGGGTTTGTTTTTGTAATTATCTTTAGTTAAAATACATTTTTAAAAAAGTTTTTTAATTGTATTTAAATGAAAATAGTAAAAAAAATCTAATATGTTAAATATTGAGCTTCGATCTTATTATTTTCCATTGTTTTATATAAACTATAAAAGCCAGCAGAAGTGTTGTAGTCGGCAGTGCCGAATATTTGATACCCTTCACCGAGAGTTAAAATATTTTTTAGAGGTGGTCTTTATATGGGATCTCTAGAATATGAACAATCTTCTTAAAACAGAGTTCGCAACATTATAATTTTTGGGGTTTTAGGCGTATTTAAGAATATTCCA
Organism: Pollenia angustigena; assembly: GCA_930367215.1. Classification (NCBI taxonomy): domain Eukaryota; kingdom Metazoa; phylum Arthropoda; class Insecta; order Diptera; family Polleniidae; genus Pollenia; species Pollenia angustigena. Next base: position 178,196,280 of record OV884057.1, on the reverse strand, counting down.
ACAGTACGCTTTATATGGGGCTATGGTAAATTATGGACGTATCTTCACGAAATTCAGCAGTCCTATGGAACTATAATAGCATTATTTTAAAGTGAAAGCCTATGGTAAATAGTGGACCAATCCTTCGGAAATAAACTGGTATGATTTCTTGTCTTATAAAATGATGTCCAATATTTCCAAACTTCAGGCCCTAATTGTGGAAAACGCAATCGCAGCAACAAAAATTGCAAGTCGTTGTACACAGTTTACACAGTATTTCGTTGCAAACCTGTTATAACTATGTATTTTAATTTAACAACTTCTACTTTTAAGCTAAAGGAATATTTTGACATAACATTCTTACTGGAACACACTAACTAATTACACTACGTGACAGACATTTGATCTTCCCACAATAGGCGTGAGCCTACGAACCACGAAATTTACTGTTATTTTTGCTTTCCAAGGTAAAGCAAAAAGGACGTCATTAGCCTGTTGATGTCAACACATTAACAAAACCAACTCCTTATAGGTATGTCCTTACCAGCGTGACCATTTTAGCATTTCTGAAGAGAAATTTTGCATTTTTTTGTTGATTTAGCTGCAAAATTTCCGTTTTAGCAATTGGCATTTTCTTTGCCATTTTCCACCTATTTATTTATTATTTTCTAGCCTTTTAATAATAGAGTTAACACATTTTTTAAAAATATAATTGGGGAATTCAAAAGGTGTGCTATCCAGTCATATTGTCATAATATCCTACAATTTTACAATAGCTTAAAAAAATATTGTTGTGTTTCAAACAAAACAAGTTCTAAAATAATAAGACTTTTTACTAGAGTTTTCTAAAAACCGTAAAAATGTGAAACCGCGGTTTCGGTTTTAAAATGATTAAAACCGGTCGGTTTCGGTTCGGTTTTGAAAATATCAAAGTTAAACTTCATACATAAACATAAACATATATATTTTTTTATTTGTTTCAATGCAGGTACTTTTATTAACACTTGTATACCTGGACCTGGTATTTTTTTTTTTGACTTTTTTCCTTTTTTTAGATAATTTGTTAGTAAAGAACGAAACATTATGTATTCCTCAATCAAAGTGGTTTTTACAAGAAAATGAGAAAAAAGTGTAAACACGGTGGGCATCGCAATTGCCCCAATGTCAAAAAGCATACGCAACACATAAGAATTCTTTCTTTACAGTTTTTCGAAGAATTATTCAACTTTCCGACAATATGTTCCTGCTATAGCATGCTATAGCCATAAAACTCCTTACATATAAAAGTAGTCCCAGTCTTGCCAAGGGGTTCGTTAGTGTTAGTTTTTTCAATAGCCACAAAAACTCCATACAAAATACTAGTGGTTCCAGCCAGGCCTAGGTGGTAGTTTGTGCCACACAAATTAGGTATCTACTTAAGAGTTAAAAAGGTAACATTTGTTCTTCTTAATTTTTTTTTTTTTGAATTTTAAGAATTTTGAAATACCTTGCTATTTTTGCAAGCTGTTATGTATAAAGTTTTTGTATATGAAGTTCCAGTATTATGTATAATTTGCAATTTCTTTAAGCATAAATATATTGTTAAAGTAAATCTTAAAACCGAGGTTTTTATGTCGGTTGTCGGTTTCGGTTTTAAGGCATTTAAAACCGCGGTTTCGATTTCGGTTAAAACCGAACAGCATTCCCTACTTTTTACGCTATGTTTATTGTTTTGTAATAAAAAGATGATCGACAGGTGCAATCGAACTATGCACAGCACATAAACTTAATGCCGCCTCTGCTGAATTTTATAACAAACTAGTGGACCCGGTGAACTTCGCCTCGCCCCAACGTTATTCGTTATATTTACTGGATGGGAGAAAAATAAGGGAAACAGAGTAGCGAAACCACGTATGCAAAATGTTAAACTTTTTCTGAATAAACTTTGACGTTTACCAAAAATGAAGGGATATCAAAGAAGTTGAGTGTAGAGAACAAAGGAAAGACACAAAAATAAGACATTTTAATGAAGCGAAGTCCGACTCCACCAATCAGTTTTTTTACAATTCAAATAATGAAGACAAACAAAAGAGACTGACGAAGAATGAAGAAACGTACGTTAATAATGAATCGTGTTGTCAGTACGGTACGAATAACGAAACGAACCGAAAAAATCCGTATAGTCGAGCTCAAAACTTTTTTATCACAATGATTTCCACAACTATCATCAAAATAAATAAATTGCAGCAAGAAAAATAGCACATTTACTGTAGAAAATTACAATGCCAAAATGTCACCTGTCAGATTGCGCAAAGTCTAAGTAAGATTTTGGCTGAGAACTTTCAATTTTTTCATTTGGAAAGCCATTAAGGAATAATTTCACACAAAATTTCGTACAAAAAAATCAATTTTCGATTTTTCCAATTTTCCGCAATTTTCCATGATTAACACAAAAAACTTTCTATTGTTTGATTTGGAAAGCCATTAAGGAATAATTTCACACAAAATTTCATACAAAAACTCGATTTTTCCAATTTTCCGACTTTTCCGGAGGGATTTTTCGTAAAAACCTTCTCCTCGTAAATACAAACATCTGACAAAAATTTTATAGAAACCGGCCCAGCCATTCTCATTTAATGAAATTCTATACATTTTCTACACCATTTTTATATACATACTAGCTGACCTGTCAAAATAAGGAAAAATGTTTGCGTTCGATTTTTAAAATCCGTTAAAAAGATACGAGCATTTGAAAGAAAAATAAGTCAAATCGATGGAGCCGTTTTCTAATTTTAGGTTAATCGAAAAAAGTGGGCGGGGCAAAATTTTCTTTCCGTAAAAACCTAAGTTGGACCATGGCGATGATTTTAAAGAAAAAAATCGTCCAAATCGGTCAATCCGCTCTCAAGTTATGCGCTTAATAGAAAAAGTGGGCGTAAAAGTAGGCATGGTACATTTTTCTTTCGATGAAAACGTAAAATGGATTAATACAAATATTTCAAAGAAAAATTAGTAAAATCGATGGAGCCGTTTTTTGATTTTGGGTAAATCGAAAAAAGTGGGGCGGGGGGGGCAAAATTTTCTTTCCGCAAAAACCTTAGGACCATGACGATAATTTTAAAGAAAAAATCGTTCAAATTATATAGATGTCATTGGTGGTGCAATATGAAAATTGGATTTTGCCACGCCCCTCCGTCCGCAGACCGAAAATAAAAAATCAGACTTCACAGTGTCACCCGCCTGAATATTCTGAAGATTCCCTGAAAATGTTATCAAAATCGGCCTAGCCGTTTTGGAGTCCATACGTTACATACATACATACATTCATACATCCTGTTTTATATATATAGATAGATAGATAGATATATACATAGATGTGACGCGAAAAATAGAAAGGGACCTAAGGGTCTTGCCATTTTAAAGATTTAAACACGTGTATCTTTGGTGTACCAACAGTGAGCGTGTTGGTATTATTCTCATTTGAAAGCGACACATCTCAACCTTCTTGGTCAACCTTGAAAACGTGCGTAGGTCGCTCTACCTCTTGTTTTGTGTAGTTGGTTTTTACTGTTCCCTTTACCCTACTGGTCCCTTTCTCTATGCGCTGTCACATATATATTATATAAATAGATTCTTTAGAAAGGGATAGGATTGTTTTTAGTTATGCCCGTAGCATTTTTGAGCTTTCTTGTTTCTGCGTGTTGCGTCAGGCCACGAATTTAAGAAACAATATAGCATTTGCAGTAATTGCAAAAAGTTTTTTGCAAGTCATCTGTTTCTTTCACCCATTCTTTAAACTTGGGTTGCTTGCCCCAATATTTGCAAAACTTTTGTTTTTTTTAATATTTTTTTTCCTCTTTTGCTTTTTATTTCCGTGAAACATTAATGAGCATTTACATTGTTGCATTTTTTAGATCTAAATCAATGTTAGAAACTACCGTTTTCTTCTTCTTTTTTATTTGCATTAAAAATTATAAAAAGAGAAAATATTAAAAATATCACAAGAGCTTAACAATGCTAAAAAGTTTTAAATAATGCTAGAAAAAATGTTACATGTTAAATCAGTTTTTTTTTCATGTCAAATGGCTTTAAAAAATGCTAGATCTAGCATGAAAAATGCTAAATTGACAACACTGCTTACAGCACTCATATTTTGTTCTTGTTATTATTTTAAGACAAATGACTTTATGACTACCTTGTGAATCGGTATATTAGAATTTTCAAGTGTAACCAATGCAATAATGTGAACGTATATCTGACACAACCTTGCTATTATGTTAAGGCCAAAATAAACCACACAAATAGCTTGGCAAACGCGTTAAAATTATACGTTTGTACAAATATTTTGCGCTGTTTTTTGGGGTGTTTGATGTTTAGGCAAACATTTAAAGACTGCTTATAGAAATATTAAAAATTGTAATATTTGGCAGAATGTTGAAAATTTTTCAAACTTTTTGTGGTGTCTAGTGCTAAATGTAACTATTTCAGCAAAAAAAATTATAGAGAAAACACGTTGAAGAAGAAGCATTCAATAATTTTAAGTCGTAAATTTAAATTTGTTTTAAGACGCATTGTTTGCCACAAAACAGCTCGTTTTTTAAAACACTTTTTACTAAAATTTATTTTCCATTAGTTTATATTTCTCCTCCGTTTTAAGCAAATAGCGAGCAAAATTGTAGCGGCACTAATAACGTCGTACATATTTATATTGGTTACTATTCTCAAATACACGCCTTAAAGGTTCCTATAATTTTGTTGTATTTTAGAAAACTTATTTGTTGCGTAAGGTTTTTTTTTGCAAAATAACCCTAGATAATTTTTTTTTGTTGTTTTCTTACGAAGACAATAGAATGAAGCAGTTTGTTTTTTAATTTTGTTTTTTCTTTTAACCCACTTACAACTACAATTCGAGTCGGAAGGAACCCAACCAATTGTAGGGGGATGTAAGAAAATTGTTGGTGTTTTGTTTAAGCTTTGATATTGTTACAAGTAAGACTTAGAGTGTTTATAATTCTTATTCGCTTTAGTGTTTTATTTGTTTAATATTTTTGGCTTTTCTAAAATCTGTGGAAAAGGTGATGTGATGAGCTGGCCTAAGCAACCAGTGAAATGCGCATAGAAGCTAGCTTTCTCTTAACAATAAATTTCAGTGTATTTATCAAATATGAAAAATTGGGAATTTAGCACGTCATCGGAAATCGTATTAATAATAACCCTAGATAATGTTTATCGTTAATAAAACAAAATTGCCCACATCGTGGTTATATTCGAAAAATTTGGTTATATGTAGACCTTATGTACATATATAACAAGTAAGAAAGTATAGTCGGTCAAGCCCGACCATATGATACCCTACACCACAGTATTAAACAACACATCATGCTTATATGTCCATATACATAAATATGGATTTATCTATGTTTATAAAAGTCATTCAAATCAGTTTAAAAGTTTGTGAGATGCAGAAACTGCCCCCTACCTCCCCTTGTGGTCCTATTTTTGAAAAACTGTATAGCTTATGTGTCCATATAGACATGGATCTATCTTGGTTTTGAATTTCATTAAAATCGGTTTGAGAGGCAGAAATTGGACCTATCTCCCCTCGTGGTCCTATTTTTTAAAAAATACATCCCTTTTGTGTCCATGAAGATATGTTTCTATGTAAGTTTTAAATTTCTTTAAAATCGGTTTGATAGTTTCTGAGAGGAAGAAATTTCCCCCTATCTTCCCTCGTGGTCCTACGATTTGGCCCATTTTCAATAGGCTTGGTCCTTGTGGCAATAAGAACCTATGTCCCAAATTTTATCAAATTATCTTCAAAATTGCGACATGTACTTTGCGCACAAGGTTACATGGACAGCCAGCCAGCCAGCCTGCCAGCCGGCCGGACGGACATCGTTAGTTCGACTCAGAAAGTGATTCTGAGTCGATCGGTATACTTTAAGGTCTAGGACCAATATTTTCAAGCGTTACACTTATCAGCACAAATTCATAATACCCTCTCCACTATTGTGGTGTGGCTATAAAAACATAAGTAAAGACTGCATTAATATTTTTGTTGTTTTTTATACGTTTTATGTTAAATAAATAATTTGTTATATTTTTACCCCCGTATTCATAAACGATTGTTAAATTCAACAAATGTTTATTAAGGAAAATTTTCATACAAAATTTGTTTTGTAAATCTTTAATAAAACAATAGTAATAAAACAATAGTGTATAATTTTTTGGGGTTTTGAGAAAATCGTGTTTAAAAAAGTTTTTGTCAAATCGGATGTCTATTAAAACCTCAATATCGCGGTAAATAAAAATTCTTCATATTGGATTTTTCGACGAATACATAATACCGTTTGTTGTCCATAAATTGACCAATTTTTTTTATTCTATTCTAAGACCATAATTATGTCATTCAAAGTGCAAGTCCTCCATATAGGCTATTTTATTTTTATTTATTTTTATATATATTTTTTTTGTTTATTTTGTATGGTATACGCTGTTTTATTCAATTTTTATTAAAATATTTGATCTCAAAAATATCAATTTGTAACATTATAAAACAGTGATTAATTCATTGTTTTGTTAATTCAGTGGCACATATTGATTACAACTTTCCAATTTGGGTATTATAAACAAAAAACTATGACAAATTAAGGTATACATTGCGTAAATCAAAAATAACTAGAAGTTCATTCGTCTTCTTTCTCTTCCTGTGCTACATTTCGTTCATCTAAACAATTTCGCTTCTTTCCACCTTGTAAGTTAAAAAAAATTACTGCGAGCCACGAGGAATTACATTCTTTTTGCACAAATTTTGGAGATCATGCTGCTTTCGATGGTTGGAATGAAATCAATTGTATTTTTTTCTACAGGCTGAAATGGAGTATAATGCGTTTACACTATTATTCTTTTAACAACTTTGGAGTGGCAATTTCAAGTAAAATAGCGCATATGAGCTTACACACTTATTGAAGGAGATTTTTGAACAAGAAATTATATACTATTTTTTCCAACGGCATTTTGACCCCCTTTTTGGAAGTAGAATTTGACGAAATTTTGACTAGACATAAAATCAATGATGAAGATTTAAATCTATCTATATATGTATATAAAATAGGATGTATGTTTGTATGTATGTATGTGTGTATGTAACGTATGGACTCCAAAACGGCTGGTCCGATTTTTATGAAATTTTCAGGGAATCTTCAGAATATTCAGGCGGGTGACACTGTGAAGTCTGATTTTCGGTCTGCGGGCGGAGGGGCGTGGCAAAATCCAATTTTCATATTGCACCACCAATGACTTCCAAATAATTTGGACGATTTTTTCTTTAAAATGATCGCCATGGTCCAACTTAGATTTATACGAAAAGAAAATTTTGCCCCGCCCACTTTTACGCCCACTTTTTTCGAATTACCTAAAATCAGAAAACGGCTTCATCGATTTGACAAATTTTTCTTTCAAATGTTCGTATTAATCCATTTTAAGTTTTCATCGAAAGAAAAATTTACAACGCCTACTTTTACGCGCACTTTTTCTATTAAGCGCATAACTTGAGAACGGCTTTAGCGATTTGGACGGTTTTTTCTTAAAACTGATTGCCATGGTCCAACTTAGGTTTTTACGGAAAGAAAATTTTGGCCTGCCCACTTTTTTTGATTTTTTGATAAAATCAAAAAACGGATCCATCGATTTGACTAATTTTTCTTTTAAATGTTCGTATTAATCCATTTAACGTTTTCATCGAAAGAAAAATGTACTACGCCTACTTTACGCCCACTTTTTCTATTAAGCGCATAACTTGAGAACGGCTTGACCGATTTGGACGATTTTTTCTTTAAAATCATCGCCATGGTCTTAGGTTTTTACGGAAGGAAAATTTTAAAAGCCGTAAATTTCGTTTAAAGCTCAATTTAAATCGTCTGGTAATACAACACTAATGTTTGCTTAGGGCCAGCAACGCGGACCGGGTCTGCTAGTATGCAATAAAAAAAATAATAGCGTATGAGCACATACGCTATTGCTTTATTAAGGGGACGAATACAGGCATAAGAAATTTTGTTTTATTCAAAGGAAATAAAAATATAATATAAAAATAAATGGCAAAAAAGGCGATTTGTAAGAAAAAATTTACTTAAAAAGAAGTAAAATTAAATTTTAGCATTATGTTTTAGCACTTTAGTAAGTGTTTTGCTTTTTTTGAAGCCAATTTAGCTCCAAGATTTCGTAAGTGTTTGTCCACACTGGTCTTTAAAAATACACCTTCTGCATTCGCACTTAAATTTATTCCCAAATAAACTTGGCGAAAAAAATCCAAGAAATGGAACGTCGCACAGTAGCGCCCGTAGAGCAAACGAGGTTGCAAAAATCAAAATTTTCATGAGCACCGACGAAGTTTTGAATAAACTCATGTTATAGGAAACTTTTCAACGATTTCAAATCTGCCACTCTTAATAATATCACATTTTTAGTTTAGAAGATATAGCCGTTCAAAGTTGACCGACTTTCGGTTTTCAAAAAAACACACAATTTTTAGTAAATTTGTTGCGATTTCAGGTGTAATATCACGAAAAATAGGTAACGAATCGCCTTATTTTTTGTTTGTATTGATTGATGCATTTATTAAATGTGTAATGATAAAAAAAAAATGAACTGTTTGCTTTGTGTTTCTCCTGGTAAATCACTATTTAAAAACTATCCGTTTTTTCACTATTTTTTCAACTTTGACGGAAAATAACAAAAATCTATATTTTTCTATATTTGCCATATTTGCAAAATCTGTTCTTTGATTATTTCTTTACATAATTCAAAAATTTTATCTGCCCGTACGTGCCCGTTTGGCTTCTAGAGGTAAAAAAGGTTAAAAAGACATGGTTGCAGAAATTGTATGACAGTAGTTTGATCTAAAATCTAAAAAAACTACTCATTGAAATTAGCAGGTACGTACCTCACTTAAACAATACTTTGGCGTACAAATGGTCAAGAACAATATTGACTACAGGTAGGCACAAATCTTATTTGGACACGTGCATAATATCAAAATTGCATTATTCAGCCTAATTCCATTTGTATGCAGGGAACAGGTAAATTTTTCGGCATGGTAGCATAAGCCTATATATTGCAAATGGTCAAGAACAATATTGACTACAGGTAGGCACAAATCTTATTTGGACACGTGCATAATATAAAAATGCATTATTCAGCCTAAATCCATATGTATGTAGGGAACAGGTACATTTTTCGGCATGGTAGCATAAGCCTATATATTGCAAAATAAGCATAATGCCTGGATTAGTCTACGACTGAAAGTTGGCGCAACAATTACTGAAACCATTAAACAATTTAAGTACTGAAAACATGGCGTTGAACAATTTTAAATTATTTGAACTGTTTAGAAAGTCAACCACACCAAATTTTTTCACGGAAGCTGCTTTAGAAGAACTTGATAGCTTATACGGAAATATTGAGAGAAGCGAAATTATAAAAAATAATTTTTATCTGATATATGCAAATATTAAGGCAAAATGGGTGAAATCTAATCGAACCATTCAGAACTTCAACTCCAAATACGAGGACTGGCTTAATGAAGATACCATCCTGGATATATTGGCAGTAGATAAACCCACCACATCAACCAGAGGAGCAAAGGAAGGCCAAAAAAAAGTATTGAGGAGTGTTCAATTTTCACAAGAAAGAGGAAACTTGCCGATGCCACCAATGACTTGACCACGAAGCAATTATCGGAAGCGCTGTCTATTAAATTTACAAAGGATAGTGAAAGAGTTAGGTCGCACATAACCAAATCTGTTGCTGATGCAAGCCCACTGCGACTAAAAAGGATTAAGGAAAGCATTCCCACGCCCACAAACGCACACATTAAAAAGTATGGTTCCGAAGAAGCCTTGGCCTGTTTATGGACTTAGAACTTTCCAAAGAGAAATATGAGAAACTACGGGCATCTTTAACGCGACACGGCGCTGACGTTTTACCCGGATACAAGCATATTACGCAAGCCAAAATAAATTCACGACCACTGCATACGGAATTTACGGAAGTCTCTGCGAAAGCCAATCTGCAGGATCTCATGGGCCATACAGCAAAACGGTTGTTGGAGAGTCTTCCTGAAAATGAGGTGAAAATTCTTCCTGAGAAGTTGACATTGATCAGCAAATGGGGCTGCGATGGATCATCCGGACAAAGCGTTTATAAGCAAAGGATATCTTCCGATGACGCTACAATATCGGACGGAAATATGTTTATGGCATCTGTTGTTCCTTTGCGGCTTAAATCGGATGTTTCCCTTCACTGGAAAAATCCACGTCCGTCATCAGTGCATTATTGCCGACCAATAATGTTTCAGTTTGCAAGGGAATCGGCAGAACTCATAAGGACCACGGTGAAGGACATTGAAGAACAAATAAGCAAGATTAAGCCTACAAAGCTGCAAATTGGAGAAGGAAAATATATTGAATGCAATTACGAGTTCCATCTGACCATGGTTGACGGAAAAGTCGTAAACGAACTGACAGGAACAACCTCAACAATGTCATGCCCGATTTGCAAAAAGAGTCAGAAGAACTTTGGTAATTTAAACGATTCTACAAATGAGGAGAATTACGAATATGGAATGTCACCATTGCACGCAAGGATAAGGTGTATGGAATTCTTGCTAAAACTGGCGTATACCCTACCACAAGAGGAGGAAAACTTCGATGAAAATACATCAATAAAGGATAAGGAAAAGATCAGAAAGAAGCAAATACAGGATGCTTTTTTTAAACAAGTTGGACTAAAAGTAGACTGTCCCAAGCACGGATACGGTAACTCAAACGATGGAAACACTTCTAGGAGATTTTTTGAAAATGATGAGGCAGTAACTAGAATCACTGGAATTGACAATCAAATCGTGAAAAGATTGGGAACGATCTTGGATGTTTTAAACTGCAAAGAAAATGTCAATTCTACAAAATATGGAGAATATGCGTCGAAAACTGCATCTCTTTTAGCAGAAATGTATCCACAGAAGAAGTTGGGCTGTAGGAAATATCGCCCAAAGAAAAATGGCCCAAAAAAAAAAATGAAAAATCGCCCAAATGAAGAATCGCCCAAGCGAACATGAAAAATGACCCAAAAAGGTAAATATGAAACTTTGCCCAAAAAAAACGAAAAAGGGCCCAAAAAGAAAATGAAAAATGACCCAAAAAGCAAAAACGAATTTTTTCCCAAAAAAAAAAGAAAAAAAAAATTACTAAATTTGCAAAAAAGTGTTTATTATTCATATAAATTTAGGTGACATGTCATAACGTCCAGTGTCGTAGTGTCCTTGGACACTTTTAAAGTGTCATAATGTCCATCGAAGACGAGGACGAGGACGTTATGACACTTTGCAACGTCCGCAACTTAACTTATAATCAAAAATGTATAAATTTTTTTTTAAAATACCGTTAAAATTTCAAGTGATTTTTTTAAAGATACTTATTTAACCATAATATGGTTGTCGGTGACAATGATATGGTTAAATTAAACATAATATGGATAAAATATTTTTATAGCTTTTACTCCGGGTGTATATATTAAATATATATATCCAAAATAAGGATTTCATCTTCTATGGTATAACAAATACTGGCTTCGCTAACTAAAGCTTCTCTGTATAGCCGGCCTTCGGCCGGGCGCAAGGATTTTCTCCTCTATGGTATAACAAAGACCGGCTTCGCTAACTAAAGCTTCTCTGTATAGCCGGCCTTCGGCCGGGCGCAAGGATTTTCTCCTTTATGGTCTAACAAAAACCGGTTTCGCTAAGTAAAGCTTCGAAAAACTGCCTTGTTTCCGAACAAGGCCGACTACGCAGAGAAGCTTTAGATAGCGAAGCCGGTGTTTGTTATACCATAGAGGAGAAATTCCTTGTGCCCGGCCGAAGGCCGGCTATACAGAGAAGCTTTAGTTAGCGAAGCCGGTCTTTGTTATACCATAGAGGAGAAAATCCTTGCACCCGGCCGAAGGCCGGCGATACAGAGAAGCTTTAGTTAGCGAAGCCAGTATTTGTTATACCATAGAAGAGAAAATCCTTATTTTCGATATATATGTAGGTATATACATATTTAATATATACACCCAGAGAAAAAGCTACAAAATCATTTTTAAAAAAATTCTACCGATATTATGTTTAATTTAACCAAATCATTGTCGCCGACAACCATATAATGGTTAAATTAGTTTCTTGAAAAATAGTTTTGTTGTTTGCAACCATAATAAAACATGGTTTTCTCTGCTATGTAAGATTATGGTAGAATTTTAAAAATAGCCCATTTTTTTTGGGCCATTTTTCATACAACATTTTTGGGTGATTTTTCATAATGAAAAATCACCCAAATTTAAAAAACGAAAAATCACCCAACAATAACGATAAATAGCCCAAAAATTTTGGGCCATTTTTCATATGAAATCAGGCCCAATTTTACATGCAATTTTTTTGGGCGATTTTTCTTTTTTTTTTTTGGGCGATTTTTCTTTGGGCGATATTTCCTACAGCCAAGAAGTTGACCCCGACCGTCCATAAAATATTGGCGCATGGCAAAGATATAATTGAGTACCAGTCTTTGCCAATTGGAGAGCTTTCTGAAGAAGCACAGGAGTCTCTTAACAAATTTTATAAAAAATATAGATTGCAGAACACATTCAAAGCATCAAGGGTAAGGCAAAATGAGGACCTCTTCAACATGTTGGCAGCATCTTCCGATCCACTTATATCTTCCCTGCGGCATGTGAAGTCACGAATAGAGTTAGAAAATAATTATAGTTTAGAAATGGTTAGTCTTTTAGATATACCTTCTCTTACGAACTGTGATGAATATTTTACAGAAAATTGAAAAAATAAATTTAAAAAAAAATAATTTTTTTTTTAATTTGTTGGGTAATAATTTAAAACATAAAAACCTAAAGAAAAAAAATAAAAACAATCTAAAAATGTAAAAATAATTTTTTTTAGTTACCATAAAATTGATTTTTCTACTAATTTTAACTTTGATAACCCATAATTAGGCCCCTACAGAGCGTAGCACCCTTTCCAAACGCTCATTTCATAGGCTGAACAGTTATCTATCATATGCTGTTTAAACTGTTCAATTATCTTATTCGGTTCAAAAGATATGATTTTTGCAACGAAAAAACTCAAATGGCGCCACTGTGCGTCGGTATCAAGGGGCGTATGATGAATGTTGGGCCCAAAATGTTTGTATTGAAATAAACTTACGAAGAAAGTTTTTTTTTATTTAAAAAAAAAAAAACAAGTTGAAAAGAGCAAAATTGCAAAAAATCATTAAAATTTCAAATTGGTAAATTTGTCTTTTCTTGATAGATTTTTACAAACAATCCACGGTTATTTTATTATTTTTATTATCTTTCATTAAAAAAGGGAATACATAATCTGTCAAATATATATTTGAAGATATATTTCGAAAACTTTGCTACTTTTGACCATTCTGACTTCATATTCGGATTTAGTGGACAATTTTCCATAAAGATTAGGTGTCAGAATCATTTGGTCACGACTTTGTTGAAAATTTGTAACAGAGTGTAATTGCACATATACAAATTACAATTTAAACTAACTACTCGTAAAATTTATTTTTTTTAATTTCAAAAGATTTTGCTATTCGTGCTTAATTCCCAGTTTTTATTCTTGACAAAAACAATTGAAATTTATTGTTGATGGGCGCTATTCCCATGCATTTCACTGGTTGCTTAGGCCAGATCATCAGGAAACTTCATCCATAAAGATTTTAGACAAACTAAAGATATTAAACCAAATAAAACTGTTAAACGTATAAGAATTATAGCAACAGTTCTACTTGTAACAATATCAAAGCTTGAACAAAACACATCAACAATAAACATCAGTGGCTTTATCTCATCTTACATTCCCCACTACAATTAGTTGAAATTCTCTCAACATTAATTGTAGTTGTAAGTAGGTTAAGAAAAACAAAATAAAAACAACAACAACTTACAAAAGATGTTGTCAATTAAACTGGGAATTAAGCACGAATAGCAAAATCTTTTGAAATTAAAATTTTGTATTCCCAAAAATTGAAATTACTTTTTGATAATTTATTTTTTTTTTAACAATCAGGGGCAGGGTGGTCAGATTTTTTTGAGCTCCATCGCCAAACCAAATGTCAGAAATCGCCAAACGTCAATTTTGTTCAGTTTTTGTAAATTTTTTTTAATAAAATTTTGCATACAAAAAACGCTAGTATAATATTTCAGTCAAAAATCGCCAAAAACTGAGAAAAAATACAAAAAAGTCGCCAAAAGTAAATTTACCCACTTACAACTACATTTAGAGTTGACAAAAAATCAACCAATTGTGATCGGGATTGTAAGTAAAGATAAACTCACTGTTTATTATTGTTTTTTTTTTGTTTAAGCTTTGATATTGTTACAAGTAAAACTGGGGCTTATAATTCCGATTCGCTTAACTGTTTTATTTGTAGAATAAATTTAGTTTTTCTAAAATCTTTGGATAAAGTTTCTTGACGATCTGGCCTAAGCAACCAGTGAAATGCGCATAGGAATAGCTTATCCATCATTAATAAACTTCAGTTTGTCAATAGTATGAAATGGGAATTTAGCACATTATAACGTAACGTTGTTAATTAATTATTGAATCCCAAGAAAAACTTTGATAACTAATATGCATGTGGCAGTGTAAATAAAACTGAACAGGCGAAATAAAGTAAAGAAATTTGTTTTATTTTTGTTTTTTCTTTATCCACTTACAACTACATTTAGAGTTGACAAGAAATCAACCAATTGTGGTCGGAATTGTGAGAAAAGATAAACTCAAGTTAACTAAAAGTTAACTTTTTAGAGCGACGCATTGACGCTTTAATTCGGTTAACTTATCCGCTTAATGTAATATAAATGGTAAAAATAGCCAAGTTAATCGCCAGTTATATCAGAAATCGCCACAAAAGTCGCCAGTCGACAAACGGGAATTCCCATCGCCAAACACGTTTCAAAATCGCCACGTTTGGGGTGTCATAGAAACCGATCTTATCGGTATTGGATTTGAAATCGACAAAAAAAAAAAATACGTTGGTGTCATGAAATCCAATGTTGTCGGTTTTTTGTTCGAACTACAATTTGTGTCGGTTTTAGGTGTCACAGAAACCAATGTTATCGGTTTTTTATTGAAAATAAACCAAGCAGCTTACAGGTCTTGTTTTTTTATTGGAAATTAATCAAGTTGTTTAAAGCTTAATTTTTTATTTTATTTTTTTCAACAGTTAGATTTTTTCCACTGATAGAAGCAAATAAAATTGATTAATTGGTAAAATAGTATTTTTTGCATGTTTCCGGTAGTCTCCGGCAGCGGGCTGCTGCAAATTAGCAGGTCTTCTTCTCATTTTTTCTGCAAACAGCAAATATGCAACAACATCAGTGGTCATTCTATTTATTTATAAAGTTAAACAACAAATTTGTTTAGATTTTTAATAAATTTAATTTAATTTTTACAAAATAATAAAATTACACAATACCAATGCAATGCAAGTAATAACACCCTGGCATTTCTTTCATGTTTACTGTATTACCACTTCTTATTTTCTTTTCTCTAATTTTCCTTTAATTAAAAACCCATATTTTAACAATATTTTAGCACAAAACTCAAAAATTGCACTTAAAGCTATAAACACATGAGCCAAAACATAAAACAGCTGATTCGAATATCGGTTTTATTTGTATTCGAAAATAACAAATCCGACTTGTTTTCATGACACCAAAAGAAACCAATATTGGTTTGCAAAACCGACAATGAGCAAAACCGACTTGGATTCTATGACACCCCTGAATATTTTCGATTAAAAATGGAAAGAAAGGCATTAAGTATTGTAGGATACTAGCAGTGCTGCCAACTTAACAAAAACGGCAGATGCCGTCGTTAATTTTTATTGCTAACAGTGCAGCCACACGATCAAGATTTTCTTGATAGTCTTTTACATATACTGATTGTCAAAATATGCAAAAGTTGACAGCTGTGACGTAGGCTGCACGCAAGTTGAAAGCAATTTACTTTTTCAAGATGTCGTCGCCGAGAAAACAACTCAAAATGTTTTGCTATTTTCCACTTTTGATTTTTCTGCACTGTAGGCTGTTCGAAGGGACTTTATTTTTTTCTTTACTTCTTCCACTGGCATTTTTGTTTCAGAAGCTATAGACTCGTAGGCTTTTATTTTAAATCATTTCGCCTATATGATGAAAGATTCATAAAATTTCATGGCTTCTGTACAGCTCTATGAATCGCAGAACATAATTTTGCTTATTAATTTTATAAATAAATTTTATTAATAAACATATTTCACTATTTTTTTAGGTTTTTAGTTAAAATTTTAAAATTCCCGCAACAATTTGTAAAAAAAAGAACTTCAGCTTTTGCCGGCAAAATATTTGTGAAAAAAAACAAAAACAACTTCAAAAGATTTGTAATAAGATGTTTTCTTGAACGAAAATTTATACACTCACTGGCAAGAGAATTTTAGAGGCAAGTTCGTATCAATTTTTAAAAGTATGAGTGTATTGGTAAAAAAGTGTGAGTGTATTAAAACTTGATAGCCAAAACTTGATCGTGTAACCCTCAAGTAAGGCTGGCGTGTCACAATCCTATTAAAGGCCGGTATTTACTATTCTTTTAAGCCGTACAATATGTCAAAAACTCGAGTAAGCTCATAAAGTATGAAAGCACGACTTAAAAATTTAATTTTGTATATCTATCATATTTTTTGACAAGTCTCTCCGAATTGAAAATGTTTTTATAGTTGTTGTTTTTATAGTGGAGGGTATAATGCATTTGTGCTGACGTGTGTTACGCCTTGAAATATTGCTCCTAGACCCACCTTAAAGTATACCGTCCGGCTGGCAGGCTGGCTGGCTGTCCATGTAACCTTGTGCGCAAAGTACAGGCCGCAATTTTGGAGATAATTTCATAAAATTTGGGGCATAGGTTCTTATTGGCACAAGGACCCAGTCTATTGAAAATAGGACGTAGGACCACGAGGGAAGATAAGGGGAAATTGCTTCCTTTCAGAAACTATCAAACCGATTTTAATAATATTTAAAACATAGATAGGACCATATCTTTATGGACACAGAAGGGATGCATTTTTTAAAAAATAGGACCACGAGGGGAGATAGGGGCAATTTCTGCCTCTCAAACCGATTTTAATGAAATTCAAAACATAGACAGATCCATCATATCTTTATGGACTCATAAGCTATACAGTTTTTTAAAAATAGGACCACAAGGGGAGGTAGGGGGTAATTTCTGCCTCTTACAAATTTTCAAACCGATTTTAATGAAGTTTATAAACATAGACAAATCCATATTTATATTGACATATAAGCATGATGTGTTTTTTAATACTGTGGTGTAGGGTAGGGTAAGGTCGGGCTTGACCGACTATACTTTCTTACTTGTTTTTTTAAAATTTTCATTAAAAAATAGATTCAATGCGATCATAGCAGATTTTTTTGTAAAGCAACTATGTCTTGCACAGCGTTTACATTTGACAGTACTGGAAAGACAGTGAAAAAATATATATTAGTTGCCAAAAACACTACTAACTGTCTTCGTGACGTAAGCTTCCGGGTAGTAGTTAAGACAGTTCACTTTTAAAAATATGTCAAACGTGAATGTTGCAGTGTAAGTCCAGCTAAACGTGTTTTATATGAACTAAACTAACTTAAAAACCGCTTAAAATAACTTTATTGTGTTATCGAACATAACACTTAACTAAAACATTAAAAATCAAAGCAAAATATATTTATTTTTTTTACGTTTTGATTTTTTTTTTCCGTTTGCTAACAAAACTTCAGATTACTGTTTGCAAATGTCAAATCGATGTCCAATTTAACTGTCTGTTGATTTCAAGTTAAAGGTAATAAACTCAAGTATAGTAATGTTTTTATTGAACAAAATGAACAGTGTTATGAGATTATAATATAACATTTAAAATTAATATTAATAGGATTTTTGTTTCAAAAACAATGTACGTATTCTCAGACCTGCAGTGGAAAATATTTTATCAGTTGCGCCTGTAGCCAGGAAAAAACGGATCTGCGTCTTTATAAATATAAAGAGATCTAAGGTATTTCCCGACTTCTTCTTAAGCTGAACCACAGCTAGCGATGAACAGTGGCTCATCTTCTTCGGAAAAACTCTACAACAAAAAAGTATCGTCATATCGATAGTAAAATATCGCCGATACTTATATATCGGCAAACGTGAAGTACCGCCGATATATCGGTATCGGTAACAATCCTAGTTTTAACATAATTTTTGCGAAACAGTGTAGCATTGAAAATATAGTTTGCAGACATTTTTTTTATTTCGGACAGAATTTTATCGGATTTTCGTGTGAATCAATCGTACGATTGTGTAGGATCGTGAATCACTGCCGTACGATAAAAAAATTCCTACATGTTGCTACTAATTAGCTAAAATGGCAGCACTGGGTAATAGCTAAATTAAATTATATATATCATGGTCAAATTTTATTAAGAGAGAAAGTGATGCCGTACGAATAAGAATAAAAATATCAAACGATTTAAAATCTTATAAATGATCTCTGAAACATTAAGGGTATTCATTTCAATTTTTTTTTGGTTGGAAAAGTGGAAAAAAGAAAAATTACACTCTTATTGACGTGAACGGGTTTTTTTTTTTTTTTTTTTACAAACTGTCAAAAAAAAAATCTGTCAAATAATTCGTGGAAGTAATTGATATTTTTCAAGATGCCGAACAAAATTGTTTAAAGTGAATAAATTGATTATTAAATTTAAAACGAAGTGATTGGTGTTATTTTCATCATAATTTTCGACTACAAAAAGTAACTCAAAATGGCGATTGTCTGCCAAAAAGTCGAGTATTTTATTAACTTCAGCTTCTGTCAATTTTATTTGACCCCATTTCTTTTTTTTAATTCTTTTTTAATAACTTTTTTCATTGAACACATATTTAATATGAATTTTTTCTTTTTGAAAGATTAAATGAAAAAGAAATGTTGTAACTATAAAAAATAATTTTTAAAATCAGAGTTGTATAAAAAGAGATGCAATTTTTCGTACTTTGTATAAAAAATTAGCAGTTTTTTATGAATGGCAACATCATTTCGTTTGACGTTTAAAGCGGAAAATTACATCTTTTTATCCTGACTTTTTTACACTTGGTTTTAGTCTGATAAAAATGTAAGTTTTGGTGGAATTTTTTTTCTTATGGTTGTTGTAACAAAAATTACATTTTTCCACTTTTCCATTTTTCCAACAAATAAAAAAAAACTGAAATGAGTACCCTTATTATTAAAAGTTCGATTTGACAACAATTTTTAAATCTGAATAAGTGAATTATTTTAAAAGGTTACTTAAACAAATGACACCGATAGGTCGAGCTAAAAGAAGTTTTCAATATTTCTATAATTTTCTCTATTTCTTAATTATTATATTTTAGTAATTGTAAGCTGTCAAGCGAGACAATATTTAAACTATCTTTAAACTATATTGATAAAAAGAAATATTGTTCATTTAAAATAAAAATATATAGCAAAATTTCTAATTCGTTTGAAATCTTTTATAAAAAAGCTATAAATTGTTTAATGAGAATCCAAACTACAAAACAGTTTTTAGCTGTGAAAACAAAAACAAATAGATTTTTTCTGATATTTTTATAGATATTTTGTTTTTGTCTAAAAGATAAAAATATTTCAAATGAAAATTTGGTGGCATATAGTCTGAATGTGTTGTTCAAACGAAACGGTTGTGTAAAAAAGAAATAAATTTAAATTCAAAACTGCTAGTATTCAAAGAAAACAACAATAAAAAACATAATTTAATAAAAAAAACAAGATAAAGGTTATTTTTTATTTTTAAATTAAATATTTACAGGTGTGTAAAGAAAGTGAAAAATACATTTTTAAATTTAGACATAAAAAATTTTTTGAGAATAATTTAGAAATCTTAGTGTTGGCCACAAAAAACAAAACATTTATTACATAAGATCAGGAAAAAACATGATTATTAAAAGAGACTGATCAATGTAATTTTTTTGAAAAAAAAAAAACAAGAACAAGAAGAACACAATAAAAATATGTATAAATTTTTTACCTTCAATTTTTTTGTGGAATTTAAATATTTAAGTGCCTTGTCTCAAATAAGTACAAGATATAAAAAAAATTGCGATATATAAAAGAAAGATTAAAAAAAAATTAACAAAAACAACAGTTTTAGAAGGCCACCAACAATTTAATTGATCGAACACAAAAAGCACTAAAAAATATATTTACAAAAGAAATTGAAAACGAAGAAAAATTAACACTTTTTCAAAACAATTTTGAGTAGCGTAAGGTGGTTTCCTGACTCTCTTCTTTCTCTCAGTTTCCTACATTCTCTTTTCTATTTTTAAATTGAAAAATATATCATGTTTTTTTTCAAAACTATAGCTAATGAACATCTTTTGTTTAGAGCAAAAACATGAAAAACTTTAAACCGAATTGAATATATTTGCTCTCAGTTTTTTTTTCTTAATGTTTCTTTTTTTAATAATCCAAATATTTTGAAAATATCTTGTTGTTTTTTAATTATTTTTCTTAAGTTTTGTATTCAAATATGTTGGCCCATATAAATACACATCTTTACAAACAGTCATTTGAACAAAAATAAAACCACCTACGCGTTGTTTTGAAATTTTGTTAAATGTAATATTTTTAAATAAAAAGAAAACATAAAAATTTTAAATAAAGTAAAAAATTTAACTTTTTGAAAATTATTTTGTGCGAAAAGTTAAAATATTTTTAATAATATCTAATTTTTTTAAGATTAAAAATGGAAAAAACGAATAGACCTCAGCGTAATCGTCGTCACAGTAGGTTGGTTGATGATGATCATAATGTTAAATATATGTTGAATAAAAAAACATAATGTTTAATGATTCTATTATAACAAAATGATGCATGTTTGCTTGTTTTTTAATTAATCTTATATAATAAGTTTAACATTTTCTTTTGTTGCATAACTTCAGGCTTTTTATTATACTCAATTCTATTGCATAAAATTTTGAAAATATTTTTTTGAAGATTGACATTCAATAGTTTTCATTTAATATGTAGGAGAAATGCTTTTCAATATGAAAATACATATTGTAATTTTTTACAGTAATTATATCAAAGTTAATTTGGTATAACATTCTTTTTTCACTTCCGATAGCCAAAAATGTATGCCTGGTTGACACTTCAAATTAACTTTAAGTAGTTTCTTGTAAGACATTTAAATATTGCTCCTAGACCACAGTCTGTCAAAGCTTAACATGAAGTTGTGTTGGTGAGCGAACTACCCAGAAAACATAATTTATGATACCCACACCACATAGAGGAGAGGGTGTTATGCATTTGTACTGATGTTTGTAACACCAAAAAATATTGGTCCTAGTACACCGATCGAATTAACGATGTCCGTCCGGTTGGCT
This sequence comes from Pollenia angustigena, assembly GCA_930367215.1. Taxonomy (NCBI): domain Eukaryota; kingdom Metazoa; phylum Arthropoda; class Insecta; order Diptera; family Polleniidae; genus Pollenia; species Pollenia angustigena. Next base: position 178,174,811 of record OV884057.1, on the reverse strand, counting down.
TGCTGGCTGGCTGTTCATGTAAACCTTGTACAGGTCGCTATTTTGGAGATAATTTGATGACATTTGGTAACTTCTAATGGCCACATGGACCAAGCCTAATCGGCGAATCGATCTATAATTTCACATAGCCTCCATATAAGCTTCTTTCCGGATTAGGGTGTATGTGACCATAAACCATCTTATTGTGTTGGTATTTCGATTAAATTTTGTCCAACATTATTTTATTTCAATCAAAATCATCTTACCAAATCTAATTGGAATCGGTCTATATTTGACCATAGCTCCCATACAAAAACTACTCCCCAAAATAGATGTTATTACCATTACTCCCTTATAAATGTTGGTATTGACATTAGTGCTGGGATGCTATCGACATTTTCTACTATCGATAGTTCAGATATCACTATCGATATATCGATATTACTATCGACTGAATGTTTGTACTTAAGTAGGAAAACTATAACTAGTTTTTAATCAGGCTATAGTTCGTTGTTTTTATCACTTTATTGAACCTATGAGACGTACATATGTACATATGTACGCATGTTATTTTAGACGACAGTTTTTAAAAATTGTGATGCTGATAAGCACCTTTCTGAAGGAACCAAAGTAACAGGGGCAATAAGATATTTCATTGGAACTTTAGATAATGTTCTAAATTGGATTTGATTCTCAACCCAAAAGGTAATCAATCTAGCGGACTTTTCCTCTAATGGGCGTTCATTGTTTTATTCTATGCTCGCAATTGCAATTGCATTTTTATTTGATTTTTTGTTTACATTATAAACATTTCAGTCCCTATGTAAACATATAAAAATTTCGGCATAAAGGCCTTACGTTAGCAGTACATTCTTGTTGTTTGTATTCATTGCTGTAATTTTGCCAAATTAATAATAGCAAGTAAAAACTTGCGGCAAAAAACTGTGTGAGTATACATAGCTGTATTTTAAATAATAATAATATCGATATTGATACTTTTCCTATCGATATTTTCGATAGTTTAAGACTATCGATAGTATCGATATTACTATCGATAGTTTCCCAGCACTAATTGACATACTTATTGGCGATAATAACATTTACTGTCATGACAAAATTTGGTACGTTTAAAATTTACCATAGGACCCATATAAACCACTATCATAAAATCTAATATAGATGAAGATATCTAAATAATATTTGGCACAAAGAACTTTTACATGAATTTAAACATCATTACATAATTTGGTTTAGGCGGTTCCATGATTGCCCATGGGTCCTAAAAGGGGTACACACATTTTTCAAACTAATTTTAGGTTAGAAAACATTTGCTCACAGACATAAGAAGAGGGGAAAAAAGATAAACATTTTAAAGAATTTTTTCTAAGTTCGGGATATACATACATAAATAATAATATATTAAAATTTTACCAGAACCCGATAACATTAATTTTCTCTGGAGCATTAAATTCGCTTCGAGAAATTTTCAGTACCTTTTCAAAATTATTCATATAACTATGAAAATCATTATAACTTTTAATGAGCTTCTCCCTTTTTTCCTTAAATATTTGATAGCATTTGATAAATGAAATAATGAATAGGAATATACGTTAAGTGGTATCAGCACAATTGTGCTATAAATTGGCTGTCTATCTCCTAGGCCCACTTTTCGGTATACTTAGAATAACAATGTAATCTTCGCTAAAGGTTCTCAGCAGCTGAAGTACCTTTTATAGAATTAGAGTCAATCAACTGAAAAGAAAATTGGTACTGTTATCTAGAAAGTATAAGATTGAAAGTTTTATTCTTTCCAGACTTATGAAAGAGTAGTTGAAAATCTCTGATAATGAAATTGAGAATATTAGTTTATAATAAAACGAGACATATTATCTTTAAGGTTGTAGTAAACGCGATTATTTTGTATTTAGTTATAGTATATGCCGTGGATAAGGATCAGTTTAGTAAAATACTTAAAAAGTCTTCAGGATAGTTGCAATAATGATCCGAGGATGGCTCCGCTCTACATCGATGAAGTAGCTGTTAGCTATGCTAAATAAGGTGCTGATTGATCTAATAACTAAAAAGCTTAGATCCGCGATTGGGCTGAATACATTCGATAATTGGTCGACACATGCCCTTGGTCCTACCAATTTCTCTCTACATTCTTCGAGTGCCTAAGCAAACTAGACTATTGCATTCCGGAATTTTTTTCCGTTGCATTATTCACAACTCACTTTGCTAGTGAGGATGGGTTGTCTGACGAAACGCAGTCATATAAGGCAGTAAGGTTGGTGGAGGATTCTTCATTCAGGGACCAGAAACTAAGTCCCAATTTACACTAGGGAAATTTCTTGCCGGACAGACGAAGTTTGATGGCGAGGGGTCGAAAAGGTAGAGTGTGTAGTACATGACTATCTGTACTGGACATTTTTTCATTTCTCTTTCTTACTTTTCGTAGTTTACATACATTTCTGTCTGACTTCTAATGTTTCATATGTAAACGCTTCAGGTAAGATTAAAAGAGAATTCAAAAAATGTCCCTAGTGTAAATTGGGACTAAGGTTTCTTTTCGGCTGCTACACCCAGAGAAAAACATGTTTCAAAAAGGTTCTCTCCAACAAAACTACTTTAAAAGAAAATTTTAAACATATTATGTTTAATAAAACCATATAATTGTCACCGACAACCAAATTGTGGTAAAACTAGTCCTACATATTTCTAAGTATTATAGTTAAATAAGTCAAATTGATTTTTTATTTGACCTAGTCTTGTTAAAATTATTGATAATATTTAATGTGCATTAAATTACCTGCTTGTTTCTTAAAATAAACTAGTTATGATTTTTTGATATTCTAGTTATGTTTCTAATGAATTATTAAACAAAATTCTATTCTATACATGTTTAGACGTGCTTGGCCACCAGAAGATGATTTGCATTTTCCCCGTCCCGCCAAACGTTTGTTTACACCCGAAATCAAGCGTATGCTTAAAGAATGGCTGGTGCGTAGACGTGAGAATCCCTATCCAAGTCGTGAAGAGAAGAAACGTCTGGCCGTAGAGACTGGTTTAACTTATACACAAATCTGTAATTGGTTTGCCAACTGGCGGCGTAAACTAAAAAATTCCGAAAGAGAAAAATCGAAAAAATCGTGGGGACATTTAATCAAACATTATAATAATAATGCCAAAGGTAATGTAGAACAATTTAGTATATCATCCGAAGATAGTATATGGGAAGAAGAGGAGCAGCAAAGACGAAATAAAATGAATGAACGTGCCTTAAACAGTGGTAAATACGATGATGAGGATGAAGAGGACTCATCGATATGTGATATTGAAGAATCGAATGAATCTACTGATATGGAACGTAACACTAGTTGTGGCAGTGGAGAGTCACAAATATTAGACGTGAAGTATAAACCAAATTATTACATGGAAACCATGACAATGAGCAAAGATCCTGTGGAATTGTTTATAGGAAGAGAAGTTGATATTTTGCCAACCAAAGCTACGTGTCAAATAACGAGTGGTTCGAGTAGTAGTGATAGCGCAACTAAAACAAAGTACAAACAAAAAATTATGGAAAAATATTTAAGAGATACAAATGATTCCATGCAAACAAATAGTAACATTAAGTTGCAACCTCAAAGACAAAATCATGGACAATTTCCAGCGACATATGTTAATGGCAATAACACAACAATTATTAAATCAGGAGCAGAACTATCCAAATGGCTTGAAAGTGCCGCAAAATTTCAACCCAATAAAAACAATTATTATATAGAATGGAATAGTAAAAGGTAATATAAATATTAATCTTAAATTTGTTTAAAATTAAGAATTCATTTTTATTCTTAAATTTTCAGAAACAAACTTGAAAAGAAACCCATTCTTTCCAAAACATTTCTACCAAATACAAACTGTGTTAATCTCCAGACTTCAAACACAACTGTAACGATGTTACCCCTATTGTATTCCACCTCACCCTTAGTACAAAGAGAACATTCTCAGGATTACCAGCATCATCAGCACATTTATAACGTCATACATCACAAGGATGAATTGGATGCTGCTGAAGCTTTGGCCAATTTGGCCTTTAATTGTCGTCAAAAAATGTTAGATTCTGCCGCAAATAGTAGAAGCTCTCTTTCATGGCCCTTAAATCCGATAAGTTCGTGATTTTTTAAAACAGAATTGAAGCATTTAGTTTTAAATGGTGTAGACAAGTGAAAGATTCTATAAGACAAAAGCATTCCAGCACGAGATTTTATTGATTAAAAGTGCGGAAGAAAATATACTACTTCTTACAATAGAAAAATTCTTTAATATTCAGAAGACTAAAACGAATGTTTATTAGACTGGTCGTAATTTTTTTTTTTAAATTTAATTGTTTGCGCTGCTTAAAATATGAGGTTTGGTGTAAGAAATCATGATCTAATTTTTCAGGTCAATCCGACGGTGCCTAGCCGTGCCGGGTGGGGCCCAAAGTTCCCCATATTATAAATAAAACATCTTTTCTATCAGATCTTTATAGTTATACTAGTTGAAAAGCCGAAAATCAAAAATATGGCTTCGTTACGATCTTCCGCAGAGAAAGTACTTCAAGTGTGCCAAATTTCAGCTTCCTATGTCATCAGATGGCTTCAGAAAGTTGCGGAAAGAATAGGACATACATGCAAACATCCTGACACTAAGAAATTATATATTGTATAGATAGATTAACATATGTTCGCGCAACTCAAAAACGCTTTAGCTTATTGAAAAACTAAAAAAAAACGAAGTTCCGCAATCAAATTTACTTTAAGAAAGTTAAAACTTTTTTCTTTATGTTGGCTTTGGTTTTCGAGATATACCGTTATTTCGAAAATTAATGAGGTTGCACAACATATGTTCGCGTAACTCAAAAACGCTTTAGTTTATTGAAAAACTAAAAAAAACCGAAATTCCGCAATAAAATTTACTTTAAGAAAGGTAAAACGTTTTTCTTATATGCGCAGTCGTTTTAGAAACATAATTTTTTTTCTGGAAAAAAAAACAATTTTTTTATTAAAATTTCGGAATTTTTGTTTTTAAAAATTCATAAAAAATTAAAAAATGCAGCTATGTTTCTAATTTTATGCAGACATATAAAAAACAACATTGCAAACAAAACAAGCTATAAATGATTAAAATCTGTAAACAACTTTTGATTTTATGTATTCACAAAAGACGAAAAATTTTAATTAATTTAAGAATTTTATTAAACCGCCACATTTTTCGTCTTTTGTGAATACATAAAATCAAAAGTTGTTTACAGATTTTAATCATTTATAGCTTGTTTTGTTTGCAATGTTGTTTTTCAATAAACTAAAGCGTTTTTGAGTTGCGCGAACATATGTTAATCTATCTATACAATATATAATTTCTTAGTATGTCAGGATGTTTGCATGTATGTCCTATTCTTTCCGCAACTTTCTGAAGCCATCTGATGACATAGGAAGCTGAAATTTGGCACACTTGAAGTACTTTCTCTGCGGAAGATCGTAACGAAGCCATATTTTTGATTTTCGGCTTTTCAACTAGTATAACTATAAAGATCTGATAGAAAATATGATTTTTTATAATATGGGGAGCTGAAAAATTAGATCATGATTTCTTACATCAAACCTCATATTTTAAGCAGCGCAAACAATTAAATTAAAAAAAAAAATCCCATACAAGATGCGACCAGTCTAATGTATATATGTACATAAATATATATTATATGTATATACTTACATACAAATGTATGTATACAAAATAAAATACACTTATTAAAAAACTTAATACAATTTAAGCAACTTTTTTTCAAAATTTGTGGGTATTTAATATCGAATTTATCTTGTGAAAAAATTCTCTTTAATTGCAGAAAAAATAGGGATTTTTTATTTCCAACACTTCGATTCCCGGAAGTTAAAAAATATATATCGAGGGTTATTTTTCAAATAGTGCTATCTGCAATTTTTCAAAAATGTGTTTTTTATAGAAACGAGTTCACTCACTGAAGGGTCATCTGTCATTTAAATTTGAAAAAAAAAAAAATCCCAAAACGTGTTTTTCACAAATATTCTATTGTGCTATCTAACACACACGTTTATTTTTTCTTGTAAAATAGTGCTATCTACATAAAAAATATTACTACATATAAAAAAATGATAAAAATTGTTATTACAAAGTAGACATATTATACATCAAAGGGTTGGGAATTGTGTCTTAATTTCATAAACTAATCACCCTTATTCTATTTGGCGTCGTCAACAGTTAACAACGCCGTTTTTTATGTTTTGTTTCAATTTCGTAATCCCGTTGGCAATATTGCCATATTTCGATGACTGTTAACATATGTTTGGTATTTTCTAAGAAAAATTGGCGTTGTTGTTACCTTAAATTGCCCTTGATTTTGTCGTCGGCATTTTTAGTGTTGTCTTGTGCTGCTTTGTGTCGTGTTTTAAAAATTTTACGTTATGGTTGGCTGCAATTTTGATTTGTACGGCGGTTTTGATATTTTTCTTCATTTGTGTTGTGTTTTGATATATTTTTTGTAGATTGAAAAAATTTTAATTGAAAAAATTAAAATAACAACTAAGTGCCAGTTCGAGAAGCTTGTGGAAGAGCTTGTAAAAAATCCATCACTAGCCAGAGGATTATGCAGCGTCTCTTTTCCTAATAAATTAAATATCCCTTGCGATTAAAGAAGAGATGGTTTTTTTTGGAGCTAAAATTTTTATGTGGGTTCCGTCCACACAGCCAATTACACCTGGAAATGCTGCTTTTCAAAGAAATGCAACTTTAATGTATCCATTGTGGACAAAGTTCTCTTTTCATGACTTCCAGAGTCTCAGACAAAATTTTTAAACTAGTGGCTGGGACAGTCAAAAGTTGAAATAATTTCCAACGCTGAGCTGGTACGATCCCTGGGCCAAAAAACGCAATGTTGCTGCAAATATATTGTGTTTGGAACAAACGTTCCCTTTTTTAAATGAGGCTCTATTATTTCCAACACATGTTTAAAAGTAAATTTATTCAGCCGAAAAAAACTTTCTAATCTTAAAAAGGTTAAAAAAAATCCATTAGGCACTTGGGAAAATTTAATATAACAAAAAAATTTTCATTTAAACATATTTTTTTACAAAAAAAATTTTATTTAACTTAAAATTTGCACAAACAGCACATATTTTTTTTTTTCTTATAAAAAAACAGTAAACAAAATGAATCAGGTGATTTTAATATTAGAGATGTGTGCTGTATTTTATTAACATTATCGATAAATAGTCAACGGCGTCATAATACTCTTACAAAATACATATTTAACAAGGAATTGATGTTGTCTTTGAAAAGAATTGCTGTTGCCTTAAAATTGCCGTTGTTATTGCCGACGCCAAATAGAATAAGGGTGAATATAATTTTAAAATTCGAAATTTTGCAAAAAACTGCAAAAAATGGTTTTATGAGTTGTTGTAAACAATATAAATTTTAATTAATGCAATAACATCTTACAAATAAATTCATTTTTTAATTCCTAATACAAACCAGCTCAAAATTTTATTAAACTTACAAAACGAATTCCACAATTCTCAAAAAACAGCCGAAAATTCCCAAAAATTAGTGTTTTTTAGAAATATATTGGCTACCAAACACGGATCTTAGTATTCATACAATATAAATTTTAATTAATGCAATAAAATCTTACAAATAAATTTATTTTTTAATTCCTAATACAAACCAGCTCGAAATTTTATTAAACTTACAAAACGAATTCCACAATTCTCAAAAAACAGCCGAAAATTCCCAAAAATTAGTGTTTTTTAGAAATATATTGGCTACCAAACACGGATCTTCCCCCCGTAAATTATAAAAATATGTTTTGCTAATTTCGATAATACAAGAATTCCCAATAATAATATTTTTTTAATGTACAAAATTTTTGCAAATCCCAGCAAGGTTTTTTTAGTTTTTTTTAATGGAAGTTCTAACGAAATTTTCAATAAGTATTTTTTGGTTTTTTTTTTATTGAATCTCTAACGAAATTTTCAATAATCGGAATATTTCAAATGAAACATCTAGTTTACTGTATTCAAATACTTATTATTCTACATTCAATCCCAACAGGTGCCATCTATATCCAAAGACTAAACGTTTGACTTGATAATGCGTGCGGTTGAATTATTAAAAAGCCTTAGTATTTGCAATATTTATGTATATATTTATGTGTTATATGAATTAAATTTCTATTCGATAATTTTTGACGAAAGCACGGATTTGTTGGGGAAAAGCCAGATTTCCTTATCTTTAAGATATTTCAACATACAACAAAAAGTTTTTAGGGAAGAATTTATTGGCTTTGTTGTAAACGCATTTGAAGAGGCTTCAAAAGATATTGATGGCGTTGATATGGCAATTGATGCGAAGGCACTATCATCAATAGTTCTTAAAGCTTGAACATGGAACAGATGAGTGTCCTCTGATGTCAGCAGAAAATGGAGCAGCAAATGCGAAACAAACGCCTTGCTATTCCCATAAATCGAACAACTCAATTTCTAAAAGCAATAAAGTGCCATTAATACAAAAAATTGTATCATTTGTTAACGAAACGACAAAATTTTTTAAATATAATCATCCCAAGCGAAAAACTGTTTCAGCAAAGTATTTGGGAGCCAACTCTCTTCATTATGCGTCTTTGCAACAAGTGTACATCATATAGTAGAAGCTTTCGAAAAAAAAATATCTGAGTGGAAAGGAAGTATCTCTACCTTTATATTAAGGAACTAACTTAGTACTCTTAAATTTATTTGCGGAATATACATATTAAGTGTGTTATCTATTGTAACACAGCCGCTTATTATCATTTTACAAAAGCACGATATAGATATTAAAAAGGATCAAGCCTTATCAAAATTTTAATCATGTGCCTTGAAGAAAAAAGAAATAAAGCCGAGGAACAATTTAAAGCGATTATTGAAAGAATTTAAGTTATTTGCGTTCAAATCGAGGTTCCAATCTAAAAGACAAGATTTGAACGAAATAATCACATCCAAAATGTTGAAAATTACTACCGTGTTGTAGGTTACATTTCTCTTATTAAATTTATTTTAGAAGATCTCATAACAACTTTCCCAATAGATATCCCAAATGTATTGAACATACCTAAACTTCTACCCCAAAGTGTAATCAATCCATATACAGATACAAAACTGTTAAAACCACAACAAGCTGATGAGCTGATTATATTTGATAAAAAAGATAAACACCTACTAAGATCTAAACTTGAGCCTGATCTATCAGACAACGTTGTAGATGCTTTACACAGCGTTTACATTTGCCAGTACTGGCAAGACAGTAGCAATACATGCAAACTTTTTTACTAATACATGCACACTTTTCCAACTGTCTTGTCTACTGTCTAGCAAATTTAGCAGACAGTAAAATTGGACAGTGATTTGACATTTGCTAACAGTGCTGATACACCTGCCAATTTTTTGTCATACCAAACGTCAAAGTCTATATAAAAAAAAACTCGAAAATTTTTGTCAGCGTTTTTTTAATATGAAGTTTGACGTTTGGTATGACAAAAAATTGGCAGGTGTATCAGCACTGTAACAGTAATCTGAAGTTTTGTTAGCAAAAGGAAAAAAAAATCAAAATGTAAAAAATAATTATATATATTTTGCTTTGGTTTTTTATATTTTATTTAAGTGGTATGTTTGTTAACACAATATAGTTATTTTAAGCTGTTTTTAATTTTGTTTAGTTCATGTAAAACACGTTTAACTGGACTTGAACAGCAACATTCACGTTTGACAAATTTTTAAAAGTGAACTGTCGTAACTACTGTCTGGACGCCTACGTCACGAAGACAGTTAGTGGTATTTTTGGAAACTTATATGTATTTTCTTGCTGTCTTGCCAGTACTGTCAAATGTAAACGTACTGTTAGTAAACTGTGATGAAGATATCTACCCAACTCTAAGAAAAATATTTAAAATTTTCGCTTCAATGCTCGTCAGTAAAGCTACGAGCAGGAGGTCATTTCCTACCCTTCGTCGAATAAAAACATGGCTCGGATCAACAATGACAGAAGATAGACTGTACTGTCTAAATTTGCTTCACAAGGAAATCATAAACTGCTTATTTAAAAATTTTAACGTATATTGAACTGATCTTATATTTTATTTAACCTTTTTGTTGAGTTTTTTTTTTAATATAATATACACATTAGGGTCATGACCTTTTTTGGACAAAATTTCTTCATCCCACCACGCGATGGGCAATTTAGTATTGATAATAAACATAATTTTTTATGCCATTTTGGCCAAAAAAGTTTCCGCACCAAATGCAATTTCTAAAACTCTTCAAAAAAAATTTTTTTTTTAATTTCCATTCACATTATATATGGTACATTTATTGTTTATATATGTTATATATTTTAGCCCCCATGTTCATAAATGATTATAAAATTTAATAAATGTTTATTATGGAAAATTTTCATAGAAAATTTGGTTGAATACAGGCATAAATAAATAAAATAAGCAACTGTATAACAAAAACGTAAAGCTATTTTTTGGTTTAATGAAATATATTTTAAGTTTAAAGTGCGAGTTGATTCACATAATGGAAAAATATCTTGTGCAACTTTAATAGCTCGTTCCGCGTATATATTACTACGCTGCTGAAAATTATCACTGTTTCATATAACCGCCAAACAACTCATCTATCACAACATTTATCTTTTGCCATTAAAATTTAGTTATTTAATAAACCCCGAAATAGAGTCGCGATTTGGTAAGATCTTGTTATATTCATGAAATTATTAAAAAATACTTAAAATTTTGTAATTAAATGTTAATTTTGTATAGTACGGAGAAAAATTGAAATTCAAAACTTTATCGCAGTTGGTGCGGAGACTTTCTTCACGATCGCGAAAATGTAATACATCATTTCTTAATATTTTTTCACGGTCTATACGGCTATGTTATGCAGAATTTGATATTCGCAAAAATTGCAAACAGTACTTACCCTAATACACATATTGTTTTTAATAAACTTTTAAAAACAAATTTTTTACTTTTTTGTATCATACAAAATTCCCCCCCCCCCCTAAGGCTCAAGCTGGATCCGCGCCTGATTGGCATCCTATGTGGGGTACCTATTCCACTGCCCCTAGCGAAATAAAAGGGTAGCCTATTTTTTTAGGGCTTACGTAATGCTACAGGAAAATCGGTGAGTAGTTTAGGAGTCTATAAGCCAACAAACAAACTTTTTTCATTTTTATATTTATATATAGATGAAAACCCAATTTTAAATATAAATTGATATTTAAATAAATTAGTGAAATCGGTCATTAGTATCTCTGACAATGATCGAGTTTTAATTAACAAATCAGATGATTAAAACTAGGTTCTTATTAAGAATTTTATTAATAACACTGTGCTAGTTGCAAAATTAGACAAGCCGGGCACATGGCGTTTTAGCATAATTCGGGTACGCTGAATCCTTGTTTTCGAGATATACCGTTATTTCGAAAATGGAGGAGGTTGCACAACATATATTCGCGCAACTCAAAAGCGGTTTAGTTTATTGCAATTACTAAGAAAACCGAAATTCCGCAATAAAATTTCCTGTAAGAAAATTTAAGAATTTCAACCATACGCATATGGAGGTTTTATAAAATTCAAATATATGACCAATCCCACTTTATTTATTTCTTACATACCTGCCATCTCCATTCCTTAAGGGGGCTCCCATACAAAATGTTCAATGCAGACTAGAGATATATTGAAGAAAAAGTCCCATAAATGCCCAGGAGGTTCCCCTAGTGATAAAAAATGTATGGCCGACCTCATTTAGTTTTTTGTCTTTAACATTTTCTCGAGACATACTTTCCCCTTATCTCCACTTCTTAGGGGGGCTCCCATACAAATATTGCATTTTATGAAATTCTTAAATTAATTAAAATGTGAATAAAATCAAAAGTTGTAAACAGATTTTAATCATTTATGCCTTGTTTTCTTTGCAGCTTCGTTTTTATATGTATGTCTCTAAAATTTTTTTATTAATTTTTAAAAACAAAAATTTCGAAATTTTTGATAAAAAAAAATTATTGTTTTTCAAAAAAAAAATTATGTTTCTTAAACGACTGCTCATATTAATAAAAAAAATGCGGAATTTCGGTTTTTTAGTCATTTCAATAAACTAACCCGTTTTCCATTTTCAAAACAACGGTAAATCTCGAAAACAAAAGCTAACCTGAAAAAACGGTGGGCACCATTGGATTCAGCGTACCCGAATTATGCTTAAACGCCATGTGCCCGGCTTGTCTAATTTTGCGATATTAATAAAAAAAATTGTTTCTAAGGAAAAAAATGCCCAAAGAAAAAATATCAAAAAATAATCTTTTAAATAAGTGTGTTTTTGAGTCTTCAAAATAGAGGGGAAAGTACTTTTTTGCAAAGTTTACAAAAAGGTGTTTCATTTAAAAATTTCAAGTAAATCAGCACCTTCAAAGCCAGAAACACAAAGATTTATGATTTATGAAAACGTTTCGCAAACTTTAATTTCAAGAAAATCAACTTTTGGGGATAAGACTAGCAAATTTAGTTTTGAATTGTATGATGCTCAGTACCCATGTTCTGTAACTATAGTGAGAACTTCTCGCGTCGAAAAGATGTGACACAAAATATTCCATCGTTTCTCGAAAAGTGAGGAAAAAGTGTGTCTGTAACTCATGTCGAAAACTATCAAAAGAGATTACGTCGTTACGTTATAAATGTCATAACATTGCACTCGAAGCCGATGTGACATTGCAGACATTGAAAACGCCAGTAACAAATAACGTTGACGGCGACCAAAATTTACTAAAATTGAAAATTTTTCAACGACGGCGGCGAAATTAGAACCGTCGGCTTTACCAAATAATGTAAAGTGCGACTTTAATGTTTGTCGTTTGCAAACGATTTAAAAACATTCGTATATTTTATATAAATGTTAAAAGCAAAATAATTAAACAATAAAAAAATGTGCCAAGAACAAAATATTATTATTATTATTCTTTGTATTTTGCATTTTTAAGTGTTTTTTGGTGTTACAAGTTTTTCTCGCCCCGTTTTTATACGTGAGTTTATTTGACAGTTCAAAGCGGAAACTTTTCGCACAAAAATGTTACAGACACACTTTTTCTGAAATTTGGCGAGTAATTTCCTTACGTGACAGCTAGTACTCGCCAAAAAAAGTTGCAGATACAGTTTAGTGAGAAAAACAGCTGTTTGTTTCAATATATGGCATTTCTGTTTCATTTCACACATTTCAATCGAAAAGTTTACTGACGCGAGAGTTACAGAACATGGGCACTGGTGTCTGCAGATATACCTCTATATTAGCTAATCAACCAAAATTATAGAATTTTTTTAAACAAATATAACAATTAAACCATTCCTACGGAAACAACCCTTATAAAAACTTATATCGCCAAGTTGTACACTATACAACTATGTGACATTGTTGAAAGAATTAAGTGACATAATTTGTGGCTGTCTATTGACGAAGCAATGGACACTGAAGGACGTTTCGTTGTCTACGTAATTGGGATCTTGAATGCAGAAGAAGATCTTGAATGCAGAAGAAGAACAGAGTAAACACAAATTTTTTTTAAATATTGTAAAGTTTGAAAAGGTGGATCATGCTTCAATAGCTCGAACTTTCAAAGATTCAATTTCTCTTTTAGAATCCTTTAATAAAAACTAAATTTTGCTCTACTTGACCTTTTTTTTAAGATATCTTACTCAAAAATGTTACATGTCACATGCTAAGCTCATGCCATGCATGAAAGATTTTAAAGTCTCCTTTGCGTTTCAAGATGGGGTACCTGGTTGCAGGCAGTTGAGTATTATGCCAAAAATTTTGAAGAATTTAAAGATGTGGTAAATAATTTTAACGAAAATAATGCAGTCGCGATAAAAAAGTGAACAATATTTTAAATGTACCTAATATAAAGGCTCAATTAGAATTTATACACTCAAACAATGGGTTTCTAGTCGAGACAATAACGGAACTTCAATGGTTTAAATCATTAAAATAAGAAAAGTAGAAGGTCAAATCGGCGAAAAAATAAAAGCCAAAATTTATGCAGTTTTAAAAAAGAATGCCGGTTTTAAAAAAGTTAAAGAAATTGGTAATATTTTTAATTTACCTTTCAGTAAAGAAAAAATTGTAGACAATGAATATTCTACAAAGGAGTTGACCACTTTTAAATGTCCACCTATTACATCCGTTGATGTCGAACGAACACTTTCAATGCTTAAAACTGTTTTAAGTTAAGACCAAATAGAATGAGTTTTACATTTGATAACTTAAAAAAAAAACTTATTTATTTATATATGTAAATATATCTTTATCTACTACTACTTTTTAAACTATGTTTTAAGTTTTTAAAACTGAATGAAATGTATTTATGTTTTTTTTTTGTTAAATATGGTTAAATAAATATATTTTTAATGCATATTTTTTACTTTTATTTTTGCATATTTTACGATTTTTAGTACATGTTTTATGCGCATATTTTGCGATTTTAAGTGCATGAACTTCCTTGCCCTGCTAGTCACAAAGCCTGTCCCTGCCAGGCATAAAAATCTTTTAGATAAAAACTAACATAGTAACGCTCATAAAAGAAATTAAACAAAAAATTATTACTCAATGTTTTAATACATTTAATAGGTATATGAAGAAAACATATGTAAAAAATAACAATATGTAAAAAATAACAATAAGTAAGTAACTAAATTATAATACTTCTTTAAAAACAAAATTTTTTGAAAATACTGAGGAGCAACCCTTTTTTAACATACCTTGTTTTCCATCTACATGCATTACTTTTACCATAACATCATCTTTTTCTCATTCTTGAGAAAGCAACGTACAATTGTCCATGACTAAAAACTGGTTTGGGTAAATATATCCCCACCTTCTCTTATGTTTGACCAAGAGCTTTATTGATGATGATGGAAAACGCCAACCTTATAGGAAACTTTCTCCTACGCAAAATAAATGGTAGGTCGGGATTTATGGGAGCCAAATCAATCCAAATCAATTGTGTAACTTGCAGTCTTGTGTCATTGCATAGCCCTCTTTTAGTGTTTAAACTCCTCAGAAGCATGATAATGGCTCCCACCTTGACTTGCAACTTATGAGGAGGCATTCCAGATGGCGATAGACTCCACCGGATAATTTTCCCGTTCAGCTATGCTATTACTCTTCACCGTGTCAACGCTCAAAAATGTAAAACATTCACCCTCTAAAAGACTTAGTACTTCTTCATTAATTTGGAATACTTCATCATTCTTAGGGCATAAAATGGCAAATTTACAATACTTTTCTTCATCTGACGGCTTAAAAGATTCACCGAATATATTTTTAACGATTGAGTTTTCAGCCAGCATTTTGTTTGGTAATGCAATAATGTCCTCTACAAATTCCGAACTGAGTAATACTCTGTAAATAACAGTTACTTTCTCTTAGAATATGATTGTTCTTTAAATCACTTTACAAACAAATCTCGAAAATCAAAACAAAACCCCAATATTTTTGTTAGAAATTATGTATGTGATACAAAAAGACTATCTCTACTTTTCAACAGCAATATTAATATCTGATTCCACTTGTAATATCGAAAATATAAAAATTCTTTAAAAAATACAAAATGCAAAATTGAGGGTTTTATGATGAAATAAGCCACATGTACAGCCCGGAGACCGAAAATTAGGAATCTGACAATGCTATGATCTTCCTCAGACAGAGGGCTTTAAATATAAAAAGTGTCATTAGGAAAACGAAAAAGATTCCTGCAAAAAATATTAGATAAAGTGAATGATTTATTCAATGACCACGCCCACAGACCGAAAATCAAAAATCGGGCTCCGTCTTGCACCAGTGGAGCAAATGAACTTTAAGAATGCCAAATTGCATCTTTCTGCGACGTCAGACGGCTTCAGAAAGCCGCGGAAAGAGAACCGGACATACATCCAGACAAACAACGAAATTATATATGCATATAGAATATAGATGTAAATATTGGGTCATACGAACTGTGCCTAAAATTTTTGGATCAAAATTTTTTTTGCATAGCAATATTATATGAACATGAAGAAGCCTATAAAAAAAAGTATTAATAATATTTCGTCACCTAAAACGCAAAAGGCCCCAACTAACCAACAATTAAAAAAAATTGTTCTTTCATTGATTGTGATATTCACAAAAAAATTTGGAATCTTTCAACCAAAATTTCCACCACCTGGATAACTATCTTGCCGCGATGTGGTGGCTTAAATGCTGTCTGTAGTGAATGTCTTGTAACTTGAGTCGGCAAATTCTAGCCGGGACAAGTTGGAAGGTATATGCTTTAAGGCCAGCATGACTAAGGGTTATCCATCCTCCCATCCCCCATCCCATTACCTATGATCCTATCTACCCCCCTTTATTTCCCATTTCCCCCACTTTAAAGGTCAAGGTGGTTGATAGCAGTGCCGAGGACCTGAATGGCTGGTTAGTGGATAAAGAAACTGGTCGCGAACAGCTTCCCTCTGGCGCCGATGGCAAGGGTCAGTTGTAACTTTAGCCTAGTCCGTGCAAGCCGTCAGTGCGCGAGACGGTCCTTTTCTTTACGGCTTACTCGTGGGACCAAAAAACTGGACAAATTTAATGAAAAAACCAAGGACGCGAATTAAGTAATTTAATTAAAATACAATATTTTATAATATGTATAAAAAATATAATATTTTGTTCTTTATTGTTCAAAATATATTTCAAAACTAAACTTAAAATTTTTATACAAATGAACATTATTTCAAAGAAAGAAAATTTATAAAATTAATATTGATATATAAAAATTATATAGTATGTATATATACAGTATAATAACAAAGATATTGGGTTTAGTTACATATACGTAACTCGCGACTCTAAGGGGAATCTCTGACAGGGAATATCTTTGACAACTCGGCAGTTTCGGTGTCAGATCCAGACGCCGATTGGCTGAGTATCTACAGAGATATTCTTGAGCAGGAAGGTCAGTTATTGACAGAACTGACAGAGACAAGCGGAACGAACGACCCCCCTGTTGGTTCCCCGTCTCGAACAGGGGTCTCGGAAAGACTCGATGGTCTAGCTCTGGGATCTGATGATGAGCATGAAATTACAATAATTTCAGCTCATGACCAGGACCATAGGGCCGGGTCATCGGCTCCTGAGGTCACACTCGAGATAGGGAGCGAAATAGTGGGTGGATCAAAACCCATTGTTCGGCAGGAAAATCGGGTGATCACCGACAGAGCTCTGCTAAGGCCCCCAATAAAGGGGTATTTAAGAGAGTTAGGTCCGGTGATGACCAGAAATCCCCAGCGGCCAAAAGGAAGGATCCCCGAAAGGAGATCACTAAGAGGGCTGGTTCCAGAGAGGAACAACCCTCTACGTCAAAGAAGATAAGGGAGTCGTCAGGTAAGGACGGTATTCTAGCAGCTGTCATTGATCGTATGGATCCCGATGGAAGGATCAGTGTCGAGAAATGGCAGGTGCTAGAAAACAAACTACTCGACGAAATCTTTAGCGTCAAAGGAAGGCCGGACGAAGTATCGTTCAAAGGGGCTGACTGGATAAGAGGTGTCAAAACTGTCAGTTGCGGCAATCTAAAAACCTTTAAGTTTTTAAAGGCTGCAATCGGCAGGTGTGGCATCGCTTATCCTGAAGCCAGATTGGACGTCATACTCGCGTCTGAGTTGCCATTAAGGCCGGTGGTCACTGTATGGATTCCTCCACCTATAAAACCGGTGGAGGTCATACTGGGGTTACTGGCCAATCAGAACAATGGGCTCTTTACAGGCCAGTGGAAGATGATAGCTTCACTGGGTTGTAAGGAGAACCAAGGAAGAGATTTCAGGTTCGCGGTAGACCGGGAATCTCTGGAAAACTGAAATCAATGGGAGGGGTTGCTATATTCGGGTTAGGGTCTATCAGATTTAGGTTTCCTAAAAATGATAAACCCTAAGAGGCTGAGAGTGGTGCAGATAAACTTGCACCACTGTGAAGCGGCCTCAACCGAATTAGTAATCCACCTCATTGATAACAATGTGGACGTGGCTTTAATCCAAGAGCCCTGGATTAACAAAACCGGGTAGTTGGATTAAAGATCACGGGGTATACCTTGTTCGTATCCCGCTCTGATGAGAAGGTACGGACTTGTATACTGGCGAGAACTGAACATAAATTTATGATTTCTCATTTTTTCAGTAATGGAGACCTCACGGTTGTGACAGGGGAAGCCAAGGACAAAACGGTTCTGGCACTAGCATCGGCATACTTGCCATATGAAGCTGCCGATCCACCTGGTGAAAAAGTGCGAGAGTTGGTGGAGCACTCGGGCAGAAGCGGCTCGAGGCTGGTACTGGGATGTGACGCCAATGCACACCATTCCCAATGGGGTAGTGCCGACATCAACAAAAGAGGTGAGTCTATGTTTGATTTTATTATTGCCAGCAATCTTTTTATCTGTAACAGGGGGAATACGCCAACGTTCAGAACTAGGGATAGAGAGGCAGTGATAGATATAACATTGACGAACTGTAGGGAATTAGTAGAGGACTGGAGGGTGGCTTTGGATTTGTCCTTCTCTGACCATAGTCGTCTGTCCTTTAGTCTAATGTTTGAGAGGTCGAAAAGGTGTCCATATAGGAATCCTAGAAGGACGGATTGGGATTCATTTTCGGGACTAGTGCAACGGAATCTTAGGGTTACACGGAACTGGTGTCGACTCCGGGCGGTGTGGAGCAACTGGTAAACACCTTCACGGGGGTATTGACCAGTAGCTATGAGCGATCCTGTCCGTTGAATTATCCGGGCAGGCGTACACAGCCAAGATGGTGGACAGAAGAGTTGAAAACTCAAAGGTCCACCGTCAGAAGGCTGTTCAATAGGGCGAAGTATACGCGCAAGGATGAGGATTGGAGTAACTTCAGGTTGAGTTACGGGAGGTATAAGGGAGATATTAGAAGGGCGAAAAGGGACTCGTGGATTAAATTTAGCGAGTCAGTTGAATCCGTGAATGAGATGTCTAGATTCAGAAGAATTTTATCTAAGGACCCTGTAGTCCCTGGATTTATTCAGAGATCGGACGGCTCATGGACGGAATCTGGCTCTGAATCTCTCTGTCTGCTTATGGAGACTCACTTTCCGGGGTGTGTGGATCCTGGGTCGGGGGAACAGGCTGCATGTGGTGACCCCTTCTCTGGTTCGGGCTCAGGCGGTGAGGAAAGGGAGACGGTGGGGGATATGATTACCTTGGAGAAGGTAACATGGGCGGTAAATACCTTTGGGTCCTACAAATCGGCGGGGCCAGATGGTATATTTCCGGCGATGTTACAGAATATCGGGAAATCATCACTCCTGTTGTTGGTGGAACTGTTTAGGGTATGTGTGCTGAACGGGTACATTCCTAGGAGGTGGAGGGAGGTTAGGGTAGTTTTTATTCCCAAGGCGGGTAGAACCGGTCACTCTAAACCCAAGGATTTTAGACCAATCAGCTTGTCGTCTTTTTTCTTGAAGACGTTGGAAAGACTGATTGATCTACATCTGAGGACGCAGATTGACGCCGGCATCGTCAGCGGCGCTCAACACGCCTACCTTAAAGGTAGATCTGTTGAGAGTGCGTTGCATGATGTGGTTGGTTATGTAGAGCGGGGTTTGCGAACCAGGGAATACACCCTGGCGGCATTCCTTGACATAGAGGGCGCCTTTAACAATTTGAGGATATAGGCCATAAGGCAAGCACTAGTTGACCTTAGGGTTCCGTTGTTCTTGGTCGAATGGATAACTATGATGCTTAGCAGCAGAGTTATTCACTCGGACTGGGGAAACGAACGCTTAAGGAAATCAGTGACTAGGGGGACCCCACAGGGGGGAGTTCTCTCTCCCTTATTGTGGCTCTTGGCCGTCAATGTCGTTCTGAGACGTTTTGACAGAATGGGTCAGAAGGCCGTGGCCTACGCGGGTGATGTGGTGATATTGGTGTCGGGCAAGTTTCTGCCGACAATTAGCGACATCATGCAAGGGGCGCTGGGCGAACTGGCGGCATGGGCAAGTGACAAGGGACTGGGAGTTAATCCGGAGAAGACGGAGTTGGTTCTTTTCACTAGGAGGTACAAGGTGGAGGAGTTTAGACTGCCGGTACTGGGAGAAGTGGAGCTTGGACTATCTGATAGTGCTAAGTATCTGGGGGTTTTTCTGGACAGCAAGCTGTCATGGGGTAGGAATACTCAGGAGAGACTCAAAAGGGGTCTCAATGCCTACTATGCTTGCAGATCATCGATAGGTAGGAGCTGGGGACTCCGGCCGTCAGTGGTGGGATGGCTGTACACCTCGGTGGTTAGACCCATTCTTACGTATGGATGTTGTGTTTGGTGGGAGTCATTGAGATTGGCAAGTCGTAGAAACCTTCTTTCTAAGGCTCAGAGGTGTGCTTCAATTGGCATGACAGGTGCCATGAGAAGTACTCCTCAGGCTGCCCTGGATGTCATTCTACATCTTCTGCCTATTGAGCAGTATGTGATGGGAATGGCGGCCAGGAGCATTCTTAGACTGAGGGAGTTAGGACTGACGAGGAATGACACTCAGGGTCACTCACGGATCCTGGGAGAGATTGAGGCTGGTGGCTATTGCCTGGGACCGTCGGGATCCACTGATTATGTTAGCACCAGAGTGGATTTTGGTCGGTTGCCAGAGGTAATAATGCCCTCGGGCAGGAGCAGATTATTTGGTGGATTTGCTATTTTCACTGATGGCTCGAAGATGAGAGGCACGGGTGCAGGGGTCTACATTGAGGATCTGAACATAAGAAGGTCATATAGGCTTCCTGACGACTGCAGTGTTTTTCAGGCGGAGGTTCTGGGGGTCTGGAGGGCCGTGGAACTGACGAGGGACAACATTGATAGGGGCTCGGAGGTCACTGTATGTGTGGACAGCCAGGCGGCTCTTATGGCCGTAAGGGGCTGTTATGTGAACTCCAGGCTGGTTGATGATTGTAGGAGGGCTCGTAGGGGAGCCTTAGGGGAGTATTTGCTAAGGTTGTGCTGGGTGCCGGGTCATTGCGACATAGGCGGCAATGAGATTGCTGATGAGTTGGCAAGACAGGGCTCAGAGATGGAGGATCCTGACTGTGTGGAGGCGGTTAGGCCTCCATTGGGCTTCTATTTTGGTAGAATTAGGGAATGGATACTGAGCGTGACCAATCGGGCCTGGGGGAGCCGAACGGACTGTCGGGTATCGCGGACACTGTGGTCGGTGTCGCAGTTGGGCAGGAGCAGGGTCTGCGTTAGGACCATGATAGGAATTATCACGGGCCACTGTATGATAGGCAGGATGGCGGTGAGGATGGGATCCGACTTATCGGATATATGCAGGTTGTGCGAAGACCCTGAGGAGTTGGAGTCAGTTGAGCACTTTCTGTGCCACTGTCCCAGATTGCAGGGTAGCAGGTTGAGGTGGCTGGGCAGTAGATTCCTGGGCGAATTAGGGGATGTCTCGGGTTGCGGACTCGAGAATCTGATAGAATTCGTAATGGGGATGGCCTGGCTGCGCGAGGGGAGACTGGGTGCTAACCGCACGTAGGGCGGATTTGGGATTTCTCTCGGGGTTGGTCCTTTACCTTCTTTTCTTTCCTTTCTTTTCTACCTATCTTTCGGATCTGTCTTGTGCTTTCGCTGCTTATTTCACCTACTTTATGCCTTCTTGGCTATCTCTAATTAAGGCGTCACAATGGACCATATTGGTCTCTGGGTGAAGGTGTGAAGGAGACTTCACACCGGCCTTTCTACCTACCTACCTACCTACCAAAATTTGCGAAGAAGAGACGGACAACCGAATTTGAATTGAAGTTCGCTTTTCATTTTCCGAAAGTTTCAAAAAATATTTTTTACTAAAAATCTTGCTTTAGATATATGTATATCGATCGATCTTTTGATATATAAGGAGAAACCATAGGTCATATGACAGTCCAAAAACTCAGGTTTTTATACAATTTTTGATCTTTTTTGTTCGGGAGGTACCACGCCCACTTCTCCAATCCCGCCCACATTTTGTGGGATGCTTTATATGGATTATCTTAATGTTTGTACCTAATTTTCAAACTTTGGCTCTTGCCGTTCTGAAGATATACAGAAAATAAGAAAATACAACAACAACAAGGGATTTTTGGAAAAAATTAGAGGTAGTCGTGGTTTTTTGCCAATATCTCCCTTATTATTGGACCAAATCTGGCTGAATTTCAATAGCAAACTTAAACGGGGTATATGTGACATAAATATATGACAACCTAGTCACCATAATTTTTCGGGTCTTCGGAAAACCCATTTCAACGTACACAAGGACAGACGGACAACCGGATTTGAACTTCGCTTTTCATAAGCACCCAGAATATATATACTTTATAGGGTGTAGAATCAATATTGTGGAACTTACAAACGGAATGACAAAGTTATATATACCCTCTTACCCTCGGTGAAGGGTATAAAAAGTTACTTTTTTAGATAAAAAATGCAAAAAATCTACTTTTTCAAAATATTGACTTCAAATGCATATAATTTCTTTATTAAAAAAGATTATTTTCGAAATTTGCATTTACAAAAAAATTTCAAAAAAATCATGATAAGTTGAGTCTCATACAAATTTGCAAAATAATAGAGCAAGGTAGATCAAAAATAGGAAGTTTTCATTTTCAAAGTCGAATACATCCTAAATTTTAATTTTTGTAATGCTCGAGGTGCCCTACTTTGGGAACCTATGGTAAGTCTAGGCCAATTCCAAAACTTAAACTCGACTACAACTCTTTAATTGTCACCTCAAATCGAATTAACCGTTTACAAAATTTATAATTATTTGCAAATTTTTCCATCAACCCTTTTTGTGCTGTAACAACTCTGGTTAAAAAAAATCGTTCAACGTTATAGTAATATTTTGTCTTTCCCTTGTACTTAGAATCACTTTCTATCTAACGATGTCCGTCCTGCTGGCTGTCTATTTAACCTTGTGCAATTTTGAAGATAATTTAATGAAATTTGGTACATAGTTTCTAATTATCACAAGGGCAAATCGGTCCATAATTTCATATAGCCCACATACAAGCTGCTTTCCAGAATAGGGCTTTATGCCCCCTATTAAACCAATTTTAATGAAATTTGAAATAGATCCCTTTTCATATAGCCATACACTATCGAAAATTTGTTTTTAAATACTGTGGTGTTGGGTATCATATGGTCGGGCTTGACCGACTATACTTTCTTACTTGATTTTTATGTTACTCTGTCTTAGCGTTACTATAACGTACTTTTTATGTTGCTGTATATATTTTTTGTGTTTAGTATTAAGCCTTTTTATCAACGTATTTTATTATTTGCTTGTTTAAATTATTTTCTCTCGAAAATTCCATAGCTGTTTTCTAACGATTAAATTCATCAGTCACACAGTTTTAGCTATTAAGAATTTCTCTGTATATATTGGAATGAAAGTGATTAACGGAACCAAATTTTGTTAATTTCTACAAATTTCGGGTTTTTACATGAAGTTGGTTTCCGAAGTGAATTAATTATGGACACCGTAAGAAAAATTACCATGGAAAGTTAAAACAAAATTTTAATCAGTTTAATTAAAAAATGAAGGATTTTCGGTACTAAAAGATATTGGGGATATTTTGGAAGGCAAGCGGAGTTGTGAGTACAATCGTAGAGATCAAATACTCAATTTTGAATATGCTCCCTTAACAACTGTAGACGTAGTAAGATCTTTTTCTATGTACAAGAACGTGAAGACAGAAACGAAACGAATAAAGTGGAAAATAAACAATAAATTTAAATTGTTTTTTTTTTAATTTTAACAGCTTATTTTCATGTTTTTAAACGTTTTTTAAGAGCTTAAAACCAGTGTTTAACAATCTGAAGTCGAAGCCAAAAACTGTCGAACAAAAAACGAAAATGTGTTTACAACTTTTCGATTTTGAGTTTGTTTGACAGCGACTGTTTACATTCAATGAATCAGAAGTAAAAGCAACAGTTTTTTTTGCCAATGACAAATGAAAGAGTGGAAGAAATGACAGTTTTTCCACTTTGACTGCAGTTTTTTAAACGCTGTTTAAAACTGTTTTTAGTGCTTTTTTTGATTGCAATAATGATTACTAATGCCTGTATTCATAAAAATATTTTAAATTTAATAGATTTTCAAAACATAATTTTTCTTAAAAAGCGTTTCTTAAATTTAACAATTGTTTATGAATAAGGGGTGTAATTGTTTTAATAAAAATTGGTGTTACTTAAATAAAAGTCTCAAATAGTTTTCATTATAGGTAGTTAATTTTTAATTATTACTCTTGTATTCAATTTCACCAAGTTCAGTTATAATTAACTATAAGTTGACTGTCAAAAACATATTGTTAACTGGGAGTTAAAGTAGTGGTTAGTTTAAGCTGAACTTGGTGAAATTGGTCGTAACAGTTATTGAAAAAATCGGTTTTTTCGCTGTTGTAAAATTGTGATTTCATAGATAGCATTATTTAAATATGTGATATATGTAAAACATTGCATTTTCATTTGAAGTTTTATTTTTCAAGTACGTATTTTAACAAACTAAAAAAATGTATGCCATAAAACTCATTTATTATTCTTTAGTTTCTTCCTTATTCCGCACAATGTCGTTTTTATCGTCTTTAGATAATGCCTCTTTAGTATAGACATTTAATATATTTACAAAATCATTTTGGTGGACTTCTAAATTCTGAACCAAATTACTAGCTGATGTATTAAGTGTATGTACCAGTTCAGCTTGAGCTGATTGCAAATTTGCTAACTTGGCATAATTTATAAATTCATTTCGACTTAGTAAAGTATTGTCCACAATACCAGCCAATAATAACATCTGCGGTATTTTGCGGGTAAGTTTTAGTAGTTGAGAAACCTTTTGTTCCGATGAAAATACTATGCACTGTTGTGAATCAAATAACGGAAGAATAGCTTCATAACGGGAGCCCTCAACAGCTTTTCGCATTATTTTAGAGCCATACATTTTCAATTGCATATTTTGTTTATGCATTTGGACTCGTGCATCGAAGAAATCATCAGACTTGATCGAATTTAAATGAAATATTGCCACCATTTGTGAATAATCCAACCAATTGCGAACTTCACGAGCAATGATATCATTGTAAGGATTTTCAATCACATTGCGTATGCGTTTTTCAAAACAGTTACTTGTTTTTGGTGGTTCCGGATAACGGGGTGTTGTTACCGCAATAACACGGGCTCGTTCATAATGTGGCTTTTGGGGACGTTGTATATTTATTTTACCTCTATAACGTTGAAACTGCAGCAACGGGGAAAGTTTAATTTGTTTAAAAAGTTCTACAGCCGGTGGACAAAAAAAATGTGGTTATACAACTAAAAATTCCATATTTCAAACAATAAACTTTCCTACCAATTTTTATTAACTGCGACATACTTAAAGTAAATTTTTTTGAAAATTTCACGTTAAATTGATAGAAAATTTTATTAGTTTTTTTATTTTCTTAAAATTTAATTCAACATTTTCTAACTTGCTCGTGTTTTCTTCTGATTTTTGTTTTTTTGCTCCAAGCTAAATGTCAAAAACATATGTTTACTGATTGATATTGGTAATAATTCACAATATAATTTTATTTTGTATCATTCACAATTATGTTATTAACCTTCGCGTTCTCAGAAAACAGTCATTACTTATTGAAATTTTAATTTAACAGATTCACTTATGTATTGTAACGGTACTTTTTAAAACTTTCTTTCTTCTGTTCTTACTTTTTTCTATCTCTTCTTTATTAACCCTTTATGAGATATCTGTGAAAATGCATTTATTTTGTATATATCGTCGGTTGGTTACTGGTTTGCCGCACGGAAAAAAATGTTTTTCTAGAAAAACGATAACTAATGTTTGGATTAATTGTAAATATAAGCTGCACGATAGGTTTTTTTTTGCCAAAAAAAAAACCTTATAACTTTTTGAACAATATATAAAAACATATTAAGAGCCAACAAAAATTATTCAACCCTGTTCTGTGCTTCAATAACCATTTATTACACTAATATTTTTGAATGTCTTTCAAATAGGTCAAAGTATCTGTTAAAGCAAACACAAAATAGAAACCACAAAGTGTATTGTTGGGGAGTTCCTGGTTTGCCGCACGGAACAAAAATTTGTTAATCTACATTCTTTGAATAGAACATGCAGCATAACAATTACGAGTAATATTTTTTACTTTTCCATTGAAAATTTGATTCATAGTACAACAAGTGACGAATAAAGCAAAACAATGTTTAGAGAACTGTGATATATATCTCTTAATATATTTATCAAAAAATGGATTAAAGATTTGAAAAGGGAATTATTTGTTAAATAAAATTGAATTATAACAATTAGTGTTGTGGTTATTTTGTTGAACTATTTATGGTTTTTAATTCAACTTTTAAAAATTTATACCCACACCACAATAGCGGAGAGGGTATTATGCATTTGTGCTGATGTGTGTAACGCCTTAAAATAGTGGTTCTAGACCCACCTTAATGTATACCGATCTACTCAGAATCACTTTCTGAGTCGAACTAACGATTTCCGTCCGGCTGGCTGGCTGGCTGTCCATGTAACCTTGTGCGCAAAGTACAGGTCGCAATTATGGAGATAATTTGATAAATTTGGGTCATAGGTTCTTATTGGCACAAGGACCAAGCCTATTGAAAATGGGCCGAATCGTAGGACCATGAGGGAAGATAGGGGGAAATTTCTTCATCTCAGAAACTATCAAACCTATTTTAATGAAATTTAAAACATAGATAGAACCATATCTATATGGACACAAAATGTATAAATTTTTAAAAAAATCGGACCACGAGGGGAGATAGGGGCAATTTCTGCCTCTCAAACCGATTTTAATTAAATTTAAAACATAGATAGATCCATATCTATAGGGACACATTAGCTATACAGTTTTTAAAAAATAGGACCACAAGGGGAGTCAGGGGGCAATTTCTGCCTCTCACAAACTTTCAAACCGATTTTCATGAAGTTTATAAACATAGATAAACCCATATTTACATGGACACATAAGCATGATGTGTGTTTATATACTGTAGTGTAGGGTATCATATGGTCGGGCTTGACCGACTATACTTTCTTACTTGTTTTTTTAATAACATTGTAAAATAAAGTTCAGTTAATACTCTTAAAGTTATCGAAAAAAGAAGTTTTTTCACTCTCCTGTAAAATTGTGATTTTGCTGATAGCACTATTTGAAAAATTACCCTCGATATATAGATTAATAATTTTTTGCCATTGTTATAAAAAATTTGATGATGTTTCTCATCAAAATATGATTTTTTTCGCCAAATGATTATTTTCTTCCCAAAGGATCTGGAAACGCTGTAGAAGCTGGCGGCACTAGCATACACTTTAAAATTCAAATGCTTTTCGTTTCATATGTACTTGCAATCATTTATTTTAATCAGGGACCGTAACAGTTACGACTTTTTTAAAAAAAGTCAAAATATAATAGTTATTTTTTGACTTTGATTCTTTCGATCAGAAATAAAAGTTAAAATTTTACTTTTATTTTTTAAGTCAAAAATAAAAGTTAAAATCTGACTTTTATTTTTTCGGTCAAAAATAAAAGTTAAAATTTTACTTTTATTTTTTAAGTCAAAAATAAAAGTTAAAATCTGACTTTTATTTTTTATGTAAACAATATAAGTTAAAATTTGACTCTAATTTTTTAAGTCAAAAATAAAAGTTAAAATTTGACTTTTATTTTTTAAGTCAGAAAAAAAATTGACTATGCCATAATAATAACAATGTAATGGAAATATAAGAAAAATAAGATCGATGACAATCAGTGTTGTTGTTTTGGTTATTTCTAACCAAAATTGGTTACATGGTTTCATTTTGGTTACATTTTTCTCCAAAGAAAAAAAAGAAGATATTTCTTTCATTGGAATTCTAATAATAGATCTAAAAGCTTTTCAACAACATTTTTAATAGATGAATGAAGAAGTAAAAGCATTGTTCATTGATTAGGCACAAAATGATACCCTTTTTGCAGTACTTCCTTTTTTACTTAAATTTCTAGCCAATAAACGTTTTTGTATACATATGTACTCTGTTATAATTTTTTTTCTTTTTGTTTTAATACAAATACATGTCGATACTTTCCCGTAAGAATGTATTAAGCGACACTTTTTTCGAAAATGACTTTTTGATGTGGAACTATACTAGAAGTTAAGCGCCACATTTTGGCCTAGGTTTCGCTGCCCTATCATGGATGCAAAGGAAACTAGAGTGAAAATAAAATTGTATCAACCGTCAAGTTTTCTCACTGGAATAATGTTGCACCCTGTAATTTTTATTATCCGCCAAAGAAATTATGCTAAGCCACATTTTAAAATATGTTTTGTATTCTGAAAATCGCTTTCCAAATATGTTTCTTTTAATAAAATCCGAAAAACAAATAACTAAATAAGACGTTTTTTTCGTTTCCTACACAATTTTAGAAATGTCGCTTAATACATTCTTACGGGAAGGTATCGATGTACTTATAATTCTAAAAATAAAAACTGTTAATATTTAATTAAAATTTTATTTAACTTTTTTAACATCTGCTTTCAATAGGAACAAAAGTCAAATTTAAACTTTTATTTCTGACTTAAAAAATAAAAGTCAAATTTGAACTTTAATTTTTGACTTAAAAATAAAAGTCAAATATTAACTTATATTTTTTACTTAAAAAATAAAAGTCATATTTTAACTTTTATTTTTGACTAAAAAAATAAAAGTCAAATTTTAACTTA
Source organism: Pollenia angustigena (assembly GCA_930367215.1). Taxonomy (NCBI): domain Eukaryota; kingdom Metazoa; phylum Arthropoda; class Insecta; order Diptera; family Polleniidae; genus Pollenia; species Pollenia angustigena. The sequence goes on along the minus strand of OV884057.1, from coordinate 178,145,932 downwards.
TATTTTTTACTTAAAAAATAAAAGGCAAATTTTAACTTTTATTTTTGACTTAAAAAATAAAAGTCAAATTTTAACTTTTATTTTTGACCAAAAAATATTGGTCAAAAAATAATTATTATAAAGTGACTTTTTGATAAAAGTCAAAAAAATTCAAGTCTTTTAAGTTTATTATTCCTTAGCATAACAGCATCAATATGCTGTATTCAAATATTAGACAAATTATATCCACCTGACTTTTTGATTTTTAATTTTAAAAATAACCAAAAAGTAATTTAAATTTTTGGGAATACATACAAAATCTTTTGAAATTAAAAATAACTGTTATTTTCGGTCCCTGATTTTAATAAAACTCGAGTACATTATTTTTTTATCTATTTATTTTATTTCAAAAACTTCATTCATATACATACATACACATGTACAAGTTTTTTTTATAACGTTTAAGTTAAAATATTAATATGTATGTATAAGCATAAGTATTAGCAAGTTCTTTATTTACTTCTTTTTTTTGCCCCTACAGACTTTTTTAAAGATTTTCTTTTATATATAGCCTTATCTGATTGAACATTTACTTCGTCAAATCTTGCATCTTTGTTTTCTTCATCTATATCGTCATGTGATGGACTACTTTTAGAACCAGAGTGTGAAGCAATGTCATCCTTTTTTTTATTTTCTTTGGTTTCGCCTTTCATTTCATGTCTGGCCGTATGTAATTTAAAATCCTTCAATCCTAATAGTTTTGAACTACACACCTCACAGGTATACCTAAAGCGATCTATTTCGTGGGTAGACATGTGTGTATTTAGACTAGCTTTGTTGGCTAAAATTTGATAGCATATTAAGCACATACTCTCGGGCCATTCATTGCGAGGATGATTTTTTTTCAAGTGTTCAGTTCTTTGATGAGCAGTCGTCAGAATTTCGCTACATATGGGACATTCAAATTTGCCTGGCGCAAAATGTTTTCGACGAAAATGTCCATATAGTACGCCTAAAGTATTAAAGCGAGTATAGCATAAGTTACATATAAATGATCTATACGGCATATGAGTAAGTTTGTGTTTTTGTTGCTGAGTAGAGCTAGTAACCAAAGTCATTTTACAGGTGGTGCATTTGAGAGATCCATCGGTGTCTTTAAAGTAGATATTTGAATTTTCAAAAAAATTATGTTGTGTTGTTATGTGGGTGTACCAGTTTTGTTGCGATGGCAAACCTTCATTGCATTCAGGACAAGCGTAAGTAATAAATTCGGCAAATTCATTAAGAACATGCGTTTTAATAGTGGGTTTACCTAACTCAGATATTTTCATAGTATTACATTCTTTAACCTGCTCTTTGTTAGGATAAAGTGAGACATTTTTATTAGAATTTTCATTTACTTTTTCCTTTAAAGGTTTGGCAAAATGTGTCAGGAAAAAATGGTTGTAACAAATCTTAAATTTTAGATACGACTTTTGGCATAATAAGCATTTAAAACTTTTTTCATTAAAGTGTGAATGCAAATGATTAAAACAATCATTTTTATCGTATTTTACAAACAGTTTTTTGCAAATTATACAAATCACTGACATATCAGGACTTTTTATAAAAAACTCTTCAAACATATTGTGCTCATCTTCGTAGTGTTTATAAACACTTTTAATTTCACTAAATATTTTGTCAGTGCATACGGTGCATTGTATATTTATCATAGATCGTGTATAATTATCATTATCATATTTTCTTCCCAAAAGTCTTCGAAAAAAATCTCTGTCCTCCTGATCCTGGCAACGCTTTAAAACGTGATTAAGGGCTGTTTTAAAGTTGTCTAAAGTTTGCGCACAGTGCAGACATTTATAAGGCTTGTAAGGCAAATGCTGAAAACGATGGGCATGTAAATGCTCTGGTGTATTGGCAACTAGTGTATGGCAAATTATACATTTTAATTTATGGCTTAAATTAGCTAATACTTTCATTTCTAAACCTTTAAGAGTGTCTATTTGATGTTCAGTTCTTAAATGGTGCTGCCATTTTAACATTTTCCCAAACTCCAGTTTACAAAATGGACACACATGTGCAATATATTCCTCAAACTCTTTTAAATTTTTTATTTTCCATCCTGTAGTTATATAGTTGTTAGGACTCTTATTATTATCATTTATCTGTTTTTGTTTTTTTCCATAGTAATATATCATTTTAGAGCACAAATGTCTGACCTTTGATTTATTGTGGTCAATTTTTTTGTCACAAAACTTACACGTCCAGAAGCAATCGTTTTTATGCTCTAGGAAATGTTTGAGAAGTTCTCGTATGTCATTTTTAAAATATAATCTATGACATTTAAGACACGACACGTACTCTTTATCCTCAAATATTTTTTGGTAATTTAGAACTTGCCACGAATTTAATTTGTGTTCTTCAATTAGATGCTGCAAGAAAAGTTCTTCCCCACTAAAAAGATCGTGGTGACACAAATAACAGTTGTAGAGAAATTTTTCCTGATATTCTTTTGGATGTCTATCCATAAAGTGATACATTAAATTATTAAGTTTATTGTAAGCATTACAGCAAAGAGGACACTTTAAATTTTTTTTAGAAAAACTAGACTTTTCAAATTCTTTTATAACTTCAGGATGCTCTTGCACAATATGTTTTTTTATGGATATTGTACGACTGGCAGTATAGTTGCATATAATGCATGTATTTAATTCCAATTTTCTACGCTCGGTGTGTTTTATTGAGTGAATATAGCGTGAAAATTGTGCCACAAATTCCTGTTTGCATATTTTACATATACCGCAGTTGTGACTTACAATGTCAAAATTAATATCAGCTGCTTTGATTAGCTCTAAGTGATTTGTTTCTATATGCTTACGCCATTGATTGTAACCATTTGATAAATTTCTACATGCTGGACATTCTCGTTTAATGTGAGTATTACCCAACCATTTTCTAAAAGAATATTCATAAGGAGCCTTGGAACTACTGGGGTTTTCATTATTTTTTTCTTGCTTTTCTAAATCTAAAGCATCATTTTTAAGATCATAATTATACTCTTGTGCTATATAATCCGGGTCATCTGAATCATTTCCATTTGTTTCATCTTTTTCACTTTCAGTATAATCATAATTTTCTTCATACTCGTCTTCCTCATAAACATCATCCTCACTTTCATCTAAATACTCTATTGTGTATTCTTCATGAAAAGTTTGATTTTTAATAAGTGACTCCTCATCCTGATCATAGTCATGTATTAACTCATGATAATATTCACTTTCCTCGTTCTCCAGTTTTATTGGCAGCCATTGGACATCACTTTCAATTATTAGTTCTTTTTCTTCTTTTATTTCAACATTGGTTATTAATTCAGTATTCTCTTCATCTTCAATTGGTTCCAACTTTATTTTTATATCCATTTTTTCGGTATATTATTTATATTTTGGTTACAAACAAATTTTGCACAACATTATACTTTGTGACAACATCCGAACCACATAAGCAGCGTTACCGTTGGTGCCACTAAAGTGGCAATTTGCCACTTTTTCGGCTGCTTGGATACTATTTGGCCACTTTTACAAAATGCACCCAAATGTGGTACTTTTTGTGATTCTTGCCACTTTTGTTATACTTTTTACGTTAGGAAAATATACTTTTTTCTTTCTGTTTTATTATAACTATATGTAATATATGCTAAGAAATTAGCGTCCTTGGTGGGTTCAAGTCTTTTCCAACCGCCGCAAAATGCTTTAGAAAATACACTTCTATAAGAATTTTTTCTTGTCATGCGTGGTAAGCTGAAAATCGGTTGAATAAACTTTCTATTAACCTGTTTTATTTAATATGAATAAGGGGGTAAAGATATCTCGCATATATATATTGGTCGTGAAGCAGAAACCGAACTATTGTGTACCGAAAACTTTTCTAAAATTTGTGTAATTGACATTAAAAATCAAAAATTGTGTAGAGAATTATAACAAGAATTGATATAAAAAACAAAAAGCTCAATATATTGATGTATTTAGACCCATTATTTATAGTGTCTAATGAAGATATAAACTATTTCGAATTAGTTTAGAGTTTAAAATTATTATAACTGACCCAGATGCATTTATACATAAATTTAAACTTCAAGAGAGTAAAGTAAATGACACGAATTATGAACACATCATTAAAATTTCGAATACTGAAACTTTTTGGCGTGAAATTGGAACATGTATTCAGAAGGAAAAGTACAAGAAATATATTAATATCAATATTTATTAAAAACACATTACATAAATATCTTCTATTCGCTGCAAAAATGTCATAATCCTAAAAACATGTTTTGGCAGAAAACAAGTTTAACGGGTTTGAATTACCAAAACATTAAAGTAAATATTTTATAAAAATTACTTCTCCAGAGAAATATTTACAAAATATTTATTTTAGTTTTTACAACAAATAAGTATGTATGTCTATTGTAAAACGATTAATTGTTTTTTAGTGCATATAATTACTATACAATGTTTTTTGTTATGTTTTTATACCATTTAAAATTATAATAAATAGAAAAAAAGTAAAAAATACATAATGTGGTGTAGTTATATTAATTTTAAAAGATGTGCTCATTTTTTAAAAATCCTCTTTTTGGTGCCACTTTTTTTGTAGATATCCCTTTTTTTTGGTACTTTTTTAAAATATCCGACGGCAACACTGCACATAAGAAAACTAAAAAAACTATAGGGATGGTTTTTTAGATAAACGAATCTGTTATCGATACAAAATTTGAGTTAGTTTAAGCGTTGCCACTGAAAAAATTTATATTTGTAATGTTTCAGCACATCATTAAGTGCCGGTTCACACACGTCAAGTTTGACTCTTCAAGTCCTGATCTTTTAGGAGAGAAGGGAAAAGAGAAGGCCATTTCTTTTCCCCTCTCTCCTAAAAACTCAAGACTTGACGAGTCAAACTTGACGTGTGTGAACCAGCACTAACTACCCGATCACACGGGCAATAAGTTAGGCAATTATTGCCGTGGCAACTATCAAATTCTATTGATAACACAAGATGTTAACGTGTGCCCGGTATGTGCAGTGCTCAAAAATAAACAGAGCATTATTAAGCGTTAGACTCATACATCCAGGAACGATTCGTAACTATTTTCATGAGCCGTACATTTTATGCTTCTATTCTTCGATAAAAAAACAGAACAATTGAAGTGATACTGTAGACAAACATTATATGTTAATGTTTCTTTTTTTTACATTGATAAAGGAATGAACAAACAAAAAACTTAAACAACGTCCGCAGCACGAACAGCTTGTGTGTGTGTTTTGTGTATATGTGTTATTTGTGTAAAATTATTTGGCTGGCTTTTTCTTTATTTTCGTATGTGTATTTTGTTTTTGTAAAAATGTTTGGGTTTTTACCAGCTTAAAAGGCGCAAAGCACAACATAAGCGAACGAACATAAATAACCTGACCCAACACAATGAAATTGTGTTTTTTTTAAGCCGAACGGAATTAAATGTTCTCATCACTGTTGCTAGAAATTTTATCTAATAAATCTGAAAAGTTGGACCAACAAATGTGGAAAAAAATTTACTTTATTTTGTGGTTGATTTTGCTTATATTTTCGGATTCATACAACAAACTTTTTTTTTTTTTTTTTTAATTCCCTATGCTAATCCCCGCGAAGCTTGACGCTTGTCTGCAGGAAAGAAACCAGAGTCTCTGGCGGGAATCGAACCCGCAACCCCGGAGTTGATAGAGTAGCTTACTACTAGCTAGCCTACCGGGGCACGAATAAATACATTGTACATTAGACCGACGCAACTTACATTCACAAAAAAAAAGTTGCACCGCTCTGAAAATCAAGGCGACCAGATTTTGAAAATAAAAATTGAGGACATAAAGAAAAAAGCAAAAAATTTATTTGACTTCAAGATTTTTTGCACATTTTACAGAAAATTTAAACATTAAAAAGTTTTAAACAGAATTTATTAAATTAATTTACGAAAATATATCATCTTTTACAAATGAATGCAAACATAAATTACTATCCCTTATATTCATTTTTATGAAAATTTGTTTAATAAACCTGTCATAACCCCAAAATATTTTGTATGAATATGGGGTATGTATTTATGTAGAAATTTGTTTAATTTTTTTATAAAGTTTTTGGTTTTTCTTTTTTAACTATGTTAAAGTCTGTTTTATTGTTATATTTTTAATATGAAAATATTAAACTTCTTAAAAAAAATATATGTATGTATACTATAATTAACTATTTTTAATTTTGAATCCTTACTAGATATTTAGTGTTGATCTCTTTATAAAAAAAATTTGTATATATTTTATGCAATAAAAAAAATTTATCTAGTACATATGAATATCGAGTCGAATTCAACAAGGTAACCTCGTCGCTACAACTTTGTAATCAATTTTAATAAAAGTTTCACACAAAATTTAATTGTAAAAAATGCAATAATAAGCAAATTTTTAGAAAATAACACACTAAATTTATTTAAATTACATATTTTTAATAAATTAACTTAGATTTAATTCGCACCGGCTGGTTTAAAGTGCACAACTCCTCTTGAACTACAATTTACGATTCTACTGTATTTTTAAAATAAAAATGTAATGCAAAATTAATTCAATATTTTAAATAAAAAAGAAATTTTAAACTTGCTGCGTTTTTTCTCCATTTTGGTACGTTTTGAAAATGCATGTGAAATGGATTTAAAATGCCACGAAGCAGTGCAAAAAAAATATTATCGCAGCATTAGTAGAACTACTCCAATCGTTGTCATTTTTATAAGATGCCTTAAGGTATCGTACTTTCCACTTTATAATATCCCAAGTTGCATCAATACCGCTTTTTTCAATAAATTTCTTATAAAACATTTGAGCTGAATAATAATAAAGAAATTGCTTTTGAAAAATTACGGACTTCTCTGCAATACTAACCTCTATGTTTTATGACTGCTCCAAATAATCCAAAACAGTTTTTATTTTATCTGCCGTCCACTTTTTTTTAGGTTTTCCTCTTTTTAATTTTGTATTTAGAGTTGGCTCCATATCTTAAATTTTGTTTCACGATTCTAAATTATTGTTTACAAATGTCAGCTCTTCGAGTATCAGTTATGTAAACGCAATATATGTAGCAAAAAAAGCTAAACAGTTTACGTGTTGCGCAAAAGCAATTATGTGACAATTGCAATTCTGTATATTTTGTTGTTGGATTGCAAACAAAAGCTACAATATTTTGCATTTGCACTTTCGCAAGACCATTCGCATCAAACATTGAACTCCGCTTGTGTATTTTGTTGTGGGATATAACAAAAGAGCTATGATATTTTGCAATTGCTCTTTCGCAAGACTATTTTCACCAAACCCTGAACGCCGCTATTGCCTGCCTCCTTAATTATCTCATTTATATCGATAAATTATCGATTTAATTTAGTTGAGTCTCTCATCTATAGTAAAACAAACTACATAATTCTAAAGTTTTGTTTGCATTTGTAAGAAATAAAAATTATAATAAAATGGCTTATAATAGTAGTCGGATTAAAAATAATTACGATAGGGAAACTATACTACCTGATGAAGAAATATTGATGGCAATTAAAACAGAACCGGAAGTTATTATTGAGCATGAAGAAGATCCAGGTAATTTGAGACAAGGAAACAATTCCAATCCATATACATATAATACTAGTAGGACTTTTCACTGATGTGCATATAATAAATATTTTGGAACAAGTCTAGTTTACCAACGCAGCTCTAAATAAATAAAAAAAGTACATAGGGTGATAGAAATTGAAAAATAAAATGGCAAAAAAACGCATAGTTTCCCAGTTATGGACCTCTGAAGTTTTCATATAAACTTGCGATTTCCCTCTACATTTCTGAACGTATATGGCCAATATTTGTATTATTTGAAAGCATTTGAACAGATCTTTCTGGAAATGCTAAATTTATTTAAAACTTTTTAAATCTTTAGCTCCTAATACTGTTTTTACAAAATTTTTATCAAAATGTTACGGAAGTGCAGTAGGTAATAAAAATGTAATCAAATAAACCCCAGCTTCTCTAAATAAGGGCACGTTCGTAAATGCATCACTGCACTGCATCACAAAAGCAAACTTTTTTAAATGCCGATAAAAAATAATGATAATTTTTTTTATTGTGTGATTACTATTTTTGTGGAGAATTTAACAATGTTTTGGTCCACATTTACTTCACTGATGTTAATATAACCATTTGAAATCACTGATGCAGCGCAGTGATGCATTTACGAACGTACCCTAAAGCTGCTCTGCGGCCGGGCGCAAGGATTTTATCCTCTATGTTATAACAAACACCGGCTTCGCTAATTTTAGCTTCTCTGCATAGACGGCCGTCGGCCGAGCGCAAGCATTTTCTTCTCTATGGTATAACAAACACTGGCTTCGCTAACTAAAGCTTTTCTGCATAGCCGGCCTTCGGACGGGCGCAAGGATTTTCTGCTCTATGGTATAACAAACACCGGCTTCGCTAAATAAAGCTTCTCCGCATAGCCGGCTCCTTAATCCTTAATGGAATAATAATATTTCAAAAATGTTCAAAAATGTAGTGGGAAATCGCAAACTTATATGAAAACTTCAAAGGTCCATAACTCTGAAAGGTCCATAACTCTGAATTTTGTCATTTTATTTTTTCTTTTTATTTTTTAATTTTCTATAACCCTATTTACTTTTTTTTATTTACTTAACTTAAGCCAATATTTTAAACGTAATGGAAGTTATCTATTTTTATTTAATAATTATTTCATTAAAAAAAAAATTTCCAAGTACTTAATTTCTTTTAAAAGTGTTAATTTGATGTCCTGGTACATTGATTTTGTTTTGCACACAATACATTTTATTTTTTGTTTTACTAATCGGCTCTTAAATTGAACATTTTTTTTTATTAGACGTACATAGGTACAATGGATTAAATAGAACTTATTAATACTACTTCTTAAATTGTAACATAAGAGTAGTATTTTATTTTCAATGTGTCATTTTGGGTAATACCTACATTAATTTGAAATGACTTTGTCCATTTCTTTTTTATCATTTGCTAGAATTTGTTGAAAGAAAAACTATGGGAACAAATCTAGTTTACCGACGCAGCTCCAAATAAAAATAAAAAGTACCTAGGGTGGTAGAAAATTGAAAAATAAGAAGAAAAAGTTAAATAAAAATAATGGCGCAAACGCTTAGTTTTCGAGTTATGGACGTTTTTAGTTTTCATAGAAATATGTAATTTTTCTACTACATTTCTAAAGGCACATGGCCAATATTGGTATCATTTTGAAGGGTTTGACTCGATCTTTCTGGATATATCGAATTTATTTAAAAATTTGTAACTCTTAAGCTCACATTACAGTTTTTGTGCACTAAGTGTACAATTTATTTAAACAAAAGTGCAATACAAATTTTATAAAATTACAAACACCAATGTCGCTAACATAATGTAGGTGCTTCACTCCCAAGGAGTAAGCAACTTATAGCGCACAAGTTTCATCTTATTGCCAGTCAGAGGTGGCACGATGAAACTACCTATGGGGAAACCAGGAAAATCTGGCCCATCATAGATGAAAAAAGGACACGACGGGCATTACAGCTGTCCAAACATCATCTAAGTAACCTAATTGCGGTTTTAACTGGCCACTGGCACATTGGGAGGCTGGGGCTCCCTTATAGAATTTGACACGACGAGGAGGATGAAGAGTCAACGGAACATCTCTGTAATTGCCCGGCATTCGGAGATTTAAGACGTGAAATGTTTGGTCGAAGAGCCCTTGGAGACAAAACTTGTCTCTCTGATGTTGATGTAAACAGGATCCACTCCTTTATTGAATCGACCGGGTGGCTGCATGGGAATACTAGCAGCCAGATAACATAGGACCCATGGGAGACGGTGTGACAGGGTAACACAACGGGAACTAATTAATGGACCCACGTGAGCTGTGCTTGATCACGGCTGCCAATGGAACGTAAACAAAAACTTTATGATTAGGCGGCCTTCGGCCAGACGCAAAGATTTTCTTCTCTATGGTATAACAAACACCGACTTTGCTAACTAAAGCTTCTCTGTATAGCCGGCCTTAGGCCGCGCGCAAGGATTTTCTCCTCTATGGTATAACAAACACCGGCTTCGCTAACTAAGCTTCTCAGCATAGCCGGCTTTCGGCAGGGCGCCAGGATTTTCTCCTCTAAAAAATATCGGCTTCGCTAACTAATGCTTCTCTGCGTAGCAGGCCTTCGGCCTGGAGAAGGATTTTCTTTTTTTTATTCGGAATCGGGTGGCATATTTTTTCCGTAGCCCCGTAAACTGAACTTTAGCCAAATCACATATTTCTATAAAAGCTAAAAAGGGGCATAACTAAGCGTTTGCGCCAATTTTTTTATTTAATTTTTTTCTTCTTATTTTTCAATTTTCTATCACCCTAGGTACTTTTTTTTATTTGGAGCTGCGCCGGTAAACTAGATTTAAGCCAAACTATGTACCTAGGTGTCCAAAAAAATAGACCAAGGATAATTTAAATTTACTTCGTTTTCAGAACGTGATGGATTTTAGCAATTAGAAGCACTACAAACCGCATGTTTAACCTTCCTGACTATTTTCGTTTTTGTGAGACACATTTACAATACGCCCTTGATAAACAAGAGGGTATTAACTCAAAATTTACAAAGTTTCAGTAGAAGCAAAACCATTTTTAATTTTACATTAAAGGCAAAAAAAAAAGACAAAATAGCATGAAATTTTAACATTTAAAAAAAAATGAATATTTATTTATTTTTACATTACCTATATTAGTGTCGATTTTTTCCAAAAAGTGAAAAAAATTTAAATTTTAAGTTAATCCCCTCTTGTTAATCAAGTGCTATATGTCTGTCTCTTAGACCGATTTTAAGTTAAACCGCATGTTTAACCTTCCTGACTATTTTCGTTTTTGTGAGACACATTTACATTTCGCACTTGATCAACAAGAGGGTATTAACTCAAAATTTAAAAATTTTCAGTCGAAGCAAAACAATTTTTAATTTTACATTAAAGACCAAAAAATAAACAAAATAGCATGATATTTAAAACTTTTTAAAATATATGAATATTACGTGTCGATTTTTTCCAAAAAGTGAAAAATTTTAGTTAATACCCTCTTGTTACTCAAGTGCGATTTGTCGTTCTCTTAGATTCTTTAGATATTCAAAAATTGTAAAGGGGCCATGTTTTACACACTAAATAAATAACTAAAGTAACTGCATCAGTTTATATTTCATCACAACAATTGTAACGGATAATGAACACAGGGCTACATTTTTAGTGCTTTGCTGTTTATAATATGGGTATTTCCTCAGAAAAATCTACTTTTTGTCACGTTACGACATCAAGCAATTAGTCTTCTATTTTAGAACCATGCTGTTCAAATATTTCTTCTCTTTCACTAAATGTAAACCTAGTTGAGCTTTAAAAGTAAATAATATTTCCATTATTCTTTGAGAAACAATTAAAAATGGTTGGTGTCGTAACGTGACAAAAAGTAGACTTTTCTGTGGAAATACCCATAAACATATATAAATGATATGCCAAAAAATAATTGACAAATGTGAAATTGTATTATGTGCTGATGATACATACCTTAATATACACATGAAGAAGACACTAGTGAGGAATGTAATGATAATATGCTGAACGATATAGATAATGTTAATATGTAATACATAATTCTAAAAAAGAATAAACTAAGGCTAAATGCAAAAAAAAACTTATGGAAATAAATATGAACACAGAAAAAGTATTTAAAATTAAAAACGAAGTTATAGAAAGAGTGGGAAATATTAAATATCTTGGATTTATAACACTGTACGACAAATTTCAACTTTGAGCCTCACCCAGGATCATACTGACCAGATTCTGAAAATATAGCTTAAAAAAATGTACGTATCCCTCAGTTTTTCTTGATCAATTCATTTCGCGTTTTTACGCGCAATTCAATTTTTAATGTGAATCCACCTGTCTATCACTTGGGAAAGTTTCGATTACACCCACACCAGTTGACCGAGAGGCCAGATATATGATAATTTCATATATTTTTTTTTATTATTTTAGAGCAACAATTTATGAAATTGTATTAAAATTTAAGAAATGTGATCAAAATCTTCGAACCCGTGGACCGATTTTAATCATTTTTTACACTTTACCGAGAAAATTAAGAAGTATTTAAGTAATAAATGAATTGTTGATATTTCGCCAATTCATTCATGTTTTTTTTTTTTTTTTTTTTTTTTTTCATTATTTATTTATTGAATCTTTATATATTAAATGTGAACTAACAATAATTAATCAAATCTTTACCTAATACGTCTTCTTCTTAAGCGAGTGTGGCCGCTATCATTTAAAATATTTCGTGCTAGTGGGTTCGGGTGCAATTCGAGCCTTTTTAAGTATTTTTCTGCATATTTCGTAATCATAGTTTTAACTAATGGAACATTGAGATCCTTGTGAATATTTGAGTTTTTAACATACCAAGGGTCAGCTGTGATTATTCGAAGTAGTTTATTTTGGCGCCTTTGTACTGTATACCATAGCACCAGATTGGCTTTAAGATGGAGTTGTAAAGAAGTTTACAGTCGAGACTAAGGACAGAGTTTCTCCCGATAAGCCAATGAATTTGGATGGCTTTTGAGTTAATTTTGCCTCTATATGGCTTTTCCACGTTAAACGGCGATCTAGATGAATACCGAGGTATTTTACATGCGAATTTTGAGGTATTATTTGATTATTGATTTTAATAGGGGGGCATGATTCCCGACGCAAGGTGAATGTTATATGTACGCATTTTTGCTCATTGACCTTTATTTCCATTGCTTTAACCATAGTTCGAGTTGAAATATATGATCCTGTAGGTATCGAGATGCTTCTTGACTGTTTTCGTGCACGTTTAGAAAAGCTGTATCATCAGCAAATGTTGAAGTTTGGGTGTAGTTGTTTGTTGGCATATCCGAAGTATATATTAAGTATAAAAGTGGGCCCAGGATGCTTCCCTGAGGGACTCCAGCGTCAATTTGCTGAGGTGAGCTTAAATAATCACCTTCTTTAGCAATAAACTTTCGACCGACTAAGTAGCTTTCTAGCAGCTTGTGTGTGTTTATTGGTAAGTTTAGCTTCAATTTATGTAATAAGCCTTCATGCCAGACTTTATCAAAAGCTTGAGAAACATCGATGAAGAGAGCGGAACAATATTTTTTTTCTTCAAAGGCTTTTCTTATTCCGTTTACTATACGATGGGTTTGCTCAATTGTGCTGTGTTCTCTTCTAAGCCGAATTGGTGGTTAGGGATACATCTGTTTTCATTTAAAATTGGGGTTAATTTTGACGCTAACAGCTTCTCAAACAGCTTTGATATATTAGAAAGTAAGCTTATAGGCCTATATGACTCAACTTTTGTGTGATCTTTTCCTGGTTTAGGTATCATGGTGACTAAGGAAACCTTCCACTTTTGAGGATACAGTATTTTTCGTTTAGCTGCATTTCACTTAACTGCATTTTTTGCATATCTGCACAAAATACAAAGCATTGTGTATGATGGCTAAATTTTGTTAGAAAAAAATGGTGTACGTGCATTTTGCTTAAGTGCATATATTGGATAACAGCATTCGATTTTTGGTCAACAATGTTTATTTTTAATACAAAATATTGTTTTTAAGTGCCTCATAAAAAAAATAATGAATCATATCGCTATTTTATGAAAAAGAAAGGCAAAAAATTTAAATTGAAAATACAGTTGATCTGGCAGCTATATTCAATATTCAAACTGTCGGTGAAGGGTGTCAATGATTCGGCACAGCTGAATATAGCACTCTAAATTGTTTTTGAATGAACTGTCAAGGCGAATTAATTTTTCAGGTGGCGTTGAAAGCACAGCTGTGCTACTTTTTTTTTTTAAATTAGAGAGAGGAATGTCAAAAGTTACTTGTGTTTTTGACATATCGACCAACGAAAGCAGCAACAAAATACATTGTTGTGTTTTTGGTGTTGTTACTTGTTGTAGTATCGACACCACCGTTTACATGAATTCGCCTTGTGAACTGTTTAATATACATATATTAATATTAAATTTAAAACTGTATTAAAAAAATTTGTTAAAAATAATGAATACATGACTAAATCTATTTTTGTAATAAGAAATTTTTTTTACATAATTGCACATATATTCAGGTAAGTGAATTCCCTTAGCAGCATTATTTATGCTGCTAAGTGAATACTGCGTAAGAGAATATTTTGTGCAGCTAAACGAAAAATACTGTAGTATTCAAGGCGTAAAATAGCATTAAAAATTAAAAGAATAATTTTCTTTGCTATGCTGGGTAGCTCCAAAAGCATTTTGTTGCTGATCTTATCAAAACCAGGAGCCTTCTTGGGGTTTAAATCACAAATAGCCTTTTCGATTTCTCTTAACTCAAATCTTAGGGGAACAGCTGCTCTAGCTGCAACAGGTGGTAACTCAACCGCAATATCGTGAGATATATTTGGAGTAAATGGGTTTTTTAAATGATTGACAAATAAATTTCCTTGTTCAACATAATTTCTTGCCCAACTTCCATTCAAGTTTCTTAATGGTGGTTTAGAGACAACTGGCCTTTTGAGATTTCTAGCTGCTCGCCATAATGAGTAGTCTGATTGTGGGGTTGCATTAAGTTCCATAAGACATTTTTTTTAGTTTTCGAATTTATTCTATGAGCTAAATTTCAGTTATGTATTTTATAAAGGTTTTTTGTAATAGTTCTATTCCTTCAATTTTTCAGAGAAGCCGTTTTCTGAGTCTGCAGTCAGCAACTTTCTTACAGCCAGTTCATGGATTTCGAACGTCATCGTTCGCATAGAAAATAACATTAAAAACAAAAACAAACTTCGAACAATGTTCGATTTTTGTTTTAAATGTTATTTTCTATGCGAACGATGACGTTCGATATCGTTAAACAGGCAGTAAGTCTTTTTGTACACTCTTTAAGTAAGTTCTTAAGTTGAGGGTATCTGTGCAATTGCCACTCTCTTCGAGCCCTCCTTTTTCAGACAAAAGATGCTCGACATCTGTGGAATATATTTTAATAGTTTTTGTTTTTTTGGTGGCAATATTGGAATGTTGAACAGCTAGTTTGAGAAAACTGTCAAAATTGTCAATAGAGCGATCTACATAATCCGGTGTACCGAGCGGAATATTTTCTGCGCAATGGGTACTGAGCTATTTTTTATATTTTAACCAATTAATTTGCGTAGCTGTCGTCGCTAAGTAACCAGTCGGAGGTACAATTCTATTGGGGTTCATTATAGTAACAATTGTAGGTGTGTGGTCGGAAGATAATTCTAGGGAAGCTTCAACATGAATCGTTTCTATGGGAATGTTTTTAACCACGCCGAAATCGATGACATCTGGAATTTTTTGATGATCAGTGGGCCAATATGTTTAGAAATTGTGTTAAATAAAACACGACCCTTTGGTGTTATAAGTCGCGACCCCCAGAAGGTATGTTTAGCGTTATAATGGCCAGCGGCTAGGAAACACGGTCCTAATGATTTAAAATATTTATTATATTGGTCCTCCGATATTGAAAATCTAGGCGGGGAGTATAGCGATAAAATTACTAGGTTTAATATTTAATTCCTCAACGCAAATGTTCGTTGCTTGGAGTTTGACTCTTGTTTTTATTAAAATGGCAGAACCTCCACAAGCTCTATCTCGAGGGTCCTTGGTATCATATAGTATATAACCATTGATTTTAAACGTATTTCTTGAAGTCAAATGAGTTTCAGAAATCATCATGACATCAATTTGTTTATTTTTAAGAAAGTATTATAATTCATTTTTATGTTGCGGGATGCCGTTTGCGTTCCAAAAATAAATTTTTAAACAGTTCATGGTTTGTTAAGTACAGCTTGCAATAACATCGAATGCATTCTAAGAATTTCCTGCATCATATTACCCATTGTGTTCGTAAAATTATTTACTGTTTGCACTAATGTTTCCATGGTTTTTTCTAAACGACTTAAATTAGAAACTGGAGTTTCATCATTACTTGGCGAGGCACCTTGCATTGGCTAATGGTTTGATTTTAGGACGTTAGGAGGTTCTGTTATTACTAGGCTGGGGGGCTTGAATTGCATTTGTGTTTACTTGATTTGCAACCTGCATTTGAGGGGTATTTGTTTTCGGTCCAACCGTCTGCTTGACGATATTATATGCAGGGCATCCTTTTTAATTGGCAGTGTGATTACCGCCACAGTTGCTACATTTTTTTACGTTGGGGTCGGTTTTAGACTTATCGCAAGAAACTGTACCGTGTAGTTCACCACATACTACGCAGACAGGGGGTAAGTAGCAGTATGCCTTGGTATGGTCAAATTCTTGGCAGTTTAAGCACTCAATTGTGATTTTTCTGTATAGAATATATTTCAAACTATAAATGGGATGCGTTTCGTTTTTTTTAACTTAATGTCGCCGGGCTCTAATTCTACTCGAAAAAGTGGTTGTGGATTTTTGTCCCAATTTCTAATATTTACCACATGTTTTATCTTGAAGCCTTTTTCTTCCAAGAAAGTTTTAATTTCCTCTGGGTCTACGCATGAATCAATTCCCTTAATCACCACCTGGAGACCTTTACTGCTCTTGAGTTGGTATGTATAAAAACTTTTTTTAAGTGCCTCAAATTTGCTAATTATTTTGCGAAAGTCATTTTCATGATTTACTTGAATTTTAGTTTCATTTATACTACCTCGCTTTATTGCGGCAACATAAAAAGAATTTTCACCAATCAACGAAATTAAACTCTTTATTAGATCATTTGAGTTATGCTCCCTAAGATATATCGGGGGAGGCTTGGACGATTTTATGACGTTTGGTGCTTCAGAGGATTCATCCTCCAGAATTGCAAAGCGATTTTGGGAATTTATTTTATCAAAAGATGGCACTTTTGATGCCGAAGCAACAGCTGACGAGGTAGGGCTGCGACCTCGTTTAAGGGCTGTTATATACCTGTCTATACCAACTTGGACTTGAGGATTTTGACAACTTTTTACAGGGGGGTTTTCCATTGCATTTGTGTTTAAGTTCATGGTATCATTTCCCACTAAATTTGTTTTTGACGTCACGGCAATACTTGCTGGCCTGGCAACACTTGTCACCAAGTCTAGTTGTAGTTTTTTTAATGAGTCACTATCCACCGTTTGTGTAAATACCGAGGGTGAGAGGGAACGTGTACGAATAATTGGCTAAAGGTACGTTCAGACTGATGAAATATTTGATAGCAAACATCAAATATTTCACTAACGTAGTCTGAACACAAAATATTTTTGAGTGTCAAATATAATAACAGCTGATTTTGAGAAAATAAAAGTATTTGCCGGCAAACAAATATTTGTCCAATGTGAACATAGTGTGAACACAAAAAATCAATAATTATAAAAGTTTTTGAGCAAACATTTATTTGATATTACAAAAAAATTGTAAGAGCAAACAACGACAAATAATTTTAACCATGTTACCTATAGAAGCAATTTTTCTCATTTAGTTTTCGGATTCTTTACAGTTTTAAAGATTTTTTATATTTATTAGACTGCTATCATGCCGATGTTGGCAAATTTTTGCGAATTTCCGCTAATTTTGCAATTTTTATGGTATTTTTGCAAATCCTTATAGTTTTAGGCACTTTTAATAAATTTTATGGTTTGGCTTGAAATGTTAAAATCAGTGTTCGAAAATAAACACTAAATATTTATTTATTTATTAAAAATGGATGCCGCAAGCCCGTAGGGCCTAGTTGGCTAGTCTACAATGAGATCGAGAATAAAATTAAGAACTTAAATAATAATTACTAAATGTAATTCATATAATAATTTCACTTAACAATAATACTTAATCTAAAAAATATTGGGATTTACACACACCTATTGCAATAAAAAATTTCGGGAAGAAAGCTGTGGCAAAACTGAGGTAGCCCATAAGATGGCAACAATATAAAAAAATTTTAAAAATTTAATGACATTTATTCTACACTCATTAATGTTCAAATAAGTTCAAATTAAATTGTGTTTATTATTCAGCGATAAATACTGGGTGTACTCAAGAACTTTAATAAAATTGTCATTACAACTTTCATTCCCAATGAAAGTAGATGAGTAACATCATTAGTGAGTGAATAAGTTATAAAAAATAACAGATGTGAAAAAAACAAGAGTGCTATATTCGGCTGTGCCGAATCTTATATACCCTTCACCATTGTGCGAGCAGAATACAGAGCAACTAGACAAAAACTAAATAATTGTTACATATACATACATATTTACAATACTTAAAACTTCATTATAAATAAAATTTAAAAAGCGAAAACTGGTAAATATTTTTTTTATATCGTTTTTAGAACATAAAAAAAATAAAAATATTAAAAAAAAACATTTTCTTTTGAAAAAACCAAGATTCGAACCAGGGAACTCTCACTTAACACACCCCCTAGACAACTGAACCATGAAGGAACGTTAATCGAATATCATTAAAATGAAATATGGCACGTTTACTGTTCACAAAATTCAACACAGTTGAGTTGAAATTACTTTTGTTGTTATTGTTCAATAGCAAAGTTGGGAAATATATTTACTAAAATAGTTTGTTTCATGTATGTATGTGTGTTTGTTTGTTTTCTTTTTGGCGAGTTTTTAAGTAGCAAAAAAATACAAAAATTCCTAGTTTCTATTTGTAAAAATTATTTCGTTAAATATATGAAATAATAAAGAAGGGTGATAACGAAAATCATATTGGGCATTATGCTAGTATATGTAAACAATTGAAAGGGGGGGGGGGGGGGGGGTAGAGGGACATCACATGGTTAAATCATGTTCTATCCTCATAAGGACCCAGAATATATTTACTTTATAGGGTCTTAGATCAATATTGTAGAAATTACAAACGGAATGACAAACTTATGTATATACCCTTTTTCCACCTGAGGTGAAGGGTATAAAAAGAGTAATTTTTGGGATTTCAGTATTTTGATTATAACTCAGCGATTTTTTAACCGATTTGACAGATTGGGTTTTAAAACTTGGACTCGGCAAGATCTATGGTTCCCGAAAATGCGTATTTTTCAAAAAAAAAAATTAATATTTTGGTCACAACTTTTCCGTATCTGAACCGATTTTCTCGAGTTTTTCAGAAAATATTTTCTACTAAAAATCTTCTGATTCGATCTTTTGATATATATGTAAGGCGTAACCATAGGTCATATTACAGTCAAAAAATGCAGGTTATTATAAAATTTTTGAAATTTTTTGTATGGGGGGTACAACGCCCATTTCTCCAACCCCGCCCACATTTTGTGTGTTGGTGTGTATTTATAACTTGAATGTTTGCACCTAATTTGGAAACTTTGTTACTTGCCGTTCTCCAGATATACAGAAAAAAGCAATAAAAATACAACAACAAGGGATTTTTGGAAAAAATTAAAGGCAGTCGTAGTTTTTTGGTCATATCTCAGCCATTTGTGGACCGATCTTGCTGAATTTCAATAGCACGAAATGGTGGACCATATGTGACATAAATGTAAAACAACCTAGCCGCTATCATGTCTGGAGTCTCCGGAAAACACATATCAAACGTAAGACGGACAGACGGACGGACATCGTTAAATCAAGTTCTCTCCTCATAAGGACCCAGAATATATATACTTTATAGGGTCTTAGATCAATATTGTAGAAATTACAAACGGAATGACAAACTTATATATACCCTTTTCCACCTGAGGTGAAGGGTATAAAAAAAATATATATGGGCATTTCTCTAATGTCGAATGCGACATTCGTACGCCTAAAAAGTGAAAAAAACATATATCAAAACATTAATTTTATTTTGACAAAAGGCGAAACTTATAGCTCTTGATTAGCACCATAATTTGTGGTAAAGATTGGTTTTGAGCAATTGTTCGTTTTCAAGAAAATTAAAAAAAACCAAGGCATTTGCATGCGACAAAAACAGAAGTCGCTTTTACGGCAAACAGTTCAAACACTGATTTCAGCGAAACTTGATAAAATATTTTAATGCGACTAATTTAAAATGTTATGCATTGGTGTATCTTAATAATGCTTTTTATTTCATTCAAAAATATTGTGTAGTTTGTTTTTTATTTAATTTTAATCACTGTCGCACGCTACGAGTTGCATGCGACATTTTGTTCCATCATACTTTTATGTTTATTATTTTTAATTTTTAATAAAAACAAATAAAAATAAATTTATTTATCTTATGCTAAGTTCACACTTAGCTTTTTAAACGCGTTTAAGCAAAATGTTGATTTAGCTAATCAAAGCCGTTCCCATTACATTTAAGATGATTAAGATGACAGATGATAAGAAAAAAAACACACAACAAACACACAAAAAAACAACAAACCAATTTATATTTCTTTAAGGTATTAAAAATGTATAAAAACACTTTTATAAAGTTATCAGAAGATTATTTTAATCATTTTAATGATGAAATTGTGAAAATTTATGAATTATTTAAGGAAAAAAATAAAAACATTAAGCAGAAATCTTGGCCGGTTGTACACGATCATGTTGGCGATTCTACATTTGAGGTATGTTCAGTGGATTCTATGTGGTTTATGAAGTGATTTAGTTGTAATCATGTCAATTTGAAGTGATTAACAAATCACTTCAATGTATGGGTAATCATCTCGATTTTGAAGTGATTAGAGCTTAATCACGTTCGAGCTGCTTAAACGCGTTTAAGAACCCAAGTGTGAACATAGTATTATATGTATGTAAAGTATTTGTAAAGACAAAGAAAAGAAACTAACTTAACTTTATTTTTCTCGGCGCTGTTTTTACTTATCTACATTCAAACATTTTATTATTTGTATTTACATAATCAAAGAAAGATATTTTATTTATGCATTTTACACTTACGATGTCGCACGCTACAAAATTCAAATAAGTACCAAGAGCAAAGCGTTGATTTTTTTCCAACAAAATTTTTTTTATTTAAATCGCAATATAAATCTCTGTTTGTAACAAATATTTGCTTCGCATTATACAAATACCTATGACGCACTGATAACAAATGTTATTTTTCAATGTCGCACGATACATCAAAATATATGGTAAAGCAAAGAAAAAATTTACCGTAATTGGCAATCGCATCGTTCCTTTTACATTTTTCTTATATTCTTTGAATATTAACTGATATTTAAAAAAGATTTTTAAATGCATAATGTTTCTCATTTAGATCATTTAGCAAAACAAATCTTGCAATAGAAAGGTTCAAAACAGAACTTCTGCACTTGTTCGACTTTGCATTTGAATATTTCAAAGTGTGTTATGAATAAATGTAAAATTTGTTTACATTATTGAAAGTTGATAGATTCCCTATAAAAATATGTTAAAACAACATACTTTTATAGACTTTGAATTTTTTGGCTGCGGTTGACATTTCTGGAGAAATGCCCATATATATAATTTTTAAAGAAAAGTTAAGTCTCTTTATAAATTCGATAAGAAAATATGTTCAAATTCTGGTAAAGAGTGAGAAAATCCTCGTTCACGATACGGTATCACCCTATTCCATATCCGTGAAACGATTACACGAATTTCCATAACTGAATAAGAGTATGCAGGATATATTAAAGAATGTGTTCTATTCGAAATGGCAAAATGAAATTTACTCATAAGATAATCGGGTTTACAATATTTTATTGTTTTGTAAAAAAATAATATTTGCCTTAATAAAATATATTTTTCAAAAGAACAACCAAATAAATCTAGGTAATATTCAGAGACTTGATTATCGATACGAATTACCTTATTAAAACAGACTCTCAATCTAGACCTATTCATTACGGAGGTGCAGGAATAAACCTCAATGCCATTAATTAATAAGGGTAAACATAAAGATAAAGCAATTCGTCGCTTTATCGATAAAGGTAAATAAAATGCAACATTATACATTCTACGTAACGTATAATGTGTAACAACTTCTAACGACTCATTATCAAGTAAAATGTTAATATCTATAGGGTGTTTGGAAAATATCATAACTTTGCATTTTGTAGGGTTTAATTGTAAAAAATTGCATTTTGACCATTCAACTAATCGGGTGAGTTCAATGTTAATCTGCTCTTTAGAAATACTTAAAGATGATGTGTCAAATGTTGCCAGCAATTGCATATCATCAGCATAAGTATAACCTTTTAAGAAAGATAATTCATGGAATAAATCATTTACGTATAAAAGAAATAATAATGGACCTAAAATAGAACCCTGAGGCACACCACGATAAGTTGAAACCATCCGAGAAACCTCATGTTCTACTTGGACATATTGACTACGTCCAGATAGAAACGAGTAAATGAGATTGCACGCACTAGAGCTGAAGCCGAATCTTCTGGAGAGTTTAGTAATTAATTTAGGATGACTAATAGAGTCAAATGCTTTACAATAATCAAGAAATATCAGAATACTAACACGTTCTTTATCAAGATTTTCTCTAATAGACTCAGTTTTATCTAAAAGAATGCCAGTAGTGCTAAATCCCTTTCTAAATCCTGATTGCTGGGGATGAATCATATTACCATTGTTAAGGTGTGTTAACATCTGATCCCTAATAATAATTTCCAAAACTTTACAACAGACTGATAAGATACTGATTAGACGAAAATCGGAACAGTTACTAGGCGTCTTAACTTTTGGAATCGGTACTATCCTACCAATTTTCCAGATATTAGGAACAACTGAAGTGGTCAATACTCTATTAATAATAAATGTTAGATTTGGCAAAACAGGCAAGGCAATAAATTTTAGAAATCTAATATGTATATGATCTACTCCAACTGCTTGAGATTTAATACTAAGAACTGCACTTAAAACATAATTTTCTGTAACGTTAGCAAAACTAAATCCTTCGGTAGATTGTTATCATTTGAAATTTGAGCCAAGCGGGAAAATTCATTTAATTCATCTAAACAAACTGGGAATTTGTTACTTCCGGATGGTTTTAGAATCCCAACAGATCTGATTTTACGCCATAATTGTTGCTGATTGCATGTTGAAAAAAATCTCAGACAGTATTTTTTACGAATTGACCTTATAACATTTTTTTATTTGTTTCTGGCCCTACAAAATATTGCAAAGTTATCATTAGTTCTATTTTCCTTATAAGCACGATATGCCAAGTTTCTAACTCGTTTAGCATTATGAATTAAAGTATCATTCACCCAATCATTATTTCCTCTATTGACCATTCTTCGGACCGGAACATTATCCTCAAATAGATGAAGTAAATTTGCATTGAAACATTCCACACTATCATCAACATTTAAGCTCTCATATACACCAGAAAAATCCATTGATTCTAACTGAGAGACACACTGATCGTAATTAAGTTGGCTATAATCTTGATAATAAAAAGCATTAACACTATGGTTACGAAATAAAAACTGCTGAGGGATATGAATTAAGTGACGGAATTTGAAATTGATATTGACGACTAATTAACTCAAAGTCAGAAACAAGGAAAAAATCTATGAGAGTGGTTGACCCATGCTGCGGTGAGTAATGGGTTGGTAACAAATTATGTACTATATGTAAGTTTAAGCGTTCACAAATTCCTCGTACAATAAGGATATTAGAAAAGATATCGGTATTAAAGTCCCCCATAAGGATTATATTATTATATCTTGAAGAAAAATGTTCAATCACATGTTCACAACGTGAAAATTAACCATCGGGAAGGTCGTTTCTTAATGTTCGGTTCGGTAGATTTGTGGAAAACACAAACGCTAATAGTGTTTGTGTAGAAAATCATAAAAAAAATAACGTTTCCCTGTTAGTAATCTTTCGAACACAAAAATATTACTGTTTTTATCAAACTCAACAAAAGATGTGAACATTTAATTCCGTTCGGTTTTATTTTAAATCCACAAACTTCAATGTGTTCGGTTCGGCTCGTTAATGTTCGTCCCTTTTGGCTGGTAAAAAAAAAACAATTTTACAAAAACAAAATACACACACGAAAAAAACATAGAACATTAAAATATAATGTTTGTCTACAGTATCACTACAATGGTTCTGTTTTTAACAAAGAACCGAACATTATATAATGTTCGGTTCTTTCTTGAAAATAGTTACGAACGGTATTAAGGGTTGTGTATGTCTACACAATCACAAAAAAAATAGATATCGTTCCTGGGAGTGTGAGCCGAACGTTAAATAATGTACTGTTTATTTTCGAACACTGGTTAAAATTGTTCGCGAATTTTCGATATTTTGCAAATTTTTTTTTTTTTTTTTTGTTTTCCCTGACATTTTGTATTTTTTAACCGATTAACCGATTTCAAATAAATTTTAGGGTTTGTTTCCAAGTTTGCAATTTTTCGCGAATTTTAGCCATGCTCGCGAAGAAGCGATTTTTCCCTGGGAATCTTTACAGCTTTAATGATTTTTAATAACTATTAGGCTTTACTTTCATACCGCTTTTAGCAATTTTTTTTTGCAAATTTCCGCTAATTTGGCAATTTTTACTATTTGTGAAATATATTTTAATTTTTGAACACTTTCATTAAATAATTTTTGATGCAAATATTTGTTTAAGTCTGAACGCATGGCAAACATGGTTTCATTTATTTTATTTGACACTATTTGCCAACTGTTTTAACAAACAAAAATTGTCAAATATTTGAGCTTAGTGGGAACATTAAACAAAATATTTTTTTGTTTCACACAGTTTGAAGCAAATATCAGAACAAATATTTTTGTCAAATATTTAATTAGTCTGAACGTAACTTTAGCCGTTAGGTAGTTAATATTGTTTTGTTTTATTTAGTTCTGCATTATTGTCATTTGCTTGAACTAAACGTAAACGTTTTTTTCATTTTGTCTTAGTGTTGTTTCACTGTTCGTACTCATGCAAAGAGTTGTTTTTGTTTTTCACCGTTTTGCTATGCTTTTAATATTTTTATTTTATTTATTTATTTTATTTTATTTCTTCAATTACATAACCCGCAAACAAATGGAAGATATCCCCAGGGTTGTTAGGCTTTTTTCTTCAAAAAACGTCAAAAGTTTGAACAAAATTCGTCAAAATCGTCATGAATAGTTAACAAAATCGTCAACAAATCGTCAAATATTTAAATTTTACAAATTGGAGACAATTTATTACATTGAGTGGTACAAAAATATAAATTTTTAGCAAGAAATTATATTTATGATAAAGAAAGTGATATGGTTTAGTTTTGTTCTATTTATTTCAGCAAGTGGGGTGAAATATATTTAACATTTTAAATGAAATACATAAGAAAAAATATATTTTCATAAAAAAAACAAACATTTATTTATTTCATTTATCCATATTCACAAAAACATTAAATAAAATTAAAATCTCATTTGCTATTAACTCGAGCCATATTTTATTGATTAATTTTTATCGCTATTACTAATGCAAATAGTTTTTACTGTTGAAGGTGACAAACCATCACTATTACTTTTAGTTTAAAAATCATCAATCGTCATTTTACTGTATTTTCACAAATAAATCGTCAAAATGACGAAAAATCGTCACATCTAACAACCCTGGATATCCCCTAAGCAGAGAACCAAGCCGATCGGCGCAAGCTGATTGCTCCGCCGTCGCCGCTTGATTTCTCCAAGCCGCGCCGCAGCCGACTTACAAGGCTTAGACGGCTCAATTAAAGCCGCCGATGATAGCAGCTGCGCCGTGAAATTTCTAAATTTGTGTGACTAAGTTTAATTTACAGATTTGTATTTTAATGTACATATTAATTTTTTTGTCAAAAGTGGTATGTTTTAGCATCAATGTGCAACATTCAAGTGCCGTTATATTTTCTTAAAATTTTTCAAAGCGTGATGCATTAAACACATCCACCACAGCAGGATACACGAACACAAGACTACAAATGCTGCTGGGTGCAATTATAGTCGTGTAGTCAGCTACTGAATTATATTGAAGACGGCAGCTACAATTGAAAAAATATAAACAGCTGTTTTTTTTACTGTCTGTTTATATTTCAGTGGTGCCACTATCACTTTTTTTACTTTTATAAAATGAAAAACATGCATAATTGCAGACTTTTATACAAACTTAATTTAAGATTATAAATATATAAATACTTATTTATAATACATTTTATAACGTAAAAACAATTGAATTTATTATAATACATAATAAATATTATAATTTTGATGTTTTTGGAAGCAATAAACAATATAAATTTAACGGCAGATTAAATAAAAAAATACATATAAATAAACTGCATCAAAAATAAAAAAAAAATTCCGTCAACGAGCGCGGTAAAAAAGTTTCAGAACACTTTGGGTATGTACGTTATAATGCTTGAAAATTTTTTATCAATGCTGCAGTGATTCAAAATGTTGTTGCTGATACGTAATTACCAGAGCTACGGCATCACTGCTTAAAAAAAAATTTTGACACATAAAAGTAATGCCAAGTTTCTTAAAAGTGATGTTTTTCAAACATTAAACTTTACTTCTGCGCAAGTGATACCCAACAACTTCATTTTTGGTAAAAACTGGATCAAAGAAGTATTGGTATTATTAGAAACTACTTCGAAATATCTTTCACATGATGTATTAAAAATTCCGTTAAGAGCGAATTTCAAAAATAAATATTTCTTGAAAGATTTTCTACAAAACTTAAAATTTTGTTAATATATTTATTAAAACATAACCTGCCGTATTCATAAAAAATGAAATAAGGTTTAAATGTGTTTAGAGGCAAAATTTTCATACAAATTTTTCTTGTAATACAATTCAAAAGACTATGTTTAGGGAAGAATACCTAATGATTTTATAAACTATATTTTTAGTAACTCCATCATATAGAATTTTATACCTATAAAGCTTTCAATTAATTTATTTTGGAAAATTTCTGAATTTATTTATAAGTGTGAGTAAAAAATATATGTGTGGTAATAGTTTATGTGCTTGTTACATATTTAATTATTGTAATATGTACATAATTAATTAATTAGGTGTTCCGCAAGGCCGAAAGCCCACAATACAGAAAAAGTTTATTTAGCAAATATCTAAGGGTTAAATAAATAAATATCGACATAAATTAAAGATAAAGCCAATTTTGTGAAAAAAATGTAAGCCACGGAGTATGAATATATAATATTCAATTTATAAAGTAACACTATCCAGTGAGACACAAAGAATGCTGACGAAGGCCGTAGCGGGCCAGAAAATGCATTACATTCTGCTGGTGTCTAATAATTGTAAATTTTTCTGTACATTCAATATACCTCATTGCTTTCCAAAGGAAGGCTAAGGTAAAATGTAAAAAGAAAATACAATATAATAGTCTGGTAGTGTATAAAGTAATTTCTGAAAAATTGAAGGAATAGAACTATTACAAAAAAGCTTTATAAAATACATAACTGAAATTAAGCTCATAGAATAAATTCGAAAAAACGAAAAATGTTGTATATTATTTATTTTTAAGCGTCCATTCGCTGCTGATATATGTCAAAATCAAATGTGATTAATTAATAGTTCAAATCGTATGCGGGGTTAAAAATACACGTCTGTATTAAAGACCTGCACAGATAATATATCTGATTATATCTGTTTCTGTGTTTTTTCTAAAGTGGATGAGTATGGATGAGTGCTCTTGTGTATCTGATTATAGTTTATATTGATATGATTTGTAAAAGAGTGGATGTAAGTTGATAAAAAAGCGAAAGAGAGTATCATATCTGATAATATCTGTTTCGCGAAAGCAGATACTAGTGGATACTGATGGAATACAATAAGTTACTTATTGTACGATACCGTTATTTTCAATCATTTTTCAACGCAAAAGAGCCGATCCTTTGGCTGGTTAAAAAAATTTTTTTATAAAAACAAAATATGTACACATGAACAGTTATTATTTTAAATAAAATTTGCTCGAAACACAGAGCACAAAAAAAAAACAAACAAAAAAACTTTACAAGAACAAAATGTGTTGCTTGTTTTTTTGGAAGGCAAACATTTTTGAAATTTTCGGTACCGATTTGTATTTTGTTTGTGTAAAAAATTCTTTCATGAAATTGAAAGGTTGCGTTTTCTTCGTTCAAGTGCCAAGTAGACAAAAATTATTGAAAAAAAAATTCTGAAAGAACTGAACACGTGTACATACTTTGTGTTTGTAAAAAATAAAAACTAGCAGGAAGCGTTGTGATCAGGCCTACCATATTTACCAATAAATCTGCAGTTTGACAATTTTTTTCCTCTAAATTATCAAAGTACCTATTTTTTGATAAACACTTACAGCACGGTAATTTTTGGTTTGTTTTATACAAATTATTAATTTTGGGTAACTTGTTACACAAAGAGACAACTGTTATTAATTGAGCGCTTATACTTAAGGAACAACTGGTTATACATATTTATTTTATATTTGAAGCGTTTGTATTGTGTCTAACCCAACAATCACATTTTGAAAAATATACAACTGCATATGAGAAGTTTAAAGGAAATGCGGTACATATGTTTTACTTGACCTAAGAATTGTAACCAGAAAAATAAATAATTTTTTCCAATAGATATTTGTAAACAAAAAATTACTTAGGTTATCAATAGGGATGCGATTTCCATGCAAATGCATGTTTTTTGTCGATAGTCCAACATCGATGTTGACCAATTATCTTTCCGAATCATTAAATTTGGGTTAAAATGGCATCGATTTGTTTTTGCATATTGTTGCATATTTTGGTTAAAATGCATATTTTTGCATATTTTGGGTTTAAATGCATATTTTATCATTTTTGAGTGATATATTTTTTTAATTAACATATTATAAAAAATTTATACAAAAAATATCAATGTAAACAAAAAAATCTTCGATAAAAATCTTCAAATCAATAAATAATTTTTTTTTTTGAATGAAATGTATCTTTTGTACTGTTACCACCGCAGCCAGTAGTAACAAGATGGGGAACCTGGTTTGATGCTGTAGAATAATATTCAAAAAACTTTGAGCAATTTAAAAATGTTATAAAATAACTTGTTGCTACCGATGCTTATGCAACTAAAAAAGTAAAAGATCAATTAGCTTTTGTATTTTTCAACTACGGATATGTTGGTGAAACAATAACTAAATTGGAGGAATTTAGTTCACTAAATAGGAGGAACTCAGTTCACTAAAAAGACAGCTCAAATTAATTGATATTGCAGGAAGTAAAATTAACAATGTGGAAGGAAGAATATCCCAGCAAATTAAACAAAAAATCCAAATCGTTTTTTCAAAAAATAAAAACAAATTTCAAGCATTTTAGATCTGGAATCAAATGTGGAATCTGAATTAGAAAATATATGTACATTCTATAAATGAATTAGCATCCTTCAAGTATGCTCCTATAACATCGGTTGACGTTGAGAGTTTATTTTTCATGTGCAAAAGTTTTTTTTGTTCGAATAGGTTAACTTTTGATAATATAAAAAAGTATTTATTTGTGTACCCAGCAAAAAACTTTTGAAGTTGTTCAAGTAGAAGGGATATTTTCATGACTTCTTTAGCACTTAGCTACTTGAATGAATTAACAATGCGTTCCAAAATTCGAATAACTTTTAATTAAGTGAACCCATGAAAAATTACATGCTATGCACCCATTCAACTCTTATGTAGGAATTACAATTTTTCACTATAATAAGGTATTCTTTTAAGATTGAAAGGGGACGAATATTATATACAGTTGACTTTAATGATAGAGTTAAATTATTTTTAATATATACACATGTAAATACATTTAATTTTAATATGTATTAAAATTTGTTATATTGCGTAAATCAAGGCTTATCCAATAGGTCTGCTTACCTCTACAACAATACAAAAACAACAGCCATTTTATTTGTGTAAAATTAACCCGCCGTTGTCAAAATCTTACTACTACATAGGGAAAACAAAAGGAAAAATGTAATTTATAATACATTCCCATAATGCATATAAAAATTAATATCGAGCACCAATGAAAATACGTATTAAAATCATTAAAGATTCTTTGCTTTTCATTCACACTCAATTCAGTTAATATTCCAGATCAATGAAAACCCCGATCTAATCACTGAACTTTCAAAAAAATACATGCAAAAGAAGTAGTAAATGCATGGATTCCGCGGATAATGCACTGGTTCTTTTAAGGTGAAACATGCATGATTTTAACATAAGCGTGTCGTTGGCGAGCATGGGTTCACATTTAGGTAAACGGCTCGTCATTAAAAATATTGCTTAGAACCAATGAAAGTTCAGTGGTTATATCGGGGTTATCATTGATCTGGAATATTAACTGAAATGAGTGCGAATGAAAAGCAATGCATCTTTAATGGTTTTAATCAGTGTTCGAAAATAAACAGTACATTATTTAACGTTCGACTCACACACCCAGGAACGATATCTATTTTTTTAGTGATTGTGTAGACATACACAACCCTTAATAACGTTCGTAACTATTTTAAAGAAAAACATTATATTTTAATGTTCTATAATGTTTTTTTCGTGTGTGTATTTTGTTTTTGTAAAAAATGTTTGGTTTTTTTTTTTTTATCAGCAAAAAGCGACGAACATTAACGAGCCGAACCGAACACATTGAAGTTCGTGGATTTTCAAAAAAACCGAACGGAATTAAATGTTCACATCTTTTGTTGAGTTTGATAAAAACAGTAATATTTTTGTGTTCGAAAGATGACTAACAGGGAAACGTTATTTTTTTTAATAATTTTCTACACAAACACTATTAGCGTTGTGTTTCCTGAAAAAGAGTGTAAACGTCAAAAGCGAAAAAAGCAATTTTCAGTAAAGCTCTAATAAATAATAAAATAAAATATAAATCGGTTTTAAAAAATAGATAGGACTATTAAAAACCAAAAAAGAAACTATATTTTAAATAGAAAAACAAAATTTTGTATGAAAAAACAGTATTTTTTAATTATAACAAAAAACAAAAAAACACTCAGTCATGGCTGAGTGTTGCAAATGTAAATCGTCAATACGAGGTGAAACAGGAATAAGATGTATGGGAGTCTGCGAGAAAATTTATCACAGCCAAACAAGATGTTCAGGAATTGATCAATATTCGATGGGAATAATGGAAAAGAATAACTTTATACGTTTCATGTGTGATGACTGTGTACAATATATAAAAAATGTGGATATGGTCCTTACAGAAATACAAAATCAAGTGAGCAAAAATAAACAAAACTTGGTTGATTATAAACATGAATTCGAGTTGTCACTGAAGCAAAATGAAGGTGAAATTAAAGATTTATTGCAAGCTATTGAAAAGCGTTATGAAGAAAGAGTGAGAAAAATAGACAGTGTACAAAAATCGTATGAAAAAAATTTAGAAGAAATTAAAAAATTATATGGAAGTGTAAATGAATTTAAAAACAACAACAATGAAATATGCAAATCATTAGAGGAAAAAAATGTCAACATGTGTAATGAAATAAAAAAAGTGATCAAAGAGACAAGTCAAAAGCAAACAAAAATGTCATACTCAGAAATAGTCAAACATAAAATAGTGTTGCCAGATGTAAACAAACAGGTGCCATTAGTAGTTAAACCGAAAGAAAAACAGGGAGTGGAGAAAACTAAAGAGGAATTAAATAATAAGGTAGATCCGGTCAATTTAAAAATTACAAGTGTAGAAAATCGAAGAAATGGAGCAGTTGTAATCCAATCCAAAAATGTTGAAGAGCGGGAAAAAATAAAAAGTGCTATTGAAAATGAACTAAACGAAGGATATGAAATTTTGGTTCCAAACCCTGTGCAATTAAGAATAAAAATAACGGGTATGACTTTTAACTATACGGAAGATGAAATAATTGAAAAATTGAGAAAACAAAATCCAATGATTAGTAATGGTGAACTTAAAATAATAAAAAAATATGAATATAAGAGAAACAATAGAACAATATATACTGTCAAATTAACAGTGGATGAAGAAACATATACCAAAGTGATCACAGAACAAAGAGTTAATCTAGGATGGGAGAGATGTAGAGTTTTTGATGGTACCGATGTTATACAGTGTCTAAAATGTAAAGGATACAATCACTTAGCAAGAGAATGCAAAAACAAAGAAGTGTGCTTAAAATGTCATGGCGATCATAAAAATAAGGATTGTAACAAGGAGCAAATAAATAAGTGTATAAACTGTATAAGAGTAAATAATAGTCTTAATATGGGATTAGATGAAAATCACTATACTAATGATAGAGAATGCCAAGTGTACCAAAACAAATTGAATATGAAAATGAAAAGAATGGGGTTTGCAATGTAACAATCACAGAATATTCGAGCACTTTATACCAATGTACAAGGATTAATAAATAATTTCAGTCAACTAGAAGTAATTGCAGCATCAGAAAACTTGGAATTTATTATATTATCAGAAACGCATTTAACGGATCAAGTAAATGAAAATGAAATTATGCTACATGAATATGGCAACATAGTATCGTTATCTAATTCTACGAGAACAGGAGGTGTTATAATTTATTACAAAAAAGGATGGAAGGTGAATAAAATTATTGAAAAATGTTTAGATTATAAAT
The DNA here is from genome assembly GCA_930367215.1 of Pollenia angustigena. Taxonomy (NCBI): domain Eukaryota; kingdom Metazoa; phylum Arthropoda; class Insecta; order Diptera; family Polleniidae; genus Pollenia; species Pollenia angustigena. The sequence continues at coordinate 178,113,326 of OV884057.1, read as the reverse complement.
ACTGGATTATGGTTTGCACTGCTGAATATGACAATATTAGTATGATAATTGTAGCAGTATATAGGTCCCCAAGTTGTAGGAAATCTGAATTTTGTGATATATTTGAAAATATTTTAGAAATAATATGTGAAAACAGCTGTGATATTATAATTTGTGGAGACTTTAACATAGATTGGATGAATAATATTTTTTATAAAAACAGAATAAAAGAGAACTTAAATGATCATGGTTTGAAACAAATCGTTAATAACTTTACTCGTATAACAAAAGATACTAATACTCTAATTGATTATGTGATAACAAATAGCCATAAAGTAACAGTAGAAATTAATGACAATAATATAGCTGATCACGAGTCTCTATACATAAATATTGAATGTGAAAAAAATTATCAAAAGGATACTAGTATAGAAACCCATAAAATATTTAAATATAATAAAAATAAGTTTAATAGAAATCTGAGTGCAATAATAGAATATAAGGAAAACAGTAACGTCAATGAAAACGCATTAATGCTAGATAAATGTTTCGAAGAGGTAATAAACAAATGTTCAATAACAAGAACAATAAGTAATGCAAATAATGTGAATAAATGGTTCAACAATGAACTACGTTTATTAAAAAGAGATAAAATTTTAAAACAGCAAATCGCAAGGCTCGACAACACAAATGAAACATGGGCAAATTATAGATCAGTAAGAAACCTATATAAAGTAAAAATTGAAAACGCGAAAAATAATTATGTTAACAATAAAATAAACAATGCCAAAGATCAAAAACAAATGTGGAAAGAAATTAAAACTTTAGTGATGAAAAAGAAGAAATCTGTGATAAAAAATGTGATATTTAACCTAATAGAATATAAAGAAAACAATCAAATAGCTAATCAATTTAATAATTATTTTGTAAGTAGTATAATGGAAATAAGAGACTCGATAGAAGAAGTGCAATACGTTAACAATATTAATAATACTAGTCATACTTTCAAATTCCGTGCAATAACAATCTTAGAACTTAAAAACACAATAAAGCAACTTAACAATAAGCCAGACTATACAAAAATATCAAACAAAATTATTATCGACAATTGGAACATAACGGGAAATATCTTGTTAAATATAATTAATAAATCACTTAATAATGGAGAATTCCCAGAAAACTGGAAAGAAACAATGGTAACACCTATTGAAAAAGTGTCTTACACAAACAAATGTGAAGAATTTCGTCCTATAAATATTTTAAAAACGTGTGAGAAAATATTGGAAAAGGTTGTGAAAGATCAATTAGAATACTACATAGAAGATAAATCTATACTATCAAAATACCAATCTGGTTACAGAAAAAAATATTCATGTGAAACTGCAGTAAATTATGTTATAAATAGATGGAAAAAAATTGAAAAAAATAGAAAAATTATGGCAATTTTTTTAGACTTTAAAAGAGCGTTTGAAACAATTGACAGAAAAATAATGTTCAAAAAACTTCATATGTACGGAATAAAAAATAAAGAACTTAAATGGTTTAAATCTTACTTATCAAATAGAAAACAAATAACAACAGTTAATGGTGTACAATCTGAATCAATTGAAAACGAATTTGGTGTTCCACAGGGATCAATCTTAGGTGCACTATTATTTAGTATTTACATTAACGATATGCCAAACATCTTGACAAGAAGTGAAATAATTTTATATGCAGATGATACTCTGATATTTACGGAAGGGGATAATGAAGAACAGTGTCAAAATAATATGATGGAAGACATAAACAACATAATTATTTGGTTAAATATGAACAAATTAAAATTAAATGAAACAAAAACGAAAATAATAGAAATAAACATGACTAGTAACAGAAACTTTATAATTAATAATGAAATAATTGAGAAAGTTGAACAAATAAAATATCTTGGCTTTATAATTGATAAAGAACTTAAATTTAAAGAACATATGAACTATATTTGTAAAAAAATTGGTAAAAAAATTGGGTTTTTTAAAAGAATTAGAAAAAAATTATCAACAATAACAGCAATTAATATATATAATACGATTATTAAACCACATTTTGAATTTGGTTCAACAATTATTTATACATGTTGTACGAAAACACAAATTGAAAGACTACAAAAATTACAGAATAAGGCAATGAGAACAATTTTAAAATGCAACATTTATACTCCAATTGAATTAATGTTAAATGCACTTAAGTGGTTAAAGATAAATCAAAGATTGGAATTAAATACCATACTTTTTATACAAAAGATGAAGATGGGAAAGGCGCCAGAATATCTATGTGAGCAAATTAACTACGTAGGAGACGTGCAACCGTATGGGCTGAGAAATGCGGGAGACTTTAGACTGCAACGAGTAAACACAACAGCGATGCAACGATCACTTTTCTATAAAGGACTTCAATTATATAACTCATTACCAAATAAAACCAAAGATCAAAATAATAAATACATTTTTAAAAAAGATTGTGTAAATTTTGTAAGAAACAATGTACATAGCTTAGAATCTTAGAGCAAACACAAAAATGTAAATTTATGTAACCACAGGGTGAATTTTAAAAGTATGAAAATACTAATAATAAAAAAATAAACAAACAAATTTTTACAATTGGAATTTACATAGGAAAAATGGGAGAAGGGAGAAAACTCCCGGGGAATTTTTATTCATAATTGGGCTGCATAAGTATTATGGTAATTTTATTGAACTGTTTATAGTTTTTAATCTGTGTAAACCTGTGCTCGATTCCCAGTTCAAACAAGAATGAAAAATAATTAATAAATTTTAATTAATTTCATGTTGTAAAAAAATTCTGTTTCCATTCTTGGAAACTCACCTTTTTTTAAGTCCCTTCTATTCTTTGATCCGAAATTTTTCTTTTCCATTTCGCTCAAAAGTTTCCGTTTTGATTTTATAATTGTGCATATTGCTGATTTTGGCAGCTGATATTTATTAGATTAAGCACTTAATCGCAGGCTCTTTTCATAGTCGTCAATAATGTTTAATTTTTCTTTAAGAATTTAACGTTTTCTTTTGGGCATTTTGATGTCAACTGTACAAAAACTTCACAAAAGTGACGTAAAATTTGAAACAGAAAACAAACATTTGTTTTGTAAACAAAAGTAAAAGATGACTTTGTCACGTACAAATTTTTATTTTGGCGAGCAAGTATTTTCTTTGCTTTCTTTGTAAGAAAAGAAAATACTTCTCTTAACTCGTTGTTTTCAGTAAAATCGCTATTAAAATATGGTTAAAATGTATACAAAAACAAAAGAAAATGGATGCAAATATGGGTGCATTCATTCTATATTGTGTTTTGTACAAAAATTTGCTGTTTATTCGTAATATAAGGCACTCAATGCAAAAAATATGACCGTACGTTAAATCGCGAAACATATGTATATATTAAAAAAAATGTAACTCATTGAATCATTTAAAGTCAATTGTATTTAATATTCGTCCCCTTTCAATCTTAAAAGAATACCTAATTATAGTGAAAAATTGTAATTCCTACATAAGAGTTGAATGGGTGCACTGCATGTAATTTTTCATGGGTTCACTTATTTAAAATTTATTCGAATTGTGAAAGGCATTTTTAATTCCTTCAAGTAGTTGAGTGCTAAAGAAGTCATGAAAATATTCCTTCTACTTGAACAACTTCCAAGGTTTTTTGCTGGGTACCGTTACTGGTCTCCAAGAACCTCCAACCCTCGATTGAAACATTAAATACCTTTACATTGCCCCAGGGTAAATGTTTGGTGTGCTTTATCCACGCATGAGAAAATTGGGTCATTTTTTTTTTAAATTCTCGAAAAACAAGGCTCCGTTTTGAACAGTGTGTTCAAGTCGACAAAAGACATGTGGATGACATACTCTTTAAAAAATAAAATCCGCATTTCCATTCTACCGTTCAATGCTTATAATAAAACTTTGTGTCAATTATTAAATTTATTTTATATATACCCCGTATTTTATTAATTAAATAATATATATATATATATATATATATATATATATATATATATATCTGGCATACCTGGTTGAGATCTTATACGATTTTTTTTAAACTATCTTATTTTCATCAACTCGCCAACAATATTTAAAAACAGATTACCACAGATATTGTAGAAATACTTATGGTGACAACAGATATTTGTAAGCAAAAAAAAAAAAAAAATGTTATGACATACTCAATCTAAAACCATAAGCATCTGTTTTTGTTTTTAAGATATGGTGAGTGGGCAAAAGCAAAACCATACAATATCAGTTACACTCATTCTCTCATTTATATCAGTAGTAACAGATATATATCTGGTGTATCTGTTTCAACAATACTTACTGATACACTCGTGCAGGTCTTTAGTCTGTATCACAACAAAGCACTAACCGAACTGAATTCATTCATGTTGTTGAGGAAAAATATATGTTTACCTTTCTTCAGTCATGAAGAATGAGGGGAAAAAAGTTTTAGAAACGGTCCTCACTAGTAATGATGTTGTTGCTCGACAGTTTGCATGACCACAGCTCGAAATGCCTGTGTGTGTATTTGTTTGTGTAAAATATTTTTGGTAAAGGCAACCAGCCAAAGTTTCTGTTGGATTTTTTGTAGTAATAAATTATTGCAAAAAAATTTAAAAGAAGTGCACATATCGTCATCTTAAATGCAGATTAATGTAACATCACATGAGTTTACATGCAAAGTAAAAAACTTTGTAAAATGGTAATTATTTGAGATATAAAAGCAATTTTAAATATTTCAGCTCAAAAAATATTATTTTTTAAGTTGTGTGTGTTATGTTATATAAATTCAACGAAAGTATATTAGTATTAAGTGAAACAAACATTTAAAATATTAAAAAATTAAATATTTTTGTAAAATTACAAGTACATATAATAGAATATAAAGTACCTACATGGTTATATTGCAATAATGTCCTTAAACAATGAATTAGGGCTCTAATTATGTAAAACGCAACGCTAAAAAACTGTCAACGCCTGATAACTTGTGGCGTTGACAACTTTAAAACGGTACATGAATTACTGTAGAAAACAACAACAGTAAATTATATTATCATAGATAATATGACATACCTATGGTGACAAGTCGTCCTTTTTTTGATACGATGAACTTTAAGATTTTTTTCAAAATAAAGGACAGTAGATTGTCCTTTTTTAGTGAATTGTTCTTTTGTTAGATTATGTCTTTAAACCAGCGATCATCACGCTATGCCCCCGGGGGCCGAGCACTTTTCGTGAATTTCAGAAACACACAACACGAATATTACCGAAACAATTGTAAAAAGCCATAATTTTCAAAAACAAGAAAAAAACACATAGTAAATGTCTCAAACGACTAAATTTATTTTTCTCTCTTTGCACTCACCACTACATACACATTTTTAACTGTCTCTCTTTTTGATAACCGCTGCCAGGGCTCCCAGTTTTATTTTAAGCTTTTTCCCCAATTTGCGATTTTTCATGCCCAAAAATCCCCACATTTTCTTAAACATAAAATACATAATCACCCCTATCGTGAATAAGTTTTCCCTCGTAATTTTTCCCCTTTTCACATATTTGCGATCATGAACAACTCCCATGAAAAATTGTAATTCAAAGGAGAATAATAACGTGAAAAATTGTTTACGGGAAAAATTCCCCTTATCGTGAAAAATTTTTTCCCTCGTAATTTGTTCACATTTCCCTTAGGTTTTCTCACTTTATTTTTGCTAGAGAACAGAACATGTATGTAAGTAGCTCCTCCTATAAATCGAATATTAAGGGTTAATAAGTTAATTAGACATAAACCGATATATTGCTCAACAAAATGCAAAACAACAGGTCGATTGCCTGCGGATTTGTGAAGCTTTCAATTGACTTCGTGGCAGAATTTTGGAAAATATTTTACTACATAAAATTTTAAATGTGCAAAAACTAACGTTGTAATTAAACTATCCCTCCAGTACTTAATATTTTGCTTAATTATTTTAACTTTTCTTTAAAATATATACTTGTATATTTTTGAACAAAAATTTCATGGATTTTCAATATTTTTTAATCTTTCTTCTTTTTTTTTACATTCACTGGAACTGATAGCGTGAACAATTTTTCACACGAGATTCACGATTGCTTTTTTCCCTTCGAGGGGAATGAAAATTTCATGGGAACAAAAATTCCACTTGTTATTCACGATAGGGGTGAATATTATGTCAATGGAATGGAACATATACAGTATCGGACAAAACCTCAGTATATTTTTTTTAAATGATGAATTTTTTAAGAAAATAAAATTATTAAAAAATGTTTTTTTTATTTTTTTATTTATTTAAATCTTTTTTATTGAAAAACACAAACTTAAGGAATTCAGAATTTAATAAAAAAAAATTATAATTCAAAAAATATTTAAAGCCGCAAATATAAGCGGACTAAACTAAAGCACCCCCAACTTAAGGTACAAAAAAAACTATTAAAATCAATATTTCGTTGCGAATTCTTTATTCTGGACACACGCACATCTTTCAGGCATAGAGGATATTAAATTATTAATTATTTCCGGTGATATTGCTTCCCAGGCTATTTTTGCAGCTTCAAATAAATTTTCCTTGGTTTTGCAATTTTCTCGGTTGATTATTAAGTTAACGATCTCCCTCAAGTTCTGGATTGGGTTAAGATAAAGTGAATTTATCAAGACATTAATTAAGTGCAAAATATTCGATCAACAGATCAATTATGTCTAGGCTAATTAAAAAGTTTTTTCAGACTGGTCGCACATCTCTTACTCGTTCTGGAGGAAGACCACGTTAAACTTCGCGACATAAAGACTCCTTAATTAAAACGACACTTCAAAATGATCCTACAGCAACCATACTTCCATCAGTCTTATGAATTGGCCCAATCCCTTGCCCAGAGAAACAACCCCATACCATTATGTTACCGCCTCCATGCTTTACAGTGCCTTTGCAATTCAACCGTTGTGTATTTGATCTGCGTACACGCCTAATGCCATCTGAATCCTTTAAATTCAACTTAGATTCGTCAGAAAACAGCAGTCCTCCATTTTTGGACACTCCAGTTGAGATGGGCCTTGGCGAATTCAAGTCTTGCTTTTTTTTTTTTTTTTTGACGATATGAAAGGTTTTTTTGCTGGTCGTCGACTGAACAATCCGGCCTCTACCGCCCTTCTGCAAATCGTTCTTTAGCTAATTTTTAAATCTAAGTGGTTTCGTATGTGACTATAAGATGCTGTAGGATAATTTTGGATTGTCCTTTTAATTAAGGAGTCTTCATGTCGCGAAGATTAACGTGGCCTTCCTCCAGAATGAGTAGGAGATGTGCGACCAGCCTGCAAAAACTTTTTAATTATCCTTGAAATAATTGATCTGTTGATCGAATATTTTGCACTTAATTAATGTCTTGATAAATTCACTTGATCTTAACCCAATCCAGAACTTGAGGGAGATCGTTAACTTAATAATCAACCGAGAAAATTGCAAAACCAAGGAAAATTTATTTGAAGCTGCAAAAATAGCCTGGGAAGCAATATCACCGGAAATAATTAATAATTTAATATCCTCTATGCCTGAAAGATGTGCGTGTGTCATCCAGAATAAAGAATTCGCAACGAAATATTGATTTCAATAGTTTTTTTTTGTACCTTAAGTTGGGGGTGCTTTAGTTTAGTCCGCTTATATTTGCGACTTAAAATATTTTTTGAATTATAACTTTTTTTTATTAAATTCTGAATTCCTTAACTTTGTGTTTTTCAATAAAAAAGATATAAATAAATAAAAAAATAAAAAAAAATTTTTTTAATAATTTTGTTTTCTTAAAAAATTTATCATTTAAAAAAAAATACTGAGGGGTTGCTTAGGTTTTGTCCGATACTGTACATGCATCAATTTAATTAAATAAATCCATTTGTGTGATATTATTAAAACTAATGTTATTAAGTCTTTGTGTTCTACGTATCTATATACACATGAATAGTATGCGGCAAGGGTAACGTAAAAACGCAAAAAAAAAATATGCGTCAATATTTATCATTTCAAAAACTAGGGATTCAAAATTTTCTGGTTAAAAAAGCTGCATTTAAAATGATTGAATAAATTTGTCAGAGCAAGCTGCATTATTTTAAAGTGTGTATTTATCCTTATTAAGTCTAAAAACTTATATTGCATTCTGTTGCAAAAAAAAAAAGTTTTAACCGCGAAAAAGGCTAAATTTTGTACCCACATCTTGACCAAATCGGTCTTGCCATTGTAAAAATAGAATTTATAAAAATATATTATCCCCAAAAATCCCCAGCGAAAAAAGTGCTTTTCCCCAAAAAATCCTCTGGGGATTTTCACGAAATTTGTATCCCCAATTACAAAAAAAATTCCACGTTTGGGGATAAATCCCCAAAACTGGGAACGCTGCACATTGGGTTGAAATACGCAGTTTTCGACGATTAATTAAAAAATGAAATTTAAAGTATCGTCAAAACCGATTGCAGTTGCTTACAGCCTATAAAATTCTACATCACTAGCTGAAAAAATAAATATCTAAAGTGCTCTGGTGTGTTTGTAGTGAGAAATCAAAATTAAGGTTTTATAAATTTTTTTTGGAAAAAAAGACAGAAAAACTAAAAATTTACTTTCTTAAAAATCTTATTTTTTTTACAAAATTAATAAAAAAAAAAGTGACCAATTTAGCTATGGAATCATCAAGTTCAGGTAGTTCTGCGAAAATCCTGGTAAAGTTTGTGTAACAAATTTGGTGTGGAATTGTTTTTGTGATTTATATTGGAAGTCCATAAAAAATTTGAATTTTCATAGTTTAAGTGGACATATAGTTATTATTCGTGTACATTCGTGTCGAGATTTGTGGTTTATTTTACAAAATAAATATACATATATCTAATATGTTGCAAAAATTTAGACTGCATTTTTGTGCATTTTAGAAGTTATGCATTTGTTTATAAAAAGTGTCGTTGCGCTGATTTACTAACAAAATATATGGTCTGGCGATTGCTGCTGTTATTATTACTGTTTTTGTGTATTAATTGTTGTTGTTCATGTTTTTAATAATATTCTTTATGTTGTTGTTGTTTTTTAATAATATTCTTTATGTTTTTAAATAATGATAGTGTTGTGAAGTTTGAAGTTATCGGTTAAAACGGATAATTTTTTTTCTCTACGTATAGGAACAAGTTCAAACGTTTTTTTTTATACTCGTCGGAGCTTGTACGATATAATGATGTATTCAGGCTGTCAAACTTTGGATGAAAAGCTAAAATGTTTAAAAGAAGAAATGAAGAAACGCACAAACTGCTCAGAGTCTAGTATGTGCGATTTGAATGAACGAGTTAATGCTTTCTTATATGACTTTAAATCTAGATGGAATAAGGTGCATAGAGTAAATACACGGTTTATGGCTGCGAATAGGAACTGGTTGGAGTCCTCTATTGGGTTTTCTCGTGCTCAGACTGGAAAACGTGGTAGAAAAGAAATTTCTTTTACAGAGTCAAGTGAATCGAGTAAACATAAAAGAACAAAGGTTTTAAGGGATACCACAGCATTGCCAGTAATAGCTCATGCTACACAGATTAAATTAAGAACATCAGGGTACATAGATGAATCGAAGATGCTGCGTGGATTCACAAATGTGTCACTATCAAAAAATACACCATCAGCAGCGAGTTCGAAGCAACCACTAGCGTCTGAGAAAATGTCTAATGTAAAAGCATTGTCTGTTTTTGTAGAAGCTAATCTATCTCGACACCAATACAATATCATTAGACAGTCTGCACCTGAGAAGTTTCCCTCATACACAAATATTCAAAATGAAAAACAAAATTGTTATCCATTGCCAACGAGCCTTAAAATAAGCGAGACTTGCGTTCAAGTAAGTTTACAAGCTCTTCTTGATCACACAGCGGAACGACTAATACAACTTAAAGAAAATTTTATTGAGTATAAATCAAATATAATATTATATACAAAATGGGGTTTTGATGGAAGCTCTGGCCATAGTTCATATAAACAGGCCTTTCATGGCTCAGATGCTAGCGATTCATCGGTATTTTTAACCACAATTGTGCCACTTAGACTTATGCTAGAGAAAACGGTTATTTGGCAAAATCCTCGACCATCCTCCACTAGATTTTGTGACCTTTGAAAATTGAGTTCATAAAGGAAACTTCACTTGTGTCAGTTAGTGAAAAAAATAGAGTGGAAGAAGAAATAGCAAATTTGAAATGCTCAACTGTCGCAATCGGTGATAAAGTTATGCAAGTGAAGCACAATTTAATTTTGTCAATGATAGATGGAAAGGTTCTTAATGCTATAACTGGAACTATGTCAACACAAAAGTGTTACTTATCTGGCGCCACTAGCAAAAACCTAAAGTACCTAATACACGGTGCCGAAATTATTAATAATACTCCCTTACCCATTGGGCTATTATCGGAAGAAGCGCAAGAAGCTCGGAACAAAGATTTTAAGAAATATAGAGAGTTTCATTCACGAAAGTGCAGTCGGGAAAAATCCCTTAAAGATGTTTTTAATTTATTCTTAATAAGCTCTGACCCAATTATTTCGAGCATGCGAAAGTTGCCTCCAAAGAAGGATCAAAGTTTGCCAGAGCAGGCAATTGATTTAATAATACCTCTAGTTCCAAGCAAAACCAATTTGTGTGATCAAAATGATGATAATGATAATGAGGATAATGATAATGAGGATAATGATAATAAGGATTATGATGATGATGATGGTGATGATGACGATAATGATGATGATGATTAAGTAGATGGTGATCATGATCACGAAAATAATTTTTAGGTTCTCATATGTTATCAATATTTTAACTTAAATTCCCTTATTTGTAATAAAACTGCACTGAAATATACTTAAACATGGTTTGTTTTATCAAATTGTATTGGTATTAGATGAAATATAATGAAAAACTATCCTACCAGAGCTTCCCTGAATTGATCCTCAAAAACTATGTATTAGAACCCACTGTGCGCTGCTTTAAACTAAAAAACTATAAGTTTTATTTTCCCAAAACCCCAAAATTTCAACAAGAATACAGCAAAACACATTGGTTAGATCGAATTCTAAAATTGTTCGTTTCATTGAAAACGTTTAAAAATATTAATGAGTTCTTATAAAAAGAATTAAATACTCTGCTTATTTCTTTTCTTGAGTGAGATTATACATTATGTTGTTAAATAAAATTATATTTTTGATGATAGTTAATTTTTAATTTTGTAAATAACTTAGTTATTTTTTAAGGTAGAAGTTAAAAATTTTATAAAAAAAATATGTAACGTAAATCGTAATCAACAAAACAAGCCAATTTCAAATTTTCCAATAATACCTACATTGTTTTGCATTTAAGCTAACGATATGTGTTTGGCTTGTGTAAAAAATCTCTGATGCCTTTAAAAGGGTAATTTTTTCTTTCGTTAAAAAGACGTACAAAAGGCAGAAATTATCTATAAAGAAAAAAAAAATAGCCACAAGAACTTGTTGGTATTTTGTGCTTGTAAAAATATTTTGGTTTTTGTACCAATCGCGTCGTTTGGTTTTTATTGTTGAAAACACTTTTCTTACGTAAGTAAAGTTATTTGAAAAACACTAACAAAGTCTTGTTTTGCCACAATTTATATGTAAATAACCTTTATATGTACATTAGACTGGTCGCATCATGTATGGGATTTTTTTTTTAAATTTAATTGTTTGCGCTGCTTAAAATATGAGGTTTGGTGTAAGAAATCATGATCTAATTTTTCAGGTCAATCCGACGGTGCCTAGCCGTGCCGGGTGGGGCCAAAAGTTCCCTATTATAAAAAAAACATATTTTCTATCAGATCTTTATAGTAATACTAGTTGAAAAGCCGAAAATCAAAAATATGGCTTCGTTACGATCTTTCGCAGAGAAAGTACTTCAAGTGTGCCAAATTTCAGCTTCCTATGTCATCAGATGGCTTCAGAAAGTTGCGGAAAGAATAGGACATACATGCAAACATCCTGACATACTAAGAAATTATATATTGTATAGATAGATTAACATATGTTCGCGCAACTCAAAAACGCTTTAGCTTATTGAAAAACTAAAAAAAACCGAAATTACGCAATAAAATTTACTTTAAGAAAGTTAAAACTTTTTTCTTATGTTGGTTTGGCTTTAAAAAATAAAAAAAAAAGATAGAAAAGATGTTTTTTTTATAATATGGGGAACTTTGGGCCCCACCCGGCACGGCTAGGCACCGTCGGATTGACCTGAAAAATTAGATCATGATTTCTTACACCAAACCAAACAATTTTAAGCAGCGCAAACAATTAAATTTAAAAAAAAAAAATTGCGACCAGTCTAATGTACATAAGTATAAGCAAACGCGACAGTAAGTATAGTTGATGGGGTAGAAAATGTGTTTTATTATTGTATTAAAAAAACTCTATTGTTTCGCGCCAAATGATCCCAGTTTTTGTATATTCAATGTCGTGTTTTCAGCACCGTTGCGGATGGTCCAGAAACCAACATTTTTTCACAAGACCAAAATATGTCTTTAGATCTTGCGGGTAGTAATTTTGTACCCTTCACCATAGTTGGAAAAGAGTTTGTCATTCCGCATGTAATTTCTAAAATATTGATCTTCGACCCTATAAAGAATATATGTATATTCTAGGTCCTTATGTGCAGAGAAGTTGATTTAACGATGTCCGTCTTACGTTTGATATGTGTTTTCCGGAGACTCCAGGCATGATAGTCCATATAGTCCACCATTTCTTGCTTTTGAAATTCAAGTGAAAAAATTAATTATTTTAGTTGTAATACAAAAAAGCAATCCTTACGTGAACAATTAGGAGAATGGTATCATAGATATAAGCCTTCGCGTAAAAGGTTTGATGAACGCTTGGCAATTTTAAAAGGAGAAGGCATAGATGTGGAGTTTACGAGTTTATTCAGGAACTAGACATTTTGATGCGAAATGGACTAAAATTTGTGGAGCAAAAAACTATTGCAATGAAAATTAGGGCAATAATTTGTGATACGCTGGCAAGAGCCTTCGTGTGCAATTGCAATCAAATTGCAGAAAAAGTTGGTGGCGTTTAACTTATTCTGCGAAATCAGGGGTGCTTATTTCTGACAGCGATTTTGCATGCAGAAAATATTAAGGACACCATAAAAAATTTTTTTGAAGAAAAAAAAATCCATTTGAAAATCTTAATTTAGGAATGGTGAGACAAGTTCCGCTCGATCCGATGCATCTCGTTGACCTGGGAGTTATGAGAAAATTTCTTATTCGGATTATTACAAATAAATGTATTTTTAAAATAACTGAAGGCATTAAAAATTACATTTCTGATCAATTGAATGATTTAAAAAAAAATATTCTTAAGGAATTTTCTCGCACTCCCAGAGGATAAGATGAAATATTTCATTGGAAGGCATCTAAGTTCAGGAAGTTCTTACTGAATACGGGAATCGTTGTTCTTAAAGATCGAGTGCATGAAGATTTTTACTACGAATGTTTGCTACTTCACTGTGCTTGCAGATTACTATCATGCCCTAGAACATACCAAAGAAATTCACAGAACGCCAACATTCTGCTCGAACTTTTTGTTGAAAATGTTTCAATATTTTCGGTCAGAAAAGCGTTAGTTACAATATACATGGTCTGTAGGTCAATGTGTTCATAAATTTGGTCCACTAACAAACTTCTCAGGATATCCGTTTGAAAACTATCTTCAAACTTTAAAAAAATATGTCAAAAAAACCATCAAATATTTTGCAACAAATATCTTATAAATTGAAATATGATAATATGATTATGAAAGAAAATGATGTATGTAATGTTCAATCGTAAACATACCGCCGGTTTAACGATGTCGAACGTCATCGTTCGCATAGAAAATTATATTTAAAACAAAAACAAAATTCGAAAATTTGTTTTTGTTTTAAATGTAATATTCTATGCGAACGTTAACGTTCGAAATCGTTGAACAGGCTGATAATGAAATAACCTGTAGTAGGTCAAACACATTTTTAAGTAACTTCAAAATGGTTTTTTTATAACCACATCTAGTTGATTAACTAAACCTAGTTTAACTGAAATCTCAAAAACCCAGCCTAAGTGATTTTTTTCCTTGTCGACGACTCATTATTTTAACATAGGCATGTCATAGGCTGTAGTCAATTGGTTATCTCTACATGACTTTAAAATTGACTACTAATTACTTATTTTTCAACCAATTTGTAGTTAATTAATAGTATAGTCGGTTTATAATAAATTATTTAAATTTTAAAAAATTTTTGTCAAAAAAATAAACATGTATGCACATAAAAACATACATATATATGTATATATACTTTTATATAGAATTAATTATTTAAGAAAATTTTGCATCAAATGATGATGTATAATAGTGCTGAAATAAATACGCTACATAATTGCTTATACATAAACAGATTTGTATTGCCTTGATTTTTAATTATTTTAATATGTTTGTATATATTTTTTTTCATTTGACTTCATGGCATGCATGTTTTACTTATTGTGCTTTTATTTGGTGCCTCTATGCAATATGTTTGGTTGATATATGCATGAGATTTAAACCAATTTGTTGTCATTAGTAAATTTATAGTTGGTTATTTTTGCAACTGACTATTTTATTTACTACGGGGTAGTTACTAACTACACTACACAGTTAGTCTCACAACGAAACAATACTTCTTTTCCAAAAAGGCTCCCAATAATTTCTGTGCCATTCACCCATATTTCCATTTTAATAACAGGTTTTATTTAGACTGGGGTAGGGTTTATTATAGGAAAAATATTTTAAGCAACCGAAAGTTATTTCAATGAGCCATTTGATTCCTTTTTAATTTTGGGAACGTGGAAGAAAATAAAATTGTATGCAAGCTTGTTGGTTTACCTAGAGCGAAAAAAATATTTTTGGTTCCATTATTGCACGGGTGCTATTAAAATATAAGGAAATAAAAACTTTTTATATACATGCAATATTTTACTACATAAATAAATAAAAAAGAAATAAAATAATAAAATTATAATTTAGACCGCATTTAGACTATGCAATTAACGCCGAGTTTTTTTTCTATTTTCTGTTAAAGATGTTGCTACGAAACTCTTTTCACATTTACATTTTTTTCATGCATTTTTTCAACTTTATATATAAGCAATTATGAAGCGCATTTATTTGAACACTAATGGTAAGTATTGTACAATCATTAAAATTAATTACTTATAACGTATTTTAACAGATAACGGAAAAGAAAATGATTATAAAGCGCCTTGTCAATGTTTACTTGAAGTTTTGAAGCAATTTGATGCGAAATTTTCAGAAATGACACGTAAGATGAAAATAGTTATTGTATACAAAAATATCACGATTTTCATATAAACATTTACATACATATATTTCAAGGCGAAATTAAGGACCTTAAAGAGACAATTCAAACTCAAAATGAAACTATAATGGCAGCATTGTCTGCCCAAAAAGTAGTGACCGAAAGCCTTGTTCGCCAGGAAAAACTCAATGTGGCTATTAAGAAGGTTTTTCCAATAAACACCATCGAGGAGTTGGAAGCGCTCAATAACGTCATAACTGATGAAAATCGGCAAATTTATGTGAGTTCCTATTTGACTTTACTTTTATCATTATTCAAATTGTTGTGCTTTTTTACAGACCAATGCCATAAAATTATCTTTGAAAGGGAAATTGCCAAAAACGTTAACGACAATTCTATCTTTGCAATTGATTATTGGTGTAAATATTGATGGCACTCATGGCAAAAAGCGCTTGAAGGATTATAAAAAAGTTTTTGATGCATTAATGGATGCGATTCGGCCTTTCGGCGATGACCCGGAAAAAGAATTACGCAACGCCTTAGCTGTTATTAAAAAACGTCATTTTCATAACGTTTGTGTAGAAAAAAAACTAAATAATTAGTATTGTGGTTATTTTTTACGAACTGTTTATATGGGTTTTAATCCAAATTTTGATATTTAAATTAGGCTAAAATTAATCAAATTTAATTTGCGTTAAATTATTTTTATGAAGAAAGCAATTTAACAACATTTTCCGTTTTAACACTCACAGCCATTAACGTATTCTGGCAATCAATAGTCAAACATCAATCTTTAAATAAAATTGTATTTGAATTTTTAATTAATTTACATGTTCTTCTAAACTTAATAATTTCCATACTTAATATTTTCTATGAGCAGTGCAAACTTTCGTGTGTATATATTACATATTCATCTTACTTGTTTTCATTATAACTTTTATTTTAAGTCATGTTCAATTTTCATTTAACGTCAGCAAAAGATGCCTTATTATTAATTTTTTTTCTTTATATTATAAAAATTATTTCTGTATAAAAATACATATATGTATATATATATGTATACATATTTATATATTTTGACAAAAATTATTTAAAATTAAACCGTTTAAAAATATATAAATTAAAAAAAATTGGTTTTTAAATAATTAAGTATAAACCGACTACAAATTGGTTGAAAAGTAAGTAGTTAGTAGTCAACTAAAAATTCATGCAGAGATGACCAATTGACTACCGCCTATGACATGCCTACGTTAAATAAATGAGTCGGCGAAAAGAAAAAAGTCGCTTAAACCACAAATGTGGTTATTAAAAACCAATTTGAAGTTACAGTGTAGTAATTGTTGTTTTGTTTCGTTTTAGAAATGAAGCGTGTTTTTATACCCTCCACCACAATCAGTTGTGAAGAGGGTATACCATGTTTGTCGTTCCGTGTGAAACTTTTTTATTGTTCATCTAAGACCCCATAAAGTATATATATTCTGGGTCCTCGAGTTATTCCAAGTCGATTTAGCCATGTCCGTCTCTTGAAAACACGCTCACTTTCGAAAAACTCAAAAGAATTAAATGTCAAATGTAAGTGGCAAAATGCTTGTAGTTATATTAAGCAGTTTGGGATTGAAAACCAGCAAAATCGGTTCGGTAGGATCAGAGCTATGAATCAAAATGTGGAACCACCACCTACAAAAATTGATAATTTTGTTACAAAAAGTAACATAAATGGTGGAAAAATGCATGGAATAATAAATGATTTTGCAAAAATTCCTTTTATTCGACTGGAAATGACCCTGTAAAATTTCCGTTCATAATTTACACTAGGACCCATATAAGCACTACTCCCGGAAAACAGTATAGTACGCCTAAAACCATAATTAATAATGCTATCATAAGAAAATTTGGTACATCACGATTTTAAAGGACTAGAAATAAGACTATAACATTTTGTGAAGATCGGTCCATTATTTACCATTTACCATGGCTCCAATATAAATTCTCCTCCTGAAAATCATTTAAGTTCGGCTTAAACTGTTACAAATCATGATATTTTACTCAAGCTAGTAAAAATTGCTAAAAAAAATGTCATAAAACTTTCTGATTGTCAGTCTATTTAATATATGTCTAAACTGCAACCAATTTTAATGCAGATGTCTGTTTTTATAAAAATAAATTAATAATAAATACCCATCATACAGATATTACTCTTAAAACATTCGAACTGTCGGTGGAGTGTATCAAAGATTCGGCACAGCCGAATATAGCACTCTAACTTGTTTTTTCTTTTATTGCCTATGCCTATAGGATTTTATTTTAATGTGTTTAATTTAACGTATACACACCCATACACATTTATGTGTGTACATGATATGCCGCTAAAATTAAGAAACAAACTCTTAGATTCAAAATATTTTAATTTAACGCTTCTTCAGTAAAAGTGTTCGTAGGCGAGTGTTCTAAGTTCCCGGCTGAGACTCGTGTGGTTGCCAGTTCGAGTCTCAAAATGATTTTTTTTTTTTTTATTTTTTTTTAATTTGTTGTATATGTCCTTAAGAAACGATTTTAACGATTTGACACAGTATTTTATTTCATTTCGGCAAGCATAATAGGTAAATACATAAAATATTTGTATGTAATTTAATTAAATCCGTACGTATTGTAAATACTAGGGAGATCGATCGAATAGTATTCGACCGGTTATTTTAGTTTTGCCCAAGTCGAATATTTTAAAATGTCCATTTTTCGAATATCGAATAAACCGGTTATTTTGGTAAAATAAACTTTTGTTTTTAATTTTGTTACTTTTGTTATAAATGTACCCGTAACTTAAGTATTTTTCTAAATGTTTATTTATTTCCAAATTTAAACTTTTTATAAAAAAAAAATGTTAAACCAAAATGTAACAAAAGTCAAAAACATTATGAGCAATGTAAATACAAATTGCTTATATAAGCTTCTTGTTCTTGTAACAAAAACCGAAAACAGTTCAAAATACAGTGCTGTCTGGGTAGAGTGAACTAATTTTTGCAGAGCGATTTCACTATACCCAGGTTGTTCAACTTATTTACTTATTTGAAATGCATTAATAGGTTATAAATTGTACAAAGCTTTTTCCATGCATGGAAACTCTCCTTTTTAAAGCGTCTTTCTTCTTTGGGTTCCAAATGTATAGTTACCAATAAGCTTTATTACTCCGAATTTCTTTTTATTTATTCCATAATTTTTTTTATGGCAACGCCATAACGCTGTGCTAAACAAGTAACACGAGCACCTTTTTCAATTTCTTTTATAATGTCGCTTTTTCGAATCCATTTGTATATAACAATTTTATAACACCAATTTTTCAGAAATTAACTTTGAGACACGACCTTAATTGAACATGCGCGCAGGCTAAAATAAATTAACACTTCATAGAATGCATATTTGTGAGAGTAACTTGTTAACTTACTCTAAAAGAATCGTTACTTTACCGTTATTTTATGTTCTCTTTAATTTTTATGCTCGTTTTCATTGTTTTTCTCCTAAGCCAAACCTAAAAACTCACTATAAAGTATGTTCACTCTTTAGAGGTTCATGAGTGTTCACTCTACAGAGCAGTCAATGTTATCATTCTGGTGTTCACTCTAACGAGTATTCATAGCATCGGGGGTTCACTCTACCCAGACAGCACTGTACTACAAAAAAAATATTCAGCTCAAAAGTAATTAGAAATTTGACAGTATTCTAAATATTATCACCCGTATTCAAAACAAAAATTTAGTTACTGCATATCCCCTGATTAAGGATTTCTTATTCAAAACACTTTTTAATAAATTATGATTATCGAATGATCAAAGACTTTTCAACTCCTAATTAACTGCTGTCAATTTGCTGTTTTTCAATTGAATTTTGCTAAAACAGAGATGTAAAAATGTTTCTTAATCGGGCGATTTCAAAGTGTTTTGAATAAACACATAACCAAATGGTGATTAAGCTTAAATAACATTTTAGTTGCTCACACGATGAACGGAGTATAGCCGGAATACACAAATTTTCGTTTTGAATACGGGTGTATATGTATAAATTTTTGTGAAGATGTCATCTCTGGTGATATTTCGACCTGATTTAAAAGACAAAGGTGCTTGAAGGGCCCTAAAATGATAAGTTGCAAAAGTTCTTCAACGACACGACTTATCAATCACCTTTAATTAGTCCACAAGCTTGACATAAATATACGCCAAGTAAAACTTGACTCTGTTCCAAGTAATTCTTAAGAGGCTGCAAATAATACATTACTAAAATACGCTACTAAAAATAAATCCTTGGGTAAAATATTAGTCTGTTGTGTTACCGAAGACAACATGTCCGTTAAGGCACTAAAAACTCTTAAGTAGTTCTAGCATATATTCATGCTTAAAACTACAATATAACGGCGGAATCAACGATATGGGAAAATTCATCAGTTTTATTTATTAAAACACCAAGAACTTAAAACAAAATTGTAGTAATCAAACAATGTCATGAAAGGTTTTAAATTGTAATCGACGACTTGACAGATATTTCATACAAAAAGCATGTTCATATCACTATTCGTTTCTATAATGCTGAAACAAAATAATTTGAAAAAAAATAATCCTGGCTAAGAGGTTTTGTTTGCAACTTTTTAAAAATATGGTTGAAGACTACTGATTCATATAGACATGATTAGCCACCAGCAAATTAAAGCTCATTTAAAATAAATTCTTGGGAATATCACAAATAATAAATTATTTAAATTTATTTATTTATTTTTTTAATCAATACAAAGAAAGCCTAAAAGCCCAATTATACATGTATTGTAAGATTAATATCCATGTTTAATAAAATTCCTATAGTTTTTTTAAACCAAAGTTTTTCAAAAATTGCTTTTGCAAAACGTTTGGCTAGAGCAAACATTATTTAACAGTTTTTAAATTACAGTATACAATTATGATAAAAAGAAATAAAAAAAAAAAAAAAAAGCTTAAGTTTTATAAATTTACTGGTCACGCTTTTTTGGCTTTTATCGACAAATATTTGTTAGGTCTGAACATGAGAGTGGGTCAATTTTTTTCTCGACCAAGCGGTTATCAAAATCGTAATCTAAGACGAATTCTAAGAAGGTTTGCACAAGAAACCATGGATCTAAAATCAAAAATTCTCTTTTCGAATTTTATATTTTTTTGAAATATGCTAAAATTTAATTGAACAAATTTTCCAATCCGGCCAAGATTTTGACAGATGTTGTGTGCTGATAACCAAGATGTTCGTAGCAAATTTGGAAACTTTAGCTCTTGTAGTTCTACAGATAAACATAAATCTATAATTTCTTTGTATGGGAGGTGCCCCGCCCACTTTAAATTTCAAAAAAATATATTTCCTATAGTACATTCCAGACCATCAATAATATTCTGTAACAGTTTCATAATGATCTGTTCAGTGGTAACGAAGATCACCTCCTGCAAACAAACAAATAAACATTATAATTTATTATAAACGAAAAGAAAAGTTTCTCTTTAAAAACGGGAAGCTCGGTTTCGAATTCGTTGCAGATTACGATTTTAACAACCGCTTGGCGAATTTTTTTTAATACATACAAATTGCAGAGTTCCCAGTTTTATTTTAAGCCTTATCCCCAATTTGCGATTTTTCATCCCCAAAAATCCCCAAAATATCCATTTTCTTATCCCCAGAAATCCCCAAATTTTCTTAAAAATAAAATACATAATATTATGTCAATGGAAAAATATGCATACATCCATTTATTTAAATAAATCCATTTGTGTAATATATTATTAAAACTAATGTTATACATTTTTTGAGTTCTACGTATCTATGTACAAGGGTAACGTAAAAACGCAAAAGAAAAATAATTATGTGTCAATACATATTTATAATTTCCAAAACTTGGGAATCATAATCTTCTAATTCATAAGCCAATGCAATTTTGAGTTACATGTTGTTTGTTTCAAAAGTGCATTTGAGATTATTGAATAAATTTGTCACAGCAAGCTGCATTTTTTTAAAGTGTGTATTTATTCTAAGAAGAGCTAGCTCCTAATAACTCATATTGCATTCTGTTGCAAATATTGATTTTGTTTGTTTTCGTTACAGAAAAAAGCATATTTAATGTTGAAAAAATGGCAACCCTACTAATTGCAACATGTACGTTCTCTAGCTTTTTCTTTTTATTATATCATTCTTTCTTTTAACGTCCGTTAATATAATAGCTCTGTTTCTTTACTCTACTTTGGGATCCCTCGGGATCCCAATTTGCACGAAAAGCGTTCCCGTACTTTTAATTTGTGTAAATGAGAGCGGATTTAAGAGAATAAATTTCTTCTTCTTCTTGCACGAAGCAGCCCAGAGTTTTTCTTCGTGCAAATTGTCAAACAGCTATAAAACATAAACAAAACAATGAAATGCAAAGGAAAAAAATCATGATCCAAATTTTGGAAAAAGTGTTGTGGAGTAAAATAATGTACTAAAATATAAAGTTATATGTTGACATATAAGGAAAACATAATGTTAGTTATTGTAAAAGTGTTTGTTTTGTTTAATTTTTGGTAAAATTAGTTTATTTCTACAGACAATATACAATTTTTCAAAAGTGGCATAAACTTTTATTGTTTTGTAAGGACTGTCAAAATAATTGCTTTTTATTTTGTGCGTAAAATTTGGTTTTTTCTGTTCCCGTACTTTTGTGTAATTGAGAAATTTATTTATGCTTGCTCTCATTTGCACGAACTTTACCCAAAAAGTAAAGAAACAGAGCTATTATTTTAAACTTTGTAGTTAGTCTTAAGAATAATCTCAATGAATAAACATCAACAGGTTATGGGACCAGTGATCGCAGTAGAGCGTTAAAGTGTTTAAGACTAAAAAAAAAGAGGAAGAACAATTAAAAAATGGCCTCGTCAATTTACCAGATTGAGAAGTTGGACGGGAATAATTTTGACTCATGGTCTATCCAAATGCGAAGTGTGCTAGTGCACAGTGGTTATTGGAAGCTGGTTAGCGGTGAGCTAAAGGCGGAGGATGGACATGATGAAGCAGGAAAAGAGAAGATTAAATCTGACGATGAAAAGGCTCTAGCCACCATTTGTCTCAGTGTAAAGCCGTCACAGTTAAATTATGTGAAAAATTGTAAGTTGTCATATGAAGCGTGGCAGAAACTACAAGAGGTTTACAGGCCACAAGGGCCTTTACAAAAGGTGACGCTGTGCAAGAAATTGTTAAATTTGTCTATGGCCTCATATGGAGACATAGTAAAACATATTAATTTGTTCACAGAAATTGCTGACAAATTAGAGGAAATCGGTATTTCTCTGCAGGAGGAGCTTTTGTCCATAGTTTTGTTATCTAGTTTGCCGCAAGAATATGAAAATTTCGTCATAGCAATGGAAACTAGAGACAGTTTGCCAAAATTAAATTCTCTGAAACTGAAACTTCTGTAAGAAGGGGAAAGAAGAAAAAATGAGAGAGAATACGTTACAAATCAACAGGCTTTTGGTGTTCGTGCGAGGTGCGAAAGAAGGAACGAAAAGGAAACTGCAACAACAAGCAAAAATTAAAGGGAAAATGTTTTTCGTGTGGTAAAGCCGGCCACTACGCAAATAAATGTGACATGAAGAAACAGAAGCAGCAGCAACAACAACAACAACTGTCGTTTTCTATTTAAGCAGTGGCTGATACGTTAAAACAAAATAAATAAATGGTATGTTGATAGTGGCGCCACCGCGCACATGTGTAACAATCGCAACATGTTTACAACGTTTGAGCAACATGAAGAGAAAATATCGTTAGCTGGCAACAAGTATATAATAGCAACGGGCAAAGGTAATGTCAACATCAGGTAGTGCAACATTAATATTACTTTGCGAGATGTTTTGTATTGCTCGGAGTTACAGGCGAATTTTATGTCAGTTAGTAAAGCTGTGGAACGTGAATATATTGCTACATTTAAGAATGATGCAGCCTACATAAAGGACAAATATAACAGCAACGTTATTGAGGCCGTTAAGCAAAATAATTTGTTCGTCGTTGTTTGTGATGAAGTTCCTAAAAAGTTGTATGCTACAAATTTTAATTGGCATGATCGTTATGGTCATTTGAACAACAAGAGTCTTGATATGTTGGCGAAAAATGAATTAGTTACTGGTATGAATTTAAAGGGGCATGATAACATCGGAAAATGTAAAACATCTATGTTAAGTAAAGTGCATGTTTCCCCATTTCCTCAACAGTCGACATCTGTGTCCAAGGAGGTTTTAGAACTGGTGCACACAGACGTTTGCGGACCGATGAACGTGAAGTCAATTGGCGGTTCGAAGTATTTCCTGACATTTATCGATGACAAATCCAGAAGAACATTTATTTATTTTTTGAAACGTAAGTCTGAAGTGTTGGAAAAGTTCAAAATCTTTAAGGCATAAGTTGAGCGTCAGACTGGAAAGAAAATAAAAACCATTCGCAGTGATAATGGGGGTGAGTACACAAGTAGAGAATTTGATAATTATTTAAAGGAGTGTGGAATAGCACGTCAGTTGACGGTACCCTACACACCCGAACAAAACGGCGTGGCGGAACGGATGAACCGTACGTTGGTTGAGATGGCGCGGTCGATGATGATCCACGCCGGTGTTTCTGTAGACTTATGGGTTGAGGCTATATGGACTTCTGTATACATACGGAATCTTTGTCCCACTCGTAACTTGGATAATAAGACCCCATACGAAATATGGTATGGTAAACGCCCTAACGTAAGTCACTTGAGAACATTTGGTTGTTTGGCAGTGACACTTAAGAAGCCCCACAGATCTAAATTTGAAGCCCAAGGCGATGAGTATTTGATGGTCGGTTACTCATTAGTATCTAAAGCTTATCGTTTGTATGATATGAAGTCACACACTATAGTTGAACGTCGAGATGTCGTCTTTGATGAAACAAAACTCCAACGTAATGTTAAAGATGTTGGGGATATCAATCGTAATGATGTTTTAACCTATGATTTGGAAAGCACAGTTCAGCCAAATCCGGGTAATGACTATGAAGGGCGACAGAATGTTAATATTGAGGATGCTGATGATGATGTCTCCAATAGATATGATACAGCCGATGAAGATTCTGAAAATGATTTCTTGGGATTTAAACCTGGTCCTGGCAGACCGCAACTAATAAGAACCGGTGAACCTGGTAGACCTCGTAAAGTACAAAATTTGGTCGTTGTGAAGAAAGCAATGAATGGAAGGCAGCTATGAGATCTGAACTAAAGGCTTTAGAGAAAAACAACACATGGTGTCTGGTTGATTTGCCGAGTGGTCATAGAGCTATTGGCAGTAAGTGCGTTTTTGCAATTAAACGCAATGAAAAGGGTGAAATAGAGAGATATAAAGCGCGTCTCGTGGCTAAAGGTTGTAGAAGTTTGGAGTTGACTATAAAGAGACGTTTTTACCTGTGGTGCGATATGCTACAATTCGAATGCTATTGGCGCTGGCTGTAGAGAGAAAAATGCATTTGCATCAAGTTGATGTAAGTACTGCATATTTAAACAGCGATCTCAATGATGAGATATACATTCAACAACCGGAAGGTTTTGTGAATAGAATTGATCCAACTAAAGTTTTGAAATTGAAAAAATCCCTTTACGGATTGAAGCAAGCTGGGAGAAATTGGAACGAAAGGCTAGGTAACGTTTTACAAGAGATGGGTTTTGCATCTTGTGACAATGAACCTTGCTTATACAAGTCTACCATAAACAAGGATATGATGTTAGTAGCCGTGTACGTCGATGACCTTATAATTGCAAGCAAGAATAAGGAGGAGATTTTGAAGTTTAAATCTAATTTGGCAAATATATTCTAAGTAACTGATAAGGGTATTCTAAGCAATTTTCTTGGAATGAACATCAAGCGTGATGGTGAAGTTGGTACCATTAAATTCCAGGGACAATATGTTAAGGAGATTTTAATGCAATATGGGATGGAGGATTCTAAATCCGTATCTACACCTCTCGATGTAGGATTGCAAACACATTGCACTGATAATTGTGAACGAGTTAGTAAAGGAGAATATCAATCTATGATTGGTGCTTTAACCTACTTGGCGATAACATCTAGACCTGATATACAACACTCAGTATCGAAGCTAGCACAACACAACCAAGAACATGTGGAACATATGACAGCAGTGAAGCATATATTGAGGTATCTTAAAGGGACTGTAGATGTTGGTCTTGTTTATAAATCTGGTGATGCGTGCGCTAAGGGGTACACTGATGCTGATTGGGGAAGCAATATTTTGGACCGTAAATCCTACACGGGATATATTTTCTATCTTGGGAATTCCGTAATTTCTTGGGAATCCCGGAAGCAGCCAACTATAGCTCTTAGTTCAACCGAAGCAGAATATATGGCGTTGTCAAGTGCTTGTAAGGAAGCCGTATATCTTAAACGTTTGTTGAAAGAGATTGGTTTTGATGATAATCAACCAATAATATTAGAGGTGGATAATTAGGGTGCGATGAAATTCCCTTGAACCAAGTTTACCACAACCGTACAAAACACGTCGATATCAAATATCATCATGTTCGTGACGTAGTGCGCAACAGGGAGGTTATTTTGCAGTATTGCCCAACGCAAGAGATGGTAGCTGATATACTGACGAAGAACCTACCTAGAGTGAAACACACGTATTTTATGAAATTAATGAATATGTCGTAATTTATTATCATCTTTAATGTAAAGGACATACATGTTGAGGAGGAGTGTTGAATAAATGGCAACCCTACTAATTGCAACATGTATGTACGTTCTCTAGCTTTTTCTTTTTATTATATCATTCTTTCTTTTAACGTTCGTTAATATAATATTTTAAACTTTGTAGTTAGTCCTAAGAATAATCTCAATGAATAAACATCAACATTTAAAACTATTTCAACAAGTTCTTGAAATAGTTTTAAACCGCAAAAAAGACTAAAATTTTTACCCACATCTTGACCAAATCGTTATTGCCATTGCAAAAATGATATTTATAATAATATATTATCCCCAAAAATCCCCATCGAAAAAAATGCGTTTCCCCAAAAAATCCCCTGGGGATTTTCCCGAAATTTTTATACAAAATTACAAAAAAAAAATCCCCAAAACTGGGAACACTGACAAATTGACCCACTCTGCTAAACATATGTAGGTACCTTAAGTCATATCTATGTATTTTGTTGGTTCCTTACCATAGTGAATTGTTTTGTTTTTATTTATTTTTTTTTAACAGTAATAATAAAAAGCCCAATTCGGCCAAAAAACATTATTACAGAGCTTTCATTTCAAGATATGTACTTATATAATAGAAAAAAAGTAAATATATGTTCACATTTCATTTTAGAAATGGAAGCTCTTGCTACGTTTGATCTCTTCTTAAATTTTTCTTGGTATTTGTTTTTTTTTTTTTTTTTATTTTAATGTGTTTAATTTTACGCATACTAACCAGTGTGACCACAACTAAAAAAAAATTGGATGCTAAATGAGGATTAAAACCATGCTAAAATTGCTAAAAATAAAATATAAAATGCTAAAAAAATGCTAAATTTTCTTAAATAATTGTATCATTTTAATAAATGAATTATACATTAATTAACCTGAAAATATTATATTTCTTTAAAATAAAATGTTTGTTAAGTTTTATGAAACTTTTATTTGCTTAAGCAAAGTGCGAAACTGATCGCACAAACCGTACGGAATCAAATGTTTTTTGATTTTGTTTTTTTAAATACATTTGTTAATTTTTTAAAGTAGTTTAGGCAAGGGTATGCATATTATGGTTGGGCCTTTAGGTTTTACAAGAAAAGTAGAAGAAAAATAAATTATAAACAGTTTAAGGCGATTAATAAATTTAACATTTTAAATGGTTTTTTCTAAAATTTTCAAAATGTTAGAAAGGGTTTTTTGCGTTTTATGTAACGATATTCCTACATATCTGCGGTAATAAACAATAATGGCGATATTATGGGGTTTGTCTAAAATTGTATGTTGTATTGTGAAAGTTAAAATATTAATGCGTCTAGTTTTATTAATAATGACACTTTATACTTGAAATTTAGCTGCGTCATAGATCTTGAAGAAGATAATAAGAATATGTAATAAAATTAAAAACACTTAAGTCAACTTAAGCCATTATTATTTATTGCCAGAGATATATATTATTTAATACAAAATACAGTCAGGCCTCGATTATCCGTAACCCCGATTAACCGTGATGGCCAAAGATCAGTCTATTGTTTTTTGTTTGCAATGTTTTCAAATTGTTTACTTTGATTAACCGTGATTACCTCTATTATCCGTGATGGTATCTAATAGTTGTATAAATTTTCTTTACAATTTACTTCATTGCTAGCCAAAGGATAGCTAAAGTAAGTCTTGTGACAGAAATATACAAACGAAAATTCTGATAGTGCATAGAAAATATTCCTGGAAAATATTGGAGGAATAAGACTATTAAAGTATAAAAAGCTTTTGAGGATTGTAATTTGACTTAGAATACACATTCGAATAATATGAAAATTTACATACTTATTTAATTTAAAAATGTACATAAACTTCTTAAATTAATTTTTTTAATGTAAATATGTATGTACACCAATGTTCACTTGTTAAACAATAAAAATATGAAAAAACTGTATAATTAAAATTGTTATTCGATAAACCGTGAAAATCGGTTATCCGTAATGCTTCTGGTCTCGACCATCACGGATAATCGAGGCCCGACTGTATAAGTAAAAACAAAAATTTTCATTGAAAACATAAAAGGCTATTCAACAGCATTTTCAGTAAATTTAATTACACATTAAACACAACATTATATGAATAGTTTTCCTTAATTTCCAAAGTGTTGTTTTCATCATAATCTAAACACCTATCCAGAATTCAATAGTTGAACTTTGGTTCATCAATTCGTATGCATTCAGCTTTTGCCATTGCTGTTCCAAAACCGTTATTTCTTCTGTAGTAAAATCTACCATTTCTTCTTTTTTTTTGGTGTTTACAGGGTTGCTATTAATATACATTTGTATAAATGTATAAATGACAAAATACAATTATAGAGATTGACAGAAGTGATAAGTAAAATTGTGAAATAGCAATATATACAATTTTTTAGACTAAAAAATGCTAAATAATGCTAAAAAAATATTACAAAAATGCTAAAAATAATGCTAAATGCTATTTGAAAAATTCGCTGCTAAATCAAAATAAATAATGCTAAATTTAGCAGTGAAAATGCTAAAAGGGTCACACTGATACTAACCCATAGACATTTATGTATGTACATGATAAGCCGCTCAAATAGAGAAACAAACTAGTACCCTCAGTATACAATACATACATATATATATACTATACATACATATTCTAATTTAACGCTTCTTCAGTAAAAGCGTTCGTAGCCGAGTTGTCTGAGTTCCCGCCTAAGACTCTCCTGTAGAAATTCAAACACATTTTTAACTGGTTTTTTTATAACCACATCTAGTTGATTAAGTGACTTTTTTCCTTGTCGACGACTCATTATTTTAACATACGCTGTAGTCAATTGGTTATCTCTACATGACTTTTAAATTGAGGTTGGAAGTGCATTATGGATGCCCCAGATTTTAAAAATAAATTTTTTTTATAACCTCCACCACAATTAGTTGTGAAGTTTGTCATTCCGTGTGAAACTTTTTTATTATTTATCTCAGACCCCATAAAGTATATATATTCTGGGACAATGAGTAATTCTAAGTTCACTTTCGAAAAACTCAAAAGAACTAAACAAACTGGGTGTCAAATTGCTTGTAGTTATCCTAAGCAGTTTGGGATTGAAATTCAGCAAAATTGATAACTTTGTTACAAAAACTAATATAAATGGTGAAATAATGCACAGAATGACATAAGATTTTGCAAGAATTTGTCTTATTCAACTGGAAATCACGCTGAAAATTTCGTGAAGATCGGTCCATAATTTACTCTAGGTTCCATATTAACCCTACTCACGGAAAACAGTTTAGTACGCCTAAGACCATAATTAATAATGTTATCATAACAAAATTTGGCTCGTCACAGTTTTATAGGACTAGAAATGATACTGTGAAGTTTCGTGAAGATCGGTCCATAATATAAACCTTACTTCCGGAAAACAGTTTAGTACGCATGAAACCGTAAAAAATAATGCTATCATAACAAAATGT
Organism: Pollenia angustigena; assembly: GCA_930367215.1. Taxonomy (NCBI): domain Eukaryota; kingdom Metazoa; phylum Arthropoda; class Insecta; order Diptera; family Polleniidae; genus Pollenia; species Pollenia angustigena. The sequence goes on along the minus strand of OV884057.1, from coordinate 178,083,758 downwards.
GGTACATCAAAGTTTTATAGAACTAGGAAAAAGACTGTGAAATTTCGTGAAGATCGGTCCATAATTTACCCTAGGCCCCATTTAAAAACTACTTCCGGAAAACAGTTAACTACGCCTAAATTCGTAAAAATTAATGCTATTATAACGAAATTTGGTATATCACAGTTTTATTGAACGATAAATAAGACTTTAAAATTTTGTGAAAAATGGTTCATCATTTACTATCCTCCATATAAACCTTACTCCCGGAAACAGCTCAGTACGCCTCCGTACTAAAATAATCCTATCATAACAAAATTTGGAATATAAAAGTTTTACACGACTAGAAATAAGACTGTGAAATTTCGTGAAGATCGGTGCATTGTTTACCATAGGCCTCATATTAAGCCCACTCTGGTAAAATAATTAAATACGCGGTAAACTTTCTTCCAGTTTAGCTTCATATGGCCAGAAAAATGTTATGCAATTTTGTGATATGCGGTCCATAATTTACCTTAGATTCCATTTTAGCAGCCTTCTGAAATTCACTGCAAACGCTAAAACTAATTGCACCGCTGCACTATGTTTCAAACACCTGCTTTTTCCGTGTAAAATTCAAATTTGGAAACTATTTACATTAGTTTTTTTTTTTTTTTTGTCAAAAAGTTACTAATGGTGTTTTCTTTTCTACAAAAAAATGTAGCACTTAATTTAAAAAAATGCAATTTAGTGTCTGTTTCTTAAAAATTTTGCTCCCCAAAAGGGTGAGTTTTTTAAAATAAAATAAGCCACCCTTTTCGGGAAATTTTTAAGAAACAGACACCAAATTGCATTTTTTTTTTAAATAAAATGTCACATTCTTTTGTAGAAAAGAAAACACCATAATACTCCAAATCAAACAAATTGATACTTTTTTTTTTTTGAAAAGTACAAAATACTGTTTGACAGCACGCAATCAAAGTCATTGTTTCCATTCGTGTTGAAAAAATTTTGTAAAATATCACTTTTTTATCGAAAGTTTGAGCATTTATTGTTAAAAGTGTGTTAAAATTTTATAAAAAGTTTGTAATGGAGAATAATCTGTTATGTAAGTACTACAGATTTGTTTCATAAATTCTTGAAAATTTTTTTTGGAAAAATTAAATTTTTAACATAACCTTTAAAATGGGTTTTTTTTTTCAAAAGTTTAATTTCATGTAAGCTTTTCAAAAAATGTCAACGTTTGGTAAACCAAATGTAAACATATTTTAATACACTAAAGTGTGGTTCATTTACTTAGATTTATCTCATATTGCGTAAAGTTGCGTAATCCGAATAATATCATTTTTTGCAGATTTCTATGGTTTAAAAAAATCGAACTTTTTGAAATTTGGTTAAAACAACCCTCTAAAAACTCAAAAAATGATATCCTTGTCCGATATGTCTTAAATAAAGTTGATGCGTCTGCGATTGACGATGCTTACGAGAAATTATTGGTGGAGAAGGTACGCCTTTTCTGCAAGTATCTAGAAACAAAATGGATAAAAAGTGGAAGAAGAGAAAATCAGTTTCGAAATGAAAACTTTTCATGGCTTAATAGCGGATATCTTTCCAAATTAAAAAAGCAGCTATTAAAACTACTTCTTCCACTGCGGGACGTCCAGAGATTCCATTTTGCAAAAAGTCGGAATATGGGAAAAGAAGAGCTGCAGCGGAGCTTTCAACGACTTTATTAGGGCAAACTGATTTACTAGTACAAGCAGCAGCAACCTCAGCTAGGAGGGAAGGAAATGCTAACTTAGCTACAGTTCTAAAGGCAACCTTAGCAAGTCCAACAATACCTTCCAAAATTAAAAAGATGTACTCAGAAAGTCAACCTAAACCAATTCCTCTTTCTGCAGATGAAGCGTTAGCTTTTTTCATAGAAAACAGTTTCACAACAGCACAGTATAACGCAATACGTCGTGAAAGTAAATCGAGAAACTGTGACATATATCCTCACTATAACCAAATTCTAGCTGCGAAATCAAAATGCCGACCAGAAGGTATCAAAGTAACCGAGACCGTAGCAAGAGCTCCTTTAGAATCTGTTGTATTACATACTGCCAATAGAATTGTTGAAATGCAAAAGGAGGTTTTTGAAGCCGTAATGGAATCTGAACATTCTGATCATTTAAAATGTGAGTTAATTTTAAGCTACGGATTTGACAGTAGCACAGGCCAAGCGCAATATAAGCAGATGTTTCATACAATAGACTCATCCAATAATTCTGACGCTTCGCTTCTAGCCACAACAATTATACCACTGAAATTCGTACTCTCCCCTGGAACACCTATTTGGAATAAAAATACGCCCCAGTCAACAAGCTTTTGTCGGCCAATTAAGTTGGAATTCGTAAAGGAAACGAAGGAATCTATTTTGAGAGAAGAATTGGACTTAAGAAAAGAAATTGATGCTTTACAAAATTCACTTATACATATTGGCAATGGAAAAACGGTACAAATATCGTTCAAGCTATATCTAACATTAATAGATGGAAAAGTTTTAAATAGGGGTATTCATTTCAAAATTTTTTTGGTTGGAAAAATGGAAAAAAGGAAAATTACACCTTATTGACGTGAACGGTATTTTTTTTATTAAAGGTACCAAACTGTCAAAAACAAAAATCTGTCATATAATTCTTGGAAGTAATTGATATTTTTCAAGATGCCAAATAAAAGAGTTAAAATTTAATTAATTGATTATTTAATTGTCACGTCATTTTTAAGTTCTTTTTTTATATTTTTTTGTATAGAATTCATTTTTAATTTAGTTTTGAAAAACGACGTTTTAAAAAAGTAAAATTTGATGGAGTTTAAAGAATCATAGTTGATTATCTTAAAAAGAGATGTAAATTTTAGTGCTTTTTGTGAAAAATAACAACATTTTTAATATGGTGGCAACCACACTCAACTGGACGTTTGTGAATTGCCAACTCTTTAAAAATTGTAAAATTGTAATTTTCCAATCTGATTTTTTTACACTTGGTTAAAAAGCTTGTTTAAATTGCAACTTTCGGTGGAAAAGTTTTTTCTTGTGTTTGTTGTAACAAAAATTACATTTTTCCACTTTTCCAACAAATAAAAAAACTGAAATGAATACCCTAAATATTTTGACGGGGACTAAATCGACTCAAGCTTGTCCTATCTGTGGCGCGACGCCAACGGACTTCCTCAGTATAACTGATTATTCATGTGAAAGATTTCGTGCAAAAGAGTCAAACATCAAATTTGGGCTAAGTCCCTTACATTGTTTGATCCGTTTGTTTGAGTTCATTTTACATTTAGGCTATAAATGTAAAGTAGAAAAAGAAAAGAAGAAATTAAAAATGCTTTTTGGAAGGAGCTGGGTCTTCGTGTGGATATGCCTAAAGTTGGTGGCTTCAGAAGCTCCAACGAGGGAAATACAGCTCTTCGAGCTTTCTCTAGTGATGTAGTTTTCGCTGATATCACAGGTGTCAATCATAATCTAATTTTTCGGTTAAAAATTATATTGATCTGTTTATCGTGCAACTTTCCCATAAATCCAAACAAGTTTGAAAAATACTGCTTCCGCACAGCAAAAACGATACAAGATTTGTATCGTTGGCTACCAACGACCTCCACTGTTCACAAGGTGTTAATTCATTCGAAGCAGGTTATAGAGAGCGCTATACTGCCAATTGGCGTTTTGGGCGAATCGCGCCACAAGATTTATAAATCCGACCGATTGCATCATGCTCGCAAAAACAGCAGAACTAATAACCTTTTGGATGTTTTCAACAGAGCTTTTGATACATCCGATCCAATAATTTCTACAAAATACTTAAGCAGGCGCATGCAACAACATAAGCCTTTAAAACTTCCACATGAAGTTATCGAGCTTCTAAATTGCAATGATATAAATGAAAATGTGGATGAAGAAAACCACTACGAAGAAGTCGAATTTTTATCCCCTATTTCAATAAATATTTTCAGTCAAATGTGTCTAGAAAGTGAATTGCAGCTAACTGATACATACAATCAATTTGACTGAAAACTAAAGTAAAATTATTTTTTTTGATAATATAATTGCATGTGCCCGTGCATAAAACTGAATTGGCAAATTGGTTAAGTTCGTTGTTTTCTTACGAAGACAATAGAATGAAGCGGTTTGTTTTTTAATTTTGTTTTTTCTTTTAACCCACTTACAACTACAATTCGAGTCGGAAAGAACCCAACCAATTGTAGGGGGATGTAAGAAAAGATAAACTCACTGTTTATTGTTGGTGTTTTTTTTAAGCTTTGATATTGTTACAAGTAAGACTTAGAGTGTTTATAACTCTTATTCGCTTAAGGTTTTATTTGTTTAATATTTTTGGCTTTTCTAAAATCTTTGGAAAAGGTTTCCTGATGAGCTGGTGTAAGCAACCGGCGAAATGCGCATAGAGGCTTGCTTTCCCTCAACAATAAATTTCAGTGTATTTATCAAATATGAAAAACTGGGAATTTACAAAAGCAAGATATAGATCTTCAAAAAAGATCAAGCCTTATCAGAATTTTAATGATGTGCCTTGAAGAAAAAAGAAATAAAGCCGAAGAACAATTTAAAAAGGTATTTGAAAAAGTTAAAGTTATTTGCGTTCAAATCGAGGTTCCTATGGAAAAGACAAGATGTGAACGAAACAATCACATCCAAAATGTTGAAGATTACTACCGAGTTGTAGGTTACATTCCTCTTATTGAATTTATTTTAGAAGATCTCAAAACTGTTAAAACCACAACAAGCTGATGAGCTGATTATTTTTGATAAAAGAGATATATGTACACCTACTAAGATCTAAACTTGAGCCTGATCTATCAGATAACGTTGTAGATGCTTTAATAAACTGTGATGAAGATATCTACCCAAATCTAAGAAAAATATTCCAAATTTTCGTTTCAATGCTCGTCAGTTAATCTACGAGCGGGAGGTCATTTCCTACCCTTCGTCGAATAAAGACATGGCTCGGATCAACAATGACAGAAGATAGTACTGTCTAAATTTGCCTCACAAGGAAATCATAAATTGTTTATTTAAAAAGATTAATGTATATTGAGCTGATCTTATATTTTATTTAAACTTTTTGTTGAGTTTTTTTAATTAGGGTAATGACTTTTTGGACAAAAATTCTTCATCCCACCATTTTGGCCAAAAAGTTTCCGCACCATTTTAAAATATTTTTATGAATACAGGCATAAATACACAAAATAAAAAACCAAAAAATCCCTGAAGAAGCTATCCATTGAGATAGCGAAATATTGGATAAATTTTAAATAAATATTTTTTATATAAAACGGACCTTGAGCTTGAAAAATTATTGAAAGGAAATAATATTAAGAAGGTCGAAGAAATTAAGCCCACTAATTTACTCAAAATAAGAAACTGTATAACAAAAATGTAAAGCTATTTTTTTGGGTTTAATGAAATAAATTTTATGTTTAAAGTGCGAGTTGATTTACATAATGGAAAAATATCTTGTGCAACTTTAATAGCTCGTTTCGCGCATATATTACTACGCTGCTGAAAATTTTTACTGTTTCAAATATCCGCCAAACAACTCATCTATCACAGCAAATATCATTTGCCATTAAAATTTATTTTATTAAAAAAACCGCGAAATAAATTATTGGAAAATGCTTAAAATTTTGTAATTAAATTTTAATTTTGTATAGTAAGGAGAAAAATTGAAATTCAAAACTTTATCGCGTTTGGTGCGGAAACTTTGTTTACGATCGCGAAAAAGTAATGCATCATTTCTTAAAATTTTTTCACGGTCTATATGGCTATGTGATGAAGAATTTGATATTCGCAAAAATTGCTAAAAGTACTTACCCTAATACAGATATTGTGATTTTTTGCTTTTTTGTATTATACAAAATTCGCGCCTGGTAGTGAGCTACCAACTAACAACTATTTTATCAGGGGTGCCGTGTCGTTAATTTGTTAAATGTTAATACGGTAGCGCGTTAAATATACAAAAACAAAATGCGTGTAAAAAAGTAACGGTTAACGACTAACAAACTAACAAGCTCGGTGTGAATTCCGCTAATATCTAAAGTGAACTTTAATTTACGTAAATTGTACAATACAGATTTAATGTTGCCAACTTATGTTAAGAAACAAATTGTTTATGGGCTTATTTTTATATGGATTGGAGGTGTATTCTGGAACAGTTGGCTATATTCTAAAAAAAATAAGATTGGTTTTTAATCGAGTTATGCGATATCTTTACTCGTTGAGAATAAGACAGCATGTCTCACCATTTGTTTTAAAATTTTTAGGTTTTCCATTTGTGGAGTTCATAAATTTTAGAAATCTTATTCACTTTTATAAGTCTTATAGGTTGCAAACTCCTGGGTATTTAATTCAGTTATTTGATTTTTGTAGATCAACGAGGAATAGCTAGTTAAAGATACCGAAATTATCTGCCGTATTGGAACGTTCTTTTTATGTTAGAGTTGCACGGTCTTATAATAAGTTGCCTAATTTTTTGAAAACTTTTGGTGTTTCTGCTAACACATATAAAAAAAGACTGTTTCTGGAACTTTCAGGAAATCAATCTTCTATGTAATTGTTTTATATTGTTGTGTTGAATATGCATTAAAGGTGTATATTCATGAGATCCAAAAATTTATTTCTGTGAAGCTTGTTGTGTAGTATTTTCTTTATGAACATAAAATAAATCATTATTTGTACTCTAGAAGTTAATAAATATCCACTTTATATTTTTCTTCTGTGTAAACTTAACTAATGTACCTATTAATTCTTAATATTTTGGAAAAATTTTCATTATTTTATTACTTATGCGTATGTATATGCATACACACACCCGGTGGCGTTTATGAGCGACATTGTCATAATGGCATTTTCATCGATGAATAATAGCAACAAAGTCAGTAACAAGTTCATATTTCTGCGAAAATGTCGATGATGAAAATTTCATTAATGAATATTAGTGGCAATGACACAAACAGAGGGAGTAATGGATGACAACGCCGTAGTAGTGTCACTGTTCCCTTAAAAGGAAAACTAAGCGACATTGTCTGTTATGAATAGATCACGAAGTGAGCGCTGCAGGACTTTGTCTGCTACACGTCTCCGTCAATAAATAAATCAGAAAATAACAGACCGTTTTTTCTGTTTGTTTTGTTTCATTTATTCACCCCTATTCTGCGTTTCGATTCGGTTCGAAATTTTCTCCGTTTTTGGCAACTTTGGTATTTTGTGCCCATGTATACTGTAACATTTTTGGCGAGTAATTTCCTTACGTTACAGCTGTTACACACCAAATATGTTACAGTAACAGTTTAGTGAGAAAAAACATGTTTGGTTTAATTAATGGTATTTTTGTTTCATTTCTCACATTTCAATCGAAAAGTTTCTCAACGCGGGAGGTACAGAACATGGGCGCAAAATACCAAAGTTGCCAAAAACGGAGAAAATTTCGATCCGAATCGAAACGCAGAATAGGGGTGATTACCTACTTGAATTTATTTTGTCTTTGCCTTGTCACTCTAATTGGAATAGTTAAAACTAAGCGCATTGTCTGTTATGAGTTGATGTCAAACTGAACGCTGCAGCATTTTGTCTGCTACACGTCTCTGCTGACCAAAAATAACGGTATATTATTTTCGGTTTGTTTTATTCTGTTTATTACTTAAATTTAGGTTTTAAAAAATATGTTTTTCAGTTTAGTCTGAACTTTAAAGTGAGCAGTGAAAACAAAAAAAAAAAAAAATAAAAGTGAATTTATGAACATATATCATAACAAGATTTCATATAAAGGCAAAAATACAAATTACACGTAATAAGGCAAGTAAGTTAAAATGTTTTCAAAAAAATCATTAAAAAGATCAATAAAAAAAAAAACAAACTCAATACTTACTACGTTTGAACAAGCTTGAGTCAAATATAAATATTTGTGAAAGTGGTCTTGAAGTTATTAGAGCAGAAAATAATTCTGAAAATTGTATAGATGAATCAATAGGCTTACGGGAAAAATTAAGGCAGATATTTGTAAAACATAATGTAAGAAAAGCTGTTGGTAACGATTTGTTAAGGGCCATTATTACAACTTGAAGTTAGCTAAAGCTAAGATTAAATTGACAGATAATAATGTGTTATCTGTCAAAAAGCGTCTGTTAACTGTCGGATAACAGCTAACGCCAAGTTATAATAATGGCCCTAAGAGTTTTAAACGAAGAACATTTGGATGTGCCTATGAATATTGACACTCTCCTCGGTATCAAAAGAGAAAAAATGATTCTTCGGAGCGTAAATACTGGGAAATATTATCACTTAGGGCTGAGACACCAATTGCTGAAAATTTGCAACGGCATTGCGAACAATGTTAACAGCATTACAATCGACATAGGAATTGATGGACTTCCTCTATTTAAAAGCACAAATAAATCATTGTGGCCCATTCTAGGCAAAGTCGTTTGTCCCAAAATAAAAACAGTTTTTTTAATTGGAGCGTACTTGGTGAAGGAAAACCTAAATGAAAACAGCGCATTTAATCTATTGTTTATATAATAATAAATAAATAAATAATAAACTGCTCCACATTATCAGATTTGACCCAAATTTAAGTTAAATACATTTTTCACAATTTAGATATGGATTTTGAAAATAAATTGGACTACATTTTGAAAAAAATACAGCTACTGGAAGCTTTACCAGTAAAACTAGACGTTATTTTGAAACAACAAGCCGAATTGGGGATTAAGGTCGATCAATGTCTGAAAAGGCAAGACGAATTAGCAAAAATGCTGGGGGAAAACAATATTTTATTGAGCCGTAATCTTAGCAATTTTTCTGCGGCCTTTAACCATTTTCCTATAAAGTCTGATGAGAACCTTGAAACAATTGAGAATGATCTTATGGGTGAAAATCGTGAAAATCTGGTGAGTTAAAAATAATTAAAAAAAACAACAGAAAAATAGTCATAAATATATTTTTATTTTCTCAAGGTAACTTCTATGCGACGTTTGCTCTGCGGCGACTTAAATAAAAACTTAGAGAGAATTCTTGATCCCGATCTATTGTCTCAGTACAATTACGATGGAACCAAAGGCAAGAAAGCACTGAAACTATATTCAAATTTTATTACCGCTTTGAAAGGTGAGTATTACTGGTCAGTTCATTAAAATAAAAATCTTCTCCTAACTGTACATTTCTTTCTATATAATTTTTATAGACTGCACAAGCTTCAGCACTTTCGAAGAATTCCTTACTTATTTACGCTCAGCTGTAAAAAAAGTTAAAAATCGTGACGCTAAACGCCACTATAGAGCAAATGACCAAACTCAAAAATCTATGCAATTTAAGTAATTGTTTATTTTATATCTTTATGTGCTTTTCTATAATAAAAAAAAAATTATATTACATATGTACAGTATATTGTACTATTTTTGTTTATATTAAAGGGGAAACGGCGTTTTTGGGTTGAAACTTCAGGATATTTTCATACATGTGTCCCTAACATTGCGACTTATATAAGATGTTTCATATGTGAATCGCTTGTAAAAAAAATCCTTAAAAGTCTTAGTTATAACGACAAATAGAATAATTCACAGGCGATTCAAGGTTATATTGTGACCTAAAAGTCTCCTCGTTAGCGACAAATAGCACATCTTACTTTGCACAAAATCTCCGTTATTCCATTTAGCGTCATCAATACGAAACCATAACGTTTTGTGTCGATTCTTGGAAATTGGTATGCCCATTGTCAATATCAAGTTTTATCGATAAGCGTCGATGTATTTTTGGTATGCCGTACGAAACGTTAACGGCGGCATCGATTTAAATTGACTCTGATTTTGTCGTCAGTCTTATTGGTGTCGAAACAGTTTTATTCCTTTTTAATTTTGTTTTTAAAAATAATCTTGATTTTAAAAAATGGAAAAAGAAAAAAAATTACAAATACTCGCCAATTTGATATGTTAGTCCAGGAGATGGAAAAAAATCCTGCACTTGCCAAAGGTTTTCAAAAAGGCAGTGTTCCTTTTGATTTTAAAGAGCAGTGGGAAAGAATTTCAATAATACTAAATGCCCTTGGAGTCAATATTTTTATGTGGGTACCATCCACACACCCAACGACTCCAGGAAAGTCAGATTTTTAAAAAAAATGCAGTTTTGATTCAGTTTTTTCTTCGTCTGTCAAAACAAATTTTATCCATTGTGGACAAATTTTCCTTTCCAAAACATTCAGAATCTCCGAAATTATCTTAGACACTACTGGCTGCGATAATCCTAAGTTAAAATCATTAGCGACACTAAGCTGGTAGGATCCTTGCGCTAAAAACCTTAACGTTGCCGCAAATTTTATGGTATTTGAAATGTGTGTCGACCTGACTCCCACTTTTAAATGTGGTGTAATAGTATCCAGCACATACTTAAATGCATCTTTATTTAAGCGAAAACAACTTTCGAACCTTTCAAACAAATAAGAAATTACCTTCTGGCAAACAGAAAGAACACTTAATTTATTACTTACTTATCATTAGGTAATTGAAATATGTTTGATTTCTGCTTTATAAATCTTCTTTGCAACACCAAGTTTTTCTTATTTTCCTCATCATTCGGATCAGAATTACAAATAGGAACAAAAAACATTTTAGTTGTTTAAAAATATCAAGAAAAATGTTTAATAAAAACTGTAAACAAAACAAACCAACTGTCTAAATTATTAGAGATGTGGTTTAAAAAACGATAAACAATCGACATCGTTACATTGCTGTTATGGCATACAAGTTTTGTATCGAATTGATGACGATGTCGATAAAAATTGATTTTGATATTAAATTGATGACGATGACGACGACGCTAAACGGAATAAGGGTGAATAATTGTTGAAATTACTAGCTATGTCAATATTTTCCTTAAATTCTACGTTGTTAAATATCACAGATATTATCACATTTTTATTTTTCCTTATTACTAAATCTTTTATCTCTCTCCACATTTGTTTTTGATCCTTTGCGTTATTTATTTGATTGTCAATGTGTTTAAATTTTTCCTTTTCAATTTTAACCTTGTACATATTTCTAGCTGATTTGTAATCTGCCCACGCTTCAATAGTGTTTTCAATTTTAGCGATTTGGTATTTATTTATTTTGTGTATTTTTAAAACCCGTAATTCATTACTAAACCATTTATTTACATTATTTTCTTCATTAACTGTTTTTTTTTTTTTGAAAGTAAATTTTTGTATTGCCTCCTCCAAGCATCGATCAAACATTCGTACATTTTCATTAACATTTATATTTTCGTGATAGCACATTTTTCCATTTATTTCTCTTGTAAATTTGGTTTTGTTATATTTAAAAAATTCTAAAGTTTTATCTTCCCTTTCCGTATTCGTTACTCTATCCTTTATTAATATTTTAATCATTTCGTGATCTGATATTTTATTTTTATTACAATTTTGTACCGGTGGGATTTATGCACGTGTGTTGTGAAAACATCTTTTAGCAGAAAAAAATCAAACTTTTTATTAAAATTTTATTAAATTGGACAAATTGCAGTTTTAACTGCAGAAAAATAAGTTTTTGGAGTGCCATTTGGTACCTGATTTATCAGTTTTTCCATAATGGGTGATGTGGGTGATGATGTTGAGGATGAAATTTTTTCCACCAGCCAGGAAGCACTGGCTAAGAGAAAAAGGTTGGATCTTGCCGATCAAGAGGAGCCCATGAGCATCGATGTATCTAAACTGACAGGGAAAGTAACTCAGGATCCCCTTATCAATAACAACAACAGGTTTGCTCTACTCGGTGAACTGGAAATTGAAAATGACAACGCTGCCCCAAGGGCTGCTCAACATGATAAGGCGGAAAGCTCTGCGCAAACCAGCAACAGGCCATCAAGGAAAAACTATTGTCCTCCAATATTTTTGCACAACGTAAATATCGCTCATCTGGTAAATCAATTGGAGGCAAAGAAAGTTGATTTTAAGATTAAAAATGTGAACAGACATAAAAGCAAGTTGTATTTTTCTGATGCGTTAGTACACACGGATATGATGTCTCTTTTGAAAGAAAAAAAAATGTTAACTCGTATTCGTTTACTCCTAAGGAATTACGACAAACATCGTTAATTATCCGTGGATTATATTCTAAGACGGAAATTGATGAAATCAAAGCGGCAATCAACGACTTGGTTCCGAATGTAGTAGCATCTATATCGAAATTTAAAACATCATTTTCCTTAAAAAACCACCTTGATACTGGTCTTTTAACTTAATTTCAGGGAAAGGTCTAAGCGATGTCTCTCATGTTAAGTATCTTCTAAGTCAGTCTATTGTGTGGGAAAAACCCAAAAAAAAAAGGATAGTGAAATTCAGTTCAGAAATTGTCAATTGTGGGGTCATATTGCTCGAAACTGCAACAGAAAATACAAATGTGTTAAATGTAACCTGGTACATGAGGCAGGCGAATGTGCAACAAAAAAGGAGGATAACACCGATCCTAGTTGTGTTAACTGTGGCGAATCTATCCACCCGACAAAAGGGCCCGTCTTAATGAAGCCCGTGAAAAAAGCAAACTGCAGCCAATAATGTCAAAAAAGTTGTCCAAACCTCTAGAGTGGACCCAGGACGATCCTTTGCAAGTTTTTTTCAAAATCAGGAAATCGCGTCTGCGCATCCAAGCAATAAACCACCCATTGTTGAGGAGTTTATGAAAATGGCTCAATATTTCATGGAACCTGAGGAGTTATCGTTAGAACAGGAGATTTACAAATTCCTTGACAGCTACAACAACGATAACATGTCAAGAAGCGTAGCAAAAACTGAGTTTTTGCGTATTTTAAATCTAGTTAGACAATCGTATGGCCCCTAAATGGCTAAAATTATTGACTTTCAACGTGCGTTCACTTGTAGATACAAGGCGACGCGTAGACCTCTTAAACACTTTGTACCATAACAAAATTGACATTGGTTTCATTCAAGAATGTCACCTGAAGGCACACAGCAAAATGTATCTTAACGGATACAACTTTATTTACGATAACTCCCGCATCGGCGTGGCTGTAGCTATAAAAAGCTCTATTGATTTTAATAAACTTATTATTAATGGCATTAAATTTTTTGGCACTTTTGTACAAACTGAAGTAATGGTTAACAATTTTCGGAAAAAAATTATGTTTGGTTCTATCTACATACCATGTAATTTTCCAACATCTGATATCTATGATGGTTTAGATAAAATCCTCAACTTTTCTAGAAACTTTGATGGCTTTGTCCTTGGGCGAGACCTTAATGCAAAAAGCCCTGCTTGGGGTGACCAAACTGATAACTCCAATGGAAGAGTTCTGAACAGCTGGCTCCTGGACCATACTTTAGATGTCCTCAGAATATCGGATAGTTCACCATCATTTCCAAATGGCTCCTCCTACTTGGACCATTTCTTAATTGGTACCAATATTCTTAATAATGATCTGCCTAACTTTAATGTCTCAAGTCTGCCAACTTTTTCGGATCATTTCCCAATTAAAATTGATTTGCAATTGGACCATTTTGATTTTGTATTAAGATTTCCGCGCTATTTTACATCCTTTAAAAAAACTAATTGGGATAATTTTCGTAATGACTTGGATATATCCACCATCAGCATAATGCCGCCTGAGGACAGAAATCTACAGAATACTGATATTGAGATCAGCTTATTACTGAATTTACAGCTATAGTTAATACAGTAACTAATTCTCATTCGGAGGAGATAGAAGTAAGGTGAAAAGTTTACATTTCAGCTAAAATTGAAAAATTTGTCCACATAAAGCACAGATGGCAAAAGGAGCTTAAAAAATTTTTTCACAGGACTGGTAATAGACTTAGCTCTGAGTACAATATTCTTTCTAAGCAAATCAATCTTCTAAAAATTATAATTAAAGAACTTATACATGTAGAACAAGCTGAGGTTTTCAGTCAGCGTATGAAAAAAATTAAACCGGGTCCTACGGCATTTAAACAAATATATAATGTAATGGGGAAAAAAATTCGCCCTTTTGTAACAATCTTATTATCAATGAGGTTGCAGTAACTGATGATGTTGAGATAAGTGAGGCATTTCGTGGCTATTTTTGTGAAATCTATGAGGAAAAACTTCCATTAATGCCGCTTGAAAATATCGCTGAAAGCGTTTCAAACAGTATTTTAAATATCCCAAGAGCTATTTACACTTTTGACAATACTTTTGAATCTCTACAAAATGCTGATACCTACCACTTTGTAAAGGTCAACACGGTTATGGAAATAATTAGCAGAATTAACAACAACAAAATCTGCTGGAATAGATGGCATCTCTAATTACTTGATTAAAAAGTTTCCAAATACAGCTTTAAAGTTTTTAACCATCTTATACAACAACTGTATAAACAGTAGTTACTTTCCGAATGAATGGAAAAAGGCGAAAATTTTACCTATTAAGAAGAAAAACGGGTGTGAGAAATTGGCAGATTTTCGACCAATCTCACTTCTATCTAATTTAGGTAAAATTTTCGAGCATGTACTAAAACAGAAACTTGAGGAGGAGCTCATAATTCTTTATCCTGCTTTCAATTTGGCTTTAAGAAATTCCACTCAACTGCACACGCACTGTTAAAATTCCATAATGACGTAACAAGTAACCTTAGAAACGAGATCTGTACTGTGGCAATTTCTCTCGATATACAAAAGGCATTTGATACTGCCTGGTATAAAGGAATCTTGTATAAACTAGTAGAGCTTGGCATTGACCCATTCCTCATAAAACTGCTCCAAAGTTATTTTAGTGAGAGAACATTTTGTATTCAAATCAACAATTCCTGCTCAGATCTTGGTGACGTAAAAAGTGGTGTTCCGCAAGGAGGAGTATTGGCACCATTTCTGTTTAACTTTTTCCTCTACGATTTCCCACACGAAACGACTGACTCGAAGGCTATTTTATATGCTGACGATTGCTTAATCTTTTCCCATGATGAGTCCCCCCAAAGAGCATTAGAAAAAAACATCACATCTTCAAACCATATATAATTACTACAAGATATGGGGCATTGACATAAATGCTGCAAAATCTGAGGCAATTTGCATTCGAAACGCTTCAGGAATATTGTCGGAATATTGTATATTGTTTTGTTGTTTCTTTTGTACTCGTATGCTTTTATTACATAAATTTCATAATTATTAATAATTGGATTTAGTTTCCTAATTTTTTCAATGATTTCTTCTTCTGAATATTTAAACGAGATATAAGTAATGTCTATATAAAATTCTGTTGGACTGGGCACCTTAATTTCATAATCCTCACGCAATTTATTTTGTATAGCCGTTTTTTCCCCCTTTCTTCTTCGTCACAGAATACACAGAACTGTCACGAGACGGAAGATTTTGCGTTTTTTTTTTGTCTCTTTCAAAGAAAGCTGCCCTTTTGCATTTCTCTTTTCATCATCTTCTATGCCGCAATACAATGAACACAAATTTATTTAGTTAAGATTTATTTACAAAACCGTTGTAAAAATTAACTTTTAAGTTCACCACAACACGAGTAAATAATATTTAAGTAAGTAAATAACATTATAAAACAAAACAATATTACTAAATACATTTTTTTTGCACAAAAAACGACGTTTGTTGAACTAATGCATTTGTTTAACGTGTGTTTATTTATTTTTGTTTTGATCGCGCCATTTGTGTTGATTGTTGCGGCCTGTTTTTACACCTTGCCACTTCACTACCAAAAAAAGCTTTCTGTCTCTTTCTTAGAAAGCTGCCCTCGCAACTGATTTGGGCCTTTTCACACGTCACTTTTTACAGTTCTGTGTATTCTGTGTTCTTCGTTTTCGCTTTGAATTACTAAAGCTCCATTTCTTCTGTTTTCTACATTAGTTATTTTCAAATTGTTAGGATTCACTTTTTTATTTAGTTCTTCCTTTGTTTTTCAACATTTTATTTTTCTTTTGGTTTTATAATTTATGGCGTTTGTCTTTTAGCATCTGGCATCATTGTTTTAGATTGCACTGCATCAGCCAAGGTATATTTATAACAGGTAGCCGCGAGATTACAACAATTGTACAATAAAACAAACAACAGGGCTTTTAATTGTTGTTTTGTGATACGAACTGTCAAACAGCAAAGGGGTTGAAAAGAGACAAAAAACTTGTTTACTAGTTTACTATACAATTTTTGACAGTTTGTATCACAAAACAAGCAAATAAAAAATAACCAGCTGGCTTTCCGAGACTACCTGCTATAAATATAGGTGCAGTGAAATAACGCCGGGAGAAATAACACCGGTGGGTGTAATTTCCCGATGAAAAGGAAATAACGCCGGCCGGTCTTATTTCCTATTGCGAAAAGAAATAAGACCCCCGGGGTGTTATTTCCTCTTTAAAGCAGACTTTATTTCTTTTTGCAAGAGGAAATAAAGCCGACCGGCGTTATTTCCTTTTCATTGGGAAATAACGCCTGCGAATTTAACTAATCAAAGCATTTTATATTTACAATAAACATAAGTATGTATTCAAATTAATTTATCAAAGTATACAAAAATTTAATTAAAGCCAAATTAATCTTATCCAATAAAAATATTTAAAAAAATAGAAAAGTTACAAACGAAATGGAATCTTTAAACAAAAACTGGGCTGGAATTTCGCACAATTTGTCGACAAAATGGGCATAAAACGTTTGAGTTCCCTTTTTGAATTGCAAGATCGTTGTGCATTTTAAAGCAATCAGCGCACAATTTAAAATGATTGCACGGAATTAATATTATGTTACGTTGATTTTTATAACAAATTTCACACAGTAAATTGTTATGAGTTTCTGAAATATTTCCTCGTTCATCATCAATATTGTCTTCTGTATCAGAATCATCAATTTGGATTTGAGTGCCAGCCGGCGTTATTTCCCGATGAACAGGAAATAAAGCCCGCCGGCTTTATTTCCTCTTGCAAAAAGAAGTAAGACCCCCGGGGTGTTATTTCCTCTTTGGAGCCGGCGTTATTTCTTTTTGCAATAGGAAATAAGGCCGGCCGGCGTTATTTCCTTTTCATCGGGGAATTACACCCACCGGTGTTATTTCTCCCGGCGTTATTTCACTGTACCATAAATATAACTTGGCATCAGCATATGACATTTTATTTTGTTTTCTGTTAATTTCTGTTACAACCTTTTTTATATCTTTGCCAAGGCGAATTTATTACAGGTGGTCTTAAAAGCCCTGCTGATATAAGCTAATATCACTGTTGGATGTCAAAAGTTTGTTTATTCTCTTTTATTATCTTTGTTTCTGTTTTGTTTTATTTCTGTTTTTGACATTGTACAATGATTTTACAAAAACAAATTGCTTGTGGTTTTTGTACGAGTTGTACTTGTTGTAGTACCGAGATTACCTGGGATCTTGATCTTTGCACATTTTTATATTATTTTCTTCAATTTTGTTGCACATCTCATTGTTTTTGTTTTCAAGCTGCGTTCGTTTACCCCATAATTTGTACAAATTTGTCCAAATTTGTAGTGGATTTTACTGAAATGCGTTCGCGTACACAAATTTTCATATTACTCACCTACTGGATTTTACTGGAAAAGTAAACGAACGCACATATTTTCACATAATTTTTTATTTCTTCAGCATTTTTTTCAAATGATTTTTGGGCACTATCAATTTTTTTAAATCTTTCTTCATATCGTTTTTCTATAGCCTCTAGTAATTGCTTTATTTCATTTTCATTTTCTTTCAACGACATTTTGTATTCATGTTTATATTCTGTTAGGTTTTGTTTACTTTTATTGACATCATCTTGAATATTTTTAAGCACCAAACCCACATTTTGTATGTACTGCAGGCAGTCATCACATATAAAGCGCACATAATTGTTTGTTTCCAGAACCTTTGCTGAATATTGATCTATTCCGGCACATTTAGTTGTACAATGGTATTCTTTATTGCACACTCCCATACATCTTACACCTGTTTCCCCACGTATTGCAGTCCTGCATTTACTGCATTCAGGCATTGTGGTATTTTTTTTTTTTTTTCAAAGTTTATAAATAAAATAAAACTTTTCTCTTTGTAATTTTATATTTTAGACAATCTTCTTTTGTTAACAATGGTTTTATATAGTCCTATCTATTTTAAACCAAATAAAAACATTTAAAAACTTTAAATTATATTCAACATTTTTAATTTTTCGAATTTATTCTATGAGCTAAATTTCAGTTATGTATTTTATAAAGCTTTTTTGTAATAGTTCTATTCCTTAAATTTTTCAGAAATGACTTTATATACTACCTGACTATTATATTGTATTTTCTTGTTACATTTAACCTTAGCTTTCCTTTGGAAAGCAATGAGGTATATTTTATGTAAAGAAAAATTTACAATTATAAGACACCAGCAGAATGTAATGCATTTTCTGGCCCGCTACGGCCTTCGTCAGCCTTCTTTGTGTCATACTGGATAGTGATACTTTATAAATTGAATGTATTTAACTCAACAATTTTAACAAATAGAAACTGGGAATTATTTCCTTCCGAAGGTTACTTTATATTAAAAAGCAGTAAAATTTATAATTTTTCACGCTCGCTCATGACTGAAAAATGAGTGAACGTTTCGGTACTATGGTAATAAGTCTCTTTCTCTATATCTGTCATATAAAAAAAAATAAAGGAATCACATAAAAAACTAATTTTGAGCACAATTCCTTTGTAAAACAATTTACAGAGCCGAGTAAAGTGCATTTTCTCTCTACAATTTTTTATTAAACACGACCAACTTACCTGAAAAAATTTTACACTTAGCTATAAGTTGGTCCTACAGACAAATTGATTAGCCAGCACTGATGCGTCAACTTAACGCTAAGTAATAAGTAATCGACTAAGAGCGGGTTTTTTACTTAGAGTTTAAACCAGGATCAATAGTAAGATTTGTTAATCTTATAATAAAATTAATCTAGCCTTAATCCTCTTTGGCGTTTTTGAGTGAAAGATTAAAGCTTTTAGCATTGCCATATGAATTGACAATACTTTTATGTATAAGTATGGCAGTTTAAAACAAATGCCAAAAATTGTCATCAAATTACTGTTCTTATCGTGAAAAAGAAGAAGAAAAGGAAAGAATTTTGTATTGTGTTAGTGCTGGTTCACACAGGTCAAGTTTACTTGAACAGTTTTATTTAAATTTTCTTTTGAACTTGCTTTCACGTTCATGCACAAAATTAATTTTTGTTTTCTTTTCCTTCAACTTTGTAGCTTTTTATTATATTACGGATGAAAAAAGAAAAATACAAAACTGACTGGTACGGTCAAGTATGTACCCCTTTCCATTTTCTTTACCCCTCTCTCCTAAAAGCTCAAAACTTGAAGAGTCAAACTTGACCTGTGTGAACCAGCACTTATATAATATTATATATTTAAAAATAAATGAAATCGAAAAAGAAGCAAAATAATCAAGCAATATTTTATCTAACGAGGTGGAATATTTAATAAACCTTTAAATAAAAAAAAAAAAATAAAAAATATTTCCTGCATGGTTCACTTGGGTCTTTTTAGTCAGTCGGTCACTTGCTTACCAAACAACTGGTTGAAAAGAAACAACAATACTATTGTGGTGTATATGTGATGCCATATAATATACTTATTTCATTTACTCATTGCTTTACACATTTTCATAATACGATCAGGGTTGTCAAGTTTCTTGGCGACTTAATTTTCAATTTGGCGTCATGGCGATTTATTTTTGGTGGATTTTAAAATATATGGCGATTTTAAGATTTTCGTATGACGTGCTAAATTCCCAATTTTTTCATATTTGATAAATACACCGAAATTTATTGTTGAGGGAAAGCTAGCCTCTATGCGCATTTCACTGGTTGCTTAGGCCAGATCATTTTGTTGGTTGATAATGCTATGTTCACACTTGGGTTTTTAAACGTGTTTAAGCAAAATGTTTTGAAATGATTAAGATGACAGATTATTAAGAAAAAATCCCAACAAACAAATTTATATTTCTTTTAAGTATTAAAAATGGATAAACATACTTTATAAAGTTATCAGAAGATTATTTTAAACATATTAATGATAAAATTGTACAAATTTATGAATTATTTAAGAAAAAAAAAAAAATAAAACGTTATGCAGAGTTAAAGAACCCAAGTGTGAGCATAGTATAAGCCATGAATTTGTTTTGATACTCGTATACAAATTTACCGTTTGTTATTTGGAAAGACTATTTCAATGGTGGTATTACATCTAATTTAAATTAGTTTTTGAAAAAGTTTATAGCTATAAGATACGTCCGGTACGTACCATTTTAAAGAACTCTTTATGTGCATGTTATTCCAACTGTTAATGTCTGTGTTAAAAGAGTTATTTTTAATAATTAACTCCACAAAAACTCGTTTTCAAAATAAAGTGCAATATAAACTTTTTGGCACGTTATTACGAGTTATAAATAATATGAATGTTAATAGCAGGGGTCTAATCACCGCATTCGATATCGAGCAAAATTTATCGAAATTATTTATTTTGGTATCATGAAACTCGATATCGAATGAAATGTAGTGAATTTAAAATAATGGCATTTGATATTGAGTAACTCGACAATACATTTATCGAGTTTTCATTCGATACGTCAGTGTCTATCGTATGTAAAAAAATTCGATAGTTTATTCGATTAGACCCCAGAATTGCCCTGCCGGAGAAGTGTATAGCGTTTAATTATATATCCAATATTTATTTAATACAAACCACAAAAAAACGTTTTGCTACTTCAATTAGACTATTATAAACTATATCTTTTTTGTGTTCACCAATCATTTTACTTTAATTAAACAATATACTACATATGTATATCAAGGCGGCTTTTTCCCATTTTTTGGCAAATTTTATCAATTAGGAAGACATTCACCCTTATTGTGTTTGGCGTATTTAAAAAACGCCTACGACTGTTTGGTAATAGATTAAAGAGAACGTGAACTTTTTTTCTTTAATCTATTACCAAACTGTCGTAGGCGTATCTTAAATACGCCAAACACAATAAGGGTGATTTATTTTTTAGGATTTATAAAAAAGGCTTTGGCGATTTTGGACAATTAATTTGGCAAAAAAGATCAAAATAAATCCGACAACCCTGGCTGCTATTTACAATTTTTCTACAATGTACATGAGCGTTGCCAGTTGTTCTTAATATAAAACCCGCCAAATGCAAATTTTTTATTTGAGCAGAAAATTGTATACATATTTATTTCATTTATTTTTTAAATTAGACCTTTAAATAAATGACCAAATTCAATAGTCAACAGATTTATTTATTAAAGCTTAGTCAAGTTTTAGAGCACGAAATTATTATGGAAACCCCATTTTTAATGTAGATATTACTTAAGCGTTCGTTTATGAATGATGCCCGTAATTTCTAAAAAAGAAAGCTGGTCGTATTCGTTCCTAACAGTTATTTTTACCTATTTCAACATTTATTTAGCGTTGATGTTTTATGCTTCAGTTTTCATTTAAAATATGACAGCTTTTACACCATTGACTTCTATGCACTGCTAGATTTCTTTTTGTAGAAATTACGGGCATAAAACTGTTAATATAAAAAAAATTAGTTTATTAGAAACTACTTATGAATTTTAAAAGCTTTTATTTAACTTGCAATGTATGTTTGTGGGTAAAGTCTTGCAACTCAAATTTAAAGCAGATTACTCGAACCGATTTGGCTGACATTTTGTAATGAAAATGCATGGTTAACTGTGTAAAGTTATTATACATCCAACATGGTAAAACACCCAAGATGGCGGACTTATTATTTTAAATGCATTCCAACAATATGAGTACACTGAAAGAATTTTCTTCGCAATACTAACGAATTTTGACATTAATCCCATGAAAAATTGCATTATAAAGGAACCTATGCAGCGCTTCGTTGGATCAATGAAACCTGTTTCATTAAAAGGACTTAATGAAACATTACATTAGATCCATGAATATTATTCATTGGATGAATACTTTCAATAAAGTAAAATTTTTTTTTTTTTTTTATATTTTTTTTAATTATTTTTTTTTTCTTTTTCTTATTTTCTTTTACTTTATTTTATTTTTAATTTTTTTTTTCTGTCTCTGGCGGGATTCGAACATGCAACCTCGGTGCTGATAGACTAGCTCACTACCAGCTAGTCTACCGGGGCAGTGTAGTTTTTGTATAAAAAAACTATGTTTTTTTCTCAATTAAGGGCGTAAATATGAGATTAAATTGTCCATAATAACAATAACAACGTTGATTGAAAGTGGATTGAAAGTTTTTGTTTCATTACTATAATGACATTTTTATTGTCATAATGAAAATTTAAATTTATGAAGGCAATTATTGAAATATGTTGCTTTTATAAAAAAATTTTTTGATTTCATAAATTTAATGGCATACATGTAACATTAGATGTATGAAATTATTAAATCTTACATTTTTTAAATAACAATTAAACATTTTTTTAATGAAACTATAATTTTGTATTAAGTTATGAATATTGTTATGTTTGTTTATTGTTTTTTTGTGTTCCCAATTAAAATTTTTTGTTTTACTTGGACAAACTTAAGTTTTCATATATCCAATGAAAATTTTTAACGTAATCTAAATGAAGCGATTTTAACGAAAATACTTCATCAAACCTATGAAATTCCATTTAGACAATGAAAATTTTCATTTACCCAAGGAAAACTTTTTTATGAAAATGATTCATTAAATATATGAAGCATTTTTCTTTCAGTGTATCAAATGGGAGGGCTTGCTGAGTGACTCTAAATCTTCAATATGGGTATCAACTGAAATTACTTCCTGAGAATACGAAGTTAAAAGTAAAAAATTATTTAAAAAAAAACATCTTTTATTTAAATCTCTGAAAAGAAAAAATATAATGTAACTTAAAAACTTTTACTATCAACTTAAAACGTCGTTACATAAATTATACGATTTAAAGCTTGTCGCGAGATTTACTTGTGTAGAAAAACTTGTAAATTAAATAACTTGCGACCAATTTAACTTCCAGTTAACAATATGTTTTTGTCAGTTATAGCGGATAGTTAATTATAACTGAACTTGCTGAAATTGACCGTTGATGTGATTGCGATTAACTACTAAAATTCTCAAACGAAGTAAATACGAGTACTTAAATCTTGTGACAAGCTTTTATATTTAAAAAAAAAATTATGTATTGACAAGCAACATGCTTTTATATCATATAAATTGATTAATGACATTATAAGTTCGAAAAACAGGAAGAAAAGTTTTTAAGTAATTCTTTCTCTTTAAATAAAGTTACCTAAAGCTTCGTACAGACGATGGTCAGATCTTACAATGTTGTAATTTTTCTGACAATGATGCCATTGTCAGATGCATTAATTTTACACATCTTACAATGTTCACACAGTTTCAATACATTTTTAGGCAATTTTTATGACAACATTGTAAGATCTGACCATCGTCTGTACGAAGCTTATGTGTAGTTTATAGAACACGAGCGCCTTACTCGTCCGTTCAACTTACATTTAAAACAAAAACAAATTTCGAAATTTTGTTTTTGTTTTAAATGTAAGTTGAACGGACGAGTAAGGCGCTCGTGTTCTATAAACTACACATAAGCATTTAGAATATGAGAACACCAAACAAGTATTAAAACCGCCACGTTAAGCGAGAAATCACTACATATGGCAGCCCAGATTGTACTATGAAATTTTCTAAACAATGTGCCAAATTGCCACTGGCAATGTGTTAAAAGAAACAAATATAGTATACTGGTAGAACATAAACATTTTAATAGTATTGTTTCTTTTCAGTCAGTTGTTTGGTAAACGAAAAAACAACTGAGAATTTTGCGTTTATTGTTTTCTATTTTTGTGTACACTCAAAAAGTTTTACAGTAACTGAATGTAATTTACTAAAATCATTTTCCGTAAAGTTAAAACT
Source organism: Pollenia angustigena (assembly GCA_930367215.1). NCBI lineage: Eukaryota > Metazoa > Arthropoda > Insecta > Diptera > Polleniidae > Pollenia > Pollenia angustigena. The sequence continues at coordinate 178,059,827 of OV884057.1, read as the reverse complement.
AATTCTTTAACTATTTAACGTGTTGTTCCAAAAATAAATATGTTCAGATATTTTGTATGCATAAAATAAAACTGAAATACTTAAATGCAAAGTTATTTTAAATTATTTTTTTATTAACATATTATTTTATTATTTGCACATAAATAACATAAACAAAAATTATTCGCCGATTTGGTAGATAATAATGACAGGTATACTGTTTAAGCTATCTTAGTATGTAATTTAAATTGAGTTAAAATTTACTGAAAAAACCTTTGAATGTATTTTTTGTAGTTTGTATATTTTTATTTTCCTTGTTCCTTATAGGAACCATAGGACATAATAATATAATAAAAAATAATAGAAAAATTTATAAATTTTTAAAGAATTTCTACGTTTTAAAATTAACATTAAAAAAAAGCCGTAAAATTCCTTTATTGATTTTCTGTTTTCTAATTAAATTTTCAGTTATTCAAACTTAATATTCTTTTGAATTTACCTACATAATACTTTGAGTGTAACATCATACAAGTATGCTTTACTTGTTTCTTTTAACACATGCCGTATTCAATCAATTGTGAATGACTAAACGAAGGCCACAAAAGACCAAGTGACACAAAAGACCGACTGACACAAAAGACCGCTGACAGAAAAGACCGATTGAACGAAAAGAACGAACTAGTTCATTTGTTTTAACTGAACGATAATGACCGGTTACCTAAATGAACGATTAAGCCCAAGACTAATATTTATGTCAAAAACTGGCTCTAAGTCGTTTTTTTTTTAATAGATTAACGAACACATGTTGTGTGTAACACACACGACTTCCGAGAACGAGAACCGTAATAAGGATGACTGAAAGAATGAGGGAGTTGACACTTCCTGTTTTAATGTAATCAAAAAAAAAAGTAATGCGACGGTCTCACAGACAACAAAAATAGTCAGGAAAGTTAAAATGTATTTAGGCAAAATTTCATTTTCGTTCCCGCAAACACGGAAGCTTGGAATATTGACACTTTTGACTACTTAGCTCGTTTTCTTATCGTTACTCGATTAAATACTTTTTATAACACGAACATTTTTGGAAAATACAAACACACTATTTTATGTAATATCTCATAGGTATTTGTTTTTTTTTATTTGATTTTACTAATTTGTAGCGGGTTAAATTATTTAAAAGAACCCAAATACTTCACACTTTTACAACTCTAAAAAAATATCATAACACAAAAAATTTCAAAAGTTTGTATTTAGCCAAATAAATGCTTCAGAAACATGTTTAATATTATTATTATTTATTTATTAGTAGTATTTTTAATACTTTTACATAACATTACATGTTCTTTTACAAATTATATCAATAAACTCAAATTAAATATTTCTTATAAAAGTTACAATTTTCTTTCTAAATACATTTGGATTGGTTTCATTTTTAATATTATTTGGCATCATATTGTAAAGATTAAGTCCTTTGTTGAACAGTGATCTTTGCATTGTGTTGTTTCCAGGTCGTTGTAGTCTAAAATCGGCAGCGTTTCTTAGGTTGTATGGTTGAACATCCCCAACTTATCTGAGTTGCTCTACTAAATATTCAGGTGCCTCTCCCATTTTCATTTTTTGAATAAAATTAATTGTATTCAGCTCTAATCTTTGTTGTATATTAAGCCATTTAAGTGTATCCAACATATATCTTACTGAGGTAAATCGATTACATTTGAGTATTGTGCGCATAGCTTTATTCTGTAGTTTTTGCATTCTTGATATTTGCTGTTCTGAACAGCATGTATATAACAGAGTAGATCCAAATTCAAAATGTGGTTTAATCGTAGTATTGTAAATGTTAATTGCAGTTATAGTTGATATTTTGTTTCTAATACGTTTAAAAAACCCGATTTTTTTTACCAATTTGTTTACATATATATTCCATATGTTCTTTTAATTTTAAGTTCTTATCTATTAGAAAACCCAGATATTTTATACTATTAACCTTTTCTGTTATTATATTGTTAATTTTAAATATTAAATTAGTGTTCATATTTAATTCCATTATTTTAGTTTTGCTTTCGTGTTTATTCATTTTTAGCCATTTATTAATGTTATTCATATCGTTTGACATATTAGCGTGACATATCTCCTCCGTTGCTGCTTCAGTAAAAATCAGTGTATCGTCTGCGTATAAAACAATTTCACATTTGTCTAAAACTTTTTCCATATCATTTATATATATTATAAATAAAAGCGCTCCTAAAATTGAGCCTTGTGGTACTCCAAAATCGTTTATCGTATTATTTGACAGTGTGCCGTTCACCTTTGTAAATTGCCTGCGATTTGTCAAGTATGACTCAAACCATTTCAATTCATTATCTTGAATTCCATATTCGAAGAGTTTTCGTAATAAAATATCTCTATCAACCGTTTCAAATGCTCGTTTAAAATCTAGAAAAATCGCCATTATTTTGCTTTTTTTTCCACGAATTTCCACCTATTTATAACATAGTTTACTGCTGTCTCACACGAATACTTTTTTCTAAAGCCCGACTGAAATTTTGAAAGTAGCTTGTGTTGTTCCATGTAGCTTTCTAGTTGATTTTTAACACTCATTTCAAGGATTTTTTCAAATGTTTTTAGCATGTTTATAGGACGGTATTCTTCACATTTGACTGTGTTTTTAACTTTTGCAATAGGTGTAATCATTGATTCTTTCCAACTATTTGGGAAAGTTCCTGTTTCTAATGATTTGTTTATAATATTAAGCATAATCTTGCCTGCTGTGTTCCAGTTATCCAAAATCATATTGACAGTCACTCTATTGTAGTCAGGTTTTTTCTTTATATTCTTACATATAATTTTAAGTTCTTGTAAAGATATTGCACGAAATTTCAATTTAAAATTTAACACAGATATTTTGTTTTCATATTGCACATAATCGATGGAGTTTCTAATTTCCTTAATACTATTGACGAAATAATTATTAAAATTTTCGGCTATTTGAAAGTTGTGCTTATATTCAATTTGTTTAAATATCACAGTTTTGATCACACTTCTGGGGTTTCTTAACACTAGTTCTTTTATTTTTCTCCACATTTCTTTCGGGTCTTGCGCATTATTTATTTGATCATTTATATACAGTTAAACCTCGATTATCCGGCTCTCGTGGGACCGGCACCACCACGGATAATCGAAATACACGGTTAATAGAGTTTATATTAAAATATACAGAAATTTATTTATTTTTATTTAAACATTCGATTTATGTAACTACAGATTCAAATATGTATACAACATATTTTTTTACAAAACATACAAATTGTCATAGACAATGCAAAATCAAATATGTATGTATCATCAAAAACATTAAAATTGGGATTTTTACTGATTATGCTTTGGTTGATCAAACTATGTACATGACTGCACAAATTTTGTAAATTTTACAACGTTTATTGCTTTTTTGTTTTTGCATTTCTTCTGACGATATGTTTAAATTTCACTTACTAAATGAATAAAAACGCATATATGTATGTTCTTATGTGTGGGCACATGAACTTAAAAAGGGGAAACACCGGATTTAGATTAACATACATAATAAAAAACATATGAATGATGCACGGATAATATATGTAAAGCACGGTTAATAGAGGTATAAATCTAAAGCACGGAAAATAGAGTTAAAGCACGGATTATAGAGGGAAAAAATAAAATGAACCGCATGCCGGTTAATAGATGTAACCGATTAATAGAGGGCCGGTTAATCGAGGTTTAACTGTATTTATTTTTCGCATTATTGACTTTAACTTTGTATGCATTTCTTATTATTTTATAAGTGTTCCACGCTTCGCCCGTGTTTTCGGCAATTGCGGTTTGATATTTAAAGATCTTTTCCCTTTTTAACATTTTGAGATCATTATTATTTCTATTCTCATTTATTTTTATTTTAACACTGAATTTTCGAATCGTATTTTCAAAAACATCATCAAAATTGCAAACATTATCATTTAAGTCGTTTTGTTCATCATATTGTAAAATTGCATTTATTTCATTACAGAATCTAGTTTTATTATATTTAAAAATATTTATTTCCGTAAAAACTATTTTTTCTTGTATATTTTCGCACTCTATAAAAATGTCTATAGATTCATGGTCAGCTATTTTGTTATTTACATTATTTTCTGCTGTAATCGATTCATTATTTGTTATTATAAAGTCAATTAATGTTTTTGATCTTTGAGTGATTCTAGTATAGTCGTTCATTACATGTTTGAGTGCGTTATCGTTTAGTATACTTTCTATTCTACTTGTATAAAAATCCTGATTCCAGTCAATATTAAAGTCTCCAGCTATCAAAATATCACAGTTTGTATCATATGGAAGAAATATTCCACAAAATCTTGAAATGTATCACAGAATTCTGATTTTGAAGCACTTGGTGATCTATATATTATAAATATTATAATGGATGTTGTTTTATATTTAGCCATATAAGCGCTAATCCAGTATTTTGAGTCTCTTATATTGTCTTTAACTTTTTTAACATACCAATGGTTTTTAAAATAGATTATAACTCCACCAGTTCTAGACGAATTTGACAATGTGCTATAATGGTCGTATTGTTTTATTTGAATTTCTCTTTCATCTATTTCTATAGTTTGATGTGTTTCAGTCAGTATTATGAACTCAGGTTTTTCAGCTTCTGCTATTATTTCTAGTTGGTTAAAATTGTTAATTAAGCCTTGAATGTTTGTATAAATTTATTCACTTTTTGTTTTGATTTAATTTTAATTTCAACTTTTCTTTAATTAAACAATTTTTTCACAATTTGTATGCTTTTTATTTGTTACTTTTGTTTGTTTACCTTTTGAAACATATGTTTTTTTGATTTACTATTTTTGTTTTTTTTAATTTCTGCAGTAAAAATTTGTAAATACTCAGACAAGAACTGTCACTTTTCGCTCTCAATTTATGTTCTCATTTACTGCATTTTGTGTACTCGAAAGCAATTTCGTAAAATGCAGTATAGTTTAGTAAAAAATAGTAAAAATTTTGTGTTCTCGAACGCAACTATTATAGGGTAATTTTTTCAATGTTAAATTTTTGTTTGCTCTTGTGTACGCTTACAATTTAATAACTTTATATACATATAATTGATGGGATTTGTGGTACAATTGTCCCAAATTTGGTACAATCGAAACATCGGTACAATGGTACAATTCATTCATTCATTTTAGAGTTGTGTCGTTCCGGAACGACCTAGTTTCACTGAACGATTCCCTAAAAGAAACGGTGCGGACTTTTTAATAGTTCCTTTTTTGTCGTTCCTCGTTCCGCAATTGCAATCCGTTGGATGATCGCATGTATTTTTGTAGCTTCATATTTTATGTATTGATCAGTGTTGCCGTCTTTTGTGTATTGTTATCGCGAACTATAAAAAATTTCTAATTTAATCAATTACTAATGTGACCCAAAGAAATATATTTTAGAATAAACCACTTATTATTATTTTTTACAAACATTTCAAAAATCATTAATGTATGTAGTTGTTGCGACACAAAAAGAAAACAAACAATAACAAATATTTGATTGTTGGCTTTTTAGCGAACGACAGAGAAGTTTTCTCGTTCCTCGTTTATAAATTGTTCAAAGTAAAAAACCGGAACGATGAACGAAAGGAACGACCTAGTTCCTTTGATCTTTCGGATCGGTCGGAACGATTCCACAAAAGGAACGATTTTGCCCAACTCTAATTCATTTTTAGTACAATTAAAAAATACCCACGAAATTTTATCATTTTTTTTCAGGTGGATTGACTCACATTTTTTCAACAATAAAATTTTTAATAGCATATCTCCAGCCCTAAGAAGAACTACCAAATATTGTGTTATTGTTAATTTGTGTTCATGATGTTATACTAGCATACATAAGAACCTACATATATCCCTGTAGGAAGCCTGGGATCAAATGTCTCCAAATCGTCACTTTTGTCGATTGTTTTAGTGACACTGTCTACATTTATGTCTGCCTTTGACAAAAAAAAAAAATTTTGTTCGCAATCTTAAGCTACGATCACAATCAAAAGAACATTTTCACTTGGTGTTCATAATAGAGCAACAATTTCTTTTGCAACCACAAACATTTTGCATTAAGAAACCGTTTGTAAATTTTAGCCACAATAATATTATGCATTTATTATTATTATTTACAACATTTTGTTAAACTTTTCATTTAAAACTAAATAAAATTATTTAAGCAATGCGAATTTATTATAATAGGTGGTCTTAAAAGCGCTGCTTTTAACTATTTTTTTTAGCTAAAATCACTGTTGGATGTCAAAATTTTGTTTATTCTCTTTGTTTCTGTTTTTGACATTGTACAATGATTTTACAAAAACAAATTGCTTGTGGTTTTTGTACGAGTTGTACTTGTTGTAGTACCGAGATTACCTGGGATGAATTCGGCTTGTGCTGAAGTTAAAGTAGACTCAACTTTAGTTAGTCTGGGATCACACTATGAAAGTTTTCTTTCAGAAAGTCTGAGTTTATTGGTGTGAACCGAGACTAACGTTTTTAAAAAAATTTTAGTTACATTTATGTTTTAAAAATTAAAGGAAAATATATGAAATACTTTGGGTAGAAAAAACGAAATTTTGCTCTGATTGTAAACAAAGCTTTAAGCTTAAGGAAATTTAATTGGAATCGGTCAATATTTGACGATAGCTCTTATAAAAATACTATGATGGCTTTTTTATATAGTGAAAGTTTAGCATAATTAATTATTTCCATTGAGACGGTACAATTTAAGAATTATCAGATCCCAACAGTGATACATATAACTATTCGTATAATTTCGGGACATTGTTTACCTAATTTAAATCCACTATTATATTATATGAAAACTGTATTCGGTTTTTACCAAATACATGCACTTTTTCTTAATTTTTATATACCTTATGTGTTGAGTTAACAAAAAATTACATTCTCTTTTAATGTTTAAATTTTAGATATAACAAGTTCCGACAGAAAAATAGACCAACTTCGAGGTATGACAACTAATGTTTTTTTTTTACAAAGGTACAAATGTATTTTATTTATTTACTAATGGTTATATTTACAATTTAAAGTTGTTATGGAACAAAGGCTAAACCAAATTCAAGGTAAAAACTAAATCGATTAAAAATTACAACTTTATTATTGACTTTAAAATATATTAGCTCAAATTAATGTTATATTGGAGTCTCAGGAGGAACAAAATTTATTATTACGTAATTTTATTGCTAGTCAGCAGGATATGAATAGCAAGTTTCCCCTAAAAACTGCCAAAAATCTAAAAGAGCTTGATGGGGAAATAACTCCGGAGAATAGAGAAACATATGTAAGCATCAGCATTATTGAGTTTTTATATTTACTTTCTTTGACTTTTAAATATTTTTTTTAGAAAAATACTATTAAAACATTACTCAAACCACAAGGAATAAGAAAAAATTTAAAATATTTATTATCTACAGAAATAATAAATGAATATAATATTGATGGAGTGCATGGGAAAAAATGTCTAAAGGATTTACGAAACTTTTATGAAGTTGTTATAGGTAGGTATGATTGTTAAAATAACAAAAATCTAATCGATTCTAATTAAATGAAAAATAAATTTTTAGATTCAATCGAAATAACATCAAAATCGGGAACTGCAGAACAGCAACTCCGAGATGCTATAAGGTTAGCAAAGAAGAGATATTTGAAAAATAAAAGCATTTCAAGACGAAACGCTACAAATAGTGAAATGGAATATGAATAAAGATTTAAAGAATATTGTTACTTATTTTAAATTTTATTTTACTATTTTTGTTTTTGATCTTTACTTCTACTTTTTCTTTAAGATAACTTTATTATTCCTAATAAAAGAAAACATGAATTTTAATATACATACCAACATATGTACAAATCCGAAATTTTTGTAGCGAATAATGATAATAACGTTTAAACACTTTAATTTATTTTAGCTAAAACAAAGAACACATTTTAAGCTAGAGCTATTTTTTATAGATAATTATTGTATCCCTACAAGAAATGAATGAACGAAACATCATATTTTTCACGTTAGCGTTCTTTAATTTCTTGTAGGGATATTTCGATTTGAAAAATTTTTAGGTCATTTTGTATTTATTATAATATATTAAAAAGACTTTAACATTAAAATAGATATACTCTCAAAAAAATCTATGCCTTATATTTAAGAAAACTGTCGTACATTGTGCGAAATTGTTCGTGATTTCGCTTCACGAAATTCTTTCGAACAATGTACGAAATACTTTAGTAAAATACAAAATAACTTTTTATAATTTATCGGGCTTGTTCTGAAAATCACGTGATTTCAAATCACGTGCTTTTGAAATCACACGTGTGAACTTGTGGTGTTTTGAAAGTCATACCGTTGTTTTGTTTCTCGGTGTGCTTTCTGCAATTAAAGATCATACCAAAACACACAAAAACGGGACGCTAAAATATCACACGTGTGATTTTAGAAGGCACATGTGATTTGAAATCACTTGATTTGAGTAAAAGTGATTTGCAGAACAGGCCTGTATGAATAAAATTTTGTATATTTCACGAAGTAATTTTGCATACATACATATTTGACTGGTCGCATCTTGTATGGGATTTTTTTTTTTTAATTTAATTGTTTGCGCTGCTTAAAATATGAGGTTTGGTGTAAGAAATCATGATCTAATTTTTCAGGTCAATCCGACGGTGCCTAGCCGTGCCGGGTGGAGCCCAAAGTTCCCTATTATAAAAAAAAACATATTTTCTATCAGATCTTTATAGTTATACTAGTTGAAAAGCCGAAAATCAAAAATATGGCTTCTTTCGCAGAGAAAGTACTTCAAGTGTGCCAAATTTCAGCTTCCTATGTCATCAGATGGCTTCAGAAAGTTGCGGAAAGAATAGGACATACATGCAAACATCCTGACATACTAAGAAATTATATATTGTATAGATAGATTAACATATGTTCGCGCAACTCAAAAACGCTTTAGCTTATTGAAAAACTAAAAAAAACCGAAATTCCGCAATAAAATTTACTTTAAGAAAGGTAAAATGTTTTTCTTTTATGCGCAGTCGTTTTAGAAAAATACTGCCTGTTTTTAGAAAACGTAAGCAAGTGAGTGAGTGAGAAATTATATTGAAAACAAAAACAAATTTTCGTTTTTTATTGTTGTTTTGAATATAATATCTCACTCACTCACTTGCTTACGTTTTCTAAAAACAGGCAGTTAATTTTGTTTTTCTGGAAAAAAAAATAATTTTTTTATTAAAATTTCGGAATTTTTGTTTTTAAAAATTCATAAAAAATTGAAAAATGCTGCTGTGCTTCTAATTTTATGCAGACATATAAAAAACAACATTGCAAACAAAACAAGCTATAAATGATTAAAATCTGTAAACAACTTTTGATTTTATGTATTCACAAAAGATGTGGCGGTTTAATAAAATTCTTAAATTAATTAAAATTTTTCGTCTTTTGTGAATACATAAAATCAAAAGTTGTTTACAGATTTTAATCATTTATAGCTTGTTTTGTTTGCAATGTTGTTTTTTATATGTCTGCATAAAATTAGAAGCATAGCTGCATTTTTAAAAACAAAAATTCCGAAATTTTAATAAAAAATATGCTTCTAAAGCGACTGCGCATATAAGAAAAACGTTTTACCTTTCTTAAAGTAAATTTTATTGCGGAATTTCGTTTTTTTTTTAGTTTTTCAATAAACTAAAGCGTTTTTGAGTTACGCGAACATATGTTGTGCAACCTCCCTAATTTTCGAAATAACGGTATATCTCGAAAACCAAAGCCAACATAAAGAAAAAAGTTTAAACTTTCTTAAAGTAAATTTTATCGCGGAATTTCGGTTTTTCTTAGTTTTTCAATAAACTAAAGTGTTTTTGAGTTACGCGAACATATGTTGTGCAAAATCCTTAATTTTCGAAATAACGGTATCTCGAAAACCAAAGCCAACATAAAGAAAAAAGTTTAACTTTCTTAAAGTAAATTTGATTGCGGAATTTCGGTTTTTTTTTAGTTTTTCAATAAGCTAAAGCGTTTTTGAGTTGCGCGAACATATGTTAATCTATCTATACAATATATAATTTCTTAGTATGTCAGGATGTTTGCATGTATGTCCTATTCTTTCCGCAACTTTCTGAAGCCATCTGATGACATAGGAAGCTGAAATTTGGCACACTTGAAGTACTTTCTCTGCGGAAGATCGTAACGAAGCCATATTTTTGATTTTCGGCTTTTCAACTAGTATAACTATAAAGATCTGATAGAAAATATGTTATTTTTATAATATGGGGAATTTTGGGCCCCACCCGGCACGGCTAGGCACCGTCGGATTGACCTGAAAAATTAGATCATGATTTCTTAAACCAAACCTCATATTTTAAGCAGCGCAAACAATTAAGGGGGTAATTTTGTTGTTCACTTCACCTTGCGTTGGGAAAATTTTCATATAAAATTTTTTGAGTTTTTTAAAATTTTATATGAAAATTGTCTCAACGCAAGGTGAAGTGAACAACAAAATTACCCCCTAAATTTAAAAAAAAAAAATGCGACCAGTCTAATACATATATGTATATTTAGGCCCTAAATTTGTAAAACGCAAACGCAACGCCAAAAATTATATTGAAAACAAAAACAAAATCGAAAATATTTAATAATTTTGTTGTTGTTTTCTATAGAAATGTATATTGAATTTTTAAATTTTAAACGCTGCATATCTTGTGGCGTTGATAATTTTAAAACGCAATATGTATTTCTATAGAAAGCAACAACAAAATTTTGACAAATTTTTAAAATTGTTTTTGCTTTCAATGTTATTTTAAACATTGCGTTGCGTTTTACAAATTTAGGGCCTTAGTATCCCTTAAAAATTATTTTAATTATTCTCGAAAAAAATTAAATGTTTTCATAAGTTTAAGATGTCTTTTTTTTAAATTTTGTAATATGAATAACGATTTTTAAATTAAAAAAAAAAAAAAAAATGTAAGCAAAAGGTCTAAAATTTCCTTTATTTATAAATGTATTAAATCAGATAGTTATTTAAAAAAATCATCCATTAAAAAATGAAATTTAACATTTATTTAATCGAAATATTTTGCAATTTTTGAAAAAAATAAAACGAAAGTTCCAAGGCGAATTAACTAGAGGTGGTGTCGAAACGGCATCTGATGTTGACAGTTCGAGCTTATTTGTTTTGATTTGTTTGGTTGACATTTCGACCCTATGTTGTTTCTGTTGTTTTTAGATTGTTGTAGTGTCGACACTACCTGTAGTTGAATTCTCCTTGGAAAGTATCAAATGTTTTTAAACAACAATTATTTTTAATTTTGATTACTATGAAAAAATATAACCATAATTGCGTTTGATACTCTCATAATGCCCATTTTCTCAATGTATCGATAAAGTGGCTGTTACTTAATGTCAACAAAAATTTATTAGAGCGATAAACTTCCGTTAAAGGTGTTATGATACTTGCTATTTTTTGTATTGGATTTTTTTAGGATTGATTGAATGAAACAACAAATGCGAGAAAGAACAAGAAATACAATTTGATAAAATGTAAACAAAACAAACAATACTGCCCACGTTTTTTCCCCACAAAAAACCGTCATAAAAGCTAAAAATCGCAAAAAAAAAAAGTTAAAACCCGTCAAACCGGTCAAAAATTAAAAAAATTGGCAACAGTGCTAACAATTAATCTGGAAATGTCAATTTTAAGTTAAAAAATTTTATATTTTTTTTGACAGTCTTAGATTATTTATCGATAACACATGTATATTTGTTTGACATTTCAAGCTGTTTTATGATATAATCATACTCTTTACACTTAGTCAGTTTTCCTATGCAAATATATTTGCACTGTTCTCCAATATAGAAAAAATACAAAAAATAGCAAGTATCATAACAGCTTAACGATTTTGCGTTTCTCAATATACCGACAAAAAACATTGTTTTCAGCTGGCAACACCTCTCAAAATACATGTTAAAGCTGGGAGTCAGCTGATTGAATTTATCTGTACGGCAAGTAAAAGGAAAATTACCAAGGTATATTTATAGTAGGTAGCCGCGAGATTACAACAATTGTACAATAAAACAAACAACAGGGCTTTTTATTGTTGTTTTGTGATACGAACTGTCAAACAGCAAAGGGGTTGAAAAGAGACAAAAGATAAAAACAAAAAACTTGTTTACTATACAACTTTGACAGTTTGTATCGCAAAACAAGCAAATAAAAAATAATCAGCTGGCTTTCCGAGACTACCTGCTATAAATATACCTTGGAAAATTACTAATTGGCAGATGAGTGCTGGTTAGCTTTGCGACAGAATAGAAGCAAATTAGACATTGAGAAAACCAAATTTCTTTAATGTGCAGTTTTTCGTTGGGAAAAGAGATAATCGTGTAATGAGAAAACGGCCATAAATGACATTCGTAAAAGGGATTATTAAGTTTATAAGGTCAATAAAATCTAGTTTGCAATCCAAAATGTCACTAATAATTCACGTCACATATTAGCTATGTTTCTTTACTCTACTTTTGCACGAAAAGCGTCCCCGTACTTTTAATTTGTGTAAATGAGAGCGGATTTGAGAGAATAAAATTCTTATTCTTTTTCCACGAAACAGCCCAGACTTTTTCTTCGTGCAAATTGTGAAAATTGTCAAACAGCTGTAAAACATAAACAAAACAAAGAAATGCAAAGGAAAAAAATCATGAACCAAACTTTGGAAAAAGTGTTGTGGAGTAAAATAATGTACTTAAATATAATTTATGTTGAAATATTAGGAAAACATAATGTTAGTTATTGTAAAAGTGTTTGTTTTGTTTAATTTTTGGTAAAATTAGTTTATTTCTACAGACAATATACAATTTTTCAAAAGTGGCATAAACTTTCATTGTTTTGTAAAGACTGCCAAGTAAATAAGCCAAACACAATAAGGTTGAATGACTTTTTATTTTGGCTAAAATTTGTTTTTTTCAGTTCCCGTACTTTTGTGTAATTTTGTCTCTTTATGAGAGAAATTTATGCTTGTTCTTTTTTTCACGAACTTCACCCAAAAAGTAAAAAAACAGAGCTATTGTGTCCAGGGTTGCCGTTTGAAAAATTTTTATCCGACCAAAATTGTCTGCAAAACCTACAAAAATCATTTGAAACCGACCAAATTTTTGAAATATTTAAAAACAATTATACTGTCATAGAAATGCAAAAGTTCCTATCATAGTTTTTAAAAAATGTTCAGTAGCGATACGACTGAGATTACAAAAAAAGTTTTTCAGGATAGTATCAATCATGCGTAATGTGGTAACAACGATATTAACCAGAAAACCCCGTTTTTATAATCACAATAGCTGCCTTTTTATTAAGTTATCTCTCTTTTTCTTAAAATGAACATAGGCCCTTTTGCATTTTATATGACGATATGTATGTATATGTATTTTTGGTAAAAAGTATAATTTTTATTGTATAAAGCTATAAATCTATATATTAGCGGAGTTCAGTGTTTGATGCGAATGGTCTTGCGAAAGTGCTAATGCAAAATATTGTAGCTTTTGTTTGCAATCCAACAACAAAATATACAGAATTGCAATTGTCACATCATTGCTTTTGCGCAACACTAAAACTGTTTACCTTTTTTTGCTACATGTATTGCGTTTACATAGCTGATACTCGAAGATATGGAGCCGACAACTCTAAATAAAAAATTAAAAAGAGAAAAACCCAACAAAAAGTGGACGGCAGATGAAATAAAAACAGTTTTGGGTGATTTGGAGCAGTCATAAAACATAGAGCTTAGTATTTAAGAGAAGTCCGTAATTTTTCAAAAGCAATTTCTTTATTATTATTATTTAGACACCAACAGCTCAAATGTTTTATAAAAAAAATATTGAAAAATGCGGTATCGATGCAACCTGGGATATTATAAGGTGGAAGGTACGATACATTATTGCATCTTATAAAAAGACCGTCGATTGGCGTAGTTCTACTAATGCTGCGATAATATTTTCTTTTGCACAGCTTTTTGGAATTTTAAAACAATTTCACAAAATAATCAAACACCTTTTTGTAAATTTTCACGACCAATAATTCCGTAAACCAGCTGCTATCTAATTTGCTTTTAGCATTGCAAAGTTGCTTAAAATACCGCTCACTGTCAATAATAAAATTATTGCACTACCCAACCGTTGCAACCTTAAACGCATCAAACATTGAATACCGCTATTATTTTTTTTTTTTTTTTTTGTAATATGCAATTATACCTATTAAATATTTAACGTCCTACGCGTAACCCCTAGTTTTATTAAAAGTTTATTTGCTGGTAACGTTTAACTTAAACAAAATGTATGTATATATACAAATTCATTTAATAACGCTTATAAACTGAAATAATTCATTGATCGTATGCAATAACTAGGGATGCGATTTCCATGCAAATGCATGTTTTTTGTCGACAGTCTAAAATCGATGTCGACCAATTATCTTTCCGAAACATTAAATTTGCGTTAAAATGGCATCGATTTGTTTTTGCATATTGTTTGCATATTTTTGCATATTTTTGCATATTTTAACATCTTTGAGTGATATATTTTTTTAAATTTCCATATTATAAAAAACAGTTCTTCAAAAAATTTCCAAATTGTATAAAAAAAACCCCCTTCAAAAAAAATTTTTTTTTTAAATCAATTAATAAATTTGTCTGAGCTTTGCTTAAAATACAAGATTGCGACAAATGATCTTTCAATTTTCATCCGATGCAGCACTTTACATGGTAAAGGCTGCCAATTGTCCTAAAAAAATTTATCCAAAACTGTTACATGTTACTTGCTTGGCACACGGGTAACACCGAGTAGAAGACAATTCGATAATATTGATTTATAGGTTTCACGCGGAAAATATATTTTTAAAGGCTCCTTCACGAGTTACAATTTTTAATAAAATGTTTCTCTTGGTACCGTCACCACCGCAGCCAGTATTAACAAGAAGGAGAACCTGGAGAGATGCTTCAGAATTCTATTCAAACAACTTTAAGCAATTTAAGAATGTTATTGAAGAACTTGTTGCTACCGATGCTTATGCATTAAAAAAGTAAAATAAATATTAAATTTAAATAACATCAAAAGTCTTTAAGCATTTGTATTTTCCAACTTCGGATATACATATTGGTGAAACAATAACTAAATTGGAAGGATTTAGTTCACTTAATAGTCAACTCAAATTAATTGATATGGCAGAAAGTAAAATTAAAATGTGGAAGGTAAAATTAGCCCGACAAATTAAAAAAAATCCAAAACTTGTTGCAAAAAAATACAGCATTTCAAAAAATAAAACAAATTTCAACTATTTTTGATCTGGATAAAATGTGGGATCTGAATTAGAAAAGTATTTATTTGATTATGCAAACAAAACTTTAGAAACCTTTGAATAACAATAAAATAAAAACAACAATACAATTTTTAAGTATATATTTCTTTATTTTTTAATGCATATTTTGGAGTTTTTGGTACATATTTTATGCGCATATTTTCGATTTTTTAGTGCAAGAAAATCTCATCCCTAGCAATAACACATATAGACCACTAATAAAATATAAATCAAAATTTATTAACTTAAGTTTGTACAATTTAAAAAAAAAAGTATTAAATTTTATAAGACAAAGGCTGAGCTCCAATACATCCTAATACATTGCAGAGAACGTAAAAAATGTACACAGAAAAAATTATTTTTCCAATTCAAACAAAAAATTTGTAGAATCAAACAATTTTTTGTCTGAAATCGGTCCTATAAACAAATTCGCATATTCAAACAATTTATTTGCATTTCGTTTATTGAAAAAAAACACTGATTTTTTCAAAAAAATAATTTAACTGAATCAAACAAAAAGTTTACTGAAATTCATATACTAAATTTCAAAATCAAAAAAAAAAAAGTTTTTGCACAAGCAATGATGCGCACACAAGCAGGCACTGTATTAGAAGATGATGGCAGAGAGAGAGAGCAGAGCGGCCGGCTGGCTTTGAGACACATTATTTTGTTGAAATAATTTTTGAACGAAGTCTTTTTTTATATACAATGTTTTTCGTCATCACTCACTGTTGCTGTATCCTTTCCTTTGCTAATGAAGAAGAAATGTAACCCAAAAACGGCGACAGACCGACTCGATATGTTTTTCGTCATCATTATATTTTTGTATTTGATGTATTTAAGTAAATAGTTTGAAAAAATTGAATACGGGATTTTGTTTTGTTTTAACCAACTTTGAAACCAACAAAAAATTTATTTTGTTTCTTATAATGTTGTTGTTGTTTCTGTTGTTTAAAAAGAGCGAAACGTTTTTTACCTGCTATTTTTTTTGTTTTTTTTTTACTACAAACCTCGTCACGCTATTTTATCATTTTTCTTATTGCTGTACGTTTTTAAAGCGTCCAAAAATAGACTGCATGTGTTTTTTGTTGTAGTTCTTATATTTCACATAAGAAAGTGTTGCTTACAATCAATAAAAAAATGCAAAAAGACGACAACATTAAAGAGCGTTAAATATTTCATACAAAATTATGAAAACTTCAAACCAATAGCGCGCTTATTAAATTTTTGAAGAGTTGTCCACATTTTTGTTGGTTAAATAAAAATCAAACAAAAATATTGATTGAATCAGTAAAAAAATTTGTAGAAATCAAAAAAATTTTCAAACAAGCGTTTGTTTGAAAATATTTCGGCAATAAGTTTTTCTGTGTATCAAAGAGTTTAACAATGCATAGTTAGCTTATTGTATACGCTTTGATAACTTGCTCTGTTTTGGAACGCATCCATACTTTCTGCAAGTTCTGCAGTTCTTATACCATTGCCTTTATAAAACTACTATGTGTCAAAATACAGTATCAAAGCATCCCGCTGTTCTACGGTTCTTACAACATCTTCCTTTAAGAAGTCCATCTTGTATAAGAAACATCAATACAGAACAAAATTCCTTAAATTCTTTCATTTATGTTATTCTTTTAGGACTATGTGAAAAAACTTTAAATATTACCACAAAGAACCTTAATATTTTTTGCATTACTAAGTAAGATTAACTGCCGGTTCATATATTTCTGAACGAAGACTTCGTTCGATTAACTTACATTTAAATCGAAATCAAATTATACAATATTGTCTTTGTTTGACATGGAGTTTAAGCGAACGAAGTCTACGTTTGACATCGATGAATAGGCTATAAGCTTACAAACAGTTCCAGTCATGGCGTGAGCGCCGTTGGTTGCCAATCCGATCAAATTTTGTATAGGAATATTAATTGTTGATAAAAAGTTTTTTATAAGAAGAAAAATTTAAACGGCATCTGACTTGGTAAGCTCGAATAAGATGACAAAACTATCCTTTATAAAACTAACACCATCAGAGTAAATTGCTCCTTACGTAATATCAATGCCATATCCATAGTTTCATCAACAATCAAAAAAAAAAATGTTTGTGTTTGGTAAAAAAGCTATGAGATTTGTAATTGTCTGCTATCCGTCCAATTTTTTAAAACCGACCAAAGTTAGGTTTGGCCTACCATCCGACCAAAACAAAAATATCCGACCAAATTTGGTCGGAAAAGACCATGTTCGGCAACCCTGATTATGTGTGATATTTAATTCAAAATTATTTTGCTTTTACTGGAAATTTTTAAATTTTGAGTTAATATCCTCTTTATGATCAAGTGCGATATTCATTATTATGTATTTAAATGCATACCTGTGCTACCTAAATAAGAGCGGCAAGAGTTTTTTTTTTAATGTCAAAAAGTCTAAAGACCATAATGTGCTTAAGTTGGCTTAATCAAATGTGCGAATACATGCAAATGATATGAGGCAAACCATATTGAACTTAAGGAAACTTTATGCTAAGTTTAATGAAACTGTCATTTGCTTAAGCAAGGTGCGAATCTAATCGCACATTCCGTACGGAATCAAATGTTTTTTTATTTGGTTTTTGTTTTGTTAAGTTCATTTGAGAGAGTTTTTGATGATTTTTGACAGTAGGTTAAGCAAGGCTATGCATATTATGGTTGAGCCTTTATTTTCATACAGTTTTCGTTTAAACGTATAAATTCGTATAAAAAGATCCTTCTGAATATACAAAATAAAAATTCTTAACCCATTAAGAAGCGGGGATGAGTTTGCGAAAATACAAAAGTATTTAGTTTGCTAATTACTATGGAGAAAAGTTTAAGTTAGCGAAAATGTACTTTTTAATTCCTGAGGTTTATATATTGTGGATATAACAGTATCGAGGGTATGAAATTTTAATTAGGTATGTTATCTGCCGTCGGAAAGATTAATTTTTCTAGTTTCTGAGCAAAAGTTTTATTTTTATGATTTAAGAAACACTTACACACAAATACCAAAAAATTTAAAATAGTTTATATGCTTACAATTGAAAAACCCTTGTCTTAAGTTAAAAAACATTTATTTTAAAAGATATTCTAATCACATCCACTGATGGGATTTGTGGTACAATTTTATCAAATTTGGTACAATCGAAACTTTATTGGTACAGTGGTACAATTCATTCCTTTTTGGTACAATTAAAAAAAAAAAAATTAAATACCCATGAAGTTTTATCATTTCTTTGAGGTGGATTCTTTTCAATATTTTAATAACAGCCGTGACAAGAACTACCAAAAATTGTATTGAAGAATTATTTTATTGAACTATTTATGGTTTTTAATCCAAATTTTTAATATTTTTAATTAGGCTTAAGTTCATTAAATTTAAATTTAATTTTCATTAAATTATTTTTATGAAGAAAGGAATTTTATAACATGAAAATCAATTAAAATTTACTGATAATTTTTCATTCTTGACTCAATCTGGGCTCGAACCCAGGTGTTTACGGACAGGTTACCCTGACATGTTTCGATTGCAACCACTCAATCTCCTCAGAGGGCTTGCCGTTTAACACTCGCAGCCATCGACGACTGCTGACGTCATTAGTCAAACATCAATCCTTAAACCAAATTGTATTCAACCTTTGGTAGATCGAAATTTGCTTTGAATGATTATCTATTTTAACATGTTATTCCTTTACTTCTGTTTTTTCGTACTTTTGTCAAGAATTCTTCTTGAAGTTCAAAGTACATATTTTTTGTTTTTTCATTTTTTTTGTCTTTCTTTTTCTTGTTGACCTTTTCAGCACAACTTCAAAAAAGTACGAAAAAACAGAAGTAAAGGAATAACATGTTAAAATAAATTAAAATAGATAATCATTCAAAGCAAATTTCGATCTACCAAAGGTTGAATACAATTTGGTTTAAGGATTGATGTTTGACTAATGACTTCAGCAGTCGTCGATGGCTGCGAGTGTTAAACGGCAAGCCCTCTGAGGAGATTGAGTGGTTGCAATCAAAACATGTCAGGGTAACCTGTCCGTAAACACCTGGGTTCGAGCCCAGATTGAGTCAAGAATGAAAAATTTATCAGTAAATTTTAATTGATTTTCATGTTGTAAAATTCCTTTCTTCATAAAAATAATTTAATGAAAATTAAATTTAATGAACTTAAGCCTAATTAAAAATATTAAAAATTTGTATTGAAGAATTTATTAAAGTATTATTGTTAATTAATGTTAAGTACATACATACATAAATTTATGTAATGTATGTACTCGTATCCTTGTAGAAGCCTAGGATTAAGTGTCTCCATATCGCCTCTTTTGTCGATTGTTTTGGTGGTCCAACTGTCTACATTTTTGAGAAAAAAGAGAAATGGACAAATTTTTGCTCTATACCCACATCACAATGGTGGAGATGATATTATGCGATTGTGCTGATGTATGTAACACTACAAAATAATACTTTCTGAGTCGATTTGTTGTCTGTCCATGTAACCTTCTGCGTTAAGTACAGGGGGCAAATTATGGGAGTCGTGATCGAATACTTTTTCGATTCGAAAGCAATTTTAGTTCTAATTCTTTCTGTTCATACTGAACGGATCGAAATTATTTCTTTAGTGTTGTAAAACATTTATTTGAGTGTTCATAACACTGAAAAAATAATTACGATACGTTCAGTATCGACTTAAATAAAATTGCTTTCGAATCGAAAAAGTATTCGATCACGACTGCCATAATTTGCCCCCAGGTCGCAATTTTTAAGGTAATTCGATGAAATTTTGAACATAGGTTTCAATTTATAAGGTTTCAATTTACTAAAAATGGTGAGAATCGGTCTATTATTTCACGTGTCCCCATTCAAACTTCTTTCCGGAATAGTGTTTGTGCCTATAAACCATCCTATTACGTAGGTATTTAGATTAAATTTGGTCCAGACTTATTGTAATCTAAATTATCTAACCATTTTTTATTGGAATCGATCCATATTTGACGACTGCCTTATAAATGTTGGTATTGATATAGAAATTGGCGACAATAACTTTTACGACAATCACTTTGTCAAGACAAAAGGTTGCACTGATAGGGCCAAATTAACCATAGGTCCCATTTAAACCCCCTTCATAAAATCACTAAAAGGCAATTAAAACTCATTTATATGAAGATAACTATAATTTGTTACTTGTTTTGTTGTTGTTTTTATTAAATAAAAAAGTGTTATGAATTCTTATTATGTATGCTTTATTGAGATTCAGAACATGCTTTGCAATTTACTACACTTACGATTTGATAATTGAGCGGGTATCTGAACAAACCTGATTGTAAGGAACATAAAGTGATTATTTTCAAGGAGGTCAAAGTTCGATTTATATAGGAAATGAGTTTTTTGACAAATTTCTACATAATTTTTTTGTTAACTTAACTACCCAGCAAAAACTTGGTAATGACTTGCCATTACTGAACAACTTACTTTTCAATGACTACTTTATACCATCTGCATTACATAGAAGTAGTTTGGTAATGGCTGACATATAATCTGATACCTAAGTACTTGTGTATGAGTTGATTAACGAAATTTATAATTCATTCGTAATAAAATGCATCTACGGTTGAAGTTTTTTCAAATCTAATACAAATTGATTTAAAATATTTGTTCTCGCAATTTGTTTTTTTTTTTTATTATAAATAAAAAACAATTTGTAATAAATTTGAATATGAAAAATTATGCTGTACTGAAATTTTATAGTCATGACATGTTAGTTGTAATTTTGGTGACATCGGAGTAATAAGTTATTTAAGTCCCTATTTGTAAGCGAATGTGGTAATGACTTATTTAACTCCCTATTTGTAAGCGAATGTGGTAATGACTTATTTAACTCCCTATTTGTAAGCGAGGGTGGTAAGTAGTTGCCTCCAATAGTTTAATCTCATATTTACGCTCTTAATTGAGTAAAAAACATCGTTTATTTATACAAAAACTACACTGCCCCGGTAGACTAGTTGGTAGTGAGCTAGTCTATCAGCACCGAGGTTGCGCGATCGAATCCCGCCAGAGAAAAAACATAAAAAGGGTATTCATTTCAGTTTTTTTATTTGTTGGAAAAATGGAAAAGTGGAAAAATGTAATTTTTGTTACAACAACCACAAGAAAAAAAATTCCACCAAAAGTTACATTTTTATCAGACTATAACCAAGTGTAAAAAAGTCAGGATAAAAAGATGTAATTTTCCGCTTTAAACGTCAAACGAAATGATGTTGCCATTCATAAAAAATTGCTAATTTTTTATACAAAGTACGAAAAATTGCATCTCTTTTTACAAACTCTTGAATTGTACAACTCTGATTTTAAAAATTATTTTTTATAGTTACAACATTTCTTTTTCATTTAATCTTTCAAAAAGAAGAAATTCATATTAAATATGTGTTCAATGAAAAAAGTTATTAAAAAATAATTAAAAAGAGAAATGGGGTCAAAAAAATTTACAGAAGCTGAAGTTAATAAAATACTCGACTTTTTGGCAGACAATCGCCATTTTGAGTAACTTTTTGTAGTCGAATATTATGATGAAAATAACACCAATCACTTCGTTTTAAATTTAATAATCAATTTATTCACTTTTAACACTTTTGTTCGGCATCTTGAAAAATATCAATTACTTACACGAATTATTTGACAGATTTTTTTTGACAGTTTGTAAAAAAAAAAAAAAAAAAAACCCGTTCACGTCAATAAGAGTGTAATTTTTCTTTTTTCCACTTTTCCAACCAAAAAAAAAATTGAAATGAATACCCTTAAAGTAAAATAAAATAAGAAAAAATAGAAAAAAAATTAATTTAAAAAAAATAATAAAAATAAAAATTTTTTTAAAGTCATGACATGTTAGTTGTAATTTTGGTGACATCGGAGTAATAACTTATTTATGTCCCTATTTGTAAGCGAATGTGGTAATGACTTATTTAACTCCCTATTTGTAAGCGAGGGTGGTAAGTACTTGCCTCCAATGACATCACCGTGTTAAAATAATGAGTTAAAATGCCAATGTATAAGTAGTGAAGAGTCGTTATATTAGCTTTTTAACTCATTACTTTGAAATGTAAGTTTTTGCTATATATAGCAACAAGATGCATTAGAATTTAGTAAATCTTTTGACTGAATTAAATTCGATTCAGAAATTATATAAAGGTGGATTCTTTGCATTGTTTTTTTTTTATATTTGGGTAAAAAAATATCCGTTCTACTCATATCCGGAAACATTAGTGCACTAATTTTCTTTTTTAATTCTGCAACCCTAGACCAAAAAGTTTCAACGTTAAGGCCCAAAACAGACGGTTATTGTCTTTGGAGTACTTCAGTACTTTTGCAATGCTTATATTACAGAAAAAATTACAATTGTACTTACTTTATCATCCCTATGCTAAACTAAAGTAATTTAAACCAAACAAAAGATAAACATTTTAATTAAAGCCAATCAAAAATATAAAAACAGAAGAGAGGGACATCGTAAAATCAACTTTGCTTTTCATAAGGACCCAGAATATACATATATACTTTATAGGGTGTAGGATCAATATTGTGGATTTTACAAACGGAATGACAAATTTATATATGTATATGTATGTACCCTCTTATCTTCGGTGAAGGGAATAAAAAGAGCAATTTTTGGGATTTCAGTATTTTGGTCATAACTCAGCTATTTTTTAACCGATTTGACAGATTTATATACCGACGTCTTACGGAATAAATTTACCATTTACTTTACCTACGGTTCCCGAAAATGGGAACTTAAAAAAAATTAATTTTTTGGTGATAACTTTGTTGTATCTGAACCGATTTTTTCGAGTTTTTTAGAAGATATGTTGTACTAAAGATTTCTTATCATTTGATATATTAGGCGTAAAATTTAAGTTTTAATAAAATTGTTGATGTTTTCTGTTCGGAAGATACCACGCCCACTTTTCCAATCCCGACTATTTTTTTAGAGAGATTGTGTATTGACAACCATGATGATTGGAGCTTATTTTGAAACTTTGGCTCTTGCCGTTCTCCACAAATACAGAAAAACAAAAAAAAAAAACAACAACAAGGGATTTTTAGGTACAACTAGTTTAAAATAATTTTTTGGATACCTAACTGACATATTTTATTTTTTTGAATTAAGCATCGACATTTCTTAACTTTTTATTATTAAAACAAGTAGTAAATTTACTTACCATTTTGTTGTAACTTGACACTTTGGCAAACTAATGAGCAGCAACTAAAACTTGGCTTTCCTTGAGGAGTTGATTATAAATTAATTCAAATATTTTTTTTTTAAATCCAATTTAAAAAGCAGACCTTTTTAATATATAAAGTATATGGGAAAAATTTATTTACATATGTAAATAAGCCATGATTTTTGATATTAGCAAACGATAAAACAATTACAAAATGTAAGTATTTAATTAGATCTGCATTAACGAACGCTCGCTATTTACAAGTACCGCTTTTCATTTAGTTTTCACATTTCCTTTTCTTATCTTTTTAACACGTGAAAATAACATAAACATTAAAATAAACACTTTACAGTTACCCAACACACATGAATTATTTATTAACAAAAAGATTTTATATACATAAATTGTTTTACATTAACTAAAGACCGCCATCAATGGATTTGAACGTATGTACATACATACATACATACATGCATACATTTTTCTTTTCCTTTTTCAACATTTATCAACTTTTTTAAATAAAATTTGATTTAAAAACCGATTTAAAAAAAAAGTTTGTATGTGATTTGAAAATACAAAAACACAAATTATTATTATTATTTTTTATTTCATTATCAACTTCTATTCAAATAAATTTGCTAAACTTTAACTAACGACCGCCATTATACAAATTTTTTTTTCTCTTTGCACTAAAAACACTTTGAAGCATTACATACATTTTGCACAATAACAATTTGGCACTTTTAATATTATTATTGCTAAAAAAATGAACTTATTCTTTATCTATTTTACAGCTTATGCATTGCTGAATATTTTAATACTAAATTTAATAACACTTTTTAACTTTAAACAATTAAAAACATAAATTATTAAGAGCAAACGGACAACCGGCGCATTTTTACGAGAGAAAACGAAACTAAAAATATTCCTGTTGATATATAAAGATATGCCAGATGAGTTCAGTACTAGTTACTTGATTAATTAATAGAACCGGAAATTGATAAGACGGTTTCGTTTTAAAATTTTACCACTAGAAACTGTTTTGTTCTTTTTTACAAAAAATACAAAACTAATTTGTTATTGATGTTTTAAATACTTAGTTTGGTTTAAAAAGTGGGGTTTTCACAGTGCATATCTCTAATTTAAACAGTAAAGTCAAACGAACTTGAAAATATTTATTTTATGCGCTTTTAGAACTATATATGGCCTATATATATTAGGAATAATAATAAGATTTTAATTTGGTAATAGTTTCAGCGAACTACGTTCGATATATCGATACATCGATATTTTTGAAATAATAAATTTCGATACTCTTAAAATTATCGATTTGATACATATCGATATATTTTTTCAATTTGCCCATCCCTAAGAAACTATTTATAAAGACAAACTTGTAATCACCTGTTAAACTGAAAGTAAAACTGCCAAACAAATGGAAAGGTGAAATTGAAAGCAATTTCGTGGTCAATTTAAAAAGTGTGAGTGTGTTAGTGAAAATGTGAGAGTGTATTGCAAATTGAAAGGCAAAACTTGATCGTGTGGACCCCAAATAATGCTAAGTCATACATTAACTAAAGACCGCCATCAATGGATTTGAACGTATGTATGTACATACATACATACATCTTTCTTTTCCTTTTTCAACATTAATCAACTTTTTTAAATAAAATTTGATTTAAAAACCGATTTTAAAAAAAAGTTTGTATGTGATTTGAAAAGACAAAAACACAAATTATTATTATAATTTTTTATTTCATTATCAACTTATATTCAAATAAATTTGCTAAACTTTAACTAACGACCGCCATTATACAATTTTTTTTTTCTCTTTGCACTAAAAACACTGAAGCATTACATACATTTTGCACAATAACAATTTGGCACTTTTAATATTATTATTGCTAAAAAAAAATGAACTTATTCTTTATCTATTTTACAGCTTATGCATTGCTGAATATTTTAATACTAAATTTAATCACACTTTTTAACTTTAAACAATTAAAAACATAAATTATTAAGAGCAAACGGACAACCGGCGCATTTTTACGAGAGAAAACGAAACTAAAAATATTCCTATTGATATATAAAGAGATGCCAGATGAGTTCAGTACTAGTTACTTGATTAATTAATAGAACCGGAAATTGATAAAACGGTTTCGTTTTAAAATTTAACCACTAGAAACTGTTTTGTTCTTTTTTACAAAAAATACAAAACTAACACCCAGTTTACATGAGGGCTTTTACGACGTCGCTTTGCCGACGTCTCTTTTGGTTTGTTGGCGAGCAGTGTAGAGAAGAAAGAGGAGTAAACAAAACGACTCGTTTTGTGTTTTGCATGTCAGTTTTTATATTTCTTTTTTAACTTTTTCTTTTTACGTTTTATTCTTTTTCTTACTTTGAAGTGTGTGGTTGAAAATACAGTGAGACCTCGATTATCGATAATAGACGTGACCGGCAACATTCTTGATTATTAATTTTTTTTTTTGTGTGTTTCTTATTTTATGTAAATATATAATGTATTATTGTGTAAACATGAGGAAAAAAGAAATTTTGGTAGAACATGCATCCAGTACGTTGGGAAATTCTCTTTCTTCGTTTATTTAAATATGTTTTGATTGTTCAAAAGTAAACGAAAAAAAATAATTTGTTTATAATTTCGGATAACAGAGGTAATGCCGGTTAATAGAGGTAATTTAAATCAATGCAAAAAAAAATTTGTTTTCCAGTTAATTGAAGCAGCCGGTTAATAAAATGGCGGATAATCAAGGCCATATTGTAAATAATAAAAAGACATGCAACCAAAAATCATCGTATGAACTCAAACAGATTTTGGAAGTTACTTTAAAATGGAATCAAGATAAAACGACGTCGTAAAAGCCCTCATGTTAATTGAGTGTAATTTGTTATTGATGTTTTAAATACTTAGTTTGGTTTAAAAAGTGGGGTTTTCACAGTGCATATCTCTAATTTAAACAGTAAAGTCAAACGAACTTGAAAATATTTATTTTATGCGCTTTTAGAACAATATATGGCCTATATATATTAGGAATAATAATAAGATTTTAATTTGGTAATAGTTTCAGCGAATTACGTTCGATATATCGATACATCGATATTTTTGAAATAATAAATTTCGATACTCTTAAAAAATGATTTGATACATATCGATATATTTTTTCAATTTGCCTATCCCTAAGAAACTATTTATAAAGACAAACTTGTAATCACCTGTTAAATTGAAAGTAAAACTGCCAAACAAATGGAAAGGTGAAATTGAAAGCAATTTCGTGGTCAATTTAAAAAGTGTGAGTGTGTTAGTAAAAATGTTAGAGTGTATTGCAAATTGAAAGGCAAAACTTGATCGTGTGGACCCCAAATAATGCTAAGTCATCGGCTAAATTTTGAGACCCCGAACTATTTTCCATGATTCATTTATTAAATGAAACAATTTCATTATTCTGCTTTAAATTTATGCTCTGCTTTTGGAGTTGTTATTTCTCTTAGTTGCTATACAAAAACAAGCATAGAAAACTAAATTATTTGTTCAAAAATACTTTAATAATATATTAAAAGTATCGTCGTTTCGACAGCAAAATATCGCCCAAGGCCCATTGAAAAGGTCTGCGCAAGAAGCCTGATGATCATTGTTTATATTCTTTTGAGCTGTCAAAAGTTGTTTACATTTTGCTTAAATGTCCATGTATATGTTTGTTTACGTTTATTGTTTTTTCCCACACATCCCAGCGGGAAAAAGAAGGAGTACGGATGCCTTCTAGAAGGCCTCTCTACTCCATCTTTTGGATATACAAAGCCTGCTCGCCCCATTCCATACTCGTATCTTTTTTACACACGTTGTTATTGCGGAAAAGGCCTTCCGCTCTCGCTTCTTTAGCAGGTACATAAGAATGTTAACGGGATCAAAAAAAAAAATAATTATTTTGCTTGTGCTCCTATGAGGCATTCTTAAGCAGTTAGATGAAAATAGTAATATAATGAAAACAATTTTTAAGCAGACCTTTTAAAAGGCCTGAAGTAAGAAGGTCTTCTGAGTTTTGCCGCTGGGATGGTATCCCTGCAAATAATAGGACCAGTCCAAACACGCGTGTAAAGAGTAGTCCACAAGGGACCAGGACTAGTCCACAAGTAACCCAAACGTATGGAAAAAACCTGGTCTATTTAACATTACGATGTCCTAGGAGAGGACCATATAACCCACCTTTGGACCACTAAGGAGTAGTTTTAAAATTAATTTAATTTCTATCTTGCTGCATTTTAATGTTTTTGTTTTAAGAATATTTAACGCCCTTTACAGTTATAAAACTGAATTACGAAAGGGACAGTTGTATAAAACTCTGCAGGCATTTTGTTTACTAAATAAGGTATAAAGGGTATTTTTTAAGACCATGAAACTTAAAATGGTAGACAACACAAAAACAAAATAATTTTAATCGCATTGCAGACGTCCAATTTTGTTTCTCTTTTTCGAATAAAATGAACAATGTTGACCTCCAAGACACCGATTGTTGCTGGCTTATCAGCATTAACCACTGACTTCACAGTCCTACGGAAAACAATCAATAAGTGTAACATCGCACAGCCTTGAAGTCTAATTGACAGTTTATTTTCTCTAAATCAACACATCGCCTTCATTTGTGAAAAAAGTTGCGTCATTTAAATCATGAAGTCACTTTTAAGTTGCGAAAATCGATGGCTGATTTTCAAAGTATATTTGGATAATTTGGTGGCGTTGTTCAAGCATGAATCTATTCATGATGATGTGCCTGTTCAAAAAGAGAAAACCGTATGGCAGTTCGTTTGACAGCTAACCTTTCGTAAACTCTATGGGGCTAAAAAGCATCCATTGTAAAGCAATGACAAGGAACATTTTAAACCTTCCCAAGATTAATCAACCAAATGTGGAAGTTAAACTCATTATTTTAGCAGTTTTATTTTATGTTTTATTAATTTTTTTTAAGTCTTTAATGTTATTTTTGTTAATTTAAATAAAATTAACAGTTTGACTAATATTTTTCTTGTTTTAATGAGTTTGTTGTGTTTTTGCTTCTTTGTAAATGTATTTTTGTTTAACAAAACTTCAAATATCAGGTGTAATTTAATTTAAATCCTGACCTGATTCGTTACATCCCTAAAAATTAGTATCGATAAGTCCCCTTTTACAAGGTAGAAAGTAGGGATGCCAACCAGCACTGGTTATCGCAAATCGCGGGATTCGCGATTTCAAAAAATCAAATCCCGGGATTTTACGGAATCTCGGATCCTTTGAACTTTCAACACAGAAAAGTTTTAAAATTTCGTTCGATTTTATTTTCACTTGAATGCGATTTTCAGAACATGGCTGAAAATTCGTTGATATTTTTACATTAGAAATATCTATACACATTTTATTACACACACTGAGAAAGGATTAATCACATATTTGTTATTTAAACTATTATTGTAAATTTACAAGAGAACCAATATTGCAATTATTAGGGGTTTTCACCCTTGATAGTAAAGTCCCTTGTAGACCTTGTGAATCTTATTAATTTAGTTAAAGTACTAAGATTTACAACACTGCAACAACAAAATGTATTAGACTAAAATTTACTACGCTGTTGTTAAAAAATCCAACAAAAAACTGTAGTAAACACGTTTGTTAAACAACCCAGAATAAAACAGTTGAAGAAACTATATCTGTCTCTTTCCCTCACTCAGCAACTTCATTAATTTACAATACTAACGAAAAAGAAACTCACGCTTTGTAGTATAAAATCGTATTAAGTAAAGCAGAGGTGTACACTTAATACAAAGGGTGAAAACCGCTATTAAAAATATTTATACATAAGTACATATGACCACACAAATTCATAAACTTCATTGATCCACAAATTATCTGCAATTATAAACTCTGTTTTCTACATTATTAAAATTTTTTTTGAACTACATGAAATATTAATCAAAGCACTTACATATGTACGAAAATATGCATAAATTTAAATATATGTATACATAGGTATAGTATATCGAATATCTTATATATTAATATGCAATGTTAGAGCGACGTTATTGTTGTATGTATATAAGTTTTAAAAATAAAAATAAAAAAAATATAAGTTTAAAAATATTGACAATGCACGAAGTTCCGAAATGCTACTTTGTAGTTGTCACGGCACAAAGAAAAGAAAGTAAAGCTTCTTTCACAATCAAAAAAACATTTTCACTTGGTGTTCATAATAGAGCAACAATTTCATACAAATTGTTGCTGAAGTTAAAGTAGACTCAACCTTAGTTCATTTAAAAAAAAAAATTTAGTTACATTTTTGTTCTAAAAATGAAAGGAAAATATATGAAATACTTTGGGAAGAAAAAAGATAGAAGAAACAAGTAAGAGTGCTATATTCGGCTGTGCCGAATCTTTGATACCTTCCACCGACACGTCAAATGTTTTAGGAGTAATATCTGTATGATGTCTATTTATTATTATAATCTTTGTAAAAACAGACATCTGCATTAAAATTTGTTGCGGTTTAGACCTATATAAAATTATTGACCGACAATCAGAATCAATTTTAAAAAGCTTGAGTAGAATATCAGCTTAAGCTGAACTTAAATGATTTTCAGAAGAACAAATTATATATAGAAGCCATGGTAAGCTATGGAACAATCATCCCAATTCTGCAGAACGGTTTCTGGTATTAAAAAACATAAATTTCAATACAGCGGTGCAATTAGTTTAAGCGTTTGCAGTGAATTTCAGAAGGTTGCTAAAATGGAATCTGAGGTAAATTATGGACCGTATATCACAAAATTGTTTAACATTTTTTTCTGGCCATATGAAGCTAAACTGGAAGAAAGTTTACCGCGTATATAATTATTTTACGAGTGGGCTTTAAATGAGGTCTATGGAAAGTTATGCACCGATCTTCACCAAATTTCTACTACGTATTATACAATTATATCGCCAATATGTATGTGATATTCGAAGGTGAACAATATATTGGCAACAATCAAAAGACTTGATTTTTGTTGCACAACGAAAAGAAAATGATGTGTGTTGGCAACAATGCTGCTTATGTTATTCCCAAGGTATATTTATAGCAGGTAGTCTCGGAAAGCCAGCTGTTTATTTTTTATTTGCATGTCATATTTTGTTTAGTAAACAAGTTTTTTGTCCATATTGTCTCTTATCAACCCCTTTGCTGTTTGACAGTTCGTATCACATAACAACAATAACAAGCCCTGTTGTTTGTTTTATTGTACATTTGTTGTAATATCGCGGCTACCTGCTTTAAATATACCTTGGTTATTCCTATAGATAATGTTCACCTTTTTATTGAATGAATGAAATCATTGTGCGACTTATTGCATAATATAAGACAAAATGAAAATAATATGTATGTATATGGAAATAATATGTATATGAATAAAATATACAATAATATTGCAAGTGTATGGGCCGCTTAAAGCAGTTAAAATAATGTAGATGCAAACCATATTCATATACAATACAACGTAGGTAAAAATGTAAGTACACAATGCCTCAACACGGTATTGATACTGAACACACGTTTAGGAAAACAGCCATTCACTCTGAATATGAATTTATAGTTATAGAGCCTCCTCCAAAAGTCATCGGTCGACCTAAACCTTCGTATAAAAGAGAAGTTCAAGAATCTGCTCAAGAGTAGTTTGGTCTCAAGAGCTAGCTTAGATCAACTACCGATAATTTGATATTAAAACTGGAGATTATAATACATTTTTCCTGTTTCGCAGCATGTTGCAATATGAAACAACATGGTTCGCTCTCAAAAATTTGTATGGTTAATATGAAGAATTCGGAAACTACACATGACACATTTAAAGCATACATATCGAAAAAGTAGCTTTGATAGAATGAAAAACCTTATTGATATTCCATACTTGTAACTAAATGGATAGGTTTACAAAAAGCAAAGCTTACTGATTGCAGTAGTAAGAAAGAACTGAGTGAACATGTAACCATAAAGGTACATATCCAAGCGAAGTACTTATTTCCGAACATAAGAAGTAACGTAGGCAGATACCTGCGCCGTCAAGTTTTCTCGGCGGCGGCGGCTTGCAAAAATATTGCCGGCGGCGGCTCAAAGCCGGCTTAAGCCGACTTAAACTTAGGCCAATTTAAAAATTATTTTTTTATACCAACTTTCATATTTTAGTTTGAATAATAAAATGAATTTGCATACATACTTATTTTAATGCTTGTGGACTATTATCTATTCCTAAATGAGATTTTAAATTTTTACCGCAAGACCTTTGAAAAAATGTATACAAGGACTATATCTTACTCATGAACATTTTTATTTATTAAAAAAAAACTGTTTTTATTAAAAATAAAAAGAATGGAAAAAAATTTTTCAAGTTTTGGTTATGCATTTCTTGTAGGGAATATTCGTTTAAATGACTGTGACCGGCTGCTGATTTTAAACCGACTTTAGTCGATAAATTTTCGGCGGTGGCGGCTGTTAAAAATAATCGGCGGCGCGGCTCAGCCGGCTTAAGCCGTCAAGGCGCAGGTCTCTGAACGTAGGCAGAAAAACAGCATACAATTTTTTTATACAAGCCTTAGCAACATAAATTTTTAAAATTCGCGTTGAATGTGCTGTTTGACGTAACATATGGACACATGGTGTTAGTCTGGGTTCACGCTATGAAAGTCTTCTTGCAGATATGTAGCTTATGTTTATTGCTCTCAGTCTACAACAGACATGAAATGCTTAAATATACTAAAATACAGAAACACAAATGAAACAAGAAAGTGCATTGCGTAGGTCCGACAACGTTGTTCTCTCGTTTTGACGTAAAGCTCCAGAGAAGCAAGCCGTTACGGCGCGACTAATGACTAGCAGATTTGTTTCAACAAGCTCCGCCGCCGCCGAAATACTCGGCTAATCGACTGCCAAATTTCTAGAAAATTCTAATTTTTTTCTATTTTTAATATTAAGTCTGGGTTCACACTATGAAAGTTTTCTTTCAGAAATTCTGAGTTTATAGATGAGAGGGGAAGAGATCATTCTTTTTTCACTCCTCTCTCACCCATAAACTCAGAGTTTCTGAAAGAAAACTTTCATAGTGTGATCCCAGACTAAGTTCAAATTAATTATTCAATTAATTTTCGTTATTTTTGAAAATTATTTAAGTTAGTGAATACTTGCGAAAATATGTATTTCATTGAATTAGTGGCCTTAGCAGATTTGTGTGAAAAGATTCGAAGAATTTTAACGAAACTTTTTGTACTAAGCTCATCTATTTTTATCAGGATCAGTAAAAGTTATGACTCTTTTTCATAGATAAGAAATAATTTTTTGCTTTCTATTTTTCAAGAAGAAATAAAACTAAAAATTTAAAGCTGCTCTATAGTTCCAACATGGTCATGTATTTATTTATTAAAAATTTATGGCGTTTTCTTTTTTGAGTAAAATGCAGACATTTATTCTGCCTTTTACATTTTTTTATGTTCTTTTCTGATAAACATGTGTTATTTTAAAAGTGTAAAGCGTTCTTTTCTGATGATGTTCCCCTTAAAATTAAAAAAAAAAATGTTGCATGTTCAACACTCATAAAGGGGCATGAGTGCAGCACTAAATCAAGGCGAATTCAGAACAAGGTGGTGGCAAGTTTCGAACCGTAAACACTAACAATGTATACAAAAAAACATCTGTTGTTTCTGTTGGCTTTGGATTGTTGTATGTACCTTGTCAGTTATTGTTTCTTAAATAATTTATAACCACGTTTTTATTAGAAAAAATTATTGTCTTAAACTTGAAAAACAAAACTTGGTCGTGTATTCCCCAAGTAAGACCTGCTCGTCAGCAAAATCTTTTAATAAATTATTTAGATCTTTTTGTTTGAAAGATTGTCCTTTGATAAGATTTACTGTTTTAAAGCTTTGTTCACAATCAGTGCAACAATTTCGTTTTTTTCTTCTATCTTTTTTCTTCCCAAATCATTTCATATATTTTCCTTTCATTTTTAGAATAAAAATTTAACTAAAATTTTTTTAAAAATGTAACTCAAGTTGAGTCTACTTTAACGTCAGCAACAATTTGTATGAATTTGTTTCCGACGTTTAAAATAATTTTATTTAGTTTTGAATGAACATTTTAACAAAATGTTGAAAAAAATAATAATAAATGCATAATATTGTTGTGGCTAACATTTCCAAACGGTTTCTTAATACAAAATGTGTGTGGTTGCAAAAGAAATTGTTGCACTATTATAAACACCAAGTGAAAATGTTTTTTTGATTGTGAACGAAGCTTAATGCTTTTAAAAATTTGAGCTATTTTAAAACTGACAACTTTTTCATCATATATAAATTTCATCCGAAACTTGTTTTTAATCTAAAAGCTACGTTTGAGCTACGTTTTTCTATAGGTAAAAATTCATTAAGACCATATTTACATTATGCAATTAACGCCGCAACTTGCTGCAACTTTCGCATGCAACTTCTTGTTTGTTAGCAAGAGGTGTAGGGAAGAAAACGGGAGTGAAAAAGTTGAAAAAATGCTTGAAAAAAATGTAAATATAAATGTGAAAAGAGTTTCGTAGAAACTACTTTAAAAGAAAATAGAAAAAAAACTCGGCGTTAATTGCATAGATGTAAATGCGGTCTAAGTATGAAAATTCAAAACTACTTTTAAAGAAAAGCAGTTCTCATCTTTATAAAAGTGCCAAATACTTTTAAAAAAAATATTCCTTTAATCTGTGCATGTACCAAAAGTTACACGTTTCATCTTTTAATGCTCAACTTTTTTTCAATTCCCTTTTAAAGATGCCAATATAATCACAGGCAGCAATCGGTTTTAACTTTTTCCGATTCAAAATGACAACAATTTTATTAACAGCAAATCAAAGAGAAAAAGAAAAGATGAAACGTGTGAAAGACTACTCACGAAAAATTAAACAAATATAACCCCACGGCATCACTGGCTCTTACTTGAAAAATTAAAAACAGTTATCGCTTATGAACATATGTTATCGATTCTAATAACGTACCATCCCTGTCGCACCAAACAATTAAATTGTTAGAATTTGCGAAAAATAAGTGTATAAAATTCAAAATCATTTTGTTTAATGAAATCTATTAGTCAAGAATGGAATATAATTTAAAACTATACAATAAAAAATTCCTATCATCAATTTTTGTAAAAGAAGAACCGGAGATAGGTGGAACAAATGATAGTATCAATGGAAGCTCAGGTACCTATTTTGTTTTTGCGTAAAAATGTAAATATCTGTTAATTTATTTAAAATAGAAGAAGTTTTTACTAAAAGAAACATTTGTTTCGTGACTTAAAATTTTAGGAACAAATCTAGTTTACCGACGCAGCTCCAAATAAAAAAAAGTGCGTAGGGTGATAGAAAATTGAAAAATAAGAAGAAAAAATTAAATAAAAAAATTGGCGCAAACTACATTTCTAAAGGTACTTGGCCAATATTGGTATCATTCTGAAGGGTTTCACTAGATCTTTCTGGATATATAGAATTTATTTAAAAATTTTTAACTCAGGCTTATATTACAGTTTTTGTGTACTAAGTGCATAATTTATTTTCTCCTCTATGGTATAACAAATACTGGTTTCGCTAACTAAAGTTTTTCTGCATAGCCAGCCTTCGGCCGGGCGCAAGGATTTTCTCCTCTATGGTAAAACAAATACTGGCTTCGCTAACTAAAGTTTCTCTGCATAGCCGGCCTTCGGTCGGGCGCTAAGATATTCGCCTCTATTGTATGACAAACCCCGGCTTCGCTAACTAGAACTTTTCTGCACCTAAAAAATACTTAAATTAACCTAAAGAGGAAAATATTATGCGAATACAAAAACAAAGTACATATTTGCAGCATTGAGTAAATTACCTTTAATTTGAGTACCCACACATATCACTAAGTGGGCGGGGCAGTTTTTTGGTTCCAGGAGGCCCCACGGGCCTCAGACCCCTTAAATTGTAATTTTGTTTTTTTTCTTTTTTTTATTCTGAATCGGGTGGCATATTTTTTTTATTTATTTTTTGTAGCCCTTTAAGCTGCACTTCAGTCAAATCAGATATTTCTATGAAAACTAAAAACGTCCATAACTCGAAAACTATGCGTTTGCGCTAATATTTTTATTTAATTTTTTCTTCTTATTTTTCAATTTTCTATCCCCCTGCTCGTAAAGCAGAGTTTGCTTTTTTAATATTTTTGCCGCCAATTTGCAAGTTTTTTTCTAAGATGTTTTATATGCTTTACCACAGGTGGAAAGAGTATATTCAATGCCATAATGTAAAAAAGGCGTAACTCAATTTGGCTAAAGTGGAATAGGGCGTACGAAAAATATGCCACCCGATTTAGAATAAAAAAATTAAAATATAGGGGGCTGTTGCGCGTGGCCCCCTGGAACAAAAAACTGCTCCGCACAGGTAGTGGTATGTGAAAAAAAAAATAAATAAAAAAATAAAGGTACATATCCAAGCGAAGTACTTAATTCCGAACATTGCTAGATGGCGTCGAGTTGCCCCTATCGGACGGAGCAAAGTACTTGGGTAACTTTCTGGACTGCAAACTGTCTTGGAAGAGAAATACTCAGGAGAGGATGAGAAGGGGACTCAATGCATACTACTGAGGCCGGATATGGTAAACTTGATTTACACATCGGTTGTTAGGACTATACTTACCTATGGATGCACTGTTTGGTGGGGTGCGTTGGGAGTGGATAGCTATAGGAAGATGCTCAGCAAGGTTCAAAGAAGTGCATCTCTTGGCATCACAGGCGCAAGGAGAAGCACTCCGCAAGCAGCACTGGACATCCTACTATATCTATCCACTATTGAGCATTATGTGAAGAGTGTGGCAGCTAGGAACTTACTAAGACTTTACGAGTCTTCTTTAGCTAGACCTAGGCGGGATGATCACAAGAGAATTTTGTACGAGATGGGTCTGCTTGATCAGGGTATTATTCTCGATGGAATTTCGGATCATAAGACTATGACCCTGAACTTCGGTGCA
Organism: Pollenia angustigena; assembly: GCA_930367215.1. Lineage (NCBI taxonomy): Eukaryota > Metazoa > Arthropoda > Insecta > Diptera > Polleniidae > Pollenia > Pollenia angustigena. Next base: position 178,023,198 of record OV884057.1, on the reverse strand, counting down.
ACACCACCAGTGGAGTTCCCGGATAGGGAAATTTGGAGTGGATCCAATGGACTGTTTGAGGGGTGGGCAGTATTTACGGATGGATCCAAGATGGAAACCGGCACTGGTGCCGGTGTATATATCGCGGACACCGAGGTGAAAAGGTCGTTCAGACTCCCCGATGAGTGCAGTGTCTTCCAGGCTGAGATCCTAGCGATCTGGAGGGCGACGGAGGTAATACTGGAACACATCGTGGGTGGTTCTGTGGTGACAATTTACTTCGATAGTCAGACGGCGCTGAGGGCATTGACGAATTATACGGAGCGATCGTGACTGGTCGCTCGGTGTAGGAATGCTCTTGGCGAACTCATGGAGGCATTCAATGTAAGGCTGTGTTGGGTATCTGGACACTGCATGGTTGATGGAAATGAGGTGGCTGACGAACTCGCGAGTGGGGTTCGAATCTGGACTTAGCGGTAAGTGACAGGGGGGTTAAGCATCCCCTATGTTTCTACTATGGGGTGATACGGGAGAAATTCTGTGATGACGTTTACCGATCCTGGAGGGACAGAACGGATTGCAGGGTGTCCAGGGCACTTTGACCAAGATTGGACGCGGGGGCAACCAGGGTTTTACTGGGATTGGATAGGGGTAGTCTAAGAACGCTTATAGGGTTCTTGACGGGTCATTGTCCTGTTAGGGCTTTTGCGGGCAGATGGGACAACGCCATACCGGACTTCTGCAGATTCAGAGGAGCTGGAGACGATCGAGCATGTACAGTGTCATTGTCCCAGGATGCAGGGTCTCAGGCAGAAGTGGCTAGGAGATAGGTTTCACGACGAACTGGGGTGCATTGTTGGATGTAGTCCGGCTGATCTACTGGGGTTTGTCAGGAAAATAGTGCGGTTGTTTCTGTTGAGGGGACTGTAGAGGGGTCAATAGTTCTAGGCGGGATCTTACAACTTGCTTACTTTCTATCTTTCTTGATTCTATCTATCTCATACTTATTTTCTTTACTGTCTTTTCTTTTTTCTCTTGATTGAAGGGATTCACAATGGACCATATTGGTCTCCGAGTGGAGGTGTGCCCTTGGGCGCATAACCCTTCTTAACCTAACCTAACCTATTTCCGAACATAAGAGGTAACGTAGGCAGAAAAACAGCATACAATTTTTTTATACAAGCCTCAGCAACATAAATTTTTAAAATTCGCGTTGAATGGTGCTGTTTGACGTCTACAACAGACATAAAATGCTTAAATATACCAAAATACAAAGGTAATCACGATGGTCATTGTGCAAATTTGCAATTTGTAAATTTGCAGTGCATATTATGATTGTTCGTGAGCATACCACTTTTATTTTTGTGCAAATATGCTATTTTTCTAAAAATATATTCTGGCAGTACTAAAAACTTCTGGCAGCACGTTAAAAAATCTGCATTTGTTTACAATTGAAGCACAGCTGCGAATAACGTTGTAAACGCCACATTTTGCAAAAACGGTTTTCTTGCAGATAACCGTTAATCTTACTCTCTTACACAGTTTAAACATCAAATCAACCAAAACTATGCACCTTAACGCCTTCAAAATGGCATACAAAGTGTCAGCCAGTGGAAGAACATTGCAAGTTTCTAACAAAATGATGAAACCGAAATGGTTTTGCAGTGCGGAATAATGTTTTAAAAGCTTTTTGCATAAAAGTTTTTATTATCATTATTTTTATTAATAGGAAAAAAATAATTTTTAAAACAAATAATGCTGCCTGTCAAAAAACATTTTTTTGCTCTCCTGAAAAATTATTATTTTGTAACTTAAAACGTTATTCGCGGCTGTGCTTCAATTATACACAAGCAAATTAAAATAAATTGTTTCTTTTTAATTAATTTAAATTTAATTCTCTATTTTATTTTACAATCTGCGAAAATGTTCAATTTATAAGTTTTCTTAAAATCAATATGGCACTTAATATGTCAAATGTTATTGTTTACATTTGTTTGCAACTGAGCAAATATGCACTACTAACTTTGCTCATGGTTTTTTTTTAGTGCAAACGAAGTAAAAAAGAGCAAATTGCTAATACGTACATTTTGTTGTGTTGTGTAAATGTGTGTATTTTTGCACGCATTTGCATCGTTTGCACACTTTGCACTCCCCATCGTGATTTTCCTTACAGAAACACAAATGAAACAAGAAAGTGCATTGCGTAGGTCCGGCAACGTTGTACTCTCGTTTTGACGTAAAGCTCCAGAGAAGCAAGCCGTAACGGCGCGACTAATGACTAGCAGATTTGTTTCAACAAGCTCCGCCGCACAGTGGTATTTTTTTTTTGGCAAAAAGTCTATTTTTTTACAGTTATTTTTTAGAAATCTTATGATGCAATTCTGTAGAGAAATGTTTCATTAGTAGAAAACCATGATTTGTTTTCGAAAAAAATGGTAAAGTTATCTAAATATTATACAACGAAAACTGATGAAAATTTTACTACATTTCAGTTGGTTATACAATAAATATGGTTTAACTACGAATAGTTTTAGAGCATTCTTATTAAAATATAGTATTTTAAATTTATTAGGAAAGAAAAATTATTTAAATTACATATCGTCATATTAAATGCAAACGGACGTAACTACACAAAATTTCGAAATTGAGTTTATTATCGGTTATGGTTCGTTTTATCAAAATACATGTTCGTGCAAAATTTTAGATTCCTATGATCAAAAATGGCGATTTTATTAACGAAATTCTAACGCCAATTACACCTTGTTGTTATTGATTTTGTAAAGTTTTTTGCTTCTCCTGCAAAAAAAATAAAAAGTGTAGTTACGGCCGTTTGCATTTAATATGACGATATATAGTTTAAGAGATCTGAGCAAATCAAAATGACTCCAAAAAATTTAGCATTTGCAGTTTTCATTAGAAAAAAAAAGTTAGCTCGGTCTACCTCCGTGTTAGTACTACTATTAAATTAAAGTTTGGAATGTTTTCTTTCATTTTATGTAATAAAATTCTGCGACTTTTTGCGATCGCTGAACAAACTTATAAATTTTGTGATAAAACTCACGTATTTTTTGTGAATATTTACAATAAATTGCAATGCATATTAACAGTAAAAGGTTTTGTATACTTTTAGGCTTTTACTTTTTAATAACTGATTGACAGCAATATTGAAAAAGTGCATAACAAAAAAAGAAAAACAAAACCATATGATTATTTGAAATAATAATATTTGCCAAAAAAAGTTTAAGAAAACTCTTAAACCTTACTAATTTTTAAAATGGGTTCCTTTTGTGTTTCATATAGTGAACTAGCTGGCCCCGCAAACGTTGTTTTGCCTTATAACTTATTTCTTTCAGATGTTACAGTGTCTGCATGCCAAATTGTAAGAAAACCGGTTGATTAGTTAAGAAGATAATAAAAATTATAGGCTTTAGTTCCTTCCAGATTTTACACTATTTGCCCCCCAAATTTCAAGACAATCAGTTGATTAGTTAGGAAGATATAGGGAGGGGGAGCTTTTACTCCTCTTGCCCTGTTTCATGCCCTTTCTCTTGCAGATGTTACAGTGTCTGCATGCCAAATTTTAAGAAAACCGGTTGATTAGTTAAGAAGATATCGGGAAGGGAGCTTTTACTCCTCCTGCTTCACGCCCTAAATAGTAAAAACTATAGGCTATAGTACTTTTCAGCTGTAACACTATTTGGCTGCGAAATTTCAAGAAGATATTGGGTGGGGGAGCTTTTACCCTTCTTGCCCTATTTCACATCCCGTTCCCTATTTCCTTTCAGATGTCAAATTTCAAGAAAACCCGCTCATTTGTTTAAAAGATATAGGGAAGGGGAGCTTTTACCGCTATTGCCCTATTTCACGCCCTATTCCCTATTTTCTTCCAGATGTTACAGTGCCTGCATGCCAAATTTTAAGAAAAAAGGTTGATTAGCTAAGAAGATATAGGGAGGTGGAGCTTATGCCCTATTTTGCGCCCTCTAGCGATATAAAATATGTATACTCTACGACCTATTATCATACCTAACAACAACACATACAAAATTTCATAAAAATCAGTCAAGCCGTTTCGAAGGAGTTCAAAATGGAGATTATTTTGTTGATATTTGTATGGGAATATATAGGAAAATCTAAATGCCATATCTCCGAAAGCACCGGGCCGATTTCATGCAAACTTTACATAAACCATCTACAGACTATCCCCAACGTACCCCAACGTTTTTGTTGAAATCGGTCTACCCGTTTTCGCAGTTAGCGGCGACATCAAAGTGTACACTTCTTTTTATATATATATAGATTGTGCAATGAACTTATGAATTGCAATAATAATGTGGATGTATTAACTGATTTCATTTTGGGTTCTATGGGCGGTGGGTGGAGGGCGTGGCCAATTTTGATTAAACTTTATATTTTTCTTAATTGAGCTAAATAAAGGCTCAGAGCAAAATTTCAAAAACTTTGGGCCAAAAAAAATTTTGGGTTCTATGGGCGGTGGGTGGAGGGCGTGGCGAATTTTGATGAAACTTTATATTTTTCTTAATTGAGCTAACCAAAGGCCCAGAGCAAAATTTCAACATTCTACGAGCACTCCTTATATTTTTTGCCAAACATTGTATGGACTTCTTGAATGAAATTCTTGGTTTATCTCTGTTTCAAATAAATAACGTATTCAATGACTTTGGTAAGCTGCTTGATTTGGTGTTCGTAAATAATGTGGATGATTGTATTATTACTCGCTCAGAACCTATAACGTTGCCTGAAGATCGTTATCACCCCACTATTGAAGTGAGTTTTTTAATTCCATCAGAAGTCAAATTAAAGCCATTTAAGGTCGATAAAGTTTTTTGTTTTAAAAGGACTAACTACAACTTATTGAACCAATTAATAAGTAATACGTGCTGGAGCAACGTCCTACCTTCTCAATTAAACAACAGCTCGGACATTGATGTGATGGTTTCTATATTTTATGAAAAAATGTACGCCTTTTTTGATATTTGCATACCTAAACAATTTGTTTATACTCCAGTTGGACCGCCATGGAACTCTAAACAGCTTACTAGGCTAAAAAATCTAAAGAATAAAAATTATAAAAAATTCAAAAAGTCTGGATCATTTATTGATTACGGAAAATACTCTGTCAGTCGTTCAGAATATAATCTGCTGAATCATGCTTTATATAATCAATATATAAATAAGGTGAAAAACAATTTCGTTCGAGACCCAAAATCGTTCTTTGCATTCGTCAACTCTAAAAGAAAATCTAATGGATATCCATCCGTTATGAAATTTCGTTGCCAAGAATCTGGAGATTCTTAGGTCATATGTGATATGTTTGCCGATTTTTTTGCCACGACTTATTCTGATGCTGTATACGATGATAGTAATGGTTATCCCTATATGCTCTCATCAAACCATGCAATCTCTTTCCCTACTTTTAATAGTAATGATATTTTGGTTAACTTAAAAAGGCTAAAGATGTCTTTTAGTCATGGTCCTGATCTTGTTCCAACGTGTATTTTAAATCAATGTGCTGAATCATTAGTTACGCCATTAACTTTTATGTTTAATGCGTCGATTATATGTGGTTATTTTCCCGTATTATGGAAAGATTCGTATATAAAACCTTTATTTAAATCTGGCAATAAATCGGATATAACAAACTATAGAGGAATTGCCAAATTGAGTGAGATTCCAAAACTTTTTGAAAAACTAGTTACTGATTTCCTCAGTCATCACACCTCGTCCTTACTGGCAGCTTGCCAGCATGGTTTTAGAAAAGGCTGTTCAACTACAACGAATGTACTTCATTTAACAACATTAATTAATTGTGCATTTACACAAAAGAAACAAACTGATGCTGTTTATACTGACTTCAGTAAAGCGTTTGATAAAGTTAACCATCACCTTCTTCTTACTAAATTGGATTTATTAGGTTTATCCCGTAGAAGTTTATGCTGGTTAAGTTCTTATTTAATTGGAAGAAAGCAAAAAGTACAATTCAATAATTGTATATCCAAGTACATTTATGTTTCGTCCGGTGTTCCCCAAGGCAGTCATCTTGGCCCACTTTTATTTTCGCTGTTTATTAATGATCTGCCCAACGTTATCAAGTTCGCCAATATATTGATGTATGCTGACGATGTAAAAATTTTCCATTCTTTTAATTGCTTCGCTGATCATTTTTATCTTCAATCGGATCTTAATAACTTTTTTTTATGGTGTAATCATAATATGATGGAGCTGAATCTTGTGAAATGCAAATGTATGCGTTTTTATAGAAATAACTGTATTGCCGTTAATTATGCTTTGGGTGGCCATCAACTGGAGTTGGTTGATTCGTTTCTTGATCTTGGAGTCTTACTGGATCCTAAATTAAACTTTGTTTCTCATATAACATTAACTGTGAATAAAGCTCGAGGTGTTCTTGGCTTTATTAAGCGCTGGGCTAAAGAATTCACCGATCCATACATAACGAAGCAACTTTACGTATCACTCGTTAGACCAATCTTAGAATATGCGTCAATCATTTGGGACCCATTTTACAACATTCACAATTCTCGTATTGAATCGGTCCAAAAACAATTTTTATTATTCTGTTTACGTGGTCTACATTGGAGTTACTCGACAAACTTTCCTTCATATGCTAGTAGACTGGCATTAATAAAATTACCATCGCTCAAAAGTCGTCGTACAATGTTAAATGTTTCTTTTATGGTTAATCTTATTAATGGTAATGTTTGTTGTGATTTTTTGTTAGAGTCTGTTAAATTTAATATACCTAGTCGCAATACGCGTCATTACAATCTGCTCTTTGTTAAATTTTATAGAGAAAATTATGCTTTTGCTGATCCTTTTTCAAGGTTATGTAGACAATTTAATTCTCTGTCACAATTTGTTGATTTTTCTTTATGTTTAAATTCCATAAAACATAAAATTATTGTTTTTCTTAATTCGTAAATTTTTATATACATATATTCTGTAAATTTGTAATATATTTTAAAATGCATATTGTTATTCATTAATTTTAAGTCAATATTGTTATTAGTCAGTAAGGATAATATCCATTGATTAAATAAATAAAAAAATAAATAAAAAAAAAAAAAAAAATCCCTCTGTGCGCCGCCGCCGAAATACTCGGCTAATCGACTGCCAAATTTCTAGAAAATTCTGCATTAGCAGTTTTGTGTGAAAAGATTTGAAGAATTTTAACGAAACTCTTTGTACTAAGCTCATCTATTTTTATCAGGATCAGTAACAGTTATGACTCTTTTTCATAAATAAAAAATAATTTTTTGCTTTCTATTTTTCAAGAAGAAATAAAACTAAAAATTGAACGCTGCTCTATAGTTCCAACATGGTCATGTATTTATTTATTAAAAATTTATGGCGTTTTCTTTTCTGAGTAAAATTCTGCATTTATTCTGCCTTTTTTTATGTTCTTTTCTGATAAACATGTGTTATTTTAAAAGTGTAAAGCGTTCTTTTCTGATGATGTTCCCCTTAAAATTAAAAAAATGTTACATGTTCAACACTCATTTTAAATAAAGGGGCATGAGTGCAGCACTAAATCAAGGCGAATTCAGAACAAGGTGGTGGCAAGTTTCGAACCGTAAACACTAAACCGTAAACACTATACAAAAAAACATCTGTTGTTTCTGTTGGCTTTGGATTGTTGTATGTACCTTGTCAGTTATTGTTTCTTAAATAATTTATAACCACGTTTTTATTAGAAAAAATTATTGTCTTAAACTTGAAAAACAAAACATGGTCGTGTATTCCCCAAGTAAGACCTGCTCGTCAGCAAAATCTTTTAATAAATTATTTAGATCTTTTTGTTTGAAAGATTGTCCTTTGATAAGATTTACTGTTTTAAAGCTTTGTTCACAATCAGTGCAACAATTTCGTTTATTTCTTCTATCTTTTTTCTTCCCAAATCATTTCATATATTTTCCTTTCATTTTTAGAATAAAAATTTAACTAAAATTTTTTTAAAAATGTAACTCAAGTTGAGTCTACTTTAACGTCAGCAACAATTTGTATGAATTTGTTTCCGACGTTTAAAATAATTTTATTTAGTTTTGAATGAACATTTTAACAAAATGTTGAAAAAAATAATAATAAATGCATAATATTGTTTTGGCTAAAATTTCCAAACGGTTTCTTAATACAAAATGTGTGTGGTTGCAAAAGAAATTGTTGCACTATTATAAACACCAAGTGAAAATGTTTTTTTGATTGTGAACGAAGTTTAATGCTTTTAAAAATTTGAGCTATTTTCACACTGACAACTTTTTCATCATATATAAATTTCATCCGAAACTTGTTTTAAATCTAAAAGCTACGTTTGAGCTAAGACTCTAAAAATTCATTAAGTAGGAAAATTCAAAACTACTTTTAAAGAAAAGCAGTTCTCATATTTATAAAAGTGCCAAATACTTTAAAAAAAAAATATTCCTTTAATCTGTGCATGTACCAAAAGTTACAAAAATTTGTACAAATATAACAAAATTATAGATGTTACGTCGTGCATTTAAAACAGTCTGAATTTTCACGTTTCATCTTTTAATGCTCAACTTCTTTTCAATTCCCTTTTAAAGATGCCAGTATAACCACAGGCAGCAATCGGTTTTAACTTTTTTCGATTCAAAGCAACAACAATTTTATTAACAGCAAATTAACGAGAAAAAGAAAAGATGAAACGTGTGAAAGCATACTTACGAAAAATTAAACAAATATAGCCCCACGGCATCACTGGCTCTTACTTGAAATATTAAAAACAGTTATCGCTTATGAACATATGTTATATTCTAATAACGTACCATCCAAGGCGAATTTAAGAAGGTAAACTCAACTCGTCAGCCGTTCATCAGCTGTTTCCACGGCGAATTAAAAAAAAATAGGGAAACGTCAAAATATAATTTTGTTTATGTATTGCGCCAAAATAACCGAAAAATTTTCTTAGAAAAACTGCGAATAATTAAAGTGAATTTAATAATCTCTTTTATAACCCAAACAAAATTTTTATTTTGTTTTTCAATCAATTTTTGCCTTGTCAGCATTTTTGACAGCCGCCTATTAAATTGCACAAGTAATTTGTAATTTGTTTTATTGAGTCTTATTTTGGTTCAGTTACAATGAGATACTTTTTTTTACTTATCGATAGAATAATATTATTCTTAGAACTATTTACATCTTGTTCTAATAAAAAGTTAATATGAATAAGCAACTTGCTAAAAGGACAGTACAATAGTATAATGTATTTTTGACATTTGTTCGAAAAGAAAAAAAAACAAATGCTTGCTCCCGGCATTAACGATAACAGACAGAGAATGGTTCTGTAAAGGTACTTAAAAATAGATAACGCTTAATACTAAATAAACGAAACAAAATGTTAATTTACAGTATCTTAACAGGTTATCACAGAAATGTTCTAAATAAAAACGAACTGTTCAAATTATATCTAAGAACAAAGATAATGAAATGTTAATTTATAAAGTGAATTTCAGTTGGGCTTAAAAATCAAACTGATAGTGCAATATGCGTAGGTTTTTTTTTTTTTTTTTCTTATATAAAAAAAAAATATTAACGTTATATAACATTTATATAAAATAACAATTTTACAAAAAACAAAAAAAAGAAAATTAATTGTATAAATATAATTTCTATATAATATAAATATAAATAAAATAGTGCACATATACAGTCCTGCATTAAATGGTCATAATTTGCAAGAGTGGGTATGTACAATAAGTGGTTTTCTTTAAAAATGTTGATATTTTTCCTATAATTGTTCATTTTTTCATTGCAGCTAACCTCTATGTGACCCAGAAAGTGTTACTTTGTAGAACTCCGGGGTAATGTAGGGATTTTCCTCTATAACGGATTCACACATGATGCCAACGGGGGACAAGTAAGAATATGTTGACCAATCAGTATCCCGTTCATATTCGTAGATTTGGTTCATTAATGTGTTGTCATGATTGGCCAGATTTTGCACAAATCTTTTTTGTAGGGACATTGCATAGTAACAAAAGGGTTTGACATCAGATTGTTCGTAAATATATGTGTTGGAGTAACGTTTTGTGAAGTCTGCGTAGTTTTTATTTACGCATTTTCGCAGGATCTTCCTCTCGAATATTTCCAATTCCTTTGCCACTATTGGAGAAATAGTAAACCAGATTGGAAAGGCGTATATAAGTGCTGATCTGATTGCAACTTTGTATAGAAGGAGCTTTGTCATTTGAGGAAGGTATTTATTATTCAATAGCCTGGAAAACATACCAGCTGATCGTTTAGCTTTTGTTAACAGGATTCTGCCGTGATTGTTGAATTTTAGCATTTTATCAAAGTTTACTCCGAGGTATTTAATGGTGGATTTGAAGGGGATTTCAGCTCCGTCTAGGTGTAGTTTTAACAGCTTGCTCTCAGGTACCACGTATTTAGAGCATTTCCCGGAAGCATTTCTGATGCAAATGGCTTCAGATTTGGAGGCGTTTATTTTAATTCCCCAAGTTTTGTAAAAGTTGTAAATTTTGCCAAGATGCGAGGCTGCCTTCAGAAGTGCACGGTGAGGAGATTCATCGTGAGAGTATATCATACAATCATCTGCGTACAAAATTGCTTTGGACTCACTTGTCGTGTGAGGGAAGTCATGAAGAAAGAGGTTAAATAAAAATGGTGCCAAAACACTCCCCTGTGGGACACCACTGTTAACAAATCCGCTATTTGAAATGCAATCATTTATTTGAACTTTAAATGATCGATTTGAAAAGTAATTTTGGAGCATTTTTACCAAAAAAGGATCCACTTGTAGGTTTATTAGCTTGTATAAGATACCTTTGTGGAAAGCGGAGTCAAACGCCTTTTCAATATCTAGGGATATGGCTACCGTACAGACTCTTTCACGGAGATGGTGAACAACGTCAGTGTGAAACTTTAAAAGTGCATGCTGAGTTGAGTGGTAGCGTTTAAAACCAAACTGGAATGAGGAAATCGGGTTAATGATAAATTCGTTTTCAAGTTTTGTTTTTAAAACATGTTCAAAAAGTTTGCCAATATTAGATAATAGTGAGATGGGGCGGAAATCTTCCATACTGGTACTATTTGACTTCTTCTTTAAAGGTATGATTTTTGCAGATTTCCACGCTGTTGGAAAATAACAATTGTTGAGGCAATTATTAAAAAGTATGGCGAAAAGTTGTAGTGTTGCATCAGGAAACTTTCTAATCAAAAAATTTGATATTCCATCGAAACTGCTGGATTTTTTGTTGTTTATATTGCTTATTATACCTTTAATAGATTTAACGTCCGTAAAGTGGTAATCATCATTATTGTCGAAAGAAGGAAACGTATTATCAAATGTATAAATTTTTTGAGGTATTACACTTACACATGATGAGATTTGTGAATCCAAATTGTCGACTGGAATTTCAGGAATACATTCACTGTACACGCCAGTGTAATAATTTCTAAAATGTTCAGAAATTTCAGTACCATTTGTAATATTATGATTGTTCACAAAAATCTGTTGGCAGAAGGGCGATTTCCTTTTACCTAACATTTGGTAAACCTGTTTGAATGCGGTTGGACCCGGTTTTATTTTCTCCAGTTTCTCTTTAAACTTGTTGGCCTGTTCTAAATTTACCAGCTCTTTTATAATAATTTTTAAAAGTTGTATTTGTTTTGAAATTATATTATATTCAGGGCTCTGTCTATTTCCAGTTCGGTGAAATATTTTTTTTAAGTCCTTTTGCCATCTATATTTTGTTTTAAATAATTTCCTTATATTTTCAGGGACCGGAAATTTCAAGTTCGTTAGCTCTATTTTCTCCGAGTGAGAGTTGTGAATATGGGTAAAGTTGGAGTTAAATTCATCAATCAGTTTGTCTATTTCATTATTTTGTAGATTTCTATTTTTAGGAGGCATAATACCGATGCATGATGTTTCTAGGTCCTGATGAAATTGAGACCAGTTTGTATTTTTGTACGAAGTAAAATGCAGCGGTCTTTTAAGAATAAGTTCACCAGGTTCTTGCTGTAGTTCCAATTTAATGGGAAAATGGTCGGAGAATGTTGGGCAGCTCGATATTTTGAAGTTCGGAATTTCCATATTAATAAGATGTGGACTTAGAAGAAAATGGTCTAAGTAGGATGGACCATTTGGGTAAGATGGAACATTACCACATATACGAGCAACATCTAATGAGTGATCAAGTAACCATTTGTGTAAAGTTTTCCCATTTCTGTTTTCTAAAGGATCACCCCATATTGGGTTCCTGGCGTTTAAGTCCCCTCCCAGAATAAAACCGTCAAAGGTACTGGCAGTCTGCCTTACTTTATCCAAGCCATTGTAAAGGTCAGACGCGGCGATATTGCATGGAATGTATATAGAGCCAACTAAAATTTTCTTACGAGTATTTTGCATCTTAAATTCTATTTGAATAAATTTAACTTGAAAACCAGTAACATTAATATTTACATTATTATAGGCAATGGAGTCCTTGATTGCAATGGCCACACCAAGGGGTGAGAAGTCATATAAAAAGTTATAATCCCTAACTCGTACTTTTTGGTTTTTGCGTAGATGGCATTCTTGAATGAATGCAATATCAATTTTGTTATGGAAAAGAGTGTTAGAAAGATCAATCTGGCGACTAGTGTCGACAATGGAACGAACGTTGAATGTTAAAAAATTTAAATGTCTATGGGCCATAGTTATTTTTTACCTTTTTTAAAAGACGCAGGAATTCGTCTTTTGCCTCTTTCTTTTGCATGTTTTTGTAGCTCTTAAGAAAATTATTAATTTCCTGTTCCAATGTCAATTCCTCCGGATCCAGAAAGAAATTGGCAAGTTTTAAAAACTCCTCAATAATAGGTGGGTTTCGTTTTTGAGACGTGGTTTTGTGTCCCTCTTGTTGATGAAATAAGCTCGCAAATGTCGTGCCCTGAGACACGATTGACGGGTTAATAGCTTTGTTGACATTTCGATTTACTACTAATTTTTCCTCACGTACTTTTTTCATGCGTTCAAGTTTGTTTTTTACGTAATTTTTATAGGTGTTGCAGCCCCTCCAATTTGCAGGATGCCCTGGCTCTCCACAGTTTATACAAAATGGTTTTGAACCCTCAGATTGTATATGCCCGCATTCACCAGGCAGGTGGGATTTCTCGCATTTTACACATTTGTAATCTGAGTTGCAGTTACGCGCTATATGACCCCAGTGCTGGCATCTATGACACTGAATTTCACTATTTTTTTTCATTGGTTTTTCCCAAACCACAGTCTGATTTAATAAATGCCTAATATAAGCGATGTCATTTAATTTTTTACCAGGGGACAGTGAAATAAGAAAAAGTCCTGTTTCAGTGTTATTTTTTTTCGAAAGAGATGTTGTAAATTTAGATACGTTGCGTACAATATCAGGTACTATTATATCTAAAGCACTTTTTATATCTTGTGGGTCCGTTTTATAATACAAGCCACGTAGAACCAATGAAATTTGTTTATATTCTTTTGGAGTGAAAGAATAAGACTTAATTTTTTTCTCCCTAAGCAGAGCCATCATTTCAGAGTGCACCACCGGATCTGAAATATAGAGTTTACTCTTTTGTTTATTTACGTTTTTAATTTTATAAATAATTTTTGGCGACTTAGCCTCTAGTTGGGCAATAAGATGTGAAATATTCACGTTGTATAAGAAAATAGGCGGACAGAACGGTCGCTTAGCCGTTGTACCATTTTGTTCTAAGGTGGCAGAATTTAATTTCGGCACTCTCGTTTGGGTGCCTCTGTTGTCGTTGACTGTATTTTCAAACTCAAGTTCACCCAGTAGAGCAAACCTATTTTCGCTGTTGAAAACACATCCATGTTCCGTAACATTTATCTTGATTGGCGATGTTGCGCCTTCCAGCCTCTTCCTCTTAGCCGAACCGTTGTCGTCAATTAAAACCGTCTTCTGAGTGAATGTTCCAGCTTCGTCATCTGCATCATGATCCATGATGAGGTCAAATTAGCCTCCCTACAGGCACCACAATACTAATTGTGTTGTAATTAACAATTCCAGTTATTAAGTTTTATAGTTTTCCGTTTATTTCTTTTATTTGTGTAAAAATATTTAATTTTCCTTTTTATATAAATCACAGTCCGCTTTTTGTCTCCACGCTGCTTTCCTATCTAAAGACCTTAAATTGCACAACAATACATGGGGCTTTTTGTAGTTGTAGAGTTGCACTTACCTTGTTGAATTCGCCTTGGTACCATCCCTGTCGCACAGTGATGTTAGATGTTTTTTTCGAATTATCGTCAAAATTTGAAAAAAAAAATCGTCATAATCGTCATTAGTTCTGAAAAAAAACCGTCAAAAAATCGTCATATAAAAAATCGTTTTTTTATCAACACGGATTAATTACTCTATTAAAACATAAGGAAATAATTAAGTATAAAACAATACAAAACCAAAAAATATAGAATTTTTAATATTTAGGACGATTTGGTGGGGCTTTGATATTGCTCTCCGGAGATTTTCGTAAAAACACTTCCTGTCATCTCCAAATCTTCTGCTACGGATGAATTTAACGCTTGCCTGTAATCGTCGTCTTTGTGGAAGCATGTCCAGAAGTTGCAATTGACCACAAACATGAGAGTCGCGTTGCAGAACGACCCATCAGCTGCTAAATTCTCGGGACAACTGCTGGAGCTTGGCAACGGCCAAATTCCTGTTGACGTTTCGAGTGGATTGATATCGTTACCTAAAAATTTTTGTGAATTCACATGTCCAAGGAGGAACTCATCAGCAAAGTGTTCCCTGGCATTGCACAAAATTACAAAGATCTCGATTGGATTCGTTCACGGCAATATTAGCAGCGAAGAATAAGGACGTCGATAGCTTAAACTTAATTATTCAAAGTAAAATCGCAGGACAACTGCATACGTACAAATCTGTTGACTGCGTGACCGACGAAAATGAACCGACCAACTACCCGCATAATTTACAGCTGAATATGGTATCGATCATAATCATGTTGCGGAATCTCAATCCTCCAAAAATGTGAAAAAGCTAATGAACAATGCGATTCAGGCGACAATAATCAAGGGCAAATTTAAGGGAGAGGAAGTCCTTATCCCTCGAATTCCCATTATTCTAACTGACCTTCCATTCCAATTCAAGCGGAATTAGTTCACCGTTCGATTGACATTTGCAATGACAATCAATAAATTGCAAAGCCAATCACTAGAAGTCTGTGAGATTAATCTCGAATTTCCCCGTTTTCCGCACGGTCAGCTGTACGTTGCATGTTCGCGTGTTGGGAAACCGTCTTCGTTATTTGTTTTTCCGCCGGAAAACAAATCGAAAAACATTGTTCATCAAATCGCTATCTACTGATTCCATTCAAATAAATCACATTGAAAATTTAAATATTTGTGTTGTATTATTACTCTAAAGTTTGTCTGAAGGCTTAAAATTGGGACTAGGCGAAGTTCGTCGGGTCCGCTAGTATAAATATATATTCGCCTCTACACACATATACAAACTAAGAAAAAATTTTAATTGCCAGATTGAAGTGTTATAAAATTGATGCCAGATTAAAGTTTAAAATAAATTTATTGACGGGATGAAATCGTCAAAACCTAAGTGACTCTACATTAAAAATCGTCAATCGTCATTTTGGTAAAATCATCGAAAATCGTCACATCTAACATCCCTGCTGTCGCACCAAACAAATAAATTGTTAGAATTTGCGAAAAATAAGTGTGTATAAAATTAAAACCAATCAATGGAAGAGTTTCCAGAATTGGCTACGTCGAGCCCAATTTTTGGAAAAACTAAGGAGGAAATTGAGGGTAAATGGGACTTAGTAGCTCAAAAATTAATGCTATCGGACCTCCAACACGAAGTGCGTTAGACTGGAAGAAGGTAAAATACATACATATTGGACATTTGTGTTTGTTTTAAAATTTTGTAATATTTCCAACATCTTCGAAACCTCAATATGAGCAGCTGACATCAACACCAATCTGTTCAGAACAGAGCTCAAACAAGAAGCCAACAACGACGCAAAGAAAACGTAAAATTTCTGAAGACGACTCACTACAAAATGTTCAAATAAAACTTTTAAAAGCTCAGGTTGAACAAAATAACGCACTTATAGACGAAATGATGGCGCAAGCAAAAATTTTAGCACGATTGCAAAGTCGCTGTGTGGCATCGATAATGTTATGAGAGGCATGTTAAATTATCTTAGAGACGAGTAAAAAATTACGAAAAATTAAATATAAAAATATAAATCTTTACATAAATGTATGTAGCTGTATGTATACACATTTTGTTCCTATATAGTATATAGTATATATATTAAAACAAAATAGTCACGTAATAATACGAGTAACCATTCTTAAAAAATAAAATGCAAATGTTTATTTTTTTGTAACAATTTAAACAAGTTTTATTTTTAAATTATTAGGCTTCTAGCTATTTCGTCTCTAATTGTTGTAGCTGATATTTCAACATCAGATGATTCAAAAATTTGTTCTTCATTATCGTCTTCGTGAACAACTTCGTTTGATGGCATATTATTTTTGTAGAAAATGTAAATGTTATGCAAAGCACAACAGGCATTTACGATCTTTGTAACTTTTTGTGGGCTGTAGTGTAATCCTCTCGACCCAATAACGCACCTAAATCGATTTTTAATGACACCAAAACAGCGTTCTATTATGTTCCTGATTTTACAATGTGTTTCATTCAACTTCTTTTCAGTAGGGTTTGAAGGATTTCGATAAGGGGTTATCATATAGGGCTGAAGCTTGTATCCGGAATCACCTATTGTTTTTCGAAATGAATACGTTTTTTTTTATAAAATAAAGCATATATGTATGTAAATAGTTTTAAGTAAAAACATACCTAGGAGCCATGTTTTTTTCTTGCCATTTAAGTAATTTGTTTTAAAGAAATCATGAGCTGTACTCTGGTCCCAAACAAAGGCATCATAGTTTGCACCCGGGTGCCTGGCATCCACATAATTGATCACCATATTATCATCACATATCTATCAGAAGTAATATTTACATATATAAGTTAAGCTATGTTAATTATTTATTTTTGAAGCAATTTACCATCATTGCATTAATGCTGTAGAAACCCTTTCGGTTATAATACAGATGATTGTGTTGCTGTCCTGGGGACTTAATTCGAATGTGCGTACCGTCGGCACAGCCTACAACTCCAGGCATACCAGCTTTATTGAAAAAATTTTCTTTAGTCTTATTTTCTTCTGCTATAGTTTTTTCTAATGTTATCCATTTAGGACATATCAATTGCTCGCATATGTCTAAACACTCGCTTATTACTTCAGAAACTTTTGATTTTGACATGTATGAAATGCATTCGTTTCCGACACAAAACTGGTCGCCACCAGTTGCGAGAAACTTTAAAAAAGTTGAAAGTTTAATTATAGGAGGAACACTGATGATTCTGGTGTTTCGCTTCATTGCGGGTTTCATTTCCTCCAACATCATTAAGAAAATTTCTTTATTAACACGAAAGTTTGCGGTAAATCTAGGAAACAATACCTTAGAACCATATACAAAATTTACTTTAACGTACTTACTGCTCTTCCGGAAATTCTAAAACATTTGTTGAATCTCTCAATCTTCTACGACAGACGCGAGTTTCTGAGGTACTTCTTTCAATATTAATAAAACCCAGTGCAACAGATGCAATCATTACTTTTTTATATTACGTGACTATTTACTATATAGGAACAAAATGTGTATACATACAGCTACATACATTTATGTAAAGATTTATATTTTTATATTTAATTTTTCGTAATTTTTTACTCGTCTCTAAGATAATTTAACATGCCTCTCATAACATTATCGATGCCACACAGCGACTTTGCAATCGTGCTAAGATTTTTTGCTTGCGCCATCATTTCGTCTATAAGTGCGTTATTTTGTTCAACCTGAGCTTTTAAAAGTTTTATTTGAACATTTTGTAGTGAGTCGTCTTCAGAAATTTTACGTTTTCTTTGCGTCGTTGTTGGCTTCTTGTTTGAGCTCTGTTCTGAACAGATTGGTGTTGATGTCAGCTGCTCATATTGAGGTTTCGAAGATGTTGGAGTCACAACTGCTGCTGTTGAGGAAAGTCTCGGTGGTGTTGTCTCCAATTCAATTGTTTTTTTCGACGTCGGCTTTGAAGAAACACCAAATGCGTTATTGCCGAATGGAACGGCTGCGGAAAGGTGACATATTCGGTCTATGTCATTTTCTAAGCCCGTTAGTGAATGTGAACACGACGGTCCACCACCTGTTGCTTTAATTTGTTTTGCATGTTCTGCGATTTTAGCCTTTGTCCTGCATTTTAGGTCTGCCCATACCTATAAACGAAATATTACAAAATTTTAAAACAAACACAAATGTCCAATATGTATGTATTTTACCTTCTTCCAGTCTAACGCACTTCGTGTTGGAGGTCCGATAGCATTAATTTTTGAGCTACTAAGTCCCATTTACCCTTAATTTCCTCCTTAGTTTTTCCAAAAATTGGGCTCGACGTAGCCAATTCTGGAAACTCTTCCATTGATTGGACCAAAACTTTAAATTGCCCGGGATTTGTTTTCTTAATTCTGTAAAATATAATATGATTAATAAAAAATCTTTGTTCTGTAAGAGCGAATACTTACATTTTTTTGTTTGAAACATCCATTATTTAATTTTTTTTTAATTAAAATTTAAAAACTTTACCGGCACGTTCAATTTTTTCTGATTGTTTAATTTGACACTTAATTTCGTTTGTGTCGTTCGTATGTGCACCAATTTTTCAGACAAAAGCTTAAAGCTTATTCGTTACACTTCAAATAAAAAACACAAAAACCAAAAATTCAATTCATTCGTTATTTGACGTACAATATACAAAAATTTTAGTTTCAAAAACAGGCCATAAATCCCCTTCAGAATACTCGGTTGGTTTAGCGTGCTTTTCATCATCTAGATTGCAATAAAATAAGTTTTGCCTAAATTAAATCTAAATTCAAACATAATAATAGAGTTTATAGTAACAAACACTAATCCGGAAAGAAGTTTGTATGGCGGCTATGTGAAATTACGAACCGATTCTGACCATTTTCAGTAGGCTTGCAGCTCTCTAAGCGTGAGATCCCAATCTCTAGCTTATCGTGTTGTTGTTCGTAAATAATTCAGTATCGTCTTATTCGCCCTTTCGACTTGGCCGTTTGCACGTGGAGAGACCATTCTGTTGACAATATTGCTCAAACATTTTAGAGGAGAACGCTGTTCCTCTATCACTGATAGTTAAGGCGACCAGATTTTGAAAATAAAAATAGAGGACATGAAGAAAAAAAGTAACAAAATTTTTTGACTTCAAGATTTTTTTACATATTTTACAGACAAATTTACATTCCCATATTAATAAATGTAAAGAAAATTTAAAAATAATTACATATCGTCGGCTTAATATGCAGACATGCGAAATCCACTTTTTAAGTAAATTGAGATTTGATGCCGTGTGGTAGAGAAATATATGCCTCGTCGACCAGCATGTAGTTATTCTTCAATTTGAGTCTTGAAGTGTGTCAAATCAACTATATTTTTGGTTCTCCTCTCAAGCAGTAAATAGGAAAAATAAAAAGTTTTTCCTGTAAAATTTGTTGAAAGGGAGTTAGCAGGTTTGCATATTAAGCCGATGATGCATAAAAATTTACATTTACTTAAGTAAAATTAGTTACAAAAAAAAAAAAAAACAACTAAACTTTAATAATCATTGCAAAAAATTATTCAAAATTTTATACTGCAAGTGTATGAGAGTCCAGTAGGAGTATGAACAGAACAAGCATGGCACAACATTTTCCATACGATTGCACAGAAAAAACCGTTAATCACCGTGAAATAAAATTTTTATTTTAATTTATAAAAATAAAAACAAATATTGGTCATGCTTTTAAAAATAAAGATGACAGATTATGAAAAAAAGATGATAAAAGAGGACACAAATTTTATAGAGGACAGCCAGTTAAAAAAGAGGATTGTCCTCTAAAAAAGAGTACGTATGGTCACCTTATGATAATCATCTTCGGTAAACCAAAATAACTCGTGACCTCGTTTAATACATTTACTACCGGTTGAGTTTTAGTTGTCCTCACTGGTTTAACAATCAGATATTTAGTGAAAGCGTCAGATATCGCCAAAACGTAGCAGTTTCCATTTTCACTGCGAACAAACGAACCTAAGTGGTCAATGTGTATCTGACGGAATGGAATGGGTTCAGGGTCACTGGAATACAAACATCCTTCAGTTTTACCACCTTTTGCTTTGTTGTAGCAACACTCCATACAAGCACCTATGTAACTTTTTACGTATTTTCTTATTCCAGGAAACCAAAAATATTGTTTTACGCGTTGAATCGTTTTCTCCAAACCAAAATGACCCTTGTCGTCATGACATGACTTTATAATGCGCCAGCGTACAGATTTTGGCACCACGAAAAGAGATTTACCATTCTCATGACGGTATAAACGACCATTATTCAATTCATAATCAGATTTTATTTGTACTACCTGTGGTGAGGAGTTTTCGGCACCTATTACGGTTTACAACTCAACTCAGTTGAGTTGTAATAAATACAACTGGTTGTGATCAGTTGTAATTTTTGTTATGTTTTTGTTCACCGAAATTTAGCAAAGTTGTAAACCATAATACAAAAATTAAGATATTACAACTCAACTGAGTTGAGTTGTAAACCGTAATAGGGGCCTTCATTTTTCAAAACAGAAACAATTTCTTTCAGCGCTGGGTCCTGCAACTGCATGGTAAACAACCAGTCATCTTGGTCCACTGTAACCTTCATAATACGATCCTATTAAACATTCTTCTGGTTGTAAGTCCGGAGCACGACTTAGAGCATCGATATGTGACATTCGTGAACCTTGTCAATGCAATATTTCACAATCGTAGTCCATAATTTTTAAAAACCACCTTGCAACCTTCGGAATTAACTCCTTTGTAACGTTAGCCTTTGCTATAGCAGAGCAATCGGTTATCACTTGGAAATGTTTTCCTAAAACATAGACGCGAAAACGTTCCAGTGACTCCACCACCGCTAATATTTCCAATTCGTAACTATGATATGTTGCTTCCGTTGGGGAACAATGTCTGCTATAGTAAAATACCGGCTTCCAATTCTTTTCATCAGTTGACTTGAGTAAAATGCCGGCGATACCAATAGAACTGGCATCAGTATGTACCTGATGATAGGCATTGACATCATAAAGAACCAAAACAGGCTTCCTTGTTAAAATATTGATTAGATGTTCGAAAGATTTTTGTTGAGCTTCTTCCCACGAAAACTTTTGGTCCTTATTTAAAAGACCAGTAAGAGGTTTGGAAATGATTGAATAGTTTTCCACTAACTTGCGAAAAAAACCGTTAAACCCAAGAATCGTCTGAGTTCCGTTAAATCAGTTGGACGCTTAAAATTTCGTACAGCGTTGACTTTTTCTGTACCCGGGGTAATGCCATTGCTATTTACTACAGAAGTAAGGAAAAAAATGTATAATAAATTAAAATAGATAATCATTCAAAGCTAATTACGATCTACCAAAGGTTAAATACAATTTGGTTTAAGGATTGATGTTTGACTATTGACGTCAGCAGTCGTCGATGGCTGCGAGTGTTAAACGGCAAGCCCTCTGAAGAGATTGAGTGGTTGCAATCGAAATATGTAAGGGTAACCTGAACGTAAAACACCTGGGTTCGAGCCCAGCTTCAGTCAAAAATGAAAAATTTTCAATAAATTTTAATTAATTTCATGTTGCAAAATTCCTTTCTTCATAAAAATAATTTAATGAAAATAAAATTTGATGAACTTTAGCCTAATTAAAAATATTAAAAAATTTGCATTATTATAAAATATAGATATTTTACCTTAAATTGGCACCAAAAAAGTATCAAATAGTGTGATTTGAAAATTGATATTAAAGTTGTCTAGAATAGAATCGCCCTTCTTAAAATCGAAATGAAGTGGATTAAAAACCGAACAAATTTTGAAAACGAGCCTGTAACGAAATTGCATAAAAATATTCCTTTTTTTATATACTTTATACTTTGAGTATCAATTATATTTCTGTGGCTTGGTGCTAAAAGGGCCAATGTCAAAATATTTACTTTTGAGAAAATTTAAATTCAATTGTTTTTAGAGAAGAGTTCTTACTGAAATTTGCTAGCAAAACCCTTATGAAGCTGTTCTGGGCTAAAAACATTAACTGTTTCATCAAAAAAAAAAAAAAAAAGATGATAAGAGAAAACACCTAATGCAACGATTAACTCAAAACAGAAAAATATTGAAATTGGCCCTTTTAGCACCAAGCCACTGATTAACAAGAACAGCTCTTGAAAACAAGAAAAACTACAGTAATTTAGTCAATAATTGAAATCAAAATCCAGTTCGATTTCAATTCCACTTCATTTCGATTTGTAGGAAATGCCCGTATAAGTTTTTTCCTTCATTTGTAAAGTAAGGAAAAGTAACGATATACCATGGTAGAATATGAACATGGTATAGTCTTTAGAAATTTAGTTCTCAATTTCAAAGCCCATATAACGTCAAACAAAAGAAAATATGGAAAATATTAAAACAAGCGTCCAAAATCAAATAAATTAATTTGACATTACATGGGTGAATAATGAAAGCTCTCCCTAAGGAACATACCTGGTACTTATTATACTATGCGATATGCATGTTTTGCCGCTTAAATAGAGAAATGAGTTTCAAACGATAAAATGTACTGTGAGTTAATAGGTCAGTAGTTAGTCCAAGACGATACATTACATTCGGTGCAGATTATTAAGATTCAACACAGCCGAATAGAGCACTCTCACTTGTATTAAATGTTCACAGTGCTTTTGTTGTGATTTCCAAAAAATCAAAACACATTACAGTGATGCTGTTTTGCTAATGTTTCGATACAACGTGACGTAGATACTTATTTTGAAAGACTATAAATATAAATAATGTTTTATAGATTTTATTTTTATAAAATTGTTTTTTTTTTTTTTTTAGGAAATTGTACATTGGATAACACAGATGAAGCCAATGATTCAAGACAAGAAACGAACAGAAGGTTTGTTAACAAAAAAAATATGAATTATTTTAAACGTTTTATATTAGCTTAAACTTTACCAGCCGTGTTCATAAAAACTTATTTATGATTAATTAATAGTTTTTAAGCAAAAAATGCTAAAAGTTGTATTCATAAACGAAAAATAGTATATTAAACCTTTACCCTAGGTCTACACTTAAAATAAATATCTCATCAAGTTGGCAATAACGTCGGCAGAAGAACAGAGGAATATTTCTTATTGCGCAGCTTATGTTAAAGGGAAAACTTATCTGTTAACTCATAATTTGAAATTTATAAAGGAAGAAGGTTAAACGTCAGAAACAATTTCATACAAATTGTTGCTGGAGTTCTAGTTGACTCAACTTTAGTTATATTTTTAAAAAATTTTAGTTACATTTTTGTTCTAAAAATTAAAGGAAAATATATGAAAACATGATTGTGAACGTAGCTTTAATGTTAATCTGTGGCCGTATGGAAAAACTAGTTAACTCCACTTTTTGTGAAATTTTGATATTGTATCTCATTTAAAAGTTATTTGAAAAACAAAAATCAGAAAAATACCAAATTTTTTGAAAAAACTAGATAACTCCATGCATTTTTTGAAAAAACAAGTTAATTTCAAAATGTCTTAAAAAACAGAGCAATAAGAAGTTTAAAACGACGTTGTTTCGAAAACTAAGAAAAAAGAGCGAAAAAGAACAAATTCGGGTCACAAGCTCTTTGGGTCAAAATGTTGAACCTAAAAATTGTAACTCCCGATAATATAAAGAATGCATTCTTTATATACATATTATATCAATTCTGAAGTTTTTGATTTATAGAATACGACTGCAAAACACCCGAAATCTTTTTGAGTAATAGTATTTAACCCACATGGATCTAACGTACCATATGTGGCACAGTAATTTTAAGAAAGGTTTCAACTTACCCATTAATATTTTTTTTCTGTTGCAAAGATAACACGGTGAGACAGTCCAAAAAACCTGGGACCGGATATAATTTTTCTTGTAGGGCTTGTCGAGTAAAACAAGATTCCAATAGTGAAATATGCCGGAAACCTCCAAAATCCGGATTTACGGGTAAAAAACCGGTTTTTGTACCTTTGCGCAGTTATAAGCTTGTAATTTTGTTGATAATGATCCGATTTTCAATTGCATACTAGATTTGGAAAGAAGAAACTGAGATCTTTCGAACGCAAGCTATGGCCATCTCGCGAGTCACATAGAAAAGGCAGCAAAAACATTTTAAATTACCATTTAGTTAAAGTTAAGGACGTTATTCTGGCACCACTGCATCTTAAACTGGGATACATGAAACAATTTGTAAAAAATTAGATGTAAACGGCGATGCTTTTTGTCATCTTTGTCATAATTTTAATTTAAATTGCACACGATTTTTATTAAATTGCAAACGTTTTTTTTTTAATACACAGATTCAAAGTGAAAAAGAAGACATTAACAAAACGTCATATTAAAAAATAAACAATAATTTTACATGAGTAAAGCTCTCATTCCAAATATTTGTTGTAAATCTAAGTTGTGTTTAGGCTAACAGTGATTTGTAATTTTAAAGAAAGTGCGTAAAAAGAACACGAAAAAAAAACAAAATTTTTGAATGACTTAAACTCTCATTACAAATTTTTTTTGTGTTTAGGATAACATTGATTAATTGATTAATAAAATTTTTATAAAATGTTTAAAAGTTTATTTTCATGAAAAGTTAAATAACTCAGTCAATTACTTATCTATTTTTAAACCCAAATATGCGTTGTAATTGTTAATAAACGTACTTTTTGAATAAACTCAATAGTATTATAGTTTCTTAAGAAAATAATGTATAAAAACGTCACCAAATTTGAAATTTTTTTGAAAAATCTACAAAATTTGTGTTTGCTCGACAATTACACCCAAATTTCTCCAGTCTTCTTAATCAAATTATATATCGTTCGAAAGATCTCAGTTTTTTCTTTCCAAATCTAGTATGCAATTAAAAATCGGATCATTATCAACAAAATTACAGGCTTATAAGTGCGCAAAGGTAAAAAAACCGGGTTTTTACCCGTAAATCCGGATTTTGGAGGTGTCCGGTATATTTCACTATTGGAATCTTGTTTTGGTCGACAAGCCCTATAAGAAAAATAATATCCGGTCCCAGGTTTTTCTATTTCATTCAATTTTGTAACACTGTGTAATATTAAGGTGTTTTTACGTACAAAAATAATAAAAACTTTTTTTTACAGTTTTTTTTCTTGGAATAAATCTGGAAGGCAAGCAAATTTTATTAAAAAATGGAGTTACATAGTTGTTATATACGGCCACAGATTTCTTTAAATAAAAACAAATTAACTGCCCGATCCACGATGTCGAGAAGAACATTTCTTTTGTATATTTATATTGAAAACAAAAAAAATTTAGTTTTTTATTATTGTTTTCAATATAAATATGCGAAAGAAATGTTCTTGTCGAC
Source organism: Pollenia angustigena (assembly GCA_930367215.1). Classification (NCBI taxonomy): domain Eukaryota; kingdom Metazoa; phylum Arthropoda; class Insecta; order Diptera; family Polleniidae; genus Pollenia; species Pollenia angustigena. The sequence continues at coordinate 177,997,614 of OV884057.1, read as the reverse complement.
ATTGTGGGCCTCGCAGTAAATTTCTTTATTTTTAAATTAAACTAAGAACATATTCATATTCTCAACACAATACGATATTTAATACTAATACAATTTTAATATTATAAAATTATTTTTTCTGGAACCTTGACGATATTCTCAATGTTAAATGCTCATCAACCGGAGACACATTTAGGCTTTTGCCGAATTCCTGATTAAAACTTGTATTGAGATTTTTCCGGCTTGATTTGATTTTGTTTTTTTTTTTTAAAGCATTTATTTCGAAATTTTCGAGGTCTTCATCCGATTGCTCGATGAAGTTTTGCTTCCTTTTATTTTGTTCCGTGCTGCCTTCTGGAATAATTTCCTCCAACTTAGTCTGCATTTGCATGAGGTGAAGGTCTGGATCAACGTTTATGTTAGTCGGATTGTAATTTGTTGGTAGGTTTTCATAAAAAGAATAAATGTATGGCCGTAAAAGTGGCAGAATGCTGATCAAATCTTTCTTCTTTTCTTTCGTGATTGGAAGAGGGCTGTGATTGCACTGCACAAGGTAGTCACCTAATTTTGAAACCGTGTTTTGTCTCATGTCCAAATAAATAAAACGTTCCTCTTCAGAAAGTGTGTTTTTATACATAACAATGCCTTGTTTCTCTTTAGTGTACCGCAGCCACTTTACATTGCTGATTTTAAAGGGTGTATTATCATTAGAACGTTTCGGTATGACCAAAGTGCTTTTAAATAGTTCGTCGTAGCTGTAAATTGATGATTGGTTCAAAACAATAACTTGAAAATGATTTGACTTTTTTTGCCTCTCTGACTAGTTGGTACCAATCTTCCGGACAATGAATTTCTTTGGACGTTACGAAGTTTATTATAAACATTTAACGGAACACCTTTTGTTTAAAATTTTAATATTTATTGAAATAAAATAAACCACAAACTCAATAGCTGTTTTCAATTTCAACTTATGTTAAACCGAGTATAACGTTAATCCACGTCCCAAAAACTGGCCAGTTAATTTCATAAAATCAAGAAGGGTAAACTTTTTAATTAAGTATTTGCATAAAAACAGACAAAAACTCGGCTTATTTTTTGATATATAAGCATAAAAAGAAAAAAAATAATTTTTGGAAAAACTGGATAACTCCATCTTTTCGTAAAAAAAACGGGTAAATTAACGTGCTGAGCCAAATAGTTAATGTTTTTCCACAAATCATTACTTAAGTTGCCTTAATTCCGTAAAATATTAATATAATTTGAGAAAAAAAAGTTTTTTCGAAAAAACTAGATAACTCCACTTTTCGAAAAAACAAGATAACTGGCTCTGATTTTCGGTTTTAATGTCCAAAAATTAGTTTAATGGAACCAGAAATCTTAAACATTATTTAAAATTATATTTTGTTAAGTGCGCATGCATAATAACATAAATTCATATGAAATAATTAGCGAACTATGTTTAAAACTTAAAATGTGTTTTTCTCGTGTTTTAAAAAAATGGAGTTATCTAGTTTTTCCATACGGCCACAGAAATTTAAATAATAATGATCGAATAAGAAAAAAAATTATATTAATAAAAATAATTTTTGTAATTTTATTTAAGTGTTTAATTAATTCTTTAATTTAATTCTTTTACTACAATTATAATTTGATACCATTTCACAAATTTAATTTCTTTCTCCCACAATTTGTTTCTAACTTTTTTTTTTTTTTTGCCAAATTTGACGTTTAATGTAAGCAATAATTGTCAACGAAAATGGACTAACAATTATTGCAACATAAATTGCCGGCAATAAATATGTACAAAAAATTGCTGTCTACATTACGCTGGGTTTCCACGTAGCAATTTTTATTGCTAAGTACAAGCAATAACGTCGGCAGAACAATAGAGCAATAATTGCTGATTATATTGCTGGAGAACACTTGAAATTGCTTTGCCATAAATTTGCAATTTTTACCGCGAGTAGTTGTATAACATTTTGTGGCTGTAATTATAACAAATGTTTTATGTTGTGTTTTGAAGTGATTGTTAAATTTTCTTTTTTAAATTAATAAAATAATTAATTGTAGTTGTCGTTGCTGTGTTTTGCATTACTTTTTTGTTCATTTGCGTATGAAAACAAAACCTAAAACTTGTATTGTTCTATTGAAAAAATAAAAATATACGAAAAAAAACAAGTTCGTCGTTTGCTTTTGTTGATATTGACGTTTATTCAAAAATATAATATACAAACACTTTTTCTGTATTTTGTTGAAGTATTTTTTCACTTGGCGGCTTTTTCTTGATTGCTTTTATAATAAATAAACACACTAAATAATAAACAACCGTACAGAGATATGAAATGTCAGATAAATTACAACCAGCTATGGGCAAATGCAAAATGAAAATGCAAAAAGAGCGAACGATTTGTATACATACACAAAAAACAAAGAGCAAAAGAGCATAAAACCAATGCAATGGATTGCCACTCATGGCAATTTGCGGTCTATACGTCGCAAATTTTATGGAGCAATCAAATTTGACGTTTGCCGCAATAAAGATTGCTACGTGGAGACCCGGGGTTAAAGATAACATAATTTTGACATTTACTGCAATATTTGTCGCAATAATTATCTCTGGTATAGACGGGCAGTTAATAAACCATTCATAAAGTAAGAAAATTTATTGTTGGATTTGCCCTTCTTTAAACCAAAAATAAAATGACATTGATAAAAGTGTTTTCATTTTATGATATTATTTTTATGAAATATGTTGAAAAATAATGAAACAACTTGTTTTATTTATTAATATGGACATGTTAAATACATTTTACTTAGTCTAGGTTCACACTATGAAAGTTTTCTTTCAGAAAGTCTGAGTTTATGGGTGAGAGAGGAGAGATGAAAAGCATGTTCTCTTCCCCTCTCACCAATAAACTCAGACTTTCTGCAAGAAAACTTTTATAGTGTGATCCCAGACTTAATGTTTTTTTTTTTATTTATATGATTTAAATGAATATGTTCAGGGGAAAATGCAGATATTCTCTTTAATTACACAGTACAACAGCCAATCTGGGGGGTGAGAAATTCCAAGTCAGGGTGATGGTACTAGGTGTCAGTTTTTTTTATGACATTTTAAATTTTTTCCTTATCTTGATGTTTTTCGCTTAGTTATAACATTTTGGCAAAAACGTAGTTAACATAACTCGAGAAAAATTAAGAATTACAATTTCTCTAATCTGTTTCTATACCGTTTTCCTATATGTGCAACACTTTCGAAGCTAAAAATGAATGTATGAAGAAAAAAAAATATTTTTTGCCCAAAAAATTTAAATTTTTTATTTTTAATTCATAAAAAATCCAAAACAGTAACAAAAAGTTTCAAGTCTTATTACTTTCACGTGAAGTCGCATAACCTATGAAATAAATGAGACATAAATCATGAAAATCGATGAACGCGTTTCGCTTTTATTAACAATTAAGTGAAGGTATGCATTTCAAAAATTTGCTCGAGATATGCACAAAATTCTTTGCAAAAACATTTATGTCTTTTTTTATGATTCTTAGAATTCAAAAAAAAGTAATAAACAAAAGGTTATTTGATTTTTATGATTGCGGTAGCAAAGTAATAAGCGGTAATAAATGTGCGTGGACAATTGAAAGGAAAAAAGGAAAGTGCACTTTTTTAATTATTTGGGGTTTTCCGTTGGCTACCTGTATGATTTTTTTACAGAAATTCCACCCACATCTATTAGTGCTCATGTTTTGGAACGTACCTGTCAGTAAAATATTGAAAAATACGTAGTATTTATAGGTGTTCATTTATCGATTTTTGTCATTCAACAAGTGCCGACGAACGCGAACAGTAAAAGTGATTTTTCTCCAGTTTTTTAAAAGTGAACAAAAGAGAACAGAATATGGAACTGTGCAAGCCAGATATAAATAGCTTTTGCTACTGCTGTGGTTAATATGTCTCAACATATAAAAAAAGGGGAAATTTCAGTACTGATTTTGTTCAAACATACGAGATGTACTTCAACCAAAATGTTATAGTGAACGAAAATTGGGTACCAAATATAGTGTGTAAAAGCTGCTACAACCGTCTAATGGATTGGAAAAATAGAAGACGTGAAAGTATGCCATTCGGTATCCCAATGACTTGGACTAATCCTGGCGAAGGTCACAATCCATTGAATTGCTATGCATGTGCGAATAAAGACTGGGTTCACACTATGAAAGTTTTCTTTCAGAAAGTCTGAGTTTATGGGTGAGAGAGGAGAAAAGAAAAGCATGTTCTCTTTCCCTCTCACCAATAAACTCAGACATTCTGAAAGAAAACTTTCATAGTGTGATCTCAGACAAAGGAGCCGCAAAAAGGATAAGAAAATCGTATAATTACGTTGGTGTTGCAAGTGCCGCAACACCATTGCCTCATTCGGACCACATTCCTGTGCCAAAAGCTTCTAGCCCAGATATTTTCTCTTCTACGACTGCTCCGACATATCATGCACGTGATGATCCCCCATATGAGCCATCAGTATCCAATGAGCCAATTTTAATAAATCAAAATAAGCTTGATTCAATTGTTGCCAAGTTGGAATTAACACAGCATAAATCGGAAGAGCTGGTTTCCATTTTGAAATCAAACAATTTGTTGGCACCCGGTGTGAAAGTCATAGCTTATCGAAGTCGTCAGGCAACACTCCAAAGTTTATTCCTTGTGATTGATGAAAAAACTTCTGCATATTGCCCGGATGTAGGAAAATTTATGGACGCAATGGAAATAAAATATGAAGCAGATGACTGGAGATTATTTATTGACAGTTCAAAACTCAGCTTGAAGGCGGTTTTACTGCATAAGACCAATAAAAAACCTTCAGTTCCAATCGCCTTAAGTACAGAAACGAAAGAAACATATGATGCACTGGAAAATATTTTAAAAATGGTTAACTACGCCAAACATATGTGGCGCATATGCTGCGATTTAAAAGTTGTAGCAATGCTTTGCGGTCTTCAAAGCGGCTATATAAAATATATGTGCTTTTTGTGCGATTGGGACACACGATTTTCCGGTGACCAATATGCATGCCACGGATGGAAACTCAGAGAGCACAGCAGGTTACAAACGGCCAATATTATTCGTGAGCCTCTAGTGCCGAAGGAGAAGATATTGCTGCCTCCACTGCATATTAAACTTGGAATTGTTAAGAATTTTATCAAAACTGTCGCCAAAAGAGATGAAGTTTTCTTGTGTTTGAAACTAATTTACCCGAGACTCAGCGAAAGTAAAATTAAAGAAGGTAAGTTATAATATCACATTCATTTCCCATGATTTTCCATCTTAACAAATTAATTTTTTCCAATCAGGCGTACTAAATGGTCCAGATATACGAAAGCTGATTAAAAGTGACGCATTCAACAATATTTTGATTGACGCTGAATTGAATGCATGGCAGGCAATCAAAGAAGTAATAGAAGGCTTGTTGGGAAAGCATCGTTCTAACAACTACGATGTTTCTGCCGCAAGGATGTTAAGAACATTCTCGGAAATTGGTGTCCACATGTCCTTGAAAATCCATTATTTACATCATCATCTGGACTACTTCAGCAAACAATTGGCTACCGAATCTGATGAACAAGGTGAACGCTATTATCAAGTTGCTATGCCATTTGAAATGAGGTAATACTGATTTTTTATTTTTTTAAACTCATTTTAATAAAACAAAAACTTACAGATATAGAGGCAAAAAGTCGCCGAGTGCAATAATTGCGAAAATTTGCTGGTGGAGTAAGCTTGTGTGGCAAGACAAGGATGATATTGATGATAAAGAATTTTCAGGAGATGCAGAAGGGCCAACAGTGGAGTCACACATTGACATTATGTGTGGTTCAGAAACTGATGATAGCGATGAATGCGATGCCACTAGTCCCGAACAACCACCATCGAAAACGTCTAGGCAATCACCCCTATCGCGAATGTTATGGGAATATGATATATGGGAGCAAACCTTAATTCCCCTCCCCAACAAATCGGTATCTCAAATATTTTGGGAGTAAGAATTACTATTGTGAATTATTTGTTAATATTTTTATAAACAAACGTCTCTATTGTGAATAAATTGTCAGTGCTTGTATCGTAAAAGAAAAATATACAAAATAAAATGCTAATAAAAATATAATAAAATAAATAATGAATAGTGTTTATCTTCATTTTCTTAATTAAAACTCCTTAAATAAAAGAAAAAATAAATTTAATTGAGTCCGGTTGTGATTGTGTAAATAAAATACGATAGATAGTGTAATATGATAATTAAGATGAGAGTTTTATTTAAAAGGTTATCACAAGATAATGTAAACGGAAGTAAAAGAAATTAAGTAAGAATTACAATAAGAAGAGTTGCACTGAAGTGCAGTAAAACAGCTGCTAAGATGTAATGCCAGATTTTCTATTTACCAACACCTCCACTAAAAGCTGGCTCGAAATTTGTGAGTCCCAACATCTTGGCACATTTCAAGTGTTTTTCCTTAGTTACTGGTTTTGTAAGAAAGTCTGCAGCCATGTCTTCGGAACTTATGTACTGCAGCATTACGTTTCCATCATTAACTTTGTCACGCAAGAAATGGTGGCGGACATCTATGTGTTTGGATCTAGCATGGTATGCATCATTCTTTGCTAAATTCAAAGCACTTTTGTTGTCGCAAAATATTGTTATTTTTTCTTGTGAATTATTCAACAAGTCGTTTTTTAAATGACGTAACCATTCAGCTTCCTGAACTGCTGTAGACAAAGCCATATATTCGGCTTCTGTTGTTGAAAGGGCCACAGTTGTTTGACGTTTACTATTCCAACTTATAGCACCATGTTGTATGAATACGTACCCCGTACATGAGCGCCTATCTGTTACGTCACTGGCGTAATCAGCATCACAGTAGCCAATCATTTTATGTGTTTCCTTTTTAGAATATGTTATCTTCACATTCATTGTACCTTTGATGTATCTAAAAACACGTTTTACAGCTGTCCAATGTGAGTTATCAAAATTGTTGTTGAATTTACTTAAAAAATTTACAGCAAAAGCAATGTCAGGACGAGTTCCTTGTACCAAATAAAGCAAACTGCCAATAGCTTCTTGGTATGGAATGTTATTTAAAGATTGTGAATTTGATTTTGGATTTGTAAGTTTTGTATTTACATCAAAAGGTGTCGATACCGGATTAGAATCAATCATTTAAAATCGATTCAAGATTTCCTCCGCATAAACTGATTGATCTATATGTATCTCACCTTGTTTTCGATTTCGGGTAATACGTAATCCAACACAGCTTCGGGCCTCTCCCAGATCCTTCATTAAAAACATTCTTTGTAGACCATTCTTTACTTTAATTTTCAACTGTGTATTGTTAGAAAATATCAGTAAGTCATCAACGTATACGGCGATAAAAAGCATTTGGGAGTCACGTACATTAAAGTATATGCATGGATCAACCTTTGATTGTTTCAAACTCATTTTCTTTAGGGCCTGATCCAACTTTTTGTTCCACTGACGGCTTGCCTGTTTTAGACCATATATGGCTTTATTAAGTTTGCAAACTTTACCTTTGGGATTTTCACCAACACCTTCCGGAGGTTCCATAAAAGTCTCTTCACATAGATCGCCTTGAAGAAATGCGCTGACTGCATCCATTTGTTCAATATCAATATCAAATTGTGCTGCGGTTGATATTAAATAACGAATTGAAGTGTATCTTACTACAGGAGAATAAGTTTCCTGGTAGTCAATACCTGGCCTTTGAGAACAGCCTTTTATTACTAAACGGGCCTTGTGCCTCTGTACATTACCGTTTTCATCACGTTTTCTTTTAAAAACCCATTTGCATTTAATTGGTTTTGCATCTTTGGGCAGCTTGACCATGGTCCAAGTGTTATTGTCTAATAAAGCTTTATATTCAACATCCATTGCACTTTTCCACTGCGTCACGACTACTCATGGCATCCTGAACGGTCATAGGATCACCTGTGTCATTTGCCTCCACTGAATACAAATGGTAATCCTGCATATTTATGGGTTTTGGAATTCGTTGAGAACGACGAACGTGGTTGTGGTCTTCTGTAGACAGTATTGTTGTATCATTATCTGATGTAAGAGTATCATCAGGTTCGTAATAATCGGATGATTCATCGCTTTCTTGATCGGTGAAAAATTCTGTTAAACTTGTTTTATCATCATCATCATCATCATCATCATCATCATCGTCGTCTAAATTTTCATTGGTAGCCTCCACTGCATCTGGTTTTAGAATATAAAATTCATGTTCACCTGAACGATTTTGTTTTTTGTAGAAATTCATTTTCAAAAAATACGACCTCACGACTTTTTATTACACGCCAACCATCTGGGTGTAACAACCGATACCCTTTGCTATTTTCACAGTAACCAACAAAAACTAGATCTTGAGCCTTTGGGTCCCATTTCTGTCTTTTTTCTTTGGAGACATAAGATATGGCACGACAACCAAACACACGAAGATGACTTAAGTCAGGTTTAACACCAGTCCAGATTTCCTGTGGTGTACCATTCTGAATGGCAGAGCAAACGGAACGATTGAGAACATACACGGCACTTGCGACAGCTTCAGCCCAAAATTTTTTTTTGGCAGTCCAGCGTGTAATAGCATACATCGGGCTCGTTCGATAATGGAGCGATTCATACGCTCAGCAACGCCGTTTTGCTGGGGGCTGTACGGTACGGTTGTTTGATGGTGTATGCCTTTTTTTTAATATTAATTTTGACATATGCTGATTGCAAAATTCGGTGCCATTTTCGACTTGGGCCATAAATTTTTCAAAAAATGATGGTACTTCCGTTTTTGCCTGCAGAATATAAATAAAGACTTAAATAAAGATGTTAAAAAATACTTAGCTTTGCCAATCGAAATTTCCTCCATCGGGCCGCAAAGGTCCGAATGTATAAGCTGAAGTAATTTTGTTGAACCTTTAATGCATGGAATACAATTTTCTTTTGATTTCGGTTGAAATTCCATACCGGTGACTAACTGTTTTGTTTTAGTCAAGTCTGCAAAATTTAAATGACCCATTCGGGCGTGCCACATTTGAGCATCTACCTGTGTTGCCACCATACACATTTGATTCATATAACGATCCAATCTAAACATATTATTATGCAGATGAGCTGTAGCTACGACGTTACCATTATCGGCAATTGTACATTTTTCATTTTCAAAATTTACGGTGTACCCTCTGTCTATTATTTGACTTACGGATAGCAGGTTTACTGTCAACTCGGGTACATAAAGTACATTGTGAATGGTAACATCAACCACACAACCATTGTTGTCCTTAACACGTATTTGTATGTCACCAATTCCTTTCACAACCAATTTTTCTTTATTTGCTACGAAAATCTCTTTTATTTGAGATTCTTTAACGGTCACAAACCAATCAATTCTCATTGACATGTGCATGCTAGCTCCGGAATCCACAAACCACTCCTCACTATCAATGGCACCTGCTGCATATACGGTACAAAAACCGACCAGTTTGTTGTTTTTATTTTGGTTCTGCTTATTTGCACGACACTCAGCTGATTTATGTCTGTAGCGATTGCAATTGTAGCACCTAAAACCTTTTTTAACCTCATTTTTCTTTTTTGTTTTAGAAAAAAGTGCAGTGGTGTCACTTGATGAGGATTTTTTAACGTCTTGTAGTAATTTAGTTTTTATGGAATCACAAGTGATCTTAAACCCGGAACTTTCTATTCCCATCATCATCGGAGCGTACTCTTCGGGTAGACCGGCCAACAGAAGTGTCCCAATCCACTCATCACTTACCGGCATGTCAACCTCCTTGAGCTTGTGTGCAGTTGAAACTATCTGGCTCACATATTCTTCGATATTTTCCGATGTTGAAAGACGTGTGGTAATTAGTTGACGTAATAGTCCAACTCTATGCGTTAATCCGGAGTCTTGGAATGCATTTTTCAAATTGTCCCAAACTTCTTTTGATGTCTGGGCATCTTCGATATGGACATAATTAATTTTATCCACCATCAAGATAATTTTGGCTTTTGCTTTGGTATCAGCCTTCACGTTGATTCCAGTATCAGGATATACGCCTTGAACAGTTTCCCATAGTTCTTCGTGTTGAAGAAGATTCTTCATTGCAAACGACCACGATGCGTAGTTCTCTCTACCCATCAATTTTTCAACATTAAAATTTGTTGAAATTGACATTATATCAAAATAATATTAATTACACTCGAAACGGATCTTTAACTTTTTATTTAGCACAATACCTGGGCCCATAACCTGTTGTGATTGTGTAAATAAAATACGATAGATATTGTAATATGATAATTAATATGAGAGTTTTATTTAAAAGGTTATCACAAGATAATGTAAACGGAAGTAAAAGAAATTAAGTAAGAATTACAATAAGAAGAGTTGCACTGAAGTGCAGTAAAACAGCTGCTAAGATGTAACGCCAGATTTTCTATTTACCAACAAGTCCTACCTTAGAATACAAATTAAAAATTACATGTTCCCTTCTCGTTCACATCAACACTTGTTGGGAATTGATTTAGTAAAAAAATTCCCGGGAGTAAACATTGGCGATGCCAAATTTTTTAAGTTTGGGAATTCATTCCCAAAAAATTTGTTATGGGAATCATTCACAATACGAAATAAAAAATATGGGAATATTTTCATGGGAGTAGTTGTTTGCGATAGGGGTGAATATTTATTAAAATAAATAAAAATAAATAAATAAAATAAAAATAAAAAATTATAAAAATGTTTACTTAATTTTTTTAGTAGTTTATGGCCAGAAGTCTGGAGTTATTGGGGAAAATTTATAAAAAAGGCGATAAATGACACTTTTTTGAATAAAAACAAATATCAATATTCTTGTCAAAATGGGATACCTTCACTTAATTGTAAATAAAAGCAGAACGCGTTAATCGATTTCTATGATCTATGTCGCATTTTGTTTATAGGTTATGTGACTTTACATGAAATTAATAACACTTGATCCTTTTTCCCGTTTTGGATTTTTTATGAATTTAAAAAAAAAAAATTTTTAATTTTTAGGCAAAAAAATATTTTTTTTTTCTCCACAAATTTATTTTTACCGGCAAAACTGTTGATTATAAAGAAAAACGTTATGTGAACGGATTAAAGAAATTGTAATTCTTAATTTTTTTGAGTTTGTTTTAGCAAAATCGGACAAGTGGTTCTCGAGTTATGTTAAACTACGTTTTTGCCAAAATGTTACAACTAAGCGAAAAAACATCAAGATAAGGAAAAAATTTAAAATGTCATAAAAAAAAACTGACACATACGAACGCCAAACCCTTTGAGGGTTTTACTATACTGACCTAGTACCATCACCCTGACTTGGAATTTCTCACCCCCCAGGCAATAATCCCAAAAATGTTCCATAGTGTTATTTATAAAATTATTGCAACCAGTTGTTTTTTGTTTTTTTTTAAACAACAAATTATTGTTCAAAAATATAAAAAAAATTAAATAAGCAAATGATAATAATAGTGATGTAAACAAACTTTTTATTCGAAAACTTTCTTATCGTATATTTAAAAAAGGTTTAAATAAAAATTTTTATGATACCTTTCGGTTTTTTGTTTAGAAACTAAAATAATATGTAGTTTTATTTGATAACAATAAATTTTTAGTTCTACAATTGATGCACAGTCGCGAATAACGTATTGAGTTACAAAATAATTTTTTTTCAGGAGAGCAAAAAACGTTTTTAACAGGCAATGTTATAAATTTTTTATTTTTTTTAGATTATTAAAAATAATGGCAAAACAAATTTTATTCAAAATAACAACAAATTTAAAACTTAAATTACATGCAAATTTACAGTTTTTAACTTTTTTTTAGTGGAAAAACATTTCATATCCACAATCACGATGTCATTTAAAACGTTCTTCCGCTACACAAAGCATCATGACTGATGGCTTTTAAAACGTTATTCCACGTTTAAAACCATTTACTTTGTATCATTTTTAAGTAAGTTACAACGTTCTTCCATAATTTGCATAATTTTGGGGGATTTGAGGTTTAAACAGTGTACGAGGGTAATGTTTACGGTTATCTGCAAAAAAAAACAGTTTTTGCAAAAAGTGGCTTTTACAACGTTATTCGCGGCTCTGCTTCAATTAAGAAAAAATTATAAAAAAAATTAAATATAGAAAGTCATGTGAACCGAATGGAAGATTCATGCATCACTAGCAATAAAATGGCAGCAATATCGCTACAAACAGTAATTAGTAAAAAAGCTGTTAATGTACGTTTATGAATACAAATTTTTATAGGAGGTTTATAAGACATAAAGCGTTTGATAGTTATTACATACTTTTTATGAATATAGCTGTAAAACTTTAAAGTTTAAACTTAAAAGCACTTAAAGTATTCGAACCAATATTTTTTTAATAAATTCCCTAATATATTCTACAAAATTTTCAGTTGCCGTCGCAGTAGAAGAAGCAAAACTAGGAATAAACGTTATAAATCAGATGAAGAAGATACTGGTGATGTATCCCACAATTCCTTTGAGACAGATATTAAAATTTTAGATGGCGATGTTAAATTGCAAGAACCATCTAGTGCTAAAATAAATATGAGTAGAAAGCAAACACCTGTTGATGATCCACTTAAACAAATCCTTTTAAAAATTGGACTTTTTGACGAATTATATATATTTTTAAAATGTTGGTATTAAATTGAATTTAAAAATTTTATAAAACGGAACTTATTTTTTTTTTTATATTCTTCCAGCCAGATGTATTACCGCTCATGCCTTAAAATACATGCAAACACGACATATTGATGAATTATTTAATGGTACTCGTTTAAGTACAAAAATTATATTTGAGCATCGTTTAAAAGAATGGCAGGATAAGAATGAAAATTATGAGCCAACAACAAGTAACAATGTAAATAATTAAAACGGACACAATTTAATAAGTTTATTAAAAAAAAAAAAATAGAAAATGATCTTTTATTATGAGTAAATAATTTTAAAGTAAAGTTTATTATTGAAAATAAAATAAAAAGGTTATAATTATAATAATTCTTCCTATTTAAGTATATCGGTACCTTCAGTAGTAAAGGAGCTACATTCATATTTCTTCAAAATTCAGATTTTGTTGCAGTGCAATATAGTAAACAAAAAATACATAGTTAGCGGAAAAAAATTTGAATTGATTTATTGATTTCATTTGTTGTTTTGCAATGGTACGCTAAAGTGCTAAGTCCATTAATGTCAAAGAAAAAATATTAATATAAAATTTTGTAACAAAATATTAACACTTGTTTGTTGTAAACTTCAAAAGAGGTAAATTAAGATTAATCAAAATAAAGCAAAACTGCACTTACGGATTTGAGAACTAAGCCTTAAGAAAGTTTTTTCTCCCTCCCTTTAAATTATACCCAGCTCTTTTACGACTGAACGTAACATTAATGTTTACTACATATTAGACTGTTACAATAAAAAAAAATATTTTATTCCAAAATATATTTTTTTATTATTTTTATTAGTATTCAAAATACTTTTAATATTTCAACTATTTTTAATATATTTTTACAAAAATTGAAATTCAATCTATAAATTTTCATTGTATCTAATATTTTTATTTTGTTTCCTTTTTTAAACAGTCTCAATTGAACTCTTCCATTAATCAAATACTGCTTGAACCAGAGATTACAAGTTTAGCGAACGTAGGTACTTATTGTTTATTCCTAACTTTTTAAATCAAATTAATTTATTTAGTGCTTAACAAATGCCGTACAACAAGCCATAAACACAACTCTCGAAGAATTTAAAGCATCTTATCAAGAGGTAAAATTTATTTCATTGTAAACATATTTGATTTAATAAAATTTTACTGATTCGTTTTTTTACTTTAGACTAACAGGTATAATTCAATGCCAAATAATAAATTTCCCATATCGACATTTCCTTTAAGAAATATTAAATTAGAACCAAATCTCAGTAAAGATGAAATTATTATACCTAATGAAATTTCAAACAAAAAAGTCAGTAATACACAAAAGGTAGTTATTTTAAAATTTCAATAAATCCTCTAAATTTTATGAATTTTATTTATTACGAGGTTTGTTTTATAGTTTTTTAAAGTCGCAAATACAGTTGCGCTTTCAAATCGTTCACTTGAGATTTTATGTCAGCCAAAGAAAAGAAAATTGGTATGTAGCACTTGTTTTAATCTTAAACAATTTATGCCCTTATTACGGTTTACAAATCAACTCAAGTTCAGTTAAAATTTTCAGTTTTTGTATTATGGTTTGCAATTCAAAGTGCGGTTTTACATCTCATCAATGGCAGTTGTTTTAATTTCAATCCAACTGAGTTGAGTTGTAAACCGTGGGGCTTTATTTAATCTGAATCAATTTATATAATAAATATAATGTTTGTAAATTTTTAGGATTCAGAAATAAATGTTAAAGAAATTCTTTCAAAATCTCCACTTCAAAATATATTTGATAAATATGAGAAGAGCAACCACATAACACCAAATCAACAGACGGATCTTGTACATCATATTGTTGATTATTATATACGTAAAGATCTGTCTATTACACCAGAACGCTGTAAAGAAATTGCCGAAGAATTGGTGCAACTATTTCCTACAGAATCTTTGGTGCGTTTATTTTGATATATGACCACTACTTTTTAAACCTTAAATATTTTTTATTTAAAGGAAACTTATTTTATACAAGATAATGTAACAACATCTCCTAAAGGAATAATTTGGGAACTTTACCAAGTCCGTAAACGTTCAATAAGTAAATCATTTTCCTTAAATTCACGTCCGGATTTATTAAAAAACGATCCATCAATAAGTGATACAGACGATTCAGTTGTTACATCCGATTGGACTGGTATGCAGACAATATGTTCTCAAATGAAAAAAATAACTAATGAAAAGGAGTTATTGGAAAAATGGAAAGAATCGTTTGCATTTAGACGTCATCAATTACAAACAGGTCATTTTAGTAATTGGAAATTGTACTTTGATGAATATCCATTTTGCAAGCAGCAAAATTATACAGAATACGTAAGTAATGTTTTTCTGAAGCGGAACATGTAAAAACAAAAATTTTGTAAATGTTTAAATGGCCTAAGCAACCAGTGAAATGCGCATAGGAATAGCTTATCCCATTAACAATAAATTTCAAGTGTTTTTGTCAAGAATAAAAACTGGGAATTAAGCACGAATAACAAAATCTTTTGAAATTAAAATTTAGAAAATAGTTATGCGTATTAAAACGATTTTCGAAAAACTGACCTATATGAATCTTGTGTGTTTTTTTTTTAATCTTATGTAAACAAAGTGTCTATGATAATTTAAATTAATCTACAATAAAAATAGAAACTGGGAATTATTTCCTTCCGAAGGTTACTTTATATTATATTCAACATTTTTAATTTTTCGAATTTATTCTATGAGCTAAATTTCAGTTATGTATTTTATAAAGCTTTTTGTAATAGTTCTATTCCTTCAATTTTTCAGAAATTACTTTATACACTACCAGACTATTATATTTTATTTCTTTTTACATTTTACCTTAGCCTTCCTTTGGAAAGCAATGAGGTATATTGAATGTACAGAAAAATTTACAATTATTAGACACCAGCAGAATGTAATGCATTTTCTGGCCCGCTACGCCCTTCGTCAGCATTCTTTGTGTCTCACTGGATAGTGTTACTTTATAAATTGAATGTATGTTCTATGAGCATAACATAACTGAAATTTAGCTCATAGAATAAATTCGAAAAATTAAAAATGTTGAATATAATATAAAGTAACCTTCGCAAGGAAATAATTCCCAGTTTCTATTTGTTAAAATAGTTGAGTTAAATACATTCAATTTATAAAGTAACACTATCCAGTGAGACACAAAGAATGCTGAAGAAGGCCGTAGCGGACCAGAAAATGCATTACATTCTGCTGGTGTCTAATAATTGTAAATTCTTCTGTACATTCAATATACCTCATTGCTTTCCAAAGGAAGGCTAAGGTAAAATGTAAAAAGAAATAAAATATAATAGTCTGGTAGTGTATAAAGTAATTTCTGAAAAATTGAAGGAATAGAACTATTACAAAAAGCTTTATAAAATACATAACTGAAATTTAGCTCATAGAATAAATTCGAAAAATTAAAAATGTTGAATATAATATAAAGTAACCTTCGGAAGGAAATAATTCCCAGTTTCTATTTTTATTGTAGATTAATTTAAATTATCATAGACACTTTGTTTACATAAGATTAAAAAAAAAACACAAGATTCATATAGGTCAGTTTTTCGAAAATCGTTTTAATACGCATAACTATTTTCTAAATTTTAATTTCAAAAGATTTTGTTATTCGTGCTTAATTCCCAGTTTTTATACTTGACAAAAACACTTGAAATTTATTGTTAATGGGATAAGCTATTCCTATGCGCATTTCACTGGTTGCTTAGGCCAGATCATCAGGATACTTCATCCATAAAGATTTAAAAAAAACTAAAGATATTAAACCAAATAAAACTGTTAAACGTATAAGAATTATAGCAACAGTTCTACTTGTAATAATATCAAAGTTTAAACAAAACACATCAACAATAAACAACAGTGGGTTTATCTCATCTCTCATTCCCCACTACAATTAGTTGAAATTCTCTCAACATTAATTGTAGTTGTAAGTAGGTTAAGAAAAACAAAATAAAAACAACAACAACTTACAAAAGATGTTGTCAATTAATATCTAAATATCAATAACTTTAGGCCGAAAAACTTATATTTTCATAATTTTTATTGAGACCTGTACTTTTTTTTAGGCTTAACATTGACACAGGCAGACGTTGTAGTGTAAAAAATTTTAAATGAAATGTAAAAAATTTTCGTTTTTTCCAGATTGAATCGGATTTAGAAACCCTTTATCCGAGCTTAAAATTTAATGAAACTTTATGGGATGAATTTCTAAGAAGTTTTCCAAAATACTTTTCAAAACGCATCAGGCATCAAAAGTCCAAAGAATTATATGACCAACTTATAGCCATGGATAACTTGAGTTCAGTACCCGGTAATAATAATCCATAAATTCTAAATTCTTTTATTTTTATTCTTATTAAAATATAAATTGTTTTTTTACAGATTATGCTGCAATTAAAGTTTTAGAACTATTACATGTCGTTCTCAAAACTAACAACAAGTTAGAAAGTTTAGAAGAAGCACAGCGTAAGTTTACCGTAGAGGTTAGCGATTTATCTGTCCTAAAAAAAATTGTCATTGATCGCAAAAATTATTGCACCGAAAATAAAATACAAGCTAAACCATATATAGCAGTTGTTGGCCATAATAAAAGTTATAGCCATTTTTCAGTTATATTAGATTCAACTGGATTTAGTTGTGATAATTATAAGGATTCACTAATTTTATGCTTTAATTTATATCTATTTTTCGATATAAGTTTTCCTCACGAATCGTTGAATGTCTGGACTTTTATACAAAAGTATTTTTTTAATAAGCCTCCCTTGCTTAGAAATGCAAGAGTTGACAGTTTTATTAACGATATAAAGGGACTGGTAGTCGTCAGTTCCGAAACAAAGGTAAATGGAGTAAATTGACAAAGGAGTTTATATCATGAAATGTAGAACAATAATTTAAAAATTTTTTCTTATTTTTGAATATATGTAAATACCTCCATTAAAACAAAAATTGTTTTTAGTCGTTAAAAAAAAAGTTTTTGGTTTTACTAAATATTATTTTAAATAAATAAAAATTAATAAATAATAAATGTCTTTTTAATTAGTGTGTAGTCTTTTATATCGATTGAAAATAGGCCTTTTCCGATTTACAAAGACACATAATAAAATTGACTTAAATTTATTAAAAAATGTTTTCACTTGAAAACAATAAAAGTATTCACGTCAAAAGAGTTAAAGCATAAATATTTTGCAACTTGTTATGTCATTGACAAATTGAAAAAATGCGTGAAAAGTACATACTCATAAAATCATTTATACACTAAGCAATGACGCGGGAATACCATTTTAACGTAAACTGTTTTCTTTGAATTTTTTTTAAATAATTGCAAGTCTAATATTGTCAAATAGATGTACGTTATTTAAAAAATTGTTTCGGAAAAGGTGCAAACGAAATGGGCTGCACACGCCAATTAAGCGCAACCATGCTATTTTGCACAGTTGCAAGGGTAAACAAATTTACGTTAATAACTTTAATGTATTGCTTATAGAACTTTTTTTAAT
This sequence comes from Pollenia angustigena, assembly GCA_930367215.1. Classification (NCBI taxonomy): domain Eukaryota; kingdom Metazoa; phylum Arthropoda; class Insecta; order Diptera; family Polleniidae; genus Pollenia; species Pollenia angustigena. Next base: position 177,979,343 of record OV884057.1, on the reverse strand, counting down.
AAATTGGCTTCTGTTACACCCACAGTGAAATTACTAACAAGGTGGCCTCGGTAAGCTAGCTGTTCACTGTTTGCTTGTATGTTTAATCTATTTTTTTTATTGTTCTTTTTATTGAGTTCTATTTAAAACGTTGGCATCACAACTACCTAGTAGCTTTCAAAATTTGAAACCTAATTCAATTTTTACTAACGATATGTACACGATCTGTGTGATTTGGCTTTTCAGAATGAACCATTTTTTATCATTTGTATTAAAATGGTGTGTAAGCGATTTTTTGGAACACCATCTACCGCATATAAAAGAGCTTAGTGCATTTTTCTTTTTTTGTTTCTAAAAACTTATTTTTCTATTAGCCTTAAGGCCCAACTACGGCCCTCGCGAATGGGTAGTCATGTTGCCGCGATGCAAGGGCTTAAGTACAAGGACGTTTAGAGTCATGCTGGCGTTAGTGACGTCAGTCAAGACCGGTAGGTCCTCCCATGCCAGAAGGGTATAAACCGAGTACGAACCAAGAACTACCCCCTGTCTATTAGCGTCTGATTCTCCTAGTTGGAGCGGCTAATGACTATGCGGCCTTTTACGGTCAACTGTTAGGCCTTCTGAAGGCCGTCGGTCCGCAATAAAATCGATCAGCGTCTGTTCTCATATTGAGCGGCTGATGGTCTGCGTCTGTCTCCAGAGGAGCGGCAGGTATTCTTTCGCCTGGCAGTAAGGCATAAAATGCAACCCCAATTCACCCCCCGAAATGTCCGAAAATTCATGCCCTAAGTATCCGGCAAAGGGCTTCATAATCCCCGGAGACCCTACTACTACAGCGTCGGTATCAGGCTGTATGTTGAATGCTACTGAGACCACGTCTAGCAAGGTGGTTGCGCCAGGCTCTGCTAGACGGTTAGCTACTAGTGCGCAAAAACTCACGACTAGGCCGTCAGGCGGTCGTAAACCAAGCTTGGTACAGGGTGACGATACAGACTCAGTCTGCCAGAAATCCAGTTTCCCATGTGCCGAAACCTGTGCAAAGAGAGCACACGAAGAATGATTCGATGCCCTCTGATGCACCTCCCTTAGCCTCTACGGCACTTATCAAAAAAACCCAAAGGCACAGAAATGCATCCAAACGGGCCTTCACAACCAGGCGCTCCGCCTACAAAATCATTAGCCGACTTGGTGAAAAACCGGTTGGTGAGCTCACTGAGCAGGAGAAAACTTCTCTTCAGTGGGCAAAAACCCATATTGAGGGTTTAAAACGTGGATCTCCCTCTGCAGAGGAAGGCAATCCTGAACGGAAGCCAACCGAAGCAGCGCCTAAACGGCAACGGTCAGGGCAGGACACACTTCCTGGGACTAAACGGTCCAAATATACGCCTAAACGGCCGCAAAACAGGTCGTACAAAGATGTGGCTAAAGACCACCTCATTTGGGCGATCATTGACCGCAACGCCAGTGACGGCACGATTTCATCGAAGAACTGGAAGCTGGTTGTCGTCGCACTTAGTAGGGCGTTCCTGAACGTCTTAAGGGGTAACCCTGGACCACCACCACAATGTGAAGATGCCGGCTGGTATCAAGGTCACATTAAACTGATAGCGTGTGCGGATGAGCGTTCAGCGCTGCTGTACAAGGATGCCGTGGAGTCCCTGGGGGAAGTTTGGCAGGGCGCTAAGATTGAGGCAATACCTCTGGCCGATGTACCGCAAAGGCCCATTTCTATTGCCAAGATTCCCGCTGAGCCATCCGACCCCAAGGAGATCCTGGAAATTGTACAGATCAGTAACCCCCAGCTACCCACACAGGACTGGAAAGTAGTGAGGGTTTCTGAATCTGTTGAAGAGTCCAGGAAGGCCACTGTTATAATAAACAGTCACTGTCGTCACTTCGGAAGACACAGGGGAAGATATTCTATGGATTTGGAACTATCTTCCTCCGAGTCTACAAAGGTGATGACAAAGGGAAGCCTCAAGCTCCGGTGACTACCACAACAGCAACAGCATCAACGGAGCATATGGAAGACGATTCCGCTACGTCATCGGTCAATGAAGACACTCAATCGGTCAGTGGACTTGTGGGTGACTTCTTTGGCAAGATGGAAGTGGCGAACGATGAGGACATCCTTCTGGAATCGGACGACGACCCAGAGGATGCCAACGTCACAGTCGTCCATAGCGATGAACTATGATGAAGGTTACACAAATCAACCTTCATCACTCTAAAGCGGCGTCACCTGCCCTTCTCCTCCGATTGGCTTCAGGCACGAAGTAGCTTATATGTATCCAAGAACCATTGTTGTATAGAGACAGGGTTTGCGGACTTAGTTTAGACGGCTATAGTACTCTGTACGCAGCCGATCAAGGTAAGACCAGGGCTTGTGTTATGGTCAAAAACATCCTTAAAGCTTTCATTATTTCTGATTTTAGCGATAAGGACACCTGCACTGTCGCAGTAGAATGCAATACCAGAACAGTTTGGTTTATGAGCTGCTACATGGCACATGACCAGGGTGCTAATCCTCCAAACTTCACAACCAGGAAGGCGATGTCGTATGCCAACAGGCGCAACATCCCCCTAATAATATGTGCTGATGCTAATGCACATCATACCGTCTGGGGAAGCTCGAATGTCAATCCACGAGGTGAGTCGCTTTTGGACTTCATAGTAGAAAATGAACTAACAGTAGTTAATAGGGGTAGCGAGCCCACCTTTATTGTGACTAACAGAAGGGAGGTTCTTGATATTACGTTTATTAGTGATATGATTAGCGATTGGAACGTGTCAAAGGACTGTTCCTTCTCTGATCCCATGTATATTGAATTTTTCCTTTAGAATTGATTCAGCTAAACCCTCCACGAATAGAAGAAGAACTAATTGGTCTATCTATGCGAGTGTACTCGGGGACAAGCTGCCTATGATCCCGGTTCTCATAGACAGTGTGTCCATGCTCGCCACGGTGATATATCTGGAAGGGATATTCACATTATTACCGATAGCAAGGCGGCCATAAGATCCCTGGAGAATGTGTTCATCACATCGAGAATTGTCCGAGAATGCGGTTGTCTCTGGAGGAGATTGCGAGACATTCACTGGTCACCCTTAATTGGGTCCCCGGACACACATACCGGGGAACTGCATGGCGGATTCGTTGGCGTATGCAGGCACCACCTTGAATCGAGACGGTTCAACATATAACGTAGGTGTTTCACTCCCAAGGAGTAAGCAGCTCATGGCGCACAAGTTTCATATTATCGCCAGTCAGAGGTGGCACGTTGAAACTACCTGTGGGGAAACCAGGAAAATCTGGCCCATCATAGATGAAAGAAGGACACGGCGGGCATTACAGCTGTCCAGACATCATCTTAGGAACCTGATTGCGGTTATAACTGGCCACTGGCCCATTGGGAGGCACGCCCAGAGGCTGGGGCTCCCTTACAATGACTTATGTAGAAGTTGCGGCGAGGAGGAAGAGGAAGAGTCAACGGAACATCTTCTCTGTAATTGCCCGGCATTCGGAGATCTAAGACTCAAAATGTTTGGTCGAAGAGCCCATGGGGACAAAACTTGTCTCTCTGATGTTAATGTAAACAGGATCCACTCCTTTACTGAATCGACCGGATGGCTGCGTGGGAACACTAGCAGCCAGATAACATAGGACCCATGGGAGACGGTGTGACATGGTAACACAACGGGAACTAATTAATGGACCCACGTGAGCTGTGCTCGATCACGGCTGCCAATGGAACCTAACCTAAGGCCCAACTATAATATGAGGCATTATTTGTGAAACGGACAATCCAATTAAACTTTTATTTATATAATAATTGTATAATATGATATACAATATAATATTTCAATGTATTAAGCAAAACTAAAAATTTGGAAGTTAGCACGTCAAAAAAATCTTAATAATAAATTTTGTATTCCCAAAAATAAATTTGAGAAAATTTAAACTCGTTCATCCCTGTCTTTCGGTTCAACATTGCAATAACCAGATGTACGAGTGTAAAGAAATTCGCATAACTTAAAAACTAATAGATGACCAGCAATAAAAAAAACGTTTACAATATAATAAGGACACTATAGGCTAATTTCGGTTAAAAAAAAATAGGACTAAGTTAGAAAAATTTTTATTTAAATTGGCCGGTCTTGCAGATGAAAAAAATTTTTATTTTCAAATTAATTTTTTTTTTTTAAAGATCAATCGATTTTTTATAGAATCATTTGAAATTTTATTTTTGTATGATTAATTTTTGGTTTGAAAAAAATTAAATTTTTTTGAAAACGGCAACACTTTACCAGCATCATAGAAAAAGTAATTTCAATTTTTGGGAATACAAAATTTTAATTTCAAAAGATTTTGTTATATTCTTGATAAAAACACTTGAAATTTATTGTTGATGGGATAAGCTATTCCAATGCGCATTTCACTGGTTGCTTAGGCCAGATCATCCGGAAACTTCATCCATAAAGTTTTTAGAAAAACTAAAGATATTAAACCAAATAAAACTGTTAAACGTATAAGACTTATAGCAACAGTTCTACTTGTAATAATATCAAAGTTTAAACAAAACACATCAACAATAAACAGTGGGTTTATCTCATCTTACATTCCCCTCTACAATTAGTTGAAATTCTCTCAACATTAATTGTAGTTGTAAGTAGGTTAAGAAAAACAAAATAAAAACAACAATAACTTACAAAAGATGTTGTCAATTAAGTGTTGTTTTTTTTAGGCCGTGCACTTGCCAGTTTATTATCAAAAAGTAATTTCAATTTTTGGGAATACAAAATTTTAATTTCAAAAGATTTTGTTATATTCTTGATAAAAACACTTGAAATTTATTGTTGATGGGATAAGCTATTCCTATGCGCATTTCACTGGTTGCTTAGGCCAGATCATCAGGAAACTTCATCCATGAAGATTTTAGAAAAACTAAAGATATTAAACCAATTAAAACTGTTAAACGTATAAGACTTATAGCAACAGTTCTACTTGTAATAATATCAAAGTTTAAACAAAACACATCAACAATAAACACTGGGTTTATCTCCTTACATTCCCCACTACAATTAGCTGAAATTCTCTCAACATTAATTGTAGTTGTAAGTAGGTTAAAGGCCCAAATACATTTGTCAAATGCTTGTCCAGCCGGGGAATTCATCGTGTACGTGTGCTTGACTAATTATTCGCCGTCATATCTAAATTATTTGATTTTCCATCCAGCATCGTCGGTGTGACACATACAAACATATTTTCACTAATACTACCACAATGCATTTTAAATACTATCCTCAAACGTGGAGGTTTCCTTAGTTACCATGATACCTAAACCTGGGGGGCTACTATCTATTGCGATGCGAAAGAAAATGGTAGCAAATCTAGCGATTGGTACTCTTTAATGCGTTTGCGCATGTGTCTCGCATCTATTCATTTTTTTCTCTTCGCAAATAATCACTATTTATTTTATTAAAATTTTCCAATTTCAAATATTTTTACATATTTTAGCATTTCATTACTGTCAATCTGCGGCATCTTTAATTTTTATTGCCAGTATTGCTTCATTTTCAAAAAACTTTGCGAAAGTGATAGAGAGTACCAAGTTGGCATTATGCTTTCGCATCGAAATAGAGAGTAGCCCCCTGGAAAAGATCACACAAAGGTTGAGTCATATAGACCTATAAGCTTACTTTCTAATATATCAAACATAGCTGTAAGATATGAATTAAATACAAAATTAAAATACTTTTTTTTAATTTTAATTTCTATTTTATAAAATAAAATAAAAACAATTTAAGTTTAAGATTTTTTGTTAAAATATTTGTGGAATTAATTTTTATAAAATCGAATAAAATTCTGATATATTTAGATATTTTTAATTAAAATGTACTATAAAAAAATTATTCGAACTTTTTAATATTAGATAAGTTGGATTCAAAAATTTTCTATAATTCTATTTATTCTAAGCTGAATATATTCAAATCCATAGCTGCGTATTACGAATATTTTTATTACAAATATTTGTTAAATTTTATCAGAATATGATGAATACAAATTAACAAAAATCATCTGATATCGTTAATCACATTACTGAAATCCGACTTTGTTAATTTGAAATTAAATATTTCAAATTTTGTTTTATTTGCTTGTTGGCCAAGTTAATCATATTTCAATTCCATGAATTTAAATAAATTTACGATGAATTAAATTTATTTTTATATTATTCAACTAAGATTAAGATATATGATATTTTGTTATTTAATATACAAATTAACAAAATTTTTTGTAAAAAAATCTACTTAAAAACATTTTAAATATTTTTCTCTGATTTGATTCAAATAAAAATATTCGTTTTTTTCAATATTCATTAACAAATTTACAAATAATTTTATTCAACACAAAAAACTTCCAAATAGTTTTATTTAAAAAAAAAATTGTAAATACACTAATTCAAAAAAAAAAATTCCAAATAATATTATTTGAAAAAAAAATTATAAATACTTTGATTTTTTTTCGTTAAATGAAAGTTCACATGACGCGATAATAGCATCCGTAAGTCACCTAGAAGTAAAATTAAAATGGTATAACATTATTTCTGAGGCAACTCATATAAACAAATGCAATATACATGAAATTGTAATTTCTAAAATGAACAAAGTAATAGTTGCACAAAATGTGCAACAGAATTGTGATGTTAAACAATGTGCGTCATTTTTAGAGTATGGAACAGGTAACTTAATTATCAATAATAAATTTTTAACATGCTTAAACTTTCACATGCTTTAAAAAAACTTTTATCTTCACACTTGTATCGTTAAATTTGAAACAAACTTTGTCCCCTTATAAACAAGTTATTACCGCTGGCGTATACGCCAGAGTTGTTTTTTGAAGTTGATTAAAGTGTTAAAGACAAATTCCCCGGAAGTTTTCTTTATTCTTTTTTAAATGATGTTTTCTTTGTTTCTAGATGCAAATGAAAAGGTTATTACACCATCTGAAAATGAACTATTATCATATCTCTGCGATATTGATGTATCTTTAAAAAACTTAAAGAAATATCCGAGAATCTATGAAATTTTTTTAAAATATAACACACCAATTACATCTTCAGCACCAGTCGAGAGACTTTTTTCACTAGCAGGATTATTGAATAGCCCAAGGAGAAATTATTTAACTGATGATGATTTTGAACAACTATTAATTTTAAAAACAGTTCTTAAAGCAAACTCCTGTATTGTTCTTCAAGACTAGAATGTTTTGTAATTTTAATAAATTTGGTTTAAAAATAGTAAAATAAAATAATTTGTTAAAAAATTTTTGGAATAAAAAATTTTATATTTTTTTTTTCAATATCATGTATTCAATAATTTATAATTTAAATATTTTGAAATTTTTTATAGTTTGTTTGAATAAAATCATTTAGTTTGTATTAGATTTCTTTACATTTTAATAAAATAAATATGAATATTATTCAAGTTTTTTATATTCAAATATATAAAATTTTATTATGTTTCAACGAATATTAATAAATTGTATATTTAACGTAAAAAGATAATTCAATCTACAATTATTGTTTTTCATTTTAAATACATTACTATCAAATTTAAATTGATTCAAGAAAAATAAATTATCAAAAATTTATATCAATAAAATTTTAACATAGATTGATTTTATTTTCAGCGAAAAATATTAGCTAAAAATCCAATTTAAAAAATTTAATTTTCTATTTTATTCACATCTTACAGCTATGTTCAAATCAATGTTATTCAAAAAAAAAAAAAAATTGATTTGTAGCTTTAGAATTTTTATTAAACAAAATTGGTAGAAAATAAAAATATTCAAACAAGAAAATTTTAAATACAAAAATTTCAATTAATTTTTTTTTTAAATTTTCTTGAAAAATGAGGAGGACAATGTAATAAAATACTGGGATAAAAAAAGTGCAGCTCCATTTTAAAATACAAGCATTAAAAGTAAGATGATATCGTATTTGAAAATTTAAAAAATTAACGATATTATACAGTTACTGGTTACTTAACTACCACAAGGTTATTTTCCATGGCATTTAGACATAAATTCGGCGGAAAACTGCCCAGAAACTAAAAGCAATATTATATTCCTTGAATTTTGGTAAAGTGCAATTTGTTAGGTTGTTTTGAGGTTGAATTGCTCGAACCAAATGTATGTAAGACCATGGACTGAGCTCTAAACACTTTGTAATGAAACTTCCTTGCCATTGATTTCCAAATAGAAACGTACAGTTATGTGCTAGAAATCAATTTAAATACCACTCTTACTTATTATATAAAAGGTAATAACGTTTATAAATTTTTTTTCAATTTTGGAATAAAAAAAAAACTATAATTCTAATATCGAAGAACAGATTATGAGTAATTCAAAAATTTTTTGTTGAATTAAAATATTTAGGCATTTTTTTTTTAAATTATAAAATTTTTTCATACGAAGTCTGAGATTTTTTTATTCAATAAGTTTTATACAAATTTATTTTATTTGTTTCTTCTAAATTAAATTTTTTTCAAACAAATTTGTGTGCTTTTCTATTGATTTGAATATATTTTGAATAATATAAATTCAAATAATAGTGAATTTAACTTCCAAGAGAAGAAATGATATTTGAAAGACATCGTAAATTATTTGAAACTGATTTCTATTTTGAGCCAATATTTAGAAGAAAATTATTTACAATGAACAGAATTAACCCCAATTTTAATGAAAATAGATGTATTCCTAACCGCCAGTTCGGCTTTAGAAGTGAACACAGCACAATTGGCATTTGAAGAAATAAAATATTGTTCCGCTCTCTTCATCGATGTTTCTCAAGCTTTTGATAAAGTCTGGCAAGAAGGCTTGTTACATAAATTGAAGCAAAATTTACCAGCAAACACACACAAGCTGATAGAAAGCTACTTATTGGGTCGTCAATTTATAATTAAAGAAGGAAATTTCTTAAGTTCACCAATTGGCTCTGGAGTCCCACAAGGAAGCATCCTGGGCCCTCTATTATTCTTAATTTATACTTAGGAAATGCCAACAAACAACTACACCCAAACGTCAAGATTTGCAGACGATACAGCCGTTCTAAGCGTCTATGATTACAAAATATGCAGTAAAATATTTAAAAAGGCTTGGAAAACACCCAAATCCACTAGCTCGGACTAGTTCATATTAAATAGTTATGATGATTGAATAAATAAATAACGAAAAAAAATTTCGGACGTGACAATGGCTATAACTTGCATACATAAATCGATAAAAAAAAACTTCAAACACAAATACAAAAATATTGGACGACTTTTTTCACGTACATTTTGGTGTATGAAATTTTGACCCTTTAGATTCGATTTTCCAAAAAAAATTTTTGTGATATGCGACAAGATAACTTCGGCACGACGACATGCTGCTCTATTAAAATATCCGACTTGTCAAAATTGTCTTTATATAAAACAAAAACAATTTAACGCACATATGTAAAAATTTTGAAAATTGGGGCTTATGGCTGTCCGCTAATGAGTCTACCTTGGGTGAATGGTGCAAAGTTCAGAATCCCTCTTTTGATTGGGTGGTCGATAAATCTGTAAAAAAATCCATGGAATTATCATCATTATATTTCTATATTTCTCCTCTAAGCGCGGATAATAATTTTTTTCTTCTTTGGCAATATATTCATAAATGCCAACTAGGTTAGGTTAGGTTCCTTGGACAGTCATCGAGAGAAAGCTCACTTGGATTGTTCAATGATGTCTTTGTGATACCCAGCACCAATGCCCATCATACAGAGCAGTTTATCAATCAGGTTTAAAAAAACTGCAGTCAAAACCAAAAACTGTCGACCAAAAAACAAAAATTTGTGTACAATTTTTCGCTTTTTGAGTTGGTTTAAGGCGAATTCATAAAGGTGACCGCATCATGAGATAGAGTCAAGGCGAATTTATAGCAGGTAAGTGCAACTCTACAACTACAAAACAAGGCGAATTAACTTCATGTATTTTGTTTTTGCAATTTTCTGACTTGTTGTCAAATTTCAGGGGGGTTACCGCGTATTTCGATTCGAAAAAAATCATTTACGGATTCGAACAATTTGTACTGTGTATTACGATTTTCGTAATATTTGTTTCGAATAAACGGACGTTTTTCATACTTTATTGAAAACAAAAAATCACTTTCTTAAAAGCCACTCTTTATTACGAACAATAATTGTTCATCTAATTTCCCATTTTTTAAAAAATACAACCTCTATCATCGTTTCGAAAGATTACGAAAATCGTAATACACAGTACACTTTGTTCGAATCCGTAAATGATTTCTTTCGAATCGAAATACGCGGTAACCCCCCAGTATAGAAACAAAACAATATTTTGACGTTTCACCATTTTTTTAATTCGCCGTGGATACAGCTGATGAACGGCTGACGAGTTGAGCTTACCTGGAGTTAATTCGCCTTGGATAGAGTTATGCTAGCTATCCCTTTTTTTTTGAAAAATACTATGTATTTTGTTTTTGTAAAAAGTTAGAGTGAATGTCAAAATTATTTGTTGAAAATATAAAAAAGGAAATTTTTTGTTTATAAAATATGTATACACAATTGCTTTAGAAAGTAAAAATCACAGAGTATACAGAGGCGTCACGAGACAGAAAATATTGTGTTTTTATGTCTTTTTCTTCGAAAGCTGCCCTTTTTGCGTTTTTTGTTTTGATTATGCATTTTGTGTATATAGTAGCGGCCTGTATTTACGCATTGTCACTTCACTAACAAAAAACGTTTTCTTTCTCTTTCTTCGAAAGCTGCCCTGATTTTTTATATTTTACTTAAGTTAAGGTGACCATACGTACTCTTTTTTAGAGGACAATCCTCTTTTTTAACTGGCTGTCCTCTATAAAATTTGTGCCCTCTTTTATCATCTTTTTTCATAATCTGTCATCTTTGTCCTCTTTATTTTTAAAAGCATGCCCAATAGGGTGGCAGCTAAATTTCAACTTTGGATTTTCAACATCTCCCGGGCGGAATATTGTGCCACATGGTCTAAAACTGATGTGGAAAAAATTTCAGCCAAATTGGATAACTTTTACCCCTGCCCCTTTGAGGTCAAAGTTCAAATGATAAAAAAAAATTTTCCGTACAAGCAAAAAATTTTTTTCGATTTTTTTTTTTTAATATTAGTAAGCTTTATAAGCTTATTAACAACAAAAAATTTCATTTCGATCGGACAAGATTTTCAGTTTCAAAAGTGACTCTAAAAAAAAAATTTGAGGCTTGTTAGGGGCTTACTCTTAAAAAATTTTTTTTTTTTAGTTTTGATAAGCACACATTAAAGATTTTTTGTTGCTCTTAATACCAGGTTTTTTAAATTTTGTTTAAAAATTTTTTTTCGACATCGCATTTTTGTTCTAAATTGGGGTAAAAACTGGAAAAATGCAGTTTTTGGCCCTATTTGAGAGCATGATTACTAGGGTGTCAGCTAAATTTCAACTTTTGATTTTCAACATCTCCCGGGCGGAATATTGTGCCACATGGTCTAAAACTGATGTGGAAAAAAATTTCAGCCAAATCGGATAACTTTTACCCCTGCCCCTTTGAGGTCAAAGTTCAAATGATAAAAAAAAAATTTCCATAAAAAAATCGAAAAAATTTTTTTTTGCTTGTATGGAAATTTTTTTTTTATCATTTGAACTTTGACCTCAAAGGGGCGGGGGTAAAAGTTATCCGATTTGGCTGAAATTTTTTCCACATCAGTTTTAGACCATGTGGCACAATATTCCGCCCGGGAGACATCAATATTAATACAAAAAAATTGCTCCATACATTTAGCTGCCACCCTAATGCCCATTATTTGCTTTTATTTTCATAACTTAAAATAAAAATTTTATTTCACGGTGATCAACGGTTTTTTCTGTGCAATCGTATGGAAAATGTTGTGCCATGCTTGTTCTGTTCATACTCCTACTGGACTCTCATACACTTGCAGTATAAAATTTTGAATAATTTTTTGCAATGATTATTAAAGTTTAGTTGTTTTTTTTTTGTAACTAATTTTACTTAAGTAAATGTAAATTTGTATACATCGTCGGCTTAATATGCAAACCTGCTTACTCCCTTTCAACAAATTTTACAGGAAAAACTTTTTATTTTTCCTATTTACTGCTTGAGAGGAGAACCAAAAATATAGTTGATTTGACACACTTCACGACTCAAATTGAAGAATAACTACATGCTGGTCGACGAGGCATATATTTCTATACCACACGGCATCAAATCACAATTTACTTAAAAAGTGGATTTCGAAGGTCTGAATATTAAGCCGACGATATGTAATTCTTTTTAAATTTTCTTTACATTTATTAATATGGGAATGTAAATTTGTCTGTAAAATATGTAAAAAAATCTTGAAGTCAAAAACTTTGTTTACTTTTTTTCTTTATGTCCTCTATTTTTATTTTCAAAATCTGGTCGCCTTACTTATTAAGTGCTATGTTTGTTAAATATAGTTATTTTAAGCTGTTTTTAAGTTTGTTTAGTTCATGTAAAAGACGTTTACATAGCGTTTACATTTGCCAGTACTGGCAAGACAGTAGCAATTCATTCAAACTTTTTCACTAATACATAAACACTTTTACAGCTATTTTGTTTTTGCATTGTTTTGCCAACTAATATGTATATGCTTACTGTCTTGCCAGTACTGGCAAATGTAAATGCTGTGTAAGCTGGACTTGGACAGCAACATACACGTTTGACTTATTTTTAAAAGTGAACTGTCTTAACTACTGTCTGGACGCCTACGTTACGAAGACAGTCAGTAGTGTTTTTGAAAACGAATATGTCGTCAGGTGATAATTGCTTTAGCCTATAAGCCATCAAGTCGGTTTTGAGAAAAACGATAAAAAATAGGTTTACAGTAAATTTTCTCAAAAACTACCCGATAGATTTTTTTTTAAACGCTCCTAATTGATTGCTACGTATGTTTTTAACAAAACTTTACATTTTCATGAATTTACATGCAATAAATCTAAAGTTTTAATGGTTTTTCTAAAATTACATTTTGTCGTTTTGTGCTCCATATCAAATTTTATTTCGTATTATGACGTTTTCTTTGACGTGGAGCAAAGTAAGTTAATGGCAAAAACAATGAATTTGATAGTTAATAGAGATTTTCAAGGAAAGGCTGGTATGTTTTAGAATGGTGATAATTGTTTAACTCATTCCTATAAGCCCCGAACTACAGATCCAACATAATATGGAAAGAAAATATATGTTAGATAGCGCAAATCAATATTTAACAATTAGTTTTGTTGTGGGCTCCATATTCACCTCAAGTTTCACATTGTGTCCAATAAATTTTAACTATTGTGACGTTTTATTTTGACCTACGTTGTTCATTATTCGAATGGCGCAAAGCAATAGTAAAGTATAATTTTGTTATGTTTGTATGCAAAATTTGCTCCATATACAAAAAATTGTAATACATATGGCAATATAATATTCAATAAACCTAAAAAATGTGGATGTAGACCAAAGTCGATACTAAATATAATCCATTAATTTTTTTCAAAAATGGAGTGTAGGCTTACTGTCTTGCCAGTACTGTCAAATGTAAACGTACTGTTAATGAATCAGAAGTAAAAGCAAAAAATTTTATTTGGCTAATGACAAATGAAGAAGTAGAAGAAATAGCAGTTTTTCTACTTTGACTGCAGTTTTTTAAACGCTGTTCTCAAGGCGAATTCTTTGGTTAAATTTTTTAAATTATTTTAATGTTGTTGCAGGAAATCGACTTTGATTTTGTTTTGCTGGCCAAGTATTCAGCCTTATTACGGTTCTCGTTCTCGCAAACGGTTAAAGTAACACACGAATTAATCGTTTACGAGATCGAGAACCGTAATAAGGCAGATTTTAATCACCCCTATCGTGAATAAAAATTCCTTGGGAGATTTTTCCCTTTTCCCATTTTTACAATTGAATTAACATAGGAAAAAGGGAAAAAACTCCCAAGGAATTTTTATTCACGATAGGGGTGAATATTTTCTCAAATAATATAATTCTTTTACTACACAGAAAAAATTAAAAATTTTCTCTAATCACCAATTTTATACCAAATTCATAGAATCAAGCAACCCGTTTGTTGATTTTGCACCTATTACCAAAATGATTATATTGATTACTAAAAATTGTATATTTTGAAGATTTTTTTTTCAATAAATGATATTTTTAATTTTAATTTAAAAATTATCAAAAAACTTTCCCGTTTCAAACAATGTGTTGATTGATTTTGACAATTTCCAACAACAATTACACAAGTTAAAATTATTTTATTTTAAATGAAATAATTTTTAGTTATTTGATTATTATTTTAATTCAAAATAAATTTCAAAACAAATAAAATGTTAATTAAATCAAAATTATATTTTTAATATTCGTTCAACAAAAAAAATAATTGATTCAATTATTACATTAATTAAGTTTAAATACTTTTTAAATAATTTTTTTAATTGATAAAAAATTACTAATAATTCTTTCTGTGTACATATTTTAAAATGTTTTTATTTTGTTTTACAATATGTTGATGATACAAATGAAACGAAAACAAATTGCCTGTAGATTTTGTATTATTGTGTTTGTTGTATTACCTTTTAGTAATTTCACCATTCGACCTTTATTTTTTTATGCCCTTTACCAAAGGTAAAAGAACATATATGTATATATAAGTTTGTCCTTCCATTTGTAATACATATATACAATGTTGATCTTAAACCTTATAAATTATATCGTCACCTAAAATGCAAAAGGCCGTAACTACACTTTATGGTTTTTTACAGGAGAAGGAATAAACGTTATAAATTAAAGACTACTTAAAACTTAATATCCAAATTTTAGATTCAAGCTTAGAAAACAAAGACGGATTTGTTTCTAAAAAATAAATTAATGGAAAAAAGTACTTTTTAAGAAATGTTAGTTACGGCCTTTTATACTCTATTTTTCTGAAACCAAAAAGCCGTAACTACAAGAATAAAATTGTACACAAAATAAAACAAATGGTTAAGATAAGAATATAGTGCTTTAAGGACGTAACTAAAAAAGTTTTTAGGCAAGTGATGTCTTTTTGTACCTATTTATTGTAAGTATTTTAAAACAAAACACAAAATTCCTCATAACTATTAAAAAAATTTATTTAATTTATAAATTTAATTCGAGAAAATAAAATTAAATTAAAGTGGTTAAGAAAAATAATAACGCAATAACACACATTAAAAAAGAATCAAAGGCAACTTTGTTTTGATTTTTTTCTTGTTTTTTTTTTTTTTTTTTGGAAAACTGTAGTTACGGCTTTTTGGTTTATGAAATTGTTAACGTTGCAGTTACGACCTTTTGTTTTTCGGAAATAAAGTCGTTATTTTTGGACGTATACATGTAAGATTTTCTGTGTAGATGTGTTTCGGTTAAGTACGTCATAATCAATCAAAAATTCAAATTTGAATTTTTGAGTAGTTACGGCCTTTTGCATTTTAGGTGACGATATATATATACTGGGTTCTTATGTGCATGTTGAAGTGTGTTTTCCGAAGACCCCAGAAATGATGTGGACTACTTTGTTATATATTTATGTAACATATCCTCCGTTAGTTTGCAATTGAAATTTAGCCAGATCGGTCCATAAAACCATGACTACCTCCAATATTACCCATAACTCCCTTGTTGTTTTTTCATATCTTTTTTCTTTATATCTGGAGAACAGCAAGAAGCAAAGCTTCCAAATTAGGTAAAAGGCATCATGGCTATCAATACACAACCTCTCGAAAAAATGGGTGGGATTGGAGAAGTTGGCGTGGCACCTCCCGCACAAAGACATAGATTTCTGTATATCTGGAGAAAGTTTTCAATAATAATAATATTGAAATATTGAAATAATAAATAATTTTTGTTATCAATACACAACATCCGACAAAATTTTGGATGAATTGGAGAAGTGGGTGTGGCCCAAAATAGACTTATTTACATATATCTAAAGAACAATGATACAAAGAAACCAAGATAACGCATTCAGGGAGACTACTCTCTATTGCGATGCGAAAGAAAATTGTAGCAAATCTAGCGATTGTTACTCTTCAATACGTTTGCGCATGTCTTTCGCATCTTTTAAATTTTTTTTAATTTCCTAAATCATCACTTTTTTTTATCTAAATTTTCCAATTTCAAATATTTTTACACACTTTGGCATTTCATTACTGTAAATCCGCGTCATCTTTAATTTTTATTGCCACTATCGCTTCATTTTTGGAAAATTTTGCGAATGTGATAGAGAGTACCAAGTTGGCATTTAGCTTTCGCATCGAAATTGTTTTCGCATCGCAATAGAGAGTAGACCCCCAGCTTTTAAAAATTAAATGTTTCTGCGCATGTACAAACGTCACATCAGAGTATAAAAACAAGCAAACAAACATGTTTATAATAAGCTGATCTAACGTCACATATTTGTGCTAAAGAACGGTATTTATATAACTTTCTATTATTGCACCATGGTGAAGGGTATAAAAGATTCGGCATAGTCGAATATAGCACTCATACTTATTTAAATTAATATTTATTTTATTTATTTATTAGAAGTCACACAAAGGCGTAACGAAATGTCGGTTTAAAGAAAAAATAACATTTTTTATTTTTTTTATAAAAAAAAAGACCTTAAGCTTAATTAAATAAAAATGACTGCATTTATAGGATGTCTTTTCAGACGTGTCTGTTTTATTCATTCTCTTTAAAACATGTTACCAAAAACCTTTTGTATTTTCACGATATTTTTCCAAACATGTCAGTTTCATGCCTAAATGTTTAATATGCATATTACGGTGCGTCAATTTTTTTGCCCATCAAGCGTATAGCAAAATCGTAATCTACGGAAAATTCTAAGAACTTTTCCTAAACAAACCATGGTTCTGAAGTCAAAATTGAGCTTCCGGTATTTGAAATAAAAATTTGGTGCTCAGGAAATCCAAAAAAAAATCTGCTACTTTTTTGGAAATATTGCAATTGGTGAATAGTTGACCTGAATCGCTGAAAGAGGGCTTGTTTAAAACAAAATTTTCTCAGCTTTCTATATCTGTGCTCATTTTAAAAATTATAAATAAGGTAGACGTTAATGTGGCTGTAGTTCTCTCCTCGACTTCTTATATACAAAAAATATATCCCATTCGCTTTTCATCACTTACTCAACTGGCGAATTTACTTACTACCGGCACAAAACGTTCCGTATGTTGAAAATAGCAATGTTGAAATAGTAGTGTATATAAAAAGCAATATGTATTTAGTGTTAGAAGGACTATCTTGGCACGTGCAAAAAATTTGAAAGGAAGGATCCGAGATTTCATAAATACCATCTAGAATTTGAATTTAGATTAAAAAGCATTAAATAAACTAATTACGCTATATTCTAGCCATTCTATATACGATACGATGAAATTGGACTATGGCGATGTTATATATGGAGGGTTCAAAGCTGAACCGAACCAAGTCATAAAATAAAATGCATATATGTATTTCAAAACTGGTGTGAAATTCTTCGCAAAGTTTAACTGTATCGAGTTCTGTAACGGACTAAATCAAAAAGTTTTTCGTTCCAAAGGTAAAGGTTTATTACCTTACTCAAACTCAAAATATTATCGAATTTTCATTTTTGACTTGGTTCGCTTCAGCTCTGAGCCCTCCATATATAAAACAAAAAGCGCTGTATTTTAGAGCTCAGCAAAACAATATTTTGTAGTTTTTTTTAAATGTTATTTAAGCGAACGAAGTCTTAATTCGCTATCGACGGACAGGCCCCAAGTTTTAAAACGACTTTCTTGGCATGTGAAAAAAATTGGGGGAAGAATGGCTTAGTGACGCCCAGAATTTGATGTCGCATTAAAAAGTCACCAAATCCAAAGTCAAGCCATGAACAACGATATGATGAAATCGGACTTTAAATGGCAGCGCTATATATAAAAAACAAAAAGAGGGCGTGGCAAACGAAAAGGGACGTTGCAAACGAAAGCGGGCGTGGTAAACGATTTGATCTTTCATTCTAGAGGGGGACGGGCACAACTTTTTATTTTTGTATGTTGGTCGATCCGCTCTAATATTCATACATATTGAAAATCATGAGCACTCATTTCGTGTCGTATTTGGAAAACCCTCTTTCTTCTCTAACCCGATCACCAACAAACAAAACAAACCTGTTTTTTAGACATGTCCGAAAATACATTGTATAAATGCCGCCTAGGAATTGTTTTACAAATTCACACATTACTGTTTTAGAGAACCAATGGCATTCTGAAACATTTGCGTTAGCAATAAAGTATTTAAAGCGTTGGTGGATGTATTTGGATTTTGTACAGATACTGTTGGAACCGTTAAATTGGGGAAGCCATTTAAAACTATTGGTAGATTCGTGGGATTTTCTGAAAAATTTGATGATTTAGAAGTTGTCTTGGAACAAGTCGTCTTATTTTTCGTTTTGAGTTTCTTCTTGGAAGAAACTACACTTTCAACAGGTGAATCTGAAGATTCATCTTCACTTTCTTCTAAAGATGTCTCGGAATCGCAATTAGTTTCATCACTTTCATCCTCATCACTGCTATCATTACTACTGTTTTCATATTTTGTTTTCTTTGTAATGTGTACTTTACGTTTTTTTGTTGATTTAGTTTTTGTATTACTTTTGTTTGCTTTAGAAAGTTTACGCTTAAGATTTTTTGATTTGTTACTGGCACCTATTGAGTTAGGTGAATCAACTTGCGGTTTGGGAACATTATCACTGGGATGTATTGTATTTTCTGTACAGAAATTATGAAATTGTTGCATGCAAAATTCCATAAACATTTGCAGCATTGTGTTTAAGTTAGCTGGTTGTGGGCAAGTGCGATAACTATGATAGGGCGCCGAACAATTTTTACAAATCATTTGACATTCAAATGATGTATGACCCTGGAATTAGAATACGTACAATAGTTAAACTTATATTTAATGAAATAGTGTTAAAATTTAAAAGTAATCTCACTTTTTTATCACAAATCATGCATTTTTCGGAACTCTTTTTTGAAGAATTTTTATGCTTTTTAATTAACACTTTTTTAGTTGGTTCTTCATTTTTAACATCTTCATCACTTTCATCTTCTAAAACGATTTTGTTTTCCAAATTTCCTATGCATACAACATCGTCTTCCGAGTTGTTTTTCTTTTTCGACAAATTAGGTGTTCCTTGTTTTTTTACAACTGGTTCCTGGTTCTTTGGAACTTCCTCGTCAGAAGATGAGGACGAGGATGATGGCGATGAAGAAGAATCAGGTGGAGCTTTAAATTTTTGACTTGGTTTTACTGGTGTTGAATTTACAGGTGTAATTTTAGGTTTAAGTTTAATATTAAGTGGTGATGATGGTGCTTTAGAAGTTGAAGTAATTTTCGTCTTAGCACCCACAGGTGATTTATCTTTGTCTGTTTCTTCTTCGCTTGAAGAAGATTCACTGGGCGAGGACGAACTTGAAGATGATGAACTTGAAGATGATTTTCTTTCTTGTTTAAGGTTTATTCCTAAATCAGTTTTCTGTTCTACTTTTACAGAAAAATTTGTTTCAAAAGGTATTTTTGGTGGTTCAGAAGCTTGAGGAAAAGTGGAAGTAGTAGACATTGAATCTTTTCTAGTTATAGCAACAGAATTTTCTTTATCGCTTTTCTCAAGTGTTGGTGGATTTTCTACCATCTCTACATTATCTTTAACAATTTCTTTATTATTATACGTTTGCGCCACTTTATTTTCATTTTTAAAATCGTTTTCAAAATTTAAATGCTGTCTTGGTATCACCAAAGGGTTGATGGGATTTTCTCTAAACCAGGGAACTATACCAGCATCTGTATGCCCATTGTTCTGAAAACTATTGTTTATATTACCATCGCTGTATTGCCAGTAATTGGACTGATTGTTAGAGCGTTCGTTATCAACAAATTTTGGAAACATTTTTTCGCCTCCACATTTTTTTTTTGCCTGTTTAAAATTTTCCTGTCTATTATTGCACCGACTTTGATAATGTGAACGGCCTCTACCACCACCATCATTATTTTTCCGATTTTTTCTCATATTGTTTGCTGTTAACTAATTAAAAATATTTTTTGTAAATAAAACACTGCACGTGTTATTTACAAAGCCCTGTCACAAATTATATGTCTGTGGCCCTGTAGTAATCAGGGTTGCCAGTGTTTGGGTTTTTGTTTGTCAAAATTTACATAACCCTGCGACCACACGGCCAAGTTGTTCCAAGGTATATTTAAACAAGGTAGACTCGTTGCTACTTGTATACTTGTACCATGAGTTGTTCTTGATAGTCTCTCATGCGCCCAATCAATACACGGTTCAATTCAGTTGTCAACTGAATTGAAAGATTTTAAATTTAACATTTTTAATTTTTCCAATTTTGTAATAGTTCTATTCCATCAATTTTAAATTTATTTTAAAATTTAATGATATACAAGAAAATTTTTAAAATACTTAACTACAAAAATTAATTTTGCCAGCTGATCAAGAGACTTGAGCACAACTTGAAAAAATCAAAATCTTTTGATTTTTCTTCAACCAACTCGACAACCGTCAAACTAATCAACTGACAAGGCCATACACGCTTTGATTTGGACAACAACCGACTCAGTTGACAATTGAATTGAATCGTGTATGGTCTGCTTTAAATATACTGCTTGTCAAAATTTACATAAATTGAAAGCTGTGACGTAGGCTGCATTCAATTTTTGAGCAATTTACTTTCAAAATGTCATCAAGAAAACAATTTGTAAAGACAAACGAAAAATTTGCTCACTAACCTTGAAATCAGCTGTTTACTTGAACGTAAATTTAAACACTCACTGGACAGAGAATTTTAAAGGCAAGTTATTATCAATTTTTAAAAGTATGAGTGTATTGATAAAAAAGTGTGATAGCCAAAACTTGATCGTGTAGCCCTCAAGTAAATTAAAAGCTGTGACGTAGGCTGCACTCAATTTGTAAGTCCCAATTTACAACGTTGAAATTGAAAGGCAGACATTTTTCTTATTCTCTTTTGAACTTGCCTAAACCTTTCACAATCGCGAAATTAATAGACAGACAGAAATTATTGTTTTCCTATTTTCGTTCTTTTCGCTGTTGACGAAGATGAACATTTAACAGGCATTGATACTACAATTACATTGGTGTGAGAAAAATTATATGAAGCAACAACATGAAAATGCCGAAAAGTGTAAAAGATAACCAAAAAATTTCCAGTACAAATAGTCATGTACTACACACTCTACCTCTACAACCCCTCACCATCAAACTTCGTCTGTCTGCCTTCTACTTGCCACATTGTAAAAGGGGACTAAGCAATTTACTTCCAAGAAGTCAACAACAGCACAATTTATAAAGACAAACTTGTACTCAGCTGTGAAATTGAAAGTAAAATTTCCAAACAAATGGAAAGGTAAAATTGAAAGCCATCTCGTGGTTAATTTAAAAAGTCTGAGTGTGTTAATAAAAAAGTGAGAATGTATTGCAAATTGAAGGGAATTCAAAAGCAAAACTTGATCGTGTGGCTGCTGTGTAACTGCCCGTCTATACCATGGTGGAATAAGCAGGTGGCATCGTTACAGCAACAAATACAACATTACAACAAAAATGGAAATTATATCACCGTTTACGTAAAAAATTACTTCAAACAAAAATCAAAGTGCCGCTGAACGTGATGAAATAAATAACTTTTTAGCCAATATTTATTTAATTATGGTCAATATCTTATTTATTTTAACTTAAAATTATCAAAAACTTTAATAAAATACAATAACCACAGTACAAAACGTGGACTTTTTGTAAACATAGACAAAACTTTGACATTAGACTAGACAACTATGCAAGAGCAAAAAATCGTAATCTGGCGTAATGCTGCCACCTTTATTATTTCATCACGGTCTATACCAGAGATAAATATTGCGGATTTTTACGAAATTTTTATCCCCAATTACAAAAAATCCCCAATTTGGGGATAAATCCCCAAAACTGGGAACACTGATGTCAGATATCCTCATCAGAATTTCGCTGTTGAAATTTAGCCAGCTTGTTCCATAAATAGCTGAGACATGAGCAAAAAAAAATATGTATTTTAATTTTTAATATTAAAGTTTATTTTCCATAAAAAATTTTTGAAAAAAGTACCAAAATGTTGAAAAAATACTCTTTTGCTTGGTGGTCAGTGCCATGTAAATTTTTCAATTTTCCATCACTGATCTATAATAATGAGCATTCGAATTGCCATATTTTTCTAAAAATACATTAGCTCTGTTTCTTTACTTTTTGGGAAAAGTTCGTGGAAATGAGAGCAATCTAAATTTCTCTCATAAAGAGACAAGTAGGTAGGTAGAAAGGCCGGCGTGAAGTCTCCTTCACACCTTTACCCAGATACCAATATGGTCCATTGTGACGCCTTAATTAGAGATAGCTATGAAGGTAGAAAATAGGTGAAATAAACAGTGAAAGCACAAGACAGATCAAAAAGATAGGTAGAAAAGAAAGGAAAGAAGAGAAGGTAAAAGAAGGTAAATTACCAACCCCGAGAGAAATCCCACTCAAACCAATTTCACCCTACGTGCGGTTAACACCCAGTCTACCCTCGCGCAGCCAGGCCATCCCCATTACGAATCCTATCAGATTCTCGAGTCCGCAACTCGAGACATCCCCTAATTCGCACAGGAATCTACTGCCCAGCCACCTCAGCCTGCTACCCTGCAACCTGGGACAGTAGCACAGAAAGTGCTCAACTGTCTCCAACTCCTCAGGGTCCTCGCACAATATATCCGACCAGTCGGATCCCATCCTCACCGCCATCCTGCCTATCATACAGTGGCCCGTGATCATTCCTATCATGGTCCTAACGCAGACCCTGCTCCTGCCCAGCAGCGACACCGAATCGGACTTCCTAAGCTACGGCCACAGTGTCCGCGATACCCGACAGTCCGTTCGGCCCCCCAGGCCCGATTGGTCGCGCCTAGTATCCACTCCTTAATCCTACGAAAATAGAAGCCCAATGGAGGCCTAACCGCCTCCACACAGTCAGGATCCTCCATCTCTGAGCCCTGTTTTGCCAACTCATCAGCAACCTCATTGCCGCCTATGTCGCAATGACCCGGCACCCAGCACAACCTTAGCAAATACTCCCCTAAGGCTCCCTTCAGAGCCCTCTTACACTCATCAACCAGCCTGGAGTTCACATAACAGCCCCTGACGGCCATAAGAGCCGCCAGGCAGTCCACATATATAGTGACCTCCGAGCCCCTATCAATGTTGTCCCTCATCAGTTCCACGGCCCTCCAGACCCCCAGAACCTCCGCCTGAAAAACACTGCAGTCGTCAGGAAGCCTATATGACCTTCTTATGTTCAGATCCTCAATGTAGACCCCTGCACCCGTGCCCCTCATCATCTATCAGAAAATAGCAAATCCACCAAATAATCTGCTCCTGCCCGACCAGCTCTCCCTAGAGGGCATTATTACCTCTGGCAACCGACCAAAATCCACTCTGGTGCTCACTTAATCAGTGGAGCCCGGCGGTCCCAGGCAATAGCCACCAGCCTCAATCTCACCCAGGATCCGTGAGTGACCCTGAGTGTCATTCCTCGTCAGTCCTAACTCCCTCAGTCTAAGAATGCTCCTGGCCGCAATTCGCATCACATACTGCTCAATAGGCAGAAGATGTAGAATGACATCCAGGGCAGCCTGAGGAGTACTTCTCATGGCACCTGTCATGCCAATTGAAGCACACCTCTGAGCCTTAGAAAGAAGGTTCCTACGACTTGCCAATCTCAATGTCTCCCACCAAACACAACATCCATACGTAAGAATGGGTCGAACCACCGAAGTGTACAGCCATCCCACCACTGACGTCCGGAGTCCCCAGCTCCTACCTATCGATGATCTGCAAGCATAGTAGGCATTGATACCCTTTTTGAGTCTCTCCTGAGTATTCCTACCCCATGACAGCTTGCTGTCCAGAAAAACCCCAAGATACTTAGCGCTATCAGATAGTCCAAGCTCCACTCCTCCCAGTACCGGCAGTCTAAACTCCTCCACCTTGTACCTCCTAGTGAAAAGGACCAACTCCGTCTTCTCCGGATTAATTCCCAGTCCCTTGTCACTTGCCCATGCCACCAGTTCGCCCAGCGCCCCTTGCATGATGTCGCTAATTGTCGGCAGAAATTTTGCCGACACCAATATCACCACATCATCCGCGTAGGCCACGACCTTCTGACCCATTCTGTCAAAACGTCTCAGAACGACATTGACGGCCAAGAGTCACAATAAGGGAGAGAGAACTCCCCCCTGTGGGGTCCCCCTAGTCACCGAGACACAGAGACAAGTAAAAAGTAAGTAAAAATATTTATTAAGACTTTTTTTTTCTTTCAATAACAAAGAATGTGATAGGTACAATGCAAAAAAACTTAGAACTATGTTGTGTTGTTCTAATGCACATTGAATGAATAAGCGGCTTGCAGAAGAGGAAAGGTTAACAACAATGCTTGCTCCCGGCATTTACAGTGACGTTCAGAGTTGTATCTGTTAACTACTTAAAATTACATAACAATTGAGACCAAAGGTAATAAATAAATAAACTAACTAACCAAATAATAATACAAATCTTATATTATCTTATTTCACGAATTATCAAAGAGATGTTTGGAGCAATTATGAACAATAAACAGTAAAACGAGCGTTCCAAAAAAGAACATACTGTAAAAAACCGAATCATTGCGTTAAACGAACAACTATGTATAAATAATTAATTAAATATATATATATATATATATATATATATATATATATATATATATATATATATATATATATATTAATTAATTAAATTAAGTTAAGCGAATAGTACAAGAAAAGCACTCAAAAAAAATTACAAAAAACAGTACAATACATGGGTTAAAGTAATTCAAATTCCCTTGGGAATAAAATATAAGGGATAAGTATAAAACAAACTATCCTCTATGATATCCGGCATGCGTTCCCTGGTAAAAGTTCGGTAGGGTATATACATCTGTTTCATTTCCCATGTCCTCACATAAAACGCCCACTGGTGAAAGATAAGGAAATGCTGACCAATTAACATTCCTTTCAGATTCATAAATCTCGTTCATGAAGATGTTGTCGTGATGTTCAAGTTTTTCCACAAACTTTCTCTGTAACAGGAGTGCATA
The DNA here is from genome assembly GCA_930367215.1 of Pollenia angustigena. Classification (NCBI taxonomy): domain Eukaryota; kingdom Metazoa; phylum Arthropoda; class Insecta; order Diptera; family Polleniidae; genus Pollenia; species Pollenia angustigena. Next base: position 177,954,103 of record OV884057.1, on the reverse strand, counting down.
TTTGCATAGGGGCACTGTGTCTGAAATTTTGTAGATGTATGTGTTGGAGAATTTTTTTGTATAATTTTCAAAATTTTTAATCCAAATTTTTAATATTTTTAATTAGGCTTAAGTTCATGAAATTTAATTTTTCCTTAAATTATTTTTATGAAGAAAGGAATTTTACAACATGAAAATTAATTAAAATTGTTATTGATAATCTTTCATTCTTGACGAGGCTGGGGCTCGAACCCCGGCCGGCAGGTTACCATGACATGTTTCGATTGCAACCACTCAATCTCCTCAGATGGATTTGCCGTCTTACACTCGCAGCCATCGACGACTGCTGACGTCAATAGTCAAACATCAATCCTTAAACCAAATTGTATTCTAACATTTGGTAGATCGAAATTTGCTTTCCTGAATGATTATCCATTTTAATTGATTTTACATGTATTTTCCTTACTTCTGTTTTTTCGTACTTTCGTCAAGAATTTTTCTTGAAGTCCAAGTACATTTTTTGTTTTTTCATTTTGTCTTTTTCTTTTCTGTTGACCTTTTTCAGCACAACTTAAAGGACAAATGTACACATAGAGCTCGTGCCTTAGCTTTAACAATAATTAGTATTGTGGTTATTTTGTTGAACTATTTATGGTTTTTAATCCATATTTTTAATTAGGCTTAAGTTCATGAAATTTAATTTTTCATTAAATTATTTTTATGAAGAAAGGAATTTTACAACATGAAAATTAATTAAAATTGTTATTGATAATCTTTCATTCTTGACGTGGCTGGGGCTCGAACCCCGGCCGGCAGGTTACCATGACATGTTTCGATTGCAAACACTCAACCTCCTCAGATGGATTTGCCGTCTTACACTCGCACCCATCGACGACTGCTGACGTCAATAGTCAAACATCAATCCCTAAACCAAATTGTATTCTAACATTTGGTAGATCGAATTTTGCTTTCCTGAATGATTATCCATTTTAATTGATTTTACATGTTTACATTTTCAAAATTTTTATTGATGCATTTTCTCAGTATCCTTCTTTCGAAGATTTCCAATTCTTTAGCCACTATTGGTGAAATAGTGAACCAGATCGGAAAAGCATACACCAGGGTTGATCTTATAGTGACTTTGTATAATAGAAGTTTAGTGTTCTGGGGGAGGTAACTGCTGTTAATCTACCTGGAGAGCATACCCGATATGCGTTTGGCTTTATCAAGGAGAAGTCTGCCATGAGCATTAAACTTTAATAGATTATTAAAATTTACCCCAAGGTACTTGATCTTAGACTTAAAGGGAATCTCGATACCATCGAGGGACAACAGCAGGAGATAACTCTAGCATTTCTAATACATAAAGCCTCAGATTTTTCAGCGTTTATCTTAATTCCCCACCTTTTGTAAAAAGCATTAATGTAACCCAGATGAAAAGCAACATTGTGCAACGCTTGGATTGGGGATTCATCGTGTGAGTAGATCATGCAGTCATCTGCGTACAGTATGGCTTTTGAGTTAACAGCTGTATGGGGGAAATCGTGTAAAAACATGTTAAATAATAATGGCGCCAGCACGCTTCCTTGGGGAACTCCACTTTCCAATGTGCCAAAATTAGATGTTGATCCATTAATCTCAACGTTGAATTTGCGGCCGGAAAAGTAACTCTGGAGAATTATTACTATGAACGGGTCAGTTCCAAGATTGATAAGTTTGTATAGGATTCCTTTTTGATAAGCGGAATCAAAAGCCTTTTAGATGTCCAATGAAATAGCCACGGTACATGTTCTATTTCTCAAATTATTTACAATGTCACTGTGAAATGTTAAAAGTGCGTGTTGTGTGGAGTGGAAACGTTTGAAACCAAATTGTGATTCAGATACTGGGTCGAATACAAATTCATTTTGAAGTTTTACTTTCAATACTTGTTCGAATATTTTCCCGATATTAGATAGCAATGATATTGGGCGGAAATCTTCTATTTTACAGCTGTTCTCTTTCTTTTTAAGGGGTATTATTTTGGCCGATTTCCATATTGTGGGAAAGTATCCATTATTTAGACAATTGTTAAAGATTATAGTGTTATAATCTCATAAGGAGACAAAATTACACAAAAGTACGGGAACAGAAAAAAACCATATTTTAAGCACAAAATAAAAAGTCATTGTTTTGACAGTCCTTACAAAACGATAAAATTTTATGCCACTTTTGAAAAATTGTATATTGTCTGTAGAAATAAACTAATTTTACCAAAAATTAATCAAAACAAACACTTTTACAATAACAACATTCAGCAAAAGTTGAGAAATTTTGGTTTTTTACGCAAAAATCTTATTAATGTCATTCTTTAATATTTTTAATTTATTTCTTACGCCGTTACTTTTGTAAAAAAAAAATAATATTTTGTTAATTTTATCTTAAATTCAAATTTAATTCTTTGCTTTTTAAATCTTATTAAATTTTCAATATTAATAATCTTTTACACTGAAATTTTGAATAATATAAATATAACTCTACTTGAGTTTTGTTAATTTTAACTTGAATTCAAATTCAATATGCGTATGGGTATCGATATCGTCGATATTAAATTGAGTGTATCGGTATCGAATCAGTAAAAAGGCGTATCGTTAAGTCCCTACTAATTTTATATATAATATATTTATAGTTTATATAGATGAATTTTTAAACCAAACTAAGTATTTAAAACATCAATAACAAATTAGTTTTTTATTTTTTTTTTTTTTTTTTTTTTTTTGTAAAAAAGAACAAAACAGTTTCTGGTGGTTAAATTTTACGCGAAACCGTTTTATCAATTTCCGGTTCTATTAATTAATCAAGTAACTAGTACTGAACTCATCTGGCATCCCTTTATATATCAACAGGAATATTTTTAGTTTCGTTTTCTCTCGTAAAAGGCGCCGGTTGTCCGTTTGCTCTTAATAATTTTTGTTTTTAATTGTTTAAAGTTAAAAAGTGTTATTAAATTTAGTATTAAAATATTCAGCAATGCATAAGCTGTAAAATAGATAAAGAATAAGTTCATTTTTTTTAGCAATAATAATATTAAAAGTACCAAAATGTTATTGTGCAAAATGCAATGCTGCAGTGTTTTTAGTGCAAATGAGAAAAAAAAATTTGTATAATGGCGGTCGTTAGTTAAAGTTTAGCAAATTTATTTGAATACAAGTTGATAATGAAATCAAAAAATAATAATAATTTGTGTTTTTGTATTTTCAAATCACATACAAACTTTTTTTTTATATCGGTTTTTAAATCAAATTTTATTCAAAAAAGTTGATGAATGTTGAAAAAGGAAAAGAAAAAAGTATGTATCTATGTACATACGTTCAAATCCATTGATGGCGGCCTTTAGTAAATGTTAAACAAATTATATAAAATCTTGGCAAAAGTGCACTTTAAAAAAAAAATTGGACCCCCTCTGGAATAAAAAAATCAAAATTAAAATTTAAGGGGGCTGAGGCCCCTGGGACCCCATGGATCAAAAAAAGCGGCCCGCCCACTTAGTGGTATGTGTGGGTACTCAAATTAAAGGTAATTGTGTAAAAAATACGAAATTAATAAAATTTAGGTCGAGCGGGACTTCTGGGTCCCTCTGGGGGGTAAAATATAGCCCCTCGCACCCTTATAACTATCTGTGGGTACTCGAACGAAAGGTATTTTGCTTACGATTGTATTGTTTAAGGGAATAGCAACGTAGACAAACAATTTGTTATAAAAATCGCGGGATTTTTTTTATATTTTTGTAACTAAAGCTTTTTTGTATAGCCGGCCTTCGGCCGGGCGCAAAGATTTTTTCCTCTATGGTATAACAAAGACCGGCTTCGCTAACTAAAGCTTTTCTGTATAGACGGCCTTCGGCCGGGCGCAAGGATTTTCTCCTCTATGGTATAACAAAGACCGGCTTCGCTAACTAAAGCTTTTCTCTATAGCCGGCCTTCGGCCGGGCGCAAGGATTTTCTCCTCTATTGTATAACAAAGACCGGCTTCGCTAACTAAAACTTCTCTGAATATAAAAGATACATAAATTAACCTAGAGAGGAAAATATTAAACGAATACAAAAACAAAATACATATTTGCAATCGTGAGCAAATTACCTTTAATTTGAGTACCCACACAGATATACATAAGTGTTATGGGGGGGCACTTTTTTTGCCCCAGAGGGCCCTAGAAGAGCCGCCGACCGAAAATTTTATTATTTTTGTTTTTGTTGCACAATTACCTTTAATTTGAGTACCCACACATACCATTTAGTGGGCGGGGCGGTTTTTTGGACCCAGGGGTTCCCACGGGCCTCAGCCCCCTTAAATATTAATTTTGGTATTTTTTTTTTTTAATTCTGGATCGGATGGCATATTTTTTATATTTTTTTTTCGTACGCCCCGTAAAGTGCACTTCAGCCAAAATCTTTTTTGTTAATAAATAATTCATGTGTGTTGGGTAAATGTAAAGTGTTTGTTTTCATGTTTATGTAATTTTTATGTGTTAAAAAGCTAAAGAAAAGGAAATGTGAAAACTACACAAGTTAGAGTGCTATATTCGGCTGTGCCGAATCTTTGATACCCTCCACCGACAGTTCGAATGTTTAAGGAGTAATATCTGTATGATGTTATTATTATCTTAAACTGTGACGATTTGTTATTAATTATGGATTTAGGCGACTAAACTGTTTTCCGGTAGTAGGGTTTGTATGGGGCCTAGGGTAAATTATGGACCGATCTTCACGAAATTTCACAGTCTTTTTTCCAGTTCTATAAAACTTTGATGTACCAAATTTTGTTATGATAGCATTATTTTTTACGTTTTTAGGCGTACTAAGTTGTTTTCCGGAAGTAGGTTTTATATGGGGCCTTTGGTAAATTATGGACCGATCTTCACGAAACTTAACAGTTTAATTTCTAGTCCTATGTAACTGTGACTTGCCAAAATTTGTAATGATAGCATTGTTAGTTAGGGTTTTAGGCTTAATATACTGATTTCCGGGAGTAGGGCTTATATGGGGCCTAGGGTAAATTATTGACGGATCTTCACGAAATTTCACAGCGTGATTTCCAGTTGAATAAAACGAATTGTTGCGAAATCTTATATCATTCTGTGCATTTTTCCACCATTTATGTTAGTTTTTGTAACAAAATTATCAATTTTTTTTAGTTGGTGGTTCCACATTTTGATTCATAGCTCAGATTCTATTGAACCGATTTTGCTGAATTTCAATCCCAAACTACTTAGGATAACTACAAGCAATTTGAAACCAAGTTTGTTGATTTCTTTTGAGTTTTTCGAAAGTGAGCGTGTTTTCAACAGACGGACAGACGGACAGACAGACGGACATGGCTAAATCGACTTAAAATTACTCAAGGACCCAGAATATATATACTTTATAGGGTCTGAGATGAATAGTAAAAAAGTTTCACACGGAATGACAAACTGAATATACCCTCTTCACAATTAATTGTGGTGGAGGGTATAATGAAAAGCGGTACTTGTTAATAGCGAGCGTTCGTGAATGCAGATATAATTGAATACTTACATTTTGTAATTGTTTTATCGTTTTCTAATATCTAAAATCATGGCTTATTTACATAAATAAATTGTTCCTTCTATACTTAATATATTAAAAAGGTCTGCTTTTTAAATTGGATTTAAAAAAAAATATTTCAATTGAGTTATGATCAACTCCTCAAGGAAAGCCAAATTTTAGTTGCTGCTCATTACTTTCCCAAAGTGTCAAGTTACAACAAAATGGTAAGTAAATTTACTACTAGTTTTAATAATATGTAAATGCTTAATAAAAAAAAAAAAAAAAATATGTCAGTTATCCAAAAATATTTTAAACTAGTTTTACCCAAAAATCCCTTGTTGTTGTTTTTTTTATTTGTTTTTCTGTATTTCTGGAGAACGGCAAGAGCCAAAGTTTCAAAATAAGCTCCAATCATCATGGTTATCAATACACAACCTCTCTAAAAAAAATAGTCGGGTTTGGAAAAGTGGGCGTGGTATCTTCATAACAGAAAACATCAAAAATCGGTTCAGATACAACAAAGTTATGACCAAAAAATTAATTTTTTTTAAGTTCCCATTTTCGGGAACCGTAGGTAAAGTAAATGGTTAATTTATTTCTAAAGAAGTCGGTATATAAATCAGTCAAATCGGTTAAAAAATAGCTGAGTTATGACCAAAATACTGAAATCCCAAAAATTACTCTTTTGAATCCCTTCACCGAAGATAAGAGGGTATATATAACTTTGTCATTCCGTTTGTAAAATCCACAATATTGATCCTACACCCTATAAAGTATATATATTCTGGGACCTTATGAAAAGAAAGTGGATTGTACAATGTCCCTCTCTTCTATTTTTATATTTTTGACCGGCTCATTTTGTCCGGAAAACGATTTACTTTCAGAATACATACAGTTTATACCGTGCAAAAGCTTGTGTTCCATGGGATAAATCAGCAACGCTTTTTACTGACCATTTTGGATGCACCCAAATATCTCGGGAACTAACCGAACGATTTTTTGCACGCATCGCTCATTTTGTCCGGAAAACGATTTACTTTCAGAATATATACAGTTTATAGCGTGCAAAAGCCTGTGTTCCATGGGATAAATCAGCAACGCTTTTTACTGACCATTTTGGATGCACCCAAATATCTCTGGAACTAACCGAACAATTTTTTGCACGCATCGCTTATTTTGTGCAGAAAAAGATTTATTTTCAGAATACATACAGTTTATACCGTGCAAAAGCCTGTGTTCCATGGGATAAATCAGCAACGCTTTTTACTGACCATTTTGAATGCACCCATATATTTATTTTATTTATTTATATTATTTATTTATTATTAATATCAATACAAAGAATAATATCTGGAACTAACCGAACGATTTTTTGCACGCATCGTTTTTTTTGTTCCTAAATCTGTATTTTTTAATTTGTGTTAACTATTTTTTGTATTTTAATTAAAAGTATTAGTTATTTTTACTTCCCCTTTTTAAATTCCTAAAGTCGACGCTACCTTTTTTTTACTTTGGAAATCCCCATAAATTCCTAAATTCGACGCTAACTTTTTGTTCTTATTCTGAAAAACACCATAATTTGGGTATTTTGTTTTCCCGGTTTTTAAATTCCCAAATTCGACGCTATCTTTGCCCACGTAAAAATTTCTACTCAGACAAGAACTGTCACTTTTCGCTCTCAATTTATGTTCTCATTTACTGCATTTTGTGTAATCATACGCAATTTCGTAAAATGCAGTAAAGTTTAGTAAAAATAGTAAAAACTTTTGTGTTCTCGAACGCAACTGTTATACGGGTACTACAATATATGTTAACTATTTTTGAAATCAAAATTGAAGTTTATTTTATGTAACAAAATTGTTATTTTGTTTTATTTGTTAAAAAAATAATTTTGTTTATTGATTTTATTGCCTTTAAAAAAATATTAAAGGTACGATTAATTCTGCTACTCGATTTGTTATTTTATTTATTTATTTACTGCCTGTTTAACGATATCGAACGTCATCGTTCGCATAGAAAATTACATTTAAAACAAAAACAAAAATCGAACATTGTTCGAAGTTTGTTTTTGTTTTTAATGTTATTTTCTATGCGAACGATGACGTTCGAAATCCATGAACAGGCTGTTAATAAAAGTAATATACAAAAGCCTATCATTAGCGAATACAAAATAAATTAATAACCACTTTTCAAATAAATGCATATCACTAACACTCAAAATTAAAAAGCAAGCAGGCCTGCCATTTTTGCCGATTTATCGGCATTTTGCCGGCTTATCGGCATTTTGCCGATTTTTTGCCCCTAAATTATCAAAGTGCCGATTTGCCGATTTTTGCTCCAAAAATGCCGATTTTTTGACTAACACGTAAAAGGCGATTACTTTTTGTTTGTTTGATAATAATACACTAACTTTAAGCGATACTGAAACAGTCAGTTGTAACATTGAAAAGAGACAACTGTTATTAAGTCAGCGCTTCTATTAAATGCAGTGTTTGTAATATGTGTTGGGTTAATACATTTTTATTTGAAAAATATTCCACTATGAAGAATTAAAGGCCAAAGTTAAAAAAGAAATAGTTTTTAAACCTAAAATAATTCAGTAAAAATTTCTTTTTCTATTAGGAAAATTTAAAACACTTTATATTTGTGTTTGAAAATGGATAGATAAATACTTACAAAAGAATAAAGGTAAGATAAATTTATATTCACTATCAATGAATATAATTTAAATAATAATTACTTTGATAATTCCATAATTTGTTTTTTTAAAGATTATAACGCAATTGAGGACGAGTTAGTACATAAATTAAAAAGCCAATTCGTATGTAAGGAAAATTAAATAAATTTGCAAACTTTTTGGCAAAAAAATTTCAAATTTTATTTTTGCAAGTTATTCGTTTTTTAAAGATTATTTAAAAATTAATAATTTAAACTGTTTTGATATTAATATAAAAACGGATTTAATAAAAATGTCAAACTCAAATTATTTGTATATGGAATATACTTAATTATAAGAAAGTTAAGAAAAGCTTTATATTTAACTACAATTTCTTTGTAAAACGTTTATTTTGATTGATTCTTTTGAAATTTCATAAGTTATAATTAGATAATTATGAATTGTTCTTATTTGTAAGTAACCGAACCCGAGTTAAGAGTGATGCTTTTTAATTAATTAAAGGGGTTTTAAATGTTTAAAAGCGATATAGATGCATTTTAAATTCACTGCATTAATATCACTTCTGAAATTGACAATTTCATTACTATTGCCGAACTACTTTTGTTTAGCATATTAAAAGTTATTTTAGTATACATTTGTTCCCCTACTTATAATTGACATTCAAATATCAGAACTCTAAAAGTACTAGAAATGTGGAATATATGCAGTTAAAAGTAGTAGAAAATTAACAACATTTTTCCAATGACATGCTAATGTTAAATTCATAGCTTTTTCACCCGAATTTGAAGTACTTCGGGTTTGCGAGTTGTGGTGATTTAATAACATCTTTTTCAACGCTTTTTTTTGCTGGCTAGTGATTTATAAATTTTGGGCAAGAACATTTTAGTTTGGGAACTATGAAGCCCATACGTCCATAGAAATCTTTAGGGCTTTCATTAAATATTATATTTTTTGATATCGAAGTAATATAGAAGATATTTTGAGAAAATTCGATTTAAAAAACTCATTGAAAAAAAAGGATTTCTTCTAAATGAGTTCTTAATAGAATAGTTATTAAAATAATGTTGGAACAGCTTTTAAAAGATATTCTTAAGCACTTATATACATACTTTGTTTAAAAATTATCATAATCTAAAAACATCCTAAGTTCCATTAGTTTTGGTACTAAATACTTATTTTTTTTGTTCTTTAATATATGAAACTTTATAATAATACTTTTTTTTGATTTTGATAAATAGTAGATTTTGCTTTAATGCCGCTGTTAGCAAATTTTTAATTTCCGCTAATTTAGTAATTTTTAACGAATTTTTGTTATAAATATTTCCAAATTTGTTATTTTCCGAAATTTTGTTTTTTTTTAAACACATTTAGGCCCGTTTTCACAACTTACCGATATCTAAAATTAGACTTTAACCGGCCTTTAAAAAAGTGTTCCACTTTTAAGACTACTTAAACCTAAAGTGAGCGATAAAGTAAATTAAGTAAGGTTCATCCTACCTGGTAGGTAAACGTAAAGTTGTAATAACGAAACACTTTTTATGCGGCCGATAAAATCCTACCTCAAGCTATCGTTAAGTTGTGAAAACGGGCCTTAGCGATTTCAAATAAATGTAGTGTTTGTTTAAAATTTAGAATTTTTCGCGAATTTTAGTCATGTTCGCGCTATAGGCGTTTTTTCTGTGATTCTTTACAGCTTTCACGTTTTTCTTATAAAAATTAGACTTTGCTACAATGCTGCGGTAAGCAAATTGATGATCTTTAGTTCAACTAGTCTTCTCGAACAAAAACTTCGAAACACACAAAAATATGCGTATTTGAGAACACCAATCTGTGAATAATCGGATTAAAAATTTTTTTCGTTTTCAATTAGTCGAAACCTTGAACATACCTGAATAAATTCTTTTCAATTAATTTTACTTAGTTCTGTTTTAATTAACGTACTAATATCTTAACCAAAATAAGGCACAAATGGCCAAATTTTTAACATTTTACTGAAATTCTTAAAATTTTTAGTTCAAAAATAATATTTTTTGATACAAAAACGTAAATTTTTTGATACAAAAACGTACATTTTTGTTTCAAATATAATTTTTATTGCCTAATTACCGTTTCTTTTTAAAATAAAATTGAATATTAAGTTAAAATGCTTAAACTCGAGGTCAGTTGTATGTAAATTTTTTTCTTTGTTTTCTGATGCTGAAACGTGTAGAGATATTACTCCTTTATTGTGGTTAATGTAAATTTTAATTAAACATTGCTTGATGATGATATTCAAAGAATATCGAAATATCGGAAACAAAAAAAGAAAAATTTTACATACAACTGACCTCGAGCTTAAGCATTTTAACTTAATCTTGAATTTTAGAGGTCGAATAAAAATACAACTAAGAAAAATTGAATATTTTTGTTAAAAAAAGTTGCAATTTTAAAATAAAAACGCAAAATTTTGTTCGGTGTACATATGTATTAATATTTAGTTAATTGATCTTTTTTTTAGTTTTTTCTTAACTTCATATTTTTAACAACACTTTCGAGAGAGTCGCCGAAAGCTAATACAGTAGTTTTAGTTATAATACTACGCATTACGTTATTTTGTTTATAGTTCAACTTTTTGCTATCAAAGTTGTCCAAAACGTCCTTTGAGATAAGTTGTTTCACACCTGCTTTAAGTTCAAAGTTTGACATATTTTTCTTAAAATCTGTTTTGGATAGTGTATCATGTTTGTATTCAATATTTTTTTTTTCTAAATATTTTCCTTTTTGGCCTTTAATTTTATTTTTTAAATTTTTCTTGGTAGTATTATTGTTATCTTCTTCCTCACTAAAATCTTCCCATTTGGTACTTTCTTGTTTCTTTTGTTCAATTAAAGATTTTCTGTAATTAATTTCACGTTGTTTGAGGGCGTTCTTTGCCTCACTACTGTCCATGTTAGCATGCAGAGATGCTTGTTTCTCTTCACGTTCTTTAAAAACAATTTCGTCCTTGTATTTATTCCATGGTGTAGCATTTTCAGGTTTAGCGCCCTGCGCAATTTGATTAAATTTGTAATTGTCGTTTTTAATATTTATGTTTCCCTTTCGATTCCCGAACTTTTTGTTAAATGGTTTATGGACACCTCCCTGATGTTTGTTAAAAAATTTTTTGTCACCACCTCTGCCTCCAAATTTTTTGGGTTGGAATTTTGTTTTACCCCAATCTTCAACACTTTGTTGAACATTCGTCGAAGGTTTGCCACGAAATGGATTATTTTCCATTATTTTTCTTGTTTATATTTAATTTGTTTTCTCATAAACGTGCACTTGGAAAATGTAGATATGGGAAAATTGAAAAATATATCGATACATATCGTATCGGTATTTTTTAAGAATATCGATACTTATTACTTACAAATATCGATATATCGAACGTATTTTGCTGAAGTTGTTGTTACTAGTTCCTACCCAGCGTTGCCAGAATATTTGGAAGGAAAATCTTCATTTGGCGAAAAAAAATTATTAACAGAAAAATTCTGAAATTTTTTATAACAAGGGCAAAAAGGTAAAAGTTATTAATTTATAGAAACTGGGAATTATTTCCTTCCGAAGGTTACTTAATATTATTATATATATAATATATTCGAAAAATAATGTTATTAATTTATTACAAAGAACAAATCTAGTTTACCGACGCACAGTGTTGGGCAAAATACATGGTTTGCGGTATTTAAAATACAAAATACTTGCTGTAGCCCGTTTCTGTATTTCTCACATCGTAAAACTTTTCGCATGAAACGTGTGAATTGCAACAAAAATAGTGTGAAATGAAACAAAAAATGGTTTTTCTCACACAAGTGCAAGGCGAATTTAACTACAGGTGGTGTCGAAACTACAACAATCCAATAACAACAGAAACAACACAGGGTGTCTTCCATTGCATTGTTAGTACCATTAGCTCGAAATGTCAATCATTATTAGCAAAACACTAACAAATCAAAACAAATAAGCTCGAACTGTCAAAACCAGATGCCGTTTCGACACCACCTGTAGTTAATTCGCCTTGCACAAGTGTTTCTGTATCTTTTTTTGCGAGAATTATCTGTCATTTAAATAATTTTCCAGCAATTATTGGAAGGATGCGAGAAAAAGTGTTTCTATAACAATATTTTGCGAAAAGTTTCTTTCAAGAACTGTCAAAATAAGTCACATTTGAAATTGGTGGCGAGAAAAACAAAATGTAGATATTTTGAATTTAAAATATGTTTATATACAATTTTTTTTAAATAAATAAAAAAATAGAAGGAATATAAAAGATGAATGCATAATTTATATGATGAAAATAAACAAAAAACAATTGTTATATTTTGTTCAAGGTATATTTATAGCAGGTAGTCTCGGAAAGCCAGCTGGTTATTTTTTATTTGCTTGTTTTGCGATACAAACTGTCAAAGTTGTATAGTAAACAAGTAAACAAGTTTTTTGTTTTTATCTTTTGTCTCTTTTCAACCCCTTTGCTGTTTGACTGTTCGTATCATAAAACAACAATAAAAAGCCCTGTTGTTTATTTTATTGTACAATTGTTGTAATCTCGCGGCTACCTGCTATAAATATACCTTGATTTTGTTATTTATGGCGATTTCTTTTCTAAGTGCTGGTTCACACAGGTCAAGTTTACTTGAACAGTTTTATTTAAATTTTCTTTGAACTTGCGTTCACGTTCATGCACAAAATTAATTTTTGTTTTTTTTTTCCTTCAACTTTGTGGCTTTTTATTATATTACGAATGAAAAAAGAAAAGAAAAATACAAAACTGACTGGTACGGTCAAGTATGTACCCCTTTCCATTCTCTTTACCCCTCTCTCCTAAAAGCTCAAGACTTGAAGAGTCAAACTTGACCTGTGTGAACCAGCACTAAGAAAAATGTTGCATTAATGTTACATGTTCTACATTTTTGTGTTCGTTTGTACAAAAAATACAACTGTGGGAAAAATTTTAAAGTTCTTTTGTGAATATGTTGATGAAAAACGTGCAAAACATGTTGCATATCTTACCCTTACTTTTACTTAAGGTGTTCATACTGCCCCGTTCTACAACTTTGGTACTTACTACTTTGTTTGTACAACAAATGTTTTATTTTGTTTGTCATAATTCATACCGCTCATAATTTTGTAAAAAAATTGTTTTAAAACAAAATATAAAAATATTTACACATTAAAATCAAAAAAAGTCTATTTATATTATAATCGTTTTAATTTTTATAAGCCATTAGTGATGTTAATATTTGTTTCAAGCCCGTAATAGCGTGTAGAAACCGCTAAAATAGCTTTAAAAATCGCTCATTAAGTACATTAATGATGAAAGTGTAATATGTAGTTATAAATAAAAGCACTAATTGTGTTCTATTGAAATTGCACAACATGTAACACTTCGAGTGATTATAGGTAACATTAGAAAATGTTACATGTATATACTGTAACATATTTTTCTCAGAAAAGAAATCGCCATTAAACATTTTTTTTTTGCCTTTTCTTGTTTGGATTTTAATCAGTGCTGCCAGATAAATTTGTGCCAAAATCGTCGATTTCCTGAAAAAAAAATAAAAAATATCGTCTTTTTTGTTTTAAAAATCGTGCAATTTAAAATCAATTTTAAACAAATTTGTTTCGACTTTTATTCATCCAACAAAAACATAGTTAAAGTTCATGGGTATTTAATAATTTCATTAAATTTATATTTATTTTGTTAAGCTGGAGGATTATTTTTTAAAAAATTATTTATTTTCTTTAATCCGATAAAAATTTAAAAATCAGCTTTGATAACAGTATTATAAATATTCTGGGTTTTTATGGAATTGATAGTGACAACGTTATATTTATATCGTATGTAGTCCGAAATAGTATATTATTGAAATTTAACTATATCGGTTTACAAATGGCTGAGATATAAATCTTTAATTTACCTATTCCTGTAATCTTTTTCTTTTTTACCTGAAAAAGACTTAGACGTAGACGAAGACGTAGAATACCTGGTAGTTAAAATTAAAAAAATCGGTTCATAAATAAACGGGTTAAAGACCCAGTAAAATCTTCGCCTACAAAATAATATGTTAAGTAATCAGAAACACATAAAAGCACTACATACAATTCTACTGAAAAACTAATGAATTTTACAAGGGTTGTGCCAAAATGAACAAATTCAAAAGTAAGTATTTTTTTTTATCTAAATACATCCAGAAAAAAGTAGTTATCGAAGTTCTTATGGAAGAAAGCTACTAAATAACGAGTGAAAGAAGCTATCCATTTTGAAAAAGTTTTTACTGGGAGACAAACAAATTTCTTTCTTGCCGGAATAATGGTTTTGGCACAAAAGTGTACATATAAGTAAGAATATCAAATATCAATCATATTTTATATATGTATATAAGAAGTATTAAATGTTCAAAATAAAGGCCGCGTTAGCCGACCGTAAATGTAATTAAATGCAATGTAAAGTACCGTAACGTACTGTAAGCTCGTTTGTGCACTTATAGAACATGTAAGAACGTGTCAGCTGTTTTTCACAACCAAAAACAAAAAAGCATTAGTATACATAAAACAACACACACAGTGATGAGAATTAAAAATGTTGAAATGGTGACCGCTTTGCAGAAAAAGTACCAAGTGATTTAAAAAGTATTAAAACAGTATTTCTTGCATGTACATATAAATAAATAAATAATTTAATATTTGATATTAATATTACAGATTTACAAAAAACAAATATTTATTATATCATATTCGTACACATGTTCTTACATTAATTTCAAAATTTTTTTTTTTTTTTTTAATTTTGTAATTCCCTATGCTAATCCCCGTGAAGCTTGACGCTTGTCTGCAGGAAAGAAACCAGAGTCTCTGGCGGGCATCGAACCCGCAACCCCGGGGTTGATAGACTAGCTCACTACTAGCTAGCCTACCAGGGCACTGTGGCTGAAAATTGAATTTCATCGGCCAAAAGTTCAATTTTAGAACTAAGGTATCCAAAAAACTAGATTAAAATATTGATAATTGTGGCTGTGGCATGCTGATGGAAACAAATATTTTATGTTGTTTTAGAAAAAAATTAATTTTTGTAAATTTGATCAGAACTAAATTATGATTTCTCGCAAACCGTTATCAATAATGGGTCGAAATTTTTTTTGTTATATTAGTGGGATAGTAGTCTTTAAAAAGTGGTTCATTACATCACTGTATCATTTATACCTGATGTGTTATTAAATGTTTCCCCAGGTTCTATATTTTAGTTAAATCCGAATTTTAGAGGAGTAGAACTTGTTAGGGTTAAAATGGGTTAAAGAGATTTTAGTACCATCAGAAAGCTGAAAGTGTCCTCTTTAACCCCATATATACTTGTTCAACTGTTTGGAACTGTCTGTTGAACACTTTTTTCATTTTAATGAAATTACTCGCAACATTTTTTTTTTTGCTATTTTTATTTAAGCTGCTCATATGACTGAAATATAACACAAGGGTTTACGAACGTTTTGTTTTTTTGCTTCTTATGAACGGCTGAACATATTTGAATGAAATTTTGAACTGTCATAGCCGGATAGCTTTTGAGTTGAATTGAAAGAATGGAGGGTCGGGAGTGTGACTTGCGGACCTCTAAAATTGGTAACCTCGGAAATTCAAACTTTTAAAAAATTCACCAAAAATATTTTATGGATTTCAAAAAAAAATTAAATTTAAGGTGTGCTACAAAAAATATGCTTAAATTTTTAGGTTATCTCCTTTGCCTTTGGAGATATTCGGATAAAACGGATTTTTTGGCTTGATTTTATAACGGTTTTTCTAGTTTTTTAATCGGATGGATTATGTTTTATGTCAAACTCTTATCAATAGTGGGTTCAACATTTTTTATATTGGTAGTAAAGCAGTCTTTAAACAATGTTATGTTGTATTACTGTACCGATTATACCTGCTGTGTTATTCAGGTTCTATATTGTAGTCAAATTTAAATTCAGAAGTATAGAATTTATGAGGGTCAAAAGGGGTAAGAGAGATTTTACTAGCTGTAGGAAGGTGAAAGTATCTACTTTAAACCCAAATGCACTTTTGTACCTGTTTGGACCAGCCTATAGAACACTTTTTTAGTTTGTGTAAAATTATTCGCAACATTTATTTTGCTCTTTTTATTTTACCTATTCATATGACTGGAATATAAATGTACCAAGCCAAATTGTGCTAGGTATTTTATATTATATAATTACCAATACCTGTGGGATTTTAAGCGTATCCTACTTTAGCCCAATTTAGTTTTTTATTCTACCTTATTATGCTACCTAGGAACACAGTATAACGCAAGCTATGTATAAAAGCCAGTGGTATTCGAATAAAATCTCAGTTGTTAAAATATATCTTAGCAATAACAATCTAATTTTTAAACATCTATAAAAATGGAGAGCTTCAGCTATAAAGAATTATCCGAAGAGTAATTTAAAAATAAAAAGGAGGAAGATGTTTTAAGTTACATTGAAGGAAAACTCAATTTATATTCCTGCAGCACTGAAATACGATCGGAACTGCAAAATAAAATAATCGATTTCGTCAAAAACTTAAAAAAGCGGTTCAAACAAGTTGGATGGAGTAAACCTAGATTTTACAACAGTTTTGCAAACTGGTTAGATGGCGAACTCAGTGTCCAGATATCTTCAGAAGGTACAAATGAAAAGAACCTTGGGAGGCCAAATAAATCACTTGAGAACTGTAGCGATAGATCTAAAAGGCGGAAGCTTAAGGATATCAACGAAGAAATCGGAGATACAAGTATTCAAGAAGCTTTGCTATATCAACTGCGATCACAAAAAGAACTCACAAAAGTCGATATTATTGAAAAAGTTTTTATCGCTTGTCCCAAGAGAACAAAACGGATTCTTAAGATTCTTTTGTCCTTATTGTTATTTAAATAAAAAAGAAAAAAAAAATTTTAAAATTTACACTTATTTATTTTTTTAATCTAAAAAGTTTTCTAGTGGAACTGGTTCCAGTTGAACCTGTTGTAGAGTTGATAATGTAGAAACCTATTCACAAAATGATCATAGGTATTATTACATGCCTATACATTTTTTTTAAAGGTATAGTGGCATATACGAGGCGAATGTATATGCATATAAAGAAAATATGAATACGAATTTCTCCAGAAATATATAAAAATGTTTATATTTTTCAAAAGAAAACATTAAATGTATGCTTGTAGAAGCAATTTATAGTCAGTTTGACATTTTTACTCCCATATGCCCTATTCAAAATCAAATTTTTCAAACAAAAAAAAAAAAAATTATTTGAGTAAAAATTCTAATAATTCAGCACACCGATTTTTATACA
The DNA here is from genome assembly GCA_930367215.1 of Pollenia angustigena. Taxonomy (NCBI): domain Eukaryota; kingdom Metazoa; phylum Arthropoda; class Insecta; order Diptera; family Polleniidae; genus Pollenia; species Pollenia angustigena. The sequence goes on along the minus strand of OV884057.1, from coordinate 177,936,565 downwards.
TTTAGAACCGTAATGTTTTCTAATATGTCCATTATTTTGTAGAAAATTCTGAGCAATATCGAATGGTAAATTATATTGCCTTTATTGAACAAAAAAAAAAATTTAAAGCCGTTTTCCGGGATTGGGATTTTGGGTATTTGTTTATCAAAAATGGGGATGTTTTTCAGTCCACTGTTTTAAGAACTTTTTAATCTACATAACTGCCAAAATTCATTATGATACCTTTATTCATGTTAGATTTATAGAATGTCAAACATTAAAATTATTAAAATATAGTGTAAATGAATAAAAGGGCTTTCAATATGAGTAAAAAATAATATTTTTAAGGTTTGACATTCTATAAATCTGACATGAACAAAGATATGCTAACGAAATTCGGCAGTTATGTAGATTAAAAAGTACTTAAAACAGTGGGCTGAAAAAAATCCCACTTTTTTAATAAAAAAATACCATAGTTCTCAATCTCAATCATTAGCATTTTCATACTAAATGCTAAAAAACATCAAAAGTTCAAATTTAAATTAAATTTCTCAACAACTACTGAACGGATTTTAACAAAATTAAAACTGTAAAAAAGTTCAAGAAGTCTTCTCTCCTGCAAAAAAAAATTGCAAAATTATCTCTATCGGTTCAAAAGTTACATATTGTTGGCCGATGAAAAACGATTTTCAGCCACTGTGCGGGGCACTCAAAAAAAATGTGCATACACCTATGTAAACAAGGTTTTAATACTATTAAAAACCAGACTTTGTTTGTTTGTGGATATGTCTACATTTGTTAATTTTATACATCTAAACATATATTTGTATGAATGAAAATATGTATGGATTGTAACTTATTTTGCCAAAAGTCCACAGATATTATAACTGAAAAAGTACCAAACAAAAAGAGTGATTTTACCCGCATTGCATTTAAAATATAAGCAGCCCATCACTATCTACTAAAGGGCTGCAAGAATACATTCATTTGTTTATTACACACAAGCATTCCAATATTCATTCAAATATTTAAATAGTTAAGTACTGGTTTACAGAGTTTAAGAGTTAAAATATAAAAGAGAGTGTAGTCTGTGTTTTACTTTATCACAACAAAGGCAAACATTCTATTCACTCTTTTTCTTTGAATATTTATTTACTCAATTTGCAAATGCAAACACACACAAGTATATGGTAACAGTTAGACTGTGTGCAAGAAATACTACATAGTAAAATTAGTACTTATGTTTATTCTCATTACAAATATATCTCTATCAAACAGAATTTTGCAACAAAAATTATAAAAATTGGATTAAAAGTATATTAAAAAGGACTTTAAAATTCTTGCGTTTTACGTTTTCGATTTCCATAACAAAAGTTGCTAGTAATAATATTAATGTATTCATGTTATGAGTAAAACATTCAAATAATATTATATTCGAAACTTATACACATTTTATTATGTCTGTTTTATTTGAATGTGGTAGTATTTTTTTCTGTTTAAATACAGTTGTTTTCTTTTCTCTTTCGCCTTGTGTGTTTATTCATTTGTTTTTTTAACATAAAATGTAAAGCACTGCGTACTTAAATCGTTTGTTGTACTTAACTTTACCTACTTAAAAAACAAATGAATGTATTCATATGCCTTTTAAATGTAGTCATGCAGACCTTTACTATCTACAACTGTCACGTAACCTCGTAATGAAATTCTGTTTTCTACAGGTTGGCACGTTACGGTTAAGTGACATTACAGTCAGTTAAGCATTTGCATTGCTTTCCATATAACAGAAACGATCAGCTGTTTACATAACATTTACATTTCTACATTTACGGTCGGCTAATGGGACCTTAAGCCAAGTGGGTCCATTACTTTTCCTCGAAATTTTGCTTTTGCCGATACATTTTTTAGGGAAGAGACAAACAATTTCGAGGACAATTTTCACAATAGGGATACATTTTTATGATTAAGTTATATTTATTTTAGTAATTCTTAACTTTTTGTACATGTGTACGCTTTTACAGACATTTTATTATTAAAAACTAAAAAAGCGATCAGCAGAAGATGAAGTAAAGTTAGCATCGTTACGTTAGCATTATCAACTGTGTCTTGTGTTGCCAGACCGAGATCATAACAATCTCGGTCGACCTGACTCTGCAATCGACCTCGATTGCACTACGAACACACTTCAATTCATCTCCTCCTCATCTTCTAGATACTCATAATCGGTATAATATTCAGTGTTGCCTTCTGAGCCTAATTTAGTTTCATTCATATCAATAGGTGGTTCCAGCCATTTCTTTAAGCGTGTTGAATCAACTATGCCCCTATAAGGCAACTGAGTTACTTGACAATTCTCTACGTCGGTTATTTCATATCTATCGTTGCAGACATGTTTACGGATGACATATGGGCCCCGATATCTAGGTACAAATTTCTTATTGGATCCCACAATAGTGTCAACATTCCTCATAACTACCAAATCTCCCACCTCAAATTTCCTAGGAGCCCTGTAGCTCCGCCCATGGTACTCTGAGCTATACTCCTGAGATTTCCGAATTACCTCCTCAGCCAAGGAGCGTATCCCCCTCAGATCAGCCCCCGCCCTCTCGGAAATATCCCGAAGGTGTTCCGTAAGCTCATCCAATATCTGCCCCCTCTGCTCCGCTCCAAACAGCATCACAATGGGTGTTTGCCCAGTTGTGCTGTGTACGGTATTATTAATGGCAAACTCCACTTGCGTCAACTTCCCAACCCAGTCAGAATGGGCCACTGGCTCCGTCAACTTAGCTAACATCGCCCTCAAGTCGGGGTTTACTCTTTCCACCTGACCATTTGATTGCGGTGAAGCAACCGACGTCTTCACGTGAGTTATATTGTGCCCAGCCAAAAATCGTTCAAATTCACCGGAAGTAAAGCACGATCCCCTATCACTAATAATGCGTCTTGGTCTACTGTAATTCTCAAAATACTTTACCAAAGCACAACACACCTCCTTAGTGCCCGGCGTGTTCACAGCATAAAGTTTCACAAATTTAGTAAACGAATCAACCACTACAAATACGTGCCTCCTCTTAGAGTTGACTGCAGGTAAAGGACCAAAATGGTCGACATGCAAGGTGTCGAAAGGAACAGGTTTCTTCTCAATATTAAACAGTCGTCTCCCCGTACCCCCTTGAGGACCCGAGTGATAGAAGCACCTTAAACAGTTTCGAATGAATCTACTAAGCTTTTCCCTCATTCCCGGAAACCAGTAATGTTTCCTAATTTGATTAATACACTTTTCCACCCCAACGTGGCCATACTTCTCGTGCGTAAGCCGAATTATATTGTCCTCCATCTCCCTGGGTACATACAATTGGTTCTGCCCCCGCTCCCCCCGACGGAAAACAAATCCATTCTCTAGAGAATATCCTTCGACTTCTCCATTTTCCAACCCTTCCCTTATCTTTACTATCCCACAATCCCTACCCTGCACAACCTGAATATTCCTATCGACCGAATTGCAATCGGTGACTATGGTAAATTTCCTGCCCTCTAAAAACATCCTAAACCGCCTCAACGCATAAATAACCGCCAAAGTCTCCAACTCAAAACTGTGGTACCTAGACTCAACCTCCGAGGTAGATTTCGAATAATATGCAACAGGATGGAACCTACCGTCATCCTGCTTCTGGAGGAATACCGATCCGAACCCTTTCGAACTAGCGTCCGTATGTTATTCGGTGTCACGTAACGGGCTATATACCGCCAATAGAGGCGCATTAATTAGACGATCCCGTAATTCACAGAACGCCCCGGTGCAGTATTCCGTCCACTCAAATTTACAGTCTTTCCTAGTAAGGTCAGTAAGGGGCCTCGCGATTCTTGAGAAGTTAGGTACAAAGCGACGAAAAAAGTCCTAAACATCGCTGGACATCCCTTGTGTTCGCAGGGATAGGGTAATTCCGAATCGCAAGAATGTGGTCATGATTCGGCCGGATTCCCAACCCACTCACCCTATACCCCAGATAATCGAGTTCACGATAGCAAAATTTGCACTTACCCAGATTCAGTTCCAGCCTCTATCCCTTAACAGCCGCAGGACCTCCCGTAATACCGTAAGGTGTTCATCAATAGTCTTAGTGGATATAACAATATCATCCATATACACCATGCATCGACAAGCGGCCTTAACACCATGGTTATAAATCGCTGAAATACGGTAGGTGCATTTCGCAGACCATACGGCATGTAGCAATATTCATACTGCCCAAACGGGGTGACGAAGCCAGTATATTTAATTGAGTCGGGATGAACCCGGACTTGGTGAAACCCCTCCTTCAAATCAAGGGCGCTGAAATACTCCTTACTACCCAAATACTCAAGACAGTCCTCAATGACCGGCAGCGGAAAATTATCCCTCAAGGTAACCCTATTAAGTGCACGATAATCCACACACATGCGCAATGACCCATCCCGCTTCTTAACGAGGACTAACGGAGAAGCATATGGAGACTCACTATGCCTGACTATACCCTGCCGCATCAAGCAGTCAAGAGTCCCTCTAACCTCTTCACGTTCCCGATAAGATAATCTTCGAGGGGCACTAAATACTGGAGTGTCCGTAGTAAGACGTATCCTCATAGAATAATCTTACATATCCTGTCTGCCGCCTGTCCCCGCGACGTACTCACCGACTATCATACTCGTAATAATATCCGTCTCGCGCCGTCCCAAACTAGGATCAACATCAATCATACCCTCTGATTCCCTCTCAACCTCCCCTTGCGAATCATCCCAGATACCATCATTCAAGGCACCTAACGACCCCTCGTCAAATTTAGTGGCCCCAATGTCATCCGACATAACCTGCCCAACATCACCGTTTCTTATATAATCCGCGGTAGAAAGAGGTAGACTAAAAATACCACGCTTATCTTTAATAGCTGGAACCATCTTTACATTCCCCATAGGGCTTTTATTTAAATCAAAAAATTTTAGTGCACTAAAAACTATTTCATTTAATTAATTTTTATTCTTTCGTATATTCATTAAATCTTTAATACTATATTTTCTTTTAATACAACAAAGTTTAATATTAAATTTGTACAACAAATCCCGGCCAATCAATATTGGTACAACCGCCTCCACGTCTGGCAAAACGTAAAATTCATGGGCCACTTCACAATTCTTAAATACTACTTTACATCTAACTGTGCCAATCACACTTATCCTATTGGGGCCAACGCCGCGGAACGGGGAAACGGTTTTGCCACTATTGATAGCAAATGGCACCAGCGATTGTTTGATGCAGCTAATCGGACTACCAGAATCAAGAAGAAAAATGCTGGACTTAAGTTCAGTGCACTTATTTCTAGCTAAGAAGGCAACACTTACCGTTTGGAAGGCACCCACTGGGACTGCATCACAAGCACCATCTTCAGCTATAGCAGCAGCAGGCCGCACTCTTTTCGGGCAGCTCTGGCGATAATGTCCCACCACCCCACATTGGAAGCAGGAATTCTGTGGCCGGATCGGCTTAGGGCATTTACTTTGGTAATGCCCAAACTGGGAGCAGTTATAACACCTTATGGAATCTTCAGGTGTTCTTCCAGTGTTCGGTTGTGCCGCCGGGCTGGTTCTGTTGTTCCCCCCTATTTTTAATATTGACTGGTTTACCCATGCAGAAGCTTGGCAACGTTTCTGCTCAAACCGGTCGAGACGGCGAATTAGCTCATCCATCGTATTAGCCCCATAAAGAAAGGTAACGTGGCTTCCGACATCTGGAATGCCATCAATAATCAAGTCTACCAGCTCCTGCTCATCAATATTAGCCTGGCTGGCAATCGTTTGCATCTCTATTACGTAGCTTAGGGCGGTTTCAGTGGACAAAAGCTTACGCGCCTGCAGCTGACGATACACCTCCTGCCGCGTAACCGTACGCTGGAACAGCTTGACCAGCCTAGACTTCAGTTCATCATAAACAATCGGACCCTGAATAAAGGCATAATTTTTCGCTGGCCCTGTAAGCCGACGTCGCAATCCGATGCATTGCTCCTTCTCCCCATAGCCACGCGATTCGGTATAATCTTCCAACTGCCTGAACCACTTAACTATGTCGTAATGGCCGTCACCGCTAAAAAGGGGAATGAAAGCGTCGATTTCCGTTAAATCGATATGTCGCCGATAACTATCCACGTGTTTGTGCCCACCCGATTCGATAGCTTTGATATCCTCTTGAGCACGCAATATTTCGAGGCGCAATCGTAGAGTCCTTAGTTCATCCTCCATTGACTCTGTGGACTCGACAGCCTCTGTCGAAGCACTGGCTAGAAAATTTTTACCATGCAGTGCATTCTGCAAGTTGACCGAAGTGGCGTCAAGGTTATGCGGCCCTTCATTATTCCGCTCGGTTGCATGGCCCACCAACATCATGGGGCAGGTGACATCAGTTCAACAGGTGCAGCCCTAAATCAATGGCCTAAGGCAGCAGGTATATTTTTATCGGCTTCCATAGCATAAGATTGATTTGCGGCAGCTTCTCTATCAGCCTGTTTTATAGCGGCAGGATTCTCGTCGTCCGATGTAGTAGCAGCAGGTTGTTCATTTGTTGTATCTCCTGTACGCATTATGTTGTCTGACTCTTGTACCTGTTGGTGGAGAGTTCGCAACTGGGCAATGGTAGCCGTCAATGGAAAATCTATTCCCTTCTCGGCAAGGGCTTCCACAATCTCTTGGCGAGTGTATCCATATTGTGTGTAGCACTTTACAAAATGTTGGCCACTTTTCTATATATATGCTGGTTGTCGTGAGTTTACCCCACACCTGAATTTTTATGATTTAGTTATATTTATTTAAGTAATTCTTAACTTTTTGTACATGTGTACGCTTTTACAGACATTTTATTATTAAAAACTAAAATGGCGATCAGCAGAAGATGAAGTAAAGTTAGCATCGTTACGTTAGCATTATCAACTGTGTCTTATGTTGCCAGACCGAGATTATAACAAAATATAAAAATGTTACCCTTGTTTCTACACTCAAAAGAAAAATCAATCCAAACGTACTCAAATCAATCCAAAGCGGTATTGATAGTACGGTGAGTACGGATTTTCTTGAATCAAGTACAGAAAGATTGATTCAAGTACGGATTTTCAATCCCAAAATACTTAAATTATCCATATTCAATCCCGATTACGTACTTAATGTAATCCGAAAATGAGATTGGTTTAAGTAAAACTAAGATTGAATCAATCTCAAAATGCGTTTGATTCAAGAATAATAAAATTGTTTCAATCCGAACTCGTACTTAAAATTCTCCGAAAATGAGATTGATTTAAGTAAAACTAAGATTGAATTAATCTCAAAATGCGTTTGATTTTAGTATTACAAAGCTGATTTTATCTCCAATTTGTTCTTGAAAAAAACCAAAAAAGAAATTAGAAAGAAACAATTATTGATTACTTACCCGTTTTACACCTTAAAGAATGATAAAACACCAACATCATGCCCGATATGCTTTTTATTTTAAAAATCTTATGTACATATTTAACTAAAAATATAAACTAATGGCGATTTCTTTTCTGAGAAAAATGTTGCATTAATGTTACATGTTCTACATTTTTGTGTTCGTTTGTACATAAAATACAACTGTGGGAAAAATTTTCAAGTTCTTTTGTGAATATGTTGATAAAAAACATGCAAAACATGTTGCATGTTTTACCCTTACTTTTACTTAAGGTGTTCATACTGCCCTGTCTTACAACTTTGGTACTTACTACTTTTTTGTACAACCAATGTTTTATTTTGTTTGTCATAATTTATACCGCTCATAATTTTGTAAAAAAATTATTTTAAAACAAAATATAAATATATTTACACATTAAAATCAAAAAAAGTCTATTTATATTATAATCGTTTAAATTTTTCTAAGCCATTAGTGATGTCAATATTTGTTTTCAAGCCATAATTGCGTTCAGAAACCGCTCAAATAGCATCAAAAATCGCTCATGAAGTACATTAATTATGAAAGTGTAATAGTTGTAAATAAAAGCAGCTAATTGTGTTCTATTAAAATTGCACAACATGTAACACTTCCAGTGATTATAGGTAACATTAGAAAATGTTACATGTATATACGGTAGCATATTGTTTTCAGAAAAGAAATCGCCATAAATGAGACGCAATTTTCAAATTTACTTTTTAACCCTTCGTGATACACATGTGCCTGGCCGGACCTTTGTTTAATGTGTATAGATCAGAGATCTGCAAAACACCGCACATGTGTGAATGCTCTCACACAAATAAAGAGAGCATGAGAAAATAATTTGTATTTTTACTCGAAAACACTGAACAAACAAAAACAATTATGCTCAAAAATAAACAACCAAGAGAAACAAGAAATGTAAATGTATGTGTTTGGCGGACTCTGGTATAGATAATCAAAACATGCGTAAGCCGGAGGGTTAAACATAAAAATAATACATACATATAAATATATATATGTTTTTCTTCTTCTGTTGTTTTTGTTGTTACTACAAACAAAATGCAAATCGTTTTGTTCTAACTTGTGTTGTTTTGTTGTAATTGTACAAAAAATTTTGAAAGAAACACACGTACGCACGCATAAAAAATGCAATGCTGAGAGGTGAGACTAATAAGTTTTATGAGATAAAACCCTCATTTTGTAATTTTACTCTCAGAGCGGCACTTTCAACGAAAAGTTTAAATTTTTTTGTACTTGATTTAAGCATTTTATACTTATTTCAAGAAATATCGGGATTGATTTTTTAAAGTAATCCCATTTAGGATTGATTTAAGTACGTTTTAGTGCTTTTCGTACTTGAATTTTTAAGTACGATTCGTGATTGAAGTAAGTATAAAAAGATTAATTTATCCCGAGTGTTTTTCTTTCTGTGTAAAGATATCTTTTTTTTCTAATAAACAAACATATAAAAATATTTACAATTATCTTATTTCGAAGACTAAGGGGCTTTTAGTGTAAAACGCAACGCCAACAATTTCATTAAAAGCAAAAACAAAATCAAAAATATTTTATAAATTTGTTGGTGCTTTCTACAGACATTCATATTATTTTATTTCAATTTTCAACGCCACAAAATAGAAGTGTTTGAAATTTAAAAATTCTAGATGAATTTCTATAGAAAGTAACAAAAAAATTATAAAATATTTTTGATCAAGATGACGATAACCTGTCAAATCTGGCAGCCCTGTTTTTATTATATTTATTTCTTTTGTTGACGTTTCGCTTTTATTTAACACTTAATTACTGGAAATATTCCAGTCAAGGCGAATTGGCTATAAGGTGGGGTCAAGTCAACATGTGGTGTTTTTTTTTCGGTGGTCGAGTTGTCAAAGTTTGTATACAAACTAATTTTTTATGTAAACAAACCTGTTTTTTTACTAGCAATATTTTTGACAGCCCGACCACAGATGCATTGTAGTTGTAAAGTTGACCTCACCTTCTAGTCAATTCGCCTTGATTCCAGTATAAACAGAATTTGTTGTGTCTGTTTTCGCATTCAAATACAGAAACACTTTTATCTCATAAATCGAGAAACGATGGATATCAAAGTTTGTTTAAACTTACTTATCCCATCAACAATAAATTTCAAGTGTTTTTGTCAAGAATAAAAACTGGGAATTAAGCACGAATAACAAAATCTTTTGAAATTAAAATTTTGTATTCCCAAAAATTGAAATTACTTCTTGATAAAACAGGCAAGTGCACGGCCTAAAAAACACTTAATTGACAACATCTGTTGTAAGTTGTTGTTGTTTTTATTTTGTTTTTCTTAACCTACTTACAACTACAATTAATGTTGAGAGAATTTCAACTGATTGTAGTGGGGAATGTAAGATAAGATAAACCCACTGTTGTTTATTGTTGATGTGTTTTGTTTAAACTTTGATATTATTACAAGTAGAACTGTTGCTATAATTCTTATACGTTTAACAGTTTGATTTGGTTTAATATCTTTAGTTTTTCTAAAATCTTTATGGATGAAGTTTCCTGATGATCTGGCCTAAGCAACCAGTGAAATGCGCATAGGAATAGCTTATCCCATCAACAATAAATTTCAAGTGTTTTTGTCAAGAATAAAAACTGGGAATTAAGCACGAATAACAAAATCTTTTAAAATGAAAATAAATAATTTTATAATAAATAGACCTCAAGCTTAATAAAATAAATATAAATTTAACAAAATTAAGGTCGAACAATAGACAATTTATATGTATGTATGTATAAAATGCCCATTTGGGTGATTATTTTTTGTAAAAATCACCTAAATTAATCTTTTCAGATTAGTTTTAATGATTTAAAACGGATTTATCACTTGAGTGATAGAAAATGGATTCATATATGATTCATATCGTCACCTTAAAGACGAAATAACCTATTTGCTGTTTTCAAAAGTTTACAGGAGAGGGAAAAAACGTTATAAGATTGAAACTATTTACAATATTGAAAGGAAAATTACACATTTTGATTAAAATGAAGCCAGAAATATATATCCGTTGAGAAAATTTTGTTTTTCTAAACACAGCTTGTGTTATTTGGTTATTTGGAAATGTAAAAATCTGAAACCAAATAACCTATCTGCAGTAATAATAAGTATGAATATGAAATACATATGAATATTATATACATTAAATAAAAACAGTTATTGTTTCTTTTACTGGTTTAAGTAAAAAAAAGTACTTAATGTTTGTTTAAATTACACTATGCAACAAAATTAATATATCGGAAAAAAATCTATAAAAAACTCAATTTTGAAATTTTTGCAGATAGGTTATAAGGTCTTTAAGATGACGATATATATGTTATAATATAACAATGATTTTTAAATATTTTGAATTTTTGTTTTTGCCAAATCAAGAAAATAAAAAAAGCTTGGATAAAATAGAAGCACAAAAATTATTGACAATTTATGATCATAAATGTAAGTGCAAATTGTTTCTTTCCTTCTTATTTTGGTTCAAAATAAAGTTGGTTTGAATAATCAAAAGCCATAATAGTGCAGATTTTATCGGAGAAAAATTAAAAAATATGGCAATGAAAAAATGATATGAAATATAATTAAAAGTTATATAATTTAAGATTGAAAATTCATCTGTTGGGTACCATTTTCTCACAACCGGAGTGTCATTTATGATTGAAAAATGAGCTCATATACGGGTATTTTGCTCGTGAAGCTGATTCCTAAATGATTAGATTATGATACAAAATGCTAGCTGGGCATAAACATTAACTATTTTTAAAAAAAATCGAACAAAATTTGTTTAAAATTAATTTTAATTATTTTAAACAAAACAGACGATCTTTTTATTTTTTTTCAGGAATTTGACGATTTTTACACAAATTTATCTGGCAGCACTGAATAAAACCAAAACAAGGAACAAGAAATAACAAAATAAAACAATTGTGTTTTGTTTATTTTCATCATATAAATTATGCATTCAACATTTAAATTCCTTCTATTTTTTATTTATTTAAAAAAAAAATAGTATATAAACATATTTTAAGTTTAAAATATCAACATTTCGTTTTTCTCGCCCCAATTTCAATTGTGACTTATTTTGAGAGTTCTTGTAAGAAACTTTTCGCAAAATATTGTTACAGAAACACTTTTTCTCGCATCCTTCCAATAAATGCTGGAAAATTATTTAAATGACAGATAATTCTCGCAAAGAAAAGATACAGAAACACTTGTGTGAGAAAAACCATTTTTTTTCATTTCACACTATTTTTGTTGCAATTCACACGTTTCATGCGAAAAGTTTTACGATGTGAGAAATACAGAAACGGGCTACTGTATGTATTTAAAATACAAAATACTTCCATTTATTGTACGTATTTCAAATACAATACTTCCACGTCATGTACATGTATGTAATTAAAATACGAAATACACCATTTTTATTCAAACCAAAAAGTATATTAGATAAAACTAATTCACCCCTATTATGAAAGTCTACATCGACACAAGTCGACGGCACCTGAACATTAATGGTATTTTCTGAGTCGTTGTTGACAATAATCGATTACTTTTGACAGTCAAGTGTTATTTTCTAAGGCGCTTTTAAGTCGACGTCGAGTAGTATTGTCCCCATTTTAGTCGACAGGAAATTTTGTGACGACTCAAATGAAAGTTAAAGAAATTTTAAATGAAATGTTAACATATTTATTGAATACGTTTGAAATAAAAAATGCAAATTTAAAAGAAGTTATGGGCACAAATTTTATTAGTAAATTTAACGCGAAAATTCGGAAACATTTGCAAAAATAGCAAAAATTTGTGAACATTTTTAATATATAACGAAAGCCCTAAAACTATAAGAAATGGCAAAAATTTTGCTAAAATTGCAAAATTATCGGAAATTCGCAAAAAATTGCTAACAGCTACATGATAGCATAGTCTAATATTTATTAAAAATCGTTAAAGCTGTAAAGAATCAGAAAACTTTTAGGAAAAAGTCGCTGCTATCGCGAGCATGACTAAAATAAGCAAAAATTGCAAACTTTGAAACAAACCCTTAAATTGGTTTGAAATCGCTAAATCGGCGAAAAAACAAAATGTCGGGAAGTTATAAAAAAATTATGCAAAAACAGCGAAAATTCGCGAAAATTTTTAATATATCAAACAAGCCATAAAATTGATTAAAAGTCCCTTAAACTGAAAGGAATGGCAAAAATTCGGTGAAAATTGCTAAATTAACGAAAATTCGCAAAAATTTGCTAACAGCGGCATGAAAGAAAAGTCTTATAGGTGTATTTATTAATAAACGTTAAAGCTATAAAGAATCAGAAAACTTACAGTAAAAATATCTTTTATCAAAAACATGCCAAAAATTCGCGAAAAAATTCAAAATTGGAAACAAACTCTACACTTTATTTTAAAAAGCTAAATCGGTTAAAAAAATATGTAGAAAAATAGCATAAATAGCGTTAAAAAGTGGGTGAAGAACAAAAAATAAAAAAAAAAACAATTGGAGATGGGATTTTTTTTTGTCAAATTTTCGATAACTAGTCGACGTCGACACAACATTCTTATAAAATACCAAATTAACGTCGAAGTGATGTAGTCGTCGCCTTGATGTGACAACAATTAAAAATTAATGTCGACGTCGACAACGCCTTACATAATAGGGGTGATTAACAAAACAATTGTTTCCTTTACGCTGGGTCTCCACGTAGCAATTTTTATTGCTAAGTAAAAGCAATACATCGGCAGAACAATGGAGCAATTATTACTGATTATATTGCTGGAGAACACTTGAAATTGCTTTGCTTTGTATTTTAAAGTGGTTATTAAATTTTCTTATTTAAATTAATAAAATAATTAATTGTAATTGTCGTAGCTGTGTTTTGCATTACTTTTTTGTTTATTTGCGTATGAAAAAAACCTATAACTTGTATTGTTCTATTGAAAAAATAAAAATATACAAAAAATAAATTCGTCGTTTGCTTTTGTTAATATTGACGTTTATTTAAAAATATAATATATAAAAACTTTTTCTGTATTTTGTTGAAGTATTTTTTCACTTGGCGGCTTTTTCTTGATTTATTTTTTAATAAATAAACACACTAATAAATAAACAACCGTACAGAGAAATGAAATGTCAGATAAATTACAACTGATTTGACAGCAGATTGCTAAGCAGTAATTGCTCAAGCAACCAGAAGAGCAATCATTGCGCAATGGATTGCCACTCATGGCAATTTGCGGTCTATACGTCGCAATTTTAACGGAGCAATCAAATTTGACGTTTGCCGCAATAAATATTGCTAAATATGAGATTTTTGAATTCAAACAAACAAACAGTTTATTGTTGGAGAATAAATAAAACCTGCTGAAGAGAAATAATCTTTATACAGGACCTGATGAGCACAAACTTGTATTAAATGCTAGGTATGCATAATTTTTTTTATATTTCTGCTATTTTCAGGTGTCATTTTAAGTTTTTTGTAATTTTCCTCTAGAGTATAAATTGCAAGTTTTGGATTATTTGCCTTTCTTCTTATGTGTTTAAAATACAAAATACAAGCTACTTCTAATTGTTGTATGTATTTAAAATATTTTAAAAACAAAATACTTGAACGTCATGTAAGTTAAATTATATTTAATTTATTTATTAAAAAAAATAAAACTTTATTTGTTCACTTTAAAAATACAACTGATTTATTTCTTATTTTAAATTACAAATGAAGCTTAAAGTAGAATATTAAAATTGCGTGGTAATCATAATGACACGCGCAGTTAAGGTTTGGCCTGTTTTAACCGTCTGCTGCATTGTCAGGGTTTTTATTTTGTGGGAAAATTAAAGTAAACTTTTTTATGTTAACACCTCCCCTCTTAACACCAAGCGTCCTCGATAGGTCAAAAATACGGGATGTTTGAGATTCTCGTTATGCCATTATGTCCCTGTTTCCTCTTTTCTGATAAATCGGACATTGAGGTATGCACTGATGGGACTGCGTTGATTATTGTTGGAGTGATTATCGATTTGCTTTTCCTCTTGCAATGTTTTATCTTGATCAGCAGTGTGACTATGGATAAAAGCGTGATTACGCTGAATCCAAAATTTATAGCTATGCTTTTTGAGTGCTTCATGTTTAGTAAGTCAATTGCCTCCGTGTTGTTTGCCCTTAGTTCTTTTACCATTTCCAGGGACAGTGTTTCCTCTATATTTTGGCTCAAGTTCTTAGGTTGTAGAATTGCAGGTAGAGGCTGTACCTGTGTCGTTTCAAAGAATTTATAGGTTTTATCAGTTATAGATATAGATACATTAGTGAATTGCACCACATAAGTCCCATTTAGATTTTCTGGTTCGTTGTTAACTAGAATCGTACCATTAAACTGGTTTAGAAGAATTGTAACAGGTGCTATTTCTTCAATAGATTGTCTATTAAGTTGCAGGTTGCTGGTTTACTTTTGATTAGATTTGCTAAGCAGCTATCGGTTTCCAGGACATTCAAATTGCTTCTGTTGCATACAGTAATATTATTATAAATCTTGCAGTCATTTTTGATACCATACATTACATTGTCACATAATAGAATTTTTTTATACATAATTTTATTTATAAATTTTCCAAATTTTATAGGCCTTACAACAATTTTATAACATGTGTCTACGTCTGTCGTAGGGATACTCAAAATATAAACAATTTAATTATGGTCAGATGCTATTTTTATCTTAGCAAACTCAAATGCTTGCTCTAGATTTACAAATGGAATAGAATCCTCATTAATAACTTGTTTTACAATAGCGGTATTCACACCGAACTTGTTAATTTGTTACTCGGTAGTTTGTTAATTTGTTAAAGTTACCAACTGTGAACGACCCCCTTTTTAAAACTTTGTTAGTCTGGTAACTTTCGTAGTAAAACAACTGATTTATTGTTCTGACACAATTTATTATTCTGGAAAAAATAAAACATGCCATGAGAAAGTGTAAAAAAACAATTGTCAACCATTTAATTACTCATGCTTTGACACAAATAACGTTTACTGACGGTAAGTAGTGAGTTACCAACTAACAACTATTTTATCAGGGGTGCCGTGTCGTTAATTTGTTAAATGTTAATACGGTAGCGCGTTAAATATACAAAAACAAAATGCGTGTAAAAAAGTAACGATTAACGACTAACAAACTAACAAGCTCGGTGTGAATTCAGCTAATATTTATTTCATTTGATGTAAGGATAAAGGAATTAACTATGCCTATTTTCGCCCAATGCATGGCGTGTTGGATGTTCATTATTTCTTCTTTTACAGTATTTAGTTTATATTTTAACAATGTTACTAATTGTTCCTTTGTTGAGTTGTTATTACTAATATTTTTTTCAAAGGTTTCTAATAATTTGTTTGTCACGTGTGTTAGTTCTTTAATTTTTTCTATTGTTAATTTGTTAATTACCACTTGTTTATTATTATTCCTCAAAAGTCTGTTGGTCTTTTGTGTAACAGTGCTGATACACCTGCCAATTTTTTGTCATACCAAACGTCAAACTTCATATTAAAAAAACGCTGACAAAAATTTTCGATTTTTTTTTATATAGACTTTGACGTTTGGTATGACAAAAAATTGGCAGGTGTATCAGCACTGTTAGGATCTCAAGATCATCATGATCAGGGTTCCCCGCGACCCACTTCCAATAAAATTTAAAGACCTTTTCGTTTTTGGTTTCAATCGGTCTAAGTAAGCTTGCAATTCTGTCAGTTCGTGATTCAGTATAGGGTGGAGGAAATGAGATGGGTTGACGTCTCTGTGTAGGGTTTCCTGGAGATTGTATATTAATTCTTGATATCCATCTGTATCAATGACATGAATTAATTTGAAGGTTCCCGTTTGCAATTTTGCCATTCCGGAGTTCAGGGTAACTATTTGCGAATTAGAGTAGTCCAAAATTTTAATGTCGGCCGAAACCAGTGTAAAAAGTATTCTAAAAGATAAGATTGGTTTAGTTCCTGATATTGGGGGGTGTGCTGGAAATAGCAAACGCAAAACGCAAGAACTTGGAGGCTGTTTATAATACACTTTCTATCAAATTTTTATAATTTTTGTTATAAAATTCAGTTTAATAGAGAACTGTTTGTATAATAATTGTCATAAAATTCTTTTATAACAGAATCTTACAAAAAAACGACTTTTAAAATTCTTGCGTTTTGCGTTTGCGATTTCCAGCACACCCCTGATTATTTGTGTGTACTGTCTTTCCTGATTCTTTCATAACTGTTGTGTTTTTATTTTCTTTAACTATTTCCTTTTTATATGTCTTGCTGAGTTTTGATCCTAGTCTCCTATTTTCCTTTACAAAGATTGTCTGTCCGGGTTCGTAAGTTTTGGGATTAGTCTTTTTCCTGTTGTGGTAGCTAATGTCTTCTAACTGTTTCTCTGTGAGCCTTTTAATAGTGCGTAATCTAATTTCTTCCAATTCTTGCGGATTAGTTGTGACTCTACCTAAGAAAAATGGTTCAAACGGCTTCCTCTTAGTGGTCGAGTGTATGGAGTTGTTATATTCAAGAACTGCCGTGTGTAAGATTTCTGAAAATGTGCTATGAGCATTTTCTGCTTTCATACAGCGCATTATTTCTGAGAGCGTAGAATGAAATCTTTCGATTTGTCCATTTACACTACTGCTGTATGGGGGTATCTTGAAAATTTTTATCCTAAGCTGATTTTCTAACATAAAAATTATGGAGTTTGAGCTGAATGATTTTTCGTTGTCCATAACAACGATTTTGGCATACCGAAAGAAAGTAGTATTTCTCTAAGTGACTCTTTGATGTCTTCAGTAGCTCGAGATCTTGAACTTGAGCTAGTTTAGAAAATTTATCCACAGCAGTCAGAATGGATTTCCTCTCCGTTATGAAAATGTCTATATGTACGATCTGTCCGGGGTACTGTGGAATTGGTGTTTCTTGAATTGTCACCTTGTTGGGATTTTGCAAAGACTAGTAATTTTTTTAATTTTTGAATTCATTTGTGGAAAGTAGAATTTCGTAAGAAGTTGGGTCTTGTTTTCTATGAGCTCTATTGTGTTCGTCTATTATTTCTTTTTCTTGGTCCTCCTCGCTTTTTAGATCTGTAACTATTTTCCGAGAATACCTAACCCTATACTGTGTAAAATTATCTCTGTAAATTTCTTGCAATTTTCCCAAGATCCCGTCGGTTGTTTTTACACAATTGGTAACAGAAGGATTTAAAAATTTTCTTAAAATCTCGGTGAGATTTTCCGTACTTATATTGGGTTCATTGATGGTGTGCCTATGGTATGTTGGGAATACTATTTCGAACTTGTGGGATGCCTGGCCCTCTTTGTTCGTTATAAAAATTTGGTTTTTAAACGCATTTATTGGTGCGTCTGTAAACTGAATCAGGGTTTGTGATGAACTGTCGTCGCTATGCTGAGTCGCAGTCAGGGTATTTATCTGAATGTTGTCATTAGATGGTCTAGACAAGGCATCGGCGACTACGTTAGTACAGCCAGGTTTGTATTGAAGCTCATAATTGAAATCTTCGAGGAAAGCTTTCTATCGTTTTAGCTTCAAGTTTGAGTTTTTATTGTTTAGCGCGTAAGTCAGGGGTAAGTGATCTGTATAAACTTTTAGTTTTGTAGAACCGTAAAGATAATTTCTAAGTGATTTTAGCGCCCATACGATGGCAAGAAGCTCTTTTTCGTTTACGGCATAGTTTTCTTCAGTTTTACTTAGAGTTCTTGATAAAAATGCGATTGGCCTATTGTCTTGGGATAACACTGCACCCACAGCATAGTTTGAAACGTCTGTCGTTAGGACAAATTACTTTTTAAAGTCCGGGTAAGCCAACATCACGTCTTCAGATGTTAATGTAGTTTTCAAAATTTTTAACGCGGCTCTTGCCTCCTGGTTTAGGTTAATCTCTTATCCTTTTTGATGCATGTTTGGATGTACGTCCTGCCTCCCCTCTTAAGAGCATTGTCAGGGGCTTGGCAATTTTGGCGTAGTCCCTGATAAAGCGTCTGTAGTAATTCGAAAGGCCTAGGAACGATCTAAGATCTTTTAGCGTCCGTGGTGTTGGAAAATTCAGAATTGCCTCAACTTTTTTTGGATTGGTTTTTATACCTTTGTCTGAGATAATAAAGCGTAAAAATTCTACCTCGTTTTTCAAAAACTCTGATTTGTATAATTGAACTTTCATGTTCGAGGATTTGAGAGTTTTGAAAATTACATCTAGGTTCTTATAGTGTTCCTCCTCAATTATGATGTCGTCCATGTATACGAAACAGATTCTCCCTATATACTACCTTAGTATGTCGTCCAATGTGCGCTGAAATATAGAAGGAGCGTTTCTCAGTCCAAATGGTAACCGTGTAAATTCATATTTACCGTTGTTGACTGAGAAGGCTGTTTTCTTTCTGTCTGTTTCTCTGAGCGGTATTTGGTGGAACCCGCTTTTAAGATCTATTACGGAGAAAAACTTGTTTTGTCCAAGCTGAGGTAAGACATCGTTAATCTCCGGGATCGGGTATTTGTCCGGTACAGTTTGTTCATTTAATTTCCGGTAATCAATTACGATTCTGAATTTTTTTAGGCCAGATGCATCGGTCTTTTTGGGTACAACCCAAATTGGTAAGTTGTAAGGTGACCTAGAAGGTCGAATGATGCCCTGTCTTAGCAAGTCACTAATTTGTTTTTCTACTTCTTCCTTTAATTGCATTGGATAGGGATAATAGCGGGAATAGATAGGTTCATCGGTTTTTGTCTGAATGTCCGCAACTACAGCTGTTGTATAGGTCAAATTTTCGTCTGGTTCACTAAACAATGATTTATGCTTTTCAATTACGTTTTCTAATTTGTTCTTTTGCTGTTCCGTCAAGTGTGCTGTCCGAATGGTAATGGAATTTACCGATTGTGAAACTTTCTGTTTTATTCTAATTTTAAGTGTTCCGTTTATAAGCATGTAGTCCTCTGCTGAATAGATAAAGGCTGATAACTTCTTTAAGCTGTCATTTCCTAAGATCCCGTGAAAGGATTTTAATGTCGGCAGCAAAAAGAATTTTATCTTATCGGCGTGCTTTCCGAATAAATTTATAAAGGTGTGGTGAGTGATTTTGTTATTTCCGCCCACCGAATTTTTAAAAAAGGGGTTTTGGTTTGGCAAGGGATAGCGAACTAAGCATGGTTGTATGTAATTTTTGTTTGAACCGGTGTCAATAAGAAAATTTAAACTTTGTTTGTCATTCGTCCTTCACTCAAAATACGGAAGGGACGAATTCGTTAGTCTAAAAAATGAATATCCGCAAAGTCCTGGGTTTCTAATTGACTTGCGTCCTCAGTTATTCCTAGTTGATTCTGTAGGTATTCGTCCATTGTTGGAAGTCTCTCCTCCTCTTCATAGTTCCGTGCTTGATCTTGATAACCCTCGTCGTTAGTTTGTATGTCTTCCTCTGTCTCTAAATGGACATTTCTTTGCTGTTTGTTTCTAAATTTGTTCTAAATTGTTCGAATTGTATGGGGGGCCTTTTTCCAAACATTTGATTGTTCTGGACTGGCCTGTTCATGTAATTGATAGCCCTTGTCCTCATTGAAGCGTCTACGTCCATGGGTTCGGGACGTGGAAGAGGCTTCGGAGCAGTTGGCCTTGGAGGGGTGAACCTTGAGTTCAGGTAACCTTGTGTCTGTGACATTTGGTTAAAATTATTTTGATAGCCTGTTGGATTTACTGACCTGTACTGATACTGATTAACCGCAGGTTGAGGCATATAAGCCAATTGAGGGTAGAAGGTTTTCCTGTCTTGATATTGCGGTATGTTTGGTATTGACTGTAAAGGCTTACTAGAATTGTTCTTGCTAGTCTGATTGTGTACATTCGCAAAGTGCGATCTTGCGAATTGGTTCTCCATTTTCAAGCACAGATGGAGTGCTTGCGGGAGATCTTTTGGTTCTTTCATCCCTAAGTGCAGGGATAAATTTCCCCTTAGCCCTCTGGTGAAGGCATCTAATGCCTTATCCCTGTATGTTTGTGTTAGAAGGTCAAGTGCTTCTCTACCTACGTCCATGTAAGACAACTTGTTCATAATCAAAGAAAGGTGGGAGTATACACGTTGGTAATATTCCTGTATAGTACTATTACCCTGTACAAGAGTGCTCATCTGGTACTCTAGCGTAGTCAGATCTCTCTTGTCAGCGTAGTGTAACGCTAAACATTTCGAGATACTGTCCCAATTTAAGGGTGTGTTATATGATTCAAGTGCGGCATCCGCACTACCTGTAATCTTGTTCCTAATTATATTTAGAATTGCGCAATACTTTGGGGTTCCCTTAGCTGAATTGTATAGCTTGAGAATTCTATCACTATTCTTCCAAGAGCCGAATTCGGTATAACTACCGGAGAATTCTCTGAGACATTTTACCACGTGAGGGACTTTGTCCAAGTCAGTCAAATTGTCCCTATATCTGTCCTCTATTATTTGGTCTTCGCCTGTAATGTCCGAGTTAGGGTTTGTCAAGTTTCTAATTGCGATTTGGCATTATTGTGCACAAATTCGCGCAATTGTTTCTTCTAGATTTTGTATACGGCCTACTTCTGGTGGATTGGGTACATTTAACACTGGGGGACTGACCAAATTATTTGGGTTAGACATTTTGAAAAATAATAGGTGTGTTCCACAAGATCTCGGGCATGTTCGGACTAATGAGAGTAAAATGAAAATTACTCTCTAAATTTGCCGAAACTACACAAAATTGCTGGAACGCAAAAAACCATTTTGCACTTCTTCAAATACTAATGCTGCTTACTTTTCAAATTAAGATCTATTTAAGTGATTTTAGACGTAAAAAAGTCGTAACATAATAAAACCAAAACATTTGCATCATTGCAATTTTTTATATTTCGTTTTTTTTTATTAAAGATAAAGGAAAATATGTATGCAATAACGTTTTTACAACTTTAATTTTTTCACAAAAACCTAACATTTTTTGCTTGTAAATTTCCTGAATTATTTATCAGTTTCATATGTAAACAAAAACAGCTGATTGTTTTTTCTTGTCCGAACTTACCCAAAGAAAAAGTTCGTGCAAATTTGTACAGGAAATGAAAAAAATTACTCTCTCAATTACTCTCTTAATTGCACAAAAATTGTTATGTGGAACGATTTTGGGTAACTTTGTGCAAGTTCGGACTGTTTCGTTATGCATGTGGAACAGAGCTAATAACAACGCCTTTGTGGTTACTCCTGTCAGTAAGCTTCTTTAATAAATTTACCTCGATAGCAATAGTAACAATGGAGAGGCAAAACAAATTTTGATTTCTTTGGGTTTAAAGTTTTGAATTTCAAAATATTTTATTACTTGTGTTTTCTTTAGGATTTTACTACTATCTTTTCTTTTCCACTTTCCTGCCTTATTTCTACTGGAGGGTCCCTTGGGAATCGCAGTAGTGGTTCTACTCTTTTTTTTTTTTAAAAAATTTGGTATTTTCAAATGATTTTTTCACTATATTTTCATGTAATTTCTTTTAAATTTTGTATTTTTATTTCCCATTTTCTTTTCTCACTTTCCTGCCTTATTTCTACTAGAGGGTCCCTTGGGAATCGTAGTAGTGGTTCTAATTTTTATCAAAAATTTTGGTATTTTCAAATGATTTTTGTCACTACATTTTTATTAAATTTCTTTTAAATCCTTTTTTTTATTTCCTATTTTTCTTTTTATAGGCACTTCTGTTAAGTTCACTTATTTAACCAATTATATAACTTAAAAATATGCTTACTTACGGCAACCATCGTTATAAAGCTGATAGGGGGTTAATTCTCCTTTTCTTAATGGCAATACTTGGGTAACCTCTTCTATTCCAAGATCTTCATGAAAAATGTCCTTATTTTGCAGATGGTTGATGTTTTGTGGGGTGAGTTCTTTCTTATTTGCAGCCTATGGGGTGCGTCTATTGGGAATATCCTTTTTGTGTAGCCTATGGGGTACGTTTTTAGATTATATTTAATTTATTTATTAAAAAAAATAAAACTTTATTTGTTCACTTTAAAAATACAACTGATTTATTTCTTATTTTAAATTACAAATGAAGCTTAACTTTAATTTTTTCACAAAAACCTAACATTTTTTGCTTGTAAATTTCCTGAATTATTTATCAGTTTCATATGTAAACAAAAACAGCTGATTGTTTTTTCTTGTCCGAACTTACCCAAAGAAAAAGTTCGTGCAAATTTGTACAGGAAATGAAAAAAATTACTCTCTCAATTACTCTCTTAATTGCACAAAAATTGTTATGTGGAACGATTTTGGGTAACTTTGTGCAAGTTCGGACTGTTTCGTTATGCATGTGGAACAGAGCTAATAACAACGCCTTTGTGGTTACTCCTGTCAGTAAGCTTCTTTAATAAATTTACCTCGATAGCAATAGTAACAATGGAGAGGCAAAACAAATTTTGATTTCTTTGGGTTTAAAGTTTTGAATTTCAAAATATTTTATTACTTGTGTTTTCTTTAGGATTTTACTACTATCTTTTCTTTTCCACTTTCCTGCCTTATTTCTACTGGAGGGTCCCTTGGGAATCGCAGTAGTGGTTCTACTCTTTTTTTTTTTAAAAAAATTTGGTATTTTCAAATGATTTTTTCACTATATTTTCATGTAATTTCTTTTAAATTTTGTTTTTTTATTTCCCATTTTCTTTTCTCACTTTCCTGCCTTATTTCTACTAGAGGGTCCCTTGGGAATCGTAGTAGTGGTTCTAATTTTTATCAAAAATTTTGGTATTTTCAAATGATTTTTGTCACTACATTTTTATTAAATTTCTTTTAAATCCTTTTTTTTATTTCCTATTTTTCTTTTTATAGGCACTTCTGTTAAGTTCACTTATTTAACCAATTATATAACTTAAAAATATGCTTACTTACGGCAACCATCGTTATAAAGCTGATAGGGGGTTAATTCTCCTTTTCTTAATGGCAATACTTGGGTAACCTCTTCTATTCCAAGATCTTCATGAAAAATGTCCTTATTTTGCAGATGGTTGATGTTTTGTGGGGTGAGTTCTTTCTTATTTGCAGCCTATGGGGTGCGTCTATTGGGAATATCCTTTTTGTGTAGCCTATGGGGTACGTTTTTAGATTATATTTAATTTATTTATTAAAAAAAATAAAACTTTATTTGTTCACTTTAAAAATACAACTGATTTATTTCTTATTTTAAATTACAAATGAAGCTTAAAGTAGAATATTAAAATTGCGTGGTAATCATAATGACACGCGCAGTTAAGGTTTTGCAAATAAGTAAAATAATAGAATTGCATGGTAATCATAATGACACACGCAGTAAAATGTTTTTGCAACTTCATAGGCTGTTGGCCTGTTTTAACCGTCTGCTGCATTGTCAGCGTTTTTATTTTGTGGGAAAATTAAAGTAAACTTTTTTTATGTTAACATGGTCGCTTGGCACTATAATTGAAAATGTATGTAAGCTTAATTCTGATATTGACAACATTTATTGCTGGGCATTTAAATCGTAATCGGCAAAGAATTTGGCTATTACATTTAACACCACGCTCAGCTGGGCTAATCACGTTAATATAGTAATAGGTAAAACGTACTCAATGCTTCGTACTTTGTGGGCAACACACTTTTGCACTCCAGTTAATATTAGAATGCTAATTGCTAAAACTTATTTAATGCCGGTACTTCTTTTTGGATGCGAAGTTTATGTCTATTGTGATTCCACTAGTAAGCAGAAGCTAAATACTCTTTTTAACTACATTTCTAGATATGTATTTGGCCTTCACACTCTCGATGGAATCGCAACCTTAAGTAAAAAACTTTACAACTTGACTTTTAATAATCTGGTCAACATCAGGACACTTACGTGTGTACACAAAAGTGCCGTCATATTTATATAATCGGATAACTTTTGCAAGGTCTAGCAGGGGGAATAAGGGTATACCTATTGCACACAGAACTAAGATAACGGAATGGCAATTTTATTATAACGCAATCCATCTATGGAACAGACTTCTAACTAGGGTACAAACAAACAGCAACGTAATTACTTTTAAGACCGAAATAACAAAACATTTGAACAATAATATAACGTAACGTGACACTTTAAACTAAATATTGTTTTTACTTTAAGTATTTTTGATAACTTATAATTAGTTTGTATTATTGTTAAATTTTGTTATTTTATTAAATTTAGGGCTACTAAAATTTAAATGTTAAGGATGTTTGATATCAAACCACTTATATTTCGGAAAACTGCACAAAAGACCCTTTGGGTCGCGGTGCTTTTTGCCTCTCACATATACATAAATATCTATGTACAGTGCGAGCTCGATTTTCGCAACACCCCGACTACCGCAAAAGTCAATATTTCTACATTACAGCCTTTATAACCGCAACTATTTTCAGAAAATAGTCTCAATAGGTAGGTAGGTAGAAAGACTGGTGTGAAGTCTCCTTCACATAGGGTTGCCATACGTACTGTTTTAATCAGTACATGTACTGATTTTTTGCAATTGTACTGTTTTATGCACAACTCCTAAAACAGTACGCAAATGTACTGTTTTTTACAATTTGTACAGTTTTTTGTACTTTTTTGTTTGTTCAGTGACAAAAAACCAAAATGTGTTCCAAACAAAAAAGTTCTAAAATAATACGAGTTTTTACGCTGTGGTCATTGTATTCTCATAAATTCACAGTAGAAATCTAAATTATAATGAGTGGCTCGCAGCAGTAGTATATTTACATGTTGTTATATGTAAGACATATGTATGATTTTATGGCTACCTCAAGGCGAATTAACTACAGGTGGTGTCGAAACGGCATCTGATTTTGACAGTTCGGGCTTATTTGTTTTGATTTGTTAGTGTTTTGCTAATAATGGTTGACATTTCGAGCTAATGGCACTAACAATGCAATGCAAAAAACGATATGTTGTTTCTGTTGTTTTTGGATTGTTGTAGTTCCGACACCACCTGTAGTTGAATTCGCCTTGGGCTACCTCTTCCAATAGTATTTCCCTTTCTACACCTGAGAAAGACAAAAACAAGATCAAAAAAATTTTTTTAAATACTAAATAAATAATACTTATTTCAACACAGTTATATTAAATTTTTAGAACTTTTTTAATTTTCGGGCATGTCCTGGATATCGAAATCACGTGAAATTGAAAATGAACAAATTTGGAGAATTCGAAGTGTTAAAAATTTATTAAAATACCTAATACCTTTGAGGACCATTTTTCTTTACCTAAACTACTGAAATAAGAAAAACATACAGGGGTGTGATGGAAATCGAAAACGCAAGAATTTGGAAGTTGTTTTTAATACACTTTTAATAAAATTTTTATAATTTTTTTTATAAAATTCTGTTTAATAGATAAATATTTGCCATAAAATTATTTTATTACAGAAATCTTGTTAAAAAACGACTTGTAAAA
This sequence comes from Pollenia angustigena, assembly GCA_930367215.1. Taxonomy (NCBI): domain Eukaryota; kingdom Metazoa; phylum Arthropoda; class Insecta; order Diptera; family Polleniidae; genus Pollenia; species Pollenia angustigena. The sequence goes on along the minus strand of OV884057.1, from coordinate 177,910,658 downwards.
TTCTTGCGGTTTGCGTTTTCGATTTCCATCATACCCCTGATAAGTTAATTTTTACAAAAATTTTATTGAAAATATTCATCGTTTTCAATTGCACTTGATTGTTTTACAGACAGAAATTTTTGTTTTAAATTTTATTGAAACTTTTTTTTTACTATTTTAATATTTTCAGATTTTGTTAAATAAAAATAAACCAAACTATGTATGTATGTACTTATGTTTTTTGGATTTTATAGATTAATGACCAATTTCACCAAGTTCAGGTATAATTAACTATCATTATAAATGTAAAAAATCTATTGTTATTGTAAGAATGTTCGAGCAAAATATAACACGTCTTGTTAGATTGAGTGCATTTATTAAACCCTATTCACAAAAGGAAAGCAAAAGGGAATTCACAACTACTAAAGATATATGGCGTTGCCAGATTAATAATAAATAAACATGTTACCATAAAAGAGTATTAAACGAGTAATTTCAAAAATCAAATATAACGTGACAGCTCGGCCCTTCCTACACTTAACTCGTCCTCGAGTTATTCGTCCACTAGGTTCCTTCAGAGTCATCTTCATAATCATCGTCTACATCTGGGTATAAGGCACACCAGGGTTTCGTCTTGTCGCTACTAGCAATTGTTGAGAACTTCCTCTGATTACGCTGAGCATCATCGACATCTTCTACAACGTAACGATCAAATCTAAGGACCTTTTTTATAACGTAAGGACCTTTGTATTTCACTTCAAATTTTCTTGACTTGCCTGTACTAGGAATAGCACATTCAAGTAAGATTAAGTCACCTTCTTCATATTTATGTGGAGTCTTGTGTTTGGAGTCGAATCTAGTCTTCCACATTTTTCTAGCATCCTTGATATTTCGGATAGCATCTTCACGTTTAGCATTAATTATAGTTGGTTCGATATCATCTTTCACATGTTGAACTGCTGCTAAGATTTTGTTACCGGTGATATCTCGAACAGGAAAATCAAAAATCAAATCAATTGGTGCATATTTTGTAGTACTATTGATATTCATGTTCAGAGTCCATTGCAGATTTCGCATTTCGGTATCCCAGTCTTTCGCGTCATTAACTGTTGACTTCAGATAAGATAGGATATTCTTATTGACTCTTTCTGCTAATCCATTAGCTCTTGGTGTTCGGACAGCTACCTTTATATGTTGTACATTATTCTCATTACAGTAATTTTCAAAATTTGATGATGTGAATGCTGTTCCACGATCTGTGACTAACACTTTTGGCATTCCAAAATACGATGTTAACTGATTCAAAGCATCCACCACTGGTTTTGTTTTAGTTGACTTTACAGGACATAAAACAACATATCGAGTAAGAGCATCTACGATGACTAAAAGATGTTCGTTACCCCGACGACTTTTCACGAATGGACCTAGATGATCCATGTGCATGACCTCAAATGGGATCTTTGGTATATCCATACCATACAATTCACATTCCTTTTTTACTGGTTCCTTACAGAAACAACATTCGACGCACGACTTCAAATAATTTTTCACAAAATTTCGTGCTCGTGGAAACCAAAAATGTTTCAATAACCTTTTTAACGTATTTTCCAGAGCTGGGTGGCCCACATCATCATGGCACAGTTTTACGATACGCCATCTTAAACCTTTAGGTACCACCAACAACAACGAATCACCTTCACCCTTTCGAAATAAACGGCTTTTCTTCATAACATATTCATCCCGATACTGATTTTGTTGATCAGATTTAACAATATCACTCAGAACATCAATTATTTCTCGTAAAGTATCATCTTCTCGTTGCATCATGTATACCCAATCTTCAGTTGATGGTTTTATCATCATTATCTTTTCACAAACATCTTGAACAACAGGTTCATTGTCAATAGCTTTGATTGGAGCTCGGCTCAGGGCGTCAACGTGAGACATTTTACTACCCTCTCGATGAATAATACGATAATCATACTCCAACAGCTTTAGAAACCATCTTGAGACCCGTGGTATTAACGGCTTTGACAACTTTAAAGTTGATATTGCTGAGCAATCGGTGACAATCAAAAATTGTTTACCAAGCAAGTACATACGAAAACGTTGACAAGCTTCAACAACAGCTAATACTTCCAATTCATACGCATGATACTTTTGTTCAGCATCATTACACAAACGACTAAAATAAGCAGTAGGCTTCAACTCATTTTGCTCATCTCGCTGCAGCAAAATTCCAGCTATACCAACAGAGCATGCATCTGTATGCAATTCGTGTTCTCTGTTCACATCATAGATACCAGCTAAAGTCTGCAAAACACCTTCCACAGTTGGCATAGGCCACGGCTGCTTTTCTGTGATTGAATTCAGCTCCCGATAATCAACACATAATCGATCTTCACCGTTTGGCTTTGGTACGATAACGATTGGTGACGCGTATAACGATTCGGACGGACGAATTATTTCCGTTTGTAAAAGTTCATTAATTATTTTTTCTACCGTTTTCTGTTTCGGAATCGGAATATTATATGGTTGTCGTGCTATAGGTTTTTCAGAATTTATTTTAATGTCCATTTCAATAACATCACATTTACCAATTTCTTTTAAATTTTCCGCGAAACAACCCGAATATTTTTCCAAAAGTTCTTGTAGTTGACACTTGTCATTTTCATTAAGATTCTCATTAACGTTTAATGTTTCACCTTTTAAGGCAATTACACGACACTGACCATTTTCAATAATTACACGATTTTCCGATAAAATGTCTCTTCCGATCACTAAATCATATTGCATTATTTCATCGTCAACTATTAAAAATTCAGCTTCAATAGATAAATTATCAATTTTTATTATCGTTAACAGTTTTCCCCGACACACGTACTCTCCACCAGCGAAACCACATAGTTTCTCTTCACAATTTTCAATAGGACCATGACATTTTAACCATACACGTTTAGCCACTAATGATTTACCACTACCGGAATCGATGAATGCATTGTATTTGTTGTTTTCGATTTCAATTTCCTTAAAAATTTCTTTGTCCTTTTCGCTGTCTTTCTGTTTATCAATTAAATTTACCGACCGCGACGGACATTTATCCGTTTCATGATCATTCGCTTTACACTTTCCACATTTAATTTTCTTGGATTTATTTTTACAGTTCTTAGCGATATGTCCACGTTCGCGACAATTAAAACATATCGGACCCGTTTTTGTTTTATCACTATTGTCATTGTAATTTGTTTTATTTGTAAGATTTTTATCATTGTTTATATTTTTGTATATTTTACGCGTTTGTTCACTATGAGAATTATTTCTCATTTTATTTTCTTCAAAAACGTTTGTTAATATTGTAAATAGTTCATTACACGATTTAATATTCATTGCCGTCAATGTTTTTCTTAAATCCTCACTGTATAGTCCGTTTATAATGTATTTTATAATACCAATTTCCTCGATTTTACCACGACGACCCGTTGATAACATTCGATAATAGTATTCGATAACCGATTCACTTTTATTCATACGCGAATTTATCATCTCTATGTGGGCATCAGCAGAATTTGATACACAAGGAAAATCATTTTCAAATGCAGCGACAAATTCTGTCCAGCAACTAAAAACTTTTTGGGAATCTACCCACATTTTAGCAACACCTTTTAAGTTGCTTTGTACAGCAAACAAAACTGTAGACTCGTTCCAGCCATAACCATTTTTTAATTGTTCCACCCTTTCAATAAATTTTCCGGGTGATATGTTCCCCTTTCATGGGTCAAACTCTGGCAACATTTTCATTATTTCGCTTATGCTTTGATCTGGTACTTTTTTCTCTCACTCGTTGAGGATTAAATTCTCTTGCGTTATAATTCAAATTGTTGTTGTTGTTTTCACTATGATTCGTAGAAGACAAATTTGCATCACCATAACATGATGAGTTCTGCACCCTAGCATACGCCAGCGTAGCATTTGAATTTAACGGCTGATAACGATCATGATTGTACATGGTTGACACTGGTACATGTTCAGAGAAATTTACACTGTTACCACTTGACGCTACATGTTGATTGAAAGAATTAAAAGCAACACTTGTTGTTACCGGCTGGATATATGTTGTTGTAAAATTTGTTTGTGCATGTCCGTACATAACAGACGTTGGCGCAACAGAAAAAGCTGTAGAATTCTGCGTGGATGTCTGTACTTCACAACCTGCAACTTCCACCGAATTCTGTTGTTTTTCCATAGAACCAATTTTATTTGTAAGCGCAGCCACTGCTTCCATGAGGCTACTCATATTCTTTTGCATTTCTATAATTTGCAAATTTTCTCTAATTTGTGTGGCATCTTCGTCAAACCCATAACATGCTCCATCTGCATTGGAAACTTCTTCTATGAAATCAGGATTTTCTTCCTCGAACTGCTGTAACCTGGCCACTAACTCTGCCTTGTTACCCGACGTTCGCAATTTACGATATTGCAATTTCTTTTTCAGTTCCACCAATGTAAGATACATGTTATTCCTTTTCCGACACAACAAAACGACGCTTCTACAAGTTTCTACACAACACTTTTGCGACACACGCTTTTTTTTTTTCTTTACCACACAATCTGCGACACACGCCACGAAAATTTATTAATTTCGCGATTGTGTTTTTCCAAACAATCTGCGACACACGCCACGAATTATTAATCAATTTACCGATTGTATTTTCTTTATACAATTTGCGACACACGCACGAAATATAATTTTAAAATTCGCAATTGTTTTTATTACGGAAAAACTAGGTAATCCCACTTCTGAATTTTGTAAGAATGTTCGAGCAAAATATAACACGTCTTGTTAGATTGAGTGCATTTATTAAACACTATTCACAAAAGGAAAGCAAAAGGGAATTCACAACTACTAAAGATATATGGCGTTGCCAGATTAATAATAAATAAACATGTTACCATAAAAGAGTATTAAACGAGTAATTTCAAAAATCAAATATAACGTGACATTATAGTAAAAGTTAATTTTAGCTGAACCTGGTAAAATTGGCCGTTAATAATTTAAAATTGTTTGAAATTGGAAAATTAATTTAGGAAACAAACAAATTCTATAAAAAAATTGCTTTAAATACGAATATGTTTAAAGAAAATCGTACTATGTATCACAATCAATGAGTTAATTGTTTCAAGCTAAGTTCATCTTTTCTCCTTTCTTATATGGCTTACAGCAATGTTATGGTTTTCCTGGCCAAATGCTTCATTTGTGGTGTTTGCTTTGTAAACGCAAATAGAGTAATATTTTTTTCGAAAAAAAATGTACTGTTTTTTTCTTGATTGTACTGTTTTTTTGTGTTCAATGTACTGTTTTTCCGAATTTAAAATCTGGCTACCCTACCTTCACACCTTCACCCAGAGACCAACGGACCATGGTGACTCCTTATTTAGAAATAGATATGTAAAGATGGAAAGTAGGTGAAATAAAGAGCGAAATCATAAGACAGATTTAAAAGATAGATAGGAAAATAAAGTTTCGAAACAAACCCGAAGGAAATCCTACTCAACAAAATTCGCTCTACGTGCGGCCAGCACCCAGTCTCCTCTCGCGCAGCCAGGCCATCCCCATTACGAATCCTATCAGACCCTCGAGTCCACAACCCGAGACATCCCCTTATTCTGCCCTGTAGCCTGGGACAGTGGCACAGAATATGCTCAACTGTCTCCAACTCCTTCTGGTCCTCACACAACCCGCACATATCCGACAAGTTGGATCCCATTCTCTACTCCTGCCCAGCAGCGACTCCGAATCGGACTTCCTTAGCACCGGCCAAAGCGTTCGTGATACCCGGCAGTCCGTTCCGTTCCCCCAGGCTCTTTTGGTCGCGCCTAGAGAATCCATTGCCTGATCCTTCCAAAATAGAAACCTATTAGAGGCCTTACCGCCTACATACAGTTAGGATCCTCCATCTCTGAGCCCTGTCTCGCTAACTCATCAGCCACCTCATTGCCGCCTATGTCGCAGTGACCCAGCACCCAGCACAACCTTAACATTTATTCCCCTAAGACTCCCTCCAGAGCCTCCTACAATTATTAACAAGCTTAGAGTTCACATAACAACCCCTTACCACATATATAGTGCCCTCCGAGGCCCTATCAATGATATTCTTCATTAGTTCCACGGCCCTCAAGATGCCCAGATGCTCTCCCTGAAAAACACTGCAATCGTCAGGCGGCCTATATGACATTCTGATGTTCAGAAAATAGCAAATCCACTAAATAATCTGCTCCTACCTTACCACCTCTCCCTAGAAGGCACTATTACCTCCGGCAACTGCCAAAAAAATGCAAAATCCAATGGCTCAGCTACTTTGCAAGCTCTGATTGCATGGAATCTGTCATTTTATGAAAAATTTTTATTTGGAAGTCGGAGATACTTCTCAAAATAATTTTTCACTCAATTAAAGTTACCATACTTTATAAGCACTCATGAAATAAATTAAAGATGTAATTCAGTTTATTGAGAAAACTTCTGTTCTTGGTACAATTTATTAAACGGATGTGTAAAAAGGTAAAAAGAAGGAAAAAGATAAAAAGGAATAGTATGATAAAAAAAAAAATGTCAAAGTGCCAAAGTAGCCAGACCTTTTTATTTAGAATGCACCAATTAAGTACTTCAACACCCCTTCTCATTCTAAATTGTCTGCTATATTTAGTTTGGATCTTAAATTCCTTATTTTGTGTGGAGGAAGAGGCTTTGTAAGCGAGTCTGCGTGCATGTCATCGGTTGGACCATAGTCACATTGTATTATGCCCCTCTTGATGTAATCCTTGACGAAGTGATACTTGACATCAATGTGCTTTGTTCTGTTATTTAATTTAAATCCCTAAACGATTTTTATACAGCTTTGATTGTCTTCTTTTATGACGACCGGACCAGACACACTTTCCTTGAATTCTGAAAGCAGCTCTTTTAGCCAAAGCGCTTCCTTTCTTGCCTCAGCAAGTGCAACAAATTCGGCAAATTCGATAACGACACACATGTTTTCTTTCGGCAGGCCTACGAAACAACAGCACCATAAACTTTGAAAAGGTATCCACTATTAGACCTCCTGTCTAAACGATTTTCGCCCCAGTTAGCATCTGAAAACCCGGATAATAACTCATCGTCGTTAGGTGTAATATTCAGCTTCATATTGATAGTACCTTTCAAGTATCAAGCCACCCTTTTGAGTTCGATCCAATCCTCTTCACTTGGATAACTAGTTTTTTTACTCAATATATTGACTGCTGCTGTAATATCTGGCCTTGAATTTAGTGATATGTAAAGTAAGCTACCGAAGAGTTTTTGATAATTTTTATTGCTGTTTAGAGGGGTTTGCTCTCCGCCTGATTTTCCATAAGAAACCTCCAATGGTAATGAGGATGGTTTTGAGTTTTGAAGTCCTGCTTCCTTTAAAACCTTCTCAACATACTGTGACTGCGAAACCGAATAATGACCTTGGTTCGAATGTTCTACTTGCAGACCGAGATAAAACTTTATGGGTCCCAAATCGTGAATTTTAAAAACGCCTTTAAAAATATTTTTGACTCTCTTTATAGAAGATTCGTCCATTGATGTAATAAGAATATCATCCACATAAATCAGAACAAATGTTGATATTTCCCCTTCTAAATGTAGATACTGAAACAAAATAACAAATGTTTTGCGTATAAGCCTAACAAAACTACAAATGCAATATACACTAAAATAAAAGCGCCAGTAGAAAAACAACAACAAAATAACGTTGTTTATGAAATAAGATGTAAAGGAAATAACGAAGAACTCTGTGATCAGGTTGTGATGGCGACAATTTTGATTTTTATCTAATTATCTGATTTTAGTATTCGATTATGGGAAACTAATAGGTAGTTTAATAACATTTTATTAAGGGTGTATAAAAATGTTCATTAAGTCTTAATGTGTATGGAAAAAAAAAAAAAAATAAATAAATTGTAGTTAACATTAAATTATTGAAATTAGGAAAAGACAGTTTTCAGAAAATTTTCATTCCAAAATTTAAATTTAATTGATAAGGTCGAAAAGAAAAGAACTTGGATATTTGGGAAATTCGGTTGGAGTAAAACTTGGAATTTTCATCAGTAGAGGATATTTATTAATATTTATAATTTGGGTGGAAATCGGAATTTGAAGAGCTCAGTTATTTATATTCTTTTTGAGCAATTCTCTTGGAATATTCAGGCAAGATCGAATCACAACAGAGGAAATTACTGTTACTTTTTTTTTATTTTTCCCGGTGGGGCGACCAGACCCTTTTAATTTACTGGTGGTGGAAAAAGAAAAAGGAATTTAAATAACTTTGAACAACTTTGATTGAAAAAGGAATAATTTGGAATTTATTTATTTAATAACGAGATCCGGATTGTCCACCAGATTCAATTTGATTTTTTTTAAATTCGTTTCACGAAATTTTAAATTCTCTTGAAATTTCAATACATCATTTAAAAGCAACTTTATCTCTAATTTTCTTAAATTTCATAATATTTTTATTTCTAAATTAACTTAAATTAATGAATATTTAAATTGTTTTCTTTTTGCAAAAAAAAAAAAAAAAAAAATTATTAATATTATTTCGGATGGTCACCTTAATTAATTTGAATTTATAAAAAAACAAAAGAATCTAAAGTGGTAAATTGAAAACAAAATTTCATATTCATAATGACATTCTAAACTTAAAATTACCTTATCAATAACTACAATTAAAAAATACGTAATTGCGTATGGATTGTTATACAGGTTTTTAAATGACATAATATTCATACGTACACAAACTTATCCTTTACTCTTATTTTGTGGTTGATATAAAAATTGATTATAATAACGCAAGTCATCTGTCACCTGGCGCCTGCTGACTTCGATGTACCAATGAACGTAAGTTAATTCTTTTTATGAAATTTTTATTCAGCCATTTCGTTTTCATGATATTCTCATTTAAAAAGATAAAACGTAACATAAATAATCATCTTTAAATTAAGATTTGTTTTGTTTCATTATTAAATTTAATATTTAATTTACTTATTTAATTTACTTATTTAATTTACTTATTTAAACACTTATTTATGTTACGTTGATATATACATATACATATATAAAAAAAAAAAAAGGAAAAAATATTACAATATACCTTTAAATACCCTACCTACTACAGATTTAATTCATCAAACGTTTTGTTTTTTCTATTTATGACTTTAGTTAATTTTTTTTTTTTTTTCTGTATAAATCTATTTGCTAGATTTCTAAAATATTGGAAATAACATTTAGGGTGACCAATTGTTATAATTACATTTTGAATTAACATTATCTCAATTGTTTTGTTATTTTAATTTCTATTATATTAATAAACATGTTCTAACTTTTCTTATGTATTAAACATAATGTCTTAAAATTTTGATATTTTAATTGCGAAAGGTGAAGAATATAGTATGGGTTAGGTAAGTTAGTAATTTTTTTTTGTTTTATTTAGGGCTGACAGGGGAATTATACAATAATGTCAGCATGGTGGGAGGGTTTAGAGAATGTGTAGCGATTTCCATTCCAAGCTACACAATACTCATTCAAGCCTAGCTTATTAAATTTTTTTTTGGTTTATATAATTATCGATCTATTTTCACATGTTATCTACTAAGCTACCTGAAATTTTAAATCTACTGTAAATGTTTTAAATTTAATGGGAACTTTAATTAACTCACCCCTCCGACGAGCACAGCCGTTATTAAAGGTAGCTTCCCATTATAAGAATAACTCAAATAATCGTTACAAGGTGTATATAGGAACAACAAAGAAAGCTTTATCAACAAGGATAGGAGAACACAAGATGGATATTACGCGGCAGAAAGAAACAACAGCACTAGCCATGCATGTGATCATTTCACATCATGCACCAGATTTTCAACGTATTAGAATATTAGACAAGGAGGAAAATATGAGAAAGAGATTTACGAAGGAAAGCTTGAGCTTGAGCTTGTTTTGCTGAAACATAAAAAAGACAATGAATTTGAAAGAAGACACCAACAACATATGTGCAAGTTATAGAGTAGCCATCAAATAAACTGTGATACAATTTTTAAATATTATGTGTTTTAAAAATAATTCCATGTTTTATGTTTTTGTATTATATATGTTAAATGTAAAATCTTTGTTTTTAAAGTTTGTTTTTTAATGTAATAATATATAAAAAAAATTTAAGTTCTAAACGTTATTTGGTAAAAAATTGTTGGTTAATGTCATGTTTTTATTAAATAGACGATCCCCAGAAGAAGTCGACAAAAAATCGACGAAACGTCGGGAAAAAATGTATTAAAATTGTGTTTTTAATTACATAAAAGATTAAAGGCCGTATTAGCTTAACAAGGAAATACAAACAGATAAATAAAAATTGGCCAAATAAAAAACAACAAAGGATCAAGCTAACTTTGATAAAATTCAGATTCTAGTAAAAGCTCATGGACAGTGTTGTTCCATGATCTGGCGGATTGGTTCAATCCATATAGAGAATTTTAAAACAGACATGCCATATCTTCATTACCGCTTTCTTTGGAACCCATAGGCTGTTCCATAAATATTTCCTCGCTTAAGCTACTGTTAAGGAACGCAGTCTTGCAAGCAATGTGATGAATCTTTTAATTTCGCTTTCCACCAATAGCAAAAAGTGTTCTTAGGGTCGTATGTGAAACCACAGGCGCAAATACCTCCTCGTTATCCACACCATATTTTTGTGTAAAACCGCGAGCTACTAGTCTGCCCTTATAGTTCTCAACACCATCTATTAGTTTCTTCTTATAAATCCATTTACAGCTTACAATGTTTTTGCCTTCCGGTCTTTTTACTAATATCCAAGAAATTATTATTTCTCATTGCTTCATATTCTTGCTCCATAGCCTTTAGCCAACTTATTCTTTCGTTGTCATTGGTATTTAATTTTCTTAGATTTTGTTTGTTATGCGTTATTCAAATTCAAATGTATCAACTGGTTTCCCAGTAAACCAAGCGATATTGTAACGATATCGAAACGATATCATATAGGTGATAGAAAGTATCACAAGTGATAATCGTTTTCGAATCGAAAACGATAGTTTTTACGGACTAAATTGTACCTTTCCTTATAATATCATTTTTCCATTAAATTATGATATCGTTTTCGATATCATAATTTCCAATAATAACGATAGTGAAATCGCATTTTTAAATTTCTTGAATTATTAAAAGATTCTGTGTAATATTTAAACAGTACATTGCTTTCTTTTCTGTTCTGCACTCGTGGCATTTTCTTAAACATATGTACATTGAAAATATTGCAGAAAATCAGTGTTTAAAAAAGTTGTAATAATTTTCTTGATTTAAAATTTTTTAAATACTCATTCCTGGCCACTTTAACTGAATTTCGGAAGGACAAACATATGCACCTAATTTATTTTTATAGACACACTTACTTACAGTTTTAAGCGATTTATCCTCTTGCAGTAAATAAGAAATATTTTAATAAAAAAAGTTTTAAAATTTTTATATGTTTTGTTTAAATAATTTTTTATGTTTAAAAAATTGTGATGATTTTTTCAAATGTTTGTTTTTAAATTGGAAAAAATATTTTGAAAAGTGATATCTTAACGATATTGTTTTGAATAAAAGTACATATTATAAACGCCGTAAAATATAATATCGTTTTCGCTGTCATATCGTTCTACGGTTTATTGGGTTGTCATCAATTTTATTTTCTTTATCAACAAGTATAACATCAACTTAAGATTCTTCCATCTCACTAGTTCCCTTAACCTTCATAGGGTCTTCAAATTTGCTGACGTTAACCGTCTTCGGGTCAAATTTGACCCAAATAGAAAATTTTATATAAAAACTCACTTTTTTCAATTAGGTATGTTTTAAAAGTTGATATTTAATTTCTAGATTTATTCAGTATATTGAAGCTTTAGTTATTGTTAACATTTATTGCGAATACAAAAGTACATTTAAAATAAAGTGGTTGTATCTGCTTTGTGAAATAATTGGCAACGACTTATTTTTGACTGGTTAACATATTTTTTCCTAGGTTTTGGTTGAAGATGGCGGCTGGTGTTCCTGCTCAGGTACTACATGCACTTTTTTGAAATTTTCTTTGGAAATTAGTCGTTGGGTAATGTTTTTGGCTGCTTGATATAGGGAGCGGCAAGTTGAAAATCTAAATTTTCTAAGAAATGTCGATGTTTGGCAAAACAGTTTTCGTTCTAGCCATGTTTAGCTGATGTTAATGATAGCCTTAGTTGCCAAAAGCTCTCGTGACAATTCAATCTTGTTTTTACATATACATAGTTCATATTAAGTAATTTGATTTTCTAGCAATTCTTGCCCCAATTAGTACGATGTTTAACCATTGTCTGCAGTCATACTGTGACATTTCAAACCAACTGTCAAATCAAGAACTACATGCACACATTTGTTTATTTCAGGCAAAGTTCATTTTGTATATTCCGGGCAGAACTTATCAACCCATAGATTTTATAGCTTGTTGTCAAAACTTAGTACTCTCGAAAGCTTTTTGAATCTGGGGTCTAAACACCGCATTCGATACAATCGTATCGAATGAACTATCGAATTTGTTTGCATACGATAGACACTGACGTATCGAATGAAAACTCGAGAAATGTAATTTCGAGTTGCTCGATATCGAATGCTATTATTTCAAATTCAATACATTCCATTCGAAATAAATAATTTCGATAAATTTTGCTCGATACCGTATGCGGTGATACAATTCAGCTAAGTAGAGAACCAATAAATGCGAAATTTTGGTGTCGCCAACTTCAGTCCAATCTATACCAAATACACATTTACCTTCATTATTAGTAAACTTCTAAATAACTTATGTGGCAGGAGGAGAAAAAAATGTCTTACTATTTTTAAAACATTCGCTCGAGATACATGAATTTTGTGGTTTTCATCAACTATTCGTTGAGCTTTAGACTGTTGATCATAACCAATAAAAACCATTTTAATTGACTTTTTATCTAATTTTTTGCGTTTTACCTTAGGAACGTGAACAAACCCGGTTTCACCAAAAATTCTAAAATGACTTCAATTTGGAATTTTGTTGAACATTCGTTCATAAGGTGTAACTCCTGTGGCTCGAGTTAAAATTCTATTTTGTAAGTAGTTCGCTGTAGATACCGCCTCGCCCCACAAATTACTAGGTGCTTTGCTTTGACAAGCATACACCTTACCATTTCAGTAAGCGATCTGTTTTTTCACTCCGCGACACCATTCTGTTCCGGACTACAAAGAAGGAAAAAGATAAAAATGGCTACGATATACTTTAATTAATTTAATTTATAATTGTTGCTTTATTTAACTTTTATGAAATCTTTATTAAAAGTTAGTTTAAAAATATGTGAATACAGTATAGGCGTGTTTACGATATTATATATGTTATTACTAGAAAGAATATTTTGATTTACTTTTTTTTTTCTAAATGCCTTTAATTTATGTTTAAATATACCATTTAGATTCGTTGCTTTATAGTTGTGTTCTTTTTTATTTTTAAGAAATAAGCTATAAACATAACTTTTATTTTACTAATGCCCGTAATTTCCCAGCAAAAACTTTACTTACCTGGTAAGTTAGCAAATAATGTTGTAGAAAATAAACACTACTTATTTTTCGGCTGAATAACTACTTATTTTTGTTCGAGGTGTCTACAGAATTCAGTACATACAAAATACACTTACTAGAAGTCAAAAAATACCTAGTTATTATTTAACTACTAGTAAGTTGAATTGTAAGTACTTACAATAAACTTACCAGAAGCCAAAAAATCACTAGTTAATAGACCTAATAAGTAGTTATTGAGTACGTTACCAGTAAGCAAATATTCAGAAGTGAAAATAACAGAAGTAATAAGTAGTTGCTGAGGTCATTACTAGTAAGTACTTATTTAAGTTTTCAGAATAATGACAATTGTAATGACAACTACTTACCAGGTAATGTATGAAATAACTACCACCTATTACTAAAAATCAAAAAGTTTTTCCTGGGTTTTACAAAAAGAAATCTAGGAAACTAGTGCATAGAAATCTATGTTGTTAAAGCTTCCATATTTTAAAGGAAAACTGAAGGTAAAAACACGTAGGCAAAATAAACGTTGAAATAGGTAAAGATAACTGTTAGGTACGAACACGACCTGCTTTCTTTTTGTAGAAATTACGGGCATAAGTACTAGTTAATTGATACAAAGCTCATCCACGGTAACACTGTTTTTCCATTTGTTTTCCATCTATTGCAAGTTGAGCTGCAAGTACGAAAAATGCGATAGTGAGAAAACAAAAATTTATTTCGGGTTTAAATTGAGAATGTAAAAATAAACTATTTTTATTTTGGGAAAATTATTGATCGTTTTGTTTCTTTTACAGGCCAACATATATAAGATCTGTAAGTGTTTTCATGTACAAAACTCATATTAATACAATTTATGTATGTATATTAAACAAATTATAGAGCAATTCCAATACCGGACGGCTAAAAAATCAGATTTACTCAACGCTATATTAGTTTTTTATTTAAAATGTGTAAGCAGCAGAATTTTTCTTATATAAAAAACGTTTTATCCTTGTGTTTAGGATAACCTGTAAATACTCTAAGAAGTAAAAATACTTTCAAACGTATGTCCACCAATATAATGCCTAAGCCAATGGATATTTTACGCGTTAAATTGATGTGTTTGTGGGGTCGGTGGGGCTGGTAAAATGACATTATTGTTTTAGTGTACTTATCTATACTTATATAAATTTAAAATATAAAATTTATAAGATAAAATTAATCCCCACTAATATGTAATTTTAAAACTAAATAATTTCTTAAAAACAAAGCATTTGTGTGCTTTTTATTTTTGGAGGGGATATTATAGGAAATTTGTATTTAAAATTTGGGATTGAAAAAAAATTATCTGGCATCCCTAGACTAAAATTAATAAAAACATTTGGGTAAAAAAATAAAAAAAACATTAAGGGTCCTCATGATATCGTTTATAAGTCTCGTAAACTGTGCAAACTGTGCATTCTTACACCCTCGTAAATGAACTGTCAAAAATTGTATGAGAATTCATTTACACAAACTGCTTAAATTTGCCCAACAATTTTGACTCGTAAACTTGCGCTGTTCAATTGTGCATTTATACAGACAAATTTTTTTAATGCTTACCGCCGTTTTCAATGAAAACTTCAAGTGTAATTAAATCACAAACAATAAATTCTTGTAATAATATAAGCATATTAGTCTTTTGGCTTTCTTTATGCATGTTTAAAAACAAATTTCATTTATAATTTACAAATTTCAAGTTTTTTATTATATTTTTAATTATTTTTTTTTAATATATTTTTTATTGACGTTTCTGATTGAAATGACATTAATTGTTTAAAAATACACAAAAATTAAAAAGGATCTTCATGAAACGAGTCTCGCAAGTTTACCCATTTGCACAAATGGTAATTTTAAGCAATATCATGAAGACCCTTATTAATAAATTTTAAAATTAAGACAAAAAACAGTTTTTATAACATAAACTTGTGCAATTTTGTGAGCATTAATTCCCAAATTCGGTTGAATTGAATGTTGTAGTGCAAATCTGTGGCCGTATGGAAAAACTAGTTAACTCCACTTTTTGGGAAAATTGAGATAACACCAAAAATAGAAAGCGTGTTTCATTTGCTATCACTCTGTCAGATCGAAATTTTGATATTGTATCTCATTTAAAAGTTATTTGAAAAACAAAAATCTGAAAAATCCCAAATTTTTTGAAAAAACTAGATAACTCCATTCATTTTTTGAAAAAACAAGTTAACTCCATAATTTCTTAAAAAACAGAAATAAGAAGTTTAAAACGACGTTGTTTCGAAAACTAAGAGAAAAAGAGCGAAATAGAACAAATTCGGGTCACAAGCTCTTTGGGTCAAAATGTTGAACCTTAAAATTGCAACTCCCGATAATCCCGAAATCTTTTTGAGTAATAGTATTTAACCCACATGGATCTACCGTACCATATGTGGCACAGTAACTTTGAGAAAGGTTTCAACTTACCCATTAATATTTTTTTTTTTATTTCTGCTGCAAAGATAATATTAAGGTGTTTTTACATACAAAAATAATAATAACTTTTTTATCCAGTTTTTTTTCTTGGAATAAATCGGGAAGACAAGCAAATTTTATTAAAAAATGGAGTAACATAGTTTTTATATACCGCCACAGATTTCTTTAAATAAAAACAAATTAACTGCCCGGTCCACGATGTAGACAAGAACATTTCTTTTGTATATTTATATTGAAAACAAAAAAATTTTAGTTTTTTATTATTGTTTTCAATATAAATATGCGAAAGAAATGTTCTTGTCGATATTGTGGGCCTCGCAGTAAATTTCTTTATTTTTAAATTAAAATAAGAACATATTCATATTTTTAACACAATACGATATTTAATACTAATACAATTTTAATATTATAAAATTATTTTTTCTGGAACCTTGACGATCTTCTCAATGTTAAATGCCCATCAACCGGAGACACATTTATGCTTTTGCCGAATTCCTGATTAAAACTTCTATTGAGCTTTTTCCGGCTTGATTTGATTTTGTTTTCTAAAGCATTTATTTCGAAATTTTCGAGATCTTCATCCGATTGCTCGATCACGTTTTGCTTCCTTTTATTTTGATCCGTGCTGCCTTCTGGAATAATTTCCTCCAACTTAGTCTGCATTTGCATGAGGTGAAGGTCTGGATCAACGTTTATGTTAGTCGGATTGTAATTTTTGACAGTGTTTTTGGTCAGCTAAACTAAAAACGATTTTATTACGAAGTTAAAAATTTTAATATTTATTGAAATAAAATAAGCCACAAACTCAAAAGCTATTTTCAATTTCAACCTATGTTAAACCGAGTATAACGTTAATCCACGTCCCAAAAACTGGCCTATGAATTTAATAAAATCAAAAAGGGTAAACTTTTTAATTAAGTATTTG
The DNA here is from genome assembly GCA_930367215.1 of Pollenia angustigena. Lineage (NCBI taxonomy): Eukaryota > Metazoa > Arthropoda > Insecta > Diptera > Polleniidae > Pollenia > Pollenia angustigena. Next base: position 177,893,643 of record OV884057.1, on the reverse strand, counting down.
CATAAAAACAGACAAAAACTCGGCTTATTTTTTGACATATAAGCATAAAAAAAATTTTTTGGAAAAACTGGATAACTCCATCTTTTCGTAAAAAACGGGTAAATTAACGTGCTGAGCCGAATAGTTAATGTTTTTTCACAAATCATTACTTAAGTTGCCTTAATTCCGTAAAATATTAATATAATTTGAGAAAAACATTTTTTCGAAAAAACTAGATAACTCCACTTTTCGAAAAAACAAGATAACTGACACTGATTTTCGGTTTTAATGTCCAAAAATTAGTTTAATGGAACCAGAAATCTTTAACATTATTTAAAATTATGTTTTGTTAAGTGCGCATGCATAATAACATAAATTCATATGAAATAATTAGCGAACTATGTTTAAAACTTAAAGTGTGTTTTTCTCGTGTTTTAAAAAAAATGGAGTTATCTAGTTTTTCCATACGGCAACAGAAATAATCTAAGCCGTTTCTTTTCTGTGTTCAGTTTATGGATTTAAATACTAAAACTGCACATAATTATAAAACTACCTTTAATATACATTGGTAATGGTAAAAACTAGTTTTTGTGATATAAAAAAGATTTTCGCTTAATTTTAATTTTTTCATTTATAAGTTGTAAAGCAAAATTTTAATTTAGAAACACAATCAAGGCGAATTTACTTCAGGTGGCGGCGAGACTACAACAAGTCAACAACACAAAAAACAACATGTATTTTGTTTTTATTTTTCGGTCATGTAATGTCAAAAACAAGGCGAATTAATATATATATGAATTCGCCTTGTATAAAACAGTTGACTAAAGCAGGGCTACCAGATTTGGGGTTCTAATTTCAAATTAGTTTAAAAAAAATTAATTTCGGGCTTAAATTGAGAATGTAAAAAAAACATTTTTCTCTTTAGGGAAATTATTGATAGATTTGTTTCCGTTACAAGCCATCATACATATATAAAATCTGTAAGATTTTTTATGTACAAAACTCATTTTAATACAATGTATATGAAACAAATTATAGCTCAAATACAATATCGGACGGCTGAAAAATCTGATTTACTGATCAGTAAATATCAGTTTTTTATTTAAAATTAATCAGCAGCATATTTTTCTCATCTAAAAAACGTTTGCCCCATTTGTTAAGGTTGACCTGTTAAAACTCTATGAAGTAAAAATACTTTTAAACGTATTCAGGGGTGTTCTGAAAATCGAAAAGAAAAAACCCAAAAATTGTATATGTAATTTTTTAATAAGATTTCCGTGATAAAAGAATTTTACGACAAATATTAAACAATTATTTCTTTGTTAAACTGAATTTTATAATAAAAATTATACAAATTAGTTTAAAAGAGTATTACAAACAACTGAACAATTTTATTGTTTTGCTTTTTCGATTTAAAGAACACTCTTGAATGGCTAAGCCAATTAATATTTTACGCGTTAAATGGATGAGTTTGTGGGTCGTTATTATAGCCCTAATTCTCCACATTTGAAATTTTCTGAAGTTGTGAACATTTCAAGTTCTTAAACGATATAAAATGGTGTAACATGGATTTCCAGGCAGACTCCATTAATGCTAGCAGCATGTTTGCCAATGTTCTCATGATGCTTTAAGGTTTATATTTTTACCACTAGTCATAGGAACAAGAAATTTAAAATCTATTAATTATATCTTAGATTAACTGATCACAACTTCCACTTCTTTTAATAACGTAGATTTTTGGTCAGAATTTGTAAGATAATTACCAAATTGTAAAATTGGTTACATGACATTATTGTTTTAGTGTGCTTATCTATGCTAAACTAAATAATTTTTTTTTTAAAGAATTATTTAGTGGCTTTTTATTTTTAGAGGGGATATTTTAAGTAATTTTTATTTTAAATTTGGGATTGAAGAAACAATTTATCTGGCATCCCTAAACTAAAATTAACAAAAATAATTGAGAAAAAAAAAATTAAAAAAAAATAAAATTATTTTTGGAATTAAGAAAATAATAGTTTTTCTAACATAAACTTGTGCAATTTTTGTGAGCATTAATTCCCAAATTCGGTTGAATTTAATGTTGTATTTAAAATAATCTAAGCCGTTTCTTTTCTGTGTTCATTTTATACATTTAAATATTAAACTGCACATAATCATAGAAATAGCTTTAAGCTATAGTTATAATGGTAAAAATTAGTTTTGGTGATATAAAAAAGATTTTAACTTAATTTTTATACATAGTTTAATTTATCATTTCTTTATTGTTTAATTTTTTCATTTATAAGTTGTAAAGCAAAATGTTAATTTAAAAACTCAATTTTAAAAAGCACATGTAAACAAACTTTTGACACATCTGGCCTGAACAAAAAAAAAGCCGGCTGTCTTTTCGACACCACCTGAAGTAAATTCGCCTTGAACACAATTTTAAAAAGCATATGTAAACAAAACTTTTGACATTTCTAGCATGAATAAAAACAAGGCGAATTCAACAAGGTAAACTCAACTCGTCAGCCGTTCATCAGCTGTCTCCACGGCGAATTAAGAAAAAATAGGGAAACGTCATAATACAATTTTGTTTATGCTTTGCGCCAAAATAACCGAACAAATTTCTTAGAAAAACTGCGAATAATTATAGTAAATTTAATAATCTCTTTTATTACCCAAACAAAATTTTTATTTTGTTTTTCAATCCATTTTTGCCTTGTCAGCATTTTTGACAGCCGCCTATTAAATTGCAAAAAAATACATGGGGAATTTTGTAGTTGTAGAGTTGCACTTACCTTGTTGAATTCGCCTTGAATAAAAATAACCGGCTGTCTTTTCGCCGCCAAATGAAGTAAATTCGCCTTGAGTACAATATAGAAAAAAAAACAGCACAATTTTTTTTGACAAAAACAAGTATTTATTTAAATTATTAAAAATTTTAAACTTTTGATTCAATATGGGCAGTTCCAGAGAAAAGTCTACTTTGTGTATTGTAACACCAGAAGTAGTTAAAGTTGTTTCTGAAAAAATTGTATATGTATGGTTTACTTTTTTATATTTTGGTGTAAAGCGCTACTAGCTCTACATTTAGTAATAAAAGAAATAACATTTGGGTAAGATGGTCCTTAAATGCTAGCTTATTTGATTTCTGGCGTAACATTACAAAAAGTATGTATTCTTTTCGCTGAAAATTCCCATATGTACCTTTAAATGAGCAAAGTTTTTAACATTTTGGAAAATACATAAATCTATATAAGTCCAAATCTTGCTCAATTCGCAGACTTCTGCCATTTTGTAACGCAAGTCAAAAACTACTTTTGTTTTTTGTAAAGTCACGCCAGCGCATATTTTTACTTATATGTATATTCAATTCCTAAGGGTCGATTGTTTTAAATTTTTTTCTGAATAAGTGCTACTTTATGACTTTGCAAATATAAAAAACCTTTTTACAAATTTGACTCCTTCATTTAACTTTTTTTACATTTTAAGTACAAATAGTATAACATTACGTCACAATGGAAATGCCCATATATAACAACAATAATGTAAAGAAATGCACTTAAAAAGTAGAAAGTCAAAAGAAAGATTTATTTTTAATAACATTTCATATACGAAAAGACAACATTTGCATTTATAAAGCAAATACCACAAACGAAGCATTTGTCCATAGTTTCAATTCCTATGTATGTATGTTTAAATATTTTAGTTAATATTGTCAAAGGATAGCACTTGTAAATTAAGTAAACGTTTTTTAAAATTGGTTTTGGCTTTTATTAATTAAGAAAATAGATTAAGTTTATAAAATATGTTGTTTAGCTTCTAGCTCGTTCTAATGCGTGACTACAAATGACCGTTTGTTTTTAAAAAGAAACATACGGCGTATTCTATGCTGGGTAATGTATGGGTAATCATCTCGATTTTGAAGTGATTAGAGCTTAATCACGTTCGAGCTGCTTAAACGCGTTTAAGAACCCAAGTGTGAACATAGTATAAGCAGCTCGAACGTGATTAAGCTCTAATCACTTCAAGATCGAGATGATTACCCATACATTGAAGTGATTTGTTAATCACTTCAAATTGACATGATTACAACTAAATCACTTCATAAACCACATAGAATCCACTGAACATACCTCAAATGTAGAATCGCCAACAACCGTGTACAACCGGCCAAGATTTCTGCTTAATGTTTTTATTTTTTTTTTCTTAAATAATTCATAAATTTTCACAATTACATCATTAAAATTATTAAAATATTATTTAGTATTACTTGACCTTTTTATTATAATTATTAAAAATTGATTAAGCTTGAGGTCTTTTTATTAAAAATGATATTATATTTAATTATATCTCAATATTTCGCTAACCTTTGGTTAGCATCTTCAGGAAAATAACAAAATTTTTATGTAAAAATAATAAAAACAATAACAAAATTAGGAAAAAAAATTTTTTCAAATTCAAAAACCTATTTGTCATAAAAATTTTCAAAAGCCATAATAACAAAAAAGCTTAATCAATTTTAAATAATTATTAAAATAATCTTCTGATAACTTTATAAAAGTGTTTTTATCCATTTTTTATATTTTAAAGAAATTTAAATTTGTTTGTTGTTTTTTTGTGTGTGTGTGTTTTTTCTTAATCATCTGTCATCTTAATCATCTCAAATGTAATGTGAACGGCTTTGATTAGCTAAATCAACATTTTGCTTAAACGCGTTTAAAAACCCAAATGTGAACATAGCATAAGACAGAGTTGTTTTATACGTTTATTTGACAGGGTGTTTCTAACTTGACAATATGTTACTTTGAACCTGTTATAAAATTTTCCAAAAATAAACGTTATTTTTTTCAAAATATAAAGGCAAGAAAACCATAACAAAGAGACAAATTTTTGTTTCCTAATGTACTGTTTCTACAACACAAGGTATTGAACGGGTAGTAAAATTTATATGAAAAACACTCAAAAAACCGAGTGCACTCAAAAAATTAAGTGCTTTTCATATAAATTTTACTACACGTTCAATCAGTTGTGTTGTGAAAACAACTCAATTAATTTTTTTTTAAAAGGCTGTAGGAAAATTCCCCTTACATATTTAGGTAATTGGAATTTTAACCTTGATGGCTACCAGAGAACCACAAAATCACTATTTTTCTTGATTTATTCATACGCTAAAATTTACATTCATTCTTTGCTTGCAAAACAAAGTTCAACGTTGGTAATTTTTACATCCTTTCGTACACATTTTATTTTTGCATTTATTCGTTTTTTATTGAAAGTGCTTTATTTGCTTTTTTGTTGCTCACGCAATATAACACAACTGAGTAAATTCAAAAGAACACGTTCTTATACTTTTGTTTAAATTTTTTTTTTTTTTTTTACTGTTAGGACCAGCACTCAGGGGATGATACCTACTAATGCATTGCATTGTGTTGGAACTAGGAAAATAGGTTATGGGAAGGAGGATAGAGGGAGTAGTGTTTGTGAACATTCGATTTGAACTTAATCATGTCGTAAGTGAGAGGGAAGACTTCTGCAGGAAGGTTATTCCACATACGAACAGTCCGGGAAAAAAACGAATTCTCTCTGTAATGCGTTGTACGATTCACCTGCCAATCGACCACATAAGGATGGGCTCTTGAGGAAAAACGTGTATTACGAACAAATGTACGGGTTTCGGGAACCAGATCCCTGATTTCGTCGGAACACATCCCATTGTAGTAACGATAAAACAGGCAAATACAACCTACATTGCGACGGTGCTCAAGGGAGTCAATAGAATTGGTTACCCTACTGTCACCAATGAGTACCCTCGCCCTCTCCTGCACGCGGTCGAGAAGCTCCAAAATAGACTTTGAAGCACCGGCCCACACATGAGAGTTGTATTCCATACGCGGTCGGATATAGGTGGTATAAATAGTAAGGAGATCAGATGGAGTGAAGTATATCCTACACCGTCTTAGAAAACCGAGGCACTTGAATGCTTCTTTCGACACCTTGAATATATGTTCAGTCCATCGGACGTCACATTGTATCCTCATGCCCAGAACATCAAGAGATTCTGATTTCTCAATAACTATACCACCCATATATACAGATGAGGCACCTTGGTTTGTCGCGCGTTTATGCGTAAGCACGCAACATTGGGTTTTTCGGGCATTAAAATCGACCCTATTTGCACGACCCCATTCCGAGACTATGTCAAGGTCTCGGCCAAGCGTATCATGCATATTCTGCCTCATAGCAACGACATCGGATACGCTTGGTCTGCACTCGAATGAGTACGAATGGCAAAGGTTGCTGTCATCTGCAAAAGAGTAGATAGGGTTGGAAGTTTGACAAAGGAGGTCATTTAGAAAGATAAGAAATAGAGTAGGAGAAAGAACGGAGCCTTGCGGTACACCTGAATGAATCTTGAACTCGTTTGACAAAACCCCATCTATAACAACTCGTATAGTGCGATCTCTGAGAAAACTCGATATAAATCGAGAGAAATTATCACCGACAACAAACGCAGCAAGTTTTGACAAGAGTGCACCATGCCAGATTCTGTCAAACGCCTTGGAAATATCCAAAGCAATTACCTTACTTTCGCCAAAATGGTGAATGGAACGGCACCATTTTTCCGATAACAGAGCTAGTAAGTCTCCAGTAGAGCGACCTCTACGAAAGCCATACTGGCGGTCGCTTAGTAGGTAGTTTGACTCTAAATATTTGACAAGATGGTAATTTACCATACTCTCCATAACTTTGGAAAGTGCCGAACAAATTGCAATTGGGCGGTAATTTTCAGGGTTATTAGCGGTTCCCTTTTTAGGAATTGGCGTTACATTAGCAACTTTCCAGCAGACTGGAAATTCCGTGGCACGGTATAAAGTGCTGAAAAGATTTGCTAAGGGACGAGCTAGCGTCGAAGAGCACTGCTTCAAGACCAGTGCAGGTATACCATCCGGCCCAGGAGACTTGTTTACGTCGAGATCCGCAAGAACCCTTTAAACAGCTCGACCCCGAAAAAATATTCTAGGCATAGTTACGGATACTTTTTCGAGTTCGGGTAGTGGTTGACTGCTAGCTGGTAGGTAAGAATTATTAGCAAATAATTCAGCAAAACAATTAGCCTTATCAACCGGGTCCGTGAATGATCGGCCATCCTTTAAAAGAGTTGGTATTGCAGAACTAGCATTAACCCTTACTCTTTTAACGAATGACCAGAAGCTTTTACTACCCCGGGGAGCAGCAAGAACTTCAGCACGAAGACGTTGCTCGTGAAGAGTTTTTTCCCGTCTAAGTACTTTGGCACACGAAGACCTTGCCATTTTGCGTAGCAATTCAGTATCAGCGTTTTTATTTTTACGCCAATTTCTGAATGCTTCCTCTCTGGATCTGACTGCTGATTTGCACGACTGATTAAACCTAGATTTGGATCGAGGCTTATTCGAAGCTTTTTTAACTGGAATGAAAATTTTCATTCCTAGCATTATTACGTTTTCAACCATTTTCGCCATGGCATTGACATCATAGTCCAGGAAACAGAGTTTCCAATTGAAATGCCGAAAAAAGTCATTGAGCTCAGCCCAACGTGCTTTCCCGTAAACAAATATTGATCGTTTCGTTGCCCGTCGTGAAACGTTCCGAAGTTCGGAGAACGGAAAAGAGGCGGAAATGGTGCAATGATCCGAGTTACCGAGAGGTGCTAGAACCTCAACTTCGTACTTTTGAGGGTGCGGAGAGAGGAAGAGGTCAAGGGTATTGTGTTGGTGCCCATCAACACACGGAATATGTGTTGGTTCATTCACCAGTTGCACGTGGTGGTTGTGCGCAGCAAAAAGCTCAACATATTGGCCTTCGTAAGTTGCACGGCCCGAGTGGTGAAGCCAAGAAGAATTGTGGACATTAAAATCACCAGCAACAACGATTTCACTGTCGGGACAATTCTCAAGAATCTTCGCTATTGAATCGGAAAGGGAGTCGAAGCCCGATAAGGTAATATCCCTTCCCGCGTTTGGACTTCTGTAAAGAAATCCGAGATGCAAATAGTGTGTATCGATTTTGAATTTAACCCAAAGACAGTTAAATTCCGCATCAAGCATGTCCATTGATTGCTGGCGCTGATACACAACTTCATTGCGTATGTACATAGCAAGACCCCGATGAAGATTAAAGAGGGATAGAAGTTGATACCCAGGAATCTGAAAATCAAGTGGATCCGAATTTTCAGACACCTGAGTTTCACATAAGGCGAAAACATCCGGCCGGTGGAGACAAACGTGAGCATACACAGAGAAAAAATTCGTTCTCAGCCCACGTATATTGCAAAAGTCGATTCTAAACCGACCTCTCATCACAACATAAAAAAAATCAATGATTGTTTTACTTCAGGCTTTTTTGTTTGTATTTATTTTTTCTTTACCAAAAAAATCATTGTCGTACCGAACACTCAAACATCTTTATTAAAAAACGAAGGTAACGATTGTATAAATAACAACGCACGATGTGCGTTATTTGAATGACTGCAAACCAGCAGCGAATATTTGCGGTTGCGCAAGTTTGACTGTATGACCGTAAGCGAGTGTATTTGTTGTCGTTGATTAAATGCGATTTTTTTCAATCGTATAAAACTGTTCTCTGATGGCTACATACATTTGAGTTATCGTGACTAATTAAAGCAAAAAAAAAAAAAAAAATCAACAAAAAAATTGTTTGGCTACAATTATCAATTATAAAAAATAATTCTGTTTTTTTTTAAACCATAAAGAAAGTATAGTCGGTCAAGCCTAGGGATGCCTAACGGGAAATCCCGAATCCCGGGATTTTTTGGGAATTTTTAATATATCAAGTTTTGTGTACAAAAATGTTCGTTTTTATTGCATTTTTATACACTATACAAGCAAAAATATTAAAAATTATATTTCGGTTGTATTTTTTATTTTTATAATTCTTATTTTTCTTTTTTTTGAATATATCGAGTCATAACAGCAAAAAAAACTTAAGTGACAAAAACAAAATTTTCAGGAGAAGGTTTTTTTATATTCACCCTTACTGCCTGTTTTTAGAAAACGCAAACAAGTGAGTGAGTGAGAAGTTATATTGAAAACAAAAACAAATTTTCGTTTTTTATTGTTGTTTTCAATATAATTTCTCACTCACTCACTTACTTACGTTTTCTAAAAACAGGCAGTTATTCTATTTGGCGTCAGCAATAACAACGGCAATTTTAAGGCAACAGAACTTTTTATCAAAGACAACATCAATTTTATGTTAAATTGGTATTTTGTAAGAGTATTATGACGCCGTTGACTATTTATCGATAAAGTTAATAAAATACAGCACACATCTCTATTATTAAAATCAGCTGATTCATTTAATTTACTGTTTTTTTTTATAAGAAAAAAAATTCTGTGCTGTTTGTGCAAAATTTTAATTTAAATAAAATTTGTTTGTAAAAAAATAACGTTTACATAAAAATTTTTTTTATTATATTAAATTTTTCCAAGTGCCTAATGGATTTTTTTAAACCTTTTTAAGATTTGAAAGTTATTTTCGGCTGAATAAACTTTCTTTTAAACATGTGTTGGAAATAATAGAGCCTCATTTAAAAAAGGGAACGTTTGTTCCAAACACAGTATATTTGCAGCAACATTTCGTTTTTTGGCCCAGGGATCGTACCAGCTCAGCGTTGGAAATTATTTCAACTTTTGACTGTCCCAGCCACTAGTTTAAAAATTTTGTCTGAGACTCTGGAAGTCATGAAGAGAGAACTTTGTCCACAATGGATAAATTAAAGTTGCATTTCTTTGAAAAGCAGCATTTCCACCCACATCAAAATTTTATCTCAAAAAAAAAAAAAAACAAGACCACAATCTCTACTTAAATTGCAAGGGATATTTAATTTATAAGGAAAAGAGACCCTGCATAATCCTCTGGCTAGTGATGGAGTTTTACAAGCTCTTCCATTAGCTTCTCGATTTGGCACTTAGTTGTTATTTTAATTTTTCAATTATATCCACAAAAATATATCAAAACACAACACAAATGAAGAAAAATATCAAACCGGCGCGCCGTAGAAATCAAAATTGCAGACAACCAAAACGTAAAATTTTTAAAATACGACACAAAGCAGCACAAGACAACACTAAAAATGACGACGACAAAATCAAGGGCAATTTAAGGCGACAGCAACGCCAATTTTTCTTAGAAAATACCAAACATATGTTAAGAGTCATCGAAATATGGCAATATTGCCAACGGGAATACGAAATTGAAACAAAACATAAAAACCGGCGTTGTTTACTGTTGACGACGCCAAATAGAATAAGGGTGATTATTTCATAAAAATTTTGTATGAATATTGTCGCTTGAGATAAAATTTTTTTTGCTATAAAATCGTAACGGATCTTTATGTGACCATGACATTTTAGGAGATGCTGCAAGTGTTGCCAATAAAGTCGTTTATTAAAAAAAACGAAATTGGAAAATGTTACTTAAGCTTTTTTTGCGGTTATGCCTCGATATGTTATATATCGTCACCTTAAAGACGAAATAACCTATCTGCAGTTTTCAAAAGTTTACAGGAGAGGGAAAAAACGTTATAAAATTGGAACTATTTAAAATATTGAAACGAAGATTACATATTTTGGTAAAAATAAAACCAGAAATAAGCACAGCTTATGTTATATCAAGAATGATAGAAATAAAGATTACGCCTTGCGCATGTTTTACCGTTTGATGACGTAGTAGTTCCCTTGCAAAGATTACCAAGTCTCTTTTATATGTGAAAATCGTAATTTCTTACAAGAAATGTATGTATGTATTACGTGATAGAAGGCAACCATGCAATTAATTTACTCAGAGAGTTCAAATAAAAAATATTTTATCAATTGTCAAAAAACTAAGAATTTTGCTTAAAATTTTATATTAAAAATATTATTGCAATAAATAAAATTTTTAAAAGTGTTCAAACGTGTGTTTAACGTAGCGTTATAAAGAAAAATAAAAAATAAATAAAAATAGAAGAGAGCAGAAAAGAGTACAAACATAAAGTGTGCAGTGGGCAAATGCCAACAAATTAGCCGCAAAAAAAAAACAAATAGGGAAGTTGTGCGAAAAACTAACGTGTTGCGTCCTTTTAAATTAATTTCTATATTTATAACTATAGCTAATATAGAGATAGTATATATTTATGTAAGTTAAAAGTGAAACTATGAATAAAAAAGTAACTTCTAATAAACAATTTTCAGTTTCTAAATAATTTAAATAGAAAAATAAGAAATTGTAACACTTTGAGATCTAAAAATTATTAGCCAATGAGATCGAAGGTTGTGTGACGTCACAGTTCTTTCATGCGCAGTAAAAACATTTTATATCCGCCTGATGTCGTAATCTTTATTTCTATCATTCTTGTGTTATATCATATAGGTTATTTGGAATTGTAAAAATCTGAAACCAAATAACCTATCAGCTGTACAAATTAGTATGAATAAATAAACACTTCTTTATAAATATGAGTATTGTATACATTAAATAATAACAGTTATTGTTTCTTTTACTGGTTTAAGCAAAAATAAGTACTTAATGTTTGTTTAAATAACACTATGCACTCTTATTGTGATTTTTGATGATTTATTTTTCTCATTTTTTAGCCCGTAACGGTCCTCTAGGTACAAAAACTTTGTCATTTTTAATATTACATGTTCAAAATTTTGCACTTATATGCGTTATGATATAGGGAATAAAAATCCATAAAAAACTCAATTTTGAAATTTTTGCAGATAGGTTATTAGGTCTTAAAGATGACGATATATAATACCTTTTGAAAATGTATAAATAAATAAAAAAAAGTGTTGTTTTTAAAAAAAAATCCTGAAAAATACCGATTGGCATCCCTAGTATGATACACCACATCACAGTATATATAGAAAAATTTTCGAGAGTGCATATTATTTGGGGCCCAGGACACTCGGAAAAACTAAATAATATTGTGAGGTCATGATTCCTGTTAAAGTTCTTACCATTTTAAACAGGCTTGGATCTAATGGCAATTTGAAACTATGTACCTGTTCAAGGACGGATAGGTCGGTTTGCAAATCTGCTAACTCCCTTTCAGCACATTATACAGGAGAGACAAACAATTTTTTATATTTCATATTTGTATCTTGAGAGGTGTAACGATTTCACTGTGCAATGCAGACTTTTAATGGACGGGGCTACCTATTATACCGGCTATGCTCGTCGTTGGGGTGTGTTCTTGTCGCTTGTAAAATTGTAAAATTATGATAACTCGCTACTAGGAATTTTACTTTAGGTAGCTTAACTCAAACTACTGATATTATTTAGTAAAGTTACGGAATATTGTTGATGATAAATCGGGAATGGTTTAAGGTGTAACGCCCCATTCCTATTCTAACCCACCCTCCTTACTGGCAAAATAACCACTGGCAAATTTAAATGCCAGCCCATAAAAATATACTCAAACTACCTAACCGACATCACCGTTCATAAAAATGACAAATAAAAGATATTTAATTTTTCATTTTATGAAATTTCACAAAACACTATTTATTAATGGTGTTCTTATGATGAAATTAGAAAAGAAATAAAAATTTAAAATCATAAGTACAAAATTTCTAAAAGGAATATAAATACTATATGGTCACTCTAATATAATGAAAATAATGTAACTAAACATCCCTATTAAAATAACTCAACATAATAGCTTTACGATTTCTTCTAAAATTTTAAGATATTCATGTTTTAATGAAAGGAGTGTATTAAACCAAAAACAAATATATTTAACAACTTACATACACATTGAATCCCACATTGTCTGCAAGCGCTCGAAGACGGCTGAGAAATTTCCTTTTAAATATTAAAAATTAATTATACGTGTATGTAAATGAGAGATATTTTAATTATAAAATTTTTATATCTCTAAATGCATTTTAATATTTCAGTATTGGGAAAACAGCACAAAAGATTTAATTTATAAAAGTCAAGAAAAAAAAAAAATTATAGGTAAAACCACTCAATTAAATTTGTTTTAAACAAACAAAAACCAAACAAAGGTGACCATATTTTATTTTTACATGGTATATTAGGAAAAAATATGAGAATTCAATTTTAATGAAAAAAAATATTTTAATTACATAAGTGAAGTTAATAATATAAGTTAAAGTAGGTTGATAGTGATAAAATGTTTTATGAATAAATTATGGTTTATTACCAAACCATTTTATTAAAGAAGATTAAAGGTAAATTAAGAGTGTTAGTTTAATATTTTGATTAATTATTTAAGGATTTTAGTTAAGTAAAATTATATCGAACAAGAATAAAGTTTCCTTTATATTAAGGTTATTAAAAGTTAAAAGTACAAATATTTGCACGACCCTGAATAGTTTAGTAAGATCTAAATAGTATTTTTAACTTGTCTATTTTATTATTATAATTTTTTTTTTAAATATATTTATTTGCTATTAAGGCACAGAAGCTGGTCACCTCAATTATTCCCCAATATGGACTCAAACCTTTTCTCCTTGGTAACTTATTTCTTGGTTGTTGATAATTAATGGAATCAGCGTTACCGTTGTGATACTAAAGTATCAATTTGACCCTTTGTCGACGGTGTTGATACCTTTTATGACCCTATTTTTAAATTATACTTTTGTATCATTATCACCAGTTTTGTGACACTTTTTGACCCTTTATGGAAATAACTCTCACATTTTGTTTTTTGTCAACACTGCGGAACAGAAGTGCTAAACAATTGTTTTCGAAATAAGCATTGCTTGATATGGAACAGACTCAAAGTATAAACTTACAATTCCATGCTTTCTTCTCCTTGATTATACGTATAAATATTTGTTATTATTTACGGTGGTTTCTTTTCAAAACAAAAATTTGACATTTTATTAAAAAAATGCAATTTGGTGTTTTGCTCTCTTAAAGAGTAGCATGTTTTATTCAAAAAAAATTTGCCCTTAATAATGGCAAAAGGTATTGATTTTTCGCCCCCTTTTGAATCGACAGTGTTGAGAGTGCCCTAACAGGAATGAAAACAAGAGGTAAAAATTGCTAAATTAGCGGAAATTCCCAAATATTTGGTAACAGCGGCATGATAGCAAAGTCTTATATTTATTAAAAATCGTAAAAGATTTAAAAATCTGACACTTACAGGAAAAAATCGCTTTAATCGACAAAATGGATACAATTCGCGAACGATTGCAAAATTTAAAACAAACACTAAAATTTATTTGACATCGCTAAATCGTATTAAAAAATAAAAAGTATTAAAAAATTAGCTATAATGATAAAAAATAAACTTTTTGTCAAGTGTTTAAAACAGGACAGAGCATTCCATAAAAAAATTAAGTTTTTTGAGCTATTCCTACCTGAAATATTATTTTTTTGTTTGCTTATAAAAAAACTTGTTATTATTATGTTCATTTAAATGGGAAATACTGCTTATAAAAAACTTGACCCTTTTTTTTTATTGAAATACCCTTTTTTGACCCCTTTTTCTGGAAAATCCCCTTTTTGTGACCCTTTTCGAAAATTTCCAACGGTAATCCTGTATGGAATTGATCGATGATAAAAATCTCCAACATCACACAAAAATTTAGGAAACCGGCATAATCTAGCCCTTCATATGCAAATCCAGGATATAATTGATATTTAAAAACCAAAGGATATTCATTTGCTCCCAATCTCAAAGTTAATTAAGTATTTTGATGTACACAAATTTAAAAAAAAAAATAAAAGTTTATTATTTTTTTCCCCTGGTTCGTATTTTTTTAACAAAATTCATTTCAATAATGAAAATTTTTCTTCAAAATTTCATTCAAGGCGAATTCATGTAAACGGTGGTGTCGATACTACAACAATTAACAACACCAAAAACACAACAAGGTATTTTGTTGCTGCTTTCGTTGGCCGATAAGTCAAAAACACAAGTAACTTTTGACATTCCTCTCTCTAATGTAAAAAAAGTAGCACAGCTGTGCTTTCAACGCCACCTGAAAAATTAATTCGCCTTGATTTCATTTTTTCCTAATACAAAATTCAAAGCAATCTAAAACCTTAAAAATTTTCTTTTTTAAAAAAAAAAGACTCAAATTACACTCACAAAATCGACACTACAGAGGAAAACCAAAAATATAGTTGGTTTTGCACACTTGAAGACTCAAAATATAGAAAAACTAAATGCTGGTCGAGGAGGGGTATCTTTCTCTAGCACACGGCATCAAAATCTCAATTTACTTAAAAAGTGAATTTAGCAGGTTTGCATATTAAGCCGACGATATAACAATTTAAGCCTTCCTAAATAACACTGCTCAACACAGCAAAACCTTTCTGACTTCTATCCATTGTTTTTAGTTAAATTGAGGGTGCTGATTACGATGGCATCATTAGTTTTTTTCTAGCAGCTTTAGTTTCAGAGATGTAGTGGCATTTAATATTTTCATAATTAAAAACCATTTTTTTATTATTCGCTATATATTCTACGAATTTAAAAATATTTTCTGGATTATTAAACTACACAAAAATCTATTTCATTTGAATAGAATCACATTGGTGAGTATATAAGGATATCAAACTTGTATTGCAAGGATGTTCAAAGTTATCATTTTTTAATTTATGACATTCCAACGAACTTATTTTAGTAAAAATTGTTAAATCCATTAAAAGGGTCGTGAAATATTTAGAAAAAATATTCACATTTCATCTAATTTTCTTAATGTTTTAAATAGTATTAAAAAAAACAAGCTTCAGGACGATAACAGGACTTCCGCCATTGGTGTTCCAAATTTAATAGTGGGTCATTTCCCAAGTTACCATCGCAGTAAAGACACGGCGCAGTTTGTTCATACAGTATACACTTATTGTTTATCTTGATTGGAAATTTTATTTTAAAATATTATAAATAGGTAAATTTTCCGAAGTCTAAAGGTTTACGACCATATGCTAGAATATATTGATACAAAACTGTCTGGAAGAAACAATTAATTGCTGTTAGAAATAATGTTATAAATCATATCAAATCAATTTAAGCCCTGTCTATTATGTGTTTTTTTAAATTTTTTTTATTCTACATTACCCCCTTTGGGTGCATCTATGTATGTATATATATAAAAAAGGATGTGTGTATGCATGTATGTATGTAACGTATGGACTCCAAAGCGGGTGGGCCGATTTTGATGAAATTTTCAGGGAATCTTCAGAATATATATAGGCGGGTGACACTGTGAAGTCTGATTTTTGATTTTCGGTCTGCGGGCGGAGGGGCGTGGCAAAATCCAATTTTCATATTGCACCACCAATACATACATGTACATACATACATATATTTATTTTTTTTTTGCTTTTTTTTTATTTTATTTAATTTTTTTTGAAAGCCGTTGTCATGTTTTTCAAAACGAGATATCAAACTCTTAAATCGGTTATGTAGTTCCGAAGATATTTAAAAAAAACCTATGTTTATAATGATCCAATATCAAAATTTTAAAACTCCACGAATTCCGTTGATTTCCAACGAATTACCATTCCAATTCAAGCGGCTTCAATTCCCTTTGCGTCTTGCCTTTGCTATTACCATCAGCAACGCACAAGGCCAATCATTGACTATTGCTGGCTTAAACGGCCAGTTGTTTGTAGCTTGCTCCCGAGTTGGCACGCCAAAAAATGCATACGTTTTTACACCAAATACAAAAACAAATAACATTGTCTATCGGCTGGCCTTTAGATGAAGTAATAAATAAATATAATTTCCAATTTGCCTTAAATACATGCGTTTCTTTTTTATTGAGCCCATATTTACACCATATGTAAGTTATTCTATAAACAAACTTTATGATAGGTATTCCATGGATTTTTACTTAAAGGCCGTAAATTTCGTTAAAAGCTCAATTTAAATGTAATGTTTGCTTAGGGCCAGCAACGCGGACCGGGTCAGCTAGTATACTGTATTCCACAAAGCATCTCCATCTTTCACGATTTGTTGTAGTTGTTTTCGCTTCTTCCCACGTAGGATTAAACTGTCCTACTTCTTGGAGCATCGTTTTGGTTCCAGCTAAGTAAATGAAGTCTGCTGTAGCAGGTCCTAGGATAATAAGGCTGCCATCTGTCGTTGCTTAAGCTGGGATCACACGATTGCCGCAATGCACCAATTTTCACACTTTTTAATACACCAATCGTGTGACTGCACAACCAATTGGCTCTTGTACCAATCGAGGACAATATTGTGCTTACTTTTACCAATCAAATGCAACCCTGGTGCGGCAATCGTGTGACTGTTTGCTATGCAACCGCGCGTCAATAAAAATAACAAAAATGCACCAATATTTATTGTCTTCTCGTGCGGCAATCAAACAACACAATGCGCGCCAATATTTGCCTTTTTTTTAATAAATTTTACATTTTTGTGTTTCTTTTAGTAAGTAATGAAGATAAATATGTATTTATTTATTATGCATTTTAATTTTTGCTATACTATGTAGATGTTAAGTGCGAATATTTTATTAAATATATTTAATAAAACTAAGTATTATTTATTTAATTATTATTATATTTTTTGTTAATTTTTGGATTTTCATAAATTTTTCTTAAAATATTTCAAATAAAACTATTCAACAAAAAATTGTATAGTAGGTACCTATATGAACAAATTTTTCGTTTTTAAATAACCTTACTAACTACCACAACAGTTGTTTCGCAGTTGTCAAGTAAGAACAGTCGTGTGACTGTGCTTTGTACTTTGCACCAACTAGCGGCAATTAAATTTGTACAAAACAGGGCAATCGTGTGATTTCAGAAGATTTGATTGGTGCAATTTATTTATTGTGCGTCAATAAAGCACAATCAAAATTGTGCCATATTGGTGCATTTGCGGCAATCGTGTGATCCCAGCTTTAGAAACAAAACCCTCCGTGCATTTTTGTTCTAATAGACAATAAATATTATTAAATTATCATTGTTCTTGTTCATTACAACATTATTACTCGTTCAATCAGAAAAAAATATTTTGTACCGGTCTTTTAAATTTCCTCAAACAATTGTAGTGCAACATGTTGTTTTCGAATCTCATTGCAAATATTGTCACAGACAAATAAATGTAAACAAATGCAAGAAATGTTTTCAAATCTATAGTAATTGGATTAACTAGAATCATAGAATGGTTTTTATGTCAAGTGCCTACAACAATTGAAAATAAAAAGTCCGAAGCACATTTGAGACATTAACACACATTTAGTTAGCATTCGAACATTGGCCGAAATACAACTTTTAACATATAAACTACTGTTCAACGGCATTTGAAAACTGTTATATAAAAAAAAATAAATTAAAAAAAAAAACTAATATTAATTATGAGTTGTAGTTATTTATATGAAATACGACGTAAATCAGATGACTACGAACAACAATTTGAACATACACAACGAGAAAACTCAAATCTTTCGGATTATTCTAAAGATGAAGAAATTTGGGAAGTACCAGAAGAGAGTTTTGATAATGTATATCAGCAAATGGGATGCAATGAAGAATTACAAGAAGAAAACGAGCAGGATGATGAAATTAGTACGATTCCAAAAGTATTGAATTTAAAACAATTTGAAAATGCTAAAACATTTCATATAAGTTTAAGTGCAGAGAAAATTGCACTAAAATCTTTAAACCAACAACAGTGTGATACAACTAATAGAATACAGCGCAATTCGTTACAATTAATCAATAAATCAATTAATACGGAAACGGATGTTACAAAGTCAATGACCGTCGCGAACAATTCTACAACCACTACTACATCTACATTAAATGCCGGTGGCAGCAAAGTGCAATGGAAAAATTGTAAATTATTCAACAATAACAACAACAATAATTCCCCCACCTCGACATCATTACTGAATTTTTCTATTGTGCCCCTAAATGTTGCCTCCCAAGGGCAAAAATCAAACTGTGACAAACAGGAGGAAATTAAAGCAATTGAAAAATTACCGGAAATCACACTAACTTCTTTCTCGACCAGGAAAAAATCTTTAAAATCGAATTCGGCAAAAACTACTTTACTAAAGCAAGTAAGTGGATTTAATGTGCAATGCTTAAACGACTTGAAAGCTTCTTCAAATTTTCCAAGGCGCGAATCATCGTCCGGCTCCGAGATTAATAAACACATAACTGAAAATTCCACATCTCCAGAGTCACTGTTGGACAATATATTAAGTGGGGCATCTTCAGTATCAGTACAAAGTAGTAGTCTGAGTAGCACTGGTTTAAACGCTGATTTGGATGTACATAAATTAAGCCAAAATGCAAAAAGTCGTGAGAATTTTTCACCAAATAAATTTGCCATAAATAGTTCCCATATTTTAAAGACACAAATACCGGAATTAAAAATTATTACAGCACCCAATTCACCAACTAACCCGCAAAATGTGGAAAGAAATCCATCACCTTCGCTGTTGACTATAAGCAATTTGTCGCATTCTGATTCTTTTGAAACTGCATCGAATCAAACAAGGTAAGGGGTTTTTAACATAATTTTTCTTTTAAAGTATGTTATATATTTTTTACCTTTTAAAAAGCTCTCCCCCCTCACCCCTTCGTAGCTTATCGCCCAGGGTGCCAACAGAAGCCTCGTTGTATCCAGATGAATTGCGTTGTCAAATTTGCAATGAACTTTTTAAAGATCCAAGAAGTTTAAATTGTTTACATTCCTTTTGTTTTCAATGCATTGTCAATGAAAACTTTAAGCAAGATGCCAGTATACCATTTTGGTCTCAACCTCAATCCCTTCAAGCAGCACTAGTTTCTTCACCTCATAAGCAATTTGAAGGGCAGACTTTAAAAGGTGAGTTTATATTAGATTTTTCACATCTGCAAACTATTCGCTGCTATCGAGCTCGCATTTGTAAAATCTATTAGAGCCTCTTCTACGTTTTTGTGTATGACTTTCACTTAAATTACAATTTGACAATAATCCAGTAGATGTGAATTTGCATCTGCCGAGCTGATTTTTTTCTAAACAAGCATTATAAAAAAATAAAATAGACTGAAAGTAGATATTCATCGTAATATAAATAAAAATCGTACTACTACTAACTTCTCCTAATAAGAAATATCTGATCTAAATTTGGTCCATCTATCTTTCAAGATATAGGCGCTATTGTGCCAAAGTCCTTACTTTGGGAAGAATAAGGTTTTTTATAAGTCTATTTCTAAGTCAGTTAATAACCGATTTTGTTAATTTCACTATTCCACCAAAGTTTTTTTAAGGTGAAAGTAAAAAGTAAAGTATTTATGGTTAAAAATTAGATGCGGTCGTGGGTTTTTGCTCATGTCTTAGTGATATGTTTGCAGATCTATTTGAATTTCAACAGAAAACTTTTTCAAGCTATATGTAATATAAATTAATAACAATTATATCTGGGGTCTTTGGAAAACAAATTTCAATATACACATTGACAGAAGATCTAAAGACGGACATAATTTAATCAACTCCGCTCCTCATAAGGATCCATAATATACTATACTAGATGACCCGTGCGAATATTTCGCACCGTTAGTTGTCATTTTTGTAACATAAAATGAAAATAATTAATAGAAATTTTAGTAACTTCAATACATTTTAAAATATAATTTTTATCAATGAAAATATTAATTTTTCAATTTCTAATTATTTTTCGTCATTAGTGTTAGAAATAAGCTTTAAAATGAGATATCATTCATTAAATTTGATGCGGTGGTATGGGAGATATTTGCAACCGACAAAAAAAAGTGCTTTAGAAATAATATATATGATACTTTATAGGATCTAAGATCAATATTAAAATTAAAAATGAAATGAAAAACTTATATAAAAACGAACTTATATATTTCCAGCTGTGGTGACGGGTAAAATTATATGCAACAGTTCATACACGATAACTTGCAAGCAAGATATGTATTTTCACTGTTTATGTATGTATTCGAACTTCTCTATAGTGAACTTCTACAATGAAGCTCTTCATATATTGAACAAAGTTCAAAAGTTAGTATAATGTGAGTCCCCATTTACACTATCGTTGCGATTCTTACCTTTTTGGCAAGAGGGGAGAGAGGAATTAAAAGGGGTACACAAGCAAGTGTACTCTTCGATTGGTTTTGTTCGCTCATTCGTTCTCTCATTTGACAAAAAATTTTTTGGAGTTCGGTGGTACAGAAAAAGTTGTAACGACAAAAATCGAACAATGTGAATATCAGAGCGACTTCAAAGAAGAAACGAGAATAACGCAACGACAAAAATCGTATAATGTAAATTGGGACTGATCTCCTTATAATGAATTTCCATACCGTAAAGTTTTCTTCAGAATTAAGCAATTTTTATACCCTCCACCACAATTAGTTGTGAAGAGGGTATATTAAGTTTGTCATTCCGTGTGAAACTATTTTATTATTCATCTCAGACCCCATAAAGTATATATATTCTGGGTCCATGAGTAATACTAAGTCGATTTAGCCATGTCCGTCCGTCTGTCCGTCTGTTGAAAACACGCTCACTTTCGAACAACTCAAAACAAATGAACATACTTGGTGGCAAATTTCTTGTAGTTATCCTAAGCAGTTTGGGATTGAAATCCAGCAAAATCGGTTCTGTAGGACCAGAGCTATGAATCAAAATGTGGAACCACCACCTAAAAAAATTGATTATTTTGTTACAAAAAATAACATAAATGCTGGAACAAGGCACGGAAAGAGATAAGATTTTGCAAAAATTTATTTTATTTGACTGGAAATCATGCTGTTAAATTTCGTGAAGACCCGTCCATAATTTACCCTAAGCCCCATATAAACAATACTCCCGGAAAACAGTACGCCTAAAACCGTAAAAAATAACGCTAGCGTAACAAAATTTGGAACGTCAGTTTTTTAGAACTAGAAATATCACTGTGAAATTTCGTGACGATCGGTCCATAATTTACCTTAGGCCCCATATAAACCCTACTACCGGAAAACAGTTTAGTACGCCTAATACCGTAAAAAATAATGCAATCATAACAAATTTTGGCTCGGCACAGTTTTATAGGACTATAAATGATACTGTGAAATTTCTTGAAGATCGGTACATAATTTACCCTAGGCCCAATAGAAGCCCTACTCCCGGAAAACAGATTAGTACACCTAAAACCATAACTACTAATGCTAGCATAACAGAAATTGGTACGTCACAGTTTTAAAGGACTAGAAATGACGCTGTGAAATTTCGTGATGATCGGTCCATAATTTACCCTAGGCCCCATATAAACCCTACTACCGGAAAACAGTTTAGTCGCCTAAAACCATAATTAATAACAAATCGTCACACTTTAAGATAATAATAACATCATACAGATATTACTCCTTAAACATTTGAACTGTCGGTGGAGGGTATCAAAGATTCGGCACAGCCGAATATAGCACTCTAACTTGTTTAAATATAAATTTGACTCTCATACATTTTTGTCTCCATGTAAAAAATTTCCTGTTAGCCGATTTCCAAAGAGGAAAATAGGATTAAAAGAAAAGTAAACGATTTTGACAGCAGTCGCTAGTTTCCAGTGAACGAAAATGTAGCAGCATTTCTTTTAAAATAAATTTGTTTATTACACAAGGTAGACTCGTCAGCCAATATGTTTGTTAGCTGTTTACCCCAGTTAGAACCCAAACGTCAAATATCGTGTATATGAGCCAAAATTTGTACATGTGTGCGTTAAATTGTTTTTGTTTTATATGAAAATAATTTTGACAGCTCGGTTCTTTTTATAGAGCAGCATGTCTACACTCAAAAATGAGTCTGCCTTGTGTTAATGTCAGTGTTGCCATTAGGATACGCAAGATAAATTTTTCGTATCTTTTGATGGCTTCAGGTAACATGTATAATCCTGACATTTTTCGTATCTTTTGAATCTGTACGCAAAATGTACTAAAACTTATTAATATGTACTATGTTCACACTTGGGTTTTTAAACGCGTTTAAGAAAAATTTTGATTTAGCTAATCATAGCCATTCACATTACATTTGAGATGATGACGGATGATTAAGAAAAAAACACAACAAACACATTTATATTTCTTTTAAGTATTAAAAAATGGATACAAATACTTTAAGTTATGAGAAAATTATTTTAAACATATTAATTATGAAATTGTGAAAATTTATGAATTATTTAAGGAAAAAAATTAAAACATTAAGCAAAAATCGTGGCCGGTTCACGGTACACGTTCATGTTGGCGGATTCTACATTATAATCAGTTTGAGGCATGTTCAGAGGATTCTATGTGATTAACGAAGTGATTTAGTTGTAATCATGTCAATTTGAAGTGATTAACAAATCACTTCAATGTATGGGTAATCATCCCGATTTTGATGTGATTAGAGTTTAATCACGTTCGAGGTGCTTAAACGCGTTTAAGAACCCAAGTGTGAACATAGTATAAGACTGATCTTCGTAACCGACTCAATACTAATACAATAGCAGCTTTAAGTGAAAGAAAACATTAAGGAGCTTTCAACATACGATCCACCCAAATCGAGGATAAGTAGAAGTGCGAAGTTGTTCTGAGGAAATATGAACATATTTTTTTTATTTTCAGGAAATTTATATGAACTTTTTGATATAATCGTCTTAGTATAAACGCCTTAACTCGTATATTAATTTTTACAGAAATGAATTTGTTTTGATAGTTACAATATAATTAATTCTAAAGTTTGCTTACTGTATTTTAAAAAATGACATACCTACTGCCGTATTCCAAAAAAATAAAACAAGTTTGAAATGTGTTTTAAGGCAAAATTTTCATACAAATTTCTCTTAAAATGCATTTCAAATCAGTGTTCGAAAATAAACAGTACATTATTTAACGTTCCGCTCACACACCCAAGAACGATATCTATTTTTTTAGTGATTGTGTAGACATACACAACCCTTAATACCGTTCGTGGATATTTTCAAGAAAGAACCGAACATTATCTAAAACAAAACAATTGTAGTGATACTGTAGACAAACCTTATATTTTAATGTTTCTTTTTCTCCATTGATAAAGAAATGAATAAGCACGAACAGCTTGTGTGTGTATTGTGTATTGTGTATATGTTTTGTTTGTGCAAAATTATTTTGCTGGCCTTAAGTGTTAACTAGGGATGCCAAACGGGACCAGGTTTTTTGTAACCCGGGATTTGGGATTTTTAATTCAAAAAAGCGGGATCCCGTGACCAATCGGGATTTTTCGGGATTTCATATATAAAAGCCAATTTATAAAATTCATATAATATTAATTGATTTTTTATGTATAAGTATTAAAAGAAATTAATTCACGTAGAAAATTAAACTCATTACAAAATAAAACAGTTTATGTGCTGTTTTCACAAGACAAGTGACTGAACGTGTAGTAAAATTTATATAAAAAGCACTCAGGTTTTTGAGTGTTTTTCATATAAATTTTACTACACGTTTAGTCACTTGTGTTGTGTAAACAGCACATTAATGTATTCTTTAAAAGTAATATCCCAATAAACCATAGAACGATATGATTGCGAAAGCGATATTATATTTTACGGCGTGTATATACATACTAATATTTAAAACGATATCGTGACGACATAATTTTATCAAAATATTTTTTCCAATTTAAAAACAAACATTTGAAAAAAACATCAAATATTTTTAAACATAATAAATTATAATTAGTATTGTGGTTATTTTGTTGAACTATTTATGGTTTTTAATCCAAATTTTTAATATTTTTAATTAGGCTTAAGTTCATGAAATTTAATTTCTATTAAATTATTTTTATGAAGAAAGGAATTTTTACAACATGAAAATTAATTAAAATTGTTATTGATAATCTTTCATTCTTGACGTGGCTCGGGCTCGAACCCTGGCCGGCAGGTTACCATGACATGTTTCGATCGCAACCACTCGATCTCCTCAGATGGATTTGCCGTCTTACACTCGCAGCCATCGACGACTGCTGACGTCACTAGTCAAACATCAATCCTTAAACCAAATTGTATTATAACATTTGGTAGATCGAAATTTGCTTTTCCTGAATGATTATCCATTTTAATTGATTTTACATGTTTTTTCCTTTACTTCTGTTTTTTTTCGTACTTTCGTCAAGAATTTTTCTTGAAGTCCAAGTACATTTTTTTTTAACAAAGATTAATATAAAAATTAAAAAAAAGTTTTTATTAAAATATGTATGCACATTGTGATCGAATTATCCTATAAATATTACAAAAAACTAGTGTCCGACCGAACGCACTTTTTGAGACCGAACCCGAACCCGAACTTTGGTAAATTTTGACAAGTTCGGCCGAACCCGAACCCGAACTGTTTGTTAATAAATCTGAACAATTGTACTTTTTTAATGTATTTATTTAAAACAAAATAAAATTTCGGGAAATTATTACATTTACACTTTTGGAAGGATGCAACAAGAAAAGATAAATTGCACTTTATAGTAGTCAAAACTATTTTATAGTTAAAAAATAATTAGTAATTGCTTTTTTTTTAAGACAAATAATAAAAAAATAAATTTCAAGTTTAATGCAGTATACATTAGGGCGATAACTTTTTCATATTTGTTTGCGAAAATCAAAAACGGCATAGTATAGTTGTGTAGAACATTAAAAGTTATTAATAAAAAATATGATAATTTTTTCGGATTGTTAAGAAAGTTCACGCAGGGATCGGGTTAAAGTTTGAAAACAACCATTTAATCTCACGGAAATTTTAAAAAATATACACCTGATATTTGTATATATTCCTATACGTATCACTTAAATGCTATTTTGGAATTTATCTACTGCTTTAGAATTAAAAATTTTCCTACGGTTTACAATTCATCGCGGTTCAAAATTTCTTAGAAGGTTTTAGAAATTTGCTTCCCTGCGTGAGGGTTTTTTCGCAAAACGACGGGAGACTGGTGTTTTCATTACTAAAACATTCATTACTAAAACATTCTTGGCCACTCCGTCGTACTATGCCAATAATTTGGTTATAGCCCTAGTATACATATTAGTACTTAAACCTCTACATTGTATTTTTTGAATCCGTTGGGGTGTATTTTCTCTAAGTGGCGTTTAATATTGGCGATAGTTTGTTTGCTTGGCAATGAACTCCCCATTGACATTTGTTTGGCGCAACATTTGCATTGAGCGCTTGCTCAATTTAAAAAAAAAACTCCAAAATGGACTGGATGACATTTTTATCTGGAAATATGTAGACTATAAAGTTTGGTTTGTGGTTCACCCAAAACTATTGATTATCTTACCATTCGCAGAATATAAATAGAGAGTATTTTTTTGCAAAATAAAATTTAACCTTTTTTTTTTTGTTGTATTTTTTACCGTCTTCTAAAAATTACACATTTAAAGACATTTTTATACACTTAAGCATTTTATTTAGTCATTGCTTTTTTCGAACTAATAATCATAGAGAAAAATAGTTGTATTTATTTCGTTATATTTTCATAGACAATAAAGCCAAATTATAATTTAAAATTATAATAAATATGTTATTTCATAAAAAATTTCGGTGTTCGGTAAAGTTCGGTAAAAATTTCGCTTAACACCGAACATCATTTTTTGCCGAACTCCGTAACTGAACCCGAACATTCGGTCGGACACTACAAAAAACTGTAAGTATTAGCTATTATATTTTAAGAATTTTTCTTTAATTTTTAACATTTTTGTTGCAGAAAAATTTTAATAACACTTTAAACAAAAATTTATTTATTGCGAGAGGATAAATCGCTAAGAACTTTAAGTAACTGTATCTCTAAAAATAAATAAGGTGCTAATGATTATCCTTATGAAATTTAGTTTAAGTGACCACGAATTTTAAACAAAGATTTTTTAATGTTAATTTAAGGACATGCCACGAGCTGGACAGAAAAGAACTACTGTTGAAATTTTACATAGGATCTTTGAATTAATCCCCTGTTGAATCACCAAAACTATGGTGACAAGCATATAATTCATAGCTATTTAGTTTTTATTATTTTAAAAGATTTTTCACATTGCTTTTACTATTTCATAAATTACAATAATGCATAAATTATCTCACGTTTTCTTAATATTGTAAAAATATATAACATTTTTGTTAATCTAGCTTTAATGTTTTTATTGACGTTTTATAAATAATAAATATATTTCAAATATAAAAATTAAAAATGTTTTTATTTTTAAGATGAAAATTTTACCTTGTTATTAGATACATATAATATCATTATCAGTATAATAAAACGATAGTTTTTCGAAAAATTTAAATATGCGATTTCACTATCGTTATTATTGGAAATTATTATATCGAAAACGATATCATAATTTAATGTAAAAACGATATTATAAGGAAAGGTACAATTTAGTCCGTACAAACTATCGTTTTCGATTCGTAAACGATTATCACTTGTGATACTTTCTATCACCTATATGCTATCATTTCGATATCGTTGCAATATCGCTTGGTTTACTGGGACAGTGTAATTGATACACTATTTTATTGCAAACATTATTGCCGACGAAACCAATATTCGCATTCACTTCTGGGTATCGTAAATAAGTAGCTACATATATGCTATATGACAATATTTAATTTATTTTATTTCAAATATATATGCAAGTATTAAATTAAATAAAATAAACTTAAACAAATATCCCAGTAAACCAAGCGATATTGTAACGATATCGAAATGATATCATATAGGTGATAGAAAGTATCACAAGTGATAATCGTTTACGAATCGAAAACGATAGTTTTACGGACTAAATTGTACCTTTCCTTATAATATCGTTTTTCCATAAAATTATGATATCGTTTTCGATATCATAATTTCCAATAATAACGATAGTGAAATCGCATTTTTAAATTTTTCGAAAAACTATCGTTTTATTATACTGATAATGAAATTATATGAAACTAATAACAAGGTAAAATTTTCATCTTAAAAATAAAAATATTTTTAATTTTTATATTTGAAATATATTTATTATCGATATATATATAGTTATATGTCTGTATGTATGTGTATTGTATACGTTTAAAAACATGTATCTTAGCGATTTATCATCTCGCAATAAATAAATTTTTGTTTAAAATGTTATTAAAATTTTTCTGCAACAAAAATGTTAAAAATTAAAGAAAAATTCTTAAAATATAATAGCTAATACTTACAGTTTTTTGTTATATTTATAGGATAATTCGATCACAATGTGCATACATATTTTAATAAAAACTTTTTTTTTAATTTTTATATTATTCTTTGATAAAATAATTTATTATGTTTAAAAATATTTGAGGTTTTTTTCAAATGTTTGTTTTTAAATTGGAAAAAAATATTTTGATAAAATGATGTCGTAACGATATCGTTTTAAATATTAGTATATACTATTATACACGCCGTAAAATATAATATCGTTTTCGCTATCATATCGTTCTATGGTTTATTGGGATGTGTCCAAAGACCTTTGGTACCCCCAAAAGTTTTTACTAAGCCAAAAATCTCGGGATTCGGGACTTAAATTTTTAGAATAATCCCGGGATTTCGGGGTCCGCATCCCTAGTGTATGCTGGTCAAACGGTTTCTTGATACCGTTACTGCTGCTCCAGCTGTGGTAAATAATTACTTTAGACCGATACCAAGTATTTTTTACCGATACTACTTGGTACTCGGCTGCTAAGTATCGATTACAAAAATACTTGGTGGTTATATAAAAGTATCGAATATGTACTTGTATTTACTCGTATCGTTTCATCCCTAGCTATAGATATGTATATGTCAATGCAAATTTTTTGCGTATATATAACAATTTTGAAGATAATTTAATAAAACGTGTTACATATGTTTTAGTTGTCATATTGATAAATCTTAATGAAAATGGTGAGAATCGGCCCACAATTTAACATGGTTTCCATACAAACTTTTTCCGAAATAGTCTTTCTGCCATTTAACTATCTTATTATTTAGATTAAATTTATATTTAACTTTTATTTGACCTTTTTTAATTTAATAACCAAAGGTTAGCGAAATATTGAAAATAAATAATTTAATATTAAAAAGACCTAGAGCTTGATTTAAAAATAAAACAGTTATTAGATTAAATTTAGTTAAAAAATATCTTACTATCAAAGTAATTTTTGGGAATACGAAGTTTTAATTTAAAATATTTTCTTATTCGTGCTTAATACTATGTTCACACTTGGGTTTTTAAACGCGTTTAAGCAAAATGTTGATTTAGCTAATCAAAGCCGTTCACATTACATTTGAGATGATTAAGATGACGGATGATTAAGAAAAAACACACACACAAACACACAAAAAAACAACAAACAAATTTAAATTTCTTTAAAGTATTAAAAATGGATAAAAACACTTTTATAAAGTTATCAGAAGATTATTTTTATCATTTTAATGATGGAATTGTGAAAATGTATGAATTATTTAAGGAAAAAAAAAAAACATTAAGCAGACATCTTGGCCGGTTGTACACGATCATGAGCGATTCTACATTATACTCAGTTTGAGGTATGTTCAGTGGATTCTATGTGGTTTATGAAGTGATTTAGTTGTAATCATGTCGATTTGAAGTGATTAACAAATCACTTCAATGTATGGGTAATCATCTCGATTTTGAAGTGATTAGAGCTTAATCACGTTCGAGCTGCTTAAACGCGTTTAAGAACCCAAGTGTGAACATAGTATAATTCCCAATTTTTATTCCTGATAAAAACACTGAAATTTATTGTTGATGGGATAAGCTATTCCTATGCGCATTTTACTGGTTGCTTAGGCCAGATCGTCCGGAAACTTCATCCAAAGATTTTAGAAAAAATAAAGATATTAAACCAAATAAAACTGTTAAGCATTTAAGAATTATATGCAACAGTTCTACTTGTAACAATATCAAAGTTTAAACAAAAACATCAACAATAAACAGTGAGTTTATCTTTTCTTACATTCCCCACTACAATTGGTTGGAATTCTTACAACATTAATTGTAGTTGTAAGTAGGTTCCCTGCAAATAATAGGACCGGTCCAAACACGCGTGTAAAGAGTAGTCCACAAGGGACCAGGACTAGTCCAAAAGTAACCCAACCGTATGGAACGAAACCTGGTCTATTTAACATTACGATGTCCTAGGAGAGGACCATATAACCCACCTTTGGACCACTAAGGAGTAGTTTTAAAACTACTCCATGGTATACACAAAAGGATTAGTTTTGAAGTCGTTTAAAAACGAAAGCACGTCGTTAAAAAACGCAGACATGTCGTCTCACTACAAACACTTTTTAACAATGAAATGGTCCATGCTTGCATTACATCGGACCAGTCCATGGAGGTCCATTTTATCAAAATGGATCAGGTGGTCCAATTTTATTTGCAGGGTTAAGAAAAAAGAAAATAAAAACAAAAACAACCTGCTTTAAAGAGCTTCTACAGCTGCAATCGGCAAAATCAGGGCGCCGCGTTTTCTCTTTTCTCTATTATTCTCTTTTATTACGTACGTGTGCACACTCATAGAAGAGAATTTTACAACATTAACAACAACATATCGCACCTGTTCATCAAAAGTAACACAACTCAAAATTTACAAGTTTTCAGTAGAGGCAAAAAACTAATTCCGCCAATATGATGGAATTATTGTTATAAACAAATATAATGTTGTAAAGGAAACTCACTAATATTTCAATAAAATCACAAAATTTATTTCTCTTCTTCCTTTTTCCGAAATTATTACGGATTTTTGATTTAATACAGTTTTCATGAAATTTTTTGATCTACATGTCAATATTATTTCGAGTTATGCTTATCACAACCCAAAATCAACAGCTATTGATAAAAAGATTTTTAACATGAAAACAATCACAACTCGAATTAATACAGTTTCGCTGATTCATTTGAGCACCATAACCCTTGAACACTTCAACGCAACTAAAATTACAACTCTTTAATTGAATCAAAACAAACAATATGAGTACGCAAAGAAAGACATGAAATATTACAAATAGAATACCAAAAATTTTACAGTCGTTAGATATGGTAATCATACACTGTTTCCTTCAAAAAAGTGGAAAATAGAATTTTTTGAGTTGTGTTACTTTTGATGAACAGGTGCGATATGTAAAATTCATACGACGCATACAATCGCTAAATGTAATAGTATAGGCTGCCGATCGCAGTTCTACAGAAAAACTCACTTTTTGTTTTGGAATTGAGCTGTCGGTATATACAATTCTATGTTTTTTTAGTAAAAAAAAATTCACCTAGAATAAAGCTCTAAAACAGGGATTTCCATTTCTTTGCACAATTGTGCACACCCATACTTACACATATTTTTATGCTCTTCAATTCAGTCGTCGATGTGACTTCCAGCTAACACTCAAAAAATATTGTGCGGTCAAAAATGCTTTTGGTAACAACCAATGCCTTGCGTGCAATTTTTATTTAGAGTTTAAATTTTAAGACTTATATGTAAAATAATATAACATTTCATAAGTTTACATGCAAAGTAAAAGAACTTTGTAAAATGGTAATTATTTGAGATTTAAAAGAAATTTTTAATATTTCAGATAAGAATACGTTAACCAAAATATTTTTAAGGAAAAAATATTGTATTCTAAGTTGTGTGTGTTACGTTACACTAATTTGTAATTTTCAGAAACAAAAAGACGTATCATCAACGAAAGTATATTAGTATTAAGTGAAACAAACATTTAAAATATTAAATAATTGAATATTTGTGTAAAATTACCGGAAAAATAGAATATGTAAAGGGTGGTTAAATTGTAAGGGCCGATGTTGAATGTGAACCACACCTAAACGCCAAGTTTTTTTCTGAATTTTATTTGACATTTCTCTATTTCAGACTTACTCAATTTGAACCATGGAGACATACGCAATCCAACAACGTGTTAAAGTTATCCAGACTTATTATGAAAATGGGCGTTCAAATCAAAATGCATATCGTGCACTTCGTGATTTTTTGGTCAATTTGATCGTCCAAATGTGCGTACAATCGCAAAAATCGTGGAAAAATTTGAGCAAACCGGGTCTGTAGAAGATGTGAGAACACCAGTGCATGCTCGTACTGCTCGTACTGCAGAAAATATTGCTGCTGTTCGCGATAGTGTGGCTGAAGAGCCGTCCACCTCAACTCGTCGTCGTGCCCAACAATTGCACCTCTCACGATCGTCGTTGATTAACATTATGCATAAAGACTTGCATTTACACGCTTACAAGGTGCAATTGGCTCAAGAACTAAAGCCTCTTGACCATTCCAAACGTCGTTAATGGGCAGAATGGTGGCAAGAAATGGCAACAGTGGATGATCAATTTTCGAAGAAAATCACATTTTCACCTCAGTGGATTCGTCAATAAACAGAATTGCCGCATTTGGGCGAATGAGAATCCAAGAGTGATTGTCGAAAAACCAATGCACCCACAAAGAGTGACTGTTTGGTGCGGTTTATGGGCTGGCGGCATCATCGGCCGTATTTTTTCCAAAATGAGGCCGGTCAGGCAGTTACTGTGAATGGTGTTCGCTATCGTGAGATGATAACGAACTTTTGATGTGGACGATATGTGGTTTCAGCAGGACGGTGCCACTTGCCACACAGCTAACGAAACAATGGCTCTTTTGCGCAACAAATTCAATGGCCGTGTTATCTCACGTAATGGCGATGTCAATTGGCCGCCAAGATCATGTGATTTGACACCGTTGGACTTTTTTCTTTGGGGTTATTTGAAAGAAAAGGTGTACGTCGATAAGCCAGCAACAATTCAAGAGCTAAAGGATGAGATAATTCGGCACATTAACGGCATAGAACCTCCATTATGCCTCAGGGTCATCGAAAATTTGGACCATCGGATGGAGGTGTGCCGCCGTGGTCGCGGCGCCCATTTGGCAGATATTTTGTTCCATACATAATTGAATAATACCAATATATCATAATAAAATAAAATTACAATAATTTCCTAAATAGTTTGTGTTTTATTCAAAATCAACATCGGCCCTTGAAATTTAACCACCCTTTATATGATAATCACACGATTAATATGTAGCATTGCGTCGACATGGTATTTGTTTGCTTTTCTGATGCAGCGCGCGGGCAGTACTGCATTTAACAATGTGGAGAATTTATATTATTATAGATATTATGACATGACATACCAAGAATGTTTAATTTTTTATTGATTTTTATTACTAATAAGTAGTGGTCTAAACTTAAAAATGTACTTCATTAAATTTAGCTATGAATCCTGCAGATGTTGCCATTTATTCTTAGAAATTCTTAGTGTTTGGGAGTGCAATGCCGTAGGCTGCAAAATTTCAAAATGTCTAACAGTCCATGTGGAAGAAGCTGATAGTCACACTTATTATAGGCTTTATTTTACATACGAATATGGATTCGGTTCTTATAATTTTAAAGCATTTTTTTTTTTTCTTATGCAATACTAAAAATTATTATTATAAACTATTATCTGATCACTAATTCCACTAACACCGTAGTAATAATTATAAAACATATCTTATAAAAAGAATTAAAAACTCTGTCAATTTTTTTCTTGAGTGTGATTATACATTATGTTGTTAAAAAATATTATATATGTTTTTGATGATACGTCATTTTTAATTTTGTAAATAACTTCGTTACTTTTTAAGATAGAAGTTTACAATTTTATAAAAATACATATGTAACGTAAATCCTAATCAACCAAAATTTTAAATTTTCAAATAATATCTACATTGTTTTGCATTTAAGCTAACGATATGTGTTTTGTTTGTGAAAAAAATTCTTTGATGCCTGTAAAAGGGTCCCTTTTTCTTTCGTTAAAAAGACTTACCTAAATGCAGAAATTATTAAGAAAAAAAAAAAAAGCCACAAGAATTTGTTGGTATTTTGTGCTTGTAAAAATATTTTGGTTTCTGTACCAATCGCGTCGGTGGGGGTTTTTTTTCTTTTAAAACACTTTTCTTAAGTAAGTAAAAATATTTAAAAAACTAGTTAAAAAAGTTTTGTTTTGCTACAATTTATGTGTAATCCTATACAGATAAAAGCAAATGTGACAGCAGGTTCTATTTTTTTCCCAAATTAAAACTGGTGATTTTTCCAATTTTCCAAAAACTTCACTTGTTTATAGAAATCTCGAAATCGACAAAAGATATGAATATGCCGAAATATTTGAAACACTTTTCAATAATTTTCAAGACAGGTTTCAAGATTTTGTAATTTTACAACCGCTATTAGATCTTTTTGAAAACCCTTTTCGTGGCGATGTTAGCAACTTCGAATTTGATATTCAATCGGAACTAATTATACTACGAAACGAAGTAAATGCTCTAGACGAAAATAATATTGTAGAGTTCTGGAAAGATTTGGATGGCGAGTTCTATCCTGAACGGAAAAAAAATTCATTAAAGTGCCTCTCTTTATTCGTATTTGTTCCAAGCAACGTAAATTAAGTTCATCCCATTTGAAAAGCATTCTGCTATTACGAAACTGCCATAAAAGTATACATTAAGAAGATTTTATTTTATAACACAAGGGAACAAAATTGTGTTGTTAGAAAATGTGTAGCAGTTATTTACCAATTCAATATCGCTGATTTTAAAACTGCACTTTTTTTCTATCAGCTGTGATTTGCGTGCAATATTTATTTTTTATGAATTTTGAAAACATAAAAATCTTATATTTTTTTACAATTGTTTGATAAGATATTTGAAACTGATTTAGAGTCAAAAAGCTTCCGAATAAAAAAAAAAGTGCAGTTTTAAAATCAGCGACATTGAATTGGTAAAGAATTTCTACAAATATTTTATCAACACAAAAAATGTTTATCTTGTACCTTTGTGTTATACAACTTATAAAATATATTACTAACATTTTATTTCGGCTGTAAATGAATGCATTCTCTCAATTTTTTTACTCTCTGGTACTCACTAATACACAACTAAAAAATTTTTGGAAATGCCTGCTCTAAAATACAGTACTGTTCTGTATAATACAGAAAGTATGGTCACCGTCACTTTTGGTTATTTAGCATATTTATTGCTATTTCTAGCATATTTTAAACTCATTTAGCATGAAAAAAAGCTTCTAGCATATGGCACTTTTCCAAAATTATTAATCACTTTTTTAGCATTTTCAAGTTAAGCGATAAATTTTTATTATTTC
This sequence comes from Pollenia angustigena, assembly GCA_930367215.1. Lineage (NCBI taxonomy): Eukaryota > Metazoa > Arthropoda > Insecta > Diptera > Polleniidae > Pollenia > Pollenia angustigena. The sequence goes on along the minus strand of OV884057.1, from coordinate 177,858,497 downwards.
CGTTTATTTACAGCGTTTTACTAGAAATGTAAATATTAATTCTGTCTTGTCCGATATTGTTATTTCTCATATTTATTAAATAAATTGTAAAGGTAATGGAATTTGACTGTTTAAGTCAAAAAAAAGTTTACTTTTAAATGTGATTCAATAAAAGTTTGTTAAGCCTGCATTATTTTTTTATTGAATAGAATTATCTTTTAAAATTCAATTTTAAAACGTTTTTGATTTGGTTTTAAAGATCAATTTTTGATTTTTTTTTTTTGATTTATTTTTAATGTTAAAAAATTAAATGATTTGTATACCCTCTACCATTAGTTGTAAATGAGAATATAATCAGTTTTCCATTCCTTGTAAAACTTTTTTAATATTCATCTAAAGTATAAAGAATATATATTCTAGGTTCTAGAGATATTCTTAGTTTTTTTAGTCATGCCCGTCTGTCCATCTGTTGAAAACAAGTTTACTTTCCAAAGACTTAAAATAAAATTACAATATTGAAGTCAAATTCGTTCTAGTTCCCCTAAGTGGTTTGGCATTGAGCTAAGCTAACCCTAAAACATTTTGTCACAAAAATTAACATTAATTGGTGACAGAATGTACCAATTCTCATAAAATTTTGCCCATTTCGTTGGTTTAATTCAAATCGCACTAAAATTTTGTGAAGATGGTTTCATAATTTATAAGCGGCCTCTCGAAAAGCATTTTTAAAAGCAATAAATTCTAAAAAATTGTATTACAGTATTGAAATTTGGTCTAATTTAATTTTTTTTTTTTTTTTTAATATTTGTGATGGACGGTACATAACACTGCTTTACATATTTTTAATTTGGAAAAATACCAAGAACGCCACATGCCTAGATAATCTAATTGGGACCTCCTGAACACGGAAAACGCTGTAATTTTTTTTCTAAGTACCGTTTTTTTAGATAACGATACTTTTGTGTTTTTCGGTGTATGGTCCTACTCAAACCCTTGTGGAGCCTAACCAAAATTGCGATCGAAATAAATGACATATCGTTTGAAAGGTAATTGAATGCCTTTTCTGTCGATATGCTGAAAATTTCTATCTGATAAGAAATGGTTATGGCACCTCAAAATTTGCCTATTTTTTACGTTTCTTTTCAAAATTTTTCATTTTTATTTCGTTTTTTTTTTTTCAACGTTATAGTAAAGATCTGGAATGTTTTATTTTTTAGCCAAATAGTTTATTTAATTACCAACATTTTAAGCGTAATTCGGATTAAAAATAAAGTTTTTATTAAGGATTTTGTGGAACGACAATATCTTCATCTTATATTAAATTCCGTTTTTTTAAATACGTTAAAACTGATGGACGCCGAATATAGTGTGTGAGCAATGAAGATAAAAATATTGTTTTATTTAGTTTATTTTTGGTTGGGCTCCACAAGTGTTTGAGTGGGACCATACACCGAAAAACACAAAAGTACCGTTATCTAAAAAACGGTACTTAGAAAAAAAAAAAAATTACAGCGCTTTTCGTGTTCAGGAGGTCCCAATTAACTTATCTAGGCATGTGGCGTTCTTGGTATTTTTTGACTGTAAACCAGTGTAATTTACGACCGGTTCAACATAAAATACCCCCCTGAAATCACTTTAATACGCCTTATAATATTTCTAAAATGAATGAGGATATTAAATTTAAATTAGGCAACAAATTATAATACTGTAAGGTTAGGCTCTATGAAGATTGGTTTATAATTTATAGATACCACATAAAGCTCACTAGTGAAATATACGAACTCTAGCTGAAGGGTATTAAAGATACGGTACAGCCGAACATAGCTCTCTTACTTATATTATTTTTATTTCCCTATTAAATTGCAAATTACAATAAAATACTAATTTATGTTATTTTATGCCATGCTAATTATATTGATCTGTCAAAATAGTGTTACTGGATAGGTAAAGATAACTGTTAGGTACGCACACGACTAGATATCGGTTTGTAGAAATTACGGGCATCATAAGTATACCTTAAGCTATGCAGATAACTGAGAGAAATCAGAAATCAAAAATTTCAATGTTCAAATTTTAAATCGGATATCTTTAGATTCGGGAAAGATCAAAAATTAAATAATGATTCTCAAGCCTTTTGTTTAAAGGAGAAAAAACGAATTTTAAGTTATAAATTTTGAGAGAATTTTTATTGTAATCAGTCATTAGTATTGATAAGTATATAAATAGGTAAAGCTATTATTTGAATACCAAAAAAGATTTGTTTAAAGAACAATATAACTGTATGTATGTACCTAGATATAAATTTTTAGTTTTTAATTTGAGTAAATTAACAAGTGATTATAGTTAAACATGTAAACTTGAATCTATTTAACGATTGTACCGATTTGTTTTAATTTAAATCTACAATAAATTTGAATATGTAATGTAAAGTTATTGTTAGATAAAGTTTAAAAATGTATAGTTACATATTTTTTTTTAAATAAATATGGTGTTTGGCAAAGTTTCATTTTCACAAGTCTATGCTACCTAAATATTAAATGTACGAGTATTTATTTAAAAAAATATAATGAAAGCTTAATAACATTTGTTGTCGTTTTAGTATTAAAGTAATTGCTTGTTCTAAAATTTGGCCTGTATTAAGTTTGATTTAAAATCGTTATTGCTGAGACCTTCTTAACAAATTGTATTATTTAAATATTCATAACAACTTAGGTGACTACTGCCACTTTGGAGGGACGCCGTTGCAGCTTCATTACGCGTCTTAATAAAGTTACCCACCCAATGTGTAGTTAGATCTAAATATTTGGTTTTCGCTCCGGGATTATAATCAAGAAAGCCAGCTTTTGGTATAACTTCTTCGATCTGGCTACCATCGGGCCAATTATTGTAACTGGCTATGTTGATAAAGCCAACATGATTCAAAATAGATGTACGCCAAGCTACACCATAATACTTAAGAAAAAGAAACAATTTTATTTTTTTAATTTAAAAGCTAGAAATATAAGTTAACTTTTACTTACCCTGCCATTACTACGATGTCTTTGTATATCACCATGTCGCGGAAATTTATTACGTTCGGCAAAACCAGGACCAACTGTTGGCACAAACAACATTTTATAGGTTAATGCAAACGATTTCAAATATGACCAATTTTTCCAAGTGCTCGCGAATGTAGCCCCATTACTAGGCAATTTGCTATAAAACCCATCCAAACAAAGACGTCTTATGTAATCGGCATGATTTTTTAATCTGAAATTTATCCAAATGGTTTTAAATAGGGTATTCATTTAATCGACCTTTTGCTTTAATCGGTTAATCGCGCGATTAATTAACCGAGGTTTTGGTTTAATCGGTTAATAATCGGTTAATTTTGTTTTTGATCGGTTAACCGATTAATAAAGTTTTTTTTATAAATTAAGTAATTTCAGTATATAAAAATAATTGCTTATTTTTTGGAGTTTAAAAGTAAAAAAAAAAAACAATAACATAGGTACGAAACATAACAATTCTTGAACTAAAACGAGCAAGCAAAAAAAAAACAATTCATAAATATGTATGTAATATGCATTTTTTAATTAATGCACAAGGTGTGGTATCAAGTCATATCATCATAATATCCAAAACAAAATTTAAAATTGTTTAAAGTAAATATTGTTGTGTTTCAAACAAAATAAAAATTGTAATACTGTGTTCATTGATTCGTCATAACTGCATAGTAGAAATCTAAATTATAAGCGGTATCTTACAACAGTCATATCGTTAGCTTAATATGCAAACCTGCTAATTCACTTTGAGCACATTTTACAGGAGAAAAAAAAACTTTTTATTTCTCCTATTTGAAGCTTGATAGAAAATTAAAATTACAGTCAGTTTTACACACTTCAAGACTTAAATAGAAGAGACACTACATGCTGGTCGACGAGGCGTATCTTTCTCTACCACACGGAATCAAAATCTAAATTTACATAAAAAGTGGATTTAGCCGGTTTGCATATTAAGCCGACTATATATATTTCCTGTAATTATTTTAAGACATAAGACTTAATGACTACCTTGTGAAACCCACAAATATTTACATATGTATACAAAAATAAACTGAGATAATTTTATTAGTTATTTCAATAGTTAAAGGACATCTTATAAAATAATCTTTTAGAAAAGTAATTTGGTTTAAATGTTTAGGATTAAAGCGATTCTTTTCTTTAGTTTTGACAAAAGTTGACTTGCAAAGATTATTCCACTTATCGTAGATGAATATCTAATTTCTCAGGCCTTTTCCAGGATTTCTTTAAACATATAAAATACTCCATTATGCCATTAGAGTTTTTTAAAATTTTTAACACTTCTCATTGTTTCGGTTAATTCTGTTAAAAGACTGATATGAGAATACATATATGAGAAGAAACAACCCTGCAAATAAAATTGGACCACCTGACCCATTTTGATAAAATGGACTACTCCATGGACTAGTCCGATGTAATGCAAGCATGGACCATGCCATTGTTAAAAAGTGTTTGTAGTGAGACGACATGTCTTCGTTTTTTAACGACATGCCTTCGTGTTTAAACGACTTCAAAACTAATCCTCTTGAGTATACCATGGAGTAGTTTTAAAACTACTCCTTACTGGTCCAAAGGTGGGTTATATACCATGGAGTAGTTTTAAAACTACTCCTTAGTGGTCCAAAGGTGGGTTATATGGTCCTCTCCTAGGACATCGTAATGTTAAATAGACCAGGTTTTTTCCATACGTTTGGGTTACTTGTGGACTAGTCCTGGTCCCTTGTGGACTACTCTTTACACGCGTGTTTGGACTGGTCCTATTATTTGCAGGGAAATAACTAAACACATACATATAAAAAGTACGGAAAACAAAAAAAAATGTGTTGGCAATCAAATATTTAACCCATTTTTCGCCACATTCCTGTTGATCGATGAAGAAGATAAAAAAGCATTGAAAAACATTGTAATTTTAGTCATCGGTCGGCGGAAAATGGGTTAAAATGAAGTTCACTGAACTGTTTGTATGAAAAAATATTTTCTAAACAAATACATTTGGTATATTAGACGAAACAAATAATTAAAAACACAAAAAAAATATGTTATAATACTACAAAATATTGAAAATTTTGTTACTTCGGTTAATCGTTAATAGAAAAAAGCCAATTTGAAATTAACCGATCAGTTAATCGGGTAGTAATTAACCAAATGAATACCCTAGTTTTAAATAAATCTATATAAAATCCAAAAAGAAATTTGAGTTGTTAACAATTGTATTTAAAACATACTTAATTATGTAAAAGTACATATAGTACCATCTTGAGGATCTGTTTAAAATATTGAAGTAATATAATTAAAAATGTTTAGCTGTACCCAAAGTGCACTATGTACACTGAAAGGAAAAATCAATCCATCCGTACTCAAATCAAGACAAAGCGGTGTGAATATTACCGTAAGTACGGATTTCCCTTAATCAAGTGCAGAATGCTTGATTCAAGTATGGATTATTCAAGTGCCCCCTTCTTAAACTAAATCTGGAAAAGGCATTGACTTAAGTAAAAGTGAGGTAAAAATAATCTCAAGCCGTGCTTGATTTAAAAATTTCTTAGTTGGTTTAATCCCGAGTTCGTACATGAAATAATCCGAAAGTGGATTTGATTCTAACCTAAACACTTACCCCAGAGAAAGAGAACATTATATTTTATTTACCTACCCACCGGTTGGGTACACGTGTTTGTTTTACCTTTGTTGTATTCCCCCGTTTTTTTACTTAAGAACATTACTATAAGGAACCAGCAGCATGCCCGATATGATTTTCGAAATCATTATACTTTGAAAGTTTTGTGGATTTAACTAAATAATTTAAAATAATATAATTGGGGAATTTTTGATTCTAATTTGACTTTTTAAACATGAAAATAATGTATGTTTTTCTTCTTGAAGTGTTTCTACACAAAACAAACAACTTTTGTTTCTACACAAAAACTTCAAGCTTTTTTCTTGATTTAAGAATTCTATACTAATTTTAAGAAATTCCGGGATTAGTTTTCGAAAGCAAATTTTTAAGTTCGCTTCGTACTACAAGTATATTTTAGACAATAAAATTGCCTGTGTATATATTATATTTCTATGTGGCACAATATATTGGATACAAGTTTATTACGCGAATAAAAAATATTTTGTTATGTGTTAACAACATTGCGCGTTGCATGAGTTTACTGTTACATATATTGAATGCAAAATTGCTCCATATATTTGTTTATGTGTTGTGCAACTTATTGAATATTGTGGAGTAAAACGACAATACCCAGCGGTAACTAGAATGAGTAAAGAGGCCTAATAGAAGGCCTTATTTAGCAGTCACAAGCAGTCAGAAGCCCTTCTCGCCGCATTCCATACTTATTTATTTTTTACACAGGTTGTCATTGGGCGCAAGGCCCTCCTCAATTCCTTTAAAAACAACTTCGATCCCTTCCCAAAGAAGGGAGTAAGGAAGGTCACTTAAAATAAAAAGTAAATAAAACTGAACACCTTCCTTTCTCCCTTCTCAAAGAAGGGAGTAGCGAATGTGTACTGAATATTTCAGAAGGTCTTTTAAAAAGAAGTTTATACCTTCTAGAAGGCATACTTCTGAAGCCAGGATATCATGCGAAGCGAATCTTTTAGAAAGGAGTATAGAGGCCTTCAATATTTACCGCTGGGTAATAAAAGCAATAAAATACTTTTTAATATTGTCTAGTAGACAGGTACCTTTATACTTTGAAAACTTATGCTTATGAAATACATATATACATTTAAAACATAAAAATTATCTAGATTTTATTAAAAAAAAAAAAACTATCAGCTATAAATCTTATGTTCGAGAGATAAAGGCAATATTTAAAATTTTAAATAAGGTAACAATAGAAGCCCGCCCAACTTTTTTATTAAAATTTATGAATTTTTACATCCAATTAATATTTTTATTTATTTCGTAATTTAAACTATGTACTTTTATATTAAAAGCAAGTGATTCAATTGTGCTTAATGTCATTTCCTCTGAACTACTCACCTGATGTGACCGATATAAAAAGCATCAAATATAAAACGTATAGACGTCGAGGATTTACAAAACGCTTGTGAGGCTAGAGAATCTACTAACTTGTAAGCATTGCTTATATAAATAACTGGTGTTAGAGCTTTACGAGTTTGAGAATAAACTTTAAAGAATACTGGCAAATGGTAATAGTTTCGTATATCCCTAAGATGTTGCTGTAGAAATGATAACGATTGATTGCCAGCTACACTTATTTCAAAGGTTATGGATAAATTAAATTTTGGTGCCACTTGAAATATGGTTTTGTAGACCTCCAATTCCGACGATTTTCCAGTATAGCTTAAAATCAATACTCCCACACCGCAATTGCGTATGTTTTGAAAGTGTGTTTCAAAAAGTTCACAAGTTGGCTTATACAAACCTAAAGCTGGATAGAAAGCACTATTTAGAATTTTGGCTGCTGGTTTTTGAGTGACATTCTCGGTTATATTAAAATCACTTAGAATTTCCTTTGGAACTGCAGTTTTACGAGTCTTATACCATTGTACAGGAGCAGTGTAAAAAATATGTATGGCCGTAGTTACACTCTCCATAACGGTATGTTCCTCTTCAGGGTCCTGTATTAATTGTTTTGTCTGTTCCTTTAAATTGTGAATTTTTTCTTCGATCAAACGAGACTTGAGCTTACGTTCATCGTATTTTTCCGGTTGTACAATACCATTTTCACGGGGAGATTTTAAAATGACCAAATTATCATCATTTTGCTGAGGTTTAAGTTGTGGTGGTCCAGCATAAGCTTGTGCCACGAATCGTTCATCGATTAATCTTTCAGAGTTGACATGTTGCAAACCATTGTTAAGTATTAATAATGTTATAACAATAAGTGTGACAATCATCAAAAGTAAAATGATGCGAAATTTGCGTGGATTTTTACAATATTTTGTTATAATCATTTTAAATTTGCTTGGGACTTTCAAATAAAACTTTTAAAATTTCACGACATTTTTTAACATTCACTATGGCACTAGCAATTCTTTGTACATACATACATATGTATGTTTGTATGCAGTTTTCATTTTAATTTTTCACATTATTTGTTTCTTTATTTTTTTTCAACACAAGCCTTTTTTCTAGTTTTTGCATTAAAATACTAATAATGATTTTTATCCACCCTCATGGACATCCTTTTAAAATATTTTTGTGTATGTATATTTGACTATATGTGTGAATCGACCATGTGTTTCCTGTTTTCTGTTTTGGTATGTACTGTTATTTTATTTTGTTTTTATGTCAAAATTGTAAATATTTAGCTACCGGGATTTCCTGATTGCAATGCGCATAAACCAAGTATTTTAAACTCTTAAATTCAAATTTTAGATTCCCTTTAGAGAGAATAGAGAATTAAAAAATACACGTTTACAAATGTTTACAAATTAAATCGTAACTTTTGAAATTATTATTCACAAGCGTTACGATAGTGATTAGAGGCCTGCAACAACGAAAAAGTTTCGACTCATTCGATTCATTGTGTGCGTAAATAAAAGGATTTGTAATTGGGGTTGTTGCAGGCCTCTGATGGTTATGACCACATCACATGCATATAGTCGGGTTTTATGTGAAATAAATTATATTAAAAAATAAGCTTTTGCTTTATTATCATTTGTATCTCATTAGGTTGAAAAATTCTTTTCAATTCGTTTTTGTTTTTACTTGCAAACAATGTCGTCCACGGAGAAGTTTATTGTTCTTGGCATTTTCTTCAAAAGCTATTAAGCTTGACTCTGTTTTGTTCTAGATTAAAGGATTTATAGAGGCGTTTCTGTCAAAAAGAAAAAATTTAAATTTGTCACACAGTGTTATTTTTGAAATTAATTTTTATTTTAATAAATAAATTTTAATTAGTATTGTGGTTATTTTGTTGAACTATTTATGGTTTTTAATCCAAATTTTTAATATTTTTAATTAGGCTTAAGTTCATGAAATTTAATTTTTATTAAATTATTTTTGTGAAGAAAGGAGTTTTACAACATGAAAATTAATTAAAATTGTAATTGATAATCTTTCATTCTTGACGTGGCTCGGGCTCGAACCCTGGCCGGCAGGTTACCATGACATGTTTCGATCGCAACCACTCGATCTCCTCAGATGGATTTGCCGTCTTACACTCGCAGCCATCGACGACTGCTGACGTCACTAGTCAAACATCAATCCTTAAACCAAATTGTATTTTAACATTTGGTAGATCGAAATTTGCTTTCCTGAATGATTATCCATTTACATTGATTTTACATGTTTTTTCCTTTACTTCTGTTTTTTCGTACTTTCGTCAAGAATTTTTCTTGAAGTCCAAGTACATTTTTTGTTTTTTTTTTCACTTTGTCTTTCTCTTTTTTGTTGACCTTTTTCAGCACAACTTGAAGGACAAATGTACACATAGAGCTCGTGCCTTAGCTTTAACAATAATTAGTATTGTGGTTATTTTGTTGAACTATTTATGGTTTTTAATCCAAATTTTTAATATTTTTAATTAGGCTAAGTTCATGAAATTTAATTTTTATTAAATTATTTTTGTGAAGAAAGGAGTTTTACAACATGAAAATTAATTAAAATTGTAATTGATAATCTTTCATTCTTGACGTGGCTCGGGCTCGAACCCTGGCCGGCAGGTTACCATGACATGTTTCGATCGCAACCACTCGATCTCCTCAGATGGATTTGCCGTCTTACACTCGCAGCCATCGACGACTGCTGACGTCACTAGTCAAACATCAATCCTTAAACCAAATTGTATTTTAACATTTGGTAGATCGAAATTTGCTTTCCTGAATGATTATCCATTTTAATTGATTTTACATGTTTTATCCTTTACTTCTGTTTTTTCGTACTTTCGTCAAGAATTTTTCTTGAAGTCCAAGTACATTTTTTGTTTTTTTTTCACTTTGTCTTTCTCTTTTTTGTTGACCTTTTTCAGCACAACTTGAAGGACAAATGTACACATAGAGCTCGTGCCTTAGCTTTAACAATAATTAGTATTGTGGTTATTTTGTTGAACTATTTATGGTTTTTAATCCAAATTTTTAATATTTTTAATTAGGCTTAAGTTCATGAAATTTAATTTTTATTAAATTATTTTTGTGAAGAAAGGAGTTTTACAACATGAAAATTAATTAAAATTGTAATTGATAATCTTTCATTCTTGACGTGGCTCGGGCTCGAACCCTGGCCGGCAGGTTACCATGACATGTTTCGATCGCAACCACTTGATCTCCTCAGATGGATTTGCCGTCTTACACTCGCAGCCATCGACGACTGCTGACGTCACTAGTCAAACATCAATCCTTAAACCAAATTGTATTTTAACATTTGGTAGATCGAAATTTGCTTTCCTAAATGATTATCCATTTTAATTGATTTTACATGTTTTTTCCTTTACTTCTGTTTTTTCGTACTTTCGTCAAGAATTTTTCTTCAAGTCCAAGTACATTTTTTGTTTTTTTTTTTCACTTTGTCTTTCTCTTTTTTGTTGACCTTTTTCAGCACAACTTGAAGGACAATTTTTTCTGGCATCACTGGCTGAAAGTGTCCTTTTTAACCCCATACAAACTTTTGCAACTGTTTGGGGCTGTCTGTAGAACACTTTTTTCATTGTAATGAAATTACTCTCAACATTTTTTTGCTCTTTTTATTTTACTGACATATAACACAATGGTTAACGAACGTTTTGTTTTGAAAAATAATTCTGGACAACTTTTGAGTTGATTTGAAAGAACACGGGTCCATAGAGGTTCGTGGGAGTTATTTTGGACCTATAAAATAACCTCGGTAGTTCAAGCTTTCAAAAAATTCGCAAAAGATATATGTATTTTTGGATTGCAGAAAATTAGACTTAATCTGACCTTCAAAAAATATGCTTAACTCTTTAGGTTATCTCCGTTGCCTTTAGAGATATTTGGATGAAACTGATTTTTTGGGTTAATTTTTTCACGATTTTTCTAGTTTTTTAATCGGATGGATTATGTTCAATATCAAACTGATTTCAACATTTAAACATTCAGGGAGTGCTGGAAATCGAAAACGCAAAACGCAAGAATTTTAAACGTCGTTTTTTAATAAAATTTCTGTAACAAAAGAATTTTATGACAAAAATTATACAGATTTTCATTAGTATCTCAAAATATATATTATAAATGAAGTACGTCAAGTTATTCGAGAAGAATAAACCAACTCAATTTTAAATTCATAGATATAATTTTATTTTAAAACTTATGATTTTGAGACATTTTAGTTCGTGGCTAATTTTTTTCGTCATTCCCCGTCGGCCAATTTGTTTATTAAAAAAAAATGCTTTAAACCGGTTTTTTGGTTAGGTGTTAACTGTCAATTTAACGACAATTCCCGTTAGTTTTAAAGTGTATTGACAGAAGTGAAAAATGTAGTCAGTTGTTTGAGAGCTTTTGAAGTGTTTAGTGTTTTTGCGCATGTTCCTGAAATTTTTCATTACCGTGCAGTCATTACCATGGGCATAATCTAAACCACGGTAATGACAAAAGGAACATGGGAATTACCTTTTCAATGTATATTTGAGATTATTCAATCTATGGTAATTATTTAAGAAATTTGATGTTCCCCAAACTTAAAAAGTACACCTGGAATTATAATCCAAAGAATGGACATAACGTATGCATTTTATTAAATGTGTTTCCATAAATTGCTGTATGTGTTTTATTTAGCTGCAATACATGATAAAACGTCATTACCATGTTGCTCAGTCATTACCGTGCCGCACAAATATCATTTCCGTTGGACTATTGTCATTCCCGTGGGGTGCAAAAATCATTAAAATCCTTAAATATACATGGCCCATTGCTTATTAATATATAAAAAGGTCTTATAAAGCAGTATCAACCGAAAAATAATTATTTAAACCCATTTTCGCACTTGGCCGTTTTCAATCCTCGATTGTAGTCAATTCATGATATCGTCCCATAAACATTTCTCTATTACACAGAATTTTATGACAAAAGTTAAAAAAATTAAATTAAAAGTGTATTAAAAACAGCCTCCAAATTCTTGCGTTTTACGTTTTCCATTTCCAGCACAACCCTGATTTTTTATATTGGTAGGAAATCAGACTTGAAGCAATGGAATGTTGCTTTTTTAAATGCTTATGCATTTTTCTATAAGTATATTGGTATATTCGAGGCGAAAATACATACATACATAAGTATATGCGTATAAAGGTAATACATATGCATAATCATTTTTAATATTTCACCAAAAGATGGCTATGTTCTTTCGCTGATAAAACAATATTTTCACAGAAATAAATAAAAATGCTTATTTTTTTTGAAAGAAAACATTATGAGTATGCTTGTAGAAACAAGTTTTAGTCAGTTTGATATTTGCTTCTACCACATGCCCTATCCAAAAAAAGCAAATTTTTCAAACAAAAAATAATTATTTAAGTAAAAAAATCTAATAATTCAACACACCAATTTTTATAAAATTAGAACAGTAATGTTTTCTAATATGTCCATGATATTCTGGAAAATTCTGATGAATATCGAGTGGTAAATAGTGGCAGTTTTGTAAAAAAATAAAACAATTTTTTTTAAAAGCGTTTTTCCGGGATTGGGAATTTGGGGCATTTCTTAATTAAAAATGGGGATGCTTTTAAGAACATTGTTTTAAGATTTCTTCGGTCTACATACTTCTAAATTTTTATTGTGATATCTCTATCTATGTCTGATTCATGGAATGTCAAACATTAAAATTATTATTTCTATATTGTAAACGAATCAAAGGGCTTTCAATTTGAGTAAAAAAATTGTAATTTGAAGATTTGGCATACTATAAATCTGATACCAAAGTATATTTATACCAAGTACATGCAAGTCTACAACAAATCAACAATAAAAAAAACAACATTCATTGCGTAAAAACATTTGAAACTGTCAAACATAAAGAAAACAAAAAAAAAAAAAAAATCATGGCGCACTAAAATGTAAGCAAATTTTGACAATATCGAAAATAAAACAACTGAACAGCTGATCACTTGCATTGCATGTACTTGTAATAAATATACTTTGTCTGATACCAATATCAAAGATATCATAATGAAATTTGGCAGTTATGTAGATTAAAATGTCATTAAGGCAGAATTAGTCTTTACTTTCTGTTTCTGTTCTGTTCCGTGCTGTTCTGTTACGAAATTGTAATAGTTACTTTTTCCGTAGTAACTTATCAGCCATTTATGACAAATTTATTAGCTTTGCACCGTCCATTGTTTTATTTTAATAACTTTAATCCACATAAATTTGAAAAAATTTAATTTAATGAATTCTTAAAATAAAAAAAACAGTTTATTTCAATATAAATATGTATTTTTTATTATTTATTTTGCTGTCACTTTGATTTTAACAAACTGAACCGCAACAGAACAGAAAAACTAATCAATTTCATAGGTTTTTTAATAATAAAAACAAGTCAGCTGATTCGTAACAGAACAGAAAGTAAAGACTAACTCTGCCTTAAAACTGTAGGAAAGTTCAAAAATCCTTTTTCCAGCAAAATTATCTCTTTCGTTTCAAAAGTTTCCGATTTTTGTCCGATAAAAAACGATTTTCAGCCACTCTGCGCCGTCTTGTTGGAACCAAATATCGTTGATGTTTAGATGATTAATTTTTGGAAGCAAAAATTCAGTCAGCATTGTCTTGAGGATTGTCTTCGCTCCAAATATGGCAATTTTGCTTATTGACGTAGCCATTTAATCAAGCCAAGATCCTTGCGTAAAATTTTTCACATAGGCGAAGGACAAAGGCCTTCAGCATTAATATTATCTTTGGTACGCACATTTCTTTGTCTTATTGATGGTTTTGAATCGAGACGAGTAAAATTAGGACGATTATGTTAACCGTAAGCTGGAAGAAGTGCTCTATGAATTGAGCGAACAGATTTTTTTTAAAAGTAAGTTTCTACAATTCGGAAGCGTTGTTTTAACGTTAAGCGATTTATGATGACTTACCAAACCTTACTTAACAGAAATGTCAACACAGATTATATTTTCAGCTGTCAATCAAAGTTCTCATGCAGCTAAAAAAAAACAACCGATTGCGCCGAATCTTTGATACCCTCCACCGACAGTATGAATATTTAGGGAATAGGTTCTTTATGGAATCTATAAATTACTAACCAAACTTTATAACTTTATTATAAACTGCACTCAGTATTATAATTGGTTGCGGTTAAGATCTATGTTTAATAATGGGTCAGAAAGTTTTATGCTTTTATTTCTAGTAGTTAGGATCTATGTTTAAAAATTGGTCAGAAAGTTTTATTATTTTATTTCTAGTCATATAAAACTGGCCAGGTTAGTTTTTTAGTTTGAGCATGCTAAAAAATAAGAATAAGTTGGAATGGTGAAGCAAAACTTTTTGAATGTCGGCCTTTGTAATTAATAAATAAAAAACGCATGGGATTTTGAAACATTTAAAAAGAAAATGAAACTTAATGAAAATGAAAAATACTATTATTTATATTGTTACGTTTTTCCTTTAATAAACGCGTTTGAGTTCTTTTAATTGCAAATCCGAATAAAAACACACACTTATTCAACTTAACAAACTTTATTGAAATTAATTATTTTGTTCACAATTGTTAGTTACGAACAGAACCGTTTTTCAAAACAGACTAAACTAATTTTACATGAGTCACCCCTTTTTATATTTCATAATTATTTCTAGATTTTTCCTGAACCTTCCCGTAAAAACTATTTATTATGTTCTATAACCATTTCTAGAAATTACTGGGAAATTTATATAGGAATTATTTTTAAAATAACAGTTGTGTTGAAAATTATACATGACAATTTTAAGTAACATAAAACTATAACTTACAAGATAACTTATAACTATAACTATAAATAATTCTAAGATAATTTAACTTTCGTAACACTGCCCTCCACTTAAGCCTGTTCGTCCCGAATAGGCTCAGATTCTCCTTTTCCATAATGGGCTAGTCGTTCTAGATGTACTACTTTCATTTTTGATCTTGGGCTCTTATATTTCTGGATCCGATACACCACGTCATTCAATTTCTTTATTACTTTATATGGGCCATCCCAATGAGTCTGCAGCTTTGGAGATAGTCCTTTCTTTCGTTGCGAATTAAAAAGTAAAACCAACTGGCCCTCTTTGAAACCTTCCGAATTTGCCGCTCGATCGTATCTGGCTTTCATCTTGTCACTGGACAGCTTAATCCGACTTCGCACGAACTCATGAAGTTCATTAAGGTCATCTTGTTCCTGTGAGGTAGAGCCTTCATTGCTGCCATCTGTTGGTCCAGGCTTAACACCAAATTCTAGATCTCCAGGTAGTCTGAGCTCCGTTCCAAAGACAATTTTGGCAGGTGTACGAGAGGTGGAATTATGAACAGCTGATCTATATGCCAACAGAAACTTTGGAATGTGTTCATCCCAGTCCTTCTGATGAGTGCTTACTACTTTACGCAAGTGTTCCTCTAATGTGCGGTTAAGTCTTTCAACCATGCCATCGGATTGTGGATGCAAAGGAGTTGTTCTAGTTTTCCTTATTCCGTACAATTCGCACATTTTTTTGAACACAGCAGATTCAAAATTTCTGCCTTGGTCAGAGTGTAATTCTATTGGAACTCCGTAGCGGCACACCCAGTTATTCAAAAATACGTCCACAACGGTTTTGGCTTCTTGATTTGGGATGGCATACACCTCTGGCCATTTACTAAAGTAATCGATAACAACTAAAACATAACGGTTGCCGGCATCACTCACAGGAAAAGGTCCGGCTATATCCATTGCGATTCGCTCGAATGGGGCACCCGAATTGTACTGTTGAAGCGGTCCCCGACTTCTCCTTGTTGGTCCTTTGGCGGCAATGCATTGGGTGCAATTTGATATCCAATCGGCCACAGCTTGTTGGCACCCAACCCAGTAGAAACGTTGTTTTAATTTTTCTAGTGTTTTTGTTACGCCAAGATGGCCACCACTTGGACCATTATGGAATTCATTTAAAACTTCATGTACTTTTGACGATGGCACTACTATGAGGTTACGAACTGATTTTCCATCGGCACTTTCCCATGCTCGGTACCGGCAGCCATTTATCAACTGTAGGCTGTTCCATAGGGCCCAGTAGGCTTTTGTTAGGGGACTTTCAGATGATATTTCGTTTCGATTCGGCCTTCTGCCTTCTTCTTTGGCCATCATAACTTTCTCTAATATAGGGTCAGCTTTCTGTGCCATTGACCAGTCTTCGTTGGACTCTATCTGCAGTAGGCGAACTTCACAGTTGTATTCCTTTCCTTCAGCCTTTACACAATGCTTGCATTCCAGTTTGCAGGGTCGTCTTGATAGAGCATCCGCATTGCCATGTTTTCCACCTTTTCTGTGCTCAATGGTAAAATCATAACTTTGTAGGCGCTCAATCCAGCGAGCTATCTGACCTTCCGGATTCTTGAATTGCAGCAACCACCTTAGTGCAGAATGGTCTGTTCTTAACTCAAAATGTTGACCATACAAATACTTGTGGAAATGTTTTACGCACTCTAGAACTGCCAGAAGCTCTCTTCGCGTCACGCAGTAATTTCTCTCAGGCTTCGAAAGTATTCGGCTGTAATAGCCCACGACTCGCTCTACGCCATCGACCACTTGGGAAAGCACACCTCCAATTCCGTATCCGCTCGCATCGGTATCAAGCACAAATTTCTCTCTAGTAATGGGGTAAGCCAAAATTGGTGCTGAGCACAACAATTCCTTTAGTTTCTGAAATGCTGTTTCCTGTGCTTCACTCCAGATGTATTTTTGCGCCTTTTTAGTCAATTCGTGTAAACTTGCAGCAATATTTGCAAAGTTTGGCACAAAGCGCCTGTAGTATGTACATAGGCCTAGAAAACTGCGTAATTCATGAATATTTTTCGGGCGTGGCCAATCCATTACAGCTTTTATTTTATCGTCGTCCGTTGAGATGCCTTTGGAGGTTACACGATGTCCCAGATATTTTACTTCCTTCTGGAACAGTGAGCATTTCTTAGCATTTAGTTTTAGTCCTGCCATTGATATACGTTTCATCACCTCTTCTAGGTTTTTCAGGTGTTCATCAAATGTTTTCCCCATTACAATAATGTCGTCAAGGTACACCAAACATGTCTTTCGGTGAAGACCTTTTAACACCTGCTCCATTAAACGCTCGAATGTAGCCGGAGCATTGCAGAGTCCAAATGGCATCACATTAAACTGCCATAAGCCATCACTTGCGCTAAACGCAGTTTTCTCCTTATCATTTTCCGCAATTTCCACTTGCCAATAACCGCTCTGCAAATCCAATGTAGTAAACCATTCCGTTCCGGCTAACGTGTCCAAGGTATCATCAATTCTAGGCAATGGATAACTATCTTTTTTCGTGACGTCATTCAGTTTTCTGTAATCTACGCAGAATCTGGTACTCCCATCTTTCTTTTTCACCAAAACCACTGGTGAGCTCCAAGGACTTGACGATGGTTTAATAACTCCGCTCTTTTCCATCTCGCTAGCTAGCTCTTTTACTTCATTGCGCCTTGTTAGAGGAATGCTTCTTGGCGCCTGTTTTATTGGCTTAGCTTCGCCTGTATTGATTTCGTGTTTCACGATTGACGTTCTGCCTTGGTTTTGACCTTTCAAGGCGAATGCAGAGGCATATTTTCTTAGTAGTTGTTTGGCCTTATTTTTGCAAGGCGGTGTTAGCTTTTCGGTCCATTTTCGCACATGTTCCTCTAGTGGCTCGTGGTCTTTGCTAATTCTCCTGGCTACGCCTTGATGCTGCTCGCAATTAATTACTGCCTCTGTTGAAGTACATTGTCCAATCTTGAAGTTCTGCGTAAGGACTTTTTCACTGCTGGATAAATTTAATACTCTCACAGGAACTAGACCCTTGCTGGGTTTTACGAGGGCATTCGCTGTTACGATATCTCCTTTAACTTCTGCTGGCTCTACCACCCATAAACTGTTGTCCTCACAATCTCCCTCCATTCGCGCCCATACTAAGATTTCTGATTTGGGTGGCAGTTTTTCACGTTGAAGGGCGATTAGCTGTCTTACATGGGCCTTGGTTTCGTATCCAACTTCAAGGGGTATTTCCGCATCACGCCAATACATAATTTGCTGACCCATATCCAAATGAATACCATGTTCAATCATGAAATATGCGCCAATGATTACCTCGTCTACAATATCAGCCACAATAAATACGTGATGGGCGATTGCATTGGCCATACTTAATTTTGCTTTTACTTTTCCATAGACAGTGGCAGACTCGCCTGTAGCTGTTCGCAGACTTACCCCGCCTCAGATGTGGAAGCTAGCCCATGCCCCGCGGTGCTAGCTATTTTTAGTTTAAAGGTGACTCTTGTGCCACCTGGTGACTATGACGTTGGTTGTTTCCTGGTGGCGAGGAAGATCTCGATCGTCGTCTTGGTGCTTTGCAGTTTCGCTGAATATGGCCAGTTTTACCGCAGTTATAGCATTTTACTTTGTTTTTACTTTGCTTCTCTCCCAAAGCCTGCAAAACTGCCTCCTTCATGCTTCTCATTTCCTTCAAAATATCTCCTTCGTCTTCGGCTGTTATATCGAGCTTGCGCACCTTGCATATATGCGGTTTTGAAATTATTCTAGCGGTTTCTTGTGCTAGGGCAAATGATACCGTTTCTGCAAATGATGGCTTCTGTGATGCACATACCGCTAGTTTTACATCAGCATCCCGTATACCGTTTACAAATGCCTCGGTCTTAAAATTATCTAGCAATGGATGACTTTCACCTGGATAAGTAAGCTGCACCAAGCGCTCAATCTCTAATGCGAAATCCTGTAGCGTCTCGTTTGGCTTTTGTACTCTACCCCGTAATTCCATTCTGAATATTTCTTTTCTATGTTCACCACCATACTTGCGTTGCAGTGCTGCCATAATGTCATCATAATTATTTCTGCAACTTACTGGTACACTTTCTAGAATTTCAGCCGCAGTTCCTTTTAAAGCCAGAATCAGCTCTATGGCTTTTTCTTCATTGTTCCAAGCATTTTTATTGGCAACTGTGTCAAACTGGAACTTAAACACATTCAATGGTGAGCTGCCGTCAAAACTTGGAGCTCTTATTCTATTCGAGACTTCTGGAAAAACTCGCACCACTCCCTCTTGGCACTGAAGACTATTTACTATTTCTTCCAGATGATGAAGTTTTCCATCAAAAACCGTGACTTGTGTTTTCACATTAGTGACTTGAGTTTTTACATCAGTGACTTGTGTTTTTACATCAGACAATTCTATTTCCATATCGTCTACTCTTTCGTTTATAACAGTAGAAATCTCTTGAAGCTTCTCAAGTTTTTCATTAGTAGCCTGAAGTTTCTCGTTTGTCACTTTAGAATTTTCTTGAATTTCGGCTAAGATGGTGCTTGCATTTTCTTTTACCATCTTCTCCATATTTTTAGAATTTTCTGCTACGATAGCTTTTGAATTTTCTTCCATTTTTCTAGAAGTTTCTGCCGACATTTTTTCAATTTTCTCCATCATAGCAGCAAACATTGTACCAAGATCCATGTTGCTTGTTACTGCACGGGTAGCAACTTCTATTTCTTCTTTTTCTTCAAATTCATAAGTTGCGATGTCAATATTGCGTCGCTTAAATTCATCGATTAATCTTTTCTGCAGCTCAGCTTTATTTCCAGCAGTAGGCAGATCCAACTTGCCCAACTCTTTCTTCAGCTGTTCAACTTTTAGCTCATCGAATTTCATTGTGGTTTGTATAGTTTTTTTTTTATTATTTTATTTTATTTTTTTTTTTTTTTTATTGCAATTTCACTTCTGAATTGGTGTCTTTTTTCCTTTAATAAACGCGTTTGAGTTCTTTTAATTGCAAATCCGAATAAAAACACACACTTATTCAACTTAACAAACTTTATTGAAATTAATTATTTTGTTCACAATTGTTAGTTACGAACAGAACCGTTTTTCAAAACAGACTAAACTAATTTTACATGAGTCACCCCTTTTTATATTTCATAATTATTTCTAGATTTTTCCTGAACCTTCCCGTAAAAACTATTTATTATGTTCTATAACCATTTCTAGAAATTACTGGGAAATTTATATAGGAATTATTTTTAAAATAACAGTTGTGTTGAAAATTATACATGACAATTTTAAGTAACATAAAACTATAACTTACAAGATAACTTATAACTATAACTATAAATAATTCTAAGATAATTTAACTTTCGTAACAATATGAAACCTACTATTTTCAGTGGTAAACTCGCCCAATAATAGTGTTCATTCGGCTTCGCCAGATATTCAAACGGTCCGCAGCAATTCGGACTTATCGAATACACCATCACAACAAAAGCGTAGATCATCCTTTGTGTTTAAACGAAAGAAATCATCGGATCGTTTGGCTTTAAAGGTAAAAATATATTTAAACATACATACATATGTATATGACAAGTTCCAAATTATCGAACTATTTTACTTGCACCTAGAATAAATCCGATAACACGTCTAAAGGAACGTCTCAACAAAGAAATCAAGCAGCTCAACGGACTCAATGCGAAATGACTCGTCTAATAAAGTGTAAAATGTGTCAATTTCCTACAGAAGTGCCGGTAGGAGGCATACGTCAATTGCCTCACAACTTTTTACTAGTTAGAAGGATTGAAGAAATACGTTTTAAAGTGGGAGAAGAGATAATAACAAGAATTTGGTGCAGTTTGTGCTATGAAGAAACTAACGTAATTTTAATAGCATATTTCAAAATGTAATATAAATTTTAATTAATAATTCTTTCAAGGCTACTTATCATTGTTTAACTTGCATATTAAATTTGTGTACTCTCTGTAAAGAGTCACACGAGAGACAAAAGAGTACTACGAAACATAATATTAAGAATATTATAGAGTTACGTCGAGCCCGTAAAGAACAGGGTGCTCATTTCATAGACAATTCCAAATTTGTGTTGAAATGCAGCATGCATCCTGGTTTTGATATTAAATCATTTTGCACAGTTTGTCTCCAAGTTGCCTGTTCCGATTGTATAATATTGTTGCATAAGGGCCATAAACACGAAACCATATCGAAATCTATTCACTGTTATGGAAGGATTTTAAAAGATACCGCCGAGCAAACTAAACCTCTCTGCAATTATGCCGAACACTCAATAGGGAAACTTAACGAAATAGCTAAAAACATAAATCGTAAATGTGATGAGATCCAAGCAGAAGTCGAAGAATTTATGACCAGCTATTTCGAAGCAGTAGAAGCTCATAAAAATACACTGCTGCAACAAGTGCATCGAGCAAGGGAATCGAAAGTTGAAATGATTTTAGAACAGCAATTTGATTTGGGTATTTAAGAAATATTTAAGTAATTTAACATTTGTTAAAATGTTTGTATTATACGCGCAGAAAAACGTACTCAAGATGCTTTGATGGCTGTAAAATTTAGTCAAGAATTAACTGACGTTGCTTCCGATGTGGAAATTTTATCATTTTTTAAAATTCTTTTAAAAAGATTTGAATATTGTCAACAATTTAAAGCACCCATAGATCCTAAGGTAAATAAGATAAAAAATTCATATGCAGAGATTTTATTTAAATGCAAATTAGATTTCAGATACTTTACATTTTCTACAAAAAATAAGAGCACCAGCAGCTAAAAATCAAAATGATATTCCTTTATTTGGTATAATAACAATGCAAACTGTAGATCCATCCTTGTGTACATTGCAGTGGGATGGTAAGAACATAAAAAACAAGTAAGAGTTGCTATATTCGGTTATGCCGAATCTTTAATACCCTTTACCCACTAAGACCCAATTCTCACGACTCAAGATTATTAAGATCGTTACCTGGTTCGTGAGAATTGGAACTAGCGCACATTACCAAACAGAATATTAAGAGTAAAATATTTCGTTAAAAATACATATCTCTATTAAAGCAACAAAATGTTAAATGAATATTTATAAAAAGAAGGTAAACAAAGTGAACACATAACAAAAAAAGCAAGTCAGAGTTTTATATTCGGCTATGCCGAACGTTAAATACCTTCACCTTGGTGCTATAAGAACAGAAAGCTATATGACAAATACATATGGGGCATTCCCCGCCAAATCGTTTGGTATTAAAAAATTTTTTTTTGATATCTCCAATTTCAAAAGAGCCTTCCTGGTAAATCTAAGAATTTCACAATATTTTAGACATAAATAAATCTTTTTTGTGCCTCCAATCCCTCCCACATTTTGTCGGATGTTGTGTATTGATAACCAATATGCTTGTACATACCTTGTTCTATAATGTCGATATGGAGGTGCCACGTCCACTTCTTTAATCCGATCAGGCTGAATTTTAAATCGATCGATCGTTTTTAAAGTGATCGATTTTCACAATATACTGTGAAAAGAAACACAATCCACCCGTACTTAAATCAAGCGTTGTCAATAGTACGGAAATAACGGATTTTCTTAAATCAGGTGATTCAAGTACGGACTATTGAAATAGTCCGTACTTAAAATAATCCGAAAACCGGATTAAGTAAGGTAAAAGTGGGAAAACGATAAACTCAAACTGTGCTTGATTCAAGATTTTCTAAATTGGTTCAATCCCGAATTCATACTTGAAATAATCCGAAAGTGAGATTGATTCAAACCTAAACGCTTACCCTAGAGAAACAGAGATAGAGAGAATATTATTTACACATTACACATGTTTATTGTATTCCGCCCTTTGTTTACAGAAGGACTTTCAATTATAAGACATCAGCATCATGCCCGGTATGATTTTCGTAATACTTTGAACATTTTTCGCATTTAACCGAAAATTTTTGCTTCTTATTTTATTTTTTAACATGAAAATAATGTATGTTTTCTTCTTGTAGTGTTGTTATGGTTTCTACACAAACAAGCAATTTTTTTTTACCTACTTTTGTAGTGTTGTTTGTTTCTACAACAAACTTTAACATTTTGGATTGTACTTTTTAGTTTTATTTGTACTTAAATTGTTAAGTACGATTCGTACTAAAAGTAAGTAGAAAACATTTAAATTTAGTACGGTTTATTCTTTTTGTGTAACTAAATACTTAAATTCCGAGCTACGATCGGGTCTACAGCCAAGTGAAAGATTTGAGCTAGTCTATGGTACGGTCGATGATTTCATTTATCGTCTTGTCTATAATTTGATAAATAGTTTGTTCTCTTTTCTTTTTTGTTTATTTAAATTAAGTATACAACATTTTTCATTTTTCTATTAAAGTCATTTCTGAAAAATTGATGGAATAGAACTATTACAAAAAAGCTTTATAAAATACATAACTGAAATTTAGCTCATAGAATAAATTCGAAAAATGAAAAATGTTAAATATAATATAAAGTAAAGGAAATAATTCCCAGTTTCTAAATTAAGTATATGTATATGATTTCAAAAAATATTTGTTTTTAATTAAGGAGTTTCCCAATTACGTCTTCATAAAAAAGCGGAACTGGTTTTAATTTCACGAGATGCTGATGGTGCTTCACTATGTCATGGTGGTTTACAAATTAAATGCCAAATAAAATACAAGGACAATCATATAAAATTGCTGCCAATAGAGGTAGGTATTAAATAATTATTTTAGTTTTTATGTTTAGTTTTTAGTTAAATCGGGTTTTAGATTTCCGATAATCGTGATGGTTCATATATTATCTCATTTACACCAGATTCTCAGGGTACTCTAATACTGACAATTACTATTAACGATAAACCAATTAAGGTAAATATAATTAATATAAAACTTTTTTGAATTTAATTATTTGAATCAGACTGATTCTCAATAAATTTTTGTTTAAGGGAAGTCCATTTAGTTTCCAGGCACGTACTTTACGTCCTCATAATGGCATCTATCATTGTTGTGCTTTTTGCTCTAGTAAGGGTAACAAAAATGTAAAATGTGCTTGTGACGGGCGTATGCCGGGCTTTAGTGGTTGCGGTCATGGCCATATTGGTCATCCCGGTCGTCGTCATTGGTCTTGCTGTGGTAACGTTTTGGAAAATTCTGAATGTAGTGTAGCTAATAAACTGTTAAACTCATAGACAAAAATTAAAAACAATTTGTTTTATTTTGATTCAACATATTTTTAAAATTGTGTTTCTAGAAAATATCAAAAAATAATGGTACAACTGAAATATGTTCCAAATATTAACTTTACGTTATAGGGTTAATTTAAGAGAATACTTATATACATTTGTCTTATTCTCTTACATACTATTAAGAATAAAACACAAGGCACATTTGTAAGGTGAACTCGACGCTCTCTTAATTTTTTGTGTAAGCAAAAAATTTTTAAATTTTTATAATTGTCTTGCACAGTGATGTTAGTGCAAAATAAGAAAAATTAAATTACTCTTGTATATTGTTAATTTTATATTTAACTTTTTGTTTGTTTTAAAATCAACATTTCTTAAACATAAAATAGCCGCAATGTTATACATTTAACTATAGTTTTCGGATTATTTTAAGTACGGCTTAAATGTGGCTAAAGTTAAGTATAGATGGATTGATTTTATTAAAAATTATTTTACTGCCTTATTCATAAAAAAATACAATAATTTTTGTTAAAAATTTATTTTAAGACAAACATTTTCATAAAACACATTTTAAATTTAAATATCTAAATAGTTTCTGAATACTGCTCGAATGTGCTATTTCCAAATGACAGGCGATGGACTGAGTGCTTTTCGTATAAATTTTACTACACAATCACTCGCCAGTCATTTGAAAACAGCACAGTAATGTTTTGATTAAAAACCTTTGCGTACGGTTATTTCTTCTCAAAAACGGTCATTTTTAGAGGGCCGTAAGGTAATGAAAAAATATAAGTTAAGATCACTGGTCCGCATAAAAAAAAGAAAATTCAATGCACACATGTAGATTCTTTTGTTCATGCATACGGAATAAAAACAATTCTTGACACTTTGGAATTATGAGTGCGCCTTAGCTCTTTCTCTCTAATAAATATATGTACCTTACGAATGTGCCTTGATAAAACGCAACTAAACTTTAGTTACTAAAGGTAATTTCATACCTAAAGATTATTTGTCAAAAAATCCAAATAAAAAGCATTACCAGAAAATTAATCAAATTAAGCTTTATTTTTAACAATTTTTATTGATTTACTAAACTTTATTTGTAAGAAATTAATTGAAACTGAAATGATGTTTGATTTATCAAAAAAATAGCTTATTTTTTAATAAAACTAGTGGTTACTTGTATGGCGTCAAATATTTGAAAGTTTTAGACGAAGAAAAAAACTTTAATATAGCCAAGGCGAATTAACTACAGGTGGTGTCGAAACGGCATCTGATTTTTACAGTTCGGGCTTATTTGTTTTGATTTGTTAGTGTTTTGCTAATAATGGTTGACATTTCGAGCTAATGGCACTAACAATACAATGCAAAAAACCCTATGTTGTTTCTGTTGTTTTTGGATTGTTGTAGTTCCGACACCACCTGTGTGTGTTTGTAAATTTCTTCCTAAAGTCGTTAATTTATTTAAGAAGTATATTTATACACAAAATATGAAATCGTTATAATACCTTTAAAAATATTTTCAACCTTAAAGTAGAGAAAAGAAAACAATTAACATAAACATTTACTGTGCTAGATTAATTATTAAGATAATATTTATTGTAAAATTTTATTTGCGAACGAATTTAATGCAAATAATAATTTATGTCACATTAAATTTATCATTTCCTCGGAGTTACTCGAACATTAAATGTAAATAGAGATTTGTAAATGTTGGTTAGTTGTGGACGTTCGCGTCGTTAATATTATAATTTCATAGTGTTTGTGCTACTGTGCGTATGTGTGCTTACAAAAAGAAGAGCTGGTAAACATATTAAGCCTCAAGAGCCGGAAATTTGTAAGAATTAATCAAGTTTTTGAACTAAAACTAGAATTATCTTTATGTCCCACCATTCGATTTAGGTTTTAAATCGATACAAAAGTTCCCACCGCACTTAAAAATTACTGAAAAATTAATAACGACATTGAATTCGAGTAAAAGGGAGGATACTAAATATACATATTTTTTGACACATTAATGATCGGAATATTTGAAAATTTTTAAGATATTTAAAAGGAAGTAGATCTTTAAATATAAAACAACATACATATGAAACGAAAAAAAACTTCGACTTTTGCCACTAACTGCAAATTGTTTAATGCTTTTTCATCTGTTATACTCTTGTCGATTACGACTTTTTTATTTATATAATTTATTTAGTCTATTTTCTTTGAGCTTTTAACTTTATTTCTTCTTATTTTCAAGCTCAAGGTCAGGTTATGAAAAATATATTAATTTATTATTTATCCAATATTTCGCTGCCAAAATGGACAGCTTCTTCAGGGATCTTAGGTTTATAAATTTTAAACTAATTTTTAAAAAACAAAATTTAAATTAAATAACAATAATTGACAACATGAAAAATCTTCTATATAATAAAAATGAAATGTTGTGTGTTGCTGATCGCATAACTTAAGAACGGCTTGAACGATTTGGACGATTTTTTCTTTAAAATTATCGCCATGATCCAACTTAGGTTCATACGAAAAGAAAATTTTGCCCCGCCCTCTTTTTTCAAATGACCTTAAATCAGAAAACGGTTCCATCGATTTGACAAATTTTTCTTTCAAATGTTCGTATTAATCCATTTTAAGTTTTTATCGAAATAAAAATTTACCACGCCTACTTTCACGCTCACTTTTTCTATTAAGCGCATAACTTAAGAACGGACTGGCCGTTTTCCTTTAAATTGATCGCCATGGTCCAACTAAGGTTTGTACGGAAAGAAAATTTTGCCCCGCCCACTTTTACACCCACTTTTTTCGATTTACCTTAAATCAGAAAACAGCTCCATAGATTTCACTAATTTTTATTTCAAATGTTCGTATTAATCCGTTTTAAGTTTTCACCGAAAGAAAAATTACCACCCCTAATTTAAGCCCATTTTTTCTATTTATTTGAACGATTTGGACGATTTTTTCTTTAAAATGATCGCCATGGTCCAACTTAGGTTATTACGGAAAGAAAATATTGCCCCGCCCACTTTTACGCCCACTTTTTCCATTTACCTAAAATCAGAAAACGGCTCCATCGATTATTAGTAATCAAGTACCGAGCGAAGCCGGAGCGGCCAGCTAGTAAATAATAAAATAATAATTCTTATTTTTCTTTTTTAAAAATATATGTTATATATATAACAGAGAACTGCAAAATCACTATTTTTCTTGATTTATTCATGCGCTTAAATTTACATCCATTCTTTGACTGCAAAACAAAGTTCAACGTTGGTAATTTTTACATCGTTTCGTACACATTTGATTTTTGCATGTGTTCGTTTTTTATTGAACTGTTCTTTTTAAGATGATAAAAAAAGTCTTCTGTTTCAATGGAAATTGTTTGTACCTACATACATGTGCGTTTAGTTTCATTTCAATTTTTTTTTCTTGTACTACATAGTATCTGCTGAATGCCTACATGAGTAATAATTGCTTGATTTCTGGCTTTTTTGTTTGTATTTTTTTTTCTTTGCCAAAACAATCATTGTCGGACCAAACACACAAACATCTTAATTGACAAACGAAGCTAAACGATGGAATAAATAACAAAGCACGATTTGCATTATTTGAATGACTGCAAACCAGCAGCGAATGCTTGCGGTTGCGCAAGTTTGATTTTATGACCGCAAGCGAGTGTATTTGTTGGTGTTCATTTACTGCAATTTTTTTTGCAATCGCACAAATCCGTTCTCTGATATATAATACCTTTTGAAAATTCATAAATAAATAAAAAGATTTGTTTATTTAAAAAAATCCCGAAATCCGGGGAAATCCCTGGATCCAGAAATACCGGAATCCCGGGATTTCTAAAATCAATCCCGATTGGCATCCCTAGTCGCAAGTGGCAAAGTTTTATATACCATTTTCAGCTGCTTCAAAAACTCTTTTCGATGATACCAAATTTTATTAATGTCGTCTTGGAGCAAAGTACAAAAAAATTCGAAAAACTGAAAACATACTTTTTTTAGAAAATGGTCCAGCTCACGGATGGTCAACGCTTGAAACAAAATATTTTGGGAATCATCATAAAACATATCAAGCTTTATTTTCAGTGGGGTAACAAAATCACTTTTTTTAGCTCCATACAAGTTGAGTCGGTCTAATATACATACATATATAAAAACGTTTGTGCCATGTATGTGCTCCCAAAACTCAAGAAACGCTGGAGCGATTGACTCCAATCTTGGACAAAAAATTATTTTAGTCGGGAGCCAGGTTTCTCTTCAGTTTAATCGCGTCAGCTGGCGCTGTTGTCTTGATATTAAATATTTCTTATTTATAGTACGATTTGGCTGAAATTCACAATATGTATATATTTATTAAACAAAAATAAGTTTCTTTATAAAATTTTGACCCGGTGGATAGCGCTGGGGTCAAGTTATTAACAAAATCAAGGGCAGCACTGAGCCCAAACAGCTAGTTAATTATAAAAAAGTTTAAATTTGCCTCTAAAAAGGTTACTTTGTGCTTAAAAATTTCTAAAAATAGCCAAAAGGCTGAATTGCTTTGATTATTCCAATAATTTGTTGTTCTTATTAGTTGCGTTCGAGAACACAAAAGTTTTTACTATTTTTTACTAAACTTTACTGCATTTTACGAAATTGCGTTCGAGTACACAAAATGCAGTAAATGAGAACATAAAATGAGAGCGAAAAGTGACAGTTCTTGTCTGAGTATTTACAAATTTTTACTGCAGAAATTTTTGCAGTAAAATTGAGTAAATCAAAAAAACACATGTTTCTAAAGTAAACAAACAAAAGTAACAAATAAAAAGCAAACAAATTGTGAAAAAAATTGTTAAATAAAAGAAAAGTTGAAATAAAAATTAAACCAAAACAAAAAGTGAATAAATATTAATTAATTTAACTTATTTGTGAATCATTTATTTGGCTAAATACAAACTTTTGAAATTTTTTTTGTTATGTTAATTTCTTAGAGTTGTAAAAGTGTGAAGTATTTGGGTACTTAAGTAATCAATAGCAAAAAAATTATTCATGTTCTTTTAAATAATTTAACCCGCTACAAATTAGTAAAATCAAATAAAATAAAAAACAAAAAAATATGAAAGATTACATAAAATAGTTTGTTTGTATATTCCAAAAATGTTCGTGCTATAAAAAGTATTTAATCGAGTACCGATAAGAAAATGAGTTAAGTAGTCAAAAGTGTCAATATTTTTCAACACTTCAATTATTTGCCGTCAGCTGTTGCCTTTATTTTACGAATTTTTACAAATTTTGCGTTCGCGTACTTTTTTGGACAACAGCTTTTTGTGAGAGCAAATTTTTTAGTTTACTCATTTACTGCATTTTACTGTAAAAGTACTCAAACGCACCTATTGTTTGAATCTGTTTGTATAAATGCACAATTGAACAGCCCAAGTTTGCGAGTCAAAAGTGTTGGACAAATTTACGAAGTTTGTGTAAATGAATTCTCATTTGACAGTTCATTTTCCAGGGTGTAAAAATTTATAGTTTGCACAGATCGCGAGACTTTTAAGCAGCGTTTAAAAAACCGCAGTCAAAGTAGAAAAACTGCCATTTCTCCCACTATTTAATTTTTAATTAGCTAAAGAAAAACGGTTGCTTTTACTTTTGATTCATTTAATATAAACAGTCGCTGTCAAACCAACTCAAAAAGCAAAAAGTTGTACACAAATTTTCGTTTTTTTTCGACAGTTTTTGGTTTCGACTGCATTTTTTAAACCTTGCTTTTAAGCGATATCATGAAAACCCTTATTTTTTGAGGATGATTTTAGTAGATACATGTTCGATACTTCTTTAACAATTAAAGTTTTACTCAACAAAAGACGATGAAAATATTAATAATTTCTTAAAAACATGACTTAAGTTGGTTTTAGATGACATGAATTTAGCAGTATGTTTGTCAAATTTCCCACTGAAGACTTCATACATGTCGAAAAAAAAATCGCGTCTGTAAATGTCAGCTCGATTCCGCAGTGTAAAAGTTTAACTAACGCCAAGTTGTAATAATGACCCTTAAAAATAGTTTCAATCTGGATTTATATACATGTATTACCAATATTTCGTCCGAGCAACATGTGTGTATCCACTTTAAAGGTAGAAGTACATAGCACGTGTCAATTCGTCGAATTTAAAAATTTTATCGCATGAAAAATGGCAAGTTACACGACACGCTTTATAAAAGCCTTTTCTTTCACCTGTTTTTATCACTTTGCTTATAGAATTCAAATCTTCGTCTCTTTTTCGTTTGTTTTTGTAGTCCTGGCTTCCTTTTTAATACAATACTGTATTTATTCTAACCTCTTCAATAAGATCTTTCTCTATCATTGACAGATTTGTGCAAATTATTCTTTTTTATTGTCACTTGATAACATTCTTGTCAACACGTTTAAAAGTTAACCAACTTTCTGCCGTTAGCCTTTAGTTTAACTTTTTACGTTAGAAGTCTACAGCGCGATAACGCTTGTTATGTTATTTTACCATAACATCTGCTGCGATTGCAAAAATTACGTAATTTCATAGAAATTTCTGTTCTACTATATCCGATTAAGATATTAGATATTCATATGCAGCCATGCAGCGAATTTGAGTGAAACTGAAATCGAACAAATTTTTAAAACTTGTTTTAAAGGTTCATAAAAAAAAATTACGTTTCATATACATCATACGTTGAGTACCACTTATATTAATTAGAATTACTCTAAAAATCATGAAAAACTACGGTCGTATTTAAAAAAATGTAACAAAAAATTCCCTTCAGTTTCGATTTCTAGAACATGGCCGATAATAAAATTGATTTAAAGTGTAACTTCTTCTACAATTTACTGATTATTGAATCAATAATGTATGTATGTATTCCATATTTACCCTGCCGGTGCCAAAGTTTTGCCTTACAGTGTCCACATTACAACTTGTTTAAAGTAGAGTATAGCCGCAATTTTAATTTCAAAAAATTTATTCATTACTATACTTCTTTTGGTAATAGTCAATGAATGGTAGTTGACAGATTAAAATTTAAAAAATAAAATGATATGAGTAGATAAGTAGAAAACTTTTAATTGCTATCACGTATTTAAATATTTTGTTTTTAAGATTTTAAGAAATTTTTAAAAGAAAAGTGATTGAGAAGTGTAAAAAGTGCCTTTCTAATAGTCAAACGTTGGCTGTTGTATCGCGGATAAATAAATGATACCGGGAAATAAAACAACCATAAAAAATTTTGGTACTTTAAATAAATTAATTATGAACCACAGCATAATTTTATTTAGATCTTAACCATTTTAACTTTTAATGTTTGGCTGCAAAAGCATGCGTGCTTAAAAATTCAACTATAACTTTTTTTGTTGAAAATTATAAAACACTCTCACTTCTTCTTAAGCCATATAAATAAACCAACTATAAATTTTGGTCTTTTTCACCAAAAATCGATTTGAGTATGAATGTTTGACCGACAGACAAGTGACAGCCAGCAGTTAGTTGCATTTTAGACGGTTCAGTGTTAATAACAATTTCTTGTGTGTTTCGACCGTAAAAATATTGTTTTTCATTAACTAAATAGAAATTAACTAAAGAAGCGTAATATTAAAAAAAATTATTTATAGCAAACATGTGATATTGCATTTTGAAAAAATTTAAATCCAAGACATTTTACGATTTAATATATTTTTTTTATGATTCGCAAGTTTTACTATAATGATTTTTCTCCAAAGCCGTGAAGGGTTCAGTGTCAATTGCTGGATATTCTTTATTTTAATCATTGGTAAGTAATAAAAATTGTAATCATGTTTTTATAGATAAATTTAAGTTTGCGAGTAAAAATAGAAAGTTGTTTCTATAGTTTAAAGAAAACATAGGTCAGGTACAATGAACGTGCTTATAATAATTTAAAATATTTTTTTTACGAAACTAATTGTATATAAAATTTGAGTTTTTAATTTTATTAAGTTGTTAGGAAACATATTTGGCGAATTCTAAATTATTGAAGACGATTTTTTTACCATAGGTTACCCCAATGAAATTCTATCGAATCTATCCGAAAGATACTACTGAAATCAAGTTTTATTTAATTTTAGTCTGGTTTTCTTGATTTTAAAATGTAATCGAATTTCCTGCATCAAGAAAGAAATGCTAAAGATTTCTTTAAATTTTTCAGAAAATTCTCAAGAAAACTTGGTTTAATTCAATTAATTTGTATTTATATCGAGATGTTAAGCAAATCAAAAAAAAATTTTTAACTTTTATATTGAGTTTTCTAAAAGGTCCAATTAGACGTGACTTAATTTTTGTTTCTACGGTCATCGTTACGGCTGTGGCATTATGTTTATGTCACGTCTAATTGGGCCTTAAACTTATGTAAAAAGTTCAGGCTTTTCTTCGTATTTTGTAAAATATTAATGGCCTATTTCACAAATTTATTTATTTATTTAGGTCGATTCTATTCTGACGGGTGCATCATTTAGACGCTTTAAACGTCGTTTACTAGTAGAAAGAAACGCATTTCCAATTAAGTTATTTCAAGAAGGGGTAACATTTTTTATATACTATTGTTATCTATTTACAAGAATTTATGTTAAACGATCAAATAGCCACGAGAGAGCTTAAAAGTGCATGACGGGTGCAACCAAATTGGCCAACTTACATAAGATCATACCACAAAACTCTGCTAATTTTTAAACTTTTATCGTATTATTCTTTTTTATTGTGAAAGATGAGATATCAGACGATGATTATCAAATCAAACATCGTAGAGAAATATAATCCAATAATAAGAAATTTGCTCTTTAAGCCATGCCGGGTGCAACATGCAATGAATTTTCTGTTCGCCCCAAATCTATGAATCTTATGTCGTTTTCTTTTCTAAAAAAAAGTGTTGCATAAATGCTACATATGATTTGGCAACATTTTTAAATGTTCCCCTAATTTTTAAGAAGTGCTTCATATTTTTCGTTTACAAAAGAACACAAATTGCGGCATTAAACAATAAAGTACAATTAGCGCAAGGTAAATTCAATTACATGTGGTGGCAAGAAAAGAACGCTTCACACTTTTAAAATAACAAATGTTTTTCAGAAAAGAACATAAAAAAATGTAAAAGGCAGAATAAATGCAGAATTTTACTCAGAAAAGAAAACGCCATTAATGCTTCGAAGTGCGCAACAAATTTATATTTAAGCTAACGTATAAAAAAAATTATATTATTATAAAATATAGATATTTTACTTAAAATTGGCATCAAAAAAGTATCAAATTAGTGTGATTTGAAAATTGATGTTAAAAGTTGTCTAGAATAGAATCGAACATGTATGTATGTATATCAATTTAATTTAAAAATAAAATTTCATTAATAAGATTTAGGCCCGTTTTCACAACTTGCCGATAGCTAAAGGTAGGATTTTATCGGCCGAATAAAAAGTGTTCCATTATTACAACTTTGCTTTAACCTACCAGGTAGGATGTAACTTAATTTACTTTATCGCTCACTTAAGGTTAAAGTAAAGTTTTAATAATGGAACACTTTTTATAAGGCCGGTTGAAGTCTACTTTTAGCTATCGGTAAGTTGTGAAAACGTACCTTAGTATTAATGTGCTTAATTCCCAATTCTTACTATTGATAAACTGAAATTAATTGTTGGTGGGATAATCTAAATAAAATTATATAAAAAACTATATTTAAATATTATTGGTGAAATTGGCTTCAAACACATCGTTGCAATTTGTTAATCCAATTGAGTTTCACAAATATTTAATATTGTTTTCTTTTCTACAAAAAATTTGGTTTAAGGATTGATGTTTGACTAATGACGTCAGCAGTCGTCGATGGCTGCGAGTGTTAAACGGCAAGCCCTCTGAGGAGATTGAGTGGTTGCAATCGAAACATGTCTGGGTAACCTGTCCGTAAAAACGCCTGGGTTCGAGCCCAGATTGAGTCAAGAATGAAAAATTATCAGTAAATTTTAATTAATTTTCATGTTGTAAAATTCCTTTCTTCATTAAAATAATTTAATGAAAATTAAATTTGATGAACTTAAGCCTAATTAAAAATATTAAAAATTTGGATTAAAAACCATAAATAGTTCAACAAAATAACCACAATACTAATTATTGTTAAAGCTAAGGCACGAGCTCTATGTTTGCATTTGTCCTTCAAGTTATGCTTAAAGGTCAGCAAGAAAAAGAAAGACAAAAAAATGAAAAAACAAAACAATATATGTACTTTAAACTTCAAGAAGAATTCTTGACAAAAAGTACGGAAAAAACAGAAGTAAAGGAAGAACATGTAAAATAAATTAAAATAGATAATCATTCAAAGCAAATTTCGATATTTCGAATATTTCATTTCTCGTTTGGGCGTTATTTCATTGGGGGGCTTTTCTTTTCTACAAAAAAATGTGACATTTTATTTAAAAAAATTAAATTTGGTGTCTGTTTTTTAGAAATTTTGCTCCCGAAATGGGTGGCTTGTTTTATTCTAAAAAAACTCACTCTTTTCGGGAGCAAAATTTTTAAGAAACAGACACCAAATAAAAATAAAATGTCACATTTTAATTAGTATTGTGGTTATTTTGTTGAACTATTTATGGTTTTTAATCCAAATTTTTAATATTTAAGTTCTTAGCTTTAACAATAAGTAGTATTGTGGTTATTTTGTTGAACTATTTATGGTTTTTAATCCAAATTTTTAATATTTTTAATTAGGCTTAAGTTCATGAAATTTAATTTTTATTAAATTATTTTTGTGAAGAAAGGAATTTTACAACATGAAAATCAATTCAAATTGTTATTGATAATCTTTCATTCTTGACGTGGCTCGGGCTCGAACCCTGGCCGGCAGGTTACCATGACATGTTTCGATCGCAACCACTCGATCTCCTCAGATGGATTTGCCGTCTTACACTCGCAGCCATCGACGACTGCTGACGTCACTAGTCAAACATCAATCCTTAAACCAAATTGTATTTTAACATTTGGTAGATCGAAATTTGCTTTCCTGAATGATTATCCATTTTAATTGATTTTACATGTTTTTTCCTTTACTTCTGTTTTTTTTTTTTTTTTTTTTTTTTTATTAATTAGGCTTAAGTTCATCAAATTTAATTTTCATTAAATTATTTTAATGAAGAAAGGAATTTTACAACATGAAAATTAATTAAAATTTACTTATAATTTTTCATTATTGACTCAATCTGGGCTCGAACCCAGGCGTTTTTACGGACAGGTTACCCTGACATGTTTCGATTGCAACCACTCAATCTCCTCAGAGGGCTTGCCGTTTAACACTCGCAGCCAGAGTTGCCAATTTAGCGCCTTTGGCGCTAGATTTAGCGCCTTTTAACTGTTGAAAAGGCGCATATTTTTTCCTTAGCGCTTTTTTTAAAAAGAGCGCTAAATAAGCGCTTTTATTGACACCTAAGATTTTTGTACTTTTATTTGCATACATTAAAATCAAGACACATTAAACCAAAATTTGTTTCCGTTTTGTAAATACTTTACATTTTATACAAGGAAAGAAGTTTATTTTCTAAAGAAATCCATTGCGTTTCTTAAAACAAAAAAATCAAAAAATAAATAACTGATTTTAACTTGTTTTGTTCGTATTAAATAAAGAAACAGTTTTTCATGATTAAAAAATTCACGTTTTTGGTCTATGATCAAACATTTCAAGAAGCATTTATTTAATATAAGTCTGATTTTAAAATAGAATCAAGAAACAAATGCTAGCGATTTTTTTAAATTTTTCAGAAAATGCTCAAGAAAACTTGGTTTGATTCAATTAGTTTTTATTTGGATCGACATGTTAACAAATCAATCAAAAGGTTCTTATTTTTTTATATTAAGTTTTTTTTTTTAAACTAACTTGTGCTATACGTTTTTATGGAACAAATTTAGGCAACGAAAACTTGATTTAAGTTACTATAGAATTAAAATAAATTTAGTTCGCTTTGAGTCATACCTTTTTGCTTAAACCAGGCAAACACATGTTTATATACAATAAGAAATTTTTGGCTTGGACGAGAATAGTGCAAAATTTTCGTGGTTCAAGACATATTTTCTGGTGATTTAGTAAATAATTCGTTCCGTGTATATTTTAAATTATATTACTTTAATTTTCCTGAAATATCAGAACAGGCTTTTAAAAACTATTAATGTTTTATTAACACTGCTCGGCAAAAAAAAAGTCGATCTAGAGAACTTGATTATGTGATTTTAATTCACTTTAGCGTGCTGAATCCAAATAGTTTATTCAATCACGTCTAGTTAACATTTTGTTTACTGATCTCTTGTCTTTTTTTATTCATAATATACCTAGATTTCTGATAAATGATAAAAATGCTAATTTGCATGGAAAAATGGCCGCCACAAATTAAGAAATAATTTGAAAATAATTATTTGTAAAACGGATTTGAATTTAGCGCAGTAGTATTTTTGTTTTTCATATATTTTTATTTAAAACGATTTTTTTTGACGGCCAGTGTAATTAATAAAACTTGGTTCTTAAACATTTCATTAAGTTTTTTTATTTAGCGCTTTTTAGCGCTTTCTGATTGGGGGCACGGCGCTTTTTGATTAGAAATAGTTCACAACCCTGCTCGCAGCCATCGACGACTGCTGACGTCATTAGTCAAACATCAATCCTTAAACCAAATTGTATTTAACCTTTGGTAGATCGAAATTTGCTTTGAATGATTATCTATTTTAATTTATTTTACATGATCTTCCTTTACTTCTGTTTTTTCGTACTTTTGTCAAGAATTCTTCTTGAAGTTCAAAGTACATATTTTGTTTTTGTTTTTTTCATTTTTTGTCTTTCTTTTTCTTGCTGACCTTTTCAGCACAACTTGAAGGACAAATGCAAACATAGAGCTCGTGCCTTAGCTTTAACAATAATTAGTATTGTGGTTATTTTGTTGAACTATTTATGGTTT
Organism: Pollenia angustigena; assembly: GCA_930367215.1. Taxonomy (NCBI): domain Eukaryota; kingdom Metazoa; phylum Arthropoda; class Insecta; order Diptera; family Polleniidae; genus Pollenia; species Pollenia angustigena. The sequence continues at coordinate 177,821,427 of OV884057.1, read as the reverse complement.
TTAATCCAAATTTTTAATATTTTTAATTAGGCTTAAGTTCATCAAATTTAATCTTCATTAAATTATTTTTATGAAGAAAGGAATTTTACGACATGAAAATTAATTAAAATTTACTGATAATCTTTCATTCTTAACTCAATCTGGGCTCGAACCCAGGCGTTTTTACGGACAGGTTACCCTGACATGTTTCGATTGCAACCACTCAATCTCCTCAGAGGGCTTGCCGTTTAACACTCGCCTTAAATCCTTAAAGGTTTTTGTAAAAGTAACTTCTTTTTTTAATGTACCTGTGAATTGTTTTTAAGTTTTAACATTGATTTATAATTCAAGTATATATAATTACTCTTATTTTAGTCTAATGTATTGACGCTATTTTACTTTAAAATACCATTTTGTTCTTAATAACCCTTTTTAATACACTTTTCCGAAATTTTCAACGACAGAACATTCTAAGTAAAAAATTATTACTATGAAAATGAACGAGTCTTGCACTCGTGTTCTACAGACCGTAAGCATACCCTTATTCGCCACTAGTAGTGAAGGGAATAGAAACGGGTAGTTAAGAGAAATCAAGTATTCAAGGTACAAAAAAATATTTACAAAACTAATTTTAATTTTTTAGCATTGATATTCAATTTATCAATTATAAACGCCAAAGCAATATTTAATTCCTCGTTAAAAATTGCGAACACCAAACCCGTTGTATATAATGATGCCACTGAAGCTACGCCTACAACTACTACAGTAGCTCCATCTTCTAACCGAGATATCACGATTGGACCATGTACATGGGCTATTGGTAGAAAATGTCCAGATAAGGATATAACATTTTATCTTTATACCCGCAAAAATCCTTCAGATAGACAATATTTAAATATCGATGACAATTTAGAAAGTTCAAATCTAACAAATTCATATTTTAATAGTAAATATCCAAGTAAGATTATAATACATGGATATAATTCGGATATGTTTTTGCATCCTTTACAAATGATGAAAATGGGTTTGTTAATATAATTTTAAAATTCATAACCAATCCTTTAAGATAATTAGATTTTATTTAACAGAATATTTGGCAAAAGAAGACTACAATATATTTTATGTTGATTGGAGTAAACTAGCACCTGGTCCTTGTTATATAAGTGCGGTACATAACACCCGGCATGCGGGAGCATGTGTGGCTCAATTGGTTGAACGTATTTTGGACTTAGGTAGTTCCGATATACATGTAATTGGCTTTTCATTAGGAGCTCAACTAAGCAATTTTATAGCTAAAAGTTTGGGAACATTTCAGTTACCTCGTATAACTGGTAAGTTCTATAAAATATAATAGGTTCTAAATTCATATAAAATTTACACATTTTTTTTACCATTTTTAAACTTCTAGGTTTAGATCCAGCTATGCCTTTATTTGCTATGGCCTCTGAAAATGATAAATTGGATCCCTCAGACGCCGACTATGTAGATATTATTCACACTAATGCCATGGTCCAAGGAAAATTAGAACGTTGTGGACATGCAGATTTTTATATGAATGGTGGCATTATACAACCTGGCTGTTCAAGAAACAATCCTTTAAGTAAGTTGTTTTCTTTTAATTTTTTTAAGATTAATTTTATTTAATTTTTATTTTTTCTTTTCTTAGACCCATTTGCTTGTAGCCATCAAAGAGCTACAGCATACTTTCTGGAATCTATACGTTCACCAAAAGGTTTCTGGGGTTATGCATGCAGTTCCTATATAGCTTATTTGCTAGGTATGTGCCCAGCCACAAATTATTTAGTAGAAGCTGGCGAAAATGTTAAAAGAACTACCAGGGGCATGTTTTTAATAAATACTAATGATACAGCCCCTTTTGCTTTAGGTAAATGGACCGATTTACCCACTTTAGGTATCAAGAAACCAATGCAATCGTCAAGTCTTTCCATGACATTTCGACCGCCACCACAAAAAGGTGATCCTCTTTTGCGTAATATTGATGAATGGGGTAAATTAGATTACAGCTTCAATAATCTATATCATCAAGAGCCAACGCCATTCTCCCAAGATCCATATGGTGAGAATTGGACTTATTTCAGTGGTGACACATCGGATATAACAAATAACTCAGTTGAAGAACAAGATATATCAGAATATCATAATGTTCAAATAAAACATGGTCATGCAGAACATCCACAATATAGGTGGGATGATTATAGGAGAAATTTGACTGAGGGTTTTATAGATAACAGCATATTTAGAATACCAGCGGTAGGTTAAAATTAATTCCAAGCAAAAATGTTAATAAAAAAACTAAAGTGATGTGCCACTTTGTACTTAACATTTTAAATAAATTCCCTCTAATAAATTAGTTTGGATCATAGCAAGCTATCTTTGTTGACATTTACCATCCAAAATTTTTCTTAAATTTATAATAAGTATGTATGTACATCAGAGATCAGCAATGAATCGTTTTTTCGCTACTCATACTGACTCATGCAATTGTAAGTATAAGTGCGTAGAAATCATTTAAACTAAACTACTCTGATTCACTCATACTCACAAGAGAAATATTTATGAGTGCGACGTCGACATTATACGCATACTCATAAATGACCTCAGCTTGATTTATAATTTCAAGAAAATACTTACAATACTCACAATGATTCAAATCATTTAGCTCATCCATTTACCGTTTAACACAACAGAGAAAACACACAACTTAATAATCAGCGCTGCCAGATAAATTTGCCGAAAAATCGTCCACTTCATACATGTTACTTTAGTAAACTGTAATTGCCAAATCGTCACTTTGCTAATTTGGGGACAAATCTGGCAGCCTCGCATTTTGCTTCGCCTATACACATTGACTTGAGTAGATTCTAAATCAAACACTACAAATGTTGGTAAGTATGACTACGATGAATAAAATGAAACTTTTGAGTGAATATGAGTTTGAATCACATTGGAATAAGTATGAGTGCGTATAAGTACAAGAATTTATGAGTCATGATTTAGCTCTACTCACTTTTTCACTACTCATTGCTGATCTCTGATGTACATATCGCGCTGGTTCCTCTAAAGGGAGTCAAAATTTACACTTATTGATTTTTTTCAAGAAAACAATAAACACTGGTCATATTAACGAATTGTAACAATCTTAGATCAATTACTCCAGTATTTTGCAAAAAAAAAAAAATTCAATAGTATTCCCCTTTGTTATATAAGGGTACATATAATAGGAAAATAGTCTTTTGTCTCTACTGAAAATATATAAATTTTGAGTTCACCCCTTTTAGGAACCAGTGCGATATGTAAGTTAGTTTTGGTTCAATTTAAGTTTAAATATCATAATATTTATGATTGATACAAATTCAATTTTAATTTAAGTTATAATTATGATAAACATATAGGAGGGCAAAAAACTATTCAAGATTTTATTTTATTTAATAAAAAAAGCTAGACTGCATTATTAGTTATAAACTTTAGTTTTCGACTTGTGTCTGCGATTAAAATAAAAATCTGCCATTAAAATAGTTGCGTTCGAGAACACAAAAGTTTTTACTATTTTTTACAAAACTTTACTGCATTTTACGAAATTGCGTTCGAGTACACAAAGTGCAGTAAATGAGAACATAAATTGAGAGCGAAAAGTGACAGTTCTTGTCTGAGTATTTACAAATTTTTACTGCAGAAATTTTTGCAGTAAAATTTCGTAAATTAAAAAAACATATGTTTCAAAAGGTAAACAAACAAAAGTAACAAATAAAAAGCATACAAATTGTGAAAAAATTGTTAAATAAAAGAAAAGTTGAATAAAAATTAAACCAAAACAAAAAGTTAATAACTATTAATTAATTAAACTTGTTTGTGAAGCATTTATTTGGCTTAATACAAACTTTTGAAATTTTTTTTGTTATGTTAATTTTTTAGAGTTGTAAAAATGTGAAGTGTACTTAAGTAATCAATACCAAAAAAAAAATTTTCATGTTCTTTTAAATAATTTAACCCGCTACAAATTAGTAAAATCAAATAAAATAAAAACCAAACTAATATGAAAGATTACATAAAATAGTTTGTTTGTATTTTCCAAAAATGTTCGTGTTATAAAAAGTATTTAATCGATTACCGATAAGAAAACGAGATAAGAGAACTGAGTTTATTTAAAGAGCTACATGGTTATGTCAACTTCAAACAAACAAAACAAAAATATAAAAGAAAAGTCATTACTTTTATTTATTTATTAAAGGTATATTCTTATTTAAACAGTTAAAAAAAAGAAAAAAATCTATTTCAAATTACGTCAATATTGAAAAAGAAGTAATAATTAAGTAATTAAGTGTAATGTAGTTCGCCTCCTCGTGGTGCACCCTGGGTAACTCTAACTGAACTACAGCGATCGGAAGCCAAACATTTGTCAACAACCAACAACTTATTGATCTCCTGGCTAATATACAAGAAAGAAAAAATAATTCATTTAAGAAACGTAACGGTAAATTCCCGCATCTCATATAAGAAAACATGCAAACAAATCAGTCCGTTAGGACTATTGGACCTGCAGTACGAATCTGCCAACTTAACATAGAGGGTATTAGTAGCTCTAAGTCCGACTACATGCCTCGCTTAATGACAGAAGAGAACATTGATATTATTCTTCTTCAGGAAACACGAACACAGACACACGAATCCTTAGCACGTAAAGGAACAATAAATGGCTATAAACTAATATCCGCAATCCACCACCGTTCATATGGTATTGCTACATATGCCAAAAATGATATTTCCGATGTAGATGTCTTAAAATGCCGAAGCTCAAACGACATATTTATCATAGCTGCTAAACTAAATGGGATTAATATTATAAACATCTACAAGCCACCACTTATTCAGTGGTCAACAAATTCTATCCCCAATTACGATCATCCAGCGGTATACGCTGGAGATTTTAATGGCCATCATAGCCTCTGGCGATATCAAGTTGATGATGATAACGGTTCGTGGTTGGTAGACTGGGTTGACGCATCAAATCTTCACCTTGTCTATGACGCTAAGGACAGGGGCACTTTCCATTCGGCAAGGTGGAATAGAGACTACAACCCAGATCTTTGCTTTGTCTCTTCTTTCAATGCAAAGCCACTACCCACAACACGTATGGTCTTAAGAAGTTTTCCCCAAAGCCAGCATCGCCCGGTAATCATTGATATAGGAATTAAAATCCAAATAGTCAAAAGTGTACCAAGGCCCAGATGGAATTTCCAAAAGGCCGACTGGAAAAAATTTTCTAAGCTTTTGGATGAGTCTATTCGTTTTATTCCTCCTACATCATCAAATTATGACCGTTTGGTTGGCTTAATCATTGCATCAGCAAAGAAATCTATTCCTCGAGGCTTTCGAAAGGAATACATTCCTTGTTGGAATGAAGACAGTGATAGACTGTATAACGAATTCTGCTTAAATGAGGATCAGGATACAGCTGATAAATTAATGAAAAGTCTGGATATATCAAGAAAGCAGCAGTGGACCAGTTCAGTGGGATCTATGTATTTTAAACATTCCAGCCGAATGTGTTGGGGAGTGTGACACCACCATCATCTACTAATGTGGCTTACGCTATTTTTTACAAACATACTGTCAACAAATCAGATACCCACATCTTTCAAGAAATCGACGATTATCGCGCTATTAAAGCCGAACAAACCAGAGGACCTACCTTAAAACTACCGCCCTGTTTCGTTGCTTTCCGTGAGCCTAATGCTGCTGGAACGTCTAATTTTAAATAGAATAGGCCCGGAAATTGATCGCGTAATTCCTCAAGAACCAGCAGGATTTAGAAAACAAAGAGGTTGTACAGACCAAATCTTGTCTCTGACTAACTTTATTGAATATGGTTTCCAGAAAAAACAAAAAACCGGAGCTGTCTTTGTAGATCTGACGGCGGCACACAGTGCTTTGGCCCATAGACATAAATAAAAAAAAAAGCAAGTCTTATATTGTACTTAAAAATGTACAGATTGATAGATAACAAAATAATTAAAATGAATTTTTAAGAGTTTTTAAGATTTAACTGTTTTTGGCGGCGCTAGAGGGCGCCAAAGTTTGAGAATTTATAGTAAAAATGCCCAAACAACTACTTGAGTTTTATATGCTTTAGGAAAACTGTTGTAAAACTGTTGTTTTTTAAAGCACGAGATTGAAATTTTTTTCTGTAGTAGTTTACTATATTTAGAACTAACTGTAAAAAAATTTATTGAATTATTATCTTATAAGTGTTTTTTTCAAGGACCGGAAAATGTTTTTTTATTTTGTTTCTAAAAAAATATTTATTGTGCAAGTTTAAAAAATTCTACATTTTACAGAAAATAAAAAATTTCTCAAATAGTTTTGAAAAAAATGCCGTCGAAAAAAATAAATAAAATAAAGTTTTTGAAATAAAACGTTTTCTTAAAAACATAAAATAAAGTTTTTAAAATAAAACGTTTTCTTAAAAACATAAAAAAACAAAAACAAAATAATTATATTTAAGCATTGTCATAAAAATTTCATTCATCAAAACCAATTCAAATCAAATTTATGAAGAGGCTTCTGAATATACATACATACATATTTCATTTTTTAAAAATACATACATAGAAAAAAAATTCTAAAAAAAAACGTTTTTAAAAATATTTTTCAACAAAAAAAAAAGTTTTTTGAAAATTTTTATTTGTTTTTTTTTTACAAAAAAAGTTTTTGCTTTTTTTTTGAAACTATAAATTTTGTTTTCAAAAAAAATGTTTCTTTTCTTTTTCGTTTAAATTTTAAACACAGAAAAACAATATTCTTTTTTTCACACACAAAAATTTTTTATTTAAAAAATAAAATTTAATTTTGTGTTTTCCGTTCGTAATTTCCGGTCCTTGGTTTTTTTATTGGTTTGAAAAATGCTTATTATTTACTTTAGCTCTTAAAATTTTCTAACTTTGATGGAATATTAAAAAAAAAGAAAAATACCGTCTATGGGTTTTTTTTCTAATTTCGAATATTTATTTAAACTGTTTTCTAAAAACTCCAAGAAAAACAATTGAAAAAATTTTACCACAACTTGAAAAAAAAAATTTTTTTTAAATGGCCATTTTCATGATTTTTGCTAAAATTTTGATAGTTTTCAGGAGTTTAAAAGACAATTAACTACAAATACTGTAAAATATTAATTCAAACTTATACCGTTCAATAAAAAACAACAAAAATCAAAATATGTATAAAAAATTTTTTGTGTTTGTCTGCATTTTACGGCATAAGAGGGCGCTGAAATCACAAATGCCCTTGGTTTTTTATTGTTTCAAGAAAATAATTGTAAAAAATTCATTTTCTAGATTACGAGATTCAAATTTTTTAGGGGAATTATGCTCCTATACATATTTTTTAATGGTTTGCAAAATGCTTATTATTTAGTTAAGCTCTAAAAATTGCTTAACTTTGATGGAATATTAAAAAAAAAAGAAAAATATCGTCTATGGGTTTTTTTCTGATTTCGAATATTTAGACTGTTTTCTAATAACTACAAGAAAAAAAATTGAAAAAATTTTACCACAACTTGAAAAAAATGTATTTAAAAAAAATGCTATTTTCGTGATTTTTGCTCAAATTTTCATAGATTGAATTAGTTAAAAAATAAGCTAGGAACATATAAGAAATATTAGGTATTAAAGTGGTTTTATGTAATTATAATGAAACGTAACTAATAACTAAAATAAATTTCAGGGTGCTTGTCCGAAGAAGCATTGGAAGCCAACCACAAAATCGTTGTAGAAAAACCAGACTGTCCCACGACGACACTCATAAAGATTTAATGACTCATTTAATACTTTCCTTAGATCCGTTGTTATCTTCAAAAAGGAATCCAAAGACTAAAAAAAATATATTTTTTGAAGAAATTGAGATATATATACTGAGAGAAAATGTTGATGAACCAGCTAAAGATGACGAAACAAATGTTTCGTTGAGCGGCAATATTTTTTTGGAAGAATCCAGTACTGAAGATGATTTATTGTAATTAAAAAAATGACCATATGTATGTAAATGTAATAAATAAATTAGTTTAAAGAAAATTAATTAGGAATATAATAAGAAATAGGGTACGTTCGTAAATGCAGTTGCTGCGCATCAGTTGCGCATTAGTAAAGTTAAATGTTCGTAAATGCATCACTTGTAAGAAACTTGGCATTACTTTCATGTGTCAAAAGTTTTTTTATGCAGTGATGCCGCAGCTCTGCAGCAAATATTGGCAATTATTGCATCAGTTAATTTTCTGATGCAATAACTTTAAACATAAAAAAATAGTTTTATTTTTCTTTTTTTGTGCTTTTTCTTGTAATTTATAAGAAAACTATTACTTTTGGGTTAAATATTTTTAATAAAATTTGCCATCGCTATTGTTAATAACACTTTTTTTTATTATTTTATGCTCGTTCATAAAACGTTTAAAATGTAGCTCGTGTTCAAAAATTCGAACTTTGCACAGCTGTTGTGCAGTAAAAAAGCATCAGCATCACAAGCGCAACTGGTAATCAAGCATCAGCAACAAAATTTTGCATCACTGCAGCAGTGATGCACGAACGTACCCATAATTCCAAATAATTCGTTACATCGGCTCAGAATCACTTTCTGAGTCGATCTAACGATGTCCGTCCGGCCAGCTGGCTGTCAATGCAACCTTGTGCATACAGATCACAAATTCGGAGACAATTTGATGAAAATTGTCACAGAGGCTCTAACTGGTACAAGGACCAAGCCTATTGAAAATGGAACGAATCGGTCCATTATTTTACAAAAACAATCTTATTACATCGGCAAGATTAAATTTGGTCCAAACCAAACTAATTAAATTGCAATCAAAATCAGCTTATCAAATTTTATTGGAATCTTTCTATTTTTGAGCATAGCTCCCATACAAATCATTCTCACTAAAATAGCTTTTAATAATGCCAGCTTCCTTAAAAATATTAGTATTTACATACAAATTGGCGACAATGACTTTTACTATAGCTTCTATGTCATGACAAAATGTTGTCCAGGTAGTTCCAAATTAAACCATAGGTTCCATATAAACCCTCATCCAAAAAACTCATATATGTAGATGAAGATATCTAAATAATATTCGGCAGAAAGAACTTTTAAACGAATCTTAGCCTCATAACATAATTTTGTTCTGGCGGGTCCAAACAGATTACACTCTAGGAAATTTGATTACACTCTAGGAAATTTGTTTTTAAATACTATGCTATAGGGTATCACATGGTCGGGCTTGACCGATTATACTTTCTTACTTGTTATTTTTGCAAGAGCATTTAAAGCGTTTTTTTGGACAGTTCTTGTAAATGTTATAGCAATTTTAAGAAAAAGGATATATGGCAGGACCTTGAGTCCTTATTCAGATTTAAATGAAAACTTGCACACACGTTGCTAGTTGTGTGTGTATTAGCATGACCATTTTTTGTAGTTTTGTGGGCATTATTGAAGCTAAAATAACATTTTTCCATTTCAGGACACATGGGAGGTAGGCGTGTCCTTGGACCGATTTGTCCAAAAATTCATATTTTTCTTAACTAAGCTATTTTATGCAAGTGTACCAAATTTCTGACAACTTCTTCTATTTATGTCCCTTCGTTATATGGGGACAAAGCACTGTGCGGCGTATGATACGGTGTGGAAAACTGGGCTATTATATAAATTACTAAAGGTTATACCGTGTATCAAAATTTGCAACCTCATCAGTTCCATGCTTAATGATCGTCTATTTAGTGTGTTTATAAATGACAAGAATAGCAGAACTCGTAAACTAAACAACGGGCTTCTCCAAGGTTCTGTGTTAGCTTCAACGTTGTTCAACTTATACATTCATGATTTACCGACCTCTAAATCGCGTAAATTCATCTATGCTGATGACATGGCGTTCGCCTACCAACACTCTACTTTTTCCGAATTGGAACACGCACTTACATCAGACCTTAGCAAATTTTCTATATACTGTAATACTATATACTAGCGACTTACACCTAGCGCTGCCAAAACCGAGGTGAGCTATTTTCACCTAAACCACCATGAGTCTCATCGAGAATTAAACATACGTATAAACAACACACGACTTGCACACAACCCCTCTCCAAAATGTCTTGGAATTACACTCGATAGAACACTTTCATTTAACGCACATCTCTCAAAAACGTCACAAAAACTAAAAACAAGAAACAACATAATTCAAAAACTGACAGAAACAACCTGGGGAGCTAACCCAAACTGCTTGCGCATATCTGCACTGTCCCTGGTATATTCCGCTGCCGAATATGTAAGTCCAGTATGGCTAAATAGTCGCCACACACAAAAAATCGACACTCAACACGACAATGAGGTTAATCTCTAGAACTCTCCGTCCGACTCCAACAGAATGGCTGCCAAAAATATGTAATATAGCACCACCAGAGTTGAGGAGAAAGCAGGCATTGTTACGAGAGTATAACAAGATACAAATCAATAACCAAATCCCTCTTAATAAGGACTTACGTTACCCTCCCAGCCGAAGGCTGCAGTCCAGACATGCTCCACTAGACCTCGCCAAGAACCTACTAATAGAAAACTTTGATATCAACGCAGCTTGGTCTAGTCTATGGTTTAACTCACACAGATCCAGCCTATTATTTGAAGATCGAAGCAGTCCTTTAATTACCGAGGAAAGCATGGTGTAACCTGAACAGATTGCGAACTGGTACCGGTAGAACCCTGGAAACTCTCTACAAATGGGGCCAAGTAGATGATCCCAAATGTCCATGTGGAGCCCCCCGTCAAACAACCGATCACATCATTAAAGAATGCCCAATCTTATCCTACAAAGGACCATTGTGCGATATCCACACTTTGACGACAGACGCAGTTTCATGGTTAAACTCATTGAATTTGTAGACAATTTAGAATAGTTCTAATACCTTTGATTAATGTTTATGTTCTTTATTTTATATAATTGCATACGCTAAATAAAAATAACAACAATAATACCAACAGCAGCTCAAAAAGAATTTGTGTCTCTTTTTTATTTTTGGGTACAAAATTATAAGTCTGGTTTGTGTCACAAAAGCAGTGTGAAGGTATGAACACTATTTTAATAACATTATAAACAATATTGAGTTCAGGGCCCATCTATCAGGTCTGCTTACTTACTTGTACAAAAACAAAAAACTTTTTCTTGTCAAAAACTTACTACCACATATACAAACCAAAAAGAAAAAACGTGTATGTAAACAACTTTTGAAAGCTCAAAAGAACGAAAACAATGATCATCAGGCTTCTTGCGCAGACCTTTTCAATGGGCCTTGATTGAGTTTTTTTTTTGGCAATTTTAAATTATTATAATTAAAATCGTATCAGAATAACTCACAGACAAAAAAAATTACTTACATAAAAAAATAATAAACGTAGAGCACTAACAACATGCATAGGTAAAAATTAGTTTTTTTTTTGTGTTAGATTTTAACTATGAGTGGAGAACATTTTACGGCCCAAAAGTGATTCAAAAGCCTGCAAGAAGCATATCATGTGGTAAAGAGGTGTTTAGGAACATAAAACGGTTTCAAGCCTATCAAAAGAAAAACCTGGTACTATTAAAGTTTTCGTAAGTCTTGAAATCATTGACAACGACGTCAGTGACGTAAGTGATAGTGAACCGTTGGCACCAAAGAAAACTCGGCAAGACTTCGCAAAGCAAATAAGTCCTTTTTGGCGCAAACGAGAAACGTCTGGCTCAGTGTTTGCAGATTAATTCCAAGATAAGGATGGACACTAGCTTACTAAACTACAAAACCATCTGCGGTGCATTTTTCACCATATAAGAGCTCGTTGGCAGTATAAGAAGTGTTAAAAACACTTTGCAGTGAAAAACAATGTTCTGAACATTTTTATACATATGAGGTCTGTGTACTCAGTTGAGTACACCCCCAAAAACTCAGTTAAACAATAAATAAAGTTGATTTAAAAAAAATTATGGCCAGTTTTTGTTTGAACTCTAATGGGTTAAGTTTAAAAAACAGGTAGTAAATCTGGCTAAAGTTCATTGAACTTAAATTAAATTAAGTTATTTAATGAAGAAAGGATTTTTACAACATGAAATGTATTACAATTTATTGATAATTTTTCATTCTTGACTGAGCTTGGAAATGAACCCAGGTTTTCACGGACAGGTTGCCCTTACGTTTCGGTTGTAGCCACACAATCTTTTCAGAAGGGTTTGACGTTTAATTCTTACCGCCATTGACGACGGCTGGCAGTCAATAGTCAAACATCAATCTTTAAACCGAATGGCATTTTAACTTTGATAGATCAAAATTAGTTTTTGAATGATCATCTATTTTAATTTTCGTACTTTTTGTGAAGAATTCTTATTGAAGTCCAAAGTACATTTCAGCATAAAAAACCATAAACAGTTCAATAAATTAACCACAATACTAATTACACTGGTCTACAAATTTGGAAAAACATTGACTGCAGAAACGAGGCATGTTTCTTAAACTAATCTGGGTGCGTTGAATTCTAATCTAGCATAAAAATTGGGCTGCCACGTCTGGCTAATTTTTTTATCGCATGCTGGCAATACTGTAAAACAGTCAATACTGACAGTACAATTTCACAATTATTTATTTCACAGAAGCCCACATTCATTCTAAGTCTTCATAATAGCCCCTGCAGATAACGAGACTAGTCCATACAAGCATGTAAAGAGTAGCCCATAAAGGAGTAGGAGTACTCCAAAACTAATCCAAATATATGGTTAAAAGGTCCATATAACCCAGCTTTGCTTTACAACGAAGTAGTCTTAAAACTATACCATTGTTCATACATACTCCTAGTGGATTAGTTTAGAAACTACTCCATGGTATGCTCCAGAGGATTAGTTTTAAGTTCGTTTAAAAACGAAGACATGTCGTTTCACTACAAACTCTTTTTAACAATGACATTGTCCATGCTTGCATAACATTGAACCAGTCCAGGGAGTAGTCCATTTGATCAAAATGGATCACGTAGTCCAATATTATCTGCAGGGAGTAGCGTTTAAGCATGTCAGGGAGATCGTGTGTTACTGATTCAAGCTATTTTTGCTTTGTGTGTGGTAAATATTAGTTTAGAAAAAATTATATGCAATATCAGAGTCTTAAAAATATGCATCTTTACATTATTTTGGTTTTGCTGTCTGAAACTTGGGCAAAGCGTGGACACCGACAATGTTTTGCATATTTACAGTGAGCGCGAACAAGTGGATCGTGCTCACCAAGATTAACTGAAAAGAATTTATTTATAAAGAATTTATCAAGGATTTTGAGACAAAATCATACTGAGAGACTATTGCTGGGCTCTAATACGTGAAACCGAACAAAATACAAACGACGTTCAAATAACATCATTCACTTTTGAAAATTCATTGATTTTTTAATAAACTAGTGATTTTTTATGTAAGAAACGAATAAAAACATATTTTGTATCTCGAAAACCTGTGATAGACGTGATATAGAAAAACCAATTACAGATTCCAATTCAGCCCACCAAATTACCTTAGGAAAGATATTTGGTTGCTCCAGTCCAAAACATTGTTGGCAGGTGTTATTGGTAAGTAATATCTATTGTTCTTGAATGAATTATAGTTTGTAAAAAATAAATAAAATAACAGCATAAATAAATGTTATAAACAACTAGCTGTTTGGTCCCAGCGCTGCTCGGGATTTTCTTAATAAAAATAAAAAACGGGATTGAACTTAAGAAAATCCTGGCTCCCGACTAAAAAATTTTATCGTGCAAGTTTGTTGTCAATCGGTCCAGCGGTGTTTGAGTTTTAAGAGCACATACACCGCACAAAAATATATAGATTCAAGCCATAAAACTAATTCTGCTCCACCCGCTATAAGAAGGTACAATTGCACCATGAGGTTTTTTTGTGTTGACGAGGGTTAAATAGTGTAATACCTGGTTCAGACTATATGACATCACCCTGCAACAAAATAAATTTGAAAAATGCTTATGAAACATATTAATAAAGAAAACACTCAGGTCTCGTTTAATGCGGATTCAAATTTATGCGATTTTTAAATTTACGATTTTTTTATTTTATTTTTACGGTTTTTGAAATTTGAGAGGGTTTTTAAGCTTTTTTACCGTTTTTAAATTAACCCAAGCTTGCATCATTGATATAATCGTTATAGCATGTTTTATTTTGAGTGTTTTAAACTAATGAAGAGCACATAATATTAGTTTTACAACGAAGGCTAACTTCGGTAAAAATAGAATAAAAAATTAGGTGGAAGTTAGAAAAATTTAAATTAAAACTCGTTCTTGTCTGCCTTTTACGGTACAACATTGTAATAACCACATGTACGAGTGTAAAGAAATTTGCATAACTTTTAAACAAATGGAGGTCCCATAATAAAACTTTTAGAATATGATAAGTACACTAAGGGCCAATTTAGAATAAAAAAAAAAATAATTAGAACTTAGAAGTTAGAAAAATTTTGATTTAAGCTGGTCATTTCCGGTTTTGCAGATAATTTTTTTTTTTTAATTAATTTCTTTCATTTAAAGATCAATCAATCAATTTTCTATAAGAACCACCTAAATTTTTTTTTCGTTTGATTAGTTTTTAGTTTGAAATAGTAATTTAAAAAAAATTTGTTTGAAAATTAAATAACAATTTAAAAAAACATTTTTTGGAAAATCGGCTTAGTAGGATCAGAGCTATGAATCAAAATGTGGAACCACCATCTTAAAAAAGTTGATAATTTTGTTACAAAAACTAACATAAATGGTGGAAAAATGCACAGAATTATATAATATTTTGCAAAAATTCGTTTTATCGTTTTATTCGACTAGAAATCACGCTGTTAAATTTCGTGAAGATCCGTCCATAATTTACCATAGGCCCCATATAAGCCCTACTCCCGGAAAACAGTATAGTACGCCTAAAACCCTAAATAACAATGATATCATAACAAATTTTGGCGCGTCATAGTTCAATAGGACTAGAAATGACACTGTAAAGTTTCGTGAAGATCGATCCATAATTTACCCTAGGCAATTTAGAAAGCAATTTAGTTCGCCTAAAACCATAATTGATAATGCCATGTTGGCTCGTCACAGTTTAATAAGACTACAAATAACACTGTGAAATTTCGTGAAGATCGGTCCATAATTTACCCTAGGCCCCATATAAACCCTACTCCCGGAAAACAGTTAAGTACGCCTAAAACCATAATTAATAATGCCATTTTGGCTCGTCACAGTTTAATAAGACTAGAAATAACACTGTGAAATTTCGTGAAGTTCGGTCCATAATTTACCCTAGGCCCCATGTAAAGCCCACTCTGGTAAAATAATTAGGTACGCCTAAAACGGTAGCAGATATATATATTGCGGTAAACTTTCTTCCAACTTAGTTTCATATGGCCAACAAAAAATGTTATGCAATTTTGTGATAAACAGTCCATAATTAACCTTAGATCCCATTTTAGCAGCCTTCTGAAATTCACTGCAAACGCTAAAACTAAATGATCCGCTGTATTGAAATTTATGTTTTTTAATACCAGAAATCACTCTGCAGGATTTTGGGATGATTGGTTCAAAGCTTACAATGGCTCCAATATAAATTTTATAAAGTTCAGCTTAAACTGTTACGAATCATGATATTTTACTCAAGCTATTTAAAATTGCTAAAAAAAAATCATAAAACTTTCTGATTGTTGGTCAATAATTTAATATATGTAAGTATGTATGTAGGTCTAAACCGCAACCAATTTTAATGCAGATGTAATTAATAATAAATAGACATCATAAAGATATTACTCCTAAAACATTCGAACTGTCGGTGCAGGATATCAAAGATTCGGCACAGCCAAATATAGCACTCTAACTTGTTTTATTTAAAATTTGAATTTATGCGGTTTTTCAGAATTTTGGAACGAATCATTAGTTTTTATATGAAGCTAGAGTATCGTTTTATGCGAATTCAATTTATGCAATTTTTTTTTGCGATAGATGCATAAAACGAGAACTGGTGGTCTACTCCCTATTGCGATGCGAAAGCAATTTCGATGCGAAAGCTAAATGCCAACTTGGTACTCTCTATCATTTTCGCAAAATTCTCTGAAAATGAAGCAATAATGGCGGTAAGAATTTAAGATGGCGCGGATTTACAGTAATGAATTGCCAAAGTGTGTAAAAATTTTTTAAATTGGAAGGGTTAAATAAAATAAAATGATGATTTACGAAAAGAAAAAAAATTAAAAGATGCGAAAGACATATGTGTAAACGTATTAAAGAGTACCAATCGCTAGATTTGCTACAATTTTTTTTTGCATCGCAATAGGGAGTAGCCCCCCTGAGTGTATTGTTGCTTTTTTTATATTTCGTACGACATTGTTAATCCTGCAAGCTTCTCTGCAGTCATCAATCTTTTATTTCATGATATATTTCTGTGAGGAACGCAGAGGGAATTTGTTGACAAAAAAGCACATACATACCATTACCCATAACAAGCTGAAGTTAAATATGTATACCCAACAGAGGTTTGATTTCAAATTGAAAATGATTTGAAATCAAACGTTTTCTCAAACGACAAACGTTTGATAATGATTTGAAAATCATTGGAAAATCATAGCGTTCTCAACAAAAAGGGGAAATTTTTTTCAAATTGAAAAATGCCTATATTTGCTTTCAAACGTAATTCTCAAATGTTTTTCAAATGTGGAATATAAAAAAAATTTTTTTTTTTTAATTTAAATTTATTATTTATTTAAATAAACTGTGAGATAAGCATTCGGCACCATAGCTTAAAGATGAAATAATGCTCCCTTTTATTTTGAGGATTGTAGCACCGCGATCGTTCAACAAACTTTCTTCACTTTCCCGTATTATTTTCAATTTTTTCCTATTTTTAATCATTGTAATTACTCACAAATAATTTTTATTTTTCACAAGAAATAAGCTGTTCACTTTATATTAAAATTTATTTTTAATAGTAAAACTCATGTAACCACAAATTAAAAAATGTAACTTTAATCGCCATTTTTAATGATTACATATATTTTTCGCTTCAGTATTGCCAAGTTTATTTTTGATTTGAATTTAACATTTGACATCAAATCGATAAAACATTTGCTATCAAATGTTTATTTTCAAATCATTATCAATTTGAATTTAAATGTTAAATCAAACAATTGAAAAACGTTTGAGAAATGTGTTTGATGTCAAATGATAAAGTCATTCTAGTCAAAGGTCTGACTTCGTGTTTGTTGGGTAAGTATACGCTGACAATATGTATTTGAATATTCATTCTTCTTTTTGAATGTACATGCAGATATTCACCCTTATTCTATTTGGCGTCGTCAACAGTAAACAACGCCGTTTTTTATGTTTTGTTTCAATTTCGTATTCCCGTTGGCAATATTGCCACATTTCGATGACTGTTAACATATGTTTGGTATTTTCTAAGAAAAATTGGCGTTGCTGTTGCCTTAAATTGCCCTTGATATTGTCGTCGGCATTTTTAGCGTTGTCTTATGCTGCTTTGTGTCGTGTTTTAAAAATTGTATGTTATGGTTGGCTGCAATTTTGATTTCAACGGCGGTTTTGATATTTTTCTTCATTTGTGTTGTGTTTTGATATATTTTTTGTGTATATAATTGAAAAAATTAAAATAACAACTAAGTGACAGTTCGAGAAGCTAGTGGAAGAGCTTGTAAAAAATCCATTACTAGCCAGAAGATTATGTAGGGTCTCTTTTCCTAATAAATTAAATATCCCTTGCGATTAAAGAAGAGATGGTGGTCTTGTTTTTTTTTTTTTTTTGGGAGCTAAAATTTTGGGTTCCGTCCACACAACCAATTACACCTGGAAATGCTGCTTTTCAAAGAAATGCAACTTTTATTTATCCATTGTGGACAAAATTCTCTCTTCATGACTTCCAGAGTCTCACACTCAATTCACATGAGGGCTTTTACGAAGTCGTTTTATCTTGATTCCCTTTTAAAGCAACTTCCAAAATCTCTTTGCGTTCATACGATGATTTTTGGTTGCATGTCTTTTTTTTATTTACAGTATGGCCTTGATTACCCGTCATTCGATTAACCGGCTGCTTCAATAAAATGGAAAACAAACATTTTTTTGCACTGATTTAAATTGCCTCTATTATCCAAAATTATAAACAAATTATCTTTTTTTCGTTAAATTTTGAACAATCAAAAGAAATTTAAATAAACAAAGAAAGAGAATATCTTAACGGTGTGGAAGCATGTTCTGCCAAATTTACTTTTTTCCTCATGTTTACATAATAAAACGTTATATATTTACATAAAATAAGAAACACACCAAAAAAAATAAATATCAAGAATTCTGCCGATCCCGTCTATTATCGATAATCGAGGTCTCACTGTATTTTCAACCACACACTTCAAAGTAAGAAAAAGAATAAAACGTAAACAGAAAAAGTTAAAAGAGAAATGTAAAAAACGACATGCAAAATACAAAACGAGTCATTTTGTTAACCCCTCTTTCTTTTCTACACCGCTCACCAACAAACCAAAAGAGACGTCGACAAAGCGACGTCGTAAAAGCCCTCATCTAAACTGAGTGTCAGACAAATTTTTAAACTTGTGGCTGGGACAGTCAAAAGTTATGTAAATCAGCCGCAACAACAACAATATTGCTGAGCACGTGTTTAGCAAAAAAAAAATACTATTAGAAATAAAAACAAACAGAAAATTTATGATAGTGTAATATATTGTACCGAATTTAAAGTCAACAAGTTAGAGTGCTATATTCGGCTGTGCCGAATCTTTGATACCCTCCACCGACAGTTCGAATGTTTAAGGAGTCATATCTGTATGATATTATTATTATTATTATCTTAAACTGTGACGATTTGTTATTAATTATGGTTTTAGGCGACTAAACTGTTTTCCGGTAGTAGGGTTTATACGGGGCCTAGGGTAAATTATGGACCGATCATCACGAAATTTCACAACGTCATTTCTAGTCCTTTAAAACTGTGACGTACCAATTTCTGTTATGATAGCATTATTAATTAGGGTTTTAGGTGTACTAAACTGTTTTCCGGGAGTAGGGTTTCTATGGGGCCTAGGTTAAATTATGTACCGATCTTCACGAAATTTCACAGTTTCATTTATAGTCCTATAAAACTGTGACGAGCCAAAATTTGTTATGATTGCATTATTTTTTACGGTTTTAGGCGTACTAAACTGTTTTCCGGGAGTAGGGTTTATATGGGGCCCAGGGTAAATTATGGACCGATCTTCACGAAATTACACAGTTTTATTTCTTGTCCTATTAAACTTTGATGTACCAAATTTTGTTATGATAGCATTATTTTTTACGGATTTAGGCGTACTAAACTGTTTTCCGGGAGTAAGGTTTATATGGGGCCCAGGGTAAGTTATGGACCAATAAAACTTTGATGTACCAAATTTTGTTATGATAGCATTATTTTTTACGTTTTTAGGCGTACTGAACTGTTTTCCGGAAGTAGGTTTTATATGGGGCCTATGGTAAATTATGGACCGATCTTCACGAAACTTAACAGTTTAATTTCTAGTCCTATGTTACTGTGACTTGCCAAAATTTGTAATGATAGCATTGTTAGTTAGGGTTTTAGGCTTAATATACTTTTCCGGGAGTAGGGCTTATATGGGGCCTAGGGTAAATTATTGACGGATCTTCACGAAATTTCACAGCGTGATTTCCCGTTGAATAAAACGAATTGTTGCGAAATCTTATATCATTCTGTGCATTTTTCCACCATTTATGTTAGTTTTTGTAACAAAATTATCAATTTTTTTTAGGTGGTGGTTTCACATTTTGATTCATAGCTCAGATCCTATTGAACCGATTTTGCTGAATTTCAATCCCAAGCTGCTTAGGATAACTACAAGCAATTTGACACCAAGTTTATTGATTTCTTTTGAGTTTTTCGAAAGTGAGCGTGTTTTCAACAGACGGACAGACGGACAGACAGACGGACATGGCTAAATCGACTTAAAATTACTCAAGGACCCAGAATATATATACTTTATAGGGTCTGAGATGAATAGTAAAAAAGTTTCACACGGAATGACAAACTGAATATACCCTCTTCACAACTAATTGTGGTGGAGGGTATAAAACGGTTTATTTTAAAACATTCGAAATATATTTTATTATTTAGAGAGTTACTCCATATATACAATGTACTAAAAATTTTCCAAAATGTTGTGATATGAATAAAATCTGTAAATTTGTGTATTTATAAAATCTGATAAATGATTTCGAAAGCCCTCAACCAGGTCTATTAAAGCCACCAGCAGTCACTTTCGGAAAATTAACAGTTTAGGAAGCATTCTGTATTAAAGTCAAAAAATTCAAAAATTTTCCAAAAAGTTGTTGGTTGAATAAAATCTGTAAATTTGGGTGTTTATAAAATCTGATAAATGATTTCGAAAGCCCTCAACCAGGGCTATTAAGGCCACCAGCTGTCACCTTCGGAAAATTAACAGTTTAGGGAGCATTCTGTATTAAAGTCAAGAAATTAAAAAATGTTCCAAAAAGTTGTTGGTTGAATAAAATCTGTAAATTTGGGTGTTTATAAAATCGGATAAATGATTTCAAAAGCCCTCAACCAAGGCTATTAAGGCCCACAGATGTCACTTTCGGGGGTGGGTACCAGATTGAAAAAGTTTTTAAAAAATAACTTTACAATTTTTTATATATAGGTTTGTCATAAAAGTTTTAAAATTATGTAACAGGAACTCTTCAAGAACAAACCATTTAAGAGTAATGAATAGTAACAACCGTATTCATAAACATTTTAAACAAAATTTCAAATCTGTTTTAAGCATAAATCGTTAAATTTGTATTCATAAGTGAATATTACCTTAAAAACCCTATTTTAAACCTTGTATAAATAAAGAACTTTAAAATTGGTTAGACCCTTGTTTAAACCTATTTTAAAATTCCATTTTTGCTGTGTGTTTATGGTCATTTTGAACATTTTTGCAAAAAAATTTTAGATTCAACATTTTTCATTTTTCGAATTAATTCTATGAGCTTAATTTCAGTTATGTATTTTCTAAAGCTTTTTTGTAATAGTTCCACTCCTTAAATTTTTCGAAAAATGAAAAATGTTGAATATAATATAATAGTGTTTTCACACTTGAGGTTTTAATACAAATTTTGGTTTTAACAATAAAACCAATTAGTAAAACCTGGTTTTACCATACAAAATAATGCTAAGTTCACACTTTTTAAACGCGTTTAAGCAAAATGTTGATTTAGCTAATCAAAGCCGTTCACATTACATTTGAGATGATTAAGATGACAGATGATTAAGATGACAGATGATTAAGAAAAAAAAACACACAACAAACACACAAAAAAATAACAAACAAATTTATATTTCTTTAAAGTATTAAAAATGGATAAAAACACTTTTATAAAGTTATCAGAAGATTATTTTTATCATTTTAATGATGAAATTGTGAAAATGTATGAATTATTTAAGGAAAAAAATAAAAACATTAAGCAGAAATCTTGGCCGGTTGTACACGATCATGTTGGCGATTCTACATTTGAGGTATGTTCAGTGGATTCTATGTGGTTTATGAAGTGATTTAGTTGTAATCATGTCAATTTGAAGTGATTAACAAATCACTTCAATGTATGGGTAATCATCTCGATTTTGAAGTGATTAGAGCTTAA
The DNA here is from genome assembly GCA_930367215.1 of Pollenia angustigena. Taxonomy (NCBI): domain Eukaryota; kingdom Metazoa; phylum Arthropoda; class Insecta; order Diptera; family Polleniidae; genus Pollenia; species Pollenia angustigena. Next base: position 177,799,695 of record OV884057.1, on the reverse strand, counting down.
TCACGTTCGAGCTGCTTAAACGCGTTTAAGAACCCAAGTATAAATTTTTTAAAACCATTTTAAAACCACTTTTGATTTGGTTTTAAAGGGCATAATAAAACCACACAAAATGCTTGGCAAACACACACATTATTTCCGTTTGGGGTTTGCCAATAAACAACACCAATATTCTCCGTTCAAACATTAATTTCCATTTTTGTTTTGTTTTCAATGAATGCAGATGCCAATAATGCTGCGGCAATTTTGTTGCTTTTAGCTTAAAATGAAAAAGAAATTATAAAATAAAGGCAAAAAATTTAAAGTAAACAGTTTTTAAACAACGAGCTGTTTTGTGGCAAGCAATTCTACTAAAAAAATTTAATTTAATATTAAAAATTAATTGAATTGAATACATTTAGCATTAGACGTCACAAAAAGTTTGACAAATATCCCATATGTCTGCCAAATATTAAAAATTTTTAATATTTTTGCAAACATTGCTTCAAATGTTTGTCCACATACATACATAATATTTAAAAATGTTTAGAAATCATTACGAATCGGCGGATCTATTCGTTACCTAAAACGCAAAAGGCTCTACCTAACATTTTGAAAAGAAGAGAGGAGAAGCAAAAAACCTACAAGTTTTATTTTGACAACTGACAATGTTGCATATTATGCACACGGTAAGTTTGGCTTTAAGAGTTTATCATTTAATGCTTTGTAGATTTTTTTGTTTCTCAAAACATTGCTGACATTTCTGTTGATGCAATACATCTGAACCAACGAAAAACACGATTTTTGGTTAGTAAGAGCCTTTGCGTTTTAGTAACGATAACGATATATAATTTCTTTTTTCATTCGCTTAATTGAAAATTCATCAAATGGGATCTTAGAAGACGTATTTAGATAATAATTACAAAAAATTATCACACAAATGCTAGCTGGGATGGCACTCAATAAAAATAAATTAGTTTAAAAAAATAAAAAAACGTCAAACCGATGAAATATTCTAAAATACACTTTTAATACAAAATTGTTTGATTTCCAAGCATTTTCCTGCATTCATTTCTTTTACAAATTTAATTATTTCTACGAGAAATGAATTTTATTTTGCACAAAACTATTAGGAAAACTGTGAGTTAAAACCGGATTTAAAAAACTTGTAATGTGAACGCAACATCAGCTGTTAATAGTTTTAATGTTAAAACCAGGTTTTAACTTAAGGTGTGCAAAACACTATAAAGTAACCTTCGGAAGGAAATAATTCCCAGTTTCTATTTGAAAATTTTTTATTTAATACACACAAAAAAAATCATAGGTAAAATTACCTAAAAATATGGTATAAAATTAACTAAGCGCAAGGGTCGCATGGCAGTATCTAAGTTTCTTAGGTAATAAAACGTTTAACTTAGGTAATTTCTTTGTTCGAAAAAGTATCCAATAATTTTGTTAAAATTACAAAGAAACTTTGGAAATTTACCAATGATAGCAAAGTTTATATTTTTATTTTAGAAAAGTTATCTAAGATAAATTTTGTAGAAGAACATAGGTTTTAGGTAAATTAACTAAATTTTTTTTAATAAAAAGCATTTTTAAAAAAACTCTATATACATGTTAACCTATTTAATTTCATAATATGTATTTTATTTATCAATTTATAATGTGTACCAATTAATTAAACGATCTACTGATGTTGTTTCTTAAAGTTCCGTACGGTTTTTTGTGCCCATTTGAGGTCAAAGGATTAAAACTAATCTTGTCTTTGAAATCCGTATTGATCCAGCATCGTGTCGTCCATATTAATAATCTTTAATAAAAATAATAAGTAATAATTGGTTTTATTGTTAATATATCGACCCCTTTGCGCGAAATTATCGTATATGCAAATTTTTTTGAAATTGAGTTTTTAATGCAATCTTGTTCTACATTCAAAGAGACGTCACCTGACAAAATATTATAGGCGAATTCCACTTCGTTGCTCCAAAAATTGAATGTATATTTTCATTTTGATATTGCAAGCGAAAGCAGAGAAAAGTAGAAAAATGGCTGTCCTATAAAATTTGGTTTTTGTAACATACGATAATTTTGCGCAAAGGGGTCGATATTCTGTCTTGTTGTTAAAAAGTTCAGCGGAGTTCTTCATCTTATGTTAATAATACTCACTTACATGCGTTGTATTTTTATCCTTTATTGAATAGTTTTTAATTAAATTTTTTTAATTTTATATTTAAAAATTCTAAATTCAAATTTATATTTGAAAGTTTTTTTTTACAATTGAAAAATTAGATACTTAACCCAATTAGTAATATTAGTTGCGTTCGAGAACACAAAAGTGTTTACTATTTTTTACTTAACTTTACTGCATTTTACGAAATTGCGTTCGAGTACACAAAATGCAGTAAATGAGAACATAAATTGAGAGCGAAAAGTGACAGTTCTTGTCTGAGTATTTACAAATTTTTACTGCAGAAATTTTTGCAGTAAAATTTAGTAAATCAAAAAAACATATGTTTCAAAAGGTAAACAAGCAAAAGTAACAAATAAAAAGCATAAAAATTGTTAAATAAAAGAAAAGTTGAAATAAAAATTAAACCAAAACAAAAAGTGAATATATATTAATTAATTAAACTTGTTTGTGAAGCATTTACTTGACTAAATAAAAACTTTTGAAATTTTTTTGATATGTTAATTTCTTAGAGTTGTAAAAGTGTGAAGTATTTGGGTACTTAAGTAATCAAATAGCAAAAAATTATTCATGTTCTTAAATAATTTTGCGCGCTACAAATAAGTTAAATCAAATAAAATAAAAAACAAACAAATACCTATGAAAGATAACATAAAATAGTTTGCTTGTATTTTCCAAAAATGTTCGTGCTATATAAAGTATTTAATCGAGTACCGATAAGAAAATGAGTTAAGTAGTCAAAAGTCTCAATATTTTTCAACACTTCAATTATTTGCCGTCGGCTGTTGCCTTTATTTTACGAATTTTTACAAATTTTGCGTTCGCGTACTTTTTTGGACAACAGCTTTTTGTGAGAGCAAATTTTTCAGTTTACTCATTTACTGCATTTTACTGTAAAAGTACGCAAACGCACCTATTAACAAAAATTTAAGGCAATACTTATTGTATAAATTACCAACTATTTAAGACAATAAAACTTAGTTTTTTCTTTTTATATAAAAATAAATTGCCTATGCACGCCTTGGTAAAATTACCTAAATTATTTTGTGTGTACATAACTGAAATTTAGCTCATAGAATAAATTCGAAAAATGAAAAATGTTGAATCTAAAAATTTTGCCCGAAAATGTTCAAAATTACCAAAAACACACTGATTACACCAAGGCCTAAGCTGCCGCCAAAATAGGTTTAAACAAGGGTCTAACCAATTTTAAAGTTCGTTTATTTACACAAGGTTTAAAATAGGGCTTAGGAATGGGCAAAAAATATCGATATATCATAATATCGATATTTAAAAAAAATAATCTATATATATCGCCGATATTTAAAATACCGATATATCGATATTGAAATACGACTATCGAATTCGATATTTTTTTGATGTCAGTCTTCATTAAAAACTCAAAATTTTAGCCGTTTTTCAAACAATATGTTTTTTAAAGAATTACCATCACTGCATGCATCATATGTTTTTTTAAATTAATATAAAGATCTAAAATTATTGGCATTTATAAGAAGAATTAAGAAAAAAGCGGGGTTTTCACATTGCAGATTTCTAATTAAAACAGTTAAGTCAAACCAACTTGAAAAGATTTATTTTATGCGGTTTTGTAACAATATATGTATGTGCCTATATATATTTGGAATAAATAAGATTTGTGCATATGGGCATTTCCATTTTGACGTGCCGTGATATTTGTTCCACAAAATTTAAAAAAATTATATGAACTCAAATTTGTAAAAAGGGTTTTTATATATAAAAAAATTACAGCAATCGGCGCTAAGGATTTGCAGATATAAGCAAAAATTTGCGCTGGCGATTTTGGCTTAAATTACAAAATTAAATAAGACTGCGAATTGAGCAAGATGTTTTGTATAAAACCTTTTTTAGTAAACTTTGGACTTATATAGATTTATTTTCCAAGTTATAAAATTTTAAAAATTTTTGCTCTTTTAAGGAACATATGGGCATTTTCAGCGAAAAGTCTTTTTTTTTAATGCAACGCCACCTACTTACTAAATGTAGAGCTAGTTGCGCTTTACACCAAAATATAAAAAGTAAACTATACATATAAAATTTCTTGAGAAACAATTAAAATTACTTCTGGCGTTACGTTACAAAAAGTAGTTTCGCTGGAACTGCCCATATATCGTCGTGCGGGAGTTTATATGCTCTATCCGCCATTTTACACGTTTCGAGTTAATTATGCCACTTTAGGTTTTCGACCCCAAATTTTTCAAAAATGTAATCCGTTTTCGGCTATCTCATCTAGTTTCTGAGATAAATAGTGTCTGTTTTGTGCTATATCCTTCAAACCTGAATTTTTTTGTGTTTTTTGCTCTATACGCCATTCAGTGGCATATAGAGCAAAATTTCAATGTAAAAAGTTGAAATTGATTTTTGATTGTCATTTTGCTCTACGTGTAATTAATATTGCTGAATATAAATATTTTTCAAAATATTTTTCTCTTATAAAGAATTTATAAGAGTTTTTTCTTCCCAAACAGAATACTGTTGTAAAGTATACTCTCTCTTTCTCATTAAGAGAGGGAAAGAGTACCGTCAAAGAATTTTAAAAAATTATCTCTTAAGTACTTTGTTTTACAGTTAAAAAATAAACCATTGCAACAATAATTTTAAATTGACTGATTAATTTTTGATGTGAATTTACATATTAAATTAAAAGTTCTAATTCATCCAGTAACAAAACATTCTATTTATAATGCTGTCTGTGCAAAAAAATTTATCAAAAAAAAGAACATGTTTTAAAGAAACTATTGGAGATATTAAAAATGGTAAATTAAAATAATAATTTTTGAATTCTTCACAACATATTTATCTATAAATATGTCCCATAATAAACCAATTTTTTAGATGAGAGTTTTTTTGTTGAAAGCAGACCAAAACGGCCAAAAAAAACCTCAACTGCTGAAATAGCTTCTAAAGCTTTGACAGAAAATTCTGATACCGAATTGGATTTTTCTAGTGGTAATATATACATATTATGTATACATTACACACATAATTAAATTAAAATTATAATTTTTGTTACTCTGTAGATGACTTGCTTCATGATCAAGATTTCGACATAATAGAATATACATCAACCACCAACTTTGAATCATTTACAAGCGATACGGAGGCATTACGTAAATAATAACAGAAATATGTACATATATAAGTATGCATTTAGAAATACTCATTATAATTTGTTATTTTTCAGAAGCGAATGTAAATTTGGAGCCATCAAGAAAAAAAAGACGTCAGCCGGAAACTTGGAAAAATAACATCACAAAAAAATTACGCGAGCAAGGGAAGAAATACTGCAGTCAAACAGGAAAAATTGTAGAAGCTCGACAAATCAAAGCAGTTTGTAATGCAGAATGTACATACCTATGGCTGCAGCCAATAATTCTCTGAAACCGACACAATGGAAATTTTCAAAAAATTTTGGGCACAGACCGATAAGGAAAAGCAAACATTTAATTGCAAGTTTGTCAAAAAGGAAGCTCCAAAAAGGAGGCGCGTAAAGTCATATAAAAAAAAAAATACATTTTCATACTCTTTGGCTTGCAGCGAAGAAATTCATAAAGTTTGCAAACTATTTTTTCTTAATACTCTTAGCATATCAGCAAAAAGGATCTACTATTGTTTTCAAAACTTGGCTAACAAATCTTCTGAAATTCCAATGCCTTTGCGAAAGGGCAAAAGCACAACGAATTTTATCGAAGAAGGAAGAGTGAAGGAAGTATGACAACATATTAGAAGTTTTCCAACTATTGACTCCCATTATTGTCGCGCATCAACCAGCAGCCAATATTTGGGTGCAGATTTATCAATCAGAAAAATGTATGCACTTTATTTGGAGCAGCAGCCTTCCCAACCCGTTTCAGAAAGATTTTATAGAGATCAGTTCAACCACAATTTCATTTGTCCTTTTCAACACCCAGAAAAGACCAATGCGACCGCTGCGTAAAATTTTTGGCAAAAAATGACCCAACGGAGAATGAAATTGAAGAATTCAATATTCATAGAAATGAGACGAACGGTCTTAAAAGGGAAGGTGATGTAGATCGCCAGAATCAAGACCCTTTTACAGTTGTTGTATGTTTTGATTTGCAAAGCACTTTTAACCTTCCTAAAGGTTTTGCATCTTCATTATAGGCGTAAAATTAATGTTTATAATATGACCGCTACAGTTATTTTCTCCAATAAGGAAAAATTTACTTCTTGTTGCGTTTGGGATGAATTTAATAACGGTCGTGGATGTAACGAAATAAGTAGTTGTATATATAAAGTACTAAATAATCTGGTGACAGAATACCCAACTGTTGAAAATATAGTTATGTGGAGTGATTCGTGCGTTGCCCAGAATAAAAATCAAATGATATCCACGGCAATTTTAAAATTTATGTCGGACCACTTACAGATCGAAAGTATTGTTCAAAAATTTTCTGAGCCTGGACATTCACAAATCCAAGAGGTCGATTGCGTTCACAGTGCCTTAGATAAATATCTGAAACCTTTGGAAATTCACAGTATTTTGTAACATAAAACTTAAAATTATTGAAATGCAATTCTCAGATTTTAAGAATTTTTCCAGGATATCCAACCAATTAAATTTTTCTATTGTTCCATTTACTAAAATAAAACTTATTCAATATATCAAAACTAACTTTTTTCAAATATCATATAAAAACTCAATCTTGCAGCCCAATTTCCAATTAGCAAAAATATTAAAAAAAGGTTGTCGAAACCAATTATCAGCAACGGTAAATATTTTCAAAATAGAGTTAGATATTATTAAAAAGAAAGAAAGAAAGAGTTAAAAATTAAAAAAATTTCCGATCTAAAGTTGTTATTCAATTTTATATCTGAAATAGACAAAAATTATTATCTGAGCCAGATAAATTAATCTTAATTTAGTGCTTTTGTTAACTTTGTTATAATAATTTGAATATATTTAGTATTTACTTTGAAAATAGTTTTTATTTTTGGTTTTATCAAATGAATATATCGTTTTTTTTACAAAAATTTCAATTGTGTTTTAATTCTTTGTTAATGTCGTTTTGCTCTACGTGTATGTATTTGCAACGAAATTTGTTTAAGATGGCGTATGGAGCAAACAGGATTTTTATTAACTTTAGAAAATATCCCGTTATAAATGCCGTCGAGAAATAAAAAACATTTCGGCAGAATCATCTTTTCAAAACAAATATATGGTGTAAAAATTTCAAAATTCTATCGTATAGTTTTTTAAAAAATTATGTTTAAACTTCAAGATCGATTTTCTCAAAAAACACTTTTGGCATATAGAGCACATTAACTCCCGCACGACGATATGTATATATATATTAAATTTTTTAATTTGGTAATACATAGTTCCAGCAATATACGTTCGATATATCGATATTTTTGAAATAATATATAGCGATACTCTTAAAAAATGTCGATTTGATATATATCGATATATTTTTTCAACTTGCCCATCCCTCATAGGGTTTTTAAGGTAATATTCGCTTTTGAATACAATTTTAACGATTTATGATTAAAACAGATTTGCAATGTTGTTTAAAATGTTTATGAATACGGTTGTTACTATTCATTACTCTTAAATGGTTTGTTCTTGAAGAGTTACTGTTACATAATTTTAAAACTTTTATGACAAACCTATATATAAAAAATTGTAAAGCTTTTTTATAAAAACTTTTTCAATCTGGTACCCACCCCCGAAAGTAACATCTGTAGGCCTTAATAGCCTTGGTTGAGGGCTTTCGAAATCATTTATCCGATTTTATAAACACCCAAATTTACAGATTTTATTGAACCAACGACTTTTTGGAAAATTTTTGACTTTAATACAGAATGCTCCCTAAACTGTTAATTTACCGAAAGTGACAGCTGGTGGCCTTAATAGCCCTGGTTGAGGGCTTTCGAAATCATTTATCAGATTTTATAAACACCCAAATTTACAGATTTTATTCAACCAACAACTTTTTGGAATATTTTTGAATTTTTTAAGCCGCAAAATTTTAAGATTTGTTTCATATTTTTTATTAATTTCTTGATTTTGTGTGAATAATATAGCATTCGTAATGTTTTCTGATATATTTTTGTTTGTATTGTTATTGTTTGTCACGCACGTGTTGTTTTTTTTTTCAAAACAATAACAATAGCACGTGTTCAACACAAAAAAATATTGTTTTTGCGGTTGATTTTGAAATATTCAGCCATGTCACAGAGTACAATTCCGTTCGGAAAAGGAATTCATTCCGTATTTTGGTGCTTCAGAAAATGACGAAAAAATGTTTCGGAATGAAACCATTTTTGTTTTCATGAACGGTATGCGAGTTGTCTGTATCTGAAAGGCCATAAAACTATCAATATACACTTTCCATCAACAAACAAATATGGTTTCTTCAATTCCGAACGAAATCATTCCGAACGGAATTGTACTCTGTAACATGGCCCATTGATTTGTTCACACGCGTCAAACAGCACAGAATTTTTTTTCTTATAAAAAACAGTAAGGGCCTTCATGATATCGCTTAAAATTGCCATTTGTGCAAATGGGTAAACTTGCGAGAATCGTTTCATGAAGATCCTTTTTATTATACCCTCCACCACAATTAGTTGTGAAGAAACTTAATAGTTTGTCATTCCGTGTGAAACTTTTTTATTATTCATCTCAGACCCCATAAAGTATATATATTCTGGGTCCTTGAGTAATTCTAAGTCGATTTAGCCATGTCCGTCTGTTGAAAACACGCTCACTTTCGAACAACTCAAAAGAAATGAACAAACTTGGTGCCAAATTGCTTGTAGTTATCCTAAGCAGTTTGGGATTGAAATCCAGCAAAATCGGTTCTGTAGGACCAGAGCTATGAATCAAAATGTGGAACCACCACCTAAAAAAATTGATAATTTTGTCACAAAAAATAACATAAAGGTGGAACAAGGCACGGAATGAGATAAGATTTTGGAAAAATTTGTTTTATTTGACTGGAAATCACGCTGTTAAATTTCGTGAAGGTCCGTCTATAATTTACCCTAAGCCCTAAGATATTTGCAACCGACAAAAAAAAGTGCTTTAGAAATAATATATATGATTTTTAATTAGGCTTAAGTTCATGAAATTTAATTTTTCATTAAATTATTTTTATGAAGAAAGGAATTTTACAACATGAAAATCAATTAAAATTGTTATTGATAATCTTTCATTCTTGACGTGGCTCGGGCTCGAACCCTGGCCGGCAGGTTACCATGACATGTTTCGATCGCAACCACTCGATCTCCTCAGATGGATTTGCCGTCTTACACTCGCAGCCATCGACGACTGCTGACGTCACTAGTCAAACATCAATCCTTAAACCAAATTGTATTTTAACATTTGGTAGATCGAAATTTGCTTTCCTGAATGATTATCCATTTTAATTGATTTTACATGTTTTTTCCTTTACTTCTGTTTTTTTCGTACTTTCGTCAAGAATTTTTCTTGAAGTCCAAGTACATTTTTTTTTTTTTTTTTTTTTTTTTTTTTGATGTTTGACTAGTGACGTCAGCAGTCGTCGATGGCTGCGAGTGTAAGACGGCAAATCCATCTGAGGAGATCGAGTGGTTGCGATCGAAACATGTCATGGTAACCTGCCAGCCAGGGTTCGAGCCCGAGCCACGTCAAGAATGAAAGATTATCAATAACAATTTTAATTGATTTTCATGTTGTAAAATTCCTTTCTTCATAAAAATAATTTAATAAAAATTAAATTTCATGAACTTAAGCCTAATTAAAAATATTAAAAATTTGGATTAAAAACCATAAATAGTTCAACAAAATAACCACAATACTAATTATTGTTAAAGCTAAGGCACGAGCTCTATGTGTACATTTGTCCCTCAAGTTGTGCTAAAAAAGGTCAACAGAAAAGAGAAAGACAAAGTGAAAAAAAAAAAAAAAAAAAAAAAAAATGTACTTGGACTTCAAGAAAAATTCTTGACGAAAGTACGAAAAAAACAGAAGTAAAGGAAAAAACATGTAAAATCAATTAAAATGGATAATCATTCAGGAAAGCAAATTTCGATCTACCAAATGTTAAAATACAATTTGGTTTAAGGACTGATGTTTGACTAGTGACGTCAGCAGTCGTCGATGGCTGCGAGTGTAAGACGGCAAATCCATCTGAGGAGATCGAGTGGTTGCGATCGAAACATGTCATGGTAACCTGCCGGCCAGGGTTCGAGCCCGAGCCACGTCAAGAATGAAAGATTATCAATAAAAATTTTAATTGATTTTCATATTGTAAAATTCCTTTCTTCATAAAAATAATTTAATAAAAATTAAATTTCATGAACTTAAGCCTAATTAAAAATATTAAAAATTTGGATTAAAAACCATAAATAGTTCAACAAAATAACCACAATACTAATTATTGTTAAAGCTAAGGCACGAGCTCTATGTGTACATTTGTCCCTCAAGTTGTGCTAAAAAAGGTCAACAGAAAAGAGAAAGACAAAGTGAAAAAAAACAAAAAAAAAAAATAAAAAAAATGTACTTGGACTTCAAGAAAAATTCTTGACGAAAGTACGAAAAAAACAGAAGTAAAGGAAAAAACATGTAAAATCAATTAAAATGGATAATCATTCAGGAAAGCAAATTTCGATCTACCAAATGTTAAAATACAATTTGGTTTAAGGATTGATGTTTGACTAGTGACGTCAGCAGTCGTCGATGGCTGCGAGTGTAAGACGGCAAATCCATCTGAGGAGATCGAGTGGTTGCGATCGAAACATGTCATGGTAACCTGCCGGCCAGGGTTCGAGCCCGAGCCACGTCAAGAATGAAAGATTATCAATAACAATTTTAATTGATTTTAATGTTGTAAAATTCCTTTCTTCATAAAAATAATTTAATGAAAATTAAATTTCATGAACTTAAGCCTAATTAAAAATATTAAAAATTTGGATTAAAAACCATAAATAGTTCAACAAAATAACCACAATACGAATTCTCATACAATTTTTGACAGCTCATTTACGAGGGCGTAAGAATGCACAGTTTGCACAGATTACGAGACTTCTAAACGATATTATTAGGACCCTTATGCTATGTTCATACGACGTTATGAACCATTCGTTTCGCTCTTTGAAACTACCCTACAAGAACAATGACAGTCATTTGATGCATCATCTGATGGGCATTGCTGATGGGTTGATACATCAGAAGTTTCTATCATTTTATTAAGGGCAATATGAAAAAACTGATGTAAACATTCGTGTACGTGTGATTTTGCTTCTCTCTCATACTGGCGAACTTCGTAAACTAGTGAAACATATGTCTGAACTGCTCACTCCACAGTATTTCAGTTATCAGTACTGATGTAAATATCGTCAGACCTGAGTAATCAGTACTGATGTAAATATCGTCATACCTGTCTATTCAGTACTGATGTAAATGTCATCATATCTGACTAATCAATACTGATGTAAATATCGTCATACCTGACTAATCAGTACTGATGTAAATGTCATCATACCTGGGGGGTTACCGTGTATTTCGATTCGAAAGAAATCATTTACGGATTCGAACAATTTGTACTGTGTATTACGATTTTCGTAATCGTTCGAAACGATGACAGAGGTTGTATTTTTCAAAAAATGGGAAATTTGATTAACAATTTTTGTTCGTAATAGAGAGTGGCTTTTAAGAAAGTGATTTTTTGTTTTCAATAAAGTATGAAAAACGTCCGTTTATTCGAAAGAAATATAACGAAAATCGTAATACACAGTACAAATTGTTCGAATCCGTAAATGATTTCTTTCGAATCGAAATACGCGGTAACCCCCCTGACTAATCAGTACTGATGTAAAAACCAATCATAGCTGACTGGTACATCATTAAAAAAAATTGTTTTTAATTTTTTTTAAATAAATATTTTAAAAATTTAATTAAAAATATAAAAGTAACATAAATTCAAAATTTTTCATTTTTTGGTTTTATTCTTTTGAGAATAAATTTTTTTGTTTTTGCCTATGGTGGCTTTTTTCTACTGCTTTTTTTAGGCCCCTCTCAAACTCAGTATAAGACTGCTTCGGAAAGACATTTGAAATTAAAAAAGTAAAATGAAGCAAGTACTTAGGTTATAATTTATTCATTGGAAGGCAAAAATGGTAACTTACCTCTCAAAATGGTATTAAACAGCGTCAAGTTTTCCAGCGCTCTCTTCTCCCACCGCCCTTTTTTTTTTTTTTTTTTTTTTTTTTTATTTTATTTATTTATTTCAATATACGTTATAAAAAGGTAAAGTTGTCTCGCGCCTAATATTGGCTTTGTGAGACGAGTTGGCAAAAAATTAATTTCAGTTATAGAAATTATAACATTACAAATTAGAAATTATAAAAATACAATTAAAGAAACTTTAAAGTATAAAAAAAAGAAAAAAGCAAAGAGAAAAAAAAAAATAAAAAACTATTCAAGAAGCATTTCAATATTATTAAGTAGATAACTTTTTAAACTTTTCTTAAAAACTGATAATCGATTGCAGTTTTTAATGTTTTCTGGCAAATTATTAAACTTTAAGCTACCAGCATATTCTATTCTTTGTTTAGTTTTTTCAAGTCTACATCTAGCTATCCAAAGATTTCCACCACTTCTTGTGTTAAAACTATTTTGTCTGATATTAAACTTAATTGCTCGATATCCAATGTTATTCAAAGATTTGTAAACGTAATATAAAAGTTGTTTAACATATAGACCATATATTGGCAAAACTGTTTTTGCAAAATCTTTATATAACGATAATGTATTGTGTCTTATGTTTAAATTAAAAACACATTTCAATATTTTGTTTTGAGATGTTTGTAACGATTTTAACTCGCAAGTCTTTTTGTAACCATAGATAATTGCGAGATACTCAAGTCTACTGTGTATGATTGATTGATATATCAACATTTTTGTCTTAGTGGCCAATTTTCTTTTTAGCTTAAATAATATACCACAAGCTGAAGCTATATTTGCTTTTAAGTATTTAATATGACCATCCCATGACAGATTGCTTTTCAACATTACTCCCAAATATTTAATTTCTACTTCTTCATTTATAACTTTACCATCAACGAGAATAGAAAAATTGTTGTTTAAAGCTGGGGAATAAGGTCGAAAACGTATTAACTTGGTTTTGTTTGGATTTAAAATCAATCTGTTTAATCTCGCGAACTCAAATAAAAGTGCCGAGTCTCTTTCCATTTGAATTTTGAGTACTAAGTCCTGCTTATATGGATAAAAAAGAGATATGTCATCAGCAAACATTACAATTTTTCCATTTAGTCCTATATTATTTAAATCATTAAGGTAGATCATAAACAGCAAGGGTCCTAAAACACTTCCCTGTGGTACTCCATAATTTACAGGAATTATATCACTTTTTTCTCCCCCAATTTCAACATACTGTGATCTTTTTATTAAGAAACTTTCAATTAGTTTAAGTTCAGAACCAATAATACCATAGTACGATAACTTTTCCAACAAGATTTTGTGATCCACCAGATCAAAAGCTTTACTAAAATCATAGAATACTCCTGCAACTCCATTAAATCCATTATCCAGCCCTGTACATATTGTATTTACTACATCAACAAGAGCTTCATCTGTTCCACTTCCTTTTACAAAACCATACTGATTTTTGTGTAACAAAGATTCACGTTCTAAATATGCACTTAACTGCGAATGAATTATTTTTTCAAATATTTTATCAATTGTTGAAAGAAGCGCTATTGGCCTATACTTTTCAACCGTGTTTGCGTGTACCTCCTTCGGGATAGGCACAACTTTGTGTACCTTTAAAACATCCGGATATATGGATGTATTTATCATACTATTAAAAATATAGGATATAAAAGGTGAAACTGCTTGATAACAATATTTTAATAGTTTCGATGAAATATGGTCCTGGCCGCTACTGTACGTTGGTTTTAAACCTAATATTATATTTTCAACATCATGTGTTGAAACTTTGTTTAACGAAAAGCAGATTGGATGTCGTCTTAACGTTCTTAAGTTATTACAGTTATCATTAGAGTATTTAACAATTTCATTTTTTAAATCATCTAAAATTTTTGTAAAGTAATTATTAAAAGTGTTGGCTTTAACTTTGTTATTTTCTACGCATAGTCCTTTTGAATCAATAATATTAATAATTTTCTTCTGAGAACGACCGGTTTCATTGTTTAAAAATTTCCAACATTTCTTTAAATCGCCATTAAAGCTCAATATTTTATTCTCATAATAGTAGTTTATAGATTCTTTCATAGATTTATTTATAATTTTACTTATCCTCTTTAAGCAATATAAAGTTCCATTGTCATCTTTATTCTTTCTCCTCTTTTTTAATAGTTTTTTCTTTGTTTCAATTAAAGACCACAAATTTTTGTTTATCCACGGAGCTATATCTGCCTTTTTACTTTTATGTTGACTTGATGAAGTTGAGCTCCTAAAACTAGCCTCATTTAAAACTCTTATAAAATTGGATGTCAATTCCGACGGGTTATTAGAGTAAGGTAATAATGGTAGATTTTGGTCTAAATAAGTTTTAACATTTTCAAGGTTACAAACAACTTTACTCGTTTCATAATAATTATTAAATTCCGTATTATACTTTAATTTGCAGCAAATAATGTTATGATCCGACAAACTACACTCCACTGAGTCAATAGCAATGTTTTCAGCAAGATTACTATAAACATGATCAATGCACGAAGTACTTTGCGGTCTAGTTATTAAGTTATGACAACATTTCAAATTGTAGAAATTAAACAAATTTGTTAAATCATTTTGTTGTTGTATTGAAATTAAATCAATATTCGAATCACCAACTACGACCGATGGATTTCTTGCAAATTTATCTAATTCATTTTCCAGAATTTCAAAAAAGTCTTCATTTTTACACTTCTGAGATCGATAGAAACTCAGAAGTTCTAACGGTTTCTTATTGAATTTTAAATTATTTATTTTGAGCTGTATAATTTCAACATAATTTTGGCTCTCAATGCAATTTACGGTGTATTGTAAATGTTCACTTAAAAATATCGAAGTTCCACCATACCCATCATTTCTACTACAGTGAACACAATTAAAGTGTGGAATTTCATACATCTGAGAAGAATTTTTGTCGAACCAAGTCTCTTGAATAGCAATTATGTCTGGTAATCTTGAAAAGTTTGAAAGTAAGGTTTTAAATTTATTAAATTTATTAAGTGAAGAAATGCTTCTTAAATTTACAGATAAAATATTTAAATATTTATAATTAATAGCTTTTAAATAATTATCAAAAGAGTTTAAACTTTTAAAATAATTGTTTTTATCTATCATAAATAAAAGATAAAAGAATTAAAAACAAATAAAAAACAAATAATTAAAAGCAACAAAATTATTGATGTAATGGAGACATAAAATCAACTTGTCCCTCATCATCACTACATACTAATTGCGGTATAGCAGCATTATTTAGAGATTTTCGCATTATTGGTTTGTTTGTACTCGCTTCCAACAGAATGTTGTCTACATCATCTTCATTTCTAATTAATCGGGGACGAGAAATAGCACTTTTTCTGGCAAAAATACGGCCATGATTTGGGTAAACTGTAGCATAACCAACTGATTTTAAAGTTTTTGCATAGCTAAGTAACGACATGGTTTCTTTGCTTAGCAGGTCATTAACAAAAACTCTATTTTCATCATCTTTTTTTAATTCTGCTTTAACAGCCATAAATTTTTCCTTTGATTTTTTGTTTTCGAATTTAACAATAACATTTTTCAGTTTTGATTTTTCGTTTCGTTTTTTTAGGAAGTAAGCGTCATCAATACTATCAGGTGAAATTTCCACCCCATTTTTTTTAGAAAACTTGACCAAAGCTTCAGCTGCCGACTCATTTTCCTTCTGTTCTATGCCAATAACAATGCAATAATTTTTAACTTTCTCATCATTCAACATTTTAACATTACTTTTTAGCTGTTTAATTTCTTCCTTCAGTTGACAATTTTCTTTTTTAACTTCATTTAGTTTTTTATTGTTTTCGCCCAAACCTTTTAATATATCATCATATTGTTTAGATAGAAACGTTATTGAATCTTGAATATGAGACAGCTGATCCAGCTTATTTAACTTTGTTTTTATAAGTAACAATTCTTCTCTTATTATACCATTATCATCGCCTTCGCAAAAATGGCATATATATTCTTCTCTTTCATTTGCCAATAAGAATGCATATTGCCGCTTATCCAGTTTTGTACATTGAGAATGCAAAACTTTTTCACATTTATCACATGCGATGTTATCTTCTGTTTCTTCTTTTATTTCTAATTTACATTGTCCACAAATTATTTTATGATTTTGTATGCTTTTACGGCTTTTACCAGGCATTTTTAATAAGAGAAATTAAATATCATAAACTAATGAATACTTAATATTTTTTTTTTAAATTTTTTGTTATTTAAAAAACAAGTTTTTTAATTTTTTATAATACTTTGTACGGAGCGATCGAAAAAAAAAACACTTTATCCAAATTGATCAAGGAGCTCATCCGTCATTAAAGTACGTATAACTTCGCTGGCGTCTTCTGCCATCCCTTTTGATTTAAAAATACAGTGCACTCGCGATATTATGAACTAATTAAAACAAAGCCAGTTGACTTTTGCAAGATTGTTCATAGGTATTTGCGAATTGCATCTAATTTCTCTTCAAAGACGTTTTTTCCATAAAATAAAAGTTTCTAATATTAAAGTTTGTTTATTTATTGTTCATTGGTTTTAAAAAACTGTTGATTTTTAAAAAATAAAAACAAACTTAAAGCTTTGCGACAAAGCCTGTGATTTTCTTTCGTTCAATCAGTTTACAAACGACACGCTCTATTAAAAATCTCCAGATATTTGCCGTGTCCGCTAACAGTGATCTTTTTGTATGTTTTTTCAAAAAACATTCGGTGCATGCATTTTCCACTTCCAAGTCAAATAAACACATTGTTAGAACATTAAAAAAAAAAACAAATTTATTAGTAATACCTTTTCCTAAATGTTCGAAATTTTCTACAATTTCTGATTTTTTCTTTTTAAAGTTCAAAACGTATGCTTTTTTTAATTCATATTTAAGAACTTTTCACGTTAAAATTATATTTAGAATTCCATGTTAATGTGAGAACTAACTAAAAAGTGTATGTTAAGTTAAACATTTTGATTAACAACTGAAGACAAAATTAAAGCGATAGCTGGGGAAATCCCCAAGTTATAATACAATTGAATAAAAATTTATTTTTATTTAACACTGTGTAGGTAGATAAAAACCGTTTAAAATACAACTATAAGTTGTTCATATTTTAAAGCATTTGCACAAGTTCATATTTTAGAGTAGTCAATGGAAGAAAATAAGTGTTCATATTTTGGGGTGTTTATATATTAGGGGGTTCATATTATCGCGAATGCACTGTAAACGTTTTCTGTAAAAAGAGTTAAGTTTAAATTTTTTACATTTTTAATTTTAAATTTGAATTGCTTTTCTTCAATACTAACCACTTCTTCCAACGTTTTTAAAGGAAGTATAGAGGCGACTTCGTTCAGCCCATTATCAATAGTCTCTCCGGTCATGCGGCACACCGACTGCTCTACCTTCCTTATGGACACCTTACATTCCATAAGGATTTTATTGTGAGCAACAAACTCAGCTTTAGATAAAAGCTGAAAAAAGTTTAGAAATAAGTTAAAGATGTCAAAATTATACATATGTTTGTATATGTATGTACTTACATTTACCTCGCAACGTTCTAATTTGAGAGCAATGCTTTCCTGGTTTGTAACCAGAGCGGCCTGTCCGTTGCTCAGGTATCCCTGATTGGCCAGTATATTGGTTTGCTTTAAGGTAAGAAAATGTGATTAGCACTAAAAAAGAAAGATATTGCATTGAAAATGCATTACTTTATACTTACATTCACTTCGACTTTTTTGAGCCGGTCTTTAACATCTTTCTGGGCTTCTAAAATGGCCTCCTGCCCCTTTAATATTTGTTGCAAAGTTGCAAGTATTTCTGAAATAAAAAAACAATGTTTGGTCAAGTACGGCTTATTAATTTAGTTAATTAATTTCATTTACCTTCGTTTTTTTCTGGCTCCTTCGAGAAGGAATACATCGTTCTAGGCAATACACACTGGTTGGCTTAAAATAGACGCAATGAATATACTAGGTTTACAATAACAATGAATAAAAATTTTAAAATGTATATTTTCCTTACCTTCGATAAGCTGAGAAAGCTCAATTGCTTCTTCAAAAATATTATCTGAAACATCCATGTGTAATTTATTTTTTTATTATATAGCAATTACGGAAATTAATGTATAGTAGTAATAACATCATTATTATATTATTATACAATGATATTATTATTACTATTGTTATTATTATTGTTATTATTATTATTATTGTTATTATTATTACTATTATTATTATTGTTATTATTATTATTGTTATTATTATTGATATTATTATTATTGTTATTATTATTATTGTTATTTTTATTATTGTTATTATTATTATTGTTATTATTATTATTGTTATTATTTTTTTTTTTTTTTTTTTTGATGTGGGAGGTAGGGTTTAAAATGCCTTCGCACTTACAGCGACCGTCGTCAACTGCATCGAGTGGTGTTTCCACTTAAACATTCCCTCCTCATTTTCTCGTGAAGGACTTCTCTTTTTACCCACGTCTGGGTCCATCATGTTCTAAGCAAGCATGATCCTGCTGCTCATCTTCTGCTCGTTGGGACTCGCGTTGCCTCAAAGTATCGCAGTCTTTTTTGCATTCCATTTGTCTCCGCATTCGAGCATTTTTTATTATAATTTTAATTTTTATTATTATTAGTATTATTATTACAATTGCTAATATTTTATTATTATTATTATTATTTAAATTGTTATTATTATTATTGTTATTATTATTATTGTTATTATTATTATCGAGTTTAGTTTGAGTGAGTAATTAAAGTCGTGAAAAAGATTGTGCAGAGAAGGTATGAGAAGAAATTTGCTACCGTTTGGAATACAAAAATACTTAATGAGTATATCTTCCCGTCTAACGCTTATCATTTCAGTACCTAAATCGCTAGCAACGACAATGCCAAGATCCGTTAAGGATTGAAAGGGTTGTTCGAAGTGATTTTCACGTACTTTAAAAACTTGGCAAACGAATTCTTCTGATCCTAAAGTATTTGGTGCGCTACAAATTTTAATGGGTCCTATTTTTTCGCAATAACAAAAACAAACTTTCTCTTTCTTCGGATTTAAAGTAAATTTGCCTAATTTAGAAACGTTTCTTGTGCCTTCTTTGAGCCCCTGTTGTTCATCGAGCCTTAAAAACAACTGTTGCAAAATCTTGTTCGGCTTCTTTACAATTTTCTTCATGTGCTGCATATAATTTTCAAACCTGTATGCTGAAAAAGAATCCAATGGCCCATAGTGCCTAACGCAATCCGCTAAATGCAACAGCCCATGTACATTAAAACTCAATAGCTCATCGAGGTATAAAATACCGAAATAACGAACGCAGTACTCCAACACTTTTTGTGAAATGTCAACCTCCTCTCTGCGCAACATATCACTCGATAAGAGTCTAATACCACAATGCAGCAACAAAAAATGATAAAACTGGTTTTCGGTTATATTCTCCTTTAGAATAAAAATGTCAGTATAGAGCAAAAACTGCCTAAATTCCGTCGACTTCCAATTATGTAATTCATCCAGACTTCTTGGGGTACGGCAAAACTCCGATGGAACGTATTCAGCGACCAAACTTAGCTTTTTGTTAATGCTTTCAATATTCCCTTTATGAATTAAAAGCTTCAACAACTTCTTAGTAAATCCCAAGTCGACAAAGTGCATACAATCTAAAGGAAACTGTGAAACCATTCCAAAACCCGTTTCCTCCAAAATGCTTCTTTTGGCCTTAAACTCTTCTATATGATGAGAAGGACTTAATCTGGAACCAAATGCTGAATCAATTCTTAGAACACCGACTTCTTTAGAAAAACAAACCCTTGTCTCCTTATATGTTCCTACTTGACAACATTTTGGGCAACCATTTTTACTATTATGGAAGACAACACCTGTGACAAAAGCCCTTGCTGGAGAATCGCAAGCAAATAAACGAATTTTAAAACGCAATAACTTCTGTTTGACGCCTACTTTAACACCACTTTCTTGTAGAACCCTCACTTCAGCGCAAAACTCACTCATAAAACTATTTAAACATTTTGGCTTCTTAAATCCGGAGAAACATGCGATTAAAAAGGGATCTACCTGAGGAAAACCTACAACTACTCCAAGAATGGGCCACAGAACTCTATTCGAACTCTTAAAAAGTTTCAGTCCATCGACGCCGACATCAATTGAAACTTCTTGTTCTCCATCCAAGTAATCAAAGGAATGTGAAGAAAAACATTTCTGAATACCTAGGTATAAAAACTCTCCTACAGGTATATTACCAATATTTATCTTCTCCCTCGTACTTGTACTCAAAACAGTTTTAGCTGACAGTGGTAAATCTTCGATTCCTATTCTTTTTAGGGCCATTATTACAACTTGAAGTTAGCTAAAGTTATAATAATGGCCCTTAAAGTACTATAGTTTGCCAAACATGCTGTTCATACGATTCATTCTTGTTTCATTTTGACAATTTTTTTGTGTTGTTAGTGTGATTTTTTTTAAAATAGATTAAAAAAAAGTAAATAAAACTTAAACATATATTATTTAACACTTATTAATATTATTATGTTATAATTTTCACTTCATTTTATTAAACATCAATTTTTATTTTGTTTTTTTCTTTGTTTTGATTTTTTTTGACAGCTAGTTCAGATAAACTAACGATAAATGTTATCAAAATTGGAGATGATAGAACATTTTCCTGTTTCGCAGCCTGTTTCAAAATGAAACGACCTGTTTCACTCTAAAAATTTTGTATGGGGAAACAAGTCGTTTCAATCATGTTTGGAGCGCGAAACAGGAATAAGAGAGCGAAACACGAATATTGCTGTCCGTGTGAACATGGTATTAGTAAACAAAATGAATCAGCTGATTTTATAATTGGAGATGTGTGCTGTATTTTATTAACATTATCGATAAATAGTCAACAGCTTCATAATACTCTTACAAAACACCAATTTAACTTATAATTGATGTTGTCTTTGATAAGAATTGTTGCTGCCTTATAATTGCCGTTGTTATTGCCGACGCCAAATAGAATAAGGGTGAATGTTTGTCTACAGTATCACTACAATTGTTCGGTATTTTTTAACGAAGAACAGAACAATTAATAATGTTCGGCTCTTTTCTCTAAATAGTTACGAACGGTATTAAGGGTTGTGTTTGTCTACACAATCACAGAAAAAATAAATATCATTCTTGGGAGTGTGAGCCGAACGCTAAATGGTGTACTGTTTATTTTCGAACACTGTTTAATATGTACACTGTTCTATAATACTTCTTGTTTTACATTAATAAAGAAATGAAAAAACAAAAAATTATAGCAACGACCGCAGCACGAACAGCTTGTGTTTGCATTGTGTATATGTTTTGTTTTAGTAAAATTATTTTGCTGGCTTTATGTTTTTGTAAAAAAATTTTATTTAATTTTATTAATAATTAGTATTGTGGTTATTTTGTTGAACTATTTATGGTTTTTAATCCAAATTTTTAATACTAGATGACCCGTGCGAATATTTCGCACCGTAATTTTTATCAATGAAAATATTAATTTTTCAATTTCTAATTATTTTTCGTCATTAGTGTTAGAAATAAGCTTTAAAATGAGATATCATTCATTAAATTTGATGAGGTGGTATGGGAGATATTTGCAACCGACAAAAAAAAGTGCTTTAGAAATAATATATATGATTTTTAATTAGGCTTAAGTTCATGAAATTTAATTTTTCATTAAATTATTTTTATGAAGAAAGGAATTTTACAACATGACAATTAATTAAAATTGTTATTGATAATCTTTCATTTTTGACGTGGCTGGGGCTCGAACCCCGGCCGGCAGGTTACCATGACATGTTTCGATTGCAACCACTCAATCTCCTCAGATGGATTTGCCGTCTTACACTCGCAGCCATCGAAGACTGCTGACGTCAATAGTCAAACATCAATCCTTAAACCAAATTGTATTCTAACATTTGGTAGATCGAAATTTGCTTTCCTGAATGATTATCCATTTTAATTGATTTTACATGTTTTTTCCTTACTTCTGTTTTTTCGTACTTTTGTCAAGAATTTTTCTTGAAGTCCAAGTACATTTTTTGTTTTTTCATTTTGTCTTTTTCTTTTCTGTTGACCTTTTTCAGCACAACTTGAAGGACAAATTGTAGTGTACCTCATAAGTTGCCACCGCTTACCCTTAAACTACTCTTAAATCTATATATACCAACCTAAATAGAGTAGGGTAATTATGCAAGATCAAATAACGGCATTTACCAATCGACATACATTGATTGGAATGAAAGTTAATTGGGGTATGAGTATGATAAAAACAAACACACAATTCTACTCAATAAGAATTGTAAATTGAGTAACAAATAGGAATGAGTGTAATCACAAATGTTCCTATTGGTCAAAACAATTGTAATCAGGGTAATTATGCATATGTCCATAATATCGACAAAGACAACTAGAACTTTAACGATAAGTAGAATACGTAAGAAAGGCTAAGTTAAAAATGCATGTTAAGTATTTAAGTGCATGTAAATCAAAAATAAAACAGACTTGAAATTACAATACTAAATCGGCAACAACCTGCCTTGTGTTTAATTGAAAGCCTCACCAATAATTCGGCAGTTCTTTTGAACGCCGTAAT
The DNA here is from genome assembly GCA_930367215.1 of Pollenia angustigena. Lineage (NCBI taxonomy): Eukaryota > Metazoa > Arthropoda > Insecta > Diptera > Polleniidae > Pollenia > Pollenia angustigena. The sequence continues at coordinate 177,776,646 of OV884057.1, read as the reverse complement.
TAACAGCTGAAACCCTGACAGCTATTTAAAATAACCAAGGGCTATAGGGAATTATACAAACATACACACAATACATTACATAGCGATCCTACAGATCCTCACGCATTACATGGCGATCCTGCGGACTACGAACTAACCCTGCCAAACTAGCAAATATTAGTGGCGAACTAAAGATCCTGCCAACTCGGACTAAAAGGATAAAATGATGAGTTTCCTTTCAATCATTAAAAGGCCCGAGAAGAAAAAGAAGTCATCAAAGATAAATTCGATAACCAATATACCACATAAATATATCAAAATTTTTAAGTTTAGACAAATCAATAATTGAAGGGATGAATTTCAATTATAAAAAAATAAATCAAATAATTAAAAATGTCACCAACAATAAATATTAATAGACTTTTATACAAGTCTTTGGTTTTTGAATCCTACAATGGACAAACCTAAAAATAATGTAGAAATACAAGAAAATATTATGAGCAATGTAAATGCACAAAATACAGAAGAGTTAGTGCCAGAATATGTTAAAACTATATTAATGATGTACGCAGCATATAGAATTAGTAGATACTTTAAAAAATTATATTTTAAAATATAAAAATATAAAAATATAAATATATAAAAATAATAAAATTTAACACTATTCAGAAATATAATTAACATGATTGTAACCAACATTATTAATGATTTAAAATATATACTTATATAAGATAAAATTCTAAAACTTAAATTAGAAATTGAGGTATAAATTTTTTTTTAATAAATAACAAATTTTGTATTAATGGAAGAAAGTCTAACAAAACTTAAAGACATATTAAAGAATTTAAAGAAAAGTCCAGGAAGGACATATTCGGAAAAAACAATAAATCTTAGACTAGAGGATATACGAATTATAACAGAAGAATTTGAGTTAGCACAACTAGAAGAAAAAGACGAAAAGAAAATAGCAGTACTCAGATTAGAGTTTAGCAATATAATTAAGAAAATCAAAGAATACTTAGTCAAAGGCATTAAAAACCCATTAGAGACAGAACCATCAGAAATAGGAAATACAATGGCAGCATTTAGTTTAGAAACAGTGTCTAAAGCACTCCCACTTTTTGCTGGAAACTTTGAAGAACTGGAAAGTTTCTTAATAACAGCAGAACTCATTGAGAAAACTCTTGCTGAAACAGCAAAACAAGATTTCCTACAATATGTTTACCACGCCAAATTAACCTCAGGGGTAAGAACAGCGATAGGTAGTTATACGAAACCCGAAAACTTCAATAGTTTAAAAACACAATTACAACAAAGGTACAGAAGTACAAAGACCATTCCAGAATTACAGTCCAAACTAAGCAATATTTACCAAGGCAAAACGTCTGTCAATGCATTCAGAGAAAGAATATTAACTGTAATAGACAACCTGAACAAGTTAGGAATAGAAGAACTTAGTAGTGACGCTACAGAGGCGGAGAAAAATGTCATTATCAGATTAAACTCAAAGCTTGCTCTAGATTCATTTAAGAGAGGGATTAATGATAATTTAAAGACGGCAATTTTTGCAGCTCGTCCAAAAACTTTACAAGACGCCGTAGAACTTGCGCTAGAACTTGAAAATGAAAATAAAATAACTACTAACTCAGTACAGTATATACAAAAACAACATCGTAATAACATTAATAACAGGAAAAACTATAACTTCCCAAACCGTAGTACTAACGACTACAACTCAAACAATAATAGGAACAACAGAAATTTTAACAACTACACTAGGAATAACAATAATTTCCAAAACAGTGGAAATAACAATTCCAATAGGACCAACAACAACAGACGTAATGTACATATAGTACAAGACGAGGGAAACGAGGAAGGCTCGGAATACAGGGATATTCCGGACAGCCAAAATTAAGAGTATTTAAAGTTTCTAATAATAACACAAATTATATAATCGCTAAATATAAAAATGAAAATTTAACATTTCTTGTCGACACAGGTGCCGACATATCATTATGTCGAACTAAAACAATTTTTGATGATGAGCCACTAAATATAAATAATAAATGCAAATTAACGGGCATTACTAAAGAAGAAATACATTCATTAGGAACAAGTGAACTTGAATTTTCCCTAGCAGACCAAACATGCAGATTCAAATTTCATCTAGTAGATGACAATTTTCCAATAGAGACGGACGGAATAATAGGAAGAGACTTTTTAAGATAATACTTATGCAAAATAGACTACGATACATTTACAATTTCTTTGTTCACCAATAATGAAACTATAATTCTCCCTATGCAAACAAAAGCATTTGACTCATTAAAAATAACTATACCCCCACGAACAGAAATTATACAACCATTAAAATTAAACCTCACTGAAGATTGCGTAATACTTAATAATGAATTAAAAAGCGGTATTTTTTTAAGTAATTCAATAGCACCAAAAAACACATATTAAAATTTTAAACACAACAAATGAGACACAAATTTTACAGGGCATTAAACTGCACACTGACCCACTTAAGAATTATGACATATTAAGTTACACAAATGTAAACAATGACGAACGTTTTCAACAAATTCTAAATGACTTGCAATTAAATGAAACTTATGAGTATGCAAAATCAGAATTAATAAACATATTCAAAAGATATCAAAATGTATTTCATTTAGAGAATAAAAATTGACTGTAAACAATTTTTATAAACAAAACATTACAACTTCAGATAAAACTCCGGTGTATATAAAAAACTACAGACTACCCCACACACACACTCGGACATAATAAATGAACAAGTACAAAGTATGCTAAATGACGATATAATAGAACCATCGGTTAGCCCCTACAATACTCCACTTCTTTTGGTACCCAAAAAGAATACGGAAGACAAACGAAAATGGAGACTTGTAGTGAACTTTAGAAAGTTAAATGACAAAATAGTTAATGACAAACTTCCACTAACTAGGTTAGAGGATATTTTTGACAAACTAGGAAGAGCAAAATGGTTTTCGACTCTTGATATTACTAGTTCATTTCACCAAATTCAATTGGAAAAAGACTCAAGACCACTTACAGCTTTTTCTACACAACAGGGACACTACCAATTTAAAAGACTACCATTTGGACTTAAAATTTCATCAAACAGTTTTCAGAGAATGCTTACAATAGCACTTTCAGGACTTGATTCAGGAGCTTTTCTCTATGTCGATGACATAATTGTATACGGATGTAGTCTGAACCATCACAATCAAAATCTTGTCAAAGTTTTAGACAGACTTCAGCGATACAATTTAAAACTGAATCCAAAGAAATGTTGTTTTTTAAGACCAGAAGTAGTATACTTAGGACACTTAATAACAAAGGACGGCGTAAAAACAGATCCAGCTAAATATGAAGTTATAAAGAATTACCCAATACCCAAAAACGCAGATGAAGTTAGACGTTTCGTTGCATTCTGCAACTACTATAGAAAATTCATACCGAATTTTGCGGACATTGCAAAACAGTTAAACATGTTATTAAGAAAAACAGTAAAATTTTTATGGACAGATGAATGCCAAATTGCTTTTGATACTCTAAAAGAAAAATTAATGAACCCACCATTCTTACAGTACCCAAATTTTGACAAACCTTTTATTTTGACGACTGACGCCTCGAACTACGCACTAGGAGCAGTCCTATCACAAGGTGAAATTGGCAAAGACTTACCAATTTCCTACGCAAGTAAATCTCTTCAAAAGCATGATATGAATAAACCAATCATTGAAAAAGAATTGCTCGCAATTCACTGGGGAATAAATTTTTTCAAACCATATTTATACGGTCGAAAATTCGTAGTAGTAACCGACCATAGACCATTGATATCACTATTCTCACATAAAAATCCATCATCAAAAATGACAAGAATTAGACTAGATTTAAGCGATTATGACTTCACGATAATTTATAAGAAAGGGAAAATCAACACTAATGCGGATGCATTATCAAGAATAGAAATAAACTCAGACGTACTAAAACAAATGATACCGTTGGAAATTGATGAAAATGAAAAGAAAATACTAATAACCACAAGGGCGATGACAAAGAAAAATGAAAATACAAATAAAGAGGCAAATAAGAATAATGAAGATAGAGAAATAAATATGAATACAGAGCGCGCGAATGGAAGTAATATGGGAAGATGTATCTCTCAGGAGTCTGATCAACTTCTAATATGGGAATGCACATCCATAAATGATATTAAAAATATGAAGAAATTGCAATTTAATAAATTTGAAAATATAGAAGAAGTCGACATAAAAATTGAAGATAATATTGTGCACATGGGACGTGATGATAATTCATCGAAACAAGATTCGATTATGAAGAAATCACGTACCCAAAATAATAATTATATCAATAAAGGATGTAATGATAATTCATCGAAACAAGATTCGAATATGAAGAAGTTACATGCCCAAAACGTACAAAATGAAAGTAACATGCATGCAAGATTCGGCGATAACTCAGCGAAACTAGATTCGATTCTGAGGAAACTGATATCTAAGATGAAGAAAGAAAATATAAAAGAATTAGCTATAGCAAAGAAGGATAAAATATTTAAAATGTATACAATGAAAGATTTAAAAGAAGCATATACAAAGATAAGAATAAACAACAAAAGTCCTCAATTAAAAATATTAATTTACAATGCCCCAACAAGAATAACAGATGACATACTGAAATATAAACTCATCGATGAATTCCACAATGCCACACACGCAGGCTACTTAGGAATAAGAAAAACAATAATTAAATTGAAACAGCGGTACATTTGGAAAAACATGAATAAGATGGTAAAGCAATTCGTAAAGTACTGTGACAAGTGTAACATAAACAAACAAACCAAACACATTAAAGAACCACTTACAGTAACAGACACCCCAAGCAACAGTTTTGAGACAATATCAATTGATACTGTAGGGCCCCTACGTATTTCAAACGGATACAGATACATATTGACTATGCAGTGCGAGCTAACAAAATTCGTTGTTGCTCACCCAATGTCAACAAAAGACGCACTTACAACTGCCAAAACATTAGTAGAACAAATAATTTTAAAATATGGAAAATTTAAAGTGCTCAAATCAGACAACGGGACAGAATTTAAAAACGAACTTATGCATAACATATGTTCACTACTCGGTATCAAACAAACTTTTTCAACCCCTTACCACCATGAAACAATGGTTGCGGTAGAAAGAAATCACAGGGTTCTCAATGAATTCTTGCTGACAACAGCAAATGATTACGAATGGGACAAGTGGATAAATTACTTTACTTTTGCCTACAACACGGCACCACACATAGACACTGGTTACACACCATTTGAGTTAGTATATGGTAAATTACCATGCTTACCATCAGAATTTAAAAACAGTGAAGGAGGTTAAATATATAACTATGAAGATTATGCAAAAGAACTTAAGCAAAAGTTACAATATTCTTTAAATAGAGCTAAGGAGCTTACAACTAGGATAAAAGAAAAAAGAAATTTAGAAGATAGATATAGTAATAGGTTTAATCTAAATATAGGAGATTTAGTTTTAATAAAGGTAGAAAATAGGAAAAAGAATCAAAGCCCGTACAAAGGTCCATATAAAATAATAAGACAAAACGGTGTAAATACTATAATAGACTACCACGGAATTGAAAAAGAATTCCATAATAATCAATTAAAACCATATATAGACTTAAGAAACAATTATTAAATACACAATATACATTTAAAATTATAAGAATACTATGTTTAGAATTATAAAAATATTAAATAATACATTAAGAATTACTATAACGTATTTAATAAAAAATTGTAAAACTATATTAAGAATTATTTTGTAAAACTATAACATATGTAAATAGAAATTAAGAACTTTTTTACAAATATTGTCGGTACTATGAATATATCAAGAAAAATCAATCCCCTAATTTTTCTCTTAGCGGTGAGGGTGTAGTGTACCTCATAAGTTGTCACCGCTTACCCTTAAACTACTCTTAAATCTATATATACCAACCTAAATAGAGTAGGGTAATTATGCAAGATCAAATAACGGCATTTACCAATCGACATACATTGATTGGAATGAAAGTTAATTGGGGTATGAGTATGATAAAAACAAACACACAATTCTACTCAATAAGAATTGTAAATTGAGTGACAAATAGGAATGAGTGTAATCACAAATGTTCCTATTGGTCAAAACAATTGTAATCAGGGTAATTATGCATATGTCCATAATATCGACAAAGACAACTAGAACTTTAACCACAGACATAAGACTTTAACGATAAGTAGAATACGTAAGAAAGGCTAAGTTAAAAATTCATGTTTAGTATTTAAGTGCATGTAAATCAAAAATAAAACAGACTTGAAATTACAATACTAATGCCCGTAATTTCTACAAAAAGAAATCTTGCTGCGTATAAAAATCTATGGTGTAAAAGATGCCATATTTTAAAAGAAAACTGAAGGTTAAAACACGTAGGCCAAATAAAGGTTGAAAAAGATAAAGATAACTGTTAGGTTCGAGCACGACTAGCTTTCTTATTGTAGAAATTACGGGTGTTAATCGGCAACAACCTGCCTTGTGTTTAATTGAAAGCCTCACCAATAATTCAGCAGTTCTTTTGAACGCCTTAATTAACAGCCTTAATTAACAGCTATTTAAAATAACCAAGGGCTATAGGGAATTATACAAACATACACACAATACATTACATAGCGATCCTACAGATCCTCACGCATTACAAAATGTACACATAGAGCTCGTGCCTTAGCTTTTTAACAATAATTAGTATTGTGGTTATTTTGTTGAACTATTTATGGTTTTTAATCCAAATTTTTAATATTTTTAATTAGGCTTGAGTTCATGAAATTTAATTTTTCATTAAATTATTTTTATGAAGAAAGGAATTTTACAACATGAAAATTAATTAAAATTGTTATTGGTAATCTTTTATTTTAATTTTATTTTTTTTTACCAGCCAAAAGCGACGGCCATTAATGAACCGAACCGAACACAATGCAGTTTGTGGTTTAAAAAAAAAACCGAACGGAATTACTCATCTTTCGAACACAAAAAAATACTGTTTTTATCTAACTCAACAAAAGATGGAATTGTTGAGTTAGATAAAAACAGTATTTTTTTTTTGTGTTCGAAAGATGAGTAACAGGAAACGTTATTTTTTAATGATTTTCTACACAAACACTATTAGCACTTGTGTTTTCCTCATATCTACCGAACCGAACACTAATGCTATGTTCATACGATCATGAAACTAGTTTGCCAAACATACTGTTCATACGATTCATTCCTGTTTCATTTTGACATTTTTTTTGTGTTGTTAGTGCGATTTTTTTTAAATAGATAAAAAAGCAAATAAAACTTAAACATATATTATTTAACACTTTTATTGATATTATTATGTTATAATTATCACTTTATTTTATTAGACATCAATTTTTATTTTGTTTTTTTCTTTGTTTTGCTTTTTTTTGAGAGCTAGTTCAGATAAACTAACGATAAATGTTATCAAAATTGGAGATGATAGTACATTTTTCCTGTTTCGCAGCCTGTTTCAAAATGAAACGACCTGTTTCGCTCACAAAATTTTGTATGGGGAAACAAGTCGTTTCAATCATGTTTGGGGCGCGAAACAGGAATAAGAGAGCGAAACACGAATATTGCTGTCCGTGTGAACATGGTATAAGGAGCGATTTTAAGTGTTTATTTTCGAACACTGGTTTATCAAATTCGATAGCAGTAAATAAATATCGATATATGGGTATTTTACATATCGGCGCAGTGATGGTAACCGTACGGTAATTACCCTTTTTTAGGGTAATTTTGGGCCGCAAAAGGTAGCTAGGTAATTTAAAGAAATTTTTTTTATTGCAACAAAATCATAACTCAAAAAAATCAAACTTGGCAAAATGCAATTAAAGTTTTAAAAATGCACTTTTATATACAGATTTAATTAAACATATTTTACTATAACTTTGGTTCAATTTGAGATATAATATTTATTTTACGTTTAAAGAAGGTATATGAACAATTTTGCTAAAGTAAGTTCAGATTTTTGATTTTTTGAGATATGACTATGTTGCCGTAAAGGAGTGATGTGTAGGTTTAATAATTTTAACTTATGAGAGGTGATTTTTAATTTAAAAATAAGTGAATGTTATAACAAAAAATAAAGAACATAATATTTCTGCATATGTTTTCGTAACACCGATAAGTGCAAATTTTATTTTAAACTTTTTGTTTGTTTAAAAATCAAAAATTCTTAAACATATAAAATAGGCGCAATGTTATAAATTAACTAGTTTTCGGATTATTTTAAGTACGGATCAGGGATTAAATGTGGCTAAGGTTAAGTGTTTGGCTCTTGATTAATCCCTATTTGAAACAAGCGTTCTATACTTGATTTAAGAAAATCCGTACTTATAGCAAGTTTATACTATCTTACAAGTCTTACGTATTCCATAATACTTTGTGAGACGGAAATCTAATGAGTTTTGTTGCGACTGTCAAAAAATTTACAGTTTGTGTTCACACCATCACACAAAGTATAAACACTCACACATGAAATAAAATGCAACCCTGATCTAATGAAAAGTATTAAGATTAAGAAAGTTTTCAAACAACGATGAAGTCGTATGGGATGTCAAACTTTTTTTCATAATACTTGTCATTTTTGTCACACATTTCATTCACGCTATCAAACTTTGTCATATTACTTGAGTTTTTGACATGTATTAATACAAAGTATAATAGTGTTATCTAGCCTTTAGTAATTTGATTTAGTTATAAAACAAAAGACTAAAAAAACGAACAGGTATTGATTAGTTAAAAGCAGGGAAACCATCAGTATGCAATTTTCGGGTTTGGTTTTCCTTGAGCAAACGGCTTATCGAGGCAGAAACAATATATTTATCCGTGTTAGAGCTTTTTATGTATTTCGGCATCTATTATTTAGTGCATATTACCCTTCATATTATTTTTGGCATATTTTAGTAAAATAATCATTTTGCGGCATTTTATAATAAATATTCCACTTTTTGAAACTTTTTTATACTCACTGATTAGTTTAACTGTTAACAAGAGCTTTCGCAGCGAAAGTGAAAAAAATTTTCAAATTCAAACACATGACTTTTTTCTTTTAAATATGAATCTGTATACGCCACCGTGTTGCTTAAATTTCGCCATCTACATTTCATTTTCACTGTTCAAAATTCTCAAATTTTATATATAAACAAAAATTAAGGATAAAGTACCTACATTTGTGCTGATGAGCAGTGTTACCAGAACACTTTTGGCCCCAATTTTCACTTTGAAGTCTACAAAAAATCCCCATTTCAAAACAAAAATCCTCAATTTTTGAACTTATTATAGTGGGGAATGTAAGATGAGAAAAACCCACTGTTTATTGCACGGCCTAAAAAAACACTTAATTGACAACATCTTTTGTAAGTTGTTGTTGTTATACCCTCCACCACAATTAGTTGTGAAGAGGGTATATTAAGTTTGTCATTCCGTGTGAAACTTTTTTATTATTCATCTCAGACCCTATAAAGTATATATATTCTGGGTCCTTGAGTAATTTTAAGTCGATTTAGCCATGTCCGTCTGTCTGTCCGTCTGTTGAAAACACGCTCACTTTCGAAAAACTCAAAAGAAATAAACAAACTTGGTGTCAAATTGCTTGTAGTTTTCCTAAGCAGTTTGGGATTGAAATCCAGCAAAATCGGTTCAATAGGATCTGAGCTATGAATCAAAATGTGGAACCACCACCTAAAAAAAATTGATAATTTTGTTACAAAAACTAACATAAATGGTGGAAAAATGCACAGAATGATATAAGATTTCGCAACAGTTCGTTTTATTTAACTGGAAATCACGCTGTAAAATATCTTGAAGATCCGTCCATGATTTACCCTAGGCCCCATATAAGCCCTACTCCCGGAAAACAGTATAGTAAGCCTAAAACCCTAACTAACAATGCTATCATAACAAATTTTGGCCCGTCACAGTTAAATAGGACTAGAAATGAAACTGTTAAGTTTCGTGAAGATCGGTCCATAATTTACCATAGGCCCCATATAAAACCTACTTCCAGAAAACAGTTTAGTACGCCTAAATCCGTAAAAAATAATGCTAGCATAACAAAATTTGGTACATCACAGTTTTATTTAACGAGAAAAAAGACTTTAAAATTTTGTGAAGAACGGTCCATCATTTACCATAGGCCCCATATAAACCATACTCCCGGAAAACAGCTTAGTAAACCTAAATACGTAAAAAATAATGCTATCATAACAAAATTTGGAACTTATAAGTTTTACAGGACTAGAAATAAGACTGTGAAATTTCGTGAAGATCAGTTCATAATTTACCCTAGGCCCCATATAAACCTTACTCCCGGAAAACAGCTTAGTACGCCTAAAAACGTAAAAAATAACGCTATCAGAACAAAATTTGATACATCACAGTTTTATAGAACTAGAAATGACACTGTGAAATTTGGTGAAGATCGGTGCATAGCTTACCATAGGCCTCATATAAAGCCCACTCTGGTAAAATAATTAAATACGCGGTAAATTTTCTTCCAGTTTAGCTTCATATGGCCAGAAAAAATGTTATGCAATTTTGTGATATACGGTCCATAATTTTCCTTATATTCCATTTTAGCAGCCTTTTGAAATTTACTGCAAACGCTTAAACTAATTGCACCGCTGTATTGAAATTTATGTTTTTTAATACCAGAAATCGTTCTGCAGAATTTGGGATGATTGGTTCATAGCTTACCATGGCTTTTATATAATTTGTTCTCTTGAAAATCATTTAAGTCCATCTTAAACTGATATTCTACTCAAACTTTTTAAAATTGATTCTGATTGTCGATGAATAATTTTATATAAGTCTAAACCGCAACAAATTTTAATGCAGATGTCTGTTTTTACAAAGATTATAATAATAAATTGACATCATACAGATATTAGTCCTAAAACATTCGAAGTGTCGGTGGAGGGTATCAAAGATTCAGCCGAATATAGCACTCTAACTTGTTTTTATTTTGTTTTTCTTAACCTACTTACAACTACAATTAATGTTGAGAGAATTTCAACTAATTGTAGTGGGGAATGTAAGATAAGATAAACCCACTGTTAATTGTTGATGTGTTTTGTTTAAACTTTGATATTATTACAAGTAGAACTGTTGCTATAAGTCTTATACGTTTAACAGATTTATTTGGTTTAATATCTTTAGTTTTTCTAAAATCTTTATAGATGAAGTTTCCTGATGATCTGGCCTTAGCAACAAGTGAAATGCACATAGGAATAGCTTATCCCATCAACAATAAATTTCAAGTGTTTTTATCAATAATAAAAACTGGGAATTAAGCACGAATAACAAAATCTTCTGAAAGTGTAATCTAATAGTTACCATACTATTGCCACCGCTTTGCCTTGGTTTAAGTACGAATGGATTGATTTTTCTTGTGACTTTAACAATTCAAAAATTATTCTAGTGCATACATACATACATATTTATTATTACCTCTTTTTAATGTATATAGTATTATACTAATTAAACAAAACCTTTTTTTTAATGTTTATCACATACATACATATGTATATCCGCTAAGCGGATCCCTGCAAATAAAAGGACTAGTCCAAACACGCGTGTAAAGAGTAGCCCACAAGGGACCAGGACTAGTCCAAAATTAACCCAAACGTGAAAAATCATGGTCTATTTAACATTACGATGTCCTAGGAAAGGACCATATAACCCAGCTTTTGACCACAAAGGAGTAGTTTTAAAACTACTCCATGGTATGCAGTACTTTTCGCTTAAAGTCCATTCCGCATAAAGGCCAAAAACGGATTTAAGCCAAAACTGTAATATTCACCTGCAGATTTTTTCGAATTTCATACAAATTATTTGTTCTAAGGTCCATTTCGCTTGAAGTCCATTTTCGTTCAAAAGCCACATTTTCTTAGCATGCGTATATAGTTCTTCATGCAAAAATTTTCGTTTATAGTCCACTCTGTTTTTTATATTTTGTAATCAACTGGCAACATGTTTTTATTTACTTTTTTGGCAACTATTATTTTTAACTTTTTATTTCAATTAAACCAATATTTGGTTATGTTTTAAATAAACTTTTCTTTTGTTTAAAAAGAATGGTTTTATCGAAGAAAATAATTTTTATATAGTCCAAAATGTGGATTATACTAGATTTTACTTAGTATCCATAAAATGGCTTATAAAAAAAAAATCGGTTATAGTCCAAATTCGCTTTTAGTCCACAAAAGTTGTGCAACTAAAGTAGTGGACTATAAGCGAAAAGTACTGTACTCAAGAGGATTAGTTTTGAAGTCGTTTAAAAACGGAAGCATGTCGTTAAAAAACGAAGACATGTTCTCTTACTACAAACACTTTCAAACAATGACATGGTCTATGCTTGCATTACATCGGACCAGTCCATTTTATCAAAATGGATCAGATTGTCCAATATTATTTGCAGAGATTTGTTAAAAATATTTGAGTTAAATGAATAAACATATAAGTAAGTATGTAACTATTATTTTCAATATTATTTTACTGCTTTATTCATAACAAATTCAATCATTTTTGTTAAACATTTATTTTAAGATAAACATTTTCATTCAAATTTTTCTTAAAACACATACATACATATAAAGTTAAATAAATGGTTTATGAAACTGCTCTTATGATCGGTTACCAAATGACAGGCGATGGTCTGAGTGATTTTTATATAAATTTTACTACACAAACAATCGCCTGTCTTTTGGGACAGCATTTTAATGTTTTAATTAAAAATCTTTGCGTACGGTAATTTCTTCTAAAAAACGGTAATTTTTTGAGGTGCGTACGGTAAGTCTGTGTTCATACGGCTCTTGTCTTATTGACATGATCAGAGCTGCCAGTTTTGGTTATTTCTAACCAAAATTGGTTATATTTCTTTTCGATGTGGAGATGTGAATATTTTTTTCATTTTGGTTACTTTTCTTCTAAAATAAAAATACGTACGAATATAATTTGTACTGCGTACAATGATTTTTCATTATTTGTAACCAATGAATGGAAGTTTTTTATACTTTATCGAAATTAAAAATCCCTTTCAAAACTGCAACCAAATATTTTTTTTAAGATTTTTGCTAACACTGCAGTTATACGCTCAAGTTTTTCTTGATAGTCTTTTACATATACTGTTTGTCAAAATTTCCAAAAATTGATAGTTGTGACGTAGGCTGCATTCAATTTTTGAGCAATTTACTTTCAAGATGCCATCAAGAAAACAATTTATAAAGTGAAACGAGGAATTTGCTCACTTACCTTGAAATCAGCTGTTTTCTTGAACGTTAATTGAAACACTCACTGGCAAGAGAATTTTAAAGGCAAGTTCGTATCAATTTTTAAAAGTATGAGTGTATTGGTAAAAAAGTGTGAGTGTATTCAAACTTCCCTGTCGGACATTCAGTTAACTTTAAATTAACTGAAAGCTAACTATTTCTCAAGTAGTGGTGGTTGACACTTGCATTGCTTTTATATGAAATTAACTATTTTAACATTGCGATGTCCTAGGAAGTAGTCAATTGTCCGACTCTGCTTTACTTTCAGTTTACATAAAAGTTAACTTTTTGTAGCTACCCTGCAAAAACTTTATAAAAATATATAGTTACACAAAGTCAATAAAGTAAATTTTTAGCTCGCTACCAGCTAGTCTACCGGGGCAGTGTAGATTTTGTATTAAAAAACTATGTTTTTTGACTATAATGACGTTTGTTTGTTAATCGACTTGGCTCTCTCTACTTAAAATATACAGTGTTTGTATACACTTTGGTTAATGAAAATTTTCCATTGCTTAGTTGTTGGCTTTAAGTTAGTCTATACAAGCTAACTTAAAGTTGGCTTTTTTTTGTAGTTAGCTACTCATTTGACGGCAGTGTTGATAGGCAAAACTTGATCGTGTAACCCTAAAGTAAGAAAAATATTGGCATATGAAGCATACGAAAGCATATGAAGTTTTTATCAATGGAGATTTTCAATTATATTTTTTAAATGAGCGTAGCTTTTTCCGATTTTAAGAGTACTAAAGATAAGTATCTAGTACTTAAAGTAGAAAGTGCATAAAATCACGCGGAATCGATTTCAGAAAATGACTTAAAAATTACACAAAAGTCGTTTTGGTATTTCTAAAAGCTTGAATACAAGTTTAATGTTCTAAATTTAGGTTATTTCCAGAAGTAGATAAAGTTAAATACATACTTGAAAATACACATAGGAATTTTAAAGATTTTTCAAAATTACATAGATTTATAATATATAATTTTAAAATTTATGGAACTTTATGTAAATTAGAAAATATTTACACAAAATGCATTTCGTCAATAGATTTCGATTTCGCCAAAACTATCGCCACATCGCCAAAGGTAAATTTCCATCGACAAATGGATTTAACAAATCGCCACATTTGACAGTCCTGTCAATGACAGCTAAAAAGTGGGAAACAATTTTGCTTTTTTGTGGTTTATAACTGTGAAGTACAAATGGTTGATTTGAACTGAACTTGGTGAAATTGGTGGTTAATTAAGTTTATCGTTATTTTTTTTTTAAATGTAACAGAATTTCATTTTTGTTTTGTTTTCTTGGCGTTTAATTATTATACTACTATAAAGTGCAAATATCTAACCTTTATATTACAATGCAACTTAAAATAAATTTTAATGATTTTCTCATTTAATAAATGGAATTTTAAAATTGGTTATATTTTTTCACATTTGGTAACTTTTTCAAAAATTTTGGTTGTAAAAATTGTATTGGTTGTGGCAGCACTGGACATGATTGCTACTTTCTAGGCGAGAGGGACGAGAGGAAAAGAAACGAATACACAGATGCATGTACTGTCTTTACGTTTTGCTTTTTCATTCGTTGTTTAATTTTGTTATTGTTTTCAATATCAAAAAAGCACGTGTCTTCAACAGGACATGAATCATTTGAACGCCAATTGATGT
The DNA here is from genome assembly GCA_930367215.1 of Pollenia angustigena. Classification (NCBI taxonomy): domain Eukaryota; kingdom Metazoa; phylum Arthropoda; class Insecta; order Diptera; family Polleniidae; genus Pollenia; species Pollenia angustigena. The sequence continues at coordinate 177,761,573 of OV884057.1, read as the reverse complement.
TCAAAGAAGAAATATGAAGAATCTTGTCAATAAGACATGAGCCGTATGAACTCAGACTAATGAAAAAATAAAAGTTGTATGTACTATATACCAATTTGATTTTAAATTTTTTAATTTCTTTAATATTTGTTTTATATTATTAAGTAGAATGTTGTAAGCCGATTATGGCCAATAGGCTAGGTTACTGAAATTTAATAAATTAAATAAATAAATAAAAAGCCCACTAACGTTAAATCAACATACATACAAATGGGCATATAAACACTTTGTAAGGATTTTTTTAAAGTTAGCATCACTGTTTCGGCGATACATACGATTTTTTTAAATATCGATATTTTGTTATATCGATATTTATTGTCCATCCCTATTACAAAATAAAAAACTTCAACAGGCGACACACGTGTTTTCAATATACATAAACTATTTTAAGTATTTAAATCAATTAAAAAAAAATACATTGAAATGCGTCGTCCCAAGAAGGTGAATAAGAAATTAAATATTTTTTTATATTTAAAAAATTTATAATGTTAAAAATTACAGTATGAGGCCGGTGAGGCAACACAATATATTACACGTAGAGCAGCGCTTCGTAAACTTCAATTGTCTCTGAATGATTTTCGTCGTTTGTGTATTATTAAAGGTGTCTATCCCAGAGAACCTAAACATCGTCGTCGTGCACAGAGGGGTTCTTCAGATATTAAAATTTTGTATCATTCTAAAGACATTCGATTTCTATTGCACGAACCTATCGTTTGGACACTGCGTGACTACAAAGTAAGTGAATATGATTCAAACGCGTAGTCTTCTATGCGTAAAACATGTGGAGATTAGCTTAAAATTTTTATTTTTTTCACTTTCTAGATCTTTGGTAAAAAGACTGGACGCGATCGCGCTATTAAAGACTTTCGCAATTTAAAAAGACGCTTGGCCCAATTTCCTGAATTAAAGATTGATCATATTGTCAAAGAACGTTATCCTACTTTTATAGATGCCATTAAAGATTTAGATGATTGTCTAACATTGTTGTTCCTGTTCAGTACTTTTCCTTCCTTAAGATTGATACCACGTGAACAGTCTGCACTTTGCCGTCGTTTAACTATTGAATTTTTACACTATGTTATCGCTTCCAAGTCTTTGAGAAAAGTTTTTATTTCCATAAAAGGTTACTATTTCCAAGCCGACATCAAAGGTCAAAAAGTAACCTGGATTGTACCCCATTACTATCCGTTTAAACCACATTCTAAGGCAGAAGTTGACTTTAAAGTCATGTCAATTTTTGTTGAGTTTTACACCATCATGTTGGGTTTCGCAAATTTCCGTTTGTATCACAGTATAAACTTGGCTTATCCACCACAGTTTCCTACTGGTGTTTTAAACGATAGTGAAGAAAGTTTAAAGGATGAGGCTTCGTTTGTTTCTGATCGTATAGCAGCCTTGAATTTCCAGCTTTTACGCACCGATAAAGTAGAAGAGGATGAAGATGAACATGAAATGGATTTAGAGTTGTTGGAGCAAGATGGTGATTCTAAACGTGTATTGAAAATGAAGCAAGAGGCTCAGGAAATATCACGCCTGAAAAGTCTTTTTAAGGGTCTTAAAATTTTTATTAACCGCGAAGTACCTCGTGAACCATTAGTTATTTTAATACGCTCTTTTGGAGGAAAAGTTTCATGGGATTCTAGTGTATTTCCAGGAGCTACTTTTGATGAAAACGATGAAACTATAACCCATCAAATTGTTGATCGTCCAAGCCTAAGTAAACAATATATTTCAAGAGATTATGTGCAACCGCAGTGGGCATTTGATTGTGTTAACAGACGTCAGTTGCTGCCCACGAATAAATACTTCATTGGTGTTGTATTGCCTCCACATTTATCACCATTTGTTGAAGCTAACCGTGATTCCTACATACCTCCAGAGGAGAAATCTTTGCATGATCCCTCATTGATCGAGACACATGAACAAAGTGATGCCGAGTCTTCAGAAAATGAAGAAGAAATAGAAAACAATGAAGAAATTCAAAACATAATGGATGCTCAATTGCAACAAGCTTATCAGGAGGAGAAAACTGAAGCTGAACAATATAATGGCGATGATGTCAATGAAGATGAGGAAGAAGATGAAGAAAACAGTGAAAACGATGATGAAGAGGAAATAGATGAAAAGGAAAAAATACGTTTGAATGAGGTAATTAAAATTAAAAATTATATCAGTGAATTATTTTATATTGCTTAATTTTGTTCTTCCTTTTCTTAGAAAAAGAAAATGAATGTACTATCTGGAAAAGTACACAAAGAAAACAAACGTTTGGTACGAAAAAATGAAGTGGACGAACATCGTTTGCAGGCACGCATGGTTAAGCCTAGACACCGTAATCTTTTCCGTAAATTAATACGTGAAAAACAATCGAAGGAAAAGGAAGAATGGTTGTTGAAAAAGAAACGTCGTGTTATTGATGCACAAAGTATGGAAGACAAAAAGGCTTCAAAAAAGGCTGCTAGAAAAGCTGCCCAAGCTTCTGTGGCTTTAAAAAATTAGTTTTTAGTTATAAATTTTTATATAAATCTTAAATTTATTGTTTATATTTCTTTGGCGTTAGGCAAAAAGGTCTAGATTAAAAACATGTTTTTTGTAATGTTAAATTAAAAAATATTATTTGAGTGTATTTCATAGAATTTTTTACCTTAAAAGCAGATTAACACGTATAGAAGCAGTTGTGCTAGACTTGTTATTTTTTGACTTAACACCTTTTGCTTAGCGGCAAAGATTTATCACTTATGTGTGGTATATTAAGTAAGTATTTAGAAGTGTAAATAAAATCTATATATATATAAAATAGGATGTGTGTATGTATGTAACGTATGGACTCAAAACGGCTGGGCCGATTTTGATGAAATTTTCAGGGAATCTTCAGAATATTCAGGCGGGTGACACTGAAGTCTAATTTTTGATTTTGGTTCTGCAAGCGGAGGGGCGTGGCAAAATCCAATTTTGCACCACCAATGACTTCTAAATAATTTGGACGATTTTTGCTTTAAAACGATCGTCATGGTCCAACTTAGGTTTTTACGGAAAGAACATTTTGCCCCGCCCACTTTAACGCCCTCATTTTCGATTTCCCTTAAATTAGAATTTGAGTAATATTTCTTTCAAATGTTCTTTTTAAAGGATTTTAAAAATCGAACGCAAACATTTTTCCTAATTTGGACAGGACAACGTCTGTCGGGCCAGCTAGTAAAAATATATAAAACAAAATAGAATTTTGCTTTCCATCCATATCATGAAAGAAAGTATTATTGTTCAAGCCAGACTATATCGAGCCCTATTTGCAAATATATCGTAAGTGTCAAAAGGAACATTTTACAGGAAAGGGCTATTATTATTCCTAAGCAATGCAATATTTTATTTGGAGTAAGATGGGATTTTTCTTCACAACGGAAAAAAATAAAATTTCGAATTCTCGCTTACGATATACAGCGATGTTCTGGAAATCGAAAACGCAAAACACAAGAATTTTGAAGTTGTTTTTAATACACTTTTACAGGCATGTTCTGTAAATCACTTGTGATTTTGAAATCACAATTTTGATTAATGGGTGTTTTGAAAACCAAAAAAGTTTAAGCTTAGTTAAAAATGGTGGAAACAAATAAGCAAGTAATTTTAAATCGGCGCACAGTGGCTGAAAATCGTTTTTCATCGGCCAAAAATCTGTTACTTTTGAACCGATAGAGATAATTTTGCAATTTTTTTTTGCAGGAGAGAAGACTTCTTGAACTTTTTTACCGTTTTCATTTTGTTAAAATCGGTTCAGTAGTTGTTGAGAAATTTAAGGTCAAAGTTGAACTTTTGATGTTTTTTAGCATTTAGTATGAAAATGCTAATGATTGAGATTGAGAACTTTGGTATTTTTTTATTAAAAAAGTGGGATTTTTTTTAGCCCGCTGTTTTAAAAACTTTTTAATCTACATAACTGCCGAATTTCGTTAGCATATCTTTGTTCATGTCAGATTTATAGAATGTCAAACCTTAAAAATATTATTTTTTTACTTTTTTTTCATTTATGTATGTATAGGCATGTAATAATACCTATGATCATTTTGTGAACAGGTTTCTTCATTATCAACTCTACAACAGGTTTAACTGGAACCAGTTCCACTAGAAAACTTTTTAGATTAAAAATATAAATAAGTGTAAATTTTAAAATTTTTTTTTTTTCTATTTTTATTTAAATAACAATAAGGACAAAAACATATTTTTTGCTTAAATAACAATAAAATTTATTATATCTCCTATTGATTCGGTTGGAAAATTGCCTCCAAATATTTCATATTTGGTTTTGTATTATCTTTGTCCTGTAGCAACCCTTTTGCTTCTTCATCTAAGTCCCGATGTTCTACTTCCCATTGACTTTGAATGCTAGAGATGAGCGGATCTGACGTTGCCAACAATATATTAAACAGATCTTCGTTCGTAAAATCTCGTGACATTTTTCTGGTATTGTGCTCCCTATTAAATCTGTAATCTTTATTCCTTTTTTCCTGGGCTTCTTCTGACTAAATGATGCCTAATGACATCCTCTGCATGATAAAGGATTTTATGAACCGTTGGAGACATATTTCTCCATGGATATTTGATAGTATATATTCTAGCTGTTTCTTTGGCATAATCCCCAAATTTTCTATAATCAATTTGTTCATTGCATGCAAGTACATCAATGATTGTTTTAAATCTTGATATAAGACTTATATCAACACCTGTTATTTCAGATGCTTTTTTGGGATCAGAAAAGAACCTTCTTGCTGTATTCCCATCATTCGTATTGCCTGATCCTTGTTTTGGTTGGTCTATAATCAAGCCACATTTGCGAAATTCATCCTGAACATGCTTCTTTTTTATACTTCTTAAATCCTTGTTGGTTTCATTGTTTCTTATTGATCCTGATGGTCCAAAATCCAAATCATAATTGATTTTAAGTATGTGCTCCATAATTCGTATTCTTGTATGTAGCGGCGATAATCCAAATTCATATGCATTAGTATTATCTAATGATTTTTCCGGGACTTGGTTTAATTTGCTTGATGTGGTTTGGCATATAATACAGCTGGATGAAGCCTTTGTGTCAGTCAAAGCCTGGCCTACTTTTCCGTCTATCATCGTTAGCACTAATTGATAGTTAACTTCAATTATATGGCCATCTATTTCTAATTCTAATGGCCGTAGTGTTGCAATTTGGGCTCTTATATAACTGGTTTCATTTTTAATGGTAACAGCAGTTTCCTTTTTAAATTCAAATTTAATTGGTCTGCAGTATTTTGTAGAAGATGGTGTGAGATTTTTCCAAATATCCTTTGTTTGCATCGTACTGGTCGAAGGCTCCGAGTGTTCCAAATTCTTTACCAATCGCAATGGAACAAATGATACCATGAACATATCTGTATCTGAAGTATTTTCACATATAGATTGCTTGTATTGTTTCTGTCCAGAAGAACCATCACATCCCCATTTGCAAAAGAGAGTTAACTTGCAGTTCCCATATTTTTTCAAATCATCTCCTCTAAGTGATTGTAGTAAACGCTGAGCTGTATGATTAAGTAGACCTTGAAGTTTTACCTCTGCCGAAATTGGTGTGATTTTAATAGTGTCCCTTGGTGGCAAACATTCCTTCTTAGCAGCAGTTATGTGATGATAAGCAGGATACAGATTTGAACCTTTTTCAATTGCACGCACTCTGAGCCGAATATATTGCTCTTTTGTTAACTTCAAATCTAAAAATAATGCTAATGCCTCTTCATTTGAAAACTGTTTTTCATCGCTTGGCGTTGGAATACTCTTAAGAATCCGTTTTGTTCTCTTGGGACTAGCGATAAAAACTTTTTCAATAATATCGACTTTTGTGAGTTCTTTTTGTGATCGCAGTTGATATAGCAAAGCTTCTTGAATACTTGTATCTCCGATTGCTTCGTTGATATCCTTAAGCTTCCGCCTTTTAGATATATCGCTACAGTTCTCAAGTGATTTCTTTGGCCTCCCAAGGTTATTTTCATTTGTACCTTCTGAAGATATCTGGACACTAGGCAAATAAATGTTGCGAATAATTTTACACAAACTAAAAAAGTGTTCTATAGGCTGGTCCAAACAGGTACAAAAGTGCATTTGAGTTTAAAGTAGATACTTTCACCTTTCTACAGCTAGTAAAATCTCTAACCCTTTTTGACCCTCATAAATTCTATACTTCTGAATTCAATTTGACTGCAATATAGAACCTGAAAAAATATTTAATAACACAGCAGGTATAATCGGTACAGTAATACAACATAACATTGTTTGGAGACTGCTTTACTACCAACATAAAAAATGTTGAACCCACTATTGATAAGAGTTTGACATAAAACATAATCCATCCGATTAAAAAACTAGAAAAATCGTTATAAAATCAAGCCAAAAAATCCGTTTTATCCGAATATCTCCAAAGGCAAAGGAGATAACCTAAAAATTTAAGCATATTTTTTGTAGCACACCTTAAGTTAAATTTTTTTTGAAATCCATAAAATATTTTTGGTGAATTTTTTAAAAGTTTGAATTTCCGAGGTTACCAATTTTAGAGGTCCGCAAGTTACACTCCCGACCCTCAATTCTTTCAATTCAACTCAAAAGCTATCCGGCTATGACAGTTTAAAATTTCATTCAAATATATTCAGCCGTTCATAAGAAGCAAAATAATTTTTCAAAACAAAACGTTCGTAAACCATTGTGTTATATTTCAGTCATATGAGCAGCTTAAATAAAAATAGCAAAAAAAAATGTTGCGAGTGATTTCATTAAAATGAAAAAAGTGTTCAACAGACAGTTCCAAACAGTTCAACAAGTATATATGGGGTTAAAGAGGACACTTTCAGCTTTCTGATGGTACTAAAATCTCTTTAACCCCTTTTGACCCTAATTCTACTCCTCTAAAATTCGGATTTAACTAAAATATAGAACCTGTGGAAACATTTAATAACACATCAGGTATAAATGATACAGTTATGTAATGAACCATTTCTTAAAGAATACAATCCCACTAACATAACTAAAAAAATTTCGACCAATTATTGATAACGGTTTGCGAGAAATCATAATTTAGTTCTGATCAAATTTACAAAAATTAATTTTTTTCTAAAACAACAAAAAATATTTGTTTTCAGCAGCATGCCACAGCCACAATTACCAATATTTTAATATAGTTTTTTGGATACCTTAGTTCTTATATGTTTGCTATCGAAAGGCATTTACATTTTTGAAATCGGCGATGACAAAAAATTGGACTTTTGGCCGATGAAATTCAATTTTCAGCCACAGTGCGGCGGCCACTTAGCTGAGTGGTTTAAAATCACAATTATGAAAAAAGCTTTTTGTCCAGAACACCTTTTTTTGTGATTTCAAATCACTTTTACAAAAAGTGATTTTCAGAACATGCCTTTTAATCAAATTTTTATAATTTTTGTAATGAAATTCTGTTAAATAGAAAAAAATTTGTAAAATATCTGTCATAAAATTCATTTATCACATAAATCTTACTAAAAAACGGCGTTTTTAATTCTTGTGTTTTCGATTTTCAGATCACCCTTGATAATCGCAAATAGGGCTCGGTATGATCCCCTGCACCACAGTATTTACCGCCACGTGGTGGTAATCGATTTCGAAAAAAACGATTTAAACAGATAATCACCCCTATCGCGAATGTTATGGGAATATGATATATGGGATCAAACCTAAATTCCCATCCCCAACAAATCGGTATCGCAAATATTTTGGGAGTAAAAATTTCTATTGTGAATTATTTGTCAGTGGTTTGTTAACAAAAGTCTCCATTGTTAGTAAATTGTCAGTGCTTGTATTGTGAAAGAAAAATATACAAAATAAAATATAATAAAATAAAAAATTAATAGTGTTTATTTTCTCTTTCTTTATGTACACTCCTTCAATAAAAGGAAAAAGTAATTTAATTAAGTCCTACTTTAGAATACAAATTAAAGTTTACATGTTCCCTTTTCGTTCACATTAACACTTGTTGGGAATTTATTTAGTAAAAAAATTCAAATTTTTTAAGTTTGGGAATTCATTCCCAAAAACTTTGTTGTGGGAATCATTCACAATACGAAATAAAAAAATATGGGAATATTTTCATGGGATTAGTTGTTTGCGATAGGGGTGAATATTCTTTTCGGTATCTTTAAAAATTGATTTATTTTTTCTTAATATTTATTCCTTTAAATTTTATATTGCATATCGCCCTTGATTACAAAGAGGGCATTAATTCAAAATTTGCAGTAGAAGCAAAACACTTTTAAATTTAACGTCAAAAGCATATGAAAATTAATTGTAAGCACGACATTTTAATAGTGGATAATTATTCACCCTTATCGTTGTTGGCGAATTTAAAATACGCCTGCGACTGTTTGGTAATAGATTAAAGAGAACGTAAACTTATTTCCTTTAATCTATTACCAAATAGTCGGAGGCGTATTTTAAATTCGCCAACCACGATAAGAGTGATTATTTCGACCCCTTTGCGCGAAATTATCGTATATGGCTATTTCCAAAAAAAAAAAAACGTCAACCACAAAAAATGGAAAAAAAAAATTTTCTTTTCAAGATTTATTTAGAGAATTGCTTATATTTTTTTAATATATGCGTATAAATTAATTGATTCGAAAAAAAAGATAAATGGTAAACGAAGTACTACAACTTTTAGCACATACTTGTGTATATTAGAAAATATGCATTTGGAACAACAATACTCTAATCTAAGGCATATTTATGATCTGAAAACATTTTTTATTAATTTCTTATATAAAGGATTATAAATAGCAACAAAAAAAAAGTAAATCATGGTGGAAAAATTGTCCCGTTTACAATGTCCCGTTTACAATTTCTTTAACAATTTATTTAAAAAAATGTAATTCATATTTTATTTTGAAATCGAAACCATTTTTAGGACACTTTAGTACGCAACATTTTAAAATTAATCCCAATAAAATATTGTGTCAGGTTTCGCAGAAATCACTGTTTAAACGGTTACCCCTTAAAACCCACTTCCGTTTTTTGTCCCGTTTACAATCACTGGTTTTTTGCAATTATCTCGGAAACCAGGACAGTAAGCGAAAAATTTCATTTGCGGAAATTAAAGAGCTAATTGAGAGTTAAAAGAATCATTAATTTAAAAAATGAAAATCAGGTTGTTTTTTACAGTTTTGTCAATATAAACGTGTGCGAATGTCCCGTTTACAATCTTGGAAGTGCCCATATGCCAATTGTTTTGAAATTGAGTTTTTAATGCAATCTTGATCTACATTCAAAGAGACGTCACCTGACAAAATATTGTAGGCGAATTCCACTTCGTTGCTTCAAAATTTAATGTATATTTTCATTTTCATATTGCAAGCGAAAGCAGAGAAATGTAGAAAAATGGCTGTCCTTTAAAATTTGGTTTTTGTAACATACGATAATTTCGCGCAAAGGTGTAATTTTGTTGCTTTTATCAATTGATATTTAAATATAGTTTTTCATGCTAGTTTATTTTTATTTGACATGAAAAACGAATTTTAAACATAATATCGTCAGCTCAGAATTGGTTTGACCTACCGACCATTTTTAAAAGAATTGAGTTAGGTATTGGGTATATATATTTTGAATAGCCCCTTTTTGAATCTAAAATCTGTTTCGCGAAATTTTTTGTGGGTTTTGAGATATAAAGCATTCATTTTGCTGCATATCAACTGTTTAAAAATTTTTTAAGTTTTGTTTTGCACTACAAGCCACTGTTTGGCGATTGTAGCAAATTCTTCATACAAAAACATACAAAATAAATTTTACTGTTGCTTTGCTGCATTGCCGTAAGAAAAAAATTTGTGAAAAATAGATTTATAAAATAATGGACCCAACCAAGTGTACGGTTTGCTATTATTTGCAAACTGCTTTTAGCCTACCTAAGGGAAATGCTTCAACATTTTACTACAAACGAAAATTAAATATGTATAATCTTACAGCAACCATTATTGTGCCAAATATACCAACTTTTACTTATTGTGCCTTTTGGACGGAAGCTCATAGCGGTCGGAGTGGTAATAATATTGCTAGTGCTTTAATTTAAATTTTAAATGAATTAATAAAAGATTATCCACTAATTAAAACTTTGACATTATGGAGCGGTTCTTACGTACCTCAAAATAAAAATCGAATTAACGCAACCGCAATCAAAATGTTCATTAAACAAAATAATATTGATGCCGTAATACAAAAGTCTTCAGAACCAGGACATTCTTTAATTCAAGAAGTTGACTGTGTCCATGGTGTTATTGACCGGTACTTAAAGAATATTTAAATTCATAGTCCTCTTCATTTATGGAAATGCTTCCGAAAGATTTTCGCACATACTCGTTGGAAGCAAATAAAATGGACTTTCGAAAAGTCCCTTTTGCTAAAATTAAAGCACTTCTGTACAGTTTAAATACTGATTTATGTATATATTATAAAAATTCTACCAGAGAGGAAAAATATAAAAATGCAATTTTGGTTAAGTCTGCGTCAAAAAATTGTTTGAAAACTCCTGAGAATTTGTTGACGAATGTTTTGAAAATATCAAAACCATCATTTATTTCCAGCGATAAAAATAGAGACATAAAAGACTTGCTTATATTTCTTCCACGTGTTGATAAAGCTTATTATAAAAATTTACTCAATATTAAGTTTTAAATTTTCTTTTTACTTTTGCATTATTTAAGTTGTTTAATTTGTGGCTTTTTATGTAACTTTTCATAACAGTAGAACTGTTTTTTCTGTTTTTGTAAAGTAAAATCAAATAAAAAAACTATAAAAAAAAATTCATCTCAACAACAAGTTACTCAATACACAGCAATAAGTATACGTATGCAGCACAAAAAGCCACTTTTTTTTTTTTTTTTTTTTAGAAAAGTGGCGTATGCGGCACAAAACAATATTTTTCTTTTTAAAAAAAAATACTATTAAATTCTAACTTTATTCATGAAAGTGCGCAAAAATTTACATTTTTCTTCCAAACATATACCGGAAGTAGTGGTAAAAATATAAAAAAATTATATCGGGTACATTTTGAGAAATCTTCATTTAAACCTTCTTTGTCGTTTTTCTCCACTCGAATTGGTGAAATCGGTCATTAGACTTTAATTCAGAAATCATTTTAAAATCGCTCGAAATGCATCGTACCTTTCGACGACGATAATTTTGAAATTGCTCGATTTTCGTCACATACCTGTTTGTTATGAGGTTAAGATTTATATAAGTTTTCTCTGTGTCGAATAGTATATAGATATCTACGTAAATATCGCTCATTTACTGTAATGTCATAATTTAAAAAATTAAATATTTGAGTTAGTGATGCAGACTTTCTCGAAAATTAGCAGCGCTAGAACAAAAACAATGAAAATATGTGATTACTCATATTTCTTGCCAAAAATCAATTTTCTTGGAAACTAGAAGCGCTAGAGCAAAAACAATGAAAATCTTTGACCACTCATATTTCTTACCAAAAATCGATTTTTGGACTGATTTTGTATGAAAAACTTTAAACTCAATTTTCTTGGAAACTAGAAGCGCTAGAGCAAAAACAATGAAAATCGATTTTTGAACTGATTTTGTATGAAATACTTTAAACCCAATTTTCTTGGTAACTAGAAGCGCTAGAGCAAAAACAATGAAAATCTGTGATCACTCATATTTCTTACCAAAAATCGATTTTTGGACTGATTTTGTATGAAAAACTTTTAACTCAATTTTCTTGGTAACTACCCACGCAGAAATCAAGACTCTTGAATATTATGTACCGCCACAACCCTGTAAATACAAAATTGTGACTCTACCAAAAATATGGTACCATCACAACATTGTAGATACAAAATTACAACCTTAGTTTGTTAATACCGTTTTTAAATAAGATTCAACACCGGTACAACACCCTAATTACAAATATACGACTTTAGTTTTTTTAAAGTCGTATTTACCATAAAACTATACCGCTACAACACTGTATATACAAGAATTAAACCTTAATTTTCTAATACCGTGTTTATAATAATTCTATACCGCTACAATGCTGTATATATGTACAAATATTTAGTCTTATTAATTTAATAGTGTCGTATTAAAATGAAAACACAAAAACTATTTTAGGTTAGAAAATAAACAAATTTTTGCTTATTTATTAGCGAATTTATATATGTAACAATATTGAAAATAAGAGTCGGAAGATGGTTGTGTCTACGTTGCAAATTCGTGAATCCAACATTGTAAATTTAAATTTACAGTACTGTGACAACACTAAAAAGAAGAGTTGGAAGACGCACATTTGGCGTTATCATTTTAATATTGTGACAACATTGTAAATTTGGTAAACAGTGCGTTGTATTGATGTTGATAGTACCCCCTGCAACGTCGGCACAGCGTCGTGCTGATTGTCTTTTTCTGCCTGGGTAGAAGCGCTAGAGCGAAAACAATGAAAATCTGTGATCACTAATATTTCTTACCAAAAATCAATTTTCTTGGAAACTAGAAGCGCTAGAGCAAAAACATTGAAAATCTGTATCACTCATATTCCTTACCAAAAATCAATTTTGGACTGATTTTGTATGAAAAACTTTAGAGCAAAAACAATGAAAATCTGTGATCACTCATATTTACTACCAAAAATCGATTTTTGGACTGATTTTGTATGAACAACTTTTCTTGGGAACTAGATGCGGACTGATTTTGTATGAAAAAATTGAAAATCAATTTTCTTGGAAACTAGAAACGATAGAGCAAAAGCAATAAAAATCGATGATCACTTATACACATACATATTTTTTACTACAAAAATAATAAAAAAAAATCTTTAAAAAGCAATATTATTTATTTTTAAGTTCTAATTGAAATAAAAGCACTCTTGTATTTGATAATAAACCTTTACAAAATCATCCAGATACAACTTTGTTTATTCGAAAAATGCTTACAGAAAATAATATAAAATTTTTCTTATTAAAAATATTTACCATCGAAGAAATGGCTTTCCAAATCTCGTTTTTGTAAATTTGGTAGACAGGACATATTGAATATAAGCCAATGATATATTTTATGTATAAAGTTTAAAGATAATTTATTAAAACAACAAATTAAAAATTTATAATAAAATCACTTCTAAAGGTATGTTCAAACCTAACAAATATTTGACCAAAAAAGCGTGACCAGTAAATTAATCAAACTTTACCTTTATTTTTTAACAATTTCTGCTGATTTACTAAACTTTATTAGTAAGAAAATAATTGTATAGCTTATTTTAGAAACCGTTAAATGATATTTGATCTAGCCAAACGTTTTGCAAAAAAAAAAAATTTTTAATAAATCTAGTGGTTACGTGTAGGACGTCAAATATTTAAAATGTGTAAACATAGCTTAAGAGTAAGTGAAAACTTAAAAGCATAAATATAAATATTTAAAAAAAGTAATATTTAATATTTGTTATTTATTTTATCTGCAATTATGTTTTTTATTTCTTTTAAATATGTATGTAGTAGAATTCTTAATAAAGCAGGACAGTTTTGATGGTTGTTAAACTGACTCTGATTACGGGTTATTTGTTTGCTAAGTATGTATGTACTTATGTGTTGCGTCTTCTTTATTGCTTCTTTTTCACAACACGTTTAGATTTTACAACATCTTCTTTTTGCGGACTCTTAGGCTCAGATTTTGTTTCTACACTAGTAGACTCATCAACTTCCATTTGCTCCACCTTTTCAGTTGGTTGATCTTCATCCATGGCAGAAGGTGATGGCGGTGGACGTTCTGCATCGGGGTCAGTATCTTCTTGTCCATGAGTTTCTTCTTCCTCTCCACTATTAACTTCAAGTATTGACAAATGATATAGAGATTTTTCCTCTTCAGAAATCGGTACTGGTGCACTAGACAACGGATCACGGCCATTAAGAGATTTGGGGAATGCTATTACATCACGTATCGATACAGCTCGGCAAATAATTGCGATTAAACGATCTAAGCCCAAGGCAATACCACCATGAGGTGGACATCCAGACTCCAATGCACTCAGTAAATGTGCTAAATGTTCATGTGGAACTTTTAAGATTTGTTCTAAGACAAAATGTTGCATATCTCGATCGTGTATACGTATGGAACCACCACCAATTTCTTGTCCATTCAAAACCAAGTCATAAGCTTGTGAGCGTATTTTTACTAAATCTTCAGATTTTGAATTCATAAAAGCCTCCATATCGTCGGAATGAGGTGCGGTAAACGGATGATGGACACTTTCCAAACTACCAGTTTCAGGATTTAATTCAAACATGGGAAAATCAATAACCCATACAAATTTATTATCATAATTTTTGCGAGTTTTTCCATTGTCTATCAAAAAGTTGTGGTAATCAACACGAATTTTGCCCAATAGTTTTTGCTTTATGTTAAAAGGGAAATAAATAAATTGTGTTTTGTATTAGTTAGTTATGATGATCGATTATTCTTTCTGAAAAGATGTATTTTGATGGGAAAGTCTTGAATGTAGTCAATCACCCTTGTTGTGTTTGGCGTATTTAAAATAGGCCTACGACTGTTTGGTAATAGAATAAAGGAAAAAAGTTGACGTTCTCTTTAATCTATTACCAAACAGTCGTAGGCGTATTTGAAATACGCAAAACACAATAAGGGTGAATGTGAGGTTTATTTTCATACCCTTCACCACAGATGGAAAAGGCCATATATCTTTGTCATTCCGTTTGTAATTTGATCTCAGACCCTATAGCAAATATATATAATCTGCCGTCTGCCTGTTGAAATGGGGTTTCCGTATACCCCATAATTGATAGGGACTTGGTCCATAAATGGCCGAGATATGAGCAAAAAACTAATGGGTCGATGACGGATGGCAATATAACTGAATTTAAGTTGCCAGCAGCGGAATCAGGCAACGCCGCTCATGTTAAAATAGGCAAAATTTTATTCTTAGTTAACATTTCAACATGAGCGGCGTTGCCTGATTTCGCTGCTGGCTCAACCCAACTTCAGTTCAGTTGCCCATGTTGTTTTTTTTTTACTAGTTTCGCCCTGTGGCCGATATTCGACCACTTAACATTTACTGTAAAAATAAATTTGTATACCTGCGGTCTAATCACCGCATACGATATCGAGCAAAATTGATCGAAATTATTTATTTTGGTATCTTGAAACTCGATATCGAATGAAAAGTATTGAATTTGAAATTAAAGCATTCGATATCGAGTAACTCGATATCATTCGATACGTCAGTGTCTATCGTATGCAAAAAAATTCGAAAGTATATTCGATAGGTAGGTAGGTAGATAGGTAGAAAGGCCGGTGTGAAGTTTCCTTCACACCTTCACCCAGAGACCAATATGGTCCATTGTGACGCCTTAATTAGAGGTAGCCAAGAAGGCATAAGTAGGTGAAATAAGCAGCAGAAGCATAAGACAGATCCGAAGTATATTCGATACGATAGTATCGAATGCGGTGATTAGACCCCTGTATACTATGTACGCATGTATGTTCATATGTATATGTGATTCTTTCTTCAAATTAGGGCAAATAAAATTCAAGAAAAAATCCTTTTATTCGTTACCTTTATTTCGCTATAAAATCATAAAAATTGTAATTCATTAAAAATTAGTGGCTACAACCAAGGACCTACATTGCAGCAATACAATATATTTCGAGATAGCCAGTGCGTTATAACATTTTAAGAGAACAACAAAATGCACTCTTCTCGCCCATGTGTGTGCGTGTGTGTTTCCTGCAAATAATAGGACCAGTCCAAATACGCGTGTAAAGTGTAGCCCACAAGGGACTAGGACTAGTCCAAAAGTAACCCAATTGTATGGAAAAACATGGTCTATTTAACATTACGATGTGCTAGGGCAGGACCATATAACCCAGCTTTTGACTACAAAGGATTAGTTTTAAAACTACTCCATGGTATACTCAAGAGGATTAGTTTTGAAGTCGAAAGCACGTCGTTAAAAAACGAAGACATGATCTCACTACAAACACTTTTTAACAATGACATGGTCCATGCTGCATTACATAGGACCAGTCCATGGAGTAGTCCATTTTGTCAAAATGGATCAAGTGGTCCAATTTAATTTGCAGTATATCTACACACAAATACCTTTAAAACGATAAAAGTTTTTTAAAATCAGTGGACGATAAGATACTGAAAAATCAGTTTTAAAAAAATTGTTCCCGTATTTATATATGATTTTTATTAATTTTAATGCCTTTTTGCGTTTTTTTTTACACATAACAAATACATACATACATGTTTGTATAGCGCAAAATGTAAAAGTTTCCAAATTAAGTACATGCATCTTGGTTATCAATAAACAACATCCGACAACAGAAGTGGGCGTTGCACATCCCGTACAAAGCAGGGCTGGCAAAAACCCGGGTTTTATAGGGTTTTTTTTTTTGGGTTTTGTTGTTTTTCGTGTAATGGTATAATAATTGGTCTGAGAAATGTTGCCAACTGAGCTCTTTTCGGTATAGATTTAGCAAGAAAATCTTCAATATTTTTTTATGGCATCATAATTAAATGCATGAATGGTTAATAGAAAAGCTAGGCTTAAATAAGTCCCTACATATATGCCTCAACTGCCAATTTGTATGCCCAAATAAGATCGGAACATATAAATGAATTTGACAATGACATTCATAGAATTTTAAATAACGTTCAGTTGTATAAAGAAGCTTTGAATATCCAACAAATGTTACTCAAAGTTCAAAAAGATCTAAATGCTGTACAAAGTGACTCCGCTACAATTGCAACTGCCATTGATGTAATTTGTTGAACAATGATATACTACTGTCAAAACGGAATTTTGTTGATACGCGTACTTACTCCAACTCATTATTTGGCGAATGTGATGCATCCCAAATATGTATATAAGAATGTATGTATACTAGGGTGGGTCGAAAAAAAAAGTTGTGCCAGTCACCCCCTAGAATGAAAGATATGTCAATGAAGTTTCTAAAACAGGAAAAAATTTTTTTTTGCCACGCCCCAAAATACAGCACTTTTGGTTTTTTATATGTAGCGCTGCCATTTAAAGTCCGATCTCATCATATCGCATATCGTTGTTCATGGCTTGAAAGTTGCTTCATTTTTGTCTTTGGTGACTTTTCAATCCGACCTGAAATTCTGGACACCACTTATGCCACCTTGGATCCTTCCCCCAAATGTCCAATTTTTTTGACGGTCCAAGAAAGTCCTTATAAAATTACGTATGTATCGATTTTAATATGCTCACTTTTATGACACACCTCCAAATTAAGGCCCTTTTTTCTTTTTCACACACATACTACATTAAACCAAGTAGAAGCCAATACAAACCAAAAAAATGTTCATCAGTCACGCCCTAGAATAAAAGGTTTTAAGAACTTAAAAAAAATTGTTTTTGCCATGCCCTAAATTACTGCCCTTTTTGTTTTATATATACAGCATCGTCAATTAAAGTCCAATCTCATCGTATCGTATATCATTGTTAATGGCTAGAATGTGCCTTTATTTTCGTATTTAATGCTTTTTTAAACTAACTTAAAATTCTATATGGCAATTATGATTTCTCGGATCCTTCCCTCTGATGTCTAATTTTTTCACGTGCTAAGAAAGTCCCTCTAAAACTTTGAGTCTAGCTAAGATTTATATACACCGACTGCCCAATTTATAATTTTTCGCATACATGGGTTGAGGCATTCATTATTATGCATTTAAATTATTTTTTTTTTTTAATTTTTAGAATTCTGCAGTTTCTTTATATTTTTTAGTTCTTGTTTTAACTCTGTATCATGGTCTCATATATTACATTATGTTTGCTTTTACAAATGTCTTAATTTAAATTTTTAATTTGAGTTTCACAGTCCAGCAAAAAAAAATGGCACGAAAAATTGCACAAAATATGAAAACTGGCAAAAAAAAACGCTAGTAGTTCAGATCGAGAAAGCTTGTCAATAAATTCATCCGTCTCACTTTCATTAAAATATGAGTAGTCCACTTGAAAACACCGCTTAGTTAAAAAAAGACCAAAGGCTAAGAAACAGTTTTTAAAAATTCAAATGACAAGCCATAGAGAGTGGTTTTCAGGATTATTGAATAATTAAACAAAAATTGCGCGTAACTTACAGAGTTTTGTACGAGATTGATAATGGCTTAGGGAGCCATTAAAAAAAAATGGAGGCTTTTACAGAATTTTTATTTTGCTATATATCTAAAACAAAAAGGGCTGTTATTTAGGGCGTGGCAAATTTTTTTTAAAGTCCTTAAAACTGTATAAATATACCTTTTATTCTAGGGCGTGACTGAGGAAAATTTTTTTGGTTTGTATTGACTTCTACTTGTTTTAATGTAGTATGTATGTGAAACAGAAAAAGGGGCTTTATTTGGAGGCGTGTCATAAAAGTGAGCATATTAAAATCTCAACATACGTAGTTTTATAAGGACTTTCTTGGACCGTCAAAAAAATTGGACATTTTGGGGAAGGATCCGAGATGGCATAAGTGGCGCCCAGAATTTCAGGACGGATTGAAAAGTCACCAAAGACAAAAATGAAGCCACTATCAAGCCATGAACAACGATATGCGATATGATGAGATCGGACTTTAAATGGCAGCGCTACATATAAAAAACCAAAAGTGCTGTATTTTGGGGCGTGGCAAAAAAATTTTTTTTCCTGTTTTAGAAACTTCATTGACATATCTTTCATTCTAGGGGGTGACTGGCACAACTTTTTTTTTTTGTATGGAGGTCGACCCGGTCTAATGTATACAAACTTATTAGTCAAGAAAACGTAGATAGCAGAAGAATGGATAAGTCAAAAGCACCTCTCATTTCTTGCACCCTGTTTGGCATTTAAAATTTAAGTTGCAGAATATTTTCACACAAGGAAAAGTATTTACACTAAAAGCTGCAATTTAAACAGCCTTAAACCAAGTGTAAACAATCAGGTTTAAAAGTTGCAACATTGCAATTTTTTCCATTTAACATTATTTTCATATTTTTAATATTTTTCCCTTAAAGACCAAATATTAAGATGACAGGCTGTTTTACTTTATTTGACACGACAAATATGTACAAAACAAGGCGAATTAATAAAGGTGACCGCATCATGAGATAGAGTTATGCTAGCTATCCCTTTTTATTGAAAAACACTATGTATTTTGTTTTTGTAAAAAGTTAGAGTGAATGTCAAAAATATTTGTTGAAAATATAAAAAGGAAATTTTTTTGTTAATAAAATATACACAATTGCTTAAGAAACTCCTCAATTGCAAATTAATTGTGGCTCTACTTATTCCGTACCCATTTTTAATTTCTTGTGTTTATATTTTTTCACCTTTTTTTGTTTTATATAATTTAAATAAGTTTTTTTTTCAACAATTTAAATTTTTATTGAATTTTAAATTTGAATTAATTTTTTCACAAAATGTAAACAAAGCTTGACATTCAGTATACACACAAAAAAATAAACAATAAACAGATGACTGGAAAATGTCACCTTTATGAATTCGCCTTGGTACAAAATCACACTTTTAAATTATAATAAAGAAATTCAATACGAGTGCAATTTTCCATTTTCCTTTTTTTGCAAACAAAAAAATCAGAACTGAACAACAATTATCAAAAATTTAAAATATTTACCAGCAAACTTTTACGATGTTTTCGCTTCAGTAATAAATTGCGCCGCTTGTTCAGCATCAATAGAAAACATTTTTTACCCCTTATTGTTTAATATAGAAATCGCCTTGGATTGAAAAAAGCATTAGCTCTTGTTAAAATATATCGACATTTAAAATCTGAGCCAATTTTTATGAAGGTATAGTATTTTAATTTAAATTTCGGCCTTATCAAAATCAAATTCAGGTTTTTAAAAAACAAATTCAGAATTTTCGTAATCCAATTGAGTATTTTACAAATCATATTCCGCATTTTTCAAACCAAATTCATTTTAAAAAGCCTGATTTTGATTTTAAAAGGAATAAAATTTAAATAATTAATAAAAAGAGAAAAGCCCACTAACGTTAAATCAACATACGTACAAATGGGCAAATAAACACTTTGTATGCATTTTATAATCATTTTCTTTTATTTTTCTTAAAAAAAAATTAAATATTATACCATCTTTGTATAAATGAATATAAAGAAAAAACCCATTTGGATTTTTTAAAACAAAATACCCATTAAAACCCGGGTGGGTTTTTATGGGTTACCCAGTGGGCAGCCAACCCTGGCACAAAGACATTAAAGATATCTGTATATCTATTACACAGCTGGATTAAAAAAACACAACTCCGAGAAAAATTGGGCGTTATTTAAAAAGTAGGTTTGTGTTCTTTTTGGGTTTTGCTAGGTTAACTGTTGTTCGTGTTTGATGGCCTGATGGAATATATTAGCTAAAACTTGATTCAAACCCAAATAGGCTAGTGTTAGTTTCGATTAGAGATTTAACTACTCTTACTGAACAGGTACTTGCTAAAACGTAATTTTCGTTTTTTGTTACATACACAAATTTATGATATTTTACTGTTCTTAATATGTAGCAAATTTTTTGCATGCAATAGAGAATAATGCTGCTGTTCCTTTTGTTCTCTCGTCTTCAGTATTAGTATTTGTTTTTAAAAGCAATAGTTTATTTGTTCAAGAACATATGTACATATATGCAAGTAAACAGATGACCATTTATGTTGCCTGCTTTCTTTGTCATACTTTGAAGGCTCTTACAATTTGTTGCTGTTACTTTGCAAAATACTAACAATAGCTCTTTTGTGAAAACTTGCGCATTGTGCATATGGCTTGGACACAATTGCTATAAAAGAAATGAAAACGGACAAACCGTGATGACAATCACAGTTTTAAGTAACAGTAATTTTAAAATCGCGTTCAAGAATCACGATGTCACAGAGCACACAGGGGCGTCACAAGACAGAAAATATTGTGTTTTTCTGTCCTTTTCTTCGAAAGCTGTCCTTTTTGCAATTTTGTTTTGATCAAGCAATTTGAGTTGATTGTGTTGGCTTGTTTTTACACATTTGCACTTCACTACCACAAAACGCGTTCTTTCTCTTTCTTTGAAAGCTGCCCTCGCAAATGATTTGTGAATTTTTCTAACGACATTTTTTTTATTTCAGTATGCTCTGTGATGATGTTCCTTAAAAATTATGGGATCGCTCATCTCTAGTTTCGATAAGTATTTCGCGAAATTTCACATGAGGAGATTCAAGGAGTTTGCACTCGATGATTTCAAAATGTTGCACAGTGTTACATATTAAAAAAAATCATATGAATTATGTTTCTTTTAATGCACTTTATATTTTAAATAAAATTCTTGCAATATTTGAGGCAGCATGACTTAAAATTTTCGTTAACGAAAGTCACCTACATCATTTAAAGATGGGTTGCGTTCGCAAATGCAACGCTGCTCTGCATCAGAAAAGCAAACTTTTTTTAAAGCCGATAAAAAATAATTATAATTTTTTTTTTTTATTGTATGACTATTATTTTTGTGGATTATTTCACAATTTTTAGGTCCACATTTACTTCACTGATAAATATATAACGATTTAAAATCACAGATGCAGCGCGGTGATGCATTTACGAACGCACCCTTACTTATATATGTAGATATTAAACGTGTATGTCTTTTAACAGTGCTGCCAATTTGGTCTTACATCTGAATCTTTCATGATTATATGTTATATTTGATATATAAATTTCAGAGGTCTAAAGTCTTTTGGCGATTTGATTTTTAAGTGCGTTTGAATATGAAAAAATAGAAATGAAAAAATCTTAAGCAATGATGAACTTACCGTTTCAATCTTTTCACCAATTCCCAAGAATAACAAGTCATTTTCTTCTAAGTCATATTTAGAAATTAATTCTGTTGCCACTTCTGAGTTTAATAAATTGCTCAAACGATCCATAACATCTTTATATTGCTATAAATAAAATAAAAAAATAATAATATAAAAAAATAAAATAATGAATTTTTTACATACCAAAAATTTTCGAACAAATAAAGTACCAGAAAATTCTTTAGAAAGACTTTCATAATGTTTTCGTGCGGTACCATTCCAAAAACCTGCGTTGCCACGTACTATTAAAGCATAAGCACCTAAATTTTTGAATTTTTCAACAAATTTTTCATTTTTTTCAATAACTTCAGTAACGTTTGTTAACTAAAAAAAAAAATGCATCTTTAATAGTAATTCATTATAAATATCTTGAAAAAAGAAACTTACTGGTAGACTAAAACGAGTATCTGGCTTATCCGTACCAAACTTTTCCATAGCGTGATCATATGTCATGCGCTTGAAAGGTGTTTGTATTTTGGTATATTCTTTGGGCCATGAATAACGTAAAGTTTCCTCAATTAATTGCATAATATCGTCACGATTTGTAAATGATAATTCTATATCAAGTTGAGTAAACTCCGGTTGACGATCGGGGCGAGTTGCTTCATCTCTATAACATCGAGCAATTTGGAAATAACGATCGATGGCACCAGCCATGAGCATTTGTTTAAATTGTTGGGGACTCTGGACAAGTGAATAGAAATGACCAGGTTTACGAGTAGGTACAACAAATTCTTGTGCACCACCAGGAGTGCGCCGGAACAAAGTGGGTGTTTCTACCTCTACAAATCCCAAATAGTTTATAAGATATTCACGCATACGCATAATAACTTGAGAGCGTAAACGTAAATTGTGTTGCATGTCAGAAAATCTTTAGAAAAAAAATTTTTTAGTATAAATATGTTGGAATATATATGTACTCTCTTAAGTACCTTAAATCAATGTAACGATGTGTTAAGCGCAAGCGTTCGCCTGCTCTATTGAATTTACGCACTTCAAAGGGTAAATTCTTTTTAGCAGGATTTAATATTTCAACACTTTCCGCTTCAACTTCAATATGACCAGTTTTCATTTTAGGATTTATTGTAGCTGCTGGCCTAGGTATAACCGTACCCTCTACTTTTACTATGGATTCCAAAGATATACCCTCTTCTTGACCTTTCAAACCATCTGTCTTTTCAGTTATTAGGACTTGAGTTTGACCATAACCATCGCGCAATATAAAAAATTTACCCATACGTTGGAATTCCAGCCAACCACATACGGTTACCTTTTCACCAATATTATCACTCGTTAGCTCGCCACAAGTATGTGTACGATTAGCAAATTTATTTAAATCGGCAACTTTTATAACATTTCCAGAGCCACCTGATTTTGCATTACCATCTTCATCCATTGATTCACCATTTTTGACCCCACCCTCACCAGTTTCATCGATATCATTAATAGAAAGTTTATTTACTTTATCTTTTACCTTGATGGGTCCATCATAGGGATCTTCAGGGTTAAGAACTTTTACACTTTCAACCATTACTTCGACTTCACCAGTGTCGTATTTCTAAATAAACTTAAAGTTTTTTTTTTTTGTAACACAATGAAAATAACATTCGTTACCCACCATATTTATATTTTGCCTTGGCCTGCCTAAAACTTTGCCAGAAACTTGTATAACCGTACCTTCAGGAGCGCTAATTACGGTATCCTGCATCTACAATTAAAAAGTAATACAATTTCTATTTATTTATTTATTTCAATCCAAGTAACATTCAAAGCCTTTAAGGCCAAAAACTAAATATTACAAATGTAAATTACGAATTTAAAAAAAAACAATTAATTAATAATATAAAAATATATGTATGTACGTACCCCCTAAAAATTAACTTTAACATTTTTTATGATGATTTTTTATGAGTTATTTAAATTTTCATTAAAATCGAATTGAAAATCATCAAAAAACTGACATAAACATCTCGCTATCTAGAGTCTGTGATTAGATTTTTAAAATGTTTTAAAGCAGAATCAAAGAATTCTTAAATACCTATTATATTTGGTAATTCATTAGGCGAAAAAAATTTACCGAACTTTTTATTCCATATAAAGTGATTCGGTCTAATGTACATACATAAAACAATAACTATTATTTACGAATTGGCTTTCCAGCCTTAAACAAATTGTACGTAATAATAATATTAAAAATAATAACAATAAAATATACAAATTTTACTTACAGCTTGATCTTCAATAATTATTTGTGTTTGACCATAACCATCCTTTAATTGCATAAATTTATTAGTTTTAGTGCTTGGAACCCAACCAACTAAATTAATATCTTTACCAATATGACGACGTCTTAAATCATTGCAGGTTATATCACGATTTTCAAAGTATTTCAATAAATTATCAGATTCTTTATGAAAATAATTTCAATAAGTTTAAATTTCAACTATTATTTGCTAAAATAATATAACTTACTAGCAATTTTATATTCTGTACTAGTAATAGCTGTACTATTTTGTTGAGCCATTGTACTATAAGAACGTTTATCACCAACTCTCTTAGAATTTGAATTAAAATCAATGGTGAGAATATCTTGTACTTCTACTTCAATTTCTCCAGTGGGCATGGTTTGATTACAAGAGTTACGCGGACGTCTTGTTACTAACCCAACTATGGAGATTATAGTATTCTCAGGCATATTAATTAAGCGACGAGCCACGCGAGGATACTGTAACATGAGTTTGAATGAGAATTTTTGTTTTTTTTTTTCTTACTATTTTAAATCACTTACCCGATCTTCTAAAATCACTAATTGACATGCACTATTACCACGATCTCTCAATTCCATAAAGCGAGTAACACGTTTTTTTATTAAACGGCCTGTTAATTCTACAAACATACCATCATGATGGGCACGCAAATCACCGCAGCCCATCCGCACGGGGGGTGGTGGTGGTGGATTCATATTAAAACCGCTTGCCATTGCATTCATAATTTGCATTAAATCATTACTGGACACGTTACTCGGCACTGTTAAGAAAAATTAAATTAATAAGTCTTGCATACTTTCTACTTAAATTTTCCTTTTTCTGTGGCAAAAAGTTAAACTTTTCTTAAAAATATAATTTGCAAAAAAAAAGCCCTTTAAAAATTTTTTCTGATGTGTTTTTAGATCAATTTTTCACTTTATTTTAGTATTTTTAATATTTTTTCGAATTCTTCTTTTAAAATTATTTCAGATTTCGATTGCACTTTTTTGTTGTATTTTTTTCGTATGTCCGTATTTTGGTTTTAACGTTTTAATCTTAATAATTTAATAATTATGTTCTAGTTTGCATAAGATGTTTGTGTTTTCTATTAAAATGATTTTAGGTTTGAGAAATTTTTGCAATTAAATCCACTATTTCCGTTATCGGATGAAACATGTCCTAAAAATTTTAGTTTTTTAACCCGCCACACGCTTTTCGTTAATCGTTAAGCAGAACATCATGTTCTTTTTCCGTTTTACCTCTAGCCTTAATCCTCTGTGGCGTTTTTGAGTGAAAGATTAAAGCTTTTAGCATTGCCATATGAATTGACAATACCCAGTAAAAAAAATTTTGGTTTTTTGAAGCACTTAAGAGAAAAAGCGCATAATCGAGCGCTTCAATAAAAGAGCTTTTATACAGCAGTAAATGATACAGAATAAAATATACAAAAAGCTGTTATTTTAGTGCTGACAGCGAAGAAGGAAGGTTTCAAACCGAAAAAAATAAATATATACGAAAATGATTAGATAAAGGCATTTAAACAAGTAAAAGCAAAACATTAATGAATATGTTAATATAGTTAGCCCCTAAAAAAGCACTTTAGGAGTGCTTTGTTTGCATGTTAAAAGAAGCGCTTATTGTCAGCAGAACATAGTCCTCCAAACCGGGAACACCCCATACAAAAATCAGGCATCCCATCAGCAGGTTTAAAGCGATTTAAGGTATGAATTCATACACAAAACCTGCTCCTTTTGGAGCACATTTTTTACTGGGTACTTTTATGTATAAGTATGACAGTTTAAAACAAATACCAAAAATGGGTATCAAATTACTGTTCTTAACGTGAAAAAGAAGAAGAAAAGGCGAGCATTTTGTATTGTGTTATATAATATTATATGTTTATAAATATATATTTATTCTTGTTTGACCTTTATTTTATATTTACTTTTAATTATTTAAGCTTGAGGGTGGAATATTTAATAAAACTTTAAATAAAAAAAAAAAAATAAAAAAATATTTCCTTTTATAAACTGTTCGTACTTTTGAAAGTTCTGTCGCAAGTTTAAACCGTCAACTTTGTGCGTTTAAACTTGGAAACAAAATGAAATAATCGACTACCCAAAAACGAATTTCAAAGATTAGATCTAATTTAATCGCTGATCTTTATGTCAAAAACTGGCTCTAAGTCGAATCGCAGTATCGCGGCCCAACTGACTAGTTAGCATTTTCTATTACATAAAATGTTGCAACTATTTCCGATCTTTTCCCAACAGATATTGGTGCTTCAAATACAGCCAGTATTTTTAAAAGTTGATCTGCGGCATATGCCTTAAATTGATCTTGAGAATGAGTACGAATATTTAATAATTCTACCCCTGTACTTTGTAACATTCCCCAGTCGTCTTGACAAAGTAAATTAAAATTAAAATATCTTGTCCACCTACACAGCAATGTACAAATTCATCCATCGTTTCAGTACTATCGACTTTGAGACAATCGAAATTGTTTTTTCTTCCTCTTCGCAGCCGTCTGTTTCTTCGACACATCTAACCCTTGATGTTTGTATGAGCCGCTGTTTCGCATTCTCCCTCGTGAAACCAGTTGTTTTCCGCTTATTATTTTTAGTGTTGCATTTACGAGCGAAATGCCCTATTAAGCCACATTTATTACATTTAGAGTTCCTGGCTAAACAAATAACATCATAACTGAAATGACCTTTTTTACCACACCTTCCGCATTCATCGCTATCTTGTTTTGTCCATTCAAGCTTTAAAGATACTCTTTTGACCATTTCGCCCTCGACATTCCGAATTATAGTTTGCGATTGCCAGTATATCTGTTCGTGAATTCGACAAGCGGAAATAATTTCATCTAAGCTTAGCTCTTTTTCCAATAACTTTTACTTTAGATCAATTGCAGCCCAGGAATCAATGATTTTATCTTTTAAAGATATTTCTCTTATCTCACTTCTAGTAGATCCAAAATCACATTTTGAGCCTTGCTGTCTGAGGCGTAACAGAAACTTATTACTCCCCTTCTGCCGGAGTAAGAGTTTGAAACAATTGTCTTCGGGGAAAAGTACTGATGCAATTTGTCTACCAGTGTATTGAATACATCATTCTTAAGCGTGTCGTCATATTCTTCAAGAGCTCCTGTACCTCGTTTCTGTATTTCTCGCTTCGTAAAATTTTCCGCATGAAACGTGTGAATTGCAACAAAAATAGTGTGAAATGAAACAAAAAAATGGTTTTTCTCACGCAAGTGTTTCTGTATCTTTTCTTGGCGAGAATTATCTGTCATTTTAATAATGTTCCAGCAATTATTGGAAGGATGCGAGAAAAAGTGTTTCTATAACAATGTTTTGCGAAAAGTTTCTTTCAAGAACTGTCAAAATAAGTCGCATTTGAAATTGGTGGCGAGAAAAACAAAATGTAGATATTTTGAATTTAAAATATGTTTATATACTATTTTTTTTTAAATAAATAAAAAAATAGAAGGAATATAAATGATGAATGCATAATTTATATGATGAAAAAAAAAAAAAAAACCATTGCTATATTTTGTTATTTTAAATTTTTATTAGCCTTTTCTTGTTTTGGTTTTAATCAGCGCTGCCAGATAAATTTGTCTCAAAATCGTCAATTTTCTGAGAAAAAAATATAAAAGATCCTCCTTTTTTGTTTTAAAAATCGTGTAATTTAAAATAAATTTTAAACAAATTTGTTTCGACTTTTATTAAAACATAATCAAACAAAAACAAAGTTAAAGTTCATGGGTATTTAATAATTTCTTTAAATTTATATTTCTTTTGTTAAGCTGAAGGATAATTTTTTATAAAACTATTTATTTTCTTTAATCCGATAACAATTAAAAATTGTTTTTCCCTGAAGAAGTCACACAAAGGCATGAGAAAATATCATATTAAACAAAAAATAAAATAAATGGCCCATAAATATAGTCATAAACAAAGCATACTTTAAGAGTTCTAAAGTAAACTTTTATTAAAAATATGCTTTTGATCTACTATAGACAAGCAAAATCATACTTTACACGTTAAACCCGATGTTAATTTTAAAACCATTTAACAACAGCATCAGCTGTTTTTCGCCAAATAAAAAAGTACTTGCAAAAAGTTAAAAATGAATAGGAATAGCTTATCCCATCAACAATAAATTTCAAGTGTTTTTATCAAGAATAAAAACTGGGAATTAAGCACGAATAACAAAATCTTTTGAAATTAAAGTTAAAAATGTTTATGTTATAAGATGTTGGCTGATATTTTGCAATTATTAATGATTTGCAGGAAAACTTTTATGGAAAGAAACACAAAATATATATGTATAGGCCCTAATTGTGTAAAACGCTAGGCGTAAATTGCCTAGCGTTTTACACAAAGTTTTGTAATTTTGTTGTTGCTTTCTACATAAAATCATATTGCGTGTTTCAACCGTACAAGATATGCAGTGTTTTATTTATATTTTAATTTTCAATGTTGTCACTTGCTTATATTTTGTTGTATGTTGTATGAAAAATTTGCTACATTTGAGGTGGCACCCAGTTAAAGTCGGTTCAATTTAAAACATACTTTAGTTTCGACTATAGTAGCAAAATATTTAAAAGAATAATTTTATTTTAAAGTTGTTTTTAAATAGAACCGACTTTAGCGTTTGACTATGATTATGGGCCAATATTTTTACAAAAGCAAAAAGAAGCCAAGCTTAAAAAAATAAACATACATCCTTATTTAAAATAGATAAATAGATAAATTTTTTAATTAAATCAGCTTTGTGAAAAACCTAGAATTCATAGTGATAACGTTGTTTTATATTTATATCGTATGTAGTCCGGAATAGTATATTATTGAAATTTAACTATATCGGTTTACAAATGGCTGAGATATAAATCTGTAATTTACCCATTCCTATAAATTTTTTTTCTTTTTTTTACCTGAAATAGACTTAGTAGAACAGCTGGTAGTTTTAGTTAAAAAAAATCGGTTCATAAATGAACGGGTTACAGACAAACAACTTTTTTTCTTGAAGAAATAATGGTTTTGGCCCAAAAATTTCCATATAAGATAAGAATATCAAAAGGGTGTTTCCACAGAAATTGACCCCTTATAGCTCAAAAATTAAATTTTTATTTTGAATTAATTTTTCCGCTATTATACAAAATAAATGTATCGTGTCATATTCCTAAAGATTAACTTTAATTTTATTTATACTAACAAAAATTTATTTTTTTTTGTCACCGATAATAAATGAATTCACACGCAAAAAACTTGTAATTTTTATAATGTATTATTTAAACAAATCATTTCAAAGAATTAAATCAGATATTTAACTTGACATATCCTGTGCAAAATTTTACAAAACATGATGTTTGTTTCAGACATTTAAAAACAGCACATTTATAAAGTAACGGTCGTTACTTTGGATACACCCAAATATCAATCATATTTTGTTAATGTATATAAGTATTAAATGTTCAAAATAAGCCAAATCGGTCCATTTATTTCCCTCGAAATTTTGCTTTTGCCGATACATTTTTCAGGGAAGAGGCAAACAACTTCGAGGACAATTTTCATAAAAGGGATAAATAAAAAAATTTAAGCTGTCTTGTTTTTAAAGATATTTTTTTTTACAAATAAACAAACATATTAAAATATTTAAAACTATCTTATTTCGAAGACTAAGGGGCAACGCCAACAATTTCATTGAAAGCAAAAAAAAAATCAAAAGTATTTTATAAATTTGTTGTTACTTTCTACAGAAATTCATTTTGTTTTTTCAATTTTTAACGCCACAAAATATGAAGTGTTTGAAATTTAAAAATTCAATATGAATTTCTATAGAAAGTAACAACAAAATTATAAAATATTTTAGATTTTGTTTTGGCTTTCGTCACTTTTTTAGAAAAATCATTAAATCGTCACTTTGCTAATTTCGGAACAAAAAGTTGTCAAAATGACAATAACTCGTCAAATCTGGCAGCCCCGTTTTTATTATATTTATTTCTTTTGTTGACGTTTCGCTTTTATTTGACACTTAATTACTGGAAATATTCCAGTATAAACAGAATTTGTTGTGCCTGTTTTCGCATTCAAATACAGAAACACTTTTATCTCATAAATCGAGAAACGATGGAATTTTTTGTTTCACACTTCATGTAAGAAATTTTAAGATGCGAGAAATACAGAAACGAGGTACTGGAATATTTCCAGTAATTAAGTGTCAAATAAAAGCGAAACGTCAACAAAAGAAATAAGTATAATAAAAACCGGGCTGCCAGATTCGACGATTTATCGCCATTTTGACTATTTTCTTTTTCCGAAATTAACAAAGTGACGTTTTTATGATTTTTTTTTTTTTTAAGTGACGAAAGCAAAATCAAAATCAAAAATATTTTATAATTTTGTTGTTACTTTTTATAGAAATTCATCTTTAACTTTTAAATTTCAAACACTTCTATTTTGTGGCATTGAAAATTGAAAAAAAAAACAATATGAATGTCTGTAGAAAGCAACAACAAATTTATAAAATATTTTTGATTTTGTTTTTGCTTTTAATGAAATTGTTGGCGTTGCGTTGCGTTGCGTTTTACACTATAAGCCCCTTAGTCTTCGAAATAAGATAATTGTAAATATTTTTATATGTTTGTTTATTAGAAAAAAAGATATCTTTAGAAACAAGGGTTAAATTTTTATATTTATCCCTATTGTGAAAATTGTCCTCGAAATTGTTTGTCTCTTCCCTGAAAAATGTATCGGCAAAAGCAAAATTTCGAAGGAAAGTAATGGACCGACGACTTGGCTTATTTTGAACATTTAATACTACTTATGTATATACATATACAAAATATGACTGAAATTAACCGGTTTAATCGTTAATCGAAAAAAACCAACCTCATCAGGTAGAATCTTAAATTATTTTTCTAAGCATCCTAAGAGGATTATTATTAACACAGCTAATAATCTAATAGATAGAATATTGACAATAAGTGACAATAGATTTTATAGAAAACATAAAAGAATTATTGGAAATATTTTACAAGATAATAGTTTTCCTAACAAACTAATTCACAAATTAATAAGACAATATAATATAAGAAAATCTCGAAATATTAGTGAGATCTTTGCACCTTTTATATATAAATCATTAACTTATGTACCTGGATTTTCAGAAAGGTTAGAAAACTCAAATATTTATGACAAAGGGAAATATACAAGGTAAATAATAATATTGGTAGATTATTCACAAGAATGAAAGATAGATTACAAAAGTTAGATATGTCAAATTTAGTTTATAAAATACCTTGTGGTGGCAACAATAATGAACAATGTGCGAAAATATATGTAGGAACAACTGGGACGAAACTGAAAACTAGAATAGCAGGACATAAACATGACCAAAAATATAGAAATTATAATTCAGCACATGGTACAGCTTAATCGACTCATTGCAGGGATTTAAATCATTATCCAGATTTTGAGAACACATCCGTTTTAAACGTGGAAGGTTTTAAGAAAAGAAGATATATGTTAGAAATGTTACAAATAGATTATATAAGATATTTATTGAACAAGAATAAATAGGTTGACGTAAAGGGAAATAGATTTGTTTTCTAAAATAAAGTTTAGATGGCTTAAGTCAGATTTGTTAAAAATTTTTTGACGAAAAAGGGAAATATTTTAAAATTTGTTTTTTGTTTCCTCCTTTTAATTTTTTAATATTTTGATTTTATGAAATGCTATTGTTGAATGTTGAAAAAATTTTTATATTTAATTTTAGTTTTTATTAATTGTCAAACATAATTTTTTGTTAATTTTTATTAAAATTTATAAATACAATATCCTGAAGAAGATTTCCAAAGGAAATCGAAATATCGACACAAATTGCATTAATAAAGAAGAAAAATATTAAATAAGTATGTATACCACTGATGGGATTTGTGGTACAATTGTACTAAATTTGGTACAATTGAAACCTTATTGGTACACTGGTACAATTAATCTCTTTTTGCTATAATTAAAAAAAAATGCCCACGAAGTTTTATCATTTCTTTTAGGTGGATGAACTCACTTTTCTTTTCAATAATAAAGTTTTTAATAACAGACGTGAACAGAACGCCCAAAAATGTTATTATTGTTAATTAATGTTCGGATATTAAACTAACATATAAAGTACATACATACATAAGTATATGTACCCGTATCCCTGTAGAAGCCTAGGATTAAATGTCTCCAAATCGCAACTTTAGTCGATTGTTTTGGTGACACTGTCAGCCAAGTCTGCCTTTGCGAAAAACGAGAAATAGACCAATTTTAGATTTTTCTTAATTTGTGTACCCACTAGAGGTCTGCAAGAATAAATAAAAACCAATTTCAACACACTCATTTGTTTTTTAACTGCAATGTGTCGAGCACCCAATAATAAAGAAACAAATGAAAGAATAACCAAAGACAAAACGAATAAAAACTCATTCAATTCAGTCAACGCAAGTCAAATGAGTGAAATATTCAAATATAATTTGAATGTAAAATTTCTGTACCTACACATTACGTATGTATGTGTAAGCTTAACTCTTACAAATAAAAGAAGCCACAAGCTTACACACATATTATGTCAATGTATTCAAATAAATGTATGGACATTCAATAATTCAAAAATTATTCGAATATTTTTTGTAAACTTGCTCCCTCTAACGGGTCATTCCACTGTTTTGTTATTTATGAATGAGTCTCAAATTCATTTACAGTAAACAAGTATTTTATTCAATTCATTCTCTCTTATTTTTGTATATGGTTTACTCTTTTCTTACATTTTTGAATGTTTAATATTTGAGTAAATGTTGTGCACTTTGAATAAAGGCAAACAAGTGAATTATTCAAAGCAGACCTCTAGTACCCGCACCACAATAATGGAGAGAGTATTATGCGATTGTGCTGATGTGTGTAAAACTACAAAATAATACTTTCTGAGTCGGTTTAACGATGTCCCTTCGTTCGGCTGGCTGGCTTGTTGCCTGTCCATGTAGCCTTGCGAGTTAATTTTCAAAATGTCATTGAAACGTCAACTTGAGATAGGTAATTTGTTTGCTTTTCAAATTAAAAAAGTACCAGAAAACAAACTAAAGTTACCGTGTATTCCTAAAATCACTTAAAGGCAAACAATCTTATATACATAGATGGAAGATATCTAAATAATAGTCGACAGAAAAACTTGAACATAAATCTTAACCTCATAACATAATTTTGTTCTTGCGGGTCCACGATTGCCCATGGGTCTCTAAAAAAAATTGTTATGAATGCTTTTTTTATTTTATAGCAAAATTTTGATACAATTTATGTCAATTTGGTACAATTTTTCCATTGAGACGGTACAATTTAAGAATTGCCAGATCCCAACAGTGATGTATACATTAAATTTTCTACTGAAAACATGAGGCAAAAAAAGGACATTAAGCAAAAAAAGAATAAAATTTCTTCAAAAAAGTCGTGTGATGTTGTTTGTCTAATATTTTTCAACTGCCATCACGGATAATAGAGGTAATCACGTTTAATACAAGCAAAAAATATGAAAACAAACAAAAGACAATAGACTGATCTTTGGTCATCACGGTTAATCGGGGTTGCCGGTTAATAGGATCACGGATAATCGAGGCCCGACTGTACATATTTAAACAAATTTTGGCGGCCCGCAAAACCTCTGATGTAAGCAAAATACAAACGATTGCATTCTTTGCTTTGTTCTGCTTTATTTCTATTAGATTCTTATAGTTTAAAAAATGTTAAAATTTCAAAATTATTATTTTTCATCATTAAGCTACCGTCAGCTTATTAAATATTTGGCCAAATAAACATTACCACTACTTTTTTTAATAGTAAGTGAGATTTTAGATGGTCTTAATATCTCAAAATAAAACTTGTTATACTAATAAAAAAAACTGTTTTTTGTAAGATGTGGTTTTATAACAAAATAAATATTGAAGTTAATGAAAATTCTATTTTAGTTTGCCTGTTAGTAACGTTTTTTTATATATCTTTCTGTATATCGATCGCTTAATATCAAGTAGTTAAGTGCTAAAGAAGTCATGAAAATAACCCTTCTACTTGAACAACTTCCAAAGTTGTTTGCTGGGATGTTTAAATCAAGATACAGCTATCAGAATAAACAAAACAAGCTATAAAAAAAATCGAGTTACGTCTTTTTTAAAGTTAAGCTTCTCTTGATTTACCCCCAACCAGGGATGACAAATGAGAAAACCAATATCGTACCAAAGAACTTTTAAAGTCGTACTTTTTCGGCCCCAATAGTACTAAGTCATTTTTTTATATTTTTTTTTTTTTTTAAACAAAAATTTAATACCACAAAAGATACTTAAACTTCATTTCTACATTAATTATGCATAATAATAAGGTGGGTATAATTTTTTAGCGTCAAAAGCACATCGCGATTCTTGTTCTATAAGTTCCAAGAAACTTTGCCAAAGAAACCATAGGTCAGGTCAAAAATGAATTATGAGCCCCAGATTTTTAAAAATAGATTTCCAAATTATTCAAGAATAGAGGCAAACAAATTGTATTTAGTCTAGCCGGTTTTTAGGGTCGAGAAATCCATTTTTTTCATTTTTCATTGCCGCTAGAGACCGTTTTCATACACTTTTTAGAATTTATAGTCTTTTTTGTGAAAAATGTACGAATATTTTTCAAAATGCAACCTCGAATTTAAATCGAAAATAAAATTTTTAAGCGTTCTAAAAATATGTGCATAAGAGCATCTTCGGATTGCAATTCCAAATTTATTGTGTTAACAATTTTCAATATGTCGACCCCTTTGCGCGGAATTATCGTATGTTCAAAAACCAAATTTTACAGGACAGCAATTTTTCTACTTTTCTCTGCTTTCGCTTGCAATATCAAAATGAAAATATACATTCATGACGTCTCTTTGAATGGAGAACAAGATTGCATCAAAAACTCAATTTCATAAAAATTGGCATATACGATAATTTCGCGCAAAGGGGTCGATGTACTGCAAATACAGGAAAGGAGTAGAAAGTCCGAATATAATAAAATTTAATTTAGCGCTTTAAAAATCTCCTTTAAAATAATTCGGAGTAAAACAATAATGGAGTGGGCTCCCACGTCTTGACGTGACAACCATCTTGTTGACGAATATTTGAAAATATTATGAATTCATTCCAAAATAATCTTGAATTGAGAGGAAGTCGCCTTTTCTACTATATAGAACTTTTGCAGAAGGGGTTTCCTATATCTTTTAAAAACTTGTCAATATCATTAGAAAATGCACGCTTATATGCAGCCGCAGATACTTAATTTAGAATGTGGCATAAGCAATCGTTGAATGATTAAGTGCAAAAATCTATTCACAATAGCGGAGTTAAGTGTTTAGTGCAAATGGTCCAAACACTAAACTCCGCTTATATTCATTGGACAGTAAATACGAGTTATATCAATTGTAAATATATATGTAGGTTTGAAACATTTGAAAAAAGTACCAAATGAGTCAGGGGGTACCAGCGTACTTTTTAGTTTCGGATTGTACCAAAAAAAGTACAAGCGTACCAACTTTATCAACCCTGCCCCCAACCAAAGGAAAAAATTAACCCTCACTTTTTTTGTCTCTCCCCCACAACACCCTAATTGTACTTTCTCGTTGAGTCGATACAATTTTAGTAACTGTTACAGACTCTCCATTTCTCATCCAATAGAAATAGGAAGTCTCTAATATTTTAATATTTCCACAGTCAAAGCTGGAAATATTCAAATGGAAAAAGAAAATGTTAATCTTCTCTCAAGAGTTAATTAACATTATCTTGGTAGGTAGGTAGGTAGGTAGAAAGGCCGGTGTGAAGTTTCCTTCACACCTTCACCCAGAGACCAATATGGTCCATTGTGACGCCTTAATTAGAGATAGCCAAGAAGGCATAAGTAGGTGAAATAAGCAGCAGAAGCATAAGACAGATCCGAAAGATGGGTAGAAAAGAAAGGAAGGAAAAGAAGGTAAAGGACCAACCCCGAGAGAAATCC
This sequence comes from Pollenia angustigena, assembly GCA_930367215.1. Classification (NCBI taxonomy): domain Eukaryota; kingdom Metazoa; phylum Arthropoda; class Insecta; order Diptera; family Polleniidae; genus Pollenia; species Pollenia angustigena. Next base: position 177,725,358 of record OV884057.1, on the reverse strand, counting down.
CTTAAACCAAATCCGCCCTACGAGCGGTTAGCACCCGGTCTCCCCTCGCGCAGCCAGGCCATCCCCATTACGAATCCTATCAGATTCTCGAGTCCGCAACCCGAGACATCCCCTAATTCGCCCAGGAATCTACTGCCCAGCCACCTCAACCTGCTACCCTGCAGCCTGGTACAGTGGCACAGAAGGTGCTCAACTGACTCCAACTCCTCAGGGTCCTCGCACAACCTGCATATATCCGACAAGTCGGATCCCATCCTCACCGCCATCCTGCCTATCATACAGTGGCCCGTGATAATTCCTATCATGGTCCTAACGCAGACCCTGCTCCTGCCCAACAGCGACACCGAATCGGACTTCCTAAGCACCGGCCACAGTGTCCGCGATACCCGACAGTCCGTTCGGCTCCCCCAGGCCCGATTGGTCACGCTCGTTATCCATTCCCTAATTCTACTAAAATAGAAGCCCAATGGAGGCCTAACCGCCTCCACACAGTCAGGATCCTCCAACTCTGAGCCCTGTCTTGCCAACTCATCAGCAATCTCGTTGCCGCCTATATCGCAATGACCCGGCACCCAGCATAACCTTAGCAGATACTCCCCTAAGGCTCCCCTCAGAGCCCTCCTACACTCATCAACCAGCTTGGAGTTCACATAACAGCCCCTTACGGCCATAAGAGCCGCCTGGCTGTCCACGTATATAGTGACCTCCGAGCCCCTATCAATGTTGTCCCTCATCAGTTCCACGGCCCTCCAGACCCCCAGAACCTCCGCCTGAAAAACACTGCAGTCGCCAGGAAGCCTATATGACCTTCTTATGTTCAGATCCTCAATGTAGACCCCTGCACCCGTGCCCCTCATCTTTGAGCCATCAGTGAAAATAGCAAATCCACCAAATAATCTGCTCCTGCCCGACCAGCTCTCCCTAGAGGGCATTATTACCTCTGGCAACCGACCAAAATCCAAACTGGTGCCAACATAATCAGTGGATCCCGGCGGTCCCAGGCAATAGCCACCAGCCTCAATCTCACCCAGGATCCGTGAGTGACCCTGAGTGTCATTCCTCGTAAGTCCTAACTCCCTCAGTCTAAGGATGCTCCTGGCCGCCATTCCCATCCCATACTGCTCAATAGGCAGAAGATGTAGAATGACATCCAGGGCAGCCTGAGGAGTACTTCTCATGGCACCTGTCATGCCAATTGAAGCACACCTCTGAGCCTTAGAAAGAAGTTTTCTACGACTTGCCAATCTCAATGATTCCCACCAAACACAGCATCCATACGTAAGAATGGGTCTAACCACCGAAGTGTACAGCCATCCCACCACTGACGGCCGGAGTCCCCAGCTCCTACCTATCGATGATCTGCAAGCATAGTAAGCATTGAGACCCCTTTTGAGTCTCTCTTGAGTATTCCTACCCCATGACAGCTTGCTGTCCAGAAAAACCCCCAGATACTTAGCACTATCAGATAGTCCAAGCTCCACTCCTCCCAGTACCGGCAGTCTAAACTCCTCCACCTTGTACCTCCTAGTGAAAAGAACCAACTCCGTCTTCTCCGGGTTTACTCCCAGTCCCTTGTCACTTGCCCATGCCGCCAGTTCGCCCAGCGCCCCTTGCATGATGTCGCTAATTGTCAGCAGAAACTTGCCCGACACCAATATCACCACATCATCCGCGTAGGCTACGACCTTCTGACCCATTCTGTCAAAACGTCTCAGAACGACATTGACGGCCAAGAGCCACAATAAGGGAGAGAGAACTCCCCCCTGTGGGGTCCCTCTAGTCACCGATTTCCTTAAGCGTTCGTTTCCCCAGTCCGAGTGAATAACTCTGCTGCTAAGCATCATAGTTATCCATTCGACCAAGAACAACGGAACCCTTAGGTCAATCAGTGCCTGTCTTATGGCCTCTATCCTCAAATTGTTAAAGGCGCCCTCTATGTCAAGGAATGCCGCCAGGGTGTATTCCCTGGTTCGCAAACCCCGCTCCACATAACCAACCACATCATGCAACGCACTCTCAACAGATCTACCTTTAAGGTAGGCGTGTTGAGCGCCGCTGACGATGCCGGCGTCAATCTTCGTCCTCAGATGTAGATCAATCAGTCTTTCCAACGTCTTCAAGAGAAAAGACGACAAGCTGATTGGTCTAAAATCCTTGGGTTTAGAGTGACCGGTTCTACCCGCTTTGGGAATAAAAACTACCCTAACCTCCCTCCACCTCCTAGGAATGTACCCGTTCAGCACACATACCCTAAACAGTTCCACCAACAACAGGAGTGACGATTTCCCGATATTCTGTAACATCGCCGGAAATATACCATCTGGCCCCGCCGATTTGTAGGACCCAAAGGTATTTACCGCCCATGTTACCTTATCCAAGGTAATCATATCCCCCACCGTCTCCCTTTCCTCACCGCCTGAGCCCGAACCAGAGAAGGGGTCACCACATACAGCCTGTTCCCCCGACCCAGGATCTACACACCCCGGAAAGTGAGTCTCCATAAGCAGACAGAGAGATTCAGAGCCAGATTCCGTCCATGAGTCGTCCGATCTCTGAATAAATCCAGGGACTACAGGGTCCTTAGATAAAATTCTCCTGAACCTAGACATCTCATTCACGGATTCAACTGACTCGCTAAACTTAATCCACGAGTCCCTTTTCGCCCTTCTAATATCTCCCTTATACCTCCCGTAACTCAACCTGAAGTTACTCCAATATCTTGGTAAGAAATATTTATCTTCATAAGAATAATTTACTATGCATGAGGGTGTTCGGTCGATTAATTCTTGTTCGATTAATCGAACAATTTTAGACGATTAATTATTCGAATAATTTAAAAAAGCTAATTTCGATTAAAATATTAATCGAAGAATTTATACTGATTAATCGAATAATAAGAATAAATAGTATTTCTGTTAAATGTATAATTTTTTTAAAGTTTTAAGTCGAATGAACAAACCAAATGTATGTATGTGTCCGTTGGAATTAAAAAAACAGTCATGTTTATTGAGTTATTTAGCTTTAATTTTTTCAACACAATTTAATAGTTCATTTCACAAAAGAAAAAACGACAAAGGTATGTTAACTCAAAGATTTATATTTATTTATCGGGCATGTTCTAGAAATCGAAATGAAGTGAAATTAAAATCGAATGATAATTTAAATTCAATTATTTACAAAATGACCATAGTTTTTCGTGGTTTAAAGTTATGTTCTTGCTAAATAATAGATACTTAAAGTAGCAATATGCCAAAAAAAAAATTAACTTTTTCCTTTTCAAGCTATTAATGCCGAATGATTTTTAATACTTCGGGGGTAGAGTCAAGTACCCTACTTGCTTATTAGAGTGCCCCTCACTTGTCCTAAAACGGATATTTATGGTTACCCTTAAAACTTTGATTTTTTAACTTTTTATGAATTTAACGCATTATTTATGTTGTTAGCTACAAAATCAATGTTTTTATGTATTGAATAGTTAGTTTGGGTAACAATGCAACACAGTTGTTAATGACATCAAAATATAAAATTCTGCGGTGGTGCGTGGCGATCGCATTTTTCATTTGCAAGAAAATTAGGAAAATGTAAAAAAAAGGCGTAAAAAATGAAAAAAAATTGGGTTTTTTGACCTTCATTCACTTATAACTTTTGAAGTAGGAGTGTTATCTTCAAGCAACACCGCAGAATTTTAGATATTTTAGTCATCAACAACTCTGTTGTCTCCCAAGGCATAATATTCAGCCGAATTTGTGCCGTAGTACAAACAGTACAGCCTATTTTCGACAAATTTTATTAATTGATTAAAAAAACAGGGTGAATTTTTAAAAAAACGTAAATTTATGCTACTAAAATTAGTTTTACATTAGGGAAACAAAATTTCTTTCCATGTGATAAGTAAATATGCTTATATTTCATTTACTATTGTGATAAAGCGGCAGAAGATATTTTAGACGTCACCTTTGCATGCTTTTTAATTACACAGCCTCACAAAAATATAAAATGGTTCTGACGCAGAAATCAGACCCACCAACCCTTATGTATTATGACCTCCTGAATGCGATGCCGCCATAAGAATTGAATTCTATCGTTGGGTTTTCATGTAATTTACAAGGAAAGTCCGTAAAGTGACCTTAACAAATTTGTAAATTTGACCATGTTAAAAAGTGTTTGTTTAAATGCATTTAACTTTTAAAATTTTTGACAGATTTGATCTTACATAAAGAAATACAATTTTAAAAAATTTTTACTAACAATAAGTCAAATTTACAAAGAACCCGATTTGCTATTCCAGTTTGTGCAAAAATATCATGAAGCGTACACGGATGCGAAAATGATTCATAATTATATTACAGACACAAATTTTCTGTAGCAGCTTGCATTGAACCACTAAAACATATTAGTACTTGTAAATCAATTGTTGCTTGTGATCATCTTACTTTTAAGGACGTGCTGTATCAAATATTTGAATATTTAGAGTTCGAAGAAATAAATAAAAGATCGTTCTTGGATTCAATTCCCCACAAATTTCAATTTGGTTTTAACACAGACAAGCTTAATTTGCTTACTGCAAATTTGAAAAAGATGTTAACATTTTCCAAACGGTTTTAGCGGATGCGAAAGATTCAATGTTAAAAAGATATATCGATAGACCTGTGGATGATGTATACTCATTCCACAGTAATATCAATGTGGAGAGAGTTTTTGCGATGGCGAAGAGGAACGAGGATATGGAACCTCATAAAGAAATATACACCATGTTTCAGCAAATAAAGGCCTGGCAAAACAAATGCATTCACTTCCTTTTCGATATTTTGCAGTTCTATCCAACGAAGCAAGATATGAAAATGGTGTGAAAATAATGAAAAAGGTTTTTCAGGAAAATAAAAAATAGAATGCTAAGGAACGAATAAAGAGATTGGAAGAGATGGAGCAAACAACAAGTAAAAAAACGACGTACGGAGAGTAAGGTCCTATTTCTAAATTTGCTTTATGTGAATGAGCCTGTGGAATTATTTAATTTATGAAAAAAACTATCTGATGTCGATGTACAGAGTAATCGGATAAAAATTCTTAAAAAGTAAATAAACATGTTGAGAGGTTTAAATTATAAATATCACGGTGAAAAAGTTTGGCAAACAACAAATTTGGATTTAGAGTCCCAACTCGAAGAAAAGCTAGAGAATTTGCACTATTATGTAGATCTCTAAAAATTTAAAAAATAAAATAACTTGATGTTTTTAAAAGTATAAATAATAAAGATTCTGTTAAATACATTTCTAGTAAAATAACTAAAATTTTTTTCGCAAAACTAAAAATGTAAACTTTAATGATCGATTTAATAAAAGTTGCATACATAAATATTTTAATATAAACTTGATACTATTTCATTTTCTTATAGATCTTTTCTTTCTCATTCGGTTATTTTTCATCCGATTTTCAAGTTTTTTTGTTGGAAAGGTATTCAAATTACCTTTCTAAATGTAGAATATAGTTAGTAAAAATTATTGCCACTAGATGGCGTAAAATTCATTTTTTTTTTTTTTTGAAAAATGCATTTAAACACCCTGTACTTGCAAATATTTTGAAATTATATGTTCCACAAAACTACTCGCCATACGATTTTGTACAAACTTGCCAAACAACATTTGGTCGAATTCTGGAAATTTAACGGTCAAAATTTTGATTTTCTTCAAGCACCTAAAAATAACGGTAATTTTGTAAATATGTAACGGAATTATAAAAAAGTCGCGGAACAAAAGTTACTTCTGATACCCTAAAGTCGATTTTGGCATATTGCTTACTTAAAGAATGAAGTAGATAAAATGGATTATTTGTATGCACTTTTAGTACAGGGTCGTTTTAAAAATTTGCCCGATTTAAATCAACTTCATTTCGATTTCTAGAACACGCGCGTATTTGTTTAACAAAAAAATGTATGCGATTCTTTCTTTAGAATGAGAATGGTTTAAAAATATTGTAGGAAGGATTAACCTAATACCCAGCAAAAAACTTTGAAAGTTGTTCAAGTAGAAGGGATATTTTCATGACTTCTTTAGCACTCAACTACTTGAATGAATTAAAAATGCCTTTCAAAATTCGAATAAATTTTAAATAAGTGAACCCATGAAAAATTACATGCAATGCACCCATTCAACTCTTATGTAGGAATTACAATTTTTCACTATAATTAGGTATTCTTTTATGATTGAAAGGGGACGAATATTATATAAATACAATTGACTTTAATGATTGAGTTAAATTTTTTAATATGTACATTTGTAAATACATTTAATTTTAATATGTATTTAAATTTGTTATATTGCGTATATCAAGGCCTATCCAATAGGTCTGCTTACCTCTACAACAATACAAAAAACAACAGGCATTTTGTTTGTGTAAAATTTACCCGCCGTTGTCAAAATCTTACTACTACATAGAGAAAACAAAAGGAAAAATGTAATTTATTATACATTCCCATAATACATATAAAAATTAATATAGAGCACCAATGAAAATACGTATTAAAACCATTAAAGATTCATTGCTTTTCATTCACACTCATTTCAGTTAATATTCCAGATCAATGAAAACCCCGATATAATCACTGAACTTTCATTGGTTCTAAGCAATATTTTTAATGACGAGCCGTTTACCTAAATGTGAACCCATGCTCGCCAACGATACGCTAATGTTAAAATCATGCATGTTTCACCTAAAAAGAACCAGTGCTTTATCCGCGGAACCCATGCATTTACTACTTTTTTTGCATGTCTTTTTTTGTTGGGTAATGGTAAATGTAACAGGTGTCCAAAAATGTTTTAACGTAAATGTTCTTCAACAACTTCAATAATTTACCACTTGCACAGTTATAAGTACTTGAAGAAAATGCTCCACCAACAAAATCAAAGGAGGCTACAAGTGGTCCAATGAGTAAATATTTTAAACAAGATACTTCGATGGATTCTCTAGAGGAAATTATTTGCATGGAATGTCCGTTAAAAGTTTCAAAAAGTCCAAAGTTATATTGACGCTTTTAAAATCTATGTGCCCGAAAGTGAAGCAACAATTAGAAGCTAAATTGTCAAGTTTTGTTTAAAAAATAATGTTTGTTTTCTTAAGTACTAATTTTTTCTAAAATTATTGAAAAAAACTCGTAGTTTATAAAATTTCTAGATTTAGAAATATGTACATATTCGATTTATTTTAAAATTTTATTCGTTTAATCGAATAAATTAAAAATGCAAAATATCGGTTAATGGAACAAAAATAAAATCCGATTAATTAAACACCCTACTATGCATTACAGATATTAAGTAAAAATTTGCGATTTTTATACCCTCCAACACAATTAGTTGTGAAGAGGGTATATTAAGTTTGTCATTCCGTGTGATTATTATTATTATTCATCTCAGACCCCATAAAGGCTATGAGGCTTATTATATTACTTTTTTGTGAATAAATAAATAAATAAAGTATATATATTCTGGGTCCTTGAGTAATTCTAAGTCGATTTAGCCATGTCCGTCTGTCTGTCCGTCTGTTGAAAACAGGCTCACTTTCGAACAACTCAAAAGAAATGAATAAACTTGGTGCCAAATTGTTTGTAGTTATCCTAAGCAGTTTGGGATTGAAATCCAGCAAAATCGGTTAAGTAGGACCAGAGCTATGAATCAAAATGTGGAACCACCTAAAAAAATTGATAATTTTGTTACAAAAAATAACATAAATGCTGGAACAAGGCACGGAATGAGATACGATTTTGCAAAAATTTGTTTTATTTGACTGGAAATCACGCTGTTATGCATTTAGTGAAGATCCGTCCATAATTTACCCAAAGCCCCATATAAACACTACTCCCGGAAAACAGTTTAGTACGCCTAAAACCGTAAAAATAACGCTAGCGTAACAAAATTTGGTACGTAAAATTTTTTTAGGTCTAGAAATAACACTGTGAAATTTCGTGACGATCGGTCCATAATTTACCCTAGGACCCATATAAACCCTACTACCGGAAAACAGTTTAGTACGCCAAAACCGTAAAAAATAATGCAATCATAACAAATTTTGGCTCGTCACAGTTTTATAGGACTATAAATGATATTGTGAAATTTCGTGAAGATTGGTACATAATTTACCCTAGGCCCCATAAAACCCTACTCCCGGAAAACAGTTTAGTACACCTAAAACCACAATTAATAATGCTATCATAACAGAAATTGGTACGTCACAGTTTTAAAGGACAAGAAATGACGCTGTGAAATTTCGTGATGATCGGTCCATAACTTACCCTAGGCCCCATATAAACCCCACTAACGGAAAACAGTTAAGTTGCCTAAAACCATAATTAATAACAAATTGTCACAGTTTAAGATAATAATAACATCATACAGATATTACTCCTTAAACATTCGAACTGTCGGTGGAGGGTATCAAAGATTCGGCACAGCCGAATATAGCACTGTAACTTGTTACTTTTAACGCTGTTGCAGAAAATGAGTGATATTTATTATAATCTAAAAAAATGTTTATTATTACGTACTGTTTCCGAAAGGATTCATTGCATTGTTGCCATTATAACCGCCACCATTGTATCCACCACTACCATAGTTATCATAATCACCACGACCACCATAACCACCATAACCTCCACTGTTACCCCCAAAACGGCTACCACCACGTTGACGGCCACTCATGATCTATACAAATGACAATTTAAACATTACTTTTACTTTATATTACTTTATAAGAAACTTACGTGACTTTCAGCTGATGCCGCTATAGATGATGAAATAAAGGTTTTGTTTATTAAATCTCCTTGTTTTTGGTGTAACACTTGGTGGTTCTTTGCGAAGAAACCCTGACTTTTTGGTAGAGCCGGAAAAAAACTTTTAAGTTTTATTGGTTGTTTGTTTTGTTGAATTACTTTTCTGGAAATTAACAACATTTTTTACTTAATATTTTAATAATTAACCAACTTTTCATTTCTTTTTTGCCGGGTTTTTACACATGCACACAATTCTCTACAATGAGAAAATATTCACAATATATCACTTAATTTTTTTACACATATACATACATGTGTATGAATATATTTTTTATTAATGCACATATAAAAGCGAAGCATAAAAATCGACATAGACGAATAGAAATGTATTTAGGAAAAAACTCTAACCTCACCTTAACAAAATTGTTGCCGCTATAATTGCAAGCAATTTTTATGTTTATACAAGAGTTCAGTTTTTTTTCACAATAATATATTTTAGAATTTAAAACTTTAGTAATTCAGCTTTATTTATTGTAAATAAGATTTTTTAGGAGCTAAAAATATTTTGCACAGACAGACGGCGGAATAAAAACGCAACAGCGACGCTTGTTTGCGCACAATGCTGCTAATCCAGAGTTTTTCACAAGTTTATTTAGTCCCCTTTTACAAAGTGACAAGTGGTAGGCAGACAGACGAAGTTTGTTGGTGAGGGTTTTTAGAGGTAGGGTGTGTAGTACATGACTATCTGTACTGGACATTTTTTGCTTATCTTTTACACTTTTCGGCATTTTCATGTTGTTGCTTCATATCATTTTTCTCACACCAATGTAATTTTAGTATCAATGCCTGTTAATGTTCATCTTCGTCAACAACGAAAAAGAACGAAAAAAGGAAAACAATATTTTCTGTCTGTCTATTAATTTTGCGATTGTGAAAGGTTTAGGCAAGTTCAAAAGAAAATAAGAAAAATGTCTGCCTTTCAATTTCAACGTTGTAAATTGGGACTTATTAATTTTTTTTCAAGTAATTACATATAGTAGGAAGATAAAATATTTAAAAATAAGAAGAAAATATAAATGGTTCTCAAGTTTTCATAAACGGTCACTCACACTTCGAGTTGGACACATAGAAACATATTGAAACGTTTCGAACTCAAAATAAAAGCCGTAGTTTAATTCATGAATTATCATATGGCCAAATTGGTATAATTTGAAAGCTTTTGAATAGATTTTACTGGATAAACAAAATTTATTTAACTTTTGTCAGCTCTTTAGCTCTCAATCATAAACAGTCACACCTACAAAACCGTTTATATTCTAATAAACCAGTTCAGAAATCATATGAAAGCCAGTTTTTTACCTCTCCTGAAAATGTTTGAATTTTGATTTGTGACTGTTAACGATTTGGCTGAAACTCAAAATATATTTATTAAACAAAAACAAGTTTCCTGATAACATTTTGACATGATGCTGGGGTCAAGTCATTAAAAAAAGTCTCCAGTATTTAAATTTTTATTCTTATTTGGAAAATCCCGAGCAGCGTCGGGGTAAAACAGCTAGTTTACATATACTTATATTGCTTTTATTTTTCAATTTTTCTATCACGCTACGTACTTTTTTATATTAGGAACTTGAACTTGACTTTCGGTTTAACAAAAAAAAAATTGCAAAATAGTTTTTTTAAAACGCTTAAGATAAAATAAAGTCAAAAGCATATGGTCAATGCCTGATTGTCCTATACCTACATACATATAATGACAACACTCGAGCTGCTTCTTCGTCTAAGGCAGTTTTCCAATATAATTGCAATATATTTCCTTTCATTGTTATTTTTATTAACCAAAATATTTCTTTATACAATTTCGAAAAAAATGACACTTGACACAACGTTTTACAAAATATGTAACATATATTCTTAAAATTATGCGTATAAATTCACTGTGCAGAATTTATTTTTAAGCAGTTTTTTTTTTTGTAAGTGAACATCACTGTTGTAAAGCCGTTTTTATAAGCGCTACCAGATTAAAAAAATGCACACAAATTAAGTGCTGCCAAATTTTACTTACAGTGGACATTTTTCTAAACTTGTGTTAAAAAAATTAAAAAATTTTAAAATTATTCACTAACGCCCATTTTAATGTCTGGCTACTTATATGTTTTCACAAAACTAACGGGACAAGTACAAATCTGTATGTAATATATAGATAACTAAATAAGTGAATTAAACTTGGTATGTATATAAATCTGCAGCTCGAAGTTAAACAATAATAATTATTAAGATCTTATACTACATTTACACTTACGCAAAATCTAGTACTTACGAGATTTCGAGCCAAATCTAGTTGTTTTTGACTAGATTTCCCTGCCCTTGGAAAACAGTTTAGTTAGCCCAATAGCGCAAAAAATAATGCTAGTGTAATAAATTTGGCACGTCACATTTTATAAGACTAAACATTACACTGTTAAATTTCGTGAAGATCAGCCCATCATATACCATACGCCCCATATAAAACCTACTCCCATAAAAGCATTTAGTACGCCTAAAACCGTAACAAATGATGCTTTTGTAAATTAATTTTGTTACGTCACAGTTTTATAGGACTAGAAATCACTTTGTTTAATTTCGTGGAGATCGGACCATTATTTAACATAGGGCCCTTGTAAAGCTTACTCTTAAGTACGCCTTAAACTGTAAAAAATAATACTACTCTAAAAAAAATTTGGTACGTTACAGTTTAATAGTTATAGGACTAAAACACACTGCTAAATTTCGTAAAGATCGGCCCATATTTTACCATAGGTGTTGTATAAAGCCTATTCTCTGAAAACAGTTTCGTACGCCTTTAACTTTAGTACGTCAGTTTTATAGGACTAAAAAACATTGCCAAATTTCGTGAAAATCGGTCCTTAATTTACCATAGGCCCCATAAAAAGACTACTCTTGTATTTTTTAAATACTCCTGAAACCTTAGCAGATATAGAAGTTGTGGTAAAATTTGATAAAATTTAAATTCATATGGTGCGAAAAAATACCATTTTGTGATAATCGGTCCATAATTTTATATATGTATATAAAATAGGATGTGTGTATTGTATGTATGTATGTTTGTATGAATGTATGTAACGTATGAACTCCAAAACGACTGGGCCGATTTTGATGAAATTTTTAGGGAATGTTCAGAATATTTAGGCGGGTGACACTGTAAAGTCTGATTTTTGATCGCCATGGTCCAACTTAGATTTATACGAAAATAAAATTTTGCCGCGCCCACTTTTTTCGAATTACCTAAATTCAGAAAACGGCTCCATCGATTTGACAAATTTTTCTTTCAAATGTTCGTATTAATCCATTTTAAGTTTTCATCAAAAGAAAAATTTACCACGCCTACCTTTACGCCCACTTTTTCTATTAAGCGCATAACTTGAGAACGGCTTGACCGGTTTTGACGATTTTTTCTTTAAAATGAACTTAGGTTTTTACGGAAAGAAAATTTTGCCCCGCCCACTTTTTTCGATTTACCTAAAATCAAAAAACGGCTCCATCGATTTGACTAATTTTTCTTTTAAATGTTCGTATTAATCCATTTTACATTTTCATCGAAAGAAAAATGTACCACGCCTACTTTAACGCCAACTTTTTCTATTAAGCGCATAACTTGAGAACGGCTTGACTTATTTGGATGATTTTTTCTATAAAATCATCGCCATGGTCCAACTTAGGCTTTTAAGGAAAGAAAATTTTGCCACGCCCAGTTAAACGCCCACTTTTTTCGATTTACCTAAAATCAGAAAACGGCTCCATCGATTTGACTAATTTTTCTTTCAAATGTTCGTATCTTTTTAACGGATTTTAAATCGAACGCAAACATTTTTCCTAATTTGGACATGACAAGGTCTGTCGGGTTAGCTAGTGTCCCATATTAATCAACCTTCTCAAAAATGCCTTAAAACTATAAAACGCTATATCAAATTTCACTTCTTTATCGAAATTTTTCTAATTTAGTTTTTTTAACATCAGAAATCACACTACAGAGTTTTGTGGTGATTGGTCCATAAAATACCATATGTCCAATATAAATTCCCCTCTCGAATTTACTTTTAGTTCTTCCAAAACTGTTACGAATCATGATATTTTACTCAAATTAAGTTTTATATGACTAGATATAAAAGCATAAAGCTTTCTGATTGTCTATCAATAATGTAACACATGTAGGTCTAAGCCGCAACCCATTTTCATACTGACCTCCGTTTTAACGATTGTTTAATCATTTATAGAGCCCATATAGGCTCGATGCCTGAAATATTCGAACTGTTGGTGGAGGGTATTAAAGATTCGGCACAACCGAATATAGCACTCTCACTTGTTTTTTTTTATTAAAACCATTTATAAATTTCGTATCAAATAATTGTTTTATTAAATTATGTACACTTTTTTTAACTTTTACAAAAATATTTTGTAACAAATAAAAATAATATTTGCATACAAACTAAATTTCACAATCAACATTTTTGTGTTTTTATTAATTTAAGTTTCTCTTAATTCATATTTAATTTCAATATATAACAATTTAAAATGGGAAAAATTGCAATATTAAATGCAAACAAGTAGATATTTCCATTTAGACTAAACACTTCTTTCACACATAAAAACTATTATCTGCCGTAAGTACCAAAATCAATTGAAAGCTAAAGTTGCTTAAATATATATTTAGACTTCTTTATAAACAGTACTATTTAAAGCATCTTTAAAATGAGTTATAACGTAGTCGTGGTAGTACATCATAATGCACAAGGGTTGGCCGAGAATTATTGAAGCCCAGACTATAATGTTACCCATACGGGGACCTAATGAACGTTCTACAGATTTCGATACGGCCGATAAAGGAATTTGGCCCATCATTCCTAGAAAAGCCCAAATTTTATACGTTTGCAAGGGAACAGAAACCTAGAAAAAAATAAACAATAAATAAGTTGTTAAAAAATATGTATGTATAACTCTAAATTGAAAACCAAAAAATTTACCAAATATTCATGAAAAAAAGCACTTATCAAAAAAACAATAGTAGAAGCCTGTCTTGAGGAATATCCCATTTGTACTACGGGTATATATAAGTGTCTTACACACCATCTTAAATGGATAAAGAATAATATAATATAGAAATCTGATTATTGTTAAAAAATATGGACTTTATTACCTATGAACCGGCATATTCCATGTTCTCCAAAATGTGTCAATATTAATAGCATTCCACCAATCATTATAGTAGTTACGGTCAGCAAAATGTAAAATTTCTCCTATAGCATTTAAAAATGAATGAAACGCTAAATAGAAAAAGCACAGCCAGACTAAATGATTTGGTAACTACGAGAATCGAATAATTTATTAATATAATCAGTTTTAAGGAATAGTTTTTGACCTACCGCCAATTTTAATAGACGCTCGGTGGCTAAACCCACATCCATATTTGAAAACGGTATTAATGAATTGCGTACAGAGGGTATAATCCATTGCTGAAATAGAGCCATCACAACATTAACACCAAAAACCACTTCTAAAATACGTTTTAATAAAAAACGTTTACGTATTCGTGTAGTACGAGGAAAATTTAATTCATAGCATAAAGTAGGGGCGCATAGGAAATAAAATAAATCCTTGTAGCATAAATTATCAGGATATTGCACCAAAACGGGAACATCTTCATCCATTTCATCTTCTTCGTCTAACTGTCCATTTTCTAAGTAGGTAAAATAGATATAATAAAAATGTTCAAAAATTTCGTGAAAATCTCCATACTTAATTCAGCCAATGTTATACTAGGGCGTCTTTTTCTTGGATTATATTGTTTAGTGTGATATGTTTGACGACACCACATATTAACCTGAACATAGCTCCACAGTTTTAAGAATAATATTGAATAAAAGAAACACACTGTAGAGGCACCCACTGTAAGTTATACAATAAAAGCTGTTATATAAAATATGTTGGCATATGAATAATTTATAAATTTCTTACTTAAGCTGAATAGATTACCCTTCAAATGCATTATTACAACTGGCAAGACAACAACTACAATTATATTAGTCACTTGTATAAACATGCCGATTCCTTCCGTTATTATTTCCTAGAAGAAAATTAAGAATTACACTGTTATATGAAATTCATAGAAAGTTAATGTATGTATTTTAATCAATAAATAACTAATAAATCAATAACACTGCTTTACAAATTTTAAGTTTGGAAAAGTACAAAGAACGCCACATGCCCCCAGATAAGTTAACTGGAACCTCCTGAATACGAAAAACGCTGTACTTTTTTCCCTAAGTACCGTTTTTTAGATAACGGTACTTTTGTGTTTTTCGCTGAAGATTTCCATCTGATAAGAAATGGCTGAATAATGGCACCACAATTTTTTTCATCTCATATATAATTCCTGTTTTTTTAAATCCATCAGTCTTAATGTATTAAAAAAAACGGAATTTTATATGAGATGAAAATATTGTCGTTCCACAAAATCCTTAATAAAAACTTTATTTTTCATCCGATTTTTTTTCAAATTACGCTTAAAACGTTTGTTATAAAATATACTATTTGGTTAAAAAATAAAACATTCCAGATATTTAATAAAACGTAGAAAAAAAAACGTAAAAATAGGCAAATTTTGAACTTTGAGGTGCCATTTCTCAGCCATTTCTTATCAGATAGAAATCTTCAGCACATCGACGGAAAAGGCATTCAATTACCTTGACATTTATTTCGATCGGACTTTTTGGTTTGGCTCCACAAGGGTTTGAGTGGGACCATACACCAAAAAACACAAAAGTACCGTTATCTAAAAAACGGTACTTAGGAAAAAAAATTACAGCGTTTTTCGTATTCAGGAAGTCGCAATTAACTTATCTAGGCATGTATTGGTATTTTTGGCTGTAAACCAGTGTAATGTATATAGATTGATTTAGTGTAATAATTGTTTCTAATATAATTTCTTTAAAATTATCCGTATCAGTGCGAAGTCCTTAGCAAATAATACATGAATCTTATGGCCAATTTTCAGGATTGATATTAAAACACATTTATTTTTAAAATCGTTTTAAATACAAAATTCTCTTCTTCACTAAAAACTTAAGTGAAATTTAAGTCACCGATGTGGTACACTTAATTTCAACTTAAGTTTCCGTTGTAATATTTTAGCAAGGTGGCCTCAATATCACAACAACAACAGGCAAAGTATTAAGAGTCAGCTGTTTTTTCAAACCACCTTGTAAATAAATACACTTATTTATATATTTTTTTTTGTATTTAGTAGTGCTACCATACTTTTATCTTAATTAAATAAGACTTTTCAAATAAAACACAAAAAACCAATCTGTTTTAAATACGATTTAATTTTGTTATGAAAATTAAATTAATATTGAGTTAAATACTATCCTGAAAATTGGGCATTAGAGAACGACCTAAAAAACAT
Organism: Pollenia angustigena; assembly: GCA_930367215.1. Taxonomy (NCBI): domain Eukaryota; kingdom Metazoa; phylum Arthropoda; class Insecta; order Diptera; family Polleniidae; genus Pollenia; species Pollenia angustigena. Next base: position 177,709,135 of record OV884057.1, on the reverse strand, counting down.
TCTGTATGGCAATTAAATTTTTTAATTTTTAACTAAATTTTAAGTTTATATTTTTTTAAATGCGTTTGGTGATTTTTGAACGCCTAAAAAGAATATAAATATATTAATACCCTAGAATATTAGTCTACTCGTAATAATTTTTAATGATCAAGGCTCTGGTTGCAGTACATAAAAAATTTTGCAAATTGTAAGTTAGTTTGTATAAGCTCTGCCCCATTGTTGTGCAATCTGCTGACCCGCTCCTAGTATGGCAATGTTGTAACGAAAAAGTGCTGCCCAGCTTGTGTGTTTTGCGCAAATGGGCTTTAATACAGAGTTGCGTTTTTATGTACTATTCAAACGGATTTTTTTTATTTGCAATTCTCTCTCGTTTACATGTGTGTTGTTCCGTTCAAAGAAACGCTGTGTAAAATATATTAAAAAAATTTTCAGCAAGAAATATTTGCCATAAATTCATAAAAAAGTTTTTATTTTATTGATCACCAAAGTTATTGAAAATAGTAAATAAACACAAAATTAATACTTTTTGTATAATATCAAGTTGAAATTAAAGCAACCCAGAATTTCATCATGGAAGTTAATAATGAAAATTTGCAATTGTTAGCCGGCTATTTGCAACAAACTTTGAGTCCTGACCCCAATGTTAGGAGACCGGGTAAGTTTTTATCGTGGAAGAGCGACATTTAAAAAAAAAATTATTAATTTATAATAAATTCGACCATCCATAATTATACCCACACCACAATAGTGGACAGCGTATTGCATTTGAGCTGGTTGGTAACACCTTAAAATTTTGGTCCTAAACCCACCTTTAAGTATAACAATCGGCTCAAAATCATTTTCTGAGTCGAATTAAGGATGTCAGCCCGGCTGGCTATCAATGTAAACCTTGAGCGCAAAGTACAGTTCACAATTTTGGAGATGATTTAATGAAATGTACATGGCTCTAATTGGCAAAAGGAACAAGCCTATAGAAAATGGAGCTTATTGGTCCATAATTTCACATTGCTTCCATACAATTTTCTTTCCGGAAAAGCACATTTGTGCCCATAAACCTGTTATTCGGGCATGTTCTACAAATCGAAATGAAGTGGATTTAACATCGCACAAAATTTTGAAAATGAGCCTGTAAAGAAAGTTTATAATAATACCTATTCCCTTTTATATACTTCATACTTTGAGTACCAATTATCTTTACAAGAACCACTGTTAAAAAAGGAAAAACTACAGTCATTTTGAAAATACAGTAGAATCCCGGTAATTCGTAATAGCAAGGCACCGGCGATTTCTTACGAATTATAGGGGTTTTCGATTTAGCGGGGTTACGATTTAACGGGGCTTAAATAAAATAAATACGAATTAACGGGGGTTTTCAATTTATTTACTAAAACGATAAAAAAACAAAAAACAATTGTTAAACATGAAATACTAATTGATTTCAAAATCTCGGTTTTGATTCTACTTCATTTCGTTTTCTAGAACATACCCGATTATGTTGGTATTTAGATTTAATTTGGTCCAAACTTATTTTATAATTACAATCAAAATCGTCTTATCAAATTTAATTGGAATCGGTAAATTTTTAAACATAGCTCCAATACAAAAATGTACTACTCCCGAAAATAGCTTTTAATGCCATAACTTCCTTATAAATATTGCTTTTAACATAAAAATTGGCAATAATAACATTTACGATAGCTACTGTGATAATGAGATGAATATAGGTATTTACTATATAATATTCGGCAAAAGAACTTTTACACGAATCTTAACCTCAGCATAATTTTATTTGGGCGGATCCATGAAACTAGCAAAAAGAATTTTTATATACTGTGGTGTGGGTATAATATAGTCATGCTTGACCGACTATACTGTCTTACTTGTTTTAATTTCTTTTTATGTATATTTCGAGCTTTTAATTGACCATAAGTTCGAAATAAATAGAAATTTATAATTTTTACATTTCTCTTATCTGCATTCTAGCTGAGAAGTTGCTAGAATCTACAGAAACTCAACGTAATTATGCGGTTCTGTTATTGAATTTAATTGACAAGGCTGATGTGGACATGACAATACGAGTGGCTGGTTCCATCGCTTTTAAAAATTATGTTAAACGTAATTGGGCAATAAACGAGGTTAGTAAGCAAGCATTAAACTGGGGTCTAACCACCGCATACGATATCGAGCAAAATTGATCGAAATTATTTATTTTGGTATCATGAAACTCGATATCGAATGAAATGTATTGAATTTGAAATAATAGCATTCGATATCGAGTAACTCGAGATTACATTTATCGAGTTTTCATTCGATACGTCAGTGTCTATCGTATGCAAAAAAATTCGATAGTTTATTCGATACGATATTATCGAATGCGGTGATTAGACCCCTGATTGATTTTGCAAATTTTTTGCAGAAATTGCTATTTTTAGTGGTTTGTGGGCAGTTGCAAATGTTTTTAGTTTGCAATTTGCGCCATTGCAATTTAAACGTTTAACCAAGAATTGAATACAAGATGGTCTCGTAATCCTACGTCATCAGTTGTTCAAACGCGAATTCGCTATTAAAACCCCAAGTGTCAAAAATTGTTAAAATTTAAAGATTTTACAAGTGGAAATAATCAAATAAAATTTGGCAAACAAGAAATACAGTCGCAAGCGTATTTTAAATTCGCCAACCACGATAAGGGTGAATATTTATATGAACATCAGCTTGGGTAATTTTCATTAATTCTTTTTGTGGCTGCACAATACTGCTAATATTTGTTTGTTTTATACTTTACTAAAAGAAGATTTTATTTTGCATTAAAGACAAAGGTTTTTTTTTAATAAAAATTATAAAAAATTAATATTTTGTGTTTCAGAGTATGTTTTTTTTTTTAATTTTTTCCATTTTTTAGGATGTATTCACAAAATATTCGCTTAATTTGGCAAATATGAATGCCATAAAATAGCCAAATACTCAGCATTTAAAATGCGAATAATCGTAACATCACTAGTGTGAGCAAAGATCTTAAATTTGACAGCAATTTGTATGATTTTTATTAGTAGTAATTAAAAAGTGGTTTTCAGTTTGCATTTAGTATAGTACAAACCAATTTTTTTTTTCTACCTTTAGGACTCTGAAATTCCCGATAAAATCCACGTTGATGATCGTAACACCATCAAAACCTTGATTGTTACGCTAATGTTGCGTTCGCCTCCAGCTCTACAAAAACAACTTAGTGATGCTGTTAGTATTATTGGAAAATATGATTTTCCGAAAAAATGGCCACAACTCATCGATGAAATGGTTGATAAATTTGCTACCGGTGATTTCAATGTTATAAATGGAGTTTTGCAAACAGCACACTCTCTATTCAAACGTTATCGATATGAATTTAAATCACAAAATTTATGGGAAGAAATCAAATTAGTTTTGGACCGAATGGCAAAACCATTAACTGATTTACTCTTGGCCACTATGCAACTTACTAAAGTACACGAAAACAACACAGAGGCGTTAAAAGTTATCTATGGTTCATTGGTTTTAGTGTGCAAAGTATTTTTTTCGTTAAATTCACAAGATTTGCCAGAATTCTTTGAAGATAATATGGCTACTTGGATGAAAGCCTTCCATGAGCTTTTGACCGTAGATGTGCCCTGTTTGCATACTGGAGATGATGAGGATGCTGGGGTGTTGGAACATTTACGATCACAAGTGTGTGAAAATATTGGCATGTATGCTCAGAAATACGATGAAGAATTTGCACCCTATATGGAAACATTTGTAACTGCTGTGTGGGAATTACTGGTCAAAACTGGCATGCAAACAAAATATGATGCGGTAAGATTTTTGGTTATGTTTTTTTTGCAACACTTAATTGATAATCAATTTTAGTTAGTCTCTAACGCTTTGCAATTCTTGTCCGTGGTAGCTGAACGTTCTCAGTATCGTAAAATTTTTGAAAACCCAGAAATCTTAGCGAATATTTGTGAAAAGGTTGTAATACCCAATTTAGACTTCCGCCAATCGGATGAAGAGCTTTTTGAAGATAGTCCTGAAGAATATATTCGCCGTGATATTGAGGGTTCTGACATTGATACACGACGTCGGGCTGCTTGCGATTTAGTGAAAACGCTTTCGCAAAATTTCGAAGCTAAGATTTTTGGTATTTTTGGACAGTATTTACAAATTTTGTTGGGTAAATACAAAGAAAATCCTTCTGCTAATTGGCGTGCAAAAGATACCGCCATTTATTTGGTTACATCATTTGCTTCACGAGGTGGTACACAAAAACATGGAGTAACACAAGCCTCCGAATTGGTACCTTTGCCAGAGTTTTGTGCTCAACAAATTGTGCCAGAGTTGGAGAGACCGAATAGTAAATTAAAGTTAATTTTCATATCAAATTCCCATAAAACAAAAATTATTTATTTTTAGTTAATGAACTTCCTGTTCTTAAATCGGCGGCACTTAAATTTGTGATGGTATTTCGTAGTTTATTGGGCCAACAAACTCTTTTGGCAGCTATGCCTCATTTAGTACGTCACTTGCCCGCTGAAAGTGTTGTGGTCCATAGTTATGCAGCCTGTGCTTTAGAAAGAATTTTTACTTTAAGAGATCCAGCAAATGCTTTACTGTAAGTAAATATTAAATATTTTTATATAATATTAAATAATCCAATTTCCTTTTTAGCATTGGACCCCAGCATTTAGCTTCTGTCGCTAATGATCTTTTAGGTGGTTTATTTGCCACTTTAGCTTTGCCCGGCTCAAATGAAAATGAATATGTAATGAAAGCTATAATGAGAAGTTTTTCATCTTTACAAGAACATTCTTTGCCATTCATGGGTGTAGCTTTGCCACGTTTAACTGAAATTTTAACGATGGTAGCTAAAAATCCCTCAAGGCCACATTTCAACCATTATTTATTTGAAACCATTTCGTTGGCCATTAAGTATGTTAATAAAAACTTAATTAACAAAAATATATTAAATAAATTTCTTTTTTAAAACAGAATTGTTTGCAAAACCGAAGCTGCTGCTGTTAGTTCATTCGAAGAGGTTTTGTTTCCTGTATTCCAGGGAATATTGCAGCAAGATATTTTGGAATTTATGCCTTATGTTTTTCAAATGTTGTCTTTGTTATTAGAAATACGCGAAGGTTCTGGAGCTATACCCGAACCTTACTGGGCGCTATTTCCCTGTTTGTTAGCTCCACCACTCTGGGATAGATCGGGTAATGTCACTCCCCTTATTCGCCTACTGTGTGCATTTATTAAACAAGGCTCGGCGCAAATTGTGGCGATGGAGAAATTGGTTTGTTTATAAAATCGGTTTGCTTACAAACTTTAAAACCTTTAATTTTTCTTTTTCAGAACGCAATTTTGGGTATATTCCAAAAAATGATAGCTTCAAAAGCTAACGATCATGAGGGATTTTATCTGCTCCAAAATCTATTGGCTTATTATCCTATAAACGATTTACAGACTAGCATGCGCCAAATATTTGCTTTACTATTCCAACGTTTATCATTATCAAAGACTACAAAATATGTTAAGGGTATTATTGTTTTCTTCTGCTACTACGCTGCAAAATTGGGTGCACCCGCTTTAGTGGAACTTATCGATCAAATACAAGCCAATATGTTTGGCATGGTTATCGATCGTGTATTCATTCCAGATATGGCCAAGGTGTCCATTGAACTAGAGCGCAAAATTGTAGCTGTTGGTATTTCTAAAATACTATGTGAATGCCCTGCCATGTTGTCACAACCCTACAATCAAAATTGGTCCAGATTATTGCAAGCCTTAGTAGAGCTTTTTGAACTTCCTCCAGATAAGACCGTTTTGGAAGGTGATAATTTCGTTGAACCAGATGATACTGCTGGTTATCAGGCAGCATTTTCCCAACTTAGTTTTGCTCAACCAAAAACTCAAGACTTTTTAGCTGAAGTCTTAGACGGTCGTAAATTTTTAGCCGATTCTTTGGCAAAATTATCTCTATCACGACCTGGTGAAGTTCCACAAATGGTGTCCGCTATTGGAGATAACCACAAGCAGGCCTTGCAAAAATATTGCGCTCAATATGGAGTACGTATAATTTAAGTTTGATGTTTTTGTGTAAGTTTACCTTTATAATTTTTATTTACTGTTTTTATATTTAATTTTTTTTATTTTTCAAAATTTTGTTAACTTTTTCTACTCATCCATCAATTGATATTTGGCATAAATTTCCTTACTATTATCAACTTTGTAAAAGTATCATTATGAAATATATATTAAATATCTTAAAACATTTCAGATTTGTTAAAATTCAAGATTCCATAATTTTTAAGAGATTTCAAGATTCAAGTTTTTAGTGGGCTCTACGGAAAAAGGTAAGTACATAAGTCATTTGGAAATATTTATAAAAAAACCAATTTAAAAATGGTTTTGCTTTAAAAACAATACATTTTTGATCTCAATATATTTTATTGGAAACTAAATGATAGATTTAAGATGCTTTAAAATGAAGAGTTTTAATCTTACTTGTCATAGTCGAACTAACTACATAATGAAATCTGAAAAATTTGTAATTCGATCAAGTAAATTGCTAAGAACTTATAATAATGTAGATAAACATCTAATGTAGTATATAACCTAATTTGTTTACTCTGCTCCAAATATAATTGCAACATCCGGTGTTTAGAACTGATTTTCGTTAAAACGTTAAAGGTTATTCATTATTTTTATTGAAACTGCTTTTAATGATCAATTTTAGAAAAAATTTTTGATTCAAATGTCGTTGTACAAAAGAAAGAATTCTTTCGACATCGTGAAATAGGCAGTTATATCGGTTTATTTACCAACACCTTGACGAAGCTGTCATTTTCATATACAAACATATCAATATATACTTTATTTTAACCTTTTACGGCCAGGCCATCCCCATTACGAATCCTATCAGATTCTCGAGTCCGCAACCCGAGACATCCCCTAATTCGCCCAGGAATCTACTGCCCAGCCACCTCAACCTGCTACCCTGCAATCTGGGACAGTGGCACAGAAAGTGCTCAACTGACTCCAACTCCTCAGGGTCCTCGCACAACCTGCATATATCCGATAAGTCGGATCCCATCCTCACCGCCATCCTGCCTATCATACAGTGGCCCGTGATAATTCCTATCATGGTCCTAACGCAGACCCTGCTCCTGCCCAACAGCGACACCGAATCGGACTTCCTAAGCACCGGCCACAGTGTCAGCGATACCCGACAGTCCGTTCGGCTCCCCCAGGCCCGATTGGTCACGCTCAGTATCCATTCCCTAATTCTACCAAAATAGAAGCCCAATGGAGGCCTAACCGCCTCCACACAGTCAGGATCCTCCATCACTGAGCCCTGTCTTGCCAACTCATCAGCAATCTCATTGCCGCCTATGTCGCAATGACCCGGCACCCAGCACAACCTTAGCAAATACTCCCCTAAGGCTCCCCTCAGAGCCCTCCTACAATCATCAACCAGCCTGGAGTTCACATAACAGCCCCTTACGGCCATAAGAGCCGCCTGGCTGTCCACATATACAGTGACCTCCGAGCCCCTATCAATATTGTCCCTCATCAGTTCCACGGCCCTCCAGACCCCCAGAACCTCCGCCTGAAAAACACTGCAGTCGTCAGGAATCCTATATGACCTTCTTATGTTCAGATCCTCAATGTAGACCCCTGCACCCGTGCCCCTCATCTTCGAGCCATCAGTGAAAATAGCAAATCCACCAAATAATCTGCTCCTGCCCGACCAGCTCTCCCTAGAGGGCATTATTACCTCTGGCAATCGACCAAAATCCACTCTGGTGCTAACATAATCAGTGGATCCCGACGGTCCCAGGCAATAGCCACCAGCCTCAATCTCTCCCAGGATCCGTGAGTGACCCTGAGTGTCATTCCTCGTCAGTCCTTCGAGTAAGGAATAAATCGGGTTTTGAATTTTAAAATTGCTCGATTAATCGAGTAAGGGTTTTAAACTGTTCGAATTACTCGAATAATTAAAATAATTTTAACCGATGGGAAAAACATAAATCGACATGAATTGATACTTTTAGTATGTTAACTATAAAAAACGATAAAACAAACACTTGTTGTTTAACAATAAGCACTAAAATAACAGTTCATATGTGCTAAGTAGATAGTTCAAAAACTTATAAATTAAAAAATCAAAAAACACGGCTGCAAAACTTACAGTTTTTAAACATTAAAAAGACCGAAACAAGATTAAGAAATACAAAATTAAAACCAACTATGTTTAACTACTTCGGTTTAACAGACTATAAAATTATCTGAAAACGAAAGTTTAGTACAGTTATGTTTAGTAGCAGGCGGGAACCATTATTTCTTTTTCGTCTTAAAATTGTGTCCCGACTGCTTAACTTAATGCGGATATTTAATAGAGTATATTAAAGCTCATATTTTTTAAATTTATTTATTATATTTTTGTCTATTTAGTCCCGGCACTTTTTGTGAGAGGTGCCAGCCAGTTATGAAAAACTTTTAAAACCAATGTATTATTCCTAGAAATCGAGTGAAATGGAAGTCGACGGACATTCTCAGTAAAATTTTTTTTTAAATCACCGCATTTTTTCTGATTTATACCATGTTCATACGAACAGCAATATTCGTGTTTCGCTCTCATATTCCTATTTCGCGCCCCAAACATGATTGAAACGACTTGTTTCCCCATACAAAATTTTGAGAGCGAAACAGGTCGTTTCATTTTGAAACAGGCTGCGAAACAGGAAAAATGGACTATATTCTCCAATTTTGATAACATTTATCGTTAGTTTATCTGAACTAGCTTAAAAAAAAAAAAAGAAAAAGAAAAAAAAAACAAAATAAAAATTAATACTGGTTAAAGATTGATGTTTAACTGTTGGCTAACGGACACCGTAGTGGTGCAGTGGGTAGAACTCAAAGATCTACCGACGATAGAAAGTGGTGTTTCTTGAAACATGTAAAGATCAACCCGGGTTCAAATCCCAGCTCAGCCAAGAAAAATAATAAATTTTTATAAAAAAAATTCCAAGTTGTAAAATTCCTTCCCTCGGTGAAAATAATTTAATGAAAATTAAATTTGATGATCTCAAGCCTAATTAAAGAATATCAAAAAAAAAAAAAATTAAAAATTAACAGTTCAACTAAAAAATCAAAATTGTTCTTAAAAATTAATAGCGGTTTTCACCCTTGATAGTAAAGTCCTTTGTAGACCTTCTGAATCTTATTTATTTAGTTAAAGTACTAAGATTTACAACACCGCAACAACAAAATGTATAAGACTAAAATTTACTACGCTGTAGTTGAAAAATCCAACAAAAAGCTGTAGTAAACACGTTTGTTAAATAAACCAGAATAAAACTGTTGAAGAAACTATATCCGTCTCTTTCCCTCACTCAGCAACTTCATTAATTTACAATACTAACGAAAAAGACGCTCACGCTTTGTATTATAAAACCGTATTAAGTAAAGCAGAGTTGTACACTTAATACAAAGGGTGAATACCGCTAATGTTTAATAAAATAAAGTGATAAATATAACATAATAATATTATAAAATAATATTGCCTTTATTTATAAAAATTTTTAAATTTAATAAAGGCTTACAAAACAAATTTTGTATGCAAATTTGGCTTAATAAACGTTTGTTAAATTAAATAATCGTTTATAAATAAGGGGATATGTTTAAGTTTTATTTAATTTTTTATCTATTTAAAAAAAAATCACACTAACAACACAAAACAAATGTCAAAATGAAACAAGAATGAATCGTATGAACAGCATGTTTGGCAAACTAGTTTCAAAGAGCGAAACGAGTGGTATATAACGTCGTATGAACATAGCATTATTTTATAAACTTAAGTTTTTAAAATTACTTTGATTTCAATTTCACTGATAACTTATATAAATTTGTGTACACTCCTTTTCTTTACACATTTTTGTGCGATAAATGTTAAACTATACATATATGAAAAATGTGCTATTAAAGTACCAAATTTCTAACGTATGGAATTTGCTCTCACACACCTACACTTAAAAAGGGTCTGAAATATGCTCAAAAATAATGGCGGAAAAATTCTTCGATTAACCGTTGTTCGAATAATCGAAGAATTTGTGGATACTCTACTCGCTATCTTTGAAAGTTTTTTACTGGGGGGAAAAAGCTTCCGATTGATACAGCTGTTGCTGGGTTGACATGCTTTGGCCGAGTGATAGTCGTGTCGTTCTAGAGCGTAGATCCAACTGTCGTGGGATAGATTGGTGTTGGTCGATTGTTTTGATGGTCCGCTGGTAATCGCAGCCAAGAATGCAAAAAGAGACCAATACAATCGAAATCATCTTAAAATAAATTGTGAAAAACTGTCTTAAGGCCACAAATTTACAATTTTAATATTCAATAATTGATATTGTACAATAAAATTGTGTGTATAAACATTAAAATTAACAATGCACTGCCATGATAAGTTGTTATTAAGGGCAATCACGATGGTCATTGTGCAAATTTGCAATCGGCTTACCACTTTTATTTTTTGTGCAAATATGCTATTTTTCTAAAAATTTATTCTGGCAACACTAAAAACTTCTGGCAGCACTGTAAAAAATCTGCATTTGTTAACAATTACATATACACAAACAAATTAAAATACGTTTTTCTTTTTAATTAATTTAAATTTAATTCTCTATTTTATATTAGGTTAGGTTAAGAAGGGTTATGTGTTCAAGGGCACACTTCCACTCGGAGACCAATGCGGTCCATTGTGAACCCCTTCAATGAAAAAAGGTAGAAAAAGAGAAAAGTGCATTTGCATCGTTTGCACTCTTTGCACTACCCATCGTGATTTTCCTCCTTGTTTTTTTTTGAAAAATCAAACAATAATAACTTCAGGGAAGCATTTTCGTTAAAATACGTAAGACTTGTATAATAGTGTAAAGTACCCTTTAAGTACATATAAAGAAGAGACCAGGGATATCCGCAAAATCTCAAAAAAATTCTAAAAACACAAGACCTAAAAAAATCGCAAAAAGTCGCTTAAGTCTAAAATATAAAAATATCTAAAATACAACATTTAAGAACTTATCAATTCGTTATCATCATATAGTTAATGAATGTTAAAATAAAGTCGATGAAAAAAAATTGAAAAATTTGATGCCTACAATAAGTCTGGGAATTGATACATAAAACAAAGCGTTTTAAATCTTGGGGGCAAATAACGGCATTCGATATCGATCAAAATTTCAATTTAAATGTATTGTAACTTCGATCGATGTCAAATGACGTATTTGCCGCCTGAAAAAATTAGAATAAAAAAGGCTATTAAACTAAAATCCAACAGTCAGAAATGCTCCAAAAATATAAAAAACCAAATTGGAAAAAATATGAAAATTTATAAGTTTATCTCAAATTGAAAATAACTAAAAAATAACTTTTTTTTATGAAACACTAAACTTAAATTCTGTTAAGTTTTATAAATGTTTAAAATTGTAAATAGTTGACCTTAAGTTTTAAAGAAAATAAGTTTAGCTCTTAACCAATATTGTTCGAGGCGTACTTATATCTTATATATAAATACGGAAGCAATTTTTTTATCGTTGATTTTTAAGTATCTTAACGTCCACCGATTTTAATGAAACATATATCGTTTTAAAGGTATTTTTGTTTAGAAATGCACAATATACATTTTTTTTCTAAATTTTGAGGATTAAATGGTTTTAAAAGCGTTTTAAATTTGTTTGCAAACACACGCACATACATGTATAAAAAGAAGTTGTGTGTTTTGTTATTCTCCCAAAATGTGTTTTTTTTCTTGCATTTTACTGGCAAACACACATGTGCACACATGTATAAAAGAAGGTGTGCAAGTATAAAAACAACATCCCAGCGGGAAAAAGAAGGAGTACGGAGGCCTTCCAGAAGGCCTCTGTACCCCTTCTTTTGGATAAACAAGGCCTTCTCGCTCCATTCCATACTCATATCTTTTTTACACGCGTTGTCATTGCGGAGAAGGCCTTCCGCTTTCCTTTCTTCCCCAGAGCTTCTTAAAGGCCTTCAAATAAATGGCTCTTAGAAGGCTTTCCAGAGAATGACTGTCAAAAGGCCTTAGCAAAAACGTTATCTTGTTATTTAACTTTTTATATATGTATGTATGTATGTATGTATACCTACTTTACAAACGTATGTTTATATATTTTATTAAACTTATTGTAGTTTAATAAAACATGTGATACCTATTTTTTTATTGAAATTTAGTACAGTTATGTTTAGTAGCAGGCGGGAACCATTATTTCTTTTTCGTCTTAAAATTGTGTCCCGACTGCTTAACTTAATGCGGATATTTAATAGAGTATATTAAAGCTCATATTTTTTAAATTTATTTATTATATTTTTGTATATTTAGTCCCGGCACTTTTTGTGAGAGGTGCCAGCCAGTTATGAAAAACTTTTAAAACCAATGTATTATTCCTAGAAATCGAGTGAAATGGAAGTCGACGGACATTCTCAGTAAAATTTTTTTTTAAATCACCGCATTTTTTCTGATTTATACCATGTTCATACGAACAGCAATATTCGTGTTTCGCTCTCATATTCCTATTTCGCGCTCCAAACATGATTGAAACGACTTGTTTCCCCATACAAAATTTTGAGAGCGAAACAGGTCGTTTCATTTTGAAACAGGCTGCGAAACAGGAAAAATGGACTATATTCTCCAATTTTGATAACATTTATCGTTAGTTTATCTGAACTAGCTTAAAAAAAAAAAAGAAAAAGAAAAAAAAACAAAATAAAAATTAATACTGGTTAAAGATTGATGTTTGACTGTTGGCTAACGGACACCGCAGTGGTGCAGTGGGTAGAACTCAAAGATCTACCGACGATAGAAAGTGGTGTTTCTTGAAACATGTAAAGATCAACCCGGGTTCAAATCCCAGCTCAGCCAAGAAAAATAATAAATTTTTATAAAAAAAATTCCAAGTTGTAAAATTCCTTCCCTCGGTGAAAATAATTTAATGAAAATTAAATTTGATGATCTCAAGCTATTAAAAATTAATAGCGGTTTTCACCCTTGATAGTAAAGTCCTTTGTAGACCTTCTGAATCTTATTTATTTAGTTAAAGTACTAAGATTTACAACACCGCAACAACAAAATGTATAAGACTAAAATTTACTACGCTGTAGTTGAAAAATCCAACAAAAAGCTGTAGTAAACACGTTTGTTAAATAAACCAGAATAAAACTGTTGAAGAAACTATATCCGTCTCTTTCCCTCACTCAGCAACTTCATTAATTTACAATACTAACGAAAAAGACGCTCACGCTTTGTATTATAAAACCGTATTAAGTAAAGCAGAGTTGTACACTTAATACAAAGGGTGAATACCGCTAATGTTTAATAAAATAAAGTGATAAATATAACATAATAATATTAATAAAATTATAAAATAATATTGCCTTTATTTATAAAAATTTTTAAATTTAATAAAGGCTTACAAAACAAATTTTGTATGCAAATTTGGCTTAATAAACGTTTGTTAAATTAAATAATCGTTTATAAATAAAGGGATATGTTTAAGTTTTATTTAATTTTTTATCTATTTAAAAAAAAATCACACTAACAACACAAAACAAATGTCAAAATGAAACAAGAATGAATCGTATGAACAGCATGTTTGGCAAACTAGTTTCAAAGAGCGAAACGAGTGGTATATAACGTCGTATGAACATAGCATTATTTTATAAACTTAAGTTTTTAAAATTACTTTGATTTCAATTTCACTGATAACTTATATAAATTTGTGTACACTCCTTTTCTTTACACATTTTTGTGCGATAAATGTTAAACTATACATATATGAAAAATGTGCTATTAAAGTACCAAATTTCTAACGTATGGAATTTGCTCTCACACACCTACACTTAAAAAGGGTCTGAAATATGCTCAAAAATAATGGCGGAAAAATTCTTCGATTAACCGTTGTTCGAATAATCGAAGAATTTGTGGATACTCTACTCGCTATCTTTGAAAGTTTTTTACTGGGGGGAAAAAGCTTCCGATTGATACAGCTGTTGCTGGGTTGACATGCTTTGGCCGAGTGATAGTTGGTCGTTCTAGAGCGTAGATCCAACTGTCGTGGGATAGATTGGTGTTGGTCGATTGTTTTGATGGTCCGCTGGTAATCGCAGCCAAGAATGCAAAAAGAGACCAATACAAACGAAATCATCTTAAAATAAATTGTGAAAAACTGTCTTAAGGCCACAAATTTACAATTTTAATATTCAATAATTGATATTGTACAATAAAATTGTGTGTATAAACATTAGAATTAACAATGCACTGCCATGATAAGTTGTTATTAAGGGCAATCACGATGGTCATTGTGCAAATTTGCAATCGGCTTACCACTTTTATTTTTTGTGCAAATATGCTATTTTTCTAAAAATTTATTCTGGCAACACTAAAAACTTCTGGCAGCACTGTAAAAAATCTGCATTTGTTAACAATTACATATACACAAACAAATTAAAATACGTTTTTCTTTTTAATTAATTTAAATTTAATTCTCTATTTTATATTAGGTTAGGTTAAGAAGGGTTATGTGTTCAAGGGCACACTTCCACTCGGAGACCAATGCGGTCCATTGTGAACCCCTTCAATGAAAAAAGGTAGAAAAAGAGAAAAGTGCATTTGCATCGTTTGCACTCTTTGCACTACCCATCGTGATTTTCCTCCTTGTTTTTTTTGAAAAATCAAACAATAATAACTTCAGGGAAGCATTTTCGTTAAAATACGTAAGACTTGTATAATAGTGTAAAGTACCCTTTAAGTACATATAAAGAAGAGACCAGGGATATCCGCAAAATCTCAAAAAAATTCTAAAAACACAAGACCTAAAAAAATCGCAAAAAGTCGCTTAAGTCTAAAATATAAAAATATCTAAAATACAACATTTAAGAACTTATCAATTCGTTATCATCATATAGTTAATGAATGTTAAAATAAAGTCGATGAAAAAAAAATTGAAAAATTTGATGTCTACAATAAGCCTGGGAATTGATACATAAAACAAAGCGTTTTAAATCTTGGGGGCAAATAACGGCATTCGATATCGATCAAAATTTCAATTTAAATGTATTGTAACTTCGATCGATGTCAAATGACGTATTTGCCGCCTGAAAAAATTAGAATAAAAAAGGCTATTAAACTAAAATCCAACAGTCAGAAATGCTCCAAAAATATAAAAAACCAAATTGGAAAAAATATGAAAATTTATAAGTTTATCTCAAATTGAAAATAACTAAAAAATAACTTTTTTTTATGAAACACTAAACTTAAATTCTGTTAAGTTTTATAAATGTTTAAAATTGTAAATAGTTGACCTTAAGTTTTAAAAAAAATAAGTTTAGCTCTTAACCAATATTGTTCGAGGCGTATATCTTATATATAAATACGGAAGCAATTTTTTATCGTTGATTTTTAAGTATCTTAACGTCCACCGATTTTAATGAAACATATATCGTTTTAAAGGTATTTTTGTGTAGAAATGCACAATATACATTTTTTTTCTAAATTTTGAGGATTAAATGGTTTTAAAAGCGTTTTAAATTTGTTTGCAAACACACGCAAAAATGTGTTTTTTTCTTGCATTTTACTGGCAAACACACATGTGCACACATGTATAAAAGAAGGTGTGCAAGTATAATAACAACATCCCAGCGGGAAAAAGAAGGAGTACGGAGGCCTTCCAGAAGGCCTCTGTACCCCTTCTTTTGGATAAACAAGGCCTTCTCGCTCCATTCCATACTCATATCTTTTTTACACGCGTTGTCATTGCGGAGAAGGCCTTCCGCTTTCCTTTCTTCCCCAGAGCTTCTTAAAGGCCTTCAAATAAATGGCTCTTAGAAGGCTTTCCAGAGAATGACTGTCAAAAGGCCTTAGCAAAAACGTTATCTTGTTATTTAACTTTTTATATATGTATGTATGTATACCTACTTTACAAACGTATGTTTATATACATATTTTATTAAACTTATTGTAGTTTAATAAAACATGTGATACCTATTTTTTTATTGAAATAATCAAATTTGCTAAATATTGTAAAATAGATTGCAAATAAAAGTTTATAATAAAATAAAACTTTTAAGCACAAGTACCTATCTTCCTTAATGAAAAAAACCCAACTATAATGATTTACATTACTGTTTTTATTTTGTATTTTAATATGCACCTACTTTGTTACTTTGTTTTTATAACGGGATCTGAATTCTTTCGCTTTGGCGAAAAAAACAAAACAAAAATTTTACTATTTCTCTTTTCAACTTCAACTAAAATGATTTACAAGATATGTTACTTTGTTTTTGTAAAGGAATCTGAATTCTTTTGCTTTTGCTTTTGCTTGTGCAAAAAAACAAAACAAAAAATGTTAGTCCTTCTTTTCTCGCTTCTCATAGAAGCGAGTGTGGAGGCCTTCTATAAGGCATTCTTTTGCAGTTACGTAAGAATAGTAAATAAATCAAAAAATTTTTTAAGCAGGCCTTTAAAAAGGCCTGAAGTAAGAAGGTCTTCTGAGTTTTCCCGCTGGGATATGTTGTTATTATACTTGCAAACACACATGTACACAAATGTATAAACGACGGTTATGCTCTATCCCAGCGGGAAAAAGAAGGAGTACGGAGGCCTTCCAGAAGGCCTCTGTACCCCTTCTTTTGGATAAACAAGGCCTTCTCGCTCCATTCCATACTCATATCTTTTTTACACGCGTTGTCATTGCGGAGAAGGCCTTCCGCTTTCCATTCTTCCCCAGAGCTTCTTAAAGGCCTTCAAATAAATGGCTCTTAGAAGGCTTTCCAGAGAATGACTTTCAAAAGGCCTTAGCAAAAAGGTTATCTTGAAGGGCTTTTAAGAAAGGTATGTTAAAAGACCTTTCAATTAATGGCTCTTAAAAGGCCTTTCAGAACATCCTTCTACAAATGCATTAAAGGTCATATTGAAGGGCTATCAGCCTAAAACATTAAGGAATATTTCCTTACAAATGAAATTAGAAGACTGAATAGGCTTCATGTAACGTATGTTTATATATTTTATTAAACTTATTGTGGTTTAATAACACATGTGATACCTATTTTTTATTGAAATAATCAAATTTGCTAAACATTGTAAATAAAAGTATACCTATAATAAAAAAAAACTTTTAAGCACAAGTACCTATGTATCTTCCTTAATGGACAAAACTTAACTAAAATGATTTACATTATTGTTTTTATTTTGTATTTTAATATGCACCTACTTTGTTACTTTGTTTTTATAACGGGATCTGAAAAAAACAAAACAAAAAATTTTACTCTTTCTCTGTTTCACTTCAACTAAAATGATTTACAGCATATTTTACTTTGTTTTTGTAAAGGGATCTGAATTCTTTTGCTTTTGCTTGTGCAAAAAAAAAAAAACAAAACAAAAAATGTTACTCCTTCTTTTCTCGCTTCTCATACCAAAGAGCCGAGGCCTTCTATGAGGCATTCTTTAGCTGTTACGTAAGAATATGAATTAAATCAAAAAAATTTTTAAGCAGGCCTTTAAAAAGGCCTGAAGTAAGAAGGTCTTCTGAGTTTTCCCGCTGGGATGTTGTTCTCCCAAAATGTTTTTGTTTTCATTTTGCACTTGCAAACACACATGTATAAACGTATTAGGACAGGGTTACCTCAGACATTTTAAAAAATGAAGTCGCGCAAAAACGTCGTTTAGAAATATAAAAGTCGGAAACTTTTTTAATGGCTTTTAACGAAGATCTGTGTCTTTTTTTTTAACTTTGATAACATTTCATGAAAATCTTATAAATAAATTACGGGGATATGCACAATATATTTTTTTTCTAAATTTTTGGAATAAAAGTGTTTAAAAAGCATTTTAATTTATGCTATAGACACACGTACAAAGATAGGTGAATAGTGAATTTAGCCGTTCTCTTAAAATGTGTACGATTTTATTGTACAACGCACAGGTTCTCTCAAAAGTAAATGTGAAGTGGTCGAATTTCGGCCACCGGGCGATCCTAGTAACATTTAACAGACTCAATTAAGTAAAAAAAAAGTTGACCTTAGTTTCGTTGTTTGTTGATTTTGTTCGGCATCAGGTCATGAGCAGGCCTATTTTTTTATGGCACATCGTCAGCTCAGAATTGGTTTGACCTAACGACCATTTAAAAAAAATTGAGCTAGGTATGGGGTATATATATTTTGAATACCCCCTTTTTGAATCCAAAATCTGTTTCGCGAAATTATTTGTGGTTTCTGAGATATAAAGCATTCATTCAGGACATTGCATGTTGAATTTTTTGTTTTGAGGTCAAATATTAATGATAATTAAAAAATACCAGTTGTAGAACCAAAAAGCTGAAGAAAGATATTAAATTTCCCGTATTTCCCATTTTGGTACTATTTGTTCCCCCCATTATAGTATCAAAAATTGCAAAATGCAAAACGTTTTGTAAAAAAGTACCAAAAATAGTTTAGATTTTTACCCCTTAAACGTTCGAATTTCGAAAAAGTACCAAACTTGTATTCGTATTTTTTTTGATAAGTTTCGAATGTGGTATAAACTTTATTTCTAGGTTTATTGGATCAAAAGATAGATGGGCTGACAAAAACGTACCAAAATTTAGGTTTTACCCGTTTTTTTCCTAAAAAAAATCCGAATTTCAAAAAAGTACTACACACCTGTCCACTTATTTTTCAAAAGAACAACGATATGTATTGCAGTTTTTGTGTATTTTTTTTAGTTTTGGAGATAAAAGGTTTGTGAATTTACCCTTTTTTACCCCCTAAACATTCGAATTTTTAAAAATCCCGTCTTAGTGGATCGATTTGGGGAGAGATCCACCACCGGTCCAAATTTCAAGTCTATTGCTTCAGGCGTTTAGGCTGTTCGATGATGAATGAGTCAGTCACTCACGCAATAAGTATACGTATGCAGCACAAAAAGCCACTTTTTTAATTCTTTTTTTTTAGAAAAGTGGCGCATGCGCCACAAAACAATATTTTTAATTTTCAAAAAAATTCCCAGTGCGCAAAAATTTACATTTTTCTATACCGGAAGCAGTGGTAAGAATATAAAAAAATTCAATCGGGTACATTTTGAGAAATCTTCATTGTCGTTTTTCTCCACTCCGACTTTTTGGCATATGCGCCAAACCAATTCTGAGCTGACAATATGCCATTTTTGCCATTTCTTCAATTTTTTCGTTAAACAGCCATTTTTGGTCCAGCTTGCCAACGGACGAATGAATTTATTGACAACATTTCTCCATCTGAACTGTTGGCGTCAAATATTCTCCAATTGCATCTTGCGATGTTGAAAGTTTTTCATTGAAACTAAACCGTTTTTGAGTTACGTGAATATATGTTGTGCAACCTCCTCCATTTTCGAGATAACGGTATATCTCGCAAACAAGAACTAACCTAAAAAATTGGTTAACACCATTGGATTCAGCGTTCCCGAATTATGTTAAAACCAGCGTTTAAGAAGCTGCAGTTGAGATAGTAAAAGTCATAAGATTGTGCTGTAACTTCGACATTTTCATTTGTCATTGGACAAAAATAAACTGTTGTCTTTACTTCTGATTCATAAAATGAAAACAGTCGCAGTGAAGGCAAAAGTAATGCTGGGTACACACAGTGCAACCTACATGCAATCTGTTTCAGTGCAACCTCAAAATATCAAAGCGTTTTGATGTTGATGCAATCTGGAATGAATGAAAATGAATTTAATTCACTAGATTGCGTAAGCGCGTTGCATAGTGTGTACCCAGCATAAAAAACGAGATGTTGTACACAAAAAAGAACATCGGCAGTCGACATATCGTCCCCTTAATATAACAATAGCGTATGTGCTCATACGCTATTATTTTTTTATTGCATATCTAGAATCTCCATCATTGATTTTAGGTCTGGTCAAAATTTCGTAAAATTCTACTTCCAAAAAGTGGGCCAAAATGTCGTTGGAAAAAATAGTGTATAATTTCTTGTTCAAAATTTTCCTTCAATAAGTGTGTAAGCTCATTTGCGCTATTTTACTTGAAATTGCCACTCCAAAGTTGTTAAAAGAATAATAGTGTATACGCATTATACTCCATTTTAGCCTGTAGAAAAAAATACAATTTATGAAAACTTTAACTCATAAAATAGCTTATAATAATATACACTATTGTTTGAGAAATAGTTTCATTACGACCATCGAAAACTGAATATCTCCAAAATTTGTGCAAGAAGAATGTAATTCCTCGAGGCTCGCAGTAATTTTTTTTTTTAACTTACAAAGTGGAAAGAAGCGAAATTGTTTAGATGAGCCAGATGTAGCAGAGGAAGAGAAAGAAGACGAATGAACTTCTAGTTATTTTTGATAAAGCAATGTATACCTTAATTTGTCATAATTTTTTGTTTATAATAACCCAAATTGGAAAGTAATGAATATGTGCCACTGAATTAACAAAACTATGAATTAATCACTGTTTTATAATGTTACAAATGGATATTTTTGAGATCAAATATTTTAATAAAAAAACCGTAAAATTATTGAATAAAACAGCGTATACCATACAAGATAAAATAGTGTATCAGATACATCATACGAATTCCCTAAAAAACAAAATAGCCTATATGGAGGACTTGCACTTTGAATGACATAATTATGGTCTTAAAGGATGCGTAGAATAAAAAAAAATTGGTCAATTTAAAGACAAGAAACGGTATTATGTATTCGTCGAAAAATCCAATATGAAGAATTTTTATTTACCGCAATATTGAGGATTTAATAGACATCCGATTTGACAAAAACTTTAAACACGATTTTCTTAAAACCCCAAAAAAATTGTACGGTATTGGACTATATACACATTACCACATTTTATGTAGATTACGTTTTTGCTATACGATTTTTAATTTTTTTTATCCATACAAATCGACCCGTCCTAATGTACATGTCGTTAGCTAAAATGAAAAAAGACGTAACTAACAAAAAATTCAAAATTAAGTTTTTGATTGATTATTATGAATGCTATAAAACTACATGTCTAGACAAAATTTTACACTTCTGCGATCAAAAATTGCGCTTTTATTAACAAAAAACAAAGGAACGTAACTTCAAGTTTTTTTTCTTTGATGTATGCAAAACGACGTAATTACAAATTTTTTTTCTAAGAAAATATAATGAAATGGCTTTCTTTGAAAATTGGTGAAGAATTCCATGGACGACTTATCAATGTATGTTTTTCTGACATGTTTATAGTTTTCACTTTACAAAGTTGTTTGCTTCTCCTTTAAAATTATATTTTTGTTAGTTGCGTCTTTTTGCATTTTAGCTAACGATATATATTATGTATAATTTGTAAGTATAAGAACAAACGGTTGTAAATAAAAAAAAAACAAAATGTTGGATTTGTGAACGTTGGAGGCAGCCCCAGGAAGCTTTACAAAAGGGATGCCCGTGCTGTTGAGCGATTATTTCGGAAAAAATAATGTAGGACCCCTCGGGAGGCTGCTCAGCTAGAACTTGACTCGAGTTAAGCAGAGGAAGCCTGCTTTGTCTGAGCGAAATGCTAAAGCTCGTCTTAAATTTAGCAAAGAACAAAAAATTGGACAATAGAGGACTGGAAATGAATTATATGGTCTGATGATACCAACATGAATCGCTACCAAACAGATGGAAAGGCCAAATTTTGAGACTGTCCTTAAGAAAAATTTTAGCGTGGACAAGTAAAGCAAACCTGTTAAACATGGTGGTGGTAGTTTTATGGTTTGGAATTGCATCACATGGTGGAATGTTGGTCTGCTGTATAGATTGAACCAAATAATGAATAATGAGTTATATCTCCAAATTTTAAATACACAATTGCCTGATTTTGTGGACAAATGTGCCTATCCGAACGAAAAATTATTTTCCAGCAAGACGAAGACCCTAAGCATACTGCCAAAATTGTCCAAACTTGGCTCCGAAATCAAACTTTCACACTTTTCAGTGGCCATACATTAAGCGTCAGTTGGCTTTATACAGAAGTCCACCTAATAACATTGACGAATTATGGCACCGAGAACAGATGGAGTGTGAAAATATACTACATTCAATTATTGAAGTCTTTTAAAAAATAAGGAATTGTGGACAAAATAGCGAAAAGAAAATTAGTTTTAAGCAAAACTTCAAACCGACTTCTAGGAAGAATTATCTGTTTAATTTTATTATTAAATCGAATAAAATAGTTTTGTTGTCCAATATAAATTGTCAAACACGTACCTTAACTTTGGTGTATAAATGTTTCTAATATTGATGGTTGAACAGAAAATATAACTTTATTTAAGTAATATCGGCAAACATTTTGACGGTTTTGCTCCTTACTGTAGATAATCAGCCTTATTACGGTTCTCAATGTTGAAAACGACTCTGTAGTTGATTAAAATAAGTCTGGGATCCAGAGTTGCCAATTTAGCGCCTTTGGCGCTAGATTAAGCGCTTTTTAACTGTCGAAAAGGCGCATATTTTTTCCTTAGCGCTTTTTTTAAAAAGAGCGCTAAATTAGCGCTTTTATTGATACCCAACATTTTTGTACTTTTATTTGCATACATTAAAATCAAGACACATTAAGCCAAAATTTGTTTCCGTTTTGAAAATACTTTACTCTGAAAAGCATTCTATACAAGGAAAGAAGTTTATTTTCTAAAGAAATCCATTTCGTTTCTTAAAACAAGAAAATTCAACACTAAATAACTGATTTTAACTTATTTTGTTCGTATTAAGTAAAAGTTTCTTAAATAAAGAAACATTTTCTCATGATTAAAAAATTCACGTTTTTGGTATATGATCAAAAATTTCAAGAAGCATTTATTTAATATTAGTCTGATTTTAAAATAGAATCAAGAAACAAAGTTTTTTTTTATAAACTAACTAGTGCTATACGTTTTTATGGAAAAATTTTAGGCTTTTCTTCTGATTTTGTAAAATAAAAAGCAAAGAAAACTTGATTTAAGTAACTATTCTATAGTTGAATGAATTTTTTAGCTGTATTTTAGTAAATTTTAGTTCGCTTTGAGTCACAACTTTTTGCTTACGTTTATATACAATAAGAAATTTTTGGCTTGGACGAGAATAGTGCAAAATTTTCGTGGTTCAAGACATATTTTCTGGTGAATTAGTAAATAATTCTTTCCGTGTATAGTTGAAATTATATTACTTTAATCTTCCTTAAATATCAGAAAAGGCTTTTTAAAAATATTAATGTTTTATTAACACTGCTCGGCAAAAAACTAAAAAAAAGTCGATCTAGAGAACTTGATTATGTGATTTTAATTCACTTTAGTGTGCTAAATGCAAATAGTTTATTCAAACACGTCTAGTTAACATTTTGTTTACTGATTTCTTGCTTTTTTTATTCATAATATACCTGGATTTCTGATAAATGATAAAAGTACTAATTTGCATGGAAAAATATAATATAAAATATCAAATAATTATTTGTAAAATATCAATATCGTTCTCAAGTTATGATAAAATATATGTAGCATAAATGCCTTATTTCGGTCAAAATATATGTAAGTCTAGCCCATAAAAGAACAAGACATGATAGAAACAACTGAAAACGGATTTGAATTTAGCGCAGTAGTATCTTTTTTTTTCATAAATTTTTATTTAAAACGATTTTTTTAAAACTTGGATCTTAAACATGTCATTAAGTTTTTTATTTAAATTTTATTTAGCGCTTTTTGATTGGAGACACGGCGCTTTTTGATTAGAAATAGTTCACAACCCTGCTGGGATCACACTATGAAAGTTTTCTTTCAGAAAGTCTGAGTTTATTGGTGAGAGGGGAAGAGAACATGCTTTTCTTCTCTCCTCTCTCACCTATAAACTCAGACTTTCTGAAAGAAAACTTTCATAGTGTGAACCAAGACTAACACACAACCTGTGTTCTTTAATCTACTACAAAATTTGACTTATGGTATTACCGACAACGTGAACCGTAATAAGGCTGAGTTGGAATTGTTACTTAAAGCTTCAATTGTACGAATACCTTAATTGAATTGAATGTAAAATAATCTCATACTCAATGGTATTTTTGAATAAATTGTTTTTGTATTTACTTAAAATATTTTGCTCTTTTTTTAAAGAAAAAAGCATAAAAATGTTAAGTAAAATATCATGATTTGTTCCAGAAATATTATTAGGCGTATTCAAAGGGAATTTTATATTGGAGCTACCCAATTATATTTCGTTTATCACAAAATTCGGTAGAATGATTTATAGTAATAATAAAACCTAATTATACCAAATTTTAATACAGTAATACAATTCTTTTAAGAAATTGATGCTTTAATTGCTTTTCAGAAGGCCGCACAGAGGGTTGAAATTGACTTAAAGTGAGGAATTATTCTAAAGCTGAAATTTATCCTTCAGAGTCATGTTTGGTATTGGGTGAAAGTAAATACAATTCTACATCATTGCTAAAATCAGCTTTTAAAAAGCTGCAGTTAAAGAAGAAAAACTGCCACTTCTTCATTTGTCATTGGCAAAAAAAGACTGCTGCTTTTACTTCTGATTTATTAAATGTAAACAGTAGATGTCAAACCAACTGAAAAAGCGAAAAATTGTACACAAATTTTCGTTTTTTGTTCGACAGTTTTTGGTTTTGAATGCAGTTTTTTAAAACCTTTTTAAAATTACTGCTTTGACTAACTTAACGTTATTGGGGTTTCAAAAAATATCAGGGCATGATCGGGGAAATTTTTATTCATAATTGGGCTGAAGATTTTATCTAATATGTATATAAAAAAATAGGACGGATTTACTGCGTTTTTTTACTTATTTTATTCATTGTAAAATAACTCCCGTTGCTAAAAACTGACGCTGAAAACGGCGCTATATGTATTTAAAAAACAACAGGTGCTGTATTTTGGGGCGTGGAAAACCAAAAAAAAAAAAATTACAGTTCTAGAAACATTTTTGATATAACTTCCATTCTAGGGCGTGAGTTATTCAAATTTTTTTTGTTTTAAATTGGGTTCGGACTGGTTTTGTGAACATTGAGGGCAGGGATCCGAGATAACATAAATGACGCCCTAAATTTGATGTCGAATTAAAAAAAAACACCCAAGGCAAAAATGAAGCCATAGACAAGCCATGCAGTATGTTATGATCGGACTACAAATGGTGACGAGAAGTAGAGTTGGGCAAAATCGTTCCTTTTGTGGAATCGTTCCGACCGATCCGAAAGATCAGAGGAACTAGGTCGTTCCTTTCGTTCATCGTTCCGGTTTTTACTTTGAACCAAAGTATAATCTTTGAACAATAAATGAACAAGGAACGAAAAAACTTCTCTGTCGTTCGTTAAAACGTCAACAATCAAATATTTGTTATTGTTTGTCTTTATGTTGTGGCCTTACAACTACCTACATAAGAATTATGTATTTTTTAAAATGTTTGCTAAAAAATAATAACAAATAATAATGAGTGGTATATTGCTAAATTGATTTAATTATACATTTTTTATATGTCACGACAAAAATACACAAAAGTCAGCAACATTGATCAATACACAAAAAATAACCCTACAAAAATACATGTGATCATCCAACAAATTGCAATTGCGGAACGAGGAACGACAAAAAATTAACTATTGAAAAAGTCCGCACCGTTCCTTTTAGGGAATCGTTTAATGGAACTAGGCCGTTCCGGAACGACACAACTCTAACGGGAAGTGTCCAGAGGCGTGGCAAAAAATTAAAGAACATATTTCTGAAATTGTTTTTTTAACTAATCTTTAATCCTAGGGGGTAACTGGTTCAACTGAATTTTTAGAACAACCCTAATGCATATATAGTCGGTCTCATGTAGAAAGGCTCGTAACTCGATTTTTTTCGAAATTGAGTTTTTTAGTGATTCCAATACATTTCCCACAAATACACCTCGTCACAAAAATTTATTACAATAGCATCAAAAATATCATTTTAACATGCAATTGAAGCAGCTATTTTACATTATGATACATACAGTTTCTATTATGTTTTTGCCTTCTCCCGAAAGTTGCATTTATGTGAGTTAGGGCCTTTCTACATGAGACCAACGATATGTATATGGGCATTTCCGTCAAAAGGTCCACCGTGGCCGAAAATTTAAAAGTTATTAAAAGCTGATTATTTTACGATATTGTTATAGAGAAATGTTCAGATTTTACTAATTTTATAAATTCACCCATAAATTTGTTCACTTAGATGAACAATCAGACTGCAAAGTTGTGCAAACGTTATTTCTTATTTGTGAGAATGTTTTATTGTATGTTTTCTTTAATATTTATCTTTCTTAAAAGAGGTGATATTTGATAAAAATTATTCCAAAAAAATTTTGTTACATGGTCTGTAATCTAAGGAAGAGTTCAAAGAGAAATATGTAAGTCGGATTAACGATAAATTTTTATTTTGTTTTGATCATTATTCAGTTTAATTATTATGGAAAAAAATCACGTTCGAAATGTCACGTATCGACCCAGATTTTGGCTTAAAAAAAAGAAAATACAGAAGATTTTGGAATCAAACCAAGCCATTTTAATGTTACATTGCTACGTAAAATTCTCAAAGTAGTTTTACTAAAAAATTGGGCCAGGTTTTGCTGATTTACGCCTTTTTGTACTTGGCCACAAAAACAACTTCTGTTTTTTTCACGTTCGAACCGCTACTTCTTTTGCCATTATTTTTGACCTAGAATCGCGCCCTCCATAAACTTTAGCATAGATAACAGTGCTTTCTTAGTGCTATAATTTACAGGTTAATAGAACGTAAAAATATTTTTTGCTTAAAATGTTATTGCATTTTTGATGCGTACGACTGTCACGTTCAACACTTTGGAATTACCCATATATACAGTTAGGGACAAAATTGTTCACAAATTTAGCGTTATTGGCAAAATAGGCTATACATTTTTGTTTTATTTATAACTATTTAAATTTTTTTAACTATATGAAAAGTAGAACATTTCAAGAACTCAAAAATAAAAACTTTTCCAAAAAATATATGTTCATAATATTTTACACGGTATCAGTATTGACTTCTGGATGTGAACAATTATGACCCTAGTTAGAGATTATTGTTGTATTTGGGTCCTAGCGTTTGGTATGTTGTCCATTTGCTCTTTTAAGCTGCCTTAATCTTTTTTTCCATTCTTTTACAAGAGTTCTTAGCAGTTTTGGCTCTATTTTTTCCAAGCTTTAACGGCAAGTTCGCTAAGCTTATATCCAGTGTTAGGCGGGTTCCTCTGAGCAAACAAAAAAGTGGTATTTTGGAAAGGACCAAAGTTACTCAAGTGGCTACTACTCTGGCGACTAATTAGGTAAAATTATTTTCGAGTTTTTATTTTCTTCAAACTAACTTTTAGGTATTTCTGAAGTATGCTTAATATTGTTGTCCTGCATAATGATATCACCCTGTCGTGATTCTTAGCCGAATATGGCTTATCTTGGAATCAACGGGTCTTTAATGATGATTATGTAGTGCTTGGCACACATTTTTCTTCTGAATTAGCGGAGTGTTCGAAGCAGGTTCCCGCGAAAACAATCTCATGTCATTTATGAGATCATCAAAATTTTAACATTTGGAATTATTTCACTCTTTTACGCTAACACTTTTACGCCAGCCATGTTAACACCCGTCCGCCTGCCTGCAATCCGATAATTTTTGTCCGATCTAAGCATGTTACACGAATTAAATCTTTAAAACTGAATTTTTCTTACTTTTTTGCTAACTTCAGCCGTTTTCAGCTGTTATTTTTGCTAAAAGATGGGTTGTCGCTCTTTATTCTAGCTACCAATCTACTAGAACTTAAGCAACTTCGTATGTTTTTAGCGCTTACATCTAAATTGTACTCTATGCTCAGTATTTGCCGTACCTTAATAGCTATACTGACTACACCAGTAACAATAAGTCGCTTTGATTCGCGAAAATTATTTGGCTAAAGTTTTTTTTGGGCGACCAGCTTTGTTGCTTTTGGTATCCAAACTACACTTTTTTTTATTTAACATTCAAATCTCTCTGAATTGTTGTATTTTGTGTGATCTTGCGATGTGAGACTTCTTTTTATAAATTTTTCACAATGCTTTGTTTTAAAATTGCCGCTTTTGACTTACAGTTCTTGAAGAAACTAGGCAAAATTTAACTGCTCGAATTTTTTTCAAATTTTAAAAATATTTAATATTAATGAATTAATTGACTAACTTTAAAAGCAAATCCCACAGATAAAACTTGAAATTTTGTTGGAATTTTTATGACAGATTCACACAGGGTCAATATTGTTCACACATATGGTTTGGATGTTAGCTTAGTATTAATATAAAAACAAACGGTACTTTTGAAAATAAGTTTACATAGTATTATTTTAAAATGTAGAAACCCATACAATAGTTTTTGAAAGTTTCCAAGTTGAAACTTTAATAGTTTTCATGATAAACATAAATGTTTTATAATTTCGTGAACAATTTTGTCCCTAACTGTATATATATCGTTGCCTAAAACGCAAAAGGCCCTTACCAACCAATAATTAAAAATCTAACTTTTTTTTTGATTCTGATGAATTTTGGTATCTTTCGACCAAAATTAGAGATTTGTTGAGTGCCCTGGTATATTAGCTGGTAGTGAACTAGTCTATCAGCGCCAGAGACTCTGGTTTGTTTCCTGCAGAAAGGGAAATAAAAAAAAAACAACTAACAAACACCCCTATCTACAATAGATTAAAAAAATTTCTCTTGACTGCTGAAAAAATAATAAATAGAAATCTCCAATTTTAAACTATAAGAAAAAAACTGGTCTAACAAATCATGAACAAATTTAATCATTGTTTTAGCATTTTTAAAACCATTTTTAGCATTTTTTTCTTCTGGTCTTATGCCAAATTTAGCTGTTAATAATTTTGAGATCTGGTCAGACTGCAATCACTATTTTTCGATTATTTATAGTGGTTTTTATAAACCTTTGTACACACAAAACAACCAATTTGTTACTTACCATGGCTAATCCCTTTTCCACAATGAGGCAAATTGATAAATGAACAATAGAATCTAAAAATAAATATTTTTTTGAATTGAAACAATATCTTAATATTCATTTTTTGTTCTCAATGAAATAATAATTTTAAATTTTATTTCAATATTTAACTTATTTACTTACATAGGATTAAAAATAATGAGGCATGTCCTTCGCCTTTATTTTTGCCACTTAAAAAGAAAAACCATTCAATAGGATTTATCCTAATGCCATATTTTAACAAGTTTTCCAAACACAGTCGAAAACCACCAATAGTTAACAGCAGGAAACCCCAATTCACTAAGCCGGTAAAATTGCTAAAACCAGAACTCCAGGAAAATAAAGAATCTCTAGGTCGATGGCAACTGAAAAAATAAATTTTGTAATATATTTAAACTGTTAACAAAACTTTTTTTTACGCATTTATAATTGTTGTTTTAAATATTTGTCAAAAGTTTAACTTACGGTTTATCTGGTTGTTCCTTACGTTGCTTTTCTTCTTTGGTTGTTATCTCTTCCGCTCGTGTTACACTCTGTGTCCTTCGATATCTAGCTTTTTTCTCTGTATTGTTACCATTGTCTTCTTTATCCAAAACCTTACGAAATTGTTTGAGGTCTATAGGGTTACCATGTTGATCGAAAAGATTCTGCGTTGATTTGCGATTGCGCAATTCACTCATATTATGTTCGCTAGCCGACGCCGATCGTCTTAGTTTTTTAATCATCCCCACGTGACCATTCTGCTCTTTCGTAGTCATTTTTTTATAAATGTGTGTGTTTATTTACTGAAAATGTAATAACTTTTAATTATTAATTATAATTTAAGTGTTTATTTTAAATAAAAACAAGTAAGAGTGCTATATTCGGCTGTGCCGAATCTTTGATACCCTCCACCGACAGTTCGAATGTTTAAGGAGTAATATCTGTATGATGTCTATTTATTATTATTATGTAAAACTGTGACGATTTGCTATTAATTATGGTCTTAGGCGACTAAACTGTTTTCCGGTAGTAGGGTTTATATGGGTCCTAGGGTAAATTATGGACCGATCATCACAAAATTTCACAGCGTCACTTCTATTCTTTAAAACTGTGACGTACCAATGCATTATGATAGCATTATTAATTATGGTTTTAGGTGTACTAAACTGTTTTCTGGGAGTAGGGTTTCTATGGGGCCTAGGGTAAATTATGTACCGATCTTCACGAAATTTCACAGTATCATTTATAGTCCTATGAAACTGTGACGAGCCAAAATTTGTTATGATTGCATTATTTTTTACGGTTTTAGGCGTACTAAACTGTTTTCCGGGAGTAGTGTTTATATGGGGCTTAGGGTAAATTATGGACGGATCTTCACGAAATTTAACAGCGTGATTTCCAGTCAAATAAAACAAATTTTTCCAAAATCTTATCTCATTTCGTGCCTTGTTCCAGCATTTATGTTATTTTTTGCAACAAAATTATCAATTTTTTTAGGTGGTGGTTCCACATTTTGATTCATAGCTCTGGTCCTACTGAACCGATTTTGCTGGATTTCAATCCCAAACTGCTTAGGATAACTAAAAGCAATTTGGCACCAAGTTTGTTCATTTCTTTTGAGTTGTTCGAAAGTGAGCGTGTTTTCAACATACGGACATACGGACAGACAGACGGACATGGCTAAATCGACTTAGAATTACTCAAGGGCCCAGAATATATATACTTTATGGGGTCTGAGTTGAATAATAAAAAAGTTTCACACGGAATGACAAACTTAATATACCCTCTTCACAACTAATTGTGGTGGAGGGTATAAAAATTATTAAATTTTAATATATACAGTTAAGGAAAAAAAACTACGTATATCCCAGTATATAGAATTATTAAAAAAATTATTAATTTAAATATCTGAAGAAAAAAAAACTAAAAAAGGGGGATGTAAGAAAAGATAAACTCACTGTTTATTGTTGGTGTTTTGTTTAAGCTTTGATATTGTTACAAGTAAGACTTAGGGTGCTTATAATTCTTATTCGCTTTAGGGTTTTATTTGTTTAGTATTTGTGACTTTTCTAAAATCTTTGGAAACGCTTTCCTGATGAACTGGTCTAAGCAACCAGTGAAATGCGCATAGAAGCTAGTTTTCCGTCAACAATAAATTTCAGTGTATTTATCAAATATGAAAAACTGGGAATTTAGCACGTCATACGGAAATCGTATTAGTAATAAACTTTGTATTCCCGAAAATAACTTTGATAAAAAATATTAATATTATACAAATTATTGCATTCAATATCGATCGAAATTACAATTTAAATTGTACAGTACAACTTCGTCAATCTGGACACATAGTTTTAGGCTCGGTCATCGACGGATTATAGTAGTAACATTTATTGAAATTATCTAACAGAATTTAAACATGCATTTACTCTTTTGGAAGCTTTAACTTTAGTTTATTTTACCAGCCTGAGATCGCTGAAAACCCGCCCTTCCCCGCCATCTTTACATGCCTTTCCTTTAAAATTTTCTGATGAATCTGTTGCAAAAACATGTGTAAAACCCTTCCTCTAATTCTGTATTTTCTGCTTTTTTCATAACTTTTCTATTTCCTAAAATGGTTTAATAATTTTTTTTTGTTTCAAACGTTACCGGGTATATTATAGATATTTGATGTTTTCCGTCATCAAGACTTTGCAAAATATCACACTTTTCCTTCAAAGTTAGTCAGCCATGTTCTGGAAATCGAAATCACATGAAATTGAAATCGATTGAGATTTTAAATAAATTTTTTTCAAAAATGAATGTTGCTTTTCCTGATTTCAAAATTAGTTCTTGTAAAAATAAGTTGCCCTTATAGTATGAGAGATATAAAAGGGAATATTTGTATGAACTTTAAACACAGGATAGTGTTCAAAATTTATTCAATTCTAATTTCACTCGAATTCGATTTCCAGAAAATAGCAACACGCTAGCAAAGGAAAGCCGAATCTTAAGTAATGACAGTGTAAAATATGAATTAACGTGTGAATGA
This sequence comes from Pollenia angustigena, assembly GCA_930367215.1. Lineage (NCBI taxonomy): Eukaryota > Metazoa > Arthropoda > Insecta > Diptera > Polleniidae > Pollenia > Pollenia angustigena. The sequence goes on along the minus strand of OV884057.1, from coordinate 177,677,082 downwards.
CAAAACATTTAAGATGAAAACAGCAAAACAACGGCATTTATTTGTTGTTCTTGCATAAAAAATTTTTTTCCGGATTGTAGAGCCAAACATTTAGAAGCGTCCAAATTATTGGAGTGACCGGACTGGGGCATGTCCGAACTATGAAAGTTGCACTGTATTGTATATTCTATCGATATCGAATTTTTCTCCAAAGTAATCAGCGTTACTAACTTTTAAAATTAACAAAAAAAAAAAAAAAATGAGATACAACCTGTTAGATTTCATCATTTACCTTATTTTACAAGTTTTCATCCCTATAAGCTTCGCTAACTAAAGTATATCTGTGTAGTGGGCGAAGAATTTGTTCAAAAGAATGGTTGAAGAATAAGAAAAAAATTTAAATGAAAATTGAATAAGATAACTGAAATCAACAGAGCCGGTCATTTTTATATTTTTTATTTAAAATTTAATGAAATTGAATTGAAAACAGTTTGAAAAAATATTCTTAACTTTATCTTTGTAACAGAAAATTTAAAACATAAATTATGACAGCTGATCAAGAGACTCGAACACACACAGCAAAATCGTATTGAAAGGCTTACTAGGCAAAGAATTACTTACTTGAGCCTAAATCCGAAGAATATAGCGGATGAGGGAGCAACTCGTAACCTAGTTTATGGATACCTGACGTTTAAAAAAAAATGTTATTCAAGATTAAAAATTTAAAAAAACAAACATTTTAAAAGTTGTTAATTCGATTAGTTAAAAGTACAGTTTACTAATATGTATGTGTGGAAGACATTAGGAAAACTTTGTGCCGGTTCACACACGTCAAGTCTTTAATTTTTAGGAGAGAAGGAAAAAGAGAATGCCTTATCTTTTCCCGTCTCTCCTAAAAACTCAAGACTTGACGAGTCAAACTTGATGTGTGTGAACCGACACTTATATTGTTATAGGTTAGCTACACAAAAGTTCTGGGGGGCTACTCCTTATTGCGAATACAATTTCGATGCGAAACCGAACGTCTCTATATGCCGGTTCACACACGTCAAGTTTGACTTGTCAAGTCTTGAGTTTTTAGGAGAGACGGGAAAAGATAAGGCATTCTCTTTTTCCTTCTCTCCTAAAAATTAAAGACTTGACGTGTGTGAACCGGCACTAAGTTTTCCTAATGTCTTCCACACATACATATTAGTAAACTGTACTTTTAACTAATCGAATTAACAACTTTTAAAATGTTTGTTTTTTTAAATTTTTAATCTTGAATAACATTTTCTTTTAAACGTCAGGTATTTAGAAAGGAAAGAGGGAAAAAACTATTGATTGCAAATATTTATAATGATTAAAAACATATTTTTTTTCTTTTAGCAACCCCTGACCGCCATATGTACTATAATTTCATGATAATAAATGTACTTTCTTATCTCATTCAATAAATTTTGCAAGGTTAACTTGCAATAAAATTTAAATTAATTTTTGTCCCAAATTTTTTTCATATTCTATTTATTATTTGTTTATAAATTCCCGTTGAATTTATTTTTAAGTTTGTTATATTTCTTGAAACTCACTTCCATTTTTATTAATAACTCGTTGTTTCTAGTTTTGAAAAAAAGATTTTAACATTTTATTACGTCAAATATTTAATCAATTTTGTTTTAGTTATCATTTTGTTATAAAAGACGATTTTTTACATGTTTCTTAATAAGTATATAAAATGTAAATATATTCATGCGATCGTGTAATTAGTTGTTAACACAATTGTGGTTAAAAAAAAAATTATTTTGCCAACCAACAGGAAGATTATTTATAACTTCGATAAAGTATCAATATCATTCTATATAATTAACTGCTAATTTTATATACAATTTATTGCTGTTATAGGTTTCACGGTATTAAATTTCAATACAATAGACACCACAGTGTGGTATATCGAATGAAAGTGTAGTAAGCAGAGCAGAGTGTAGTAATGTGCACAAAAATATAAAAAAATTGGCTTGTAAAAACACTAAAAAACAATTAAATATACTGAAGAATACCACTTTTCTTAAATCGGATTGTACAATCTTAAAGGGGTCTAAATGACTTGGATCTTAAAGGGATCTAAATGACTTGGATGACCCATTTGTTATATTTTGCCAAAAATCAAAGTGGGGGTTTTCCGAAAAATTAGAAAAAAAAACTAAAGACTGAATGCTGCATTTCTGATATCAGGTATGTTTTGGCACTCGCATGATTGTCAAATTAAATGTGACTTGGAAATCGCCTAACTTACGCTCCTTTATTGCAACATAGTCATATCTCAAAACTTGGCAACATGCGATTAAAGTTTTCAAAATGTACCCTTATATACAGATTTAGCAAATGATATTTTATATAACTTTGGTTCAGGGGTCTAATTACCGCATACGATATCGAGCAAAATTGATCGAAATTTTTTATTTTGGTATTTTGACTATCGATATCGAATGAAATGTACCATAATTTGAGATGATAGCATTCGATATCGAGTAACCAAAGCCATTACAACTATCTAGTTTTCATTCGATACGTCAGTGTCTATCGAAAGCAGAAAAATACGATAGTTTACTCGATACGATAGCTTACTCGATATCGAATGCGGTAATTAGGCCCCAGTTTCAAATATAATTCTGATTTTTTTAACATATAAAGAAGCTTTGAAAAAACACTTTTGCTTAAGTAACCGAAAATTTTTGATTTTTTAAGATATGAATCACTTTGTTGCAATAAAGGAGCGTTATGTTTATCATTTTCTGCAACGCATGACTATTTGTTTGCGATTTCCTTTATTTCGAAGTTGTATTCGAAATGTAAAAACATATTTTTTAAGGAAAAATAACCGGTTGCTTCGAAGATAATATAGATAAGCTGTTTATTGAAGTCGCCAGCAAGAATGATAGAAATTAAGATTACGTCATCCCAAAAACAAAGTCAAAATCGTCTGCGTATGTCGCACAAATGACGTCACGCGAACTGCATTCCTATTAGCTAATAATATCAAGCTGGCAAACTTAAGGTAGTTGTTGTTTTATTCTCTTATAAAGAGACGGAAGATTTTGCGTTTTTTTTTGTCTCTCTAAGAAAGCTGCCCTTTTGCATTTCTCTTTTCATCATCTTCTATGCCGCAATACAATGAACACAAATTTATTTAGTTAAGATTTATTTGCAAAACTGTTGTAAAAATTAACTTTTAAGCTCACCAAAACCATTACTAAATAAATTTGTTTGCACAAAAAACAACGTTTGTTGAACTTATGCATTTGTTTAACGTGGTTTGTGTTTTGCTATTTTTGTTTTGATCACGCCATTTGTGTTGATTATTGCGGCCTGTTTTTACACCTTGCCACTTCACTACCAAAAAAAGCTTTCTGTCTCTTTCTTCGAAAGCTGCCCTCGCAACTGATTTGGGCCTTTTTCACACGTCACTTATTACAGTTCTGTGTATTCTGCGGTTTGTGTTTTGTTTTGATCACGCCGTTTGTGTTTATTGTTGCGGCCGGTTTTTACACCTTGCCACTTCACTACCAAAGAAAGCTTTCTGTCTCTCTCTTCGAAAGCTGCCCTCGCAACTGATTTGGGCCTTTTTCACACGTCACTTTTTACAGTTCTGTTAGTATTCTTCGGTCGTAACAACAAAGTAATTAAAAATGGAGTTTTTGATTGAGTTTTGTTCGTTTTATTAAACTAAGAATTAAGTATTTGTGAAAAGCCATATCTTAAATTTAAAAATTTTATTTACAGGTAACCCTCCTACAAAACGGCTTCCTACAAAACGATTTCGATCTTACACGAAAAATAATTTGCGGATATCTCCTCGTCTACAACACGGTATCATTCTAACACGATAAAATGGAATTGAAACTCAATCATGATAGAGTTGTTAAAATTGTACCAAAATAGTATAAAAATTCTAAGTTTTGCATCCCTGTTACGATTTAGTTAGATTTCAGTGATTCAGCAATATGTATGAACATATTTCTAATAAAGAAAATGAATTTAAAAAAAATATTTAATTAAAAAAAAAAATTATATTTTACACTGTCTCCTAGCCTCATATAACACGTTTTCCTACAACACGGCGTTTTCTAGGAACCTATCTACCGTGTTGTAGGAGGGTTACCTGTACTATCAATTACACTGTGCCGCAAAAAAAAAACAGCCTCAATATTTGCAACGCGAAATGAAACAAGACTATTGGTTGAGCAGATCTGCAAAAGGGGTTTGAAAATTTAGCTTAGGTTCCCGAATTTATTGAAAAGGCGTTTGGTGTAAGTAAAAAAAAATATACTAAATGTACTTCTGATCTAAAATAATATTTCAGATGTCTTCAAGATAATTATATGGCGATTCTTTGCTTAGAATATATTAACCCTCTAACACTCATTTTAAGGGGTAATTTTTGTACTTTTTTTTAACTTTCCCACAAAAGTATACTAAAGCGGCACTTTAGAGGGTTAAAATGATACACGAATAATTTTTGCATCAAATTTTACTAGGTGTCTTCTAAGACCAAACGTTTGTCCAATCTATGTAAAACGGATTATCGAAACTTCGGGCATTGAAATTATTGAATTTTTTGAAATGGCGTTTTGTATAAATAAAAAAAAAATATACTAAATGTACTTCTGAGCTAAAAAACTATTTCAGATGTCTTCAGTAGAATTGTATCGCGATTCTTTTCTTTGAATATATTAACCCTCTAGCACTCATTTAAAGGGGTAATTTTTGTCCTTTTTTATCTTTCACACAAAAGTATACTAAAACGGCACTTTAGAGGGCTAAAATGTTCGACATATATTTTCTGCAGCAAATTTCACTAGGGATGAAATTTGATGCATAAAATATTATCACATAGAGTCGTGGATGCACTATTATCACGAACTTAAAAGTCGTGATACAATACAATGCTATTGTTGGTATATTTATTTCAAAATTTAACAAGATTGAAGGTCAAAGTGCGAGCTCTTACACTAAAAATAAATCAATAATATTTTACAGGGGATGCAGACAAAAATACAAAATTTTTAGGGTATTAGAAGTCGATTCGATCCACCCTAATTCCCACATCCTACTAATAATATAAATGTGAAAGTTTGTATGTAATTGCCGGTTCACACACGTCAAGTCTTGAGTTTTTAGGATAGAGGGGAAAAGAAATGGAAATGACTTTGGTACTTATTCTCTTTTTGAATTTGATATATACAGTAGAAATCATACATTTTAACATAAAATAAGTATAGATGTAGAAAACTACAAACAAATTTTCTTAAATTTGTTATGGGATACACCATTTTCTTCAAATCTTGCTCTAGTTTTTACGTTAACGAAGTCAGGGGAATTGGCTGTCGATATATAAAAACAAATATACCTACACGAAATTTTTGCAGTTAAAATTTTTTTTTTTAAAAGGTTTAGTCCGCAAAATTCCACATAACATAGAGTAGAAATATTTTGAAAATATTGCATAAATTATTTTTTTAAATACGACAATGGTTCTAAACCATCGCAAAATTTTGTACTAAATATGATGTCCAATTATAAGGGATTACAAGTTATAAAATTGTTGCATTAGAATAAATGCTTCTTTGTATTATTCGATTTTAGTTGAAAAATATGCGTCGGCAGAATAATTTCTTATATATATATATATATTTCCTATTGTTCATCCTGTGTTAAAGGCATTGGAAAACGTATTTATGTTAACTCATAATTTGAAAAAAATCAAGAAGGTGCAGTGAAATAAAAACTTACGCCATTTTGCAAAAATTATTTTTATTAACATTAATTCTTTTTTATTCGACTTTATTATTTAAATGTATATTAATTTGATTAATTTTTGATATTTTTAGTTAGGCTTGAGTTCATCAAATTTACAGCCTGTTAAATAGAAAATTATATTTAAAACAAAAAAAAAAAAATAAAATTCGAAAATTTGTTTTTGTTTTATATGTAATTTCGAAATCGTTAAACAGGCTGTTAATTTTCATTAAATTATTTTTACTGAAGGAAGGAATTTTTACAACATGAAATTTTATTGATAATTTTCTTGGCTGAGCTGGGGCTTGCACCTGGTTTTGTTTTGCTTGAGGTATTTTTTTATAAAAAAATATAATTTTTATTAAATTTATTTTTTTTTTTTGTTAAAAAAGAACTCAAGCTTAAACAAATTATATAAATTTAAATAATAAAGATCGTATAAAAAAAAAAATTATATTAATAAAAATAATTAGTATTGTGGTTATTTTGTTGAACTATTTATGGTTTTTAATCCAAATTTTTAATATTTTCAATTAGGCTTAAGTTCATGAAATTTAATTTTCATTAAATTATTTTTGTGAAGAAAGGAATTTTACAACATGAAAATTAATCAAAATTGTTATTGATAATCTTTCATTCTTGACGTGGCTCGGGCTCGAACCCTGGCCGGCAGGTTACCATGACATGTTTCGATCGCAACCACTCGATCTCCTCAGATGGATTTGCCGTCCTACACTCGCAGCCATCGACGACTGCTGACGTCACTAGTCAAACATCAATCCTTAAACCAAATTGTATTTTTTAACATTTGGTAGATCGAAATTTGCTTTCCTGAATGATTATCCATTTTAATTGATTTTACATGTTTTTTCCTTTACTTCTGTTTTGTTATTAATAAAAATATTTGGCTGAAGTGCACTTTACGGGGCGTACGAAAAACAAATAAAAAAAATATGCTACCCGATTCAGAATAAAAAAAGAAAAAAATCCATAATTAAAATTTAAGGGGGCTGAGGCCCGTGGGACCCCTTGACCCAAACAACTGCCCCGCCCACTTTGTGATATGTGTGGGTACTCAAGTTAAAGGTAATTTGCTCACGATTGCAAATATGTATTTTGTTTCTGTGTTCGCATATTATTTTATTCTCTAGGTTATCTTTTAGGTGCAGAAAAGCTTTATAAAGAAGAAAAAATTTTCTTCACAGATCCAATGAAATTTACATTAAAATTCAACCTATGTAACCCTTCATTGGATAAATGAAATGTTTCATAAAATCAATGAAAATTTCGCATTAGTTTAATGACAAACGTTTATTTTATCCATTTTTTCAATGAGGATTCATAAAATCAATGAAAATGTTGTCATTAATCCTTCATTAATCCAATGAAGGGTTACATAGGTTGAATTTTAATGTAAATTTCATTGGATCTGTGAAGAAAATTTTTTCCGTGTAGTTAGCGAAGCCGGTGTTTGTTATACCATAGAGGAGAAAATCCTTGCGCCCGGCCGAAGGCCGGCTATGCAGATAAGCTTTAGTTAGCGAAGCCGGTATTTATACCATAGACACAGAGTATACAGAGGCGTCACGAGACAGAAAATATTGTGTTTTTTTCTGTCTTTTTCTTCGAAAGCTGCCCTTTTTGCGTTTTTTGTTTTGATTATGCAATTTGTGTAGATAGTAGCGGCCTGTTTTTACGCATTGTGACTTCACTAACAAAAAACGTTTTCTTTCTCTTTCTTCGAAAGCTGCCCTCCCTCGCAAATGATTTTGGCATTTTTCATACGTCACTTTTTTCATCTCTGTATACTTTGTGCCATAGAGCTGAAAATCCTTGCGCCAGGCCGAAGGCCGGCTATGCAGAGAAGCTTTAGTTAGCGAAGCCGGTTTTTGTTGTTCCATAGAGGAGAAAATCCATGCGCCCGGTCGAAGGCCGGCTACGCAGAAAAGAATTCTTTAGCACATCGGAAATAGGCTATTACAAAAAAAAAAATATTTTTTTTTTTTTGAAAAATCGAACATAAAACATTAAAAAATACAAAATAAAACAAAATATCGTGAGCAAACTACCTTTAATTTGAGTACCTACACATAGATGTGAGTGGATGGGTGCAATTTTTTTTGACCCAGAGGGCCCCAAAAGTCCGCCCTAAATTTTATTATTTTCGTTTTTCTTGTACAATTACCTTTAATTTGAGTACCCACACATTCCACTAAGTGGGCGGGCGGTTTTTTGGGACCAGGCGGCCCCACGGGCCTCCGCCCCCTTAAATTTTAATTATGGTTTTTTTCTTTTTTTATTCTGAATCGGGTAGCATATATTTTTTATTTTTTTTCCTACTTTTGTGCACTTGTTAAGTGCACTTTTGCCAAATATTTTTTGCAATTTTATTTTAGTGTTTATTTTATTCTTTAATTTAATTATTTTACTACAATTATAATTTGCTACCATTTCACAAACTTAATTTCTTTTCCACATACATAATTTGCTTCTGTTTTTTTTCTTTTTTGCAATTGACAACTAAATTTGACGCTTTATGTGAGCAATAATTGTCAACGAAAATTGACTAAAAATTATTGCAACATAAATTGCAATATTTATCTCTGGTATAGACGTGCAGTTAATTAAAAGTATGGGAAGTAACGTTCCGTGTAGAGTCACCCATTCGTTCCATTGATGCTGCATAACACGCTCCTGATCGCAGTTTTGTTTTCACCAAAATAAATGACCCACATAAAAAATTCCATTTTAATTAAAAAATTTCATTATTATACTTCTTCTATATGTATGTATGTATGTACATGTATACTGTCCATAATAAAACAACTAATTGAACTTTTAAGAAGATTTTTTTAAATCGCTTTGTACAGGCCTTTTTAAACGCTGAAAAAAATTTTGTAGACAATATTGTGTGCATAATAATTATCTTGGAAGCAAGTTTCCTTTCTTTAAGTTTTGGGAAACAAATTTTTGGTATTTCTTTTTTTGCATGTCGGCAGAGGTTGTTGTAAACAAAACGTAAACAATTTTAGCTTGTCCTTGAATTCAAACAACAAGTTCATTGAAAACATTAATTTCCACGACAATGAAAATACATAGATACATTTCTGTATTTACACTGGGTATTTGTTGTCTTAAAGCTTTTTAATAAAAGTATTTGATCAACAATAATAATATGTGTCATACACTTGAACTTCTGTTTTATTATTTTGCATTTCCAGCTGTAATTCTCTAACAATTTGACTAGTTTCAGGAAGAACTTAATGGTTTTTTAAAAAAATGGAGAAAGTTCTTAGAGGTTTCAAATTTAAACAAGATACATATTTTTAAATTAAAACTACAATATTCATTGGTTTTAAAAAATAAATACCGTCGTAATCATATTTAAGACAAGATTTCAAAATTATTTGCAAACAACATTTAATCAATGTATACCTTTTAAAGTTAAATCTAAAAAATGTTTGCAAAAATTTTAAAATAAGTTTCAAACTACCATGGAACTGAAATTAGGCACTGCTCGTAATATATGGGTATTTTCACAAGAAAGGGTACTTTTAAATTTTTACTTAAGGAATAATTTATTTTTTATTTAATTTTGTATATTTTGGTGTAAAGCACAATTTAAGGAAATAGAGGAAAAATTTATTGAAACAACATGGGTCTAAAACACATGATTATTTGCTTGGCGGCGTTACGTGACACTTCTGCGGAAGTGCCTATATACATACGTTCGTAGTTTAAAAGAAATATTGCAAGGTTATCGACCCATTTTAGATAAAATGATTTTGTTTATATTTTTAATTGTAAACAGGGCAAGTTGTTCATGCTTTTTGCATGAAAAATATATTTGGCATATTTTTTAAGTTTTTCAAAAAAAAAAAACAAAAAAAATTTTTTGGTGCCGCCCCATTCTTCTTGGCCATTTCTTTCGGATGTCTTGTATCGAAGCTATTTGTACTAAATTTCATTGAAATCTATTAAATAGTTTCGGAGAGGCAGAAATTGCCCCCTATAACCCTTTTAGTCATATTTAAAAAAATACATAGCTTATGTGTCTATGTAAATATGGATCTATCTATTTTTTAAATTTCATTAAGATCTGTTGGATAGTTTTGGAGAGGAATAAATTGCTCCCTATCTCCCCTCGTTATCCTATATTTTAAATAAATACATAGCTCAAGTGTCTACATAAATATGAATCTATCAATGTTTTAAATTTCATTAAAATCTTCGGAGAGCAGAAATTGCTCCTTCCCACCCCTCGTAGTTCTATTTTTTATAAAAATGTATAGCTTATGTGTAGTTATACATAGGTACTGCTGATGTTACTGATATGTACATAGTCCCAAACCTGCCTAGTGACAAAGCACATTTTTGGGAAATTTTTTTTTTTCATTTTTACACAGAAGTGCCAAAAATACTGAAGGTATTTTTTTAAACATGGATATTTTATTTGTATGGCAGATAACCAAAACACATTCATGGGTATTGAATAACATCTGCATAATATTCATGTATTTTTGTTTACTGAATGTGGTTGCGTGAAGATATTGCCGTGCATAAGTATAAGTAATAACCATACTTTTTGCGTTATAAATATGTGTATACACAATAACGAAAAGCGTGGGTAAATACCTCTGTATATTATTCTTATGGGTACTTGTTGTCATTCTCTGATACACATGAGTGTGTAAGAGACAAATATAAAATATTCCTCTAACGCATGTGCATGCGCTAGTTTTTATGTGAGTGTCTTTTTGGCTCATGCGCAAGAGTGCGCAATGTGTGCGCAAATGAGAACTCTGTTGACAACCCAGTTTTGTGTACCAAATTTGGACAAAAATAAATGTATTTTGTTCCTCGCAAACTTCTTGAATTCCGCCGATTTTTAGAGAAGTTGTATATTGATAACCCAGCTATGTGTACCAAATTTCTCCCACCGTTCTTAACATACAATACTAATTTTGTGCCACGCCCACTTGATTTGTTAAAAATGAACAATATGTGTATCACAAATCTGCTTGTGTAAAACTATTTAAATATACAAAACACAATTAAAAATTAAAAAAAAATAGTGTATAAAGTCATTTCTGAAAAATTTAAGAAATAGGACTATTACAAAAAAGCTTTATAAAAATACATAACTGAAATTTAGCTCATAGAATAAATTCGAAAAATAAAAATATGTTAAAAATAGAGATCTTCGTTACAAAACTTAAACAACGTGACAGTCGTACGCACCAAAAATGCAATAACATTTTAAGCAAAAAATATTTTTACGTTTTCTTAACCCTTAAATTATAGTACTAAAAAAGCACTGTTATCTATGCTAAAGTTTATGGAGGGCGCGATTCTAGGTCAAAGATAATGTCAAAAGAAGTAGCGGTTCGACCGTGAAAAAAAACAGAAGTAGTTTTCGTGGCCATGTATAAAAAGGCGTAATTCAGCGAACCCTGGCACAATTTTTTAGTCAAACTACTTTCAGAATTTTACGTAGCAATGTAACATTAAAATGTCTTGGTTTGATTAAAAAATCTTCTGTATTTTCTTTTTTTTAAGCCAAAATCTGGGTTGATACGTGACATTTCGAACGTGAAATTTTTTCCGTAATAATTTAACTGAATCATGATTAAAATAAAAATTTACCTTTAAACCGAATAACATATTTCTCTTTGAACTCTTCCTTAGATTACAGAGCATCTAAGAAAATTTTTTTGGAATAATTTTTATCAAATATCACCTCTTTTAACGGCCATTTTCACCTAGGTCGCTTATAATTAACTATCGGTTATAGCTGTCAAAACATATTGGAAACCGGAACTTTAATTGAAAGTTAGTTTTAACCGAACTTGGTGAAAATGGCCGTAAGAAAGATAAATATTAAAGAAAACATACAATAAAACATTCTCACATATAAGAAATTACGTTTGCACAACTTTGGAGTCTGATTGTTCATCTAAGTGAACAAATTTATGAGTAAATTTATAAAATTAGTAAAATCTAAATATTTCTCTATAACAATATCGTAAAATAATCAGCTTTTAATAACTTTTAAATTTTCGGTCACGGTGGAACTTTTGACGGAAATGCCCATTTATATATATATCTATATAAGTTTTTAGTTTTTTAAAAATATGGTTTTTAAAACCACTAATGCGTTGAGTAAGTCACTGGACATTCTGTTTCTCCACTTCGTTTTTGTCTTTTTACAGTAATGTCAACAATTTAAATTTAAAAGCGCTTATCAAAGGAAAAATCTATTTCTACGGGTAAAATAAATAAAACAAATCACTTTGAGCAACTGAAGTTTTGTTTTAAATATTTTGTATAAATAAAAAAAACAAAATTAAATTAAAATTAACGTTTTTTATGTAAAATTGCTTATTTTATGAAATTCCCGGATTTCCCGGGAAAAATAAAAAAAAATTCCCGGGAATTCCCGTCAGAAATTTTCCGGGAATTCCCGGGAAATCCCGGACCCCAAACACTAGCCAAGATGGTTATTTCTAATTTAGAAACTTTGGCTCTTGCTGCTCTCCAGATATACAGAAATATATAATATCTTTGTATTGGAAGTGCCATGTTCACTTCTTCAATCCCGCTCATATTTTGTCGGATGCTGATAACCAGATATATAGAAAAATACAACAACAAGGGATTAATAGGTAAAATAAGCGGCAGTCGTTGTTTTTTGTCTCATATCTAACCATTTGTGGACAGATCTGGCTGCATTCTAATAGGAAACTTAAACGGAGTATATGTGACATAAATATATAACAATCTAGTCCCCATAATTTTTAGGGTCATCGGAAAGCCCATCTTATTAAACACAGTCTATTGCGATGCGAATACAATTTCGAAGCGACTGAATAGTCAAAATATGTAAAAAATTTGAAATTGCAAAGTTAAAATAAAACGCAAACGCATTAAAGTATACCAATCACTTGGTTTGCTACCATTTTCTTTCGCAGCGCAATAGAGAGTAGCCCCTCTTTTCTAAAAGAAGGCTTTCGGCAATTGAAAACTACACCTTAAAATACAAAAACGGAACACCAAATATCACACGTGTGATTTTAAAAGGCAAATGTGATTTGAATTAAAGTGATTCTCAGAAAAGCAGCCATATTCTGTAATTCGATCGCTAATATGCCTTAGAGAATACAAGACTTCAATATTTTAGCGATGACATTAAGAGCTAAAATTGCGACGAATTTAATTTGTATGGCATTGCCAAATTTAGTAATGCAGGAATCGCTAAATCAACTTTATAGATTTTTAGCGGTAGAGATTTAGTTTTCGCGAATTACAGAATATGGCTGCAGGCCTGTATATGTGACAGCGCATAGAGAAAGGGACCAGTAAGGTAAAGGGAACAGTAAAAACCAACTACAGAAAACAAGAGGTAGGGACGACCTACGCGCGTTTTCAAGGTTGACCAACAAGGTTGAGATGTGTCGCTTTTAAATGAGACCAATACCAACACGCTCAGTGATGGTACACCAAAGATACAAAGATAAAATGGCTCTACTGAACAAAACCCTTAGGTCCCTTTCTATTTTTCGCGTCACATATGTATGTAGTTTGTGGGGTCTGATATCAATATTGTAAAAACTTACAAAAGGAATGACAAACAATAAATATATCGGCCCTTTTCTTTCATATGCATTTTCTTACATCGAAATATTTAACAAGAACTTTAATAAACGGCTACGGAAAAATTTGAAATGTTTTGTTTTTAATAGTTTAAAATGCCAAAAGAAACTAAATAAGACTACGAGCAGTATGGTGAGGTTTAACACAGGAGTTTTAAGATCGGGAGCCAAATTACGGCATTCGATATCGATCGAAATTACAATACAATTTAAATGGGAATTTCGATCGATATTGAATGCCGTAATTTGGCCCCCTAATTGCTCCGTTTGTAATTGTGTTCTTAACATGAAAGCTTACCCGTCATAAAAGGCGAAAAGAAAAAAGAATAAAATATAATTGAAATACTTGAAAAAGTATTTAATCGTGTTGGTTTCAAACGATGACCAGATTAAAAAAAACTTATATTTTAATAAAAGCAAAACCGGTAAATAATATTGTCATAATAATTTCTTGTGAACTTATATTTAAGTATGCGATAGTAACACCGACTTGATGTTGGACGTATATTTTTAATATATTCTAAGGTTTTTTGTGACAATCGAAGATAATTTCAATTTGGAAGCTGGAAAAAACATATGCTATAATTTTGTTATTTACATATGTATGTATGTTTAAATAAAACTAATTAAAGTTTTATTTTTTATAAATATTTGCATATATATTTGAAATATATTTGTACATATTTAAACTTACCCTGATCATAAAGTTTAATTGCTGTTAAATAACGAATCACAGACGTTTTATACACTCAAATTAACGTGAAATATAATTAGTTGCGTTCGAGAACATAAAAGTTTTTACTATTTTTTACTTAACTTTACTGCATTTTACGAAATTGCATTCGAGTACACAAAATGATTTACTGCATAAATTGAGAGCGAAAAGTGACAGTTCTTGTCAGAGTATTTACAAATTTTTACTGCAGAAATTTTTGCAATAAAATTTTGTAAATCAAAAAAACATATGTTTCAAAAGGTAAACAAACAAAAGTAACAAATAAAAAGCTTACAAATTGTGAAAAAATTGTTAAATAAAAATTAAACCAAAACAAAAAGTGAATAAATATTAATTAATTAAACTTGTTTGTGAAGCATTTATTTGGCTAAATACAAACTTTTGAATTTTTTTTTGTTATGTTAATTTTTTAGAGTTGTAAAAGTGTAAGTATTTGGGTACTTAAGTAAACAATAGCAAAAAAATTATTCATGTTCTTTTAAATACTTTTACCCGCTACAAATAAGTAAAATCAAATAAAATAAAAAACAAACAAATATGAAAGATTACATAAAATAGTTTGTTTGTATTTTCAAAAATGTTCGTGTTATAAAAAGTATTTAATCGAGTACCGATAAGAAAACGAGTTAAGTAGTCAAAAGTGTCAATATTTTTCAACACTTCAATTATTTGCCACCAGCTGTTGCCTTTATTTTACGAATTTTTCCAAATTTTGCGTTTGCGTACTTTTTTGGACAACAGCTTTTTGTGAGAGAAAATTTTTTAGTTTACTCATTTACTGCATTTTACTGTAAAAGTACTCAAACGCACCTATTGCCAACTAGCTGAGATTCTTGGTATCACTTAAGGTGCTATCAGACGGGATGTATTTTACATATGTACTGTCACTTTTCTTACCCATATGTAATTCCGTATGTATGTCAAAATTTCCATTTTACATAAGATTCATAATTTTTGCTATCACACCTGCATATGTTTTTGCTTATGACATAACCTATAAATGTAAACAAAAGCTGACTTTTGTTTACGTTTCAATACAAACCAGCTGTTTTGTTTATGTTTGCCACAGGAAAATAGAGCGTGTTCTAATCGAAAAAGTTACATGTGTATTTCCACATGTATTTTACACATGCAAAGTTTCATATGTATCACACGATGTGTACAACTTTTACAGATGGAAAATTTGACGATACATATGTATAATACATCCCGTCTGATAGCACCTTAAGTGATACCATTTTTTGTACGCTCCACCTCTCGTGGTTAAAGCTAGTTTACACCATTACACATGTCTTGCGTATTCCATCATTCTTTGTGAGATAGACATCTAATGAGTTTTGTTGCGACTGTCAAAAAATCTAATTTAGCATTCACACTATCGCACATGAACATACTTTTGTTAAAATCAGTGTTCGAAAATAAACATTAAATATCGTTCTTTAGTGTTCGGTTCGGCATATTTGTGGAAAACACAAACACTTTTAGTGTTTGTGTAGTAAATCAGTAAGCAAGTAACGTTTTTTTATTTGTGATCTTCGAACACAAAAATATTACTATACTTATCCAACTCAACAAAAAGATGAGAACTTTTTATTTCGTTCGGTTTTTATTTTAAAAACCACAAACTTCATTGTTTTCGGTTCAGCTCGTTAATGTTTGTTCGTTTCTGTTGTGCGTAGCGCTCTTTTTACTGGTTAAAAAAAAACCAAACGTTTTTTTACAAAAACAAAATACACATACGAAAAAAACAAAAAGCCAGAAAAACAATTTTACAAAAAACAAAACATGTATACAATACACACACAAGCTGTTCGTGTTGTGGCCGTTGCTTAAATTTTTGGTTTGTTCATTTCTTTATCAATGTTAAAAAAGAAACATTATAGCACATTAAAATATAAAGTTTGTCTACAGGATCACTACAATTGTTTTGTTGTTTAACGAAGAACAGAACACTATATAATGTTCGGCTCTTTCTTGAAAATAGTTACGAACGGTATTAAGGGTTGTGTTCGTCTACACAAACACTAAAAAATAGATATTGTTCCTGGTTGTTTGAGCCGAACGCTGAATAATGTTCTGTTTATTTTTGAACTCTGCTTAAAACTATTGAACTGATATGTAGGTTAGTTAACAAAATCTTCTGTAGCTTTGGCATTTTTGTACCAATTTATGTCTTGTTGAGCGCAAAATGTTCATATTTAATTAATCTAATGTCGTATGTTATATAACATTAAGACCCTAATTATTTAAAACACAACGCAACGGCGCAACGAAATGGAAAAAAATCATCAAGTTTTTCATAAAGTTTGAACTTTTTTCCACTGTAATTCTGTCATTTCTTTACTTATCTTCACAAACGACCCATAGTTATTTTTGTAATTTTATTAGCTTTCACCGAAAAATCCGTTTAATATTTTTGAAGATATTTGCATTTTTTAAAAACACAAATAACGGTTATTTTCAAATATCTCGAAAACTGTTCTACTTTTGGCAATTCTGACTTCATATTCGGATTCAGTGAATTTTACATAAAGATTAGGTGTCATTTAGTCACGACTTTGTTGAAAATTTGTGACACAGTTTTATTAATACAACCTATTCATTACCTATTAATAAAAACACGAATTTTCTTTAATTTTTATTTTCAAAATAATAAATTTGATTTGCACGAGTTGTAACAACTCATCCCTACAAAACTTTTAATGAAATGAGTTTCGCACCAGAATTTTAGTCTGGTATATGTTTCGAACACGATTCAACATCTCTTTTTTGTGCTAATATGCTGGAAGAGTGTACGCCCTGCTAATGGTTTTTAAATGTACTGGAATTCCAGTGTTCATGCATGTATATATTTGAGTCTCTAAAACTGAAATTCTTACGGCCAATTTCACAAAGTTCAATTAAAACTAACTATGATTTTAACTTGCAGTAAACAATATATTTTTGACAGTCATAACTAGGGTTGCCAGACGTGCTGTTTTTAGCAGTACATGTACTGATTTTTGCCAATTGTACTGTTTAATGCACAACACCCAAAACAGTTTGTGTACTGTTTTTTACACTTTGTACTGTTTTCTATACTGATTTTAAGTTTAATGTCCAAAAAACAAAGATATTAAGAAAAATCGTTTTTAAATAAAACACATTTGGGAATTTTTAACGGTATGCTATCAAGCCATATTGTCATAACATCCTTATCTTAGAATTATTTACTCTCTCTCTAACTCTCATTTTGAGGGGTAATTTTTGCCCTTTTTCCCAACTCATAAACAAAAGTATATCGTATACAAAAGTATACGATTCTAATGAAGACATCTAAAATTATTTTTTAGCTCAGAAGTACATTTAGTATATTTATTTTGACTTATACCAAACGCCTTTTCAAAAAATTAAAAAACTGTAGGGGCCCATATTTAGGGAGGCCGAGCTAATTTTTCAAAACCTTTTGGCAGATTTGCTCTACTGGTAGTCTACTTTCATTTCGCGGTGCAAGTGTTGAGGCTGGTGGCGATGACCCTAATTTTGTTGCACACTCTATTTTACAATATTTAGTTTAAAGAAATTGTTGTTTTGCAAACAAAAAAGTTGTAAAATAATTAGAATTTTTGAACTGCGTCTATTGTTTTATCAAAAATACACAGATTAAATAAGGAGTTGCTCACATCCTTCATATATTTTCGTGTTATTATTTTAAGACATATGACTACCGTTTAAATTAAAGAAAGAAACAAATATTTTCTGAAATTTATGCGATAGTTCCACAATATGTGTGTGGTGAAAATTGATTTAAATACCAATATGTTTTAAGAAAATTCTACTAACCCAATCAATGAATAAGTTTTTTAAGTTAAATATAAACTAAGATATTTAAACATTATACATTGGAAAATGATACAATGGCCAAATGTTTCGTTTGTGGTGTATGCTTTATAAACGCAAATGGTGTGATTTTGTATATGAAATACCATTAAATGTAAATCTTTCCTTTGATGTTGATGTTTGAAGTCTATTTCTTTATATTATTGTTGTTCAAGAGTTGTAAATATTTAGTTATGGTTTCCTAAAAAATGTACTGTTTTTTTCGTGATTGTACTGTTTTTTCATAACCAATGTACTGTTTTTCCGAATTCAAAGTCTGGCTACCCTAGTAATAACTGATAGCACTGTGATACAAATTGACACATTTTTTTAGACAAGCTGGGCACATGTCTTTTTAACCTAAAAATTATTTTTTTTAACCTAAAAATAATTTTTTTTTTGGAAAAAAAAATAATTTTGCAGCTAATAAACTAAACCGTTTTTGAGTTACGCGAATATATGTTGTGCAACCTCCTACATTTTCGAAATAGGGGTTTATCTCGAAAACAAGAACTAACCTAAAAAAAAAACGGTTACCACCATTGGATATAGCGTACCCGAATTCAAAGTCTGGCTACCCTAGTCATGATAGCACTGTGATAAAAATTGACACATTTTTTTTAGACAAGCTGGGCACATGTCTTTTTAACCTAAAAATTATTTTTTTTAACCTAAAAATAATTTTTTTTTTGGAAAAAATAATTTTTTTTTTGGAAAAAAAAAATTATTTTGCAGCTAATAAACTAAACCGTTTTTGAGTTACGCGAATATATGTTGTGCAACCTCCTACATTTTCGAAATAGGGGTTTATCTCGAAAACAAGAACTAACCTAAAAAAAAACGGTTACCACCATTGGATATAGCGTACCCGAATTATGTTAAAACGCCATGTGCCCGGCTTGTCTATTTTTTTAACTAGCACAGTGTAATTAATCATAGATTCCATTTAAACCCACTCCTAAATTATTAAAACCCTTGGTAGAGGGTATCAAAGATTTGGCGACACAAGCGAATTCAGCGTTTTTAAAGTACTTTAAGACAACATGTATTTTGCAATGGCTTCGTCAGATGTAAAATCTATATGTAAATGTACATGTCTGTCAAATTTGACAAAAGTTTAAATTTTTGATCTCACACATTTCACATGGTTTTGGTTTCATCTGACAAAATCTTAATCATTCACAACAGCAAATTATATATTGATTTACTTTTAATTGCATTTCAGTTAATAAAAAATTTAAAAAAAATATGTGTAAATAAATAGGAATGAATGAATATTTACTGCCACATAAGTAGGGATGCGATTTCTATGCAAATGCATGTTTGTTGTCGATAGTCTAAGATCGATGTCGACCCATAAACTTTCCGAATCATTAAATTTCCGTTAAACTGGCATCGATTTGTTTTTGCATATTGTCGCATATTTTAGTGAAAATGCATATTTTGATTTTAAATGCATATTTTTGCATATTTTAACATTTTTGAGTGACATATTTTTTAAATTTCCATACTATAAAAAAAGTTCTTCAAAAAATTTCAAAATTACAATTTTTTAAATCAATAAATAAATTCTTTTGGAGCTCTGCTTAAAATACAAGATTTCGACAAAAGATCCTTAAATTTTTAACCGATGCAGCACTTAACATGCTTAAGGCTGCCAATTGGCCTAACATAATTTATCCAAAACTGTTACATGTTACTTGCTAGGCACATGGATTATATCGAGTTGCAGAGGAAATTATAAGCCAATTCGATAATATTAATTTCTTACGGGAAACAATGTGGAAGAAAGAATAGCTCGACAAATTAAAAAAAATCCAAAACGTTTTGCAAAAAAAATATGGGATTCTAAACAATAAAACAAATTTCAACTATTTTTTATCTAGAATCAAATGTGGGATCTGAATTAGAAAATCAATATTCTCCAAATAAATTGGAATCCTTCAACTTCGGTTGATTTTGAGAGATAATTTTTCATGTACAAAGGCTTTTTAACAGACAAAGGTTTACTTTTGATGATATAAAAATGTATTTATTTGATTGTGCAAACAAAAATTTAAATTATGTAGTTATTTAAATTAAGTTTTAAAAATATTATACCTGTGAATAACAATGAAATAAAAACAACAATAGAATTTTGTATTTTTTATACCCACACCACAATAGTGGAGAGGGTATTATGCATTTGTGCTGATGTGTGTAACGCCTTAAAATATTGGTCCTATACCCACCTTAAAGTATACCGATCAACTCAGAATCACTTTCTGATTCGAACTAACGATGTCCGTCCGGCAGGCAGGCTGGCTGGCTGGCTGTCACGCTGGCCATGTAACCTTGTGCCCAAAGTACAGGTCGCAATTTTGGAGATAAATTGATAAAATTTGGGACATAGGTTCTTATTGGCACAAAGACCAAGCCTATTGAAATCGGGCCAAATCGTAAGAGCACGATGGAAGATAGGGGGAAATTTCTTCCTCTCAAACATAGATAGAACCATATCTTTTAGAAAAACAAAAAGGATGCATTTTTTAAAAAATAAGACCACGAGGGGAGATAGGGGCAATTTCTGCCTCTTAAACCGATTTTAATGAAATTTAAAACATAGATAGATCCATATCTATATGGACACATAAGCTATACAGTTTTTCAAAAATAGGACCACAAGGGGAGGTATGGAGCAAATGAAGTTTATAAACATAGATAAATCCATATTTATATGGACATATAAGCATGTTGTGAAAATGTTCAAGTTTTTAGTGCATATTTTTTATTTTTTTAATGCATATTTTGGAGTTTTTAGTGCATATTTAATGCGCATATTTTCGATTTTTCAGTGCATGCAGATCTCATCCCTACACATACATAAGAATGACCGGAAAAACAGCTGATGGGAGATCGTATACCATTTTAATATATAACAAGCTCTAATTAAAAAATTTTACACTACAAATTCGAGCTGAAATTTACAGAAGTATTTTTTTTTTGCTTTTACATGACATGTGTGTATTTTGTTACCGGACTTTTGACAAGCACACTGCTAAATACATGTCTTCTAAAACTACATTTACTAGATTTTCTTTATACTAGGATCGCCCGGTGGCCGAAATTCGACCACTCGACATTTACCCCCCGAGAAAACCTGTGCGTTATACAACAAAAACGTACACATTTCAAGAGAACGGCAAAACTCCACTATTCACCCAACTTTGTACGTATGTCTGTAAGATAAATTTAAACGCTTTTCAAATACTTTAATTTAAAAAATTTGGAAAAAAAATATATTATGCATATCTACACACAAATTCCTTGTAAACGATATATGTTTCATTAAAATCGGTGGGCGATAAGATACTTAAAAATCAACCACAAAAAAATTGTTCCCGTATTTATATATAAGATTTTTGGCAACAACAAAAATATTAGAGTTCTTTCTGAAATTTTAAAAATTTCTTTTCATGTTTAAATATTTATTTCTATGACTGTATTCACGTGCTTGCTATTTTAAACGCTCTAAACCGGCATTTGATTTTAAATAAATATATGTTTATGCATATAGTTTTTTAATGATTAAAAATACACAATCTAAGTACATACTTATGTATGTATTTTTTCAGACACATTTTTTTTTATTTACAATTATCATCGGCGATTAGGCATAAAGATTATAAAATATATTTCAACTTAATAGTTTAAATGTTTGTACTTAAAAATATTGAAATTTTGTATTTACAAGAGAAATAGGTCAAAAATAACATAAAGACTATTTTTTTTAAACAAAATATATAATAGGCTAAGTTCAAAACATCATACATAATATGTACTTTGCAGTCAAAGTCAAAAATTTGTCATCCGCTGCGTACGCATCTGTAACTTGATACGTGCACTTTAGGACAGATAACATTGTAACATTATACACGGTTGCATTGTAGAATGCATTTTAAAAATCGAGTTGCTTTGCAACTGTTATTTTGGAACTCAGCCATAGTTTTATAAATTTAAACAGATTAATGTTTAAAGCTAAATTTCTTATAAATGATTCTGCAAAAATTCTTTATCAGGAAAAAATTAAATGGAAAACAATTGTGTGAAACAAATGTAATTGCTTATTTATTGCATTTGTTTAAGAAGAATGCCAGTTATCGGTTAAAATCCAAATCGAACTTTAAACAGGCTCTGTACCCTGCAATCAACATATGTATGTGATAAGCAGGGAAACCGAAAATATGCTCTAAAAAGTGTTTAATGCGCATTAAATATTCAGTAATAACTTGAAAAAAGCCCTAAATTTTGTTTTGAAATATGCCCCAAAAACCAAAAATTGTGTAAAAAAAACAATTAAAAATTATTTGCAAAAGTCAAAAATTATAATCGGTAAAACCGACAGAATTTACAAATGAATTTTCAATATTGTACCCTGCTTCAAACTCAATATCAGTCGTAGACCAAATTGCCAATTATTTCCGTTTAAAAATGATTTCGGCTCTAAGGCTGGGTTTTTGAGATCTCAGTTAAACAAGGTTTAGTTAATCTGAAAACAGACTTGTGCCGCCATTACCAAGTTCGTATACAAAATTTTGACGCAACAGCTTAGTTTTGCTTAAAATGGTGGTCTCTAATGATATAATAAAAAAATCACATTTCGCTGGAAAAATCCGAGTTTCAGACTACGTAAAACTAAGTTTAAACTTAAACCACATTTCAAAAACCCAGCCTAATTGTGTAAACTTAATGCATAGTCAAAAATTAGATTAAAAGCAAAATTTTTTTTTCTCGTTATTTTTTATTGAATCTTCATAATATGAAGATTCAAATGCCCATATTATGGGCACTTCCACAGCAAAGCTCTCTTTTTGTCACGTCACGCCACCTAGCAATTATTCTTGTATTTTAGAACCACGTTGTTCAAATTTTTCCTCACTTTCACTAAATGAAAACCTAGTTGCGCTTTACACCAAAATGCAAAAAAGTAAATAATATTTTCATTATTCTTTGAGAAACAATTAAAAATGGTTGGTAACGTTACGTGACAAAAAGTAGACATTTCTGTGGAATTACCCATATATTGCAGCAGTAAATGGGACTAGAAGAAAAGCCGAAAGGTTTAATACATCGCGTCTTCAAGACCCTACCACTTCAATTGTCTATAATCAAACTCTTAGATCAAATCTAGCACTCAACGAACAAAATTCATGGTCGGACGTAGTAAAAGCCTGTAAAGACTCTGCAAAGTCGGTTTTGGGCCTGAAGCAAGTAAAAATTAAGCCATGGATAAGCTCTGAAACCTGGGGCGAGATAGAAAATCGGAAACATCTTCATAACTTGCATATCCGCGCCAAAACACCAACACTAAAATTGCAGACAAAATTAGAATACCGACAATCCGCTCGTAAAGTAAATGATATGGTTCGTGCTGATCGTGAAAAGTATTATAATGATATTGCAGAACAGACGGAAAAGGCCGCAAACACGGGAAACCTCCGCGATGTATACTCCGCTATTAAACAAATGAGCGGCAACAACATCAGAAGCACCGCCACGCTGAAAGCTAATGATGGTACAGACTTAACAACAACCGACGAACAGCTCGAACGTTGGCGTGAATTTTTCTTAACGCAGTCCTTTACTGAAAAACAGGCCGAAACAGCAACAAGCTCTACAAGGCGCAACCCGAGAAGGGATATCTCAACAGATCCCCCCTCGTTTACGGAAGTTGCAACTGCATTGAATAAGATGAAAAATTCCAAATCACCCGGTCCCGACAACATCCCTGCAGAGTTGTTGAAATATGGCTCTGACACGCTAGCAGAGTTTCTTACTCCACTCGTCAGTGGCGTAACAACAAAATTCCCGCAGATTGGAAAGAGGGGGTAGTTGTTACAATTCCCAAAAAAGGTGATTTAACGCTTTGCAAAAACTGGCGTGGCATTACTGTCCTAAACGCAATTGGTAAAGTAATGGCCACTTTAATACTACAACGTATCTCGCCAGTAGTCGAACAAATTTTGCGAAGAGAGCAAGCCGGTTTTAGGCCTGGACGATCTTGTGTCGATCACGTTAACACGTTGCGTATAGTAATAGAGCAATCAGCAGAATACAACACACATCTTTACATGCTTTTTGTAGATTTTGATCGTGCTTTTGATACAATATCTCGAACATCTATGTGGTCTGCCCTTATAAATAAAGGTATTCCAGAGAAAATTGTCACCCTAATATGTGAACTCTACAAAGATGCATCATGTAAGGTTCGCTTTAATGGAAAAGAAAGCCAGCCTTTTTCAACTCTTACTGGTGTAAGGCAAGGTTGTGTCCTGTCCCCCACATTATTTCTTTTACTATTAGATTGTGTAATGGAAGAAACCAACAGGGAGGCCCCTATGGGCATTCAATGGAACATGACAGAGTTTTTAAGCGATATAGACTATGCTGATGACATATGTTTGATGGCTCATCGCTTTGCGGACATTGAAAAAAAGATAAAAATACTCTCCGAAAACGCTAAAAAAGTCGGATTGAGAATCAACTTCAAAAAGACAAAACTTATGCGCAATGGTACTCATGTAACAACTCCATTAACAGTAGATGGCACTGTGATCGGAGATGAAGACACCTTCAACTACCTCGGTTGTAATATAACCAAAGATGGTGGATCGGAAGCTAATATTAATGATCGTATTAATAAAGCACGTACCGCTTTTCACAAACTACACAAAGTCTAGCGCGCTAGGAACATCTCAAAAAAGACTAAATTACGTATATTCAACTGTAGCGTAAAATCAGTTTTGTTATATGGATGTACTACATGGAGCTACACGAAGCTTCCTATAGGAAAGATCCAAACGTTTATAAATCGATGTTTAAGGCAAATATTAAATATCTTTTGGCCAAATTGGATATCCAATGAAGAGCTTTGGCTGCAGGCTGGTTGTTGTCCAATCGAATTCGATATACGAAGACGAAAATGTACTTGGATTGGTCATATTCTTAGAAGACCACAAAACGATATTGCTAGAGAAGCTCTTGATTGGAATCCTCAAGGTCAACGCCGGCAAGGACGACCTCGCAACACATGGATACGTTGCACAAGAAAGAAACTTGAATCAGCACAAACAACTTGGAATGAAATCAAACTACTTGCAAGAGACAGAAATAGTTGGAGAGAATTCGTTAACGCCCTATGTTCCTCGTGAACATTATATTTAAGTATATACTTGTTATATTAAGGTATAAGTACTGTACATATTTAAATAAATAAAGGACATATATATATACCCATATATTGAATATGAACTAACAATAATTAATACAATCTTATCCTAATACTTTATTTATGTCCTGCCAGTGCCAGACAAAAATTTTCTTCATCACGGGTTCTGTTCACATATACATATAGGTGTTTAACGCTCATCTAATTGGGTAAGTGCTGCAGTGTTTCTTCTTCTTAAGCGAGTGTAGCCGCCATGATTTAAAATATTTCGAGCTAGTGGATTTGGGTGTTGTTCAAGCCTTTTTAAATATTTTACTGCATATTTTGTAATCATAGTTTTTACTAATGGCACATTGAGATCCTTATGAATTTTTGAGTTTTTGACATACCAGGGAGCGGCTGTGATTATTCGAAGAAGTTTATTTTGGCGCCTTTGAATTTTTTCGATATTAGAGGCCGAGGCAGTGCCCCTTAGTTGAATTCCGTTGCACCAGATAGGCTTTAAGATAGAGTTGTAAAGTAGAAGCTTGGAATCGAGACTAAGGACAGAATTTCTTCCAATAAGCCAATGAATTTGAATGGCTTTTAGTTTTTTTGCCTGTATATGGCATTTCCACGTTAATCGCAAGATTCCCGGCGCAAGGTGAATGTTATATGTACGCATTTTTGCTCATTGACCATTATCCTCCATTGTCTTAACCATATTTCTAGTTGAAATGTATCGAGCCCTTATAGCAAAAATGATGTAAGCGACATAATTTTCAATTTTAGTTTTTTTAATAAATGACTTTATTGGCAACACTTGCATCATCTCCTAAAATGTCGTGGTCACATAAGGCACCATAACGATTTTATAGCAAGAACAATTTTGAGGTAACCGACAAATTTCATAAAAAATTTATATGAAATGAAATAAAAAAAACACTCTCCTGTGAAATTTTATCTTTGTTGGTTACATCATTTTTGCAATTAGGGCTCGATATGATGCTGTAAGTAACGAGATGCTTCATAACGGTTTTCGTGGACGCTTAGAAAAGCTGTATCGTCTGCAAATGTTGAAGTTTGGGTGTAGTTGCTTGTTGGAATGTCGGAAGTATAAATTAAGTGTAATAGAGGGCCCAGGATGCTGCCTTGTGGGACTCCAGCGCCAATGGGCTGAGGTGAACTTAAGAAATTTCCTTCTTTATATTTTTTTCTTCAAATGCTTTTCTTATGACATTTACAATTCGATGAGTCTGTTCGATTGTGCTGTGTTTTCTTCTAAATCCGAACTGATGGTTTTGAATACATCTTTTTTCACTTAAAATCGGTGTTGATTTTGAAACTAATAATATCTCAAACAGCTTTGACATATTTGATAAAAAGCTAATAGGCCTATATGACTCAACTTTTGTATGATCTTTACCTGGCTTTGGTATCATGGTAACTAAGCAAACCTTCCTTAGTTATATTTTATGAAATTGTTGTTGCATTTTCAATAGGTTTCGTCCTTCATGCAATAAATTATATAAAATTATCTACAAATTTGCAACCTGTACTTTGCGCACAAGGTTTTCATCGACAGGCAACCAGCCAGATTTCTATGGCTTGGTTTTTGAGATCTCAGTTAAACCAGGCTTAGTTTATCTGAAAACAGATTTGTGCCGCTATTACCAAGTTTGTGTACAAAATTTTGACGGAACAGCTTAGATTTGCTTAAAATGTTGGTCTTTAATGAAATAGTAAAAAAATCACATTTCGTCGGATAAATCCGAGTTTTAGACTAGGTTAAACTAAGTTTAAACTTAATCCACATCTCAAAACCCGGCCTAACTTGGTTTAGAAATTACCCTGCAAATAATAGGACCAGTCCAAACACGCGTGTAAAGAGTACTCCACAAGGGACCAGGACTAGTCCAAAAGTAACCGAAACGTATGGACAAAACATGGTCTATTTAACATTACGATGTCCTAGGAGAGGACCGTATAACCCACCTTTGGACCACTAAGGAGTAGTTTTAAAACTACTCCATGGTATACTCAAGAGGATTAGTTTTGAAGTCGTTTAAAAACGAAAGCACGTCGTTAAAAAACTAAGACATGTCGTCTCACTACAAACACTTTTTAACAATGACATGGTCCATGCTTGCATTACATCGGATCAGTCCATGGAGTAGTCCATTTTATCAAAATGGATCAGGTGGTCCAATTATATTTGCAGGGTATGTATATACAAATAAAATTGGCAGTATGTATGTAATTGTAACATTTTAAGCAGTGATCCTTATTATTTTAAATTAATTTTAAACTTTAAAAAAAGTTTAGTTTAAAATAATTATTTCAACTAAATTGCCATACAGAGCGTTTAATTCATACTATATATTTATAATGTCTATTAGTTAAATAAAAGCAAAAAAAAAAAAAAAAAAAAACTATAGCGTATTTTAAAAATATTTATGTAACTGTCGTTTATTTAATTTCGAAATTTTTTTTTATCGCGATTTATGTTTAAACGATTAATTAGTAGTTTAAAAAAGTGACAATAAAGAACGAAATGTGATAAGAACTTTCTTTTGGTGTTTTTTGTTGTGATAAGATTGAAAAACAGTCTATATATTAGTTGACCTATAACAAGTTGTTTCTTTTTATTACAATTTCTCTTATATTGTTATTCGTCGTCAGTGTTGCCAGAAAGTAATTTTTTTAAAGGCATGCTAAAACGGGCCGAGTTCCAAAACATCATAACTGCCTATTTCACAATGTCAACAGAATTTTTTTTTCGTACAACTTCTTTTGAAACAAAAACACAGCGTAAGAATTTTTTGTTTGATTTCTCTTATATTGTTATTCGTCGTCAGTGTTGCCAGAAAGTAATTTTTTTAAAGGCATGCTAAAACGGGCCGAGTTCCAAAACATCATAACTGCCTATTTCACAATGTCAACAGAATTTTTTTTTCGTACAACTTCTTTTGAAACAAAAACACAGCGTAAGAATTTTTTGTTTGATATGTAAATTTAAATATTCCGCGAATTTTCGCTATTTTATGAAAACCATTCAAAATTTTCAGGAGAACTGAAAAACCATTCTAGATTTAACTATGGGCTAGGTTATTACATAAAAAAATTGGAATTGGTCCATTTCTTTTCAGAAATTTTTAAAACTATGTAAACTCCGGCTTTGCTAACTAAAACTTCCCTGCAAAGCCGACCTTGAAATCACAATTCGCAGCGCCAAAATTTTGTAAAAAAAATAATATAAAGAAAATGAAAAAAGGCCCGATAAAGTCCAAAAACATTTTAAATTAAATAATAAATAAATTAATTCTGATGTTTATAATTTAGTTTGGGTGTTGATTCATAATGAAATAAAACCTTAATTACTTACTTCATTTTCTTTATTGGGCCTTATTTCCAGTCGCTGCAAATACTTAAATGGCATCACTGTTTATCGTTTACTCTTGTTTTGTTATCTCTTTTGATCATGAAAACTCAGAAATCTGACCATTAATTCAATGATAACTAGAAAATTATATTAAATATATGAGCATACTTTTTTACATACACGATAATTTATAAAATTGTTAGTGTCGTGTTTAAACCCCTATACAAACTTCTCAATTGCATTCAATCTACAATTTGTTTTATTTTATTTCATTCAATTCAATTATGGTTTTTACGTAGAGTGAACGAACAAAATTGTTTACTTGATTTGAGCGATAGAAAGTAATAACCTCATGCACGTTGCCAGTAATAAGAAAATAAATATTTACAATCGTATGTAGTATATTTATAATGTTGAAATGCACTTGGAGAAATGTTTTTCCATTAGAGATTGACTTAATACGTAACACTATCCAGGCTGTCCGCGTTATCGTTAAACTTTTGTTATTTTTTTTATATATACATATATAAAAAAAAACCAACAGATTAGATTTTAAGCAGTTGATACCTTTGACAAATACTTGCAGATCTGTTTATTTAATTTGGTACCCAAGTAAGTTTGGGGGTTTACGAAACGAAAACAAATTTCCCTTGAATTTTTTTTTTAAGCACTACTTTAATCTAGGTATGTTGACGTCACTTGCTGTAGGAATAAACATATATTGTAGGTTATTAGATACTTCTCCAAAATTTTGCCTCGAATTAATAATTATGTTTTTTATATACGTAATGGGCATATTACACTATCACACAAGTATTACGTATTTTGGAAAAATACAACCCTGTCATGATAACTTTTTATTGCTTTTTGATAAATTTCAAACAATTATTAGATCAGGGACGCCTTTTATCAAAATATTTAAGACTTGCGGGATAGTGTAAAAGGGCCTTAAGGACTATTTTCGAGAGAGATTGCGAGTTATATCGTTGGTCTCATGTAGAAAGACCCTCACCCGATTTTTTCGAAATTGAGCTCTTAATGATCCCAAAACATTTCACACAAATACACCTCATCACAAAATTTTAATGCAGAAGTATCAAAAATAACGGGTTTACAAGCAATTTTAATACATTTAGTTTCTATCAAGTTTTTAAGTAAAGGACTTTCTATATGAAACCAAAGATTTACACTATTACACTTTGCATTAATACATGTCCAAAACTCAAGTATTATGTAAAAGTGTGATAGTGTGAATGTAATGTGTTATGAAAATGACAAGTATTACGAAAAAAAATTGATATCCCATACGACTTTGAAACTATTCTAAACAATTGATCAGGGTTGCATTTTAACGAGAGCATGTTCATGTGTGATAGTTAGAGTTTTTCTTTTCCCGGACTTTTTCATTTCCCGGGACAGCGGGATTTATTTTTAAATTTTCCGCGATCCCGGGATTTTCCGCTCAATACAAATCGATGCAAAATATGATTTAATTTAATTAATTTGAACAAATAACATTTCCTAAATATAAATTAAATAAATTTATAAAAAAAAAGGAAAAACTGCTTAAAGGCACCTTAAGATCTTTATGTTCAAAAGTACACATGTACACATTTCATATTTGAATACGAAAATCGCATATTTGATAAAAAAAGATTTTTGAATTTTCTGCGATGACGATTTTTGCATTATTGATAAAAAAGTTTGTAGGTAAAGTTATTGAATTTTTAGTCAACAACCAAGTTTACTGAGTCAATAAAAAAAGTTGTTGCCCAAAATAATTTTTTTTAACAAAATGTTTACGTGATTTGTTAAAATAAATTGTTGGAAATGTTGAATAAATCAAACAAAATGTATATCGAATCTCTATTTATTTATTTATTAATGATGATGTGCTTAATTCCTTATGTTTATTTCGCTGGTTGCTTAGGCCAGGGGGCAAATTATGGCAGTCGTGATCGAATACTTTTTCGATTCGAAAGCAATTTTATTTGTTATTCTTTCTGTCCATACTAAACGGATCGAAACTATTTTTATAGTGTTGTAAAGCATTTATTTGAGTTTTCACAACACTGAAAAAATAAAAACGAATTGGTCAGTATCGACTGAAATAAAATTGTTTTCGAATCGAAAAAGTGTTCGATCACGACTGCCATAATTTGCCCCCAGATCATCAGGAAACCTTTTTCCAAAGACATTGGCAAAACTAAATATATTATAAAAATAAAAATAATACTGTTAATGAGAATTTGCAAATGGAAAAGAGTTGTAAAAATACTGTATTCACTTTGATTCAAATATTTTTTTTTTATTGAATATGTAGAAATACTTTATTATTTCATTATTAAATATGTATGTTTTATCGAGTGCTATTTTGCAAAGTGTAAATTTGATAAATTTTTTCATTGAATCAAACTAAAAGTTTGTTGTCCTAAAATTTTATTTTTAACAAACTGTGTTGTTAAAATTTTACTTGAGATATTTTTTTTGTGCATCAAGAAAAATACATATATATTATTTAGAAAGTTCAGCGAGGCAACCTCCTATTGGACCAAAGGCCTATTGGATAGACCTTGCTAAGAACTAGAATGAAAACAGAACTGTTATATTCAGGTATACGTATAAGACAAGGTGCAGAATAAGACAACGTTTGTTACCACACTTTAAAGTTTAAACATATCGGACGATATTGTAAAGAACCAAAATGAAAAGTTCCAAAATGAGTTGATATATGAGGAAGATGAAAATGACATAATTGAAATTTTAAACAGTTGTAGCAACTGTATTTAATGGCGATTTATTTTCTGAGAAAAATATGTTACAGTATATACATGTACTACTTTCTTTTCTTTAAATAGAACAAAATTAGCTGATTTTATTTACAACTATTACACTTTGCGATTGAGCGATTTTAAGGCTATTTGAGCGGTTTCTGCACGCTATTACGGTTTGCCAAAGGTAAAATAAAGTATAATGTTATATAAGACCTAAATAACCTATTTTAAGGTGTAATTTTCTAACTCGAAATCACAGAATACACAGAACTGTAAAAAGTGACGTGTGAAAAAGGCCCACTCGTGTTGTGGTAAACTTAAAAGTTAATTTTTATAACAGTTTTGTAAATAAATCTTAACTAAATAAATTTGTGTTCATTGTATTGCGGGATAGAATATGATGAAAAGAGAAATGCAAAAGGGCAGCTTTCTTTGAAAGATGCAAAAAAAAAACGCAAAATCTTCCGTCTCGTGACAGTTCTGTGTATTCTGTGCTCGAAATTTTAAATATGTAATTGCTTTTGGCATATCGTCGGTTGATTATTTAATTGTCGTATG
The DNA here is from genome assembly GCA_930367215.1 of Pollenia angustigena. Taxonomy (NCBI): domain Eukaryota; kingdom Metazoa; phylum Arthropoda; class Insecta; order Diptera; family Polleniidae; genus Pollenia; species Pollenia angustigena. The sequence goes on along the minus strand of OV884057.1, from coordinate 177,645,182 downwards.
TGGATACAAATTACATACGACAATTAAATAATCAACCGACGATATGTTGGCTTTTTGATTATTAATGAATAAATAAATAAAAGAACTTGAACATTATTCCCACAGTTGTATTTTTTGTACAAAGGAACACAAAAATGTACAACATGTTACATTAATGCAACAAATTTCTCAGAAAAGAAATCGTCATAAAATATTTTATAATGTAACATTATAATAAGGCCCCTATTACGGTTTACAACTCAACTCAGTTGAGTTGCAATTAAAACAAATGGTTGTGATCAGTTGTAATTTTTGTTCACCGCAATATAGCAAAGTTGTAAGCCATCATACAAAAATTAAGAAATTACAACTCAACTGAGTTGAGTTGTAAGCCGTAATAGGGGCCTAAGTGTTTATATTAAACAAAATGAATATGTATATTCATAAAAATCAATATGTATTACAAAACTAGCACTTTTATTTTTCACTGTAGAACAATTTAGACTTTTTTTTTGTCGATTTAGCACTTTTAGTTTGAATTCTTCTGGCAAGCCTGTCTCTGACAGAGTCTAATCCGAAAAAATCTTTTATGCAGCTGCTCTGCATATAAAATCATTACATTTTTTGAAGCAACTGGGCAACACTTTTTTCGTTTTTATAAAATAAATTTATAAAATAAATATAAAAATTCTGTAAATTTTTACTCATCTTTCGAAATTCTAGAGCATTAAACATTGCCTTTCTTATCGGATATGAATTGACATCTCTTTGGCATTAGGCAAAAATGTCTTAAGCCAGAAACTGCAGTTTTTCGTTGTTAAATTGAAAAATATTTATTTGATGTATTTCATAGACCTTTTTCCTGAGAGCAGCTGATAACGATTATAAGCTGTTGTGGTAGACTAAAGTGTTTTAATCAAAACAAAAGAGAAAAATAAACGAATTAAAGCCAATCAAAAACTTAAAATGCGTTTTTTGACTTAACCCCTTTTTGACTAACGGCTAAGGTCCATTTCATGACACAACATATTTACAATAATATCAGCAGTAAAGTTGCCACCATAATTAAATAAAAAAATTCCAGGAATTCCAGTACAAATCTTCCGGGATTTTTATCCCGGAAAATCCCGTATGAAAAAACGCTAGTGATAGTGTAACTACATACTGTAATGTCACATTAGATATTTTGACGGTCGCAACAAAACTCATTAGATTTTGGTCTCACAAAGTATTATGGAATACGCAAGACTTGTGTGATAGTGTAAACTAGCCTTAAATAAGTCGCCATTAAAAAAAGAAGCAAATACATACAAAATAAGTTTTATTGTAGACGAAAAAATAGAACTCCATAAAAGAGAAAAAATAAAACTACTTAAAAGAGTTTTATTTTTTGACGGCGAAGTGAAAAAAAAGTTTTATTTTATGACGGAAAAATAAAACTCCTGAAATGAGTTTTATTAAAGACGGAAAAAATAAAACTCCTCAAAAGAGTTTTATTTTATGACAGCGAAATAAAACTCTTTTTTTAAGAGTTTCATCCGAAGTTTTATTTTTCGTTGAAAAATAAGTTTTAACTGTGGAGTTGAGATCGTATTTCCAAGATCACCATTATTTCTTAAAGAGCACTTACATACGAATCTATTGGTATATAGGTCTCCGTTGACTTATATCTGGAGTTTTTAGTTAAAATTTTCTGAATAACTGTTATTAACGATCCCTGATATTTTCTAGATCAACGTCATTATCATACCTGCCATTACACATACGATGCGTCTAACAACGTCAATACTTGTGGACACTAGACACGATAAGAGCTTCAGAACTGATTTTTAAAAATCTCTTTAATCGGGATTTTGAATAAATCTCGGGATCCAAATTTCGGGATTTCAAAGTTTTCCGGATTTTCAATTCCCAAATATTATTCCATAAATTTCTATAGAACTGGTATACATTAAAAATAACTGTGCGCGCAAAATCATTTTGCAAAATAAATAAAAAGTATCTAATAACTAAAAGAGTAAGATATAAAAATACCGACGAAATGTGTAATCGTTTGAGGGCTACCGAGTGATCCCCGCAAAAAACGTGTAGGGGCCTGATTCTGGCAGTCGTGATCGAGTACTTTCTCGATTCGAAAGCTATTTAATATCCAATTATGTCAGTCAATACTTAACCAGTCGGAATTATTTTTTCAGTGTTGTAAAGCATTAATTTGAGTTTAACAATACTGAAAAAATAATTTCGATGCGTTCAGTATCGACTGAAAGAATTGGAAATAAAATTGCTTTCGAATCGAGAAAGTATTCGATCACGACTGCCAGAACTAGGCCCCAGCACCTTTTAAGTCCTGGAGGCCACTGGTTGGCTTGGTAGCAAATGAGATTCTGGTCAGCCGTATCTGACAATTAAGCCCAAGACAAGCTTAAGTTATTGGCAGCACCTGTATTTTCCAAGAGTGCAACGCCAAGATGTCGGTGCTTTTCAATCACTCTTAAGCAGTCAGTATTTTTTAGATATGCCAATTATAAGCGGCCGATAAGTTTGAGGTAGTATCTGCGCATTTTTCTCCCGAAAGTGCTAAAAATTGAGGAGTGGACTTTAAAATGCTTGAGCCCACCATATGTAATTTAGTCGGTTAAGTTTACAATAGGAAATTTAAGAGCTGTTAACCTCAAAATTTTAATGGAATAATAAAATTTGAGTGATAATTCCGAGTTATATATATTTAAGTAAAAAATATTTAACTTAATACTCTATCGATATATAAATTTGAAAAGAATTTAATCTATGAACAAATTCTATTTATGAAAGCTATGATAAATTTTGGATTGAACCCAAAAAAAAATTGTTACGAGATTTAAATATTTATTTAACTTATGTTAATCGAATATTCTTCCAGTAAAATCGTCCAAAGTTGTTCATGAAAAATCGCCCAAACTTAAAATGACCCAACGTTAACAAAAAGGGCCCAAAAAATAATAATGGAAATTATATCCAAAAATGGTAAAAAGGCCCAAAAAATATTAAAACATTTTCCAACTTTTATTTTCAAATTTTTATTAAATAATTCTTACAAAGTTATTTTTTTTAATAAACCTTCATACTTATTTGGGTTGGGGTCATATGACTGAAACTTTAAATTCCGAATTTCCAAATCCCAGCTAGACTAAATATTTTTTTGATAGCCAAGGCTGAATTTAGGAGCTTAAGTTAGAAGCCGCTATTTGTTATACCATAGATGAGAAACCCTTGCACCCGGACGAAGGTCGGCTATGCCTATAAGCCTAAGTTAGCTATTAGGGATTTTCGAATTCGGTATTTTGAATTTGGTCAAAATAAGAAAACGAAAAATCGCCCAAAAATGCTTCTCAACCAGTGGTGCAAAATTGAAATTTTGAAATGGTACTGAACTTCAACTAAAAGAGTATTTTTCTTACCAAGTGGTACTTTTTGTTAAAAAAAGAAAATAATTTATGAAAATAAAAGGAACAAAAAATATTTTATTAGAATTCTGTGGCATTTTGAGAAAACACCTTTAGTCGAGATAAGATAGCAAAATAGTTTTTAAAAAAATCTCGGGGAAAAAAAGATTTTAATAAAAAAACAAAATAAACCGAAATTAAAGAAAAATGTCTTTAATAATACAAAATTTAAAACGTAAAAAAAAAATTAAAATTCGCATGATTACCAAAATTTTTTTCAACTTTTTAAATTTGACTTAAGATGTTTTGTCAAAATGCCACAGAATTGATTTATCTAAGTATTTAATAGCAAACAGTATTTATATTTGAGGTATAATATTGGCTATATTTTTCCAGGAAATTTAAAAATATTCAGTTCTGAAATGCTTTATTTCTGAAAGATCCGCTAGAACACGATATTGAGAATTGATATTATTATGGTTTTTTTATCGTTTGTAAATAATTTTAATAATATCAGTATTATGCTAATGGTTCTTCGGGAAACAATATTGATTATCACTTAAGGTTTTATCTTCAAAACAAAATTTAGTTCTTAGTGTTTCGCACATTGTCGAATAAAACTATTTCGCAGTTTCTTTTACTTTATAAACCATTTCCCTTACAATGCATGTTTCTATAAATATGGTTTTCATTTAAATTTTCCACTAACATATTATCCTATGCATCCCTTTTCATAGAAATTTCTTGCCAGTTGTAAGAACAAATATCCCGTTCTGGAAAGCAAAATATGGATCCTGGCATCCACGCTTTGCATTTCAATATTAAAGTCGTTAATTATTTTTAAAATACAACAACATAAATAAATGATCACATCACAGTTCAAAAACCTCAAAGGATAAAAATGTACTGAAAACAACGCGGGGTTACTGCGGTATTTTTAATATGAAAAAGTACTGAAAAAAGTACCAACACTGTTCTCAAATATGTTAAAAATAAATAATTATATTGCATTTGCATGGTGATTTTTTTTGCCGATTTTGTTGGCAGCCAGTCGAATGCGCTTATTAAAGCGCAGTAAGATGATTAATAAGAAATTTAGTCCTATTAATTTGGCATCTAGATAAAGCCATAAACCGCTTTTTCCTATTTAATGTGGAAAATTTTAATGAAAAATTCAAGCAGTAAATACAGAAACTCTGGTAGATTAGGGTTACCATGAACTTAAGATTTCTTCCTAAAGTTCTATATTTTAAGTTAAGCTAAATTCAAATAAATTTTTTACCCTGACAGGGAAGTGGTGCATTTTGTTCGAGGTTGTTGATTGATTTTAACACTTTAATACAGATATAAAAATAAAATGCGTTATAAAGTTTACAAAATTCTCTACATACTTAAACGATAATTATTGCCATTGTTTATTTGTCTTTATTATTTATTTGTGCTATATTTTTTTTTAAGTACAATGAACTTAAAAAATTGTTTTTAAAATTAAAAATAAATCTGAATAAAAGTTTTAAGCCGATAAAAATATAATCTGCACACTATGTTAAAATAAATTCACTCATAAGATTTTCTGACGTAATTATCCTTATTATTTCTTTTAAAAAAATTTTAAACGTGAATAATTTATCAGACATGTTCTGGAAACTTTGAAAACGATCCAGTGTTTTAAGTATGCACATTAAAATATTCTGTTTTATATACTTCATACTATGAGTACAGTTTATTTTCAATTAAAAAAAATATTTTTATGCTTTTACGAAACTATCATAAAAGCATAAAACGTTAGCTAAAATGCAAAAAGACGTAACTAACAAAAAATTCAAAATCGTGTTTTTGATTGGTTATTATGAATGTCATTGAACTCTGCATGTCTTGACAAAATTCTAGACCTCTGCGATCAAAAATTATGCTTTTATTTACAAAAAACAAAGGGACATAACTACAAGAGTTTTCATTTTATAAATGCAAAACGACGTAATAACCCATTTTTCCAACAAAATAAATATATTGAAAGGGTTTCCTTTTAAATTTGTTTGAAGAATTCCATGGACGGACTTATCAATGCATGTTTTCTGACATGTTTAAAGAATTCATTTAATAAAGTTTTTGCTTCTCCTGTAAAATTATATTTTTGTTAGAAAAGGCGTATTGCATTTTAGGTAACGAAATGTAGAAGATTTTAGTGGAGTTTTTTTTAGATATAATTCTTACTTTTAATTTCTAAACATGCTCGCAGTTCAAACTGATTTTTTTAATGGTGATATTTTTGAAAATTTCCGATTTTTCCTGTTTTTTAAAAATTTTTAAAAATTAAAATTTTAAAAGTCAATTTGAAAAATCGAAAATTTAGTTTGGACTGTATTATTATACATGTTTTACAACCAAAACAATTTCTTTCTAATAAATTTAAATAAAATTTGTGCGCTTAGTTTTGCGTATCTGTGTACAGTATTTTTCGTTTAGCTGCATTTCACTTAACTGCATTTTTTGCCTACCTGCACGAAATACAAATAACTGTGTATGAAGGCTAAATATTGTTAGAAAAAAATCTTGTACGTGCATTTTGCTTAAGTGCATATTTTGGATAACAGCATTCGATTTTTGGTCAACAATTTTTATTTTTAATACAAAATATTATTTTTAAGTGCCTCATAAAATAATTTTTTTTAAGTGCCTCATAAAAACAAAAACAAATTATTTTATCAATCGCTATTTTATGAAAAAGAAAGGCAAACAAATTAAGTTTGCTGATATGGTAACACAAATGGCTGAATTAAAAATTCATTTGATCTAGCAGCCGTGATTGTGTGTGCACATATATAAAAATTCAAAACATACATGTTCTGCTAAAAGCAGAACCACTAGTGGTGAATGAGGGTTTACTAAGTTTGTCATTCCGTGTGAAACTTTTTTATTATACATCTAAGGCCCTATAAAGTACATATATTCTGGTTCCTTGAGTTATTCGAAGGCCCGTTTTCACAACTTACTGATAGCTAAACGTAGGATTTTATCAGCCGTATAAAAAGTGCTCAAATATTACAACTTTACTTTAACCTACCAGCAGGTAGGGTGAACCTTAATTTACTTTATCGCTCACTTATAGTAAAGTTTTTCAATCAATTAAGATTATTTGTTATTTAAATTATATTTTAATTAAAAATTTATTTCAAAACAACTAAAATGTTAATTAAATCAAAATTATATTTTAAATTTTCTTTCAACAAAAAAAAAAAAAAAATAATTGACTCAATTATCATTTTAATTAAATTGAAATACTTTTTAAACCATATTTTTTATTGATAAACAAAACTACTGATAATTTTTTCTGTGTAATCAGTTTGGGATTGAAATCCAGAAAAATCGGTTCAGTAGGATCAGAGCTGTGAATCAAAATGTGAAACCACCACCCTAAAAAGATGATAATTTTGTTAAAAAAACTAACATCAATGGTGGAATAATGCATGGAATAATATAAGATCTTGCAAAAATTCGTTTTATACGACTGGAAATTTTGCTGTTTAATTTCGGGAAGATCGGTCCATAATTTACAATAGGCCGCATATAAAGCCTACTCTGGTAAATTAATTAAATGCGCCTAAAACTGTAGCAGATATAGATATTGCGGTTAAGTTTGTTTCAACTTAGCTTAATATGGCCTGAAAAATGTCATGCAATTTGGTGATATATGATCCATAATTTACCTTAGATCTCATACTACGTAGGCCTCCTAAATTCACTGAAAGCTCGAAAACTAATTTTTACTGCTGTTTTGAAATTTATTCTAATTTAAGTTTTTTATCCCCAGAAATCACACTACAGAATTTTGGAATGATTGGTTCATAATTTATATGCTGCTGCCGTTATTTTTTTTAAATTAAAATAACTTTTTTAATTAATAATGTCTAGATATCATAGGACGCACTCGTGAAATATTAGAACTGTCGGCGGAGGGTATCAATGATTTAGCACATTAAATTTGTTTAAATTAATTAAAACTGTATTAAATTCTATTTTTGTAATAAGAACAAAATTTTACATAACGGCAGATTTATTCAGGTAGGTGAATAATTAATGCTGCTAAGTGAACACTGCGTAATAGAATATTTTGCGTACCTGCACGAATTTTCGTGCAAAATTGAATGTGCAGCTAAACGAAAAATACTGTATTTAAAAATTCTCTCATGATACATATGCAAAACATTTTTGAACACCTATGATCTAGTTTGTAGTTTAATCTCTCATTTGTGACGAAGCCGGTTGAAAATGCTTCAGAATTTCACAAGGTCTCTATACAAACTTCTTTCCGGAATAGTCTTAGTGCTTATTAGCCATCCTAATCTTAACCTCAACATAATTTTGTTCTAGCGGGTCTAGATTGCCCATTTGCCCCAAATAGGCTGCACTCTTGAAAATTTGTCTTTATTAACTGTGCTATAGAGTATAATATGGTCGGACTTAACCGACTGTACTTTCTTACTAGATTTGATGGATTTTTGGTTGCGTTCAAAGTCTTGTTTTAATATTTTGTAAGATTTAAAATTTAACATGTTTGGTGAAAACAATCACTTTATGTCAAAATCATTTCTCAACTTTTGTTCATTAATAAATTGTTTTATTTATTTTTCTAGAGTACAAACTATTGCTATTTACCAAAGTTCAAAATAGTTTTTTCTATCGTAATATTCGGTTATTTGATTTATCGAATAATTGTTAACTCATGCTAAAAATTCGTAAAAATTTGAATGACACATTTTTTTGACACTGAAATTATATTGTTTGTTTGTTTACACACATTACAATAGTGCAGATGGTATTATGTGTTTGTGCTGATGTTTGTAACACCTTCAAATATTGGTCCTAATTTAACTTTTAGTAAGCCGAAAGACTTAGAACGCTAATACAAATAATACTCCCGAAAAAGCTGTTATGGCCATAATAACTTATAACCAGGGAAACCAGAAATATGCTCAAAAAAAAAATGTTTTATGCGCATTAAATAATATGCAGTATAAACTCGAAAGTATGCCATAAAAATTGTTAAAAATATGCCCCAAAAAAACCAAAAATTGCATTTTTTGAAAACAAAATTTTTAAAAATTTAATAAAATTTGCATTTAAAAAAACAGCCTAAAATTATAACCGGTAAAACTCATACCCCCCAATATTTAAAAACGATTTTTTGAGATTGCACCCATAAGAGTTATTTGTGCCGAATATTCAGCATTTGAACTTCGCTTTTCATAAGGACCCAGAATATAGATACTTTATAGGGTGTAGGATCAATATTGTAGAAATTACAAACGGAATGACAAAGCTATATATACCCTTTTACCTTCGGTGAAGGGTATAAAAAAAATAATTTTTGGGATTTCAGTATTTTGATCATAAACCGATTTGAAAGATTTAAATACCGACGTGTTAAGGAAGAAATTTACCATTTACTTGAGTTATAAAGTTTGGACTCGGGGAGATCAATGGTTCCCGAAAGTGGGTATTTAAAAAAAAAAAATTTATTTGGTCATAACTTTTTTGTATCTGAACCGATTTTCCGGAGTTTTTTATAAAATATGTTCTACTAAAAATTTTGGTATATAAGTCATATCCGTAGGACATAGGGCAGCCGTAAAATTTAGGTTTTTATAAAATTTTTAATGTTTTAATGTACGGGAGGTACTACGCCCACTTCTCCAATCCCGCCCACATTTTGTAGGATGGTGTGTATTGGCAACCTAAATGTGTGTACCTAATTTGGAAACTTTGGCTTTTGCCGTTCCCCACATATACAGCAAAAAGTCATAAAAAGACAACAACCACAAGGGATTTTTTGGAAAAATTAGAGGTAGTCGTGGTTTTTTGCTCATATCTCAGCCATTTGTGGACCGATCTTGCTGAATTTCAATAGCAAACAATTCCGGACCATATGTGACATAAATGTATAATAACCTGGCCCCCATCATATATGGGGTCTTCGGAAAATCCATTTCAACGGACAGACGGACATGGTTAAATCAACTTCGCTTTTCATAAGGACCCAGAATATATATACTTTATAGGGTGTATCAATATTGTAGAAATTACAAACGGAATGACAAAGTTATATATATCCTTTTACCTTCAGTGAAGGGTATAAAAAGAAGAAATCCCTAAACGGATAGCAAACATTTGAGCGTATGGACTTCTGTAAAGCTCCCAAAGAGGTAACTCAATTCTGCCTTACAACGACTTAAGGTACTTTTCCATATGACCATTAAACTTTAAATATATTCATAAAAATTGACCTTTTATGAATAAAATAAATTTCCGTTAATAACATCCAACTAATATTATAAATGTAAAAGTTTGTATGGATATGGACGGTGAGCAGAAAATGTCCAAATTCAAATATAGGGTACTTTTTTTTAGGGGTAAAACCGGATAAAATTGGTACTTTTCTCTTGATAAATTTGGTATAAAGATTGGATATAATACAGATTTAATTATAGGGTATTTTAAAACCGGGGAAAAATTGGTACTTTTTCTCTTTTTGATAAATTTGGTGTACATATAGATTATAGACTATATTAAAAAAAAAAAAAAATAAGGAAAAGCTGGAACTTTTAGTGCTCTCTTTACTTTGGTACTTTTTTTTTGGAAAAATTTGGTAAAGAGATAGCATTATGGCATACTTTAAAGATGTAATAACGACGAAAAAATGGTACTTTTTCACTTTTTGATAAAATTTCTATACAGATTGAATCTAGTTGTCTAGTTGTCGGAATATAAATATCAAAACATTGCTTTTTTACATGGACAACTGAATGTCGGTTACCCAAAAGTACCGAGTGCTCAAAACTTATGTATATGTATGCGTTGGAAAAACGAAGTTCGTTACAAATATATACAAAATTAATAATTTAATTTTTTTAAAACAAAAGTCGCAGTAATTATAAAAATATTTTCTTGGAAATTACCGATAAACTTTTTTCGCGTAGAAACCTCTCTGTGCGACCAGACATCCAAAAGTTTTTGCTATTCAGAAAACTCCAAATAAGGGACTTTGGCAAAATTCTAAACTTGTTTTATAATGAAATTAATTAGATAATACATTTTTTGTTTTTAAATAATTACACTGTACAACAAAATGATATTTTTTCAAAATAACAGTAAGGGTATTCAGTTCAGATTTTTTTGATTGGAAAAATGGAAAGATGGAAATATCCAACTTTTTATTACAACAAACGCATGGAAAAACTGTAACACTGAATGTTGGAATTTAACTAAAAAATCAGATTGGAAAATAACATCTTTACAATTCTTAAAGATTTGGCCATTCATAAATGTCAAATTAAATGTGATTGCTACTCTTTTAAAAATGTTCTTATTTTTCACAAAAAGCACTTAAATTTAACTATGATTCTTTGAACTCCATTTTAATTACAACAAATTTAAATTTTTGGTAAAGCCCTTATGACTCTACATTTTGTATTCATTGAATTGATATAGAATTGATACAAAGAAACAGTAAATGTTAGAAAGAGCAAACTATAAAAAATGTAAACAAAGTTTTTTCTTTTATTATTTTTATTTTGTTTATTTTATGAAATGTTGTCAACTTTTTGTTTATGCGAAACATACAAACAAAACAAACAAAAAGCGGTAAATCGCTGAATTTGGGCTTGAACATGGTTAAAAAAAAATATTAAAAAAAACTTAAAAACAAAAAAGAAACGGATGAAAAAAAATGGACAGATGCAGAAGTGGATAAAGTGCTTGGACTTTTGTCAGATAATAGACATTTTTAGGTAAATATGAAAAATTTAATATCAGGGAAAATTAATTAACCCCGCTCCCTTTTTGCAATAAAAAACTTATGAACTGAATACCCTTAATGTTCTGCCAACTAAGCCTTAAACCGCCTTTTAAGTTTTTGCTTATTTCTGGTATTAAAGTTTAATTTTCCACTTAAGTGCGTTTGGAGACATATAGTAGAATTTTAGGACAAATACTTTGCGGAATATTTTAACTACATATGTACATATTTGTTTTAAAGGTGATTTTTGATTTTTTTCAAAAATAATTGCAAAAGACTTAGTTCTAGAAGAGTTAGAGCATTGATGTATACCAACAAAATGTTGCTTGTAATATTCTGAATAAATCTTCTGAAGATACTATATACCAAACACCTAAGTATCACACGATTTTCTAAGTTTTTGTTTTACTGCACAAGGGTGTTACTTTAAATAGGCCGTAAAATGTGTTTCAGATGTAAACCCATAACATGACGATACACGTTGTCTTTTTTGTCCCCTCGACAATAATCAGTTTTTTAAGTCTTGAAGGCTTTGAGTTACAATATTTGAATTATAAAATAAATACAAAATATAACTATTTTTATACCCACACCACAATAGTGAAGAGGGTATTATGCATTTGTGCTGATGTGTGTAACGCCCACCTTAAAGTATACCGATCGACTCAGAATCACTTTCTGAGTCAAACTAACGATGTCCGCCCGGCTGGCTGGCAGGCTGGCCATGTAACCTTGTGCGCAAAGTACAGGTCGCAATTTCGGAGATAATTTGATAAAATTTGGGACATAGGTTCTTATTGGTACAAGGACCAAGCCAATTAAAAATGGGCCAAATCGTAGGATCACGAGAGAAGATAGGGGGAAATTTTTCCTCTCAGAAACTATCAAACCGATTTTAATGAAATTTAAAACAAAGATCGAACCATATCTTTATGGACACAAGAGGGATGCATTTTTAAAAAATAGGACCATGAGGGGAGATAGGGGCAAATTCTGCCTCTAAAACCGATTTTAATGAAATTTAAACCATAGATAGATCTATATCTATATGGACACATAAGCTATACAGTTTTTCAAAAATATAACCACAAGAGGAGGTAGGGTGCAGTTTCTGCCTCTCACAAACTTTCAAACCGATTTTAATGAAGTTTATCAACATAGATAAATCCATATTTATATGGACATATAAGCATGATGTGTTTTTTAATACTGTGTTGTAGGGTATCATATGGTCGGGCTTGACCGACTATACTTTTTAACTTGTTATATAATGAAAAATTAAACAATAGATATTTAGGTGTGTTGCAGTAACAAAAATTAAAAAACAAACGTTTTTACCTTCTCTAGAAAACGTAAAACGGCACGAATTGAAGAATGTGTAAATTTAAACTCACTTAAGTACAAATTATGTTACTTATCTAAATAATTTTCTAAAATTTTAACATGGTGTCTTTTCTAAAAATAAATTTTATGGATTTATATTTTGGAAATAATTTTCAATATATGTACATATGTATGTAAATCACCATTTCTTTTTTTAATAAAGTTTTGAATGTGGTTGTGTAAATATTTTTTTTTTACAAGAAGCTTTTAGTTTACAAGATATAGAGCTTTTAGAATGTTTATGTTTATATTTAAGCAAAATATATATTGAGTTTTTAGCGATACATTGCGCACAAATATATGTACCTCGTCACAAATAACGGTTTAACAAGCAATTTAACATTTTGACACATACTGTTTCTATTATGATTTTACCTTCTCTTGCAAAGTTGCAATTATGTGAGTTAGGGCCTTTCTACATGTGCCCATCGAAATATTTTCATGGAGTTTTCTAATAAAAGCCATTTTCTCAAGACTTTTTCGACATATTTTTGAAAGTTGTATACATACTGCTAAATGATAACCTTCAAAGCTTTTTCTGACGAATAAATTATTATCTGTGTTTTTAAAATATCATATTTATTTGGGAATGAAATGAATGAATACAACATTTTTTATTATATAGGGTAAAATCTAGGTATATTAATAGTTAATTGTAATCAAAGGCGGACGAATTTTTTACGCATTGTCGGAAAGGTTTATACTTATGGTGACCCTCCGTTCCGTAACATACAGAACAGTACTGCATTTTAGAGCTTTGTTCTGTGTGCATTAGTTTTGAGTTAAAATCTTTAATTGTTTTGTATTTAATTTAACGTTATTTTTTGTACTGTTTTAAATAACATAACTTATTGCTGAAAACTTGTACAAGTTTTCATTCTTACTCGAAAACCCGTTAACATTTAAATCAAAAAAGATAAAAGATATTTATTCTTGATATATTAATAAATAATATCAAAAAGTAATTTCAATTTTTGGGAACGCAAAATTTTAATTTCAAAAGATTTTGTTATTCGTGCTTAATTCCCAGTTTTTATTCTTCATAAAAACACTTGAAATTTATTGTTGATGGGATAAGCTATTCCTATGCGCATTTTACTGGTTGGTTAGGCCAGATTATCAAGAAACTTCATCCATAAAGATTTTAGAAAAACTAAAGATATTAAACCAAATAAAACTGTTAAACGTATAAGACTTATAAGCAACAGTTCTACTTGTAACAATATCAAAGTTTAAACAAAACACATCAACAATAAACAGTGGGTTCATCTCCTCTTACATTCCCCACTACAATTAGTTGAAATTCTCTCAACATTAATTGTAGTTGTAAGTAGGTTAAGAAAACTTGCACTTGCCTGTTTATTATCAAAAAAAAAACTGGGAATTAAGCACGAATAACAAAATCTTTTGAAATTAATAAATAATAAATATCAATTATCTTGTTCTAAGATCGTTTATATTCTTTTTCGATTTTGGAAAAATCACTTCTTAATAATTTTCTAACTTCATATTCATCTTGATTATTATTTCTGTGCCATTTTAACAAAACATCTTAAGTCAAATTAAGAAAGTTGAAAAAAATTTTGTAAATCATACGAATTTTCATTCAAAAATCATTTTTGTTTACGTCTTCAAAATTTTGTATTATAATTTTTTTTTTAATTTTGGTTTATTTTATTATTTGATTAAAACTAGATGACCCGTGCGAATATTTCGCACCGTTAGTTGTCATTTTTGTAACATAAAATGAAAATACGTAATAGAAATTTTAGTAACTTCAATACATTTTAAAATATAATTTTTATCAATGAAAATATTAATTTTTCAATTTCTAATTATTTTTCGTCATTAGTGTTAGAAATAAGCTTTAAAATGAGATATCATTCATTAAATTTGATGCGGTGGTACGGGAGATATTTGCAACCGACAAAAAAAAGTGCTTTAGAAATAATATATACTAGATGACCCGTGCAAATATTTCGCACCGTAATTTTTATCAATGAAAATATTATTTTTTCAATTTCTAATTATTTTTCGTCATTAGTGTTATAAATAAGCTTTAAAATGAGATATCATTCATTAAATTTGATGCGGTGGTATGGGAGATATTAGCAACCGACAAAAAAAAGTGCTTTAGAAATAATATATACTAGATTATTACTTCACAGAGATTTTTTTAAAAACTTTTTTGCTATCTTATCTCGACTTAAGATGTTTTGTCAAAATGCCACAGATTTATTGAAATCCGCAACATTTAAAACAAGAGATAAGATTGCATTTTCGAAAGATTTCAACACTAGTTTTGGTTATAAAACGAAGAATACACTCTGGGTTGTCTCATCGCTACTTGGACTTCATTCTGTCTCAAAGTTTTTAAGTATTCTAAAAAAAATAGTTGGACCCAAGGCAAATGCATGCAAACAGTGGAGGCAATATGTACTACAAAAAGGACAACACCAAAAACTTAACATTGTACATATATTAATTGGTGCGTTTGTTGGTCGATATATGCAAAAGCACAAGCAACTTTTGACATTTCTCTTTAATTAATTAATATTTCTGACATTAAGTAAAAAAGGTAGCTCAGCTGTGTTTTCAACACCACTTGAAAAGTGAATTCGCCTTTTTTATGTATGTCTCTTCTTTCCGAAGGTAAAAGGGTATATAAAAGTTTGTCATTCCGTTTGTAATTTCTACAATATTCCGTCTGACCGCCTGTCCGTCGGTCCGTGTGTACGTTGAAATGGGTTTTCCGATGACCCCAGATATGATGTGGACTTGGAAGTTATATATTTCTGTCACATATAGTCCAGAATTGTTTCCTATTGAAATTTAGCCTGATCGGTCCAAAAATGAGCAAAAACAACGACTGCCTCTAATTTAAACCAAAAATCCCTAGTTGTTGTTGTTGTTTTTTTTTTTTTATTACTTTCTGTATTTATGGAGGACGGCAAGAGCCAAAGTTTCCAAATTAGGTACAAGCATCTTGGTTTGATAAACAACATCCGACAAAATGTGTGCGGGATTGGACAAGTGGTCGTGGCACAAAGTTGATTTATTTATATCTAAAAAACGCTATTTATATAACTTTCTGTTATTATCGCACCATGGTGAAGGGTATATAAATTCGGAATGGCCGAATATTTATGCCCTTACTTTTTTATTACATTTGCCAATTTCTACTTTAAAGTTCTTAAGTGCTTTGAAACCTAAAAGAATATGACGTCCTCTTAATAGAAGGTGAAAAAGTATACTAACAAATGATTGACCATTGATAGTACCGTAACATCGATACATTTAAGAGATCACAGCATTTTTGTGAAAATTTAATTTGTTAAAATACTAAAAAACATTTGTAGTTATTACAATTCTTTTGATACGTACATACTTCGAAGCACTTTTTAACGATTTACATATCATCTCAATGAAATCAAAAATAATAGAGTGGTTGCAGTTAAAATATCGAAGTATAAACTAAAAACGTCTTGCCCAAAATGTTGTTATCGCAGTAATAAAATGGCTATTACATACTACATAGAAGCAGCAGTGAAACAAAATCATGCGTCTTGTATGCAGGTTACAAAACTGCTTACCAGTAAGCTCGGGGGGTGCTTTAAAACCATGTGAGATAAGGCCATGATGGCTTTATTGCTCAATTGAATGGGAGATAAAGCCATAATGGCCGTATTGCCCAATCATTGAGAGGTAAGGTCATATTTAAAAATGAGGGATATAGCCATATTTTTTTTCCGAAAACTGTTATGCATGGTGTAAACATTCTGTAAAAGGGGAAATCCTTAGTTATCATTGAAAAACATTTTTTTATTCTTGTGACGCACGCAGGAAAACTTAATTCAGCGAAGCCACCTGACGCGTCCTACTGGAGGAAAAAACCCCTAAGTACGGCCACAGGTGTCTCCGGAACTGAAATGAGAGATAAAGCCATTTTCTAATATTGCTAACGTGAGCTAAGGCCATGATGGCTTATTGAATGAGAGATAAAGCCATCATGGCCTTATCTCACATGGTATTAAAGCACCCCCCGTAAGCTCCATTTTTTTTCTGGGTATATTTTAATAACTAAAGAATAAAAATCTTTATGAATTAAATGTACAGTGAAGGACAAAAGTCTACATGCAACCTACTATTTTATGATTTTGGGAATTGGGAATGACAATGAAAAATCTTTTAATACCAATAATTGAGACGCTATCAAATAACATTATTTGAAAAAAAAATAAAACCTTAACATGGAAATTAAAAGCGTTAAGCTATAAGAAAGAATAAAGTCCATTTATTTATACAACGTAATGTAACTTCTTCTAGGAAAACTTAAGAAATAAAAAACGAAAGTCATTCTTGTCATAACAAATATTTAAATTAGTAACATTATATTTAAATATCGCGTTTATAAAAATTATTGATATTTAAAATTGATGATCGTCCAGAATTAACTATTTCAGTGAACACTTTTAAAATAAATCTATTTAAATAGCAAACAAGTTATTGAAAAATTGTAAAAAACCATAAAATTAAGTCGTTCTACAGTACAAACCATTTTTAGACACTAGTAAAAATGGAAATACTGAAAATCATCATAGATCTGACCGGATTTTTAATTTGATTTACATTTGATGAACATTTTTACATTTTAAAGCCTTTTCAATAATGCGTAAGCCTACATTTTTACAGACTGTTTCGTAAATTCCATTGGGAATAGAATCATTTAATGATTTTATGTAATCGAGCGAAAGGGTCGACCAAGCCACATTTGTGTCTTTAATAAGTTCCTTTTTGGTAGTATACTGTTTTCCAGAACCATACACTTTACGAGTTAGCACTCCCCAACAGTGTTGCCAATTTAGCCATTTAGTGGCTAGATTTAGCCATTTTCATCCTATTTAGCCATTAAAAAATGAGTTTAGCCATTTTTTTGTTGCCATTTTCAACTTATTTAGGCATACATTTTTTTTGCCGTTTTTCTTTTAAAATAATAATTTTCAATTTCTTAAGGTAGAAGTACATAACACGCGTTAGTGCGCGCGCTCTCTGTCGCCTTCTGTCAAAAAAAGTTAAACTAGTGTATTTTCATAGAACAAGCTACATGCAAAATATTTTGACGCGTTTGCGCCGGAAAGTTGGTTAACTTTGAACCTTTTAACGCGTTGTGTATTTTTGACAAGTAATCAGCTGACAATAAAAAGAATAATTTAACAAATTTGTTAATCATGAAAGAAAGACTTATTGAAGAGCTTAAAAAACATACAATATTCAAATATTATTACATATTCATACAAAATCTTGATATACTTTCGAACCCGTTCTTAATGCACAAATAAGTAAACAAATAAAAAACAGCTGACAGGAATGGCTTTTGTAACGCGTGTTGTGTAACTTGCAATTTATTACGCGCTAAAGTTTTTAAACGTGTTATACTCGTCGACGAACTAACGCGTGGCATGTATTTCCACCTTTATAAAAATGTATTAAAGTAAAATAAACATTTTTAACAATTCAAACTCATTTCATTTAAATCACAACTTTTACAAATGTTTGAAATCGCTATAAACTATGATGATGAAACCATCTTTCAAAATAAAGCAACCAATATTAAATTTATAAAATGGATCAACACAAACATCGGTGTTTCTTTCTGGTTGCAAGTATTTCAATAAAGAGATGCAGTTGGCAAAAAATTTTTTTTTTAAATTTCGGAATGGACTATATTCCACGGTCAAATGATGAAGTGGAGAGGGTATTTACCCAAGTAAACATCGTTTAAAGTAATTTCAGAAAAAGGATACATTAAGCAACCGTTAATTCGATTTTATCAATAAAATATTTATACCAGCACCACAATAGTGGAGAGGGTACGATACGTTTGTGCTGATGTTTGTAACACCTTAAAATAATGGTCCTAAGCCCACCTTTACGTATACCGATTGACTCAGAATCACTTTCTGAGTCGAATTACCGATGTTTGTCCTGCTGGCTGGCTGGCTGTGTTGGAAATTATTTGAAAAAATTTGGTACAAAGGTTCTAATGTGCTGTTGACCGACTATACTTTCTTACTTGTTTTTTATTGTAGATCGAGACTAAAAAGGTTGGGTAAATGTTTTCGTTATTATGATTAACCTTCAAATTATTAAAAAGTAATAGGCCCGAGTGATTCCTATGAGATGAAAAATAACGACATCGAATTTATCGATGATTTAATTTTTTAAATATCTATCAAAATATTAATTTACGTTTATTCTTATTTAACAAATGGATCTTAACTTACAATTTTATCGTAAACCACTTTAAATTAATTATTTCTGTTTTGTTATTGAATTTTAATGTGTTTTTATTTAAAAAAGCTTTTAGCCTTTTTTTAGCCCATTTTTAGCCATTTTTTTCCGTAAATTTAGCCATTTTTGGTCACCAAGTTTTGGCAACACTGCTCCCCAAAATTTTTTTATGATGTTAAGGTTATCGCGTAGCCATGACAACCTCCCAGGCATTATGAACTGCTGCATTGTCATGCTACAATGTCCACGGTGAGCTTCCAAAAATGTTCTGAAAGTGGTGCTGGACAAAAATTTTAGCTCGCAGGTACAATAATAGGTTATTGCTTTCTACACCACAACCCCTCCCACTTTGCTATGCAAACGATACAATTGATGCTACTCTATTCGGTGATCATGAAAATAATAATTGAACCCATCAGGGCCTTCTAAATTAAATCTTCTGAAAAAACGACACGGTTCCACTCGTTATAATTTTTTTTGAGCATCGTTAAGTGGTGGTTTTTTCTAAAGTTTTAATTACTTTATTGTTCGGTCTCAAATAATTACACGCTGCACTGTTCTTACGCTTGTCGAAACACCAGTTTTAGCTTTAACTTGTGAAGAAGAGTCGTGAGAATTTGATGCTGTTCTAAGAATAGTTTGACTAATTCCGTTAAAAATTAGATACCACATTTCGGCTTCTTTTGATACGTTCAACATTTTGTGGATCGTTTATCCAGATTCTTATAAATTAAAATTTTTATTCTTTTAGCTGGTTAAGGTTGTTTTTTTCGACCCATTTAAAAAAAAAATCATTAAAATAAATCAATTTGTATTAAAACAATTGCACTTGTTTGCTTGCTTAAGAAAACAAAAATTAAAGCGGGATGTCCTAATAAAATGACGCAAAAAATATAGACAATTTTGGCCAATCACAAAACAAAATATAAAAAAATTATAACGAGACTTTTCCTGAACGCAAAGTTTATTTAAGAGCAAGTAAACATGGACACCTTTAAAACACAAAACAAACCACAGATAATTGTTTGCAAACATCGGAGAGAATTTCAGTTGTATAAAGTACAAAGTGGGGCTCTATTCATGTGGCGGGGAGTGTAACTGGAGTTTTAAGCTTAGGTTAGGCGTGACATAACCATAATGCCAAAGCTGTAACGACGAACTTACAAACCAAAATTAAATTGGTTTGTATGGTATGGTTGTCGTTTCTGTAATAAAGTGGCTATGGTAATGTCACGTCTAATTGGACCTTTAAGAGAGAAAAAGTCGGAAAATATGAAAGTAGCAGCAGCAGAAGCTTGAAAACTACTTTAAACTGAGCTTGGTCAGAAGCAACTCCGGAAATTAAGTAAATTCAATGCTTCGACATTTACAAGCTGTTATCAATTCTCAGGGTTTAATCACCGCATTCGATACTATCGTATCGAATAAACTTTCGAATTTTTTTGCATACGATAGACACTGACGTATCGAATGAAAACTCGATAAATGTAATGACGAGTTACTCCATATCGAATGCTATAATTTCAAATTCAATACATTTCATTCGATATGGAGTTTCATGATACCAAAATAAATAATTTCGATCAATTTTGCTCGATATCGTATACGGTGATTAGACCCCAGGATGGACCAACTAAATATTAAGTTTTAAAAAATGAAAATTTTTTTAAAGTAATTTTCAATTACAAATATTGTCTCTTTTTTTATACTGCAGAAAACTTTTGTCTTTTAAAGTTGTTATGCTTGTTTTTGTTAAAAATAAAAGTATTTATTAGAGCCTTAAACATTGGCAAACAAGTTTTTTCCAATATCGACGCAAATTCCGAAATATCGTTAAATGTAGGTGTCATGTAGACTTAAGTCCTTCACAATTAATTTGTTTGCGAATGCAAATTTAATTAAATTTTTAATTAATATCACAAATTTTTTAATTGAAATCAATTTTAATTTTTTTTTCTGTGTAAATATATTTTTTTTTGTATAAAGCTAGTATGTATTAAAAAACCATTCATAATTTATAGGTTGAAATAAAGTAACCGATTTAATACTCCAATCGAGAAATGGCTTGCACTAGATGGACTTGGTTAACTATTATGCCAACAAACAGCAAGACGGCTATTTTTTTTAAACACAAGTTTTGCATTTTTATTTTTTCCGTGTTTTGTTATTTTTGTTTTTTACCGCTTAATGTTTTGGAAATAAATTTTTAACTTTTTTGTTTATACCTATACAACGTAGAATTAAAAAAAACAATCCCACAAAAAATTAAAAGATGCTAGAACAGGAAAAAAGCTTAATGTATACATAAATAAAAAATTTAAATAGTAAACAAACATTTTAATAAGCAACTTTAGAAACCATAATAATACTAACAATTTTTATAAAAAAACAAATTCAATTTCAATTGTATTGTTACTCAATTATTTGTTCGATGCTCGTGTTGTAGTTGTTGTTGCAGTAACTGATATGGGCTGCACACTTTTTATCATGACACAAGGAAAGTAAAGCACGCGATAAATTAATTCTTTTATTTTATTTTATTTTTACTTTTATTTTACACTTTTTCTTTTCTAATAAAAAGATTTCTATTGTACTACTCAATAATAAACACAACTTCCACCAACACTTTTTTCAATACATAAATATAGACTGTCTCGTTATATATATTGAGGGAGCGGCAGTCTAGGGAAAGAATAGGTTTAACTTGATCTCAACCGATCAACGCGTTGAAAACAACTAAAAAATATTCAGCCGCTTTTTTTTCATAAAAGTGACTTGATTTTTGTCGATTTTAAACATTTTTAGCTGGCTCTCTTGCACTTTACCATTTTTAGTATTTCTCTTAATTGATACCAGCAAATATAAATTTTATTTTTTATTTCTACGTATATGAGGAGGTCCATAACAAAACGCAACAATTTCACTTTAACAATTTTCTGGTTGGGTATATGAAAACAGTTCAGGGTGCCATATTCGGCCGAATCTTATATGTATAGGCATTTCCTGGGGTCACGAACGTACGTTCGTACGCTTTTGATGTACAAATAATATAGAAAACAAAACTTTTCCTAGAATTTTTTTGCGATTCAATAGTTTTTGGATTTCATCGAGTTTAAGTTTTTATAATAAAAGCTTTAAACATATGGTCACAAACGTACGCAAAATAGAAGTCAACTTTGGCTGACAGTAGTGAAATGTAATAATCTGGAAAATGGAACGAAATATTCAAAAGTGATTAATTTATTTTAAAAGTGTATTAATGTAGGACTCCTTCCAGTATTTTCAAAATAAAATATCTCTCTTGGTTTTTTGTTTAATTAGCTACTGTACCGGTCGCGAATGTACGGGTCGTGAACGTATGATTTTTCTATATGTTTTTTTATTGTTATCACCATGCATTTTCCCATAAATATCTTAAAATTTCCTTAACAAAAAAACTTAATACTCCTTTTATAAATGATTGTAATGGAGAGATTTTGAACAAAGAGGGCAAACATAATATATTTTTTGCATGTAAAATAGGTATATAAAAATGTCTTTAAAAGTAGAAAATATAAAATGTTCCAGTTTCCAGCGCAATTTCCTCAAGTTTAACAACTGATATATGCTATGAAACCATTCTTTTATAAAATCATAGACTTTTTTGTTATAATAATAAACAATAAAAGACGATGATTATCAACATTTTATTTTTTTATCCTGGTAGACCATTCTGAGGAAATGCCCATATATAATAATTTAATAAATAAATTAATTAATTTTTCTGGCAGTTACGATTCATGGTAAATAAATTCGTTTGGATATGAACCGAAAAGAAATGTTGCGTTTTAAAATGAACTAGGTTTAGAATTATGACTTTTCCTATATCAATTCATTAGTTTTAAAGAAAATAAACAACGTTTACTTTACAACTTTTACAACCCTTTACTTTTCTCTAATATCCAGTGGTGTCAATGAAGAACTCCGAAATTACAAACGACGTTGTCTCAAATTACACATTTGAAGAAAAGTTACACTTGCATTTTTTTACTAAGCTAAAAATAACAAGTTAGAGTGCTATATTCGGCTGTGCCGAATCTTTGATACCCTCCACCGACACTTCGAATGTTTTAGGAGTAATATCTGTATGATGTCTATTTATTATTATAATCTTTGTAAAAACAGACATCTGCATTAAAATTTGTTGCGGTTTATACCTATATAAAATTATTGACTGACAATCAGAATCAATTTTAAAAAACTTGAGTAGAATATCAGTTTAAGCTGAACTTAAATGATTTTCAGGAGAATAAATTATATAAAAGCCATGGTAAGCTATGAACTAATCATCCCAAATTCTGAGAACGATTTCTGGTATTAAAAAACATAAATTTCAATACAGCGGTGCAATTAGTTTAAGCGTTTGCAGTAAATTTCAAAAGGCTGCTAAAATGGAATCTAAGGAAAATTATGGACCGTATATCACAAAATTGCATAACATTTTTTCTGGCCATATGAAGCTTAACTTTGAAGAAAGTTTACCGCGTATTTAATTATTTTACCAGAGTGGGCTTTATATGAGGCCTATTGTAAGTTATGCACCGATCTTCACCAAATTTCACAGTGTCATTTCTAGTTCTATAAAACTGTGATGTATCAAATTTTGTTATGATAGCATTCTTTTTTACGTTTTTAGGCGTACTAAGCTGTTTTCCGGGAGTAAGGTTTATATGGGGCCTATGGTAAATTATGGACCGATCTTCACGAAATTTCACAGTCTTATTTTTAGTTCAAAAAAATTTTGATGTAGCAAATTTTGTTATGATAGCATTATTTTTTACGGATTTAGGCGTACTAAACTGTTTTCTGGAAGTAGGTTTTATATGGGGCCTATGGTAAATTATGGACCGATGTTCACGAAACTTAATAATTTCATTTCTAGTCCTATTTAACTGTGACGTGCCAAAATTTGTTATGATAGCATTGTTAGTTAGGGTTTTAGGCTTACTATACTGTTTTCCGGGAGTAGGGCTTATATGGGGCCTAGGGCAAATCATGGACGGATCTTCAAGAAATTTTACAGCGTGATTTCCAGTTAAATAAAACCATTTTTCCACCATTTATGTTAGTTCTTGTAACAAAATTGTCAATTTTTTTTAGGTGGTGGTTCCACATTTTGATTCATAGCTCAGATCCTATTGAACCGATTTTGCTTCAATTCCAAACTGCTTAGGATAACTACAAGCAATTTGACACCAAGTTTGTTTATTTCTTTTGAGTTTTTGGAAAGTGAGCGTGTTTTCAACAGACGGACAGACAGACGGACATGGCTAAATCGACTTAAAATTACTCAAGGACCCAGAATATATATATATATATATATATATATATATATATATATATATATATATATATACTTTATAGGGTCTGAGATGAATAATAAAAAAGTTTCACACGGAATGACAAACTTAATATACCCTCTTCACAACTAATTGTGGTGGAGGGTATAAAAAGCGTAACAACTTGAGTGGATATGAAATCTTAATATTTTAAGATAAATTTGTTTAGATATTTAGCCTTTACAAATTCGTTTAAAATTGAACCATTCTTGGAAACTAAAACCTTGAAACTTAAAATGGTATTTAAGAGCCTGCTCCATAGAATAAATAAGGTATAAAGAAAGATTTTTTGCACTTTTTATTATTATTATTATTGCTTTAAATTTAAAAAAAAAATTTGCAAGTTTGTAGTAATGGCAAAAGGATATATATTTTAATATATAGTTATTTATTTTATAAAATAATTTAAAATAAGAACATTGTTCTGTATATTACAAAACGAAAGATATAACAAATACTTTTAATTTATTTAAGTGAAAAAATTGCAAAAATGCTTTAAATAAATGAATAAAAAACCGGCAAGTTTAAAAAATTTTAAAAACAAAGTTACAGATTTTTTTGCCAACATTTTCACACTTTTTACAGTCTAAAAAGTATTTTATCAAATATGTAAGTGAAAATTATAAAAATCGTATTTTAGTTTCCGAAGATCACAATTTGACGAAGTGTATGTAGTACAACATATAGTCCAGGCTAACACTATGAAAGTTTTTTTCAGAAAGTTGTGAGTTTATTGGTTGGAGCGGACAGAAGAAAAGAATATTCTCTTCCCATCTCACCAATAAGCTCACACTTTCTGAAAGAAATCTTCCAAAGTATGGACCCAGATATACATACATATGTGTACTGCGTCAGTTTAAAAGTATTGTCAAATCGCAAAATTAATGAAAAAACGGAATTAAAATTAATTACACACAAACTACACATGAAACTTATTACATATGGGCTACACATGTAAGTATAAATTTCACACAAAATGTGTAATTACACATGGATTGGCAACGCTGCTAATATGTATATCTATAGATGCGAAATTGTTTAATTTTGATCGGAGTTTCATTATGTATGAAAATTTATAAGTATGTATGTATGTATATAAAGTACAAGTTCAGATCCTAAACCATTTTTTGCATTTTTTATAGAATACATAGGTACTTACATGTGAATAATAACAATAAACGTAAAAAGTGGAATTGTTGCGTTTGTTTATGGAACTATTCATATTCATTTTATTTTTTGTGTTTATTTTTTTTTGTGTATTCCAAAAAATATACATATTTATTTTTTTTTTAAATTGATGATAAAAAATCATATATTGTTGTTATTATGTATAGTCAATCATATGTTCGTCTCTTAAATTGTATTTTATTATTATGATAACTTTGTTATAATGCTTTAGTTTGTTTCAGGGATGGATAGCTTGAATTTTAAAATTGTAGCAAATTCTCTTTAAATGTTTTTATAGTGAGAATAACAGCCTGACCCAAGATGTCGACCGCTATCGTTCGCTTGCAACGAAAAAAAGCTGATTCGTGGCCCACTAACTATTTGCAGCACGACAATTCGATCGACATCGTAGCAGTTTTCATACAAATTTGCGCCCCATTAAAAAATATGATGCGACTTGTGTTGTAGTTTGTTAAAATATTAAACCAACATTTTTCTTAACGCACCATCAGTTTTAAAATTTAATAGTTTTTTTAAAATATTTTTCACATTTACAAACGCAAAACTTGTCGACCGAAAAGTCAATAGTTTGTAGGCCGGTGAAGAGAACGATATTGATTAGCTTGTTGTCGCTCGCTTAAAGGGGTCTGTACACAGTCAAAATGCTTGTCATGCAGGCGAATTCACTCGTGTGCGTGTGCGTGTGCGTGTGCTGGACGTAATATTCGCCGTCACACGTCCAAACACATTTTCACTAATACTTGCATAGCGCTTGATGACAAATGCTTGACGTGTACAGCAAACCCTTAAAAATTAATTACTTTAAAAATTATATTGGTTGTAAAAATAAGTTCTTGTTATAGCCTCCACCATTAGTGGTGAATGAGGGAATTCTAAGATTGTCATTCCGTGTGAAACTTTTATGCCTACACCACAATAGTGGCGTGGGTATTATGCGTTTGTGCTGATGTTTGTAACATCTCAAAATATTGGCCCAAAGCCAACATTAAAGTATACCGAAGTACAATATCTTCCTGAGTCGATCTAACCATGGGGTTCATAACAGACCAAGACCAATTCTTGACCCAGCAGCACAACATTTTTCCATGACTTATAATAAAAGTTATCGACGCCAATTTTTATATCAATACTAACATTTATAAGAAATTAATGGAGCAAAAAGCTATTTTCTAGGGTTGTCTTATTGTGGGAGCTTTTATCAAAGATGAACCGGTTCCAGTAAAGTTTCGTAATGTGATTTTGGTTGCAATAAAACATGTTTGTGCCAAACTTAATGTAAATACCAATATCATAAGATGTTTTATTGCAATAAAGAGTTTGTTCCGGAAAGAAGTTTGTATAGGAGATATTTGAAATTATAGACCGATTCTCCTTATAACAATTAAACATATCGTCATCTTAAAGACCTAATCACCTATCTACAAAAGTTTCAAAATTGTGTTTTTTATGGATTTTTATTCCCTATATCATAACGCATATGTGTGCAAAATTTTGAAAATGTAATATTAAAAATGACAAAGTTTTTGTACCTAGAGGACCTTTACGCACAAAAAAAAGAAAAATAAATCATCAAAAATCACGATAAAAGTTTAATTTTGTTGCATAGTGTAATTTAAACAAACATTAAATACTTGTTTTTGCTTAAACCAGTGAAGGTACTGTAATTATTTAATGTATATAATATTCATGTGTATAATGAAATTTTTATTTATTCATACTAATTAGTACTGCAGATAGGTTATTTGGTTTCAGATTTTTACATTTCCAAAAAACCTAAGTGTCATAACAGAAGCTGTGATTAGAAAAACAAAATTTTCTCAACCGATATATATTTCTGGTTTCATTTTAATCAAAATGTGTAATTTTCGTTTCAATTTTTTTTCCCTCTCCTGTAAACTTTTGAAAACTGTAGATAAGTTATTTCGTCTTTTAGGTGACGATATGTACTAAATTTTGTTAAATTATCTTTAAAATTGCAACTTGTACCTTGCAATCGGTATACTAAATTATTATCAGCACAAACGCAATCGGTATACTAAAACAATATCAGCACAAACGCATAATACTCTGTTATAGTAGTGTGGTTATAAAAATATATTTTTTTGTCTTAAATTCTGTTTTTAGATTTTTGAAGGAAATTATGAATTGATTTTGCCAGTTTGGAGGGATGGTACGCCATTCGATATTGATCGAAATTTTTATTGAAATTTTGATTGGTATCAAATGCGGCAATTTGCTTTCTGACTTTATAATTTTAACAAACAAGTGTGGTGTTCAGCTTAAAGGCAGTTGTAAGTATCTTAATACAATTTTAAAGCCTGAAGTGTTAAATCATTTGTCAAAAAGTGAATCCGAGTCGATCAGTATACTAAAATTATGAAAATGTTCATGAGCTAAAAACATATCGATGGTTTTCTTCCGCAACCTCGTAACTCAAAAACATTTACTTTTCAGGAGAGACAAAATACTTTTTTTTTACCAAATATTTGAAACTTTTTGCTATAAATATTCTTTTATAATCCAAGAATCGCCAAACAAAAAAATTGCAAAATTGTAAAGGCTCAGTTAGCCGGGAGTAACAGTAACTTAACCTTACCGTAAAAAAGTTAGACCAATCTATTTTTTACAGATTGATACGTAGCATCTTACTGCAACCTATAATCGTTCTAATTGCTTTACATACAACAAAATGAAGCAGCTGATTTGCAACGTTACTGTTACTCCCGGATTACAGAACCTTAAGGCGGTATTTACTGACTACTTTTCCGGTTAAAACAAAAAATCGGAAAAAAGCGAGTTACGTGGCTGCGGAGGAAAACCATCGATATACAGAAATAGAATAATGCCTTAACTAAATATAGTGATGTAGGGTATACATATTCGTTTGTTTCGGTCAAATTTGTATTTACGAAATTACGATGACCTCTTACTAATCCTTAAGGGCCAAAAATACAAATAATTTTATTGGTGTAGGAGGAGGACAATGATTTTTATTAATTTTTATTAATTTTCTCGTAACCAGTGACATGTTCAAAAGTATTTATTAGAAAAAAATTAGTTTTAATTGATTTTGCCGAGTATTCTAGCATCTGAAGTACTGACAAAGTACAATATTATTAAACTTCCCATACCTGGTTTGTTGTTTGTTTATTTATGGATCGTTGCATTATCTTTTTTTGCTCTTCACACATTTTATATTCTCTCTTGAAAGATCCCTTTAGTAAATAAATAGCAGGCATTGCTTTCATTAATCGAATAAAATAATTGCTTAGCAGATAACCGAATCATATATATGGAAATAAATTAAGAATTTTGACAGTTCCTTTGTTCTTCGTGACATTTGCCACGACTTAAATACTTGAGAACATGCATTTTAATTGTAATTTTTTTATTGATAAGAGTGATATAAGCATGTGTACTTAAAGTGAAAAGAATAATACATTGTTCTTGACCATGAAGCAACAAGTCCAGATGTGTAGTGTTTTTTTTTACGTCAGATAAACCATGAACCAAGAATAATTACTGCCATTCGGGTATGTTCTGACAATCGCAAAACGCTTAACATTGGCGATACTGACTTGAAATCGCATAAATATTATTTATGAACAATTGTTGTTTTAAACATGGATCAAAAATAATTCTATTACTTGATCCAAATGCTTTTCAAATGTGAAAATTATTGTTTTTGTTATACTTAATAGACAAACTTATTCTTATTAAAATGTTCCTTTTAATTTATTGAACAAATTATCCGGTTCGCAAAAATATAATGCATTATTCGTAAATAAAAAATCTACATCAATATCGGAAATTGCCGGTCGCTAATTTTGTTTTATAATTGTATTCGGTTTTTTACTATCATGTTTCTCTCCCTCTCAATAAGAAAGAAGCTAAACGTGCATAAATATGTAATCGTGGGGTTACCTGATGCAGTACTTAGAAAACCTGAAAATATTCTACACAAATACTCAAGTTTAATTTTTTTTAAAGCACAGCAACTTATCATCAAAAGTTTGGTTAAGATCGGTTCAAGAATCATAATCATACAAATTATTAGCCGTATGCAATATAACAAATTCATATATTTTTAAACAAGTGTCTTAATTTTTTCGATAAATTTTTGTTTAGAAAATTTAGCTACTGTCGGGTGCATATATCTACCGGTTGGTCCAAAATGACCGAAGGGGTTTGATTTCTTTATAACTTTAAATTTCAGACATAATTGCTAAGTTATTTTTAGGTTTTAGTTAGGTCGAAACGAGGACGAAGCATCAAAGATGCAACCTCATATCAGTACGACGCAAAATATATGTACATCTAGGCCACTATCGGGCCTGTTGTGTGCTTAAGTAATTTTTTAAATCTATATATATATATATAAAGAAGTGTACACTTTGATGTCACCACTAACTACAAAAACGGGTCGACCGATTTAAACCAATATATATATATATATATAGTTTGGGGAAAGTCCGTAGATGGTTTATGTGAAGTTTGCACGAAATGGGCTCAGTGGTTCCGGAGATATGGTATTTAGATTTTCCTATATATTCCCATACAAATATCAACATAATGCCCTCCATTTTTCATATTATGATTTTTTACTCTCTCTTGAAAAGTTATCAAACCATGTATCGTAATGCCTTATGTGTACAATGACATTCGGAATATAACTTAATGTATATATCATATCGCTAGAGGGCGTAAAAAAGGGCAAAACGGGTAAAAGCTGCCCCTTCCAATATCTTCTTAACTAATCAAACGATTTTCTTAAAATTTTGCAGGCAAATAGTGTAAAATCTGGAAGGAACTATAGCCTATAATTTGTATTATTCAGTAAGAGGGATAAACACTCCCCCTCCCTAAATCATCATAACTAATCAACCGGCGTTCTTAAAATTTGGTATGCAGACACTGTAACATCTAAAGGAACTTTAAAAAATACATTTTTTGGAAATTCCAACATTTAGGGCATACAATAGGGCAAAAGGGGTTTAAGCTCCCTCTACCTATGTTTACTTAATTAATTATCCGATGATAAGTTCAAGTCTTGAAGGAACTGAATGCTATAAGTTTTAACACTAACGGCGTAAAATTAAGCAAAAAGGGTAAAAGCATCCCCCTCCTATGCCTTCTTAATTAATCGACCAATTCTTTTGAAAAGTTTGTGTATGTTTTTTTTAAATTTTTCTCCGGTTATTCTACTTCGGCTTTGCAATGGTCATTAAAAAATGTCTGTTTACGGCCTAGATTTCGGCAAGCCATCGAGCTTATTTGTGTTGGCTAAAGACGGACTGACAAAAAATATCGTACACGCAATTGCTCTTCGTATTAAAAATTGATTATCTCTGTTTAATTTATACTGATACTTCAGGATTAAAAATACATCACTTTTTTATGTTTAACTTTTGAATATATAATGAACATAAATAAAGAAATAAATGGCTATTGTTTTTTTCTTCGCCGATCACGGTATAAAGCGCTTTATTCCTCTTTCTTTCACTAGAAATAAGTTATTTTGCAAAACAACGTTTGCCGGGACAGCTAGTATAGCATATTAATGAAGATTATTTTCAATTAATTATGAAAAATTATGTCTCGCAAGTGGTGGCCGTTTTCTGCTTCACACATACGTTCGCTTTTTAACATATTTTCCATAACTTTTTGCGAGATTTCGAGAGTAAATATTTTAGTTCAAAATACGGAAAAAACAAAGAAAAAATAATTAAATCTTCGCCACCCTGCATTTCACCCTCTTGAGTGTAATTATTTTTGTTCGATTTAAGTTATTTCTGTATAATTCTCCAAGTCGTCTTCAAAAAAAAAAAAAAAAAAGAAAAAATAATAATCAAAAACGTTATAAGGAATTAAAACCCATTTGGTCATTTGAGGGCACCGCAAAAATTCCTTTTGAAAATCCCGCATATTTAGGCACAATTCCTCAAGTCTGGCCAGTATAATTTACTAAGTATGTATCCATGCGTCATGGGGGAGTTTGATTTTATGAGTGCACCACACTTTAAAGTACAAAGTAAAAATGTATCTATCAGTAGAGGGAATATATCGTTACCGAAAACGCAAAAGGCCCTAAATAACAAAAAATTAAAAATCTGCTTTTTAATTAGTATTGTGGTTATTTTGTTGAACTATTTATGGTTTTAAATCCAAATTTTTAATATTTTTAATTAGGCTTAAGTTCATCAAATTTAATTTTCATTAAATTATTTTTATGAAGAAAGGAATTTTACAACATGAAAATTAATTAAACTTTACTGATAATTTTTTCATTCTTGACTCAATCTGGGCTCGAACCCAGGCGTTTTTACGGACAGGTTACCCTGACATGTTTCGATTGCAACCACTCAATCTCCTCAGAGGGCTTGCCGTTTAACACTCGCAGCCATCGACGACTGCTGACGTCATTAGTCAAACATCAATCCTTAAACCAAATTGTATTTAACCTTTGGTAGATCGAAATTTGCTTTGAATGATTATCTATTTTAATTTATTTTACATGTTCTTCCTTTACTTCTGTCTTTTCGTACTTTTGTCAAGAATTCTTCTTGAAGTTCAAAGTACATATTTTGTTTTGTTTTTTCATTTTTTTGTCTTTCCTTTTCAGCACAACCTTTTCAGCACAACTTGAAGGACAAATGCTGAAAAGGTCAAAAGAAAGACAAAAAAATTAAAAAACAAAACAAAATATGTACTTTGAACATTAGCTGCATTCGAGAACACAAAAGTTTTTACAAAATACAGTAAATGAGAACACAAATTGAGAGCGTAAAGTGACAGTTCTTGTCTGAGTATTTACAAATTTTTACTGCAGAAATTTTTGCAGTAAAATTTAGTAAATCAAAAAACACATGTTTCAAAAGGTAAACAAACAATATTAACAAATAAAATGCATACAAAATGTGAAAAAATTGTAAAATAAAAGTTGAAATAAATATTAAACCAAAACAAAAAGTGAATAATTATTAAATAATTAAACTTGTTTGTGAAGCATTTATTTGGCTAATTACAAACTTTTGAAATTTTTTTTGTTATGTTAATTTTTTATAGTTGTAAAAGTGTGAAGTATTTGGGTACTTAAGTAATCAATAGCAAACAAATTATTCATGTTCTTTTAAATAATTTAACCTGCTACAAATTAGTTAAATAAAATAAATAAAATAATAATAAAAAACAAACAAATATGAAAGATAAAATTTGTTTGTATTTTCCAAAAATGTTCGTGTTATAAAAAGTATTTTATCGAGTACCGATAAGAAAACGAGTTAAGTAGTCAAAAGTGTAAAAATTTTACAGCACTTCCATTATTTGCCATCAGCTGTTGCCTTTATTTTACGAATTTCTACAAATTTTTCGTTCGCGTACTTTTTTGGAAAACAGCTTTTTGTGAGAGCAAATTTTTCAATTTACTCATTTACTGCATTTTACTGTAAAAGTACCCAAACGCACCTATGTTCAAAATGTTAGCTTGGGCCTTTTATGTTTTAGGTGATGATATGTCTGTATCAGTGTTGCCAGGGGAAGAATAAAAAAGTAGCGCTTTTTCTTTTTAAAAAGCTATGTTTTTCGTCAAAGTTACATTTTGAAATA
Source organism: Pollenia angustigena (assembly GCA_930367215.1). NCBI lineage: Eukaryota > Metazoa > Arthropoda > Insecta > Diptera > Polleniidae > Pollenia > Pollenia angustigena. The sequence goes on along the minus strand of OV884057.1, from coordinate 177,612,141 downwards.
TTCCTTAAATAAATAGTAAATTTATGTGATTACATACATATATAAATAAATATTTTTATTCAATATTTCAGTAATAATATCAAGGCAACAAATATTGAACAAAAACATTACTTAGAATAAATATGTATAGATTAATGTTTAAAAATTGTTTTCATTCTATATAAGTTTCAGTTGGCTAAACAATCTCTCCACACACACATTGGTAAATTAAAGTATAATAATTAAACATGCATCTTAACCTCGTTTTATGCAAATCAGTTTTGTGTGAATTAAAATTTTTAAGTAAAAAAAAATTTATAAAAAAAGTTAAAAAACGCTTTAGTTTAGATAGTGAGTCTACGTAATTATAACGCCGCCATGAAAAGGATTTGGAAGAATAAATTACAAAAGAGCCATTATCTGACGACCATTGCTGCAGGTAAAGTTGAGAAAAATCATTGCGAAAGTGACTGGAAGTAAAATATTGAACCCCCTTTGGCCGTAATTTCTACAAACAGATATCTGTTCGTGTTCGTTCAAATTACAAATTACTTCGCACGAAAGGAACATTCTATGACTAATGAAAATTCTAGTGTTTCTAAAGCGGCTCATACACTTGCAATAAAATTGTTCAATTTTATGTACGGACAATTATATCGCCAATGTGCATGTGATATTCGATGATGGCACTATATATTGGCAACAATCAAAAGACTTTTGATTTTTATTGCACAACGAAAAGAAAGTAGAATGTGTTGGCAACATTGTAAAATGCTGTTTATGTTATTCCTATAAGTTATGTTCGCCTTTTTATTAAATGAATGAAAACAATGTGCGACTTATTGCATAATAAAGGACAAAATGAAAATAATATGGCGAATACCATATACAATAATATTGCAAATGTATGGGCCGCTTCAGGCACTTATAATGATGATATTATGATGATGAAATTTTTATATATAATATATATATACTTATAGCCTTTTTACACTGATCAACATCTAACATCAATTTGCGAAGATGTTAACATCTTTCCATAAGAAATACATAGGGCTAAAACCAACATCTTTAAAAGATGTTCCTATCTCATTTTATTCCATTCTACACCTTTCGTTTGTTTTGAAAGCAGCGTTACCATTTGTCAAGTTTTATTTTTTAATGCAATGTTTTGTTGTTTAGTATTTTTTAAAATTTTTAAACAAATTAAACTTCAAATACATTTTTTTTTGTTTTCTTTTTAAATTTTGCAACTTTTGTGTGAAAAAACTGTTTTTATTTAATTTTTTGTTTTCAAAAATGGACACATTTTTGTTTGATTGTTGATGTTAGATGTGAGCAATGTAAACGAGTGTTTCAGATTTTCTACATCTTTGATGGTAGATGTTAGATGTTGATCAGTGTAAAAGGGCTATAAGGATGGGCAAATTGAAAAAATATATCGATAAATATCGAATCGATATTTTTTAAGAGTATCGATATTTATTATTTCCAAAATATCGATATATCGAACGTATTTTGCTGAAACTATTACCAAATTAAAAAATTTTATAAACCTTTGTACATACATATTTATGAACAAACATATTATATCTAATTACATTGTTACGTTTTATTGTATAATTTTATTTCAAAAACTTAATAAAAACAAAAAATTCAATTATAACAAAAGCTAAAGGGAAGAATACAAAAAAAACCATATGAAATCTAAAAAAAGTAAATCATCAGATATTTACATCTGGAGCACTATCTGTTTTATTAGCTCTCCTGTCAATCTGCTTCTTGTATCTGGCACTGCTTCTTATAACTGCCAATCAATTTAGATCTTCATATTATTTTAAAAAACATATGGTGCATGCAGTGATACCAATTCTTAAAAAAATATTGTTTGAAAAAAAACGGCTAAAATTTTGAGTTTTTAATGAAGACTGACTTTAAAAAAATATGGAATTCGATAGTCGTATTTTAACATCGACATATTGATATATTGGTTTTTAAATATCGGCGATATATAACGATTGCTTTTTTAAATATCGATATTTTGATTTATCAATATTTTTTGCCCATTCCTAATATATGCTATTATATAAGTTTCATCCGAAACTTTTTTTAAATCTGAAAGCGACATTTGAGCTAAGACTTCTAAATCTTTTCTATAGGTAAAAAGTAATTGAGTTAGAGACGGACAGTTCTTATCTTTATTAATGAATCTATTACTTGTACTAAAAGTTACGAAAATTTGGCCAACTAAAATAAAACTATATACAGTCAGCCTCAAAAGAAAGTGTACAACGAACAGTTCAGCATTTATAAGTCCGTAGATGTTAAAAGGGGGAGAGTACAAAAAATCTGTTTTTATATTTTTGAAGTGTATTCAGTACTTATTTATTTTAATAAAAAAATTTGTCATTTATTTCTTCTTCATTTTCAAATTAAAATTAATCTCAGAAAACGCCTTATTTTACGCGTCAAAAAAAAGTGTACAATCTCATATTATTTCCATGTTCCTGCGTCATAAAGGTAATTTGACCCCTAGTTTTTTGTTTTTTTCTTCTTACAATCATATAACGGATGTTTAATTTTATTAATTTTTTTGATTTTTATAGATACAAGTGGCTTTTTTCTGGGAACACTACGATATATCCCATGTTCATGTAGTGCTAGGCGAACAGTACTGTCGCTAACACTTGCTCCTAATGTTATTGCTCGTTCCTCTGCTATTTTTACTGTACTGCGCCAGGGATTAGCTTTTACTCTACCCACTTTTGTCCTCTTCTCCATGTCGGACAAAGTTTTAGGTCTGCTAGAGGGTGGACTTTTTGGACTTACCTTATATTTTTTTCATATTATTATGACATCTGCCAATAGTACTGCCAATTTCTCTCAAAGATTTGCCTTCAGATGCCAATTTTACCACTAAATTACGAGTTTCTACTGTAGTCTGCTTACCCATGTTGACTATTATTTACAAACTAAAGTTAACTTGACTTTTAATTGATCAGTATAGATAGAAAAGATAATTAAACATCCGTTATATGATTGTAAGAAGAAAAAAACTAGGGGTCAAATTACCTTTATGACGCAGGAACATGGAAATAATATGCTTTTTTTTGACGCGTAAAATAAGGCGTTTTCTGAGATTAATTTTAATTTGAAAACGAAGAAGAAATAAATGACAAATTTTTTTATTAAAATAAACAAGTACTGAATACACTTTAAAAACATAAAAACAGATTTTTTGTACTCTCCTCCTTTTAACATCTACGGACTTATAAATGTTGAACTGTTCGGTGTACACTTTCTTTTGAGGCTGGCTGTATGTTTAGTTACGAAAAATGTAACAAATATAACCAAACGGCATCACTGGTTTGTATGTATGTAAGTTTTTACATCATGGGGGTTCTTTGCACTAAAACTATTTATTACCTCTTGTTATCAAGATAAGCCTTACAGGTTTATAAATTTTCTGTCAGTTACTTTTAAGGCCTAAAAATATGCTTTACATATAATAAATATTTTATAATTTATATTTCATTTGCATGAACACATGCATACAGTATTGGTCAAAACTAAAGCACCCCCTTCCATTAAAAATGTTAAAACGAGTGAAGTTTTTAAGTTATATTTCTGCAATTTAAACATTTTTTTTGCATTTTGCATTTACGAAAAAAAGTTTTAAATATATATATACTCAAAATGAATTAAAAATAAAATTAAAGTGGTTTATCGTTTATTTATTGTATTATATCACGCCTAATTAAGAAATAACAACAAAATTGTATCGTTTCTGTAATACACGCAGGAGGACATCTTTGAAAAACTCCACGGTGAATTCAAAAGAAATATTCAAAGTGATTCCAGAACATTATCAAGTCAAATCAATACCTAATAAGAACTTAAAGTCTGCGAAAGAAAAGCAGTGTTATTCAGAAGGCGTTCAGATCGAAAATAGTTTATTTCACCAAATAATCGGAAAGCCCTGCTAGAGTTTGCCCAAGCACACCTCAATTGGAAAATATAATTTTAAAGATTCCGTTGGTATCAAACGATTAAGAAGATCTAATGGCCGGAGATTCAATCCGAAGTATTGTATAGCAGCTACTAAATTTGGAGGTTGTAACATTGTGGACTTATTTGGTTGGACAAGAAAGCGTTCGAATTCATCAGAAAGAATGCTTTATATTCTCGGACATTCTAAGCCGCTGGTATGGCGATTTCAGCACGATACCAAGCATTCCTAAAAACACTGTAAATCATGGATCCAGCCCAATCACCATATCTTAAATGATAGGACATTGTTTTTATACAAATCAAACAAAAGCAAATTTATTCAGCACAGTTAAAATGGCTTGGAATAGAAATCGTCAAGAAACAATCGGAAACCTAATATGCCCTATACCTTCGAGATGTGCAGCGGCAGTAAAAGAAACAACGGATTTTCAAAGGGTGCGATCTAGGCATGTGGCGTTCTTGGTATTTTTTGGCTGTAAACCAGTGCAATGAAATATCAAAGCAAACTAAACAAAAAGCAACTATCCAAATAGCTATAAACAGTTTGCTCAAATAAAGCAGTGATGCCAACTCAAAAAAAAAACACCTTTTACTTTCATTCAAAGGTTTTATAAAATATTTATTTATTATAGAAGCATTTAACTCGCTACTTCGTAAACGACTCCCTTTCTTTCGTATACATGTTTGTATGCCCAGGTTGATATTTCTAGGTTTTAACTTTTTCGAATGCTAGCATTTAACCTGCTTCTTCGTTAGCGTATCCCTTTGTTTCGTAAACATAAAAAAGTACCAAAACTAAGTACCAATTTTACAAATAAAACGTTCGAACTTCGAAAAACTACCAAATTCGTATTTGTATTCTTTTAAATAAGTAACGAATGTGATATAATTTTTATTTCTATGTTTATTGATTTAATTTTGTAAGTTGAATAATATAAAAAAATCAGAAAGTACCAATTGAAGAACATACACAAAAATATCATCTTAGAACAGCGGTTGTTCATTTTAAGAATATTGATGAAAATATTTATTTGTGTAAAGAAAAAAATGTACTTTTATAAAGTGGTCGTGCAAATTGCCAAGCAACAAGCAATAATAGTGAAAAGCGTTGCTAAAATTTTTTGTCTGCTCATTCCTACATCAATGTAAAGAAAACAAGTAACAGGTTTATATTCGGCTATGCCGAATCTTATGTACCCCTCACCAAGGTGCAATAGGAATAAAAGGTTATATAAATACTTTTTTTGGATATACATAAATTTAGTTTCTGCTACACTCTCTTCTATTATTCCCCTCACATTTTTTAAGATTTTATGAATAAAAACCAAGATGCTTGTGTATAATTTGAAAACAATGGCTCTTGCAATTCTTCAGATATACAGAAAAACAAGCGGACTGACGGACATCGTTAAATAATGCAGTTGAATAAAAAAAGCAAATAAAAGTCTACATATTTTGAAGGATGATATGTATTGATAAACATTGGCTCCTGCCGTTCTTTAGAAATATAGAAATCTGTAATGTCTTTGTAAGGGAGGTGCCATGCCCGCTTCTACAATCCAGACCATATTTTTAGAGAGGATGTGTATTATTAACCCACCCATGTGTACCAAATTTGAGAAATGTTTCATTTACCGTTCTTTAGATATTAAAAAAAATACTTTGTGCCACGCCCATTTCTTCAATCACGTTTACCTTTTGTGGGATGTTGTATTGATATCTGATATGTTTGTTAATTTAGAAACTTTTGCTCTTTCCGTTCTCCAGATACACAGAAATTTTTAACGTCATTCTATGGGAAGTTGCAAGCCCACATCTCCAATCCCTCCCATTTTTTTTAGATAGGCTGTGTATTGATGACCAAGATGCTTGTACCTAATTTGGAAACTTTGGCTATTGCCGTTCTCCAGACATATAGTATAAAGGAATAAAAAATCACAACAACAGGGGATTGTTGGGTAAAATTCGAGGTAATCGTGGTTTTTTGCTCATATCCGCCATTAATGCACCGCTCTGGCTAAATTTCAATATACATATATAACATCAAAGTCCCCATATATCTGGGGTCTTCGGAAAACCCATTTCAACACACGGACTGATGTATGCTGAATTTCGCTACTCGTATGGACTCATAATATATATGCACTTTATAGGGTCTAAAGTCAATATTGTAGAAATTACAAACGGAATGACAAATTTATACATTTCCTTTTACCAATTACACTGGTCTACAAATTTGAAAAAAAATTGACTTTTCTGCAGGTTTTTAACTAATCTGGGTGCGCTGAATTCGAATGTGGCATACAAATAAGGCTTTCACGTCTTCTTTCACAATTTCACAGCTATTTATTTGACAGAATTCCACATTCATTCTAAATCTTCATAATAGTAGCGTTTAAGCATGTCAGAGAGATTGTGTGTTACTGATTCAAGCTATTTTTGCTTTGTGTGTGGTGAATATTTGGTTGGAAAAAAGGAAATCCAATATCAGAATTATTAAAATATGCATATTTATATTATTTTGGTTTTTCAGTCAGAATCTTGCACAAACCGTGGACACCGACAATGTTTTGCATATTCTACATTCGCATTTAGATTTTGTTCCAAAAAAAACGAGGTGCAAGGGGAGCGTGCTCACCAAGATTTAATGTAAAGAATTTATCAAGGATTTTGAGACAAAAGCATGCTGGGAGACTATTGCTGGACTCTAATACGTGAAACCGAACCAACAAAATACAAACGACGTTCAAATAACGCCATTCACTTTTAAAAATTCATTGATTTTTAAAAAACTGGTGATTTTTTATGCCAGAAACGATTAAAACATTTTTTTAACTTAAAAACCTGACGTGATAGAAAAAAATTAAAATTACAGATTCGAATTCAGCCCACCAAATTACTATAAAAAAGATATTTGGATGCTCCAGCCCAAAACTTTGTTGGATAGTATTATGGTATAAACACAACTGGGACGAACGACAAACTTCGCATAATACGACAAATTCATCGGAAAGAATTCGTTGCGTAAGTTCATCAAATGAGACACAATTAAGGTACATAGCTCGCGTTAATTCGTCGACTTTTGTCATAAGTTACACAACGCGCGTTACAAAAGCCATTACTGTCAGCTGTTTTTTATTTGTTTACTTATTTGTGCATTGAAAACGGATTTGAAAGTATATCAAAATTTTATTATTTTATTGAATTTATTTTTTTATATAAATATTGTATGTTTTTAAAGCTCTTCAATAAGATTTTTTTTCATGATTAACAAATCTATATATAAATCGTTTAAGGCAAAACAGTTAAGAACACTTTCCTCCTCTGTATGTCAACCGATTTGAACAAAATATACACCATTTGAAAGAAATTTACTCACAGAAGTACACAATATATATTTTATTAAAATCTGTTCAATAATTTCAGAGTTATAACCCTGCAAATAAAATTGGACCACCTGACCCATTTTGATAAAATGGACTACTCCATGGACTAGTCCGATGTAATGCAAGCATGGACCATGCCATTGTTAAAAAGTGTTTGTAGTGAGACGACATGTCTTCGTTTTTTAACGACATGCTTTCGTGTTTAAACGACTTCAAAACTAATCCTCTTGAGTATACCATGGAGTAGTTTTAAAACTACTCTTTACTGGTCCAAAGGTGGGTTATATACCATGGAGTAGTTTTAAAACTACTCCTTAGTGGTCCAAAGGTGGGTTATATGGTCCTCTCCTAGGACATCGTAGTGTTAAGTAGACCAGGTTTTTTCCATACGTTTGGGTTACTTGTGGACTAGTCCTGGTCCCTTGTGGACTACTCTTTACACGCGTGTTTGGACTGGTCCTATTATTTGCAGGGAAGCGTTTAAATTTGCTACTAAAACATATGCAGAACAAAATAAAAAATTTGTTTTTTAACAATTGAAGCACAGCCGCGAAAAACGTTGTAAACGACACATTTGCAAAAACTGTTTTTTTGCAGATAAACGTTGACTTTACTCTCTTACACAGTTTAAACATCAAATCAACCAAAACTATGCACCTTAACGTCTTCAAAATGGCGTACAAAGTGTCAGCCAGTGGAAGAACATTGCAAGTTACTAACATAATGATGAAACCGAAATGGTTTTGCAGTGCGGAATAATGTTTTAAAAGCCTTTTGCATTAAAGTTTTTATTATCACTATTTTAAATAATAGAAAAAAAAATTTTTAAAACAAATAATGCTGCTTGTCAAAAAACGTTTTTTTGCTCTCCTGAAAAATTATTATTTTGTAACTTAAAACGTTATTCGCGGCTGTGCTTCAATTATCAAATAATAAAAAATAGGGTGGTCGATTATTCGACATTTTTCAAAACCCAGTTTTCGAATATTTCGACTATATAAATCTTATGTATAAATCGGCACAGGCAAAACAATTAAGAACGCTTTCTTTCTTTGCTTGGCAAACGAACCTCTATGGGGAGAAAAAAGTAACAAAAAGGGGAAATACGGGAAATTAAATTTATTTCTTTTACTTTTCCGTGTTGCATGTGATAATTTAAAATTTTTTATAATATTGAAATTAGAAACATAATATTATAGGTGCAGGGTCCTGAGTGAGTGAAACCCTATAAGATGAAAAATTTTGGTACTTTTTATTTTTCATCTGGAACTTTTTGAATTTTCATTAATATTCGACCTATAAAGATAAAATTATACATTAAACTGGGTAAATAAGAACATGTAAGGGGAGCTTTTTAGTACTTTTTCGTTTAACATCTGCAGCCGTATTTTGTAATTCGCTTAGCTAAAGCTAAATCTCGATCGCTAAAATTCCTTACTTGAGGGTTACACGATCAAGTTTTGGCTATCAAGTTTTAATACACTCACACTTTTTTACCAATACACTCATACTTTTAAAAATTGATACGAACTTGCCTCTTAAATTCTCTTGCCAGTGAGTGTATCAATTTTCGTTCAAGAAAACAGCTTATTACAAATCTTTTGAAGATGTTTTTGTTTTTTTTTCACAAATATTTTGCCGGCAAAAGCTGAAGTTCTTTTTTTTTACAAATTGTTGCGGGAATTTTAAAATTTTAACTAAAAACCTAAAAAAAATAGTGAAATATGTTTATTAATCAAATTAATAAGCAAAATGATAAAGTCCCTTCGAACAGCCTACAGTGCAGAAAAATCAAAAGTGGAAAATAGCAAAACATTTTGAGTTGTTTTCTCGGCGACGACATCTTCAAAAAGTAAATTGCTTTCAACTTGCGTGCAGCCTACGTCACAGTTGTCAACTTTTGCATATTTTGACAATCAGTATATGTAAAAGACTATCAAGAAAATCTTGATCGTGTGGCTGCACTGTTAGAGAACACAAAATTGAAAAATTTTAGCGATGATATTTAAAGCTAAAATTGCGGCGAATTAAATTTGTATGGCATTGCCAAATTTAGCAATGCACGTTACAGAATTGCATTAGTACCCAAAAACCTCTAAATCAAGTTTTAGATTTTTAGCGATAGATATTTAACTTTAGCGAATTACAGAATACGGCCGCTGGTACTTTGATTAATTTTCGCAAATATAATGCAGGGTACACACTATGCAACACATTAACGCAATCTAGTGAATTAAATTTATTTTCATTCATTCCAGGTTGCATCAACATCAAAACGCTTTGATATTTTGAGGTTGCATTGAAACAGATTGCATGTAGGTTGAACTGTGTGTACCCAGCATAAGACATACATAGAAACATAAAATTAAACATGCAATGTTTTGAGTGGATGTCAATCTATAAAGGAGACTTTTTGATACTTTTTTGTTTTCCAATTAATATTTTTTATATTGAACTTAAAAATATAATTAACTCACGTAGAAGATAAAATATGAACCGGAGGTTGGTCCCTCGCCAAATCGATCCACTAAGACGGAAACATGTAAATTCATATATACTTAGTTAGATATGCTATGTTTTCTTCATATGAACATGAAAATTTATGGTCGAATTTTGACCATTAGGCGAACACTAGTTTGTTTAATTATTCTTTTTACTGTCAGTTGATTACTTGTCAAAAATACACGTGAAAAAGTTCAAAGTTAACCAACTTTCTGGCGCGTCAAAATATTTTGCATGTAGCTTGTTCTATGAAAACACACTAGTTAAACTTTTTTGACAGAAGTCTACAGTTGGACGTTATATTATATAAACATTTATTATTCTTAACTTCTTTAATTATTTTACTGCATCCATTTTCATCTTTTTTTTAGCTAGCAATAACTTTTATTAAAATTTCTTTATAATTTATGTGTTTCTTAACATTTATCAAATCATAGTTTGACCATATTTCAAAAAAAAAAAAAAAAAAAAAAAAAAAAACTACATATTAATCGAAAACGGATTACTTCAGCATTTTTGGTGTTCTGCATTTCGATTTAGCGATCTCAAATTGGATTTTGGGTTTGTTTCAAATTTTTCAATTTTTCGCAAATTTAAGCCATATTCGCGATAAAAGCGATTTGTTCCTGTAAGTTTTCTGATTCTTTACAGCTTTAATGATTTATAATAAATAGTAGAACTTGCTATCATGCCGCTGCAGAAAATCTTTACAAAATTTCCGCTAATTAAGCAATTTTTACCGAATTTTTGCCATTCCTTATAGTTTTTGGGACTTTTAATAAATTTTATGGCTTGTTTGATATATTAAAATTTTTTTGCTCTTTTTGCAATTTTTTTTTTTTTTTTTGTTATTTTCCGACATTTTGTTTTTTTCCACCAATTTGCGATTTCAAATAAATTTTAGTGTTTGTTTAAAAGTTTGCAATTTTTCGCGAATTTTAGCCAAGTTCGCAATAGAAGCGATGGCCATGTGATTCTTTATGCTGGGTACACACTATGCAACACATTTACGCAATCTAGTGAATTAAATTAATTTTCATTCATTCCAGATTGCATCAACATCAAAACGTTTTGATATTTTGATGTTGCATTGAAACAGATTGCATGTAGATTGAACTGTGTGTACCCAGCATTACAGCTTTCACGATTTTCAATAAATATTTATTAGACTTTGCTATCACACTGCGCTGTCCCTTTTCCAATTTATTCGTCGTTCGTCTGCGTAAGGGCACTGCTACACGTTCAATAAATATCGTAATATTTGGATCGCGATCCATTTTAAAATATTGATGGATCACGAGCGTATGCTACATGTTCAATATTTATCGCGTCAATATTTATGTTATTTTTGTGCTGGCGGGTCGTTTATCAATGTCGCGAGAAAACCAAAAAAAAGCCTGTTTAGCTATTTTGCTTGCTTTTTTTAAAAACCTTTTTATTTTGTGGGAATAAGCTTTAGCCGACGAGTTCTCAATTCCGGCAATGCCTCCAAATTAAAAATGAAATCTTTTAAAATTAATTTGTTCACTGTTTAATTCCGATTCCACCCGCAGAACCCACTCGATTTCACTGTCTTCTGCCATTACCCTTTATTTCAATAAACTTTACACAAATTTTGTCAATTGTTTTACTTTTTACTTGTTTAATTTTTTCACTGCGTATTTTATTTCTTTTATTTTGACACTTTTTACTGACGTATCATGACTATTTAATATCATGAAAATGCTACACGTTCAATATTTATCACGCGATCCACGGTCCGCTATCTGGATATCATATTTGAGGCGATTCTGCGATATGGATCGCGATCCATCAATATTGCATGTTACATTGTGATTTTTCACGATATTTATTGAACGTGTAGCAGTGCCCTAAGAAATAGAAATAAACCTATCGCAGAGTTCGTTACTTTCATATACACCAATGTGTTCTTATTCTGGTGACGAATATTCGTTGCGAATAATTCGTCGTTCGTCCCAGTTGTGTTTCTAGCATTATGTTTTAAAAATATTTGCATTTAGCAAAATAAAAAAGGGTCCTCCTTAAGTCAAAAAACCCCCCAATGTCTTTTATTCCATTCCATACCCATTGACATAAAATTTTTATATAATAAATAATTTTATTTAATAATTTACACTTATATGCTAAAATAAATAAGCAATCACAAAAATAAACGTGATGGTATGTATGTATGTAACTTAAATTAAACGACTCTTTAGAGGGAGGATTTTCTGTAACTTCTTGATTTTCTTTCATTTTCTTTTCAAATAAATAAAGCTGTTTTATATACAATTACGACAATACAAAAATACTACAACTTGTGCAAAAAAGATTTCAAAGATATTTTGAGATTTGGTATAGAACAGTATAAAAAATACTTTTAAACTATAGATTAATTTATTTTTCTCTTAATAAAACTTATTACGAAGGTTTATTTTCGCCAGAAATTTAAAGTTAAATGTTACGCCTTTTTAGCTTCATGTTTTTGTCTTTGTTGTTTTCGGGCTGGATCTGTTAAATCTTCTTCTTCAATATCGAGTAAATCGTCATCAACTAACGAGGATAGATCATCAAAGTCATCATCCTCTGTGCTTGTATTTACCAAGGAATCCATAGGCTTAATAAGGTTATGTTGTTTGTTGGATAAATCTGAAGTAGATTGGGTCAGCAATTGTCCCTCAGATTCCCCTTCGTCTTCTTCATATTCGTCGTCTAAGTTAAAGGCAGACAAATCATCTTCATCATCCATTTGATCTAAGAAAGCACCAAAATTGTCATCAGCTTTGGGATTTATTCTAGATTCAGGTAATTGATCATAATCAAATACTTGTCTCGTTTCACGAGGCAAATATTCGGTGGTTATTCTAAAGTAGTTATCGTCTTCGTAGTCTTCATAATCTTTTGCGTTAATAGGTTCTAATTTTGTGCTAACTCTGGCTTCAATTTGTTGTTGTGGAGTGTCCGTTTTTATAGGTACGGGCTTCAGTTTGGTTGTTGTTTCCTTAATTTCCATTTGTTTTTCTGTTTTAGGTGCTCCATCCACAATTGAATCTCCCTTAAAAATACTATCTAGAGATGAACCTAAAAAGCTTAAAAGTCCTTGCATTCCAGTTGGAGATTCAATTTGACTTGGTTTTATGGGTGTATCTAAAGCATTAGGATTTGAAATTTTTGCTGAAATTTTTAGGTCGGTTGAAAAGGGTTTTTCGTTTTTAATGGTGGTTTTCTCTAGAATAGGTTTGGAGGCAATAGTTGTAGCGACGCTTAATTTGGGAGCGGGTTTTGCTGTTGTTGGCTTGACAGTTGTAGATGCATTAGTTGCAATAACTGTAGTCTTTAAGGCTGATTTAACAGTTGTCAAGGGTTTGGCAGTAGTTTTTGACTTAACGGTAGTGGTAGTTTTAGGAGTAGTTTTAATCTGTGCTGGTGGTTTCTTTGTGGCTGTTGATGGCTTTGAGGTTGTCGGTTTTGGAGTTGTAGGTTTTATTGTTGTTGTTTGTTTTGGTGCCATCGATGTTTCCATGGGCTTAGTGGTCTTGGTATGCAAGTGTTTTACTTGGAAAGTTTCTGGTGTTCCTCTCCTCTCATTGGGATCAGCCATTCTTACTACAGGTTCGCGTTTTGGTATAATGGGTACAATTTTTGGCTTGTGAGGATCTAATTCATCTTTGCCATATGTTTTGACCTTGGAGTGACCTTCAATGATCAAATACATGGGTCCTCTGAGGGGTTTTTCCGGCTGATTGTAGTGTGAAAACAATGAATCGGTAGTCATTTTAGCAGGCGCTACCGTGGGTCGATAAGCTAAATTACTAGTGTTTGGTATTAATAATCTGGTTGGACTCAAAGTGGTAGTAGTTCGGGGAGCATGAGTTGTATGCGTTGGTGGAGTTGAGCTGTACATGGGATATTGGGATGTTGAAGTAGTTTGTTTTTGGGTAGTACTTGTTATGTAAACAGTTTGGGTAGTGCTGGTAGTGGTGCTAGGCATAGTAGGTGTTACAAATGTTACTGGAGCATAGGTTGTACTAATACCTTTTGGTTGCATTATAGGCTCGAAATGTTGTGGCTCCACGTGAGAAGACTTTATGGTTTCAACATTATATAAGTTTGGGCTATGTGTATGTTTTATCGGTTTAATAAATTCTTTTTGTAATAAATCATGTATCCAAGGTTTTCTTGAACTACTTGACGATGATTTATGCCCACTAGGGGAACCTCTTATAGAGTTGGGTGAATAAATTTCATGATGACCTGTGCCAACATTCATGCCTAACATTATGGAGGGTGTACTCGTAAGACTGGGCCGACTTTGATAAGATATATAGTTTACCGACTCCTGGTGATGGGAATCGAGCCCATGAGAATGAGGATGAGAATAACGATGTGAATTACCAGACATCATGGGAGAATAAGAAGAAGATGTTGACATAGAAGGTGAACTAGATGTATGCATCCAAGGTTGTGTGGCTGTAGTCTTGTAATACGTTTTCGAATGACTGCCCATTGAGCTCATTGGCGATGAGGTCATAAAAGAATGCCCTGGCATATTGTGACGATGTTCTGTATGTAAGGGCTTAACCATATGCATAGCTTGTACTTGATGCTGCTGGGATGCCTGATGCTGCTGCTGTTGCATTTGGGAGGACTGTAGTTGATGTTGTTGTGTAGCTGTTGCCATTGGTTGCATGGGTGGCGGCATTAAATGTGTTGGCAATTGATGAGCATAATAGCTGCGTCTTATCGAGGTATATTTTGGCTGTAATAAAGGGGTTTCCCCCTTAGCATTCTTAGCCATGTTAGGTGCATGTTGCTGCTGCACTGGTGCACCTCCACGTAATCTATCGCCTGTAACACCCAACAATAGTATCTCGTTTTTACCAGGATTAGCCTTTTTTAGCTTGGCATCTATTATGGCTGCTGATGGTTCTTCCGTCTTTTCCTTTTCCTTATCCGAATCAGCCCAGTACCTAACTCTATCCAACGTTGGAGGACTGTAATCAAATGTTGGATCATTTTTCAATGGATCACCTCTGCCTACTGGACGCCATTCGTTGTTATTGTAGTCCATGCGTGGCGAAAAGTTGCGTACTAAAGAAAAGATAAGAAACAAGAAAACAATGCAAATTAATAAATCAAAAACATGATTTGACATGTGTTTAACAATGATTATTACATGATTGTTATAATTGCAGTTAAATGAATTTTTAAAAACAGTGGGACATTTATGGGTTTTTTTTGGACAAAATTCCCCTGAATTTTGAAAATTACAATATTTATTAAGTTATTAAAAAATATTTTTTTTTTAATATTTTTGACCAGTTTTTTTATAAACATGTTTGTAAATTGTCATATCAACTTTGTTTCAGGTGAAGAAAATTTTGTATTAAAAAAATTCCAAATAAAATATAAAAAAATTAAATATTTTTTTAATTAAATCACTAAAAGAAGAATTGAGAGGACGATTATTAAGAACTGAATAAATCCTTGGGATTAGCAATGTTACAATTCTTTTAATGATTATTAAAGAAATTTCACCAGATCTTTTCTTCTTTATAGAACTCAATTTCTGGTTGAGAATGGTGTATGTATGTAGATGTCAAAACCTCCAAGTGCATCCAGATTTATGCAATTTTTACTATTTTGAAATAAAAATAACTTTTTGAATTTATTTATTTTTTTGAATATGCAAAAAATTAATAAGATTATTTGTTAATATGAAACTCGTAATATCACACAATATTTGATGGTTAACAAAGAATTTATTCAATATTACAAACACATTGTTTAACATATTAATTTTATATTAACCATTTGAATTAAAATATTAATTGTATTGATGAATATGATATTTAATATGGCAACTGTTTTGTCGTAATTTCTTTCTGTGTACATATTTTGGTAACCTAGCCAAAAAAATTTAATTTTTCCAAAGTTTTACCCCCGTATTCTGGACGATTTTTTATTAGGTAAAATTTTTATAGAAAAATTGTAAACTTTTATTAGTTTAAAAAATTTTTTTTATGAATACGGCAGTTAGTATATATATTTTACAATTCTGTAACATGTTATGAATTGACTACAAGTTAAGAAAGTTATTGGAAAAAAATGCACTTGACCTCAAGCAGAATTTATTTAAAAATGCATTTACAGTAGACTCGGTATAGAGAAAACCCAAGATTTAGAGAACAAGTTGATCAAGGGCCGTAAAAATTCTTTCAGTATTGATTAGAAGCAACTTCACACATAATTAAACAATTAAGGCAAAAGTCCGGTGCGTGTTTCCCTGTTTTGATTAAAAATTGAATCAAAATACATTAGATCAGTTTATAAACCAAAGTACACGTGTGTGTATTGTATACAGCAGGGATCGAAAATAATAGTTATTATCAAAATTTCAGATTAAAAGGTCAGACAGAAAGAATTCGTCTATAAGTTATTTGTGTAAAGCATTGTGATGGTTAGTAGCCAAGGAATAAAATCCTTAAAATACATCTATTTTTTTTTTACTTTTTTCATAAAAGTCAAAACATAACGGTTATCTTTTAACTGATATTTTTTGAGTCAAAAATAAAAGTTAAAGTTTGACTTAAATTTTTTCAGACAAAAATAAAAGTTACAAATTGGCGATATTTTTTGGTCAAATATAATAAAAAAACGAAGTTAAAAGTTGAAATATGTGCTGCATTTCAAGAATGATAGAAACAAAGTTTACGACATTAGGCAGGCATAAAAAAATTGTACTGCGCATGTAGGACGTCTCACGTCACACAACCTGCGTTCTCATTGGCTAATAATTTTAGTTTTCAAGCTGTTATGTTTATATCAGTGGCATTTTGACAAAACATCTTAAGTCGAGATGAGATATCAAAAAAGTTTTGTATAAAAACTCGGTGATATCATGGTGGAATAAACCATGGGTGATATAATAAAATAAACCAAAATTGAAGAACAATTTCGTTAATAATACAAAATTTTAAAAACGTAAACAAAAATGTTTTTTTAATGAAAATTCGTATGTGTTTTTATAATTTACATTTTTTTTCAAATTTTTAAATTTGACTTAAGATGTTTTGTCAAAATGCCACAGATATGTTAACATGACAGTGGGACAATTTTTATTTTTTTTTTAACTATTTGAAAACACAAAATTTTTATTGGAAATTAATTTTTTTCATTATTTCATCTTTTACATTGATACGTGTATATTATCTCTATATTAAAAATATAACCACTTAGTAAAACCCTTGCAACACGTTAGTTTTTCACACAATTTCTCACTTATTTTTTTGCGGTTACTTTGTTGGCATTTTCCGACTGCACACTTCCTGTTTGTACTCTTTTTCTGCTCTCTTGTCTATATATTTTTTTTTAATTTTTTTTATTAAACAACTTTTAACACACGAGCTTCAACATTTTTTGTCACTTATTTATTGTTATAATATTTTAAATATAAAATATAAATAAAAATTCGTAGTTTTTTGACAATCGAGAGAACATTTTTTTGAGAACTCTCTGAGTAAATTAGTTGCAGGGTTGCCTACATTCACGCTATTCACACATTTTTTGGAAGAAATTGCAATTTTTAGATATGAAACAGACTTGGTAACATTAACGAGGGGACTACTACGTCATCAAATGGTAAAATATGCGCAAGGCGTAAACTTTATTTCTATCATTCTTGCTGCATTTTAGTGCAAGTTTCGAAACATTTATCTATACTTACTGCCTGTTTAACGATATCGAACGTCATCGTTCGCATAGAAAATTACAATTAAAACAAAAACAAAATTAGAACATTGTTCGAAGTTTGTTTTTGTTTTTAATGTAACCTCATTCGGGAAAGCTGAACCTAGTGGTGCTAACATACAAGTCAAATTTTAACTTTTATTTTTGACTGAAAAAATATCAGTAAAATTTAAACTCTAATTTTTGACTGAAAAAATAAAAGTCAAATTTTTTGAAAAATATCAGTCAAAAAATACTATTATTTTTTGACCAAAAAAGTCATAACAATTACGGTCCCTGATATACAGAGATTGTGAGCTTGAGTACAAATGTGTTAGTGACAACAACGTACCCAAGGCGAATTTATTTTTCAGGTGGCGTTAAAAGCACAGCTGTGCTACTTTTTTTCTTACTTCGAGAGAGGAATGTCAAAAGTTGTTTGTGTTTTTGACATATCGACCAACGAAAGCAAAAAGTAAAATACAATGTTGTGTTTTTGGCGTTGTACTTGTTATACAACCTGGATTACCTGAATTCGCCTTGAACGTACCAATGTCTTTAAAAGTTCACTACGGTGAAGACGAACATGACGAAATAAATAACAAAAAAATATATAACTGTGGCATCTGAAGCTATTATACCTGGTCTTTACACATGCAAGTGCAAGTTCAAAAAACTCAATACACTCACAATTTTTACTTACATCATCACATTATTCTTACTTGCAGACAACTTGCAGGACATTTCTGTAGACAGTGATTTTTTGACACTTGCGGCAAGTTAATGTCAAAAACATAAACATTGTTACCAAATATACTTTATTGCAGAAATAATAATTATAGATTTAACTTTTTTAAAGTATATTTGATAATATTTCTTGATTTATTTTGCAAATCTTCATAAAGTAGTCAATTGATTATTTTTAAACATCAATCTCATTTTAAAAAGTAATAATAATTATTAATGCCACCTGTTTATTTAGAAATGAAGCTCTTTTTCGCACTTGGTTACTCTGATTTATAAGGAAATTCCACTTGACTGTGTAAACATTCATGCAACTTGTATGACATTCGACTATTTCGTCGACATTTTCGATGTTAACACGTATAGCCTTCTTGCAAGTAATTACTTGCATATGTAAAGGCAGGGTTAATTATGTTAAAGCAATTTGAACTGAGAATGGCACTTACTCGCTAGAATGCATCATTGTTCTCGAAAATAACAGAGTTCTACTATGCAAAAATCACTGAATTTAGTTACATACATATACATTAGGGTAGGCCAATTTGTTCGGGCCCAAAATAAGTGACAAAGCATAGCAAAATCGTAATCTACGCAAAATTCTAAGAACTTTTCCTAAAGAAATCATGGTTCTTAATATGATTTAATTATCTACAAAATTCTGAGTTGTACTTTGGGTCATGAACCTACCATTTTGTTTAATTTAACCATATTATTGTCACCGCCAACCATACCCAGTAAAAAATATTTGGGTTTTTTAAAGCACTTAAGAGAAAAAGCGCATAATCGAGCGCTTCAATAAAAGAGCTTTTATAAAGCAGTAAATGATATAGAGTAAAATATACAAAAAAGCTGCTATTTTAGTGCTGACAACGAAGAAGGTTGCAAACCGAAAAAAACAAAAATATGCGAAAATGATTGGAAAAAGGCATTTAAACAAAAGTAAAAGCAAAACATTAATGAATATGTTAATAAAGTAAGCCCCTAAAAAGCACTTTAGGAGTGCTTTGTTTGCATGTTAAAAGAAGCGCTTATTGTCAGCAGAAAATAGTCCTCCAAACCGGGAACACCCCATACAAAAATCAAGCATCCCATCAGCAGGTTTGAAGTGATTTGTGGTATGAATTCATACACAAAACCTGCTCCTTTTGGAGCACATTTTTTACTGGGTAATATGGTTAAATAAGTCCTCCATCGAGAAGTCATAAGCGTATTATGGTTGTCTAACATGTTATGGTTAATAATAAAAAAAGTATGTTAAACACTTATAAAAGCATGGTTGTTTTTCAACTATAGTATGTTGCTCTTAGAAATGAGGACTGTTGTTAATTTAAAAACAAATAATTTTCATATTTTAACAAATCATGATTTAAGACAACTATATGGTTGTAGCTTCGTGATGGAGGACTAATTTAACCATATGTGTGATTTCCAGGTGACAAGCAATTGATTGTGTAGAAAATTTTATATGAAAAGAACTCAAAAAAATTAGTGATATTCATATAAGTTTTTTTTACACAATTAATTGTTTGTCACCTGGAAACAGCACAATAATATGGAGGTGACAATATTGAAAAATGTTTTTCTCTGCTTGTAGAATTACAACGGCAAACAAGGGCCACTACTAAGCCGATTAGAGTAAAAAATATGGTATCTGCTAAGTTTAAAATAACGAAAAATCCAATTAAATTTTTTTTGTTTATTATCAACAAAAATATTGAATGTATTTATTAGTTGATAATTTCATCACAAACTTTTTGCTGAGCCACAGTTGTCCTGACTCGATAGCATTGCCTTATATTAAACTTCATCTTAATAGTTTAGCAAAGCTTCTAGTAAATTTCATCTTAAGTCTTCTCCAATTTTCAGAGTCTGTCTAAGCTGGTGTTATGCTGCTGTGTTGTGTCGTTTCGAAAATCAGTTGTATAAATGACATGATATGAACCATAGTTGGGGGTAGTGCACTAAATATTGATTTAAATCAGCAGTGCACTATCACTAAATAAAACTGCAAAAATATTAGTTTGCACTCTTTTTTTTCAGCTTTAGTGATGATTGCTATTTATTTAACTACCACTAAAAGAAATTAGTGATATTGCAAATTTTTTCACTATCGCTAAACGCAGATTGAGTGCAAAAAGTATGCACTCAATTCAAATAGTGCAAAATTTTAACTTGCAATCAAAAAAAGCTGCATATAAACATACTCTCACTAATCTTTCAAAAATTAGTGGTCATGAAAATCTTGAAGACAAATTCGTAAAATACAAATGTTTACTACTTAGTATAGTTACTTTCATTATTATTTTGAGTGAAAACTTCAAACAACAAAAAAAAAATCCTATATGATAATAATCAAAAAATTATATATATAAAAATTTTATTCGGATGAAAAAATTTAGCAACAACAAATTCTACTAATCTAAGGTTTTAAGTTTATATCGAAAAATAAGATGAAAAAAATTGTATCGTCCATACAATCAAATATTTTTTGCAGAAACTTTACTCAATTCTCTTTGAAACTGCATTTGTTTCCATGCAAGGAAACATTGTTTCGCGGTATTTAAGTATTGTGTATACCTTGTTTTTTCTTCCTTTCAATAACAAACTCAAAAAAATGTTTGCAGAAGAAATAAAAAACTTTCTTTCTGTCTTTCCCCTTTCACAATCAAACTCAAATTTTGTCCATCATATGTTTCATAATATGGACTCAAGTCAATTTAAACTTGAAATTGAATGCAAAATTTTTAGTTGCACTCAAATGAGTGAAGAACAAAAAAGTTGCAATAAACTGATGATTGCTATTTTTTAAAATCAAACTAATTTTTTTTGAGTGCAAAATATTTTAACATCACTATCACTTATGCTTAGTAAGGCTGCAAATTTTCAACTCATCACTCAACTTTAAAAAAAAATGATTGCAATAATTTTCCACTATCAATAAGTGTGAGTTGAAACTGCAAAATGAGTGCACTACCCCCATCTATGATATGTACACCTACTAGCATCTGGTGTAGTGTAGTTTTTTTTTTATCTTAAATCATAACTTGTTAAAGTGTTAACAAATCTTTGCTACAACCATCACTGCCAGCACAGCTTATACTCGTACCACCATCACCTAATATCGTCACCAACAAGCCAACCACCTTCACGTATGTTTCTTTTTTTTTGAAGTCAGTCAGTCACTGACATGCTGCAAGTGGTTTTTGTCTGATTGCGACTGCTACTCTGTACTTACTACAAATATTTGTAAGTCTCTGTTTGTCTAACTTTGTATCTAGTTTGCAACAGATACTTGTGAATATGGGTTGTTATAGCTGAAATGCAACAACTACTGTTTGCTTCTGTGTTTAATTCGCAAGATATTAATGCATATGTGTGTGTGTGTGTCTGAATTGCTATGGTGTCTGGCAACAGTCTGAGGAGTGTCTAGTTTTAAGACAAATTATACTGATTTAATAGTTGGTTGAATATTTAGACATTTTAAGATTACAAGAGCAAATTTTCGTTAACAACTTTGCTCTACTTAAGAGTAATTTAATCATATAATTGTAGCCGTAAGTCAGTTTTTTTTTGTAATTGCTTTTCTTTAAAGTGTTAATAACTAACAAATTTGAGAGGCAGAATATTAAATATTTTTTTGTTTGTTTTAATTGTTACCTTGTTTTAAGGACTTTTAAGACGAAAGAAGTTATAAGGGTTTTTTCAACTTAAAAATATATTGCCGCTTAAAAACTCTTCTAAATGAAGGTACATTTACACAAGGTAGCAGCACTAGGATTCTATCTGTCCCTTTTTTTCGTATGTAGTCTTATGAATATGACTTTTAGAAGACATATAAACTCCATGCAAAAAGGGACAGCCTTCATATGTTTACTTTTCTAAATCAATAACAAAGCATAAGCAATTCTTAACGAAAATGATATCACCAACTTAAAAGATATTTTTAAAAATTATTATCATAAAAATTTTGTGTAGGTACCATATTTTGCAATCTTCTTCTTTAGTTTTTGACTTACATATGGGCATTTCCCCAGAATGGTCTACCAGGATGAAAAAATAAAATGTTGATTATCATCATCTTTTATTGTTTATTATTATAAAAAAGTCTTTGTTCTGGAAATTGGGCTGGAAACTGGAAAATTTTATATTTTTCTGTTTTTTCTACTTCTAAAGACAGTTTTATATACTTCTTTTACATGCAAGAAATATGTTATGTTTACACTCTTTCTTCATAATCTCTCCATTACAATCAATTGTAAAAGGAGTATTAAGTTTTTTTTGTTAAGGAAATTTGAAGACATTTATGGGAAAATGCATGGTGATAATAATAAAAAAACATATGGAAAAATTTTACGTTCGCGATCCGTACGTTCGCGACCGGTAAATAAGCCAATTAAACAAAAACCAAGATATATATTTTATTTTGAAAATACGGGAATTCCATTGCGCAGATTTTTACATTACACTACTGTCAGCCAAAGTTGACTTCTATTTTGCGTACGTTCGTGACCTCACGTTTTTAACTCTTATTATGAAAACTTAAATTCCATGAAATCCATCTTTTGCAATAAACATAGAGCTACCCAAATGCTATCGAATCGAAAAAAAATGCTAGGAAAAGTTTTGTTTTCTATATTATTTGTACGTCAAAAGCGTACGAACGTACATTCGTGACCCCAGGAAATGCCCATATATATCTCGACCTTAAGGGCCGAACGCGCTTATCAAAATACTCATCAACCATTGCAGTAGCATTAGTGAAAATGTGTTTGTATGTGTCATACTGACGATGCTGTATGGAAAATCAAAAAAAAATTTGATAAAACGGCGAATATTACGTCCAGGGCACGTACATGAGTAAATTCGCCTGCTGGAAAAGCATTTGACAAGTGCATTTAGCTCTTTAGGACAACAAGGTTCTAACTTGATTTTTTTTCAAAAATAACTTACGTGACGTATTGCGCTAAAGCGACTACGCTATTTCGATAAGCGTTCTCAGGTATTGTCTATCTAACTTAGTTTAAGAGATATTCAATATAACATTGCAGTAATGCGTTTTTGATACTGATCCTATACAAAGCAGGGATGGGCAAATTGAAAAAATATATCGATATATATCGAATCGATATTTTCTAAGAGTATCGATATTTATTTTTCAAAAATATCGATGTATCGATATATCGAAAGTATTACCAAATTAAAAAATTTAATATATATGCCCAAATCTTATTATTTTTCCAAATATATATAGGCACATATATTGTTCCAAAACCGCATAAAATAAATATTTTCAAGTTCGTTTGACTTTACTGTTTTAATTAGAAAAACCCCCGCTTCTTTCTTAATTCTTCTTCTAACACATGCAGTCTACAACTGACATGATGCTTAACAATGTTAATGTTAACAATGTAAGTTAACATTAACACAAATATGATGTAAGTTTAAGTATAGACTCAAAATGTTAGAGGTTTTCTCATGTTGGAACACGTTTGTTAATGCAAATGTTTTAACAACGCTTTTATAACCATGTTATAACAGCAAATCATGCCAGTTGAAGACGGGGAGTTATTGATCTTCATATTAGTTTAAAAAAACATATGATGCTTGCAGTGATGCCAATTTTTCAATACATATTGTGTGAAAAAACGGCTAAAATTTTGAGTTTTTAATGAAAACTGACTATAAAAATATCGAATTCGATAGTCGTATTTCAATATCGATACATCGATATATCGGTATTTTAAATATCGGCGATATATACCGATTATTTTTTTTTTAAATATCTGTATTTTTATATATCGATATTTTTTGCCCATTCCTAATACAAAGTAACGTGCAGTTTTGTATACTTTGTAAAAAAAATGTATATAAAGCATCAACAAAATTATTATTTTGTTTGCGCACCGAAAACTGTTATTTTGACATTGCCAATGTATAAATGGTTGCATTTAGAAATGCATGACTTTTTTTGGTTGCATAGAAAATAGCGTTTTGAAATTTAACCCAGGTTCTAACTACCCATTTTTGGTTTGAGATAAAGTTAACTGTTAATAACAGACAGATATAACCTTGTTAACAGAGAAAGCTTATATTATTTTGCAGATAGAACCATGTGGAAACTTTAATTTCAAATAGAACCATCCCAATAAAAAATGGAGCCTTGAACGTAGCAGGCTTGTAAGGAAAAATAAAAACTGGTTAATGTAACGATCGGCTCTACTTATTGAATTTTTTGTTGTTATAGATATTCTTTTATATTCTCCTTTAGAAACCTGCTTCGTAGTAAGGGAATGCCGTGGCCCTTAAAATGTTATAAAATTTGTTAAAAGTTCGTTCACTTAATTGCTACTTCTCTGTAGGTCATATCGCGTAGTGCATAAATAAGCGGTTGCTTTTTTAATCTATCATTAGTGCTTCCCGAAATAAAAAAATCAAAATTTTAAAAAGGAAAACTATTTCAAAAATCAAAAAAACAGCCTAAACGCCTGAAGGTTTAAAGTGGAAATTGTGACCGTAGGTTGGTCTCTCGCCGAATCGATCCACTAAGCCGGAATTTTTGGAAATTCGAATTCTTAAAGCGTAAAAAAGGGTAACAACATGTAAATTCGCTAACCTTATATCTCCTTAGCCAAAAGAGATACACAAAATTTAATACTTAATTTGTTCATTAAAAAAATAAGCGGATTGGTATGTGGTACTTTTTTTAAATTCGGTCATTTTGGGGAATAAACGGGTAAAACCGTTATTTTGGAACATTTTTCACCCCATCTATCTTTTGAGCCAATAAAGATAGAAAAAAAAATTATATCACATTCATAACTTATCAAAAAAAAAAAAAAAAAAAACACAATAATAAATTTGATTCTTAGTCGATCGTTTATAGCTTTTTATTTATTTATTTATTGAATAGCAGAATTTTAAATTTGTTATGACTAAAATGTATAATTGCACAGAATTGGCCGAGCCTTATATCTAAAGTATTATCATCATATATATTATTTCTAAAGCACTTTTTTTTGTCGGTTGCAAATATCTCCCATACCACCGCATAAAATTTAATGAATGATATCTCATTTTAAAGCTTATTTCTAACACTAATGACGAAAAATAATTAGAAATTGAAAAATTAATATTTTCATTGATAAAAATTATATTTTATATAGAACTGCAATAGAACTGCATGATAATACTGTTCAAACGTGGTAACACAGGGTCGCTTAACAGAACTGCATGATAATACTGTTCAAATGTCGCTTAATAGTAATGCAGTTCTACATAATATAGTATGTATTAAAATCCATTCTGGCAATACCGCTATTTACTATAATGCCGTTTATTACTAAGTCAGTTATATTCATCATTTTCATTGATAAAAATTATATTTTAAAATGTATTGAAGTTACTTAAATTTCTATTAATTATTTTAATTTTATGTTACAAAAATGACAACTAACGGTGCGAAATATTCGCACGGGTCATCTAGTATATATTATTTCTAAAGCACTTTTTTTTGTCGGTTGCAAATATCTCCCATACCACCGCATCAAATTTAATGAATGATATCTCATTTTAAAGCTTATTTCTAACACTAATGACGAAAAATAATTAGAAATTGAAAAATTAATATTTTCATTGATAAAAATTACGGTGCGCAATATTCGCACGGGTCATCTAGTTATGAAATATATTAATCTAAGAATTATCATTTTAAATTATTATTTGGATCGTTTAAGGTGTGAAAATCGTACCTATATGTGTTATTTTTGTTACAAAATATTTTTCACCATTCATACAGTTCAAAGCGGGAACTTTTCTCACCAAAATGTTACAGACACACTTTCTCTGTAAATTGGCTAGTAATTTCCTTACGTGACAACTTGTACTCGCCAAAAAAGTTACAGACACAGTTAAGTGAGAAAAACAGCTATTTGTTTCTATTTATGGCATTTTTGTTTCATTTCACACATTTCAATCGAAAACTTTCTCGACGCGAGAGTTACAGAACTTGGGCACTGGTCAGCCAAACCTCACCTATCAGAACTAGCACTAGGTATATCAGGTAGTTTGCTATAAAAATAGTTTTTAGTTGTTAATGAACCCTTTCAGTGGTTTTGTCGAATATATTCGACATTTCAT
This sequence comes from Pollenia angustigena, assembly GCA_930367215.1. Taxonomy (NCBI): domain Eukaryota; kingdom Metazoa; phylum Arthropoda; class Insecta; order Diptera; family Polleniidae; genus Pollenia; species Pollenia angustigena. The sequence continues at coordinate 177,585,655 of OV884057.1, read as the reverse complement.
TGTACTCTGTTTCTACGCCTTTTAATGTATAAAAATATACAGTTAATTATATATTTTTTCTTTTATCTGGAAGAGAGAAATTTTTGCTATTTTAACTGCCTGTTTAACGATGACGATTGAAATCCATGAACAGGCTGTAAATTGTTTTACACAGAAAAAATTATTTTTCCAATCCAAACAAAAAATTTGTAGAATCAAACAATTTTTCGGCTGAAATCGGTCTTATAAACAAATTTGTATATTAGGGTGGGTCGAAAAAAAAAGTTGTGCCAGTCACCCCCTAGAATGAAAGATATGTCAATGAAGTTTCTAAAACAGGAAAAAATTTTTTTTTGCCACGCCCCAAAATACAGCACTTTTGGTTTTTTATATGTAGCGCTGCCATTTAAAGTCCGATCTCATCATATCGCATATCGTTGTTCATGGCTTGAAAGTTGCTTCATTTTTGTCTTTGGTGACTTTTCAATCCGACCTGAAATTCTGGACACCACTTATGCCACCTCGGATCCTTCCCCCAAATGTCCAATTTTTTTGACGGTCCAAGAAAGTCCTTATAAAATTACGTATGTATCGATTTTAATATGCTCACTTTTATGAAACACCTCCAAATTAAGGCCCCTTTTTCTTTTTCACACACATACTACATTACACCAAGTAGAAGCAAATACAAACCAAAAAAAATGTTCATCAGTCACGCCCTAGAATAAGAGGTATATATATTAAGTTTTAAGAACTTTAAAAAAATTGTTTTTGCCATGCCCTAAATTACTGCCCTTTTTGTTTTATATCAGTGATAACCACTCCATAGACTCGCGAGCCAGATAATAATCGTATTTTTCACACAGACACGGTCGGCAATTCACATGTATATTACAAATTTGTTCGTTTCAAAACATCAGACTATCATCGGTCTCTGCGACCGCACACAAGCACATAATATCCTTGTGTGCGTGCGTTCGGGGCTTTCTTAGTTCGGGGCTTGGTTATCACTGTTTTATATATACAGCATCGTCAATTAAAGTCCAATCTCATCGTATCGTATATCATTGTTAATGACTAGAATGTGCCTTTATTTTCGTATTTAATGCTTTTTTAAACTAACTTAAAATTCTAGATGGCAATTATGATATCTCGGATCCTTCCCTTTGATGTCTAATTTTTTCACGTGCTAAGAAAGTCCCTCTAAAACTTTGAGTCACCTTGAGTCTAGCTAAGATTTATATACACCGACTGCCCAATTTATAATTTTTCGCATACATGTTTTGAGGCATTCATTTTTATGCTTTTAAATTATTTTTTTTTCATTTTTAGAATTCTGCAGTTTCTTTATATTTTTTAGTTCTTGTTTTAACTCTGTATCATGGTCTCATATATGACATTATGTTTGCTTTTACGAATGTCTTAATTTAAATTTTTAATTTGAGTTTCACAGTCCAGCAAAAAAAAATGGCACGAAAAATTGCACAAAATATGAAAACTGGCAAAAAAAAAAACGCTAGTAGTTCAGATCGAGAAAGCTTGTCAATAAATTCATCCGTCTCACTTTCATTAAAATATGAGTAGTCCACTTGAAAACACCGCTTAGTTAAAAAAAAAACCAAAGGCTAAGAAACAGTTTTTAAAAATCCTAATGACAAGCCATAGAGGGTGGTTTTCAGGATTATTGAATAATTAAACAAAAATTGCGCGTAACTTACAGAGTTTTGTACGAGATTGATAATGGCTTAAGGAGCCATTAAAAAAAATGGAGGCTTTTACAGAATTTTTATTTTGCTATATATCTAAAACAAAAAGGGCTGTTATTTAGGGCGTGGCAAATTTTTTTTTAAAGTCCTTAAAACTGTATAAATATACCTTTTATTCTAGGGCGTGACTGAGGAAAATTTTTTTGGTTTGTATTGACTTCTACTTGTTTTAATGTAGTATGTATGTGAAACAGAAAAAGGGGCTTTATTTGGAGGCGTGTCATAAAAGTGAGCATATTAAAATCTCAACATACGTAGTTTTATAAGGACTTTCTTGGACCGTCAAAAAAATTGGACATTTGGGGGAAGGATCCGAGATGGCATAAGTGGCGCCCAGAATTTCAGGACGGATTGAAAAGTCACCAAAGAAAAAATGAAGCCACTATCAAGCCATGAACAACGATATGCGATATGATGAGATCGGACTTTAAATGGCAGCGCTACATATAAAAAACCAAAAGTGCTGTATTTTGGGGCGTGGCAAAAAAAATTTTTTTCCTGTTTTAGAAACTTCATTGACATATCTTTCATTCTAGGGGGTGACTGGCACAACTTTTTTTTTTGTATGGAGGTCGACCCGGTCTATTGTATATTCAAACAATTTGTTTGCATTTTGTTTATTGAAAAAAACAAACACTGATTTTTTTAAACAAATAATTTAACTGAATCAAACAAAAAGTTTACTGAAATTCATATAAATTTCAAACAAATAATTTTGCTGAATCAAACAAAAACGTTTTTGCACAAGCAATGACGCGCACACAAGCAAGCACTGTAGGAGAAGATGAAGGCAGAGCAGAGCGGCCGGCTGGCTTTGAGACACATTTTTTTGTTGGAATAAGTTTTGAACGAAGTCTTATTTATACACACAATATTTTTCTTCATCACTCACTGTTGCTGTATCCTTTCCTTTGCTTAAGAAGAAGAAATTTTTCCAAAAACGGCAGCAGACCGGGTCGATATGTTTTTCGTCATCATTTTTTTTTTTATTAGTAAGCACTTCAAAATAAGCATTTAGAAATCATAACCTTTTCTCTGCGGATTTTCATACAAAACGGAAGAATTAAATAATGATCAGATAATGGCCATGTTGGAAGCTTATTCGGATATTTAGGACGTAATTGAAGATGATAATGCTGACGTCATAAATGAAATCCCACAAGTGCAATCAAAGGATATTGTGCCTTCCGAGCAGAACGTTATGTCAGAAGAAAATATTGAAGATATATATTTATAGGCCAAGTCAACACGTCCACGAAGTTTCCACTTGTATTGACTCCTAAAAGGTTTCAGAACACGACGAAGCTGTAGTACAGCTTTGGTTGATGTAGTAGGAGAAGTAAGGAGTAACTTAGATGATGGCAAATAAGCGTTATTGGTACTTCAAGACCATTCAAAGGCATTTGATACCGTCCATCATTCTACCCTTTGTATGAAACTTTTGAATCAGTTTGGCTTCTCTTCACTTGCAGCTAAATTGATTCAATCTTACCTTTCTGACCCAAGCCAGTCAGTTGTTAATAATGGACTTACTTCTCGCTCTCTACCCGTCCCCAGAGGTGTCCCACAGGGGTCAATTCTCGTTCCACTATTATATAGTCTATATGCTTACGATCTACCGAAATAACTTCGTTTTTGTAATATACAGATGTATGCTGATGATGTTCAGTTATACCTTAGCAGTACCAAGGAATTAATCGTCACCAAGTTAAATGAATTGAATTCTGACTTGAACAATATTTTTGTGTGGGCTTCTGCAAATGGTTTGAAAATAAATCCAAGCAAGTCAATATTCTTGGCAACTTCTAGAAATAACACAAGAATGGAAAATGAATTTAATGTTTCAATTGGACAATCGAGAATTGAACTTGCAAATACCGCAAGAAATTTAGGTGTATTTTTCAACATAACTTTAACTTGGTCTGACCATATTAATCAGTGTGGTAAAATATACGGTACGTTACGTAATTTGTGGGCCAGCCAACATTTCACCCCAATAAATATAAGAACTTTGTTAGCAAAAACTTATCTTCTGCCTACTCTATTATACGGCTCTGATATCTTTGCAGGATGTTCCTCTATAGATAAGAGGAAGCTCAACACCACTTATAATAACATTATTCGGTATGTTTTCGGTTTAAAAAGATTTGACAGAATTTCGGAATTCTCTAGTAGATTTATGGATTTATCTTTCAATAACCAAATAAAAATTAAATGTCTCATTTTTCTACACAAAATCATAATTACAAAAGAACCAGAATACCTTTTTCATCGAATACGATTTGCCAGATCGCGTAGAGGAAGATATATTATTCAATTTCGGCATCGAAGTCATGCATCTGAATGCCAATTTTTTGTTTTTAGCATACGTCTCTGGAATCAACTCCCAAGTCATATCCAAAATACAAACAACACAATAAATTTTAAGAAAATGCTTATTGATTTCCTAACGTAATTTTAAATCAATGTTTTTATTTCAATTAGTTAAATATATTTGTGTTAATTGTTACTACACACATATACTTTTATTATTACTATTTTTTTTTCAACATAAATTGATCTTTGTTTTTTATGTATTTTTTCTGTTTTCCAGAAATTAATGTATTTTTTTCCCAAAAATTTTGTAAAACTTTTGACATTTTATATTATTATTTAACATCTCTGATTCTAATACTGTAATTTATAAGATATTCTTATCTTGCTGTATTAGAAAATCGATATTAAATAAATAAATAAAATAAAAACAAGTAAGAAAGTATAGTCGGTCAAGCCCGACCATATGATACCCTACACCACAGTATTTAAAAACACATCATGCTTATGTGTCCATGTAAATATGGATTTATCTATGTTTATAAACTTCAAGAAAATCGGTTTAAAAGTTTGTGAGAGGCAGAAATTGCCCCCTGCCTCCCCTTGTGGTCCTATTTTTTAAAAACTGTATATCTTATGTGTCCCTATAGATATGGATTCATCCATGTTTTAAATTTCATTAAAATCGGTTTGAAAGGCAGAATTGCCCCGTCGTGGTCCGATTTTTTTAAAAATGTATACATTTTGTGTCCATATAGATATGGTTCTATCTATGTTTTAAATTTCATTAAAATCGGTTTGCTAGTTTCTGAAAGGACGAAATTTCCCCCTATCTTCCCTCGTGGTACTACGATTCGGCCCATTTTCAATAGGGTTGATCCTTGTGCCATTATGACCCAAATTTTATCAAATTATCTCCAAAATTTTGTCCTGTACTTTGCGTACAAGTTACAGGGACAGCCAGCCTGCCAGCCGGACGGACATCGTTAGTTCGACTCAGAAAGTGATTCTGAGTAGATCGGTATACTTTAAGGTGGGTCTAGGACCACTATTTTAAGGCGTTACACACATCAGCACAAATGCATAATACCCTCTCCACTATTGTGGTGTGGGTATAACAAGTAAGAAAGTATAGTCGGTCAAGCCCGACCATATGATACCCTACACCACAGTATTTAAAAACACATCATGCTTATGTGTCCATGTATATATGGATTTATCTATGTTTATGTTTGTGAGAGGCAGGAATTGCCCCCTGCTTCCCCTTGTAGTCCTATTTTTTAAAAACTGTATAGCTAATGTGTTCCTATAGATATGGTTCTATCCATGTCTTAAATTTCATTAAAATCGGTTTGATGGTTTCTGAGAGGAAGAAATTTCCCCCTATCTTCCCTCGTGGTCCTACGATTCGGCCCATTTTCAACAGACGTGGTCCTTGTGCCAATAAGAACCTATGACCTAAATTTGATCAAGTTATCTCCAAAATTGCGACCTGTACTTTGCGCACAAGGTTACATGTACAGCCAGGCAGCCTGCCAGCCGGACGGACATCGTTAGTTCGACTCAGAAAGTGATTCTGAGTAGATCGGTATACTTTAAGGTGGGTCTAGGACGACTATTTTAAGGCGTTACACACATCAGCACAAATGCATAATACCCCTGTAGGAAGCCAAACACATTTTTAAGTAACTTCAAATTGGTTTTTTTATAACCACAACTAGTTGGTTAAGTGACTTTTTTCCTTGTCGACGACTTACTATTTTAACATAGGCATGTCATAGGCTGTAGTCAATTGGTTATCTCTGCATGACTTCTAAATTGACTACTAATTACTTATTTTTTAACCAATTTGTAAGTAATTAATAGTATAGTCGGCTTATAATAAATTATTTAAATTTTAAAATATTTTTGTCAAAAATATATACTGTCAGCGTCAAAATAAAGTGTACAACTGGTTTTCCAATATAAAAAGTGTTATTTTAGCAAGAAAGAATTAAAATTTTTAGAAGTTTATTATCATTTACAAAACTTTGGACAATGTTATTACAATTTAAAATTAAAAAATTCAAATACTTCAAAAACAACAAAAACAATACAATAAAAAAACTAATATTCTCCGTTTCAAACGCGTCAAAAAAAAGTGTACAGTTTTAAAATACTAATAAAAGTGAAGTGGCTAATACTTTGATTGATTTCTTTTTTCTTTTAGGACGGCTTCTAGTCTCTTTGGCATCAATTCCACCCATTTTTAAGTTAGCTCAGTACACAATTTTGGCTACTCTTCCTGCAGCATTTTATTCAGAGAGTGCTTGCTGCTAATGTTTTTTCTTAATTTGTCTGTCCAAATGTTTCCAGATGTTTACTTGAGTTGATATCGAGCGACTATTGGGCTGATCCATCTATTTTAGGACGTTTTACAAAAGCTAACCCTATCACGCTTCACTTTAGATACTATATTTTTTCCGTTGAATTTCTTATTTCTGCCTTTTCTCACGTTTTTTTTTTTGTCAAACTTGCTTTTGTCACTTTTTGGAGCAACGTATTTTTCACAGATGACAGCAAGCTTGAAGTCTGATCAAATTTGGCAAAGTAGAAATTTAACTTTTTATAACTAACATAACTCTTTTTGTATTGGAAAACAACCCTGTAGGAAGTCAAACTCATTTATAACTAACTTCAAACTGGTTTTTTTATAACCACATGTAGTTGATTAAGTGACTTTTTTCCTTGTCGACGACTCATTATTTTAACATAGGCATGTCATAGGCAGTAGTCAATTGGCCATCTTTGCATGACTTTTTAACTGACTACTAACTACTTATTTTTCAACCTATTTGTAATTAATTAAAAGTATTGTCAGTTTATAATAAATTATTTAAATTTTAAATGATTTTTGTCAAAAAAATATATGTACATATGAACATACTACATATAAGTATATGTATATCTATAAGTATTTTGATATCGAAATAATTATTTATGAAAATTTTGCATTAAACTGTCCTAAATGATGATGTATAATAGTCCTGAAATAAATACGCCACATAATTGCTAGTACATACATAAACAGATTTGTATTGATTTCATTTTTAATTATTTTAAAATGTTTGTATATATTTTTTTCATTTGACTTCATGGCATGCTTGTTTTACTTATTTTGCTTTTATTTGTGTTTTACGTGTGCCTTTTTGGTTGATATCTGCATGAGATTTAAACCAATTTGTAGTCATTTAAAAAAAAGTTAATTTATAGTTAGTGTTTTTTGCAACTGACTATTTTATTTACTACAGGGAAGCTGTACACTTTATTTTGATGCTCACAGTATGTATGTATGTACATATTAACATATGAACATATATATATACATATGTTCATATATAAAACAAATTATTTAAGAAGATTTTGCATCAAATTGCTTTAAATAATGATGTATAATACATGCTGAAATAAAAACGCTACATAATTTCTTGTACATAAACAGATTTGTATTGCTTTCATTTTGAATTATTTTCAATTATTATTATTATTTTGATATGTTTGTGTATATTTTTTTCATTTGACTTCATGGCATGCTTGTTACTTATTTTGTTTCTATTTGTGTTTTATGTGTGCCTCTATGCAATATGTTTGATTGATATCTGCATGAGATTTAAACCAATTTGTAGTCATTTGAAAAATAGTTAATTTATAGTTAGTGTTTTTTGTAACTGACTATTTTATTTACTACAGGGACCCTCTCCACTATTGTGGTGTGGGTATAATAAATATAAGTTGGTGAACACTTCGAATACCCGAAAACCATGGAGGCATTAATTTTGTGTCACACACAAACAACAGCATGTGTGAAATTGCTACACCGTTTTCACATTTCAATAAATATTTAACGGATAAATGGTAAAAAATCTATTTCTTACTGTTACCAGTCACTGTGTTGCAATATCTAACCTGTGATATAATTTTTAAGTTTGTGTTTAATTGAAATTTTCATTTTTAATGTTTTTATGTTTGTCTACAACAAATTATTGTTCAACATTCACGAAACGTTTAAATAAAAATCTATTTCTTTAACTTTTGCTTCCGTACAAAAGAGAAGCATATATACTTAACAATAGGTATCCTTGAATATATTCTACATTCCCTAAAAACCAGGGGAATGACTTCAGACGAAAACTACTATTTTTCCACAAATTATAAGTTTGTTAATGTTTTATTTTTTAAGCATTATTTATTAAATATGGTCATATTATTTATTTCTCTTTGTACAAACAGCAATCAACTTTCTCAATTATAAAAGCTGTTAGTTATTCGACGTTATTATGCTTCGTACGAATTTACTCAGCGAATTTTTACTGACAAATTCGTCGTGTTGGGCGATTTTCGTCGTTTGTCCCAGTTGTGTTCCTAGCATTGTATAGAAAAACTCGTCAATAAAGTTAAAGAATATACCAATTATGATAGAAAAAGAATTAATAATAATTTTGAAACACTTTTACTTTTTTTCTTTATGACTAAGTATGGCTAAATAAGTCGAGTAAAGCTTACAAAGTGTTTATAATCGTTTAAAAGGAGTCTTATTTGCCGCATGTATCAACGTGATACTGTTGTTAATCAGTCTATAGTCATTCAGATGGATAGTGAATCATGCATTCATCAGTTTGTATTGTAAGTTGTGGCTTTAAATAATAACAACAAAGTGTATTTTTAAGTGACTGACCAAGTGTTCTGAAACTATGAGTTTTTAAAGGGGATATCCATTTATACCTTTTCTTATACGTGTTACTGGTGTTATCTTATTTTTATTCAGTAGTGATTGACAATTCATCATCGAAATAATCTAACCGCTTTTACTTCAGTCAATGGGCTTTGCAACAGCTCAATGAAGATCTTGTTTTCGCGCTGAATTTTGTTCAGTGACAAGGCACATTTCTGGCTAAATGAATATTTAAATAAGCAAAATTGCCGCATTTGACCTGATGAGCAGCCCGAAAAGATTCTAGAACTACCTTAACATCCACAAAAATGCACTGTTTGGTGTGGTTTATGGGCTGGTGTATTTCTTTAAAATTGATGGCGGACAGAACATAACCGGATTTTTTTGTTAATAACGAATTTTTTGTTGCGGATACTGAAGCCCGAGATGCCGTCAAAAGATGCAGCTAACAGTGCTCGCTTGATTCTTGAGATACCGGCCTTGGACCTTCCAAATGGACTAGCAACAGCATAGTCGCGGGCAACATTCGAATGAAATTATTTAAAAAAAATAGCTGTCAACGCTTGTACTTTCGGGCAATAATAAGGATTCCGACATCCAGTTCTATTTGAAGTGTTTTATTCAAAATAAAAAAAGGTCTAAATGAATCACCCTTTATATATACATATGTATGTGTGTCCGTTCATCTATATATGTATCTCTCTATCTGTCTGTTTTGGCTGGTTTTGTTGTTTGTGATCTTTGAGTGATTGACCATCAAAAAAGATTTCTGTTGTTATTTTGGTATATCCATTTGTTTTCAGTTTAAAAATTCAAAAGTTGTTGTGATCTTTTTTTAGTTTTTGTTGCTGTTTTTGTAATTTTTTCCTGTTTAACTTCTACAAGAAAGACAAGAAAATTTATTCAATAAATGTTTGATTCATGATCTTGTTGGGCTGAGAAAGATGTTGTTACTGTTAACGACGACGTCGTCGTTTTTAAGCAACATAAAATGCTTTTTGTTGTTTGTTGCCTTTAAATTAATGTTAGTAAAGCTGTTTGCCAATTTTTTGCTATTTTGTAGTCTGAAAATATTGCCTATGACGGTTTTTTTTTTGGTATAAACTTTAAAAGTTCAAGTTTTAGGTTTTCTACCTCAGGAGATTGTTTACAAAAATGTTGTTTATTATTTGTCTAATTTGTAGACAATTTTGAATTTTTGAAAACAAATAAATTTTTATAGAAACATAATCTGTTTTGATTATTTTCGTCTTAAGGAATTTACCAAGGCGAATTCATACAGGCGACATTTTCGAGTCATCTGGTTATTGTTTATTTATTTGCGTGTATGCTGAATGTCGAGCTTTGTTTTTGTTTTGTGAAAAAATATTTAAAACTTTTTAATTTTATAAAACAAAAAAAGTGAATATAAAATATAAACGCAAGGAATTAAAAATGCGTAAGGAATAGGTGGAGCCCCAATAAATTTGCAATACAGGAAAAAGATTTACATTCTAAAGCAATTGTTTATACATACATACATATTTTATAAACAAAAAAATTCCCTTTGTTATATTTTCCACAAATAATATTGACATTCACACTAACTTTTTACAAAAGCAAAATACATATGTAGCAAGGCGAATTCATAACAGGTGCTCTTATAAAATCAGGTGATAACTTTTTTTTATCTTAATCAAAGTTGGATGTCAAAATTTTTTAAATATTTTTGTTTACATTTAAGTCGAAAAATTTCAGCAGGTATAAAAAAAAAATTCAACATAAAATAAATGAATTAAAAATAAAAGGAAAAAGTTTCAATGGAAAATAAAATAAAAAAAAACTTAATTCTTAAATTAATCCTTAAATGTGTCTACAGAAACCACCATAAAGTTTTCTCAAGTTTTCCATTAAGTGTAGTTGCATTTCAATGACTCAGCTTAAAGTTTATGGGCTCTTTGCTTATCATCTAATTTCAAATCCTTGCTGCAAACATTTTAACAAAATTTTGCGCATTTGCAGAATGTATTTTTTTAATTAACTATAATTATTATTAATTATTGAATTCACCTTGATTTAAGTTAATATTTTATAATTTCGCCTTACGACATTTGTTTTTGACATTTTACAATGATTTTACAAAAACAAATTGCTTGTGGTTTTTGTTAAGTTGTACTTGTTGTAGTAACGAGATTACCTGTAATGAATTCCCTTTGATACATAGAAGTTTTCAAGAAAAGGGTTGGCTTGCATAACTCTATCTCATGAAGCGTTCATCTGTATGAATTCGCCCTGGTATTTATAGAATATTTATACGGTTTTGATGGGAAAGAAATTAAAAGACTTAAAGAATTTTTATTAAACTAAAGAACTTCTTAAATTCAATTAAAAATACATACAATGGCATTTTTCTCTACACAATAATTATGGCTTTAGCATTGTAATGGGAGTATTGGAATTTAACAAATTTGTTTTCGTTAAAATTGTACTTTTTGAGGTCAATTGTACCGAAGGTTGGATCTTGTGGAAACTATACTTCATTTTAGCTGCTCTGCAACTTTCTAGATCGTTAGATTCTCCGATTGGAAAATACAGCATATGGGCGATTCTATTCTGACGGGTGCAACATTTAGACGCTTTAAACGTCATTTACTAATAGAAAGAAACACATTTGCAATTAAGTTATTTCTAGAAGGGGTAAAATTTTTTTATATACTATTGTTATCTATTTACAATAATTTATATGAAACGATCAAATAGCCACGAGAGAGCTTTCAAGTGCATGACGGGTGCTACCAAATCGACCCCCTTCATAAGATCATACCACAAAAACACAAAACTCTGTTAATTTTTAAACTTTTATTGTATTATTCTTTTTTATTGTGAAAGATGAGATATCAGACGATGATTATCAAATCAAACATCGTAGAGAAATATAATCCAATAATAAGAAATTTGCTCATTAAGCCATGACGGGTGCAACATGCAATGCGTTTTCTGTTCGCGCCAAATCTATGAATCTTAATGCTTCGAAGTGTACAACAACTTTATATTTAAGCTTATGTCTATAAAAATTATATTATTATAAAATATAGATATTTTACTTTAAATTGGCATCAAAAAAGTGTCAAATGGTGTGATTTGAAAATTATAATTTTTTTTTTTTTTATAATACATTTTTATTTACAATCTATCCATTTAAGGATAATAAGCAAATTGGATACAATAAAAAATTTCATTAGTTGTTAGACTCCAGTGAGAAAAACAACTCATTAAGAACATAATTTTATGTTTTTATACTATTATTTACAAATTAATTAGGAATGTATTTAAGAAAAAAGGAAAATAAAAAATAAAAATATATGTCTATGTATTTGCAGTATTAGCGATATGAGTATTTGTAGTATTAAAGAAACAAAAATAATAAATAATTAAGACACATTTTGAAAGCATTTAATTTATAAGCGAAATGGTAAGTCGAGGATGTGGTGCCGTTTTAGTCTTTAACTTCTTCACTCAAAATATAATGTAGTTAAATTCAAACGAGAATTCATTTTAAACAAATTAAAATTAATTTAAAAAAACGGATCATTAACATTTCATTTAAAACAAATGATTTTTACATTCATTTTTAAATTTTTTATCTATTGAACAGCATATTCGTTAAAATTTAATAGTTTTTACTTAAAAAATATATTTCAACCGACAAAAAACAAACAAATTAACAAAAAAAAATACGGAAAAACATTATTTTTTGGTAGTTTGTTTGTTTAATAACAAACAGAAATGTTGAAAAATAAAATTATGCGTAAAACTATATTTTTATTCAATTTTAACAGTGCCGAAAACGAATTTAATAACCTACAATCAGTTACTGTAATAATTTTATTAGTGTTCAGTATCATCGAGCAGAGAGATGGCCAGCGGATTGCAGAGGTTACTTAATCTTTCAAGATAACTTGAGCTGAATCTATTGATTTCATATTAAACCTTTGGAATAGATAAATCATTATGTATAGTGTTATTTGAAACAAACCAAGGCGCATTGACAATCGACCTTAATGTTTTATTTTGGTACCGTTGTAATATTTCAATATTTGAGGTACTAGCTGTCCCCCAAAGTTGTATGCCATATGTCCATACTGGCTTAAGAATAGTTTTATATATCAGTATTTTTGTTTCTAGATTTAATTGAGACGCAGGGCCTAACAGCCAATAGAGACGTCTAGTTTTAAGTTTCAGGTGTTCCAGGTTAGCCTTTTGTCAATATGTAGTCCCAGATATTTTACACTGTCTTTTTGAGGGATTTCACTGTTGTTAAATGACATTCTTGGGCAAACGCCTTTTCGCAAAGTAAAAACTACGTGTACGGATTTTTCAGTGTTAACTTTTATTTTCCACTTATTTAACCAGATTTCAATTTCATTCAGCTCTTTTTGAACAAGATTAGTAGCTTCAATTGGACATGTGCTCGAGGCCAGTAATGCTGTGTCGTCAGCAAAAGTTGCAACTAAAATATTATTTGAAGTAGGCATATCTGATGTGAACAGGGTATAAAGTGTTGGCCCTAGAACGCTTCCCTGGGAACGCCTGCTCTGCTGCTATAAATTTGCGATTTTTCATTATTTACTTTTACATAAAATTTTTGTTTGCTCAAATAGGACTTTAGTAGCAAGTAAAATGGAGTTGGGAGTAGTTTTTTAAGTTTAAAAAGTAAGCCCGTGTGCCAAACTTTGTCAAATGCTTGTTGAACATCTAAGAATACTCCAGAGCAATATTTTTTCTTTTCCAATGTATCTCTTATAAATGCTACAATACGATGGCATTGCTCAGGAGTTCCATGATTGTGCCTGAAACCAAATTGATATTCAGGTATGATGTTGAATTTTTCTAAAATTGGTAACAATCTATTCATAAATATTCTCTCAAATATTTTGGAAAATGTGACCAATAAGCTAATATGTCTATAAGATGTCACAACACTCTCTGGCTTATTTGGTTTAGCTACCATTAGAATTTCTGCCAGCTTCCATTGTGACGGAAAATAGCTTAGTCGCAAAATAGAATTAAAAATCAGCGTTAGAAGCATAACACCTTTTTAGGTAGAGATTTAGTTACAAATCCATTTATGCTGTCGTATCCAGGAGTTTTTTTACAATTCAACTTTTTACTTCTTCTTGGACTTCATTATGAGATATATGCTTGATAGGCCAGTCCATATGACATGGAATATCTATAAATTTTGATATTTCTTCAATATGACTGGTATTGCTTAAAGCATGTGTCTGAAATGTATTTTGTAGATGTTCTGCTTTGCACTTATCAGTTTTGCACCATACGTCATTTTCGTCCTTTATGGGAGCATTTCTTTTAGTTGGACGTTTCAAATATTTGGTAGCTTTCCATAAACTAAATTCATCGTTCTTAGAAACACCAAGAAGAAAATAGCAGAGTTGCTCATTTTTCATTTCTTTGAGTTTATTTTTCAGGTCCTTGACAGCTTTGTTAAATCGTCGTTTGTCATTATGATTTCTACTGATTTGCCAGATTTTTCTTAAGCGTCTTTTATTTTGTATCATTTCTCTAACTTCTGGGGTAATAACAATTTTATCTTGACTATTTAAATTTTGTTCTATTGGTGTTGCTAGTAGACCAGCTTCATGGATAAGGTTTTTGAAACTTTCAACCACGTCATCCAATTCTCGTGGTGATTTAATGGACACATTTAAATTAACGTTTTCCTCAATCCAATTCCAAAAGTGTTTAAATCTGTTTTACAGTTGACTATTTGATATTTTTTTGACTTGGAATGTAGAAATGTATTAAAATTTAATAGTAAAGGAGAGTGATCGGAATTAAGTTCATCATTCAATTCATTGGATATTTGTAGGAATTGGCTTGAAATACCAGAGTAAACGACAAAATCCATAAGGTCTGGCTTCTTTCTTGGATCTGTCGGCCAATAAGTTGGACTTCCCGTAGATAAGACAGAATAGTGATTATTTATTATACAATTATGAAGCTCTAACCCTTTTGGATTATGCACTCTAGACCCCCACCATGGATGTTTGGCAATTAAATCGCGTCCCACTAGGAATCTTGGCCCCATCAAAGAAATCTTTAAAATTTTGTGAAGTTACCTTAAAGCGTGGTGGAAAATAAATTGAACATATAGATACTTCACTCATATCACATTTAACTTTAATGCAAACAGCCTGAAGAAAGGGTTCAGTTATTATGTTTGAGACTTCATATTTAATTGAGGATTTTATTACAATTGCAGATCCAGCATGAGCTTTATCGTGTGGTTGGTTGGCTATTATCAAATCAAAACCTTTTATTTTAAAAAAGGTTTTACTTGTAAAATGTGTCTCTGACACTAAAAGTATATCTATGAAATTTGTTTTAAGGAAGAGTTAAAGTTCTTGTGTATGGTTAGAAAGCCCATTAGCATTCCATATTGCAATACGAAGATTTAAACGCATAATTTTGAAATTAAAGCCGACATCATTGTTAACAGCTTGTTTGTCAGCTCGATTTGGTTTTGCAGGAAAACTTCGATTTTTTCAAATGGGTTGTTATTTGTACCTTGTTGTGGGTTTCTAAGCGCATCAGCATAAGAGAATTGATTATTATTTTTATTAAAATAGTTATTGTTATTGTTGGTTGTTGATGGAAATTCATTATTGTTATATGCATATCGTGTATTTCTAGATCTGTTAAAATAATTAATACTTTGGAATTTTCTTCTTAATGACTGTTTGTATATTTCACAACCTTAATAATTCGCTGGATGATTTTGTAAGCAGTTCACACATCGAGCTGGAGTATCATAAGTTTTTTTGCCGTAGTTAGATGACCTAAGCCACATTAAACACAGTTTACTTGCTTTTTACAATACGTTTTTGTGTGACCAAACTCTTGACATCGGTGGCATTGAATAAGATCATTCGATTTTTTGGGTGGTACAATAGTAACAATTGCATTATTAATATGTTTTAGGTCGTAAATGTTTTTATTTTTTGCATGAGGCTCCAGATCAATTTAAAACATGGGAAGAGGTGTTCTTGTAATTCTACTGCGAATGTTGGTAATATATCTTACTGGATATCCAAGGCTCTCAATAGCTAACTTTATATCTTGAGTCGGTGTAGTAGGGTGTACATTTTTTGCAACCACCCTATATGCTCTTTCTTGCTTTACTTGAAAATTATGAAAGTTTATTTTTTTATCATCTAAGTAACGTACAAGCATCCTATAAGTTTGAATATTTTTTACCATTATCCTAATCTGACTGTCTTTTAATGTTGTAATTAAATTCAGTAGGGCAAATTACATTGGAAAATGTTTTTATCATAGCGCTGATACTTGAAACATTTGGTATAATTATTGGTGGAGGTTTAGGTAAATTATTTTCTGTTGTTTCATCACATTCTTCAACAATATCATTGTCATCTTCCTCTTCATCACTGCTTAATGTAGAAAACCTGTTTTGACTAAAGGCTCAGTTAGTCTTTACTTTCTGTTTCTGTTCAGTTCCGTGCCGTTCTGTTATGAAATTGTAATAGTTACTTTTTCCGTAGTAAATTATCAGCCATTTATGATAAATTTATTAGTTTTGCACCGTTCATTGCTTTATTTTAATAGTGGGGAATGTAAGATGAGATAAACCCACTGTTGTTTATTGTTGATGTGTTTTGTTCAAGCTTTGATATTGTTACAAGTAGAACTGTTGCTATAATTCTTATACGTTTAACAGTTTTATTTGGTTTAATATCTTTAGTTTGTCTAAAATCTTTATGGATGAAGTTTCCTGACGATCTGGCCTAAGCAACCAGTGAAATGCATAGGAATATCTTATCCCATCAACAATAAATTTCAAGTGTTTTTTGTCAAGAATAAAAACTGGGAATTAAGCACGAATAGCAAAATCTTTTGAAATTAAAATTTTGTATTCCCAAAAATTGAAATTACTTTTTGATAATAAACAGGCAAGTGCACGGCCTAAAAAACACTTAATTGACAACATCTTTTGTAAGTTGTTGTTGTTTTTATTTTGTTTTTCTTAACCTACTTACAACTACAATTAATGTTGAGAGCATTTCAACTAACCGTAGTGGGGAATGTAAGATGAGATAAACCCACTGTTGTTTATTGTTGATGTGTTTTGTTCAAGCTTTGATATTGTTACAAGTAGAACTGTTGCTATAATTCTTATACGTTTAACAGTTTTATTTGGTTTAATATCTTTAGTTTGTCTAAAATCTTTATGGATGAAGTTTCCTGATGATCTGGCCTAAGCAACCAGTGAAATGCATAGGAATAGCTTATCCCATCAACAATAAATTTCAAGTGTTTTTTTGTCAAGAATAAAAACTGGGAATTAAGCACGAATAGCAAAATCTTTTGAAATTAAAATTTTGTATTCCCAAAAATTGAAATTACTTTTTGATAATTTTATTCACATAAATATAAAAAAATTAAATTTTATGAATTCTTAAAATCAAAAAACAGTTTATTTCAATGTAAATATGTATTTTTTATTATTTATTTTGCTGTCACTTACAAATACTTAACATGTTTTTGATTTTAACAAACTGGACCGCAACAGAACAGAAAAACTAATCAATTTCATAGGTTTTTTAATAACAAAAACAAGTCAGCTGATTCGTAACAGAACAGAAAGTAAAGACTAATTCTGCCTTTACTTGTTTGTTAGTTGAAGGATTAGTTGTTGTTTTATTAGCAATGCTTGCTTGTTCAGAAGTACTGGCTTCGTAATTGATGTTGTTATTATTTTTATTTGTTTTTTTTTCTCGTTTATTGAAGGCAAAGATATAAGTAAGAACTACAATAAACAATAGTTAATAATATAAGGATTAGAATATACAGTGGCTCTTATTAGGGCTCTCCAGTATTGTTACCATAATAATATTTGTTTAAGATTTACAAATTAAACGTATATAATTTACTTTTTGCAATGAAAAATGGTAAAAAAACATTGCTTATTTAATTATGAGGGTGTTTTGTCAAGGGTTTAATTTTAATTTGTTGTTTTAGCATTGTTGTTATTTGTTTAAGTAGTCGAAATGTTTGCAGATGGTAAACTATTTAAATTATTAATATTGGGTTTTTTTTATTTATAAATTTTTGGAGATTCATTTAAATGACGTTTTGACAATTTGGCAGGAGGAACTATCTGCCATCCATGATGATTAGCAATGAAAATTAAATTTAATTCTTAAGGCTCAGTTAGCCGAGAGTAACAGTATCGTTGCAAATCAGCTGTTTCATTTTGTTGTATGTAAAGCAATTAGAACGATTACAGTTAGCAGTAAGATGTTACGTCTCAATCTGTAAGACATAGATTGGTCTTACTTTTTTACGGTAAGGTTACTGTTACTGTTACTCCCGGCTAACTGAGCCTTTAATATTGTTCTTAATACAAGACAATTGAATTTTTTTTTCTTTTTTTTTTTAATTATTACTTTACACTCAAAGCTTAAACGAATTTTTGTACGTGCGTACGAGACCGTAGTCAAACACAGACCGTGATTTGAAAACTGATGTTAAAAGTTGTCTAGAATAGAATCGCCCATATGTTAAGTTTTCTGTATATGAGAGATACAGTAAAGTTAAAATTCAGAAGAATGCCATATTTGACTGTGCCAAATCTTTGATTCTCTCCACTAAAAATTCGAAATTTTTTCACAGTTGACGTTATATGGGAACAGTGATGAACAGGAAAAACCTAACATATTGTCGGCATATGTTAGGAAAAACCTTACATATGCAAACCTGCCAACTCCGTTTCACCACATTTTACAGGAGAGACAAAAAACTTTTTATGTTTTCTAGGTATGTGCTGCTTGAAAAGAAAACTAAAAATATATTTGGTTTAACACACTTCAAGACTCAAACTGAAGAAAACTACATGCTGGTCGACGAGGCGCATCTTTCTCTACCACACGGCATCTAAATCTCAATTTACTTAAAAAGTGGATTTAGCAGGTTTGAATATTAACTGCCTGTTTTTAAAAAACGAAAATTTCTTTTTGTTTTCAATATAATTTCTCACTCACTCACTTGCTTACGTTTTCTAAAAACAGGCAGTAAGCCGATGATATGCCATCGCTTGTTTTTCTTGTGTGACCTTTGAAAGCAGAACCAATATATTTTTCCTTTTTAGAACTTTTTATTAATTTTGGAGTCGATTTGTTAACTCATATTTTTTCGCGTATTTTACCCTTTGTAGCATTTGCTTGTATAATTTAGTAAATACAGTATTTTCGCAATTTTATTTTGAGTTTAAAGCAGTGTTAATAAACACTAAATATCGTTTTTTAATGTTCGGTTCGGTAGATTTGTGGGAAACACAAACGCTAATAGTGTTTGTGTAGAAAATCATTAAAAAAATAACGTTTCCCTGTTAGTCATCTTTCGAACACAAAAATATTACTGTTTTTATCAAACTCAACGAAAGATGTGAACATTTAATTCCGTTCGGGTTTTTTTGGAAATCCACAAACTTCAATGTGTTCGGTTCGGCTCGTGAATGTTTGTCCCTTTTGGCTGGTAAAAAAAAATTTTTTTACAAAAACAAAATACACACACGAAAAAAACATTATAGAACATTAAAATATAATGTTTGTCTACAGTATCACTACAATTGTTCTGTTTTTTAACGAAGAACCGAACATTATAGAACATTATATAATGAACATTATATAATGTTCGGTTCTTTCTTGAAAATAGTTACGAACGGTATTAAGGGTTGTGTATGTCTACACAATCACTAAAAAAATAGATATCGTTCCTGGGTGTGCGAGCCGAACGTTAAATAATGTACTGTTTATTTTCGAACATTGGTTTAAAGTGCATATTCCAATTTTATAAAGCATATTTTGATACTTGTTGAATTATTTTTAAAATGATTACAAGTGTTTTTGATTTTGTCTTTTAAATTTATTTCCATAAACTTGTTTATTATAGGAAATATTATTAATTTGTTGCATGTTTTGCTTGCAAATAAGCCATTTTTATATTAAAGGGCATAATTTTAACAACTTTTTGAGCATATTTTCAAGCTTTTACTGCATATTTAGTGGGCATAAAACACTTTTCTAGCGCATATTTTCAGTTTTTCTAGAAACTTATGTGACCCAGCCAAATTTGATGACAGTTTTAATATTCCTTTCTCTTATTTTTTGACTAGCGTTTCGATTTGCGTTATTTATTCCTATTTAACACTAAAAGGTTAATAACTTTATTTCAAAAATCTTTGATTCCACCTGATTATTTTCAGTTGTCGTACAAATTTACATACATATTTTAGAAATGCTCAAATAGAAAAAATTGGTTTTATGTTTTTTTTTTCCAAACTTTGCCACGCATTGCAATTTTAGCTTAAGTAATATAAATCACAAGTGTATCCTCCTGAGAATTGCAAATAAACTCAAACAAAAATGTTTTAAAATGACAATCTAACAAGACAGGTCGGCACAGCAGTAGGCATTTTTTTTATTATCGTTGTCTATTTGCAGAATGTTAACATTTTACAAAACTTGATGGCCATAGAAATTGAGATTATACGTGTGTTAGCAGTAAAAAAATTAAAGAAAAAAGTGAAATACACTCAAAACGATAAGCACGTACATAGATGAGATGAGATGTTCATGATGAAGTGGAAGAAGTGATGGTAATAATGCAACAGCGTGTGTCACTGATGACAGTTATGATTGTGGCAATAAGATTGTATTTTGTAAATTGTTTAAAACAACAAAGTGTTATTGTCTATTGAACATTATTTTACTTATTTTTTTTTTATAATTTTTTTTTATGAGAGACGTTTAAAGAAAAGTGTTCGCATTAAAGAAAAACCAAATACATACATTTAAACAATTACACTGGTTTGCAGAAAACAAAAGATTTTCGAGCCATTAAACAAAAATATGTTGAATATACAGAGTTTAATGCGCTTTAACCAAATACATTTTTAGTCAAATCTAAATGTATCGGGCTCAAATTTTTTTTTGATGAGCTTGACTTATATTTCGCCCGATATAAGGCGGTTGTGCTAATAAATTCCGTCATTGTTCAAAATACCAAAAAATTATTAGGAGTAAAATTTCCTCTTATAAGGCTCTGTTTTTGAGATTTCAGTTAAACTAGATTTAATTATTCTGAAAACAGATTTGTGCCGCCATTACCAAGTTTGTAAACAAAATTTTGACGAAACAGGTTAGTTTTGCTTATAATGTTGGTGTTTAATAAAATAATAAAAAAATTAAACTAACTAAACTAAACTTAATCCACATCTCAAAAATCTGGCTAAAGTCATGCTAATAACATTTTATTATCGGGTCTGTTCTAAAAATCACGTGATTTTAAATCACGCGCCTTTCAAATCACTTGTGTGATTTTGTGGTGTTCTGAAAGTCATACCGTTTTTGTGTTTCTCGGTGTGTTTCCGGCAATTGAAAATAACTCCGAAACACTAAAAAACGGAACACCAAAGTATCCTATGATTTTAAAAGGCACATGCGATTTCATATCACGTGATCTGAGTTGTAAATTGAAATTTTTGATTTTTTTGCCGCAAAAAAGTTTAAGCGACAAAAACAAAATTTTACATGAGAAGATTTATTTGATTTTATTTCATAAAAAATTTGTATGAAGGTTGTCTGTCGGTTAAGATTAAATTGTTTTTGCTATAAAATCGTAACAGTACCTTATGTGACCATGACATTTTAGGAGATGATGCAAGTGTTGCCAATAAAGTCATTTATTAAAAAAAAAACCAAAATTTAAAATGATTCGCTCAAGCTTTTTTTGTTGATTTTATTCATTTTAACCGAAACGGTTAAAAAAAAACAAATGTGATTTTATTGAACTGTTGGTTTTTAATTGAAATTTTTGATATTTTTTAAATTAGGCTTATGTTTATCAAATTAAATTTTCATTTGTTATATGTCCACATATAACAAAAAGAAAAATGTAAGTGCCGGGCGCAAGGATTTTCTCCTCCATCGTATAACAAAAACCGGCTTCGCTAACTAAATGTTCTCTGTATAGCCGGCCTTCCGCCGGGCGCAAGGATTTTCTCCTCTGTGGTATAGCAAAAAACCGGCTTAGCTAACTAAAGCTTCTCTGTATAGCCGGCCTTCCGCCGGGCGCAAGGATTTTCTCCTCTGTGGTATAACAAAAACCGGCTTAGCTAACTAAAGCTTCTATGCGTAGTCGGCCTTCGTTCGGAAACAAGGCAGATTTTAGAAGCTTTACTTAGCGAAATCGGTAATTGTTATACCATAAAGGAGAAAATCCTTTCGCACGGCCGAAGGCCGGCTATACAGAGAACATTTAGTTAGCGAAGCCGGTTTTTGTTATACGGTGGAGGAAGGTCGTATATGCAGAGAGGCTTTAGTTAGCGAAGCCGGTTTTTGTTATACCATAGAGGAGAAAATCCACGCGCCCGGCCGAAGGCCGGCTATACAGAGAAGCTTTAACTAGCGAAGCCGGTGTTTGTTATACCATAGAGGAGAAAATCCTTGCGCCCGGCCGAATTTTACACAATTAAATCCAAAAATGTATAACGGTAATCTAAAATACCTTTAGGAAACATTCGCTTTACAATTTTTATGGACATTATGTCGCACCATAAAAGGACATAATGTCCATGGACATTATTAGACTATATTGATGGACATTTTGTCGCATCGCTGAGCGACATAGTGTCCATGGACTTAATGTCGTTCTTTGGTGCGAAATAATGTCCATGGACATTATGTCCGTGGACACTACGACATGTCACCTGTATTAGCATAATAGCCTTATTTCGAGCGAAATAATAATAAAGCCCATTAACCCATTATTGGCCGGTAACCGAAAACGTGAACCAATTTCGTTGAAACTTTTCTCGTATAATTTTTTGGTCTAACTAAAATACATTTTAAGTTTCAAGAAAATGGACCGATTGGTTTCTTAGATATGAGTTGGTAAGTTTACTTACCAGTGGGCCGATATGTTAAGAATTTTTGGTATAATACAATAATCCAACCTCGCAGATCTAAAAGCGATAAAAAGGAATTTCCCCGTTTTTCAAGTCGATTTAAGTAAGAAATCAACCCACCTAAAGATAATTGACAATCAGGTGGCGTTATTACGCCACCTGATTCAAACACATAGTCTCGGTGAGCTCTGGTTTTAACAAGATTGCGCTACGAGTCACCAACCATAGCGTATCAAAATAAGTGATATGCTCTTGTTCACGATTCTATTAAATCTTGCCTAATTTGCTATATGTTTCTGCCCAATGGTAAGTAAAATTTCCACAAGGATAGTTGAGGTTATTTCAAACTTTTAGTAGAAGTAAATTAAATTTCATTAGGTACATAAAAAATGTAGCCAAAATGAGGGTTTAGAAACAGTAAGTACAAAACAAATTTAATTTTTTATATCATTTTTGTATTTGATTCAAAATATGGTATTTTTTGGAGCTTAGCGAAAATCCTTCCTAAACGCGAAAGGATAACAAAAAATAAATATCCTTCAAATAGTTTTCTTCAAAGACATTAAGTTAAAGTTTAAACCAAACGAAAGTTAGATATTTTTATACGATAGGATTTATACTTGACTAAAGAGCTGGTAAGTAAAATTACCGGCTGGGCAATAATGGGTTAAAAAAATTTAGCCCGATATTAAAAAAAAAAAAAAGGGATTTGAATTTAGAGCTTTAAAGTCTTAATGTTCCATATATTTTTATTTAAAGGCGACTTTTGCTGATGACCAGTGTTATTATACTTCATACATATATTTCTTTATAGCTAATAGAAAATTTTCTAAAAAAAAAATAAAAAAATTTAATTAAGCAGATAAGTTGAAATCCTTGCATAATTGCAGAAACAATAACAACTTTCTACTATAACTTTGATTTTTTAAATATAGAAATAAAACTATTCCTCTAATGGTATTTGATTTGATTGCATTGAAATTGCATGTTTTTATAAAAATAAAATTTTAAATTCGTTTTAAATTATTATCAAATTGAAAAAGATTTGCAATTATCATTTAATATTTCATTACAATAAATGATATTCGTTAGAGCAAAAAAGTGAGTAAAATAATGACATGTATGTAAATCAAAGATTGAAAATAGCTAAAAAAAATTAACATATTTTCAAAAAAAAAAGGTAAAATAACTTTAAAAGGAATAAAAAATTCATGTCGCTTAAATAAAAACAAGTAAGAAAGGATAAGTCGGTCGTGAATATTTATCCTTAAATTAATATTTACGTTTGTGTTCCTTTTGTCATTGAGTTTAGGTACAAAAACTTTTCAAAGATTTATTTAATGTTAAAGTAATTATCGGGAATGGTTCCCGTATGGAAGCTATGGAATGTTTTAGGGGTTTTCGAAATTTATGGGAGTTTACATTTTCTAGAAAGCTACCTAAAGATAGAACTTAAAGTTAAAAAAATAACAAAGTACAGTGGTATCCCGGTTTTACGAATTATATATTGTCAGGCCCTTTCGTTATATCGAAAAATTCGTTAAATCCCGAAGTTTTTTTTAATAATTTTTTAATAATAAAACAATAATATTTTAATAAAACAAAGTAAATTCGTTTATTTCCATTCATAACACAAACAAAAAATAAATACTTCATATCATTTGCAATTAAATGAGGGCTTTTGCTTTAAATATAGGATTACTAATAGGAAAGTTCGCCTTCCTCTTGTTTTGAAACCAATTATACAATTCTGTTTCCATTCTTGGAAACTCACCTGTTTTTAAGGCCCTTCTTTTCTTTGATCCGAAATGAGTCTTTTCCATTTCGCTCTAAAGTTTCCGTTTTGATTTAATAATTGTGCATATTGATGACTTTGACAGCAGATATTTATTAGATAAAGCACTTAGTCGCAGGCCCTTTTCACAGTCGTCAATAATGTTTAATTTTTCTTTAAGAATTAAAAGTTTTCTTTGGGGCATTTTGATGTAAATTGTACAAAAACTTCACAAAAATTACGTAAAATTTTAAACAGAAAACAAACATTTGTTTTGTAAACAAAAGTAAAAATGACTTTGGAACGTTAAAAATTTTTATTTTGGCGAGCAAGTATTTTCTTTGCTTTCTTTGTAAGAAAAGAAAAGAAAATACTTCTCGAAACTCGTTGTTTTCAGTAAAATCGCTATTAAAATATGGTTAAAATGTATACAAAAAAAAAAAAAAAGAGAATGGATGCAAATATGTTTGCATTCACTATATTTTGTTTTTTTTTTAATTATTTTGTATAAATTCGTTATATAGAGTACAAAAATTTGCTGTTTGTTCGTAATATAAGGTACTCAATGGAAAAAATATGACCGTACGTTAAATCGCGAATTCGTTAAACTGAGTATTCGTTAAACCGGGATACCACTGTATTTCATTTTATTACAATTTTATTTTTGATAGATAAATACATCGTTAGCTCATTATTGGTTTCACCTACCAACCATTAAAAAAATGCGTTAGGTATAACTTATTTTCCAGTGTAAAAACCTTAGCCGTATTAGGCTGCCATGGCAGCTACACATCAGTTGTTAAAATTGTCTGTTGTTAAAATTGGAAGATCGCTAAGAGATTAATGTTGATTAAAGAAATTAGTTTGATAACAGGGAAACCAGCCGCCTGGAAGAACTTAATGTTCTGGATTAATTAATTATAGTTAAAAAACCGCGTGGTGACTACGATTTTAACACAAATAACTGAAAAATACTATAGAGGCGTTGGCCCTGGTGCTAATTTCGCTCTAAAAATGTCTGATTTACAAAGAGTCTTTTCTGTGAGGTACATATATATGGCACTGGTTCCTCTAAAGAGGGTCAACTCAAAATTTACAAATTTCCCTTTACATGAAATTTGTTGTTCATTTATACAGTGGTGTCATTTCATAAATATAGAAACAAAACGAAATATAATAGCACAATAAACTTACTTAAAAAAACTAAAAAGCAGTGTTCGAAAATAAACACTAAATATCGTTTCTTAATGTTCAGTTCGGTAGATTTGTGGAAAACACAAACGCTAATAGTGTTTGTGTAGAAAATCAATAAAAAAAAATAACGTTTCCCTGTTAGTCATCTTTCGAACACAAAAATATTACTGTTTTTATCAAACTCAACAAAAGATGTGAACATTTAATTCCGTTCGGTTTTTTTTTGAAAATCCATAACTTCAATGTGTTCGGTTCGGCTCGTTCATGTTCGCCCCTTTTGGCTGGTAAAAAAAAACCAAACATTTTTTACAAAAACAAAATACACACACGAAAAAAACATTAAAGAACATTAAAATATAATGTTTGTCTACAGTATCACTACAATTGTTCTGTTTTTTTAACGAAGAACCGTACATTATATAATGTTCGGTTCTTTCTTGAAAATAGTTACGAACGGTATTAAGGGTTGTGTATGTCTACACAATCACTAAAAAAATAGAAATCGTTCTTGGGTGTGCGAGCCGAACGTTAAATAATGTACTGTTTATTTTCGAACACTGTTAATAAGACACAACACAAAATAGAATAACCAGTGTTGCCAGTGAAATTTCGAGAAAGATACATTTTAGTTTCCAAAAAGATACACTTTTTTCCAAAAAGATACATTAAAAAAAAAAAAAAACAATTTAAGTCAAATTTCAACGTTTAACATTTATTAACATTAAATTTTTATTTCATTCTTTCGCTTAGCTTTTACGCTGATATGCCATACCAAAGCAAGAGCATCAACGTTGTGTCACGAACAGTAGTGATAGCTTTTTTGTTTAATAAATCCCAGAAATTATAAATGAAAATAGCGATAAAAACGTTAGATTGACCAAAAAATAGCTAAATTGCCATTATTAATTATCAATAGCAACAAACTTTACTATTAAATAAGCTGTCAAAATCGGGTTTTACAATTGCAAAGCGTGCCTTAAGAAAATCTTTGATAATTTTCAGAGTACAAAAACAACAATGTTACACTTTGTTTATCATTCGTCAAACCATCATCGAATGAACCTTTTACGACTCTGGGTGCGTTCGTAAATGCATCACTGCGCTGCATCAGTGATTTCAAATCGTTATATATTTATCAGTGAAGTTAATGTGAACCAAAAAATTCTGAAATACTCCACAAAAATAATAGACATACAATAAAAAAAATTATAATTATTTTTTATCGGCTTTACAAAAAGTTTGCTTTTCTGATGCAGCGCAGTGATGCATTTACGAACGCACCCTCTCTGTATAAATCATATTTTCAACAATTATACGGCGAGCATTTCACGATTTGTAAGAGAATATCTTCATGAGTCGCAAACGATTCTTGACATGAAAATCTCGTTAGATTATCTTTACCCACGTCTTAAACGATTCCATTAAAAAATTGTTTAATTGTTAAAAAAAAACTAAATTTTTAGTTGTCCGATTTTTTCGAAACGATAAAGACGATTTTTTTTATTTTTTCTCAGGAAACTGAAGATTTTCTCACAAATTTATCTGGCAGCTCTGATGATATCATATAAATTCATTTTTATATTTATTTAGGTCATAAATATTAGAAATGTAATTAAAAAAAAAAAAAATAAGCCAACATTAAAATAAATTATATGTAATTATCTTTGGATGTTATCGAAACAAATTCATTTTTGTAAAAATTAATATACGAGTTAAGTATTAACGACTTAAGATTATATCAAAAAGTTCTTATAAATTTCTGAAAATAAAAGATGTTCATATTTCCTCCGAACAACTACGCACTACTTGTATTCCTTGATTTAGGTGAATCGTATATTGAAGCTCCTTAATGTTTTCTTTCACCATTATGAACAGCGTTACCGTTGTGATACTAAAGTATCAATTTGACCCTTTTTCGACGGTGTTGATACCTTTTATGACCCTTTTTTTAATTATACTTTTGTATCATTATCACCGATTTTGTGACACTTTTTGACCCTTTTTTGGAAATAGCCCTCACATTTTGTTTTTTGTCAACACTGCGGAACAGAAGTGCTAATCAAATGTTTTCGAAATAAGCATTGCTTGATATGGAACAGACTCAAAGTATACACTTACAATTCCACACGCAGAGAAAAAACATGGTTACTGAGTGGTCACTACGGCCATTTTTATTCATATTTGCCTTATATGTTTACCCTAATAATTTTATTATAGTCCTTATATAACTTGAAAAAATATTTTTTGTCCTTAACATTTTTAAAACCACTATAATAATATTATATGGTGTTTTACACCTAAAAAGTTACTCTGATCTTGCTAAACATATTAAATTATGTGAAATGTTGGCTACTATAATAAATATATTTTCAACTATACATTTAAAATCATAATACTAGTTGCACACATAAGGTATGTTTAATACCATAATTGTTGTTTGCTTTAAAATACATTTTCTAAATGAGCAAACATCTATTGTTAAAACCAACAGTGTGTGTTTAAAAAAATTTCTTCCGTCTGCGAGCATCAGTTAATCGGCAAACATGAATGATTACAAAATAATTAAGAAGTTTAACAAAATAAATTAGTTTATTGAAACAGGTATGTTTTTTATTTAAAATTATAATCAAGTATAAATATGCAATAACGTTGCTTTTCTAACAGCCAAGAAACCCTACAACATTGAAGCCGTCTTGGAAATTATTTCAATTGCTGTTCCAGAGTGTATTAAAATGGTGGATTTTAAAATAGAAAAAAGTAAGTTTGTCTTTACTTTATTTTTACAAGTGCTAAATTTTAGTATTTAATGTTATTTTTTTAATATATGTTTATACTTTATATGTATTTGAATTATATATGTGTTTTTAATAAAAAAATATATTCTTGATATTAAATATTTTATTGGTTTTATTGTGACAACCATATAACATGTTAAAAAAGACATGTTGCATGGTGTTAGGAAATATAGAAACATGGTTTGAATAATCGTTTGCGTTTTTCTTCTGAACATAATAATATGTTTGAGACAATAATTAGCTATAACATTATGTCTCAACATATATTGTTACTTAAGACGTGTTTGACACAATCATAACCACAAACATTAATGATGGTTTGCGATTCTGATTGTATCAACCATGTTTTTTCTTTGCGTGAATGCTTTCTTCTCCTTGATTTTTGATAGTAAAGTACAATTTCCCTAAAAGCAAACATAACTCATATAAATATTTGTTATTTTTTACGGTGGTTTCTTTTAAAAACAAAAATTTGACATTTTATTAAAAAAATGCAATTTGGTGTTTTGCTCTCTTAAACAGTTATTCAAAAAAATTCGCCCTTAATAATGGCAAAAGGTATTGAACTTTTCGCCCCCTTTTAAATCGACAGTGTTGAGAGTGCCCTAACAGGAATGAAAACAAGAGGTAAAAATTGCTCAATTAGCGGAAATTCCCAAATATTTGGTAAAAGTGGTATGATTGCAAAGACTTATATTTATTAAAAATCGTAAAAGCTTTAAAAAATCTGACACTTACAGGAAAAAATCGCTTTAATCGAGAAAATGGTTACAATTCGCGAACGATAGCAAAATTTAAAACAAACACTAAAATTTATTTGACATCGCTAAATCGGAAAATTACATAAAAAGTATGAAAAAATTAGCTATAATGATAAAGAATAAACTTTTTGTCAGGTGTTTAAAACAGGACAGAGCATTCCATAAAAAAATTAAGTTTTTTGAGCTCTTCCTACCTGAAATGTTATTTTTTTGTTTGCTTATAAAAAAACTTGGTCTTATTATGTTCATTAAAATAGGAAATACTGCTTATAAAAAACTTGACCCTTTTTTTATTGAAATACCCTTTTTTTGACCCCTTTTTCTGGAAAATCCCCTTTTTGTGACCCTTTTCGAAAATTTCCAACGGTAACCCTGATTATGAAAGCTGCTACTGTATAAGTATTGAATCGGTAACGATGATCAGTCTTAGTAAGTTTTAGTACATTTTGGACACAGATTCAAAAGATACGAAACATGTCAGGATTATACATGGTACGTGAAGCCATCAAAAGATACGAAAAATGTATCTTTCGTATCCTAATGGCAACACTGAGAACAACATCAAAGTAAGGCCTGAAACAGAATAAATTAGATGTAGTAGTAGCTGAAACTGACGAATGCTCTGCAGCGTAACAAAGTTCAAAATGTCGAATTTTGTGCTGCAACTTCAATTGCAACGACTACTACAACTACGTATTCTGTTGACACTACTTTGAAACTGTCGTACTTTTGACATCTTGCAGCGCTTTTCGTAACGTTGTACTAAAGCGACTATTCTGTTCCCCATTTAAACCGTTGTGACACAAAAACTATCACAACTTAAAATATTTCTCTTTAGTTAAAAAACAAAACTAATATGAATTCAGCTTACATTTGGGGACAATTCAAAATATATCTCTTTAGTTGATTCTGGAGAGTGATAAAACTGTATTTTTTTGGCGAAAGAATAGAAAAAGTGATGTAAGATTTTTACAGTGGGTAGATATGACCACTGTACATCGATTTCTTGAAAAAGTGAAAATTGAAAAATTTTGAGTTGACTCTCTTTAGAGGAACCAGTGCGATATATGTACTACCACTCCTTAAGAAAAGTGTTAGCAGATATTCCAGGTACTCATGATAGATTTTTCACTTCTGTAGGAGTCAGTATTGGTATGTATTTAGGATAATTTGAATAATTCTGTACCCCCATTAAAAAAGTCAAATTAGAGAAGAAAAACTTGCCGACAGCTAAAAGTAGACTTTAACCGGCCTTATTGAAAGTGTTCCATTATTAAAACTTACCTTTAACCAAAAGTGAGCGATAAAGTAGATTAAGGTTCATCCTACCTGATAGGTTAAGGTAAAGTTGTAATAATGGAACACTTTTTATACGGCCGATAAAATCCTACCTAACGGTTCTAAGTCCGATATATATTTGGAATACCCCCTTTCTTATTCCAAAACCAGTTTCATGAAATTGCTTATTATTTCTGGGATATTAAGCATTAATTTCGCTCCATATCAACTATTTTTAAGTTTATTAAGTTTGTTTTGTCTCTAGACGCCACTGCTTGGCGAATTCTGCTAATTCCTCGGTAACCTTCCACGATAAATTCAAATATTCGTATTTAATTACACAGGCTTTTATGTTATTAAAATCGGTGATAATATTCTTAATGTTGCTTTAGCTTTATCAATCATGTCATCCACATCCATCTCAATACCATCGGCTGAAACCAAGCAGCCGGAGTAGCAAACCGGGTCTACCAAAGGCATGTTCTGTAAATCACAAGATTTCAAATGACTTGTGATTTTGAAATCACAATTGTGATTAATGGATGTTTTGAAACCCACAAAAGTGTTAACTTAGTTAAAAATGGTGGAAACAAATAAGAAAGTAATTTTAAATTGGCGGCCACTTAGGCTGAAAAAAGCTTTTTTTCCAGAACACCTTTTTGTGATTTCAAATCACTTTCACAAAAAGTGTAAAGAAGATTTGGGGAATTTAAAATGTAGCAGTACACAATTGAACGATCCATTGTTTTGACTCAGCGTGAACGAATTATTTCGCACAAGTGACAAATTTTTTCCATCTCCTCAAATGCTCACAATTTTAATTCAAACAACATGTAAAACAAAATTGCACTTGCCGATGAATCAAAAGATTTAGATTCTAAAGTTTTTTAAGTGATAAACATTGATGCATGATTATTTTTCTTGTGAGTTTTTTTTGTGTTACTAGTTTAATATAAATATGGGACATTCCACGCAAAATCAGATGGTTTATAAAAAATTTGTTTGTTTTCCCCAATTTTGTAATATTTTTTAGAACACTTGAAAATTTTAAATATGAAATTTTTTTTTTATTTTAGATAATAATTTTTGATTTTTAAAATTTTTAAAAATAGTAGTTATTTGGACCGGACTTTAAAGTTGTTGGGTGGAATGATACACTAATTTGAAAAACATCATTAAAAATTCATAACCAAAATTCTTAATGTAACATCTAAAAACGAAAAGTTTACAAAAAAAATCCAATGAGCACCTTATTATGAAAGTTATGAACAAAAAACTAAAAAAGGAGTTATAAACAAAATGTCAACATTTTCCAGGAAAGCCCTTTAAAACTGTACTAAAAAATATCAAAAAATGGGGAAATAAAAAAACATTTTGGGGGACTAAAAATCGCAAATTCAGGATATGGTATTAAATAAAACTGGGAACCCTGCTTTTGACTTAGTTATGGGTGACCTTAAAAATGTCAGGGGCCAAATAACGGCATTTGATATCGATCGAAATTTCCATTCAAATTGTATTGTAATTTCGATCGATATCGAATGCGGTAATTTGGCCCCAGGTTAATGGAAGATTCGCCCTCCGTGCAATTGAGCCATTCGATTGAAACTTTAATTTACATATTTAAGCGTTAAGATGACCGAATCGGATTTGCGGGAACATTAGAATTTAATTTAATGTATATAAAATCGTTTGTTTTAAAACCAAATATATAACACCTTTTTCGATTTAACGCTTGATTTTAAAATTGTCAATTCAATGAACGTAAAATATTTTTCAAAACGTCAATCAATATGACATGGCTTTATGGTTTATGGCGGTTTAGTTTAATTAATTTTGATTTGTTTTCAACAACTACAAAAAGCTACCATCATTTAGCCAATAATAAAATTTTCCCCGTCTCATTTAAATTACTCATATAATAACTATTGTAATATTTAGTATAAAATATTTTTTGAACTGTTTTTATGGGATTTTTGTTGGTTTTTAAATTTCCAATGTGACCATAATGGTTATTTAATTTTTATTTTCTATTCGATACAAGATGATATCTTGTAAACTTATGCCATTCGTTCAGACAAACATACCTGTTACATCTTGTTGTTTGTGTTGCTGTTGTTGTAGTGGTCCATTGCTCTCAACGTCATGTTGCAGTTGTAATGTTGATTTCAATTGCTGCTGCTGTGGCTGATGCTGTTGTTGTTGTTGTTGGGGTTGTGTGGCCTCCGCATAATGTATCCATGAATTGCTGCTACTAAATGCAACCAATATGAGGCATAAAAACCACAGCCATTGTATCGTAACAAAATTCAATTTGTTGCGATCGGTAATCATTGCTGTCAGGGGATCTGTAAATATACAAGTTCACAAAATTGTTACATTTAAAATTTGTTTTTTGTTTATTTATTTTATTTCGCGCATTTATGTTTATATTAGCCGAAATTGGAAACAAAGTGTTAATAAACCAATACAATTTTTATGGATAATTTGCAATAATAATGGTAGATCTGTAATAATTTGCACATTTTTGTCATAGATAGGGGTAGTGCACTCATTTTGCAGTTTCAACTCACACTTAGTGATAGTGCAAAATTATTGCAATCAATTTTTTGATGTTGAGTGATGAGTTGAAAATTTGCAGCCTCACTAGTGATGTTAAAAAATTTTGCACTCAAAAAAAATTAGCTTGATTTAAAAAAAAAGCAATCATCAGTTAATTGCAACTTTTTTGTTCTCTACTCATTTGAGTGCAACTAAAAATTTTGCATTAAATTTCAAGTTTAAATTGACTTGAGTTTATTTTTGTGCACAAATTTAAAACTTATTACTAAACTTCATAAAAAAAACAAAGAAATAAACAGTAATTCAAAAACCATAGAGGACAATAAAAAAAAAATATTAAAAATTGTTTGCTTTAAGCAAAACAAGCATTTCAAAATTATTATCACTTAATTTATTTCCTCGAGGAGCGTCTACCATAAGCGCTTTACTGGGGCAGGGGACGGCAAAGACGTATTATATTTAAAAAAAATTTGCTTATCTTTTTTCAAGTCCACGTCCATATTATGAAACATATG
The DNA here is from genome assembly GCA_930367215.1 of Pollenia angustigena. Taxonomy (NCBI): domain Eukaryota; kingdom Metazoa; phylum Arthropoda; class Insecta; order Diptera; family Polleniidae; genus Pollenia; species Pollenia angustigena. Next base: position 177,552,020 of record OV884057.1, on the reverse strand, counting down.
ATGCAAAAAATTTGAGTTTGAGGGTGAAAGGGGAAAGACAAAAGGAAAGTTTTTTGTTTACTCTGCAAACATTTTTTTGAGTTTGTTATTGAAAGGAAGAAAAAACAAGGTATACACAATACTTAAATACCACGAAACAATGTTTCCTTGCATGGAAACAAATGCAGTTTCAAAGAGAATTGAGTAAAGTTTCTGCAAAAAATATTTGATTGTATGGACGCTACAATTTTTTTTCATCTTATTTTTCGATATCAACTTAAAACCTAAGATTAGTAGAATTTGTTGTTGCTAAATTTTTTCATCCGAATAAAATAATTATATATATAATTTATGATTATTATCATATAGGATTTTTTTGTTGTTGTTTGAAGTTTTGCTCAAAATAATAATGAAAGTAACTATACTAAGTAGTAAACATTTGTATTTTACGAATTTGTCTTCAAGATTTTCATGACCACTAATTTTTGAAAGATTAGTGAACGTATGTTTATATGCAGCTTTTTTTGATTGCAAGTTCAAATTTTGCACTAATTGAATTGAGTGCATACTTTTTGCACTCAATCTGCGTTTAGTGATAGTAAAAAAAATTTGCAATATCACTAATTTTTTTTAGTGGTAGTTAAATAAATAGCAATCATCACTAAAGCTGATAAAAAAGAGTGCAAACTAATATTTTTGCAGTTTTATTTAGTGATAGTGCACTGCTAATTTAAATCAATATTTAGTGCACTACCCCCAACTATGATTTTTGTAATACAAGTATTACAAACATTTTATGTGAAAAAAAAAACTTTGTATTTAAAGGGAAAACTAAGAATAAAAACAATTAAAACAGAGTTAATATGATTTCTTGCGTAAGTATTTTCGATACAATCCTAGCCAAAAAAAATGGTTCTCTTCTCGCAAGTCCTTACTATTTCTGTAAAGCATGTCAATCTAAAATTCACAAAATATAAAAACAACGTCAAAGCTTACTTCATAAAGTAGGTTTCCTAATTTTTCCGACTTTTTCCAATTCTGGAAGCTTGCAAAATTAAAAAAAAAAAAAAAAGACTAAAGTCGAACTGAATTCGCTCACCTGTCGTTTTGCTCTTAAATTTTAGTGTTCGCCGCAAAATCTTCAATAAAGTATTGAAAAGCTCATATGATATGGTCGCTATCGTGTAAAAATCCTTATTTGTATGGGAGCTAGGTGAAATACTGGGTAAATTTTGTTGATTTTTAAAACCAAACAAACCTCATATCGTCGCTGTTTTTACTAACTGACCTAACTAATAGTTATTAAATTGTACAGGAAAGCACTTTTAATATTTTTTGACTTAAATGTTGTCATTTCCTAGCCAAAATACAAAAGGAATTGGGTTTATGCATTATTTGCTCTGTGAAGAAAAGACCCAGGTGCAATAAGTCCCAGTGCAATAACTCCCAATGAAATAAATCCCAAAATAAATGAAAAAAGTCACAAACTGGAACAAAGAAATAAATCCCAAAAAAATTAAATAATTTTCAAGTCTAAAATGAAACAAAGCCCAACTTTTGGGAGTTGTTTCATTATGAAATAACTCCTAAGCACATTAATGAAATAACTTCCAAAAACAGTCCAGCGAAAAGAAATGAAATAAGGCAAAACAAAAAAAAATTAAAGAGCTCCCAAAGAAATATAGTATATATTCGTTTTACTTGAATATTTACATATCAGGTTACCAAAAAACTAACAATGAGTCCTCGACATTTTGGCAACAAATGGGGCATTTTATTGTATCCTGACCTCTTGTAATGACAGCTGCTTGCAGTTTAAGCACGCCGCTATTGAAAGTTTTTAGGTGCTTGCATGGTAAAAAGAGAGTATTTGATTCACTTCCCATACATATGGCACAATCGTTTGTACAAGGATTATCTCCTCTATGGTATAACAAACACCGGCTTCGCTGACGAAAGCTTCTTTGTATATCCATTCTTCAGCCGGTTGCAAGGATTTTCTTCGTCACTCTCATCCTTTACCTTTTCAAAATATTCCAAATGTATGAGTAGCAACTGTTTAAACTATCCCGTTATAAATACCGTTTAAAATGTGTGGACCTAGAAGAAAAAGGCTTCAAGGTAAAACATGTAGTAAATATTAAAAATAGAGAAAAAATTCCCCAACCACTTTTTCGAGTGGAGTTTGAACCCGGCGACGTAAAACTTAAAAAAAACGAAACACATCCTATTTACAATTTAAAATATATTCTCTACAGAAGAATAACTATAGAAGAGCCGCACAAAAAAAAATGGACCTGTTCAGTGCTTAAACTGCCAAGAATTTGGCCATACCAAGGCATACTGCTACTTACCCCCTGTCTGCGTAGTATGTGGTGAACTACACGGTACAGTTTCTTGCGATAAGTCTAAAACCGACCCCAACGTAAAAAAATGTAGCAACTGTGTCGGTAATCACACTGCGAATTATAGAGGATGCCCTGTATATAATATCGTCAAGCAGACGGTTGGACCGAAAACAAATACCCCTCAAATGCAGGTTGCAAATCAAGTAAACACAAATGCAATTCAAGCCCCCCAGCCTAGTAATAACAGAACCTCTTACGCTAACGTCCTAAAATCAAACCAACAGCCAATGCAAGGTGCCTCGCCAAGTAATGATGACACTCCGGTTTCTAATTTCAGTCGTTTAGAAAAAACCATGGAAACATTAGTGCAAACAGTAAATAATTTTACGAACACAATGGGTAATATGATGCAGGAAATGCTTAGAATGCAATCGATGTTATTGCAAGCTGTACTTAACAAACCATGAACTGTTTAAAAATTTGTTTTTGGAACGCAAACTGCATCCGCCAACATAAAAATTAATTAGAATACTTTCTTAAAAATAAACAAATTGATGTCATGATGATTTCTGAAACTCATTTGACCTCAAGAAATACGTTTAAAATAAATGGTTATATACTATATGATACCAAGGACCCACGAGATAGAGCTTGTGGAGGTCCTGCCATTTTAATAAAAACCCGAGTCAAACACTACCTAATGTGTGATCATCGTGAAGATTATCTGCAAGCAACGAACATTTGCGTTGAGGAATTAAATAGAAACCTAGTAATTTCATCGTTATACTCTCCGCCTAGATTTTCAATATCGGAGGACCAATATTATAAATATTTTAAATCATTAGGACCGTGTTTCCTAGCCGCTGGCGATTATAACGCTAAACATACCTTCTGGGGGTCCCGACTTATACCGCCAAAGGGTCGTGTTTTATTTAACACAATTTCTAAAATGGCTTTAAATGTGGTAGCGAGCGGACAACCAACATATTGGCCCACTGATCATCAAAAAATACCAGATGTCATCGATTTCGGAGTGGTTAAAAAATTCCCATAGAAACGATTCATGTTGAAGCCTCCCTAGAATTATCTTCCGACCACACACCTACAATTGTTACTATAATGAACCCCAATAGAATTGTACCTCCGACTGGTTACATAGCGACGACAGCTACGCAAATTAATTGGTTAAAATATAAAAAATATCTCAGTACCCATTGCAAAGAAAATATTCCGCTCAGTACACCGGATTATGTAGATCGCTCTATTGACAATTTTGACAGTTTTCTGAAACTAGCTGTTCAACATTCCAGCGATACCCCCAAAAAAATTAAAAATACTAAAATATATTCTTCAGATGTCGAGCGGCTCTTGACTGAAAAAAGGAGAGTTCGAAGAGAGTGGCAACTTTACAGATCCCCGCAACTTAAGATTTTATTAAAAGAGTGCACAAAAAAGCTAAGAAAGTTACTGCAGAATCAGAAAACGGCTTCTCTAGAAAAATATCTTAAGGAACTTGATGCAACTCCACAATCTGACTACTCATTATGGCGTGCAGCTAGAAATCTAAAAAGGCCAGTTATATCTAAGCCACCATTAAGAAACTTGAATGGTAGTTGGGCAAGAAACGATATTGAAAAAGGAAATCTGTTTGTTAGTCACTTGAAATACGTATTTACACCAAATATATTTCACAATATTGCGGTCGAGTTACCACCTGTTGCTGCTAGAGCAGCTATTCCCCTCAGATTTGAGTTAAGAGAAATCGAAAAGGCTATTTGTGACTTAAACACTAAGAAGGCACCTGGTATTGATAAAATCAGTAATAAAATGCTTTTGGAGCTACCTCGCATAGCAAAGAAAATTATTCTTTTTATTTTTAATGCTATTTTACGCCTTGAATACTATCCTCAAAAATGGAAAAAAAAAAAAAATTTTAAACAATTTTAAGAAATTACAAATAATCGAAAATGAAATAACTCCCTCAGCAAAATGAAATAACACCGAAAACCAAAATAAAATGAAATAACTCCCACGTTTATTTTTTTGGGGACTTATTTCATTTGGATTTTATTTCATTATGAAATAACTCCCAGGTAAAAAATTAAGTAACTTCCAAAAAAATTAAATAAAACCGAGAGGGCTGGGAGCTATTTCATAATGAAATTACTCCCACATTTGTATGAAAAATTGTTAGGTCTATAACATCTTTTGTTATGTGAAAAAGAAAAATATTTTTATTTTAAATACTTAACTCAATTTTCCAAAAAAAATTCAGTTAGGTCAGTTAGTAAAAACAGCGACGATATATGGGCGCTTCCAAAGAAGGGTTATTTTATTCTCACGTTATGCCACCAAGCAATAAGCTTGTATTTTAGACCTTTGTTGTTCAAGTTTTTCCTTTCTTTCACTGAATCTAATATACAAATAAATTATTCTTATAGAACTAGAGATGAAACGATACGAGTAAATACAAGTACATATTCGATACTTTAATATACGTATCAAGTATGTTTGTGATCTATACTTAACAACCGAGTACCAAGTAGTATCGTTAAAAAAATACTCGGTATCGGTCAAAAGTAATCGTTTCACTTTGGTTTTGAAATCTATTCAGATTCATCTAACGATGTCAATCCATCCGGCTGGCTAGCTAGTTGTCTGTCCATGTAAACTCGTGCGCGAAGTACAAATCGCAAGTTTAAAGATAATTTGATATTAGGGTAATTCCATGTCAAAACGACCAAGAGTGGGACACGACCCCTACCGATTTTAATAAAATTTGGTGAGAAGGTTCCCTTTATCTTATAAGAATATAAACGAAATAAAATAAAAATTTTTTTTTCCAAAGTTATGTCATATTCAAAATGTCATAATTTCGCCGAATTAGCCGAATGACATTAAAATCATCTTCGTATGTCAAGTAGTTTTCGAAGTATTGTAGAAATAAGCTCAACACATTCGGCTAATTCGGCGAGATTATGACATTTTGAATATGACATAACTTTTGAAAAAAAAAAAAAAATTTAATTTTTTTTCGTTCAAAGGAACCTTCTTACCAAATATCATTAACATCGAAAGGGGTCGTGTCCCACTCTTGGTCGTTTTGACATGGAATTACCGATTAAACAATTTTGTTGCGCTCGAGGCTATTTTTATATTATTTACTTTCAATATTTCAATACCCTTCTACATTTCATTAAAAATTTCAATATTATCGAATTATCTTCTAATTTCACACACAGTTTTGTATAAAAAATTTTAATACCATTAGAAGCCTTAACCATGTAAAATGCTGCATCGATTTAAGATACAAGGATCTTTTGTCGAAATCTTGAAAATCTTGTATTTGTATTTAAAGGTCCAAAGCAATAAATTTTTTGATTTTAAAATTTTTTTAAGAATTTTTTTTATAATATGGAAATTAAAAAATTTAAAATATGCATTCAAATCCTAAATATGCAACAATATGCAAAAACATATCGATGCCATTTTAACGCAAATTTAAAGATTCGAAAATTGGTCGGCATCGTTTTTAGACAGTCGACAAAAACATGCATTTGCATGGAAACCGAATTCCTAGACATCACGAATTCCATCGACATGATTCAATGATTGTTATTATTTAAACCGAATTGATATGTTGAGAAAATCTGCTTTCAGAGACAAGCATCTCTTATCTTAATTAATGAATCAAGTACTTTTTCAAAAAAAAATTACTTCGTTCTTTGCCATGTACCAATAGATACGAACATTTTTAAAAATAAAATGTGGTCCAACCAAATTATCTTAAAATTTTTTTTTTGATAGAAGGATCTATGACAATTATGTGTGAAACAAAATATCGGCCAAATGCTCGCCACGGCTTCGGTGACATACCTTTATCCGATGGTCCATATTTTCAATGCCTCTGAGACATAATTGAGGTTCAATATTGACGTTATTGACGTACACTTAATCTTTTTAATATTTCCAAAGAAAAAAGTCCAACGGCCAATAAACATCGCCACGACATGAGATAACATGGCCATATAATTTCTCGCGCATAAGAGCCACTGTTTCGTTGGATGTGTGGCAAGTGGCACCAGCCTCGTCCAGGTATATATCCTAAATTTCTGGCCACAAGAAATCATCTTGCGAAAACGAACACCATTTATGGTAACTGCTTAAACGACCTCATTTTCTAAGAAGTATGGCCTGCTGACACAGAACGAACTGAGGGTATTTTCACATTTCCTTTAGCCCCGCTTTGCGATCGTGGACACATTTGGTCGATTATGCTGACCATAATCCACGAAATCCATTTTGATTTGAACGCCCATTTTTGTAAAAGTCTTGCTTTAATTCTATGTGAGATAAGGCCATGATGGCTTAATTTTGCCCCCCCCCCCCCCCCTAGATTTTATCCTGGCTACGCCCATGCATTCGTGTATTGTCATCGGGAATATGAAGTCTGCAAAGTTTCATCCATTTGCATTGAGTAAAAGGTGGTCAAAAAAGCATTTTACCAAACAAAAAAATTGCCACCCCCCCAGATTTTATCCTGGCTACGCCCATGTATTCGTGTATTGTCATCGCAAATATGTATGCCTGCAAAGTGTCATCCATTTGCATTGAGTATAAGGCGGTAAAATTAACGTTACAAGATTTGATTTTCCGAAGTGAAGCTAAAGAAAAGTTTTTAAAAAGGTGATAACTAAGGATTTGCCCTTTTACAGAATGTTTACGCCATGCATAACAATATTCTGAAAAAAATATGGCTTTATCTCTCATTTGCGAAAAAAAATATGGCTATATCTCTCATTTCGCAAAATTTTCAATATGACCTTACCTCTCAATGATTGGGCAATAAAGCCATTATGGCTTTATCTCCGATTCAATTGAGCAATAAAGCCATCATGGCCTTTCTCACATGGTTTTAAAGCACCCCCCCAACAAATTCACTTGTACCAGAACCCTGTTAACCTCTTCCCTTTAAATTATATTTTTTAAAAAGTACCTTTAAGCGAATCACCCACTATGTACCTTTCCAACGATTAGTAATGGAAAATTACATCAAACGAATACTTTTTTTAAAGGTTTTAATATGACTACATTATAAATAAAATAAAAATTTAATTTTGTCTTGACCTGAGTAACATGACAGGACCAACCAACCAAGCATGACAACTTCATTAAAAATTTATTACATTATCATACTCGTTCATACAACCGTTCAACCCAACAGAAACAATTTTTCTTATTGTACCATCATACAATGGGAGATTTAACAAAAAACAGACATAAATTTTACATGATTCAAAAATTGCGTTTTTATGTTTGTTTGTAAGCTACATAACGATTTATGTAGATGTCGAAAATTTTTCAAATAATATATAATCAGGGTTCTTTTTAAATTCTAAAATAAACGGACAGACGTTACGACGGAAGTAGGCTGAGGCCTCTAGCGGTATACTCTCTAAGGCAGGGGTATCTTCGTGCTTGAGATAAGTTCTGTGGTTTTGTGAGATGGTCAAAATGGCTGTGTTAAATTGACAGTGAAGACTTAAAATGGAAAGTGAATGAGATGTTAAGGTATCACGGTTGAAGATGGGTGTGCGTTGATTACCCCACGCCTCCATGCGCTTTCGATTAGAACATGACATGACCATAACGCCGGCAGAGCAACGGTATTAATTTGTTCATGTTCTTGTATGTGACAAATACGTGTTGATGTTAATTTTCTGATTGAACACAATTTTTGTTGTTGTGCGTTTGGTTGTATACAGAAAATACATTGTATGGCCAACATCATGGCGCACATGGATGCTAAGACTAATGTTTAGGCAACGATGACAGCACATGAACATGAACAGTCTACACGAGTAGAATTCACGTGCGACATGCTGTTCTTACCAAGTTGATGGATGGTGGAGACGGGTAGTTAAGAAGAGAGTGCGTTGGTTCTGACTTCTCTCTTGAGATGTGCTTTTCGCAGGATAAGGCTCTTGCGCGGTGGAAAGTCATAACGTCCAGTGTCATAGTGTCCATGGACACTGTGACACTTTTGAAAATGTCATAATGTCCGTGGGCATTAAGACACTTTGCAAATGGACATTATGTCATTTTTAAAAATGTCATAAAATCCATAATTACTAAAGACGTTATATACAAAAAGAAGACACGCAGAGAAAAACATGTTTTATTATGGTCACAACCAACAAAACTATTTTTAAAGAAACATATTTAACCATAATATGGTTGTCGGTGACAATGATTTGGTTAAATTAAACATAATATGGTTAACAAATTTTTAAAAATGGCTTTGTTGTTTTTTCTCTGGGTGCATATATTAAATATATAACAGAAACACTTTTGGGCTCAATAATTTTCTCCCCTATGGTGTAACAAATACCGGCATACACGGCCTTCGGCCGGGCGCAAGGATTTTCTACTCTATGGTATAACAAAGACCGGCTTTGCTAACAAGGATGTTCTCCTTTCTGGTATAACAAACACTGGCTTCGCTAACTAAAGCTTCCCTGCATAGCCGGCTTTCGGCCGGGCGCAAGGAATTTCTACTCTATGGTATAACAAAGACCGGCTTCGCTAACTAAAGCCTTTCTACAGATACGGCCTTTAGGTGGGCGCAAGTATTTTTTCATTTATGGTATAACAAGTACCGGTTTCGCTAAGTAAAGTTTCTAAAACCTGCCTTGTTTCCGAATGAAGGCCGATTTCGCAGAGAAGCTTTAGTTAGCGAAGCCAGTATTTGTTATACCATAAAGGAGAAAATCCTTGCGCCCGGCCAAAGGCCGGCTATACAGAGAAGCTTTAGTTAGCGAAGCCGGTACTTGTTTTATCAAAGAGGAGAAAATCGGACACTATGACACTGGACGTTATGAAATGCCAACTCTTGCGCGGGAAGAGTTTTCTTTTGGTGGTGAGCATTTCGGGATCACGTGGTGGCTGTGGTTTATATCCAAAATATGTACCCAAAGGGAGAATCCCATAAAGAAGGCTAATTTTTCATCCTCCAGGGAAAGTTTTGTTTGTTGCGGTTCGGTGCTTTTAAAAAGGCCGAGTGTAAAATTTTGCCGGATTATATACTTAAAATTGCTACCTGTGTGCAGTGTGGCCTGTAGATTTTTCGAAAAAATAGCTACACATGCTTAAAAAAATCCGATTTTTCTTTATATGTTAAAAAAAATTTTCCCTACAAAAAAAAAAGCATTAAAAATAAATTTGGTTCGGATTTGTATAAAGCTTTGACAAAAAATCAATAAAAAAAAACTAAAAAAATAATAATACATCGCACTTGATCAACAAGAGGGCATTAACTCAAAATCTTAATTTCTTCACTTTTTGGAAGTGATCGACACGTAATATAAAAAAAATTTTTTTAAATGGTTTTTCATGTGCCTATAATGTAAAATTAAAAATTGTTTTACTTCTACTGAACATTTTAAAAATTTGAGTTTTGTGAATTATGTGCGACATAAATAAAATAAAGTTTTTTAAAAATTAATATGTGGCCGGTTTCATAAATTTATATAAATATATTTTAAATTCCATTTTCATGTCAAATAAAAATAACATTATATGAAAACTATATTCAAATATGAATTGAATTAATATCAATATGTATTTAAATAAAATTGGCGAAATTGTCCATAAGCAACGAAAACTTGATTTAAGGAACTATACACTGAAAGAATTTTCTTCGCAATACCAATGAATTTTGACATTAATCACATGAAAAATTGCATTAAAAAGGAACCTATGCAGCGCTTCGTTGGATCAATGAAACCTGTTTCATTAAAAGAATTTAATGAAACATTACATTAGATCTATGAATATTATTCATTGGATGAATGCTTTCAATGAAGTAAACAATTTTTTTTTATTATTTTTTTTAATTATTTTTTTTTTATTTTATTTATGAGACTAGCTCACTACCAGCTAGTCTACCGGGGCATTATAGTTTTTGGATAAAAAAACTATGTTTTTTACTCAATTAAGAGCGTAAATATGAGATTTAATTGTCCATAATAACAATAACAACGTTGATTGAAAGTGGATTAAAAGTTTTTGTTTCAGTACTATAATGACATTTTTATTGTCATAATGAAAATTTAAATTTATGAAGGCAATTATTGAAATATGTTGCTTTTATAAAAAAATTTTTGGATTTCATAAAGTTAATGGCATACATGTAACATTAGATGTATGAAATTATTAAATCTTAAATTTTTTAATTAACAATTAAACATTTTTTTAAGGAAACTATAATTTTGTATTAATTTATGAATATAGTTATGTTTGTATATTGTTTTTATATGTTCCCAACTAAAATTTTTTGTTTAACTTGGACAAACTTAAGTTTTCATATGTATATCCAATGAAAATTTTTAACGTAATTACGAAATCCAATGAAGCGATTTTAACGAAAATACTTCATTATAACTATGAAATTCCATTTAAACAATGAAAATTTTCATTTACCCAAGGAAAATTTTTTTATGAAAATTATTCATTAAATATATGAAGCATTTTACTTTCAGTGTAAAGTCATAACTTTTTGCTTAAACCTACCAAATGTGTAATATGTTAACAATAAGAAATTTTTCGCTTGGACGAGAATGGTGCAAAATTTTCTTGGTTCAAGCCGTATTTTCTATTGATTTAATAAATAATTCTTTCCGTGTAGTTCTTTTCAACAAAATCTTTAAATAATAAATCTAATACAGGTACACAACAATAGGATATTTTAAAATTAATTAAGTTCTTTTGAATTAAATTTTCTACAATGACTAGCAGTACATTCGAAATTAATGCAAATTTTTTTTCACTGTTTTGCAGAAATGATCTTAGTATACAAATTGAACCTAAACTACTGCCGCTCAATATGTTTAGCTTTTTGGGACGAACATCTGTCATTATTCTGCATCGGCATGGGTGAAGCGAACAAAATCCGTAATAGTTTCGATAAATTTGGAAAAACAGTCTCGTCATTAAAGTTTTTAATTTTTTTTTATTTTTATTCAAAACTCTTCCATATCCATTTTTATACCCACACCACAATAGTGGAGAGGGTATTATGTGTGTAACTCGTTAAAATATGGGTCCTGGACCCACCTTAAAAAATACCGATCGTCTCAGAATAAATTTCTGAGTCAATCTAACGATGTCCGTCCGGCTGGCTGGCTGTCCATGTAACCTTGTGCGCAAAGTACAGGTCGCAATTTTGGAGATAACTTGATAAAACTTGGCTTATAGGTTCTAATTGGCACAAGGACCAAGCCTATTGGACCACGAGGGGAGATAGGGACAATTTCTGCCTCTCATAAACTATCAAACCGATTTTAATGAAATTTAAAACATTGATAGATCCATATTCATATGGCCACATAAGCTACACAGCTTTTCAAAAATAGGATCATACGAGGAGATAGGGGTCAATTTCTACTTCTCACAAACTACCAAACCGATTTTAATGAAATTTAAAACATAGATAGATCCATGGCTCCCGAATAGGGTGCACTCTTGTAAATGTGTTTTAAAATCCTGTGGTGTTGGGTATCATATAGTCGGAATTGACCGACTGTACTTTCTTACTTGTTAAAAACGTATTAATTTCACTTGTAGAAAAATTGTATTCTATTGTTCGCCACTCATGCATGAGATCATTGACGCTTATATTCAAGTTTTTAGACAATAGTTCAAATTTGCGCTTCTTATTACTTGAAAATCTTTCAATATTGAATGATATTTTAGAAAAAACATATACATAAGTACATATTAGTGTCGCCAACTTTGAAACCACAAACAACTCTGAAAATATATTTTTAAGCTATTTTAAGGAGAAGAAAAATTTTCAACCGTTTTGAACAAGAAAATATCACAAAAAATAGATTGTAAAAAATCTGTCCGATTTTCCCTACCCTTCTATTTTATTATCGAAAATACCTACATTCCCTACATTTTCCCTTTTATAACCTCTCAATAAAAAGAAAGAACTACATAGTCTTTTCAAAGTTGTTGAAGATATTTGCATTTCAGTCACATCATCTTTTTTAAAAACACAAATAACGGTTATTTTTTTATTTTTTATCTCAAAAACTGTTATAGTTTTGATAATTCTGACTTCATATTCGGATTCACAGGTAAGTTTTACATAAAGATTAGCTGTCAGAATCATTTGGTCACGACTTTATTGAAAATTTGTCACGTAGTGTAATCACCAGGCAAAGAATGCGAAGATATGTGAAAATTTCGGTGTTATTTTTTAATTTGGTTTTTCCTGGATAAAATGTTCATGTTAAAAAAAACTAATACAGAGCAACATTGTTCATAAGATATAGCCCTAGAATATTTGTAAATAAGGTTTTTCTCTGAAATAAATATTACGGAAGTTATCAACAATTAAAGCGACCCATAGTGAGAAAAATAGCATTTTAGTAAACTTTGTGGGCTCAAGGCACGGCTAATAACTATGCAAACGATCTAAAATTTTTTATATATATTTTTTTCTAATTTGGAATCATTCTAAGGGTTTGCCAAGTGAAAATACGAAAAAAATTGCCCATATAACATGCGGTCACACTAATGTACATAAATGAATCTCGTTTGTATTTTCCATACCAATTTGCAAGGCTTTTTCGAAAGTACTTTAAGTATTTGAAATGATCTATACACACAAGAAAGATTTGGATCAAAGTTTGAAAAATTTTTAAATATATTTGCTTACAACTAAAACACACACAAAGAGATTTAGGAACAAAAAAAGGGAATTTTTCTGGACTTTGTAAACGGTTAGTCCGATGGAAATAAAATTCCAGATACTAATTAAGGACCAGTTTAAGTAAAGAATTAGGGATCTATAGACATATCAGGAGGGCTACCAGAGGTGCCCCAAATAGGGTACCTTAAGTATAACAAAAATTAAAAACAACCCAGAATTCTTAATTTTAGCCCGATTTTAGAAATCTTATCAGTGGAATGCACTGGTCCATTAATACACCTATTGGACAAAGATATAAAATCGTGCACTAGTAATTTTGGATTTTCGGATAGATATTAAGATAATTAGAAAAAATCTTCTCCGGTAAAATTCGTGTTTTCGTGCTTACAAATTTTTCGAAAAAAAAAAATTGATTTTTTTTTTATTTTTTTGTTACTTATGCTCTTTTTGATTATAGGTGACGATATGTAATATGAAGTAAAACTGAATTTTTATTGTTACGTTTCCTCGTTTTTAAATGTTATGGAAAAAAATTATATCAAATTTATTTGTTCGAACTTTTTAGATTGTCAAGTTATTTTAATAAAATCCAGGTGAATTGTTTACATTGTCCAGTTATTTGAATATTGGTTCCTGGCAACCCTAATTACAACTGTGATGATTAAGAGAGAAAAAAACACAACAAACAAATTAATATTTTTTTAAAGTATTAAACACGGATAAAAATAATGTTTTAAAGTTATGAGAAGATTATTTCAAACTTATAATGATGAAATTGTAAAAATGATTGGATTATTTAAAGACGAAATAAAAACATAAAGAAGAAATCGTGGTCGGTTGTACACGTGAGAGGTACATATGTATGTTCAGAGGATTCTATGTGATTTGTAATGCTGGGTACACACTATGCAACGCGTTTACGCAATCTAGTGAATTAAATTCATTTTCATTCATTCTAGATTGCATCAACATCAAAACGCTTTGATATTTTGATGCAGGGTACACACAATGCAACCTACATGAAATCTGTTTCAATGCAACCTCAAAATATCAAAGCGTTTTGATGTTGATGCAATCTAGAATGAATGAAAATGAATTTAATTCACTAGATTGCGTAAACGCGTTGCATAGTGTGTACCCAGCATAATTGAATTGATGATGATTAACAGATCACTTCAATGTATGATAAATCATCTCGATTTGAATGTGATTAGAGCTTAATTACGTCCGAGTTGCTTAAACGCGCTTAAGAATCCAAGTGTAAACAAAGCATTCGCTCGGATTTAGATATTATATGATTTGTTCATTTTTTTTTCAAGCAAATCATAATATTTTTCACGGCTATATCTCGTTAACCGATTGGAATTTCGTTTGTAATCAAAATTTCAACAATTACCCCTTTTCCACTTTTTTCCACCAATCTAAATCTGAACTTAGTCAGAAAAACCCAAAAAGGTTTTTGCCTGTTTTGATTAATACTTTTAAAAGCTGAAGTCAAAATATAGTGCACATTTTATGTGTTGCACTGATTTATTTTACCCTAAGAAATAAGGGCTTTGTTAAAAGCACCCATGACCTGAATCATCTAAATTTTTTGTCCTTTTTTTCCATAAACTCTCATTGTGCATCATCAAACTCAAAATCGAATATCCAGACATATAAAACCATAAATAAATATAATTATAAAAAAAAATTAATGATAAGCCAAATAATGGCTGGACCAGAAAGCGTTCATTTCTTTTACAACAAGATCATGTGCGGCGGTGTAAGTTAAGTCTTTAACTTAAGTTAAACCCCTGAAACTAAAATTAAACAAAGGAAAAAATGATATCAATCGTAGGTATCATTTATAAAATCATTGAGGCGTTTATTTGCAATTTGCACTGTGTGGTCAAGTATGTTGGGGCGAAGGCGATCGTTGTCTTGCGCATGAAAAAAAGAAGATGCAACATGTTGCATACTCGTTTAACAGAATGTGTGTGATTGTATGATTATTGGCTTAAAGGGTTTTTCATTGTTGTCGTTCTTGCTTTTGTTGTTGGTAGTGTAAGTGTGTTGTTAAAGATACCGCCACCAAAGTAACAAGAAAAGCAATTGAGAAGACAATATCATTAAATGGCATCATTGTAATATTTTTTTTTTTTTAATATAAAAAAGGAAAAAAATATATTTATCCAAGATAAAGACACCAAAATTGCATGGGTGGGCTGAATTCAATTTTTGACAATTGTCGGGAGTTGAAGGGGATCTTCTGTATAATTTTTTGTATGTTACTTTCATACATTAAATATTGTTAACATGTCCTTAGGGAACATATTTTTTTAGCATTACTCTGATTTTGTTATAAGCCTCGTTTTTTCTTTCTTAAAACTCAGAGGGGTTTCCTGTAACGTTTTTTGTTTTAATTTTTTGGTTTTTTTTTTTTAGTTTTAAATGAAAGTGAAATTTCTTTCTTTTTCTGTGGTCTAGATGAAGTTTTTGTTATTAATAAAATAGCGGCTTCTTTTAATATTTATTGTTTTTTTTTTTATTAAAAACTCAACTCCAACATGAGAATATTTTTTTTCGTAGTTTTGGTAGATGTAAAATTTAGCTTGATTTATGTTGTTTGTAAAATAAGTCTTTTATTTTCGTTTGCTGTTGACAGTTAATTTAAATTTATGTTGTGTTCATAAGAAAATCATAAATTTTCTCACCAAAAAAGAATTTGTTGTGTTTTAAATTTTTTTAAGTTATAAATAAATTCATGAAAAATTGTCATTTAAAAGTTGTCTGCTAACAATCTGTTTGTGAACAAAAGATTAAATTCGCAAACTTAGTGTAAGCGTTATTACTTTTTATTAGGGATATCAAACAAGAAATTGATTTAATGCTAGTATCCGATATTTTTAAAATTATTATTTCGGGCTTAAGAATTTACAAGATTTATTGCTTTTTTTTTTATTATTTAAATTATTGAACTTTTAAACAAAAACGATATATTTATATTTGGGGGATTCACAAGGTGTGCTATCAAGTCATATCGTCATAATGTACTAAATAATATTTTACAATTGTTTTAAAAAAATATTGGTGTGTTTCAAACAAAACACAAATTTTAATGCTGTGTTCATTGATTCGTCATAACTGTACAGTAGAAATCTAAATTAAAAGCGGTTACCCACAGCAGTCTTATATATTTCTTGTAATTATTTTAAGACATATGACTTTACAACTTTATGACTACCTTGTGAATCCCTCAATTATTAAATAAAATTGTATTCCTTCGAACTATTTGTTTTTTTAAACTATTTTTTATTTAAAAAACACGAATTAGTTGAACAATATTTCGCAAGATTATTAGATTAATGTATTTGAATTGCAATATAGCAATCAGTTTCTCAAGAAAATAAGATTTTTTTTACCATTTACGACTACATACATATGTTTACTGCGATCTTACAAGAAATCCATGATAATCGTCTTATGCTTCGTACAGACGGTGGTCAGATCTAACAATAATGTAGGGTCTGGCAATGTGCCAAAGTAAATTTGCCACCAATAGTAATTTTAATATTTATTTTAATTTTAATATTGCAAAATTAAACATTTTTTGTTTATTCTTTTCACTTATGCATATCAGGGATGGAAACTATGGTGCAGTCTTACTTTTTTTATTGTTGGCTATCTTTAAAAAATCATATAAGAGATAAGCCAGATATAATATTGGTACCGTCATAGAGATAAGCCAGATATAAAATTGGTACCGCCATAGTGTCAAAACTACGTTTTGTTATTAAAGTTTGTAAAACATCTTAAGGCCCATTTTCCATCCCTAATACGCATGTATTTCCAGCGTTGCCAATAGAAAAAGTTCTCTGACAATTATGCTTACACTTCGCACATCTGACAATTAGAAATAAGCTACCAACGACTGACAATAATCGGCCAATTCTAACGAAGAGTGTTCACACGATTGTCAGATACCTATCTTACCTTATTGTTGTCTTACCATGGACAATGCTTTTTCTAACGTAGGATGCTCCTAGATGGGTAAAATGTATGACCAACCCCACTTTATTATTTATTGCCGAATTTCGGTTTTTCTTAGTTATTTCAATAAACTGAACCGTTTTTGAGTTACGCGAATATATGCTGTGCTGCCTCTTACATTTTCGAAATAACGGTATATCTTGAAAACACGAGCTATCTTAAAAAAACAATTAGCACCACTGGATTCAGCGTCCCAAATTAGGGTAAAATGCCAGGTGCGCGGCTGGTCTGTTTTTTGGAACTTGCACAGTGTACTTATTTCTCAAAATTACAATATTAAAATTTAATTTTAATATTATTTTTTTGAAGGTTGCGAAAGGGAAAAAATCATATCTTAAAAAAGAAAAAAAAAACACCTCCTTCAAAGTTTCAGAATTTTTAAAGAACAATTTGAGATATTATACAAAAAAAAAATCAGCCAAATAAAAAAATAGGGTTTTGACTTAGTCCGTTTTTAAAAATTTAACATTTTACAGTTATTACATTTTTCAAAAAAAAATTTTATTTTTCAATATATTGATTGTAGCCCCAAGTATTCTCTTTAAAATGACATTAAAATCATATTCGTATGTCAAGTAGTTTTCGAGATATTGAAGATATAAACTCAACACATTCGGCTAATTCGGCGAAATTATGACATTTTGATTTGATCATTTCATTAAAATCGGAAGGGGTCGTGTCCCAATCTTGGTCGTTTTGACATGGAATTGCCCAACAATGTTGTCAAACAAAATTTGCCAGTTCACACGTTTAAGAGACATTTTTAGCACATTTTTCTGAAAAAATCACGGCTGTGGAGTCGGAGTCGGAGTTAAGGTTTTTGTGCCGGAGTCGGAGTCCTTGTACCCACAAAAACTCCGACTCCGACTCCAAAGTTTTCCGGCATAAAAAATTTTAAATAAAAATTTTCTAAAATAAAAATTATTCGAAATTGATGATGCAATATTTCAAATATCGATTTGAAATTTTTAAGAATCATTTTAATGCAATATTTAACCATTTAAAAGCTAATGCATTAAAAAAATAGAGTGCTATATTCGGATGTACCGAATCTTTGACACCCTCCACCGACACTTAGAATATATGAGAGCTACATATAAATTGAAGTCAAGAATGAAAAATTATCAATAAATTTTAATTAATTTTCATGTTGTAAAATTCCTTTCTTCATAAAAATAATTTAATGAAAATTAAATTTAATGAACTTTAGCCTAATTAAAAATATTAAAAATTTGGATTAAAAACCATAAATAGTTCAATAAAATAACCACAATACTAATAATTAAATAAACTTTATAAAACGGACGTCAGTATAAAAATTGGTTCCGGTTCAAATCAATTGTACGACAATCAGAAAGTGTTATGCTTTTTTTCAAGCAATTTGAACTTACTTAAATAATATATCATGATTCGTAACAGTTTATGCCGAACTAAAATGATTTTCAGGAGGGACATTTATATTATCCCATGGCAGCTTTGCCATTTATCAAGTTTTCCCTTTTTTTGCAAGTTTTTTGAGATGCAAAAAAGTTTTAAATTTAAATAAAGTTTTTTCCAGTTTTTTTTTTATAAATACAGCACTAGATTCATATAAGTTGTCTGAAGTTAATGTAATAGATCTTGGAGTTCATTCTTTAAAGTTTTATGTTGCACTATTTAATTGGCTGTTAAAAAAGTTCGATTTTGACAACGACTTTCATAAACACGTCAAAGATCTTGCACCTTTTTATGTAATAAGAGGATACCAATTGAGTATTTCTCAATTATGTGCTTTTGTGAAAAATTAAGTAAATTTGAGTGATATTGACGAAGTTAATAATGAATAGCTTGAGCTTTAATTTTTAGGAACATAATTAATAGAAAGAGCAAAATATTGAAAAATTTCGCGAGGGCGTATACAAAATAAAAACATTTTTAGATTTTATTTTTATATATTTTTAAATCAAATGAATTCTATATACTTTTTTTAATTTAATTACTTAAGACCGTTACACACTATCCCACAAAGTCTTTCCTTTTTTTTAAATGCATCCCTGATCTAATTATTGTTTATAAATTTTCAAAAAACAATAAAAACTTATCATGACAGGGTTGCATTTTCATAAAATACGAAAGACTTTGTGTGATAGTGTGTAACGGCCTTTAACAGTAATAAAAAAAGCCTTACAACATGTTTTAGTTTTTTCTTTAAAAAATGTTGGCACATTTGTAAAAAAAGTGTTTTTTTCAGAAATATGAGTTTTTTTTTTAAAAATAAATTATGGACTGATCATCACGAAATCCTGTATAGTGATTACCGTGATTAAAAAACTAAATGGAACAAATTTCAATACAGAAGTGAAATTTTTTTAAGCGCTTAAAGTGCATTTTAAAAAAATAAATTATGGACTGATCATCACGAAATCCAGTATAGTGATTTCCGTGATTAAAAATCTAAATGGAAAAAATTTCAATACAATAGTGAAATTTGTTTTAGCGCTTAAAGTGCTTTTCAGAAAGCTGGTTAATATGGGAACTAAAGTAAAAATGGACCGATAATCTACGGTTTTAGGTGTATATAAATAATTTCCTGGAGTTAGCATTATAATGGGGCATTATATAGAAAATTATGGACCGATCTTCTAGAAATATTATAGCGTGATATTTCAAAATTGCATTAAAGTAGCATTAGTAATTACGTTTTTCTAACGAACTAAACTGTTTTCCGAAGGTAGGCTTTATGTGGGGCCTGGGGTAAAGTATGGAACGATCTTCACGAAATTTTGCAGTGTCTTATAAAACTGTGACGTACCAAATTTCATTATGATAGCGATATTTATTACGTTTTTATGCGTACGGGAGTAGGCTTTATATGGGACCTATGGTGAATTATGGACCAATCTTTACGAAAGCACATTTAAATATGATTGCAATATTTATAAAGGTTTTAGAAGTTCATTATGACACCTTTTACGTAAGTTTTTGTAACAAAATTGTCAATTCTTAAGGGTGGTGGTTCTACATTTTGATTGATAACTATGATCCTACTGATCGGATTTTACTGGATTTCACTCCCAAACTGCTTAGGATAACTAGAAGCAATTTGACACCAAGATTGAACTTTTGTTTTAAGTGAGCGTATTTTGAACTGACGGACAGACAGACAGACGGACATGGCTAAATCGACTAAGAATTACTCAAGAAACCAGGGGTATATTTTTAGGGTAATTTTGGGCCGCAAAAAGTAGCAAGGTAAATTTATTTAAAAAACGGTTATTTAAAGAAATTTGGATTTTTAGTATACATGCTTACTATTATATTTCCCGTTTTCCCGGGATTTTTGTTGCGGGATCCCGGGAAATAAAAAGTTCTTCATAGTTTCAGAAAACAGCTATTTTTACTCTGAAATTTAGTTTTCTTTTCTCTAAAAATTAGCATCTGTGGATGGGTTGTCGATTAGATCAATTATAAGAAATGTGTACAAACGTAAATTAATGTCTCCTGCGGCAATAAATCTATTCAAAGCAGAATGGGCAGTGCAACAGTTGATAATTAATAAATTAAGTGAAGTGATGAATTGATAAAGAACATAAATTCAAAATAAGATGCAGGCAGTAAATTCTCATTGTCCATGGACAAGTCTTAAAAATAGGATATACATAAACATACCGCTCCGTTATTGCAACATAGTCGTATCTACAAAAAAAAAAAAAAAAAAAAAAAATCGAGCTTGGTAATATATCCGCGAAGTGCGGGGAAACCGAAAAAAAAATAATGAAACTCGTGTAAATTACTAAAACATACAATTTGAAAAATACATTGTCCTAAAGATTACAGATGGACCTAATGAAAAGAAATAGTTTGTAAGAAGTAGTCCGGATGATGCTATTTTTTGCATCAACCTTGACATCAGAAGCATGCAACAGCGGTGCACTTTTAATTATTTGTCCAACCTCGGTAAAAAAGTAAACGAAATTTTTCGGAAACATGGTAATCAGTAAAAGAAATCAGAAATATACTCTTTGGCGACTCACTAAGCGCTTTGAGTGTGTCAGAAAGTAATTTCCTACGCCGTTAAAAAATGTTAATATATTTATTAAAATATTTTATATATTTTATGAATTTACTTTTTGATCTCATATCTTGAGTACCTCAATTGTTATGTTTATTTTATCTTGTACTAGATCATCATAATACGGAATTTACCTTTAATAGCCAAAGGTAATAATAATTCAAGTTCCGCTTTCAATCTTCAATTATTTTTGTAGTATTTAAGCATTTATTTTACTTACTTTGTAGACAAGTTCCCTCACGTTTGTTTATAAAAGTTTTTTTCATTAATAAAACCAAGTTTACTTTGTATTATTTGTATGGAGCGGGATCCCGGGATCCCGGGAAATTTAAAAATTTTTCCCGCTTTCCCGGGAATCGAAAAACTCCGGGGGAAAAAAAAACTCTAATGCTTACATATGTATGAGTGTTTAATAACACTACGTGACAATTTTTTGACCAAATGAATTTGACACCCAATCTTTGTGTAAAATTTTCCGCATTTGCATTTCAGTCACATCATCTTTTTTAAAAACACAAATAACGGTTATTTTGGAATATCTCAAAAACTGTTCTACTTTTGACAATTCTGACTTCATATTCGGATTCAGCGGAAAATTTTACACAACGATTAGGTGTCAAATTCATATGGTCACGACTTTGTTGAAATTTTGTCACGTAGTGTAATTTTAAAGTTTGAGAGGTTTTGTTATTCGTTCTTAATTTTCAAGTTTTATTATTGATAAAAACACTGGAATTTATTGTTGATGGAATAAGCTATTGCTATGCGCATTTCACTGGTTGCTTAGGCCAGATCATCAAGAAACTTCATCCATAAAGATTTTAGAAAAACTAAAGATATTAAACCAAATAACACTGTTAAACGTATAAGACTTATAAGCAACAGTTCTACTTGTAACAATATTAAAGCTTAAACAAACACATCAACAATAAACAGTGAGTTTATCTCATCTTACATTCCCCACTACAATTGATTGGAATTCTCCCAACATTAATTGTAGTTGTAAGTAGGTTAAGAAAAACGAAATGAAAACAAAAACAAATTTCAAAAGCATGTTGCCAGTTTAGTTTTTTCAGGCCGTGCACTGCCAGTTTATTATCAAAATAATTTTTGGGAATACAAAATTTTAATTTCAAAAGATTTTGTTATTCGTGCTTAATTCCCAATTTTTATTATTGATAAAAACACTGAATGTAAGATGAGATGCACCCACTGTTTATTGTTGATGTGTTTTGTTTAAACTTTGATATTATTACAAGTAGAACTGTTGCTATAAGTCTTATACGTTTAACAGTTTTATTTGGTTTAATATCTTTAGTTTTTCTAAAGTCTTTATGGATGAAGTTTCCTGACGATCTGGCCTAAGCAACTAGTGAAATGCGCATAGGAATAGCTTATCCCATCAACAATAAATTTCAGTGTTTTTATCAATAATAAAAATTGGGACTTAAGCACGAATAACAAAATCTTTTAAAATTAAAATTTTGTATTCCCAAAAAATATTTTGATAATTTGAGAGGTGATTTTAAACAAAACTTTTCTAATCAAATTTTTTTCTTAAAACTCATTTAAAAATTAAATAAATGGTTTATGAATACTGCTCTTTGTGCTGTTTTCAAATGACAAGCGATTAACAACTGAGTGCTTTTCATATACATTTTACTACATAATCAATTGCCTGTCATTTGGAAACAGCACATTATTGTTTGCGTACGGTAATTTCTTCTCAAAAACGGTAATTTTTAGAAGGCAGTACGGTTTACATCACTGAGGGCCGTTTTCACAACTTACCGATAGCTAAAAGTAGACTTTAACCGGCCTTATAAAAAGTGTTCCATTATTAAAACTTTACTTTAACCTAAAGGGAGCGATAAAGTAAATTAAGGTTCATCGTACCTGGTAGGTAAAAGTAAAGATGTAAAAATGGAACACTTTTTATACGGCTGATAAAATCCTATCTTTAGCTATTGGTAAGTTGTGAAAACGGGCCTGAGTCTCATATAAATTTAGCATCAAGATTATAGTAGGAGTCGGAGTCGGAGTTAGTAATTTTTTCGGACGACTCCACAGCCCTGGAAAATATTGTTAGATATGACTACCGTCTGTACGAAGCTTTACTATTTCCAAATTTTTCCATACTACTTAAATTAAGTCAATCGCGAAATTATTATCTCCAAAACTGCGAACTGTTCTTTGCTTTGCGTACAAGGTTTACATTGATAGACGGCCGGATGGACATCATTAAGTCTAATAAAAAGTGTTTCGAAGGCAATCGTTACACTGAAAGGTGGTGTAGGATCAATATTTTAAATTGTTACAAACGTCAGCAAAAACGCATAATACCCTCTCCACTATTGTGGTGTGGCTATTTTCTATAAAAAATAATTTGGTGAAAAAATCCTTCCTTTGAAGTGATTATTTTTTAGTTTTATGTTCTATATGTTGATTGTTGAATTAATTCTATTATTGTTATTTTATTTATGTATGTATGTATTTATTTTTAGCAATTTTTATTCAGTTGCAAAGAAAAACAGAAACTGTAATTACAACATTTTATTTTTGTAATACAATTTTAAACATTTTTTAAGCAAACAAAGCAACAAAATATATAATCTCTTTTTAAAAGGATTTTTCTAAACATTCAGGCATTTAATATTTTTCCAGAAATGTTGTGCATGTCAGTTTTGCACATTTTTAAAGCTTAAAATAATAATGGAAAGGGAAGAACATACTTTTAAAACCAAAGCTTCACGTTTTTCACCAGTTTCAACTGTAAACTATTCAGGATAACTCATATAGGCATATTTTTTTACAGTTAATAGTTTTTAATATTATCGTATTGATATTGTTACTTTATAATATACATAATCGTATTTTTAAAATTTTTAACAATAAATTTGTATGTTTACGTTTTTTCCACTGGAGCCATTGTAAAAATGTGGGTGAATTAGTAAAAAATCGTGTGGGATTTTAAAACTCTTAAAGGCATGTGTAAACGCTGAGTAAACATTGATTACCTTTCTTTTTGTTTCATAAAATTGTTAAGTTCTATAAATTAATAGCTCTTGAATTAATCTTGGCTTATTGACGTTCACGTTTTCAAATCACACGACCGTGACGGCCAATTAACATCGCCACGTCGCGACGTCGCGACGCGTCGTGGGATAACACGGCCGTTAAATTTCTCGCGCAAGAGAGCCATTGTTTCGTTGGCTCTGTGGCAAGTGGCACCATACTGTTGGAACCACATATCTTCCAAGTCCATATCCTCAATCAATAGCCAAAAGAAGTCCGTTATCATCTCGCGATAGCGAACACCACGTTACTGCTTTGCTGGTCTCTTTTTGAGGAAGTAAGTCCCGATGACGCCGCCAGCCCATAAACCGCACTAAACTGTCACTCCTTGTGGATGGATCGGCTTTTTAACAATCACTTGTGGATTCTCATTTGCCCAAATGCGGAAATTCGGCTTGTTAAAAAATTCACTGAGGTGAATGACAAAATCACGAAGTGCCAGAAGAATTCAAATTAAAAGTGCTAAATTGACAGCAAAATGTGCTAAATTGTTCTACAGTTCAAAACAAAAGTGCAAGTTTTTTATCTAAGCAAACTAGTTTTTTATCTAAACAAACCTTTTTTTACAAACAATATTTTTGACAATCCGACCACAGAAGCAGTGTTGTTGTAGAGTTGACCTCACCTCCTACTCAATTCGCCTTCAGTTTACTTTTTATTTAGCCCAATAAACAATTTTTATTTATTTGTTCATAAGAATAAAAACTCCTGTATTTGTTTCTTCTTTGTACACTACAAAAATGCAAAAAGGAGTAAGCGCCAAAGTTGCAAAAAAGGTACACTTATGATACACTTAGAGAATTGATACTTTACTTGAATTGTTTATGATAATTTTTAAGTAGTTTTTGGATCTAAAAAAGTGCTTAAAATGCTAATTAATTGTAAAAATGTGCTTAACTAGCACTAAAGGCCGTTACACACTATCCCACAAAGTCTTACGTATTTTATGAAAATGCAACCCTGTCATGATAAATTGTTATTGTTTTTTGAAAATTTATAAATAATAATTAGATCAGGGAAGCATTTTCATAAAATTCGTAAGACTTTGTGGGATAGTGTGTAACGGCCTTTAGCACTTTTTTTTTGAATTCTTAGTGCTAAATCAGAAAAAATGTGCTAAATTTACCACTAAAAGAGCAAAACTGGCAAGCCTGATGAAATGCATTTTGATTTGAACGCCCATTTTCTTACAAGCTTCAACAATCTTATACCATGTTCACACGGACAGCAATATCCGTGTTTCGCTCTCCCATTCCTGTTTCGCGCCACAAACGTGATCGAAACGATTTGTTTTGCCATACAAAATGTTGAGAGCGAAACAGGTCGTTTCATTATGAAACATGCTGCGAAACAGGAAAAATGAACAATCATCTCCAATTTTGAATACAATTATCATTAGTTTATCTAAACTAGCTCTCAAAATTAATAAAAAAAAAAATGTAAAAACAAAATAAAAATGTATGTTAAATAAAATAAAGTGATTATTATAAAATAATAATATTAATAAAATTATTAAATAATATATTTTTAATTTGAACATACATTTTAATGTGTTTTAAATAAAATCACACAAACAACACAAAAAAAATGTCTAAATGAAACAAGAAGGCAGGGCTGTCAGATTTTTTTGAGCTTCATCGCCAACCCGGATGTCAGAAATCGCCACAAATCGCCAAACTTCAATTTTGTTCAGTTTTTGTAAATTTTTTTTTAAATTAAATTTTGCATAAAAAAACGCTAGTAAAATATTTCAGTAAAAAATTGCCAAAATAAAATGGAGATCATATATTCAGTTAAAAAACTTATATTAAGTACACAAGTCTATAAGACCGCACACTTCAGCCTCACCGATTTCATTACTGGAGTTTTGATAAGGTGACCATACGTACTCTTTTTTAGAGGACAATCATCTATTTTAACTGGCTGTCATCTTTTTCCTCTTTATTTTTGAAAGCATGACCAATATTTGCTTTTATTTTTATAAATTAAAATAAATTTTATTTCACAGCGATCACCGGTTTTTTCTGACAAATCGTATGGAAAATGTCGTGCCATGTTTGTTCTGTTCATACTCCTACTGAACTCTCGCTTTTGAAAAGAAATGGTCGCATTTATTTTCTTTTTGTAAAAGTGGCCATTCACTTGCAGTATAAAATTTTGAATAATTTAGTGCCAAGAATCTTTAAGTTTCGTTATTAGTTTAATTAATTTAACTTAAGTAAATGTACATTTTTATACATCTTCGGCTTAATATGCCAATTCCCTTTCAAAAAATTTTACAAGAAAACCCAAAAATATATTGTCGATTTGACACACTTCAGAACTTTAAATGAATAAAAACTACATCCTGGTCGACGAGGCATATCTTTCTCTTCAACAGGCATCAAAATTATTTTCCTTTTCCAGAAATCTGGACTCATCCCCTAGAGAATTCAAAAGAGTAAATTGTCCATAAGTCGCTCCAACTCGCTCTGTTAAAATTCTAGTTATGAAAAACGATGGAGAATTGTATTGTCCACAAATCATAATCATTTTTGTTCGCCCACGTTTACTTCTTCTCCAGAAATCTGGACTCATCCATCATAGCAGCGTTAACTTAAGTTTCGTTAAGTGGTTAACACTATTCGGTTAACATAACAGAATGTGTCTAGGGTTATAAATTTTAACATTTAACTTCACACACATAATTTACTTTACATACATATGTATATAAAAATGGTAAGGTTAATTTGTCTGTAAAATATGTAAAAAATCAAAGTCAAATAAATATTTTACTTTTTTTCTTTATTTCCTCTATTTTTATTAATTTAAATAGTGACTGAAAACAAAATTCACTTAAAATGATAACAAAACAAAAATCATGTGAAAAAAAGTTGCAAGTTTTTTTATATTAGTAATGATAACAAAAAATTACAAGCTGTTAAACAAAATCGCCGAAATAATATATGTATATGGTGGTGGGGTGTCACAAAGCCATAGGACATAAAACCATAATTGCTTTATGTCTCAATCCAAACGGACATAAAGCAATAATTTTGATATGGCCTTAAGTCTCATATTAATTTAAGTTTGAAGTGTTGCGTTACAAATGCTTATATAATATAACAAAGACCTGCTTCGCTAACTAAAGCTTCGCTGTATAGCCGGCCTTCGGCCGGGCGCAAGGATTTTCTCCTCTATGGTATACCAAACACCGGCTTCGCTTACTAAAACTTCTCTGTATAGTCGGCCTTTTGGCGGACGCAAGAATTTTCTCCTTTATGGTATAACAAGTACCGATTTCGCTAAGTAAAGCTTCTAAAATCTGTCTTGTTTCCGAACGAAGCCCGTTTACGCAGAGAAGCTTTAGTTAGCGAAGCCGGTGTTTGTTATACCATAGAGGAGGAAATCTTTGCGTCCGGCCGAAGGCCGGCTATGCAGAGAAGCACTTGTTAGCGTAGCTTTTTCGGGTTTTTTCCATATATGAACGACGTCCCCAAATTTAGGGGAGTTAATTCATTGGGGACTTAGTTCATACCGCCATTTTTGACATAAAACAGGGCGACATGAAACAACAAAACATTTTCTACATGAAGTAGGGTGAAATACAATCATTATCAAAAATATGGCTTTATGTCTCATTTTACGGAAAAAATTTATGGCGTTAAGTCCCATTATATTGAGACTTAATGGCATATGCCCTTATGTCTAAATGGAATGGGACTTGACACCATATGGCTTTATGTCCTATGGCTTTGTGACACCCTACCGTATATCGCCAGTTATATCAGAAATCGCCATAAAAGTCGCCAGCCGCCAAATGGGAAATCCCATCGCAAAAAACACTTCAAAATCGCCACGTTTGGCGAGAAATCGCCATATCTGACAGCCCTGCAAGAAGGAATGGTATGAACAGCATGTTTGGCATTCTAGCTTCAGAGAGCGAAGCGAGTGGTTTATATCGTCGTATGAACATAGCATTAGCGCGCTGCTCAATTGTGTACCTCTCCATAGTTGAATTTGTCGAACACTGAAACAAAGAAATGTCAAATTAAGTTGGGCAAAAAACTCGACGTTAAGATGTGACTCACAACTAACATCATGTATTATGGTTGGACCACCTTTTATTAAAATTTAAATTTTAAATATATAAGTGCATATTTAGAATTTTTTGAAGCATGTTTTATGATTCAATCGGAATCAATATACAGTATATAAAAGATAAAAAACCAAAATTTACTAAAAAAAATGCTGCGTTAAATATTATGGAACTGTCAATTGCTTAAGAATAGTGCGAAACTGATCCCACATTTCGAACGTTATTAGATGTTTTTTAAATTTATTTTGTTTAGTTAAGTTTTTTTTTGTTATTTTTTGCCAGTAGCTTAAGCTAGTTTTTACATCTTATGGTTTGGCTTTAACTCTTAAATAAGTAAAGCTACTCCTACTCATAATTGGACACCTCCTTAAAATACTTAGTTTATATCTTTATGTTAATTATTTTGTGAAGGTATAAAATAAATTAGGATACTTTCATTCATGTATTGATATCCAAAAATATCAACATAAGACTTTTTTCTATGTGTCCCACTTAACGTGAGAGTAGACGTATGTATTAAAACTGTTACGTTACTGCCTTTCAATAACGTTTTGGTTTATTTCCTTTATAACAAACCGTTTCGAGTTCCTTATTGCACTTTAAATAAAACAAAATAATCGCAACACTGTAAACACTGTTTATAATTTACGCAACTTTATTTAGTATTTAGTCACTTTAACAACCGTAAATTATAGCTTTAATTCACAACCAACTATAATTTTCTCAGCGTGATACGTTATTGACAAAGTCAGAACTTAGAATGAATCATGCCATCTCTTGCGATCCTATTTATACTCTAGCCCAGACGTGTGGATGATACTAGTAACGTCTAGATGGCTCTAGAAAGTTCGCTGCATAACGGCTACTTACTCATCTATAGTTACTATCTATATGGCTGAATTAATTTAGTTATTAGGCATCATAAACTAAAGCATACTTTTCGGTGTTACCATAAATTGAGATAACTTAATAATGAACATTCGAGTATTTACAGTGGGGTTGAAGTACAATTATGCACAACAATTTTAACATTACATCTGTACATTGATTTTTACACTAGAAGTGTGCATAACTTATACAAAACAATTTTAACTAATAAAATAACACAGAAATTAGTCTAATTCTTAACTAATAATTACAACTAATTCTTAACTAATAATTACAACTAATTCTTAACTAAAGTTACTTTCGTAACAATACAAATTCAAAGAATATGTGTTGGTACTAAAATCACAATTATTTTGAAGTTTTACAAACTAAATATCATGGATGACAGAATTACTTAATTTTGGCGTAAGGTAAGAAAATGGAAAACCGATACATATTTTAAATTGAATTGCTTGTTGTAATAAACGTAGGACTATAAAATACATATGTTACTACATATGTAGAACCTTTGAACCTTTAATCCAAGACGATGTAATCACATATCAATAAATTTTATAAACGAAAAGTTGTTTAATCGTGTTTATAAAAAGAACA
Organism: Pollenia angustigena; assembly: GCA_930367215.1. Taxonomy (NCBI): domain Eukaryota; kingdom Metazoa; phylum Arthropoda; class Insecta; order Diptera; family Polleniidae; genus Pollenia; species Pollenia angustigena. The sequence continues at coordinate 177,522,255 of OV884057.1, read as the reverse complement.
GGGTCGAAAGACATGAAATCAACCCTCAGCCGAATAATAACGTTTCAAAATAAAAGCATTAGTGATAGTTGTTATATAAGATTCGCCATGAATGAATACAAGTGTTTTACTTGTTTCTCTCTTGCATATTTATGCTTACTTCTTCTTCTCTATTTCTCAAATACATATAAAAAAACCTAATTAAAATATATAATATTGAATATTGTTTGTACGTATAAATCTAAATCGGAAAACCAAACATAAGTGTGTACCCATAAAGCAAATTTTAATCTTAGAAGACTTAACAGTTCCTCTGATAAAGGCCCATCAAAGTCTAAACTGTTTTCAAAATTGCTGATTGCAACACTTAATTACACTAATGCTTCTCATTTAAGTGCTCATTACACTAATATCTCTCCATTTACCATTTATTTTCACTTTTGATTTTAAATTCTAAATAAATAAATAAATAAAAAAACCGAAGACATACATATCTAAACTCTTAATACTTGTACCAATCAAACGGCAGACACAACAGGCTCAAAAAAAAAAAAAAAACAGAAAGACGAAATTACTAAAATAATATTGGTTGGCTTAAAGACATATACTAATTGCAGTGACAAGTGGTAGCAAAGTAGCAGTCGTAGCTCAGCGGCAATTTTAAGACTGGCAATCGTAATGTTAATAGCATTTCTTCATTCAGGCAGTCATTCATACATTCATTTATTGGTGCTTTTGTTCATTTACCACTAGATAAAATGAAAATAAAAAAAAGTAAACAAACAAAATATAGACAAATAGACAAGAGAGCAAACAAACTACTATGTTATTGACAACATTTCCAACAAAACAAAACTTAATGTATTTTAAACATTTATTAACTTTAATGTTTTGAAAAATAAAAAAACAACATCTTAAAAAACATGTGGATTTTTTCACATAATGCGAAGATAGTCACAAAAGCATTTTAATCAGTGTTCAAAACTAAGAACATTATATACTGTTCTTTCATGTTCGGTACGGTAGAAATATGGACAACACAAGCGCTTCTAGTGTTTGTGTAGGAAATACCTTAAAAAATAACGTTTTTCTTTTTTTGATAATCGTACACAATAAAAATTCTTTACTTATCCAACTCAACATATAGATGAACCATTAAATTGCGTTCGGTTTTTCATAAAAATACACAAACTTCGTTGTGTTCGGTTCAGCATATTAATGTTTGTTTGTTTCAGTGGTGCTCAGCTTGGGAAGTAAACGCAACAACAAATTTTTTACAAATACAAAATAGTACATGTGTTTTCAACGAAAAAAAGCCAACACAAATTGTTAAAAACCCGAAACATTGCCCATGATCTGTAAGTCTCGCTTCGAGAAACTTTGCGATTGAAATGTGTAAAATGAAAATGGGGCGAGAAACAATTTTAACACTATAAAACGATTAAAAATGCACAATACATGGAATAATAATAACTATATTTTGTTCTGGCACATTTTTTTATTGTTTAATTATTTTGCTTTCAACATTTTTGTAAAATATACGAATTTTTTCAAAGCTCGTTTGCAAACAACAAACATTACAGTCGCACTTTACATTATTTGGTATAGCCGACGATTGTATCTTCGCTGCCGTCGTTGAACATGTTCAAATTTTAGTAAATTTTGGTCGCGGTCAACGATATGTGGGTCTGACGCTCTCAACGTCTGCAATTTCACATCGGCTTCGAGTGTAATATTATGATATTTATAACGTACAGACGTAATCTCTTTTGATAGTTTTCTACATAAGTTACAGACACACTTTTTTCTCACTTTTCGAGAAACAATCGAATATTTGGTTTCACATTTTTTCCATGCGAGAAGTTCTTACTAAAGTTACAGAACATGGGTGCATGTATACAAAACAAAGACAGGCTATTCGTGCTGTGCTCGTGCAAATTGCCAAGCAACAGCAATACTAGTGAGAAGCGTTGCTAAAATGTTTTGTTTGTTCATTCAATTAGATGAGTTACAAGCGGCACAGAGGTGTAGAAATTATCGAAGTATATTATGTGGTTTAGATGCCTTTGTACATCTCTGGCTAGCCGGATGACAACATTTCCCACTGGCCAAAAATTTGGTTCATCTGGAAGCCGATTCTGATCTTCACCTGTATATATTTCGAATTTATTAGCAAATCACTGCACATGTCATACAACTTGAACCCCCATTAATGAGGCTTGTTTGGCAAAAACTGCTTCATAAAATGTTTTACTTTTGTCGCACACATTTGTTCATCTATTGCCAATGTCTGCTTTATTGTTACTGTTGCAAACTTGCCATTTAGGTGGACTACCATTAGTCTAATTTTGTGCAGCCTGTCATGTTCTGGGTGACCTCTGGGTAAATAGTTATCATTATTTTTGAAATGAAGAAAACTTCGGATAGTTTCGAATCTATTAACCGTTATTAACTTTTTCACTGGTTCAAATCGTACAGTGTTTGACCAATACAAGCGCGTATTTGGATATTTTATAACGGACATATATATCATTATAGATAAGAACTTTCTGAGCTCAGATTCGGTAAAAATCAAAGGTTTCGTTACGTTTATTTGCAACAATAGAGATTCGATTTTTCTACAATTTTTTGAATAATTTCTGGTTTGGAAAATATGAAAAAAATGTGTAAGGACTATTTTTTTGACTCAACTCTATAGTATATGTATTATCGCCATCGCTGACTCATCTCAATCATCCTCAGATAATTTTCCATCACATATTTTATTTAAATATTCTTCAATTCCGTTGGAATTTAAAAACTGCATCTCAAAATTTTTATAACATGTGATGAAATTTCTTCATACACAACTTCTGCACTAAATGCATACTGTTGCATTGTTCTACACTTACAACTTAATGCATAGTGTTGCAGTTTTATAACATTCTAAAATAGGTAAAATTAAATGAAAAAAAAACAATATTTTCGCCTACGACCAAGTAATTTTCTTTGAAAATATATGTTATTCTATATTAAATCAATTTTTGTTAACATTTACTTTTGAAAATCACAAAATTATACTTCTCACTAAAACACAAATTTCACTTTCTAAAATAATTTTATAACCGTTACTTTGTCCACGTAAAATTCACAATCAGAAAGATTGCAAGACATAAAAAAGTGCTGCCAAAGCATAAGCTACACCAAATACAACTCTTTTACTACACAACAATGTGTAGTGAGCAAATTAATACCATTTTGAGGTGAGTTTAATGGTGTGTTGCAGAATTACAACAACATGCATTTAAGGGCAAAATTATTAGCATACCGATGATCTTTTAACTTTAGTTTAAATACATTTTTCTCTTAAAGGGAAAATCAAAGAAAATTTGACAACTTATGAATAGAGTTTCTTCGCGGGAATGAATTCCCGGGAATCCCGGGACATTTTTTTTAATTAATCCCGGGAATTTAAAATTAAATTTTTTAAAATTTTAATTTGTTAACATCGTTTAAATCAAAAACGAGCAATAAAAATATATTCTTTACTAAAATTACTTAAAACTACCTACAAATCGAACTAATTTTCCTACGCCAATAAATCAACGGTCTTTTTAATTGCTGAAGAAATGTCTAAAAAGCTTCTCGAAGTAGAAAATGAAAATGTACACGAAACACCAACACCACATTATGAACCATCTACTATATTTAAAGAACACCTTGAAAACGTTATATCAAATTTTAAACATATACATAAATGTAAAGAAAATTCAAAAGCCTGAAAATATCTTAAAAAAAAAAAAAAGAATTTGACGTCTATGAAGTCAAGGGTAACAGGCCAACAAATTTATAATCTGTGTACGATGCGTTCTTACTATAAAACCAACGTCTATGGAAAGTGAGAGCACGTTTTCGGTAGCAGGCAATATACATATCAACAAGAATTAGAAACTATAATGAGCTTTTAAATGCTTAAATAATACTAAAAATTTTTTGCTAAAAGGAAATTTATTTTACCAAGTTGCTATAAATAATAACTACGTACAAAATTTTTTTGGACTGTTGTGTATATGTGTAAAAACTTTTGTCTTGAATTCATATAATGAAATTATTGTTTTATTCAGAGAATCCCGGTATTCCCGGGAATAAGATTTTTTTTGTTTCGTTTCCCGGGAATAGAAAAAGTCCGGGAAATTAGAAACCCTAATGAACCTAATCAAGTGACCGGCAGTTAAGGGGTGCGTTCGTAAATGCATCACTGCGCTGCATCAGTGATTTTAAATGGTTATATATCAGTGAAGTAAATGTGGACCAAAAAATTGTAAAATACTTCACAAAAATAATAGTCACACAATAAAAAAAACTAAAATTACTCTTTTATCGCCGTTGAAAAAAGTTTGCTTTTCTGATGTAGCGCAGCAGTGATGCATTTACGAACGCACCCTAGCTTATATACACTATTTATCGTTTATTTGCATTCCGGTTACAAGCATAAAATATCCCAGCTTGTGCAATTATAGGGAGCTATTTAAAATCAGTGCTCGAAAATAAACCGAAGCGATTTCTTCTTTTTATGTGTTTTTGTATAAGTACACAGCCCGAGGCGAATTTACACAAGGTGAACTTATCTTGCTTCGTAAGCAACAGCTGATTACTAACCTTGTGTCAAAATGGTATACCGTCCTGTTGGTTCTGGGGAATCTTAACTAAATTCTTTAATTTTCGATTAAAATTTCGAAATTAAAAACTTTTTTAAGTTATAAAATTTCAAAAATACACAATTTAATATAAAAACAAAATCAAATATTTCTTTGAATTTTTGACACAACGTTAAAATGTTTAACAGTGTTGTAAAACGTTTTCAAAATAAGACCACCTTGTATGAATTCGCCTTGACACAGCCCTTAATACCGTTCATAACTATTTTCACGAAACTAACAAACATTACGCAGTGTTCTTTTTTTCGTTATAAAACAGAGCAATTGTAGTGATTCTGTAGATATACGCAATATTTTAATGTTCTTTAGTGTTTTTTTCACATTGAGCAAACAAAAAATTAAAGAACGCTTCGCACGAATAGCCTGTGTGTGTATTGTATACATGTTTTGTTTTTATAAAAAAAAAATTCTGTTTATTCTTAAGTAATATTATTAAATAAACTTTTTAAACTGCCCTCGTAACTACTACTAATACGTATACATATGTATTGTATGATATGAGGGGTAACAAGAAAGCTTAAGTGTAAAGACGTAAATGAGAGTGGCACTGGTATGGAAGCGTTTACAAAAAGTTAATTTCATTAAAAGAATGTCATCTTCACTTTAAGTGAAAGATAAATATGTAGTTAAATGCTTAAAAGAAGCTTAAAAACATACTTAAATAAATAATAATAATCATAATAATAGTTAGAAATAGTTAGTACTGTATGAACGAAGAAGTAGTAAAAATGGTTAATATAATTAAATATGAACCTATTTGTGGACGTTTCGTATGGGCAGATGCCAAGACATAAAAATAATATTAAAATCTATTATTTTATCGGATATATTAAGGCGATTGTTAATATGCACAAAGAGGCTCCCAGACGTGAAATTATAGATCGCTCCCAGACGTGAAATTATAGATCGATTGTTACTATCTTCAATAGGCTTTACCTTGTGACCTATATATTAGAGTATTCACTTGATTAATCGTAGTTCGATTAATCGGGGAATTTTTCTGCCATTATTTGATCGAATAATTAAAATGGCCAATTTCGAATAACGAATAACTCGAACAACTTGTGTCAATTAATCGAATAAAATTAATTTCTTAGAAAATGCTATTTTTTAATGTAAAAATATTTTTTTTTTTTTAGATTTCTAACTGATTAAGGCTTCTATTACTGAGTTGAGTTGTAATTTCTTAATTTTTGTATTATGGTTTACAACTTTGCTATATTGCGGTGAACAAAAACATAACAAAAATTACAACTGATCACAACCAGTTGTATTAATTACAACTCAACTGAGTTGAGTTGTAAACCGTAATAGGGACCTAAATACCATTAAACTAAGTTACTTGTTGTAACCTTTTTGCATTTAATTTCATTACACATTCTTTTAAACATATTTTAGTCCCTCTTTAGATTTGAGCGTGTGTGACAAATTATGTAACTAACTATAAACGTCAAATTCTAAACGTTAGAAATTTCGCACTAAAATAGAAAATTTTTATATTAATTTTGGCGTTTTTTACAAAAAAAAAAAAAAAATCATCAGCAGTTATATATGTGTATTCAGATTATTCTTTAAATGTTTTTACCCGACTGTTAATTTCTTTATTACAGTTTCTTCTAATCGACTTTTGACATTGGAGATTTCTTTAGATCCTTCTTAAAAATCTAAGTGTCTTTGTTTGAAAACTAAGTATCGGCGCAAAATATGAATACGTTAAAAACAAATTAACCAAACCTATAGAGAAGAGTTTTAAAATAAAGGAAATTAAAAGGTGATAACAAAAATATGTGCATATAGTTATCAGCCAAGTTCTGGAAACCGATAACACATGAGTGAAATTAAAAAAATTCAACTGAGAATCTCCATCGACTTCAATTAAATTTCACTAGATTTCCAGGAATAATAAATTGATTTAAAATGTTTTTCATAATTTGCTGGCACCTCTCTCAACTCTGTTTATTAATATAATAAAAGTATGAATTCAAATTGACCATTAATTACAGGGTTGTTTTAAATTGATAAACAAATTTAAAAAGTTTTTCACTGTGATACTAGAATAAGGTGTGGTTGAAAATTATTATTGTTAATTGTTTTTTGTTTTTACAAAAAAATTTCCATAATAAAATAAAATATTTAAAAATGTAATATAATCAAAAAAATTTGTAAGTTATATTCATGGTTTAAAAAAATATTGTATTATAATGTACGTTTTTACACATATTTAAATAGACACCCCCTGAAGAAGAAGAAAAATACTTTACGAAACGTTGAGGATTATGTTTTTTTCCATTGCATAAAATTATGTGAATTATTCGAATTATCCTAGTAATTCGAACAATTTAAAACCTTTATTCGATTAATCGAGCAATTTAAAAATTCAAAAATCGCTTAGTTCCTTACGCGAACAAAACTTAAAGTCGAATAACACTGTGCGACAAATGGTAGGGGTCAGTGATCGGGAAGGGTTCAAACTACCGGGAAAAGTTATATCGGTAAAAAAGAAGTTATACGTGTCCCGGCGTTTCGCTGGGTCCGATATTTTGGTATATAAGTCATATCCATAGGACGTATGGCAGGCCTAAAATTTAGGTTTTTATAAAAATTTTGATGTTTTTTTAGCCCATTTTTCAAATCGATATATCTCGATTCCTAGACGTGACCCAGTGAAACGCCGGGACACGTATAACTTCTTTTTTACCGATACAACATTTCCCGTTGGTTTCATCCCATCCCGATTTTGACTGTCGCATAGTGTAATTGGATACTCTAATTTTATTTACTTATCTCTTAGATTACGTACTTTGCGCACAAGGCTTAAGGCCCAGTTAAATATGCATAGCCTAGCTTAACCTACTGTCAAAAATTAACAAAAAGTCTCTCAAATGTATTAAAAAAAACAGAAACAAAATTAATAAACATTTGATTCCATACGCAATGTGCGATTAGTTTCGTACTTTGCTTAAGCAAATGAAAGTTTTATAAAACTTAACAAAAAGTTTCCTTAAGTTCAATATGGTTTGCCTCACATGATTTGAATGTATTTAACAATTTCACGCTTTTTCCACTTCATTAACTGAGACACATAGGTAGGGATGAAACGATACCTCTAGGTATCGATACTTTTACTCGATGTGGTATCGCTCGTAAAGTATCGATACCTACTTAGTATCGAAAAAAAGGTATCTTTACTTACATACTTGCATCGGTACTTGTATCGGTTTGTATCATAAAAGAATAGAAAGCAGCATTTAACCCTCCGACGCGCGGTAAGGTCCCTGTGGACTTTTTACATTTTTAAACAAATGCCATTTAATAACGGATGGGGAGAATGGCCACATATTTTATGACTTTTATTATTGGAGTGTTATTTGTGTTTTAATACTAATTCCAGGAGATTTCTTATTTGCAGAGTATTTTATTTTATATTTTAAAGACTTTTAGTACGCCGTTGAGCAGTAAGGTCCGTAGGGACCTTGTATGAATTTTCATATGAATGACTAAAAAATGTACTGAATTTCTTAAAATAAATGTTTAAAATGCATATTCAAAATAATAACAAAGTAAGCATTCAGATAAATTTGATTTTTTTTTTTTTGGCAACTTTTAAGAAAAGTAGGTCGGCTGCAATAGATGATGTTTGGACTATGGTAATGGCAAATTTAAAAACTTCGTACACCCCGCATGAAAATATGACGGTTGACGAACAATTATTTCCCTACCGCGGAAGAACACGATTTACAAAATATATACCATCCAAACCGGCCAAATATGGTCTTAAGGTATGGTGGCTTTGTGATTCTACAAACTTATTTTCCGCTGAAGGGAGCCATATACACGGGTAAGCCTTCTGGTGGTGAAAGGGAAATAAAACAAGGTGAGCGGGTTGTGAAAAGTTTAGTAGCTAAATTTTATGGAAGCGGCCGTAAAGGTTATGCTGATAATTTTTTAACTTCGTTGGACTTGGCAATACATCTTATGTCAAAAAAGTTAGCATACGTTGGAACAATGCATAGCAATAAAACATTTGTACCTTCCGAAGTTCAGAAACACAAGTCCCGTGAAATATTTTCAACATTGTTTGGATAAACCCAGGGAGATGTTTCATTGAGTTCTTATGTTCCTAAAAAGTAAGGCAGTATTGTTATTATCTACAGTACACTACACGAGCACAGTGGATGCTTCTAATACTAAGAAAAAACCAGAGGCTGTTTTGAGCTACAATGCAAATAAATGTGGAGTTGATACAATAAATCAAATGCTAGGAACAGACACATGCAAGCGTGCTACTAAACGATGGCCACTAGCAATGTTCTACAACATCTTGAACATAACTGGATTGGCATCATTTATTATTTATGCCGAACTAGATACCACTTATAAATCCGACAAAAGTCGTTCTTTTCTGAAGCAGCTAAGTAAGGAGCTAGTGAAGGGTACACTCATAAAATTATTACAGTAACTGATTGTAGGTTATTAAATTCGTTTTCGGTACTGTTAAAATTGAATAAAAATATAGTTATTTTACGAATAAATTTATTTTTCAACATTTATGTTTGTTATTAAAAAAACAAACTACCAAAAAATAATGTTTTCCGTATTTTTTTTTGTTAATTTGTTTGATTTTTATCGGTTAAAATATATTTTTTAAAAGTAAAAACTATTCAATTTTAACGAATATGATGTTCAATAAATAAAAAACTTAGAAATTACTGAAAAAATCATTTGTTTTAAATGAAATGTAAATGATCCGTTTTTTAAATGAATTTTAATTTGTTTCAAATGAATTTTCGTTTGAATTTAACTACATAATATTTTGAGTGTAACATTGAAGAGCAGGCAAAAATACAATAGTAACTCGTTTTCCAAACATACATTCAGCTATAAAATCGATAGGCATAAAGGTACAGTGACTAATATTCCGAGTACTCAGAATTGTAAGTGGAATTGTAACACAGAGTATGCTTTCACTTACTTCATATTGTACAATGTACATGAAACAGTACTACAGGCAGAGAGGAAGTAAGCTAATCGTGGTATAGAATTTCATACAAATATTTAACAAATAAGTTATTGTAATTATTGTAATTAACCCACCCCAGTGACGCACGTGTGTTATACGTACTGAAATACGTATGCTATACTTTGTGTGTACGGGGTACTCGGAAGTGTATATACGTTTTTCATTTACTTTCTCGTACACTTTGTGGGTTGATGGTAAGCAATGAAAAAGCGGCCATGTTCTATATAAAAGTAAACGAAAAACGTATATACACTTCCGAGTACCCCGTACACACAAAGTATAGCATACGTATTTCAGTACGTATAACACACGTGCGTCACTGGGGTAGGTTAATTACAATAATTACAATAACTTATTTGTTAAATATTTGTATGAAATTGCAGGTAATATGAAGAAGTAGTACTGCAACACCATCAGTAGCACCCCTCGATATTCGGTTCACACGCCGATTATGTCGAAGAGAGAAAAATAAGCAACGTAAACCTCCATACATCTGCATGTGCTGCCAAAATCCTGTGTGTGCTGATCATTCGAAATGTCGAGAGTGTATCAATAATACAAAAAATTAGTTACCAACGTCTATTATGAATATAACTAGTCTGAATTCCATATGTTTTGTTTATAATTGCAATTTTTATTTTAACAATTCAACTGTATACCTCATTATTTTGTATTTAAATAATAATTTAAGAATATGTTTACATATTTACATCAAAATTAATTAAAATATATATAACTTTTAGCAAAATTCAATCCATTAGCATATAAGGTCCCTACGGACCTTACCGCTCAACGACCGACTAAAAAGTTACCGCTCGTCGGAGGGTTAAAAACATTCTTATTAGTGTTTTAGTACTATACAATACAATAAGAACTACGACCCATTAAAATTTTTGTGCAAAACAAAAATTGTAAAGATTGACACCACTTTTAGTTACTACCAACTACCAATTTCCTCTCGTAAAATCTTTTTTATCTTAGGAAACAACATTTTTATAGAACGTTCAGGATAACAACCTTTTATTTACCTTTTATCCCAGAAATTAACAATGTCACTATGAATTTATTTTAAATGTAAATATGTATTTTATTTTTAAATTGATATATATACAGTAGTTTTGACTTAACTGCCTTTTGTTTAAGTGCACTTTTCACCTAACTGCACAAAATTAATATTTTTAAAACCTTTTCTTTAGCTTCACTTCGGAAAATCAAATCTTGTAACGTTAATTTAACCGCCTTATACTCAATGCAAATGGATGAAACTTTGCAGGCATACATATTCCCGATGACAATACACGAATACATGGGCGTAGCCAGGATAAAATCTGGGGGGGGAGGCAACATTTTTTTTAAATGCTCTTTTTTAAAAAAAGCGTTTCTTAAAAAAATGTTTTTTAAATGTTCTTATTTGTCATTATTCTTTAAAATTCCATACAAATTTATTTTTTAAGTGCACTTTCTATACCTGCACACTTGAGATAAATGACCAAAATTTTTGACATTTTAAAAATATTTTCATACAAAAATTCAAAGTTAGCTGCACTTTGACTTTACTGTCCAAAAGACATATTTTCTGTTATTATTCTTCAAAATACTTTTAACGTGCCTTTTGTATGCCTACATATGTATTTATCATATTTTTGGGCAGTTGTAAAATATTTTTATTTAAAACATCAAAGTTAGCTGCTTACATAAAAAATTATGGTGTCCACTTTTTCACATAAATATCCAATTTGAGCTGTTTATAAAAAAAAAAATCGCAAACAAGTCAAGTTGGCATCATTATAATTCATTTATTTTGTTTGCATGAACCTACACTCATGCATTTGGTTTGCGGTTACAGCAACTTTACCACGATTATATGAAAGGAATAGTAAATCTTAGGCCTAGAACAGAATAAAGTAGTATCTAAAGCTGCCGAATGCTCTGTAGCGCAACTAAGTTCAAAATTTCGAATTTGCGTTTCAACTGCAACGACTTTTACAACTATGTATTCTGTTGACACTACTTTGAAACTGCCGTTTTTAACTTTTGATAGCTTGCAGCGCTATTCTTAACGTTTTACTACAGCGAAAATTCTGTTCCCCACTTTATTGTTACCAATTTGGCTACCTCGTTCATTACAAAAATGCATAACAGATGACTACAGGTTGTTTGAACGTCATTGTTATTATCAATTAATTAATAAAAACGTTGTTACACCTCTTTCAAACACTTTATTTTAGTTATGCAGGTAACCAAAATTGCTTACCTGCACATTAAGGCAGCTAAATAAATTTAAGATAGCTGCATTTTTGATTTATTTGCACAAAAAATCGTGCAAAGGAGATTTTACAGCTAAGTCAAAATTATGTATAATAAAGGGTGGTAAATCCATAATCCACGATGTTAATTGTAAGTCACACCTTAACGTCAAGTTTTTTGCGCAACTTAAAGTGACCTTTCTTTGTATTTAACAACTTCTATCATTGAGAGGTACACAGTTGAGCAGCGCGTTAAGATTGTTAAAGCCTTTTACGAAAATGGGCGTTCAATCAAAATGCATTTCGTGCACATCGTGATTTTTTTGGTCAGCATAATCGACCAAATGTTTCCACAATCGGGAGAATTGTGCGCAAATTTCAGCAAACTGGGTCTGTAGAAAATGGGAAGACATATCGTCAGCTCATTACTGGTTTGACCTACCGACCATTTTTTAAAAAAATGAGTTAGGTATGAGGAATATATTTTTTTAATACCCTCTCTCTAAATCAAAAACCTGTTTCGCGAACATTTTTATGGTTTCTGAGATATAAAGCATTAATTTTGCTGCATATCAACTGTTTCAAAATTTTTTAAGTACTGATTTGCTCTACAAGCCATTGCTTGGCGATTGCAGCAAATTCTTCATACAAAAACGTACACAATAAATTTTACTGTTGCTTTGCTGCATTGCCGTAAGAAAAAAAAGTAGTTAATGCAAAAGCAAAGTAAAATGACAACTAGAAAATAAATTTGTGAAAAATAGTTTTATAATGGACCCAACCAAGTGTACGGCTTGCTATTATTTGTGTTTTTAGCCTACCTAAGGGAAATGCTTCAAAATTTTACTACAAACGAAAATTAAATATGTTTAATCTTACAGCAACCATTATTATGTCATATATACCAACTTTTACTTATTGTGCCTTTTTGACGGAAGCTCATAGTGGTCGGAGTGGTAACAATATTGCTAGTGCTTAAATTAAAATTTTAAATGAATTTATAAAAGATTGTCCACTTATTAAAACTTTGACATTATGGAGCGATTCTTGCGTACCTCAAAATAAAAATCAAATTAACGCAACCGCAATCAAAATGTTCTTTAAACAAAATAATATTGATGCCGTAATACAAAAGTCTTCAGAACCAGAACATTCTTTAATTCAAGAAGTGGACTGTGTCCATGGTGTTATTGACCTGTACTTAAAGAATATTCAAAATGTAAAAAGAAAATACAATATAATAGTCTGGTAGTGTATAAAGTCATTTCTGAAAAATTGTAGGAATAGAACTATTACAAAAAAGCTTTATAAAATACATAACTGAAATTTAGCTCATAGAATAAATTCGAAAATGAAAAATGTTGAATTTCAATACCAAAGTAAAACGATTACTTTTGACCGATACCGAGTATATTTTTACCGATACTACTTGGTACTCGGTTGCTAAGTATCGATTACAAAAATAGTTGGTACTGTACTTTTCGCTTATAGTCCACTACTATAGTTGCACAACTTTTGTGGACTATAAGCGAATTTGGACTATAACCGATTTTTTTTATAAGCCGTTTTATGGATAATAAATGAAACCTAGTATAATCCACATTTTGGACTGTATAAATATTATTTTCTTCAATAAATCCACTCTTTTTAAACAAAAGAAAAGTTTATTTAAAACATAACCAAATATTGATTTATTTTAAATAAATAGTTAAAACAAAAATCTTTTTTATTAATTAATTCAAATGCTTTAAAAGATTTCAATAAAAACAAATGCGTATGAGATTCATTTTAATTCTTTGGATGACGAAATCAAAATATCAATTTCATAGGATCTTTACATGGGCTCTTCACCTGACAATTTTTTGTCATACCAATCGTCAAAGTCTATATAAAAAAACTCTAATATTTTTATTAGCTTTTTTGATGAAGTTGGACGTTTATTTAACAAAAAATTGTCAGAAAGGTAAATTAAAACATGCTGCCACTTGATTAAAAATATATAAAAAAACAGAGTGGACTATAAGCGAACATTTTTGCATGAAGAATTATATACGCATGCTAAGGAATTGTGGCTTTTAAACGAAAATGGACTACAAGCGAAATGGACCTTAGAACAAATAATTTATATGAAATTCGAAAAAATCTGCATGTGAATATGACAGTTTTGGCTTATATCCGTTTTTGGCCTTTAAGCGGAATGGACTATAAGCGAAAAGTACTGTACTTATATAAAAGTATCGAATATGTACTTCTATTTACTTCATCCCTACCTCCCGTTTCATCCCTACACATAAGTCTGCAATCACACCTGTTTCAATTCGCACATTTGCTTAAGCCAATTTAAGCACAATCTGGTTGAGTCTTTACATGCTCAGGCAAAAAGACAGCCAAACAGAAGAACGAACAAGTCGATCGATGTACTTAAAGGTCGGTCTAGGAAGCCATATTTTTATATATATGTTACACACATCAACAGAAACGGTTAATATCTTCTCGACTATGGTGTTGTGGACATTAAACAGACGCATATTTTCTTTACAAAATTATGTAAAATTTCAGTTTCAGATCACATACTTTGAGAAAAGTGTTTGCGTACTTATCAAAAATCTTTATAATATAAAGTAATTAAAAGTAATTTAAACAATTGTGCGCAGAAAAACACAATTAATGTAATCATGTACAATATGTAAAAGCGTTATAAAATATATTATAGTCTTTTGTATGGGAGGGATGATGCAATTTTTTTTGTATTTATATTATAACAGACAACATTGTAAGCACGTGCAGGCAGCATAATTACGTTAATGTTGTTTAATTAAATTTTATTTACAGATCGTTGATATAACAAATTAATAAATTTTCAACTTTACAAAATGTTTTATATTTTTTTTTTTTGGCAAATTTAAATGTTTTTGATTTTATTACATTGTACATACCATAAACTATTTAAGCAGCAAAATTTAAATCCAATTAAGGTTTATTGTTAAATTATATTTAAAAGTTTTTTTTTAGGTTTTCTGTTGTTATTTTCAATGAAACTTATTTTTTTTTTTAAATTTTTGTTATCCTTAGTAATTTTTTGGATTCTTTTAAAATTTGTTTTTATAACTTCATTAAGAGTTGATGACACTTTTATTAAAAAAAAAGTTTCACTTTTTATTTGTTGTCGCATTAAAATCCAAAAAAGTAACTAAGACTTTTTCAACCTGGGGCAGCCGTTGCTAATATGCTGCTGCATGTAACAAACTTGCTAAATAATCATCAAACAACAGGCTAAATGCAACAACAACAACATAGACGACGAATACATAAATAAACAAACTACGAAAATAACACACTAAAAATAACGCAAAATACACATACTTGATTAGTTAAGGTTGCAACCAAAAAACACAATTTTTTTTTATTTTTTAAATTTAATATTGGTTGCGTTTTAAATTTTTTTTTGGAAATAAGAAAAAAAAAATTCATTAAAGCCACTTTTTCAAAGTTTAACCTTTTTAACAGTTTTTTTTTCTCAAGTTATTTCCGCTAAAAGCATCCGTTACAGTCGAAGTTCGTTATAAAACTGAATTCGCGTTAATTCCTCGCTAAACTAACAACTTGTCGTCAGCGTAGTGTTGTGGTAGTTGTTGATGCCGTTGGTTGTAATGTTACACTACAAACCCTCGACTCTTCATCGATATATTCGCATCAACACACTTAAAAACTCATCGATAACAACACAAATACATACAATCACATACACCCATAAAGACCTGCACATATCACTCGACTCTTCTCCAAAACAAATTTGTAGAAATATAAACAACACAACACTTGCGCTTTTTTTCCCCATATGTTTTTTTTTTTTTAACATGTATCGTCTTCTGCAACAACAAATTAAATTTAAGTGTATGTATCTAAACTTTGTTGTTTTCCAATATTGAGCCATTGTCTGGCTGCTCGTCTGTCTGTCTGTCTGTCTGTCTACATAGTCTACCAACAAAAGCTTTAATTTATATTTTTGTTGCTTACAGACAAACTTGTACATAAATATAAAACGTGATGTGCATCATTTAGCGTTGCTTTTTTGTAAAATAAAACCAAATAGAAATGCTTTTACTTGTCATATCTTAACGTATGATATACCAACTATGTATATATGAACATATTTTTATAGTTTGTATGTAGTTTTTAATAATTTTAACCTACCCCCAAATATTTCTTATTTATTAAAATGTTTCAGCAACATTTGTTGCTAAGATGGAGAGCTGTGATGGTGTTTGTGTCTTAAGTTTTTTGTGTTATCATTCTTGTTGTTTAAGTCTTTTATGCAAATATCAACTTATTTTAATTTCGATTTTTTTAAAAACCTATGCGGCTAAATGTTCTTTGACTTTACTTTTAAATTACAAAACCTTGTGCATTAAACGGAGTTTTTTTTTTATTTTACCTTAAAATAGCTTTGCATATCTATGATCATGTAATTATTTTATTATTAAACTAAAAATCCTTTTTTATACTCCCTGCAGATAAGTCGCAAATTAAGAATAGTTTTATAGTTGTAGATTTGTTAACAATAAAAAGAATTAGTTTTCTGATTAAAAAACACAGAACGTTTTTAAAGGTTTAACATTTCAACTGTGAATAGACGGTCATGCGGTTGTCAGACCAGACAACTCTTTTTAATATCAATGTAACGGGCTTTATTGGAAAGAAAATGTTATGAAATTATTGTTTGAATATGATTTCTGCCATGGAGCTGCCACGGCTGGCGCGTAGAAGGCTCAATCTGGAACATCAATTTTAAACAACTTTTCGCATTCTGACCATCATCGTTTTTGAAGACATATGGGCCAATGACTCCGCCAGCCCATAAAGCGCATCAAACAGTAATTTTCTGTGGATGTAATGGTGTTTCGACAAAAGCTTGTGGATTATCCTCACTCCAAATGCGACAATTCTGCTTATTTACGTGCCCATTCAACTAGAAATGGACTTACTTCATCGGAAAACAAAATTTTGAATGGAAATTCACATTCGATTTCAACTGTGCTTTAGCCCATTCGCCGAATTATTTTGATAAAAAATTTCCACAATTTGCACGCGTTGCTCTGGTGTAAGTCGATTCATAATGAAATTTAAAAGCAAACTAAACAAAAAGCAACTATCAGCTGTTAAATGGGTGCTCAAATAAAGCAGTGATGCCAACTCAAAATTGTGACAGTCTATTACAACACCTTTTGTTGATTCTGTTCGATTACACTGGTTCACAAATATTAAACTTTATGCCATAACCTCAAATATACGACGTTTTCTAAGATAAATCGGGGCGGCTAAACTCGGATATGGCACTCATGTATTCGGGAAAATCGTGTTTTTCTGCAGTTGTTTTAGCTTCTTCCAAAAATCTTAACAATTTTTCATCAGAATTGTACAAAATTCAAACTATTGAATAAATATACCTTTCCTCTTTCGGAAAAACTCGACGCTAACCGAAGCACAATTTTCCATACATTTTTATTGATTTTCATTTAATTGGTTTTGAGATTCATAGTTTTAGCTGAACAAATAAATTTTGATTTGATAGACTTTATAACGGATAATTTTGTTTTAAGGGCATTAGTAAATAGTAGGAAGTGGTTTCTAATTTTTGTAACCTGTTTATGTTGTTGTAACGATGTTCTTGTTTCAACAAATTTCTTTATTTTGTCAGCGTCACTTGAACAGCAAATGGATTTTATAGTAGAAGGGGCTAGTTCAGGTTTCTTTCAATATCAACAGCCTTTTCCGTTGATTTATAACGCGTCAAAATGCTCAGTTTTTGTTCAAAGCTTATTTGCTTTTTTTGACTCGTTACTGCAAAATATTTAAATTTAACTTTACTTCAGCAAATGTAATTTTAAACCAGTTGCAATCAGCATACAACATTCACATACATATTTGCATTAGACTTCAACGGAGAATCCCCTTTTTCTGTTTAAGCTTTGTACAAACATTATTATATTAACGGCGCAAATCGAAGCACTAGCGACGCAACTTTGAAATCACAGAAATTTTAAAAAGGCGCAAACCGGGGTATTGGTGTACTGTAGAGTGGTTGAAAAAAAATTTTTTTTTGTCAGTCCCCCCTAGGATTCCAATTCAAAAATTATTGTTTTATTTTTTTGCCACGCCTAGAAACGCCGCCCTTTTAGTTTTTTGTTCACTGTGTCTACATTTTTAGTCCGATCATAACATTTTGTATACCGGTGTGCATGGCTCTGTAAGGGCTACATCTCTGTCTTTAATAGTTTTTTATACCACGCAAATTCTAGTCATGTCTTTTGAGCTAAAATGAAGCTGTGTGAACCACTCTAGTGTACTGTGTTGATCGGATAAAAATTCACTGATACAGGCCTTTAGATTTAGGTCATACGTCGTAAAGGCCGGAATTCCCTATCCTACACAATCGTACGATTCATTCACACGAAAATCTGACGGAATTCTATCCAACATAAAAAATGTCTGCAAAATCTGCTTTCAGTGTCACACTATTCCACAAAATTGATGCAAACTCAAATGACTCAGCTCCTTTACAAGAAAATGCACTGAATTACAGCAAAGATTACAAACAACAAGAATGGCAAGTGGTATGGATAGCTTAGCAGTGCTTTTTACTGCTAATTAAAGGACTTTAGGTCGAAATTTTTACATGTTTTATAGGGACTGAAATGGCAAATATTTTTGTAATGTTGTAAAAAAATGCAAATCCAAATGCAATAAGAAAAAACAATAAACGACCATTAGAGGATAAGTCCGCTAGATTAATAACCTTTTTGGGTTTAGAATTTAGAAAATTTTTTAAAGTTGCAATGGAATATCTTATAGTCCCTGTTACTTTGGTTCCTTCAGAAAGGTACTTATCAATTTTTAAAAAACTGCCATCTAAAATAATACATAAGTCTTATACATTCATTAGTGATAAAAACAACGAACTTTAGCGTTATAAAAAAATAATTAAAGTTTTCCTGCACAAGTACAAACATTCAGTCGATAGTAATATCGATATATCGATAGTGAAATCTGAACTATCGATAAATATCGATAGTTGAAAATATCGATAGTATCCCAGCACTACCCTCCACCACAATAAGTTGTGAAGAGGGTATATTAAATTTGTCATTCCGTGTGAAACTTTTTTATTATTCATCTCAGACCCCATAAAGTATATATTATATATTTTCGGTCCTTGAGTAATTCTAAGTCGATTTAGCCATGTCCGTCTGTCTGTCCGTCTGTCCGTCTGTTGAAAACACGCTCACTTTCGAACAAACTTGGTGCCAAATTGCTTGTAGTTATCCTAAGCAGTTTGGGATTGAAATCCAGCAAAATCAGTTCAGTAGGACCAGAGCTATGAATCAAAATGTGGAACCACCAACTAAAAAAATTGATAATTTTGTTACAAAAAATAACATAAATGCTGGAACAAGGCACGAAATAAGATAAGATTTTGCAAACATTTGTTTTATTTGACTGGAAATCACGCTGTTAAATTTCGTGAACATCCGTCCATAATTTACCCTAAGCCCCATATAAACACTACTCCCGGAAAACAGTTTAGTACACCTAAAACCATAATTAATAATGCTATCATAACAGAAATTGGTACGTCACAGTTTTAAAGGACTAGAAATGACGCTTTGAAATTTCGTGATGATCGGTCCATAATTTACCCTAGGCCCCATATAAACCCTACTACCGGAAAACAGTTTAGTCGCCTAAAACCATAATTAATAATAAATCGTCACAGTTTAAGATAATAATAACATCATACAGATATTACTCCTTAAAAATTCGAAGTGTCGGTGGAGGGTATCAAAGATTCGGCACAGCCGAATATAGCACTCTAACTTGTTTTAATTTAGTTTTTTAATGTATTTAAAAGAAAAAGGAATCAAATAATATTTCAACAAATAAAAGTGTGTAGTTGGTCAAGCCCGACCATTTGATTTCCTACACTACAGTTTATAAGCAATTTTTATCTTATGAAATTATTTTTATTATAACTTTTTTTTTTTAATTTTTGAACTTGTACCCTATTTGGGACTTATGGCATATCAAGGACCTGTAAAAAAATTGTGTTATGAAGTAGGATTATATTTTTCCCTACGCGCTAAAAAATTTTCTCTACAAAAATTAATACAACTTTTAAATGATAACACTGCTCTACAAAATGGAGCTTTTTAAATGTTTCCTTAAAAATAATTGCTGATCCTTATGTATTTTGTTTCTTATGTAGCTTTAGTTTTAAAGATATAGTGACGTATATTTTCGCGAAAGGTATTTCATACCTTGAAATATTCAGGAAACTTCATCCATAAAGGTTTTAGACAAACTAACTTTGATATTATTACAAGTAGAACTGTTGCTATAATTCTTATACATTTAACAGTTTTATTTGGTTTAATATCTTTAGTTTGTCTAAAACCTTTATGGATGAAGTTTCCTGATGATCTGGCCTAAGCAACCAGTGAAATGCATAGGAATAGCTTATCCCATCAACAATAAATTTCAAGTGTTTTTATCAATAATAAAAACTGGGAATTAAGCACGAATAACAAAATCTTTTGAAATTAAAATTTTGTATTCCCAAAAATTGAAATTACTTTTTTATATATATATATATATATATTATGTCCTGTGGTTCCTAGTAGGAACAAAGGGCCGCAACGAACTCTTTCCATTCGATCCGGTTTGATGCTAGATGTTTTATTTCCCTCCAGCTTAGCCCACTTTGGTTTACTTCAGATTCAAGTTGACGTCTCCAGGTGTGCGTCGGACGGCCAACTCTTCTTGTATTACCATGGGGGTTCCAGTCAATCGCAGATTTAGTAGGGTCGCCATGTGGTCTACGGAGCGAGTGACCTATCCAGCGCCATTTTCGATTAAGGATCTCGATGTTAATTGGCCGTTGGTTTGTCCGTTGCCAAAGGTTAGTGTTGGATATGGTGTTTGGCCAGAATATCTTGAGGATCCTACGCAGGCAGCGATTAACAAACACCTGAATGGCGTTTATTTCTCGTGATGTCGTGTTCCATGATTCGCAGACGTAAAGAAGCACCGATTTGACGCAAGAATTAAATATGCTAAGCTTAGTGTGTTCCGAAATAGAGGCAGATTTCCATACAGGGCGCAACATGCCAAATGATTGCTTGGCCTTTGACGTTCGATAGGCCACATCATTGCTGCAGCCGCCAGTATGTGTTAAAATGCTACCAAGATAGCAAAACGACTTGACTTCTTCTAGCTCAACATCCTGTATTTTAAATTTGCTGTTATTGAGGGTATTGCAACGCATTACCTTACTCTTTCCAATATTAATTTTTAATCCAGCTTTTGCAGCTTCGGTTTCAAGAGATTTTAGTTTAGCTGACATATGACGATAGCTGTGAGATAGGAGGCAGATATCGTCGGCGTACTCCAGACTCTCAAGTTGTTGAGTAAGCCCCCATCTTATACCTCTATTTGTTTGAGTGGCGTTGCGCACTATGACGTCAAGGACAATGTTGAAGAGAAGGGGTGATAGTATACATCCCTGGCGCACTCCGGTTACCACATTAAAGCTGCTACTTAGAGCGTTGTCATGAACAACTCTACATTTAACGTCTGCATACAGTGCCTGAGTGAGTTGGATGATCTTAGGTGGAACACCTTTACACGCAAGGGCGCTCCATATTGCATTATGGCTTAAGGTGTCGAAAGCTCTTTCAAAATCGATAAAGACCATGTAGAGGGGGGACTGCCACTCTGCGGACTGCTCAATTATGATTCGCAAGCAATTGATGTGGTCAACGCAAGATTTTTGTGGACGAAATCCAGCCTGATCTGGTCTGAGATCATCCATAATAGCATCCGAGATTCTTTTATTGATGATATGTGCTATAATTTTATTAACTGCACTAAGGATTGTGATACCTCTCCAGTTCCTGCAGTCGGTAAGGTCGCCTTTTTTAGGGATGTTAACAATTATACCTTCCTTAAGATTTGCGTCGAGTTCAAATGATAACCAAAAGTTCTCGATGAGGGGTAGCAGAATGTTAGCTGTTAATTGGGGATCAGCTTTAAGCATTTCGGGGGCTATATTATCAACACCGGGTGCCTTGTTTGCCTTTAAAGCGTTAATAGCGTTTAACACTTCGAGAATATCAGGACATTCAGTTGATATATCCTGCCTGACTGTGTGGGATGGACATGAGCAAATATTGGAAAGATTATGTGGTGGGTTTGAAAGCATACAAGAGTAATGCTGTCTCCATATTTGCAATTGATCATTCCTAGATGTAGATAATACTCCCTCGCTGTTCTTAAGTGGTTTTGTAGTCACGAAATTTTTACCAGTGAGTTTTTTTGTGATTGCATATAGATCCTTGGATCTATGTTCTACAGATGCTTTTTGGGCATCACAAAAAAAAATTTTTTCTACAAAAATTAATACAACTTTTAAATGATAACACTGCTCTACAAAATGGAGCTTTTTAAATGTTTCCTTAAAAATAATTGCTGATCCTTATGTATTTTGTTTCTTATGTAGCTTTAGTTTTAAAGATATAGTGACGTATATTTTCGCGAAAGGTATTTAATACCTTGAAATATTCAGGAAACTTCATCCATAAAGGTTTTAGACAAACTAACTTTGATATTATTACAAGTAGAACTGTTGCTATAATTCTTATACATTTAACAGTTTTATTTGGTTTAATATCTTTAGTTTGTCTAAAACCTTTATGGATGAAGTTTCCTGATGATCTGGCCTAAGCAACCAGTGAAATGCATAGGAATAGCTTATCCCATCAACAATAAATTTCAAGTGTTTTTATCAATAATAAAAACTGGGAATTAAGCACGAATAACAAAATCTTTTGAAATTAAAATTTTGTATTCCCAAAAATTGAAATTACTTTTTTATATATATATATATATATATATTATGTCCTGTGGTTCCTAGTAGGAACAAAGGGCCGCAACGAACTCTTTCCATTCGATCCGGTTTGATGCTAGATGTTTAATTTCCCTCCAGCTTAGCCCACTTTGGTTTACTTCAGATTCAAGTTGACGTCTCCAGGTGTGCGTCGGACGGCCAACTCTTCTTGTATTACCATGGGGGTTCCAGTCAATCGCAGATTTAGTAGGGTCGCCATGTGGTCTACGGAGCGAGTGACCTATCCAGCGCCATTTTCGATTAAGGATCTCGATGTTAATTGGCCGTTGGTTTGTCCGTTGCCAAAGGTTAGTGTTGGATATGGTGTTTGGCCAGAATATCTTGAGGATCCTACGCAGGCAGCGATTAACAAACACCTGAATGGCGTTTATTTCTCGTGATGTCGTGTTCCATGATTCGCAGACGTAAAGAAGCACCGATTTGACGCAAGAATTAAATATGCTAAGCTTAGTGTGTTCCGAAATAGAGGCAGATTTCCATACAGGGCGCAACATGCCAAATGATTGCTTGGCCTTTGACGTTCGATAGGCCACATCATTGCTGCAGCCGCCAGTATGTGTTAAAATGCTACCAAGATAGCAAAACGACTTGACTTCTTCTAGCTCAACATCCTGTATTTTAAATTTGCTGTTATTGAGGGTATTGCAACGCATTACCTTACTCTTTCCAATATTAATTTTTAATCCAGCTTTTGCAGCTTCGGTTTCAAGAGATTTTAGTTTAGCTGACATATGACGATAGCTGTGAGATAGGAGGCAGATATCGTCGGCGTACTCCAGACTCTCAAGTTGTTGAGTAAGCCCCCATCTTATACCTCTATTTGTTTGAGTGGCGTTGCGCACTATGACGTCAAGGACAATGTTGAAGAGAAGGGGTGATAGTATACATCCCTGGCGCACTCCGGTTACCACATTAAAGCTGCTACTTAGAGCGTTGTCATGAACAACTCTACATTTAACGTCTGCATACAGTGCCTGAGTGAGTTGGATGATCTTAGGTGGAACACCTTTACACGCAAGGGCGCTCCATATTGCATTATGGCTTAAGGTGTCGAAAGCTCTTTCAAAATCGATAAAGACCATGTAGAGGGGGGACTGCCACTCTGCGGACTGCTCAATTATGATTCGCAAGCAATTGATGTGGTCAACGCAAGATTTTTGTGGACGAAATCCAGCCTGATCTGGTCTGAGATCATCCATAATAGCATCCGAGATTCTTTTATTGATGATATGTGCTATAATTTTATTAACTGCACTAAGGATTGTGATACCTCTCCAGTTCCTGCAGTCGGTAAGGTCGCCTTTTTTAGGGATGTTAACAATTATACCTTCCTTAAGATTTGCGTCGAGTTCAAATGATAACCAAAAGTTCTCGATGAGGGGTAGCAGAATGTTAGCTGTTAATTGGGGATCAGCTTTAAGCATTTCGGGGGCTATATTATCAACACCGGGTGCCTTGTTTGCCTTTAAAGCGTTAATAGCGTTTAACACTTCGAGAATATCAGGACATTCAGTTGATATATCCTGCCTGACTGTGTGGGATGGACATGAGCAAATATTGGAAAGATTATGTGGTGGGTTTGAAAGCATACAAGAGTAATGCTGTCTCCATATTTGCAATTGATCATTCCTAGATGTAGATAATACTCCCTCGCTGTTCTTAAGTGGTTTTGTAGTCACGAAATTTTTACCAGTGAGTTTTTTTGTGATTGCATATAGATCCTTGGATCTATGTTCTACAGATGCTTTTTGGGCATCACAAGCTAGTGACTCGTGCCATCGTCTTTTGTCATTTCTAGCACTTCGCTTGACTAGCAAATCGTGTCGCCTGTACGCTTCCCCTAGCGATGCCTTTTCACCTCGTGTTCTTGCTGTATTTTGTTTTGCCTTTATTTCTTTCCTTTTCAGTACTAACTTCCAGGTATCGTCAGACATCCACTGCGCTCTTTTGCGTGCCCTGTAGCCAATATGTTCTCTGGCAGCATCGTTGAAGCTATTATTTATATTTTGCCATTCTATCACTGGGTGTGCTCGTTGTATAACCAATCCTTCTTTTAGCTCTTCCACGTAGTTGTGAAGATTTTGAACGTTTTTA
Organism: Pollenia angustigena; assembly: GCA_930367215.1. Lineage (NCBI taxonomy): Eukaryota > Metazoa > Arthropoda > Insecta > Diptera > Polleniidae > Pollenia > Pollenia angustigena. Next base: position 177,497,256 of record OV884057.1, on the reverse strand, counting down.
AGTTTTTCTACGTCATATTTACGTTCAGTGGATGGTGGCTTACAAATCGCGGCTACCCTTAGGCGGAGACTAGCAACTACGAGATGGTGGTCTGAAGAGCAGTCTGCCCCACGTTTGGAACGCACGTCCAGGAGAGACCTGCGCCATGATTTGCTTATGGCGATATGGTCGATTTGATTTTCGGTCACTTTGTCTGGCGAAACCCACGTTACTTTGTGGCAAGTTTTGTGAGGAAATATGGTGCCTCCGATCACAAGATTGTTGTTGCTGCATATTTCAGTAAAAAGCTCTCCATTCTCCGTCATTCTACCGATTTCGTGCTGTCCCATTAGGGTTTCTCTCCCAGTGTTGTCTGCACCTAGTTGTGCGTTGAAATCACCCATTAGTAACACGATATCTCCACGTGGTATTGATGTCAACACTCTGTTTAAGTAACTATAAAAGTTTTCTTTATCCAGAGTTTCAGAGGTTTCTGTTGGTGCATAACATTGCACACAGGTGAGGTTCCTGGCCTTAGTGCGGAATCTTGCTGTGATTATTCTGTCACCATGAGGTTTCCAGTTGATCAGTGCACTTTGGGCTTCTCTGGATAATAGTAGTCCGACTCCACTCGACCTTGGTTGATCTGGCGGTTTGCCGGAATATAAAAAAGTAAAGTTTTCGGAGGTCTTGAATTCTCCTGCTTCTGGCCATCTGGTTTCGCACAATCCTACAAGTAGCAGGTTGTAGTTGACGAATTCTCTGCATACTTGGGCCAGTTTAGATGTTTCTAGGAGTGTGCGCACGTTCCATGTTCCAACTCGTGTCATTTTTTTCATGCTAAAGGTCGTCATCTTGGGGATCCGTTGATTATTATTTGTTGCGGTTTCAGTAATCATTTCAGTTTAAGATTGAGGGACTGATTAGGCCTCCCATCCGATCCTAGTGTTGGGGCTGCCAACAACCTCTAGGCAGGTCGAACAGTTGAGTTTCAGTGCCTGTTAATTTCGGTGGCCACCTAGTTACCTGAGACGCAACGGTTTTAGCATGCCATTCAGGTTACCCAACTGTGTGCCTTCTCACTCTAGCTGTCGACAGACGAATGTCTGAGAGACATTACCAGGGGATACTTGGTATAAGACCAGAAGTAGTGAGCTGCTTGGGAATTTCGAACAGAGGAATCGCTTCTTGTCATCCCCAAGTGGATGACAGGCAGATAGCTTTCCGCACAAGTGCACCTCTGCGAAATACCCCATCCCCCATAATAAGAATAAGAAAGACAAAAAATGAAAAAACAAAAAATATGTACTTTGAACTTCAAGAAAAATTCTTGACAAAAGTACGAACAAACAGAAGTAAGGAAAAAACATGTAAAATCAATTAAGATGGATAATCATTCAGGAAAGCAAATTTCGATCTACCAAATGTTAAAATACAATTTGGTTTAAGGATTGATGTTTGACTAATGACGTCAGCAGTCGTCGATGGCTGTGAGTGTTAAACGGCAAGCCCTCTGAGGAGATTGAGTGGTTGCAATCGAAACATGTCAGGGTAACCTGTCCGTAAACACCTGGGTTCGAGCCCAGATTGAGTCAAGAATTAAAAATTATCAATAAATTTTAATTGATTTTCATGTTGTGAAATTCCTTTCTTCATAAAAATAATTTAATGAAAATTAAATTTAATGAACTTAAGCCTAATAAAAAATATTAAAAATTTGGATTAAAAACCATAAATAGTTCAATAAAATAACCACAATACTAATAAGTATTTAAATTTTTTTTACTAAAATAAGTTCGTTGGGCTGTCTAGTTTGTGCATACATTGAAAAATGGGGGGAAACAATTGGATTTTTCAAAGTTTAAAGGACTTCTCTTAAAATAAATAACTTTGATAACAAACTGGCAAGTGCACGGCTAAAAAAACTAAACTGGCAACATGCTTTATGTTTTACGAAAACAATACAGCAAGTTGTTTTTGTTTTAATTTTGTTTTTTCTTAACCTACTAACAACTCAAATTATTGTTGGAATAATTCCAACCAATTGTAGTAGGGAATTTAAGAAAAGATAAGCTCACTATTTATTGTTGTTGTTTTTGCTTAAGATTTGATATTGTTACAAGTGAAACTGTTGCTTTTAACTCATATTCGCTTAACAGTTTTATTTGTTTAACATCTTTAGTTTTCTAAAATCTTTGGATTAAGTTTCCTGACGATCTGGCCTAAGCAACCAGTGAAATGCGCATAGCAATAGCTTATCCCATCAGCAATAAATTTCAGTGTTTTTATCACGAATAAAAATTTGGGAATTAAGCACTACAAACAAAATCTTGTTTGTAGGTTCATTGATAAAATATTAAGCGAATAACACAAAAAATGCTAAAACAACAAATATTAAATGTCACTACATCTTTAAAACTAAAGCTGTTAGAAAAAAACTTATGATACCATCGTAATCAGTACTCTCACTTTAACCAAAAAGAATGGCCAGAAGTCAGGAAACATTTGGTGTGTTGACCAGTGTAATATATCAATAGAAATACATAAAACCATTTGTTTTCGGAGAAGTTACATCTTGTTATTTAAGTTATATTTTTTTTACTTCGATGTATTTGCTACCTAAATTTTAAAATTTATGAAGCGAACCGAAGCCTATCTCGATGGAAACAAGAACCAACCCAAATTTCCCTGAGCACGGCCGGATTCATAGGTAGCCCAGTTTCCTGAAAGATAGAGCCCTCACTGGTGGTTCGTATTGATTTATTAAAAGTTGTTCGTTCTCAACTTGCTAAATGAGTCTCCTCATATTAATTTTGATGATTAGTAACTTATTTTTCATTTGCGCGACTTACAAAAGGATTCATATATAATTCATTGTCGAACAATTAAAAAGATTGGCTAAAAATTAAGGCAATTAATGAAAGTGTGAATGGTTTCTTCTTTTCTTTTTTAAGTTTATTTGGCACAAAATTGGTGCTGCTTTTATCGAAGAAAAAATTAAAAATATGACGATTAAGAACATAATCAAAAACTATGATTGAAAAATAAAACGGAAAAAACTTAAAAATTACAATAAAACTAACACTAAATTGCTTGAAAAGAAAATAGAAAATTGTATCACAAATTATTTTTTGAGTTGATTCGTCGGTAGGGTAGAATTTTCTCACAACGAGAGAATCATTTATGATCGAAAAATTGGGTCATATGCGGTTATTTTGCTCTAGAAGCTGATTCCAAAAATATTTGATTATGATACAAAATCTAGCTGGGCTATACTTGTATACATACTTATCGCGCTTACCTAACAAACACGAAGTCAATCATTTGATATGAAATGACTTTATCATTTGACATCAAACACAATTCTCAAAGGTTTTTCAATTGTTTGATTTTAACATTTAAATTCAAATTGATAATGATTTGAAAATAAACATTTGACATCAAATGTTTTATCAATTCGATGTCAAATTGGTATCAAATGTTAAATTCAAATCAAAACTAAACTTGGCAATACTAAAGCGAAAAATAAATGTAAACATTAAAAATGGCGATTAAAGTTAAAATTTTTACTTCGTGGTTAAATGGGGTTTACAAGTGGACGATTTATTTTATGTAAAAAATAAAAATTATTTGTGATTAATTACAATGATTAAGGGCCAATTTCAATTCATATTTAAATATAGATTTTCATGTAATTTTGTTTTTGTTTTGACATGGAAAACAAAAATTAATATTTAAATACAATGAAATAGGCACTAAGAATACGAATTAAAAAAAAAAACAAGTTAGAGTGCTATATTCGGCTGTGCCGAATCTTTGATACCCTCCACCGACACTTCGAATGTTTTAGGTCTAATATCTGTATGATGTCTATTTATTATTATAATCTTTGTAAAAACAGACATCTGCATTAAAATTTGTTGCGGCTTAGACCTATATAAAATTATTGATCGACAATCAGAATCAATTTTAAAAAGCTTGAGTAGAATATCAGTTTAAGATGAACTTAAATGATTTTCAAGAGAACAAATTATATAAAAGCCATGGTAAGCTATGAACCAATCATCCCAAATTCTGCAGAACGATTTCTGGTATTAAAAAACATAAATTTCAATACAGCGGTGCAATTAGTTTAAGCGTTTGCAGTCAATTTCAAAAAGGCTGCTAAAATGGAATATAAGGAAAATTATGGACCGTATATCACAAAATTGCATAACATTTTTTCTGGCCATATGAAGCTAAACTGGAAGAAAGTTTACCGCGTATTTAATTATTTTACCAGAGTGGGCTTTATATGAGGCCTATTGTAAGTTATGCACCGATCTTCACCAAATTTCACAGTGTTATTTCTAGTTCTATAAAACTGTGATGTTCCAAATTTTGTTATGATAGCATTATTTTTTACGTATTTAGGTTTACTAAGCTGTTTTCCGGGAGTAAGGTTTATATGGGGCCTATGGTAAATGATGGACCGTTCTTCACAAAATTGTAAAGTCTTATTTCTCGTTCAATAAAACTGTGAGGTACCAAGTTTTGTTATGATAGCATTCTTTTCTACGTTTTTAGGCGTACTAAGCTGTTTTCCGGGAGTAAGGTTTATATGGGGCCTATGGTAAATTATGGACCGATTTTCACGAAATTTCACAGTCTTATTTTTAGTTCCAAAAAATTTTGATGTACCAAATTTTGTTATGATAGCATTATTTTTTACGGAGTTAGGCGTACTAAACTGTTTTCTGGAAGTAGGTTTTATATGGGGCCTATAGTAAATTATGGACCGATCTTCACGAATTTTAACAGTTTTATTTCTAGTCCTATTTTACTGTGACGTGCCAAAATTTGTTATGATAGCATTGTTAGTTAGGGTTTTAGGCATACTATACTGTTTTCCGGGAGTAGGGCTTACATGGGGCCTAGGGTAAATCATGGACGGATCTTCAAGATATTTTACAGCGTGATTTCCAGTTAAATAAAACGAACTGTTGCGAAATCTTATATCATTCTGTGCATTTTTCCACCATTTATGTTAGTTTTTGTAACAAAATTATCAATTTTTTTAGGTGGTGGTTCCACATTTTGATTCATAGCTCAGATCCTATTGAACCGATTTTGCTGGATTTCAATCCCAAACTGCTTAGGATAACAACAAGCAATTTGACACCAAGTTTGTTTATTTCTTTTGAGTTTTTCGAAAGTGAGCGTGTTTTCAACAGACGAACAGAAGGACAGACAGACGGACAGACAGACGGACATGGCTAAATCGACTTAAAATTACTCAAGGACCCAGAATATATATACTTTATAGGGTCTGAGATGAATAATAAAAAAGTTTCACACGGAATGACAAACTTAATATACATACCCTCTTCACAACTAATTGTGGAGGAGGGTATAAAAACGGGAAAGTGAAGAAATAAAAAGTTTGTTGTATGATCGCGGTGCTCCAACTGAAAATAAAAGGGAGCCAAGTATTACGTCTTCCCAAGAATAAGAGGACGGAAGTAACATTATTTCATCTTTTAGATATGGTGCCGAATGATGATCTCACAGTTTATTTAAATAAATAATGAATTTAAATTAAAAAAATAAAATATTTTTATTTGTGTATGTTCCACATTTTCCCCCCTTTTTGTTGAGAATGCTATGATTTGCAAATTATTTTCAAGTCATTGTTTGAGAAAACTTTTGATTTCAAATCATTTTCAATTTGAAATCAAGCCTCCGTGTCTGTTGTTTAATCATGATGTTGTTCATGGTGGTGTTGCAAAGATCTGGTACGTAGCAAAGCCTTGCTGCAACATACCTTCCTAAGGTTTCCCTAGTGCTTTCCCTGCGCTCACACAAAAAACATGTTTTAATATGGTCACCTCCATCATGACCATTTTAAGGCAAATTTTGAACATATTCTGTCGTATTCATAAAAAATTAAAATGGATTTCAAATGCATTTTAAGAAAAATTTTTATGAAAATTTTGCCTTAAAACACCTTTCAAACTTATTTTATTTTTTATGAATACGGCAGATTATGTTTAATTTTACCATATTATTGTAACCCACAACCATATTATGGTTAAATAAATCCTCCATCATGAAGCCACATCCATATTATGGTTGCCTCTAAACATGTTATGGTTAAATATGACAATAATTTGTTTTTAAATTAACATTAGTATTTTCCTCTTTTCCAAAAGCAACATGCTATGGAGGAAAAATAACCATAATATGGTTGTTGCTTCTTGATGAAGGATTTATGTAACGATATTTAAATTAAATTATTCTGTTTTTGGTCAAAACTCTCATCAATAACCATTAAATATTTAACAAGTCAACAATATGACTTTTGACAATTTAGCTGTTATATAAGTAAATATACATTTTTAGGCTTGCAACACTGCGCGTTGCCAGTGAGTATGTTAAAGATGGTGTTTGTTTATTTTTGATAATGAACATAAAGCAAACAAACTGAACAAAAAAAAAACGCAAAGATAAAACAATATGAGGATGTTGTCGTTTTGTTGCAAGTAGAAAAAAACTAAACACATGCTTTAAATTCAAAGTTTAATGATAAGATGCTGTGAGGCGGTAAGGGAAGTTAGTTGTAAAGAAATAAAAAAAAAACGAACAAGTATGAGACATGTAAGGCAGACATGCAACATGATGTTGCGGCATAAAAACTGATATGCAAAAGAGCTTTTTATAGCAACAACAAACGCAATGACACCAAACAAGCAACAAGTTGTTGACTTTACGCATATTTTAATTTATTGTAGTTGTTATTGCTGTTTTTCTTTTATGCCGTGTAACTAGTTGCACAAAGTTTTTTGATTTTATTTTTGTTTTCTTATTTGTAGAATATCCACAATAAGAGTGTAGCTACTAGACATACGGTCACCAAAATCGTCATAAATAGTTATTATAATATTTCGCTGTAGCAACGTTTTTTTTATCTTTTTATTGATCTTAAATTTTATTGAACCGTAGGATGTCTTCATTTGTATTTCAATTTGGTTTTTTGCTTATTTTTTGCTAAAAGTTTTTGTTTTTCCTCAATAGTTGTATGTATTTTAACTATTTCTTTTCTTTTTTATTTGATTTGCAACTTCAGCATAATAAAGTTGTGAATGGTGCTTGTGGCAAGTTATTATACTACGAATTATTTAGTGCCAAATGACAACAATATTTAGTTGTTATTGGCCCCTAATGAAAATTATTTATACTAACATACATAGATACACATGTATGTATGAATGTGTCTGCCTTAATGTGTACAAGTTTGGCTTAATATGAACTTGCGATTCTGTAGAGTTGTTGTATTTTCGCACATGTGTAGGTTGATAGATAATTTGAATGTTATCGGTTGTGTTGTAAGTAAATGTATGTATCTTCTTTTCTTTGCCCCAACTCTTTAGTATTGGATGTGGTTGTGTAGATTCAATTTTTTCAAAGCAGCTGGCAGCGGTACAATTCGTTTGATTTTTTTTATTTCTTAGAGTGTGGCTGTAATTTGATATATTTAAATGTTCAGTTAATTCAAATAATCATTGCAAAAAATAAAATAGAAAATATTTAATACACCGCAAATATTTAAAGCATTTTGAATAATTAATTGGTTTTAAATAAAATCGACTGCTTAATTTATATATTTAAAATTGAAAAGTAACTCACTGATTCATCATCGCACAGCCTAAGCACCTGAAGCTAAAAACTTGAAAATTGGATCCACTAAGATTTGATTTTTGGAAATTCGAATGTTTAGGGGGTAAAAAAGATTAAAAAACGGGAAAATTCGGTAACCTTATATCTCCAAAACTAAAAGAGATAAAAAAAATGTAATACTAATTGTTGTTCTTTAGAAAAATAAGCGGACAGAAAACGGGTAAAACCTGAATTTTGGTACTTTTTTGACATCCCATCTATCTTTTGAAGCAATAAACATAGAAACAAAGTTAATACCATATTCGAAACTTATCAAAAAAAATACGAATACAAGGTTGGTACTTTTTTGAAATTCAAACGTTTAAGGGGTGACCATCGTAACTATTTTTGATACTTTTTTACAAAACATTTTGCTTCATTCATTGACATTATCGTACTAAATTATGGGCACCTACTAAAATACTGCAATTTTTGATACTTAAATGGGGGGAAAAAATAGTACCAAAATGGGAAATACTGGAAATTTCATATCTTTCTTCAGCTTTTTGGTTCTACAACTGGTATTTTTTAATTATCGTTAAAATTTGACCTTAAAACATAAGATTCAACATGCAATGTCCTGAGTGGATAATAATCTATTGCGGAACTGCTTGGTACTTTTTTGTTCTTTAACTGGTACTTTTTTAATTTCCGTTAGTATTGGATTTAGAAACATAAAATTCAAGTTGCAATGTCCTGGGTGGATACGAATCTATAACAGTGAACTTCTTGCCTTCTTTGACTGGTACTTTTGAATTTCCGTTGGTATTGGACCTAGAAAGATATAATTAAACATGCAAGGTCCTGAGTGAATGAGAAAATAAACTTTGGCATACGGATATGTCCACGAAGAAAAAGGAGACGCTAACGAAGTAGCGGGTCAAATGCTAGTTTGTGTAGATATAAGGGTAATTCCATGTCAAAACGACCAAGAGTGGAACACGACCCCTTCCGATTTTAATGAATTTTGGTAAGAAGGTTGCATTTATCTTATAAGGAACATATATGAACGAAAAAAAATTTTAGAATTTGTCATTCGAAAGTTATGGTATATTCAAAATGTCATAATTTCGCAGAATTAGCCGAATGTGTTGGGCTTATTTCTTCAATATCTCGAAAACTACTTGACATACGAAGATGATTTTAATGTCATTTTAAAGAGAATACTTGGGGCTACAAACCATATATTCACCCCTATCGTGAATAACAAGTGGAATTTTTGTTCCCATGAAATTTTCATTCCCCTCGAAGGGAAAAAAGCAATCGTGAATCTCGTGTGAAAAATTTTTCACGCTATCAGTTCCAGTGAATGTAAAAAAAAGAAGAAAGATTAAAAAAATTAAAAATCAATGAAATTTATGTTCAAAAATATACAAGTATATACTTAGTTTAAAGAAAAGTTTAAACAATAAATTAAAATATTTAGTATTGGAGGGATAGTTTGATTACAACGTTAGTTTTATGCACTTTTTAAATTTTATGTAGTAAAATATTTTCCAAAATTTTGCGACCAAGTCTGTCGAAAGCTTCACAAATCCGCAGGCAATCGACCTATTGTTTTGCATTTTGTTGAACAATATATCGGTTTGTTTGTCATTAACTTTATTAACACTTAATATTTGATTTATAGGAGGAACTACTTACATACATGTTCTGTTCACTAGCAAAAATAAAGTGAGAAAATCTAAGGGAAATGTGAACAAATTACGAGGGAAAAAATTTTTCACGATAAGGGGAATTTTATTCCCGTGAACATTTTTTCACGTTATTATTCTTCTTTGAATTACATTTTTTCATGGGAGTTGTTCATGATCGCAAATATGTGAAAAGGGGAAAAATCACGAGGGGAAAATTATTCACGATAGGGGTGATTATATATTAATTTTTTTTGAAAAATGTAATATCTGCAAAATGTTAAATTTTAAAAACAGACAGACTAAGTCAAAAACTTTTTTTTTATTTGGCTGATTTTTTTTTGTATAATACCTCAAACTGTTCTTTAAAAATTCTGAAACTTTGAAGGAGGTGTTTTTTTTTCTTTTTTAAGATATGATTTTTTTCCTTTCGCAACCTTTAAAAAAATAATCACCCCTATCGTGAATAACAAGTGGAATTCTTGCTCCCATGAAATTTTCATTCCCCTCGAAGGGGATAAAAGCAATCGTGAATCTCATGTGAAAATTTTTCCACGCTATCAGTTCCAGTGAATGTAAAAAAAGAAGAAAGATTAAAAAAATTAAAAATTAATGAAATTTTTGTTCAAAAATATACAAGTATATATTTTAAAGAAAAGTTAAAATAATAAAGCAAAATATTAAGTACTGGAGGGATAGTTTGATTACAACGTTAGTTTTTTGTACTTTTTAAATTTAATGTAGTAAAATATTTTCCAAAATTCTGCCACTAAGTCAATCGAAAGCTTCACAAATCCGCAGGCAATCGACCTGTTGTTTTGCATTTTGTTGAGCAATATAACGGGTTGTGCCTTATTAACTTTATTAACCCTTTATATTCGATTTATACATACATGTTCTGTTACCTAGCAAAAATAAAGTAAGAAAATCAAAGGGAAATGTGAACAAATTACTAGGGAAAAAATTTTTCACGATAAGGGGAGTTTTTCCTGTGAACATTTTTTCACGTTATTATTCTCCTTTGAATGACATGTTTTTATGGGAGTTGTTCATGATCGCAAATATGTGAAAAGGGAAAAAATTACGAGGGAAAAATTATTCACGATAGGGGTGAATATTAAAATAGAATTTAAATAAGCAATATGCCAAAATCGACTTTTTGCGAAAAAAAATAACTTTTTTTATTGTTGAAAATGGTTCTTTAGGGTGTCAGAAGCAACTTTTGTTCCGCGACTTTTATATAATTCTGTTATTTACAAAACTACCGTTATTTTTAGGTGCTTGAAGAAAATTAAAATTTTGACCGTTAAATTTCCAGAATTCGACCAAATGTTGTTTGGCAACTTTGTACAAAATCGTATGGCGAGTAGTTTTGTGGAACATATAATTTCAAAATATTTGCAAGTACAGGGTGTTTTGATGTATTTTCCAAAAAAAAAAAAAAAAAAAATGAATTTTACGCCATCTATCGGCAATAATTTTTGCTAACTATATTCTACATTTAGAAAGGTAATTTGAAAATCGGATGACAAATAACCGAATGAGAAAGAAAAGATCTATAAGAAAATGAAATAGTATCAAAATTTATATTAAAATATGTATGTATGCAACTTTTATTAAATCGATCATTAAAGTTTACATTTTTAGTTTTGCGAAAAAATTGTTAGTTATTTTACTAAAAATGTATTTAACAGAAATCTTTATTATTTATACTTTAAAAAACATCAAGTTATTTTATTTTTTAAATTTTTAGAGATCTACATAAGTGCAAATTCTTTAGCTTTTCTTTGAGTTGGGGGGACTCTAAATCCAAATTTGTTGTTTGCCAAACTTTTTCACCGTGATATTTATAATTTAAACCTCTCAACATGTATATTTGCTTTTTAAGAATTTTTATCCGATTACTCTGTACATCGACATCAGATCAAATTAAATAATTCCATAGGCTCATTCACATAAAGCAAATTTAGAAATAGGACTTTACTCTCCGTACGTCGTTTTTTTACTTGTTGTTTGCTCCATCTCTTCCAATCTCTTTATTCGTTCCTTAGCATTCCATTTTTTATTTTCCTGAAAAACCTTTTTCATTATTTTCACACCATTTTCCATATCTTGCTTCGTTGGATAGAACTGCAAAATATCGAAAAGGAAGTGAATGCATTTGTTTTGCCGGGCCTTTATTTGCTGACACATGGTGTATATTTCTTTATGAGGTTCCATATCCTCGTTCCTCTTCGCCATCGCAAACACTCTCTCCACATTGATATTACTGTGGAATGAGTATACATCATCCACAGGTCTATCGATATATCTTTTTAACATTGAATCTTTCGCATCCGCTAAAACCGTTTGGAAAATGTTAACATCTTTTTCAAATTTGCAGTAAGCAAATTAAGCTTGTCTGTGTTAAAAGCAAATTGAAATTTGTGGGGAATTGAATTCAAGAACGATCTTTTATTTATTTCTTCGAACTCTAAATATTCAAATATTTGATACAGCACGTCCTTGAAAGTAAGATGATCACAAGCAACAATTGATTTACAAGTGCTAATATGTTTTAGTGGTTCAATGCAAGCTGCTACAGAAAATTTGATACAGAAAATTTGTGTCTGTAATGTAATCATGAATCATTTTCGCATCCGTGTACGCTTCAGGATATTTTTGCACAAACTGATATAGCAAATCGGTTTCTTTGTAAATTTTACTTATCGTTAGTTAAAATTTTTTAAAATTCTATTTCTTTATGTAAGATCAAATCTTGCAAAAAATTTAAAAGTTGCATGCATTTAAACAAACACTTTTTAACATGGTCAAATTTACAAATAAGGTAAGGTCACTTTGCGGACTTTCCTTGTAATTACATGAAAACGATAGAATTCAATTCTTATGGCGGCATTGCATTCAGGAGGTCATAATACATAAGGATTGGTGGGTCTGATTTCTGGGTCACAACCTTTTTATATTTTTGTGAGGCTGTGTTATTAATAAGCACGCAAAGGTGACGGCTAAAATATTTACTGCCGCTTAACACAATAGTAAATGAAATATACATAAGTATATTTACTTATCACATGGAAAGGAATTTTGTTTCCCAAAGTGAAAACAGTGTCTATGTTCTTAATAACTAATGTAAAACTAATTTTAGTAGCATAAATTTACGTTTTTTTTAAATTCACCCTGTTTTTTAATCAATTAATTAAATTTGTCGAAAATAGGCTGTACTGTTTGTACTACGGCACAAATTCGGCTGAATATTATGCCTTGGAAGACAACAGAATTGTTGATGACTAAAATATCTAAAATTCTGCGGTGGTGCTTGATGATAACACTCCTACTTCAAAAGTTATAAGTGAATGAAGGTCAAAAAACCCAATTTTTTCATTTTTTTCCGCCTTTTTTTTCATTTTCCTAATTTTCTTGTAAACGAAAAATGCGATCGCCACGCACCACCGCAGAATTTTAGATTTTGATGTCATTAACAACTGTGTGGCATGGCAAGCCATAATATTCAGCCCAATTTGTGCCGTGCTAAATTTTAGAAGTCGTAATTTCTTACTTTCAAGTTTTGTTTTTGCCACTTTGTTTTTTTCAGTGTATTATTCCAACAAAACCCAAAAATGAAAGTTTGCTACCCAAACTAACTACATATTCAATACATAAAAACATTGATTTTGTAGCTAACAACATAAATAATGCGTTAAATTCACAAAAAGTCAAAAAATCCAAGTTTTAAGGGCCACCCTAAATATCCGTTTTAGGACAAGTGATGGGCACTCTAATAAGCAAGTAGGGTACTTGACTCTACCCCCGAAGTATCAAAAATCATTCGGCATTAATAGCTTGAAAACGAAAAAGTTAATTTTTTTGGCATATTGCTAATTTTAATATTGTAATTTTAGGCAATAAGTACACTATGTTAGTTGCAAACAGCAGACCAGCCGCGCACCTGGCATTTGACTCTAATTGTAGACGCTGAATCCAGTGGTGCTAACCGTTTTTTTAGGTTAGCTCTTGTTTTCAAGATATAGCGTTATTTCGAAAATGTAAGAGATTGCACAGCATATATTCGCGTAACTCAAAAACGGTTCAGTTTATTGAAATAACTAAAAAAACCGAAATTCGGCAAAAAATAATAAAGTGGGGTTGGTCATACATTTGATCCATCTAGGAGCATCCTACGCGCCGCAGGGGCCAAATTAAAGAATTTTATAAAGCCGCAATATTTGTATGGTACAGCGCGTAGGATGCTCCTAGATGGGTCAAATGTATGACCAACCCTCTCTTATTTAAAGTTATTGATGAAAGTGAGCAAAGAAAGATGCGATTACCTCTTTACCAAACGCTTTATGCAGAGAATAGTTATCTTTCTATATGATATCGGATCAATATAAACAAGATTACGCATTGCGCATGTTTTCAAAATTCAACTGTTTACTATGATGTCAAATCTGCATATTATACACATGATTTTTGCTTGTATTCCTATATTTCAGCTCTTCTTATACGCAGATGTGACATAGATGCGCAGAAACATTAAATTTTTAAATCTTAGTTTTTTTTGTATCATGATTACGGATCACTATTTACGGTTTTGTATTTTAGTAACTTCATCCACATTATGCTTAAATTAGTCCTCTAAATCAACTTTTTCTTAATAGGTTTAACGAACCGATAGATGTTCGTTACAAATTTCCAGGAGATCTGCAAATGAACTTTCTTTATTCTATCATATAATCGTAATTTCTTTTTTACAAACAATTTTTATTTTTTATACCCTTCACCGAAAATAAAAGTGTATTATATTTTATTTAATTTTATTATTTATAATTTCTACAATATTGATCTTAGACCCTTTAATTTATATATTCTGGGTGCTTATGAGTAGCGAAGTTGATTTAAGAATCCAAATAATTTCAAATGAGGTTCAAAAAGTGGAGAAATGATGGTTTGGTTCCTTGGGATCCTTCAGTAGTTAATTTGTGATACCCAGCGCTAATGCACATCCTACAGTGCAGTTACTCAATAGGAGTCACTGCAGAATTCAAACAATTTATCGTCCGAAGGAAGAGAAGAAGCAACCTTGGTTCTATTTTATATAGAACATCCAAACAGACAAATATCGGTTTTTGAAGGTATCTTTCCCTAATGTCCTGAATTTCAGAACACTGACACAGAAAATAAGCCACAGTTTCGTCCTCGTCATGATAACTTATTTAGTAGTCATTGAATTCTAGACCCACTCTTCTCGCTTTAGTCGCCACCAGAAGTCTGTTTCTATGGAAATTGTTTGTATGTATGTACCTACATATCACAGTAGGTAATTTGGCCTATATTTTTGGCCAAAATTCAAAATCTGCACTTTAGAAAAAGTAGTTTTTTTGTTGTAATGTGATAAAGAATACTTCAAAGCAAATAGAAGTGAATTTTTATTTTATAAATAACAAAAACCCGTTCATCGCCCGACTCTTAAAGTCAATGTATACAATCAACAGTTTAAGTGGGGCGCGCTTCGTGTTATTTTTTATTACAATACTTGACACTAGTTTTTAATAAAAAAACAAATGAAAAATAGAATAAAATATGGCAAACAATATTAATAGTAAGTGCTTAATAAATACATAATCGTTGTTTAAAATAAAATAGTTTATTGGTGAAAAAAAAATCAATCTTTTGATCTTATCTCAATTAAAAAAAAAATAAAAGTTTTATACAACTTTGGAGAAGCTTTTAAAAAAAGTTTAAAATGTTTTAAAGCTAAAAGTAATAAGGTCTTGATAAGTATTTGATTTTGAGATTGTTTTTGAGATATCCCATTTTTTTGCAGGCAACCTCTATTTCGCTTAAGCTCTGAAAACACTGAGGATCTTAGCGCCAGTGAAAACGATGAGTGCGCAAATGATGTCAATATGTTAACATACACAATTTACACAAATGATTTGGATGATATTAAATTAGAAAATTAATAAGATATACCAAAAGTAGACAAAAAGAAATTTTGTTCTAACGCGTATCTTTTCATAAGAATGCGATATTTAGAAATTCCAAGTTTATTCTTAGTTTTAGAGTGAATAAGTTAAAAAGCTAATCAAAAAATTCATATCCAGATTTGTTAAAATTCTGTCCGCCTGTTATCAATTTTGGCCAAAAAAATTGGATAAATTACCCATAGTGCATATGTGCGTTCAGTTTCATTTAAATTTTTTTTTCTGGTATTACATACATAGTTAATGCTGAATGAATACATGAGTAATAATTGCTTCATTTCTGGCTTTTTTGTTTGTATTTTTTTTTTTTCTTTACCAAAACAATCATTGTCGCGCCGAACACACAAACATCTTAATTAAAAAACGAAGCTAAACGATGGTATAAATAACAAAGCACGATGTGCAATATTTGAATGACTGCAAACCAGCAGCGAATATTTGCGGTTGCGCAAATTTGATTGTATGACCGCAAGCGAGTGTATTTGTTGTTGTTGATTAAATGCGATTTTTTTTCAATCGCATAAAGCTGTTCTCTGGTCACCACCGGCCAGTGCCCAGTTATCACTGAGACCACTGTTTCCATTTGTTTAGTTTTCACAGAGATGAACTGATAAAATTTAATTTAAAAATGTTTTTTGTTGCTCTCATTGGAAAATCTTAATTGAGTAAATTTTAGCTTCACGCTAAATTGCCAATTATCCCGTCGAAATTCAGAAATGTTTGAAAACATATCTTTACCTTCACCAAGATTTGTTTTTTTCTTTACACATTTCTGTTATGACACAAAACCTCAGATTTTACTAATTCCACCACATATTTACTATGGGTGTGAAACGGTAGCAAAGTACTTTTTAAAGTAAAATTTTGACACTTTTAAGGTGAATAAAATTTCACCAGCCCTGGGGGCTAGTAGAATTTTTAACACAACCAATAAAATTTCTGACAAGCAGCAAATTAAAAGTTTTAGTTAAAAAATAAAATTTAAAACGCTTAGAAAATTTTATGAATTCAAAGTAAATCTATATATATAAAAATGAAAAATGTTTGTATGTTTGTTTGTTTTTTGGCTTATAGACTCCTAAACTACTGAATCGATTTTCCTGAAACTTTTACAGTGACATCACGTGAGCCCTAAACATAAAATAGGCTACTTATTTTTTCGATAGGGGCAGGGGAATTGGTACCCCCCATTGGATGCCAATATTAAATATCGCATATCTTAAGAGCCGCTTCAGGCATTTTGTTGAACTTTTGGTAGTAAAATCTTCTAAGCGCCAAAATTGAAATAAAGTAGCAGCGGGGGAAGTGTTACCCCCCAAAGGGCACCAAGGTTTAATATCGCATATCTTAAAAACTGTTATAGGACGAATGTTCAAACTTTGTAGAAGTCACTTTTATGGTATACTACACTATTGAAAATAAAAATAAAGCGGGTAGGCGCAGGGGGGAAATACCTCCCATAGGATGCAAATATTAAATATCTCTCAACTGAAGAAGTGGGTAAATCAGTGTAGCGAAGCGCACCGGGTTAAGCTAGTAATAAATAAAATGCAAATAGAACTACATATCTCCAAAAAAAAACTAAAAAAAATTATGTTTTAATATTTATTTTCCTTAATTGTTCATTCTTTTTAAAATAATAATTTTTTACAAAAGTCAAAATTTGATATCGTCAAAAAAGATATAATTTTACTAGCACAAACATGAAATTTGTTCCTCACAGGAAAATATTTTTTTTCCATAGTACTTTGTTACCGTTTCACAC
This sequence comes from Pollenia angustigena, assembly GCA_930367215.1. Taxonomy (NCBI): domain Eukaryota; kingdom Metazoa; phylum Arthropoda; class Insecta; order Diptera; family Polleniidae; genus Pollenia; species Pollenia angustigena. The sequence goes on along the minus strand of OV884057.1, from coordinate 177,480,199 downwards.
GGGCGTGTGTTTTACAAATTTTTTATGTTAAATATCAAAAAAAAAAAAAAAATTAACTTTAAATTTTCTATTTATCACCGCATAAAAACTCTTATCCCAAATCACAAACGCTTTTTCTCAGAGTGTATTTTAGTTTTATGCTTAATTAACTCTTTAATAGCATTTAAGTGTTTTTACTTATCTGTTCAACTATCACATCTCAAAACATGACATAAGATATTGTTATCTGTGCATAATCTTACTTTTTATTTCAATTATAATTTCTAAAATATTAAACATTTTTTTCTTTAATAATTAAATTAAAAACAAAAAGTATAAAAACAAAATAACGAATACATGTGTTTCCACACCCAAACTACATTATAATTGCTATAGACTATTTGATTTCAGCTTTCTGGGCAAATTTATTTTGAATATTTATTTATTTGCAAACATCAAGTGCTATTTTTTTTTTGACATAAACACATACTGAGTTAATTAATTATTGAAACTTCTTTTATTTTCTTTTTTATTATTGCAGTGACTAATTTAAAATTTTGTAGCTGGTTATTGGGTGAGTAGTCAAATTTAGTCGTTACTTTATAAACTTTAATTTCATAAGCATTATTTTGAATTGTAAATTATTTATTGTACAAGCTTTTGATTTGTAGCTGATTAAAAAATTATCGTTTCTCGTTAACCTTCATGGAAATTATAAAAGATTTGAACTCTGAAACATGTAGATACCCAAGATACACTTTTGCAGAATTTTGGTAATATTTTGTTTATTGTGTGTATTGCAAATGAAGCAATTTAGTGGCTAGATTTCGCCATTTTTCATGAAGAGAAATGTATTAGATATTTTTAATAAGCAAAAAAATTAAAACAGGCGGTGTTGTTCTGTAAATTTGGAGAGAACTACTCGCGCCGGAAAATGTGAAAATATTCAATCCTTTCTCGAAAAGTAGGAATGTTATAATCAGGGCTGCCAGATAAATTTTTGAATAAATCGTCAATTTCCTGAGAAAAAATAAAAAAATAGTCTTTCATGTTTCGAAAAATCGTCAAAAAATCGGAAATCTTAAAATGTAGTGTTTTTTAACAATGTTTTGTAACACGACTGAGATTCTTCCAAAGCTCAGCGAAAGACGCTACTTCAATCGTTGTGGGAATCGTTTAAAGGCCTAACCATAATGTGCTTAAGTTGGATTAAGCAAATGTGCGAATACATGTAAATCATATGAAGCAAACCATATTGAAGTTACGGAAACTTTTTGTTAAGTTTTATGAAACTTTCATTTGCTTAAGCAAAGTGCGAAACTAATCGCACATTCCGTACGGAATCAAATGTTTTTTGATTTTATTATAGTTTTTTAAATACATTTGAGAGACTTTTTGGTAATTTTTGACAGTAGGTTAAGCACGGCTAGGCATATTATGGTTGGGCCTTAAGACGTGGGTTAAGATTATCTATCGAGTCTTTCATGTCAAGAATCGTATGAGACTCATGTAGCTACAACTCGTGAAATGTTCGCCGTACAATTGTTGAAAAATGATTTATACAGAGAGTCGTAAAAGATTCATTCGATGATTGTTTGACGAAAGATAAACAAAGTGTTACATTGCTGTTTTTGTACTCTGAAAATAATCATTTCAAGATTTTCTTAAAACTTTCATATTACAGCCGTACCTAAACAAAAGCAGCACGCGTTTTCTAGTTTTTGAATAGAGCGGCGTATTTAATAGTTTAATATTGAAGTTTGCCGCTATAGTTAATTAATAATGGCAATTTAGCTATTTTTCCGTCAATCTAACGTTTTTATTTCTATTTTTATTTACAATTTGTTGGTTTTATTAAACAAGAAAGCTATCATTTCTGTTCGTGACACAACGTGGACGCTCTTGCTTAGCTATGGCATATCAGCGTAAAAGCTAATCGAAAGAAAACGTTCCACCTTCCGCTATTGTTAAGGTACGGCTGTTAAACATTCCAATATGAAAAAACGAACGTGTCAGAAATTTAATGCTTTATTCAGACTTTGGAGACTAATAAAAATCGTCACTTTTTAGAAAAAAATCTGCAAATCGTCACTTTGCTAATTTCGGAACAAAAAATCGTCAAAATGACGATAAATCGTCAAATCTGGCAGCCCTGGTCATAATATACAACTCGAAGTCGATGTAAAATTGTAGTTGTCAATAACATTTTACAATTTTAGGTGGCCAAAACTAATAGCTGCCGTTCTGAAGCAGATATCGAAATGATATTGTGTATGGATAATGTCTATACATAAGAGCGCTTTGTTGAAAAATGGACACTTTTATTTGTAGCCCCCCATGCATTGTGGAAAAAGTGGTCTGTATATTTCACCAGACCAGAGAACTGCAAAATCCACTATTTTTGTTGATTTACTCATACGCTTAAATTTACATTAACTCTATGTATGCCTGCAAAACAAAGTTCAACTTTGGTAATTTTGGCGTCGTTTTGTACACATTTGATTTGTGCAGATTTGAGTTTTTTATTGAAAGTGCTTTGTTTGCATTTATTGTTGCGCACGCAGTAACACAATTGCACAAAGTCAAAACGCAAAAATTTTGCTTTTGCATTTACGTAGTCATTGTCCACTCGATGAAGCAACGACGAATTTAATTGGTATGAGTACGAGTCGCCTTGTTACATTAACAGCAATAACAACAATACATTGTATATACAGAACTACTGTACTTTTTAAGAAATGATAAAAAATAAAAACCGTCTTCAATTTCTATGGAAATTGTTTGTACCTATGTGCGTTTGCGTTTCATTTAATTTTTTTTTCTTGTACTACATAGCAACTGCTGAATGCCTACATGAGTAATGATTGCTTGATTTCTGGCTTTTTTGCTTGTATTTTTTTTTTCTTTACCAAAACAATCATTGTCGCACCGAACACACAAACATCTTAATTAAAAAACGAAGCTAAACGATGGTATAAATAACAAAGCACGATGTGCGATATTTGAATGATTGCAAACCAGCAGCGAATATGTGCGGTTGCGCAAGTTTGATTGTATGACCGCAAGCGAGTGTATTTGTTGGTGTTCATTTTGTGCGATTTTTTTTGCAATCGCACAAAGCGGTTCTCTGCACCAGACCCACGTTTCTCGTAATTAACTTCAGATTGTATGAGTACACGAGCCAAAAGGACCTCAGACTCGGATTTATCGCGTTGAAATAAATAAAGGTAGATTGGTCTCGTCAAATTTATAGTTCACATTTTAGTTTATGTGACTTTTTGCAATTTTAGGTGGCCAAAATCCAAGTATTTAACTCTACGTTTATGTCTGCAGAATTTATAAAAAAAAAAGTAATTACTCGCACAATCAGAATTTTTTTTTAACAAGAGACTCTACTCACTGTTGAGATTTGACAATTCTTAAATTGTACCGTATCAATGGCAAAATTGTACCAAATTGACATAAATTGTACCAAATTTTGGCTATAAAATAAAAAAGCATTTTATTCAATAAAACAATTAAGAAAGTATAGTCGATTAAGCTCGGCCATTTGATAACCTACACCACAGTTTATAACGAAAAAATTTCTAGAGTATACTCTATTTGGGACCCATGGGCAATCATGGACCTGCCATAGCGAAATTATTTCAGGAGGTAAAGATTCATGTGAAAGTTCTTTGTGCGGAATATTATTTAGATCTTCATCTATATACGATTTGCTTGCCCTTAAGAAGTTATTGTCGACAATTTTTTTTGTCAATATCAACATTTATAAGGAAGTTAGGACTAAAAGCTTTATTCGGGAGTAGTATTTGTAAGGGAGCTATCGTCAAATATGGATCAATTGTAATAAATTTGTTCAACATTTATTCTTAATACCAACATAATAAGATGGTTTATAGGGGCAAACACTATTGCGGAAAGAAGTTTGTTTGAAGACCATGTGAAATTATGGACCGACTATAACCATTTTCAGTAGGCTTAGCGCCTATGAATTGAAACCTATTTACAAAATTACATCAAATTACCTTTAAAATTGCGCCCTGTACCTTTCGAACAAGGTGCCATGGACAGACATCCAGCCAGCCGGACTAAGGGACATCGTTAAATCGACTCAGAAATTGATATTGAGTCGATCGGTATACTAAATATCGTCACCAAAAAATTAAAAAGAATGGCGCGTAGAACTGACCAAATATTGCCAACTCAGCAACACCTGTTCTTCAGGTATCGCTGCTACAAAATCAACAACAAACCAACAAAATCAATTTGGAGACACTTGATTGATCCCAGGCTTCGTACAGGGATACGAGTATACTTAAGTATGAACTTAATATGCTATTATAACATCATGAACAGGGAAACCAAAAATATGCAATTGCATGTTTTTCCTTTTGCTACCAATAAAGGCAGAAACAATATATTTATATGTTTTAGAGCTTTTTATGAATTTTGGCATCGATTTGTAAGTGCATATCTTACCGTGTACAGAATTTTTTGCATAATTTAGTTAAAAGAGCCATTGTTCAGAATTCTGAAAGTTTTTGGAGCATATTTTGCCTTTTTGAGGCATATTTTGCTACATGTTAAATTTTTTTAGATGCCTACAAAAGCTTTCGCAGCAAATAAAAAAATTATTTTTTTGCTAAATTTTGGCTTTTCTGCTCTGTTCTGTTTTATATATAAATAAGCAAAAATTAAGGAAAAAGAAATAATAATATACATACATACGTTTTTGGCGATGTGTGTAATACATAGAAATCATGACCAGTCTTTAAGTATACCGATCGACTTAGAATTACTTTTTAAAACGATCTAACGAGCAAAGTACAAGTTGCAATCTTGTAGATAACTTGATCAAATTTGGTAAATACATATTAATTGTACCAAGGATGAATTCTTTGTAAATGGTGAGAATCGGTCTCTAATTTTACATATTCCTCATAAAAAGTTCTTTCCAAATTAGAATCCTTGTGTCCGAAAACCATGTAATTATGTTTGTATTAAGATTAAATTTGCCACAAAAATATTTTACTGCACAGTAAATTCTTTTTTAATCCGTTCACATTTGCCCAAAGCTCCCTTCTACAAATAGCTGTAACTTCCTTTTAAATGCTAACATTAATGAACAATATAGCGGCCGTCTCTAAAATCCCTTTCAGACAAAAAATTTCATATGGATGTTAATATCTAGGTAATGTTCGACACAAATAACTCTTATATAAATTTTAACCTCTTAGCATAACTTTGTTTATGTGAGCCGATTACTCTCCATGGTTTGGTTTTACCGATTATAAGTTTAGGATTGTGTTTATTAAATGGAACTGTTATAAAATTGTTGAATATTTTGTTTTCAAATTTTAATTTTTTAATTTTTTGGGGCATATTTTTTACAATTTTCAGGGCATATTTTTAAGTTTTTACTGCATATTTAATGCGCATTAAAAGTGTTTTTAGAGCATATTTTTGGTTTCCCTGATCATAAACAATTGAAGCACAGCCGCGAATAACGTTATAAACGCCACATTTTGCAAAAACTGTTTTTTTGCATATAACCGTTGACCTTACTCTCTTACACAGTTTAAACATCAAATCAACCAAAACTGTGCACATTAACGCCTTCAAAATGGCGTACAAAGTGTCAGCCAGTGGGAGAACATTGCAAGTAACTAACAAAATGGTGAAGCCGAAATGGTTTTGCAGTGCGGCATAATGTTTTAAAAGCCTTTTGCGTAAAAGTTTTTATTATCATTATTTTTAATAATAGAAATAAAAATTTTTAAAACAAATATTGCTGTCTGTCAAAAAACGTTTTCTTGCTCTCCTGAAAAATTATTATTTTGTAACTTAAAACGTTATTCGCGGCTGTGCTTCAATTGTACAATTTTTGATAGTTCTGGTCAGGGCTGTATGTATTATAAATAATTAATAATAATTAGAAATTTTATTATTGAAAAGAAAAAAAGTGAGTTAATCCACTTCAAAGAAATTATGAACTTCGTGGGTATTTGTTTTTGTTTTTAAATTGTACCAAAAAGGACGAATTGTACCAGTGTACCAATAAAGTTTCGATTGTACCAAATTTGGTACAATTGTACCGCAAATCCTAGCAGTGACTCTACTAAATATTATGGTGCAGTATGAGAGTGAAACTCGATGAAACAATTTAGTTTAGTTTAGTTAGTAGTTAGTTTTTTTGCTTTCTTCGGTTTAGTGGATTTTTACTTCATAGAGTTTTTGGCTATACATTTAGACTGGTCGCATCTTGTATGGGATTTTTTTTTTTCTTTTTAAATTTAATTGTTTGCGCTGCTTACAATATGAGGTTTGGTTGAAGAAATCATGATCTAATTTTTCAGGTCAATCCGACGGTGCCTAGCCATGCCGAGTGGGGCCCAAAGTTCCCCATATTATAAAAAAACATCTTTTCTATCAGATCTTTATAGTTATACATGTTAAAAAGCCGAAAATCAAAAATATGGCTTCGTTACGATCTTCCGCAGAGAAAGTACTTCAAGTGTGGCAAATTTCAGCTTCCTATGTCATCAGATGGCTTCAGAAAGTTGCGGAAAGAATAGGACATACATGCAAACTAGAGTTTGCTAAAAACCGTAAAAATGTGAAACCGCGGTTTCGGTTTTAAAATGATTAAAACCGGTCGGTTTCGGTTCGGTTTCGGTTTTGAAAATGTCAAAGTTAAACTTCATACATAAAAATATATATATATTTTTTTATTTGTTTCAATGCAGGTACTTTTATTAACCCTTGTATACCTGGGCCAGGCCAGGAATTTTTTTGACTTTTTTCCAGTTTTTTTTATAAATTTTATTAAGTATATCAAAACGAAACACTATGTTTTCCTCAATGAAAGTGTTTTTTACAAGAAAATGAGGAAAAAGTGTAAACACTGTAGGCGTCGCAATTGGTCAAATTAAAATTTTGTTCATATTGTGCCCTATTATATATGTACTGTAGTTTATAAAATCAAAATGAAACGTATCAAAAAGCATACGCAACACATAAGAATTCTTTCTTTACTGTTTTTTCGAAGAAATATTCCACTTTCCGACAAAATTTTCCTGATATAGCCATAAACTCCATACATATAAAAGTAGTCCCAGCCTTGCCCAGGGTTTCGTTAGAGGGAGTTTTTTCTATAGCCACAAAAACTCCATACAAAATACTATTGGTCCCAGCTAGGCCAAGGTGGTAGTTTGTGCCACACAAATTAGGCGTCAACTTAAGAGTTAGAAAGGTAGCATTTGTTCTTATTTAGTACTTATTTTGAATTTTAAGAATTTTGAAATACCTTGCCATTGTTGCAAGCTGTTATGTATAAAGTTTGTGTATATTAAGTTCCAGTATTATGTATAATTTGCAATTTCTTTAAGCATAAATATATTGTTAAAGTAAATCCTAAAACCGAGGTTTTTTTGTCGGTTTTCGGTTTCGGTTTTTAGGCATTTAAAACCGCGGTTTCGATTTCAGTTAAAACCGAACAGCAATCCCTAATGCAAACATCCTGACTACTAAGAAATTATATATTGTATAGATAGATTAAAGTATTTGGCATTTTATATTTAAGTATGATACGAACGAAAGATTTTTAACCTAATTCGGGGTCGCTGAATCCAGCGGTGCTAGCCGTTTTTTTAGGTTAGCTTTGGTTTTCCAGATATACCGTTATTTCGAAAATTAAGGATGTTGCACAACATATGTTCGCGTAACTCAAAAACGCTTTAGCTTATTGAAAAACTAAAAAAACCGAAATTCCGTAATAAAATTTACTTTCAGAAAGGTAAAACGTTTTTCTTATATACGCAGTCGTTTTAGAAACATAATTTTTTTTTTTCTGGAAAAAAAAAATAATTTTTTTATTAAAATTTCGGAATTTTTGTTTTTAAAAATTCATAAAAAAAATTGAAAAATGCAGCTATGCTTCTAATTTTATGCAGTCATATAAAAAACAACATTGCAAACAAAACAAGCTATAAATGATTTTTGATTTTATGTATTCACAAAAGACGAAAAATTTTCATTAATTTAAGAATTTTATTAAACCGCCATATTTGTATGAGAGCCCCCCTAAAAAGTAAGGGTAAAGGGCAAGTATGTCTCGAGAAAATGCTAAGGACACAAAACTAATTGAGGTCGGTCATACATTTAATTCCTCTACGGCTGACTCCTTGGCAGTTATGGAGCTTTTTCTTCAATATATTTCTAGTCTGTAGTTAAAATTTTGAATGGGAGCCCCTTAATGACTGAAGATAGCAGGTAGGTATTTTAGAAATAAATGATGGAGATGAAAAATAAAGTGGAGTTGGTCATACATTTGACCCTTCTTGAGGCATCCTAGGCACTACACGGGCCAAATATAAGAATTTCAATTATACAAATATGGCGGTTTAATAAAATTCTTAAATTAATTAAAATTTTTCGTCTTTTGTGAATACATAAAATCAAAAGTTGTTAACTGATTTTAATAATGTATAGCTTGTTTTGTTTGCAATGTTGACTGCATAGAATTAGAAGCATAGCTGAATTTTTCAATTTTTATATCAATTTTTAAAACAAAAATTCCGAAATTTTAATAAAAAAATTATTTTTTTTCCAGAAAAAAAAAATTATGTTTCTAAAACGACTGCGCATATAAGAAAAACGTTATACCTTTCTGAAAGTAAATTTTATTACGGAATTTCGGTTTTTTTAATTTTTCATTAAGCTTAAGCGTTTTTGAGTTACGCGAATATATGTTGTGCAACCTCCTTAATTTTCGAAATAACGGTATATCTCGAAAACCAAAGCTAACATAAAAAAAACGGCTAGCACCACTGGATTCAGCGACCCCGAATTAGGTTATATAAAACGGCAAAAACTTTATTCTATCTATTAGAGGTCTGCAAGAATAAATAAAAACCAATTTCAACACACTCATTTGTTTTTCAACTACAATGTGTCGAACACCCAATAATAAAGAAACAAATGAAAGAATAACCAAAGACAAAACGAATAAAAACTCATTCAATTCAGTCAATTCAAGTCAAATGAGTGAAATATTCATATACAATTTGAATGTAAATTTTCTGTACCTACACATTACGTATGTATATGTAAGCCAACATAAGAAAAAAGTTTTAACTTTCTTAAAGTAAATTTTATTGCGGAATTTCGTTTTTTTAGTTTTTCAATAAGCTAAAGCGTTTTTGAGTTACGCGAACATATCTTGTGCAACCTCCTTAATTTTCGAAATAACGGCATATCTCGAAAACCAAAGCTAACATAAAAAAAACGGCTAGCACCACTGGATTCAGCGACCCCGAATTAGGTTATATAAAACGGCAAAAACTTTAATCTATCTATTAGAGGTCTGCAAGAATAAATAAAAACCAATTTCAACACACTTATTTGTTTTTCAACTACAATGTGTCGAACACCCAATAATAAAGAAACAAATGAAAGAATAACCAAAGACAAAACGAATAAAAACTCATTCAATTCAGTCAATTCAAGTCAAATGAGTGAAATATTCATATAAAATTTGAATGTAAATTTTCTGTACCTACACATTACGTATGTATGTGTAAGCTTAACTCTTACAAATAAAAGAAGCCACAAGCTTACACACGTATTATGTCAATGTATTCAAATAAATGTATGGATTATTCGAATATTTTTTGTAAACTTGCTCTCTCTAACGGGTCATTCCACTGTTTTGTTATTTATGAATGACTCAAATTCATTTACAGTAAACAAGCAGGGCTGTCAGATATGGCGATTTCTCGCCAAACGTGGCGATTTTGAAACGTGTTTGGCGATGGGATTTCCCATTTGGCGACTGGCGACTTTTATGGCGATTTCTGATATAACTGGCGATTAACTTGGCTATTTTTAGCATTTATATTATTTCGGCGATTTTGTTTAACAACTTGTCATTTTTTGTTATCATTACTAATATAAAAAAACATATTAAGTGAATTTTATATTCAGTCACTATTTAATTCTATAAGTATGTAGGTCAAAACTTCAGTAATGAAATCGGTGAGGCTGATGTGTACGATATTATAGACTTGTGTACTTAATTTAAGTTTTTAGCTGAATACATATGAATATAATCCCCATTTTATTTAATTTAAAAAAAAATTACAGAAACAAAACAAAATTTACTTCGGCGACTTTTTTGTATTTTTTCCTAGTTTTTGGCGATTTTTGACTTTAAAATTATACTAGCGTTTTTTGTATGCAAAATTTAATTTAAAAAAAAAGAAAATTTTACAAAAACTGAACAAAATCGACGTTTGGCGATTTCTGACATCCGGTTTGGCGGTGGAGCTCAAAAAAATCTGACAACCCTGTAAACAAGTATTTTATTCAATTCATTCTCTCTTATTTTTGTATATGGTTTACTATTTTCTTACATTTTTGAATGTTTAATATTTGAGTAAATGTTGTGCACTTTGAATAAAGGCAAACAAGTGAATTATTCAAAGCAGACCTCTACTATCTATACAATATATAATTTCTTAGTATGTCAGGATGTTTGCATGTATGTCCTATTCTTTCCGCAACTTTCTGAAGCCATCTGATGACATAGGAAGCTAAAATTTGGCACACTTGAAGTACTTTATCTGCGGTAGATCGTAACGAAGCCATATTTTTGATTTTCGGCTTTTCAACTAGTATAACTATAAAGATCTGATAGAAAATGTGGTTTTTTTTTATAATATGGGGAACTTTGGGCCCCACTCGACATAAAAACCAATACTATTTAACTTGAACCGCAGTTGAAGAAAAAAAAAAATGGTATACATTGAGTTTTTCATAGGAGATTTCCTGGGATCCCGCACATTTTTTGGGAAAAAAAATCCCGGGAAATTTGTGCGGGAATTTCTGGGACTTTTTAATGTTATTATGGCAACTTTACTGCTGATATAATTGTAAAGAAATGTGTTATGAAATATGCATACAAAAACTTTTAAAACAATACGAAAATCATTAAAACTGCAAATTTAAAAAGCTTTTTAAAAACCATTATATTCATTTCTAGGGATGCCAATCGGCACTGGTTTTCGCAAATCCCGGGATTCGGGATAAAAAAATTATAGTGGTTAATACTGTAACGTTACTGCCTTTAAATAACGTTTTAGTTTATTTCTATAATAAACCGTTTCGAGTTCTTTATTGCACTTTAAATAAAACTAAATAATCACAACACTTTAAACACTGTTAACACAACTTTATTTAGTACTTAGTCACTTTAACAACCGTAATTTATAGCTTTTATTCACAACCAACTATAATTTTCTCAGCGTGATACGTTGTTGACAAAGTCCGAACTTAGAATGATCTCATTATGCTAGCCGCTGCAAGTATTTATACTGTAATTCGGTCGTCTAGAACATTCGAAATGTTTTTCGAAGGTTCGAGACTTTACTATTCACCACTTTTATGTTTATGGCGGCACTTATGTTTACATAATTTCACCACTCTACTGAAGCTTTTTTAACTGTCATTTCGAGGTCTTTGTGCACATTGGGATTGAAGTGTACTAAATTATAACATGTTTTTCAATAACAATGTGATCTACTAAATAACCTTTAAATACAAAACAACTAATAAATTCAAGATAAATAATAATTACAACTAATTCTTAACTAAAGTTACTTTCGTAACAATACATTATTGTCTAGGTACATATTTGGTGAACCAGTGGAATATTTTGTGCATATCAAGAGACATTTTTTAATCTTCTTCTTTAAATCTTTTATTTTCAGCACTTATCACGTAAACATTTCATTATAATTATTGGACACGCGTAAAAAAAATAAATATTAAAGATCAATATTGTGTTCCCTATCCCCTCAAGGGGCAATGTCATAATGAATTTTTTTTTATAAAAAAAATGTAAAACAAAAAAATTAAGTTAACAATTTCGGGATTGTCTAAATCCCAAATAGAAAACGGACAAAGGAATCGATTTAAAAAGTAATTCTGAGTCGATCGGTAAAATATATTTTGATGTAACAAATCGCACCGGTTCCTCTAAAGGTGCATGTAGACGACATGTTTTTTACATCTGACTTGTCAACTTTTCACAATCACATGTAATTGTGCATGTCTGTCAAAATGGCTGTTTTACAGAAGGTTTATAATATTCGGTCACAAACGTGCATGTAATTTGCTTCTGACATTGTCTGTTTTTCCCATAGTTGTTGCAAAAACCAAAATAAAAATGCCGCCAAGAAAATTTTTATTTACGCCGTAAAATAATTCAGCCATCTTAACATATTTTTCTTTTAATTCAAAGATACCAATTTAGGATATTATAATGAAACGGTTTTTATATATATATACATATATTTACATAAATTCAATTCAATAGTAGAATGATCATACATATCTCGGTATTGTAAAATATTAACTTCAGCCGGCTAATGATTCCGTCAATAGTGGACGCCGCTGCCGGTTTCCTCTCGGCATAAATTTCTGATGTCAGATGGTTTGTCAGAAGAAAATAGAGCATGCTCTAATTGAAATTTTGTCAGATGACTTTGCATCTGACTTTTACAGAAGCAAAGTTTAAAAGGTAACACACGACATGTATGTATTTTGCAGTGGAAAATTTGACATGTCAGATGACAAAAAAACTGTCTTTTTTAATATATGTATGTATGTAAGACCATAAAAGGGGATACAACTATATTTTTCAACAGAATATTTAAATAAAAACCACAACAACAAAAAAGGTCAACAATACATACTGTTAACATTTTAAATAATAGAGAAAAAGATGTTATATTTTTTATATGACAACTGTATATCGTTTTTTGCAAAAAGAGAAAATTTTTTAATTTTGAGTTGACCCCCTTTAGTAGGATGAAAATATTCTTGGTGAATAATTTTCGCAGCAATTTTTAATAGTCGTATATGGAAAAACAAAAATTCTTTTGCTTTTAACACAATTTCACAAAAAAAAAATCTAACGATTTCTTTTAATTAAGAAATTTATGTAAAAAAGCAAAACCATAATGAAACAACATATAAATTTATAAAACAGCGGCCGCTTTAATCAACCTGTCTACACCCATATCATACAAAGAATATTTATATCAATACAATATTAAATCCAAAGGTGTCATAAACAGCAGCAAAAATGAAAAAAGAAATACACCTTAATAAATAAAAACTATTTTAAAATTAAGCCAAAGTAATTCTTTACAATTAGTAGAACAAAAAACAAAACAAAAATATAATAAAAAAGAAATATAAATTGAAACAAACACACACACTGTGACTGGCGAGTACGGTGCAATTTCCAATACAAAACAAAAGACTTAAGCAACAAACTGTATCTATACCAAATAAACGCCAACACGTACAATTAAGGAACGTATCAACTACAACTGACAACAAAAGTGCTAAAAACAATAACAAAAACTTACATACACACCATATGCATATTAAATAAATACATTTAAACGACTAGAAAAAAAAAACTTTCTTTGTACAAATTTAATTTTGAAACGATACTATTTGGCATTAAGCCCGTCATCATACATTTTATGGAAAGAAGTCATACTTTTCTTTTGTTTCTTACTTTTATTTTCTATTAAGCAAAATATTTTCTAAATATTCATTATTTATTTTTGTAAAGCTATCAACTGATCCATCAATTTTTAGAAAATGTTTGAATGTTTTTTTTTTGCTTAAAAATTCATTTTTAGCAACATTTAACAAAAAATGTCAATTTGTCAATCGTTTGTCATAAACAAAATATATTTGTATTTTAACGATTTTGTTTCGAGTTGTTTTAGTTTGCATACGAGTATGTTTGGAAAAAAAGCAGCAACAGCAACTTTATGATTTGTTTTGTATTAGAGTCTATACAAAATATTTTAAGTTACCATGGCCGTCCGTACAACCGCCTGCTCTTCGACGACTGTCTATCTTACAATTTTGTTGTATTCATTGTATATGAATTCCCAGTAAAAAATATTTGGGTATTTTGAAGCACTACAGAGAAAAAGCGCATAATCAAGCGCTTCAATTAGAGAGCTCTTATAAAGCAGTAAATGATAAAGAATAAAACATACAAAAAAGCTGCTATTTTAGTGCTGTCACCGAAGAAGGTTTTAAAGCGAAAAAAATAAAAATATATTATGATTTACGAAAATGATTGAAAAAAGGCATTTAAACAAGTTAAAGCAAAACACTAATAAATAAACATATTAATATAGTTAGCCCTTAAAAAAGCAGTTTAGGAGCGCTTTTTTTGCATGTTAAAAGAAGCGCTTAATGTCAATAGAAAATAGTCCTCCAAACCCAGAACACCCCATACAAAAATCAGGCATCCCATCAGCAGGTTTGAAGCGCTTTGAGGTATGAATTCATACAAAAAACCTGCTCCTTTTGGAGCACATTTTTTACTGGGTTTAGCCTGAAGGCGACCAAAATATAAATGTTTAGACTTACACCAACATAAAATCGTTACGTGGCTTATTTTTTAATTGGGTTTTCTGATTCATTTACTAAATATATAGTTTGTCAATGTTAAACATATGTATGTTGATTTTGGAAAATTCTATTGGAGGCAGATATGAGGCCCTGCATTATTAGAGGATATCGATAGTACTTATCTTGATATTCAATTTGAGGTGATATATCAGGCAAGATAAATGCAAAAACCAAAATCGTACCAACAACTTTATAAAATCGTACTTTTCGACCCTAATTGTACTAAATCATCTTTTTATAATTTTTTTCATTTTAATTTTATAAACAAAAATTGAATACAACAAAAACAAAAGGTACTCAAAGTTCATTGCTAGGGCCCAACCATAATATTCATAGCCCGGTTAAGCAAAAAATTCTCTCAAAAGAGGGGCTTAGGTGCCTTTTTCTAAAATTGAGCTTCCATATGGAATTATAGGTGAAGTTCGGAGAAGTTGTTCAGAGCACAAGAGGTGAATGTAGGATTCTCATCTGGACGCTAGATATTGTGAACAATTCAAGCACTTGACATTAAAATACCTGCTTCACTTGGAGCACAAGCGAAACAACAGCTTTTGTCTCATTATTTAACATAAGTCACTTGAATCTCTTGTGCTTTAAGCCCCTCAAATGTATTTAAGAAAACCAAAAACAAAATCATAAAACATTGATTCCGTACTGAATGTGCGATCAGTTTTGCACTTTGCTTAAGCAAATGACAGTTTCATAAAACTTAACAAAAAGTTTCCTTAAGTTCAATATGGTTTGCTTCATAAGATTTACATGTATTCACACATTTGCTTAAGCCAACTTAAGCACATTATAGTTGGTCCTTAGATCATAGATCATGTTTATTAATTGAAGCACAACCGCGAATAAGTTAACTTTATTTCTTAAAGCTACGCAAAATGTTATATATTGTTCCTTAACATTTTCTTTAAACCCTTAACTATACTACTTTCAATGTTATTTCTGGATATACAAATATCTACGATATAAAAGTATTGTTAAATGGCGGATGATTTTCTTCTAGTCTAAGCTTTGATAACTCGAATTTGTCTAAAAATTTCTTTTTCAATAAATATGTGCATATGAGCTTCTTCGGATTGCATTTAAAATTTTTTTGTGTTTACAATTTTCAATACATACTGCACAAAGGGGAAAGACATATTAAAAGCTGGAGTAGAAAGTCCGGATATAATACAAATTAATTTAGCGCTTGTAAAATATCCTTCAAAATCATGCAGAGTAAAATAGTAATGGAGGGACTTCCACTGTTCCAAAATTCTGTTGATGACTTCTTGACGGGACAACCACAGAATGACAAAAGTATCATTTTAAGTACTCTTTCAATATTAGTGAGAAAACATGTACGGACATGTATGGATAAAGATCTGAACCATACACGCAAAGAAAAAACATGGTTGTGGTAACCATATTCTAAGAGCAACATATTATGATAAGAATTATGATTGTAGTCACCATATTAAGATTATTATTGAATCATATTATGACTAAATATACTCGTACTATTACATCATTATATTTTTCCCTTAATCATATTATTATTCTGTTAATCATACTAAGTTAAGAAGTAATCAAATTATTGTCATGTTAATCATAATAAGCTAAGAAATTACTCATATTATTGTCATGTTAATCATAATAAGCTAAGAAGTAATCATATTATCATCATGTTAATCATAATAAATTTAGAAGCAATCATATTATGATACAGCACCTTTCATAGCTGTCATAAAAATACAATATAAATTAAAATATTTTTGCATCGATTTTTTATTTTGTGGCTTTTTACAATTTATCTTAATGTTAATCAAATAGCGGAGTTCAATATAAGGCTTGCAAAAGAGCAAATGAAAAATCTGGGGTTTTCATGGGCAACCGCGAGTGTCCATTTTTTCGATTTTATAATGTTGATGAAATATCGTAGCACTTTTATAAAATATAACGAAATCTGTGTGTTTTGTTGTTGGATTTTACAAAAAAACTACAATATTTTGCATTTTCACTATTACATCACTAATACTTGAATGAACGCCGCTAATATTTTTATTTTTTAATCTCTTTAAACTTATTTTTTTATGGAATTTTATCTTTTAATTGTTGAATTTTATCTTTTAATTGTTTAATCGCTCACAAATAAAAAAACGACAGAACTGCTTCAAAATTATTTTACAAATGGCGCTAACATAATATCATTAGAGTAAAAATAGTTTGATTGCATCTTTAACATAATATGACAAATGTATAGAAGGTTATCATGTTATGGCTATTAAATATCATGATATGCTTGTGGGTAATATAATATGTTTTGAAAGTTATCATAATTTAGTTGTTAGAAAAATAATTATTTTTCGCTCAACAATACTCAAATTCATAATTGCGATAAACATTGATATGTTTACAGTAACTATAATATTGTTGATATTAAATAAAAATAACAATTATTTGTGTACGACAACAATATATTGTTACATTAAACATAGTGTTGTTGCCGTAACCATGCCCAACCATATTTTTTCTCTGCGTGTACACATACGTACCAATACCCATTACAAGCTAAAGTTGAATATGTATAGGTATACACTGCCAATGGGTATTTGCATATTCATTCTTCTTTTTGAATGTACATGCAGATATAAATAAAATTTGTGTTAGCTATCTGCAATACGTATGCAATAAGTATGTGTATTACCGTAAGTATAACGTAAATATACAAAGCGCGAGAGAGAGCAGAGATGGCAAATGCAATTTTAAAAATGTTGAAACTAGGCAAAATTTTTTTGTGTTGTTATTCAGAAAAATATCAAGATAATTTTAAAGCTTTTTAACATTTGACTAAGGCGGTAAGCTTATTTTATTAGAACAACAAGGGGCGGTTGGCGTCAATTTCTGCTTCTCCGAAACTATCTAACAGATCTTAATAAAATTTCAAACATAGATATATCCATATTAATATGAACACACAAGCTTTATATATTTTTTTAAAAATAGGGCCCCGAGGGAAGCTCGAGGGTATTTTCTGCCTCTCCAAAACTATCTAACAGATTTTAATGATATTTTAAACATAGATAGATACATATTTGTGTAGACACATAAGCTATGTATTTTAAAAAAAATTAGGATAACGAGGAGAGATACTATTTTTAATTATTGTTATTGTGTTTGGCGTATTTAAAATACGCCTACGACTTTTTGGTAATAGATTAAAGAAAACAAATTCACGTTCTCTTTAATCTATAACCAAATAGTCGTAGGAGTATTTTAAATACGCCAAACTCAATAAGGGTGAATATTCGATCAAAAACGTACATATAATTTGCCCCTCGTGGTCATAGTTTGAAAAAAAATACATAGCTAATGTGTCCAAATAAATAAAAACCTTTATATTTTTTTAATTTTATTGAAATCTATTAAATAGTTTCGGAGGGGCAGAAATTGCCCCCTATAACCCTTTTAGTCATATTTTTTAAAAAATACATAGCTCATGTGTCTATGTAAATATGGATCTATCTATGTTTTAAATTTCATTTAGATCTGTTGGATAGTTTTGGAGAGGAATAAATTGCTCCCTATCTCCCCTCGTTATCCTATTTTTTAAATAAATACATAGCTCAAGTGTCTATATAAATGTGAATCTATCTATGTTTTAAATTTCATTAAAATCTGTCAGATAGCTTCGGAGAGCAGAAATTGCTCCTTCCCACCCCTCGTGGTCCTATTTTTTATAAAAATGTATAGCTTATGTGTAGTTTTACATAGGTACTGCTGATGTTACGGACAAATTTATTTTAAATATCATAAATAATATGTACATAGTCCCATACCTGCCTAGTGACAAAGCACATTTTTGGTAAATTTTTTTTTTTTTCAGTTTTACACAGAAGTGCCAAAAATACTGAAGGTATTTTTTTAAACATGGATATTTTATTTGTATGGCAGATAACCAAAACACATTCATGGGTATTGAATAAGATCTGCATAATATTCATGTATTTTTGTTTACTGAATGTGGTTGCGTGAAGATATTGCCGTGCATAAGTATAAGTAATAACCATACTTTTTGCGTTATAAATATGTGTATACACAATAACGAAAAGCGTGGGTAAATACCTCTGTATATTATTCTTATGGGTACTTGTTGTCATTCTCTGATGACAACCATCTTATAAACGAATTTCAAAAAATAAAGAGTTTCCGTTCTAAAATATTCTTGAAATGAAAGGAAGTTGTCTCTTCTACTAGAACTGTTACAGAAGAGTTTGCCTATATCTTTTAAAAATTTGTCAATATCATCCAAAAATGCACGCTTATATGCTGCCGCTGATAATAAATTTATAATGTCAAATATTATAGCTGTTTTGTGTAATCCAACAACAAAATACACAGAATTTTGTTTAGATTTCAAAAAAGCTACGAAATTTTGCATTTTCTCTTTCTCAAGACCATTTGCAGTAAAAACAGAACTCCGCTTATATTCTTTGGACAGTAAATACTAGTTGCAATTTTATATCAATTAACAATAGGTTTTTAAAAAATTGGAAATAGTACCAAATAAGTCTCGGGCGTACCAGCGTACTTTTTAGTTTTGAATTGTTCTAAAAAAAAACTACAATTGTACCAACTTTATCCACCGTGTGATGTATGAAGTTAGGGTTTTGATACAAATACACTTTATAAGTTTACTTGGTTTTTTTCAACTTCTGAGTATTATTATAATGGGTGATTTTTTAAGAGCTATAGGAAAGTTTAAAAAAAAAACACATAAAATTCAGAAAAATTCATGAAATCTTTATTTGAATCGATAGTACGGTCAATATATTTTAATGTTTGAAGATTATTTCATGGAAATGTTGACCGTGACTGCGCCTCAAATGGTCCATCCGCGTAGTACAATTTTGGCATTCTCTTTCCAACATTTCGGCCGGTATCTCATGAATAAATGCTTCAATGTTATCTTCCAAACGTCAATTGAAGCGGGCATGTGTGTATAGATATGAGCTTTAATTTAAATTGAAAAGCAGACAGTTAATATCGAACAAATAGGTATACGCTACCGAAAGGTATAATATAATATTAAATAACATTAACATTTTTTTTATTATTATTAACAATACACCGACGCTTTAAATTTTTCTTACTTGCAGTGGGTTGAGCTTATCACACAAAGTATGCAAAATTTCAAATGTAAAAAGCAAATCTTTGAAACGGAAAAAAACTAACAATGAACAGTTTTGGTTAAAGAGCTTATTTTGGTTGTGAAAAGGAAAGTGTTAAAAATGTATGACAAAAATGCATTAAACAAATAATCAAACAAAATTTTTTTATAAAATAGGAAAAAACAACAACATACATCAAACACACACATAAACACTAACTTAATGGGGAAGCGGCAGCAATAGCAACGAGAATAATAAAGAAAAAAATCAAAAGACTTAAGCAAGAAACTTGTTTTAATAAGAAATCACTAAATTTATTTATTTTTTTTTTCTTTTATTTTCTACAAAATTTTCATTCATAAAAATCATTGATTGATATTTGTTCGATTCATACTTACATACAAACACAATAAAAAGACAACAAAATAAACAAATAAAAAAATACACAAACAAACAGTCTCTCTGCTTTTTAGCCTTTTAAATGGAAAGAAGACTTTTTCTCTTTTCGTTTACATTTCCTTGGAATTAATGAAAATGAAACATCCACATAAAATCGAATTGAATGAAATCACATCAACGACTACAACTAAATTAACAGAAAAGGAAAAATAACTACTCGTTTAAGTGAAAACTTAACAAATCACAAATACCAAAACATAGATAGATATATGTACTTTTTTTGCCATGTTATTATGTATAATTGGATTTGAAATGCAAAAATTGGTAATATTTAGGAATATGTTTATTATTACGATTATTCTGTTAGTTTCAGTGGTTTCTTCTCGCTTTAATTGTTCTTATTCTGTTATTTAGTTCAACTAACTTTCGTAATTGGTCGAACTAGCACTTATTTATTCGAAAATATAAATAGTCTATTTTAATTTATTTAAATGTTTCACTTTATAAAAAGCAGATGCCCGTGGAGATCTGTTGCTACACGGACGGATCTAAGTTGAGGAATAAAACGGGTATAAGGGTCTTTATTGAGAACCCGGAGACCGAGATATCCTACCGTCTTCCTGATCACAACACAAGCTTCCAAGCGGAAGTCCGTGCTATTACGGAGTGTGTGGAATGGATTGGATCGAATATGGGGCGAGTGGACGCTTGCATTTTCACGGATAGCCAAAGGCAATTAGGGCGATATCAGCTAGTAGGGCTAAGTCCAAAACCTTACTGGACTGTGGAAGGGCCATTACCGAG
Organism: Pollenia angustigena; assembly: GCA_930367215.1. Classification (NCBI taxonomy): domain Eukaryota; kingdom Metazoa; phylum Arthropoda; class Insecta; order Diptera; family Polleniidae; genus Pollenia; species Pollenia angustigena. The sequence goes on along the minus strand of OV884057.1, from coordinate 177,459,350 downwards.
ATTTCCTACGGGGGCAGAATCCATATCATATGGGTGCCGGGCCACTCGGGGATAGCCGGGAACGAAAGGGCCAATAAACTGGCAATTGGGGGAAGGGAACTCGAGGCAGTTAACTTGGCGAACGCAAAACCGTTTGAGGCAACGAAAGCGGAGTTAAAGGCGTGGGTTAGGGAAACCCACACGGCCTGTTGGAACAACGGGACGGTGGCCAGGACCACTAGAATTTTATGGGGTAACCCAGACGGAAGGAGGACTAAGGGCCTCCTAAATGGGAGCAAGTCCGAGGTCAGTATGATGGTACGTATCCTGACTGGTCATGCGACTACGGGCACAACTGTATCGGATTGGACGGGCAGATTCCGACGAGTGTAGAGCGTGTGGCGAGGAGAGCGAAACGCTGGAGCACTTTCTCTGCCACTGTCAGGCTTTTGCCGAATTAAGATCCAGGCACCTCGGGGGACATGTCTTATCGGACCTGGAATCCCTGAGGAACGTCGACTGGAGAACTTTGAGGAGTTACGTCCGGGAAACCAGGTTTCTGAATACCGGACATTGACAATTGGATCTCCATGTTCTTACGGAGCGCACAACAGGCCCAGTAGAGGCCTAGGTGTATATCGTGAAGATATGAGGAGGCATTTCGATGCTTCATCCTCCTTTCGACCTAACCTAACCTAACCTTATAAAAAATTATCTTTATAAAGCTTAAAGCCTAGTACTCTGTTTAAAGTTATGAAATATTTTTAGCAACATTGATTATTTCACACGAAAATTTTGACATGTATCAATGTTACCTATCTTGCGAGTTTGTACAATTTGACGTTTTTATTCCTACAAAGTATGCGACATTGTTTAGCGTATGTACACAAACCCCACATGTATTATACTAAAAATTATTTTTTTTTTTTATAAAAAATGTAATAAAATAGAAAGTAAATATGGATAAAATAAACCGGTTGTATTGTATTAATTTTTTATTTCTTATTTAAAAATCAGTTCATCCTTTTGAGCTTTTGCTAAAAATTCCACGTGAAATAAGTGCAGCTTACATTATTTCGCCAGAAACATTTCGGAACTTTTTCACAAAATGAACAGAGTACAACTCTATCAACATTATTTCAAAAATATTCTGCACAAGTTTTTGTTTATATGCGTTTTGACAGCATTTCACGTGAAATGTTGAACAGAGTACCGGTCTTAATCTGTTATTAATCAACTATAATTCCGGTCATATTTGTGCTGCCTTGAGTAAAATTGGTAGTGGAAACAATATGTGTACCTAAATAAATTGTAAACTCACCATCGCACAGTTATGGGTTTTTTTGGAAACAATTAATAACCTATTTAAGAATGAACATTTCTAAACCCTCTTACAAAAATATCTATTATGTATTTTCAAAAGGTCCACCGTGACCGAAAATTTAAAAGTTATTAAAAGCTGATTACTTTACGATATTGTTATAGAGAAATATTAAGATTTTACTAATTTCATGAATTTACTCATAAATTTGTTCACTTAGATGTACAATCAGACTGCAAAGATGTGCGAACGTAATTTCTTGTATGTGAGAATGTTTTATTGTATGTTTTCTTTAATATTTATCTTTCTTAATGCTGGGTTCACACTTTGCAACGCATTTACGCAATCTAGTGAATTAAATTCATTTTCATTCATTCCAGATTGCATCAACATCAACGCGCTGAGTTTGCATTGAATCAGATTGCATGTAGATTGCACTGTGTGTACCCAGCATTAAAGAGGTGATATTTGATAAAAATTATTCCAAAAAAATTTTCTTACATGGTCTGTAATCTAAGAAAGAGTTCAAAAAGAAATATGTTATTCGGATTAAGGTCAAATTTTTATTTTGTTTTAATCATTATTCAGTTAAATTATTATGGAAAAAATTTCACGTTCGGAATGTCACGTATCGACCCAGATTTTGGCTTAAAAAAAAAATACAGAAGATTTTGGAATCAAACCAAAAACATTTTAATGTTACATTGCTACGTAAAATTCTCAAAGTAGTTTGACTAAAAGATTGTGCCAGGTTTCGCTGAATTACGCCTTTTTATACATGGCCACAAAAACTACTAATGCTTTTTTTACGTTCGAACCGCTAATTCTTTTGCCATTATCTTTGACCTAGAATCGCGCCCTCCATAAACTTTAGCATAGAAAACAGTGCTTTCTTAGTGTTATAATTTAAGGGTTAAGAGAACGTAAAAATATTTATTGTTTAAAATGTTATGGCATTTTTGATGCGTACGACTGTCACGTTCAACACTTTGGATTAACCCATATTCAAAATTATTAAAAAAGTTTTTCATGTTTTTTTTTAAACTATTTTTCAAATTCTTCTATCTTCTATGTATATATATAAAAAAAGGATGTGTGTATGTATGTATGTATTAGGTCTTCCAATCGGGAAATCCCGGGATTTTCGGGATTAGGTGAATCCCGAATCTCGGGATTTCTGATTTTTAATCCCGGGGTTTTCGGGATCCCTATTTTTTTTTTTATATTTTGTATTATTTTTACATTTTTTATTTTAATAATTTGTATAAATATTTATTTGTTGGTGTATTTGTTGACAAAAAAAGTTTTTGATACACCCTGTTGTTCAAAAATAAGCAAAACATACCAAAACAAAAACTATGCTTCCTTTCATTTGAGAAAACAATTATTACAATGTGTAAAGTTTTGTTTTAAATATATCGATTAAATAAGTTGAAAGGATTTTTATTAAATTTTCCAATTTTTTTTTTGTTGAAACTGTGCAATTGTATTTTAAAATTGTCCAAATGTTTTCCTGTATACAATTTTTTAAAATACATTTCGAAATGGTGTGATTTTTATATCAATAATCAAATATTGATAAAAAATAAAATTTTTATGTTTTTAGTTTCGTTTTTATTACATTATCTTTATGAATTGTGATCAATTTTTACTTTAAGTTTATTTTATTAAATTTTTTACAAATAAATAATGCCTAAGTATATGTTCATGAAATATGAATATTTACTGGAAAATTAACTGCGTATTTCAAAAAAATCAATCCCGATTGGAATCCCTAGCCTGTATGTATGTAACGTTTGGACTCCAAAACGGCTGGGCCGATTTTGATGAAATTTTCAGGGAATCTTCAAAATATTCAGGCGGGTGACACTGTGAAGTCTGATTTTTGATCCAATTTTCATATTGCACCACCAATGACATCTACATAATTTGGACGATTTTTTCTTTAAAATGATCGCCATGGTCCAACTTAGATTTTTACGAAAATAAAATTTTGCCTCGCCCACTTTTTTCGAATTACCTAAAATCAGAAAACGGCTCCATCGATTTGACAAATTTTTCTTTCAAATGTTCGTATTGATCCATTTTAAGTTTTTATTAAGCGCATAACTTGAGAACGGCTTGACCGATTTTGATGATTTTTTCTTTAAAATGATTGCCATGGTCCAACTTAGGTTTTTACGGAAACAAAATTTTGCCCCGCCCACTTTTTTCAATTTACCTTAAATTAAAAAAACGGCTCCATCGATTTGACTTATTTTTCTTTCAAATGTTCGTATCTTTTTAACGGACTTTAAAAATCAAACGCAAACATTTTTCCTAATTTAGTCAGGACAACGTCTGTCGGGTCACCTAGTATATATATATACTAGGATATTCAATTAATCGATGTTTTGTATTAATCGATTAATCGCGCGAATAATTATTGGAGGTAAAAATTTTATGAATAATAATGGAACAATTTAATATTATTCGGTTAATCGAATAATTTTATTTTTGCCTAGTTTAGAAGTTTAAAATAAGACAAAAATTATATTTTTTTAACATAAAAATTTTATTAAAAAAGTAACAACAATTAAAGAAAAGGTACTTTATGTAATTACAGATAACAAATAGCTAATCTTCTAAAATAATCTTTCAAAGAGAGTAAACAGCTTTTATGTTTATGTTTCAAACAATTTCTTTTGTTTGGATGAAACTTGATTTTGAAAAGATTATTTCACTTATTGTTGACGTTGGAAAGATTGGAAGTTAAGCGTTATTGAGCACATGCAATTCCTCTGTTCTTTTTCTTGTCTTTTCTAAAAATAAGTAGTCTTCCATTTTACCACTTGAATCTCTTTTTGATTTTTTAACAATTTCAATGGTCTTGGGAAGGTCTGGTAGAAGGTTGTTTTTATTCGTCCAAAAAAATGCATCTTCTTCATCTGAATCATTGTGGTAAAAGTTTGTACTAAGCATTCTTAATTTATTTATATTTCTTTATTTGATTAAATCTATGGCTATGAATCCTTACAGACTATTATCTATTACAAAGTTTTATATAAATGTATTATTAACGAAAAAATTTTGTTAAGACATATTAACTGCCTGTTCATCGATTGCAAACGTCAACGTTCGCATAGAAAAAAACGTTCAAAACAAAAACAAAATTCTAAAATTTGTTTTTGTTTTGAATATGATTTTCTATGCGAACGTTAACTTTGAAATCATTAAACAGGCAGTAAGTATTTAAAAACACGATAATATTGCGTTTAATTACATTTACATTAATAGAAAAATCGATTAAGCTATACAATTCATTGAAATTTTTGCATATTCTCCTCAAAGGATCATCATCAGCATAATTTGTTTGAACAACAGGAAGGTGCAGAGGTATTAGGTGTCGGGTAAAATGTCGTGGAATATTAAAATGTATGTTACGAAGAAGGAAGTCGGACAGGACATCGCCATTAATCAAATTAATAAGAAAAACCACATTTAGTATAGTCCTTCGGCTTTTTAAAGTAGGTAGTTTAATTATTGATAACCTCGCAGTATACGAAGGAAGATTCCCAGCATAACGATCAAATGAGCTCCTCAAGCAGAATAAGAGAAACTGCTTTTGTACAGATTCAATTCGGTCTATGTGCATATTAATTTCAGGATCCCAGACAATAGACCCATACTCCAAGATTGGCCTTACAAGGGCTGTGTATAGTTGTTTCGTTACATTAGGATCTGTTAACTCTTTAGACCATCGTTTTATATAAGCAAGCACACCACGAGCTTTATTAATCGTCATTGTAATATGCACGCAGAGAAAAAATATGATTGGGCATGGTTACGGCAACAACACTATGTTTAATGTAACAATATATAGTTGTCGTACACAAATAATTGTTATTTTTATTTAATATAAACAATATTATAGTTACTGTAAACATATCAATGTTTATCGCAATTATGAATTTGAGTATTGTTGGCCGAAAAATAATTATTTTTCTAACAACTTAATTATGATAACTTTCTAAACATATTATATTTCTCACAACCATATCATGATATTTAATAGCCATAACATGATAACTTTCTATACATTTATCATATTATGTTAAAAATGCAATCAAACTATTTTTACTCTAATCATATTATGTTAGCGCCATTTGTAAAATAATTTTGAAGCAGTTGTATCGTTTTTTTTTATTTGTGAGCGGTAAAACAATTAAAAGATAAAATTCCATAAAAAAATAAGTTAAAGGAAATTAAAAAATTAAAATATTAGCGGAGTTCATTCAAGTATTAGTGATGTAATAGTGAAATGCAAAATATTGTAGTTTTTTTGTAAAATCCAACAACAAAACACACAGAGATTTCGTTATATTTTATAAAAGTGCTACGATATTTCATCAACATCTTAAAATCGAAAAAATGGACACACGCGGTTGCCCATGAAAACCACAGAGTTTTCATTTGCTCTTTTGCAAGCCTTATATTGAACTCCGCTATTTGATTAACATTAAGATAAATTGTAAAAAGCCACAAAATAAAAAATCGATGCAAAAATATTTTAATTTATTTTGTATTTTTATGACAGCTATGAAAGGTGCTGTATCATAATATGATTGCGTCTAAATTTATTATGATTTACTTGATGATAATATGATTACTTCTTAGCTTATTATGATTAACATGACAATAATATGATTAATTTCTTAACTTAGTATGATTAACAGAATAATAATATGATTAAGGGAAAAATATTATGATGTAATAGTACGAGTATATTAAGTCATAATATGATTTAATAATAATCTTAATATGGTGACTACAATCATAATTCTTACATAATATGTTGCTCTTAGAATATGTTTACCACAACCATGTTTTTTCTTTGCGTGCAAATACGCCCCATCTGAAGATAATTTGTAGCTGAGAAACATCTTAACATCATCAACGTACATTAAAACATTACAATGCTTCATTACAAGCGGCAAATCGTTTATGAAAATCGAAAATAGCAAAGGGCCTAAGTGACTTCCTTGGGAGACACCGGAGCTAACAAAAATTTCTTTGGATGTAGTATTATCAAAAAACTCTTTGGTTTCATTCTTTGTATTATATTTAAAAAAAAATTTACTTGAGGGAAATGTTCTCGAGTTAAGAAAGAATAAAAGGGTATGAAAAACGTACCTGCTTGTTTTTTTACATTTAAGAAAAAAACTAATACTGTGAAAAAACAAACTTTCGTTTAATTAATTATTCGAAATTTTCATCAATTATTCGAACCGTTAATCGCCCAAAATTTATCGAATAATAGAACAATAGTTAATCGTTTCAATATGTACCATAATATAAACATAAATATTAGACATGCCTGTAGTGGAATCTCTAACTTTTAACGATTGATGTTAACGTTAATTTAACCCAAACAGTTTATTGCTTACGGTAACAATACAGCAATTCAGTAACTCAATTTAGCAACATGGCTAAAAATATCATTATTTATTTGTAATTTAATTTATTTGTATATTTAACGAACACTGCCTTCTCGTGTGGAACGACTTAAAGTACTTTCGAAACTAACAAAACCCCATTTAGTGTTTGCTAGTCTAGAGAAAATTGCAAAAATTCTGAAAATTTGCAAATATAGCGAAAATTTTAATATTTCAAACAAGCCATAAAATTGATTAAAAGTCGCTTAAACTATAAGGAATTGCCAACATTCGGTAAAAATTGGTTAATTAGCGGAAATTTGCCAAAATATGCAAGCAGTGGCTATTTATTACAAATCGTTAAAGCTCTAAAGAACCATAGGAAAAAATCGCTTATATCGCGAACATGGCTAAAAACTAGCTTAAGCCACGTTATTCACATTCTGGTTGGGCCTTAAGACTTTAAGTCCTGTTGTATTGGGAATACCAATAAATAAATAAAATAAAAAATATGAAGGATGTCGAATAATATAAAATTTTTCTTGCTTAAAATCGTTACGGTACCTTATGTGACTATGATATTTAAGGAGATGATGCAAGTGTTGCCAATAAAGTAATTTATTAAAAAAAAACGAAAATTAAAAATAATGTCGCTTAAACTTTTTTTGCGGTAAGAGCTCGATATATTAAAACTATATAGGATTCTTTTTAATAAAGATTCTTTTTACGATAATAGTCCCTTTTAAAGTTAAAATATTTTAGGTACAATGGAGTTTAAAAACATGACTATTACAATTTTTACATTAAATTTATAATATTTTTAATTAGTTTCGCTGGTATTTGTATGTATAAAATGATCACACATATAAATAAGTTGATTATAAATATTTTGTGTTTGTGTCTGTAAAAAAGTTTCTTAGAAATGGCGAAATTGCGGGTGTTTGGTTTATTGTTACATATTGTTGGACGCTTAACGTTTCTTTTAGTATAAAAATCAAACATAAAATACAAAATAATACTCACACTTAGATTCGTTTTTTTAAAAAACATGTTAACGATTATTATAGTTAATATGTTTTACTGGATTTCCAAGTTTGTAGCTATAAATAATAAAGGAGGCATATTCATTTGTCGGTGTATTCGTAATACTTCTGTTTAAAATGTTGGGTTTGGTGTAATAAGACTTAACATAAATGCCTGGGTTTCTAATTTTCAAAATTCCCATATATGCATAGACCAAGGCCCATTGAAAAGGTCTGCGCAAGAAGCCTGATGATCATTGTTTTCGTTCTTTTGAGCTTTCAAAAGTTGCTTACATACACGTTTTTTCCTTTTGCTTTGTATATGTGATAGTAAGTTTTTGACAGCTTAAAAGAAAAAGTTTTTTGTTTTTGTACAAGTAAGCAGACCTGATAGATGGGCCTTGGCATAGACATTTTTTTCATTTACGGTAAATCACAGAAATTTTATTTAAAAGAAAATATTAAATGGTTGTCAATCTTATCTGACACACTCAAGAAAATTTATCCATTGTGATAACAACGAAATGTGTTTAGAACAAATTATCACCCCATAACCAACCCAACTAACGCTTCATTCTTATTTTCAGCAATAATGAAAGTATCTAGCACCTCGACGCTATGCGTGTTTTTAAGAAACTAATATGAATTGCCCGTTAACTCTTAAAACATCAACTAACGGTCTCTCCAGTATAAAGCAACAAATAAGAAATGAAGAGTAAGACATTCTTATACTAATTTTTTTAAGGTTAAACCTTTCAAATAAAAAGTTTAATACAAATCTTACAAAGAAATGTCCAAATTTTTTTAGAAATATATATTAAATCTCACCGTATAGATATTTTCCGAGGGTTTTTCACACGTAAAAATCCTATAATGGCTTGTATACCAGTAGCTACTTGCTGAGTCCTCGAAATTTATGCAATATTTTACTAAATTTCCAACTTGTAAGACATTATCTCTCATACGAATATAAACTTCGTTTTGAAGTATTAACTTTGACTTAATGTAAAAGTGCTCACCCGTCTTATAGTCTGTTAAAAGCAAATAGTTGTTCAAAAGACCGGATGAAACTTGGTCTACTGGTTCGAGGCAAATCTCTTACGATGCCATGTTGGTGGTGATGATGAGCAAAGCGAACGAATCGTTGCTTCAAAGGGTGAAATTCTGACGTTAAATGAATTGATCGCTGATTTAAATAACAAAAATTCTTTTATTCAGTTGTGATGAAATGAAAGGTCCTACATTTCTTATAGTTTTAAGACTAAGCATAAGTTTTTATTTTTTTTTTTTAACTAGAGACAAATTATACCGATAAGTGGTGTATTTTCTTAAGACGAATTTTGAAAGTTCAGAAACCAAATCAAATTTTCGGATGATTCTAGTGCACAACTTAATTTTTTGTCATTAATAAGATTTAGTTTTAATGTGCTGAATTCCCAATTCTTACTATTGATAAACTGAAATTTATTGTTGGTGGGATAAGCTATTCCTAGGCGCATTTCACTGGCTGCTTAAACCAGATCATCAGGAAACTTCATCCAAAGATTTTAGAAAAGCTAAAGATTATTCAAATAAAACAGTTAAGCGAATAAGAATTTTAAACACAAAAAGTCTTACTCGTAACAATATCAAAGCTTAAACAAAACACCAACAACACAGAAAAAATTATTGGCAGTTTTTTTTTCAATTAATTTTTTTAATTTTAAAATAAATTTGATTACGTTCTTAATTGATTAAATTAAAAAAAAATATTTTTTTTCAATTAAAATTTTACTTGATTTTAAACTTAATTTTAATTATAAGTTTAATTGAATCGATCAACTCGGTTGTTTGAATTCAACACTTTGTTGGTTTCTCCTTGCTTTCCTCCCTCATCAACAGTTTGTGAAAAATGTTACGAGTGCAACCAACATCTTTATAAATTTATTGTCTTTGCCCTTACATGTACATACACACCAACACACATGTTTTTGTCATCAAAAAGAACAGAGAGCGTCGCACAGTGCTTTGTCCCCATATAACGAAGGGACATAAAAAGAAGGAGTTATCAGAAATTTGGTATACTAGCATTTAATAGCTTAGTTAAGAAAAATATGAATTTTTGGAGAAATCGGTCCAAGGACACGTCTACCTCCCATGTGTCCTGAAATGGAAAAATGTAATTTTAGCTTCAATAATGCCCACAAAACTACAAAGAATGGTCATGCTGATACACACACAACTAGCAACGTGTGTGTAAATTTTCATTTAAATCTGAACAAGGACTCAAGGTCCTGCCATATATCCTTTTTCTTAAAAATGCTATAACACTTACAAAAATTATCTAATCGTAATAAAATTTGGTATGAAAATTGATATTTGTTAGATATACATGTATGCCGAATTTTCGGATCGGATTATTAATGTGAAAAATACAAAAACATCATTTAATTAAAAATGAGTTAAAAACGCTTAAAATGCTCTTGCAAAAATTTATTTATTTATTTATTTCTTTTCGATGTCCCATACACAAGGCTTAAGTCTTATATTGCAGTATGGAACTGAGCTTACATAAATACAATGAATCATATAACAAAACTGTATTATATATTATTAAGTAATTAAAAAAAGAGAATAGGATCAATTATAATTTAGTTTTATATGACAATCTTAGCAAAAATCAATATAAATCATGCAAAAATATAAATATAAATTCAACGTGAAAAATGGCAAAAAATATATTCCCTGGTCTGTAATCTAAGGGGAATTCCGTTCCAGAGACTGATGGCATGAATAAAGAATTGATACTTGGAGATCAGAGTTTGATAAGCAAATGCAATAATTCGTTTACCTCTGGGAAGCGTTGAAAAACTTAGAAGTTGATAAAGATGCTCCGATTGATGTGTATACATATATAATTTTATGCATGAACAGTAAAATGCGCACCTTTAAATAATTATCAAAGCTAATGCCATAGAGCAATGTTGAGTAAGGGGAGATATGATCAGATCTTCTAAGGCCATATTTATACCGAATAATGTTATTAAAGGTTACAATAAAATCGGTATTAGGTAAGATTTTGCAAGGAGAGATCTAATTTTAATTGGAGTACAATACTGAGTTTGCCAGAGATTTCTTAACATTGAATACGTTCGACCACATACAAAATTAACGTGGTTAGACCAGGTGAGAGTGTTGTTAAAATATACACCAAGTTTTTTGACCGAGTTTACAATATCAATGGACTGGTTGTTTAAGGACAATATAGGATTCAAATCAAGTTTCAATAGCCTCTTTTTAATAGCAGTAGCCCAATCATAAACACGACCTAACTCCTGGTTTAGTGTCCTCACACATTCATCAACAGCAGTATTGCTGCAACTAATGTAAAGCTGAACGTTGTCAGCATACAATCTAACCCTGCAGTATTCGAGTTTGCTCTGAAGATCATTTACGTATAATGAAAAGAGGACCTAAGATCGAGCCTTGCGGAATACCCCGGGTTAATGGTAATGTGGTCGAAACGGAGGAATGTGTTTCAACATATTGGCATCTGTCGGTTAGATATGAATTTATTAAGCATGTGGCAGTTGGTGCGAATCCAAACATCTGTTTAAGCTTATAACACAAAATTTTCTAATTGTCTAGATTTTTATGGAATAAAAATAACCCCTGATGAAGTTCGAAAAAAGCGAACGAAACGTTGGGAAAAGAAAATAAATTAACCATAAATGTTTTTTAATTACATTTGGTAAAAAAACGATTGATCATATTAGCCCGTGAGGAAAACAAAAAACCTCAATAATAATATTAAATATAACATTGATCATAAAACAAAAATATAAACAAAATGTTGTGGTCTACCGTGTCAAATGCCCTGGAATGATCCAGGAGAACTAAAAATGTAACATTACCGCATTCTACCTGTTGTCGTATGTCCTCAGCAACATCCACAAGAGCCGTAACACAGCTGTGATTTTCACGGAAACCAGATTGACGACCAGTAAGCATATTATTTGTTTCAATATATTGTGTAATTTGTTTATGAATTAATCTTTCAAAAACTTTAGATAAAAATGGCAAGATTGCTATTGGCCTGTAATCAGAATTGGATTCTGGTATAGGAATAATCTTAGCCAGTTTCCAAATTTTTGGATACTGGTTGGTGGTAAAAATTTTATTAAAAACAAAAGTTTTAAAAGGAAGAAGTTTAAGAATGAGGATCTTGAAAACATTAGGATCAATTCCATCCACACCAACTGCATTAGATTTTATTGATAATAAACTGGATAAGACGTCAGACTGCCCAACATGAGTAAAATAGAAATGATTGTGTGCACTGTTATTAGCGAGGTTATAGTAAGCAGCAGATGGAGCCACATATGGGATATTTAAAAACTGGTAATTTAGGACGTTAGCGTCGATAGTACAGGACCCTTGGCTACAAGCCTTACCAATACCAATTTCATGAATTGTCTGCCAAGTTTTATTCGACCCTATGGCAGCGGAAAACTTTGAAGCATAGTAGTCAAATTTTGCTTTCTTAATTAATCTGTTGGTAATCCTACGTGTTACTCGATATTCTGCATGCAATTCTGCGGTTTTAAAACGTTTCCATCGAGCATATGAGGAATCTCTGCGATTAATCATTTGTTTTATGTCCTGAGTGAACCAGGGCTTATTATGTCTGTTTACATTATTTGTTCTTGAAACAATAAAAAACCAAAGGCATTTGTGATTTCAGCGCCCTCTTATGCCGTAAAATGCAGACAAACACAAAAAATTTTTTATACATATTTGGATTTTTGTTGTTTTTTATTAAACGGTATTAGTTTGAATTTATATTTCACAGTATTTGTAGTTTATTGTCTTTTAAACTCCTGAAAACTATGAAAATTTGAAAATTTGCAAAAATCTTGGAAATAGCCATTTGAAAAACAATTTTTTTTTTCAAGTTGTGGTAAAATTTTTTCAATTGTTTTTCTTATAGTTATTAGAAAACAGTATAAATATTCGAAATCAGAAAAAAACCCATAGACGGTATTTTTCTTTTTTTTTAATATTCCATCAAAGTTAAGAAATTTTTAGAGCTTAAGTAAATAAATAATAAGCGTTTTTCAAACCAATAAAAAAACACTTATGAGAAAATAATTCAATAAAATTTTTTTACAGTTAGTTCTAAATATAGTAAACTACTACAGAAAAAATTTTAATCTCGTGCTTTAAAAAACAACAGTTTTACAACAGTTTTCCTGAGGCATGTAAAACTCAAGTAGTTGTTTAGCCATTTTTACTTTAAATTCTCAAACTTTGGCGCCCTCTAGCGCCGCCAAAAAGAGTTAAATCTTAAAAATTCTTCAAAATTCATTTGAATTATTTTGTTATCTATCGATCCGTACATTTTTAAGTACAAAATAAGACTTGTTTTTTTTATTTATGTCTATGGGCCAAAGCACTGTGCGTCGCGTGCAAAAAAAAACTATCAACAAAATGAACTGAAATTTTTTATAGACGAATTACAATTATGACCACCACCAATGTCAATAATGAGCCTACATACATATGTATATTATGCGTAAAATACAAAATCGCCTTGTGGCTGACCACATTGTTGACGGTGGTTATGGTCGCAATCGAAATTTGGTGTTTATTTTCTTTGTTTGTTAATTCTTGAATTATTTTTGGCGTCATTTCATGTTGTGCGTTTAAAGTGAATAGGTTAAAAAAAGTACAGCCAAATTACACAACAAAAACAGTGTTTTGTTTTCAATCTTGAATACCCTGAAGAATCAGAGTTATTCTACAATTTTATACAAAGGTGTATGTATGAAATTCCTTTGTCAAAAAAATCTTCCAAAATTTGTACAATTAAGCATGAGCTACTACAATTAAACAAATAAAACAAGTTATTTTTAAACCATATTTAAATATATTTTAAATATTATTATTTTGCTTCATTTGTTTTGCAAAATTAACACCAATTTTAAGTGAAAATAGATGTATTCCAAACCATCAGTTCGGATTTAGAAGAAAACACAGCACAATCGAGCAGACTCATCGAATAGTAAATGTCATAAGAAAAGCATTTGAAGAAAAGAAATATTGCTCAGCACTCTTCATCGATGTTTCGCAAGCTTTTGACAAAGTCTGGCATGAAGGCTTATTACACAAATTGAAGCAAAATTTACCAGCAAACACACACAAGCTGCTAGAAAGCTACTTAGTCGGTCGTCAATTTATTATTAAAGAAGGAAATTTCTTAAGTTCACCTCAGCCCATTGCCGCTGGAGTCCCACAAGGCAGCATCCTGGGCCCCCTATTATACTTAATTTATACTTCGGACATGCCAACAAGCAACTACACACAAACTTCAACATTTGCAGACGATACAGCTTTTCTAAGCGTCCACGAAAATCGTTATAAAGCATCGCGTTACTTACAGCATCATATATTTCAACTAGAAATATGGTTAAGACAATGGAGGATAATGGTCAATGAGCATAAATGCGTACATATAACATTCACTTTGCGCCGGGAATCTTGCCCCCCTATTACAATCAATAATCAAATAATTCCTCAACATTCGCATGTTAAATATCTCGGTATACACCTGGATCGGCGATTAACGTGGAAATGCCATATAGAGGCAAAATTAACTCAAATGAAACTAAAAGCCATTCAAATTCACTGGCTTATTGGAAGAAATTCTGTCCTTAGTCTCGATTGCAAGCTTCTACTTTACAACTCTATCTTAAAGCCTATCTGGTGCTACGGTATTCAACTATGGGGCACTGCATCGGCCTCTAATATCGACAAAATTCAAAGGCGCCAAAATAAACTTCTTCGAATAATCACAGCCGCTCCCTGGTATGTTAAAAACTCAAACATTCATAAGGATCTCAATGTGCCATTAGTGAAATCTATGATTACAAAATATGCAATAAAATATTTAAAAAGGCTTGAACAACACCCAAATCCACTAGCTCGAAATATTTTAAATCATGGCGGCCACACTCGCTTAAGAAGAAGAGACACTGCAGCACTTACCCAATTAGATGAGCGATAAACACCTATAAAAGTGAACATAACCCGTGATGAAGAAAATTTTGTCTGCATGGCAGGAGATAAAATAACGTATTAGGTTAAGATTTGATTAATTATTGTTAGCTCATATTTAATATATGAAGATTCAATAAAAATAATGACAAAAAAAAAAAAAAAAAAATTTAACCATCAACTGAATTGATTTAACAAACTTATTCAATTAACAATTTGTTTGATTGAATAATTTGCGTAATTGAATTTAGATTGTATTTCAAATATACTGTTTAATTTATTTAGTTAAAAATTTAATCAATTTAATGCAAAAATTCAATCCCTGTCTTAATCAATACAATTATTAAAATAAATAATTTTCTGTATTGTAATCAATTACGTTAGTAATTCATTCAATTAAAATATTGATTTTTTTTAAATTAATTTGTTAATTCATTTAATTAAAATATTGCTTAATATTAATAATTTTTTCAATTATGTTTGTAATTAAAATGTAAAAACTTTTTAATTGGAAAAAAATCCTTGTTTTGCAATTTTTGCAAATTTGAGTAATTGGTATAATCATTTCGGTGATAGGTGCAAAATTAAACAATTTTTTGCTTGTTTCAATTATTTTGGTGATAAAAACCATTTCTTACTTTTTTCTGTGAAAAAACAGTGAGTTTATGTTTTCTTACAATCCCGACTACAATTGGTTGATTTTTTGTCAACTCTAATTGTAGTTGTATGGGGAAACAAAAATAGGTACAAATTACTTTGTTTCATTGTTGCCAGTTCAGTTTTTTGCACTGCCACTTGCATATTTGTAATCAAAGGTTTTCTTAGGATTCAAAAATTTCATTAATAAGATTTAGTTTTAATGTGCAATTCTTACTATTGATAAACTGAAATTTATTGTTGGTAGGATAAGCTTTTCCTATGCCTGAATAAATTTGCATCTTAGGTGTAGAGTATATCTAAGGTTTACTAAGATGCACAAAAACAAAACAACGAGAATGCCGCTTCATTTAGGGAATGAAAGCAAACTAAATAATACTTTTTTTTAAATCAACATTTATTTACTTAAAAAATGTAAAAAATTTTACCATATAATACAGAAAAGTACCAACAATTCTTGAATTTATAGGTAAAAACTATTAGGATACCATCCCATAATCTAACTTCCTTAAAAAGATTAAATATCATCTAACAGCATATATGTTGCTTACTAGTTTAGTGTTTAAATGTTTATGCCATTGAAACAGAAAATAAAAAAATCAAATGCTCAACAGGTTTAAATTATAACGTTGCATCTAATGCTGTGTAATATTTAAAAAGGAGTTTATAAGTTTAAGTTCCTCCATAATTAGTCATATATGTTTAAAATCCAAACACTGAATGAATTTGACATAAATGGATAAATTAGCCATAATGGTCAGCTAGTATCCAATACAAGTCTAATACTAAATACACACACAACTACAACGATATCATCGTTTTAAAACGATCGTGGCAAAAAGGTTTGAATGTTGCCTTGGCTAACTGATATGCATGTTGTTGGTGGTGTCACACTACGAACATCAGATGGTTGCTGGCCAGTAAAGTGTGTAATGTTTCTTAAAATAATTACCTATGAGCATCAAAAGCTTAAGTTCTTCATTTTCATTTTGTTTATTTCCAATGTTGCTATCCATCTTCTTGTTATTATACCCACTCCACAATAGTGGAGGGTTTTATAAATATGTGCTGATGTGTCTAACACTTTAAAATATTGATCCTAGATCCATCTTTTAGTTTACCGATCGACAGTCTGGCAAGCTGTCGTGTGCAAAGTGCAAGTCGCAATTTTATAGGCGATATGCTGAAATTCGGTAAATAGTTTTAATTGTCGAAAATATCCAAACTTTTTGAAAATAGTGAGATTTGGTCCATTAACTCACATAACCTCTTATAAAAGCTTCTTCCCGGAATAAAGTCTTTCTGCCAATAAACCATTTTATTAGGTTGGTATTCAGAATAAATTCAATCTAAATTCTACCATGAAATATTATTGACCCTAGCTTTTATACAAATACTAATACCGAGAATTGAATTAAATGCTAAAACTTCCTTCTAAATTTTAGTACATATTGACATAAAGTTTGGCTTTTAAATAATAGCTACTATATCATGTCCAAATTTTGTGTTGGTAGGTCAAGAATAAAACAAACAAAGGGCCTAAGTAAACCCCCTCCCTCGCTTAAAAACGAAGAAATCTCATATAGATGAAGAAATATAAGCAATATTTAGCACCAAGAACTTTTACATTAATCTTGACTGCATAATATTATTATGTTTTGACAGGTCCACGATTGCCCATGGGTTCTTAATTAAGTACACTCCCGAAAATTCGTCTCTAAATACTGAGTTGTAGGGTATAATATGATCGGGCTGACTATAATTTCTTACTTGTTGATTATAATACATTGTATTAAAACTATAAATAGTCGTTTAATATTTTGAAATAGAATTAGAAAACTTTCACTTTCATTTCACATGTTTCTAATAGAAAAACTTTTTCTCTGTAACTGCAACTTTTTAATATCATTTATATCGATTGTAATTGTTAGTTAATACGTTGCGCTGTAACTGAAGTTTTATAGTGGGTAGAAATTATTTGTGGTAATATGGAGAAAATTTTTTACTTTGATACCTTTCGTAATTTATGGTGGTGCACGTACGAACTTCTTAAATGTACATGCATATCACCAAAATATAAGTTCATATGTATATATTTATATATGTATATGAATGCAATGTACACTTGGAATATTACGCAAGAAATATTTGTGTAATAACAAAAGGAATTTAATTTTTTGAAATAAAAGTAAAATAAAATGATAAACTAGAAATTTTTAACTGTGCCAAATGTTATTTAAAGACTTGAAGAAAGTATTGTATATTGGGAAATTTGCGATTTTTAAGAAACCTTAGATACCCTCCACCGAGAGTTCGATTGGGCTTTATTTGGGATCTAAAAATTATGAACCAATCTAAATAAAAACTTACCTCACAGCTGTGCTGCCACGACCAAAAAGTTATTGCAACCAACATTTTTTAAAAAGTTACCAAATGTGAAAAATAAGGCGCAGGCAATTATATACTGGAGAATTTAAAGGTTTTAATTAACAGGATTATTCGTTCTGTTTTTGTTTTGAGAATTCGGGATCATGTGAATCGGCATACGCTTACCTTTCTACGGACATCTTTTGAAAAGTTTATTGCTATTAGAATAGTATTATTTTTCTATAAATGTATTGTAAAAAGGTATCCCTTATTATATTGTTGAAAATTTGTTTTCTCTTGGTCAACAAGAATGCTTCAAATTATTTTTCCTAATAAACGCTTAAACACTTTTGGAAAATCGTATCAGATACGGAATGTGGAATACTTTGCCAATATATTAGACCATTTTCTTAATCGCTGCCCTTATTTAACTCTTAGCAGTTGATAATTACAGAGCTAAATAACTTGTCAGTTCGCTAAAACGAATATGGGAAACAAAATGCTGGTTTATAATTAAAAAGTATTTATTTTGTGTGTCGTATTTTCAATACACATTTTGTATGGACCCTAACAGTTTTAAGATACATAAGCTCCGTAAAAATCATATTTAACAATTAAGTTTGAAAACTATTTTAAAAATTTTGTCTCTAAATATTGTGATGTGGGTTATCACAGGATTGTGATTACTTTCTTATTTGTTTATAATAGATTTTTGTAACAAAAAAAGTAAATTATTTTTATAATGGACATATGTAACCAACAAAGTTTTCGGTTGAAGTAGTGGTTTTTTATAAGGATGTAAAGTTACGCCTTTTTGCCATACGATGCCGATACCGATACGAATATAAACAAGTCAGAGTGCTATATTCGGCTGTGCAGAATACATAGCAACTAAATAATTTTTACATATACATTGTACATATTTACAATACTTAAAACTTCATTATAAATGAAATTTAAAAAGCGAAAACTGGTAAATATTTTTTTAAAATCGTTTTTAGAACACAAAAATATTTAAAAAAAATTTCTTTTAAAAAAACCAAGATTCGAACCAGGGAACTCACAGTTTCTAACTTAACACATCCTAGACAACTGAAACATGAAGGAACGCTGTTTAAATATCATTACTGTTTACAACTCAACACAGTTTTTTGTTTGTTTTCTTTTTGTAAAGGTACTGTTGTCATACCGTAGATTTATCTATTTTAGCGAGTTTTTAAGTAGCAAAAAAAACACAAAAATTCCTAGTTTCTATTTGTTAAAATTATTTCGTTAAATAAATGAAATAATAAAGAAGGGTGATAACGAAAATCATATTGGGCATTATGCTAGTATATGTAAACAAATGGGAGGGGGGGAGTGGAAGGAGACACGACAACCGGATTTGAACTTCGCTTTTCATAAGAATATATATACTTTATAGGGTGCAGGACCTTCGGTGAAGGGTATAAAAAACAAACTTAATTATAAAAAGAGTAATTTTTGGGATTTAAGTATTTTGGTCACAACTCTGCTATTTCTTAACCGATTTTACAGATTTATGTACCGACGTGTTAATGAAAAAATTTGCCAGTTATTTTGGTTACAAAACTTGGACTCGGGAAGATCTATGGTTCCCGAAAATAGGTATTTAAAAAAAAATTAATATTTTGGTCATAAGTTTTTCGTATCTGAACCGATTTTCCCGAGGTTTTCGAAAATATTTTCAATTAAAAATTCTTTTCTTTTCTCTTTTGATATATAAGGCGTAACCATAGGTCATATTACATTCAAAAAATTCAGGTTTTTATACAATTTTTAATACTTTTTTTAATACACTTCTCCAACCCCGCCCACATTTTGTGGGATGGTGTGTATTTATAACCTAAATGTTTGAACCTAATTTGAAAACTTTGGCTCTTGCCGTTCTCCAGATATACAGAAAAAAGTAATAAAAATACAACAACCACAAGGGATTTTTTGGAAAAATTAGAGCCATTGTTGGACCGATCTGTCTGCATTTCAATAGCAAGAAATGGTGGAATATATGTTTTATACCCTTTTCCACCTGTGGTGAAGGGTATAAAAATGTAAGGTAAAATTAAAAATATACAATATAACAGTGGGTGGTATTATTGATTCCGCACGGAAAGGAAAATTTTGCGGAAAAAATATCGATCGATATGAAAATTGCAATTATTTATTCCTGCGGTATATATTTTCTGCGGACCAAATTTAACATCCCTGTTTTAATTAATTACGAGTTGATTTTGTGTCAGCTGATGGAAAAAAAGCAATTTCAAGACAAGATTAGAAATTGAAAAGTAAAATAAAAAGTGTTTTTAGTAAATTATATGTGAAATTTTTAAAGGCAGTTAATATAAAATTAAAATATGGATACAATTGCCGTTTTCGACGATGATAACTTGGACATGCGGTTAGAAAGAAGAGTTTTACGCTATAAATCTTAAGATGTGTTACAACTGAAGGATAGAGAGTAAGTTTAAAAATAAAAAAAATTTCAGGATAAAGCTATTATATGTTTAAAACCACAAGCAATCAGGGGTGTGCTGGAAATCGAAAACGTAAAACGCAAGAATTTGGAAGTTGTTTTTAATACACTTTGAATCTAATTTTTATAATTTTTGTTAAAAAATTCTGTTAAATAGAGAAATATTTGTATAATATTGATCATAAAATTCTTTTATAACAGAAATCTTATTAAAAAACGACTGTTTAGGTTCTTGCGTTTTACGTTTACGATTTCCAGCACACCGCTGAATGTCTTGATTTTTTTCATTAACAACCATTGCTTCTATTTGCAATTAACTTAAGTATTTTGCTTTTTTACTCCTATAAAAATATAAAAAAATCAAAATATTTAAATTAAGACAATTTTTCTTACAAATTTTACAATTACTCACATTTTTGTTCTTTCCGTTAGCTTTTCGCTATAAAATTTAAGCGTAAGCAAAACGAAGAAATATATTTACATTGTGGAATCAATAATATGGCAATACCGTCAAGGTAGAGATGATACCGCAACAACGGAAGGATGCCGCACAAACGGAATGAATAATTACAAATTTGGCTTCCGCACAAAAATTGCTTTCCGCACTTGCGGAACGGAATCAATAATACCACCCAGTGTAAAAGATTATTAATATTTAAAATTGATTTTAATAAGATTTTAACAATAATGAAATTAATTAATAAATTAATAATAATTAATATAAATTCATGGAAAAAGTAATTAATTTTGTAAACAAAAAAAGAAGCACAAGTCAAGTTTGACTCGTCAGGTCTTGAGCTTTAAGAAGAGAAGGTTAAAGGGTATGCCATTTCTTGTCCTCTCTCTCTCCTAAAAACTCAAGACTTGACGAGGCAAACTTGACGTGAGTGAACCGGTACTAAGAAATCATTAATATTAATTAGTATTGTGGTTATTTTGTTGAACTGTTCATGGTTTTAATTAGGCTAAAGTTAAAGTAAAGTTAAATGAAAATTCGATTTTATGAACTATATCATAATCAAAAATGTTGAAGTCGGAGTAGAGTTTTTGTTTTTGTACCGACTCCGGTACAAAACCCACATCTCCGACTCCACAGGCCTGCTTAAATGTATTTTGTATTTTTAATACATCAATGCATGTATTTTGCCCAACCTTGATGGTATAGGGTGTTTTTTTTACCTGCCTGAGAACCTAAAATAATAATAAAAGACAGAAATATTGTTGGAATGACATTTTTTATTATATTCTGGTAGATAATCTTATGGCATTTAACTTACAATAGCCCCATAAAATGTTTTCCGGAGGCATTTAATCGCACCAACGAGGGGGCTAGTGAATGGACCACTTCTCGAAATAAAGTTGTCACCGTTTTTTTTTTTTTTTTTGCAATAAATCGATGGTTAAGTCTGCTGTTTGGGAAGTTGCGCCGACTTGTTGCAACCAAATGTTGTTAATGTTTATACTCAAAAGAAAAATCAATCCATCCTTAAGCCTAGTACTCTGTTCAAATTTGTGAAAAATGTTGAGCAACATTGATTATTCCACACCAAAAATTTTGGCATTTATCAATGTTACCAATCTTGCGAGTTTGTACAATTTGACGTTTTTATTCCTTGAAAGTATGCTAAATTGTTTCGTGTATGTAAACAAACGCCGCATGTGTTTTACTAAAATTATTTTTTTTTTAATAAAAAAAAAATAAATAAGGATAAAAAACTGTTACCGGTTGTGTTATTTTAATTTTTTATTTCTTTTTTAATATTTAGTTCATACTTTTTTGCTTTTGCTTAAAATTCCACGTGAAATAAAGGCAGCTTACATTATTTCGCAGTTGCAAAAAAAAATGTTGCAAGAAACATTTCGGAAACATAAACAGAGTACAATTCTATCAACATTATTTCATAGATATTCCGCACAAGTTTTTTTCATATGCATTTTGGCAGCATTTCACGTGAAATGTTGAACAGAGTACCAGGCTTTAATCAAATAAATTCGAAGCGGTATTAAAAGTACGGTCAGTACTGATTTTCTTGAATCAAGCACAGAAATATTGATTCAAGTACGGATTTTCAATCGCGAAATACTTAACTTATCCATAATCAATCCCGAATCCGAAAATGAGATTGATTTAAGTAAAACAATCTCAAAATGCGCTTGATTCAAGAATTATAAAATTGATTTAATCCGAATTCGTACTTAAAATAATCCGAAAATGAGATTGATTTAAGTAAAACTTAGATTGAATCAATCTCAAAATGCAATTATTTCAAGTATTTCAAGTATAAAACCAAAAAAGAAATTAGAAATTATTATGATTTATTTACTAACACGTTTTAAACCTAACAGAATGATGAAACACCAGCATCATGCCCGATATGGGTTTTACTTTAAAAATATTGCGTACATATTTAACTAAAAATATAAACTAAAAAGTTAAAATAATATCCCAATAAGCAATTTTGCTGGAAATCAAGTGCTCGCCATTCACCGTAACGGCAGCTCCTAGTTCATTTCGAAAGATTGTGTAAACCGCAACAAACAGTCATTTTTAATAGATGTAATTAATGGTGATAATGGTCGGCAATTTTGCTTATTGACATTTTACCAAAAATGAGCTTCGTAAAATGGACGAAGCGTTGTTCTAGCGTTAAACGGTTAATGATTACTTGCTAAGCCTAACTGAACAGAAATGTCAACATAGTTTGACATTCACAGCTGTCAAACCATAGTTATCGATAGCAAAAGTCTTATGCAGCTAAAAAAGCACCCGGTAAATGCCAAAACATGTTAAATAAATCTCCATATTATTAGGAGGTTAAATTCTAATCAGTTTTTCTCTTTAACAACTCCTTAGTTAACTTAGACTTTCTAAAGATTTTATTCCCAACAAAATTATTCAAGTGCATATTCAACAAATTTGTTTAAATTTAATCCACAAAGTGTCGCCTAAATTACAGATATTTCATTGAGCACCCGTAAATACGAGCCTCGCAAACTTTTGGATGTCTAATTGTTTATATTCATATGTATGTATGTATGTGTACTATTTGTACGTTTAAGTGATATTTATGTTACTGTAATAAAGTACCAATAAAAATTATTTATTCCAGTCAAGATTTAAAGTTTGAATTCGTACGTACTAACGCATGTCTTTAACTATGCACATACATATACTTATAATTTCCATTTTTAAAATAACGACTGCTGTCTTTTTGTTAATAATAAAAAAGCTAGAGGTTTTAAGTTTCACTTTGTCATACTTTTGTTTTTATTTTTGTATTATTTTCTATAGCATTTCTTTATTTTTCAGTTGTTTTAAAATGCATTTCATATAACTATTTGGCTTAATTGCGTGTTATTTAAACGCAAATAATTTTGAGTGTTGTACATATATAAATTTACCAATACTTTTATTACTTTTTTGATTGTTTTTGGAATTTCCGTCCTTGGTCATAAATTCTTCTTTTTATTAAAAATGAAAGCTTGTGTTGTGTTATAAACAGCGTTGCCATTTGTCAAGATTTCCCTTTTTTTGCAAGTTTTTCGAGATGGCAAAAAGTTTTTAATTTTTTTAAAGTTTTTTCCAGATTTTAGTATGTAAGTTTTGGAAGTTTTAAAAAAATTTATGCAAACCATAATAATTGCCTTAAAAATTCCAAAGATATTTCGTACCCTCAATATAACAATAGCGTATAATTTTTTTTTTTGGTTTTGAGCTTCATTTTTCGATGAATTTCGATGACCAATTTTTTTATTCTACGCATCCTTTACGACCATAATTATGTCATTCAAAGTGCAAGTCCTACATATAGGCTATTTTATTTTTTAAGGAATTCGTATGATGTATCTGATACACTATTTTATTTTGTATGGTATACGCTGTTTCATTCAATAATTTTACGGCATTTTTATTAAAATATTTGATCTCAAAAATATCATTTTGTAACATTATAAAACAGTGATTAATTCATAGTTTTGTTAATTCAGTGGCACATATTCATTACTATCCAATTTGGGTTATTATAAAATTATGACAAATTAAGGTATACATTGCGTAAATCAAAAATAATTAGAAGTTCATTCGTCTTCTTTCTCTTCCTCTGCTACATCTGGCTCATCTAAACAATTTCGTTTCTTTTCACCTTGTAAGTATAATACTGTTACGTTACTGCCTTTCAATAACGTTTTGGTTTATTTCCTTTATAATAAACCGTTTCGAGTTCGTTGATTGCAATTTAAATAAAACAAATAAACACAACACTTTTATGTATAACAGTTATTTATTAAGAACTTAGTCACTTTAACAACCGTAATTTATAGCTTTATTTACAAATCACTATTGTAATCAACACACTACAATGTTTTATAGTTTTCTCCGCGTGATGCGCTCTTAACTTGACAAAGTCTGAACTAATACTGTTTTTTGATGCTAGCCGCCGCAAGTATTTATACTGTAATTCAGCCATCTAGAACATTCGAAATGTTTCTCAAAGGTTCGAGGCTTTACTTATTCACCACTCTATAGTCAATTATGATTGGTGGCGGCACTTATGTTTACATAATTTCACCACTTATACTAAAGCTTTTTTAACGGTCATTTCTAGTTCCTTCTGCACATTGGGATTGAAGTGTACTAAATTATAACAACTTTTAATAACAATGTAAACTAATAAAATAACTAACAAATACTTAATAACTAAGATATACAAGATAAATAATAATTACAACTAATTCTTAAACAATAATTACAACTGACTAAAGTTGCTTTCGTAACACTGCCCCCCACTTAAGCCTGTTCGTCCCGAATAGCCTCAGAATCACATCTTCCATAAGGGGCTAATCGTTCTAAATGAACAACTTTCATTTTAGCTCTTGGACTTTTATATCTCTGTATTCGGTATACATCATTTAATTTCTGTATCACCTTATGTGGTCCATTCCAATGTAGTTGCGGATTGGCAACTAATCTTTCCTTTGGTTGTTGATTCATTGGCGAAATCAACTGTCCCTCCATAGATCCTTCAGAATTCACTGCCCGATCATATCTGGATAACTTACTACGGCCTCGCCCGGACTTTCTAAGGTCGTAAGGAATTTTCCGCTCCAATGAAGATACCTGCTTACCTTCTGGTAAAGGTAGTGCATTACAATAGCACTGCGGAAGTGACGCACAACCACTGTTTATTGTGCTCCTGACTGTCACACGCTTTGGGCAGTTTCCCTTAAAATTTGGTCTTCCACCTATACTATTGACCCTTATAACCTTAGCCGATACGGGTTCAAATCTTTTCGCTGTTAACCAGTCTTTACTGGGCTCTACCTGCAACGAGCGACCTTCACTGATGCATTCCCTTCTATCTGCCTCCGTACAGTGCATGGCTTCCAATCTGCTAAGCTGTCTTGCATGAGTAACCGCTTTTTCCCGTTTTGCAACTTTTCTGTATGGTGACGATTCCAGACGAGTACAAGCGAGAAGCTGTCCCAAATCCCCATCGAGCCTCACTTTCATACCCAACATTCAGGGGTATTTCATAATCAAACAAATACATGATTTGATTTCCCATATTCAGACTTATGTTATGACTAGTCATAAAATCTGCGCCAATCAGTACTTCGTCTACAATGTCGGCCACAATAAACTCATGAAAATTGACAATATTGGCAATTCTTAACACCACGCGTGTTTTGCCATAGACAGTAGCAGGCTCACCTGTAGCTGTTCGCAAGCTCACTCCGCTTAGTGGTTCGACAGCTCCCGTTACCAAGTCAGGCCTTATAATTGAAAATCCTGCACCAGTGTCGATAGTCAAAATTCGCTTTTTACCAAATGTCGTAATACTTTTATATCTCTTTGGCACTACTAAATTTATTATCGAGTCCTCAGATGCGAAAGGTAGCTATCCCTCCATACTTAATGGCGGCTCCTGTGATGACTGATGACTAGCCCGTTGGTTGTTTCTTGGCGGCGAAGCAGATCTTGAAATTCTATCTGGTGCTTTGCAGTTACGCTGTATGTGACCAGTCTTACCGCAGTTATAGCATTTTATTTTAGTTTTGGTTTTCTTCTCGCTTAAAGCTTCCATAACTGCCTCTTTTATATCCTGCACAATATCCCTTTCACCATTGACGGTCACATCGAGCCTTCGCACTCTGCCTACTTGTGGTCTTGAAATAATTCTTGCGGTTTCCTGGGCTAAAGCAAATGAAACAGTTTCTCCAAAGGTTGGTTTTTGTGATGCACATATCGCAAGTTTAACATCAGCATCACGAATGCCGTTTACAAATGCCTCAGTTTTAAAATGATCCAAAAAGGGGTGATTCTCACCAGGATAAGTTAGCTGTACCAACCGCTCAATCTCCAGTGCGAAGTCCTGTAAGGTTTTGTTTGCCTTTTGCGCTCTGCCACGCAACTCCATTTTGTAGATTTCCTTTTTGTGTTCACCTCCATACTTACGTTGCAGTGCTACCATAAATTCATCATAATTATTTCTGCAACTAACTGGTACACTTTGAAGCACTTCAGCCGCAGTCCCCTTTAAAGCAAGAATGAGCTCGATGGCTTTTTCCTCACTGTTCCATGCATTTCTGTTGGCAACTGTATCGAACTGGAACTTAAAAACATTTAATGGCACACTACCGTCAAAACTTGGGGCCTTAATTCTACTAGAAACTTCTGGAATAACTCGCACTGGTCCTTCTTGGCATTGAATGTTATTACCTTTTGCCTCCAGATGGTGTAGTTTTTCATCAAAAATCGTAACTTGTGTTTTTACATCCGTGACTTGAGTTTTTACATCAGACAGCTTCTGGTTAAATTCTATTTCCATTTCGTTTACTCTTTCGTTCATTTCACTTGAAATCTCCTGAAGTTTCTCGTTCGTTATTCTAGAATGCTCTTGAATTTCAGCTAGGATGGTGCTCGTCTTTTCTTCCATTTTTCTAGAAGTTTCATCTGAATTTTCTTTTATCATCATCACCATGCTTCTTGAATTATCGTCCAGTTTTTCCATCATAGCAGCAAACATTGTGTTAAAATCCATACTGCTGGCAACTGCTCGAGTACATACCTCTATTTCTTCTTTGTCCTCGAATTCGAAACTCGCAATGTTTATATTGCGTCGGTCGAATTCATCTAATAGTCTCTTCTGCAGCTCTGCTTTATTACCTGCAGTTGGCAGATCCAACTTGCCCAATTCTTTCTTGAGCTGTTCTACTTTAAGCTCTTCAAATTTCATTGCTGTTTTTTTTTATTTTTATTAATTAATTTATTTTTAATAATTTATTTATTTATTTTTATTAATTCAATTTCACTTCTGACACCAATTGTTACATTACTGCCTTTCAATAACGTTTTGGTTTATTTCCTTTATAATAAACCGTTTCGAGTTCGTTGATTGCAATTTAAATAAAACAAATAAACACAACATTTTTATGTATAACACTTATTTATTAAGAACTTAGTCACTTTAACATCCGTAATTTATAGCTTTATTTACAACTCACTATTGTAATCAACACACTACAATGTTTTATAGTTTTCTCCGCGTGATGCGCTCTTAACTTGACAAAGTCTGAACTAATACTATTTTTTGATGCTAGCCGCCGCAAGTATTTATACTGTAATTCAGCCATCTAGAACATTCGAAATGTTTCTCGAAGGTTCGAGGCTTTACTTATTCACCACTCTATAGTCAATTATGATTGGTGGCGGCACTTATGTTTACATAATTTCACCACTTATACTAAAGCTTTTTTAACGGTCAATTCTAGTTCCTTCTGCACATTGGGATTGAAGTGTACTAAATTATAACAATTTTTAATAACAATGTAAACTAATAAAATAACTAACAAATACTTAATAACTAAGATATACAAGATAAATAATAATTACAACTAATTCTTAAACAATAATAACAACTAACTAAAGTTACTTTCGTAACAATACGTATGTATACACTATTATTCTTTAAACAACTTTGGAGTGGCAATTTCAAGTAAAATAGCGCATATGAGCTTACACACTTATTGAAGGAAAATTTCGAACAATAAATTATACACTATTTTTTCCAACGACATTTTGACCCACTTTTTGGAAGTAGAATTTGACGAAATTTCGACCAGACATAAAATCAATGATGGAGATTCTAAATATGCAGTAAAAAATAATAGCGTATGAGCACATACGCTATTGTTATATTAAGGGGACGATTTATTTAGGTGCTAAAGTAATTTTAGCACTAGCTTCATATAAATTATCTGAAGATGATGAAACAGTTAAGAGCCACTTTTTGGGTTTGAGATTCAAGTTAATTTTATTCTATAATTAGCTAATCTGAGAATTAAGTTAATCTAGTATCAATTGAAATTTATATTTTTGGGTGGTGGCTTAACCCTTCTGCACTCCTTGGGTCAATATGACCCAATTTTGGTTTTCAAACGCAATATAAGATATGGACGTGAAACTTCAATTTATCCATTACAGGGACAAAAATTATAAATTTAAATGAAAATAATAAAATTTTAGTTTTTCCTTCCCCCTCCAAAAAACACGATTTGCACACATTTAATATCCTTTGGGTCAATATGACCCAACATGCGATATTGCAAGTTTAATTCCACTTTAAAATTTGTTTTCTATTGAATTGAGTTCATCTTCATTCAGAATCATCGATCAATAATTTTTTCGGTCAAATAATCAATAGAATCGCTTTTGTTTTTATTGCACTTAAATATGAAATGCTGTTAACATTTTATTGTTGGGTCATATTGACCCAAAGGATCATAGGAAGGGCACATATCCAAGGGATGCAGAAGGGTTAAACCATGTAGCGCTACCATACTGAGCACAAATAAAAGGCAACATTTTTTTGCAAATATGTATCAACTTTTTATCAAGCAATATGGATGTTTTCAAAGAAGAAGAAGAAAATGCGCGAATTTAATATTGTTAACAAGATAGACATTTTTTGCGTTTAAAGAAAAAATATAATAAAGAACACATATTGAATGGAAAAATTATATAAAAGTGCTAAGCAATGTTTTAAAATGTATTTTTTTTTTATATTTTTGCAAGTTCTTTATGTTAAACATGTGTATGTTGACAGTTTAAGTTTAGGTTTAAACCACCTCCGTTGGCCGCTTAAACTAGCAAAAAAAGTAAAAAAAATACAACTCAAAAAGTACTCCGTATTTACTTTTTGAGTTGTATTTTTAAAGTTAATTTAATCGCTAATCTCTAACCCAAAAAGTGGCTCTAAGAGTTCATTGTTTTAAGTTTTATGTTGAATTTGCAATGGATTGTTAAAAAGGTTCGATTTTCATAACGACTTCCTTAAACAAGTTGAAGTTTTAGAATGTAATACAAGGTTACCAAAAAAGTATTGCTCAATAATGTGGTATTTACCCAAATGTTGTAGATGCAAGTGTAAGGAACATGTTGGGAGGATGCATTTAAAGGACGTTATGATAAGTCCGGAGTTTTTCCATATTTAAAAAAATTAGTTTATTCAATTTTGTCGTTATCAATATCTACAGCAAATGTAGAGCGTATTTCCTCAAAATTAAATTTAATAAAAATAGTGTTAGAAACAAATTAGAAATACCAACTTTATATGGTATTTTACGAACAAAAGACTTTTTGAAACAAATAACAGTGATTGTAGGAACTTTAAGCAATCAAAAGAAATAGCTTTAAATTTTAATAAGACAATGTATAAATGTACATTTTGGTATTTTCTTTTGAAAATTTGGCACTTTTGAAAAAAAAAGTTTTTTTTTCGGAGATAACAAGATTTTTTTTTTAAATATATGGTAACGCTGGTTATAAACAAAATCTACCTCAATTTATATTAAGTTGAGGGCTCGTTTAAAACAACAAAAATATAAAAAAGAAAGTGCATTTCTATGTATATTGAAAAAAGGATGTTTATACGACATCAATTATCTCAAATTTTAAAATAAATACTCGTATATCAATCAAAGGTCTGCATTTATTAATTGTCCTTTAAAGCATCTATTTAAGAAAAATTTTAAAAAATTTTCATTAGGAGAATAATTTAAATTAGCCTGCATTTTTTAATTGGGCAAAGCTAAGAACAGTTTCTTGGCTTAAGTCATGTATGTAAGTATATCGTTAGCTAAAATGCAAAAAGATGTAACTAACAAAAATATAATTTTACAGGAGAAGCAACAAAACTTTATAAAGTGAAAACTATAAACATGTCAGAAAAACATTTTTAAGTCCTCCATGGAATTCTTCAACCAATTTTCAAAGAAAACTATTTCATTATATTTTCTTAGAAAAAAAAAATTGTAATTACGCCGTTTTGCATACATCAAACAAAAAAAACTTGTAGTTACGTCCCTTTGCGCAATTTTAGATAGCAGAAGTGTAAAATTTTGTCAAGATATGTAGTTTTATAGCATTCATAATAATCAATCAAAAACTCGATTTTGAATTTTTTGTTAGTTACGTCTTTTTGCATTTTAGCTAACGATATGATAAATAGTGACAAGTGCCCAGACCAGGCGTAAGCGGTACTGGGAACTTGTGAAATAAAAAATTGATTTGTCGTTATATATACAGTCAAACTTCCTTTTAATGAATCTGCAAGGGACCATAAAATCACTCCATTATATAGAAACTTCGCTTTAGAGAGTCTTTTTTTTACTTTTATTTTAAATAATTGAATGTTTTAGTTTGGATTAAGTCTCTTTTACACAAAAGTTATCCATTCGAGCACTGCATTATCAAAATCGTCAGAATGTCCGATACCAAGCCTTTTGCGTTAAGTGCTTACCTGCTTGTCTTCAACAATTTTAGAATAATTGCATTGCATTTTAAAATACTTGAAAAAGTGCTGGGGAGAATTTCACAGTTTTTAGTTATATGTAGGGATGAGATTTCCATTCATTAAAAAATCGAAAATATGCGCATAAAATATGCACTAAAAACTCCAAAATATGCATATAAAAAATTAAAAATATGCACCAAAAAGTTGACCATTTTCAATTAAAAAGCGTTTGTTTTTTTTAATTTATTTAAAACAAAACAAAATACAAAATTCTATTATTGTTTTTAATCTGTTGTTATTTAAAGGTATAATATTTTTTTAAACCTTAAGCTTCGTTCACAATCAAAAAAACATTTTCACTTGGTGTCCATAATAGAGCAACAATTTATTTTGTAACCACACATATTTTGCATTATTTTAGCCACAACCATATTATGCATTTATTATTATTTTTTACAACATTATGTTAAAATTTTCATTCAAAACTAAATAAAATTATTTTAAACGTCAGAAACAATTTCATACAAATTGTTGCTGAAGTTAAAGTAGACTCAACTCAACTTTAGTTACATTTTTTAAAAAAAATTTTAGTTACATTTTTGTTCTTAAAATGAAAGGAAAATATTTGAAATACTTTGGGAAGAAAAAAGATAGAAAAGAAAACGAAATTGTTGATCTGATTGTGAACAAAGCTTTATTTAAATAACTACATCATTTAAAATTTTGTTTGCATAATCAAAAAATACTTTTTTATATTACCATAAGTAGGCCTCTGTCTGTTAAAAAGTTTTTGTAAAGGGTGGTTAAATTGTAAGGGCCGATGTTGAATGTGAACCACACCTAAACGCCAAGTTTTTTCCGAATTTTATTTGACATTTCTCTATTTCAGACTTACTCAATTTGAACCAGGGAGAGATACACAATCCAACAACGTGTTAAAGTTATTCAGGCTTATTATGAAAATGGGCTTTCAAATCAAAATGCATATCGTGCACTTCGTGATTTTTTCGGTCATTTTAATCGTCCAAATGTGCGTACAATCGCAAAAAACGTGCAAAATTTTGAGCAAACCGGGTCTGTAGGAGCTGGGAAAACACAAGTGAATGCTCGTGCAGCTCGTACTGCAGAAAATATTGCTGCTGTTCGCGACAGTGTGGCTGAAGAGCCGTCCACCTCAACTCGTCGTCGTGCCCAACAATTGCACCTCTCACGCTCGTCGTTGATGAAAATTATGCATAAAGACTTGCATTTACACGCTTACAAGGTGCAATTGGCTCAAGAACTAAAGCCTCTTGACCAATCCAAACGTCGTGAATGGGCAGAATGGTGGCAAAAAATGGCAACAGTGGATGATCAATTTTCGAAGAAAATCATCTTCAGTTATGAGGCACATTTTCACCTCAGTGGATTCGTCAATAAACAGAATTGCCGCATTTGGGCGAATGAGAATCCAAGAGTGATTGTCGAAAAACCAATGCACCCACAAAGAGTGACTGTTTGGTGCGGTTTATGGGCTGGCGGCATCATCGGGCCGTATTTTTTCCAAAATGAGGCTGGTCAGGCAGTTACTGTGAATGGTGTTCGCTATCGTGAGATGATAACGAACTTTTTATGGCCCGAATTGGAAGATATGGATGTGGACGATATGTGGTTTCAGCAGGACGGTGCCACTTGCCACACAGCTAACGAAACAATGGCTCTTTTGCGAAACAAATTCAATGGCCGTGTTATCTCACGTAATGGCGATGTCAATTGGCCGCCAAGATCATGTGATTTGACACCGTTGGACTTTTTTCTTTGGGGTTATTTGAAAGAAAAGGTGTACGTCGATAAGCCAGCAACAATTGAAGAGCTAAAGGATGAGATAATTAAGCACATTAACGGCATAGAACCTCCATTATGCCTCAGGGTCATCGAAAATTTGGACCATCGGATGGAGGTGTGCCGCCGTGGTCGCGGCGCCCATTTGGCCGATATTTGTTCCATACATAATTGAGTAATACCAATATACCATAATAAAATAAAATTATAATAATTTCCTAAATAGTTTGTGTTTTATATGGAAAATGATCTCTCAACGTCAACCGAAGTTGAGGCATACTTGAAGGATGCCAATTCATTTGAAATATGAATTTTCTAATTCAGATCCCACATTTGATTCCAGATCAAAAATAGTTGAAATTTGTTTTATTTCGTATTTTTGTATTGTTTTTTTTTTTTGCAACACGTTTTGGATTTTTTTTTTTTTAATTTGTCGGGCTATTTTTCCTTCCACATGTTAATTTTACTTTCTGCCATATCAATTAATTTGAGTTGACTAAATCCTTCCAATTTAATAATTGTTTCACCAATATATCAGAAGTTGGAAAATACAAATGCTAATTGACTTTTGATGTTATTTAAATTTAATATTTATTTGACTTTTTTATTGCATAAGCATCGGTAGCAACAAGTTCTTCAATAACATTCTTAAATTGCTCAAAGTTTTTTGAAAATAATTCTGAAGCATCTATCCAGGTTCCCCTTCTTGTTAATACTGGCTGTGGTGGTGACAATACCAGAGATACATTTCATTAAAATTTGTCTTCTAATTTCCTCTGCAACTCGGTTTAACCTAGAGTTTGGTCAAAACCGTAAAAATGTGAAACCGCGGTTTCGGTTTTAAAATGATTAAAACCGGCCGGTTTCGGTTTTCGGTTTTGAAAATATCAAAGTTAAATTCATACATAAACATATATATTTTTTTTTGCAAGTTTTTTATTTGTTTCAATTTAGGTACTTTCATTCGCCCTTAAGTGTATACCTGGGCCTGGCCATGCATTTTTTGACTTTTTCCTAGTTTTTTTTTTATATAATTATTAAGTATATTAGAACGAAACTTTATGTTTTCCTCAATTCCGCAATTGGCCAAATGAAAATTTTGTGCATATTGTATCCACCTGGTCAGGCCCTTCCCTATAATATATCGTCGTGCCGAAGTTATCTTGCCGTATATCACAAAAATTTTTTTTGGGAAATCGAATCTTAAGGTTCAAATTTTTATACACAAAAATGTACGTGAAAAAAGTCGTCCAATATTTTTGTCAGATATCATGTTTGAAGTTCTTTATCGAGTTATGTAAAAATATCCAAAAAAATTTTAAGTTATAGCCATTATCAAGTCCGAAAAATTTTTTCAATTTTGTCGTATACGCCACTTTTTGCGATATATTTTTTAGTTTGTCGGATATAAGCCAAAATAAGGTATTAAAAAAATAAATTCACGTGTTTTACCAATATTGAAATTTAAATGTAATTTTCTATGCGAACGTTAACGTGTGACATCGTGGGCCTGGCTGTAAGTTATAATAATTTTCGAAACGAAAATTTATGCAAGTGACAAATATATTTACGTAAAGTTATAGTTTTTCTATTATTGAATTTCCTTACGTATGAATAATTTTAAGGTTTATTATTACTTAAGGGTGGTCTAACCATAATGCATGATGTTAACTGTGAGTCACACCGTAACGTCAAATTTTTGTCCAACTTAATTTGACATTTCTTGGTATCAGTTCCAAATTTAACCATGGAGAGGTGCAGCATTGAGCAGCGCGTTAAGATTGCTGAAGCCTTTTACAAATTGGGCGTTCAAATCAAAAATACATTTTGTGCACATCTTGATTTTTTTGGTCAGCATAATCGATCAAATGTGTCCACAATCGGGATAATTGTGGGCAAATTTTAGCAAACCTGCTCTGTAGGAAATGAAAAAACGCCTGTGCACGCATGTTTGGTGCGGTTTATGGCCAGGCGGCATCATCGGGTCTTACTTCTTCGAAAAAGAGGTATGCCAAGCAGTTACTGTAAATCGTGTTCGTTATCGCGAGCTGATAACGGGTTTCTTCTTGCCAGAAATTGAGGATATGGACCTGGGCCCTATTCCACAAACCAACTTATCAACTTTTCACTTTGCACTTTGCAAATTTTTCGTCAATTTGCAAAACTTTTTGTTCCACAGAACTATTTAATTTGATAAGTGATAAGTTGAAATTGATAAGTGAAATTTGCAAAGTCTTTGCAATTTTTATATTATCTTTTCAATTTCTGTTCCACGTACGTTCTCTTGTGCAAAGTGCAAAGTTATTATTGCAAAGACTTTGCAAATAATTATTCTGTTTCGTTCCACAAAAACTGTAAATTCTATTTTTGCAAAGCAAATTTTGATAAGTTTGTCAAAAATTTGCAAGGTAAACGATCTCTTTGCAAATTCATATTGTTATAGCTAGTGAAGCTTTCAAAATGTTAAGACGCGAGTTTTTGTTCTACAATAGTGGAGACGTGGGCATAATAAGAAATTATAGGGCCCGAATTAATTTTTCGGGAGTACAAAATTTTAATTGATTTAAGTTGATTTTTTTAAATAAAATTAAAGATGAATTAGAGCACAATTAAAAGATTGCAAAGATTGGGCTTTTTTCAAAACTTCCTCCCAGGAAGCCTGTTTTAATAATTTATTAACCTTTAAAATGAAATGTTAAAGCTTTCTTGCAATAGTCCTATTCCTTTAATAATTCACATACTTTATGCTTAAGCCATCCTTTGGTAAAAATTGAAGCTATAGATATATACATTAGTGTGGGTCGAAAATATTTTTTTTCTCTTATCGACTTCTAATATCGTAAATATGTTGTATTTTTGTCTGCACTAGACCCGTGTAAAATATTATTAATTTATTTTTAGTGTAACAGCCCGCGCTTTGATCTTCAATTTTGTTAAATTTTGAATATAACAACAAAAGCATTGTATTAAATTCAAAATGTTTTTAGTTTTAATTAATAATAATTGATAGTAAATAAAATATTTAATATTCCTAATTAGGCTTAAGTTCATGAAATTTAATTTTTATTAAATTATTTTTATGAAGAAAGGAATTTTACAACATGAAAATCAATTAAAATTGTTATTGATAATCTTTCATTCTTGACGTGGCTCGGGCTCGAACTCCGGCCGGCAGGTTACCATGACATGTTTCGATCGCAACCACTCGATCTCCTCAGATGGATTTGCCGTCTTACACTCGCAGCCATCGACGACTGCTGACGTCACTAGTCAAACATCAATCCTTAAACCAAATTGTATTTTAACATTTGGTAGATCGAAATTTGCTTTCCTGAATGATTATCCATTCTAATTGATTTTACATGTTTTTTCCTTTACTTCTGTTTTTTCGTACTTTCGTCAAGAATTTTTCTTGAAGTCCAAGTACATTTTTTTTTGCTTTTTCACTTTGTCCTTCTCTTTTCTGTTGACCTTTTTCAGCACAACTTGAAGGACAAATGTACACATAGAGCTCTTGCCCTAGCTTTAACAATAATTAGTATTGTGGTTATTTTGTTGAACTATTTATGGTTTTTAATCCAAATTTTTAATATTCCTAATTAGGCTTAAGTTCATGAAATTTAATTTTTATTAAATTATTTTTATGAAGAAAGGAATTTTACAACATGAAAATCAATTAAAATTGTTATTGATAATCTTTCATTCTTGACGTGGCTCGGGCTCGAACCCCGGCCGGCAGGTTACCATGACATGTTTCGATCGCAACCACTCGATCTCCTCAGATGGATTTGCCGTCTTACACTCGCAGCCATCGACGACTGCTGACGTCACTAGTCAAACATCAATCCTTAAACCAAATTGTATTTTAACATTTGGTAGATCGAAATTTGCTTTCCTGAATGATTATCCATTCTAATTGATTTTACATGTTTTTTCCTTTACTTCACTAAAAAATTAACTTTTCTAACATATGCTTAATTTTTAGGAGCTCTTGCGAAGGCTGAAAATGTGACTTTTTTTAACTTTTTTTGCAGTGTTTATTTGTTTTGACGTAAGACAAAAAAATATTGCTATTAGAACATGATTCGAAAACTTTTTTTTTTCTCATACATCAGTGACCCACTATAATATACATATTATTAGGAATTATGAAATCTATACACTACTAGAATTTATTGTACCCTCATGTTACATATTTTTTTTAACTACCCTTTATTTAGCAATGAAGTAAATTTTGTGTATACATTTTTACATTTATAAGACACCAACAGAATGTGTATAGATATGCTTAATACATTTTATGTATTATTTCTTTTAATAAGTTATTTCTATTATATAAACCATTTTAATTTTTCGAATGTTCTCAATGATATCAAATTATAATTTATATGCGTATGTACATATCGAGCCTTTGGTGCAAGATCGTAGTAACTCAAAATTTGAATTTTTTGAGCTGGGTATGCAGAAATGATCTTTGGGAAAATATCTATCTAAAGAAAAAAAGATTATGGTTCTATCTCTAACTGTTCAGATTTTACAGCTAAAAATGTCTTTATTGCCTCTAACGATTTTTAATTACAAAACATTCCTCTTTATTAAAAAACTTGTAAAAAAATAACTTAAGTAAACGGAACTACTATTAAAAAGATGGCTGAAAACTTCAAATGCATTTTTCTCAGTTCACGATTTTTTGAATTACTACGGTATTGCACCAAAGGCTCGATATCTATAGCTTCAATGTTAAGCAAAGGTTTGCATAAGCATAAATAAGTGAACAAATGAAGGAATAAGACTATTACAGGGATGCTTTATAAATTGAAATTTGATTCATTGAACACATTCGAAAATAAAATTGGTTTATATAATAAAAATAACTTTTAAAAAGAAATAATTCTCATATGCTATTTACAATAATTTTATAAAAAAAAACTTACTAAATAGAAAATAAAACATCTTTTTTTGTCTTAAATAACGTAACACTGCAAGTATATTTTCCATTTTTAATTTATAGCTCATTTTAATAATTTATATTAAGCAATGCAAAGTGAAAAGTGATAAGACAGAAATGCAAAGATGATTAAATCCTTTGTGGAACACTTTGCAGATGCACTTTGCAAAAGAGCGCAAAGACTTTGCAAGAGAGCGCAAAGACTTTGCAAAGAGAGCAAAGTCCTTGCAAAAACTAGATAAGTGCCAAGGCGAATTGACTAGAAGGTGAGGTCAACTCTACAACAACACTGCTTCTGTGGTCGGGTTGTCAAAAATATTGCTAGTAAAAAAAATAGGTTTGTTTACATAAAAAAACTAGTTTGTATACAAACTTTGACAAGTCGACCACCAAAAAAAAAAACACCACATGTTGACTTGACCCCACCTTCTAGTCAATTCGCCTTGATAAGTGAGATTTGCAAAGAATGTTGTGGAACAGAAACACTTATCACTTTGCCAAAAAATGCAATTTGATAAGTGCAAAGTGAAAAGTTGATAAGTTGTTTTGTGGACGATAAGTAGTTCCAAAAGAATGTGTCACACAACCAACGAAACAATGGCTCTTATGCACGAGAAATTCAATGGCCATGTGGTCACGATCATATGATTTGACTCCGTTGGCCTTCTTTCTTTGGTAATATTTAAAATAAAAAGTGTACGTCAATAAGCCAACAACAATTCAAGAGCTAAAGGATTATATAATTAAGGACATTGAACCTCAATTATGTCTCAGAGCCATTGAAAATATGGACCATAGGACAAAGGTATGCTACCGAAGCCGCGACGAGCATTTGGCCGATATTTTGTCTCACACATAGTTGTCATAGATCCTTCTATAATAATAAAAAAAAATCAGATAATTCTCTAAAAACTTTTTATTGTATTCACAGTTAACATTGTGCATTATGGTGGGACCACCCTGAATATTTAACCTTTAATTTTCCACATTGGTAATTTGACTTTCTGCAATATTAAATAATTTCAGCTGACTATTAGGTGAACTAAATCCCTCCAATTTAGTTATTGTTTCACCAATATATCCGCAGTTGTAAAATACAAATGCTAAACGACTTTCGATGTTATTTAAATTTAATATTTATTTTACTTTTTTAATTCCATAAGCTGCTAGTTTTCTTATTAGTATTCTATAGCATCTAGCCAAGTTCCCCAAGTTAATACTGGCTGAGGTGGTAAATATGCCAAGGGATACATTTTTATAATTGCGAAAAATTGTAAATATGAAACCTATTAATCAATATTATCGAATTGACTTCCAATTTCCTCTGCAACTCGTAACAGTTTTGGATAAAACATTTTAAGCCCAGTGGCAGCCTTAACCATGTAAGTTAAATCTTGAAAAAACTTGTATTGTATAAATAATTTTTGGTATGTTGTTTATTTTTTCTAAAATATTAATTTTAGCAAAAAACTATCATTGGGGTAAATGTTGTTGACTAGAAGAGCTAAAATATTGCTATTAGGGAATGGTAAATGGATTCCAAAATCGATTTTCGATTTTTCGATCGACTTTTTTTATTTCGGTTTTTGAAATCGATTAATCGAACCTCAAAATCGATTTTAAAATAGATTTCAAAATCGTTTAAGATTAATTTGCAAACTTGTACCTAATATCACAAAGGGGGATACACCAGCATTTTCTTGGCAAACTATTAAATAGAGATATTGAACTGAGATTTTTACAGTGGGTAGATATGACTACTTTTTATATACATATTTCGTGTAAAAAGTGAAAATGTGTAAATTTTGAGATCGCCATTAGAGGAACAAGTGCGTGTACACTTCACATATTAAAATTCTATTCTTGTATAGTCAGCAGGGTAGGAAAAAATTCGACTCGCGAGCACAATTCGAGTCAACTCGCTCGTTTCGACTCGTAAGATGTTTGTGCTCGACTCGAAAGCATAAAACGACTCGTTTCAAAATTTGTGCTTACGAGTTTTATTTTTCAACTCGTAAGCACAAATTTTATTCGAGCAGAAAACGAGCACAAATGAGTTGAAATCGAGCAACTCGTATAAAAAAAATTTTTGTTTGCTTGTGCGAAGTAAAATTATACATACGTATGTATTTGTTAAGAAAAAAAGGGAAGGCAAGACGTGTGGGAAAAGGTTGTTAAAGTAATGTTCATACACAAACTTATGCACACATATGAATGCTAGTCATAAACATCCCTGCAAATAAAACTGGACCACCTAATCCATTTTGATAAAATGGACTACTCCATGGACTGGTCCGATGTAATGCAAGCATGGACCATGTCATTGTTAAAAAGTGTTTGTAGTGAGACGACATGTCTTCGTTTTTTAACGACATGCTTTCGTTTTAAAACGACTTCAAAACTAATCCTCTTGAGTATACCATGGAGTAATTTTAAAACTACTCCTTAGTGGTCCAAAGGTGGGTTATATGGTCCTCTCCTAGGACATCGTAATGTTAAATAGACCAGGTTTTTTCCACACGTCTGGGTTAGTTTTGGACTTGTCCTGGTCCCTTGTGGACTACTCTTTACACGCGTGTTTGGACTGGTCCTATTATTTGCAGGGTATTTATCCACGCATACAAACAAATAAACCAGAAAAAAAATTTGTTTAGAAAAAATGTACAACCAAAAATAAAACTCGCAAGCAATTCTTTTCAGCTCGACTTACGAATTGAGTTTTATTTTGGACTCTTAAAATTTGAATTCTTATCGCGAGTTATATTTTTCAAATCGCAGAAATAAAACTCGCTCACGACTTTTATTTTTTTTACTCGCGAGCCGAAAAGAAAAATTCTTTTATATGTGGAAAATAAAACTCGCTCGAATTGAACTCGCGAGTTTAATTCGAGCACTCTCCTTACTCTGATAGTCAGTCAGGCCTGTCATATAAATTAATTCCGATCGAAAGTGGAAGTGATTTCGTATCTTGCTTCACATAAAACGAAATTATTTTTGATCGGAATTGATTTCTGTGACAAGTCTGAATGTATGGATAGTATTTCAAAGGATTATGACAATAGTTCCTGAACGGTGCCGACTGTTGATTTGCTAAGTTACTATTAAGTTAGTTTTAGAAAACAAATGTTTGCATGTCGTTGATGTCAGAAAGATGCAGAGATATTTCCTTGTAATTTCGTTTTTGATAGGATAAATTACATACTTTTTGTTTGTTCACTCTACTTATAACTAGATTTAAATATCGCTCACACACTGGTCTGTTTGAATATTAGCGTATTTCCACAGGAATGCCATGTCTTAATTCACCTGTTGTGTTTCTATAATATGACTTTCAGTGTTTGTTTCGGTACGATATGTTTAGGACTGTTTTGCTCACTGTCCATTGATGACTTTAATTTCTGAAGATCAAGAGCCTTTATATAAAAGTTGGCAGTATACCAAGGGTACTAATAGATAAATACGTTAAACTACAACGTTACCTTGGAAAACTGCATAAACATACCTACAGACGTATGTACGCACAAAAGATAAAGTTTTAATGTGTATGCCCATAATTGATCGATTTAATAAAGATTAAAATTAAAAATTACCAAAATTTTGATAAAAATAAAAAAATCGATTTTAAAAGCCCAAAAAAGTCGTTTTTTTACCACAAAATCGATTTTCGATTGGAATCGAAATCGATTTACCATGCCCTAATTTTCAAAAAGATAGTCATATTCAAACAAATTACATTTGAATAAATGAGCTTTAGGGCAAACTTTGAGGGACATACGCCCCCCCCCCCCCTAAAACACAACTTATCGCT
The DNA here is from genome assembly GCA_930367215.1 of Pollenia angustigena. Lineage (NCBI taxonomy): Eukaryota > Metazoa > Arthropoda > Insecta > Diptera > Polleniidae > Pollenia > Pollenia angustigena. The sequence continues at coordinate 177,417,694 of OV884057.1, read as the reverse complement.
ATGAAATTTTTTTTTATTTTTTTTTTTTACATAACACTTAACGGATTTGGGGGGAGATAAGAAATAAAAAAAAATAACGATCACGCTAAGGTTCATATGTATATAGAGCCTGATTAAGAAACAAAAAATACATTACATGGTTAAAAAAAATCAGTTTTATCTAACTTCTTTGGTGTTTTCAATCCAAGAGGTGACAAAGTTAAGAAATAACAATTTTTGGGTAAAAATATCAAACCTCCTTGATCGGTTAAAATTCCGCACAGATATAGAACGTTAAAAGTATGAGAAGAAAAAGACTTAAATGGTTTTTAAAATACATACTATTTTATTCGAACTTTATTTTAATTCTCTTCTTCACTTAACAAATCATCTTCATCGTCTTCATTTTCTTCTTGCTGAATTCTTTTCAATTCTTTGGCATATAGTTCTTTAAATACTTCGAATTCTGCCAAACTAACATGACATACTTTTGTGGCAAATGTTTTCTCAGATGTATCGGTAATTTTATACAGACGTGCATTTTTTGTTGGTTCATTGGGATCTGCTTTCAAAGGCCTAGGTTTAAATAGCCCTAGTCTCTCCATGAAGACATGACGACATTTAATGTCATCTAAAGTTTTACTTAATGCTTCAGATTTAACAATTTCTGGTATTTCAATGCGCATTTTATCTTTCAAATACAAAATTTTCGCTTCAATCGTTGATTCCATTTGCTCTATCAATGTGGGGCAATTCATTAGTAGCTTCCAAACATTTTTGTTGGTACTTACATAAGATAGTAAGAATGAAATTTGTTTCAGTAGTCGTCTTTTATCGTCGACATCCATTAAAAAGGGGTATTTAGTGATTAATAGAAAAAGAAAATATTCACCGAACTGACAGGAACGCCAATGTTCTAACGTATCTATGATTTTCCGGGGAGCACGCATTAAAATATTTGGATTGCCGGTTACAATATGCAAAAAACTATGTGTAGTTATGCCATGATTTATGAAAGTTTTATGTGCGTTGTGCCACATTTCTGGTGATACGTTCAATAAAGTAGGTGTAGCCTTAATAGCTTGCTCAATATGTTCCTTTTGTAGTTCATAATCTACTGCGATTTGTGACTGTTGTCCTTCATTGGAAGCTTTCCTAGATATCGACTTTTCTGTCAAAAAACGTGTGTGTTGAGGCAACTATAAAATTAAATTATTTAAGCCTCCGGCATATATTTAAATTCAAATATACTGACCTTTAATTTAGTTGTATATTGTTGAGTTTTTATAAATATATTTTTAAGCATTTTAGCAATTATGTATTATGTTTGCTTTTTAAAATTTAATAAATATGCGGTGCAAATACATAATTAAAGTATAAAAAAAAAAACAAAAAGAAAACATATGTTAATCAGCTGTTGACATTGCTGTTTGTTTACTATTTTGAACGGCTTTCAAGATATGGGGCGTTTTTACATTAATGTTTTGTTAATACCCTTTGTACACTTGCATACATTTCGGAGGAACACATGGAAAATGTTGAAAATGTGAAATACGCGTTCACACTTGAAACATCTAATACCCTTTGTACACTTGCATACATTTCGGAGGAACGCATGGAATATGTTGAAAATGTGAATACGCGTTCACACTTGAAACAAATAACATCTACCATCAATAAAAAATGTCACCATTTCTGAAAAAAACTTTTATTTTTTTTAAATACTTTTTTTCTACAAAAGTGCCAACATTTCAAAAGATGACACCAAAATGTATTTCTGATTCATTTCGTTTAATAATTTTAGCAAAATTAACCAAAATAAGGCTTGAGAAATGGTAACGCTGCTTTCAAAGCAACTTCCATTTTGTCAGTTATGCCACAATAATAACAGAATTTATTGACACTTTTCTAGTGATGACACTAAAAGAATCGAAAAATGTAAAAGGGAACAAAATGAGATAGTAACATTCTGTAAAAATGTTGAAAAATTTTGATTTTTAGCCCTATGTATTTCTTATACCCTTTGTACACTTGCATACATTTCGGAGGAACACATGGAAAATGTTGAAAATGTGAAATACGCGTTCACACTTGAAACATCTAATACCCTTTGTACACTTGCATACATTTCGGAGGAACGCATGGAATATGTTGAAAATGTGAATACGCGTTCACACTTGAAACAAATAACATCTACCATCAATAAAAAATGTCACCATTTCTGAAAAAAACTTTTATTTTTTTTAAATACGTTTTTTCTACAAAAGTGCCAACATTTCAAAAGATGACACCAAAATGTATTTCTGATTCATTTCGTTTAATAATTTTAGCAAAATTAACCAAAATAAGGCTTGAGAAATGGTAACGCTGCTTTCAAAGCAACTTCCATTTTGTCAGTTATGCCACAATAATAACAGAATTTATTGACACTTTTCTAGTGATGACACTAAAAGAATCGAAAAATGTAAAAGGGAACAAAATGAGATAGTAACATTCTGTAAAAATGTTGAAAAATTTTGATTTTTAGCCCTATGTATTTCTTATACCCTTTGTACACTTGCATACATTTCGGAGGAACGCATGGAAGATGTTGAAAATGTGAAATACGCGTTCACACTTGAAACATCTAACATTTACCATTAACAAAAAATGTCACCATTTCTGAAAAAAAAACTTTTATTTCTTTGAAATACTTTTTTTCTACAAAAGTGCCAACCTTTCAAAAGATAACACCAAAATGTATTTCTAATTCATTTTGTTTAATAATTTTAGCAAAATTAAGCAAAATAAGGCTTGCAAAAAAGGAAAAACTTGAGAAATGGTAACGCTGCTTTCAAAGCAACTTCCATTTTGTCAGTGATGCCACAATAATAACAGAATTTATTGCCACTTTTCTAGTGATGACACTAAAAGAATCGAAAAATGTAAAAGGGAACAAAATGAGATAGTAACATTCTGTAAAAATTTTGAAACATTTTGATTTTTAGCCCTATGTATTTCTTATGGGAAAATTCCAACATTTTCGCAAATTGATGTTAAATGTTGACAAGTGTGAAAAGGCTATTATGGGAAAATTCCAACATTTTCGCAAATTGATGTTAAATGTTGACAAGTGTGAAAAGGCTATAAGATCTACTGTCAATAAAAACTGTCACCATTTCTGAAAAAAAACTCTTATTTTTTTAAATACTTTTTTTCTACAAAAGTGCCAACATTTCAAAAGATAACACCAAAATGTATTTCTAATCCATTTCGTTTAATAATTTAAGCAAAATAAGGCTTGCAAAAAGGGAAAAACTTGAGAAATGGTAACGCTGCTTTCAAAGCAACTTCCACTTTGTCAGTGATGCCACAATAATAACAGAATTTATTGCCACTTTTCTAGTGATGACACTAAAAGAATCGAAAAATGTAAAAGGGAACAAAATGAGATAGTAACATTCTGTAAAAATGTTGAAAAATTTTGATTTTTAGCCCTATGTATTTCTTATGGGAAAATTCCAACATTTTCGCAAATTGATGTTAAATGTTGACAAGTGTGAAAAGGCTATAAGGTACCCACCAAGGCGAATTTAGTTTCAGGTGGCGTTGAAAGCACAGCTGTGCTACTTTTTTTCTAAATTAGAGAGAGGACCAACGAAAACAAAAAATAAAATACAAGGTTGTGTTTTTGGTGTTGTTACTTGTTGTAGTATCGCCACCACCGTATACATGAATTCGCCTTGGTACCCACCATGGTGAAATAAACAGGTGGCAGCACTACGCCAGATGAAGATTTTTTGCTCTTGCATTGTTTGTCTAGGTTTATGTCAAAGTTTTGTTTATGTTTACAAAACACTCGTAAAACTGCTCTGAGCGGAGAAGCAGCTCGCGCTTTTTGTCATTATTTCTTAAGGACAAACAGGTCGTTTTTGTTTGTCTGCTTTTGTTGCGTTTTGCGTTGTCACCCCGCATTGGTTAGTGTTTCGGCGTCGTATAACTGTACCGAGTTACAGTTTTTGCGGTATCTGCATTAACTATATGCAATCGTTTTTAACCTCAATTTGAGGTGTTGTCTGGTGGAGAACCATTAATAACTCATGTGACTGGTGGAGAACCAATATAACTCAGACGTTTTACTGGTGGAGTACCAAGGAAATAACTCAGACGTTTTACTGTGGAGACAAGATATACTCTGGAGCTTATTCTGGAAGCTCTTCGCCTTCCTATACAAAGGTCTAGGTCGATCGAGGACTTGCGGATGAGGCTCCAACAAACCGTGTGATACCCTGGCAATATAACTCTAGATAGTTAGCCAAAAACTTTTAGTGTTTAAGCAAAGTCAAAAAAAAAAAAAAATGTTTACAAAAAGTCCATGTTTTGTGCTGTGATTATTATATTTTATTAAAGTTTTTGATAATTTTAAATAAATAAGATATTCCCCATAATTAAATAAAAATTGGCTAAAAATCTATTTATTTTATCACGTTCAGCGGCACTCTATGCTTTTTGTTTACAAAAAAATACGTTTGTTTATGTTTTGCCCATAATAAAAGAAAAAATTTGATTCAAAGCGCGAAAAATATTTTAAAACAAATATAAATATTAAAGTGAAACTATTAATTTCTTTTATAAAAAAGTGAAAATTTTAATTTTATATAAAATTGCGTTGGTATTTGACAAGCAATTAAATTGCAAAAACAAAATGCATATGGCTTTTTGTACTTGTAGTGATGCACTTACCTTTTTAAGTTCGCCTTGATGACATATACAACGAAACATCAGTATTGCGTGTTTTTTTAAATATACTACTATTTTTTAATCTTGCCAAAAAAATGTTCGGCTGAATCAGTTTAAAATCTAAACCGGAACTAACAAGAAAAAAGAGCGGAGGCGCTAAGCCGGCTTTTAGCGATCGACTTGGACCTCTGCTTGTGTTTGTGACATATCGAGGAACGAAAGCAACAAATAAAATACAATTTTCATATCATATGGTGTTTTTTTTTTCGGTGGTCGACTTGTTACAAACTAGTTTTTTATGTAAACGACCCTATTTTTTACTAGTAATATTTTTGACAACCCGACCACAGAAGCAGTGTTGTTGTAGAGTTGACCGCACCTTCTAGTCTATTCGCCTTGGTTGTGCTTTTGGTGTTGTTACTTGTAGTATCGCCACCACCAAGGCGAATTCAGCAAGGTAAGTGCAACCCTACAACTACAAAAAGCCCCATGTATTTTTTTGCAATTTAATAGGCGGCTGTCAAAAATGTTGACAAGGCAAAAATTGATTGAAAAACAAAATAAAAATTTTGTTTGGGTTATAAAAGAGATTATTAAATTCATTTTAATTATTCGCAGTTTTTCTTAGAAATTCTTCTTTCGGTTATTTTGGCGCAAAACAAACAAAATTATATTTTGACGTTTTCAAATATTTGGTTAATTCGCCGTGGAAACAGCTGATGAACGGTTGACGAGTTGAGTTTACCTTCTTAAATTCGCCTTGGCCACCACCGTAGATGAATACGCCTTGAATAAAACCTTTAAAAATAGTCGAGTATTAAAGTGGTTACTCTGTATTTGTTTTGAATTTTTTTCCTTATCACTGAAGTTAAATTGATATGCAATTAATGCAGCCGGTGTACTTAAAACAGTGATTGAGTGAAAAGTTGTTTAGATTAATGAAAAAAAAATTCATACCTATAAGTACTTACTTATGTATAGTATATTGAAAAATTCTTATTTTATATAAACAATATCTGCTCACAACTCAAGAATTAATTAAGTAAACTTGCAGTGTAAGTTGCGCAATTAAGATTTCAGCCAGAGGTACATATGTACTTGACTTAAATTCAACAGTTTAAAATTTATTTGTCTATTTTTTTCTCACTCCCATGACCAAGCTATATAACTTATCTATAGAGTAGTTTTATATCTTCCCTATTTATAGAGAACTAGATACATATGTATGTACATACTTAAAACATTTTTGATAATTGAATTGTAACTCACAGGTTGAACCACATCGGAAACGATTAAGTGCATCAGTGTTAAATTTTTGATTAAAGAAGATGCCAACAGCTTTACATTGGGGTATTGCATCGGCCGGCAATATAAGCCATGATTTTTGTGTTGCTTTAAGCACTTTGCCATTTGATGAACATCAAATGGTTGCTGTGGCTGCACGGGATCAGAAACGAGCCGAAGAATTTGCCAAGAAACATGAAATTGATAGAGCTTTTGGTACTTATACAGAGTTGGCCGAGTGCGAGGATGTGGGTAAGTACAACTAAAAAAGTTAAACTTTGCCCATAAAAAACATTACTAAAAATATTTAAGCGGTTTTCCTTAATAAGGTTCAATTATAGATGAAGTGCAAAGAAATTGTATTCCTATAGGTTAACCCAGTAGAATAAGTACAAGGTAGAGAGTTGTCGTGTAATGACAAATTAATTTATTTCTTTTTTGACGGTGCACACAGGGGGTTTTTTGCCATTCTTGCCAGACATTCCTTTGTTTTAGTTTATGGTTATAGTTATCGAGTGCTCCTAAATCGATGAAACTTGGCAGAAATTTGAGTATAGGCAGGTAAATAACTAATAAATAAATAAAATCGGACCAAGGGAAAAAACTAATCCTAACTTCGAAAAATTAAATTTTTTAAGTTTTCCCATACTTTTGTTTAGCAAATGGGCAATTCCATTGTGACGGGTGTGACCACGGTACTCAAATTTTTTTTAAAATATGTAATTCAAAAATATAAAATTGTTCATTTAAAAAAAGAATGTAGGTATTTCCCAAGCATGTTAAGTTTTAAAACTTAAAATAACAGGTATACTTTGAAGAAACTGGATATCTGCTCAAAATTGCCATCAGAAGGTTGTGACGGTTGTGACCTTACAATTTATTATGACATTTAAGGATAAATTCTGTAACATTTCCGCAGATCGCGCATAAAGACTTTTGAGAAGTAAATGGTTCAAGTATTTTGGATTGTATTATATAACGAGTTTAACCGGGTGCGCTTCGCTACCCAGTTCAAATAAAATTGGTAAAATAGGTATTTTTTAAAACAAATCTCGTGCACTAATAACGTAGCAATTCGTACAAAAAGTAGATAATTTTTTTGTTTACCTTCTCTAAGTTAATATAAATCTTACTGAACAACCTAAACAAAAGCGGCAAGCGTTTTTTCAAACATGAAAATTTTATTCAAATACAATTTCAATAAAACAAACCGACATAGCGATCTGTCAAATAAGATTTATCAGCCGGGTGGTTTCTAATTCGCATTCTAATGGTTTGTTTCGTATAAATTATATGCAAATGAGAAGTTTTGACATACAAAAAACGCTTCCGCTCTTATTTAGGTAGCTCAGTTATATGGCATTTATGTTGAAGCTGTCATGGATACTTCTTAAATTCAGCTGACACACTGTATACAATACCAAACTATTTTTTTCAGCTGTCAAACAATGGGTACGCTACTAACTGAAGAAATACAATTTATTTTGGTGGTATTAAGTCAAATTTGCATACAAAAGTACATTTAAGATTTTTCGACATTTATTTTTGGCTTTTCTTCTTCCTTTTTTTGCAACCATCGCCGTGATAAGACGGAAACAAAAAAAGAATTATTGAAATCGGTCAAGCAATTATCGAATTTAAGCAGACTAATCCACAGCAATTAATGGTGCAATGTAAAATTTTAATACAAAACACAATTTTTTAACCTTTTTTTTTGGGCTTTTCTGAACTTTCTTGTTTTCTAAACCTTCCTCGTAATTAGACGAACAAAAAAAAAAAACATACAAATCAGTCAAGTAGTTCTCGAGTGACGTGAAGACACAGCGTTTGATTTTTGGATATACATATGGGCATTTCTCCAGAATGGTCTACCAGGATGAAAAAAAAAATGTTGATAATCATCGTCTTTTATTGTTTATTATTAGAAAAAAAAGTCTATGATCTTATTAAAGAATGGTTTCCTAGCATATCTGAGCTGTTTTACTTGAGGAAATTGGGCTGGAAACTGGAAAATTTTATAATTTTCTGTATTTTCTACTTTTAAAGACATTTTTATATACTTATTTTACATGCAAGAAATATGTTATGTTTACACTCCTTCTTCATAATCTCTCCATTACAATCAATTGTAAAACGAGTATTAAGTTTTTTTTGTTAAGCAAATTTTAAGATATTTATGGGAAAATGCGTGGAGATAATATTAAAAACATATGGAAAAAGTGTCACGTGCGTAATGTCACGTGCGTAATTTACAATTTATTTTTTTCTCCGCCAACCCATGCATAGTTGCTTTTGAACAAAACATGATTATAAAGGCCCATTACTAACCTTTATAAAAACATTTTTTCCGAAATAAAAACCTCCTACAATTCACTTACTTTCGCACTTTTTCTTACGGTCCTAAAAGGCACTTCTATTTTTGTCACGTGAGTAAGTCAACTTTGATTGCATGGCATTTGGGTACCCAGTGCTCAATTTACCATTATATATACTTTTTAGAAAGAACTCATCACAAACAATGTAACGATTCTAGAATTCATTCTAAAATTCCAATCCACATCTATTTTTTTAATATTCAAACACAATAAAACACGTACAAATGTCGCGTGCATAACCAGAGAAACACCCATATATAGATTATTGCCTGTAAAAAAAATTTTTAATAAAAATTTGTATCCTTTGGTACCATTCTAATTTAATATCGTTTCTATTTTTGTATCCTTTTAATATTTTATTATTTTAAGGATATCTTTTATTAGTATTACATTCAAGTATTAATTTTTATTCTCTAGGAGTTTTTCCTTTCAACAAAACTATTAACACCAATAATCCAAATTATAAAACTTCTTTTTGTTTCAATTGTTTTCTAGAAACTTCAACAAAAAGTAAGCAAAAGTATAATATTTCCAGAGATAACGGTTTTTAATAATTCACAGAAAAAATTTATGATAAAGGAAATTAAATGGGCCTTGGAATGTTCAAAGAGGTAGAAAAGAGTATTCAGTTTATGCTTATGTCAAGGTGTTGTAAAATTGATAAAAATAAAAAAAAAATTACTTTTTTTTATATGTTCATTAGGGATAAAACTTTTTTAAATTTTTTTTAAAATATCAAAATTGGCATAGCACAGTCCGATAGAGCATAAACAACTACAAAGGAACGTATATTTATTTTTTCGCTAAGGTCAAAAAAGTTCACGCACCAACCGCGATGAAGTTTTGAAAATATTTAATTTTCTTTTTGGTTAAGAAAAATTAATAATATGTTTATTTAAAACAAAAAATAGCTCAAGTATGAAATTTCATTAATATTAAGAGATGGTAAGAGATTTTTCCGTAAACTAAAACGTATCTTTAACCTTTTTTAATTAATTAATTATGAATATTCAATATTGCATTGGTTTAGAAAAACCAATTGGTGCGTGAATTTTTTTGAGAAAAATTACAAAAGATTATGATTTTCGTGGTTACTAGGACATGGTTGACCTCATGGTACTATGCCAAAAAATTGGTTATACCCCTAATGTTAATAGTTGTCATTTTCTTCTTGACACGAATTTACCGTTTTTTTAGTAAAAATATGTAATTTTTTTCCTGCGAATGGAAAAGCCTTAAAATTGGACCCAGGAGATCGTAAAATTACATTTTCACCCCGCTCCCTATTTGGTCGGTTACATAAAAAATTGTTTGCAAAAATAATGTAAATTAACCCTTTATACCATAAAAATTAAATATTTGAGCTTTTAAGGTTAGGGAGAGTTTTCTCTCCAATCTCAAAAAAAAAATTTTTTTGATAATTTTCGCAAAATGTTAATTTTTATAAAAGTTTATGTAGTTCATAGTATATCAAAGTTATATAGATGTTTATATGTCACTATCTTCTTGACATATAAAATTTTCCACAATTTTCTAACTAAAAATTGCAATTTCTCTTCGACGGGCTTAGCATAACATTCATGTACTATTTGCAAAAACTCTTATCTTGTGTACACTTTTCTATTTTACTCTAGAACCTTCAAAAGGGTTTCGAAAACAATTAACAGTAAAAAACAATACCTGGAAACCTGATTTTTTTTTTTTTTTTGTCTTTAATAATTTTAAAAGTTATTTTGAACCGGTACCTTTATTTTGCTCCACAAAACAAATTCATTTAGAACGCAGCTGCACAGGTTGTTAAAAACGGTTATAGGAGTGGGTGAAAATTTCTGTTTCGCACGTTAATTTTTTTACATACATTTACATGTCTCACTGGATAGTGTTACTTTATAAATTGAATGTATTTAACTCAACTATTTTAACAAATATAAACTGGGAATTAATTAATAAATTGTAAACACAAAGAATGCTGACGAAGGCCGTAGCGGGCCAGAAAATGCATTACATTCTGCTGGTGTCTAATAATTGTAAATTTTTCTGTACATACAATATACCTCATTGCTTTCCAAAGGAAGGCTAAGGTAAAATGTAAAAAGAAAATACAATATAATAGTCTGGTAGTGTATAAAGTCATTTCTGAAAAATTAAAGGAATAGAACTATTACAAAAATGCTTTATAAAATACATAACTGAAATTTAACTCATAGAATAAATTCGAAAAATGAAAAAATGTTGAATATCACTCAATTCACATGAGGGCTTTTACGACGTCGTTTTATCTTGATTCCCTTTTAAAGCAACTTCCAAAATCTCTTTGCGTTCATACGATGATTTTTGGTTGCATGTCTTTTTTTTATTTACAGTATGGCCTTGATTACCCGTCATTCGATTAACCGGCGCACAGTAGCGCCCGTAGAGCAAACGAGGTTGCAAAAATCAAAATTTTCATGAGCACCGACGAAGTTTTGAATAAACTCATGTTATAGGAAACTTTTCAACGATTTCAAATCTGCCACTCTTAATAATATCACATTTTTAGTTTAGAAGATATAGCCGTTCAAAGTTGACCGACTTTCGGTTTTCAAAAAAACACACAATTTTTAGTAAATTTGTTGCGATTTCAGGTGTAATATCACGAAAAATAGGTAACGAATCGCCTTATTTTTTGTTTGTATTGATTGATGCATTTATTAAATGTGTAATGATAAAAAAAAAATGAACTGTTTGCTTTGTGTTTCTCCTGGTAAATCACTATTTAAAAACTATCCGTTTTTTCACTATTTTTCAACTTTGACGGAAAATAACAAAAATCTATATTTTTCTATATTTGCCATATTTGCAAAATCTGTTCTTTGATTATTTCTTTACATAATTCAAAAATTTTATCTGCCCGTACGTGCCCGTTTGGCTTCTAGAGGTAAAAAAGGTTAAAAAGACATGGTTGCAGAAATTGTATGACAGTAGTTTGATCTAAAATCTAAAAAAACTACTCATTGAAATTAGCAGGTACGTACCTCACTTAAACAATACTTTGGCGTACAAATGGTCAAGAACAATATTGACTACAGGTAGGCACAAATCTTATTTGGACACGTGCATAATATCAAAATTGCATTATTCAGCCTAATTCCATTTGTATGCAGGGAACAGGTAAATTTTTCGGCATGGTAGCATAAGCCTATATATTGCAAATGGTCAAGAACAATATTGACTACAGGTAGGCACAAATCTTATTTGGACACGTGCATAATATAAAAATGCATTATTCAGCCTAAATCCATATGTATGTAGGGAACAGGTACATTTTTCGGCATGGTAGCATAAGCCTATATATTGCAAAATAAGCATAATGCCTGGATTAGTCTACGACTGAAAGTTGGCGCAACAATTACTGAAACCATTAAACAATTTAAGTACTGAAAACATGGCGTTGAACAATTTTAAATTATTTGAACTGTTTAGAAAGTCAACCACACCAAATTTTTTCACGGAAGCTGCTTTAGAAGAACTTGATAGCTTATACGGAAATATTGAGAGAAGCGAAATTATAAAAAATAATTTTTATCTGATATATGCAAATATTAAGGCAAAATGGGTGAAATCTAATCGAACCATTCAGAACTTCAACTCCAAATACGAGGACTGGCTTAATGAAGATACCATCCTGGATATATTGGCAGTAGATAAACCCACCACATCAACCAGAGGAGCAAAAGGAAGGCCAAAAAAAAGTATTGAGGAGTGTTCAATTTTCACAAGAAAGAGGAAACTTGCCGATGCCACCAATGACTTGACCACGAAGCAATTATCGGAAGCGCTGTCTATTAAATTTACAAAGGATAGTGAAAGAGTTAGGTCGCACATAACCAAATCTGTTGCTGATGCAAGCCCACTGCGACTAAAAAGGATTAAGGAAAGCATTCCCACGCCCACAAACGCACACATTAAAAAGTATGGTTCCGAAGAAGCCTTGGCCTTGTTTATGGACTTAGAACTTTCCAAAGAGAAATATGAGAAACTACGGGCATCTTTAACGCGACACGGCGCTGACGTTTTACCCGGATACAAGCATATTACGCAAGCCAAAATAAATTCACGACCACTGCATACGGAATTTACGGAAGTCTCTGCGAAAGCCAATCTGCAGGATCTCATGGGCCATACAGCAAAACGGTTGTTGGAGAGTCTTCCTGAAAATGAGGTGAAAATTCTTCCTGAGAAGTTGACATTGATCAGCAAATGGGGCTGCGATGGATCATCCGGACAAAGCGTTTATAAGCAAAGGATATCTTCCGATGACGCTACAATATCGGACGGAAATATGTTTATGGCATCTGTTGTTCCTTTGCGGCTTAAATCGGATGTTTCCCTTCACTGGAAAAATCCACGTCCGTCATCAGTGCATTATTGCCGACCAATAATGTTTCAGTTTGCAAGGGAATCGGCAGAACTCATAAGGACCACGGTGAAGGACATTGAAGAACAAATAAGCAAGATTAAGCCTACAAAGCTGCAAATTGGAGAAGGAAAATATATTGAATGCAATTACGAGTTCCATCTGACCATGGTTGACGGAAAAGTCGTAAACGAACTGACAGGAACAACCTCAACAATGTCATGCCCGATTTGCAAAAAGAGTCAGAAGAACTTTGGTAATTTAAACGATTCTACAAATGAGGAGAATTACGAATATGGAATGTCACCATTGCACGCAAGGATAAGGTGTATGGAATTCTTGCTAAAACTGGCGTATACCCTACCACAAGAGGAGGAAAACTTCGATGAAAATACATCAATAAAGGATAAGGAAAAGATCAGAAAGAAGCAAATACAGGATGCTTTTTTTAAACAAGTTGGACTAAAAGTAGACTGTCCCAAGCACGGATACGGTAACTCAAACGATGGAAACACTTCTAGGAGATTTTTTGAAAATGATGAGGCAGTAACTAGAATCACTGGAATTGACAATCAAATCGTGAAAAGATTGGGAACGATCTTGGATGTTTTAAACTGCAAAGAAAATGTCAATTCTACAAAATATGGAGAATATGCGTCGAAAACTGCATCTCTTTTAGCAGAAATGTATCCACAGAAGAAGTTGACCCCGACCGTCCATAAAATATTGGCGCATGGCAAAGATATAATTGAGTACCAGTCTTTGCCAATTGGAGAGCTTTCTGAAGAAGCACAGGAGTCTCTTAACAAATTTTATAAAAAATATAGATTGCAGAACACATTCAAAGCATCAAGGGTAAGGCAAAATGAGGACCTCTTCAACATGTTGGCAGCATCTTCCGATCCACTTATATCTTCCCTGCGGCATGTGAAGTCACGAATAGAGTTAGAAAATAATTATAGTTTAGAAATGGTTAGTCTTTTAGATATACCTTCTCTTACGAACTGTGATGAATATTTTACAGAAAATTGAAAAAATAAATTTAAAAAAAAATAATTTTTTTTTTAATTTGTTGGGTAATAATTTAAAACATAAAAACCTAAAGAAAAAAAATAAAAACAATCTAAAAATGTAAAAATAATTTTTTTTAGTTACCATAAAATTGATTTTTCTACTAATTTTAACTTTGATAACCCATAATTAGGCCCCTACAGAGCGTAGCACCCTTTCCAAACGCTCATTTCATAGGCTGAACAGTTATCTATCATATGCTGTTTAAACTGTTCAATTATCTTATTCGGTTCAAAAGATATGATTTTTGCAACGAAAAAACTCAAATGGCGCCACTGTGCGGCGCTTCAATAAAATGGAAAACAAAAATTTTTTTGCACTGATTTAAATTGCCTCTATTATCCGAAATTATAAACAAATTATCTTTTTTTCGTTAAATTTTGAACAATCAAAAGAAATTTAAATAAACGAAGAAAGAGAATATCTTAACGGTGTGGAAGCATGTTCTGCCAAATTTACTTTTTTCCTCATGTTTACATAATAAAACGTTATATATTTACATAAAATAAGAAACACACCAAAAAAAATAAATAATCAAGAATTCTGCCGATCCCGTCTATTATCGATAATCGAGGTCTCACTGTATTTTCAACCACACAGTTCAAAGTAAGAAAAAGAATAAAACGTAAACAGAAAAAGTTAAAAGAGAAATGTAAAAAACGACAATGCAAAACACAAAACGAGACATTTTGTTAACCCCTCTTTCTTTTCTACACCGCTCACCAACAAACCAAAAGAGACGTCGACAAAGCGACGTCGTAAAAGCCCTCATCTAAACTGAGTGTATAATATAAACTAACCTGCGGAAGGAAATAATTCCCAGTTTCTATTTGTAAATAATTATAAATAAAATTGTATGTACTTGAGAAAATGAACATTACAAAATTTATAGAAACAGCAATTTCCAGCACACAATTTTTATCAAAGTAATTTCAAATAATAAATCAGTTAAACTTTACTTAATAATAAGTCAAACTTTATAAAACATGGCCTCACAGTATTATAATTCGTTGCCTTATTAAAAAAAATATCATGATTTGTTTCAGAAATATTATTAGGCGTATTAAGTGATTTGTTGGTGTCCGACCGAATAAGCGGCTTCGGTATTGGTCAAAAATAGCTAATCGGCCGATAATTGGTGTTCGACATTAATTTGGTCGATTTTTGTCGAAGACCGAACTTTTTTATATTTACATGCAAATGTTACAAAATCATGCTCAAATAATCATCTAAAACATTTTTTCAAAAATTCGGTTGTGGGAAATTATATGGTTTCTAAAAAAGGTAAACAAGCGAGCAACATCGAAAGAAAAAAAAAAAACAAATTAAAGTTTCTATATGGGAAATGCAAGAAGAAGAAAGTAATGAAAAAATTTTCGAAAAGGAAAAGTTATTTAAAATAAATGGAGTTTTCTGATTAATAAATTAATTCACCTTAAAAATTTTAAAGTTGTTTCTTGTTGTGAATTTCGATAAGTTAAGTTCGGCTTCGGTTCATCTGAATTAAGCCATTTAGGCCGAACTCTGGCATCGGCCTACTCGGTCGGGCTGCAGTGATTTCCAGTGATTTTTTATTGAACATTTCAATACAGTAACACACAATTTTTAAAATGTAGTGCTTTTTAAATTGCTTTACGAAGGGCCGCTTAAGCCTAGATCACACTATCGCACAAGTCTTACGTATTCCATAATACTTTAAGAGATAGAAATCTAATGAGTTTTGATGCGACTGTCAAAAAATCTAATGTAACATGACAGTTTGCGTTCACACCATCACACAAAGTATAAACACTCACGCATGAAAAAAATGCAACCCTGATCCAATGAAAAGTATTATTGTTTAGAAATTTTTCAAAAAGCGATGAAGTCGTATGGGATGTCAAACTTTTTTCATAATACTTGTCATTTTCGTGACACATTGCATTCACACTATCACACTTTGTCATATTACTTGAGTTTTTGACATGTATCAATACAAAGTATAATAGTGTAATCTAGCCTTTAACATGGGAGCTATGGTAAATTATGAACCTATTATCAGAAAATTAAATGGTTTTATTTCTAGCAATATAAGGCTAAGTTGTACAAAATTTTAAAACAATATATATACATATTTATGACGTATTAAATGAATCGTATTTAAATGATTTTTCAGAGTGGGCTTAATATGGGGCATATGGTAAATTATTTACTGATTTTACGAAACTATTACAGACTATATATTATATTACAGACTATATTTTATATGGGGCCTATGGTTAATTATGTACCGAATTTTAAGAAATTTGACGATGCCACAAAAATTTTTCAATAGCATTATTCGATACGGCTTAAGCCGATAGTAAACCTGTTAAACCATTTTTAATGACATTTTGATTCCGGTTTAACGAAGGACTCAAAAAATAGTCTGACTGTCTTTTAGTAATAAATCACAAACAAACAATTAGAGTTGTATAATTAAGTATCTACTAACTGTGAGTTTCTTTGGGAATGTCAACATATTTTAAAAATATGAAAATCCGGAGTTCATGCAGGAGTCCGATTATTTTTTTACTGAATATGGTCAAGCGTTTTTAAGTTATTCCAATATATGTAGTGAAAGTGTCTTAATTTTGGACATAACGGTATATCTCGAAAACTAGAGCTAATAGAGAAAAATGGAGATTAGATTTAAAATTTAAAATCAGCAACCTTAAATTAGTAAAAATTTGCAATCAAATTCCAGACCGCAAAATTTACTGTTCCGAAGTGTAATAGTAGCATTCTTAAAAAAAATTGTTTTGAAAATTCAAACTCGGATGTTTTCACTAGATATGCCGTTATTTCTTAATTCTTTGTCCAAAATATTATTTAACATGTCAAAAAAATTTTTTTAAATTTGTTTTATTAACTTAATGGAAAGAATTAAAATAATGAATTTTGAAAAAACATAAAATATCAATTTTTTCAAGTTTAAAGTCCTGTTACTCACTAAATCTTAATCTTGTCGAGATTTTTCGCAATACCTAAAACTACTGCAGAAAAACACGATTTTCGCGTATATCTCGAAAACGCTCCTTGAGAAAAATAAATGAATGCTATATTCGTAATCAGCAGCCCCGATTTTTGAGGTTCTTTTTTTTTGCGGCATAGTGTATTATAACGAAACTGAAATTTTTTCGAAAAGTGGAGTTTGTCGGTCGTGCTTGTTGGTAACAGACGTGTTTTCTTTACTCGGCATACGATTTTTTTACACATATGGGGGATTTCATGTCAAGTGACCCAATTTTTAAATCGATGTCTTCCGATTTGGGTGAAATTAGCACCAAGCTTAGTCCTATTAAATAGAAGCTTAGACACAAATTTTCAACAAGATCGGTCAAAAAGTTTCTGAGATAAAGGGGGGTCAAAATTTGACATTTTGGCCATACAGTTGTTCTTTCTCAACCATGTAACTTATTACCTATTGGTGTTAGACAAATTTGTCCCAAGTAGCTTAGATAGCTATTTGATCAATCTTTTTAAAAGAAATATTTTTTTAATTTTTTAAAACTTTTTTTTTTAAATCTAAAACTTTTTTTTTAGCGGGAATGCTTTTTTTTTTTTTGCTTAAAAGAAAGCTTATGTCTTTTCCTTTAAGGTAGTTTTGGTCGCTTTTTGGGACACGAGTGGCTTATGTATAAAAAAAAAAATAATTTTCAATTTTTAGCATATGGGTAATTCCAAAGTGTTGAACGTGACAGTCGTATCCATCAAAAATGCAATAAAATTTTAAGCAAAAAATTATTTTACGTTTTCTTAACCCTTAAATTATAGTACTTAGAAAGCACTGTTATCAATGCTAAAGTTTATGGAGGGCGCGATTCTTGGTCACAGATAATGGCAAAAGAAGGCGGGGTGCAATAACGCCTTAAGAAATAAGGCCTTTAAGGCTTTATTTCACTTTCAATTGAGAAATAAGACTTTTTTGCGAAAAAGGCTTTACTGCTCAATTGAAAGTGAAATAAAGTCTTTATTGGAATTTAGCCAATGGTGCAATAAAGCCTTTATTTTATATTTTTTGATTCTTTTGTTTCACTGTTCAATTTATCGATTTTTGTTGTTGTTGGTAGCAGCATTTCGCTGGTGCGGAAAAAAGGATACACAAATGTTAATTTAACTGCAACAATATTGAAAATATTTGCTTTATAAAGTTTTTCTGCGTGGCGGCCTGCGGCCGCTCTTAGGGGTTTTCTCCTCCATGGGACGCGGCAGGTGGCTCATTATCAACCGTAGTGTGACGCGCGCAGGGAAACTTTATTCAGCGAAGCCACCTGCCGCGTCCCATGGAGGAGAAAACCCCTAAGAGCGGCCGCAGGCCGCCACGCAGAAAAACTTTATAAAGCAAAGATTTTCAATATTGTTGCAGTTAAATTAACATTTGTGTATGCTTTTTTCCAGACATTTCCTTTTATGTACATTTTAATGTCAAGCACATTTAAAAAGAAATTTAAGTGTAATAACCCCTTTACGACTTTATTTCACTTTCAAAGTGCAATAAAACCTTTTTGGAAATAAAGGCCTTATTTCACTTTCCATTGAGAAAGACCTTATTTCTTAAGGCGTTATTGCACCCCGCCGCAAAAGAAGTAGCGGTTCGAACGTGAAAAAACAGAAGTAGTTTTTTTGGCCATGTATAAAAAGGCGTAATTCAGCGAAACCCGACACAATCTTTTAGTCAAACTACTTTTAGAATTTTACGTAGCAATGTAAAATTAAAATGTCTTTGGTTTGATTCCAAAATCTTCTGTATATTCTTTTTTTTAAGCCAAAATCTGGGTCGATACGTGACATTTCGAACGTGAAATTTTTTCCATAATAATTAAACTGAAAAATGATTAAAACAAAATAAAAATTTACCGTTAATCCGAATAGCAAATGTCTCTTTAAACTATTCCTTAGATTACAGACCATGTAAGAAAATTTTTTTGGAATAATTTTTATCAAATGTCACCTCTTTTAAGGAAGGTAATATTAGAGAAAACATACAATAAAACATTCTCACAAATAAGAAATTACGTTTGCACAACTTTGCAGTCTGATTGTTCATCTAAGTGAACAAATTTATGAGTAAATTTATAAAACTAGTAAAATCTTAATATTTCTCTGTAATATTTCGTAAAGTAATCAGCTTTTAATTATCGTTCCTTTTGAAGGAAATGCCTATATGCAGTGTTCTTTCTCAGCCATGTAACTTATTACCTATTGGTGTTAGCAAAATTTGTCCCAAGTAGCTTCGATAGCTATTTGATCAATCTTTTTAAAAAAAATATTTTTGTTTTTTTGCTCAAAAGAAAGTTTATTGGCCGTTTTCTCATCACGCGATTATCTTTTTTCCCAACGAAAAACTGCACTAAAGAAATTAGGTTTTCTCAATGTCTCATTTGCTTCTATTCTGTCGCAAAGCCAACCGGCACTCATCTGCCAAATATTTAGTTGCAGCTTATTTGTCGTACTGATAAATTCAATATGCTGACTCCCAACTTTTATATGTATTTTGAGAGGTGTTGCCAACTATAAATAATGTTTTTTGTCGGTATATTGAGAAACCCAAAATCGTTAACGGACAGTTTATCGGTCTAATAAATTTTTGTTGACATTAAGTAACAGACGGTTTGTCGATACATTGAGAAAATGGCCATATGTCTTTTCCTTTAAGGTAGTTCCGGTCTTTAAGGAAAAAATTCAAAATAGTGCTACATATGCTAAAAATTTAAAAACCCTCGTCTTAGTCGAGTTAGAAACTATTTTTTTTTATACATACGCCACTCGTATCCTATAAAGCGACCAAAACTACCTTAAAGGAAAATACATAAGCTTTCTAAAAAAAAAAACATTCCGGATAAAAAAAATAAAAAAAAGTTTAAAATTTAAAAAAAAATTTAAAAAAAAACAAAAAATAACAGAAAAATTTTTTTTAATAGATTGATCAAATAGCTATCGAAGCTACTTGGGACAAATTTTGCTAACACCAATAGGCAATAAGTTACATGGATGAGAAAGAACACCATGTCAAATTTTGTCCCCTTTATCTCAAAAACTTTTTGACCGATCTTGTTGAAAATTTGTGTCTAAACTAATATTTAATAGGACTAAGCTTGGTGCTAATTTCACCCAAATCGGAAGCCATCGATTTAAAAATTGGGTCACTTGACATGAAATCCCCCACATTTTAGTTTTTATAAAATTAACTTACAAGCGAATGGATGCACTAATTGAATAATTTTTAATATAAACGTGAATAATAAAATTTATAAAAAAGAAAAAAGTATATGTATACGTACATATATTTTTTTACTTTTATTATTATTTATTATTTTTTTATACATTTTTTGACACGCTCGTCTTTTAATCTTGGAATGTTTACCATAGTTGTTTTCATGTACTAAAAATTGCTACAAATTTGTTACAATTGTTACAACTAAATTTTACAAGTCTATGTTAAAAGTAAATTTACAAGTAACAATTGCTACAAAATTTGTATTCAATTGTATTCAACGATTATTTCAAGAGTACAAAAACAACAATGTTACACTTTGTTTATTTTTCGCCTAGCCATCATCGGATGAATCTTTTAAGACTCTTTGTAAGAGTCGTACAACAATTACTTAGCTACCTAAATAAGCACGCTATTTTAAACATAAAGTTTCAATAAATCAAACCGTAGTCAAAGGTAGTTCAGTTCTACGTCTAAGCATTTCACGAGTTGTAAGATAATCCCTTTATGAGTCTAATACAATTAGAGCTTGTGCCATAGCTATTTTTAAGAACAATTTTGATTGTATTCAGGGTTTCAAGACAAAGTCTTGACAGAAAGAATACGAAACAAGTAAGAGTGCTATATTCGGCTGTGCCGAATCTTATATACCCTTCACCATTGTGGGAGCAGAATACAGAGCAACTAGACAAAAACTAAATAATTTTTACATATGTATACATTAGAGTGGGTCAATTTTTTTGCCCACCAAGCGTATAGCAAAATCGTAATCTACACATAATTCTAAGAACTTTTCCTAAAGAAACCATGGTTCTAAAATCAAAATCGAGCTTCCGGTTTTTGACTTGAAAGTTTGGTGCTCAGAAAATCTGGAAAAAATAATACTTTTTTGGATATATTTATTGCAATTGGTGAATAGTTGGCCTGTATCTCTGAAAAAGGGCTTGTTTAAAAGAAAATTCTCTCAGCTTTCTATATCTGTGCTCATTTTTAGAAAATTCTGTACATAAATATTTGGTTGGGAGACTTTTGTCAAAATGTTCATAGTCAAGCTGGTAAAATAAAAAAAATTTATTTTATTTTTTATTAAAACCCAATTTTCTATTTTAAAAATTCACTACCTTTTTAAAAAAGAAACTAAATGAAAAAAAAAATTTAATTACCCAATAAAAATTTTTTTTAATGGTACATTTAAAAAAATAAGGGCAAAGTTATGCGCTACGGAATAAGACATACAGAAATACAGTAAAGTAAGTGATAGAACTCTCAAAAACTTTAAAGAAACATTTCAAGTGCAACGGTTTGTAAGGGAGAATTTATGTGTCAAAAATGTATTTCTTCAAAGTGGAAACACGCCGTATAAAATGCATGTCTTCCGTAAGCGCAATGGTAAGCTAAACTTTTATGTTTCTCCCTTACAAACCTGCTTTGTTCGAAGCTCCATTTTTTTTTTTGGGTAACAACTTCAATAATCATGTCTTTAAAAGAAAAAATACTGCCCAAACCGGAAATTAAACCATTACATTCTTAATACGAGTTTTTGTACATTTTTAAATATTGTTGGCTATACTTGAAAACGCGTCGAAAAAGTGAAAATTTTTATTAAAAAAAAATTGTTTTTGTTCACCATACATTTCTAAAATGGAATAAACGTGAGAATTTTAAAGGTAAATTGTGTGATACAACGACAGAATTACAAACTTTTCAGTTTCTCATTACCTATTAATTTTCTGTTTTTAAATTATGGCCCTTATTATGTAAATCGCAACGCAACGCCAAAGAATTACATTGAAAGCAAAACGAAATCATAAATGTTTTGTAATTTTGTTGTTGCGTTCTACAAAAATTCATGTACCGTTTTAAAATTTCTGAAATATAGTTAGACAATTCTGAAATACAATTGGAAATGGTGTAGTAAGTAACATAGGCCCTAATTAAGTAATTCGTAACGTAACGTCAAAGAATTTCTGTAGAAAGCAACAACAAAATTAAAAATTTGCGAATTACATATGTTTCTTACTACACCATTTCGAATTGTGTTTCAGAATTTTCTAACTACATTTCAGAAATTTCCAATTTAACTTCAAAAATTTCCAATTGTAACTTCTGAAAGTGTCCAATTGTATTTCAGAAATTTATGTTTTTATAACTAATACAAATTTCCAAATTAGAAATGGACGATAGCATTTTGTCTGAGCCGCCATTTAGCATCTAACGTTTACTGATCTTGGGTAAGCGGAACATCTTCAGGGAACTGAGCGATTTGTACAATTGCTTACCAATGTTTCCCACGTGCCATAGAATGTAACCGCGATGATATTTTGGCAGTTACTATTAAAAGCCGGAACAGAATACCACGAATGGATAGCAAAAAAGATATTGTATGTAAATTGCAGCTATAGGCCGAAACTTTATTTATTTACCCCCGGCTTGGCCCGTATTTTTTTTTATAAATTTTTTATTTTAATCGGTTCCTTTTTTTTTGTTGTGAATTTTCAAAAAAAAATTGCGTTTTAATAAAAAATAGAATAAAAATAAAAAATATTTGTTTTTTTAATTTTTTTATTTTAAGTTTTTGCTTAAATTTTATTTAAAGAAACTTTCGTTTATGAAGTTTTGATTAATGAATTCTATTGCATTTTGACAAAACATCTTAAGTCAAACTTAAAAAGTTTAAAAAAATTATGTTAATCGTACGAATTTTCATTCAAAAAACATTTTTGCTTACGTTTTTCAAATTTTGTATTATAAACAAAATTTTTCTTTAATTCTGGTTATATTATTAATTGAAAAAAAATGCTTTTTTCACCGAGTTTTTTTAAAATCTTTTTTGCTCTCTTATCTCCACTTAAGATGTTTTGTCAAAATGCCGCAGAATTGTTTTATTTTATTCAACTTTGAATTAAAATTTAGTTAGATTATTTTATTTAACTTTTGTGTATCAAAATTGTAACAGTTTTAGGCTTCTTATCAGCTTGACTATGATTATTTTGACAAAAGTCTCCTAACCAATTATTTATGTATAGAATTTTCTAAAAATGAGCACAGATATAGAAAGTTGAGAGAATTTTCTTTTAAACAAGCCCTCTTTCAGCGATACAGGACAACTATTCACCAATTGCAATAAATATTTCAAGTCAAAAACCGGAAGCTCGATTTTGATTTTAGAACCATGGTTTCTTTAGGAAAAGTTCTTAGAATTATGTGTAGATTACGATTTTGCTATACGCTTTGTCACTTTTTTTGGGCCCGAACAAATTGACCCACTCTAGTATACATACATATTTATAATACTTTAAACTTCATTATAAATTAAATTTAAAAGCGAAAACTGGTAAATAATTTTTTTAAATCGTTTTTAGAACATAAAAAAAGACGGACAACCGGATTTGAACTTCGCTTTTCATAAGGACCCAGAATATATATACTTTATAGGGTGTAGGATCAATATTGTAGAAATTACAAACGGAATGACAAAGTTATATATACCCTTTTACCTTCGGTGAAGGGTATAAAAAAATAATTTTTGGGATTTCAGTATTTTGATCATAACTTAGCCATTTTTAAACCGATTTGAAAGATTTAAATACCGACGTGTTAAGGAAGAAATTTACCATTTACTTGAGTTATAAAGTTTGGACTCGGGAAGATCTATGATTCCCGAAAATGGGTATTTTAATAAAAAAAATTTTATTTTGGCCATAACTTTTTTGCATCTGAACCGATTTTTCCGAAATTTTCAGAAAATATTTTCTACTAAAGATTTCCGGTCTTTTGATATATAAGGTGTAACCATCGGTCATATAACAGTGCACAAATTCAGGTTTTTATGAAATTTTTGATATTTTTTGTACGGGAGGTACCACGCCCACTTCTCCAATCCCGCCCACATTTTGTAGGATGGTGTGTATTGACAACCTAATTGTGTGTACCTAATTTGGAAAATTTGGCTGTTTCCGTTCACCAGATATACAGCAAAAGGTAATAAAAATACAACAACAAAGAATTTTTTTTTTTTAAATTAGAGGTAGTTGTGGTTTTTTGCTGATAACTCAGCCATTTTATAACCGATTTGACAGATTTATATACCGACGTGTTAAAGAAGAAATTTACCATTAACTTAAGTTATAAAGCTTGGACTCGGGAATATCTATGGTTCCTGAAAGTGGGTATTTAAAAAAAAAAAAAAATTTGGTCATAACTTTTTTTTATCTGAACCGATTTTCCCGAGTTTTTTATAAAATATGTTCTACTAAAACTTTCCGATATTTTGGTATATAAATCATATCCATAGGACATATGGCAGCCTTAAAATTTAGGTTTTTATAAAATTTTTAATTTTTTTTTGTACGGGAAGTACCACGCCCACTTCTCCAATCCTGCCCTGGTGTGTATTGGGAACCTAAATGTGTGTACCTAATTTGGAAACTTTGGCTTTTGCCGTTCCCCAGATATACAGCAAAAAGTAATAAAAATACAACAACCACAAGGGATTTTTGGAAAAAATTAGAGGTAGTCGTGGTTTTTTGCTCATATCTCAGCCATTTGTGGACCGATCTGGCAAAATTATAATAAGAATACCTGACAGAAAGATACAACCAAGCCCCCATCATATCTGGGGGCTTCGGAAAACCCATTTCAACAGACGGACGGACAGATGGACATCCGGATTTGAACTTCGCTTTTCTTAAGGACCCAGAATATATATACTTTATAGGGTGTAGGATCAATATTGTAGAAATTACAAACGGAATGACAAAGTTATATATACCCTTTTACCCACGGTGAAGGGTATAAAAACAGAGGAAAGGAGGCGACATGTAATTTGAAATTTTAGTGATAATAACAGCAAATTTCGAACCACCAGTACTACTGGTTAAAGATTGATGTTTGACTGTTGGCTAACGGGCACCGCAGTGGGTAGAACTCAAAAATCTTCCGACGATAGAATGTGGTGATTCTTGAAACATGTAAAGATCAACCCGGGTTCAAATCCCAGCTCAGCCAAGAAAAATTATCAATAAATTTTAATAAAAATTCCAAGTTGTAAAATTCCTTCCCTCAGTGAAAATAATTTAATGAAAATAAAATTTGATGAACTCAAGCCTAATTAAAGAATATCAAAAATTAGATACGTTAGATATTTTTTACACATTGCAAACAACTCCCCCTATGAGTAATTTAAGCGTATTTTTCTGTGTTGCAGAAGTATCTCACAGAGTAAAGAGCTTGTTCCTCCCGTGCGAGGAGTGTTCTATGGTTAAAAAAAGCGCTCGTCTACGCTAAAAATCGCTCTTCATGAGATTCCCAGTAGACTCTTACAGCCATACCTAAATAAGAGCGGAAGGCGATACGTTTTCTTCCTCTTAGCTCTGACGCTGCAATGCCATAACTAAATAAAACCGTCAACGTTGAGTCACGAACTTTCTTGTTTAATAAAACCCACATAATTGAAATAAAAAATAAAGATAAGATCACTTCATTCACCTAAAAACAGCTAAATTGACATTATTTATGTACAATAGCGGCCACTGTTGCTCAATTAGAGATTTTCCCGCTTAATCTAGGGTTTTTGAAATGTCAATCGCGGGAAAAAAATACGTTTAGGCGGTAAGCGGGAAATCTAGCGATTTTCAAACATCTCTCAGCGGCTCATTTTCACAACTGAAACCTTTCTTAATTTTTAAATATACAGATTTTATACTTTTTAATTTTTTATTCTTTTTCTGGCTAAAAACTTCTAGTTTATGTTCGCAGTTTTACTTACTTTTGCAGTTTTAGGGAACTGAAGATTGTATGTGGCGATTTTTCTATTTTCAGTAAGTATTTTGTTAGGGCTGTACATATGTGGAAATTCACAACTTTAAGCTTGCTAAAAATTTTGAAGCAAAGGTAAGGTAAATTGTCTCGTTAGATCGCAAGCAACATATTTCACTAACTTTTACATAACTAATAAAATTGCTTAAAACAGCAACTAAAGCCGATGTTGATTTTGAATAAAACACAAACTATTTAGGAAATTATTGTAATTTTATTTTACTATGATATATTGGTATTACTCAATTATGTATGGAACAAAATATCGGCCAAATGGGCGCCGCGACCACGGCGGCACACCTCCATCCGATGGTCCAAATTTTCGATGACCCTGAGGCATAATGAAGGTTCTATGCCGTTAATGTGCCGAATTATCTCATCCTTTAAATTCGGAAAAAAACTTGGCGTTTAGGTGTGGTTCACATTCAACATCGGCCCTTACAATTTAACCACCCTTTATATGAAAATAGCGTAAATGTTATAATCTTTTTTGTGTTTTTATAAAGAAATTGCAATACCCTCTGTGACAAGCATGCGCGGATCCAGCTTGAGCCTTACGGGGGGGGAAATTTTTTATGATACAAAAAAGGAAAAATTAGTTTTTAAAAGTTTATTGAAAACAATATGTGTATTAGGGAAAGTACTTTTTGCAATTTTAGCGAATATCAAATTCTTCATCGCATAGCCGTATAGACCGTGAAAAAATATTAAGAAATTATGTATTACTTTTTCGCGATCTTAAAGAAAGTGTCAGCACCAAACACGATAAAGTTTTGAATTACAATTTGTCTCCTTACTATACAAAATTTACATTTAATTACAAAATTTTAAGTATTTTCTTATAATTTCATGAATATAACAAGATCTTACTAATTGTACGGAAGAAGGGCGCAAAAAAAATAGCGACTCTATTTCGCGGTTTTTTTAATAAACTTAATTTTAATGGCAAATGATAGATGTTGTGATAGATGAGTTGTTTGGCGGATATATAAAACAGTGATAATTTTCAGCAGCGTAGTAATATATCGACCCATTTGCGCGAAATTATCGTATATGCCAATTTTTTTGATATAGAGCTTTTGATGCAATCTTGTTCTACATTCAAAGAGACGTCGCACATAGGGGTTTTTTGCCAATCTAGCCGGACATTAAGCAAAAAATTTAATTTAAGAGATGGAAAAATTTAAGTACGCAGCTCGACAGACAACAAAGTTCTGCATCGTATAGTGAATTTTCAAGTCTTTTGCTTGAGATTTGTGGTTTTGGGACACTGTTAAAACCAGGAAAATTGATTAAATTGCATGCGTGTTCATTGACTTTTTACGGTTTTGGGAGGTTTACAATATATTTTTTTGTAGATAAACGAATAAAGATTTTACATTGAATTTTTTTTTCTGTGAAAGACTATATAAACAGCTAATTATGAAAAATTTTAGTTAAATTTTTTATGATAAAAAAATTAGTACGAAATTAAAAAAAAACGATTTTTTTGTTCACTTTTTTGTAAAAAAAAAAATTTAAAAGGTTTTTGAAGGTGAGTTCCGCTGAGTTCTTAAAAATGTTATACATCCCAATAAAATTTGAAATCTCTACTTTTAAATTAAAAAAAAAAAAACGTTGCGCGTTGTTGCGCCATTTTTTTATGATTTTTTGAAAATTTCACCTTTTTTCTGTTTTTGCTCATCTTGCATAGGTACATATGATAGAAACCCTTTCGTCAGTCATAAAATGTTTTGGTTGTACGTAGATGTTTTTTATTTAGATTATTACATCTAAGACTAATATTACCTGTGTAAAAAAGGGATGTGCGAAACAGTAAGTAACGGGTTTTAACCACCTGTGCAGCCGCTAAATGACGTTATTTTATGGAGCAAAATAAATGTACCTGTTTTGCATAACTTTTAAAATCATTAACAACAAAAATAATATATAACAAAAAATAAAATCTGGGCTCTAGGTAGTTAGTTTTTTTAAATATATATTGTGGTTATTGCATAAAATTGTTATCAGAACCATTTTGAAGCTTCGAGAGTAAAATGGAAAAAGTGTATACGAAATTAGAGTTATTCCAAATTATACAAGAATGTAGTTCTAAACTCGTTGAAGAGAAATTACAATTTTTAGTTAGAAAATTGTGCGAAATTTCAAAATGTCAGGGAGATAGTGACATATCAGTAGTAAATCAATGCTTAAAGAAATTCAAATATTTTTTTAAAATATTTTGGCATTCAGCACAAAGAAAAAAGGATCGATTTGTAAGCATGCATGCCAAATGGCTGGAAGGAACAGTGACAATACCTTTTTTTGGGAGTTCGTCTTCAAAACGACTACAAAAGCCGTTCGTTGAGTTGACCGAAAGAAGTAAGAGAAGAAAAACTGAAATCTTGCGAACTCAAAACGATGCTGATTTATTGATGCACGCTGCCCAAACACAACTACAAACGTCTGGAAAAAAAGATGCCTCAGGTCTGCTTAAAGAAATTGTGTCTTCTCCGGCAAGAGCTACAAAGTTAAAAAAAGCATACAAAGCTGCACAAGAGGATAAAGTAAAACAGCTAACCCCTCTAAAGGCTCTTTCTATATTTGTAGAAGCTGATCTTTCTCGAAAACAATATGAAATAATCCGAAGTGCCGATAAGAAGGTTTATCCTAGCTACAATATTCTGCAGAGAGAAAAAAGTGAATGCTATCCAAAAGAATCATTTGAAGTAACGGAAACATGTGCTCAAATAAATCTTCAGGATTTGCTTAATCATCTGAAGAGAATTCAGGTTCAGAAGAGGATTTTGAAGAAGCAGACGAAGAAGAACCATGGCACTCATCATCATCTTAGTGCAAAAGAGAAGTTATTTTAAATAAATTAGTTGTTGTTATTTTAAATAAAATTTGCTGTTACTATTATAAATAAGTTATTATTACGAATATAATAATTATTTTCAGATTAGCAAAAAAAAAAAGATTTTTTTACAGGGTCGTTCCGGGGGGGGGGGGTGTTTGGAGGGATACCTCCCCCTACCCATTAAAGTTCAAAAATTTAATTTTTATAGTATTAAGGCGTTAGTAATATATTTCTTTTAATATTTACATTTTTTTTAAATATTATTTTATGTAACCGCCCTCAAAAGGGGGCGGGGGCGAAAAGTGTAATTTTACGATCTCATGGGTCTTATTTTAGGTTTTTTAACTTTCGCCGACGTTAAAAGTTGCATTTGCCAAACAAAAGTATGGGAAAAGTTAAAAAAAAATTGCATTTTTCAGAGGTTGGATTAGTTCTTCTAGGGGGAACCTTTTCCTCCTTGGTCCGATTTTATTTATTTTGAGGTTTACCTGCCTATGACAATATCACATATTTCTGCCAAGTTTCATCGATCTAGGGGCACTCAATAACTTTTAAGAAGCAATATAAGCTAAGCTATGTGCGTCGCCTGACAAAATATTGTAGTCGAATTCCACTTCGTTGCTCTAAAAATTGAATGTATATTTTCATTTTTATATTGCAAGTGATAGCAGAGAAAAGTAGAAAAATGGATCTCCTATAAAATTTGGTTTTTGTAACATACGATAATTTCGCGCAAAGGGGTCGATATGCGCGGAACGAGCTATTAAAGTTGCACAAGATATTTTTCCATTATGTAAATCAATTCGCACTTTAAACTTAAAATTTATTTCATTAAACCCAAAAAATAGCTTTACATTTTTATTATACAGTTGCTTATTTTATGGATTTATGCTTGTATTCATAAAAATATTTTTTTAATTTAATAAAGGCTTGAAAACCAAATTTTCTATGAAAATTTTCCTTTATAAACGTTTATTAAATTTTATACTCATTTATGAATATGGGGGCTAAAATATATAGTATATATAAACAATAAATGTACCATATATAATGTGTATGGAAATTAAAAAAAAAATTTTTTTAAGGAGCTTTAGACTAAAAAAATTATTTTCATTATCCATACTAAATTGCCCATCGTGTGGTGGGATGAAGAAATTTTGTCCAAAAAAAGTCATTTCCCTAATTAAAAAAACTCAACAAAAAGATTAAATAAAATATAAGATCAGTTAAATATACATTTATCTTTTTAAATAACCAATTTATGATTTCCTTGTGAGGCAAATTTAGACAGTACAGTCTATCTTCTGTAGTTGTTGATCTGAGCCATGTTTTTATTCGACGAAGGGTAGGAAATGACCTCCCGCTCGTAGCTTTACTGACGAGCATTGAAACGAAAATTTGAAATAGTTTTCTTAGATTTGGGTAGATATCTTCGTCACAGTTTACTTAAGCATCGTCAACGTTATCTGATAGATCAGGCTCAAGTTTAGATCTTAGTAGGTGTTTATTTCTTTTATCAAATATAATCAGCTCATCAGCTAGTTGTGGTTTTAACAGTTTTGTATCTGTATATGACTTGATTACACTTTGAGGTAGAAGTTTAGGTATGTTCAATACATTTGGGATATCTATTGGGAAAGTTGTTATGAGATCTTCTAAAATAAATTCAATTAGAGGAATGTAACCTACAACTCGGTAATAATCTTCAACATTTTGGATGTTATAATTTCGTTAAAATCTTGTCTTTTGATAGGAATCTCGATTTGAACGTAAAGAACTTAAGCTTTTATAAAAATCGCTTTAAATTGTTCTTCGGCTTGATTTTTTTTTTTCTTCAAGGCACATGATTAAAATTTTGATAAGGGTTGATCCTTTTTGAAGATCTATATCTTGCTTTTGTAAAATAATACTAAGTGGCTGTGTTACAATAGGTATCACACTTAATATGTATATTCCGCAAATAAATTTAAAAGTACTAAGTGAGTTCCTTAATATAAAGGTAGAGATACTACCTTTCCACTCAGATATTTTTTTCTAAAGCTTTTACTATATGATGTACACTTGTTGCAAAGACGCATAATGAAGAGAGTTTGGCTCCCAAATACTTTGCTAAAACTGTTTTTCGCTTGGGATGATTATGGGTGCGTTCGTAATGCATCACTGCGCTGCATCAGTGATTTCAAATGGTCATATATTTATCAGTGATGCAACTGTTGACCAAAAAATTGTGAAATATTCCACAAAAATAATAGTCACACAATAAAAAAAAATTATAATTATTCTTTTATCGCCATTAAAAAAAGTTTCCTTTTCTGATGCAGCGCAGTGATGCATTTACGAACGTACCCTATATATTTAAAAAATTTTGTCGTTTCTTTAACAAACGATACAACTTTTTGTGTTAATGGCACTTTATTGCTTTTAGAAATTGAGTTGTTCGATTTATGGGATTAGCAAGGCGTTTGTTTCGCATTTGTCGCTTTTCCAGAAATTTTGAACAGCTCCATTTTCTGCTGACATCAGAGGACACCCATCTGTTCTATCTCCTACACAATTTTTAAGGTCAAGACTAAAATTTGTCAAAGCTTTAAGAACTATTGATGATAGTGCCTTCGCATCAATTGACACATCAACGTCATCAATATCTTTTGAAGCCTCTTCAAATGCGTTTACAACAAAGCCAATAAATTCTTCCCTAAAAACTTTTTGTTGTATGTTGAAATATCTTAAAGATAAGGAAATCTGGCTTTTCCCCTACAAATCACTGCTTGGCTCAAAAATTATCGAATAGAATTTTTATTCATATAAAACATACATACATACAAAAAAAATTGCAAATACTAAGGCTTTTTAATAATTCAACCGCAAAAAAACCTTGTTGGGATTTCCAAAAATTTTGTACATAAAAAAAAAATTTTCATGTATTATCGAAATTACAAAACACATTTTTATAATTTACGGGGGGAAATATCCTTATTTCCCCCCCCCCCCCCTGAATCCGCGCCTGTAAAGAGAATACTTGGGGCTACAAACCATATATTAAAAAAAAAAAATTTTTATTTGGCTGATTTTTTTTGTATAATACCTCAAACTGTTCTTTAAAAATCCTGAAACTTTGAAGGGGGTGGTTTTTTTTAAGATATGATTTTTTTCTTTCGCAACCTTTAAAAAAATAATCTTAAAAAAGAATGTTAATATTGTAATTTTGAGCAATAAGTACACTGTGCTGGTTGCAAAAAACAGACCCACCGCGCACCTGCATTTTACCTTAATTGGGGCACGCTGAATCCAGTGGTGCTAACAGTTTTTTTTAGGTTAGCTCTTGTTTTCAAGTTATACCGTTATTTCAAAAATGAAAGAGGTTGCACAGCATAGATTCGCGTAACTCAAAAAAGGTTTAGTTTATTGAAATTACTAAAAAACCGAAATTCCGCAATAAATAATAAAGTGGGGTTGGTCATACATTTGACCCATCTAGGAGCATCCTACGCGCTGTACCATACAAATATGGCGGTATAATAAAATTCTTTAATTTGACCCCTGCATTTAGAACCATGGTTTCTAAAGGAAAAGTTCTTAGAATTTTCCGTAAATTACGATTTTGCTAAAAGCTAGCTTTGTCACTTTTTTGGGCCCGAACAAATTGACCCACCCTAATGTATAATATTTAATTTTAATTTCAATAGTTTTTCACAATATTTTAATTACAATAAATAAATTTAATTGTTACTTTGCTAAAGCTATTTATGTAAAGAAAATTAACAACTAGTCACACTTTTGCTGCTTTTTTGGAAAGAAAAGGAATACAGTGCACTCGCGATAAGATGAACTAATTAAAACAAAGCCAGTTCACTTTTGCAAGATCGTTCATATTTGCGAATGGCATCTAATCTCCCTTCAAAAATGCTATTTACATTTTTAAAAAGAAAAACAAACTTAAAGTTATGCGAAAAAGTCTGTGATTTTCTTTCGCTTAATCAGTTTAAAAACGCCCCGCTCTCTTCAAAATCTCCGGATATTTGCCGTGTCCGCTAACAGTGATCTTTTTGTATCTCATTTTCAAAAACCACCGATGCATGCATTTTCCATTTTTTGGGTATTCGGAAGACCGCACAAGTCAAATAAACGTATTGTAAGAACTTAAAAAAAAATCAAATTTATTCGCTAAATTAGTAATACCTTTTTCTAAATGTTCTAAATTTTTTAAAATTTTTTATTTTTCTTTTAAAATTCAAAACTTATGCGTTTTTAAATTTATATTTAAGGACTTTTCACGCTAAAAATATATATAAAAATGTATATAGAATTCCATGTTAATGTCAGAACTAACTAAAAAGTGTATGGAAAACATTTTGATTAACAACTGAAGACAATTTTAAAGCGATAGCTGGGGAAATCCCCAAGTTTTTATGCAGATGAATAAAAATTGATTTTGATTTTAACACTGTGTAGGTAGATAAAAACCGTTAAAAATACAACTTTAAGTTGTTCATATTTTAAAGCTTTTGCACAAGTTCATATTTTAGAGTAGTCAATGGAAGAAAATAAGTGTTCATATTTTGGGGTGTTCATATATTAGGGGGTTCATATTATCGCGAGTGCACTGTATGTAATAAAAATTAACCAAATACGATATAGTGAACATTAGACAGAAAACTGATTGCAAATCCAGGTTTTGTTTGAACATTTTTACATTCATTTTTTGATTTTTGGCCTATGTTAGCAACCACTGTGTATTGTGAGATTGGGAATAACCAAACTGAAAAATAGTACCCAAAAGCGAAAAAAGTAACCAAAACTATTATATATGTTACTGATTGATGGTCTAGAAGAACCAATAGACTATATAATTTCTCGAAATTTTAAACGGACGTGGCACAAAGTCGAGGCACAAGTTCGTCTTTTTGAGAGTTTATCGTTTTAAGTTTTGCTGCGTTATTATGGTATCCACGTTCGTAGTTGAGCTTAATTATCTTTTATATCTGTAGCAAAAGGAATCAGTCCTTAAGTTGACTTAAGTTAACTTAAGTTAATTGCACCTTTTTTGAGATCCTCACGTTCAAAAGTAACGGATCTCAAATGTCAACATCAGTCACTTGTGTTGAAGTTGTCTACTTAGGCATTTTGTTAAAATCCCAGCTTATTTGACTCTTCGGAATATGCGCTCTTCTTGATGAGTCAGTTATGATTAGTTTTATTTTATTAGTTAAGACATTTCGACTCTTTTTTAAAGTATTTGCTTTTGAATTTTAAATCAGCAGCGTGTAATTGATTTATCGATTTTTAATCATCTTAAGTACTCAAAAAATACTCATACATATGATTTTTCAAAAAAAAGCGATCATTCAAATTAAACGAAATTTTTCTTTACATTAAAACTAACTGCCGACAATTTATTTAAATATCAATTTATGTTTAACATTCGTGTTTGCACGTGTGTTGCAATTATTTCCGAAGAGCATAGAATTTAGATAAAATGGAGCAGGAACATGACTCAACTGCTAAATCAGCAGTCTTGGCTTGCGAAAATAGGACATGCTAGTACCGGTATATATATTTACAGCTGCTATATATCACCTAACATAGCACTATCGGATTTCGAGAGACTTATGGACAATCTTGTCTAAAATCCTTCACAACATAATCCAACAATTATTGGAGGTGATTTTAATGCCGCACCCAAGACTGAGGTAGTAGAAAGACAAATGAAAGGGGAAGAATCAGTGTTTAAAAAGCTGCAGTTGGGATAGTAAAAGTAATTAGATTGTGCTGTAACTTCGACATCTCTATTTTTCATTGGACAAAAATAAACTGTTGCCTTTACTTCTGATTCATTAAATGAAAACAGTCGCAGTTTAAGAGTTAGATTAGTTAATCTTATAATAATATTAATCTTCCTTTAATCCTCTTTCACCTTTTAGAGTGAAAGATGACAACTTTTAAGATTGCCATAAGAATTGACAATACTTTTATGTATAAGTATGGCAGTTTAAAACAAATGCCCAACATTGTCGTCAAATCACTGTTCTTAACGTGAAAAAAAAGAAGGAAAGGCGAGAATTTTATATTGGGTTTAATAATATTATATATTTATAAATAAATGAAATCAAAAAGAAGCAAAACAATCAAGCAATATTTTAACTTACGAGGTGGAATATTTAATAAAACTTGTTGATGAAAACATGAACATTTAATGTTTGGTCAACCATTATTTTTCAACAAGTTGTTTGTCATTAAATAAATAAAAAAGATTTGGCCCTATTCTTATTGCCCTTGGTTAACTAATAATTGTGTTGTTTAATTTTTCAAATATTTTTAAGTCTTTTTTATTATTTAAAAAGTTCATGTTATTAATTTTATACAAAAGTTGTATCTTATGTATTTTCATAAGTAATATTTCCTTTTATAAGCTGTTCTTACTTTTGAAAGTTCTGCCGCAAGTTTAAACCGTCAACTTTGGCCGTTTAAACTTGGAAACAAAATTAAATAATCGACTACCTAAAAACGAATTTCAAAGATTAATTTTAATTAAATCGCTGATCTTTAAGTCAAAAACTGGCACTTAAACTTCGAATAAATCCCGAAGTTAACGAAGATGTAGAACATTATGTTTATTTAAATCTTCGAGTTAAGTTTGCCAGAGTAGGCAAGTGCGGTAAGCTTTGCAGACGACATTGCGGTAGAAGTATAGTCGAGATATCTGGACGAGGCCGAGAATAAAAAAAACTGTTGGTTAATATAATGATATTAGTGGCCCAAGCCATAATGAAAGGAAGGCCTTAAAAGAGGCTTACATCTCATTTCGCTGAATGAGCCTCAACAATCTACGTTTATACCCAACAAACACGAAAGTTTGATTTCAAATTGAAAATGATTTGAAATCAAACGTTTTCTCAAACGACAAACGTTTGATAATGATTTGAAAATCATAGCGTTCTCAACAAAAAGGGGAAATTATTTTCATATTGAAAAATGCCTTTATTTTCAACTTGCTTTCAAACGTAATACTCAAATTTTTTTCAAATGTGGATTATAATACAATGTGGAATATAAAAAATATTTTATTTTTTTTAATTTAAATTTATTATTTATTTAAAAAAAACTGAGATAAACATTCGGCACCATAGCTAAAAGATGGAATAATGTTCTTTCCGTCCTCTAATTCTTGGAAATACAAACTACTTGGCTCCCTTTTATTTTGGGGATTGTAGCACCACGATCGTTCAACAAACTTTCTCCACTTTCCCGTTTTATTTTCCTTTTTTTCGTATTTTTAATCATTGTAATTACTCACAAATAATTTTTATTTTTCACAAGAAATAAGCTGTTCACTTTATATTAAAATTTAAAAAATGTGACTTTAATCGCCATTTTTAATGATTAGTATGGCCAAGTTTATTTTTGATTTGAATTTCACATTTGACAAGCATTTGACATCAAATTGATAAAACATTTGATATCAAATGTTTATTTTCAAATCATTATCAATTTGAATTTAAATGTTAAATCAAACAATTGAAAAACGTTTGAGAATTGTGCTTGATGTCAAATGATAAAGTCATTTCATATCAAAGGTGTGACTTCGTGTTTGTTGGGTAAGTAGAACTAGAAAACTCAAAAGACTTTAGAATTCTTGGTAATTGATTAAATATTCGTGCAACCCTTACATTTAATGATCTCTCCACTATGGAAGTTAGCTAAGAAATCAAAATTTGACAAAAACAATGCTTATTCATTACAAACGTGAACATATGTATGTATATTTAAGGGTCGCGAAAACAGAGCGCAAAGCAGCAGAAATTAGTTCGCTACCCTTTGCATTAAACTGAGAATAGGCCCAAAAGGGGGCCTTGTAATACCAATTGTTGGTTCCGCGGGTTGAATACATCTTTTGAAGATTCCACACCTCCAGCGCAAGAAAAATCAAACATACACAGAAGTTCTTCGTTGCTAAAATAAATAAACAAGGTTGATCAAGCGAACGTTTTGTAAACTTTAGAAAATGCCGGAACCAATTAGTCAGTTTGTCTGTTTGAACTAGGGTTTTTCACTTATTATATTTCCCGTTTTCCCGGGATTTTTGTTGCGGGATCCCGGGAAATAAAAAGTTCTTCATAGTTTCAGAAAACAGCTATTTTTACTCTGAAATTTAGTTTTCTTTTCTCTAAAAATTAACATCTGTGGATGGGTTGTCGATTTGATCAATTATAAGAAATGTGTACAAACGTAAATCAATGTCTCCTGCGGCAATAAATCTATTAAAAGCAGAATGGGCAGTGCAACAGTTGATAATTAATAAATTTAGTGAAGTGATGAATTGATAAAGAACGTAAATTCAAAATAAGATGCAGGCAGTAAATTCTCATTGACCATGGACAAGTCTTAAAAATAGGATATACATAAACATATCGCTCCGTTATTGCAACATAGTCGTATCTACAAAAAAAAAAAAAAAAATCGAGCTTGGTAATATATCCGGGAAGTGCGGGGAAACCGAAATAAAAAAATAATGAAACTCGTGTAAGTTACTAAAACATACAATTTGAAAAACACATTGTCCTAAAGATTACAGATGGACCTAATGAAAAGAAATAGTTTGTAAGAAGTAGTCCGGATGATGCTATTTTTTGCATCAACCTTGACATTAGAAGCATGCAACAACGGTGCACTTTTAATTATTTGTCCAACCTCGGTAAAAAAGTAAACGAAATTTTTCGGAAACATGGTAATCAGTAAACAAAATCAGAAATATACTCTTTGGCGACACTAAACGCTTTGAGTGTGTCAGAAAGTAATTTCCTACGCCGTTAAAAAATGTTAATATATTTATTAAAATATTTTACATATTTTATGATTTTACTTTTTGATCTCATATCTTGAGTACCTCAATTGTTATGTTTATTTTATCTTGAACTAGATCATCATAATACGGAATTTACTTATAATAGCCAAAGGTAATAATAATTCAAGTTCCGCTTTCAATCTTCAATTAATTTTTGTAGTATTTAAGCATTTATTTTACTTATTTTGTAAACAAGTTCCCTCACGTTTGTTTATAAAAGTTTTTTTCATTAATAAAACCAAGTTTACTTTGTATTATTTGTATGGAGCGGGATCCCGGGATCCCGGGAAATTTAAAAATTGTTCCCGCTTTCCCGGGAATCGAAAAACTCCGGGAAAAAAAAACTCTAGTTTGAACCCATCCAGATAAATGGCATGCAAGGCCAGAACTAGATGTGCATTCTTCATTTAATTAGCATTAAAAATTTTTCCAGGAAATATAAAAAATGAAGGAACAAAAGATATTTACAGTTATTAAAGGTTGGTTCTCGCAGCCTTAATTGATCGTTATGCCGTCGCTGTTTGTTTGGGATATTGCCAATCGCAAAGCAAGAGGTTAAATATCGCTTCTACCCCATTTTTCATTGAAAATTAGAAAATTCCAGATGAAATTGAGCAAATTCCAAATGAAATTGGGACATTTTAATTTCAAATTGTTAAATATAATTATATAATTTTTATTTTATTCATTCTTAACATTCTTAACACACATTAAGATCGAAAAAATTAAAATAAATGCAAATCGCAGTATTATTGATCAATAGGCATATCATCCAGAGCAGATTGGAAAAACGTATTGTTTTTTTTTTAATTTTCAAACTTTAATTAGATCATAGATGCATTTTCATCAAAATACGTACGACTTGTGTGATCGTGTAAACTACTCTTTACTTACGAAAGCACATGTTCAATTGTCGTGTCAAACAAACGGTAGGTTAGGTTAGAAAGGCTGGTAAGAAGTAAACTTCACACCCTCACCCAGAGACCAATACGGTCCATTGTGACGCCTAAGAAAGTCTAGAAGGAATAGGGTAAGAGTGAAATCACAAGAGAAGAGAACCCAGCACAGCCTCACCACATAACTCCTTGAGATTTTTCCTTCACAAAGAAGACCATCAATGCTCTAAGTGCCGCCTGGCTGTCCACATATAAAGTGACCTCCGAGCCCCTACCAATTCCACGGCCCGGAAAGTCCCCAGAACTTCCGCCTGTAACACAAAGTCTATATGACCTTCTGATGCCCAGATCCTCAATGTAGACCCCCGCACCCGTGTCATTTATACAATCTGCTCTGACCAGCTCTCCCTAGACAGCAATATCGGTTCTAGTGCCCACATAATCCGTGGAGCCGGGCGATCCCATGTAATAACCGCCAGCGCTAATTTCACACAAGATCCGCGTGTAACCCTCAATAAAATTTCCCACCAGTCCTAACTCCCGCAGTCTAAGAATGCTGCTGGCTGCCATTCCCATCACATACTGCTCTATAGGTAGAAGATGTAGAATAACATACACGGCAACCTGAGGCTTACTTCGCATGGCCGCTGTCATGCCTATCAAAGCAAACCCCGAGCCTTAGACAGAAGTTCCCTCCGACTACCCAGCCTCAATGACTCACACCAAAAACATCATCCATACGTAAGAATGGTTCTTACCACCGAAGTGTACAGCCATCCCACAACTGACGGCCTGAGTCCCCAGCTCCTAGCTATCGAGGATCTGCAAGCAAAGTAGCCATTGAGACCCCTCCTTAGTCTCTCCTGAGTGTTCCTCCTCTAGGATAGCTTTCTGTACAAAAAACTCCTAGATACTTAGCACAATCAGATAGCCTTAGCTCTACTCCCCCTAGTACCGGTAGCCCAAAGTTCTCCACCTTGTACCTCATAGTAAAAAGAACTAACTTTGTCTTCTCCTGATTGACCCCCAGGCTCTTATCAGTCGCCCAAGCCGACAGTTTGCCCATCGCCTCTTGCATGACTTCGCAAATGGTCGGCATCATCCGCGTAGGCGACGACCTACTGACCTAACCTGTTAAAAATACCTAGAACGACATTGACAGCCAAGAGTTACAATAAGGGAGAGAGAACTACCCCTGAGGGGTCCCCCTAGTCACAAGTTTCCTTAACCGCTCGTTTCCCCAGTCCGAACTCTGCTGCTAAACATCAGAGGTATCCAACTGACCAAGAATAACGGTACCTCTAAATCACTGAGTGCCTGCCTTATAGCCTCTATCTTCAAGTTATTAAAAGCTCCCTCTATATCCAAGAATGGGGTAAAGGTGTATTCGTTGTTTTGCAATCCCGGCTCTATATAACCCACTACATCATGAAGCGTTCTCCTAAGATAGGCATTTTGAGCACCGCTGAGGATGCTGGCGTCAATCTTCGTCCTCAAATGTAGATCAATCAGTCTTTCTAATGTCTTCAAAAGAAAAAACGATAGGCTGTTTGGTCTGAAACCATGGGTTTAGAGTGACCCTGAACTCTCTTCACCCTCTAGGAATTTAGCCCTTTAGCAAACAGCAATAGGAGTGATGATCCCTGGATATTCTGTGGCATAGCCGGAAAGTTACCATTTGGTCCTGCTAATTTGTACGACCCAAAAGTATTAACCGCCCACGTAACCTTATCCAAGGTGATCAAGAAACGGTAAATCCTACGACAAAGCAGTGTCACCATGCCTTCAATAGTTTCTGAAAAAAGACACTGATCCACATTGCACGCATAGTCCACAATATCTGAAGTTACTCTAAGATTGCTTTATGACGCTGTACCGTAGCTTTTTAAACCTTTAACAAAGCGCGATAAGAACAAAAAGTTATATAAATAAATATTCCCACCAGAGCCGGGTTTTTTTCCTGCAGACAAGCGTAGAACTTTGCGTGTTTAGCTTAGGGAATTTTGTCGGATGTTGTGTATTGATAACTAAGATGCTTGTTCCTTTTTTTTGGCTCTTGTTGTTCTCTAGATTAACATGAAAAAACAAAAATAAAACAACTATAAGGAATTTGTGGGTAATGAGAGGTAGTCATGGTTTTTTGCTCATATCTCCGCCATTTGTGGATCGATCAGGCTGAATTTCACTATCAAACAATTCCGAACTATATCGATACCTCAATGCAATAGAGTGACATTGCAGAAAAGGTGAAACCCCAAATTACGTTTTCATTTGCTTTTTTCTCTCTTTTTATACCCTCCACCACAATTAGTTGTGAAGAGGGTATATTAAGTTTGCCATTCCGTGTGAAACTTTTTTATTATTCATCTCAGACCCCATAAAGTATATATATTCTGGGTCCTTGAGTAATTCTAAGTCGACTTAGCCATGTCCGTCTGTTGAAAACACGCTCACTTTCGAAAAACTCAAAAGAAATAAACAAACTTGGTGTCAAATTGCTTGTAGTTATCCTAAGCAGTTTGGGATTGAAATCCAGCAAAATCGGTTCAATAGGATCTGAGCTATGAATCAAAATGTGGAACCACCACCTAAAAAAATTGATAATTTTGTTACAAAAAAGAAACAAGGCACGGAATGAGATAAGATTTTGCAAAAATTTGTTTTATTTAACTGGAAATCGCGCTGTTAAATTTCGTGAAGATCCGTCCATAATTTACCCTAAGCCCCATATAAACACTACTCCCGGAAACATTTTAGTAAGCCTAAAACCGTAAAAAATAACGGTAGCGTAACAAAATTTAGTACGTTACAGTTTTTAGGACTAGAAATAACACTGTGAAATTTCGTGACGATCGGTCCATAATTTACTTAGGCCCCTATATAAACCCTACTACCGGAAAACAGTTTAGTACGCCTAAAACTGTGAAAAATAATGCAATCATAACAAATGTTGGCTCGTCACAGTTTTATATGACTATAAATGATACTGTGAAATTTCGTGAAGATCGGTACATAATTTACCCTAGGCCCCATAGAAACCCTACTCCCGGAAAACTGTTTAGTACACTTAAAACCATAATTAATAATGCTATCATAACAGAAATTGGTACGTCACAGTTTTACAGGACTAGAAATGACGCTGTGAAATTTCGTGATGATCGGTCCATAATTTACCCTAGGCCCCATATAAACCCTACTACCGTCACAGTTAAAGATAATAACATCATACAGATATAACTCCTTAAACATTCGAACTGTCGGTGGAGGGTATCAAAGATTCGGCACAGCCGAATATAGCACTCTAACTTGTTTTCTTTAGAGTTATTTAAACAAAAGCCTTATGAACATATTCAATTTAGCAAATCAACAAAAATTTAAGATTTTAAACAAGTTTTTACTAACTAAAAATTGACAAATCCTGTGTTGTGGCTCTCTGGCATTGAGGTATCGATATCTTTCTGTGCCGTTAACAGCTAAAGTCGAGATATGACAAATTTGACCTAATACTTTTTACTTATCCTTATCTAATTACTAGGGATGCGATTTCCATGCAAATGCATGTTTTTTGTCGATAGTCTAAGAAAGATGTCGACCATATATCTTTCCGAATCATTAAATTTGCGTTAAAATGACATCGATTTGTTTTTGCATATTGTTGCATATTTTAGTGAAAATGCATATTTTTGCATATTTAGGTTTTAAATGCATATTTTTGCATATTTTGAAATTTTTGAGGGATTTTTTAATTTCCATATTATAAAAAAGTTCTGAAAAATAATTTTGAAATACACAAAAAAAAATTTTCCAAAAACATTTTTATATAATAAATAAATTCTTTTGGAGCTTTGCTTTGAATACGTGATTGATTTTCAAGATTTGGACCAAAGATGCTTATATTTTTAACCGATTCATCATTACATCGTTAAGGCTTCCAATGGGTTACAAATTACTTGCTTGGTACACAGGTTATACCGCGTTGCAGAGAATTTAGAAGCCAATTCGGTAATATTGCAATTTTTAATTAAATGTATCCCTTAATTCACCTTCCACCACAGCCAGTATTATCAAAATAGGGGCCTGGCTAGACGCTTCAGAATTCTATTCAAAAAAACTTCGAGTAATTTAAGAATGTTTGAAGAGTCTTTTGGTGCCAATGATTGAGCAATTGAAAAAAGGAAAATAAATATTAAATTTAAATAAGATCAGAAGTCAATTAGCATTTGTATTTTTCAATTACGGATGTATTGGTGAAACCATAACTAATTATGAGGTATTTAGTTCACTAAATACTCAAGTCAAATTAATTGATATTGCAAAATTTAAAATTAACAATGTGGAAGGAAGAATAGCCCGACAAATTAAAAAAAAATCCCAAACGTTTTGCAGAAAAAAAAATTATGGATTTCAAAAAATAAAAAAAATTTCAAATATTTTTGATCTGATCTGGAATCAAAGTGGGATCTGCAAACAAAGTTTTCCAAAATGCATTGGCATTCTTTAAGAACATGACAAAGTTAAGCTTTTTCTTTTAACCCACTTACAACTACAATTCGAGTCGGAAAGAACCCAACCAATTATAGGAGGATGAAAGAAAAGATAAACTCGCTGTTTATTGTTGGTGTTTTGTTTAAGCTTTGATATTGTTACAAGTAAGACTTAGAATGTTTATAATTCTTATTCGCTTTAGGGTTTTATTTGTTTAATATTTTTGGCTTTTCTAAAATCTTTGGAAAAGGTTTCCTGATGAGCTGGTCTAAGCAACCGGTGAAATGCGCATAGAAGCTAGCTAGTAGACGACCTACTGACCTGACCTGTTAAAAATACCTAGAACGACATTGACAGCCAAGAGTTACAATAAGGGAGAGAGAACTACCCCTGAGGGGTCCCCCTAGTCACAAGTTTCCTTAACCGCTCGTTTCCCCA
Organism: Pollenia angustigena; assembly: GCA_930367215.1. Taxonomy (NCBI): domain Eukaryota; kingdom Metazoa; phylum Arthropoda; class Insecta; order Diptera; family Polleniidae; genus Pollenia; species Pollenia angustigena. Next base: position 177,374,318 of record OV884057.1, on the reverse strand, counting down.
GTCCGAACTCTGCTGCTAAACATCAGAGGTATCCAACTGACCAAGAATAACGGTACCTCTAAATCACTGAGTGCCTGCCTTATAGCCTCTATCTTCAAGTTATTAAAAGCTCCCTCTATATCCAAGAATGGGGTAAAGGTGTATTCGTTGTTTTGCAATCCCGGCTCTATATAACCCACTACATCATGAAGCGTTCTCCTAAGATAGGCATTTTGAGCACCGCTGAGGATGCTGGCGTCAATCTTCGTCCTCAAATGTAGATCAATCAGTCTTTCTAATGTCTTCAAAAGAAAAAACGATAGGCTGTTTGGTCTGAAACCATGGGTTTAGAGTGACCCTGAACTCTCTTCACCCTCTAGGAATTTAGCCCTTTAGCAAACAGCAATAGGAGTGATGATCCCTGGATATTCTGTGGCATAGCCGGAAAGTTACCATTTGGTCCTGCTAATTTGTACGACCCAAAAGTATTAACCGCCCACGTAACCTTATCCAAGGTGATCAAGAAACGGTAAATCCTACGACAAAGCAGTGTCACCATGCCTTCAATAGTTTCTGAAAAAAGACACTGATCCACATTGCACGCATAGTCCACAATATCTGGAGTTACTCTAAGATTGCTTTATGACGCTGTACCGTAGCTTTTTAAACCTTTAACAAAGCGCGATAAGAACAAAAAGTTATATAAATAAATATTCCCACCAGAGCCGGGTTTTTTTCCTGCAGACAAGCGTAGAACTTTGCGTGTTTAGCTTAGGGAATTTTGTCGGATGTTGTGTATTGATAACTAAGATGCTTGTTCCTTTTTTTTGGCTCTTGTTGTTCTCTAGATTAACATGAAAAAACAAAAATAAAACAACTATAAGGAATTTGTGGGTAATGAGAGGTAGTCATGGTTTTTGCTCATATCTCCGCCATTTGTGGATCGATCAGGCTGAATTTCACTATCAAACAATTCCGAACTATATCGATACCTCAATGCAATAGAGTGACATTGCAGAAAAGGTGAAACCCCAAATTACGTTTTCATTTGCTTTTTTCTCTCTTTTTATACCCTCCACCACAATTAGTTGTGAAGAGGGTATATTAAGTTTGCCATTCCGTGTGAAACTTTTTTATTATTCATCTCAGACCCCATAAAGTATATATATTCTGGGTCCTTGAGTAATTCTAAGTCGACTTAGCCATGTCCGTCTGTTGAAAACACGCTCACTTTCGAAAAACTCAAAAGAAATAAACAAACTTGGTGTCAAATTGCTTGTAGTTATCCTAAGCAGTTTGGGATTGAAATCCAGCAAAATCGGTTCAATAGGATCTGAGCTATGAATCAAAATGTGGAACCACCACCTAAAAAAATTGATAATTTTGTTACAAAAAAGAAACAAGGCACGGAATGAGATAAGATTTTGCAAAAATTTGTTTTATTTAACTGGAAATCGCGCTGTTAAATTTCGTGAAGATCCGTCCATAATTTACCCTAAGCCCCATATAAACACTACTCCCGGAAACATTTTAGTAAGCCTAAAACCGTAAAAAATAACGGTAGCGTAACAAAATTTAGTACGTTACAGTTTTAAGGACTAGAAATAACACTGTGAAATTTCGTGACGACCGGTCCATAATTTACTTAGGCCCCTATATAAACCCTACTACCGGAAAACAGTTTAGTACGCCTAAAACTGTGAAAAATAATGCAATCATAACAAATGTTGGCTCGTCACAGTTTTATATGACTATAAATGATACTGTGAAATTTCGTGAAGATCGGTACATAATTTACCCTAGGCCCCATAGAAACCCTACTCCCGGAAAACTGTTTAGTACACTTAAAACCATAATTAATAATGCTATCATAACAGAAATTGGTACGTCACAGTTTTACAGGACTAGAAATGACGCTGTGAAATTTCGTGATGATCGGTCCATAATTTACCCTAGGCCCCATATAAACCCTACTACCGTCACAGTTAAAGATAATAACATCATACAGATATAACTCCTTAAACATTCGAACTGTCGGTGGAGGGTATCAAAGATTCGGCACAGCCGAATATAGCACTCTAACTTGTTTTCTTTAGAGTTATTTAAACAAAAGCCTTATGAACATATTCAATTTAGCAAATCAACAAAAATTTAAGATTTTAAACAAGTTTTTACTAACTCAAAATTGACAAATCCTGTGTTGTGGCTCTCTGGCATTGAGGTATCGATATCTTTCTGTGCCGTTAACAGCTAAAGTCGAGATATGACAAATTTGACCTAATACTTTTTACTTATCCTTATCTAATTACTAGGGATGCGATTTCCATGCAAATGCATGTTTTTTGTCGATAGTCTAAGAAAGATGTCGACCATATATCTTTCCGAATCATTAAATTTGCGTTAAAATGACATCGATTTGTTTTTGCATATTGTTGCATATTTTAGTGAAAATGCATATTTTTGCATATTTAGGTTTTAAATGCATATTTTTGCATATTTTGAAATTTTTGAGGGATTTTTTAATTTCCATATTATAAAAAAGTTCTGAAAAATAATTTTGAAATACACAAAAAAAAATTTTCCAAAAACATTTTTATATAATAAATAAATTCTTTTGGAGCTTTGCTTTGAATACGTGATTGATTTTCAAGATTTGGACCAAAGATGCTTATATTTTTAACCGATTCATCATTACATCGTTAAGGCTTCCAATGGGTTACAAATTACTTGCTTGGTACACAGGTTATACCGCGTTGCAGAGAATTTAGAAGCCAATTCGGTAATATTGCAATTTTTAATTAAATGTATCCCTTAATTCACCTTCCACCACAGCCAGTATTATCAAAATAGGGGCCTGGCTAGACGCTTCAGAATTCTATTCAAAAAAACTTCGAGTAATTTAAGAATGTTTGAAGAGTCTTTTGGTGCCAATGATTGAGCAATTGAAAAAAGGAAAATAAATATTAAATTTAAATAAGATCAGAAGTCAATTAGCATTTGTATTTTTCAATTACGGATGTATTGGTGAAACCATAACTAATTATGAGGTATTTAGTTCACTAAATACTCAAGTCAAATTAATTGATATTGCAAAATTTAAAATTAACAATGTGGAAGGAAGAATAGCCCGACAAATTAAAAAAAAATCCCAAACGTTTTGCAGAAAAAAAAATTATGGATTTCAAAAAATAAAAAAAATTTCAAATATTTTTGATCTGATCTGGAATCAAAGTGGGATCTGCAAACAAAGTTTTCCAAAATGCATTGGCATTCTTTAAGAACATGACAAAGTTAAGCTTTTTCTTTTAACCCACTTACAACTACAATTCGAGTCGGAAAGAACCCAACCAATTATAGGAGGATGAAAGAAAAGATAAACTCGCTGTTTATTGTTGGTGTTTTGTTTAAGCTTTGATATTGTTACAAGTAAGACTTAGAATGTTTATAATTCTTATTCGCTTTAGGGTTTTATTTGTTTAATATTTTTGGCTTTTCTAAAATCTTTGGAAAAGGTTTCCTGATGAGCTGGTCTAAGCAACCGGTGAAATGCGCATAGAAGCTAGCTAGTAGACGACCTACTGACCTAACCTGTTAAAAATACCTAGAACGACATTGACAGCCAAGAGTTACAATAAGGGAGAGAGAACTACCCCTGAGGGGTCCCCCTAGTCACAAGTTTCCTTAACCGCTCGTTTCCCCAGTCCGAACTCTGCTGCTAAACATCAGAGGTATCCAACTGACCAAGAATAACGGTACCTCTAAATCACTGAGTGCCTGCCTTATAGCCTCTATCTTCAAGTTATTAAAAGCTCCCTCTATATCCAAGAATGGGGTAAAGGTGTATTCGTTGTTTTGCAATCCCGGCTCTATATAACCCACTACATCATGAAGCGTTCTCCTAAGATAGGCATTTTGAGCACCGCTGAGGATGCTGGCGTCAATCTTCGTCCTCAAATGTAGATCAATCAGTCTTTCTAATGTCTTCAAAAGAAAAAACGATAGGCTGTTTGGTCTGAAACCATGGGTTTAGAGTGACCCTGAACTCTCTTCACCCTCTAGGAATTTAGCCCTTTAGCAAACAGCAATAGGAGTGATGATCCCTGGATATTCTGTGGCATAGCCGGAAAGTTACCATTTGGTCCTGCTAATTTGTACGACCCAAAAGTATTAACCGCCCACGTAACCTTATCCAAGGTGATCAAGAAACGGTAAATCCTACGACAAAGCAGTGTCACCATGCCTTCAATAGTTTCTGAAAAAAGACACTGATCCACATTGCACGCATAGTCCACAATATCTGAAGTTACTCTAAGATTGCTTTATGACGCTGTACCGTAGCTTTTTAAACCTTTAACAAAGCGCGATAAGAACAAAAAGTTATATAAATAAATATTCCCACCAGAGCCGGGTTTTTTTCCTGCAGACAAGCGTAGAACTTTGCGTGTTTAGCTTAGGGAATTTTGTCGGATGTTGTGTATTGATAACTAAGATGCTTGTTCCTTTTTTTTGGCTCTTGTTGTTCTCTAGATTAACATGAAAAAACAAAAATAAAACAACTATAAGGAATTTGTGGGTAATGAGAGGTAGTCATGGTTTTTGCTCATATCTCCGCCATTTGTGGATCGATCAGGCTGAATTTCACTATCAAACAATTCCGAACTATATCGATACCTCAATGCAATAGAGTGACATTGCAGAAAAGGTGAAACCCCAAATTACGTTTTCATTTGCTTTTTTCTCTCTTTTTATACCCTCCACCACAATTAGTTGTGAAGAGGGTATATTAAGTTTGCCATTCCGTGTGAAACTTTTTTATTATTCATCTCAGACCCCATAAAGTATATATATTCTGGGTCCTTAAGTAATTCTAAGTCGACTTAGCCATGTCCGTCTGTTGAAAACACGCTCACTTTCGAAAAACTCAAAAGAAATAAACAAACTTGGTGTCAAATTGCTTGTAGTTATCCTAAGCAGTTTGGGATTGAAATCCAGCAAAATCGGTTCAATAGGATCTGAGCTATGAATCAAAATGTGGAACCACCACCTAAAAAAATTGATAATTTTGTTACAAAAAAGAAACAAGGCACGGAATGAGATAAGATTTTGCAAAAATTTGTTTTATTTAACTGGAAATCGCGCTGTTAAATTTCGTGAAGATCCGTCCATAATTTACCCTAAGCCCCATATAAACACTACTCCCGGAAACATTTTAGTAAGCCTAAAACCGTAAAAAATAACGGTAGCGTAACAAAATTTAGTACGTTACAGTTTTTAGGACTAGAAATAACACTGTGAAATTTCGTGACGATCGGTCCATAATTTACTTAGGCCCCTATATAAACCCTACTACCGGAAAACAGTTTAGTACGCCTAAAACTGTGAAAAATAATGCAATCATAACAAATGTTGGCTCGTCACAGTTTTATATGACTATAAATGATACTGTGAAATTTCGTGAAGATCGGTACATAATTTACCCTAGGCCCCATAGAAACCCTACTCCCGGAAAACTGTTTAGTACACTTAAAACCATAATTAATAATGCTATCATAACAGAAATTGGTACGTCACAGTTTTACAGGACTAGAAATGACGCTGTGAAATTTCGTGATGATCGGTCCATAATTTACCCTAGGCCCCATATAAACCCTACTACCGTCACAGTTAAAGATAATAACATCATACAGATATAACTCCTTAAACATTCGAACTGTCGGTGGAGGGTATCAAAGATTCGGCACAGCCGAATATAGCACTCTAACTTGTTTTCTTTAGAGTTATTTAAACAAAAGCCTTATGAACATATTCAATTTAGCAAATCAACAAAAATTTAAGATTTTAAACAAGTTTTTACTAACTCAAAATTGACAAATCCTGTGTTGTGGCTCTCTGGCATTGAGGTATCGATATCTTTCTGTGCCGTTAACAGCTAAAGTCGAGATATGACAAATTTGACCTAATACTTTTTACTTATCCTTATCTAATTACTAGGGATGCGATTTCCATGCAAATGCATGTTTTTTGTCGATAGTCTAAGAAAGATGTCGACCATATATCTTTCCGAATCATTAAATTTGCGTTAAAATGACATCGATTTGTTTTTGCATATTGTTGCATATTTTAGTGAAAATGCATATTTTTGCATATTTAGGTTTTAAATGCATATTTTTGCATATTTTGAAATTTTTGAGGGATTTTTTAATTTCCATATTATAAAAAAGTTCTGAAAAATAATTTTGAAATACACAAAAAAAAATTTTCCAAAAACATTTTTATATAATAAATAAATTCTTTTGGAGCTTTGCTTTGAATACGTGATTGATTTTCAAGATTTGGACCAAAGATGCTTATATTTTTAACCGATTCATCATTACATCGTTAAGGCTTCCAATGGGTTACAAATTACTTGCTTGGTACACAGGTTATACCGCGTTGCAGAGAATTTAGAAGCCAATTCGGTAATATTGCAATTTTTAATTAAATGTATCCCTTAATTCACCTTCCACCACAGCCAGTATTATCAAAATAGGGGCCTGGCTAGACGCTTCAGAATTCTATTCAAAAAAACTTCGAGTAATTTAAGAATGTTTGAAGAGTCTTTTGGTGCCAATGATTGAGCAATTGAAAAAAGGAAAATAAATATTAAATTTAAATAAGATCAGAAGTCAATTAGCATTTGTATTTTTCAATTACGGATGTATTGGTGAAACCATAACTAATTATGAGGTATTTAGTTCACTAAATACTCAAGTCAAATTAATTGATATTGCAAAATTTAAAATTAACAATGTGGAAGGAAGAATAGCCCGACAAATTAAAAAAAAATCCCAAACGTTTTGCAGAAAAAAAAATTATGGATTTCAAAAAATAAAAAAAATTTCAAATATTTTTGATCTGATCTGGAATCAAAGTGGGATCTGCAAACAAAGTTTTCCAAAATGGATTGGCATTCTTTAAGAACATGACAAAGTTAAGCTTTTTCTTTTAACCCACTTACAACTACAATTCGAGTCGGAAAGAACCCAACCAATTGTAGGAGGATGAAAGAAAAGATAAACTCGCTGTTTATTGTTGGTGTTTTGTTCAAGCTTTGATATTGTTACAAGTAAGACTTAGAATGTTTATAATTCTTATTCGCTTTAGGGTTTTATTTGTTTAATATTTTTGGCTTTTCTAAAATCTTTGGAAAAGGTTTCCTGATGAGCTGGTCTAAGCAACCGGTGAAATGCGCATAGAAGCTAGCTTTCCCTCAACAATTAATTTCAGTGTATTTATCAAATGTGAAAAACTGGGAATTTAGCACGTCGTACGGTATTAATAATAAACTTTGTATTCCTGAAAATAACTTCGACAGTACTTATTTATTTAAACAAACAAAAATTAAAATTAGTTATTTAAGTTTTTATAGATATTTGAATAACAAAAGATTGAATTTTATATATTTTAGTAAAATTCAAAAACGAGTTTTTATGGAATTTTTTTAAGTTTTTAATGCATATTTTCTATTTTTTTAGTGCATATATTGGATTTTTTAGTGCATATATTATGCGCATATTTTCGATTTTTTGTTGCATGAAAATATCATCCCTACTAAGTACTGTTTCATTACAAAAGTAAAATTGCTAACAGAACCTGCAAATATAAGCTTAGTCTTAATTCCCTGATTTTGAGCAACGGGTTTTCAATTAAAAACTGCTTTGCCGAGCACTTGCTCGTTAATGCTTGTGGGCACAGGTGTATTGAAGAAATTGCAAAAAGAATGAACAACTTTTTACCTTGGGTGAAGGTTTATACTTATGCTTTTTTATAATCAAAATATTCATTATTTACGCTTTAGGACTAGTTTCAAATAAATTCGTTAAAGAACTAAACGAATCTTGATTAGATTTATTATTATTTTTTTTATTTTTCTTTTCAGATATTGTTTATGTTGGATCCCTAAACCCACAACATTTTGAGATAACTATGTTAATGCTAGAACATGGCAAACATGTGCTGTGTGAAAAACCTTTGTGCATTAATCGTAAACAAGCGAAAAAGGTTATACAATATGCTGAAATGAAAAAACTATTTTTAATGGAAGGTGTTTGGTCAAGATTTTTCCCAGCTTACCAATATTTGCGCAAACAAATTGATACTGGTGTGTTGGGGGAGATACAAGAAGTAGACGTTGAATTCGGGTTTCCTTTGAACGAAGTAGAACGCTTGCAGTAAGTAGAAATTTTTAAGAAACTGATATTTAATTTCATTAATTTGTTTTGCAATATTAATGACGAATAAACCGCTATTTAGAAAACGTGACCTAGGAGGTGGTACTTGCCTAGATTTAGGTATTTATACCATACAAGTATCACAATGGGCTTTCCAAGAGCCACCACAAGCAATCAAAGCAAATGGTACTTTAAATGCTGAAGGTGTGGATGTTGAGGTAAAAGCAGAATTGCATTATCCTGGCAAACGGGTATCTAAAATGCATTTTAGTGCCAATGAAGTTTTGGGAAATAATGCTGTTATTAAGGGCACGAAGGGACAAATTACAGTGAGTTTTTTTTTTTTTTTGCTAACTAATAAAGGAAGGAGATGTTATCAAGTTACTAATTTTTTTTTTTTCAATTTTTGATAAGCTTAAACAATTTTGGTGTCCAACCAAAATCATAGACATCGATGGCCAAGAAAAAGAATGGGTTTTGCCTAAAGGCAAATATCCTACCAACTTCGTTAATTCGGAAGGTTTGCGCTTTGAAGCTGAGGCAGCTAGACAATGTATATTGCAAGGAAAACTACAACATGAGCATGTTAGCCACAATGACAGTTTATTATTTGCCCAAATTGAAGATGAAATCCGTGCTCAAGTTGGCGTTGTTTACCCAGAAGATAAATAAAAGATTATTCTTTTTGTAAATGACTTTAAAGGCTTACATTTTTGTTAAATACAGATTTTTTTTATTTCAAATGTATTGTTTCATTTAATAAAGTCGTGTTAGATTGTCCGGTATGTGATGAAAATCGAACGATTGTTTTTAGAAGGTGTGATGAATTTCGATCGATTTTAAAATCAGTTTTTAAATTATAGTCTTAATTTTATCTTCAGAATACAGTTCAACTAAAAAGCAATTAATTGTTCTTGGTTGTACCAACTTTTTTAAATAAGTATGTATATTGAACAACTGATATTCACATCCACAGTAGGCATTTTCTAAAGGAAATTGGGATGAGCCTACCATCAAACCGTATTGTAAAACCTGAATTTTTCTAACTGATTAAAACTTTATTTTTTTTTTTTTTTAATAATTCTTGCAAATATTTTCAGTATGTTTGTTTTATTTTATTTAAAAATTAAATAAATTATATTTGATTTAGTATTAGAAATAATCTACGTTATTTATATTTATATTTTCAAGACTTCAAGTTCTTGTTAATTGAATTTTCCCTTTTCGTGGTTATTGTTGATATATATTTATATTTAAAATTGGAAAACGATTAAGATAACAAAACCTTAAAGGATAAGAAATTATGGTAATTAATAATAATAAAAATGTAGAAACAGTGTCTTATTAAAATACATACAATATTTCTTTATAAAATATAAATAAGAATTACAAAGCATAACGAAACTCAAAATTCATTTAAGAGAAACATCAAATTATATATAAAAACAAGTAAAGCTAACTTTAACATTAAATTGTTTAATAATAAAATTTAATTATAGTTTTTATTTAGAGTATATTGAAAAGGAAGTAAAAGTAAATTATATTATATTAAACAAAGAAAACATGTTAATTTCATCTAAAGCAACTCGATGATTTTAAAACCAGCCTTCAAGTGTGTGGGTTAATGTACATGACCCTATTTATTCTAAGTGGTTTTTTTCTCATTCAGGACAATAAGGGAGGATTTGGGAATTTATAAACATTAGTTATTTAAATAATTTACAAGTTTTTAAATAAGTTTTTTGTTTTGTGTGTTATAATTATGTTAATTAAGGTTACTTTTTTTGTATAAAAATAAAAGGATTTAACAATCAAATTGTAGTAAAATTACATCAAACTTAAATTCGAGAAGGAAAAAACATTAAAATTAAAATGAATATTTATTTATCTGCTTGTTTTTAAAACACGACCACAAAACTCGTTTGTTTAACTAACATTTAAAACAAAATTTGTTTTTGTTATAAATATAGCTTAAACGAACGATTTTTGCGCTCCTGTTCTTAAAACAGATTTTTTTTTTATGAAAAGGCCTTAAGTATGTTACATTACAGTTCGAAAATTCATACTTTCCAAATAAATTTTTGTACATATCGTTACTTTAATATAGAAAAGCCCTAACTAACATTTTCCTTACTTTACAGGAGAAGGAAAAAACTTAATAAAAATTATAGTCTTGTAGTCGCGATTTTTTTTTAACGCAGTTTTTAAACAATTTAATAAAAAACTGCGTTTAAAAAAAATCGCAACTACAAAAGTACAATTTTTATTAAGTTTTTTTCTTCTCCTGTAAAGTAAGGGAAATGTTAGTTAGGACTTTTCTATATTAAAGTAACGATATATGTATACAACTTTTAAGATATTCTTTCGTAATATTTTTTAATTAAACATTTTTAAGTTTAACAAAATGCTTTGAGTGAAAAAATGTTACATAAATCATAAAACTTTAAAAAAAAAACAATAAAGAAAGTTATGAATCTTATTTTTGTTAAGCTAATAGGGCCTAAATTTCTTCAACGTAAATAAAATTCAATTTTTAATAACAAGAAAGTTATTCAGCCCAATTAAGAATAAAAATTCCGCGGGAGTTTTCTCCCTTCTCCAATTTTATCCATGTAAATTCAATTGTAAAAAAAAAGGAAAAGGAAAAAAACATTCGGGGAATTCGTATTCAGAATTGGGCTGATTGTGTACAGTATTTCAATTCAAAAAAAAATCTTTTTTATATTAAAGTGCAAAAAAGTACTATTTGAGGCTAAAAAGCACTGTTGTGATCAGCCTGTTGTATTTTTTTATGATAAAATCAGTGTAAATGTCAAAATTAAATGACAAAAAATATTTGTTTTTATATAACGTGAATAAAAAAAAACTAATTTAAAATTGTACACAAAAACCAACTGAAAAAAATCGCACTGAAAATACATATGAAGATAACAAATTTGTATTGCCATATAATATTTAAACATGAAGTGCATAAAATTATTACGTTAATAACCAATTTGACACAATTGAACACTTCGTTTATTGCCTAATTGTATTTCGATTTCTGAAAGACAATAACTCTCTATATTGTGAGCGAAGTGAGAAAGTTTTAAACTTAGAAGGTATTTAATGAAAATAACTTATATCTTAACAGAAAGACAGTAATAATGTAAAAGTTATTTAGAAATAGAAATTATATGTATCGAGACAAGAAGCGGTTAGCTTCTTTTGTTTATAGATATGGAATTAACTGTATTTTGGCATCACTGATAGAAAAATAGTGTTTCTCACAATATTAACCAAGTTTTGATTAGAAATCTTTTTTTTAAGAATTGAGAAAATAGGTACATTTTGGATCTATTGGTAAATTTAAGACTGTGATTTCAAATTTGTATATACGTTTCCTTTTAAATCAAAATATTCGTAATCCATCCTGGGGCCTAATCCTGGCAGTCGTGATCGAGTACTTTCTCGATTCGAAAGCAATTTTATTTCTAATTCTTTCCGTTGATACTGATCGAATCGAAATTATTTTTTCAGTATTGTGAAACACAAATTAATGCTTTACAACACTGAAAAAGTAATTCCGATTCGTTCAGTATTGACTGAAATAATTAGATATAAAATTGTTTTCGAATCGAGAAAGTACTCGATCATGACTGCCGGAATCAGGCCCCTGGACTGTAGTTCGATTTTAATGCAAGTCTACATAAAATCCAGATAGTAGGTTAATGTGGTTTATAATTAATTTTAAATTATGTCCATTGTCTGCTTTATTGCATTCAAACAATTTTGAATCATTTAACGGAATTAAATTCCCAATAGGAATAAATTAATCTGGTTATTCAGGGGTGTCATAGAATCCAAGTCAGTTTTGCTCATTGTCGGTTTTGCAAACCAATATTGGTTTCATTTGGTGTCATGAAAACAAGTCGGATTTGTTATTTTCGAATACAGATAAAACCAATATTCGAATCAGCTGTTTATTGCTTTGGCCATCAGCCAGCTTTAAATGAAATTTTTGTTTGGCAATTTTGTAAATTATGATTTTTGCGCTAAAATATTGTTAAAACCTGTGTTTTCAATTAAAGGAACATTATAGAAAAGAGTATAAGAAGTGGTAATGAATGCATCAAACATATTAAATAAATGCCATCGTTGTATTACTTGCATGACATTTGTTGTTTAATTTGTCTAAGCGAATTTATTAAAAATATAAACAAATTTGTTGTTTAACATTTTAAATCAATAGAATGACCACTGCTGTTGTTGCATATTTGCTGTTTGCAAAAAAAGTGAGAAGAAGACTTATGCGAGTTTGCAGCTACCCGCTGCCGGAAACTACAGGAAACATGCAACAAAATACTATTTTACCAATTTATCAATTTTATTTACTTCTATCTGTGGAAAAAATCTAACTGTTGAAAAAATAAAATAAAAAATTGAGCTTTTAACAACTATTTTTGTTTCCAATAAAAAAAAGAGCTGTACGCTGCTTCGTTTATTTTAAATAAAACCGATAACATTGGATTCTGTAACACCTAAAACCGACACTAATTTTAGTTCGAACAAAAACCGACAACCTTGGATTTCTTGACACCAACATATTTTTTTTTTGTCGATTTCAAGTCCAATAGCGATAAGATTGGTTTCTATGACACCCCTGATTAACTCTGTTTGAATTCAAGCTCTAATAATTAAGCAAATACTAAATCAATAGGAACTGAAATGCCAAATAAGTTAGTCAGCCCAATTATGAATACAAATTCCCTGGAGTTTTTCCCTTTTCCCATTTTTACAATTGCATTTACATAGGAAAATGGGAGAAAACTCCCGGGGAATTTTTATTCATAATTGGTCTGATTCAGTTTTATTTAACTCTATTTTGTAAAGAGAACTAATAATCTCTTTCTTTCGAACCTATGAATATAAAAGACCACAAACAGAACTCAGAAACGAGTTATGCATTCAAAATAAAATTTCAAGTGTTTAACAACACAGGTCAACATTTTAAAACTTTTAAAAGTATTTTTATATCGTTCCAACTGATTCTTGTGGTTTTTGTCATGCTTAATCCGAATATTAGATCAGTTTTCTCCCATCACAACACATTCATTAGATAACGGTACAATTGTGTTTTTAACTGTATCTTCTCTTTCAGCCGCCATTCAGAGTCAAAGTCTGTTTAAATTAAATAAGTCATATATTTTTATTATAGGATTTAAAGGTTGGTTTTCTCCGCTTACTTTACAATATGGCTCATAAAAATTTCTGTTATCAAATGTACTGTACATTAAAGTTATTAAACTATTGATTTTGTTATAAAAAATTAAGAATTTCCATAAAATCTTCCACTATAACTCAAGCATTTTGTATCCGAACAAAGCCATTAAGCCACTATTAAGCGTAGTTTACATTGCTTTAAAACGAGATATAACACATTTTAATTGAACCAACTTTGACTCTTGATTACGGCTGAAAGAGAACGAAAACAATTTCAATGTCGTCCTGTGTAATTTAAAACCCGTAAAATTAAAATAAACGAAAAAATAAAACATCAAGTAAAAACATTTTTTGTGCACAAATAAGCTAAATAAGCTGTGCATAAATAAGCTTATAAACACCATAAACGTTTTTTCCGAATTTTTTTCCAAAAAAAAAAAAAAATTAAATCCAATTAAAGATAAAAATTTAAAAAAAAAAAAAATAATAATAACAATAAAAAATTAAACGATATTTTCTAGTTTGTCTGCTGTCAATATTACAATCTGTATAAATGTGTATATATGTATGCATGGTGAGATATTTTTATGTTTCCAGTTTAAATGTTGTTTAAAAAAACGCTATAAATTTGATTATATTTTTCTTAGATTATTTAGTTTTGTTTTTATGGTTTTCTTTTTAAGACGCTGTAACTTTTTAATATTTTGTTATATACTTACTATGGTTGAACGCTTATTTCTCTATATTTATGTATTTTGTCATATTAAATGCAAACGGGCGTAACTAAACTTTAATTTTATAGTCGAAGCAAAAAACTTTAAAAAATCAAAATAAATAAAGTTATTTTCGCATTCTTTTCATATTTTGCGTATACAGTAGACGCTCACAAATTAGAGCTTTCAGTAATTCGAACGTCCAGAAATTAGAATCAGTGTTTACAATACATTAAACGCTCTAAAATTCGAATTTAAAATTCTAATTTCAGAGCGTTTTTTTTTTTTGTTATTTGAACACAAGAAATCCGCAGTTTATTTTTATTCTGTTTGAACATAGTAAAACTAGAAAAGGGAATTGCCGAATCATATATGTTTTTCCTTATTGAATTGTTATGTTTTGTTGCCATTAGTTTGTTTATACATATTCATATTTTTAATTTAAAAAAATACATTTAATGTATTGGACTGAATTGTTACGTTTTGTTTTCTTGTTTTTATCAAACAAAATTGAATTAATGTGAAGTTTATAGAACACGAGCGCCTTGCTCGTTCGTTCAACTTAGATTTAAAACAAAAACAAATTTCGAAATTTTGTTTTTGTTTTAAATGTATGTTGAACGGACGAGTAAGGCGCTCGTATTCTATAAACACCACATAAAACAATTTTAAAAGTCTTTTATTTAAGTTTTTGGAAGTAAATTTACTAAATTTTTTATTCGAAAAAAAAGTCCAGAAACTAGAATAATTCAGAAATTAGAATCGCCTCAAAAACAAAGCGGTTCTAATTTGCGAGCGTCTACTGTACATAGTACATAATTATGTGTGTTTAATTCGATAGAACTAACGACAAACAATTAAAAACTCGTTTTTAAATTTTGGTATAGTTAAGTCCTTTTGCATTTAAGGTGACGATTTATATGTATATCATTTAAATTGAAGCTTAACTAAATATTTAATTTATAAACTTTGCTTATGTTTTATTTGCTTTTTTGAAAAATAAACTGGCTAATTTAGTTGCCAGCTGTCACTTCTATTGTTGTAGGTTTTGTAGTTGCGCTTACCGCCACTGTTGTAATATCTTTGTCATCATTACACAATGAAGAACTTGTTGGTAAAAACTCTGTATTTAATAATGAAGATATTGATGTTTCTTTTACGTTTTTGGCCAAATTTTCTGTTTCTGCTACTGATGGTAGTGTTGGTGTTGTTAGTTTAACTGGTCCACTGTTATTGTCATGTTCAATAACTGCCACTATATTCGCCGGGTTTAAAGGTTGCGCTAATTCCTCATAAGCCATGCAATTCTCGTGGGCATTATCTACAGGTGGTGTATTAATCGATGAGCTTGTTGCTGGCAAATTGCTAACACTATCATTAACCTGTGTTGTACACGCTGTTGATGTAACGTTCTTATCTGTTGCTCCTACGCTTTGTGGAACAGCCACTAAGGCTGTTGTTGCATTACGATTGTGTTGTAGTAAATCATTTATTTGCGATAGTCTTGAGGAACTGGCCAAAGGTGTGGAAAGGCTTATAAAACTTGCACTAGGATCATTTTCCAATGATGTCGTACCGTTAACAACACAAGAGGGAGCTGTTGTAGTCTCTAAACTTGTTAAACTACTTACACTTTGATAGACTCCTGAAGCTTCTGTTGTTGTAGCTGTGCCATAGGGTGGTATAGAAGGTACAGCACATGAGCTATAAGTATTAGGTATGATAAGAGATGTTGTGTTACTGTTTCCATTAATATAAGGGGTATTGTGATAAGAATTGTAGGGAGATGCCTGTAAAAATTATTGGAAAAAATAATTAACTTATTGAAGTAATTTTTTGTTAATTTGTTAAACTCACTTGTGTTTGCACATTTCCATAATGATACGTTGACACCGGCATTAGTTCCCCATAAGATGGCGTAGCTATAGTGGTTCCACTAAAAAGACCTGTATCCAAACTATCAACACTATACTGCGATGTAGATGTAGTGTTCGTTGCACTACCATTGTGTGTAATTTCCAATGCATTTTGTTGTCCGTACAGACCGTTGGATGTGGAAGGTGCTTGTGAGTGATAGTATGGATTGCTAGTCGTTTGTGGATGTAGTTCGGAGGCAGTGTTGTAGGCAGGTGATGCATAACCTGAACTATAATTCGATTGCGGTTGCAAGTGGGTTTGATAATACGAGGAAGGAGTTGGTTGCATAGGTGGGGCAACGGCAGAAGAATAAGGATTTTGTTGTTGACGATTCTCCATTTCCAAGCGCATTAGAGTGTGTATGTAATGTGTGCGAACACGAGTCGGATTAAATTCCACACGTCCTATCGCATTGCCACAGGCATCACGAGAGCAGCCACAAGGAAACATATCACGATCAACTTGACATTTTATGCCAGATTGAGAACAAGCACATGTCTCGGGATCACAAAAATCACGACAAGAACAACCGCAAACCTCTCGACTATTGCGTATATTACGGCATTCAGCCTTTTCACTGGGATCTATTTTACGTATACCAGCAGCCTTCAGTAAAGCTCTCCGCTGTTTCGGCGACACTGGCTGTAGAAAACCATTGGTTTCACCATCTAAATCAGAGCCACTTCCCTCACTCAAATAGTCTTCCTCAGATTCCTCGCTGTCATCGCTTGAGCTTCCTCTAGGGCTTATTTCCTGTAACTGCATTCGATGAGCTCTTCGCAGCTCGGCTGCATGTTCAGCTAATGTTAAAGTTTTTAAAGCCACGTGTCTGGCTCCCATGCCCAAAGTACAACCACCCGCAGAAGGTATACAACTAAAGCCCTGTTGTCGTGGAAAATAATAGACTTGTACCGTATCAAAATTAATTGAACGCTTTGGTTTCTTTTGTATACTGACAATTAGAGAACTATGATCACAAACTGAAGAAATCGTAGAAGATAAAGTACCAAAACCTTCTACTACATCATCAACTTCCAAACGTCGTTTTAAATTTGATCTGTATGGTTTAAGAAGTTCCTTTGGTAGTGATTTTGTTAATTCTAGCACATTTGTGTTTTCTTTTTCTTTTGTTTTTATCTGATTAGGAGTCTGAATGGGTGTCGCTGTTGTTATGTTTAATTGGCTAGTATCAGTAATACTTGTGGTGGTGGAGTGTAAAGCGGAGGTTTCGCTTCCTAAACCAGAATCTGAACCCTCACCATTACGTTCTTCCTTTTCAGGTGTAACTTCCGATGCATTATCCTTGAGCAACTCTTTACTACTGCAAGATGGTTGATTATCATCTAAATCAGTTTTTAGCCACAGTAAATCATCTTCGGTGGTTGTTCTGGTATCATCATCTTGTGAGTTCTGTGAATTATTGAGTAAATTCAATTTTTCTAAAGCAGCAGCTTTATCGGCAATAAAAGCTTCTTGCTCTTCACTGGCTATAGATAAAGGATCGTCCGCAGTATTGTTTGTATCGATAGAAGTCGTAGAAGCATTGAGATCCACTTCATCTAAAACAATTACATTGCTGTCTGAAAATATAAAGTTTTACAGCAATTAAATTATTATGCTTATTATTAAATACAATAATATTTCTCTAATACCACTTACTTTTAAAATTATTCAAATCTAAGAATGGCTCTTCTTCATCCTCATCGTCTTCATAATCATCATCAATATCGATGTCATCATTTTGTTCGTTTTCGGTTTCAACATCTTTGTTTTCGTCTAATTCTACATCTGAATCAATTATTTGTCCGTCTTGCGTTTTATTTTTATCAATTTCTTCTTCCTCTTTGGTTTGTATATCATCTATTATTGACACATCTCTTTCGAAAGCTTCTTCTGCACTTCCCACTGAACAAAACTCATCAGCTTGTTGATTAGAACAAGGTGATGAAATAGTACCCAATACTTCCATTGGATCATTTCTAAAATCATCTAATTCATCATCTATTGGACTTAAGGCCTGATTACGATTATAATCATGACTAATAACAATACCACTACAAGCGTTTAAAGATTTTTTCACTTCTAGAATTTCACTACCACTTGTGGCTGAAACTTTCACTGGTTTTTTCAACATAATACTTCTTTCGATTTGTGCCTCAATGTCTTCATCTTCAAATTCACAGGAATTTTCTGTGGATATGGTTGACGTTGTTATTAAATTGGTAGTTTTTGTTTCAGGGTCTTTTATATCTGTACTAGAATCATGGGATTCTTCACATTTGTTATCTTCAGCTTTTTTATTTGTAACAGTATTTTCGTTTTTTTCGATTTCATGCGGAATATTACTTTCCGTTTTCATATCTACGTTTTCTGTTACTGCCTCTATATTTTCTGTTTCCATTTTTGCTGATTCTTCGTTTCCACTATTTCCACCAAATATTGAATTACCACTTGCATTCTTTTGTATGTATGTTATAAAGTTTTTGATAGGTGTAAACATTCTCTTTTCTTATTTACAGAGATGTCAACCTATTTTTTTAGTTTGAAATACTTTCAAGCTTAGCTAAGAAATTTTCAATGTGCATTTTTAAACTGAAATGAAAAGAAATATTATGAGATTTAAAGTATACAGCAATTAACATCTTCATAATTAAAATATCGAAACAACTAATATCACAAAAAATTTTAAAAACAATCACCAATTTCAAAGGTATTAATGATTATTCATCTAATTTCAGAATGGGTATTATTTATAATGGTGTGTCCATTTCCTAAACTTACGTTAACTGACAATCAAACACTAATGGCCTTAACGTGAACTTTAAGTACTCAATCAACAAAAAATTTTATGGCAAAGCGATTTAACGGAACACTTAATGCCGCATTTCTAAAAAATTCAAACGGATTCGAGTTGTATTTTAAGAAAAATTGACCTTAAAACACATTTCAAAATTATTTTATTTTTTATGAATAGAATGATGCATAGAGTATAATATTTTTCACAACTCCGTTCACAATTTTCTTTGCAAGTATTTTGGACCGCTGGTGTTCGGCATTATGTGTGATAACGCCAGTATGTTTCTTAAAGATTTTTTATTAACGTATCTTAGGTGGTCAATAAAGGATAGACGGCAATCGATTACACTGTGCTAGTTGAAAAAATAGACAAGCCGGGCACATGATGTTTTAACATCATTCGGGTACGCTGAATCCAATGGTGCTAACCGTTTTTTAGGTTAGCTCTTGTTTTCGAGATATACCGTTATTTCGAAAATGGAGGAGGTTGCACAGTACATATATATTCACGAACTCAAAAACGAAATTCCGCAATAAAATTTCCTTTAGGAAAGTTAAAACTTTTTTCTAATATGCGCAATCGTTTAAGAAACATGATTTTTTTTTTGAAAAAAAATAATTTTTTTTATCATCTATAAGCAGGCATCAAGAGCAAAAGTAAATCGAATTATAGTCGTTATAGTTACATTAGCAAAACGTTCTACGTTCTTTTTAATTTTCGAAGACTCAAACCATTAAAAGAACTAAGAATTAAATCGTTTATTTTTTTTTCATCATGAAAAAAATTAGTTTTTGGCTTAGGTATCAGGGAAAATATCTTGTTTGGCCTTCTTATGAGTGTTGTTGTTGTGGTCGTTTTTAAAAGTAGGTATTGTAATTGACGCAAACGACATATGTACGGCAAACTTTTTACTTATGTGTTTTACATTGTCGTTGTCGTGATTTCGAATTTCAAACGGCTAAGACTGCGATCACGACAACGACTTCCGTCAACTATTTTTTGAAAATGTCTGCTAGTCAAAATTTTACTAGTTAAGTTATGTTAAGTATTTGGCGTCCCTTGTTTTAATAAAAAAATTATTTGCTTTTGCAAAACGTTTAGCTAGATCAAACATCATTATACAGTTTCTTAATTGCATTATATCTACAATTATCTTCTTAAAAATAAAGTTAAGTAAATCCATAGAAATTGTTAAAAATAAAGTTAAAGTTTGATCAATTTACTGGTCAAGCTTTTTTGGATTTTTTTTTTTTTTTTTTATTTATATAATTATTCTCAGCTATAATTGCATAAGCAATACCTAGGCCCGTTTTCACAACTTACCGATAGCTAAAGGTAGGAAGTTATTCACCGTATAAAATGTGTTCCATTATTACAACTTCACTTTAACCTCCCAGATAGTATGAACCTTAATTTACTTTATTGCTAACTTTAGGTTAAAGTAAAGTTTTAATAATATAACCCCTTTTATAAGTCCGGTCAAAGTCTACTTTTAGCTATCGGTAAGTTGTGACAACGGGCCTTAATCTATGAAAAATATCGAAACAATTTCTATAGCTATAAAAAAAATTTAGCTTTATTTTTTGGCTTTAAATTTCCTTTTTAAGCTTTTTTATAGCTCTATTTCAAACATGATTCAGCCTTATATTTTTAAAAAATCTGGTCACACTGCTTTTTACAATTGTTTCGTTATTCGTGTTGTGTGTGTGTGAAATTCACGAAAAGTGCTCGGCCCCCGGGGGCATATCGTGATGATCGTTGAACTAGACAAAAACTAAATAATTTTTACATACCTATACATACATATTAACAATACTTAAAACTTCATTATAAATAAAATTTAAAAAGCGAAAACTGGTAAATATTTTTTTTAAAACGTTTTTAGAACATAAAAACATAAAAATATTAAAAAAAAAAAATTTCTCTTTAAAAAACCAAGATTCGAACCAGGGAACTCTCAGTTTCTAACTTAACACACCCCCTAGACAACTGAACCATGAAGGAACGTTAATTGAATATCATTAAAAATGAAAGGGACATCACATGGTTAAATCAAGTTCTCTCCTCATAAGGACCCAGAATATATATACTTTATAGGGTATTAGATCAATATTGTAGAAATTACAAACGGAATGACAAACATATATATATACCCTTTTCCACCTGAGGTGAAGGGTATAAAAAGAAAACATACTAGAAATTGCGCTTGAACAAATAAATTAAATAATTTATTAAAAAAACAAAAGTTGAAAATTATGTCGCTTGAGCTTTTTCTGCGGTTATAGCTCGATTAGTACATACCTACATATGCAGTTTGATATATCTAGCATTTTTTACGCTGTATAATTATAATAAAGAATAATAACATTCCACCATCATCAACACCAAATATTATGTTATAATATGCTACAAAATTAAGCTATATGTATAACAAAATACCAGAGGAAGTTTGTGTTTATTTTC
Source organism: Pollenia angustigena (assembly GCA_930367215.1). Lineage (NCBI taxonomy): Eukaryota > Metazoa > Arthropoda > Insecta > Diptera > Polleniidae > Pollenia > Pollenia angustigena. The sequence goes on along the minus strand of OV884057.1, from coordinate 177,353,037 downwards.
ATACTCATGCTTTGTCAGACACGTCGTTATCTTTTGCTGCTGGAAGAAGATGAAAATGTATGTACAGTAGTGTGTGTCAACAAAAAAAACCTTGGTTTCTATTTTCATGGGTGCTCAAGCATAATTTATAAGCTTATAGGGTAAGGTATTTTTAGCTTGTTCAGAAGCGGTTTAGAGGTCGCTCAAGTCGAGTTATTACCAAAAATCGATTTTGCCGGTCTTTTTTGAGTTTTCTTCATAACTTTGTCAAAAACCACGATTTTTTCACTTTTAAGGAAATAATGTAAAAGAAAAATGTCCAAGCTTTATTTTTGTGTGCATTCGCTATAAGGTTTTGTTTGGAACGCATTTGCTCATTTATGCACCCTACATTAAAATTCTTTTTAAAATTTTGTAAATAACGTTTTAAAACTTTATTTTTGAATTTTCCCTTATCGTTCCTGAGTTATACCGGTTTTCAGGTTTATACCCAGTTTATGATATTGTTACGAAAGTAACTTTATTTAAGAATTATTTGTAATCTTTGTTAAGAATTAGATTAATTTATGTGTTATCTTGTATTGATTAGTTATTAAGTATTTGCTAGTTATTTTATTAGTTAAAATTGTTATTGTATAAGTTATGCACACTTCTAGTGTAAAAATCAATGTACAGATGTAATGTTAAAATTGTTGTGCAAAATTGTACTTCAACCCCACTGTAAACTAGAATGTTCTTTATTAAGTTATCTCAATTTATGGCAACGTCTAAAAGTATGCCTTAGTTTATGATGCCTAATAACTCAATTAATTCAGCCATATAGATAGTAATAGCTGAATAAGTTTAATTAACGAAATAGCCGTTATTTGGCGAACTTTATAGAGCCATCTAGACTTTGGAACTCGAACGTTCTATGGTCATTTGCCCGTCTGGGCTAGAGTATAAATAGGATCGCAAGAGATGGCATGATTCATTCTAAGTTCTGACTTTGTCAAAAACGAATCACGCTGAGAAGATTATAAAATTACGGTTGTTAAAGTGACTAAGTACTAAATAAAGTTGTGTAAATTGTAAACCGTAGCAAAAGTGTTGTGTTTATTTGTTTTATTTGAATTGCAATAAAAGAACTCGAAACGGTTTATTATAAAGGAAATAAACCAAAACGTTATTGAAAGGCAGTAACGTAACAATTGGTGTCAGAAGTGAAATTGCATAAATAAAATAAATAAAATAATATAAAAAAAAAAAAAATAGACAGCAATGAAATTTGAAGAGCATAAAGTAGAACAGCTCAAGAAAGAATTGGGCAAGTTGGATCTGCCAACTGCAGGTAATAAAGCAGAGCTGCAGAAGAGACTATTAGATGAATTCGAGCGACGCAATATAGACATTGCGAGTTACGAATTCGAGGACAAAGAAGAAATTGAGGTATGTATTCGTGCAGTTGCTAGCAGTATGGATTTTAACACAATGTTTGCTGATATGATGGCAAAAATGGACAATAATTCCAAAAGCATGGTACAGATGATAAAAGAAAATTCTAGCGATATTCTTGCTGAAACTTCTAGAAAAATGGACGATAACTCCAGAGCTATTCTTGATGAAACTTCTAGAAAGATTGATGAAACTTCTAGAAAAATGGAAGAGAAGTCTAGCACCATCCTGGCTGAAATTCAAGATTATTCTAGAATAACAAATGAGAAGCTTCAGGAGATTTCCACGGAAATAAATGAAAGAGTAAATGCAATGGAAATAGAATTTAACGATAAGTTGTCTGAAGTTAAAACACAAGTAACGAATTTTGATGAAAAATTTAATAATCTTGAAGCCAAGGTGAATAGTCTACAATGCCAAGAGGGATCAGTACGGGTTATTCCAGAAGTTTCTAGTATAATAAAGGCCCCTTGCTTTGACGGTAGTGTGCCATTAAATGTTTTTAAGTTCCAGTTCGATACAGTTGCCAACAGAAATGCATGGAACAGTGAGGAAAAAGCTATCGAGCTCATTCTTGCTTTAAAGGGGACTGCGGCTGAAGTGCTTGAAAGTGTACCAGTAAGTAGCAGAAACAATTATGATGAAATAATGGTAGCACTGCAAAGTAACTATGGAGGTGAACACAAAAAGGAAATCTACAAAATGGAGTTGCGTGGCAGAGTGCAAAAGGCAAACGAAACCTTACAGGACTTCGCACTGGAGATTGAGCGGTTGGTACTGCTAACTTATCCTGGTGAGAATCATCCATTGTTGGACAGCTTTAAAACAGAAGCATTTATTAACGGTATAAGAGATGCTGATGTTAAGTATGCGGTGTGTGCAGCATTAAAGTCGACATTTGCAGAAACTGTTTCATTTGCCCTGGCTCAGGAAACCGCAAGAATAGTTGCAAAGGAGAAGTCGTATAAGGTGCAAAGGCTCGATGTTATTGCTGATGATGATAGAGATATCATAAAGGAATTGAAGAGCCTTAAAGAAGCAGTTTTGCGGGTGTTAAGTGAGAAAATGGGCAATAACAAATTGAAATGCTATAACTGCGGTAAGATTGGGCACATACAGCGTAACTGCAAAGCACCGGAAAAAATTTCAAGATCTGCTTCACCGCCGAGAAACAACCAACGGGCTAGTCATCGCAGGAGTCGCCGTTAAGTATGGAGGGAGTGCTACCTTTCGCATCTGAGGACTCGGTAATAAATTTAGTAGTGCCAAAGAGATATAAAAGTATTACGACATTTGGCTACATCGATGGTAAAAAGCGAATTTTAACTATCAACACTGGTGCAGGATTTTCAATTATAAGGCCTGACTTGGTAACGGGAGCTGTCGAACCACTAAGCGGAGTGAACTTGCGAACAGCTACAGGTGAGCCTGCTACTGTCTATGGCAAAACACGTGTGGTGTTAAGAATTGCCAATGTTGTCAATTTTCATGAGTTTTTTGTGGCCGACATTGTAGACGAAGTACTGATTGGCGCAGATTTTATGATTAGTCATAACATAAGTCTGAATATGGGAAAACAAATCATGTATTTGTTTGATTATGAAATACCCCTGAATGTTGGGTATGAAAGTGAGGCTCGTGTGGGACAGCTTCGCGCTTGTACTCGTCTGGAATCGTCACCATACAGAAATGTTGATAAACGTGAAAAAGCGGTTGCTCATGTAAGACAGCTTAGCAGAGTGGAAACCAGGCACTGACAGAGGCAGACAGAAGGGAATGCATCAGTGAAGGTCGCTCGTTGCAGGTAGAGCCCAGTAAAGACTGGTTAACAGCAAAAAGATTTGAACCCGTATTGGCCAAGGTAAGGAGGGCCAATAGTATAGGTGGAAGACAAAATTTTAAGAATAGCTGCCCAAAGCGTGTGGCAGCCAGGAGCACAGTAAAAAGAGTTTGTGCGTCGCTTCCACAGTGCAATAATAAGGCACTACCTATACCAGAAGATAAGCAGGTATCTTCATTGGAGCGGGGAAATCCTTTCGACCATAGAAAGTCCGTGCGTGGCCATAGAAAGTTGTCCAACTATGATCGGGCGGTGTATTCGGAAGGATCTAAGAAGGGCCAGTTGATTTTGCCAATGAATCAACAACCAAAGGAAAGATTAGTTGCCAAGCCACAACTACATTGGAATGGACCACATAAGGTGATAAAGAAATTAAATGATGTTGTATACCGAATACAGAAATATAAAAGTCCAAGAGCCAAAATGAAAGTTGTTCATTTGGAATGATTAGCCCCTTATGGAAGAGCTGATTTTGAGCCTATTCGGGACGAACAGGCTTAAGTGGGGGGCAGTGTTACGAAAGTAACTTTATTTAAGAATTATTTGTAATTATTGGTTAAGAATTAGATTAATTTATGTGTTATCTTGTATTGATTAGTTATTAAGTATTTGCTAGTTATTTTATTAGTTAAAATTGTTATTGTATAAGTTATGCACACTTCTAGTACAGATGTAATGTTAAAATTGTTGTTCATAATTGTACTTCAACCCCACTGTAAACTAGAATGTTCTTTATTGAGTTATTTCGATTTATGGCAACGCCTAAAAGTATGCCCTAGTTTATGATGCCTAATAACTCAATTAATTCAGCCATATAGATAGTAATAGCTGAATAAGTTTAATTTACGAAATAGCCGTTATTTGGCGAACTTTATAGAGCCATCTAGACTTTGGAACTCGAACGTTCTATGGTCATTTGTCCGTCTGGGCTAGAGTATAAATAGGATCGCAAGAGATTGCATGATTCATTCTAAGTTTTGACTTTGTCAAAAACGTATCACGCTGAGAAGATTATAAAATTACGGTTGTTAAAGTGACTAAGTACTAAATAAAGTTGTGTAAATTGTAAACCGTAGCAAAAGTGTTGTGTTTATTTGAATTGCAATAAAAGAACTCGAAACGGTTTATTATAAAGGAAATAAACCAAAACGTTATTGAAAGGCAGTAACGTAACAATATTATTACTCATACCCAGCAAACAAATAAAATTCAAACGTTTTGATTTTCCGGCTCCACGAAAAGCCCCCCAATGAATTAACGCCCAAACGAGAAATGAAATATTCCCCAATTTTTTTTTCATACATTTTTGGGTGTTATTTCATATGAAAAAACTCCCAATTTTTTTGGGCCGTTTTTCATTTTTTTTTTTGGGAATTATTTCATTCTTCATTTGGGGTTTTCAAATTATGAAATAATCTCCAATGAAATAACACCCAACAAATTTTTAAAATTCGGGGCTTGATTCATAGCGTGTTTAATTTGGGTGTTATTTCATTTTTAATTCGGAGGTTATTTCATTTTTAACACTAAAGTTAAGTATTGAAATCTGGCTTCGCATACTAAAGTTTTTCTGCGTGACGGCCTGCGGCCGTGCTTAGGGATTTTTTTCTCCAGTAGGACGCGGCAGGTGGCTTCGCTGAATGAAGTTTTCCTGCGTGCGTCACAAGAATGTTTTTCAATGATAACTAAGGATTTTCCCTTTTACAGAATGTTGACACCATGCGTAACACTATTCTGGAAAAGTATGGCTTTGTCTCTCATTTGTGAAAAAAATATGGCTATATCTCTCATTTCGCAAAATTTTAAATATGACCTTACCTCTCACTGATTGGGCGATAAGACCATAAAGGCTTTATCTCCCATTCAATTGAGCAATAAAGCCATTATGGCCTTACCTCCCATGGTTAAAAAGCTACAAACTACAGCAATAGTTTTGAACCGAATATATCCTTATTATTAAGAAGACGCTTGCGGGCCTCCACACGTTTCATTTCAATAATTTTGCGACCTTTGCTGTTGGTCCATATTGACTTCATGAAATCCTTGGTGAAACTGACTCTTTTATGAATTTTGGGCATAATTTCATTTTTGTTGCTGATGGGGTTAATTTCATTGGAGGTTATTTCATTTTCATCATTGGGTGTTATTTCATATGAAATAACATCAAAATATTGGGGGTTGTTTCGTTTTCGTTTTGGGGTTTATTTCATTTATTTTTCGATGTTATTTCATTCACTGCTTTTGGGTGTTATTTCCTATTTTTTGGGGATTATTTCATTGGGGGCTATTTATTCCTTTATTTTTATTCAAATATACTGAAATTAGTAAAACAATAAAAGGTCGTTCGTAAAAATCGGCCAAGAAATGACTAAGTTACATTGGACCAAAGTTCAAATTTCACAAAAATTTTAATGATTTTTTGCAATTTTGCTTTCAATGAAGTTTGAACTTTTTCCCTTTTGTAACTTTGTCATTTCTTGACCAATCTCCACTAGCAATCCATTGTTATTTTATTAATTTTAATATCTTTCATTAAAAAAAGAAATACATAAAAAACACAAATAACGGTTATTTTGGAATATCTCGAAAACTGTTCTACTTTTGAGCATTTTGACTTCATATTCGGGCAATTTTACAGAAAGATTAGGTGTCAAATACATTTGGTAAAAAATCTGTCACATAGTGTAATTAGTATTGTGGTTATGTTGTTGAACTGTTCTATGTTTATTAATTCAAATGTAGAAGAGAGCGAGTGGTTGCAATCGAAACATGTAAGAGTAACCTGTCCTTGAAAGCCTGGGATCGGTTCCCAGCTCAGACAAGAATAAAAAAATTATCAATAAATTTTAATTAATTTCATGTTGTAAAATTCCTTTCTTCATAAAAATAATTTAATAAAAATTTAATTTGATGAACTTTAGCCTAATTAAAATATTAAAATTTGGATTAAAAACCATAAAACAGTTCAACAAAATCACCACAATACTAATTACACTTAGGGATGAAACGATACCTCTAAGGTATCGATACTTTTACTCGATGTGGTATCGCTCGAAAAGTATCGATACCTACTTAGAATCGAAAAAAAGTATCGATACTTAGTTACTTGTATGGGTACTTGTATCGGTTTGTATGATAAAAGAATAGAAAGCAGCATTTAAAAGCGTTCTTATTAGTATTTTATTACTATACAATAAAATAAGAACTTCGACCTATTAGAATTTTTGTGCGAAACGATAAGTGTAAAGATTGAGACCACTTTTAGTTACAACCTAGTACCAATTTTCTTTCGAAAAATCTTTTTTATCTTAGGAAACAAAATTTTAAAAAACGTTCAAGATAACAACCTTCATTCACCTTTTATTGCAGAAATCAACAATGTCACTATGAATTTATCTTAAATATAAATATGTATTTTATTTTCTTTCAATAATTTCTCAAGCTCAAGGTCCGTTTTATATAAAGAATATTTGTTTAAAATTTATCCAATATTTCGCTATATCAATGGATAGCTTCTTCAGGGATTTTTTGGTTTTTTTTATATTTCAAACAAATTTTTAAAAAAAAGTAAATAATATTTAGAAGGTCGAAGAAATTAAGCTAAATAACTTATGTATTTTATTTTTAAATTGATAAATATATAATAAAGGGTGGTAAAACCATAATCCATGATGTTAATTGTGAGTCACACCTTATGGTCAAATTTTTTGTGCAACTTAAATTGACCTATCTTTGTTTCAGTATTTGACAACTTCGATTATTGAGAGGTACACAGGAAATGGGAAAATATATGTGCATGCTCCACAGTTAGTTCTTCGGCTGGCGGCTTCTTCGAAAATGAGGTCGGCCAAGCAATTATCGTGAATGGTGTTCGCTATCGCGGGATGATAACGGACTTCCTATAGCCAGAAATTGAGGAAACGGACCTAGACGATATGTGGTTTATAGGTGTGGACTAGGGATGCCAAACGGGACCAGGTTTTTTGAAACCCGGCATTCGGGATTTTTAATTAAAAAAGGGATCCCGGGACGAATCGGGATTTAATATATAAAAGCCAATTTTAAAATCCATATAATTATAATTTAATGTTTATGTATAAGAATTAAAACAAATTAATTCATGAAGAAAATTAAACTCATTACAAAATAAAACTGTTTAATGTATTTTAAAAAGATTCTTAAACAAATTAATGACGTCAGATAATTGATACCTTATTTTATCGCAAACATATGCTGCCGACGAAACCAATATTCGCATTCAACACTTCTGGGTGGTATCGGAAATAAATAACTACATATATGCTATATGACAATATTTAATTTATTTTATCTCAATTATATTTATGCAAGTATTAATCTAATAAAATAAACTTATATGTGTCAAAAGACCTTTGGTAGAACTCCCTTAAGTTGTGAACACCTTTTTGCACAACTTGCATTCTGCGTGCGCAGTTCTATTATCATCCACTTAAAAAAAAAGACCCACCATGTGATTTTGTTTTAGTGGTACATAATGCATTGCATGTAACATTTATTCACTTGTGACTTTTTTTGTAACCAGTCAAAAATTAGATTTATGGCCAGTATGATTAAATATTGAATTTTTACTAAGCCCAAAATCTCGGGATTTTTATATCAAACCCCGGGATTTGAGACTTCAATTTTTAGAATAATCCCGGGTTTTCGGTATTCGGGATTGGCATCCCTAGTGTTTACTGGTCAAACGGTTTCTTGATACCGTTACTGCTGCCCCAGCTTTAGAAAATAATCAAAATTTAAGATTAATTTCAATACCAAAGTTAAGCGATTACTTTTGACCGATACCGAGTATTTTTTTACCGATACTACTTGGTACTCGGTTGCTAAGTATCGATTACAAAAATACTTGGTACTTATATAAAAGTATCGAATATGTACTTGTATTTACTCGTATCGTTTCATCCCTAATTACACTATGCTAGTTGCAAAATTAGGCAAGCCGGCCACATGACGATTTAGCACAATTCGGGTACGCTGAATCCAATGGTGCCCACCGTTTTATAAGGTTAGCTCTTGTTTTCGAGATATACCGTTATTTTGAAAATGGAGGAGGTTGTACAACATCTATTCGCGTAACTCAAAAACGGTTCCCCAATAAAACGATTCCGCAATAAAATTTCATTTAATACTTAGTAAAAGTTTTTTTTAATAAGAGCATTCGTTTTAGAAACATAATTTTTTTGTTTGGAGAAAAAATAACTTTTTTATGAAAATGTCGAAATTTTTGTTTTTTAAAAATTCAAAACAAAATGGGAAAATGCAGCTAGGATTCGAATGCATAATTTAAGAATTTCATAAAACACAATCTGCCTGTTTAACGATTTCGAACGTCAACTTTCGCATAGAAAACTACATTTAAAACAAAAACAAATTTTCGAATATTGTTTGTTTTACATATAATTTTCTATGCGAACGTTAACGTTCGAAATCGATGAACAGGCTGAATATTTGTATGGGAGCCCCCCTAAAAAGTGGTGATAAGGGGCAAATATGTATCCAGAAAATGTTAAGGACAAAAAACTAATTGAGGTCGGCCATATATTTCATCCCACTAGGGGCAACTCCTGGGCATTTATGGGACTTTTTCTTTAACATATCTCTTGTCTGTATTGACTATTTTGTATAGAAGCACCCTTAAGGATTTTATTTATACCTAAATGAGCAAATTTATTGGAAAAACTTATACACTCTGCACACAAAAATAAAGCTTTTTCTTTTAAATTATTGCCTTAAAAGTGAAAAAACGTGGTTTAAAGAAGTTATGAAGAAAACTCAAAGAAAGACCGGCAAACCCGATTTTTGGCAAAAACCCGATGTATGTACAATACATTCGGCCTTATTGTGTTTGTCATTGTCGTATACGACTGTGTTTGTTTTTGTAATAGATTAAAGAGCTCAGACTGATTGAAAATTCCTTTAGTTTTTTATCAAAGCCCTATGCAAAAAAAAAATACTTATTGTACATAGAAGATAACATGTAGGTTTGTTCATTTAAAAATTAATATAGATCCATGATTTTTTATGCATAATCACATACATAATAGCGGTTTTAACCACTGTTGCCAACTTTTTTTGAACACTTCCCGCCAAATCGGACTTCAAAACCGCTAGAAACCGCTAAATAATTAATTTAGCGGGAATTTTCTTAAAAATACCGCCAAAACCTAAACTTTTTTAAGTTTTATATAAATTTAGATATGTGTTGCTTTTGCAAAGGTATGTATATGACTCTCAAATTACGTTTTCAACTTCCCTATCTATTTTATTCCCAAAAAAAGGTTATAGTGAAACATTCGGCTGTGCCGAATCTTTGATACCCTGCACATACAGTTAGAAAATTGCCGGAGTGGTCTTTATATGGGACATATGGTAAATTATAGGCCGATCTTCACAAAATTTAAACAGGTTATTTGGTTGTTCTTTTGAAAAATATATTGAATTAAGGCAAATATTATTTTTTTACAAAACAATAAAATATTGTAAACCCGATTATCTTATGAGTAAATTTCATTTTGCCATTTCTAATAGAACACATTCTTTAATATATCCTGCATACTCTTATTCAGTTATGGAAATGTCGTTTCGTGTAATCGTTTCACGGATATGGAATAGGGTGATACCGTATCGTGAACGAGGATTTTCTCACTCTTTACCAGAATTTGAACATATTTTCTTATCGAATTTATAAAGAGACTTAACTTTTCTTTAAAAATTATATATATATATATATTTTTTTTCATATCTGTTATTTTTTATAACTTATTCACTCACTAATGATGTTACTCATCTACTTTCATTGCGAAAGAAAGTTGTAATGACAATTTTATTAAAGTTCTTGAGTATACCCAGTATTTATCGCTGAATAATAAACACAATTTAATTTTAACCTTTTTCAACATTAATGAGTGTAGAATAAATATCATTAAATTTTTTAAATTTTTTTTATATTTTTTATATTGTTGCGATCTTATGGGCTACCTCAGTTTTGGCACAGCTTTCTTCCCGAAATTTTTTATTGCAATAGGTGTGTTTAAATCCCAATATTTTTTAGATTAAGTATTATTGTTAAGTGAAATTATTATATGAATTACATTTAGTAATTATAATTTAAGTTCTTAATTTTACTCTCGATCTCATTGTAGACTAGCCAACTAGGACCTACGGGCTTGCGGCATCCATTTTTAATAAATAAGTAAATAAATAAATAAAACCATGACTGACCAAATGTTATTAGAATAGAACACAGATTGAGAGAGTAAAGGTTTTACGCGTACTTAAGCTTTTTCCGAGAGTGGGCTTTATATGAGGCTAATGGTAAGTTATGGACCGATCATTTATAGTCATACAAATTTTTGACAGACCAAAAATTATTATAATAGCAATATTTGTTACCGTTTTAGGCGTACTATCGTAGGCTTTATATGAGGCCTATCGTTAATTATAGTCATATTTGTTCAAAATCTTATATCAATATAGGCATTCCGCCATTAGTTATGCTAGTTTTTATAATCAAATGCGATGCGAAAGAAAATTGGTATTCTGTTAGACTTTCGCAATCGCATTCGCAATTTATTTCAAATCGTGGCAACGCTGCTCAAATATACGTTAGTGTCAATAAACGTCAAATTAAAAATAAATAAATTGTTTGTGTATGGCTGTGAAAATTGTTTAAAAAATATATTTATGACATTTTGTAATAAAAAAAAAAAATAATAAAAATGGATTTTGTGGCACTGTGGTTCGACGACGAAGAAAATTAAAATGTTTTGTGTGTACTTTAAAATCGGCTTAAACCTATTAAAATTAAAGTTGAAGTCAAAAATTTTTTTAACTGGTTTATATATTTCATACTTTTTCCTTCCTGCAGCTTCTCTAATAGGTGGTCCATTGATATTTAGTTCTTCAGTTAACGTTTGCCACAAAGTATTTGCCGACTGACGTGCAATTGGTGCTTATTCATAAATTCTATCATTATTTCAAATTGACGCGGTTTGGTGGTCTTATTGCTTGCTTCCCTGAATTAAATAATAAATATATGATGAATAAATAAATAAAATATTATCTTTCATAACATGTTTGTACTTTACGAATGCTATTTTGTTGTCGAATAAATTTTGCGAATTTGACATTTGTTTTCGCAATGCAGAATACCGACTTGTCACCTTTTCGCATTTGAAATGCGATTAAAAAACCTTTGCGAATATCGCAATACAGAATAACAATTGTTCGCATTTATGCATTTTCGCATCGCATTGATTTTCGCACCGCATTGATTTTCGCATCGCAATTCAGAATAAGCCTCCTGGATTTCAATCCCAAACTGCTTAGGAACACTAGAAACAAATTGATACCAATATTTATTCTTTTTTTCAACTAAAGGACATGGCTAAATTGACTTAAAATTACTCAAGGACCCAGAATATACATATGTACTTTATGGGGTCTTAGATGAATATTAAACAGTTTCACCCTGTAGAATACCCTTATCACAACTAGTTGTAGTGGAGGATAAACCAATTCCTTTATAAAAACGCAAAAAAGTTTTGTTTGTTTTAAAATTTTAAGCAAGCTTAATCATTTGAACTTTGACCTCAAAGGGGCAGGGGTAAAAGTTATCCGATTTGGCTGAAAATTTTTCCACATCAGTTTTAGACCATGTGGCACAATATTCCGCCCGGGAGATGTTGAAAATCCAAAGTTAAATTTAGCTGCCACCCTAGTAATCATGCTCTTAAATAGGGCCAAAAACTGAATTTTTCCAGTTTTTTACCCCAATTTAGAACAAAAATGCGATGTCGAAAAAAATTTAAAAAACCTGGTATTAAGAGCAACAAAAAATCTTTAATGTGTGCTTATCAAAACTAAAAAAAAAATTTTTTTGAAAATTTTTTAGAGTAAGCCCCTAACAAGCCTCAAATTTTTTTTTCAGAGTCACTTTTGAAACTGAAAATCTTGTCCGATCGAAATGAAATTTTTTGTTGTTAATAATCTTATAAAGCTTATTAATATTAAAAAAAAAAATCGAAAAAAAAATTTTTTGCTTGTATGGAAATTTTTTTTTTATCATTTGAACTTTGACCTCAAAGGGGCAGGGGTAAAAGTTATCCGATTTGGCTGAAATTTTTTCCACATCAGTTTTAGACCATGTGGCACAATATTCCGCCCGGGAGATGTTGAAAATCCAAAGTTGAAATTTAGCTGCCACCCTAACCTACATACAATTGAGGCTATCAGCGCAGAAGTGGTGTAACACCAGACTACTTATTATGAGACAATGACTAGTTAACACTACTCTTGCACTATAGTACTTGGTTGTAACGGCCCGTGCAAAAACTATGTTTCTAGCGCCATCTGTTGGCTTTTGCACTGTAAAGAACAGTGCAAAGAACATATATTTCACTGGAACCGTAACCAAATTAAATTTTGGGTTACACCACTTCTGCACTGCCTCAATTGTTATTATTATATTATTATGAACCCCAATAGAATTTTTTCTCCGTCTGGTTACTTCTCAACGTCAACCACACAAATAAATTGGTTAAAATATAAAAAAATTATTCAGTACCCATGCCCAGAAAATATTCCGCTTAGTACACCGGAGTATGTGCATCTCTCTATTGCTAATTTTGAAAGTTATCTTAAACTAGCTGTTCAACATTTAATCATAACCCCCAAAAAAATCAAAAATAATAAAACATATTTTTTCAATAACTGTATGCTCGATATGAAGATATTTTTCTTGTAGAGGGAAAGGATATAGGTAACAGTGCTCGTGTGAGACTTCTTTTGCGATAAAAAAATACCATTGCATATGGACAATATACAGCTTATATTCTGCCAAGGAAACAGTTAAAATAAAAGAGATTTACGGCTCAAAAGAATCTATTTTCAGTTATAAATGTTTACAAATTGTCAAGATGCCTCAAGATTTAAGTACTTATGGAGCTCGTGTTAACAGGATATGTGAATATTTTAAATTATCGGAAATGAATTCGGATAAATTTAAATGTTTAGTGTTTGTTTGTGGTCTACAATCTCATACAGACTCGGAAGTTCGAATGATATCGAGCCCTTATAGCAAAAATGATGTAACCAATAAAAATAAAATTTTACAGGAGGTTTTTTTAAATATTTTTGCTTCAAGTCTAGGGTTTCGTTTGAAATTGCTTTTGCTCTTATTTCGTAACGGTACTCCCGGTACTGCAAATTATCAAAAATTATCGATTTTCATCAAAAAACAAAAATCTAAAATGTTGTTGGTTACATCATATTTGCTATTAGGGCTCGATACGTCTTTCAAATCTAGAAGATGATCCTAACCGAAATGTAAACAAACTTATCTCTAACCTAGCATTTACACTTGGCACTGCCAGTTCGAAAAACTCAATACACCAGCGGTCATCACAAAGAGAAACAGTTAAAAATGTGTATGTAGTGGTGAGAGCAAAGAGAGGAAAATAAATTTACTCGTTTGAGACCAGGGTTGTCAGATGTGGCGATTTCTCGCCAAACGTGGCGATTTTCAAACTTGTTTGGCGACCTAGTTTTTGATTTGGCGACATGGCGATTTTTTGGCGATTTAACAAAAAAGTTGGCGATTTTGTTGGCTATTTTTGATGAGCTATGCATTTGTTTTGAAAATCGTTAAATTCAATACTGAGAAATAATATTAATTTTATTATACTTATATTATTTTTATGTATGAAGTTTGAGGCATTCATATGTATGGTCAGTAGAGCGACTCACCAAAAAAAGTGCTCGATGTACCCTCCTAAAAATGAACCTTGGACTTTTTTAAGATTTCATTTTAAATATTTCGGCTCCAGGGTTGACCTCTCGTGAGCTGGACCAGTTTGAAAAAGGGTCTATTTTTGCATGTTTTGCTACTTTAAGAATTTGTGTCCTTACCAACATATAGAAGTTGGGTATCGTAAGAAAGGTTTTTTAAGGCGCGTCCAACTGTATATAAAATTTGTCCAAGGACGATCATCCATGTCCTTTTTTTAAGGATTTTCTGTAAAAAAAAAACGGTTTTTGAATTTTTTGTTCGGGTTTGTTTGTAATAAAAGTGCCAAATTAACATATTTTAATCTTTAGTCGATTTAATTAAATACGTGTCTCAGCTTTTTTTGAAATTCGTGCTAGTTCGCGTTTTGACAAAAATGCAATGGGGTGGTAACCCTTTGTTTTAAATAGGGCAATATGGGTATCAAGTTTTATCTTTTGCCAAGTATATCATCTTTGTATGTAAATAATTTAGATTTGTGCAAATTAGATGCATTTTACACGGTGCTCCGGAATATATATAAATGCGATTTTGTAGTAACTCTAATATGATAACGGATTTAGTTTCTAGATCATGTATGGATGAAAATAGGACTAAAGAAAGAAAAAAAGAAATGATCCACGACCCGAATTTTTTTTTAATTTGCGGAAAAAATATGCCGCCAAAAAGTCGTGGATCATTTCTTTTTTCTTTCTTTAGTCCTATTTTCATCCATACATGATCTAGAAACTAAATCCGTTATCATATTAGAGTTACTACAAAATCGCATTTATATACATATATTCCGGAGCACCGTGTAAAATGCATCTAATTTGCACAAATCTAAATTATTTACATACAAAGATGATATACTTGGCAAAAGATAAAACTTGATACCCATATTGCCCTATTTAAAACAAAGGGTTACCACCCCATTGCATTTTTGTCAAAACGCGAACTAGCACGAATTTCAAAAAAAGCTGAGACACGTATTTAATTAAATCGACTAAAGATTAAAATATGTTAATTTGGCACTTTTATTACAAACAACCCCGAACAAAAAATTCAAAAACCGTTTTTTTTTACAGAAAATCCTTAAAAAAAGGACATGGATGATCGTCCTTGGACAAATTTTATATACAGTTGGACGCGCCTTAAAAAAACCTTTCTTACGATACCCAACTTCTATATGTTGGTAAGGACACAGATTCTTAAAGTAGCAAAACATGCAAAAATAGACCCTTTTTCAAACTGGTCCAGCTCACGAGAGGTCAACCCTGGAACCGAAATATTTAAAATGTCATCTTAAAAATGTCCAAGGTTCATTTTTAGGAGGGTACATCGAGTACGAATTTTGCTTCCATACAACTTGAGTCGCTCTAATGGTCAGTATTTGAAAGTTCAAATGGCTGATGAAGATAATGAATATCTTCGAGAAAATAGTTTTTCATATTTAAAAGTGCTCTTGAAAGAATCAATAAATACAAATTAATATAAATATATTTAAAGTCTATGAACATTTTTTCATTATATGTATGTGGCAATTTTTTATCCCAGATACAATACGTTGTTGTCAGTGATATTTTAAAGATGTTTATGAACTCTTACATACATTTGGACATTTTTGAAACCCAATGAAAAAATTAGCGTTGGTTAATTGCAAAGATAAATAATTTTATGCCAAAACTTTAAAGCTGCAACGAAACGGCAGGTACGTACAATTTCAAGGAACTTACTTTGACTGTTCTTTATACGTTCTTTATATTATTTTAAGTAATGCCTGTGTTTAAGCTATGAACTCCACTACAACTCGCCTTTGAAGTAGAATGCAATACGAACTTCAAGACGCGTTGTTACGAGTTATAAGTTGCACTTCTTTTGTACCATCGTTGAATAAATGAAAAACCCTTACAATGTATTCCAAAAAAGAAGACAAATAGGTAGCTTTGCCGTATTTGTATTTGTTTAATACTAGCCGCAAAAAAACTTTCTTTGTAGTAAACATCGTACAATTTTTGTGTTCACTAGCTATTTTTACTTTTTTCTAAATAAAAATTAAGCAAAATATATACCATGGCGACTTTTTTGAATTTTTGGCGTATTTTAGCGATACGGAACAAATTATTATTTTTAGAATTTATAAAGAATATTTTTAATAAATTAAAAAATATGTATTTTACTGCCAAAAACTTGAAAATAAAGGCTTTGGCGATTTTTGACATTGAATTTGGCGAAAAAGGTCAAAATCAATCTGACAACCCTGTTTGAGACATTAACTATGTGTTTTGTTCTTGTTTTTTGAAATTATGGCTTTTTACAATTGTTTCATAGCGTGGTGATCCTTGCAATACACTCACACTTTTTTACTAATACATTCACATTTTTCGCAATAGCAGCACCAGTGGCAGCAAAAATTGCATGCGAGTGGAAATTTGGCACTTGCATGCCACTAAATGTCAAAACGATAAGCAATGTTACCCTGTTAAAAATTTAATTCACATTTACTGGATTGTTGTCAAATTGTTATTGAAGTTATAACTTAACAAAGAATTATTATGATTCATTTTTTTAAAACGCGCATAAATGAAAGCAAGTTTGTTAATAATAGAGCATAAATATCGTTAAAATAATGTAAATATAAATAAATGAAAATATTTTCCCAAAAATTTGCAATGATGATTAACTCGGTAACTCTTTTTTGTTTTCTGGTACTTTTTTTTTTAATTTGAGAAGTAAACAAAATTGCTCAAGTTGACGCGTCTACGACATTTTGAAAATAAACTCGCAGTGGCATGTGTAATCACAAAAGTTATTGGCATGAGATTCGACTATTTCGAACAAATTTTCTTTGATAATATGTATACAACAGTGGCATGCCATTACTTGCATGTGTAAAGGCAGGGTAATGCTCAACTGTTACAGTATTATTCGGATATAAAAACATCTCATATAAGAACAAAACGCTTATAAGAAACATTTTCAAAAACACCATGTCTTTTTTGCGATTTTTCTAACAAAAAAGGTTTCATACAAGAAAAACGCTTATAAGAAAAAAACTGATAAAAGAACATTTTTCTTAAACACCAAAATCACAAAATGTGTAGAAAAAGAATTAATATAAGAAACTTCCAACGGCAACACAGAATTTATGTAGTTTGCATGGACAACTCTGTTTTCTGACAGTTTTACAACAAGAACAAAGTTTTTTTTTTTTTACTTTTAATCTGGAGGTCCACAGTGTGGACTCCACACCACGCGTTACTCGCTTTTTCGCAGCTGTCAAAAAAGTAGAATCTGTGTAGTTATACGTAGTAAGTTACATGCACAAAAGCGTAGATGCCTTGAGGCGAAAAGTAGGTTTACTTTCTACTTTTGTAAGCGTCACAAGCAGCGTTCGGACAAATCAGCTGATTTTGACAAATTAAATTTTATTTTTATTTGTGCTGCTGCTGCATAAAAAGCGTTGCATGTAACTTGAAACGTAGAACGCAAGTAAGGTTATAAAAGCATGCGCTGCGTGGAGGCGAAAACGCGTGTTAAGGACCTCAAGCTATAGTTTTAGATGAGCGAGCTGGTACTCATGAGAAGCTTTGTGTTTTTTGTCAATAAAAACAAAAGTTAAAATTTTAAAAAGCGTTTTTTTTTATATGAAGTTTGACGTTTGACCCTATGTAACAAAAAAAGAGACAGAAACCCAAAATATAAAAGTCTTATGGCCATAGCTACTTATATAAGAAATAAGTTTCTTATATAAAATAGTTGTATATAAGAAAGAAACGCTTATAAGAAACTTTTTTCCTGGATTTTTTAAGTTTCTTATATCCGATAAATACTGTATAAAATTTAAAACATGATACAGCGAAGGTAAAAGTTAACTCACAGTCATTTATAAACGCTATAAGGTCCAACATAATTAAACATGACGATCTCTAAGTTAAGCAAATACCAAAATTACCATGTTGGAACTGTGGTGCCATGCACTATTCCAAAGCCCAAATGTACACAATGCCAAAATATGGGACATAAGAAAGGTTACTGCAAAAGTCAGCAATCAAAAGACAAGTTTCATCAAAGAAATAAAAAGAAGAATAAGACTTCAAAATATCAAAGTGCAAAATTCCATTTTGTTCAAGTCAACCGGATTTTGTATGCAGCAAGAAGAAAATTTGTAACTGTCAAGATACAAATGTTTTCATCAACTTCAGCAAGTTTCGATATAGAAATGCAGATCGATATCGCATCAGATGTGTCGATTATTGGTAAAGTTTTATGGGCAAGCCAGGTGAAAGACTATCAAATCGATTTGTTACAAGTGCTTCCAAGGATCAAATCAAACTCATTGCCGAGTTTCCATGTCAAGTTCGGCTACAAGCTGATGAAAAACATTATAATTTATTAGTTGTAGGCATTAATATTCTCTCAATTTTTGGTTCATATTCACTTGAAATGTTTGGTTTATGGGGTAAGCCTTAAAACAGTATTTGTTCCCAAATAAAGAAGGAAGAACTCAATTTGTCAGTTCTGAATAATTCAAAACTGAATATGCAGACATTTTTCAAGATTATCCAACAAAATGTTCTAAAACTCAAGTTAACTCCATCATGAACCAAACTTAAAACTAATTTTTCGTGCTAAGACACCAGTAGCTTATGCTATGCTTTCATTAATAGAAGAAGAGTTACAGACACTACAAAAATTAGATGTAATCACACTAGTTGACTACTCTGAATAGTCAGCACCCATTGTTGCAGTCAAGAAACCCAATAGTAAAGTTCGCATTTGTGGGGCCTATTAATCAGAGCTTAATGATATTCTAGAACAGTGAAGGGCACTTTTGCAAATCCTATGTACGCGTGCATATGAAAAAAATGCTGCTTGTGTGACGTCGACACATGCACACTATAAACTTCTTCGTGTGGTCTCTGACAATGTACGTTCGGCTGTTGCTTTGTTGTCATTTCGTCCAAGTAATTTAAATCAGTTGCAGACGCAGAGCAGATCAGCTACCTTCACTGGTCTAGAAGCACATATGTATTTGTTACAACGACCTGAAGATTTATATGCCATAGTAGAAAACAGCTGCTTGTTTACGAATAGAATATTGATCTGTCGGATGCATACTTGGGGTGCGAACAGAGTGGCCGCTTGTTGCCGAGTCGAGCCAACTGACGCTTATTGCGAGAACTTGTTCATGCGAGAAACCAATTTGAGTGCGCATAGTGGATGATGAATCAGCCCTGATATTTCATATATTATTTGTGTTTTATAAAATTAGAACTCTTACTAATTCGAATCCTTCGGAAATTATAACCAAAACTGGAAAGTCGTTTGTATGAGTGTTTTTTTTGTGTATTTTCTTAACGAAGATGCACTTTTATGATACTTTTTATTAAAAAAAAACCTTTGGAAATTAGAATTATTTGAAAATAAAAACTACCCCAGGAACAAAATGGTTCTAATTTACGAGCGTCTACTGTAATTGAGGCCCTATGCTCCTTATAGGATCGATTGGCCCATATATATATTTGAGTTTTGTTTTGTTGGAAAAAAAAACTATTTCGAACAAATTTTCTTTGATAATATGTATACAACAGTGGCATGCCATTACTTGCATGTGTAAAGGCAGGGTAATGCTCAACTGTTATAAAATTTAAAACATGATACAGCGAAGGTAAAAGTTAACTCACAGTTATCTATAAACGCTATAAGGTCCAACATAATTAAACATGACGATCTCTAAGTTAAGCAAATACCAAAATTACCATGTTGGAACTGTGGTGCCATGCACTATTCCAAAGCCCAAATGTACACAATGCCAAAATATGGGACATAAGAAAGGTTACTGCAAAAGTCAGCAATCAAAAGACAAGTTTCATCAAAGAAATAAAAAGAAGAATAAGACTTCAAAATATCAAAGTGCAAAATTCCATGTTGTTCAAGTCAACCGGATTTTGTATGCAGCAAGAAGAAAATTTGTAACTGTCAAGATACAAATGTTTTCACCAACTTCAGCAAGTTTCGATATAGAAATGCAGATCGATATCGCATCAGATGTGTCGATTATTGGTAAAGTTTTATGGGCAAGCCAGGTGAAAGACTATCAAATCGATTTGTTACAAGTGCTTTAAAGGATCAAATCAAACTGCCATGTCAAGTTCGGCTACAAGCTGATGAAAAACATTATAATTTATTAGTTGTAGGCATTGTATTCTCTCAATTTTTGGTTCATATTCACTTGAAATGTTTGGTTTATGGGGTAAGCCTTAAAACAGTATTTGTTCCCAAATAAAGAAGGAAGAACTCAATTTGTCAGTTCTGAATAATTCAAAACTGAATATGCAGACATTTTTCAAGATTATCCAACAAAATGTTCTAAAACTCAAGTTCAACTCCATCATGAACCAAACTTAAAACTAATTTTTCGTGCTAAGACACCAGTAGCTTATGCTATGCTTTCATTAATAGAAGAAGAGTTACAGACACTACAAAAATTAGATGTAATCACACTAGTTGACTACTCTGAATAGGCAGCACCCATTGTTGCAGTCAAGAAACCCAATAGTAAAGTTCGCATTTGTGGGGCCTATTAATCAGAGCTTAATGATATTCTAGAACAGTGAAGGGCACTTTTGCAAATCCTATGTACGCGTGCATAGGAAAAAAATGCTGCTTGTGTGACGTCGACACATGCACACTATAAACTTCTTCGTGTGGTCTCTGACAATGTACGTTCGGCTGTTGCTTTGTTGTCATTTCGTCCAAGTAATTTAAATCAGTTGCAGACGCAGAGCAGATCAGCTACCTTCACTGGTCTAGAAGCACATATGTATTTGTTACAACGACCTGAAGATTTATATGCCAAAGTAGAAAACAGCTGCTTGTTTACGAATAGAATATTAATCTGTCGGATGCATACTTGGGGTGCGAACAGAGTGGCCGCTTGTTGCCGAGTCGAGCCAACTGACGCTTATTGCGAGAACTTGTTCATGCGAGAAACCAATTTGAGTGCGCATAGTGGATGAGAGAATCAGCCCTGATATTTCATATATTATTTGTGTTTTATAAAATTAGAACTCTTACTAATTCGAATCCTTCGGAAATTATAACCAAAACTGGAAAGTCGTTTGTATGAGTGTTTTTTTTTTTTGTGTATTTTCTTAACGAAGATGCACTTTTATGATACTTTTTATTAAAAAAAAACCATTGGAAATTAGAATTATTTGAAAATAAAAACTACCCCAGGAACAAAATGGTTCTAATTTACGAGCGTCTACTGTAATTGAGGCCCTATGCTCCTTATAGGATCGATTGGCCCATATATATATTTGAGTTTTGTTTTGTTGAAAAAAAAAACTGAGATTGAGTTTTAAAATTTTACTAATTAACGCATTTCTTCAATTATTCTTGAAATTTTTTCATTTTTATTTTCTTTTTTATCTTTATTATTTATTTAATTTTTTGGTTGAATCAAGGCCCATTGATAGATGGGCCTTGGGTTGAATGTTTTATTTACTTTTTCTTAAATTTTTGTTTTTAATTTATTTTAATGTTTTCCAAACAAGTTGAAATCATAACAACATAACATAAACAATGTTTTCGGCGCTGAAATATACTTTGGAATTGTTTTCTAGCATTCAATCAGCTTTACGCTCTGACCAGATCGGCGCACACTATCACTTTTATAGCACCAGTTATCTCGCATTGGTTCACGCAATAAGCGTCAGTCGGCTCGGCAACAAGAGGCCACTCTGTTCGCACCCTTACAAACTAAAGTATAACCGGAATCAGCCAAATATCTCACTATCAATACACACAATGGTTTATATACATTCAATCGTCTAGCTCCAGGTTAAAAGTGTTCCATGTGCTTTCCAACAGTTAATGGACACTATGTTAATGGGATTAGATGACCCAGCAGCCTATAATGATGGCATAAACATTGTTGTATAATTAATCCAAGTTAAGATCATTTCTTGGATCAATTACCTAATTTGAGAAAACCTTCTGATCGCCTCAATCAAGAAAACACGAAATATGAGTGGTCTACAGAATGCCAAGAAGCGTTTGAAAAAATAAGGAAAATCTTAAATTCAAATATACTTTTATCTCACTATAATCCTGATCTACCAATAAAAATTGGAGCTGATGCCTTTCGAAAGGGCATTGGAGCATACATACATTTGACATATTTTTCCTGACAAGCCCAAAAAAAGTTAATGAACATGCTTCAAGTACTCTAACTTCTACGGAGAAGAATTATTCGCAAATATAAAAAGAAGCATTATTTTACAGGGACATAACAGTTATAACCAATATTTGAAAAAATCCTGAAATAATAATTTATCACGAATTTTTAAAACTTGCTCTCTGAATAATTATTACAAAAAACCAATATTTTTTTTTGGTATTTGATAACCGTTATAGTTTGTTTTTGTTTTTTTTTGGGCTTTCATAACCATTACAAAGGATTTTAATTTTTTTTGGTCTTCCGTAACCATTACAAAAGACTTTTATTTTTTTTGGTCTTCTAAAACCATTATAAAAGATTTTAATTTTTTTTGGTCTTCCGTAACCATTACAGAAGATTTTTATTTTTTTCGGTCTTCCATATCGAATTTCACACTAGTTTTATGAAAATATTATTTGGAGTTTGCGAACTGTAGCGTGGTTATAGAAGACAGAAAAAATAAAATTTTTTTTATAATGGTTAAAGAAGACCCATAAGAATAAAATTCTTTCATAATGGTTACCAAAGACCAAACAAATTAATAATCTTTCATAACGGTTATCAAAGACCAAAAAAAATAATAATCTTTCATAACGGTTATCAAAGACCAAAAAAAATAATATATCTTTTATAATGTTAATGGCAGACCTATAATTTTCTGGGTAATTTATAATTATTATTACAAGACCAATTTTTTTCAGTTATTTTTTCCATAACCTATTGGCTATTTAAAAAATATTAACAGTTATTTCGGGTCCCTGTTATTTTATATATGCTTTAAAAAAGTTTCACAAGTTTAAACCAAGCTTGCATCACTGATAATATTTTTATAGTTTGTTTTATTTTGTGTTTTTTATATGCATAGCCGATACGTATGTATGAAAAGCACATATTAGTTTTACAACGAAGGCTAATTGCGGTAAAAATAGAATAAAAAATAAGGTGGAAGTTAAAAAAATTTCAATTTAAACTCGTTCTTTCCTGTCTATTATGCTACAACATTGTTTTAACCAAATGTACGAGTGTAAATAAATTTCCATAACTTTTAAACTAATAGAAGTCTCATAATAAAACTTTTACAATATGATAAGGACACTAAAGGCCAATTAAGATTAAAAAAATAAAAATAAATTAGAACTAAGTTAGAAAAATTTTGATTTAAATTGGTCATTTCTGGTTTTACAGATAAAATTTTTTTTCAAATAGTTGTTTTTATGTAAAGATCAATCGATTTTTAATAAGAATCACCTAAAATTTATTTTTTTTTATTAGTTTTTAGTTTGAAATAATAATTAAAAAAAAATTTTTTCGACAAATAAACATCATAAAAGCAAATATTTCGCACACTTATTTATATCGAGCCCTAACCGCGAAAATAACGTATGCGGCATCATTTTCAAGTTTCGATTTTTTAATAAATGACTTTATTGGCAATACTTGCATCATCTCCTAAAATGTCGTGGTCACATAAGGTTCCGAAACGATTTTATAGCAAGAACAATTTTATCGTAAGCGACAAATTTCATAAAAATTTTTATTATATAAAATAAAAAAAACTCTCTTCTGTAAAATTTGATTTTTTGCGCTTACGTTATTTTCGCAGTTAGGGCTCGATATCTACTAGAACTATAGTTATGCCAAATATAAAGGAAACAAAATATTTTTTTTAGATTGTCCCCTTCACATATACTACATATTTGTTGATTTTTTTTATGCGATTTTGTTTTGATTTTTTAATTAAAATTTGAATTTATGCGGTGTTTCAGAATTTTGGAACGAATCATTACTTTTTATATAAAGCTAGAGTACCGTTTTATGCGATTTCAATTTATGCGATTTTTTTTGGAACGCATCTATCGCATAAAACGAGAACTGAGTGTAATTTACTTTGTAAACTAGACTTTATTTGTACTAAAGGATGCTGTACAAATCGTTGAAATTTGGCAAAAGGTTAAATTATTTAACTGACTTATTTATTTACTATACCTACACCACAATTGTGTACCTACTATCAAACCAATTTTAATGAAATTTAAAACATAGATATGGGCAAATCCTGCGCGAAGAACGCTACATTCGCACGGGTTTTCTGATTGATATATAAACATTTGTTGGTCCTTCAAAAGAGATAGCTTCAACTTATATATAGTATTAAGTGACATTAATATGTACTTATGAATGGCATATGTATATCATAATTTCTTAGCAAGTCTTTCAGGGGTGAGCTGGAAATCGGAAACGCAAAACGCAAGAATTTTAAACGTCGCACAGTGCTTTGGCCCATAGACATAAATCAAAAAAAAAAAAAAAAAAAATCTTATATTGTACTTAAAAATGTACAGATCGATAGATAACAAAATAATTAAAATGAATTTTGAAGAATTTTTAAGATTTAACTCTTTTTGGCGGCGCTAGAGGGCGCCAAAGTTTGAGAATTTATAGTAAAAATGGCCAAACAACTACTTGAGTTTTACATGCTTTAGGAAAACTGTTGTTTTTTAAAGCACGAGATTGAAATTTTTTTCTGTAGTAGTTTACTATATTTAGAACTAACTGTAAAAAACCCTTTGAGGCGCACGCCTCACAACGCACGCTACAGTTTTTCCAGTAGTATATTATTACATTATATTTTAACAAAACAAATTATATTTTTATGAATTGCATTTCTTCAACTAATTTCTTAACTAATGAATATCAACTTTTTTTTAACGAAATTAATATTTTCATAAGTCTGCTGTAAATGCAATTTTAAGCTCAAAAATAACCTATAATAATGTTAAATTCACGTACATATATCTAATGTTAACATTAAGAGATCAGCAGAAAATATCAAACCGATTTTAATGAAATTAAAAACATAGATAGATCCATATATGTATGGACACATAAATAATGCTATTCAAAAAATAAGACATCGAGGGGAGGTAGGGGGGCAATTTCTGCCTCTCAGATTTTAATGAAATTTATAACATAGATTGATAACTATTCATATCGCCATACACTTTCGAAATTTTGTTTTTAAATATTGTGGTGTAGGGTTTTATATCGCTCCTTTATTGCAACATAGTCATATCTCAAAAAATCAAACATTTTAAGTTACTTAAGCAAATGTGTTCCTTTATACTAGGGAATGGTAAATGGATTCCAAAATTGATTTTCGATTTTTCGATCGACTTTTTTTATTTCGGTTTTTGAAATCGATTAATCGAACCTCAAAATCGTTTAAGATTAATTTGCAAACTCATACTTTATATCACAAAGGGGGATACACTAGCATTTTTTTGGCAAACAACTAGAGAAATTGAACTGAGAATTTTACAGTGGGTAGATATGACTACTTTTTATAAATTTCCTGTAAAAAGTGAAAATCTGTAAATTTTAAGATGGCCTTTAGAGGAACAAGTGCATGTTCATTTCCATTCAATCAGGCCTGTCACATAAATTAATTCCAATTAAAATCACTTCCACGATTTCGTATCTTGCTTCACATAAAAAGAAATCACTTATGATCGGAATTGATTTCCGTGACAAGTCTGAATGTATGGTTAGTATTTCAAAGGGTTATGACAATAGTTCCTTATCGAAGGCGACTGTTTCTTTGCTATTACTTTACTATTAAGTTAGTTTTAGAAAACAGACGTTTGCATGTCATTGATGTCAGAAAGATGCAGAGGTATTTCCTTGTTATTTCGTATTTGATAGGATAAATTACATACTTTTTATTTTTTCACACTGCTTATAACTAGATTTAAATATCGCTCATACACTGGTCTGTTTGAATATTAGCGTATTTCCACAGGAATGCCATGGCTTAATTTACCTGTTGTGTTTCATAATATGTAGATTTTCACAAAGCTGACTTTCAGTGTTTGGTTCGGCACGATATGTTTACGTAAAACTTCAACTTCAGACTTCGAAAACTGCATAAGCATACCTACAGACGTATGTAAGCACAAAAAAAAAGTTTTTTTGTGCATGCTCACAATTTATCGATTTAATTAAAATTAAAAAGAAAAATTGCCAAAAGTTTTGATAAAAACAAAAAAATTGATTTTAAAAGCCCAATAATCGATTTGATTATAAAATCGCATACGTAATTTCGATTGCAAAAAATCGATTTTTTTTGCCACAAGATCAATTTTCGATTGGAATGGAAATCGATTTACCATTCCATACTTTATACCTTCTTTATATGTAAAATCAGTATTATATCTCAAATTGAACCGAAATTATAGCAAAATATATTTTATTAAATCTGTATATTAATGTACATTTTGATAACTTTCATCGCATTTTAAGTTTTTTTGAGATATGACTATGTTGCAATAAAGGACCGATAAAGTCGGGTTTGACCGACTATAATTTCTTACTTGTATATATTTATATTGCAGTTTTTATTATATTGCATACATTCCACTAAAAATAATCAAATTATCTCCCAAAATTGCGACCTGGGCCCTGTTTCTCAGAACAACAAATTACAAATCTACAAGTAAAAACTTTAAAAAGGCAATAATTTTACTTGTAGATTTGTAACTTTTAGTTTTGAGAAACAAGGCCCTGCACTTTGCTCACAAACTTTACATAGACAGCCAGTAAGTCAGAGGGACATTACCTAAGAGACGATTAATGTCCAATATTTTAAGGTGTTATAAACATCAAATGCATAATTCCCTTTCGACTATTGTGGTGTGGGTATAAAAAAAACATACAATTCAGTTATATTTACCTTTTATCAAAATTATTTACATCGAAATAAGTAGGTATAAACTGAAAAACAAAAGAAAATGAATGTAATAAATTATTTAAATTATGCATATTAAAAAATAATCATACCTTTTTCTTATTCAGCAATATGGATGAAAATGTTATAGCAAAAATAGAAAGCTACTAGATTTTTTAGGGCCGGTTTACAATTCTAAAACTGAACTCCAATGAGTCCATAAATCAGAATTGTGATAGATGCTATGTTGTTTCAGCGATATTTTGACCTGGTATCGCATTTGGTTATCGTTTAATCTATCAGCACAGATAAGACGGAGATTCGTTCGAATGGCTTGTTGCCTTTTTTATTGATAGAAACCCCTTTGAAACTTTCAGAATTGATATCTTTAATAAAACTACGAGCGGTGAGGCGGCGACTTCTTATAACAAAAAGCAAAAAAGACTTCTTTAGTGCATATACGCAACGAGAGCCTACAACCACATACACAATGTTTAAGACGAAATTTTGCAAAAACTTTCAAAAAAAATTACAATTTTGCAAAAATTCCAAAAAAAAATTGACACTAAGCAACTGGTAATTTTAAATATTTTATACATACATACATAGGTATGTAGATACAATTTTTTTTAACTTTTGCAATTTTTAATGTTTGATAATTTTTTTTTTTCATTAATTTGAATTTTTGACTTTTTTTGGTAATTACAAATGTACTTTATATTTTTGCAATCATTTTATTTCCTTTACAATTAATATGGATTTTAATTTTTTCGTAACACTAAATTTCTTTGTTTTTTTTAAACCACGAATTTTCTTTGAATTATTTTCTTATTCGCAGATTTGCGTGATTCTTCTTATTCTGATAATTATTGGAGAATCTCAGATTAAGTTGTTCTGATTGATATTGTTAATGCTTCTTTGTTAATTGTTTTTATTTTTGTAGCATTTTTTTCAATTTTATTTAGATAATTTTTTTTTCTTGTTAAACGATTTTTTAAAGAATATCTTCCCATTGAAAAAAACTTTTTCATCCGTTCAATTCTTGTAAATTATTTAATTCTTTAAATTTATCTGCATTTCTTACATTCTTGTATTATTCGTGTGCGACAATTTCATGACGTTAACGAAAAAAAAACGTAAGTAATTATGTATCTTTATACGTTGTTCGAAGCAACGTTGCCATTTCTGCTCTTTTTTGGAATTTTGTACAGCGCTGCCATTGAAAATTTTCAAAAAGTGGAAACAAAGCAATCAATTTTTTCATGCGCAAACCAAATAGGATTTATACTAAACAAGGAATTTTGACAGTTTATTAAGGGGCTTTTTCCGAACGCCTAAAGTTTCATTGAAAGCAAAAACAAATTCAAAATAATTTTATAATTTTGTTGTTGATTCTTACAGAAATTCACATTGAATTTTTAAATTTCAAACACTTCATATATTGTGGCGTTGAAAATTTTGAGACAAAATATGAATTTCTATAGAAAGCAACAATAAAATATTTTTGAATTTGTTTTTGAACAAGGCCCTAAATATATTAAAATGAAAAGTTCTTTTAAATAATAAATAGAATGTGGGAATTATTCTTTCTTTTTTTATTACTTATTTAATGTGCGTTTAATACAATCCAAGTAATTGAAAGTGTAGTAAAATTTATGTGAACACACAACAGACTACATATATAAATTGACCACTAGATTGAGGGTACAGCAAGCAACCCCATCAAAGTAAACGTAAGTGTTCGTCAAGGCTGTGTTTTGTCTCCACTACTGTTTAACATAGTACTTGACGTAGTTATGAACCATTGCATGAATATGCATCATGGAATTTCGTGGGGCCTTCATGATAGGTTAGAAGATATTGATTATGCAGATGACGTCTGTATTTTATCCCACCACTCTTCTAGCATGCAATCTAAGATTCAAACCTTTGATACACGTGCAGCCAAAGCGGGATTACAAATTAATATCAACAAAACCAAATCAATGCGCATAAATTCTTCATGCAACGAGAACTTTCAGCTTTCGGGCCAACCCATTGACGATGTTGAAATCTTTTGTTACCTGGGGAGTATAATTTCAAAAACAGGGGGCAGCAAAGAAGATATACAGAATAGACTGTGTAAGGCAAAGCAAGCACGCTTAATAAATTCTGGAGATCTGAAAATATCTCAACTCACACCAAAATCAAGGTTTTTAATAGCAATGTAAAATCTGTGCTTCTGTATGGTTGTGAAACTTGGAATATTTCGGGCCGTGAAATGAGTAAAATGCAAGCTTTTGAAAACCGCTGCCTCAGGCGTATTGAAAGGATATTCTGGCCTGCCACGATATAAAATCTGGAGTTGTGGAACTTAACCCATCAGTTCCTTTAAGTACCAGTATCCGATTGCGTAAATTTAATTGGCTAGGACACACAATGAGAAAACCAGCACATGATTAAACTCGAAAGTCTGTAGAATATAGCCCCCAAGGATCCAGGAGACCTGGTAGACCAGCGAATACTTGGTGACGACAAATTGAGAACGAGTTGCATGAGCATGTCGTGTCCTGGAGTGAGATGAAAACCATGTCCACTGATAGAATACAATGGAAAACATTTGTTGCGGCCCTATGTTCCACAGGGAATTAAAGGATTACATATATACTAGATTGTTTTCAAATTGACCTTTCCATTTATTTGTCAATTTAATGTTAAATTTTAAGAGCTGATCACAAATAAATTTGTGTGTTTCCTTTTAAGATATATTTCTTAAATAATAAATGTGCTTAATTTAAAAAAAAAATTGTGTTTTTTAAAATTGTTGTGAGTTATTACAAAATAACTTTGATAAAAGCTACCATTTTGAGTTGTTTCTTCGTTGGGGGCATTTTTAAAATTAAATTTACTATCAATTTGTAGCAGCCTGTGCCACGGCTGTTAATTCAAACGAGTTTTGATAAGACCCCTTTCACACTCGGCAAGTTACGTACCTTAGAAGGTCAATATGTACTTTAGAAGGTCAATATGTACCAAAAAAAGTACAATTGTACCAACTTTGACATCCCTGTATCAAATTACACATTTGAAGCAAAATTAAGGGCATAATAAACCCCACAAGTGGCTTGACAACATGTCAAAATTTTACGTTAGTACATACACTTTATGTTGTTAATTGGGGTGTTTGATGTTTGGACAAACATTTGAAGCAATGTTTGCAGAAATATTAAAAATTTTTAATATTTGGCAGACATGTTGGATATTTGTTAAACTTTTTATGGCGTCTAATGCTAAATGTATTCAATTAAATTTTAATATTAAATTAAATTTTTTAGTAGTACTGCTTGCCACAAAACAGCTCGTTGCTTAAATCAATTTTTACTTTAACTGCCTATTTCACGATGTCACTCGAATCTTTACGTTCGCACAAATAACATGTAAACCAAAAACAAATTTTTATACCCACACCACAATAGTGGAGAGGGTATTATGCATTTGTGCTGCTGTGTGTAACGCCTTAAAATAGTGGTCCTAGACCCACCTTAAAGTATACCGGTCTACTCAGAATCACTTTCTGGTCGAATTGACGATGTCCGTCCGGCTGGCTGGCTGGCAGGCTGGCTGTCCATGTAACCTTGTGCGCAAAGTACAGGTCGCAATTTTAG
Organism: Pollenia angustigena; assembly: GCA_930367215.1. Taxonomy (NCBI): domain Eukaryota; kingdom Metazoa; phylum Arthropoda; class Insecta; order Diptera; family Polleniidae; genus Pollenia; species Pollenia angustigena. The sequence continues at coordinate 177,322,386 of OV884057.1, read as the reverse complement.
AGATAATTTGATAAAATTTGGGTCATAGGTTCTTATTGGCACAAGGACCAAGCCTATTGAAAATGGGCCGAATCGTAGGACCACGAGGGAAGATGGGGGAAAATTTCGTCCTCTCAGAAACTATCAAACCGATTTTAATGAAATTTAAAACATAGATAAAACCAAATTTATATGGACACAAAATGTATAAATTTTTAAAAAAATTGGACCACGAGGGAAGATAGGGACACATTAGCTATACAGTTTTTAAAAAATTAGACCACAAGATAAATCCATATTTACTTGGACACATAAGCATGATGTGTTTTTAAAGGGGTATCATATGGTCGGGCTTGACCGACAGTACTTTCTTACTTGTTTAATTTTGTTTTTGTTTTATATGTTATTTGTGCGAACGTAAACGTTCGAGTGACATCGTTAAATAGGCAGTAAATTTTTTGCCTTTATTTTATAATTTCTTCTCCGTTTTAAGCAAAAAGCAAAAAAATTGTCGCAGCAATATTGGCATCTGCATTCATTGAAAACAAAATAAAAATGAAAATTAATGTTTGTAGGGAGAATATTTGTGTTGTTTGTTGGCAAACCTAAAACGGAAACAATGTGTGTGTTTGCCAAACATTGTGGTTTATTATGCCCTTTACACATACAAATCGAAAAAGGAGCTTTAATAAAATGAACTCAACTTACAAAACCAACCCTCCACGTCAAGAATGCTATCGTGTGGATCCCGATGGAAGGATCAGTGTCGAGAAATGACAGGTGCTAGAGAACAAACTACTCGACGAAATCTTTAGCGTGAAAGAAAGGCCGGATGATGTATCGTTCAAAGGGGCTGACTGGGCAAGAGATGTCAAAACTGTCAGTTGCGGCAATCAAAAAACCGTTTGAGTTTTTAAAGACTGCAATTGCAGGTGTGAACGCGCTTATCCTGAAGCCAGATTGGACGTTATACTCGCGTCTGAGCTGCCATTAAGGCCGGTTGTCACGGTATGGATACCTCCACCTATAAAACCGGTGGAGGTCATACTGGGGTTACTGGCCAACCAGAAAAATGGTCTCGTTACAGGCCAGGGGAATTTGATAGCTTCACTGGGTTGTAAGGAGAACCAAGGTTGAGACTTAAGGTTCGCAGTGGACCAGGAGTCTCTCAAAAAGCTGAAATCAATGGGAGGGGTTGTTGAACTCGGGTTGGGGCCTATCAGATTTAGGTTTCCTAAAGATGATAGACCCTAAGGGGCTGAAAGTGGTGCAGATAACCACTGTAAAGCAGCCTCAACCGAACTAGCAACCCACCTCATCGATTGGATTAACAAAAACCGGGTAGTCGGATTAAAGATCACGGGGTATACTTTGTTCGTAGAATTGAGCATAAATTTATGATCTCTCATTCTTACAGTAATGAAGGCCTCACGGTTGTGACAGGAGAAGCCAGGGACAGAACGGTATTGGCACTAGCATCGGTAAGTACCATACAAGGTTACCGATACACCTGGTGAAAAAGTGCGGGAGTTGGTGGAGCACTCAGGCATAAACGGCTCGAGGCTGGTTCTAGATTGTGACGCCAATGCACTCCGTACCCAATGGGGAAGTGCCGACATCAACAAAAGAGGTGAGTCTATGTTTGATTTTATTATTGCCAGCAATCTTTTTATCTGTAACAGGGGGAATACGCCAACGTTCAGAACTAGGGATAGAGAGGCAGTGATAGATATTACATTGACGATCTATAGGGAATTAGTACAGGATTGGAGGGTGGCTTTGGATTCTTCCTTCTCTGAACATAGTTTTTATTCTTTTATGGCCTGTTCGTCGATAGCGAATGAAGTCTTCGTTCGCTTAAATAACATTTAAAACAAAAACAAATTATAAAATGTTGTTTTTGTTTTGCATGTTAGTTAAGCGAACGAAGTCTTCATTCGCTATCGACGAACAGGCCATTATTCATTAATTGACATTGAATTGATAGAAAGAAACAGTAAATGCTGGAAAGAGCAAACTATTAAAAATGTAAGCAAAGTTTTTTACTGCCTGTTTAACGATTTCGAACGTCAACGTTCGCATAGAAAATTACATTTAAAACAAAAACAAATTTTAGAATTTTGTTATTGTTTTAAATATACAGGGGTGTCATGAAAATCGAAAACGTAAAACGAAAGAATTTGTCAGTTGTTTTTAATGAACTTTTAATCTAATTTTTACAATTTTTGTTAAAAACTTCTGTTTAATAGAGCATCATTTGTATAATAATTGTCATAAAATTTTTTTATTACAGAAATCTTATTGAAAAACGACTCTTAAAATTCTTTCGTTTTACGTTTTCGATTTCCATGACACCCCTGATAATTTTCTATCCAAACGTTAACGTTCGAAATCAATGAACAGGCTACTAGTTTTTTTTTCTCTTGTTATGGTTTTGTTTCAGGGATGGAGTTGAGAATTTTTAAAATTGTACCAACAACCTTTAAAAGTTGTACTTTTTTACCCTAATTGTACTAAAAGATTTTTTTAGCTGAAATTAATTTTATTTATGTTCTTAAAAAATACCACAAAAAGGTATTAAAGCAGCATATAGACGACATGTTTTTGTCATCTGACATGTCAAATTTCCCACTGCAAAACACATACATGTCGTGTGTTACCTTTTTAACTTTTTGTAAAAGTCAGACGCAAAGTCATCTGACAAAATTTCAATTAGAGCGTGCTCTATTTTCTTCTGACAAACCATCTGACATCAGAAATCTATGCCGGGAAGAAACTGGCAGCGGCGTCAACTATTGACGGAATCATTAGCCGGCTGAAGTTAATATTTTACAATACCAAGATATGTATGCTCATCTCACCATTGAATAGAATTTATGTAAATATATACATAAAAACCGTTTAATTATAAAATTCTAAATTGGTATCTTTAAAATAAAATAAAAAATGTTAAGATGGCTAAATTATTTTACGGCGCAAATAAATATTTTCGTGGCGGCAGCAAGCTATTTTGAAACCGAGAACTACTTTGGTTTCTGCAATAACAATGCTAAAAAAACAGAGACAATGTCAGAAGCAAATTACATGTAGGTTTGTTACCGAATATTATAAACCTTACGCTGGGACTCCACTTAGCAATTTTTATTGCTTAGTACAAGCAATAACGTCGGCAGAACAATGACAGAACAATGGAGCAATAATTGCTGATTATATTGCTGGAGAACACTTGTTATTGCTTTGCCATAAATTTGCAATTTTCACCGCGAGTAGTTGTATAAAGTTTTGTGCCTTTATTTATAACAAATGTTTCATGTTGTGTTTTGAAGTGATTGTTAAATTTTCTTTTTAAATCAATAAATTAAATTAATAAAATAAAATAATTAATTGTAATTGTCGTAGCTGTGTTTTGTATTACTTTTTTGTTTACTTGCGTATGAAAAAAAGCCTAAAACTTGTATTGCTCTATTGAAAAAATAAAAATATAAAAAAAAAAAAAAAAAAACAAATGTGTCGTTTGTTTTTGTTAATATTGACGTTTATTTAAAAATATAATATATAAACACTTTTTCTGTATTTTGTTGAAGTATTTTTTCACTTGGCGGCTTTTTCTTAATTGCTTTTTTAATAAATAAACACACTAACAAATAAACAACCGTACAGAGAAATGAAATGTCAGATAAATTACAACTGATTTGACAGCAGATTGCTAAGCAATAATTGCTCAAGCAATAAGAAGAGCAATCATTGTAGATGAGCCAAAATTTAATATTTTTGGCTCAGACGGTAGGGTAAATGTATGGAGAAAGCCCAACGAAGAGTTGAATCCTAAGCACCTCCGACCTACAGTTAAGCATGGTGGTGGTCACGTTATGGTATGGGGTGCGTGTTCGGCGGCAGGTGTTGGAAATCTGCATTTTGTGGAGGGGAACATGGACAAAATCCAATATTTATCCATTTTAAGAAATAATCTTAAGCAGAGTGCAGAAAAACTAGGTGTTAAAGACACCTTTCACTTCTACCAAGATAACGACCCTAAACATACCGCATTCATAGTAAAGAATTGGTTGTTGTATAACTGCCCAAGGGTCATTAAAACTCCTCCACAGTCTCCAGATTTAAATATAATCGAAAATTTGTGGCATAAGCTAGAAATTGTAGTGCGGAAACATAATATTTCTAATGTGAGTGACCTTAAAGCGGCTTTAGAGGAGGAATGGACAAATATCTCTCCAAATTTTACCAAAATACTTGTGGAATCCATGCCTAGACGTCTTAAATCTGTTATCGCCCAAAAAGGATTTCCTACAAAATACTAGGACATGAAAAAACCAAATTTTTTTTAATAAAATGATGTGCTGGTCCATTTTTACTGTGAGGTGATATTTTATATTTTATTGTTTTTATCGATTAATTTTAATTTTTAAATTACTGAATTTTCAAAACGTTTAGTTCCTTACATTTAGTGCCAAATAAACTTTATTTTAAACAAACATTTTTAATGAAATATCTTTTTTTTAAGCAAATATTAGGCAGGTTTTCAATGATTTCTTTGTGGGCCAATTTGGCTGTGATTCACTGTAGTTATCCTAAGCAGTTTGGGATTGAAATTCAGCAAAATCGGTTCAATAGGATCTGAGCTATGAATCAAAATGTGGAACCACCACCTAAAAAAAATTGATAATTTTGTTACAAAAACTAACATAAATGGTGGAAAAATGCACAGAATGATATAAGATTTCGCAACAATTCGTTTTATTCAACTGGAAATCACGCTGTGAAATTTCGTGAAGATCCGTCAATAATTTACCCTAGGCCCCATATAAGCCCTACTCCCGGAAAACAGTATATTAAGCCTAAAACCCTAACTAACAATGCTATCATAACAAATTTTGACACGTCACAGTTAAATAGGACTAGAAATGAAACTGTTAAGTTTCGTGAAGATCGGTCCATAATTTACCATAGGCCCCATATAAAACCTACTTCCGGAAAACAACTTAGTACGCCTAAAAACGTAAAAAATAATGCTATCATCACAAAATTTGGTACATCAAAGTTTTATAGAGCTAAAAATAAAGCTTTGAAATTTCGTGAAGATCGGTTCATAATTTACCATAGACCCCATATAAACTTTACTCCCGGAAAACAACTTAGTACGCCTAAAAACGTAAAAAATAATGCTATCATAACAAAATTTGGTACATCAAAGTTTTATTGGACAAGAAATAAAATTGTGTTATTTCGTGAAGATCGGTCCATAACTTACCCTGGGCCCCATATAAACCTTACTCCAGGAAAACAGTTTAGTACGCCTTAATCCGTAAAAAATAATGCTATCATAACAAAATTTGGTACATCAAAGTTTTATAGGACAAGAAATAAAACTGTGTAATTTCGTGAAGATCGGTCCATAATTTACCCTGGCCCCATATAAACCCTACTCCCGGAAAACAGTTTAGTACGCCTAAATCCGTAAAAAAAAATGCTATCATAACAAAATTTGGTACATCAAAGTTTTATAGAACTGGGAAAAAGACTGTGAAATTTCGTGAAGATCGGTTCATAATTTACCCTAGGCCCCATAGAAACCCTTCTACAGGAAAACAGTTTAGTACGCCTAAAACATAATAGAAATTGGTACGTCACAGTTTTAAAGGACTAGAAATGACGCTGTGAAATTTCGTGAAGATTGGTCCATAATGTACCCTAGGCCCCATATAAACCCTACTACAGGTAGCAGGTAGTTAACGTAAAAAATATCATCGATCTTTACTACTAGATGTATTCGTATTTATTGAAAAAGGAAGTCAAAAATTCCGGTAATGGTTATTGCTTTTTAACTTGTCTTATTATTACTCATTATTAAAATAACAACTATTAATTTGTTTAAACGTTTTTTATATCTTGTCTCTTTTGGTAATTTTTATAGTACACATTTTTACAGAAATTCTATTGGTTTTTATTTTTTTTTTTTTTTTTCATTAATTTAACAGTTAATTTTATGGAATATACGTACATATGTATGTATGTACATACCAATCTAGGTATATATAACTGTTGATATGTTGATAATTTGATCTAAACATCAAATTAAACAAAACGAAATTTCATAGGAACAAAATAAAACTTACAAAAATACTTAAGTACTTAGGTACTTTTTTCCCTTGTTTTATTTGGGCCTATTTTTATATCCTTTGGCTGCATTTTGTAGCAGCCGTTGTATTGTAAAAAAGGTTCGTGATTGAGTATTAAAAGTATTTGTATTTGTTTCTTGGTGGAGGGTATCCAAGAATCGGCACAGCCGAATATAGTACTCTAACTTGTTAACTTTTTTTTTTGCGATTTTTAGCTTTTATGACGGTTTTTTGTGGGGAAAAAACGTGGGCAGTATTGTTTGTTTTGTTTACATTTTATCAAATTGTATTTCTTGTTCTTTCTCGCATTTGTTGTTTCATTCAGTCAATCCTAAAAAAATCCAATACAAAAAATAGCAAGTATCATAACACCTTTATAAATCTTAGTTTATAAAGTATCAACAAAAAAGTGCAATCAAAACAACTTTGCCATCCCTGTTCTGTTAATTTTATTAAATGCTGCCAACTTTTTGTTTATGAGAAACCTAAAAACAAAAAGCGTTAAATCGCTAATTTTGAGAAACCTAAAAACAAAAAGCGGTAAATCGCTAATTTTCCCCATAAACCGCTGATTCAGCAACACTTTTAATATTTCAAGCTTGAAATGTCAATTTTAAGTTGAACAATTTTACATTTTTTTACATAACTTCATTTTTTATCGATATCTATATTAAAAATTTTGACAGTTTGCCATTTATCTTAATACAGCTGAACCCTCGCACTTGGTAAATTTTTCTATTACTTTAAATTTGCACTGTTCACCAAAACTTGAACAATGCATTAAAAATGTAGTGTCATAAGGGCTTTAGTCTAGTGTTTGAGAGGTCGAAAAGGTGTCCGTATAGGAATCCGAGAAGGACGGATTGGGATTCTTTTTCGGGATTGGTACAAATTAACCTTAGAGTTAAACGGGACTGGGGGTCGACGCCGACCGGTGTGGAGCAACTGGTAAGCACCTTCACGGAGGTACTGAGCAGTATCCATGAGCGATCCTGTCCGTTGAACTTTCCGGGCAGGCGCACACAGCCAAGATGGTGGACAAAATCTGGCTCTGAATCTCTCTGCCTGCTTATGGAGACTCACTTTCCGGGGAGTGTGGATCCTGTGTCGGGGGAACAGGGTGTATGTGGTGACCCCTTCTCTAGGTCGGGCTCAGGCGGTGAGGAAGGGGAGACGGTAGGGGATATGATCACCTTGGATAAGGTAACATGCGCAGTTAATAACTTTGGGTCTTACAAATCGGTGGGACCGGATAATATCTTTCCAGCGGTGCTACAGAATATCGGGAGATCATTGGTGGATGTTTAGGGTATGTGGGCTGAACGGGTACATTCCTAGAGGGTGGAGGGAGGTCAGGGTAGTTTTTATACCCAAGGCGGGTAAAACCGGTCACTCTAAGCCCAAGGATTTTAGATCAATCAGCTTATCGTCTTTTCTTTTGAAGACGTTGGAAAGAGACTGAATAATCTACATCTGAGGACGAAGATTGACGCCGGCATCATCAGCGGCGCTCAACATGCCTACCTTAAGGGTAAATCGGTTGAGAGTACGCTACATGATGTAGTTGGTTATGTGCAGCGGGGATTGAGAAACAAGGAATACACCTTGGCGGCACTCCTTGACATAGAGGGCGCCTTTAACAATTTGAGGATAGAGGCTATTGGGCAGGAACTGGTTGATTCTTATTCTTGGTCGAATGGATTACTATGATGCTAAGCAGCAGAGTTATTCACTCGGACTGGGGAAACGAACGTTTAAGGAAATCGGTGACTAGGGGGACCCTACAGAGGAGTGTTCTTTCTTCCTTATTATGGCTCTTGGCCGTCAATGTCGTTCTGAGACTTTTTGACAGAAGGGGTCAGAAAGTCGTGGCCTTCGCGGATTATGTAGTGCTATTGGTGTCGGGCAAGTTTCTGCCGACAATTAGCAAGATCATGCAAGGGGCGCTGGGCGAACTGTCGGCATGGGCAAGTGATAAGGGACTGGGAGTTAATCCGGAGAAGATGGAGTTGGTTCTTTTTACTAGGAGGTGCAAGGTGGAGAATTTTTGGCTACCGTTACTAGGAGGAGTGGAGCTTAGACTATCTGATAGTACTAAGTATCTAGGAGTCTTCCTGGACAGCAATCTGTCATGGGGAAGGAATACTCAGGAGATATTTAAAAGGGGTCTCAATGCCTACTATGCTTGCAGATCATCGATAGGTAGAAGCTGGGGACTCCGGCCGCCAGTGGTGGGATGGCTACACCCTTCGGTGGTTATACCCATTCTTACGTATGGATTCTGTGGTCGGTGGGAGTCATTGCGATTGGCTAGTCGTAGAAACCTTCTTTCTAAGGCTCAGAGGTGTGATTCAATCGGCATGACAGGTGCCATTAGAAGTACTCCTCAAGCGGCCCTGGATGTCATTCTACATATTATGCCTATTAAGCAGTAAGTGATGGGAATGGCAGCCAGGAGCATTCTTAGACTGAGGGAGTTAGGATTGATGAGGAATGTCACGCAGGATCACTAATAGTGCCTTCTAAGGAGAGCTGGTCAGGTAAGACCAGATTATTAAGTGGATTTGTTATTTTTCCTGACGGTTCGAAGATGAGGGGCACGGGTGCGGGGGTCTACATTGAGGATCTGGACAACAGAAGGTCATATAGGCTTCCTGGCGACTGCAGTTTTTTTCAGGATGTTTTGGGGGTCTTGAGGGCCGTGGAACTGATGAAGGACACCATTCATCGGGGCTCGGAGGGTACCAGGCGGCTCTTATCGCCGTCGGGGCTGTTATGTGAACTCCAGGCTAGTTGATGATTGTAGGAGGGCTCTGAAGGGAATCTTAGGGGAGTATGTGCTAAGGTTGTGCTGGGTGCTAGGTCACTGCGACATTGGCGGCAATGAGGTTGCTGATGAGTTAGCCAGACAGGGCTCAGATATATATTATCCTAACTGTATGGAGGCCGTAAGGGCTTGAATGGGCTTCTATTTTGGTAGAATCAGGGAATGGATTTTGGGCACAACCAATCGGGCCTGGGGGATTCGAATGGACTGCCGGGTACCACGTGTACCAATACCGGTGCTGAGAAAGTCCGATTCGGGGTCGCTGCTGGGCAGGAGTAGGGTCTGCGTTAGGGCCATGTTAAGAATAATCACGGGCCAATGTATGATATGCAGGATGGCGGTAAGGATGGGATCCGACTTGTCGGATATGTGAATGTTGTGTGAGGACCCGGAGGAGTTGGGGACAGTGGCATAGAATGTGCTACAGAGCAGCAGGCTGAGTTAGCTGGGCAGTAGATTCCTGGGCGAATTGGGAGATGTCTGGGGTTGTGGACTCAGGAATCTGATAGGGTTCGAAATGGGGATGGTTTGGCTGTGCGAGAGGAGACTAGGTCCTGGCCGGCGAAATTGTATGAGTAGGTTTTCTCGCGGGTTTGGTCCAAAACTTTATAGCTATCTCTTTATAAGGCGTCACAATGGACCATATTGGCCTCTGGGTGAAGGTGACTTCACACCAGCCTTTCTATCTACAAAACCTTATTTTATTTGCAATTAAATGGGTAGTTTTACAAAAAATACAAAGCTTACCAATTGCTGCAGTAAGAAAGAACTGGATAAAGGCTCAGTTAGCCGGGAGTAACAGTAACCTTACCGTAAAAAAGTAAGACCAATCTATTTCTTACAAATTGAGACGTAACATCTTACTGCTAACTGTAATCGTTCTAACTGCTTTACATACAATAAAATGAAACAGCTGATTTGCAACGTTACTGTTACTCCCGGCTAACTGAGCCTTAAACATGTATAAAGCACGTATCTACGCATGGTACTTAACGTTCGAAAAGCAAATCTTAACTGTCAAAAATTAATGAAAAAAAGAACTTTAAGTAAAATTACACACAGATTACACATGGGCTATACATGCAAGTAAAAATTAAACACATTACCCACAGACGAGGAACCATGTCTTACGACTTATGTTTCATTTTTTACCACAGACGAAAAATGAAACATTAATATCGCATGTTTTTTTAATATATACTATTTTTTTGTTTTAATATTTGCCAGATTTTATGTCCCATTAATTTGGAAAATTTTCATATTCAATTAAAATTTTTTTCCAATTCTCTTAATTTGCATTTGTTGACATTTTCGATTATTTTCTTCAAATTTTTTGCTCCGAAAATTGTAAAAGCACCGCACTCAACAACTGATCCTAACAAAGTGAGATAGAAAATAACAGTCAACATCGCTGCAAACGATAAAACATTGTGTTTGGCAAATTAAAATATCAAAAATTTTGATATTTGAGAATCCAATAGGGTAACACGAATTTCATCCAGAAACATTATCTCACACGTACCCAAATAAAGTGAAACATGTCCATGTTTTAATTATTGTTTCCTCGTCTTAGGTATCATAGGCTCGGTATAATAAATTTTTTTTCTGGCAATATCGAATTCTGAAAACTGACCAATGTTGGCAACCGATACCGATACCAATACCGTTTAAATGCAGTTTAAATGGAATACCGGTACCGAAATTAGTTTTTTGCATAAAATACCGGTATACCGTCTCCCTTAATATCGGTATTATATCGAAATAATCGTTTCGGTGTTAAAAAATAATATAATTTTTCACATACTGCCGGTTCACACACGTCAAGTTTGACTCGTCAAGTCTTGAGCTTTTAGGAGAGAAGGAAAAAGAGAATGCCATTTCTTTCTTTATTGCAAAATACATTAAGAATCTGAAAAATTTTTAGATAACATTTTTTTAAAAATTTCTATAAGTAAAAAAATTTTAACAAAATTCCTTAACTACATTTACATTAGGCCGAAATCTTGTAGATTTGCTTTAAAATCTTCTTCGAAATCTAGTGCGTTTACATAATTATTTTTTGACATTAACGAGATTTTGTTTTTATAACAAAACAACTGACTAAAAGTTTTTTCGTTACACAAACAAACACAAAAAAAAATAAACATTTAAATATTTGCATTACCTTTTATTATTAATTAATTTTTATAAAACTTTTTAATTTAAATAATTAAACAATTTTTGTTTTTTTTTAATGTCGCAGGGAAGTATTTGTTAGTGCTATATTGAAAAAACCATAGTTGCATCATTAAGTACTATTAGATTTTGAATAAATTTCGTCGAAATCTAGTCACGAAGTAGATTTTGTTTTGTATGGGAAATCTAGTCAAAAACAACTAGATTTGGCTCGAAATCTCGTAAGTACTAGATTTTGCGTAGGTGTAAATGTAGTATTATCAACATTTTTTATAAAGAGCAAACTTTTCTGTTCTTTCTTAAAGCTTAATTTTAAACTTACCCCCATTTAAAACATTACAAAAAAGCAGTTGATACATTTTAATAGTTTTTAAAATAGTTGATAAAAGCTTTATACGGAATTTTATTAAAAATTTTATGATTTTAGCCAATTTTGAAAAAAATGTTATATCTAAAATTTGTTCGGATTTTGTAATAAATTCCAGTGTATTTTAAAATTCTGGCAATTAAATTTAAAATATTCATTATCGGTTTCTTGTTAGAGGTTTATTAAAGCCTAGATTACACTATCTAACAAGTCTTACGTATTCCATAATACTTTGTGAGACAGAAATCTAATGAGTTTTGTTGCGACTGTCAAAAAATCTAATGTAGCATGACAGTTTGTATTCACACCATCACACAAAGTATAAGCACTCACACATGAAAAAAATGCAACCCTGATCCAATGAAAAGTATTACTGTTTAGAAATTTTTCAAAAAACGATGAAGTCGTATGGGATGTCAAACTTTTTTCATAACAATTGTCATTTTCGTGACACATTGCATTCACACCATCACACTTTGTCATATAACTTGAGATTTTGACAAGTATTAATACAAAATATAATAGTGTAATCTAGCCTTAAGAAAAACTGTTTTATTACTAAATTGAGAAATTTTTTGAATTGGACCTTAAATATTTGTTCTTGAAGAGTTATTATTTTATAATTTAAAACTATTATGGCAAACATATGTGACAGCCATAGAGAAAAGGACCAGTTAGGTAAAGGGAACAGTAAAAACCAACTACACAAACAAGAGGTAGGGACGACCTACGCGCGTTTTCAAAGTTGACCAACAAGGTTGAGATCAGTGATGCCAACTTTTTGAGAGCAAAAAGCACTTTAAAATTAAAAAAAGCACTAAAAAGCACTATTTCGAACAAAAAAAGCGTAAAAACGCACTAAGCCATTTTTGCAATTTAATTAAACACAAAACAAGTGGCATTCCACTGTGCCGAATGTTATATAACTCCAAAATTTTAAACAAAGGCGACGGCGTTGATGTGGACCATTTTCATTTAAGATTAAATCATAAATATATTAACATTTGTATATAAAAATGTTTAAATCTGCAATAAAAATAATATCATCCAAATCATTTGGATCATCATCAGCTGAGTTTGAATTGGCCATAAAACAGTTTTAAAGTAAGACAAAAGCGCATGAAAAATGGCAGGTAACACAACGTTCGTTATTAAAGAAATTACTGCCAATTACTGCTGTTTTTTATTTATTTAACACTTTGCCAACACCAAGCTACGGCTCTTTTTTTGTTTTTCAAGTCTTTGCGTTTTTTTGTATGGTTTCCGACTGCATGTTTTTAAACAATTCCTAATATTTTCTAAGCCCTTTTTATATTTTTGAAACAGTATCTTCATCTGTTACGTGTCCCTTAGGTCACTTTGGTTGTGATGCCAGCCAGCTCAACGCGCCTCACCAGGGTAGGTTCCAATCCACAACCACAGCACAGAGACAATAACAATAAAACAAACAAAAAACAAGAGACGGCGAACAAAAATATAAGTATGTATATGTATGCATATCGACGAACAACATCAAATTTAAACCGGTAATGGGAAACACTTATGAGGAAGGACGAGGTGACGTTGTCCTCCACTTGCCCTCCCAACCTAGGACACATTTTTCCTCCCGATAAGTATATTTGTGTCCCCCGTACACACTCATTTACTCACACTTACCTCACACTTTTATCAAATCCAAAACGAAAGACTTAACGCACAAACATAATTCTGTTTAAGACTAAAAAAAAATATTCACATAATTTATTTAAAAGCAAAAACAAAAATGATTTAATCTCTAACAAATGGTTTCTTAAACACTAACAACCTTTGCTTCCTTTTTAAAAAATTTTAAATAACATTAACAAAAAAAATGTATATAGCTAAAACTCTTGACTACAACCTACAAATAACTTAACATTACATTCATCATTTTTACAACCACTAATCTATTTCAAGACCTATTTGGCTAGATTGTTTTGCCCAAATTTATATCTAAGCGCAATTAATTATAAAAAAAATGCCTTTCCAATAACTATTTTCTATATCCTTCCGTACTATGAATCTGTGAGGTTCACTATTTAATTAAATTTCATATTTTTTTTTTAAAGGTTACTCTAGCCTACCTAAAGGAGCTCAGTTAGGCGGTAGTTTTTCCCCTTATTCAATTCGAGGACGCACAAAACTACTGAAGACTAATTTGCACTTCACAAATTCCTTGCCTGAAGGCTACAGAAACAGCTAAGGCTACGTATATTATTGAATATCAAGTTTTAAATAAAATAAAAATTCTATATATATATTTAGGCCTAAACAAACCACCCTCACACAAAAAAAAATATATGACATCAACACAAATATAACCTACATACACTTATTCTACCTTACAACTATATATTTTACTTTTGTTTATATTTTTTTTCTTATTAAATTCAATTCCCGTTTTTCTTCTTTTCTTGTATTAAAGCAAATGGCCGCTCTCATTAATATTGGCCCTTATATATATTTCTCCGCTGTCACAACTACAGATTACCTTTTTTTTTTTAATCCGGTTCGTTTCCCTTAATACCACTTCTTTACCAACACCGGTCGTGAACAGCGCTTCCGGCTATAGCCTTTCATGTACCCAGAGCCGGCCACCGCTAGTTTTTCTTTTTTTTATCAAAGTGTACCTATTAAAATAAATTTGCATTTGCCTTTCATTTCCTCCTCTCATCAAGCCATTTTGCTATTTTGGGCTTACCTATTATATAGGATTTTATTCCGCCTGTCCTTGCTTCACAAAAAAATACTATTCCAATCTTCGATGGATGCTTAACTTCTCATTGTTTTTATCAACGTTTAATAGAACTTTCGTTATTTTAGCCTTTTACTGACACTTTTTCACTCTATAATATTTAAATTTTACACAAGACGTTATATTTGCCTTAATTTGCTTCCGATTTGTTCAACTGTCTGTATAACAATGGCGATATTTCTCTACCATATAATTTAATCTTTCTTTGCCCAAAATGATCACCATTTTTGATGCTAAATTTCCAATCGGTTTTTAAATCACTATTAAATTTTCCATTTGTCATAGATTTTCCTAACAGAAAGATCCCAGACCCCAATTGTGCTATATTTTCGACCATTTCATGAATGAAAACCTTGTTTAAATACAACCCTGATTTTCATTCACAATAACCATTTTCCCGACTGGCAATACCATAAAATGTTCATTTACACTATTTAATACAATTATGACCTAAGCACATTTATTCTAACTAACCCTGCGGCCACACGTTCAAGTTGTTCTTGATAGTCTTTTACATATACTGCTTGTCAAAATTTACATAAATTGAAAGCTGTGACGTAGGCTGAACTCAATTTGTAAGCAATTTACTTCCAAGATGTCAACAACAACAGAGACAAACTTGTACTCAGCTGTTAAATTGAAAGTAAATTGCCAAACAAATGGAAAGGTGAAATTGAAAGCCATCTCGTGGTCAATTTAAAAAGTGTGAGTGTGTTAGTAAAAAACTAAGAGTGTATTGCAAATTGAAAGGAATTGAAAGGCAAAACTTGATCGTGTGGCCACCAAGTAAACCAATAGATTGAACAACACCAGATACAATAACTACCAAAAAACTAAATAAAAACAATAAATTAACAGAGAAAATCCCTCAAGCGAAGCATAATCGAACTACGCATCACTTTATCCACAAGAAAGGACCCATTCACCAAGACGGGAAAAACCTCACCTCAAACACATACAACGAATTAATTACAGACCACACACAATTACCAAAAACAATTCCTTATTCGTCATCCTCTCCAAGGAAACTCATAATCGTACGTCCACGATGGAACTGTGGGTACGTAGAGTGCGTTTTTTCCGACACGCCCAATTTGTGTCTGGTTTGTAATGCAGGCCACGACAGCCCGACGTCCCCTTTATGGAAAACCACACCAAGCAACACGTCGAATGAGCGGCCTCAAATCAATTACTCTGTGAATTCCCTTCCACACAAAAACACCCAACCATTCTGCAATGTTTTGTGGTGTAATAAAAAAAATCATACACAGAAATAAAGTATTGTGTTTTATTTTTATTTTTTTGGTTTTCGTCACAAATCTGCCGCAACACATCTTTCAAAAAATGTTTACCAAAATACATTGGCCGATATTCATAGTCAAAAATAAAGTCGACTTTGTCTAAAGTATACTTTAGAACAATGATGTTGACATCCATTTAAAGCCGGCTTTAACTTAAAGTCGACTTTTTTTTTATTTATTTCAATATACGTTATAAAAAGGTAAAGTCTCGCGCCTAATATTGGCTTTGTGTGACTTTATTTTGACTATGAATATGGGCCATTGTTTTTATTACGATTACTAAATATGTTGTCAACGCTAAAAAGTGCAACGTTTCGTAAAATTTCCAAACTGCTAGAAAGCCTAGCTCTTACCTCGTAAATAAAGTTTTTGGTAAAACGAATGCAAGTCTCTTTTATCATTATTTTATCATTTGAAATCTTAAAATCTTTACAGGCCTTCTCAAAATTGTACCCCAAATAGCAAAGCTCATCTTATTCATCCTCTATATAATCGTAATTTTAAAAAATGGTAGAAAAAAATAAAAATTGTAAAAAGCACTAAAGGCACTAACGAAAAATTGAAAAAACACAAAATAAGTGCTTTTTCTTAGTTTGGCACTATGGATAGAATTTTGGCGTTTTGAGGCATCAAAAAGCACCATAAATAGTGCCAAAAGCACTAAGTTGGCATCACTGGTTGAGATCTGTCGCTTTCAAATGAGACCAATACCAACACGCTCAGTGATGGTACACCAAAGGTACAAAGATAAAATGGCTCTCCTGAACAAAACCCTTAAGTCCCTTTCTATTTTGCGCGTCACATATATGTATCAGAGAATGACAAAAGTCCGATTCGGGGTCGCTGCTGGGCAGGAGTAGGGTCTGCGTTAGGGCCATGTTAAGAATAATCACGGGCCAATGTATGATATGCAGGATGGCGGTAAGGATGGGATCCGACTTGTCGGATATGTGAATGTTGTGTGAGGACCCGGAGGAGTTGGGGACAGTGGCATAGAATGTGCTACAGAGCAGCAGGCTGAGTTAGCTGGGCAGTAGATTCCTGGGCGAATTGGGAGATGTCTGGGGTTGTGGACTCAGGAATCTGATAGGGTTCGAAATGGGGATGGTTTGGCTGTGCGAGAGGAGACTAGGTCCTGGCCGGCGAAATTGGATGAGTAGGTTTTCTCGCGGGTTTGGTCCAAAACTTTATAGCTATCTCTTTATAAGGCGTCACAATGGACCATATTGGCCTCTGGGTGAAGGTGACTTCACACCAGCCTTTCTATCTACAAAACCTTATTTTATTTGCAATTAAATGGGTAGTTTTACAAAAAATACAAAGCTTACCAATTGCTGCAGTAAGAAAGAACTGGATAAAGGCTCAGTTAGCCGGGAGTAACAGTAACCTTACCGTAAAAAAGTAAGACCAATCTATTTCTTACAAATTGAGACGTAACATCTTACTGCTAACTGTAATCGTTCTAACTGCTTTACATACAATAAAATGAAACAGCTGATTTGCAACGTTACTGTTACTCCCGGCTAACTGAGCCTTAAACATGTATAAAGCACGTATCTACGCATGGTACTTAACGTTCGAAAAGCAAATCTTAACTGTCAAAAATTAATGAAAAAAAGAACTTTAAGTAAAATTACACACAGATTACACATGGGCTATACATGCAAGTAAAAATTAAACACATTACCCACAGACGAGGAACCATGTCTTACGACTTATGTTTCATTTTTTACCACAGACGAAAAATGAAACATTAATATCGCATGTTTTTTTAATATATACTATTTTTTTGTTTTAATATTTGCCAGATTTTATGTCCCATTAATTTGGAAAATTTTCATATTCAATTAAAATTTTTTTCCAATTCTCTTAATTTGCATTTGTTGACATTTTCGATTATTTTCTTCAAATTTTTTGCTCCGAAAATTGTAAAAGCACCGCACTCAACAACTGATCCTAACAAAGTGAGATAGAAAATAACAGTCAACATCGCTGCAAACGATAAAACATTGTGTTTGGCAAATTAAAATATCAAAAATTTTGATATTTGAGAATCCAATAGGGTAACACGAATTTCATCCAGAAACATTATCTCACACGTACCCAAATAAAGTGAAACATGTCCATGTTTTAATTATTGTTTCCTCGTCTTAGGTATCATAGGCTCGGTATAATAAATTTTTTTTCTGGCAATATCGAATTCTGAAAACTGACCAATGTTGGCAACCGATACCGATACCAATACCGTTTAAATGCAGTTTAAATGGAATACCGGTACCGAAATTAGTTTTTTGCATAAAATACCGGTATACCGTCTCCCTTAATATCGGTATTATATCGAAATAATCGTTTCGGTGTTAAAAAATAATATAATTTTTCACATACTGCCGGTTCACACACGTCAAGTTTGACTCGTCAAGTCTTGAGCTTTTAGGAGAGAAGGAAAAAGAGAATGCCATTTCTTTCTTTATTGCAAAATACATTAAGAATCTGAAAAATTTTTAGATAACATTTTTTTAAAAATTTCTATAAGTAAAAAAATTTTAACAAAATTCCTTAACTACATTTACATTAGGCCGAAATCTTGTAGATTTGCTTTAAAATCTTCTTCGAAATCTAGTGCGTTTACATAATTATTTTTTGACATTAACGAGATTTTGTTTTTATAACAAAACAACTGACTAAAAGTTTTTTCGTTACACAAACAAACACAAAAAAAAATAAACATTTAAATATTTGCATTACCTTTTATTATTAATTAATTTTTATAAAACTTTTTAATTTAAATAATTAAACAATTTTTGTTTTTTTTTAATGTCGCAGGGAAGTATTTGTTAGTGCTATATTGAAAAAACCATAGTTGCATCATTAAGTACTATTAGATTTTGAATAAATTTCGTCGAAATCTAGTCACGAAGTAGATTTTGTTTTGTATGGGAAATCTAGTCAAAAACAACTAGATTTGGCTCGAAATCTCGTAAGTACTAGATTTTGCGTAGGTGTAAATGTAGTATTATCAACATTTTTTATAAAGAGCAAACTTTTCTGTTCTTTCTTAAAGCTTAATTTTAAACTTACCCCCATTTAAAACATTACAAAAAAGCAGTTGATACATTTTAATAGTTTTTAAAATAGTTGATAAAAGCTTTATACGGAATTTTATTAAAAATTTTATGATTTTAGCCAATTTTGAAAAAAATGTTATATCTAAAATTTGTTCGGATTTTGTAATAAATTCCAGTGTATTTTAAAATTCTGGCAATTAAATTTAAAATATTCATTATCGGTTTCTTGTTAGAGGTTTATTAAAGCCTAGATTACACTATCTAACAAGTCTTACGTATTCCATAATACTTTGTGAGACAGAAATCTAATGAGTTTTGTTGCGACTGTCAAAAAATCTAATGTAGCATGACAGTTTGTATTCACACCATCACACAAAGTATAAGCACTCACACATGAAAAAAATGCAACCCTGATCCAATGAAAAGTATTACTGTTTAGAAATTTTTCAAAAAACGATGAAGTCGTATGGGATGTCAAACTTTTTTCATAACAATTGTCATTTTCGTGACACATTGCATTCACACCATCACACTTTGTCATATAACTTGAGATTTTGACAAGTATTAATACAAAATATAATAGTGTAATCTAGCCTTAAGAAAAACTGTTTTATTACTAAATTGAGAAATTTTTTGAATTGGACCTTAAATATTTGTTCTTGAAGAGTTATTATTTTATAATTTAAAACTATTATGGCAAACATATGTGACAGCCATAGAGAAAAGGACCAGTTAGGTAAAGGGAACAGTAAAAACCAACTACACAAACAAGAGGTAGGGACGACCTACGCGCGTTTTCAAAGTTGACCAACAAGGTTGAGATCAGTGATGCCAACTTTTTGAGAGCAAAAAGCACTTTAAAATTAAAAAAAGCACTAAAAAGCACTATTTCGAACAAAAAAAGCGTAAAAACGCACTAAGCCATTTTTGCAATTTAATTAAACACAAAACAAGTGGCATTCCACTGTGCCGAATGTTATATAACTCCAAAATTTTAAACAAAGGCGACGGCGTTGATGTGGACCATTTTCATTTAAGATTAAATCATAAATATATTAACATTTGTATATAAAAATGTTTAAATCTGCAATAAAAATAATATCATCCAAATCATTTGGATCATCATCAGCTGAGTTTGAATTGGCCATAAAACAGTTTTAAAGTAAGACAAAAGCGCATGAAAAATGGCAGGTAACACAACGTTCGTTATTAAAGAAATTACTGCCAATTACTGCTGTTTTTTATTTATTTAACACTTTGCCAACACCAAGCTACGGCTCTTTTTTTGTTTTTCAAGTCTTTGCGTTTTTTTGTATGGTTTCCGACTGCATGTTTTTAAACAATTCCTAATATTTTCTAAGCCCTTTTTATATTTTTGAAACAGTATCTTCATCTGTTACGTGTCCCTTAGGTCACTTTGGTTGTGATGCCAGCCAGCTCAACGCGCCTCACCAGGGTAGGTTCCAATCCACAACCACAGCACAGAGACAATAACAATAAAACAAACAAAAAACAAGAGACGGCGAACAAAAATATAAGTATGTATATGTATGCATATCGACGAACAACATCAAATTTAAACCGGTAATGGGAAACACTTATGAGGAAGGACGAGGTGACGTTGTCCTCCACTTGCCCTCCCAACCTAGGACACATTTTTCCTCCCGATAAGTATATTTGTGTCCCCCGTACACACTCATTTACTCACACTTACCTCACACTTTTATCAAATCCAAAACGAAAGACTTAACGCACAAACATAATTCTGTTTAAGACTAAAAAAAAATATTCACATAATTTATTTAAAAGCAAAAACAAAAATGATTTAATCTCTAACAAATGGTTTCTTAAACACTAACAACCTTTGCTTCCTTTTTAAAAAATTTTAAATAACATTAACAAAAAAAATGTATATAGCTAAAACTCTTGACTACAACCTACAAATAACTTAACATTACATTCATCATTTTTACAACCACTAATCTATTTCAAGACCTATTTGGCTAGATTGTTTTGCCCAAATTTATATCTAAGCGCAATTAATTATAAAAAAAATGCCTTTCCAATAACTATTTTCTATATCCTTCCGTACTATGAATCTGTGAGGTTCACTATTTAATTAAATTTCATATTTTTTTTTTAAAGGTTACTCTAGCCTACCTAAAGGAGCTCAGTTAGGCGGTAGTTTTTCCCCTTATTCAATTCGAGGACGCACAAAACTACTGAAGACTAATTTGCACTTCACAAATTCCTTGCCTGAAGGCTACAGAAACAGCTAAGGCTACGTATATTATTGAATATCAAGTTTTAAATAAAATAAAAATTCTATATATATATTTAGGCCTAAACAAACCACCCTCACACAAAAAAAAATATATGACATCAACACAAATATAACCTACATACACTTATTCTACCTTACAACTATATATTTTACTTTTGTTTATATTTTTTTTCTTATTAAATTCAATTCCCGTTTTTCTTCTTTTCTTGTATTAAAGCAAATGGCCGCTCTCATTAATATTGGCCCTTATATATATTTCTCCGCTGTCACAACTACAGATTACCTTTTTTTTTTTAATCCGGTTCGTTTCCCTTAATACCACTTCTTTACCAACACCGGTCGTGAACAGCGCTTCCGGCTATAGCCTTTCATGTACCCAGAGCCGGCCACCGCTAGTTTTTCTTTTTTTTATCAAAGTGTACCTATTAAAATAAATTTGCATTTGCCTTTCATTTCCTCCTCTCATCAAGCCATTTTGCTATTTTGGGCTTACCTATTATATAGGATTTTATTCCGCCTGTCCTTGCTTCACAAAAAAATACTATTCCAATCTTCGATGGATGCTTAACTTCTCATTGTTTTTATCAACGTTTAATAGAACTTTCGTTATTTTAGCCTTTTACTGACACTTTTTCACTCTATAATATTTAAATTTTACACAAGACGTTATATTTGCCTTAATTTGCTTCCGATTTGTTCAACTGTCTGTATAACAATGGCGATATTTCTCTACCATATAATTTAATCTTTCTTTGCCCAAAATGATCACCATTTTTGATGCTAAATTTCCAATCGGTTTTTAAATCACTATTAAATTTTCCATTTGTCATAGATTTTCCTAACAGAAAGATCCCAGACCCCAATTGTGCTATATTTTCGACCATTTCATGAATGAAAACCTTGTTTAAATACAACCCTGATTTTCATTCACAATAACCATTTTCCCGACTGGCAATACCATAAAATGTTCATTTACACTATTTAATACAATTATGACCTAAGCACATTTATTCTAACTAACCCTGCGGCCACACGTTCAAGTTGTTCTTGATAGTCTTTTACATATACTGCTTGTCAAAATTTACATAAATTGAAAGCTGTGACGTAGGCTGAACTCAATTTGTAAGCAATTTACTTCCAAGATGTCAACAACAACAGAGACAAACTTGTACTCAGCTGTTAAATTGAAAGTAAATTGCCAAACAAATGGAAAGGTGAAATTGAAAGCCATCTCGTGGTCAATTTAAAAAGTGTGAGTGTGTTAGTAAAAAACTAAGAGTGTATTGCAAATTGAAAGGAATTGAAAGGCAAAACTTGATCGTGTGGCCACCAAGTAAACCAATAGATTGAACAACACCAGATACAATAACTACCAAAAAACTAAATAAAAACAATAAATTAACAGAGAAAATCCCTCAAGCGAAGCATAATCGAACTACGCATCACTTTATCCACAAGAAAGGACCCATTCACCAAGACGGGAAAAACCTCACCTCAAACACATACAACGAATTAATTACAGACCACACACAATTACCAAAAACAATTCCTTATTCGTCATCCTCTCCAAGGAAACTCATAATCGTACGTCCACGATGGAACTGTGGGTACGTAGAGTGCGTTTTTTCCGACACGCCCAATTTGTGTCTGGTTTGTAATGCAGGCCACGACAGCCCGACGTCCCCTTTATGGAAAACCACACCAAGCAACACGTCGAATGAGCGGCCTCAAATCAATTACTCTGTGAATTCCCTTCCACACAAAAACACCCAACCATTCTGCAATGTTTTGTGGTGTAATAAAAAAAATCATACACAGAAATAAAGTATTGTGTTTTATTTTTATTTTTTTGGTTTTCGTCACAAATCTGCCGCAACACATCTTTCAAAAAATGTTTACCAAAATACATTGGCCGATATTCATAGTCAAAAATAAAGTCGACTTTGTCTAAAGTATACTTTAGAACAATGATGTTGACATCCATTTAAAGCCGGCTTTAACTTAAAGTCGACTTTTTTTTTATTTATTTCAATATACGTTATAAAAAGGTAAAGTCTCGCGCCTAATATTGGCTTTGTGTGACTTTATTTTGACTATGAATATGGGCCATTGTTTTTATTACGATTACTAAATATGTTGTCAACGCTAAAAAGTGCAACGTTTCGTAAAATTTCCAAACTGCTAGAAAGCCTAGCTCTTACCTCGTAAATAAAGTTTTTGGTAAAACGAATGCAAGTCTCTTTTATCATTATTTTATCATTTGAAATCTTAAAATCTTTACAGGCCTTCTCAAAATTGTACCCCAAATAGCAAAGCTCATCTTATTCATCCTCTATATAATCGTAATTTTAAAAAATGGTAGAAAAAAATAAAAATTGTAAAAAGCACTAAAGGCACTAACGAAAAATTGAAAAAACACAAAATAAGTGCTTTTTCTTAGTTTGGCACTATGGATAGAATTTTGGCGTTTTGAGGCATCAAAAAGCACCATAAATAGTGCCAAAAGCACTAAGTTGGCATCACTGGTTGAGATCTGTCGCTTTCAAATGAGACCAATACCAACACGCTCAGTGATGGTACACCAAAGGTACAAAGATAAAATGGCTCTCCTGAACAAAACCCTTAAGTCCCTTTCTATTTTGCGCGTCACATATATGTATCAGAGAATGACAAAAGTATAATTTTAAGTACTTTTTCAATATTAGTGAGAAAACATGTGTGGACATGTATGGTTAAAGATCAAAACCATACACCCTGCTAATAATAGGACCAGTCCAAACACGCGTGTAAAGAGTAGTCCACAAGGGACCAGGACTCGTCCAAAACTAACCCAAACGTATGGAAAAATCCTGGTCTATTTAACATTACGATGTCCTAGGAGAGGACCATATAACACAACTTTGGACCACTAAGGAGAAGTTTTAAAACTACTCCATGGTATACTCAAGCGGATTAGCTTTGAAGTCGTTTAAAAACGAAAGCATGTTGTTAAAAAACGAAGACATGTCGTCTCACTACAAACACTTTTTAACAATAACATGGTCCATGCTTGCATTACATCGGACCAGTCCATGGAGTGGTCCATTTTATCAAAATGGATCAGGTGGTCCAATTTTATTTACAATTTTATTGAAATCTATTAAATAGTTTCGGAGAGGCAGAAATTGCCCCCTATGTCCCTTTTAGTCATATTTTTAAAAAAAATACATACATAGCTTATGTGTCTATGTTAATATGGATCTATCAATGTTTTAAATTTCATTAAGATCTGTTGGATAGCTTTGGAGAGGCATAAATTGCCCCCTATCTCCCCTCGTTATTCTTTTTTTAAAACAATAAATAGCTCAAGTGTCTACATAAATATGAATCTAACTATGTTTTAAATTTCATTAAAATCTGTCAGATAGCTTCGGAGAGCAGAAATTGCTCCTTCCCACCCTTCGTGGTCCTATTTTTTATAAAAATGTATAGCTTATGTGTAGTTTTACATGTTACGGACAAATTTATTTTATATATAATAAATAATATGTTTAAGTATGAAATACCCCAGGTCGGTATTCAGTTAGTACTCGTATCTGTATTTGACATTTCTTTTCTTTCTTTTCCTTCTCTCCCAACTGTCGAAAGGCGAGAGTGTGTTCCGAGGGAGTAAATTGATTTCTTTGAATCCGTTTCTTGATTCTAGGGGCTCATGAGAGTAAATGGTCGTCTATCCCAAGCCAAGGGTCTTACATATGATGAACGATTTCCGAAAATACTACCCTATTGTGCTCCTTTTACCCGACTGTACCTGGAATATGTCCACAAGTACTCACTACATGGTGGAAACTCGTTGCTTATGCGCATTGTAAGGATCGAATTCCTAAGCTTCGGAATTTGGTACGCAAGATCGTGAACAACTGTAGGGAGTGTGTTATTCACCGTAAGCAAACCGGTCGCCAAATGATGGCTGCATTGCCTCCCGAACGAACGTCTCTTGGCAAACCTTTTGACCATTCTGGTGTCGATTTCGCAGGACCATTTGACATTTAATCGTATAGTGGAAGAGGCTGTCGAATTTCAAAGGGTTATGTCGTAGTGTTTGTTTGCTTTGGCACAAAGGCAATTCATTTGGATGTGACCAAGGATATGAGTTCAGAGGCATTTTTAGCAGCCTTTACCCGTTTTATTTCCCGTCGCTCGACACTTCGACATATGTATTCCGCTTTTGTAGGAGCTGCTAAATTGCTTACTATCGATCGTAGGAAATTTTTTCAAGAGTTGAAAGGGAAAGTTCTTGCCCTTGACCAAGAAAGCCCATTGGAGTGGCACTTTATCCCTCCCGGGGATCCTCATATGGGGGGCTTATGGGAAGCTGGGGTAAAAAGTTTCAAAACCCATTTAAAAAGAATTTCTTGTTGTCAGAAATTTAGGTATCCAGAGTTCGAGACAATGTTAACCCGCATTGAGGCCTGCTTGAACTCTAGACCCTTGTGTGCAAAGAGCGATAACCCCACTGATGTAGTTCCTTTTACTCCTGGTCATTTTTTAGTTGGTGGTCCGTTGATAGGGCGGGCCGAACCGGACCCTACGGACTTGTCCGTTAGTCTTGCCAACAGGTGGCAGAAGCTAAAGATCCTTCACCACCAGTTTGCCCTAAGGTGGAAGGATGAATATTTAAAGGAGCTCCATAAACGTACAAAATGGAAGTTTCCTGAGAGGAACTTTGTGGTAGGTGATTTAGTGGTCGTCCGCCAGGACAATTTGCCTCCGAATTTATGAAGATTAGGTCGAGTAGAAAAGGTCTACTGTGGTCAGGATTCTAAAGTTAGGGTCGCTGACGAGAGGACAGCGTCCGGCACTATTACCCAGCCAATCGTGAAGCTTGTTCTCCTTCCTAATTCGAGCTCCAACTGATATTTTTTTTCTTTCCTCTGTTGTTTTTTTTGCACCCTAGGTTGTCAAAATGTCGAAGTCTGTTGCTCGCTTTGAGGTGCACCGTCCCAGTAAAGAGTCCACTGGTGATCAATCCGAGGTAGCACTTACGCAGCGCGATGAGAGCTTACGGGATTGCCGTGTGTGTAAGAGGGAGCACGCTATTAAGAAATGCCCTAAATTTCGTAGAATGTCTGTCGCTACCACTTTCCATCGTTACTGTTTTAACTGCCTTGCGCACTCGCACCTGAAGGACAAGTATACCAGTAGGGACAGGTGCATGGAGTGTTTAGCTGAGCACCACACCCTTTTGCATCGGTTCAAAGGAGGCAAAGATAAACCCCGCACAGATGTCCAAGAAGCAACCCTGGCAGAAAACACGAAATCGCAGAAGCAGAAAAAAAAACAACAAGAAAGCAAACAGAAAAAGGAACAAACGTCACCATCACAAGGACCATCAAAGCCCCGAGCAGCTACAACAAAAAATACAAAAACTTCAACAGCAGCTAGAACTTATGCAACAACAAGGGCAACATCATTCTCAACAACTACAGCCATTGCCACAACACGCTGCTACTATTGTAATAAACGTTCAGAATGGACGTTTGAATTAATAATTGTTTTTTTTATTTATTTTATATTTTTTTTCGCAACCTGGAATTGCACTATTTTTTTGATTAACTTTCTGAAATTCCTGAATTAATTTTACTAATTGAACCCTGTTTTTTTTTAATTTTTTCTCCCTTAGCCTCTTGTTGCACTCGTGCAAGGGGGCGGGATGTTTAAGTATGAAATACCCCAGGTCGGTGTTCAGTTAGTACTCGTATCTGTATTTGACATTTCTTTTCTTTCTTTTCCTTCTCTCTATTTTCCAGCGCCTATGCTTTTTATGTTTATATCGAAGCTCTTTTTGTTCTATTAAATTGTCATTGTTTATACGAACCCCAACCCGAACGTAAGTTTCTTACGAAAAAATAATAAACAATTTCTCAAAATCTCTAAAACCCAATTTTGTCTTTTTTCCTGTTTTTTATTTTTGAGGAAAATATTTCACTACAACATAATATGTACATAGTCCCATACCTGCCTAGTGATCAAAGCAAATTTTTGTTAAATTTTTTTTTTCATTTTTACACAGAAGTGCC
Organism: Pollenia angustigena; assembly: GCA_930367215.1. Lineage (NCBI taxonomy): Eukaryota > Metazoa > Arthropoda > Insecta > Diptera > Polleniidae > Pollenia > Pollenia angustigena. The sequence continues at coordinate 177,295,422 of OV884057.1, read as the reverse complement.
AAAAATACTGAAGGTATTTTTTTAAACATGGATATTTTATATGTATGGCATATAACCAAAACACATTCATGGGCATTGAATAACATCTGCATAATATTCATGTATTTTTGTTTACTGAATGTGGTTGCGTGAAGATATTGTCGTGCATAGGTATAAGTACTAACCATACTTTTTGCAACGCACAACCATAGCCAAGGCGAATTTAGCAAGGTAAGTGCAACTCTACAACTACAAAAAGCCCCATGTATTTTTTTGCAATTTAATAGGCGGCTGTCAAAAATGCTAACAAGGCAAAAATTGATTGAAAAACGAAATAAAAATTTTGTTTGGGTAATAAAAGTGATTATTAAATTCACTTTAATTATTCGCAGTTTTTCTGAGAAATTTTTTCGGTTATTTTGGAGCAAAACATAAACAAAATTATACTTTGACGTTTCCCTATTTTTTTTTAATTCGCCGTGGAGACAGCTGATGAACGGCTGACGAGTTGAGTTTACCTTGTTGAATTCGCCTTGACCATAGCTGTTGTTATTATTTGCGTTATAAATATGTGTATACACAATAACGAAAAGCGTTGGTAAATACCTCTGTCAAGGTATATTTACACAAGGTAGACTCATTTGGGAGTGTATACATGCTGCTCTATAAAAGGTACCGAATTGTCAAAATTGTCCTCATATAAAACAAAAACAATTTAACGCACACATGTACGAAATTTTTTCATATACACGTAATTTGACGTTAAGGTACCAACTAGGGGTAATCAGCAGACAAACATATGGGCCAACGAGTTTACCTTGTGTAAATTTACCTTGACCTCTGTATATTATTCTTATGGATACTTGTTGTCATTCTCTGATATGTATATACAAATGGATAATATTATTTTTAAAAAATTTTTCGAAAGTGACATATGTGGAGCTTAATTATAAACACGCAAATTTACAGTTTTATGATTATAACAATTTTTGCAAAATTTTAGAACATCCCCTAAACTTTTTATTTGTCGAAAGTGACATCTGTGGGCCTAAAGAGCCCTGGTTGTTGGCTATCGAAATCAGTTATCAGATTTTATAAACAGGCAAATTTACAGATTTTATTCATATAACAACATTTTGCAAAATTTTTAAAATATTGCATGTATGGAATCGAATCTTGTAAAATAAGCCGTTTTTCACTTTTAATTCGGTACAATATTTCAAAAACGACAGATATGAAACACTATGAAAATTTTTCTGTTTGTTTTTATTTCTAATAATGTTTTTTAATATACACGTGCTCAGCTAAATTGTTAATTGCGGTTGAAAAAGTTGTCGGTACCGTATCGGTAAAAAAAACGTCTCGTTACGTCCCTACTAATTTTATATACATACATATAACTAGCATTTAACCCGCTATTTCGTTAGCGTCTCTTTTTTCTTCGTGGACATATCGACCCCTTTGCGCGAAATTTTTCTACTTTTCTCTGCTTTAGCTTGCAATATCAAAATGAAAACGGAGTGGAATTCGCCTGGTATATTTTGTCAGGTGACATCTCTTTGAATGTAGAACAAGATTGCATCAAAAACTCAATTTCAAAAAAATTGGCATATACGATTATTTTGCGCAAAGGGGTCGATATCTATATGCCAAAGTTTGTTTTTCTATGTATCCACTCAGGACAATGCACGTTGAATTTTATGTTTTAAGGTCTAATATTACTGATAATCAAAAAATATCAATTGTAGAACCAAAAAGCTGAAGAAAGATATTAAGTTTACCGTATTTCCCATTTTGGTACTATTTTTCCTATCAAAAGTTGCAGTATTGTAGTGGGGGCCTATAATTTAGTACGAATATGTCAATGAATAGAAAAAAATGTTTTAAAAAAAAGTACCAAAAATTTCGAAAAATTACCTAATACATATTCGTATTTTTTTGATAAGTTTCGAATGTGGTATAAACTTTATTTGTTCAAAAGATATATGGGGTGACAAAAAAGTACCAAAATTCAGGGTTTGCCCGTTTTCTCCCTAAAAGAGCCGAATTTCAAAAAATACCAGCCACCTGTGCGCTTATTTTTCTAAAGAACAACGATAAGTATTACAGTTTGTTTGTATCTCTTTTAATTTTGGAGATATAAGGTTATAGAATTTACCTGTTTTTACCCCCTAAACATTCGAATTTCCAAAATCCCGTCTTAGTGGACCGATTTAGGGAGAGACCCACCTCCGGTCCGAATTTCAAGTTTTTAGCTTCAGGCGTTTAGGCCGTGCGATGATGAATAAGTAAGTAACGTTACAATTTTATATACATACATAGATATATTGATTTTTTTATAAATGAATTTTCAAACCAAACTATTTATGTATTTAAAACATCAATAACAAATTTGTTTTGTATTTTTTTTTTTTTTTTTTTTTTTAAGAACAAAATAGTAAATGGTGGTTAAATTATTAAAAGAAACAGTTTTATCAATTTCCGGTTCTATTAATTAATCAAGTAACTAGCACTTAACTCATCTGGCATCTCTTTATATAGCAACAGGAATATTTTTAGTTTCGTTTTCTCTCGTTAAAATGCGCCGGTTGTCCGTTTGCTCTTAAGAATTTATGTGTTTTTAATTGTTTAAAGTTAATAAATGTTATTAAATTTAGTATTAAAATGTTTAGCAATGTATAAGCTGTAAAATGGATAAAGCATAAGTTCATTTATTTAGCAATAATAATATTAAAAGTACCAAAATGTTGTGCAAAATGAAATGCTTCAAAGTGTTTTAGTGCAAAGAGAAGAAAAAATAGTTAATGGCGGTCGTTAGTTAAAGTTTAGCAAATTTATTTGAAGTTGATAATGATATAAAAAAGTAAAAATGATAATTTGTGTTTGTGTCTTTTCAAATTACATACATAAGTATGTACATACAAAGTGTGTTTAACATCGGTTTTTAGTTAATCAAAATTATTTAAAAAAGTTAATGAATGTTGAAAAAAGAAAAAAAAAACGTGTGTATGTACATACATATGTACGTTCAAATCCATTGATGGCGGTCTTTAGTTAATGTAAAACAAATTATATAAAATCTTTTTTGTTAATAAATAATTCCTGTGTGGTGGGTAAATTTAAAGTGTGTATTTTAAGGCTAATGTCATTTTCATATGTTAAAAAGCTAAAGAAAAGGAAATGTGAAAACGAAATGAAAAGCGGTACTTGTAAATAGCGAGCGTTCGTTAATGCAGATCTAATTCTATGCTTATATTTTGTAATTGCTTTATCGTTTGCTAATATTTAAAATCATGGCTTATTTAAATAAATATATGTTCCCTCTAAAATTTAAATATTAAAAAGGCTGCTTTGGATTTAAAAAAAAATATTTGAATTGAGTTATAATCAAGTCCTCAAGGAAAGGCAAATTTTAGTTGCTGCTCATTAGTTTCCCAAAGTGTCAAGTTACTACAAAATGGTAAGTAGATTTACTACTAGTTTTAATAATAGAAAGTTTAGAAATGTCGATGCTTAATTAAAAAAAAAAAATATGTCAGTTATTCAAAAAATATTTTAAACTAGCAAAAGTTAACAAAACCATGGTAGAATAAGAACAAGGTTATGGGTCATTAGAAATTTTGATTCCAATATTAAAACCCATGTAATGTTAAACTAAAGAAAAATAAATAAAAACAGGGTTAAAAAATCAAATAATGATAAATTTCTTAATTTAAGAATTGTATGTTCTCAACAAGGCGAATTTATTACAGGTGGTCTTAAAAGCCCTGCTGATATTAGCTAAAATCACTGTTGAATGTCAAAATTTTGTTTATTCTCTTTTATTATCTTTGTTTCTGTTTTGTTTTATTTCTGTTTTTGACATTGTACAATGATTTTACAAAAACAAATTGCTTGTGGTTTTTGTACGAGTTGTACTTGTTGTAGTATCGAGATTACCTGGGATGAATTCGTCTTGGTTCTCAAATTTTAACCAAAAAACCAGGGCTGTGGATTCGGAATCGTATTTGAAGAGACGGAGATGAGGTTTTACATAGCGTTTACATTTGCCAGTACTGGCAAGACAGTATCAATTCATTCAAACTTTTTCACTAATACATAAACACTTTTACAGCTATTTTGTTTTTGCATTGTTTTGCCAACTAATATGTATATGCTTAGTGCTGGTTCACACAGGTCAAGTTTACTTGAACAGTTTTATCTAAATTTTCTTTTGAACTTGCGTTCACGTTCATGCACAAAATTAATTTTTGTTTTCTTTTCCTTCAACTTTGTAGCTATTTATTATATTACGGATGAAAAAAGAAAAGAAAAATACAAAACTGACTGGTACGGTCAAGTATACCCCTTTCCATTCTCTTTACCCCTCTCTCCTAAAAGCTCAAGACTTGAAGAGTCAAACTTGACCTGTGTGAACCAGCACTTACTGTCTTGCCAGTACTGGCAAATGTAAACGCTGTGTTAGTACCGGAGTCGGAGTCGAAGCACCCACAAAAACTCGGCGATTCAATAATAGATAGCCGTTGAATCATGTTGTGGAAGTTATTTATGTAGCAGCTCTAGGACGATATAGAACGTGTACGTGAATTAAGCTTGATTATGTGGTGATCGGTGAAATGAGTTCATAGTGATGTGATACAGTAACTTGCGAGTTGTGTTTTTTAACTCTTGTAAAACATAAATAATTTTTATAAAATAGGCCAAGGCAAATTTACTACAGGTGGCGGCGAGACTACAACAAGTCAACAACACAAAAAACGACATGGTGTTTTGTTTTTCGGTCAAAAAATGGCGAGTTAATATATAAATGAATTCGCCTTGTATAAAACGGTTGACGAAAATAGGGTAAGGCGAATTCAACTACAGATGGTGCCGAAAGGCCATCTGATTTTGACAGTTCTAGCTAACCATTTTTTCGAATTAACAAAAAATAGGGAAACGTCAAAATATAATTTTGTTTATGTTTTGCGCCAATATAACCGAAAAAATGTCTTAGAAAAACTGCGAATAATTAAATTTAATTTAATAATCTCTTTTATAACCCAAACAAAATTTTTATTTTGCTTTTCAATCACTTTTTGCCTTGTCAGCATTTTTTGACAGCCTTTTGTAGAGTTGTACTTACCTTGTTAAATTCGCCTTGCCCTGTTGTTTTTGCAATGTTGTACTTGTTGTCGTTCCGACACCCAGGGTTGTTAGGTTTTTTTCTTCAAAAATCGTCAAAAGTTTTAACAAAATTCGTCAAAATCGTCATGAACAGTTAACAAAATCGTCAACAAATCGTCAAATATTTAAATTTTACAAATTGGAGACAATTTATTACATTGAGTGGTTCAAAAATATAAATTTTTAGCAATAAATTATATTTATGACAAAGAAAGTGATATGGTTAAGTTTTATTCTATTTATTTCAGCAAGTGGGCTGAAATATATTTATCATTTGAAAAGAAATACATAAGAAAAAATATATTTTAATAAAAACAACAAAAATTTATTTATTTCATTTATCCATATTCACAAAAACATTAAATAAATAATAAAATCTCATTTGCTATTATATATCTATCTTTATATGATTAATTTTTAGAGCTATCACTAATGCAAATTGTTTTAACAGTTGAAGGTTATAAACCAAGTGTTCTGTCTATATCAACAGTCTTTTTACCCGACTTGAAACGTTTTATTACATCCAATTTTAGTTCCAAGCTAGCATTTTCTTCACTTTGCACTTACTTCTTACTTCCTAACACTCAACTATACTAAGAATAACTTACCTAACAGAATTAAAGCAGAATTAGTCTTTACTTTCTGTTCTGTTACGAATAAGCTGATTTGTTTTTTTTTTAACCTGTGAAATTGATTAGTTTTTCTGTTCTGTTGCGGTCCCATATATTAAAATTAAAAACTTGTTAAGTAATTGTAAGTGACAGCAAAATGAATAATAAAAAAATCATATTTACATATATTGAAATAAACTGTTTTTTGATTTTAAGAATTCATAAAATTTAGTTTCTTCAAATTTATGTACGCAAATCGAAATCATTAAAACGCAAAGCGGATTTAACCAATTTTTAAAAAGCGGACCAAATAGGACCGGCGCAAATCGGGGCTCTAGTGTATATTTTTGCCGTTTCGGTGGCATTCATATAATTGTAGAATTCGAATTACTAGTGCTTCTTATGAAAACCACCTGGTTTGTAATGGGGAAGAACTTTTTTGTTTAATTTCCAATAATTTTTGTATTTCGACAAAATGATTTTACGTTTTGAAGTGTTCCAAATATAATTGTTAATATTTCTTGTAAGTGTTTTATTGATGCCAGAAAATCGTCATAACACTATTACTTTTAGTTTCAAAATCGTCAATCGTCATTTGACTGTATTTTCTCAAAAAAATCGTCAAAATGACGAAAAATCGTCGTATTTAACAACCCTGCCGACACCACCTGTAGTTAATTCGCCTAGAAATAGGGCTACCAGATTGTGGATTCTAATTTCAAATTAGAAAAAAAAAAATAATTTCGGGCTTATATTGAGAATGTAAAAAAAATTTTTCTTTTTGGGGAAATTATTGATAGATTTGCTTCTTTTACAAGCCATCATACATATATAAAATCTGCAAGATTTTTTATGTACAAAAGTCATTTTAATACAATATATATGAAACAAATTATAACGCAAATACAATATCGGACGGCTGAAAAACCTGATTTACTGATCAGTAAATATCAGTTTTTTATTTAAAATTAATCAGCAGCAGAATCTTCCCCATCTAAAAACGTTTGCCCTTTTTGTTTAGGTTAACCTGTTAAAACTCTATGGCCCGTTTTCAAAACTTACCGATAGCTAAAGGTAGGACTTTGTCGGCCGTATAAAAAGTGCTCCACTATTACAAATTTACTTTAACCTACCGGGTAGGATGAACCTTAATCTTCTTTATCGCTGACTTTATGTTAAAGTAAAGTTTTAATGATGGAACACTTTTTATTAGGCCGGTTAAAGTCTACTTTTAGCTATCGGTAAGTTGTGAAAACGGGCCTATGAAGTAAAAATACTTTTAAGCGTCTGTCCACAAACATATTCAGGGGTGTTCTGGAAATCGAAAACAAAAAAACGAAAAAATTGTAAATGTAATTTTTTAATAAGATTTTCGCCATAAAAGAATTTTACGACAAATGTTATACAAATATTTCTTTATTAAACTAAATTTTATAATAAAAATTATACAAATACAAGAATATTATAAGCAACTGAAAAATTTTATTGTTTTGCTTTTTCGATTTCCAGAACACTCCTGAATGGCTAAGCCAATTAATATTTTACGCATTAGATGGATGTGTTTGTGGGGCCGTTATTATAACCCTAATAGCCTTTTTACACTTGTCAACATTTAACATCAATTTGCGAAGATGTTGGAATTTTCCCATAAGAAATACATAGGGCTGAAAATCAAAATTTTTCAACATCTTTACAGAATGTTACTATCTCATTTTGTTCCCTTTTACATTTTTGTATATTTTAGTGTCATCACTAGAAAAGTTGTATTATTGTGGCATCATTGACAAAATGGAAGTTGCTTTGCAGCGTTACCATTTCTCAAGTTTTTCCTTTTTTGCAAGCCTTATTTTGCTTAATTTTACTAAAATTATTAAACGAAATTAATTAGAAATACATTTTAGTGTTATCTTTTGAAACGTTGGCACTTTTGTAGAAAAAAAGTATTTAAAAAAAAATAAAAGTTTTTTTCAGAAATGGTGACATTTTTCATTGATAGAGATGTTACCCCGGGTCTCCACGTAGCAATATTTATTGCAGCAAACGTCAAATTTGATTGCTCCATTAAATTTCCGACGTATAGACCACAAATTGCCATGAGTGGCAATCCATTGCGCAATGATTGCTCTTCTGATTGCTTGAGCAATTATTGCTTAGAAATCTGCTGTCAAATCAGTTGTAATTTATCTGACATTTCATTTCTCTGTACGGTTGTTTATTTATTACTGTGTTTATTTATTAAAAAAGCAATCAAGAAAAAGCCGCCAAGTGAAAAAATACTTCAACAAAATACAGAAAAAGTTTTTATATATTATATTTTTAAATAAACGTCAATATCAACAAAAGCAAACGACGAATTTGTTTTTTTTTTGTATATTTTTATTTTTTCAATAGAACAATACAAGTTTTAGGTTTTTTTCAAATGCAAATAAATTATTAATTTAATTTATTAATTTAAAAAGGAAAATTTAACAACCATTTCAAAGCCTAACATAAAACATTTGTTATAAATACAGACACAAAACTTTATACAACTACTCGCGGTGAAAATTGCAAATTTATGGCAAAGCTATTTCAAGTGTTCTCCAGCAATATAATCAGCAATTATCGCTCCATTGTCTGCCGACGTTATTGCTTGTACTTAGCAATAAAAATTGCTACGTGGAGACCCAGCGTTAGATGTTTCAAGTGTGAACACGTATTTCACATTTCAACATCTTCTGCGTTCCTCCGAAATGTATGCAAGTGTACAAAGGGTATAATTCTACACATTTGAAATTTTCTGAAGACTTGTGCAATTTTTGTGAGCATTATACCCTTTGTACACTTGCATATTTTATTAAACATCAATTTTTATTTTGTTTTGATTTTTTTTGAGAACTAGTTCAGATAAAATAACGATAAATGTTATCGAAATTGGAGATGATAGTACATTTTTCCTGTTTCGCAGCCTGTTTCATAATGAAACGACCTGTTTCGCTCTTAAAATTTTGTATGGGGAAACAAGTCGTTTCAATCATGTTTTAGGCACGAAACAGGAATAAGAGAGAGAAACACGAATATTGCTGTCCGTGTGAACATCTGTAAAGATGTTGAAAAATTTTGATTTTTAGCCCTATGTATTTCTTATAGGAAAATTCCAACATCTTCGCAAATCGATGTTAAATGTTGACAAGTGTGAAAAGGCTTTTAATTCCCAAATTCCGTTGAATTGAATGTTGTATTGAAAATAATCTAAGCCGTTTCTTTTCTGTGTTCATTTTATGCATTTAAATATTAAAACTGCACATAATCATAAAAATAGCTTTAAGCTATAGTGATAATGGTAAAAATTAATTTTGTGATATCAAAAAGATTTTAACTTAATTTTTATACATAGTTTAATATATAATTTTTTTATTGTTTAATTTTTTAATTTATAAGTTTTAAAGCATTAATTTTAATTTAAAAACACAATTTTAAAAAGCACATGTAAACAAACTTTTGACACATCTGGCCTGAACAAAAAAACCGGCTGGCTGTCTTTTCGCCGCCACCTGTAGTTCATTTCTCGTAATTTTTTCATTTATTAATAAGAATTTTGTGATTTTTACAGTGAATGATACTGTGTTGTGCAATATGGAATAGGGGGTGGGTCACTAGGACTGCTGTTCACAGTGTTTTTCGCCGTTCAAGAAATGTACACTTTTTTTGAGTACGCTGAATCCAGTAGTGCTAGCCGTTTTTTATATTAGCTCTGGTTTTCGAGATATACCGTTATTTCGAAAATGGAGGAGGTTGCACAGCATACATACATATATTCGCGTTACTCAAAAACGATTAAGCTTATTGAAAAAACTAAAAAAACGAATTTCCGCAATTAAATTTCCTTTAAGAAAAGTAAAACTTTTTTCAAAGATACGCAGTCGTTTTAGAAACATAGACACATTTTTTAGCCACATTTTAAAATTTTTGTTTTTTAAAAATTCATCAAAAATTTAAAAATGCAGTTATATTATTTGCAGGCATAAAAAGAACAAAACAAGCCATAAATTATAAAAATCTGTTAGCAACTTTTGATTTTATTCACAATTTTAATAAATTTAAGAATTTCATAAAACGCAATATTTGTATGGGAGCCCCGAAGAAGTGAAGATAATAATAATAATGTGTACAATTTGTCACACAGTAGTTGGGAATATACCAGAGCATTTACATGCCCATCGTTTTCAGCATTTACCCTACTTGCCGTATAAATCACAGAGCATACAGAGACGTCACGAGACAGAAAATATTGCGTTTTTTTCTGCCTTTTTCTTCGAAAGCGGCCCTTTTTGCATTTTTTGTTTTGATTACGCAATTCGTGTTGATAGTAGCGGCCTGTTTTTACACATTGCAACTTTACAATAAAAAAAAAAATTTATTTCTCTTTCTTCGAAAGCTGCTCTCACAAATGATTTGGGCATTTTTCATACGTCACTTTTTTCATCTCTGTATGCTTTGTGGTATAAATGTCTGCAATGTGCGCAAACTTTAGATAACTTTAAAACAGCTGTTAATCACGTTTTAAAGCGTTGCCAGGATCAGGAAGACATATTTTATTCAAAGAAAAAATTATGATTATAATTCAGGACATTCTTTGATAACAAAACAATGTCCCTCAAATAGTAAGTGATTCGCAAAGTGTTTTTAAACACTACGAATATGAACACAATATGTTCAAACAGTTTTTCATAAAGAATCCTGACATGTCAGTAAACTGTATAATTTGCAAAAAACAATATGCACAATACGATAAAATAGCTTGTTTTAATCATTTGCATATACACTTTGTTGAAAAAAGCTTTAAATGCTCAATATACCAAAATTCGTATGTTACGATGTGGTCGTGCAACAATCATTTAAACGAGTTACATCTTGTAAAAAATGTATATAAAAAAGTAAGCAAAATAGTAATCAGTAATAGGTGCGTTTGAGCACATTTGCAGTAAAATGCAGTAAATGAGCAAACTGAAAAATTTGCTCTCACAAAAAGCTGATGTCCAAAAAATACGCGAGCGCAAAATTTGTAAAAATTCGCAAAATAAAGGCAACAGCTGACGGCAAATAATTGAAGTGTTGAAAAATGTTTACACTTTTGATTACTTAACTGGTTTTCTTATCGGTACTCGATTAAATACTTATTATAACACGAAAATTTTTGGAAAATACAAGCAAACTATTTTATCTAATCTTTCATATTTGTTTGTTTTTATTTTATTTGATTTTACTAATTTGTAGCGGGTTAAATTATTTAAAAGAACATGAATAATTTTTTTTTGCTATTGATTACTTAAGTACCCAAATACTTTACACTTTTGCAACTCTAAAAAATTAACATAACAAGAAAAATTTCATAAGTTTTGGTTTAATTTTTATTTCAACTTTTCTTTTATTTAACAATTTTTTCACAATTTGTATGCTTTTTATACCCTCCACCACAATTAGTTGTGAAGAGGGTATATTAAGTTTGTCATTCCGTGTGAAACTTTTTTATTATTCATCTCAGACCCCATAAAGTATATATATTCTGGGTCCTTGAGTAATTCTAAGTCGATTAAGCCATGTCCGTCTGTCTGTCCGTCTGTTGAAAACACGCTCGCTTTCGAAAAACTCAAAAGAAATGAACAAATTGCTTGTAGTTATCCTAAGCAGTTTGGGATTGAAATCCAGCAAAATCGGTTCAGTAGGACCAGAGCTATGAATCAAAATGTGGAACCACCACCTAAAAAAATTGGTAATTTTGTTACAAAAAATAACATAAATGCTGGAACAAGGCACGGAATGAGATAAGATTTTGCAAAAATTTGTTTTATTTGACTGGAAATCACGCTGTTAAATGTCGTGAAGATCCGTCCCTAAAACCGTAAAAAATAATGCAATCATAACAAATTTTGGCTCGTCACAGTTTTTAGGACTATAAATGATACTGTGAAATTTCGTGAAGATCGGTACATAATTTACCCTAGGCCCCATAGAAACCTTACTCCCGGAAAACAGTTTAGTACACCTAAAACTATAATTAATAATGCTATCATAACAGAAATTGGTACGTCACAGTTTTAAAGGACTACACTGAAAAAACAGTTGTTCATAAATTCAACGAACTCGTGTTCGTTAATTTAAATTCATTGAAATTTTACTTAAAAAAGCCTTAATTCAACGTATTGTACGTTGTTTCAAAAAAATTTTCATTGAAATTTACAGTAAAATTTTATGAAGATATGAACTGAACGTTGAAACTATTCTTTGATTTTATTCGTTGAATTAAATAATAAACTAGTTTTTTGATTTAATGTATAATTCGTTGTTTTCAATGAACAGGTTCATTCCTTTGTTAATAACATAAACGAATTTACAAAATATCAGAAAAGTGTACATTCAGGTATGTGATGGAAATCGATTTTAAAAACGATACGATTTGAAACCGAAAATATCGTTTTCAGTATCTTTTAAAATGGATTTTAAATGCATATTCCTTTTATTTTCAGTCTTTATTCTTTCAAATTTTATATTATATACGTTAACTGAAGTGTATTCTGAATAAAAATTTAAGACTTTAATTCGGAAATAGATTTTAAAATGCTTCGAAATTCATCACACCTTTTAAAAACGTTCGTTATTAAATCGATCGATTTTCATCACATACCTGATTGTTTCAACGAAACCATTTATTGATTTTAAGAAATTTACGTTAATTTTGACTTTAAGAAGAAGAAGAATAATTATTCAATGAACGAGTATTTTGAGTCAACAAACTAGCACTAATATTGTTGTTTTATTTGGCTGAATTCAACGAATTGGTTCCTTGTTTTATAACGGTATAAAACACATAAACAATAAACTAGTTTTTTGATTTAACGTGTAATACGTTGTTTTCAACGAACTCGTTCATTCTTTTATAAATAATAGCAACAAATTTACAATATTTAAAAAAGTGTACATTGTTTCAAAGAATCTGTTTGTTGAATTTAAGAAATGTACGTTATTTTTGACTAAAAGAAGAAGAAGAAGATGTTTTATTCAATGAACGAGTACTTTGATTCAACAAACTAGCACCTAGATTTTTGTTTTACTTGGCTGAATTCAACGTATAAGTTCCTTGTTTTATAAAGGGATAAAAACACACACTAAAAACAAAAAATAAATACCTACAAAGCCATCAGTTATTGTGCAGTGTTTAAGAAATAAGTTTGTGCGCGGTTATAGAAAAAGGTTAGTTAAAAAAGTGCTTTAAAATTTATTTTAAAAACTAAAAAAATGCATTGTTTTAATTGCAAAAAGAAATATAAATTATAAATTATATACGTTCATAATTTCTATGATCCCTGAAAACAACCAATTTTAGAAATATCGCTTAAATCTGAAAACATTGAATACTTTTTATAGCTAATATTTAAAAAAAAAGAAATGGAGTACAACAATTTTGAAAAGCAAACAGTTTTTCTAATGGAGTTCTGCCTGAAAACTTAATTATCAGTTGTGATAATTTACCAAGCACCAGCACTCAAACAGGCACATATGAAAAATCTGCGGTATTGTACGAAGAGAGCTTGATATTTCCGCCAGAGATCTCTGCTAATGGTCCCGAACATCAGGAACTTTTTAAATTACTTCAAAGTTGGGAATTGGAACATTTGTTAGACCTTTTTAAAGGTAAGGTTTGATATGTAAACTTTTATACATACTCTAAACATTCTGTTCTTTATATAGCTGAAAATATCACGATTGCAGTATTGAAAATTATTGAACAACATCACATCCCGATGTTATTTAAAAATAAAAAAATTGGCGACATGATTTTCTTTGAACATCATTTGAAAGAATGGCGTAAGTCCCACATAATAAGTATTCAAGATATTGGTGCTGAGCCAATGTTCATCAAACTCTGCCTCTGTAACAAGTTTAAGCGAAACCAATCAGCAAGAAGTTACATTGTCTCAAATTTTCAATGAAAATAAAAAAATAAAACAAATAACGGATTACTATAACGAGAATTCTCGTTTGTTATGTCATCATAGATCATTGTTAATTGATATTATTTGCAACTATTTTGAAGAAAATTCTTTACATATGTCGCTGTCCACAAGCTATCAAATTGAAGAGCAAATAATACTTCGCTTTCCCACTGAGAAATTACAATACTATCGTACTTCCAAGCGAGGAAAAATTTATATGAAATTTTATAATTCTAAATGTAGCAGAAATACAAATAATTCCAGATGAACCTACTCCAGACAAGTTTAGTACCAATTATAACATTTTATGTAATTATTTAATTTGGATGCAATTTAGTTGGTATAAGTACACATGCACATAAATATATTTAAATTTAAAAGATTCTGAAAGCAATGCAGAGGATTGTGTTAGAAGCCTAAAATACGACAATTTAAATGCAGACGAATTCGATAGCACTTGGCAAGCTTGCAGCAATTTTAGAATTAACCAATTAAACCGAGTGGATTTCGATACGTAAGCTAATAATAATTAATTTGCTCTTTTTAGAAGCTTAAGTATTTACTTCAAAATAAATACATTTCAGATTTACAAAGACTTCAGCGTTGCTTTTGGAAAACGTGAAGGAGTTCTTATTAACTGGCCGGAACGATTCATTAAAATAAAAAATTTTCTTTTATCTGAAAATAACGTGAAAGATAAGGATATGTTAGAAATCTTAAAGAGTTTGGATGAGTCGCAGAGAAATGACGGTAAAAGCAATTTATTCCCACTCAGAATTTATTTAGACCTTACTTAAATGTTTCCTTTTTTTTTGACAATGCTGCTGCAAAGTTAATGTGGTGTCTCCATGGGTATTTTATACCTACAATAAAGGTAACAAAAAGCGAAAGCAAAAAACCTTTATTAAATACTCAATGAGAAACTCTCAGGATGCGTTTATGTTTATTGGAAACAGCACACAAGAAGTTAATGAATACGTTTCTAAGTAAGCGTCTCAATCAACATTCGTTCAACCTTTCATTCTTGCTATTGGATCTAAGGAATTCAGCTCTTTTGAAATTTTTTTAGTTTATTTAGACGGAATATCGTTCCAGTTAAGCTCTTTTTTGAGGGCTTTAGATATATGTTTAAATGCTTTCATTTAATTTCATAATAATTTAATTAATTTAAAGTATCCTTCCGCATTCATTCAATTTTGGCAATTTATTGAATATTATTTTTATGGTTTCAAAAATACAAACAAAATCACTTCAAGAGTTTCTGTAATGACAGAACAACTCAAAGTATCCCAATAAATTTATTTATTATTATTATTGAGATGTGTTTCTTACGTGCTATTTTTGATCAATCCCTTTTTAACAAATGTAAATGAAGAACTGCAGTTTTTAAAATATTTAATATTAAAAACTGGACCTCACGACCAGAATAAAGTAAATAAATTCGTTACGTATAATTGGACCTTAAGTTCGAAAAAAGCTAACGTAACAAAGGGGAAAACAAATAAATAAACCGTAAATGTTTTTTATTTACTTATTATGTGCCTTTTTAGAAATTATTGATCAAAAATAACATGTAAGAAACACATCTCAATAATAATAATGACTAAGGCATTGATCATAAGCCAAAAAAAGTAAAATTTATTTATCTCTGATCTCTTTTAAACATAGAATTAGAAACACTGTTTTGAACTTTTTGTATTATATGTACATGTAAATTATTTTTTAATATTTTTTAAGATGCATTTTTGAAATAAAATACTTGATTTTATATGAACTGGCCTATTATTTTGTTTATATATTATGAAATTCTTAATGTATAGGTTTATTAGGTCAACGAATGTATTCTTAAAAATCAATGAATAGGTTCGTTGAATGAAAGAATATATCAATGAATAGGTGCATTGGGACAACGAATGCATTCATAAAAATTAATGAATACATTCTTTGGATCAAAGAATAAATCAACGAATAGGTTCATTGGGTTAACGAATACATTTATAAAAATCAATGAATAAGTTCGTTGGATCAAAGAATAAATCAAATAATAAGTTCATTGAGTCAACAAATAGGTTTAAGGAATCTACGTACAGTTTCAACGTATGAATTCTTGACTTAACGAACTGGTACGTTAAAATCAACAAGCCAATGATCGGCATACGTTGAATTCAAAGAACTTGTTTATTAGAGGAAAAATAAGGAAAAAATTCGTTGAATCAAAGATTTGTTTCTTTGTATTTATGTACCTTTTTGGTTCAGTGTAGAAATGACGCTGTGAAATTTCGTGATGATCGGTCCATAATTTACCCTAGGCCCCATATAAACCCTACTACCGGAAAACAGTTTAGACGCCTAAAACCATAATTAATAACAAATCGTCACAGTTTAAGATAATAATAACATCAAACAGATATTATCCTTAAACATTCGAACTGTAGGTGGAGGGTATCAAAGATTCGGCACAGCCGAATATAGCACTCTAACTTGTTACTTTTGTTTGTTTACCTTTTGAAACAAATGTTTTTTTGATTTACTAAATTTTTCTGCAAACATTTCTGCAGTAAAAATTTGTAAATACTCAGACAAGAACTGTCACTTTATGCTCTCAATTTATGTTCTTATTTACTATATTTTGTGTACTCAAACGCAATTTCGTAAAATGCAGTAAAGTTCAGTAAAAAATAGAAAAAACTTTTGTGTTCTTGAACGCAGCTAATGTAAGCAAAATAGAAACAAAACAGTAAACAAAGTAAAAAAGAAATTAAACAAAAAAGTAAATAAAGAAGTTATTAAAAAAGTAAGGAAAGAAGTAAACAGAATAGTGAACAAAGAAGTTAATAAAAAAGTAAAATCTAATGAAAAAATCTCACTTGAATCTGAAAAAGAAAAGCATATAGTATGTAATGTACCGAAAAAACTCTTGAAAATCTCACTTGATTCGGAAAAAGAAAAGCATAAAGTATGTAATATTCCGAAAAAACAAGAGTTAGATAAACCCACTGGTACACCCATATGACGACACAGCATAATTTCTTTGAAACTTCGAATATCTACTTTAAAGGCAACGATGGATGTCTGAAATGTACCACCTGTAAAAAGAAATTAACTACCTCCATTACGAAGCAACAAAATCATAAACTTACTCATATGAAGTATAGATCACATATACATATGTAATTTTTGCTATAATCGTTGTAATGCTTTAATTGTACTATGTGCCCATTTCTAGTTTTTTCAATAAGCTAAATCGTTTTTGAGTTACGCGAACATATATTGTGCAACCTCCGAAATAACGGTATACCTCGAAAACTAGAGCTTATCTAAAAAAAACGGCTAGCACCGCTGGATTCAGCGTACCCGAATTAAGTTAAAACGCCAGGTGCCCAGCTTGTCAAAAAAAAAGTAACAATTTCTTGCACAGCGTAAATAGGTATTTTAAATATCGGCGATATGTATACTCATGGTGCAATAAATGCCATCTGCTTATTCCACCATGTGTATACTGATTTTGTAATATTGATATATCGATACTTATTTTCCATCCCTACAAAATAAAATTGTATACCGATAACAAATGACTTTATCTAAAACCCATCCCGATCAGAGTTGGGGGAAGTGCATTAAATTTTTAGTGCAATAACCCAACAAGAATAGTGACAGTCATTTGACCTATCATATGACCGACATTGCTGTCAGTACTGATGCATATATTCGTCACTGTTGACATACTTTTTAGCTTAAATAAAACACGATTCATTTTATTAAATTCTCATACATATTTTTGTTTTTTATTTAAAATAAAATTCAATATTTGTTCGTTTTACACAATAAATTAAATAAATAAATAATTATTTTTTGTCCTATGAGGTAATTTAAATTTTATAAAGCTTTTTTGCAATAGTCCCAACTTCAATATCTCACTTGGTTTTTGCTTAAGTCAACCTTTGGTTAACATTGATGCTATAGATAAGTACATATACTAAGGAATGATCCTATACACTACCAGAATATCTTGTAGTTTCATTAACGTTTGGCTAGATCAAACACCATTTAACTGTTTTTAAATATCATTGTACAATTCTGCTACATATTGTATCCATTCGAAACGTTTGCCGTGTTTAGTTTTTACTTAAAACTTTTTAGACAATTTGTTAAACCATAAAGAGTGTCTGATTCCCCACAATTGTAAAGAGCACAACAATTCACAAATTTTCACAAATATTAGCCAGTAAAGCGTATCTATAACAAAAATTAAAAAAATTGGCATTTTTGTGGTGTTTTCAGTTGTTCAAACTAAAAAAAAGCACTAACTAGGTGCTTTTTCCATTTTTCGTTAGTGCCTTTAGTGCTTTTTACAACTTTTACTTTTTTTCTACCATTTTTTAAAACTACAATTATATAGAGGATGATTTAGTTGAACTTTGCTATTTAGGGTATCATTTTGGGAAGGCTTGTAAAGATTTTAAGATTTCAAATGATAAAAAAGTGATAAAAGAAAGTTACATTCGTTTAACCAAAAACTTTATTTACGAGGTTAGAGCTAGGCTTCAATAGCAATTTGGAAATTTTACGAAACGTTGCAGTTTTTAGCGTTGACAACATGTTTAGTAATCGTTATAAATACGATGTATTTCGGTAAACATTTTGTAGACACATGTAGACACTGTTTGAAAAATAGAATATGGCTTGGAAAATATTAGCAATTGCTAAAACATGCAGTCGGAAACCGTTCAAAAAAACGCAAAGACTTTAAAAACAAAAAAAGAGCCGTAGCTTGGTATTTGCAAATTGTTAAATAAATTAAAAACAGCTGACAGAAAATACTTTTATAACGAGCGTTGTGTAACCTGCAATTTTTCATGCGCTTCAGTTTTCCATGTGTTGTACACTTCTACCTCTAGTGCTATTGAAAAAAGGTTTGACTAAGTATCAAAATGCAAGCATATATATTTTTTTTTTATTTTAC
Organism: Pollenia angustigena; assembly: GCA_930367215.1. Taxonomy (NCBI): domain Eukaryota; kingdom Metazoa; phylum Arthropoda; class Insecta; order Diptera; family Polleniidae; genus Pollenia; species Pollenia angustigena. The sequence continues at coordinate 177,276,730 of OV884057.1, read as the reverse complement.
ACCTTATGTGTGTTCTTTATTCAGAAACTTACATATGTTAAAAGTTGTTTTATTCAACTTTGCACGATTTTAACTTAGATTTATTTAAACCATAAGATATAAGTATGTTTATTGAAATATATGCTGTCCTTAAGTTTTATAAGCAATGGTCGGTCATTGCAAATTTTTGGTAATTGCAACAGGTCAGATTACGAAAATCGAGCTCGCACTGTATTACTTTAAAACTGTTTTACGGCCAATTTAAACTCCAAATGATTTGGATGATATTATTTTTTTTTAACATAATAATAATACATTTAAAAATGTTTATATACAAATGTAAATATATTTAATCGCCTCTATCGTGATTAAAAATTCCTTGGGAGTTTTTTTCCATTTCCAATTTTTACAATTGAATTAACATAGGAAAAAACTCCCAAGGAATTTTTATTCACGGTAGCGGTGATTATTTAATCATAAATGAAAATAGTCCCCATCAACGCCGTCGCGTTTTTTTTTAAATTTTGGAGGTATATAGTATTCGGCACAACTTGTTTTGTGTTTAATTAAATTTTAATTTCAAAAGATTTTGTTATTCGTGCTTAATTTCCAGTTTTTATTCTTGACAAAAACACTTGAAATTTATTGTTGATAGGATAAGCTATTCCTATGCGCATTTCACTGGTTGCTTAGGCCAGATCATCAGGAAACTTCATCCATAAAGATTTTAGAAAAACTAAAGATATTAAACCAAATAAAACTGTTAAACGTATAAGAATTATAGCAACAGTTCTACTTGTAACAATATCAAAGCTTAAACAAAACACATCAACAATAAACAACAGTGGGCTTATCTCATCTTACATTCCCCACTACAATTAGTTGAAATTCTCTCAACATTAATTGTAGTTGTAAGTAGGTTAAGAAAAACAAAATAAAAACAACAACAACTTACAAAAGATGTTGTCAATTAAGTGTTTTTTAGGCCGTGCACTTGCCTGTTTATTATCAAAAAGTAATTTCAATTTTTGGGAATACAAAATTTTAATTTCAAAAGATTTTGTTATTCGTGCTTAATTCCCAGTTTTTATTCTTGACAAAAACACTTGAAATTTATTGTTGATGGGATAAGCTATTCCTATGCGCATTTCACTGGTTGCTTAGGCCAGATCATCAGGAAACTTCATCCATAAAGATTTTAGAAAAACTAAAGATATTAAACCAAATAAAACTGTTAAACGTATAAGAATTATAGCAACAGTTATATATATATATATATATATATATATATATATATATATATATATATATTATTATTATTATTATTATTATTATTATTATTATTTATTTATTTAGTCTTATGAATAAATCCTAAGACTAAAGGAGAAATATAAAAAGCACTAGCTACAAAGGCTATCGGCTTTAAAGTTTAAACACGAAGTCTGGTTTGTTTTATGAAGTTATAGATGGTGTTTATGTTAGTTATAGTTGTATCGCTAAGAAGGGTTGTGTGTGGAGTATGGGGATGTTTGCTTCTCAAGCTGGATAGTGCATTACATTCGTCGAGAACGTGTTTTATTGTTAGACCGCTGCCACATGTGTTGCAGGTCGGCTTAGTGGCTCTTTTCATTAGGTGCTCGTGGGAAAAGACTGTATGGCCGAGTCTTAGTCTTGAAAATACCCTTATTTTATCTTTATTTATATTTGTAGGATATATAGGGCTGGTGTTTTTCGGATTAATGGAAGAGTAATGATAATGTTTGGGTATAGTTTCCTTGAACTTAGCTTTCATATAATTGGTGATCAGTCGTCGAAGATCAATTTTTTCAAAAGTTGGTTCCATAAAAACAGGTGCATAGGATGCGTATTTTGCTGCGACGTCGGCATATTCGTTTCCGGAGATGCCAATGTGGCTGGGCACCCAATGTATTCTGACTTTTTCTTCATTATCAATGAGAGCGTCCCGGATTTTGATGATTATAGTCCAGTTTTTGTTGAATGGGCTGCAGATGGCTTTCAGCGCTGAAAGACTGTCGGAGCGCTAGATTCGGCAGTAAAAATTGATGAGTAGTCATGGAGGGTTCGGAGAATTAGGTTATTGCCGTTATCATCCACCACCGCATAAGCTGGTAGATTATAATTGGACTTGGTTCCGTCTGTATAAATGAAGTTCCACCCATTGTTTTTATAAGACGTTTGCATTTCTGCTACTAGACTTAAAAATTCTTCTTTGGAAGTACGATCTTTTTTTAGTTTGGATAAGGATAAGTCGACGGAGATAGTGTTGAATTTCCAGGGAGGCTTGCCAGTAGTATTTTTAGAGTATTGTAAGGAGATTCCTATTGCTTGTGCTAACTCTAAAGATTGGGCTATTGTAGACTTAATACGTTTGCGTCTTCTGGCTGTAAACTGCGATGAGATATCTTTATCTATTATGGAATAATTTCTTGGAAAAACTGCGAATAATTAAAGTGAATTTAATAATCTGTTTTATTACCCAAACAAAATTTTTATTTTGTTTTTCAATCAATTTTTGCCTTGTTAGCATTTTTGACAGCCGCCTATTAAATTGCAAAAATATACATGGGCTTTTTTTAGTTGTAGAGTTGCACTTACCTTGTTAAATTCGCCTTGATGGCAAGTGTATGGGCCGCTTAACTTTTAGTGGAAAATGCAAATTTAGTGGACTACCCCCAACTCTGATCCCTATAATGGTCTATTTAATTTTTTCTAATGTGACACAAATGTTTCACAAAATTTGTTTGTGGGGAAAAAAATATAAAAGAAATAATGGATATTAAAGTAAAGTCGGAACCAATTGAAGATGAAAATTCTGACGCATTCCAAATAAACGTGAAAATAAAAGAAGAAAAAGAATTAATAATTGAATGTGATGACCAATGGCTGCCAACAAAATTTGAGAATGAGGAAAATGAATATTATCAAGAATTTATTCAGGACCGTGAGCAAGATAAGTCACTTATTAAAAATGTAACCACCCATGAAGAAGATTCTATTAAATATGTAGATGAAAGTGATGATGATGTTTATGAGCAAGATGAGGATTACGAAAATGGAGATAACGCTAGAAGTGAAAAATATGAAGCATACGCAAATGATTGCGATGACTTGAATAATATGGCCAATGAGCATAATTCAAACTTAAAAAATCATGAAAACGTCGCTTTAGATTTAGAAAAGCAGAAAGAAAATGAGGAACAAACAAGTAGTTCCGAAGTTCTTTACGGGCATTCTTTTAAAGCATGGTCGAGTTATAATTACGTTAAACGTAAATGTCCAGTATGTAATTACTTATCAAAGACTTATAAGCAGTGGCGAAAGCATATACAAAATAAACACTTAGAGCTAATGAAGGCTGCTGATGTTAATTTTGACCTTATAAGTAACAACTCGGGTGTATGTAAAATATGCAAACAGGAATTTAGGTTCCAATTTTCTCGCTTTATTCACTCAATAAATCACACTAGAAATAGCAAATTGGAATTAAATTTATGCAAATTATGCAATTATACTGCCATCCATTCAGTATACGTAAATAATCATATTGCGCAAAAGCATCCTGAAGTTATAAAAGAATTTGAAAAATCTTGTTGTATGAAACAAAATTTAAAGTGTCCTCTTTGCTTTATAGCTTACAACAAAATAAATGATTTAATGTATCACTTTAAGGATAGACACCCAAAAGAATATCTTGAAAAATTGCTCTTCAACTGCAATTTATGTCACCACGATAGTTTTAGTGATGAAGAACTTTTCTTGCAGCATCTAATGAAAGAACATGAATTAAATTCATGGCAAGTACTAAATTTCCAAAAAATATTTGATGATAAAGAGTACGTGTCGTGCCTTAAATGCCATAGATTATATTTTAAAAATGATGTGCGAGAACTGCTTAAACACTCCCTACAACATAAAAGCGATTGCTACTGGACGTGTAAGTTTTGTTGCAAACAATTTGATCACTCCAAATCAAAGGTCAGACATTTGTGCTCCAAAATGATAAATTACCTTGAAAAAAAACAAAAACAGATAAAAGACAGTACAAATTTAAAAGAATTTGAGGAATATATTTCACACGTGTGTCCATTTTGTAAAATGGAATTTGGCAAAATGATAAAATGGCAGCATCATTTAAGAACTGAACATCAAATAGACACCCTGAAAGGTTTAGAAATGAAAGTATTTGCTAATTCAAGCGATAAATTAATGTGTACAATTTGTTACACAGTAGTTGGGAATATACCAGAGCATTTACATGCACATCGTTTTCAGCATTTACCCTACTTGCCGTATAAATGCCTGCAATGTGCGCAAACTTTAGATAACTTTAGAACAGCTGTTAATCACGTTTTAAAGCGTTGCCAGGATCAGGAAGACAGACTTGTTATTCAAAGAAAAAATTATGATTATAATTCAGGACATTCTTTGATAACAAAACAATGTCCCTTATGTACTAATCAAATATTTAGTGATTGGCAAAGTGTTTTCAAACACTACAAAGACGAACACAATATGTTCAAAGAGTTTTTCATAAAGAATCCTGACATGTCAGTAAACTGTATAGTTTGCAAAAAACAATATGCACAATACGATAAAATAGCTTGTTTTAATCATTTGCATATACACTTTGATGAAAAAAGCTTTAAATGCTCAATATGCCAAAATTCGTATGTTACGTTGTGGTCTTGCAACAATCATTTAAACGAGTCACATCTTGTAAAAAATGTATATAAAAAAGTAAGCAAAACATTAATCAGTAATGTTAGCAAAATAGTAAACAAAGAAGTTAACAAAAAAGTAAACAAAGAAGTTAACAAAAAAACAAAAAAAGTAAAAAAAGAATTAAACAAAGAAGTTAACAAAAAAGTAAAGAAAGAAATTAACAAAAAAGTAAACAAAGAACTTAAGAAAAAAGTAAAATCTAATAAAAAAGTCTCACTTGAATCTGAAAAAGAAAAGCATAAAGTATGTAATGTACCGAAAAAACTCTTGAAAATCTCACTTGATTCGGAAAAAGAAAAGCATGAAGTATGTAATATTCCGAAAAAACAAGAGTTAGGTAAACTCGCTGAATTTGCTGAATTTATAACTTATGCATGTCCTGAATGCAATGAAGAAATGTCAACGCAAGAGGAATGGTACACCCATACGACAACACAACATAATTTCTTTGAAACTTCGAATATCTACTTTAAAGACAACGATGGATCTCTTAAATGTACCACATGTAAAAAGAAATTGACTACCTCCATTACGAAGCAACAAAATCATAAACTTACTCATATGAAGTATAGACCATTTATATGTAGTTTATGCTATAATCGTTGTAATACTTTGATTGTACTATGTGCCCATTTCCGTCGAAAACATTTTACGCCGGGCAATTTTGAATGTCCCATATGTAGCAAAACTTTGGGAACTTCTTATCAAAAAACTGAACATTTAAAAAAGAATCATCCTTTCAATGAATGGCCAGAGGTTATGTGCTTAATATGTTATCACATTGCAAAAAGTAAAACTGATCTTAGTAACCATATGGACACCCACGATAGAGGTCCTTCTAGTTACAATTGTTATGTGTGCAGTTTAAAACTAATAGGAATAAAAGCTTTTATGTTACATATGGAAACCCATTACATAAAAGATGAAATCAAAGAAAATGAAAAAATGGTTACTGACATTGCTTCACATTCGTGTTCTAAAAATCGTCAATCACATGATATGGATGAGAATAAACACGAAAGATGTGATCAAGTAAGTGCTAAATCAGAGGAGCAGACTTTACATAAGAGAACATTTTCCAACAATTTTTCAGCAGAAAATAATTCAAAAAAATTAAAAGTTTTTTGTTAAGAATATGCTGGAACTATTATGCCAATTTAAATATTTTAACTTACATTGTACATGTTATACATAGGTATGAAGATAATAAATAAATACACACGACTTCTAATAGCATTTAAATCTGAATTTGGGTGTACTTAGTTTGGGAACGAGGCTACCTATTAGATTCGGCTGTGCTCGTCGGAAGGGGAGGGTTGGATTATGTTCCCAATTAAATTCATAGAAATATTTTGAATCGAAACCGGAAACTTTACTTTAGGTAGCATGACTTAAATAAATGACCTACACAGTTACAGGGAGGAAAGAGAAGAAGAAAGAAAGAAGTGGTTGCTGATTGTAGGGTAGCTTGAGGAGGCATACACTACCCTGTGACCTATCCCGCCCACCATGCTGACAGTATGCTAATTATTCGTTGTCAGCCCAAAATAACAATAAAAGCAAACGAAAACTAAATTAACTTATATACCCCCATACCCTACTTCACCTTTCGTAATAAAAAGAAATTCCTTAATTCAAAATTTCATTACCAAAATCAAAAATTAATGGCTCAATTTTATTAAAAAAAAAACTTAAGGAAAAAAAAAAAATTAAAAAAAAGTTGTAAAGTATCTCTTGTTAAAAAAATTAGGTCACCATAAACGATTAATATATAAAAAAAACTAATTATTAAATACCTTAATTATATGATTGGCGTTTTGTTAAATAAAAAAAATTATCAGAAAGTAGATTACACAAATATTAAAACATGATTTAAACAGTAATAAGGTATGCTGTATAGGGGTGTACGGTGTAGGGTGTCAATTAATTTGTCATATGAAGTATTAAACAAAACAAATAAAAATTAAAAAGAAAATTAAATGGCAACACTTCGTTGCGTATGAGTTATTTCTATAATTTCAAATATATGCAAAATTAAGTTGAAATATTCATGATTCAAAATAAAAATTATGTGTAGAGATGATTTTTATACATGGCGAAAATACTAATAAATAAACTTACTTTTACTTGGTCTAACGTTGTCAGCAGGCGCCGGATGACAATTTCGTCGATTTTATATATATTGCATTGGAAGGTTAAATATGAATATTTGATATTAACAAAAATCACTCAACACATATATGGTTTATATGTAAAGAGTATTTTTATTTAATTGTGCATGGTGTGGTTGTTTGTGTGTGTATAAGTTTAACCGTGTATGATTCTAATTTAACGTTTACTTTGTGTGTTGTCTGACTGTTAAGTATTTAATGAATGTTTTAAGAATAAATAATAAAAAGTTCACAATACAGTAGGTGACCAAATAAGACTAACGTTAATTGTATTAAAAAAAATTTACGTTAATTACGTTCATCAGGAAAAAAAAAAATAAGTAATGGTTGAAGTAATCAAAAGAAACAATTGTCAAAATGTAAGAAAATTATGTTATAGACGTGAAATTCAAAATACTTTGAAAGATTATTGTAATACCAGGATAACGAAAAGAACCACGTTGGGTAAGTTTAACGATAAAAACGAACTGGTCATTTCAATTTGAGAGTATGACATTCAAAAGGTACTTATTTGTTTTTATACGCTGAGAAAAGTTTGTTGTTGTTGATGTAGGGTCCAGATGAATCCATTATATTGCTAATGCAAATCCACTCACCCACACCAACACCACTTCGACCACCAAATGAAATTGATTATCTTCCGTATTCTTGCCAATGATTCTGAGCTCTGTTATATCGTCAGCTTAGAGTGCAAAGGTGCTAAGTCCACATTTTAAGACTTTACAGGAGAGACATAAAACTTTCCTAAATGAATCTATGGAAATATTCTATAAAACTTTAAACGTAATTTTATCGGTGTTGGTTCATTTTTTAATTATCAAAAAGGAGCAATTGAAAAATAGCACACGCTGCTGATTTTCAAGCATTTTCGGGACTTAGCTCATTTTCTGTAAATTGTTTTATGTTTGTGCATTGGACTTAGCACATTTTCTTAAAATCATTTGTTAAATATTTATGAAAAAAAAAAACAATTTTATAATTTTTTTTTCTTTTATTGTAACAAAAAACATTAAAGACAGTCTTATTTCATTGCTGTTAAATAAAAAAATATCACATTAATTATTAATTAATTAATTAATTATTAATTAATCATTCGTGAGGTAAATCGTCGTAGAATTTGTGGTGATCTTTCGGCAAAGTAGTTTTTAAATATTGCAGGTCTTCATATTTTTTAGCTGTTATTTTTCTTCTTTCCTGGTAAAGCTGTTGAAAATTTGACCAGTCCAACGCCACTACATTACCATCTATTCTTTGGGGTAGTACTTCCCATGGATCAGGAAATCTGAGCTTAAAATATATTTCACCATTCGGTGTATATTTAATACCACGAATATCCGTTACTTTTGCATCGCCTTTTCCACGACCAGGTCGAATATTTTTGATAAATTTAACGTTTTTAAATGTTTTAAAAAAGGAATGATCCAAATAGGTAACATCATATGGTTCGGGGTTTTTTCGGGCTCCTTTACATATTCCAATATATTCCGCAGGAACATCAATATTTCTATTTTTCATAGCACGCTCAATTGTAGAATGAACGCTATCTGCCTCCATTTGGGTATGCCCGGTTTCAAGAATTTTTTGTTCTATAGTAACATTATGTTTGATTGCTGTATTTAACAGGGCGTTACTCATTAAGCAATTACGATTTTGATAATTACACCCATCGCTGTAAAAAATAATTTTTTTAGTGTCATTTTTACGGATAATTTTTTCTTCAATAAAAAAAACCCATATGCTTGCAAATTCCTCAGCAGTTACTCCGCCTTCAGCTTCATTCCATAAGAAACAGTATGCCTTTTGGTTTATAAGATTATGAAAAACCAAATTGTGCACCTGCTACTTTGTCCGGTAGTAGAGACTGCTGACTTGAGATTTTGGAGCCATTAAGACAGCTTGAAGATCAACGGTGAACACATTTGCTTCTTCATTTCTGTCTTGGTTTTTTTCATTTCTAGCTTCTTCTTTTTTTTTCTTGGTGAAGAGTGTAGTCTTCATATGAAAGGTTGTCGACTGAATAACGTGAACAGGTTTCACATTGATCCTTCTTTGGTGAGAATAAGCTAAGATTTTTGATATCAAATATTTCGTAGAATACCGAAATCGAGAGCGGGTGCACTTTTTGGCTTTTACACCAATCATTAACATAAAAGTCGTAAATCATTTTTTTCGAACGCCATTCAGGCAAAAGATATCTTTTATTCGTTGAAGCACGACAATAATGGGATTCCATAGATGGTAGCGAGTCAAAAAATGAGTTAAGGGATTGTCTGTCTTGACTACATTTTTTCGGAACACTTTCATTTAAATTAGATTTTGAAACCAGAGGTTTCTTTACCCAATTAAGCACAGCACGTCGACCTACGTTCAATGTATTTAAAAAAAATGTTCTGCATACACGTATATATTTATTTTGCACTTTGAGGTGATATTGTAAAGTAACGCTCCTTCTGGATTCGTTGCTTACCTTTCTATTTCGGGATCTTGCAGGTGCAGTTGTTTGTATCAATGTGTTTACATAAAATTTTTTTGCATTCCAATCCATTTGCCAGAATTGTTTAAATATTTTTTGTCTTTCTTCATCATTGATTTGGGCACATTTTATGGTAGAAGCATCACTTTTACACTTACATCTTTGTTTAATGGCTCGTGGTTCTTTAATTTTTTCATAATTCCAAATGTCGCTCTCTTTTTGTTTCCCATAATAACGTTTTCCTCTTTCTCTGGATTTCTTATTTTTGGCCGCAAACCAAGCTGACTTCTGCACCTGAACTCTCTTTTTGCGATTTTGGGTCTTAGTCGGTAAGTCAAAAGAGTCGTCAGAATCGCTATTAAAACCATAAGGAACTAGCCCAACAACTCCATCATCTGGTTCAATGCCATAGTTGTCGTAATTGTTGCATTGAAGCGGTTGTGGACCAGTGCTATTGCTGTTATGAAGAGACATTTTAACATTCTATGAAAAAAAAAATATTTGAAAGACATATTCGTAAAAAAACAACAAAAAAAGCAAATTGTTACTTACCTTTTGGTGATAAAATGAAATTGGCAAACTGATAATACTAGAAGTTTTCTTTCACGTGAATGTTTATTAAGCAATAAAAATTAGTTTCATTACTGCGATTGAAAAATTTGATTAAAAAGAACAAGTAGGTTTTTTTTTAACGGGACTTAGCACGTGCGATATGGCAGGTGTGGACTTAGCACTTTTGCACATCAGTGTTTACAAACAATCATAAGCGAAATAACTGTACTTTTTTTTGTTTAGTATGATGTATTTTTCATTTATCTTTCGTTCTGCATCAAAATGTAAATTTGTATAAAAAGTGGACTTAGCACCTTTGCACTCTAAGCTGACGATATCTGAAATAACTTCCGGTTTGTTAAAATTAATTCGAGAAAATTATCTCTAATCGCCCTAAACCAAAAGCGCCAAATTTTCTTTAAGAAACCAAATCCTAAAAAAAAATACACGTGATAATAAAAATTTCCCTGTTCAAATACTTAAATTCCATAAAAAAATCCTCACCCAAAGTATGTATTTTGCAAAAATAAAATTTTCTTTAATCCTTGCTCTAAGAATTGGTTTTTCCACAAATAATTATATTTCTTAATTTCTTCCTTTTTTTTACAAGGCAAATTTAAAATATTTCCCCCGAACTATGTGTATCACTCAAAAAATTATAATTTAAATGAAGAAAAATTTTGAAAATATTAGGTCTGTCTGGGTACTTTTCCAATAGCAAATACTCAGTAAATTTTTTTGGGAGAGTAAGGCCAATATTACTCTATCGGCTGAAAAAATCTCAAAAGGTACGCAGACAGTATCCAGTGAAATTTTGCAAGAAAACAGCTGATCGGTGTGTAAACAATTGAAATAACAAAGCAAAAGAATTTTAGCATATGTGTAAGCAAAATTGAATTCTCGAGGTAAATTAAAAAATTATTAATTAAAGTGAAGCTTAAAAAGTGTTGTAAATTAAAAAACTTGTTTATTACACTGTTATTAATTCGGTAAATTCAATTTCTTCTTAGTTTTTAGTTTTATTTGTCGGGTTTTTTATAAAACTTCTTTTGCTTACATTGCCCAACATAGTGCCGGCTTACAATGGAAAAAAGAATGAAATGCCCAATACAGTGCCCTCCAACAGCTTGACAACGGAGAAAAATAATTTGGATGTGCAGTGCTCGCCAGGAACACAATTCCAAATACTCGCCTCTTCAATTGCAAAGTTTGTCCCACAAAGTTCTGCTGGTTCTATCGGTTCTGCCATCTCCACGCCACGGTCGCACTGTATATTTGGACGTTTCTAGCATGAAGTAAAATGTTTTGTTTATTATAATTTATTATAAACGTTAAAAATCAACACAATTCTAACTACTTACCTCTGCCATTGTTAAATTTCAATTTTTATTTTCATTTCACAAAAACTATTTCATTCAAACAGCTGTTCAAACTATTTGCAAAATCTTGCAAGCGGAAATTTCTCCAGTAACCTTTTGCAAGTTCTCTAACTTCCAACTGTCAAAAAATTCTCTTTTTGGCTCTCTCGCTGCAAGAGATTTAAAGTACGCAGACAACATTTTGCAAGATTTTGCAACATTTTTCGCAAAATATGTGTACGCAGACAGACCTAATCAAACATAAAATCAAAGGTAATTTAATTGAAAATTTATATTGAAAATTTTAAGGCCAAAGTAAAATGTTAGTTAATTCAGAATAAAACAGTAAATTTAGAATAAAATATATGTATGTATATAAACCCAAAAGTCGCCCTCACAAAGCAGATGAAATACAAAGGAAACGGCAGAATTTTATCTGAAAAAACAGGTGACCATTTCTATGTCCATATATCCTTCATATGGTATACTCCCACGTGCTTGCCGTTAACGTCCTCGAGTTCGTAATTTACGTTACCAATTTTCCGTCTTACAACAGCCCTTACTTCCGTTGGCGCAAGCTTGGCATTGAACTTGCCCGCCAAAGAGCTCTGCACGAAATTACGCCGAATCACAGTTTGACCAATATTGAATTCTCGCCTGCGTGATCTCAAATTGTAGGTTTTAACATTACGTTCATACGCGTCCTGTATCTTTGTGCGTATAGAGTCACGTAAAAGTGTAAAATTATCCTGTCTTTCTAATTGTGTATCTGTCTCCGCCAACAGTTTGAGACTACGTAAAATGTTATAGTCTTGTCCATGTGTAATCATAGTCTGTCGGAACACCAAGTCATAAGGGGTCCGTCCAGTTGTCTGATGAACGCTGCTACGAATAGCACAATTGACGCTAGGAAGATATTCATCCCATTGTCGTTGGTCATTACGAATGTAAGAGCGGAGAGCCTCATTTATGGAGCGGTTAATCCTTTCGCTTGCGTTGGACTGTGAACTATGTACAGCTGTGAATTGGTGTTGAATTCCAAATTTGCCCACTATCTTTTTGAATTCATTAGACTTGAATTGGCTTCCATTGTTAGAAACAATGATCTCCGGAACACCAAAAACAAGTAAAAATCTCGTTCTGAAGATAGTCGACTATGGGGTTTGTCATTAACTTCTTTAATGGTTTCAAAAATGTAAATTTTGTAAAGTGGTCAAGAATTATCAGTATGCCAATATTACCGTTCTTGGTACGTGGAAATGGTCCTATAAGGTATATATAAAGGCGTTGAAATGGCCTTTCGGTTTGAACCATCTGACCCATAGGTGGTTTAAGACACGATGTCGGTGCTTTGGATGTTTTGCACAATTCGCAGCGTAGGATGTATTTCTTGACGTCGGACACTAGTTTTGGCCAGAAGAAGAATGTTCTGATTCTATGTACAGTTTTGGCTATACCTCCATGTCCCGCGTTCGGTATATCATGTGCTGCGTAGATGACATCCTTACGTAGTTCATCAGGTACAAGCAATTTCCATAAGTCAGACTCATCAGAGTTACCAGACGTGAATCCTGTTCTTCTATAGATGTATTTGTCTACGACACGGTAATCCGGAATTTCCGACTTCGCAAATTCCATTCTCAAACGACTGTACTCCACGCTATCAAAAGCTGCAGAATTCAAGTCAATAGATGGCAAGGTTTCTATGTCTATTGCATATATGCTATCGTCTCCTTCGAATGCTCGGGATAACGCATCCGGCACAACATTTTCGCTTCCTTTTCTGTGTTCGATAATGAAATCAAAACCTTGTAGCTTAAGCGCCCACCTGGCCAATCGTCCGGCAAGGGCCTTCTGTCACATAAGCCACTTGAGGCTGGCGTGGTCAGTTATCACCTTAAATTCGTGGCCCTCGATATAGGCCCGAAACTTCCTAATGGCCACAATAACAGCCAAGCACTCAAGTTCAGTTCCTTTGGGCTTTATTTAGTTTCTGCGACATGAGTGCAATTGGCCGTTCGATGCCATCGTCGTCGACCTGTGCCAACACGGCGCCGATACCATAAGTACTGGCGTCGCATTGAACAACAAACGGTTTTTCGAAATCGGCGTGTACCAAAACAGGAGCTGACGTTAATTTAGTTTTGACGCTGTGAAAGGACTTCCGGGCGTCGACTGTCCATACAAAGGTTTTACGTTTTGACAAGAGCTCACTCATTGGAAATGTCACAGTCGCGTAATCGTCAATGAACCGACGGTACCAACCCGCCATACCAAGAAATTGGCGTAGCTGGCGTATTGTTTTAGGAACCGGAAACTCAGAAATGGCCTTCACCTTTCCTGGATCCACTCTTAGCGATCCTTCCACTACAATGTATCCCAGATACTGAACTTTGCGTAAACAAAATGAGCTCTTAACATTGATAGTTAAGTTGGCTCGGCGAAGTTGTGTGGCCACCTCCTGCAAGTGTGTCATGTGTTCGTCAAAGTCTTTCGAAATAATTAATAAATCGTCCAAGTACACTAAAACATTTGTTTTAAGGTTAAACGGAATGACACGGTCCATTAGTCTGCACATCGTCTGTGGTGCGTTACACAATCCAAACGGCATTCTTGTGAATTGGTACAAGGGCCGATTAGGGATGGTGAAAGCAGTCTTAGGTCGCGAAGCTTCGTTCAATTTAATTTCCAAAAGGCATCCTTAAGATCCACTTTTGAAATATAATAAATTGGAGGAAGTCTCGATATAAGTCCGTCTATATTCGGTATCGGATAATAGTCTTTTATAGTCACATTATTTAATTTACGACTGTCCAAGCAAAACCTCACTTTCCCAGGTTTGACAATCAAAACCCCTGGAGATGACCAAGGTGACGTTGGGCATTCTTCAATAACACCCAATTGCAGCATCCTGTCCACTTCACCACATAAAAGTTTTTCCCTGGCTGGTGAAATAGGGTAGTACCTTTGTTTGATAGGGGAGGAATTGCCAGTATCGATATTGTGTTCTAGCAATGTAGTGCATCCTAAACCGTAGCGGTCAGAATTTGGGTAATAATCAATCACTTTTTGTAATTGTTGATTTTGGGATGGAGTTAATAGTATTTTGTCCGGATCCACGTCGGAAACTATCCCACTGATGGTAAGCATGGGAACGATTTGGATCCCAAATTTCTTCCAGAAGTCCATCCCACATATCACGTGTTGAGTAATAGAAGGTATTACCAAGAAATCAATTGATTTCTGTTGTCCACTGTACGTTATATCTAACGTCACGGTACCTAGAACTTGCTGTCGTTGTCCGTCTGCTGTTTTAACGTTACCCATACCACGTCTAAATTGGTGAAAATTTAATATTTCAGCACCAAGCTCACCACCAATGACATTAACATTCGCGCCACTATCCATTAACGCCAAATAATTCTTATTAAGAATCTTCAGTCTTATGTAGGGTCTATTATCATCTTCCTTTTTCACTAAAGACGAAACAACGTAAGTTCGAAAATGTTTTCTACGCTTATAAAATTCACGAATCCTTCTGGAGGAACGGGTTGGCTTAGATTCCGTATCCGACTCGTTGAAAATTCTTGCCCTAATACGATTGTATTCCCCAAGGCGAATGTGGTAAGGTCGTTGTAGAGGGTGTAATTTTGGTAAGTCAGATCCACTTTTAGTATTATCAAGTACATTACGTATGTCAGGTAAATAAGAACATCCCGGTTTAATATCCAAAGAAACGTCACGTGTTAATTGGTTTTCGGATGTCCGTCCTTCGTCGCACGAACATCCCTTTTCTCGTTTCCCCGCTTCGACAAACAATTAAGACAGTTGGGCTTATAAACATTCTTAGCCCCACAACCGTAACAGAAAACTGTCCTTGGTTCTAAACAATCTATGAAACAGTGACCAACGTTGTCACAATTCCAGCATTTCCCCGATTTAACCCCACAACAAATTCCCAAATCGTTCTCGTCCATTTCGTCGGTTATTTGAGTGTCGGTTTCTACAATTTCGGACAACTGTTTTTAAATTGAACGTTTGTTCGAACTCGAAGAAGAATCCTTCATAAATTTTTCGTACCTTCGTACTGCACGTCTCAATTGGGGTAAACGAGTAATCTCGAGATGTAAGATCTCGTGTCTTACCTCGGGTCTTAAATTGCGTTGGATCGTCTCGCATAAATCATTTTCGGTAAATGGGGTTCTCAATTTGTCACAAAGTGTTATAATTCCGTCATAAAATTCATCGAAGTTCTCGTTCGGTCTTTGTTTTCGTCGCAAAATATCGTCTTTAATATCAAAGTCAGTTGTAAAGTCTTTATATTGACGTTTCAAAGCGTCACATAAGTCGTCCCAGTCCATGAATTCAGCTGTCCTGTGGTACCGCCAATACCATTTAAGGGCTTTACCCTCGAAAAGTAAATGAGCATGCTCACATAGTAAATCAAAATCCCCCCTAAGCTTGGATCTTGTGAGGGTTTTGACTCTGTAAATGAATTCCTCAATACTGATTTCCGAGGAATCACCCGTGAACCGAATTCTCCAATTGCGAATTATGTTGAGAATTCGTGTTTAACGATAAAAACGAACTGGTCATTTCAATTTGAGAGTATGACATTCAAAAGGTACTTATTTGTTTTTATACGCTGAGAAAAGTTTGTTGTTGTTGATGTAGGGTCCAGATGAATCCATTATATTGCTAATGCAAATCCACTCACCCACACCAACACCACTTCGACCACCAAATGAAATTGATTATCTTCCGTATTCTTGCCAATGATTCTGAGCTCTGTTATATCTGAAATAACTTCCGGTTTGTTAAAATTAATTCGAGAAAATTATCTCCAATCGCCCTAAACCAAAAGCGCCAAATTTTCTTTAAGAAACCAAATCCTAAAAAAAAATACACGTGATAATAAAAATTTCCCTGTTCAAATACTTAAATTCCATAAAAAAATCCTCACCCAAAGTATGTATTTTGCAAAAATAAAATTTTCTTTTATCCTTGCTCTAAGAATTGGTTTTTTCACAAATAATTATATTTCTTAATTTCTTCCTTTTTTTTTACAAGGAAAATTCAAAATATTTCCCCCGAATTATGTGTATCACTCAAAAAATTATAATTTAAATGAAGAACAATTTTGAAAATATTCAAACATAAAATCAAAGGTAATTTAATTGAAAATTTTAAGGCCAAAGTAAAATGTTAGTTAATTCAGAATGTAACAGTAAATTTAGAATAAAATATATATAAACCCAAAAGTCACCCTCACAAACTTTAGCTTTTTTTATTATTTCATTTATTTGTACAAGTGTTAATTACAGTGTAGCCTCGTTGAACACAACCCTCGATATGCTCAACCCTCGCTTAACGCAACACCCAATTTCGTTACATTGGTGACTCTGTAAACGCAACTTTTCAAAAAAAAAAGCCTCGATTAATGAAACTTTTTTAGTTTGGTTTTTGATAAATAAATTCAGAACTAAAACGTGTGTATGTAAAATCTTATGCTTAAGTGCAATAGTCTTTATACCCACACCACAATGGTGGAGAGGGTATTATGCATTTGTGCTGATGTGCGTAACGCTTTAAAATACTGGTGATAGACCCGTCTTAAAGTATACCGATCGACTCAGAATCACTTTCTAACTAACGATGTCCGTCCGGCTGGCTGGCTGTCAATGTAAACTTGTGCGCAAAGTATAGGTCGCAATTTTGGAGATAATTTAATAAAGTTTGGGATACAGGTTCTTTTTGGCACAAGGACCAAGCCTATTGAAAATGGGCCAAATCGTAGGACCACGAGGGAAGATAGGGGGAAATTTCTTCCTCTCAGAACCTATCAAACCGATTTTAATGAAATTTAAAACATAGATAGATCCATATCTATATGGACAAATAAGGTACACTGTTTTTCAAAAATAGGACCACAAGGGGAGGTAGGGGACAATTTCTGCCTCTCACAAACTTTCAATCCGATTTTAATAAAGTTTATAAACAGATAAATCCACGACTATATAGACATATAAGCATGATGTGTTTTTTAATACTGTGGTGTAGGGTATCATATGGTCGGGCTTAACCGACTATACTTTCTTACTTGTTTTGATTTACCGTTATTCTAAGAATGACAAATATTTTGTGCGTATTATGTTCTTCTGTTTTTGATATCAATTTAGTTTAGAAACTTCTTTGTTTATGAGTGGTTCTTTTATCAAAATAACAAAAATGCCTTTCGTGACAAAATTTGTTAAACTAACAATAAAAGAAAAGAGTGAAATTTTAAAAGTGGTATTGCAAAAGATTCCTCAAATTGCAGTTCAAAAAAATATGACAAGCACAAAAACTCAGCTGAGAATTTCAGACTTTTTCCCCTAAAAACATGAATCTTTAACTCGATAACAACCATCAGTAAAAATTAACATACATTTGAGTGTGTATTTTATTAATTTACTATAGTAATATTAGATGTATATTTTGTTTTTCTGTTTTTATTCTCTATTTCAATCAAATAAATACGATTATTAAAAGCTAACCTTAGTTTTTTTTATAAAATTCTTGATTGGTTTATAATAAGCTTTTAAATAGAAATTTGTGACTTAGTTTGCGCAACAACTCAGTTTTCGCAAAATCCCAAAATTTCTATTGGTTGCGTTCACCGAGGTATTTACATTTTAATTTGGTCCCAGCGCCCATAGGCATTGTTGGGAAAAGTTGGCAAGTATTCCACCTAATGCCTCTATTGCGGTTCTTCGCTTTTGTAACAGTTTGGTTGTCTTTGGTAAGTTCACATTGCCATTCCCAACTCAACTGACAGTTGGCTATTCAGTTGTGTATCTGTTTTTTTCGTGGTATTGCCGTTTTCAACTTCGTAAAAGTTTGGTCGACTAAAATGTTAAATACACACAACTGCTAAAAAGTAGTTGTGTAATTGGCAGTTAAAGTTTATTTTTTTTTTAAATTCGGTGAAAAGCGAAAATAAATTGTGTTGCATAAATTTTTGTAATAACTTTTTCGCTATTTTTAAAAATTTGAGCGGCCTGTCCAGCTTATTTAGAGAAACTAAGAAATTGCTCGCGGATAACACCAAAGTTTGATAGATGAAAAATTCATGTAAGGAGTTATGGGAAGAGTTTTCAGTGGAGTTAAATAGTTTGGGACCACGACAAGTACTTCTCTTAGTCACTTATGTAGGTAGATAGGTAGAAAGGCTGGTGTGAAGTCTCCTTCACACCTTCACCCAGAGACCAATATGGTCCATTGTGACGCCTTATTTAGAGAAATGTGTATAAAGATAGAAATTAGGTGAAGTAAACAGCGAAAGCACAAGTCAGATAAGATACGATAGGAAAGAAGGTTTCGGACCAAACCCGAGAGAGATCCTACTCAAGCAGATTCGCCCTACGTGCGGCCAGCACCCAGTCTCCTCTCGCGCAGCCAGGCCATCCCCATTACGAATCTTATCAGATTCTCGAGTCCGCAACCCGAGACATCCCCTAATTCGCCCAGGAATCTACTGCCCATCCACCTCAGCTTACTGCCCTGTAACCTGAGACAGTGGCACAAAATGTGCTCAACCGTCTCCAACTCCTCCGGGTCCTCACACAACCTGCATATATCCGACAAGTCGGATCCCATCCTCACCGCCATCCTGCCTATCATACAGTGGCCCGTGATCATTCCTATCATGGTCCTAACGCAGACCCTACTCCTGCCCAGCAGCGACCCCGAATCGGACTTTCTAAGCACCGGCCACATCGTCCGCGATACTCGGCAGTGTGTTCGGTTCCCCCATCTCAATGGTCGCGCCCAGAATCCACTCCATGATTCTCCCAAAATATAAACCTATTGGAGGCCTAACCGCGCCTATGCGCATGAGCATAAAATACAAGCGCACGCATGCACACTCATTAGAAGCCATGTTTGTTTTTTATCTTCATTTCAAACAATGTTGCCAGAAATGCAGTTCATCGTGTAAAATATTATTATGAAATAGTTGTTAGTGAAAAATTAAGGTATTTGATTATATTGGTAATTCCTGCATAAATTTATTAAAAAAAATAATTTTATGTTACATTTGTCTTCTATTTATGAAATTTTAATTTATGACTTACAAAATATGAAAGTAATATACATGCCAATTTGAATAATAAATATTTTCAATAGAAGGCATGAATTGATATGTAACTTGCATAATCGGTTGTTGCTTATACGGAAATTATTTAACCATTCTTGTAAAAAACACATGCAATAACTGTGTAAAAAGGTAACGGAATTTTTTGGCTTTATGATTTTGTAAACATTTTATTAGAACACTTAAAGCAGGTAGAGACTATTTTGTCTAAAAATACATGGCAATTTTTACATACAAAAACAAAAATATACATGAATTTTGTTGTTGCCATTCTTTGTTTGAAGGAAATTACAAAAAAAAAATTAACCTTCAAATAATTTTTTTATGATCAGTAAAAAAATTTGTAATATATAATTTTGTTGTTGCATCAGATTATGTCTGTGCATTAGTCAAAGATTTATGCAAATTCCTAAAGCTGTGCAAATAGTGAAGGAAATACGTTTTTAAAACAGTTGCTTTAGAAGCAGAGTGAAGAGCATATATTGTTGTTTATACGCATTTGAAAAGCGCTAATAAATTGTTTGCTTAGAATGTGAGAAACAATTAAGTGGAACCAATTCCTTCAACATTAAAAGGCATTATAAACTCGTCCACAAAAAAGACATTACACAAAATGCAAATGAAAGTGATGATGAAGGTGCACCAACAAAAAAACGGAAAACTGAAGAGGTCGTAAAAATTAATATTAACAAGAGCGTGTTTTTAAAATGTTGTATGTGATAGCGAATTTTTCAAAGTTTTAATCTCGCCGTACGAGAAGAAATTTGATGTTTGATGTTCTTGAAGTTTCCTATGTAAAAGTTCAGCAAAAAATAACGAGAGTGTGAAGAATACAATGCTTTTGTAAAAATTTAGCATATTTTTATAAAATTTAAAGTTTTATTTTTTAATCTTTGCAGGTTTTAAGCATATTTTCTTCATTTAACGATTTAGCAAATTTTTTTTTGAAGTTTTGGCATATTTTCATCACAAAGTTATGGCAGCACTGGGGTCTAATCACCGCATACGAAATCGAGCAAACTTGATCGAAATTATTTATTTTGGTATCTTGAAACTCGATATCGAATGAAATGTATGAAATTTGAAATAATAGCATTCGACATCGAGTAACTCGACATTACATTTATCGAGTTTTCATTCGATACGCCAGTGTCTATCATATGCAAAAAAATTCAATAGTTTTTTCGATAGGATAGTATCGAATGCGGTGATTAGAACCCTGTTTTTAAGAATATAAAAAAAAATCCTAACAAGTATTTAAATTTTAAAACATCGTTTAGGAATTTTTGTCACGTCAAAAATTTAATTTGGCAACGCTGATAATAACATCAATAAATTGTATGCTTGTGTGCGTGCACATGGGCATTGATGCGTTGCTCATTCCATGCGTCACTCACGAAATGTGCAACAACAAAATGCACATACACATGAGTGCGTAAGAGACAAATATAAAATATCGCTCTAACGCATGTGCATGCGCTAGTTTTTATGTGAGTGTCTTTTTGGCTCATGCGCAAGAGTGCGCAATGTGTGCGCAAATGAGAACTCTGCCCTCATCAGTTCCACGGCCCTCTAGCCACCCAGAACCTTCGCCTGAAAAACACTGCAGTCGTCAGCAAGCCTATATGACCTTATGATGTTCAGATCCTCAATGTAGACCCCCGCACCCGTGCCCCTCATCTTCGAGCCATCAGTGAAAATAGCAAATCCACTAAATAATCTGCCCCTACCTGACCAGCTCTCCCTAGAAATAACTATTACCTCCGGCAACCGCCCAAAGTCCACCCAATTGCCCACATAATCAGTGGATCCGGGTGGTCCCAGGCAATAGCCACAATCCTCAATCTCACTCAGGATCCGTGAGTGACCCTGCGTGACATTCCTCATCAATCCTAATTCCCTCAGTCTAAGAATGCTTCTGGCCGCCATTCCCATCACATACTGCTCAATAGGCAGAAGATGTAGATTGACATCCAGAGCCGCTTGAGGAGTACTTCTCATGGCACCTGTCATGCCGATTGAAGCACACTTCTGAGCCTTAGAAAGAAGGTTCTTACGACTAGCCAATCTCAATGACTCCCACCAAACACAGCATCCATACGTAAGAATGGGTCTAACCACCGAAGTGTACAGCCATCCCACCACTGACGGCCGGAGTCCCCAGATCCTCTGCAAGCATAGTAGGCATTGAGACCCCTTTTAAGTCTCTCCTGAATATTCCTTCCCCATGACAGCTTGCTGTCCAGAAAAACTCCCAGATACTTAGCACTATCAGATAGTCATAGCTCCACTCCTCCTAGTACCGGTAGTTTAAAATCCTCCACCTTGTACTCATAGTAAAAAGAAAAAACTCCGTATGCTCCGGATTAACTCCCAGTCCCTTACCACTTGCCCATGCCGACAGTTCGCCTAGCGCCCCTTGCATGATGTCGCTAATTGTCGGCAGAAACTTGCCCGACACCAATATCACTACATCATCCGCGTAGGCCACGACCTTCTGACCCATTCTGTCAAAACGTCTCAGCACGACATTGACGGCCAAGAGCCACAATAAGGGAGAGAGAACTCCCCCTGTGGGGTCCCCCTAGTCACCGATTTCCTCAAACGTTCGTTTCCCCAGCCCGAGTGAATAACTCTGCTGCTAAGCATCAAAATTATCCATTCGACCAAGAACAACGGAACCCCCAGATCAGCCAGTGCCTGCCTAATAGCCTCTATCCTCAAATTGTTAAAGGCGTCCTCTATATCCAGGAATGCCGCCAAGGTGTATTCCTTGTTTCGCAAACCCCTCTCCATATAACCAACTACATAATGCAACGCACTCTCAACAGATCTACCCTTAAGATAGGCGTGTTGAGCGCCGCTGACGATGCCGGCGTCAATATTCGTCCTCAGATGCAGATCAATCAGTCTTTCCAACGTCTTCAAGAGAAAAGACGATAAGCTGATTGGTCTAAAATCCTTGGGTTTAGAGTGACCGGTTCTACCCGCCTTGGGAATAAAAACTACCCTGACTCCCTCCACTCTCTAGTAATTTCACCGTTCAGCACACATATCCTAAACAGTTCCACCAACACTAGGAGTGATGATTTCCCGATATTCTGTGGCATCGCCGGAAAGATAGCATCTGGTCCCGCCGATTTGTGGGACCCAAAGGTATTTTTCGCCCATGTTACCTTATCCAAGGTGATCATGTCTCCCTGTCCTCACCGCCTGAGCCCGACCCAGAGAAGGGGTAGCCATATACAACCCGTTCCCCCGACCTAGGATCCACACACCCCGGAAAGTGAGTCTCCATAAGCAGACAGAGAGATTCAGAGCCAGATTCCGTGCATGAGTCGCCCGGTCTCTGAATAAATCCAGGGACTACTGGATCCTTGGATAAAATTCTCCTGAACCTAGACATCTCCTTCACGGACTCAACTAAAAAATAAAGATAAAATGAAAAAATATATGTACATTAGACTGGTCGCATCTTGTATGGGATTTTTTTTTTAATTAAATTGTTTGCGCTGCTTAAAATATGAGGTTTGGTGTAAGAAATCATGATCT
Source organism: Pollenia angustigena (assembly GCA_930367215.1). NCBI lineage: Eukaryota > Metazoa > Arthropoda > Insecta > Diptera > Polleniidae > Pollenia > Pollenia angustigena. Next base: position 177,253,768 of record OV884057.1, on the reverse strand, counting down.
AATTTTTCAGGTCAATCCGACGGTGCCTATCCGTGCCGGGTGGGGCCCAAAGATCCCCATATTATAAAAAAACATATTTCCTATCAGATCTTTATAGTTATACTAGTTGAAAAGCCGAAAATCAAAAAAAATGGCTTCGTTACGATCTTCCGCAGAGAAAGTACTTCAAGTGTGCACCGTCGGATTGACCTGAAAAATTAGATCATGATTTCTTAAACCAAACCTCATATTTTAAGCAGCGCAAACTATTAAATTTAAAAAAAAAAGTGCGACCAGTCTAATATACATATGTAAATACATTTAATTTTAATATGTATTTAAATTTGTTATATTGCGTATATCAACCTATCCAATAGGTCTGCTTACCTCTACAACAATACAAAAAACAACAGGCATTTTGTTTGTGTAAAATTTACCCGCCGTTGTCAAAATCTTACTACTACATAGGGAAAACAAAAGGAAAAATGTAATTTATAATTCATTCCCATAATACATATAAAAATTAATATAGAGCACCAATGAAAATACGTATTAAAACCATTCATTCATTGCTTTTCATTCACACTCATTTCAGTTAATATTCCAGATAAATGAAAACCCCGATATAATCACTGAACTTTCATTGGTTCTAAGCAATATTTTTAATGACGAGCCAGTGCATTATCCGCGGAACCCATGCATTTACTACTTCTTTTGCATGTCTTATTTTGCTGGGATAAGATAAAAGTATTTAAGTTTTAGTATCAGTGTGTCCATTTTTGCATTTCTTTAGGATTTTAATAAAATGTTTTCAGTTTTTTTTTAGCTTTATTTTAAGTTTGGAGGAATAGTTTTATTGATTAACTGAACTTTTTTGTAGACAGTTATAAATTTTGACAGCAAATAGTTGCACTCAAGGCGAATTCATCCCAGGTAATCTCGGTACTACAACAAGTACAACTCGTACAAAAACCACAAGCAATTTGTTTTTGTAAAATCATTGTACAATGTCAAAAACAGAAATAAAACAAAACAGAAACAAAGAGAATAAACAAAATTTTGACATCCAATAGTGATTTTAGCTAATATCAGCAGGGCTTTTAAGACCACCTGTAATAAATTCGACTTGGTTGCACTCAAAAAGAAATTTCGTATGAAAACAAATTAGTTTTATCTTAACATAGCGTCTTCACCTGACAATTTGTTGTCATACCAAACGTCAAAGTCTATATAAAAAAACTAGAAAATTTTTGTCAGCGTTTTTTTAATATGAAGTTTGACGTTTGGTATGACAAAAAATTGTCAGGTGAAGACGCTATGTAAGAAACGTCTTACTGCGTTTTTCGATTCGAAAGAAATAATTTACGAGTTCTAACAGTTTGTACTGTGTATTACGATTTTCGCAATCATAAGAAACGATGACAGAGGTTGTATTTAAAAAAAAAAAAAATGGGAAATTTGATGAAAACTTTTTGTTCGTGGCTGTTAAGAAAGCGATTTTTTGTTTTCAATAAAGTATAAAAACGTCCAAAAATTATTGAGAAAATTGTAATACACAGTTCAAATTGTTTGAATTCGTAAATTATTACTTTCGAATCGAAATACGCAGTAACCCACACGGTTAGACGTTTCTTAAGATAAACCTAATCCGTTTCCATACGAAATTTCTTTATGAGTGTAACTTTTTGCTGTCAACATTTATAACAGTTAAAAAAAAAGTTCAGGTAATCAATAAAACTATTCCTCCTGTTTTGTAAAAATAAATTTACATTTAGGGAATCTTAGAAATGCGCGAATCATGTTGATTTAAAAAACTATTATCCATTTTTAAATTTTTGCTGTAAACTGCAGTAAATTTTGAATTTTATAAAACTTAAAGAAATATAGTGGCATTCAGGGGCGAACTTGATAATTTCAAATTCAATCATTAGAATATCGTAATATTGTTAAATACATTTAGAAGTGTGCCAGTTTTTTTTTTCTAATTTATTGTTATGGACGAGAATGGAAGATTTTTTCAATCAAATTCGAAATATCGTGTGGCGCTAAGTACAAAATTGGATATTCGTATTCCTATTCGGCGAATACAAAATATAAAAAAAAAGAGCAGAGGAAAGACAAGATAAAAATACAAAAATTTCAGAACTATCTTCTTATATATAAATACGGAAGCAATTTTTTTATCGTTGATTTTTAAGTATCTTAACGTCCACCGATTTTAATGAAACATATATCGTTTTAAAGGTATTTTTGTGTAGAAATGCACAATATAAATTTTTTTCTAAATTTTGAGGATTAAATGGTTTTAAAAGCGTTTTAAATTTGTTTGCAAACACACGCACATACATGTATAAAAAGAAGTTGTGTGTTTTGTTATTCTCCAAAAATGTGTTTTTTTCTTGCATTATACTGGCAAACACACATGTGCACACATGTATAAAAGACGGTGTGCTCTATGTAGTTCTCCCAAAATGTTTTTGTTTTCATTTTGCACTTGCAAACACACATGTATAAACGTATTAGGACAGGGTTACCTTAAACATTTTAAAAAATTAAGTCGCGCAAAAACGTCGTTTAGAAAAATAAAAGTCGGATACTTTTTTAATGACTTTTAACGAAGATCTGTGTTTCTATTTTTTACTTTGATAACATTTCATGAAAATCTTATAAATAAATTACGGGGATATGCACAATATATTTTTTTTCTAAATTTTTGGAATAAAAGTGTTTAAAAAGCATTTTAATTTATCCTATAGACACACGTACAAAGATAGGTGAATAGTGAATTTAGCCGTTCTCTTAAAATGTGTACGATTTTATTGTACAACGCACAGGTTCTCTCAAAAGTAAATGTGGAGTGGTCGAATTTCGGCCACCGGGCGATCCTAGTAATTTTATAATCTGCGCACAAATGCAATTTCAAAGCAAAATTTTCTAAAAATTGCAAGTCTGGAAAATGACTTTCTTGTTTCTTTGCATATCATTTTTTTACTGGCAATTATTTATGTGAATGAAACTAAAGTTGAGATTTAAATGTTATAAGAAGTCGTGTGTATTTATTTATTATCTTCAAGAGTATACCTATGTATAACATGTATGTTAGTTAAAATATTTAAATTGGCATAATAGTTCCAGCATATTCTTAACCAAAAACTTTTAATTTTTTTGATTTCTTTTCTGCTGAAAAATTGTTGGAAAATGTTCTCTTATGTAAAGTCTGCTTCACTGATTTAGCACTTACTTGATTACATCTTTCGTATTTATTCTCATCCATATCATCATGTGATTGACCATTTTTAGAACCCGAATGTGAAGCAATATCAGTAACTATTTTTTCATTTTCTTCGATTTCATCTTTTATGTAATGGGTTTCCATATGTAACATAAAATCTTTAACTCCTATTAGTTTTAAACTGCACACATAACAATTGTAACTAGAAAGACCTCTATCGTGGGTTTCTATATGTTGATTAAGATACGATTTGTTTTTAGCAATGTAACAACATATTAAGCACACAACCTCTGGCCATTCATTAAAAGGATGATTTTTTTTTAAATGTTCAGTTCTTAGATTAGAAGTTCCCAAAGTTTTGCTACATATGGGACATTCAAAATTGCCCGGCGTAAAATGTTTTCGACGGAAATGGGCACATAGTACAGCTAAAGTATTACAACGATTATAGCATAAATTACATATAAATGATCTATGCATCATATGAGTAAGTTTATGAGTTTGTTGCTTCATAATGGAGGTAGCCAATTTCTTTTTACATGTGGTACATTTAAGAGATCCATCGTTGTCTTTAAAGTAGATATTCGAAGTTTCAAAGAAATTATGCTGTGTAGTCAAATGGGTGTACCATTCCTCTTGCGTTGACATTTCTTCATTGCATTCAGGACATGCAAAGGTTATAAATTCAGCAAATTCAGTGAGTTTACCTAACTCTTGTTTTTTCGGTACATTATATACATTATGCTTTTCTTTTTCAGATTTAAGTGAGATTTTTTTATTCGATTTTACTTTTTTAACTTCTTTCTTTACTTTTTTTGCTTTTTTATTAACTTTTTTGTTTACTGTATTGCTTACTTTTTTATATACATTTTTTGCAAGATGTGAATCGTTTAAATGATTGTTGCAAGTCCACAACGTAACATACGAATTTTGGCATATTGAGCATTTAAAGCTTTTTTCATCAAAGTGTATATGCAAATGATTAAAACAATCTATTTTATCGTATTTTGCATATTGTTTTTTGCAAATTATACAGTTTACTGACATGTCAGGATTCTTTATGAAAAACTCTTTGAACATATTGTGTTCATCTTCGTGGTGTTTGAAAACACTTTGCCAATCACTAAATATTTGATTAGTACATAAGGGACATTGTTTTGTTATCAAAGAATGTCCTGAATTATAATCATAATTTTTTCTTTGAATAACAAGTCTGTCTTCCTGATCCTGGCAACGCTTTAAAACATGATTAACAGCTGTTGTAAAGTTATCTAAAGTTTGCGCACATTGCAGACATTTATACGGCAAGTAGGGTAGATGCTGAAAACGATGTGCATGTAAATGCTCTGGTATATTTCCAACTACTGTGTAACAAATTGTACACATTAATTTATCGCTTGAATTAGCAAATACTTTCATTTCTAAACCTTTCAGGGTGTCTATTTGATGTTCAGTTCTTAAATGATGCTGCCATTTTATCATTTTGCCAAATTCCATTTTACAAAATGGACACACATGTGAAATATATTCCTCAAATTCTTTTAAATTTGTACTCTCTTTTATCTGTTTTTGTTTTTTTTCAAGGTAATTTATCATTTTGGAGCACAAATGTCTGACCTTTGATTTGGAGTGGTCAAATTGTTTGCAACAAAACTTACACGTCCAGTAGCAATCGCTTTTATGTTGTAGGGAGTGTTTAAGCAGTTCTTGCGCATCATTTTTAAAATATAATCTATGACATTTAAGGCACGACACGTACTCTTTATCATCAAATATTTTTTGGAAATTTAGTACTTGCCATGAATTTAATTCATGTTCTTTCATTAGATGCTGCAAGAAAAGTTCTTCATCACTAAAACTATCGTGGTGACATAAATTGCAGTTGAAGAGCAATTTTTCAAGATATTCTTTTGGGTGTCTATCCTTAAAGTGATACATTAAATCATTTACTTTGTCGTAAGCGATAAAGCAAAGAGGACACTTTAAATTTTGTTTCGTACAACAAGATTTTTCAAATTCTTTTATAACTTCAGGATGCTTTTGCACAATATGATTATTTACGTATACTGAATGGATGGCAGTATAATTGCATAATTTGCATAAATTTAATTCCAATTTGCTATTTCTAGTGTGATTTATTGAGTGAATAAAGCGAGAAAATTGGAACCTAAATTCCTGTTTGCATATTTTACATACACCAGAGTTGTTACGACTAAGGTCAAAATTAACATCAGCTGCTTTCATTAGCTCTAAGTGTTTTCTTCGAATATGCTCACGCGCTCCGTTAACATCTTTTGATAAGTGATTACATACTGGACATTTATGGTTAACGTAATTATTATTCAACCATGTTTTAAAAGAGAGTTCGCAAAGAACTTCGGAACTACTTGTTTGATCCTTTTCTTCCCGCTTTTCTAAATCTAAAGCTTCGTTTTTAGGATTTTTTAAGTCTGAATCTATGTTATTCCAGTCATCGGAATCATTTTGTTTGTATGTTTCATCATTTTCACTTCTAGCATTATCACTATTTTCGTTATCCTCATCTTTCTCATAAACATCATCATCACTTTCATCTACATATTCTATTGAATCTTCTTCATAGGCGGTTACATGTTTAATAAGTGACTTCTTATCTTGCTCACGTTCCTGAATAAATTCTTGATAATATTCATTTTCCTCATTCTCAAATTTTGTTGGCAGCCATTGGTCATCACTTTCAATTATTAATTCTTTTTCTTCTTTTATTTTCACGTTTACTTGAAATGCGCCAGAACTTTCATCTTCAATTGGTTCCGACTTTACTTTAATATCCATTATTTCTTTTATATTTTTGTTTTATCACAAATTTTGTGAAACATTTGCGTCACATTAGAAAAATTAAATATTATTTAGTAGGGATGGGCAGTTGGTATCGATATGTCAAAATATCGATATAAAAAAATCAGTATACATATCGCCGATATTCAAAATACCTATATAGACTGTGCAGGAAATTTACACTTTTTTTGAGACAAGCACCTGGCGTTTTAACCTAATTCGGGTACGCTGAATCCAGTGGTGCTAGCCGCTTTTTATACCCTTCACCACAGGTGTAAAAGGGTATATATAAGTTTGTCATAACGTTTGTAATTTCCACAATATTGATTTTAGACCCCATAAAGTATATATATTCTGGGTCCATATGAGAAGAGAAGTTGATTTAACGATGTCCGTCTGTCCGTCTGTCCGTCTGTCCGTCTTACGTTTGATATGTGTTTTCCGGATAATCCAGACATGATAGAGGCTAGGTTGTTTTACATTTATGTCACATATAGTCCACCATTTCTTGCTATTGAAATTCAGCAAGATCGGTCCACAAATGGCTGAGATATGATCAAAAAACCACGACTGCCTCTAATTTTTTCCAAAAATCCCTTGTTGTTGTTGTATTTTTATTGCTTTTTTCTGTATATCTGGAGAACGGTAAGAGCCAAAGTTTCCAAATTGGGTACACACATTTTGGTTGTCAATACACACCACCCTACAAAATGTGGGCGGGATGGGAGAAGTGGGCGTGGTACCTCCCGTACAAAAAAAAGTAAAAATTGTATAAAAACCTTAATTTTAGGGCTGTCATATGTCCTATGGATATGACTTATATACCAAAATATCGGAAATTTTTAGTAGAACATATTTTATAAAGAACTCGGGAAAATCGGTTCAGATACAAAAAAGTTATGACCAAAATGGATCTTCCCGAGTCCAAGTTTTATAACACAAATAAATGGTAAATTTCTTGCTCAACACGTCGGTATATAAATCTGTCAAATCGGTTAAAAAATGGCTGAGTTATAATCAAAATACTGAAATCCCAAAAGTTACTCTTTTTATACCCTTCACCGAAGGTAAAAGGGTATATATAACTTTGTCATTCCGTTTGTAATTTCTACAATATTGATCCTACACCCTATAAAGTATATATATTCTGGGTTCTTATGAAAAGCGAAGTTCAAATCCGGTTGTCCGTCTGTCCGTCTGTCCGTCTGTCCGTCTGTCCGTCTGTCCGTCTGTCCGTCTGTCCGTCTGTCCGTCTGTCTGTTGAAATGGGTTTTCCGAAGCCCCCAGATATGATGGGAGCTTCGTTGGGGTATCTTTCTGTCAGGTATTCTTATTATAATTTTGCTATTGAAATTCAGCCAGATCGGTCCACAAATGGCTGAGATATGAGCAAAAAACCACGACTACCTCTAATTTTTCCCAAAAATCCCTTGTGGTTGTTGTATTTTTATTACTTTTTGCTGTATAACTGGGGAACGGCAAAAGCAAAAGTTTCCAAATTAGGTACACACATTTAGGTTGCCAATACACACCATTCTACAAAATGTGGGCGGGATTGGAGCAGTGGGCGTGGTACCTCCCGTACAAAAAAAATTAAAAATTTTATAAAAACCTAAATTTTAAGGCTGCCATATGTCCTATGGATATGATTTATATACCAAAATATCGGAAATTTTTAGTAGAACATATTTTATAAAAAACTCGGGAAAATCGGTTCAGATACAAAAAAGTTATGACCAAAATTTTTTTTTTTTTTTTAAATACCCACTTTCGGGAACCATAGATCTCCCGGAGTCCAAGCTTTATAACCAAGGTAAATGGTAAATTTCTTCTTTAACACGTTGGTATATAAATCTGTCAAATCGGTTAAAAAATGGCTGAGTTATCAGCAAAAAACCACGACTGCCTCTAATTTTTCCAAAAAAATCCCTTGTGGTTGTTGTTTTTTTGTTTTTTTATTTGAACGAGTTGAATTTTAAGCATAAGAAACATGTACACATGCTTGTACATGATTGTTCGCTTTAATTGAAAAATACATACCTACATATTAAACTAATAATATGACGGAGTATATTATACTATAATTCTTTATTTTTAACAACGTTAATAGCTCAATGGTCTGGGCGGTTGCCCAAGAAGGTTTGTTTTGTTTGTTAAATTGCCGGGGTTCAAATCTCGGCATCTCCACCTCTTCCAAACAGAAAATTTTTTAACTTTTTGTATAAATATTTCTATAAACGATTTTAAAATTATTCAGCGATTTTTGATTTTTTCATTTTATTAACAATATAAATATGAATCGTTCGCCTTACATGTGAAACAAAAACCATATTTTACAATTTGTTTTTGGCTTAAATGTAAATACCTAAGTATGTAGTATGTACGAGTATGCAAAAGTTATTTATGTGTATTGGTAGGCATTGTTTTCATGATTGTTGTTTTTTTCAGTTTTAGAGACGGATTGTTGCTATGTTTTGATAATCTCTTCTTACATTTCAATTCAAAAATCTCACACGTGTTGCCATATTATTTTTAAAAAATCTTATTATTTCTAAAAAAAATCCCATTTGTTATTTGAAAGCAAAACATTCAACAATAAGTATTTGCGTACGTAAATGTTTAATTTAATCAAAAAGCTAGAAACATTTAAGTTTGGATAATTTTATTGACGAAACCAATGACATAGAAACAGATCTTAAAATTTGTTCACAGCTTACTCTGACATTAGGCAAGGCAAAGAAATGCTAAAAATTATTTTGAAAACGCTACAAATAATTCTTTAAGTTGTTCATTATATTGTTTTAAATCCTTATACATTAAGTGACTCATTTTAAACAAAATTAAAATAAATGGTAATATTTAAACAAGTATTTAGGTAGATTTGATATAGCATCAGATATTAATACCACAATTGGTTAACCTTGAAATTGGAAGGCCCTCTAATAAAAACAAAATACAAACGGTTTTATAGCTATTTCGATTTAAAAGAATTTACAAACATATTTAGACAAGATTATTTTTTTTATATTTTAAAAAAACAGTCATCATTAATTGCGTAAAAGTTAGTTTATAACAATTTATTTTAGTTTTAATTGCTAAGACTATTCCATCCAACTTTAAAAATTAATCAAAAGAAGCTTAAAACATTTTTCTTTAAAGCTAATAAAATGCCAAATGGAAATTTTACAGCTAAATCTAAGTTTTTGGTGCTGAATTTACTTTCAAAAATAAAAAATTCCCACACTACTTAAAAGTCTTCATTAAAAATCGCCCAAACATGCAGGGTTATCGTCTTGTAAAAATATAAAATGAAATTTTTTTTACTATAATATAAGAATTATCCATTTCCATACGAAATTTCATTTTGACTACAACTATTTTTTTTAGTCAAAATTTATTATAATTTATTATAATACATAAAAAACTTAAGTTATATCAATACCTATTCTTCAATTTTTAAAATAATTCAAAAAAAGCTAGAAACATTTAATTAAAATGCTTAAAAAAAATGCGAAGCGCTTAATGAAAGTATTTTAGCTAAATTAAAATTTTTAATCTAAGTTAAGCTACAAAATTGCCAAAATGGTCACACTGCTTAAAAACCATACAAACAAGCAGGGTCATCCACTTTAAAAAAAACTGTATTTAGGGAATATTAGAAATGCCCTCATCATATAATTTTACGACTACAAAAAACCGCTAACATAACGAACAGTCACCTAGTGTCGTCAAAATATTAAAAGCAATCTTTGCCTTTTTATTGCTGACATTGATAACATATTAGTCACTTTTTTAGACAATTTATACAAAAATATATTCATATATACCTATATACGGGCCTGTTCTGAAATCACACCTGTGACTTTGTGGTGTTTTGAAAGTCATACCGTTGTTGTGTTTCTTGGTGTGCTTTCTGCAATTGAAGATCAAACAAAAACGGGACGCTAAAATATCAGACGTGTGATTTCAGTAGGCACATGTGATTTCAAATCACGTGATTTGAGTTAAAGTGATTTTCAGAACAGGCCTGATAATATCTTCTGCACAAAAGCGATTTAAAAGCATACACAATTTAAGCAATTTCTTGGTATGTTTATGTTGTATTATTGATAAATAAAAAACATTTAAATTGGTTTGCGACTTTTATTAACCAAAACGAAAGTTTACGTTTCAAAACGGTTAATGGTAACCCTGTAAAATAGTTGTTTTTTTTGTGGTTTTTTTTCATTTAAAATACTTGCGGTAAACTTCTTTTTTTTTTTTTATTTTATATTACCTTCTGTATTATACACAAACAACAAACACATACATACTTTTATTTACTATTAAAAATTATTGATATCACATACTCAAATCAACATCGACTTTACATGCGGTTCGATGGTCGAACGGTCTAAGCGGTCTGCCTCCTAACAATTTGTTATTGGTTGACTGGTTCGAATCCCATTCATTCCATTTTTTGTTTGTTTTTTATTTTTCGTTTTTTATAAATTCTTTTTATCTAAAAAGAAATTGGTCAGTTTTTAATTTTTAAAATTTTTTAAATATATTTATGAACTTCATAAACGTATATTTTATACATATTTACGCCTTTTAATTTACCCTTTTTATACCCTTATTTTTATTGATTTAATTTTTTTTTTACTTATTTTATTTTTTTATTTTATAGGTAATTCGTTTACATACATAAGTTTGTCATTCTGTTTGTTAATAATTATTTCTACAATATTGATTTCAGACCATATAAAGTGTATGTATATATATTGGGTGCTTATGAGGAGAAAAGTGGATTTAACGATGTCCGTCTGTCAGTCCGTTTGTCAATATTTATAGAAACCTAATTTTTAGGCCTGCCATATATATGACCTATGGATACGCTTTATTTATTAAAACATCGGAAATCTTTAGTAAAACATATTCTCTGCAAAACTCGGAAAAATTTTAGGGCTGCTATACGTCCTATGGATATGACTTATATACCAAAATATCTGAAATTTCTTGTAGAACATTTTTTATAAAAAACTCGGAAAAATCGGTTCAGATCCAAAAAAGTTATGACCAAAATTAATTTTTTTTTTAAAATACCTACTTTCGGGAACCATAGATCTCCCCGAGTCCAAGCTTTATAACTTAAGTAAATGGTAAATTTCTTCTTCAACACGTCGGTACATAAATCTGCCAAATCGGTTAAAAAATGGCAGAGTTATAACCGAAATACTGAATCCACAAAAAATTACTCTTTTTTATAATTAACTTTGTTAAAATATATATTTACAAGTTTATATAAATGTTTATAGATAAATATAACTTAAGTAAATGGTAAAATTCTTCCTTAACACGTCGGTATATAAAACTATCAAATCGGTTAGACAATGGGTAATTTATGAGCAAAATACTCAAAAAATGGGCTAAAAAACATCAAAATTTTTATAAAAACCTAAATTTTAGGGCTGCTATACGTCCTATGGATATGACTTATATACCAAAATATCTGAAATTTCTTGTAGAACATATTTTATAAAAAACTCGGAAAGATCGGTTCAGATACAAAAAAGTTATGACCAAAATTAAATTTTTTTTTTAAATACCCACTTTCGGGAACCATAGATCTCCCCGAGTCCAAGCTTTATAACTAAAGTAAATGGTAAATTTCTTCTTCAACACGTCGGTATAAAAATCTGCCAAATCGGTTAAAAAATTGCAGAGTTATAACCGAAATACTGAATCCACAAAAATTACTCTTTTTTTATAATTATTTATAATTAACTTTGTTAAAATATATATTTACAAGTTTATATAAATGTTTATATATAAATATAACTTAAGTAAATGGTAAAATTCTTCCTTAACACGTCGGTATATAAAACTATCAAATCGATTAGACAATGGGTAATTTATGAGCAAAATACTCCAAAAATGGGCTAAAAAACATCAAAATTTTTATAAAAACCTAAATTTTAGGGCTGCTATACGTCCTATGGATATGACTTATATACCAAAATATCTGAAATTTCTTGTAGAACATTTTTTATAAAAAACTCGGAAAAATCGGTTCAGATCCAAAAAAGTTATGACCAAAATTAATTTTTTTTTTAAAATACCTACTTTCGGGAACCATAGATCTCCCCGAGTCCAAGCTTTATAACTTAAGTAAATGGTAAATTTCTTCTTCAACACGTCGGTACATAAATCTGCCAAATCGGTTAAAAAATGGCAGAGTTATAACCGAAATACTGAATCCACAAAAATTACTCTTTTTTATACCCTTCACCGAAGGTAAAAGGGTATATATAACTTTGTCATTCCGTTTGTAATTTCTACAATATTGATCCTACACCCTATAAAGTAGATATATTCTGGGTCCTTATGAAAAGCGAAGTTCAAATCCGGTTGTCCGTCTGTCCGTCTGTCCGTCTGTCCGTCTGTCCGTCTGTCCGTCTGTCCGTCTGTCCGTCTGTCTGTTGAAATGGGTTTTCCGAAGCCCTCAGATATGATGGGAGCTTCGTTGGGGTATCTTTCTGTCAGGTATTCTTATTATAATTTTGCTATTGAAATTCAGCCAGATCGGTCCACAAATGGCTGAGATATGAGCAAAAAACCACGACTACCTCTAATTTTTCCCAAAAATCCCTTGTGGTTGTTGTATTTTTATTACTTTTTGCTGTATATCTGGTGAACGGAAAAAGCCAAATCTTCCAAACTAGGTACACAAAATTAGGTTGCCAATACACACCATCCTACAAAATGTGGGCGGGATTGGAGAAGTGGGCGTGGTACCTCCCGTACAAAAAAAATTAAAAATTTTATAAAAACCTAAATTTTAAGGCTGCCATATGTCCTATGGATATGATTTATATACCAAAATATCGGAAATTTTTAGTAGAACATATTTTATAAAAAACTCGGGAAAATCGGTTCAGATACAAAAGAGTTATGACCAAAATTTAATTTTTTTTTTTTTTAAATACCCATTTTCGGTAACCATGGATCTTCCCGAGTCCAAGTTTTATAACACAAACAAATGGTAAATTTCTTGCTTAACACGTCGGTATATAAATCTGTCAAATCGGTTAAAAAATGGCTGAGTTATCAGCGAAAAACCACGACTACCTCTAATTTTTTAAACAAATCCCTTGTTGTTGTTGTATTTTTATTACCTTTTGCTGTATATCTGGTGAACGGAAAAAGCCAAATCTTCCAAACTAGGTACACAAAATTAGGTTGCCAATACACACCATCCTACAAAATGTGGGCGGGATTGGAGAAGTGGGCGTGGTACCTCCCGTACAAAAAAATTAAAAATTGTATAAAAACCTAAATTTTAAGGCTACCATATGTCCTATGGATATGACTTACATACCAAAATATTGGAAATTTTTAGTAGAACATATTTTACACAAGACTCGGGAAAATCGGTTCAGACACAAAAAAGTTATGGCCAAAATAAAATGTTTTTTATTAAAATATCCATTTTTGGGAATCATAGATCTTCCCGAGTCCAAACTTTTTAAGTCAAGTAAATGGTAAATTTCTTCCTAAGCACCTCGGTATTTAAATCTTTCAAATCGGTTTAAAAATGGCTAAGTTATGATCAAAATACTGCAATCCCAAAAATTATTTTTTTTATACCCTTCACCGAAGGTAAAAGGGTATATATAACTTTGTCATTCCGTTTGTAATTTCTACAATATTGATCCTACACCCTATAAAGTAGATATATTCTGGGTCCTTATGAAAAGCGAAGTTCAAATCCGGTTGTCCGTCTGTCCGTCTGTCCGTCTGTCCGTCTGTCCGTCTGTCCGTCTGTCCGTCTGTCTGTTGAAATGGGTTTTCCGAAGCCCTCAGATATGATGGGAGCTTCGTTGGGGTATCTTTCTGTCAGGTATTCTTATTATAATTTTGCTATTGAAATTCAGCCAGATCGGTCCACAAATGGCTGAGATATGAGCAAAAAACCACGACTACCTCTAATTTTTCCCAAAAATCCCTTGTGGTTGTTGTATTTTTATTACTTTTTGCTGTATATCTGGTGAACGGAAAAAGCCAAATCTTCCAAACTAGGTACACAAAATTAGGTTGCCAATACACACCATCCTACAAAATGTGGGCGGGATTGGAGAAGTGGGCGTGGTACCTCCCGTACAAAAAAAATTAAAAATTTTATAAAAACCTAAATTTTAAGGCTGCCATATGTCCTATGGATATGATTTATATACCAAAATATCGGAAATTTTTAGTAGAACATATTTTATAAAAAACTCGGGAAAATCGGTTCAGATACAAAAGAGTTATGACCAAAATTTAATTTTTTTTTTTTTTAAATACCCATTTTCGGTAACCATGGATCTTCCCGAGTCCAAGTTTTATAACACAAACAAATGGTAAATTTCTTGCTTAACACGTCGGTATATAAATCTGTCAAATCGGTTAAAAAATGGCTGAGTTATCAGCGAAAAACCACGACTACCTCTAATTTTTTAAACAAATCCCTTGTTGTTGTTGTATTTTTATTACCTTTTGCTGTATATCTGGTGAACGGAAAAAGCCAAATCTTCCAAACTAGGTACACAAAATTAGGTTGCCAATACACACCATCCTACAAAATGTGGGCGGGATTGGAGAAGTGGGCGTGGTACCTCCCGTACAAAAAAATTAAAAATTGTATAAAAACCTAAATTTTAAGGCTACCATATGTCCTATGGATATGACTTACATACCAAAATATTGGAAATTTTTAGTAGAACATATTTTACACAAGACTCGGGAAAATCGGTTCAGACACAAAAAAGTTATGGCCAAAATAAAATGTTTTTTATTAAAATATCCATTTTTGGGAATCATAGATCTTCCCGAGTCCAAACTTTTTAAGTCAAGTAAATGGTAAATTTCTTCCTAAGCACCTCGGTATTTAAATCTTTCAAATCGGTTTAAAAATGGCTAAGTTATGATCAAAATACTGCAATCCCAAAAATTATTTTTTTTATACCCTTCACCGAAGGTAAAAGGGTATATATAACTTTGTCATTCCGTTTGTAATTTCTACAATATTGATCCTACACCCTATAAAGTATATATATTCTGGGTCCTTATGAAAAGCGAAGTTCAAATCCGGTTGTCCCTCAACCCCCCCCCCCCCCCTTTCAATTGTTTACATATACTAGCATAACGCTCAATATGATTTTCGTTATCATCCTTCTATATTATTTCATCTATTTAACCAAATTATTTTAACAAATCGAAACTAGGAATTTTTGTGTGTTTTTTTGCTACTTAAAAACTCCCCAAAATGATAAAAGAAAACAAACACGCATACTTACATGCCACAAACTATTTTGGTGAATATGTTTCCATATTTCAGTTCTCAACTCAAATAAGTTTTATGGTTTACAACTTTGCTATTGTGGTGAACAAAAGTAATTACAACCCTACACAGTGAACATAAAACGGGCCATATTTCATTTTAATGATATTCAAACAACGTTCCTTCATAGTTTAGTTGTCTAGGGGGTTAAGTTAGAAACTGTGAGTTCTCTGGTTCGAATCTGGTCTTTTTAAAAGAAAATTTTTTTTTAATTTTTATTTTTTTATGTTCTAAAAACGATTTAAAAAAAATATTTACCAGTTTTCGCTTTTTTTTAAATTTAATTTGTAATGGAGTTTAAAGTATTATAATTATGTATGTATACATATGTAAAAATTATTTAGCTTTTGTCTAGTTGCTCTGTATTCTGCTCCCACAATGGTGAAGGGTATATAAGATTCGGCACAGCCGAATATAGCTCTCTTACTTGTTTATAATTAAGTTTGTTTTTTAATCCAAATTTTTAATATTTTTAATTAGGCTTAAGTTCATTAAATTTAATTTTCATTAAATTATTTTTATGAAGAAAGGAATTTTACAACATGAAAATCAATTAAAATTTACTGATAATTTTTCATTCTTGACTCAATCTGGGCTCGAACCCAGGTGTTTACGGACAGGTTACCCTGACATGTTTCGATTGCAACCACTCAATCTCCTCAGAGGGCTTGCCGTTTAACACTCGCAGCCATCGACGACTGCTGACGTCATTAGTCAAACATCAATCCTTAAACCAAATTGTATTCAGTTTGTTTTTTTTATAATTAAGTTTGCTTAAATATATGTACACATATGTAGGTATATATATATATATATATATATATATATATATATATGCCTAAAAGCCAATTTAATGGAAATGTTATTTTTAAGCACGTTGGTATATAAATCTGCCAAATCGGTTAAAAATGGTTAAGTTATGTGCAAAATACTCCAAAAAAGGACTAAAAACATTAACATTTTTATAAAAACTAAAATTTTACAGCTGTATTATGACCTATTCATACGTTTTAAAAATTGTATAAAAACCTAAATTTTAGGGCTGTCATATGTCCTATGGAAATGACTTATATACCAAAATATCGGAAATTTTAAGTAGAACATATTTTATAAAGAACTCGGGAAAACCGGTTTTTTTTAAATACCCATTTTCGGTAGCCATGGATCTTCCCGAGTCCAAGTTTTATAACACAAATAAATGGTAAATTTCTTGCTAAACACGTCGGTATATAAATCTGTCAAATCGGTTAAAAAATGGCTGAGTTATAATCAAAATACTGAAATCCCAAAAGTTACTCTTTTTTATAATTAAGTTTGTTTTTTTTATAATTAAGTTTGCTTAAATATATGTACACATATGTAGGTATATATATATATATATATATATATATATATATATATATATGCCTAAAAGCCAATTTAATGGAAATGTTATTTTTAAGCACGTTGGTATATAAATCTGCCAAATCGGTTAAAAATGGTTAAGTTATGTGCAAAATACTCCAAAAAAGGACTAAAAACATTAACATTTTTATAAAAACTAAAATTTTACAGCTGTATTATGACCTACCTATTCATACGTTTTAAAAATTGTATAAAAACCTAAATTTTAGGGCTGTCATATGTCCTATGGAAATGACTTATATACCAAAATATCGGAAATTTTAAGTAGAACATATTTTATAAAGAACTCGGGAAAACCGGTTTTTTTTTAAATACCCATTTTCGGTAGCCATGGATCTTCCCGAGTCCAAGTTTTATAACACAAATAAATGGTAAATTTCTTGCTAAACACGTCGGTATATAAATCTGTCAAATCGGTTAAAAAATGGCTGAGTTATAATCAAAATACTGAAATCCCAAAAGTTACTCTTTTTTATTATAATTAAGTGTTTTTTATTTTTTTATAATTAAGTTTGTTTTTTTTATAATTAAGTTTGCTTAAATATATGTACAAATATGTAGGTATATATATATATATGCCTATAAGCCAATTTAATGGAAATATTATTTTTAAGCACATTGGTATATAAATCTGCCAAATCGGTTAAAAATGGTTAAGTTATGTGCAAAATACTCCAAAAAAGGACTAAAAACATTAACATTTTTATAAAAACTAAAATTTTAGAGCTGTATTATGACCTATTCATACGTTTTAGATATCAAAATATCGGAAATCTTTAGAAAAACTCGGAATATCGGTAAAAAAAAGTAATGTTAAAAATATAGTTTTTTTTTAATACCTATTTTCGTGAACCATAGAACTTCCCGACTACAAGTTTTATCACCAAAGTAAATGGTAATTTTATACTTTAAGATGTCGGCATGACCAAATACTGAAATTCGATCAAAACTTAACGTGCTATATATTAATTAAACTTTTAATATATTTAATAGCACGCAATCATGTGCAAATAATTAAATAAAACTAAACGATATATATTTTATAAATATACATGTATATATACATGTATTTAAATATATATATAAACTTCTGTTCTTTCCAAACCATGGTGAAGGGTATATAAGATTCGGCATAGCCGAATATAGCACTCTTACTTGTTTAGATTAGCTCTGGTTTTCGAGATATACCGCTATTGCGGAGGTTGCACAATATATATTCGCGTAACTCAAAAAACTAGAAATGGGCACATACTTAGTATGTACAATCAAAGTATTACAACGATTATATCATAAATAACATATGTATATGATCTATACTTCATATGAGTAAGTTTATGATTTTGTTGCTTCGTAATGGAGGTAGTCAATTTCTTTTTAGGTGGAATATTTCAGAGATCCATCGTTGTCTTCAAAGTAGATATTCGAAGTTTCAGAGACATTATGCTGTGTCGTCATATGGGTGTACCATTCCTCTTGCGTTGACAAATCTTCATTATCATTATCATCATTTCTATTTTCCTCAACAAATCCTAATTTTTTTAAAACAAGAAAACCCCTAATTTGGGGTAAAAACCACAAAGCTGGCAGCCCTGTTGGTACCTACAAACTATAGTTTGTTTCTATAGAAGCAATGATATTTTAATGATCTTCATGTTAAAAACTTCACACGGGTAAAGTTTCAATTATTTTGTACGACTTGTTAGGAAGTTATAGCAATAATAATAATAATGTGCAACAATATTTCGAATAAAAACTTAAATTTACTTCCGTTCTGTGCCAAAAGCAATGTTAAGGAACAAAAACTTAAAGAAAATATAACCGCAGAAAAGTGATGATAATATTAGAATAGGAGTTAATTTTTTAAAAATCACCTTTAAAACTTAACAAGTTAGAGTGCTATATTCGGCTGTGCCGAATCTTTGATACCCTCCACCGACAGTTCGAATGTTTTTAGAGTAATATCTATATTATGTTAATTTATCTTTATAAAAACAGACATCTGCATTAAAATTGATTGCGGTTTAGACATATGTATATTAAATAATTGACTGACAATCAGAAAGTTTTATGACTTTTTTTTTAGCAATTTTACTAGCTTTAGTAAAATAGCGTAATTCGTAACAGTTTAAGCCGAACTTAAATGATTTTAAGGAGGGGACTTTATATTGGAGCTAGGGTTGCCAGACGTACTGTTTTTAGCAGTACATGTACTGATTTTTGTCAATTGTACTGTTTTATGCACAAAACAAAGAACAGTATGCAAATGTACTGTTTTTTACACTTTGTACTGTTTTTGTAATGATTTTTTGGTTAAGTCTCCAAAAAACAATGATATTAGGAAAATCCGTGTTTAAGTAATACACATTTGGGTATTTTTAACGGTATTCTATCAAGCTTTGTTGTCATAATATTTAAGAAATTGTTGTTGTGTTGCAAACAAAAAAAGTTGTAAAATAATTAGAATTTTTTTACTTCGTCAATTGTTTTGTCAATAAATACACAGATTAAATTATGGGTATTATTTTAAGACATATGATAACCAGTGTTGCTAATGAAATTTCGAGAAAGATACATTTAAGTTTCCAAAAAGATACACTTTTTCCCAAAAAGATACATATAAAAAAAAATTTTAAGTCCAATTTCAACGTTTAACATTAGTTGCGTTCGAGAACACAAAAGTTTTTACTAAACTTTACTGCATTTTACGAAATTGCGTTCGAGTACACAAAATGCAGTAAATGAGAACATAAATTGAGAGCAAAAAGTGACAGTTCTTGTCTGAGTATTTACAAATTTTTACTGCAGAAATTTTTGCAGTAAAATTTAGTAAATCAAAAAAACATATGTTTCAAAAGGTAAACAAACAAAACTAAAAAATAAAAAGCATACAAATTGTGAAAAAATTGTTAAATAAAAGAAAAGTTGAAATAAAAATTAAACCAAAACAAAAAGTGTATAAATAATAATTAATTAAACTTGTTTGTGAAGCATTTATTTGGCTAAATACAAGCTTTTGAAATTTTTTTTGTTTGTTAATTTTTTAGAGTTGTAAAAGTGTGAAGTATTTGGGTACTTAAGTAATCAATAGCAAAAAAAAATATTCATGTTTCATGTAAAATCAAATAATATAAAAAACAAACAAATATGAAAGATTACATAAAATTGTAGTTTGTTTGTATTTTCCAAAAATGTTCGTGTTATAAGAAGTATTTAATCGAGTACCGATAAGAAAACGAGTTAAGTATATTTACTGCATTTTACTGTAAAAGTACTCAAACGCACCTTTTTATTAACATTACATTTTGACGATTTTTGTTCCGAAATTAGCAAAGTGACGATTTTTTCCGTCTCCAAAGTCTGAATAAAACATTACATTTTTTTAATCTTGGAATATTTAACAGGCATACCTTAACAAGAGCGGAAGGCGGACCGTTTTCTTTCGCTTAGCTTTTACGCTGATTTGCCATACCAAAGCAAGAGCATCAACGTTGTGTCACGAACAGTAGTGATAGCTTTTTTGTTTAATAAAACCCACAAATTATAAATAAAAATAGCGATAAAAACGTTAGATTAACCAAAAAATAGCTAAATTGCCATTATTAATTAGCAATAGCGGCAAACTTTACTATTAAATGAGCTGTCAAAATCGGGTTTTATAATTGCAAAGCGTGCCGCTTTTGTTTAGGTACGGCTATAATATGCAAGTCTTAAGAGAAACTTTGAATATTTTTTTTAGAGTATCAATACAACAATGTTACACTTTGTTTATCTTTCGTCAAATGAACTTTTACGACTCTCTGTATAAATCATATTCTCAACAATTATACGGCGAGCATTTCACGATTTGTAAGAGAATATCTACATGAGTCTCAAACGATTCTTGACATGAAAGTTTCGTTAGATTATCTTTACCCACGTCTTAAACGATTCCCACAACGATTTAAGAAGCGTCTTTCGCTGTGCCATTTAAAAAATTGCTTAATTGTTAAAAAAACTAAATTTTAAGTTGTCCGAATTTTTCGAAACGATAAAGACGATTTTTTTATTTTTTCTCAGGAAGCTGGAGATTTACTCACAAATTTATCTGGCAGCCCTGATGATATCATATAAATTCATTTTTATATTTATTTAAGTCATACATATTAGGAATGTAATTAAAAAAAAAAAAATAAGCAAACATTAAAATTAATTATATTAATTAATTAATTATCGAAACAAATTCATTTTTGTAAAAATTAATATACGAGTTAAGTCGTTAATAACAAGGTTATATCAAAAAGTTCATACAAATTTCCTGAAAATAAAAGTTGTTCATATTTCCTCCGAACCACTTCGCACTACTTGTATTCCTCGATTTAGGTGAATCTAATGTTGAAACACCCTTTAATGTTTTCTTTCACCATTATGAAAGCTGCTATTGTAAAGGTATTGAGTCGTTTACGATTTCCCTTTATCAGGATATTAACAGTTAACACACCTGAAAAAAAAATTCTTTTATATTGATAAAATATTTTCAGATTTTGTGAAAAAAAAAAATAAACCAAACAATTTTGTTAAGCTTAAAGATTACCGGCCAATTTTCAGTTATACTTAAATATAACTATAAATGTGAATATTACAAAATACAGTTATAGTAATATAGCTGAAATTGGCCGTAATTAAATAAAAATTGGTTTGATATCGGAAAATTAATTGAAGAAAGAAACAAATACTTTCTGAAATTTATACGATAGTTCCACACTATGTGTGTGGTGAAAATTGCTTTAAATACCAACATGCTTTTAGAAAATTCTACTAACTCAATCAATGAGTAGCTTTTTTTAAGTTATATATAAACTTAGATATTTAAACGTTTTACATTGGAAAATAAAACTATGGCCAAATGCTTTGTTTGTGATGTATGATTTATAAACGCAAATGGTGTCATTTTGTATACCATTAATACCGTTAAATGTAATTCTTTCCTTTGATATAAAATGTATTTTATTCGACCTTTGATGTTATACTTTTAAAGTGTATTTCTTTATGTTATTGTTGTTCAAGAGTTGAAAATAATTAATAAATAGTTATGCTTTCGTAAAAAAATGTACTGTTTTTTTCTTGATTGTACTGTTTTTTTATAACCAATGTACTGTTTTTCCGAATTCAAAATCTGGCTACCCTAATTGGAGCCATGGTAAAGCGGCTCATACACTTGCAATCAAATTGTTCAATTTTACGCATTGTACAATTATATCGCCAATGTTCATCAGATATTCGAAGGTGACACAATATATTGGCAACAATCAAAAGACTTTTGATTTTTATTGCACAAAGAAAAGAAAGTGAAATGTGTTGGCAACATTGTACAATGCTGTTTATGTTATTTCCAAAGGTTATGGTCATCTTTTTATTGAATGAAACCATTATGCGACTTAGGCTGGGTTTTTGAGATCTCAGTTAAACTAGGTTTAGTTAATCTAAAAACTGACTTGTGCCGCCAATACCAAGTTTGTATACAAAATGTTGCCGGAACAGCGCAGTCTTGCTTAAAACGTGTGTCTTTAATGACATAATAAACAAAAAATCACATTTCACCAGAAAAATCCGAGTTGCAGAGAACGTTAAACTAAGTTTAAACTTAATCCCCATCTCAAAAACCCGTCCTTACAGTACGTTTACATTTGACAGTACTGGCAAGACAGTAAGAAAATACATATTTGTTTCAAAAAACACTACTAACTGTCTTCGTGACGTAGGCGTCCAGACAGTAGTTAAGACAG
Source organism: Pollenia angustigena (assembly GCA_930367215.1). Lineage (NCBI taxonomy): Eukaryota > Metazoa > Arthropoda > Insecta > Diptera > Polleniidae > Pollenia > Pollenia angustigena. The sequence continues at coordinate 177,231,213 of OV884057.1, read as the reverse complement.
TTCACTTTTAAAAATAAGTCAAACGTGAATGTTGCTGTTCAAGTCCAGCTGAACGTGTTTTACATGAACTAAACAAACTTAAAAACAGCTTAAAATAACTATATTGTGTTAACAATCATAACACCAAACTAAAATAAAAAAATCAAAGCAAAATATGTTTAATTTTTTTTACACTTTGATTTTTTTCCCTTTTACTAACAAAACTTCAGATTACTGTTAGCAAATGTCAAATCACTGCAAAATTTGCTAGACAGTCGACAAGACAGTTGGAAAAGTGTGAATGTATTAGTGAAACAGTTTGCATGTATTGCTACTGTCTTGCCAGTACTGGCAAATGTAAACGCCAAGTTATTGCATAATATAAGACAAAATGGAAATAATATGGCGGATACCATATACAATAATATTGCAAGTGTATGGGCCGCTTAAGCTATAAACCAATCATCCCAAAATTCTGCAGAGTGATTTCTGGTATTAAAAGACATAAATTAAAATACAGCGCGAAATTAGTTTTAGCGTTTGCAGTGAATTATGGACCGTATATCACAAAATTGCATAACATTTTTTCTGCCCATATGAAGCTAAGTTGGAAGAAAGTTTACCGCAAATTCTATATCTGCTTCGGTTTTAGGCGTATTTAATTATTTTAACAGAGTGGGCTTTATATGAGGTCTATAGTTAATTATGGACCGATCATCACGAAATTTATTAGTGTGATTTTTAGTAATATAAAACTGTGAAGTATTAAATTTTATTCTGATAGCATTATATTGTACGGTTTTAGACGTACTAAACTGTTTTCCGGGAGTAGGGTTTATATGGGGCCTATGGTAAATAATGGACCGAACTTCACGAAATTTTACAGACTTGTTTCTGGTCCTATAAAACTGTGATGTACCAAATTTTGTTATAGATATAAGATATAGATATAATAGATATAAGGGTTATTATGGACCGTATATCACAAAATTGCATAACATTTTTTCTGGCCATATGAAGCTAAGTTGGAAGAAAGTTTACCGCAAATTCTATATCTGCTACGGCCGAAATTTTGTAGTCTTATTTCTAGTTGAATAGTTGTGATGTGCCAAATTTTGTTATGATAGCATTATTAATAATGATTTTAGGCGTACTTAACTGTTTTCCGGGAGTATGGCTTATATGGGGCCTAGGGTAAATTATGGACGGATCTTTGCGAAATTTTACAGCGTGATTTCCGGTCGAAAGAAACGAATTTTTAGAATGTCGTTTATGATTCCGTGCATTTTTCCACCATTTATGTTACTTTTTGTAACAAAATTTTTTTTTAGGTGGTGGTTCCACATTTTGATTCACAGCTCTGATCCTACCGAACCGATTTTGCTGGATTTCAATCCCAAACTGCTTAGGATAACTACAAGCAATTTGACACCAAGTTTTTTTTTTATCTAAATCGATAAAGAATAACTCAAGGACCCAGTATATATATATATATATACTTAATGGGGTCTAAGATGAATAATAAAAAAGTTTCACACGGAATATAATAATTGTGGTGGAGGGTATAAAAAATAGAGTAAAGCACTTTAACCTTATTGCTACAGAGCCGTGTACTAATTTACATATCAAAATAATGTTTATGGTACAAATTTTTAACGCAAGGGATACAAAATAAACTTTTAAATTTCCAGATTAAGTGTATATTTTGACGTCGAAGTTAAACACAACTGACAACCCTGCTGCCAATTAACCGTCTCTATATATATGTATGTATATAAAGTTTATATTTATTATAAACTCAGATGACACTGAAATTGAAAGTTAATATGCTGGTCTTTTATACCTGAAAAACATTTTCTGTAAATGAAGTGTTAAAACTTTTTGTCCACAGAAATGGCATATAAAAACTTTTCGATACTATCGACAGTTTTTAAGCTAACTATCGAAACTATCGATTGGTTTATTTACGCAAGGTAGACTCATTTGGGAGTGTAGACATGTTGCTATATAAAAAGAACCGAATTGTCAAAATTGTCTTCATATAAAACCAAAATGTATTAACAAAGTGACCTCAGTACTACAACAATGAAACAATAAAAAAACAACAGGCATTTTCTTGCTAGAATTGAGACGGCAAGTGTCAAAATGCCTTATAAAAAAAGTAAATAAACAAAAAAAAAAAAAAAAAAATTACGACAAACGTCACACACGAAGAAAATCACTGCAAACAGCTGCGCTTGTGAGGTCACTTTATTAGTACATTCTGATTAAAACAAAAACAATTCAACGCACACGTACTAATTTTGGCTCATATACAGGGTTGTCAGATTGATTTTGACCTTTTCCGCCAAATTCAATGTCAAAAATCGCCAAAATCGCCAAAGCCTTTGTTTACAAGTTTTTGACAATAAAATACATATTTTTTAAATTATTACAAATATTTTTCATAAATCCTAAAAAATAAATTAGTTCCGTATCGCTAAAATACGCCAAAACTTCAAAAAAAAGTCGCCATAATATATATTTTGTTTAATTTTTATATAGAGCGAAATAAAAATAGTTAGTAAACACAAAAAAGGTACGATGTTTACTATAAAATAATTTATAGTAGTCTACTTAAAGCAACAAATAAAGAATTTTTGCAGTAAGTACTTAACAAATATTAGAAATACAATAGTTGCACTTTTATTATATATCTAAACGCTTCACCGGCAAGACTCGCTATTTGTCTTCTTATTTGGAATACTTTGTGAGGATATTACATTTATTCAACGAAAGTACAAAAGAAGTGCAAAATGTACTATTCCCATTCATATAACTTTTAACTCCTAATAACGCGTCTAGAAGTTCGTATTGCATTCTAATTCGAAGGCGAGTTTTAGTGGACTTCAGAGTTTCAACACAGGCATTACTAGTTGTAATTGCCGCATATAAAGGACAGCCAAAGTACGTACCGGCCGTATCCTTGTAACTTTAAAATGTTGGCCTAAACTTATTCAGTTATCTTTCCAATTAAACAACGCTAATTTTTTTCATTGTGTTTCATAAACGATAGGATTCATAAAAATCTTTAAAATATCACTAAAACAACGTATTTTATCTGTGATAAAAAATTGCCACATACGTAATGTGAAAATGTTTATAGACTTAAAACATATTAATGTTTTAAGGAATTCTATTTATTGATTTTTTCAAGAGCAATTTTAAATATAAAAAACACTTTTCTAGAAGATTTTCATTAACTTCATCAGCCATTTGAACATACCTTCAAATACCTATCATACATATATGATTGCCTGAAATTTCATTCATAAAAATACGAGAATTAAAATAATATTATTTCTAAGTATTGAATTTAACGAATTTCAAAAAAAATTCATAGGTCATCAAAAATAGCCAGTTGGCGATTTTAACTATTTTATAAATCGCCAAAAAATCGCCATATCACCAAATCAAAAATTAGGTCGCCAAACATGTTTGAAAATCGCCACGTTTGGCGAGAAATCGCCACATCTGACAACCCTGCTCATATACATAGTGTCAAGGCGAATTTAAGAAGGTAACCTCAACTCGTCAGCCGTTCATCAGCTGTTTCCACGGCGAATTAACAAAAAATAGGGAAACGTCAAAATATAATTTTGTTTATGTTTTGCGCCGAAATAACCGAAACAACTTCTTAGAAAAATTGAGAAAAATTAAAGTGAATTTAATAATCTCTTATAACCCAATTAAAATTTTTATTTTGTTTTCCAATCAATGTTTGTCTTGTCAGCATTTTTGACAGCCGCCTATTAAATCGCAAAAAATACATGGGACTTTTTGTAGTTGTAGAGTTGCACTTACCTTGTTAAATTCGCCTTGCTTAGTCCCAATTTACAACGTTGAAATTGAAAGGCAGACATTTTTCTTATTCTCTTTTGAACTTGCCTAAACCTTTCACAATCGCGAAATTAATAGGCAGACAGAAATTATTGTTTTCCTCTTTTCGTTCTTTTTCGCTGTTGACGGAGATGAACATTTAACAGGCATTGATGCTACAATAGCATTGTTGTGAGAAAAATGATATGAAGCAACAACATGAAAATGCCGAAAAATGTAAAAGAGAAGCAAAAAATGTCTACAAATGTCCAGTACATATAGTCATGTACTACACACTCTACCTCTACAACCCCTCACCAATAAACTTCGTCTGTCTGCCTTCCACTTGCCACATTGTAAAAGGGGACATAGTGTAAATCATGATCAGTGTCACCATATTCGCTTTTTTCGAGCAAAATTTAGCTTTATTTTCTCATGTTTAGCTTGAAATATTACATTTAGCTTTAAGCTTTTTTTTCAGCTTTTTCAACGATGCATTTAGCTTTTTCTAGCCTTTTTAATTTAAGTTCCGTGTTTATTTATAGTTCAAAATAAATAAAACAGTTTATCCGAAGAAACCTATGTGTGATTTATGGCGATTTCTTTTCTGAGAAAAATATGTTACAGTACATACATGTAACATTTTCTAATGTTACCTAAAATCACTCGAAGTGTTACATGTTGTGCAATCTCAATAGAACACAATTACTGCTTTTATTTACAACTATTACACTTTCATCATTCATGTACATAATAAGCGATTTTTAAAGCTATTTAAGCAGTTTCTGCATGCTATTACGGGATGGAAACAAATATTAACATCACTAATGGCTTATAAAAATTAAAACGATTATAATATAAATAGACTTTTTTTTGATTTTAATTTGTAAATATTTTTATATTTTGTTTTAAAATCAATTTTTAACAAAATTATGAGCGGTATGAATTATGACGAACAAAATAAAACATTTGTTGTACAAACAAAGTAGTAAGCACCAAAGTTTTAGAACAGGGCAGTATGAACACCTTAAGTTAAAGTAAGGGTAAAACATGCAACATGTTTTGCATGTTTTTCATCAACATATTTTGCATGTTTTTCATCAACATATTCACAAAAGAACTTGAAAATTTTTCCCACAGTTGTATTTTTTGTACAAACGAACACAAAAATGTAGAACATGTAACATTAATGCAACATTTTTCTCAGAAAAGAAATCGCCATTAGTTAAAAGAATAATAGTCTGGCACCGCATACATAACAGTGCTGCCAGGGGAAGAATAAGAAAGTTACGCTATTTAAAAAAAAAAAAATTAAGAATTTTTGTTAAAAGTTACCCTTCGAAATATTTCTTGAATTAATAGTTAATTTATGTGATTTATAAAAATTAAAAAAAAAAAGATTTATATTCTGTATTTCAGTGACAAATTAATTACACAGCCCGACATTTCTGTCATTTCTTGACCAATGTTTACAAGCGACCCACGGTTATCTTAAAAATTTTATAACCTTTCACTAGAAAAAAAGAATTACATAATCCCTTTAAAATTCTTGAAGATATTTGCATTTCAGTCACATCATCTTTTTTAAAAACACAAATAAGCTATATCATGAAAGCTGATAGAGACAAACTGATTACAGATTTGAATTCAGCGCACCAAAATTAACTAGAATCAGTTGATAAATTCAAAGAAGCAAATTGAGTGTTGGCCTGTGTTATTGAACAAAAGCATAGCTTAGAGTAAGTTTCAAGCCTATGACATGAGAATTAAAAAAAATGTTTAAGCATACAGTCACATTAGCAATATATTCTAATTTATCTGTTTTTTCTGCCGTTATAACTCAGTCTAATATAAAGGATTTACGTGATAGTCCATTTAGATATGTAAGTATATTTGCCATATATCCTATCTATAAGCGGCGATCAAAGGCAAAAAGTAAATCGAGTTATGTGCGTTATATACAATAGCAAAACCATATAAAAGAACAAAGTATTAAATCGAAAGAAATTAGTTTTTGGCTTAGGTATCAGGGGAAAAATATCTTGTTTGGCCTTCTTATGAGCAGGGCTGTCAGATATGGCGATTTCTCGCCAAACGTGGCGATTTTAAAACATGTTTGGCGATGGGATTTCCATTTGGCGACTGGCGACTTTTATGGCGATTTCTGATATAACTGGCGATTAACTTGGCTATTTTTACCATTTATATTATTTCGGCGATTTTGTTTAACAATCTGTCATTTTTTGTTATTATGACTAATATAAAAAAACATATAAGGTGAATTTTATATTCAGTCACTATTTAATTATAATAGTATGCATGTAATTCTAATAGTATGTAGGTCAACACTCCAGTAATGAAATCGGTTAGGCTGAAGTGTACACTTATAAAATTATTACAGTAACTGATTGTGGGTTATTAAATTCGTTTTCAGTACTGTTAAATTTGAATAAAAATGTAGTTATTTTACGAATAATTTAATTTTTTAAATTTTAATGTTTGTTATTCAAAAAACAAACTACCAACAAATAATGTTTTTTCGTATTTATTTTGTTATGTAGTTTGATTTTTGTCGGTTAAAATGTATTTTTTAATGTAAAAACTATTCAATTTTAAGGAGTATGCTGTTTAATAAATAACAAATTTAAAAATTAATGAAAAAATCATTTGTGTTAAATGAAATGTAAATGATCCGTTTTTTAAATGAATTTTAATTTGTTTAAAATGAATTTTCGTTTGAATTTAACTACATAATATTTTGAGTGTACGATCTTATAGACTTGTATACTTAATTTAAGTTTTTAACTGAATGCATATGTATATGATCTCCATTTTATGTTATTTAAAAAAAAAATTACAGAAACAAAACAAAATTTACTTCGGCGACTTTTTTGTATTTTTTCTCAGTTTTTGGCGATTTTTGACTGAAAAATTATACTAGCGTTTTTTGTATGCAAAATTTAATTAAAAAAAAGAAAATTTTACAAAAACTGAACAAAATCGACGTTTGGCGATTTTTGGCGATTTCTGACTTCCGGTTTGGCGATGGAGCTCAAAAAAATCTGACAACCCTGCTTATGAGTGTTGTTGTCGTATTAGAAAACTAGTCGTTTTTACATCGTCGTGGTCGTTATTTTGAAATCGACAAAAATTTTAAACGACTACGATTTCGATCACGACAACGACTCTCGTCAGATATTTTTTTTGAAAATTTCTGATAGTAAAATGTTTACTAGTTAGAATTATTTAACCTGTTTCATGTTGTTATGTTAGTGAAGATATGGCCAACTTGCTAGTTTTTTCTGGTAAAGAGTTTATTTACTTTTTTTATGATTAACTGCGAGAAAAATTTTGTAAATTTTAAACTTACTCTCTCGTTTCATGTTTCAGCTACAATTAAACATTTTTTTTATAAAAACTTCTAATGTAATTTTATCAAATATGAGTAATTTGACCTTTACCTTTAAGAACAAAGCCACGGCTATTATATATGCTTACTTAAACGCTATTTAATCTATTAAAAATATGTATCAAAATAATTAAAAGTTACTACAAGAAGCTATAAAACAAATTTAGCTTTTTTTGGCTTTAAATTTCCTTCTTTAGCTCTATTTCAATCATGATTTAGGTTTATACTTTTTAAAAATTTGGTCACACTGGTTAAAACGGATAGTGCCGGTGCACACACGTCAAGTTTTACTCGTCAAGTCTTGAGCTTTTAAGAGAGAAGGGAAAAGAGAATGCCATTTCATTTCCCCTCTCTTCTAAAAACTCAAGACTTGGCACTAAATGGATGAGCTGAATGAGTTGAATCAATGTGAGTATCATCATCAGCGTTACCGTTATGCGACTTTAGTTGCAATCAGTAATACCAACTTAGTGCTCTTGGCGCTATCTATGGTGCTTTTTGATGCCTCAAAACGCCAAAATTTTATTCATAGTGCCAAAGTAAAAAAGCACTCAATTGGTGCTTTTTCAATTTTTTGTTAGAGCCTTTACTTTAAAACTACGATTATGTAGAGGATGATTTAGTTGAACTTTGCTATTTGGGGTACAATTTTGAGAAGGCTTGTAAAAATTTGAAGATTTCAAATGATAAAAAAGTGATAAAAGTTAAGGCCAGTTTACACGGTAATATAATGTATTACGACATGTCGAAAGATTATGTAGAATGAGAAAAATCTTATCATGTAAAAGCAAAATGTATTGAGTAAGAGAGAATACGGATACAAAATCTGACAAGCGGTCGGTAAATGGTTTTTTTCTAAACCATTTTAGAAACTTATGTATTCTCATCACACCAGAGGTGTATTTTAACGGAGTGCATTAAAGGTGATAGCATTTTTATACAATTACAAAAACAACTAAATTCAACTCAGGAAATTTTCATGTTGTTTTTGTAAATATTTAAAACTGCAACCATCTGCTTTTTTGTTATTATTTTTGATTTTACTTATACCATCCGTGTAAACATGAATTATACTTACAAAAGATTTTTATTTTTTTCTTTAAAACACGGAGAGAATTTCATAATATTTTGATTCTACAAAGTCGTAATACATTGTATTACCGTGTAAACTGGCCTTAAGTTACATTCGTTTAACCAAAAACTTTATTTACGAGGTTAGAACCAGCAATTTGAAAATTTTACGAAATGTTGCACTTTTAAGTGTTGACAACATATTTAGTAATCGTAATAAAAACGATGTATTTCGGTAAACATTTTTTTAAGAATGTAGACACTGTTTCAAAAATAGAATATGGATTGGAAAATATTAGGAATTGTTAAAAAACATGCAGTCGGAAACCGTAAGAAACGCAAAACTTTAAAAACAAAAAAAAAAAAAGAGCCGTAGCTTGGTATATGCAAACTGTTAAATAAATTAAAAACAGCCATTTTTAATGCGCTTTAGTTTTCTACGTGTTGTACACTTCTACCACTAGTGCTATCTTCTATTTTACACCTTATGTGTGTTGTTTATTCAGAAGCGTACATATGTAAAAATAATTGGATAAAATCATAAGCCAATAAACTTTGCAAGATTTTAATTTAGATTTATTCAAACGATAAAATAAAAGGATGTTTATTAAAATATATGCTGTCATTAAGTTTTATAAACAATGGTCGGTCATTGCAAATTTTCGGTAATTGCAACAGGCCAGATTTTTTCGAGTTATGAAAATCTAGCTCGCACTGTACTGTACTACTTTAAAACTGTCTTATGGCCAATTTACACTCCAAATAATTTGGATGATATTATTTTTATTGAAGATAATTATAATATTTACATTCATAAATGTTTATATACAAATGTAAATATATTTATTATTCAATCTTAAATGAAAATGGTCCCCATCAACGCCGTCGTCTTTTTTTTTTTTTAATTTTGAAGGTTTATAATATTCGGCACAGCCGAATGCAGCTTGTTTTGTGTTTAATTAAATTGTAAAAATGGCTTAGTGCTTTTTTACGCTTCTTTTTTTGCTCGAAATAGTGCTTTTTAGTGCTTTTTTTTTAATTTTAAAGTGCTTTTTGTTCTCAAAAAGTTGGCATCACTGGTGGTAATTAAGTAAAATTACTTATAATTAAAATTTAAAAAAACGTGTGAGACTTAAATTTGAAAAAAACACTGTTTTGTGCGACTTTTTGTTTTAAAAACGACTTTTTGTGCGACTTTTTTAACATCCTCAACGGTAACCCTGATTATAAGTATTTTCCTGAAATTATAAATCAAATTCAGGTCATTTATTGAAAAAGTTTTTAATTGTACCAACATCTTGACCAAATCGGCCTTTCCATTGCAAAAATGGAATTAATTATACATAATATATTATCCCCAAAAATTCCCAGCGAAAAAAAAGCTTTTCCCCAAAAAAATACCCTGGGGATTTTAACGCAATTTTTATCCCCAATTTGGGGATAAATACCCAAAACTGAGAACGCTGCTGCAGTTATACAGTGAACTCGCGATAACGTGAACTAATTTTTACCATGGGGTTTCACGTTTTCGAGTTTGTTCACGTTATCGAATGTCAAAATTTAAAAAAATAACACCCCTAAACAAGTATTTTAAAACAAATATTTTATAAATTTTTAATAAAAAAGCCATCGCTGGCATTGAAACCAGGATCACTCTTTTAATTTGTTGGTAAATTTCTAAAGCTGTTGCTTACAGCATCAGTCCGCTTACTGTCAAAAAAAAAAAAATCTTAATAGTAAATTTTTTGTTTCGCATGCTAAGAAACCATTTGTAAAGAGTTTTTTTCATTTTCGGAAGCTCAGAAGAACGTAATGTTTAACGCTTTCCTGTTTTTTTCTTCTTAATGGAACAAACTGTTTATTAACAAAGACCATATGTTCTCGTTAAGCCACTGACACTATAACCTTTTTTCAATAATTCAAGAATATGTATTTACTTTATCTTTCAAAGATTACACTTTCTATTTTTTCAATGATATTTTTCACTTTCACATATAAAACAATAAGTGAACTCAATTCGGGGATTTCCCAATTAAAAAAAAAAAACATTTTTAAAAGTAAACAAAAATGTGTTCACGTTAAAGAGCTTCCAAATTTTGTTCCCGTTTTAGAATAGTCTGTGTAAAAATAAATTTGTTCACGTTTCTGAGACGTTCACCCTTTTGAGTGTTCACGTTTTCAGGAGTTCACTGTAGTTTTTTAGTTTTTATTCCTAAGCCCTCCTAATGTCCAAGAACGAAAGTTTTTGTTAGTCCAAATGTTATTGCACATTGAAAAAAGGTAACCAAAAAGTAATTTTGCTATTACTTCCTCAAAAATCCTACTAAATAATTTAAATTTTTCCATTAAGCACTTTTTCCTTTTTGCCACAGAAATAAAAAAGTTGTATGCATTTATAAACTTTTTTAATTCATCTCAGGAAATGTTATTTTTTCAAATAAATTAATTTAAATAAAATTTTGCATCGATTTGTATTGAGCGGGAATTGCCGGGAAATCGAAAAATAAGTCCCGCTTTCCCGGGAAATGAAAAAGTCCGGGGAAAAAATTCTATATGCTATGCATTTTATTAATAAACAATGTAAAAAACGATGATCGACTTTTATTGTCTCGAAGGACTTTTTGTGCGATTTTATTTTTATTAAACGAAAGTTTGTGCGACTTTTCAAAAATTCCTAACGATAGCCCTGCCCTGAGTGGAGTTATAAAAAGTGCTAATCTAATTTTTATGTTTCTTTTATATTTTTGTGCCTGGACTTAATTGAGACTTCCTTTAACTTTATATTCGGTTTTTAGAGTTTTCTTATTAACAAAATAAGCTACATACAGCCATGTCACAGAGTACAATTCCGTTCGGAATTGAAGAAAACATATTTGTTTATTGATAGAATGTGTATTTTGATAGTTTTTTGGCCTTTCAGATACAGAAAACTCCCATTCCGTGCATGAAAACAAAAATGGTTTCATTCCGAAATTTTTTACGGTCATTTTCTGAAGCACCAAAATACGGAATGAGTTCCGTTTCCGAACGGAATTGTACTCTGTGACATGGCTGATAGACTCGCTTTGTTGTGTCGTTACTAAAACGGAAATTGAACTTGTTTCCTGTTTAGCAAGTCTAGAAACCATTGAAACGTAATTTATTAAGACGTTCACAATGAAACGGAAACTTAAACGGTTTCCTTTAAAATTATCAACAAAAAGAGTGAGATAAAGAAATTTAATGATTTATTAAAAAAAAAACACAATACAAGAAGAGTAGCTAGAGTATAGAGTTATAAATATTTATAGACATTAAGCGTGTAATTCACTACTATCATGTGTTTATAATATTGTTTTTGTTGTTATCTTTTAAATATTTGCGAAATATAACATTCCTGTAGAATTTCTGTTTGTTTTGTTGTATTTCCATTTGGTTTTTTTCTAACTCTATTTATTACACACAGTCTGGTTTTTTTCAACCGATATTTTTGCTCGAATAATTTCACATTGAGGGCGTTGACACAAAGCTTATGAAAATAAGTCTCAATATGAAATTCTATACATTTGTATCTTTATTTCTTAGAAGTCTAAACCGTATCTTCTTGTATTCAAATGATTGCGGAAGAATTTTCTTACTTAAGTGTGTTTGAATTTTGGCGCGAGTTTCAATACTACAACGACATCATTATTGTTTTTTGCTGTTAGTTTTAAAATACGCACATGTTGTATTTAAAGATCTAATATTTGAAACTGTGATAAATTCAGAGTTCAATAGCCTGTGTCCGCGAGCTGATGTTTTGATTTTGATAGTTTCGAGTTTATTGACTTGAATAAATTATTTCAAGGATTTATGAAAATTTCACAAAAAAATTTAAAATTTTTATTTTATGTTTATGTTTTGGTAATTATTTGTTATTGTGATGAAACATTGACCTTTTTCATTTTGAATGTCTGAATTATATGTATGTTTGTATGTATCTATGTATGTATGTTTGTATATGCAACAAGAAAAAGCGAAAACGAGTACAGAATTTGCTTTGCTCTTGATTTTCTTTCGCTAAATGTTCTCTTTAAAATGATCAATGGTGTTACAAGTTGGTATATCCCAACAAACACGAAGTCAAACCTTTAATATGAAATGAGTTTATCATTTGACATCAAACACACATTGCATACCTTTTACAATTGCTTGATTTTAACATTTTAATTAAAATTGATAACGATTTGCATATAAACATTTGATAAACAATGTTTTATAAATTTGATGTCAAATTGTCATCAATTGTTATTTTAATGATAACAATGGCGATTAAAATGAAATGTGTTACACAATTAAAGAAAAGTTACATATTACGTGAAGTTAATTCGCTTTAAAAAAGCTTGATTTCTTGTAAGAAAATATTAATTATTTGTGAGTAAAAATGTAATTACAAAGTGAAAGAATGTGAATAAAAATAAAACGGGGAAGTGAAGAAAATAGATGTTTGTTGTACGATCGCGGGGACGTACGAACGCAATGACAATCCTCAAAACAAAAAGGAGCCATGTATTTCGTCTTTCCAAGAATTTGAGGACAGAAAGAACACTATTTAATCTTTAAGCTGTGGTGCCGAATATTTATTTCACAGTTTATTTTAATAAAAAATGAATTTAAATTGAAAAAAAAAATTTTATTTATGTTCTACTTTGTATTAAAATCCACATTTGAAAAACATTTGAGAATAAAGTTTTAAAGCAAGTTGAAAATAAACGTATTTCTCAATTTGAAAACAACACTGTGCTAGTTGCAAAATTAGACAAGCTGGGCACATGCATGGTGAAATAAACAGGTGGCAGCACTACGCCAGATGACGATTTTTTGCTCTTGCATTGTTTGTCTAGGTTTATGTCAAAGTTTTGTTTATGTTTACAAAAAGTCCACGTTTTGTGCTGTGATTATTGTATTTTATTAAAGTTTTTGATAATTAAACATTTTTTCAATTTATAAAGTAACACTATCCAGTGAGACACAAAGAATGCGGACGAAGGCCGTAGCGGGCCAGAAAATGCATTACATTCTGCTGGTGTCTAATAATTGTAAATTTTTCTGTACATTCAATATACTTCATTGCTTTCCAAAGGAAGGCTTAGGTAAAATGTAAAAAGAAAATACAATATAATAGTCTGATAGTGTATAAAGTCATTTCTGAAAAATTAAAAAAAATAGAACTATTACAAAAAAGCTTTATTAAATACAGACCTGAAATTTAACTCATAGAATAAATTCGAAAAATGAAAAAATGTTTAATATAATATAAAGTAACCTTTACAAGGAAATAATTCCCAGTTTCTAATTGTTGAAATAGTTGAGTTAAATACATTCAATTTATAAAGTAACACTATCCAGTGAGACACAAAGAATGCTGACGAAGGCCGTAGCGGGCCAGAAAATGCATTACATTCTGCTGGTGTCTAATAATTGTAAATTTTTCTGTACATTCAATATACTTCATTGCTTTCCAAAGGAAGGCTAAGGTAAAATGTAAAAAGAAAATACAATATAATAGTCTGATAGTGTATAAAGTCATTTCTGAAAAATTAAAAAAAATAGAACTATTACAAAAAAGCTTTATTAAATACAGACCTGAAATTTAACTCATAGAATAAATTCGAAAAATGAAAAAATGTTTAATATAATATAAAGTAACCTTCACAAGGAAATAATTCCCAGTTTCTAATTGTTGAAATAGTTGAGTTGAGTTACATTCAATTTATAAAGTAACACTATCCAGTGAGACACAAAGAATGCTGACGAAGGCCGTAGCGGGCCAGAAAATGCATTACATTCTGCTGGTGTCTAATAATTGTAAATTTTTCTGTACATTCAATATACTTCATTGCTTTCCAAAGGAAGGCTAAGGTAAAATGTAAAAAGAAAATACAATATAATAGTCTGATAGTGTATAAAGTCATTTCTGAAAAATTAAAAGAATAGAACTATTACAAAAAAGCTTTATTAAATACAGACCTGAAATTTAACTCATAGAATAAATTCGAAAAATGAAAAAATGTTTAATATAATATAAAGTAACATTCACAAGGAAATAATTCCCAGTTTCTAGTTTTTGATAATTTTAATTTAAAATAAAAAAGATATTGGTTAAATTTAAATAAAAATTGGCTAAAAATGTATTTATTTCAACACGTTCAGCGACACGCTTTGATTTTTGTTGAAAGTACTTTTTGACGTAAACGGTGATATAATTTCCATTTTTGTTGTAATGTTGTATTTGTTGCCGTAACGATGCCACCTGCTTATTCCACCATGGGCACATGGCGTTTTAGCATAATTCGTGAACGCTGAATCCAATGGTGCCCAATGTTTTTTTAAGTTGGCTCTTGTTTTCGAGACATACCGTTTTTTCAGAAATGGAGGAGGTTGCACAACTAATATTCGCGTAACTCAAAAACGGTTTAGTTTATTCAAATTACTAAAAAAAACCGAAATTCCACAATTAAATTTTCTTTGGTCATACATTCCAGACCCATCTAGAGGCATCCTAGGCCCTGCAGGGGCCAAATTTAAGAATTTCAACCATACAAAACAAGAGCTAACCTAAAAAAACGGCACCTTGGATTTAGAGTACCCAAAAAAACGCAAAGACTTTAAAAACAAAAAAAGAGCCGTAGCTTGGTATTAGCAAAGTGTTAAATAAATTAAAAACAAATGACAGTAATTACTTTTATAACGAACGTTGTGTAACCTGCCATTTTTCATGCGCTTTTGTATTACTTCAAAAAATGTTTTATGGCCAATTCAAACGCAGCAGATGATGATCCAAATGCTTTCGATGATATTATTTTTATTAAAGATTTAAAAATTTTTATATACAAATGTAAATATATTTATGATTTAATCTTAAATGAAAATGGTCCACATCAACGCCGTCGCCTTTGTTTTAAATTTTGGAGTTATATAATATTCGGAAAAGCGGAATGCAACTTGTTTTGTGTTTAATTAAATCGAAAAATGGCTTAGTGCTTTTTTACGCTTTTTTTTTGCTAGAAATAGTGCTTTTTAGTGCTTTTTTTTAATTTTAAAGTGCTTTTTGCTCTCAAAAAGTTGGCATCACTGGTTCTGTTCACTTATATAGGTGTTTATCGCTCATCTAATTGGATAAGTGCTGCAGTGTCTCTTCTTCTTAAGCGAGTGTGGCCGCTATCATTTAAAATATTTCGTGCTAGTGGGTTCGTGTGCAGTTCGAGTTTTTTAAAGTATTTTACTGCATATTTCGTAATCATAGTTTTAACTAATGGAACATTGAGATCCTTGTGAATATTTGAGTTTTTAACATACCAAGGGGCAGCTGTGATTATTCGAAGTAGTTTATTTTGGCGCCTTTGAATTTTTTCGATATTAGAAGCCGAGGCAGTGCCCCATTACTGAATACCATAGCACCAGATTGGCTTTAAGATAGAGTTGTAAAGAAGAAGTTTGCAGTCGAGACTAAGGACAGAGTTTCTTCCAATAAGCCAATGAATTTGGATGGCTTTTAGTTTCATTTGAGTTAATTTTGCCTCTATATGGCTTTTTCACGTTAAACGGCGATCTAGTTGAATACCGAGGTATTTTACATGCCAATTTTGAGGTATTATTTGATTAGTGATTTTAATAGGGGGCCATGATTCCCGACGCAAGGTGAATGTTATATGGGCAAATCCTGCGTGACGAACGCTACATTCGCACGCGTTTTCTTATTGAAATATACACATTTTTTGGTCTTTCAAAAAAGATAGCTTCAACTTACATATATATAGTATGTATTTAGTGACATTAATTATGTACTTACGAATGACATGTATCATAATTTCTTACCAAGTATTTGTTGCGAAATAATTGATCACAAAAATTTGTGACGCACGCTACAAAAAGTGGAAGTAACTTCAAAGGTTGAAGTGCGTTTTCCTATGAATTTGGCATGATAAGGTATACAAAATCTGATTCCTTAAAGAAAGATGACTATAAGAGAATTCTAAACGCACTTATTCGCAGCCAAAAAATGTTGTGATTTTTTGACAAAAGCCATGAACCCTTTGTGACGCACGCTACGTAACGCACGCTACAGTTTTTCCAGTAGTATTTTATTTATTTTAACAAAACAAATTATATTTTTATGAATTGCATTTCTTAAACGAATTTCTTATCTAATAAATATCAACTTTTTTTTTAACGAAATTTATATTTTGATAAGTTTGCTCTAAGTGCTATTTTAAGCACAAAAATCAACTAAAATAATGCTAAATTCACGTATTTTATTAAAAAATCAGCAGTGGGGTAGGATTTGTTAAAAATTATACATATTTTTTAATATAAAAATGAAATTAAACATCTAGTCTTATATTCCGTTAAAAATAAAATTTATTTGAAAAATTTTTGGTTGGTGGACTGTTTCTGGGATTTGCCCATATGTACGCATTTTTGCTCATTGACCTTTATCCTCCATTGATTTAACCATAGTTCGAGTTGACATATATGATCCTGTAGGTTTCGAGATGCTTCTTGACTGTTTTCGTGCACGCTTAGAAAGTAATTAAAAATATTTCAAAATTCGAACTTCGTGATTTAATGGCCAATTCCACCAATTTATTTTAATATCAATTTTTATTTAAAATTCGTTTTTCATACCAAATAAAAATAAAATTATATGAAAAACTATATTTAAATATGAATTGATATTTAAATAGAGCTGGTGAAATTGGCCATTAAGGGTTAATATTCCCCGATTTGACGAAAAATTGCAGAGTATATTTAAAATGATCTCGACTAGTATAATAAGTACCAGGGTTCTAGTTCTAAAACTATCGAATTTGTTTGCATACGATAGACATTGACGTGTCGAATGAAAACTCGATAAATTAAATGTCGGGTTAATCGATTTCGAATGCTTTTATTTCAAATTCAATACATTTCATTCAATATCGAGTTTCATGATACCAAAATAATAATAATTTATTTGATTTTTGACGATTGTTTGAATATATATTCATATTTTCTTTTGTTTGAGGTTTTATGGGTTTAGTAATTGAGAACAAAATTTCTAATGATTATACCTTGTACTTATTCTACCATGATACCAGTAAGGAAATTATCATGGGGCCAAAAATTGAGTTTTTGCGAAAATCGCAAACTTTAAATCGCCAGTACGGAAAATAAATTGTTAAAGAAAAAAGAGAAACTAATGAAAAAATCATTTGTTTTAAATGAAATGTTAATGATCGGGTTTTTATATGAATTTTAATTTGTTTAAAATAAATTTTCGTTTGAATTTAACTACATAATATTTTGATTGCAGGTATAAATATGTATCATTTACAATTTTTTGGAATTTATAAAAATAAATACCTTGGACGCCAAATTATATTTTCTATGTGGCGTTAGTTACTACGTTTATAACTAAAGAACGGCTGGACCGATTTCGATGATTCGTACCAATTGGGAATGGTCTCTGACCAAGTAAGAAGAATAGCAAAAAAAATCTAAAATAGGTGGCGCCATTGAAAATTACTCAGTATGAATAAATCGTAAACTCTGCATTTGACGATGCTATGATCTATAGCAAAGTTGTTGAGCATGAGCCGGCGAAGGTTTATAAGTTGATATGACCAATTTCAGACAGGTGGCGCCACTGAAAATGACTCGAAATAAGTTAAATCATAAACTGTGCATTTGATCATGCTATGATCTTTAGCACAGCTGTTGAGCATTACCATACAAAGGTTTCTAGGTTGGTATGACCAATTTCCGATAGGCGGCACCATTGAAAATTACTCAAAATAAATTATATCATTTGATCATGCTATGGTCTTTAGTAATGTTGTTGCGCATGAGCCGGCAAAGGTTTCTATGTTGGTATGAACAATTTCCGACAAGAAGTGCCATTAAAAATAAATCAAATCGTAAGCTACGCAATTGATCATGCTTTGATCTGTTAGAAATAAAATGTCTAAAATATTCCAGAAATAAAGAAAATCTAGAGAAAATTCATTTTCTCATACATTTTGTATGGAGTGCTAAAAGGAAAGTTTAAAGGAGAGGACGTTCTCATTCCGAGAATTACAATGATCCTTACCGATATGCCATTCGAGTTTAAACGAATCCAATTTCCAATTCGTCTCGCATTCGCCATGACAATCAGCAAATCCCAAGGGCAATCATTGAGTGTTTGTGGCCTTAATTTGGAGAACGACTGTTTTTTACACGGTCAACTCTATGTCGCATGTTCCCGTGTCGGAAAGCCATCCTCTTCATTTTCGCACCTGACAACAAAACGAAAAATATTGTTTATCACAAAGTGCTTCAATGATATTCTCTTAACTTATTCAATAGTTTACTTATAATTCACATTTTCATATTATTTTTTTTTTTTTGGAAATAAAGATAAATTATCTGCACCGAATATTACCTGTATATGATTCTGTATCTTTATTTTAAATATACACAAAAACAATACTTTTCTAGGCAAAACAACGTTTGCCGGGTCAGCTTTATTTATTTCACTGATGTGCATCCATTTTCTTCTTTTTTAAATGGAACAAAATTTTTTTAAAAGCTTTTTGTAAATTAATATTTATTATTTGCTTATTTACATTTATCAAATCATGGTGTGACCATATTTCAACAAAACAAACAAAAACTACTAGAAAAAAATAGAAATACCGACATGTATAAATAATTAAAAAAATGTGGTAATTAATTTGATATGGTATAAAAACATATATAAAAACAGTTTTTTAATTTACTAAAACGCTTAAGAAATTCGAATAAAATGCGGTCACCCTGTTTATTCGTCGTTCGTTTGCGTGAGATTTATGTAGAAACAGGGTTTCCGTTTGAAAAATTTTTATCCGACCAAAATTGTCTGCAAAACGTACACTGAAAGAATTTTCTTCGCAATACCAATGAATTTTGACATTAATTCCATGAAAAATTGCATTAAAAAGGAACCTATGCAGCGCTTCGTTGGATCGATGAAACCTGTTTCATTAAAAGGATTTAATGAAACATTACATTAGATCTATGAATATTATTCATTGGATGAATACTTTATATATATATATATTGATTCCTATGGTTCCAAGTTGGAACAAAGGGCCGTAACGAAATTCTTCCATTGGGATCTGTCCTGTGCGATTTGTCTGATCTCAGACCAAGTTCTTCTTGTTTCGCTAATTTCGGATTCTAGTTGCCTTCTCCAGGAATACTTTAAATAAAGTAAAATTTTTTTTTTTTATTTATTTTTAATTATTTTTTTTTATTTTTTTTAATTATTTTTTTTTATCTTTTCTATTTTTTATTTTACTTTATTTTATTTTTAATTTTTTTTCTGTCTCTGGCGGGATTCGATCAGTCAACCTCGGTGCTGTTAGACTACCTCGCTACCAGCTAGTCTACCGGGGCAGTGTAGTTTTTGTATTAAAAAACTATGTTTTTTACTCAATTAAGAGCGTAAATATGAGATTAAATTGTCCATAATAACAATAACAACGTTGATTGAAAGTGGATTGAAAGTTTTTGTTTCATTACTATAATGACATTTTTATTGTCACAATGAAAATTTAAATTTATGAAGGCAATTATTGAAATATGTTGCTTTTATAAAAAATTTTTTTGATTTCATAAATTTAATGGCATACATGTAACATTCGATGTATGAAATTATTAAATCTTACATTTTTTAATTAACAATCAAGCATTTTTTTAGGAAACTATAATTTTGTATTAATTTATGAATAAAGTTATGTTTGTTTTTTGTTCCCAATTAAATTTTTTTTTTTAACTTGGACAAACTTAAGTTTTCATATCGTCGTTCGTAAATTATTGTGTTCTATAAGGGTTTATTTTACATATATTATAGAACACAATAATTTACGAACGACGATATATCTAATGAAAATTTTTAACGTAATTACGAAATCCAATGAAGCGATTTTAACGAAAATACTTCATTATAACTATGAAATTCCATTTAGACAATGAACATTTTCATTTACCTAAGGAAAGTTTTTTTATGAAAATGATTCATTAAATATATGAAGCATTTTTCTTTCAGTGTACCAAAATCCTTTGAAACCGACCAAATTTTTGAAATATTTAAAAACCAATTATATCGTCATAAAAATGCAAAAGGGCCTATCATAATTTTTAAAAAATTTTCAGTAGCGATACGACTGAGATTACAAAAACAGTTTTTCAGGATAGTGTCAATCATACGTAATATGGTAACGATATTAACCAGAAACCCCCGTTGTTATAGTCACACTAGCTCTCTTTTTCTTAAAATGAACATAGGCCCTTTTGCATTTTATGTGACGATATGTATGTATATGTATTTTTGATAAAAAGTATAATTTTTATTGGATAAAGCTATAAATCTACATATTATTTTTTTTTTTGTAATATGCAATTATAGTAAAAACAAAAAGTAAGCCTATGTTCACACCTATTAAATATTTAACGTCCTACACGTTTAACTTAAACAAAATATATGTATATATACAAATTCATTTAATAGCGCTTATAGACTGGAATAATTCATTGATCGTATGCAATAACACATATAGACCACTAATAAAATATGAATCAACATTTAATAACGTAAGTTTGGACAATTAAAAAAAAAAGTATTCAACCTTATAAGACATAGGCTGAGCTCCAATACATCCAATACCTTGCAGAGAACGTAAAAAATTTATCAAAGAGTTTAACAATGCATAGTTGGCTTATTGTATACGCGTTGATAACTTGCTCTGTTTTAGAACTCATCAATACTTTCTGCAAGTTCTGCAGTTCTTAAACCATTGCCTTTATACAACTATGTTTCAAAATACAGTATCAAAGCATCCCGCTGTTCTACGATTCTTACAACATCTTTCTTTAAGAAGTCCCTCTTGTATAAGAAACACCCAATACAGAACAGAATTCTCGAAATTCTTTTATTTATGTTATTCTTTTAGGACTATGTGAAAAAACTTTAAATATTATCAAAAAGAACCTTAATGTTTTTTGCATTACTAAGTAATGCCTGTAAGCCTGTAAGCCTGTTCATCTATTTCTGAACGAAGACTTCGTTCGAATAACTTACATTTAAAACGAAAACAAATTATACAATATTGTCTCTGTTTTACATGTAATTTAAGCGAACGAAGTCTACGTTTGACATCGATGAATAAGATATAAGCTTACCAACAGTTCCAGTCATGGTGTGAGCGCCGTTTGTTGCCAATCCGATCAAATTTTGTAAAGGAATATTGTTTGTTGATAAAAAGTTTTATATAAGAAGAAAAATTTAAACGGCATCTGACTTGGTAAGCTCGAATAAGATGACAAAGTAAATTGCTTCTAACGTAATATGAATGCCATATCCATAGTTTCATCAACAATCAAAAAAAAAAAAATTTTGTGTTTGGTAAAAAAGCTATGAGATTTGTAATTGTATGCTATCCGTCCAATTTTCTAAAACCGACCAAAATTAGGTTTGGCCTACCATCCGACCAAACCAAAAATATCCGACCAAATTTGGTCGGAAAAGACCATGTTCGGCAACCCTGTGTAGAAACAAAAACCTACCGCAGAGTTCGTTACGCACGACGAATTTCGGTCGACGCAATGATTGTGTGTTTTTTCATATACACCAATGTGTTCTATATCTATCGTTGCGAATAATTCGGCGTTCGTCCCAGTTGTGTTTCTAGCATTAAGCTTAAGTGACTGGACTATTTATTGATACTGCGAGTTTAACATTATGTTGCAATATTTACAATTAAACGGTAAATTACCAGAAAAATCTGACAGCCAACATATTGTCACTTATTTAAAATTTTACTAAAAAAATATGTATATAATCGAAAAAAAATTACAAAGTTCAAGTACAGGTTACAAAAACATCTAAAGCAAAAGAAAAAAAAAAAATTAACCAAGATTTAAGCGATAATAACCTTTAAAAAACTAAATATTGGAGGGGACATATTTAGTGTTTTTACCAAACAAAGTTTTGTAGTTCATAAACTTAACTTTAACAATAAACTTAAGCTGCAGTTTTTCTTGCCATTATATTTCTTGTAGTTTTATTTCTTTTTTACAAAAACAAAATATTTTTTGGCAAAATACTTGACAACTGAAACTAAGATGCTGTTAAGATGATAAATACCAAAATAAAAACAGCAATGAAATCAATAAAACCCTATAGAAACAGAAAAACAGACAGACATGTTGCTCAACTTACAACCAGACGGAGAGTAGTGAGTAAGTTAGTGAGCAGTAAATATAAACGGGAAAAGGAGTACCCTAGTACAGTGATGCTAACGTAGCCGTTTTCGGAATAAATTTAGCACTTTTCTAAGTAGCTAAAAAGCGAAAATTAATCCCTAAACTAAAAAGCGCGTAATTTCAGACCTTGCTTTTAGTTCCATAAATTCCTTAGAAATGTTAAAAGTATTGATCTAAATAATGGCTACAATAACTTTACAATAGCCACTATGTCATGGCAAAATCTTGTGCGGGCAGGTCCAAAACTAACCGTAGTTCACATAAAAACCGCCATCCTAAAAGCACTTAAAGGCAAACAAATCTCATAAAGACGAATATATCTAAATAATATCGGTACAAAGAACTTTTTTATTTAAGCTATTAAATATTTGACGTCCTACACGTAACCACTAGTTTTATTAAAAAAAATATTTGGTTTTGCAAAACGTTTGGCTTTATTAAGCATCATTGAACAGTTTCTAAGTTACATTATACAAATATTATCTTACAAATAAAGTTAAGTCAATCAATAGAAATTGTTAAAAATAAAGCTAAAGTTTAATAAATTTGCGTGTCACGTTTTTTTGTTGAATTTTTTCGTTAAACATTTGTTAGGTCTGACCATACCTTTAGCCTCATTACATAATTTTATTCTGGTAAGTCCATGATTTCCCATGGGTTCCAAATAGAGTAGACTCTAGAAAAATTGGTTTTTCAATACTGTGGTGTAGGGAACTCAGTGATGCCAGGAGAAATTTTAAAAAACCCTACGTGTCTAAATAAAAATCCGTTTTTTCCCTATAACCAAAAAAATTTTCCCTACACTTTTCCGTACGTTATTTAATTTTTTGTTTTTAGCAACAGACATGCAAATACATATTTTGTTTACATTTTGTAAATATTATAAGGAAAGCATTTATTAACAACAAGAAAAAAAAAAAACAAAAATAATTATGTTAATGCCATGCACACGGACATAAAACTTCAATTTCAAAAATAATACTGTGCGACGAATTAAATTTTTTTTTGGCAGAAACGCCTCAAACTTTTCATTTGATTTTTTATAACGTCATCTTTTGTCCTTTTTAAAGAGCTTAATGTTTTTCAAGAATACTTGTTTAAAATAATTTTTTTTAATACATACTATAAGTAGGGATGCGATTTCCATGCAAATGCATGTTTTTTGTCGATAGTCTAAGAACAATGTCGAAGAATTATCTTTCCGAATCATTAAATTTGCGTTAAAATGGCATCGACTTGTTGCATATTTTGGTGAAAATGCATATTTTTGTATATTTAGGTTTTAAATGCATATTTTGAAAATTTTGAGGGATTTTTTAATTTCTATTTAATAAAAAAGTTCTTAAATAAATTCTTTTGGATCTTTGCTTTAAATACAAGATTTTCTGGTTTCGACAAAAAATGCTTCTAATGGGTGAAAATGCATACAAATCTTTATTTGAATCGATAGTACGGTCCATATAATTTAATGTTTGAAGATTATTTCATGCAAATGTTGACCGTGACTGCGCCTCAAATGGTCCATCCGCTAAGTCCAATTTTGGCATTCTCTTTCCAACATTTGTGCCGGTATCTCATGAATAAATGCTTCAATGTTGTCTTCCAATGCGTGAAGCGGGCATGTGTGTATAGACATGAGCTTTAACATAGCCCCACAAAAAATAGTCTAAAGGCGTTAAATCGCACGATCTAGGCGGCCAATTGACCGGTCCCGAACGTGAAATAAAATGTTCACCGAACTCGCCTATCAATAAGTCCATTGTAAAGCATGCTGTGTGGCATGTGGCACCGTCTTGTTGAAACCACATGCCATGCAAGTCAAGCTCTTGCATTTTGGCAAAAAAAAAAAAAAAAAAAAATTTAATATCATCTCACGGTAGCGCTCACCATTCACAGTTACTTTACGATTCGCGACGAATCGATAATTGATGGTCATCATTAACACTGGCCGATACAGCTGCGATATTTTCTCTACTTCGCACTCTACGTAATCGTGTTGGTGGTTTAATGTCCAACAATGTAAATTTGGTGCGAAATTAAGTCATAATAGCCCGAATAGCCGCTTCATTGGGTCGATCAAACTGACCATAAAATGGAAGAAGCGCGCCATGAACTTTCTTAACAAAGCACGCATTTTGATAATAAAATTCAATAATTTGCAAACTTTGTTCGGTTGTTAGACGATTCATGGTGAAATTATAGACCAAACTGAAGGTGTTTGTCAGTGAAACAAAACACGAAACGTGCGTCAGCTGTTTAAACCAGTGTTGCCAAAAAGATAATAGCTAAAAAATCACCCATTATATAAGTGGCACGATGAATATTCGGGTACATGGTTTTGGCAATTGTTGAATATAACCAGGCTGTTAGGACTCATAGTATGGGGTTTCTGTTAAAAACACTACATTTGTACTTAAATGCTATCGTTTATGAAAAATTTTAATTTTTAAATGAACATAAGGCGAAAAGTTACTTTTTTTAGACAATATATTCAAAATGAGGTAATATTTTGAAAATTCCCTACATTTGCCTTAAATTAAAATATCTTTCCTTTTTTCCCTACGCTTGAAATTTTCAGAAAAAATCCCTACAAAAAGGGAAAATTCCCTACTATTGGCAACATTGAGTGAACTATACATTCATAAAAATATGTATATTTAAGCCCATTTTTGATTTTTTATCAATTTAAGCTTAAGAGTTGGCATCACTGCCCTAGTACTCGCATTTAGTGTTGGAATCTGTGTTTTCTAAAACACCTTTTAGTGAGATTTTTTTGTGTTCATTTTGTGAGATTCTGCACCAAATATTAAGGTTGGGCATATTTTTCCATAAAAGGGATTTTTTCTATGCTTTAGACTGCAAGTAACAGACTGCAATGTGTAAGATTAAAGTATGTACACGAAATAATATGATTGCATACGATGAGAAAAGAAACAAATAAAATAATGAGTTCAAATTAAAATAAAAGCAGATAAAAGGACTTAAATACCAGAGATAATATTTAGTTTGTTGGCAGAGTTGCCAGAAAGCTTTTGGTTCAGGGCCTCAATTTAAATTTCAAAGTACCCAAAAATCCCCATTTCAGAACATAATACTCAATGGTGACTGCTATTTTATAAGCTTTCATTGTAACCTTTAATTTAATTTTTAAAATAAAAATGATTTTATAAAGGAAGTGATCACAATTTTTTATTCTTTACGACCTTATTTTTCTAGTTTACAAGACACATCCGATTTTGTAGTTGTAGTAAGAATTTTTAAGAAGAAAATCTATTCTTTAAATTGACAATAGTGTTAACTTGCACCCCTTTCATGTTCAAAAGTTTTTAGAAAAATTGTTTACAACTAGAAAATTGTATCAATAAATTGTCCACTTCGTGACTTTTTTTCGGTTAATTTAATGGTCCAAATGTGCGTACAATCGGAAAAAATTAAGTCAATCCAGTTTTCAGATTATTTTAAGTACGAATTCGGGATTAAATATGGATAAGTTAAGTATTTCGCACTTGAATAATCTGTACTTGAATCATGCGTTCTGTACTTGATTTAAGGAAATCCTTACTATTGACACAGCTTCGGCTTGATTTACGTACGGATGGATTGATTTGTTTTTTCAGTGTATAATTTTCCAAATTTTAAGCTTTATGCAAACCAATTCCTTGAAAAGTTTCTATTTACAATTGTTCTGGTTATATTATATAATTTTTTTATTTTTTATGTGAACAAATCAGGTATGATATCCAAAATAAATTTAAAGAACTGTTCATCATTTGAGGACGAAAAAATATCAAATATTCTTAAGATATTGGGAACATACTACAGATTGAAATGTTCTGCATTGAGTGCGGAGTGGTTGTACTTCGGTCTGACCTCATGGAGGTCAAAACCTAACCACGAGTTTTTAACATAAATTTCTTCTCGTGATTTAAGCCACAGCTCCATGTGTGAATATAACCAATAACTAGTCCAGAGCCTAATTTGTTTCCTAGGAACTCTTGCTTATGTTATGATAGGACTCGTATTTAAGTTAGCTTGCTGTTCGAAATATTTTTTATTCATACAACATTGTCAAATTGGAAAAAATAAGCTTTGTGCTTGAGGAGATATTCTAAACGTCTTCCGTTTTTCGTCTTAAGCCTAGTACTCTGTTAAAATTTGTGAAAAATGTTGAGCAACATTAATTATTTCACACGAAAATTTTGACATGTATCAATGTTACCTATCATGCGAGTTTGCACAATTTGACGATTTTATTCCTACAAAGTATGCGACATTGTTTCGTGTATGTAAACAAACCCCACTACTAAAATAATTTTTTTTAATAAAAAATTTAATAAATTATTTCTTGTAATTATTTAAAGACATAAGACTTTATGACTACCTTGTGAATCCCCCAAATATGTATTTATAAAAAAATAAACTGAGATAATTTTATTAGTT
Organism: Pollenia angustigena; assembly: GCA_930367215.1. NCBI lineage: Eukaryota > Metazoa > Arthropoda > Insecta > Diptera > Polleniidae > Pollenia > Pollenia angustigena. The sequence continues at coordinate 177,204,170 of OV884057.1, read as the reverse complement.
ATTTCAATAGTTAAAGGAGATCTTATAAAATAATCTTTTAGAAAAGTAGTTTGGTTTAAATGTTGTGGATTAAAGCGATTCGTTCTTAAGTTTTTGACTTGGAAAACATTCTTTTACTTATCGCAGATCTAATTTATCAGTCCTTTTTCAGGATTTCTCTAAACATATAAAATACTCCATTATGCCATTTGACTTTTTTTAATTTTTTAACACTTCTAATTGTTTCGGCTAATTCTCTTAAAAGACTGATAAGAGAAGTATGTATGATAAATGTGAAACAAAAAAAGGTGTTGACAATCAAACATTTAACCCATTTTTCGACACATTCCTACTGATGGATAATGAAGATAAAAAACATTGTAATTTTAGTCACCGATACGCAGAAAATGGGTTAAATGAAAATCAATATACACCTTCTTTGTTTGTATAAAAAAATGTTTTCTAAACACATACATTTTCCCAATAAAAAATTTTATCATTTTGCGAAGCACTAAAGGAACATTTAAAAAAATAAGCGCACAATTATGCGCTACGCAATAAGACATACAGAAATGCGGTAAAGTAAGTGAAAGAACTCTCAACAACTTTTATAAAAAAAAAAATAACATTTCAAGTGCTACGGCATTCCCTTACTACGAAGCAGGTTTGTAAGGGAGAATACTCAAAAATAACTGTATCAAAACATTCAGTGTGTTAAGATGATCGTTACATCCAACAATATTTATGTGCGCTGAATAATGCGCTTTATGTGTCAAAAATGTATTGCTTCAAAGTGGGAACTCGCCATATAAAATTCATGTCTTCCGTAAGCGCAATGGTAAGCGAAACCCTTATGTTTCTCCCTTACAAACCTGCTTCGTTGGAAGCTCGATTTTTTATTGGGTTGTATATCGATTAAGGGACGAAACAAATAAATAAAAACACAAAAAATATGTTATAATTTTTGTTACATCGGTTAATCGACTGAATTTAACCGCTTTAATCGTTAATCGAAAAAAGCCAATTTAAAATAACCGATCAGTTAATCGGTTAATGTTTCATTTTATGAAACATCCCTTTTCCACCTATGAAATAATTATATTTACATCATTAACGTTTAAATCTGCTTAAAACAGGAAGGAAGCTACCAAAAACCTCAAATTGATTTACTGACGTTTCAAAATTACTACAAATTTAGACTTCCAAGCACATAAAGGTAAACTTAACTAAATAACCTTTCTACTCCGGCTTTAGACCATGGAAGTGAGAGCAACTTCATAATAAACTCTGAAATTTGTAAAAGTTTTTTGTTCCCGCCTGCATCTTTTTATTGGAATTCTTCCGACCAGAAAGAAACAGTGTTGTTTGTGTTGATTTATTTTACAAATTTAATATTGGAATGCTGTTCCTTTATTTTCAAAGATGTTTCGTCATCATCGTTAATAGCGATTTTTAACATGTGTTAAAGTTGTTGCTTATATTAAATGTTTTTTAATTGTTAAAATTTTTTATTTTACTTTTAGCAATTTTATAAATCTTTATATGAAAATAAAAATTTAAAAATATTATTTTTAAAGAAAAACGGGAAATAAATTTTTATGGCTAAACAAGTTAAAAAATGGCTAAAAAATAGCATTTTTCAATGGCTTACTAACCAAGGTAAAAAATGGCTAAATTTAGCCACTAAATGGTTAAATTGGCAGCACGTTGAAATTTGGTTAAATAATTTAACCAAATTTCAATACAATAGGGCTTATTTAGCTGATTTGCGAGAATGGGTATGGTAAATTATAGACCGATCTTCAAGAAATTTAATTTTTAGTCTTATCAAACTATAATGGGCTAATTATTACAACAATATTTGAAGCTTTTTACGGTTTAAGCTAACGTGATTTGCAAGAGTGGTCTTTATATAGGGCCTAAATTAAATTATAGACCGATCTTCACGAAATTTATTGCAAAAAACCTTCTCTCCGAAACGTTTTTTGTTTAAAAGTTAGTTGCAATCTTAGGCCGATTTAGTACCAAGCAAATCCGAGGTAAATTATGAATAAAATATATGCAATAACTTATTCCGAAAAGTAACTGTTGTCTAAATAAAATCGTTGACCAAGATTTAACAAATTTTTTTTCCTCTAGACCCAAGTAAATATCAATTTCCTACATTTCATTATTTGGTGGGCTTCCAATTTATCAAACAGAATAATCACCATTCCCTCAACATTTAATTTGTAACCAAATTTCTTCGAATACATACTTTAAAAGGGCTTTCTACAGTAGCTTAACGTTTGTATGTATATTTGATTTTAAAAAGTCTGAATTTTTTGTCAATTAGAAATAGTCATATTCAAAATTGCATATTGCGATTTATTTTTTGGTGCTAAATCTTTGCAGTGTTGAATGAAGTTTGATGTTTACAGAGGGAACGTTATGACATTTGCATATCACTGTCAAATTTTTTGCTAACTTATTTTTTTAAAGGAATATAAAATTTTGTTGGTTTATTAGTGGTTTATTGTTAATCAAGATAATTAATGATTGAAAATTAATATGCAGCATATTTGAATTTCATTGGCATTGGTTATCGGTTTTATGGTAGAAATGTCATCTATGATTGTAGTGAAATATGATAATTTGTTAACCTTACAAAAGGTGAAGAGATTTGTGAAATATTTAAAAATTTTATAGGATTAATCAATTTTTACAATTTAAAACAATTTGCCTAATAAGGGTAGATATTTTTTAGAAGTGGAAGTGTGATGATAAGAAGAATTTAAAATAAATTGATTGAAGAGGTTAAGTTTTTTTAATTTAAAATTGTATAACGTCCTATGATATCTTTAATGGCATATAAAATAGTTAATTAACTTGATTTTTTAGCCTTTGCTTTTTAAACTTGAGATTTTCAATGCGTTTAAGCACCGCGAACGTTATTAAGCTCTAATCGCATCAAAATCGAGATGATTAACCAAACATTGAAGTGATTTCTTAATCACTTCAAATTGTCAAGATAACAACTAAATCATTTCATAAATCACATCCCTACAAGAAATTAATGGGCGAGTAGTAAGTAAGAAAATGTGACTACTCGCTCATTCATTTCTTGTAGGGATAGAATCCTCTGAACATGCATAACTGAGCAAACTGAGTATAATCTAGAATCGGCCACAATGAACGTATCTCTCACGTGTACAGCTGACTGCGATTTCTTCTTAATGAATTTATTTCGTCTTTAAATAACCCATTAATTTGCACAACTTCATCATTAATAGGTTTAAATAATCTTCTGATAACTTAACTGAAGTATTTTTATCCATTTTCAACAAATATTTATTTGTTAGTTTGGTTTTTTTTCTTCATCACTTTAAATGTATTGTGGACGGCTTCAATTAGCTAAATTAACATTTTGCTTTAACGTTTAAAAAGTTTGAACATAGTATTAATACCTATAACCACGTTGCTTGGGAGAGTATTATACGTTTGGATTAATGCAATTCGTGGAAATATAATTCTTACAAGTAAATCGATATCACTTATCTACTTAGAATTATCAGTCAATGATATGAGGGGCGTCTGTTATTTCTGGGCGAAATCTTTTTGAAGGGTACTTTAAACTTTACACAAGTCTGGCGTATTTTTAAGAAAATACAACCCTGTCATGATAAGTTGTTATTGTTTTTTGAGAAATTTCAAACAATAATTAGATCAGGGAAGCATATTCCTCAAAATACTTAAGACTTGTGTGAAAGTGTAAAGCGGCCCAAAATAATATTTTTTTGTTTAGGTTTCCATGTACTATATTACCATTTCTGAAGGTATCTATCTCCAAATTCAATAAATATTAAGAGAATTTATTATTTTACGAGAATTTCTTATGCAGATTTAAGGAGTTACTGTGCTGCTGAGTACATAGCTTAAGCTTGTTTGCCCCTAGTCCGCAAACTATTCCTGGGAACAAACTCTAAATATTATATTTACTTCGTTTGTAGTAGATCATACGGTAGTAGATCAATTTTACAACATTAACATCTCCACAGCTGTAATATTTATATCGTAGCCAGTGTATCTATGACCCTAACCGTGTGGACCTTAAGGCTCAGTTAGGCGAACGTTGCTGTACCCGTAATGTACCCCACCGTACTGTAAGCACGTTGGTGCCCTTATAGAACGTTTAAAAACGTGTCATATGTTTTCCAATACATAAACAAAAAGCAATAGTATACATAAAACAAAACACACAGTGATGGGAATCAAAAATGTTCAAATGGTGACCGTTGTGCAGAAAAGGTACCACGCGATTTAAATGGTATTAAAACAGTATTTTGGGTATATAAAAAATGTTTATAGTTTAATATTTATATTAAAGATTTACAATAAATAAATTTGTATTTTATCATATATAAATTTTTAGCATACATATGTACATATATTGTAAATGTGCATACACCAAACAAGGTTTTGATACCATTTAAAGTCTTTTATATGTTTCACATTTCCATTGTATGTGTATATGCATTTGTTTACTTCAAACATCTAAACATATGTATATTTGGAAATATGTTGTATTGTAAGTTGTTTTGTCGCAATTCGATAGATATACTGAAAAAAGTACCAAAAAAAAAAAGAGCAAAATTACCCGCATTCAATGTAACATACAAGCCGTCCATCACTGTCTTACAAATGTCACGTAACAACGGCATGAAATTCTATTTTATACAGATTGGTACGTTGCAACTACGGTACATTGCATTTCGGTAAGCTTTTGTATTGGTTTTCATATAACAAAAAGCGAACAGCTGATGGATAAAGTACAGATACGGTACAGAAACGTTCGCCTAACTGAGCCTTTAATGTTATTCGAATTCGGAGATTAAATAAACATTCTCTTTTATGTTTATCTGAGGTCTGACTTTAGAAGTCTTTTTTACCCCATCCTTTTATTGATATTTTTTATTAAGATAGCCTAAAGAGGTTTTTTTTGCGTTAAGTATTAGTACTATTTGACGAAACAATTCCTATTGAATGTTGGACGAACAATATTACTGTTCTCATTCTCATTACTGTCCTGCGTCAACCGACAGGAACTTTATGTGGGTATAACGCAAAGGATTAGTCGTATGCTTTTTCATGGCCGTCAGTATAAGGTTGTTTTTGACAACATTACTTAAAGACTTTGAGCTACTTTGCTTGTCATATTAATTTCGTTACATCCTACGAGGAAATCAAGTGCACCTCACATCTGTTATTTGTGCAAAAATCATTAATTGACGGATCTCAAGAGATATTCACGATGTCTTCATATTGCGGCTGACAAAAGATCCTTTCTTATACCACGGTAGTCAGTAGCCCAAGATGAGTTCGCAGGAACATTGTCTTTGTGGTAGTTTCAATCCCACTCAAGGGATTAATTTTGATTTTGTGGGAACTTCGGCCTGAAAGAGAATCATCCCTAGTTTTTGTTGCTACTCAATAGCTGCTGCTAGCATACTTCCAAAAGCAGCGAAGGTTTGATAGCCGTAGACCTCTAAAAAAGTGGCGAGCGTATAAGTTTGTCGATGGTTGTTCCCACACACGGGGCGGTTGGTAAAAGCATTAGCCAGTGATTAAGATCCGACATTGTAAAGAGGATTTAAGGAAGTTATCCATGTTCATTTTTCCATATCTGACCATCTTAACCGGTTTAAGTTAAGTTTTGCCAATAAATAAATAAATTTTAAGAAGAGCTTCAAGCCAGGGACAGATATTTTGAAATTTTAAAACGAAAAAAGCATATAGAAGTAATTGTTGGGAAACTAATTCCAGTATACTTAGTTGATCCTTATGAACTAGTCTATGATAAATATATTGATTTTAAAATTGTGATCTTTATTATTTCGAGCAAAAATAACAGCTATTTTTTGATTTTTTACTTTTTTTAAATAAAAATAACTGTTTTTTTTTTTTTTTTTATAAAAATTTCCTGAAGAAGATTTCCAACGGAAATCAAAATATTGAAATAAAAATTAATTTTAATAAAAAGAGACCTTAAGATTGAAAAATTTATTAAAGTCTAATTTTTAACAGAAATAAAGGTTATTTTTGATTTTTTCGAGCAAAAAAAGTGCACTATACAAATCAAATAGATGTAATAAATAGTAAATTTAAGTTTCGTGTAATAAACCTTATTGAACTTAAAGATATATGTAAAGACATTAAAAATAAACCTGATTTTAATAATGTCTCGATAAAAATAATAATGGATAATTGGAACATCATAGGCAAGATTTTGTTAAATATTATAAATAAATAGTTTGAAACAGGAGAATTTCCTGAAAGCTGGAAAATGTCGTTAATAAAACCAATAGAAAAAATCGCTAAAACAAAAAAATGTGAATAATTTACACCAATAAATACACTAAAAACTTGTGAAAAAATTATAGAAAAAGTCGTAAAACAACAACTTGAAAATTACTTCGAGAAAAATAATATATTTTCAAAGTACCAATCGGGTTTTAGAAAAAATTATTCGTGTGCAACTACTTTAAATAATGTAATCACTAAATGGAAATATGTGACAAAGAATAAAAGAATTATGGCTATTTTCCTAGATTTCAAAAGAGCTTTCGAGACAATTGATCGTGAAATTTTATTACAAAAACTTTATAATTGCGGGATAAAAGAAAATGAACAAAAATGGTTTAAATCATACCTAACCGATCGAAAACAAATGGTGAAAGTTAACAACATAAAATCAGAACATATAAATAAAGACTATGGTGTGCCTCAAGGATCAATACTAGGAGCATTGCTATTTATTATATATATTAATGATATGCCAAAAGTGCTACAAAAATACGAAGGTATCCTCCTATATGCAGACGATACATTAAAGTTACAGAAGGAGATACAGATCAACAGTGCTACGAAAATATGATACATGAAGTAAATAATGTAAATAAATGGTTAAAAATGAATAAATTAAAATTAAATGAAAATAAAACGAAACTTATGCAAATAAATATGAACAATGATACTGTTTTTAAGAAAAATGATCAAATAATAGAAAAAGTTAATCAAATACCTGGGATTTATAATAATAAAATAAAACTAAATGAACATATAGAATATATGTACAGTGCACTCGGGAAAACGTCAACGCTCGTTTACGTCAACATCCCAAAACGTCAACCCCTTTATTTTTGCATTGCCTACTCTAAAACGTCAACCCAACCACAAAGCTCTAAAACGTCAACTCTGAATTAAAGAACATTTTGAATTTAGCAGCAGTTAAAATACACACATTTGTACACACACACATTTATTTTATGAAATAATTTCAGAAATTGGGGATTCCCCTTATAAGTAGAGTAGATAAGAAGTTACAACTGTATGTATGTATGTATTGTCTTTTTATTTATGTTCAGTTGCTTTTTTATTCTCATAAGTATTACATTATCAAACTTATTAGAAAAGGGTACAAGTGCGCAGCGGTGGATTTACGCCTAGGCCGGTGAGGCCCGTCGAAATATTAAACAGGGCTTTGGAATGGGCTCAATGCGAGAATGTTGGGCCAAATTACTTAAATGTATTAAGACGTTTAAGAGAGAAGACTCTCTTTCACGTGTTGGAAAGAAAAAATAACAGATTTTTTTAAATGAATATGTGTGCATGTAAAATTAAAAATAAGATCTCATTTAAAATGTATGTATTCTTTTGTTTCTACATAGTTGTCTTCTATGGTTCTAGTCAGGTTGAATTACTTTTTTGTTACCTTTTTGAATTTGTTTATGTTTGGTTTTAGTTTATAATCAATAAAAATGTTTAAAAGCACATTAGCGATATGTTTTTTATCTAAAAATTTTACATTCGTAAACGTCAACAATTTGTTAAACGTCAACAACCGCGGTTTTAATTAGTTGACGTTTTCCCGAGTGCACTGTATATGCAAAAAAATTGGTTAAAAAAATTGGCTTCTTCAAAAGAATTCGAAAAAAGGTATCTACGATTACTGCTATTAATATCTACAACACCATTATAAAACCACATTTTGAATTTGGCTCAACGATCTTATATACTTGCTGCACAGGAACACAAATAGAAAGAATTCAAAAACTACAAAATAAAGGAATGCGATCGATATTAAAATGTTATATATATATTAGACTGGTCGCAATTTTTTTTTTTTTTTAATTTAATTGTTTGCGCTGCTTAAAATATGAGGTTTGGTGTAAGAAATCATGATCTAATTTTTCAGGTCAATCCGACGGTGCCTAGCCGTGCCGGGTGGGGCCCAAAGTTCCCCATATTATAAAAAAAACATCTTTTCTATCAGATCTTTATAGTTATACTAGTTGAAAAGCCGAAAATCAAAAATATGGCTTCGTTACGATCTTCCGCAGAGAGAGTACTTCAAGTGTGCCAAATTTCAGCTTCCTATGTCATCAGATGGCTTCAGAAAGTTGCGGAAAGAATAAGACATACATACATGCAAACATCCTGGCATACTAGGAAATTATATATTGTATAGATAGATTAAAGTATTTGCTGTTTAATATTTTAGTATGATACGAACGAAAGATTTTTTTAGTGGTGCTAGCCGTTTTTTTTAGGTTAGCTTTGGTTTTCGAGATATACCGTTATTTCGAAAATTAAGGAGGTTGCACAACATATGTTCGCGCAACTCAAAAACGCTTTAGCTTATTGAAAAACTAAAAAAAACCGAAAATCCGCAATAAAATTTACTTTAAGAAAGGTAAAACGTTTTTCTTATATGCGCAGTCGTTTTAGAAACATAATTTTTTTATCTTGAAAAGAAATAATTTTTTTATTAAAATTTCGGAATTTTTGTTTTTAAAAATTCATAAAAAATTTTAAAATGCAGCTATGCTTCTAATTTTATGCAGACATATAAAAAACAACATTGCAAACAAAACAAGCTATAAGTGATTAAAATCTGCAAATAACTTTTGATTTTATGTATTCACAAAAGATGTGGCGGTTTAATAAAATTCTTAAATTAATTAAAATTTTTCGTCTTTTGTGAATACATAAAATCAAAAGTTGTTTACAGATTTTAATCATTTATAGCTTGCTTTGTTTGCAATGTTGTTTATTATATGTCTGCATTTTTAAAAATTTTAATAAAAAAATCATGTTTTCTAAAACGACTGCGCATATAAGAAAAACATTTTACCTTTATTAAAGTAAATTTTATTGCGGAATTTTGGTTTTTCTAGTTTTTCAATAAACTAAAGCGTTTTTGAGTTACTCGAACATATGTTGTGCAACCTCCTTAATTTTCGAAATAACGGTATATCTCGAAAACCAAAGCCAACATAAAGAAAAAAGTTTAAACTTTCTTAAAGTAAATTTTATTGCGGAATTTCGTTTTTTTTAGTTTTTCAATAAGCTAAAGCGTTTTTGAGTTGCGCTAACATATGTTGTGCAACATCCTTAATTTTCGAAATAACGGTATATCTCGAAAACCAAAGCTAACCTAAAAAAACGGCTAGCACCACTGGGTTCAGCGACCCCGAATTAGGTTAAAAATCTTTCGTTCGTATCATACTAAAATATTAAACAGCAAATACTTTAATCTATCTATACAATATATAATTTCTTAGTATGTAAGGATGTTTGCATGTATGTCCTATTTTTTCCGCAACTTTCTGAAGCCATCTGATGACATAGGAAGCTGAAATTTGGCACACTTGAAGTACTTTCTCTGCAGAAGATCGTAACGAAGCCATATTTTTGATTTTCGGCTTTTCAACTAGTATAACTATAAAGATCTGATAGAAAAGATGTTTTTTTATAATATGGGGAGCTTTGGGCCCCACCCGGCAAGGCTAGGCACCGTCGGATTGACCTGAAAAATTAGATCGTGATTTTAAGCAGCGCAGACAATTAAATTAAAAAAACAAGATGCGACCAGTCTAATATATATACGCCTATAGATGGAATGCTTAATGCTCTGAAATGGCTCAACGTGAAACAAAGATTGGAGATGAATACGCTTAGCTTTGTACAAAAAATTAAAACTGGAAATGCCCCTGAATACCTCATCGAACAACTAAGATACGTTGGAGAAATAAGCCTTTTAACTTGAGAAATGATAACAACTTCAGTTTACCAAGAACAACTACAACATCTATGCAAAGATTACTTCTTCGTAATGGGTTACATCTTTACAATATGCTTCCAAATGATATTAAATATGAAACAAATACAAATGTCTTTAAAAGAAAAATTGTGAAGTTTGTTAAGAGAAATTGTGAAAATTGAGAAGGTTTTAAATATCATAGTTGTTAACTTTAATAGTATTCTAAATACTACTAAATAAATAAATAATAATAATTAAAGAAACAGTTATTTTAAATTTTTACTTTTTTTTTAGTATTAAAAAAATAACCGTTAATTTTTAATTTATTTCTTTTTTTAATAATATAGAAGTGATTTTTGATTTTTATTTTTTTTGAGCAAAATAACAATTATTTTTTTATTTTAATTTTTTCGAGCCAAAAAAAAAGTTTTTTTTAAAAGAAAAGTAAGTGTTATAAAAATTTAGTTGATTTTTATTATTTATTTTTATTATGACTCAAAGCCAATTTATTTCCTAATCATTTGTAAGTGCTTAGATCATAATCGGACAAATCGTTCTCAAGTTATGATGTTTTAGCACAACCGCCTTATTTTGTGCGAAGTATTAGCCTTGTCCCTACAAAACTAGACGTGATAGAAAAAAAAAACTGAAAAAGGGATTTGAATTTAACGCCTTTAAATCTTAATATTATTTAATTTAAAACAACTTTTTTTTGCCGACCAGTGAAATTACGGTCTCTGCTTTAAAACATTGCCAATTTTTAGACATAACTTTTATTTTTAGGCTGTGCATGTGTTTGGATAGACGAGTATGTTTTTTATAAGACGTCTTTATAAAAGTTGGGTTACTAAACGGAAGACGTGCTTGTCAATTCAGCCGCAAAAGGTCAGATGGGGATATATAATAAGGACTGTCATATGATAGTATATTTTAACATGTCCTCCTAAGAAAAATCCCCAAAAAAGGGATAGTTCTTCCATGTTGGCCAAACTGCCTTCGACGATTTTGTCGTCAACGATTTATGCACGACATGTCCTCTATCAATTAGGATTTCTGGAAGACAATTTTGAGGAAAATGCCGTGGACGACAAAATACTCGACATTGTCTAGTGCACTGTCTATTAAAAACGTACTGTCGGTCCCTTGAAAAAATCTCGTTAACTTGTAAAATTTCAATACATTTTGGTCCCTTCGCTAATTCGTAATTTTTTTTCAGATAAAATCTTCTTTACCTCTTATAAATCGTAATTGTATAAAAACTTATAATTCGTAATAAAAACAACAAAAATTTTTTGTTTCCCGCTATTTTTTGCGTGGGTTTTTTGTTTTTGCTGGTGTGTGCGTTTATTTTCTTAAGATCAGCAGAATCTCATCACCGCATTCGATACTATCGTATCGAATAAACTATCGAATTGTTTTGCATACAATAGGCACTGACGTATCGAATGAAAACTCGATAAATGTAATGTCGAGTTACTCGATATCGAATGCTATTATTTCAAATTCAATACATTTCATTCGATATCGAGTTTCATGATATCAAAATAAATAATTTCGACCAATTTTGCTCGATATCGTATGCGGTGATTAGACCCCAGTTTGTTTCATGAATAATTTTTATGTACTTTACTTTTTACAATTGTTTTTTATGTTTTTTGTTATCGTTTTACTAAATAAATTAAAAAGCCCCGTCAATTCGTATTTATTTTATTTTAACCCCGTTAAATCGAAACCCCGCTAAATCGAAAACCCCTATAATTCGTAAAAAATGGCCGGTCCCTTGCGATTACGAATTATCGGGATTCTACTGTAACTGAATATTCCTTTGTTTTTACGGAATATTCAGTTAATTTTTTAATAGTTAATTTATATAAAATAACTGAAAATTCATTTGTTTTTACGGAACGTGGAGTTGAATTTTTGACAGTAACAATTACATGAACTTTTCGTTAAAAATAAATGAAAAATAAATAGACCGGTTTTTAACTGAATTTTCATTTATTTTATATAACAATTACAGTTAATTTTACGTACAGAATATTGTGAGTGTTTAATTATGACTAATTTTTTGAAACGCGCATTAATAACAGCAAGTTTGTTAATTATAGAGCATTAATATTGTTAAAATAATGCTAATTTAAATAAATGTAAACCATTTCCCCAAAAATGTGCTTTTAAGATTAACTCGGTAACTCTATTTGGTTTTCTGGTACTTTTTTTTAATTTAAGAAGTAAACAAATTTTCTTAAGTTGACGCTTAGACGAAATTTTGAACTGGCATGTGATTCGACTTTTTTGTACCATTTTTATTTTTTAATAATATGTGTACATCAGTGGCATGCCACTACTTGCATGTGTAAAGGCAGTGTTGTGTAAACAGTGTTATGTAAACAGGGAAATTGGCTATAGTTTCCATTTGACAACCAATCTCTCTTAAGAATTATTCTTACTTTTATTAACCATATACAAATTCTTATCCAATATAAAGTTTAGTCTCAAAAAGTTATTATTCTGGCTGGAGGGCAGCAGATATTACCCAGGGGCGAATTTGTCGATTACAGAAGCGACGATGTGATAGACACGAGTAAGGTAGTAATGCACACCATCTGAATTACAACCTAGTACACTTTTTCGAATGCATTGCCACCTTTGTGGAGTGAACGCCTACCACTTGCACACAAAGTAAGCGGGATAGTGAATTGTTCATTTAATAAATATAAACACAGTACTGCTTCACACACATTGTAAGCAGGCAGCAGACAGTCTTTACACAATCTCGCTTACTTCGTGGGCAAGTTGAAGGCGTCTTGTACACTACTTCGCACACATTGAAAGTAGCTAGACTTTTTGGATTTTCGCGTTATTTCAGAATGTTAGATTTTCAGGACATTCAGACCAGACTTCTTTTATAAATTGAAAAAATATATGTTTAACTCGCGATACATTTTTAGATTGTTCCTAATTTAAAATAAACTACTTGACAAAGTAGCAAATGAAAAATAACGGGACCCATACAGAATTTATCAGAACATTATAAGAGATGAACGACATTAATTTTTGTATATTCCATACACTTCCGTCATACACTTTGTAAGCTAGAATTCATTGAACACGAAGTGATACACACTTCATGTTTTCACAACACAAGAGATTGAACGTGTGGTAAAATTGGCAACACGAAAAGCCTCCCAATGAAATAACGCCCAAACGAGAAATGAAATATTCCCCAATTTTTTTCATATATTTTTGGGTGTTATTTCATATGAAATAACTCCTAATTTTTTTGGGCCGTTTTTCATTTTTGTTTGGGAATTATTTCATTCCTCATTTGGGGTTTTCAATGATGAAATAATTACACAGTACAACATTTTTTAGGTGATTGATTCGGGACTCAATTCTGATAATTGGTAATGAAAGTAGACCCAAAAATAAGAACTTCTGCATCATTAGTTTGGTCATGGAACATCAAATAATAACTTAAAAATTAATTTGAAGTTAGTAAGTATCGTATAGGGGAATTTTTCACGTTTTATGCTCTTTTGTTTGTCATAACTCGAGAACCACTAGTCCCAATAAGCTGAAACAAATTGAAAAAAATTAAGAATTACAATTCCTTTAATCTGTTCATACAATGTTTCGCTACATAAGCAGCAGTTTCGCAGTTATAAATAAATGTGTGAAGAAAAAAAATATTTTTTGCCCAAAAAATTTAAATTTTTTATTTTTAATTCATAAAAAATCCAAAACGGTAAAAAAAAGTGTCAAGTCCTATTAATTTCACGTAAAGTCGCATAACCTATGAACAAAATGAGACATAGATCATGTAAATCGATAAACGCGTTTCGCTTTTATTCACAGTTAAGTAAAGGTATGAATTTCAAAAATTTGCTAGAGATATCCACAAAATTCTTTGGAAAAAACAGTGATAACTTTTTTATTGATTCTTTATTTTGCATGAAAATAAACATTCCGATTCATATTACAGCTATTCTTACACAGAAAATAGCGATTTTTATATCTTATCTATGCATGGAAACAAAATTTAGAACATTTTCAATTATTGTCACTATCCATCCTCGTTGAAGTTGACGCTTGTGGTTCTGATGACCTTATTTTCTTCGTAGGTAGTTCATATTCATGTTCTGAGTCTGCATCATCATCCGAGATAGACGTAATATTCAAGGGCGTGTTTTGTTCAGTGTGTCCACAAATTTCAAACTGCATAATTTTAGAACTCCACCAACAAACCTCCGCCAGCAATGCATCCAATTTTTTGCCTTGGAATCGCTTTTCCATTGGCATGGTCATCTGGTGGAACCTCTCTCCTTGTTCGTCCGATTCCTGAGGTAATTGTGCCAAAAAGGTTTCAAGGTGGAAATAATTTAAGTCTCATTTTGTTCATAGGTTATGCGACTTTACATGAAAGTAATAGGACTTGACACTTTTTTACCGTTTTGGATTTTTTATTAATTAAAAATAAAAAATTTAAATTTTTTGGGCAAAAAATATTTTTTTTCTTCATACATTTATTTAAAACTGCGAAACTGTTGCTTATGAACAGATTAAAGGAATTGTAATTCTTAATTTTTTTCAATTTGTTTCAGCTTATTGGGACTAGTGGTTCTCGAGTTATGACAAACAAAAGAGCATAAAACGTGATAAATTCCCCTATACGATACTTACTAACTTCAAATTAATTTTTAAGTTATTATTTGATGTACCATGACCAAACTAATGATGCAGAAGTTCTTCTTTTTGGGTCTACTTTCATAACCAATTATCAGAATTGAGTCCCGAAATCATGTGTTGTACTGTGTTATGAAATAGTCTCCAATGAAATAACACCCAACAAATTTTTAAAATTCGGGGCTCGTTTCATAGCGTGTTTAATTTGGGTGTTATTTCATTTTTTATTCGGGGGTTATTTCGTTTTTAAAGCTGTTTGTTTTTGGGGGTTATTTCATTTTATTTGGGGTTTATTTCATTTGCTTAGTTTGATCTTTTTCCATTTTTTGAGAATTCAAGTAACTGTTTTTTGGAATAACAGTGTCAACATATGAGTACAATCTGCCTTGCATGTTAAGTTGAGTTGTTGTAAAACATAAAATATTTTCAGTTGTGCAACGAAGTTCGGACGATTTACATCATCTCGTGTTAATATTTAAAAAAATGGAATTCGAAATTGTTGGTGGAAAACGAAGAAAAAGCAATTTGCTATATTCTTTAAGTGAAAAACAATTATATTTAAAGAGTGGAGGTAGTTGTATAAAGGCCAAACGTAAAAGGCAAATTGTCTTCCGAACTGCAAAAATAGAGCAGGGCTACAAGGATCTACGGGCGTGTAAAATAACTGCAGCAATATTTTTGAACCGAATATATCATTATTATGGAGAAGACGCCTACGGGCCTCCACATGATTCATTTCAATAATTTTGCGACTTTGCTGTTGGTCCATATTGACTTCATTAAATCCTTGGTGAAACTGATTCTTTTATGAATTTTGGGCATAATTTCATTTTTGCTGCTGATGGGGTTTATTTCATCATTTGGTGTTATTTCATATGAAATAACTTCCAAATATTGGGGGTTGTTTCGTTTTCGTTTTGGGGTTTATTTCATTTATTTTTCGATGTTATTTCATTTACTGCTTTTGGGTGTTATTTCCTATTTTTTGGGGTTTATTCCATTGGGGGTTATTTCCTGGGCGTTATTTATATGAAAAGCACTCAGTTTTTTGAGTGTTCGTTCAAACACTTGTGTTGTGAAAACAGCACATAAATGACACCTAAATTTTACAATATGTAGTAGGATTTCACATGCATGACCGAAAATATATTGTAATTTCATTTGGTTTAAGTGACCTTTTTTAATTTGTTGACAAATGAGTGTTTTAAATGAACTTCTAGTTATCCCACTTTTTTAAAAAGAGTTTTCTCTCTATCTCTCTGTACAATTACTTTAAACTTATTATCACTCTGCTTGAGATATTTTTCTTTTTGCAAGAAATATGTAAAACAATTTGTAATAAATTTTGAAAACTATAATTAAATTCAGTAAACCTTTTGTTGCCAGTTTATAATTAATATGTATATAGTTTATGCATGCAAATATGCAACAAATAAATCCCCACGAATATGCAACAAACAATAACAACATTTATGGGTGCACAGCATTAATCTCTGGTTCATAAACATTTTAATTGGGAGAAAAAACATTTTTCTATTCAATTCTATTTTAGTAAATCTTAAACGAATTAAACAAATAGCTAAACTGAATATAGACATCGTTGGATTCTGCAGGTAAATTGAAAAAGAACAATTGTACCCAATATATAGAGTGTCACCACAAAGATCGTATAAATAGTAATTCATAAAAATTTTAAATATTGCTGAAAATAATGTCGACCAAGTGTAGGTGGTGGTAAATTTTCAGACGCCTGTTTCGTATTGTCTTTACTTTACTTCACTTACATGTAAAACCGAATTCACTCCGACATACATACGAATATATTACGGTTATATAATTTTGTATGTTTCCAGTCTTAACTCTGTACTCAATTGAAAAAAAAAAATATTTTTAAAAAAAGAAATAAGGAATGAGTCATTCCTAAAACATGCTGAACTTTGTTCCATTAGACGGACTGGTTGGTTTTAAACAATTGTTGTACGAGTGCAAGAGGGTAATACTTTATGAGATTTTTTGCGTTAAAATTTTTTTTAACATTTTATTTTGTTGGTTGTGTTTTTTTTTGGCGCCAAGCTTTTGGGGGATAATTGCAAAATTTGACATTTTCCAAGGAAAATGTTTAAAGTGTTGTTTATGTAGCGTTTTTTTGTCGGCTTGGATACATTTTAAAGTTTGTTAACATTAATTGAAGTAATGTTAGATCTAAAGATTAAAGGACTAGGACATTTTAGTACCGAACTATGCACCAAATTTAATTTCAAGGTAAACATTTGAAAGACTGCATAAGTACGAGTCGTACTCAAAACAACAGACACAAACACTACATAAGTAAAATAAGAAGAGATAATTCCCATACTGTTTTTTTTTAATTATATAATTCAATACATCAATTAGGGAAACCATATTGGGCATGCTGCTAATGTCTTCTGTTAACAAAGCGAGGAATACAACAAAAGTAAAATTTACATGTGCAACGAGTTAGTAAAATAATAATATTCTCTCTGGTTCTGTGGGGTAAGTGTTAAGGTTAGAATAATCTCACTTTCGGATTATTTCAAGTACGAATCGAGATTGAATCAAGCACAGCTTGAGATTAATTTCATATCACTTTTAATTAGGTCAATCCTGTGGAAAGTTGCTTATATAACGCCAGTTCCTAAAATAGAAGCAATTTGTTTGGCACTTTACCATCTTGTCAAATTTTTAGAGTTAAACTACCTACTAAGCGACCGCTAGTATGTCTTTCGTAGAGGTCGCTCTACTGGAGACTTACTGGCTCTGTTATCGGAAAAATTGTTACATTCATCATTTTGGCGAAAGTAAGGTAATTGCTATAGATATTTCCAAGGCGTTTGGCAGAGTCTGACATGGTGCACTCTTGTCAAAACTTGTTAGCTTTGGTGACGGTGATAATTTCTCTCGAGGTTTCTCAGAGATCGCACTATACGAGATGTGGTTTAGTCAAACGAGTTCAAGATCATTCTTATTTTTTAAGTGACCTCCTATGTCAAACTTCCAACACTATCTACTCTTTTGCAGATGACAGCAACCTTTGCCATTCGTACTCATTTGATTGCAGACCAAGCGTATCCGATGTCGGTGCTATGAGGCAGCATATGAATGATACGCTTGGCAGAGAACTTGACATAGTCTCGAAATGGAGTCGTGCAAATAGGGTAGATTTTAATGCCTGAGAAACCCAATACGCATAAACGCGCAACAGATCAAGGTTCCTCATCTGGATATGGGTAAATTCAAAGTGTTGAACGTGACAGTCGTACGCATCAAAAATGCAATAACATTTTAAGCAACACATATTTTTACGTTCTCTTAACCCTTAAATAACTAAGAAAGCACTGTTATCTGTGCTTAAGTTTATGGAGGGCGCGATTCTAGGCCAAAGATAACGGCAATAGCGGTTCGAACGTGAAAAAAATAGAAGAAGTTTTTTTTGTGGCCATGTATAAAAAGGCGTAATTAAGCGAAACCTGGTACAATTTTTCAGTCAAACTACTTTGAGAATTTCACGTAGCAGTGTTACATTAATATGTCTTTGGTTTGATTCTAAAATCTTCTGTATTTTATTTAATTTAAGCCGAAATCTGGGTCGATACTTGACATTTCGAACGTGAAATTTTTTCCATAATAATTGAACTTAAAAATGATTAAAACAAAATAAAAATTTACCGTTAATCCGAATAACATATTGCTCTTTGAACTCTTCCTTAGATTACAGACCAATATTTTTTTGGAATAACTTTTATCAAATATCACCTCTTTTCAGGAAGATAATATTAAAGAAAACATACAATAAAACCTTATCAAAAATAAGAAGTTACGTTTGCACAACTTTGCAGTCTGATTGTTCATCTAAGTGAACAAATTTATCGGTAAATTTATAAAATTAGTAAAATCTAAATATTTCTTTGTAACAATATCGTAAAATAATCAGCTTTTAATAACTTTTAAATTTTCGGTCACGGTGAACCTTTTGATGGATATGCCCATATATGGATGGTAAAATTATTGATGAATCAGAATCTCGTGATGTTCTCGGCATGAAAATACAATTGATTCAAGGTGTTGAAAGAAGCATTCATGTGCCTCCGTTCTTAAAAAAAGTATACTTCACTCCATTTGATCTCCTTAGAGGGTGAAGGTTCTCATTGAAAACAGTAGCGTACCCAATTCTATTGACTCCCTTTAGCATCTTCGCAATGCGGGCTCTATTTGCCTGTTTTATCGTTACTACAATGGGATGTATTCTGATGAAATTAGGACTCTGGTTCCCGAAACCCGTGCGTTTGTTAGTAGTACACGTTTTTCCTCAAGAGCCCATCCTTTTATGTTCGATTGGTGGGTGAATCGTGCAACACATTACATTGTTGCCGGACTGTTCGTATGTGGAATAACCCTCCTGATGAAGTCTTCCTTCGCTCTTCAACATGAATTCGTTCAAGTCGAATGTTCACAAACACAACTTCCTCTATCTTCATTCTAATAACCTATTTTCCTAGTTCCAACACAATGCAATGCATTAGTAGGGGTCATCGTCTGAGTTCTGGTCTTATAAAAAAAAAAAAAAATACAAAATAGATTTCTGTGTATCTGGAGAATCATATGTAGCAGTTGTTCCAAAATCTTCAATGTTAATGACATCTCTCAAAAATTGCATGAAATTGGAAGAGTGAGCACGAAATAGATTACTTTATATCTATAGCACGGTGAGAACCACATAGCTGGGTTCTTAATACACAAAAGTTGTCAAAAAGTGGGTGTATTCGGCAATAAAGTTCTCAAATTTGGCACAAGCAGCTTGATTATAAATGAAATAAGTGGGTGGAATTGAATAAGCGGCCGTGGCAAAAAATATAATTCTGTATATCTGGAGAACGGCAATAGCCGGAAGCTTCCAAATTTCAAAACAACATCTGTCAAAAAGTGGACGGGAGTGGATAAGTAAGCTTGTCTTAACCCATACAAAGACATATTAAATTTCAGCATATCTAGAAAACCTTAAAAAATTTCCAAATTTGATGTAAAAAGCTTGGTTATCAATACGCAATATCTGTAAAAAGACAGTCTGAATTTTAGCTGTTGGCGTGGTACCTCCCATCCAAAGACAAAATAAATTTCTATATATTTTAAAAACATTAAAATTTCCAAATTTGGTGCAAATAACTTCGTTATCAAACATGATCTGCCGGAAGGTCTCCTTAATAACGATGATACAAAAGCCAGGAAAAGATCACACATAATAGAGTCATATAGGCCTATTAGCTTTTTATCTAATATATTAAAGCTGTTTGAGAAGCTCTTAGCGTCAAAATTAACCCCAATTTTAAATGACAATCATCAATTCGGCTTCAGAAGAGAGCATAGCACAACTGAACATACCCATCGGATAGTAAACGCCATAAGAAAAGCCTTTGAAGAAAGAAAATATTGCTCCGCTCTCTTCATAGATGTTACTCAAGCTTTTGACAAAGTCTGTCATGTAGGCATGTTACATAAATTGAAGCTAAACCTACCGGTTAATACACACAAGCTGTTAGAAAGCTACCTGGTCGGTCGAAAATTTATTATTAAAGAAGGTGATTTTTAAGTTCTCCTCAGCCAATTAAAGCTGGAGTCCCTCAGGGAAGCATCCTGGGCCCACTTTTTTACCTTATATATACCTCGGACATGCCAACAAACAATTACAACCTAACCTCAACTTTTGCTGATGATACAGCTTTTCTAAGCGTACACGAGAACAGTCGTGAAGCATCTTGATACCTGCAGGATCATATATTTCAACTAGAACTGTGGTTAATACAATAATAAAGATCATTGAGCAAAAATGCGTACATATAACATTCACCTTGCTTCGGGAAACATGCCCCCCTTTAAAAATCAATAATCAACTAGTGCCTCAACAATCGCATGTCAAATATCTCGGTATTCATCTAGATCGGCGTTTAACATGGAAATGCCATATATAAGCAAAATAAACCAAAATGAAACTAAAAGCAATTCAAATTAACTGGCTTATTGGAAGAAATTCTGTTCTTAGTCTCGACTGCAAACTACTACTTTACAACGCTATTTTAAAGCCAATATGGTGCTACGGTATTCAACTATGGGGCACTGCCTCGGCCTCAAATATCGAAAAACTTCAAAGGCGCAAAAATAAACTTCTTCGAATAATTACAGCTGCCCCTTGGTATGTTAAAAACTCAAATATCCACAAGGATCTCCATGTGCCACTGGTAAGGACTATTATTATGAAGTATGCGGTAAAATATTTGAAAAGGCTAGAGTTGCACCCAAATCCACTAGCTCGAAATATTTTAAATGATAGCGGCCACTCTCGCTTAAGGAGAAGAGACACTGCAGCACTTACCCATTAAGATAAGCGATAAACACATATATAAATGAGAACATAACCCGTGATTTTTGTTTGGCACATAAAATAAAGTATAAGGATAAGATTTGATCAATTATTGTTAGTTCATATTTAATATATGAAGATTCAATAAATAAATAATGAAAAAAAGCTGATCTGCCAAAACATTTAATTAATTAGGAACTGGGAATTATTTCCTTCCGAAGGTTACTTTATATTATATTCAACATTTTTATTTTTCGAATTTATTCTATGATCCAAATTTCAGTTATGTATTTTATAAAAATTTTTATAAAATACATAACTGAAATTTAGCTCATAGAATAAATTCGAAAAATAAAAAATGTTGAATATCATGTAATTAATTTTTTTTCAATGAGGGTAGCGAAGAGCACTGGGCTAAGCTAGTCCTTTATAGAACTCAAGTTTCTGTTTCTAATTTTTGTTTTATTTGAAAGATGTTGCAAGCAAAAAAATAAAAAATTGGTCCAAAAAGTAATTCTATGATTAAAGGGGAAATAATGAACAGTTTAAATTAATTTACTCTGATAACCAAATGTTGTCTGCTTGACACATTCTCTTTCGTTTATCTTAAAAATACAACTGTTCGACTTAGTGTGATTTAAGGAAGGTTCGTAAATTCTCACGAAAAATTACTTTTTTTAAATGTTTTCCTCGAATTTAAAAATAACGAAAAATATCTTTTTTTGTGTTATGTATTTTAGAAAACTCTAAACGGGCTTATTAAGGTCTTGTGTTTTATGAAAATAAAAAGATTATAACATAATTTTTTCTTCCGACGTTTCGTTGGAGATTCCCAACATCTTCAGGGAGATATTTTTATTGATCTATAATCTTTTCATCAATTGTTTTAATTTTACGTTAATTTACAAATTCAGTTTTATACACACAACATAAAACATACATTTTTTATTAACAACACAAATGAAAACAAACTATTACTATTAAAAAATTAATGTTAAATTATAAAATTTTTGTCAATCTATATCACAGATGGTAAATTATTAAACTCTTTTTTTGTCTTTAAATATGTATAAGCATTAGCATCACTTACATTTGTGTACACACTATTTTAACATGTAAAGTTATTGCGCCTCCATTGTTATGCCGGTTGACAATTGTTTGTCATTTGTCATGTTTTAGCACACTTTAGATACACCATACTTCAACATCCAACATACACATAAATAAACATATGCATGCATGTATATTCAAGTTGTATATTTGTAACTCATAGATATATCGAACATTATAAGAGTATTAAACTTACAATTATTACATGTTTTCTATAAAATAGCAAAAAAAAAAAAAAAAAAAAAATAAACATACTGTTACAATAAATATCTATTGATGTTGTCACAATGTTACTTTTCGCGTTATTTTACTAAGTAAAATAACATTATTAACACACAGGTCAAACTCTTAACATGACACTTGTAATGTTTAGTTTAATATTTTTTGCAAGCTTGGAAAATAAAGAAAAACAAACACTTTGGGTGTTGCTTGAAGTTTTTGCGTTTTTGTTGCTATTTAGAGGGAGTATAAATCAATTATGTCAAATGTTTAATGTCAACAACATAATTTTTGTTTTGGTTGCAGAAATTAACAAAAAAAATTTAAAGAATAAATTAAGTTTTTAATAAGCTTGAACAGGAAAAAAATGAAAAATTACTGAACGTTTGAAGAAACAGATTTAGTTTTTTTGTTTTGGTAATAATCCCCCAATTTTCTTCGATTTATTAATATTTATCCAGGTGTTAAAACGCTATTATGTTTAAACTACTTTTTTTTTACATTTTTGTGTTTTAGTAACACATATGGAACGTGTAGTGTTTACACAAGCAGTGGAATAAACATTTAATTATTATAGAGAGATAAGAATCGAACAAAAGATATAGAGATATTGTTTCTTGCAGCCCAGCCCTCGCACCCATTAAAATTATCAAAATATAAAATTAACTAAATTTCTATGATTTAAAACTGATTTTACCAATGGTTTACTTTACATAGCAGCGATAAATTTTGTATAGACAATAGAAATATAAGCAATCGATAAATTTTCAATAAAAAATAAAAGCAATAGATAAATATACCATTTGCAAAAAAGCAAAAGTGCAAAAATAAAACAACAACCACACAGACAATTAGTTGTGCGTGAATAATTGTCTTTGTGGTTGTTGTTATATTTTTGCACTTTTCCTTTTTTGCAAGGGTGCAACTTGTGACGTGAATTCCCTCATAAAGTTAAAGCACTCGGTTAAATTTTAATATACAATTAAAGCAATCGAACAATATTCCTTAGAAAATTTAAGGAATCGATAAATTTTCTGTAAAAAATAATGTAGTCGATAACTTTTTGATCTTTATAAAGTTTAAGAAACCAAAAATTTTTCTATAGAAAAATAAAGTTATAAATAAATTTTCTCTGAAAAACTCAACTTATCGATAACTTTCTGTATAAAATTTAGGTTATCAATACATTTTATATAGAAAATTAAAGTTTTAAAAAAAATGTTCTATAGCAAACTAAAGATATCGATAGTATTTTGATGCAAAATTAAAAATATCGATAAATTTTCTATAGAAAATTCAAGTAATCAATACATTTTTTTATAGAAAATTTAAGTTATTGATAAACAATTTATTTAATTTTTATGCAAATTAAAGGTATTGATAATTTTTTTATAGAAAACTGAAGATCTCGATAAATTTTCTATAACAAATCACACTTCAACAATTTTAATTCAACTTTATTAACTGAGACACATGGTCTGCAATGTTTACACGGATTAGAGGGTTGGAGCGAGATAGATTCTAAGCGCAAACTTCGGTAAATAAAACCACTTTGTATATTTAAAACGTTATAAAAATGTATTTATTTACTGTCGTATTCATAAAAAATTAAAATGGATTTCAAATGCATTTTAAGAAAAATTTGTATGAAAATTTTGCCTTAAAACACATTTCAAACTTATTTTATTTTTTATGAATACGGTAGTTAGTATTTAAGGGGTAATTATGTAGATTTAAGGGTTTTGTAGTACATTATATACAATAAATGTTAGGTTAAGTTTAATACTGTTATTAGTATATGTTTCCTTTTATGTATTTTTCTTCTTGTAAATTTAAGTTTAAGCGCTCATATTTATTAACTGTTCGATAAACACTTTTGGGTTTTAATAAAAATGATAGAAACAATTGTAACGATTTGTTTTGTGATTTAAAAACACTTTTAGGTTTCACTCGAGTTCGTACGTCTTCACGATCGGTTCTTGTCGATATACTTTTTATTGGATATTTGGAACAAGCAATAAAGTTTTTAAAAAAAACTTAAACAAGCGATATATTTTGTATACCAAACAAAGTCATCGATTAATTTTCTCTCAGTTGTCTAAAATGTTTATAAAAAAACAAAGGCAAGTGATTTTTATGTAGAAAATTAATGAAATCAATAATATGTCTATGGAACATTATGAAAAAAATAAATCAATAAATATTACTTATAAAATTATTTCCTATTTGTTTTCTTTGCAGGCTTGCTTTCGGTGCATTAATATATGAAGGTAGTGTAAACACATTAATATCATACATTTTATTTTAAATCAATTACAAAAACATTAAAGAAAGTATGGTTGGTCAAGCCCAACCTAATGCTACCCTACACCACAGTATTTAAAAACAAATTTTCAATTTGGGTCCCATGGTCCAATCATGAACCCGCCGATTCAAAATTATTTTAAGAGGTTAAGATTCATGTAGAAGTTCTTTGTGCCGAATATTATTTAAATATCCTCCTTCATCTGTATGAAATTTGTTAACCTTTAAGGGCCATTATTATAACTTGGCGTTAGCTGTTATCCGACAGTTAACAGACGCTTTTTGTCAGATAACACATTATTATCTGTCAATTTAATCTTAACTTTAGCTAACTTCAAGTTGTAATAATGGCCTTAAGTGATTTTAATGGTTTTTTTTTAAGGAAGGGGGCTCATATGGGACATATGGTTAATTTTGGACCTATCTATCGTTAAATGCAATACCAACATTTATAAAGAAGTTATGGCATTAAAAGCTATTTTTCGGAATGGTATTTGTATGGAAGCTGTGGTCATATATAGGCGATTCCAATACAATTTGTTACGATGATTTAGATTGCAATCTAATAAGTTTGGACCAAATTTAATCCAATAACCAACATAAGATGGTTTGTGAGCACAAAGACTCTAAACCAGAAAGATCCTTGTATAGCGGCAGCGTGAAATTATGGACCGATTCTCACCATATTCAATATATTAAATTCTTGTAAAATTAGAATCGATGTACAAAAGGTTTACATGGACAGCCAGCCAGCCAACAGGACGGACGGACCAGGTACAGATAAATTTACGTGTTTGGGACCGATAGTCAAGTCTGGACCTAGCAGCACAAAATTCTGCCATAACATAGTAACTGTTAAGAACTGTGGGTCTAGAGGCAATAGTTTTATGCGTTACAGACATCAGCACAAACGCATAATACCCTCTCCACTATTGTGGTGTGGGTATAGAAACAAAAATTACAATACTCGTAACTAACGATATGTTTTATGGTGCAACAATGATGTATGATTCCAATACGCTTCACCATTTAACGTTTGACTACTCATATTTTTAACACTAAATTTAACTTCTTACATACACGTACGAATATCATGCCAATTTAACCAACTAAATGTATCGTTTATTGCCATTTTATTAGAAGTTTGTTTGTTACACTTTAATAGTCGCAATTTAAATGGCTTTACAATTTTATTAATTCGCTTCAGACACTCTGACAAGCAAAATCTCTACACAACCACAACATGAGCGCGAGGTTTTATTTTTGGCCAAACTACCAGTTATGGGCAGAGCAGGAGCATAAAGTCAAGTGTATTGCATTTCGGTTGGAATGGAAATGAGGGGGGAAAATATTAAAAAGTGCTATAATTTTTCGGTTTTCATTTATTTCATGTTAATATTAATAGTTGGTTCATAAATTAAGTCAATATATGAATGAATAATTCATTAATAATAATTTGATTAATAGTTGTTACAAATATTGAAAGTGCATATTAAACATTTAAAACGATAAAAGGATATCAAAATGAGGAATAAATATATATATATATATATATATATATATATATTTAAAATTAATCTTTATTTAGTAGCAGTAATTTTAATTTACTTTTAATGGTCATTTAGCGGTTTTAAGTTATAGTAAGTAACTTAATAACTGTTTTCAGGTTTTAAGGATGGTAAATTTTTTTTATAGAATGTTCAAGCAGTCGATAAATTTTCAATAGAAAGCTAAAGCAATCGATAAATTTTTTAATAGAAATCGTTACATTTTCTGTAAATAAGGCTGCATTATTAAGTCTTCTTTGTAAAATTAAAGTAATCGATCAATGTTCTTTATAAAATTCATTATCTAAAAATTTTATTTTTAAAATTTAACTTATCGATAACTTTCAGTATAAAACTTAATTTATGTGTTCTGTGTATACACTTTGGCTGACTTCCAAAACGTCAAATGCTTTGTATAAGAACAACGTATAATGTTTCATTACGCCGCAGTACAATATATATGCAATGCAAACCCTTCCAAAACATCAATGGTAAGTATTAGTAACACAGCAAAAAAGCAATCAGAGCATCGGTTTCAAAGTTGATGCTTTGTGATATTTGACATTTAATTTGCAAGCAATACAGATTTATTTTAATATTATGCATTGCATCACTTACATTTCAAAACATTTAAATAAACAGAACACATAGTTGCATTGTTTTGGTACTTTGTTCATGTGCATCGTTAAAATACAGTAGTAAAACTGTATACAAGCTTTGTATTAGTACATTTTGGAAGTCAGCCTATATGTTTACATTTTTTAATTAAATATATTATTAAATTTTTAATATAAAATTAAAGTTGTTAATAAATCTTGTATAGAAATTTAAAAAATATCGCTTTATTTCCTATCCAAAATTAATGATATCGATAAATTTTAAATTTTAAAATTAAAAATATCGCTTAATTTCCTATACAAAATTAATGATATAAATTTTAAAATTAAAAGTATCGCTTTATTTCCTATACAAAATTAATGATATCGATAATTTTTTTTTAGCAAATAAAAGCAATCGTTAAATTTTTCTGAAGAAAATAAAAGCAGTAGATAAATTGTCCATATAAAGTTACAGCAATCGATTAAATTTTTAAAGAAAATTAAAACAATCGAAAAATATACTGTAAAAATTTAAAAAATCGATAAATTTTCTCTAAAAAATTATGCAATCGATAAATTTTTGATATAAAATTTAAGTAATCGAATAATTGTCTACATAAATTTTAAGTTATAAATGAATTTTCTCTAGAAATCTCATCTTATCGATAACTTTCTGTGTAAAATTTTTGTTATATTTTATATAGAAAATTAAAGTTATTGTTAAAAATCTTATAGAAAGCTAAAGATATCTTAAGATATTTATTCAAAATTAATGATATTGATTAATATTCTATAGAAAATCAAAGTAATCAATAAATTCTTTATAGAAAGCAAAAGCAATCGATAAATTTTCTATAGAAAGTTAAAGACATCGATTACATTTTTATGGGAAGTTAAGGACATGGAAAAATATTCTGTAGAAAATTTAAGCAATCGATAAATTGTCTCTTAAAAATTATGTAATCGATAAATTTTTGATATAGAATTTAATAAATGGAAAAATTGTCGACATAAAATTTAAGTTATAAATGAACTTTCTCTAGAAAACTCATCTAATCGATAACTTTGTGTATAAAATTTTAGTTATATTTTATATAGAAAATTAAAGTTATTGTTAAATTCTTATAGAAAGCTAAATATATCTAAAGATATTTATTCAAAATTAATGATGTTGATTAATATTATATAGAAAATGAAAGCAATCAATAAATTGTTTATAGAAAGCAAAAGCAATCGATAAATTTTTTATAGAAAGTTAAAGACATCGATTAAATTTTTATGGGAAGTTTAGGCAATGGAAAAATATTCTGTAGAAAATTTAAGCAATCGATAAATTGTCTCTTAAAAATTATGTAATCGATAAATTTTTGATACACAATTAAGGTAATCGAAAAATTTTCTACAGAAAGTTTAAGTTATAAATAAATTTTTCCTAGAAAATTCATCTTATCCATTACTTTTTGTATTAAATTTTAGTTCTTGATACATTTTATATAGAAAATAACAGTTATTGATAAATTTTCTATAGAAAACTAAAGATATCTAAAGATATTTATGTAAAATCAAAGATATCGATTAATTTTCTATAGAAAATTAAAGTAATCAATAAATTTGTCTATAGAAAACAAAACCAATCGATAAATTTTTTATAGAAAGTTAAAGTAATCGATTAAATTTTTATGGAAAATTAAGACAATGGAAAAATATTCTATAGAAAATTTAAGCAATCGATAATTTTTTTTAAAATGATGTAATCGATAAATTTTTTATCTAAAGTTGAAGTAATCGATAACATTTAAGTCGACAAATTTTCTAGAGAATGTTTATGTTATCAGTAAATTTTTTTAGAATTCAACTTAACGATAACTTTCTGCATAAAATTTTAGTTATCTAATATATCGATAATATTTTTGTGCAAAATTAGAGATATCGATAAATTTTTTATAGACAAATATGTCAATTAATTTTTAAAGGAAAATTAAAGTTATTAATACATTGAAATTTTTGTTTTCGTAAAGGGTTTGTAGTAATGACAAGTAGAAAATTTAAATTATCCATAAGATTTTTATAACAAAAAAATCAATCGAGAATATTAAAGCAATTGATAACTTTTTTAACACAAAAACTATTATGTTAAGTATTTAAATAGTTTGAGAATAATTTTCCATTTTGTTAGGCAATAAATTATTAGCATTCCTTTTTGTCTAGCTATTGAGAAAATTAAGGATTGTTTTTTATTTATAAATTATTTATCTGTATAAAAGTTTTAAGTTTGTATTAAATACTTAATTAATATTAAATTTTCTACTTCTAATCATACAACACAGTGGGTAGTATATTTGCAAGACATTGTTTTAATTTATTTCATGTACAATTTTGTTAACAGTTTCTTCCCAGTATAAACGCCTCAATATTAATTACAACTTTTTTATTTACGATTGTTTTAAATTTAATTGCATGTTTTCATGTCAACATACTCGTACTTTAAATTATAATTGTCTGCACCGAGTTGTAATCGAACACACTTCATACATATTTTCTTGGGACTATTCAATCGAACTTGTACATGCACTTCTTGTAGTTTTCTAAAGTTTATTTATTGATTTATTAAAATGACAAAAAGAAACATGATTGTTCGTATACGATTCAAACAAAAACAAAAATTACATATTTATACAAATGAATTAATTTTATTTCATTCATAAATTTGAAAATTGTTGTTAAAAGTGTCATTTGCAAAATGACACACGCAGATACTTCGATAGTATAGAAACAAACATTCGTATGATTTTAACATGGAGCATGTTGAAAGAGGTGTGTTCCTGAGTAGAGCTTAGGAAAAATATTGAATTAATTAATAGAAAAAACGAACTTGATTTGCGAAATCGACATGATATAATTTTGTTTACAATATCATATTTATGTATGTATGTATATTATTTTTCGCCCATTACAACAATGTATATTTTGTTATGGGAATTTTTAATATAATAGTTTAATTGTAAAACTTCGTTTAAAGTAAGTCTGGGCTATTGTTTGAGTACCATTTGTATCTTTTATAATCATTAAAATATGGAAGATATACTGATATTGTCATTAAGTATGAAAATTATTAGAAACTAGACTAGAGTATACTCACTCACACTCTTGTCTATAATATAGATCACAAGCTCTACTAAACTGTAGACAACACTATACACAACATATAAGACAGCCTTATATACCCTTAAGATTTCTTTATAAATAGTATACACTACAGTCTACAATGGACTTATACTGGAATATATAGACTAATATATGTATATACCATTAGGGTGACCGTTATTTCTTTTTTTCGTATTTTCACTTGGGAAATCCCTTAGAATGATTCCAAATTAGAAAAAAAATATATATATAAAATTTTAGATCGTTTGCATAGTTATTAGCCGTGCCTTGAGCCCACAAAGTTTGCTAAAATGCTATTTTTCTAACTATGGGTCGCTTTAACTGTGGATAACTTCCGTAATATTTATTTTAGAGAAAAATCTTATTTACAAATATTCTAGGGCTATATCTTGTGAACAATGTTGCTCTGTATTAGTTTTCTTTAACATGAATATTTAATCCAGAAAAAACCAAATTAAAAAATAACACCGACATTTTCACATATCTTCGCATTCTTTGCCTGGTGATAACACTACGTGACAAATTTTCAATAAAGTCTTGACCAAATGATTCTGACAGCTAATCTTTGTGTAATCCGAATATGAAGTCAGAATTGTCAAAAGTGTAACAGTTTTTGAGATATTCCAAAATAACCGTTATTTGTGTTTTTTAAAAAGATGATGTGACTGAAATGCAAATATCTTCAACAATTTTGAACGGACTATGTATTTCTTTCTTTTTATTGAGAGGTTATAAAATTTATTAAATAACCATGGGCCGTTTGAAGAGATGAGTCATAAAATGGCAGAGTTATAGTGGACAAAACTTCAAACTTCATTATATATTTTATGATTTTGTTCAATTTTGCTCTTTTCAAGTTATTGTTTTTAAGCTAATGATTCCTAATGTCTTATTCAATGCGACATTAGATTATTTTAATATGGACAATTTGCGCCCAACAAGACTCAAAATTTAGCTTTGTATATTTGAGGCTATCAGCGCAGAAGTGGTGTAACACCAGACTACTTATTATGAGATAATGAGGAGTTAACACTACTCTTGCACAATAGTACTTGGTTGTAACGGCTGATAGTCTCATTTATTTGTTGTGCTTTGATACAAATTGAAAGGTGGGTTAATTCAATTAATCTTCTGTAACTATGTAATTTTTGCACCGATCTGGATCCTATTGGGCACAAAATGTTCGTATTGAAATAGGCTAATGTCGTAAGTTATAAAACTTAAAAATTTTATTTTTTGGCTTAAAAAACAACTTGAAAAGACCAAATTGATCAAAATCATAAAATTTATAACACTGGTTTACAGCCAAAAAATACCAAGAACCCACATGCCTAGATAAGTTAATTGGGATCTCCTGAACACGAAAAACGCTGTAATTTATTTTTTCTAAGTACCGTTTTTTAGATAACGGTACTTTTGTGTGTTTTCGGTGTATGGTCCCACTCAAACCCTTGTCGAGCCCAACCAAAAAGTCCGATCGAAATAAATGGCATATCGTTATCGGTAATTGAATACCTTTTCCGTTGATATGCTGAAAATTTCTATCTGATAAGAAATGGCTGAGTAATGGCACCTAAAAATTCAAAATTTGCCTATTTTCTACGTTTTTTTTTCAAAATTTTTCATATTTATTTCGTTTTTTTTTCTACGTTATAGTGAAGATCTGGGATGTTTTATTTTTGGACCAAATAGTTTATTTAATTACCAACATTTTAAGCGTAATTTAAAAAAAAAATCGGATGAAAAATAAAGTTTTTATTTAGGATTTTGGGCTCCACAAGGGTTCGAGTGGGACCATACACCGAAAAACACAAAGGTACCTTTATCTAAAAAACGGTATTTAGAAAAAAAAAATACAGTGTTTGCGCTCAGGAGGTCCCAATTAACTTATCTAGGCATGTGGCGTTCTTGGTATTTTTCCAAATTAAAAATTTGTAAAGCAGTGTAATGAAGTTTGAAGTTTTGTCCACTATAACTCTGCCATTTAATGACTCATCTCTTCAAACGACCCATGGTTATTTAATAAATTTTATAACCTCTCAATAAAAAGAAAGAAATACATAGTCCGTTCAAAATTGTTGAAGATATTTGCATTTCAGTCACATCATCTTTTTAAAAAACACAAATAACGGTTATTTTGGAATATCTCAAAAACTGTTATACTTTTGACAATTCTGACTTCATATTCGGATTCAGAGGAAAGTTTTACATAAAGCTGTCAGAATCATTTAGTCACGACTTTATTGAAAATTTGTCACGTAGTGTAATCACCAGGCAAAGAATGCGAAGATATGTGAAAATTTCGGTGTTATTTTTTAATTTGGTTCTTTCTGGATTAAATATTCATGCTAAAGAAAACTAATATAGAGCAACATTGTTCATAAGATATAGCCCTAGAATATTTGTGAATAAGGTTGTTCTCTTAAATAAATATTACGGAAGTTATCCACAATTAAAGCGACCCATAGTGAGAAAAATAGCATTTTAGCAAACTTTGTGGGCTCAAGGCACGGCTAATAACTATGCAAACGATCTAAAATTTTTTATATATATTTTTTTTCTAATTTGGAATCATTTTAAGGGGTTTGCCAAGTGAAAATACGAAAAAAAAATTGCCCATATAACTTGCGGTCACACTAATATACCATACTTAAAACTACATTGTTGATAGCACTAATGACTACACTTGAAACGTAAGCTAAATTTTTTCAAAAGTAATTTTTTTGGTTTTAATGGGAGAAAATAACATTTGCCACCCGATTTCATTCTCCATCTTGGCAACTTTTTATGAAAAAAAAACTAAATCTATTTCGAAAATCTTATTAGCGCCATAAAAAATTTGCATGCAAAATAAAATGGTTTTTGTAGTTAAATTTTTG
This sequence comes from Pollenia angustigena, assembly GCA_930367215.1. Lineage (NCBI taxonomy): Eukaryota > Metazoa > Arthropoda > Insecta > Diptera > Polleniidae > Pollenia > Pollenia angustigena. The sequence continues at coordinate 177,171,228 of OV884057.1, read as the reverse complement.
TTTGTTTTTGAGATAAAAACACAGTATTTAAAAACAAATTTTCGAGAGTGTATGTCTATATGAATAGGGATCTATCTATGTTTTAAATTTCATTAAAATCTGCTATATTGCTTCGAAGAGGCAGAAATTTTACCCTATCTCCCCTCGTGGTCCTATTTTTATAAAAATGCATACCTTGTGTGTCCACATGGCCACAAAGACCCAATTCCGGAAAGCAGCTTGTAGGGGGGGCTATATAAAATTCATCTAATTTTTCATAGGCTTAGTCCTTGTGTCAATTGAACCAATGTACCAGATTATCTTCAAAATTGCGACCTGTACCTTGCGCACAAGGTTACATGGACAGCCAGCCAGACGGACGGACGGACATAGTTTCTGAGTTGATCGTTTTACTTTCTAAGTTGATTGATATACTTAAAAATAAGTCTAGGACCAATATTTTTAGGTGTAACAAACATCAGCACAAATGCATTACACCCTCTTCACTATTGTGTGTGGGTATAAAAATGTGGAAAGTTTAGGGCAATCGGAACATTTTTGGTGCGGTTTTAAGCACAAATATTAACATAATTTTTTTTAAATAATAATAAAATTTAAATTTAAATTTACTTTGCAAATTGCTGTTTGCGCCAACAACACGTAAGGTGGTTTTAGACGATGTGTAAAATGTGTCGTGTAAAGGAAAAAAAAAATTTGCTTCTGTAAATGTCAGATCGAATTAGCCATGTAAATTTTAAATTAGAAACACAATTTAAAGTGAATAAAAATAAAAATATGTAAATTATTTGCTGTTATATACTATTTTTGGTTATGTCAGATGAAATCAAAAACGAATGTGTGAAAGCAAAAATTATAAACCTTCTGTTTTTATCAATTTCGACAGACATGTGGAACTACATATGGATTTTACATCTGACAAACTCACTGCAAAATACATATCGTGTACAACCACATTAAGCGGTAAAAGGCCCAACTACAATATGCAGAAGCTTGCTTAAGCTAGTGTCAAAAATTAATAAAAAATTAAAAAAAAAAAACAAAAATAAAGCCAAAACATATTTGATTCCGTTTGGTATGCGCGATCAGTTTCGCATTTTGCCTAAGCAAATGACAGTTCAGTAAAGCTGAACATGTATAAGCACATTTGGTTATGCCAGATTATGCATATTATAGTTATGCCTAAACTTGGCCAGAGTTACTTGCAAGTCCAAAAATGTCTGAAAAATCAGTTGTTGGCCCTCACGTGTTTTAAAACTGTACTATGACTAAACTTTTTACTAAACATCAGATTAATAGTGGCTCATCCCTATGACAATTAATACAAAAGTATTTGTTTATACTACAACTCTGAACTTTATAATATGCACAGGTGTAAAAGACCTGAATATCTTTAAAACAAATCAATAACAACATTTTCTTTAATATGACCACTCGAATTTGATCTTTGGTGCAATTGTTACGATTACATAATATAACACAATAAAATTTCACATGTCTTGAACAAATTATTGACACTTAAAACAAAAAATAACTGCAAATTGCACTTGTGCCTGAAACATGAAACATAAACTTTTGTAAGCAACAATATCAAGAGACATAAACAAACATAAACAAAGATCATCTTGATACTTTGCATATGCAACACAAGCAACAAAAGAAACATCAACGAAACATAGAAAGACACATATTGGCAATACAAGAAGATACAAAACATTATACTTGTTCACCACCCAGAAAAAATAGGAAAAATACCCAGCAAAACTTAATCCGCAGCAGCACAATAAACGTTTTGCTTTGTCGACACTCTTTTAGTAAACATAAAATTTCAATTATCCGCCAAATAATAAATGTGAACCACCACTAACTACAATTTAAATCCAAAAAAAAACCCACAAATTTAAAACAATGTTTAGTGGGAAATCATTTTGGATTGTGGTCAGAAAGTTGGGTCGGAAAAAGTATTGGAAGACAGGAAAACAAAAACCAGAGCGAACAACTATAAATGATCATGAAATAGTTGTTGAATGTAATGAAAGTGATTTTATTACGATTAATGTTTCAATAAATGTTTTTAAGTAAAACAAGTTTGAAAACATTTATTACAATCACAAAACAACAACCACGATCTGCTAAGTAAGTATGTAGTGGTCGTATGAAGTGATCCTTCGATTTGGATTATACTCTTTTTCTAAAGCCTTAAAAAGTTTGTTTGAAAAGAACAGTGGTGGGAAAGGCAATTTTAGTCAACACTTTGCAGCAAGTTTATGTCAAAAACATTTAGTTGTTTTTAGTCGACTACCATCTTAAAATAAATAGTTATTGTGGATTTTCAAAAAAATTACAGTAAAAAATTACAGTAAAGTACCAATAAAACATAAAGTCAAACATTACTTTATCATTTGATATCAAGCACGATTCTCAATCCTTTTTCAATAGCTGAGTTCAGTATTAGGCTTGCAAAAGAGCAAATGCAAAATATCGTAGCTCTTTTGTGGGTAAATAAATAATTACTATGAGTAGGAATGCGAAAAGAAAAAATATAAAAAGGGAAAGTGAAGAAATTATAAGTTTGTTGTTCGATCGATCGTAGAGCCAAGACAATCCTAAAATTGTTTGGTCTTTCCAATAAATTGAGAATAGAGAGAACGCTTTTTATCTTCCAGCAGTAGCGATGCTGACAGTTTATTTTAAGTAAAAATTCGAGAGCAACGCCAGAAAGCAAGTTGCAAATAAATCAATTTCTCAATTTGAAGATAATTTTCCTTATTTGAGATTGCTATGTTTTTCAAATCATTTCCAACCATTTGTAAAAATGTTCTTTTTGAAATCAAACCTCCGTGTTTGTTGGGATACAACACACTACTCTTAGCAATGCCAATACCAGCATGTAGATGGCAGCACTGTAAAACACCAATTACACCCCACGATACGATCATCTATTTGCAGACGGTTAGAGTAAAAGTTTCCAATCTTGGAATAATTAGTTTGGTTATCAACACAAACTATCTGTCAAAAAGCTAGCTGAACAGAACAAGTGCACGTGGATTCTTCCATATTCCATACAAGGACGGTATAAATGTCTAAATTCCTGGATAAGGATCTAAATTTTGTATTAATTCCTTCGTAATCAATTTACGAGATCTGTTTTTAAAAATTTTGTGCACCGTGCTAAGCTTGTCTAATAAAATGAAGTTATAATAGCTAACATCAATAGTTTGCGAACAAATTAAGCTCTCTTTCGTTTTTGGTTACTCTGATTTTTTAAGAACTTTTACTTGCCTGCGAAATAAATCCTGCATTTTGCATGGCATTCGACTCTTCAACGTTGTGGATGTTATTAATTGCATGTGTAAGTTCGACGGTAAGGCTAGGGGCGATGGGCATGTCAGGATTGCACTGCACACCTCGGGTGAACTGCAGGACTGGACTATTGCAATTCAGAACCTTTTTTTCGACACTTAGGGTCTACACTAATGGTTCTAAGATAGATAGTAGATGGAGGTTTCATAAGCCGGATGAGAGAATTGTCTTGCGACGGAAATCTCCACCATAAAACAGGTGGCGAATTTTCTCAAGTATAACCGTTTAACGAGATATATATTAATATCTACGGATAGCAAAGCTGCTATTGCAGTTATCGGTGGTATCTTCACAACAACAAAGTTAACTGTGGAATGCCGAATGTCTTTAAATAGAATTGAGAATCATTCTAGGATAACGCTGTGATAGGTACCAGGGTAAAGTGCATCGGCATTTTGATGGGTCGATATGGAGAGATGGCCCCTATGCCTCTATGGCCTGGAAAAACTTGGATTTGGTATTGTCATGATGATCATTGTGGGAGACCAGAATTAGCTTGGAGGTTTCACCTAAGGTAGATCACTCATTTATGCAGGGAATCGAAATAGTTCGAGGTTGCAGTGTTGTCTGGGGAATGATCTGATGAACACTGGCTTGACGCTAGTTACTGCATCTATGAACTCAGGCTTATATTCAAATATACAAGCAAAATTATATTAAAATTAGATTATCTGTTCCCACTAATGAGTAAACTTCAGAAAAAAGTGTGACAAAAATGTCAAATTAAAAACAATAAAAAAAACTGGATTTAAATGATCCTGCAAGATTGGGATATCAACAAAAGTTGGATAAATAATCGGTATCGTTCGGTCTATACTTGATCATAGGTCCCATATAAAGCATACTTTCGAAAATCTCTTTAGCGTAGATAAAATATTTGCGAATAAATATTAGCATTTGCCAAATATTTAAATACGAAACTGAAAAGAACACCTCGGAATTGTAAAATAATATTTTGGAAGCCGGAAGATATACAAGATGATCTATTTTTGTAGCCTTTATCGAAAGAGTAGAGACGTTTAAAACTAAAAATTTATTAGGTCCCTTCTGCCTCCATGCTAAATATCGTGTAAAATATTTCAATTCTGTACCGATATGATTATTCTATTGATTATTGCATTAATTTTACAACGTCCGTCCGGCTGCTCACAATTTTTAAGATAATTTAGTGATCTTTAATATAGAATCGGTGCATTTCTTTACCTAGCCATTACATACAGCCTTCCCAAAATAGAGATTTTGTAAAACTGCATAAAATATGTTGATAATCTTGCAAAATTTTTTTATGACAGGCCTGATAAACCAACCGGTTTTATATAAGCAGGAATCTCTAAATGATCATATTTGATTGCAACATTTAGAAAAAAGACCAAGACCTTCTTAAAATCGCTTTTAACACTTTCGCTTGCCGCGATCTTAAGGAGATTTACAAATTTAAAGTCTAAACAAATTTGAGATATAAGCCAAATCTATATCCCCTGAGAGTGTAATGCGTTGGTTCTCCTCAAGATACATACGCACAACTTCCGGAGTAGTTTAAGAGAACCAAAAGGATCGGTCCAATATACTATGCAACAAATGGGAAAACAATTTTCCCTTAAATAACCACTATATTTTTTTGATCCGCTGTAGTCACCTTACTGAAAAAATCATAATTATTTAAAATTCAATGGGAAGGTTTTTTTTAAATTTTTTTTTCTAAAATTTGAGATTTTAGAAGAGGCTGCTCCATAAATCTTGTCGCGACTTTGGAACGACGTACTCGATTTTGCTATGCAATCTGTCTTAAAAATTTTGTAGTATTTGAGGCACAAGTGGAAAATTCATAAAAAATTTAAATCAACAAATACTTCCCAGTTTTGGTACCTAATCGTAAAGTTGCAAATTTAAGAAATAAAATAAATTTTGTTTCATAAAAATTCATTGATAAATTCGTGTTTTATTCCCGATAAAGTAAAAGTACCTAGTTTTGACATTTCTCTATTGCAAATTTGTGTGGAGCAACATGTTGTAAAGTGTTAGTACCTAGTTTTGACCATGGTGGAATAAGCAGGTGGCATCGTTACGGCAACAAATACAACATTACAACAAAAATGGAAATTATATCACCGTTTACGTCAAAAAATACTTTAAACAAAAATCAAAGCGTGCCGCTAAACGTGAAAATATAAATAAATTTTTAGCCAATCTTTATTTTATTATGGTCAATATCTTATTTATTTTAATTTAAAATTATCAAAAACTTTAATAAAACACAATAATCACAGCACAAAACGTGCACTTTTTGTAAACAAAAACAAAACTTTGACATAAACGTAGACAAACAATGCAAGAGCAAAAAATCGTCATCTGTCGTAGTGCTGCCACCTGTTTATTTCACCATGGTTTTGACATTTATCTATCGAAAACTTGTGTGGCGCAACATATTGTAAACAATTCTGACATTTCTCTATCGCAAACTTGTGTGGAGTAACATGTTGTTAACATGAGCTAAACATGTTGCTCTAAACAAATATGATATACAACTCTGCTGATCACATGATAGTTATTATCAGGGCCCGGACTTTTATGCAGTTAAAATCGCTAAAAATTTAAAAAAATATGCATTTAAAGTTATCTTGAATCTTTTAATTAGTGATAAAAAAAAAACATAATAATAACAAGAAAAAAACAAAAATAGCATGAAGAACGTTAGAATTCAGTCTCAAAAACGTAAGTAAGGCACAATAACAACAAAAGTAGAAGTTAAAATAAAGCAAAACACAAATATATAAAGAAACAGAAGACAATCATGTTAAATAGGTCACTTGTAAAGACCCAACTATAATATGCATAAGCTAGCTTGAGCAACTTTGCGAATACATGTTAATCATAAGTGTCAATCCATATTGAACTTAAGAAAACTTTTTGTTGAATTTTTTAAAACTGTCATTTGCTTAAGGAAAGTGCAAAACTGATCGCAATTACATACGAATCAAATGTTTATTGATTTTGTTTTTTAAAATGCCTTTAGAGATATATTTGACCCTATATTTTTTCAAAATAAAAGTTTACTGCCTGTTTTTTTAAGACAAAACAAAACAGAAGTAATAGGTGCATGATTAAATGCTGATAGTTCCTCTGTGGTACATTCATTTTCATTACGCTGTTTTCGAAAACGATTTAAAACAATAAATTTAAATCCTTTTTTTTTTGTTTAAACTTTATCAAGCTTGCTTCGAATTTGTTAACTTAAGTTACCGTCCACAAAATACATGTTATTAATCGCGATATCAATTAACTTAAATTCACCATTGTTGAAGCCTTTTATCACATCTTTGAATTAGTAAAAGGTTTAAGTATAATACATAATGGCTTTTAACCACGTCCCCCATCAGATTGTTATAGGCTTTAGAGGAAGCCATTAATCCGGATAATTCTTTTAATATCCATAAGAAATCAATAAATAAATATCAACGAAGTTGTATTTAATATCTCCTGCGGAAGGGTGCATGCAAAATAAAGTAATTAAAACAAGTTTTTTCAAAATATGCAACAAAAATATGCAATATCAGCAATATATGCAAAAATATGCACTAACGAATCGATGCTATTTCACTGCAAATTTCTTGATTCGCAAAGATATTTTGTGTATGGTAATCTCCGACTGACGAGAACAAATATGCATTTGCATAAAAATCCGGGCCTTGGTTATTATATTCATTGTAGAAATTCGAGATTTATCTTCAAAATATTTGGCTTAAATTCAATTTGCTTAGTCCAATTGTTATCTTAACCACTGTTCTTTGATCTTGTATTTTTTGGTCCAATAATTTTCTAAATGCTCTAAACACTTTTAAGCAAAACTTATGATCGTGTAACGTTATTTTAGAGCAGATGTGACTGCAAACAAATTTGTTGGTGGTTTGGCATGGAGATATTTACAGAGGTTAGAATTCAGTTGGTTTTTGGTAGCTTCAGCTTCTTCCAAATTTATGTCGTATCGAAAACGTTCTGCTCTCCTCAACCTATCAAAAAAAAAAAAAAAAAAAAAATAAAAAATATATATGTATGTATATACAACTACTCCTGCTGATTTGCTTAAGTTTACCTCATGTTGCTCTCAGTAAGTCTAGTATGTTTTTCTTAACCCAAAAAAAAAAAAAGAAAAAAAATTGTAAAATATTCCATTATTCTGCAAGTTCTTTGGACAAAACATTTGTTGAAATTCAAATGTGAGCAGTCACTAACAAGAGTAACTAACATTTTTTTTAGTACAAGTATTTTTTTTTGAAAATTGGGTTTTTATGTTTTCATATGTTTTGCTGTTTTTTTCTTCTATTTTTGGAGTTTCAGTTTGAATGTTTGTTTCTGTAATTTTTTTTTTTGGATTTCGCCAAAAAATATTTAAATTTGTTTGTTTAAAGACGAAAAAATTGAAAATGTAGTTTTTTTGTAGTTGCTTTATCTGGTATTATTGTAGTTTTTGGCACAGGTTTGTAATTTAGAATTTGTTTTTAATTGCCTGCATTAAATGGGATCATTAATGCTGCAACATTAAATTGATCACGTTTTTGTAATCAAATACCGTGAAGGTGTGTGTAATTCAGGTGTTTGAAACATTTATTTATTTTACTGACTTTTTGTTGTTGCAGTTTTTGAAGAGTTTAATTGAAAATTGGAATTTATGTGATTGAAATCTTAAGGTAATATTAAGTTAGTCGTAAATTGGTGAAAATGATGCCATTAAGAATATTTAATTTGAACAATTAACCGATATTATCTGAAGGCAATTAATTGGTAATCTTACGTTTTGTACTAATAACTTTGCTCAAAAATACTTTTGATCACTGCAAAATATTAGTGTTTAACTTGGGATCAAGTATGGGTTCATACCCTTTAAGTTTTCTTTAAGAAATTATGGGCTTATTGGTGACAAGAGTGGGATGAATATCATGGGGTACATAAGGGACGTTTTTTTTGCAGAGGCATAGGACTTTTTTTTTATCATTAAAACACAATAATATCAATGGAATGACTAAAATTTTTGCTTTATTGGCTCACATATTTCTTGTCATTTAATGTTTAAACAAAATTTCTGGCGTATGGCTTCCGCGACTGGGCCTTATGAACGCCATCCTGTCGGTCCACTTTTTCGAATATACCCAATTTTATTTCGTCAATAGTCCGTCAAAGGTTCTAAATAATTAATTGTTGCTTGTTTATCAGCATACACCAGAGATTTGACGTACCTCCGCAAAAAGTAGTCCAAATGTGACAAATCACATGAACGAGATGGCCAGTTCGCAATGCCATTTCTTGAGATAGTGCGGACATCAAATCTCTGGCTTAACAAAGTGATGTTTTCACGCGCTGTATGGCATGTTGCGCTATCCTGTTGGGACCATTTCTTCTCCGAATAATTTCCAATGACGTAAGGAATAAACAAAGATACGAATTATTTGCCGGTAGCATTCGCCATCACGGTGATGTTGGAATCGATGACACCTTTGGCGTGTAAGCCATACCAAATAGTAATTTTTTCGGGATGTAATGAAGTCTAAAGAATCTCTTGAGGATTGTGTTCTCTTCAAAGCCAAAAACGAACCTTATCCCTCAAGACGATTTGGCGACCAAATTCTGATCCAAACTTGCGGAAAGGACCGCGAATTATGGAAATAAAATACCACGATTTGTAAACGTTGTTCTGTTGTTACTCTTTGCATGGGGATTTATTAAAGTAAACTGAAAAAAGAACGTCAAACACACTTCATTAATATGACAGCTACATTTACAGTTATCCTTGTTGGAATTTTTAAACGTCTAAAGCCTATGGGTAATTCCATGTCAAAACGACCAAGAGTGGGACACGACCCCTTCCGATTTTAATGAAATTTGGTGAGAAGGTTCCTTTTATCTTATTAGGAACATATATGAACGAAAAAAAAATTTTAAAATTTGTTTTTCGAAAGTTATGTCATATTCAAAATGTCATAATTTCGGAGAATTAGCCGAATGTGTTGAGTTTATTTCTTCAATATCTCGAAAACTACTTGGCATACGAAGATGATTTTAATGTAATTTTAAAGAGAATACTTGGGGCTACAAACCATATACATATTGAAAAAAAATAAATTTTTGACTAAGTCAAAAACCTATTTTTTTATTTGGCTGATTTTTTTTTGTATAATACCTCAAGCTGTTGTTTAAAAATTCTGAAACTTTGAAGGAGGTGTTTTTTTTCTTTTTTAAGATATGATTTTTTTACTTTCGCAACCTATAAAAAAATAATATTAAAATAGAATTTTAATATTGTAATTTTGAGCAATAAGTACACTGTGAAAGTTTTAGAAAACAGACCAGCCGCGCACCTGGCATTTTACCCTAATTGGGGACGCTGAATCCAGTGGTGCTAACCGTTTTTTTAGGTTAGCTCTTGTTTTTAAGATATACCGTTATTTCGAAAATGTAAGAGGTTGCACAGCATATATTCGCGTAACTCAAAAACGGTTATTGAAATAACTAAGAAAACCGAAATTCGGCAATAAATAATAAAGTGGGGTTGGTCATACATTTGACCCATCTAGGAGCATCCTAGATAAAAGGAACCTTCTCAGCAAATTTTATTAAAATCGGAAGGGGTCGTGTTCCACTCTTGGTCGTTTTGACATGGAATTACCTCTATAGTACACAGAATGTAAAAAGCCACATACAGGGGTCAAATTACATCATTCGGGTTCGATCGAAATTTCTATTTAAGTTGTATTTCAATTTCATTCGATATCGAATGCCATAATTTGGCCCCAGTTTTATTTAAATTTTTCGATGTGTGCTCACGAATGAAAGTTTAAAAGAGATTTAAAGATTATTACAGAGCGAAAGCTTTCATTACGTCTACACTTTGCACGCTTTTAGACCCCAAAACTTTGTTCGATTTTAATTGACTTTGATAACCGTGTTGAACAAATTTAAGAGTTTTATATACGACTGCAGCATGCACGTGCAATAAGTGTTGGTGTCAGGGATTAGGTCATGTATGGGAATTCGGTGTGATTGTACGCTTTGCTGAAGCGATGTCAAACAGATTTTGATATATTGCTGATGATAACAGTTTATGGCATTGTGTAGGGTGCAATATGCTCACTTAAGACAAGTTTCCAAAGAGTAAACACTAGGTTACTATGCTTAAAAAAAACATTATTTGTGGATTGTTTTTCAATCTTTTCTCGTTTCTTTTTTTTTAATATACAATAAAAATTGCACAACTGCACAACAAACTGTAACACTATTTGTTACGACTCTTCAAAAAAAAAAAAAAAAAAAATTTTCTCCTTATTTCTTTTTCTAACACAATATCAATTTAAATTGCGCTGCGCATAAGTTGCAACATCTTGCCTTTACAAAATTTTTTTCAAGAAATCAATATTGCATACAGGTGCTTGTATGGTGCTTCGACCACGATGCAAAATCACTTGTTTGTGCCAGTACTGTGGAGTAGTTCATGCCCTTTTTTAGTTTCCCTTTACCACCATTTATTATTTACGTTTGTTTTGTCGTTGCTAACGGTCAGAAATTCTGTTTATCATTAAATCTTTCAATAAAGAATAAACTTTACGGAAATTCTCGCGAAATAATCCGGATTACAAAACTCCGATATTCGATTTTGCGTTCATTTTAGGCTTATGACCGACAAAAAGCTCTTAAACTTTTTTTTAAAAGAATCGAAGACCTTTTAAGCTACTTACGTAGATCACAACGATGGCTGTCGATCTTTCTGTCACGAAATATTTCGCATATTTGAAATAAGTGAGATTAAACTATGCACGCAGAGAAAAAACATGGTTGGGCATGGTTACGGCAACAACACTATATTTATTGTAACAATATTTTGATTTATTATCAACAATATTATAGTTACTTTAAACATATCAATGCTTATCGCAGTTATAAAGTTGAGTATTGTTGACCGAAAAATAATTATTTTTCTAACAACTAAATTATGATAACTTTCAAAACATATTATATTACTCGCAATCATATCATGATATCTATTAGCCATAACATGATAACTTTCTATACATTTATCATGTTATGTTTAAGATGCAATCAAACTATTTTTTCCTCTAATAAGAATATGTAAGCGCCATTTGTAAAATAATTTTAAATCAGTTGTGTCGTTTTTTTATATGTGAGCGGGTCAACAATTTAAAGATAAATTCCCATAAAAAAAACAAGTTTAAAGTAATTCAAAAAATTAAAATATTACCGGAGTTCATTAGTGATTTAATAGTGCAAATGCAAAATATCGTAGTTTTTTTTTGTAAAATCCAACAACAAAACAAACAGAGATTTCGTTATATTTTATAAAAGTGTCACGATATTTCTGTGGTTTTTATGGGGAACCGCGTGTGTCTTAAAACAAATTTTTCAGGAGAGCCGAAAAAAAAATTCTAGATCAAACTATGGAAAAATCGGAATTGATCCATCTTTTTTCAAAAATTTTTAGAAACATGTAAAGAGTTTTTAAAATTAAGCAATATGGCATCAACATCTCATATTGAACTCCGCTATTTGATTTCCAATAAGAAAAATTGTAAAAAGCCACAAAATAAAAAATCGATGAAAATAAAATTTTAGTTTATTTTATATTTTTATGACAGTATCATAATATGATTGTATCATAATATGATTGCTTCTCAATTTATTATGATGAACCTGATGATTATATGATTACTTCTTAGCTTATTATGATTAACATGCCAATAATATGATTAGTTCTTAACTTATTATGATTAACATGACAATAATTTGATTATTTCTTAACTCAGTATGATTAACAGAATAATAATATGATTAAGGGAAAAATATTATGATGTAATATTACGAGTATATTAAGTCATAACATGATCCAATAATAATATTAATATGGTGACTACAATCATAAATCTTATCATAATATGTTGCTCTTAGAATATGTTTACCACAACCATTTTTTTCTTTGCGTGTGGAAAATCACGTTTTTGGACGACAGATTTGCTTGGTTCTATAAAAGCGCGAAACAGTTTAGTTATTTTGTAAGTTAACTACTAAAAGGTTTCCCTTTAAATACTAAACACACTTGTCAAATGCTTGGCCAGCAGGCGAATTCAATCGTGTTCGTGTGCTGGACGTAATATTCGCCGTCATGTCTAAATTTTTTGATTTTCCATCCAGCATAGTCAGTGCGACATATACAAACACATTTTCACTAATGCTTGATAAGTATTTTGATAAGTGTACTTGGGCCTTTAGTTTTTTAATGATATTAATTGACAAAATTGGTGCAATTGTACATTCTACGTAGTATTTGATTTTCAAAAGTACATGGAAAATAATATTCATTTCCAGATAAAGATTTTGGCGTAATTTTCGACAACCGGCTGTGCTAAAGGCAGAATTTAATGAAGGAAAAAAAAAAAAAAAACTAGAGCTTAATTTAGGCCCAGCCTGCTGCAGTGATTTTTAGTCAACGATTTTAGTGTTGAAAAATTTTGTGGGAAAGTTGATATTAAGAATCGCTGTTCCAGCTTCTTTAATATCAGGAAACACTTTATAAAAATTTGTTTTTATTTTTGATTAAGTTAAAATAAACAAGTTTTTAAAATTTTAAAAGCTCCTTTGCCACTCTAAGCTTTCAAAACATTATAAGTCCATTTTTTTCTTATTTATTGTGAAATGATTTTGATAAAATAGGGGCCACGTAAATAAGTTGTGGTAAGGCACAATTAAAAATCGACTAAATTGATCGATTTTTTAACTAAGTTCACATGTAAATATCTCGCTGGTATTAGGATTTTGGCACGGTATCACTCTGCTTCTATGTAGTTATGCAATTTGTTTTCCATATCAAGCAATTAAATTTTTTTAATGCACATATCAACAAATGAATAATTTAGATTAATTTTCAACAAAATATACAGATAATTAAATAGATAAGCAGACAAATATTTGCAACACTTTTGCAATTTATTTTACTCCAAAAATCTTGTCTATTTACTTTTCTTAAAAAGCAAGATATACAGCAGCGCTTGAATGCCAAAATTACACCTTGTTCAATAGTTTATCTAGAAATCCATCATTAATTTACCTAATTTACGATAAAATGAGATACAAATGATTCATTATTAAAGCATAGCATTGATCCTTGAACCTATTACAAAATGCATTAATTAATAAAACTTACAATTACTTGACTAACTAACTAAACTAAAGTTTATTTAGAATAAATAGTAACGAACTAAGCAAAAGAGTATGAAAACTTCAAAATGAAAAACCACCATAATGATCTGTGAAAATACCACTAGTTTTCGATAAATTATAATGACTATTTAATAAATTAAGCTTCGCAATTTCAAATTATTTACTACAACCTACCGAAATAATACAAGCTAAGCCAGAGCTGCCAGATGAGGGAATATGTCTCCAAATAAGAGATTGGAGTATATTTTATGAAGAGATTTGTATGGGAAGGGATTGGAACTTTTAATACTCTTTAGCACTAGCCGTGCAGAGCAGGGCAGTGGAGTTGAGGTTTTTGTACTGGAGTCGAAGTCAAAATACCCACAAAAACTCGCGACTCCGATTCAAAAAATTTTTGGCATACAAAATTTAAAAATTGTGTAATATTTTCCAAAATAAAAATTCTTTGAAAGTAACAATGCAATATTTAAAATATCGATTTCAAATGTCTGTCCGTCTCTTGCAATCACACCAACTTTCGAAAGACACAAGAGAAAATAACACTTTTGGTGTCAAATTGTTTCTAGTTCTCCTGAGCAGATTGAAATCCACCATAAGCAGTTTAGAAGGAAAATAATTATGGACCCAAATGTGGGACCACCATAAAAAAAATTATATATCTCACTCTCGGAAAACTCTTTAATACGCCATCACCAAGTTCAGTTAAACTTTAACGTTCAGTTAACAACACGTTTGGACAGTTATAACTGAAATTGGTGAAACTGGCCGTTTAACTGTAAAGAACAATGCTTTTGTGTTGATATTTGGCCGTATTAAGTTTGAGAAGTTTAGAAATGATACTACCAAATTTGAACAAAGTACAACAACAAAGTATCAACATCATTTCAAAGAATGTCCGCAAAAGTTTTTTTCATATGAGGTTTGACAGCATTTCGCGTGAAATGTTAAACAGAGTGCCAGTCTTTACTGTATTGAAATTTGGTCTAATTTTGTTTTTTTTTTTTAATACTACAAATCATTCTATCGTATTTTGTAATCATCGGTTCGTAATTAACAGTAGACCCTAAAAAAATTAACTCACTCTTGAAAATAACTTTAAATTAACCGGATACAGTCTTAAAATTGGAAAAGGAAACATAAAAATAAAGGGTGATTTTATAGCTATTATCTTTTTGGCAACACTGGTTTAACAGCTGACGCACGTTTTATGTTTTGTTTCACAGTCAAACATCTTCAGTTTGGTCTATAATTTAACCATGAATCGTCTTACAAACGAACAACGCTTGCAAATTATTTAATTTTATTATCAAAATGCGTGCTCTGTTAAGAAAGTTCATCACGCGCTTCTTGTGTTCAGCGACGAAGCTAATTTTTGTCTCAATGGGTACGTTAATACGCAGAATTGTCGATTTTGGAGTGAAGATCAGCCAGAAATATTGCAAGAGCTACCAATCCAGAAAAAGTCACAGTTTGGTGCGGTTCAAAGATGATGCGAATCGTAAAGTAACTGTGAATGATGAGCGCTACCGTGAGATGATATCCAACTTTTTTTTGCCCAAAATGCAAGAGCTTGACGTGCATGACATGTGGTTTCAACAAGACGGTACCACTTGCCACACAGCACGCTTAACAATGGACTTATTGAGAGGCTAGTTCGAAGAACATTTTATTTCAAGTTCGGGACCGGTCAATTGGCCGCCTAGATCGTGCGACTTAACGCCTTCATGCTTATACCCACATGCCCGCTTCAATTGACGCATTGGAAGACAACATTGAAGCATTTATTCATTAGATACCGGCCGAAATGTTGGAAAGAGTATGCCAAAATTGGACTAAGCGGATGGACCATTTAAGCCGCAGTCACGGTCAGCATTTGCATGAAATAATCTTCAAACATTAAATTATATGGACCGTACTACCGATTCAAATAAAGATTTCATGAATTTTTCTTAATGTTGTGTGCTTTTTTTTAACTTTTCTATAGCTCTTAAAAAATCAACCATTAGTTTTTATTTTTTCGTCCAGAGCTGTCAGGGTAATACATTAAAAAAAATGTTATGTTTCGGTTATTTTTTATAAAATTGCGATCACTGTTCGGTACAAACTCTCAATTTTCTTAAATAATATTTTCCCAAAATATCATTATTTCTTGTAAAAATTTAAAAAACTTTAATTTCAAAAATTAAAAGTTGATAAACTATTTCTACAACTTTTAAGAAAAAGGGACAAAATTTTAAGATATGGAATTTTTTGCGATTTCAATCTTTAAATTGGGGATTTGAGTTAAACATTTTCTGGCAACACTTCACTTTACCGCCAAGCAATTTTAATGTATTCGTAATTGCGAACAGATAACAATAAATGAATTTAAGACAAAAAAAAAAAAAAGACAAAAAAATTAAGCAAAAAACCTTTAAAACTATATTCAAATCCAAATTCAAATCAAGCGCAAACAATAAAAGAAAAATACAAAATACTACTGACCTTCGACTCTGGTGTTGCAAACAATTGCTACCAAATGTTTCCGAAATTCAGTAAATTGTATAAACAGAACTTAAACAATTTACAGAAAAAAGCAAAAAAAAACTATTGTAAATTGCTCTACGTTGCAAGTTGCAAACAAAAGCAATGATCAACAACAATAAAAACTATTTTATATATTTTAACAAATTATAATAGAAAAAAAAATTTCATACAAAAATATTTGTATAATGCAATAAAACGGTTTTTATTTTATTGGTCTGAAAGACAGCAACAGAAATTTGTTTCCTAATCATTAAATGGAAATCAGTGGCGAATTTTAGAATCAATAATTTTGACTCATATGTAGAGTTCCTAATTCCAGCAGTCTCGGAAATGTTTACACAATCTCCTTTTTCCGGGAATTTTCGTAAAAGATATCAGTGCGCAACATTTTTAAAGTCATCAAGTGCAAACTTCTTCCCGTGTGGAATTTCTCGAGATACTTATCGAATCTAACAAAATCCTATTTAGATTTTGCTAGTTTAGCTGCCGTTCGGATTTTATGGCTTGATGAATATTTTGGCTTAATCTTGATTTATTCTTCTATTTTCTCATGGTTTTATCTCAAAAACCATTTGCAAATTTGTCTTCGGTACAATTGTAGCTGTAAAGTGGAAAACAATCTAACCCGAAAAAACTGTATCTAGCACCTCAAAATAGCTAAAATATCAAAATGTTTCTTCACCTTTTTTTTTGCTCATATCTGTCAAACTATGGAAGTTTCAGTTAAGTAATCTTCATTGTGGCAATTCATTGTGAATCACGTTGCTTAAGATTTCAGAGAAAACAAGTAAAAGTACTATCTTCGTCTGAGCTAAAAGTATTAAAAATCGTACCAAAACCTTAAGTCCGGAAGTATATTTGCATAAAGACCAAGTGAAATAATGAACCGATTTGACTCATTTTCAATACTACTTAATTATTAAAAATATCTGCACATATGGTATGGGTGCTATTATTTTAGAATATAAAAAATAGTTATTTGTCCATAACTCGATCAATAAATGCTAGTTCACTATCAGTATTTTAATAAGTTTACTAAAGGAGAAACTAAAATAAGGTTCAAAAACTATAAGGGGACTTCAAAAAGAGGTTTATGGGTAGGGTTCCCAACTTTTTTTTGTTGCAATTAAAGTACATTGATTATTAAAGGTTAAGAAAATAAAGTACACAGTATAAATATAAAGTACAATTAATTTCTTTTTATTGTTATATTAAAAAACGTTTTAAATTGCTTTTCGCAGGTTTTATCAATCAATTACACTGTGCTAGAATTTGACACTTTTTTTTAAACAATCCGGACAACTGGCGCTATAACCTAATTCGGGTACGCTGAATCGAATACCGGTTCAAAAACGGTTCAGTTTATTGAAATTACTAAAAAAAATTGAAAATCCGCAACAAAATTTCCTTTAAACGTTAAATTTTATTCTAACATGCGCAGTTGTTTTAGAAACATATATTTTTTTTTTGGCAACAAAAATAATTTTTCAGCAACATTTCGAAAATTTTTGTTTGTTAAACATATAAAAAGCAGACATAAAAAACAAAGCGTCAAACAAAACAAGCTATAAATGATTAAAATCTGTTAACCACTTTTGATTTTATTCACAAATGTCGAAAAATTTTAATTTATTTTAAAATTTCATAAAACGCAATATTTGGTTAAGTCTCGAGAAATTGTAAAGGACAAAAACTAATTGAGGTCGGTCACACATTATATCCCACTAGGGGCGACTCCTTGGCAGTTATGGGACGTTTTCCTCAATATATTTCTAGTCTGTATTCAACATTTTGTATGTGAGCCCCCTTAAGGAATGGAAATCTTGAAATTTTGTTTAAAATGTTAGTTTAACGAGTCACTTTTGTGCTCGCGATCTAAAAGGAGGCAGTAATTTGTAAGAGTTTTGCACTCGTGTTTTAAAAACAGGCAGTTATTGTACTCAAACAAAACAAACAAGTGAAATAGTTTTGTCAGATAATTTTTTCCCAAAAATCGTCCTGCCAACATAAAAAACATCAACAAATGGCCCTGACTAATAGTTGTTCTTAAGTTTTCTAAAAAAAAAAACTTGAACAATAAGTATTATAATTTTATGACTAATAAAACTCTGTAATAACTATACCTAGACTTAAGTTTATTATTTTTCATTTTCCAAAATAACATCATAAGATTTCTACTGTTTAAGACTGATGTTTTGTTGTAGAAGTTACAATTTTTTCTTAAATAAATAAATAAATAAATAATGTGCATGATCTGGCTTAAACAACTGTGCGAATACATGGAAATCATATGTGCCAAAACATATTGAACTTAAGAACAATTTTCGTTAAGTTTTATGCAACTATCATTTGCTTAAGCAAAGTGCGAAACTCATTGCACAATCCGTACGAAATCAGATTTGTTTTTGTTTTTTTAAATGCACTCGCTAATTTTTGACAGTAACTTTAGCTAGCTCATGCATATTATGGTTGGCCCTTAAATCTAATATAACCTGAATCTATTTTGAATTCTAGATCAATCTAATCATACGAAATAAAGTATTTTCGCGTACTTTATTATTCTAATAAAGTATAGAGTACAATTACTCGAAATAACGTACAATACTTTATTATAAAGTACGGTTGGCAAGCCTATTTATGGGTAAAAATTAAAGGCGGTCGGTCGTGGTTAATTCTCACATTTTAGCCATTTATGAGAAAATCTAGTTTGAAAAGCAAGCTAATCCGGACTATGTGTGATATAATTGTATAACAACGAAATCCCTTTCATATCTAGGGTCTTCGAAAAAACAATTTCAACATACATACGAACAAACAAACGTACGGACGGAAAGACGCAGATAGTTTAATTGACTCCGGTGGTCATAAGTATTTTTTATTTTAAATAATCGTTTTAGTTTATTCAGTTGGACAAATTCCAAATGCATTAATCTTTTTTAGACAGACAAAAGATCGAGTTACAACTTTTTTATACCCGGGTTTTTGAGATGTGGATTAAGTTTAAACTTAGTTTAACATAGCATGAAATTCGAGTTTTTCAGGCGCAATGTGACTTTTTTTTATTATTTCATTAAAGCCATGTAATTTAAGCAAAACTTAGCAGTTCCGTAAAAGTTTTGTATACATAATTGGTAATTGTGGCACAAATCTGTTTCCAGATTAACTAAACCTAGTTAACTAACTGATATCTAAAAAACCCAACGTAAGCCTATCGATGGCTCAACTGTGATGAAAGGTATATAATTGTAGCTAGAAATGAGAAACATTTAAGCCCATATTTTGAACTATTTGGTAAATATAAAATAAACTTATTACATATACGTTTTTTAACGACCCTTCACCCAGAAGCTTTTCACTTGTGTCGAAATTATGAATACTACTCTTTTGAAATGTTCAAAATTTTGTAATATTTAGAATGCCTTCTAATAATCTAATTAATGTCAACATAGAATTGATATAATTTTAAATTTTAGTAATTTTCTTGCTTTATGTTTAAATTTTAGAGAATCGTCACAAACTTTTTTCTTAAAAGGCTTATATTTCTGACCGACAACCTGGCAGGAAATACCATTTAATAAACCAAATCTTAAATTTAAGTCAAAGAATTTGCAGAGAAATTCCCGAAATTTCCCTTCTTAAAATTTCCGTGCATTAAAAAATATTTTTCCCGGTAATGCCCTGGAAATTTTTTCGATTACGAACCCTAATAAGCTTTCAAAATATTATTGCGAATGTGAGATTTGTCGTTACTAATGTGGTGTATGAATATATAATTTAAAATTTTGTACATGATTTAATTTTAATACACCACATTACACTATTTATTTATATGGTACATTCGTATGTATTTTTAAGGGTCATAGATCATTTGAAAATTATATCATACATGTAATAAAAATATTTAAAAAGTTTTAAAATTATTTTTGGTTTGTAAATAGAAAAGAATGATCGTTCATTTAAATTTGTAATTACTTTGAAAATGTTGAATAATAGAATGAGATTTTCAAACTAAGACTGTAACTAATAAAGAATTTAGCTTAAAGACGGAAATATGTATGCCAATCCGAGTCAATTAATTTCTAAAAATCGAAAATTGGATCATTATAACCGCTATTAGCACGCAGTCAAAATACAATCATAGAACTTGTTTGGTCCATTATGATATATATATTTTTTTTTTAATTGTAATACGAAAATTCGTTTTAAGTTTTAAATAATGTAAATCAAAGACTAAATAACAACAACATCTCTTATATTTACGTTCCCGCATGGGTGCGACTCTAGAACATTATCTTCACGGAGATAAAACTCAACACTAATATCTTTCAGAACTCTATCACAAAATGTTGCATTCGTAATAAATCGCACTCCAAAACATCATTCACAAAAAAAAAAAAAAAAAAAACTCACAAAACTGATTGTTTCAGTATGATAAGAGTAGGTAATCAAAATGTGAAACCATAGCCCCAAAAAATGTATAATCTTGTTACAAAAATAAATATTAATAGTCGCGGAATGTACATATATAAGATTTTGCACAAATTCATTCTTTATGAATAGAAATCATACCCCTAAACTTCGTTCAAAGCGCTCCATAATTTGCCAAAAGCCCACTCTCGGAAAACACTTTAGCCGGCGTAAAACCGTAACAAATAATGCTGTTGTAATAAAATTTGGTCTGTGGCAGTTTTTTTTTATACTCGAAACCACACTAGTAAATTTCGAGAATATTGGTCCATAATTTTCCATAGGCCCCATATGAAGCCCTCTAGTATACTAAACGGTTTTCCGCGAGTATACGCATAAAACCGTAACGAATAATGTTATTGTAATAATATTTGGTCTGTCACAGTTTTATATGACTAGAAATTATACTTACAAATTTCGTTAAGATCGGCTGATAATTTACCAAAGGTCCCATGAAGAGTCCACTCATCAAATATTCAAACTTAATGGCGGGGAGTATCAAAGATTCGGCATAACCGAGTAACGCACTCTGACTTTTTTTATTTTTCGTTATCTTAATTTGCTTAGGAAGTATAAAGTACTTCATAATGGGACAGGCCCGATTATATTTGCACTACCATGCCATCCAATTGAAATATGGGATCGATTCGACACGAATTTTACTTCAAGAAAAATCTTTATATATAAACTACATATGCAATATTACGAGTACAGTATTCCCGATTATTCTGACATTTTAGATCCTGGAGTTTTTTGTATTTGAAGCTACATGAAATCATATAACGATTTGGTTTTGTGTGAATTCCAAATCAGTTGTCTAGAAAAAATTATTCAGTTATAAATAACCTGAAGATATTTTGATTGTTTTTAATTTTAAGCTCCAGGTCTTTTTTTATATAAAAAATATTAATTTATTTAATTATTATTTCGATATTTCGCTAACCTTTGGTAAGCATCCTCAAGGCCATTATTACAACTTGAAGTTAGCTAAAGTTAAGATTAAATTGACAGATAATAATGTGTTATCTGTCAAAAAGCGTCTGTTAACTGTCGGATAACAGCTAACGCCAAGTTATAATAATGGCCCTCAGGAAATTAAATTACAAAAAAAATTTATTTTTGTTTGTGTTATTAAAAATATTGTTAATTTAATTTCCTGAGGATGCTAACCAAAGGTTAGCGAAATATCGAAATAATAATTAAATAAATTAATATTTTTTATATAAAAAAAGACCTGGAGCTTAAAATTAAAAACAATAAAAATATTTTTGAAAAAGGTCAATTAAAACTGAATTATAACCTGAAGATATTTTTACAGAAGCTTGGCAAAATAGTAGAGTATAAAAGGCTGGTTATCAGTTTATATGGTTATTTAGTTATATTAACAAGGTCCAAATACATTAATTTTTTTTTGTTATATATATTTTGTTACTGTTAATAAAACTATATAACCATATAACCTGATAATCCGATAATCCCTATTAATTTCGAAATACCAGAGGGTATTGTCGCGTCATAACTTTTTTGTCCAAGATTGCATTTGTATTGGAAGTAGGTAAAAAAGTGGACTAGTATAATCCCTAGATCCGTTCTTGTATTTTAAATAGACTAAAGTTTAGACTAATAAACATCGCTTTATTGTTCTTTTATGTGACTGATATGTCCAGGGCTGCCAGATAAATTTTTGAGAGAATCGTCAATTTCCTGAGAAAAAATAAAAATCGTCTTTCTCGTTTCGAAAAATCGTCAAAAAATATCGGAAAACTTAAAATTTAGTCGTGTTAGAGATACTGGGAGTCTCATGAAGAGCGTCTTTGATCGTCGATGAC
Organism: Pollenia angustigena; assembly: GCA_930367215.1. Lineage (NCBI taxonomy): Eukaryota > Metazoa > Arthropoda > Insecta > Diptera > Polleniidae > Pollenia > Pollenia angustigena. Next base: position 177,148,828 of record OV884057.1, on the reverse strand, counting down.
CGCATTTTTTAATCGTAGAAGATTCCTTAAACGGGAAAAACTGTAACTCGACTGGGATTCTTCCATAGCACAGCGAAAAACGCTTCTTCAATCGTTGTGGGAATCGTTAAAGACGTGGGAAAAGACTATCTAATGAGGCTTTCATGCCAAGAATCGTATGACACTCATGTAGATATTATCGTTCAACTCGTAAAATGTTCGCCGTTTAATTGTTGAAAATATGATTTATACAGAGAGTCGTAAAAGGTTCATTCGATGATGGTTTGACGAGAGATATACAAAATGTAACATTGTTTTTGTTTTGTACATCCAGGGATGGTTACTGTTCGTCGAGCCGAAAAAGCTTATTTACTTTTTATAATATAACTTTTTCACGAGTGCTCAAATAATGCCCTTTTTGTCAGTGATGCCAACTTTTTGAGAGCAAAAAGCACTTTAAAATTTAAAAAAGCACTATTTTGAACAAAAAAAAGCGTAAAAAAGCACTAAGCCATTTTTTAAATTTAATTAAACACAAAACAAGTTGCATTCGGCTGTGCCGAAAATTATATACCACCAAAATTTAAAAAAGGCGATGGCGTTGAGGGGTGACCATTTTCATTTAAAATTATATATACAGGTATGTATGTGATTTCAAAATGACCGTTTTTAAAAGGTTGATGAATTTCGAACGATTTTAAAATCTATTTCTGAATCTGGCCTGTTGCAATTACCGAAAATTTTCAGTGACCGACCATTCTTTATAAAACTTAATGACAGCCCAAATTTTAATAAAAAAAATATGTTGTCAACGCTTAAAAGTAAACGTTTTGTAAAATTTCCAAATTGCTAGGAAGCCTAGCTCTAACCTCGTAAATAAAGTTTTTGGTAAACCGAATGCAACTTTCTTTTATCACTTTTTTTTATCATTTGAAACCTTAAGATCTTTATATGCCTTCCCAAAATTGTACCCCAAATAGAAAATCTCATCTTAATCATCCTGAATATAATCGAGGTTTTAAAAAATGGTACAAAAAAAAAATAAATATTGTAAACAGCACTTAAAAGCACTGTGAGAAATTGTGAAAAGCACTATAAATACCCGCTTTTCAAAAACGGGTGTTTAACAAAATTTCGGGTATTGCATAAGCAAAAAAGCACCAAAAAATACCCGAAAGGCACCAAAATGGCAACGCTGCTTTTTGTCAACATCGTTAGCTGATGCCGAAAGCTTGTAGTGAGTGAAAGTATGCTGGATCTGCATTTTTTGAAATTCAGAGGTGTGTATTCGTCGCAACGACGAAGAGTAACCTTAGTGTAAGTTTTTGTGTCTATTCTTAGGAATTTTAAATATGTATTACTTTTGTCAACCGGTACGACATATATACTCACGATATGTTCATTAAAGGTAGAAACCCAAAAAACCGACGACAGTATCTTAAAAATCCTCATAAATCCGTCGAAAATGTTGTCAAAGGACCAAAATTTAATATATGCAAGAAAAGCATCTGATTGAAAACAAATGTTTGCTTATTTTTTAATTTAAAAATCGTTCCCCTAGAATTTAATTTTTAAAAAGTTCGTCGATTCGATGAAGAGACCCCTTAATGTACTAAAATGAAGAGTAATTTTCTAGGGTTAAAGATTATCTTAAGACTTGCATATTACAACTGTACCTAAACAAAAGCAGCACGCGTTTTCTAGTTTATGAATAGAGCGGCCTAAACGATTTGCAATTGGAAAAACCGATTTTGACAGCACGTTTAAAAGTGAAGTTTGCTTTTATTGTTAACTAATAATGGCAATTTAGATATTTTTTGGTCAATCTAGCGTTTTTATTAAAATTTGTGGGTTTTATTTAACAAGACAGCTATCACTATTGTTCGTGACACAACGTTCACGCTCTTGCTTAGTTATGGCATATCAGCGTAAAAGCTAAGCGAAAGAAAACGTTATGCCTTCCACTCTTGCTAAGGTACGGCTGTTTAACATTCAAATGTTTTATTCAGACTTTGGAGACTGAAAAAATCGTCACTTTTTAGAAAAAAATCAGCAAATCGGCACTTTGCTAATTTCGGAACAAAAAATCATCAAAATGACGATAAATCGTCAAATCTGGCAGCCCTGGATACGTCCCAAAACCTTAATCCCAAGCGAACATTTGTATGGGAGTCTTATTTAAATTACAAAACCACTAACATTTTTTGAGCGAAATTTTATCTACGTGGCCTTTATTTCGAGAGTTTCAGCCGGAGAGGAGATTTGTGGATGACTTAAATCAAACAACTAGGGCCATTATTTCAACTTGCCGATAGTTAAAGGTATGATTTTGTACCACGCATAAAGTGTTTTTACTATTAAAACATTGCTTAAAGCTAAGGCGAGCAATATGTTCAAGTTCATCCTACCGGGCGGGTTAAAGTTAAGTTGAAATAATAAATAACTTATTATATGTACGTCCGACAAAATCCTATCTCTTATATCCTTTTCACACTTGTCAACATTTAACATCTAACATTAATTTTCAAAGACGTTCAAATTTTCCCATAAGAAATACATAGAGCTAAAAATCAAAATTTTTCAACAAAATGTTTGTATCTCCTTGTATTCAATACATTAATTTCTAAAGTTTTTCCTTTTTTCAAGACTTATTTTGCTTAATTTTTTTTTTATGTTCGGCCTTATTATGAGTGTCGTTTTTTTATTACGACAAGTGTCGTAGTCGTTGTCGTTTTTAGTTTTGTTAGGTATCATCTAAAATTTACGACACGACACTTTTGTAACAGAGTGCAAAATAACAGACTGTTTCATAATTCGCCCGATTTTAAATATTTATGAACCACCTGGTTATGAAAACTTTTAAAAACAGCTGTTCGGCGGGATAAAAAAGATTTGTTTAAATACAAAAAAAATATAAAAGAAATTTATTTTGAAAAAATACAAAAGAAAAAACAGTAGAATTTTACAAAAACAAAATGTTAAGTGTTGCTGCATTTTCCTCTTTTGAAGATGAAGATGAATATACCACTACCGAGATGAATGCTATTCGGCGACAATTACGGCAACAGTCCAATATATTTTCCGTGCCAAATTCCAAGTACATATGTAAAAAAAAGGAAATAAAATAGAAATGCTTCACTTCTGTGTACAATGCTGTTTGGACTTCCAATTGCACTTCAAGAAGATCATCTTATAATTTTTTCTAAGTTGGGGTCTTCGTTGTTGATGTCGTTAAACGTGGTTCTCCAAGAATATCAATATTTTGTGCTGATTTAGTAGGAGTTTTTTTTGTTGGCTGTGAGGAACGTACTTCTTCAATAACATCATTATTTTGTATGGGTGTCTTTGATAGAGTTTTTTTTTGTTGAACATAAGGCGCGTACTTCTTAAGGAACATAATTGTGTTGTTTGGGCTTTGTGGATTGATTTGAGCAGACTGCACCATTTTCATTTTGACTAATTCGGTGGATACCAAATGCAACACCACCAGGGTTCACAATTGAATTCATTTGTAACAAATTGGAGGCAGCTTCTTCTGTTGGGGATAGCTCGTATTGTTTGAACGAACCACCCCCGGTTGCACGACATTCGGCTTTATTGTGAACTAACTTTTTTCTTATTTTAAATAGTCTGCCCAAACCTTCATGCATTCTTCCTCATTGCGTGTTGGTGGTCCTAAAATGTTCAGCTCTTTACCAATTTTGTTCTACTCCTCCTTAACGTTTGTATTATTTATGCCACTACTAAATCCTTTGGCCAAGCACGGATTTTTCTTCAACAGTGACACCATTCGACTAAATTGCTTGATGTTTGTAATTTTAGCTTTAAAAATTATTAAATCGTAAATAAAAATTTTAAATTTATCCTTACTAAATAGTTTTTAAGCGTTATAATACTTAATTTTTAGTTATATCCATTTTAATAATTTTTTTTTGATTATTTTTTCTTACGGTCGTTAACAAAAACTTTAACGACAATTTTTGCAATTTTTGACAATTAAATACGACACCCATGGTACCGAAATTTGTAATAGAATTGAAAATAGTGTTGTATTTTTGTCGTTTTTCGACATTCATAATACGGATTAAAAAAAGCCTTTTGAATGACACGACAGCGACACTCATAATAAGGCCGTTTATTTAACGAAATTAGTTCTTAATACATTTTGGTGGTTTCTTTTAAAATTTTGGAACTTTTGTAGAAAAAAGTATTTAAAAATTATAAAGTTTTTTTCCGAAATGGTGAAATTTTTTATTTATAGTAGATTTTAGATGTTTCAAGTATGAATGCGTATTTCGATTTTGTGATTAACAATCCATAATTAACAATAGGTCCATCCCTGAAATATTCGAACACTCTGTGGAGGAATTTTACCAAATTTCAATACGGTAACAACATTTTTGTCTAGCAATTTATTTCATCATCACGGAATATAGCAGGGCGGCTTTCCTTCCGAATTCTTAAATCGTGTTAAGTTTCATTGCCATTTCGTTAAAGTTGTGAGAGAGTAATTATATTTGTATTACCTGCAAAATCCAAATCTGCTAATCTGCCCTGGGACAAAATGCAGCCTTATCGTACAGCATCACAAACAGTTGTCCTTTATGTAAGACTCCACAACAAGCAGCATTGTAGAGTTCTTTGATGAGTTCAATTAATTAATAATTAATGGCGGCTCTATAAAATATTATTCACTGTCATTCATATCAATTAATATGTATCTAAAGTTTAGATTAAACTTATCTTAAAATTGTTTTTAACAGATATTTTAATAGAAACATAATATACTCAAATCACTGCTAAAATTTCATATTGCTAACAAGCAAATATTTCAACTAAATATATTCCATAATTGACCTAACAATATCATTGTCATACATATTTTGGTTTATGTTTTCAATAGCCATGTTATTGGCAACTAATTTGTTAAACAATTACTAAAACATTGTTAATATTATTAAATTATAATGGTCAATATCAAAAGCATTTACTAATATTTATTTGCAACAATTCTTTATCAAAGGTTAAAGGTTTTTCGCCTTAGAAATTTTTTAAAAATTTAACAACTAAAAATATTAAAAAAAACAAGTAGAAACTGGGCAAAAATACAACACAAAAAATGAATTGCAAACTAAAACGATTAACTAGTCTCAGTCTGTTCCTATCAAGGTTGAACTAGTTATATTTTCATAAAAATTGGGTGTAGTTGGCACATATAAATAAATTTGTGTATTTTTTTTTTGCCAATAATATTTTCTTTCGAACAAATTTTCATAGACTTTATAAAGCGGCCAACACCTTTTTTCATAGATAATATTGCTGATATTTAGTGGCTACTACTAAGAAATTCTTGTTTTAACCGCTTGACTGGTTGGCTGGCTGGCTGGCTGGCTGGCTAATAAACGGAGTCATTTGCTGTCTGGCTATTTGGATTGTTGGCCAAGTACTGTATAAGATCTTTTCATACCATAAGTGGGTGGGTGTTTAAATTTTACACCAGCTTAAATAATATAAAAAAATATATACTTATTCGTATATTACACCAAGATTGTGTTACTTTTTTTATATTATTTTTTAGTTTCTCTTTAACACGTTTCCCTAATTCTGTTGTGGTTTTGTTGTATTTTTTTTGTTTCTATCTAACGTGATAATAAAGTGCAAATAATAGACATAAACTCTTAATATGTCTGTCCATATACATCGTATACACAAACATTTAGTTACTAGAAACATTTTTATGTATTAAAAGTAGTATTAGTCGCCAATTGCCAGGATTTAAAGGAATAAGGTGCATTTCAGTCCTTGCATACATAGCAAAATCAACGACCGACTAAAATTTTCATTAAATAAATATCCAAATTCAGTCTCTAAAGGTATGCTCAGACCTAAAGAATATTTGACGAAAAATTTAAAAACAAATCATGACCAGTAAATTGATCAAACTTTATTAACTTTAACTTTATTTAATTTGTAAAAAGATAATTGCATAATGAATTTGAAAATCTGTTAAATGATGTTTGTCTTGCAAACGTATTTCACAAGTAAACAATTTTTTCAATAAAACTAGTGGTTACGTGTAGGATGGCAAATATTTGATAGGTGTGAACATAGCCTAAGTTTCCCTTAAACAAATTCATGATTTTCAAAAGAAGGCGGCGGCGCACAGTGCTTTGGCCCATAGACATAAATAAAAAAAAAAAAAACAAGTCTTATATTGTACTTAAAAATGTACAGATCGATAGATAACAAAATAATTAAAATGAATTTTGAAGAATTTTTAAGATTTAACTGTTTTTGGCGGCACTAGAGGTAGCCAAAGTTTGAGAATTTATAGTAAAAATGCCCAAACAACTACTAGAGTTCTACATGCTTTAGTAATACTGTTGTAAAACTGTTGTTTTTTAAAGCACGAGATTGAAATTTTTTTCTGTAGTAGTTTACTATATTTAGAACTAACTGTAAAAAATTTTTATTGAATTATTTTCTCATAAGTGTTTTTTTATTGGTTTGAAATATGCTTATTATTTACTTAAGCTCTAAAAATTTTCTAACTTTGATGGAATATTAAAAAAAAAAGAAAACTACCGTCTATGGGTTTTTTCTGATTTCGAATATTTAAACTGTTTTCTAATAACTCCAGGAAAAACATTTGAAAAAATTTTACCACAACTTGAAAAAAAAATTTTTTTAAATGGCCATAGTTTTCAGGAGTTTAAAAGACAATTGACTACAAATACTGTAAAATATTAATTCAAACTTATACCGTTCAATAAAAAACAACAAAAATCAAAATATGTATAAAAAATTTTTTGTGTTTGCCTGCATTTTACGGCATAAGAGGGCGCTGAAATCACAAATGCCCTTGGTTTTTTATTGTTTCAAGGAAATAATTGTAAAAAATTCATTTTCTGGCTTACGAGATTCAAATTTTTTAGGGGAATTATGCTCCTATACATATTTTTTAATGGTTTGCAAAAAAAATTTAGAACTAACTGTAAAAAAATTTTATTGAATTATTTTCTCATAAGTGTTTTTTTATTGGTTTGAAAAATGCTTATTATTTACTTAAGCTCTAAAAATTTTCTAACTTTGATGGAATATTAAAAAAAAAGAAAAATATCGTCTATGGGTTTTTTTCTGATTTCGAATATTTAAACTGCTTTCTTATAACTACAAGAAAAAAAATTTAAAAAATTTTACCACAACTTGAAAAAAAATTTAATAAAAAAAAATGATATTTTCGTGATTTTTGCTCAAATTTTCATAGATTGAATTAGTTAAAAAAAATAAACTAGGAACATAATAAAAAATAGTAGGTATTAAAGTGGTTTTATGTAATTATAATGAAACGTAACTAATAACTAAAATAAATTTCAGGGTGCTTGTCTGAAGAAGCATTGGAAGCCAACCACAAAATCGTTGTAGAAAAACCAGACTGTCCCACGACGACACTCATAAAGATTTAATGACTCATTTAATACTTTCCTTAGATCCGTTGTTATCTTCAAAAAGGAATCCAAAGACTAAAAAAAATATATTTTTTGAAGAAATTGAGAAATATATACTGAGAGAAAATGTTGATGAACCAGCTAGATATGACGAAACAAATGTTTCGTTGAGCGGCAATATTTTTTTGGAAGAATCCAGTACTGAAGATGATTTATTGAAATTAAAAAAATGACCATATGTATGTAAATGTAATAAATAAATTAGTTTAAAGAAAATTAATTAGGAATATAATAACAAATAATTCCAAATAATTCGTTACATCGGCTCAGAATCACTTTCTGAGTCGATCTAAAGATGTCCGTCCGGCCAGCTGGCTGTCAATGCAACCTTGTGCATACAGATCACAAATTCGGAGACAATTTGATGAAAATTGTCACAGAGGCTCTGACTGGTACAAGGACCAAGCCTATGAAAATGGAACGAATCGGTCCATTATTTTACAAAAACCATCTTATTACATCGGCAAGATTAAATTTGGTCCAAACCAAACTAATTTTATTGCAATCAAAATCAGCTTATCAACTTTTATTGGAATCTTTCTATATATGAGCATAGCTCCCATACAAATCATTCTCCCTAAAATAGCTTTTAATGCCAGCTTCCTTAAAAATATTAGTATTTACATATAAATTGGCGACAATGACTTTTACTATAGCTACTATAGTACTGTCACTTTTGGGGTAAATAGCCACGAAAAAACTACAGGGTACTTAAAAAAAATAATTTTTTGCTTCGAAAATGTCGAGTTTTGTGCCAACAAAGCCAACAAAGGTTTGCTCTACTTCTTTAATTCAAATCAATTGTAAAGCTAGGTGGGGTGTCATAAAGCCATAGGACATAAAGCCATATGGCGTCAAGTCCCATTCCATTGAGACATAAGGGCATGTGCCATTAAGTCTCAATATAATGGGACTTAACGTCATAAATTTTTTCCGAAAAATGAGACACAGAGCCATATTTTTGATAATGCTTGTATATCACCATATTTCATGTAAAAGAATGCATTGTTGTTTCATGTCGCCCTGTTTTATGTCAAAAATGGCGGTATGAACTTAGTCCCCAATGAACTAACTCCCCAAACTTAAAATGAACTAAGCCCCTAAATTTGGGGACGTCGTACATTTATGGAAAAAAACCGAAAAATCTTCGCTAACTAAAGCTTCTCTGCATAGCCGGAATTCGGCCGGACGTAAGGATTTTCTCCTCAATGGTATAACAAAGACGGGCTTCGCTAGCTAAAGCTTTTCTGCATTGCAGGCCTTCGGCCAGGCGCAAGGATTTTCTCCTCTATGGTATACCAAACACCGGCTTCGCTAACAACAGCTTCTCTGCGTAAACGGACTTCGTTCTAAAATCGGGACAGATTTTAGAAGCTTTACTTAGCGAAATCGGTACTTGTTATACCATAAAGGAGAAAATTCTTGCGCCCAAAGGCCGGCTATACAGAGAAGCTTTAGTAAGCGAAGCCGGTGTTTGTTATACCATGAAGGAGAAAATCTATACAGAGAAGCTTTAGTTAGCGAAGCCAGTCCTTGTTATACCATATAAGCATTTGTAACGCAAAACATCAAATGGGACATAAAACTATAATGGCCTTATGTCCCATTCCACTAAAATTGATATGAGACTTAAGGCCGTATCAAAATTATGGCTTTATGTCCGTTTGAATTGAGACATAAAGCCATTATGGCTTTATGTCCTACGGCTTCATGGCACCCCACCGTAAAGCTAAAGCACACGTTCGAAGATAATTAATTAAAGGTAGTATTACTGCAGGAAAGTTTTTGTCAAACCAAAACGAACTTGGAAGTCAATAAAGGGTGCGTTCGTAAATGCATCACTGCGCTGCATCAGAAAAGCAAACTTTTTTTAATGGCGATAAAAGAATAATCATAATTTCTTTTATTGTGTGACTATTATTTTTGTGGAGTATTTCACAATTTTTTGGTCCATATTTACTTCACTGATAAATATATAACCATTTGAAATCACTGATGCAGCGCAGTGATGCATTTACGAACGCACCCAAAGTTACCATTTCGAAACGTTTTCGAACAGTGAGATTGAAAAAAGCTTGGGCATCATATGAGTTAATAACGAGAGATATTGAAAGACAATTTTGCATGTACGAAATGCTGTTTAAGAGCCATAAAAATAATTCAATTTTGTATCGAATCATTACTGGCGAGGATGATGACACTAAATTGCAGGAAACCATATGTAAAACTTGGCCATCAAGCCAAATTAATGTGAAAATCCAAGGTTATGCCCTGAATTTTGTGCGACTAAAAGGAACTTATTTATTATAAGTTGCTGAATTAATTTGGCGGTATGAACTAAGTCCCCAATGAACTAACTCCCCAAACCCAAAATGAACTAAGTCCCCAAACGACTGTATGTGAAAAAACAACAGCGATATTTGGGGACTTCGTTCTCGTTTTTAGGAGCATCGTTCATTTTATTTTTTGGGGAGTTACTATATATGAACGGAGTCCTCAAAAAGTAGTAATAAACTAAACCCCTAAATTTATTTTTGGGGGATTAGTTCATTTCTTAAATGTTTTTAAATTTAGCAATGAGAAATAATTGTACTGCAAGGGACCGTTATAAACAAAAAGTAATTGTACTCAACTTCTATTGAGTGAAACGCGGTAGCGCGTCAGGCGGGTGATCGTGGGGCGTGCGGCGAGCCCGTCACAACATGTTTACAAATTCCAAAGCATAGCCGGCCTTCGGCATTGAGCAAGGATTTTCTCCTATATGGTGTTACATAGACCGGCTTCGCTAACTAAAGCTTCTCTGTGTAGCCGGCCTTCGGCCGGGCGCAAGGATTTTCTCCTTTATGGTATAACAAGTTACGATGTCGCTAAGTAAAGCTTCTAAAATCTGCTTTGTTTCCGAACGAAGGCCGAATACGCAGAGAAGCTTTTGTTAGCGAAGCCGGTGTTTGTTATACCATAGAGCAGAAAATCCTTGCGCCCGGCCGATGGCCGTCTATGTAGAAAAGCTTTGGTTAGCGAAGCCGGTCTTTTCTTTTTCGTTATATTTTTAATATATACACCCAGAGAAAAAATAACAAATCAATTTCTATATTTTTTTAATTAATCACTTTCATTAGAGGACTTTTTTCACTCTTGTGGAAATTTGGTGATATTGGGGTCTTAGTTCATTCCTGTTTAGGGACTTGGTTCCCTGTTCCCTGTTGTACGAAATGCTGTTTAAGAGCCATAAAAATAATTCAATTTTGTATCGAATCATTACTGGCGAGGATGATGACACTAAATTGCAGGAAACCATATGTAAAACTTGGCCATCAAGCCAAATTAATGTGAAAATCCAAGGTTATGCCCTGAATTTTGTGCGACTAAAAGGAACTTATTTATTATAAGTTGCTGAATTAATTTGGCGGTATGAACTAAGTCCCCAATGAACTAACTCCCCAAACCCAAAATGAACTAAGTCCCCAAACGACTGTATGTGAAAAAACAACAGCGATATTTGGGGACTTCGTTCTCGTTTTTAGGAGCATCGTTCATTTCATTTTTTGGGGAGTTACTATATATGAACGGAGTCCTCAAAAAGTAGTAATAAACTAAACCCCTAAATTTATTTTTGGGGGATTAGTTCATTTCTTAAATGTTTTTAAATTTAGCAATGAGAAATAATTGTACTGCAAGGGACCGTTATAAACAAAAAGTAATTGTACTCAACTTCTATTGAGTGAAACGCGGTAGCGCGTCAGGCGGGTGATCGTGGGGCGTGCGGCGAGCCCGTCACAACATGTTTACAAATTCCAAAGCATAGCCGGCCTTCGGCATTGAGCAAGGATTTTCTCCTATATGGTGTTACATAGACCGGCTTCGCTAACTAAAGCTTCTCTGTGTAGCCGGCCTTCGGCCGGGCGCAAGGATTTTCTCCTTTATGGTATAACAAGTTACGATGTCGCTAAGTAAAGCTTCTAAAATCTGCTTTGTTTCCGAACGAAGGCCGAATACGCAGAGAAGCTTTTGTTAGCGAAGCCGGTGTTTGTTATACCATAGAGCAGAAAATCCTTGCGCCCGGCCGATGGCCGTCTATGTAGAAAAGCTTTGGTTAGCGAAGCCGGTCTTTTCTTTTTCGTTATATTTTTAATATATACACCCAGAGAAAAAATAACAAATCAATTTCTATATTTTTTTAATTAATCACTTTCATTAGAGGACTTTTTTCACTCTTGTGGAAATTTGGTGATATTGGGGTCTTAGTTCATTCCTGTTTAGGGACTTGGTTCCCTGTTTGGGGGCTTAGTGTTATTCAGTGTTTTATCCATAAATGAACGACGTCCCCAAATTTAGGGGCTTAGTTCATTTTGGGCTTGGGGATTTAGTTCATTGGGGACTTAGTTCATACTGCCAATCAATTTATATTAAACTATTGTTTCAGAATAAATACTGAAAATTGGCTAAGAACAATGCATTTTGTAGTTACACACCCACGGCATATATTAACGTACACTAATATTTTAGAATAATCATGTAGGAATTATTTGTATTTTTTTAAACGAACATTGACGTGAGATTGAGAGATTTTTGGCAGCATTTCGTATATGCAGTAATGCCAACTATATTTTACAAAAATGGCTAAATTTAAAGTAAAAAACGGCTAAACAAATTTTGTTTAACAAAAACATACAAAATGTATTTATTTATTATACAGAAATTGCACATAAGAGATTATTTTGTTTGGATTAATACATTTTTAGTAACAATAAAAAAACAAAAGAAAAATCTTTGCATACAGAACAACTCAAATTATAGATAAAATTGCTATAATTCATTATAAACGTCATTTGCGTTAACTAATTAAAAAAAAAAATCACCTCCACAACACAATTATGGCGGCATTTATAAAATTTTTTGGTCTTAAAGTTTTAAAAACTTGAAGGAAATGGGAACAAACAAAAATTACTGAAAAATTGGCTAATAGTCAAAATAACTTTTTAATGACTAAACGAGATGCAAACTGGCTAAATTAGCAACACTGTCTATATGGGATAAACAGACTAATATATTAGCCAATTCGAAATCGTTCTGAGAGTTTTAATTAATTTTATCTTAAAGCCTAATAAGAGGAAGGAAGATTACATATACGAGTTAAAACACTTTAAACCATCACGAAAAATGGCATTTTCGGCATCATCACCTCCGATTTCAATGAAATTCAACACAAATGTTGTATGTTATTGGACTTTAACAAAACATACATTTTCAGACCCCAGATTCTTTCGGTTTCCGAAATATGACATCATAAAATATGTGACAAATGTTAACAAATCACAAAAGTCTACTTTCAAAAGGGAATAGGACTTAAACTATGCAAGATAATTTAGTTTTTTTGATATGGTTGTAAAGGTGAAAGTGCACCCTTTAAAATGATATGCAAAACATACTTAGGATCACGTTCTGGTCTATAACTCTGACACCAATCGAGTCTCTACCTTTAAATTTTCTGCAATTGTAGAAGGGGGTATAATACTTGACATATATTTTTTTAAGAATTTTAAAAAATATACTTTTCCAGATATGAACCTTTGAGCTCAAGACCCCAAAAATTACCTTTGACCTTTTCTTAAAAAAACACAATATGCATATCATTTCACCTTTACAACCATATCAAAAAAAAAAACTAAATTATCTTGCATAGTTTAAAAGTTCTATCCCCTTTTGTAAGGGGACTTTTGTGATTTGTTAACATTTTTCACATCTTTTATGACGTCATATTTCGGAAGCCGAAAGAATCTGGGGTCTGAAAATGTATGTTTTGTTAAAGTTCAATAACATACAACATTTGTGTTGAAGTTCATTGAAATCGGAGGTGATCATGCCGAACGACATCATGGCTTGATATGTTTTCACTCAAAAATGTTTGTACGGAAGTTTATAATGTATAAAAATATTGTAATTAAAGCATATGGATGGATCTATTTAGAATTACTTTTTAATAAAACCTAACGATGACCTGGATGGCTGTCTAAATATGTCGAAATTGGTTTATAATTTAATCTAGCCGCCATATTTTCCCGGAAAGGAACTACAATTACGAGTACTAAACCATTTAATTTTGTAACTTTTAAAATCAAAGTCAGTCCAAAAAGAATAATAAAATTGACCTAAAAATTCGATGAAAATCTGTTGAAAATGCAAAAATCATACTAAGATTTTGCGAAATTGGAAATTTAAATATTCCGTATAGCACATTAGTCGCAAACAGGAGATTAATAGTTCCAGATCCAGAGAATATTTTAAGTTTATATTAACTCCATCATTCAAAACCATCAGTAAAACAAAAACTTGACCAAAAGTATTTTTATAATTTTAAGTCGACGAGTTCAGCAGACAATTATTTCGTACGTCGCGCAGAGGGATGGCTTCATATATTTTTGTGGTCCTAGATTATCGAAAGTTGTTACCGAGCATTGCGTGACTAAATTTAGAAAAAATTCAATTACATAAAAAACAGTCACGCCCACCGCCCATTTACAAATAACAACAAAATGAGTCAGAAATTATCAAAAATTTTATTCTTCAATTTTATTCTAGTTGTTAAGCGGCTCAGACACTTGCAATAAATTTGTTAAATTTTACGATTTGTACAATTATATCGCCAATGTTTATGTGATATTCGAAGGTGGCACATTATATTCGAAGCAATCAAAAGACTTTTGATTTTTATTGCACAACGAAAAGAAAGTTAAATGTGTTGGCAACATTGTACAATGCTGTTTATGTTATTCCTTTAGACTATGTTCACCTTTTTATTGAATGAATGAAACCATTGTGCGACTTATTGCATAAAATAGGACAAAATGGAAATAATATGGCGAATATCATATATAATAATATTGCAAGTGTATGGGCCGCTTTATACGGATCCGATGATGCAAAAAAACAATGCAACATATCAGAATATGTTGAAGTTGGCGACACGAAATAACTCCCGATGAAATAACGCCCAATTAGAAAAATGAAATAAACCCCAGTGAAAGAAACCCCAATAAAATGAAGTAACATCCAAGCAAAAAAATGATGAAGAAATGCCCAATTTTCACGAAATAATCCCCAATTTAAAAATAAAAAAAATTTTGCTAATTGGGTCTTATTTCATAATGAAATAAAACCCAAGAAAATAATAAAATAAGATCCAATGAAATAACACCCAAAAAAATTAAATAAGACCCAAATTTTGTATGTTTTCTGGAATCCAATAATTTTTTTGTAATTCAATTAAGTTGCTACTCATTAGTTTGGAAAGGTAAAGGATGTATGTTAAAAACGTGAAAAGAGGGAGAGTGAAGAAGCAAATCCTTGCAACCTGCTGAAGAATGGATATACAAAGAAGCTTTAGTCAGCGAAGCCGGTGTTTGTTATACCATAGAGGAGATAATCCTTGTACGAACGAAATAACACCCGATGAAATAACGCCCAATTAGAAAAATGAAATAAACCCCAATAAAATTGCAAAATTTGGAAATTGGGCCTAATTTCGTTTTATTTTGGGTTTTATTTCATATTTAAATTTGGGGTAATTTCATTATGAAATAAAGGCCAAAAAAAAGAAACGAAATTAAAAACGAAAAAAAATTTTACTTTTTTTTTTCGAAAGTTATGTCATATTCAAAATGTCATAATTTCGCCGAATTAGCCGAATGTGTTGAGTTTATTTCATCAATATCTCGAAAACTACTTTACATACAAAGATGATTTTAATGTCATTTAAAGAGAATACTTGGGGCTACAAACCATATATTGAAAAAAGTACACTGTGCTAGTTGCAAAAAACAGACCAGCCGGCACCTGGCATTTTAACCTAATTGGAGCACGCTGAATGTAGTGGGGCTAACCGTTTTTTAGGTTAGCTCGTGTTTTCATGATATACCGTTATATCGAAGATGTATGAGGTTGCACTACATATATTCGCGTAACTCAAAAACTAATGTCAACTTTAACTTTTTTTTTGCATAAGGGGTAAATATTTTTTATTTTTTTTGACAATTTTCTTACACAAATAGTTGTATTATTTAAATCATATCGCACTTGTTCAACAATAGTATCTTAACTCAAAAATTTTTATATCTTAACTTTTTTCACGCTTTAAAAATTTGTTATTTTCTACTTTTTGGCAATAAAAGGATGGGTTTTAAAATACTTGTTCATATGCCTTTAATGTTTAAACGCGTTTAAGCAAAATGTTGACAAAACATGTTAAATTAAATTTTTTCCATATATTTAATTGTCATAAAAACTCATATCCCTGTATTCATTAAAATGTAAAAAGTGTATTAAAGGATTACAAACAAATTTTTTATGAAAATTTGACATAATAAACGTTTGTTAAATTTAATAATCGTTTATGCATACGGGGGATAGAATTTACGTGTTTTTAAATTAAACTCTTTCCAAAACAAGTAAAAGTCAGGAATCGGAGTGTGTTTTGCGTTTTGGTTTTTTACAAGACATGAAATGCCAGCCAGCTTCGTACACCTGACCAAATTTTAATCAGTTCCTAAAAAAACTTGTTGCTGAGATTTAAGTTGTAATAAATAATAGCATATATTGAAGAGTTTCTCAATAATTTATCTGATTTATGTCTTTTCCAAAAAAATGGTATTTGTAATGATAATGGAAACACTCTAGATTTGGTTTTTGTGAATGAACCCACCAACTGCACCATTACGCGAACATTACCAGTTACTAGACCAGAGGATCGCTACCACCCTACTCTTGAAGTTAGTCACAATATTTTGTCTGATGCCTTTTGTAATCAGGATGATACAAACGATAAGAAATTATGTTTTAAGAAAACAAATTACGATGACCTGAACTATTTGTTGACCAACACCAATTGGCTTGAACTGTTATCCATTCCTAATAGTACCCCAGCTTCAATTGACTCTATGATTAATACATTTTATACTACTATGCATAATTTTTTTGAGGATTGTGTGCCGAAACTTCTAGTGATTAAACATTCAGGTCCACCGTGGAATTCTCCTCATCTATCAAGATTAAAAAATTTTTAAAACAAATGCTATAAAAAATATAAGCAATATCGAACAGCTTATGATTATAGCAAATACTGTGTATCTCGAGCAGAATATAATCTTCTCAACAGGAGACTATATATAAATAACTTTGACAAAATGAAAAGGAACTTTAAACATGACCCAAAATCATTTTATAATTTTGTAAATTCGAAAAGAAAATCTACTGGCTATCCAAGAGTTATGAAGTATTTAATTAATGAGTCTAATATTAATTTGATTAAAAGCAATATGTTTGCCGATTTTTTTGCAACAACATATTCTAAGCAACAGTACGATACATCAACTGAATACCCGTTTTGTCTGATGGAACATCAGGCAATATCATTTTCATCTATTGATACTTCTCAGGTTTTTCTATCTTTGAAAACAATAAAATCGTCATTGTGTAGTGGACCTGATGGCATCCCTGCTTGCGTTTTAAAAACTTGTGCTCATGCTTTGGCTACTCCTTTGGCTATCATGTTTAATGTGTCATTAAAATACGGATATTTCCCCCAATTTTGGAGGAAATCCTTTATCATACCGATATTTAAATCAGGAAACAAGTCGGACATAACGAATTATAGAGGCATTGCAAAATTGAGTGCAATTCCCAAACTTTTTGAAAAATGCTTAACAGACTCTCTCTGCCACAGTGTATCCTCAATCATATCACCATACCAGCATGGTTTCAGGAAAGGTTGTTCTGCAGTAACAAATATTTTACAACTAACAACTCTAACAAATCGCGCTTTTAAGGATGGCCAACTTATGGACGTTATTTATACTGACTTTAGCAAAGCTTTTGATAAAATCAACCATAGCCTACTTCTCACTAAGCTGAATTTATTAGGGTTTACTAGCAACGCTTTGTGCTGGTTACGGTCGTACCTAACCTGCAGGACACAGTGTGTTCTTTTTGATAATACCACATCCAAAGAAATTTCTGTTAGCTCCGGTGTCCCCCAAGGAAGTCACCTAGGTCCTTTGCTGTTTTCGATTTTCATAAACGACTTGCCGCTTGTAATGAAGCATTGTAATGTTTTAATGTACGCTGATGATGTTAAGATGTTTCTCAGCTACAAATTATCTTCAGATAATGCGTATTTGCAGCAGGATTTAAATAGTTTTTACGCATGGTGTAAATATAACCAAATGGAGCTTAATTTAAAAAAATGCAAGCACATGCGATTTTCTAGAAATTGCACATCAATGCTACACTATTTCCTGGACTAGAGTTAGTTGGAGAATTTCTGGATCTTGGTATTCTACTTGATCATAAGCTAGATTTCTGCAAACATATTACAATGACGATTAATAAAGCTCGTGGTGTGCTTGCTTATATAAAACGATGGTCTAAAGAGTTTACAGATCCTAATGTAACGAAACAACTATACACATCCCTTGTAAGGCCAATTTTGGAGTATGGGTCTATTGTCTGGGATCCTGAAGTTAACATGCACATAGACCGAATTGAATCTGTTCAAAAGAAGTTTCTCTTATTCTGCCTAAGGAGCTCATTTGGTCGTTATGCTGGGAATCTTCCTTCGTATACTGCGAGGCTATCAATAATTAAACTACCTACTTTAAAAAGTCGAAGGACAATGCTAAATGTGGCATTTCTAGTTAAATTGTTAAATGGCGATGTCCTCTCCGACTTCCTTCTTCGTAACATAAATTTCAATATTCCACGACGTTTTACCCGACACCTAATACCTCTGCACCTTCCTGTTGTGCAAACAAATTATGCTGATGCTGATCCTTTGAAGAGAATATGCAAACATTTCAATGAATTGTATAGCTTAATCGATTTTTCAATTAATATAAATGTAAACGCAATATTATCGTGTTTTTAAATACTTAATATGTCTTAACAAAATTTTTTCGTTAATAATAACTTTATATAAAACTTTGTAATATATAGTAGTCTGTAAGGATTCATATCCATAGATTTAATCAAATAAATATTATGATATATGATTATCTATGCGATTTTTAAACATATTTGTGGCGAAAATCATTTCGAAAATAGTATTTTAAATTACATTATGCAAATAAAAAAAAATCATTAAGAGGGAAAGTTTATAAAAGCTATGCTTATGGCACTTCAGAAACTTTTGATTTAGCAGGGTATCTATAAGCTGGGCAAGAGAATAAGTTAAATCATGAAGCAGTTTGGACGATTTTAAATATAAATGTGCTATTTACATAACTTGCAAATTCTCTAAGTTCTATTGTGTTGGCTGTCTTGTGGCTCAACCCTTATTTTCTAATTTAATAGGGATCTGGGTGAATTTATCCTGCTTCGTTTAGCGACCACATTCCTTTAATTCACTGCCTTTAAACAATCATACAAAGTTTTTGTATTTGTAGCTTTTTAGCATTTTGTTTTTAGGGGGTTCATTAAACATCCATCCAAAACATTGGATTTTCGGAAATTGTTGAATAGTTTTTTTTCCTATTTTTTTCGTGCATTTTGCTTAATTTTAGCTTATTTTGATAATTTACATTTGTGTGAGAGATTATTGGTTTGTTGTTGTTACAAATGTTATTGCTGTTTCTTTTGTTGTTGGTTACAAGATACGATATGGCAACTGTTGCTATTGCAAGTTTTTTCTCTCTAGTTATTTTTTAAATAGATAATAAGAACCACCGCCATAGTTGTTGCTATTTATATTGCTGTTACTTTTGTGTTGTTGTTGTCTGTAGTCTATGTCTATTATTATCTTGATGGAAATGCACCTGACTCGTTTGGTATTTGCACGTTTTTTCTTTGTTATTTTTTGTTTTGTTGTTGTTGTATATTTTTGCACATGCGCTTAGTAGTTATTATTGTGTTTTCGTTATTGTTGTACTTGTTGTTATTTAGTGGGTGCTAATAGAGTTACCATGACTATATTAGGAGAAAAACTGAAGTTATCAGAAAAGTTTCAAAGTCATTGATCATATTTTAAATGCAATTGAAAAAAAATAGATTTTTTTTAAAAAATTAAACTAGAAAATTCAAGCAGGCGATAACTTTCTTTTGAAAGTTGAAGCAAGCGATAACTTATCTTTCAAAAATGAAAAAAAGCAATACATTTTCTGTAGAAAATTCAAGCAAACGATACATTCTTTTAAAAAATTTACAAAAAGTAATTTTTGTATAAAAAATTCAAGCAAGCGATACATTTTCTATAGCCAGTTCAAGCAAGCGATAAGTTTTTTTTTATCGAAAATTCAAGCAAGTGATAAAACTTTTTTAAAAACTTTAATTTTTTTAATCAAAATTAAACGAGCGATAAATTTCTCAAATGAAAAGCATGTCAATATGATTTTTTTCGACAATTATTTTTATCAATGATTTTTTTTAAAATATGTTTACAGAATCAAAGTTATGAAAAGATGTAAATTAAAAATTTTGTATTCCCAAAAATTTTCAATATTAAAGTTCTATTGTTACAACGGTAACTCCAATTTTCATTATCACATACAAACATACAACAGCCCAAAGAAAAAAGTTCATTCCTTCCAAGTTCTTTAACAAACTCTAAACAACAAACATTAAACCCGAACTACCAAAAAGAACTTAAACAATTTTACCAATTTGGGGAGTTTTTTTTGCTTTTCTTTAAACATTTCATTGGCATTACCAGAAGAGGAGGGTAAAAATGAACAGAAATAGCAACCAACATTAACAACCCAACAAAATTTAAATAAAATGCTGTAATTTAGCTGTTGGCAACGATTTACAACTGCAGCAATAATAACAAAATACAAAAGCTTGCAACAAAAGAACATGTTGCATATTTGCTTACTTGTGTTGTATATAGATACACCAGTATATAGACAAAGTCGTCTAAGGAGCATCAATAAACAGAACAAAAATTGCAGAGGGTTAGAAACGAGCAACATTTTAGACAAGTTAGAAAAAGTTTCAAATGATATTGTTGTTGTTAGTTGGTTTGTTGTTGCTGGCAGTTGCATTTGTTGCTTTTCACGTCAAACGAATTACTTTAACTTGACGGTTTTACGGGTTTTTTGTGTTGTTTTCGTTGGGCAATTATTCGATAGAAAATAACGAACACAAACATTTTTCAGTTGATTCAACTTTAGCCTCAAGTTCAACAACAAACAGAAGAAACAAATTTCAGTTTAAAAATCAAACTGAAATTCAAGAATCAAATATACGGATGAGGGAAACGAAACTGATCTTTGAGTAATTGTGGTTGTTTTATAGTTGTTGTAAGTTGATGTTAGTGGAGGTGGTGGTGTTTTTCCAACTACAGTTTCCCATGATTTTAAAAATTGCTAGTTACTGTTATTGTTGTTGCTGTTGATTTTTGTTGTGTTTTGGTATGCAATAAGGTGTAAAGTAACCTGTTGCTGTAACTTTAACTAATCATTCAACCATTCATTCATTTATGTACAATAAATACACTTATACTACTCGAACCGACACCTCCGCCAGAGGTGTAAAACGCATAAATGATTGCTTCTGATAACTTATATTTTATATGGAATATTTATCGCTTACTCAACTTTGCTATAGAAAATCTATCGACAACTAAAATTTTCTATCGAAAATTTAAATTTTATATCGAAAACTTAAGTTATACCAAATAAAATTAATCTATAGCCTAAATTTTACTATTAAAAATTATCGGAACTGCAATGTTCTATAAAAAATTTAAGTTATCAGCCAATTTTTTTAAGAAGTAAGGAAAAAACATGTAAAATCAATTAAGATGGATAATCATTCAGGAAAGCAAATTTCGATCTACCAAATGTTAAAATACAATTTGGTTTAAGGATTGATGTTTGACTATTGACGTCAGCAGTCGTCGATGGCTGCGAGTGTAAGACGGCAAATCCATCTGAGGAGATCGAGTGGTTGCGATCGAAACATGTCATGGTAACCTGCCGGCCAGGGTTCGAGCCCGAGCCACGTCAAGAATGAAAGATTATCAATAACAATTTTAATTAATTTTCATGTTGTAAAATTCCTTTCTTCATAAGAATAATTTAATGAAAATTAAATTTCATGAACTTAAGCCTAATTAAAAATATTAAAAATTTGGATTAAAAACCATAAATAGTTCAACAAAATAACCACAATACTAATTAATTTTCGATAACTTAAATTTTCCATTAAAATGAAAACAAAAATTTTCTGTAGAAAATTTAACGACAACTAAAATTTTCTATAAAAAATTTAACGATAACTTTAATTTTTTATAAAAAATTTAACGATAACTTTAATTATCTATTAAAAATGTTACGATAACTTTCATTTTCTATAGAAGTTTAACGATAACTTTAATTTTCTATAGAAAATTTACCGATAACTTTAGTTTTTTATCGAAAATTAAACGATAACTTTAATTTTCTTTAAAAAATTTATTGCTAACTTTTATTTTTTATTTAAAATTTATCGATAACTTTAATTTTCTATAAAATTTTTTTTGAATCAAAAAATATTTCAATTCAATATTTTTTATAGAACATTTTTCGATCTCTTCTCTTTATATGGAAAATTTATTTATGACCCTAATTTTCTATAAAATACACAGGTCCACAAGTTTGGAAAAAATTAACTGCAGAAACAAAGCATGTTTTTAATTAATCTGGGTGCGCTGAATTCAAATCTGGCATCAAAATTGGGCTATCACATCTTGTTAATTTTTTTTCGCATGCTGGCAATACTGCAAAATAGTCAATACTTACACTACAATTTCACAATTATTTATTTGACAGAAGCTCACATTCATTCTTAATCAAAATAATAGAAGCGTTTAATATTTGGTTGGAAAAAAGGATATGCAATATCAAAATCATTAAAATATGGATACACATATACAGTCAACTCGCGATAAAGTGAACTAATTTTTACCATGGCGTTTCACGTTTTCGAGTTTGTTCACGTTATCGAAAGCCAAAATTGAAAAAATATAACACCCCTATTTTCAAATAAATAGATAAACAATTATTTTAAAAACATATTTTATTCATTTTTAATAACAAAAAATATATGTATACGCAATAATTCAGTTGACTTTGCATATGATACATTGGGCCGCGTGAATAAAAAGGTAGCTTTAGCTAATACTTGAAATTTTGAAGTTTAAACTAGCTTTGAGGTGAATAAAAATTTCAGTTAAAGCTAGTACTTTATACTGACTAGTAAAAACTAGTTTTCCTAGTGTTGACTCAAAAAATGTGTGAATAAAAACGAGTGAATGCTTAAAAAGACTAGTTTTTGCTTAATTTTTTTAAGCTTATGATTGGGGTGCTTGAATTATGTATTTTGCAACAATATTTAAAAAAAAATTGATTTTTTTTGTTTAATTTTATGAACGTTGGCCAAAGAAAAGAATATCTCCTAAGAGCAGATTTTCATCCAGAAGTTTATTTAAAATTATTAATTTTTCGGAAAAATATCTAAAATAGTAAAATTTCTGTAAATGTCACATATACATTTAAATATGTACATATCCCTGCAGGAAATGTCACTAGTGAATTTCTACTGATTCACTGTTGACACAGTCCCCAGTACTAGTGACTTATTATACCCCAGGCAATGTTATTTACAATAGACATTTAACATGTGCGTGCCATTGGAAATCTACTACTGACGTTGGTACTACTGACTAGGTAGTTCCATTGGGAACATATGTAGACATTGAAACCAGAGAATCGCTAGTACATTTTAGTAAAAGTAGTCTACACTTTTTGTAAGAATACGAAGACATAACAATCATTTTTTATCATTTCTTTAGCTTTTATAGGAACTGTACTTCTCAGTTGTTATTGATAAAATCTTTTTCGTATTAACTCCAAATATAGTGGCAAATGTAATGTAGTGTAAACACTTCGCTGACAATGTCACCAATATAGTCGACAATACTTGGAGACACTTGCACCCAGGTTTCCTTCAGGGATGTTACAGTTACATCAAAAGAATTACTTGAAAGCAAAAACAAAGTCATTAATATATTTTATTTTTGTTGTTGCTTTCTACAGAAATTCACTTTTTTGTAGATTCAATTTTTTTTGCAGATTAAATTTTTTTGTAGAAAGCAATTTTATAATTAGGGCCTTAATTTTTATAAATTTTTTTAAAACAAGTTACACAATAATAAATAACAATCATTGATAAAGGTCGGTACAGACTTTTGCCATAGAAAGTCTGTGTTGCATTTTTTAAATAAAATAAAAACAATTTTTGAAAAGGAAAAAATGAAATAAAAATATCAATACACAGTACTTGTTAACGCTTCAAGCCATAAAAAAGGAAATAAAAATTTTTTGTACTTATATTCTGTTTTATACATTAATATTTTTGATAATAAGTTTAAAAAAATTTTAATTTTTGACATTTTTGCACTTTGTAATTAATTTAATTTAATAGTCACATTTTCCAGCGTTTGCTTCCCCTTTTAAGCACTAGCTATCTAGCACTAGCAAAGAGTTATTCACACTTTTTGTAGTTTAAACTTTTCAGCATAGCTAGTACTGAAAAGTAAAAGCTAGTGCTAGTACTTAGTACTAGCTAGTATAAGCTACATTTTTATTCACTCGACCCATTATGAATACCATAAAAAAATAAACATAAAATTAACAAAAACGAATAGAAACATTTTTTTGTTTAAGGAATGTTTATAAGGGATAAAAAATTTCTCAGGAAAAAATCGGTCATCTTTTTTTAAAAGTTGTTTTGTTTGATCATCTTTAACAAAGCTTTTTCTTTCAGCACTTTTCTCCAATGATGAAAAGTATTGGTAGCCTGCTGCTTCCATTATAAGCTGATTTGCACATAAAGAGAATTCCTCCATTTTTGATCTTAACTTTTCTTTAAACGGGTCAACAAGTTGTGGCTGATCACAAAGCTTTTCTCCGGAAATTTTGAGAAGACGAACAATAAACCTCTGCTTAATTTTTTTGAGTCAGCTATCGCTGGCACGAAAACCACAATAACTCTCTTTAATTTGTTGGTGAATTTCTAATGCACTTGCTTTTAGCATCAGTCCGCTTACCGCTTATATTTTATTTCGCATGCTAAGAAACCATTTGTAAAGAATTTTTTCATTATCGGAAGCTGAGAACAACGTAATGTTTTACGCTTTCTGGTACCATAAACAGTTTTCATTACACGATTTGTTATTTCCTATTTTTTCTACTTAATGGAACAAACTGTTGATTTAGCAACACCATATTTTCTAGCCACTGCCACTATAATGATTTTGCAATAATTCAAGAATATTTATTTTATCTTTCAAAGATAACACTTTCGGTTTTTTAATGCCATTTTTCACTTTCACAAATAACAAGAATAACGTAGCGATGTTAAAAACAGCTAACATGTCAGCGAATACATACATGGATACAATTAAGAAAAAAGAACGCTGTGACATAAACCAATAAGTGAACACAATTCGGGGATTTCCCAATTAAAAAATAAAACATTTTAAAAAGTAAAAAAAAAGAAAAAAATGTGTTCACGTTTTATGCTGGGTACACACAGTGTAATCTACATGCAATCTGTTTCAATGCAACCACAAAATATCAAAGCGTTTTGATGTTGATGCAATCTGGAATGAATGAAAATGAATTTAATTCACTAGATTGCGTAAATGTGTTGCATAGTGTGTACCCAGCATTAGAGCTTCCAGATTTTGTTCACGTTTGGAATAGACTGTGTAAAAAAAATTTGTTCACGTTTCTGAGACGTTCACCCTTTTGAGTGTTCACGTTTTCGCGAGTTCACTGTATATACATTATTTTGGCTTAATAGTCAGAAACTTGGACAAACCGTGGACACCGGCAATGTTTTGCATGTTCATCATTCGTATTTAGATTAAAAAAAAAAAAAAAAAATAGGTGCAGTGGTAGCGAACAAGGTGAGCGTGCTCACCAAGATTTAATGAAAATTAAAAGAATTTATCAAGGATTTTGAGACAAACGCATGCTGGGAGACTATTGCCGGACTCTTAAACGTAAAACCGAACCAACAAAATACAAACGACGTTTAAATAACGCCATTCACTAAAAAATTCATTGATTTTTAAATAAACTAGTGATTTTTTATGTGAGAAACGAATAAAACCATTTTTTTGTGTCTCGAAAGCCTGGCGTGATAGAGAAAAACCAATTACATAATCGAATTCAGCCCACCAATTTACCCTAGGAAAGATATTTGATTGCTCTAGTCCAAAACCTTGTAGGCTAGTGATATTATCGAAAACTTTAATTTTCCATTGAACATTTTCCGATAACTTTAATTTTCATTAGAAAATTTATCGGTAACTTTAATTTTCAAATAAAAATTTATCGATAACTTTAATTTTCTGTGTAAATTTATCGATAAATTTAATTGTATATAGAAAATTGAATTGAATGAAAATTGAGTAACTTGAATTTTCTTAGAAATTTTATTGAAACGTTTAATTTTCTCTAAAGTATTATCGAGAACTTTTATTTTCTATAGAAACTTTTCCATTAAGTATAATTTTCTATAGAAAATGTTTTGATAACTTAAATTTTCTACACTAAATTAATGGATAACCTCAATTTTCTATAGTAATTTAATCGATAACCTTAAGATTCTATAAAAATATAATCGATTCTTTAAATTTTACTATTTAAAATTATCAGTAACTGGAATTTTATATAGGAAATTAATTCAACGATAACTGCAATTATCTTAAAAAAATTATTGATAACTTTTATTTTCTATAGAAAATTTATTAAAACCTTTAAGTTTCTATAAAATGCTATCGAGAACTTTAATTTTCTATAGAAAATTTTCCGATAACTTTCATTTTATATAGAAAATTTACCGATAACTTTAATTTTCTATTAACCATTTTTCGATAGCTTAAATTTTCTTAAGTTAATTGATCGATAACCTCAGTATCCTATAAAAATACTATTGTTTGTGTCAATTTTACTATTTAAAACTATCAAAAAATTTAATTTTCCAAAGAAAATTTATCGATTAATTTTATTTTCAACATTGAATATTTCAATTTTAATATTTTAGTGATTCAATATCTTTACTTACCATACCACATGTTACTAAAAAAAAAATACAATAAAAAGCTCTCAACCACTTTAAGTGATTGACTACATTTAGTAGATTTTTAACTCACACTATAACACCTTGCAGCATTATTTAGAAATATTTTTTTTTAATTTTGTAATACAAAGGACACGAAGTTCAAATCATTATACTATTCTTTTCCTTTTCCACTCACACTAACTGCCTGTTTTTAGAAAACGTAAGCATGTGAGTGAGTGAGAAATTATATTGAAAACAAAAACAAATTTTCGTTTTTTATTGTTGTTTTCAATATAATTTCTCACTCACTCACTTGCTTACGTTTTCTAAAAACAGGCAGTAAATCACACATACTGCTTATGCAGGTATACTTCTCGATTACATTATTTATAAGCACTTTGCAGACTTCTTTGGCAAAATGATTGTAAGGCAGCGGCTGTTGCAGCTGATGATGATGAAATATCACTTAAAGCTCTATTTTAAGGCTGTTATTTTCAAATTCTTAGCAATTTGTTCTTTATAACATCTTACAAATGCTGGCCCATTGAATATTCTACAACGCGAATGCTGAGAGTTGAATATTTCGATAATTTTTTTTGGTTGTATTCTTTTAAGTAGATTAATTGAAATGAAGGGCTTTCAATTAACTTTGTTTTTGTACTCAATTGTTGCAAAATATTTTCTCAGAAGCCTCAAGTGTATTATTGTACTTCGTATATTGGCTGTGATCTACAGTAGTAAATTATAGTTTATGTTTTGCTAGTTTTTTTTTTTTGGTAATTCACATTGTACTGGGGAGTGGTTGTTAGTCAGTTTATTGGTGATGGATTCATGTGAACTTGTTAAAGAGGTATAGTTTTTTATTTGAAAAATAAATCTTAATTATAAGTTTTTGTGTTTTTTTTTGGATAAAACTTGTAAAGGCCTCAAAAAAAAAAGAAAACATGGCCAAAAATTCAGTTTATATTTATATTTATTAAAAATATAAGACACTTAAGTTTGGCTTTTAAATTCCCTGAAAAGCAGTAATAAAATTTTTCAAGAACCAACTAAAGATACTGTCATCCTATTTATAACCGATAAGTTTTTGTAGTTATGTGCGGCAAAATTTTCTCAAGCTAAAAAACTCAATTGTTTTAAAGAAAGATAAATAGTAAAGGCGAATTCACCCACTTGTCTCGAACAAATTTGTTATACACACTAATTCTGTTTTGTCTCTTCCACAAACAGACGTCACACAAAATGTAAAAAAATTTAGTATGGAGCAAAATTTTGTTCGGAACATAATGAATGACTTCCCCTAAAATTCCTTTCACAAAAGCAGTAAATCATAATTTAAGTACACTACTAAAATTTATGTTGGCCTGTAAAACTGGGCATTCTTATCAATAATCAACAAGTTTAAAAAACCAATAGCACAAAAATCATTAAATTCCTCCAGGAAATGCGACATGTTTTGCTAACTGTAAATAATGATTTCTTTCTCTGCCAGTCGAAAAAAAAATGAACTCTAGGATACAGAAAATCAACAAAAATGAATTTGGGATTTCAGCATTTTTTTGCAATAGGTGACTAGAACAAAAGGAAACTATCTATGTATTTTTTTTTTGGAAGTGGGGAATTGATTAAGAATTTTTTTTTGGTCTCATAGTTTTTTTATATTTTCTACGCCTGGTAGAGAAAAATGTTTATCACTGATAAATTTTTGCTTTGTGACAGACATATTTAGGATATTATGTTAAGCTTGTGATATACTCGTAGAAATATATTACAGTTGTAAAAAAAGGTCTTAGACAGAGAATAAAGTCATTAATAACTTTAGTGAAAGATGTGATAATAAAACATTTGCCATTTTTATTATACGCGTAGTTGAACAATATCGACTTTATGGGCAATGCGTGCAACAAAGATTTTCAAATGGGTACACAGAAAACCATTTTGCACCAATTAAAGCATTAATCAAAAATAAAATCAGTTTTAATAAAAAATGTCATTAAGTGAATTAAACGTTTAATCAAGTGAACTCAACGTTTATTCAAGTGAATTAAACGTTTAATTGATATTATTAATATCTTTGCTCGTGCAAATTAATATTATTAATTAAAAGTTTAATACATTTGATTAAACGTTTGTTTCACTTGATTACACGTTTAATTCACTTGATTAAATTTTTAATTAAAACTTATTTTAATTAGTATTGTGGTTATTTTGCTGAACTATTTATGGTTTTTAATCCAAATTTTTAATATTTTTACTTAGGCTGAAGTTCATCAAATTTAATTTTCATTAAATTATTTTTATGAAGAAAGGAATTTTACAACATGAAATTAATTAAAATTTATTGATAATTTTTCATTCTTGACTGAAGCTGGGCTCGAACCCTGGCGTTTTTACGGACAGGTTACCCCTACATGTTTCGATCGCAACCACTCGATCTCCTCAGATGGATTTGCCGTCTTACACTCGCAGCCATCGACGACCGCTGACGTCAATAGTCAAACATCAATCCTTAAGCCAATTGTATTTAACCTTTGGTAGATCGAAATTTGCTTTGAATGATTATCTATTTTAATTTATTTTACATGTTCTTCCTTTACTTCTGTTTATTCGTACTTTTGTCAAGAATTCTTCTTGAAGTCCAAAGAACATTTTTTGTTTAGTTTTTAATTTTTTTGTCTTTCTTTTTCTTGTTGACCTTTTTCAAACATAGAACTCGTGCCTTAGCTTTAACAATAATTAGTATTGTGGTTATTTTGTTGAACTATTTATGGTTTTGAATCCAAATTTTTAATATTTTTAATTAGGCTAAAGTTCATCAAATTTAATTTTCATTACATTATTTTTATGAAGAAAGGAATTTTACAACATGAAATGAATTAAAATTTATTGATAATTTTTCATTCTTGACTGAAGCTGGGCTCGAACCCAGGCGTTTTTACGGACAGGTTACAACCACTCAATCTCTCCAGAGGGGTTTGCCGTTTAACACTCGCAGCCATCGATTAATGCTTTAATTGGTGAACATTTTTTTCTGTGTGGATAACTGCCCCTATATCCCATATTTGCCCTACAAAAGAAAATATTTATTAAATGAAAATCGGTACAGGTCGGTACAAGGCATGCTACTTCTGTAATCCCGAAAATGTTCGAATTTGCTGATTATTAGATGCTGAAGCTGTGTGTTTGGCCAAATCAATCCTGAGGATTAAGATAATAAAATTATGCGGTGGGCCTTTAATTCATCATACCATAAAAATTATTCATTTTGCAAAAGAAACTTTCGTATTAACTTTTTTCGAATTAAAAAACGGATAACGAATTCGTTCGTAGTCTAGCTTTTTGCAAATACATATAAAGAAAATTTTTATGTTTAATAAAAAAAGTATCACGAAATTTAAAAATTTACATGTAAGTAAATTAAAATTTTTAAGTCTCTTGGATTAAAATAAATTTGTTGCTAATCAAAGTATTTGAAAAAGATTAATACGAAAATAATTTTCAATTTTTTATACCACAATCAACACTATTTCTTAAAGCATTTTCTAACTTTCATCGAAAAAATCGTCCACTTTTTTACCTAAAATTTATTTTGGCCAATTTAATTCCAAAATTAGTTTTAACCCTTTAAACGCCTTAAAGGTTTTTAAGCCATCCACCAGCCAGTGGTGTATGAGGTTATACTAAGTTTGTCTTTTCATGCTAAACTTTTTAAATATTCATCGTAGACCCCATAAAGTATATATATTAGACTGGTCGCAATTTTTTTTGTTTTAAATTTAATTGTTTGCGCTGCTTGAAATATGAGGTTTGGTGTAAGAAATCATGATCTAATTTTTCAGGTCAATCCGACGGTGCCTAGCTGTGCCGAGTGGGGCCCAAAGTTCCCTATATTATAAAAAAAAACATATTTTCTATCAGATCTTTATAGTTATACTAGTTGAAAAGCCGAAAATCAAAAATATGGCTTCGTTACGATCTTCCGCAGAGAAAGTACTTCAAGTGTGCCAAATTTCAGCTTCCTATGTCATCAGATGGCTTCAGAAAGTTGCGGAAAGAATAGGACATACATGCAAACATCCTGACATACTAGGAAATTATATATTGTATAGAAAGATTAACATATGTTCGCGTAACTCAAAAACGCTTTAGTTTATTGAATTTTTTATGAATTTTTAAAAACAAAAATTCCGAAATTTTAATAAAAAAATTATTTTTTTTTCCAGAAAAAAAAAAAATTATGTTTCTAAAACGACTGCGCATATAAGAAAAACGTTTTACCTTTTTTAAAGTAAATTTTATTGCGGAATTTCGGTTTTTTTTTAGTTTTTCAATAAGCTAAAGCGTTTTTGAGTTGCGCGAACATATGTTAATCTATCTATACAATATATAATTTCTTAGTATGTCAGGATGTTTGCATGATGTCCTATTCTTTCCGCATCTTTCTGAAGCCATTTGATGACATAGGAAGCTGAAATTTGGCACACTTGAAGTACGAAGCCATATTTTTGATTTTCGGCTTTTCAACTAGTATAACTATAAAGATATGATAGAAAATATGTTTTTTTATAATATGGGGAACTTTGGGCCCCTTCCGGCACGGCTAGGCACCGTCGGATTGACCTGAAAAATTAGATCATGATTTCTTACACCAAACCTCATATTTTAAGCAGCGCAAACAATCAAATTTAAAAAAAACAAGTAAGAAAGTATAGTCGGTCAAGCCCGACCATATGATACCCTACACCACAGTATTTAAAAACACATCATACTTATGTGTCCATGTAAATATGGATTTATCTTTGTTTATAAACTTCATGAAAATCAGGTTGGAAGTTTGTGAGAGGCAGAAATTGCCCCCTGCCTCCCCTTGTGGTCCTATTTTTTAAAAACTGTATAGGTAATGTGTCCCTATAGATATGGATCTATCTTTGTTTTAAATTTCATTAAAATCGGTTTGAGATACATAAATTGCCCCTATCTCCCCTCGTGGTCCGATTTTTTTAAAAATGTATACATTTTGTGTCCATATAGATATGGTTCTATCTATGTTTTAAATTTCATTAAAATCGGTTTGATAGTTTCTGAGAGGAAGAAATTTCCCCCTATCTTCCCTCGTGGTCCTACGATTTTTCAATAGGCTTGGTCCTTGTGCCAATAAGAACCTATGGCCCAAATTTTATCAAATTATCTCCAAAGTTGCGACCTGTACTTTGCGTACAAGGTTACATGGACAGCCAGCCAGCCTGCCAGCCAGCCGGACGGACATCGTTAGTTCGACTCAGAAAGTGATTCTAAGACGATCGGTATACTTTAAGGTGGGTCTAGGACCAATATTTTAAGGCGTTACATACATCATCACAAATGCATAATACCCTCTCCACTATTGTGGTGTGGGTATAAAAATCCCATACAAGATGCGACCAGTCTATTATATATACTATATATTTCAGCCCCCATATTCATAAATGATTATAAAATTTTATAAACGTTTATTAAGGTAAATTTTCGTAGAAAATTTGCTTTTCAAGCCTTTATTAAATTTAAAATATTTTTATGAATACAGGCATAAATACATAAAATAAGCAACTGTATAACAAAAATGTAAAGCTATTTTTTTGGGTTTAATGAAATAAATTTTAAGTTTTAAGTGCGAGTTGATTTACATAATGGAAAAATATCTTGTGCAACTTTCATAGCTCGTTCCGCGCATATATTATCACTGTTTCATATATTCGCCAAACAACTCATCTATCACAACATCTATCATTTGCCATTAAAATTTGGTTTATTAAAAAAACCGCGAAATAGAGTCGCGATTTTTTTGCGCCCTTCTTCCGTACAAATGGTAATTTCTTGTTATAGAAAATACTTAAAATTTTGTAATTAAATGTTAATTTTGTATAGTAAGGAGAAAAATTTAAATTCAAAACTTTATCGCGTTTGGTGCGGGAACTTTCTTCACGATCGCAAAATGTAATACATCATTTCTTAATATTTTTTCACGGTCTATACGGCTATGTGATGAAGAATTTGATATTCGCAAAAATTGCAAAAAGTACTTGCCCTAATACACATATTGTTTTTAATAAACTTTTAAAAACAAATTTTTTTACTTTTTTTTATCATACAAAATTCCCCCCCCCCTAAGGCTCAAGCTGGATCCGCGCCTGGTATCACTAATATATCCGTAATTGGAAAATAGAAATGCTAATTGACTTCTAATGTTATTTAAATTTAATATTTCTTTTACTTTTTTAATTGTATAATCATCGGTATCAAAATGCTCTTCTGACATTCTTAAATTACTCAAAGTCTTTTGAATTGAATTCGGAAGCATCTAGCCAGGCCACCATCTTGATACTACTGGCTACGGTGGAAGGGGAATCAAGGGATACATTTCATTCAAAATTAGAATATAATCGAATTGTCTTCTAATTTCCTCTTCAACGCGGTATAACCCATGTGCCAAGCAAGTAATTTATAACAGTTTTGGATAAAATATTTTAAACTTATTGGAAGCCTTAACCATGTTAGGTGCTGCATCTGTTTAAAAAAGAAGGATATTTTGTCGAAATCTTGTATTTACAGCAAAGCTGTAAAATAATTTATTTATTAATTTAAAAATTTTTTCTGGAAGGTTTTTTGTGAACTTAAAAATTCTTTTAAGAACTTTCTTATAATATGAAAATTAAAAAAATCACTCAAAAATTTAAAAATATGGGTAAATTCAAAGTGTTGAACGTGACAGTCGTACGCATCAAAAATGCAATAACATTTTAAACAACAAATATTTTTACGAAATGTCAATGATCCGAGTTTTAAATGAATTTTTATTTGTTTAAAATGAATTTTCGTTTGAATTTAACTACATAATATTTTGAGTGCAGATATTTCTACAGGTGTAAAAAAAACAAGGCAAGTATTTGGAATATTGACTAACTCCAACGTAAAGTCAGTCCTACTATTTGGATGTGAAACATGGAATGCCGCTCTGATGTTTTATCTATGCAAGTTTTTACCAACAACTGTCTTCGCAGACTTCTATAAATATACTGGCCAAATACAATCTCCAACTTTCTTCTTTGGGAAACAACTCAACAAATTCTAATACAAATGGAAATATGTAAATATAACGTGACAGTCGTACGCATCAAAAATGAAATAACATTTTAAACAACAAATATTTTTACGTTATTTTAACCCTTAAATTATACCACTACGAAAGCACTGTTATCTATGCTAAAGTTTATGGATGGCCCGATTCTAGTGTCAAAGATAATGGCAAAAGAAGTAGCGGTTCGAACGTGAAAAAACAGAAGTAGTTTTTGTGGCCATGTATAAAAAGGCGTAATTCAGCGAAACCTGGTACAATTTTTTAGTCAAACTACTTTGTGAATTTTACGTAGCAATGTAACATTAAAATGTCTTTGGTTTGATTCCAAAATCTTCTGTATTTTCTTTTTTTATGAAAAAATGTGGGTCGATACGTGACATTTCGAACGTGAAATTTTTTCCATAATAATTGAACTGAAAAATGATTAAAACCAAATAAAAATTTACCGTAAATCCGAATAACATATTTCTCTTTGAACTCTTCCTTAGATTACAGACCATGTAAGAAATTTTTTTTGGAATAATTTTTGTCAAATATCACTTCATTTAAGAAAGATAAATATTAAAAAAAACATACAATAAAACATTCTCACATATAAGAAATTACGTTTGCATAACTTTGCAGTCTGATTGCTCATCTAAGTAAACAAATTTATGGGTAAATTTATAAAATTAGTAAAATCTAAATATTTTTCTATAAAAATATCCTAAAATATTCAGCTTTACATAACTTTTTAACTTTTGGTCACGGTGGACCTTTTGACGGAAGTGCCCATATGCATTTAAATCCTAAATATGCATTTTCACCAAGATATGCAAAAACATATCGACGCCATTTTAACGCAAATTTAATGATTCGGAAAGATAATTGGACGACGACGTTCTTAGACTTTCGACGAAAAACGTGCATTTGCATGGAAATCGCATCCCTAGGTTTCACATTGGGCCGTTACTTCAAAATTTCGTTTAATCAATCATTTTTAATAACAATGATCAAAAAACCTCTTATTGACGATATGTCTTAAAAATAACTGAACTTTGAAAATCGTAGACTATTTTCATTCAATCTACAACAAACATTCTATTTTAAAAGTATAAAGCTTGTAAAGCTAAAAATATTTTATGTATCCTGTTACTACATCAGCGACTGCCAATATGTTTGTGGTACACTCAAACTTGTGATACACATTTTTCTTGTACATACAGTTTTTTATCACAGCATCATCACAACAGTGTTTGTTTTGGCAATTCCACCGCTGTGAGGTTGTACAAAACTTATGGTATTTACATCACAAACTATAAAAGTGCGTGGAAATCTCTTTTGCTCTTCTCTCTCGCAGCTAAAAATGTTGTGAGCCTGTTACATTTGAGAAACAAAATCTACTCTTAATTCTATTTTATCAAACAAATTGATATATATAGGGTTATTATTTTCTCTTTTTCCCATAGTAATACTTATAACTTGGGGATTATCCTAACGCAAACACACACACACACACATATATATTCAGTAGTATTGCTATTTTCCATTATATGTTATTGTTGTTGCGATTGTCATCATAATTTAATTCAATTTATACTTAAAGAACTTGAAAGCCACAAAAATCCTTTTGTTAAATCTCAAACTCTCCAAAAACCAATTTTATCACGTGCTTAAAAATTCTTAAAAGGACCTTATTGTACTTCTACTATTATTATACAAAATAAGTTTATATGAAAAATCAAACACACGTGTAAAAATATAGAATTTTGGCGCCTTCATATTATGGGAGAACAGAAGTTTTAAGAAAGAAGACAGCAGAACTGCGCATGGACCAAACTGCCATATTTAGTAGACAAATATATTTCTGAGTGTACGGTTTTTGTTTAATGCCTAATAAGGGATGTAAAATGGCAATTAAAGGGATGTTTAAAAATTCATTGAAAAAATAGTACTTTTTTCATTCTTGAAAGGTACTTATTTGTTTGTTTTATTAAAAAATTAAAGATTTAAGCTCTCATACGAGTATAAGTGGCTATTTTACTTTAACTTTGGGTCAAAATACTCGTTGGGTTAAGATTAATTATGGATAACTTATGGAGAAAGCGTTATGCCAAAATTGTTAAGCTCAAACTTATAAAGCCTTATAATGCGGCTATGGCCAACTATGCACGTAATGTAATAAATTTCATTGGCTAGAATTAATTATAGACTATTGCCTAAAGTATAACTTGTTTATAGCCTACGGAGTGCGTGTCCGATCCAGTTGTAAATTCGCCGTTTTATTTGTGTGCTTATATCTTCTTTTTGAGTCAGTTGTATAAGTTGTTCGTTTGTTATTTTCCTTGGCCAGCCGTTTTTTAAAATTTTAAACAGGCATCTATTAGTGAATACTTGCAGTTTGTGCTTAATGGATTCATTTACTAGCCAAGTCTTGGATCCGTATAGCAAAATGGACTTGACGCAGGCGTTATATATATTAATCTTAGATTTGCACAGCGAGTGCACCAGAGTTCAGAATGTTTTTCAGGCTGCAGGATGCGGTTCTGGCTTTTTTGATGCGCATATTTAGCTTAGTAGCAAACGCTGCTGACATTCTCAATAGGTCTGTTAGATGTTGGGATGAAATAAAGGCGTTCGGTTTGGCTTAATAGTCATGCATATCAGGCATTTTCAGCTTGCTGAGCTAGGTCGATTACTTTCCTTTGCATGTTTTTCTTAGTCGTTACAATTAGCACGATGTCGTCAGGGTATTCGAGGTCTTCGAGGTTATGATCAAGTCTCCATGGGACAGTCACGTTTTGACTTACTGAGTCTGCCAATACTTCGTCAAGTGTGGTTATAGAAAAGAGTGTGGATAGCACGCATCCCTGTTTTACTCCGCTGATGGTTTTGAAGGGCGGGCTGGCTGATTTTGCCATTGTGGAAAACCCGTATGGTTGAGTCGGTGTATTGGGTCTTCATAAGATTTATTATTTTGCAAGGGACGTGTTTGTTACCGAGAGCACTTGAGATCTTATTTCTATTTATGTCATCAAAAGCCTTTAATCCTTTAATATACGAATGTTAGATATGTATAGGTAATGTTGTATTGAGCTCGTTACACTGTTCTGTTATTAGCCGCAGGCTGTTTATTTGGTCGACACAGGATCGGGTGGGGGTGAGTCCGGCGTGCTCTTTACGAAGGCATCTGGTGTAAAAGCGATGCCTCTCTAGGTGCTGCACAATTTGAGGTCACCTTTCTTGGGGATTTTTATTATCAAACTTTCTTTCCATTCTGTGGGGATCGTCTCTGTATTTCAGATTACCCTGAACAGTGGATTAAGCATTTCGGCGATGTGGACCGGGTCACTATTGTAAAATTCCGCTGGTAAATTGTCCATGCCTGCGGTTTTTATCTTGTTCATCGAGGGGATGTCCGTACTTATAATTTCCATAGGGTTTGCATCGGGGTGCATTTGCGCTGCATTGCTTTGTTGTGCAATATCCATCTCGCATATATGGCTTAAGTTACACTCGAAGTGCTCCTTCCATCTGATCAGTTGATCGTTGAAGTCAGTAAGGGTTTTTCTGTTTGTGTCCTTTTTTGGCGATTTCGAATTGTGCTTATTTCCAAAAAGTTTTCTAGTAATGTAAAATACGGTTTTTAAGTATCCGCGGCTTTCTGCCGCCTCGGCTTCCGCAGCCATTAAATTCAGAAAACTGCGCTTATCATTTCACACTTTTTACGAGGTGTGATAATTTAGCTTGCAGTTCACATTTTTTTAAGAGATCATTTTCCGACAATATCTCTTCGCTGACTTTGCGTCGTTCTTCTAAGAGAACCCAAAATTATTAAGGCAACCACTGTTGATTTGAAGGCTTTCGAGCGAAATTGACTACAGAATTGACTTCATAAACTCAAAATTTTTACATAATTGTATGATTGCTTGAACGATTACGACAAGTTATTTTTAAAATTAGATAAAAAGATAAAATTTAATTTCAAACATGTAAATTGTAATTAAAAGGCACTGATTCATATTTTTCTGGGTATTCCAACTTTTTTCTCTTTGTCCTTCTTTACTTCACAATGAAGCATAGGGCTTCTTTCCCATTGAGTAAACCATTAATGTGTCTTCTTCATATTAATATTTATATAACACTTTCCGCTCTTGCTGCAGTTTTAATTAAAAATTTAATCAAGTGAATTAAACGTTTTCTTATATCAACAACATTTCTGCAGAAAATGTTGTAGTTATCAAAAAATATGCAATTTTAATTAATTTTTTAATTAATATCACAAATTTTTTTATTGAAATCAATCTCTATTTTTTTCTTAACATTTGGCGTTGAAATTTCACCCCTTCGCCCATTATGTCATTGCCATATCGAACCCTAACCGCGAAAATAACGTAAGTGTCAAAAATCAAATTTTACAGAGAGAGAGTTTTTATATTATTTTATTCAAATTTTGCATGAAATTTGTCGCTTACGATAAAATTGTTCTTGCTATAAAATCGTAACGGTACCTTATGTGACCATGACAGTCATTTATTAAAAATACGAAAATTGAAAATTATGTCGGTTACGTTATTTTCGCGGTAAGGGCTCGATATATTGTCATTTGGTTTTCTAATTGTGCCAATCTGGATGTTTCCCTGAGTGTTCTTAAGTTTCATTGCGCAATCGTGTTCCGTATTCTTATGCAAAGTTTTGTCACCGGTGTTAGAGGTTGGTTATTTCTCTATCTTGTTGGATTTTCTGGAATCGTTTTGTTTTATTCTGGATTGAAGATTGTCCAATCTCAGGATATCCTAGGCAGTGGTGCTGACTTATAGATTATGATAACAAACTTAGTAAGGTATCCTATATAAAACCTACTCCACGAGACGACACTTTTCCTGTGAGAGAAATCGGACTTGCTATCAGTTATTTCACTGAGAATCAGTTCTACCCTTTACCTCAAAGGCTCGATTCCGGCACAGCTGGTATAAGATAAATGTCAATAATAATAAACCCAATCGCAAAAAGATGATATAAAGACATAAATTTTTTGATTATGGTATTACTTCGGTATAGGCAAATATCAGCAGTGGCAGGGTTCTGACTTTTACCTTTTGGGGTTAGAATTGAGTATGTACTTTCCGGGAAATTTATGTCAATTGTTCCAACAGACTGGTCCTGGGATTCGTGAAAATATAACAAGTACCAAAAGATAGAACTCATGACCAGTGAAAGGAGAACCAATCATTTAACTGGTATATTAAGAACAAAAAGGTAGAAAAAGAAATTAATTACAGTACAGTCTTCACCATAGATATGACACATTTTGTAGGGACTGTCTAAGATTTGGTTCTTAAATTTCGTTCTAGGACTTGTTTTATTGAAATAATACTACGTTGTATTGAAATAATACTACATTGTAGTAACTAACACTAAACACGGTCATTGAGAATAGATGTGTGACTTGTCAAATGTTGGCTGTAAGGTGTCAATTGATCACCTCCAATTAAAACCCCATGTAAAAGTTATAGGTCCCATTCATATAAAGTGCTAGAACTAGAACCGGTCTCTACCACAAAAGACCTATCACGGGACTACTTTGGTGTCAGTTAGTTTCCCTCTTCTGTATCTATTAAGGCAGAGGTATCATTAAAGGTAGAAGTACATAACACGCGTTAGTGCGCGCGCGCTCTGTCGTCTTCTGTCAAAAAAAGTTAAACTAGTGTATTTTTATAGAACAAGCTACATGCAAAATATTTTGACGCGTTTGCGCCAAAAAATTGGTTAACTTTGAACTTTTCAACGCGTTGTGTATTTTTGACAAGTAATCAACTGACAATAAAAAGAACAATTTAACAAATTTGTGAATCATACAAGCAATACTTATTGAAGAGCTTAAAAAACATACAATATTTATATAAAAAGAATAAATAAATGCACAAATAAGTAAACAAATAAAAAACAGCTGACAGGAATGGATTTTGTAACGCGTGTTGTGTAACTTGCAATTTTTTACGCGCTAAAGTGTTATGTAATTCCACCTTAAGAGAAACATTTTTTTACGGATTAATTAAACCGATTTCCACCAGTTTAATAATCTTAATCCTATCGTCAAAAAAGCTTATACAAAACATAATAAGATACAATTTCATGACACAAAATGGTACCTACACAGAAATGTTCATGTAAAAAGTACCAAAAAAATTTACGAATATATCTCTAGTATCATCCCTACTCCAAATAAAATATTTTTCAAACTACCATTCGTGTTGTTTGCTCGTTACATTGAGTGAACTAAATTCATTGAAAATATTTTTGGCATTTTGTTTTTTTGTTTTTTTTTTTGTTTGTTGGATGGTTTCCACAAATAACACCCTTTTGATAGCATCCTTTATTTTTCTGTTTATCCAGAATTGTTTTTCATTAAACGTGTGTACTTCATATTTACCCTACATTTTCTACTGGTACCCTTGTGTAAAGTTCATGATTTTGTTGACCTTATTTTTCTTTTATACGAAAATGAATTTAACTTGTGTGTATGTCCTGTGTGTGTTTGCAATTTTATGTCATGACACATATTTTTTGTTTTGTAAACAGTTTCTGCCATTCACACAAACATGTGTCTGGGCTTAAAATTGAATTTTTGGAATTCCATTTGGAATTTGTTAAATAGTTTTTTTACTATTTAAATTTTCTGAGCTCCTGGTTAAATACATGCTTTTTGTTTTTGATTTCAGGGACATGTCGAAATGATTGATGGGTGCTTTTGTCGTTGTTAAGGAAAGTAAGAATTTTAAATTAAAAACATTCATGCATTCGTTACATGTTATTATACTTTTCTTGGAAACACATGCTTTTATGTTTATTAAATTTCTAGGAATTTTTATTGTGTAGTAGTGTTTGGTTGTTTTACTAGATGGCGTTGTTGTATTTATCTGAAATGTTGTGTTACAATGACTGCGTTTTTTATGTGACTATATAGTGTGAAATACGTAAAATACTGTATTTAAACTTGGATTTTTTAAATTAAATTTTTAACAAGAGTAGATTTTGGGTTCTTTTAGTTGCATCTTTACCTTTGGCTATTTAATTTCGTCAAGATTTTAATATAATTAATACAAATTTTATTAATAAGTGTGTAATAAGTGCAAGAAAATAGTGCTGAAAAATTCCAAAAAATTTAAATTTTAAACGAGTTTGATCCAAGCTCAACAATAGACCTGTTAAGTAAACTTTCAACAATAATAAAATCGTGTCAAGGGACTTATTCTGAAAGGATTGTCTACGAGCTCCTAAGTCATGTCAATAGCAGGTAGGCAGTCAAAAATACATAGCTAAATTACACTGAAAAAATTATGCTTCATTAATGCAATGAAAAATTTCATTACGCGAAATATAATGAAACAATTTCATTAACACTACAAAATTTTCGTAATTTCGTTAACATTTTACTTTAAATTAATGACAACTTAATATCTCTCTCAAAAGAAAAATTCAACTTATTGTTATACATACATAATTTCAGTAGGTTGTTTTAAGATTAAAATGAACTATTAATTAAAATATTAAAATATTTTTAAGTTAATGAAAAAAAGGAATCTTTTGTAACTTCATGTTTTCCATGATAAATGTCACTAAATCAATGAAAACAACAATTCTTCAACTTCAAAATAACTATACTTAAAAATTTTCTTCCTATAACTGTTATACAAACGCTTTTTTAATTCAATTTTTAGCGGTAGACATGAAAATATATTAAAAAATTGTAAATTTTAATGTTTCATAACATTAATGAAAAAAATTCACTACGATAACGAAATACTGATTAGAGCTAAATATAAGAAATATTTAGATTCAAAAACAAACAACGCGAAATAAGAAACAAGAGCACAAAATTCTCACATTCTTTTTTCTTTAATTGTTAATTTAAATACACAAAATTTACGCAGTAGTACAAGCAAGAAAAATGGATGAAGGTCGTCGCGGGCTGGAAACGAATGTAGTACAATTTACTTAAAGGTAAAAAAGCAATATGAAAGCAGAAAATAAAATGATGTAAACGAAATAAAATTAATAAAACTTGGTGATTTCAAACAGGAATAAAAAAAAAAAATCACAACAACTCAAAACGAACATTGAAAAAATGGAACAAATAAATGGAAAATTTCATTCAAATATAAAAACATTTATATTAAAATAATAAAAAAAATTTCTTTAAACGTTTGACATTAAAATAATGAAAAATTTTCATTGATTTTATGAAACAATACATTAATGGGGGGCTAACGTAACATTCTTCATTAATCCAATTAAAGTTTACATAGTTTAAAATTTAATGTAATTTTTCATGTCAAAATCCATTGGATCTGTGAAGAAAATTCTTTCAGTGTAGGTTAGACTTGACGAACAGCTTGCAAAAGCAAGAGTATTTGGAAGTTTAAATAAGGCCCTTATGACTTAATTATATGCAAATTCCCTATTATTTTCAGTCTGCTAAGAGCCAGAACTTTTCACGAGGACCAAGAAGGCAAACTGTGTTCCATTTTTGCGACAGATAATTTTCTCGATCAGATGCTTGTTTAGGTATTTAAACATATGTTGCTGAAAAGACGCAAAGGTTTTTTTAACTCTTTCTGCTTTTAAAGAACATTAATTAGCCATTTTGTTTTCCCTGTGCCCATGTTCTGTAACTTACGCGACGAGAGACGTATGGAAATTCCCAATTTACAGAAAAATTGTGTCTGTAAAATTTTTGTGAGAATGTTCCCGCTTTCAACTGTCAAATGTTTACCCTAAAAAAATTTATTAAAAAGTATAATGCTACGATTAATAACACGGAAGAGGTAAGCATTTTGTTCTTGTGTGTTTTTTTATTGGTTGATTATTTGCCTTCAACATTTTTGAAAAATATACGAATGTTTTCAAATCTATTTTGTAGACAACAAACATTAAAGTCGCAATTTACATTATTTAGCGTAGCCGACGGATATATTTTCGCCGCCGCGTGGCCATAAAAAGAAAAATCCAATTATGGAAATTAAAAAAATGGCTAATGGCATTTAATAAAAGACACTTTTACTAATAAGCGTAAAAAAAATTAGATTGAAATAATAAATTTTTCTAAAGATATGGCTCTTCAAAATTGTGGTTTGAAATAACTGCAATTTTGTATAAAAAAGGAATACAAATGAGCATGTACTTCATAGGGTTAAATAATTGAATTTAGTTGGCAAATAAAAAAAATTTGTACTAGATTAGTTG
Organism: Pollenia angustigena; assembly: GCA_930367215.1. Classification (NCBI taxonomy): domain Eukaryota; kingdom Metazoa; phylum Arthropoda; class Insecta; order Diptera; family Polleniidae; genus Pollenia; species Pollenia angustigena. The sequence goes on along the minus strand of OV884057.1, from coordinate 177,105,901 downwards.
TTGTATTATGTTTTAAGTATATAAACGGTATTTTTAATTACATATGTCGATAACAGTGTATGCATCATTATTAGAATGATATTAATAAAACAAAACAAAACTTGTTGTGATAAGCAAACATATAATAGCGAATAAAAAATAATTTTCAAGTATTACCGGGATAAATTTTGTTTCATTTTATAACAAAAAGTATGTTAATTTATAAAAATAAAAATTTAGCTGCGCTTAAGTGCGCCAATTTAAATAATTCTTATTTTTTTAGTGTCGATTCAAATGAAAATGCGAGACTTTTTTAACTCTTGGATTGAGTTAAAGGAAAACAAAAATGTAGTTAAAAATTATTAGGAATTGTGGGAGCTCGAATAGGGAAATCTTTGGAAGCGAAAGACGTTCGAAAAATATATATCGTCGGTCTCATGTAGAAAGGCCCTAACTCGATTTTTTTCGAAATTGAGTTTTTTAGTGATTCCAATACATTTCCCACAAATACACCTCGTCACAAAAATTTAATTCAATAGCATCAAAAATATCAGTTTAACAAGCAATTGAAGAAGCCATTTTACATTAAGATACATACAATTTCTATTATGTTTTTGCCTTCTACTGTAAAGTTGCATTTATGTGAGTTAGGGCCTTTCTATATGAGACCAACGATATGTAATTTAAATTCAAAATTAAAGCGGATGTGGTCCGATTGCAACCGAAAAAGGGACCGGTTCGAGTGTGAGTTCGGTGACTGGCTAAATACCGATTTGCCAATACACGGAGTAAATTTGAGTGATGTTTGTATTTTTTTAAATTAGTTACTGTATTGTGAATGCTGCGAGTAGGTCAAAAAGAAGAAAGGTACAAAAATTAATTTCAGCCAACTCTGCGGAGGCAATTAAGAAAGCAGCAACGAAGGTTGATCCCTGTATAGAAAAAACAATTTCTGTAGAAAAAGCTTTGGCTTTATACATTGATATGAACCTTTCATATCGACAATATAAAATGATGAGGTCTGTTGTAAATTCCGTTCATAAAAATTGTTTTCCGTCATATTACTGTATTGCTAATGCAAAGAAAAATTTTATACCTGATGATATTGTTGCTACAGAAAAATCCGCAGAAGTTCCCCTCCAAAGCATTTTAAATATAACTGCAAAAAGTATTTTGGATTTACATAATTTTGATTTAAAAAATGATATACTATTAGAGTGCAAATGGGGATTTGTTTACGCTTATTAGTAAAAGTGTCTTTTATTAAATGCCATTAGCCATTTTTTTAATTTCCATAATTGGATTTTTCTATATATGAAAATAATATTTTTTATAATTTTAGAATTTGATTGATGCAGTTTTATTAAATAGATTTCAAATAACAATAATCAAAAATAAGTTTTAAAATATGTTAATATATACTAAAGTTAGAGCTAATCAAATTTGAATGTTTTAGGTGAATGTGCAGCATGCAAAGAAAAATTTAAAATAGTGCGAATATGCTAAAGGGTTAATATGATATAAATTGTCGATAAAGCCGGCAATATTTGCATTTATATTATAGTGTGATATTACTAAAATATGGTAAGGCACTTTTTTATCCATTTAGCTATCATATGTATGTGTTTTACCGTTGTTCTGAATGTGAACAAAAGAAAGTAATAATTATTTACAACTTGCAAGTTAACCTGGCAATTAAAAGAAAACTATAAAAACTCCTTTTTTTATAATTTAGTATAATATTAATTCAAGTATTTATATTATAAAAAAGTATGTGACATTTGCGAAACGTTGCGAAAATTTAACTTTTTTCATTTTTTCAGTGTCATCAAAGGTACAAATTAGAGAATTTTCAATATTTGACAAACAAACATAATTCTTACAGAGCAGCCCATACTGAAATAATTAATTTTTTGGAAAAGAAATTTAAGACTTAAGTGGAAAAAGAAACAAATACATTTTTATTTTATTACTGTTTTGAATTTTATGAAAAAGGACATTTTTCAGCTAGGCGTGTCCATGTTCCGATTTGGATAAAATTTGATCAATCAAATTTGGTGTATCAAGTCCAATAACTATACGAAATTTCATGAAGTTTGAACTCTTTGTCTATCTTTTATGACATTTTTTATTTTCAGGATATATGGGAAGGACATGAATCCTTGCTCCGAAAATTTAGAAATTTAAAATTTTGTTATCTTTTATCAATTAAAACATTTGTGCCAAATTTCAACTCTTTACAATAACGTCTTCTATTTATGGCCGCTCGTTATATGAAAACACGGCACTGTGCGCCGTCGTTAAACAGTTTTTAAATTTTCGTAAATTTTGATCGCCGTCTACGATAGTGTAATGGGCTTTCTCAACGTCTGCAATTTAACATCGGCTTCGAGTAGAATATTATGACATTTTCACCATAAGTTACCGATACATTTTTTTTTCACTTTTCGAGAAACGATGGAATTATTTGTTTTACATCTTTTCGATGCGAGAAGTTCTCACCAACGTTACAGAACATTGGTACTGATAAAATGTGTTTCAAAACCGATTAAATTTTTAATACATCTAAACACATTTTGGATTTTAATATTATCTAATTAATAAGACAAAACTGATCACAGAGTTATGTATTCAAAAAGAGTGTGACCAGCTCTTAAAGATCGTAAGAAAATTAAAAATATGCTGGAGTAAACGTTGTTTAGTAATAAGAAAACAAAGTGAATAATGTAGATTCCTTACTGCAAAAAAAGCTTAAGCGACAAAAAAAAAACTATTTTAATTGAAAAGGTGTTTTTTTATATTTTATTTCATAAAAATTTTGTATGAAGGTTGTCGCTTAAGCTAAAATTGTTTTTGCTATTAAATCGGAATAGCATCTTATGTGACCATGATATTTTAGGAGATGATGCAAGTGTCAAATAAGTTCATATATTAAAAAAACACGAAAATTAAAAATGATGTCGCTTAAGCTATTGTTGCGGTAAGAGCTCGATATTATGAGAACTTAACACGTCTTACAGAAATCTTTTTAATGATAAATTTTGTATTCCCAAAAATAACTTTGGTAAAACAAAAAGTTGTTTTTAACAAATATTTTAATTATCTGTTTCAACAAAAAACTGTTGTAAAAAAGTACTAAATTGTATTCAGGTCAGTTTTAATTTATTATGGATTCTTTTTTTCAGTAAAAACCATAGTTTTAAGCTTTTAAATAATTTATTATAGCAACTTTTGTCAACATTAGCAAGTATCGCAAAATTTTACTGCATTCTACTACTGAATTTAAATTTTTTTAAGGAAAAAATTTTCATTTGCTAATTTAACTTAATAATTTTAATGACTATTTCTATTATCAAGATGACAAAATTTGTGAACTTGTCTTTCCAAAAGATTCTATTTTACAACAATCCACAATAAACAAAATCTTTTCTATTATGTACTTAAAATCTCAATCGAAAAGTTCAACAAACCGTAGCGCTGTTTGCTTTTAATGATCTTAACAAATCAACACAATTGTCATTTAAAACACTCGTGTAACGAAATACTGAAAAGCGTGTGGAGTAGTCAGTCTGTATTTGCAATACAATAGTGCAACCTGAGTCATAAATCCCTGCCACGTTTGCCCTGTATAATTTTCAACTGCTGATGTTTGGTGATTGTGATTTTGAACAAAGTGTAAAAAAGCAACAAGTAGTTTATTGTTATTTATTCATATTTCTTTTATTATTTTATTTAAGTTTTTTATGTTATTTTTTCTTCACTAATGCTTTTAGGAAGTTGAATCTCCCTTAATATTTAAGATGAAACTAAAGAAAAAATTCATGACAAAATAAACAATACCTGAAATGTAAAAAAAACTGTTAAAAAACATTATAAATTCGTTGATTTTTTTTTCAACAATAGTGATGGTAACACGGATAAAGGGAGATAATTTAAGTTGTATAGGAGAAACAAAAAAACACCATCACCAACAGCAACAATAATCTAATGACAATTGTTAAACAAATAAAATATTATTATCATAATAATTGTACATAAATATATATTTATATATGTGCTTGAATTTTTTTGTTGGCTTGAAAATCATCTTTAGAAAAATTGTATGCAGATTGTTTAAAACTTTTTAAGAAGAAGCTGACTGTAAGTAGTTGTTATTGCTGCCTCGTAGTACGATCGGTTCATGTTGCGATAAACGTAGTGTATGCATGTATTAGACTACTCCACAACTTCTTGTATTGAGAATGGTACAAAAAAATCATCTCTGGTTACAGTTACTTACAGAATGTAAAATTATGAATTCATTATATTTTTTCGGAGTAGTCGTACCCTGAAGACAATATTGGACTACGTGATTCATTCTGATTAAAAGGTAGGTAGACTAGTGCAATGTTATGCAAGCATGGACCATGTCACTGTTAAAAAGACATGTCTTCGTTTTTAAACGATATGTTTTCGTTTTTAAACGAAGTTAAAACTGATCCTATGGAGTACACCATGGAGTAGTTTCAAAACTAATCCACTAGGAGTATGTTTGAACATGTAGTAGTTTAAAGACTTCTCCGTTGTAATGCAAAACTCGGTTATATGGTCGCCTCCTAGGACATCGCAATGTTAAATCGACCACCTTTTAACCATATATTTGGAGTAGGTTTGGAGTACTCCTACTCCTTTATGGACTACTCTTTACATGTATGTATGTATGGACTAGTCTGCAGGGTAAGAACCGCCAAGGTCGAATATATATGGTAACACAGTTAAGATGGGTCTTCTCTTAAAACATGTAAAACAATTAAGTCAGCCAAGCCCATTTCATTTCGTGCTGGTTTGACGAAAAGAGCATTTGTTATTGTTGGTCGTGTCCACTTGGCCATTCGCTTGGCTTCAGTCATTGCCATATACTTTTTGCGAGGTGGCAAAGTTGTCGTTGTCCGTTGTGAAAAATTGAACCACTCTGGACATTTTTACAAAAGCAAAATCAAGTATATTGAATATTTGCTCAAACGTTGCAATATCAAACCGGTCCGTGGCTTTTTCACTTCCGTGCTCCTCTCAGAGTTTTCTACAAGGCTGTTAGAGGCATGATCCCACACAAAACTAAGCGCGGTCATACTGCTTTGGCTCGACTCCGTATCTTCGATGGTATCCCATCGCCCTACGATAAGCATCGTCGTGTCTGTGCACCCATTGCTTTGCGTATCTTGACCTTTCACTGTAATCGCAAGTACTGTCAGTTGGGCCGTTTGTCAAACGAAGTTGGCCGGTATCATGGCGATGTTGTCAAGAGTTTAGAACGCAAACCTTAGGCTAAGTTGCAAGTAGTTCTGAAACACAACAAACTCATAAAGAAGTTGACTGTTAAGGCTCCCAAAAATATTGCCAAGCAAGTCGAAACCTTCAACAAGATTTAGCCAAATTTTATATAAATACCAACATAAAAAGACAGTATATGGACACAAAGACTATTCCGAAAGGAAGTTTTTATGGGACCATGCGAAGTTATGGACCGATTTTTAGCATATTTAATAGGCTTCGTCCTTATGACAGTTGTTCGTAGCAGATTTAATCAAATCATCTTCAAAATTGCAAACTGTACTGTGCACACAACATGGACAGACAACCAGCCAGTCAGTCAGCTTGACGGACGGACACACATAGTTAGATCGACTCAGAAAGAGATTCTAATTCGATCGGTATACTAAAAGGTGGGTCTAGTGTTACACACATCTGCACAAACGCATAATACCCTCATTTGGCTATAGCGTTCGCCATTCAAGATAATGTTGGCACCGGTTTTGCTTTAAAGACAAATGAGCCGTTGACGCCTTAGGCATGTAAACCGCACCAAACAGTGATTTTTTCGAGGTGTAGAGGAGTCTCATGAGGATTGTGCTCTGTCCAAAAACGACCTTTCTACTTGTTTACATACCCGTTTAGCCTAAATTAAGCCAAATCGCTTAAGATGATTTGACGATAAAAAATTGGGTCAACTTTTTCCATTCACCGAAGACTTGACTTGGCCCACTTTTACTCTTGCACCAGTGGTATCTGTAGACCAAGAACTTTCCTAAAAATTTTCCAAAAAGTGGACCGGCAAAGACCGAGTTGCTTAGATGTATGACGGATCGATAAATTCAAGTGCTTATCTATTTGGATGAATATTATCCAAAAGAGTAAGTGTGGCTATGAATCGATCCATAGTATTGAGTATTAGCTGCTGAGATGGACGACCGTGCGCACCGTTAACTAGAATAAGTGCTCTATAACTTTGCCAAACAGAGCGCGAATTTTGGAAATAATTGTGTTAACGTTGTTCCGGTGTGAGTCTTTGCAAATTTGTTTGATATGAGTAAAATCTGAAGAAAATCATGGTTTTTGACAAAGCTATGAAAAAAAACTTAAAAAAGGCCTGCACACCCGATTTTTGGTAAAAAATCGACTTGAGCGACCTCTAAGCCTCTTCCGAAAATTCTGAAAAAAAATCTCAAAAATACTTTACCCTATTAAATTGTGCTTGAGCACCCACGAAAATCCAAAAAACACACTAATGGTGATTTTCCAAAGTGTGCTAAAAAAAAACGCTCAAACGCTCTTTAATATCTAGTATGGCAACTAGTTTTACATTAATCCCTATTTCTGAGTTGAGTCTTATTGACAAGATTCTTCCTTTTTCTTCTTTGAACATGAATTGGCGTTCAAATGAATCATGTCGTGTTGACGACATGTTTTTTATTTTGTTTTATTTGATATTGAAAACAAAAACAAAATTAAACAACGAATAAGAAAGCAAAACGTAAAGACAGTACATGCATCTGTGTACTCGTTTCTTTTCCCCTCGTCCCTCTCGCCTTTAAAGTAGCAATCTTGTCAATTAGACAAGAGCCGTATGAACACAGACTATCGGAAATTTTAAACGTTTTTACAAAAAACACCATTTATTTCTCAGTAACTTTCAAATTATTCCGTTATATTTTTAAAAAGTCGGAGTCGGAGTGGGATCCCCAGGAATTTCAAAATAGTTTCTCTGAAAGTAAAAAAGTCCACGAAAAAGCCTTTGTTATCATAAACTTAATAAGTCCCTTTTGGTCAAAATGTATTTCATATAACATCAAAACAATTTTCGATTTGACGATTTAAGATTGTTGTGTTTAAAATAGTCTAGAATATCATTTATATAATAGTTACATATCGTTACTTCAATATAGAAAAGCCCTAACTAACATTTTCCTTACTTTACAGGAGAAGGAAAAACTTAATAAAAATTATTAAATTCTCTAAACAATTTAATAAATAACTGCGTTTAAAAATAATCGCAACTACAATACAACAATTTATATTAAGTTTTTTACTTCTCCTGTAAAGTAAGGGAAATGTTAGTCGGGGCTTTTCTATATTAAAGTAACGATATATTTAGCTTATTTCGTCAATTAGTTCTCAGAATTTTTAGGTTCTTTTTGATTTTGAAATAAATAAAATGCACATGATTTAAGCCAGAAAAGTTATGGACAAAAATGATGAAAACTAAAAGAAACATTTGAAACATGGCATTTTTTTTTAGCAAAATATATCATTTGTAAGATCTGATTCCTTTAAGACCCTTCCTTTAGCTAAAATTTTTGTAAATCAGAAGATAGAGAAGTAGCAAAGTAGTCTCTTCAACGTCGTAGTAGCTTCGCTTAACAATAAATGCCCTTAAAACAAATTATTAACGAAATTTTTAATGACAAACTTTTGATGTGATGTCACGATTTTCAAAAGGTGTAGTTTGTCTTCTGATTGTCTTTTTTCTTCCATTTTTTGTTTTGATTGTTTGAATATGAAAAAAAAAAATTTTTTTTTTAACTATAAAAAAGGAAAGAAAAGAAGTTGAAATACTTTTTCTCACGATTTTGTTACAATTTGTTTCCCATTTTTTTTTCTTCTTCTAAGTGGCTTAAATACAAACAATAAAAATAGTTTTTCTTAACAAAATCAAATAAATAGAAAGAAATTTTTCCATAAAAAAGTTTATTAAGCGGATTTTTGGAAATATGTAAAATTGCTTGTTGGTTTTTACTCAAACCTTTTTTGGGGTAAAATTTTGTTTAATATGTTTAGCAGCCTACGAAATTTCCTTGCAGTAAACAACACCTCTTGTTAAAATGCGGGCTAACACACGTGCTAAATTTTTAGTTTGTTTCCGAAACAAATTCACCCAAATGTATAAATATTTGTACTGGAAGGAAAGAAAATCTACCTTTTTTTTTGTTGAATTTGAAAAAGTCAAAGGAAAATGACGTATGTAAGATACAATTAGAAAATTTCCCTTGTTTAGTTTAAATAAGAAACATATGCGTGGCAGTGGTTGCAAAATTGTAAAAAATAGGCACCCAATTCCTAAGGAATGGTACGTGTTAAAATTATTATTATGTTTGAAGGATAAACCCCTAGTAAGCCCATCTGTTAACAGAGCGGTGATAATTTTAACACGTTTCTTTGGATGAAAAACTTTTCTGGAATATTTTGAAATTTTGTTTATTTAACTGATATCGAACTATAGTGAACGTAAAACTCTTTGGCATATACATACATAATTAAAAAAAGAGTAAACAGATAAGACAACTGCAGGCAGTTTGTTGCATAAACGATCGAACCACCTAATTAAGAATTAAAAAAATCTTTGCGAAATATTTATCAACAAAACCTTTCAATACTCATGCCAAGTTTTATAAAAACAATTTGTTTCATTGTTTTTCATAAAAATGTTAAAATATTTCAAAGCATTGAACTAAAACTAAAAAAAAATGTTTTTAAAACAAGTATTATTGCGTCTAATTTTTCTCAATTAAGATAAATGCTTCAGAGAATCTCCATTATTAGGTGGTAGTTTTTGTCAAACATTCTCTTTTTAAAACCTCTAGTAGAGATTTTTGCTGACAATTCACAGACAGTGGCTTCAATGAGGAAAATAACACAACAATTAAGCGAAAATTAATGATTTTCAATTAGACTTAATCCGTATAAGTTTTCGGAAAACGAACTTTCAAGATTGCTTTGCAAAGCTTTGATATTTCATTAGAAATAAAACACATACGTACATACACACAATCGTGCATTATGGATGGACTACCTTTTACATGCATTAAAATATTCATTGACTGAAGCTTTTTTTATGTCAAAACTATACAAAACAATGGGAAATATTATTTGGCAGATCGCAATGTCGGTTTGTTTAATTGAAAATGTATTGAAAATAGAATTTGCATGTTTAAAACCCGCTGGAAGCTCTTGTTGAGGTTTCAAAATTTATTTGTTCGAGGTTATTTCATTTAATTCACGTTTGAGAATTTGCTTGAAAAATAATTTTTTTCTCTAAAGCGGCCTTAGTTTCATATAAATTAATGGAATCAAACTTTTTTCGCTCAAGCGAATTTGCGTTTAAGTTAACAAAAAGGCCATTAAAATTGTTCAAACTAATACAAAAAAATATTTCACTGCATTTAAGCGATTTTTTCAATTAAACAGTGTGCGCCTATCTTAATTTAACGGTAATCAAAAAATCTCGGTGATCTCGATATCGATACGGATATTGAGTTCAAGTTAAAATAAATAAAACTCAAGTAGAGTAATTTTTATATTATACGAAAGTTAAGAATATCAATATTTAAAACTAATATCAGTAAGAGTTAAATTAACAAAAATTAACAAACAATAAATAATTTTTTTATACAAAAAAAAAAAAAAGAGATTATAAATATTTAAAATGAATATAAATAAAATAAATTAAAAAGTAATTTCAATTTTTGGGAATACAAAATTTTAATTTCAAAAGATTTTGTTATTCGTGCTTAATTCCCAGTTTTTATTCTTGACAAAAACACTTGAAATTTATTGTTGATGAGATAAGCTATTCCTATGCATTTCACTGGTTTCTTAGGCCAGATCATCAGGAAACTTCATCCATAAAGATTTTAGAAAAACTAAAGATATTAAACCAAATAAATCTGTTAAGCGTATAAGAATTATAGCAACAGTTCTACTTGTAATAATATCAAAGCTTAAACAAAACACATCAACAATAAACAACAGTGGGTTTATCTCATCTTACATTCCCCACTACAATTAGTTTAAATTCTCTCAACATTAATTGTAGTTGTAAGTAAAATTTTGTATTCCCAAAAATTGAAATTACTTTTTGATAAACAGGCAAGTGCACGGCCTAAAAAACACTTAATTGACAACATCTTTTGTAAGTTGTTGTGTTGTTTTGTATTTTGTTTTTCTTAACCTACTTACAACTACAATTAATGTTGAGAGAATTTCAACTAATTGTAGTGGGGAATGTAAGATGAGATAAACCCACTGTTGTTTATTGTTGATGTGTTTTGTTTAAGCTTTGATATTGTTACAAGTAGAACTGTTGCTATAATTCTTATACGTTTAACAGTTTTATTTGGTTTAATATCTTTAGTTTTTCTAAAATCTTTATGGATGAAGTTTCCTGATGATCTGGCCTAAGCAACCAGTGAAATGCATAGGAATAGCTTATCCCATCAACAATAAATTTCAAGTGTTTTTGTCAAGAATAGAAACTGGGAATTAAGCACGAATAACAAAATCTTTTGAAATTAAAATAAATTAACATTTTTCATTTTTCGAATTTATTCTATGAGCTAAATTTCAGTTATGTATTTTATAAAGAAAAATTGAAGGAATAGAACTATTACAAAAAAGCTTTATAAAATACATAACTGAAATTTAGCTCATAGAATAAATTCGGAAAATGTTGAATATAATATAAAGTAACCTTCGGAAGGAAATAATTCCCAGTTTCTATTTGTTAAAATAAATTAAGATAGACGATTTCGAAAATCGGCAGTGTTGCCAGTATAGACTTTTTTATTTTAAAATAACCCTTTTAAAAGCTTAATTTATATAATGGGGGTGTCATGTCAAGCGACCCAATTTTTAAATCGATGACTTCCGATTTGGATGAAATTTGCTCCAAGGTTAGTCCTATTGGTAGTTTAGACACAAATTTGCAACAAGATCGGTCAAAAAGTTTCTGAGTCAGAGGGGGTTAAAGTTTGACATTTTGGCCATACAGGTGTCCTTTTTATCCATGTAACTAATTACCTATTGGTGTTAGCAAAATTTGTCCCAAGTAGCTGGGATAGCTGTTTGATCCATCTTTTGAAAATTTTTTTTTTTGTTTTTTTAAAAACTTTTTTAAATTTAAAACTTTTTTTTATCCGGAATGTTTTTTTTGCTCAAAAGAAAGATTATGTCTTTTGCTTTATAAAATGAAAAACGCTTTACATGCGACCGGTAGGCTAGCTAGTAGTGAGCTAGTCTATCAACCCCGGGGTTGCGGGTTCGATTCCCGCCAGAGACTCTGGTTTCTTTCCTGCAGACAAGCGTCAAGCTTCGCGGGGATTAGCATAGGAAATTAAAAAAAAAAAAAAAAAAATTGCTCAAGAAAATAATCTGGCAGTTTTATTTTAATATGGATTAAAGCTTAAATGTTTAATGCGTTATAGAATATTCGATTTTTATTAAAAATATTATATAAATGTTTCCATCATGACTTGGAAAATTCTGATGATCTCTTAAATTAAAAGTTTTATGTTTTACATTTTTTTTTTGAGGTTTTGGCTGAAAAATACCTCGTGGTCTAAGCAAAAAGTAAAGTAAAGTGTGTTAGCCAAAAATGTAAGACCAAAAAAAAAAAAAAAAAAAAATAAAAATTAAAAGCAAAAGTGTAAAATCCAAAGCCATATTTGAGTTAATATTGCAAACATAAAAATATTAGAGAATTTTTAGGTACATACATAAAGGTTTGTACCCCATTGCATTCTTCCCTCCTAAACTCAGACTTTCTGATAGAAAACTTTCATAGTGTGAATTCGGACATACTAGATAATGCTGTCTCTCGTAATATACTTAAGTATAATTTATATAACTGATAATAAAATGCTATGCAATTTGGCATTACGTCCTCCGTATGACTAGACGCTATGATGCAGCGGTCGAAAAGGGTGTACTAAGTTTGTCATTCCGGGTATAACTTTTTTAATCTTTATCTAAGACCCTGTAAGGATATATATATTCTGGGTTCTTGAGTAATTCTAAGTCGATTTAGCTATACCCGTCTGCTTAAATAACATTCACTTTGTACCGGTTCAAAACCAAAGAACAGTATTGGTGTCAAATTCGTAAAAAGTTCTTCTAAGCAGTTTGTAGGAAAAGAGTTAATAATCCAAATTTGGACTTACTACCCTAAAAAATAGATAATTTTTTTTTAGAAAAACTAACAAACTCGTTCTATATAAATATATAATTCAAACTCATTAATCTCGTGCTGTTCGGTCTTTAATTTACCATAGACCCCATATAAAGCCCACTCTCGGAAAACTCTTTAATACGCCTTAAATGTAACGAGTAATGCTATTGTTATAAAATTTAGTCTTTTATAGAAGAAAGATAAATTTAGCCAAGATTGGTCCATAATTTACCATAGGTCCCTTAAAAGCCCACTCCTTAAATATTCTAACTCTCAGCAGAGGGTATCAATGACTCGGCACAGGCGAATAGAGCACTTTTACTTGTTTTATTTTTATGCAAATGCAAATAACTAATATTAATACACATACATATGTACAAAATACGTTTAAAACTATTTTTGGTTTTAACTATTAAAAAAATAATATTTTTATACCATTCCTAACCTCTAAAAGGTCTTCACAATTTCGCACATTTGTAGTAAAAGGCGCAACAGCACGCCATAAAAGTTGAAAGGTTGTCGGAATATTTTGAATTTAGTGTTTCGTTTCCCTTAAAATTCTAAAATTCATACGGCATATGATCTACACATGTGAAGTTTGACGATTGGAAAAACAAATTGCCAAAAAGAGCCCCGTACGCATGCGTGCATTCTATTCCACAAAAAAAAAAAACATAGAAACTCATATTGGAATATTTTACAATTGCAAAAGTAAATACATACAATAACTAATTCTAAATTGTTTTAATTATGCTTCGTGTTGCAGTGGAAGAATACAAAAATCGAATTCTTGATGTTCTTGATTTGAAACGCAATAAGCTTTTTTTTGCTCTCCTGACAAAAAAGTTTTAATTATTTTTCTTAATTTGCATAGCGTTTTGTTAAGAAAAATCAAATTTCATTCCTAATTCTAATGTCAAAGTCAAAGTGGTGTATTCACCTCAAAGATTCATTTAATTATTTCTTAAAGTATTTTGAATGCGTTTTTATTTTTTGTTTGCCTCAGTTAAAATTTACATTTCATTTTTATTGGCTTTTGTAGGAATTTTATACAACGAGTGGCGCTAAGTGTATTCTTCTTTAAAAAAAGTTTTTATGCAAAAATATTTATTAGAATTTTTGGGGGTATGTGCTTTTTGATGAAGATTGCAAGTCAATAGTCGGAGTTTGCCCCCTTGAACTTGTCCTTGAGTGTAATATATTTTTAGATTTTGTGTTTCAGCAAAATTAAAATTTCAGCTGAATTTATTGTATTCAATTCCTAAAAATTTTAAGATTCTAAATGCATATGAAATTTGGCATTATTTTGAATAAAAAGCGATGATTTTGTATGTCAAAAAAATATCATGATTTGCTTTTGGATATTAAAGATTTTGTTAAAAGAATGACTTAACATTAGCTTTGGAGTTCATGGAATTAGAGTACAAATATGAAACAGAGACAGCACCGTCTACACAGAAAAAAAATAAAAATTAATTTCAATTAAAAAATTTGTAATATTGACTAAAAAATTAATTAAATTTGCACCAGTAAACAAATTATTAGTATCAATTAATATCAATTATTTTTTGATTTTGAATTTGCACCAGTAAACAAATTATTAGTACCAATTAATATCAATTATTTTTTGATTTTACCAATATTTTCAGTAGTAATGTTGTTACGTTTACTTATAACGTTTAAATCACTTGATTTCTCTATGACGAGCTAAATTCCCAATTTTTATACCCTTCACCACAGGTGTAAAAGGGTATATATAAGTTTGTCATAACGTTTGTAATTTCCACAATATTGATTTTAGACCCCATAAAGTATATATATTTTGGGTCCATATGAGAAGAGAAGTTGATTTAACGATGTCCGTCTGTCCGTCTGTCCGTCTGTCCGTCTGTCCGTCTGTCCGTCTGTCCGTCTTATGTGTTTTCCGGATAATCCAGACATGATAGCGGCTAGGTTGTTTTACATTTATGTCACATATAGTCCACCATTTCTTGCTATTGAAATTCAGCAAGATCGGTCCACAAATGGCTGAGATATGATCAAAAAACCACGACTGCCTCTAATTTTTTCCAAAAATCCCTTGTTGTTGTATTTTTATTGCTTTTTTCTGTATATCTGGAGAACGGTAAGAGCCAAAGTTTCCAAATTGGGTACACACATTTTGGTTGTCAATACACACCACCCTACAAAATGTGGGCGGGATGGGAGAAGTGGGCGTGGTACCTCCCGTACAAAAAAAAGTAAAAATTTTATAAAAACCTTAATTTTAGGGCTGTCATATGTCCTATAGATATGACTTATATACCAAAATATCGGAAATTTTTAGTAGAACATATTTTATAAAGAACTCGGGAAAATCGGTTCAGATACAAAAAAGTTATGACCAAAATTATTTTTTTTTTTTTTAAATACCCATTTTCGGTAACCATGGATCTTCTCGAGTCCAAGTTTTATAACACAAATAAATGGTAAATTTCTTGCTCAACACGTCGGTATATAAATCTGTCAAATCGGTTAAAAAATGGCTGAGTTATAATCAAAATACTGAAATCCCAAAAGTTACTCTTTTTTATAATTAAGTTTGTTTTTTTTATAATTAAGTTTGCTTAAATATATGTACACATATGTAGGTATATATATATATATATATATATATATATATATATATGCCTAAAAGCCAATTTAATGGAAATGTTATTTTTAAGCACGTTGGTATATAAATCTGCCAAATCGGTTAAAAATGGTTAAGTTATGTGCAAAATACTCCAAAAAAGGACTAAAAACATTAACATTTTTATAAAAACTAAAATTTTACAGCTGTATTATGACCTACCTATTCATACGTTTTAAAAATTGTATAAAAACCTAAATTTTAGGGCTGTCATATGTCCTATGGAAATGACTTATATACCAAAATATCGGAAATTTTAAGTAGAACATATTTTATAAAGAACTCGGGAAAACCGGTTTTTTTTTAAATACCCATTTTCGGTAGCCATGGATCTTCCCGAGTCCAAGTTTTATAACACAAATAAATGGTAAATTTCTTGCTAAACACGTCGGTATATAAATCTGTCAAATCGGTTAAAAAATGGCTGAGTTATAATCAAAATACTGAAATCCCAAAAGTTACTCTTTTTTATAATTAAGTTTGTTTTTTATTTTATAATTAAGTTTGTTTTTTTTATAATTAAGTTTGCTTAAATATATGTACAAATATGTAGGTATATATATATATATGCCTATAAGCCAATTTAATGGAAATATTATTTTTAAGCACATTGGTATATAAATCTGCCAAATCGGTTAAAAATGGTTAAGTTATGTGCAAAATACTCCAAAAAAGGACTAAAAACATTAACATTTTTATAAAAACTAAAATTTTAGAGCTGTATTATGACCTATTCATACGTTTTAGATATCAAAATATCGGAAATCTTTAGAAAAACTCGGAATATCGGTAAAAAAAAAGTAATGTCAAAAATATAGTTTTTTTTTAATACCTATTTTCGTGAACCATAGAACTTCCCGACTACAAGTTTTATCACCAAAGTAAATGGTAATTTTATACTTTAAGATGTCGGCATGACCAAATACTGAAATTCGATCAAAACTTAACGTGCTATATATTAATTAAACTTTTAATATATTTAATAGCACGCAATCATGTGCAAATAATTAAATAAAACTAAACGATATATATTTTATAAATATACATGTATATATACATGTATTTAAATATATATATAAACTTCTGTTCTTTCCAAACCATGGTGAAGGGTATATAAGATTCGGCATAGCCGAATATAGCACTCTTACTTGTTCTTATTCTAAAATGCAACTTTGATAACGCAGCTGAAAACTTAATTTCCTATCCAAACAAAAACACAAATTGGTTGAAGTATAAAATATGTGAGCTCTCATCTATCTCAGAGCATTTCCCTAAAAAATTCATCTGACATCCAAACAGCTGTCGACCGGCCTACGGATGTCTTCGATTCTGCTGCAAGAAATGCAACCCCAATCAAGCGTACAATAAAGCGCAATTCCGCAATTAACATCTGTGGACAAAGAGACCCTTGCCAGGGAAAAAAGGAAGTTGAGAAGACAATGGCAAAATAATCGTTCCCCAACCATCAAGGCCCAACTGCCAGGCAACTCTACGCAGCAAACTGCCACAAACAACTTCAATTACAGCTTATGGAAGGCTGTAAGACATATCCAATGATCTATAACCCACGAATCTCCACTAAGACTGGAAAACCGTACCTGGGCCAAAACACAAATGAAAAAATAAATACCTTTGCAAGCCACTTGGAGAAAGAGTTCACGCCCCATGATGGTCAAACTTGTTCCTGTCGTCCAATTATTCCTGATACAGTTAACGATCCAATAAAATTTAAATTAACTCAAGTAAAATCAGCGAAAGAAAATGTCAACATTTAAAAGTCTCCCGTTCCTGGCCGCATCACAGGTTCAATGATAAGAAATTTACCTACGTCTGCTTCAAGAATCTTGCTGCTCATCTTTAATGCGATATTACGAGTTGGCTACTTCCCATCGTCTTGGAAGACCTCTACAACTGTTATGATGTTATGATTCCTAAGTCAGGAAAAGACGTCAAATTACGTCGCACAGACCAGTCAGCCTACTATCAATATTATCAAAGCTATTTGTTGAGGCGCCCTCTGAAATGAGTTTAGACCAGGAAGACGATTGTCTTGATCTAGACATCGAGCCCCTGCTCGAACAAATATTCCTTGTAAGTATAACTCCCTATCTTAATGAACACGCAATCATTCCGGATCATCAGTTCGGACTCCGAGCAAGGCATGGTACAATCGAACCAGTGCATAGAATTGTTACCCAAATTAGATCAGCGTTTGAGAGAAAGGAATATTGCTCAGCACTGTTTATAGACACTTTCCAAGCATTCAACAAAGTTTGGCATGATGGGCTCTCATTAAAATAACACGAATGCTTCCACAAAATACTCACAAACTCCTTGAGAGCTATTTAAGTGGCGGAACATTCATGGTAAGATCAAAAAACAAATACTCCCCCACCAAGAAAATATCTGCTGGTGTCCCTCAAGGCAGCATATTAGGGCCATTGCTGTAAATAATATATACAGCTGATATGGCAACAAGCCCACGCACACATACTTCTACGTTTGCAGACGACACAGTATTTATTAGTGGTAATCAGGACCTAAAAGTTGCATCGCTGCATTTACATTCCCACATCAATGAACTAGACGCCTGGCTAGAAAAATGGAATATAAAGGTTAAACCGGCTAAATGGGCTCACTTAACTTTCACGCTCAGAAGACAAACGTGCTCTGCTGTTAAAATAAATAACATCACTGTTCCGGTAGAAAGCCATGCTAAATACCTGGGAATTCATAGATAGACGCCTGACCTGGTCTCGTCATATTAAAGCGAAAATAACGGCCATGAAATTTAAAGCAGCTCAACTACATTGGCTAATCGGTCGAAACTCAAACTTATCCTTAGACAACAAAGTTCTCTTATACAAGTCTATCATAAAACCAATATGGACATATGGCATACAATTATGGGGTACTGCATGAGCATCAAACATCCGGAAGCTACAAAGAAGACAGTCCAGGATATTACGGCAAATTGTCTGCGCCCCATGGTATATACGTAATGACATTATCCACAGAGATCTTAACATCGCTACCATCCAGGAAGAAATTAAAAAGTATTTAGTCAAATACAAAGATAAACTTATGGTCAATCCCAACTACCTCTCTCGAGATCTAATTAAGTTCGAAGTTCACTGGAGGCTGAAAAGATCTGACACTTTGATCCTAACACGCTTTTTTGACACTTGAATGCAATGAATTAGCGGTTACATTGGTAATGGCTCACAAATACATATTAGAATTAGGATTAAGCTTTGAATACATGTTGTTATTTTCGACAAGAAAGATTCAATAAAAAAAAACTTGATAAATACACTGAAATTTATTGTTGAGGGAAAGGTAGTTTCTATACGTTTTTAATTAAAAGTGACTTTATTCTTGATTAATGTTTTAATTGAAAAAAATGGCGAGAATTTTTTCTCTTTACACTGAAAAAAATTTCTTCACAGATCCAATGAAATTTACATTAAAATTCAACCTATGTAACCTTTCATTGGATTAATGAAATGTTTCATACAATCAATGAAAATTTTGCATTAGTTTAATGACAAACGTTTATTTTATCCATTTTTTCAATGAGGATTCATAAAATCAATGAAAATGTTGTCATTGATTTTATTAATCCTTCATTAATCCAATGAAAGGTTACATAGGTTCAATTTTAATGTAAATTTCATTGGATCTGTGAAGAACATTTTTTCAGTGTATGTCCCAAATTGTTTGTAGGAAATGCTTTAAGCTTAGAGTTTTCTACTTTCTTAAATAATGCATAAATTTAATGATATCAGTTTTTGCTCATTTCTGTTTTTATACTAACACCACAATAGAGAGGGTATTATGCGTTTGTGCTGATGTACTACTAAAGCGTTATTAGTTGCGGTTTAATGTGTATTAAAGTTTTCAAAAGTGGGTATCGTAATTTATGAACCGATTGTCAGAGCGTAAGTTTTATATGGGGTGTATGAGTTAAGTAGTATGATTTCTAGTACTACTAGAGTATTATTCATCACGGTTGTAAGCGTAGTAAAGGGATTTCCTAGATTTGGCTTTATATGGGGGCTGTGGTTAATTATTAACCGATTTTTTTCCAAAGTAGTATAATTTCCAGTCATATTAACTGAATATGTGCAAAATTTAACTTCAGTCGGTACATTTCGCAATCAATTATTGTTAGATTTTGTAACAGAAATATAAATTTTTAGGAAGTTTACTTTACTTGTATTTAGTTCGATTAATTTTTTCCTACACAACCGATTGTGCTGGATTTTAATCCCACACTATTTTGGAGAACTAGCAGCAATAAGATTTCAAAATTATTATTTTCTGTTAAGTCATTCGAAAATTAGTGTGATTTGCATAGAAGAACAGACGGACATGGCTTAATCAACATAAAATTAGTGAAGGACTATCGATAGACTATCGATATTATCGATAGTCTTAAAATATCGAAAATATCGATAGGAAAAATATAAATATCGATATTTTTGTTATTTAAAATACAGCTATGAAGACATGTAAGAGCAGCTATACACACACAGTTTTTTGCCGCAAATTTTTACTTGCTATTATTTATTCGCACAGAATTACAGCAATGAATACAAACAACAAAAATGGCAAGTGGTATGGATTGCTTAGCAGTGCTTTTTACTGCTAATTTAAGGCCTTTAAGTCGAAATTTGTACATGTTTATATAGGGACTCAAATATCAAATATTTTTGTAATGTTGTAAAAAAAAAAAATGCAAATCCAGGCATAAGACAAAACAATGAACGACCATTAGAGGATAAGTCCGCTAGATTGATTACCATTTTGGGTTTAGAATTTAGAAAATTTTTAAAGTTGCAATGGAATATCTTATAGTCCCTGTTACTTCGGTTCCTTCAGAAAGGCACTTACCAATTTTTAAAAAACTGTCATCTAAAATAATGGGCGTATATGCATTAGAGCGACTCACCAAAAAAAGTGCTCGATGTACCCTCCTAAAAATGAACCTTGTACTTTTTTAAGGTGACATTTTAAATATTTCGGTTCCAGCTTTGACCTCTCGTGAGCTGGACCAGTTTTAAAAAGGGTATGTTTTTACATGTTTTGTTAATTTGTGAATCTGTTCCCTTACCAACATATACAAATTGGGTATCGTAAGAAAGGTTTTTTTAAGGCGCGTCCAAGTGTATATACAATTTGGCCAAGGACGATCATCCATGTCCTTTTTTTTAAGGATTTTCTGTAAAAATAACGGTTTTTTAATTTTTTGTTCGGGGTTGTTTGTAATAAAAGTGCCAAATTAACATATTTTATTCTTTAGTCGATTTAATTGAATACGTGTCTCAGCTTTTTTTGAAATTCGTGCAAGTTCGCGTTTTGACAAAAATGCAATGGGGTGGTAACCCTTCGTTTTATATAGGGCAATATGGGTATCAAATTTTTTCTTTTGCCAAGTACATCATCTTTGTATATAAATAATTTAGATTTTTGCAAATTAGATGCATTTTACACGGTGCTCTGGAATATATATAAATGCAATTTTGTCGTAACGTTAATATGATAGCGGATTTAGTTTCTAGACCATGTATGGATGAAAATGGGACTAAAGAAAGAAAAAAAGAAAGGATCCTTTACGACAAAATTGCATTTATATATATTCCAGAGCACCGTGTAAAATGCATCTAATTTGCAAAAATCTAAATTATTTACATACAAAGATGATGTACTTGGCAAAAGAAAAAATTTGATACCCATATTGCCCTATTTAACACGAAGGGCTACCGCCCCATTGCATTTTTGTCAAAACGTGAACTAGCGCGAATTTTAAAAAAATCTGTGACACGTATTTAATTAAATCGACTAAAGAATAAAATATGTTAATTTGGCATTTTTATTACAAACAACCCCGAACAAAAAATTAAAAAACCGTTATTTTTACAGAAAATCCTTAAAAAAAAGGACATGGATGATCGTCCTTGGCCAAATTGTATATACACTTGGACGCGCCTTAAAAAAACCTTTCTTACGATACCCAATTTGTATATGTTGGTAAGGGAACAGATTCACAAATTAACAAAACATGAAAAAATAAACCCTTTTTCAAACTGGTCCAGCTCACGAGAGGGGAAAGCTGGAGCCGAAATATTTAAAATGTCATCTTAAAAAAGTCCAAGGTTCATTTTTAGGAGGGTACATCGAGCACGAATTTTGCTTCCATACAACTTGAGTCG
Source organism: Pollenia angustigena (assembly GCA_930367215.1). NCBI lineage: Eukaryota > Metazoa > Arthropoda > Insecta > Diptera > Polleniidae > Pollenia > Pollenia angustigena. The sequence goes on along the minus strand of OV884057.1, from coordinate 177,084,777 downwards.
CTCTAATATGCATACGTCTCATTCATTCAATAAAGTGATAAAAACAACGAACTTTAGCCTTATAAAAAAATAATTAAAGCTTTCCTGCACAAGAACAAACATTCAGTCGATAGTAATATCGATATATCGATAGTGAAATCTGATCTATCGATAAATCTCGATAGTAGAAAATATCGATAGTATCCCAGCACTAATACATATATACTTTATGGGGTTTTGGATAAATTTTTAAACAATTCTAAGATGGAATGACAAGTAAAGAATACCCTTATTCACCACTAGTGGTGAAAGGTATAAAAATCTAAAAAAGCTATTGTTTCCTTAATGACGATCCAATCGAGAAAATCTCTTCCATATGTTATTAAAAATTGATCTTTTTAAGATAGCAACCGGAAAAAAGAAGAAATGTTTGTAGTTTCATAAATAACGCTTGAAAAAAGGAAATCTGTGAATACTTCTATAATCCATAAAAAATTAAACTTTTCGCTTAAATCTTAAGAAACGAATATAAATATAATTTCTTCAGAATACGCTTAAATGGACTAGAAAAAATTGCAATAATTTCTATATGGCAGCGAACAAAAACTAATTTCATATAAAAATCTGAAAAAATTAAAATGGTTGAAGGTCTTGAATAACGCTCGCTTCTTAATGGAAGTAGATAAATATCTTTATACCAAAATCTTAAAAGTTATAAAATAATCGTAGCTTTCCTTAATAACGCTTATATCAAGAAAAGCATTTACGTTTAGTCTCCTCTATATCGTTAGCTTAAATGCAAAAAGGCGTAACTAACAAAAAATTCAAAATCGAGTTTTGGATCAATTATTATGAATGGCATTAAACTTCGTTGTCTGCGATCAAATATGACGCTTTTATTTACACAAAATCAAGGAAAATAACTACAAAAGGCAAAACGACGCTATTACTCCTTTTTTCTACCAAATTGAAATGGTATTCTTTGAAAATTGCTTAAAGGATTTCATAGACGGCTTCTCAATACATGTTTTTCTAACATGTTTAGAGTTTTAATTTTTTAAAGTTTTTGTTTATCCTTTAAAATCATATTTTTTTGTTAACTATAGTATACGTCTTTTTGCATTTTAGCTAACGATATATAATCAGAAATCGGCTTTTTGTAAGTAATCCTTCACTGCAGGTCGAAAGAGTACTTATTGTATAGATACAAGTTTTTCATTCCGTTTGTAATTTTTTAAGTATTAATCTTAAGCTACCCTGCGGGAAATTTGTGTCAATTGGTCCCACAGACTGGTCCTGGGAGTTGTGAAAATATAACAGGTACAAAAAGAAAGAACTCATGACCAGTGAAAGGAGAACCAATAATGTAACTGGTTTATGGAGAACAAAAAGTTAGAAAAAGTAATGAATTACAGTACAGTCTTCACCGGTGGTGTGATAAATTTTTTTGGGGCTTTCTAAAATTTGGCTCTTGAATTTAATTGTAGGACTTGTTGTATTGAAATAATACTACATCGTATTGAAATAATACTACATTTGAGTAACTGTCACTAAACACGTCCATTGAGAATAGATTTGTGACTGGTCAATTTACTGGTCACGACCTTTTTGGATTTTTTCGTCAAATATTTGTAAGATTTGAAAATACCTCAAGACCCGACACGCAAAGAAAAAACAAATTTTATTACACAGAAAAAATTCTCCTAAATTTTTCACCAATTAAAGCATTAATCAAAAAAAAATTTTTTATTTTTTTCTGTGTATGAATTTGATAAGAGTCGCACATTTTGCATTTCTAATATATTTTTTAGTGCGAAAAGTTTTTCAACCCGTTTTTGTTCGCGAGTTTATTGGACAGTTTAAAGCTGGAACTTTCTTACAAAAATATTACAGAAACACTTTTTCTGTAAGTTGGCGAGTAATTTCCTTACGTGACAGATATTACTCGCCAAAAATGTTAAAGACACAGTTACCCTGCAAATAATACGATTAGTCCATACACGCATTAAAAATATAGCCCAAAAGAGACTAGGACAAGGTCAAAGGTCATTCAGACTCCCGGATAAGATCTGGAGGGCGACGGAGGTGATACTGGATCACATCATGGTTGGATCTGTGGTGACAATTTACGTCGATAGCCAGGCGGCGCTTAGGTAATTGACAAATTATACGGTGCGATCGTGCCTGGATGCACTTTATTGGGTTGCTCTGAAGAAACTTATGGATGTATTCAAAGGAAGGCTCTGTTGGGTCCCCGAACACTGCATGGTTGATGGAAATGAGGTGGCGGACGAACTCGCGAACAAGGTTTCGAGTCTGGACTTAGTGGTAAGGGACGGGGGATAAAGCCCTCCTATGTTACTAATATGAGATGATACGGAAAGGATTCCGTGATGATAATAGCTGTTCCTGGTGGGAAAGAACAGATTGCAGGGTGTCCAGGGCTCTATGGCCTGGATTGGACGCAGTTGCAACCAGGGTTCTATTAGGATTGGATAGGAGAGGTCTCAGGACCCTTATAGGCTCTTTGACAGGTCACTGTTCTGCTAGGGCTTTTTCTGCTAAATGGGACAATACCATACCGGACTTCTGCAGATTATGCGATGATTTTGAGGAGCAGATTATGCGATGATTTTGAGGAGCTAGAGACGATTGAGCATGCACTCTGCCACTATCCTATGATGCAGGGTCTCAGACAGAAATGGCTAGGAGATAGATTTCAGGACTAACCGGAGTGTATCGCTGGATATAATCCAGTCGATCTACTAGGGCTTGTCAGAGAAATAGGAAGGTTGTTTCTGTTGAGGGGACTGTAGAGGGGGTAACTGTTTTACGTAGTACATACAAACTTCCTTAATTCTATCAATCTGTTATTTCTTCTCTTCTTCATTTCTCTCTTTTCTCTACCTCACTATTGAAAGGATTCACAATGAACCGCATTGGTTTCCGAGTGGATGTGTGCCCTTGGGCGCATAACCCTTCTTAACCTTATCTAACCTATGAAGCCAGTACTCTGCCGCTCCTAATCATTTTTAATTTGAGTTGTGCCTGTTTATGTTTTAGTGTAGGTTCATCTAGGCTTTGTATTCCTAAATTAAACTGAATTTTTTTTTAATAATATAAGGCTTAATTAACATGTTTATAAAAATATTATTTCTTGTAAAAAATTTTTTTAAGGATTTTTATTAGAAGGTATGAAATAAGAAATATAATGTTTGCTTATCAATTACTTGAAAACCACATGTTTTTAAATTAAAATACCTTTAAATTTTATGTATTATTAATGCCTTCTTTGGTATATGTACATACTAGTACATATGTACGTTTTTCAAAATTTGAAAACATCAATTTCTCACGTTTAATAGTGCATGGTATATTTACCTAAAAAAAATAAAAAAAATCCATAATACACAAAAGTAATCAATACACATTCTTAACATATGACTTACATATAAAACTATTGGAAATTTCTGAAACTTATTTTTAATAAATATGAGTATTTTTTCAAAGCCTTAACACAAACATACAAATAGAAAAAGTTAAATTTTAGTGCCTTCACCGTTGGAAGGCATAAAACATAATTGCAAACAAAAACACTACATCCATGAGATGCTGAGAACAAACTTACGGAAATATTTATACGGTGGAAGGATATTACCCACCACCACTTGAACATATGTTGTTTTCATAAACACTACCATAGAAAAATATTTTGAAGGTGCGATACTGTTATGCCACATGATCATTTTCCTTTTTTTTTTTGATATTTCCACTCATCATATCGTCATCAACTTGAAAAAATTTAGATGCGCCATGCAATGTGGAACGTGGAAACAACAATTCACACAAAAATACAAAAACCAACAAATACAAGGTTAATTCACAGCAACTAGTTACATATGTGAAGCATTTAGTACGTGCCCTTTGCATGCCTTGTAACTTTTCCTTAGTTTTCACAACACAACCGAAAGATAATTGGAATTTTGCATCCCAGATATTCATATGTGCTCGTTTCTTAAGAGTTTTCCAATTTTCTTTGAGAATCACAAAAATCTAGTTGGTATTCCCTTTTTAAATGCCGACATCTACACACAAATACATTTCCATATTCAAATGTATGTGTTTGGTTATTTTCCCGGTGTGGTTTTTTCAACTTTCATGTCCAATATGTTTGGGAAATATTTGGCGAAATTTTCCAATGGTCAACAGCACATTTTATTGCCTGAGTTAATGAAACTATTGCGGTGATTTTTATTACGGCCGGCCTACCCAACGAATTCGTTAGTTACAGTAGGTAAATTTCAGTTCATTTCCATCATATGTGAAAAAAACCTCATGTTTATTATGTGACTTTATAGCTGAAACTACTAAATATTTTCCCATGCTAGCGCATATTATCAGTGTGCAAATAAAAAAGAATTATCCAAATATATGGGTTTTTCATGACTGGCAACTACATACGTGCATATTTAAGGAAAATCCTTATAGCACTATAAATTTTTCCGGTTGGAAATATTTGTATGTTGCAGTGATTTTTGTCTGGTATGTGGAAAACATCATGTGGCTGATGCACATCAAAAAAATTCCAAAATAGTAAATAAAACATGTAATATGGAACTTAAAACAAAAAAAAAATAAAAAATCACACATATTAAAGGACATTCGAAGAAATTAAATAGTATTTCCTATAATGTGTTAAGATCTGATGTTTTTCCCATTAGTTTAGCAAATATTTTTTTAAATTGGAGATTCCATTTTAAAGTTTGATTTTTATGTGACAACGAAAATGTGTTAAATTTTTTAACATTAAACTTTAAATAAAAATTTACAAAAGAAACAGTTTTGGTAGTCCGTCTTTATGCGCTCCATCACCACTGGTGATGAATGAGGGTATACATACTTAGTTTGCCATACCGCCTGATTACGGTTAGCGTTGGCTGCACGCCAGAGTCGTTTTTTGTAGTAGATTAAAGAACACAGGTTGTGTGTTACAACGCCAACCGTAATCAGGCTGATTATTTATCTAGGACCCAGGGTTGCCAGATAAATTTGTGAGGAAATCGTCAATTTCCTGAGAAAAAGAAAAAAAAAAATTCTTTCTCACCTTGCGAAAAATCGTCAAAAAATCGGAGAACTTAAAATTAGGTTTTTTTTTATAATTTTTGTTCGATTTTTATAAAAAAACAAACAATCAAACAAAAACATAATTACTTCCCTACAGGAAATGAATGAGCGAGTAGTCACATTTTTAATTTTCGAACATTCGAAGAAATTAAATAGTATTTCCTATAATGTGTTAAGATCTGATGTTTTTCCCATTAGTTTAGCAAATATTTTTTTAAATTGGAGATTCCATTTTAAAGTTTGATTTTTATGTGACAACGAAAATGTGTTAAATTTTTTAACATTAAACTTTAAATAAAAATTTACAAAAGAAACAGTTTTGGTAGTCTGTCTTTATGCGCTCCATCACCACTGGTGATGAATGAGGGTATACATACTTAGTTTGCCATACCGCCTGATTACGGTTAGCGTTGGCTGCACGCCAGAGTCGTTTTTTGTAGTAGATTAAAGAACACAGGTTGTGTGTTACAACGCCAACCGTAATCAGGCTGATTATTTATCTAGGACCCAGGGTTGCCAGATAAATTTGTGAGGAAATCGTCAATTTCCTGAGAAAAAGAAAAAAAAAATTCTTTCTCACCTTGCGAAAAATCGTCAAAAAATCGGAGAACTTAAAATTAGGTTTTTTTTTATAATTTTTGTTCGATTTTTATAAAAAAACAAACAATCAAACAAAAACATAATTACTTCCCTACAGGAAATGAATGAGCGAGTAGTCACATTTTTAATTTTGGTGTTAAGAAATGACCAAAATAAAGTTTTCGGTCACATTCGGTCATTTCTTTCTATCATTTTCTTAAGACCAAAATGAAAAATGTGACTACTCACTAGGGTATTCATTTAATCGACCTTTTGCTTTAATCGGTTAATCGCTCGATTGATTAACCGCGGTTTTGGTTTAATCGGATAATAATCGGTTAACTATGTGTTTGATCGGTTAACCGATTAATCAAGTTTCTTTTTATAAATTAAGTAATTTCAATATATAAAAATGCATTAATTGTTAATTATTTGAAGTTTATTGGTAAAAAAAAAAATAATAATTCTTGAACTAAAACGAACAAACAAAAAAACAATTCATTAATATGTAATATGCATTTTTTCAATTAATACACAAGGTGTGCTATCAAGTCATATCGTCATAATATCCTAAATAATATTTTACAATTGTTTAAAAAAAAGTAAAAATAAAAATTTTAATGCTTTTTATTTAATTTACATTTAATGAAATCTAAATTATAAGCGGTACCCCAAAGCAGTCATATCGTCGTCTTATTATGCAAACCTGCTAACTCACTTTCAGCACATTTTACAGGAGAGACAAACCACTTTTTATTTTCCCTATTTGCAGCTTGATAGAAAATTAAAAATACAGTTAGTTTTACACACTTCAATACTTAAATAGGAGAAAAATTATCTTTCTCTTTCACACGGCATCAACATCTAAATTTACATAAAAAGTGGATGTAGCCGGTTGGCGTATTAAGCCGACGATGTATATTTCCTGTAATTATTTTAAGACATAATACTAAATGACTACTTTGTGAATCCCCTAAATATGTAAATAAACTAAGATACATTTATTAGTTATAAGTTTTTTCAATAAAGATCTTAAACAATAATCTTTTAGAAAAGTAATTTGGTTTGAATGTTTAGGATTAAAGCGATTATTTTCTTTAGTTTTGACAAAACTTGACTTGGAAAAAATTCTTTTACTTATCGTAGATCTAATTTCTCAGTCCTTTTCTAGGATTTCTCTTAACATATAAAATACTCCAGTATGTCACTAGAGTTTCTTAAAATTTTTAACAATTCTAATTGTTTCGGTTGAGTATGTAAAAAGACTGATATGAGAAGATATGTATGAGAAACGTGAAACAAAAGAGGTGTTGACAATCAAACATTTATTCCATTTTTCGCCACATTCCTGCTGATCGATGAAAAAAATAAAAAAAATTTAAAAACATTGTAATTTTAGTCACCGGTCGGCGGAAAATGGGTAAAAATGAAGGTCACTGAACACCTTCTTTGTTTGTATAAAAAATCGAAATGAATTGGAATTGAAATCGAACGAGATTTTGAACTCAATTATTTGCAAAATTACTGTAGTTTTTCCTGTTTTCAACAGTGGTTCTTATAAAGATAATTGGTACTCAAAGTATGAAGTATGTATATAAAAGCGAATATTTTAATAAACTTTCTTACAGGCACGTTTTTAAAATTTGTGCGATTTTTAATCCACTTCATTTCGATTTGTAGAACATGCCCGAATATGTAATAATACTACAAAATATTGAAATATTTGTTACAACGGTTAATCGGTTAATCGACTGAAATTAACCGGTTTAATCGTTAATCGAAAAAAGCCAATATGAAATTAACCGATCAATTAATCGGGTAGTAATTAATCGGTTAGCCGATTGACGGTTAACCGAATGAATACCCTACTACTCACTCATTCGTTTCTTGAAGGGTTCATCCCCAGCTAGCATTTTCAATCGAGTGAGAGATACTGGGAGTCTATCTATTATTTATTTATTTTCTTAAAGTCTATTGGCTTTACAAAATATCCTTACAGACTATTCGCTAAAAATATTATTTTTTAAATATAATTTAAAGAAAAACTAAAAATCTAAATATGAATCGTAGAAGATTCCTCACACGGGAAAAGAGATTCTTCCACAGCACAGCGAAAGACGCTTCCTAAATCGTTTTAGACGTGGGAAAAGATTATCTAACGATTATTTCACGTCAAGTATCGTATGAGACTCATGTAGATATTATCTTATTACTCGTGAATGTTCGCCGTATAATTGTTGAAAATATGATTTATACAGAGAGTCGAAAAAAGGTTCATTCGATGATGGTTTAACGAAAGATAAAAAAAGTGTAACATTGTTCTTTTTGTACTTTTAAATAATCAAAGATATTACAGACGTACCTAAACAAAAGCGGCACGCGTTTTCTGAATTTGAATAGAGCGGCCCTAACGCTTTGCGATTGAAATAACCGATTTTGACAGCTGGTTTAATAATGAAGTTTGCCGCTATCGGTTATTTATAATGGCAATTTAGCAATTCAAGCGAAAGAAAACGTTCCGCTCCTATTGAGGTACGGCTGTTAAACATTCTAAGATTAAAAAACGAACGTATCAGAAAATTTGATGTTTTATTCAGACTTTGGAGACTGAAAAAATCGTCACTTCTTAGAAAAAAATCAGTAAATCGGCACTTTGCTAATTTCGGAACAAAAAATCGTCAAAATGACGATAACTGGTCAAATCTGGCAGCCCTGCTAGGAACCCATAAAGAATATTTATTCTAGATTCTTGAGAAATTCTAAGTGGATTTGGTAGTATCCGTCTGTCTGTCCTTATGCCCGTCTGTCCAAATACCCGTTAGTTGCAAACACGCTCACTTTCGAAGGAGTACGAAAAAACAGAGGTAAGGAAAAAACATGTAAAATCAATTAAAATGGATAATCATTCAGGAAAGCAAATTTCGATCTACCAAATGTTAAAAATACAATTTGGTTTAAGGATTGATGTTAGACTATTGACGTCAGCAGTCGTCGATGGCTGCGAGTGTAAGACGGCAAATCCATCTGAGGAGATCGAGTGGTTGCGATCGAAACATGTCATGGTAACCTGCCGGCCAGGGTTCGAGCCCGAGCCACGTCAAGAATGAAAGATTATCAATAACAATTTTAATTAATTTTCATGTTGTAAAATTCCTTTCTTCATAAGAATAATTTAATGAAAATTAAATTTCATGAACTTGAGCCTAATTAAAAATATTAAAAATTTGGATTAAAAACGAACAATATTGGAGTCAAATTCTTTCTAGATATCCTAAGTAATTTTGGATAGAAATCCAGCACAAGTACACTGAAAGAATTTCGCAATACCAATGAATTTTGACATTAATCCCATGAAAAATTGCATTAAAAAGGAACCTAAGCAACGCTTCGTTGGATCAATGAAACCTGTTTCATTAAAATGTTTAAACATTACATTAGATCTATGAATTTTATTCATTGGATGAATACTTTCAACAAAGTAAAAAAATTTTTATTTTGTAATTTTTTTTTTTTTTCATTTAATTTTTTCTTATTTTATTTTTTATTTCTTTCGGTCTCTGGCGGGAATCGATCGCGCAACCTCGGTACTGATAGACTAGCTCACTACCGGCTTGTCTTCCGGGGCAGCGTAGTTTTTGGTTAAAAAAACTATGTTTGTTACTCAATTAAGAGCGTAAATATGAGATTAAATTTGCCCATAACAACAATAACAACGTTGATTGAAAGTTTTTGGTTCATTACTATAATTACATTTTTCATTGTCATTATGAAACTTTTAATTATGAAAGCATTATTGAAATATGTTGCTTTTATAAAAAAATTTTTGATTTCATAAATTTAATGGCATATTACATTAGATGTATGAAATAATTAAATCTTACATTTTTTGATTAACAATTAAACATTTTTTTAAGGAAACTATAATTCTGTATTATTTTATGAAAATAGTTATGTTTGTATATTGTTTTTTATGTTCCCAATTAAGTTTTCATATATCCTATGAAAATTTTTTACGTAATTACGAAATCCAATGAAGCGATTTTAACGAAAATACTTCATTATAACTATGAAATTCCATTTAGACAAAGAAAATTTTCATTTACCCAAGGAACATTTTTTTATGAAAATGATTCATTAAATATATGAAGCATTTTTCTTTCAGTGTAGTTTAGAATAATATAATATAAAATATAGAACAACTAATAAATTGATATTTTCCACACTAACATGAATTGGCGAGCACCAATTCTCATTAAATTTTCCACAAATTCGTTTTATATAACTAGTAAAATCACGCAACAAAATTTTGTGAAGATCGGTTTATTATTTACCATAGGCCCCTTTACCCCTTTCGCAAAACACTTCAGTATGCCTTAAACCGTACCGATTTATAATTTTAAAGTAAAATTAAGTCTATGATAGTTACACTCCAGTTCGTTTAAATAACAACAGCAAAAAGTTTATATGTTACTGCGAATTTTTGATAAACCAAGCAAAGCAAAAAGATGGAATTATTTTTTTTAGATATTTTGTTTTAGTGTTATTTATTATCGAGAATTTTTTTTTTTTTTTTAAATATAACTGTATTTATTTATTAAATTTTGAAAACACTGCTGGAAAATTAAAAAAAAAAATAGTTCATTTGAATAACAACGGCAAAGAAAAGTTTGGAAAACATAAAAACTATTCACTAAATTAGATTTTATTTATAAAAACTATTTGGTTACACGTGTTCTCTAACGTTTAGTAATGAGTGTTGCCTTCATGGTGCTTAATAACCTCAAATATTCGACTGGGAATGGAATCGTAGAGGGTTTTTAGGTAATCTAAAGAAATCTCGTCCCAAGCGGTCTCGATTGCACTGATCAACGATGGAACATCTTCATATTGTTTACCTCCTTCATAAACTTTCCGTGAAAGCCATCCCCAGACGTTTTCCACTATGTTTAAGTCTGGTGAGTAAGGTGGCCAGTCCATCAGCGTCACATTTTGGTCACTTATCCAGGATTTTACCACTCTGGCATTGTGTATCGGAGCATTGTCCTGTTGGAAAATCCAACACAAAGGTCCAAATATGTTGCTGCATTCCGGAAAAGCTTGTTCCAGAATGTTTTTGTATTGTTCTGCGTTCAGTTTTGTCGATTTAAATTGAAGTTTAATCCTACCATAGAATGCTATGGCACCCCATACCATAATTCCACCAATGCGACTGTGTCGACGGCTTAATATTATTTCATCCTTTCTCATGTCATGGTAATAAAAGTTATACCCGTCAGGACCATCCAGGTTAAATTTTTTTTCGTCAGAAAAGACAACCCTTTGCCATTCGGTATTCCACGTCATGTGAACTTCTGCATAATCCAATCGTTTTTCTTGGTGAATGGGTTTTAATACAGGTTTTTTTTTTAAGTTTCATTCTCTGGATATGCGGAGCATCCACAATCAAGCGCCGAACAGTCGAAATACTAGCAGAAAATCCGGCTTTCGCCCTAATTTTTGGTATGGAATCACAAGAATTAGATGCAATTTATAAAATTGCACGCTTGTCTGTTGGCGATAAGAGACTTGCTGGTCTTCCTTTCATGTTTTTCCCATAGGAATTCTGATTTTTGATGTAATTGAAGACAACACGAGCACTTCTTCCGATTTTCTCTCCAATTTTTCTAAAGGATAACTTTTGTTCAAAATAGGTTTAAATTTTTCCTCTTTCTTCTGATGTTAATGGCTTTCCTCGCCCCATTTTAAAAGAGTTTTTATTTTACGAGGTGCAATTTATTAAACTACATAATTAAAACTGAACAATCTGCGTAACACATTCGCTCAAGAATATCAAAAATCAGGCACTGTTGTTATTCATATGAACTATTTTAAAATCACATTTTTTGCCGTTTAAGTAGGCTTTGTATGCTAAATATGTAACGGGACTTTTTTTATTTTTCTTTTGCATATTTTCTTGAACCAGTGTGGCCACCTAATATAATATGTAAGCACATACAAATTGGGTTTTGTTACTTTTCTCGAAATGTAAAGTTTTAGCAATGACTACCACTGTTGTTATTTAAATAAACTAGAGTGTACATACCACTGCACTAAATTGCCCGAAGATCGGTCCATAATTACAACCCATTTTGAAGTTTGGTTTAAGTTAGCTTTTTATAGCTAGAAATAACATAATAATGCCACAACAAAAAAATTACCCTAAAAAAATAGATGTTCTTTAAGCTAAGGGGCTGCTGAACACGAATAAGACAATTATTTAATATTATTATTATTATTCTCACGAAGCTTTTTCGAGGTATTCGCGAAAAACCTGTTTCTTGCAAAAATTCTTGAGAACTGATTTTTTTAATTATGCAAATTTTACACTGTTGCTGTCTAATATTACCAGTTCTATCCAAAAAAAAAAAAAAAAAATTGAAAAAATTTTGCACAATGGGCTCGGATGCGATTTTCTGGAGTTAATATTTTAAATATATTGTTTTTCACTGTTTGCACTCTTTGATTTTCTTGATTTTTTTGTAAATTAAATTATGAGTGTTTCCCCATATTTGTCGACCCATTTGGATGTGGGATTTTGAAATTTGTTAAACAATTTTTTTCAATATAAACAACTGTGCAACATTTTCTGTTTCTTAAAAAAACAATAACTACTGAACTGGCAAAATAAAATAAAGAAATTTGTTTTATTTTTGTTTTTTCTTTACCCACTTATGCTGGGTACACACTATGCAACGCGTTTACGCAATCTAGTGAATTAAATTCATTTTCATTCATTCTAGATTGCATCAACATCAAAACGCTTTGATATTTTGAGGTTGCATTGAAACAGATTGCATGTAGGTTGCACTGTGTTGACAAAAAATCAACCAATTGTGGCGGGGATTGTAAGAAAAGATAAACTCACTGTTTATCGTTGTTGTTGTTTTTGTTTAAGCTTTGATAATGTTACAAGTAGAACTGTTGCTTATAATTCTTATTCGCTTAACAGTTTTGTTTGCTAAATATCTTTAGTTTTCTAAAATCTTTGGATAAAGTTTCCTGACGATCTGGCCTAAGCAACCAGTGAAATGCGCATAGGAATAGCTTATCCCAGCAACAAAAAACTTCAGTTTGCCAATATAAAGAAATGAGAATTTAGCACATTATAACGAAATCTTGATAATATATATTATTATATTTTTTTTTATTTCATTTAAGTTTTTTTTTTAAATTTTTAAAAACATTTTTATTTTTTGAAGAAGAAAACTTTTAAAGGCTAGTTTACACTATCTCACAAGTCTTACGTATTCGATAGTACATTGTGAGATAGAAATCTAATGAGTTTTGTTGCGTAGTAGTGTAAAATAGCCTTAGGCAGTTATTGTACCAGCATTATAAGGAACTGTTGAATGAAGTGTTTGCGTTCCCGGAATCGATTAAGCCGTTTCATATCGCAAATCCAAAGTTTCTTTTTCGTCAAAATAATGCTATTCTGGAGAAAATTTTACTTCAATGTTGGGTAAATAACTCGGTTCAGATGCCCATTCATACAATTCCAGAGCTGTAGTTATTTGTTTATCAATTTGTCTCTGAAGACTTAACCTACTGGCAATTCTTTTCAATGAGGCTCCAATACCGTCACATGTTCCCTTACAATGTCCTGATGCAAAATAATGGTATTCGGCAGCAATCTTAAAGCCTTACTTGTGAAAATATAGGTTTACAAAACTTTTGAATTGCTACGGGGCACCATCAGAAGAGTAAAATAGTTTAGACGCACTTGTTAATAATGTTTTAACAAAATCAGTAATAATCCTTAGATATTCGTATACAGCAATTGCATCATGAGTATTGAATGCCATCAGAATTTATGACCAGACTTCGATAAAAAGCTCTCAATTATGCTTAAAATAAATAACTATCGGGAATATTCTTGCGTAGTTTTCAGCAAAATCCCAAATCATTGCAACTTTATCTTCCTTTAAGGATACTTTGATTTGTTGCAAAAAAGCTGTTTGGTTTTTTGCTATAAAATCATATATAAAAAGACTGGCAACATGATTGCAAAATATATCAACGACTTCCGAAGAGATTTTCACAAGTATCTCTAGGCTGCAACGAGGGTTAGATATCCAATACTTATACGTAATATTTTCAATAGCATTGTTGTCAAATACGTCGTCTAATATATTTTTAGGGACATCGATTTCTGGACAATCTTAACATTTCCCATCTGATGAATCTGATGATGAAAAAGGACTCAAAACTCATTTAAAGCAGTCACACACATTGCACTAGAGGTACTGTTTAGCTATTAGTTAATACCAGGCGCGGTTTCATGGGAGGGGGGAAATAAGGAAATTCCCCCCCCCCCCCCTAAATTATAAAAATATGCTTTGTTTATTTCGATAATACAAGAATTCCCAATAATAATTTTTTTTTTGTAAATGTACAAAATTTTTGGAAACCCCAGAAAAGTTTTTGTTATTTTTTTTTAATGAATCTCTAACGAAATTTTCAATAATTATCCAAATCTTAATCTTAATTAATTAAATATTTCCAAAGAAACATCTAGTTTACCGTATTCAATTACTTATTATTCTACATTCAATCCCAGCAGGTGCCATCTATATCCAAAGACTGAACGTTTGACTTGATAATGCGTGCGGTTGAATTATTAAAAAATACTAAGGCTATTTGCAATATTTATGTATATATGTGTTATATGAATCAAAATTCTATTTGATAATTTTTGACGAAAGCACGGATTTGTTGGGGAAAAGCCAGCCTTATCTTGAAGATATTTCAACATACAACAAAAAATTGGTAGGGAAGAATTTATTGGCTTTGTTGAAAACACATTTGAAGAGGCTTCAAAGGATATTGATGACGTTGATGTGTCAATTGATGCGAAGGCACTATCATCAATAGTTCTTAAAGCTTTGACAAATTTTGGTCCTGACCTAAAAAATTGAGTAGGAGATGGAACAGATGAGTGTCCTCTGATGTCAGCAGAAAATGGAGCTGTTCAAAATTTCTGGAAAAGCGACAAATGCGAAACAAACGCCTTGCTATTCCCATAAATCGAACAACTCAATTTCTAAAAGCAATAAAGTGCCATTAATACAAAAAGTTGTATCATTTGTTAACGAAACGACAACATTTTTGAAATATAATCATTCCAAGTGAAACACAGTCTTAGCAAAGTATTTGGGAGCCAAACTCTCTTCATTATGCGTCTTTGCAACAAGTGTACATCACATAGTAGAAGCTTTGGAAAAAATATCTGAGTGGAATGGTAGTATCTCTACCTTTATATTAAGGAACTCACTTAGTACTTTTGAATTTATTTGCGGAATATACATATTAAGTGTGATACCTATTGTAACACAGCCACTTGATATCATTTTACAAAAGCAAGATATTGATCTTCAAAACGGATCAAGCCTTATCAAAACTTTAATCATTTGCCTTGAAGAGAAAAGAAATAAAGCCGAAGAACAATTTAAAGCGATTTTTGAAAAAGTTAAAGTTATTTGCGTTCAAATCGAGGTTCCTATCGAAAAGACAATATTTGAACGAAATAATCACATCCAAAATGTTGAAGATTACTACCGAGTTGTAGGTAACATTCCTCTTATTGAATTTATTTTAGAAGATCTCATAACAACTTTCCCAATAAATATCCCAAATCTATTAAACATGGCGCTGCGAAATATGGCCCCAAAAAAATAAATGAAAATTGACCCCAAATTTGGGGCTATTTTTCATAATGCAATATGGCCCCAATTTTTTTTATAAAATATTACCCCTTAAAAAATGAAAAATAACCCTAAAAATAAAATGAAATATGACCCTAAATTTGGGGTTATTCTTCATTATAAAAATCACCTCAAATTTATAATGAATTTGAACCCCAAAAAAGAACACAAAGAAAGTTACATTAAACATTTTCGGTGGAGTTCATATGCCCGAAACTAAAAATCACAAATTTAGAATTCCGATTTCAAAATCCGGATAATTATACGGTTTTGGTTTTAAAAATCGTACGATTGATAGCATGGTTGGACTTTCGGTCATGCGCAAGGATTTTTTTCTCTATGATATAACGAAAACTGGCTTTGCTTACTAAAACTTCACGCTTTAGACGGCCTGCGACTTGGCGCAAGGATTTTCTCATCTATGGTATAACGAATACTGGCTTCGCTAACTATAGCTTCTCTATATAGCCGGCCTTCAGCCGGGTGAAAGGATTTTCTTCTCTTTAGTATAACGAGCACTGGCTTCGCTCACTAAAGCCTCACTACAAAGCCGGCCTTCTGCCGGGCGCAAGGATTTTCTTTTCTATGGTATAACGAGCTCTGGCTTCGCTCAATAAAGCTTCTCTTAATAGCCGGCCTTCGGTCGGGCTCAATGATTTTTTCCTCTATGATATAACAAACACCGGCTTCGCTAACTAAAGCATCTCTGCATAATCGGCAAGGATTTTCTCTACTTTGGTATAAGAATTCGGGTTTTTTATACTATACCTTGAAACTTTTACATAGAATTTTATAAAATTTGCATATTTTTATTAGTAGACGAAAAATAGCCCCAAAGTAAAAATTGTGATTTTATTTGGGGCCATTTTTCACTCCCTGATATTGGGGTCATTTTTCATTCCACTTAAAACGCAAAAACACCCTAACGAAAAAATGAAAAATAACCCCAAAAAACGCGCCAAAATTGCGTGTTGTTGTGTCTCATGTAAAATTTTGGGGCCGTTTTTCATTTTACTTTTGGGGCCATATTTCCTGAGGTCATTGTGCGCACCGCCATTGAACACACCTAAACTTCTACCTCAAAGTGTAACCAAGTCATATACAGATACAAAACTGTTAAAACCACAACTAATCGATGAGCTGATTATATTTGATAAAAGAGATAAACACCTACTAAGATCTTAACTAGAGCCTGATCTATCAGATAACGTTGTAAATGCTTTAGTAAACTGTGATGAAGATATCTACCCAAATCTAAGAAAAATATTTCAAATTTTCGTTTCAGTGCTCGTCAGTAAAGCTACGAGCGGGAGGTCATTTCCTACCCTTCGTCGAATAAAAACATGGCTCAGATCAACAATGACAGATGATAGACTGTACTGTCTAAATTTGCCTCACAAGGAAATCATAAATTGCTCATTTAAAAAGATTAATGTATATTGAACTGATCTTATATTTTATTTAACCTTTTTTTTGAGTTTTTTTAATTAGGGTGATGACTTTTTTTGGACAAAATTTCTTCATCCCACCACGCGATGGGCAATTTAGTATGGATAATAAAAATAATTTTTTTAGGTCATTTTGGCCAAAAAAGTTGAAATTCAAAAATTTATCGCGTTTGGTGGGGAAACTTTCTTCACGATCGCGAAAAAGTTATACATAATTTCTTAATATTTTTTCACGGTCTTTACGGCTATGTGATGAAGAATTTGATATTCGCAAATATTGCAAAAAGTACTTACCCTAATACATTGTTTTTAATAAACTTTTAAAAAATTTTTTTTACTTGTTTGTATCATACAAAATTCCCCCCCCCCCCCCCTCCTAAGGCGCAAGCCGGATCCGCGCCTGATTTATTATATTCTATATTATTCTATATTGACTTAATATTTTAATATCGTTGAATGATTTCAAACATCATTGTTCGGCGCCATCTGTTCTTCGGTCGTTCATTTCCTCTGCTGCCATGAGGGTTCTATTCTAGTGCAGATCTTGTGATCCTTTACAATGCTTTGCGAAGAGTATGGCATACTCAATTCCACTTCCTCCTCAT
This sequence comes from Pollenia angustigena, assembly GCA_930367215.1. Taxonomy (NCBI): domain Eukaryota; kingdom Metazoa; phylum Arthropoda; class Insecta; order Diptera; family Polleniidae; genus Pollenia; species Pollenia angustigena. The sequence continues at coordinate 177,067,302 of OV884057.1, read as the reverse complement.
AATTTGCGTTTAAATGGGTGTTTCATTTGATCTTCTCCATAATACGATATTGCTAATTGTGTTTGACCAGAAAATACGCCATATAATAAGCAAGGATTTACTGATCTGCCTTTGATGTTTTTCTATTATTGAGACTGGATTTACATCCTAATGATTCCGATTTTTTAATCTCGGACTTCACGTCCGTCTGGCTGTTCTATAGTCGGTTTTCGAGAAAATTAAATTTGTCGTATAGGTACCATATGAAGGGTTGGAGATAGAGGATAAGTTTGTTCTAGAGAAATATTGGGGATGCAAAAATAATGGCGTTGCTCACTTATTTTACATCTCTAGGGGTGACTCCTCAGTAGTAACGGACGTTTTTCTCTCCATTTATCCCGAATTTCATTTTCACAGATTTCAATGCGCGTGCGACTCGGCAATTTTCAACCGATCGAGCTCATATTTTTACCAAAATTTTTTTTCCCTAACCTAACACAAAACTGGTCTACTTTTTTTGAAAATCGAAAACAAAAGTTTTGGACCACCCTAATCGCCATAGCATTATAAACCGTATTGAGAAGCTTAATGGCCATGCAATTATTTAAATCCGTGAGATCAGATTGAGGAGTCTGATTCAATCGCTTCTTGGCCAATCATTCTCTAGCCCTTCCCGGCGCCATATTAATATTAATTGTCCTTAATTTTTGCTTATATTAATTTAATTTTTCGTTTTTTATATAATTGCGAAAAACCTAGCTGTTCGTACGGTACAAAACCAACAATTTAAAAGCTGGTTTCGGCGACACCTTAAAAAATAATAATAATAATAATATGATTAATTTTTGAATGTTTTAAATGTTTCTTAAAAATGTTTTTGATTTTTGGCAAAAATTTAATTTTCAATCAGGCTAAAGTTTATCAAATTAAATGCTCATTAAATTATTCTAATGAAGGATGGAATTCAATAACATAAAATAAATTGAAATTTTATTGATAATGAAGTTTTTGATATTTTAATTAGGCTTAAATTGATTAAATTTAATTTTCATTAAATAATTTTTAGTGAAGGAAAGAATTTACAACATGAAATGAATTAAACATTTTTGATAATTTTTGTTGACTGAACTGGGGATCGAAGTCGGGTCGAACTGACCACGTTGCCTTGAGAATAACCACGATCCTCATCATCAGAGTTCAGTTTCTAGCGGTTCGATATTTGCTGTAATTAATTATCTATTTTTAATTTATTTACATATTTTCTTCTCATTTCTGTTTTTTCGTACTTTTGTCATGATTTTTTTTGAAAACCAAATAAGGAGTTCGATCTCCTGTTCAATCAATATTGAAAATTTTCAATGAGGTTTTAATATAGTTCTTGTTGTCAAATTCTTTCCCATTTTACAAAAGTTTAAAGAACATTTTCTGTAACCATATAATTAAGTACAATAAAATAAATACGAAATACAATTAATATAACTTCATGATTTGTAACAGGATTAGGAAAAAAACGAAATAAAATTAACAACAGCTTAAAATGCACATTGAAAATATGACTGAAACAAAACTAATAAACAGGGTAACCAGAAATATGCTCTTAAAAACGCGTTTTATGCGCATTAAATAAGCATTAAAAACTTGAGAATATGCCTTGAAAACTGTTAAAAATATGCCCGAAAAAATTTAAAATTGCTAATTTTAAAACAAAATATTCTACAATTTATTAAAGTTCCATTTAAGAAAAACAATTCTAAAATTATAATCGGTAAAGCCCGAACACCAAAGTATTTACAGACGATTTTTTGAGATTTTTGGGGCGAATTCAATCAAAATATCAACATAATAATAAGGTTACCGGACACAAAGAGTCTTATTTGGAAAACAGTTTTTATGGGGAATATGGGAAATTATAGACTGATTCTTACCATTTACATATACTTCGTCCTTAGTACAATTAAAATGTTTTTACCAAATTTGCTCAAATTATCTACAAGATTGCAATTTGTACTTTGCGCCCAAGGTTAACATAGACAGATAACCAGCCAGACGGACGGATGAACATCGTTAGATCACTTTAAAAAGATTTGGAGAAATTAAAGCAACACGTTGGGTTACAGCTAAATAATTAAAACAGAATTTCGCAAAAAAATTTATTTATTGCGAAAGCTCTTGTAGGCACCAAAAAATCTAAAAAGTATCAAAATATGCCTTAAAAAGACAAAATATGCGCTATAAACTTAAAAAATGCCGCAAAAACACTCTTTTAACTTAATTATGCAAAACATATGCTGCAAACGGTAAAATATGCATAAATATGCACTAACAAATCGTTGCCAAAATTCATAAATAGTTCTAAAAAGGATAAATATATTGTTTCTGCCTTCTTTGGTCTCACAAGGAAAAACATTCAATTGCATATTTATGGTTTCCCTTGCTAATAAGACTGTCACAAAAACTAAGAAATTTAGTAATTAATTTAATAAATTTGTGTCATGGAACTAATTAAAAACTTCATTGAAATATAAAAACCTTTTCATTAAAATAAACGTTAAACTTTGTGCCAATAGAAACAAAAACTATTCCAGAAAGAAGTTTGTATCAGGGCCATTTAAAATCATGGACAATTTTAAATGGGCATGGACAGACAATCAGCCAGACCAAGGGACATTTTAAGATCGAATCACTTTCGGTATATTTATAATATTTTATTGTGTTACACATATTAGCATAAAGGCATAATACCCTCTCCACTATTGTGGTGTGGGTATAAATTATGCTATATCTAGATGACATTTATGTCACTGACAGAAATTCAACTAAACGAGTCTTACATGTACATATCGTAATCTTAAATGCAAACGGACATAACTACACAAACATTCGAGTTTGAGTTTTTGATGGACGTTTGTTCGTTTTAGTTAACTACATGCTCACGCCAAAAACACCTTGTAGTTATTGATTTTGAAAAGTTTTTTGCTTCCCCCGTTCAAAAAAATAAAAATGTAGTAAAGTTCATGGATCTATCGCCATCAAATTTCGTTGTCATGTATTATTTTTTAGAGAATTATAGCAGAGACTAATTTGGACTTATTTATAACATACATACCATGAGTTATCTTAAAAAATCGATTATGTGAATTTATGTAGTTTTGTTATGGAACTCCTCAATTATGAGCTTATTTATACTAATTGTCAAATTACAAAAAATGTTTAGGTTTATAGTATATTCAACAGGTATAACCAAGTATTGAAAATTTTGAGCCAACAATTTTAACAAATTTTACAATTTCGGTAAATTGTGTAAAAACCACAACTCGATTGGAAATTTTTTCTCAATTTTCCGCTTAAAAAAGAAAAATCCCATGTTTTACCCCCAGAAAAACCACTTTAAATTCACAACATGATACCAAAACTTACAGCCACTTATAATTATCTCTCGGGTAAGATTTAAAGTAATTCGTTTAACACTGTTTATTTTATACTCGTACATCTCTACAGGTACTTGTTTAAATTCAAAAGGAAACTCCTCAAATTAGCTACCGGGGAAACACGCTTCGTTCTTGACGTTTTCCCAAAACTCATCATCGTCTTCATAATAGAACGCACTTGACTCTATTTAAAATTTAAACAAAACTCAAACTGTTTGTTTGCTTGTTTGTTATTTTACCAACTCGCTTTTAGCATCCTTCGAAAAAGCAGGGAAACCCCTGACCAGTTTTTGTAAAACACAGGTAAATATTTGCTGCAACGGTGTTAAAAGGGCGGAGGTGTTACAAAATGATGTCAGCAGGTAAATATTTGCTAATTTTCATAAATCGTTTTTTCCCTATGGTTTTTTTTTGCTGCGTTGGTAAATATTAGGGATTTTTATTTTTCCGTTTTGAAATTTCCGATTTCACCATGGGAAACTGCATGAGCTTAAGATTGTGGTCAAGTGGCTTTTGTGTATTAAAGATTAGTTAATCACACCTGTTGTATTTAGATTAATATTTAGTTCTTAGAAGTGTGTTTTGTTGCAAGTGCTACTTAATTTTAGTGTTTAAAAAATTTTGTGGTTAGTGTGGGAAAACTAAAACTTCCGTTTCTGGTAAAAAAAATTTAAAAGGTTTTGATAGCCCTTAAAAAGATGTTCAAACCATTTCACTGCTATAATTAATAAAACCTTTGACAAACAATATTGTTGTTATTAATCTTTCGAAAAAGAAATCTCTAAAATCTAGTCATTTTTAAAATTCATTCTTAAAATTGAAACGAATTTCCATTTAATATTAAGTCTTAGACATCCTTTTTGTTATGTAAAATTAATTGATGCTTTTCATTACGATTTTTAATTTTTCAAATTCCAAATAAATAATAATGGACCCACATTAATACACAATTTGTTGGCAATAAAATAAATAACAAAAAAAAAAAAAAAAAACAACGATTACAGTAGTGATGATGATCGTATTTATAAAAGCGGAAAATTTTAAAAATGAACCAAAATAAAATACGGAAAATTTCATGAGAAATTAAAATTTGATATAACCTCTGATTGTGAGAGAGATTATGTTCGATTTGATTGATTTAAAATTTACAAATTAAGTCCTTTCTTCGGAACTGACTGTATTCACTTAAATTTTTCTGTAACACTCTCTTCCCCTGACATTGACATAATGTGCCCACATTAACACATTTATTTATCAGTTTTAAATCGATTTTCAGAAACTACTGCGGTGGCATTTCAATTTACAAATTATTTTTTCTTTTTAGCATTGAATATACTTTTCCTTTCAATGTTCGAGTGTTTTGATCATTAATTGAAATAAATGATGTTTGCGCAAGAGAAAGAGAGAGTAATTTTGTTTTAACAAAACAATTTCACGCTAAATAGAGATTGTGTATGGTAAGATATAAAATGATTATTAATGAGGAGTAGTTGTGGGTTAAGTAGAAGAGAAAAAAAAATTAATTAAGTTTTCGTCTTTATTTTAATAACATATTAACTGAAATAATAAAATTCAGCCCTTTATTACTTAATGAATAAGTTACAATAATGAAGGAATTAAAATAATTTCTTTTGGAATTGTTTAGAATTGTTTTGGCAGTTTTTTTTCTTCAGAAATTAAGGATTCCTTACTAAATTCTTCCTTCATTTAATTTATCGAAATATGCAATAGGATTACATAAACTAACATTTCTTAAATTCCTTATTACTAGGGAAACCATAAATATGCAATTGCATGTTTTTCCTTGTACGACCAATGAAGGCAGAAACAATTTATTTATCCGTTTTAGAGCTTTTTATGAATTTTGGCATCGATTTGTTAGTGCATATTTTACCGTTTGCAGCATTTTTTGGCATAATTTAGTTAAAAGATCCTTTTTGCAGCATTTTTTAGGTTTATAGCGCATATTTTGCCTTTTTAAGGCATATTTTGAAAAATATTAAATTTTTTAGATGCTTACAGAGGCTTTCGCAGTAAATAAATTTTTTTTTTGGAAAATCAGTGACTTCACTTTCGACGGCTGTAGGAAATATCGCCCAAAGAAAAATCGCCAAAAAAAAAAAAAAATTAAAAATCGCCCAAAAAAATTGCATGTAAAATTGGGCCTGATTTCATACGAAAAATGGCCCAAAATTTTTGGGCTATTTTTCGTTATTGTTGGGTGATTTTTCGTTTTTTAAATTTGGGTGATTTTTCATATGAAAAATAGCCCATTTTTTTGGGCCATTTTTCATTTTTAAAATTCTACCATAATCTTACATAGCAGAGAAAACCATGTTTTATTATGGTTGCAAACAACAAAACTATTTTTCAAGAAACTAATTTAACCATAATATGGTTGTCGGCGACAATGATTTGGTTAAATTAAACATAATATGGGTAGAATTTTTTTAAAAATGGTTTTGTAGCTTTTTCTCTGGGTGTATATATTAAATATATATATATATATATAGCGAAAATAAGGATTTTCTCTTCTATGGTATAACAAATACTGGCTTCGCTAACTAAAGCTTCTCTGTATAGCCGACCTTCGGCCGGGCGCAAGGATTTTCTCCTCTATGGTATAACAAACACCGGCTTCGCTAACTAAAGCTTCTCTGTATAGCCGGCCTTCGGCCGGGCGCAAGGATTTTCTCCTCTATGGTATAACAAAGACCAGCTTCGCTAACTAAAGCTTCTCTGTATAGCCGGCCTTCGGCCGGGCGCAAGGATTTTCTCCTCTATGGTATAACAAAGACCGGCTTCGCTAACTAAAGCTTCTCTGCGTAGTCGGCCTTGTTCGTAAACAAGGCAGTTTTTCGAAGCTTTACTTAGCGAAACCGGTTTTTGTTAGACCATAAAGGAGAAAATCCTTGCGCCCGACCGAAGGCCGGCTATACATAGAAGCTTTAGACCACGGACGTTATGACAATTCTTCGATGGACATTATGACACTTATAAAAGTGTCATAAAGTCCAAGGACACTACGACACTGGACGTTATGACATGTCACCTAAATTTATATGAATAATAAACACTTTTTTGCAAATTGGGTCATTTTTCATTTTCTTTTTGGGCCCTTTTTCGGGCTAAATTTCATATTTACCTTTTTGGGTAATTTTTCATGGGCGATATTTCCTACAGCCAATTTCGACATCTACATTTAATTTTTACTCTAAAATTGTTAGACAAAGCAGGTTGTCATTAAGGATAAATGTTATGCTCTAACGATGTCCATCCGTCCGACTGGCTGTTTGTCTGTCCATGTTAGCATTGTGCGCAAAGTACAAGTTCCAATTTTGTAGATATTTGATCAAATATGGACGAAGTCTATGCAAATGGTGAGAATCGGTCTATAATTTCACATCCAAATTAGACTCTTTGTGTCCGCAAGCTATCTAATTATGATGGTATTTAAATTTAATGCGTCCCAAAAATATTTTACTGCAAATTAAATTATTTTCGAATCGGTTCACATTTGCTCAAAGCTCCCATCCCATAGCTTTTACTTCCTTATAAATGTTAACATTTGCTAACAATTTAGCAACCGTACCTGAAATCCCTTTAAAACCCATATGGATGTAAATATCTAGCTAATATTCGGCGCCAACATCACTTATATGACCTAATATGGGCTTAAGCGATAATATTTTTAGGTTTTTTTTTTTTTAATTTTGATATTCAATTGTTGAATATTGTGTCTTCCTATGAGACATTTTTAATTTTTAGGGCATATTTTTAACATTTTCAGGGCATATTTTCTGGTTTTTACTGCATATTTAATGCGCATAAAACGCGTATTTTAGAGCTTATTTCTAGTTTCCCTGCTTATTACCAATGCTCTTGTTATACCCTTCACCGAAGGTAAAAGGGTATATATAACTTTGTCATTCCGTTTGTAATTTCTACAATATTGATCCTACACCCTATAAAGTATATATATTCTGGGTTCTTATGAAAAGCGAAGTTCAAATCCGGTTGTCCGTCTGTCCGTCTGTCCGTCTGTCCGTCTGTCCGTCTGTCCGTCTGTCCGTCTGTCCGTCTGTCCGTCTGTCTGTTGAAATGGGTTTTCCGAAGCCCCCAGATATGATGGGAGCTTCGTTGGGGTATCTTTCTGTCAGGTATTCTTATTATAATTTTGCTATTGAAATTCAGCCAGATCGGTCCACAAATGGCTGAGATATGAGCAAAAAACCACGACTACCTCTAATTTTTCCCAAAAATCCCTTGTGGTTGTTGTATTTTTATTACTTTTTGCTGTATAACTGGGGAACGGCAAAAGCAAAAGTTTCCAAATTAGGTACACACATTTAGGTTGCCAATACACACCATTCTACAAAATGTGGGCGGGATTGGAGCAGTGGGCGTGGTACCTCCCGTACAAAAAAAATTAAAAATTTTATAAAAACCTAAATTTTAAGGCTGCCATATGTCCTATGGATATGATTTATATACCAAAATATCGGAAATTTTTAGTAGAACATATTTTATAAAAAACTCGGGAAAATCGGTTCAGATACAAAAAAGTTATGACCAAAATTTTTTTTTTTTTTTTAAATACCCACTTTCGGGAACCATAGATCTCCCGGAGTCCAAGCTTTATAACCAAGGTAAATGGTAAATTTCTTCTTTAACACGTTGGTATATAAATCTGTCAAATCGGTTAAAAAATGGCTGAGTTATCAGCAAAAAACCACGACTGCCTCTAATTTTTCCAAAAAAATCCCTTGTGGTTGTTGTTTTTTTGTTTTTTTATTTGAACGAGTTGAATTTTAAGCATAAGAAACATGTACACATGCTTGTACATGATTGTTCGCTTTAATTGAAAAATACATACCTACATATTAAACTAATAATATGACGGAGTATATTATACTATAATTCTTTATTTTTAACAACGTTAATAGCTCAATGGTCTGGGCGGTTGCCCAAGAAGGTTTGTTTTGTTTGTTAAATTGCCGGGGTTCAAATCTCGGCATCTCCACCTCTTCCAAACAGAAAATTTTTTAACTTTTTTTATAAATATTTCTATAAACGATTTTAAAATTATTCAGCGATTTTTGATTTTTTCATTTTATTAACAATATAAATATGAATCGTTCGCCTTACATGTGAAACAAAAACCATATTTTACAATTTGTTTTTGGCTTAAATGTAAATACCTAAGTATGTAGTATGTACGAGTATGCAAAAGTTATTTATGTGTATTGGTAGGCATTGTTTTCATGATTGTTGTTTTTTTCAGTTTTAGAGACGGATTGTTGCTATGTTTTGATAATCTCTTCTTACATTTCAATTCAAAAATCTCACACGTGTTGCCATATTATTTTTAAAAAATCTTATTATTTCTAAAAAAAATCCCATTTGTTATTTGAAAGCAAAACATTCAACAATAAGTATTTGCGTACGTAAATGTTTAATTTAATCAAAAAGCTAGAAACATTTAAGTTTGGATAATTTTATTGACGAAACCAATGACATAGAAACAGATCTTAAAATTTGTTCACAGCTTACTCTGACATTAGGCAAGGCAAAGAAATGCTAAAAATTATTTTGAAAACGCTACAAATAATTCTTTAAGTTGTTCATTATATTGTTTTAAATCCTTATACATTAAGTGACTCATTTTAAACAAAATTAAAATAAATGGTAATATTTAAACAAGTATTTAGGTAGATTTGATATAGCATCAGATATTAATACCACAATTGGTTAACCTTGAAATTGGAAGGCCCTCTAATAAAAACAAAATACAAACGGTTTTATAGCTATTTCGATTTAAAAGAATTTACAAACATATTTAGACAAGATTATTTTTTTTATATTTTAAAAAAACAGTCATCATTAATTGCGTAAAAGTTAGTTTATAACAATTTATTTTAGTTTTAATTGCTAAGACTATTCCATCCAACTTTAAAAATTAATCAAAAGAAGCTTAAAACATTTTTCTTTAAAGCTAATAAAATGCCAAATGGAAATTTTACAGCTAAATCTAAGTTTTTGGTGCTGAATTTACTTTCAAAAATAAAAAATTCCCACACTACTTAAAAGTCTTCATTAAAAATCGCCCAAACATGCAGGGTTATCGTCTTGTAAAAATATAAAATGAAATTTTTTTTACTATAATATAAGAATTATCCATTTCCATACGAAATTTCATTTTGACTACAACTATTTTTTTTAGTCAAAATTTATTATAATTTATTATAATACATAAAAAACTTAAGTTATATCAATACCTATTCTTCAATTTTTAAAATAATTCAAAAAAAGCTAGAAACATTTAATTAAAATGCTTAAAAAAAATGCGAAGCGCTTAATGAAAGTATTTTAGCTAAATTAAAATTTTTAATCTAAGTTAAGCTACAAAATTGCCAAAATGGTCACACTGCTTAAAAACCATACAAACAAGCAGGGTCATCCACTTTAAAAAAAACTGTATTTAGGGAATATTAGAAATGCCCTCATCATATAATTTTACGACTACAAAAAACCGCTAACATAACGAACAGTCACCTAGTGTCGTCAAAATATTAAAAGCAATCTTTGCCTTTTTATTGCTGACATTGATAACATATTAGTCACTTTTTTAGACAATTTATACAAAAATATATTCATATATACCTATATACGGGCCTGTTCTGAAATCACACCTGTGACTTTGTGGTGTTTTGAAAGTCATACCGTTGTTGTGTTTCTTGGTGTGCTTTCTGCAATTGAAGATCAAACAAAAACGGGACGCTAAAATATCAGACGTGTGATTTCAGTAGGCACATGTGATTTCAAATCACGTGATTTGAGTTAAAGTGATTTTCAGAACAGGCCTGATAATATCTTCTGCACAAAAGCGATTTAAAAGCATACACAATTTAAGCAATTTCTTGGTATGTTTATGTTGTATTATTGATAAATAAAAAACATTTAAATTGGTTTGCGACTTTTATTAACCAAAACGAAAGTTTACGTTTCAAAACGGTTAATGGTAACCCTGTAAAATAGTTGTTTTTTTTGTGGTTTTTTTTCATTTAAAATACTTGCGGTAAACTTCTTTTTTTTTTTTTATTTAATATTACCTTCTGTATTATACACAAACAACAAACACATACATACTTTTATTTACTATTAAAAATTATTGATATCACATACTCAAATCAACATCGACTTTACATGCGGTTCGATGGTCGAACGGTCTAAGCGGTCTGCCTCCTAACAATTTGTTATTGGTTGACTGGTTCGAATCCCATTCATTCCATTTTTTGTTTGTTTTTATTTATTTTTCGTTTTTTATAAATTCTTTTTATCTAAAAAGAAATTGGTCAGTTTTTAATTTTTAAAATTTTTTAAATATATTTATGAACTTCATAAACGTATATTTTATACATATTTACGCCTTTTAATTTACCCTTTTTATACCCTTATTTTTATTGATTTAATTTTTTTTTTACTTATTTTATTTTTTTATTTTATAGGTAATTCGTTTACATACATAAGTTTGTCATTCTGTTTGTTAATAATTATTTCTACAATATTGATTTCAGACCATATAAAGTGTATGTATATATATTGGGTGCTTATGAGGAGAAAAGTGGATTTAACGATGTCCGTCTGTCAGTCCGTTTGTCAATATTTATAGAAACCTAATTTTTAGGCCTGCCATATATATGACCTATGGATACGCTTTATTTATTAAAACATCGGAAATCTTTAGTAAAACATATTCTCTGCAAAACTCGGAAAAATTTTAGGGCTGCTATACGTCCTATGGATATGACTTATATACCAAAATATCTGAAATTTCTTGTAGAACATATTTTATAAAAAACTCGGAAAAATCGGTTCAGATACAAAAAAGTTATGACCAAAATTAAATTTTTTTTTTAAATACCCACTTTCGGGAACCATAGATCTCCCCGAGTCCAAGCTTTATAACTAAAGTAAATGGTAAATTTCTTCTTCAACACGTCGGTATAAAAATCTGCCAAATCGGTTAAAAAATTGCAGAGTTATAACCGAAATACTGAATCCACAAAAATTACTCTTTTTTTATAATTATTTATAATTAACTTTGTTAAAATATATATTTACAAGTTTATATAAATGTTTATATATAAATATAACTTAAGTAAATGGTAAAATTCTTCCTTAACACGTCGGTATATAAAACTATCAAATCGATTAGACAATGGGTAATTTATGAGCAAAATACTCCAAAAATGGGCTAAAAAACATCAAAATTTTTATAAAAACCTAAATTTTAGGGCTGCTATACGTCCTATGGATATGACTTATATACCAAAATATCTGAAATTTCTTGTAGAACATTTTTTATAAAAAACTCGGAAAAATCGGTTCAGATCCAAAAAAGTTATGACCAAAATTAATTTTTTTTTTAAAATACCTACTTTCGGGAACCATAGATCTCCCCGAGTCCAAGCTTTATAACTTAAGTAAATGGTAAATTTCTTCTTCAACACGTCGGTACATAAATCTGCCAAATCGGTTAAAAAATGGCAGAGTTATAACCGAAATACTGAATCCACAAAAATTACTCTTTTTTATAATTAACTTTGTTAAAATATATATTTACAAGTTTATATAAATGTTTATAGATAAATATAACTTAAGTAAATGGTAAAATTCTTCCTTAACACGTCGGTATATAAAACTATCAAATCGGTTAGACAATGGGTAATTTATGAGCAAAATACTCAAAAAATGGGCTAAAAAACATCAAAATTTTTATAAAAACCTAAATTTTAGGGCTGCTATACGTCCTATGGATATGACTTATATACCAAAATATCTGAAATTTCTTGTAGAACATATTTTATAAAAAACTCGGAAAGATCGGTTCAGATACAAAAAAGTTATGACCAAAATTAATTTTTTTTTTTAAATACCCACTTTCGGGAACCATAGATCTCCCCGAGTCCAAGCTTTATAACTTAAGTAAATGGTAAATTTCTTCTTCAACACGTCGGTACATAAATCTGCCAAATCGGTTAAAAAATGGCAGAGTTATAACCGAAATACTGAATCCACAAAAATTACTCTTTTTATACCCTTCACCGAAGGTAAGAGGGTATATATAACTTTGTCATTCCGTTTGTATGTTCCACAATATTGATCCTACACCCTATAATGTATATATATTCTGGGTCCTTATGAAAAGCGAAGTTCAAATCCGGTTGTCCGTCTGTCCGTCTGTCCGTGTGTATGTTGAAATGGGTTTTCCAAAAACCCCAGAAATGATGTGGACTAGGTTGATGTATGTTTATATCACATATACTCCGTTTAAGTTTGCTATTGAATTTCAGCCAGATCGGTCCAAAAATGACGGAGATATGAGCAAAAAATCACGACTGCCTCTGATTTTGCCCAAAAATCCCTTGTTGTTGTTGTATTTTTTTATTTCTGTATATCTTGAGAACGACAAGAGCCAAAGTTTCTAAATTTGGTACAAACATTTAGATTATGCAGATACAGTATCCCACAAAATGCGGGCGGGATTGGAGAAGTGGGCGTGGTACCTCCCGTACAAAAATTATTAAAAATTGTAGAAAAACCTGAAACACTCGGGAAAATCGGTTCAGATACGAAAAAGTTATGACCAAAATATAATTTTTTTTTTCGGGAACCATAGATCTTCCCGAGTCCAAGTTTTATAATCAAAATAACTGGCAAATTTCTTCTTTAACACGTCGATATATAAATCTGTCAAATCGGTTAAGAAATAGCAGAGTTATGACCAAAATACTGCAATCCCAAAAATTACTTTTTTATAATTAAGTTTGTTTAAATATGTATACATATATGTAAGTATATATATATATACCTATAACCCAATTTAATGGTAATATTATTCTTAAGCACGTTGGTATATAAATCTGCTAAATCGGTTAAAAATGGTTAAGTTATGGGCAAAATACTCAAAAAAAGCACTAAAAAACATTAAAATTTTTATTATAAAAACTAAAATTTTAGAGCTGTAATATGACCTATTCATACGTTTTAGATATCAAAATATCGGAAAATCGGGGAAAAAATGATATGGCAAATATATAGCTTTTTTTAAATACCTATTTTCGGGAACCATAGATTTTCCCGACTCCAAGTTTTATTACCAAAGTAAATGGTAATTTTATACTTTAAGATGTCGGTATAAAAATCTGTCAAATCTGTTACAAAATGGCCGAGTTATGACCAAATTCTAAAATTTGATCAAAACTAAACTAACTATACTTAAACTCTTAATATATTTAATAGCACGCAAGCATGTGCAAATAATTAAATAAAACTAAACAATACATATTATATAATATACATGTATATATACATATATTTAGATATCCATATATATAAACTTCTGTTCTTTCCAAACCATGGTGAAGGGTTTATAAGATTCGGCATAGCCGAATATAGCCCTCTTACTTGTTTTTTTTATTGTATTATTATTGCTGGAATAATTCAATTATTTATTTTATTAGAAGAACTTTCATTATTAGCTGTTGCGTTCAATCTTTTTCTGAAACCTGCTTTTTCACAATATGCAGTTTTAATTCCCAACAAGAAGACTACTGGTCATTTTACTAGTTATATGACCGGTAGTGTTGTCCAATATATTGGTTAAAGTCTATTAATTTATTAACAGCAAAATAAAAAAAACTAACCGAAACTCTTGTGTACATGAGATTTTGCCCCTCTCTCTAACTTATTAATTCCACTTGATGTTCTGGGCATGAGGATACAATGTGATGTCCGATGGACAGAACATATATTCAAGGTGTCGAAAGAAGCATTCAAGTGTCTCGGTTTTTTAAGACGGTGTAGGATATACTTCACTCCATCTGATCTCCTTACTATTACCACCTACATATATCCGACCGCGTATAGAATACAACTCGCATGTGTGGGTCGGTGCTTCAAAGTCTATTTTGGAGCTTTTCGACCGCGTGCAGGAGAGGGCGAAGGTTTTCATTGGTGACATTAGGGTATCCCCTTGAGCACCGTCGCAATGTGGGTTGTATTTGCCTGTTTTATCGTTACTACAATGGAATGTGTTCTGACGAAATTTGGCATCTGGTTCCCGAAACCCGTACGTTTACTCGTAATACACGTTTTTCCTTATGTGGTTGATTGGCAGGTGAATCGTACAACTCATTACAGAGAGAATTCGTTTTTTTTCCAGAATGTTTGTATGTGGAATAATCCTCCTGCAGAAGTCTTCCCTCTAACTTACATATTGATAAAGTTCCAATCGAATGTTCCCAAACACTACTCCCTCTATCCTCCTTCCCAAAACCTATTTTCCTAGTTCCAACACAATGCAATGCATTAGTAGGGTCCTCCTCTGAGTGCTGGTCCTAACAGAAAAAAAGTACTAACCTTTATAAAATAGTATTTTTTTTATTTAATTTTAAATTAAAATTTTTATTAAATAAATTCTTATCGAGTACAAACTTGTATGTATCATATTTGTAACTTCATTAACTGTGAAATTGAGCAAACGGCCGGTTGTTCCAAAAACCAGTTCAACTACACTTTCTAAATTTTTGCGTACATACACATGAGAAATAAGATTATACGCCTCTTTTTTTATCTGTTGAGCCAATTCTCTGCATGGGTCTGGATCTCGTTTTAAGATATTCCTTTTAAAAGTTCAATTGAAATGAAGGTAAACGTATGCGTGACCAATTAATTTCTCGAAGATCTTAAAAAGCCAATTTATTTTGTTAACAATTTGTGACCAAAAAACCAAATACATACCTACTTGAAAAGTCATTAAATGTTTCATTATCATTGCTTCTTTATTGCTACTACCAAATCTTACACGAGTATCCCAGCCAAAGCCACCACCCGAATGACCACAACCTGTTGGAAGACCACTCTTTTCTATACGACAGCTTCGTACATTACCCACTTTCAGCGAATCCACCACCATGTCCTCTGGATAATTTTTCTTTACACCAATAGCAAATAATATTTTGCAGTACTAAATTTAAACAATTAACAAATTTTCACAAGAATTAGGCAGAAAAGCGTATGACAAAAATTAATTAAAAAATTTTCATTTTTTGCGAAGTGTTTTTAGTTGTTCGACTCTAACATATATCCCAATAAAAAAATTTATCATTTTGCGAAGCACTAATGGTACATTAAAAATAATAAGCGCACAATTATGCGCTACGCAATAAGACATACAGAAATGCAGTAAAGTAAGTGAAATAACTCTTAACAATTTTTATAAAAATTAAATCAAATTTCAAGTGCTACGGCATTCCCTTACTACGAAGCAGGTTTGTAAGGGAGAATACTAAAAAATAGCTGTAAAAAAACATTTAGTGTGTGAAGTTGTTCGTTACATCCAACAATTTTTTTATGCGCTGAATAATGCGCTTTATGTGTCAAAAGTGTATTGCTTCAAAGTGGGAACTCGCCATATAAAGTTCATGTCTTCCGTAAGCGCAATGGTAAGCGAAACTCTTACATTTCTCCCTTACAAACCTGCTTCGCTCGAAGCTCAATTTTTTATTGGGATGTTAGAGTGGTGCAACTAATGTAAAATTGTTGCAAGTGTGTTAGTTAACATTTTCAGGGTCCAAAAAACCGCATTCGAAATCGATTGGAATTCTTAACCTTCAACAAAAAACCAACAATAAACAGTAAGTTTATCATTTATTACATTTACATTTGGAGGACTAATTTTACGAAAATTCGTCTGTCAGTTACAATAATATGGTTAAAGTTACCATAATCTGTTAAAGTGTATGTTTACAACTAAATTTTGTTAAAACATTATACATATTGTGCAATTCAGCCATATTTGAAGTTTCAAGGATGGTAAACATTTTATTGTTAAATACATGGAGAAAACAAAAGTACTGTTAAAGGAGCATATAGACAACATGTTTTTGTCATCTGACATGTCAAATTTCCCACTGCAAAACACATACATGTCGTGTGTTACCTTTTAAACTTTGCTTCTGTAAAAGTCAGACGCAAAGTCATCTGACAAAATTTCAATTAGAGCGTGCTCTATTTTCTTCTGACAAACCATCTGACATCAGAAATCTATGCCGGGAAGAAACTGGCAGCGGCGTCAACTATTGAAGGAATCATTAGCCGGCTGAAGTTAATATTTTACAATACCAAGATATGTATGCTCATCTCACCATTGAATAGAATTTATGTAAATATATACATAAAAACCGTTTAATTATAAAATTCTAAATTGGTATCTTTAAAATAAAAAAAAAAAAAATGTTAAGATGGCTAAATTATTTTACGGCGCAAATAAATATTTTCGTGGCGGAAGCAAGCTATTTTGAAACCGAGAACTACTTTGGTTTCTGCAATAACAATGCGAAAAAAACCGAGACAATGTCAGAAGCAAATTACATGTACGTTTGTGACCGAATATTATAAACCTTATGTAAAACAGCAATTTTGACAGACATGAACAATTACATGCGACTTGAAAATTTGACATGTCAGATGACAAATACATGTCGTGTACGGGCGCCTTAAAAAGTACTTTAACCATATCTTTTCTGCGTGCATAAGCTTGTGTGGAGTATAAATTGGATAGTCCTAAAAAGATCGTGTCTAAACGGAGTTCCATATAGTATCACAGGAACCAGGTCCCCAGTTATTATTTAAGGCCCTGATCCCAATAAATACAAAGACTATTTTTTGGATTTTGCTGGTAAAACACACTTTAAATTGATCTGTATTGGAGATAAGGCAATTACAAATTGATCAAAAAGATCTTCTCTTTGTATCATTGAAGGCCGTTTTACACTATCACACGAGTCTTACTTATTTTGATGAAAATGCATCTCTGATCTTATATTTGTTTAGAATTTTTTTATGTAAGATATTTACCATACATATAGGGTTCCCAACTTAAAGAACATTGATTATTAAAGGTTAAGAAAAAAAGTACACAGTATAAATATAAAGTACAATTACATAATTTCTTTTTATTGTTATATTTAAAAACTTTTTTTTATTGCTTTTCGCAAGTTTTAACAAACAAATACCCTGGGCTAGAATTTTACACTTTTTTTGAGACAAGCCGGGCAACTGGCACTTTAACCTAATTCGGGTACGCTGAATCCAACACCGGTTCAGTTTATTAAAATTAGTAAAAAAACGAAAATCCGCAATAAAATTTTTCTAACATGCGCAGTCGTTTTAGAAACATGTTTTTTTAGCGACATTTCGCAATTTTTGTTTGTTAAAAATCTATAAAAAATTACAGCTATGCTTCTAATTTTTTTTCAGACATATAAAAAAAAAAAGTTCAAACAAAACAAGCTATAAATGATTAAAATCTGTTAACAACTTTTGATTTTATTCACAAAAGTCGAAAAATTTTAATTAAATTTAAGAATTTGATAAAACGCAATCTTTGTGTGGGAGCCCCCTTAAGAAGTGGTGATAAGGTGCAAGTATGTCGAGAAATTGTTAAGGCGACTCCTTGGCTGTTTTGGTGTACGTTTTCTTCAATATATTTCTAGTCTGTATTAAACATTTTGTATGGGAGCCCCCTTCAGGAATGGAAATTTTGTTTTAAATGTTAGTAAAACGAGTCACCTTTGTGCTTGCGATCTAAAAGCAGGCAGTAATTTGAAAGAGTTTTGAACTCGTGTTTTAAAAACAGGCAGTTGTTGTACTCAAACAAAACAAACAAGTGTAATAGTGCTGTCAGATTATTATTATTATTTTCAATTATTGTTGTTTTCAATGTTATTTCTCACTCACTCACTTGTTTACGTTTTCTAAAAACAGGCAGTAAGTATTATAATTTTATGACTAGGGATGCGATTTCCATGCAAATGCATGTTTTTTGTCGATAGTCTAAGATCGGTGTTGACCAATTATCTTTCCGAATCATTAAATTTGGGTTAAATTGGCATCGATTCGTTTTTGCATATTGTTGCATATTTTGGTTGAAATGCATATATTTACATATTTTGGTTTTAAATGCATATTTTTGCATAATTTAACATTTTTGAGTGATATATGTTTTTAATTTAAATATTATAAAAAAAGTTCTTCCAAAAATTTCCATGTTAACAAAAAATAATCTTAAAAAAAAATTTTTAAATCAATAAAAAAAATTTTGGAGCTCTGCTTAAAATACAAGATTTTCAAGATTTTTAACCAATGCAGAATTTAACTCGATAATATTGATTTATTGGTTTCATACGGGGAAAAAATATTTTAAAAGGCTCCTTCACGAGTTGCAATTTTTACTACTGTTACTACTGCAGCCAGTGTCAACAAGATGAGGAACCTGTCTAGATACTGTAGAACACTATTCAAAAAACTTTGAGCAATTAAAAATGTTATTAAATAACTTGTTGCTATCGATGCTTACGCAATTAAAAAGTAAAATATCAAAAAGCATTTGCAGCTTTAAACTACAGATATATTGGTGAAGCATTAACTATATTGGAGGGATTTAGTTCACTTAATACTCAAGTCAAATTAATTGATATTGCAGAAAGTAAAATTAGCAATGTGGAAGGTAGAAAATCACAACAAATTAAAAAAAAAATCCAAAACGTTTGGCCAAAAAATATAGGTTTTCAAAACATAAAAACAAATTTCAACCATTTTCAACCGAATAGGTTTACTTTTGATAACATAAAAAAGAATTGGAGGGTTCAAAGCTGAACCGAACCAAGTCATTAAATAAAATGCATATATGTATTTCAAAACTGGTGTGAAATTCTTCGCAAAGTTCTGTAACGGACTAAATCAAAAAGTTTTTCGTTCCAAAGGTAACGGTAATAAACCCATGTGAATGGCACCAGAAATTAATGGAAATTCACTTCCTCAAACTCAAAATATAATCGAATTTTCATTTTTGACTTGGTTCGCTTCAGCTCTGAGCCTTCCAATTCATTTGTTTATGCAAACAAACGTTTGAATCAGTAATTTAAATTAAGTTATAAAAAATATTGCACCTCTTAAATAAAATTAAAAAAAAAGCTTATTTATTGATTATTTTCAACTTTTAAATGCATATTTTTTATTTTTTTAATGCATATTTTGGAGTTTTTAGTGCATGTTTAATGCGCATATTTTCGATTTTTTAGTGCATGAAAATCTCGTCCCTATTTATGACTAATAAAACCCTAACTAATATAAGGTGAATCTATTTTGAATTCTAGATAAATTTAATAATGCGAAATAAAGTATTTTCGCGTACTTTATTATTCTCATAAAGTATAGAGTACAATTACTCGAAATAACGTACAATACTTTTTATAAAGTACGGTTGGCAAGCCTACATACATATAAAGCAGCTATAAAGCATAAACAGCATTCAATATACATACATATCTCGGCTTCTGCTTATGTCTCATATGACTGTGAAAATTCATTATCTAGTTATGAGTATAAATGTGTAATTAAAATTTACGTTAATAGCATAAACAATGATTTCACATATCAGAAAGATTTTTAGATATTTTGACGAGTTCGGGAATATTCAACTTTATAACATTCTCGGAATTTGCAGTTTTTGGCTGCCAAACGTCTCTTAACAAGAGGTTTCTTTTTAAAATCTTGATTTAAAAACACTCTATAACTGATCGCCACTAAAGTCACAATAATAAATAATTATCTACATAATTTACAATTTACACGTCAAAATAAGAGAACAATAGCCATCGAAATTTCTTAAACAAATTAAATGGGATGTCTGTCCATTCTCTATTTTAATTTTATAAAGAATTCAAAACAATGGCGCTTCCCGCAATAAAACAAAATTCTTTATAATTCCTTTATTACAATTTACATTATTTTTTGTAATCTTGTAATCAAATTGTTCACGTGTGGCATTTGTTTGTTTTGGTTTTACATTTTTTAATGTTTAATTGTTTGTTTAAGTCCAGGTGTCATCATTTTCATTTGTCAATTG
The DNA here is from genome assembly GCA_930367215.1 of Pollenia angustigena. Classification (NCBI taxonomy): domain Eukaryota; kingdom Metazoa; phylum Arthropoda; class Insecta; order Diptera; family Polleniidae; genus Pollenia; species Pollenia angustigena. The sequence goes on along the minus strand of OV884057.1, from coordinate 177,046,920 downwards.
TGTTTTTTTTTCAATTTCAATTAATTTTTTCGGTTTGACACCTTGTAATGTCATGTCATTTGTTTGTTTATTTACGTTTATTTTGTATTTAATTTTTTTTTTATGATTTTTCCTACAAATTATGTAATAAGGGGCGTTTTAAATAAATAATAAAGGAACTCGTCGTTAATAATTTGAAATTAACCCTAAAAAAGTGTTTGGAAAAATTTGTCGGAATAAAGTGAGGTTATGGTTATAAGCCAGGGTCAAAGGTTAGAGAAATTCACGAACATTTACTAGAAGTTGGCATAAGCGGGAAAGTAACAAAGTTTAGATTAATTGACTTGTGAAGTTTGTTTACCAAATACAGACACACACAATTTTTTTGTAGCTACAACGACCGAAGTCTGCAAATTATCTATTGGAATAAATTTTTCCCAAAAGCTCATATAAGTGAGAAAATTTGGCAAAGTCCCAAAAATATAAAAATAAATTATAAATTAATTATTAATAGGATTTGGTATGTCGTGCTTAATTCCCAATTTTTGTTCTTGATAAATACACTGAAATTTATTGTTTGAGAATAAATTAGTTTCTGTGCCCATTTCACGGGTTGCTTAGGCCAGATCATTAGGAAACATTCTTCCACAAAATTTTAGAAAAGCCAAAGACATTAGCAAACAAAACTGCAAAGTCAATGAGAATTGCAAACACTCAAAAACGATTATTAATCTTTTCTTAAATTCCCCACTGCAATTATTGTGGGCTAAGAAAAACAAAATGACAATAAAAGCAAATTAATTTATTGTTTTTGCAAAAAAATCAAAATAAAGCAATTTTACTGTTCAGATTTTATGCCGTGCACTGCAAATTTATTATCAAAGTAATTTTTGGGAATACAAAATTTTTTTATTAAAAAGATTTTGTTTGTCGTGCCTAACCCGATTTTTTATTGTTGAGAAATACTCTGAAATTTATTGTTAGACATTTTTTTGGGAGAGTGTTTCTGATGATCTTGCCTCACCTTGCAGCCACACGAACAAGTTGTTCTTGATAGTCTTTTACATATACTGCTTGTCAAAATTTACATAAATTGAAAGCTGTGACGTAGGCTGCACTCAATTTGTAAGCAATTTACTTCCAAGATGTCAATAACAACACAATTTATAAAGACAAACTTATACTCAGCTGTTAAATTGAAAGTAAAATTGCCAAACAAATGGAAAGGTGAAATTGAAAGCCATCTCGTGGTCAATTTAAAAAGTGTGAGTGTGTTAGTAAAAAAGTAAGAGTGTATTGCAAATTGAAAGGAATTAAAAGGCAAAACTTGATAGTGTGGCCACCAAGTAAAGGCTAGATTACACTATCTCACAAGTCTTACGGATTCCATAATACTTTGTAAAATAGAAATCTAATGAGTTTTATTGCGACTGTCAAAAAATCTAATGTAACATGACAGTTTGTGTTCACACCATTACACAAAGTATAAACCCTCCCACATTAAATAAAATGCAACCCTGATCCAATGAAAAGTATTATTGTTTAGAAATTTTTCAAACAACGATGAAGTCGTATGGGATGTCAAACTTTTTTCATAATACTTGTCATTTTCGTGACACATTGTATTCACACTATCACACTTTGTCATATTACTTGAGTTTTTGACATGTATTAATACAAAGTATAATAGTGTATTCTAGCCTTAAGCAATCGGTGAAATGCGCATGGAAATAAGCTTATCCTCCAGCAATAAATTTCAGTGTATTTAGCAAGAATAAAAAAACGCGAATTAAGCACGACAAACAAAATTTAATTAATTAAGAATTTTGTATTAAGATTTTTGTATGACGTGCTAAATTCCCAATTTTACATATTTGATAAATACACTGAAATTTATTGTTGAGGGAAAGCTTTCTTCTATGCGCATTTCACTGGTTGCTTAGGCCGGATCATCAGGAAACCTTTTCCAAAGATTTTAGAAAAGCTAAAAATATTATACAAATAAAACTCTAAAGCGAATAAGAATTTTAAACACTCAAAGTCTTACTTGTAACAATATCAAAGCTAAAACAAAACACCAACAATAAACAGTGAGTTTATCTTTTCTTACATCCCCCTTGTAGTTCCAAAAATTACTTTGATAATAAAAAAATTACCAATAAATCGATGAAACTTAAGTTTTCTTTTTAAAAATTCTTATTGATTTACTAGACTTTATGTGTAAAAAGATAAATGTAAAATATAATTAAGAAACTGCCCATTTCTTAATAAAACTGGTATTTACGTGTAGGACGTCAAATATTTGATAGGTGGGAACAAGCCGCACTTTCTCAGATATGCAATCTAAATTGATTGTAGATGTCAAGACGAACAAAGTTTAAAATATGCGATACAATCGATACAAGCAGTGTACAAAGTCATGCGAAATATCGTCGGCTTAATATGCAAACCTGCTTACTCCCTTTCTGCACATTTTACAGGAGAGATATGATGAGCATAGAACTTAACAATTTGTTCAGTGAATAAAAATTTCTTTTTAATTATAACAAAAAATTAAAATTTTAATAAATAAAACCGAAATGGTCATTAGTGTGTCCCAAAAAAAATTTTTTTTGGGGCTCAAGCATAATTTCGAAGCTTATAGGGTAAAGTATTTTTGATATTTTTTTCAGATTTTTCGGAAGAGGGTTAGAGGTCGCTCAAGTCGAATTAATGCCAAAAATCGTGTCTGCCGGCCTGTTTTTAAGTTTTCTTCATAACTTTGTCAAAAAACAAGATTTTCTTAACTTAAAGGAAGTAATTTAAAAGCAAAATGTCCAAGCTTTATTTTGGCGTACAAAGACTATAAGTTTTTGCAATCCATGTGCTTATTTATGCACCCTACATTAAAATTTTTCGTAATTTTTCCATACATTTTGTAAATAACGCTTTATTTATAACTTTAAAAATTTGTATGAAAATGAAACAAACCAACAATGCAGTTTGAAAGATCAATTTATTCTAAATAACTTAGAAACAATATTTTTGGATTCGCTCTTACCGTTCCTGAGTTATACCGGTTTTTAGGCTTGTACTTGTACTTAGTTTATGATATTAATCCTCATACCCAACAAGCAAATTAAAATCAAACGTTTTGCTTTTTCTTTGTTTAAAAATCATTTATTGAGGTCCTGAAAACTTGTTTCAGAAGATGTGACGTTGAAATGGGACACACTAATGGTCATCTGGGTGGGCGGAGGTTAAGGAAAATTTCGGTGTTCATATTTTTATATGGGACTTATGGGCAATTCTAGACTAACATACCAACACAAAATTTCAATTTGATACTAATATTTATAAGATATTTATGGCTGTTAAGGTGGAAGTACATAACACGCGTTAGTTCGTCGACGAGTATCGTGCGTTTAAAAACTTTAGCGCGTAAAAAAATTGCAAGTTACACAACACGCGTTACAAAAGCCATTCCTGTCAGCTGTTTTTTATTTGTTTACTCATTTGTGCCTTAAAAACGGGTTCAAAAGTATATCAAGATTTTGTTATTTAATTGAATTTATTCTTTTTTTTATAAATATTGTATGTTTTTTAAGCTCTTCAATAAGTTTTTCTTTCATGATTCACAAATTTGTTAAATTTTTCTTTTTATTGTCAGCTGATTACTTGTCAAAAATACACAACGCGTTAAAAAGTTCAAAGTTAACCAGCTTTCCGGCGCAAACGCGTCAAAATATTTTGCATGTAGATTGTTCTATAAAAAAATACACTAGTTTAACTTTTTTTTGACACTAACACGTGTTATGCACTTCTACCTTTAAGGTGCCCCTTCGTTGTAAAAGATCTGTGGGTTAATACAGACCGATTCCAATTAAATTTAGTATCATGATTATATTAAACCTTTTGCACTATACGGGACGGGAATGAAATACCAGCTGGTTACTGTTTTCCAAAGCAGCCAGTGCAGAGTGTGGCCAGACTGTCGGCGGCGTTGGTATGCTAGCTGTTCGTGCGGCTTAAGCTCGCCAGATGGGGTTGCTTCTTGACGATCAGCTGACACAAAACCCGGGTGCAAAAATAAAATTTCATACCAGATATGAAAATGAAAATAATATATATTGGAGTTTAGGATTATTTTGATGTAAATATCAACATAATTAGTATTTCGAGAAAACATTTGTACAGGGGCCAGGTTAAATTATAAACCGATCGATTGTCAGCATTTTCCATAGGCTTTCTTCTTTAATCAATTATTGCGTATATTACAAATTTTAGTAAATTAAACTTAAAATTGTACTCAATGCACACACAGCCGTAGAAACAGTCAGCAAGACAGCCGACCAGACGGACCGAAATGCTCCAATCGTCTCAGAAAGTGATTCTCGTTGATCTGTATACGATAAAATTAGTGTAGGATCAACATTTTTATGGATTACAAACTTAAGAAAAAAAGCATAAAACCCTTCGTAACTATAGTGGTGTAGGGTATAACACTCGAATAAAATAAGTCTCCAATATAATACATTTAATTGTACAGTAGTTTTAAAACTATTGTGAAAGAGAGCATGGCTTCAAGGATTTTCTCCTATATGGTATAGCAAACACCGGCTTCTTAATTCTAAATTTGATTTCACCTAAATTTTGTTTAGGTAAAAAAGGTTGAACTCTTCCGATTTCATTTTAAACCAATTTTATATACTGCTCAAACTAGCCACTTTTTCAATTAACAAATAACCTGATTTGAATATTCAACTTTGTATTTACCTTCATTTAACTAATCATAAGTAAATAAAATCATTTTTTTTACAACTATAAACAAACAAGGTCGGAATCCAACACACATGCTCACCATGAAAACGTAAATTACAATACACTCATAAAATAAAATGCCAATAGAGGCAAAGAGGATAATTATAATTCAGATACACATGTATGTGTGGTGGAACGAGTACAAGTTATACCCCATTTCATTATCTACCCTAAAAAATCAGCAGACATTAAACCAAACAAAACACAAACAACAAAAGCTACAAAAACGCACTTTATTAAACGCTTTTGACGTTTTAAACTTGCAAACATGGACAAAAACATATCGAGTACAATGAGTCGCAATCGTGAAGAAAAAATACAAATTGAATTGAAAACAAAATTAAAATACTGGAACACTTGGTCTTATGCTAATATTTGGACAAAAAAAGTTTACTCTATATAAAATAAGAAAAGTACTAATGATATTGAGTTAAGATATTATTGCCTAATACAAATACAAAATATCATGTATTTATTCATGCATTTGTATGTATGAGAGAGATTTAAAAGAATTCAATCATGGGTTTGATTGGCGTTTCGACAGATGTTGAAAGATAACGACTGCCCAGAGTTATATTTAATACGACTAGAACTTGTTTCAAGCTAAAAGTAAGTCATACACTAAGCTAGTAGTTGGTAAGGATCCTCTGAGGACTGCATGTTGTCTGTAAGTCTGAAATAAGCCTAAACTGAAAGGAGAGGCATCATACAAATATCAGGATTGAGGCAGATTTTCGGCCATAGCCGAAACGTAGCCCCAGGAAATATGACTCCAAACAGCAGGTAGAAATTGACTAGAAATTTAGGACTATTTTTGATTATGCAATTTAACCCAAATGGTTAAAGAAGTGTCACCCCACAATAACGAAAAAAAGCCCTAAAAGTTTAATTAAATATGCCCCTAAACTTACGGTAAATCTTCTTAAGGAAAAAAATCACCGCACATTTTTTTTTTATAAAATTTTAACGCAAAAAAGTTAAAATTAAGAAAGAAAACAAAGACATTTTTATTAGAAAGAAGGGTTGGGGACTTATGCCAGAAATTTCCAAATTCCAAAGTTCAAAAATAGGGCGATAGATAGCATGGATGAGACTTTGGCCAGGCGCAAGTATTTATTCTCTATTGTGTAAGTAAAGGAAATGAAAAATAGTCCCAAAGTAAACTTTCAAAGACTTTATTTGGGGTCAATCCTTGGAATGGGGTCGCTTTTCATTTCCCTTAAATGACAAAATCATCCCAACGAAAGAAAAAAATAAAGCGAAAAAATACCCTACAATTCGATGTTGTTGCGCTTCATATAAAGTTTTGGGGCCATTCCGCATTTAGTACTTTGGGGTCATATTTCCTGGAAGCTAAACCTGCTTAAGGACGTATGCTTCTGCTAGCCATCTCCTAAGCAAGGGGTTAATGCACCATGCATAAGGCAATCATTTAAAGTTGAATTAAAGCCATTAAAACTGCTGTGATTACAGTATAACCCGGTTAATTACCCCACGCTTAAATGCCTTTCACGCTTATTTACCTCAAGTTTTAAATCCCCGTTTTTTTTTCTTCCATTTTTTAAAGAAAAATCCACGTTTAATTGCCATACGCTTAATTACCCGATTCGGATAATTGCCTTAAAAATTTAACTCCCAAAACAAAATTATACCTCAATTTCATTCGTTTAATTGCCTAAGTACTATTTGACAAAAACATAGCAAGTAATGCAACCAAGTTTTACATGTTATTAATTTGAAAATATGCACTAAAATTTTTTTTTAAACAAAATATGGTTTGATTAAAAGCAAAATATTTAACAAATTAATATTTGCATTAAAAGTTATGGTATGAGGTCAAGATTCATATATATTATCTAGTTTCACCAAATTTATGAGATATTTTGTCTTAAAGAGAATAAAGTTTGAAGTTTGCATGGGGACTATGTGATATTATAGACCGATTCTTAATATTTACATAGGTTTCGTTCTTATGACATTTAAACGTATTTACCCAATTTTATCAAATTATTTAAAAACTGCTACCTTTACTTTTAATACAAGGTTTACATGGACATACAACCAGCAAGATAGACGGACGGACGGCGCGAAAAGATTACTTAAAAAGTGTTTCTGATTCGATTGTTTACTAAACGATCCGAAAAACATTTATCTTCAACAAAAATTTGCTTTGGCTTAAAATTGTACAGTAAAAATTTAATGTAGGTGGAGAAATTAAAGCAACAGAAAATTCATATATTAACCAGAATTTTAAACAATTTTTTTATTTGCTTAACATGTATTAAAATATGTTTTAAAAACTTAAAATATGCGTGCAATAAAAATGCAGCAATGGCTAAAATATGGAAATTATTTACAAACAAATCGATACCAAAATTCATTAATGCATGTTTCTGCATTCATTAGTCGCACAAGAGAAACCATGCAATTGCATATTTCCGGCTTCCATGAGTAGTAGTAGGATATGACAGGACATCTCAAAAAGCACTACAGATAAAATTTAAGACAACAAATCCCATTGTTTTTTGTAAAAATTCCTTTCTTAAATTTTTTCCTACATCAAAGTTAAGTTATCTTATAAATAAATACGTCTAATTACCTCACTGAGGTATTTAAACGAATTCGCTTAATTACCTCAATGAGGTAGTTAAACGTATTCTTATTATTACCTCAACGAGGTAGCTAAGCGTATTCGTTTAAATGCTTACCCCGCATAATTACCCAAAAATATTGGCATTTTCGTCGAGGTAATTATCCGTGGAATACTGTCAAATAAAGGCCTGAGAGATTTGCTATCGCACAGTGGGTTGAAACAAAGGTAAATTAAGTGTTTTTTCAAGAAAACCTATTATTATAGATATTTATAATTTTTTCGAATAACTATTCATTATTTAGTAAAAAAAAAATGGTCTTTGAAAAAATATTTATAGAAAATATTTTTTTATTTAAAATAAGAAGAGAAAAGTTATTTGTACATAAATAAATAGATATACACACTCATAAAATTACTACAGTAACTGATTGTAGGATATTAAATTCGTTTTCCGTACTGTTAAAATTTAATAAAAGTATACAGCCGTATTCATAATGAAAATTTGGCATAAAACTAGCAAAAAGTTTATTCATAATACACTAACCAAACTCTGGCCAACGTTTTGCTAAACTCTTGTTAACGAGCTGCCAAACGTTTACCAACTTGTGAAAAACAGCCGTTTAATGTCAAACAATTTTGTTCGTTTTTTAATTAATTGGTTTTTTTATTTACTGCCTTTTACTTAATTTATTTAATTTTAAAAACTTTTTAAAATTTTTATATGTGAAGGGAAAAACAAAAAAAGGAAAAAATTACAAATTCAGCGATGATTAATGCAAAGCGTGTTGCATTTTTGAGTAATACAATGTGGCATCATAAAAATTCAGAGTTGATTTATTAAAAGTTGGCAGATGGAGAAAAGTTCGTTATGAATTAACTCTGTGCCAACAAGCTGCTAAGCTTAATCGGCATTCCAGTTAGCAGCTCGTTGTACGTAGTGTACAAACTGTGGCTAACTTTTTGTTATGAATACGGCTGATAGTTATTTTCCAAATAATTTTATTTTGTAATATTTATGTTTGTTACAAAAAAACCAAACTACCAAAAAATAATGTTTTTCCGTATTTATTTTGTTATGTTGTTTGATTTTTGTCGGTTAAAATATATTTTTTTAAAGTAAAAACTATCACTATCCAGTGTGACACAAAGAATGCTGACGAAGGCCGTAGCGGGCCAGAAAATGCATTACATTCTGCTGGTGTCTAATAATTTTAATTTTTTCTGTACATACAATAGACCTCATTGCTGTCCAAAGGTAGGCTAAGGTAAAATGTAAAAAGAAAATACAATATAATAGTCTGGTAGTGTATAAAGTCATTTCATAAATTAGAAATGTTGAATATTAAATTTTAAGTAACGTGCTGTTTAATAAATAAAAAAATTAAAAATCGATGTAGAAATCATTTGTTTTAAATGAAATGTAAATAATCCGTTTTTTCAATAAATTTTTAGTTTTTTAAAATGAATTTTTGTTTGAATTTAACTACATAATATTTTGAGTGTTTGCATTAGGGTGGTTCAAAAAAATTAAACTGGAGACAAAAAAAAAATGCTGACAAACAGAACCAACTGTCAACCTTCTGTACTTTTGGACCATCCTCTTGAGGACGTTGGGTCCTATACATATTTGAGCAGTGTCATTTCGATAACAGACAGTTTCTTCTAAGATATCAGGATCAGATTGGGAAGGGCAAAGCAAGCGTTTGGCTCGCTCAGCTCGGAATGGAACTCAACAGAACTCTCGATAAGAATAAAGATACGAATTTTCAACATGAATCTAAAATCTGTACTCTTATCCGGCCGCTTACAAGGATGACAGTAGTATGCATTCGTCAACCGTCGCCTACGTAGAATATTAAGAATATTTTGGGCCGTATGCATAAGCAACAAGATGCTGTGGTCAACTTCATATCAGTTTCATATTAAAGCCGAAGTCGGCAAGCGTTAATGGCGCTGGATACGCCATAGCATAAGGAAGCCACCAGACATCAACAAAAATGCCTTAGACTGGAACCCTTAAGACCAGTGACGTGCTGGCAAACCTGCACATACAGGGAGATGACAGCTCGGCTGAAATGAAACTATTGGCTAGTGATATAATTATTTGGAATGACTTTGTAATGGCCTTATGTTTCTTGTCGAAATTTCAGTAATAAACATCTATATAGTCGCCCCTAGGATTTTAAATTAGTTAAAACAATTTTAGATTTTTTTTGGATTATTTGCCACTCCTCTAAATACAACTCATTTATTTTTTTGTACACTACGTCGCCATTTGTTGTCCGATCATTATATATTGGATATCGTTATTCGTGGATTATCTATGGCTTCAGATTTGATTTTGATGACAATTTCATCTGACAACAAATTTTGGACGCCACTTTTGCCATTTCGGATCCTTCCTCCCTAATGCCAATTTTTTGCACAAGAAAGCACTTCTAAAACTTTGTACTTCTAACTTTAAATATATACTAGAGTTGTCAACTGATTAAGAATAATTCGATTAATCGATCAAACAAAACCAAACTCTTGTTCGAATAATTTCAAAACCACGGTTTTCGAATAACGATTAAATCGATTAATTAATGTCGAATAATCGAACAATTTTTTTTTATTAAAAAATACATTAAGTAAAACGTTTTTAGTGATTTTATACAAAATGTAGGAAAGTCAAAAAATATTCTAATTAATGTCAATCTTAAGTAAGCAAAACCCGTGTTGAGTACTCATTGTATTTCAAAAATGTATTTTATGTTCTTATTAAACAAATCTTAACAAACAATTGAGTAGGTGAGATGCAAATCTCGTTCGTTACAAAATTAAATACGGGATGACAATTGATTCTAACAGATCTTTTGGCGCTTTATGAAAAGAAATATACCTACTTATTGTATCAATGCCCTCCACCATAATTTTAGCACGGACATGCATTGATACAATCAGAATATTTCGTCTAATAAGCGCCAAAAGAACTGTAAGAATCATTTGTCATCTCGTATTTTTAATTTTGCAACAAACGAGTTTTGCAACTCACCTTCTTAATTGTATCAGCTGTTTTATTTTAAAATCAAACGGTTAAAAATTTCCAAGAAAGGGAATTTCGGGTGAAAAATTTAGAAATAAACAAAAAGCTTAAAAATAAAGAATTGATTTTTATACATAAATCATATCTTGAAAGTGGAAAATGTTGTTATTGTATTATATTTGTTTTAAATTATATGTATATGCATGTATGTATATCTTTACCATTAGCGTAAGTGTCACAATATTACCATTGAAAACGATGTAGTGGAAGATAATCCAACGACATCAAGAAATGCCGAGCTTGGTCAAAAATACATTAAGAGAGACAGCGGCTGTTCTATAGAAGAAATTGTACACAGAAGTTTGGCTGAAGATGGTAGGTCTGCCAACGCCTTTCGAAAATCCAGAGTAATATCGGATTATTAAGGAATTAAGGGTTTTACGATGCCTTCAAGTAATACAACGATATGCATAAAAAAAAGAAGAAGTCGCAGCGGATGGAATGGAAGATTTTCCATAGTATTTCTTTTGTAAAAATAATTTTTTTATTCGTCGATTTATTCATCGATTAGTCGAATAATTTTTTAGATTTAATCGTTTGATCGAGCGAACAAAAACAATTATTTGAACTATTCGAACAAAGTTGAAAGACGAATAATTGACAACTCTAATATATACACATTAATGACACGCCCCAAATTGGTCCCCTTTTTTCGAAATGAGATATTTCGGGTTAACATGGAATCAACTTAGAAATAAAGCTCAAAATCGGGTGAGATGGAACACGTCTATTTTTAGCGCCCTATGCTTCAGTGGGAGTTTAAGGAATAAATAAATATATCAGTTCTTAACTAAGGCAGAAAGAAGCTCTTATATTTACCATCATAAATGAAATTAGTGTGTGGCGTCTTCCTTAACGTAAGATTAAATTTTTGGAAACAAAATATAAACAAAACGTTAATCTGGACTAAATAGAAACAAACAACCATGATGATACTCCTTTACTTCTCCTTTATGCTCTCATTCGTATTTATAACAATAAATATTAAAGAAGCTACAAAGAAAGAAAACAAAGACGCAAAAAAAAAAGCTAGAAAAAAGGTTGCGTTGGGTTGTGAAATGCATGCATTGAGATACAACACATTCGTACATTAAAACGGATGGTACCTTGTGTTTACAACCCAATCGAAAACAACACCTGGTTACGTTTTAAGGTGGACTTAAGTGGTTGATTCAAACTGATACGCACACATCTACAATTCTTTTAATACAACACACATATACATACGTACTTTTGTATTTAGAAATACTTAAAATTCATAAATAAATATTCATAGAAATGTTTGTAGAGAATCTAAACGCTGCTTATAGAGACTTTCAAATCGAAACTACGTTGTAGTACGCAAATATGGGAAATCAATAAGAAAAGGGGCAAAAAAACAATGAGACTGATTGTCGTCAAATGATAAAAATAAAATTCGACAACAAGATTTGGTAGGGGGATTTTCAATGTTTCGTGTTCCAATTCTTATTCAATAATAATCACGGGTCAATTATCAAATTTTTATAATGACTTTTAAACACATTCGTATATTTTTAATTTTTGGTTTTTTTTTTTACTAATTGGAGGGATCATTTATCGATAAAGTGTTGCACAATGTTTTAGGAATATGTATTTGTGTTTGTGTATTTTATGTGAATCTTCCTAAAATTTATTTAAAAAAAACTTTTATGTGAATTTAAATCAAGGTGTTAAACATTTATTAAAGCACATTAAGGACGGGTTTTTGAGATGGGGATTAAGCTTAAACTTAGTTTATCGTTCTCTGCAACTCGGATTTTCCGGTGAAATGTGATTTTTTTTCTATTATTTCATTAAAGACCCACATTTTAAGCAAGACTGCGCTGTTCCGGCAACATTTTGTTTTCAAACTTGGTACAAATCAGTTTTCAGATTAACTAAACCTACTTTAACTGAGATCTCAAAAACCCAGCCTAAGAGTTGCAAATATATTAATTTTAAGTGAAATAAAAGTATGTTATTTGTATTTGATAAAAAAATTTGCACAATTTATAAATACTCGCAGTTAAACAAGTTCAATAGTTTTTTTATTTCTAAAAGATTTCACATGACACATTTTGTTAATGACATGTGTCGAACATTCGGCATGTCTAAAAATAAATTTGAATTTTTTGGCCTTGAACAAATTTTGTAAGTTATGAGTTCATAATGTGTAATTTTTTTATTAAAAAGGGTGCTTATCACATTTTGGTATACTTATAAGATAAATTCAAAAATAATTTCATTAAAAGTAAAATTATATTTAAATATTGATAATTTTGATTATGGATTTTTTGAATAGAACCTGTATGGGAGCTGCCGTAAATTATGTTGCAATCATCGATTTATTGCAAAATCAATTTGGTGATAACTTTATTGCCCGAAGTGGTCATGTTCACTGGATATAAAGCCTCTGGATTACTTTTTATGGGTAAATGTATGGTCATTGGTTTATGTCGACAAACCAGCAACTCTTGAAGCTTGGATGATGAGAAACCAATTTTCAATCCATCAAAAATTGGACTGATCAAATCTAACTCGAAACCGTGGCGGCGGACATCATATTTAAAACAAGTTAGAGTGCTATATTCGGCTGTGCCGAATCTTTGATACCCTCCACCGACACTTCGAATGTTTTAGGACTAATATCTGTATGATGTCTATTTATTATTATAATCTTTGTAAAAACAGACATCTGCATTAAAATTTGTTGCGGTTTAGACCTATATAAAATTATTGATCGACAATCAGAATCAATTTTAAAAAGCTTGAGTAGAATATCAGTTTAAGCTGAACTTAAATGATTTTCAGGAGAATAAATTATATAAAAGCCATGGTAAGCTATGAACCAATCATCCCAAATTCTGCAGGACGATTTCTGGTATTAAAAAACATAAATTTCAATACAGCGGTGCAATTAGTTTAAGCGTTTGCAGTAAATTTCAGAAGGCTGCTAAAATGGAATCTAAGGAAAATTATGGACCGTATATCACAAAATTGCATAACATTTTTTCTGGCCATATAAAGCTAAACTGGAAGAAAGTTTACCGCGTATTTAATTATTTTAACAGAGTGGGTTTTATATGAGGCCTATGGTAAGCTATGCACCGATCTTCACCAAATTTCACAGTGTCATTTCTAGTTCTATAAAACTGTGATGTATCAAATTTTGTTATGATAGCGTTATTTTTTACGTTTTAAGGCGTACTAAGCTGTTTTCCGGGAGTAAGGTTTATATGGGGCCTAGGGTAAATTATGAACTGATCTTCACGAAATTTCACAGTCTTATTTCTAGTCCTGTAAAACTTATATGTTCCAAATTTTGTTATGATAGCATTATTTTTTACGCATTTAGGTTTACTAAGCTGTTTTCCGGGAGTAAGGTTTATATGGGGCCTATGGTAAATGATGGACCGTTCTTCACAAAATTTTAAAGTCTTATTTCTCGTTCAATAAAACTGTGATGTACCAAATTTTGTTATGATAGCATTCTTTTTTACGTTTTTAGGCGTACTAAGCTGTTTTCCGGGAGTAAGGTTTATATGGGGCCTATGGTAAATGATGGACCGTTCTTCACAAAATTTTAAAGTCTTATTTCTCGTTCAATAAAACTGTGATGTACCAAATTTTGTTATGATAGCATTCTTTTTTACGTTTTTAGGCGTACTAAGCTGTTTTCCGGGAGTAAGGTTTATATGGGGCCTATGGTAAATTATGGACCGATCTTCACGAAATTTCACAGTCTTATTTTTAGTGCCAAAAAATTTTGATGTACCAAATTTTGTTATGATAGCATTATTTTTTACGGATTTAGGCGTACTAAACTGTTTTCTGGAAGTAGGTTTTATATGGGGCCTATGGTAAATTATGGGCCGATCTTCACGAAACTTAACAGTTTCATTTCTTGTCCTATTTGACTGTGACGTGCCAAAATTTGTTATGATAGCATTGTTAGTTAGGGTTTTAGGCTTACTATACTGTTTTCCGGGAGTAGGGCTTATATGGGGCCTAGGGTAAATCATGGACGGATCTTCAAGATATTTTACAGCGTGATTTCCAGTTAAATAAAACGAACTGTTGCGAAATCTTATATCATTCTGTGCATTTTTCCACCATTTATGTTAGTTTTTGTAACAAAATTATAAATTTTTTTTAGGTGGTGGTTCCACATTTTGATTCATAGCTCAGATCCTATTGAACCGATTTTGCTGGATTTCAATCCCAAACTGCTTAGGATAACTACAAGCAATTTGACACCAAGTTTGTTTATTTCTTTTGAGTTTTTCGTAAGTGAGCGTGTTTTCAACAGACGGACAGACGGACAGACAGACGGACATGGCTAAATCGGCTTAAAATTACTCAAGGACCCAGAATATATATACTTTATAGGGTCTGAGATGAATAATAAAAAAGTTTCACACTGAATGACAAACTTAATATACCCTCTTCACAACTAATTGTGGTGGAGGGTATAAAAATGCCATGAAATTATCTACCAGTGCCAATGTTTTGTAACTCTCACGTCAAGAAACTTTTTGATTGAAATGTGTGAAATGAAAAAAAATGCCATAAATTGAAACAAACAGCTGTTTTTCTCACTAAACTGTGTCTGTAACTTTTTTTTTTTGGCGAGTACAAGCTGTCACGTAAGGAAATTACTCGCCAATTTACAGAAAAAGTGTGTCTGTTATATTTCTTTTAGAAAGTTTCCGCTTTGAACTCCCGAATAAAAATGGGGCGAGAAAAAATTTTAACACTAAAAAACAATTAAAAATGCAAAATTTGTAAATTTAATTCCTGACGATGCTAACCAAAGGCTAGCGACTTTAAGCAAATGAACCTGGTACTTTATCCGAACTTTTCAAGACTATATCTAGTATTATTCAAAATATTTTTTAAATTGTATTCTCAGCTGTACTATAACAAATCATTTGTAATTATAAAAATTCTCGCATCTGATAAATTCTTGCACATGCCAAATAAATTTTGTCTTTACAAAAACCAAACAGAATCCTATTGAAGAATTTTTTTTGTTTTTCTTTAGGCACAACAATTGCGGTTGCCTGACCCAGCTTTTAAGAAAATCGTAATGAAAAAATATGTGTTTTGTTGTGGAACAAAATCAAAAGACATCCACCACAGTTTCCAAAAAAAAAAAAAAAAATCAAGGAAAGAAATTGTAAAAGTGATTGCACTTTCATTTATTGTTGTTAGTTTTTTTGCTTGAATTATTTTTATTATTTTAAAATTTGTTCCTTTTTTCCTTTTACAATTTCTATTGTTAAAAGCAGATGTAGACGAGTCAATGTCCGAGGGAGCAGAAAAAGTAAGAAATCACTGCACTACACAACTTTACTTATAAAATCCTTAAGAAATCCTAATTTTTGTTAGCATTAAGGGATGTTGTTTACAGAAAATGTTTTAAGATTTGTGATGACGTAGTTCAATAAGATCTTTAACACTTTTAAAATATATTGTTGTAACATATTAAAAAAACGTTCTTTATTTTTAGGGGTTGATGCCACCAGGGCAGCTGTCAACTTTGTTAAACTAACGGCCAAACATGCAATTATTAATATACTCACAAAAGCAAGCGTACTTGTACTGATACCACTACGATTAAAAAAAAAAACACCAGATTTTTCGTAGCATACACCATGGCAAAATCAAAACAACTGTAAACACTAGACACCCCAAAAGAACCGGTGTTTCTAAAGGTATTTATCAAAACATTTTACTTACGAAGGCAGAAAGAAAAGTTTCTATAAGCCGTCAGCTCAGAATTGGTTTGACCTACCGACCATTTTGAGTTAGGTATGGGGTATATATATTTTGAATACCCCCTTTTTTAATCCACTCGCAGCCATCGACGACCGCTGACGTCAATAGTCAAACATCAATCCTTAAAGCAAATTGTATTTTAACCTTTGGTAGATCGAAATTTCCTTTTCCGATTGATTATCCATTTTTAATTGATTTAACGTGTTTTTTTTCTTTACTTCACGTAAAATCAATTAAAAATGGATAATCATTCGGAAAAGCAAATTTCGATCTACCAAAGGTTAAAATACAATTTGGTTAAAGAATTGATGTTTGACTATTGACGTCAGCGGTCGTCGATGGCTGCGAGTGTAAGACGGCAAATCCATCTGAGGAGATTGAGTGGTTGCGATCGAAACATGTCATGGTAACCTGCCGGCCGGGGTTCGAGCCCCAGCCACGTCAAGAATGAAAGATTATCAATAACAATTTTAATTAATTTTCATGTTTGTAAAATTCCTTTCTTCATAAAAATAATTTAATGAAAATTAAATTTGATGAACTTAAGCCAAATTATAAAAATTTGAATTAAAAACCATAAATAGTTCAACAAAATAACCACAATACTGATTATTGTTAAAGCTAAGGCACGAGCTCTATGTATTCATTTGTCCTTCAAGTTGTGCTGAAAAAGGTCAACAGAAAAAAGAACGACAAAAATGAAAAAACAAAACAAATGTACTTTCGACTTCAAGAAGAATTCTTGACAAAAGTACGAGAGAACGGAAGTAAAGAAAAAAAAACACGTTAAATCAATTAAAAATGGATAATAATTCGGAAAAGCAAATTTCGATCTACCAAAGGTTAAAATACAATTTGGTTTAAGGATTGATGTTTGACTATTGACGTCAGCGGTCGTCGATGGCTGCGAGTGTAAGACGGCAAATCCATCTGAGGAGATCGAGTGGTTGCGATCGAAACATGTCATGGTAACCTTCCGGCCGGGGTTCGAGCCCCAGCCGCGTCAAGAATGAAAGATTATCAATAACAATTTTAATTAATTTTCATGTTTGTAAAATTCCTTTCTTCATAAAAATAATTTAATGAAAATTAAAGTTTTTTTGTATCTCTTTTAGTTTTGGAGATAAAAGGTTTCCGAATTTACACTTTTTTACCCCCTAAATATTCGAATTTTTAAAAATGCCGTCTTAGTGGATCGATTTGGGGAGAGGTCCACCTCCGGTCCAAATTTCAAGTCTTTAGCTTCAGGCGTTTAGGCTGTACGGTGATGAATGAGTCAGTCACTCACGCAATATGTATACGTATGCAGCACAAAAAGCCACTTTTTTAATTTTTTTTTAGAAAAGTGGCGTATGCGGCACAAAACAATATTTTCCATTTTCAAAAATAATACTATTAAATATTCTGACTTAATTCATGATATTGCGCAAAAATTTACATATTTCTTCAAAACATATACCGGAAGCAGTGGTAAAAATATAAAAAATTCTATCGGGTACATTTTGAGAAATCTTCATGTAAATCTCCTTTGTCGTTTTTCTCCACTCCGACTTTTTGGCATATGCGCCAAACCAATTCTGAGCTGACGAAGTGCCATAAAATCATTTTCTATATTTTTTGGATTTGCATTATGTTTATTTTTGCTTGGGAAACAGTCATGACTCTGTGTTTTGAAGGCCAGGAGTGCGTCTTTTTACACTTCTTCCCTTCAAATATTCAAAGCCATTACTTTTTATTTAATCAAAAAAGTCTTCATAAAAAATCAGCCAAGGAAAGATTTTTTTCAAAATTAACGCCGAAACATACCTAGAATTATCATTAGTTTTTTCTTTATCAATTTATTAATGTGGTAATTGAATCGATTATTTTTTTCGTTGAAAAAACATTAAACATATAATTTTGATTTAATTAAGATTTTAGTTCTTTTTTAATAAATTTTTAATTAATTAATTAAAAAAAATAATTTAAACTCTTAGAATTGTTATTGGAAATTGTCAAAATCTGAGCTATATTTAATTAAATCGATAAACACATTGTTTGAAACGGCAAAGTTTTTTGATAATTTTTTTTTATTAAAATCATTTATTGAAAAAAAAAATATTGACGGTTTAAAATTTTTAAAATTTTTAGTAATCATTATAATCATTTTTGGTAATAGGTGCAAAATAACAAATTGTTTGCTTGATTCTATGAATTTGATATATATGTAATTCCCTGTGGAACATAGGGCCGCTGAATTTGGTGATTAGAGACAAATTTAAATTTTTTCTGTATAATATTTTTCAAATACTATTTGATGAACTCTATCTATTCGAAAAAGCTTTTAAGATTACCCTCGTATCAGTTATCCGTTTGCCAAGAGAGTGCTTATAACATGTATGAGCATGACAATATTTTTCTTCTTCAAATCAGTAAACAAATTCTTTTAGATTTTTTCAACTGATTTTAGATCTTCTATTTGAAGCACGTTTGTTACTGCTGCCTATGATGATGGTGGTAGTGTTGTGGTGCTCCTGTCTCCTGTTTTGAATTCAAAACATGATGGTAAAGTGCGCAAATGATTTTGTAGTAAGTGCGCCACGAATTTTTAGCAAGCTGCCAGTTACCAAATCTTTAAAAAAATTCTATAAAGTCTACAAATTTGCCTGTTGCCAAGGAACAGATGTTGTTTGCAGGAAACATTTGTATCTGTATGTCTTTTGAAAAACAAAAAATTTTGCAATGTGTGTTTTTGGGGTATTGTTCCGGATCTACTAACCGGTGTAATTAGTTTTTTGCGTTTCTTTAAAAATTTGAAAGGCAGAGTGTAAAAAGGTGACATTTCCTTTTTCCTTTGAAGCTGTAGAATAGAAACTGAGGTTGTTCTAAAAGGTGTCTGAATGTTGGTTCAATTGGATTTTAAGTTTAACATTGCTGCTGACTTTGAGACGTATGTTTATGTAGTTTGTCACCTGGAGAAGACGGAATGGCTTAAAATTTATTTAATGAGTATATTTATTTGTGGCTATCATGAGTATATTTATTTGTGGTTATCAGAAAGCCAGAAAATAGTCTACAATTTCCTTTCATTAAATTTAGTTAATTACGTTTTATTAAGAGAATTTAGCTTTTGTATGGACCGAGTCCCTTTATATGTATACTAAAGACAATTTCGGCAACCCTGCCCAACGGTAACTATAATGAGTAAAGAGGCCTAATAGAAGGCTTTATTTAGCAGTCACAAGTACTCCTCGCCGCATTTCATAGTTATTTATTTTTTACACAGCTTGTCATTGAGAGCAAACCCGTTCAGACTCCCTTTAACATCAACTTAAATTCCATCCCAAGGAAGGGATTAAGGAGGTTCACTAAAAATATAAAATGAATAAAACTGAACTACTTCCTTTCTCCCTTCTTAAAAAAGGGAGTAGCGAACGTGTACGGAATATTTTGGAAGGTCATTCAAAAATAAATTTATATTTTCTAGAAGGCATTCTTCTGAAGGCAGGATATCATACGAAGCGAATCTTTTAGAAAGGAGTATACTGTCGTTTTAAAAGGCCTGCCACTTGCGGTTCTTTCTATATTAACTTTGGGTAAATATTAATTTGAAATTTTACATATTAAGGCAAGTTTTGACTATTAAGGAGCCACAAATCGAGACCTTAGAACAACAACGTTCTATTTGCACCTTAACTACATGTAAGATAGAACCTTGTTGTCCAAAGGTAGCGAATATTCTCACCTTTCAATGGATTCTCTAAAGCGTGCCCTTATCCGAGCAGTAGATAATTTTCCTGTGGATGTAGTGCGTTCTGCCATAGATGAATGTTCTGTTAGACTTTGGCCATGCTGGAAGGCAAATGGTGGCAATTTTGAATAATAATTTTTAATACATTCCTTTTGGCTAAAAAATCTGAGCAAGTTAAACTCTCATTTTGGTTTAAAATGTGTTTAAACCAACAAATCTATAAATCAGTAAACATATAAACTACCTTTAAACGCATATAATTGGGCGTTTTAACTACCAATACAGACCATATGAATTTGATAAGATTTATCATAGTGCTGCCACATATAATTTTTTAGCAACATATCGACCCATTTGCGCGAAATTATCGTATATGCCAATTTTTTTGAAATTTAGTTTTTGATGCAATCTTGTTCTACATTCAAAGAGACGTCGCCTGACAAAATATTGTAGGCGAATTCCACTTCGTTGCTCCAAAAATTGAATGTATATTTTCATTTTTATATTGCAAGTGATAGCAGAGAAAAGTAGAAAATTGGCTCTCCTGTAAAATTAGGTTTTTGTAACATACGATAATTTTGCGCAAAGGGGTCGATTTAAGCTACATATAAATTCAAGTTTAGTTCAACTAAACCAGAGTTTAAACCATCTGTGATTTATTAGCCATTAATATGTTACAAATAAAATAAAATAAAATAAGTTGGTTTGAATAAAAGCTTTTAATAGCTACTCTATTGCATAAAAACCCTAAACCAGAACTTTTTTGGATAAAAGCTTGTATATGAGCTATTTGAAATAGTGAACCGATTCTTAAAATTTTCAAGAGGACTCGTCCTTTTGACAACTTAAACTTATACACCATTTCATCAAAGTATCTCTAAAATTGCTACCTGTAGTTTGTGCGCAAGTTTTACATGAAAAGTAGTGCTTTTCCTAAAAGATTTCCCAGAAATTTGTGAGGGAATTCCCGGATATTTTTTCAATTACTTATGGAAGTTGCAAAAAAAGACTTTTGACACTTGTTGACAAAAGTGAAAAATTAATATTTGAAGAAATTTCGAATGCAGCAATTGGTAAAGAAAACGCGGATTCTATTCAAATAAAATTATATGATTTTAAAAAGGTATCACAAGTTTTTGAAGGAAGTTGTAAAAAAGTGAAAATCTTAAAGATTATAATCTGCTTTTTTGACTATAAGGCCAACATCCGTGAAAAGTGAATGTGTCTCTCACTGACATGACTCTTCTTAAACAAAATATAAAAAAAGGATGTCAAAAAAATTACATTGTGCAAAAAAAAAAAAAAAAATAATTTGTAATATTTAATTAAAAACTTTAACTTTTTCGGTTTTAAAATTAAAAGGCACAACGTTAATTGTACATAAAACAAAAAGTTTTAAGAGAATTATCTTAATATTTTTTATTATTATATCGGGTGATTTTTTAAGAGCTATAGGAATGTAAAAAAAACAAATAAAATTCAGAAAAATTCATGAAATCTTTATTCCAAATAATTTAATGTTTGAAGATTATTTCATGCCAATGTTGACCGTGACTGCGCCTCAAATGGTCAAATTTTGGCATACTCTTTCCAACATTTCGGCCGGTATCTCATGAATAAATGCTTCAATGTTGTCTTCCAATGCGTCAATTGAAGCGGGCATGTGTGTATAGACATAAGTTTTAACATAGCCCCACAAAAACTTGTCTACAGGTATTAAATCGCACGATCTAGGCGGCCAATTGCCCGGTCACGAACGTGAAATAATATGTTCACCGAACTCGCCTCTCAATAAGTCCATTGTTGAGCGTGCTGTGTGGCATGTGGCACCGTCTTGTTGAAACCACATGTCATGGAAGTCAAGCTTTTGCATTTTGGGCAAAAAAAGTTGGATATCATCTCACGGTTGCGCTCACCATTCTTAGTTACGTTACGATTGGCATCATCTTTGAAGAAGTTCGGTCCAATGATGCTACCAGCCATAAACCGCACCAAACTGTGACTTTTTCTGGAAGCATTGGTAGCTCTTGCAATGCTTCTGGCTGATCTTCACTCCAAAATCGACAATTCTGCTTATTAACGTGATAATAAAATTCAATAATTTGCAAGCGTTGTTCGTTTGTAAGACGAGTCATGGTTAAATTATAGACCAAACTGAAGATGTTTGTCTGTGAAACAAAACACGAAACGTGCGTCAGCTGCTTAAACCAGTGTTGCCAAAAAGATAATAGCTAAAAAATCACCCGATAGAAGCAGCTATGAGAATTATGTGTGAAACAAAATATCGGGCAAACGCTCGCCCAGGGCTTCGGTGGCATACCTCTACCCGATGGTCCATATATTCAATGACTCTGAGACATAATTGAAGATCAATGTTGTTAATGTGCCGAATTATCTCATCACTTAGCTCTTGATTTGTTCTTGGCTTATTGACGTACACTTTATCTTTTAAATATCCCTAAAGACAGAAGTCCAGCGGTGTTAAATCACATGATCTTGACGGCCAATTTACATCACCATGACGTGGGATAACATGGCCATTGAATTTCTCGCGCAAAAGATTCATTGTTTCGTTGGCGGTGTAGCAAGTGGCCACATCCTGTTGGAACCACATATCGTCCAGATCCATATGCTCAATTTCTGGCCAAAAGAAGTCCGTTATCATCTCGAGATAGCGAACACCATTCACGGTAACTTTTTGGCCGACCTCATTTTTCAAGAAGTACGGACCCCGCCAGCTCATTGGCGAGCATGCACAAGATTTTTCACATTTCCTACATACCCGTTTTACTTAAATTTGCGCACAATTCTCCCGATTGTGGCCTTATTTGGTCGATTATGCTGACTAAAAAAATCACGAGGTGCACGAAATGCTTTTTGATTTGTATGCCCACTTTCATAAAAGGCTTCAACAATCTTAACACGCTGCTCAGTTGTGTACCTCTGCATGGTTAAATTTGTCAAACACTGAAACAAAAAATGTAAAAGTTTGTTGAGCAAAAAACCGGACGTTTAGGTATGACTCACAATTAACATCGTGGATTCTTATTGAAGCACCCATTATATCAATGCTGTTGGCTTTTAATGCATTTAAAAATTTACTTAATAGACCTCATGAATTGCTAATTGTCTTTAGTTGCAATAAATTCAATTGTAAATATATTTATTAATATTTAATTAATAACAGTTTGTATCGTTTTGTTTTGGGTGGATATTCCCGGTATTTCTTAGGAAATTAAAAAATCCATCCCGGTTTCCCAGGAAAAGCAAAAGTTCTGAAAAAGAAAAACTCTAATAAACAGACAACCATTCAGGCAGCCAGATGGACGGACGGTCATGATCAGATCGACTCGGATAACAAGTAATTCTGCGTCGATCGGCATACTTAAAGATCTTGAAACAATATTTTGCAGTTAAGCACACATCAAACGCATAAAACCCTCCCAACTATGGTTGTTTGCACCAAATAGATCCCATTTCTACATAAGGCCTACAAATATCTTTCAAACTACTACCTCGGTTTCTGATACGATTTCACCAATAAATATCAATGATTTTACAGATATCATTGATAGATTCATCCTTACGCAACAACATACACAGTCAACAATTTTGTCATTTGTTAAATCATGCTTATCCAATGAATCGATGACTCAAACCTGAATTTCCTTCAGAAGAATAAAATAAAAAACACTACCGAACAGCTGCCTCATTGTTAATAAAAAATATCAATAAAAGAAATCTTTGCCGTGACATTTTTGTCACCTTCCTTTGCCACGATCATTTGGCTTAACAAAGGCAATTCATTTTTTTGGCTTTTTTCTAAATGTAACAAAATGAATATCCTGTTTATAGCCTATTCATGCTGAATTATCCTGTCAATACCTCGGCATTATTATAGTCATCATCATTTTTTGTATTTTTTTAAATCTATTGTCAAGAATTTTTTGTCTTATTTGGTTGCTTTGAACACACTTGTGCGTATCATTTTAACGAAGTTGTTTTAAATCGATCGTTGAAATATTTTTTTTTTATAAATCAAATAACTATCCAAAGGAAGTTTTATTAAGGTAAAATGTGATTATTGTTATTAAACATAGTTAAGCTGATTCGAAATGGTTTATTTTATAAGTAAGGTTAACTAAAATAAATATTTAATGGCTAATTCGGAAATAATATTTATGATTTAGGGAAGTCCTTTCTTTAGTCAGGGATACAGATGCAGTGCGGAAATAAAAAATAAAGAAAAATTGAGTTTTAAATAAGAGTAAAGGATTTAACGTAGGGTATTTTTTTGGGCTATAAAAGTATTTTGCTTTCAAAATACTTACCCTTTTTTTTTTTTTACTAAAATTAAGTTTTTTTTTGCACATTAGATCCCATACGACATATATAAAAAGTAATTTTGCTTATGCCGGCCGTACACTACACAAGTTTAGTGCTCTAGTCTGGCATTGCGCACTATACAAGTGAACTGTGCAGTTTTTTGTTTTTATAACCGAAGAAGAAAATATAATGCCTATTTTATTTGGATTTAGGATTTTGGATTAGGATTTGATTTTCATGCTTCTGCTCTTAATGCGGCATATTTCAGTCGATTCTTTGCATAGTTCTAGGAACTTTGCCCCGAAGGTTTTTTCGCGCTCATTATCTGCTGCTTTTAATGCGCCATAATTCAGACGATACTTCGCATATTCTAGGAGCTTTATCCCTAATATTTTTTCCGCGCTCATTGTTTGTTGTCAGCTCTTAAATACCGTTTACTGCACACTTTTGCAAACCTGAGCAAATATCAAACTCGTTTTGCTTGCTACGCTGTTCAATGCATAAATAGCAAAAACACCGCTATACACTACACAGTTTCAGACTTGAGCACTAAACTTTAAGCTTAGCCCAGTCATATTAGGGGTTTCACCTCGAAATGAAAGATAATAAGCTCTAAATTGGTATAAACTTTGTTTTGTCGTGCTAAATGCTGTCTCACAAATGCTATCGTGTCCGCACCTTAAGATATTCAAGGTCAAAGGTCATAAAAATCGTGTTTTCGCGAAAATCTCGTTTCTTATTGCTTAAATGAGATTTGCAACCTGTATGAAAGTTGTAGAGTATAAAATTCTCTACAACATTTGTTCGAACTTTTTTTTCGTACAATCAATCGTTTTTGGGGTAGAGCACGAAGAGTTCGCAGCGTGCAGTCATATATCGATGGTTTTCTTCCGCAACCACGAAACTCGATTTTTCCGATTTTTTGTTTTAACCGGAAAAGTAATCTGTAAATACCGCCTAACAATTTTGCAATTATTTTGTTTGGTGGAATATCAAAATTTTTCCTAATGCTTGGATTATAAAAGAATATATAGCAACAAGTTTCAAATATTTGGTAAATAAAATTATTTTGTCTATTCCTGAAAAGTAGTTGTTTTTGAGTTACGAGGTTGCGGAAGAAAACCATCGATATGGTCTAATGCAAGGTCAAGCGCGAGTTACGGTTGTAAAAAATATATATTTTAAGCTATGCCCATTGTCGATGTACTAATTTTTTATAATTAATAAATATTAGTAACTTAATTATTTCTATTTAACTAATTAATTGATATTCATTATTAATACTGGATTATATATTTTATTTATATTTTACACATATTTTTATTCATCATTAAAAATGGCATATTTTACATTTATTAAAATGCGACTTTAAATATTAAGAGAATTTTTGTTAATTTCAATTATAATAAAATTGTGAATGAAAGCTAGTTATCTTCTTCTTCTTCTTCGTTGTCTTTTTCTTCTTGTCCCTCAAAAATGTTCAATTCGTTGTCATCATCATCCGCATTATCGGTCATATTCATCTCCAAACCTTCCAGTATTTCAGGATCGTATGTGCTTTCTTCATCGGGATTACTTGGATATAGTGGAGCGTTGAGGCAAGCTTGTCCATTGCACTGGCCACAAGCTCAAGAACATAGTAGCCCTGATTTTCTGCATTCGCAGCGGGAGCCACAACCATTTTAGCAATTGCAAGATATTATGTTTATTAGTTCGGCTGGCGCTGGAGGTAATAACGTTCTTATGGGCTCCAGGATTTAATTTTCAAGCATCCAGCCCCATTCTTTGGGTTATAGGTCCTTCCCTAAACCCGTTTGAACCTGGTAGTAGACACGATTTATATGTTTGAGCTGCTGCACTTGTTGGCGGAAGTGTTGACAAATGTACGGGTTTATTTAGTTTCGTTAATTTGATGAATTGTGTAGCGAAAATGTGAAAATAAAAAAATTAAAAATTAACAGTTCAACTAAAATCAAAATTGTTCTTAAAATAGCTGTGGCACAAGCTCTAATGTTTACATTTGTACTTTAATTTGTACAAATAAAATGCCGACGAAAGTGGACAAGAAACCTTAATAAACAAATGTATTCAGGTTTTCAAGACAAAGTCTTGACAGAAAGAATACGAAAAAACAGAGGAAAGGAGGCAACATGTAATTTGAAATTTAAGTGATTATAACAGCAAATTTCGAACCACCAGTAGTACTGGTTAAAGATTGATGTTTGACTGTTGGCTAACGGGCACCGCAGTGGTGCAATGGGTAGAACTCAAAGATCTTCCGACGATAGAATGTGGTGATTCTTGAAACATGTAAAGATCAACCCGGGTTCAAATCCCCGCTCAGCCAAGAAAAATTATCAATAAATTTTAATAAAAAAATTCCAAGTTGTAAAATTCCTTCCCTCAGTGAAAATAATTTAATGAAAATTAAATTTGATGAACTCAAGCCTAATTATAGAATATCAAAAATTGAAAATTATAAATGTTGTCCTCAGATTTTGGAGCATTATATAATGCCAACAAAATGTGCACTCCATTTTCAAATATTTTTGCTCCATACGACGCGATGCAGAAGAAATCCACCATCTATAATGTATGTTACATTATTTCCATCAAGATCGATATTCGACAGGTATCATATTGTCATATAATGTCGCTTTCGTGGTTTTTCTCATGCCGTTACTATCAAATAAAGATATGTAACAAAACCGTTCCATTTCTTCACAAATTGTATTCGTGGCATACATGGCATATAACCACTTACATAGAAAACTTTCTTGTGTACTTCGGCCTCGGGTTACTCCTCCTTTTGTCTTCATAGATTTCATAAGACTTTGCTCGATTATCATGTCAGTCCATGTACCAGAATTAAATTTTTCTGTTCGTTTTACAGTAAAAAATTCGCTTTTAAAGTTCTCAAACATCTGTTCATCCATTGTCTCCTCCAATTTTATTATATCTTGAATATACAAACGAGCTGATTTCGCATATAGGAAATGACCACCAGCATGAAAATGCGGCAGCATTTTTCGCACTGCATCCAAATGTTATTTAAAAAGTCCCAGTCTTTCAGCACGAATGAAATCTAGGGCTATTGATACCATTTCAAAATAAATGTGCTGTGGGACCTCGAACTTTTAATTCATTCAGTTTATCCTGAAATTGATCAATTAACGAGTTGGAGCTACTCGAACATTCTTCAACATCTTCGTAGGAAACATCGCGAGTAGTTATCTGTTCAATAAACTCATCTTACACATAACCTTCAATCTTCATTTCTTTAAAAATCATCAATTACCCATGGGTCTCAAATAGGGTACCCACTAGGGTGGGTCGAAAAAAAAAGTTGTGCCAGTCACCCCCTAGAATGAAAGATATGTCAATGAAGTTTCTAAAACAGGAAAAAATTTTTTTTGCCACGCCCCAAAATACAGCACTTTTGGTTTTTTATATGCTGCGCTGCCATTTAAAGTCCGATCTCATCATATCGCATATCGTTGTTCATGGCTTAAAAGTTGCTTAATTTTTGTTTTTGGTGACTTTTCAATCCGACCTAAAATTCTGGACACCACTTATGCCACCTCGGATCCTTCCCCCAAATGTCCAATTTTTTTGACGGTCCAAGAAAGTCCTTATAAAATTACGTATGTATCGATTTTAATATGCTCACTTTTATGACACACCTCCAAATAAAGGCCCTTTTTTCTTTTTCACACACATACTACATTAAACCAAGTAGAAGCCAATACAAACCAAAAAAATTTTCATCAGTCACGCCCTAGAATAAAAGGTATATTTATTAAGTTTTAAGAACTTTAAAAAAATTGTTTTTGCCATGCCCTAAATTACTGCCCTTTTTGTTTTATATATACAGCATCGTCAATTAAAGTCCAATCTCATCGTATCGTATATCATTGTTAATGGCTAGAATGTGCCTTTATTTTCGTATTTAATGCTTTTTTAAACTAACTTAAAATTCTAGATGGCAATTATGATATCTCGGATCCTTCCCTCTGATGTCTAATTTTTTCACGTGCTAAGAAAGTCCCTCTAAAACTTTGAGTCACCTTGAGTCTAGCTAAGATATATATACACCGACTGCCCAATTTATAATTTTTCGCATACATGTTTTGAGGCATTCATTTTTATGCATTTAAATTATTTTTTTTTTATTTTTAGAATTCTGCAGTTTCTTTATATTTTTTAGTTCTTGTTTTAACTCTGTATCATGGTCTCATATATGACATTATGTTTGCTTTTACAAATGTCTTAATTTAAATTTTTAATTTGAGTTTCACAGTCCAGCAAAAAAAAAATGGCACGAAAAATTGCACAAAATATGAAAACTGGCAAA
The DNA here is from genome assembly GCA_930367215.1 of Pollenia angustigena. Classification (NCBI taxonomy): domain Eukaryota; kingdom Metazoa; phylum Arthropoda; class Insecta; order Diptera; family Polleniidae; genus Pollenia; species Pollenia angustigena. The sequence goes on along the minus strand of OV884057.1, from coordinate 177,018,272 downwards.
AAAAAAAACGCTAGTAGTTCAGATCGAGAAAGCTTGTCAATAAATTCATCCGTCTCACTTTCATTAAAATATGAGTAGTCCACTTGAAAACACCGCTTAGTTAAAAAAAAAACCAAAGGCTAAAGGTAGAAGTACATAACACGCGTTAGTGCGCGCGCGTTCTGTCGTCTTCTGTCAAAAAAAGTTAAGCTAGTGTGTTTTCATAGAACAAGCTACATGCAAAATATTTTGACGCGTTTGCGCCAGAAAGTTGGTTAACTTTGAACTTTTTAACGCGTTGTGTGTTTTTGACAAGTAATCAGCTGACAATAAAAAGAATAATTTAACAAATTTGTGAATCATGAAAGAAAAACTTATTGAAGAGCTTAAAAAACATACAATATTTATATAAAAAGAATAAATTTAATAAAATAACAAAATCTTGATATACTTTCGAACCTGTTTTTAATGCACAAATAAGTAAACAAATAAAAAAACAGCTGACAGGAATGGCTTTTGTAACGCGTGTTGTGTAACTTGCAGTTTTTGACGCGCTAAAGTTTATAAACGCACGATACTTGTCGACGAACTAACGCGTGTTATGTACTTCCACCTTAAGAAACAGTTTTTAAAAATTCAAATGACAAGCCATAGAGAGTGGTTTTCAGGATTATTGAATAATTAAACAAAAATTGCGCGTAACATACAGAGTTTTGTACGAGATTTATAATGGCTTAGGGAGCCATTAAAAAAAAATGGAGGCTTTTACAGAATTTTTATTTTGCTATATATCTAAAACAAAAAGGGCTGTTATTTAGGGCGTGGCAAATTTTTTTTAAAGTCCTTAAAACTGTTTAAATATACCTTTTATTCTAGGGCGTGACTGAGGAAAATTTTTTTGGTTTGTATTGACTTCTACTTGTTTTAATGTAGTATGTATGTGAAACAGAAAAAGGGGCTTTATTTGGAGGCGCGTCATAAAAGTGAGCATATTAAAATCTCAACATACGTAGTTTTATAAGGACTTTCTTGGACCGTCAAAAAAATTGGACATTTGGGGAAAGGATCCGAGATGGCATAAGTGGCGCCCAGAATTTCAGGACGGATTGAAAAGTCACCAAAGACAAAAATGAAGCCACTATCAAGCCATGAACAACGATATGCGATATGATGAGATCGGACTTTAAATGGCAGCGCTACATATAAAAAACCAAAAGTGCTGTATTTTGGGGCGTGGCAAAAAAAATTTTTTTCCTGTTTTAGAAACTTCATTGACATATCTTTCATTCTAGGGGGTGACTGGCACAACTTTTTTTTTTTGTATGGAGGTCGACCCGGTCTAGTACCCACCCAAAAATTTGTCTTTATAAACTGTGGTATAAGGTGTTCTTTCTTATAAAATAAAAAGTATTAAATTTTTATGTGGCGTTTAGTAAAAGCCGTTCTCTTTATTGCTTACAATTTCATCTAACTTGTCGTCTAAACTTTATGTATTCAGCGCGTGTAAAAAAATCAATTGATTTTAGTTGTTTCATTATTCCAACTAAATGGGCCAGGTGAACCAACTTTATGTTCTCTCTAACAATGACCTTTCTCCATATTGAACCTTTACATTAAACAATGTGCATAAGTATATGTGTGTCATCTTTTGCGGTCCCGAGGAGTCTTTTAATAACAAAAAAATTCTTAGAAGCAATTCCGTTTGCTGGCTTTTTAAGACATTTACTCCAATGTTATTTCAGTAATTAAATGGTTGTATTGTAAATTTTACTCCTAACTAAAGAACTTGGTATGTGTGCATTGTAGTTTTATCCTGTGCGTTTCCTAAATGTATTGGTAAGAATTATTAAGGATCTGTTTTTCTTTTTTTTATTGTTATTGTGCAACACCGGTCGGCCCGTGGCAGTGATTGGATTTTTGTTTTGTTGTTTTTTTTTACTATTGTGCTAAAAAAAATATCAATACGTTTTTTGATACGATTTCTTATTGTAGTAGTTGTAGTTTTTCTTGAATAGGATCCTTTTGTCATCAATATCACACATCATTTTTTTATGAATGTCTGTAGTAAATGTTCGTCTGTATTGTTTTTGGGCTTCTGTAGTTGTTTAAGATTTTTCCTATTGTAATTGATCGATTTTATTTTGTTGATTTTGCTTTAACATTATCCAACATAATGCATTGATTGTAGTGTGCTGAAAGGTGTATGAATTTTTGTGATGAACACCGGGCCTTTTAAACAGCGCGGTGTTGTGGAAGAGAAATTTCGGGCAAAGTAAAGATTTAGTTTACTATTGAATATTAAAATTGAATATAAATGTATATCAAAATAAAGTTGCACATCTGATATTTCGATACTGACATTTAAATTAAATTGATGAGCAATGTATGAGATTTTAAATGGTGGAGCCCTCTTATGGTTCTATGATTAATTGTGAAATATCACTATACATAATTGGTTACTTACAGGCCTGTTCTGCAAATCACGTGATTTCAAATCACATGTGCCTTCTAAAATCACACGTGTGATATTTTAGCGTCCCGTTTTTGTGCGTTTTGGTATGATCTTTAATTGCAGAAAGCACACCGAGAAACACAATAACGGTATGACTTTCAAAACACCACAAAATCACACGTGTGATTTCAAAAGCACGTGATTTGAAATCACGTGATTTTCAGAACAGGCCCGTTAGATTAAAATAAGATCTTTTGTCAAATTTAGTTCAAAGGTATGAATCTCCCGAGAATACCGAGACAATTTTTTTTAAGTCCCTCGAAGTTAGAGACGGAATATTTTGGTGGTTTATTTTCAAAGTCTTTGAAATTAATTAAGATTTGTTAATGTCCGTCCGTCTAGAGATTTCGGAGATAATTTGAAGCAGCTTGTCATGCACGTTTTAATTGCCATACACGGACAAAAAAAATTTTTTACCAATTAAAGCATTTATCAAAAATTATATCAGTTTAAATTAAAAAAATTAATCAAGTTAATTAAACGTTTAATTGATGCTATTAATTTGAACCGGTAAACAAATTCACGAATGCACTTAATTAAACGTTTAATTTACTTGATTAAACGTTTAATTCATTTGATTAAATTTTTAACTAAAACTAATTTTATTTTTGATTAATGCTTTAATTGGAAAAAATTTTTTGTGTGAGCACCAAGCCTACTGAAAATGGTGGCAATCATTTCTTAATTGCACACAGCCTCCATTCACGTTTCTTTCCAGATTAGAGTCTTTGTACCTATAAACTATCTTTTTATGTTGGTATTTAGATTAAATTGGGTCCAAACATTTTATTTATACTTATCGATATGCTTAAGAAAAATAAGCGAAGAGGTGTCTAGTTCTTTTTTGAAATTAGACCCTTTTAGAGAATAAACGGGCAATACTTGTATTTTAGTACTTTTTTTATCACCCCATCTATATTTTAAACAAATAAACATAAAAAGAAATTATATCACATTCGTTACTTATCCATATCAAAAAAAAAAAAAAAAATACAACACAAACACAAATTTGGTCCTTTTTCGAAATTCAATATACGTATTAAATTATGCGCTCTCACAACAATATTGAAACTTTTGATACTTCAATAGGGAGAAAAAGGTACAATAGAGAGGAAATACGGGAAATTAACTAGTCCTTTCTTTTTAATAATCGTTAATATTGGACCTAGAAACATTAAGTTATAGATGCAAGGTCCTGAGTGAATATTAACCTTTAAGATGAAAAATTTTGGAATATTTTTTGTTAAACCCTAGAAACCATAACTTTGGTATATAAAAATGTGCATGAAGGAAATGGAGATTAAAAAGTAGATGTTTAGATGCTACCATTTCAACAAGTTGGAATCTTAAAACATAAACTTTTGCATACAAATATATTCACTAGTGCTGGGAAACTATCGATTTTTCTACTATCGATAGTTCAGATTTCACTATGTTTCACAATTTTTTATTATGCCCCTTTCAGACAATATTTTAGCACACCTCTGCCACCCTAGGGCCTTATGTTTCTTAAAATCAGCCTCACAAAACTATCTTTTGTAATTCCTCTAACAAAACATTTTAAATCAAGGTGCAAAAATTGGATGAAACTCATTACAAAGTGTATAGAAAACACTAAAAGCAAAAACAGAAAAATCCCTCGCAAAAAAGCAAAAAAAATCAGAACAATAAGACTGGTGATTTTTAGCAAGTGTCCTATATTTCCAAAATTCCTTAGAGAAAATATTTTGAAAAAGAAAAAGCAACACCTGCTGCTAAAGCAAAGCAATTCCATAAAAGAAACGAAATAAGATTTTATGAATGAGTAACTGAAGGGGATATACCCAGATATATTACACTAACAATTTAACCAAGCAACACTAATGAGTTTGTGTATTTTACCAGGATGAATATGATTAAAGCAAGTACATACTATACAAAAAAAAAAAGACAAAGCAAATAAACACCGAAGCAGGTACTCTCACTGCTTGAACTCTTACTCGGTTTGGTACACTTATAACAAATATCCTAATCACATAACAACAAGTGGCGTGTGTCACGAACATTAACTGAGAGATTGTTTTGAATCTGGCTGTGTTGTGAGTGTGTGAAAACCCAATGATTATTTTCCAAATTTTAATATTTATTGCTAAGGAATTACCAGACTTATGAATGAATTACCTAAGTGGGTTATTTGCTTATCGGCAATCGGCTGAAAACCGCGGAAATACCTGAATTGTGGGAAAATAAATTTATCAAAATTTTACGCGTTTTCTTTTTCTATTATTTTAAGGTCGCGGATAAGTAAATGTTAAGAATTATCCATATCTCAGGGTTAGATATGATGACAATTAAAAGTGGATTTTCCATTGTTTTTTGGGAGAGAAACAGAGAAAATTATTATGTGTGTGTATGTTCATATTAAAGCCAGGTACTTGTAATTATCCACCAATGAACACATGTCTGGGAAAATTATTCTACCTTCAAAATTACTAAATGTGTGTGTTTTTCAAGTATTTTTTTTTTCGCAAAGGAAATTCATGAACTTAATCAGGTATTTCTATTCAAATGTCCAACATAACTTTGCAGCTTACTATTCAGCTTAAGCTCTGGACTCCCCTAATCGAACACAAACATTGTCATTGTAATAAATGTGGCTGATTTAATAATCGTTTGACTTTGTAATTGGATAATTTGGGAATTTGTATTGAGAAAATCTAACCGCGTCCATATCCGGATATGTTTATGGACTTTCAACAAGAGAAACATTCTGTCTTTTCCCAACAACAGGAAAATCCCATTTACAATTTTCATAAATTTTCCCACAGGGAAAAACACGAGTTATCTACATACACATACAAATATGAAACATTTAAAAATATTTTCAATATCTCATGCAGTACGTTTTCTTTGAGTACTCGTTCGTAAGCATCCTTTATTACGCGTTTTGAAACGGAATGTCCTTTTTTGAAACAAAAACAAAAAGACAATAATGTTGGTGTTGCATTTATGCGGGAAGTAAATATTTTCCCATCGCACCCTTACTCTTGGTTTTTCTATCAATATTGGTACTTTTTTTTATTGGCGAGTTTATAAATTGGAAATTTTTTCGCATTTGGAATTTTACATCAAGTCATCGTATGCATCTTGTTTTTTCGGTGGGTTTATCAAACGTTTTTATGGGAAGTCTTGTGTTTTACAAATGGATTTGGGTTTTTATTACTTTGTAGTTTCCATAGTGAGTTGAGCTTGTGAAAATTAGCTCAGGATTTTTCGGAGGATGTTTGTTTTGGTATTAAAAATATATTTAGTTGTAGAAACTTTTTTATTTAATATCACACCTTCACAGTTTTATTAAATATGGTTTGTATTTGTTGACATTTTTGCATGGGTAGAGATATAAATTACAAACTAAGCATTTTATTAAATTTATTAAAATATTTGTTGGTTAGTTATGTCGGTCCTATCGACTGGAATCTATAAATAAAGACTTTGTTTAGTGTATGCCAGCCAGCCAGCCAAACGGACTAAGTCGATGGGTACACTTAAAGGTTGTTCTAAAGTCAATAGTTTTATTTCTTACACACATCAGTACAAACGCACAATATCCTTTACACCTCTGGTTGGGATGTTAAAGATTGATTTTACTAAACTTTATACTTTAGATAGCTGTTACATCCAAGAGTCGGTTTCAGCCTGTGCTGTAAGGTTGGGTTCTTCCTTGTATGCCTTACGGGCCGAAGTATCATTTGTTATTCGCCAAGTGAGTCCAAGTGTACGGAGTCGCTGCATTTAAAGAAAGATTTCAATAATTTGAAAGTGCAATACATTAAATTTGGCTCAAGAATATTTTATTGCAACCTAAATCATCTTACCAAATTTTATTGGAATCGGTACATTTGACCATAGCTTCCAAACACCACACCCAAAAAATCTTTTTAGTATCATAAACTTCTTACAAACGTTGGTATTAATATAACATTTGAGACAATAACTTCTAAAACAGCTACAATATAACTTTGTACCGGTACGTCCAGATTCCACGATAGATACCTTATGTACCTTGATACACCTTAAGTTTAAGATATATAAAAATTTTACAATCCTCAAAAGCTTTTTTTTATACTTAAATAGTCTTATTTCTTCAATATTTTCTAGGAATATTTTGTATACACTAGCACCATGAGAAATAAATTCCTAGATTCTATCTATAAAAAATTTATATTTTTTATTCCTGTTTTTAAATTATCCCTGCATGAAATGTAATTATTGTATCTGTACTGATTCACTATGACACAATCACCAGTACTAGTGACTTATTATACCCCAGGCAATGTTATTTACAATAGACATTTTACATGTGCGTGTCATTGGAAATCTGCTACTGACGTTGGCACTACTGACTAGGTACTGACTACACTGATAGAAAAGGCTCCATAACGATGATGTATTTTGACATCAGTACTATGACAAGTGTCTTCATTTTTGACCCCATGACACTTTTCATCATGGTGATGTCAACCTTAACATCACTTGGCCAAAGTGTCATCAAGGTCAAAATGAATTTATGTCATCAATGGGATGACACATCGGCATCCCAGAAATGACGAACATGTTCTCAGTGCGATGACGCAGTAACATCGGAGAAAGGACACATCAGCATAACTTTAATGACAGTTTGTCATTAAGTCAAAGTCATTGGAAGTGACTTAAGTCAAAGTGAGAGAATATTACTATTTACTTACTCGTTACATATGTTTGTTGAATTACGACCTTTGTTTACAGCAGAACTCTTAATAATAAGACACCAGCACCATGCCCCATATGGTTTTCGTAATCATTCTACTTTAAAAATGTAATTAATTAAATGTATTTAACTAAATAATTTAAAAAAATAGAAATCGGAATTTTTGCTGCTTATAATACATTGTTATCATGAAAATAATGTTAATAATATTCAAAATGTGGCATCGAATTGATGTCACTATAGTCATAAAATAGATGGCACGTAAAAAAATACAAATTGTACGAAGACGTCAGTCATTGGATTGATGCCATTTGTAGTAACATTGATGTCACAATTTTGATCTTAAGGCATCATCAATATGAAGATGCATTTTTCTATCAGTGTAGGTAGTTCCTTTGCGAACATCTGTATACATTGGAACCAGAGAATCGCTAGTACATTTTTGTAAGAATACGAAATCATAACAATCTTTTTTTTTATTATTTCTTCAACTTTTATAGGAATTGTACTTCTTGTTATTGATAAAATCTTTTTCGTATTAAAGCCAAACATACGAATTGTAATAAAGTGTAGGTACACTTCGTTGACATTGGTGACATACTATAGTCGACAAAACTGGTGACTTGGAGACACTTACACCCAAGTTTCCTTCAGGGATGTTTTATATTCTATCAAAAAAAAAAAAAAAAATATAAACCAACTTTGTCCTACAACTTATTATTTATACATATTAAATTTAATATTTTTAAATTTTAAAAAGTTTAAAATTAGAGAATTTTTCATAAGTTTTACTAATTTTAATTAACTGGAGACCAATAAACAACTAAAAATAACTTAAATTAACACTTCATATAAAATATATTTTATAGGGTATTCAAACGACTAAGCGTTGTTCGATTAATCGAATAATTTTGGGCGGTTAACTGTTCGAATAATTTAAAATTGCTTATTTTCGATTAACGAATAATTCGAATAATTTTTGTCGATTAATCGAAAATTAGGGGTTTCACAGTACATATTAGTTTTTTTCTTTTATGTAAAAAAAAGAAGCTAAGACTTTTACCACAATAATTTAGATGAAGAAGATATTTTTTTTTGAGACGAATGAAAGCAACCTTCTGCCAGGCCTTAACAAGACCATAAACGAAGCAGGTACTCTCACTGCTTGAACTCTTACTCGGTTTGGTACACTTATAACAAATATCCTAATCACATAACAACAAGTGGCGTGTGTCACGAACATTAACTCAGAGATTGTTTTGAATCTGGCTGTGTTGTGAGTGTGTGAAAACCCAAAGATAATTTTCCAAATTTTAATATTTATTGCAAAGACCATAAAAATTGTTAACAAATAAAAAAGAGATTCAAGTGGCATAATGAAAGACTACCAATTTTTATATAAAATTATTCGATTATTATTCGATTAAAATGCAGTAAATGAGTAAACTGAAAAATTTGCCTTCACAAAAAGCAGTTGTCTAAAAAAGTACGCGAACGCAAAATTTATAGAAATTCGTAAAATAAAGGCAACAGCTGTAGTGGAATTCTCTAACTTTTAACAACTAACGTTAACGTTTATTTTACCGGCACAGTTAATGCTTACGGTAACAATACAGCAATTCAGTAACTCAATTTAAACAACATAGCTAAAAATATCAATCAAGTGGCATCTTTGTTAATACATTAGTATATTTAACGAACACTGCAAACTACTTCTCGTGTGGAACGACTTAAAGTACTTTCGAAACTAACAAAACCCCATTTAGGATTTGATAGTCTAGCGAAAATTGCAAAAAATCGGAAAATTTGCAAAAATAGCGAAAATTTTTTACATTTCAAAAAAGCCATAAAATTGATTAAAAGTCGCTAAAACTATAAGGAATTGCAAAAATTCGGTAAAAATTGTTAAACTAGCGGAAACTCGCAAAAATTTGCAAACAGCGGGTATTTATTAAAAATCGTTAAAGCTCTTAAGAACCACAGGAAAAAATCGCTTATAACGCGAACATGGATAAAATTCGCGAAAAATTGCAAACTTGGAAAAAAAAACCATAAAATTTATTTGAAATCGCTTAAAAAACAAGTTGTCGGAATATATAAAATTTTTTTGCAAAAATAGCGAAAATTCGCGAAATTTTTTAATATTTCGAACAAACCATAAAATTTATTTAAATTCACTTAAACTATAAGGAATGGCAAAAATCCGGAAAAATTGCTAAATTAGGGGAAATTCGCAAATATTTGATAACAGCGAAATGATGGCAAAGTCTACTATTTATTAAAACTCGTTCAAGCTGTAAAGAATCAGAAAACTTACAGGAATAAAAAGCTTCTACCGCGAACGTGGTTATAATTCGCGAACAATTGCAAACTTGGAGAGAAGCAAAAAAATTTATTTGAAATCAATTAATCGGTTAAAAAAACAAAATGTCGGAAAATAACAAAAAAAAAAAAAAAAAAAACATATGCAAAACAGCGAAAATTCGCGAAATTTTTTAATACTTCAACCAAACCATAAAATTGATTTGAAGTCACTTAAACTATAAGGAATAGCAAAAATTCGGTAAAAATTGCTAAATTAGTGGAAATTTGCAAAAATTAGCTAACATGATTGGAAAGTCTACCACTTATTTTTTGTGTAGAAAAGAAAACACTTTTAGTGATTTCCATAAGCTGCATCTAAAATGTAATATTTTTAATGCTTTTTGGTAAATTGGAAAAAAAAACCAAATTGTTTAATATTATTTTTGCAAAATTTATGTAAATAACGTGAATTTAAATAATGTTAATGAGGCTTTTATTCGCCAAATTTTTTGTTTGTTTGTTTTTTAATAACTACGAATTTAAAAATAAACAATGAAAATTATTTTGCCGTTAAGATAACTTAAATACCTGACGTTAAGATAGAACTTAGCAGTAAACGTTATTGTTAAAAAAGTTACTGAATAAAATTTACGTTAACTTTGCTGTTAAATATTTTTAACAATTTAAATTATGTTAAAATTTAATAGAGAATCGCACTACTGATGGCAAATAATTGAAGTGTTGAAAAATATTGACACTTTTGACTACTTAACTCGTTTTCTTATCGGTACTCGATTAAATACGATTTATACCACGAACATTTTTGGAAAATACAAACAAACTATTTTATGTAATCTTTCGTATTTGTTTGTTATTTATTTTATTTGATTTTACTAATTTGTAGCGGGTTAAATTATTGAAAAGAACATGAATAATTTGTTTGCTATTGATTACTTAAGTACCCAAATACTTCAAAGTTTTACAACTCTAAAAAATTAACATAACAAAAAAAAAAAATTTCAAAAGTTTGTATTTAGTCAAATAAATGCTTCACAAGCAAGTTTAATTAATTAATATTTATTCACTTTTTGTTTTGGTTTAATTTTTATTTCATCTTTTCTTTTATTTACCAATTTTTTCACAATTTGTATGCTTTTTATTTGTAACTTTTGTTTGTTTACTTTTTTAAACATGTGTTTTTTGATTTACAAAATTTTACTGCAAAAATTTGTAAATACTCAGACAAGAACTGTCACTCTACGCTCTCAATTTGTGTTCTCATTTACTGTATTTTGTGTACTCGAACGCAATTTTGTAAAATGCAGTAAAGTTCAGTAAAAAATAGTAAAAACTTTTGTGTTCTCGAAAGCAGCTATAAACACTAGCACAACTTAAAATATTTCTCTTTAGTTGAAAAAACTGATATAAACTCAGCTTACATTTAAGGATCACTCAAATTATTACTCTTTAGGTTTCTCTGGAAAAGCAACTTTTATAAAACGAAGAGCGATCCAACTGTATTTATTTTGGCGAAAGGGTGGACAAAATTATGTAAGATTTTTACAGTGGGTAAATATGACTATTGTACATCGATTTCTTGCAAAAAGCGAAAATTAAAAAAATGTCATGTGGACTCACTTTAAAGAAATCTGTGCGGATATATAAATATCAATCTCTCTCTTTATGAAATATAAAAAGCATGGCATGTGTAAGCGTGTGCGAAATTTAAATATTTAAGTTAATTGCGCGTAATCTGCGAGAGTAAATATATTTTTTTCGAAAGTTTGCGTAACAGTGAGTCAAAAACAGTCAAGCGCACATGAGTGAGTAGATATATTCTCGCACTTCTGTGTTAATAGTTTTTTTTTACAAAAAAAAAAATCCAAATTTTAAGAAATTCTGATAATTTTTGTAAAAGTTATTTCACATTTTCTTCGGAGGACACTTGACATGATCAGAAATCTTTTTAACAATTACAATAAAAACTATTGTGTTCATGACGTGTATAACAAACTAGCTGACCCGACAGACGTTGTCCTGTCCAAAATATTAAAAATATTTGCTTTCGATTTTTAAAATCCGTTAAAAAGATACGAAAATTTTCTTTCCGTAAAAACCTAAGTTGGACCATGGCGATCATTTTAAAGAAAAAATCGTCCAAATTATGTAGATGTCATTTGTGGTGCAATATGAAAATTGGATTTTGCCACGCCCCTCCGCCCGCAGACCGAAAATCAAAAATCAGACTTCACAGTGTCACCCTCACCCGCCTGAATATTCTGAAGATTCCCTGAAAATTTCATCAAAATCGGCCCAGCCGTTTTAGAATCCATACGTTTCATACATACACACATCCTGTTTTATATATATAGAAGATATCGGTTAATAGTATTTTATTTTGTAATAGCATTTAACTCGCTACTTCGTTAGCGTCTCCTTTTTCTTCGTGGTCATATTTATATGCCAAAGCTTATTTTCCAGGTTTTAACTTGTTAAAGTTCTAGCATTTTACCCGCTACTTTGTTATTGGGTCTTTTCTTTCATAAAGATATTTATTTGCCAAAGTTTATGTGCCTAGGTTTAAACAAATTTACCCTATAATTTTTATAATAGTATAGAAAATTAAAAAAGTACCACTCGTAGAATACAAAAGCAAATGAAAGAAAGTAAATTTTCCGTATTGTTCCAAAATATGTACAAGTTGTACGCGTTTATTTTCTCAGGATATTGCATCTTGAATTTTATGGACCTAGAAATCCAATACTTACGAAAATTCAAAAAGTACCATTGAAAGAACAAAAAAGTACCAAAATGTTCCCTCATAGCATTTTTCATTTTATGTTTTAAGGTATACTATTAACGATAATTAAAAAATACCAGTTGCAGAACCAAAAAACTGATGAAATATATTAAATTTCCCGTATTTCCCATTTTGGTACTATTTTACCCCCATTAAAGTATCAAACATTGCAGTGTTTTAGTGGGTGCCAATATTTTAGTACGAATATGTCAATGAATGAAGCAAAATGTTTTGTAAAAAAGTATCAAAAATAGTTACGATTTTCACCCCTTAAAGGTTCGAATTTCGAAAAAGTACCAAACTTGCATTCGTATTTTTTTGATAACTTTCGAATGTGGTATAAACTTTATTTCTAGTTATATTGGTTCAAAAGATAGATGGGCGGACAAAAACGTACCAAAAATTTAGTTTTTACCCGTTTTCACCCTAAAAGAGCCGAATTTAAAAAAAGAACCAACCTTTATTTTTCAAAAGAACAACGATATGTATAACAGTTTTTTTGTATCTCTTTTAGTTTTGGAGACAAAAGGTTTCGGAACTTACCGTTTTTTACCCCCTAAACATTCGAATTTCCAAAAATGTGGATAGATTTGGAGAGAGACCCACCTCCGGTCCAAATTTCAACCTTTTAGCTACAGGCGTTAAGGCTGTGCGATGATGAATCAGTAAGTCAGTAACGTTACAATTTTATTTATATAGATAAATACAAAAATGTTATACTTTTTGAAACATGACCGATTCTAATAAAATTAAGAGAGGCAATACAAAATAAAAACTCAAGATAATTTAGGTTTTAAAAAGGTTTGTTTTTTGGGTAAATGTAAAATCATGGACCATTTTTAATCTTATAACAATTTTAACTTATGTACATTAGGGTGCATAAGAAAATATTTTTTTTGCTTTTATGTATATGCTAGAGTTGTCAATTATTCGCCGTTCAACTTTGTTCGAATAATTCAAATAATTGTTTTGGTTCGTTCGATCAAACGACTAAATCTAAAATCATCGATTAATAGATGAGAATAACGAATAAAATAATTATTTTAACAAAAAAATTACTATGGAAAATCTACCTTTCCATCCGCTATGACTTCTTTTTTTGATGCATAAAATTTTTTATCTTAACTCCACATAGTTGTATTACTTTAAGGCATCGTAAAACCCTTAATTCCTTAATAATTCGATATTACTCTGGATTTTCGAAAGGCGTTGAAAGACCTACCATCTTCAGACAAACTTCTGTCTACAATTTCTTCTATCGACAGCCACTGTCTTACACTGTATTTTTCCATTGGACCAAGTTCGGCAGTTCTTTATGTCGTTGTGAAGATATACATATTTAATTTAAAAAAATTGTATTATAATACAATAACAACAAATTTTACTTTCAATATATGATTTATATAAATCAATTCTTTATTTTTAGGCTTTTGGTTTATTTCTACATTTTTCACCCGAAATTGAAAAATTCCCTTTCTTCAAAATTTTTTAACGTTTGACTTAAACACAAAACAGTTGATACAATTGAGAAGACGAGATACAAAACTCGTTCGTTGCTAAATTAAAAATACGAGATGGCAAATGATTCTTACAGTTCTTTTGGCGCTTTATTAGACGAAATATTCTGATTGCATGTCCATGCTAAAAACATGGAAGAGGACCTGCATTGATACAATTATGGCCATTTTCTCATTAGGCGATTATCTTTTTCCCCAACGAAAAACTGCACATTAAAGAAATTTGGTTTTCTCAATGTCTCATTTGCTTCGATTTTATCGCAAAACTAACCGGCACTCATCTGCCAATTATTTATTTTCTATTTTTTTGCCGTACAGATAAATTCAATCAGCTGACTCCCAACTTTTACATGTATTTTGAGTGGCGTTGCCAGCTGAAAACAATATTTTTTGTCGGTATATTGAGAAACCCAAAATCGTTAACGGACAGTTTATCGGTCCAATAAATTTATGTTGACATTAAGTAACAGACAGTTTGTCGATACATTGAGAAAATGGCCATTAGTATATCATTTCAATTCGTATTTTAAATTTTGTAACGAACGAGTTTTGCAACTCACCTACTCAATTGTTTGATAAGATTTGTTAAATAAAAACATAATATACATTTTTGTTATACAATGAGTACTCAACACGGTTTTTGCTTACTAAAAATTGAGATTAATTACAACCAGGGCTATAGCAACAATATTTTTTAACTTTCCTACATTTTGTATAAAATTACTTAAAACTTATGAGAATACATTAAATTCTAAGCTTTTATTTAATTTATTTTTTAATAAAAAAAAGTTGTTCGATTAATCGACATTAATTAATCGATTTAATCGTTATTCGAAAATTGGCGTTTTGAAATTATTCGAACAAGAGTTTGGTTTTGTTTGATCGATTAATCGAATTATTCTTAATCGGTTGACAACTCTAGTATATGCAAAGATCAGTTCGATATATTGATTCGTCGCTCGACGATCGATGACTTTCAGGTTTTCCATATAAATTACATGTAAAAAGGTTTTTTTTCGTATTTTTTAAATAATATGAAAAACACTTAGGCCCGTTTTCACAAAAGTAGACTTTAATTGGCCTTATAAAAAGTGTTCCATTATTAAAACTTTACTTTAACGTAAAGTGAGCGAAAAAGTAAATTAAGTTTCATCCTGGCTGGTAGGTTAAAGTAAAGTTGTAATAATGGAACACTTTTCATACGGCCGATAAAATCTAACCTTTAGCTATCGGTAAATTGTGAAAACGGGCCTTAATTGTTAAAATATTTTCGATATTAAATTCTATGCATACCGAACGTTAACGTTCGAAGTTATGAACCTTGCAGTTAACCAATATTTCTCAATATGAACTAAATAAATTTTTACTTAAATTTTGGGGTTCGGAAGCAGACAGCGAATTATGTTCGATTTAACTATGATGCCAAGAATTTTGGAACAAAAGAAAGAGCAAAGGCTTCTTTCTGGTGGTGTATTACAGAAAGAGCTTAAATTAATTTTTTTTTAAATTTTTTCTGAACTAAAATGAAAAAGGGATTCAATAAATTTATTTAAATCGATACATACAACATAGACTCTTGACTATTGACTCTTTTTAACGCTATATATTTTTATTTTTCAATTAAATTCTATACAGAAACAATTCCCCCACCCCATTTTGTATTTCATAATATTATTTTTTTTCTTTTAAATTTGAACCTCAAAACAAAAACAACAAAAAATTTATACACTTTATAGCAAACAGCACATGCCACCATCATAATTTCACATTTATCAACTTCACACACTCCACCACCAGACGGACGGTTATTCACAATTCAATCGCTTTCAGTTTTAAGCAGAACAACAACAACAACAATAATAAGAAAGGACCAATCCATAAAGAACAACAACATTGACGATCATGCAGGTATTCGAACTACAAGAAGTCAGAAATAATTTGTAGTAGTTCTTATGTTTGTTGTTATTGCTTTCTGGAAATAGGAATTTCTCAGTGTTTTGAGTTTCATTTCCCACACTGTTACGCAGTATTTGAGTTTATTTTTGGGATTTTCTCTTATGACTTGGAAATTCATATAGGAAATTCTAATTGGGGTGGGTTTTTCTTTTGTTTGCTGGTTTTTTTCCTGCAAAGGTAAATTTGGTATCGTTTTGAGTGAAAATGATCCCCCCTTTTTTATGATTTTTCATTGGGACTGACATCATCTGTGTGTATGATGGAATTATGTGAGGTGTCATATAGTAATTCACATATTTTAACATCTGTGTATTTTACTTCAACATCTTTTAATGGTTGTATTGGAACTGATCTTAAACTTGCTTGTTGCTTTTTTTTGGTACTCATTTGTTTGATGGTGTTCTCCGATATCTTGGTCTCTCGTTGTGTTTAAATATGTGTCAATATTCGCATATTTAAAGTGTTTGAGATGATGATGAAATTTAAATATATCGTGGGGAATTGATTATCAAGCTTCAAATTCATTGCTAAGGGAATTTGTCTAATAAATTTTGGGGTTTCTGAGAATTTTCACTCGATTTCATTTTGTAATTTAATTAGACTTCAGTTGGATACAATTATTTCTGACAACGATGTTCAAACTTGTAGTGGGAAATTTTCAAGTTCAATATAAATTAATTCATATGAGATGGGTAATGGAGAATTGTAGTAATTTCTGGAGGTCATTTTTTTTTTTTGTTCCAAAGAAGTTTCGTAATGCTGGGAATATTAGTTATAGTTGTTTTGGGATTACATGTATGTACGTTTGAGGGTTAATTTAATTTAATTATAATATCAGATGAAGTAAAATCGATTTGTATGGTAGAATTTCATGAATCCCTAAGGGAAATCGATGCAGCCAAAGGTAGTTATTTAAATTAGCCCATTATCGGACCATATTTGTTTTATAAATTCCCAAGTTCATAAGAATAACTTCCAGATATCAGAAGAATTTATATGCTCTCATTTAAAATAATGTAAAATATAATTTACACAGACAAATAAGAAACTGGTTTAGACGTGAAAATTCGCAGATTGATTCAAATACTGGCACGGCAACATTTTTCTCCTGCCCGGGAAATTTTGTGTAAAGAATGAAATGAAAAATCATGCTATGCCTTTAATTAATAAGGCAATTAATGATACCAGTGTGCAATGTTAAGTAGTAATTCCGTTAAAGCTTAATGGCTTGTATCATTTGGAAAATACTTCAGACACAAAAGTTCAGGAGAAGCCGTTTAGCTTTATTAAGCATTACAAAAGATATCCAGAAACGAATCATGATAAGTGCTGCTGAAATTTCTTTTTTAAGAACGTCTGAGATAATATATTGAAATAATCATTTATAATATTAATAAAAATTTAAAGCTTTGTTGATAATTGAATCAAACCATTGCACACTGGGAAATTCCGGCCAAAAATCCATAACTTCTTTATTTATTTATTAACAAATAAAAGAAGATATGATCATATATGCTTATAATATAATATGTAAACTTATGTGATTATATACATTAACATATGCATATATCTGTGGTTTTCATGGGCAACCACGTATGTCTATTTTTTCGATTTTGAAATGTTGATGCTATATTGCTTCATTTTAAGCGTTCTTTACATTTTTAAAAAAATTTTTAAAAACAGATAGACCCATTCCGATGTTTTAACTCAATTACAAAGTTCAAAAGGTGCAATATCTAACCCAAAGTTTGATCTAGAATGGTTTTTTCGGCTCTCCTGAAAAATTTTATTTTAAGACATACGCGGTTGCCCATGAAAACCACAGATATATCTTTACATAACTCAGACGTGGATCCGACTTGAGCTTCTGTGGAATGGGTGAGGGGGGGATTGTTAAGGAACCTTCATCTGAAACATACCATTTTGCAAAATTTCTTTTGGAAAGACCATAGAAATTGTATATATTTTTCCGTTTAAGGTGAAGGGTGGGGGGGGGGGGGGGAGGTTGAGGTGGCTTGGAATAATTAACAATTAATTTTTCTTCCCCTGTACTCGCCACTGCATAACTATATATAACAAATATCTGTCTTTCATGGCGTCATATAAAATTAATATTAAATCAACATAAGTGTATTATTGATTTATTTGGTGAATTTTATTTTTGTATGAAATACACAAATTTTATGATTTTATTGTTAATTTTAAAATTTCAAAAGGTACCAAAATTTGTATGAGAGCTTTTAAAGAGAAGAAAACACAATTAAAATTTTATTTTTATCTTTATCTTTATCTTTATCACTTAAGAAGATGAATTGTTTACCAAAAAAGTACCAACATTTTATTTTTGTCCTTTTTTTTATACCCAAAACGTGCAAATTTCAAAAAAGTACCAAACACATGACAATTAATTTTTCGATTCAATAATGGTATTTTTTAAATTTTACGTCTACCTCTGTCAGATCACGAGATATAATGTTACTGATTTTACCCGTTTTTACCCATTTCTAACCACTTATGAATTTAATTTCCAAAAGTCTCTACTATTTTTTTATTTTACACATTGGGAGGGGATTCTACACACAAAATTTCAAGTGTCTGGCTTAAGTTGTTTGGGCTGGGCGATAATCACCCAGTCAGTCATGCAAATCTTATAAAAATATATGAAATCACTAAAAATTATCTGGTTACTAGAGTGGCAGGTGGTGGCAGCTGAAATGCATAGTACTAAGTTTTGATACTTAACATTACTAGATAATCTAGATATAATTATCACTTAACCTCCCCTAGCCCCACCTTTTTTGTTATGGTCTCTTTAAATTTGGCTTACTTAAGGTTTTAAATTTTTTTTTAAAGTAACTCACAACCACTTCACTTATTATTGAAAAATAGCACGCACAAAATCACAATTATCACATGGAATGATTAATTACTAATACGGGTTAAACATAACGTGCTTATTTTCAAAGAATACTTTAAAGGAAAAATCATAGCTTACTTTTATTTCAAGGTACAAATATCAACTTTGAAAACCTTAAATTTGTAAGAAAAAAATTATCTAGTTTGCTCCAGTATTAACAGTAAAATAGTTATCGAAGAGCCAAATTAAGAAATTAGTTGTATGTTTTGAAGTGTTCGGTATAATCTGTCACCAAAATTTTATTAAAATTAAAAAAAAAAAAATTATTTTTGGCCGGGATTTGCCAGTGTGCATTGGTTTTTTAGATAAGTCGATATTTTTGAATGCGATTTGTTAAAAGCGGTATTACCTAAAGGGCCGTGGCTACACATTAACTGCTTCGTCAAATTGACGTATAATTTATATGTTGGTAATATTTTAATTTTCTTAGCACAGCCAAAGATTAAAATTCAAGCATATGTTTTTTTATTGATAATGACTGAAGCGTTAATAAACATAATTTTTTTTGTCAATAAATTTCAATAAAACAAGCCGATCTAGGAATTTGTCAAATAAGAATTCACGCCAATTTTTTTTCAATTAAACCATTAATCAAAATTAAATCAGTTTTAATTAAAAATGTAATCAAATGGATTAAGCGCTTAATTATATCAACAATAAAAGCTTTCATGCAACATTTATATACAAACGTACATACATCTAAGTTATTTACGGGAATACAAAATTTATTATCAAGATGGCGTGCTAAATTCCCAATTTTTCATATTTGATAAAAACACTGAAATTTATTGTTGAGGGAAAGCTAGCTTCTATGCGCATTTCACTGGTTGCTTAGGCCAGATCATCAGGAAACCTTTTCCAAAGAAATGTACAGTATTTTTTAAACGGCATGGCCACACATGAAACTGACTCATCAAACTCACATTTTTGTGATCGTGTTATTAAAAAAACTCACACGTATGGTCTGATGTCTGTTTTACGAAAATCCAAATACTTTTGAATTTTAAAAAAATTTGGAGGCAGTTCAATTAATGTGTTAAACCGATTTTTCCCAATTTCATAAAAAAAAAACAACAAAACTGCCTAAGCGTTTTTTCATGTCAAAACAGATTTTCTGATTCTGATTTTCATATACACAGAAAAAATTTAAATAGATTTTATTAAAAAGATTTGTTTAACTAATTAAAAAATTACTTAAATTTGCACTATTAAACAAAATTAAAGTTTCAATTAAATATTTTTTTATATTGACAACATTTTCTTAAGCAATGTTGTTGACATAAGCAATCGTTTAATTCATTTTATTAAATTTTTAATTAAAATTGATTTTATATCTGGTTAATGGCTTAATTCAAAAGAAATTGGCGAGAATTTTTTCTGTTAGCACTAGCGTATTCAATTAATCGATGTTTTGTATAAGTCGATCGCGCGAATCATTATCCGAGATAATAATTTAATCGAATTATAATCGGAAAATTCAATATTATTCGGTTAATCGAATAATTTTAATTTTGTCTTGTTTAGAAGTTAAAAAAGACCAACAATTATATTCTTTAAGATAAAAATCTTATTAAAAAAGTAACAATAATTTAACAAAGGAACTTCATATAATAAAAGAGGAAAACTTTTTAAATAAAAAATTGCATCAAAACTTAAGCTAATCTTCTCAAATAATCTTTCTGTCTTTTGTTCTGATGAAACTTGATTTAGAAAAGATTCTTTCATTTATTGTTGACGTTGGAGAGATTGAAAGTAAAGCATTATAAAGCATATCCAATTGTCCTGTTAGTTTTTTTTGCATTTTCTAAAAATTAGTAGTGTTCCATTATACCACATGAATCTCTTTTTGATTTTTTTTTTAGCAATTTTAATAGTTTTGTTAAAGCCCTTATGACATTACATTTTTAATGCATTGTTGAAGTTTTGGTGAACAGCGCAAATATAAAGTAATAGAAAGATTTACCAAGTGCGAAGTGTTCAGCTGTATTAAGATAAATGGCAAACTGTCAAAAAGTTTACTAAAGTAATCGATAAAAAATTAAGTTATGTCAAAAAAAATGTAAAATTGTTCAACTTAAATTGGCATTTCAAGCTTGAAATATTAAAAGTGCTGCTGAATCAGCGGTTTATGGGCAAATTCAGCGATTTACCGCTTTTTGTTTTTAGGTTTCTCATAAACAAAAAGTTGACAACATTTAATAAAATTAACAGAACAGGGATGGCTAAGTTGTTTCAATTGTACTTTTTTGTTGAAACTTTTTAAACTCAGATTTATAATACATTTTTGTGGTGTTTTTTAAGAACATAAATAAAATTAATTTCAACTAAAAAAATCTTTTAGTACAATTAGGGTAAAAAAGTACATTTTTTAAAAGTTGTTGGTACAATTTTAAAAATTCTCAACGCCATCCCTGAAACAAAACCATAACAAGAGAAAAAAACCAAAAAAACTTTGTTTACATTTGTTATAGTTTGCTCTTTCTAGCATTTACTGGTTCTTTCTATCAATTCCTTATCAATTAATGAATAAAAAATGAAGTGTCATAAGGGCTTAAGATCTGATAGAAGGTTGTTTTTATTCGTCTCAAAAATTCATCTTCTTCATTGTGGTAAAAGTCTGTACTAAACATTCTTATAAAGTAATTATTCACAAACTCTTTGGTTTCAGTCTTTGTACTATACTATATTTATAAGAATGTTACTCGTAGGAAATTTTCCTGATTTAAGAAACAATAAAATACTGCAAAAAACAAATTTTCGATTAATCGATTAATCGAGATAAATTATTCGAATTATTCGTTAATCGAAAATAAGCAATTTTAAATTATTCGAACAGTTAATCGCCCAAAATTAATCGATTAACCGATCAACCGATCAACGGTTAATCGTTTGAATACCCTGGTAAACACTTTGTTTAAAAGCGCACAGTACTTTGATCGAATTTGAAATCAGTGCCCATGTTCTGTAACTCTCGCGTCAGTAAACTTTTCGATTGAAATGTGTGAAATGAAACAGAAATGCCATAAATTGAAACAAACAGCTGTTTTTCTCACTAAACTGTATCTGCAACTTTTTTTGGCGAGTACTAGCTGTCACGTAAGGAAATTACTCGCCAAATTTCAGAAAAAGTGTGTCTGTAACATTTTTGTGCGAAAAGTTTCCGCTTTGAACTGTCAAATAAACTCACGTATAAAAACGGGGCGAGAAAAACTTGTAACACTAAAAAACACTTCAAAATGCAAAATACAAAGAATAATAATAATAATATTTTGTTCTTGGCACATTTTTTTATTGTTTATTTATTTTGCTTTTAACATTTATATAAAATATACGAATGTTTTTAAATCGTTTGCAAACAACAAACATTAAAGTCGCACTTTACATTATTTGGTAAAGCCGACGCACAGTGGCGCCATTTGAGTTTTTTCGTTGCAAAAATCATATCTTTTGAACCGAATAAGGTAATTGAACAGTTTAAACAGCATATGATAGATAACTGTTCAGCCTATGAAATGTGCATTTGAAAAGGGTGCTACGCTGTGTAGGGGCCTACTTATGGGTTATCAAAGTTAAAATTAGTAGAAAAATCAATTTTATGGTACCTAAAAAAAAATTATTTTTACATTTTTAGATTGTTTTTATTTTTTTTTTCTTTAGGGTTCTAAATTATTACCCAACAAATTAAAAAAAAAAATTTTTTTTTTTTAAATTTATTTTTTCAATTTTCTGTATTTTCGGTATATGGGTAATTCCATGTCAAAACGACCAAGAGTGGGACACGACCCCTTCCGATTTTAATGAAATTTGGTGAGAATGTTCCTTTTATCTTATAAGGAACATATATGAACGAAAAAAAATTTTAAAATTTTTTTTTCAAAAGTTATGTCATACTCAAAATGTCATAATTTCGCCGAATTAGCCGAATGTGTTGAGCTTATTTCTTCAATAACTCGAAAACTACTTGACATACGAAGATGATTTTAATGTCATTTTAAAGAGAATACTTGGGGCTACAAACCATATATTGAAAAAATAAATTTTTTTTTGAAAAATGTAATATCTGCAAAATGTTAAATTTTAAAAACGGACTAAGTCAAAAACCTATTTTTTTATTTGGCTGATTTTTTTTTGTATAATACCTCAAACTGTTCTTTAAAAATTCTGAAACTTTGAAGGAGGTGTTTTTTTTTTTTTTAAGATATGATTTTTTTCCTTTCGCAACCTTTAAAAAAATAATATTAAAATAGAATTTTAATATTGTAATTTTGAGCAATAAGTACACTGTGCAAGTTGCAAAAAACAGACCAGCCGCGCACCTGGCATTTCACCCTAATTGGGGACGCTGAATTCAGTGGTGCTAACCGTTTTTTTAAATTAGCTCTTGTTTTCAAGATATACCGTTATTTCGAAAATGTAAGGCGCTGCACAGCATATATTCGCGTAACTCAAAAATGGTTTAGTTTATTGAAATAACTAAAAAAACCGAAATTCGGCAATAAATAATAAAGTGGGGTTGGTCATACATTTGACCCATCTAGGAGCATCCTACGCGCTGTAGGGGCCAAATTAAAGAATTTTATTAAACCGCAATATTAGTATGGCAACCATGTCTTTTTAACCTTTTTTACCTCTAGAAGCCAAACGGGCACGTACGGGCAGATAAAATTTTTGAATTATGTAAAGAAATAATCAAAGAACAGATTTTGCAAATATGGCAAATATAGAAAAATATAGATTTTTGTTATTTTCCGTCAAAGTTGAAAAATAGTGAAAAAACGGATAGTTTTTAAATAGTGATTTACCAGGAGAAACACAAAGCAAACAGTTCATTTTTTTTTTATCATTACACATTTAATAAATGCATCAATCAATACAAACAAAAAATAAGGCGATTCGTTACCTATTTTTCGTGATATTACACCTGAAATCGCAACAAATTTACTAAAAATTGTGTGTTTTTTTGAAAACCGAAAGTCGGTCAACTTTGAACGGCTATATCTTCTAAACTAAAAATGTGATATTATTAAGAGTGGCAGATTTGAAATCGTTGAAAAGTTTCCTATAACATGAGTTTATTCAAAACTTCGTCGGTGCTCATGAAAATTTTGATTTTTGCAACCTCGTTTGCTCTACGGGCGCTACTGTGCGACGGTTCTAATTTCGCCGCCGTCGTTGAAAAATTTTCAATTTTAGTAAATTTTGGTCGCCGTCAACGTTATTTGTTACTGGCGTTTTCAATGTCTGCAATGTCACATCGGCTTTGAGTGCAATGTTATGACATTTATAACGTAACGACGTAATCTCTTTTGATAGTTTTCGACATGAGTTACAGACACACTTTTTTCTCACTTTTCGAGAAACGATGGAATATTTTGTGTCACATCTTTTCGACGCGAGAAGTTCTCACTATAGTTACAGAACATGGGTACAGAATTGAAAAGACATTTACGGAAAAAAAAATTTCATTTCTTTATAATTTCTTGTAATCAATATAATTTTCTAAATCAAAAAAATGCTTGCCGGATTCTATGAATTTGGTGATTAAAATCAATTTTTAATTTTTTCTGTGAACTGTCATTATGTAAATAACTTAAAGGCAGAATTAGTCTTTACTTTCCGTTCTGTTACGAATCAGCTTATTTGTTTTTGTTATTAAAAAACCTATGAAATTGATTAGTTTTTTTGTTCTGTTTCGGTTCAGTTGTTTAAATCAAAAAATTGTTAAGAAATTGTAAGTGACAGCAAAATAAATAATAAAAAATACACATTTTTATTGAAATAAACTGTTTTTTGATTTTAAGAATTCAGAAAATTTAATTTCTTCAAATTCATGCACATTAAAGTTATTGAAATAAACAACGAACGGTGCAAAACTAATAAATTTGTCATAAATGGCTGATAAGTTACTACAGAAAAAGTAACTACCACAATTTCGTAACAGAACGGCATGGAACAGAACAGAAACAGAAAGTAAAGACTTACTGAGCCTTAATAATTATTTAGATCTATAAGCTTGAACTCGTATAAGCAATTCAGGAGATGAAGTTTAACATTTTAAACAAAAATTTTGCCAAATTGAGTAACACAGTTTGAAACATTAAGTATTGTTAAAGCAATTTGGAAGATAAAGCCGATAATAAATAGAGGAAAATCGTTTGATTATTTTTAGAATAGGAATACCAGCTGTTAAGAAGAAAAAGTAGATCTACATTTAAACAAGGTCTTAGAAAGTTAGTTTATCTAGACGCTTGCAGTGTGAGACCTCTTAGCCTTATTCGGAAGACGAATCCAAACCATCTCATCAAGATTTTGGAAAATTTTATTGAAATATTTAGTCTGTGGCAATAAGGAAAAAGAGCTCAGGGGTAATTTAATAATTTGAAACTTAACCCATGTGTACTTTTAAGCGTGAAGATCAAAAGTACACATAGAGATCACTTTTTCCTTTTTGCCATAAATAAACATTTAAGTTTGTGATCCAATAGATCCACCTATGGTTATTAAAAGAACTCAAGTTATAACTTGAAATTGAAGAGTGTCAATCTTAGATTAGAGTTTTACTTGTAAAAAAATGATCTTCTGCTAATACTCTACAAGTCAACTCTAAATTTTTATTTAGAGCAACATAATCAAATGCTTAATTTTAAACATAAATTCTGTGTTTTATCAGTAGGACTTGATAACTTTTAAACTTTTTGATATACAGAGACTTTAAAGTATGATCTTCGTGACTTCAAACAAATGGTAAAAGGCAAATCAATAACTTGTTTTATTGAACAACAATTTAAACTGCAAACAAATTCATCGATCTTTTCACAGTGTATTAGTTTTTAAAAGTTCTTTGTTTTACGAGCTACCGACGAGAAATATTTCTATTGCGCTTCACATAGCAAACATAATCTTGACCATATTGAAATAGGAAAAAAAAAATCCCTCATAGCTTGGTAAATCTTTAGATCCAAAAACTTACGCTACCTGCATTTGATTGCTCTTAAAAATTGAGATAAACTTCTTTAATTATCATCACATTCAGGGTTTCTGACGTATTTTCCACTATGAATTGAAAAACTTCCCAATGTGAATATAATTTTGTTTTGGTTGTTGGTTAAATTCTCCCTCGCACACCCAGAAACACACTCGCACACTGGTACTCAGGTAAAAACTTAATACGCAGCAACAGCCCTTTTAAGCATGAAAAATAAGGGAGAGAAAGAGAACAAATGGTTTTTTTTAGAAGCAAGAGATAAAGCAATAGAATATGCTCACATGTGCATATGGGAAAATGTGTAAAAATCCACCACCGTGCTAAGACTCGAGAGCTGGCATATAAAAGGAGACGCAAGCAGCTAACCTGTCATAGCAGTACAAGCGCTCAAACAGTGAACATCATTTATCTATCTAAAATTATTGAAAGCAATTTGTGAATTAAAAAAAATACTCGTGATTTTAAACATTTTTATTTTGTTTTCGTATATTTTAATTTAACACAACTACAAACAAAAAATATAAACACAAACATGGCCACCAACTACAAAAGTTGTCCATTAAAAAAACGTCCCATTGTCTATGTCAAAGACGAAGAAGAACTCTTGCAACAACAGCCCATCGTTGAATACGAGCAAATGGAAGCTTTGGCTTTAACTAAGGCCTCCAATGTTTTCGCTAATGATGATCAACCACAAGATTTATCACTGAAACGTAAAGCTAGCGACAGTTTCGAGGATTATGTCGTACCAGCTAAACGTGAATATGTTTTAAATCTATCCAACAAGTCATCATCATTATCGCCTTCATTGGAAAAACGTTGCGTCTCATCCGTTCAAGATTTATCTGGCAGTTCAGTTATGTTGTCTCCTGCCTGCGAAATGGATTCCAGCTTTGAATATCAACCAAGTGATATTCATCTAAGAGGATTAACTGCGGCCACCACTAGTTATACCACCAATCCCTACCAATCGGCTTTTGTAACGGCTGCTGGCTGCAATCCCATGACTGCTTTGTGGAATACTTATCAAAACAATATCTCAGGTATATTTCCGTCACCAGCATCGTCGATTGCCTCGGCAACTTCACCACGCTCGCCATATAGTTACCAACATATTACACCACCATCAAGTCCCGGCTCAGAGGTGAACTCTGAACCTGAGGATCTTTCAGTGCGTAATGATATTCCTCTGCCAGCTTTATTCCATTTATTCGATGAAGCTCCCAGTCACAAATCACCAAACTCCTCAGCATCCTCGGTCTACTCGCTCAGCAGCTCAACCAGTTCATCTGCATCATCAGCTTTCTCGAACAATTCCAGTCCAGCCAACAAGAATTATCGTTTCAAGTGCGACAAATGCAACAAGATGTACTCCACCTCCATGGGATTGTCCAAACATGAAAAATTCCATTGCCCAGCTGCTGAATGCAATCAGGAAAAGAAACAACATTCCTGCCAAGACTGTGGTAAGCTCTACACCACTATGGGTGCCTTAAAGATGCACATTCGCACTCACACTCTACCCTGCAAGTGCCCAATCTGTGGCAAGGCTTTCTCCCGTCCATGGCTATTGCAAGGTCACATTCGCACTCATACCGGCGAGAAACCATTCCAATGCCCCGATTGCCCACGTTCATTTGCTGATCGCTCTAATTTGAGAGCCCATCAACAAACTCATGTAGAAGTTAAGAGGTACGCCTGCAAAGTATGCAACAAATCTTTTTCGCGCATGTCTTTGCTCAACAAACATGCCAGTTCCAATTGTACCATTACAATTGTGTAAATCTTGGCAACACAACAACTACTGCTATGAAAAACCAAGAGTACAAACCCCTACCACAGATAGACAAAGAGAGAGAGAGAGAGAGAGAGAGAGAGAGAGAGAGAGAGAGTTAAAGAAACTCTTGAAAGTGTTTAACATTCCGCTGGAAAGGATTTAGTAATTTATTATTTTAAAATTTTCTTTTTTTTCTTTTGAGAAACTAACAAACCTCATTATTTTTTTGATTAATTAGATTAAGGAAGACAATAATTATCATTAGAGACACTCATAGTTTTAAGTTTATTTCTTTTGTATTTTTAAGTATTAATTACTGGTAATGGTGCTATATTGTTATAGTATTACTTTTATTTTTAAACTGAACTTAAATTTTTATTTCATTTATTTATTTCATTTCATTTTTGAATTTCTCGGCATTGAGTTTAAGTTCTAGTCTTTTTTGTGTTTTTTTTTTGAATTCTTGTAAATTTTTAACCAACTGGAAGACAGCATTTTACCAAAATTTATTTCATTATTATTTTCTAATGTTAATTATTAATTTTAAGTTCTTTTTTATATAATTTTTGTAAATTTATTATTAAGTTTATAGTTTGGATTTTTATAAAATAAACACTTATTTTTTCGAAAATACTTTAAAAACTAAATTTTGCTTAAAGTCTTTTTTTCTTTAATAATTGGTAGCAAAAGTTTTATGCTTGTTCGGTGGTTTTTGTAGTGACTTTTTAATTTTACTGAAAAGTTTTTTAAAAAAGTTTTCCATTTAATATTATTTTTCAAATTCTTTTCTTATTTATGTTGCAAAAAGAGCTATTTTTTTAATTTCATGATATAAATACCCAATTATTTTTATTGTTTAGGTAAAAAATTAAGGGTGATATATATTGGCCGTAATTTTCGAAAAAGTTTTTACACCGAACATGTAGTTGTTGGTCTACATAAAGAGCATTTTTTTAGAGTGTCACAATTTTGAGTTGGAATCACTGCTTTATTTAAGCATCAATTTAACAGCTGATAGTTGCTTTTTGTTTAGTTTGCTTTTCAATTTCAGAGCAACTCGTGCAAATTGTTGACATTTTTAATCAAAATAATTCGGCGAATGGCCTGAAGCACAAATTGATATTGATTTTGAATTTCGATTCAAAATTTTATTTTTCGATGAAGCGCATTTCTGGTTGAATGGGTACGTAAATAAGGAGAATTGTCGAATTTGGGGTGAGGAGAATCCATAAGCTTTAGTGGAAACACCATTACATTCACAGAAAATTACTGTTTGGTGCGCTTTATGGGATGGCGGAGTCATTAATTTCATAAAGTTTTCTTTCCAATAAAGCCTGTTTCATTGATATTAAAATTTTATTTCCTTATTTTATTATGATTTAAACTTGTGTCACTCCATAAAAACACCCTTTATATATTATTTCAAGGAACCACATCGCATTTATCAGATAACGGTACATTTGTGTCTTTCGCTGTATACTTTTTTTCCTTCACCACACATTAACTTAAAAGATAACGGTACATTTGTGTCTTTCGCTGTATACTTTTTTCCTTCACCACACATTAACTTAAAATCGTTTTTCATCGTCCAAAAATCTGTAACTTTTGAACCGATAGAGATCATTTTGCAATTGTTCTTTGCTGGAGAGAAGACTTCTTGAACTTTCCAACAGTTTTAATTTTATTTAAATCAGTTTAGCAGTTGTTGAGAAATTTAGGGTTAAAGTTTCATTAAACCCCTTATTTGTATGGGAGCCCCTCTTAGGGGTGAGAATAAAGGGCAAGCATGTTTTGATAAAATGTTAGGGACAAAAAACAAATTGAGGTCGGTCATAGATATTATCCCCATAGGGTGGACTTCTGGGTAGTTACGGGGCTTTTTCTTCAAGACAAGAACATTGATATATGTATCTAACTTTAAGATCGGACTGTAAATGAATAAGATATAACGAAAAATATAAAAGGCGACCTCTGCGTTCGGAAAAATATTTCTTTCGAATACCTAATGCAAAAATGTGGAAATTTTACTTGAGGTACGGTCTAGTGTATATATTATATGTACATATGTATATGAACTTTGCAATTTATGATCAACCAACAACATATTTTCCCTTAAATACGCTGCCGGTTATATTTCATCTAAAGCAGAAAGGACGATTTAATAACCGGCTTACCATTCAAAATTCGCCACTGTTAAAACTGTGACCAAAAATTTTCTCAAGATTCCTGGAATGAATATACATGTTTACTATAATTCAGCCTCTTGTCGTTGAAGAAAATCCGTGTGAAGGTTTATTTCATGGAAAGTTTTTAGAACGCGGAATTTCACTTTATGCCGACGTTAATTGACCACCAAGACTATGAGACTTGACGCCGTTAAACTTTCTTTGTTAGGCTACGCTAAAGGCCGTGTCAACGCGGAAAAAAACTTAGCGCTGAAATGTGCAAAAAAGTGGACGAAAACTATCTTAAAATTATTTAAATGTTGTTTTTGTGCCCTTTACAAATCAAGAGAACAAATTCTAGACTTATTTTATTCCAAAGAAATAGAAATATGCAACATAACCATACTCTCATTTTGCGAGACGATTTTTGGAAAATCCACAGTTACTGATTTAAAAGTTCTTAGAACTAAAAAAAATAAGTTAAACATTTCTTCATATTTGTACAAAATATGGTCATGAAAGTCATGTCAGGTACTTTAATTAAAAAAAATTAGAGTATAAATAAAAGTTCCTTAATCCCTTCATGTTCCGATTATTATTATACCCGTCACTACATGGATATTACTTTGCGATTTCCTTTGTAATTTCTAAAATATTTATCTTAGACCCTACACAGAAAGAAAAACACTCGGGATAAATTAAGTTTTTTATACTTAATTTAAGTACGAATCGTACTCAAAAATTTAAGTACGAACAACACTAAAACATACTTAAAACAATCCTAAATGGGATTACTTTCGAAAATCCCGGAATTTCTTGAAATAAGTATAAAATTCTTAAACCAAGTAAAAAATAAAGATTGAACTTTTCGTTGGTAGTGCCACTCTGAGAGTAAAATTGCAAACTTGGCGTTTTAATCTCATATAACTTATCAAAGTTTGTTGTAGACACTACAGCAACACCACACAAGTAGTTAAAAAATATTTGCTTGTTGTGTGTAGAAACAATAAAAACACATTGTTTTCATATTTCAAACGTAAAACTGAGAACTCTTGCTTCTCATTTAGTTTATATTTTCAGTTATGTATGTACATAAAGTTTTTAAAATAAAAACCAAATCGGGAATGATGATGGCGTTTTATAATTGAAATTTGTAAGGTGTAAAACGGGTAAGTAAATCAACCATAATAAAATTCTTCTTCTTATTCCACTTTTGATTTATTTCAAGTACGAATTCGGGATTGAATCAACTTTATAGTACTTGAATCAAGCGCATTTTGAGATGGTTTAATCTTAGTTGTACTAAATTAATCTCATTTTCGGATTATTTCAAGTACTTCGCGATTAAAAATGCGTAATTGGTTCAAGAAAATTCATATTCTTTGTACTATTTATACCGCTTCGGATTGATTTGAGTACGGTAAGATTGATTTTTGTTTTTAATGTATATAGTATATATGGGGGATCGCATGTCAAGTGACCCAATTTTTTTCAAAAGATTCATTAACTTGCTATCGAAGCTACTTGGGACAAATTTTGCTAACACCAATAGGTAATAAGTTACATGGATGAGAAAGAACACCAAATGTCAAACTTTGGCCGCCTCTAACTCAGAAACTTTTTGACCGATCTTGTTGATCTTGTTTGTGTCTAAACTACTATAGGACTAACCTTGGTACAAATTTCATCCAAACCGGAAGATATCGATTTAAAAATTGGGTCACTTGACATGAAATCTTCCATATGTATGTATGTATAATATATCCTTATGACCCAGTAAAAACTTCGGCTACAAAATAATGTGTTAAGTAATCAGAAAAACTTGAAAGCACTACTTACAATTCTACTGTAAGAACCAATGAATTTTACAAGGGATGTCCCACAATGAACGCATTCAAAAGTAAGTCATTAATTTTTTACCTAAATTGTAAGGGCCGATGGTGAATGTGAACCAAACCTAAACGCCAAGTTTTTTTTCCGAATTTTATTTGACATTTCTCTATTTCAGACTTATTCAATTTGAACCATGGAGAGATACACAATCCAACAACGTGTTGAAGTTATCCAGACTTATTATGAAAATGGGCGTTCAAATCAAAATGCATATCGTGCACTTCGTGATTTTTTTGGTCAATTTGATCGTCCAAATGTGCGTACAATCGCAAAAATCGTGGAAAAATTCGAGCAAACCGGGTCTGTAGAAGATGTGAGAACACCAGTGCATGCTCGTACAGCTCGAACTGCAGAAAATATTGCTGCTGTTCGCGATAGTGTGGCTGAAGAGCCGTCCACCTCAACTCGTCGTCGTGCCCAACAATTGCACCTCTCACGCTCGTCGTTGATGAACATTATGCATAAAAACTTGCATTTACACGCTTACAAGGTGCAATTGGCTCAAGAACTAAAGCCTCTTGACCATTCCAAACGTCGTGAATGGGCAGAATGGTGGCAAGAAATGGCAACAGTGGATGATCAATTTTCGAAGAAAATCATCTTCAGTGATGAGGCACATTTTCACCTCAGTGGATTCGTCAATAAACAGAATTGCCGCATTTGGGCGAATGAGAATCCAAGAGTGATTGTCGAAAAACCAATGCACCCACAAAGAGTGACTGTTTGGTGCGGTTTATGGGCTAGCGGCATCATCGGGCCGTATTTTTTCCAAAATGAGGCCGGTCAGGCAGTTACTGTGAATGGTGTTCGCTATTGTGAGATGATTACGAACTTTTTATGGCCCGAATTGGAAGATATGGATGTGGACGATATGTGGTTTCAGCAGGACGGTGCCACTTGCCACACAGCTAACGAAACAATGGCTCTTTTGCGCAACAAATTCAATGGCCGTGTTATCTCACGTAATGGCGATGTCAATTGGCAGCAACAATTCAAGAGCTAAAGGATGAGATAATTCGGCACATTAACGGCATAGAACCTCCATTATGCCTCAGGGTCATCGAAAATTTGGACCATCGGATGGAGGTGTGCCGCCGTGGTCGAGGCGCCCATTTGGCCGATATTTTGTTCCATACATAATTGAGTAATACCAATATATCATAATAAAATAAAATTACAATAATTTCCAAAATAGTTTGTATTTTATTCAAAATCAACATCGGCCCTTGAAATTTAACCACACTTTATATACATTCAGAAATAAGTAGTTATAGAAGTTGTTATAGAAGCAGTTATAGAAGAAACCCAGTACAAACTTCGCCTACTTTTTCAAAATGAATAGCTCCTTTAACTCATTATTTTGTAGCTTTCTTCTATTACTACATCTATAACAACTTCCATAACTACTTTTTTCTGGATGTTTGCAGGTAAAAAAATAATGATTTACTTTTTAATGCGTTCATTTTGGGACATCCCTTGTAAAATTCATTGGTTCTTTCAGTAGAATTGTAAGTAGTGCTCTAATGTTTTTCTGATTACTCACCACATTAATTTGTAGGCGAAGTTTTTACTGGGAAGCTACTAAATAATGAATGAGAGAAGCTATTAATTTTGAAACAGTAAGCAAAGTTTTTACTGGGGAGTTAATTTAAAGATGTCCGTCTGTCCGTTGCTAGGTTGAAAGAGGTTTTCCGAAGACTCCAGATATTATAGGGTCTTGGTTGTTATAGATTTGAATCACATATAGTTCGGAAAAGCTTGCTATTGAAATTCAACAAGATCGGTCCACAAGTAGCTGAGTATATATGCAAATAGAACGTTGAAAGTATTGGGTAATATTGAGAACCAAAATCAAAGGTATTGAGTATTAATGATTAGTGACAAGGAGCAGAAAAATTTGGCAGCACTAATACTAAAGTAAGATCTAGGGATATTTCAATAATTTATTGGGTTTGAAAAAATTTTGTTCATAATATTTCACACTTTAAAATATTTTTCAAAGAGCTCTTATTTATAGCTTTTGCTCCTCAGTTTGCGGGGAAAACCGTTTTGGTCATTATTTAAAAAAAATGTTTAATTTTACCTTGATTTTTTAATAAAATCTTAAAATCCATTTAAATACAGTTCAATGACTTCCTTTCGAAGCATTGAAAACGCATACAGTAATGACAAACGGAAGAGCGTTACAACCTTTAATTTCTATTACAATAAATTCAATCTCTACCACTCTCTAATTCCAACGTTGTTTTTATGCAAATTCATTTCGAAAGGATTATCAAATATCACATCATTCCTTATCGTTAACAATCTTAACTTATTAACATGACAACACTTCTTGTTTAAGAGCAGAACAAGAAATACAATAGAATCCTACCTGTCTTTTCTTGCTCTTTAAACCTATTTTATTGGGTGATTTTTATTTTATAGAAGAAAAAAGAAAAATGAACAGGAAATATAAGAAATTTTACACAACCACAATTTGAAGCCTTTTTCGAAAGATTTTTTCAAAATTATTTATTTAAAGGATTGAAAAAAGGGACATTAAATTAAATATTTACACTCCATATTAGTGTTATTTAAGTTGTATTGGAATACTTTGTTGCCAAGCCAAGCATGAGCAAATGTAAAGAACCGAAGAAGAAAGAAAAAGCAGGTGATAACTGTCTGATGCCTGATGCAGTGATTTTTTTTGTTTGTTTGTTTATGTTTTGTATGTCTGCCTGTCTATCTATTGCAGGCAGCCTGCATAAACAAATTGTGGCGCAAAATTTGAACAATTGATAATAAGAATGGATGTCTTGACATAAATATTTGTTGATTCTTGATCGGTTGATCGTTTGCTTTGAAAAAGGACTAAGGATTTGTGAAAATAACGAAAAAAGAGCGAACTAAATAGAGAAGGAGAGAAAAGAAGTATCGAAACAAATCCGGTGGTGGTAGTTCACTTGTGGATAGATGAGTCGTATGTATTTGAAATGATTGTGTGACAATATGAGGAATTACAACAATTGAAGTACATGTGTTTGGAAAAAATTTACTGAGCTTGGAATGTTTCATATGGATGTTTTCTAAAAAAGCAGATAAAAAACTAAATTATTTGTCAACTTTGTGTCGTAAAAACTTGCTATGTAGTATCTTTAGTATTATCTAACAAGTAAGAATGCTCTATTAGGCTTTGCCGCATTTTTAATACCCTACACGAAGAATTATAATTTTCCGGTCATTGACTTTATTTGAGATACATATGTGATAAATTATGAATGTGACTTTATAGAATTTAACTAAATTTTGCCAAATTTCATGACATTTAAATTATTCGCTACAGTTTAGACGTATTGAAGTTATTTTTAGTCTAAAACTTTAAATAGGTCATAGGAAATTCCGCAACGAACTGGAAGCATGTTTTGCTAACATTACTTTTTTCCTCATATTATTTAAATATTTACATAGAAATTGATATTGATATATCTACATAGATATGATATGCTGCCGGTCCCGTCTGTTTTGGAAAATCGAGGTTTCACTGTATTTTCTACCTGACACTTGAAAGTAAGAGAAAGAATAAAACGTAACTAGAAGAAGTTTAAAGAGAAATATTAAAAACAGCATAAAAAAACCAAACCGGAGTCATTTTGTTAACCCATCTTTCTTCTTTACACCGTTCGCCACAAACGAAAAGAGACGTCGAAAACGCGATATCGTAAAAGGCCCCGTGTGAATTGGCTGTTAATTCTCAAGAGTATATCTATGTAAAGAGAATAAAAATATAATTTTTTTTTGAGGAAGTTAGTCCAAATTTGTGCCTAAATCTTTTTTGCTATTGGAATGATTGTACTGGATTTCAAAACGAAACTGCTAAATAGTTTAAAGTCGATATTACTTTTTTCTCTCGTTCTGAAGAGAGTGTAATTTTTACAGAAGAACTTGGCAACATCGATTTAGAATTACTCCAGGCAGGGTTACCGGTGGAAATTTTCGAAAAGGGTCACAAAAAGGATATATTCCAGAAAAAGGGGTCAAAAAAGGGTATTTCAATAAAAAAAGGGTCAAGTTTTTTATTAGCAGTATTTCCCATTTTAATGAACATTATAAGATCAAGTTTTTTTATAAGCAAACAAAAAAATAATATTTAAGGTAGGAAGAGCTCAAAAAACTTAATTTTTTATGGAATGCTCTGTCCTATTTTAAACACCTGACAAAATGTTTATTCTTTATCATTATAGCTAATTTTTTAATACTTTTTATGTAATTTTCCGATTTAGTGATGTCAAAAAATTTTAGTGTTTGTTTTAAATTTTGCAATCGTTCGCAAATTGTAACCATTTTCTCGATTAAAGCGATTTTTTCCTGTAAGTGTCAGATTTTTTAGAGCTTTTACGATTTTTAATAAATATAAGACTTTGCTATCATACCGCTTTTACCAAATATTTGGGAATTTCCGCTAATTGAGCAATTTTTACCTTTTGTTTTCATTCCTGTTAGGGCACTCTCAACACTGTCGATTCAAAAAAAGGCGAAAAGTTCAATACCTTTTGCCATTATTAAGGGCGAATGTTGAATAAAACATGCTACTCTTTAAGAGAGCAAAACACCTAATTGCATTTTTTTAATAAAATGTAAAATTTTTGTTTTGAAAAGAAACCACCGTAAAAAATAACAAATATTTATGTATATGAGTTATGTTTGCTTTTAGAGAAATTGTACTTTACTATCAAAAATCAAGGAGAAGAAAGCATGGAATTGTAAGTTTATACTTTGAGTCTGTTCCATATCAAGCAATGCTTATTTCGAAAACATTTGTTTAGCACTTCTGTTCCGCAATGTTGACAAAAAACAAAATGTGAGAGCTATTTCCATAAAAGGGTCAAAAAGTGTCACAAAATAGGTGATAATGATACAAAAGTATAATTTAAAAAATAGGTCATAAAAGGTACCAACACTGTCGAAAAAGGGTCAAATTGATACTTTAGTATCACAACGGTAACGCTGACTCCAGGATCAAGAAAATTTTGTTATAATTTTTGGGGTCTTAGGTGTTACACATGAAATAACAAACTTAATATTCTCTCATTCATCACTTGTGGCATAGAAGATTAAAATGAATAGTAGAGTTTTTTTGAGGTCAGATGTATTTCGTGTTTGAAAAAAGTAGTCATATTCATATGCTGCTTCTAAAATGTTTATTTAGAAAAATCCAATAAAATACTTTCATCCGACAAAAATCCTTTGTTGATCATTTCAACAGTCTCATAATAAAAGTCGAGCATTCGGTTGAGTGGAAATACCCAATACATCGGCGGTGTTGAAACGCTTAACCGAGTTTAAGGGAGTTCCACAACAGCTGATCTCTCCCATAAACTCTATTTATGCTCATGCAATATGCAGAATATTGCATGAAAATTAACTATCTAATAAGATAAACATGGGTGAAGGAGTCCGTCAGGGATGTGTGCTCTCGCCAAATCTCTTTAAATATTGTGTTAGATGCCATTATGCAACAATCTACAACATCAAGAAATGTAATCAAAGTTTTTCTTGGGATTCAAAAATTAATTATCAAGGTTTCGTTATAATGTGCTAAATTCCCATTTCATACTGTTGACAAATTGAAGTTCATTGTCGATGGGATAAGCTATTCCTATGCCCATTTCACTGGTTGCTTAGGCCAGATCGTCAGGAAACTTCATCAAAAGATTTTAGAAAAACTAAAGATATTTAGCAAACAAAACTGTTAAGCGAATAAGAGTTATAAGCAACAGTTCTACTTGTAACAATATCAAAGCTTAAACAAAAACAACAACAATAAACAGTGAGTTTATCTTTTCTTCCAGTCCCGACCACAATTGGTTGATTTTTTGTCAACTCTAAATGTATTTGTAAGTGGGTAAAGAAAAAACAAAAATAAAACAAATTTCTTTGTTTCATTTTGCCAGTTCAGTTTTATTTACACTGCCACATGCATATTAGTTGTCAAAGTTTTTCTTGGAATTTAAAAATTAATTATCAAGGTTTCGTTATAATGTGCTAAATTCCAATTTCATTTTCATGTAATTGTGTGTGGCCTTCCAGATAAACTTGACTATGCTGACCATATTTTTCTCCTCGCACATTCACAAGTTGCTAGTCTAAAAATAAACATCGGTAAAACTAATATAAGGCACATTTTTGACGAAAGTAATACCCCTCTTCACATTGGTGACATACAACTTTTGAGGAGGTAGAATCTTTTTGCTACCTTGGAAGCATAACTGACAGGCTCAAGCGCAGATATTTCGGCACGTGAAAATCGTCTACACGGAAAGGAGTTTACTTTCTAAAGTAATCAATTTCGTTTCCTAAAACAAGAAAATCTTGCCTTTAACTTATTTTTTTAGTACTAAGTAAAATTTTCTTAAATAAAGAAACATTTTCTCATGAATCAAAAATTTCTTAAAACAAGAAATTAAAAAGTTGTTAGTTTTATTAAAAACTAAGGAAGATATATCTGAGTTCAAGCTGCATTTTTTAATATTCGTCTGCAGTCTCCGTCTAGCTCTCAACGAGATCAGTCAGTGTTTTTGTTATCGCGCAAGTTTGCAAATTTTCTTACGCTTGAGTAAAAAAATATACATTTTTATTAATAATAAAAACAGAAGGAATTACTTTTGTTTTGTATTATATTCAAAAATCTTCTTATTTATTGGTACAATTGCATACAGTTTGTGAGCATGGCCCCTGGGCCCCCCCTTATAGGGGATAACCGGTTTGCTTTGTTGGTAGATCGTAGTCCCCAAAGCAAAAGGAAAAAAAGAAAAAACTAATAACCCAAAATATATTGTTGTTACTGCAGTGAATGAGAAAAAACCGTTGTCTGATTACTCTTGCTTCGCAATTCATAGATCTCTTCATTTGATAAGTAAGGAAATTATTTCTATTACTCAATTAAGAGATGGTAATCTTCTCTTATTAGTAAAAGACGAATCGACAGCAAAGAAATTTTTATCAGCTAAGGAACTCGCAGGTTTATGCTCAATTACATGCCGTCTTCATGAACACTTAAACTACACCAAAGGTACAATATTTGCTCCATACCTGACAAAAATTCCAGAGAAAGAAATAATTGATGAATTAAAATCGCAAGGAGTAGTAGATGTTTATAAATACGTACGTGCAATTGAAGAACAAAAATCATTTACTGGTGCTCTCTTATTAACATTTGATTTATATCATACCCCAGAGACAATTGACGTCTCTTGGTATAAAGTAAAAGTACGTGAGTATATTCCAAACCCCATGAGATGTAAAAATTGCCAATTACTAGGCCACACACTCAAACGCTGTAAAAATTCCCCTGCTTGCGTTAATTGTAGTCTTCCCCCTCACTCCCCTGACATTTGTACTCGAACATACTGTGCAAACTGCTCTGAAGATCACCCCGCTTCCTCCAAT
This sequence comes from Pollenia angustigena, assembly GCA_930367215.1. Classification (NCBI taxonomy): domain Eukaryota; kingdom Metazoa; phylum Arthropoda; class Insecta; order Diptera; family Polleniidae; genus Pollenia; species Pollenia angustigena. The sequence goes on along the minus strand of OV884057.1, from coordinate 176,979,313 downwards.
AAATGTAAAAAATTTATTCAACAAAGAGAAATCTTAAAAATTAAAACCAAAAGGAAATGTTCTATGCGCGAAGCTATAACAATTCACAAAGAACAAATACAAACCATTAACTCTCCCTCATCCTTTTCAGCTATAGCTGCCAATAAAAATTTAGAGACCACAATCCCTAATACTCAAAACACTAAAAATATTACTTCAGACTCTCTCTTAGCTCAGCAATGCAATAATCACTCTTCTGTACCTAAATTAGTAAACCCTACAATACCAACAACATTAACACCAACTAGCACCAACACTTCAAATATTAAAAAAATTATAACTGAAACACTCTCTACAGCTAAAACAGCTAAAAATCCCACTGCAGAAATTAAACCTGCACCATCAACATCTAAACAACTTACATCATCAATATCCAGTATCCCAAAACCAAAATTATATACGTCAGAAACTCTTTCAACATTACAATCCAACATGAATAGAAACACCATTTCCAATACGAATAGGGTTACGTTAAATAACCCAAATATCTCTCAAACAGTAAGCGAACCTAAACAAACAATAACAAACACTCGAAAATTTGCATATGGCCTTACAGCCAAAAATAACCTCCCTGACTCCGCTCAGGAATCTTGCAATCTCTCTGAAAGTAGTTCAAACTCAGACACTACTGTAAAAGACATTGAGTTCATGACTACTGAGGACGAATTCTCTGACAGCTAAGTTAGAGATATAAGTCCTTTAAAATAATTAAGAATAAATAAAATCATACATACCTACATAAGAACAAATAATACAACACTTCTCTACTATATTTTTAAATGGTAATTAGTATTATACAGTGGAATATACGGGGTTATATTAACAACTTCACCCATCTACAACTTCTTATTGCAGACAAAAATCCGGATATTATTTGTTTACAAGAAACAAAATGCAAACATAATCTTACCCCAATCACTCCCAGGTCATACGTTGGTTATTTCTTTAATCCCAATTTAACCTCTAAACAGGGATCGGCTATTCTCATTAAAAAAAATATTCCCCATAATTTATTAAATACCAGCCTCTCCAAGAATATAGTTGGCTTAATGGTTAAAACAACAATTACTTTTTCACTTTTCTCCATATATTCTCCTCCACAAGATCCGTTACCCACACATGAGCTAAATGACATAGTACAGCATTCAAATGTTCCAATAATTTTGACCGGAGATTTTAATGCGTGGAACTCTTTATGGGGTTCACCAAATTCCAATAACAAGAGATTAATAATCGAGAATTTTATGATTAATTCTGATCTTTCTGTACTTAATGATGGTTCACCTACACATTTTAGCTCGCGAAATACCTTCTCACATATTGATCTAACTATTGCATCGATTCCTTTAATCGCTATTTCCGAATGGCATGTTATAAAAGATCTGTATAATAGTGATCATTACCCAATTTTGACGCAACTATTAACTGACAACCGTAACCCCCAACCAAAACTTTCAAAGTACAATACAAATAAAGCTAATTGGGCTGCTTTCCGAAACAATATATGCCACTTTAGTGATGGCATTTGTATATCGGACAATGTTAATAGGGAAGCCGCATTAATAAGAAAAATAGTCAAACTTTCGGCCAATAATACTATTCCACTCTCCTCAAAAAAATATAAATCTAAAACGGTACCCTGGTGGTCTCGAGAATTACAATTACTAAGAGATGAAAAACAAAAAGCTTGGAGGGATTTCCGACGTAACATGTCCACAGATAATCTCTTGCGATATAAGAGAAGCAATGCAATTTTTAACCGTGCCAAAAAAGTAGCTAAGCTTAAATCATTTCAAGAATTTACGAACAACATAAATCCTAGAACGCCATCTAGTCTTCTTTGGCAAAATATTCGAAAAATAACGGGACATTACATTCCACAATCTATCACTATTATTACAACCGATTCTAACAATTTAACCGACCACTGGGAAATTTCCGAGGCATTCGCCAAGCATTGGTCTAATAATTCAAAAGATTCGAACTTTTCAAATAATTTTCAATTAAATAAATCTCAAACTCTAACATCACTAACAGCGTCCGCTGGCGATGCTAAAGCTTATGTTATAGAAGCCCCATTTAAAATCCAAGAACTTTTACACAGCCTAAAAACATCAAGGGGTAAAACCCCAGGTTTAGATAAAATAACATATCCTATGTTAAACAATGTTCCAGATTCATTCAAAAATCGTATTCTATTGTTATTTAATAACATATTTTCTTCAGGTACAATACCTCAATTTTTCAAAACAGCCACAGTAATTGCAATACACAAGGGCAACAAACCTATGGAAAATTTTGACTCATACCGCCCTATTTCTCTCCTACCATGCTTAACTAAACTTCTAGAAAAAATAGTTTCTAGAAGATTATTATGGTATATCAAAAAACATAGATTAATATCACAAAACCAATCCGGTTTTCAATCAGGTCTCAGCACAATAGACGCACTTTTATATTTAGACCATATTGTCTGTAAAAATCGATCAACAAAACGGCATACTTCCATCCTATCAATAGATTTTATTAAAGCATTTGACAAAATTGGGGTACATATAGTACTCCAGAAATTATCAAGTTGGAAAATTGGACCTAAAATGTTCAATTTTGTTAAATCATTCCTTTCTAATAGAAAATTCAATGTCCGAGTAAATAATACCTATTCTAATGTATACCCACTGCATAATGGAATCCCACAGGGATCCCCCTTATCAGTAACATTATTCATAATTGCGTTTGACGATTTAAGTCGTATGTTAAATAATAATAAGAAAGTTGATCACTGTATTTATGCAGATGATCTCTACATTTTAGCGAAGGAACAAGATAACAACAAAATTGAACAAGATTTCAAAGAAACCTTAGAATTAATTGATAATTGGTCCATGAACTCTGGTGCTGATATGTCGCTTGAAAAAACAACACATCTGCATATTTGTAGAAAACTAAACTGTAGTAATATTAACGTTAGCTTTAAGAATACAATTATACAAAATATAAATAACTGTAAAGTATTAGGACTTAATTTTGATACTAAATATAATTTTAAGAATCACTGTAATTACTTAAAGAGAGATCTGACAAATAGACTAAACATCATAAAATATTTATCGTTCTCCAAGAGCCTCATGCACACCAACAGCCTACTAAGATTAGTAAAATCGATAATACTATCGAAAATCGATTACGGTCTGGTCATCTATAATAAAGCTTCCAAAACTACATTCAGACCACTCGAAACCATAATGAATTCTGCATTACGAACAAGCCTGAGAGCATTCCGTACAACCCCAATTAAAAACATTCTAGCCGAGAGTGGTTTTGATCCTCTTCGCATTCGCGCCAATAAACAAAAATTCTGCTTACTTCACAAAACATGCTGCCATAAATCGTCTCTATTATATAAACATATCAGCCTGCTTAAAAAAAGGAAAACTGAACAGAAGTATGCATCAACCCTATCAAATCTATTCAAAATTGCTAATAAATACGAAATCAAATATACTGTGCCTTTGGAGCACAACCCACCTTGGACGTTAGATTCAACAAATTTTTTAAAAAATCTTCAAATATATAATAAAAACAATTACCCAGCTATTATTTTTAAATCATTGTTCTCTGAAATCTATAATACATTCAAATCAGATAATTGGCACTTTTTCTTTACTGACGGGTCAAGAACTGCTAACCATGTAGGTTTTGCAATCACTGATGATGCCGGGCATACGCAGAAAAAAGGCTTATTACCACAAGAAGCAACTATATTCGAAGCCGAAGCGGTGGCAATAATCGAAGCTATAAAATTATGTGAAAAATCTAACTTTAAACACATCATATGCACAGACAGCCAGTCAGTTTTTCAAGCAGCTTTAAATTCCTCAAACAAAAACGACATAATTGTTTCTCTTCAACAATATCTGTTAAAAATTAAGAACAAAGTCAAGTTACTATGGGTTCCTAGCCATATTGGTATCACAGGAAATGAGGCAGCTGACATAGCTGCGAAAAATGTCTGTCGTGAACCCACCTACATTTTTAAACCTAATTCCAAACACTTTTTAGCCAGAATTCCAACTTCAAAATTAAACACATCTATTAATCGGAAGTGGTATAATTACGAGCATCCTTATAAATCTATTAACCCTAATAAAAAACCCATACATCTCCCAACGTCAACTAATTGCCAGAAAAATAAATGCTTTGTTAGACTACGGTTATCTCACACAAAGCTTACTCATGAATACCTGATAAATAGACGCCCCCAACCTGAATGCTCATACTGTATTAATTCACCTTTAACGATTTCACATATATTGAGCGACTGCCCTGCCCTTGCTGAACTTCGCAGTACCATCTCTAATTCACCAAATATGATAAATATGCTAAAAACTCCATCCGAAAATAACATCAACATAGTCTTCAATTTTTTGCAAAATCTCTCTTTACACAATAAAATTTAATAATGCAAACTTTATATATGTATCTTCTACGTTAATACATAGAACCTACTTATTAGTACCTAAGAGCCGATAGCCGTTAGTCGCTAGTGCTTTACAATTAAGATTTATTGTAATTCAATTATAATAAATGTGTTAATAAATAAATAAATAAAAATAATAATATATATTTTTGTTGTTTGGCCAATGTAATTATTCATTAAATTAGATTTTTATTTTAGCTAATACGGCCTAAAGTTTTTTTATGTAATTAAAAATGCATTTAATCCATATTTTCCCAACGTTTCGTGAATGTTATGTTCACTTTATCAAGGGATTCGTAATAAGAAAATCAATTTTTATTACATTGAACAATAATTTGTTGTAGACAAGCATGAAAAACATTAAACATGAAAAATTAAATTAAACACAAACTTAAAAATTATATCACAGGTTTTTTGATATTGCAACACAGTAACTGGCACTAATAATAATATTCGTCTGGTTTTCCTGATTTTTAAATGCTGAGGATTTTTTAATTTTTTTTAGAAAATACTCAAGAAAACTTTTATTCAAATAATTTTTATTTGAATCGGCATATTAAGCAAATCAAGATTCAAAAGTTTCTTAATTCATATTAAGTTGTCTTAAGTAGCTAATGCTACACATTTTATGTTTTTATTTTTAAAAAGCAACAGTTCTCATTTAGCTTTTATTGACCCAGTAAAAACTTCGTCAACAAAATAATGTGTTGCGTAATCAGAAAAACATAAAAGCACTACTTACAAACCTACTGAAAGAACCAATGAATTTTACAAGGGATGTCCCAAAATGAATGCATTCAAAAGTAAGTCATTATTTTTTAACTTAAATACATCCAGAAAAAAGTAGTTATAGAAGTTGTTATATATGTAGGTAAAGAAGAAAGCTACTAAATAATGAGTTAAAAAAGCTATTCATTTTAAACAAGTAAGAAAGTATAGTCGGTCAAGCCACAGTATTAAAAAACACATCATGCTTATATGTCCATATAAATATGGATTTATCTATGTTTATAAAACTCATTAAAATCCGGTTAAAAGTTTGTGAGGGGCAGAAATTGCCCCCTACCTCCCCTTGTGGTCCTTTTTTTGAAAAACTATAGGTTATGTGTCCCTATAGATATGGATCTATCTATGTTTTAAATTTCATTAAAATCGGTTTGAGAGGCAGAAATTGGCCCTATCTCCCCTCGTGGTCCTATTTTTTTTAAAAAATACATCCCTTTTGTGTCCATGAAGATATGGTTCTATGTATGTTTTAAATTTCATTAAAATCGGTTTGATAGTTTCTGAGAGGAAGCAATTTCCCCGTATCTTCCCTCGTGGTCCTACGATTTGGTCCATTTTCAATGGGCTTGGTCCTTGTGTCAATAAGAATCTATGTCCCAAATTTTATCAAATTATCTCCAAAATTGCGACCTGTACTTTGCGCACAAAGTTACATGGACATCCAGCCAGCCAGCCTGCCAGCCAGCCAGCCAGCCGGACGGACATCGTTAGTTCGACTCAGAAAGTGATTCTGAGTCGATCTTTATACTTTAAGGTGGGTCTAGGACCAATATTTTAAGGCGTTACACACATCAGCACAAATGCATAATACCCTCTCCACTATTGTGGTATAAAAAGTAAGCGAATTTTTCTTTTTAGTGCAGTTAAGTAATTTAGAAATAACGGCGCAATGTATCAATTTTTGTCGTATTTCATGTGCATATGTGAACGGCCAACCTTTTCTAAAATGCGACAATCTGTGCCGAAATTGGGTCAGCACAATTTGGACAATCAAAATAAGCCTTGTTGCGCCGATAATGTGAACACTCTTTTGCACAATGCAAAGCCAGTAAATTGTTAAATATGTAACGATTTTTATCGGCCACTTGTGCGCCGATCGTAGTCGACAATCAGCACCGATACAAAGGATGGAAAAACGAAATTTTGAAACTCACCAACTGGCCACTAAAAATTTTTTCTTTTTGTTCACAATCGGAGCAACAATTTCGTTTTTCCTTCTATCTTTTTTCTTCCCAAAGTATTTCATATATTTTCCTTTCATTTTAAGAACAAAAATGTAACTTAAATTGTTTTAAAAATGTAACTACACGCAAAGAAAAAACATGGTTGGGGTAAACATATTCTAAGAGCAACATATCATGATAAGAATTATGATTGTAGTCACCATATTAAGATTATTATTGAATCATTTTATGACTAAATATACTCGTAATATGTCATCATAATATTTTTCCCTTAATCATATTATTATTCTGTTAATCATACTAAGTTAAGAAGTAATCAAATTATTGTCATGTTAATCATAATAAGCTAAGAAATTAATCATATTATCATCATGTTAATCATAATAAATTTAGAAGCAATCATATTATGATACAGCACCTTTCATAGCTGTCATAAAAATACAAAATAAATTAAAATATTTTTGCATCGATTTTTCATTTTGTGGCTTTTTAAAATTTTTCTTGATGTTAATCAAATAGCGGAGTTCAATATAAGGCTTGCAAAAGAGCAAATGAAAAATCTGTGGTTTTCATGGGCAACCGCGTGTGTCCATTTTTTCGATTTTAAGATGTTGATGAAATATCGTAGCACTTTTATAAAATATAACGAAATCTCTGTGTGTTTTGTTGTTGGATTTTACAAAAAAAAAACTATGATATTTTGTATTTGCACTATTACATTACTAATACTTGAATGAACTCCGCTAATATTTTAATTTTTTAATTTCTTTGAACTTATTTTTTTATGGAATTTTATCTTTTAATTGTTTAACCGCTCACAAATAAAAAAAACGACACAACTGCTTCAATATTATTTTACAAATGGCGCTATCATAATATGATTAGAGTAAAAATAGTTTGATTGCATCTTTAACATAATATGATAAATGTATAGAAAGTTATCATGTTATGGCTATTAAATATCATGATATGGTTGTGAGAAATATAATATGTTTAGAAAGTTATCATAATTAAGTTGTTAGAAAAATAATTATTTTTCGGTCAACAATACTCAAATTCATATTTGCGATAAACATTGGTACGTTTACAGTTACTATAATATTCTTGATATTAAATAAAAATAACAATTATTTGTGTACGACAACAATATATTGTTACATTAAACATAGTATTGTTGCCGTAACCATGCCCAACCATATTTTTTCTCTGCGTGTACAGTTGAGTCTACTTTAACTTCAGCAACTATTTGTATGAAATTGTTTCTGGCGTTTAAAATAATTTTATTTAGTTTTGAATGAAAATTTTAACATAATATTGCAAAAAATAATAATACTAAATGCATAATATTGTTGTGGCTAAAATTTACAAACTGTTTCTTAATGCAAAATGTGTGTGGTTGCAAAATAAGTTGTTGCTCTATTATGAACACCAAGTAAAAATGGTTTTTTGATTGTGAACGAAGCTTAAATGTAGCACAAATGCATTTGTTTTATTTATTATTCATATATAATAAAACAGTAAATAGAACATTTGTACTGTTGAGCAAAAGAAAACAAGTCGCTTTTACCAAAACTTTGCAGTTGTACCGATATTGCCATCCCTGGTTTCTTAAACAACAATTATAAAAAGCTGTGCACGCTGTACAGTAAGTTTTAATAAAATTCAATGAATTTTTTATAATTATTAGTAATAGTATATATATAGTTGTGAATCATTTCCTTTTTTCTTTCTTTAGTCCTATCTTCATCCATACATGATCTAAACACTAAATCCCCTATCATATTAGAGTTACGACAAAATTGCATTTATATATGTATATTCCAGAGCACCGTGTAAAATGCATCTAATTTGCAAAAATCTAAATTATTTACATACAAAGATGATGTACTTGGCATAAGAAAAAATTTGATACCCATATTGCCCTATTTAACACGAAGGGCTACCGCCCCATTGCATTTTTGTCAAAACGTGAACTAGCACGAATTTCAAAAAAATCTGTGACACGTATTTAATTAAATCGACTAAAGATTAAAATATGTTAATTTCGCATTTTTATTACAAACAACCCCGAACAAAAAGTACAAAAACCGTTCTTTTTTATAGAATATCCTTACAAAAAGGACATGGGTAATCTTCCTTGGACAAATTGTGCATACAGTTGGAAGCGTCTTAAAAACCCTTTCTTATGATTTCCATATTGTATATGTTGGTAAGGAAACAGATCCTCAAATTAACAAAACATGCAAAAATATATCCTTTTTCAAAATGGTCCAGCTCACGAGAGGTCAGAGCTGGATCCGAAATATTTCAGTCAAAGGTTAATTTTTAGCAGGGTACATCGAGCACATAGAGAATTTATATAATATTCTTTGAATTCTCTGGAGTTGCAATTTTTATGTTCAACATTTTGAATCAAAGAACTTGCGACCCGAATTTGTTCTATTTCGCTCTTTCTCTCTTAGTTTTCGAAACAACGTCGTTTTAAACTTCTTATTTTCTCTGTTTTATCTGGGAGTTATCTTGTTTTTCAAAAAATGCATGGAGTTATCAAGTTTTTACATAAAAATTGGTATTTTTCTGATATTTGTTTTTCAAATTACTTTAAAATGAGACACTATATCAAAATTTCAAACTGACAGAGTGATAGTAAATGAAAAATGCTTTCTATTTTTGGTGTTATCTCAGTTTACGAAAAAAGTGGAGTTAACTAGTTTTTCCATACGGCCACAGATTTGTACTGTTGAGCAAAAGAAAACAAGTCGCTTTTACCAAAACTTTGCAGTTGTACCGATATTGCCATCCCTGGTTTCTTAAACAACAATTATAAAAAGCTGTGCATGTACAGTAAGTTTTAATAAAATTCAATGAATTTTTTATAATTATCTATAAGTAAAATATGTATACTATTTAAAATTCAATTTAATCCATTTCGAAAGTAAAACTCTGTCTGCCATCAAGCAAATAGCAAAAAAAATGATTTTATTTGCCAAAATAGCACGATAGTGTCACAGCATTGTACCGATTATTGTCGCAGTTGAGTTTTGGCCGATATGAACCGAAAAAAATTGTAGCAATGTGGGACGATAATGGGACCACCCAAGAATCAATTGTGCAATGTTTTTAAATGTGCGCCGATAAAGCACGACAAAAATCGTCACAGATTGTGCTATTTGAGCAAGTGCAAGTGTCTCCAAGTCACCAGTTTTGTCGGCTTTTTTTGTGACATTGTCAACAAAATGTCTACATTACATTTGCCAATATATTTTCCTTTAATACGAAAATTTTTTTATCAATAACAACTGAGAAGTATTATTCCTATAAAAGTTGAAGAAATAATAAAAAAAGATTGTTATGAATACGTAGTTGTACCAAAAGTGAAGACTAGATTTACAAAAATGTACAAGTGATTCCCTGGTTCCAATGTCCCCATATGTTCCTAAAAGAACTACCTAGTCAATAGTACCAACGTCAGTAGTAGATTTCCAATGACACGCACATGTTAAATGTCTATAGTAAATAGCATTGTCTGGGGCATAATAAGTCACTAGTATTGGTGATTGCGTCAATAGTGAATCAGTACAGATTCACTGGGGACATTTCCTGCAGGGATTGTAAGTCACATTATCGGACGACCATCGAACGCTGGTTGGTTTCTAACAAAGTCTACGCGCCCTCAGTCTCAATTGATAGTTGCTCCCCAAAAGTTTCGGTAACATGCTCAGAAAGTTCCGCTATTTTCTTCTTCACTAAGAAAAATTATTCCCGATGCAGACATCAATGGCGTTCGCTAGAAAAAAAGCAATTAAAAAGATAAGCTAATCAAATTTGCCACATGATGTGATAATATTGATGGCAATAATTTTTTGGAATATTGAAATCTTTTTACCACGGTACAGATCGCATTTGGTATTAAAGTTTGTTTTTTTTTTGTATCCAAGGAACTGATTCCATTGAAATTAATCCATTATTTAACCTTATCCCCTAGGTTTTGGTCAAAATAATTCGATAAACATGTTCGAAGCTTAACTAATTTCTAAAGGAAATGTATAAACTTAAAATTTTTCACAAAATATCATTGACCTTTGTAAATAGTTCTTGCATAAGACTTGTTCTCGAACCGAGACAAAATTCGCGAAAAACTTTTATTAAAACATTACCCATTTCATATTTAAAAGTTAAGGTCTAAAAGTTGCTTTTCCGAAAATTAAATTAATATATTTTTTTTAAGTTTATTTTTTTCCAACAACCTGTTTCTTTATAAATTTTAAAAGAAAAAACACATAAGGCAACTAAAACATTCCTTTAATAGTTTCCTATATTTTTATGCCATTCAAAACAAACAAACATGTTGTTTTTGCGGTTGTGACCTTAACGGCACAAATTCTATATGTCATTATACCAAAGAGACATCAATTCATTCGAACTTAACTCTAGGGATGCCTTAAAGCTTCTAGGTTAAATAGCAGTTTAGAATTACACTTTGTAACTGTCATATTGGTTTCATCAACAACAGATGAACAGATGAAAACACCACAAGTATTTCAATCTGTTTGTAAATGTACGAAGTGTATGTACACTGAGTAAAAAGCTAAAAAAAAACCCTTATCATATATTTTTTAGAGAAAACATTATTTTTTGTGTATCGTAAAGTTTTTTAAGCAGCTTCAACTCAGCTGTTAAGCGAGTCCTGCAGTTAAATATGAACAAAATTGTTTGTCTCTGTACTTTACTATTTTTCTCTTTGTTTAATTGTAAACAAGGCTTACGAAATAATAAGAAGTTTGTTCAAACGACCCCAAATTTCCACTATCCTGCGACATATTTGAACTGGAAAATACTGCAATGACCAATTCACTTTTTTTATTCGGGTGATCGCCGCCAGCCTCAATACTTGAAACGCGAAATTAAACTATACTATTGGTAGAGCAAATCTGCCAAAGGGCTTGAGAAGTTAGCTCGGGTTTTCGAAATTTCAGCCCTTGAAGTTTTGGAATTTTTTGAATGGCGATTCTCTTCTTAGAATATATAAACCCTCTAACTCCCGTTTTAAAGGGGTCATTTTTGTCCTATATTCCACTCTTTTTAACAGAAAATTTCCGAATTAGTTATAGAGCAACACTAATTGCATCGAGAGATAAAGTGTTTAAAGTACAAGTGACCTTTATTGATGTACAACTTGATGCATTCAGTTATTTCTGCAAGTTTTATCACTTGAAATGCGGCACACAAAAATTAAACAAACAGTTATAATTTGGCAGCCCACGCGAAGCTGTATGCGTGCAATTCCCTTGTAGTATTTTTAGACGAACATAAAATTGGTTGAATTTATATCGTGCCAGAGACTCTGGCTCCTGCAGACAAGCGTAGAGCTTCGCGGAATTAGCTTAGGGAAATAAAAAAAAACCCTGTCTTATGTTCAATATCTCAATCCGTTTTCAGAAGTCTGCACTGATAGAAAATGCGTCATAACGCTGATGTATTTTGACATCAGTACTATGACAAGTGTCTTCGTTTTTGACCCCATGACACTTTTCATCATGGTGATGCCAATCTTAACATCACTTGGCCAAAGTGTCATCAGGGTAAAAATGAAATTATGTCATCAATGGGATGACACATCGGCATCACAGAAATGACGAACATGTCCTCAGTGCGATGACACATTAACATTGGAGAAAGGACACATTAGCATCAATTTAATGACAGTTTGTCATTTAGTCAAAGTGAGAGAATGTTATGATTTACTTACCCGTTACATATGTTTGTTTCATGTTTGTTGAATTACGACCTTTGTTTACAGCAGAACTCTAAATAATAAGACACCAGCACCATGCCCCATATGGTTTTCGTAATCATTCTACTTTAAAAATTTGATGTATTTAACAAAATAATTTAAAAAAATAGAATAGAGGAATTTTTGCTTCTTATAATACATTGTTATCAATTGATGTCACTATAGTCATTTGTAGTAACACTGATGTCACAATTTTGATGTTAGGGCATCATGAGGGATATATGTATTTTGATTGTTGAATTTAAAGGTGGTGAAAACCGAATGAATAAGCTCCAAATTCTTATAAATTGGATCATTCGTCTTCAAAAACATCCTATTGTTCAGCTTGTAATTCCTCACTTTAATCGCATGAAAGGAATTTTTAAAAAAATGCCGAAACCAGTCGCTACAAACAAAATAAAATATTATCAAAAAGTAATTTCAATTTTTGGGAATACAAAATTTTAATTTCAAAAGGTTTTGCTATGCGTGAAATGCGCATAGGAATAGCTTATCCCTTCAACAATAAATTTCAAGTGTTTTTATCAATAATAAAAACTGGGAATTAAGCACGAATAGCAAAATCTTTTGAAAATAAAATATTTGTTTTTTTTACTATACATTTTTATTTGGGGATTTTTTATTATTTTTAAAAAAATTTTAAATATGGCCAGAAAAAAAATACAAAAAAATATTAACTTTTTAAGGTTTGTTTTTAATTTGGGGATTTTTGGGGATTTATTTTTTTATTTTTTGGGGACAAGATAAAAAGAAGCTGGCAGCCCTGAGAATAAACTACATATTCAGTTTAAAAGATGAATTTAAATTTTTATTATTCGTGGTTATTCCAAAATACGCGTCGAAGAAGTGAACATTTACATAAAAACAAAAACAAAACAAAACCAAATTGGCAAAAATTGTTTTTGTTTATCATACAAAATAAACAGTTTTTAAAAGAGAAAGACACGCGTTAATTTTATTTTAGAAGTGTATAGTTAACAAAAACAATTTTCGTCACTTTGGTTTGGTTATGTTTTTGGTTTCATGTAAATGTTCACTTCTTCGACGCGTATTTTGGAATAACAACGATTATTTCTCTCAGTGCAATCAGTGCAACTTACCACAACGGCTTGCCATTTTGAACAATATTTACAGCATACAATGTTAAGAAGGAAGAAAATCACAAAAAATCCAAAAAAAAAAAAAATTAATAAAAAAAAAATCAACGTGCAACGTGCCTTCGCTCAAATACCTAAATGGTAGAACAGCGAGAGAGCGAATTTTCTACGATTTCTTTTCCTTCGCTGATTTGCAAATGCTGATAAAAAAAAATTGTTACTTGTCAAAGTGCATGTCTTTAAAGTTGTCAATAAGATGTTAGATACTTTTGTTATTGTTGTTGCTGTTCTAAAAAAAACATGCTATTTGTTGTTGCTATTATAGTTTTTCTTCAACTGATAATAATGATCATGATCATCACTTTTTTCCATCAGGATTGTTCTCGACTACAGCAACAACAAACCAAACATCATCTCCAATTGATGGGCGGTTTTATATAAAAAATGACATATCGATTGTTGTTCCTTTCTTCAACTTCTTGATGCAAAAATAACATGTGAAATCTTAGAAAGACGAAGAAAACAACTGAAAGAAATAAGAAAGACTTACTTGACTGACTGATAGACAACATAGACAAGTTGTTTGCAACTTTGGTAAAAATGTAAGTATGCAAAATAGGAAAAAAAAGATTGCTGGCCCTTTTGCTAGAGCTAAATCTATAAACACGGCTTTTCCCCCTTCTTCTTCTTCTTCATCATCATACGACTGATCACGTCAAATCTGCGGTAATGTCATGTTGTGTTAGGAAGAAAAAAAATTTACTTAGAGAAAAGTTTTAAAACACTAAAGCCAAGTTAGCTGGTGATTTTCTATTGAAACTGTTAATTGTGGTTTTTAACAAGACAATATCAGATTACAACTGATTTAACTAAAATAACTAACAATACATACTTTGAGTATGTAGTACAACATTGCACTGGATAAGAGCAACAACAGCAACATCATGTTGGAACAACAACACAAAATGACTTGTATTATCTGTAATTATTTGCAATGTGGAAAAAGTTTTTTCTACAATATTTTTTTTTGCATTTTTTTTGCCTGTATTCTGTGTTTTGTGCTCAAGAGAAAAGTTGGTAAAGAAAGTTGAATATTAAATTTCCTGGTTAGGTAATTAACCCTGTTAATAAATAAAAAAGTATTTATAGTAAGTAGCTAAAGTTTTTTTTTTTTTAAGTTTCAGCTTGAATAGTTTTCATTATTTCAATTATAAGGTGCATAGATTGAAGATACTAAGTGCTTATTAATAGTTATTTCTAGGATGTTTTCGTATTCTAAAACTTTAATACTAGAAGAGTAAATAACACAAACTAGAGTGCTTTAAAATTTTTGCTACTTTTACCAAAACTTTGAGGCATTGCACTTTCATGGAATATAATTGGGGACGATATTACAAATTTTTTAAGAGCCTTTAATATGATAAATCGCTAAAGATTTCAGCTGGTCATATTATAATTTTAAATTGGAAGAGCCAGTGTGACTCTTAGTTTCTTGTTGGCTTATTTATATTTGAGATCACCTCTACGCTTTATGGGCTGATTGGCTTCAAAATCAACGAATGATCCATGTTCATTTTGTAGATACACCCATAAAGCGTAAAGGCTCAACCATAATATGCATAGTCTTGCTTAACCTACTGTCAAAAATTACCAAAAAGTCTCTCAAATGTAAGATTTCTTTTCCAAAGATTTTAGAAAAGCCAAAAATATTATACAAATAAAACCCTAAAAGCGAATAAGTCTTACTTGTACCAATATCAAAGCTCAAATGCATTTAAGAAAACAAAAACATTTGATTCCGTACGGAATGTACGATAAGATTCGCACCTTGCTTAAGCAAATGACAGTTTCATTAAACTTATCCAAAAGTTTCCTTAAGTTCAATATGTTTTGCCTTATATTATTTACATGTATTCGCTCATTCGCTTAAGCCAACTTAAGCACATTGTGGTTGGGCCTTAAGGGTGATTTTAAAGATATTGTGCTAAAGGCTGACTTTTGCTCTAAAACTTGTTATACTAAGTCTTCACTAGCCATCAACTGCACACAGAACAAAATACCAATGTTAAATTAACATGGCGCAATGTTGGTTTAAAATCATTGTAAATTTCTGCAAAACCATGGTCTTTATTTAAAATTACACTGTGCTCGAAATTGACACTTTTTTAGACAAGGAGGACACATGGCGTTTTAGCATAATTCTGGAATGCGAAATTCCGCAATAAAATTTCCTTTAAGAAAATTAAAACTTTGTTTTTAATATGAGCAGACGTTTTAGAAACATAATTTTTTTTAAAAAATTCATAAAAAATTTCTTTAAGGAAATTTTATTGCGGAATTTCGTCTTTTTTTTAAGTAATTTCAATAAACTAAACCGTTTTTGAGTAAAACAAGAGCAAACCTAAAAAAACCGTGAGCACGATTGGATTCAGCGTACCTGAATTATGCTAAAACGCCACGTGTCCGGCTTGTCTAATTGTCAATTAAAAATACAAATTCCCCGGGAGTTTTTTCCCTTTTCCTATTTTTACAATTGAATTTACATAGGATAAATGGGAGAAGAGAGAACACCCCCGGGGAATTTGTTTTCATTACTTGGCTGATTTATTTTAAATTGAAAATGTTAAATAACATTGTTTGATATTGAATCCACTAAATCTAGTTTAATTTGTTCTGTGTAGGAGCAACAACATCATTAGAAGAAAAAAACTTAAAAAAACATTCATTTTTTTGTTTAAAGTAATTTTTAAAAAGAAGACAAATTCCCGTTTTCTTTTTGTTTAAATTATTAATTTAAATACATAAAAGTTTCGAAGCAAAATTATGGCGAAAACCAGATCGGGCTTATCTGTTGGCGTCTTTTAATTGTTAGTGCTTGTGCAAACATAAGAAAATACAAAAAAGTAAAACATGTTATAAAAGGGAAATATACAGTTATGTTCTCTTTTCTCTGTCTGGTTCCGTGAGGCAAGTGTTTAGAATTATTTTATAATAAATACATATGTTGTCCTTAAGCTTCTTCTCAATGTTATTTAACACTCAACTCAAATGAAACTCACCAAGGCGAATTGACTAGAAGGTGAGGTCAACTCTACAACTACAATGCTTCTGTGGTCGGGTTGTCAAAAATATTGCTAGTAAAAAAAACAGGTTTGTTTACATAAAAAACTAGTTTTTATACAAACTTTGACAAGTCGACCACCGAAAAAAAAAAACACCATATGTTGACTTGACCCCACCTTCTAGTCAATTCGCCTTGGAAACTCAAGTTGTTACAACTTGAAATAACTTTCATTCAACTTGATTTGTAGCGTTATTTAAATACAAATTTTATTTTGCTCTCTTTAACTTTACTGGAATGTTAAATTAACATGAATTAAAGTTAATTTAAAAGAAAAAAATTTTGCTCGTAAGTTATTGTAAAATCATGCTTAATTCACATGAAGAAACTATGAAGCAAAATTGCTACCGAAAAATGTTAAATCAATCTTGCTTTGGATGTTTTACATTGATTTTTTTCTGTGTGTAATGTAAGGAAATGATGTTATGAAAAATTCTCAAGACAGCCCTGCAGGAAATGTCACTACTGAATGTGTATTGATTCACTTTTAACACAGTCACCAGTACTAGTGACTTATTATACCCCAGACAATGTAATTTACTATAGACATTTAACATGTGCGTGCCATTGGAAATCTACTACTGACGTTGGTTCTACTGACTAGGTACTGACAAGGTAGTTCCTTTGGGAACATATGTAGACATTGGAACCAGAGAATCGCTAGTACATTTTAGTAAGAGTGGTCTACACTTTTTGTAAGAATACGAAATCATAACAATCTTTTTATTATTATTTCTTCAAATTTTATAGGAATTGTACTTATCATTTGTTATTGGAAATATCTTTTTCTTATTAAAGCCAAATATAGTGGCAAATGTAATGAAGTGTAGACACTTCGTTGACAATGTCACCAACATAATCGACAAAATTGGTAACTTGGAGACACTTGCACCCAGGTTTCCTTCAGGGAGATTACTGGGAAACGCAGTTAGTGTTAGACTACACCTCACACTAACACAATTTTTTATGTCAAAGAATCATACTTGTTATTACTGGTTTGTTTTTTTAATTCAAAACCTTTTATCTGAAGTTGATTTGAGGTATGCAGTCCACCAGCCAGCCATCCTGGCGGACATCATTATATATGCTCGAAGTGATTGTGTGTTAATCAGGCAATAATATGTTTTGTAGGGCTCAGTTCGTGATTATTCTTATCCAATTTCTTGTCTTATGTTTTTATCACATAACAACTTTTTCTCTTTTTGAATGTAATTTTTATTTATTTCTCTGCGAGATTAATTTAAATGATCGTTATATACACCTACTATACTTTTTAAGACACCTTTACGCATCAAAATTGATTAGACTTGTTGTCTCCTAAAAGTCCTACAAAGCAAACACGACTTTTAATTTCTTAGAAAGATTTTGTATGCATTATTCAATACAGTTTTTAAGACTATTTTCTTTATACAAGACAAGTTAACACCTTGCAAATGTGGACTATTTTATACAATATTTTTTTTTTTGTTTTTGGCAAATTCCCTTTAAATGACATAAAAAAAAACAGAAGTACGACAATAGACCAGAGCGAGAAGATTGCAAATAGGATGGAAAATGTTACAAAATTCCTAGAAATCACAACAAATAATAATGATGATCATGATAATGGAGCACAAAAGATCTTATAGAAATTGTAACAAATCGAGTTAATACCGCACCAAACAATAGAATGAATTGCATGAATTCTAGATGAACAAAAAAAAAAAAAAAAAAAAGTAAAAAACTAAATATAAAACAAATCTGAAGAAAAACTAAAACAATAGAATTACGGTAATTCATTGACAAAAGAATTGCAACATGTTTTCATTCTTACAGATACATGGAAGTGGAACACGATGATACTAACTCAAAGATACTCGTAATACATACTTAAATGTATGTGTTATATACATATGTAGTTTCTTATGTGTTCAATAGAACCCGAATTCGATCGCCTTCATGTTCTTGTTAACACAATATACCGGACGGACATTAGCATGCAACATGTGCAACAGTTTTGGAAATGATGATCATGACAAAGAAAGGTGACATTAAAACAATAAACATCAATATTTAGGGCAGTAGCAAACAATTTTTTGGTAACACAAACACTGCTAACACACTGAAGTAAGTTTGTATGTGTGTGTGTGTGTGTGTTGCTGCAAAATACCTGTCGTCCTTAAGTCTACCACATAGCCAGACAACAAGTCGTCTTTAGGGTTGAAAAAAAGGAAAAATATCAAAAAGGCAAAAATGTCTCTTAAATACAAGTAACTGGCATTTTTTTTAGCCAGAGTTGAAATAAAAATTTGTTCAAGTAAAATTGCAACAGTTTATTGTTCAAATTCGGCGAACGAATTCTTCTTTGGCGGCAAAGCATACAACTTTTATCTATAATAAAAAGAAGTGCCATATTCAACTGTGCCGAATCTTTGATACCCTTTATCGAGAGTAAGAATATTTCAGAAGTGGGATTTATTTGGAAACTATGAGTTATGAACCAATCTAAATAAAAATTGATCTAGCAGTTTGAAATTAATTCCGGTTTTAGGGATATTGAAAATCTGCTTTGCGAGAATTGGCTTTTTTTAAAGGCTTGCGGTAAATTATTAACCGATCTTCACAAAATTTGATCGCGTGTTTTCTAGTCTTAATAAACTATGACATACAAAATGTTTACGCAATTGCTTTATTTGTTATGTCTTAGGCCATATTAAATTGTTTTCTGAGAGTGAACTTTGGTAAATTATGGACCAAACCTTACGAAATTTAGTTTTATTATTTCTAGACATATGAAAAGAGTTAGTACCGAATTAAAGTTAATTCTGTGCAATCCGCATTCAAAAAATATCAATAGCTTAGGGTGGTTGTTCCATATTAGAATTTTTAACTCTCTTCCTGCATACTAATGCCCGTAATTTCTACAAAAAGAAAGCAGGTCATGTTCGTACCTAACAGTTATCTTTACCTATTTCAACGTTTATTTTGCCTACGTGTTTTTAATTTCAGTTTTCCTTTAAAATATGGCAGCTTCTACAACATAGATTTCTATGCACAGCTAGATTTCTTTATGTAAAAATTACGGGCATTAGTCGATTATGCTGGATTTTACTTACAAATTGCTTAGGAGAACTAGAAACATCAAAATGGTTCTTTCCCGTTCAGACCAGTGTTCGAAAAAAAACACTAAATATCGTTTCTTAATGTTCGGTTTGGTAGATTTGTGGAAAACACAAACGCTAATAGTGTTTGTGTAGAAAATCATTAAAAAAATAACGTTTCCCTGTTAGTCATCTTTTGAACACAAAAATATAACTGTTTTTATCAAACCCAACAAAAGATGTGAACACTTAATTCCGTTCGGTTTTTTATTTGAAAATCCACAAACTTCAATGTGTTCGGTTCGGCTCGTTAATGTTCGTCCCTTTTGGCTGGTAATAAAAACCAAACATTTTTTACAAAAACAAAATGCACAAACGAAAAAAAACATTATAGAACATTAAAATATAATGTTTGTCTACAGTATCACTAAAATTGTTGTTTTTTTTAACGAAGAACCGAACATTATATAATGTTCGGTTCTTTCTTGAAAACAGTTACGAACGGTATTAAGGGTTGTGTATGTCTACACAATCACTAAAAAAATAGATATCGTTCTTGGGTGTGGGAGCCGAACGTTAAATAATGTACTGTTTATTTTCGAACACTGGTTGACCCCTTCAGAAGTGAGCATGTATTCAACAGACGGACGGACATGTCCAATTCAGCTTAGAATTACTCAAGTACCCGCAATTTATGTACTTTATGGGATCTTAGATGAAAATTAAAAATGTTTCACACGGCATGACAAACTTAGTACACCCTCATTCACCACTAGTGAGTTATTTTCTTATTTATAAATAAAACAATATTCTTTAATCAAAACTAACCTGAACACTTGTCATTCATTGAAATTTCAAAGAAGTTCCCTTTCTTCTTAATTTTGAAGAAACAAATAATTTTTTTAAATAGAAAAACATGCCGCCTTTTTTTTCTAAAACTAGATTTTTATTTGTTTTTTTTTCATGTTGTGATTTAAACAAAAATTCGTTGTGGCTTTTTAAGAAATTTTTTCGCACAACTTTTTTAAACACTTAACGTCGGGGTTTCTTTAAAGATTTATTCTATATATCTGCTGAAATCAAATCCTTTTTATTTGATCCTTAAATTTCATAATAATGCCAGAGGTTTTTTCTTTGTTTTGAGGTTTTCGATTTTATTGAAAAATATTATTTAAAAACGAAGCAAGAGATTAGTTGTAATCCTGAGCTACTTGTTGATTTTTTATCTGCAAAAAAAAAAAAAAAGAAGTCAGTTGATGGGAAATTGTATGTTTTTAAAAAGATCTGTACAGGTGCAAGTATCGAAAAACAAACACAAGTGAGTTAGTTTATTTAGGAATTATTTATATTTTTTTGATTAGAATCCGCAAATCTATTAAAATAAAAGTTAACTAAAAGAAATGGTTTCTAAAGATGATGGTTATTTATTTTCAATATTTTATTAATTATTTTCAAAAAACCTTTGAGTCGATACTACATAAAATTTATAAGGATTGTTTTTCCGATAGTGGAACCCAAAATTTATCGTCTTTAAATTTTTGGAAAATTTAAAAAAATTTTCCATCAACAATAAATTTCAGTGTTTTTATTAAGAATAAAAATTGGGAATTAAGCACTACAAACAAAATCTTGTAAATTATAAATAATTTAAAAAAACTTTAGGAATTTCCCTTAAGTAAAAGTAAAATCATGGACAGATTTTACAAATCTCAATAGTCTTCTTTCTAGGGCTTAAAAATTTTATGTACGAAATGTCACGATGCACAGAGGGGTGAAATCGCAAACAAAGTATATAAAATTCTACATCAAAATTTCAATGTCATATGTTGTTTACTTGTCAAGCTGCATTGTATTAAAGTTAAGAAATTTTTGAGCTATTGGCGCACAATAGTGTTAATTGAAATTCGGTATATTTCGACGCCTAATATATAGTTTTTCGCAAGTCAAAAGTAATACTTTTACTATGGAATCTTCAACCTCAGGTATTTTAGCGTTGTTCTAAAAATAATTGTGTTAACAAAAGTTGTGTAGAAGTATTTTTAACAAATTTTTTAAAATATGTCTCAATTTTGGCTATTTTCAAAATATTCGTGAATATTTAAATATGAATGGTATTAGTTGGCGTTAGAATGTTAATTTGTTAAGAAACTACAGTTCCTAGACTTTCATATTCAGTAATAACATGTTGCGCGTTTCTGCGCGAATTTTTTTTATTAAATTAATTGTGAAAATAGTCACTCATAGTCATAACATGCCTCCAACCTTGCATAAGTTTTTAATTCATGGCCCAGAAATCATTTCGCACGCGCTATTACCGATCGATGAACTGTCTGAAGAAGCCCAGGAAGCCCGAAACAATGATTTTAAAAACTACAGAGAACATTTTTCTCGCAAATGTAGTCGGGAGGATTGCAATCGAGACATATTAAGATCCAATCCTATCTGGTAAAACAAAATTGC
This sequence comes from Pollenia angustigena, assembly GCA_930367215.1. Taxonomy (NCBI): domain Eukaryota; kingdom Metazoa; phylum Arthropoda; class Insecta; order Diptera; family Polleniidae; genus Pollenia; species Pollenia angustigena. The sequence goes on along the minus strand of OV884057.1, from coordinate 176,957,272 downwards.
CAAAAAAAAAAAATTCCACCAACTTCCAAAATCTTAAGTTTTGACGAACGTGGCACCAGAAGGCACAAATCTTGATACAGATGACGACGGCCATAATTTTTAAAATAGCAGGTCAGTAACACATGTCTTATAATAAATATATACAAGCTATTTATATTTTTGAGCAAAATGCTCACCAGACACATCCGTACACGATCGAATAATTTTAATATCTGCTTTGAGTCCCGAATTTAGTTACATGTATGATACAATAATTCCTCTTTGTTCTACGTAATTATATTAAAAATAAATTGATTACTATGTACAATTTTATTACTTTTTTTTCCAAAAAAAAAAAAAAAAATCGGACTGAGCCAGAGCTATACTTTAAAAGGGGGCGTGACACCTCCCTATCCCACCTTGGATGTAGTTCATACTGTACGATCAACATATATACCAAATCTCATCTTCATACCTCTGATAGTTCATGAGATCCGTTCTAAGTTTCAGGTTATATGGGCGGTGCCACGCCCCTTTATCCAATAATAACCAAGTCTATCCAAGGACTATTACCAGGTCAACAGTACAACATTAGGAAAGTTTCATGTCAATCGGTCTATTACTATGGCTGCTAGAGCGATTTTTAATACGGTGAGTGGCACCGCCCACTTTTCCAAAAGATGTGTAGCCTATATCACTCAGTGATAACTTAGCATTCTAATAGTGAAAGAATTTTTAAAATAGGATAAGTAGTTTAATTAATCTCCATTTTTTGCGATTTCACCCCTGTGTACGACGCCAATCTAGCCGGACATTACTTTTTGTTTTAGCTTATATTGCTTCTTAAAAGTTATTGAGTGCCCCTAGATCGATGAAACTTGGCAGAAATATGTGATATTGTTATGGGCAGGTAAACCTCAAAAATAAATAAAATCGGACCAAGGAGGAAAAGGTTCCCCCTAGAAGAACTAATCCAACCTCTGAAAAATGCAATTTTTTTTTAAAGTTTTCCCATACTTTTGTTTGGCAAATGCAACTTTTAACGTCGGCAAAAGTTAAAAAACCTAAAATTAGACCCATGAGATCGTAAAATTACACTTTTCGCCCCCGCCCCCTTTTGAGGGCGGTTACATAAAATAATATTTAAAAAAAAATTTAAATATTAAAAGAAATAGATTACTAACGCCTTAATACTATAAAAATTAAATTTTTGAACTTTTATGGGTAGGGGGAGGTATACCTCCAAACCCCCCCCACCCCCGGAACGACCCTGTAAAAATTTTTTTTTTGTTAATTTCCAAAACATATTAATTTTTAAGATTTTATGTATTTTATAGTATTTAATTTATCTAAAAATAATTAATATATTCGTAATTATAACTTATTTATAATAGTAACAGCAAATTTTATTTAAAATAACTTCTCTTTTGACTAAGATGATGATGAGGGCCATGGATCTTCTTCGTCTGCTTCTTCAAAATCCTCTTCTGAATCTGAATTCTCTTCAGAGCCAAGTACAGTTGGAAGCATTAAAGAAATTGCTTCTTTCATAAAGGGTAATGACTTTTTTTTTGGAGTTGGTCTTATACTAGTTATCAGTGGGTCAGAACTGAGCAAAAGTCTATTTATAATATATCTTTGTTACACTGAACCTTCGAAAACTTTCTAGCAAAATTATGCCTGTAAAGCCGAAAATGTTTATTTCGTTCCTCAGACGCTTCTTCTGATAATAGCCCGATAGGCAACAATGCCTCACTCATTACAGTTGCGCCATGTATTATACACTTTTTCCATTTTATTCTCAAAGCTTCAAAATGGTTCTGATAACAATTTTATGCTATAACCACAATATATATTAAAAAAAACTAAAAACTAAAGCCCAGATTTTATTTTTTATTGTATATTATTTTTGTTGTTAATGATTTTAAAAGTTATGCAAAACAGGTACATTTATTTTGCTCCATAAAATAACGTCATTTAGCGGCCGCACAGGTGGTTAAAACCCGTTACTTACTGTTTCGCACATCCCTTTTTTTACACAGGTAATATTAGTCTTAGATGTAATAATTTAAATAAAAAACATCTACGTACAACCAAAACATTTTATGACTGACGAAAAAGTTTCTATCATATGTACCTATGCAAGATGAGCAAAACCAGAAAAAGGTAAAATATTCAAAAAATCATAAAAAAAGATGGCGCAACAATGCGCAACGTTTTTTTTTTTTTAAATTTAAAAGTAGAGATTTCAAATTTAATCGTGATATATAACATTTTTAAGAACTCAGAGGGCTTCACCTTCAAAAACCTTTAAAATTTTTTTTTTTACAAAAAAGTGAACAAAAAATCGATTTTTTTAATTTCGAACTAATTTTTTTATCATAAAAACTTCTAATAAAATTTTTCTAAAAATTTTCATAATTAGCTGTTTATATCGTCTTTCACAGAAAAAAAAAATTCAATGTAAAATCTTTATTCGTTTATCTACAAAAAATTATATTGTAAACCTCCCAAAACCGTAAAAAGTCAATGAACACGCATGCAGTTTAATAAACTTTCCTGGTTTAAACAGTGTCCCAAAACCACAAATCTCAAGAAAAAAAGACTTGAAAATTCACTATACGATGCAGAACTTTGTTGTCTGTCGAGCTGCGTACTTAAATTTTTCCATTTCTTAAATTTAATTTTTTAATGTCCGGCTAGATTGGCAAAAAACCCCTATGTGCGACGCTGCGAAATATGGCCATAAAAAATAAATAACAATTGGTCTCAAATTTTGGGGCTCTTTTTCGTAATGCAAAATGACCCCATTTTTTTTAATGAAAAATTACCCCTTTCACCTCCATTTTTTTTTTAAATTTTTCTTTTTACCCATTAACAACTGCAATTCGAGTCGAAAGGAACCCAACCAATTGTAGGGGCATGTAAGGAAAGATAAACTGGAGTTTTGTTTAAGCTTTGATAATGTTTTGTTTTATTTGTATAATATTTTTTTAGCTTTTTTAAAATCTTTGGAAAAAGGTTTTCTGATGATCTGGCCTAAGCAACCAGTGAAATGCGCATAGAAACTAGCTTTCCCTCAACAATAAATTTCAGTGAATTTATAAAAAACAAAAATTGGGAATTAAGCACGTCGTAGAGAAATCTTATTATTTATTTTAATGAATTTTTAGCCAAAAAAAGTTAAACATACACAAATACAAAGAAATTTATAATAGTGGTATTCACACCGAACTTGTTAATTTGTTACTCGGTAGTTTGTTAATTTGTTAAAGTTACCAACTGTGAACGACCCCCTTTTTAAAACTTTGTTAGTCTGGTAACTTTCGTAGTAAAACAACTGATTTATTGTTCTGACACAATTTATTATTCTGGAAAAAATAAAACATGCCATGAGAAAGTGTAAAAAAACAATTGTCAACCATTTAATTACTCATGCTTTGACACAAATAACGTTTACTGACGGTAAGTAGTGAGTTACCAACTAACAACTATTTTATCAGGGGTGCCGTGTCGTTAATTTGTTAAATGTTAATACGGTAGCGCGTTAAATATACAAAAACAAAATGCGTGTAAAAAAGTAACGATTAACGACTAACAAACTAACAAGCTCGGTGTGAATTCAGCTATTATAAATTTGGGTTGGGTTCATATGCTCGAAACTAAAAATCCCAAATTTAAAGTTCCGAATTTCAAAATCCCAAGTTTAAAAATTCGGATTTCAAAATCCTTAATTTCACTATCCCGAGTAATCATACAGTTTTGTTTTTAAAATTGATAGATAGCATGGCTAGGCCTTCGGCCAGGCGCAAGGATTTTTTCCTCAAAAGTACCCCCAACGAAATATGAAAACATGCCACAAAAAACACAACATTGACTCATTTTGGGGTCATTCTTCATTTTCTTTAGCCATTTTATTGCTATTGCACTTTTTGCTATTTCACTTACAACTTAAGAAGAAGAGACACTGCAGCACTTACCCAATTAGATGAGCGATAAACACCTATATATGTGAACAGAAACCGTGATGACGAAATTTGTTGTCTGGCACTGGCAGGACACAAAACAAAGTATTAGGATAAGATTTGATTAATTATTGTTAGTTCATATTAAGTATATTAAGATTCAATTAGTAAATATTGAAAAAAAAAAAAATAAAAAAACTTACAACCTTGTCATAATGATCAAGCGGGATTTTTAATTACCTACATCGTTAAAAATGGATCCTTCATCACAAAATTTCGGCGAGTGATTTCTACACGGAAAGAATTATTTACTTATTCACCAGAAAATATGGCTTGAACCAAGAAAATTTTGCACCATTCTTGTCCAAGCCAAAAATTTCTTATAGAAAACATATTCATTTAAATTCTATAGTTGTTTAAAACAAGTTTTCGTTGCTTATGGCCATTTTAATTAATTCTATTTAAATATCAAGCCAACTTAAGCATATTATGGTTGGGCCTTTAATCAGGCTAAAGTTCATTGGTTTTAATTTTAATTAAATCATTTTTATGAAGAAAGGAATTTTACAACCTGAAATGAATTAAAATTTATTGTTAATAGTGAGAGTGTTTTCAACAGACAGACGGATAGACGTACATGGAATAACTTAAGTTTTGAGTGGCCCGGTAGGCTAACTGGTAGTGAGCTAGTCTATCAGCGCTGGGATTGCGGGTTCGATTCCCGCCAGAGACTCTGGTTTCTTTTCTGCAGACAAGCGAAGAGCTTCGCGGGATTAGATTAGGAAATTAAAAAAAAAGTACCTATATATAGTCCCTTATTTTGTAAAACGCAACGCCAAAAATGTCATTGAAAGCAAAAAGCAAAGTCAAACATATTTCATGATTTTGTTGTTGCTTTCTACATTAATTCATACTGCGTTCTAAACAGTGTTCGAAAATAAACATTTGATATCGCTCCTTAGTGTTCAGTTCGGTAGATTTGTGAAAAACACAAACTATTAGTAGTAAATGGTTAAAGAAAATAACGTTTCCTTCCCTGTTTGTCATCTTCGAGCACAAAAATAATACTGTTCTTAAAAACACATTGAAGTTTGTGGTTTTTAAAAACAACCGAACGGAATAAAATTTTCTAATCTTTTTGTTGAATTGGATAAGAACATTTTTATTTATGTGTTCGACAGATGGCAAACAGGTAAACGTTATTTTTTTTAATGATTTTCTACCCAAACACTATTAGCGTTTGTGTTTATTCACAAATCTACCGAACCGAACACTAAAGAGCGATATTTAATGTTTTTTTCGAATACTGTTTTGTTCACTGCTTCATCAATGTTAAATAATTAACATTATGAGAACATTAAAATATAATGGTTGTCTACAGTTCCACTACAATTGTTCTGTTTTTTAACGAAGAACACGTTATAATGATCGGTATTAAGGGTTGTGTTTGTCTAAACAAACACAAAAAAAATAGATATCGTTCCTAGGTGTGTGAGCCGAACGCTATATAAAGTTCTGTTTATTTTCGAACCCTGGATTTACACTATTAGGGCATAACTGTGGGGTCTAAGATGCTTAATAAAAAAGTTTCAGACATAGGGCCATGTCACAGAGTACAATTCCGTTCGGAATGATTCCGTTCGGAATTGAAGAAAACATATTTGTTTGTTGATGGAAAGTGTATTTTGATAGTTTTATGGCCTTTCGGATACAGACAACTCCCATGCCGTTCATGAAAACAAAAATGGTTTCATTCCGAAACATTTTTTCGTCATTTTCTGAAGCACCAAAATACGGAATGAATTCCGTTTCCGAACGGAATTGTACTCTGTGACATGGCTGATAATGACAAATTTGTTAAATCCTCCCTCATTCATAAAAACGAAGTAATTTGGTCTTATTGTGAAAAATGTATACAAGTACTTATAATTTAAAATTTTCTGTTGCATAATAAATTCCAATTAGTGAAATAAAATACATGCTAGAAAATCCAAACATTTAAAAATTTCCGTTAACAAGATTTGATATATCATATCCTTTTACATGCACATAATTAACTCTTTTTTTCCACCAACATTAACGAAGCATTAGCAAAATATTTGTTTCATGTAAATTGCTATAAATAACCGGAAATCAAGATGGTGTTAGATAAAATTAAAAAAATACAACTACCTGCAAATAATTGATAAACATTTTTAACAATTTTATCCTGTTTGAACAAAAAACAAAGCTAGGACAAAGATTTTAACAAATTATGCAAATAACCAGAGCATAAAAGCAATTAAATCACTTCCGCAACAGAAAAAAACAACATAAAACTAAAAATCATAGGGAACTTATAAACTAAACAGAAATGTATTTAAACAACAACAAGCATTTCTAATAAATGCATTTAAAAGTCTACCCTACCGGAAATCGAATGAAATTTGTCGTTTTCTTTATGGAAAATTAAAGTGATGATAAAAAGAAATATTTCCCCACATCTCACACACAAGTTGTAGTAAAGAAAATTCTATGCATTATTATGTATGAATTTCTAAAGACTGAATGAATGAATGAATTTGGAAGCAACTTCTTTTATTTTTGGGCAATTTACATAAAAACTATATCAAACTCTTCATTTGTTAAAGTAACAAACATTTTGGGTGTTTTTTTTTTGTTTTTTGGTTTTGGATTGTGAAAGAAAATAATTTGAATTTCTTTTTTATTTCATTTGATGACAAGACAACCATCCATCAAATGTAAATTGATGTAATTGGGAATTCATAAAATGAATTCTGGAATTGATTTTGGAATATGTGTAAGGATTAAAAATTAACAAAACAGTGAAATAATGAAATTGGTTCACTCGGTTTCTTACATTTTGCATCTGTTTGACACATATTTATATTTTGTGAGGTGTTAAAAGTGATGTCAATTCTTTATTGAATATTTTTTTGTAAAATTTAAACACTACTCAAATCCATTGAATTGGCGTACTGATTTAAACATTGATCAAAATCTGCCTCTATATTTGATATTCATCGACTTTGTCAGGGCCTTCGATATTATCCACCATCAGGCAATTTGGCATGCACTCCGATGCAAGGGTGTCCCACCTGAGCTTATCGACATTATTAAAGCTTTTTATGGCAACTCAACAAGCCGGATACTGCATGAACGCGTGTTAGGCAACCCAATTGGTTTAAGTACTGGTGTACGACAGGGATGTATCCTTTCCCCGCTGTTATTTAATATTGTATTGGACTCAATTATGCAGCAATCAACTCGCACTAGAAGAGGCATCATATGTGGTATGAATAGTCGATTAGAGGATCTGGACTATGCTGATGATATCTGCTTACTCGCTCATAACTTTACCGACATATCAGCCAAATTGGAACAGATACGCCGGCTAGCATCGAATGTTGGTCTGCATTAACACAACTAATCTCTATAAGGTCAGGGTCAACCACAAAGAGCTCGAGGATGGGCAATCGTTTTGCTACTTAGGAAGCATAATTTCCTCCACGGGCGGCTCCCGTGAAGATATTGCATATCGCATAAAAAAGGCAAAGCAGTCATTCGGAGCAGTACTAAGAATATGGAAATCACCACAAATACATACAGGTACTAAGCTGCGTATTTTCTCCTCAAATGTTCGCTCTACCCTGCTATATGGTCACCCTGCTATATGGTTACACCATTTTGCACTTTTGTTGAATTCCTTTTTGTTTACAGAAATTTAAGAAACTAGCAGAATGCCCTGATTTACGTCATCATTCTTTATTTAAAATTTTATGTATTAAACTAAATAACACTGGTTTGCAGCCAAAAAAATACCAAGAACACCACATGCCTAGATAAGTTAATTGGGACCTCCTGAACACGAAAATCGCTGAAATTTTTTTCCTAAGTACCGTTTTTTAGATAACGGTAGTTTTGTGTTTTTCGGTGTATGGTCCCACTCAAACCCTTGTGGAGCCCAACCAAAAAGTCCGATCGAAATAAATGGCATATCGTTGGAAAGGTAATTGAATGCCTTTTCCGTCGATATGCTGAATTTTGTGGAACTTTATTTTTCATTAGATTTTTTTCAAATCACGCTTAAAATGTTGGTAATTAAATATACTATTTGGTTAAGAAATAAAACATTCCAGATATTTAATATAACACAGAAAAAATTATTTTTCCAATTCAAACAAAAAATTTGTAGAATCAAACAATTTTTTGTCTAAAATCGGTCCTACAAACAAATTCGCATATTCAAACAATTTATTTGCGTTTTGTTTATTGAAAAAAACGCCGATTTTTTCAAACAAAAAGTTTACTTAAATTCATATAAATTTCAAACAAATAATTTTGCTGAATCAAACAAAAAAGTTTTGGCACAAGCAATGACGCGCACACAAGCAAGCACTGTTGGCGAAGATGAAGCAGATCAGAGCGGCCGGCTGGCTTTGAGACACATTTTTTTGTTGGAATAATTTTTGAACGAAGTCATATTTATACTCACAGTGTTTTTCTTCATCACTCACTGTTGCTTTATCCTTTCCTTTGCTAATGAAGATGAAATGTAACCACAAACGGCGGCAGACCGACTCGATATGTTTTCCGCCATCATTCTATTTTTGTATTTGATGTATTTAAACAAACTATTTGAAAAAATTGAATACGGGATTTTGTTTTTTTTTTTACCAACTTTGAAACCAACCAAAAATTTATTTTGTTTCTTATAATGTGTTTTTTCTGTTGTTTAAAAAAAATGAAACGTTTTTTTTACCTGCTATTGTGTTTGTTGTTTTTTTACTACAAACCTCGTCACGCTATTTTATCATTTTTCTTATTGCTGTACTTTTTTAAAGCGTCCAAAAATAGACTGCATGTATTTTTTGTTGTAGTTCTTATATTTCACATAAATCAATAAAAAAATGCAAAAAGACGACAACATTAAAGAGCGTTAAATATTTCATACAAAATTATGAAAACTTGAAACCAATAGCGCGTTTATTATACTTTTGAAGAGTTGTCCACATTTTTATTGGTTAAATAAAAATCAAACAAAAATATTGATTGAATCAGTAAAAAAATTTGTAGAAATCAAAAAAATTTTCAAACAACCGTTTGTTTGAAAATAATTTTTTTCTGTGTAACATAGTAAAAAAAACGAAATGAAAATGAAAAATTTTGAAAAAAAACGTAAAAACTTTGGTGCCATTACTCAGCCATTTCTTATCAGATAGCAATTTGTAGCATATCGATGGAAAAGGCATTCGAGTAACTTTCCAACGATATGCCATTTATTTTTGGTTGGGCTCCACAAGGGTTTGAGTGGGACCATACACCTAAAAACACAAAAGTACCGTTATCTAAAAAACGCTACGTAGGAAAAAAAATTACAGCGATTTTCGTGTTCAGGAGGTCCCAATTAACTTATCTATGCATGTGGTGTTCTTGGTATTTTTCCAAATTAAAAATTTGTAAAGCAGTGTAATTTTAACAAAAATAATACAGGAATTTTCCTTCTTCCAACCAAAAGTGACGCATTTCCTCTTGTCGTGTAGTTGTGGCTTCTATAACAAACGCCATCGCGTTTGTTATATTATATTTTTTTGGGAATGTTTTTTATAACGGCTTCTCACTTCCACTATAGTGAAGCATTTGTTTTTTGCTGTTTCACAGTACTTCACATCCAAACAGTATTTGTTTGTGAAGTGACACTACAGTATAGATTTTAAACAAATTTTTAATGATTTGAATGTGTTTTCAATTGAAATTGCATAAGTTCCTAAAATGTACTTTTATATATTTCTATAAACAACTTTTTGTCAAACTTTACACTCAAAAAACTTTCATTCTCATTTACTAAAATTTCCTATATAGAAAAGTTTTTGTACATTTTTTTTGATAAGGAACTTGCCTTCAAATTTGTTTTTTTTTTGGTCAAAATTGAAAAAAAAAAGCTTTTTGTTAAGCTTTTCTTTTACCTAACTTTGTTTCCATGAAGAACGGCTTGCAAATTTCTTCTCTTTTACAAATTTTTTCAAAAAAAAAATGTTAACAAGCTTTGTTAAAAAAGCTTTTTTTTTAAAAGATTGTTGAAGAACTTCTCTTTTTTATCTGTAGAAAAAACTTTTATCTCAACAGGAAAATGTGGCTTTTTTAAAAACGGATATTGTAAATTTAATATTCTTAAAGTTGTTTTCATTCAGTTTTCAAAGCTTTTTTTCATACAGAACATTTTATTAAGCTTTCGTGTATGAAAGATTTTACATAAAACTTTTGGTAAGCCTTGCTCTATAAAAAGTTATTTCCTTTATTAAGATAGTTGACGAATTTTTCTCTATAGAAATTAGTTTAAAAAAATTTCTCTTCAGAAAAATAATATTTTATAAATACTGGGAAATTCTTTAACTGATATTTAAATGTTTTACCAAATCAATTGAAAAGGACAGTCATAATGCAAAGTCTGTGCTCATACGGCTCTTGTCTTATTGGCATGATTGCTTCTTTATGTGCGAGAGGGACGAGAGGAAAAGAAACGAGTACACAGATGCATGTACTGTCTTTACGTTTTGCTTTTTCATTCGTTGTTTAATTTTGTTATTGTTTTTAATATCAAAATGGCACATGTCGTTAACATGACATGAATCATTTGAACGCCAATTCATGTTCACAGAAGAAAAAGGAAGAATCTTGTCAATAAGACATGAGCCGTATGAACTCAGAAAAAGTTTTTGTTTTGTTTTTTTTTTTTTTTTGAAAAATCACTCTGGCAGCCAAAAATTTGAACATTTTACTTAAATTGTTTGTACATTTAATAGTTGTAGTTGACTGAACCAATAATCTGTTTGAAAATCACTAAATTGTTTACATTGATTGTAAAATGTATTCCTTTTTTTTCTGAAAATATTAAAACAAATTGCCAAAAAAAAACCAAACAAAAAATATCCAAGTTAACGAATACAATAAATAAGTAGTGAATGTTAAGATGATGTTGTAGGTATTTCGTCACGCATTTGGAGATTTACATGATACAGAAAATGCAACTTTTTTGTTTCTAAAGTTTGAGCTTCTTGCTTTTTTGCATACAAATTAAATTTATTGTTATTTTATTACATGGATTTGTTTGTCACCATCTCCAGCAACAAAACAGCAGTCATTTGGTCGCAGCAGCAACACCATCTAAAACATCGAAAGCAATGACAACAAAAACCATTAAAATCAGCATTCATCAATGATCAATAACGATCATTGATCTCTTAAAAGGCATGCGGCAGTTTGTTAATGTTGTCATCCAAACCAATTTTGTAGTTGTCTTTTTTTTTAAATGTTGCTACATAAAACAACAGCAACTACAACAATTGTAGTTGTAGCAACAATTGTTAGCTGAATGTATGTAAAATAATCATCCAACAGACAAGAGAAGGCAACGGGTGTTGATGACGTTGTCAATTGATTTAAAATATAAACCAATAACCGTTTATAAACCTTTCTTTTTCGAAATGATTTGATTGAGTCTTTTTGGTTTTTTGTAAATTAAAATATTTTTCACCTCCTTCTTTCTATTCGCATTAAAGATGACAGTGTTGCGGTTGTAAGTTAAGGTTGGAAGAAAATTTATTTATGTATGAAATTTATTAAAATTTCACCGTATTCACATGTTTCTTATGCGGTTTGGCTGAAATACTATAATGCGCAGAGAGAGTATGTTGGTGTAAAGCGAATGATTGTACTAAAAACAACAGAAACTTTAAGGAAGAGAAAACTTTGATGAAATGTTTTTCATAAAGAAATCTGTAAGGAAAAATTTTATAAAATTAATAAAGAAAATTTTCTTGTCTTCTTTTATGTTTAAAATAATATTTCTATTGAGAGAATTCTAACAGTATTTTACACAGAAAACTTAAACTTAAGCTGTCTTCTAAAGCAAACAAAGCTAAAGTTCACGTTAGTTAACCGATACACCAAAGCTCAAATTAGACGAGCATAACCATAACCATACAAAACAGCTGTTTGAACCAACCTTATATGCAACTCTGTATTTGATTATAGGTGGCTCACCATTACGCCATTACTACAACCATACAAACCAATTATATCTTAATTTCTATGCTTATGGTTACAGCATTTGCATGATGGCTATGTCACGTCTAATAAGACCTTAACCGCCATTATACCAACTTACAAATAGTTATTTTTAAGATACTATCTGACAGATAAATGGTACAAGTGATTAATAAGCTAATAGCAGGTTTATTCCCATGGTAACTTTGCAAGTGAACTTAAAGAATTTGAAGCTGCCATATTTTTTGCTGAATATATGATAACTTCATGATAGTTTTATGTCAAAAGAAATTATTTAAACTTTTTCAAAAAACCTAAATTTAACACAAAAAACCAAACAATTTACCAGAAAAAAACGACAAAATTTACTTCTGCTTTCAATTAAAGAAATAAATAATATTAAGTCGTTGCGACCAATTACTACAATGTTGCCAGAGCATATAAATTACATTTTTCATTTTATCGTACTCTATAGCTATTGTTCATGTTAACTATCAGGAACTTTATTAGGAGGTTGTAATAATGGCCCTAAGCCTATACACTTTTGTTAGGTTTAGGTCCATTTTCACAATCGCATATGGGTAATTCCATAGTGTTGAACGTGACAGCCGTACGCATCAAAAATGCAATAACATTTTAAACAACAAATATTTTTACGTTTCTTTTACCCTTAAATTATACCACTTAGAAAGCACTGTTATCTATGTTAAATTTGGTGGAGAGCTCGATTCTTGGTCAAAGATAATGGCAAAAATAGGAGCGGTTCGAACGTGAAAGAATTATAAGTAGTTTTTGTGGCCATGTATAAAAAGGCGTAATTCAGCGAAACCTGGCACAATTTTTTGGCATAACAATTTAACTAAATAATGATTAAAACAAGATACAAATTTACTGTTAATCCGAATAACATATGTCTCTTTGAACTCTTTCTTAGATTACAGACCATGTAAGAATATAATTTTTGTCAAATATCACCTCATTTAAGAAAGATAAATATTAAAAAAAAAAACATTCTCAGATATAAGAAATTACGTTTGCATAACTTTGCAGTCTGATTGCTCATCTAAAGTAAACAAATTTATCGGTAAATTTATAAAATTTTTAAAATCTAAATATTTCTCTATAACAAAATCATAAAAGAATATGCTTTTAATAACTTATAAATTTTCGGTCACGGTGGACCTTTAGAAAGAAATGCCCATATCGGCCGTAAGTAGTCCATTTTTACAACTTTACTTTAAACTTCCAATTAAGATAAACCATCCGTTAACTTATCGCTCAGTTAAGGTTAAAAAAAGTTGTTATAATGGAACACTCTTCATACGGCCGATAAAATTCTATATTTAGGTGGTTGTGGAAACGGGCCTTAGTGTATCGGTCAACTAACTTGAATTTTAACTTTTTTTTTGCATAAGATAAAAAGTTTTTATCTAAAAAACTTGGACAAAATGCAAACGCATATATGCGGCGTAGAACTCTTTTAGAAAATAAAAAACAACGAATTCAATGGAATGACCAAAGTTCTGGCTTTATTAGCTCACAAAATTTCATCCTATATGGCCTCCGCGACTGCGCCTTATGAACGCCATTCTGTCAGTCGAATTTCGCACCACTCTTTCGAGCATACCACGTCTTTTTTCATTAAGAGTGCATCGAATTTTGGCTTCTAAATGATCAATCGTCGCTAGTTTGTCAGCATAGACCAGACATTAGACGAACCCCTACAAAAAATAGTCCAAAGTTATCAAATCTGTCGAACGAGGTGACCAATTCACAGATTTATTAATGATTGGCTCAACAAACTGATGTTTTTTCACTGGCTCCATGTCATGTGGCGCTACGTTATTGAAAACAAATCGAGCCCTTATAGCAAAAATGACGTAACCAACAAAAAAAAAAAAAAAAAAAAAATTTACAGGAGAAGTTTTTTTTTAAATATTTTTGCTTCAAGTCTTGTGTTTCTTTTGAAATTGCTTTTGCTCTTATTTCGAATGGTACTCCCAGAGATATGAGATTTTTAGAGATGGTGCAAATGATCAAAAATTATCGATTTTCTTCAAAAAACAAAAATCTAAAATGTTGTTGGTTACATCATGTTTGCTATTAGGGCTCGAAATGATTTGCAATGACATGAGGATTAAAAAAAATTACGAATCACTTGCCGGTAGCATTCGCCAATCACGGAAATGTTGGTACTGGTTTCGGTTATGAAGACAAATGGGCCGATGACGCCTTCGGCATGTTGATTTCAACAAACAGTGCTTTTTGGAGACGTTATGGAGTCTCATGAGATTTTTTCTTTCTCCAAAAGCCTAATTTCTGCTTGTTATGCCAGAAATGAGCGTATTCGCCAATTGTCAGCCCATTCACCTAAGACACGATGCGATTGATGGTCCGCTGGCTTTTGTTCTTGCGCCAGCTAGATTTTATATGAATGTAATCTATGATCTTTACCCCAAAATTTTATAAGAAGTGGCCGGGCAGAGACCGATTTGCTGAGAACGCCGTCGGATCGATAACTTCGAGTCCTCTCACCCACTTACGCCTAAAGCGGCGATGGCTTCTGCTGTTCACACTGTACGGGCTCGATTTAGATGAATATGACCCAAAAGAGTTAATGTGGTCATGACTCGATCCATAGTATAAGCTGATCAAATGGACGAATATGCACACCATAAACTTGCGAAGTACTAATTATTGTAAATATGTAAATTTCTACTATTTGTTAACGTTCTTTGCATTGTGATTTGCCAAAGTACTTAAAAAAAATTCAGCCATACTTAATTAGTACGACAGCTAGTTTTACAGTTATCCCTATTGGAAATTCTATACGTTTAAAAAAACACCCTTTATTATACAAAAGTTTTTTTTTGTCGGATATATGTAGGTTAGGCGAGGACCCAGAGGAGTTGGAGACAGTTGACAGCTCTGTGCCACTGTCCCAGGCTGCATAACAGCTGGTTTAGGTGTATGGGAAGCAGATTCCTGCGCAAATTGGGAGATGTCTCGAGCTGCGGGTTCGACAATCTGACTGGATTCGTAATGGGAATGACCTGGTTGCGTGGCAGGAGACTGGAGACTGGGGACATGTAGGTCAGTTGTTTTTTGTACTGTCCAATTTTTTATTTCCACTGCTTTCTATTCTTTCCTGTGTTTTTAGAAGGTTTGAAGTATAGCAAGTTTATATGAAAAGTATAACGAAAGTTTTATATATTGTATGAACTTAACGAAGAAATGTTTTCTCTGTAGAAAGACAGTTTAACAAAAATTTGCAAGTGCATGGCATAAACTCTGAACTGACTAATTGCTTTATTTTGGTTTTCTTGCGAAAACATTGAAGCAATTTGTTTTTGTTTTTATTTTCTTTTTTCTTAAAATGAATAATTTTTACACGATAAACAAAAATATTGTTGAGGTGCCCTAAAGAAATTTCTGGACTTTGTTAGCAATATCAATTTAGTTTTGAAACACATTTTTTTGATTAACAAATATTTTTAGTAATGAAATATTTCAGAACTGACGTAAGTTACCCTCATGTCTGGTTTTCCACACATATGTAGTTTCTACGTAATTTGCACTAGAGACAACATTTTCATTCGGCAAGTGTGAATATTTTTGATATTGTTGCGAACTGCAAGCAATGTATGATTTATGAAGTGAGTGCTGATATAAAATACATATAAGCTTTGCATGGTTTATAGTTGATCACCAACAGGATCAAGAATTATGGCGCCACAGCAAAGTAGACAGGCATTGCATATGTGTGGAAAAACACACGAAGATAACTTACGTAAGTTCTGAAATATTTCGTTACTAAAAAATATTTTTTAATCAAAAAAAAAAAAAAAAAAATGTGTTTCAAAACTAAATTGATATTGCTAACAAAGTCAAGAAGTTTCTTTAATGCACCTCAACAATTCTTTTGTTTATCGTATAAAAATTTTTTTAAGCTTAAATATCGTTGCTAATAAGACTTTTAGAGTGTTTGCAATTCTCATTCACTCTGCAGTTTTGTTTCCTAATACCTTTGGCTTTTCTAAACATTTTTTGGGAGAATGTTTCCAGATGATCTAGTGCAAGCAACAAGTGAAATGCGCATAGAAACTAGCGTATCCTCCAACAACAAGTTTCCGTGTTTTTATCAAGAATAAAAATTGGGAATTAAGCACGACAAACCAAATCTTATTTATTGAAAATTGGTTTCTCTTAAAAATTTAAAGAAAACTTGATAAAGAAAAGTTTATATGGAAAGTTTTTTGAAAAGAAAACTTTTTTTTTTGAGATAAGTCTTCCATAAAGAAGTGAAACCTTAAATTTATCTTTAAAAAATTTTAGCAGACGGATGTTTTTCCCCAGAAAGTTTCACAAAAAATAGTTCGTTCTATAAGAAGAATAGTTATGTATTTGGAAAACTTGAAAAAGAGTTGTTTTCTTTATAATGAACTCGATAAAGAAGGTTCGTCTTTGTAGAAAGAATTACAAAAAATACTGTTTTATAAAAAAGACTTGGAGAATTTTTTCATTTTTTATATAAAACTTTTCTTTGTTAATTCTCGTTGGGGTATAACTTAAGCAAAACATGCGGATTTTTAATGACCATCTCATGATTTGAATATCGTATTTTCCTTTATTACAATAACTTTCTTATATGTCATTTCAAATGAACAATTTCATTCATAGATTTTGTCCAATTGGTTTCATTTTATTTAAAATCAATTCAAATTTACGTTTAAATACAAAAATATAAAAACCACGCTCATACAAAATAATGTTTAAACATCTTTGCAAGCCATATGTTAAATTTTGTACTGGCTGCCTGGATTTCTGAATGACAGACATGTTGTATGTATGTATGTATGTTAAAAAGTAAGTACATCCACGAATAGTATTTAACAATGTGTAAAGTAAGTGAGTTAAAGAGTAAATAGCTGACAGACGAACTGACTTAGTGGGTGAGTGTAGGCATGAGAAAGTTTTTTGCAGACAATTTGTTGTTATTTGTTGTTGATTAATTTTTGATGCCGAATTGTTATTGATGACTGTTTGCCTGAATTGTGTTCATCATCATCATCATCATCCCCGCCATCATGTTCACTGATCAAATTCAACATAAATACCATTAAATTTGGAATTCAGTTACACATGTATGTATATTTTTTGCATGTTTTTAGTGTTTGTTTTTTTCTCGGGTAAAATATTTTGTTTTATTTTCTTTGATTTTTCTAATAGTCAGATGACGTTTGTATTTTTGGTAATGGTTTTTTTTAGTGAATTTTTGGAATATTTCTAGTGTTTTTTTGTGACGTTAATGGTCTGCATAATTCGGTTGATTAAAATTGTATGCATGTTATTTTTCTATTAAAGAAAGTCTTTCTTCCGTTTCCGCTTTAAATAAATTAAAAACATTGTATTGAAGGGAAGAATAAATAGTCAGGTATGGTCGCGCTTTACACCGAAGTTACCATATGTTAAACCAACTAAGAATTTGATTATCTTCTTTTACAAACTTATTCAAAGTATTTCTCAAGTTTTAAAGGGAAAAATAAATCACACGAACGGTTTGGCAAACATACACTTTGTTTTTGTTTGCAAATAAACAACACAATCCTTTTTCGTACAAACAGTAATTTTATAATTATAATTCTTATTCGCTTTAAGGTTTTATTTGTAGAATGTTTTTAGCTTTTCTAAAATCTATGGAAAAGGTTTCCTGATGATCTGTCGTTAGCAACCAGTGAAATGCGCATAGAAGCTAGCTTTCCCTCAACAATAAATTTCAGTGTTTTTATCAAATATGGAAAATTGGGAATTTTGCACGTTATAGACAGAAAAAAATATCTCAAGAAAATTTTCAACAAAACAGTTTGTTGAAAATAAGATTTAAGGTCAATAAACTTTTTGTTTGATTCAATGAAAAAATTTATCAAATTTACACTTTGCAAAATTGCATTCAATAAAACATATTTAATAATGAAATAATTAAATATTTCTACATATTGAATAAAAAAAAATTTCAATCAAAGTAAATACAGTATTTTTACAACTCTTTTCCAGTTGTAAAGTCTCATTCGTTTTACAGTTTTATTTGCATAATATATTAAGTTTTGCCAATGTCTTTGGAAAAAGGTGTCCTAATGATCTGGCCTAAGCAACCAGAGAAATGCACATGGGAACTAGCTTTCCTCCTATAATAAATTTTAGTGTATTTATTTAAAAAGAAAAAAAATTGAGAATTAAGCACATCATCATTAATAAATAAATAAATAAAAAACGATTAAATAAACATTTTGTTTGATTTATTCAACATTTTCAACAATTTTTTTTAACAAATCACGTAAACATTTTGTTAAAAAAATTATTTTGTGCAACAACTTTTTTTTATTGACTCAATAAACTTGGTTGTTGACTAAAAATTCAATAACTATACCTACAAACTTTTTTATCAATACCGCAAAAATCGTCATCGCAGAAAATTAAAAATTGTTTTTCATCAAATATGCGATTTTCGTATTCAAATATGAAAATTATTTTTTTCTGTGTACAGAAATCTTATTAATAATAAATTTTGTATTCCCAAAAATGTTTTAAACGGTGCAGAAATAAAAAGGAATGACAAATAATTTGGAATAAAAAGTAGTTTAAGCAACGAGCTGTTTTCGGGTTAATAACGCTGCTAAAAAAAGTAAGAATTTACAGCTTAAATAAATTTAATGTTTCTTCTTCTACTTCTTCACTCGGCAAAGTTTTCGCTGAAATTATTACATTAAGCTCTAGATAGCACAAAAAGTTTGACAAATGTCCAACCTTCTTCCAAATATTAAACATTTTCAAAGCTTCAAATGTTTGTCTTAACAGCAAACACCGCAATAAACAGCACAAAATATTTGTACAAACATATAATTTTAACATGTTTGCCAAGCAATTTGTGAGGTTTATTTAGGCCTGCCGGGTATGCATTCATATTATTGCAATGGTTACACGTGCAAATTCTTATATACCGAGAATTGCAAAATTGTGTAAATTGTGTAAATTCTTTTATAAAAAAATGCTCAATAAATAATTGGAAAATGCTAAATGCTAACTAAATCGGAAATTTTGCAGCTAAAGCAGCAAAAAAATGGTAAATTTAGCCAAAAATGCTAAAATGGTCACGCTGCTCAGAAGTACTTTATGGATCTCTTTTACGATGTCTGTCCGTACGGCTATCTATGTAAACCTTGTCCGCAAAATATTGGTAGCAGTTTTTAGGAAAATTATTATAAAATGAAATTTGGTATGTGAGTTTAAATATTATTGAACATATTCAACAAGTAAGAGTGCTATATTGGGTTGCGCCGAATTTTTGATAACGTTCACCGAAAGTTAGAATATTTCAGGCGTGGGCCCTTAGTAGGCTCTATAAATTTATTGTGTAGTTTATAGAACACGAGCGCCTTACTCGTCCGTTGAACTTACATTAAAAACAAAAAAAATTTTGAAATTTTGTTTTTGTTTTAAATGTAAGTTGAACAGACGAGTAAGGCGCTCGTGTTCTATAAACACCACATAATAATCTGTATATATAAAAATGAAAAAAGTTTGTTTGTTTGTATGTTTGTTTGTTGACTTATAGACTCCTAAGCTACTGAACCGATTATGCTGAAATTTTTACAGTAACATGACATGAGCGAAAATAAAATAGGATACTTATTTTTTCGATAGGGGCAGAGGAAGTGGTACCCTCCATGGGATGCCAATATTAAGTATCACATATCTTACAAGCCGCTGCACCTATTTCCTTGAACGTTTTGTAGTAGGATCTTCTGAGCAACGAAAGTGAAATAAAATAGCAGCAGCGGAAGTGGTACCTCCCATAGGACGCCAATGTTAAATATCGCATATCTAAGGAACGGTTATAGTGAGAATGCTTAAACTTGGTGGAAGTCACTCTTATGGTCAACTACACCTTTAGAAATAAAGAAGAGGGCAGGCTCAAGAAGAGCAATACCCCTATGGGAGGCATATATTAAATATCGCATAACTGAGGAACTAATATAGCAAGTGTCTTCAAACGTGGTTAAGACCACTATTATAGTTAACAATTAATTAAAAAATAGAAATGGGTGGAGTAGATAGAGGAAGATGTGTACCTCCCATAGAACAAAAACATTAAATACCTGAATATCTGAAGACAAAAACCTTAAAGCTTTGAAGGGCCCACTCTCATGGTAAACTACACCTTTCAATATAAAAATAAAGGGATAGGTAAAGGGGGAGCATTAAATTCTTACGAAATCATCCTGTCGGCCCCAAAAATAAACTAGACTACTTATTTTGTGGTTAGGGGGAAGCACTACCCCCATAGGACGCAACTGTTGAATAAAATGTAATTAAACGACTGACTCAAGTGACTGATTCTTCATCGCGCAGCCCAAACGGCTGAAGTATAGAGACATAAGATTCGGAAAATGAATAAGTCCTCCAACGAATTGATCCACGAAAAAGAGATTTTTAGAAATTTAAATATTTAGAGTGTAAAATAGGTAAAAAATAGGCTAATAGGCTTGATATAGGCTAGAAGTGCTTGTAAAAGTGGGCGTGGCACCTCCCAAAAAACAATATGAATAACTCCATATCTGCGAAACATTTGTGTTTGCTGGTGAATGGGGAAAGACGAACGTTGACAATTATTTTTTGTGTTCTTTTTTTAAAGGAAAAAGAATGCAAGAACTCAAAAAACTGCAAGATAAAAAATTTATTGTATGGACACAAATGCAATATCGAACGAGAATTGAAGAAAAGTGCTGCAGTGAATTTTTCATAATATTGACTGAAACTAAAAAGCCCACTTCCGAGAACCGCTTTAACACAACCAAAACCTTAAAGAATAGTAATTTTGTTATGAAATTTTACACACATTTATTTTAATATGTCTAGAAGTTTTTTTTTAAGTTAAAAAGTTTATTTATAACAAATTCCATAAAAGGTCCAATTCCACAAAAATCTATAAATTTGTATTCTAGGTGAAGTATAAAAAAATTAGTTATGTTTAGTCCTGAAGAGTGTGCCAAAAAATGACCCTAAACGTCTTGAAAATTTCTGCTAATTATCTTTTTTTTTTAACCTATCACATTTAGAAGAAACAAGTTCTAGTATTTTTACAAACTATCAAGTTGTGTTTGGAGATTTTTTTAAGAAATGACCTTAGATATAAGGATAGTCTAAATAATATGCCGACATGACTGTAAAATAATTAAAGCAATACATTTTAGAATGTATTTTCGTGTTCATAAGTATGGGTGTATCTAGTAAATACTTCGTCAATATTGGAACGACTGCAATTGGCAGGCCTTTTTAAAGGCCTATATACCACTTCTCATGTCATTCGTTACTAATGATCAGAAAAATGCCTTCTAAAAGGAATACGTTTTTTAGAAAAACCTTCCTAAATATTCATCACACACTCGCTACTCCCTTCTTTAAGATGGAAGAAACGACGCTGTTAATTTAAAAATTATTTAGAGACATTCCTTATTTTACAAGATTTTGGTTGTCTTGCTTAATTCCCAATTTTTATTCTTGATAAAAACACTTACCCACTTACAACTACAATTCGAGTCGGAAAGAACCCAACCAATTGTAGGGGGATGTAAGAAAAGATAAACTCACTGTTTATTGCTGGTGTTTTGTTTAAGCTTTGATATTGTTACAGGTAAGACTTTGAGTGTTTAAAATTCTTATTCGCTTTGGGGTTTTATTTGTATAATATTTTTAGCTTTTCTAAAATCTCTGGAAAATGGAATATGGAAAATTGGGAATTTAGCACGTCATACAAAAATCTTAATAGTAAATTTTGTATTCCCGTAAATAACTTTGACTGAAATTTATTGTTGAAGGATAAGGATAAGCTATTCCGTTGCGCATTTCACTGGCTGCTTATGCCAGATCGTCAGGAAACTTCATCCAAATATTTTAGAAAAACTAAAGATATTAAACGAATAAAACTGTTAAGCGAATAAGCGGAAATAACAACAACACTAAACAGTGAGTTTATCTTTTCTGACATTCCTTATAGCTAAGGAAAATGTTTTGTAATTATTTTTTTTTTTTGTTGTCTAGTTACTTCTGCGTTAACGTTTACGTTGCGAATCAAATTTTACGTTTTCCTTAACAAGCTTATGTCTTAAATGCGTTGCCATTAACCTGATATTATTAATGTTTTTTGAAGGTTCTCAATGGTGACAGTGGGCATCTTATTCTATGGATTCCCTTGAGCATCATCGCAATGTGGTTTGTATTTCCCCGTTTTATAGTTACTAAAATGGGATGTGTTTTGATGAAATAAGGGATCTGGTTCGCGAAACTTGTACGTTTGTTCGTAATACACGTTTTTTCTTAACCCATTTACGCCCGCTGTGCCAATTTGGAAACACTTCATTATCTTCGGATTATGACAAAGTTTTTGACATTATTCAATATATCCCAGTAAAAAATTCGTGTTTTTTGAAGCACTTAAGAGAAAAATCACATAATCGAGCGCTTTAATAAGAGAGCACTAATTCAGAAGTAAATGATAAAGAATAAAATATACAAAAAACCTGCTGTTTTGGTGCTGATAACGAAGGAGGGTTTTAAGCAAAAAAAAATATTTATGGTTTACGAAAATGATTTAAAAAAGGCATTTAAACAAGTAAAAGCAAAACAATAATGAATATGTTTATATAGTTAGTCCTTAAAAAAGCACTTTAGGAGTGCTTTGTTTGCATGCTAAAAGAAGCGCTTATTATCAGCAGAAAATAGTCCTCCAAACCGGGAACAACACATACACAAATCAGGAATCCTATCAGCAGGTTTGAAGCGATTTAAGGTTTGAATTCACACATAAAACCTGCTACTTTTGGAGCACATTCTTACTGGGATATTTGCATAATAGATAAATTTAAAGTTCAGAAATTTTTATAACATCAAAAAAATTTTTTTTTTGTGACCACTGTTTTTAATCTCCAAAAAAAATTTAATTTTTTTTTTGATTTTTTGTTTATATGTAATAAATTTAAATATAAAATAAAAAATAATTTATTTTTTGTCCGGTAGTTTTTGTTTGGGCTTAAATGGGTTAAGAGCCCTTACTTTAGTGGTCGATTAGGCCTTCTATTAGGCCGCTCCCCTCATTCTTTTTTACCTCTGGGTTTTTTCTATATTTGTCTATATGTTTTTCTACATGTTTGTCTACATACTTGTCTGCCTAAAATATCAAATTTGTATCTGAGTTAAACAAAATAAATATTATATATTTAATCATTAAATCGACTACTAAATTAAATATCACAGCAACGAAATCTAAGTTAAATTCAATATTTGAGACATAACAGATACATGGAAACAAGTATTGTATAATAATTTTGTATTTATTTGTTATATGGCAATAAAATGTTTAACATTTTGATATTTAAGTTGCCCTACTCTTAAGGAGGACTGTGTTAGTTGTCTATATTGTTAACTTGAAACTGACTTTCTTCTTAATTAAAATTAAATTTATTTGTAAATAAAATGAAAAAAAGTTATAAGCATTAAATCATCAAATTTGTTGAATTCACAAATTCTGAACGCTTTTTTTATACATGTATATTAGGGGGGTGGGGGGGGGCGATTAAAAAATCGCTTAAGTGACAAGGAAAAACCATATCCATGCACCAGGAACCAAAAATGAATTCTGATATTCCTTATATTGACCTAAAGTTCAAATTTTGAAAATTCCATTTTGACCCATTTAAAGTGCTCAGCCCTAGAACCCCCCTGGGGGGTGCCCATAAATAAATTTCAAAAAATCACAATTGTTTGGCACTTTAGATGGAATAATAAGCGAAATGGCTTTATTTGTTTTGTTTTGGAGTTTATTTTTTTTAATACAACTTACATGTCTGGGCAATTTTGCACGGCTCTCCGATGTCGTCACCAAAACAGCGTCTACATTTTCTGGTATAACTCGTTTGGAAGCGCTAGTTAGCAATTGAACATGTCGTTCCGTTCCTTGTATATGTGGCGGAATGTTTAGATAATTTAACGGTGGATCATCTTCATTTAAATATTCTTTCAATGTATCGTCTGGAATCGCGTGAATGGTGGTTCAAATACGTTATTTATATCATTCAAACTGAACCGCTTTCGCAGTTAGTGGTGACATCAAAGTGTACACTTCTTTTTATATATATAGATGACTATGTGGCAATAAAGGTCTTTTTAACAGCAATTCAAATCGTCGTAAAATTCCACCATGTGGCCCAGTGTTTGTTGGCTCACCATCAGTGCATATACCAATTAATGCATCCAGTAATTTTTTCAACGATAAAAATATATCGCTGGCCCACATGGTAAAATTATACGACGATTTGAATTGCTGTTAAAAAGACCTTTATTGACACATAGTCATCTATATATATAAAAAGAAGTGTACACTTTGATGTCACCACTAACTGCGAAAGCGGTTCGACCGATTTCAACCAAAATTTTAGGGTACGTTGGGGATAGTCTAAAGATGGTTTAAGTTAAGTTTGCACGAAGTCGGCTTTGACTGATTTTTTTTAAAATTTTTTATGTATATTTGCTAGGTATAAGAATAGGTCGCAGAGTATATTTTATAACGCTAGAGGGCGCAAAATAAGGCATTAGCTCCCCCTCCCTATATCTTCTAAGCTAAGCAACCTGTTTTCTTAAAATTTGGCATGCAGGCACTGTACCATCTAAAATAAAATAGGGAATAGGACGTGAAATAGGGCAAGAGAGGTAAAAACTCCCCTCCCCAATATGCTAAGCTAATCAATCGGGTTTCTTAAAATTTTGCATGCAGACACTGTAACATCTGAAAGGAAATTGGAGATAAGGCGTGAGATAGGGCAATATCGGAAGAAGCTCCCCTTCCCTATATCTTTTAAACTAATGAACGGGGTTTCTTTAAAATTGGCATGCAGACACTATAATATCTGAAAGGAAATAGGGATTAGGATGTGAAATAGGGTAAGAAGGGTAAAAGCTCCCCTGCAGCAGAGCAGTGTAAGTGGTCTAAAAATCACATAACTAAGTCTAAAATGATGATTCTGATAAGACTCTACATGCAAATGCGTAACTTACTACTATCGTACCCCCTAGTGGTATGTACCATCGGCTGGCAGAATCTTTTGCAGCACATCTATTGTTTCAAAAATGTAACGATTTTTTAACTTTTCAAATAAAAATAAAAAATAGTGTTATAGCCGAAGAGTACTATAGCCGTTTTTATTATTTAGCGCGTGAAGAAACAGGGGTAAAAGATCCCCCTCCCTATATCTTCTTAACTAATGAACCGGTTTTCTAAAAATTTGGCATGCAGACACTGTAATATCTGAAAGAGAACAGGGCATGAAATAGGGCAAGAGGACTAAAAGCTCCCCATCCCTATATCTTCTTAGCTAATCAACTGATTTTCTTGAAATTTGGCAGCCAAATAGTGTAACATCTGTAAAGGATTGATGTTTGACTATTGACGTCAGCAGTCGTCGATGGCTGCGAGTGTAAGACGGCAAATCCATCTGAGGAGATTGAGTGGTTGCAATCGAAACATGTCATGGTAACCTGCCGGCCGGGGTTCGAGCCCCAGCCACGTCAATAATGAAAGATTATCAATAACAATTTTAATTAATTTTCATGTTGTAAAATTCCTTTCTTCATAAAAATAATTTAATGAAAAATTAAATTTCATGAACTTAAGCCTAATTAAAAATATTAAAAATTTGGATTAAAAACCATAAATAGTTCAACAAAATAATCACAATACTAATTATCTGTAAAGAACTATAGCCTATAACTTTTATTACCTTCTTAACTAATCAACCGGTTTTCTTAAAATTTTGCATGCAGACACTGGAACATCTGAAAGAAATAAGTTATACGGCAAAAAAGCGTTTGCCGGGTCAGCTAGTATCTAAAAAAAATTGAACTTGGTAAAATGCGATTTAAGTTTACAAAATGTAATGCTATTACTTCGGTTCAGTTGGAGATATAATACTGATTTTTTTTACACATAAAGAAGGTATGAAGAAACACTTTTGCTTATGTAACTTCGAATTCTTTAATCAATGAACATTATTTCACGGCAATTGCCTATTATTGTTTTAGGCCCGTTTTCCCAACTTGCCGATAGCTAAAGGTAGGAATTTATCGTCCGAATAAAAAGTGTTTCATTATGAGCCTTAATTTACTTTATCGCTCACTTAAGGTTAAAGTAAAGTTTTAATAATGGAACACTTTTCAGAAGTCCAGTTAAAGTCTACTTTAAGCTATCGGTAAGTTGTGAAAACGGGGTTTAGTGTATTAAACACTAAACTCTTAAAAAAATTTTTATTAACATAAAGTTTTTGGGATTTCGACTTTGTTTTAATTAGACAAATCCAAGTCCGTTAAATTTCCATAGCATACCCACCAATTCGCTAAGCACCTACTCTCGTTTCCTTTATTACCTTTTGCGTATGCAAAAATTTTAAATTGTCTTAAATTACCCACCAATAAAAACATATTACACACGTATTCCTTGAGCATCGAAAGCTCACTACACCAGGCTCAAACACTGAAAATACAACTTGACTATAAAAAGATCGTATGCATAGAATATGCATACAGGTATAACTTATATGTATCGATCTTATTTATAAATACATACGTCTGTACAAGCTGCTCTACAATTGTCTTTATCGCGATCTTACGAAATATCAGCTCAAAATTTTGTCTTAAGTTCAATTCACTTAAAAGATTAATGTTGATGCTTTTTCAATTACACATTTCGCTCCAAAGTGGATTTGAAGTCACCAGCCAGTCACAAATTTGTATCAGCAGAACGCCAAGCTAAAGGAGGCAAAAAACATGTCTGTTTAAACAAATTTGGCATTAAAATACTTAGAAGAAATTGAATAGAAAAAAAACGAATAATAATACGAAAAACAAAACTTTGTAATCTTAAATGGTTTATTTTTAAAGTTTTTTAGGTAACATCCAAAAAGCAAAAAAAAAAAAAAAAAAAAAAAAAAAAAACTTCATGTATCTGTAACATTACAACTAAAGATTTGTTGTGGTTGTTTTTGTTGTTGCTGCTGCTGTTGTTCATTTTATTTCGTATGTAGATCGATATGTTTATTTCTTATCCATCCAAGTTTAGATATTGAATTTCCTAATGCTTGTTGTATTTATTGTTTGTTCATTTGTATCTGGAAAAAAGATTTTTAAGTGACATACTTGTTGTGATTGTTGTTGTATGACTATTTATACCCTACATCGGGGCTACTCAATAAGAGAGAACATACATTTTTTAACGTTTTAACCGTTATGACAGGTTTATGCATTATTTTTACATTTTATTTATAATCAGAGTACATATTTTATAAAGAGCAACGATATCGCCCTTTTCGTTTATAAGCTGCTGATTTTTTGTTGTTAGGACCAGAACTCAGGGGACGACTCCTACTATTGCATTGCAATATGTTGGAACTAGGGAAATAGGTTATGGGAAGGAGGTTAGAGGGAGTAGTGCTCGTGGGCATTCGATTTGAACTAATACATGTTAAAAGTGAGAAAGAAGACTTCCGCAGGAAGGTTATACCACATTCGAACACTACGGCCAATAAACGAATTTTTCGCGTAATGCTTTGTACGATGCACCGGCCAATCGGCCACAAAAGGATGGGCTCCTGAGGAATAACGTGTATTACGAACAAATGTACGTACGAGTTCCGGTAACCAGATCCGTACACAAAACAAAATACAAATTGATTTCAATTAAAAAAATTGTGATATTAATTAAAAAATTAGTTAAATTTGCATCAGTAAACATATTAATAGTATCAATTAAACGTTTAATTTACTTGATTAAACGTTTTATTCACTTGATTAAAATTTAATTAACATTAATTTTATTTTGATTAATGCTCTAATTTTTAATTTTAATTTAATTTTAGAGAATTTTTTCTATGTTATTTCAAAAGAACACATCCCATTGTAATAACGACAAAACAGGGATATATGAATTTATAAATTGGATATCCGTCAATTCGAAAAATATTTTACCCGGAAATTTCCGGGAGATTTTTCTCAAAAAGAAAAAAGCCTGCTTAATACTCCAATATTTATCAACTTAAAATCTCGCCTTTCAAATTTGTAGCTCCGTGGGTTTGTCATCATAGTTTTACCTTAACTTTAATTTATTTTATTTTGTTTTAAGTTTTTTCTTTTTGCCACTCTTCTCCCCTCACAAAGTAATTTTTATCGCTTGCCATCAATTTATTTTTTTCTCTACGGTGATTTTATATCGATCGTTTACAAATTTGATCGCATCTTGTTCCCAAATCGTTTTAATGGCTTGACTGGCTTGTCAATTGCAATTTGTTATAAAGTTTGGTTGCCTTTTCTTTGCTATTTTACTTGGTTTAAGGAGTCCTCTACTCGATTCATATGTAGCAGTGGAGGGGCAGATTATCAGCTTTAACATCATGATGTGGTTGTTGTTGATGATGATCATCACCAATATCTACATTTGTGGTAAATAGTTGTTGTTGGTTAGTTTGGTATGTTGTGTGCTAAAAACGATCATGACAAGTATTTAATGGTTTTTAATGTCTGCTAATAGTGGGGCACACATCTCTTTTAAAAAGGTGTTGGTTATGTGTGCATTTAATTTGTGATAATTTATTTTGTGGAAAATATTTGTGATATTTTTTGTGTTCATTTTAGGTTTTGCATACTATAGATCAATTTAATTTCAGATTATTTACATGTAAAGTTCTTCAAAGGACTTGTGATTTTTTTTAATTTTGTTAGAATTTGTAAAAGAAAGTTAAGCGAAGATAGAAAACAACCGGTGCATATTCCTAAAATATTTTCTATTTATATGAAGGATTGAGCGGTATTACCAACTACTGTAACTATCTGCAGCAGTCACACGGCAAGTATGACGTAGAACAGTAACGTTGGCCAATTCTTTACCTTTTCTTAATTTTTAACGGCAATGGTCTTACCCATTTAAATGGCTAAATAAACAAGCTAAATTGCCATATTTTGGCATTTTTAAAAATCTCCGCCAATATACTTAGGAACCTTTACTTCACTCTCACGCTACCATTTGGAACCATATATAAATACGCTAACAGCTTTTTATTTAAAGCAATTTGCTTTTTTACGGAATAATCTAAAAGTGAAGAGCTTGTTTTTGAAGCAAACGCTAAAACCGTAGTGCAACGTATTATTATTATTCAAGTATTCAAGAGGGCTCTGCACTCCTTCTTTTAAATATGCAAGGCTTGCTCGCTTGGTTCCATACTCACACTTTTTTACACACGTTGTCTTTGTGGGGTAGGCCCTCCGCTCTCGCTTCCTTCGCATTAACCTAAGAATGGTAACTTGATCTAAAAATAATAATTCTTTGGCTTTTAAAAAAAAAACAAAAAAAAATAATGTTACTTCTTCTCATAGAAGGAAATGTGGAATGTGTATCTTATCGTTTACACGAAAGAGGCGAGGCCTGCTATGAGGCATTCTTTAGCAGTTAGATAAAATTACTAAAATTTTAAGTAAGTCTTTAATATGGTCTGAAGTAAGAAGGTCTTCTGAGTTTTCCCGCTGGGTTGTGATGTGTATTCTGCTGTGTTGTTTAACAGGTTCAGAAAGTTCGGTACTTCCACGTAATGAGTGTAAAGAGACCTGAAAACCAGTTAAATAGGCAGGGTATTTAAACAGTTGTAAAGTGTCCTGTGGTAATATGAGGGGAGGGGAGAGGGGGTGCTTTAAAACCATGGTAGATAAGGCCATGATGGCATTATTGCTCATTTGAATGGGAGATAAAGCCATAATGGCCTTATTGCCCAATCATTGAGAGGTAAGGTCATATTTAAAATTTTGCGAAATGAGAGATATAGCCATATTTTTTTTTCGCAAATGAGAGATAAAGCCATATTTTTTCAGAAAATTGTAATGCATGGTGTAAACATTCTGTAAAAGGGAAAATCATTGAAAAACATTTTTTTATTCTTGTGACGCACGCAGGAAAACTTTATTCAGCGAAGCCACCTGCCGCGTCCTACTGGAGGAAAAAAACCCCTAAGCACGGCCACAGGCCGTCAGGCATAAAAACTTTAGTATGCGAAGCCAGATTTCAATACTTAACTTAAGTGTCTCCGGAACTGAAATGAGAGATAAAGCCATTTTCTAATATTGCTAATGTGAGCTAAGGCCATGATGGCAAAAAAGGCTTTATCTCCCTATTGAATGAGAGAAAAAGCCATCCTGGCCTTATCTTATATGGAATTAAAGCACCCCCCCCTAATATGATATAATATTGAGGCATCCCCATCCTGATCTAAATTTGGCCAATACTACTCTTGTCTAAAGTGGCAAATCAGCTTTCTCCGCAGTTACTGATGGACGGTAGATGGGGCGGTTATGACAGTGGCATCGCTCAGCGCTGGTACTAAGGTTGGTCTGTTAGATCCCCAGATTTTTCGCCTTAAAACTATTTTCTGTAGAGCAAAGCTAAAGGCAACATTTATGTATGTGAGTCAATCAGAAAGAATAGA
Organism: Pollenia angustigena; assembly: GCA_930367215.1. Classification (NCBI taxonomy): domain Eukaryota; kingdom Metazoa; phylum Arthropoda; class Insecta; order Diptera; family Polleniidae; genus Pollenia; species Pollenia angustigena. The sequence goes on along the minus strand of OV884057.1, from coordinate 176,926,713 downwards.
TTCGGCGTGAAATTGCTCAGCATTCAAAAGATCCAATTTAAAATTTATAATGAGAAAGCCTTACAATGGATTATTTATTTTGAAATATTTGTTAAAAAATCACATCATTATTTACTAGAAATTACTACCCCTATTACAGTTAACAACTCAACTCAGTTGAGTTGAAACTTAACAATCTAACTTTACAACTGCAAGTGATGAGTTGATACTTTTATTAACCGCACTAACACAGGATTTTTAACAACACTGCAAAACTGCAACTCAACCAAAGCTGAGTTGTGAGAGGGGCGTACTTACTATCAAACAAGTGTTTCTTGAAACAGAGCCGGACTACTCCCTTTTTGGAGTTTCAAATTCCGATAAGTAGCTCGAATATGCTCAATTATAGTTGACTTGTTCATGCATATTTTTGACTTGACATGACTCTTAGCAAAAAGTCAAAGGATTTGCACCAGAAAAACGCATGTTCTAAACATTCAATGATATGTAGCTTAAATACTATGTGGACTCAAAAATATAAAAATCTATTTTTTGGTTAATAAACCCGTATATGTTGTGATGACTGTGGGTTAAAATGATTTGAAGCAATGCAATACAGCTCACCCTCTGTTCTTTATTCCGAAGATATTGGCTTTAAAATTAATGTATAAAATATAAGACCACCATATGGTCACTTGTTATAACTTCTAAATCTTATCTCGACACGATCAACGAAATCTCTCAAATCCTCTAAAAATTTATAAAAAAAACCACGCAGTGCTCCCCTATCAAACCCTTTTTTTAAATGGACACACCTCATAAATTCTGAAGAAATCCACATTTAATTCAATAATTACATACACAAACATAAAAAAGGATAAAATTGAAACAATAAAACGAACACTTGCCCTTAAAATAAACCCACAATATACCAAAAGAATAAAAATATTAAAAAATAAAATTTCATAAAACAAAACAGGATAATGACCTCTGATAGAAATGGAAACAGAATCACAAGGAAGAATAATAAAAGAAAAAATAATTAATTCATTTGGGAACAGCAAAATGTCAATTTTAATAACTTCGTTTTCGTTCTTGTAAAAAGTTTGTGTATTTAAAAAATATAAAAAAAAACTAAAATAAAAGTGAAAACACACATATTAAAAATCTATACAAACAAGCATTAGGAAAAACAACCCCTGATGAGTTCGCCCGTGTAATAAAAAATTTTCAAGATGACCATGTGGTGTTCTTTTTTTCATTTTTATTTTACATGAAACCTATAATTAACAAATTTTTCAATTTATTAAAATCCTTAAATAGTTAACTGAAATAATAGCCAAGAAACCCCTGCAAGGGTCAAAGAAACACTCGTGGCCAACACACTTTATAACAAGCGTAGCGTGTTAATTGACTTTAACTAAGACCTGCCGCTAGAATTTTATCAAGATCAAAACCGGCACAGAGCCACTCTTGCACCATATGTTGTTAAAAAGAGCAGAATTTTAAGCGAACTCAAAATTATCCTTTTTTAGTTATTGAAGTATATTTTGGAAGAGTAAGAGAGTAGAGAAGATAAATATACTTGTATATTTGTTTGAAAAATTAGTGGTCAGTTAGTGGATGGCAATTAAAGACCTTTGTAAACTGAGTTGCACTTAGAGAAAAGGCTTAATATTTGTGTTTAAAACCATTTACAAACTTAATTACAGTTTAATCTAGAGTCACTGGCGGGAATCGAACCCGTAACTCCCTCACTGATAGAGTTCTGCATTATCAGCTAGCCTACTGGGGCATCCTTCGATTAAAGGTATAAAGAGATAAGATGATAGAATTACGAAATATGAGACCATTGATGATCACGTAATGAAGAATAGCCGGTTGGGCCCGTCCATTCCTTGTGACGAATTTTATCTCAATATCAACAGGTATTTGAATTTTATTCGTCTTAAAGTGATGTGGGATCTATGGACCTCCCACTCCAAGTTTCTTCCATGACAGTGTTGCTTCTATAAAAGTTATCGCTGCCAATTTTTATAACAATACCAACTTTTATAAGGAAGTTTTAGCAAAGCGGGTGTAAGAGGTTTATTTTTATAAAATTTCGTGAAGTGATTTACGTTTATACAACTTTTGCCAAAAAATAAATAATAAAACGACTTTGACCTAATACAAAGCCAAAAATATCCGCTTATGGCCTAAATTTCAAAAAATAATGTTTCAAGTTACAACAGTATTTTGTAAAGCGCACCTTATATTATATAGTGCAATAAAATTCGGGTCATCGCCGCCAGCCCTAATACTAAAGCAAATCTTCCAAAGGGTTTTGAAAAGTTAGCTCCGGTTCCCGAAATTTTAGCCCCTTAAGTTTTTTTTGAAATTTTTGAAAATAAGTTTGGTATAAGTCTAAAAAAATATACTAAATGTACTTCTGAGCTAAAATACAATTTCAGATGTCTTCAGTGGAATTGTATGGTGATTCTTTGCTTTGAATATATTTACCCTCTAGCACTCATTTTTAAGGTCATTTTTGTTATTTTTTTTAATTTTCCCACAAAAGTATTCAAAAGCGGCACTGTAGGGGGTTAAAATGTTCCACGAATATTTTATACATCAAATTTTACTAGGGATCTTCTAAGACTAAAATATCGTGCAATGTATGTGAAACGGATTTTCGAAAAATTAAAAAATTTCGAGGCCCGGAATTTCCAAAATCCGTTTTACATACATTGCACTATATTTTGGTCTTAGAAAACCCTAGACTTATACCAAACGTCTTTTTAAAAAATTCCAAAACTTTAGGGGCCGATATTTCGGGAACCCGAGCTAACTTTTCAAACCCCTTTGGCAGATTTGCTCTACTAATATTTTAGTTTCATTTCGCGTTGCAAGTATTGAGGCTGGTATTTTTTGTTGCACAGTGTTACCTGACGAACTCAGTTATTGGTTTGCAGCCGCTGGGTTTTCTAAAAAGGGGGTTTTAGCTTCGCCAGCTCTAGTGTTATAATAATACTCTTTGTATTTAAAGAAATAATTTGTATTAAATATCGTCCTTTTAGCTCTTCTTAAGTGCAACTTAATAATCTTGAAACAACAAATTTTAAGATTTAAAAATTGACCCATATATTTTTTAAAGTTCAAAGTTTTAGAATATTTTGTAGTGTTATATGTCTCTGCTTAACTTGTAAGCAATATTTGTTAACCTACATAACATAATTGTTATAACGATATCTGTATGGCTAGCAGGCTACTTTCATAAAAGTTACTTTGTTTTGGTAAAAGTTGTGTAATGCCAGAATTCTGAAAAATCACTTAAATCACTTTAAGCGCCAAAAATCTATTAAACGTGTTGAGATCGAGATAACATTCAGCACGAAGAACTCTTTAATCTAAACTTAAGAACATAATTTTATTTTGGCATGTCCATGAAAAAAGGGTACATTCTTAAAAATTTTACTTAAAATATTGTAGTGAAGCTTATTACACTGTGCAACAAAAAAAAAAAAAAAAAAAAAAAAAAAACCAGCCAGGTTTTGAAAATTTAGCTCAGGTTCCCAAAATATGGGCCCCTTAAGTTTTTTAATTTTTTTGAAAAGGCGTTTTGTATAAGTCAAAAAAATATACTAAATGTACTTCTTGAGTTAAAATTCGATTTCAGATGTCTTCAGTAGAATTGTATAGCGATTAATTTCTTAGAATATATTAACCCTCTAACACTCATTTTAAGGGGTCATTTTTATCATTTTTTTAACTTCCACACAACAGTATACTAAAACGACTCTTTAGAGGGTAACATTTATCATTCGAAAGATTAATAATCCGTTTCATCTATTTCTTCATTGCCCCCTTTTGGAGCATATGGCTTTCACAAAGCATCTCCGTACTACACGATTTTTTGCGGTTGCTTTCGCGTCATCCCATGTAAGATTTCACTGGCCTTGTTCTTGGAGTATCGATCCATTTTGTATTGATATATTGGCTTCTACCAATTTCGTTAATCGGTTGTTGTTCCAGCGAAGTAGATGATGAAAATGGCGCTGTCATCTGTCGTTGCCTAGAAACGACGCCCTCTGTGTATTCGGTTTAATGGTGAGGAATCTTGATAACCTTTTATTCTTAAGGCCTAACCAGAATGTGAATAACGTGGCTTAAGCAACCGAGCGAATACATGTAAATCATATGTGTAAAACCATGTTGAACTTAAGGGAACTTTTTGTTAAATTTAATGAAACTGTAATTTGCTTAAGCAAAGTGCGAAACTAATCGCACATTCCGTACGGAATCAAAAGTTTTTTATTTTGTGTTTGTTTTTTTTTAATGTATTTGAGAGGCTTTTTTGTTTATTTTTGACAGTAGCTTAAGTTTGTTTATGCACATTCTGGTTGGGCCTTTAGTCTAAGTTCATACGGCTCATGTCTTGTTGACAAGATTCTTCCTTTTTCTTCTTTGAACATGAGTTCTCGTTCAAATGATTCATGTCATGTTGACGACGTGCGTATGCATGTGTGCTTTTTGATATTAAAAACAATAACAAAATTAAACAACGAATGAAAAAGCAAAAAGTTAAGACAGTACATGCATCTGTGTACTCGTTTCTTTTCCCCTCGTACCTCTCGCATATAAAGTAGCAATTATGTCAATAAAACATGAGCCGTATGAACTTTGGCATGATGTACTTCTCTTTTCCAATTGGAGGAGTGATCAGAGGGCTTCATGGATGGACTGTTTGGAGGAGAGTTAAAGCCACCTATATAATACATGCGATTACTATTTGAAAAGATTTCGGGCATATGAATACCTTGATTTTCCTTGACAAAGCTCCTTCTTAACGTTCAATTCTTGAATAAATAATGTTCGATGAGGCCATCAGCGTATAAACCACACTAAACGATGGATTTTTTCTAGATTTATTTAAGTTTGTAGGGCCTGTTCAAGATTTGTATCACTTTATATGCGGCAATTTTATTTATTAACAACCCCGTTAAGTGAAGTGCGCCATAAACATAACGAAGTCGGCTATAAGCTTAGATAATTTGCTAGTATTGCTTAAGAGTGAATCTTTTAATGGTTATTTGCCAGAGTATCCTAATTGAAAATTGTAAAAAAGTGAGCGCAGTATAGCAGTTTGTTCGATAGTTAACTCTTTCGGAAGTTCTATCTGAGCTTAAGATACATACATACTTTACCTATATCTATTAGAAGTTCTGGTGCTCAGACAATGGGTTTTTCGACGGTGCTGCGTAAGCATTCTTAAAGGCCACATTTTGTAGGTGTTGGAGCAAGACTTCACAAATTTAAGTCCCATTTTCTTGCATATAAATAGTGTAAAAAGTTTGAGTGTAAACTAGGCGGCATCATGTTCGAAGCGGCAACCTACATAAAATATGTCCTTTCGCGCAATAATAATTCGAAAAAGAAGAATTTGATCAGTTTTGTTTATATTTGCCTAAAACTATTCTAGTTTGATTAAAAAACTTTGAGGCCAGGTTGCGAGATGAGTATTAAGTTTAAACTTAGTTTAACGTACTCTGAAACTCGGTTTTTTTTCTGGGGAAATGTGATTATTTTATTATTACATCAAAAACCAACATTTAGAGCAAAACTAAGCTGTTACGTCCAAATTTTGTAGACAAACTTGGTAAAGGCGGCACAAATCTGTTTTTAGATTAACTAAACTTAGTTTAACTGATGTCTCAAAAACCCAGTCTAAATATTATATATTTCACATTAAATTTTGATTGGATTTTTGTGGAAACTTTTACATCTTTAAATATCCGTAAATTTCCGTTGATTTCTGAATTGTTTTAAATTTTTTCTGTGTATTAAAAAAACAAATTTTACTACTGCATCCGCCTAACGGTTAGCAAACGATCCTCCTTTTAAAATATTTAAAAATATACCGACACCTGATGGTTGATTTGTTTGGGTCAAACATCATTAAGATCGCAGCAAATAAATTTCAACATCTTGGTTACTTATTGTTTTTTTCACTTTCAATGCTAAAATCACAACAGGTACTTAAGGATATTGATAGTTAAAATTTTTAGTTTTCCTGCTTTTCCGAAAGGATACAACCACGTTATCTATGAATTTTGTTTCTAAGATCCTTGCTTGTAGTTTATGCCGGTGTACAAGTGTGTGAGTGTGTGTTTTAAGATAGACGATAATATTAATTAAATGTACTGAAGTCTTTTTTAACGATCTGTTAGTTTATGATGTGCGTTCTTCTAACACTTTGGGACAGCCTTCAAATCATTACCAGACAATAACAATTCGTTATGCGGCTGTTGCTGTCTGTCTGTCATTGCTGTCTCTATGGACTCTCCTTATTAGAATCTCAAAATTATCTTATAAAGTTATGAGCAACATTTGTTCTAATGTTTTTTTTCTGTTTTTTTGGTTTAAGTTAGTTTCTTCGTTTTGAAGAACGTATGTTACTTTTGTTTGTTTAAGAATGTTTTAGCATTTGGCGTTTATGACTGTAGTAAAGTTGGCACTTCATAAAATTTAAGTTATCTATGCTTTGTTACTACTGTTAGTAAGTGTTTTTTTCGGTCATAATTAAAAATTGTATCTATGTTAATTTGTGAAGAATATAAGAAAAAAAATGTTTGGAACTTAATAATTAAGTAAAAGGAAAAAAGTATAGTCGGTCCGGCCCAACAATACGAGATTAAAGTGTGCACCCTATTTTGAACACGTGGGCAAGCATAGACCCGGCGAATTCATTTGAGAGTTCTTTTTACCGAATAGTATTTAGATATCAACATCTATGTGATATTTTTTTTTGTCTTAAAGCGCTACAAAAAAGGGGGCTTAAATGGGACGTATGGTTAATTCTGGTTATACACTGAAAGAATTTTCTTCGCAATACCAATAAATTTTGACATTAATCCCATGAAAAATTGCATTAAAAAGGAACCTATGCAGCGCTTCGTTGGATCAATGAAACCTGTTTCATTAAAATGTAATTAATGAAACATTACATTAGATCTATGAATATTATTCATTGGATGAATACCTTCAGTAAAGAAAAAAATTTTTTTTTTTATTATATTTTTTATTTTTTTTTCTGTCTCTGGCGGGAATCTATCGCGCAACCTCGGTGCTTATAGACTAGCCCACTGCCAGCTACTCTACCGGGGCAGTGTAGTTTTTGGATCACAAAACTATGTTTTTTACTCAATTAAGAGCGTAAGTATGAGATTAAATTGTCCATAACAACAATAACAACGTTGATTGAAGGTTTTTGGTTCATTACTATAATGATATTTTTCATTGTCATAATGAAAATTTAATTTTATGAAAGCATTATTGAAATATGTTGCTTTAATAAAAAAACTTTTGATTTCATAAATTTAACGGCATATTACATTAGATGTATGAAATAATGAAATCTTTAATTTTTTGATTAACAATTAAACTTTTTTTTTTAAGGAAATTGTAATTTTGTATTAATTTATGAATATAGTTATGGTTGTATATTATTTTTTTATGTTCCCAATTAAAATTTTTTGTTTAACTTGGACAAACTTAAGTTTTCATACATCCAATGAAAATTTTTAACATAATTACGAAGTCCAATGAAGCGATTTTAACGAAAATACTTTATAACTATGAAATTCCATTTAGACAATGAACATTTTCATTTACCCAGGAAAATTTTTTTATGAAAATGATTCATTAAATATATGAAGCATTTTTCTTTCAGTGTACCAACACAAAATAACATAGTAGCTTTTATAAATGGTATCGTCGCCAAATTTAATATCAATGCGAACATTTTTATTTTCGGTAGGCTGCAATGAGATGTTTTTGAACGAAATTTACTGATGGTTTGTGGGCACAAAGACTCTATTCCGGAAAAAAAGTTGACGGTTGATTCTCACCAATTCGCTTCATCCATATAATAATTAATTAGTATGTACCAAATTTTATTAAAGTATCTTTAGAATTGCTTAAGAGTAAATGAACTGAAACCAGCCAGCCAGACGGAAGGATGGGCGGAAAGAGGGGCGGACGGGCAGAATTAATAGGTTAAAAGGCTTAAACGGTGACTTAATTCCAAAATTTTAATTTGTTACACACATCAGCACAAACGCATTATGACCTCTTCACTATTGTGATGTGGGCATAAAAACGAATCTGGCTTGTTCTCCTTTTGATCTTTGGCAGCGTTTGAAAAAACTGCAGTTAAAGTAGAAAAAACTGCTATTTCTTCTACTTCTTTATTTGTCATTTGAAAAAATAATTGCTTTTACTTCTGTTTCATTAAATCTAAGCAATCGCTGTCATACCAACTCAAAAAAGCGAAATGTTGTGCATACATTTTTGTACGGCAGATTTTGGTTTCGACTGCAGTTTTTTAAACGCAATTTTTCCTTCTGATTTTTTGTTTTATCTCAGTTTTTCGCCCTTTTGATTTTTAAACAAATCTGTTTCACTTTAGACTTGATTTGGTTGAATATTTTTTTAGATTTTCTTATAAAAATCGTTTGTGAAAGTGTGTGACGCCTGTAAAACATTGGATTTTATATTACGAAAAACTTATTTTCCTTTTCTGATTCATTTAAATAAAAGTAATTTTTCTGTTTTCTACTTTATTGGTGCTGTTGCTTAAATTTGTTGTATGCATGTTGTTGCATTTTTTAAACTGACATTTGTTGTAAAAACAAGATTGATTATAATTAGTTGTTCTCTTTTACCTCTGCTGGCGCCAGGTTTACCATTACCATGTATAAATATCAAAAGGCACCTTTTGGTTGCAAAAAGGGCCAATTAGTACTCTTCTGAAGGGCTGATTTCTTTTAATGGCCATATCCCTTCATATATGTTGCTTTTCATAAATGCGTGTTGTAAAATTAGTTTTATTTTATGTATTTTAAGTTAAGTTATTTAAGTGTAGGTGGTGTTTTTCACAAAATTAAAAGTCCAAACTGAAATAAAGTAACGATAATTTTGTATTAAATATAAAGGACGCTAAAGTAAGCTTCGTAAGAGAAATAAACAAACAATAATTCTGATAGTGCATAGAAAATATTTAATGAAAATATTGAAGGACCTTAGACTATTAAAGTATAAAAGCTTTTAAAATTGTAATTAAAAGTTAAAAGTTATTATAAAATAAAGGTCAAATATGAATAAATATCAATTGTAATTTGACTTAGAATACACACGCAAAGAAAAAACATGGTTGTGGTAAACATATTCGGAGAGCAACATATTATGATAAGAATTATGATTGTAGTCACCATATTAAGATTATTATTGAATCATATTATGACTAAATATACTCGCACTATTATATCATAATATTTTTCCCTTAATCATATTAGTATTCTGTTAATCATACTAAATTAAGAAGTAATCATATTATCATCATGTTATCATGTCATAATAAGCTAAGAAGTAATCATATTATCATCATGGTAATCATAATAAATTTAGAAGCAATCATATTATGATACAGCACCTTTCATAGCTGTCATAAAAATACAAAATAAATTAAAATATTTTTGCATCGATTTTTTATTTTGTGGCTTTTTACAATTTTTCTTAATGTTATCTAATAGCGGAGTTCAATATAAGGCTTGCAAAAGAGCAAATGAAAAATCTGTGGTTTTCATGGGCAACAGCGTGTGCCCATCTTTTCGATTTTAAGATGTTGATGAAATATCGTAGCACTTTTATAAAATATAACGAAATCTCTGTGTGTTTTGTTGTTGGATTTTACAAAAAAACTACAATATTTTGCATTTGCACTATTACATCACTAATACTTGAATGAACTCCGCTAATATTTTAATTTTTTAATTTCTTTAAACTTATTTTTTTATGGAATTTTATCTTTTAATTGTTTAACCGCTCACAAATAAAAAAAAAAACGACACAACTGCTTCAAAATTATTTTACAAATGGCGCTAACATAATATGATTAGAGTAAAAATAGTTTGATTGCATCTTTAACATAATATGATAAATGTATAGAAAGTTATCATGTTATGGCTATTAAATATCATGATATGGTTGTGAGAAATATAATATGTTTAGAAAGTTATCATAATTAAGTTGTTAGAAAAATAATTATTTTTCGGTCAACAATACTCAAATTCATAATTGCGATAAACATTGATATGTTTACAGTAACTATAATATGGTTGATATTAAATAAAAATAACAATTATTTGTTTACGACAACAATATATTGTTACATTAAACATTGTGTTGTTGCCGTAACCATGCCCAACCATATTTTTTCTCTGCGTGCACATTATTTACCATTTTTTCTGTTCTACTAGTTTATTCTACGTAAATTTATGTATTTTAATCAATAATTAAAATAAAGTGAATAAGAATTTTAAGCAAACCAAGTAAAATTCAAACGACCAGAATGTTGTTGCTTTCTAATCATATTAATTTAAATTTTAAATAAACATTCAATGTTTTAAAATATTATAATTCGAACATATTTTTGTTATTAAATATTAACCACAACATGTTTAGAGGCAACCATAATATGGTTATAGCTTTTGGATGGATGAATTTAAACATAATATGGTTGCCGTGATAATAATATGGTGAAGGTACCCATAATATGTTTAAGTGTATGGTTGGAGCTTTATTTTATTAAAACATTATATTGTTAAATTCAACCATATTTGAAGTTTCAAAGGAGGTAAACCCTTTATTGTTAAATAGAAACAAAATATTATCAATCGTGAAAATTTTTTGTTAAAAACAACAAAAGTGTCTTTGTTGCCATTGCAGGGACCATTATTTTTTTTATCTGGGTGTGGATAGGCCTTTTCATATCTTCTCTTTGTGTGTATTTTCTAAGCCATCCAATTAACTTGAATGATAAAAGAGTTATTCTTGGTTCCTATTCTTTTAATACATACTTATTTTCAAATTCGCCTAAAAAGGTTTAATTGATGTCCATTCATGACCTTCCATTGCAAAGTAGCTCCCATCATCCATAATACAATTCATGACCAGCCTGCAGCAAAAAATTTTTTTTACAAAGCCCGTATTAGATGTTTGATGACAAGCGACTGTTATGCTGAGATAGCTGGAACGGGTTTCTTTGCACATTTGACTACTCTCATATGTGATACGTATTTTAGTACCATTTTATCTTTAAAACTACATTTATTTGCCCACGCACGATAAGATTTCGCAGTACTTCTGGAAATTTCTGCCTCCAAAATAGCTCGAGTTTGGTTGCATTGCATCAAATATTTAAACCGGTTCGTCGTTGTCTATTTAATGGTTTCTGCTTTCGAAAGCTTTTATTACCTTATAAATAAAATATTTTTTGATTAGGATTTCAAAAAAGGTTATTTAGTATTACTTGACCTTTTTATTATAATTATTTAAAATTGATTAAGCTTGAGGTCTTTTTATAAAAAATTATATTATATTTAATTATATCTCAATATTTCGCTAACCTTTGGTAAGCATCTTCAGGAAAATAACAAAATTTTTATATAAAATTTGAAAATAATTTTTTTCCTAATTTTGTTATTGTTTTTTATTATTTTTAAATAAAAATTTTGTTATTTTCCTGAAGATGCTTACCAAAGGTTAGCGAAATATTGAGATATAATTAAATATAATATAATTTTTTATAAAAAGACCTCAAGCTTAATCAATTTTAAATAATGATTTCAAAAAAGTGTAGAAAAATTTCATATTTTCTTTTATGAGAATTATTTTCACAAAATTTACAAGTCAACTTGCGACGTTCTTATTCGTTGAATGATATTTTTTCTACTTATTATCAAGTCATTGAACTGATCTTCCCAAATAATTATACAGATAGTACCGAAACTTTTTGTATAGATCGTTTTTATATTATTAATATTTCGTTAACAAATTATTTAAGTACGGTTTAAAATGTTACATAGTATTTTAAATTAATTAGTTCAAGTAGAGTATTATATGACTAGAAATTGAAGCATACAACTTTCTAATGGCCGGTCAATAATTTCACGCAGGTCTAAGCCGCAACCAATTATAATACTGAAGTCAGTTTTTATAAAGATTTGTTAATTACACTGTGCTAGTTGAAAAAATAGCATAATTCGGGTACACTGAATCCGATGTTGTCCATCCGCAAAAACGGTTTAGTTTATTAAAATTACTAAAACGAAATTCCGCAAAAAATTTCCTTAAAGAAAGGTAAACATTTTTTCTAATATGCGCGGTAGTTTTAGAAACATAATATTTTTTTGGAAAAAAAAATAATTTTTTTATCAAAATTTTGAAATTTTTGTTTTGAAAAAATTCATAAATAATTGGAAAATAAAGTGGACTTGGCCATACATTTGACCCATCTAGGAACATCCTACGCGCGGCACGGGCCAAATTTAAGAATTTTATAAAACCGCCATATTTATATGGTTGAAATTCTTAAATTTTGCCGGTACTGCGCGTAGGATGCTCCTAGATGGGTCAAATGTATGACCAATCCCACTTTATTTTTCATCTCAATCATGAATTTCTAACATACCTACCCGATATCTCTATTCCTTAAGGGGCTCCCAAACAAAATGTTCAATGCAGACTAGAAATATATTGCAGAAAAATTCCCATAAATGGCCAGGAGTCGCCCCTTGTGGGATAAAATGTTTGACCAACCTCAATTTGTTTTTTGTCCTTAACATTTTGTCGAGACATACTTGCCATACAAATATTGCGTTTTATGAAATTCTTAAATAAATTAAAATTCACTTTTATGAATAAAATCAAAAGTTGCTTACAGATTTTAAACATTTATGGCTTTTTTTATTTGCAATTTGCAATAATGAATTTTTAAAAAACAAAAATTTCGAAAAAAATTTTCCAAAAAAAAAAAAAAATATTTCTTTAGTTTTTTCAATAAGCTAAAGCGTTTTTATGTTGTGCAGCCTCCTCTATTTTCGAAATAATGGTATATCTCGAAAACCAGAGCTAACCTAAAAAACGGCTTAAACCAATGGATTCAGCGTACACAAATTAGGTTAAAACGACAAAAAAAGTGTAAATTTCTATCGCAGTATTTTTTATAGTTACAATAAAGAGCTCCTGAAATATTCTAAATGTCGGTGGAGGGTATCAAAGATTCGGCACAGCTTAATATATCACTCTTTCTTGTTTAAAAGCCTATTTTCAAGTTCACAGAAAAAATTATTTTTCCAATTCAAACAAAAAATTTGTAGAATCAAACAATATTTTGTCTGAAATCGGTCCTATAAACAAATTCGCATATTCAAACAATTTATTTGCATTTTGTTTATTGAAAAAACACTGATTTTTTCAAACAAATAATTTAACTGAATCAAACAAAAAGTTTACTGAAATTCATATACTAAATTTCAAAATAAAAAAAAAAGTTTTGCACAAGCAATGATGCGCACACAAGCAGGCACTTTATTAGAAGATGATGGCAGAGAGAGCAGAGCGGCCGGCTGGCTTTGAGACACATTTTTTTGTTGGAATAATTTTTGAACGAAGTCTTTTTTTATACACACAATGTTTTTCGTCATCACTCACTGTTGCTGTATCCTTTCCTTTGCTAATGAGGAAGAAATGTAACCCAAAAACGGCGACAGACCGACTCGATATGTTTTTCGTCATCATTATATTTTTGTATTTGATGTATTTAAGCAAACAGTTTGAAAAAATTGAATACGGGATTTTGGTTTTTTTTTAACAACTTTGAAACCAACCAAAAATTTATTTTGTTTCTTATAATGTTGTTGTTGTTTCTGTTGTTTAAAAAGAGTGAAACGTTTTTTTACCTGCTATTTTTTTGTTTTTTTTTTACTTCAAACCTCTTCATCTTTCTTTCTGTTGTACTTTTTTAAAGTGTCCAAAAATTGACTGTATGTGTTTTTTTGTTGTTGTTCTTATATTTCACATTAGGAAGTGTTGCTTACGATCAAATAAAAAAATGCAAAAAGACGACAACATTAAAAAGCGTTAAATATTTCATACAAAATTATGAAAACTTGAAACCAATAACGCGTGTATTATATTTTTGAATGGTTGTCAACATTTTTGTTGGTTAAATAAAAATCAAACAAAAATTTTAATTGAATCAGTAAAAAAATTTGTAGAAATTAAAAAAATTTTCAAACAAGCGTTTGCTTGAAAATAATTCGGCAATAATTTTTTCTGTGTTTGTACTGTATATTTAATATGCATATTTCCGGTTTCCTGGTTATAACTGATTATAAACTGCGTATTATATATTTGTTAAGTTTTCGAATTTTTTCGCTATTACTTTTTAGTTTTATAAGCAAAACTTAAACGATTTTTCATCCGTATTTATTAAAAAACAAAAAAGGTCGCCCATAAGACATGACCTAAACATGGTCTTTCTTATAAACATGATCATTACAAACAATGTATTTTAATCTTAAAAAATTATTAACCTTAAAAAGTTTTATGCAGCAATACCAGTATATACAATACAATAACAAAATTGCAAATTTAGACCCACATAATTTCAGTTGTTTGATGTAATTTTTGTCGTCGTTCTGGTGTTTGTGTGTTTCTTTTCTTTTGCAATAAAATGCAAATGAGCATAAATGACTGACTGACTGACTTACGTTTAAGGTTTGGTCACTTGTTTTGCATTAAATTTGAATTTTAATTGAGTAATCTTATTTTGATGTTGTTTTTATTATTGTTGTACATAGTACTTTTTAGTTTTACTACATACAACAAACATTTACATACATTTTGTTTGATAAAACGAAATAACAACACTGAAACATGTGTTAAATCATTCAGTTTAACATTCTCGCACTCGTTCCATACGATCGACCGACCAATGTCTCCTCTCTCGATCCCTGTAATTTGGGGCTTTTTTTTCTTCTTAAGCGCTAAGATTGTGTTTTAAGGCGCCACTATACAAATACGATGCCGTGTGCAATATTATGAATGCATTATGCAGTTTTAAAGAACGGATTTTTTTTTTTAATTTCTTGGCATCAGGTGTGTGGGTGTTTTGCTGTAAATGTTATTGTTGTTTTATTGTTATTTTTTTTAGTTTTAACAGCTTTTTATATTCAGTTTTATTTAAATTTGAGCTGTGTGTAAGTAATAAAAATCTATATAGTTTTCTTAAGGTGTTAATATATGTTTTTGTCAATTGTTTTTGGTGTTTTATGAATATATTTTTATTTATAAGTTGACTTGTATTAAAATGAGAACAGATTATGATTGCTAGTATTTATAATGTAGTAGTGTATTTAGTTTGAATAGAGTTTTTGTCAACATTTTTTGTAATCAAAACGTGTTTCTCTTAATTACGTTAATGACATTTAGGTCGGTGAGAAACTTTTGTGGCATGTTGACAGAATGTTTGTTTTGTCTTAACACTAAAAAGTAGTGCATTGGCAATAATAGGTCCTATATATCTTATAATGATCGTCAATCTGCCCATTTAACTTAAATTTGCGATTGAATCTGTGGGGGAGATCTTAAATAGAAAGGTTAGGTAGGTAGGTAGAAAGGCTGGAGTAAAGTCTCCTTCACACCTTCACCCAGAGACCAATATGGTCCATTGTGACGCCTTATTTAGAGATAGATATATAAAGATGGAAAGAAGGTGAAATAAACAGCGAAAGAATAAGGCAGATAAAAAAGATAGATAGGAAAATAAAGTTTCGGACCAAACCCGAGAGAAATCCTACTCAACCAAATTTGCCCTATGTGCGGTCAGCACCCATTCTACTGTCGCGCAGCCAGGACATCCCCATTGCGAATTCTATCAGACTCTCGAGTCCACAGCCCGAGACATCCCCTAATTCGCCTAGGAATCTACTGCCCAGCCACCTCAGTCTGCTTCCCTGTAGCCTGGCGACTCCGAATCGGACTTCCTCAGCACCGGCCACAGCGTCCTCGATACCCGGCATTCTGCTCTCTTCCCCCAGGCCATTTGGTCGCGCCTAGAATCCATTCCCTGATCCTTCCAAAATAGAAGGCTTTTAGAGGCCTAACCGCCTCTATAAGATTAGGATCCTCCATCTCGGAGCCCTGTGTCGCTAACTCATCAACAGCCTCATTGCCGCCTATGTCTCAGTGACCCGGCACCCAGCACAACCTTAACACATACTCTTCTAAGTCTTCCTCCAGAGCCCTCCTAAGATTATCAATTAGCTTGGAGTTCACATAACAGCCCCTTACGGCCATAAGAGCCGCCTGGCTGTCCACATTTATTGTGACCTTCGAGCCCCTATCAATATTGTCCCTCATCAGTTCCGCGGCCCTCAAGACCCCCAGAACCTCCGCCTGAAAAACACTGCAGTCGTCATGAAGCCTATATGACATTCTGATGTCCAGATCCTCAACATAACCAGTTCTCCATAGAAGGCACTATTACCTCCAGTAACCGCCCAAAATCTACCCGAATTATATTCCGCAGTAGTTGAATCTATCAAGCTATAGTTGTCAAATTACAATTGAATGGCTATGGAGTTAAACAATATAAAATTTTTTTGTTTAGTTTTTCTTTAGAACCATTTTTGTAAAGTTTAAGGTAAATATAGTGTTAATGTTTTGGTTTGCATTTTATTCGCGACTATTTTATTTTTAATATATGATAATTTGTTGTGTTAAATATGATTAAAGCGATTTGTTATGGCCACGAAATTACAAATAAAAACTTAATCATTGTCATTTTAATGCAAATTTCTTGTTACCTTGATAAACATTAAATTAAATATAAATTTTCAATTAATGATTTATGATTTTTAATTTATTTGATAATGGTTTATGTTAATTTTAATGTTCTCATAAATGTTATTAACATTTCTGTGTAGTAAAATTAAAGCGCAACATGCAGTAAGGCTGGGGAGAATGGCTCAAAATCATAATCTTTTTAATGGTCAGGTTAAAATGGAATAAACAAATAATTCACAATATTAGCGTCTTAAATCAGTTAGAAAAGAGAAACAACAAAACGCCCACAGATTTTATTCTAAAGCCATAATTTAAATCCATCAAACAACTAAACAAATCTAATGAAAGAAAACTGCAAATTAGTTACTTTATTTCCTTTAAAGTGCATTATTATTATTATTATTATTTTAGCATAAATTAGTGTTAAACTCATTTATTTTCTCTTTTTTTCTTCTGCCTTTATGCTTTCCCGGCTTTCAGTGGAGTGGAGAATCAATTTTTAAACTATTATTTAAACAGCACTTACCACAACATTGTTGAACAAATGTGTAATAAACAAAATGTCTTTAATTTGATCGTTTCTTGGGTTTTCTTCATTGATTTTTCCAACGCACTTGGTCCATTTTATAAATCTTATATAAAATTTTCTTCGCCGCTTTTATTTTGCCGCTTTCGAAAAGTAAAGTAAATAAAAACGATGGAAATAAAGTAGACGGAATGATGTCTTGCAGGCTTACAAAAAGTTATGGGTATCAGGTTACCTGCTTATTGGGATAAAGAAAATGTTAGTTAGAAAAAAAAACTTAACTTAAACCATCACTGTCTTATAAGACTTTAAATAAGCCAGAAAAGAAAAACTAATAAGAGGTGGTTGATCACAAAGACAGAAGAAAAAAAAAAATTAAACAAAAAACTTATAAGAAATGGTTACAAATGAAATTAACGAGTTATCGGTGGATTAAGTAGATTTAGGAACAGTAATTTAGAGGCAAACATTTTTTGATAAATAAATTCAACAGAAAATTTAACTTAATGACAATTTTTTTTTTTTAAAGAAATTGATGACAGTGATAATTTTTCTGAAGAAAGTTAACACAGTTAATTTTTTTTTTAAGAAAAATCTTTTAAAGGAACAATTTTTGTAAGGAAAATATTTTAGAGTAATATTTTTTTTTTTAATAAATTTAATTCATAGTGATAATTTTTTATATCAGTGATAACTTGTTTACACCATCTTTTTAGTTATAGTTTTCTCAAGAAAAATCTATTAGAGAGATTGCTTTAAAAATGCTTCACCATAATTTATCACAACTAACTAACTTTTCTAATAAAAATTTATCACAGATATAATTTTAAATAGACATTTTATCACAGTAATGCATATGCAGACATATGGAAGCTTTTTAAGAGTGTTCATTAGTCTGAGTTCATACGGCTCATGTCTTATTGACAAGAGTCTTCGTTTTTCTTCTTTGAACATGAATTGGCGTTCAAATGATTCATGTCATGTTGACTACATGTGCATTCTTGATATTGAAAACAATAACAAAATTAAACAACGAATGAAAAAGTAAAAAGTTAAGACAGTACATGCATCTGTGTACTCGTTTCTTTTCCCTTCGTCCCTCTCGCATATAAAGTAGCAATTATGTCAATAAAACATGAGCCGTATGAACACAGACTTACATATATTGATAACACTTTGTGTAATTTTTTAGAAAAATAACCATATGCGGACAACTCTACGTGATAAAAGACAAAAAAAAAAAAAAAGACCCGTGTCTCCCAGTTTTGCCCAAAGTTGTTTATTGAGATCTGATCATAATTTATCACAGGAACTTCTAACTTTTCTAATAAAAATTTATCACAGATATAATTTTAAATAGACATTTTATCACAGTAATCTATATGCAGACATATGGAAGATTTTTCCATAAAAATTTTTTGCAAAGACAATTTTTACAAATAAAATCTTGTAATAAGTTTCCTAAAAATTATATATCAGTGAAAAGTTTTCAAGAGAAAATCTGACACAGTGATAGGTTTTTTAAGAGTGTTCATTAGTCTGAGTTCATACGGCTCATGTCTTATTGACAAGATTCTTCCTTTTTCTTCTTTGAACGTGAATTGGCGTTCAAGTGATTCATGTCATGTTAACTACATGTGCTTTCTTGATATTGAAAACAATAACAATATTAAACAACGAATGAAAAAGCAAAAAGTTAAGACAGTACATGCATCTATGTACTCGTTTTTTTCCCTTCATCCCTCTCGCCTATAAAGTAGCAATCATGTCAATAAGACAAGAGCAGTATGAACACAGACTTACATATATTGATAACAATGTGTGTAATTTTTTAGAAAAATAACCATATGCGGAGAACTCTACGTGATAAAAGACCAAAAAAAAAAGAAATACCCGTGTCTCCCAGTTTTGCCCAAAGTTGTTTATTGAGATCTTAGGTACATTTTTGTTGTTGATTGTTTCCTTGAATTTTTAATGGTTTGCAACCTATGGACCTGAACAGGGGAAAAATAGTAAAAAAATCGAATTTTTTAAAGTGTTTTGCGATTTTGATCTTGAAGATGAAGTTTTTTTGATTTTATATGTTTACAATTTTTATTTTTTATGGCTACAACTTTGTCTCAGAGAGTAAATCCGAACGGTTTGCAAGATATGAGCTTGAGAAAGTTATCACTTTTTTGCAAAACTAACACCGAGGCCCAAAATCTTTTGGGGCCTATAAAAAAGTGCATGAATTTAGCAAAACTGGGAGACATGGGTCTTTTTTCGTATTGCACTGTGTAAGTTAACTTTTCCAAAAAAGTGGATTACAATGGTAATTTTTCTAATAATTATTTCTTAAGTATGTTTATCACAGTGATGAATTTCCTCAAAGAAACAATTTTTTTAAGATAAATTTTCATGGTAAATATATCACAGTCATGTATTATTTTTAATACAAATTTATCATTAAAATATCATAGTGATAAAAAATTCACAATGAGGAATTTTACAAAAAAAAAAAAAAAAAAAAAAAATTATTAGAGTGATACAATTTTCAAAGTTTTCTCAAAAAATTCCTAACACTAATGAATTTTAAAATAGTCTACTATGTTTATTATAGGAGGTTTATCATAGTGATACATTTTCTAAACAAAAATTTTTTAGTGATGAATTTTGTAAAAATAATTTTCTATCACAATTGAGGGTATAAAAATCCTCCACCACAATTAGTTGTGAAGAGGGTATATTAAGTTTGTCATTCCGTGTGAAACTTTTTTATTATTCATCTCAGACACTATAAAGTATATATATTCTGGGTCCTTGAGTAATTTTAAGTCGATTTAGCCATGTCCGTCTGTCTGTCCGTCCGTCCGTCTGTTCAAAACACGCTCACTTTCGAAAAACTCAAAAGAAATAAACAAACTTGGTGTCAAATTGCTTGTAGTTATCCTAAGCAGTTTGGGATTGAAATCCAGCAAAATCGGTTCAATAGGATCTGAGCTATGAATCAAAATGTGGAACCACCACCTAAAAAAAAATTGATAATTTTGTTACAAAAACTAATATAAATGGTGGAAAAATGCACAGAATGATATAAGATTTCGCAACAGTTCATTTTATTTAACTGGAACTCACGCTGTAAAATTACTTGAAGATCCGTCCATGATTCTCCCAAGGCCCCATATAAGCCCTACTCCCGGAAAACAGTATAGTAAGCCTAAAACCCTAACTAACAATGCTATCATAACAAATTTTTGCACGTCACAGTTAAATAGGACTAGAAATGAAACTATTAAGATTCCTGAAGATCGGAGCATAATTTACCATAGGCCCCATATAAAACCTACTTCCCGAAAACGATTTAGTACGCCTAAATCCGTAAAAAATAATGTTATCATAACAAAATTTGGTACATCACAGTTTAATTGAACGAGAAATAAGACTTTAAAATTTTGTGAAGAACGGTCCATCATTTACCATAGGCCCCATATAAACCTTACTCCCGGAAAACAGCTTAGTACGCCTAAAAACGTAAAAAATGACGCTATCATAACAAAATTTGGTACATCAAAATTTTTTAGAACTAAAAATAAGACTGTGAAATTTCGTGAAGATCGGTCCATAATTTACCATGGGCCCCATATAAACCTTACTCCCGGAAAACAGCTTAGTACGCCTAAAAACGTAAAAAATAACGCTATCATAACAAAATTTGATACATCACAGTTCCAAAGAACTAGAAATGACACTGTGAAATTTGGTGAAGATCGGTGCATAACTTACCATAGGCCTCATATAAAGCCCACTCTGGTAAAATAATTAAATACGCGGTAAACTTTCTTCCAGTTTAGCTTCATATGGCCAGAAAAAATGTTATGCAATTTTGTGATATACGGTCCATAATTTTCCTTAGATTCCATTTTAGCAGCCTTCTAAAATTTACTGCAAACGCTTAAACTAATTGCAACGCTGTATTGAAATTTATGTTTTTTAATACCAGAAATCGTTCTGCAGAATTTGGGATGATTGGTTCATAGCTTACCATGGCTTTTATATAATTTATTCTCCTGAAAATCATTTAAGTTCAGCTTAAACTGATATTCTACTCAAGCTTTTTAAAATTGATTCTGATTGTCGATCAATAATTTTATATAGGTCTAAACCGCAACAAATTTTAATGCAGATGTCTGTTTTTACAAAGATTATAATAATAAATAGACATCATACATACATATACATATTATTCCTAAAACATTCGAAGTGTCGGTGGAGGGTATCAAAGATTCGGCACAGCCGAATATAGCACTCTAACTTGTTTTTAAGAAGTTTGTTGCAGTGATAACTCTTTTATAAAAAACTGATCACAATGATAACTTTTCATATATAAAAAATGGTTAAAGAGAGAAAACGTATAAATGTGACATTTTTTAAATAATAATAATAATAGAAACAATATAAATCCTACACAGAAAAAATTATTGCCGAATTATTTTCAAACAAACGCTAGTTTGAAATTTTTTTTGATTTCTACAAATTTTTTTACTGATTCAATCAATATTTTTGTTTGATTTTTATTTAACCAACAAAAATGTGGACAACTCTTTAAAAATATAATAAACGCGCTATTGGTTTCAAGTTTTCATAATTTTGTATGAAATATTTAATGCTCTTTAATGTTGTCGTCCTTTTTCATTTTTTTTATTGATTGTAAGCCACATTTCTTTATGATAAATATAAGAACTACAACAAAAAACACATGCAGTCTATTTTTGGACGCTTTAAAAAAGTACAGCAATAAGAAAAATTATAAAATAGCGTGACGAGGTTTGTAGTAAAAATACAACAAAAACAATAGCAGGTAAAAAAAACGTTTCATTTTTTTTAAACAACAGAAATGACAACATAAGAAACAAAATAAATTTTTGGTTGGTTTCAAAGTTGGTAAAAAAAAAAACAAAATCCCGTATTCAATTTTTTCAAACAGTTTGTTTAAATACATCAAATACAAAAATAGAATGATGACGAAAAACATATCGAGTCGGTCTGCCGAAAGCAAAGGAAAGGATGCAGCAAAAGTGAGTGACGAAGAAAAACATTGTGTGTATAAATAAGACTTCGTTCAAAAATTATTCCAACAAAAAAATGTGTCTCGAAGCCAGCCGGCCGCTCTGCTCTGCTTCATCTTCACCAACAGTGCTTGCTTGTGTGCGCGTCATTGCTTGTGCCAAAAATTTTTTGTTTGATTCAGCAAAATTATTTGTTTAAAATTTATATGAATTTCAGTAAACATTTTGTTTGATTCTGTAAAATTATTTGTTTGAAAAAATCGGCGTTTTTTTTCAATAAACAAAATGCAAATAAATTGTTTGAATATGCGAATTTGTTTGTAGGACCGATTTCAGACAAAAAATTGTTTGATTCTACAAATTTTTTGTTTGAATTGAAAAAATACATACCGTTATAACGGTATGTGGATTTAAAGGACGAGTATGACAATCATTTTGAAGTTTTAAAATAATTTCTTTATAAATCTATTAATTTTCCTTTAAAGCGTGGTACTCTGTTCAACATTTCACATGAAATGCTGTCAAAACGCATATGAAAAAAAACTTGTGCGGAATATCTATGAAATAATGTTGATAGAGTTGTACTCTGTTCATTTTGTGAAAAAGTTCCGAAATGTCTCTGGCAACATATTTTTTACAGCTGCGAAATAAAGTAAGCTGCACTTATTTCACGTGGAATTTTAAGCAAAAGCAAAAAAGGATAAAATGATTATTTAATAAGAAATACAAAATTAATATAACACAACCGGTAACAGTTTTTATCCATACTGACTTTCTTTTTTATTAAATTTTTTTTTAATAAAAATTCTTTTTAGTAAAATACATGTGGGGTTTGTTTACATACGCAAAACAATGTCGCATACTTTGTAGGAATAAAATCGTCAAATTATACAAACTCGCATTATAGGTAACATCGATACATGTTAAAGTTTTCGTGTGAAATAATTAATGTTGCTCAACATTTTTCACAAATTTGAACAGAGTACTAGGCTTAAGCCTTTAAAACGCATATGAAAAAAACTTGTGCGGAATATCTATGAAATAATGTATGATAGAGTTGTACTCTGTTCATTTTGTGAAAAAGTTCCCAAATGTTTCTGGCAACATTTTTTTACAACTGCGAAATAATGTAAGCTGCATTTGTTTCATGTGGAATTTTAAGTAAAAACAAAAAAATATGAACTGATTATTTAAAAAGAAATAAAAAATTAATATAACACAACGGGTAACAGTTTTTTATCCATATTTACTTTCTTTTTTATTCAATTTTTTTTTAATAAAAATTATTTTTAGTAAAATACATGTGGGGTTTGTTTACATACGCAAAACAATGTCGCATACTTTGTAGGAATAAAATCGTCAAATTATACAAACTCGCATTATAGGTAACATCGATACATGTTAGAGTTTTCGTGAGAAATAATTAATGTTGCTCAACATTTTCCACAAATTTGAACAGAGTACTAGGCTTAAGCCTTTAAAACGCATATGAAAAAAACTTGTGCGGAATATCTATGAAATAATGTTGATAGAGTTGTACTCTGTTCATTTTGTGAAAAAGTTCCCAAATGTTTCTGGCAACATTTTTTTACAACTGCGAAATAATGTAAGCTGCATTTATTTCATGTGGAATTTTAAGTAAAAACAAAAAAATATGAACTGATTATTTAAAAAGAAATAAAAAATTAATATAACACAACCGGTAACAGTTTTTTATCCATATTTACTTTCTTTTTTATTAAATTTTTTATAAAAAAAATAAATTTTAGTAAAATAGATATGGGGTTTCTTTATATACGCAAAAAAATGTCGCCTACTGTACATGAATAAAAACGTCAAATTGTACAAACTCGCAAGACAGGTAACACTAATACATGTCAAAATTTTCGTGTGAAATAAAAAATGTTGTTCAACATTTTTCACAAATTTGAACAGAGTACTAGGCTTTAAACGGTAATACAGTGCTGTCTGGGTAGAGTGAACCCCCGATGCTATGAATACCTCGTTAGAGTGAACACCAGAATGTTAACATTGACTGCTCTGTAGAGTGAACACTCATGAACCTCTAAAGAGTGAACATACTTTATAGTGAGTTTTTAGGTTTGGCGAAGGAGAAAAACAATGAAAAAGAGTATAAAAATTAAAGAGAACATAAAATGACGGTAAAGTAACCAGTGATGCCAACTTTTTTAGAGCTAAAAGCACTTTACAATTTAAAAAAAGCACTAAAAAGCACTATTTCGAGCAAAAAAAAGCGTTAAAAAAGCACTAAGCCAATTTTACAATTTAATCAAACACAAAACAAGTTGCTTTCGGCTGTGCCGAATATTATATACCTCCAAAATTAAAAAAAGTTGACGGCGTTGATGGGGACCATTTTCAATTAAGATTAAATAATACATAAATATATTTATATTTGTATATCAACATTTCTTTATGTATTATTATTATCTTCAATAAAAATAATATCATCCAAATCATTTGGAGTTTAAATTGGCCATAAAACCGTTTTAAAGTAATACAGTGCGAGCGCGATATTGGTAACTCGAAAAAATCTGGCCTGTTGCAATCACCGAAAATTTGCAATGACCGACCATTGTTTATAAAACTTAATGACAGCATATATTTTAATAAACATCCTTGCATTTTATCGTTAAAATCTAAACGAAAATCTAAAATCTAAATTAAAATCGTGCAAAGTTTAATCAAACAATTGGCTTATGATATTATCCAATTATTTTAACCTATGTACGCTTCTGAATAAAGAACAGACATAAGGTGTAAAATAGAAAAAACATGTATGTTTGCATTCTGATACTTAGTCAAACCTTTTTTCAATAGCACTAGAGGTAGAAGTGCACATCACGTGGAAAACTAAAGCGCATGAAAAATGGCTCATTATAAAAGTATTTTCTGTCAGCTATTTTTAATTTGTTTAACACTTTGCATATACCAAGCTACGTCTCTTTTTTTCGATTTTTAAATTCTTTGCGTTTTTGTACGATTTCTGACTGCATGTTTTTTAACAATTCCTAATATTTTTCAATCCATATTCTATTTTGGAAACAGTGCTTACATTTTTAAAAAAATGTTTACCGAAATACATCGTTTTTATTACGATTACTAAATATGTTGTCAACGCTAAAAATTGCAACGTTTCGTAAAATTTCCAAAAGCCTAGCTCTAACCTCGTATATAAAGTTTTTGGTAAAACGAATGTAACTTTCTTTTATCACTTTTTTATCATTTGAAATATTAAAATCTTTACAAGCCTTCTCAAATTGTACCCCAAATAGCAAAGTTCAACTAAATCAACCTCTATATAATCGTAGTTTTAAAAAATTTTAGAAAAAAAATAAAAATTGTAAAAAGCGCTAAAGGCACTAATGAAAAATTGAAAAAGCACCAAGTTAGTGCTTTTTCTTGTTTTGGCACTATGAATACAATTTTGGCGTTTTGAGGCATCAACAAGCACCATAAATAGTGCCAAAGCACTAAGTTGGCATCACTTTAAGTAACGATTCTTTTAGAGTAAGTTGAAAAGTTACTCTCACAAATACGCATTCTATGAGGTGTTAATTTATTTTAGCCTGCGCGCATGTTCAGTTAAGGTCGTGTCTCAAAGTTAATTTCTGAAAATTGTTATATAATTGTTACATAAAAATGGATTCGAAAAAAGCGACATTATAAAAGAAATTGAAAAAGGTGCTAGTGTTACTACTTTGGCACAGCGTTATGGCGTTGCAAAATCCACAATTTCTGGCATAAATAAAAAGAAAATCGGAGTAATAAATCTTATTGGTAACTATACATTTGGAACCCAAAGAAGAAAGACGCTTAAAAAAGGAGAGTTTCCTTGCATGGAAAAAGCTTTGTACAATTTATAACCTATAAATGCATTTAAAATAAATAAATAAGTTTTTTAAATAAAAAAAAATCAACCTTGATTTAGTGAACAACCTGGGTATAGTGAAATCGCTCTGCAAAAATTAGTTCACTCTACCCAGACAGCACTGTAGTCCCTATTTTAAAAGTTTATAATAAAAATTCCCTATAAATTATCTTTCACTTTAAACTTTCCCAGCTCAACAAGTCCTACAAATCACTGTCGTCTCTCCACATTATAATTGATGAATGAACGCTGTGGCACACTGTGGTGGAGAAAATGGTTTGATGTTAGCAGAAAATATGCGTGAGTGTGATGCCTACTGTGGCAAAATATCACAAAAATTATTGTAAATCAAACTAAATATAAACCTACAACTGCAAAGCATACAAAAGAAACTCAACTCAAAAGAGGGAGATGGAACAAGAAAAAAAAAACAACTTGTGGGTTCATAAAAGTAACAAGTAATGAAAGCACAGATTTTCATTTTCGTTCACAGTCAGTGAGACAAACAGTCATAGAGATGTGTGTGTATGGGTAGTTCACTTCATGGAATAGTATGTTAACCATGGATGTCATATGGAGCGAAATGTCTTCAATAATAAATTGTGGCAAATCAGGCGCATTGGAATAAGAAAAGAAAATAACAACAAAGACAACAGCAAAAGTAACAAAAAAAACATCTAAAGACGTCATTATAGAGGAAGAGAAAAAACAACACCAACAACAGCAGCAGCAACAATAATAGCTAAAATCAAATTAAAGCAAATGACAACAACATGCAGAGTTGTGTGGCTGCAATGGCTTTGCATCAACACACTTGCAACATACATTCAAACTTGCTAATAAAATTTGTTTGGCTGTGTGTGTGTTTATGTTTCTGTAAATTTAATAGTTAAAATAATACGCATTTGAAACATTAACAAGTTGTTTGGTTGTTTTTTTTTTTTTGTTCGTGTAACTTATGGAGGTATAAAAATTCGAAAAGACAAATACCGGAAAGTTAAACATTTTCTAAGTGGGATGTGATGCGTGGCCTGCCACATGGCATGCCATACTATAGGAGGCAATTGGTGCAAAAACATCAACAACGTTGAAGACAAAAATAGAAAAAAAAACTGAGAAATATATTCGTTAGAGAGTAAAGTGCAAAAATGGTTTAGCAAAATTATAGACACTATGGGTAAATAAGAACTTTTGGGGTGCATTATTAATGTGGCCCCTTGTTAGAGCCTGGGTTCATAGGAATCAATACTAATGGTATATTAATATGGATAGGGAGCCCAGGCCTAATGAATTTTCATGCTACATATATATATTTTGTTTGGCTCATGAATGGTCGTTTGCACGTTACAAACACTGTTTTTTGGAATCCAGTCAACTTAGCATTTCTTCTTCTATCATCCTTTATTTGTAGTTCCCAAATTTTTGCTGATTGATGAGATTTTAAAACTTGTGTTGCTAGAAAATTCTATAGAGAGCTTTTTCAAGAATTTGATTTTCCTGTAGCCTCGATTCATGTCATCCTAAGCCCTTTCAAAAAAGATGTGGATTTAATGGCACTGGATTATGTAACAACAAGACTAATATAGACACCTTTTTTGTTTATTAGATCAATTTAAAAGTTTTCTTCAACGATCTCAAAAATTAGTAGTAGTGTTTTGTAGTTAAAATCTTTCGAATTATGCTAACTTTTTTTCGTCATGTCTATAAGTTTTCGTAACCTTTCAGATACCAGCGCTTGCATTTTTTTTAAAAAACTACTGGCTTTAAGCTGTTGAATGGTTCTGAGCTTGTTGGCCTTCACCTTTCCCTTAATGTAGTTCCAGAAAAACAAACCGGATTCTTATTGCTTAAGTTACTCAAATGATAATTTCTGCACCATACATTGCATCTAAGTAAGTGCAAACGATTTTAAACAATTAATTCTTGAATTTTGCGTGCAATTATGAAAAAATTTATCTTATACAAAAACTGTGTAACTTATATATAAAGTTCTTTCTACAGATCAACTGAGAAGGACGCTTGGTGTAAGTTTCTGCTACACTCGAAAGAAAAATCAATCCATCCGTAATTTAATTAATTCGAAGCGGTATTACAAGTACGGTGAGTACGGAAGTACTGAAAGATTGATTCAAGTACGGATTTTCATTCGCGAAATACTGAACTCATCCATATTCAATCCCGAGTTCGTACTACAAATAAGCCGAAAATAATATTGATTTAAGTAAGATTGAATCAATCTCAAAATGCGCTTGATTCAAGTATTATAAAGTTGATTCAATCCCAAATTCGTACTTGAAATAAACCAAAAGTGATATGTAGAAGGAGAATTTTATTATAATTGATTTAATTGTCCGTTTTAAAATTTACAAAATTTCAATTATAAAACACCAGCATCATTCCCTTAATGGTTTTTACTTTAAAAACTTGAGGTATATATATATATATATATATATATATATATATATATATATATATATATATATATATATATATATATATATAACTGAAAATATAAACTAAATGAGAAGCAAGAGTTCTCCATATTACGTGGAAAAAATGAGTTTTTCTCTTGCTCTGTTGCTTTCTTTTCTACTCACAACAAGCAAATCGTTTTTTAACTACTTGTGTGGTGTTGTTGTATTAGTCTACAACAAGCTTTGATAAGTTAAATGAGATTAAATCGCTCTCTTTGTAATTTTACTCTCAGAGTGGCACATCAACGAAAAGTTTAATAATTTTTTTCTTGGTTTAAGAATTTTGTGACTGTTCTAAAAAAATTTCGGGATTAATTTTTGAAAGTAATCCCATTTAAGATGGTTTTAAGTACGTTTTAGTGTTATTTGTACTTGAATTTTTGTGTACGATTCTTACTTAAAGTAAGCATAAAAAACTCAATTTATCCCGAGTGTTTTTCTTTCTGTGCAAATACATGCTTGCACCGAGTATGCGAGCAATAATCACATCATTTTTAACTGCAGTAGTTCTTTCAGCATGCGAAAGATCGTAGACAGCGCCTCGTAGCTTAAAACGCTAAACAAATTGGTAAATTGGTGGCGCACTAGGTGCCTGTATAAATAATCTTTGATATAATTTTTCTATTTGAACAATCGAAAAGTGAATTTCAAAATTAGGTTTAACTGAAGCGCTTTGTCTTTTCATCACAAATTTTCCAAGTTCTTTTAAGGTAATTATGTAAAAAAAGAAATATCTGTAAATTATTTATTTTTCTTTTTTGTAAATTTTTTATTTCTCTTCTTTGTCAAAATAAACTTTAATAAACTTGGAAAAATTATGATGAAAAACAAAAACTTAATTCACTAATTTAATCATAACGTTACTTATACGCCTCCGCATATCTATGATACTTGGCTTTCTCGGTTGTTGCCGGATACCATCTAGCATTTTTTAAGTCATTTGGCATGAAAAAGACTCATTTAGCATTTAACGTTTAGCCTTTTTCTAGCAAATTTCTAACATTTTTTAGTTCTTGTGGTATTTTTAAAATATTCCATTTTTATAATTTTTAATACAAATTTAAAGGAAAAAAAAAAAACGGAAAATTCTATCATTGAACTATATCCATAAGCGTAGCTAGACTGATATTCTGGGGTGGGCAAAATAAAAAATTTTTATTAAAACAAAAAAATTTTGTACTAAAACAAAGTATATCACAAAAATTCAGTTCGCAACACAGAAAAAAAATTATGACAAAGCAATTGTTATATTGAATACCATATTCGTCAATACAATTAACTTTTTTATTAAAAAGGCACCAACAGCATAAAACATAATTTTGTTAATAAGACTTGTTCAAACTCAACAAATATTTTTCACCGTGAGTTTGTTATATTGATAAAAATATTTGTTAACAATTAAACATAAATTTTTATTTAAAGTTTGTCATATTAAAAAAATATATTTGAATAAGAAATATTAAATATTTAAGTTAAATATATTAAAAGACACATTACGAATAACAGTATTAGCTATTTCAGCAACAGACTTATTTAAAAAAATTGGCAACAGTGCTAACAATTAATATGGAAATGTCAATTTTAAGTTAAAAATTTTTGTATTTTTTTTGACAGCCTTAGATTATTTATCGATAACACATGTATATTTGTTTGACATTTCAACATTTTTTATGATATAATCATACTCTTTACACTTAGTCAGTTTTCCTATGCAAATATATTTGCACTGTTCTCCAATATAGAAAAAATAGCAAGTACCCTAGAGGGAAGTGAACTCACACCAAAGAAGAGGTCTTCGGTGGTAGGGACCGGTTCTAGTTTTAACACTTTCTATGAATAAGACCTATCACTTTTACATGGGGTTGTCATTGGAGGGGGTCAATTGACACCATTTGACCAGTCACAAATCTATTCTCAATGGACGTGTTTAGTGACAGTTACTTAAATGTAGTATTATTTCAATACGATGTAGTATTATTTCAATAAAACAAGTCCTAAAATTAAATTCAAGAGCCAAATTTTAGAAAGTCCCAAAAAAAATGTATCACACCACCGGGGAAAACTGTACTGCATTCAATACGAAAATATTAAAATATTTAGGTTAAATATAAAATAACTTGTTATAACCTACACAAAGTCGTATATCTTACGCAATTTTACTCCTATTGCTTAAATTTTTACTTGTACTTCATAATTTTGATTCAGTATTTAGAATAGCTAGTGAATAACCTTAAATAATATGTGAATTTCAATTTAATTAATGTGGTAATTGAATCAATTATTTTTTTTGTTGAAAGAAAATTAATAATATATTTTTGATTTAATTAACATTTTAGTTGTTTTGAAATAAATTTTTAATTAAAATATTAATTAAATAACAAAAAATCTTAATTGATTTTTTCTTTTAAAATAAAATAACTTTAACTTGTAGAATTGTTGTTGGAAATTTTAAAAAACCTGAGCTTTATTTAATTAAATCAATGAACACATTGTTTGAAACTGTGAATTTTTTTTATCATTTTTTTAATTAAAATTAAAAATATCAGTTATGGAAAGAAAAATATTCACAATTTTTAGTAATCTATAAAATCATTTTGGCAATAGGTGTAATATCAACAAATGGTTTGCTTGATTTTGGTGATTGGAGATATTTTTTTTTCTGTGTTAGAAACTTTGTCTTTTTCTTTAATATAAAATGTTTCTTAGTATTTACGAAACTGATTAGTTTCGTAGAATAATCTTTTTCGTATTATATACAAAAAAGTAGCTACGCAAGTTTTTTTTCGTAAAATTTTACATGAATTGTTTTCAGTTTTTTTTTTATAAAGTTGCCCGGTCAACTAATCCATTTCTATTGCGACCCATAGTGCATTTTGGATTAATCGTTATCTAAGTGTGTTTGTTTTTAGTAAGAAAAAAAAAAAAATCAAGGCGGTTTTTAAGCTTTTGAAGTATAGCTAAAACAGCAACAACAATAAAAATTATAACAGAAACAACAACATCAGCCGTACATTGAAGGCTCCATTCAACTCAAGTTTGAAGAAAATTGACGACGACCGCCCGCTCTGTCAATTAGATGATGTGTGCAACCAAACGAGGTAACAAGTGGGTCTATAACTTTTCATATTGCAACAACAACAAACAAAAGCGACAAACACACAAACATACAAGTACACATACAAAATATAATAAAATTTAAAAAGGTGTATGCATTAGATGAAAAAAACACTTGCAAGGAACTTTTTTTCTTGTGTTGTTGTGTTGTTGTTTTTTTGTTTCTATTATTGTTTGTCCATTGTGGCATGCTCTACTACTCTCTATGCTCTAAAATAAAATAACAAAAAAAAAAAAGAATGTTTTAAAAGCACCGCCAAAAGACAACACTACCACCTTCACCACCATTAACAACAACAAATTCATCTATATTTTAGCTTCGGCCATTGCTTCTTGCTTAAAGTCAGCAACATTATCATACATACAACAGAGACCAGTACGTTAATACAACAATATAAATGTTGTTCAGAAATTTTCAAATTGACTTCGTTAATAGTGATGTTGTCAATTTGTTGTTTGTTCATTCGTTCGCTCGTTCATTGTTGCTGTTGTTTTCTATAAAATAATGAACTCATAACTAGATGCTGTAAAATAATATTAATGTTGCTGTTGTTGTTGCTGCTGCTGCTTATGTTTTAGTTTCTTAAAAAATTTTTACTTGCCATATCGTCGTTGTTTTCTTCCAATAACATGTCATGTTGTATTACGATCATTAAGTTCATATAAAAATTATCGACAACTAATAGTTTGACTTTTATATACTCGTACACTTTATTGGATCGGCTAATATTATATTATATTTTCATACAAATAATGTTGCATGTGTGCTTTATTATTATTGTTGTTGCTATTGTTGCTTTTACTACATCCATTTCAGTTTTATAACTTCTATTGCTAATATTTTCATCATCATACTTCTAGATATTGCATGTTGTTTAAAATCCAATGATGCACTTGTGTTTCCGTCGTTTGCGGTTTTCTTATTGAAACCGCAAACTTATTAAAGGGTCTGCAGCAACATGCAATGCTTTTAGTGTTAGTTTTCTTAAAAAACTTCCTTAATGAAGTTATTTTTATAAGTGGAAAATTTTGGATATAGAGATTTTGTTAGGTGAGTTTTTAGTTTTTTTTTTTTTCACAAAATAACTATTAAATATAGTTAATGAAGTTGTTATTTGATTTTTTATTTATTTAATATTCTATGGCTTTATATATTGCCAGTGTAATTAAGAATTTGCTGTTTGACAATAAAGAGCTCAATTTTTTAAATTTTTTCTATTTTTTTAGTCAGGAAGATTTAATATTTATCAATAGTTAGTATAGAATTAAGGGAAGAGAATTACAGTCAATTCACATAAGGGCTTTTACGACGTCGTTTTATCTTGATTCCCTGTTAAAGCAACTTCAAAAATCTCTTTGCGTTCAAACGATGATTTTTGTGTGCCTGTCTTTTTTTTTTTATTTACAGTATGGCCTTGATTATCCGTCATTCGATTCAATTAACTGAAAAATTTTTGCATTGATTTAAATTACCTCTCTCCGGCATTACCTCTGTTATCCTAGAAGATAGGAGTTGCATGTTCAGAAGGACGGCCCTAGTGGTATACCTTCAATATGCAACAAAAGCCGATGTATTACCTACAAGTGGTATCTTCTGGAAACATCTCTCGAGATGGCTAACAATACAAGGCTCTAGCCGAGGCTGGCTAGGAATGGCGGAGCGAATTTCCAAAAGTCTAGCGTCCTTGAATTTATTCAATGACGTGAAGTATTGACCATAGTACTTACGGTAATATGGTTTTCCTCGGGGATCAGTGGCCCGCAGGTGTTTAGCACCACCTGTGCTGATCATTGGTGAGGAATCATTTTTACCTACCATTTGCAATGGAGACTCTTGTAATGTCAAGGGATCTGTGACAGAAAGCCGAAACGTTTGCCAAGTAACACTATTTGTGGAGGAAGAGGATGTGGAAGAATGTGAAGGATGTTGATGGATGTTGATGGATGTTTGGACTGACTCGGTATTGCTGGGTCGGATGTTTGGTGGCGTAGTGAGCTTCCGTTATATATGAATCAGTAGCCTCCCTTGAATGTCATCAGCTTCAGGTGGAGTGTGAAAATTTCCTATGTCTCGGTTGTGACTCTTCGCAGGTACGACAAGAAGTGTGAGATGATTTGCGGTGCACGACCATAGTGAGTTGATAAGTAAGTTAGGATCTTGGTTTGTAGCGAGCTTCCTCACAAATAATAAGTGTTACCGAACAAAGACTAGGCTTTCTGGTTCAGAATGCTTTTCTTACAATGACGTCGGTAAATCTGATTACACGAGGTGGCTGATGGTGGTACCCAAACTAACGCGGGTAGATGTTTTCCAAATTGCAACTGGAGCAAGTGGAGTGGCTCGGTTGCGAGGAGGAGACATCTGTGTCCTGTTACTATTTAACAGGAGCTGTTGACAGAAAACACGCAGCAAGAGATTATATAGCTCGAACTTCCTAGCAAGGAGTTTGAATGTTTTCAGTTCCGCCAACTGTTAACATATTGCAAAATATGCGAGACTATGTCAAATCTCTGTTCTATCGACATTTAGAGTAAAATGTAAAAAACTATGTGGCTAAAACCCACCATGCAATGAAGTCATAGTGCAGATATGCATGTAAAACATGGACATATTACCTCTGTTATCCGAAACTATAAGCAAATTATCTTTTTTTCGTTTACTTTTGAACAAAACAAAACAAATTTAAATAAACGAAGAAAGATAATTTCGCAACGTATTTGAAGCATGTTCTGCCAAAATAACTTTTTTGTCATGTAAACATAATAATATATATTTATGTACATAAAATAAGAAACACACAAAAAAAAGAAATAATCAAGAATGCTGCCGGTCCCGTCTATTATCGATAATCGAGGTCTCACTGTATTTTCAACCACACACTTCAAAGTAAGAAAAAGAATAAAACGTAAAAAGAAAAAAGTTAAAAGAGAAATATAAACGACATGAAAAACACAAAACGAGTCGTTTTGTTTACCCCCCTTTCTTCTCTACACCGCTCAACACCAAACCAAAAAAGACGTCGACAAAGCGACGTCGTAAAAGCCTCCATGTGAATTGGCTGTTATGTGTATCACGATTTTTTTTTTAAAGAAAAAATAAAATTATAATAAAACAAGGAAAATACCCAACATCATAGTATTTAGAGCCAAATTTTCGACAGTGGACTGTTTTTGGGCTATCATGGGCCAGCCAAAACAAAATTATGTTATAAGGCTAAGGCCCGTTTTCACGACTTAACGATAGCTAAATGTAGGAATTTATCGAACGGATAAAGAGTTTTTAATTATCACAAGTTCCCTTTAATCTAAAAGTGAAGGATAAGGTAAAGAGAGGAACGTTCTACCTTTAATTTTTTTCGTAAGGTTTAGATTTGAGATTGCCATATTATATTCACATATTTTTTATATATGGCAACTCCAAGTATACGTATATTTTGTAAATTAATAACAAACTCGTATTTTGATAAATAAAATTTACAAAATGTTAAATTCGCGTGTACGCGGTATTTTATTAATATTTGCCATTATTAAAAAATATTTGTGCACCCAAAAATTTAAAATGAGAAAAGTAAAAGAAAGTACGTAGTTGCCAGTTCGTATTTTTATTTTGGCAAAAATAATCGGTATTTACTTTTGTGTTGCCACATTTTTAAAAATGTTAAGTTTATTTTATACAGTAGTTGTGAAAACGAAAAATAGTTGAAGGTAACTTTATTCCTCACTTGTGCTAAAGGTACCATTAACTATTTCGATCTTTAAAGGTCAGTCGTGAAAACGGGCCTAAGAAGATTCATATAAAATTATGGACTAAAAGAGGCAATACAAAATAAAAACTCAATTCATATTAAAGTTATTTGCGCTGAATATTATTTTAATATCTTCCCATGGGAGTAGGTTTATATTGCACATATGGTCAGTTCTGGACATATCAACATAATGTAAGGATAGAACATAGTAGCTACGCCAGAGTAACTGTCGCCAAATTCTATGTCAATGCCTACAATAATTTCAGTTGCAATAAAATGGGTTTAGGCCAAAAGTAATCTAAATTGCAACATAGTAAGATGGTTTATGATCACAAAGACTCTACTCCAGAAGGAGGCTTGTATGGGGGATATGTGAAATTATGGACCTCTTGTCACGATTTTCAGTAGGCTTGCTCCTTGTGGCAATTAGAGCCTAGGTACCAAATTTCGTCAAATTATTTAGAAAATTGTAACCTGCCATTTACACATAAGTTTTATATGGACAGCCTGCCAGCCAGCTGGACGACAGACTGATATGGGAAGGTGGACTCAAAACTAGATTCTGAGTCGATCGCTACACTAAAATGTTGGTCTAGGACTAAAGGCTTAACCAAAATATACATAGCCTTGCTTAGCCTACTGTCAAAAATAAACAAAAAGTCTCTCAAATGTACTTAAGAAAATAAAAACGAAATAAAAAAACATTTTATTCCGTACGGAATGTGCGATTAGATTCGCACCTTGCTTAAGCCAATGACAGTCTCATTAAACTTACCAAAGAGTTTCCTAAAGTTCAATATGGTCTGCCTCATATAACTTACATGTATTCGTACATTTGCTAAATCCAACTTAAGCACATTGTAGTTGGGCCTTAATATTCAAACGTGAGCACAAAAGAATAATACCCTCTCCACTATAGTGGTGTGGGTATAAAAATAACTACTTCGCGACTTTAGGAAAACAAGGTTACATTTTTTTCAAAAATGAGCGGCTACGTTCTTGTGATTGGCGTTCTCAGTTTTTGTCTATCTTTAACAGCTTCTGAGATATTCAATATGATTAGGTTCTAACTACGCGTTTTTAGTTTGACATTAAGTTAGAAAAGGTTCTATTATTTTGCAGATAGAACGATGTGGAAAATTTGATTGCAAATAGAAATAGGGGGCTCAGATTAAAAATTTTATATTGCACAAATAGAACCGACTGGCTTGAAACTTATTAAAAAAATTAAGTGGTATTTCAGTGGTCATTATTTTACGTTCTTTCATAGACTAACTGCCTGTTTAACGATTTCGAGCGTCAACGTTCGCATAGAAAACAAGTAAGAAAGTATAGTCGGTCAAGCCCGACCATATGGTACCCTACACAACAGTATTGAAAAACACATCATGCTTATATGTCCATATAAATATGGATTTATATATGTTTATAAACTTCATTAAATAGGTTTGAAAGTTTGTGAGATGCACAGATTGCCCCCTACCTCCCCTTGTGGTCCTATTTTTGAAAAACTGTATAGCTTATGTGTCCATATAGATATGGATCTATCTAAGTTTTAAATTTCTTTAAAATCGGCTTGATAGTTTCTGAGAGGAAGAAATTTCCCCCTATCTTCCCTCGTGGTTATAAGATTTGGCCCATTTTCAACAGGCTTGATCCTTATGCCAATAAAAACCTTTGTCCCAAATTTGATCCAATTATCTCTAAAATTGCGACCTGTACTTTGCACAAGGTTACATGGACAGCCAGTCAGCCAGCCTGCCAGCCAGCCAGCCGGACGGACATCGTTAGTTCGACTCAGAAAGTGATTCTGAGTCGATCGGTATACTTTTAGGTGGGTCCAGGACCAATATTTTAAGGTGTTACACACATCAGCACAAAAGCATAATACCCTCTCCACTATTGTAATGTGGGTATACACTCAAAATATTATGTAGGTAAAATCAACGTAAAATGAAATATAAAACAAATGAAAATTCATTTAAAACCCGGTGAACTCCTTTTTCATTTAAATCAAACTAAAAATCCTTTTATTTTTAAATGTTAAAAAATAACTCAGTAATAACAGTAAAAATTACTGATTTTAACTTTTGTTTCGAAAATTTAACTATCAAAAAAACAAACTACAATTTCCTTAAAAATTACGGATTTTAACTTTTGTTTCTTATTTTTACTATGTATAAAGAAAACAAGTTTTTTAAAGAAAATAATTTTTTATTTTTATGGCTAAAAGTATATTTACAAAAAACACTTATAAGATAAAAATAAAATTTTTTAACTCAAGCGTGAAAAAAGCTTGAAATCGAAAACAAACACAACAAATATATAAAAGGCACAACTTGACGATTTGTGGGATCCAAGTGGGCTTGTAATTTGAAGGTCATCATTACAAATAAAGTATGGAATAATCTTTTGATTCTTCGGAAACTTGCTTAATTTCTCTCGGCATAAACTTCCCTGTACAAAATTATCCAACATGTTCTCGTGAAGTAATTTTTCTATAAAATTCCAATCAAACCCCCGTTTTTAAAGAACTGTTGAAAATACAAATTTATAGGAAAAACTACACCTTTTTTATAGAATTTTTCAGACCTATTTCACCGCTGTGATGGCGACAACTCTTTTGAGAAAACGACTTCTTCTGCTTCTGATAATAAATTTCTAATAAAAAATACATTCGCTATCGACTTCTTTGAATAGGTTGGTTATTTTAAACAACAAGTCCATTAAAGTTATTTGATTTTTAACATATATGCATTGCAAGAAAACAAATTTTAATTCATTAACGACTTCAGCAAGTATAACATCTTTTACAGAATTTATTATTTCAATAAGGAAAGGCAAATTTTATGACACAGTTCATAAAATTCGCCGTCGTCGTTTGAGCTTTTAACTAGAACTATATTAGAAAAAATTAGGGATTTAGTGGTATTTTGTGGGATAGATGTACATATGTACATACCTTGTTAAAATTCTTTTAAATATTTCGTATCTCCAGAAAAATTTTGCATAATTGAATGTTCCTGAAAAAATGTTATCAAATATTATTTATAAACGAGATTTATAAAAAAACAATTTATATTTACCAATTGATCTTTTCTATTTTTCCGGACAATTTTTGAAATAAAATTCTTTTCCGTTAAGAGGCAGATTTTTTTCTCTTATGAAAAAAAAATCAAACAAACTATGTTTTTTTAAAAAGCAAAAAAAAAAATCACTGAAAATTTTAAATGAACGGAAATTTCGTTCGTCTTTTGTAATTTGTTTTTTAAACAACGTTCCTAAAAAGTTAAAAAGTAATTTTCATACTAAAAAAACTATATTTTGGTTTAATTTTAACTAAACGGAAAACTGTTAAAACAAAAACAAAATTCTTAACAGGCTGTAAACTTTAAAGTTTATAACAATTGTGATTTTTCATTGAACTGTTGGTTTTTAATTGAAGTTTTTGATATTTTATTTTGAAAGTTTCAAAAAGTCGTTACACAAACCGGACATGATTAACTATTTAAGGATTTTTACTTCATAGATCAATAAGAATTATCTGAAATATATGTAATTTGCGTTTGTAAGCTATTTCGGCTTGGAACTTTTGCAATTTCCCAAAAAATCAGTTTTAAATGTATACAAAAATAAAAAGAATGTATTGCTAAAAGATGCTGCAAGGGCTTCAAATCCGTAAAATGAATTTAAAAAGACAAGGTTTTTCAAGTATCACACATAATGCATCATTTCGAAGAATATAATCCTATTATTTCTGTGCCAAAAATTCGTCTTACTAAATCGGAAAACTATTTATTTTAAAAATTATTTTAAATAATACAAAATATAATAATAAAATATGTCATTTCTTTATCCTTATTCAGCTATATGTCGGTTCTCGATTACTTTTTTAACTTTCAGAATTTGAACTTTCTAAATAACACATGGTTCTATGTATTTACAAAATATTTCGTACCGTCAC
The DNA here is from genome assembly GCA_930367215.1 of Pollenia angustigena. Classification (NCBI taxonomy): domain Eukaryota; kingdom Metazoa; phylum Arthropoda; class Insecta; order Diptera; family Polleniidae; genus Pollenia; species Pollenia angustigena. Next base: position 176,887,299 of record OV884057.1, on the reverse strand, counting down.
ACAAAGTGCCTTTGTAAGTTGTTGTTGTTTTTATTTTATTTTTCTTAACCTACTTACAACTACAATTAATATTGAGAGAATTTCAACTAATTGTAGTGGGGAATGTAAGATGAGATAAACCCACTGTTTATTGTTGATGTGTTTTGTTTAAACTTTGATATTGTTGCAAGTAGAACTGTTGCTTATAAGTCTTATACGTTTAACAGTTTTATTTGGTTTAATATCTTTAGTTTTTCTAAAATCTTTATGGATGAAGTTTCCTGATGATCTGGCCTAAGCAACCAGTGAAATGCGCATAGGAATAGCTTATCCCATCAACAATAAATTTCAAGTGTTTTTATCAAGAATAAAAACTGGGAATTAAGCACGAATAACAAAATCTTTTGAAATTAAAATTTTGTATTCCCAAAAATTGAAATTACTTTTTGATTATATTACTTGTTCAACATGCATGTGCCTTATGGTTGAGCATCAGAATTTTATCTTTTTTTTTTTTTTTTTTTTGAGACTCGATTTGACATATCCAGCCTTTGCTGCAAAAGAGGCATAACTCAAAAACGTATTTTATTCTTCAATTCCCAGTGCAACATAGGGCCACCTACTAAGTAGTTAATAATTTGGAGTTAATCGCCAAATCGTTTCTTCATATTGTGAAAAAATTCATACAAATATTTTATATACTCAACTCTAGAGAGAAGAATATTTAAAATTGATTCAAATTTGCGTTATGACTCTATTGCAGAACAATAAAGTAGCATGGATATTTTAAAAATGATAATACTATTCCAGGACTAAATTGAAATTATGAATAACGGACGAATATTAACAATATTCAACCCTAGTTTCCTCAAAAGTAGTATTGGGGCAAATAAAGTTTTTTGTCTTAAGGCCTCAATTCTTTTAAAGAATTAAGTTTGAATACAAAAAGTTGTTCGCGATAAGTTGGGACAGCTTAATGATTATAATCACTGTGTGTAATTTTTAAGTCATGAAAAAATAACCATATACAAACACCACTACGTGATTAAAGACCAAAATAAAAAAACAACCGGTGTATTCCGGTTTTGCCCAAAGTCATGCACTTTTTGTTATATGGGCCCCCGAAGACTTGGGGCCTCGGTGTCATTTTTGCAAAAAGTGATAATTTTCTCAGGCTCATATCTTGCAAAACGTTCGGAATTTTGATTTACACTCTGAGACATATAAAATCAAAAAAACTTTATCTTCAAGATCAAAATCGCAAAAAACTTTAAAAAATTCGATTTTTTTACCTTTTTCCCCCTTTTCAGGACTCTAGGTAGCAAACCACTAAAAATTCAAGGAAACAATCAACAACAAAAATGTACCTAAAATCTCAATCAACAACTTTTTGGAGTATATGAACTTCCTAGTAATGATTCTTAGCACCGTTTACGTAGTCGAAAACGGGAAATTTTTCACTTTTGTGGCTACATAAGCGCTAACTAATAAGAGCTACAACTTTGTCTCAGAGAGTAAATCAAAATTCCGAACGGTTTGCAAGATATGAACCTGAGAAAATGATCACTTTTTTGCAAAAATGCCACCGAGGCCCCAAATCTTTGGGGGCCCATTAAAAAAAGTGCATGACTTTGGGCAAAACGGTCTTTTTTTTTTTGGACTTTTATCACTTGGTGGTGCCCGTATATGGTATTTTTTTCGTGTTGCACTGTGTTATGTTTGTGATGTGAATGATAAAAAACTTTTAGAAAAGTTAAGCTGAAGATTAAGGTCCTTATTGTGTAAAACTCAACGCAACGCAAAAATAACATTGAAAGCAAAAACAATGTACAAAATTTGTCATAATTTTGTTGTTCCCTTCTATAGAAATTCATATTGATTTTTAAAATTTTCAACGCCACAAGATTGCAGAGTTTGAACTTTAAGAATTCAATATGAATTTCTGTAGAAGATAACAACTAAATTATGAAATATTTTTGATTTTGTTTATGCTTTCGATTTAATTCTTGGCTATTACTTGAGAATGATCGGTGTGGAAGGCTAAAATATATTGCAGAATTAAAGTAATTTCCTGTCACGGAAAAGCATTGGATATTATTAAAAGTTAAACAAAATTAAAGCCACATAAGCCACGTCGAATTGCGAATTGAAAATGCTACTCGAGCTACACTAAATATAGGTTTTTGTATGGACTTGTAATTGGAGATAATAAATTTTTCTGTTACGATAATGCGAAGCGTAGTTTGGAGCATTTAAGTCTGAGCGATATATCCATTATGCTTAATGATTTAAACGCGTTGCTTCACTTTGTTTGATATTATAAGAAAACTGGTCATTCTTAGTTTTTTTTTTCAGGAAAGTTTTCATTTGGATAACACATTGATGAGTAGGCACTTTTATATGCAATTTTCATGGCTGGTTCATAGTAAACAAGTTAAACAACATTTGGTCGAACATCTGCCCATAATTCAGCTCGTTTCTTACAAGGGTTTATTTTTGCACAAGGAGCCGTTGCAAAATAAAAACGTCGACAACATATTCGGCCTTATTTTAAGTGTCTTTGTCGTATTAGAAAATTAGTCGATCTTAAAATTTGGTATTATGATTGTCGTAAACGACACAAATACGAGAAACCTTCTATTGGGCAATTTACAAAGTAAGATATTGTCTAATATTGGTTGTATTTACTTTATTTTTATTAATTTCACATTATAAAACTAAAGCATATACAACCAATGTTAGACAATAGAACACTTTGTGAATAGTCTATTGGGGTATTCACAAGTTGTGCTATCATGTTATATTGCCATAATGTTCTAACATTTTACAATGGTTTAAAAATATTGCTGTTGCTTTGTAAACAAAAACTATTTTAAATAAAAAGAACTTAGCTTGCTATGTTTATTGTGCTGTCGTAATTAATGCGAAGACAGACGCATTCGTTTTTGTAGCCGTCGCCGTTGATGGTATAGTTTTATCTGGCTTATATTTGAATTAACCCTGCAGCTAGAAATTTTTGCAACAAATCACTTGCGGCGTCAAATTAGATCGGCTAAGGACTCTGCTGTTTGGTAAATAAACAAAATAAAACGATTTCGACCACGAGAATGACTCTCGCAATAAGGCCGACAATTTTGATTCTAGATAATCGTCCAAAATTACATAAATAAAAAAATTCTAAAATTGTTACTCGCTCTTGAACTTTTAAAAAAATCCTCTTAATTATTTATGTATATAGAATAAAGAAAAGCTTAGGGATTTCAAATCAGTCAGTCGAAATAGAAATATGTTTGTATAACATTAAAATAATACAAATTGGTAAATGACTGGCTATTCCTAAAGCAGCGGAGGTTAGATAGCTCCAAGTCCTTTGTAACGGGCAATTCTATAATTTTTGTCGGATTCAGGGTTGCCGTTTGAAAAATTTTTATCCGACCAAAATTGTCTGCAAAATCTACCAAAATCCTTTGAAACCGACCAAATTTTTGAAATATTTAAAAAACAATAATATCGTATTAAATGTCATGTATTTTTGATAAAAAACTTTAATTTTTATAGGATAAAGCTATTAATCTACATATTATTTTTTTTGTAATATGTAATTATAGTAAAAACAAAAAGGAAGCCTATGTTCACACCTATTAAATATTTAACGTCCTACTCGTAACCCCTAGTTTTATTAAAAGTTTATTTGCTGGTAACGTTTAACTTTAACAAAATGTATATGGGCATTTCCTGGGGTCACAAACGTACTAATGTACAAATAATATGGAAAACAAAACTTTTCCTAACATTTTTTTTCGATTCGATAGCATTTGGGTAGCTCTATGTTTAGGGAAAAAGATGGATTTCATCGAGTTTAAGTTTTCATAATAATAGTTATAAACGTGTGGTCACGAACGTACGCAAAATAGAAGTCAACTTTGGCTGACAGTAGTGAAATGTAAAAATCTGCGCAATGGATCGGAAAATTCAAAAGTGATTAATTTATTTTAAAAGTGTATTAATGTAGGTCTCCATCCAGTATTTACAAAATAAAATATCTCTCTTAGTTTTTGTTTAATTGGCTTAATTACCGGTCGCGAACGTACGGATCGATACGATTTTTCCATATGTTTTTTTTATTTAAATTTCCTTAACAAAAATCTTAATACTCCTTTTACAATTGATTGTAAAGGAGAGATTATGAAGAAAGAGTGTAAACACAGCATATTTCTTGCATGTGAAATAAGTATGTATATAAAAATGTCTTTAGAAGTAGAAAATACAGAAAAATATAAAATTTTCCAGTTTCTAGCCCAATTTCCTCAAGTAAAACAGCTGAGATATGCTATGAAACCATACTTTTATAAGACCAAAGACTTTTTTTTAATAAAAAACAATAAAAGACGATGATAATCAAAACTTTATTTTTTCATCCTGGTAGACCATTCTGGTAAAATGCCCATATAAAAATTCATTTAATAACGCTTATAAACTAGAATAATTCATTGATCGTATGCAATAACACATACAGACCACTAACAAAATATGAATCAAAATTTATTAACTTAAGTTTGTACAATATAAAAAAAATTATTAAACTTTATAAGACATTGACTGAGCTCCAATACATCCTAATACCTTGCAGACAACGTAAAAAATGTATCAAAGAGTTTTACAATGTATACGCGTTGATAACTTGCTCTGTTTTGGAACTCATCCATACTTTCTGCAAGTTCTGCGGCTCTTATACCATTGCCTTTATAAAACTATGTTTCAAAATACAGTATCAAAGCATCCCACTGTTCTACGATTCTTACAAAATCTTCCTTTAAGAAGTCCATCTTGTTTAGGAAACACCTAATACAGAACAGAATTCCTGAAATTCTTTTATTTATGTTATTCTTTTAGGACTATATGAAAAAACTTTAAATATTACCACAAAGAACCTTAATATTTTTTGCATTGCCTGTTCATCTATTTCTGAACAAAGACTTCGTTCGCTTAACTTACATTTAAAACGAAAACAAATTATACAATATTGTCTTTGTTCTACATGTAATTTAAGCGAACGAAGTCTACGTTCGACATCGATGAATAGGCTATAATCTTACCAACAGTTCCATTCAGGGCTTGAGCGCCGTTTGTTGCCAATCCGATCAAATTTTGTATAGGAATTAGTTTGTTGATAAAAAGTTTTTTATAAGTCGAAAAATTTAAACGGCATCTGACTTGGTAAGCTCGAATAAGATGACAAAACTATCCTTTATAAAACTAACACCGTCAAAGTAACTTGCTGCCATATCCATAGTTTCATCAACAATTAAAAAAATGTTTGTGTTTGGTAAAAAAAGCCATGAGATTTGTAATTGTCTGCCATCCGTCCAATTTTCTAAAACCGACCAAAATTAGGTTTAGCCTAAAATCCGACCAAACCAAAAATATCCGACCAAATTTGGTCGGAAAAGACCATGTTCGGCAACCCTGGTCGGATTATACACTCAAAATTGTAACCTGTGGGTCCACCATGTGATTGGCCCACATGGCAGGTGCTAATGTAAATCATTTCAATTAATTTATTAGCAAAACACTGATATTTTGCCATTGGGATATTTCAAAAATTTCTGGTAATTAAAATACTATTGCCAAATTATGCCACACTGCTGGCACTGCCCATGTTTTTAAAACCAAAACAATAAGAGATTATCACAAATAATCACCGGTCTTCCTAAGTATCCGCACAGGTCATACGACCCAAAGCTTTGGCTGCCCTCTGGAACAACGATGTCGACTCTCAATTTCCGACTTAATCTAAGAACAAAATGTTATGACATGAAAGTCATGAAAGTTAATGCACATATAAAGTTTTAATTGCTGGTAAGTAAAACTTAGAAGGTAGAAATTTCTATTGAAATTTGTTAAATCAAAAACCATGAAAAAGGAATTAAAAGGCACGGAATTTAAATTAAATTATTTTTTTTGTTAATCAAAAATGGAATTCCAAATCAAATATGTATCAAAATTTAAAAAAATTTAAACCATTAAGATAAAAGATTAAAATCGGTCCAGCTGCAAAAATTCTACGCAAGTCTAAATGGTTTTCATGTCTCACTTATTATTTGGTTATATATTTTTACTTTGTTTCAACCGGAGTTCTTTTTATTTCTAATATATTTTCACTTTACTACCCACTTTTGAGTAACGCTCCACATGCATCAATCTGACATTTTCATTGAATCGCAAAGATTATTTTCAAATGTAACTTGTTTTCAAAACGATATCAAATCAGTGTAAATAACTTTCCTTGAAAATTCTACTCACACTCACCCACACCCATCCATTTAATATTTCCGCATTAAATAATAGAAAAATACTATTAAATGCCATGCAAATTAACATTAAACGGACACTTAAAAACAGGTTCATTATTTTACGGCCAATTATTCATGAAATCTTAAGAAAAAAAAAAATATAAAAAAAAACTTTTATGTAGAGAAAAAAAAATTATTGCTTAATTAACAGTTTAAAATTCCTTTTAATTGCCGATACTACGATTAAAAACATTTACAACATGACATTAAATTTATTTTGTACAATTTCCATTTACTTCCAAATGCTCGCGCTCATATCGCCAATTCAATTGTAAATGAATAATACGGCAACGAAAATTAAGTTTTATTTGCAAAACAAAAAATTAAATATTTTTTTTATTTCTATTTGTAGCTGATAACATCTTTGGAAACAATTCTAAACCACACACCTTTTAATCTTTAATAGATACATGAAGCTGAAATAAAATACAGTGAATAGACAAAAAAGTTGTTGTATTTATATTTTTTTTTTTTGTATATAAGCCAAATGTGATATATCTTTATATATAGACACTTTTGATATGAACACAGGGGAATATGTGTATAAGTGGACTATTACACTCCTTAAGAGTCTGCCGTTAGAAGACATTGTAAAGTGGAAAAAAACTATAACTATACAATTTGAAAAACTTTGGAGCAAAAAAAGTTATAAGCTGAATCATTATGGTCACTTGCTGGGTCTATAAATTAATTACAAATTGCGCCATAAAGCGCCACATTGATACATTGTAGGGGGAGTTTCATAAATGTTTATATTTTGCTGCTTTTTGTATGACTTTTCACAACGACAATGGTAATGTCGATCGACCAATGTCTGTAAGATTCTAATTTAAAATTTTTTTAACCAAATTTGGAACAGATGCAGTATGTTCCTTGTTAAGCCTAATCTTCAAAATATATTTTACTAGGATAAACATCGTTTCGGACAAAAAAAATTTAATTATTAGAAAATTTTGGGAAGCGACATTAAATTTTTGACAATAGTCAGTGTTGCCAAAATAAACATGATGTACCTAGTAAAAACTTCGCCTCCTTTTTTAAAATGAATAGCTTCTTTCACTCATTATTTAGTAGCATTTTTCTATATTCCCAGCAAAAACTTGGTAATGACTTGCCATTACTGAACAACTTACTTTTCAATGACTACTTCATACCATCTGCATTACATAGAAGTAGTTTGGCAATGGCTGACAAATAATCTGATACCTAAGTACTTGTGTATGAGTTGATTAACGAAATTTATAATTCATTCGTAATAAAATGCATCTACGGTTGAAGTTTTTTCAAATCTAATACAAATTGATTTAAAATATTTGTTCTTACAATTTGTTTTTTTTTTATTATAAATAATAAATTTGAATATGAAAAATTATGCTGTACTGAAATTTTATAGTCATGACATGTTAGTTGTAATTTTGGTGACATCGGAGTAATAAGTTATTTAAGTCCCTATTTGTAAGCGAATGTGGTAATGACTTATTTAACTCCCTATTTGTAAGCGAGGGTGGTAAGTAGTTGCCTCCAATAATTTAATCTCATATTTACGCTCTAAATTGAGTAAAAAACATCGTTTTTTTACACAAAAACTACACTGCCCCGGTAGACTAGCTGGTAGTGAGCTAGTCTATCAGCACCGAGGTTGCGCGATCGAATCCCGCCAGAGACAGAAAAAAAAAATAAAAATTAAAACAAAGTAAAATAAAATAAGAAAAAATAGAAAAAAAAATAATAAAAATGTTAGTTGTAATTTTGGTGACATCGGAGTAATAACTTATTTATGTCCCTATTTATAAGAGAATGTGGTAATGACTTATTTAACTCCCTATTTGTAAGCGAGGGTGGTAAGTACTTGCCTCCAATGACATCACCGTGTTAAAATAATGAGTTAAAATGCCAATGTATAAGTAGTGAAGAGTCGTTATATTAGCTTTTTAACTCATTACTTTGCAATGTAAGTTTTTGCTGGGTTACTACTTTATCTACTTCTCTAACTACTTATTTTCCAGGTGTCTGTAGGTAAAAAATAATGACTTACATTTATATGCGTTCATTTTGGGCCATCCCTTGTAAAATTCAATGGTTCTTTCAGTTGAATTGGAGGTTGTATTTTTACTTTTTCCTAAATACTTAACACATTATTTTGTAGGCAAAGTTTTTACTGGGTAATGTCAGTGTGCAAACTAAGTGGTGGTTAAATTTTAAGGGCCGATGTTGATTTTGAATACAACACAAATTATTTAGGAAATTATTGTCATTTCTTTTAATTATGATAATATTGGTTATTATTATGTATTGATCAAAACATCGGCGGAACACCTTCATCCGATGGTCCAAATTTTCGATGACGCTGAGGCATAATTGAGGTTGTATGCCGTTAATGTGCCGAATTATCTCATCCTTTAGCTCTGGAGTTGTTGCTGGCTTATCGACATACACCTTATATTTCAAATAACCTCAAAAAAAGAAGTCCAACGGTGTCAAATCACACGAACTTGGCGCCAATTGACATCGCCACCAAGTGAGATAACACGGCCATTGAATTTGCAAAAGAACCATTGTTTCGTTAGCTGTGTGGCAAGTGACACCGTCCTGTTGAAACACATATCGTCCACATCCATATTACACGAACTTGGCGCCAATTGACATCGCCACCAAGTGAGATAACACGGCCATTGAATTTGCAAAAGAACCATTGTTTCGTTAGCTGTGTGGCAAGTGACACCGTCCTGTTGAAACACATATCGTCCACATCCATATCTTCCAGTTCGGGCCATAAAAAGTTCGTTATCATCTCACGATAGCGAACACCATTCACAGTAGTTGCCTGACTGCACCAACCATTCACTCTTTTGGGTGCTTTGGTTTTTCGATAATCCATCTTGGATTATCATTCGCCCAAATGCGGCAATTATGCTTAATGACGAATCCACTGTGGTGAAAATGTGCCTCATCACTGAAGATGATTTTCTTCGAATATTTATCATCCGCTGTTGCCATTTCTTGCCACCATTCTAACCATTGGCGACGTTTTGAATGGTCAAGATGCATAAGAGCACGGAGTGCACGATATGCATTGAATGCCCATTTTCATAATAAGCCTGAATAACTTTAACGCCGATAGTGTTTCCATTGTTCAAATTGAGTCCGTCTGAAACTAAGAAATGTCAAATGAAATGCAGAAAAAAACTTTACGTTTAGGTGTGGTTTACATTCAACATCGGCAAAGCTCCAACCACCCTTTACTATATCCAGTTCTTTGCCGTTAGATATCCCAGTAGATCCCCTACTTTAATCTCAGATATTGCGGAGAGACTGGTGCATACACTTCTATCTCATAGCGCCATTAGTGTCAATCATTCAAAGAAAAAGATAAACAATGTTTTCTCCCTCCGAGGGTCGCTGTTACTGCCACAATGTGCAGTGGTCGACCTAGTCTATTCGCATGAATACTTCTCAGCTAATGGCCCTTTTAAACTGCCAGAATCTTGGAGATGTTTCATCGATACTTCAGGTGCAGTTTTTAAAAATAAATTTTTCTTTCAACGAGATATTCATATCGAGCGCTAATAGCAAAAATGATGTAATCAACAACATTTTGGATTTCTGTTTTTTGATGAAAATCTATCATTTCTGATCATTTGCATCATCTCCAAAAATCTCATATCTCTGGGAAGTACCGTTACGAAATAAGAGCAAAAGAAATTTCAAACGAAACCCTAGACTTGAAGCAATAATATTTTAAAAAAATTTTATTTTTGTTGGTTACTTAATTTTTGCTATAAGGGCTCGATATTCATGAAGCAGTTCGTGTTCACGGCGGCGGCCAATGTATTATTGAATATAATCGTGCAAATAATGTTGAAGATAAAACATATTTTAAACAGAACACAGGATTCATCAATGAATTGACTAAAAGAAAGTTTTTTAATAGACAATTGGGGGATTCACAAGGTATCATAAAGTCATGTGTCTTAAAATATGTAATAACAAGAAAAAATACGACTGTTGTGAACAACCCCTCATAATTCGGTGTGTTATTTTGAATTTAAATAAGCTGGTTTAAAACAAATATAAAAAATAAATATTCACCAAAAAGAAAAATATTTTTTAATTCTTATCCATGAATTAATAAACTAAATTAGATCTTACCTGACTATTTTCCATTTTTCAAACGTAAATCAGAAATACATTTGTTTGTTTACCAAACAGAAGAGTCCTCAGCCGATCTAATTTGCCGCACCAAGTGAGTTGTTGCAAAAATTGCTAGCCGCAGCTTAAATTCGGATGTAACCGGATAAAATTTTACCATCAACGGCGACGGCTTACAAAAACTAATGCGGCTCGGCTCAGCCGTACAGCGCAGGGGTCAAATCACCGTATACGATTTCGAGCAAAATTGATCGAAATTATTTGTTTTGGTATCACGAAACTCGATATCGAATGAAATGTATTGAATTTAAAATTATAGCATTCGATATCGACCCAGTAAAAACTTCGCCTACAAAATAATGTGTTCAGTACCTACAATTCTACTAAAAGTACTAGTGAACTTTACAAGGGATGTCCCAAAATGAACGCATTCAAAAGTAAGTCATTATTTACTTACCCACATACATCCAAAAAAAAGTAGTTATAGTAGTTTTTAAAGAAGTAGCTATAGAAGAAAGCTATTAAATAATGAGTGAAAGAAGCAATTAATTTTGGAAAAGTAGGCGATTAATAACGACAGCACAATAAGCATAGCAAGCAAAGTTCTATTTATTTAAGACGCTTTTTGTTTACAAAGCAGCATCAATATTTTGAAACCATTGTAAAATGGGTGGCTTGTCATAACGTCCAGTGTCATAGTGTCCGTGTCCATGGACTTTATGACACTTTTAAAAGTGTTACACTTTTTGGAGTGTCATTGTGTCCATGGACACTATGACATGCCACCGTAAAATGTTAGAACATAATGACAATATAACATGATAGCACACCTGGTGAATACCCCAAATATTAATTTGGATGAACTTTCTAATTAATGTTTTGTAGTGTAAATTATATTAAAGCTTTTGCTTTAAAACTTTTCTTTCGGAAAGTCTATTGTTTATATGGAACTCTCCCTATAGATTAATTTAAATATAAGCGTAAAACTTACTTTTATTTATTTATTCAAAACTTTCTAACTTCTATTTTCATACGAAACTTTTGAAGAAAACTTTACAATTTTTTGGTAATTCCTAAATCTTATTAATAAAATGTATTATCTATGAAAAATTATGTATTCCTAAAAATAATTTTGATAATATATTTGCAAGTACCCGTGAATAAAAAACTGAACTGGCAAATTGCTTTTTTGTTTTTCTTGCGAAAACAACAAAGCAATTAACAAGGGTTTCATTTCAATGGGCTAAACTTACAATTTGTTTGTACTTTTGGTTTTTTCTAAACCCACTTTCAGCTAGAATTAATGTTAAGAGAATTCCAACTAACTGTAGTGCGGAATGTAAGAAAAGATAAACTCACTGTTTATTATTGGAATTTTGTTTAAGCTTTAATATCGTTGCAAACAAAACTTGAGTGCTAATAATTCTCATTCACTCTACAGTTTTATTTGCATAATATCTTTAGATTTTCTTAAGTTTTTGGGAAAAGATTTCCGGATGATCTGGCTTAAGCAACCAGTGAAACTAGAAACTAGCTTATCCTCCGACAATAAATTTCAGTGTCAATTATCACGAATGAAAATTAGGAATGTAGCACAACAAACGAAATCTTATTAATGAAAAATTATGTAGTCCCAAAAATAAATTTGATAATTTTTTTATTATCATGTTATTAACAGCTTTAACGACTTGGTAAAATTTAGTTTTCTAAAATTTTTTAGTTCATAAACTTTTTATAAAAAACTTCATATCGACCCCTAACCGCGAAAATAACGTAAGCGCCAAAAATAAAATTTTACAGGAGAGAGCTTTTTTATTTTATTTCATAAAAATTTTGTATGAAATCTGTCGCTTACAACAAAATTGTTCTTGCTTTAAAATCGTAACTGCCCGTCTACAACTGACATGATTTGATGTTATAACTTGATGTTATAAAAGCGTTGTTAAAACATTTGCATTAACAACCGTGTTATAAAATGAGAAAACTTCTAACATGATGAGTCTATACCTAACACTAACATCATATTAGTGTTAAAGTTAAGCATTTTATGTCAGTTGTAGACTGCATGTAACGGTACCTTATGTGACCATGACATTTTAGGAGATGATGCAAGTGTTGCCAATAAAGTCATTTATTAAAAAAAACAAAAATTGAAAATGTTGTCGCTTGCGTTATTTTCGCGGTTAGGGCTCGATATGAAATTACCCAATAGTTTAACTACAAATAACATTTAAAAAAAAACTTCCAGATTTAGAATTTGAACAGCTATAATTTTTTAAATTTTATCAAATTTATAAGCTGAAATCAGAGTTACACTTAAAAAACTCTGATATACAAAAAAATATTCCTTTTGTATATGAAATTCCCCATATAGTTATGTATGTGTTTTTTTTTCGCTTAACATATAATATTTTAGATAAGTTTCTTAGTGTTTTTTCTTTTATTTTTTTGTTGTCTAAGTAAAAATTTTTTTGTTCTTTATCATTTTTATGAATTTGCATGCATTTTAAGTTCCTGGACCACCATCTATGTGTTGAAAATATCAATAACATTTTACATATATTTAAGATTTTTTTTCTTAACTGTAACTTCAAATGTTTTTCTATATAAATACCTTCAAACAAATAATAATTTTTTTTTTGTTGTTATTAAAAAGTCAATTCAACTTAATGGTCATAAATTTTATATATTTTTTTGGAAAAACAATTTTTTTTTAATTCAAATTTAGCACGTGCTTTAATAGTTTTAATGTTATTGGCAAACACATACAAACAAATTAGACTTTTGGCAGGACTGATATTTATTCTAGACCATTTAGAACAATCTTGGCGGTCAATTTTTTGATATATTAAATAAATTGTTCTTTTGGCAAGAATTTAGCAAAAATCATGAACGAAACATTAACAAAAATATCTCAACGTCATGTAAAAACTTAACACATTTTAAGATTTAAGTTGCTGATAATTTGTAGTTTTTGCAAAACTTTAAATCGTGTTTTTTTTTTTTTTTTTTGTGGAAGACTTAATTAACTCATATGATCTTATCATGTTTAAGTTTTTCTAAATATCACTTTAATTTTTGTTTGAATAAAGTTGGTATTTATTTTTATTGTCAGAGTTGCCAGAGGTATGCAAAATCATGTTTTTGTAATTTATTTTATTTTAGTAAAATTTGTTTAGATCTTATAAAAAATTTTTAGTATGGATATTTTACTTTAAATTTAAATTTCAAAGCTGAAATTCATAATTTTTAACAGTTTCTTTAGTTTAAATAAATAAAAGCTTCCTACCGCTTAAAGTCGATTTTACTGTCAAAAACTTTTTTCCCCTTGAGGGAAGACATCTGGTCTCTGGTACTGTCTGGTATCACGGGAGTCAGTAGCTTCAGGTAACCCGAACACGGACTGACTATTGATGAGGCTGACTACTGTGGCTTATACCCAAATCCGCAGGAAGGTAGATCTTAAAAAATCAGCTTCAGGGGCTGACTTTCCTCCACTTGTGGGGAAGTTCGGACGTCTGACGGATCTCCCTTGGTTCTGTTGCTATTTAACAGATGCCAAAAAGCCGCAGAGGTTAGAGAGCTTCAGCTTCTTAAACAAGGACCGAGTGCACAATTCTGCAGAGTTATACATCCAAATTGCTACATAAGAGTACTGGTTGCGCTAACACACAGGTGTTTAGACCACCACTCAGCAGTTGCTCATGTAGGTCTTCTTCACATCTGTAAAGGCTCTTTTGGAGAGTTTCATGGTTGTTGTTGTAGAAACTCAAGTTTCTGTATAAACTATAGCTCAGTGTGGTTTGAATTCTTAGCCTGGTGCTAAAACCTATCTATACATTTTAAGTCGCAAAGTTAAGGTACTCTTCTAAAGTGCAGACAAGTTTTTAAAATTTTTTTTTTTTTTTTTTAAATTTATTTTTATTATTGAATCTTTCTTATCGAAATTTACAATATGTATTCAAATCTTAATTCTACTTGTTGTTTATTAGTTGTTACCAGTGTAACCACTAACTGCTGTATTCAAATTTTAAAAATGTCTTCTAGTTAGGCTCAAAGTATCGGTTCTTTTTAACCTCTGGTGACCTTCGAACTGAAGCAGACCCCGGGCGAGGTAGTTAGGGTGGGCCATTAGTTTATCGATGTAACTTATTGAATATTTTTTAATTTCCTCCTGGATAGTGGGGACGTTGAGATCTCTGTGGATAATATCATAATGTATATACCATGGGGCGCAGAAAATTTGTCGTAATATTCTAGACTGTCTTCTTTGAAGCTTTTGGATGTTAGATGCGCATGCAGTACCCCATAATTGGATGCCATATGTCCATATTGGTTTTATGATGGACTTGTATAAGAGAATTTTGGTGTCTAAGGACAAGTTTGAGTTTCGACCGAGAAGCCAATGTAGTTGAGCTGCTTTAAGCTGCTTTAAGTTTCATAGCCGTTATTTTCGCTTCAATATGGCGCGACCAGGTCAATCGTCTATCTATATGAATTCCCAAGTACTTAACATGGTTTTCTACCGGAACAGTGATGTTATTTATTTTTACAGCTGGGCACGTTTGTCTTCTGAGCGTGAAAGTTAAGTGAGCACATTTAGCCGGGTTAACCTTTATTCTCCATTTTTCTAGCCGGCCTCTAGTTCATTGATGTGGGGCTGCAGATTTTGCGATGCGACTTTTGGGTTATGGTTAACGCTTATAAATGCTGTGTCGTCTGCAAATGTAGAGGTATGCTTGCTCAGGTTTGTTGGCATATCCGCTGTGTATATTATATATAGAAGCGGTCCTAATATGCTGCCTTGGGGGACACCAGCAGTAATTTTCTTGAGGGGGGAGTATTTATCTTGCGACCTTACTATGAATGTTCTGCCTGTTAGATAGCTCTCCAGAAGCTTGTGAGTGTTTTGAGGAAGCATTCGTGTTATTTTGATGAGTAGCCCATCATGCCAAACTTTGTCAAATGCTTGGGAAATGTCTATAAACAGGGCTGAGCAGTATTGCTTTTTCTCAAACGCCGATCAAATAAGGGTGACAATTCTATGCACTTGTTCTATTGTACCATGTTTCGCTCTGAATCCGAACTGGTGATCCGGGATGATGTCGTGTTCATTTAGATGAGGAGTTATACTTAAAACGAATATTTTTTCGAAAAGCTTCGATAGGATTGACAATAAGCTTATCGGTCTGTACGACGCAACCTGGCTAGCATCTTTTCCTGGCTTGGGAATTATAACAATTATAGACCTCTTCCATGAGGATGGGAAGTATCCGACTCTTAATATAGCGTTAAAAATGAGCAGCAAAATTCTGGAAGCAGACGATGGTAGGTTTCTTATCTTTGACCCTGTGATGCGGTCAGGTCCGGGAGATTTTCTAATATTCACTTTTTCTATTGCAGATTTTACTTGAGTTATGTTAAATTTTATTGGTGATAAGGTATATCAGGAATGATTGGACGACAGGAATAAGTTATGCATCATGTGGCGTGAAAACTTTCTCAAGGTGGCCCGCGAAAGCGTTTAGTTTTTCATGTGTGTTTTTGGCCCAAGTGCGGTTTTCCAGTCTTAATGGAGATTCTTGGGTTATAGGGCATTTCATATGCCGTACAGCCTTCCATAAGCTATAATTGGAGTTTTTTGTGGCGTCTAGGCTGTTTAGATAGCCTTCTATTGCAGACTCGTGGTTCTGTCTCAATTTGTTGCGAAGAGTGGTCAGGCGTAATTGTAGTTGGGCCTATGTGGTTGGGGAACGACTGTTTTGCCATTGTCTTCTTAACTTCCCTTTTTCTCTGATAAGGGTCTATATATCCGTCGATATATTGTAAGGATCGAGTTTAATTGTCCGCTTGATTGGGGTTGCATTTCTTGCTGCAGTATCCAAGACTTCTGTAAATCGGTCGACAGCTATTTGGATGTCAGATGAATTTTTTAGGGGAATGCACTGTGATAGGTGAGAGCTCACATACATTTTATACTTTAACCAATTTGTGTTTCTGTTTGGATAGGAAATAAAGTTTGCAGCTGCGGCGTCAGAGTTACCTTTTAAAATTAGGATTGAAGGTGAATGATCAGACGATAGATCATAGGAGGAACTAACTAGTACCTGATCGCGCTTGATGTTTTTAATTACAGCAAAGTCAATAAGGTCTGGTAGCTTGTTGAAGTCGGTTGGCCAATAGGTAGGCTCACCACTCGATACAACATCAAAATTATTTGCAGTTACGGTATTGTTTAGCTGATTACCTCTAGGACTAATAAGTCTGGAGCCCCAATATGTATGTTTAGCGTTGTAGTCGCCAACAGCAATGAATTTCTGGACCAATGTGGAGAAGAAGTTGAGAAATTTATCGTGTACAATTTTGTGACTCGGGGGACAATAAACGTTAGATTGAAATCAGTTAGATTTATAGATGTGGCCTGGATACAATCTTCTTCGAACTCTGGCAATGGTAAGTGTCTGATGTGTTTGTGCATAATTATGGCTGTGCCACCACAAGCCCGTCCGCTGGGATGTTTTGTGTCATACGTAAGGTATCCCTTTACCCTAAAGCTGTTTTTATGAGTAAAGTGTGTTTCAGAGACAAGAAGTACGTCGATTTCATGCCTATGAAGAAAGTTTGCAACTTCGTGTTTATGTTGGGATAACCCGTTTGCATTTCAGAAACATATTTTTAACTGGTTCATTTTTTGTTGAGTAGAACTTGCAGGAGCATGTTCTGGTTTCGCATCATTTCCGGAAACATATTCTGCATAGTGGCCATGAAGTTATTCATAGTTTGAATTAAATTTTCAATTGAGGTAGGCATATTTCCAGAAGGCATTTGTAGACCTTCCCTAGTAACATTATAGTATGGAGGTTGCTTTGCGTTAGAAGTACTCGGGGGATTTTTCGCATTAGGGTTTTTTTAAATGAAAGTCAAAATACACTATAATGCTGCCCAAATCGGCGCAGGTGATCACGGTGATCTGCAGCAAACAGAAGTGACTCGTTTAAAGCGAGCATTGGCGAAAAAACTCCCGGAATATGCGCCCAGATTGAAGCTATTATAATCTATCATAACACAGTTTGGTCACATGTTGCATGGCCAATTTAAATAATAGAGGTAAGAAAGTTTCGCCAAAAAAATCGCCCCAAGCTAGGCGACTAGATTGAAGATTCGAAAGTATATCAGGTTGCAAAGGTTTGTCTTAGGAGTGCCTAATATCCAAGAACTAAGATAACTGCTCACAGTTGTAAAAGGAAACGTGCCAAAAATCTCTTTTAAGTCTAAAAATTGCAACAGTGATAATGCAAATCAGCAAAACTGATCAACTCTTCGCAAGAAAAAGGTAGAACTTATTATGCAGTTGGTCTCAGTCCAGCAGAAAATTTGTGATGTGCAAACCAGCACTCTCAGGGGTGCTTGGGCTGGTGACCAAAAACTTAAAATATATCATAAGATTTTTATATATATTTAGGTCTTAAAAACCAGCAATCTAATCAAATATCGATGTAAGAAACTTTTATTTCTTTATTTGTGTCATTATAATTTAATTCAAGTAAATATACATGGAAAAGTCTAGTACAGTATCTGTCTTTTAAATGCAAACCGGTAACTATCATTTAACACTTTTATGTAGTTCAACTTTTGCAATTACAGTTTGGTATGTAAAATTGGCCAAATTAAACAAAAAACTAAATTTAATTCGATATATAAAGACTCAAGGAATATGATGGCTTCAGCATATGTGACGCGGAAAATAGAAAGGGACCTAAGGCTTTTGCCATTGTAAAGATGTAAATACGTGTATCTTTGGTATACCATCACTGAGCGTGTTGGTATTGGTCTCATTTGAAAGCGAAAAATCTCAACCTTGTTGGTCAACCTTGAAAACGCGCGTAGGTCGTCCCTACCTCCTGTTTTGTGTAGTGGGTTTTTACTGTTCCCTTTGCCATACTGGTCCCTTTCTCTATGCGCTGTCACATATAGAAAGGAGTACTGAAGAAAGAGCCACCAACAAGCCTTTACTAGAACTTCAGTAGGCGGAAGAAAGGGAAGGCGTCCAAGAAAATGATGGTTTGACGCAGTTTTA
The DNA here is from genome assembly GCA_930367215.1 of Pollenia angustigena. Taxonomy (NCBI): domain Eukaryota; kingdom Metazoa; phylum Arthropoda; class Insecta; order Diptera; family Polleniidae; genus Pollenia; species Pollenia angustigena. Next base: position 176,868,741 of record OV884057.1, on the reverse strand, counting down.
GATGACTTAAAATTGATGTGAATACAGAAGTGGCGTCTTAAACCTAAAGAAAGGTCAAGGTGTAAGTCTATAGTTAAGGAAGCCCTGGCCTACCCAGGATTTTATGATAAGAAAGAAGAAAGTTAATTTGATCGAGCTTTTTTATATTTTATTTAGCTTAAATAGATGCGTCCTTCTTTGGTAAAAAAGGCGTACTGCATTTTTATTATTGAAAGAGTACCCTTTTTGCAGATATTTTGATTCAAAAATTTTGCGCTGATAACCGAGACAAAGTATTTCGGAGAGAGCTTGTTCGCTACAAAAATACGTGATTTCTACATCAAGTTTTTCTGATCGAAAATTGGGTTTCACTTTAGGGGTATAACTTATTTCGATTTTTTGCAAATATCAAAATGGCCCAAGCATAGTCGAATAGTCCATAGAAAACTATTGAAAAAAATTTTATTAATTTTTCGCGGTTTACAAAAAGCGGTAAAGTTGGAAAATTATATTTTTTTTTATTTGTACGTATACATTTAGCAAAAACATCAAGCACATTAAATTTAAAATTCATGTCCTTTAATAATAATAAATTTTTAACTTTTTTGTTATTGATAATCATTCATTATTGACTGACCTGAGATTCGAACCCAGGCGGCTGGTTACCCTGACATGTTTCGATCGCTACCACTCGATCTTCTCAGAGGGATTTGCCGTCTTACACTTGCAGCCATCGACGACTGCTGACGTCAATGGTCAAACCTCAATCCTTAAACCAAATTGTATTTTAAACTTTGGTAGATCGAAATTTGCTTTTTTTAATGATTATCCATTTTAATTGATTTTACATGTTTTTTCTTTACCTCTGTTTTTTCGTACTTTTTGTCAAGATTTCTTCTTGAAGTCCAAAGTACATTTTTGTTTTTTCATGTTTGTCTTTTTTTCCTGTTGACCTTTTTCAGCACAACTTGAAGGACAAATGTACACATAGAGCTAGAGCCTAAGCTTTAACAATAATTAGTATTTTTAATCCAAATTTTCAATATTTTTAATCAGGCTTAAGTTCATCAAATTTAATTTTCATTAAATTATTTTTATGAAGAAGGGAATTTTACAACACGAAAATAAATTAAAATTGTTATTGATAATCATTCAGTCTTGACTGACCTGAGATTCGAACCCAGGCGGCTGGTTACCCTGACATGTTTCGATCGCTACCACTCGATCTCCTCAGAGGGATTTGCCGTCTTACACTTGCAGCCATCGACGACTGCTGACGTCAATAGTCAAACCTCAATCCTAAAACCAAATTGTATTTTAACCTTTGGTAGATCGAAATTTGCTTTTTTTGAATGATTATCCATTTTTAATAGATTTTATATGTTTTTCCTTTACCTCTGTTTTTTCGTACTTTTTGTAAAATTCCTTTCTTCATAAAAGTAATTTAATGAAAATTAAATTTGATGAACTTAAGCCTGATTAAAAATATTGAAAACTTAAAATTTTTTTAATTACATTTTTTTCTTAAGGGATTTTAGAAAATCTCTTTTGTGGGTGTGGTTTTTATTTTCAAACAACCCAAACAAATTGTTTTCGTTAATAACACAATATTCGGTATCGCGTAGTGCTAGGGCCAGAATTTGGTTATACCCCTAGTGTGCAATTCTGTTTCAACTTATTTATACACCCAGCCAACTAAAGAAGTATTAAGTCATAATAAATCTATATTTTTTTGTCATTAACAAGAAACAAAGAATATTTTATGATTTTTGTTTTAAATTAACAGTTTATTTTAAAAATAAAGGGGTTTTTTTTAATAAACGAACACAAAAGTTACCTAATTTCACTTTTCCATAATTAAATGCATTGAATACATTTTTAAAATATAATCATGACAAGCTTGATGAACTTGATGAACATGCCTCGCTACTGTGGCATATGGGACTTTAAATCAATTGTGAGCAAATTCCTTATTAATTGGCAACACTTCAAATTAGATAATCAAAAATAAAAAAAACTCCTGCAATTACATTTTAAATCTTAGATAACACCTTCCAAAATCACATACAAATTTTGTGTTGAGTAATTTTTATGTTTATAACTTTTTTTTTCTTTCTTACAACTACAGTAATTTTGGAAAAACCTCACATTATTTTTGATCAAAATCAAAAATTATCACATAAATTTTGATTTAGAAAAAATAAACTCTATACATGTTGCTTGACATGACAGTATCAATGTTTTTCTGTTTCGATTTTTTTCTGGGTACCACTGATCTCTAGACAAATGTATTTCACTCCTTCTGCCAAACTAATGTAGATTTTTTTTGTTAATTTTTTTTTTCAAACATAAATAGTCGTATATAAGAAATGTTTAGTGTTTGCAAGAAAAAAATATTTAAACTTAGTATTTTAAGTTGATTTTCTTTTTTGGTCAATTAAGCCATTTTGGCTTTTTCACGTATGTGTGTTGTTGAAACACATGTTATGGATACATAGTGTTTTTTTTTAAGTGACTTGAATAATTGCATTGTAATTGCAATTAATATGACTGAACACAAATTTGCTGTTGGCTCTATAATTGTGCCAACACTGTGACTTGCACATTTATTCGTTTACTTTGATTTGGTTTGTTCTTTTTTTTCAATAGTATTTTTAAAATTAAGTAATTTAAGAGGATTTTAATGTGAAATAACTGGATTACAAATTTTGAGTCTAATGCTAAATTATTGTAAAAGCATGTTACTTAAGTCTTTTGTTATAGAAATGTGTTTAAAAAAGGTTTATTTCCTGCAACTAATTTGAGTGCAGAGAAAAATATTTTATTTCAATAAATTATATAAAAAATTTTTAAATATTGTGCGAAAATGTTTGAATGAATTTTTTTTGTTTGGTACTTTTCAAACTAATGGAAATGATCTTTTTGATAAGCTTCTTGTTGCTTAAGTCTTTTGTTTTTCTTTAACTTATGCATAACAGTTTGTAAATCGCAAAAAGCTTTGAATTATTGTATACAAATATTAAATATTTAAAGAAAATACGTCCATACATCATTGTATGTGATAGAAACCAAGGTGAATTTAAAAAACATATTCTCAATATTGGAATTCTTAAAATATTTTATAAATCGAGTCCTTTTAAACTCGGCAATTGCCTTATCACACTTGCATACATTTCGGAGAAACGCATGGAGGATGTTGAAAATATGAGACATGCATTCAGTTCAAGTTCAGTTCTAGGGGTGATCCAACCAAAACGCAAGATGTTTATTGTAAATAAATCATTATGGTAGAAGGATGTATGACAGTTATGTGTAAACAAATATCGGCTAAATGTTCGCCACAGCTTCGGTGGCATACCTCTATTCGATGGACCATATTTTCAATGACTCTGAGACATAATTGAGGTTCAATGTCGTTAATGTGCCGAATTATCTCATCCTTAAGCTCTTGAATTGTTCTTGGCTTAATGACGTACACTTTTTCTTTTAAATATCCCCAAAGAAAGAAGTCCAACGGTGTCAAATCACATGATCGTGAGGGCGAATCAACATTTTCGCGACAAGAGATAACACGGCCATGAAATTTCTCACGCAAAAGAGCCATTGTTTCTTTGGCTGAGTTGCAAGTGGCATTAGCCTGTTGGAATCCTCTTGGCCACGAGAAGTCCACTATCATTACGCAATAGCGAACACCGTTCACGGTAACTGCTTGGCCAATTTTCGAACAACAGCAATGTTTTCTGCAGAAAGAGCTGGGTGTCGTATTTCCTATAGACCCGATTTGCTGAAATTTGCGACATTTGGTCAATTATGCTGACCAAAACAATCGCAAAAAGCGCGAAATGCATTTCCATTATAACGCCAATTTTCGTGCTGCTTAATTGTATACCTCTCAATGGTTAACTTTAACAAACACTAAAACAAAGAAAGTTTGTCAAAAAACTTGATGTTAAGGTGTGACTCACAATTAACATCGTACATTATGGTGGAACCACCCTTTAGTTCAGTTTTATTTCAGTTCTCGTTCAGTTCTAGTTCAGCTCTAGTTCAGTTCTATTTCAGTTGTAGTACTTTTTGTACTTGATTTCCGCAAATGAGGTGATTAACTTTCTTAAAAACAGCGAAGCTTTTGCATATGCAGACAAACTCGATATAATAACAAAATGGAGTCATGACAATGGCCTCGTTTTTAATGCAACAAAAACAAAATTAATGCATATATCACCGCCCAATCTTTTGAATCACCAATTTAACCTCGTATCATGATTATCATGAAATCAATGCATACACAAAACAAACTTATATAATACTGATACATGCAACACCACCATAGAAAAGGTAAAAACATATAAATATTTAGGTGTATACGTGGACGAAAACTTCAAGTGGCATGTGCAAAACCTTCGAAAAAAGTTAAAAAAGTCATCTTACAACCTCTTTCACCTAAGTAACTGTAGCCCATTCACAGTTCTAAAGCAAGCATACTTCTCTTTGGCCGAATCATACCTAAAGCATTATATTACAGCATGGGGAAGCTCTACGTATTGTAGCAGTCTACAGCAAATACAAAACCAAATTTTAAAAATTCTGCTAAAAAATAAACAACACAACCAACAAATACAGTATTCCATGATATAAACACTGATAGAAAAGGCGTCATAACGCTGATGTATTTTGACATCAGAACTTTGACAAGTGTCTTCGTTTTTGACCCCATGACACTTTTCATCATGGTGATGTCAACCTTAACATCACTTGGCCAAATTGTCATTAGGGTCAAAATGAAATTATGTCATCAATGAGATGACACATCGGCATCACATAAATGACGAACATTTCCTCAGTGCGATGACGCAGTAACATCGGAGAAAGGACACATTAGCATCAATTTAATGACAGTTTGTCATTAAGTCAAAGTCATTGGAATTGACTTAAGTCAAACTGAGAGAATATTACTATTTACTTACCCATTACATATGTTTGTTGAATTACAACCTTTGTTTACAGCAGAACTCTCAATATTAAGACACCAGCACCATGCCCCATATGGTTTTCGTAATCGGTCTACTTTAAAAATTTTATGTATTTAACTAAATAATTTAAAATAATAGAGTATAGGAATTTTTGCTTCTTATAATACATTGTAATCATGAAAATAATGTTAATAATATACAAAATGTGGCATCGAATTGATGTCGCTATAGTCATAAAAAAGATGACACGTAAAAAATGACAATATTGTACGAACACGTTAGTCATTGGACTGATGTTACTTTTTGCATCATTGATGCCATTTGTAGTACCATTGATGCCACAATTCTGATGTTAGGGCATCATATGAAGATGCATTTTTTTATCAGTTTAGTTCGGTTCTAGTTCCAGTTTTGTTCTAGTTTAGTTCTAATTCAGTTCTAGTTTAGGCCTATTTCAGTTCTAGTTCCGTTAAGAAATCCAATAAAAACTATACATAATTGGATCTAAACGGTCATTAATAATTACACTGGTTTACAGCCAAAAAATACCAAGAACGCCACATGCCTACATAAGTTAATTGGGACCTCCTGAACACGAAAAACGTTGTAATTTTTTTCCTAAGTACCGTTTTTTAGATAACGGTACTTTTGTGTTTTTCGGTGTATGGTCCCACTCAAACCCTTGTGGAGCCCAACCGAAAAGTCCGATCAAAACAAGTGGCACATTTTTGGAAAGATAATTGATTCCGTCGATATGCTGAAAATTTCTATCTGATAAGAAATGGCTGAGTTATGGCACCTCAAACTCAAAATTTGCCTATTTTTTACGTTTTTTTTTTAAAAATTTTTCATTTTTATTTCGTTTTTTTTACTACGTTATATTAAATATTTGGCATGTTTTATTTTTTAACCAAATAGTATATTTAATTACCAACATTTTAAGCGTAATTTGAAAAAAATCGGATGAAAAATAAAGTTTTTATTAAGGATTTTGTGGAACGACAATATTTTCATATCATATAAAATTCCGTGTTTTTTAAATACGTTAAAACTGATGGATTGAGGCGCCATAACTCAGCCATAGAAATGTTCTGCATATCGACGGAAAAGGCTTTCAATTACCTTTCTAAAAATGTGCCACTTGTTTCGATCGGACTTTTCGGTTGGGCTCCACAAAAAAATTGCAGCGTTTTTCGTTTTCAGGAGGTCCCAATTAACTTATCTAGGCATGTGGCGTTCTTGGTACATTTCCAAATTAAAAATTTGTAAAGCAGTGTTATCACGGTTACCGCTCGTCGACTTAAGTCGCGATTTGAACCCTCTTTGCCTGTCTGCTACTTTTTGTGAGACTTTTTTAATTCATCTAAATTTGCGACTTTTGCCTTTTTTGTTTTTTAAATCATCAAAATGAAAAGCAGCGATCTACATATTTTTTGGATACAGCTGCTTATAGAATTTTTACAAAATTAAGTGCAATTATAATATATCTTTGCAAAAAGTGCTTTAAAAGAATCAAAAATTTAAGCAACTAATCATCATATTGAGTTGAAAAATGTCAACAACGCTACATGTTTTTTGTTTTCTTTAATATTTTTTATTTTATGTTTTTTATATATTAAAGGCATTAAAAATGTTTGGGTCTTTTATTTTCTTAAACGAATTTTTCTGCGACTTAATTTTTACAAAACCAAGAATAAAAACTAGGAATTAAGCACGAATAACAAAATCTTTTGAAAAAAAAAAAAAAAAAAAAAATTAAAATTTTGTATTCCCAAAAATTGAAATTACTTTTTGATAAACAGGCAAGTGCACGGCCTAAAAAACACTTAATTGACAACATCTTTTGTAAGTTGTTGTGTTGTTTTTATTTTTTTTTTCTTAACCTACTTACAACTACAATTAATGTTGAGAGAATTTCAACTAATTGTAGTGGGGAATGTAAGATGAGATAAACCCTCTGTTGTTTATTGTTGATGTGTTTTGTTTAAACTTTGATTTTATTACAAGTAGAACTGTTGCTATAATTCTTATACGCTTAACAGTTTTATTTGGTTTAATATCTTTAGTTTTTCTAAAATCTTTATGGATGAAGTTTCCTGATGATCTGGCCTAAGCAACCAGTGAAATGCGCATAGGAATAGCTTATCCCATCAACAATAAATTTCAAGTGTTTTTGTCAAGAATAAAAACTGGGAATTAAGCACGAATAACAAAATCTTTTGAAATTAATATTTTGTATTCCCAAAAATTGAAATTACTTTTTGGAAAACCGCTTTTTGTGCCACTTTTTAAAAATGTCTAATGATTACACTATCGGTAGTATTTTTCGTTATGTTATACTGGGCTTTAAAATTGTAACAACAGTATAAATTCTACAGTATAGATATTAATATAATAGAACACGGTTGTAGTATATACCGTTTATGAAAAAATATGTATGCCCATCATTTTCAATTTGTTTCAGTTAAAAAAAGTATTTTATTCAAAATCATTAAACTAAAATGTCTTCTCTGTAAACAATTAAACCCTTTAATTTATAGTAAACTATACTTTTGAATAGATTGCAATTTTGCATAACTATATTGTAGAAGTTGATAAATTTTCCTAATATCAAATAACAGAAAAATCAAATGACTTTGTGTATTTTACTCATATGAATATAGCAAAAGCTCAAATATTTAATCATCATTGACATACGTTGCCATCTGTTAGAGACTGACACTTTTTTCAACTTGCCGCCACGAGACATCAAAAGGCACTTGCTCGAAAAGAGCATAGACATTTGGCGCCTATCTAAACTTTAAAAGACAATAAAAAAAGTCCTAAAATAAAACTTGTGCACGTACCAACACAGTATGAATGTGTATCCAAACGTCTAGATTTATTTTTAATGTTTAAAGAAGTATAAAAATGCTAATCCATTAATAAAAAATAATATTATAATTTATAGCAGGTCGTTCTAAGAAAACTAATGGGAACCTTAAAAGTTTTGAAAAATAATATGGGAAAAGTTATTAGATTCCTAAGATGATCAATATGTCTGCAATAATTTAAGGATTACAAAAAAAAAAACACAAGTTTTTTGTTTTATAAATAATTTATTTTATTTTTTTGTGACCATTAAAATTTAAGTGCAACATTCTTACAAATTTGTTATTTTGATCTTGTCTTATTTGTACGAATAAACAAGCGAACGTACGTTTTGTTGATTGTTTTTTTTTGTTTTGGTTGATCATCACTCACCAGGCGTAACGAAGGTGCACCTTCAATCAAGCCTGACCATATAAGGAATTGGCTTGAAAACCATTGAAGAAAGATGCAACTCTTACGATTCATATATGATTAAAATCTACTACACATGCTTACACACACATTATATAAGTTTTTATATATGAAACTTGAAGTCAAACACCGAGGGGAGCAAAGTCGTATAGAATATATACAACAATCAAATGGAATAAAAATGTTGACATTTTCAATACGTCAGGTTTAATGGAATGTTAAGAAATTAGTGAGGTATGGTAGAATTCTAAGTGCGCTTCATACGTTATATAGTTGGCGACTTTGGAAATAAGGAGCGACTTTATATGTCCTCAATTCAGGGCAGATCAGGCCCACACAAAAACGATAAAATTTCTTAATTTTGAGTCTTATTTGATCCATTAAAAGATCGGATTTTATCAAATTAGCATACTAAGATAGAGATTATGAAATTGATAAGTTTGCAAATATGCAAAAAGTACTATATAAAAATATTATCCTCTAATTCCAATTGAGATTTTCTTTTATCACAAAGTCCACATTTATTAGAGCTAGTCAAAGAATTGCCATTTTAACCAAACAACTAAAGTAATTTTAAAATGAAAACTTTAAAATTTTGTAAAGGGATTTATTTCCCATTAATTTTTCCCTTTTCGTCACGATTTTTAATTTCGTATATGGGTAATTCCAAAGTGTTGAACGTGACAGTCGTACGCCTCAAAAATGCAATAACATTTTAAACAAAAATATTTTTATGTTTTCTTAACCCTTAAATTATAACATTAAGAAAGCACTGTTATCTATGCTAAAGTTTATGAAGGGCGCGATTCTAGGTCAAAGATAATGACAAAAGAAGTAGCGGTTCGAACGTGAAAAAACAGAAGTAGTTTTTGTGGCCATGTATAAAAAGACGTAATTCAACGAAACCTGGCACAATTTTTTAGTCAAACTAATTTCAGAATTTTACGTAGCTATGTAGCATTAAAATGTATTTGATTTGATTCCAAAATCGTCTGTATTTTCTTTTTTTTAAGCCAAAATCTGGGTCGATACGTGACATTTCGAACGTGAATTTTTTTCCGTAATAATTCAACTGAATATTGATCAAAATAAAAAGAAAATTTATCGTTAATCCGAATAACATATTTCTCTTTGAACTCTTCCTTAGATAACAGACCATGTTAGAAAAGTTTTTTGGAATAATTTATATCAATAACACCTCTTTTAAGAAAGATAAATATTAAAGAAAACATACCATAAAACATTCTCACAAATAAGAAATTACGCTTGCACAACTTTGCAGTCTGATTGTTCGTCTAAGTGAACAAATTTATGGGTAAATTTATAAAATTAGTAAAGTCTAAACATTTCTCTATAACAATATCGTAAAATAATCAGCTTTTAATAACTTTTAAATTTTTGGTCACGGTGGACCTTTTGACGGAAATGCCCATATCTGGTTTTAAAACTACAATCTATAAGAGTACGGATCCCCTGAACCAAGAAAAACACATTTTTCCATATGGTCAACTTCAAAAAAAAACTATTTTTAGCCAAAGATTATCAAACATATTATCGTAACATTAAACAATTTATTGTCACCGGTAACTAAAGGGTGGCCCAACCAAAACGCACGATGTTAATTGTAAATCAAACAAAAGCATTCAGAGAATTATCTTAATATTTATTTGTTTATGATAGAAGGATCAATGACAATTATGTGTAAAACAAAATATCGGCCAAATGCTCGCCACGGCTTCGGTGGTATGCCTTTACCCGATGGTACAAATGTTCTATGACTCTGAGACATAATTGGGGTTCCATGTCGTTAATGTACCAAATTATCTCATCCTTTAGCTCTTAAATTGTTCTTGGCTTATTGACGTTAACTTTTTCTTTTAAATATCCCCAAAAAAAAGAAGTCCAAATCACATGATCGTGGCGGCCAATTAACATCGCCACGACGTGAGATGACATGGCCATAGAATTTCTTGCGCAAAAGAGCCATTGTTTCGTTGGCTGTGTGGCAAGAAGTGATGTGAATTCAGATTTCACTATCGATATATCGATATTACTATCGACTGAATGTTTGTCCTTAGGTAGGAAAACTTGAACTAGTTTTTTTTATCACTTTATTGAACGTAAGAGACGTATGTATGTACGCGCGTTATTTTAGATGACAGTTTTTAAAAAATTGTGCTGCTGACAAACACCTTTCTGAAGGAACCAACGTAACAGGGACTATAAGAAATTTTATGCAATTTTAGATAATGTTCTAAGTTGGATTTGACTCTCAACCCAAAAGGTAATCAATTTAGCGGACTTTTCCTCTAATGGTCATACCTTGTTTTATCCTATGCTCGCAATTGCAATTGCATTTTTATTTGATTTTTCTTTTACAACATCATTAAACTATCTGACATTTCAGTCCCTATGTAAACATATAAAAATTTGGCATAAAGGCCTTAAGTTAGTAGTAAAAAAGGCACAGCTAAACAATCCATACCACCTGCCATTCTTGTTTTGTGTATTCATTGCTGTAATTCTGCGCGAATTAATAATAGCAAGTAAAAACTTGCAGCAAAAACTGTGTGTGTATAGCTGCTGTAACATGTCTTCATAGCTGTATTTTAAATAATAATAATATTTTTCCTTTCGATATTTTCGATAGTTTACGACTATCGGTAGTTTCCCAGCACTAGTGACAAGTGGAACCACATACCGTACAGGTATATATCCCCAATATCTTGCCACAAGAAGTCCGTTATCATCCGTTGGGCAAACAACTTGACGTTAAGTTGTGACTCACAATTAACATGGTTAAATTAGTTAAATTAGTCCTCCACTAAAACAGACACCTAAAGAGAATATTAAAGAGGGATTTTTGGCACTAATCTCTAAGTGACTATAGTTTGGAAATATGTATGCACAATGCTAACCATTGTTTGTTTGACCTGACCTAATTTTTCCCAATCACTTACCATATCTTTTCTTTGAATTTTAGGCCCCTGCGCCTTTATTTTTATTTGGATATTGGACTAAAAGTGTTGGGTGGACCACCCAGGGTGGTTCTTCATTTGTTGATCTATATCTGCTTCTTTATGTCGCTCCAAAAAAAAAAAAAAAGTTGGAAGCTAGTAATATGGTCCAGGTAGATTAGAAAAATTATTCGATTTACAAAGATTTTGCGCAAACCAGTACCCATGTTCTGTAACTTTAGTGAGAACTTCTTGCATCGAAAAGATGTGAAACAAAATATTCCATCGTTTCTCGAAAAGTGAGAAAAATTTGTGTCTGTAACTCATATCGAAAACTATCAAAAGAGATTACGTCGTTACGTTATAAATGTCATAATATTGCACTCGAAGCCGATGTGACATTGCAGACGTTCAGAACGCCAGTAACACATAACGCTGACGGCGACCAAAATTTACCAAAAATTAAAAATTTTTCAACGACGGCGGCGAAAATACAACCTTCGGCTATACCAAATTGTGTAAAGAGCGACTTAATTGTTTGTTGTTTGCAAACGAGCTTTGAAGACATTCGTATATTTTATTAAAATGTTAAAAGCAAAATAATAAAACAATGAAAAATGTGCACAGAACAAAATTTTATTGTTACTATTCTTTGCATTTTGCATTTTTAAATGTTTTTTAGTGTTAAAATTTTTTCTCGCCTCATTTTTATTCGTGAGTTTATTTGACAGTTCAAAGCGGGAACTTTTCTCACCAAAATGTTACAGACACACTTTTTCTGTAAATTGGTGAGTAATTTCCTTACGTGACACCTTGTACTCGGCAAAAAAGTTACAGACACAGTTAAGTGAGAAAAACAGCTGTTTGTTTCAATTTATGGGATTTTTGTTTCATTTCACACATTTCAATCGAAAACTTTCTCGACGCGAGAGTTACAGAACATGGGCACAGTTATAGTTGGACGAGCTGTAGCTTCATCTTGTTAGTACCACAATTTATTAGTCCACTTGCAAACACCGCTAAGTAAAAAAACCAAATTCTGAGAAATTCGATTTAAACAGTTATATAAAACTGAACTGCTTAAGGTGAGCGTACACGACATGTATTTGTCATCTGACATGTCAAATTTCCCACTGCAAAATACATACATGTCGTGTGTTACCTTTTAAACTTTGCTCCTGTAAAAGTCAGATGCAAGGTCATCTGACAAAATTTCAATTAGAGCATGCTCTATTTTCTTCTAACAAACCATCTGACATCAGAAATCTATGCCGAGAGAAAACTGGCAGCGGCGTCCACTATTGACGGAATCATTAGCCGGCTGAAGTTTATATTTTACAATACCGAGATATGTATGATCACCCAACTATTGAATAGAATTTATGTTAATATATATATGTTTATATAAACCGTTTCATTATAATATCCTAAATTGGTATTTTTGAATAAATTATTTTACGGCATAAATAACAATTTTTTTATTTTGGTTTTTGCAACAACTATGGGAAAAAAACCGAGACAATGTCAGAAGCAAATTACATGTACGTCTGTGACCGGATATTATAAACCTTCTGTAAAACAGCCATTTTGACAGACATGTACAATTACATGTGACTTGAAAAGTTGACAAGTCAGATGTAAAAAACATGTCGTCTACATGCAGCTTTAGCAATTTAGAGAGTTTTAGCATGAGTACTGAATATTTAACCAGCAATTGCGAGTTTTGAACGAGATTGATGATGGCTTAGGGATGCATATTAGGAGTTCGATCGCGACCGTGATGAGCGACAGACGCATTACGGAGATCAGAATAATTATTGAGTGTTACAAACATAACTTTAACCATCGTGTTACAAGCAAAGACTTGTTAATAGTTATTTTCTGTTTAATTCTGAAAATAAAAAACAAAAAAAAAAAAAAAAACTAAGTGCATAAGCAGTGTAAAAGAATGAGTCTGAGCTTATTGCTCAAAAATCAAAAAGCAAAAAATATTAAAACTAAAAAATGTATTGACAGTATTAATAATGTGGACAATAAAAGAAAAAGAATAATAGACAATATGGAATTGCCTTATACCAAACAAAAAAAACAAAATTATTACTCCGTGCTAGATATAGACTCTCAGTGTGATGAAGAGCAACTAAACAAATTCGAAAAACATGTGAGAGAAAGTAATGAGAAAGCTAAAAAATTGAATTCAGCAATTGAAGCTATGAGTCAAGTACATAATGCGAATACAAACACAGCAACTCAAAATGTAAATTCCAACACAGTGATTAATACTGAAAAAAACACAAACAAAAAAATACCCCCAATCAATATTATAGATATTGAAACTAATGACTTAATTGAATTTATCAAAAATGGTTTAAAAATAAAAGAATTTCAAATTAAACAATTCAGAAATAAAAAACAATTATTTATGACCAGCTTAAATGATTTTCTCAAAGTGAGAGGTTTTTTAGAAAAGACTAAAACTAAATTTTTCACCTTTACGCCTAAAGGAATAAAAACAAAAACATTTCTATTAAAAGGGCTTGAAGCCGACCAATCTGCTGAGGAGATACTAAAGGAACTGGAACAGTTTCAATGTGAAAATTTGAAGTTTATCAAAGTTACTCAATTCTCAACTAAAACATCAGTCGAAAAAGGTTATAGACTACCAATTTTTATGGTGCAGGTATCACCAGAAAGTAGTGTTTACATGCTAAAAAATATTAGAACACTGTTTTATCGTTGTATAAAATGGGAACCGTTAAAACGACCAGAAATTACGCAATGTCGTAACTGCCAAGGGTTCTTTCATAGCGCCGCAAATTGTTTTCTTCCATCTAAATGCGTGAAATGCAGTTCGGATCATGAAAAAGGAAAGTGTCCCCTTAACGAAGTTGAAGTTAACGAAAAAGAAAAATTATATTGTGTACTATGCAAAAAATTCGGCCACCCAGCCTCGTATAAAGGATGTGAGAAGTACAAAGAACTTCAGCAAAAGCTTAGAGCTAAGAAAAACCATTTAGTAGAAAAAAATACACACATGTATCCAGATACTAGTTATGCAAATATTGTAAGAGATAATAACATAAATACTGAAACTCATAATTTAGGAAATACTAATGATAAATTTTTAATAGAATTAAAAAATATGATGTTCAATTTAACTAATCAAATAAATAATTTACAAAAACAGCTTAACTTACAAACGTCTCGTATAGACGCAATTTTTTCCATGGTAGGTGTATAAAAATGGCAAATATTCAGGTCAACATTATAACTAAAAGACTAAAAATAATTCAAATTAACGTAAATTCCTTAATAAAGATAGACAGAAGATATAATCTTCAAAATTTTGTAAATAGTCATAATCCAGATATCATGTTATTAAATGAAACCAAACTAAATTCTAGGCATAAACTAAACTTTAATAATTATAACATTATTCGAAAGGATAGAAAAAATGCTATAATGGGAGGCGGAACTGCTATTTTAATTAAGAATGATCTCAAGTATAAAAGTTATAGTTGTGTAAGCTTGGACAACTCAAATTATTTGGAAGCTTGTATAGTTAAAATATCTATGCCTGACGATAGTTCGCTATTTATAATATCGGCTTATTATCCAGCTGGAAATAATGAACATAACTTAAAAGCTGAACTATGCAAGCTTTTTGAAGAGCTGGACCTTCAAAATACAAAAAATTACTATATTCTAGCTGGTGATTTAAATTGTAAGCATAATGATTGGGGAAATTCGATAAATAACCCAAAGGGAAACAAGCTTAAAGAATGGTTGCTTGAAAATGAACTTAACTTTAGATGTAAACTTTATGCTTCATGTTTGCCATCATTTCCCCGTTCACAGTCATATCTTGATATCTGTATTGCTGATTGTAGATTACATATACATGGTGAAAATAATACTATCAACAGCCTTAGTACCTTAGATTACGATAGTGATCATAACGCTGTACAAATATTCGCGTCAATTGATCAAGAGAAACCTTTTTCATTTTTAACTGAACCTATAATATACAATTACAATTACAAGTTAACAAACTGGAAGAAATTTGAAAAAATCATCTTGAATAAACTTGAGAACATGCTTGAAATACCAAATACAAGAAATCTCGCCAACAATGAAATTGATTATTACTTAGACCAAATAAACGATATTATATTGAGCGCCATAGAAAATGCTACACCAAAGATTTCACAACAAGATTACTTTTCAAAAATTGAAAATTCAGTTTTAAGGAAACTACATAAAGAAAAGAGTAAATTACTTACTTTTATAAAACGGCACAACAGACTAGAAATTTCATTGTCTGAATCTTCATTAAATTTATTAAAAACTAAGCTGAAATTAGTTAAAAAACTAATCAAAGATAACATCTTAATAACCCTAAATGAACATATGAAACAAAAATTTTCAAGTATTGATACAAAAGATGCAGGAAACATGTTCAGAGAAATTAAAAAAAACTTCAAGAAATGTAAATCTTTAGAGCTTACAAACATTAAGATACATGAAAACTCTGAACATTTAATTCGTAATGCAGGGATAGATCCAAATAGCTTGGAAAAAGATAATCTTGACCAATTCATAGTGAGAGATCAAGAACAAATACTCAACACTATTGGCAGTTTTTTTGAAGAAATACATTCATCTAAACAAATTAACATGGAAAATTCGTTACATGTTACAATAGACAATTCAATGAAAAACTTCTTAGAAATAAAGAACGAGGTTGAAATTGCTCAAAGAACAATTACAAGCTTTAGCTTTGAAAAAAAATCTGACGATGTAAGTGAGTTACAGGCTGAAAATTATTTCATTACCAGAGATAGCATAGTCTACATTTTTTCTAGCTTAAAAAGCAAAACATCATATGGTATGGATAAAATACCAAACATAATATTAAGAAAAATTCCAAACAAACTAATTTTTTACTATTGCAATCTATTCAACAATATGTTAAATAACTCATATTTCCCCAAAAAGTGGAAAATGGCTAAGGTTATTATTTTACCTAAAGGTGATAAAGACGTATGCCATCCCAAAAACTTAAGGCCGATAAGCTTACTCCCAAATATTAGCAAAGTTTTCGAAATGTGCGTAAACAATAACATTAACAATTTTTGTAATGAAAAACATTTAGTTAGCGAAAAACAATTTGGATTTAAATATAAACACTCTACTGTAAATGCAATACATTTTCTAACGTCAAACATTAATTGGAATTGGAACAGAGGTTTATACACTGGTGCATGTCTTATTGACATGGAGAAAGCATTTGATAATATTTGGATATCTGGATTAATATTTAAATTAATTAATTATAAATTCCCAATGCACTTGATTATATTAATTTATAATATGATAACAGATAAATCATTTGTTGTGACACACAAAGATTGTACTAGCTCAAAAACCTTTAAAATCAGAAATGGTCTTCAACAGGGAACTGTAAACTCTCCCATGCTATTTAATCTATTTAATCTATTCATTCTAGATCTTCTTCGTGAAGTTGAAAACGTAATTTCTTTTGCTGATGATATTGTTATATATCATGCTGATAAAACTATTGATCAAATCAACTGGAATTTACAAAATTTATTTGATACCGTGGAAGAGTTTTCAGTAAACTGGATGATGAAAATCAACGTACAAAAATGTGAAACTATCTTATTTAGACCTCCAGTAGGCAAATGTAATAATAATGTGAAAAGAAATTGGAAATTATTCGGAATTAAATCCAAAAGAAGTAACACTAATATACCGAACAAACAAATGGTAAAATACTTAGGTATTTATTTAGATAAATTCTTATACTTTAACACACATGTAAACCAAACACTTAAAAAGGCAACAAAAGCATTTTTTATGTACAAAAAAATGTTCTATTCCAAATATATTAACACAAAAGTAAAACTCACTATGTATCAAACGTTGATTAGACCAATAATTACATATGGATGCCAGATTTGGTATAACATATCACCTTCTTACATGGAAAAAATTAGAGTCTTTGAGAGAAAATGTTTAAGATCTTGTACATCATTATTTAGATCCAAAACAAGCAATTATAAAAAATATGTCTCAAACAAAATTTTGTATAATGCATCAAATATAATACGAATTGACAATTTCATAATAAATTTAATAAGAAATCATATACTAAAATGTATGTCATGTATTGAAAATAACATCATTATGGCTTCATACTACGCAAATGAAGAATATATAAAAAATACTCTGAAAATCGGATTTGTTCCGCCAGAGGCATTTTTGTTTCTAGATAAAATTAAATACATGCAAAATGAAAATGCAGTTCCAATATTTTATCACAATTTTAGAACAGCAAATGTTAAAGCTGTAGACTGCAGTACTGAACAAAATAATTTAAGATATGAAAAAAGTATTTCTAATACTGATAAATATGTTTGCCAAAGGCAAGGTACCAATAAGTTTTGGTGGTTAAATGAATAAGAAATGTCTACTGCTTTGACTTCCTGGTTTTTTTTTTTTTTTTTTTTTTTACTTTTATTGACCTTTTTTACACATCAAAATATTAAAGTAATGTTTTTAAGAAAATTTTTCATTACAGAATATTATATATATTCTTCATTTGAAGTAAAAACGTCACTGACAAAAATCTATTTAAAATATAAAATTATTGTACATATATTATACTCGAGAGCTCTGAAAAGAGACGGTGTATATTTGTAAATATTTATAATTACTAACTAGTGTTTATTATAGTTCTGTTAATTTTTCCAATATTGCAAATTAATAAACAAATTAAAAAAAAAAAAAAAAAAAAAGGGATGCATATTAAAAAACAAAAATAAAATGCCGCATTTTCAAGAATTTTTTTTTTTTTAACAAAGCGGTGTTTGCAAGTGGACTACTCAATTCTTCATCTCTGGTCTTGAAACTTTAAACCATTTTAAGTACTGAATGCTTATAAATAACACCCGAAACTTTCAAGTGGTTTTAAATGTAAACAAAAACTATTCAGTGCTCTTTTCGGAAGGTATTTCACACAATTTCGTATATATAAGCGGATTCATTTAATGCCTAACAATTAAGGGGTGCCCTATATTTTGAGACTTTGATTATTTTAACCTGACTTTTGAGATTAACATGGGCCTTGTCGCTCTTTATGAGTTAATTTTTTTCTAGGCACAATTCTTAAATTGTACTTAAATCTTAGACAGAAAAAGATGTAACTTAGTTTTTCCTCAAATTAAATAAATAAAGTTTTAGCCACTTTTTATTTTACTATGGTCAATATCTTATTTATTTTAATTTAAAATTATAAAAAACTTTAATAAAATACAATTATCACAGCACAAAACGTGGATTTTTTGTAAATATAAAAAAAACTTTGACATAAACCTAGACAAACAATGCAAGAGCACAAAATCGTCATCTGGCGTAGTGCTGCCACCTGTTTATTTCACCATGATATGAACTAACAATAATTAATCGAATTTTATCCTTATGCATACATTATATATGTCCAGCCAGTGCTAGACAAAATTTCGTCATAACGGTTTTTGTTCACACATGTTTATAGTTCTTCTGATTGGGTGAGTTTTGCAGTGTCTTTTCTTTTTAAGCGAGTGTGGCTGCCATGATTTAAAATATTTTAAGCTTTTTAAATATTTTACTGCATATTTTGTAATCATAGTTTTAACTAATGGCACATTGGGATCCTTATGACTGTTTGAGGTTTTAACATACCAGGGAGCGGCTGTGATTATTCGAATAAGTTTATTTTGGCGCCTTTGAATTTTTTCGATATTTGAGGCCGATGCTGTGCCCCATAGTTGAATACCGTATCACCAGACAGGCTTTAAGATAGAGTTGTAAAGTAGAAGCTTGCAATCGAGACTAAGGACAGGATTTCTTCCAGTAAGACAATGAATTTGAATGGCGTTTATTTAAATTTGAGTTAATTTTGCCTCTATATGGCATTTCCACGTAAATCGCCGATCCAGATGTATAGCGAGATATTTTACATGAGAATATTGAGCAATTATTTGACTACTGATTTTAATTGCTTCTAAATCTGATACATAATAAGAGGTAACTTAACGAATTTTTTTGCAAAGTTCATAAGTTTCGGGTTTATTCTAACATTTGCTTGCACCTCAGCATTTTATTTATTTAAAACTTGTATTTAGCACGCGAATAGCACTGCATATAATGCATGTTTTTAATGAGTCCAATTTTAAGGTAGCTAGAGGAGATCCCTACACTAGCAAAAAAGTATTTTTAGACAGCTTCTTGAAGGGGTGCTTTAATATCATGGTAGATAAGGCCATGATGGCTTTATATATCATTCAATAGGAAGATAAAGGCTTTTTTGTTTTTTTTTTCATTTGAATGGGAGATAAAGCCATCATGGCCTTAGTTCACATTAGCAATATTAGAAAATGGCCTTATCTCTCATTTCAGTTCCGGAAACACTAAAGTTAAGTATTGCAATCTGGCGTCGCATACTAAAGTTTTTCTGAATGGAGGCCTGCGGCCGTGCTTACGGGTTTTCTCCTCCAGTAGGACGCGGCAGGTGGCTTCGCTGAATAAAGTTTTCCTGCGTCCGTCACAAGAATAAAAAAATGTTTTCCAATGATAACTAAGGTTTTCCCTTTTACAGAATGTTTACATCATGCATAACAATTTTCTGAAAAAATATGGCTTTATCTCTCATTTCGCAAAATTGTAAATATGACCTTACCTCTCAATGATTGGGCAATAAGGCCGTTATGGCTTTATCTCCCATTCAATTGAGCAATAATGCAGTCATGGCCTTATTTATCTATCATTGTTTTAAAGCACCCCCCCAGCTTCTTCTAGAAAATTTAAAAGGATATTAAAAATGTAAATTAGTATATCGGGCCCGTGCAATAAAGCCATATGGCCTTATTTCGCAATGAATTGAGAAATACAGCCATATTGCTTTATTGCCAAAACCTAAGTGCAATAACACCATAATCGTTTAGTAACCAAAGCTATAACATTGTTATTGTTATGGTTACAAATTGCCAAAAGAATGAGTTGCCATTGTCAAGTGTTGAAAAAATATAGCACAACAGGTGGAAGGGGGGAGGGGAGCGCGTTCGGCGGGCCCACCACAACATGCTAACAAACTCCAAAGCATAGCCGGCCTTCGGACGGGCGCAAGGATTTTCTTCTCTTTGGTAAAACAAAGACCGACTTCGCTAACTAAAGTTTTTCTGCGTAGTCGGACTTCGTATGGCCCTGTATGGCTTTATTTCACTCCTTACAAGGAAATAAAGCCATATGGCCTTATTTCGCAATGGATTGAGAAATAAGCCCATGTGGCTTTATTTCCTATGGCTTTATTGCACGGCGTCTAGTATGTATATCTGCTTAAGACTGCTAAATTACAAAGATTTCTCCATAATAATTATTAAAATGTGAGAGTTAAAAATGTCGTTCAAATGGATACTAATAACAGCTGTTTTCCTTCACTCTTTCGGTATGTTGTATCCACATGGACACGTACTTCTGAGTCCATTTTAAAAGCTCGAGGAAAGCTTTAGAATTAATGTTTTAGACATTATAGTAAATGCAGATTTTATCTAACAATTAAGAACATTTTTATTTATTTTTTTTTTAGGTTTTAATTAAATTAAGTAAAAATTTAGTAAGCAAACTTTTGATTTAATTTTTTTTTATATTAAAATTAGGGTTTTTAAACTTTAAGTTTAAAATTTTTTTTTTATCCAAACTTCATTGGCTGCTGGGAAAGAAACACTTTAATTAAACATCCTGCATTAAAATTTTTTAAATAAAATATTCTTTAAGGCTGCACCCAGTGAAAAACCATTTTCAATATGGTCATCTCCAACAAAACTATCTTAAACGAAAATTTTTCAACACATTACGGTTAATTTAACCATATTATTGTCACCCGCAACCATATTATGGTTAAGTTAGTCATCCATCAAAAAGCCACAACCATATTCGTATTCCATTGTAACTTAAGCTCAAATACAACTTTGTTGCCTCCATTATAAATCTTAATTCAAACGGTCTACCAGCTAACAAAAATTTGGATTCTTTCCCGGCTGTGACATGACAAAAAATTTAGGTAAAATCGTAAAAGCTTTGCCTACAAAATAATGTGCTTAGTAATCAGAAAAAACGAAAAGCACTACTTTCAATTCTACTGAATGAATCGTTGAAATTCACAAGGGAAGACCCAAAATGAACGCTTTCAATCATAAGTCATTATTTTTTTTACCTGAATACATCCAGAAAGAAATGGTTATTGAAGTAGTTATAGAAGAAAGCTACTAAATGATGAAAAAGTAAGCGAGAATAAAAATAAAAATACTGTTTCAGTTTTCAACAGCCGAATTATGATCATGATATGTGTAGCGTACACAAAAATAAAATATTTAAATGCGGATTTATTATATTCTCTTTTTTCATGTTGTTATTGTTTTTTTTTTTAATAAAAATAAATTTAAAGGAGCAGCTTCCATACAAAAGCAATAATATAGAAAAAAAAAATAACAAAACAAAATTGGTTGATTACCTGTGGTGGCACGGTGACTAAACACTTGTTTCGCTTCAGTAACGCACCATGCGTCTTATTTTTTGTTCTTTCAGTTAAATGTCGTTGTTCTACAGTTGAATCAAAGTCCGTCCGTCTATAAGTTTTTCTTAAATGAAAATAAGAATAAGAATACAATAACAAACACTCAATTAAATGCCTGTCGTGAATAATGTCGAAGTGCGGAGCATTTGGTTGATGGTGATGTTGGCGGTGGTGGTGGTAGTGGTAGTGGTGGTATTCGTATTGAAGCAGTTATTTAATTGTATCTTATGTAGATGGGGTAACTCCTTATACTTTTGCTAGTCTGATAATTTAAATATATTTTTGCTGTTGTTTTTTTTTTTTATTTTATTTCAAATTTAATTTTAAGGTGTGATCTGTTGAAATTGTGTTCAGCACACTTATCGTGTTTTGCACCGCGATCCACTACTTAACATTAATGAATAAATATGCCTGCCACAAACCGTAAAACGTCAAGGGGGAAAGGAGATAGTTTGCTTGAGCAGCCGAATATGGAAGTTATTTATGGTATATTTTTAATTTCTTTCGGAATTCATTTCACAACTGATTGCGTCTTCAGGTCAATATGAAATGAGCATTTCTTATAAGTTTTAAATTAAATGAACCATATCGCATACAAACTTACATTCTTAAGTTTTGTTAAAAAAACACGCGCCTTTCTTGATTTTAATTTAAATTTGTTTAATTTTTTTTTTTTGGCCTTTTCGCTTCCTTCTTTCTAGCGATAAAAATAATATCAATGAGTGAATCATTCATTGACGTTTTTATATGCGCAAGTTTATGATCAATATTTAACCTGATCATTATAAAATACTGAAAAAAAACACATTCAAGCGATTAATTTAAAAATGTATCAGGTACGTTTTTTTTCATTGAATATTATAAAATGTTTTTTCTTTACGCTTCTTGGATTTCTTATTTTTTAAGTATGGCCATTTCCATAGAGAAGCTTGCATTTTAGAACCTCGATGCGTTTTATACCAAAATACAAAAAATAATAATGTACATATTAGGGTGGGTCAATTTGTTCGGGTGAGAAAAAACGTGACAGGCGTATACCAAAATCGAAGTCTACACAAAATTCTAAGAAAATTACCCATAGAAAGTATGGGTCTAAAATTAAAACCCGCCGAGAGGCTTGATTATGAAAAATAAAAAAGTAGCAACTTCTGGTATATCCATACACAAAACACAAATATAGTTGGTTTTTTTGACCTTTTTATTGCATTTTTTTTAAACCTTCTTTGATTACAAATAAATTATTATGTTCCCACTATTTATTGATCCAGTTATATGGAACATTGTTGTTGCATCGATAGAATGTTTTAATTTTTATACGAATTACGAAGATTTAAAATGAGAATGATTTTTTTAAGCCCCGCTCTTCCCTTTTAAAAATTATAATTTAGTAATCTGCTATGAAAGTTATTAGCAAAGAGTGATTAGAATTCAATGCTCTTAATAGTTCTAGTCATTGTAGAAATTTACCGTTAATGCATTTTATAAAAACGTGGTATTAAAAATTTGTTTTGATTGACTTGTGCACTTGATAGTTAATTTCTTTTTTAAAAAACTAACCATTGAATTATGGAATCATCAGCGATGTCGATTGACTCTAACGGGGCAAGTTTTCTGACTTATCAGAACGCTAGTATCATTGGCATGCCAAGTGTGTCTGTAATTTTTCGCTAGATGTATATGGATCCACTAGTAAGAAAAAAACGGTTTTGGTATAATGAAAGTTTATTTTAAAAACGATAAGATTTAGAAGAACTGTTGAGTTACAAACTAATAAGGCGACTACAAGAAAACGACTGATACTGAACTGGAAGGGGGCGACGTATTTAAAGAAAAACAGAATTTACAAAAGAAGTTTGATCTAACATCCCAGTAAAAAATGGAGCTTCCAACGAAGCAGGTTTGTAAGGGAGAAACATAAGAGTTGCGCTTACCATTGCGCATACGGAAGACATGAATTTTATATGGCGAGTTCCCACTTTGAAGCAATACATTTTTGACACATGAAGCGCATTATTCAGCGCATAAAAAAATTGTTGGATGTAACGATCAGCTTTACACACTGAATGCTTTGATACAGTTTTTTTTTAGTATTCTCCCTTACAAACCTGCTTCGTAGTAAGGGAATGCCGTAGCACTTGAAATGTTATTTTTTTTTTTATAAAAGTTGTTGAGAGTTTTTTCACTTACTTTACTGCATTTCTGTATGTCTTATTGCGTAGCGCATAATTCTGCGCTTATTTTTTTAAATGTACCATTAGTGCTTCGCAATATGATAAAATTTTTTATTGGGATAGAACTTAGATTTTACACTGTTCACCAACAAAATTTTTTCGAACAAAGTGAATTTAGTTGATTAAATTTGCCAAGCTATCGCGATATTTTAAAGTATTATTTTTTCTTAAGTGAACGCGAAAAAGAAAATCAAAAAAACAACAATCGTATTCAAGATTTTCTCCGATAATTGCAAACAAAATAATTGAATTTGGGAAAAAATTAATATTGCACTGATAAATAGAAAAAGCATTAAAAAAAAAAAACTGAATATATTTCTCAACAAATATCGTAAAGAGGTAAAAGCAGTTTTACAAAAACAATGCCATGCTCCTGTGGATTAATTCCTGATCCTCTCAAAGCATTCATGATTGACCAACACACCAGCAGAAAGAATACAATTCCTGAATGCGTGTTAAATATAGTAGACCAACTGTTTAGCGAATTCACAGCTATTTTAGATCGTTCATATAGGTTCGACTCTTCACAAATGAATGTCGCGTCTGAAATCGAATTTCCAATACCAGCTGCAAACGAGCCAATTATGCACAAAAGGGGACCATACGCTATTGGAACACCTGTTAGACTTCCTATTTTTGGTGTTTACAATGTTTATTGTTGTAGCGGCCACCTTACTACATATTCTGTCAAATTTTAGCTCTTACCGTTTCCTCACCGTTCCGGATAATGGGCACTGTGACGGACGGACAGACAGACGGATGGACGGACGCACGGACAAAGAAGTCTCAGTAATAAGGTTCGATTTTCACACTTTGAGTACGGAACATTAAAAATGTGTAATTTTTGCATAAAACAGTATTGTTCTCTCATAACCTTTTATTTTTTGAAACCAATTTTCAAGAATTCAAAGATTATGTTTCTCAGCGGGAGCTAGGTTTTGATTTCAGACCAATACTTTCTTAGTCAAGTTTTCTTAGAATTTATTGTAGATTACGTTTTTGCTATACGCCTACTTACAAAAAAAACTTACCCACCCTAGTACATATAAATCTTTCTTTAAGAAGTAGCTTAAAATTGACTTTTATGTGGAAATTCCCATAATATTTTATTCGTTCTTATAGAAGTTTTTATATTTTGGATTGTTAAATTATGAGAAATTAAATAAATGTGATCAAATATATGTTTTATTCATGAGAAATTTTCAGTGCAGTTGATTTTTTTGACGATTATGACAACAAGTCAAGTAAATCGCCTTTTTAAGGTGTGCCTTCCTTCACCTTACTGCCTGCCGTTTGCATTATGAAATATTTGTCTCTGTTTCATCATTTATGAATTTCTCAATATATTTTCATTTACATATATGTACACCCAGAAAAAAAATCAATGTTAATTCGTTCAAAACAAGGTTGATTTTACATTTTTCAGTAGTGCTTTTGCTTCATGTTAATTTAACATGATTTTACAATAATTTGCGAATAACAATTTTTTCTTTTAAAATAACTATAATTCATGTTAATTTAACATTGCAGTAAAGTTAGAGCAAAATGTCATTTATATTGAAATAACAATCCGAATCACGTTGAATGAAAGTTATTTCTAGTTGAAACAACGTGAATTTCATGTATAATCAAATTGGTTTGAGTGTGATATAACAGTGTGAAGAAGCTTCAGAGACAACATGTGCATTAATTTAAGAATAATTCAAAACACTTACACCTGTAACACATGTTACACTTATTTTGTATCTTGTTTGTTAACAGAAGCATCAGCAGAATTGCCCGATCGATATTGTTTTCGTCATCATTCTACTTTGAATACGGGAATTGTATTCTTCTTATAACATATTTTAAACATGAAAATAAAAAAATGTACATACTTAAGTATGTATGCATGTTAATTTAACAAGATAAACTTTTGATTTTAATAGAAAATAGGTTTTTATGGATTTAATATTGAACAATGTTATTTTAACAGTGAGTAATATTAAATAAACGTGATTTAAGGTTATTTAATATTTTTCATTTAAAACTAATATGAAATAATGATAAATTTAAATAAAGGGCATACCTTTGCAGAAATGCACCATGATTCTTAATCAACATTTCGCCATGTTATTTTAACATTGGTATTTTTTTCTGTGTGTACTTATGTTAGTCTCTTTGTTTCAACAAACAAGTTTTTGGGTGAAAAATATTTGAAATGTAACATTTTTAGTTTTTTACTTTACGCTACAATTTGTAAAAATCTCGTAGCCGTTGTTAACAAATAAAAATTGGCTTCAGAATTTTTGATATGTTATAAGGTATTTTTGTAAACTAAGAGAAAATAAAAAAATACAATTTCGAATTCTTAAAAAAATTTTAATGAAAACTTTTAAGAATATGGAAGGATATATTTTAAAGAACCAGATATTCTTTATATTTTTATTTAGGGAAACTGAAGTAAATATTTTTTTAAAATTCTACAGAACCTTTCCTTTTATTTGGTACCGAGTTTGCCTAAAATAATTAGATGCTTATATTAAAAAAAAAAATTATTTAAAACAAGTTTTCTTGATAAATGCTCTTTAAAAGAAAAAAAGAGGAGGAAATAAAAACAAATACAAAATTTGACTATGGTTTGTCTCTAGATTAAAGGATACATAGAGGTGTTTCTGCCCAAATTTGAATTTGTCACAGTGTTATTTTTGAAATTGAATTTTAGATGTGCGTGTATGGCATTCAGTTAATTATTTTGGTTTTTTTCTTGTTGTTAATAAATGCTTTTATTATAATATTTACAAAATGTGAACAAAATATGTATTTGTTTGCTTGCCTGTTGCTAAAAACAATAAATTTATAACGTCGGGAAAAGTTTTATGCTCTAATTTCTTGTCATATAAAACTTTATTGAAACTAATTTGTGTAAATGAGTCGTAATAGTTTTAGCCATGATTTTCAGGGGACATTAATATTGGAGCCATTATAAATAAAATAATAATTGGATCTAAATTTGCAAAATTCTTTACATTCACTAAAATAAATCTTGACTTTCAAAACAATTCTTGACAATTAAAAACTTCCGAAAAATTGTCCAAAAACAATCTTTTAGAAAAATAACACAATTGTTAAAGGCAGTAAAAAAAATAAAATTTCTGTGCGCTTTTGTATTGCATCAGCTGTTTAACGTTTTTAATTACACTGTGCTAGAAGTAGCATCTTATTTCTCGTTTAAAGCGAGGCACCTGGAGGGCTTACTTCCCATCAAAAACTAGGTAATGACTTGCCATTACTGAACAACTTACTTTTCAATGACTACTTCATACCATCTGCATTACATAGAAGTAGTTTAGTAATGGCTGACATATAATCTGATACCTAAGTACTTGTGTATGAGTTGATTAACGAAATGTATAATTCATTCATAATAAAATGCATCTACGGTTTAATTTTTTTCAAATCTAATACAAATTGGTTTTAAATATTTATTCTTACAATTTTTTTTTTTTTTTTTTTATTACACTAAAAGAAAAATGCTTTTTATATTTAATGAATCATTTTAATAAAAAAATTTTCCTTGGGTAAATGAAAATTTTCATTGTCTAAATGAAATTTCATAGTTATAATGAAGTATTTTCGTTAAAATCACTTCATTGGATTTCGTAATTACGTTAAAAATTTTCATTGGATATATGAAAACTTAAGTTTGTTCAAATTAAACAAAAATTTTTAATTGGGAACATAAAAAAACAATATACAAACATAACAATATTTATAAATTAATGCAAAATTATTGTTTCCTTAAAAAAGCGTTTAATTGTTAATCAAAAAATGTAAGATTTAATTATTTCATACATCTAAATTTTTTTATAAAAGCAACATATTTCAATAATTGCCTTCATAAATTTAAATTTTCATTATGACAATAAAAATGTCATTATAGTAATGAAACAAAAACTTTCAATCCACTTTCAATCAACGTTTTTATTGTTATTATGGACAATTTAATCTCATATTTACGCTCTTAATTGAGTAAAAAACATAGTTTTTTTTATGCAAAAACTACACTGCCCCAGTAGACAAGCTGATAATGAGCAAGCCTATCAGCACCGAGGTTGCGCGATCGAATCCCACCAGAGACAGAAAAAAAAAAATAAAAAATAAAATAAGAAAAAATAGAAAAAATAGAAAAAAATAAAATAAAGTAAATAAAGTAAATAAAATAAGAAAAAATAGAAAAAAAAATAATTGAAAAAAAATAATAAAAAAATTTTTTTTTAAAGTCATTACATGTTAGTTGTAATTTTGGTGACATCGGAGTAATAAGTTATTTAAGTCCCTATTTGTAAGCGAATGTGGTAATGACTTATTTAACTCCCTATTTGTAAGCGAGGGTGGTAAGAACTTGCCTCCAATGACATCACCGTGTTAAAATAATGAGTTAAAATGCCAATGAATAAGTAGTAGTGAATATATAAGCTTTTTAACTCATTACTTTGCAATGTAAGTTTTTGCTTGGTTAATTTAAGTACGCTGAATCCAATTGTTAAAGTACCTCAAAAAGGCAATGTTTTTAGTTTTCTACAAATTAACCGGATTTAATGTCAAGTGACCCAATTTTGATATCGATGTCTTCCGATTTGGATGAAGACACACAAATTTTCAACAAGATCGGTCAAAAAGTTTCAAAGTTAGAGGGGGTCAAAGTTTGCCATACAGGTGTTCTTTCTCATCATTGTAACTTATTACCTATTGGCGTTAGCAAAATTTGTCCCAAGTAGCTTTGATAGCTATTTAATCAATCTTTTTAAACAAATTTTTTCGTTTTTTTTTCAATTTTTTTTTTTATACTTAAAATTTTTTTTTGGCAAGTTTTAAATTTAAAAAAAAAATTTTTTAATTTTTTAAAAAACAAAAGAATTTTTTGAATTTTTTAAAAAAAACAAAAAAAAATTGTTTCTAAAAAGATTGATCAAACAGCTATCAAAGCTACTTAGGTCAAATTTTGCTAACACCAATAGGTAATAAGTTACATGGATGAGAAAAAATATCTGTATGGCGAAAATTTCAAACTTTGACCCCCTCTAACTCATAAACTTTTGGACCGATCTTGTTGAAAATTTGTTTCTAAGCTACCATCCAATAGGACTAAGATTGGTGCAAATTTCCTTAAAATCGGAAGACATCGATTTTAAAATTGTGTCACTTGACATTAAATCCGCCTTTTAAATCAGGTACCGTAACAGTTATACATTTTTCCATAAAAGACAGTTATTTTTTGAGTTTTATTTTTTTGAACAAAAATAACAGTTACTTTTTGATTTTTATTTTTTGGACCAAAATAACTGTTATCTTTTGATTTTTATTTTTTCGATCAGAAATAACAGTTATTATTTTATTTTTATTTTTTTGAACAAAAATAACAGTTATATATTGATTTTTAAAATAAAAATAAAAGTTATTCTCTAAAGAAATGTACGTGTTTTGATAATTTAGATGACTTTTAATAATTATTTTAATGTGCATAAGAAATTCCAATGATTTGATCAATTAAAGCGAATATTACCCAAGGACGAACCCTATCTATGTAAATATATAAAACAAGATGTGTGTATGTATGTTTGTTTGTATGTATGTATGTATGTAGCGTATGGACTCTAAAACGGCTGGGTCGCTTTTGATGAAAGTTTCAGGGAATCTTCAGAGTATTCAGGCGGGTGACAGACAGTGTGAAGTCTGATTTTTGATTTTCGGACAGCGGGCGGAGGGGCGTGGCAAAATCCAATTTTCATATTGCACCACCAGTGACATCTATATAATTTGTACGATTTTTTCTTTAAAAGGATCGCCATGGTCCAACTTGGATTTATACGAAAGAAAATTTTGGCCCCGCCCAATTTTTTCGAATTACATAAAATCAGAAAACGGCTTTATCGATTTGACAAATTTTTCTTTTTAATGTTCGTATTAATCCATATTACGTTTTCATCGAAAGAAAAATGTACCACGCCTACTTTTACGCCCACTTTTTCTATTAAGCGCATAACTTGAGAACGGCTTGACCGATTTGGACGGTTTTTTCTTTCGCCATGGTCCAACTTAGGTTTTTACGGAAAGAAAATTTTGGCCCCGCCCACTTTTTTCGATTTACCTAAAATCAGAAAACGGCTCCATCGATTTGACTAATTTTTCTTTCAAATGTTCGTATCTTTTTAACGGATTTGAAAAATCGAACGCAAACATGTTTCCTAATTCGGACAGGACAATGTCTGTCGGGTAAGCTAGTTTACATATAAATCTCATAAATCATGCAACCAATTTTTTTTTTTACATTTTTAGGAGTAAAGTGTTGCTATAAAAGCCAATGGACCACAGAGCTTAAATTGATTTCAATTCTCATTCATATTTTAATATAAATGTTTCCCAAACTGTGCTTTAAATTTTTTTAAAAATCATTATGTGTATATTCTCAAATGGTGTGGAGTATTAAATGGTTGGGCTGGTCCGACTATATGGACCTCTGTCCAGTCCAAAAAAAGGCACATTTATTTGGCAAAACTTTTGATCTTCAACTGAAAAAAAAAAAATTTTAACAAAATGTGTATTAGTTTTCGCTGTTAGTTAATTCAAAAGTATATACATAATTTTTTTAATTATTGAAAACTTTTAAATAACCAAAAACATTCCCAGGATTATTAAAAATAAGATCAATTTAATTTTTATTTATTCAACAGAATGCATAAGTTTTTTGCTCCCCCCAAAATTTAATCATTAAACAACATTAAAAAAAAAAAATTATTTCATAATACCTTGAGCAAATTTAAACAATAAACAAAAAATAAAAAACCTCTAAATAAAATAGTACCTTCAGTTTTGTATTGATTTTTATAAAACCATCTTAACCTGAATTTTTTTCTCTTTTCCAAAATTAAAATTATGAATTTTAAATCAACAACTATAAAGCAGAAGCTGCTTAAATAGAAGTCAATCTAATAATCATTTTGAACAACTGAAAAATGGCTTAAAGCTTTGTTATGTTTTAGCACACAACAACTAAAACTAAAATGAAAATAAAAATATCAAAATTCATTTTGAAGTAGAAAAATCACTTGCAGCCCTATAACAATCACCCATGGCCTACATCGTGTAGATTCTCTTAAAGTTAGGCAAACTTCCACCAACATGAATTACAGCAACGACAAACAACAAAAAAAAAAAAAAAAAAAATAATGAAAAATCTTAAAAAAAATCTGCTCAACCAACTCAAGATGATTAACTACAAACAAACATGACAGCTCAATTTCAAACTGAAATTTTGCGATTGCAATATTAAAGTTTTTTTTTTCAACTTTTTTCAAGATTGCGCAACTTTTATAGGTAGTTTGTTTTAACAAGGTAAAAAAAGCCACAAAAAAATTATGACGACAACAATCTTATAATCGCCCTAAATCCATCAATAATATCGGCCATCACGACAAGTTATTTTTTAATATTTTTTGTTTCATTGTGTTATTTTTTATTTAAAATTTTTGCTATAAATTGTTCATGTTTCTGTGCGATTAAAGCATGTTTGCTCAAATCTTCATTAACGAAACCCCTGCTGCAAAAATATCGTTAAATCAATGAAAATCCATTTTATTTGTTTGCTATTCTGTGCCTCAAAAAAAAAAAAAAAAAAAATGTCTTAAAAAGAGGCAGGCATATAATGAAAAATCATGCTAACAAGTTAAGACCCTTAAAACATAATTTACTTTTAAAAATTTATTTAAACCAAAAAAAAAAAAAAAAAAAAATATTTTATGCCAAATTGTCAGTTAACAAAGTATTTTTTGGAGTTTAAATATTTGAATGAAAAATTTGTTTTGGCATTTGAACTGTCACTGTATATTTTTCTTAAACATCATGATTAACAAATTAAATTTTGGTTATGTTGTTGTTAGTTATTGACAAGTGAAGGGTTGAACAGAATAGTTATAGAAGCATTTTTTTTATTTGGGAGCAATTTAATTAAGAGCCTGTCTAAAGTTTTATAATTGAATAAAAATTGTATGTAAAGCACCCAGTCAGCAGCTGTTATTGACTTATTGCAGTCATTTTTATACCCTCCACCACAATTAGTTGTGAAGAGGGTATATCAAGTTTGTCATTCCGTGTGAAACTTTTTTATTATTCATCTCAGACCCCATAAAGTATATATATATTCTGGGTCCTTTAGTAATTCTAAGTCGATTTAGCCATGTCCGTCTGTCTGTACGTCTGTCCGTCTGTTGAAAACACGCTCACTTTCGAACAACTCAAAACAAATCAACAAACTTGGTGCCAAATTGCTTGTAGTTATCCTAAGCAGTTTGGGATTGAAATCCAGCAAAATCGGTTCTGTAGGACCAGAGCTATGAATCAAAATGTGGAACCACCACCTAAAAAAATTGATAATTTTGTTACAAAAAATAACATAAATGCTGGAACAAGGCACGGAATGAGATAATATTTTGCAAAAATTTGTTTTATTTCACTGGAAATCATGCTGTTCAATTTCGTGAAGATCCGTCCATAATTTACCCTAAGCCCCATATAAACAATACTCCCGGAAAACAGTTTAGTACGCCTAAAACCGTAAAAAATAACGCTAGCGTAACAAAATTTGGAACGTCACAGTTTTTTAGAACTAGAAATAACACTGTGAAATTTCGTGACGATCGGTCCATAATTTACCTTAGGCCCCATATAAACCCTACTACCGGAAAACAGTTTAGTACGCCCAAAACCGTAAAAAATAATGCAATCATAACAAATTTTGGCTCGTCACAGTTTTATAGGACTATAAATGATACTGTGAAATTTCGTGAAGATCGGTACATAATTTACCCTAGGACCCATAGAAACCCTACTCCCGGAAAACAGTTTAGTACACATAAAACCATAACTACAAATGCTAGCATAACAAAAATTAGTACGTCACAGTTTTAAAGGACTAGAAACGACGATGTGAAATTTCGTGATGATCGGTCCATAATTTACCTTAGGCCCCATATAAACCCTACTACCGGAAAACAGTTTAGTCGCCTAAAACCATAATTAATAACAAATCGTCACAGTTTAAGATAATAATAACATCATACAGATATTACTCCTTAAACATTTGAACTGTCGGTGGAGGGTATCAAAGTTTCGACACAGCCGAATATAGCACTCTTACTTGTTAAAGCTGTCTTCCAATTTAATTGAGCTCCAAAATGTTTTGAACGTACATACAAATTTTTGGGGATTACAAGGTTACGGTTTAAGATCCTGCGATTTTCGGTACTTTTAAAATTTTTCAAATTACAGATAAATTTTGCTTGTTTAAATTGCCTTAAGTAAATTCGTAAAAATGCGGTTAAAATTTGATCTAATTTTTTAACAAGAAACTTATAATTTTAGTTAAGTATTCTTTTATGTTTTTTTAATTTTTTTTTCATTGTTGAATCTTTGTTATCGAAATTAATAATATCTATTCAAATCTTAAATCTACTTGTTGTTAATTAGTTGTTACCAATGTAACCACTAACTCAAATTTTAAAAATGTCTTCTAGTTAGGCTCAAAGTATCGGTTCTTTTTAGCCTCTGGTGACCTTCGAACTGAAGCAGACCCCGAGCGAGGTAGTTAGGGTGGGCCATTAGTTTATCTATGTAACTTATTGAATATTTTTAAATTTCCTCCTGGATAGTGGGGACGTTGAGATCTCTGTGGATAATATCAATACGAATATATCATGGGGTGCAGACAATTTGTCGTAATATTCTAGACTGTCTTCTTTGAAGCTTTTGGATGTTAGATGCGCATCTAGTACCCCATTATTGGATGCCATATGCCCATATTGGTTTTATGATGGGCTTATATAAGAGAATTTTGTTGTCTAAAGACAAGTTTGAGTTTCGACCGATTGTGCAATGTAGTTGAGCAGCTTTAAGTTACATAGCCGTTATTTTCGCTTCAATATGACGTGACCACGTCAATCGTCTATCTATATAAACTTTTACATAATTTTCTCCCGGAACACTGACGTTATATATTTTGACTGCTGGGCACGTTTGTCGTCTGAAAGTAAAAGTTAAGTGAGCACATTTAGCCGGATTAACCTTTACTTTCTATTTGTCCAAGCAGGCCTCTAGTTCGTTGATGTGAGACTGCAGATTTTGCGATGCGACTTTTGGGTCTTGGTTAACGCTAATAAATGCTGTGTCATCTGCAAATGTAGAGGCATGCGTGCTCAGGTTTGTTGGCATATCTGCTGTGTATATTATATATAGTAGCGGTCCTAATATGCTGCCTTGGGGGACACCGGCAGTTATTTTCTTGAGGGGGGAGTTTTTATCTTGCGACCTTACTATGAATATTCTGCCTGTTAGAAAGCTCTCCAGAAGCTTGTGATTGTTTTGAGGAAGCATTCGTGTTATTTTGATGAGTAGCCCATCAAACTTTGTCAAATGCTTGGGAAATGTCTATATACAGGGCTGAGCAGTACTGCTTTTTCTCAAACGCCGATCTAATTAGGGTGACAATTCCATGCACTTGTTCTATTGTACAGTGTTTCGCTCTGAATCCGAACTGTTGATCCGGGATGATGTCGTGTTCATTTAGATAAGGAGTTGTTATACTTAAAACGAATATTTTTTCGAAAAGGTTCATTAGGATTGATAATAAGCTCATCGGTCTGTAAGACGTAACCTGGCTAGCATCTTTTCCTGGCTTGGCAATCATAACAATTATAGACCTCTTCCATGAGAATGGGAAGTATCCGACTCTTAATATCGCGTTAAAAATGAGCAGCAAGATTCTAGAAGCAGACGATGGTAACCTCACATTGCGCCACAAACCACACATTGCGCCAAATATTATTTAGTTATGAACATCAATATCAGATTTTTTCAGTTTAAAATGGCTTTAGGGACGAGTTTTATATGGACTTACCATTACAAAATTATGCCAATTCTTAATATTTTAAAAGTTATTGCAGCCAAATTTTAAAGCAGTGTTAACATTTTTAAGGAAGTTATGGAGTTACGGTTAAGCTGATTCTAATAAAATTTGGTTAGCTGATTAAAATTGAATCTATACTTACATAATAGGGTATTAAAACGATTAACGTTGTTCGATTAATCGAATAATTTTGGGCGATTAGTTGTTCGAATAATTTAAAATTGCCCATTTTCAATTAACGAATAATTCGTATAATTTATGACGATTATTCGATTAATCGAACATTTTTTTATAGTATTAGTTTTTTTCTTTTATTTAAAACAACTAGCCGGTACGTTTTAAATCAGTGTCCGAAAATAAACACTAAATATCGTTTTTTAATGTTCGGTAGATTTGTGGAAAACACAAATGCTAATAGTGTTTGTGTAGAAAATCATTAAAAAAATAACGTTTCCCTGTTAGTCATCTTTCGAACACAAAAATATTACTGTTTTTATCAAACACAACAAAAGATGTGAACATTTAATTCCGTTCGGTTTTTTTTGAAAATCCACAAACTTCAATGTGTTCGGTTCGGCTCGTTAATGTTCGTCCCTTTTGGCTGGTAAAAAAAACATTTTTACAAAAACAAAATACACACACGAAAAAGACATTAAAATATAATGTTTGTCTACAGTATCACTACAACTGTTCTGTTTTTTAACGAACATTATATAATGTTCGGTTCTTTCTTGAAAATAGTTACGAACGGTATTAAGGGTTGTGTATGTCTACACAATCTCTTAAAAAATAGATATCGTTCCTGGGTGTGTGAGCCGAACGTTAAATAATGTACTGTTTATTTTCGAACACTGTTTCAAATATCCTTTTATACTTCGAGTAACAATTTTTTAAAATAAAGTAAAAAGATTGAAACCAAAGAGTTTGAGTTTAGTACAGACTTTTGCCACAATGATTAAATGAAGCAGATGATTATTTTGAGACGAATGAAAACATTCTTTTAACAGACCTAAACAAGACTATTAAAGTAATAAAATTGGTAAAAATTCAAAAAGAGATTAAAGTGGTATAAATGAAGACTACCAATTTTTTTGAAATATAAGAAAATAAACAGAGAAATGGTATATGCTTTATAAGGCTTTTATTTCAATCTCTCTAAAGTCAGCAATACTTGAAAGAATCTTTTCTTAATCAGGTTTCTTCAATACAAACAATACCTGTAAAATTTAAACTGCTTGCTCTTTTTGAAAGATTATTTTAGAAGATTAACTTAAATTTCGATGCTATTTTTATTTAAAAAGTGTTCCTCTTTTTTACATAAAGTAACTTTTGTTAATTTGTTGTTACTTTTTTAACCCAGGTATGCCAATTGCTTGAGCATGATCATTTTAAAAGTTCTTTGATATTATTTTGGAAGCAAATGAGAAATAAAAACAGTGCAATTATAGGTTTTTTTTAAGATTTAATAAAAAAGTGGTTTTAAAACCGTCCTAGGACATTGGGCGCATGACTCATTGGGTGTGATACGACACAAAACAATTTGTATATTATCCTATATCCCATTTTCAGCATCTAGTTAAGGTTTTTTGAAGGCAGGATCCACATCAAGTTTGTTTTTCCTGTGAAATAACCCAATGGTCCAATCGATCATCACGCAATTCATTATTTAGGCAGCCAGATCCTTTTAAGTCTCACTGATATTTGTAGAAGCACCTTGGTAAGGCTCGAATTAGTTTATATTGCCCTGTGGAGTCGTACCAACCCATATTTGAAATCGCAAAATGCCAAATTTATTTTATGGTGTTCTGAAACTGGTGCGTTTTGCTTGAGACCTGCCATAGTTTTTTAAAGTTCCCTTGAGCATACTTTTGCAATTTTAAGTCATCAAACTTCTTGCGATTGCGATTTACAGTACACGTATTATGCAATTTCAAGTCAATATCGCAAATGTTAAGCGTTTTGCGATTGTCAGAACATGCCCGTATGCCCGAACCATGGCTTCATCTACACTTTATTTCTCTTCAACATCCGCATTTTCCATAAACTTTTTATTCAAATGCGCGAAGAATGGCCTGACTTTGGCGGACTAGCAATGAATATTGGACAAAATAAGCTCAAGTTTATTGTTGAAGTCTTTGGAGCGTTCCCAAAACATTCTTTTTCTAGGCAAAGCTCTGCAGAGGAACGAATCCACTTAGCAAAATTAATCCAAGAAAGTATTTCGTTTTGGGTATATTCACACGCAAGTCTTCATTCTTTTGTGATCAGTGATGCCCGAAGTGCAGATTTATCTGTATTTTGCAGATTTTATACCCCAATTTGAAGATTTTTGGTTTAAAATTGCAGATTTTTTAGCTCGGTGGAAACTTCTATACATTGTCACTTATGTTTGTACTATTTCCACCTCTTGCATTGATAAAAGAAACATATCACCCATTCATGGAAGAACAGTGTGGAAATAGATTCATTAGTAGGAATTTTATTCACAAAAGATTACATAAAAATTAAAAATTCGCTTTGTCTTGATACATTTATATCGCCGGACTTATGCCATCTGATTTTGATTTGATTTCTTGTAAATTTTCAATAAGACACTTGATAGTTAAAATAACATGTCAAGCAATTAACTTTGTTTAAAATACTTTTAATAAATGTAAGTAAATTCAAATAAAATAGATTATTTATTCTTTTACCGTACAAACGTGGCCCCACATTCAGTCATTATGAAAATATCACAATTAATAACTCATTAACTCAAAAATAGCAGCAAAATATAATGGAATCACACAATCTCTCGCGAGGTATTGATGAGTACTGAGTATGTGAATCAAAAGAACGGTACGATCCATTAAGCTTTTAACTTGAATAATTATTTGCGCGATTAATGGATTAATGCAAAACATAAAATTTAATTATCTCTAATATGGCGTTTACAGACAGACAACCAGCAAGCTAGGCAGCTGTACGGACGGACGGGCCGACATAACGTTTTCAGTCTTCACCGGTGGTGTAGCACATTTTTTGGGATATCTAAAATTTATTTCTTAAATTAAGTTGTTTGTTGTTGTTTTGAGATAATACTACATTGTATTGAAATAATTCTACATTGTAGTAAATAACACTAAACACGTTCATTGAGAATAGATGTGTGACTGGTCAAATGGTGTCAATTGACCCCCTCCAATGACAAACCGATGTAAAAGTGATAGGTCTTATTCATATAAAGTGTTAGAACAAGAACCGGTCTCTACCGCCAAACCCTTTCACGGGACTACTTTGGTGTCCGTTCGCTTTCTTCTAGGGTATTAAAAGAAAAGCCATTTGGTATTTGAAATTTAAGACATTTTTGTCGCTGTGAAAACATTTGTAAGCATTTATGAAAAAAATTAATCTTGTGCCAAAATATTCTTTAATAAGGTGGAATATGCATTATAGACATAAAATGATGCTGTCAATATGCCGCGAAGGGTAAAATATGCACTAACAAGTCGGTGCCTACATTAATTAAAAAAGCTTTAAAGGGATAAATATATTCTGCCGTATGCAAAAAAAAGTTAAAGTTCGCGTTAGTTAGCCAATACACTAAATTTGTGTAAAGTGTTTATGTGTAGCATTGGATAACTAAAGTGAACTTTAACTTTTCCTTTGCATAAATCTGATAGCTTCTCCCTACATTAGTCGTAGAAGAAATAAAAAATTAACTACATATTTACTGATTCCCTGCTAATAACTTTTTAATTTTGCTTAATGGTAAACAATGACTTTAGTTAAAGTGAATACAAAATTTAGGCATTCGCATTTACGAACATGTCTTGTAAATATAATAGAACAATAATTTGCAACTTATGCCAAGGAATTCAATTTTGTTCTTAAAATTTATGGCGATTATGTAAATGTAGAACATGTGAAAGTTGTGGTTAAAAATTTGTTCTGCTTATTTGAATATGTATTTTCTTAAAAATCAGTCATAGCGTTAAATTGAAAATTAAGTCATCCGCAGCACAGTAAGATTTTGTGGGTATTTCTTTGGACTATTTTACAAAAAAGTTAAAACCCAATAATGTTTGGTCAAGTGCGGTCACTTTAAATGCTAAAAAATAGCAGGGCTGTGGAGTTGTCAAAAAATAGTTCTGACTCCGACCTCCACCGCTGAATTTTGTTAAGTGCGACTCCGACTCCGCCTTCGACTCCTTCTCTTACATTAATGCTAAATGTTTATGATACTGGTCCTTATTTGACTTTAAACTCTTTTTGTACCCTCCATCACCACTAGTGTGTTGTATACTAAATTTGTTATTCTGTGTGAAAATTTTTATTATTCATCTCAGATATGGCTCCTTGAGTAATTCTAAGTCGATTAAGCCATGTCCGTCTGTCTGTCCGTCTATCCAATCCGAAAAAAACCAAAATAAAGGAACAATGTTGTGTCAGATCGCTTCTAGTTATCCATAGCAGTTTGGAATTGATATTCAGCAAAATTGAGTCAGTAGGACAAGAATTCTGAGTCCAAATGAGCGGCCACCACCCTACAAAATTGATAATTTCGTTAGAAAAACTAACACGAATTGTGGCATAATGTACAAATTTACATATGAATCCAACTTGGTTCTTATTAATGGTTTTTAATACAAAAAAACATTCTACATAATTTTGTAAACATTGGTCCATAATGTCGGGAAATTATTTTAAAAATTATCTTTTATATGACTAGAAATAAAAGCTTGCTGGTGGTCTAAACCGCGATGAATTTTAATACTGGCGTCCGCTTTTATAAAGGTTAATAAATAATTTATAGATCACATAAAGGGCAATCGAACTGTCCTTGGAAGGTATAGTCGCAGGTTTTTATGAGTACTTCGATGCCTACTCCGGTACAAAAACCTGAACTCCGACTCCATAGCCCTGAAAAGTAGTATATTTCAGGATAATATATAAATCATAAATTTGGCTAAGCTTAATCAAACTTTTGGTTTACATAAATCCCTCTAACCGAGTGTACGATATTTTTGCGGATATCTAAATCTATCGTTAATCAAATGAGTCGCTGGAATGTACTATTGTTCCAATAAATAAATAGTGCACCAGTGTGCTTGTATGGTATGTGCTTCTAGCACGATTCATCATCACTTATTTGTGCCAGTAAGCTGAAGCAGTGTATTACCTGGCTTAAAACACAAAACATGTGTAAATTTTAAAACAGTGTCAAAAACCCAGCAAACTTCCTGAATGTAAGAAGAACGATCGATGTTTAAAATCTCAAGACAATGACTTTTAATTTTTAGCCAATGTGAAATTTAAACCCTTTTTGATCAGATTACAGGTGAAAGGATTTTTTTTTTGTTTATACTTTATCTTTTCAAAATCATACTAAATGAGCTGATGTCAGGCGCATGCCCGCATTTATAATCATCAAAATAACAACAACAAAAAACCTGAAACTGCAACGTCACAGATTAATAATGCATAAATCCAAGACAGCAGCAACAACACAAATAAAATGTCACATGCACAACACCTTTTAGTGCACATTTAACTGACCAAAATGAACAATAAAAACAATTAAGAACCTAAAATATCAAATATCATAATGAGATCCCTTAACGGTGGTGGACACTTGAGTCATGTAGAATGAAAGGTGCAAAACACCCCCATTAATACAAAAACAAAAACAAACCAAAGCACTGAGAAAAGGATAAATGCACCAAGCACTATTGATTTCATTGGAATACAAGAAAGTAAACAAAAAATATTCACAACAAACAATGTGTGGCATGCAACACAATTAATGGTCAATTAAACCCACCACAAAAAACATTACGGAAAACATAAATTTAGTTTTGGTATATATTGTGATTTTTCAAAGAAATCGTTTTCCAAGACTTGAAAGGATGCTGGTGGTCGGGGTAGAAATCTATTCAAATATGGACAGCTGGAAAAATGAAAGGATATTTTCAAAATTTAAAAGTCAAAAGGCAGCGCCAAGTGCCACACTGCTATGCCGGCACAACATTTTAGTAGGTTATGTGTGTTTCTTAATTCAGAAGACGCATTCAGGCGTAAAGTAAACAAGTAAATAATTTTTTAAAAATCACTTCATTATAAGAGATGCAACAGCAGCCACATGTGCTTGTGCCACATTTTAAAATAATCTGTTTTAATGCCAACAAAAATAACAAAAACAACAACTAAAATGAGTGAAGTATTGCAGCAGCCACAACAGCTTAATAAGAAAATACTTTAGTTGGTTTGTTTTTAGTTTTATTGCTTGTTCTTTTGCATACGTTGCAAGAAAACAGTAGTTGCAGAGCCGTGTCATAATTAAAATGCTCCATTAGCTAAGTAATGTATCACATTTGATTTCATAAATGACACCAGTGACAAACTTTTAAGCCACCGGGGTTTTGATTTTACGTAGTTGCGACAGAAATTCTACAGCAGAGAAAGGAGTAAAAAAAAACAAATCAAAATAATTTAATTTCAGTAAAGAGTTGCCAACATAAAATTTTATTTCGAAAAATGCGGTTTTTAAAATTTTATATTTTATTGATTACTTTAAATATTTATTACATCTATATACATACAGGAGGAGTAGGGGAAGTCGGACACCGAGTAACGGCTCTGAATGGTTTTAACATGGCAAAATCCAGGCCTATCTCGGTTTACTCCTTCATCCCAATTGTGGACACAAACCCCCTCGTGGTGCCTCCTGGGGTAGCTACCTTTACCATCCGATAAGTGTAGTGAGCTAAAATGTGCCGCGCGTTCATCCCAAAGAACGATAAAAAGTGGGTTGAGGCGTCGGGTTAGTAGCCCACCCTTGGAAAAGAACATTATTACTATGAAAAAACGAAGAAGAAATTGAATGAACTCCTCTTATGATGACAACCCCCGCAAACGTTTAAAGGACCACGATCTGCGTATATGCACCTGGAATGTAAGAACTCTCTATAGAGACGGTGCTTACACTGGCGGACGTACTTGAAAAGTACAAAGCCGATATTACCGCCTTACAGGAAGTGCGATGGAATGGGACAGGCGTAACAACAACACCCAAAGGCGACGCACTGTACTATAGCTGCCATAAAACTAGACATGAGTTTGGCTGTGGATTTGTGGTAAGCCGGAGATTGAAACACCTAGTATCTAGATTCACTCCGGTGGATGAGAGACTGGCCACAATCCGAATAAAAGCCAAGTTCTTTAACATCAGTCTAATTTGTGCCCATGCCCCGACCGAAGAAAAGGACGAACTTATCGAAGATACATTCTATGAGCGCCTAGAGAGAGAATATGACCGCTGCCCCGACCATGACATTAAAATAGTGCTAGGGGATTTTAATGCTAAAATAGGAAGGGAGAATATCTTTGGTCCAACAGTCGGAAAATTTAGCCTTCACGAAGAAACTTCCGATAACGGAATGAGGTTAATAGACTTCGCAGCGGCAAAAATATGGTAGTTAGCAGCACCAGATTTAAACATCTCGACATTCATAAGGCCACGTGGTCGTCCCCGGATCAAACAACGTGTAACCAAATTGATCATGTTGTGATTGATGGAAGGCATTCATCCAGTGTGTTGGACGTACGAACGATCCGAGGTGCCAACATAGATTCGGAT
Source organism: Pollenia angustigena (assembly GCA_930367215.1). Lineage (NCBI taxonomy): Eukaryota > Metazoa > Arthropoda > Insecta > Diptera > Polleniidae > Pollenia > Pollenia angustigena. The sequence continues at coordinate 176,826,126 of OV884057.1, read as the reverse complement.
CACTACCTTGTAGCAGCAAAGGTTCGCACTCGTCTTAGTGTGGCGCGAAACGTACGATCTGATGCAGCAAGGAAGCTGGATATCGGAAAGCTGCAGACACAACACACAGCTACGGCATACTCCACTCGACTGACCCAACTGCTAGAAGAACGCACTCCTCGTCCCGATAATGTAACAGCACAATGGCAAATCATTGCCCACTCCATGGAAAATGCAGCAAAATCCGTACTTGGGTACCAAGGGCCTCCCCAAAGGAACCCATGGTATGACCAGGAGTGCCGTAATACTACTGAAGCAAAAAATGTCGCATATATGGCAACGTTGCAATCGGTAGCAACACGTAATGCGAAGGAGAGGTATCGGGAGAAAAGAAGAGAGGAGAAACGCCTTTTCCGAAAGAAGAAGAGAGAAATGGAAAGGCGGGAGTGTGAGCAAATCGAGATGTACAGGAGTCAAAATGAAGTCCGAAAATTTTACCAAAGAGTTAAACATCAAACCTAAGGCTTTGGTACAGGCACATTCTCCTGCAGAGATAAAGTAAAGTAATCTGATGACTGAAACAGAAAGTGTGCTGAGGATGTGGAAAGATCACTTTTTCGAACTGTTGGTATTTGGTTGTAGCGGCGACGAAGATACTTCAGAACCAATCGCAGAGGACGGTATTGAGTGCATACCGCCTTGCCAAAATGAGGTGAAAGCAGCAATATCTCGGCTAAAGAGCAATAAGGCAGCAGGAGCCGATGGATTACCAGCTGAGCTGTTTAAGACCGGAGGTAACATGCTGATAAGGCGCATGCATCAGCTCATTTGTTCTATTTGGCAAAAAGAACGCATGCCCGATGATTGGAACCTCAGCATACTATGTCCCGTGCACAAAAAAGGAGACAAGACAATATATGCCAATTACAGAGGAATAAGTCTCCTGCCCATTGCATATAAAATAATTTCGAGCGTATTGTGTGACAGACTTAAATCTAAAGTTGGAGAGATAATTGGGCCATATCAATGCGGCTTTAGACCTGGCAAATCCACCATCGACCAGATATTCACACTATGCCAATTCCTGGAAAAGACTCAAGAGAAACAAATCGACACCTTCCACCTTTTTGTCGACTACAAAGCCGCCTTCGACAGCCCCATACGATCAAAGGTGTTTCAGGCCATGTCTGAGTTTGGTATCCTGGCAAAACTTATACGACTTTGCAGAATGAGTCTTACTGATACGCGATCTTCAGTCAAAATAGGAAAAAACCTCTCAAGGAGATAGTCTCTCGTGTGACCTCTTTAATATCCTGCTGGAAAAGGTTATACGAGACGCAGATGTGAATAGAACTGGCACAATATACACAAAACAACACATGCTATTTGCATATGCTGACGATATTGACATCATGGGTCGAACACTGCGAGCAGTGACTGCCACCTTTGAAAAAGTCGAAAAAGGTGGTAAACGCAGATAAAACAAAGTTGATGGTATCAACGCACAGGACGTCCAGTAGACTCGGGCCAACAGTGGAAGTTGAAAACTATAACTTTGAAATAGTCAACGAGTTTATCTACCTCGGCACCGCCATAAACAAAACGAACAACATCCGTTTTGAAATTAAAATAAGAACTATACTGCACTGAAAGAAAAATGCTTCATATATTTAATGAATCATTTTCATAAAAAAGTTTTCCTTGGGTAAATGAAAATTTTCATTGTCTAAATGGAATTTCATAGGTTTGATGAAGTATTTTCGTTAAAATCGCTTCATTAGATTTCGTAATTACGTTAAAAATTTTCATTGGATATATGAAAACTTAAGTTTGTCCAAGTTAAACAAAAAATTTTAATTGGGAAGTTAAAAAAACAATATACAAACATAACTATATTCATAAATTAATACAAAATTATAGTTTCCTTAAAAAAATGTTTAATTGTTATTTAAAAAATGTAAGATTTAATAACTTCATACATCTAATGTTACATGTATGCCATTAAATTTATGAAATCAAAAAATTTTTTTATAAAATCAACATATTTCAATAATTGTCTTCATAAATTTAAATTTTCATTATGACAATAAAAATGTCATTATAGTAATGAAACAAAAACTTTCAATCAACGTTGTTATTGTTATTATGGACAATTTAATCTCATATTTACGGTCTTAATTGAGAAAAAAACATAGTTTTTTTATACAAAAACTACACTGCCCCGGTAGACTAGCTGGTAGTGAGCTAGTCTATCAGCACCGAGGTTACATGTTCGAATCCCACCAGAGACAGAAAAAAAATAAAAAATAAAATAAAGTAAAATAAAATAAGAAAAAAGAAAAAAGAAAAAAAAAAAAAATAAAAAAAAAAATAAAAAAAATAAAAAAATTTTACTTTATTGAAAGTATTCATCCAATGAATAATATTCATGGATCTAATGTAATGTTTCATTAAGTCCTTTTAATGAAACAGGTTTCATTGATCCAACGAAGCGCTGCATAGGTTCCTTTATAATGCAATTTTTCATGGGGTTAATGTCAAAATTCGTTAGTATTGCGAAGAAAATTCTTTCAGTGTGGCTAATAGATGCTACTTTGGACTAAGTAAGCAGTTTAAGAGCAAAGCCATCTCTCGACAGACAAAAATCACATCATACAAGTCACTGATACTACCCGTGCTGTTGTATGGCTCTGAAGCATGGGTACTTGCGAAAGCAGACGAGGCAGTACTTTGAGTATTCGAGAGAAAAATTCTTCGTAAAATTTATGGACCCATCTGCGTTGACGGAGAATATCGGTGTCGTATGAACCATGAGCTGTATGAGCTGTATGCCGACATTGACATTGTGAAGCGTATAAAACTACACCGATTGCGTTGGCTACGCCATGTTGTGCGAATGGAAGAAAATGCTCCAGTTAAAAAGGCAATTCAAAGCTTGGTGTAATAAATTGGAGAAGGAGTGCGAAAGATCGAGGCGCATGGAAGAATATTCTTTGTTCGGCTACAGGAACAAACGTTCTGTAATAGCCATTTAAGTAAGTAAGTAATATACATATATAAAATTGTAACGTTACTGACTGATTCATCATCGCACAGACTAAACGACTGAACCTAAAAACTTAAAATCTGGACCGGAGGTGGGTCTCTTCCAAAATCGGTCCGCTAAGCGGGAATTTTTGAAAAATCCAATGTTTTGGGGGTAAAAAAGGGTAAAAACAGGTAAATTAGATAACCTTATATCTCCAAAACTAAAAGAGATTCCAAAAAATGTTTAATACTTATCGTTGTTTTTCAGAAAAATAGGAGAGAAAACGGGTTAACCCTGAATTTTTGTCCTTTTTTCTCACCTCATCTATCTTTTATACCACATTCGAAACTTATCAAAACAATAAGAATATAAATTTGGTATTTTTACGAAATTCGAATGTTTTAGGGGTGAAAATCGTAACTATTGTTAGTACTTTTTTTTAAAAACATTTTTCTCCATTCATTGGCATGACATATTCGTACTAAATTGTAGGCCCCCACTACAATACTGCAATTTTTGATACTTTAATGGAGGGGAAAAATAGTACCAAAATGGGAAATACGGGTTCTACAACTGGTATTTTTTTTGATTATCGTTAATTTTGGACCTTAAAACATAAAATTCAACATGCGATGTCCCGAGTTGATACGAATCTATGAGGGTACTTTTTTGTATATTAACTAGTACTTTTTGAATTTCCGGAATTTAAACAAGTTAAAACCTAGAAAAATATGCTTTGGCATACAGATATATCCACGAAGAAAAGCAGACGCTAACGAAGTAGCGGGTTAAATGCTAGTATAATATAAATGTATGGCTTAAAATATATGTGTTGTACATAGGGATGAAACGATACCTCTAAGGTATCGATACTTTTACTCGATGTGGTATCGCTCGTAAAGTATCGATAACTATTTAGAATCGACAAAAAGTATCGATACTTAGTTACTTGTAGGGGTACTTGTATCGGTTTGTATGATAAAATAATAGAAAGCAGCATTTAAAAATGTTTTTATTAGAGTTTTATTACTATACAATAAAATAAGAATTTCGACCTATTAGAATTTTTGTGCAAAACGATAAGTGTAAAGATTGAGACCACTTTTAGTTACCACCTAGTACCAATTTCCTTTCGAAAAATCTTCTTTATCTTAGGAAACAAAATTTTATAGAACGTTCAGCATAACAACCTTCATTCACCTATTATTCCAGAAATCAACAATGTCACTATGAATTTATCTTAAATGTAAATATGTATTTTTTTTCCTTTCAATAATTTCTCAAGCTCAAGGTCCGTTTTATATAAAGAATATTTATTTAAAATTTATCCAATATTTCGCTATCTCAATGGATAGCTTCTTCAGGGATTTTTTGGTTTTTTTATATTTCAAAAAAATTAAAAAAAAAAGGAAATAATATTAAGAAGGTCGAAGAAATTAAGCTAAATAATTTATGTATTTTATTTTTAAATTGATAAATACATACTAAAGGGTGGTAAAACCATAATCCATGACCTTAACGTCAAGTTCTTTGCGCAACTTAAATTGACCTATCTTTGTTTCAGTATTTGACAACTTCGATTATTGAGAGGTACACAATTGAGCAGCGCGTTAAGATTAATAAAGCCTTTTACAGTATAATCGACCAAATGTTTCCACGATCGGGAGAATTGCGCGTAAATTTCAGCAAACCCGGTCTGTAGGAAACGGGAAAATATATGTGCATGCTCCCCAGTTAGTTCTGCGGCTGGCGGCGTCTTCGAAAATGAGGTCGGCCAAGCAATTATCGTGAATGGTGTTCGCTATCGCGGATGATAACGGACTTCCTATAGCCAGAAATTGAGGAAGTGGACCTAGACGATATGTGGTTTATAGGTGTGGACCCGAGATTCGGGATTTTTAATTCAAAAAAAGGGATCCCAGGACGAATCGGGATTTTTTGGCATTTCATATATAAAAGCCAATTTTAAAATTCATATAATTATAATTTAATGTTTATGTATAAGAATTAAAACAAATTAATTCATGAAGAAAATTAAACTCATTACAAAATAAAACAGTTTATTGTATTCTTTTAAAGTAATATGGAAAACTTATATTTTAAAAAGATTCTTAAACAAAAAGTAAGTTTAATTTTTGGGAATACAAAATTTTAATTTCAAAAGATTTCGTTATTCGTGCCTAATTCCCAGTTTTTAATCTTGATAAAAACACTTGAAATTTATTGTTGATGGGATAAGCTATTCCTATGCGCATTTCACTGGTTGCTTAGGCCAGATATTAGTGGATTATGTAAGATGAGATAAGCCCACTGTTTATTGTTGATGTGTTTTGTTTAAACTTTGATATTGTACAAGTAGAACTGTTGCTTATAATTTTATACGTTTAAGGGCCATTATTACAACTTGAAGTTAGCTAAAGTAAAGATTAAATTGACAGATAATAATGTGTTATCTGTCAAAAAGCGTCTGTTAACTGTCGGATAACAGCTAACGCCAAGTTATAATAATGGCCCTAACAGTTTTATTTGGTTTAATATCTTTAGTTTTTCTAAAATCTTTATTTATGAAGTTTCCTGATGATCTGGCCTAAGCAACCAGTGAAATGCGCATAGGAATAGCTTATCCCATCAACAATAAATTTCAAGTGTTTTTTATCAAGAATAAAAATTGGGAATTAGGCACGAATAACGAAATCTTTTGAAATTAAGATTCTTTAACAAATTAATGACGTCAGATAATTGATACCTTATTTTATCGCAAACATATGCTATATGACAATATTTAATTTATTTTATCTCAATTGTATATATGCAAGTATTAATCTAATAAAATAAACTTATATGTGTCAAAAGACTTTTGGTAGAACGCCCTAAAGTTGTTAACACGTTTTTGCACAACTTGAATTTTGCGTGCGCAGTTCTATTATCATCCACATACAATGCATTGCATGTAACATTTATTCACTTGTGACTTTTTTGTAACCAGTTAAAAATTAGATTCATGGCCAGTATGATTTAATATTGAATTTTTACTAAGCCCAAAATCTCTGGATGTTTATATCAAACCCCGGGATTAACTTTTTAGAATATTCCCGGGTTTTTGGTATTCGGGATTGGCATCCCTAGTGTTTACTGGTCAAGCGGTTTCTTGATACCGTTACTGCTGCTCCAGCTTTGGAAAATAATCAAAAATTTAAGATTAATTTTAATACCAAAGTTAAACGATTACTTTTGACCGATACCGAGTATTTTTTTACCGATACTTCTTGGTACTCGGTTAATAAGTATCGATTGCAAAAATACTTGGTACTTATATAAAAGTATCGAATATGTACTTGTATTTACTCGTATCGTTTCATCCCTAGTTGTACAACATAGAATAAGCTTGACCTTCTTTCATCTCAATAACACATTTTGCTCAAGCACGCGGTTTAGAAGAATCGGGAGACATATTATTAGAGCTATTAAGTTGTATAAAAGCAATTTATCAATCCTTTATAACAAATTATTAGGTATAGTAAATTGATATAATTGGTCTATTGATTAAACTGGGCTTATATAATATAATTTTACAATAAACTGCCATAGGCGCGATCGGTATTATGCGTTTATGCTGGTATTTGTTAATCCAAAAAATTATGATCGTGGACCAAACAAAGGACAATTATAGCAAGAAATTAACTATTTTTTACCAAACGGACTTACAACATGGGACTAGTCTTTATACCCACACCACAATAGTGGAGAGTGTATTATCTTAAAGTTTTGGTTTTATACACAGCTTTTAATAAAATAGACTCCGAATTACTTTTCCCCATCCGACTGGCTGGCAAGCTGGCTGTCCATGTAAATGGCTTGATGAAATTTAGTACAAAAGTTATAGTTCCCTACAGGAAATTTGTCTCAATTGTTCTTAAAGCATTTATCCCGCTACCAGTGAACACAATATTTTAATAAAGAGGAACGAATTGTGGTAGGTGAAAACGAGACATATAACTTAACTGGTGATAATGTGTTTAAAGTGTAGTTACTCAAGAGGAAATGTAATTGACACAAAAGAAGTCATGTGACCGGGTTTTGTGCGGGTAGTGGCAGATTCTTTCTATTTTTCTATTACTGTAAATAAAGGGGATATATGATATACCAACAAAGTTTACTCGGGACAATATCTGTGACAGACATTTTTAAAATCGAAATTGAATGTGTCTATTTAGGTTATTTCAATAACCTATTACAAAGTTTCGAAAAGGTGCCCACTAACACCCTCCTAGGCCATAGCCATTTTCAAGTAACAAAACCTCTTCATAAAAAGCGTTAGAACTAGAACCGGCACCTACAACTTTTGACTGTCCCGTAACAAGTTTGGTGGTAGTTTCTTTTCTCCTAGGGCTGCCACAGTAACGAAGTGAAATGGTGAGAACCGGTTCATAATTTCATATATCTTCCGTACAAGCTTCCGGAATATTTATATTAAATATGGGCCAAACTTATTTTATTCCAATCTAAATCATCTAATAAAATTTAATTGAAATCGGTCCATATTGGACCATAATTCCAATACAAAATACTACTCCAGAAAATAGCTTTTGATGCCATAATGTTGTGTCAAAATTTTGAACTGGTATGTCCAGAATTGAACAAAGGTTTTGTATAAACGCCTCTTTTAAGTCACTTTAAGAAGAAACAAGTCTAAAATAGATAAAATGTCTCAATATTAATCGGCAGAAATAACACTTATGTATTTACCTAAAGGCCCAATCTAACATTTAGAAAATTTTACAGAAAAACCAAAAAACTATGTAAAAAGAAAATTGCCTGAAACTGTTTATAATTTATTTTTCCTCTACTTTGCAACTGTGCAATAATTGACAATGTTAAGTATTATGCAAACTGTTAGTGAGGTCTTTTAGCGTTTATCATGTAGTCTTTTGTAGATAGGGCCGTTGATTTTTTGTTAATTAAATCGCTTATTTTGGCCGAAAGATTCAAAAATTTGTGGACATTTGTGTTGATGCATTACATCAGTATTTATAATTTTTGGTTAGTTAGTGCCTTTTGCTTTTTAGGTCCCTATATGAATCTTAATCTTCTTCACATAATATAGTTTTAACGGGTCCATGATTGTCAATTGAGGCCCTATGCTCCTTACAGGATCGATTGAGGCCCTATGCTCCTTACAGGATCGAGAAGAATATGTACATATGTAAAAATGATTGCCAATGGGTCCCAAATAGGGAACGCTCTTGAACATTTATCTCTAAATTATGTGGTATGGAGTATATTATAACAGGGCTTTACCCGCAATAATTTCTTAATACTTCTTTTAACAGAATATTGCTTAGATTTACGTGAGTACCTCTTAGAGCTCAATCTCACGGTGGATCTAACCCACTTGGTGATTTATTAACATTTACCAAGTGCGCCTGTGTGTGTAGGATCATTCAATCACACACAGGTTGCAATTTAGGTACAAGCCCAAGAATCTTAATACCTCCCCTTGCTTAGGAGTTGGAGCTATCTAGATCTCCACTTCGATGAGTGATCCAAGCAGTTTCAAAAAAAGAGTTAACAACGATCCTAAGATTAAGCTACCAACAACCACCACGTGTACCCTGCAAGCAGAGTCCGCACCATACAGTCATGCCAGGATGTTCTTCTGGGGGCTGTATGACGTCCCGTGGTGCCAAAATAACAAATTGAGGGTGCTTTGGTGCACACCCCAGACTCAGGAAATCCGTAAACTTCAAGAGCCCTATCATTTCAGATGATCTTGGCATCCTTGTGGCATGCATAAGCCACAGTGCTCTCACAGATTTTCATAGATCCAATACAACGTAAAAGCTCAATAATATAATTTGATCCAGCAATACAAAATATTAATCCATAAGAATAGTATAGTTTCATAAAATTATTTAACCCTGTTCCTTAGCCCACTGGAAATATACAATTGTTACCGGCAGCCACCACGAGGAGATGGAACATAGGTACTTGATGTCAATCTGATGGCTTGTAGGGCACATCTTTGGCTCCCTTCTTTTAACTGAAATAAGCCCCCGATGTACAGGTAATTAATCTAAAATGAGCCCTGTGATTTGCAAAGCTAACAACAAAAAAAAATATTTCGGCACCCAAAATCCAAAAGGTCGTATGCGATAAAAAGTCAATATGCTAAATTATTCAAAAAGACGATTTTGAATTTTTTGTCGATAACAGAATTTTTGATTTTTGGTGACTATTTGTTGGCGATTAAATGCATTTTTAAAATTAGTTAAAAATTCACCCTCTTTAGTTACAAAATTATAAAATGCCTTGAGGGCAGCTCCAACTTTCAGTTCAGGAGGGGAGAAGGGTGTGGGGTTCACATAGTAACAATTCAGTCGGGACAGCCACCCAACACAATTAATTTTTTTAGAAAACCAGTGCTTGACCTACTTGATTCGTGTCCTCCCTTGGATCCGTGCTTTGATGATTTTTCATTACTTGTAGTAAAATATATAAATGCCTAGCTTAAATTTGTCCCAAATAACAAAAACAGTCGGTCCATCCCGACCGTTTGATTCCCTACACTACAGTATTTGTAAGAGGAAAATGAAATAATTTTGTGAGGCTAAAATTAATATAAGGTTTCTTTGTGCCTCTCCGATTTTGGGGAGAGAGTACTGGATCGCCAGGACAGAATTTAGCATAGACATAGAAACTATTTTTAAAGTTATTGTCTCCAAATTCTATATCAATGCCGACATTTATAGGAAAGTTATGGCTTTTAAGCTTTTTCAGGAGGGGTATTTGTGGAGCTCGGTTCAAGTAAAGACCGACTCCAATAAAATTTTTTAAGATGATTTAATTTACAATAAAATATTTTGTGCCAAATTTTATATAAATACCAACAGAGACTCCATTCCGGAGAAAAGTTTGTAGTCTGAAATAAAAATGGACCGATTCTAACCATTTTCAATAGGCTTTGTTTTTAAGACAGTTCAAACGTAAATATATACCGAATTTCATCAAATTAGCTTTAAAAACCCATACGATGGGCACACGTGTTTAATGGACAGACAACGAGCAAGCCAGCCAAACGAATGGATTTTGTTAAATCGTCTCAGAAAGTGATTTACAGTCGATTTTTTTACTAAAGGTTCTATGTGTTGCATACATCAGCACAAACGCATAATGTTCTCTCCACTAGAGTGGTGTGGTTAGTTACATATTAAAGGCTTGCATAATTTTAAATACCCTGGCAATCCTTTCTTCAACATTTCAGTTTCGCCTTCCTCCAACAACCAATTGAGCAATGACCTTAATCCAATCATAACAACAAATGACCATAGCAACAAACCATAAATAAACATCTTTACTCTTGAGAAATATGTGAGTTTTTCTTACACGGATAGTGGCATCCCAATGGATTTTAAATATGAATTGCATAAAACAAGCCAAGACACTAATGAGTTTCAGTGCACCAAACACGCAGGTCTTAAAGAAAGCAAACGTTTTTATTTTTTGTGTTTGCTTAGTTCTTGCAACCATTCGAGAACAAACACATACCTGTTGCTTAAGATTCAGATTCTGTTTGATTTTTCACCGTCAACATGGAAGGCGCCAAATGTATGGTGAAGTGGATGATGTTGTGGTCGGCGAATCTTATTCCCGAAGAATTTCTCGCATTATTCTCGGCACACAAACACAAAAACACTTTTAAGACAAACAACTCTAACTTATTGTGAAACTGTGGCATAATGTGCCGTGTTGCACAGCATACAGTTGAATGCTCATGAATATGAATTAATCATCGATTGTCTGATATGTCCCCAATTCTTAGCATCCTTAATATTTTTACCATCTTCATTGCCAGAGAGCTAAACAAAAAGTGGAAATTTAAAAAAAAAATGTAGCATATAATTTTTTAAATTCTTTTTAACGGAGATAAGACACACACCCAAACAAATGCATGTGTAGTCACTCAAGAAAAAGATTGTTATTTTTTTTCCTTTTTTACACAGCAATGTGCAACATATTTCAGCTTCAACGAATCATCGTCATCAGACGAGTACGAGTAAGTTTAGACAGACACTCATACGCACACACATTTTATGCGCGTGCCAAAATTAAACATTCGTTCAGTCTATTCATGCATATTTGATACGTAAGTAAGTACAAGTTTTGCTGTGGACTGAGGTTGACGATGATGCATTCAAACAAATATTTTTGCATTTTGTTTACTTTTCCTCTTCATCTTCATCATCATCTTCATCGTCGTCATTTTCATTTTCTTGCCATGACCATTTTAGGTCTTATCTGTTTTTTTTTATAATTTCTATGTGTAAAATTTATTTAAAGATATTTTGCTATTTAAAGGAGTTTATTAAATTTGAAATATTTAAGAAAAGAGGAAAGTAAAATGTAAAATTGCTTAAAGCCTCAAAAAGCTTTCGAATGTTACAACAAGAGGGTTAGCTTGAGTATACTTAAAAGATTTTACGACAACTTAAGAGTTTTGAATTAGCATTCGGGGGTTTTCAGAGCCAGGCTCTCCATTAATTCGTGGATCAATGAAAGACCTGAAACTTCTAAGTTACGAAGGAAAATTTTTAAACAATATTTTTTGAACCAAGCTTACATCAGTAATAATAATTATATTTTTTCTTAAAATGCAACAATTACAAAGTAAAACAGACCACACCCAACACCACAGTATTTTTTTGCTAGGAGTTTTGAGAGACTCAGAGAATGACTCCTACTAATGCATTGCATTGTATTGTGTTGGAACTACGGAAATAGGCTTTTGGAAGGATAATAAATCGAGTAATACTTGCGGACATTCGACTTGAACTAATTCAGTGAAGGTAAGTGATTAAGAGGAGAGAAAGGTTGTTCCACATACGAACAGTCCAGCCATAGAACGAATTTTCTCCGTAATACGTGTTACGATGCAGGGGCCAAGCGTGCATTACAAACAACAGTACGTGTTTCGGGAACCAGATCCCTAATTTTATCAGAACACAAATACAACACACATTACGACGGTGCTCAAGGGGGTCAATAGAATTTAATACCCACCTGTTACCAACGAGAATCTTTGCCATATCCTGCATGCGATTGAGAAGCTCCAAATTGGACTTTGAATCAACAATTTCAACCATTCTCGGTCGAATTTAGGCAGTTTAAATAGTACGAAGATCAGATAGATAAAGTATCTCTTATATCGTTTTTTAAAACCAAACCACTTGGATGCTTCTTTCGACACCTTAAATACATGTTTTGTCCATCGCGCATTATATATTATTTGTATGCCCCGAAGCAGTGTTAGAAAATAAACAAATCATTTTTTTGCGTACGTCTCACACACGCCGAAACGGTATGTATTTTTTTAGTGGTTGTGTAACCCTTAACACTGTTCATAACTCTTGTCAAGAAAGTAACTATCGTTATATAGTGTTAAGTTCTTCGCTAAAAATCAGAACAATTGTATGTCTACATTATATTTTAATGTTTTTAGTGTATTCTTTTGCATTGATTAAAAAAAGAGCAAAAAAAAAAAAAATGTAAACATAGTATTGCTGTTGTTGCTAGTCAATTTGCAGGACCACAGCACGAATAGCTTGTGTGTGTATTATGTACATGTTTTGTATAAATTATTTTGCTGACTTTTTGTTTGTTTTTGTAAAAAAAAATTAAAATTTGTTTACCAGCTTCAAGGGCGCTAAGCACAACAGAAAGGAAGAAATGTGCTGAACCGAACACAACGAAGTTTGTGGTTTAAAAAAAAAAAACGGAACGAAATAAAATTTTCTCATCTTGTTGTTGAGTTGGATAAGTTCAGTATATTTTTGTGTTCGAAGATCACAAACAGAGAAACGTTTTTTTAATAATTTAAAACACTATTAGCGTTTGTGTTTTCCACATATCTACCGTTCCGAACACTATAAAACGAAATTTAATGTTTATTTCCGAACACTGCCCAGAACATCAAGAGATTCTGATTCTTCAATAAAGCATTAAAACAGCACCTTAATCTGTCGCGCTTTTGTGGCGTTAGTATGAAAGACTGGGTCTTTCGGTTATTAAAGTCGACCGTATTCGCACGACACCAATCCGAGATACCCAACCCCACAGTATTTTTTCGAATATTATTAAGATATCTTCATCTATATGAGGTTATTTTGTCTTCAAGTTTTTTTAGAAATATGGTTTATATGGGATATAGGCAATTCTGGACCAATCAGTACAAAATTGTGTCCTGAAATAGAAGCTACATGCGTATTCTAAGAGCAACATATTATGATAAGATTCATGATTGTAGCCACCATATTAAGATTATTATTGAATCATATTATGGCTAAATATATTCGTAATATTACATCATAATATTTTTTCCTTAATCATATTATAATTCTGTTAATCATACCAAGTTAAGAAGTAATCATATTATCATCATGTTAATCATAATACATTTAGAAGCAATCATATCATGATACAGCACCTTTCATAACTGTCATAACAATACAAAATAAATTAAAATTTTTTTGTATCGATTTTTTATGTTTTGGCTTTGTACAATTTTTCTTTATGTAAATAAAATAGCGGAGTTGAATATTTATCTTGCAAAAGAGCAAATGCAAACACTTTTATAAAATAAAACGAATTCTCTGTGTGTTTTGTTGTTGGATTTTACTACGATATTTTGCATTTGCACTATTACATCACTAATTCTGAGCTCCGCTTATATATTAATTTTTTCATTTCTTTAAACTTATTTTTTTTTTATGGGAATTTATCTTTAAATTGTTTAACCGCTCACATATAAAACGAACGACACAACTGATTCAAAATTATTTTACAAATGGCGCTAACATAATATTATTAGAGTAAAAATAGTTTGATTGCATCTTAAACATAATATGATAAATGTATAGAAAGTTATCATGTTATGGCTATTAAATATCATGATATGGTTGTGAGTAATATAATATGTTTTGAAATTTTTAATTGCGATAAACATTGATATGTTTACAGTAACTATAATATTGCTGATATTTAATAAAAATAACAAAACAATGTACGACAACAATATATTGTTACAATAAACATAGTGTTGTTTCCGTTACCATGCCCAACCATATTTTTTCTCTGCGTGTAGTATAAAAGCTATCGTAGCCAAACTTTATGGCAGTGCTGAAATTTATAATTAACTGCTTATTTCACGATGTCACTAGAACGAATATGTTTTTGTATTGAGAAATTGTTTTTGTTTAACATGTAATTTGTGCGAACGAGAGCGTTCGAGTGACATCGTGAAATAGGCAGTAAGTTATTGGCCCATTGGTTAGGTTAGGCTAGGTGGCCGGTCATAAAACCTCCGCATAGAGTTTGTTGGTCCCTAGCATTACCACGATGTACGATAACCCTCAAATAAAAAGGTTAGTTTGATGAGATAACAGTTAGAGTACTCTTCACCCTCTTGGCGAACGTTCGGAGTCTCAATATTCCAATTCCAGAGATTTCCCCTAGATCTTAGAAGTATTGATTTCCCAGACAGTTTGCCCTGGAGCAACGTTACTTTCTCACCTGGTACTCCGCAGAATCTAAAATTGTCACTAGCAAGTTGCCGCGCCCTTTTGGCGTGTACTGCCGTCAATCAGAGACACGTTATAAAGCCAACAGAAGCCTACAGCCGCTTCACGGTGGTTGTTGGCCCATACTCATTGTCAACATAATGTATACCTTTAACTTAAATCGGCTTTAAATGTGAACAGCATTGTTCTAAAGTATACTTTAGAAAATGTCGAATTTATTTTTTGATTATGATTATGGGCCATTTTTTAAATATTGGTAATTAAGAAGATGATTAAGGTTGCAATAAAATATTGATGGGTTGCACCTAATCTAGATACCAACATAATGTTATGGTTTATGATCATAAAGACTTTATTTTGGACAGAAGCTTGTATGGAGCTAAGTGAAACTCTTGAACGATTCTTAAAATTTCAATGAGCTTGGTCATTGGGCCAATTAGAATCTTTATACCAAAATTTCATATACCAGAAGGTGGCACAAGGTTTAAATGGCCAGGCAAACAGACGGACATCGTTAGATCGATTCAAAAAGGATTCCGATTCGATCAGTATACTAAAAGATGGGTCTGTGATCAACATTTAAAGGTTTGCCAGCACAAATGCCAGCACAAATACCATCTCCGTATAGTGGGCCAATACGGCTTTTTATTTGTTTCCCTGCAAATAATAGGACCAGTCCAAACAAGCGTGTAAAGAGTAGCCCACAAGGGGCCAGGACTAGTCCAAAAGTAGCCCAAACGTATGGAAAAAACCTGGTCTATTTAACATTACGATGTCCTAGGAGAGGACCATATAACCCACCTTTGGACCACTAACTAAATAGTAGTTTTAAAACTACTTCATGGTATGCACAAGAGGATTAGTTTTGAAGTCGTTTAAAAACGAAAGCATGTCGTTAAAAAAAGAAGACATGTCGTCTCACTACAAACACTTTTTAACAATGACATGGTCCATGCTTGCATTACATCGGACCAGTCCATGTAGTAGTCCAGTTTTGTTTGCAGGGTTAGCACTCTTTAAAAATTTCCCCCTGAATTCACTGTAGTGGATATATGTATGTTTATATGAGGTGTTAAAGAAATGTAGCATTTGTGGTAAATGCATTCCATACGAAGGGTATGTTTATTAAAATTAACCAATTTGGCTGATTATTTTTTAAATTCTATCTTATTCTATTAGAGGTTTGCCATGATCACTAACACTGCTAAATATTTGTTTTAGCGGATCTTGTTTAAAATGAGTTTTAACATAAGAAAAGCACAGATGTTCTCGACTATTTATTTTTATTTAAATCCATCATTCCTAAAAAAAATTTAACTCTTTCAAATCCCTTTCTACAGGTTTGATTATTGCATTAAAACGAAAAAAATATGTTGTATCTTTTGCATTGAGTTGCAAACAATTAATCAAATTCAGTATTTCTGTTCGTTTGTCTGTTCATTTCGTTTGCTTATTTGTTGTAACGTTTTTCTTAAATTGCCTGTTAAGTTGGTGTTGGAGTTGATGTTCTTCTCCTTGTTTGTCTCCATGCCTGCCATTTGGTCGAGCCGCAGCCCGGCAGCTTGCTTCATACTTCATGGCATTGGATGCTATTGGTGTCGGTTGTGTCCAAGCTGACTGCCACTTGCAGGCGTAATTAGTTGAAAATTGTCTTAAGTGTTCTGCATATAAAAAAGCTTAAAAATAATAATGTTTTTGTAAGTGTTGTGGTGATTTGATAAGTTGATATGGTTTCGGTATTTTTCACTCTTTTTTTTTCTTATTTTTTATTTTTCTATATTTAGTGGGTTGGGTTTTGTTGTGCTGTTTTCGTCTGATTTTTTTGTGCTTTTTCTTCTTTTTGTTCGTTTGTCAAAAGAGAAAAAGTGTGTTTTTAGTTCACCAAGTTATTAAGTCATTAATTATGCAAAGTGGTACAAATATTGGCTACAGTAAAATGTTGAACAAGAAAAAAAAAAAAAACGACAGGTGATTAAAATTTTATATAAAAGACTTAAAAAAGTCGTCATTAGATTTTAATGGATAGTAGTAGTTTCCGTAGATGAATATGTCAAGATGTCTAACTAGATGGAATTTCGAAATAATTGTCACTCCCAGAACGGCATATTTGTCACACATTTCAAGTGAAACATCTAGTTACTGGATTGAAAGGCAAAAACAGAAAAAAAACTTGTTGATTATAAGGTTGGTCGATTTGTATCGAGGATCTTTTCAAGTCAAAACTGTCAATAGCAATATTTGAAGGTGTGATTAAGGCGTTTTTCTATTTTTATAATTTCATTAAGAAGATAAAAAACAAGTTGACCCACATCGATAATGTGCACAATTTTAAAATATTTCTAAGATTTTTTGCTTATAAGTTAAAATGCTATAATTTGTTGTTAAAATAAAAAAATTAAACCTTATGGCCTTTTATATACCATATTTTTATATAGGGTATTTTTTTAAACGTAATGAACTACCGATAGGGTTAACTGTAAGACTAGCTGTCGTACTAATGCAGTGTGTCTGATTTTTGTTTTTTTTCAGTATACTTTGGCGAATCCCTATGGAAAGACTAACACCAGAACAAAGTTTTCAAGTCGGTGAAAATTTATAACCAGAAACCGAGCTCTGTTCCCCAAACTAATAGAGCACTTCTTCAAGTCTACCTGTGTAGCTAAGACGCAAAACTTTGGATCGATTCATGCCAACATTTACTCTTTTCGATAGTATTTATCCAAATCGAGCCCGTATCATGCGCACGAAGAAGCCATCGCCGCTGCACAGGCAGGTATTTGGCCCTAAAAGTCGCTCAAAAATATATTTTTTTCATTTAAAATTTTATATTAGTATTTTATTGGATTTAAAGGTAGGTTAGGGTATTTCAGTGTAGAAAAAGGCAAAAAACATTATTATAAATCTTATTTATCCGTTATTTTCTACAGTATCGTATTCATTTTCAATAATAACAATAATAATAAATTCAAAATTCCGTTTTTGTCAAGTAAATTTAAGACTTCAATCAAAAGGGGTTTCTTCTTTTTCGATTTGGTTTTCCTCATTCCTGTCAGAAGAGGGACCGACGTCAAAAGCAACCTGTTTAGCACATATTGGTTGCATTCAATTCTTGAAAATTTTCTAGAATAATCCAGCCTGTATGTGTGAACATGTTTATTACGGGCTTCTGCCGTTCCCTCAGAGGGTTGACAGATTGTCAGAATCGCCTCCCTTTTTACGGCTGCTCCAATGCGCAACACCTTGTGAAATGTCGGTGACACAGGGTGAAATTGATAAAGGGAGCCATACAATTTAGCAGTCTCCTAAATTTTAATACCAAAGCACATGGCATCAAGTATTATTTTTAACCGGTACATTAAATTTTTGTCAATCCCAGATACATAACTCTGCAGATCTTTCGTGTTTCGTCAAAATAGCGGCGACCAGTATTCCCATCATTAGTGTTGCCTAAGGTATGTCCAACAATTCTTGATTAAGCTAGTTTTCAAAGCCCATGTCCTTAAAAAATCGCTTAAAATTTAGGGTTGGATTGGGGTAGCTGTTTTTTGCTTTTAAATTTCTGGAGGATTTATTCTACAAAATACTACCAAATTTAAAGTTCAGAAATGAACAGAAATAGTTTGAAACCTCTAAGATATAAGAAGATGTGTGTGTTCTTTTCTTTGCATTTGTTGAGCTTAACCAGCAAGGGAAAAAACTAGTTAATAATTAGAATCAATGCAGAACTTAAGTTTTAGATAACGCACAAACCTGATTGAACACAATCCATAATATAAACTAAATAATACAAAATCTACTTTATCACAATAAAATGACTATTTGAAGACAGTAAAGTTTTGAGCGTATCGAACAAATCACACGAACACGTTTTTCGAATGGTAACTTCCGACTGACTTTATGCAGCTGGTGAAAGGTTGAAGCGCTTCATGTTGGTTCTATTGTTTCGAGGGGTTACCTGACTTTTAAAAAATAACAATAAAAAGGGTATAGTGCTAATATAAAAAAAAATGAATTTTGAGCGACTTTTAGGGCCAAATACCTGTCTGTGCGCTGTAGACGTGAGTGTGACAGAAGACTGGAATTTATCGATCCGCAGCCGTTCTCAGCAACTCTGTCTCTGCCAGTCTCTACTTGGAAAATTGTGAGAAAACATCATGGTCTTCATCCATATAAGATCCACCTGGTGCAAGAATTAGAGCCAGCGGATCATCAATTGCATCATGTGTTCGGAGCAATTGGGCTTATTTCTGACTTAACAGGTATGTTAACAATCATAATTTTCGAGAGCACCATTCTTATGAGACTCTTTATAATCTATTACATACCCAAAAAAACTGTTTGGTGACCTTTACCCTGGGTCTCCACGCAGCAATATTTATTGCGGCAAACGTCAAATTTGCTTGCTCCATTAAATTTGCGACTTATAGACGGCATATTGCCATTAGTGGCAACCAATTGAACAATGATTGCTCTTCTGATTGCTTGTGCAATTATTGCTTAGCAATCAGCTGTAAAATGAGCAGTTATTTATCTGACATCTCATTTCTTTGTTTATGGCAAACCAATTTCACGTGTTCTCCAGCAAAATAATCAGCAATTATTGCGCCATTGTTTTGCCGACGTTTTTGTGCTTAGGAAAAGAAATTGCTATGTGGAGACCCAGCGTTATATACCGAAGGCATCTTTAAAGTCGAAACCGGTGCAATCGTTATTCAAGACTTTTTCATTTCTCAATTCATTGAAAATCATTTTGATGAGAAATGGTTGCAACAAAACGACGCGACGTGCCGTTTGGACTACTTTTTGTGGAGGGACGTCGAATTTTTGGTCTATGGTGAAAAACCAGCAATGATTGATCATTAAGAAGCTAACACTCAACGCACCGGCATGATGCTGTTCATGAGGAGCAGCCGGGAATGCTATGAAATTCATGAGCTACTAACACCAAAGTCTCATTGAATTTGTTGTGTTTTTTTTTGTTGTTAAAAACAGTTCTATGCCTCTGAAAAAAACTGATTAGTAAAAATGCTTTTGTTCTTAGGAGTTGTTTATATAAAAACTTACTGACCTTTACCTTCGATGGTTTTTTTGTTCAAGGGGAAGTTAATGGCTTACAGTCTTAAGGCGCCCGAACACGACATGTATTTGTCATCTGACATGTCAAATTTTCAAGTCACATGTAATTGTTCATGTCTGTCAAAATTGCTGTCTTACGTAAGGTTTATAATATTCGGTCACAAACGTACATGTAATTTGCTTCTGACATTGTCTCTGTTTTTTTTTTCGCATTGTTATTGCAGAAACCAAAGTAGTTCTCGGTTTCAAAATAGCTTGCTGCCGCCACGAAAATATTTATTTGCGCCGTAAAATAATTTAGCCATCTTAACATTTTTTTTTCTTTTATTTTAAACATACCAATTTAGAATTTTATAATGAAACGGTTTTTATGTATATATTTACATAAATTCTATTCAATGGTAAGATGAGCATACATATCTTGGTATTGTAAAATATTAACTTCAGCCGGCTAATGATTCCGTCAATAGTTGACGCCGCTGCCAGTTTCTTCCCGGCATAGATTTCTGATGTCAGATGGTTTGTCAGAAGAAAATAGAGCACGCTCTAATTGAAATTTTGTCAGATGACTTTGCGTCTGACTTTTACAGAAGCAAAGTTTAAGAGGTAACACACGACATGTATGTGTTTTGCAGTGGGAAATTTGATATGTCAGATGACAAAAACATGTCGTCTATACGCTCCTTTAATTCCTACAAGAGTTTCAAGATTTTAATTTAACATGTTTTAAGTGATTTTTTTTTAATTTCTTTCAAAACAAACATCATCTTTTAATCCTTAACACCTTAAATATCTTTAAAAGTTTAGAATTCCTTTTTTATGTGTCACCTTAATAAATTTTAAACTTAATCCATTTTTATTATTTTCTTTTGAATTCCTTATAACAAAGTTAATTCCTTAGAATACTTCATGACTTTTTAAGGAATTATGTGATCTTTAAATTTTATAGCTTTTTTTTTGTTATTAAAACAGATTTTTTCCAAATTTCTGCCATATACCAAATGTCATGTTAAGTTGACGTTGTAACCTCTCTATATGTGTATTTAATGATCACATTATTTTATTTGATTTCTTTTTTTTTATGTATGCGTATTTATTGCGTATGTAAACATAATTTCTGTCCAGGAGCTAAAATTTATTACATGTCGCCCACCAAATTTATGGCCTGAACGGGGAAATATACAATAAATGTCTTAACGTACATACAACATACATACATACATATGTCAGAATGAACACAAATACACATTTTTATTTAATGTCACATAAAAGTCCTAATAATTAATAGAAAAAAAATGATTGAATCATATCGACCCCTAACCGCGAAAATAACGTAAGCGCCAAAAATCAAATTTTACAGGAGAGAGCTTTTTTTATTTTATTTCTTATAAATTTTGTATGAAATTTGTCGCTTACAATAAAATAGTTCTTGCTTTCAAATTGTAACGGTACCTAATGTGACCATGACATTTAAGGAGACGATGCAAGTGTTGCCAATAAAGTCAATTATTAAAAAAAACGAAATTGGAAAATCATGTCGCTTACGTTATTTTCGCGGTTAGGGCTCGATGTGAATGACTGTTTGTTGGTTTTTATTAAAAATATTAGAAAGAAGCAACAGATGATTTTAAATAACTTTTTAAACAAACAGAGTATGTTGCTAAAATTTGTAAAAGCGTGAGCTTTAAAAGAACACTCTAATAGTCTGCGTACTAAAATCAAAGAATACGCTGAAGACATTGTAACTAGTATTTAGCTAGAAATATACTGGTTGGTTTTTACTTTAAACTAGTTGCATTTTTTTCACTTATCAAACTATTGCAGTATAATTCTAATAAAGGGTGGTTAAATTTTAAGGGCCGATGTTGAAAGTAAACCACACCTAAACGTCAAGTTTTTTCAGCATTTCATTTGAAGTTTCTCAATTTTAGACTAACTTAATTTAAACAATGGAAAGATACTCAATCTAGCAACGCGTTTAAGTTATTCAGGCTTATTATGAAAATAGGCGCTTAAATCAAAATGCATATCGGGCACTTCGTGATTCAGTGATAAGGCACATTTTTACCTCAGTGGATTCGCCAACAAGCAGAATTGCCGCAGTTGGGCAAATGATAATCCAGGAGTGATTGTCGAAAAACCAATTCACCCACAAAGGGTGACTGTTTGGTGCAATTTATGGGCTAGCGGCATCATCGGGCTGTATTTTTTCCAAAATGAGGCCGGTCAGGCAGTTACTATGAATGGTGTTCGCAATCGTGATATGATAATGAATATTTTATGGCCCGAATTGGAAGATACGGCTCTTTTGCGCGACAAGTTCATTGGCCGTGTTATCCCAGGTGGTGGCGATGTCAATTGGCCGCCAAGATCATGTGATTTGACACCTTTGGACTTCTTTCTTTGGGGTTATTTGAAAGAAAAGGTATACGTCGATAAGCGAGCAACAATTCAAGAGCTAAAGAATGAGATAATTTGGCACATTAACGGCATATAGCCTCAACTATACCTCAGCGTCATCGAAAATTTGGACCACCGGATGGAGGTGTGCCGCCGATGTCAAGGGGCCATTTGCCCAATATTTTGTTCCATACATAATTGAACCATACCAATATCATCATAATAAAAAGAAATGACAATAATTTCCTAAACAATTTGTGTTTTATTCAAAATCAACATCGGCCCTTAAAATTTAACTACCAAGTAAAAAGGAAATTTGACATGATAATTCCGCTCAATATTTTTATCATACTTTATAAAATTTAATGTTTTATAGTGTATGTATTTATTTTAGAATAATCCTAAGCACTTACCCCTGGAACCAGAGAAAGAGAGAATGTTCTATTATATATTTTCCTGTTACAACCTTGTTTCAATTTTGTTGAATTCCCCTTTGTTTACAGAATTATAAAAAAAAACTAACAGATTACCTCGATATGGTTTTCGTCATTATTCTACAATGTAGAATCTTATGTATTTAACTAAATAATTAAAAAAAAAGGAATACGGAAGTTTTCCTTCTTTTTTTATTTGTTTTACGGGTTACGGGTAAAACACCGGTTTTTCCTACCTTTTGCACTTATATGCCAGTAACTTTGATAAATGTCAACCGATTTTGAATTCTCAGATTCTCGGATTTAGGAAGAATAAGCTAAGGCCTTTTAAAGATGTGAACATGATATTCAAGTAATATTGCGGTAACTTTACGTATTTCTCCAGCAAACTCAATTTTTTAAAAAAATGTCTCTACTTTTTAACTTTGGAGATGTGTTTGCACATTTTTTTTTTATTTTGGAACCGTATTATTAATGAATATGTTATAAAAGTATGTTTATTTATGAGTAAAATGCTACCTTGTTTTATAATATTAGTTCAAAACTAACCAAGTTTTAATAAAAATAATTCTTAGATTACACTACGTGACAAAATTTCAACAAAGTCGTGACCAAATGTTTCTGAAGATATTTGCATTTCAGTCACAGCATCTTTTTTAAAAACACAAATAACGGTTATTTTAGAATATCTCAAAAACTGTTCTACTTTTGACAATTCTGACTTCATATTCGGATTCAGCGGAAAATTTTACAAAAAGATTAGTAGTGTTATTATTCTTTTATTTTTATAAGTTACTTTTTATAAAAAAAAATTTTAAATTACCCCATTAATAAATTTTTTTTTTATAAAAAGTAGCTTGTTGTGCTCGACAAGACCTACTAAAAAGAAAAAAAGTATCGCAACCGAGGTATTTTTTTCTGTCGCACTGTGTTTTCGACGCCTTATAACTAGTAATAATCAAGTCCAAACCCTTACTAGTAACAATTTATGCTGCACGATAGATACTACATATTAATATGAGTAAGTAGATTTAACGTATCACTAATAGGTTTATGTCTAGGCCTTCTAGGCTAATATCTATTATTTTATATCGTCGCCTAGAATACAAATTTTTTTTGAGTGATGACAGGGGAACCGGAAATATATACTAAAAACGTCTAAACTAAAAGTCTGTCAAGCCAACGTCAAATGGGCAGTAATGGACCCAACGGAATATAGCACTGTAACTTGTTTATCCGTCTGTTTGTTGGCAACGTACTTTCTTGTTTTTACAACACAAGTGATTGAACGTGTAGTAAAAGTTATATGAAAGCGCTCAGTTTTTTGAGTATTTTTCACATAAATTTTGATTTTCAGAAACTTCTGGCAACAAAATGGTGTAAGAAATATCAACCTAAAGTATAAAAGTGTTTTGTTAAAAATTATTATTTTCTAAAATTAAATATTCTCAATCGCAAGAAACTTCGTGGTTTGTGTTGTACTTGGGACTGTTTAAGAAATTCAAGCTTAATAGAGATGATTTGCTGCAATGAAATATGTATTCTCAATTAAAAGAATTTGAGTGGGTTACGTTGTATTATGGACGTTTCAGATATTCTTAAGAAAAGCTTAATAAAAAACTGTCTTCAGTTCCTGGCGTTGTCGAAATACATCCACCCGGGTTGTCCATAAGTAAAGGAAAATATGTTGACAGGAATAAAATAAAAAAAAAAAAATCAAGAGAAATTAAGAGATCTTAATTAAAAACGGTTGAATTAAGAATTCCCAAAATGTTTTAAAATTCAACTCTCTATCCAGTAGTGCTGGGAAACTATCGATAGTCGTAACTTAGCGAAAATATCGATAGGAAAAATATTAAAATCGATATTATTATTATTTAAAATACAGCTATGAAGACATGTTACAGCAGGTATACACACACAGTTTTTTGCCGCAATATTATTAATTCGCGCAGAATTACAGCAATGAATACAAACAACAAGAATGGCAGGTGGTATGGATTGCATGGCTGTGATTTTTTACTACTAACTTAAGGCCTTTATGCCGAAATTTTTATATGTTTTATAATGTAAAAAAAATCAAATAAAAATGCAATTGCAGTTGCAGTTGCAAGCATAGAATAAAACAATGAACGACCATTAGAGAAAAAGTCCGCTAGATTAATTACCTTTTGGTTGAGAATCAAATCCAATTTAGAACATTATCTAAAGTTGCAATATTGATCTGAACTATCGATAAATATCGATAGTATCCGAGCACTACTATCCAGAATAAATAAGACAACCTAGTCATCAAAATATCTGGGTTCTTTGGAAAACCAATTTCAACATACATACGCAAAGACGGAAGGACGAATATCGTTAAAGCATCACTACGCATAACGAACCAGAATTTTGACTCTATAGATTCAAGATAAATATTATGGTGAAGGGTATACAAATATTCACAATTTTGCGATAGTTTTTTTTTCACAGATCCAACACTTTTATACTCAGTGGTTTTTAGATTTTAGGTGCAAATTAACCCCTGAAGTAAATTGGTGCCGGTTCACACACGTCAAGATTGACTCGTCAAGTCTTGAGTTTTTAGAAGAGAGGGCAAAAGAAATGGCATTCTCTTTACCCTTCTCTCCTAAAAGCTCAAGACTTGACAGGTCAAACTTGACGTGTGTGAAGCGGCCCTAATGAACTTTTTGGAACTGTAAACAAAATAAATGTCGCAAAAGATATAATCATTGCTGCAAAAGAAACTTAAACTTGTACGTTTCTCGAAACACACATAAAGTCGACATTATAAAGAACCCGATATGCCCATATGGATATTTTTTGTTTGAAAAGCAGTCTTGTCTCTAACATTTTATTAACAATTGAAAACTCATAACGAATAAGTTTTCTAAAAAAAATCCTCTTAATTTATTTTCTTATTTCCAAAATAAAAGGAATATTTTTACGACTTTTTACTAGAAAAACACATTTCAAATGACTTGTTAACAAAAACTTGTGTTAAATTTTATGTTAGTTGAGCAGTTTTATAGCGTTGTTTTTCCTTTTTGTATTTTTGTTTGGAATTTCAAATAAAAGAGATTTAGTCGTTTTTTATATATTTTATTTTTTATTTTCATAAGTTTTCTGTCAATAGTTGTAAAAGATATTTTTGTGTCTTTATAAGAGTTTTTGTGTGTGTCAGAAGAGGTGTTTTACGCAGAGAACCAGCCAATCAGCCATTTCAGTCGAACATTTATCTACTTCAGCTGGTGTTTTTATGACCATTTAATGTCTTGCATTTAATATAAAATCCCACATTAATATTTTCATATGTTTTGCTGATTTGTCTTAATATAATTGCTTTTTAATGTCTTATCTCTTCCAAATGTCAACGCATTAATGAAAACACTTAATGCTGGGGATTTTCATTAATTGTTTTTAATGATGTGTATTTAAGTTGGCCTTTTTTCCACACTGTCTCATTCCTTTGCTCTCAAAGTTTTATATCAATTTGGACAAATAATGTTTGTCACAATTATTGAAATATTTTTTTTCTTTGAGCTTATTTATAAATTTATTTATCTGCAAAAATAGCGGTGGTAAAGATTTGTAGGTTTGAATTTGTTTTATCTTAATTATATTTAAATGTGTTTAATTAAGTTGTCTTGAATGTAAAATATTTTGCAATATCAATTTATAGCAGGTTATTTGTGGATAATCCAGCTGTAATGGTTGTACTGGGTGGATGAGAAATTGTGCAAAAGTTAGAAATAGAAATATATAAAAATAAAGTTTGAGAGTTTTTATATCCTAAACAATTTTTCAAAGGAAAGTCGTTTAGACTATTAGCCATTTTATAAAACTGAAATAGTTTTTACAATTAGGATAGCAAATATGTCATCCAAGGCGAATTCATACAAGGTGACCTTGGCTTGCTACGTAAGCAACAGCTGATAGCCATGGTGGAATAAGTAGGTGGCATCGTTACGGCAACAAATACAACATTACAACAAAAATGGAAATTATATCACTGTTTACTTTAAACAAAAATCAAAGCGTGCCGCTGAACGTGATGAAATAAATACATTTTTAGCCAATTTTAATTTAATTATGGTCAATATCTTATTTATTTTAATTTAAAATTATCAAAAACTTTAATAAAATACAATAATCACAGAACAAAACGTGGAATTTTTGTATACATAAACAAAACTTTGACATAAACCTAGACAAACAATGGCGTAGTGCTGCCACCTGTTTATTCCACCATGCTGATAGCTAACTATATGTCAAAACGATATGCCGTTACTTTTTTTTTTGACATTTCTATTTAAATATTTATTTAAATTTAAATTTCAAGATTTTTTTTATAAATTAAAAATGAAGCACACACATGCATGCAAAACCGAAAACCTAAAAAGAAGGAAGTGGAGTACTTTCAGCTTGACGAACATCGTTATATCGGCTCAGAAAGAGAATCTGAGAGTATACTTCAGGATTGTCAAGGAACAATATTTGAAGGTGTTAGAAACATCAGCACAAAAGAATCCCAGCTAGTATTGACTGTTTGGGAGGTGATTGTATTTAATAAACAACTCCTAAAATAATATTCTAATGATTATCTGAAGATAAATCTTGGAATCGTTACCATGCAAGTCCAAACAATTACTGAGCTTCCTTAATAATACCATTTTTTTAAACATGCAAATTCTATTGTCAAAACGATTTTAATAACACAAACCGACTTTAGGATCTTTCAAATAAGATTTTTTTACCGGGTAGCGTTGAATTACCTATCTAAAGGTTTTTTTTTATTAATTGTATGAACACGAAAAGTTTTGACACGAAAAATCAGCTTGTCCAACAGTTTCTCCCCTGCGAGGAATCTTTTACGATTAAAAAATGAGCTCGTCGACGATGAGAAACGCTCTTCATGAGACTCCCAATATACTCTTACTACCTGTTTGTAGAATGCGAGTGAAAAAGTGACTCGTTTAACTAACATTTAAAGCAAAAACAAAAATTCAAAATTTGTTTTTGTCTTAAATGTTAGTTAAACGAGTCACTTTTGCGTTCGTGTTCTACAAACAGGCTACTACACAATTCAAAATGCTGGCTGGGATAATACCAATTCCACTATTGTGATGTGGGTATAAATATAACTCTTTTTCCATTATTAAAACTATTTAAGTTAAAAACTTTTGATCGTGAATACAATGAAACCTTATCTAAAAAAGATTCCATGAGCAATCGATCTGCTTCATCTGCACTTTTTTTTAAATTAAAACAAAGCAAAACTTCTTGCAAATAAGGTTTTCTAAGCACACATTTTTAAATTATTGCATTCCACAAAACACGATTTAAAGTTAAAAACAAAATGAAAAATGACAGCAGATATTTTTGACACACAGCTTTTTTTTGTTTACTACAGTGTTGTATAATTTTGAAACAAGGTTTGAAACATTTTCAAAATAAGACCACCTTGTATGAATTCGCCTTGATGTCATCCATATTGATGCCACAGTAGCAGCACATAAAATTATTATTTCAAAATGTTTCTTTTCGTGGACTTATTGAAATCTTAAGACTGTTATGCATTCTTCTAGGATATTTTCGAAGTGAAAGTTGGCATATTAAGTTGAATGTGAATAATAATTATTTAATATGCTAGGAACACAATTGAGTCGTAAGTCATACGTAGGACACACTGCCGTACATTTTTAGAAACACGCTTAACTTGCCCAAAATTCCGTCGTAAACTTATTTTGCTTCCTTCTGATAATAAGATTTAAAAATTCCGAATTTATTCAAAATATTGTTTTTTATCTATCCTCTTTTTTTGTTATCAAATATTCAATTTGAAAACACAAAAATAATTTTACATAATATTTAAAAGTTTTCTTCTTCTATGACAATACGGTCGTAGCCGGCGAACGATATAGAATCAGATCTAAGTCGACTTATATCGTAGATACGCTTTTACGTTTACGCCATCTATTGTGTGCCTTTGTATAAAATATTAATCGTTTTAATTTGTCAACGGTTCAATTCTGTTCCTACGGCTAAGAGGGAGTTTACACGGTGTCTTTCCAGACATGTCTATTTTTGACATTCTCTTTTGAACATGCTTCCAAAAACCTATTGTCTTTTCACAATGTCTTTCCAAACATTTCTATTTTCATGTATATAGTCTAATATACATATCAGGCGCGGATTCAGGGGGGGCGGAAATAAGGAAATTTCCCCCCCGTAAATTATAAAAATAAGTTTTGTTAATTTCGATAATACAACTCCCAATAATAATATTTTTTTTAATGTAAAAAATTTTTGGAAATCCCAGCATGGTTTTTGTTGTTTTTTTTTATGGATTCTCTAACGAAATTTGCAATAAGTATTTTTTTATTGAATCTCTAACGATTTTCAATAAGTATCCATATCTTAATCCTAATAGTTATTTCTTAGATATTTCCAAAGAAACATCTAGTTTACCGAATTCAATTACTGATTATTCTACATTCAATCCCAGCAGGTGCCATCTATATCCAAAGACTAAACGTTTGGCTTGATAATGCGTGCGGCTGAATTATTAAAAAGCCTTAGTATTTGCAATATTTATGTATGTATGTGTTATATGAATCAAAATCCATTCGATAATTTTTGACGAAAGCACGGATTTGTCGGGGAAAAGCCAGATTTCCTTATCTTCAAGATATTTCAACATACAACAAAAAGTTTTTAGGGAAGAATTTATTGGCTTTGTTGTAAACGCATTTGAAGAGGCTTCAAAAGATATTGATAACGTTGATGTGTCAATTGATGCGAAGGCACTATCATCAATAGTTCGTAAAGCTTTGACAAATTTTGGTCCTGACCTAACAAATTGTGTAGGAGATGGAACAGATGGGTGTCCTATGATGTCAGCAGAAAATGGAGCTGTTCAAAATTTCTCGAAACACGACAAATGCGAAACTAACGCCTTGCTATTCCCATAATTCAAACAACTCAATTTCTAAAAGCAATAAAGTGCCATTAATATAAAAAGTTGTATCACTTGTTAAAGAAACGAGAAAATTTTTTAAGTATAATCATCCCAAGCGAAAAACAGTTTTAGCAAAGCATTTGGGAGCCAAACTCTCTTCTTTATGCGTCTTTGCAACAAGTGTACATCATATAGTAGAAACTTTGGAAAAAATATCTGAGTGGAAAGGTAGTATCTCTAAGTGTGATACCTATTGTGACACAGCCACTTATTATCATTTTACAAAAGCAAGATATAGATATAGATCAAAAAGCATCAAGCCTTATCAAAATTTTAGTCATGTGCTTTGAAGAAAAAAAGAAATAAAGCCGAAGAACAATTTAAAGCGATTTTTGAAAAATTAATGTTATTTGCGTTCAAATCGAGGTTCCTATCGAAAAGACAAGATTTTAACGAAATAATCACATCCAAAATGTTGAAGATTACTACCGAGTTGTAGGTTACATTCCTCTTATTGTATTAATTTTAGAAGATCTCATAACAATTTTCCCAAAAAATATCCCAAATGTATTGAACATACCTAAACTTCTACCTCAAAGTTTAATCAAGTCATATACAGATACAAAACTGTTAAAACCACAACTAGCTGATGAGCTGATTATATTTGATAAAAGAGATAAACACCTACTAAAACCTAAACTTGAGCCTGATCTACCAGATAACGTTGTAGATGCTTTAATAAACTGTGATGAAGCTATCTACTCAAATCTAAGAAAAATATTTCAAATTTTCGTTTCAATGCTCGTCAGTAAAGCTACGAGCGGGAGGTCATTTCCTACCTTTCGTCGAATAAATACATGGCTCGGAACAACAATTACAGAAGATAGACTGTACTGTCTAAATTTGCCTCACAAGGAAATCATAAATGGCTTATTTAGGAGATAAATTGAAATTTAAAACTTTACACGATCGCGAAAAAGTAATACATCATTTCTTTTTCTTTTTTCAATAAATAAGATCTTAAATATGCATACAAATTTTTTTTATTAATTTTTCCATTAATAGTAGCCAGTTTACCACCTATTAACCAAAAACTAACGAAATTGGTGTTCCTGCTTCCTGAGGGAGTTTACACGGAGTCTTTTCAGACATGTCTGCTTTTGCCATTCTCTTTTGAACATGCTTTCAAAAACCTATTGTCTTTTCACGATGTCTTTCCAAACATGTCTGTTTTCATGTATAATAGTCTAATTTACATATACATACAAATTAAAAACATGGAAATGCATATAAACAAACATGAAAACTCATTTCATGTCTATTTGGCAACCCCTCTTTCTTCTCTACCCCGATCGCCTACAAACAAAACAAACGTGTTTGTTAGACATGTCTGAATAGACACCGTGTAAACCACCTCCATGTCTGTTTGGCAACCCCTATTTCTTCTCTACCCCGATCGCCTACAAACAAAACAAACATGTTTGTTAGACATGTCTGAATAGACACCGTGTAAACTCCCTCATATTCGGTATAGATATAAAATTCAAAGTTGTTTTTAAAAGGAAAAAAGTAATGCGACATAAATAAAACTGCAGAAAATTTAAATCATATTATTACAACTTTTAGTTTCAAGTTAATCGAATGGTTAGTAAGCGATTAAAAATTAAGCAAGTAATCAGTCCAGTCTGACCATATGATATCCGATAAATTTTCGAGAGTGTGCCGTATGTGAGATCCATGGCTGATTATTTAGCCATTAAAACAAAATTTTGTTATAAGATTAAGATTATGTGTGCCAAATGTTACCTAAATATCTGCATTTTTATATTTTTATTTTTCCATCTTTAAGTACATATTTTAAGAGAGGGTAAGTTCTGGACCTACCAGCACAACATTTTGCAATGACATTGTAGCTATCGTAAAACATATTGTCTTTAAATTGTATATCGATACCCAGCAAAAAATTTTGAAAAATGTAATCGAGTTTGGAATTAAGCACTTTAGGCGGAATGACTTCTCAACTGGATTACCATGACACTAAAATAATTAGCGCCTTAGAATTGGTCACTTTCCTTACTTTTTTAAAGTTAAAAGAAGTTAGTAGTGAATTTTTTTAAATAATAATAACGTAGGCAAAACAGATATTCGTACAATTTTCTTTTAATAATTACACTCTTTTACAGTTTAAATTTTTCAGTCATTCTTATAAGGGCCGATGTTGAATGTGAACCACACCTAAACGTCAAGTTTTTTTCTGCGTTAATGTTATTCAGACTTATTATGAAAATAGGCGCTTAAATCAAAATGCATATCGTGCACTTGGTGATTCAGTGATGAGGCACATTTTCACCTCAGGGGATTCGCCAACAAGCAGAATTGCCGCAGTTGGGCGAATGATAATCCAAGAGTGATGGTCGAAAAACCACTACACCCACAAAGAGTGACTGTTTGGTGCAATTTATGGGCTAGCGGCATCATCGGGCCAAAATGAGGCCGGTCAGGCAGTAACTGTGAATGGTGTTCGCTATCGTGAGAAGATTACGAACTTTTTATGGCTCGAATTGGAAAATATTGATGTGAACGATATGTGGTTTCAACAGGACAAATTCAATGGCCGTGTTATCTCACGTGGTGGCGATGTCAATTGGCCGCCAAAATCATGTGATTAAACACCGCTCGACTATTTTCTTTGGCCACCATAATTCAAGAGCTAAAGGTTGAAACAATTCGGCACATTTACGGCATAGAACCTCAATTATGCCTTAGCGTCATCGAAAATTTGGACCATCGGATGGAGGTGTGCCGCTGAGGTCGCGGTGGCCATTTGGCCGATATTTTGTTCCATACATAATTGAAGCATACCAATATTATCAGAATAAAATGAAATGACAATAATTTCCTTAATAATTTGTGTTTAATTCAAAATCAACATCGGCCCTTAAAATTTTAACCACCCTTTATTTTTAAAAAAATTAGTTCTTTTATTACTTCATATTTTTATGATCTAATGTAATGCGTTTGATAATCAAGTGATAAAACTTGGCAACCCAAAAGGTAAGTCATTATGTGGCAAGCCGTTCTTTTGGTAATGTCTAATTTTTTGCTGGGTACTTACTTCCAAAAGAAAGTTCCCTGTCGGCTTTTTATTAACTAGCTCAACATTTACTACCTGTTTTTAGAAAACGTACACAAGTGAGTGAGTGAGAATTTATATTGAAAACAACAATACAAAACGAAAATTTGTTTTTGTTTTCAATATAATTTCTCACTCACTCACTTGCATACGTTTTCTAAAAACAGGCAGTTAGATAACTTTCAGCTGACTTTTTTACAACTGACGTCTAAACTAACTCAAGTTTAGTACAGATTTGTGGCAGTTATTTTTTGTACGTGATTATGTTGGAATTACAATATTGATCTAAAAAATGTATAAAGCAAAAATATGTAAATTTTTTAAATTCTTTTATTAGAGTCAACATATTTTATGCATTACAAGCTAACTCATAATGGGTCATCCTTTAGTTAGGCAGTTCGCTGCTAACTTAAAGTGCACTCGAATTTTAACTAGTTAACTCAAAATAAGCTTATTTGTGGTTAACTGAAAGTTATGTAGTGTGAGTGAGTACTGCCCCTTACTGAGGAAATTGCGTGTTAAAACTGAATATCTTTAACAATGTAAATGAGATAGCTTTTACGTCACCTGTGACTAACTTCTGATTAACCATGAGTTAACTTTAAGCTAACTAATTTTCCGACAAGCTTTAAAGCTGCCATCGGCAAAATCAGGGCGCCGCGTTTTCTCTTTTCTTTATTTTTCTCTTTTATACTCTTTTATTACGTACATGTGCACACTCATAGAAGAGAATTTTACAACATTAACAACAACATATGTAAAATTCATACAATGCATACAATCGCAAAATGTAATAGTATAGGTTGCCGATCGCAGCTTTAAAGCTTTTATCGGGAGAGGTATTTGTATTTTTGAGAGTTATGATCAAATATGGACCGATTCCAATAATATAAGGTACTATGATTTAGATAGTAAAAAATATGTTTGAAGCGAATTAAATCTTTACAATGACTTAATAACGAATGCTTGATTGGGTCTTTTTGAAATTGTGGACCAATTATCTCCATTTTTGGTCTTAGTCCTTATGACAATTAAAACGCATTTTTTTTATAAATTTATCAAAATATCTTAAACATTTGGCAAGTTCTTTTCGCACAAGTTTTACATGTCAAGCCACCCACACGGACGGATGGACATGGTTTAATCTATTCAAAAAGTTGTTCTAAAGAGATCGAAATACTTTTAGTATTCCACATATATCAGCACAAATGCATAAAACCCCCTCCACTATGTTGGCTTGTATATAACTTTACAAAAATATTATACTAGATTATAACACTGGTTTACAGCCAAAAAATGCCAAGAACGCCACATGCCTATATAAGTCAATTGGGGCCTCCTGAACATGAAAAACGCTGTAATTTTTTTCCTAAGTTTTTTAGATAACGGTACTTTTGTGTTTTTCGGTGTATGGTCCCACTCAAACCCCTGTGGAGCCCAACCGAAAAGTCCGATCGAAACAGGTGGCACATTTTTGGAAAGGTAATTGAATGCATTTTCCGTCGATATGTTGAAAATTTCTATCTGATAAGAAATGGCTGAGTTATGGCACCTCAAACTCCGTGTTTTTTAAATCCATCAGTTTTAACGTATTTAAAAAACACGGAATTTTATATGAGATGAAAATGTTGTCGTTCCAGAAAATCCTTAATAAAAACTTTATTTTTCATCCGATTTTTTTCATTTTTATTTGGTTAAGAAATAAAACATTCCAGATATTTAATACAACGTAGTAAAAAAACGAAATAAAAATGAAAGATTTGAAAAAATAGGCAAATTTGCCATAACTTCGCCATTTCTTATCAGATAGAAATTTTCATTCAATTACCTTTCCAAAACTGTGCCATTTGTTTCGATCGGACTTTTCGGTTGGGCTCTACAAGGGTTTGAGTGGGACCATACACCGAAAAACACAAAAGTACCGTTATCTATAAAACGGTACCTAGGAAAAACAAATTACAGCGTTTTTCGTTTTCAGGAGGTCCCAATTAACTTATCTAGGCATGTAGCGTTCTTGGTACTTTTCCAAATTAAAAATTTGTAAAGCAGTGTAATTTTAAGGTTTAGTTCTGGTTAACAACCGCACTAAAAACTGTTCAACAAACGAAAATAAAAAACTCTTGATCTTAATGAAAAGAGGAGAGAGAGTAAATTAATAAAGAATTATTAGAAGTAAAAATCATAAGAACTTAGAAAAATGATTTACAATCACAGACTGTATGCAACACATGTGACATCTGTTGATGTCTATTCTTTCACCTCAGAATGCGTGTGAGTTTTTTTGGTGCTAATGTGATTGTGTATTAATTTCTGGTAAGTATACAAACACAAATTATTAACATATTTGCCGCTTGTCGGTTTTTTTTTATTTATAGATACACTTAACGAAATAATAATAAGTTTTGGTGAATGTAAACATAAGCTGTCAATGCCTCAAGATAGGAGGAAGCCTAATGTTAACGAATCTCCAGCAAAAGTCAGCCGTCAAGTCTTTTAAAGTACAAGCACCATGAGAATTATTAACCCTCAAAAAATTATAGTTTCTAGGTAAGTAGGTTGCGAACGCATTGAAAACAACCTTGTAGTTATAATCACGGGCAAAAGGGCTCTCAAAGATATCGATTTAAAGAATGTTCAATACTCTGTAACCTTGGTCTGAGTTCAGTCTTTTAATGTGTAAATTAATGTAATATAGCTTAAAAAAAGGTTATATATCAGGTAAAATTTTACCTCAGTCGCAAAGGACAAAACAAAGAGAAAAATAAAAAACTTATACCGCTTATTTGCTGAAACGTCGTCATAACTCCAAAAAATTCATTTTGAAAGAAACATGGTTCGAGTTGTTCGCTCTTCTTAGAAATTCTCTTCAAAAGTCGAAGGTATAGAAGATGTAAAGATGAATTTTATACACAATATAAATAATAGCGAACAATTCTGCATCAATAACTGCAAAACAAAATTTTTTAGTTATAATATATTAAAAAATGTATACTATGAGTTCACAGCACTGTAGTTAATTGAGATGAAATCTCTCGGGAGCTAAATTACTTGGGACCACCCATTACAATTTTTCTTCATATTACCGCTGTATAATTGTATTCCCTAAGGGTTTATTGGGATCATGTTAGGAATATTTCACCTTCTGGTGTTACATTCTGGGGAAATCATGTGCACTCAATACCTGGAATTCGGAACAGATAAAAATTAAAATTGAAAGATGTCTTGAGATTGCGGCTGACCAGAGATCCTATCTAGAGAATTACGAGCCAGTAGCCGTTGATACTTAGGTATTATTCTGAATATTAGTTGAGGCCTCCGAAAGGATACTTTTTATGAAAGAATGTTTTGCGCCACAAAAAGATTGCTTTTGTAAAGATCGTACCTTTCTTAAAGAAGGAAAATTTTTGTCAGATAAAGGGATACTTTTTACATTAAATGCTATTGTCAAAATTGGTGCTGTTACATTAAATGAGAATGTCAAAATGGGCGCTGATAATAAGATGAAGGGAGAAGAGTATGAAGATGATAAAAAAGCTGAATATGCAGAAGAACGTTATGATAGGTAAAGAATGATGATGAGAAGAAGGAAGAAGAGGATGAAGAAGGTAAATCTATATCGAAATGTAGAAATATCGAACATGATAATGGATAAAGAATGATGAAAGGAGCGGAGCGAAAATGAAGATCATTATGTAAGGTTAGGTGAGCGGTCATAAAGACCGTGGTCCCTAGCGGTAACCTAATGTACGATAACCCTCAATTGAAAAGGTTAGGTCGAAGTGATGATACCCAGAGTACTCCACAACCTCTTGGCAAATGCTAGGAGTCTCAATAGTCCTATTCCGGAGGTTTCTCCCAGATTTTTGAAGTAATGATCCCCCAGACAGTTCGCTTTAGAGCGTATGAGCGACTGACAGTAGCAGAGTATGTGCTCCACTGTCTATATCTCCCCTGATATTGCACAGAATCTACAATTGCCACTAGTCAGTTGCCCAGCCCTTTTGGCGTATACTGCCGTCCAACAGTGATCCGTTATAAAACCTGTCAGAAGCCTAAACTCACTCCTCGGTAGCGACAGAAGAAGTTTTTTTGACTTTGGATCATAGGATCTCCACATAACTTTGGATACCTTGCACGTTTCGGTGTTTCTCCAAACCGCCTCAGATTTTCTCTGTATAGTAGAGTATGTTTTCCTCTTAATATTACGAAATGGTATTGGAATGTCAATTATTCTTTTGTGCGGTATTGTACCCCCAGTTTCGTTAATTCGAACCCAATAGATGTGTACTCCTCTGTTGGCTCCAAGTCTACCCAATGAGTCCTAACACTCCTGGACGATCGAAAAGTATGTATATTCAGCGGATATCGCCTTGATCGCCGCCTAACTATCTATAAAGAAGTTTACATGTGAATTTCTAGTATTAGAATAACGAGCTAGATCAGCAGCCATGTTGGCAGCAAATATTTTCGCCTGGAAAATACTACAGCAATCGGGAAATTTTTAAGATTCCCGAATGCCCAGTTCCCGACAGTAAAATGAAGAGCAAACAATTAAATCTTCCACAACATGTATTAATGAAAACTCACTCCCGATCCATGTATGATGAATGAAAGCTTGAATGTAGAATAAAGACGAATGAAGCGAATGTATGAACGAATGTATGAACGAATGTGTCGAACGCATCCTCCACAAGCATGAGGGATTAAAGAATGGAAAATGTGTGAAGAATGATGAACGGAGAAGAGTTTGATAAAATGATGAAGGCAGTGGCGAGAAAAATTCATAAAAGAAGCAAAATTTTTCATGAAGGAATACTTTTGGGGATCACGTGGTGACTGTGCTTTAAACACTAAATCGCGGGAAGGGAGATACTGAAAAGCCATTTAAACGGCAACTTTTTCATGACTTTTGTGGGCCGAATCATCCCTAGGTGCTGTTGCCATCCAACAGATGCTGCCTACTATTCTAATGCACCTGTGATTATCCAGCTCCTAAGGAAGGGGCGATTTTATAATATTGTCGGATTTTACTCTCAAATCGCTACCACTGTGTGTTGGTTGTTCTCAAACACAGAGGCAGATGGAAAACGCATTGTTTATTCACTTAGAGGATAAGATCACCGTGAGATAAGGCCAACACTGCAGGTGCTCATGTAAATATTTTCTACACCATCTTTGCACTACATATACGGTGGGCTATACACGGCCAAGCTTATTTTAATTTTCAAGGCTGAGTTGGTACTATCTCTTCCATAAGCACAAAGCTGTTGCAAATTTTAAAATGGTTGGAATTTACTTATGTAGTGCAGTACTTTTCCAACATATTGAACATGTGTATTAACCCTTTCATGCTTCTGCCAATTCATCGTTCATCTTGATCAGACAAATTTTCAAAACACAGTTTCAGCATGGTCATGTTTAAGTTTAATTTTATTTCTGAAATTTGTCGACAAAATTTTTTTATTTACAGTGCTTGCTGATAGAAGTCAGTAAAATTCCCAAAGTTATTTTTTTTTATCAATGTATGTCACAATACTAATTAAAAATTAGTACGCTTTTTCGACTACTGTCGAAGATCAACTTTAGTGCCTACGATTTTGGTATCATATGGATCTTATAAAAACAGAATGACTGAATAGAATCCCCTGCATGTTTGTGGTATGGTACAGTGTATTTTTACTGCAACCAATTTCTTTTTAACCAAAATTTTCTCTGAATGAAATTATATATAAGATATTGAGTGAAAAGAAAAGCTAAAGTTGAACGGAATTTCACTTGTGTATGCTGTTAAGAAGAAAACCTTAAAGGCTTTAGAAACGGAAGTTAAACATGGAAGTTCCTACTCCTGCTTTACTAGAAATATATGGAAAAAAACACAACGTGAAAGTCAATTTTTTCGGAGTTTTTTTTTTTTTTTTTGGTTTTGCTCTAGTGAATTGCAAAGCGGCTTCGTTTGTTAATATTTTCTTTCATCTGTAACGATGGATGGCATATTTGTTTATTTATTTCAATGAGCCACAACAGTTGATAACGAACATTTTATAGCATTTGAATTTAAACAGACTCACAAGTTTGTTTTGGCTGTAAAGCAAAACAAAAGGCCACCAATATGGAAAAACTTAATTTCATTTGCTTGTTATACTCGCTGTAGTGTGTAGCGTGAGAACTTCAAATCTATATTCAATTCCATTTAATTAATCATAATTCATGTTAAACTTTCCTGATAAAATAAAATGTATATAGAATATACTCATAACTTTTAGTAAATGTCACGTGTTTGACATTACGTATGACTAAGTGCATGTTTATCAATTTTAGTGGAACACCTTAGCAAACGTTTTGTTGCCATCAGGGGTCTTAATTACTATTGACAGAGGTATTAAGCGAATTCGATTTTTAGTTTGTCATGATACACTTTTCGGTAACAATCGACAATTAATTCCAGTTGTCTGCTAATTAATTCTACTTGTATTAGTTAAAGTGTATGGCGGTAACCCTTTCT
Source organism: Pollenia angustigena (assembly GCA_930367215.1). Classification (NCBI taxonomy): domain Eukaryota; kingdom Metazoa; phylum Arthropoda; class Insecta; order Diptera; family Polleniidae; genus Pollenia; species Pollenia angustigena. The sequence goes on along the minus strand of OV884057.1, from coordinate 176,787,037 downwards.
GCTTTAGTCTACTCAATTATTACGCATCCTGACTTTCCCCTGGCACACTTTTAGCTTTAAGCAGTACATAGAGTGTTAGTTGCTCAGTAAAACTGAGTTCCCTTATACAACTAGTGCAAATGCAAGGAAATTAATCGAAGGGTTAATTAAAGCGAGGATGAATTAGACTGTTTGCTATAAAAGTACTTTTTGAGGAAAAAGTATCTGGTTTTGGAACATTAAAAAGTAGCATTTTCAAACTATAAAGTGCTTCTAAAGATGTCAAACAAAAGTTGTTTTCCATGTTTCTATTTAATTCACAAAACTCTGGGCCGGGAAGCAGCTCTTTCATGTTTATCGCTCTCTGTTAAAGACAAACAGTCCAAGTTTATATCACTGCTCTTCGTGCGTTTTATGTTGCACCTGTTGGCGGCGCATAACAGTACCGAGTTACAGTGTTTGCGGTTTTCAGCATTAACTTAAATTTTAACGTGTTTTGTCTGGTGGGAAAACATGGAAAAACACAACGTAACTGGTGGAGAACCATATAAAACTCAGACGTTTTACAGGTGGAGAAGGAACTACAATGGCTTAGGTTGACCGAAAACTTGTGGATGAGACTCCAAGTACCCTGGCGATCTGACTACATCTAGTTAACCAAAAACTAAGATTTAAAAAAAAAAAATTACAAAATGTTTCTAAAGTTTATTAGCATAAGAAAGAATGTACAATTGGGTAAAATAAAGTACTTAGTAACATTATTCACATTAATTTCTTTCAAAACAAAAATGTTTCTATGAGTGGTTGTTTCATTGACTTGTATCTGCTTCAAACACCACATGGAACATACTTGCCACTGAATTTCGAGTACTTTCAAAAGGGGTGGTATATGCTGTTGTTGTTATTTCAGCGCCATAATGTTGTTTACATTTCAATTGTAATTGTGTTGTTTTTTACTCTGGTAATATTTTTATTAACACCGCCACCATATGTTGTAATGTTTGTATAATTTTGGTTTGTTAGCAAATGTTTGTCATTTAACACTTTGTGTGCTATGGCACTGAAGTTGTCTGCCTGTCATTTCTGTAAATAAGTTTTCAAATAAAGTGTAATTAGTTTCGTTAGTAATTAATCATTAATAATAAGCATAAGGGGTTTTGGTAAAATTTAGCTTCATAACTTTTTGTAAAGTAATTAAATGGCGACTTTTTATAAACACCAAGGAACAGTTTACGATTTTTTTTTTAATTAAAGGGCTAACTGTAATAACATCAGCAGCCACCAGTACTAAAAAGCTGGGCTTGTTTTCCTATTGATTATAGCCATCCCAAAATCCCTTCAAAAGATTTTTTAGCAAATTTACAATTAGATTCTAATGAAGTCAACAATTGAGGTTTTACATGTATTAGCATCATGTGCCGAGCTGTAGGCAACTGGACGGGTCATAGGTTGCGGATAGTGAACGGCCTTTAAATATTAAGGTTAGTGTGAGTTCATACGGCTCATGTGTTATTGACTTTATAGGCGAGAGGAACGAGGGGAAAAGAAACGAGTACACAGATGCTTGTACTGTCTTTACGTTCTGCTTTTTCATTCGTTGTCGTCAACATGACATGAATCATTTGAACGCCAATTCATGTTCAAAGAAGAAAAAGGAAGAATCTTGCCAATAAGACATGAGCCGTATGAACTCAGACTTAGCTGCGAATAAGTGTTTTTTTTTACAAATAAGCAGTCCCGGACAGCAAGCGGATGCATGCCATGTTGGCAACACCGACAAGGTGAGTAAGTACCACCTTTAAATTTGTAGTGCTCAAACATCACAGCGTCTGTGCACCTAATTGGTGCGGCTGCAAGCGGACGTCTGTTCCTTTATTAAGTGGTTCGCTAAACAAACGCGAAATATGTACAGTAGACTGGTCGCAATTTTTTTTTTTAATTTAATTGTTTGCGCTGCTTAAAATATGAGGTTTGGTGTAAGAAATCATGATCTAATTTTTCAGGTCAATCCGACGGTGCCTAGTTGTGCCGGGTGGGGCCCAAAGTTCCCCATATTATAAAAAAAAAACATCTTTTCTATCAGATCTTTATAGTTATACTAGTTGAAAAGCCGAAAATCAAAAATATGGCTTCGTTACGATCTTCCGCAGAGAAAGTACTTCAAGTGTGCCAAATTTCAGCTTCCTATGTCATCAGATGGGTTTAGAAAGTTGCGGAAAGAATAGGACATACATGCAAACATCCTGACATACTAAGAAATTATATATTGTATAGAAAGATTAACATATGTTCGCGCAACTCAAAAACACTTTAGTTTATTGAAAAACTAAAAAAAACCGAAATTCCGCAATAAAATTTACTTTAAGAAAGTTAAAACTTTTTTCTTTATGTTGGCTTTGGTTTTCGAGATATACCGTTATTTCGAAAATTAAGGAGGTTGCACAACATATGTTCGCGTAACTCAAAAACGCTTTAGTTTATTGAAAAACTAAAAAAAACCGAAATTACGCAATAAAATTTACTTCAAGAAAGGTAAAACGTTTTTCTTATATGTATGCGCAGTCGTTTTAGAAACATAATTTTTTTTTCTGGAAAAAAAATAGTTTTTTTTATTAAAATTTCGGAATTTTTGTTTTTAAAAATTCATAAAAAATTGAAAAATGCAGCTATGCTTCTAATTTTATGCAGACATATAAAAAACGACATTGCAAACAAAACAAGCTATAAATGATTAAAATCTGTTAACAACTTTTGATTTTATGTCTAATGGCTAAGATGGCAGCCCCATCATCAGAGTAGGATGCAGTAGACTAATCATTTGATCATCCGAGATATTATGAGTAACAAAACCTAAAATAACATGAATGAACTATCCGATCTACCGTTGACGACATTTAGCATGAAGACAAAGACACGATTTGGATCCTGGAATGTACGAACGCTTTTAGGACCATCACGCATAGCACAGCTCTGTCAAGAAGTAGATAACTACAGCCTCCTATTTGTAGGAATATACGAAACTCCTTGGCCTGGAGTAGGCTTGCCATTTCTTCCACATCTACGTTAAGGGGAAAAATTATGGCGCTGCGAAATATGGCCCCAGGATATATGGCCCCAAAAAATAAATGAAAATTGACCCCAAATTTGGGGCTATTTTCCATAATGCAATATGGCCCCATTTTTTTAATGAAAAATTACCCCAAAAAAATGAAAAATAACCCTAAAAATAAAATGAAATATGACCCTAAATTTGGGGTTATTCTTCATTATGAAAAATCACCTCAAAATTTAAAATGAATTTTAACCCCAAAAAAGAACACATAGAAAGTGACAATAAACATTTTCGGTGGAGTTCATATGCCCAAAACTCAAAATCCCAAATTTAGAATCCCGATTTCAAAATCCGGATAATTATACAGTTTTGGTTTTAAAAATCGTACGATTGATAGCACGGTTGGGCTTTCGGCCATGCACAAGGATTTTTTTCTCTATGGTATAACGAACACTGGCTTCGCTAGCTAAAGCTTCTCTGTATAGCCGGCCTTGGGCCGGGTGAAATAATTTTCTTCTCTTTGGTATAACGAACACTGGCTTCGCTCACTAAAGCTTTACTACATAGCCGGCCTTCGGCCATTTTCATTCCACTTAAAATGCAAAAACACCCTAACGAAAAAATGAAAAATAACCCAAAAAAAAAAAAAAACAAAAAAATTGCGTGTTGTTGTGTCTCATGTAAAATTTTGGGGCCGTTTTTCATTTTCCTTTTGGGGCCATATTTCCTGGGGTCATTTTGCGCACCGCCAAAAATTATTTCAAAGTCATTGAACTGATTAAGGGCAAAGGCCAATTTATTCGTTCGCAATTTGATTGGTTAACTGCAAAATATTCACTTATATGAAAAAAGAGAATTTTTACAGAAATCTTGCGAAACATATTTTTTAAGCAAAAAGCTTGAAATTTGGCCTTGGTTTACACGAAGTTAAAAGTAATTGAAAATCCATTTGTATATTAATAGATTTTTGGGTGTTTAATCATCAGCGCTGTTTTTTTTTATATATTAAATAATTTTCTAGAAATTGCTTAAAAATTTTTTTTAACTAAAAAAAACTCCATTTTTTATGACTCATAAAGTATTTTTCCACTTAACGTCAAAAAAAAACCAAAAATAAAACAAAAGTAATAATAATCCAATTTATTCAGTTATTCCTGCTAACTGTCGTTTTTTTCTAGTTTTTCTCGTATAGTAATTTTTTTTCTTTGGCGCCTTTATGACCATTGATAACTGGATTTTCTAGCGGTATTGTTTTCAAATCAAACAGTTTTATTAGCGTATCGTTTATTTGGCCACCATTTATTTGTATTTCTTTCCTTTTTGCCAATTGTAGTGTCTCTTATCTGTTAAATTACTTTTAAAAATCAACAAAAAGAACTAATTTATTTATTTATGTTAAATATAAACATTTATTAAAATAATATAGAATCAAAAAACGGTAAGAAAATTTATAAATAGACTTAAAATCGTAAGCGAAATCAAGATTTGGGAAAAATCTAGTTTTGTATTAGAAAAACCAAGTGTTTTTTTTTTATAGAAAAACTATTGGTTTGTGTTTGTATTATTTTTGGAAAATATTCTTAAATACAAATTATAGTATTGCTAAATGCTGAAAAGTTAAAAGCAAAAGTTCTAATTTCATGATTATTGTTAATTTGTTTAAATATAAATTTTCATGATTTGATTGTACTTAAACTTAACATTTTTGATTGGTTGTTATTGAATTAAATGTACTCTATAAAAGGGAAAGAAATGAAAATTTAAATACTGTCAAAATTTTATTGGTACGAAAGCTCAATTTACCAATGATAACAAAAATTTCGTTTAGTGTTTAAGAAAATTTTGTAATTTGGTTTTGTTATTGGGCCCTAAAATAAGACCCCTATATAACCCTACGTTGATACAAGCAAGTAATTACATGCAAGTTTTGTATTCGTATTACTAACGAAAATCAAGCAAAATGTTAAAAAAACCGAACAATTTTTTGAGTGGCTGACCAGTACAGTGCAAGTTCATTTTTAAAATGTCGTCAACAAGTAAAATTCTAGCAAAACTTAAATTTCTCAATTTTTAGCTAAGTATTGCCAGGTAGTCAATATTTTAAAGTTACCTGTAGACATATTAGCAATGTTTTTTTTTTTTTTTTTTTTTTATAAATACATACACAGAAAATCAGCTATAAATATAATATTCATTTTGCTAAGTACATATTTGTAGATTGATACAAAACTCATTTACGGTAACACTGTTTCTTCATTTGTTATTTTACTTGCTGCAAGTGTCAAAAAGTTACTTGCAAGCAAATTCTCATGCAAGTTGAGCTGCAAGTACGAAAATTGTGATGGTGGTGTTAGTGAAAAATGCGACTATATTGAGTTTTTCGAGCTTCCACTTGTATGTGGCAACGTGGGGAAAGGACTAGGATCAAGTAAAAATCAAACTTTATTGTTGAAGAAATGTTGATTTGACAGTATAGAACAAAGTATTGTAATAGCCGATTTTAATCGATGAGAAAACAGTCTCTAGTCGTTCAGCAAATATTATTTAATAATCCTGAACTATCCATTAAGTAACAAGTTTTGAATTAAATTAAGACCTTTAGAGAGGAATGATTAAAGAATTTGATATTAATTATTCTTTTAGCTAATGTTGAAAATAAGTTTTATTTTCAACTACAGGGCCCGCACGAAATGAAGAGAGATAATAATATTTAACTTTAGGCTTTCGGTTTTCAAAATCCACTGAGTATTTTACTTGTGGCCCTTACGGGGGCATGGTGGTCTTAACCCTTAAGTGATTCTTTGTTACCAACCGCCCCCTGTGTGTGAGAACAAGCAGCACACAGCTAGCAATTTTGAGTGTACAGTCCGGTGGAATTATACAATCGCTCCTAGTTTAGAAGCTGGAACTATCTAACCTCTAATGCATTAGAATATTCGGCAGAACCTGTTGAATAGCAACAGCACCTACGAAGAGCCGCCCACAGGCCAAACTTTTTTACAAGTGGTGAAAAATCACCCCTGGAAGAGATTTTCTAAGGGGCCTCAGCTTATAAACAGTATGATTCCGTGCCACGAAGGGCTACCTCATGTTTCCTTGGCTGTGTGATAAGTAGCACCATCCCGTTGGAACAATATATCGTCTAGGTCCATTTTCTTAGTTTCTGGCAATTGTCATCTTGCGAAAGCAAACATCATTCACCGTAACTGCTTGGTCGTCCTCATTTTCGAAGAAGTACGCCCCGATAAGGCCGCCAGCCTATAAAATGCACCAAACAGTCACTCTTTGTGGTTTTCTAATATTTGCGCACAATTCTCCCGATTGTTGACACATTAGGTCCATTATGCTGACCAAAGAAATCATAAAGAGTACGAAATGCATTTTGATTTAAACGCCCATTTTCGTAAGAGGCTTCAACAATCTTAACGTGCTGCTCAATTGTGTACATGATGTTGAATTTTTCAAACACTGAACCAAAGAAAGTTGGGCAAAAAAACTTGACGTTAAGGTGCGACTCTTAATTAACATCGTGCATTATGGTTGGACCACCACTCGATAAAACACAATTCATTTTTGTTTGCTGGGTAGGATGGCCAAAGTTTTTTGATTTTGCAAGACAGCTTGAAAGCAAAAAGCCGATGATATTCGGCTCAGTTCAAAGTCGAGCGTTTAAGGTCTTTGTTGTCTACGGCAACGTTTCACTGTTTTTTACTTAGTTAATAAAAACGTCAATGTCCATTTCCTCAATTTATCGACAAACTGCCGGTTACTTAATGTCGACATAAATTTATTAGACCGATAAGCTGTCCGTTCACGAATTTGGTTTTTAAAATACCGACAAAAAACATTGTTTTCAGTTGGCAATAATTGTTAAAATGAGTGTTCGAAAATAAACAGAACACTATTTAGTGTTCGGAACCATATCTATTTTTTTACAGTTCGTTACTATTTTCAAGAAAGAGCCGACCATTATATAGTGTTCTGTTCTTCGTTAAGAAACAGAACAATTGTAGTGATTCTGTAGGCAAACATTATATTTTAATGTTATTTAATGTTTCTTTTTTTTACATTGATAAAGAAATGAACAAACAAAAAATTTTAGCGACGACCGCAGCTAGAACAGCTTGAGTGTGTATTGCGTATATGTTTTGCTTGTGTAAAATTATTTTGCTGGCTTTTTGTTTATTTTCTTATGTGTATTTTGTTTTTGTAAGAAATGTGTGTTTTTTTTACTAGTTAAAAGGGACGAACATTAATGAGCCGAACCGAACACAATAAAGTTTGTGGGTTAAAAAAAAACCGAACGGAATTAAATGAACTTATCTTTTGTTGAGTTGGATAAAAACAGTATTATTTCTCTGTTCGTAAGAAGACAAACAGGGAAACACAATTTTTTTAAGGTTTTACTACACAAACACTATTAGCTCTTGTGTTTTCCACAAATTTACCGAATTTTCCGAATTTATCGGTACGGTTAATAAAAATTTGGCAGATGAGTGCCGTTTAGCTTTGCGACAGAATAGAAGGAAGTGAGTCATTGATAAAACAAAATGTCTTTAATTTGCAGTTTTTCATTGAGAAAAAAAATAATCGCCTAATGAGAAAACGTCCATTAGTGTACTGTGTAAACTGTATCAAAATTCATTTATCATTCAAATCAGCTGCTTTTTTGTAAAAAGAACAGTTATAACGATTAAAGTCAGCAGAAAGATGTTACGTCTCAATCTGTAAGAACTAGATTGGTCTTACTTTTTTACGGCAAGGTTCTTTACTCTAGCTTTAACAATGTTGTCTCGTTAACTTGCGCTGTTCAATTGTTTACTTTTTTTGTTTAATATATTTTCTTATTGACCCATATTATATTTTGAAAAACAATTAAAAAAATTATCATTTAGCGAAGCACTAATGGTACATATAAAATAATAAGCGCACAATTATGCGCTACGCAATAAGACATACAGAAATGCAGTAAAGTAAGTGAAGTAACATTTCAAGCAGTGTTCCCAGTTTTGGTGATTTATACTTTTTTTGTAGTTGGGGATACAAATTTCGTAAAAATCCCCAGGGAATTTTTTGGGGGAAAACACTTTTTTCGCTGGGGATCTTTGGGGATAATATATTATTATAATTTATTTTTTTGAAATGGCAAGACCGATTTGGTCAAGGTTTGGGCTCAAATTTTAGTCTTTTTTGCGGTTTAAACTTTTTCAAGAACTTGTTGTAATAGTTTTATATATGGTTTTGTACCAACTAGGCTTAATTCTCTTGAACTAGTCTTTTTATGTAATGAATACAATCAAAAGCAATATTTGTACCGGAATGCAATATAAGTTATTATAATTAATAAGAATAAATACACACTTTAAAATAATGCAGCTTGCTGTGCCAAATTTATTCAATCATCTCAAATGCACTTTTTAAACAAACAACATGTAAAACAAAATTGCACTGGCTAATGAATCAGAGGATTTTGATTCCCTAGTTTTTAAATTGATAAATATTGACGGATAATTATTTTTATTTTGCGTTTAAACGTTACCCTTTTTACATACTATACATGTGAACATAGATACGTAGAACTCAAAGAATAAATAACATTAGTTTTAATAATATTACACAAATGGATTTATTTATATAAATCGATGTATGCATATTTTTCCATTGACATTATATTATGTGTTTTATTTTTAAGAAAATGTGGGGATTTTTGGGGATAAGAAAATAGCTATTTTGGGGATTTATGGGGATGAAAAATCGAAATTTGGGAATAAGGCTTTAAATAAAACTGGGAACCCTGATTTCAAGTGCTACGGCATTCCCTTACTACGAAGCACGTTTGTAAGGGAGAGTACTAAAAAATAACTGTATCAAAACATTCAGTGTGTAAGGCTGATCGTTACAACCAACAATTTTGTATATGTATGCGCTAAATAAAGCGCTTTATGTGTCAAAAATGTATTGCTTCAAAGTGGAAACTCGCCATATAAAATTCATGCCTTCCGTAAGCACAATGGTAAGCGAAACGTTTATGTTTCTCCCTTACAAACCTGCTTCGTTGGAAGCTCCATTTTTTATTGGGTAGTTTAATTTTCATAATTTTTAATTTTTTTTGGGTGAAATTATATAAAAAGTTTTGTCAGCTAACTAATTTAAACATTAAAGCTTGATATCAAATAAGAATAATTTCAAATCAGGCTCAAGTGTTAGAAAATTATTTGATAAATATCCGAGGTTGAGAGTATTCCCAACAAAAGCGGTAACTTTATAATCAATTTCCCAAATATTTTCGAAGAAACGCTTTATTTAAAATTTAAATATTATAAAGTTTCGACCATCTTATATTTTTATTTCTATTTATTTTTAGCTTATTGTAAATTATTTTCTAAAAAAGAAGTATTATTGTTTTTATATATTAAACAGTTGTCCGATTTTGCAAACAACGGGAAACTAAATGGCCGATCAGTTAAGGTTCAGTAAAAAGTTGAACGTTTAATTGTTGTCTACGGTAACCTTTCACAGTATTTAACTTAAGAAAGTCATTATATTTTGGAAAACCGTTATCAGTTTCATCAATTAATTTTCCTATATTTTTTTATTATTTTAGGTGTATTTATATAAATATTTTTATCAGCTGACTAATTTAAGTACTTTTGTTTATCGTTATTACTTTTCTTAAAGTAGGGTATCAAAAAGTTGATTAGAATAAATTTGAATTTCTGTGCTTGGTTCTAATTCTTGCCTGTGATTTTTTTTTTTAAAGAGAAGTCCGCTTTAAGCCCCAGGATACTTTTTTATTATTGTGAATTTTATTTGAAGTTTTTTTTTTTTGTTGTTAAGTGTGTCAAAATATCGTTTATATTTCATTTTCATATATTTTGATTGTTCATGATCTTTTTCAATTTGGCATTGTGAAAAAATTATAGTATTTTTGATGTTTTTTTTGTGTTTTGAAAAGACTGTATTCCTTTAGTTTTATTAAATATTATTGTCTGTGAGTGCAATATGAAGTGGTTGAAAGTACAGAAATCAAATCAAATAATCCAACCATTTAAAGTTGAGAAGCTGTCATAGCCGGTGGGCCAATAACAAAAAGTAACCAACCAGCCAGACAGTCACACAAACAGTCAACTCCGAGACAGACAACCAGCCAAAAATCAAAATTATGAAAACAATCTTGTGGTTTATTTGGTGGGGGTGTTTTTGTTTAATTTTGTTCATTTGTTTTCAATTCGTTACTTTTGATTATTTTAATTCTATTATTATTATTATTATTACTATTATTTGTAATTTATTTTTTTTTTCTATTTTACATTTTCATGCCCCTCGACCATACATCTACATACATAATTGTTATTTATTGTTGTTGGTAAATATTATTATTTACTCGGTTTTTTTTTTGTTTCTATTTTCAGTAACTCATTTTTGTACTTTATAATTTTATACAATTTAACAATTGTTTAAGCTTCTCATAAATTAATTAAATGCTGCTGTATGTCGTTTATATATATATCTTTTTGTTGTTTTTGTTTCTCTAGATTATAATTTTTAGTTTTGTCTTCATATTAGACTTATTTGAAAATTAACGGTTTGATTCGACTTCAGTTGGTTGTTGTGGGTGTTGCCAATAAAATTTTGTAATATGTCTTGAAGAGGATTTATGGTGATGCCGTTGTTTTAGTTTATTCTTAGAAAACCAATTAGATTTATGTTAAAATTGTCTTAATAGACAAAAGTGTATGCTAAACTATTGTAGAGGGCATTTGTCTATAGAGAATCGACATCAACTGAAATTATGTTTAAGATTTTTGTTTTAAGCAAATTGCCTGGCTACCTGCTGAGACTGAGATTTTAAATTCTGATTAGATTTTTAATAAATATTACAATTAACATTACAAGTCTTGTAAGAAAGTTTTGTAATGAAAAGAATATAAAACTAAAAAAGGACGATAATTGGTTGGAACATTTAGTAAAACCCGGGAAATAATCAGCCAACCAAATGTTTATTTCATTGAATTAATACTTTTTAGACAAATACAAATACAAATACATTTATTAAAATATTGTAACTTTTTCTCAAATTACACAGCATTTTATAATTAAATTTGACAAATCTTTATTTTAATTAACGTAATTTATTATTAATAAAACTTACCTCCTTATTCAGAAAAAATATTTCAGTTTTATTAAAGGTTAATTAAACAAATTTTCGTATAAAATTCATCTTATAACCCTGTTATAAGCATGGAATATTGTTTATGAATAAGACCTTTAGTTTGTCGTGCTTAATTCCCAATTGTTATTCTTGATAAAAACCCTGAAATTTATGGTTGGAGTATAAGCAGTAGCCCGTTTCTCTATTTCTCACATCGTAAAATTTTTCGCATGAAACGTGTGAATTGCAACAAAAATAGTGTGAAATGTAACAAAAAATGGTTTTTCTCACACAAGTGTTTCTGTATCTTTTTTTTGCGAGAATTATCTGTCATTTCAATAATTCCAGCAATTATTGGAAGGATGCGAGAAAAAGTGTTTCTATAACAATATTTTGCGAAAAGTTTCTTTCAAGAACTGTCAAAATAAGTCACATTTGAAATTGGTGGCGAGAAAAACAAAATGTACATATTTTGAATTTAAAATATGTTTTTATACTATTTTTTTAAAATAAATAAAAAAATAGAAGGAATATAAATGATGAATGCATAATTTATATGATGAAAATAAACAAAAAACAATTGTTATATTTTGTTATTTTAAATTTTTTTTAGCCTTTTCTTGTTTTGGTTTTAATCAGTGCTGCCAGATAAATTTGTGTCAAAATCGTCAATTTCCTGAGAAAAAAATAAAAAAGATCGTATTTTTTGTTTTAAAAATCGTGCAATTTAAAATCAATTTTAAACAAATTTGTTTCGACTTTTATTAAAAATAATCAAACAAAAACATAGTTAAAGTTCATGGGTATTCAATAATTTCATTAAATTTATATTTATTTTGTTAAGCTGGAGGATTATTTTTTAAAAAATTATTTATTTTCTTATAAACATTTTTTTTATTTTTCGAATTTATTCTATGAGTTAAATTTCAGTTATGTGTTTTGTAAAGCTTTTTTGTAATAGTTCTATTCCTTTAATTTTTCAGAAATGACTTTATACACTACAGTGATGGAAAATTCAGTACTATGGTACTACTTTCAGTACTTTTTTCTTACAAAAATACCACGGTACCCCCAAGTCCGTTTTAGTACTCTTTTCTTGTTATGCTTTTTAAAATTTTTTATGCCGGTACAATAACCTCAATTCCGACTCCACGACCTATTGACAACATTGCCTACACAAAATTTATTCTTATCAAAAGTATATATGAGGGGTATAGATGCAAAGTCCACTTTTTTCACAAACGTAACTAATAATACCTCTTAGTTGTATTTATTGAATGCTTCCAATTAGTGAATATTACATTACCAGAAACACTTTTATCCCATAAAAAAGTATGTTCAAAAATTAAGAATTGATCACAGTTTGTTAAGGTCTTTTTCTCTCAACTATTTTCGAAAATGCAGGCTATTTTTTCCTTATTGCAAAACAATAAAAATATAACAAATTTTTTTTTTATATGAAGCAGTTTGTTTTATTTTTCATTTTAAAACTTTGTCTTTAGTCGTAATTATGGAGCTAAGTTGTTATGAAGTTCCTCCAAATCAATCAAGAAAAAACTAAGCCTTTGTTAAGTTTAAGAATTTTATAACTACTGATTTTTTTAAGTACTTGTCCATGCTAAAAAAGCAGCAATTTCCATTTGATTAGATCAAACACAGCAATGTCCAATTTTATTATTATAATTGCCAGCAAACTGCTATATCGATTTGGTTGAAACTTGCGTCATATCTCCATCATATTCTTATTTACTGAATGGCAGATATACAATAAATAAATATGAATATACTTTGACCCAGCGGTAACTAGAATGAGTAAAGAGGCCTAATGGAAGGCCTTATTTAGCAGTCACAAGCAGTCAGAAGCCCTTCTCGCCGCATTCCATACTTATTTATTTTTTACAAAGGTTGTCATTGGGCGCAAGGCCTTCCACACTTCCTTTAAAAGCATCGTCGATCCCTTCCCAAAGAAGGGAGTAAGGAAGGTCACTAAAAAAAAAGTAAATAAAACTGAACACCTTCCTTTCTCCCTTCTCAAAGAAGGGAGTAGCGAATGTGTACTGAATATTTCAGAAGGTCTTTAAAAAGAAGTTTATACCTTCTAGAAGGCATACTTCTGAAGGCAGGATATCATGCGAAGCGAATCTTTTAGAAAGGAGTATAAAAGCCTTCAAAAAGGCCTGCCACTTGCGGTCCTTTCAATATTTACAGCTGGAGAGCTAGAGGTTTTTACTATTTATTACGAAAACTATAAATGTGGACTTTGCAGTCTTTGAATCTATACCCCTCATATGCTTGTTGGTATATTTTAATGTCAGATATTCTCGTCAGAATTTTGCTGTTGAAATTTTGCCAGCTCGGTTCATAAATGGCTGAGATAGGAGCAAAAAAATTATGTATTTTACTTTTTTATGTTTAAGTTTTTTTCCAAAAAAAAAAAAAAAAAATATGTTTGAAAAAATTACCAAAATGTTGAAAAAAGTACTCTTATGCTTGGTGGTCAGTACCATCTAAGTTTTTAAATTTTCCATCACTGATACACTACCAGACTATTATATTGTATTTTCTTTTTACAATAAGGGTCTTCATGATATTGCTTAAAATTACCATTTGTGCAAATGGGTAAACTTGCGAAACTCGTTTCATGAAGATCCTTTTTAATTTTTGTGTATTTTTAAACAATTAATGTCATTTCAATCAGAAACGTCAATAAAAAATATATTAAAAAAAAATAATTAAAAATATAATAAAAAACTTGAAATTTGTAAATTATAAATGAAATTTGTTTTTAAACATGCATAAAGAAAGCCAAAAGACTAATATGCTTATATTATTACAAGAATTTATTGTTTGTGATTTATTTACACTTGAAGTTTTCATTGAAAACGGCGGTAAGCATTAAAAAAATTTGTCTGTATAAATGCACAATTGAACAGCGCAAGTTTACGAGTCAAAATTGTTTAAGCAGTTTGTGTAAATGAATTCTCATACAATTTTTGACAGTTCATTTACGAGGGTGTAAGAATGCACAGTTTGCACAGTTTACGAGACTTATAAACAATATCATGAGGACCCTTAATGTTTATAATAATATAAAGTAACCTTCACAAGGAAATAATTCCCAATTTCTAATTATTTATTTTCTTTAATCCGATAAAAATTTAAAAATCAGCTTTGATAACAGTATTATAAATATTCTGGGTTTTTATGGAATTGATAGTGCCAACGTTGTTTTATATTTATATCGTATGTAGTCCGAAATAGTATATTATTGAAATTTAACTATATCGGTTTACAAATGGCTGAGATATAAATCTTTAATTTACCCATTCCTATAATTTTTCTTTTTTTTTACCTGAAAAAGACTAAGTAGAATACCTGGTAGTTAAAATTAAAAAAATCGGTTCATAAATAAATGGGTTTATAACAAAATAATATGTTAAGTAATCAGAAACACATAAAAGCACTACATACAATTCTACTGAAAAACTAATGAATTTTACAAGGGTTGTGCCAAAATTAACAAATTCAAAAGTTAGTCATTTTTTTTATCTAAATACATCCAGAAAAAAGTAGTTATCGAAGTTCTTATGGAAGAAAGCTACTAAATAACGAGTGAAAGAAGCTATCCATTTTGAAAAAGTGTTTACTGGCAGACAAACAAATTTCTTTCTTGCCGGAATAATTGTTTTAGCACAAAAGTGTACATATAAGATAAGAATATCAAATATCGATATAAGAAGTATTAAATGTTCAAAATAAGCCAAGTCGGTCCATTACTTTCCCTCGAAATTTTGCTTTTACCGATACATTTTTTAGGAAAGAGACAAACAATTTCGAGGACAATTTTCACAAAAGGGATAAATATAAAAATTTAACCCTTGTTTCAAAATATATCTTTTTTTCTAATAAACAAACATATAAAAATATTTACAATTATCTTATTTCGAAGACTAAGGGGCTTATAGTGCAACACGCAACGCCAACAATTTAATTAAAAGCAAAAACAAAATCAAAAATATTTTTTAAATTTGTTGTTGCTTTCTACAGACATTCATATTATTTTTTTTTTCAATTTTCAACGCCACAAAATAGAAGTGTTTGAAATTTAAGAATTCAAGATGAATTTCTATAGAAAGTAACAACAAAATTATAAAATATTTTTGATTTTTTTTTTGCTTTCGTCACTTTTTTAGAAAAAATCATCAAAACGTCACTTTATTAATATCGGAACAAAAAATCGTCAAGATGACGATAACTCGTCAAATCTGGCAGCCCTGTTTTTATTATATTTATTTCTTTTGTTGACGTTTCGCTTTTATTTGACACTTAATTACTGGAAATATTCCAGTATAAACAAAATTTGTTGTCTGTTTTCGCATTCAAATACAGAAACACTTTTATCTCATAAATCGAGAAACGATGGAATTTTTTGTTTCATACTTCATGTAAGAAATTTTACGATGCGAGAAATACAGAAACGAGCTACAGATTTCTATGCGCATTTCACTGGTTGCTTAAGCCCTTAATCCTGTTCTGTTAATTTTATTAAATTTTGCCAACTTTTTGTTTATGAGAAACCTTAAAACAAAAAGCGGTAAATCGCTGAATTTTCCCATAAACCGCTGATTCAGCAGCACTTTTAATATTTCTAGCTTGAAATGCTAATTTTAAGTTGAACAATTTCACATTGTTTTTGACATAACTTCATTTTTTATCGATAACTTTAGTAAAATATTTGACAGCTTGCCATTTATCTTAATACAGCTGAACCCTTCGCACTTGGTAAATTTTTCTATTACTTTATATTTGCACTGTTCACCAAAACATGAACAATGCATTAAAAATGTAGTGTCATAGGGGCTCTAGGCCAGATCATCAGAAAACGTTCTAACAAAAAATTTAGAAAAGCCAAAATTACTTTGATAATAATTTACTATATTTAAATTTACTATTCAATATTTTCAAAATCATAACTATTTTCCCTACCAAAAAAATGTCATAATGATTAGCTAGACTTGCACTGGATTTTTATAGCAACCCAGGTTCACACTATGAAGGGTTTCTTTCAGAAAGTGTGAGTTTATTGGTGAGAGGGTAGAGAATAACAGCAAGTTTTCTTCCTCTCCCATCAATAAGCTCAGACTTTCTGAAAGAAAATTTTCATAGTGTGAATCCTGACTTAGCACGAATTTTAATTTGTAGAAGGCAAAATGTTTTAAAACTGATGCCTTTCTGTACCTTTCACCAAGAAAAAGTGACGCCTTTTACTCTAAAAACAATGTTTACGAAATTCTAATTTTGCGTTTTATTTTCGTTTTCTTTTTTTTAAATTTAAAATTTTTTCTTAACAACATTTTATTTAAATCAATTAAGTTGAATAAAAAAAGTTTTGTTAATATGACAAAAGTTTGCGAGGATATTATTGTATATTATCAAAGTATGAGTTAACTTGATTGGGTTTAAGTGTTGATTAAATAAATTACACCTTTTTTGAAGCTTTAGCGATTAAGTAAATAAAAAAAGAAATGTGGTGTATAACTTAAATATACGGGATTATTAAGCAAATGTTAAGGACACCATACACTTATCAAGATTACTCATCAAGCGTTATGGCAGTATTATTGAAAAGTCGTGTGACACCGAAAACGCGTGATGGAAAATCGAACCAATTAAAATTACAAGTCGAATTAACCGACACGAGTGATAGTGTATGGTGCCCTTTAAGCGTTTATTGTAAAACAACTGCTTAATATATTGTTATTTAAAATATCTTTTCGGCAAAATATAGATTCCGGGCAGAAAAGCTGCAAATTTTTTAAGGTCACGGAATAAAACAAATGTTAGTTGGACGAAGCAATCACTTACTCAATAGTATTAAGCAGCTCTTGCAACATATAGCTAGTGTTGTCATGATGGAATATTACGGTTATATGTTTGGTAGCACATTCGCTTCAAACAACTCAATTGTGGTCGGTGCAGGTCCCCTGTGATCATCTGACTCGATACGGTAGCTCATTATATATGGTTCAAATACAGAGCTTTATTTTGGTGCCATGGATATTCGACTTTGGCGTTAATTTAGCTGACTGGCCGGTCTTCATAAAGAAATTATTGCGCTTATGGCTGTTATAGTCGATCAGTTCTCTATCGGAAGCAACGAAGATGATGAAAAAATTACTGCATTTTATGGCATTCAACCAGCATTTTCTCCATGTAAAATCATTTTCCATCGCCTCTTACCATTACTTCGTGTGGTATGCAATTTTTTGTTTTTGGCTTGCAATGACCGACAACCAATATATGATATTCGAACTTTTCTGACTTAAATTATCGTCACCTTCTGTATCCTGTATCCACCTTATAACAGCAAAAACGATCTTTCGGAAGTTGAATCGATTGTTGGGACAAAATTAGACTTTTTTAAAGCAAAAAAACTTTGCTGTTTACACTATTTTATTAAATGAACCTCTAAAATATCAAACAATTTTTTTAAGACACAAATTAGGATGATAATTTCCCTGACTTTTTCCGTTTCCAGGAGCGAAATAAGATCTGACATACCTGTTTTACTATATCTGTGTCATTTTAACAAAACATCTTAAGTCGAGATAAGATAGCAAAATAGTTTTTTAAAAAAAAACTCGGTGAACAATAAAATAAACCAAAATTAAAGACAAATTTCGTTTATAATACAAAATTTTGCAAACGTAAACCAAAATGTTTTTTGAATGAAAATTCGTATAATTAAGAAAAATTTGTTCAACTTTTAAATTTGACTTAAGATGTTTTGTCAAAATGCCACATATGCATATAAAACACTTGTTAAAAATTAAAAATTTATTTCCTTCTCTCAAAGCAGTTTAAATATTTTTTCAATTTTTTTTTCCAAAATTTTAACTTTTCCTATATCAACCCTTCTTACGATTTTCGTTTTCCAAAATTTGCTCTTATTATTATAAAAATAAATTTTAATGCAAATTACTTAAATTTCCCATTAATGAAACTTCCTTTGAAACTTAAGCTTAACGAAAACAACACAAAAATTTTTACAATTTTGTTCATTAAATAAATATTCATCACTTAAAAGTTGTTAAGCCATAAAAATGTTACACATTTTATGTGTACAAAAAAAAAAAACGAGTACACGTACATTCATCCATATGTTCTTCTGATTACTTGCTCTCAATACTTATTACAAAAATCAGCAGAAGAAAAAAATACTATAAAAATATAAATAAATTTCTTTAACATTCCAATAAACAACTGGACAAAACATCTCCCTTGAACTTCTCTTCATGTTTCATACTTTGTTGTTTGTACCAGCACTGATGCCATTTCAAGGAGCCGATAACAAATGTCCTACAAACCCATAACATAACTTAAACATTCACTTTTAATGTCATTTCTTGGCTACACCATCCCATACGTTTCCAAACACACAAACACACCAATATTCCGCACATGATGACAAACTGGTATCTGTTGAACGTTGCCACGAAGACGGAGAGTGAGGCGAACGAAATTAAAACAAATTAACTGATGATCAGTGTCAATTGGTATGCAAAAAACACGTAAATTCAAATCATACCAAAGATAAAGAGCAGAGAGAAAGAGAAAAAATATCGAAAAAATTTTAAGAAAAATATTTACAAATTTTAATGAAAATTTCAGAGATGCCAGCTGGTTTAATGTTTATGTGATTTTTCAAAGCGTTAATTTTTTTGCAAGCCTTTTTTTTTTATCAAATAATTATTTCTTTCTCAACAACTTGTCGGCCTTTTGGGATTATTTAGTCATTATTTATTCGAAAAGAAATATCGAAAATTTTTAAGAAAAATATTCACAAATTTTAATGAAAATTTCAGAGATGCCAGTTGGTAAATAGTTTATGTGATTTTTGTGAAGAAATATCGAAAACTTTTAAGGAAAATGTTCACAAATTTTAATGAAAATTTCAGAAATGCCAGCTACCTGGTTAATAGTTTATGTGATTTTTCAGAGCATTAATTTTTTGCAGTTTTTTTACCAAATAATAATTTTGTTTCTCAAAAGCTTGTAGGGTTTTTGGGATTATTTAAGGAGAATTTAGGTAGCTGGATGGTTAATGAAGTCAATATTTATTCGTGAACCATAGATTCTATAGATCAGGAATAAAAGAACAACACACTTAAATACAGAACTGTTCTGTATAATACAGAACGGATGGTCGCACTAATTATAGCTAACTAAGTGGACTTAACAGGTTTCCCGCACTCTGGATAAATGCTGAAGATTGCAGAATATCTCAACATACACATAAATCAGAGTATTTAACAGCAACGTGATATCCATGCTTCTCTATGGTTTTAAGACGTGTAACATATTGAGTCGCGAGTGAAATGATCAGTAGGCAGCATCTGTAAATCGGTGCCTCAGATGCATGTTCAGAACATTTTGTCCAACCACGATTTCAAATCAAGATCTGTGGAGCTAATCAAGTTTGTGCGGATGTTAGCATACGTTCCCGAAAATTTGATTGCAGAAAATAAAACCACATTAGACGTGGAATTCCACACCCAAGGTTCCAGGAGCCCAGGCAGGCCTGCCAACACGTAGAGAAGCCAGACTGAGAGCGAACAGCAAGAACATGGTATATTCTGGAACAAGATGAAACAAATGGCAGTTAACAAAAACAATGAAAAGCATTAACGGTGTTACCATATGTTCCACCAGGAACTGATAGACCTTCAGTCACCTAAAATGCAAAAGACCCTATCTAACATTTTGGACACTTTACAGGACATGCAAAAAACTAAACTAAAATGTTTGTAATAATTTTTCTTCTATTTTTCATGTAAAATATACCAGACAATTGAAAATGTTGCGTGTAATACAAACTGCTAGTTAGGTCTTTTACAGCCGTATTCATAATGAAAATTTTGCATAGAATTAGCAAAAAGTTTATTCATAATACACTAACCAACCTCTGGCTAACGTTTTGCTAAACTCTTGTTTACGAGCTGTCAACTTGTGAAAAACAGCCGTTTAATGTCAAACAATTTTGTTGGTTTTTTTCATTAACTGTTTTCTTTTTTAATTTACTGTCTTTTACTTAATTTATTTTAATTTTAAAATTTTTATATGTGAACGGAAAAACAAAAAAAGGAAAACATGACAAATTCAGCGATGATTAATGCAAAACGTGTTGTAGTTTTGAGTAGTACAATGTGGCATCATAAAAATTCAGAGTTGATTTATTAAAAGTTGGCAGATGGAGAAAAGTTCGTTATGAATTAACTATGTGCCAATAAGCTGCTAAGCTAAATCGGCATTCTAGTTAGCAGTTCGTTGTATGTAGTGTACAATCTGTGGCTTACTTTTTATTTTGAATACGGCTGTTAGTGTTTATCGAATAATTTTTTTTAGAGGGGACCATTTGTTTTTTGTCAATAAAATCGCTTATGTTGGTTAAAAAAATTCCAAAATTTGTTGTGGATATTTGTGTTGATGCAATACATCAGATTTAATGAAAAAGTCAAGTTTTAATTTTTTGTTAGTTAGGGCCTTTTGCGTTTTAGGTGACGATATATATGTCTACTAAGTATAATCGGTTAAGTTTTCTAAAAAATACTGATTTTACATATATTTTAATCAACAAATTTCTCAATTCATATAAGATACTAGCGGGCCCGTTGCCTGCTTCGCACGGCAAAACAAAATAAGAAAAGAAACACACTTGTTTTTAATAAAGTTGGTTTTCCTGCGGCAAAAACACACTCACTTCACATACGCACCGCACACACATGCGTTATCGGATTTCAACCAAACTTCATATAAACTATACATGGGCCACTGCCTACGTAGTGTATAAGTTTGATTGAAATCGCACGACGCGTTTATGAGTAGTTCGGCGACGTTCATATACGGACTTATGTTTATATATATAAAAGATTTCCGCACAAGCTTAAAGATAAGAGCACAAAATCATTTCAATTCATTGAATTTTTTCATTCATTCACTGCTGTACAGGCATATGTCATAAAGTTTTTTCAACACATGAGTATTGATGTAAGAGAGCGCAAACCATTGTGTGCACACAATGACTTGAATGAGTTGAACAATTTTTTGTTTTCT
Organism: Pollenia angustigena; assembly: GCA_930367215.1. Taxonomy (NCBI): domain Eukaryota; kingdom Metazoa; phylum Arthropoda; class Insecta; order Diptera; family Polleniidae; genus Pollenia; species Pollenia angustigena. The sequence continues at coordinate 176,765,741 of OV884057.1, read as the reverse complement.
ATTTTGTGTTTTTATATTTTGTTTGTGAAGTGGTCTCATCATCATGAATTTGCTGCATCTGCTTTAAACTTTCGGTGAACTCGGAGTCGTTCTGATGTGTTAAACTGATTGTCGAAGGAACGGTCTCTAATCTGTATTGCTGGTTGTAATGTTAGCAAAATCGTTTATTTTAAGCAGGTGGCAGCACCAATAAAATCTTAAAACTAAAACGAAAGGAAACGATGTGTTATTTACTTGCACTGTCTCTTTCATGAACAAACACATACAAGCATTGAGGCAAGCATAGTGGAATTAAACTTACAGGTTGTATGAATTTATAGGTCCGTCTGTCCGTCTGTCCGTCTGTCTGCTTTTCTGTTTATATGGTAAATATCATCACAGCCATGGATGGCAATTTTTTCTGATATCGATGAATTTTAACGATATTTGCAATTAATAACTGTCAAAGTTTATTTTCAATTTAAGGCATTTTTTTGCGCAAAGTTTAATAAATTAAATATACTTACATTTAAAGGAAGTTTATGATGCCACATATAGATGTCTGTATTTAATATAAAAGCGGATCAGAAATAAAAAAAAAACTAAAATAAGAATAAAATGTTTCTAGGTCAATTCAGATGAAAATCTAATGGTCTTCAAATTGGTTGCTTTTCAATTGAAAAGTTGGTTTAATAACTTTATTTTATTGAAAACGCTAATGAAAACATTAAATTCAATATTATATTCTATAGTTACCAGTAGACAGTTACATTACCATCCTCATCCCCATCATCATCATCGCCATCTATTCATCTCTTGAATGTAACCCATCATTAGTTGGTTTCTTATTTTAAGTTTTGTTTTTTCTTTGCGAAACAATTGTTAGATTTTTATATTTTATACGATTATTGTACGTACATTTAAACCAATAGTTATTGATTTGAACTTTGACATCCTCACAATTTCAGGCTGTTACAGTAAATAAAAAATTCAAAACTTTGCAAAATATATAGTTTTGCTTGAAAAATCTATAAAGTAAAATCAGCGCAAAACCCCCGCTCAAATAGAAGAAACGAATGGTTGCCGTTGGTTTCTTGATAATAATGATGATGCTGATGTCGATGATGCTGTAATAATGGCTTTGACCATTAAAAATTATAATGTCTAAAGTAAAGAAAATAGACAAAAAATCAAAGCAGTTGAAAATATTTTATTATGAATATTTTGAGATGATTTAACAAGATATTGTGTTAAAAACTAAAAACTTGAATTTGAATATTTTTTATTTCTTTTTTGTTTTTGTTTTTAAAGTGTTACAAGGCACATTTAAATTTTGTATTGTTTTAAATAGTTTTTAAATAAATTTTCCTTAAGCGCAACACGTGCTGGACAATAAAAATAATCGTTTACATATAATTGGGTTTTTTGTATTTTCGTCATTTAAAGGATTAAGAATTTTAAGACATATTATTGCAATTAACTTTTAGTAAAAACATGTTCCAACTGAATGTACGTAACCTTCACAAAATGCACCATACCGGTCTCTGACCTTTCTACCTAACCTCCACTTCCCATTGCACTTTCTGTTCAGAACACAGAAAGAAAAACACTCAGAGTATTAATCAAAACAAATTAAGTATTTTATACTAACTTTAAGTACGAGTCGTACCCAAAAATTCAAGTACGAGCAACACTTAAACATACTTAAAACAATCCTAAATGGGATAACATTCGAAAATCAATCCCTATATTTCTTTAAACCTAGTAAAACAGATTGAACTTTTCGTTGCTAGTGCCACTCTGAGAGTAAAATTACAAAGTGGGAATTTTAATTTTATTTAACTTACCAAAGTTTCTTGTAGACACCAAAACAACACCACACAAGTTGTTACAAAACAATTTGCTTGTTGTGTGTAGAAACAACAAAAACAACAGAACAATACGAAAACACATTATTTTCATGTTTAAAAAGTAAAATTGAGAACTCTTGCTTCTCATATAGTTAATGTTTCCAGTTATATATGTACATAAAGGTTTTAAAGTAAAAACCATATCGGGAATGATGCTGGTGTTTTATAATTGAGGTTCTGTAAGTTGTAAAACGGGTAAGTAAATAAATCAGAGTAAAATTCTCCTTCAAATTTAACTTTTGGTTTATTTAAAGTACGAATTCGAGAAGTATAGTACTTGAATCAAGCACATTTTGAGATTGGTTCAATCTTACTTTTACTTTAATCAATCTCATTTTCGAATTATTTCAACTACGAATTCGGGATTGAATATGGATAAGTTAAGTATTTCGCGATTGAAAATCCGTACTTGAATCGGTGGCATGTCATAACGTCCAGTGTCATAGTGTCCATGGACGTTATGACACTCCAAAAAGTGTCATAGTGTCCATGGACATTGTGACACTTTCAAAAGTGTCATTAGGTCCATAATTACTAAAGAAGTTAAATACAAAAAAATGATCTGCATACACGCATAGCAAAACATGTTTCATTATGGTCCCAACCAACAAAACTATTTTTAAAGAAACTAATTTAACCATAATATGGTTGTCGGTGACAATTTTTTGGTTAAATGAAACATAATATGGTAAAAAAATTTTTAAAGAAGGTTTTGGTGATTTTTCTCTGGGTGTATATATTAAATATATAACGAAAACACTTTTGGACGCAGGGATTTTCTCCTCTATGGTATAACAAATACCGGTTCGCTAACTAAAGCTCCTTTGCACAGCCGGCCTTTGGCCGGGCGCAAGGATTTTCTTCTCTATGGTATAACAAATACCGGCTTCGCTAACTAAAGCTTCTCTGCACAGCCGGCCTTCGGCCGTGCGCAAGGATTTGCTCCTCTATGGTATAACAAACACCGGCTTCGCTAACTAAAGCTTCTCTGCATAGTCGGCTTTCGTTCGGAAACAAGGCAGATTTTAGAAGCTTTACTTAGCGAAGCCGGTGTTTGTTATACCATAGAGGAGACAATCCTTGCGCCCCACACAGGGACAAATGGAGGATTTAGCGCGACAATATTATTTACTTCATATGGATTCAATAAATTTTAATAAAACTAAGTACGTTAAAGGTTTTAGGGTTGCTGATTACGAATCTGATGTCAGTTTTTAAAAATTCAAAATGGCGGATCCAATATGGCGGACAATTTTTAAAAAATTGATCGAATTCACTTAAAACTTATTACACGGGATTTTTTTTGGGTCGCTGATTACGAATCTGATGTTAGTTTTGAAAAATTCAAAATGGCGGATTCAATATGGCGGACAATTTTAAAAAAATTTATCGAATTCGCTTAAAACTTATTACACGGGATTTTTGATATCAGTTTTTAAAAATTAAAAATTCAAATTTCAAAACATAAGGCCTAATTAAAAACTTAAAACGAGAATATGTACTTATAAAAAACGGAATTAATAATTATATTTTTTAAAAGTTTTTATTTAAATTTGATCAACTGGTGATGATTGTTGGTTTCTTAGTACATCAAATAACTCCTTTCTCTTCATTTTCATCTTTTTTGAAGCACAGATCTCAGTACACCCAATGTAGTTACGGAATTCCCCTTTCTAATAAATTTTCGTAGCAGCTTAAGTATACATCAGTGGTGCGCAGAAGTATTTTGTGAGGAGACTGCACTGAATGAAAAACTTTGCTATTGCGGTTGTGTTAGTTACAATTTAGTAACGGAATTCCCCTTTTTATATATTTTCGTAGCAGTTTAAGTATACATCAATGATGCACACAAGTATTTTGTGAGCAGACTGCACAGAATGAATAATTAAGCGAATTAAAAAAAATGTCATACCTAAGAAAAATATGCTCTATTTATTGAAAGTGGAAACGGGTGGACCTCCACTTTACTTTTTTACACTTTATAGTAGTTGTTTTTTTTAACTTATAAGGAAAAGTCGTTGAACTGTTTGGAACTTTTAAACGAATTTGGAACGAATTAAAAAAATGTCATTTGCATGTGGGATTTTCAGAATTAGGTGTACTACCTAAGCAAAATATGCTCTATCTATTGAAGGGGGAAACGGGGGGATCTCCACTTGACTTTTTTACACTTATTAGTGGTTGTTTGTTTTAACTTGTAAGGAAACGTCGTGGAACTCTGTGGAACTTTTTTTATAGCTCTAGCTAAAGTAAATTTTTAAATATATTTCATAATAAAAACATTAAACTATATCTACACTACATAAAATTGTTATTTTAATAATAACTGCAAATTAAATTAAATATCTGATGCTTAAAATTTTTTATAAAAAACTTCAAACTGTAAATTTACAAACAATTGTCGAGTGTATAAACAATAAACGCTATAGATTCTGCTGACAGGAATAAGTGCGTGTAACAGATACTTATACTTTGCACGCACGTACAGACTAATGTGAAGCGTTAAAAAAAAAAAAAGTTATAGGTTGAGTGCGTACTGGTATATAGAACATATTAAGTGCAATAGTGGTTACATTTAACAAAATGAAAAATTCTATTTTTGTCGTCCTAATTTGGCTATTTGTCCTTGTGTGCGCCCGGCCGAAGGCCGGCTGTGCAGAGAAGCTTTAGTTAGCGAAACCGATATTTGTTATACCATAGAGAAGAAAATCCTTGCGCCCGGCCGAAGGCCGGCTATGTTCCCAAATTTGTTTACATTCTTGCTTGTAAGAATTTTTGGCATTGTACTTACTTATTTTGATATTTCAAAACAAATTTTACACATTTTAATATTTTTTATTATAAGTTAAGTTGTGGACATTATGACACTTTGCAAAGTGTCATAACGTCCCCGGACGCTATGACATTTCTTTGATGGACGTTATGACACTTTTGAAAGTGTCATAATGTCCATGGACACTATGACACTTTCAAAAGTGTCATAACGTCCATGCCCACTATGACACTGGACGTTATGACATGCCACCCTTGAATCAATCTTTCAGTATTTGATTCAAGAAAATCAGTACTCATCGTACTATTGATACCGCTTCGGATGGATCGATTTTTCTTTTGAGTGTTGCAAAAGTACCCAGAGAGATAGTGCAAATTGTGATACTACTAATAACGATTTTCGAGCTCTGTTGGATTTAGATGTTTTACCAACTTGAAAAACAAAAATATTTTTAACAATGTTTCGTTTAAATGTGCCACAATCCCATTTCTTACAATTGATAAACTGAAATTTATTGTTGATTAGATAAGCTATTCCTATGCCTAGCTATCCCATCAACAATAAATTTCAGTTTATCAATAGCATAAAATGGGAATTTAGCACATATAAACGAAACATTGTTAATAAATTTTCTGAATTCCAAGAAAAACTTTGATAACAAATTTTTGTTTTTTGGTCTAAAGTGACCACAATCAAAAATGAATTAGATCAGTTAATGTTTCCAGCTTAGTAGAGTAACCAAAGGAATATTTACCATTCCAGACTCTTTGTCCAATGTGGAGAGAAAATTTCAATGCCAAAATATTATAAAACAAGTAAGAAAGTATAGTCGGTCAAGCCCGACCATATGATACCCTACACTACAGTATTAAAAAACACATCATGCTTATATGTCCATATAAATATGGATTTATCTATGTTTATAAAACTCATTAAAATCGGGTTAAAAGTTTGTGAGGGGCAGAAATTGCCCCCTACCTCCCCTTGTGGTCCTATTTTTGAAAAACTATAGCTTATGTGTCCCTATAGATATGGATCTATCTATGTTTTAAATTGCATTAAAATCGGTTTGAGAGGCAGAAATTGGCCCTATCTCTACTCGTGGTCCTATTTTTTTAAAAATACATCCCTTTTGTGTCCATGAAGATATGGTTCTATGTAAGTTTTAAATTTCATTAAAATCGGTTTGATAGTTTCTGAGAGGAAGAAATTTCCCTCTATCTTCCCTCGTGGTCCTACGATTTGGTCCATTTTCAATAGGTTTGGTCCTTGTGTCAATAAGAACCTATGTCCCAAATTTTATCAAATTATCTCCAAAATTGCGACCTGTACTTTGCGCACAAGGTTACATGGACATCCAGCCAGCCAGACTGCCAGCCTGCCAGCCAGCCTGCCAGCCAGCCAGCCAGCCAGCCAGCCGGACGGACATCGTTAGTTCGACTCAGAAAGTGATTCTGAGTCGATCTGTATACTTTAAGGTGGGTCTAAAACCAATATTTTAAGGCGTTACACACATCAGCACAAATGCATAATACCCTCTCCACTATTGTGGTGTGGGTATAAATAAAGGTTCGAAATAGAATATACATTAGGGATATAACTTTTTGCAATTTTTGCAAATATCAACAATACCACGTCATATCCGTGTGGGGCATAAAAAAATATGGTGTCACTTTCGTGAAAAAAGTTTCCACACCGAAAGCGTTGAAGTTTTGTTTTTATTTATTTATTTTCATCATTAAATCAGTAACTCTTGTCTTAAATAATTTCGTTTTTGTTTAAATTCTTATATAATCTTCAACATTAAACCATTTTTCATATTTCTAATGCAAAATCAAATGGGTTTCAATTTCCAAAAATAAAATACACACATAATATGGAGTTTTAGGAATCGCTTACGGTGCGGAAACTTTTTTCACCGAATCAGCTTAAAAAACAGTTTTTTATTATCAGAACAAAATTCCCCACATGGTGCTGGAGTGGTGTTTTGCACTCAAAAAAAGTTATAACCCTAATATACATATGTGCCAACGGTTTCTAGCCTAACCGAAACAAAAGACTTTTTCTTTTATAAAAAAAACTATAAAAAATTATTTAGTACTGTTGGGGTTGAAAAAGTACGATTTAGTACGATATTGGTTTTCTCATTTATCAACCCTGGTTGTTGCGCAAAATGCTAAGCATACCCACGGAGAGCGCCAAAAGATTTTTTTTGTATAATAGTGAGTGCAGTTATAATTTAATTTTATTATAAAGAAAATAAAATTTTTAACTAAATTCCCGAAAATTTCCAATTCTTAGGAATATCATTAAAATTTGTTATTAGCGCATTTAATGGCCCTTTTATTTAATGTTCATTATATTGATATTTGAAACATCAAATATCAGCCACAAATTTCAAAATAAAACAAAATTTTAACATCGCAGGTTTCTGTTAAAGCATACGCTTTACAGGTTAATCAATAAAAGTCAATCAACATGCAATTTTTCCAAAAACATTTTTACACACACGACCATAAAAATAAAAGCATTCCTCCTACAAGAAATAAGTGGAAATTAAATTGAACTAAATATAGACACCTCAACAAAAATTGTCAAACATTTAATGATGAATTCTAATGAAAAACATGTGGCAGACAAAAACATGCAGCCACCTTGTAGAGCGTTGCATAAAAAATAATCACAAAATCAAGTGTAAAAATAAATGGGAAATATGTACAGGGTGGCCCAAAAGAATCATAGGGTTTTTTAAATGGTCTATATCTACATTTTCTTTTCTTCCGTTTTTTTTTTAAATCACAGCGAAAGTTACACACTTTTATGTGGCACATCATCCCAAAGGATTAATATTGGTCCATTAAGTAGGAAGCGCATTGACCATCGCGATGGATAAGTGAGTCATATTGGAAATTTGTTCAGGCCTGCTGTGAAATGCCACCCGAAAATGTGCTTTCAACCAGATGGAGCGACAGAACACACAGAAAGGCAAACAGAATAACTTCGTCGGACTTAAAAGCTTCCGATTTTTTCTTTTGGGGCATTTGTAAGAACGTGTGTGAACAAGCCACAGATCATAATCCAACTAAAAAATAGTACGGGGTGTCTGGTGGCAACTCTATATTTTTAAATACGATTATTTCAAAAAGTTATAAGCGGTGCGGAAGGAGGGTGTAAATTTAATTCGTTCGTGGGTGCAGAGATTCCGCGCCACTATTTTGGCTATGAATGTCCCACTACCAGGGCCCAATCGATCTTCAAGGACTCCCCAAAACATTGAACTGGTTGAAAGCAGTTTACGTGAAAATCCGCGACTTTCAATACGGAAAAGAGCAGCCTCACTGGGACTTCCAACAGCGATAATTCATGAAATTTTTAAAAATGATCTGAAGTTCCATCCTTTTAAAATGCAATGCGTTCAAGAACTGGAAGAAAGTGATTTTGATTTAAGCAAACATTTTTGTAAAACGATGTTGGAGCATTTTCGTACTGTAAATCCAATGTTTTTGGAGCGAAAAGGCTCATTTTCACTTAAACGGCTACGTCAATAAGCAAAACTGGTGTTACTGCTCTCCAAGAAGCCGCAACCCTCGGTTGAAACATCAAAAACCATTGCATTGCCGCAGGGTATCTGTTTGGTGTGCCTTATCCACCACGCATGAGATAATTGGACAATTTTTTTTCGAGAATTCTCGAAAAACAAGGCTCCGTTTCAAACTCGACGGAAGACATCTAGATGACGAACTCTTTAAAAAATCAAATCAAATTTCCATTCTATCGTTCAATGCCCTTGATAAAACTTTGTGTCAATTTCTACGGTTTTTATTTAGGTTTGAATATATAAATCTGCTACCAGGCACCCTGTATTTAAGTACGAACTCGAGCGATACCTCGGAAAAAAGTGGTGAAAAATGTTTTAAAGAAAGCGAACGATATATTCTCTGAGAAATATGTTGCATTACTTGTTCTACAATTTTTGTTTTCTTTTGTTCACAAAATAAAACTGTGGGGAAATTGTTCAAAACCTTTAATGAATATGTTGCATGAAAAACACGTAAATAATAATAATAAACCATAATAGTGTGCAAAAACCGCCACAATTGTTTGAAAATCGTTGTAAATGTAACACTTCGAGAGATTATATGCAACATTTAAAAATGTTACGTGAGAAAAGAAATCGTCATAAGAATTCATTAAAAAAATGTAATAAAAACCGACTGTTTCGTTTCTTTTGAGCCACCCTGTATTTCCAAACAAAAAAGGTAATTAATATTTCACTATTTATAGATTAACTATTAGAAATTTTTATCATTAAAAAGCGATGTAGAAAATTCTGAAAAGTAATTGTTTGAAAAGGGCTGTGCCATAATTATAAGGTAAGATCTTAATTTTGTTTTGTGGGGAAGTTAAATATTTTTAAGGAAAAATCCAAAGAGAACGCCTTCCATAGAACAAATACTTCAATCCACCTTCGCACTACAAATCTATCTTCCATCTTAAGAAATTGAATTGCATTTGAAGTATTTCAATGACAACATTAACACTTGTCTGTCATTTAAAATTGTTGCATTGTACAACTAAAACAATAATGAATAACATGTATGTTTAACACTTTTTTACATGTTTATTTTCATGTTTTACTTGGAATTTTTTTTCCTTCAAACAAAATATTGCTTTAATTTCTACTAAACTACCCTTTAGGGAACTCACTCTCCCTTTTTAAATAAAGTACCTTAAAAGTGTATATCTGTACATGGAAAACTGTGTGGCATTTAAAATCCAACACCTACTAATTGGCTGTTATATCCCCTTGTCATATGGCTGCATGTAGATGTAAATCATCATCTCGCTAAGATTTGTGTTCCCATCTTTTAAAGCTTTTTCTATGACTCGTGTTATGAATGTGTTTTGAATTTATTAGACCAAGAGATTTTATTTGCTACTGCGATCATTTTTAAACAAAAGACAACTGTTTCTTTACCAGACAATGTAAATGGGTATTAGTTTGTCTCCCCCTTTTTTTGTTTCACTCCATTCTCGAAAATCATTACGTTTTCTTTACTTGATTTTTGTCATTTAATATATGTTGCATGTATTAGTTAGCTGCAGTTGTAGTTAAATTTTCTTTGGCTCAGCCGCTTGCAGCTGTGTTATATAAAATTTGTAATTAACCGTGTTAAGTGTATTTAGATTTAATGCTTCTTTTTATTTGTTTTAGAAGGGGAAAATCAGCCACTGTTTTAGAGATTTGGAGTAGAAAACTTTCAAACAACATTTTAAGGTGATTAATTTGAAAACTTAATCGTTTGGGATTGTCTCTAAAAGTTCTAAACTAAAGTCGGAAATTATATATTTCATAAATGATTGATACGCACATTGAATGGCATGGCATGGTAGCTAAAATGCAACCATATATTTTAAATTATGATAAGTTGAATATAATAAATGACCTAATTTGGAAAGCTTGTTTTTTATTTAAATTTATATTTTTTTAAATAAACAACATGCTAGAATTTTTCCAATACTTTTTTTTTATACACGAATACTTAAATTTATGCTTAAAACCAAAATTGGCAACCGACTAATAATACCGATAACGCTAAATAACGCTTAAAAATAAATACCGGTATTGAATCCGAAACAAAAATAGCAATTACTTAAATAACGGTTTTGATATCGATACCGAACTAACAAATACTTTAATATCAAAATTATGGTCGGATGCCAACCTTGCTTAAAACTGAAAGCCATTCGTAATAATAAATTTGCATTTAATTGATTTGCTAATGGATTTTTGATGTTAACATCGGTATCCAGACGCTCTTCAAACATTCTTAAATTACTCAAAGTTTTTTGAATAAAATTCTAAAGCGTCTAGCCAGTAGTGCTGGGTTACTATCGATATTTATCGATAGTTCAGATTTCACTATCGAGGTTGCGCAAATGGAGTTTTCATAAAAAAACGGAGTTTTCGGCCATTTATTTAACTTTACTCATAACTTGGTTAATACCACGAGTTTCTTCACTTTTGAGGAAACGGTTTTAAAGAAAAGTATCCAAGCTTTATTCCTGTGTGAAAAAATTATAAGTTTTGGTGATGAGTGTACTCATTTAGATACCCTTAATTACAATTTTTCGTAATTTTTTAACAAATTCTGTAAATAACGGCTTATTACTTTTTAAATTTATATGAAAGATATTAAAACTAGGGACGCGATTTTGCAAACCGATAAGTTCTAAACAATTAAGAAAAACAAAAATGGAATTTTGTCCTACAGTTTCCGAGTTACACTATTTTTATAGTTTGTACCTTAAAAATGGTGATACTTTTTTCGTTATAATTATTGTATATTTCCATAAATTCTTATAGTTAGGTTTTAACTGTCATTAACTTCTGACATTTATTGATCTGAATCGTTACACGCTGTCATTTTCACTTTCTATTTTATGTGTGCTCCAGGGGCTATCAATCGGGCTCGCTGAATGATGAAAATTATCTATTCTTTGAAAATATGCATTTTCCGAAACCAGTTGCAATCTTATATAGACAAATCAACAGTTGATGCCTTGCGTGAATTAAGTTCATTTATTTTAAGAATATGTATCAAATATTGGTACCGTATCAAGGGCCAGTGCCCTTGATACGCTCCTCTCAATCTCAATCAGATCTGAGCCTATTAAAGGAATTGGATAGTTATAAAATTATTAATAAAGCCGTTGAAAAAGCCTCGCTTAACACTATTCTAGGTCATCAGTGGTACTTAACTCCGAAATTGGCTGCCTAAGCGTTTTTTGATGAAAGTATCGACACCAAAACTTTGCACTTAATGACAAAAAAAACTTGCTATAAAACGAACTACTATAACCGATCATATACCTGATATTTTTCTTGGTGATGAACGTATTGAAAGGGTAAATACAGCAAAAAATTTAGGTATTATTTTTAATAAGAACCTGACATGGTGCAATACTTCTTGCCAAAACCTATTTATTGCCAATTCTGATGTATGGATGCGAATTATTTGCCAAATGTGATGCGGCAAGTACAAGAAAATTAAACTCAGTCCTTAAAAGCATTGTACGATACGTATATGGCGTGAAAAGGTTTAATTCTGTTTCTCCTTTTACGGTAAAATTATATGGTATTCAGTTTGATGACCTTCTCAAAACAAGAGTACTAATATTTATGCACAAAATCGTGTTTACTCAACAACCACAACATCTGTATAACCGCTTAACCATATCTAGGTCTAATAGAGGAAAAAGAATTTTATTGTTTAGACACCAAAGTTTAACTTCCGATTGGCAATTTTTCCTTAATGCAATCCGTCTTTGGAATCTACTCCCGCATAATATACAAATAACTAGTAACGCACTGAGCTTTAAAAAAAGCATTTTAAATTTTTTTGCACGTTAATTTTTTTATTTTTTTTATGAATTTTAAATATTATTATTTTGTTAATTTTCAATTTAATTTATTAATTTAATAATTTTCTTTTCTCTCTTTTAAATTTTTTCTTTTGTTTTAAATTTTATCATTTACAAGTTATAATTATAAATGTTTCTGCTAAAACAATGTTCAATACTGCAATAAGAGGCTTTAAGTCTTGTGTATAGAATTGGAAATAAATAAATAAATAAAATAAAGGTACTCCATGGAGTGATTACGAAGTAGCAAATGTAACTTTAACAGAAGAAAAATCTAGAAATAAAGAAACTCAACAATTTATTTCAAAAGCCAGTCTAACTTTTTTTGAAGTTTGCAATATTTCAATCGATTTTTTAAAAATAGATCCAGAGAATTGGAAAGCTAACAAGTAATTTCAAGAGGCAAAGAAAAAAGTTCAACAATTACAAGGGGTAAATGATGTGGTAGAACGAGGTGTGGCTTTGGCTAATACTTATATTTATGTCACAACTTCTGAAACTGATTACCAGAACTTGTTGCAAGGTATAGAACTACATCGCAAGAACCTCAATAAATGATTTTTCACAGAGCTGGCAAACAGCTTATAATAACATATACTGGGTATAAAGATAAAAACGGGTATAACTCAGGAATGGTAGGAACAAATTTAAAAATTGTTTATTCGTAATAATTAGAATTAATTTGTCTTTCAAACTGCATCATTAGTTTTAATACCTTTCATATAATTTGAAAAGTAATAAACCGTTATTTACAGAATTTGTTAAAAAATTACGAAAAATTGTAATTAAGGGTATCTGAATGAGTACACTCATCACCAAAACTTATAATTTTTTCACACAGGAATAAAGCCTGGATACTTTTCTTTAAAACTGTTTCCTCAAAAGTGAAGAAACTCGTGGTATTAACCAAGTTATGAGTAAAGTTAAATAAATGGCAGAAAACTCCGTTTTTTTATGAAAACTCCATTTGCGCGACCTCTAAACCTATTCCGAAAATTCTAAAAAAAAAAATCAAAAATACTTCACCCTATAAGCTTTTAAATTTTAGTTGAGCACCTATGAAAATCACACCTTAATGTATGCACGTTATTTTAGATGACAGTTTTTTAAAAATTGGTAAGTACCTTTCTGAAGGAATCGAAGTAACAGGGACTATAAGATATTCCATTGCAACTTTAAAAAATTTTCTTAATTCTAAACCCAAAAAGATAATCATTCTAGCGGACTTATCCTCTAATGGTCGTTCATTGTTTTGTCCTATGCTTGCAATTGCATTTGAATTTGCATTTGTTTTTACAACATTACAAAAATATTTGACATTTCAGTCCCTATATAAACATGTACAAATTTCCACTTAAAGGCCTTTAATTAGCAGCAAAAAGCACTGTTAAGCAATCCATACCACTTGCCGTTCTTGTTGTTTGTATTCATTGCTGTAATTCAGCGCGAATAAATAATAGCAAGTATAAATTTGCGGCAAAAATCTGTGTGTGTATAGCTGCTGTTAGATGTCTTCATATCTGTAGTTTAAATAATAAAACTTTCGATATATTTTTCCTATCTTTATTTTTGATATTTTAAGACTGTCGATAATACCGATAGTCTATCGATAGTTTCCCAACACTACTAGCCAGGCCCCATCTTGTTAGAACTGGCAGCGGTGGAATGGGAATCAAGAGAAACATTTTATTAAAAACTGCAATATTATCGAATTGGCTTCTAATTTCAAGGTTTCGTTATAATGTGCTTAATTCTCATTTCATACTATTGACAAACTGAAGTTTATTGTTGATGGGATAAGCTATTCCTATGCGCATTTCTTTAGTTGCTTAGGCCAGATCGTCAGGAAACTTCATCCAAAGATTTTAGAAAACTGAAGATATTATACAAATAAAACTGTTAAGCGAATAAGAATTAAAAGCCCCAGTTTTACTTGTAACAATATCAAAGCTTAAACAATAAACCACAACAATAAACAGTGAGTTTATCTTTTCTTACAGTCCCGACCACAATTGGTTGATTTTTTGTCAACTGCAACGCGGTATAATCCATGCGCCAAGCAAGTAACTTGTAACAGTTTTGGAAAACATATTTTGAACCCATTGAAAGAAGCCTTAACATTGTTAAATGCAGCATCGATTTACAATAGAGCGATCTTTTGTGTTATTTAAAGCAAAGCTCCAAAAGAATTTATTTTTTGATTTAAAAATTTTTTTGGAAGTTTTTTTTTGTGAATTTCAAAATTTTTAAGATATGCATTTCAATCCTAAACATACACAAATATGCATTTTCACTAAAATATGCAACAATATGCAAAACCAAATCGAATAAACGCAAATTGAATGATTCGGAAAGATAATTGGTCGGCCTCGCTTTTAGACTATCGACAGAAAACATGCGTTTGCATGGAAATCGCATCCCTAGTCATCATAGTTGAGTAAGTGGCATCTACATATGTCAACCCCGGAAGTGCAGATTAAGCCATTATTTCCAGTCTCCAAAATTTCTTAATTTGTTCAGATGTATTTAAAATCTTTTTTTTATGTGCTTAATTTAAAATTGGATTTAAAACAAAAATATTTGCAAATTCCGAATCAGAATAATTTGCCGAGCCTAATAATTCTAATTTCGACTTGGTGTAACTTCTGTCGGAAGCCCAAAATCAATTTACTAAAATCAAAGTAAATTTTTAAGTTGTATAAACTTTTATCGATTTAATATTTATAGTTAACTTTTTTTTACCTTCCCTTTAATCTAACAACTCTAACTTAGTTTAAGGATCTTAGTAAAAACAAAATCTTAAAAAGCTTTTTGTTGCAAACACCATAAATACTGCAGCTCTCAACTTGGCTAAATAAAACGGAACAGAAAACATTAATAATAAAATAAAAGAAGGAAACTAATTTCATTTACTACCCTTAGGTGCTAAAGACAATTAAATATTCGTGATTTTACGATCATTTTGTAATGGCTTTTAAAGAAACACATAAAATGATTATTTTTTTTTTGATTCTCCATTTCATTCTATAACCACCAACAGATCCTCTATAAACTGGAAATCAATACAGAAAACCTTTAATAAAAACGCATCAACAACGATGATAAAATAAAACAGTGGAAAATGTTAAACTATTGTTGCTAGCAAAAAAAAAAAAAAGGGTATTGGGCATGGATGAGATGTATGCCACAAAACTAACTAGCTCATCACGCGATTTAAGAAAGTAGGAGGAGTAAAATGTTTCTTAAACGAAAAGGCTTAAAATTGATATATTCCAACTAACTGTGTTTTAGAAAAATTCTAAAGTGGCTAAAAGGCCGCTTAAAGAAACAGGTTACACACAGTGCGATTTGATGATTGAAGTAAAATGCAAAAATAATAGTGGCCTATTATCAATTTGATTTGCAGTATTGCTTTATTTTTATAGGAAGACCGAATAACTATAAAGAAATATAGAAATAGAGGACAATTGTTATGATATTTTAAGGAGCAGCAAGATATGGAAGATGACATTATTAATGGATTTGCATTTACAAACAGAATGTCGTCAAATGTTGGAACTAAAACAAAATACACCGAGAAAAAGGAAAGACGTTTTCTTTGTATTTAAAAATGTTTTTTTAATTAGAGTTTCTATGCGGGAAACAATTCCCGGGAATCCCGGAACATTTTTTAAAATTAATCTCGGAAATTTTCGGGAATTTAAATTAAATTTTTTGAAATTTTAATTTTTTACCATCGTTAAAATCAAAAACGAGCAATAACAATATATTCTTTACTAAAAACGTCCTACAAATCAAACTATTTTTCCTACGCCAATAACTCAATCAATGGTCTTTTAAATTGCTGATGAAATGTCTAAAAAGCTACTTGAAGTAGAAAATTAAAATGTACACGATACCCGATTTCTTTACATTGGTTGGTGATGGAACCAATGTAAAGAAAATACAAAAGCCTGAAAATATCTTAAAAAAAGAATTTGATGTCTACGAAGTCACGAGTAGCAGGCCAACAAATTTATTATCTTTGTATGATGCTTTTTACTATAAAACCAACGTCTGTAGAAAGTAAGAGCACGTTGTTGGTAGCAGACAATATACATATCAACAAGGATTAGAATTAGAATCTCTGATGAGCTTTTAAATGCTTTAATAATACTAAAAAATTTTGCTTTAAAGAAAATTAATTTTACCAAGTTGCTACAAGTAATAGCTACTAAATTTTTTGGACTGTTGTAAATTAAATTTTAAGGGCCGATATTGATTTTGAATAAAACACAAATTATTTAGAAAATTACTGACATATCTTTTTGTTATGACAATATTGGTAGGGTTCAATTATGTATGGAACAAAATATTGGACAAATGGCCGCACACCTCCATCCCATGATACATATTTTCGATGACGCTGAGGCATAATTGAGGTTCCATGCCGTTAATGTGCCAAACTACCTCATTCTTTAGCTCTTGAATTGTTGCTGGCTTATCGACGTACACATTTTATTTCAAATAACTCCAAAGAAAGAAGTCCAACGGTATCAAATCACATGATCTTGGCTGCCAATTGACATCGCCACTAGAGTTGTCAATTATTCGCATTTCAACTTTGTTCGAATAATTCAAATAATTGTATTTGTTCGTTCGATGAAACGATTAAATTTATTAAATTATTCGATTAATCGATAAGAATAACGAATAAAGAGAATTATTTAAAAAAAAAATAACGTATTTTTAATAAGTTACATTCGTCCATTCATCTACAACTATGGAAAATCTTCCTTTTTTTTCTTTCTTTTTTCGCAAATCTGCTATAAATTCTTCTTTATTTTAACGTTCAACTTTTCATCTTAACTCCATATCATTGTATTACTTAAAGGCATTGTAAAACCCTTAATTCCTTAATAATCAGATATTACTTTGGCGTTGGCAGGCCTTCCATCTTTAGCTAAACTTCTGAATACAATTTCTTCTATGGAGCAAACGCGTTCTCTCTTTATGTATTTTTCCTTTGATCAAGTTCGACATTTTTTGATGTCGTTGGATTAACTTTCACTTCATCGTTTTCAATGGTAATATTGTGACACTTGCGCAAATGGTAAAAATATATATAATTTAAAACAGGATAATACTGAAATGGATCGCTGAAATGCCTATTTGTACCTTTAAGCGAGCAAAGATTTTTAAATTTTATAGCTTGAAAATAAATCTAAAAGTAATTTCAATTTTTAGGAATACAAATCTATATATGTCAAAAGTTTGCTAAAAAAGGTTTTATACAAAACGTCTCGCTCAATTCACAGTCTTATTCAGTTTTGTATTGCAAGTCAAAATCCACTACCGTTTTTTTAACGTAACGCCAGCGCATATTTTTGCTTATATCTGCAACTTCTTACCGTCGATTGTTGTAATTTTGCTGACTATAGTGCTACTTCATTACTTTGCATTTAAAAAAAAACCTTTTTTACAAATTTATCCTCACGTCACGTCAAAATGAAAATGCCCTTGTATGTAAATCAATTCTTTAATTTTTTAGGGTTTTGTTTATTTCTATTCTATTTCACACGTTTGAGTTAAAAAGAAAACAGTTGATACAATGATACAATTGTTTGTTAAAGATTTGTTCTATAAGAACATAAAATACATTTTTGGAATACTATGGCCCGTTTTCACAACTTACCGATAGCTAAAAGTAGACTTTAACCGGCCTAATAAAAAGTGTTCCATTATTAAAACTTTACTTTAACATAAAGTCAGCGATAAAGTAGAATAAGGTTCATCCTAACTGGTAGGTTAAAGTAAATTTGTAATAGTGGAGCACGTTTAATACGGCCGGCAAAATCCTACCTTTAGCTATCGGTAAGTTGTGAAAACGGTCCTGTGAGTACCAAACAGGGTTTTTGCTTAATAAACATTGAGATTAATTACAATCAAGGCTATGCCTACAATATTTTTTAACTTTCCTACATTTTGTATAAAATCACTAAAAACGTATGAGAATAAATCAAATTCTAAGCTTTTATTTAATTTATTTTTTAATAAAAAAATTGTTCGATTAATCGATATTAATTAATCGATTTATTCGTTATTCGAAAATCGCAATTTTGAAATTATTCGAACAAGAGTTTGGGTTTGTTTGATCGATTAATCGAATTATTCTCAATCGGTTGACAACTCTAATCGCCACCACGTGAGATTACATGGACATTGAACTTGTCGCGCAAAAGAGCCATTGTTTCGTTACCTGTGTGGCAAGTGGCACCGTTCTGGTAAAACCACATATCGTCCACATCCATATCTTCTAATTCGGGCCATAAAAAGTTCGTTATAACCACACGATAGCGAACACCATTCACACTAACTGCCTGACCGGCCTTATTTTGGAAAAAATACGGCCCGATGATGCCGCCAGCTTATAAACCGCACCAAACAGTCAGTCTTTTGGGTGCATTGGTGTTTCGACAACCACTCTTGGATTATCATTCGCCCAAATACGTCAGTTCTGCTTATTGACGAATCCACTGAGGTGAAAATGTGCCTCATCACTGAAGATGATTTTCTTCTCAAATTGATCATCCACTGTTTCTTGCCATAATTCTGACCACTGACAACGTTTGGAATGGTCAAGAGGCTTAAGTTCTTGAGTCAATTGCACCTTGTTAGCGTGTAAATGCAAGTCTTTATGCTAATGCTCATCAAGGAGGAGCGAGAGAGGTGCAATTGTTGGGCACGACAGCGAGTTGAGGTGGACGGCTCTTCGGCCACACTATCGCAATAAGCAGCATTATTTTCTGCAGTACGAGTTGTACGAGCATACAGTGGAGTTTTCACATCTCCTACAGATCCGGTTTGCTCAAATTTTTGCACGATTTTTCCGATTGTACGCACATTTAGACAATTAAATTGACCGAAAAAATCACGAAGTAAACATTTCAACGCCCATTTTCATAATATGCTTGAATAACTTTAACGCGTTGCTCGATTGTGTATCTTTCCATGGTTCAAATTGAGTTAATCTGAAATTGAGAAACGTCAAATGAAATGCAGAAAACGTTTAGGTGTGGTTCACATTCAACATCGGCCCTTGACATTTAACCACCCGTTATATACATATGTATTTTTTTTTTTTAAGTAAAAACTTTAGTCTTGAACTCATTTAATGAAATCATTGTTATATTCAAAGAATCCCGGGATTCCCGGGAATAAGTTTTTTTTTGGTTTCGTTTCCCGGTAATAGAAAAAGTCCGGGAAATGAGAAACCCTATTTTAAAACATAAGAATTGTTTATTAAGCAAAATTGTTTTATAGAAAATTCCTTATTAAGATTAAATAGTATAACAATTGATACAGAGTACCTTATCGCATCGGTACACAATGTTCGATTTTTAAATTAAGGTGGTCAAATTAATTACTCAAAACTTAAAAAATGTAAACAGCTGTTTTTTGGCATAGTGATTACTTTCATACAGATATATATTAGCTTAAACGTCTTATTTTGGGCGCAATACTAGTCAAGCCAAAGGAATCAACATTAAGGAGAAATTTTTCAGCGGGGGCAGTTTCGGGCACTTTTTTAATACAATTTTCAGGTGGTCGACTTTGTATATAATTAGCGGTAATAAAAAATTCCGCTCACAAAACCATTTCAACTCATGTCCAATATTGCGTTCCGGAAAATATGGTACAGTACATTATTTTCTGGAATGTTTTGAGTTCCTTCATTTCAGAGTTTACAAGCTCTCCTCCATTTTCACATCGAAGTACTTTTAACTTCTTGTTTTTTAATGTTCTAAACCTGCTAAAAATTCCCTAATTTTACAAATAACCTCAATTGTCTGTGTCATAACGTATACTTTTTTTTATGTATCGTAAAAAATCTTCAATAAATGGCACAATGTTAAGAATCTCATTTTATTTGGGATTAATTTCTGTAGGAAACGATAATCTTGTTAACTTGCACAAATACCACAAAATACATTTTCCTGACAATTTTACACAATAAAACAATAAAATTTGCCAATTTTTCTAATTTATAAACATCTGCTACATTCAGATGACCTTATAATCTGTACCATAAATAAATACATTCCAATGAATACTGCACGTACGCTGAATGCTTTTATTTACTTCATTTAAAATATATAAATTATATTTAAAATTTCCATTAGCGATTAAACGATATCTTTTTATTATCTTGTAAACATTTTTATTACTTTGATAATAAACTGGCATGTGCACGGCTTAAAGAAACTGAACAGGCAGCTTGCTTTGTTTTTTGATTTTCTTGCGAAAATAATAAAGCAAGTTGTTATTGTTTTTATTTTGTTTTTCTTAACCTACTTTACAATTAATGATTGGAGAATTCCAAACACTTGTATGTGTTTCACTGTTTATTGTTGTTGTTATACCCACACCACAATAGTGGAGAGGGTATTATGCATTTGTGCCGATGTTTAACACCTTAAAGTATGGGTACCCACGTTAAGGTATACCAATCGGCTCAGAATCACTTTCTGAGTCGATCTAACGATGTCCGTCCGGCTGGCTGGGTGTCCATGTAACCTTGTGCGCAAAATACAGGTCGCAATTTTTAAGATAATTTGATATAATTTGTCTTATATGTTCTTTTTGGCACAAGTAACAAGCCTATTGAAAATGGGCCGTAGGATCGTAGGACCGCGAGGGGAGATAGGGTCAATTTCTGCCTGTCAAATACTATAAAACCGATTTTAATGAAATTTAAAACATAGATAGATCCATATTTATATGTTTACATGAGCTATGCAGTTTTTAAAAAAATTGGAGCACCAGGGGAGTTATAGGGCAATTTCTGCCTCCCAAAAACTTAAAACATGATTCTCCATGGGTCCCGAATAGGATGCACTCTCGTAAATGTGTTTTGCAATACTGTTGTGTAAGGTATCATATAGATGGGCTTGACCGACTGTACTTTCTTACTTGTTCGTGCTTAAGCTTTGATATTGTGACAAGAAAAACTGTTGCTTATAATTCTTATTCGCTTAACAGTTGTATTTGTATAATATATTTAATTTTTCTAAAATCTGGCCTAAGCAACCAGTGAAATGGGCATAGGAATAGCTAATCCCATCAACAATAAATTTCAGTGTTTTTATCATGAATAAAAATTGGGAATTAAGCACGACAAAGAAAATCTTGTAAATTAAAAATTTTTTATTCCCAAAAATTACAAAAATTCTTCTCAAATAATATTTTGCGACCCTTAAAAGTCATGGCCTTGACTGACTAAAAGCTACCATTAAGATCCGGAACATATAATAAATTTGTAAGTTTAATTTCATTAAAGTTATCATGTATGACTGCTTTATCAATTTTATTAGAATCGAGTGCTCTACCTTCAACACTATGTTCTTTGCTATACTTCTTCTCAATTTTGTTTAACAAATAAGGATCTCAAAGAAATAAATCCCTACAAATAAAATTGGACCACCTGATCCATTTTGATAAAATGGACTACTCCATGGACTGGTCCGATGTAATGCAAGCATGGACCATGTCATTGTTAAAAAGTGTTTGTAGTGAGACGACATGTTTTCGTTTTTTAACGACATGCTTTCGTTTTTTAACGACTTCAAAACTAATCCTCTTGTGTACACCATGGAGTAGTTTTAAAACTACTCCTTAGTGGTCCAAAGGTGGGTTATATGGTCCTCTCCTAGGACATCGTAATGTTAAATAGACCAGGTTTTTTCCATACGTTTGGGTTAGTTTTGGACTAGTCCTGGTCCCTTATGGACTACTCTTTACACGCGTGTTTGGACTGGTCCTATTATTTGCAGGGATACTCAAGTCAGACTGACCTCGAGCTTGGGTATTTATTTTTTTGAGATTCAATAAAAAAAAGGTCGAATAAAAAACCCATGACCCTTCGTCATGTGCTCAGAAGCTTCCGAATCAATTTCTTAATATCAAATACATTTAAACAAATTTGTGTTGATGCTGACATCTCTCTTTAATTTGTAACTTTCCTTTTTTATGTGGCCAAATTTGTTGCAATAATAATAATTTATTTGGTTTTTGTTCTAGAATTTTGCTTGATCATTCTTAAAAACTTAATTTTCCGCAGAAAATTATCCAGTCATTTTTCTTGAACATATTCTTATTCAGTGGCATTTTGACAAAACAACTTAAGTCGATATAAGATAGCAAGTTTTTAACATAAGCTCGGTGAAGCAATAATTTTTATTAAATAATAAAATAAATTAAAGTAAAATTTATAATACAAAATTTTTAAAACGTTAATTTTTTTTTTCGAATAAAAATAAATATAAAATAATAGAATCCTCAGGCTGACCTTGATTAATGTAACGAATGCGTCTGAGGATTTCGGTCAACTGTTCAACAAAATAGCTACCATTGAATTTTCTTTAATGTCCTCACCTCTATCAAGCAGTTGGGCTCCTTGAAGATTTAAATTGTTAATGTGTTCTTCTATCGTTCTTTTTTTATACAACTTTTACACATGATGAAACTTTGAAGTCTTTGTCTTCCTCTCGCATTTAGTTTTTATCTTCATCGACATAAATTTCGCTGATGTTGCTATTCTTAAAAGTTGAACTTGAGAACTATCAACACGCAACACAATTATGGCTCTTGTTTTTTGATCGAATTTTAAAAAATTCGATGTCATCAGGTTTGGACATGACTCAATATCCCATAAATCCATCTCAGCCAAATGCTTATGCATTTTGAATTTTCACTTAAAATAGCTTGTAGATTTTAACAAAAGAAAAACACACTTTTGTTCCATTATGCACAAATTTTATTTTTACCGATTCTACGCCTTAAATTATCCATGTTGTGGGCCAATCACCTAATGGAACCCAAAAAATGTTTAAAAGTTAAATCATAAATTTTATTTTATTGACATACAATTTTCTTTTTGAAATGATTTACTTTTCATAAGCTAATTAACTAATTTACAGGTGTCTTTGTTGACAAGTAAACAATTTAATCTAACAGTATGCTGAATTCAGTTCTGGGGGAGAAGCTCACAAGGTGGCATTAAGTCATGACATCTTACAAACTGATTACTCCGCCTGGGTCCCAGCCTGACCACACAAAAAAAAAAAAAATCTACGGTCAATAACCGGGTACCCGGGTAACTTTTTCAACTTAAAAATGCTCGCAAATCTTTCACAATGAAGATGTGGCGATGAAACTCCAAATCGTCGCTATTTAGGACTTAAAAAACATTATAAAAGAAAAAAAAAAATATATATAGCCAGATCTTTGTTTAAAACAGTTTCACATTCAACACCTACGCGAGTCAATGGCCGGGTACCGCGGTACCCCTACAAGATTTTTTTGTTTTTCCTTTCAAATTACCACGGTTATTTTGAATTTGATCGATAAAACATATAAATTTGTATTTTTAACAACTTTTTTATTGTTCAAATGTTATATTTGTGGGTATCGGCTTGCGTTGACAGCATCTGATAGCAGATCGTGATAAATAGTGGCGACTAATTGGAATGTTCCGCTAAGTCAAGAGTGGTTAAAGTGGTTAAAAAAATTATCTATTGTGACGGTGCGGCATGAAAAGGACCTGTTAGATCCTTAACCACTCTTTTTTCTTGTCGTATCTCAGGACCCATTGGTGATTTCCCGGTATATAGTTGGCCATGGACCGGTTAGGAGTTTTTTGCATCACAAATCCAAAAAAACTTTAATCCTTAATTTGGCTTATTCGCATTCGCATTCACTGGATGTTTACATCGTCAAGTCCTAGAAAACGTCGCAGTGACCAGAATCTGGTAATGGCCATTGTTACTCGACATAGAGAATAAGATGTGATGGCACATAAATCTTTCGTATATCATTACATGAATGAGTTGCACCTTTCATTATTAAAATGTCAGTAAAGGCAAGTATTTCATTTGCTGTTACATATTTCCAATTAAGTCGTGGTTTTGTTGGGTTAGTTCCAATATAGACTGCATATGTGGCATCTGCTTTTTGTTTGTCTGACGCACTATTACGTCTACCATATTTACTCTCAAGTTTGAGCTTTTGAAAGCAATTCCGTTGATCGTGCAGGCCCACAACGTTGCCGTAGAATATTAAGACTTATAGTTTTGATGGGATAACAAATTGTGCTTTTGCCACACGGCAAAATATTTACTTCGGCATAACTTTCAACTGAAGACTCATCGTAAATGTCAGCATTAGACAGATTATATTTCCAGTATATGGTGTTTCACCGTCTACTCTTTCAGACAACTGTTCCTCATCCGCGATGCCGTCAAAAATAGATCAGTTATATTTAGCTTTTTTTCATCTGATAAATGTTTGGCTTTATGGTAGAAACTTCACTTTACGTGACATTCTTACCTTATTTTAAATTAAAACTCCACAAGCACTATAAAATGTTCTGCTGAAACTCTCTCAATTATTTCTTTATTATACCTACAAGGGTAGTAGCGATACTTCTATAAACCGACCTACATGCATATGTATGAGCAACAAGCAAATGCTTTAATTATTTAAAAGCTATACAAATTTTAACAAAGTACCGTAATCAAAGAAGAACAAAAAAAAAATTGCTATGTGTTTACTTAAGCGACTTCTTTTGATACGACAAAGTGAAGCGCAGCGATTTTAAACAAAAATCTATATAATTTGATTATTTTTATATACGGATAATAATTATTGGCTTATTTTGCAACACTATCAATATCTAATTGGACGAAAAACAATATTTTCAAACGTAAAAGTGCAAAAAATCTACAAAGGGGTGCCGGGGTACCCGGTTTAATACTTATGCAAAGCCGAATCTGGTGTTCTTATTAATTCTATGATCAAAAATTGACATTCTCTTAAAATGTGCTAGATAATTGAAATGGATATTAAAATATGTATGTATATTAGGGTGGGTCAAGCGTATATCAAAATCGTAATCTACGCAAAATTCTAAGAACTTTTCCTAAAGAAACCATGGATCTAAAATCAAAATCGAGCTTCCGGTTTTTGACTTGAAAATTTGGTGCTCAGGAAATCTGAAAAAAATAATACTTTTTTGGAAATATTTATTGAAATTGGTGAATAGTTGGCCTGTATCGCTGAAAGAGGGCTTGTTTAAAAGAAAATTATCTCAGCTTTCTATATCTGTGCTCATTTTAAGAAAAATCTGTACATCAATAATTGGTTAAGAGGTTTTTGTCAAAATAATCATAGTCAAGCTGATAAGAAACCTAAAACTGTTACAATTTTGATACACAAAAGTTAAATAAAATAGTTTAACTAAATTTTAATTCAAAGTTGATTAAAATAAAATAATTCTGCGGCATTTTGACAAAACATCTTAAGTGGAGATAAGAGAGCAAAAAATATTTAAAAAAAACTCGGTGAAAAAAGCATTTTTGTTAAAAAATAAAATAAACCGAAATTAAAGAAAAATTTGGTTCATAATACAAAATTTTAGAAACGTAAGCAAAAATGTTTTTTAATGAAAATTCGTACGATTAACACCATTTTTTTCCACTTTTTACTTTTGACTTAAGATGTTTTGTCAAAATGCCATAGAATTGATTAATCAAAACTTAATTAAACGAAAATTTCTTTAAATAAAATTTAAGCAAAAACTGAAAATAAAAAAATTAAAAAGTAAATATTTTTATTATTATTCCATTTTTTATTAAATCGCAATTTTTTGGAAAATTCACAACTTAAAAAAAGGAACCGATTAAAATAAAAACAAAAAATTTATAAAAAAAATACTGGCCAAGCCGGGGGTAAATAAATTTAGTTTCGGCCTATATCTGTTTTGCTATCCATTCGTGGTATACTCTTGTGGCTTTTAATAGTAACTGCCAAAATATCATCTCGATTACATTCTATGGCACGTGGGAAACATTGGTAAGCAATTGTACAAATCGCTCAGTTCCCTGAATATGTTCCGGTTACCCAAGATCAGTAAACGGTAGATGCTTGTAGTATATGGCGGCTCAGAAATTTTTTAAGTTAAATTGGAAATTTCTTAAATACAATTGGAAATGGTGTAGTAAGAAACATAGGCCCTAATTATATAATTCGCAACGTTACGCCAAAGAATTTCTGTAGAAAGCAACAACAAAATTACAAAATATTTATGAATTTGTTTTGCTTTCAATGCTTTGGCGTTGCTTTTTACATAATAAGGGCCATAATTTAAAAACAAAAAATAAATAGGTAATGAGAAACTGAAAAGTTTGTAATTCCATCGTTCACACAATTTAAAGTAAAAATTCTCACGTTTATTCCATTTTAGAAATGTATTGTAAACAAAAATAATTTTTTTTAATAAAAATTTTCACTTTTTTGACGCGTTTTCAAGAAAAGCCAGCAATATTTAAAAAATGTACAAAAACTCGTATTAAGCGCATAAGTTAATACGTGCTGTGATGGTTTAAAGGTTATGTTGGGCCTTGTGACCCAGGATGTAATGGTTTAGTTTCTGGTTTGGCCCGTATTTTTTCTTTTAAATACAATTTTATTGAAGTCGTAACCCAATAAAAAATGGAGCTTCGAACGAAGCAGGTTGGTAAGGAAGACATGAATTTTATATGGCGAGTTCCCACTTTGATGCAATACATTTATGACACATAAAGCATATACAAATTGTTTGACGTAACGATCAGCTTTACACACTGATACAGTTATTTTTTAGTATTCTCCCTTAAAAACCTGCTTCGTAGTAAGGGAATGCCGTAGCACTTGAAATGTTATTTTTTTTAAGTTGTTGAGAGCTCTTTCACTTACATACTTTACTGCATTTCTGTATGTCTTATTGCGTAGCGCATAACATTGCGCTTATTTTTTTAAATGTACCTACCATTAGTGCTTTGCAAAATGAGAAACATTTTTATTGGGTAATTTTATTTTATTTTTTTCATTTAGTTTCTTTTTTTAAAAGGTAGTGAATTTCAAATAGAAAATTAGGTAAAAAAAAAATTAAATACATATTTTTTATTTTACCAGCTTGACTATGAACATTTTGACAAAAATCTCCTAACCAATTATTTATGTACAGAATTTTCTAAAAATGAGCACAGAAATATAAAGCTGAGAAAATTTCCTTTTAAACAAGCCCGCTTTCAGCGATACAGGCCAACTATTCACCAATTGCAATAAATATTTCCAAAAAAGTATAATTTTTTTTTCAGATTTTCTGAGCACCAAACTTTCAAGTCAAAAACCGGAAGCTCGATTTTGATTTTCGAACCACGGTTTCTTTAGGAAAAGTTCTTAGAATTTTCCGTAGATTACGATTTTGCTATACGCTTTGTCACTTTTTTTGGGCCCGAACAAATTGACCCACTCTAATGTAAATGCTTTTTAAGCCGAAAATTTCTCAAGTGTTTCTGTAACTGTATTACCAGTTAAAAAAAAAACAGTTATATGAAGAAGAAAAAAAAAACAACGGCAGGTATTTATAAAGTTAAATATTATCTTCATGGTGGTGGTGACGAAGTTGATCTTTACTACCATATAAATTTGATCCTCCCACAAAAGCACTGACGTTTCTCCTAGTTTTTTTTTGAAATTTTTAAAAAATTCTTGTTCTTATTGTTGCTGTTATTGCAACCATAAGCAAATCAATATTGTATGCAACTGCTAAGGTGGTCAAGTTCATGATGCTGATGAAGACAATGATGCATCATCATGAACCATAGTGAAATTCTAAAAACGACCGACCGACCAACATTCACTTTGCCATACATCTTTCAATATTTTGAATAATATTGGTTTTGGCTTTAACAATCAGATTCAAATCAGGTGTAATAATTCTTATTGGAGACGCTTTTTTTATTTTCTCCAATTTTTTTTCTTGCAGCTAAAAAAAATCTTTTTTCCTCTATTACTTCTATAAAGATTTGCATATGAATTTACCATGTCGAAAATTTTTTATTCATTGATTTTATTCTATTTTAAGAATAAAAAGTCTTCACAATTACTGTATCTAAAAAGAAATTTTTTTAGTTTTGTCTTTTACTGCCAACATTATAGATCATGGAGTTTAGTTAGAACAAAATAAAACAACTTTTTAGACAGTTTTAGCACGACTCTTCACATTGAAGACGGAGTTGAAGTAGAAAAACTATATAGTTTTTCTTATATTTTTGATTGATCGTGCATGCCAAACTATAAATCCAACGTGATACATTCAGGCGATCAGGCCAAAAAAAAAAAAAAAGGAAATAACAACAACAAAATATATTTGGTTACTTTGAAAATGTTGCATCGTTTTATTTTTGTCTGCCTTTTTTGGGTTCATAACGATGATTTTAAGACAAACACACACACTTAGTTACAATAGTGTTTTCAAATTTGAATACACCACAAGTATCAAACCAAATCAAAGTCATTCTTTTATGAAGAACAATTTCTCAGTAGGCTAACAACGACTATTGATTTCACTACTTTGAGACGAAAGCACATAATGTTCAGAATTTGGCGGACTTTTAAATTAAATAAAGATTTGTCAAATTTAAACTTAAATTATGTTAGTAGAGTTATCCTTATCAAAATTCTTGTTCCTTATGGTCAATTCAGAAGAAGTACAATCACAAATTAACATTGATCCAATGTAGGGTACCCATCTGAAAACATCATCAAACCCAAACTTCTGACCAAAGAAAAAAAAATCAAACGAAATTAGTAGAAATCTTGTCAGTCAGTGTTATTTTCTTCTACTTATTCATTCATTCATTCGTTTGCTCTCTGGTTCATTCGTTTCATTTAAAGTCTAACAGGACATGATGTTGTTAGGCTAAAACTGTTAAATGTTGCCTTGGATATTGTGGTTGTGGCTGTTGCACTATTGCTTTTATTTTCCATTTCCGTTAGCATTAGTAGTATCATCATCTTGTAGAACCAGCAGCTTTGAACTTTGGCCACTTTTTAATGAATACTCATAAAATTCACTAATATTTTCGTTTCGTTATTTGGAAATATATTTTTTTTTCTTCGGTTTTTTGGTTTGTTTCGCAAGCCAATGCATAATTTAATGTTGTTGACTTTATTGAGCAAGTTGTTTTACAATTTATTTGATTATAAAGAAACATTTTTTTTTTTAAGAGAAAAGAGTTTCCGTTCATTAATAATCGAGTTTCTTATTTTCTTTTCGTTCAAAATAGTTACGTTTAGGTGGTCGGTCACAAAGACCCCGCATAGACCAAATAGGTCCCTAGCGTTACCACGTTGTACGATAATCCACAGAAGAATGTTAGAAAAAGGTCATACCGATGTAATGGTACTCAGAGTGCCCCACACTCTCTTGACGAATGCTAGGAGACTTCCCCGAGACCTTGGAAGTAACGATCTCCCAGGCAATTTGCCATGGAGCGCACGAGTGCACGAGAATCTACAATTGTCACTATTCAACCGCCCCGACCTCTGGGCGTATACCGCAGTCCAACAATGACCCGTCATAAAACCTACCAGAAGTCTACAGTCCCCTCTCGAAAGCGACAGAAGAATTTTTGTCGACTCTGGATCATAGGATCGCCACATTACCTTGGAAACCCTGCACGTTCTGGTGTTTTCCCAAATCGCCTCTGATCTCCTCCGTATAGCAGAGTCCGTATCTCTCCTTATGTTCTGAATTGGAGCCGGAATGGCCATCACCCTATCGTATGGTAAATGGACCCCCCGTTTCGCCAATTCTTCCGCCTCCTCGTTGCCTTCTATGTCCTGGTGGCCTCGAACCCAATAGATGTGAACACTCCTATTCGCCCAGAGTCTATCCATCGAGTCCCTACACTCTTGGACGATCGAAGAGTATGAATAATCAGCGGTTATCGCCCTGATCGCAACCTGACTATCGATGAAAAAATTCACGTGCGAGTTCCCAGTACTGGAATTACGTGCCAAATCAGCAGCCATTTAGTCCGCAAATATCTCCGCCTGGAATATGCTGCAGTAATCGGGAAGCTTGTTAGATTCCCGATTACCCAGTTCCCGGCAGTAGACTGCAGCTCCAACTTCGTCCTCCATTAGTCAACTTACCATTTAATTTTGCGATGGCTGTTTAATGTTTTTGAAGCCTGGCAACTCTTTTAATGTACTTTAGAAAAAAAATTCAAAATTATGAACTATTTTAATTGAATTTTTTGTTGGCATTATTTTAATGATGAACTTCACACTTCTGGCAATATAATTTTTTCATATTTTACATTTAATGGAATTTCCATGATCAACTCATGATCATGGTGATGACCAACGCCACCAAGTGGCTCGAGTTATAATCCCAGCTGGATGGTACTTTAAGCCATAAATAAAAAAAACAAAAAAACAAAACAAAAATGGAAAGCAACCACCAACATCTAAAAATGACAATATTGTATTGACCTTTTGTCGTTGACCCAAAGACTAAATAAAACCATTAAGTACCACAAAAATAGCGACAAAAGAAGAGTTACGGTTAAGCTAAAGATAAAAAAGGAAGAAATTTTACATTTCCTATAGTGATGGCAGTAAGTGATTTTCAAAACGATTTGATTTTCAGTGAAATATGAAAATATCTTTTATTTATGACAACATGATCGCTGTTTGCTTCTTACTTGCCGAGGTGTTGAATTTATTATAAAAACTAAAAGTTTTTTTCCTTGAAATTTTTACGACTTATCAGTTTAATCTGTGGTACACTGAAGCTGTTATCAGTCCTATATACTATTCAGGATGAGAACTATTCTGGATAAAAACAAGCCAGCTTGGGAATAAATCCATATTGATATCCATGTCAAATATGTGTCTGCAATTTCTACCTGTATAAGATAAGGAAGTTTTTTTTATGAAACATCCCTGGGGGGTTGCTTTAAAACCATGTGACATAAGGCCATGATGGCTTTATTGCTCAATTGAATGGGAGATAAAGCCATAATGGCCTTTTTGCCGAATCATTGAGAGGTAAGGTCATATTTAAAATTTTGCGAAATGAGAGATAAAGCCATATTTTTTTCGCAAATGTGAGATAAAGCCATATTCTTGCAGAATATTTTTATGCATGGTGTAAACATTTTGTAAAAGGGAAATCCTGAGTTATCATTGAAAAACATTTTTTTATTCTTGCGACGCACGCAGGAAAACTTTATTCAGCGAAGCCATCTGCCGCGTCCTAATGAAGGAGAAAACCAGTAAGCCGAAAAAGTTTACGCAGAAAAAGTTTAGTATGCGAAGCCAGATTTCAATACTAAACTTTAGTGTCTCCGGAACTGAAATGAGAGATAAAGCCATTTTCTTATATTGCTAATGTTTGCTAAGGCCATGATGGCTTTATCTCCAATTCAAATGAAAAACAAATAAAAGGCTTTATCTCACATGGTATATATATAAAAGTAACGTTCAAAACCATGTACATAAATGGATCTCGTTTGTATTTTCCATACCAATTTGTAAAGCATTTTCGAAAATACTTTAATTATTGCAATAATCTGTACACACAAGTAAGGAAAAGGATGTCCTTTGAAAATTCTAATAAGACTAAATTTTGATGAAATTTCGAGAAATGTTCAAATATATTTGCTTACAACTCACAGTGGTCCCAATGACAAATTTAGAGCGAAAATCTCTTTTTTATAAGTACGCATAAGGATAAAAATTTGTACGAACAATTGACTTAGTATGGTACGATCTTACGCCAAAAATTGACGGATTCGATTGCTTTGGTGTGGCGCTTTCCATATAAAATTAACTGACATAAAACCTACAAAATCATTTCATAATACAAGGGAACAAGATTTTTGGTGATTAAGAACGCTGAATCCAAATCTGCACTTAGTTGTTTTCTATCAGCTCGAGTTTTCGAGATATACCGTTATGGCCAAAATTAAGGCACTTCCAATACCTATATTGGAATAATTTGAAAATGGGTCCCATATTCAGTTCAAAAAAAATCGTCAACAATATTATACTAAGGCCTTGCTTACATTGGTTTAAAATTTGAACAGTAGTTTCAGAGATATCGTTGAAGTTAAAATAAATAAAAATTTTTTTTTTAAATTCAGCGTCCCAAATAACCTTAAAAACAACGTTCAGTTCTGAGTCAACACAAAAAAGTTCAATTTTGTTCCGCTGTGTTATCTTATAAGATGGATATATGTCAGCATTGCGTTTTTTGTCGCCTGCACGCATAGAAACATTTTTGAGTATTTACCATCAATGTAAATCCTCAGCGCTTCTTCACGTATGGCTTATTTAACCATTTATATTTATTTTTAGTGCCCTTTCTGGAGAAACATCTTTGGTTATAACAACGTCTGCTGCAACTCTTTTGACTGCTTTATGAAGCCTACTTGCAGCAGCAAACGTAAACTCTTCTTGGGAACAAGTGTTCACAATATACTTAATTTTCAACTGCTTTGATCTTTGCTTCCTTCTAAAATCGATTTGGATGGTCGTTCGGGTCTTGATGGTCCTTCCTCCGAGTCTTCTTCCAAAAAACTTGACGAAACTTTACTGGAAAAGAGTAAAGATTCATCCAAGCAATTTTAAAGATTGACTCGAAAACATTATTTGTTCTGTCTGCATGCATCCAATTCTTCGATAGTTAACTATACCACTTTTCATGAAAATGTAATGTATGACAGCGTTATTTTTTTTCTTCTGGTCTTTTTTGGAGTACCAAACATTGAACAATTCTCTTTTAGTGATAGACATTGCAACCTAAAGATACGATAGAAAGTGTTTAGGCAAAAAATGTTATAGATGATAAAAACACAAAAATAGCAGCGACAAATTCCACAACTAATGCATACATTTTAATTTGCATATATATTTTTCTAAAAGGATAGCCAAATCAACGGAACATTCTTAGTTTAAAAAATATATACCTCTTTTGTATAAATAAAACCAACAAATATTACAGACAACGTTTTCACTTTATTTAATTAGCTCTCGAAACCACATACTATTATCAACTAATCTGTCATTTAAAATTAAACTTAGCAATTACTGTGGTGCGATTCACTAACTTTTAACGATCCGACAATCGTAATATTTGTCGACATTTATATTCGCTTGCAGTAACGATAGTGTGATTCTGTAATTTTTTTTAACGATAGTACACAGCTGTTTTTTTTGTAACATCTCTGTCTACAAAATGTT
Organism: Pollenia angustigena; assembly: GCA_930367215.1. Taxonomy (NCBI): domain Eukaryota; kingdom Metazoa; phylum Arthropoda; class Insecta; order Diptera; family Polleniidae; genus Pollenia; species Pollenia angustigena. The sequence goes on along the minus strand of OV884057.1, from coordinate 176,732,537 downwards.
AAAAAAAAACGAAAAGCACAAAAGAGAATAAAATAAAAACATATGAAATTGTTCTTAACCCCCCTTGTTACACATATTTTTTCATTTAAAATGCACTGAAAAAGGTCTGGCCAGACTCATAAGTAAGACGAAGGGTTAATTTGTGGTTTTATATTTTTTTTTTGTGAATTTTACATTTAGAATTTTATTTTTGTTCATAATTTGCTTTCTTTTTGCAAATTTTAAATTTATTATTTTGTTTTTGTTCATACATATACATATGAATATATCTTTGTATGTATGTAAGCTATTTTAAACATAAAAAACATTTTATCGATAAAATAAACACAAACTAAATTATTGTCGCTAAGATAACGACAAAACAATTGCTTAAAGTAACAGCTGACTTTAAACGACAGCGAATATCGTTAAAAATTTTACAGAATAGCATATTCGATAAATTTTCGTTATACTTATTTTAACGATTCGATTATCGTTATAAAAGTTAGTGAATCGCACTACTGATGTTTAAATCAATGGAGCAGTGATAATATTGCAAATGTTCAAAAAAAAAAAAAAAAAAAATATATATATTACTGTTGTGTAAGTTAGGGTCCTGTCATTGAAAAACCGAATAAATTTTTAACACTGGTACCAATCGAAAAAATGAGTCATTGGGACCACTGTGCATCTAAAACAAGAGTTAAGAGATTTAAAAACAAAAAAGGGAATGTTTCTGGACTTTGTAAACGGTCAGTCTGATTGAAATCAAACTCCAGATGCCAATTAAGGACTTGTATTTCAGTTTAAGTAAAGGATAAGGAATCTAAAGACATATCAGGACGGCCACCAGAGGTTCCCCAATTAGGGCACCTTAAATATTACAAAAGTTAAAAACTTTCCAGTATTCTTAATTTTAGCCCGATTTCAGAAGTCTTATCACTGGAATGCACTGGTCCATTTCTACACGTATTGGACAAATATCTTAAATCGTGCACAATAACAAATTACGAGTTCAGGATTCATTCAGGGGTGCCGCAAGGCTCCGTTATTTCTCCTACTCTATTTCTTATCTTTCTAAATGACCTCCTTTGTCAAACTTCCAACCCTATCTACTCTTTTGCAGATGACAGCAACCTTTGCCCTTCATACTCATTCGAATGCAGACCAAGCGTATCCGATGTCGGTGCTATGAGGCAGAATGTGAATGATATGCTTGGACGAGACCTTGACATAGTCTCGGAATGGGGTCGGGCGAATAAGGTCGATTTTAATGCTCGAAAAACCCAATGTTGCGTGCTGACGCATAAACGCTCGACAAACCGGAGTGCCTCATATATGGGTGATATAATTATTGAGGACTTGATGTTCTGGTCATGAGGATACAATGTGATGTCCGATGGACAGAACATATATTCGAAGTGTTGAAAGAAGCATTTAAGTGCCTCGGTTTTCTAAAACGGTATAAGAATCTTACACTGTAAGATATACTTCACTCCATCTGATATACTTACTATTTATGCCACCTATATCCGACCGCGTATGAAATACAACTCTCATGTGTGAGCCGGTGCTTCAAAGTCTATTTTGGAGCTTCTCGACCGCGTGCAGGACAGGGCGAAGGTTCTCATTGGGGACAGTAGGGTATCCAATTCTATTGACTCCCTTGAGCAGCGTGGCAATGTGTGTTGTATTTGCCTGTTTTATCGTTACTACAATGGGATGTGTTCTGACGAAATTAGGGATCTGGTGCCCGAAACCCGTACGTTTGTTCGTAATACACTTCTTTCCTCGAGAGCCAATCCTTATGTGGTCGATTGGCAGGTGAATCATACAACGCATTACAGATAGTATTCGTTTTTTTTCCGGACTGTTCTAATGTGGAATAACCTTCCTGCAGAAGTCTTTCCTCTCACTTACAACATGATTAAGTACAAATCGAATTTTCACAAACACTACTCCGTCTATCCTCCTTCCGACAACCTATTTTCCTCGTTCCAACACAATGCAATGCATTCGTAGGGGCATCCCCTGAGAGCTGGTCCTAACCAAAAAAAAAAAATATTAAGATAATAAGAAAAATAATTTTTCGGTAAAATTCGAGTTTTCGCGCTTACTATTATTTCGCAAAAAATTGATTTCTACCTTGCTTGTTACTTTTGCGCCTTTTTGATTTAAGGTGACGTTATGTAATATGACGTTAAACGGAATTTTAATAAATTTTTGATCCTAAGGTCTTTTTTTAAATAAAAGTTAAAAGTTTTTTATAAAAAAAAGACCTTAGGCTCAAAAATTTATTAAAGTTTAAAAACTAAAGGTCGAATAAAATACATAAGTTAAACGGAATTTTTATTGTTACGTTTCCTCATATTTTTAATGTCATGGTAAAAAAAATTATATCGAATTTAATTTGTTTGAACTTTTTAGATTGTCCAGTTATTTTTACAAAACCCAGGAGAATTTTTCACATTGTCCATTTATTTGAATATTGGTTTCTGGCAGCCGAAAATAACACTATTCGGCAGCAAAAAAGTCGGCAGCAAGAACTTTTTTTGTGACTTTAATTGACTTGAGCGTGCTGATTCCAAATCTGTTTAGAGATTGGTTCTATCACGTCTATTTTTTAATGTGCTAGACCAATATTTCACCCGAAATAAGACGGTTATGCTAATACATTTTATCATAACTTGAGATCGATTTGTCCGATTTCGTCAATACACTTGCAGATGAGTAGGAATTAAATCTCCATTAAGCCACTCAAATAAATATTTTATATTTTCAACTGTTTCGGAGTTGTTCAAAAGATAGTGGCGATACATCTTTTGCCAAATTAGAACTATTTTTGTTTCTAAAAATTCATAAAAAAAATATTCATCTGAAAGCCATGTAAAAATGTTACGAACTAAATACGGTAAAGTCATGAAAAGCGTAGGAAAAATGCTAATTTTATGTATTAATCATAATTGTGGGAAAGGCTAATATTTCGCCCTAAAAAGGTCGATTATGTTTATGTGTTTCATCATGACTTGAGAGCGATTTTTTCGATTCGGGTACAATTAACCACGAATAATTTGGAATTAAATTCCCATTTAGCCATCTTCAAAATGAAAATTTTTTATATCAAAATGAATGAGGTTTTTTGCTTTTAAAAATTTAAAAAAAAAAAAAATTTTTAAGAGCAAAAATTTTCTATTTTTATAATTTATCTGAAAGCCATAAACAATGAAAATTTTGGTTTTATCCAGAATTTATTGAGCTCTTTGTTTTTTATGCGTATATAGAATTTCATGATAGTATTTTCATGTGTTATTTAAGATTAAATTTTGCGATTTTTGGCGAATTTTTCTTAACAAAGATTTTAAAGAAAACTAAATTTGGCGTATTTTAGCCGTGTATAGTTGGCACGAAGGTGAAATATCGGACAACCATAGTTTTATCAAAAATGTCAACATAAGTTGACGCCGAGTATACTTATTTCATCATTTTATATGCGCAGCATTAAGTGGCACATGCCAAGTGCACCTGCTTGCGGATAATTAATATGTACACATGTTTACATTAATTATTCGCAAGGCTACCTTATCTAACCGCGCATGTTAAGAAAAAACGCTGGTGGCAGCAACACTTTCGATCGGAAAAATTTGCGTAAATATTAACCCATTTCGTCCCAGCGATTTTTTTTTCGAGTAACGTTATAAAACTTGGTGGTTAATAGATAATTTGGGACTATAAAACACGAATCTGAAGTTCAAATTTTTTCTAGATTTTTTGTTTTTGAAAAAAATGGTGTTCGATTAATCGAACATTGGGCACTATTTAGCATTTTTATTTTATTGCTCCTATAGATTGTAAATATGGAAAACCTAAATTTTTTATAAACTGAAACTAATTAATTTTATTTTAGTAAAAAAATAGAACAAGGCATTTATTAAAATTAAAAATATACAGTTGAACCTCGATTATCCGACTCGCACAGGACCGGGCTGAGCATTGATAATAAAAAAAATGGTTAATAGATAAATCGGTCGATTCATCGTGAAGTTTAAATTATAATGTAAAATAAAACAAATAAATTTGAAAGTGAACTTGAAATTTTTATTATCGGTTGAAAGAATAATTTATGGCAATTAACTGTATGAAAATGATATCATGGAAATGTTGGTCATGACTTCGTCTGAGGTGTTCCATTCGGAAGCTCCGATTTCGGTCGACTTATTCCATCATAGCGGCTGGTATTTCGCGAATAACACGAGTAATGTTAGCTTCCAAAGCGTCAATCGTAGCGGCATTATTCCTGAAGAAAATGGTCTAAGGTGTGATATCGCAAGCCCTATGTGGAAAATTAACCATAGCAAAACATGAAATTATGTGCTCACCAAAATGTATGGCTCGTAGCGCCGTCTTGTTGAAACCAGATCTTACCGCGACCATGCGCTTGATTTTCAGGTTGCTATACTGGCGCTGTTCCATTTACCATTTTGGCGAAAGTAAGGTAATTGCTTAAAATATTTTCAAGGTGTGCACTCTTGTCAAAACTTATTGCATTTGGTGTCGGTGATAATTTCTTAATTTTGATATTCTTTAATTACGCTTGAGTTCATCAAATTTAATTTTCATTAAATTATTTTCACTGAGGGAAGAATTTTACAACTTGGAATTTTTATTAAAATTTATTGATCATTTTTCTTGGCTGAGCTGGGATTTCTCTCGCTTTATATTGAGTTTTATCACTATCATTATCAGTCGCACTATACGAGTTGTTTTAGGTAGGCTCTCGTCAAACGAGTTCAAAATTTATTTAGGGGTGCCGCAAGGCTCCGTTCTTTCTTCTACTATTTATATTTCTTTTTTTTTTTAAATGATCTCCTATTTCAAACTTCCAACCCTTTCTACTCTTTTGCAAATGACAGCAACCTTTTCCATTCGTAATCATTTGATTATATAGACCAAGTGTATCCGATGTTGGTGCTATACTTCATAACATCCTTTTGTAATAGATTGAGCGGTAAATCGTACAATGCATTACAGGGAAAATTCGGTTATTGGCTGGACTGTTCGTATGTGGAATAACATTCCTGCTGAAGTCTTCCCTCTCACTGTCAACATGAATAAATTCAATTCGAATGTTCACAGGCACTACTACCTCTTCTCTCCTTTCCATAACATATTTTCCTAGTTCCAACCCAATGCAATGCATAAGTAGGGGTTATCCCCTAAGTACTGATCCTAACAAAAAAAAAACATTCTGATTTTCCTCAATTTAAAAAAAAATTGTTCCAATGATTACACCCTCCGCTACAGCCTAAGTAGGCCGATTATGCTCACCGAAAAATCGAACACTGCTTTTTAAAGTCAAATAACAAACACACAATTGAAAAACACGGAAATGTTTTTGCTGTTGTTGAAAGTTTAATCGTTTTTCAATGGAACTGCATTTTTACTTTTCTTATTTCTTATATTTTATACAAAGTTTTCAGTTTTTTAAATGATGCTTAAATTAAGGGTTTTTCTTCCCCCTTGTTATACAAGGGAGGAGTGAAGTGGGTAAGAACTTTTATTTTTATATTTGTAGCTAAACACTTACAATATAATTTTGTTTAAAAAATTAGTTTTTTGTCTTACCTAAAAAGAGTAAACAAAAATACAAAAACGCGTAAAATTTACTGTTCGAAAAATCGAACATTGGGACGATATGGGTTAATAGCGAATCTTAAGCAATATCTGTAAAGGACAACTTTAATGATGTTACTAAGTATTCACTAAAATTAGATCTAATTATTCAATATAAATATCGCTAAACGTTCGCTTCAATAAGTATGGCAATAGTTCGAAAGCAAAGCTATTATACCTTCTTCCCTCCTTATTTCGTGTTTTTGCTGTTTCCCCAAATAAAAAAAGTACGTTATGTATTTTTTATACATATGGTTTTGCTCCTTTTTTGCGAGTGTCATTTTTGTTTAAAAGATTTTTATTGCGTTAAAAAAACCGCAATATCATTTATAAAGATTTGGAGACAAGTTAGTGAAAATAATGTTTTATAACTAAAACCTTCAAAGTTTAGTTCGCCAGATATCAGCAAATTTGCCTTAGAAGGACAAACCAACATGTACTTTCATACATTTTAAGCATCAAGAAGGGATGTAAGTTTAAGTGTGCTTAAATGTGTTAAATATATTGGGTATAGGAGAATAAAAGTAATTATGGAAACTAAAGGGTGCAAACTGTGCCAAAATCGGTTCATTGGTAGACAAAATGCAATTTATAAATATTTGTAAAGAGTATTAAAGAGTGGTCGTTTATGCAGACAGCATTCAGAAACTACGACTCTTAGGCCCGTTTTCACAACTAACCGATAGCTAAAAGTAGAATTTAACCGGCCTTTTTAAAACTGTTCCATTATTAAAACTTCACTTTAAACTTAAGTGAGCGATAAATTTCATCCTACCTGGTAGGTTAAAGTAAAGTTGTAATAACGGAACACTTTTTATACGGCCGATAAAATCCTACCTTTAGCTATCGTTAAAATGTAAAAACGGGCCTTAGAATGCTTGAAACCTTAAGCAAGAGTGAGAAATAGAAGAGCACTAATAAATGCGTCATTCTCGGGCACCGTCTAATCAAAACCGGTTCAGCCTGAGAAAAAAATAGTTCGGTATGGCCATGGAAAACTTATTTTATATGGTTGCAGAGCATTAAAAAAAACATTATGGAACTTTTATTCACACTTTATAGACGCAATTATATTTTGTTTGAATCAGTCCTTTTGTTAGCACATAAATATCTAGGAAGGTGCTTCTTCGAGAGCCTGCACTGCTTTAAGCAAGCGCTTTAGGCAACTCTTTTGGTTTATTACAGGTTGTGGAAGGTTTTGAGGATCCAGGATTTCTATAACTTTAATATGAGTAGAGTTTAGTTCTCATGCATCGGTATGGACTTTTATCGTTTAAAAAGTACTCGATTTTGGGAACTGCTCTTTTAATCTAACGAAGTTCTTTATTGGCATTTCCAGATAGAAAAATCTATTTATTTTTGTGTGAAAGTCAAATGATCACGAGATTATTATTACTTAATAGTGTCATTTACAGCATAATCTTCTAGTAGTTGTATTTTTAATCATTTTGTAAATCGATTATAGGCATTAAAGGTCATTGAAAACCTGATGCATTGCTTAAAAGATTCCTGACAAATAATCATCAGCGAAACTTACAATGATAGAAAAATTCATCTTCATATTGATGATGCCCTAACATCAGAATTGTGACATCAATTTTACTACAAATGGCATCAATGATGCAAAAAGTAACATCAATCCAATGACTAACGTCTTCGTACAATTTTGTAATTTTTTACGTGTCATCTATTTTATGACTACAGCGACACCAATTCGATGCCACATTTTGTATATGGGTAATTCCATGTCAAAACGACCAAGAGTGGGACACGATCCCTTCCGATTTCAATGCAATTTGGTGAAATAGTTTCCTTTATCTTATAAGGAATATATGTATAAGAAAAATTTTTTTTTTTTTTTCAAAAGTTATGTCATATTCAAAATGTCATAATTTCGCCGAATTAGCTGAATGTGTTGAGCTTGTTTCTTTAATATCGGAAACTACTTGACATACGAAGATGATTTTAATGCCATTTTAAAGAGAATACTTGGGGCTACAAACCATATGTGACGCGGAAAATACGAAGGGAGCTAAGGGGTTTGCCATTTTAAAGATTTAAATACGTGTATCTTTGGTGTACCATCACTGAGCGTGTTGGTATTGGTCTCATTTGAAAGCGACACATCTCAACCTTGTTGGTCAACCTTGAAAACGCGCGTAGGTCGTCCCTACCTCTTGTTTTGTGTAGTTGGTTTTAACTGTGCAATTTACCTTACTGGTCCCATTTATCTATGCGCTGTCACATATATTGAAAAAAATGTAATTTGGAAAATGTAATACAGTAGAATCGCGATAATTCGTAATCGCAAGGGACCGGCCATTTCTTACGAATTATAGGGGTTTTCGATTTAGCGGGGTTTCGATTTAACGGGGTTAAAATAAAATAAATACGAATAAACGGGGTTTTTAAATTTATTAACTAAAACGATACAAACAACATAAAAAACTATTGTTTAAAATAATATATATAAAAATTATAGGTACATACAAATTATTCATGTAACAAACTAATCCTAAGAATTCTTATTTATTTAAAAAAAAATCGACACACAAGCAAAAACCCACCAAAAATAAAAAAATAAATAAAATAGGAAACAAAAAATCATTCTTTTCATGTTTTTGTTGTTTTTTATTACGAATAATAAGTGGTAGTTAGCAAACAATTACGATTTATAAGAGGTAAAGATTTTATTTGAAAAAAAAAAATTACGAATTAGCGAGAGGACCAAAATGTATAGAAATCTTACGAATTAACGAGATTATTTCAAGGGGCCGACAGTTTATTACGAATTATCGGGAATTACGATTTATCGGGGTACGAATTATCGGGATTTGACTGTATCTGCAATTTATTTGGCTAATTTTTTTTATATATAATACCTCAAACTGTTCTTTTTTTATTTTTAAGATATGATTTTTTTTCTTTCGCAACCTTTAAAAAAATAATCTTAAAATAGAATTTTTATATTGAAATTTTAAGCAATAAGTAAACTGTGCTAGTTGCAAAACACAGACCAGCCGCGCACCTGCCATTTTACCCTAATTGGACACGCTGAATCCAGTGGTGCTAAAATTTTTTTTTTAGGTTAGGTCTTGTTTTCAAGATATACTGTTATTTAGAAAATGTAAGAGGACCGGCATAACTCAAAAAATGAAATTTTGGAGTTAGAACATGCAGAATTGTTCGCTTTGTTTTTCTTTATATTGTGTATTAAATTCATCTTTATATCTTTTATAATTTCCCAGATTGAAGAGAATATGTCTTCTTTTTTTCTAAGTAGTTAGAACAAATCAAAAACTTTAAATGCGTTTATCTCGAAATGGATTTTTTTGAGTTATGCCGGTCTTGCAGCAAATGAGCGATATATTTGCGTAACTCAAAACGGTTTAGTTTATTGAAATGATTTTAAAAAAACCGAAATAAATAATAAAGTGGGGTTGGTCATACATTTGACCCTTCTAGGAGCATCCTACATCACCATGATGAAAAGTGTCATGCATTCAAAAACGAAGACCTTTTGTCATAGTACTGTAGCTCGTTTCTGTATTTCTCGCATCGTAAAATTTCTTACATGAAGTGTGAAACAAAAAATTCCATCGTTTCTCGATTTATGAGATAAAAGTGTTTCTGTATTTGAATGCGAAAACAGACACAACAAATTCTGTTTATACTGGAATACTTCCAGTAATTAAGTGTCAAATAAAAGCGAAACGTCAACAAAAGAAATAAATATAATAAAAACAGGGCTGCCAGATTTGACGAGTTATCGTCATCTTGACGATTTTTTGTTCCGATATTAACAAAGTGACGTTTTGATGATTTTTTCTAAAAAAGTGACGAAAGCAAAAACAAAATCAAAAATATTTTATAATTTTGTTGTTACTTTCTGTAGAAATTCATCTTGAATTTTGAAATTTCAAACACCTCAATTTTGTGGCGTTGAAATTGAAAAAAAATAATATGAATGTCTGTAGAAAGCAACAACAAATACATATACAAAATATGATTGATATTTGATATTCTTATCTTATATGTACACTTTTGTGCCAAAACCATTATTCCGGCAAGAAAGAAATTTGTTTGTCTCCCAGTAAAAACTTTTTTAAAATGGATAGCTTCTTTCACTCGTTATTCAGTAGCTTTCTTCCATAAGAACTTCGATAACTACTTTTTTCTGGATGTATTTAGATAAAAAACATGACTTACCTTTGAATTTGTTAATTTTGGCACAACCCTTGTAAAATTCATTAGTTTTTCAGTAGAATTGTATGTAGCGCTTATATGTGTTTCTGATTACTTAACTTATTATTTTGTAGGCGAAGATTTTACTGGGTCTTTAACCCGTTTATTTATGAACCGATTTTTTTAATTTTAACTACCAGGTATTCTACTAACACTAAATTTACATGATGAATTTTATGACGTCCAATTTTGGACGTAATTTTTTCGTTTGGTAGCAAGCGGTGTAGAGAAGAAAGAGGGGTAGAAAAATAGGCATGATTTCTGTTTTCTCTTCCTCTTTCTTCTCTACACCGCTTGCTACCAAACAAACAATTACGTCTAAAATTGGACGTCATAAAATTCATCATGTAAATTGAGTGTAAGTCTTTTTCAGGTAAAAAAGAAAAAGATTATAGGAATAGGTAAATTAAAGTTTTATATCTCAGCCATTTGTAAACCGATATAGTTAAATTTCAATAATATACTATTTCGGACTACAAACGATATAAATATAAAACAACGTTGTCACTTTCAATTCCATAAAAACCTAGAATATTTATAATACTGTTATCAAAGCTGATTTAATTTAAAAATTTTCCATTTTGATCTCGGTTTTTGTAAATATGTATATATCTACTTTAAAAAAGGATGTATGTTTTTTTTATTAAGCTTGGTTTCTTTTTGCTTTTGTAAAAATATTTGTTTTATTTTTTGTTTAATATGATATTTTCTCATGCCTTTGTGTAACTTCTCCAGGGAAAAATAACAATTTTAAATTGTTATCCGATTAAAGAAAATAAATAATTTTTTAAAAAATAATCCTCCAGCTTAACAAAATAAATATATAAATTTAATGAAATTATGAACTTTAACTATGTTTTTGTTTGATTATTTTTTAATAAAAGTCGAAACAAATTTGTTTAAAATTGATTTTAAATTGCACGATTTTTAAAACAAAAAAGACGATCTTTTTTATTTTTTTCTCAGGAAATTGACGATTTTGACACAAGTTTTTCTGGCAGCACTGATTAAAACCAAAACAAGAAAAGGCTAAAAAAAATTTAAAATAACAAAATATAACAATTGTTTTTTGTTTATTTTCATCATATAAATTATGCATTCATCATTTATATTCCTTCTATTTTTTTATTTATTTAAAAAAAAATAGTATATAAACATATTTTAAATTCAAAATATCTATATTTTGTTTTTTTCTCGCCACCAATTTCAAATGTGACTTATTTTGACAGTTCTTGAAAGAAACTTTTCGCAAAATATTGTTATAGAAACACTTTTTCTCGCATCCTTCCAATAATTGCTGGAAAATTATTTAAATGACAGATAATTCTCGCAAAAAAAAAGATATAGAAACACTTGTGTGAAAAAAAACCATTTTTTGTTTCATTTCACACAATTTTTGTTGCAATTCACACGTTTCATGCGAAAAGTTTTACGATGTGAGAAATACAGAAACGGGCTACTGATGTCAAAATACATCAGCGTTATGACGCCTTTTCTATCAGTGTAGTTTCACTCCTAATAAAAACCATTAGTTTAAAATGTAAAAGATTCAAGGAACTTGTGATCAAGTTTAAGCATTGGAGATTAGGTACTTTAATAGTATAAATTATATTACTTGCTGTAATTTTTCAGAGATCTTCCCACTTGGGAAGCATTTTAAATATTTCAGAAAAGATTCTTAAGACTATTGCTATACAGAAGGTCAAAAGCAACTAATTCGAAAAAAAATTGGCGATTCATTTACTCACATATTGTTAATACCATTATACACGTGATTATATGTCTGTCCTCCAAACTCTTTTTCATCTTCAATTCATTGAAATTGCTGCAACTTTGATCGACACTTTGTCAGTCCAATGAAGTTTTATATTGGCTTTCCTTTATTGTCTGTTGTTTTTTCATTCCTATGATTACAATACTTTAAAATTAATGTTCGTGTTTGTTTGTGATTTTCAAACTTGTCTTCATTAAGTATTTGTTGTAAGCAAGAAAATTTTCAGATGTTGACTATTTCGACCCCACATACAAAGATCATGTTGGCTATTCATTATAAGATTCATGTGTTTCTATACCCTACACCAGTATAGTATAGGGGTGGAGAGGTATGATGTGATTGTATTCCTGTTCGTAGCCCAATAAAATACTAGCAACCTTTTAAGTAGAAGGATCGTCCTTTCAGCACTTTCTGAAATTTAAAGATTTCTATCCAGCTGGCTGGCTTTAAAAACCTGTAGTCGAAACTAAAAACTGTCGAACAAAAAACGAAAATTTGTGTACAACTTTTCTCTTTTTGAGTTGATTTGACAGCGATTGTTTACATTTAATGAAGCAGAAGTAAAAGAAACAGTTTTTTGGACAATGTCAAATGAAAAAGGTGGAAGAAATGGCAGTTTTTCCAATTTGACCTGAAGTGCCTATGTCACTTTTGCCAAAAGAAACTTACGGTAGCTTAAGAAATAACGGTGACCCTATTTTCGAAAACAGAATACTGTGCAAGTGTTATGAAAACTCATCGCTATTTTCCAGTTTTTTTTTTTATTTTAAACGTAAAAAAAATTATAGGTTTTCGGAAATTTTTCAAAAAAATTAATTTTAAACACGAAGCTAAGATTTTTGGAAATTAATTGTCATATTAATAAACAGTGCATAGTGCTGACTTGTTCTTCGCAAAGCCAAAACTTTGTACTGTTTCGAACTTTATAAATATTTTTTAAAAGTCCTTCAAAATATGCAGTTCTGTTCTGTGTTATTCAAAACGAATTAACACGAATGAAAATCCATTTTATATATGATCTGCTGTTGATAGTCATCCATCCATACTTGTAAGTGTTTTAGAGTATAATATGGTCGGTTTTACCCAACTAAACTTTCTTACTTGTTTAATGTTTCATTGATTTCAATGACCACAATTGCATTAAGTGTCAATTGTTTTGTTGAGTTGAGTCTTTTCTTTTAGAAAATTTTGTTTGTCTAAATTGTTGTGGGTAAATTTGGTAATTGAATGCAGTCTTCTTTTGATTTAAGCAATTATGGTCAATTGTATGGTGATTTAATATGTTTTACTCTTATTCATTGATTAGTTGTTGATGGCTAAGTGTCAAATTAAATGGAAATTGTTTTTAAGTAAAACTTTCTCTTATGTGGGGGTCATTGGGTATAATTTTTGGGAAAAGAAATGAAAATTTGTGTAAAATTTAAAGCATATGTATGTCCTACAGCATTTTAAATACAATAAGGTACAATTCTAATAAATTTTGATTTTAAATCTTATAACTTACATACACTCATTTTACCTGAATTGATTTAGAAAACCGGTGTATAAATTTATTAGCTAACAACGTTAACGAAAATCGAGACTAATGCTAGAAACACAACTGGGACGAACGACGAATTATTCGCAACATATATTCGTCGTCAGAAACAGAACACATTCATATGTATATAAATTCGTTATACGTCACGAATACTGCGATAGGTTTCGTGCTATTTCTTACGCAGAGGAACGACGAATAAATTGGGACAGGGACAGCTAAACCTAGCATAATAGTAAAGTCTAATGTTTATTAAAAATCGTGAAAGCTGTGAAGAATCACAGGGAAAAATCGCTTCTATTGCGAACTTGGCTAAAATTCGCAAACTTTAAAACAGACCCTAAAAAAACAAAATGTCGGAAAATAACAAAAAAAAAAAAAAAAAAAAAAAAAAAAAAAAAAAAATGCCGAAAATTTTTAATATTTCAAAAAAGCCATAAAATAGATTAAAAGTCCCTAAAACTATAAGGAATGGCAAAAATTCAATAATTTGCTAAAATCGGCATGAATGCAAAGTCTACTATTTATTGGGTGGTATTATTGATTCCGCACGGAAAGGAAAATTTTGTGGAAAAAAATATCGATCGATATGAAAATTGCAATTATTTATTCCTGCGGTATACATTTTCTGCGGACCAAATTTAACATCCCTGTTTTAATTAAAATTACGAGTTGATTTTGTGTCAGCTGATGGAAAAAAGACATTTGGGCGATTCTATTCTGACGAGGGCAACATTTAGATGCTTTAAACGTCTTTTACTAATAGAAAGAAACACATTTGCAATTAAGTTATTTCTAGAAGGGGTAACATTTTTTATGTACTATTGTTATCTATGTACAAGAATTTATATGAAACGATCAAATAGCCACGAGAGAGCTTTAAAGTGCATGACGGGTGCAACCAAATCGGCCCACTTTCATAAGATCATACCGCAAAAACACAAAATTCTGTTAATTTTTAAACTTGTATTGTATTATTCTTTTTTATTGCAAAAGATGAGATATCAGACGATGATTATCAAATCAAACATCGTAGAGAAATATAATCCAATAATAAGAAATTTGCTCTTGAAGCCATGACGGGTGCAACATGCAATGAAATTTCTGTTTGCGCCAAATCTATGAATCTTAATGATTCGAAGTGCACAACAAATTTATATTTAAGCTGACGTCTAAAAAATTAATTTATTATAAAATATAGATATTTTACTTTAAATTGGCATCAAAAAAGTGTCAAATAGTGTGATTTGAAAATTGATGTTAAAAGTTGTCTAGAATAGAATCGCCCATTTCAAGACAAGATTAGAAATTGAAAAGTCAAATAAAAAGCGTTTTTAGTAAATTATATGTGAAAGTTTAAAAGGCAGTTAATATAAAATTAAAATATGGATACCCATGCCTTTTTCGACGATGAAAACTTGGACACGCAGTTAGAAAGAAGAGTTTTACGCTATAAATCTTAAGATGTGTTACAAATGAAGGATAGAGAGTAAGTTCAAAAATAACAAAAATTTCAGGATAAAGCTATTATATGTTTAAAACCACAAGCAATGTCTTGACTTTGCTTCTATTTGCAATTTACTTGAGTATTTTGCTTTTTTACTCCCATAAAAATATAAAAAAAATCATTCCTTTCTTCACAAAAATAATTTAATAAAAATTAAATTTCATGAACTTAAGCCTAATTAAAAATATTAAAAATTTGGATTAAAAGCCATAAATAGTTCAACAAAATAACCACAATACTAATTATTTTTAAAAATCAAAATATTTTTAATTAGGCTTAAGTTCATTAAATTTCAATTTCGATCTACCAAAGGTTGAATACAATTTGGTTTAAGGATTGATGTTTGACTAATGACGTCAGCAGTCGTCGATGGCTGCGAGTGTTAAACGGCAAGCCCTCTGAGGAGATTGAGTGGTTGCAATCGAAACATGTCAGGGTAACCTGTCCGTAAACACCTGGGTTCGAGCCCAGATTGAGTCAAGAATGAAAAATGATCAATAAATTTTAATGAATTTTCATGTTGTAAAATTCCTTTCTTCATAAAAATAATTTAATGAAAATTAAATTTAATGAACTTAAGCCTAATTAAAAATATTAAAAATGTGGATTAAAAACCATAAATAGTTCAATAAAATAACCACAATACTAATAAAAATCAAAATATTTAAATTTAAACAATTTTTCTTACAAATTTTACAATTCCTAACATTTTTGTTCTTTCCGTTAGCTTTTCGCTATAAAATTTAAGAGTAAGCAAAATGAATAAATATATATACATTGCGTAATCAATAATATGGCAATACCGTCAAGGTAGAGATGATACCGCAACAACGGAAGGATACCGCACAAACGGAATGAATAATAACAAATTTGGCTTCCGCACAAAAACTGCTTTCCGCACTTGCGGAACGGAATCAATAATACCACCCATTATTAATCGTTAAAGCTGTAAAGATTTAGACAACTTATGGCTTAAAAATTCGCGAAAAATTACGAAGTTTGAAACAATCCGAAAAACTAATTTGAGATCGCTTAATCGAAATGCAGAACACCAAAAATGCTGAAGTAATCCACTTTCGAGAGGATTCGGATTCTAAAACACACCCGATTAATAGTTTTTTGTATTTTTTTTTTTTTTTTTAATATGGTCAACAAAGAAATTTTAATAAAATTTATTGTTAAAAAAATAGATGAAAATGGATGGTGTAAAATAATTAAAGAAGTTAAGAACACAAATCGAAGAAAGCTTTATCAGAGAAGTGTTAAATTCGTCCGAGTTTTTAAACTTTTATTGTTTATTTATTTAAATATTCCCCTGATGATGGTCAGAGATTTTCACCGAAATATTGGAAAAATATAAAAATAAATAAAAATAAAATAAAAAGTTTTTTGAATTTTATTTATTATTTATATAGCACCTGAAGCCAAAATAATAAAACAACAGAAGTTAAGAATAATTAATAATGTTTATATCATGATACAAATACAGAAGGTAGTTCCACTCTCTCTTTTTGTCGCCATATTAACGTTCTGACGTTTATCGGAATTATGAAAATGTCTGCTACCATAGTTTATTAAATAATCCCATTTTTCTGTTTTTGTTTTGTTTTTTATTTGAAGTTTGGAAAAATAATATATAAATTTATATTAAACAATTTATATTAAAAAGCTTTAAAATTTGCTAATGTTGAAAATAAGAAGTTACATAAATAAAATATATTTAAAAAAAGTAAAAAGCATTTATCAAACGTTATTTTGTAATTCTGACTCGATGCGGAAGAGTTTGTGCAGCTGTGTCAAACACATAAAAAATATTGGTTCAAGACCCAGAATCGATCTAACGATATACGTCCGTCCAACCGGCTGGCTTTCCATGCACACTGTGTGCGAAAATTGAAAACGTTAAAAGAACGCAATTTTGAAGATAATTTAATGAATCTTTTTATAGGAAGTTCTAATTGTCACAAGGAAGAACCATTTTATACCCACAACACAATATTGATAAGGGTATTATGCATTTGTGCTCATGTTTGTAACTCCTTAAAATGTTGCTCCCATCCTTACGTATCACTTTCTGAGTCGAATTAACGATGTCCGTCCGTCTGGCTGGCCTACTGGCAGGCTGCATATGTAAAACTTATGCGCAAAGTACAGGTCCCAATTTTAGCGATTATTTGACGAATTTTGACACATAGGTTCTTATTGGCACAAGGACCAAGCCTATTAATCGGTCCATAATTTAATGTATCTCCCATACATGCTTCTTTCTGGATTTGGGGCTTTGAGCCCAAAAAGGATGTATATGCTGCTATTAAGATTTAAGGCTTGTTCGTCGATAGCGAATGAAGACTTCGTTCGCTTAAATTACATTTAAAACAAAAACTAATTTTAAAATATTGTTTTTGTTTTACATGTAAGTTAAGCGAACGAAGTCTTCATTCGCTATCGACGAACAGGCCATAAATTTGGTTTAAACAAATTTTATTGCAATTAAAATCATCTCACCTTATTGCATTGAAATCGGTCCATATTTGACCATTGCTTCCATACAAATACTAATCCCGAAAATAGTTTTTATGCCATTACTTACTTATAAATGTAAGTATTTACATTAAAATTGTCGACAATGAGTTTTACAATAGCTACTATGTCAAAATATTGTGCAGGTGGGTCAAAAATTAACCATAGGTGCCGTATAAACCATCTTCCTAAAATAACTTTATGGAAAGCAAATTCTATAAAGATGAAGAAATCTAAATAATATTCGGCACTGAATAACAGAATTTTGTTCTGCCGGGTCCATGATTGCCCATGGGTCCCATATAGATTTAACTTGCAAAAAGTTGTTATTTTATTCTGTGGTGGAGGGTCGGGCTTAACCGACTATACTTTTTTGATTGCTTAAGCTTAATTTTTAATTTCTTAGTAGCTCGCAGAACAGCATGAAATTTAAAATCTCTGGGAAAAAATAAAGCTATTAAATGATGTGGTGAAAAATTTAAAAACTTTGTATCTGAATGCGGGCTTAATTCAACATTTGTCCAAGTTAATAGTGATTTTTATATAAAAAGCCCAGTTTTGTGAAACAATTATATGTAATTAAAATGTTGTATTAAATGCAAATATTATAAAAAGGTTATTTTTGGGAAGAATCTTTTTTTAATACATAAAACAATCTAAAATTATTTGTTCAAAGATGAAATAATTGTAGCTTGAATTTTATTTTATAAATTTTAATTTCTTTTTAATTAAGATAGACCATGCGAATAATGTTTTTTTTTTAATATTCGGGAAAAAACCTATTTATGTTTTTTATTTTGAGCTCTTAAGCAAATTAAAGGTGTTAAAAATTCACATAAAAGCTGTTAATGCAAATTACACATTTTGTCTTATAATTTCCAAACGGAATTTGTTGCATTTTTTAATATGTGGCAACGATTTTTTTAATATTTACAAAAAACAAACTTCAAATAATTCCGATAAACTTCAAAAAAATAATTGTGAGAGAGAAGTGGAACTACCTTGTGTATTTGTATCATGGTTTATATAATCTAGTGTCCAAAACAGTGATGCCATTAGGATACGAAAGATAAATTTTTCCTATCTTTTGATGACTTCAGGTACCATGTGTAATCCTGACATTTTCCGTATCTTTTGAATCCGTACGCAAAATGTACATAAATAAAATATTAGAGAATTTTTAGCCAACTTAAACTTATTAGGATTGATCATTGTAACCGACTCATTACTGATAAAATAGCAACTTTAAGAAAGGTGAAAGAAAACATTAATTTTCAACATTTTATTTTAAAACTGATTTTATTTTTCTTCTTCTTCTCTTCTTCTGTCATTCTTTTCACCCGTTGGAGCGTAGGGCCTCAAGAGTTTTTGAATAGTGGCTTAATTGGAAAAAAATTGGCGATGATTTTCTTTTGTAACCATTTCAATACAATTGGTGCTTCATTTCTAAAATAGCAACACTGCATTCAATAGAAATACAACTAAGAGCTTTTTTAAAGTCATAATTTTAATTCCCAAAAAGAAAATCAATTACATACGTACATTTTTAATTGTGAAGTGATTCACAGCTTTCACATATACAATCATGAAAAATTTTTAATTTATATACTGCTCTATGAACTTTTCGATCTAATGGCATGCACATACATACATTTATATAATACCTCCACCGCCAACAAAAACCAATCTAGTAAATAACAAACCAACCTGTCATACTACGCCAAAACGGCGCTTAAGACCCCAAATGTTAAAAAAAAACATTTTATAATGTTGCAAATTATTTATTAAGTTTTTTATGTTTCTACTGCATGTGCTTAATGTTTGTTAAAAGTCAGTCTTGAATTTTTATTATTTTTAAACTTTAAAAACTACAAAATTTCTGCTACGAGTATGTTGCATTTATATGGATTTTATGGTTGAATATTAAATTATGTTTAGTAAGTGTAGTATTTTCTGCTTAAAAGCATAATTCATTAAATGACCATTACAAAATAAATAATATTAAAATTGAATATGTCAGAAAATTTTGGCAGGCGCATAAAAAAACTATATATAGACAGTTATTGCATTTATGAAGGGGATAATGGTTGGTTTATTTGTTTTTTTTTTGTTGTATCAAACAAAAAGAGTATGAAAGCTAAATTTTTATCGCCCACTATTTAGTATAATAATATTTTCTTGAAAATATCCTACACTTGGTTATCTTGCTTAGAATTACATTTGCCAAAATTTTGTCCTCGGGATGGTTAAAAAAGGATGTTTTTTTTTAGCCCGATATATCTTACGAAAGGATTAGCACTCAAACGTGCTATCATAGTGCGCTCACTTTTTGACATTAATGATAAGTATTATCTGGCAATCATTAGGAAAAATAACAGTTGACCAAGTTGTCAATGTCCGATTAATCAAAGTGCTGGCTTGGAACAAAAATACCATTTTGAGTATCGGATTTCTTGATGTTATAACCTGAGGAACTTTGACTTCAAATACAGTTTTTTGTACAAATGCCTTTATGCCTATATCCACATAAAAGTAAATCCCTTCTAGTGTTTGTTCCAAAAGTTTCTCCTGATTTCCATACACTTTAAGAGAGTGGGCATTTAATGCGGGCAATAACGTACCATCCCAATGAACAAAGAGCATTTCAGGAATGTTATTTGTGTAATATGCTTTAATATTTTCTGCACTTTTTTCTTAGCTGTGTTCTTTTTCTTTGCATGGAAGAGTTATTAATTATATATTGCCTTACAGTTTGCCCAAGTGATTCTAGAGCAGCTTCTAAAATATACACTGAGTCGCACATATTCAATTGACATCTACAAGGGAAAGTTTTGGAGAAAGAAGTTACTTTTTGCGCCCTTCTTAGAGAGGCAACAAATTTTTTTAAATAAAACTGTGAGCTTTATCTTGATGATTTCAACGGAAATCATGGATGATGAATTGGATGAGAAACTTGAATTAAGTGCTACGGATATCGTCGGCTTAGAGTGTTAACCTGCTAAATCCAATTTTTAAGTAAATTGAGATTTTAATGCCGTATGGTAGAAAAGGATATGCCTCGTCGACTAGCATTAAGTTTTTCTTCAATTTGAGTCCTGAAAAGTGTCGAATCAACAATATTTTTGGTTTTCCTCTCAAGCAGCAAATAGGAAAAATAAAAAGTTTTTTGTCTCTCCTGTAAAGTTTGTGAGTTAGCAGGTTTACACTCTAAGCCGACGATATTGAACTTTCGCATTCCTGTCTTTTTCTTACTTTGAATAACGGTAGTTTTGTCCTGTCTTATTTTATTCATACATTTTAATCCACTCCCACCAGAGAGCCTGGTCTACTAGATTCTTGTCGCCGATGCAAAAAAAGTGTTTAAATCGATTTTTATTAACTTAAAGGCATCAGCGAGCGCTATGTCAAAAATATTGCTCAAGGTGTTGTACCACTGTATTTTAAAACACATTTACGAGAATGCACCCTATTCAGGACCCCTGGAGAATCATGCATTTGTGTGCATATAAACATGGATCTATCTATGTCTTAAATTGAATTAAAAATAAAATCGGTTAGAAAGTTTGTGAGAGGCAGAAATTGCCCCCTAACTCCCCTTGTGGTCCTATTTTTGAAAAACTGCATAGCTCATGTAATGATATAAATATGGATCTATCTATGTTTTAAATTTCATTAAAAACAGTTTGATAGTTTCTGAGAGACAGTAATTACCTCTATCTCCCCTCGTGGTTCTACGAGTCGGCCCATTTTCAATATGCTTGGTCCTTGTGCCAATAAAAACCTATAAGCTAAATTTTATCAAATTATCTCCAAAATTGCGAGCCGGACGGATATCGTTAGCTCGACTGAGAAAGTGATTCTGAGTCGATCGGTATACTTTAAGTTGGGTCAAGTATCCATATTTTAAGGTGTTTCACACATCAGCACAAATGCATAATACCCTCTCCACTATTGTGTTGTGGGTATAAAAACAGATCAATAATAGGAAAACCATATGTATTTGTAACTTTAAGGACCCGTCGCTTAGGGATGGCGTTGCAGTAGGGGCGTAAAAAACACATGAGTTACAATTCGAAATTTTCTTTTCAGTATTGTGAAACTCAAATAAATGCTTAACAGCACTGAAAAAATAATTTCGATTCGTTCAGTATTGACTGAAATAATTAGATATTAAATTGCTTTCGAATCGAGAAAGTACTCGATGACGACTGCCAGAATCAGGCCCCAGATATAAATTTAAAAATACGTTTTGGAATTTTTTTTTTCAGTCAGTGAATTCGTTTCTATAAAACTACCATCACATAAGACAAGATGGTTTCACGCTATTGTGGTCAAAATTAGATCTAAATTCTTTAAGCTTTACATGAATACAATTATATTTTATGCTTCTAGTCACAAAGCTAAGGAAAAAAATGTCCGTTTAGGTTAGTACCATATCAAATTACTTCGATCTCTAATACTTTGAATATTAAAATCCAAACAGCAAAACAAACATCTCAATGCGACAAGTTGATTATATCTTTATTGCAAAGTGCATTTCCAATTTACTTAAGGGCACACTACGCAAACAATTCATCAAAAACGAAAGAATTTTTAAAACAGTGGTCTTTTCTTTTTCAACCTGCACAAAACACAAATCATACCCAAATCCACAATAATTTGCTTTTAAATCTTTTGAACAAACTCCAGTTATAAAATTAGCTCTATTTACAATAAAATATGTGCGACAAACTAACGACAGAATAATTTAGCATAAAATACACATTTGGTATTCTACACTTCTGTCAAACGGACCTTCCAAATACTTAATAACTCCCCCAAGGAGACCTTCTAATATTTACAACCCTTACAGTCAGCGATAAAAAAAAGTTATAGTAGATGCACTTCTGGAGGAAGAATAATAAATGTTTGAAGCATGTAACGTACATAAGTGCATACGAACGCGTGTCATTCGTTCACTTATTCCCATAAAGAAAAAAAACAGCAAGTCAAACCGGAAAAACACACGTACCCATTTACATTTAAGAAAAAAAAAATTAAACCAGGACCTGCCGCTATATAAATTAAATAAAAAAGAAAAAAAAAAATAAATTCACAACTCATACTGATGATGCGACATGACCCGCTGTAAGGCATGATGTCAACAATGTCATTTTCTCTTTTGTTTGACCGTTCGTCGTTAGTTATTATTTTGAATAGAAATAAAATATTGTAAGGGTCACGTGTGTCATATTATAGACAAAATACACCCATTCTTTGTAAATTAAAACGTATGTCAACTGTTCACAACCGCGATAAAGTCAAAGTTGACATTGAAGCGCATGAAGAAAGAGAAGAATGAACGAGTAAGTAAGATGGGACATTGATAAAGGGTGTGCAGGGATGCAGAACGATCTCAAAATACATACAGAAGTGGTATTTTATACATTAAAAAAATGACACACGACCCACCTTAAGTTACTGCTGGTCGGTTTATTTAATAAAATAAAAATGTAAACGAAAATACTCGTAAACTTAAGGACACTTTTATCCAATAGACAGTTTTTAAAAGGATGGATTATTTTTTAAATGACTTTTTAATACTAAAATTAAGAGATTTATATTAAAATAAGAACTTTTCAATATTGTAGTACTTGTCTTACTCTTCAATCACTTTCTGAATCAATCTAGAAGTGTCGGACGGGCTGGCAAATTGCCCTTGCAAATATTGTGTTAAATTAGATATTTGGAGACCAAAAAGAATTATTAAGGCATTTACTTATTAATTGTTACAAATACAATTAAAAATTATATTCTTACTTCATTTACCGACCAATAGTATCAATGACCTTCAGGCTATTTTGGTAAAAAAGATTAGATTCTCTGGTGGAAATCGAACTCGCAACCCGCGCACTATTTGACTAGCTTACTACCCTCTAAACTACCGGGTACTTAATTCATTAAGTTAAAAATAAAAATTTCTAAAATATTTTCTCGCGTAATAGTTTGCTCTAATTATGTTAGTACTTTAATTGAAATGAGTTTTATGTTAACCAAAGGCGAAAATTTATGGTACTTCCTTAAATCTCTTACGGTACAAAATGCGAGGTGGGGGTGTCACAAAGCCATAGGACATAAAGCCATATGGCGTCAAGTCCCATTCCATTGAGACATAAGGGCATATGCCATTAAGTCTCAATATAATGGGACTTAACGCCATACATTTTTTCCGTAAAATGAGACATAAAGCCATATTTCATGTAGAAAATGCTTTGTTGTTTCATGTCGCCCTGTTTTATGTCAAAAATGGCGGTATGAACTAAGTCCCCAATGAATTAACTCCCCAAACCCAAAATGAACTAAGCCCCTAAATTTGGGGACGTCGTTCATTTATGGAAAAAAACCCGAAAAAGCTACGCTAACTAGAGCTTCTCTGCATAGCCGGTCTTGGGCCGGACGCAATGATTTTCTCCTCTATGGTATAACAAACACCGGCTTCGCTAACTAAAGCTTCTCTGCGTAAACGGCCTTCGTTAGGAAACAAGACAGATTTTAGAAGCTTTACTTAGCGAAATCGGTACTGGTTATACCATAAAGGAGAAAATTCTTGCGTCCGCCAAAAGGCCGGCTATACAGAGAAGCTTTAGTAAGCGAAGCCGGTGTTTGTTATACTATGGAGGAGAAAATCCTTGCGCCCGGCCGAAGGCCGGCGATACAGCGAAGCTTTAGTTAGCGAAGCAGGTCTTTGTTATACCATATAAGCATTTGTAACGCAACACATCAAATGGGACATAACACCATAATGGCTTTATGTCCCATTCCGCTAAAATTGATATGAGACTTAAGGCCATATCAAAATTATGGCTTTATGTCCGTTTGGATTGAGACATAAAGCCATTATGGCTTTGTGACACCCCACCAAATGCGACACAAATACTTCTTATGTTACTGAACTTATTTTAGTAGCTCTCATTTAAACACCTTCTGGGGTACTTTTCATTCTTAAGAAATATTTTATAAATGTTTGAATTAATTCGAGAGCGGATCAATAAATCCTCAAGTTTTTTAATTTTCCGCCTCTTAACTATAAGTGCAACACTACTCCTGTCAACAGGTATCTGTCTGTTTAATCCTGTCAAAAGCGTATTAACGCAAAAAGCTTAAAATTTCTTTAATTATTATTTTACTAATAAGTCTTCGCTGGCTTGAGTCATAACTTATTTCAAGAAAATAAAGTGTTCATTGTAACAATACAACATCAAAGAGCATCATCGTCAATTCTGTATTACCGCAAGGATGCCACCTTGTTCCAATTTTATTTTCACTTTTTATAAATGATCTGCTGATTGCAATATACAATTGTAATGTATTAATGTAAGCTACAAAAAATCTTCTAATATGATCAATCTCGAACATGATTTGCAAAATTTTTTAACTGGTTTATTATCAATCTCATGCATCTTAACTTAACAAAATGCAAGCATATACGTTTTTGTAAAAAATGGAATTCTATGGGCAACTATCAGAGAACGGCTTTGTGCAATTGCAAAAAAATCGCATTAAATGAACAGCAACAAATACGCTCGCTTGCGGTCAAACAATCAAACTTGCGCAACCGCAAACATTCGCTGCTGGTTTGCAGTCATTCAAATAATGCACATCGTGCTTTGTTAGTTATACCATCGTTAGCTTCGTTTTTTAATAAAGATGTTTGTGTGATCGGTGCGACAATGATTGTTTTGGTAAAAAAAAAAAAAAAAAGGCAAACAAAAAAGGCAGAAACATTGAAGACATTCAGCAGTTACTATGTAGTACAAGAAAAAATAATTTAAATGAAACTAAACGCACATACTGATGTAGGTACAAACAATTTCCAAAGAAACAGAATACTTTTTTTTATCATCTTAACAAGTACAGTAGTTCTGTATGTACAATGTATTCTTGTTATTGTTGTTAATTTTAACAAAGCGTCTCATCGGGTGGTTTATTGTTGTTATTGTTGTTAATGTTAACAAAGCGTCTCATCGAGTGGACAATGACTACTTGAATGCAAAACTATAAGAATAAGTGCCTTTTGAATTTACACAAGTGTGTTATATTGCGTGCGCAACAAAAATGCAAACATATCACTTTCAATAAAAAACGAATCCATGCAAAAATCAAATGTGTACGAAACGATGTAAAAATTACCAACGTTGAACTTTGTTTTGCATGCAAAGAGTGAATGTAAATTTGAGCGTATGAATAAATCAAGTAAAAATTGTGATTTTGCAGTTCTCTGGTAACTATACTTTGGGTGACAGCCAACTTGAATTAGTAAAAGAGATTTTGGATCTTAGTGTTTTACTAGATTCAAAATTTGATTTTATAAAACACATTTCGATAATGAATAAGAAAGCTCGTGGAGTACTTGCTTTTATAAAGCGTTGGGCTAAGGGGTTCATTGATCCTAATATTACATCTTATAATAATGTTCACATAAATCGAATAGAAACTGTCCGAAAACAATTTCTATTGTTCTGCTAAGGAAACTCGAATTGGAACCCTTCTGAAGCTTTTTCATCCTATTCTGTTCGACTTGAACGAGTTAAATAGTTAAATAAATTAAATAGCCTTCACTGGAAAGTCGAAGAAAAATTCTTAACTTAATGTTCTTAGTTAATTTGCTTAATGGTACTGTTTGTTCTGAATTCCTGCTAAATCATTTTAAAGTTAACGTTCCTTAGCGATCAACGCACCATTTTACACCATTGTATCTTCAGGCTTTTCACACAAGCTATTCCGATCCTTTTCGTGGAATATACAGAGACTTTAGTGAAATGTATAACTTTATTGTCTTTTCTTTGAATGTTAGTGTCATTAAAGGTACCCAGCGGTAAATATTGAAAGGACCGCAAGTGACAGGGCTTTTTGAAGGCCTCTATACAGCCTACCTGTTTTCAGTAGTGCGATTCACTATGCTTTTTAAACCACAATTGTTTCGTTTAAAATTGTTAACCACAAAATTAACAATTTTGCTATTCACCAACACTTTGAACGACATCTGCTGGTGTTTAAGGCCAGCTGTTTTAGTCAGCTGTTATTTTTAACAAAACAAATTGTGGTTTATTAACACCAACATTTTTGGTGTGGTTAAATTCGCTAAGAAAAGTGTTTATTTACAGTCCATAAATAACATGGATTTTAGGTATTTATCCACTTCGTGCCACACACCAATTTTCCGTGGAGCTTCTTATTTATTTATCCTAAAGCCAACCATTTGACTCAAATAAAATTGAAAAATTAAAAAAAAATAATTTAATTAAAATTAATAATTAATAAAATAATAATAAAAAAAAAAAATTAATAAAATAATAAAAATAACTAATGGTGTTTTCTTTTCTACAAAAATGTGACATTTTTAAAAAAAAAAAAGCAATTTGGAGTCTGTTTCTTAAACATTTTGTTCTCGAAAAGGGTGGCTTGTTTTATTCTAAAAAACTCACCCTTTTTTGAAAGCAAAATTTTTATGAAACGGACACCAAATTGCATTTTTTTAAATAAAATGTCACACTTTTTTGTAGAAAAGAAAACACCATAATGCTTTACGCACTTTGCATAATATCATTTAAAATCTATAAATTAAAAGGTTTTTGTGTTGTTTTTTTATTCTTCTTTGTTATTTTATCCTATTTTGATGTTTTTTTTTGGCAGAGTTGCCACGATATATCAATTTGAATAGAGAGAAATATAAAACTTTTTACCGTGGTTATAAATAAGTTAGTGAATCACAAAGTGGTTAGTGCAAACATCAAAATGTGTGGTTAAAGTAAACATTTTTTAAAGTGTTAAAAGTTAGTGAATTGCACTACAGAAGTATGTCTTTTAGAAGGTATGAATTTCTTTTTGAGCGCCCCGGTAGGCTAGCTGGTAGCGAACTAGTGTATCAGCGCCGGGGTTGCGTGTTCGATTTCCGCCAGAGCCTCTGGTTTCTTTGATGCGGGCAAGCATAGAGCTTCGCGGGATTAGCTTAGGAAATTGAAAAAAAAACCTTCCTTAATATTCAGTACGCATTCGCTACTCCCTTCTTTAAGAAGGGAGAAAGGAAGTTGTTCAGTTTTATTTATTTTTTACTAGCGAACCCCTGCACACTTCGTAGTGTAAAAAAGAAAATAAGAAATCAATTCGAATTCATTTAAATCAGTGATAAATTGTTTTTATTGCAATGCTCTGTGGTAAACAACATTTCTTGTTTTTCCATTTTCGGTGTAAATATACAAAACCGATGGTTTGCCAACGCGCGAACAGGCTACATACTATTGTCCATGTGAGAAAGCTGGAAACTCTAAATTCACTCCACAAGTTCCTACTGATTGGCCTTGCGCCGCAAACCCAAGCCGAACAGGAAACTTAAGTCATTTGAATTCACTCCACAAATTCGTAATGATTGGCCTTGCGTCTTATCAATAGTAACCGCAATCCCAAGCCGAACAGGAAACTTAAGTCATTTGAATTCAAATGGCATATCAGACGGATTCATTGGGATGCGTGGAATGAATACATCTTCGCCTTTTAATTTTCCAGTTAAAACAGTAGCTTCAATTACATAAGCCATCAACCTTTTAATAGCAGGTCTTGTGCCATTACGCAAACGGGGATTATTGATATTGCGAAGCAAAAAAATAGTGACTCCAACTTTCAATTGGAGATTATGCGAAGGAAATCCTGGTGAATCCAACGAAATCAAAAATTCTGTTGGATAATTCACAACATCTTCTACACAGGTAACTGTATCCACAGACTTTTACGAAACCAATTCGCCAGGAATCTTTGATTGTATAGACATATTCAATTCACTAACATCTTTGTTCTTTGCCGCTAAAATTGCTCTGTCACTTAACCATGTACGGCATATATATTTTTGTGCTATGTTAGGAAATACACGTTCAATCAATTTCTCTTTTGACTGTACGAAATAGCATTGCACCATTCACATCATTCTGGATCATTCTGGAACTGAACACGAACGTTAGTAGTGAGTTTCAATGTTTTTACAAATCTCCATAAGCATGAAGACTTAAAGCAAGCGTTAATTTCATCGGCAGCTGTAGATCTATAAAATCAAGGCACCATCAAACAACTCTGAATTACCTCGAAGGTCTTTCATTGTTTTTTCCAATGCTACAACAGATTTCTTATTGTTCATAATGCATTCATCCCAAATAATGATACCGCAACGTTTCAATAATTTTGCCGTTCCAGATGTTTTTGAAACGTTACATGTGGGAGTTTCATTAACTTGGTAGTTCAATGGCAATTTCAAAGCGGAATGTGCTGTGCGACCACCATCTAACAAAGTGGCTGCACTGCCAGAAGACGCCTTTCATTTTCTCAAAAAATTAACTTAAATTTGCAAAATTTTCATGCACGAAAAAATACATATTTCGAAATGAAAGCAGTGTTCACTTAAATGGCTTTAACTTATGAAGATGTCATTAGCAATGCCTAAGTAG
The DNA here is from genome assembly GCA_930367215.1 of Pollenia angustigena. NCBI lineage: Eukaryota > Metazoa > Arthropoda > Insecta > Diptera > Polleniidae > Pollenia > Pollenia angustigena. The sequence goes on along the minus strand of OV884057.1, from coordinate 176,703,834 downwards.
CTAAACTAAAGAAATGGTTTGACTAAAATCGAATTGTAATGGTTTTAAAAGCTAATTGTATTTCAGTTTTTCAAAATATTTAGGCAAATTCGAAAAATTTCCATTAAAAAAAAAAAAATGTTTTGGAATGAATTAAGTGTTCACTAAAATGGCTATAACTCATGAACCAATACACATTTGAAGACCCTTGATACATAATAACCTTGGTATTGACGTCACCTTCAACGTTTACGCATTACAGAGAAGATCAATTACTAACATAATGCAACTTGTTTTTATATATATAGATTTTTAGTGTCCTTTCTTTTTCCCTTGTTTGGGAAGGGATCGAAGTTGATATTGAAGGGTGTGTGGAAGGGCATGCTCCCAATGACAAGCTGTGTAAAAAGTAAATAAGTATGGAATGCGGCGAGGAGGACTTGTGACTGCTTAATAAGGCCTTCCATTATGCCTCATTACTTATTCTAGTTACCGCTGGGTAGTATTATTTCTATATCTTAATAATATTGCTTGTAATTTAATTATAGTCTGTAAGGCTTTAAATTCAAAGACTTAAATAAATGAATAAATAAATAAATAAGCTGCGTCATTTAGTTTGTGTTTGACTAACATTGATGGCGAACAACCTCGTGCTCTAAGAATAAACTAGAAAATAAGTGAATTCCGTGTGCTAATAAAGCATATTCACTGGCAGAAATTGACGTATTAAGCTAAAAATCGTGCTCCCTTTTACTTCAAACTCTTGTATAAATTTATTCTCAACCAAATAATCATAGTAATTGAAAAATTTTTTATGGTTAGTTCAAAATTGGCCAAAACTTTTTATATAGTTACAATTTTGTTTGATTTTATGAACTTTAGTTTATTATCATACACTACACAAGTAAAGTGCTTAACTCTGGCACTGTACAATGCGTTTGCATCGTGTATGGTGGGTTTTTAGCTACTTATTCAGTGAACTGAGTAAAAATAAAAAAAAAGTTTGTTATATTCTTAAGTTTGTATGAAACATTTGCTGCAAAACATTTGAGTTTGTGGATGAAAGGGTAAAGACGAATGGAAAAGTGTAATTTGTTTCATGTACAAGCAGTTTTTGTTAGTTTGTTTTTGAAAGAAAAAGAGAGAAAACATAGAAAATGGCTCAATGCTGTAAAATAAAATAAAAAGTTTTTGCCGCAAATGTTTCATAATATGCAATTTGTTTTTATACCCTCCACCACAATTAGTTGTGAAGAGGGTATATTCAGTTTGTCATTCCGTGTGAAACTTTTTTACTATTCATCTCAGACCCTATAAAGTATATATATTCTGGGTCCTTGAGTAATTTTAAGTCGATTTAGCCATGTCCGTCTGTCTGTCCGTCTGTCCGTCTGTTGAAAACACGCTCACTTTCGAAAAACTCAAAAGAAATCAACAAAATTGGTGTCAAATTGCTTGTAGTTATCCTAAGCAGTTTGGGATTGAAATTCAGCAAAATCGCTTCAATAGGATCTGAGCTATGGAACCACCACCTAAAAATTATTGGTAATTTTGTTACAAAAACTAACATAAATGGTGGAAAAATGCACAGAATGATATAATATTTCGCAACAATTCGTGTTATTCAACTGGAAATCACGCTGTGAAATTTCGTGAAGATCCGTCAATAATTTACCCTAGGCCCCATATAAGTCCTACTCCCGGAAAACAGTATATTAAGCCTAAAACCCTAACTAACAATGCTATCATTACAAATTTTGGCAAGTCACAGTTACATAGGACTAGAAATTAAACTGTTAAGTTTCGTGAAGATCGGTCCATAATTTACCATAGGCCCTATATAAAACCTACTTCCGGAAAACAACTTAGTACGCCTAAATCCGTAAAAAATAATGCTATCATAACAAAATTTGGTACATCAAAGTTTTATAGGACAAGAAATAAAACTGTGTAATTTCGTGAAGATCGGTCCATAATTTACCCTGGGCCCCATATAAACCCTACTCCCGGAAAACAGTTTAGTACGCCTAAAACCGTAAAAAATAACGCTAGCGTAACAAAATTTGGTACGTCACAGTTTTTTAGGACAAGAAATAACACTGTGAAATTTCGTGACGATCGGTCCATAATTTACCTTGGGCTCCATATAAACCCTACTACCGGAAAACAGTTTAGTACGCCTAAAACCGTAAAAAATAATGCAATCATAACAAATTTTGGCCCGTCACAGTTTTATAGGACTATAAATTTTACTGTGAAATTTCGTGAAGATCGGTACATAATTTACCCTAGGCCCCTTAGAAACCCTACTCCCGGAAAACAGTTCAGTACACCTAAAACCATAATTAATAATGCTATCATAACAGAAATTGGTACGTCACAGTTTTAAAGGACTAGAAATTACGCTGTGAAATTTCGTGATGATCGGTCCATAATTTACCCTAGGCCCCATATAAACCCTTCTACCGGAAAACAGTTTGGTTGCCTTAAACCATAAGTAATAACAAATCGTCACAGTTTAAGATTATAATAACATCATACAGATATTACTCCTTAAACATTCGAACTGTCGGTGGAGGGTTTCAAAGATTCGGCAGAGCCGAATATAGCTCTCTAACTTGTTTGTTTTTAAATCTCTTAACTCTTGTTTAATTTGGTTTTTTCTTTCTACCCACTTACAACTACAATTCGAGTCGGAAAAAAGCCAACCAATTGTAAGAAAAGATAAAGTCGCAGTTTATTGTTGGTGTTTGATATCGTTTGCAAGTAAGACTTTGAACGTTTGTAATTCTCATTCGTTTAACAGTTTTATTTTTATAATATCTTTCGCTTTTTCAAATTCTTTGGAAGAAGGAAGGGACGATCTTGTCTAAGCAACCAGTGAAATGCGCTTCCCTCAACAATAAATTTCAGTTTATTGGGAATTTAGCACGTTATAGAGAAATCTTATTAATGTTAAATTCTATTTATTTTCACAAAACGAGAACAATTTATTTATTTTTTTGCTTTGTAATTTATAACACAGATGGGTATTGCATAGGGGAGCTATTTGTCATTTCAAACTCATTTTGACCAAATTTGATATGTAATATTTTGTATAAAGGCTCTCGGTATAGCATTAAGTGTTAAAGGATATTTGATATTTTCGGGTATTTACCGATAAATTAGAATAGAATTTCCTTTGAAAAGTTAATTTTAGAATTATATTTTTAAAAGGTTTCTAATTACAATATCATTCTTTAAAGGGTCTGATACCACCCTTTATTTCTACACTCGAAACGATTCATTCTTCAGCAATTAAGAACATTTTCCCTATAATAGAAATAAAATGACAAGTAAACTGAGTGCTGATTCTGGGTTTCAAAATGCAAAATAAGAACGCTGGTAAAGATGATCACTAACTTGTTGTTGTGGGAATAAAAAAACACCCTGCAAGCTTTCTACACCATTGTTTCTACCTTTTTTCTATACTTTCAACAACAAGGGGTGTGCCTCTGGCATAGTGTTGCCTTTTAATTTAGATATAATTAAATTTTTTGATAATTCGAACGTTATTGTTGATTTGGTACTTGTAACGCGACATTTTTTCTTCCGCTTACATTTATATTTTGCAGTTGTTTCTCTTGATTAGTCGTCCAACAAAAAATTCACTTATTTCTGATTTGACAATTTGTGGGAATTATTGTTAAGATGAAAAAAAAAAACAAAATACAATATTGTACTTGTCACATACTGTGCTGATGGTTTATTCCCTGTTGGTTATTACAGAAGAATAAAAATCCTCCCTCATTCACAGCCCATAACTTTATTTTACGTACTAGAAAATATATATTTTTTTTGTTGAATTACAAACCTGATGAGCCATAACAAACCTTTTCTGTTTAGGTGGAGCAAAATTTCCCTTAAAATTAATGTTTACATTTTTATAAGTATTTTGTCTATATTTTTCGTTGACTTTTCTACCAAATTTCATTCAATTAACCTTTATTTCAAACATCATCATCATTATCGTTATAATTGTTGTTACTACTTTGACTATTATGGATTTAATATTGATGTTTAATGACTTGTTTAGGCGTGTGAATAAATTTTTCTTTATTATGAGTTTTGAGATTTGTTTTCTTCATTTAATTGTGAACCTTAACAACCATTTTTAGGCTTGACTGGGTTTTTGATTTTGGTGGAAATTTGGAGGAAATTTTCTGAAAAAAAGAAATGTTTAAGTAAAATATTATTGTAAAGGGTGTTTATTATTATGACTGAAAGGTGAGAGCTGTGAGAATTATTGTATATTAATTGATCCATAAACTTATTAATATTTTTCAATATTTTTTATTAAATTAAGGTGTGGAAAAGTTATGGGAAAATTGTAATTTTAATCGAAAATAATATCAGCACTTTTGTAAAGTTAAACTTAAAAACTCAAATAGTTTAAGGTAAATGACGTCTGGAAACCATTTTTGTTTTAGATAATCCGATGATATAAAGTTTTAGTTAATAAAAATGACCAATGATTTTGAATAAACATAAATTATTTAGGAAATTATTGTTATTTCTTTTTATTATGATAATATTGGTATGGTTCAATTATGTATGGAACAAAATGTCGGCCAAATGGCCGCCGCGACCTCGGCAGCACACCTCCATCCGATGGTCAAAATTTTCTATGACGCTGAGGAATAATTGAGGTTCTATGTCGTTAATGTGCCGAATTATCTCATCCTTTAGCTCTTAAATTGTTGCTGGCTTATCGACGTACACCTTTTCTTTCAAATAACCCCAAAGAAAGAAGTCCAACGGTGTCAAATCACATGATCTTGGCGGCCAATTGACAACGCCACCACGTGAGATAACACAGTTATGAATTTGTCGCGTAAAAGAGCCATTGTTTCGTTAGCTGTGTGGCAAGTGGCACCGTCCTGTTGAAGCCTCATATCGTCCACATCCATATCATATCGTTATCATCTCACGATAGCGAACACGATTCACAGTAACTGCCTGACCGGCCTCATTTTGAAAAAAATACGGCTCGATGATGCCGCCAGCTTATAAACCGCACCAATCATTCACTCTGTTGGGTGCATTGGTTTTTCGACAATCACTCTTGGATTTTCATTCGCCCAAATGTGACAATTCTGCTTATTGACGAATCCACTGAGGTGAAAATGTGTCCCATCACTGAAGATGATTTTCTTCGAAAATTGATCATCCACTGTTGCCATTTCTTGCCACCATTCTGACTATTGAAGATGTTTGGAATGGTCAAGAGGCTTTAGTTCTTGAGTCAATTGCACCTTGTAAGCGTGTTAATGCAAGTCTTTATGCATAATGTTCATCAACGAGGAGCGAGAGAGGTGCAATTGTTGGGCACGACGACGATATTTTTATATTTTTAATTAGGCTAAAGTTCATTAAATTATTTTTATGAAAAAATAAATTTTCACAACATAAAATTAATTAAAATTTATTGAGAATTTTTCATTCTTGACTGCCGCGGGACTCGCACCCAGGCTTTTACCGACAGGTTACTCTAGCACGTTTAAATTGTAACCACTCAATCAGAGCGTCAACTCAGAGGGTTTTGCCGTTTAACACTCACAGCCATTGACGACTGCTGGCAGTCAATAGTCAAACATCAATCTCTAAACCAAGTTTATATTTTACTTAATTCCTAACCTCAATATTTTCAGCTGGATGATTGCGATAAGAAGCAAAAAAAAAAAAACAAAAATTAAAACAAATCCATTAAGGGCCATTATTACAACTTGAAGTTAGCTAAAGTTAAGATTAAATTGACAGATAATAATGTGTTATCTGTCAAAAAGCGTCTGTTAACGGTCGGATAACAGCTAACGCCGAGTTATAATAATGTCCCTAAAAGAAATAAAATGCTAATTATAAAGAAACTCGAGTTTTAACGATAATTTAATTTTAACTTCCACTTTTGTATAGTTCGTTATCAAAATTATCAATTTCAAAACCACCTATAACAGGCACTTGTTAAATGTTTTTCAAACGTCTTTTTCAAACAGATTTTATTATCTTAATCGTATTTGTTATGCGTTTAAATAAATATAACTTCAAGAATAAAATACAAACATTGTATCACATTACACCGCATACTGTCCAATTCCATTCATTTAATCTTAAAAAGCCCACAACAATATTTAAAAAACAAACTTCAAATTTTTAAAATTATGTATAAATTTAGAAAAAAAAATGAAAAACTGGCTTTTAAAAATAACATTTAACTTGGAACAAAATTTATGTTAAACTATTAAAAGCTGTTATAATTGGCAACATTAAATGATTTAAATGCAATAAACCAATAACCATATTAGTACATATTTTAAACGCATTTACTATTTTCCTACTTAAAATGCAGGTTGTTAGTTTAAACTTAATCATGGAAAAAAAACTAAAAAACTTCAATAAAATGTTAAATACATAAATTTAACGCACTAGACAACATTTGACTGACTCTATTGAAAATAAATGGACAAAGGAGCGTCTAAGAAATGAATGGGGAGGGAAAACAGGATTCAAAATTTAAAAATTTTGCTACGAGTAAATACAAAATACGCCAAAAGTTATTTATGAGTTGTTTCAAGATATCACGTAATACTATTTAATACGTTTTTTAGTTATTTTCCGAATAATGTTGACTTTTATATATCATTTGTGTAAAATCGTATCTAAAATGATTTGAAATAAATGTTAGTGGTTTTTTTCTCTTCATTTTTGCTTCCTTCTAAGTTTGGTTATTTATTTAAATAGATTTTATATGTTCGATAAGGAAAAGTGCTAAAATGTGTTTAAATTTATAGATTTACTTAAATAGATTAAACTGTTTGAGACAAAATTTATTATGAAATGTTTAAAAACAAACACTAGTAATTAATAAAATTTATGAACAATTTCATTACACATTTTTATCATATTTGAAAATAAAACTGATATTCATAAAAAGTAAAGTTAGATTAATGTTTAGAAAATGTGCTTTTGAAAAATTAGGCAAACAGGTAATTTTGAGATTTAGTCTTCTTCCTCTGTGTCGCTGCAAGGCCATATGAAGATTTTTGTGGGCTTAAGCAAAATTTTTTATCAGTAAAAATTTACTACACAGAAAGAAAAACACTCGGGATAAATCAAGTTTTTTATGATTACTTTTAGTACGAGTCGTACTCAAAAATTCAAGTACGAATAATATCAAAACGTACAATCCTAAATGGGATTACTTTCGAAAATCAATCTCGGAATTTCTTGAAATAAGTATAAAATTCTTAAATCAAGTAAAAAAAAAGGATTAAACTTTTCGTTGTGTTTAGCCCTCCCTCCGGCTTATGCATGTTTTGATTTTCTATACACATTGAAAAAGGTCTGGCCAGACCCATGTGTACACCGAAGGGTTAAAAAGTAAATTTGAACTCTTGCTTTTCATTTAGTTTATATTTATGGTTAAATATTAGACATCTGTTTTACATATCGTCACCTAAAATGCAAAAGGGCGTAACAACCAAAAAATTCAAAATTAAGTTTTGGTTGATTATGTTGCACTAAAAGACTAAAATTATGATTATGATGCAATATAAAATTTAAAAAAATATGTTGTTACGCCCTTTTGCATTTTAAGTGACGATATGTAAAACTGATGTCATGGCTACGGAATACTAGAGATTGGAAGGGGCTGAGAACTATTGGCGATTTATTACACACAGCAAGAAGCCGAGAAGGGCTTTGTAGCATAGTCAAAGATATTATTTAAAACCTTATATAATAAGTTAAATTAAATTATATGTAAACATGCATATGACCACTTATATCCAGTTATGGATTGGTAACAAAAGAAGAAGAAGAAGGTGTAGAACGGGTAAGAAAATCAATCATAATAATTTTTTCTTTGTAATTTCGTATCTTTAAGCACGAATTCGGAAAAAATCAACTTTAAAATACTTGAATCCATCTCATTTTGAAATTGATTCAATCTTAGCTTTACTTAAATCAATCTCATTTTCGGATTATTTCATGAGTGTACTTTCTTAAACTCATCTACGAAAAGCTTCTTTGTATATTAATTTTGTAAGTCTGTTTGCAGCACATTCAAATATAATGAATCAATCAAAATCTTTGTCTTAAAAGGATCAGCGCCTGTAATCATATGTATAGATATTTAGGCTTATCACCACAGTTGCTAATGTTTTAAATATTCTTGAGAAAAAATGATTTGAGACAAATAGACTGAACCATAATTTACAATAAATATATATCTTCTTCTATATATATAAAAAAAAGTGGCATTGTGTTAGTAATGGGTGATTTTTTAAGAGCTATAGGAAAGTTAAAAAAACACACATAAAATTCAGAAAAATGCATGAAATCTTTATTTGAGTCGATAGTACGGTCCATATAATTTAATGTTTGAAGATTATTTCATGCAAATGTTGACCGTAACTACGCCTCAAATGGTCCATCCGCTTAGTCCAATTTTGGCATACTCTTTCCAACATTTCGGCCGGTATCTAATGAATAAATGCTTCAATGTTGTCTTCCAATGCGTCAATTGAAGCGGGCAAGTGTGTATAGACAAAAAAATAGTCTAAAGGCGTTGATTCGCATGGTCTAGGCGGTGCATTGACCGGTCCCGAACGTAAAATAAAATGTTTACCGAACTCGCCTCCCAATAAGTCCATTGTTAAGCTTGCTGTGTGGCACCGTCTTGTTGAAACCACATGTCATGCAAGACAAGCTCTTGCATTTTGGGCAAAAAAAAAGTTGGATCATCTCACGGTAGCGGTCACCATTCACAGTTACGTTACGATTCGCTTCATCTTTGAAGAAGTACGGTCCAATGATGCCGCCAGCCCATAAACCGCACCAAACGTTGACTTTTTCTGGATGCATTGGTAGCTCTTGCAATGCTTCTGGCTGATTTTCACTCCACAATCGACAATTCTGCTTATTTACGTACCCATTGAGCCAAAAATGAGCTTCGTCGCTGAACACAAGAAGCGCGCGATGAACTTTCTTAACAGAGCACGCATTTTGGTAATAAAATTCAATAATTTGCAACCGTTGTTTGTTTGTAAGTCGATTCATGGTTAAATTATAGACCAAACTGAAGATGTTTGACAGTGAAACAAAACACGAAACGTGCGTCAGCTGTTTAAACCAGTGTTGCCAAAAAGATAATAGCTAAAAAATCACCCGATAATTGATGTTCTTTGTAATGCGTATCAACGGTCTTCAAATGTGTCTTGGTTCATGAGTTATAGCCATTTTAGTGAACACTGCATTCAGTCCGAAACATGTGTTTTTTTGCATGGAAAATTTTTCGAATTTGACTTAATATTTTGAAATACGGAAATTCAATTAATTTTTAAATTCATTACAATTCGATTTTAGTCAAACCATTACTTTAATTAAGCTTCTTAGGTATTGTAAATCACATCTTCAGTTATAGCCATTTATGTGAACACTGCTTTCATTTCGAAACATGTATTTTTTCATGCATGAAAATTTTGCAAATTTAAGTTAATATTTTGAGAAACTGAAAGGCGTCTTCTGGCAGTGCAGCCACGTTGTTAGATGGTGGTCGCACAGCACATTCCGCTTTGAAATTGCCATTGAATTAAAAAGTTAATGAAACTCCCACATGTAACGTTTCAAAAACATCTGGAACGGCAAAATTATTAAAACGAAGCGGTATCATTATTTGGGATGAATGCATTATGGCGAAAAAGAAATCTGTTGAAGCATTGGAAAGAACAATGAAACCCTTCGAGGTAATTCAGAGTTGTTTGATTTTGCCTTGATTTTATAGATCGACAGCTAGCGATGAAATTAACGCTTACTTTAAGTCTTCATGCCTATGGAGATTTGTGAAAATATTGAAACTTACTACTAACCTTCGTGTTCAGTTGCAGAATGATCCATCTGCTGATAAGTTCTCTAAGCAGTTGCTGAAAATTGGGAATGGTGCAATGCCGGTTAATGACAGTGGATTGATAACATTGCCCAATGATTTTTTCCATTTCGTACAGTCAAAAGAGGAATTGATTGAACGTGTGTTTCCTAACATAGCACACTAATATATATGCCGTACATGGTTGAGTGACAAAGCAATTTTAGCGGCAAAGAACAAAGATGTTATTGAATTAAGTCAATTGCTCAAATATTCCTGGCGAATTGGTTTCGTACAAGTCTGTGGATACAGTTACCAATGTAGAAGATGTTGTCAATTATCCAACATAATTTTTGAATTCGTTGGATTTACCAGGATTGCCTCCTCATAATCTCCAATTAAGAGTTGGAGTCACTATTATTTCGCTTCGCAATATCAATCATCCCCGTTTGCGTAATGGCACAAGACTTGCTATTAAAAGGTTGATGGCTTATGTAAATGAAGCTACTGTTTTAACTGGAAAATTAAAAGGCGAATATGTATTCATTCCACGCATCCCAATGACTCCGTCTGATATGCCATTAGAATTCAAACGACTAAAGTTTCCTGTTCGGCTTGGGTTAGCGGTTACTATTGCTAAGGCGCAAGGCCAATCATTAGGAATTTGTGGAGCGAATTTAGAGTATCCAGTTTTCTCACATGAACAGTTGTATGTAGCCTGTTCGCGCGTTGGCAAACTATCGGTTTTGTATATTTACACCGAAAATGGAAAAACAAGAAATATTGAGTACCACAGAGCATTACAATAAAAACAATTTATCACTGATTTAAATGAATTCGAATTTATTTCTTATTTTCTTTTTTGCACTACGAAGTGTGCAGGGATTCGCTAGTTCCTTATAAAGCTCACTCCAAAATAATACTTTTATACGCATAAACTCGTAAGTCCTTGTCTACATTATGAAACATTTGGTGTAGAAATTTTCTTTAATTCTTATTTGAAACTGCATTCATACAATGAAATTTTGATCGGTTTAAAATCTTCCAAAGATGCTTCATAATATCGACTGTAGAAAAACACTTTAACGTATACGAATGCACCCCCGAAAATTTGCTACCGAAAAAATCAAATTCTTAGTGAAGAGCATCAAGCACTCGGTAAAGCCGAATTGTTTTAAATATGGCTCAGTAGTCCATTTCTGTATAACCTAAATTTCATTATAATAATTTCTCATACATTTGTTTACTTTTATTAAATTTTCCACCCCCTCATCGTAGCAGCATTTCTCTAAAGTGTTTAATTTTTTTTTTCGTTATTCATTCTACAGCTGAAAGCTAAATTGTTTTTGTTGGTCAATCCATGGTCTAGATATAAATACAGACTCATGTGTTAAAACCTGCTTAATTTTTGTTATATGTTTATGTGGATGTTATTGTTATTACAAATAGCTTTAGTCCATATAGCAGTAATAAAGAGTTTGTCAGTTCTTTTTTTTTTTTGTTTTTAATTTTTCTCTAGCATAAACTTTTAACTTCCAAAAAATATTAATGTTAGGCAAACAACAAATTTGAATTGGCCGCCGTATTTTTTTTTCTGCCAAACTAAACTTTTTATTACTTTTTTCTTTGGCTATTTTTATAGCCTGTAGCTAACTCAGGTTGTTGGTCACTGGAGTAGTGAATGTTTAGCCATTTTCGTCTGTCTTCTTGTGCAGAGAGGAAAAAAAAGAAAATTAGGAGGAACAAAAATAAAACTTAAATAAACAAGATATCGTAAATGTGTAATATAAAAGAAATGGTGAAATGAAGGCACCTGGTTGGATGTTTTTCAGAATAAAAATAATTAAAAGAAGGATAGAAACCATCTTTTCTATATAAAGAGTGTTTTTAGACGTACAGAACTTAAATAGGAATAACTGTAAAAATACCACATGAAGTTTGTTTGACTTATGTTTTTCAGTAAACTTTGGCAAATCACCGTGCAAAGACTTACACCAGAACAGCGCTTAAAAATCTTGGAATTTTATTTCCAGAATTCGTGCTCTGTTCGCTTATCGCATAGAGCACTTCGTCGAGTTTACTGTGCAAAATCGACTACCTGAGCTGCTAATACGCAGTACTACGGATACTCTTTTGGATAATAGTCATCCAAATCGAGCCCCGTACCGTGCGTACAAAAGAGGAACTAGGCGCTGTTAATGTGTGTGTAACAGGAGACTCGAATTTATCGGTCCGACGCCTTTCTCAGCAACTCGGTCTCTGCCAGTCTCTATTTGGAAAATTGTGAGGAAAGATCATGACCCACATCCATATGAGATCCAACTGGTGCAAGAATTGAAGCCAACGGACGGACCATCAATTGCGTCGTGTGTTCGGTGAATGGACTGAGAATTCACTGGTAGTTAAACCAGATTTTTATTTTCAAATCATCTTCAGTCGATATTATAAGAAAATATAAACGCATTGTTTGGTGTTTTGTTTAAGCTTTGATATTATTACGGTTAAGACTTTTGAGTGCTTTTTATTCCTATTCGCTTAATAGTTTTATTTGAATAATGGCTGATTTCAAAAACGCAGTATTGCAAAGCATCACAAAAAACAAATGCGTTAAAAAGGCATTACAAATTAAAACAATGCACAAATTTCAAAACCGTTGTGCAGTGAATACAGTAACCAAGCTTTTGTGAACTCAAAGCATTGCTAAAAAGAAAATTTGTGGAGTTTTTGAAGCTATTCCATTTAATGTTGCATTGCAATACTGCGTTTATGAAGTCAGCCAATATCTTTAGCTTTTCTAAAATCTTTGGATGAGGGTTTCTGATGATCTGGCCTAAGCAATTAGTGAAATGCGCATAGGAAAAGCTTATTCCACCAACAATAAATTTCAGTTTATCAATAGTAAGAATTGGGAATTTGGCACATTAAAACTAAATCTTAATAATGAAATGTTGATAATCATAAATGTCGTTTTTGGAGGGAGACCATCCTAATGAGACTCTTGATATTACAATACATCACTGTAAAGTACATACCGAAGGCGTCCTTAAAGCCGAACCCGGTTCAAGCGTTTCTGTGAATAAAGAACGATACAGGCAAATTATTCGTGATTTTTTATTTCTCATGCCATTGCATATTATTCGGAGAATTAAAAATCTTGGTGGAAAGATGGGGTAACATACCATACAGCGGGTAAAGCCAACACTTTATTAAGCCATACGTTTGGAAAACGAATTTACTCAAGAAATGGACCTGTGAATTGGCCATCTCGTTCGTGCGATTTGACACCTTTGGACTACTTTTTGTGGGCTTACTTTAAATCTCTGGTCTATGCTGATAAACCAGCAACGATTGATTTTTTACAAGCCAACATTCGATGCACTATTCACGAAATAAGACCGGATATGCTGGCGTTCTTAAGGCGTAAACTCGGAGGCCGTATGCCAAAATTAACTTTAACTCATCAAATGCCATGAAATTTGTGAGCTAATAAATCCAAAAGTTTGGTCATTTCAATTAGTTTGTTTTGTTTTAATTTTCGAAATATTTCTATGCCCCTAAAGAAAACGCCCCTTGTTTAGAAATGAGAATATGTTCGTTTGTGTGGTCGGGTCATTGTTCCCTTAAGACTCCGAAACCACAGAAGCGATTTTTCTGAAATATTAATAGTATTTTTTTTTTATTACCCTGCGCTTCACATGGGCTAGGTGTAAATTGGGAAATTGGCGTGGCTAAACAAGGACAATAAAAATTAGAGTATATATAAAGAAAAATTATAGTAAAGGTTTCTAAGTTTCCGAGCTGAACAGCAAAACAGAACGGTTAAACCTCCCGTAAGAGAACAATATAATTGTTCTTTTGCTGGATGACGTTTGTGTCCATGATTCACAGACGAATGTAAGTGTAGGTATATACGTGGCACAATTTCTCGTTACAAAAATTCTAGCATTTAAATCATTCGCCAGTTTATTGTCTTCACTAATTACGGCACTTAGATATTTATTTGAAATGTTGCACTTGTTTTTTGGATTTCTGTTCCAATGTGTATTGTCTCTAATTTGATCTTAATGGGTATAGAAAAGCGTACCTGGTTATATTAAGTACAAAACTAAACTGATGAGTGGAAACAGTTTTGAAAATCTCAAGTTTATTTAGAAACTCATATGGCCCCAGTTAACAAATGTGTTTTTACCAACTCTGCTTAAACGATGACAATATGTCTTGGGCACCTCAAACGACATGGTTAATTGATAAAAAAAAACCCCCGAAACTGTTTGTTACAGTATTGATAGCCTGCGTATAATATTCACTTCAGGCGAATCATATCGAAAAAGCAGTTTTAAAGCCAAAAGCAAACAAAGGTTAGCAAATTTATAATTTCAAAACGTTTTAAATTTCTCCTTAGATTATATAATTTTATTTTGTATAGTTTGTTGCTTGTTGTTTTGCTAATATGACTCCCAGTATATGGTTGCAACTAATACTGGCACTGGTAATGCTGCTGTTGCAGTTGCTCCTGTTATCCACTTGTCAACATATTTGTTTAAAGCGAAAGGTTTTGCGACTAAGAAGTCAACTAGCATTAAAGTAAAACCTTTAAGAGACAAATTTTCCGCCAATAATAATGTTAAAGGTTTCAATGATTGGATTCGTAACGGAAATATCTTTCTTTTTGCTACAACAATTTTTTTTTTAGTTTAAATTTGTAATTTTTGTATTTGTTTAAATTTTATGGTCAATTGTTTGTATGAGTCCTGTGTTTGATAACTTTAATTGTTTATTGCAAAAATTTTCCATACAAATATTAGTGTGTGTGTGTGTGTGTGTATTTAATGACCAGGGTAAGTTTTTTAAAATTTAGCTTGAAAAGCGAGTAATAATATATTTTCATATTTTGCCAGAAGGCAGGGAATTATTGGTTTGCCGCATATGCCATAAAGTCGTAGGGGAGAAATATACCCGGTATAATTGTTTGTATTTTCATCAGTGCTTCCGGCATATGTTTTGGGGAAACATTTTTGTGAACGTTCATTAACGAACTAAAAAGTAAATAGTATTTTATTGAAACTGACAATTATTGCTTATTGCCGCATACGCCATTTTTTTAAATTTATTTCTAAAATTTATCTTTTTTTGATGCATACGTTGTTAACTAACTGGTGTTTATCGAGTTGGTGTTATTTCATTTTGCTTTTTCTTCTTTTTTTTTCTTACGATTTATTTTGTATGTTTTTGTATGAGGAATTTGCTCTATTCGTAACAGGGGCGTGTAGAGCAAACCAATACTTAATAAACTTTAAAATCGTTGATATGAAGCAAAATTAATGTTAAATATCTCAATTTCGTGAAAAATGTTTTGAGTACTTAAGCCCAATATCGAACTCACTATTGTAAAAAAATGGTCGGTAGGTCAAATCAATAATGAGCTGACGAGATGTGAATATGTGCGATGCATATTTAATTTATCCGTTCGATTATTTATAAATAATATTTAAAAGCTGAAAAAAATCATTTTTCCTCTAACTATAATTTACAAAAACAATAAAATATTTATCGTAAAAACGTCTATACATATTCATGCCTATTTTGCATATTTTTGGTCAAAATTCTTTACTTTCTTAATATTTTTGCTTGCACATTTTTAAATTTTTTGTGCATATTTAAATTTGTTGATGACATACACTTACATGGGTTTTGCATGTCGACCAGTTGTGTGTTTTAATAATTTGGTTTCTATCTTACTTTCTGTTCAGTCAATTTCATTTTTATAGCTTTTGATATCATTTTAATAGTGACTGGGTTTGGTAGCCCGTAAATGTTTAGTGTCCAATTCAATTCGATTCATTTTAGTTCAGTTGCTTATTGTATTATTAGTAGTTAAGTTTTTTATGCGTCTTTCTCTAGTTTTTCTTAACTAATATTAGGTTTTAATTTTTTGTCAATTCAATAAACTTTTATGTTTATTTTTATATCATGAACATTTTTACAATTTCATTTATATACTTGACTTTATTTGTCTTGTTTGTTGGTGATATAACCGTTAAGTATTTTCAATTTTTATTTAAAATTATCTTTTAGTACTACATATTTATATAGTTAAAAATTTTATGTTTTATATCGTGAAAAAGAAATTGTCTTTTTTAAATATTTTTTTTTTTATTAAATTTGCAAAAAAAAAAAAAAATAGTGTGTTTTGACTTTCACCCACAAGAAGAACCTTTGTGACAAAAGCAGCTGAAAAGAGTGATAGTAATTTTTAAAACAGATGTGAATTTAATTGGAAAAAATTATTGGGAAATTTTTATGTTGATCGAAACGAAAAAGTTTTTCTCTTAAGTCTTTTGTTTTTCTACGCCATACACTACGAAATCTAGCGTTTTAAATTTCATTTTCCATCAAAACTTTAGATTAAAAGGTATCTTTTGAAGATACTTGAAACTAACGAAATTTAACAAGAATTTTTTTATAGATTAATTATGAAATTTTCTATAGAAATTTAACGGAAAGTAAACATTATCTGCAAAAAAATATATGTAAGAAACAATTTAAAATTATAGCAGTAATTTTTTTTATATAAAGTAATCGTTAGCCGGAAGATTTTCAATGGGACGTGGGATGCTTAAATAACACAGGCCAACACTCAATTTGGTTCTTTGAATTTATCAACTGATTCTAGTTAATTTGGGTGCGCTGAATTCAAAACTGTAATCAGTTTGTCTCTATCAGCTCTAGTTTTCATGATATAACTTTTTATACCCTCCACTTATGACCTCCAATTACACCAATTACCCAAATTTTTTTCCAAATTTTTTTTTTTTTTATCAAAATTTGTTATTTACTGTTATAGTTATTGCCAAAAAAAAAACTCCCAAATTTTTTTAAGTATTTTTTTTTTTTTTATTTTAATAAATCTGTATGAAACAGTTTTACTTCTTTTTATTTTTTTAAATTCCTATGGAAAAGTTTTACTTTCTAAATACTTTAAAAAATTTGGGAGTTTTTTTTTTTTTTTTGGCAATAACTATAACAGTAAATAAAAAATTTTGATAAAAAAAAATAAAATTTGGAAAAAAAATTTGGGTAATTGGTGTAATTGGAGGTCATAAGTGGAGGGTATAAAAAGTTATATCATGAAAACTAGAGCTGATAGAGACAAACTGATTACAGTTTTGAATTCAGCGCATAAATTCAAAGAAGCTGTGTAATTCATTAAGCGCATGGCGAATTCATACAAGGTGGTGTTATTTAAAAAACGGATAAAACACTGTAAAATACGTTAACATTGTTTCAAATAATTACAACACTGTAGAAATTTTAAAATGTGTGTGTTGAAATATAATAATTTAAAAACGTTTTAAATGAAAATTATAGAATTTATGAGAGATTTCGACACAGCTGATAACTGCTGCTTACGTAGCGGTTAATGCCCGTATTATCAAAAAGATATCTGGTCTAGTGTTCGCAACTAACAGCTATTTTTACCTATTTCAACGTTTATGTGACTTACGTGTTTTTACCTTAAGTTTTCTTTTAAAATTGGCAGCACTTACACCATAGATTTCTGTTTGTAAAAATTACGGGCATAAGTTCTGCGGTATTAAAAGAATAATGATGTTTGCTATGCTAGGTAGCTTCAAAAGCCTTTTTTTAACTGATCTTATTAATACCAAATAGCTTTTTCGAATTCTCTTATCTCAAATTTAAAGGGAATAGCTGCTCTTACATCAACAGCTGTTAATTCGATTGCAATACCGTGAGATATATTTGGGGTGACTACATTTTTCAAATGTTTAACAAACAGATTTTCTTTTTCAATAAAATTTCTTGCCCAAATTTCATTCAAGTTTCTTAATTGAGTCTTAGAGATGAATGGTCTTTTAAGATTTCTTATTGCACGCCATAATGAGTTGTCTGATTGTGAAGTTTCATCCAGTCTTTTAAGATATTTTTCTAGAGATAATGTTTACTGAGACTGCAGTAAACTTCCTTTCGGTGCACTCTTTTAATAAATTCTTAAGACTTGCCAGTTTGACGTTTGATATCTGTAGAACAATTTGTTTTTAAATTCTGTACCAGGCCAAAGAGGACAAAGTAAATTTATTTAATATATCGGTTTAGTATTTAAGAAGTTATAGGCGTTAGAAAGTGTTACTAATACATAGAAAATACTCACATAAGTGTGAGCAAAAAAAAAAAATTAAACAAACACAACAGAAACATAGTTACATATATGCTTTTTTGTGTAAACATAGTAAATAGAACAACAACATTCGATTTCTCTCCTATGCTTTAAATTGGAGACAGCAGAAAATTAGAAAAAAAAGAGACAGACAATTTTAACTGTTTTGTTTTCTTTTTGGAAGAGTTGTTGTTTTTAAATGTTGCCGTTGATTTTTGCATAGGAATAATTTTAAATGTTACCGTTGATTTCTAAAATGTTGTGCATATGAATAATTTCAATGTTACATTATTAGTAAGGTAACAATGTAAAAATGGGTGTATTAAATTGTTTTGCTTTGGCGCTCTGCGATTTTTTTTATAATACGTTTTGGTGTTACTTTAAATTAATAAGTGCTTGCTGTTAATTAGTTAAGACTTGATTTAAGTAAAGTATTTTTTGACTACATTTTTCATTGCATGAAATGATATAATTTTAAATTAAAAGTGAAAAAGTTTTATGGTGATTTAAAAAAATCTAAAGTTCTTGAAAAATGCCTCGCGGTGGCTACTAGGCGAATGGGGTTAATAGGCTTTGAAGAAAACCTTCCAAAATATTACGGAATATGTAATCGGTCTTCAACAAATCGAATGATAATACTGGCATCTTAGACGTTTCTTTTAAGTGTGGCTTAAACTCAATCCCACTTTATTTACGAAATGTTTACTTCATTAAAAGCTGTTTTTGGGAGTGGACAGATTTGAAGAAAATCTGGTTAGATGAATAGAGTTGCAATACAATAAATGGCGGTCGAATTTAATCTAAATAACAACATTATTAGACGGTTCAAAACTTTATACCTCAGAGAATTTTGTATGAGGGCTATGTGGAATTATGATCCGATTCTCACTATTTGCAATAGGCACAATTTTTTTTTTTTTTTTATTCAGCACAAACGCATAACACCCTGTCCAACATTGGTAGTGTGGGTACACAAACAACAACTCTGCCAAAAAAAAAAAACTAAATACATATTTAAAATAATTCGATTGTACTGATGTGTGTAATAAGTGAAACTATTGATCATGGAAATCACGAATTGCTGTAATAAGTTTAGGATTCATGTAAAAGTTCTCTATGCCCAATATTATCTAGGTATCTGGGGTATCACAAAGGGACCGATAAAGGACCCAAGTGAGCTGCCTGTTGATAGCTGTCCATGGAACCTAACCTAACCTAACCTATCTAGGTATCTACATCTATTTGAGATTTTTCGTCTTAAAGTGATTTTAGGGATGGTGTTCATATGGGACCAATGGTTAAAATGGATGTACCAACACGAAGTTCACATGGTAGCTGCTACAAAAGTTATCGTTGCCAAATTTTTTATTAATACCAACATTTCTAAGGAGCTTTGGTCAAATTTATATCAATTCCAATAGATTTGATAAAAATATTAATATTAATATTAAAATATTAAGGTTACAATAAAATATTTTTTGGTAAAATTTAATGCAAATACCAATATAATATGATTGTTAATTGGCAAAAACTTATATTCCAGAAAGATTTTTGTATGAGGGGTATGTGTTATTTTGGACCAATTCATACAATTTACACCAATTTTGTTCAGCAAAACACTACCTTTGGTGCTGTGGGTAGAAAAACAAATTTTCCAAAAAGAAAATTAAAAATTATTTCAATCATTCTGTTTTAATTATGCGATTATAATAAAGTACGTAACAGAGTAAAATATAAGTTCTGGGCCCCCTTTAGTGTACCAATCAATCAATTCGTTTGACTGGCTGGTATACACTAAGCAAAGTCTGTATTTCTAGGTTGCAGTCGATTGTGTCGACTGCTGGCCCATACTAGTACTTATTTTATTGTCTATAAAAATAAAAAATATACCTAGAAACTCATATAAAAAAATTATGTAGAAGTCTTCAAAGCAAAAGAATTTAATAATTTAAAATAATTGATATTTTTCTGTAGAAGTAATTTTTTTAAATATGACCTTTCTTACATAAAACTAATTTAAATTCTGCACAGTCCATTTGAAATTTGCACTTTGTAAATGATTGAAGTGATTTTTAGGTAACCATTTTTCATTGGGACTTTTCGATAATCCAAAAATTATTATCAATTGAAAGTGATCTTTTAGACGGCGCAATAACGAACAGCAGATACAAACCAAATGCTACAAGCTTTATTATATCATCTTTTCACCACTTCTAAGCCAATAAAAATTTTACATTTTTGTAAAAACCGCAGCCCAATGATTTAAATCATTTAAATACAGAATACTACCTGACAACTGAGTATACCAAAATGGTTTTAATAACCAATGTTAAAAATACATTTTCTTTGCGTGCAATTCATTTTAACTCAAAGCCCTTTAAAGTAAGAGCAGCCTCAGGTATTGAAATTTGTTGTGGCTTGAATATACAAGCTTGGCTATGTGCCAAAGTAACCACAATCCAGCACATGGATCGTCAAAATAATTTTTGCAATGTCACCGGACTCCTTTGTTGAGAGAGAAAATATTCTTTCAACGGAACAAACAATCTTAGAAAACCGTCTTACGCTGGCGCTAATGTTAACAAGCGTGTTTTGCTGTATTAGTGTTGAAATTTTGTGGTTTTGGGAAAATAAAACTAATAGTTTTCGAGTGTAAAGAAGAAGTCATAATCTAACAAAAGGACAATTCACTAAAAAAGGTCAATCTACTGTTCTTTTGAAAAAAAATCTTAAAGGACAACATATGGAAAAAGGACTCTCCTCTTAAAAAAGAACGAATGGTCCCCGTATTATTCCAATAATACGTCTTTTGATGGTTTTAAAAGAGAAATTCATCTGTATAACTAGAGATGCCAATCCCGAAATACCGGGAAATTGTTAACATAATTTTTTTTTCCCTTTTTTTATAAAAAGAAATCCATCAAGACATTCCCCCTTGATAGGGTAGGGAACACAATATTGATCTTTAATATTTATTTGATTAACTCTGTTAATACTGTCATTGAAAACGAAAGAAAAAAATTATACCTTCTTAATATTTTTAATCTTGTCCAACAATTATAAATAATTTTTAAAGTGGGAAGTGGTGAAAATAATTAAAGAAGAAAATAAATTAAATAGTTGTTTTGAAAAATAGTAGATGATGCCACAAGCTATGGCTTTTATTATCTAAAATATATTAATGTAATACAAATTTGTTTCTTTTCACTACGAATCCCCTGAAGAAGTGAACATAAAATTCACGAAACGTCGGGAAAAATGATATACAAAATTTTGCAGTTTTACATCACAAACGGAGTTAGTTAGGCCCCACCAGGTAAATACAATATATAAACAAATATATATGTTAATATAAACGAAAAAAAATGTCTTTTGAAATGCACTACTGCACCAAATTCAAAACTAACAGCCTGTTCGTTTTTGTTTTTTTTTATTATAAATAAAAAACACTTTGTAATAAATTTGAATATGAAAAATTATGCTGTACTGAAATTTTTTAGTCATGACATGTTAGTTGTAATTTTGGTGACATCGGTGTAATAAGTTATTTAAGTCCCTATTTGTAAGCGAATGTG
Source organism: Pollenia angustigena (assembly GCA_930367215.1). NCBI lineage: Eukaryota > Metazoa > Arthropoda > Insecta > Diptera > Polleniidae > Pollenia > Pollenia angustigena. The sequence goes on along the minus strand of OV884057.1, from coordinate 176,682,203 downwards.
GTAATGACTTATTTAACTTCCTATTTGTAAGCGAGGGGGGTAAGTTGCCTCCAATAATTTAATCTCATATTTACGCTCTTAATTGAGTAAAAAACATCGTTTTTTTATACAAAAACTACACTGCCCCGGTAGACTAACTGGTAGTGAGCCAGTCTATCAGCATCGAGGTTGCGCGATCGAATCCCGCCAGAGACAGAAAAAAAAATAAAAAATAAAACAAAATAAAATAAGAAAAAATAGAAAAAAAAAACATTAAGTAAAGTAAAATAAAATAAGAAAAAATAGAAAAAAATAATTTAAAAAAAAAAAATTTTAAAGTCATGACATGTTAGTTGTAATTTTGGTGACATCGGAGTAATAACTTATTTAAGTCCCTATTTGTAAGCGAATGTGGTAATGACTTATTTAACTCCATATTTTTAAGCGAGGGTGGTAAGTACTTGCCTCCAATGACATCACCGTGTTAAAATAATGAGTTAAAATGCCAATGTATAAGTAGTGAAAAGTCGTTATATTACACACAGAAAAAATACCCATGTAAAATTAACATGGAAAAATTTTGATTGAGAATCATGTTAAATTTCAGAAAAATTATGCCCTTTACTTAAATTTATCATTATTTCATATTAATTTTTAATAAAAAATATCAAAATAACCTTAAATTACGTTTATTTAATATTATTTACTGTTAAAAAAATAAAAAAAAATAAATATTAAAATATAAATAAATCTGGATTCAATATTGAACCCATAAAAACCTGTTTTGTATTAAAATCAAAAGTTTATCTTGTTAAATTAACATGCATACCTACATAATTATGTACATTTTTTATTTTCACTTTTAAAATATGTTATAAAAAGAAGACAATTCCCGTATTCTTTTAATTAAAATTGTTTATTTAAATAGTACATCAAGTTTTCAAAGTAGAATGATGACCATATCGGGCGATTCTGCTGATGCTTCTGTTAACAAAGGAGAATAAAAAATAAGTGAAACATGTGTTACAGGGTTTTGAATTATTCTTACATAAATGCAAATGTTGTCTGAAGCTTCTTCACACTGTTAAAATACACTCAAACCCATTTGATTCTACATGAAATTCACGTTGTTTCAACTGGAAATAACTTTCATTCAACGTGATTCCGATTGTTATTTCAATATAAATTACATTTTGCTCTAACTTTACTGCAATGTTAAATTAACATGAATTATAGTTATATCAAAAGAAAAAAATGTTGTTCGCAGTTATTGTAAAATCAGGTTGAATTAACATGAAACCCGTATGAAGCAAAATCACCACCGAAAAAATTTAAATCAACCTTGTTTTCGACGTTTTTAACTTGATTTTTTTCTGTGTGTAGCTTCTTAACTGATTACTTTGCAATGTAAGTTTTTGCTGGGTAGTTTGCTCTATTTAATTACAATATTACTTATTTCTTTATTTAGTTTTAATCAACTGAGGTTATTGAATAAAAAATAGATTTTATGATAATCATTGAATCAATTAACTCATTGTTTGAAATCATGCGTTGTTTTTTTTTAATCGTATTTTTAATTAAAATAATCAACAATTATGGAAAAAGTCAGGGGGCAAATTACGGCATTCGATTTCAATCGAAATTTTCATTTAAATTGTATTGTATTTTTGGTCTATATCGAATGCCGTAAGTTGCATCCAGAATTTTCAATTGACACAAATTTTCGTAAGCAATCGATCATGGTGGCCAATTCACTTGTCCTCTTCGAAAAATAATGCGAAATTTAAATGCCGGCAGCAATTGAACGTATGTCCAGAGTTAAGCTCAAGCCCCGTGTAGACTCTTTCTGAAAATCTTGATTAAATTCGTATCTTTATTAAATTCGGCATAAATAACTCATTTAGAAATACTCACAAGTTGTGTAAGGTATCATAAGATCGAGCTTACTCGACTTCTATGTTTCTTCTTATGCTTTTTGAAGGGAAGCTAAAAATTTTTAATTTTTAGTACAGTGTTATCGAATTTATCGTAAAAATATTTACTTGCCTTTCTACCTCCAATAAATCATACATTAGAAAAACTACAAATACTGTCTTATCAAAGATCACAAACAAAAAAATATCATTATCTTACAATTGATCTAACAAATCTTTAAAGTGCCTGCATGTGCTGTTTGTTATTTGTATTTAAAGAAATACCAATGAATTAGTCATCGATTTAACATTCAACTGCTACAAATAAAACTGTGTTTTTATTTTGGGGGCACTTAAACGAAATACGTGAGTCGTAAAACAAACTATTGGCACTTGTTGCAATAACGAAATGTTTACCGTATCATTGGCAAATTAAACCGAAAAAGTATTTGAAATCCCAATTTGCTGGCAAAAAATACTCGTATTATGACTATAAAAAAAGAAACGTAGTAAAACTTTTAAATGACTACATTGAGAAAAGTAGAGATGTAGAAATGTTGGTGGTAAGTAGTTGAACAATTTTAGATTTTGGGGGCGTTACAATAACAATATTAACAACTGAAAGAAATAAAAAAAGTATTGAACTAAAAATACAAATTTTTATTAACGTTGAACGATATTGATATCAACACTAACAACAAGCACGTACAAAATATGTTTGCTAAAATCGATTTAAAAATTATTTGGGGAAAAAAAATTTTAAATTTAGATATGACAAATAAGAGGTCAATTTATGGGGCACCAGGTGTCATAAACATATGTATGCACGTCTGTTAAGCCAGTGATCTATATACAAACATTGTAAATTTAAAGAAAATTTCATTATCTTTAACTTTTTTCTCTAAGCAATAAAACGAAAGGCGTTTGCAATATGTAAATTATGTTGGCAAAATATTTTCCATATTTACAAAAAAATACTTTTGTTATTGCACTCAAGCCTTTAGGATTCCCAATAATGAGAAGCTACTTTTACAGTAGTCTTCTTAAGACGAAAAACTTTGTTAACAATTTGTTTTATTATTTTGCATATTGCCATATCGTTAAGAAATATCTTTAAGATTCCATACAATTGTGGAATTGTAATGGGAGTAGCTGTTGTATATTCACATTTTTATTATCATCCTTTACTACTTGTTTACCAATATTTAACTATTTATTGCTTCATTTCATTATTTAAATAGCTCAAGGGGTTATACACTAGTTTTAAACGTGGGTAGATTGAAAAGTGGCTATAAAAGCGATTAAAGAGATTTAACTTTTCCATTTTTTTTTTTAAATGTTTAAACATTTTTTTATTTCTCTACATTATCTAAGATTACTTGTGACTCCTTGTGAGGAAATTAAGTACATTTGTTTAGCTGTGTATAGGATTTTTATTAACTAACATACTACACGGATGGAAATCATGGTACAATTCTACTTTTTTTTTGGTACATTGGTACCTTGTTGGTACCATATGGTACTACCGTGGCTTACGTGGTGGTACTATTTAAAAATCTCAATGTTTTGATATATGGCGATATATATTTTTTTCTCAGTAATTTTTTGTCTCTTTTTCTTTTTATACCCTCCACCACAATTAGTTGTGAAGAGGGTATATTAAGTTTGTCATTCCGTGTGAAACTTTTTTATTATTCATCTCAGACCCTATAAAGTATATACTGGGTCCTTGAGTAATTTTAAGTCGATTTAGCCATGTCCGTCTGTCTGTCCGTCCGTCCGTCTGTTGAAAACACGCTCACTTTCGAAAAACTCAAAACAAATGAACAAACTTGGTGCCAAATTGCTTGTAATTATCCTAAGCAGTTTGGGATTGAAATCCAGCAAAATCGGTTCTGTAGGACCAGAGCTATGAATCAAAATGTGGAACCACCACCTAAAAAAATTGATAATTTTGTTACAAAAACTAACATAAATGCTGGAACAAGGCACGCAATGAGATAAGATTTTGCAAAAATTTGTTTTATTGGATTGGAAATCACGATGTTAAATTTCGTGATGATCCGTCCATAATTTACCCTAAGCCCCATATAAACACTACTCCCGGAAAACAGTTTAGTACGCCTAAAACCGTAAAAAATAACGCTATCGTAACAAAATTTGGTGCGTCACAGTTTTTTAGGACTAGAAATAACACTGTGAAATTGCGTGACTATCGGTCCATAATTTACCTTAGGCCCCATAGAAACCCTACTCCCGGAAAACAGTTTAGTACACCTAAAACCATAGTTAATAATGCTCTTATAACAGAAATTGATACGTCACAGTTTTAAAGGACTAGAAATGATGCTGTGAAATTTCGTAATGATCGGTCCATAATTTACCCTAGGCCCCATATAAACCCTACTACCGGAAAACAGTTTAGTCGCCTAAAACCAAAATAAAAAATCGTCACAGTTTAAGATAATAATAATAAATAGACATCATACAGATATTACTCCTTAAACATTCGAACTGTCGGTGGAGGGTATCAAAGATTCGGCACAGCCGAATATAGCACTCTAACTTGTTTAATGGTCAGCTTTTGTTCCAACGTTGTTGTAATAGGTATTTTTGTTAACAACATGTGCTGTAATGTTCGTGAACACTTGTATCCAACTTCGCGTTTGTTCACACAGAAAAAAATCGATTTCAATTCGTTCAGAACAAGTTTGATTTTACATTTTTCAGTAGTGATTTTGCTTCATTGTTGTTTCATGTTAATTTAACATAATTTTACAATAACTTGCGAACAACATTTTTTTCTTTTAAAATAAATATAATTCATGTTAATTTAACATTGCAGTAAAGTTAGAGCAAAATGTCATTTATATTGAAAAAAAACAATCCGAATCACGTTGAATTAAAGTTATTTCAAGTTGAAACAATGTGAATTTCATGTAGAATCAAATTGGTTGGAGTGTGATATAACAGTGTAAAAACAACATATGCATTTATTTAAGAATAATTCAAAACACTTAAACATGTAATTCATGTTTCACTTATTTTGTATTCTCCTTTGTTAACAGAAGCATCAGCAAAATCGCCCGATAGGTTTTCGTCATCATTCTACTTTGAACATTTTATGTACTATTTAACTTCTTCTTTTTATAAGATATTTTAAACATGAAAATAAAAAAGTGTACATACTTAAGTATGTATGCATGTTAATTTAACAATATAAACTTTTGATTTTAATATAAAACCGGTTTTTATGGATTCAATATTGAACAATGTTATTTAAACAGTGAATAATATTAAATAAACGAGATTCAAGGTTATTTTAATAGTTTTCATTTAAAATTAATATGAAATAATGATAAATTTAAATAAAGGGCATATTTTTGCTGAAACTTACCATGATTCTCAATCAACATTTCGCCATGTAATTTAAACATTGGTATTTTTTTCTGGGTGTTATGATTTTGAGTGGTGTAAAATCCTAAGGTCCATTTTCAAAACTTACTGATACCTAAAGTTAGAATTTCATTGGCCGTATAAAAAGTGTTCAATCATTACAATTTTACTTTAACCTATCGTTCACTTTATGTTAAAGTAAAGTTGTAATAATGGAACACTTTTTATATGGCCGATAAAATCCAAACTTAATCTATCGGAAAGTTGTGAAAACAGGCCTTACATTAATAATTTCTTGGAAACACAAAATAGCTTCATTAAATTACCATTTATCTATGAAGCGGGACAAGCAAGCAATTGAAGCCGTATGTGGTACTATTTCGGGAAGAGTGGATGAAACAATTTTCATGGTTAGAAAAGAAAATGGGATTGCAAAACAAAATGTCAATAACAGTTGGTCTCGCTCATATCAAAATAGGTAGGTAGGTAGGTAGGTAGAAAGGCTGATGTACAGTTTTTTTCACACCTTCACCCAGAGAACAATATGGTCCATTGTGACGCCTTATTAAGCAATAGACAAGTTGAAAAAGGAAAGAACGACAGCATGAGATTCGAAAGATAGATAGTAAAAGAAAGTAACAGGTCAAACCAAAAATTCGCCCTACGTGCGGCCAGCACCCCGTCTCCTCTCGCGCAGCCAGGTTATCCCCATTACGAATCCTATCCGACCCTCGAGTCCACACCCCGAGACATCCCCTTATTCGCCCAGGAATCTACTGCCCAGCTACCTCAGCCTGCTGCCTTGAAGCCTGGGATAGTGGCACAGAATGTGCTCAACTGTCTCCAGCTCCTCCGGGTCCCCTCACAACCTGCACACATCCGATAAGTCGGATCCCAATCATCCGCCATCATACAGTGGCCCGTGATAACACCTATCATGGTCCTAACACAGACCCTAGTCCTGCCCAGCAGCGACTCCGAATCGGACTTCCTAAGCACTGGCCACAGTGCCCTTGATACCCGGCCGTCGCGCCCAGAATCCATTCCCCGATCCTTCCAAAGAAGAAGCAAAATACATAAAGCATGAACTGAAAATGAGTTAAATGAGATGTTCCCAGATATTTCAAGAATTGTAAGAGAATTTCTATTCATTCCACATTCGTCGACCAACGTCGAACATATTTTTTCTTTTAAAATCAAATTAAAACAAAGAAACGAAATGAGCTACACGATCCTCTTGATTCCAATTTGATAAATAAACTTTAGGTATGTAATATTTATTATTTTTATGTTATATTTTTTGTGCACGTTTGCCTTTAAAGCAGCGTTTAAAAAACTGCAGTCAAAGTAGAAAAACTGTAATTTCCCAATAAAAAATTGTGCTTCGAGCGAAGCAGGTTTGTAAGGGAGAAATGTAAGAGTTTCGCTTACCATTGCGCATACGGAAGACATGAATTTTATATGGCGAGTTCCCACTTTGAAGCAATACATTTTTGACACATAAAGCTCATTATTCAGCGCATAAAAAAATTGTTGGATGTAACGAACAGCTTAACACACTGATTGTTTTTTTACAGTTATATTTTAGTATTCTCCCTTAGAAACCTGCTTCGTAGTAACGGAATGCCGTAGCACTTACAATTGTTAATTTTTTTTTATAAAAATTGTTAAGAGTTCTTTTACTTACTTTACTGCATTTCTGTATGTCTTATTGCGTAGCGCATAATTGTGCGCTTATTTTTTAAATGTACCTTTAGTGCTTCGCAAAATGATAAAATTTTTTATTGGGTACTTCCACTTCATATTTTGTCATTGGCCAAAAAGAAACTGTTGCTTTAACTTCTGGTACATTAAATGTAAAAAGTCACTGTCAAACCAACTTTTTACAAAATTATAAAAGCCATTTTCCATCCCTGACATACAACTTTCCTGACTTATTTTGTTTTATTTTTTGTTTTTGTTTTGTTTGCATATTTGTGCAACTTTTATTAATATTCTGGCTTTAAGCTATTTTCCATTTTATATATTTTTTTTTGTTCCGCTTAAGATTTTAGATAATTTTTCTAAAATATTTTTTTAATAAAAATGCCGAAGCATATTCCAGTTTTTAAGCGTTGACATTATAATTGTTAGTATTTGTCAATATTATTTAAATGGCTCAAGGATTTTGCAGGTGTTTTGCCTAATTTTGGAAAAGTATTGTGAAAACTTAATTTGAATTTCCTTCTAAGTTGTTTGTTGAAAATGTACAAGTAAAGTTTGTAGGAAAACCTGAACATTAAAAATGTAAAGAATATGGCAAAAATAATTTTTAGCCCTTCTCGAGGTAGTGTTTTGCAAAGATATCAACACGAATGAACTAGAGCAACTAAACTTAGTCTAAATCGGTGTTCGAAAATAAACAGAACATTATTGAGCTTTCGGCTCACACACCCAGAAACGATATCTATATTTTTAGTGTTTGTGTAAACAAACACAACCGTTACCACTATATTGTGTTCTGATCTTCTTCTTTAACAGACAGAACAATTGTAGTGCCACTGTAGATAAACATCATATTTTAATGTTCTATAATTTTTCTTTTTTTTACATTGATAAAGAAATGAACAGACCAACAATTTAAGCAACGACCGCAAAACGAGCAGCTTGTGTCTGTATTGTGTATGCATATGTTTTGTTTGTGTAAAATTATTTTGCTGGCTTTTTGTTTTTTTTTCGTATGTTTATTTTGTTTTTGTACAAAAATGTTTGGTTTTTTAACAAACCGAACAGAACACAATAAAGTTTGTGGTTAAAAAAAACCGAACGGAATTAAATGTTCTCATCTTTTGTGGAGTTGTATTAAAACAGTTTGTGTTTGAAAGATGACATACATGGAAACATTATTTGCTTAAATGATTTTCTACACAAACACTTTTAGCGTTTGTATTATCCACAAATCTACCGAACTGAACACTAAGGAATGATATTAAGTGTTTATTTTCGAACACTGTTCTAAATACAAATCTCTGAAACAGAAATACTTATACAGCATTAAAAAAAAACACAAATTCCAAAACTTTCCATCACAAAACTATCAGGTTTTTTTTTTTAGCATAACACCACTAATCAGGTACAGTTGCAGCCACCCCAAAAACAAGAAATCGCACTAACATAGAAAAAATAAACTAAAACTAATAATCAAATAAAGCACCCGTTATAAAGACGAATCGCATTGATAACACATAATAAATCATTTAAAATTAAACTACGAAATATTGAATGGAACAAAGATATTTTCCCAGGCCCAAAACATTCACACACACACACACACACATAGTTTCTATAAACAAAACACAACTGCGCAGCTGTAGGCAGGATGGCTGGCTGATGATGATATAAAACGTAGCAAACTTTACGGGTTCAAAACAATTGAATGTTATTTGATCTAAAACGGACATTAAACAAGATTGAGCACAACAATAACAGTAAAAAGCAAAAAGGAAAAATCAAAGCGTCAAGCAGCAGGACCACACCAAAAACACACACACACACACATTAAAATACAACACAAAATAATAAAAGACGAGGGGTGGTTTGGTGGTACACAAATAACAACAAAAATACAATGAATTGTTTTTTGGTGGGAAAGTATGAAATGACATACACAAACCCTTAAACACACACAAACATTGACTCAAAATTTAAGACTGTATTAGTAAAAAGCTGGTGCTTAATTGTAGAAAAATCCTGTTGCTAATGATGATGCGCAACATATTGTGCAGGATGCTTATGGAATTTATTCTGGTTCGAGCAGTTGCTTTCAGTGCCAGAGGGTTGGTGTTTTACAAATGCCAGGTTGAAGTTTTTCCTTGTTGCCATTCTTCAGATTTAGGGGTGAGTTGAATGCATAAACGTATCGAAAAAAGTTTCTCACATATTCTGTTTATGGTTTTGAGCGGTGCGCAGATTTGTTACATCCTTTAAAGCGCAGGTACGCTGTTAAGTACCAGCCGTCAATTTAATTTTTAACCAGTTTTTAGAAATTATAAATATTTTTTTTTTGTTTTTTTTTTGTTGGGAACTGGATTTGTAAAAATGGAAAGAAGGGGTTGAAAAAATGATAGTGAATAGCGGCAAGTTTTTATTTTGTATTTGAAAGCAAATTGTTTATTATGCAGAGATTTTTGAAAGGTGTGCGTAAAATTGAGTGTTAAATAAAATAACAGTTAAAATTTAAAAATATTTACGAAAGGGAAGTGTAAAGAGAGAGGATAATCAAACTTGTTGATGTTTTTTGAAAGCTTAAATATTTGTTGGAAGTTTGTGAAGGTTGAGTGTATCGAGATGTATTTAGGAATTTTAGGAAAATGACAGTTATGAATGAAAGGTATCATTATAAAAATGGCCTCCTGTTGATATAAACGCTTTTTGGGTGAATTTTTCAATGACAATTTGACATATGTAAATATGCTTGTGAATTTCATGAATACTCATGAATACAGCGCTTAATTTCCTTTTGTAATGCACGAGTGTTTGTTGGCTTATTGATTTTATTTTATTTGTTTTTGATTGAATTTCGGATCGGAAGTTGATATTATATTAGCATACCTAATGCCAAATGCGTCGACAATTTATCTACTGTTTAATGTTAACCCTGCTGTTAGGTAAGAAAATGTTAGGTTAATGGACCATTTGGTCAATATAAACAGCTAATGTAAAAAACAAGTATGGAATACCCCTTTTTGTTTTTTTTTTTAAATCAAATTATGGGATGCCCCGTTTTTGTTGCCATGAAACACAAATATTTTCACTATTTTCAATAGTTCGGACGTATTTTATTCAATGCAGGATGTGACTCAGATATTTCAGACTCTGAAATGGATTTTATTTCAGAAAATGGCGAAAAAAGTTCTTCTAAAACAGGTAACGAATCGGAACCCGTCCTAGCTGCAGCTAGCTCTGTTGATCCGTTTTTTATTGCTAAAAAAAAAATGGTTTGGAGTGCTACTCCATTATGTCGGAAGATAAATTTCATATGATAAATAGTGCCATCCGCTTCGACGATGTTTTGAGTCGACGACAAAAACGTAGTTGATAAAAATTTGCTCCTATTCGTGAACTGTGGAACATTTTTTACTAACTTTAATGTTTTATGCGGCCCTATGTTCCACAGGGAATTAAAGGATTACATATATTAATGTCTTATAATTGTCACGAAAATGTCACCATTGATGAGCAAGTTGGTGCATTCAGGGGGTGATGTTTTCTTCGACAGTTTATGCCTATATTGTCCTTAAACAACCAGTCCATTGATATTGTAAACTCGGTCAAAAATCTTGGTGTATATTTTAACAATACTCTCACCTGGTCTAACCACGTTAATTTTGTATGTGGTCGAACGTATTCAATGTTAAGAAATCTCTGGCAAACTCAGTATTGTACTGCAATTAAAATCTGAACACTCCTTGCAAAATCTTACCTAATACCGATTTTATTGTATGGCTGTGAATTACACGGTGCTACAGTGAAAATATACTTGGAAAATGACCTAGTGTAAGTTGAAGGCCTTGTTGAGTAGATCTCAAATCAGTTTTAAAATGTTCGGAAACACCCTCAAATTTCGGAGTTATTCCGAAAACCCCATTTTCGGGTAGGTTCGAGTACTTATCAACACGTTTCTCAGTTGATTTTTATCCGATTTTTATTTTTTTAATGGTTTCAGAAAGAAGAGACGTGTGCCTTTCTAAATGTATACACTTTTTGGTATGTGTATACAATTTTTGTAGTGATATTCTTAATTATATCTGATTTTAATTTGATTTTTTCTCGATTTTTCAAATTTGGTGCCATTTTTTTAAATTAGTTTGTTTAGAAACATACCAATATGTATACACACTATTAAAGCTAATTTAGTTTTGAGGTAAACCAGCTTTCATTTAATAAAATCGAACAAAAAATAAAAAAGTTATTAAGGTTTTTCAAAAGTGAAAAATTTAGCTTTTTCAAATATTGTTCAATAGACCGGGTCAACCTCCATACAAAACAAAAATTATGCCAGTCTCTCCGTAGAATGAAAGATATGTCAATAAAGTTTCTAAAACAGGAAATATTTTAATTTTTTTGTGCTACGCTCACAATTACAGCCCTTTTGGTTTTTTATATATAGCGCTGGCATTTAAAGTCTTATCTCATCAAATCGCATATCGGTGTTCATGGCTTGACAGTGGCTTTATTTTTAATCCGACGGATCCTCACCCCAAATTTTTCACGTGTCAAAAAAGTCCTTCCAAAACTTAGTATTAAGCCCCTCTTTCTTTTTCACGTACATATTACATTTAACCAGGTAGAAGCCAATACAAACCAAAAAAAATTTTCATCAATCACGCCCTAGAACAGGAATATTGTTTTTTTGCAGCGCTTTTTGTTTTATATATACAGCATCGTCATTTAAAGTCCAATTTTATCGTATCGGATATCATTGTTTATGGCTAGAATATGGCTTTGTCAATCATGAACAATTATGGTTAGAAATCAATAAACATTTTTACTATCTTTTATTTCTGCTTAAGCTATTCTTGGAAAAACTGATTTTAAGTGTAAAATCCAAGTGTATCCAGGTGTTTCACGAACTGCTTCCTGTATCCCAATTTGTGGCAAAATTTTTTTTTCGGTACTCACTAGTGGAATTATTAATACGTTTTTCTAAGCTTGAATGCAGCTAACACTTTGGCACTTTGTTTTGTTTTAATTTTGCCGTTTGGTATTTTGACATTTATTTATAACTTGAGTGCATTGCACTTGGTAATGCAGAATTTAAATATACCATTCACTATTCCGAAGTAAACTTTAAATTAAAAATATACTAAAAGGGAAGTATTCACAATGTTCTTTACTTTCTGAAATTATAATAAATTAAATTTTTTTATGAATTAAACAATGTTCTAAAATGTTTCAAAATTATAAGCAATTTATTTCTTATACACACTCTACATACCAAAGTATGGTTTGTCATTGCGTTTGTGTGTTTTTCAAAAATATTACAATTGACATAAAATGCTTACAAAACAAAAAAATTTGGGCTGAGGATCTGAGATGGCATAAGTGGCGCCAAGACTTTAAAGTCGGATTAAAAATGAAGCCACTGTGAAGCCATGAACACCGATATGCGATTTGATGAGATAAGACTTTAAATGGCAGCGCTATATATAAAAAACCAGAAGGGCTGTATTTGTGGGTGTAGCAGAAAAAAATACAAATATTTCCTGTTTTAGAAAGTTTATTGACATATCTTTCATTCTACGGGGAGATTGGCATAATTTTTGTTTTTTATGGAGGTTGACCCGGTCTATTGAACAATATTTGAAAAAGCTAAATTTTTCACTTTTGAAAAATCTTAATAACTTTTTTATTTTTTGTTCGATTTTATTAAATGAAAGCTGGTTTAACTCAAAACTAAATTAGCTTTAATAGTGTGTATACATATTGGTATGTTTCTAAACAAACTAATTTAAAAAAATGGCACTAAATTTGAAAAATCGAGAAAAAATCAAATTAAAATCAGATATAATTAAGAATATCACTACAAAAATTGTATACACATACCAAAAAAGTGTATACATTTAGAAAGGCACATGCCTCTTCTTTCTGAAACCGTTTAAAAAATAAAAATCGGATAATAATCAACTGAGTGACGTGTTCATAAGTACTCGAACCTACCCAAAAATGGTTTTTTCGGAATAACTCCGAAATTTGAGGGTGTTTCCGAACTTTTTAAAATTGACTTATGATCTTCTCAGTAAGGTCTATAACCTACATTAGGTCGCTTTTCAAGTATAAAAAAAAGTGCTCATTTGTAGCAGCGTGTTATTTGCCAGTTGTGATAATAAAAGTAAAAGAAAACTAAATGTGACCTTTAATAACATTATTCGGTGTATATATGGCCTCAGAAGATCTAATCATATCTCCCCTTACTCAACATTGCTCTATGGCATTAGCTTTGAAAATTATTTAAAGGTGCGCATTTTACTGTTCATGCACAAAATTATATATACACATCAACCGGAGCATCTTTATGAACGTTTAAGTTTTTCAACGCTTCCCAGAGGTAAACGAATTAGTGCATTTGCTTATCAAACTCTGATCTCCAAGTATCAATTCTTTATTCATGCCATCAGTCTCTGGAACGGAATTTCCTATAGATTACAGACCATTAGTAATGCACGACAATTCAGGAAATATATTTTTTGCCATTTTTCACGTTGAATTTGTATTTATATTTTTGCATGCTTTATATTGATTTTTGCTTAGATTGTCATATAAAACTAAATTATAATAATTCCTATTTTAATTTTTTAATTACTTAATAATACAGTTTTGTTATCTGAATTATGTAAGTCCAGTTCCATACTGCAATATAAGACTTAAGTCTTGTGTATGGGACATCGAAAAGAAAGAAATAAATAAATGCCATCAACACCAGAAAAATATGATTGGAAATTTTGGTTATCGGTGAACTATACGTCAGGCTTCTTATGGAAAGTACAACCATATCTCGGTCAGCCTAGAAATGCACAGACTAAAAAGAACCAATGGCAACACGTTGTATTGGACTTGACAGACGGCGTGAAAGGCCCAAATATAACAGGCGATAACTTTTTCCACTTTTGAGTTGGTAACAAACTTCAGGAAAGGAAACTTACATATCGTTAGCTAAAATACAAAAGGACGTAACTAACAAAAATATAATTTTACAGGAGAAGCAAAAAACTTTATTAAATGAAAACTATAAACATGTCAGAAAACACGCGTTAATGGGTCATCCATGGAATTCTTTAAACAGTTTTCGAAGGAAACCATTTCATAATATTTTGTTGAAAAAAAATGAGTAATTACGTAGTTTTTCATTTATAAAATAAACACACTTGTAGTTATGTCCCTTTGTTTTTTGTTAATAAAACCGTAATTTTTGATCCTAGAAGTGTAAAATTTTGTGTAGACATGTAGTTCAATGGCATTTATAATAATCAATCAAAAACACGATTTTGAACTTTTTGTTAGTTACGTCTTTTTGCATTTTAGCTAACGATATGTAGGTTTTTAAGGTGTCGTAGATACTGCTGATCAAATGGTTTATTCCTACAGCACAAAACGCAAAACAAATCGATGGCCAAACATTGCATTTGCAAACGTAATACTCAATTATGTATGGAACAAAATATCGGCCAAATGGGCGCCGCGACCACGGCGGCACACCTCCATCCGATGGTCCAAATTTTCGATGACCCTGAGGCATAATGGAGGTTCTATGCCGTTAATGTGCCGAATTATCTCATCCTTTAGCTCTTGAATTGTTGCTGGCTTATCGACGTACACCTTTTCTTTCAAATAACCCCAAAGAAAAAAGTCCAACGGTGTCAAATCACATGATCTTGGCGGCCAATTGACATCGCCATTACGTGAGATAACACGGCCATTGAATTTGTTGCGCAAAAGAGCCATTGTTTCGTTAGCTGTGTGGCAAGTGGCACCGTCCTGCTGAAACCACATATCGTCCACATCCATATCTTTCAATTCGGGCCATAAAAAGTTCGTTATCATCTCACGATAGCGAACACCATTCACAGTAACTGCCTGACCGGCCGCATTTTGGAAAAAATACGGCCCGATGATGCCGCCAGCCCATAAACCGCACCAAACAGTCACTCTTTGTGGGTGCATTGGTTTTTCGACAATCACTCTTGGATTCTCATTCGCCCAAATGCGGCAATTCTGTTTATTGACGAATCCACTGAGGTGAAAATGTGCCTCATCACTGAAGATGATTTTCTTCGAAAATTGATCATCCACTGTTGCCATTTCTTGCCACCATTCTGACTATTGACGATGTTTGGAATGGTCAAGAGGCTTTAGTTCTTGAGCCAATTGCACCTTGTAAGCGTGTAAATGCAAGTCTTTATGCATAATGTTCATCAACGACGAGCGTGAGAGGTGCAATTGTTGGGCACGACGACGAGTTGAGGTGGACGGCTCTTCAGCCACACTATCGCGAACAGCAGCAATATTTCCTGCAGTACGAGCTGTACGAGCATGCACTGGTGTTCTCACATCTTCTACAGACCCGGTTTGCTCGAATTTTTCTACGATTTTTGCGATTGTACGCACATTTGGACGATCAAATTGACCAAAAAAATCACGAAGTGCACGATATGCATTTTGATTTGAACGCCCATTTTCATAATAAGTCTGGATAACTTTAACACGTTGTTGGATTGTGTATCTCTCCATGGTTCTAATTGAGTAAGTCTGAAATAGAGAAATGTCAAATAAAATTCGGAAAAAAAACTTGGCGTTTAGGTGTGGTTCACATTCAACATCGGCCCTTACAATTTAACTTGATGTATCCGCTTTAAATGCGTACATGCTATGTTTTTTAATTTACGTTTCATGGGCTCCAGCTGATCGGAATCGCAGGACCAGAGTTTTTGCGCCAACTAGCACTTTTTCTGAAATTGACTAGATTACAGCCAGAAGAGTTCTCAGCACAGTTATTGACTGAAATACGATCACCATGCAGTGGCCTCTTCGAATAAAACTTCTTACTCAGTGGCTCGAAAACGTGGAATTCGTAGTTGCTGTAAGGCTAAGTCTGACATTAAATGGTACATTTGCATCAAGTTTATTTACAAAATTATCCGAAAAACATTTGGTTATCATGTAATGACAATTATTATAAATTAAACTAATAAATACTTATTTTTTTTTTAAATAAATGTAAAAAATCAAAGAAACCCAAAGAAAATATGCTATGGACCAAATGGTCCCTTAACCTAAGATTCGTAAATTTATATTTTTCTCAGTCCTGTTTTGAGTCAGAACCTTAAATTTTTGTAAAAAACATTGCTTTTTTAAAAATACCACGTGAGCTATAAAACTAAGTCAGTATTTATTAGGGTATTCCTTCGGTTAACCGTCAACCGGTTAACCGATTAATTACTACCCGATTAACTGATCGGTTAATTTCAAATTGGTTTTTTTCGATTAACGATTAAACCGGTTAATTTCAGTCGATTAACCGATTAACCGTTGTTACAAAATTTTCAATATTTTGTAGTAATATAACATATTTTTTTTGTGTTTTTATTTATTTGTTTCGTCTCATATGCAAAATGTATTTGTTTAGTAAATATTTTTTCATACAAACAAAGAAGTTGTTCAGTTATCTTAATTTTAACCCATTTTCCGCCGACCGATGACTAAAATTACAATGTTTTTTTATCTTCATCATCGATCAACAGGAATGTGGCGAAAAATGGGCTATATTTGATTGCCAACACCTTATTTTGTTTCACGTACTTTTTATATGTATGTGTTTAGTTATTTGTTTCTTCTCATATCAGTCTTTTAACAGAATTAACCGAAACAATTAGAGGTGTTAAAAATTTAAAACAACTTTAATGGCATTTTATATGTTAAGAGAAACCCTGGAAAAGGACTGAAAAATTAGACATTCATCTTCGATAAGTGAAATAATATTTTCCAAGTCAAATTTTGTTAAACTAAAGAAAAGAGTCGCTTTAATCCTAAACATTTAAAATAAATAACTTTTCTTAAAGATCATTTTATAAGATCTCCTTTATCGATTGAAATAACTAATAAAATTATCTCAGTTTATTTTTGTATAAATATGTAAATATTTGGGGGATTCACAAGGTCGTCATAAAGTCTTATGTCTTAAAATAATTCCAGGAAATATATATCGTCGGTTTAATATGCCAACCGGCTAAATCCACTTTTTATGTAATTTGAGATTTTGATGCCGTGTGGTAGAGAAAAATAAAATATTTAAGTCTTGAAGTGTGTAAAACAGACTGTAATTTTAATTTTCTATCAAGCTTCAAATAGGAAAAATAAAAAGTTTATTTTCTTTCCTGTAAAATATGCTGAAAGTGAGTTAGCAGGTTTGCATATTAAGCCAACGATATGACTGTTGTAAGCTACAGCTTATAATTTAGATTTCTACTATACAGTTATGACGAATCAATGAACACAGTATTACAATTTTTATTTTGTTTGAAACACAACAATATTTACTTTAAACAATTTTAAATTTTATTTAGGATATTATGACGATATGACTTGATACAACACCTTGTGCATTAATTGGAAAATGCATATTACATATTTATGAATTGCTTTTTTTTGCTTGCTCGTTTTAGTTCAAGAATTGTTATGTTTGGTATGTTATTGTTTTTTTTTTTTTGCTTATAAACTCCAAATAATAAGCAATTAATACATTTTTATATATTGAAATTACTTAATTTATAAAAAAAAACTTTATTAATCGGTCAACCGATCAAAAACTAACCGGTTAAACCAAAACCTCGGTTAATTTATCGAGCGATTAACCGATTAAAGCAAAAGGTCGATTAAATGAATACCCTAGTAGTTATCACCGTTCAAAAATTACGAAGGCAACAATTCAAAAATTGGACCATATAGGCTTAACCTAACAGCGGGGTTAAGTTATTTATATTAATTTCTTGTAATCTATGGAAGTGAAAACAGTTTTAAATATGAATGCAAGAGCTAACATTTAAAAACGTTTAATTACAAATTTTGATCACAACATTGACTGCAGTTCGATGTTAACAACGTTGGCTATATGAATGCAAAAAGTTTTTCTTCCAATTTTGTTTTATCAAAATTTTTTTATTTTCTGTTATAGTTATTGCCAAAAAAAAATTAAATTCCCAAATTTGTTTAAGTATCCAGTAAAAACTTGGTAATGACTTGCCATTACTGAACAACTTACTTTTCAATGACTACTTCATACCATCTGCATTACATAGAAGTAGTTTGGTAATGGCTGACATATAATCTGATACCTAAGTACTTGTGTATGAGTTGATTAACGAAATTTATAATTCATTCGTAATAAAATGCATCTACGGTTGAAGTTTTTTCAAATCTAATACAAATTGATTAAAAATATTTGTTCTTACAATTTTTTTTTTTTTTTTATTATAAATAAAAAACAATTTGTAAGAAATTTGAATATGAAAAATTATGTTGTACTGAAATTTTATAGTCATGACATGTTTGTTGTAATTTTGGGACATCGGAGTAATAAGTTATTTAAGTCCCTATTTGTAAGCGAATGTGGTAATGACTTATTTAACTCCCTATTTGTAAGCGATGGTGGTAAGTAGTTGCCTCCAATAATTTAATCTCATATTTACGCTCTTAATTGAGTAAAAACATCGTTTTTTTATACAAAAACTACACTGCCCCGGTAGACTAGCTGGTAGTGAGCTAGTCTATCAGCACCGAGGTTGCGCGTTCAAATCCCGCCAGAGACAGATAAAAAAAAAAAAAAATTAAAACAAAGTAAAATAAAATAAGAAAAAATAGAAAAAAAAACATAAAGTAAAGTAAAATAAAATAAGAAAAAATAGAAAAAAAAAATAATTTAAAAAAAAAATAATAAAAAAAAATTTTTTTTAAAGTCATGACATGTTGTAATTTTGGTGACATCGGAGTAATAACTTATTTAAGTCCCTATTTGTAAGCGGATGTGGTAATGACTTATTTAACTCCCTATTTGTAAGCGAGGGTGGTAAGTACTTGCCTCCAATGACATCACCGTGTTAAAATAATGAGTTAAAATGGCAATGTATAAGTAGTGAAGAGTCGTTATATTAGTCGTTATTTTGCTGGGTATTTAAAAAGTAAAACCTTTCCATAGGAATTTAAAAAAAATAAAAAGAAGTAAAATTCTTTCATACAAATTTATTAAAATAAAAAATTTCTTAAAAAAATTTGGGATTTTTTTTTTTTTTTTTGGCAATAACTATAACAGTAAATAAAAAATTTTGATAAAAAAAAAAAATTGGAAGACAAAAATTTGGGTAATTGGTAATTGGAGGTCATAAGTGGAGGGTATAGAAAAGCTATATCATGAAAACTAGAGCTGATAGAGACAAACTGATTACAGTTTTGAACTCAGCGCACCCAAATTAACTAGAATCAGTTGATAAATTTAAAGAAGCAAAAATCTTTTTTAATTTTGTCGGGCTGTGTAATAATTAAAAACTTTGCCTAAATCATAGCACTGAGTTGGAACTATTTATACTACTCTATGGAAAAGCCCTTAAACTTCTTAAAACCCACAGCTGTTAAATCCTTTTAAGAAACTTTTTCTACCAAAAATTTTTGGACATTTTTGTACATTATCCAAAATAATGTAGTTGACCTTAAAGAGTGTCAGTTTTCAAAGCCTGAAGCAGTAATTTAATGTATATGACTATGTATTATCAAAAATTAGCCTTAATCTATTTCGTTAAACAAAAAACCAAATAATTGCATTAATAACTAAAACCGAAATAAGCTGACTTTTTTCAAAGAAGCAAATTGAGTGTTGGCCTCTGTTATCTTTTAAGTAATTCATATTATTACAAATTGTAAATTTTCAATGAAAAAAAAAAAACAAATATTATGAAATTATATTGTTACTAGCATTTAACCCGCTACTTCGTTAGAGTCTCCTTTTTCTTTGTGGACATATCTGTATGACAAAGTTTATTTTCTCATTCCCTCAGGACCTTGTATGTTTAATTTTATCTTTCTAGGTGCAATACTAACGGAAATTCAAAAAGTATCAGTTAAAGAACAAAAAAGTTCTAAGCAGTTCCGTAATAGTAATCTGTGCAAGAAATTGACACTGTTTTTTTGAGACAAGCCGGGCACATAATTCGGGTACACTGAATCCAGTGGTGTTCTTGGTTTTTTTTTAGATTGGCTGTGGTTTTCGAGATATACCGTTATTTCCGAAATGGAGCAGGTTGCACATGTATTCGCGTAACTCAAAAACGTTTAGTTTATTGAAATAACTAAAAAAACCGAAATTCCGCAATAAAATTTCTTTTAAGTAAAATTTTTTTTTTCTAATATGAGCAGTCGTTTTTGAAACATATTTTTTTTTTGAAAAAAAAAAATTCATTTTTTTGCCAAAATTTCGAAATTTTTGTTTTTTAAAAATTCATAAAAAATAAAAAATGCAGGTTTGGCTTCTTTTGCAGACATATAAAAAACGAAGCTGCAAACAAAACAAACCATAAATGATTAAAATCTGATACCAACTTTTGATTATATTCACAAAAGTCGAATTTTAATTAATTTAAGAATTTCATAAAACGCAATATTTGTATGGGACCCCCCCTAAGAAGTGGTGATAAGGGGAATTAAATGTCTCGAGAAAATGTTAAGAACAAAAAACTAATTAAGGTCAATCATACATGTTATCTTACTAGGGGCGACTCCTGGGCATTTATGGGACTTTTTTTTAATATATTTTTAGTATCCATTGAACATTTTGTATGGGAGCTCCCTTAAAGAATGGCGATAGAGGGTAGGTATGTTAGAAGTAAGTGATTGAGATGAAAACTAAAGTGGTGTTGGTCATACATTTGACCCATCTAGGGGCATCCTATGCGTTACTGGGGCCAAATTTAAGAATTTTATTAAGCCGCCTTATTTGTATGGGAGCCCCCTAAGGGGTGGAAATATATGGCAAGTATGTTTTAAGAAAATGTTAGGAACAAAAAACTAATAGAGGTCGGTCTTACATTTTACCCCCCTAGCGATGATTTCTTGTCAGTTATGGGGCTTTTTTTCAATATATTTCTTATCTGTATGATTAATGATGAAAAAGAAAGTGCGGTTTGTCATACATTTGACCCATCTAGGGGCATCCTAGGCGCTGCAGGGGCCAAATTTGAGAATTTGAGAATTATTAAACCGCCATAAATGTATGGTTTATATTCTTAAATTTGGCTGCTCTGGGGAATTATTCAAATACGCCTAAAACCGTATAAAATACGGATGTTTTGGTAAAATTTGGCTCAATTTAGCTTCATATGGTCAGAAATAATACCATGTCATTTTGTAATATGTAATCGGGTCATAATTTACTTTGGTCCCATATTAAGCAGCCTTCTAAAAACTAGTTTAAAACTATAAAACTCTTAAAAAAAATTTCACTACTCTATCAAAATTTGTTCTAATTAAGGTTTTTTAATACGAGGAAACTCTCTACAGAATTTTGTGATAATTGGTCCATAATTTTCCATGGATCCAATATAAGTTCACCTCAACTTTTATATGAATAAAAATAAAAGCATATGTAGATCCTAGCCGTGACGAGTTTTAATACTGACGTACTAATTTAAAAATATTAATTAATAATTTATAGATCCCATATAGGGCCCACGCCTGAAATGTTTTAACTGTCGGTCAATTTAGCTCTCTAACTTGTTTTCACTAATGTTAAGTAGAGAAGACTTCGTGAGAAACCTGCTGATATCTTAAGAAATGCAAATCTGCTTGTTTGCTGAAGCAGTTTCCCAAACTTGGAGGAATTGCGCAAAAATAATAAAGATTTTAAATTATCAATAAATTTTAATTAATTTCATGTTGTAAAATTCCTTTCTTCATAAAAATAATTTAATGAAAATAAAATTTGATGAAATTTAGCCTAATTAAAAATATTAAAAATTTGGATTAAAAACCATAAATAGTTTAACAAAATAACCACAATACTAATTATTGTTTTTAAATGATTTCTGTCTGAGAGACTATTTTCAGCTGCAGGTCTGGTTCAGACTGATTAACGAACTCGTCTATATGCAAAAAAGTTGAGAATACATTGTTTTTAGACAAAAATCTTATTTATATAAATTCTAAATATTAATAATGTCTAAAACTAAGTCTACACGATATGTTGAATCAGCAAATTTATGTTGAAAAATTAGCTTTCAGTGTCAACATATCGTATAGACACCAAATTTTTTCAACAAACGTATGCTTACCAACATATGACAGGCATTTGTTAACGATGTCAGCAAACTTTTGTTCACAATTATAGCATATCGCCTGGACATAATATTTTTTGCTTTTCAACAAATTTTTTACGTATGTTGACAAATATGTTATTTGTTGAAAGTCGTATGCAAGCTTTACAGCAAACTTGGTAGCATATGAATACTATAAAAATTGGTATTCTTTTAATTACTTGATTCATTTTTTACATAACCCCGGAACTTATCTAGATTTCTAGCTCATCGGCAAACAAGGAACAAAAAAATTGCGTTTATAAGTGCATTAAAAAAAGAAATGTTTGCCAAAGAACTTTGTTTTAGAGTTATAGCCCATAAAAGTTGACCAATTCTTAACCAATATCTCTTGAAGTATAAATTGGATCACAGCAATATGGGTATCGCTGAAGGGTGTTTCCAAATACCTTTCACATGGTATATAAAACATGCCGAATTATTAACCCATTAAGAACCAATTTAAAAAAATATTTTAATTTACTTATGCATTTTTTCAAAATGGCTCTAATCTCAAAATGTTATCGATATAAAGGTAATTTTTCATATAATATTTTATAGGGAACGCTTCAAGCTTTCAGTTATTAAAGTTAAAAAATTATATTATAATAAATCTTTTGTTTAATATAAAGTTATGAGTATACATGTGGTTATAGTGTATATACTCTATGTATTATTTAATTATAGTATGCCAAACACCGGTTATGCTAAATAAAATTGTTCTTTTATGGTGGTTTTCGACTGGACATAAGGGTTCCTAATTTTATAGTATATTAAGAACCGGCTTCGCTCAGCTGAGTTAATTTTCTTCATTTAAACCAGAACCCCTCCAACCTGAAAAATTTCTATTTCTATTAAAGAAATTAACAAAAATTGGTGACAAGCTGAACCGATTGTTATTTACAAAAGAACTCGTTTTCTATGACTAGATTTTACACTACGATGATCGGTCTAAAATTTACCATAGGTCCCATGTAAAACCCATTCTCGGATATACTTTAACATGCCTAAGACGTACCGAATAACGCTATTATAGCCGAATTTGGTATGTCATAGTTTCATAAAACTAGAAATCATACAACTAAATTTGGAGAAGATCGACCCACAATTTACCATATGCTCCATTCGAGCATTTCAATTTTCCGTTTTATTTTTTTTAAGGTCTTTAGTGGCAAAACTTGCATCATCATATCATGGTCATATAGGTACCGTTACGCTTTTATAGCACAAAACAATTTTATCTCAAGCGAAAACCTTCATATAAAATTTTTATGAAATAAAATAAAAAACCTTCTCCTGTAAAATTTTGTTTTTGTTGCTGATGTTTTTTTTTGCGGTTCTGGCTCGATGTAAAGCCCACTCTGGGAAATCATTTAAAAACGCCTAAAACCGTCACAAATATCAACATTTGGGCAACATTTTGTCCACTTTAAATGGCTAGAAATAACACGATACAATTTTGTGATAATTGGCATACAACTCGCTATAGGTCCCGTATAAAGCGGGACTTTAAAACGGTTATAAAAATTTGATAACTGTTTTGGTCCAGTTTATGTTTTTAAATACTAAAATTACTCAACCGAATTTTGAAATTATCGACCCAAAAATCCTATCAATACGGCTAAACTGATACAAATCATAATAGTTTATTCAAATTTGGTTAAGTCCGACCATATAATAACCTATACCAAATAATATACAGATAAATATTTGAGGGTAAACCTAATTTGGGACTCATGGGCAATCATGGACCCGTTAAAACAAAATAAGGTTATAGTCGCCAAATTTTGTATTAATACTAGGATTTTTAAGGATGTTATGGTATTGGTAATATTTTTGAGAGTGATAATTGTATAGGAATTATAGATTTAATATATTAAGTTTAATCATAATACCAACATAAAAAAATGGTTTATTGGCACAAAGATTCTAATTTGAAAAGTACTTAGTATTTTTGAGAAATTATGGACCGTTCCCCACCGTTTTCAATAACAATAAATATAAATAATTGCGACCTGTACTTTGCACACTACAAAGTAAGTAGCCAGAAATTCGGCCGTACAGACATCGTTGTATCGACTCAAGATAGTAATTGAGTCGATCGGGATACTATAAAATGGTTATAGGACCAATATTTTTAAGTGTTACAGGCACTATGGTGGTGTGGGTATCAAAATGAAACGATAAAACATACTGCTGGCCGGCCCATAACTTACCATAACATTAGAACTGTAACCAAATTCAAAAGTGTGAGGCTTTATAAATAATTTTTAGATCAATCCAGTTCATATATTTTAACGATATATTTGCGGATTTGACCCAGCCCAATATATAACTCTTACTTATTCAGTATTAATATGCATACATAAAACTATTTATTTTTGCACTAAAGGCGATAATTTATAACAAATTTTAAATAAAAAAAATTAAAATAATAAAAAAGAGAATTGTCAAATTTATTTGAAATTTTTAAACAAATGTTCTCTTTACTCAACATTCATAACAACATACGAAATTCAACATATCGTATAGACACAAAAATTGTATGCTAACACGGCGAATTCATGTAAACGGTGGTGTCGATACTACAACAAGTAACAACACCAAAAACACAACAATGTATTTTGTTGCTGCTTTCGTTGGCCGATGTGTCAAAAACACAAGTAACTTTTGACATTCCTCTCTCTAATTTAAAAAAAAAGTAGCACAGCTGTGCTTTCAACGCCACCTGAAAAATGAATTCGCCTTGTATGCTAACTTATTTGTTGAAATATCATTTGCTAGCATATGATGAATTTGAAAAATTTAGTATTTTCAGCATATCGTCTAGACACCTAGCATATTGCATATCCCAATATAAAATTTCATCATTTTGCGAAGCACTAATGGTACATTTAAAAAAATAAGCGCACGATTATGCGCTACGCAATAAGACATACAGAAATGCAGTAAAGTAAGTGAAAGAACTCTCAACAACTTTTATAAAAAAAGTAACATTTCATGTGCTACGGCATTCCCTTACTACGAAGCAGGTTTGTAAGGGAGAGTACTAAACAATAACTGTATAAAAACATTTCGTGCGTAAGGCTGATCGTTACATCCAACAATTTTTATATGCTCTGAATAAAGCGCTTTATGTGTCAAAAATGTATTGCTTCAAAGTGGGAACTCGCCATATAAAATTCATGCCTTCCGTAAGCGCAATGGTAAGCGAAACGTTTATGTTTCTCCCTTACAAACCTGCTTCGTCGGAAGCTCCATTTTTTATTGGGATGCTGATAGAGATATTTGTTATTACCCTACTTGAATTTAAATTCAATATGCGTACCGGTATAGACGATATTTCTTTTTTAGTATCGGTAACGTATCGTTACATTCTTACTAATAACACTAGTGTGAAAGTTTTAACTTTTTCCAGGAGAATCTGAACTCGTTAAAATCTTTAAAGTTTAGTAAAGCATGAATTCAAGTTGAAAATGCAGACCAACAAGGACAGACTGTACAATTTGGTGCATTTTCTCACACATCTTTAAAAGTATAAACGTAAGAATACTCTTCTATTAGAATTGATAATGAAAATTAAAAATGCTTATTTATATTGTTTCTTTATTCAAAAGAAAATGTTTGGCTTTAAATTGAAACTCCTAAAAAGACGTTTTTAATATTCACCATTTAAATAATTGTATGCACCCTTAATCTTGAAAGTGCATGAACCTTCAAACACACACCTTAAAAAAGAAACCACCACAAAAAATATTTTTTTTAACTTTGTTTCTTAGGAACACGTTTATTTGATCAAAAGGTTCATATTTGAAAATATTTATGATAACATTGCCCTGATATTCAATGCAAAAAGGAAGACGAAGTAAATATGTACTTTAAAAGCAAAACTTAAGGAAAAGGAAATGAATATTTTACTTGTTAATCGAAAAATATAAAAAAGACCGTAAAAACAAATGCAATGAAAAAGGGGGTTTATTTCTGGTTTATAGTTTTAAAAAAATATTACACTGGCTCTGTTTAGTACCATTGCCCTACAAGCGTTGCTTTTTTCAAGAATTTATGTAAATTTTATGAATTAATGTTTCCGTGTTTCAGACTAGTTAAAGAAAGGGTACCGGATATTTACATACATTTTGTTAGTTTTAGTCTGCTTTAATAAAACGAAATTGATTTGCTAGTGATTTTAAATTACCTGATTTGCTTATGAGTTCTAAGTGGTTTGTTAGCAAATTTAATTTATGCTAATTCTTTTGTTTCTTTCTTTTTGTTTGTCGTCGTTTATGATAAATGTAAATAATTGTCGCCCGTAAGACACTGTAAATTCCCACACTACTTTTTGAACTGGACATTGAAGAAAAGGGGTTGAATTGTTTCAATTCAATAAACATTACAGGATCTTCTCTATTTTCTGATGACAATTTGAACACCTGAGGTAATATAGTGGTCAATAATGCAAATATTTTGGTATAAAATACATAAAATTTTAATGGTGGGAATTGTAAAATTTGAAGAGACAAAAATGAAGACAAGAAAGTTGGAGAATGAAAAGTATGCGAATTGAAAACCAGTCATAATAATAGACGGGTTAAGCCAAACTTAGTATGTGATTAACGTTATTCATTTTAATTTTCGAGGTTGCCATTATATTCATCATTATTTAAACATACTTTTCTTTAAAATAGTAGATATTAGAGTTGTCATTTATTCGCCTTCAACTTTAATCGAATAATTCAAATAATTGTTTCTGTTCGTTCGATCAAACAATTAAATTTTAAAAAATGATTCGATTAATCGATAAGAATAACGAATAAAAAAATTATTTTTACAAAAAAATTACGTATTTAAAAAAGACATGTACATGTATGGTGGAATAAGCAGGTGGCATCGTTACGGCAACAAATACAACAAAAATGGAAGTTATATCACCGTTTACGTCAAACTATACTTTAAACAAAAATCAAAGCGTGCCGCTGAACGTGATGAAATAAATAAATTTTTAGCCAATTTTTATTTAATTATGATCAATATCTTATTTATTTTAATTTAAAATTATCAAAAACTTTAATAAAATACGATAATCACAGCACAAAACGTGGAATTTTTGTAAACATAAACAAAACTTTGACATAAACCTAGACAAACAATGCAAGAGCAAAAAATCGTCATCTGGCGTAGTGCTGCCACCTGTTTATTTCACCATGTGTACATCCTTCTATTCATCTACAACTATGGAAAAATCTCCCATTTTCTTCTTAATTTATTCTCAAATCCGCTTTGACTTCTTCTTTTTTTGATGCGTAAAACTTTTCATCTTAACTCCATATTGTTGTGTTCCTTAAATACACCGTAAAACCCTTAATTCCTTAATAATCCGATATTACTTTGAATTTTCGAAAAGAGTTTGCAGACCTACCATATTCAGCCAAACTTCTGCATACAATTTCTTCTATAAAACAACCGGTGTTTCTTTTTATGCATTTTTCCATTGGACCAAGTTCGGCATTTTTTGGTGTAGTTGGATTGTCTTCCACTGCATCGTTTTCAATGGTAATATTGTGACACGCAAATGCCAAAGATATATTTAATTAAAAAAAAAATATAATAATATGACAACAAACAATAACCAAAGAAAACTGCTGATACAATTGCTTGTCAAACATTTGTTAAATAAGAACATTAAATAAATTTTTGAAATACTATGAGTACTTAGCACGGTTTTTGCTTAATAAACAATGAGGTTAATTACAAGCAGAACTACAATATTTTTTTACTTTCATACATTTTGTAAAGGGTGGTTCAACCATAATGCACGATGTTAATTTGGAGTCACAACTTAACGTCAAGTTTCTTGCCCAGCTTAATTTGACATTTATTTGTTTCAGTGTTTGACAAACTAAACCAAGGAAAGGTACACGATTGAGCAGCGCGTAAAAACTACTGAAGCCTTTTACGAAAATTGACATTCAAATCAAAATGCATTTCGTGCACTTCGTAACACACACTTTGACCTCAGTGTATTTGTTAACATGCAGAATTGCCGCATTTGTTTGATTGTTGAAAAAGTGATGCATCCACAAAGAGTGACTGTTTGGTGGGGTTTGTGGGCTGGCAGCGTCCTCGTGCCGTACTTTTTCAAAAATGAGGTTGTTATCGTGAATGGCGTTCGTTATCGCTAAATAATATCGGACTTCTTGTAGCCAAAAATTTAGAATATGGACATGGAAGATATGTGGTTCGAACAGAATGGTGCCGCTTGCAACACAGCCAATGAAACAATTTGCGCGAGAAATTTAATGGCCGTGTTAAAAGAAGTGTGCGTCAATTTAAGAGGTGAAGGTAAGATAATGCGACACATTGAACCTTAATTATGTCTCAGAGTCATTGAAAATATGAACCATCGGAAAGGGGTATGCCACTGAAGCCGCGGCGAGAATTTGACCGATATTGTGTTTCATACATAATTTTCATAGATCCTTCAATAATAATAAACAATAATAAGAAAATTCTCTAAAAACTTTTTGGTTTATTTACAATTAACATCGTGAGGTTTTGTTGGACCACCCTTTATAAAATCCCTAAAAACGTTTAAGAATAAATCAAATTCTAAGCTTTTATTTAATTTATTTATAATAATTAATCGATTTATTTCTTATTCGAAAATCGCCATTTTAAAATAATTCGAACAAGAGTTTGGTTTGATCGATTAATCGAATTATTTTTAATCGGTTGACAACTTAAGTAGATATATAGCTATTCGTAAGTTATTGGGCTCTATTATATATGTATAAAAACTACAACAATACCAAAACAACAGCAAATACTTGCATGTGCCCGTGCAAAAAAAAAACTGAACTGGAAAATTGGTTTTCTTTTTTAGTTGTTTTCTTATGAAGACAATAAAATGAAGTAATTTTTTTTTAATATAGTTTTTGTCTTTTTACCCACTTACAACCACAATTCGAGTCGGAAAAAAGCCAACCGATTGCAGGGGAATTTAAGAAAAGATAAACTCACTGTTTATTGTTGGTGTTTTGTTTAAGCTTTGATATTGTTACAAGTAGGACTATGATTGTTTCTAATAATTTTTCGCTTTAAGGTTTTATTTGTATTATACTTTTAGCTTTTCTAAAATCTTTAGAAAAGGTTTACTGATGAGCTGGCCTAAGCAACCAGTGAAATGCACATAGAAGCTAGCTTTCCCTCAACACTAAATTTCAGTGTATTTATCAAATATGAACAAATTGGGAATTTAGCACGTCATACAGAAATCTTATTAAAAATAAATATTGTATTCCCAAAAATACCTTTGACAATTGTTATTGCTTACAGATTAAAGTGTCAACCATTTATAAACAATACATTGTACTAGAGGTGGGATTCGTGAATAAATTTTTGCACACTCACGCACACTCACGAACATGTTGTTGTACATTCACTCACACTTACGTATGAAAATTTTTTAATTTTCCACAATCACGTGTGATCACGAACCATTTTTGAACATTCACGAAAGCTCACGAAGATATTTTTTCACATTCACGTGTTCACGAATATTCACGAAAATTCACGACAAGAAAAAAAAAACAGAAAATAGAGAAAATATAAAATTCCAACTGACAAATAATGCTATTGAAAGCAAAACGTGGCAAAATTATCGGAAGTCTGTTATTTAAGTAACTACCTATAACAATTTTAGAGAAATTTTAGAGAAATTGGTAAAACACATATAACTTAAAATCAATTTGTTAGAACAAAAAACATATTTATTTGTATATTATACAAGAAAGTGTAATACATATACATATGTAAAGTTTTATGATTTGTATTTTAATATTTAAAATTATTATATTTTTTATTTAGAAATAAAAGCATATCTACACTTTCTCCAAGTAGTTTACTTCGTCTTTCTTCCAATATCCTTCCAGCTGTCGAAAAAACTCGTTCGCTCGTTGCTGAACTGGTTGGTATACATAGAATTATTAATGCTATTTTCTTCAATATAGGAAGATCACTTGCTTCTTTCCAAAATTTTAAAATATCGCATTCTGCTTTGATTTGTTTGAGTAAATAATTTTTAATTCCTTGGTCGATATCATTATGTTGACTTGACTTAGTTTGATATACGTCCATATATTCATAAAATGGGTTATTTTTGGAAGTTGATGGTTCATCTTCCATTTCGACAATTGTTTCTTTAGGAATGTCTTGCGCCATGGATTTAATAGTTGCATAAACCATATTTTTCTCATCTTCTGTGCAAAACTTCAATTCCTTAAATGAAGGATACAAAAACAACGCAATATAGTGCACGAGTTCCGGTTTTAATCGTTTTTGAATTGCACGTTTTGCACAAAGTTTCAGTTCTTGCATTAATTCGGAGTCGATAATATCTGCTTGACAGTGTTTTATCAGTCTTTCATACCATAATAAATACATGTTAATTGTGGGAATAGATTCCATGCTCAAAAATTCAGAGCATTCCGTGAATAGTTGAAGAAATTTTAAAATGGTTGTCAAAAATGAAAAATCTATATTAGATATTCTTTCAAGTTCATCGGTTTCATTCAAAATTGTTTTAATTTCTGTTTTCATTCGTTCAACACTGTGCAACATGTTATATACAGAATTCCATCTGGTTTTAACGTGTTGTTTGAGCGAAAAAGTTAATTTGTTATTTAAAACAGAATGTTTAAAGTATCCAACTAACTTTTTACAACCATCCATCAATCGTTGTACATCAGAAATCTTATCCTTAAATAGGACGTCTTCCATTGCCAGGTTAAGATTATGACATGCACAGGATATCCTTTTATACGACTTAAAAGCAGCAACGACATTGACCCCATTATCAGTAACAAATACGCTATTTTCAATTTTGTCCACAACATGAAAATCTTTTAATATATTTTTGACGAATTCTAATATATGAGCTCCAGTCTTTCGTCCTGCAAATCAAATAACAAATTATTGAAAATTTTCTATATGAAATTGCATATTTAAATCTTATGCTTACCGATATCGAATTCGCGATTGCCTTAGATTTTTGAGTGTACTCATCAGTCCACATGTCAGTTGTAAATGCCATATTTGCATTGCTTAGGATACTTATCAATTCATCTTTAGTATCATTATATTTTTCATGAAGAATTTTGCTTGTCAACGTTTTGCGAGACTCCAGTACATCGGCTACTGGAATATTACCATGCTTCGCTCCAACTGCTATCAAAGCCTGTGCAAGTTCTTCGAATCCCTCACCTTGAAAGAAAAAGTTCAACTAATTAAAGAATAAAATAAAATCGAATACAAAAAACTAATTACCATCAGTGACAGAAAGCGGCCGCAAATCTTTTACAATAAAATTGAACATGACCTTTTGCAAGACATTTGTGTCTTAACAAACCTCCTGTCTCACTTTTTGTTGAAAATTTTATCAATGCTTTGCATTTATTGCATTTGACAAAACCCAAGCTTTCTTCGTCTTTTTGAACTATTTTAAAGTTTTTCCACACTTCACTTGTAGTTCCACTGGGTTGAACAAATGTATATAAATGCTCGTTTTTTTTAATATCAATTTCAATGTCCAATTTTTGTTTTTTAATACTCATTTTGTAATTTTAATTGTTGTTTATTTATTTTACAACTTTGACAATCAAATGTCAAAATAAACAGGTTGTTTCATGTGAATTTTTTTCGCGCACTATGGGTTACCAGACTAATCATAAAAATAGTGTTGCCAAAAAAATCTGAATTAGAGTAAAAAAAATATTTTATTTGTCGTGAATTCTTGTGAACACGTTCACGAACAACATTTTCACACTCACTCACGCTCACGAAGAGGCTGTTACACATTCACTCACACTCACGTGTGAAAATTTTTTAATGTTGCACATTCACGTGTGTTTCCACGTGATTCCATCGTGAACACACTGTATATGTGAATCACGCCCACCTCTACATTGTACAACCAAAATAATTTTTTTTTTTTTCAAAAAACAAAATAATGTAATGTAATGAAACGTCAATGAAATAAACAGAATGTAAAAAAATAAAGAGAATTTACAAATGTGTAATGCACTTTCTACATTGTCCGTCTACGATGTCCGTCTGTCTGTTGAAATGGGTTTTCCGAAGACCCCATATATGGGGGCCAGGTTATTATACATTTATGTCACATATGGTCCGGAATTGTTTGCTATTGAAATTCAGAAAGATCGGTCCACAAATGGATGAGATATGATGTAAAAACCACGACTGCCTCAAGTTTTTTCCTTTAAAGGTCCAATTAGACGTGACATTACCATACCAACACTGTATTACCAAAACGAAATAAACATACCATACAAAACAATTCAATTTTGGTTTATACGGTCTTACAGTGGATATGGTAATACAGCGTTGGTAATGTGGTTTTTTTTTGTTTTTTTAAGAAAGAAAAAAAGAAGGGATCCACGACTAGAATTTTTTTTAATTTGCGAAAAAATATTCCGCAAAAAAGTCGTGGATCCTTTCTTTTTTTCTTTCTTTAGTCCCATTTTCATCCATACACGGTCTAGAAACTAAATCCGCTATCATATTAGCGTTACGACAAAATTGCATTTATATATATTCCAGAGCACCGTGTAAAATGCATCTAATTTGCAAAAATCTAAATTATTTACATACAAAGATGATGTACTTGGCAAAAGAAAAAATTTGATACCCATATTGCCCTATATAAAACGAAGGGTTACCACCCCGTTGCATTTTTGTCAAAACGCGAACTAGCACGAATTTCAAACAAAGCTGAGACACGTATTTAATTAAACCGACTAAAGAATAAAATATGTTAATTTGGCACTTTTATTTCAAACAACCCCGAACAAAAAATTCCAAAACCGTTATGTTTACAGAAAATCGTTTAAAAAAAGGACATGGATGATCGTCCTTGGACAAATTGTATATACAGTTGGACGCGCCTTAAAAAAACCTTTCTTACGATACCCAATTTGTATATGTTGGTAAGGGAACAGATTCACAATATAACTAGACCCTTTTTAAACTGGTCCAGCTCACGAGAGGTCAAAGCTGGAGCCGAAATATTTAAAATGTCATCTTAAAAAAGTCCAAGGTTCATTTTAAGGAGGGTACATCGAGCACGAATTTCGCTTCCATATTACTTGAGCCGCTATAATGTACATATATGATATGCCACTCAAATAATGAAACAAACTCATAGACTCGATATATTTTAATTTAACGCTTCTTTAGTAAAAGCATTCGTAGCCGAGTTGTTAAGTTCTCTCCTCAGACTGATGATATTTCCATTCGAATCCAAAAATAATTTTTTTTCATTTTATTTATTTAATTTTTTTATGTTCTAAAGAACTATTTTAAGATTATAAAACGAATTTCAAACATCAACTTTGGCAAAAGAGAAAACGGGCTAAGGTACTTATATAAATTTTTTGTTTTTTTATATTCTTCTGCACGACGAAATGAAAAGTTGACGTGGCTCAATTATTTATGTATATAACTTTTTGTTCTTACATCATCATGGTAAAGGGTATATAAGATTCGGCATAGCCAAATATATCACTCTAACTTATTTTTAGTACTGATGGTTCAATAAAAATTATTCAAAGACTTGTACAGCAGCATGAACAAATTTATTTCAAGAAATATTTCCGAAACTTGCAATGAGTGCTAAAAAAGCAAACAGAATTAATAAAAATGTGATGGAAATTTTCTATGTTAGGCAAAATAGACACACAAATACCAACTGCGTTTTATTTATTTGTACAGTATAAGGGTTAAGGGTATGCTCCATATATGTATTTAAATTTTCCCTTCGGAAATTATTTGCAATTTTTTCATGATTTTTTTTAGTACTCTTGCATTTGAAAGTGGACTACAAATGCTAGAAACAAATTTTTACGAACTAAATGACTTTTGTTTCTAAAAATTAAAGTTGTAATTAAAAATAACTAAATAATATTATAATTGCAATGTGCATGTATCTTAAAAACCAAGCAAAGACTCACTGTTGATAATTGAATTAAAAAAGGGATTTTAAAGCAACTTTGAACTTAGTTTAGATACAAATCTTTAGGATCTTTATATTTAGGTTATATTGGAAAACAATTCTTAGCAATTAAAATATGAAATATGATTTTTAACAAATAAAAGAAAAAGCTTTTATTATAATTAATCAATTTTTCTGATAATTCCCCCCTAAGGGGAAAAAAACATATTTTATTTTATGTCATTCCAGCAATCGACTCTCATCTCATATTACAATACCTTAAGGACCAAATTTACTCAAAAATATACTTGTTTTAATGGCAAACATTACGGTTAATAAACCATTATTTTTTTGTTTCGTCTTTATTTGTTTGCTGTCATTGAATTTGTACGCATTTCAAAATACATACAAAACAATAACAACTACAATATGACAACACGACATAATTGATGTAAAAATTACCGAAATCAACCACCAAAAACCACTATAAAATATTGAGTAAAACCTGCAATCATACACCATCTCTGGACATGAACGCTTAACAAATATTGGTCATACCTTTTATACAGTCTCCCTTTACCGCAACTCAACGCTGTACAGAAAGTGAATTAAATTGAAGAGAAAAGGAAAAAAAGTGTACAATCAAAAACATTCATTTAATATACAAATACGCATAAATTGAGTCTCGTGGGATAGAAAATAGAGAACCCTCCTTCTTCAATAACTTTTATTGAGAATCAACCTTAGAAAAAGTAAAATCCAACTTGTCACGTGATTCAATAAACAAACGAAATGCGTTTGTCTGAAATAAGAATAAACTTTCAAGGATCATCCCTTAAATCAATAAAACAGCAAAAACAATATGCTGCTATCAGTAGAGAATGCTGACGACTGCGGCAAATAGCCGCCAAATATAAAAGCCGGAAACCAAACCCGCATCACCAAAGTCAAAAGAAGATGTAGTTTAGTTGAAACTTCAAGCAGAGCATACGTTGTTGCTTTTTGTTTGTAGACCGTGGGTAAAATTATTTATTGACTACTCACTACTGGTGACTTGTGATGCTAGTGATTATGGTGTTTTTGTTTTACTTGTTTCTGGTTAAAAGTTGGGGTGCTAAGTTGATTTTGTTTTTCTTTCTCAGGAGTGTCTGGGAGGGTGAATTATACCTAGAAAGAGTAAGCCAGACAATTGCTTAGTAGATTTTTCAAATATGTATTGAAATAATTAAATTTGTCCAGTTCTCACGCAGTCATCCTGCCAGGACACTTATCGCTCGTTATTTATATTAACTAATTCATCGATTTTAAAGTGGTTTTAATGATTTTATTATTTTGATAACGGATTACGGCTGATAATTATTTTTAAACTGGGGTAGTGGAAATTTGCGGTTGAGACTTCGTTTTGTTAAAATCTTCTTTGATGATAACTTTGCATTATAATCAATGATGATGGAATTTTAGTAAGAAAATAATAAATTTAATAAAAATTTTAATAAATAAATAAATTTTTAGACAAAAAAACACTAACCCCCATATTCATAAAAAATATTTTTATTTTATTTCCTATGAAAATGTGTTCAAAAAACCTCCAATAAAATAAAAATATTTTTTATGAATATGGGGGTAAAACTTTAAATAAAATCGCTTTTTTAATACATTGATCACAAAAAATTCAAAATTCATACGAGCCATAAAAAGTATGCAACAAAGAATTGCAGACTTTGTGAGTCTATATAAACTGCTGCTTACGAAAAATCATGCGCGACTTCTAGTTGAACCACCACAATTCTATTGTCGGCCACGCACTAGCGCCCAATAGCCTTAGAAATCAGATGCGGCTAGTGGATTTTGATTGGCCATAGCTTACGGAAGCCCCAAGATGATATTGCACGCTTAGCTCTCCATTGGAATCCGTAGACGCGGAAGCACTAAAAGCATGTTGTGCATGACGAGAAATAAAAAACTTAAAATGAAAAAAATTTTCAACGGTCTTAATGCCTTCTAGGAATAATTTTTAAAGAAATATATTTTAAATATTACTGGAAGTTAACGCAATTGTTGCTTTGCAGCTGCTAACAGAGCGATTGATTTAGTATAATACTATGTTCACACTTGGGTTCTTAAACGCGTTTAAGCAGCTCGAACGTGATTAAGCTCTAATCACTTCAAAATCGAGATGATTACCCATACATTGAAGTGATGTGTTAATCACTTCAAATCGACATGATTACAACTAAATCACTTTATAAACCACACAGAATCCACTGAACATACCTAATAATGTAGAATCGCCAACATGTCGTGTACAACCGGCCAAGATTTCTGCTTAATGTTCTTATTTTTTTCCTTAAATAATTCATAAATTTTCACAATTTCATCATTAAAATGATTAAAATAATCTTCTGATAACTTTATAAAAGTGTTTTTATCCATTTTTAATACTTTAAAGAAATATAAATTTGTTTGATTTTTTTTTGTGTGTTTGTTGTGTGTTTTTTTCTTAATCATCTGTCATCTTACACAGAAAAAATTTTCACCAAAATTTTTTCAATTAATTCAATAATGCTGTTTCAAACAATTTTTTTAATTGTCAAAAAGTAATTTCAATTTTTGGGAATACAAAATTTTAATTTCAAAAGATTTTGTTATTCGTGCTTAATTCCCAGTTTTTATTATTGATAAAAACCATAGATGGGCATTTTGCAGTACCAGTACTTTTTAAGTATTTTCTTTTTTTACTGATTACTGAAAAAAAAATCAGTATTCAGTAAATATATATATATAAAAAAAGATTATTCTTATAATTTGTCAACATTTTTAATAAAAATTTAATACTAATATTAATTATTTATTAAATTATTATAAATAATAAAAATTAAATATGTACATATTTATATATAATAAATATATATATATATATTTACTGAATACTGATTTTTTTCCCCCTGAATACTGATTTTTTTTTCAGTAAGCAGTAAAAAAAGAAAATACTGAAAAAATACTGGTACTGAAAAATGCCCATCTATGATAAAAACACTTGAAATTTATTGTTGATGGGATAAGCTATTCCTATGCATTTCACTGGTTGCTTAGGCCAGATCATCAGGAAACTTCATCCATAAAGGTTTTAGACAAACTAAAGATATTAAACCAAATAAAACTGTTAAACGTATAAGAATTATAGCAACAGTTCTACTTGTAACAATATCAAAGTTTAAACAAAACACATCAACAATAAACAACAGTGGGTTCATCTCATCTTACATTTCCCCACTACAATTAGTTGAAATTCTCTCAACATTAATTGTAGTTGTAAGTAGGTTAAGAAAAACAAAATGAAAAAAACAACAACTTACAAAAGATGTTGTCAATTAAGTGTTTTTTAGGCCGTGCACTGCCTGTTTATTATCAAAAAGTAATTTCAATTTTTGGGAATACAAAATTTTAATTTCAAAAGATTTTGTTATTCGTGCTTAATTCCCAGTTTTTATTATTGATAAAAACACTTGAAATTTTTTGTTGATGGGATAAGCTATTCCTATGCATTTCACTGGTTGCTTAGGCCAGATCATCAGGAAACTTCATCCATAAAGGTTTTAGACAAACTAAAGATATTAAACCAAATAAAACTGTTAAACGTATAAGAATTATAGCAACAGTTCTTCTTGTAACAATATCAAAGTTTAAACAAAACACATCAACAATAAACAACAGTGGGTTCATCTCATCTTACATTTCCCCACTACAATTAGTTGAAATTCTCTCAACATTAATTGTAGTTGTAAGTAGGTTAAGAAAAACAAAATGAAAAAAAACAACAACTTACAAAAGATGTTGTCAATTAAGTGTTTTTTAGGCCGTGCACTGCCTGTTTATTATCAAAAAGTAATTTCAATTTTTGGGAATACAAAATTTTAATTTCAAAAGATTTTGTTATTCGTGCTTAATTCCCAGTTTTTATTATTGATAAAAACACTTGAAATTTATTGTTGATGGGATAAGCTATTCCTATGCATTTCACTGGTTGCTTAGGCCAGATCATCAGGAAACTTCATCCATAAAGGTTTTAGACAAACTAAAGATATTAAACCAAATAAAACTGTTAAACGTATAAGAATTATAGCAACAGTTCTACTTGTAACAATATCAAAGTTTAAACAAAACACATCAACAATAAACAACAGTGGGTTCATCTCATCTTACATTTCCCCACTACAATTAGTTGAAATTCTCTCAACATTAATTGTAGTTGTAAGTAGGTTAAGAAAAACAAAATGAAAAAAACAACAACTTACAAAAGATGTTGTCAATTAAGTGTTTTTTAGGCCGTGCACTGCCTGTTTATTATCAAAAAGTAATTTCAATTTTTGGGAATACAAAATTTTAATTTCAAAAGATTTTGTTATTCGTGCTTAATTCCCAGTTTTTATTATTGATAAAAACACTT
Source organism: Pollenia angustigena (assembly GCA_930367215.1). NCBI lineage: Eukaryota > Metazoa > Arthropoda > Insecta > Diptera > Polleniidae > Pollenia > Pollenia angustigena. The sequence goes on along the minus strand of OV884057.1, from coordinate 176,643,596 downwards.
GAAATTTATTGTTGATGGGATAAGCTATTCCTATGCATTTCACTGGTTGCTTAGGCCAGATCATCAGGAAACTTCATCCATAAAGGTTTTAGACAAACTAAAGATATTAAACCAAATAAAACTGTTAAACGTATAAGAATTATAGCAACAGTTCTACTTGTAACAATATCAAAGTTTAAACAAAACACATCAACAATAAACAACAGTGGGTTCATCTCATCTTACATTTCCCCACTACAATTAGTTGAAATTCTCTCAACATTAATTGTAGTTGTAAGTAGGTTAAGAAAAACAAAATGAAAAAAACAACAACTTACAAAAGATGATGTCAATTAAGTGTTTTTTAGGCCGTGCACTGCCTGTTTATTATCAAAAAGTAATTTCAATTTTTGGGAATACAAAATTTTAATTTCAAAAGATTTTGTTATTCGTGCTTAATTCCCAGTTTTTATTATTGATAAAAACACTTGAAATTTATTGTTGATGGGATAAGCTATTCCTATGCATTTCACTGGTTGCTTAGGCCAGATCATCAGGAAACTTCATCCATAAAGGTTTTAGACAAACTAAAGATATTAAACCAAATAAAACTGTTAAACGTATAAGAATTATAGCAACAGTTCTACTTGTAACAATATCAAAGTTTAAACAAAACACATCAACAATAAACAACAGTGGGTTCATCTCATCTTACATTTCCCCACTACAATTAGTTGAAATTCTCTCAACATTAATTGTAGTTGTAAGTAGGTTAAGAAAAACAAAATGAAAAAAACAACAACTTACAAAAGATGTTGTCAATTAAGTGTTTTTTAGGCCGTGCACTGCCTGTTTATTATCAAAAAGTAATTTCAATTTTTGGGAATACAAAATTTTAATTTCAAAAGATTTTGTTATTCGTGCTTAATTCCCAGTTTTTATTATTGATAAAAACACTTGAAATTTATTGTTGATGGGATAAGCTATTCCTATGCATTTCACTGGTTGCTTAGGCCAGATCATCAGGAAACTTCATCCATAAAGGTTTTAGACAAACTAAAGATATTAAACCAAATAAAACTGTTAAACGTATAAGAATTATAGCAACAGTTATACTTGTAACAATATCAAAGTTTAAACAAAACACATCAACAATAAACAACAGTGGGTTCATCTCATCTTACATTTCCCCACTACAATTAGTTGAAATTCTCTCAACATTAATTGTAGTTGTAAGTAGGTTAAGAAAAACAAAATGAAAAAAACAACAACTTACAAAAGATGTTGTCAATTAAGTGTTTTTTAGGCCGTGCACTGCCTGTTTATTATCAAAAAGTAATTTCAATTTTTGGGAATACAAAATTTTAATTTCAAAAGATTTTGTTATTCGTGCTTAATTCCCAGTTTTTATTATTGATAAAAACACTTGAAATTTATTGTTGATGGGATAAGCTATTCCTATGCATTTCACTGGTTGCTTAGGCCAGATCATCAGGAAACTTCATCCATAAAGGTTTTAGACAAACTAAAGATATTAAACCAAATAAAACTGTTAAACGTATAAGAATTATAGCAACAGTTCTACTTGTAACAATATCAAAGTTTAAACAAAACACATCAACAATAAACAACAGTGGGTTCATCTCATCTTACATTTCCCCACTACAATTAGTTGAAATTCTCTCAACATTAATTGTAGTTGTAAGTAGGTTAAGAAAAACAAAATGAAAAAAAACAACAACTTACAAAAGATGTTGTCAATTAAGTGTTTTTTAGGCCGTGCACTGCCTGTTTATTATCAAAAAGTAATTTCAATTTTTTGGAATACAAAATTTTAATTTCAAAAGATTTTGTTATTCGTGCTTAATTCCCAGTTTTTATTATTGATAAAAACACTTGAAATTTATTGTTGATGGGATAAGCTATTCCTATGCATTTCACTGGTTGCTTAGGCCAGATCATCATTAGTTTGTCTAAAACCTTTATGGATGAAGTTTCCTGATGATCTGGCCTAAGCAACCAGTGAAATGCATAGGAATAGCTTATCCCATCAACAATAAATTTCAAGTGTTTTTATCAATAATAAAAACTGGGAATTAAGCACGAATAACAAAATCTTTTGAAATTAAAATTTTGTATTCCCAAAAATTGAAATTACTTTTTGATAATAAACAGGCAGTGCACGGCCTAAAAAACACTTAATTGACAACATCTTTTGTAAGTTGTTGTTTTTTTCATTTTGTTTTTCTTAACCTACTTACAACTACAATTAATGTTGAGAGAATTTCAACTAATTGTAGTGGGGAAATGTAAGATGAGATGAACCCACTGTTGTTTATTGTTGATGTGTTTTGTTTAAACTTTGATATTGTTACAAGTAGAACTGTTGCTATAATTCTTATACGTTTAACAGTTTTATTTGGTTTAATATCTTTAGTTTGTCTAAAACCTTTATGGATGAAGTTTCCTGATGATCTGGCCTAAGCAACCAGTGAAATGCATAGGAATAGCTTATCCCATCAACAATAAATTTCAAGTGTTTTTATCAATAATAAAAACTGGGAATTAAGCACGAATAACAAAATCTTTTGAAATTAAAATTTTGTATTCCCAAAAATTGAAATTACTTTTTGATAATAAACAGGCAGTGCACGGCCTAAAAAACACTTAATTGACAACATCTTTTGTAAGATGTTGTTTTTTTCATTTTGTTTTTCTTAACCTACTTACAACTACAATTAATGTTGAGAGAATTTCAACTAATTGTAGTGGGGAAATGTAAGATGAGATGAACCCACTGTTGTTTATTGTTGATGTGTTTTGTTTAAACTTTGATATTGTTACAAGTAGAACTGTTGCTATAATTCTTATACGTTTAACAGTTTTATTTGGTTTAATATCTTTAGTTTGTCTAAAACCTTTATGGATGAAGTTTCCTGATGATCTGGCCTAAGCAACCAGTGAAATGCATAGGAATAGCTTATCCCATCAACAATAAATTTCAAGTGTTTTTATCAATAATAAAAACTGGGAATTAAGCACGAATAACAAAATCTTTTGAAATTAAAATTTTGTATTCCCAAAAATTGAAATTACTTTTTGATAATAAACAGGCAGTGCACGGCCTAAAAAACACTTAATTGACAACATCTTTTGTAAGTTGTTGTTTTTTTCATTTTGTTTTTCTTAACCTACTTACAACTACAATCAGTGTTGCAAAATTGAAATTTTGAAATGGTACTGAACTTCAACTAAAAGAGTATTTTTTCCACCAAATGGTACTTTTTGTTAAAAAAAAAAAAAAAAAAATTTATGAAAATAAAAGGAACAAAAAATATTTTATTAGAATTCTGTGGCATTTTGAGAAAACACCTTAAGTCGAGATAAGATAGCAAAAAAGTTTTTAAAAAAAATCTCGGGGAAAAAAAGATTTTAATCAAAAAACAAAATAAACCAAAATTAAAGAAAAATTTCGTTAATAATACAAAATTTAAAACGTAAACAAAAATGTTTTTTAAATGAAAATTCGCTTGATTAACAACATTGTTTCAACTTTTTAAATTTGACTTAAGATGTTTTGTCAAAATGCCACAGAATTCATTTATCTAAGTATTTAATAGCAAAACAGTTTTTATATTTGAGGTATAATATTGGCTATATTTTTCCAGGAAATTTAAAAATATTCAGTTCTCAAATGCTTTATTTCTGAAAGATCCGCTAGAACACGGAATTGTGAATTGATAATATTATAGTTTTCTTTATCGTTTGTAAATAATATCAGTATTATGCTATTTGTTCTTCGGGAAACAATATTGATTATCACTTTTAAGGTTTTATGTTCAAAAAAAAATTTAGTTCTTAGTGTTTCGATTAAAACGATTTCGCAGTTTCTTTTACTTTATAAACCATTTCCCTTATATTGCACGTTTCTATAAATATGGTTTTCATTTAAATTTTCCACTAACATATTATCCTATGCATCCCTTTTTATAGAGTTTTCTTGCCAGTTGTACGAACAAATATCCCATTGTGGAAAGCAAAATATAAATCCTAGCATACGCTTTGCATTTCAATATTAACCTCGTTAATTATTTTTAAAATACAACAACATAAATTTTGCAACAAACACATGATAACCTAAGCCTGCTATCGAAGTGATCAATCACATCACACTTAAAAAACCTCAAAGGATAAAAAAGTACTGAAAACAACGCGGGGGTACTACGGTATTTTTAATATGAAAAAGTACTGAAAAAAGTACCAAAGTACTGAATTTTTCAACACTGACTACAATTAATGTTGAGAGAATTTCAACTAATTGTAGTGGGGAAATGTAAGATGAGATGAACCCACTGTTGTTTATTGTTGATGTGTTTTGTTTAAACTTTGATATTGTTACAAGTAGAACTGTTGCTATAATTCTTATACGTTTAACAGTTTTATTTGGTTTAATATCTTTAGTTTGTCTAAAACCTTTATGGATGAAGTTTCCTGATGATCTGGCCTAAGCAACCAGTGAAATGCATAGGAATAGCTTATCCCATCAACAATAAATTTCAAGTGTTTTTATCAATAATAAAAACTGGGAATTAAGCACGAATAACAAAATCTTTTGAAATTAAAATTTTGTATTCCCAAAAATTGAAATTACTTTTTGATAATAAACAGGCAGTGCACGGCCTAAAAAACACTTAATTGACAACATCTTTTGAAAGATGTTGTTTTTTTCATTTTGTTTTTCTTAACCTACTTACAACTACAATTAATGTTGAGAGAATTTCAACTAATTGTAGTGGGGAAATGTAAGATGAGATGAACCCACTGTTGTTTATTGTTGATGTGTTTTGTTTAAACTTTGATATTGTTACAAGTAGAACTGTTGCTATAATTCTTATACGTTTAACAGTTTTATTTGGTTTAATATCTTTAGTTTGTCTAAAACCTTTATGGATGAAGTTTCCTGATGATCTGGCCTAAGCAACCAGTGAAATGCATAGGAATAGCTTATCCCATCAACAATAAATTTCAAGTGTTTTTATCAATAATAAAAACTGGGAATTAAGCACGAATAACAAAATCTTTTGAAATTTTTTTAATTGTTTCAATTAATTTGCCTTAATTGAAAGTAAAAATTATAATTTTTGTGTGTTTATTTGCAAATATGAAAACATACACACAAACCTTAAAATATTTAAAATTTTCAAACAATATTTTAATTGTAACAATTAACTGCGTTGATTGAAAAAAATATTTTAATTTTTGTTACCGTTTTATTTAGCCTCTTTTGCTGGTGGTCACATTTTAATTAAACCTATTGATTGAAACTGAACGGCAAGAAAAGCTCAAACTTACAAACGTGTTAATTGATATGATCAATTTGTTTGCTGGCGGAAAATCAGTATAGCATTTAATTAATAGTACAAATTTCTAACAAATACGTTAATTGAAGTTGGTTTTTCATTTTTTCTGTGTAATCATCTCAAATGTAATGTGAACTGCTTTGATTAGCTAAATTAACATTTTGCTTAAACGCGTTTAAAAACCCAAATGTGAACATAGCATAAGATTCCAAATTAGCACAGAATATTTATGCAGCTATATGATGAGCCTTAACGACGAAAAAAACGCAAGTGGCAAAAATGAAATTTAACAGGAGAGAGTTTTTTTTTATTTTATTTCATATAAATTTTGTATGAAATTTTTCGCTTACGATAACATTATTCTTTCCATAAAATCGTAACGGTATCTTTTGTGACCATGACATTTCAGGAGGTGATGCAAGTGTTGCCAATAAAGTCGGTTAGAAAAAAAATCGAAAATTGAAAGTGATGTCGCTTAAGTTATTTTTGCGGTTAGGGTTCGATGAGATTATTTAATTATCAAAATGGGTTAATCTTTTCCTTAAGGGAAATTTCCATTACCTAAAGGAAGTGCTTTATGTTTGACAAAAATGATCTTTTAGAAGAAAGAAACCAGCAAAATACGTCCAAAATATGCCCCGCGAGATGAGCCTTTAGTTATCCATTATGACTTTTCGTGTTGTTTTGTCAAAGGAATATTAAATATTAAAAACTTTAGCTTACCCTAATTAACAAGAGAACAAACTATCCGCCAAAACGAATATCGGCAAAGGAGTTCGCCAAGGATGCGTCCTATCACCACTTCTCTTCAAATTAGTGTTGGATATAGCTACAGCATCAATAACGGTTTAACAAAAATTTGTAAATTCGAAAAGAAAGATCTCTGGCGCACCGAAAGTCATGCAATATATGGGTACTGAAACACACGATGAAAAGGAAATCAGTGATTTATTCGCCACATATTCTGATGCACATTGTGCTGAAAATGTCAATTATATATTTAATATAGTTACTGGTCAAACTATTTCATTTTCACCAATAACCACACTTAATATTATCAATTGCTTAAAATCTTTTGAATATTCAAACTCAATGGGTCCTGATGGTATACCAAGCAGTATTTTAATCAAATGTATGGAAGCTTTAGCAATGCCGTTGTCAATTATTTTTAATATTTCTATGAAAAATTGTTATTTTCCAAAAAAATGGAAAGAGTCATATTTAATTCCTTTGTTCAAATCTGGAAATAAATCAAATATAATTAATTACAGAGGTATTACCAAACTTAGCGCAATTCCAAAACTTTTTGAAAAATGCATTTTAGGTTCATTGGTTCATCAAGTTTCACCGTTATTAACACCTTTTCAACACGGATTTCGTAATGAATCATCAACTATGACAAATATCTTAGAACTGACAACTTTGGCAAATGAAGGATTCGTCAACAGCCAACATACCGACGTTATATATACCGACTTCAGTAAGGCATTTGATAAGGTAAAACACAACCTTCTTCTGAAAAAATTTATATTATGGGTTTCGACAAAACTTATGTAAGCTGGCTAAAGGCATATCTTCTCGGCAGAATACAATGCGTAAAATTTGGGTTTTCAACTTATAAACGTATATTAGTAAAATCCGGTGTTCCTCTTTTGTTTCTGCTTTTTATCAACGACATGCCTGATATTATAAAACGTTCACATATACTAATGTTCGCAGACGATGTAAACATTTTTTTAAACTTCACGAACTCTTTAGACCATATTTATTTTCAAGAAGACTTGGATACCTTTTATAATTGGTGTAAACATAACCTAATGGAATTAAACCTAATGAAATGTAAACATATGCGCTTTTCTAGAAAACGTAGTATTTTAAATAACTATAAACTCGGTGACTATAAAATCGAGATAGTTGACATAGTTTTACTGGATTTTATTCAACACATAACAATGACTGTCAACAGGGCTCGTTGTACTCTGGCTTTTATTAAACGTTGGGCGAAAGAATTCAATGATCCTTTCGTCACTAAACAACTTTACACATCTCTCGTTAGACCAATCTTGGAATATGGTTCGATTATTTGGGATCCACATTATATGGTTCATAGTGATCATATTAAATCCATTCAAAAACAATTCTTGCTTTTTTGCCTGAGAGATACATATCGAGGATATGCTAATCTCCCCTCATATTCTACAAGATTATCCTTAATACGTTTGCCAAAACTGAAACGTCGCAGAGTTATGCTAAATGTCTCATTTGTTATTAACTTAATAAATGGAAAAGTATGCTCGAATTTTTTATTAAGTAATTTATAATTTAACATTCCACGACGTACGGTACGGTACTATAACCCTTTATTTATAAAAACATTCCGAACTAACTATGCTATGGCAGACCCATTTAGAAAACTGTGTTGCTTTAATGAAATGTTTGAATTTATTGATTTTTCTCTAGATTTAAATATTGTTAAACGTAATATTATACTTAAATTAAATACCCATTTGTATTAGGCTGTAAGGATTTATCCATATACCTAAATATATATTAAATAAATAAATAAACATGGGGCCTTCAAAGTAGACTTAAAGGCCTTGACTATGCAGTCAATATATGTTTATTAACACATTTGCATGCTTCAATAGAATATAATTACCGCATGATCGTCGCACTCGCCTCCAATGCTGGTCTGAAAACAAACATACGTAAAACGAAAGTAATTCGAATTTTTACCCAAAATAACTCCCCTCTTTGTATCAATGGAGAACAAGTTGAAGAGGTAGAATCCTATTGCTACCTTGGAGGCCTTATTGATAAATAGGGTTTATATTTATTAAACAATTAAAAAGGCCAGCTTTGCATTTGGTATGTTGACCAACGTTTGGAAATCTTTAGTTATATTGGAAGCAAACTAAAAATCTTCAAGTCAGATGTAAAAGTTGGTCTTCTGCGTGGCTGTGAAACATGGAATGAGGCCTACCCAGACATCCACGCTCAACAAGTTTAGACTTTGGGAAAAACCCAACAACTCTAGACTTTGGGAAAAAACACAAAAAATCGCAATACAACGTAAAATTTGTTAAAGAAAATGGAATTGGATAAAGCATACACTTCAGAAAGATGAAGATGGTATGGCCAGGCAGGCAATCAAATGGAAGCCCCGGAGAATCAGGCAAGAGTTAGACAGACATAACGAAAATGTAAAAGAGCTGGAGAGAAATCCGATCAACCTCACATAAAAGATCTGAATAAGAATGCTTGTTACGGCCCTTTGGTCGTTATAGAGACAACAGGAACAAAATATTTATATACGTCAAATCTGGCTGGAGTAAACTCAATGTTATTAATAAGTGAACTCCAGAGATGGGAAGTTATTTTGGCACGGAAAAAATCTGTTGATTAAAAGGTGAATAACAGTCATGCGAAGCAAAAGATAATCAATAGTTTGTATATAACGAAGATTGCTATTTATATGTTGAGCCTTTGCAACACCGAGTGCTTACAGGTGCCATTTGAAGTTTAGGTTTGAAAGTTTGACTAGTAAACCAAACCCTTTTTGGAACGTAATTTGCCATTTGAGCACAACTTATGTTGGTTACAGTGACAGGAAGATTTTCCTGTCAAAGCGAAATATGGAATTTAATCGTGAACATAAAGGCACAAACGCATCGATCTACCTATTTCGACATTTAGCGAATTTAATCGTGGCTGATGTTCACTCAGGGACAAAAGTCGTTTAGGTCATTCATAAATAATTGCCAGAAAAATGCTTTGGGAAAAACTGGTATGTAAAATATATGGATACTAAGTGGTTATTAGTATGACGAGCTGATATTAGTATGAACATTTAACTGTTAAAAATATTTTTTAGCATTGGATATTGCATACTTCTCCCATCTCAGTAAGTTAATTTCCACATTACATAGAAAAAAGAATTAAATTTAAAACCAATGTAAAATAGGGTATTCAAGCCCCCTCCGTTCTTTTGAGCCACCCATATTAAAATTAAACGAAATGATCCATTCACTTAAACTTTTATACCCTTCAACACATGTGGAAAGAGTTCGATTTTTATACCCTTCACCACAGGTAGAAAGTGTATATATAAGTTTCCCATTCCGTTTGTAATTTTTACAATATTGATCTGAGACCGTATAATGTATATATGTATATGCTGGGTTCTTATGAAGAGCGGAGCTTATTAAACAATGTCCGTCTGTCCGTCTATCTGTTTAAATATTTCCGAAGACCCCAGAAGACTACGGATCGGTTCATAAATGAATGTGATATGAGCGAAATACCACGACTGCTTCTAATTTTTATAGATTTGAGGGAAATAAATTAAATTTTGTTCCTTCGACCTTCTTTTAAATAAAAATAACAAGTTTTTTTGAGCTCGAGGGTAATTATTTGTAAAAAAGTGGTTCCAATATTCCGATATCCGTCGGATATCATTATCAAGGAACCAGTTACAAGTATATTTGTAAGAAACGCATTACTATCTTCACATTCAGTACAATATCTTATACAATATTGATTTCAGTACAATAATGAATATGGAGATAGTAATAAGTCTCTTACAAATATACTCGCAACTGATTCCTTAATAATGATATCTGATGGATATCATATATTTTTTTTACAAATAATTGGTCTCGATAATATTAAAAATACACTAAATCGGCCTATTATTTCATCTGGCCTCTTTTAAGGTTTTCTCCCAAATCAAAGGTTTGGTTAAATTGTTTGTGCTTTGGTGAAGGGTAGAAAAGATTCGACGTAGCCGCATACAGCACTTTTACTTGATTTTTATTTAAATTATTTTCCATTTCAAATCATGTGTGCTTTTTGCACAAGTTTACTTTGTTAAGCACTGGATATTTTTATAAGTTCTACAAATATGACGCCATGCAGTCTACTTAATTTTAAGCAAAATGATTTCATAGCAAATTATTGGGGTTTTGCCAATATTTAAATAATTTTGTATGTTTTCTTAAAAGTATGTGTAATTAACATACCTGCTTACACATACGTAAATTTCGTTTTATTTGAACTATTTCAAAAAAAAAAAGTTTTCATGGAATTTCTAATATTAAAACAATATTTACAAACTCCATTTGTCCAAGTGTAGAAAATACGTATTTAAATTTTAACTAAACAAAACACATTGAATTTGAAATGCGTCATCTTTTTAAAAAGCACATGCTTAAATTTTGTTAAACAATAAAACAACAAAACCATAAATATCTTGTAAATACTGAATCATTCTCATAATTCCTGTTTCCTTTTCTTTGGAAATGTTTAAAACTTTAACGCATGTCATAGCCAAACTCATCCATCCCCCTTTAGCACCATGTTTTCCTTGCCTTTTTTGTAGAAACCTTTAAATGTGTTATTGTTATATAATAGATAAACATGGCAATTTTGCACCTTAAATCACAAATAAAAATTTATTTTAAAATGTCCAGGTGTTTAAAGAAATTCAGAAACTTCCCCCGTGCCAAGCAAATATTGAAAGAAAGACAGCACAATGTGCGTTTTGGAAATAAAACTGTTAAAGTCAAGGTGTTGCAAAGATCTATTTTTAAGACGTTACGATACGTTGTTTTTATAATACACTGTTAAGTCACTTGGAGTGAAACTTTTTGTTTGTTTTTATTAAAAAAGAAAAATTTAGTTGCATTTTTTTGTTTGCAATAATATTGAGTAATAGTTTATTAGGATCCCTGCAAATAATAGGACCAGTCCAAACATGCGTGTAAAGAGTATCCCACAAGGGACCAGGACTAGTCCAAAAGTAACCCAAACGTATGGAAAAAACATGGTCTATTTAACATTACGATGTCCTAGGAGAGGACCATATAACCCACCTTTGGACCACTTAGGAGTAGTTTTCAAACTACTCCATTGTATACTCAAGAGGACTAGTTTTGAAGTCGTTTAAAAACGAAAGCATGTCGTTAAAAAATGAAGCATGTCGTCTCACTACAAACACTTTTTAACAATGACATGGTCCATGGTTGCATTACATCGGACCAGTCCATGGAGTAGTCCATTTTATCAAAATGGATCAGGTGGTCCAATTTTATTTGCAGGGATGTCTAACAATTTTTTTTTTTTTTGGCTTTCTTAAAACTAAAATTTTTTGGCGAACTATTTATAGTTATATTGCCAGGGTATCACACAAATTTTAGGAGCCTCAACCGCAAAGTCCTCGTTTGACCTAAACCTTCGTATAGGAAGGCGAGAGCTTCCAGAATCCGCTCCAGAGTATATTGGTCTCCACCAGTAATCTTCTTAGTTATTTCCTTGGTACTCCACCAGTAAAACGTCTGAGTTATATTAGGTTCTCCACCAGTCACATTGAGTTATTAATGGTCCTCCACCAGACAAAACCTTAAATTAAGGTTAAATTAAGGTTAAAACGATTGCACAAAATCAATGGTGAAAGCCGCAAAAACCGTAACTCGGTACAGTTATGCGACGCCAAGCTATTAACCAATGCGGGGTGACACCGCAAAACGCACGAAAAGCAGAAATTTTGGTTAATACCGAACCTTAAGTCACAAATGTTTGACCCAACATACAATCTGCGTTTTATCAAAATTGGTGTGGGAGCTATGATCAAATACGAACCAATTCCTACAAAATTTGATAACATTATAAAATCGAGCCTTTACCACAAAAAAAGCCTAAGCGACATCATTTTCAATATTCGATTTTTTTAATAAATGACTTTACTGGCAACACTTGCATCATCTCCTTTTATATCATGCTCACATAAGGAACCGTTACGATTTTATAGCAAAAACTATTTTATCTCAAGAGACAACCTTCATACAAAATTTTTATGAAACAAAATAATAAAATCCTTCCCCTGTAAAATTTTGTTTATGTCGCTCAAGCTTTTTTTTTGCTGTTATGGCTCGAAATATTGTCGGGCTGAATTTAATTTAAATTCGAACATCATGGGCAATATTATGGATACTAAGTTTTTTTTTTAATCTGGGAGAGCGTTTCTAAAAGGGCTAGCTTATATACCAAGCTTCATAAATTTATACACAATAAAAACTCAGACAAACACACACAATCGAAACTCTTCGATTTTCTTAGAAAAGGTGGGTCCATTACTAATACATTAATGTGCTACAAACTTCGGAACCTATGATGATGTGGAGTACAATAAGCCGGCATAAGTGCAGGCATGGAACTATGATCAATTGTGGACTTATAAACACAAAAAAAAAGATTTAAGATTAACAAAATATGTTAAGCCCAAGAATTTATTTTTGAGAGTTAAAAAAAGTTATAGCGGGTGTTTTAAGCCCGATAGAACTAAAAATTGTAAGAAATAACAGAAAATATTAAACATTTTTCAAAAATATTGATTAATACAATAGATCAATACATGACACCGCGGCTGTTGTTTTAACCACACTGGAACCTGCAAAATAGGTTATGGGAAGGTGGATAAAGGGATAAGTTCTTGTGGATAATCGACTTAAACTAATTTATGTTGCAAGTGAAAGGGAAGAACTCGGCAGGAAGGTTATTCCACATACGAGCAATCCGGCCATTTTCCCTGTAATGCGTTGTACGATGCACCGGCGAATCGAACACAAAGAGATGGGCTCTTGAGGAAAGCAGTGTATTACGAATAAACGTTTGAGAGTTGGGAATTTCATCTGGACACATTCCATTGTGGCAACGATAAAACAAACGTGTTTAACGGAGTCAATAGAATTAAATTCCCTACTGTCACCAATGAGAACCTTCTTCCTCTCTCGAAAGCGTTCGAAAAGCTCTAATAAAGTCTTTGAAACACCGGACAACGTATGAGAGTTGTGTTTCACTCGCGGTAGGATATAGGTGGTATAAATAGTATGGAGATCAGATGGAGTGAAGTTTCTCTTATAGCGTTTTAAAAAACCAATGAACTCAAATGCTTCGACAACTTGAATATATGTTTTGTCCATTGGACATAACATTGCATATTCATGCCCAAAACATCAATAAAAATTTGATTCGTTAATAATAATACCACTCATATCGAGCCCTTTTAACAACAATGATGTAACCAACAAAAATACAATTTTACAGGAGAAGGTTTTTTTTAAATAATTTTGCTTCAAGTCTAGGGTTTCGTTTGAAATTGCTTTTGCTCTCATTTCGTAACGGTACTTCCCAGATATATGAGATTTTTAGAGATGATGCAAATGATCAAAAATGATCGATTTTCATCAAAAAACAAAAATCTAAAATGTTGTTGGTTACATCATTTTTGCTATTAGGGCTCGGTATATATAGAGATGAGGCATCTTGATCCTCTGCGCCATGCGTCAGCATGCAACTTAGAGCCTTTTGGACACTAAAGTCGACTGTATTCGCAGACCCCATTCCGAGATTATATCAAAACCAAGACGTATAATTAATGTTTTCCCCACACCACCATGACTAATCGGACACGCTTGGTCTATAGTCAAATGAAAACAATTGACAAAGGTCGATGTCATCTGCAAAAGAGTAGTTAAAGTTAAAAGTTTGACAAAGGAGATCATTTTGAGAAAGAAAAAATTTAGTCTTGCGGCATCCTTGAACACGTTTGACCAAACCCCATCTATAACAACTCGTGTAGTTCGATTTCTCAGAAAGCTCGCTTTAAATCGCCGACACCAAATGCAAGAATTTTTGACAAAAGAGCACCATGCCAGACACTGTCAAATGCCTCGGAAATATCTAAAGCAAATATCTTACCTTCGCCAAAATGGTGAATGAAACGGCACAATTTTTTTAAGAGATATTGCCACACTTAACTTGCCGGCCAAAACGCAACATATATTTTTGTATCAAATATTTGCTAAATTTCATACAATGTTTTATAAATAACATTTTACTACGATTTCTTTAGAAAGGTTAATAAAAAAAAAAACTAAAATAGTTTTAACAAGAAATCTAACTGCAAATTTAGTGATCACGCTTTTTTTGCGTTATTCGTTAAATATTTCATTAGTATATTTGCTTACCAATTTGAGTTTTTATTTTGCACGCATTTAATTTCCTTCTGGTCTGACTCCTTTAGAATTTATGAAATACCCAGAATGTATTCATAGTCATTAGAAATTTTGTTCTCAATTTAAAAACTCATATAACGTCAAACAAAAGAAAATAAGGAAAAAGATCAAAATTCAAATAAATTAATTTGACATTAAATAAAGGTACTCATTATACTATGATTAAAACCAAATTTTTTTTTAATTTAATCACCGATTTTGAATGATTTTTGAACATTTAGAACAATTTTCTGAAATCTTCATCAAATATGTTAATTACAAAATCATTCAGCCATTAAACGAGATTTCTTAGCAAAAATATTAAATTTTAATAATTTCCATTAAATTTTTAAAATTTTATAACTTTTCTCTATCCAATGATTCAGAGAAATTTTTAAAAATTTTAAATTTTGACACGATTTATGAATACATATTTGAAATTCCTTATTTTACAACTGATAATTAAGTCAGGTGATTAAGAAAAAATAATTTTAAGCATTTAGAGTTCTTAAAGTGCATTTCGGCATATAAATATTCCTAAATTGTCAAAAAATTATTGAAACAATTAAGACAGAAACGAAAGCGATTGAAAAATCATAAATAATCAGTTTGTGTTCATTCAGAGTTGATATTTGTTTTGTTATCCAAAGAGTTTGTGTTGCATCTTTTCGTTTTTTTTTTTTTATTTCGCTTTTGTGGAAAAAAGATAATGTTTTGTTGAACAATGTTTGAAAAACATTTTTAACAATTTTTAAAATGTTTTTCTTTTTCTGATGTTTTGTGATTTTGTCACGTTCAATGTTAAATGTTACGAGATTTTGATGATCATGGTATTTGTGTGGTGTTTTTCCTGAATCTGTGGCTGGCTGACTGACGATATGACTGAAAGACTTTTCGTTGCTGTATAACGTACAAAATTGTTTCTTTAAATTGTAACATTTTATGTTGTTGCTTATTTTTTGTTCCTCTTTAAGTTCAAGTGTCTTAACTAGGAAGTACAGTGTGTTTCAAAAGTTTGCAAGCACATAGGCAGGCACCCGTGTACTTAATATTTTAAAAGAAAAAAATTTATAAAACATTTAAGTTATTTAATTTAAGAGATTTAAAATGACGTAAAAAGACTTACGTTTCCTAATCTCGAAGTTTCAATGCTCTATTGACATTAGTTTTACTGCTGCAAACATTTAAAGAAGCAGGAAGACACACTGATATGCATTCTAGGGTAAAATACATCTTTAAAATTGAGCTTCTTTTAACACTTTGTCGACCACAGGCAAGTGTGCATATATTTCAAGGACAGTGTTAAAAAAGAAGATTGTAGTTGAGTGCAAGTCCCTAAATGGCCTCACTTATTCCTAACAGAGCTCTGAATTTGGTCAAACAATGGTCTTTATGCCGAGGGCTTCTATGGGGCTAAAAATGAAAAAGGCTCAAAGGGATGAAATTCAGTTATGTTTTTGATTCAGCCTTTTTCGATCAAAAAATATAATGGACAAGTTTGATGCATCCAGCTTATAAGTGTGTTTGGGTTCAAACGAATATTAACATTCCTAAAAACCTCTTTATTTAGACCCTCTAAATTGAAATTAAAGTTTTTTGCTTTAGACCGCTTTTATTAAATTTTAAACGTTGAAAAGGTATTGATTGCATTGTTTAGTATTTTACATTAATAGTGGAACAGTCGTACCTATATACTCTAAATTGATACTTGTTCACACGCTTCATCAACTGAATTGAAAGAATTTAAATGCATTTTAAAATTTAATGAAATAAAACAAAATTTTTTAAATACATAACTTTTTTTCTGCAAAAAAAAAAAAACTACAAACATTAAATTTGACAGCTGAGCAAGAGGCTCGAGCACACACAGTACAATCGAATTGAAAAACTAAGTAATCAACTTGAAAAAATCAAAATCGACAACCGTCAAACTAATCAATTGACAAAGCCATTCACGCTTTGAAATTGACAACAACCGACTCAGTTGACAATTGAGTTGAATCGTGTATGGGCTGCTTTAGTGACCGTGGCTACAAAATGCGATTAATTTTAGATCATATTAACAAGACTGTGACGGATGCATATACCTACTCAAAAAAGTTGTCAATCGAGGAATATGTGGTAAAGTTAAAGGCATACAATGTCATGAAACATTACATGAAGGACAAACATATTTCATAGGTATTCAAGCTCTGCTGTTAATGTGGGTCAGAAAGTGAGTACATGTCGCTCATTTGCTTCAACGTCGTCATAACTCAAAAAATATATTTCGAAACAGTCATGTTCAAAGTATTTGATTTGCTTGCACCACTTAGAAAGAATAAAGGAACATTCTTTTCAAACATGGAAAGTAAAAATGATATAAAGATGCATTTTATGCACAATATAAAGAATATCATAGCGAACAATTCGGCATCACTAACTCCAATACGGTTTTTTTTTTTAGAAAGATGGGGGATGTATAATATTGACATTTACACTGGAAAATAACCTTTTGTTGAACATGGTCTTTGTGAGGCTGTCGTCTTGCAGTTATGTGAGCCGCCAAAAAACAAAAAGGGGTTGCATTTTCTGCATGCCTTAACTTAATTTAAATTTTCCATCAAATTGGGATAAAGGCATGAGAAACAATCCAGAAGCGTACCTTTTTTCATTACTATTAAATATTAGGCCATAGATGGCGAATTTATAAGGACCATTAAAAGAATCAGTACCCGGAATGAGGCACCGATACTTATGAGCTTTAAAATTATATTTCTTTTACAACATTGCATGATGGCAGATCCATAGTTTACCCAAAGGGGGCCATTTAAAAAATCACTTTTTTGCAATAAGCTAAAATTAAACCTCTTCATATATGTATGTGAATAAATAGTTTATTACAAAATTACCTGGTCTTAGGACCTCCGTGCACTTGCTTATAACCCTACTCATTAAAATTCTTTTACTGATGTAGTTTTTTGAAAAAATATAAGTATCTAGAAAAGTACGAGAAGCTTATATAAAAGTTAAAACTACATTGCCGGATGTCCATAGCCGACTTAAATCCTGTGTTAGTATCCCGAAAATCGTTTTCAGTAGAATAAGTCTAACCCAAATATCAGTGTGGGGATCAACTTTATTGCAAATAACACTGGTCTACAAATTTGGGGAAAAAATTAACTCCATTAACGAAGCATGTTTTTAAACTTATCTGGGTGCGCTGAATTCGAATCTGGCTATCACGTCCTGTTTACGTCTTTTTATCGTATGCTGGCAATACTGTAAAACAGTCAATACTGAGACAACAATTTCACAATTATTTATTTGACAGAAGCCCACATTCATTCTAAATCTTCATAATAGTAGCGTTTAAGTATGTCAGGGAGATCGTGCGTTACTGGATATTTGGTTGAAAAAAGGATATGGGTTATTCCAAAGTGTTGAACGTGACAGTCGTACGCTCAAAAATGCAATAACATTTTAAGCAAAACATATTTTTAGCGCTAAGAAAGCACTGTTATCTATGCTAAAGTTTATGGAGGGTGCTATTCTAGGTCAAAGATAATGGCAAAAGAAGTAGCGGTTCGAACGTGAAAAAAACAGAAGTAGTTTTTGTGGCCATGTATAAAAAGGCGTAATTCAGCGAAACCTGGCACAATTTTTTAGTCAAACTACTTTCAGAATTTTATGTAGCAATGTAACATTAAAATTTCTGGGTTTGATTCCAAAATCTTCTGTATTTTCTTTTTGTAAGCCAAAATCTGGGGCAATACGTAACATTTCGAAGGTGAAAATTTTTCCGTAATAATTTAACTGAATAATGATCAAAATAAAATAAAAATTTACCGTTAATCCGAATAACATATTTCTTTTTGAACTCTTCCTTAGATTACAGACCATGTAAGAACATTTTTTGGAATAATTTTTAACAAATATCACCTCTTTTAAGGAAGATAATATCAAAGAAAATATACAATAAAACATTCTCACAAATAAGAAATTACGTTTGCACAACTTTGCCGTCTGATTGTTTATCTAAGTGAACAAATTTATGAGTAAATTTTTAAAATAAGTAAAATCTAAATATTTCTCTATAACAATATCGTAAAATAATCATCTTTTAATAACTTTTAAATTTTCGGTCACGGTGGACCTTTTGACGGAAATGTCCATATGCAATATCAGACTCATTAAACTATGAATATTTGCATTATTATGGTTTTGCAGTCAGAAACTTGGACAAACCATGGACACTGACAATGTTTTGTATAGGTTTCGCGTTTAGAGTTAAAAAAAAAAAAAAAAAAAAAGCTGGGTGCGCGAGCAAGGGGAGCTCAGCAAGATTTTATCAAGGATTTTGAGACAATAGCATGCTGGGAGACTATTGCTGGACTCTAATACGTGAAACCAAACCGACAAAATACAAACAACGTTGAAATAACGCCATTTACTTTGGAAAATTCATTGATAAACTAGTGATTTTTTTATGTATCAAACGACGTGATAGAGAAAACCCAGATATATGGTAGCTCCAGTCCAAAATCTTGTTGGCTAGGGTAATTTTTAATAAAAGTCCGTACAAAATTTTGCATTTCTTAACTCCCGATTTATATATTTATTATGCGCATAAAACATGCACTAAAAATCGTAAAATATGCAAAAATAAAAGTAAAAAATATGCATTAAAAATATATTTATTTAACCATATTTAACAAAAAAAAAAAAAACATAAAAACATTTCATTCAGTTTTAAAAACTTAAAACATAGTTTGAAAAGTAGTAGTAGATAAAGATATATTTACATATATAAATAAATAAGTTTTTTTTAAGTTATCAAATGTAAAACTCATTCTATTTGGTCTTAAAACAGTTTTAAGCATTGAAAGTGTTCGTTCGACATCAACGGATGTAATAGGTGGATATTTAAAAGTGGTCAACTCCTTTGTAGAATATTCATAGTCTACAATTTTTTCTTTACTGGAAGGTAAATTAAAAATATTACCAATTTCTTTAACTTTTTTAAATCCGGCATTCTTTTTTAAAACTGCATAAATTTTGGCTTTTATTTTTTCGCCGATTTGACCTTCTACTTTTCTTATTTTAATGACAGCGTCATCAACGAGTTTAACCGAGATGTTCAATGGTTTAAACCCCTGAAGTTCGGTTATTGTCTCGACTAGAAACCCATTGTTTGAGTGTATAAATTCTAATTGAGCCTTTATATTAGGTACATTTAAAATATTGGTTACTTTTTTATCGCGACTGCATTATTTTCGTTAAAATTATTTACCACATCTTTAAATTCTTCAAAATTTTTGGCATAATACTCAACTGCCTGCAACCAGGTACCCCATCTTGTTATACATGGTTGAAACGCAAAGGCGACTTTAAAAACTTTCATGTATGGCATGAGCTTAGCATGTGCCATGTAACATTTTTGAGTAAGATATCCTAAAAAAAAGGTAAAGTAGAGCAAAATTTTTTTTTTTTATTAAAGGATTCTAAAAGAGAAATTGAATCTTTGAAAGTTCGAGCTATTGAAGCATGATCCACCTTTTCCAACTTTACAATATTTAACAAAAATTTGTTTTTAGTTTGTTCTTCTTCTGCATTCAAGATCCCAATTACGTTGACAACGAAACGTCCTTCAGTGTCCATTGCTTCGTCAATAGACAGCCACAAATTATGTCACTTAATTCTTTCAACAATGTCACATAGTTGTATAGTGTACAACTTGGCGATATAAGAGCATTATACAATTCAAAACTTAATTTCCTAGTCTTATCCCCAAAAGTTGATTTTCTTGAAATTAAAGTTTGCGAAACGTTTTCATAAATCATAAAACTTTGTGTTTCTGGCTTTGAAGGTGCTGATTTACTTGAAATTTTTAAATGAAACACCTTTTTGTAAACTTTGCAAAAAAGTACTTTTCCCTCTATTTTGAAGACTCAAAAACACACTTATTTAAAAGATTATTTTTTGATATTTTTTCTTTTGGCATTTATTTCCTTAAAAACAATTTATTTTATTAATACTTTTTGGATTTTAGGTCATACTTCTTACACCGTTAATTAAAAATATTATGTTGAGTTCTATTTTTTCTTCGCCGAACATTATTTTTATTTGCTGTTTCTTCAAGTAAAAAAAAAACCGCGAACAAAATGAAATGTCAAAAACTGTTTTATTGTTACTTCTACAATTATGTGCACAATTATACAAATTGTATAGTTTTTGTATGTGCTACTTTTTTAAGGTAAAAGAAACAAGGTGAATTTATAATAAAATGTAGGTAATTCAGTACCAAACACCAACATGTTGTTTTTGCTCCTTGAAAATTTCGAAGTTAGCAGATTTTCCCATACTATTTTGACTGTTTGACAGCTTCAGGGCTGAAACAACTATAACCAGCTGATTCACTGACTACACCTTATAATGAATTCGCCTTGAACAGAAAGATATTTCTAAACAAAAAACTAAGAAAAGAGCAATTTTTTTTTATAAATATTACAAAATATGCCGAAAAATGTGAATTTATAGCAAAATATGACGAAAAATATGCATTTATATCAAAATATACAAAAACATGCATTTAAAGCAAAATATGCAAAAATATGCACTAACAAATTGATGCCATTTTACTGGAAATATTGTGATTCGCAAAGATATTAACCTTAGGTGGGTCTCAGAGTACCGACAACAAACATGCATTTGCATGAAGTCCCTTGCCATGATAATAAGTTAGAGTGTTATATTAAGCTGTGTCGAATTTTTGATACCCTCCACCTACATTTATACACGAATCTATGCGAAATTTGACAAAGTGATTTTTAGTCTCTTAAAACTATAATATACCAAATGTTTATAAAAATAGTGTTATTGGTCACAGTTTTACGCGTACTAAAATTTTTTTTCCTAGAGTAGGCTTTATATGTGGCCTATGGTAAATTATGGACCGATGTTCACGAAATTTTTGGTATGATTTCTAGTCATACAGGTCGAGTTTTTGCAAAATCTTATACCAATACGTGCATTCCGCCACTATTTATGATAGTTTTTGTAACAAAATTATAAATTTTGTTGGGTGGTTGTTTCTCATTTTGATTTGTTACCCTTTTCCTACTAAGCCGATTTGGCTGGATTTCAATACCAAGCTGCTTAGGAGAAACAATTTGACACCAATATTGTGTTTTTTTTTGAGTCATTCGAAAGTGAGCGTTATTTCAATAGAAGGACATGGCTAAATCGACTTTAAGTTACTCAAGGCCCCAGAATATATATACTTGATACTTTATTACAAAAGTTTTACACCGAATGACAATTTTAGTATACCCTCATCAAAACTAATTGTGGTGTAAAGTATAAAAAATTTCCTTATTTGACTAACCGATTTTGTGTTGGTGTCTCTCAATGATTATAGATATTTATTGTAAATACTAGACGCTCACTTTTCTCACCCACTGTCTCTCTGTATTCGTTTACATTGTTTGTTTATTTTTTGTTTGGTCGTTGGTTGTACGAGTATCTGGTGGGTGTGTGCATAAGTATCTATTTATGTATCTATAAATAGTTTCCTTCATTTTATTTACAACAGCAGGTATCACTATTTTGGAAAATGTCATACAAAATTGTATTGAAACTAGGAAAATTTGCTTAAAAGAGGGGGAGAAAAGTAAAGACTCTTTAAAGTGCCCCATCACTACTGTATCATCACATGTGTGTTTAAAATGCAGAAGGTGATGGCAAAATCAACAACAACAAAACTGCACTCCCGAATATTACCACTGTTTCTATTTTGTATTTCTCTCCCCCCCTAAATATGTGAAATTACTACTACAACATTTGAGTGAGCATTTAAACAACTATTCTTGAACTAACATACAACACAGTACAATATCAAGATCCCTCTAGATGACTAGAGAGTTGGGAATACAGTGAGTGTATGAAAATGTATAAGATTAATTGAATTCCCGCTGTTTAGCTATTAATCTTGCTTACTGCATTTTAACATACACTTTTCTCATGTGCAACATTATTTGCTGCATCTCACTTTTACCTTGGCGTACAAGTCTGTCGTATTGTTTTCTAGCGCCCTGCGTAATGCTCTTACAGGTATTGAACTGATGAATACAGGCGCTATTTTATTTAAGATTTTCATTCTTAATTAGATTTTTTAAGCATTTTTTCTGCCTTCTAGGCTTTTTTTTTATTTTTATAAAATATTGAATTGCTTTTTAAGTTTTTTACTTGATGTTTTGTAGTTTATGCGTGCCCGGTGGTAGTTTTAGTGGTGTCAACTAATGGTTTTTATATTTCATATGCAAAGGAGATGACGACGATCAACTAAATTACTTCATTAAAGTTTTTTTTAAGTTGGGTGTTGAAAATTTTGATGGCATCATTTTTTTTCTCTTTTTTATTGTATTGTTTTCTTAAACTAAGTCAATGGCATTTTAATTTGTTTATGAGTTGGAGAGGTGCAATTTTTTATTCATTTGCTTAAGAAAAATGAGAAAAACAGCTTTAAAATACTATTAAATAAATTATAAAAATACATATATAAACTTTTTTAATTTAAGTAAGTGGGTGGTTACACATTTATTTAGAGGGGATTACACTTGTGGCTGCAATTATATTTATGGCATTTTGGTTGTAATATTATGTCATGTTTTGGGATTTTCTAGCAGGCTATCAATCAATTTTATTGGTTTTTAAAAAAAAAAGTTTGTAAGATTTCAGGTTTAATGAACTTTATTAAGTCATAATATTGAAATTATTTGACATTTTTATTGATCTAGCATCTGAATATAACGGTTTAAAAATATATTTTGTCTTATCGTAGGTAGGTGTTCAACAATTTTGAACGTAAACGTTCGCATTGAAATTTTCTATGAAATACATCTTATGGCGTTTTCTTTTCTGAGTAAAATTCTGCATTTATTCTGCCTTTTACATTTTTTTATGTTCTTTTCTGAAAAAAGATGTGTTATTTTAAAAGTGTAAAGCGTTCTTTTCCCTTTAAAATTAAAAAAAAAAAAAAAATGAAACATGTTCAACACTCATTTTAAATAAAGGGGTATGAGTGCAGCACCAGATCAAGGCGAATTCAGAACAAGGTGGTGGCAAGTTTCGAACCGTAAACACTAACAATGTAATACAAAAAACATTTGTTGTTTCTATTGGCTTTGGATTGTTGTAGTCTTGCCACCACCTGTAATTGAATTTACCTTGCGCTAATTGTACTTTATTGTTTAATGCCGCAATTTGTGTTCTTTTGTAAACGAAAAATATGAAGCACTTCTTAAAAATTAGGGGAGCATTTAAAAATGTTGCCAAATCACATGTAACACTTATGCAACACTTTTTTTTAGAAAAGAAAACGCCATTAGTGTTAATATTTTCCATGTGAAATTCTATACGAACGCTAACGCTCGAAATTGTTGAACAGGCAGTTAGTTTTTGTTTAAGTTATCTTTATAATACTCAAGCTCGATATCTGTTGCGTGTGAACTTTTCTTTATTTGGTTCCAAAATTCGATATTCTTAAAAAAATTATTATCAGGAAATGTTTAATTAAAATGATGATGACTTTCAAATAATATCGAATTTATTATTTAATATAGAATTCTAAAGGTCAAAAATATATAAAGGGTGGTTAACTTTCAAGGGCCGATGTTGATTTTGAATAAAACACAAACTATTTAGGAAATTATTGTAATTTTATTTTATTATGATATATTGCTATAACTCAATTATGTATGGAACAAAATATCGGCCAAATGGGCGCCGCGACCACGGCGGCACACCTCCATCCGATGGTCCAAATTTTCGATGACCCTGAGGCATAATGGAGGTTCTATGCCGTTAATGTGCCGAATTATCTCATCCTTTAGCTCTTGAATTATTGATGGCTTATCGACGTACACCTTTTCTTTCAAATAACCCCAAAGAAAAAAGTCCAACGGTGTCAAATCACATGATCTTGGCGGCCAATTGGCATCGCCATTACGTGAGATAACACGGCCATTGAATTTGTTGCGCAAAAGAGCCATTGTTTCGTTAGCTGTGTGGCAAGTGGCACCGTCCTGCTGAAACCACATATCGTCCACATCCATATCTTCCAATTCGGGCCATAAAAAGTTCGCTATCATCTCACGATAGCGAACACCATTCACAGTAACTGCCTGACAGGCCTCGTTTTGGAAAAAATACGGCCCGATGATGCCGCCAGCCCATAAACCGCACCAAACAGTCACTCTTTGTGGGTGCATTGGTTTTTCGACAATCACTCTTGGATTCTCATTCGCCCAAATGCGGCAATTCTGTTTATTGACGAATCCACTGAGGTGAAAATGTGCTTCATCACTGAAGATGATTTTCTTCGAAAATTGATCATCCACTGTTGCCATTCCTTGCCACCATTCTGCCCATTCACGGCGTTTAGAATGGTCAAGAGGCTTTAGTTCTTGAGCCAATTGCACCTTGTAAGCGTGTAAATGCAAGTCTTTATGCATAATGTTCATCAACGACGAGCGTGAGAGGTGGAATTGTTGGGCACGACGACGAGTTGAGGTGGACGGCTCTTCAGCCACACTATCGCGAACAGCAGCAATATTTTCTGCAGTACGAGCTGTACGAGCATGCACTGGTGTTCTCACATCTTCTACAGACCCGGTTTGCTCGAATTTTTCCACGATTTTTGCGACTGTACGCACATTTGGACGATCAAATTGACCAAAAAAATCACGAAGTGCACGATATGCATTTTGATTTGAACGCCCATTTTCATAATAAGTCTGGATAACTTTAACACGTTGTTGGATTGTGTATCTCTCCATGGTTCAAATTGAGTAAGTCTGAAATAGAGAAATGTCAAATAAAATTCGGAAAAAACTTGGCGTTTAGGTGTGGTTCACATTCAACATCGGCCCTTACAATTTAACCACCCTTTATAACTTTAATGGCCAATTTCACCAATTTATTTCTATATCAATTTATATTTAAGTCACTGTTCGAAAATAAACACTAAATATCGCTCTTTAATGTTCTGTTCGATAGATTTGCGGAAAACACAAACACTAGTTAATAATTAGAATCAATGTAAAACTTAAGTTTTAGATAAAGCACATACCTGAGTAAACACAATCCATAATAGAAACTAACACTAAATCTACTTTATCACCATAAAATGAATATTTGAAGACACTTAAGTTTTGAGCGTATCGAAAAAATCATACGAACACGTTTTTCGAATGGTAACTTCCGACTGACTGACAGCTGGTGAAAGGTTGAACTGCGCCATGTTGGTTCTATTGTTTCGAGGGGTTACCTGACTTTTAAAAAATAACAGTAAAAAGGGTGTAGTGCTAATATAAAAAAATAATTTTGAGCGAATTTTAGGGCCAAATACCTGTCTGTGCGAAGCTTACTTGCTATAAAAAATATAAAAAAAAAACTGAAAAAAATTTATTTTTGGGAGTTTTAAGAAGTTTTGTGAGTTGTGGAATTCCTTTTGAAACCTTAAAAGAAATTTAAGCTGGCTTTCAAAATGAATCTAATGAATTGCTTGCTCTTAATCATGCTAACTAAGAAAGTCTCAATCGTTTTCAAACCCTTTTCAAAACGATCGTTTTTAGCAAATGTGATACATTTCGACCGATAGTTAGGGACAAAATTAATCACAAAATTAGTGTTATTGGCAAAATAGGCAATGAATTTTTGTTTTATTTATAATTATTTAATTTTTTTTAACTATATGAAATGTAGAACATTTATGTGGTGTTTATAGAACACAAGCGCCTTACTCGTCCGTTCAACTTACATTAAAAAAAAAACAAAATTTCGAAATTTGTTTTTGGTTTAAATGTAAGTTGAACGGACTACTCGTCCGCTCGTGTTCTATAAACTACACATTAAACAACTTAAAAATAAAAACTTTTCCAAAAAATATGTGTTCATAATATTTTACACGTATTAGTATTTAGTTTTGAGTGTGAACAATTATGATCGCAGTTTGGGATTATTGTTGTTTTTGGGTCCTAGCGTTTGGCGTGTTGTACCTTTGCTCTTTTTAGCTACCTTAATCCTTTTTGACATACTTTTACAAAAGTTTTTAGCATTTTCGGCTTTATATTTCCAAGCTTTAACGGTAGGCTCCCAAAGCTTATATGCAGTGTTAGGCGGGTTCCTCTGAGCAAAAAAATTTGGCGTTTTGGAATGGACCAAAGGTTCTCAAGTGGGTACAACTCTGGCGACTAATTAGGTAAATTTGGTTTCGAATTTTTGTTTTATTCAAACTTACTTTTAGCTATTTCTGAAGTATGCTTAAGATCGTCTTCCTGCATAACGATATCACCCTGCCGGGGTTCTTAGCGGAATATGGCTAATCTTGGAATCTACGGGTCTTTGCTTCTGAATAAGCGGACTGCTCGAAGCTGGTTCCCGCGAAAACAATCTCAAGCCATTTATGAAATCATCAAAATTTTTATATTTGGAATTATTCCGCTCTTTACGCTAACACTTTTTCGCCAGCCATGTTTACTGCCATCCGAATTTTTTATGATACAAAAAAAAAAAAAAAAATATTATATTAAAAGAAACTCAACAAAAGGGTTAAATAAAATATTCTATATAAATTAAAATAAAATAATCTTTTTAAATAAGCAATTTATGATTTCCTTGTGAGGCAAATTTAGATAGTACATTCTATGTTCAGTTTGTCATTGTTGATCTGAGCCATGTTTTTATTCGACGAAGGGTAGGAAATGACCCTCGCTCGTAGCATTACTGACGAGCATTGAAGCGAAAATTTTAAATATTTTTCTTAGATTTGGGTAGATATCTTCATCACAGTTTAGGCTCAAGTTTAGATGTTGTAGGTGTTTATCTCGAGTTGTGGTTTTAAAAGTGTTGTATCTGTGTATGACTTGATAACATTTGAGTAGAAATTTTGGTATGTTCAAATCATTAAGGATATCTATAGGGAAAGGTGTTCTGAAATCTTCTAAAATAAATTCAATAAGAGGAATGAAACATTTCCTTATTTCCCTCCCCCTGAATCCGCGCCTGCCGCGAATACAAAATTTATTTTTAAGATTTTTGTATGACGTGCTAAATTCCAATTTTTCATATTTGATAAATACACTGAAATTTATTTTTGAGGGATAGCTTGCTTGGCTGTTTTTTGCTGTTTGTGTTTAGTTTTTAGTTGGGCTTTTCTGTGTTCCGACAAATTGGGTAGAATTTCATGGCCAACGTTTTTGTTTAAAATTTCAGCTCCGCTCTCTCCCTTCTTAGGAGTGTTTTCCACAATTTGTTATAATAGAGCCAAAAATTCCCGTTATGAAGGGGAGTTAGAGGGTCAATATTTTAATCCAAGTATTACTGTCTTGGTCTGGCTAGACCAAATTTGTGTTTTGCATGCAATATTTTTCGAATATAACAAAAAATCAAAAAACCAGGGACGGGAATTCAACAAATGATATGTGCTGAATCGAATGAATCTAATTGGGGTTAGGTTGGAACAAATAAGTTGGGTAAAATTACAGTTTTATTTAAAAGTCTATAAAATTACTCTTCTGGCCTGGCAAGACCAAAATTTTTTTTGCTTGCAATATCTTTCAAGCAGGACAAAATATTTAAACAACAGAAACGTAAATTCTATAAATGATATGTTCTGAATCGAATGAATCAAGTTTGAAACAAATCTTAAAACTACAGCCCATTATGCGCTTAGTTTAATTCAACTACAAAAAAAAACGCGAAACTCGTTTCAGCTGTGGTAGATGCGAAATGGGAATGTACGAAATCAAAGACTACATTTTTGATGAAAAAATTAAATTAAATAATAAATTCGTATAAATATACTATAATCTAAATCTAAAGTTAAAAGCATAAGTTCAGTAAAAAATATATTTGTTTACTTTTTATTTACTTAATTGCGGTATTTAGCTGTTCTAATTGTGATCTGGCCAGACCAAGAGGAGAACTTAGTGGAAAAAAGTTACCAATAATCCTAGGGTTAAACAAAAATATATTTTACAAAGCCGCTGAACAAACCTTATATATCAGATGTAAAGAACACATAGTTTCACATACAGATATGCTTTACGAACAGTTCAAAAGGGCGATATTATAACCCCCTCTGAAATAAAATTCCGATAAGATCTTTCAAAACGCCGACAATAGGGTGGTTACAAGAAATCAATGTTGGATTTTCCATCAGCGCAACTCCCTAATATTTGCCAATAGCATATAAAATGCAATTAAAAAAGTTTCAGTCCAATCGAATAACACGTGCCTCATTAAGCATAATTTAACCTTCATAAGATCTTTAAATTTGCTGACGTTGACGGTCTTCGGGTCAAATTTGACCCAAATAGAAATTTTTATATAAAAGCTCACTTTTTTGCAATTTAGTATGTTTTAAAACTTGATATTTTATTTCTAGATTTATTCAGTATATTGAAGCTGTATTATTTATTAATATTTATTGCAAAAGTACGTTTAACATAAAGTTGTTGTATCTGTTTTGTGACATAATTGGCAACGATTTTTTTTGACTGGTAAACATAATTTTTCCTAGGTTTTGGTTGAAGATGACGGCTGTAGGAAATATCGCCCAAAGAAAAATGGCCCAAAAAAATAAATGAAAAATCGCCCAAATGAAGAATCGCCCAAAAGAACATGAAAAATGACCCAAAAAATTATATATGAAATTTTGCCCATCCAAAACGAAAAAGGGCCCAAAATAAAAATGAAAAATTACCCAAAAAGAAAAAAATAATTTTTTCCCAAAAAAAAAAAAAATTTTAAATTACCTAATTTGCAAAACAGTGTTTATTATTCATATAAATTTAGTAACATACAAATGTAAGTTTTATGTAAAAAATTGCATTGTTTCTTCGACAGCTGCACGGCAGTATGGACAGTAATACTTATTTGAGCCCTCCGCCAAACTTTGTGCACTCTTCAATAGTTAAATATTAAATAATCACTGCATAGTTATAATCTATTACTCAAAACAGAATATAGCTTTTTGCAAGGTGGCATGCCATAAAGTCCAGTGTCGTAATGTCCATGGACACTGTGGCACTTTTGAAAATGTCATAACGTCCGTGGGCATTAAGATATTTTGCAAATGGACATTATGTCATTTTTAAAAATGTCATAAGGTCCATAATTACTAAAGATGTTTAATACAAAAAAAGATCTACATACACGCAGAGAAAAACCTGTTTTATTATGGTCACAACCAACAAAACTATTTTTAAAGAAACTTATTTTACCATAATATGGTTGTCGGTGACAATGACATGGTTAAATTAAACATTTTAAAATGGTTTTGTTGTTTTTCTCTGCGTGCATATATTAAACATATAACGAAAACACTTTTGGGCGCAAGGATTTTCTCCTCTATGGTATAAAAAAAACCGGCTTCGCTAACTTAAGCTTCTCTGCATAGCCGGCCTTCGGCCGGGCGCAAGGATTTTCTCCTCTGTGATATAACAAAGACCGGCTTCGCTAACTAAAGCTTCTCTGCGCAGACGGCCTTTGGGTGGGCACAAGGATTTTTTGCTTTATGGTATAACAAGTACCGGTTTCGCTAAGTAAAGATTCTAAAATCTGCCTTGTTTCCGAACGAAGGTCGACTTCGCAGATAAGCTTTAGTTAGCGAAACCAGTATTTGTTATACCATAGAGGACAAAATCCTTGCGCCCGGCCAAAGGCCGTCTATGCAGAGAGGCTTTAGTTAGCGAAGCCGATTTTTGTTATACCATAGAGGAGAAAAGCCTTACCCGGCCGAAGGCCGGCTGTGCAGAGAAGCTTTAGTTAGCGAAGCCGGTACTTGTTGTATCAAAGAGAAGAAAATTCTTGCGACCGGCCAAAGGCCGGCTATGTTTTCGAGTTTGTAAGCTATGCTTTCGAGTTTGTCCACGGACACTATGACACTGGACGTTATGACATGCCACCTTTTTGCAATATGTCCCGTTATTTTTATAAATAACATTAAGGAATTCGACGTATAGTAATAATGAATGATTTAGACAAATAGTATGTAAGATTTTGACGAAATTTTAAAAATGAAAACTGGCCTGGAAAAATGGGCTATTTTTCATATAATATTTTTGGGTGATTTTTCATTATGAAAAATCACCAAATTTGAAAAACGAAAAATCACCCAATAATAACGAAAAATAGCCCAAAAATTTTGGGCCACTTTTCATATGAATTCAGGCCCAATTTTACATGGATTTTTTTTGGGCGATTTTTCATTTGTTTTTTTTGGGCCATTTTTCTTTGGGCGATATTTCCTACAGCCGAAGATGACGGGTGCTGTTCCTGCTCAGC
Organism: Pollenia angustigena; assembly: GCA_930367215.1. Classification (NCBI taxonomy): domain Eukaryota; kingdom Metazoa; phylum Arthropoda; class Insecta; order Diptera; family Polleniidae; genus Pollenia; species Pollenia angustigena. Next base: position 176,612,875 of record OV884057.1, on the reverse strand, counting down.
TACTGCATGCACTTTTTTGCAATTTTTCATGGAAATTAGGCTTTGGGTTATGTTTATGTCGAGAAATGTCGACGTTTTGCAAAACAGTTTTCTTTCTAGCCATGTTTAGCTGATGTAAAGGATAGCCTTTAGTTGCCAAAAGCTCTCGTGGCAATTCGATCTTGTTTTTACATATAGTTCCTACGAAAGTAATTTGATTCTCTAGCAACTTTTGTCCCAGTTAGTACCGTGCAAAACAATTGTCTGCAGTCATACTGTGACATTTCAAACCAATTTTCAAATAAAGAACTACATGCATACATTTGTATATTTCAGCCAAAGTTCCTATTTATTTGCCTGTATACGGTTGTATATTCCTGGGCTAACTTATCAACCCATATATTTCATAGCTCACGTATCGTCGCAAACTTCTGTAAAATTTGGCTTTCACTGCGACTATCCTGGTTGTCAAACTGAGTATCCTTGAAGGGTTTTTGAATCTGTTTAACGGCAAGATTGCTCTAAAAAAAAGTTTTCCTTTCACACGTCCCACAAACTGTCTGTACTTTCATTATTTAATCTATACAATTCAGCTAACTAGAGAATCAATAAATGCGAAATTTGGTGTTGCCACTTCAGCTCAATCATTATCAAATACACATTTTATTAGTAAAGTTAAAAATAACGCATTGCCACATGAGATGAAAAAAATAAATAACAACTGGAAATTTCTAACGAAAGTTCAAGAATTTTGCTACAGGTCAAATATGACCCAAGGACCTTAAGTGTTAAAAATTGTATAAATATTTTTTTCGCCAATATTTTTTTCTGAAAACCTAAAGTAGGTGTTGCCATTTAAAAATAAATAAAAGTCATAGAATAAAAAAATATAAGTCACTCACTCTTAGCAAAAATTAAACTTTTATTTTAAAATGGGTAAGATTTGACCCGAAGACCTTATGAAGGTTAAGGATTTTAATAGTTTTGTTCCTTATACCAATAGATAAAGAGATATTTAGCATTAATTAAGGACAAAAAAAATACGATTTTCCACTAAAATTTATGGTGCTCCCCTCTGAAATATGTATGCCAATAGCCTAAAAAATCCGATTGACAAAGTTAAAGCCCAATCGGATAACGCCAACACGTGCCTCATTGAGCATAAATTAGGGAAAAACAGTGATTATTCACTAAAATTCGTATTTCTTTGTCCTTAATTAATGCTAAATATCACTTTATCTATTGGTATAATGAACAAAACTATCAATATCTAAATTAATAAGAATAAAATTTAATATATATGACTCGACTCAGGTTCCTAGAATGAATGGTTTCGGTTATAAAGGCAAAGAAATACGAGTTTTAGTGAAAAATCGCTGTTTTTCCTTAATTTATTCTCAATGAGGCACATGTTTGCGTTATCCGATTGGGTTGAAACTTTGTCAATAACATTTTCTATACTATTAGCACATATTAGGCGGCTGCGCCGATGGAAAATCTGTCATTGATTTCTTGTAACCACCCTAGCCGACATACTTATATTTTTTTTTGGTCTCTTCTACCAGAATCCATACTCAAAACCCCGTTATTTTGGAAAAAGTTCGAAATTGCTGAGCGGTGTTATTTTCATTTCAACCGTATCATATTGAATATTTAACGATTAAATTTTTTATTGATTTGAAAAATACCGCCTGTTCCTGTTATTTGAACACAACAAATACGGGGTTTTTAAAAATTAAAAAAAAAAAAAATTATTTTAAAAATTTATTTGACTTACCTTGAACTTGATAATAAACATTTAATTTCTTAAATAAATTGAAAAGGATGTTTATGTTTAATCTTAAAAAAAAAATCATATTAAACCAACATGAAACACTTGGTAAAGATAACTTATCTAAAAAACAAGAACAAAAAACCAAAAAAGAAAAAAAAAAGATTTGCAATTTTAACTAAATTCTTTGCATGTTTATGAAATTAAATAATGTGAATCATTAACTAAATAGTAAACCGAAATCATACTCAAACATTAACAACCAAATTTTAATAACCTCCGCGATATATCAACTTTATATCTTTTCTTGGTTTCTGGATAATTTGTTTTATTAAAAGGGGAGTCTTGACTTAAATAAATAAAATAAATGTATGTGTAAAGAAATATATATTTAAAAAAAAATTTACATAAAATTGATGTTAATCTCTTTTTCTCATGAAAACCTAAAGTTAACAAATATAAAAAGTTATAAATTTATTTTTTCTAAATGATTCATAAATAACAACAAATAAAATCAATATAATTTTGGCAAAACAAAAAAAGAAAAAAAGGGGAGAAAAATATAAAAATGGTTAATAATTTTATGTTACTCAACTGTGGTGCAGCTTTGCTACTTGCTATAAAACTCTTTTGGATTTTATAGAGATTTCAGGGAGACAACTCTGTATGTGGTCTCCTACCAAAAAGTTTTGCTAAACTCGTAAAAAAAGGTTAGAACTTAAAGGTTCCCAGAAGATTAATATCTTTTTGTTTTTATTTTATTTTTTTTATTTCACTATTCCTCACAATAACAATAAACACAGACAGACAGACGGACAGACAGACAGACCGACAGACAAGAAATTAACAACCAAATGAAAATAAAATCACAATGAAACCATATTTCTTGGTTAGGTTTTTATTAACAAATTTAACAAAAATTTATTTAAATAAGTATTAATTAGTGATCGATCTTTTTTTTAACTTTGTTAATACTATAAACCACACACATTAATCTGTGATACTGATGTAGTCACTAGTGGTGGCGACTATTAATTTAATATATTGTCACTGTTTTTATAATATAAACGCCTTTGAATGTTATTGTTACTTTATTTATAAAGTCACACGCTTCCATGTATTAAGCAGATTTAAAAGAGTTTTAAATGAAAATAAATTATTTTGATGCCATGAAAGATGATAAAACAAATTAACTTAAATTATCAGTCAAATTAATAAAAAAAAACTACTGTTTGCATAAATTAAAATTTATATTTTTTTCAATGGAAAACACTGGGAGTTTATTTAGTAATTTATTTATTTGATTTTAATAAAAACTTATGTAAAGTTTGAAACTTTAAAGATCTTTGATTATATTCCTGGAAATGTTTTTTGTTTTTTTTTTCTTTTCTGAGACATAAAACTCATAAATGAAATTCACATAATTTATTAATTTCTTTAAAGTTTTTTTTATTAGTATAAGTTACAATTTCAACATTTATTTCAAAGATTAATCAGCAAAATTTTGGATTATTCTTAAGGTTATTAGGAACTTTATCAAAAAGTAATTTCAATTTTTGGGAATACAAAATTTTAATTTCAAAAGCTTTTGTTATTCGTGCTTAATTCCCAGTTTTTAATATTGATAAAAACACTTGAAATTTATTGTTGATGGGATAAGCTATTCCTATGCGCATTTCACTGGTTGCTTAGGCCAGATCATCAGGAAACTTCATCCATAAAGATTTTAGAAAAACTAAAGATATTAAACCAAATAAAACTGTTAAACGTATAAGAATTATAGCAACAGTTTTACTTGTAACAATATCAAAGTTTAAACAAAACACATCAACAATAAACAGTGGATTTATCTCATCTTACATTCCCCACTACAATTAGTTGAAATTCTCCCAACATTAATTGTAGTTGTAAGTAGGTTAAGAAAAACAAAATAAAAACAACAACAACTTACAAAAGATCTTGTCAATTAAGTGACCATGAAGTTTCCTGATGATCTGGCCTAAGCAACCAGTGAAATGCGCATAGGAATAGCTTATCCCATCAACAATAAATTTCAAGTGTTTTTATCAATAATAAAAACTGGGAATTAAGCACGAATAACAAAATCTTTTGAAATTAGTTATTAGGAACTTTTATACTTGTAGGCTATTAATATTTTTTTCATATATGTAACTAATAATAGCAATACATTTTTTTAAAGTATTGTCATTGTTAGGCACGTCCTTTTCCCATCCTGCTGGCAAGATATGAGTTTATATGTGTATAAGCATCATTCCCGACTTAAAGTATTCGTTAACTTAGCATTTACACATGCCACTGCCCAACAAACACGAACTCAAACCTTTGATATGAAATGGATTTATCATTTGACATCAAACATAATTTTTAAGCCTTTATTAATTGTTTGATTTTAACATTTGAATTTAAATTGATAATGATTTTAAACATTTGACATACAACATTTTATCAATTAATGTCAAATTGTTCAATTGAACTGAAGCGAAAAAAAAATGTAAAACTTAAAATGGCGATTTAAGTTAAATGTGTTACACAATTAAAGAAAAGTTACTTATTACGTGAAGTGAATTTGATTTTTTGTTTAAAAATATAAATTACACTGTGCTAGAAATTGACACTTTTTTTAAGACATACTGGACACTTGTCGTTTTTATCTAATTTGGTCACGCTGAATCCAGTGGTGCTAGCCGTTTTTTTAGGTTAGGTCTGGTTTTCGAGATATACCGTTATTTCGAAAATGGAGGAGGTTGCACAACATATGTTCGCGTAAATCAAAAACAGCTTTAGCTTATTGAAAAAACTGAAAACACCGAAATTCCGCAATAAAATTTCCATTCTAATAAGTTAATAACATAATTTTTTTTGGAAAAAAATTAATTTTTTATCAAAATTTCGAAAATTTCGCGGCAAGGGCAAGATTTATGAATTTTATAAAACCGCCATATCTGTATTGTTGAAATTCATAAATTTAGCCGGTGTAGGATGCTCCTAGATGGGTCAAATGTATGACCAACTCCACTTTATTTTTCATCTCAATCATTAATTTCTAACATCCCTACCCGCTATCTCCATTCCTTAAGGGGGCTCCCATACAAAATGTTCAGTGCAGACTAGAAATATTTTGAAGTCCCATAAATGCCCAGGAGTCGCCCCTAGGGGAATAAAATCTATGACCGACCGCAATTCGTTTTTTGTCCCTAACATTTTCTCAAAACATACTTGGTCTTTATCACCACTCGTTAAGGGGGCTCCCATACAAATATTGCAGTTTATTAAAAATCATAAATTTTGTGTATTAAATCAAAATTTGCTAACAGATTTTAATCATTTATGGCTTGTTTTCAAAGTTATTCTTGGGAATACAAAATTTATCATTAATACGATTTCTGCATGACGTGCTACGTTCCCAATTTTTCATATTTAATAAATACACTGAGATTGATTGTTGAGGGAAAGCTAGCTTCTTTGCGCATTTCACTGGTTGCTTAGGCCAGCTCATCAGGAAACTTTTTCCAAAGATTTTAGAAAAGCCAAAAATATTATACAAATAAAACCCTAAAGCGAATAAGTTTTACTTGTACCAATATCAAGCTTAAATAAAACACCAACAATAAACAGTAAGTTTATCTTTTCTTACCAGTAAAAAATGTGCTACAAAAGGAGCAGGTTTTTTGTATGAATTCATACCACAAATCGCTTCAAACCTGCTGATGGGATGTCTGATTTTTGTATGGGCTGTTCCCGGTTTGGAGGACTATTTTCTGCTGACAATAAGCGCTTTTTTTAACATGCAAACAAAGCACTACTAAAGAGCTTCTTAGGGGCTTACTATATTAACATATTCATTAATGTTTTGCTTTTACTTTTGTTTAAATGCCTTTTTCCAATAATTTTCGCATATTTTTATTTTTTTTTTTCGGTTTAAAACCTTCTTCGCTGTCAGCAATAAAATATCAGCTTTTTTGTATATTTTATTGTATATCAGTGTTGCAAAATTGAAATTTCGAAATGGTACTGAACTTCAACTAAAAGAGTATTTTTCCCAACAAATGGTACTTTTTGTTAAAAAAATTAAATCAATAATTTATGAAAATAAAAAAAAAAACAAAAAATATTTTATTGCAATTCTTTTATCTTAGTATTTAATAGCAAACAGTATTTTTATCTGAGGTACGCATGTAAATAATATTTCTGTTATACATTAGCGTCAAGCGCTCCATCCGTTTATAATAATATTGAATATTTTATTCGCCATATTTGTTGCACAATGGTTTCAATTAAAATATGGCCCAACTCTTATTAAAAAAAAAACATAACCTTTAAAGAAAAACAACATAGTACATTATTGCCAACACATTTCACAATATATTTTCCTTCTTTTATTATTTCGATTTTGGCCTATATATTGTGTCACCTTCGAATATCACATACACATGAAGAGTTAAAAAGCTCAAAGGATAAAAAAGTACTGAAAACAACGCGGGGGTGCTGCGATATTTTCAATATGAAAATGTACTGACAAAAGTACCAAAGTACTGAATTTTTCAACACTGTTGTATATCATTTACTGCTTTATAAAAGCTCTTTTAATGAAGCGCTCGATTATGCGCTTTTTCTCTTAAGTGCTTCAAAAAACCCAAATTTTTTTTACTAGGTAGCTTCGTTTTTTATACGTCTGGAAAAAATTAGCAGCCTACCTGCATTTTCCAATTTTTTATGAATTTTAAAAAACAAAAATTTCGAAATTTTGATAAAAAAAATTATTTATATTTTCCAAAAAAAAAAAAAAAAAATTATGTTTCTTAAACGACTGCGCATATTAGAACCTTTCTTAAAGGAAATTTTATTGCGGAATTTCGGGTTTTTTCAATAATTTTAATAAACTAAACCGTTTTTGAGTTACGCGAATATATGTTGAAATAACGGTATATCTCGAAAACAAGAGCTAACCTAAGAAAACGGTTAGCACCATTGGAGTAAGCGTACTCGAATTATGTTAAAATGCCATGTGCCCGGCTGCTAGTCTATTTCTTCAACTAGCACAGTGTTTTTTGTGAGTAAAAAATCAATTACAAAGTGAAAGTATGTGAATAAAAATAAAACGGGAAAATGAAGAAAATATAAGTTGGTTGTTCGATCGCGGTGCTTGGCCATGACAATCCTCAAAACAAAAAGAAGCCAAGTATTTTTTCTTTTCAAGAATTAGAGTACGGAAAGAACACTATTTCGTCTTTTAGCTATGATGCCGAATGTTTATCTCACAGTTTGTTTGAATAAATAATGAATTTAAATTAAAAACAAGAAATATTATTATTTATGTTTCACATTGTATTAAAATCAACATTTGAAAAACAATTGAGAATAAGGTTCGAAAGCCAGTAGAAAATAAGTGCATTTCTCAATTGGAACATAAAATCCCCTATTTGTTGAGAATGCCATGATTTTGAAATCAATTTCAAACGTTTGTCGTTTGAGCAAAGGTTTTATTTTTAATCACTTTCAATATGAAATCAAACCTCTGTGTTTGTTGGATGCTCACGTTTTTTTCTAATACACTCACATTTCTAGCAATGCCAGCAAATTTTGCATGCGAGTGGAAATTTGGCAATTGCATGCCATTAAATGTCAAAACGATAAACAATGTTACCCCGTTAAAAATTAAATGCAATATTACTGGATTATTGTCAATTTTTAATTAAACGCATTATAGAGCATTTATATTAAATGGGGTTCCGCCAGGTCTTTGCTGTCCCAAATTCAATAGTGGGTCATTTCCCAATTTACAATCGCCGTTAAGAAAAGGCGCAGTTCTGTCAAACAGTTTTGAGCACCTTTTGTTTATCTTGTTATATTTAAATATATGAAACATGAGGATTTCCCAAAGTCTTAAGGCTTGTGACACTGTGCAAGAATATATTGACACAAGACTGTCTGGATTATTTTTACAAAGTCTTTTCTTCGTAACTATATTGTTATTGATTATAAATTTGACATAAAAACCAAATTATTTTGAATGGGGCGAAAAAGAAAAATTTAAACTTTTTTTATTAATCAGGGGTGTTCTGGAAATCGAAAACGCAAAACGCACGAATTTGAATGTTGTTTTTAACACACTTTAAATCAAATTTTTATAATTTTTGTTATAAAACTCGGTTGAATAGAGAAATATTTGTATAATATTCGTCATAAAATTCTTTTATTAAAGAAATCCTATTAAAAAACGACGTTTAAAATTCTTGCGTTTTGCGTTTTCGATTTCCAGAACACCCCTGAATACAATGCACAATATCTCTAAAACAAGAGGTGGTAGACAAAATCTAATGCTATATTCGTAATAAGCGCACGCAAAGAAAAAACATGGTTGTGGTTAACATATTCTAAGAGCAACATATCATGATAAGAATTATGATTGTAGTCACCATATTAAGATTATTATTGGATCATATTATGACTAAATATACTCGTAATATGTCATCATAATATTTTTCCCTTAATCATATTATTATTCTGTTAATCATACTAAGTTAAGAAGTAATCAAACTATTGTCATGTTAATCATAATAAGCTAAGAAATTAATCATATTATTGTCATGTTAATCATAATAAGCTAAGAAGTAATCATATTATCATCATGTTAATCATAATAAATTATGATACAGCACCTTTCATAGCTGTCATAAAAATACAAAATAAATTAAAATATTTTTGCATCGATTTTTTATTTTGTGGCTTTTTACCGCGTGTGTCCATTTTTTCGATTTTAAGATGTTGATGAAATATCGTGGCACTTTTATAAAATATAACGAAATCTCTGTGTGTTTTGTTGTTGGATTTTACAAAAAAAAACTACAATATTTTGCATTTGCATTATTACATCACTAATACTTGAATGAACTCCGCTAATATTTTAATTTTTTAATTTCTTTAAACTTATTTTTTTATGGAATTTTATCTTTTAATTGTTTAACCGCTCACAAATAAAAAAAAACGACACAACTGCTGCAAAATTATTTTACAAATGGCGCTAACATAATATGATTAGAGTAAAAATAGTTTGATTGCATCTTTAACATAATATGATAAATGTATAGAAAGTTATCATGTTATGGCTATTAAATATCATGATATGGTTGTGAGAAATATAATATGTTTAGAAAGTTATCATAATTAAGTTGTTAGAAACATAATTATTTTTCGGTCAACAATACTCAAATTCATAATTGCGATAAGCATTGATATGTTTACAGTAACTATAATACTGTTGATATTAAATAAAAATAACAATTATTTGTGTACGACAACAATATATTGTTACATTGAACATAGTGTTGTTGCCGTAACCATGCCCAACCATATTTTTTCTCTGCTTGCGGATAAAAATACATAAGAATCAGTTATTTTTATTTTAGAAAATTTATATAAAAAAAAGCTTTAAGCAAAAAAATTTAATATCCGTGCGATAACAGTGAGAGATCCTGACATTTTTAATAATTTGACCTTACACAACTAAAAGAGATTTTAAGGTTAAAAGTACCATTCGCAAAAACTAACCGAAAACCATAAAATGGTGTCAATTGTTCAAATAATATATGCCACTATATCTTTAAAACCAGAGCTGTTGGGGAAAAATTAATGATGCTATCGTCATCAGAAGAAACAAATACATAAGGATCAGCAATTTTTATTTAAGAAACTTTTAATAAGCTACATTTTGTTGGGCAGTGTTATTTATGTTGAGTGTCAGCAAACATAAAATAAAATTCAAAATAAAATAAATAAAATGGAGAACAAATTTACTGAATCGGTCTGGCTTCAAATCTTCGACCTCTATCCGTTACCTTAGGAAAAGTTAGAACTTTATAAAGCATATCATTTAAGACCACCTCTATTTACTTTCTATTTTCTATATTCTACGTTATTCATATTCTATTAAACATTCTAGTTTATTAAAATAATAATTCTATAAAGAGCACAATAAACAATTTTTCAAACTTATTGTTTATATTCTTTAATGTTAATTCCTATAAAATCTTTAATAATTCCTATTAACAATTAAAAAATATATTGGTTATAAGTGATTTACTATGGGATTTTTGTCCAAATCTCATAAATATCAAAGCTTCTGCTACATTCATGTATTTTAATTAACCATTATCTTAATCAATAAATTTTTATTTTTTATTTAACGAGTGTGCGTGTGTTCTCGTATATAACATTTTTATGGATTTTTAATTACCGTTAAGTTATGTAAAGTTCTTTCGTTCTTTCATTGTAATTCAAGCAACCAACAAACAAACTAACTAACTGACTAAGCAGCCAACAACCATATCAAGTTACACTGGAATACAAATAAACCTTTAGTTTTTGTATTCTTCCTAGACTGTTCTTGTGATCAACATGATCGTCATCGTCATCGTCATCATTGTCAACTTTGTTTTGTTGGCGGCATATTTTAACTCTAACATCTATTAGAAACATACGTAAGTAGATGCATGCTTCATAAGCACACAGATACATTTATCCATATTTATTGTATGTTTACTGACCTGATAAGTGTTGTTCATCCATGGTATGGTTGGTTGATTATGCGCATGCGCCCCGTATTTATTGGCAGCTGTTTTTATTTATTTATTCTTTTTACGGTTGTTTTGCATTCTTGTGCATCTCTTACCTTTACTTTTCTTCTCATCGCCTTCGTCTTTTGGGCCTTCAACTAGTTGGACTCATATGAATGTGTGGTATTTGATATCAGGCGCCAATATTTCTAAGATCTTTTTGTAGAGATTTTTTTGTTCCGTTTTAGATTTTTTTCTCTCTTCTTCTTGGTTGTTGTTTTTGTCATCTTTTAGGGTTCTTGTTTTATCTGTTCGTATTTTGATTTGTTTGTTGTGTCTTATTGTTTGGTTGATTTTCTAAGCATATGTGCAGAAATTTTGTCTTTCTTTTCTGTTATAGCTCGTGTCGCTTGTTTTGTATTTCGTTACAAGATCAGCTGTCTTTTCATGTTTTTTTTTTGCTTGTTGGTGACTAATTAAATTCATTTATTTTATTGCTGTAATTTGTAATGGATGGAAAATATTTAACCGCAATTGTATTTGGGTCAGTCAGTTATGTTTTCTAAAAAAAATTTATGATGTTTTTACTGAGTTTTCAATTCAGTTTGATATAAGAACTTTATTTCGCTAGTCATTATAAAATTGTAAATACAAATTTCGTAGATTGAAATTATTCAAGAATGAACTGGAATCAATCACGTAGGATATCTGTTAAGTTCGGAAAGAATAGAGAAGGGTTCACCGTTATCCTGGAAAATATAAAAATTTTTTTAAGTTATCATATTTGTGTAAAGTGTATTTTATTGTAATTGTATTGGTCACCAACATTCGGCAAATAAATCTGTATCATTCATAAGCAAAATGAATGCAAAATGCGAAATGTTTTTAAGCATCCTTCTCCAATTTTAATAACCTATTCTAGTTTTTATTAGTGTTTGGATGTGTTGGATTTGATTTGCTTTTTTCGACAATAACATGCTCATTAGAGCGTTCCAAACAAAACAAAAAAAGTGCGCCGTTCTCCGTCGAATAAGAAGTATTTTTGCAGGGCAGTTTCGAAAAAATCTTTTTCGTCCGAATGTTAAGGTTGTCTTATACAATTTTTCGATGTATCTTTGCTTTACAGTCGAATCTAAAAGTACGATACATCACTTTTTTTGTCACGAGAATACCAATGATTTCCTCTAAGGACCACTGACCTCAAATATATCTATTCCTACCACCCTAATGCGCAACCCTTATATCAGAATATTAAAGCTCGCTAGAAATAATTAAATAATTCAAGCAGAAACTTTTTAAATTTTTTTTGTACAAAAAGAGTTAATAAAACAAATTTAGGTATATACAAATTTTGGGAATTTAAATCAATCATATTTCGACGTGATCCAAGTTTCCCGTATTTTTGGCAGTTCTCTAGCCTAGAAAATATATGGCCCACGCGTTAGATTATCGGTGATTCATATACTTCATATACTTCTTCATTGTGCTCACATGGTAATTCGATTATTTTGTTTGGACACTGAAATGCTTTCAAGTGGTGCTGCGTGTAGAACTTCAAGAATGGCTACTCACTTAATTCGAATTTGGTTCAATTGGTTGGTACACCCAAGAAGCGCATAATTTAAGTGGCACAAGATAACTGACGATAACGCAGTACAACACGAAAAAAAATAACCATATACGGACAACACTACGTGATTAAAGGCAAAAAAAAAGACCCTTGTCTCCCAGTTTTGCTCAAAGTCATGCACTTTTTTTATGGGCCCCCAAAGATTTTGGGCCTCGGTGGCATTTTTGCAAAAATACAAAGGTAAAAAAAATCAAGTTTTTTAAAGTTTTTTGCGATTTTTATCTTGAAGATGAATTTTTTTTTGATTTTATGTATTCACAATTTTTGTTCTTTATAGCAAGAGCTACAAAATTGTCTCAAAGGGTAAATCAAAATTCCGAACGGTTTGCAAGATATGAGAGTGAGAAAATGATAACTTTTTTGCAAAAATTACATTGAGGCTCAAATCTTTGGGGGCCCATAAAAAAAGTGTGTGACTTTGCAAAACTGTGAGACACGGGTCTTTTAATTTTTGGTCTTTTATCACGTAGTGGTGTCCATAGGTTATAGATAGCAAAATATCTCAATGTTGAAGTAAAGAAAAAGCTAATAAAAACATTTTTACACTTTTGTGGCTACATACGCGCTAACTAAACGGTGTTAAGAATCATTCCTAGGAAGTTAATATGCTCCAAAAAGTTATTTATTGAGATCTTAGGTACATTTTTGTGGTTGATTGTTTCCTTGAATTTGGAACGGTTTGCTACCTATAGACCTGAAAAGCGGAAAAAGGTAAAAACAGTCGAATTTTTTAAAGTTTTTTGCGATTTTGATCTTGAAGATGAAGTTTTTTTGATTTCAAAATTTCGAACGGTTTGCAAGATATGAGAGTGAGACAATGATCACTTTTTTGCAAAAATGACACCGAGGCCCCAAATCTTTGGGGGCCCATACAAAAAGTGCATGACTTTGGGCAAAACTGGGACCCACGGGTATTTTTTTTTTTGGTCTTTTATCACGTAGTGGTGTTTGTATATGGTTATTTTTCCATGACTTAAAAAATTACACACAGTAACACACAGTAAAAGTACTCTTCTAAGTATGAGGGTGGGCCACATACTATGATTTATAATAATAATGAAAATCTTTTGCCAAATTTTTATCTTTAGCCAAATGAAAATATTAATTTTTTTGCTGCGTGTATGTGAAATGCTGTGCAGTGAAACAACGTTTTTCTTCCGAAGTTATATTCTGGTTGATGACGTATTTAATAAGGTTTAATTTTTTCATCCTAAGAAAGAAGTTCTTGCTTTTCGATACAAGTCAATATTAGCTGCCTGTTTTTAGAAAATGTAAACAGAATTTGCCATTCACAATTTTTGATTGTACTTTAAAGAAATATCTCCTAAAATTTTTGTTGACCTTGCTTGCCTTTAACAACACTCTGACTCCGACAACGATCATATTATTGTCTGATCAAACTGAAATTTAGAGGTTAAGAATGTGTTTTTAGCCCCGATTTTCTTATTATAAAAATACAGATGAATCAATTTTCCGATTACTAGAATCAGCTAACCTTTGATCTCCAACAAGTCTCTATCTCAGGTAATGTTTTGCAATAAATTGTTAATTTAATACAGATTAAACGTAGCGTAGTGCATTTTGATAAGTTTGTCATTCCGTTTGTAGTATTTATAGTATTTATATTCTATGTCCTCATGAGTAGAAAAGTTGATTAAACGATGCCCTCCTGTCCGTCTGTCTGTGTGTAAGTTGAAGTGGTATTTACTCGAAGACCTCAATTATGATGCAACAAAGTTGTTACAAATTAAGTCCGAAATAAATTACTATTGAAACTACGAACTGATCTAAAAATAATCAAAATGAGCAAAATCAGTTCATTATTTCACCTGGCCCCTGTTCAAAATTCAGTGTTTTGGTACGATAGAGTGCATACAAAAATAGCCAAAAGAAAACTATTTGGGAAAGATGGCATGGAATACTTCACTTCACTTACTACAAATATGGTACAGACGTCAGCCTGTCTGAAATCAATAAGTTTTAAAAAAATTTGCACAACATGGTTTAAGCATGTGCCTCTTTCTTTGAATATTCAATAAATTGAAGGCATTTCAACCCTAAAAGCTTCATCTTTTGCAAGAAGTATACAAGAAATCACAGCCAATTATATATCTTATTAAAATAAGCTGTATGTCTTAAAAAACAGCACGAACTTTTGTGTGCAGCTAATAAAATTCGACTTTTGCAAATTAATTATATAGAATTTTTGTTAAACAATTGTAAACGTTTTTTAAAGAAAACAAAACGGTTACTTTACAAATATTTTGTTAATAATATTTTTGTTTTACTGCCGTAATAATTCTGTTTTCAACAAACAAATTGTCTGAGATATTTTCTTTAATTTCTGATAACTACAATAGCAGCCACTTGATAACAGAAATAATTCTTTTGTTAATTATTTGCTAGGAAAAATACAGCTGCGAAATAATAGCACTCTACAAAACATATACATTTTGATGCATTTACAAGGCAACACAAATTTTAGAAAACAACATCAATGATCACACAAAAAGAAATATTATCATAATTCCCAACAAAATAAAGATCATATTAAAGTAAAAGTAATAATGTTTTCAATGTTTGTGCAATTTAAAAATATATAAATTTTTTTCTTTTAGGACACTCTCGAAAAGTGGCAGTGGCGTTAATAGAAGTTTTAGCTCATGCCACAATATTCCACAATTCTCATTATATCGGCATTTGGGAATATATTTTCTATACTTTTTTGATCTCTGTCAGCTGCCACCTCGTAACAAATAACAACCACCCCAAAAATCATGATCATCATCAGCAAACAACCATCGTCAACAATATGATCATGATCAAAAGCGCATGTGTTACTTTTTTTTCTGGTATTTATTTGCATTACCTTGCAAACACATGTACCTGGAAATTGTTTTTTGTCCTGCGCCAAAATTTATTAATAGCTGTTGGGTAGTGTGTGTGTGTGTGTGTGTGCCTTCAAAACTACCTGGTTTTAAAAACCAAAACAATAATGCACCTCTAATCTTTTGAAATGCATTTAATTCATCCCCTTGGCCCCTTTTATAGTTTTTCATTTGGATTTAATAAATTGTTGTTGCTTTATTTTAGCAACAACCCTTATTGTCCTAGACAATTTGATATTGTTCTGCTTTTAGTTCTGGTGATTTGGCTGTTATTTTATATGCCACTAATTTTTTTCCTTGTTAGACAGGGTTTTGTTTTGTTGCATGTGAATTTCTTAAAGACAATTTTTCCACATCTGCTAAGATTTTATTTCTTTTAGCACGTACTTTAAAGATCATGACTTTGTTTTAGGTATGGCAAGAAAAAAGTCGTTACAAAAATCGTTTTTTTTTTAAGATTTGGCGCTAAAATTGATTGTCTCAAACGATGTCCTGTAAGCGAAATATAAACCGGTGTGCAGGATTTTGTTGTAGTGAACAGAATTTTTCAGCCTCGGTTTTTCGATTTAAGTAATAACCAAAAAGTTTACTTATACTTTTAAATTTTGCTTTATTGAATTGAATTTATATGTAATTCTGCATTGAAATTTTTGATTTAAAAGTAATTAAGATTTAAAAAATTTGAAATAAGATTTTTTATATACAATTTATTTCGATGTTGTGCAAAGTATGGAAAATTTAGGTATATTGTTATCACATGGTTACACATTTCGATAAACATTTTCGTTTGCCAGAAATCAAAGCTGTTTCTGTAGTTATTGGGAACGCTGTACGCAAATCTGCACTTTGGTTTTTTTCCATCAGATTTAGTTTTCGCGAAATTAAGGCACTTTCCCCACTTATAGTAGCATAACTTGAGAAGTGTTCCTATATTGTGAATAAAATCAAAAGTTGGGCACTGATTTCAATGAAAAATGGCTCAATTCTTTTGCAATATATTTAGCTACATAATACTGGACAAAAGATGGGCCCTTTTCTTTATCTTTATTTTTAAATGAAGGTTTAAAACAGTGATAGACACTCCATAGGCTCGCGAGTCAGTCAATAATCGTATTTTTCACACAGACACGGTCGGCTAGCTGGTAGCGAGCTAGTCTATCAGCGCCGAGGTTGCGATTCCCGCCAGAGACTCTGGTTTCTTTCCTGCAGACAAGCATAGAGCTTCGCGGGATTAGCTTAGTAAATTAAAAAAAAAAAAAAAAAAAATAAAAAAAAAAATAAAAATTAAAAAAAAAAAAAAAAAAAAAAAAAAAACATGTATACAACAACTTTGTTCGTTTCAAAACATCAGACTATCATCAGTCTCTGCGACCGCACACAAGTACATAATATCATTGTGTGCGTGCGTTCGGGGCTTGGTTATCACTGGTTTAAAACAAAAATTTTAAAAAACTTTATAAAAAATTATTGTTTTTTGCTCAAACTTTTGCGATATTGTTAAACCACTGTACGGATTTAGAAATATTGTTTGCACACCTCAAAGATAATTTTGCTGTAGAGTTTTGGATTTTTTTATTTTACTGAACAGAGCATGACCATCTCAAAAAAGGATAATATATGCCCTGCAAGTGCCTTTTTTTATAAAACGCTATACCGCGAAAACTAGCGCTTCTAAAATAATTTCTAATACAAATTGAAAAATATATAGCGTATGTAGTCAGTGATGGCTAATATTTTTCCGGAACGCGATTTATTGTTATTGTGTGTACTTGATCTCCCGAATACAATTCAATGGACTAATCACATAAGCAACCGATATCCAATATCTAATTTTGTCTAGCACTTCAAAACGTTAATCATAAATTCATGGTAACATCGGAACTTATAATTTTTTCTAAGTTTTCCCTTTTTGTACCCACACTACAATAGCGGAGAATATATTATGCATTAGTGCTTATAATATTGGTTCTAGAACCACTTTTATGTACACCGATCGACTTAGAATCACTTTCTGAGTCGATTTAACAATGTCCGTCCGTCCGGCTGGCTGGTAGGCTAGCTGGCTGACGGTATAAATCTTGTGCGCAAAGTACAGGTCGAAATTTTTGGGATAATTTGATGAAATTTGGTACATAGGTCTTAATTGGCACATGTACCATCCTATTGAAAATAGGCCGAATTTCAAACCACCATTACCTCAAGTTTAAGATTGATGTTTGACTGTTCCTGGCAGGCACCGCAGTTTTGCAGAGGGTAGAACTGCAAAGAATTCTGATGATCAGAATGTGGTTATTCTCGAAACGTAAATTTAACCTGAGTTCGAGCCTCGCTCAGCCAATAATAAAAAATAAAATCAGTCAAAAGTAAAAAAATTTCTTACAGATGAAGATAACTAAATAATATTCGGCGCAAAGAACTTTTATATGAAAAGTATTTCAATTTAATAAATGTGCTAAATGAATCAATTATTTTTTTGTTGAAAGAAAATTTAAAATATAATTTTGATTTAATTAACATTTTAGTTATTTTGAAATAAATTTTTAATTAAAATATTATTCAAATAACAAAAAATCTTAATTGACTTTTTCGTTTAAAATAAAATAATTTAAACTTGTAGAATTATTTTTGGGAATTGTCAAATCCTGAGCTTTATTTTATTAACTCAATTAACAAATTGTTTGAAATAGAAAAGTGTTTTGATCATTTTTTAAATTAAAACTAAAAATATCCTTTATTGAAAAAAAATATTTAAAATTTGTAAAATTATAAGTAATCTATATAATCGTTTTGGTAATAGGTAAAATATCTACAAATTATTTGCTTGATTCTATGAATTTGATGATTAGAGACAATTTTTAATTTTTTCTGTGCATTACGAATTTTAAGTGTTATGCTACTTACTATCCTCAAAATAGACGCCCATTTTGAAATAAAAACGTGGTTCACGGAGTTTAAAAAATCTCGGCGAAACTATGAACTTAAGATCAACTATCAGAAAGGAATGAAAATACTAAATATGCAACATAAATACACATCACCGTTTTAAAGGACTATTCATACTGCTAGTAATTGTGGGAAAAAACTATAGCTATTAGATTGAAAACAATTTTATAGGATACGTTTTTACATGAATAAAGTATGATAAGTTCATATTTCATTTAATCATTTAAGCCAAATTATGGTCACGAAAGTAAAATATTAAAAATTACAACAACACTAAAAATTTTAAGTATTTTTTATAAAAATTGGTATAAATAATTTCGTCACTTTAACAAAGTACAGAACTTTAGGAGCTCTGTGATTTAAAGTAGACATCACTCATGAAAACAACTTAAAATTATTTTTGGTAGACTTTCTGTATTGTAAAAATGCCAATTTTAACTGTCGCTACTCATAAGAGTATCTTTAAGTCTTAAAGATTCTTTTTAAAATACTCATTTTATTTCAATATTTGACTCTTAGCTACTCCAAAATGTATCTTAAACTTAAAGATTCTCTTTGAAAGTGAAAATGGAAATGAAACATTTTCAATAAGAGCTTTTAACTTTGAAGAGCTTCTCAAATATATTCACTCTTAGACACTGCAAAGAGCAGATGTTTGTCACCCATAATCATAGCACGTTCTCTGTAACCTGTAAATGGCCACAAAAGAGTACTTTTTTTAAACTAAAATCATCCAAGAATACACAAAGTGAGCATAAACACGAGACATTTTTATATAAAAAGAAACAAAAGAGAGTCATTTAAATATATAATGCATTATATACTTGAGAAATAAAAGAGCCAACTCCACCCATATAACTACATACAAAGTAAAACGTTCGATTCATTTAAAAAATCTTGCTTGAAAGAAAATAAATTCCAGGTGCTCTTTTATTAAAAAGGGGAAGTTTGTTAAATTTTAAATCTTAAGAGCTTGCCAACAGTATTTTGTTGGTTTACATATCAAAAATATAAAATCTCTGCAGTGATGTTGATGATGACGATGATTTTTGTCGTTGTTGTCGTCGTGGTTTTTTTTCTGCACTCACACATGCTTTCCTAGATTTTGTTTTTAACTGAATCGATCGTTGGCTCTGTGTGCAATAGGCACGTGCTACCAGCTCAAATCTATGTGCAGCTTGCCTGTAAAGAACATCTGGTGCTTTTTTGTGTTTCTTGTATGAAAACAATTAAGGTGGTTGAAATTGAAGATCACTAAAGAGTGTAGAGAGTATAGCGTCTAACAATAGATGCTTTGTATAAAATCGGAAGTATTTTTATACCTTTACACTCACTAAGAGTCACATATAACAAAAAGGGGAGGTTGAGGGTTGAAAATGTTATTTCGCTAGCAGGGAAAAGAATGATCCTTAGCCTGGAGTATAAATATTAAAGTGATCGTGTGTAATTACATCATTCGTCTAACGAATCTTTAACGAGAAACATAAAGATTTTGAAGAATTCGTAAAAATATTAAAAATACTTAAAGAATTTATTAGTGATAACTTATTAAATAATTATTAAGAAACAATTGAAAAAAAAAACCAAATATTGTTTAACTAAAAAAGAAGAGAGTAGTCAGTAAGAGTGTTTAAAAAAAAATCAGTGAATGAATATTATTTTGGATTAATCTTCTCTTTATAATGGATAAAATAAACTACAGCAAATGTCCTTTGAAGAAGAGACCCATATTAATGATGAGTAATGAAACAACAATGGATAGTGAATCATCTTTAGAACATGGTAAGTTTCTTAAATTGTTTAAAACAATTTCTAAACAGCTATCGTAAAGAAAAAGACTAGAATTAATTTTCTCCTAAATTTGTGCTCCAAATTTCTAGATGAAGGTCCCGTTGACTTAAGCAAGGCCTCCTCATGTAGCGCATCTCCCACATGGAATAGAATGGAACAAGATGATGCTTTGTCAGTGTCTACTTTAAATTTACAACAAAAATTTAATGGTCAGAACAAAGAAGATTTGGCTCGCCGCATTTGGGAGGAAACTAGAGAAATTGCTCGAGCATTTCCTGAGATTTTTACCCGCGAAGAAATTGCCCGGAGTTTGGCTCGCTTGGGTTACGGTGATTTTCCTTTGCCCGCAGAAGAGCATATCAATGAAAATTACCATACAGAGAGAGTACAAAATATAACACCGTCTCCTCCCTTACCACGCGCTGAGACATTTTATGGTGCTTCCATTAAGTCCGAACCTGTAGAACACCCTTATGAGGAAGAAAATGCTCCTATGAGAAATTTCAACAACAACTTAATGAAAAGTATAGCAGAGTATGAAGACTGCTTAAGGCCTCGAAATTTTTCGAGAGAAACTTCTCCGATGGTATTGCGGGACAGTGAGCCTTATTTACAACAGAAACCAAGCTATGAGCCGGAAGATTTGAGTTTACGTTCTAATAAAAAGGTCTTAGGAGAAAGCACTAATTTACATTATGTGGCAAAAGCTTTGCTGGGATTACAGAACTTCAAACCAGAAACAAGATATGGAGCTGATATGTCCGAAAATGTGAAGCCATTAAACAATAATGGCTTAAAGCTGAAGACCAGCAATGATTTGTATTACCAATGCCAGCAGTGCAACAAATGTTATTCCACATATGCTGGTTTGGTTAAACATCAACAAAGTCATGCTTTCGAAAGCACAGAGTACAAAATTATACGTAGTAATCCGGAAGGTGGAGCTACAACTCATGATTCGACGGAATTCACTACAGATCAAGCTGCTGCTTTAATACAGGCCTCAGCTTTAGCTTCTTCTCAGTCCATGCAGAAGCCTGTGGGGGTACCTCGTTATCACTGTAATGACTGTGGCAAGTCTTATTCCACTTTCTCGGGTCTTACGAAACACCAACAGTTCCATTGTCCTGCTGCTGAGGGGAATCAGGTGAAGAAAGTTTTCAGTTGCAAGAATTGTGACAAAACGTATGTTTCATTGGGCGCCTTAAAAATGCACATTCGTACTCACACTCTTCCCTGCAAATGCCCCATATGCGGTAAAGCTTTCTCCAGACCCTGGCTTCTGCAAGGTCACATACGCACTCATACAGGAGAAAAGCCCTTCAGCTGTCAACATTGTAATAGAGCTTTTGCTGATCGTTCTAACTTAAGAGCCCACATGCAAACCCACTCCGATGTTAAGAAATATTCCTGTCCCTCATGCACCAAATCCTTCTCGCGCATGTCATTATTGGGCAAACATTTGCAAAGTGGCTGCCAGTCCTCACCCATTTCTCAAACATCTAAATCTCCTCCTCCAGATGCAGTTAATGGTTTTAATCACCAACAATTACAGCAGCATTTACAAGGCTTGCAAAATAAATACTCTGGTCCTGCGTATGATGAAAATATGCATCCCTCACCGAGGCAACAAAATCAACCGAACATTTATTATGCTGGCAGTGTTGAAAGTAGTGAAAATGATACAGAAGATGATTATAGTATGCACAGCACTCAAACCCATATGCCAATGCAACAAATGAGTGACTATTAAGTTAATAGTTTTAGGTAGCAATAGCAAGTAAGTGTAAAATAATTGTAAATTTCTTTAACGAGGCACAAAATCCCAGTTAGTTTAGTTTTTAGGTTAGGGCTTGATATTAGAAGTTCAAAGGTCCTGTTAGGTTTGTCTTTCCGTTTCTCGTTTTAAAACCAAAAATTTTACAAAAACAACAGTCTAGTTCAAATAACCAAAGTTAGCTTAGCTTAAATAATTCCATACCAAAGTTGGCACAGCTTAAATTTCTCATTTAGTTTAGTTTATAAACCAAAAAATTCATACCAAAAATTAATTGAAACTTATTCTAGTTAGGGAAACCAAAGTTAGCTTAGCTTAGTTTATTTAAACGTAAGTATTTTCTAAATCAGTTTAAAACCAAAGTTAGCATAGCTTAGAACTTAGTAGCAGATTCGTTCAACGTGCCAAATGCTAATAGCATTTTTCAAATCTTATAGGGTTTTACTTCATTTTCATATCATTAATAATATCTTATTTATTCAAATTTATTTATTGCTATTTGTTTGAAAACTATAGCTATTTATTTTTTCAGTTCTTTTCTATAATTAATACATTACAGACAACTTAATTATTTTATCATACGTATTTTTTCATAATTTTCATTTAACTCACTTCAAAGTGTCTATTGACTGTCTAGTCACACCTTATTTATTCCACTTAATATTATACTCTAACATTAATATTAATAATATTTCTTAAATTTTTTTCTTCAATAACATATTGATTTTATTATTAATAATATTCTATTTCTTAAACTTAGTTTTACTTCAACTACTGGTTGATATTTATTTTTTTGTATAAACTCGTAATCACATTGTTATTTGTTATTTATTGCATTTTATTAATCAATCAATATTTTGTTATATTTGTTCTTATAAATATTTATTTTCGTATTAACTTAAAAACTTATACATATATTGTTAATTGTAGTTTTAGATTTATTTATTTATTCTATTTTTAAGAATCGAATATTTATTAAACATTTTCTATAACTCCTGTGTACAGTAGTGCCATTCGTCGTTTTAAGTGTCTTGTATAGAAAAAAACCCCAAGAGTGCTGTAAATTTGTTAATGCCTTTAATTATAAAAAATAAAATATGTTATAAAAATAAATTAATATAATATAATTTACTAATAAAATTTTGTATATCTTAAACTTAAACATTTTGTGGTTTCCTTTGTGTCTAATTATCAGACGTAAAATCGTGTATTCGTTAAAATTCAAATTTTTAAAGTATTGCTTATTTTCACCAATTCAAATTTTAAAGAGACTTAAACATATCTACTAAGTATACACGTGTCACGATTTTCGATAACAATATTAATAATATTAATATTAATAACAATATTATTAAAATTAATAGAACACGAGCGCAAAACTAGGCCGTTCAAAAACAAAATTTCTAAAATTGGTACAAAAAAATAAAAATTGTGGTTTTAAAAGTTTTGTATATGTTTATGACTTGATTACACTTTGAGGTAGAAGTTTAGGTATGTTCAATACATTTAGGATATCTATTGGGAAAGGTGTTTTGAGATCTTCTAAAATAAATTCAATAGGAGAAATGTAACCTACAACTCGGTAGTAATCTTCAGCATTTTGATTGGAACCTCGATTTGAACGTAAATAACTTTAACGTTTTCAAAAATCGCTTTAAATTGTTTTTCGGCATTTTTTCTTTTCTCTTTAAGGCACATGGTTGAAGTTTTGATAAGGCTTGGTCCTTTTTGAAGATCTATCAGGGGTGTCATGGAAACCGAAAACGTAAAACGAAAGAATTTTAAGAGTCGTTTTTCAATAAGATTTCTTTAATAAAAAAATATTATACAAATAATGCTCTATTAACCTTTATGTCAACAGCTACATACCCGGGTATGTTTTGCGTTTTAAAACCGCTTTATCATGAAAAGTAATCATCGGATCGACGTGAAATTTCATGATATCCTTAATAAAAGTGTTCTATACCATATTCCTACACCTGAGTGCAATTGGTCAAGTTGGGGCAAAGGGAAGGACAATTTTCAATTTGTACCCCTTCCGTCAACCTGGATATGTATAGACAAACGTATACAAATAAAATTGATTTTACATGCTTATTGCATAAAATTAGTAAGTAAAATTAATTTTCAGTTGTAAACAATTAAACATTTTTAACTAAAACTATTGCATTGCGACATATCAGTAGAATGAACTGCAAATACGGGTCTTTTGCATAATGTGCAGACCTTCATTGTTGGACGAGGTTTTTATTTAGCATCAAAATATATAACCATTATTGCTGCCGCTTTTCGGTTTGCTTACGTTACTCGCGTGTATTCCCGTTATCAAGAAGTATGAAGCGTCCTATTGCCTAGAAGTACACTTATCGCACCGCGATATAGCACAAGTCTTAAGTGTGAACGTTGCCAAAACGTGTTACGCCACACAGTAAGAGAAGACCAAAATACGAATCAAACTCTATTTTTGTTAGAGCTTTCCATATACAATGTTGTCGTGAAGGGTTTTTTATATCCTCACGCTCATATCATTATTTTCCTGTCTCAAGAATAATAAAGTCTCAAATTTCATCGGACATTATCAACCTGAATGTTTCCATAATAGAAACCCCTTGTGTACTTCTTACTGGTTCATAGTTTGCAGACTTTAGTATGTTGTAGGAACGGAACCTGACAGTTTGTGGTAGTGCAGCAAACAAAGTTATTCCATCTTTGCGTAAAGCTGTGTCCACTTTGACACCGTATATCAGAAAATTCGTCACTGTCTTCAGTTTCATCATCTATATTGTATTTTGGTAACTGGATTTTTTCCTCATCGGAGTAATTTGGAGATACACCAGCGTCGGTTCCGTCCACAACAGCTTCGGACACTAATTAATCTTTGAAGAATATGTTCTTGTTGTTTCTCATAATCAAGTGCACCTTTTTGCGTTAAAGTATATGAGAATGAGTTCATAACAAATCAAAGTTCCTGACTAATCTGTGAAAGCCTCCGATTCAATATAAGGCCTATTGCCATTATATTGGATTGCTAGTACTGTATTGAATTGAAAGCCGTTCTATTAATATTTTAAATAGCAACTCAATAATCGATAACAAATTTCATATAATTTCACATCAGACCGTCCTACGGTAGATAATACATGGTACAAAATGAGCTGATAATAATTAAAGTTAGCAACGTTTTTAATTTTAGCTAAATAATATTGTCATATTACATCTATGTACGTTATTTCTGCATAATATCATAAAAATCCTTTACAAGTTTACTAAAAAGTTGACAGGTATGTTTAATACGCGTAAGTTATGATCAATAAATCATGTCATCAATAGCGATATTTTCAAATTGACAATTGTTTTTGGGGTACGACTTTTTTAATATTTTTTTAAAGATGGTTCTATACAGTAACGATTTCTGAGACATCTTACATTACATTACATTACATTACCAACAGACTGGTCCTGGGAGTTGTGAAAATAGAACAGGTACAAAAAGAAACAACTCATGCCCAGTGAAAGGAGAACCAATCATGTAACTGGTTTGTGAAGAACAAAAAGATAGAAAAAGTAATGAATTAGAGTACAGTCTTCGCCGGTGGTGTGATACATTTTTTTTGGACTTTCTAAAATTTGGCTCTTGAATTTAATTCTAGGACTTTTTTTTTTGAAATAATACAACATCGTTTTGAAATTATACTACATTCTAGTAACTGTCACTAAACACGTCCATTGAGAATAGATTTGTGACTGGTCAAATGGTGTCAATTGACCCCCTCCAATGACAACCCCATGTAAAAGTGATAGGTCTTATTCATAGAAAGTGTTAAAACTAGAACCGGTCTCTACTACCAAATACCTATCACGGGACTACTTTGGTGCCAGTTCGCTTCTCTCTAGGGTTGTAATAGAAAATTATATACGCATAATTTACGCACCATATATGATAACTTATTTTCAGCAATATGTTATGCGACGCTTTTCTTTGAAATGTAGCTGTGATATTAATCCAAAAATCCTACCGGCTTAAAACAATAACTACCTAAAAACTTATCAGAATATGTAGTTTTCACTTAAATAAAGAAAACTTTTAAAATCGTATTTTTGGGTATTACTCTTGCAAAATTGTACTGATTTATTTCTTAAAACATTAAGTTAATAGATTTGTGATCAGGAAATGGCAAAAATTTACCACTGTATGTTTTTAACACTTGAATTTCTAGCAACCTTATAAATCCCTATTTGTTGATAAAAGTATTAAAAACAGTTGCTTGAATCGATATTACTGTATTACCACCCTTTAATAAGATTACATTGTTCATATTTGTAATAATCCTTTAAGCCAATATAACCCGTAATTGACCACTCGCCGTTGACTCATGTGGTTCAAACAATTAAAACTTGTCGACATTTTGTCGTCAGTAGTTTAGATTTCTGTTGTTGTTTTAGACTTTATTATTTTACCACAACTTAAAACTAGAATAAAATTTCAACCGCTACCGATTTGCAAATTTTACATCCACAAAACCAACAACAACAAGAACTGATTAACAAAAACTAAATCGAAAAACCCATGGCGTTTAGTTTACAAATATATTAACGTTTAAAACTAACAAAAGCAAAAACAAAAAAAAGTTTTAAAATAACGCAAAATACCACTAAAAATGGAAACAAAACTTAAATTAACTATCCAACAGTACCACTGAATAAATAAGTACAGCAACTAATACTTTACGAGACATACGATTACGAATGAGTATTCAACGTTTGTTTTGTAGCAGTAAATAAATTGCGTGGACGGTATTTATTATATTAATGTTGTGTTTTTACTTGCATTTATTATAACCACAGCGTTTAATAGCTGCAACAATATACAAAAAATAAGCAAAAGCAACAACAACACCATCAATATTGTGTATTTAAGGTGCGGCGTCATCAAGCAGCCGGTCTATAGTAAATTGTTAACTAAGAAAATACGATTTATACCTACTTACAGACAGACAGACTTACACACACAAATACACACAAACATACATTCACACACTGTATCTGTGGGTAAACTTAATTAAAGTGTGTACGTATCACCACACTTTAAGCCACCTTACTTGCGCGACTTAAACTTCCACTGCCCCCAACATCAACGTCATCATCATCATCCCCCACCGCTATTACCGTCATCGTCCGATTGCTTGTGAGTTTGTTTCACTAATAAACCATGTTCGTTGGTGATTCTATTTATTGCGGAAAGAAATCTTTGAAAATCTAAACAAACTTAATCAATGTCTTAAGAATTGTGGTTTTATTCTGGTATTAAACTTGTTTATTATTTATTTTAGTTTTTACTTTTATCGCGGAGTTGTAGCGTTTTTTCTTTGAATTCGTTTTCTTTTTACAATTATGTTTTAGTTAATTAAACGAGCAAAAAAAAAAAAGTGAACTAAACTGATTTAGAAAATAGCTAAAAACAATTTTAAGGATGGGTTGCAATTGGTTTATTGGAAATTTATTGGAACGATTAGGAAAGCTTTGAAATTTTTAGATCATTCTGAAAGAAAAGTAAAAGAATTAAATTTCAAAAGTGAGTATATACCGCTCATTTGCGCAAGACCGTTAACACTCGAAAGTATTAGTTTTAGAAAAAACGACTTTAATGGCCAATTTTACCAATTCTATTTAAATATCATTCATATTTAAATATAGTTTTTAATAAAATTCTATTTTTATTTGACATAAAGAACGAATTTTAAACAAAAATCCTAAATTTAAACACAAAATAATGGAAAAAAAGTTTATTCTTCTCTCAAGAGTTAAGTTCAC
Source organism: Pollenia angustigena (assembly GCA_930367215.1). Taxonomy (NCBI): domain Eukaryota; kingdom Metazoa; phylum Arthropoda; class Insecta; order Diptera; family Polleniidae; genus Pollenia; species Pollenia angustigena. The sequence continues at coordinate 176,585,712 of OV884057.1, read as the reverse complement.
AATATATGGACTAAAATCGACTTCATAAAACACCTGATTTAATATGCATTAGTGATCTTAAGTAAAAACTTGCAACTTTTGACTTATACGTTATTAGTTGTGGATTTAGGGCTGCTTACTCCCTAGGCACTCTTTAATATAGCCGAAGCCCGGCTATACAGAGAAGCTTTAGTTAGCGAAGCTGGTCCTTGTTATACCATAGAGGAGAAAATCCTTGCGCCCGGCCGAAGGCCGGCTGTTCAGAGAAGCTTTAGTTAGCGAAGCCGCAAGAGTGAAAAAGTCCTCTAATTAAAGTGAGCTAAGTCCCCAAAAAATAATTTAGGGGTTTAGTTCATTTTATTTTTTGGGGACTTCGTTCATATGTACTAACTCCCCAAAGAATAAAATGAACTATGTCCCCAAAAACGTGAACGAAGTCCCCAAATATCGTTGTTGTTTTTTCACATACAGTCGTTTGGGGACTCAGTTCATTTTGGGTTTGGGGAGTTAGTTCATTGGGGACTAAGTTCATACCGCCGAAATCAAATGACGTTTTAAGATCTCTAAAAATTGCAATTTTTCGAATTTTTTGTATGGAAATGTACATACAAATTAAAAAAAGTTTAAATTATATATGTATGTAATTTATAAATGTGACAGCGCATAGAGAAAGGGACCAGTAAGGTAAAGGGAACAGTGAAAACCAACTACACAAAACAAGAGGTAGGTACGACCTACTCGCGTTTTCAAGGTTGGCCAACACGTTCCTGACTTCATGAGATGTGTCGCTTTCAAATGAGGCCAATACCAACAGGCTCAGTGATGGTACACCAAAGATACACGTATTTAAATCTTTATCAATTTAAATCTTTAAAATGGCTCTCCTGAACAAAAGCCTTAGGTCCCTTTCTATTTTGCGCGTCACATATGTAAAAGAGTTGCGTAAGTGACTGACTCATTCATGATCGCCCACCCTAAAACGGTGACCCTAGAAACTTGAAATTTGGACTAGCGATTAGTCACTCCCCAAATCAATCCACAAAGACGGGATTTTTCGAAATTCGAATGTTTAGGGGGTAAAAACGGGAAAATTCGGTAACCTTATATCTCCAAAACTAAAAGAGATGCAAAATAAAGGTTAAACTTATCGTTGTACTTTAGAAAAGAAAAGGAAACAGGTGTCTGGTACTTTTTTTAAATTCGGCCCTATTAGGTAGTAATTGGGTAAAATCTGAATTTTAGTACTTTTTGCCATCTTTTGAACCAATAAACATAGAAAAAAAGTAAATACCACATTCGAAACTAATCAAAAAAAAGTACACAAATTTGGTACTTTTTCGAAATTCGAACTTTTAAGGGGTGAAAATCGTAACTATATTTGGTACTTTTTTTACAAAACATTTTTTAAATTTTTATTAACCTATAGTCGAAACATTATCGCTATATAAAGACCTTAAAATTAAATTTTTTGTTATGCGATTTTTGTATGTATTAGCAAAATAAAAAGTTGACACAGTTTTTTAAGAATATTATGATCAGATTCGATAACCATCTAAATCGACTTACTAATTAAGAAGTAAATTCAACAATTAAATTACTTAATAAGTATAATTTAATATACATTTCGTAAACTTGGCCAAATCAATTTTCGAATTTGAATTCCCGTTTTTAATATACTTTCAATCTAATTTTTAAAATTTTTGTTATAAAATTCTGTTTAATAGAGAAATGTTTGTAAAATATTTGTCACAAAATTCTTTTACTACACAGAAAGGAAAACAATCGGGATAAATCAAGTGTGTTATGATTAGTTTTAGTACGAGTCGTACTCAAAAATTCAAATACGAATAACACTAAAACGTACTCAAACCATTCCTAAATTTGATCAATCTCGGAATTTCTTAAAATAAGTATAAAATTCTTAAATCACGTAAAAAAAAGATTAAACTTTTCGTTGTGTTTAACCCTCCGGCTTAGGCATGTTTTGATTTTCTATACACATTGAAAAATAGTCTGGCCAGACTTATGTGTACCACAAAGGGTTAAAAAGTAAATTTGAACTCTTGCTTCTCATTTAGTTTATATTTTTGGTTAAATATGTACATGAGATTTTTAAAGAAAAACCCATATCGGGCATGATGTTGGTATTTTATTATTCTGTAAGGTGTAATACAAGTAAGCGAATCAATCATAATAATTTTTTTTCTAATTCGGGATAAAATGAACTTTATAATACTTTAATCAAGCGCATTTTGAGATTGATTCAATTTCAGTTTTCGGATTATTTCAAGTACGAAATCGGAATTGAATATGGATAATTTAAGTATTTTGCGATTGAAAATCCATACTTGAATCAATCTTTGTATACTTGATTCAAGAAAATCTGTACACCCAGAGAAAAAACATGTTTAAATATGGTCACCTCCAACCAAACTATTTTTAATTTTTAAACATATTTTGTTTAATATAACCATATTATTGTCGGCGATAATCATATTATGGCTAAATTAAGCTTCCATCAAGAAGCCCCAACCATATTATTGTTGCCTCCAAAAATTTTATGATCAATAATAAGTAAATTTATTTATTTATTTATTTTTTATAACTATATAAAAAGAAAATTATTATACAGTTGAATTGTAAGAGCTCTAGCATTTTAGGCCATCAGCTCGATAATAACTAAAATTTGTTAAACACTTACAAGAGCATGGTTAGTTTTTAACCATAGTATGTTGCTCTTGAAATAAAGGAAAATACTATTGTAAATTTAAAAACAAATAATTATCATATTTAACCATATCATTTTTAGAGGCAACCATAATATGGTTGTGGGTTCTTGATGGAGGACTAATTTAACCATAATATGGTTGTCGCTGACAATTTTATGGTTATATTAATCATAATATGTTTAAAATTTTAATCAGTATTGTGGTTATTTTGTTGAACTATTTATGGTTTTTAATCCAAATTTTAAGTATTTTTATAATCAGGCTTAAGTTCATCAAATTTAAGTTTCATTAAATTATTTTTATGAAGAAAGGAAAATACAATTTGGTTTAAGGATTGATGTTTGACTATTGACGTCAGCAGTCGTCGATGGGTGCGAGTGTAAGACGGCAAATTCCATCTGAGGAGATCGAGTGGTTGCGATCGAAACATGTCATGCTAACCTGCCGGCCGGGGTTCGAGCCCCAGCCACGTCAAGAATGAAAAATTATCAATAACAATTTTAACTAATTTTCGTGTTGTAAAATTCCTTTCTTCATAAAAATAATTAATTGAAAATTAAATTTGATGATTATAAAAATACTTAAAATTTGGATTAAAAACCATAAATAGTTCAACAAAATAACCACAATACTGATTATTGTTAAAGCTAAGGCACGAGCTCTATGTGTTCATTTGTCCTTCAAGTTGTGCTGAAAAAAAAGGTCAACAAAAAAGAACGACAAAAATGAAAAAACAAACAAAAAATGTACTTTCGACTTCAAGAAGAATTCTTGACAAAAGTACGAGAAAGCAGAAGTAAGGAAAAAAACACGTAAAATCAGTTAAAAATGGATAATTATTCAGAAAAGCAAATTTCGATCTACAAAGGTTAAAAAACAATTTGGTTTAAGGATTGATGTTTGACTATTGACGTCAGCAGTCGTCGATGGCTGCGAGTGTAAGACGGCAAATCCATCTGAGGAGATCGAGTGGTTGCGATCGAAACATGTCATGGTAACCTGCCGGCCGGGGTTCGAGCCCCAGCCACGTCAAGAATGAAAAATTATCAATAACAATTTTAACTAATTTTCGTGTTGTAAAATTCCTTTCTTCATAAAAATAATTTAATGAAAATTAAATTTGATGAACTTTAGCCTGATTATAAAAATACTTAAAATTTGGTTTAAAATTTTCTTTGAAAATAGTATGGTTGGAGGTTACCATATTTAAACATGTTTTTTCTCTACGTGTACTCACCAAGAAAATTCGTACTGCCGTTTCGGATTGATTTGAGTACGGATTGATTGATTTTTCTTTTGAGTGCACGAAAATCCTATAAAATCCTATTAAAAAGCGACTTTTAAATTCTCGTGTTTTACGTTTTCAATTTCCAGCACTTTTCCTGAATGATATTTACATTATTTTAGAACGTTAGCCGTTTAGTCACTTTCAGATTCTTACCCCCATATTCATAAAAAATATTTTTATTTTATTGGAGGTTTATTGAACGAATTTCCTATGAAAATGTGTTCAATAAACCTCTAATAAAATAAAAATATTTTTTATGAATATGGGGGTTAATCTTATTGGATACCAGATTTTAACAATAAATCTTGTACGGCTTGATGAAGACGTTCAATGTGTTATTATAATGCCTTTGACGGTATCGATTATATGCCAAGGATATAAATTAAAGTATTGCTACCTGAGTTGCTTCAGTAATACATTTTCTGAATTGTTGTTCCTAGAATAATTCCTAAATTTTGCAGAAGACTTTCGGTAATCCTCTTATTGATGCAGAAAAGTGATATAAATGATATAAAATGTATGGCCATATTGTTATCATTAGTGGTATATCAGCAAGTATATCTGTCTCTTCAATTATATATGCAACAAAAAGTTGTTTCATTGGTCTGAAAATGTCTGTAGAATTTTCATAATTCACAGAAAATATTAAAAAATTCAAGCTGTTTCCAAATGTGCGTGATTGCTAAATATCTTATTTTTTTAGCATTATTAAGTATTATTACACCAAAGTCGAAGCAAAACATAATTTAATAATCGGTCAGTAATAAATCACTCTTATTATATGAACTAGCTTTCTTTAAAAGATGTAAGCTATTGTTTAATCGGCCTGTTTGGCCTCATTTTAACATGCTTTGACTTAAGCTAATTCCTACAGTAATGTGTTAATTTTTGTGCAAACACGAGAACAGTTCAAAGGGTGCGATAAATCGGGATAACGCTCTCCATTAAAATCAACTTGCAAACCCTAATTCAGACAGACTCCTTAATAAAAATACATGCTTAAATTAATTTAATTGTTACTGCAAAAAAATATTCACTCAAGCTTAATTTAAAATTATTTTTAATCACTTTTAATAAATTACCTAACTAGAAAATTCCAAAAGTTATTTTAAGAAATCATTTAACTTCATTACTCATAAAATTCTATTTAGCCAACAAATGTTGGCAACTCTTGAGTTACATGTCATAGTTGGGTTCTTTAGATTTTCCAAATGTATTTTGATAGCTTTGTTTTAGCACGCGCTGTGCAATGAATTTTTTTTTTATTTTTAATTTTTTTGTTTGTTATTTCCACATTGGCTTTAAAGTATGAGTTAAAAGTTTGACAGTAGGCCTGACTTGTTAGACAGCCTTTATTTCTTAAAGGCTGTGGTAAAAAAAGTTACAATAAGACTTTTTGAAAAAAGACATAGAAACATAAATTGGTAGCGACACCCTCGAACAAGTCAGAAAAGTAGCCGAATTGTAGTTTGACATCATTCACACTCGTCTAGTTAATTATAACTTAACTAATGGGTCAAATGTCAAAATATATATAAATTTGGAAAATTGTGTTTGAATAAAATTTTGTTGCTGTTATGTGAGTTTTGTTGTTTGGGTTTTACCGCTAAAAATTACAAGTGTAGTGTGCTTAAGCTTTTTATGATAAATTGGTTATTAATTTTTGATGTTTCTTTTCTTGGATAAACAATACCCTACAGTGCATGAAGGAAGATTGAAATATTTTTGGAACAAAATGTTTTACATTGTTAAAGAAAATTTAATAAAGTGATTGATTAGACTAATTAAATGCTGGTAGTATAAAATGATTTTACTATAGGTTTACCCCTTTATGCAAAAAAAAAGTTAAAGTTCACATTAGTTATCAACACATTAAGCCCAGAAAATGTGAATGGTTTTTTTTGCATAAGGGGCTATAAATTTATTTTAATAAAATATTTATAATATAAATCGGTGTGTAAAATTGGTCAATTCCTGTGACTCTATGCGTTAAAAAAGTTGTCATCTGCCGGAGAAGTATAAATACTAAGGTCTTCCTGTAAAACTTGCTAACATTTTATGTGGGTCAACTACCAGCTGAACCAATCCCACGACGCTTCTAACACCAAGTAAAAGCAAAGCGTCTCTTCAAACGCACCCATATGTAGACGGACACAACACACAGATTGAAAGTTCAGCATAGAATTGACTAATATATAAAGGACAGCAACATTACACAGGGATATTGTGTTATAAACGAGGGAAAAAGTCAGTCCATTACCAATAAAGCTATATTTTTTAAAGCCAGGATTTTCTTATAAAGCTCAGTCACCACGTGATCCAAATTTTCCGTTAATGGTCTATTTTAACCCCTGGGTACTAATAGTTCTCGTAGTACCAGGCAAGACTACGCGGTCAAATTATGGATCTAAAGAGTAAAGTGCATCTAATAATACAAGTGCGAGACTGTACTTTAAGGCGTTAAGGGAAATCTTTTTATTCGCAGCACACCAAATGGTTGTTTTGTTAAACTAGCAATACGAGGAAGATTTTGTGGCAGATCCAATTTACGTTCTAAGTGACAATAAAGGAGGCATAACATCATTCGTTCATAGCACTAATTCAGCGATTCTGTCATAAAATGTCATACTTTGATCTATGGGCTTAGGTCTCTGTGGCATAAGTTTGTTTAATTTTAAATAAACATACACAAACGATTTTAAGACAGAGGAAATTTTCAGTTGGATTATTGCTAAAGACCCTGTAAGTTTTCTATGCAATTTGTATGCGTTTTTTTCACTAAGCTAATCCCGCGAAGCTTGTCGGTTGTCTGCAAGAGACCAGAGTCTCTGGCGGGAATTGAACCCGCAGCCCCCGCACTGATAGACTACCAGCTAGCCTTCCGGGTTACCTATTGGTTGGTAAACCCCTCTACTTAGATAAAGTATTCAATGCGAGAATAGTATTAATTTTAAAAGTGCCTTAATTAATTTTATTTAGTCAAAAAGCAAAGCAAAGCTTTAACTGCTTGGGCCACGGTGTCGACCGCTTTCGTACGTTTGTATTTTTAACGACGAACAGCTGATTTGCGCCGCACTAACAATTTTTAGCAAGACAAGTCGGTCGACAATGCAAGAGAACGATAACTTAATGGGCCGTTTACACTACAACGAAATCTAAAACTTACGAGATTTCAATCCAAATTTAGTTGATTTTGACTAGATTTAAAATACAAAACAAAATCAACTTCGTGACTACTTTTGACGAAATCTACTCAAAATCTAGTGGTATTGGGTGTATTTTATAGAGTGGCACAAGTTTAAATCAATAAAACGGGCTTTATTCGAAAGAAAATGTTAAGAAATTAATACTTAAATATGATTTCTGCCGTGTGGCCGCTGAAGCTGGCGCGTAGAAGGCGCAATCTGGAACACCAATTTTCAACAAATTTTCGCAGCATTTGCGGCCGTATTTCGCCGATAACTCTTCGAATGTTGATTTCCAGGTGTACAATTGCTTGTGGTTTATCGACGTAAACAAATGACTTAACATAACCCCAAAGAAAATAAATCAATGGGGTTACACCACACGATATTGGTGGCCAATTAATTGGGCCATTACGTGAATTATTGCGCCCCACTGAAGCGTACTTTTCACTATCATACAATTTATAATGGTTTTTTTTTTTTTAATTTCAAACAATAATTAGATTAGGGAAACGTTTTCGTTAAAATACTTAAGACTTGTGTCAAAGTAAAAAACAACCTTAAGAAATATTAGGCGACCACAAATGTCAAAATAAGTCCCTTGTGCTGTGCTTGTTGACAGAGGTATTTTCTTGGGATACTAAACGAAATTATTTCTTTTTACTACAACATTTTTTTTTTTAATTTTATCCCTTCAGGAGATTAATGGACTTATTCATAATAAATATTTCAGGTTAATAACAGGTTTATCAGCCATGTCACAGAGTACAATTCCGTTCGGAATGATTCCGTTCGGAATTGAAGAAAACATATTTGTTTATTGATAGAATGTGTATCTTGATAGTTTTTTGGCCTTTCAGATACAGAAAACTCCCATTCCCTGCATGGAAACAAAAATGGATTCATTCCGAAATTTTTTACGGTAATTTTCTGAAGCACCAAAATACGGAATGAATTCCGTTTCCGAACGGAATTGTACTCTGTGACATGGCTGTATATAACAGATTTCCATAGGAAATTCATTTAATAAGCCTCTTATAAATCAATAATATTGTTAATGAATGTGGGGGTAAGAGTTAATTGTCAAAATTATACTTGTACAATTACTGGAAAAAGAGGTACTAGTGCTAACAGGGTTTGAGTTTTAATATAAAAATACTAGTGCTTATGAGTACCAGTACTTGATGACGTACAAGCGCAACACTTGAAGAGTTCTAGAATTTTGGTGTAACAAAACTAAAATTCGGATACATATTTGTATTTTGCTACTGCTCTTAAAATTTGATTTCAAATCATTTATTTATGCCATTTTTATTATAAAAAAAAATGTTAAAATGCAAAATCCTAATTTTTTCTATACACATGAACTAGTAAAGAACTGGCTCTGAAGCAACCAATGTGGTGCAAATCTAAAAGTACCAATAGTACTAGTGATTTTTCAAGCACACTTAATGCTTATTTGGGCATTAAGATGTTATAGAAAAGTTTACAGTTGAGTAGTAGTACTAAATATTTTTGTACTAGTTAGGTACTAGTTCAATCCAAGGCAGGGTAGATTTTTTTAAAACAACACCACTTATAAAATTATATAGCTTTATAAATTGTTTTTCACAAAATTCTGCGGCGTAATTCTGGCAGTCGTGATCGAGCACTTTCTCAATTCGAAAGCAATTTTATTTCGTATTCTTTCAGTCGACACTACACAGAAAAAATTATTGCCGAATTATTTTCAAACAAACGCTTGTTTGAAAATTTTTTTGATTTCTACAAATTTTTTTACTGATTCAATCAATATTTTTGTTTGATTTTTATTTAACCAACAAAAATGTGGACAACTCTTCAAAAATTTAATAAGCTCGCTATTGGTTTGAAGTTTTCATAATTTTGTATGAAATATTTAACGCTCTTTAATGTTGTCGTCTTTTTGCATTTTTTTTTATTGATTGTAAGCTTTATGTGAAATATAAGAACTACAACAAAAAACACATGCAGTCTATTTTTGGACGCTTTAAAAAAGTACAGCAATAAGAAAAATTATAAAATAGCGTGACGAGGTTTGTAGTAAAAAAACAACAAAAACAATAGCAGGTAAAAAAACCGTTTCATTTTTTTTAACCAACAGAAAGAACACATTATAAGAAACAAAATACATTTTTGGTTGGTTTCAAAGTTGTTAAAAAAAAACAAAATCCCGTATTCAATTTTTTCAAATAGGTTGTTTAAATAAATCAAATACAAAAATAGAATGATGGCGGAAAACATATCGAGTCGGTCTGCCGCCGTTTTTGGTTACATTTCTTCTTTATTAGCAAAGGAAAGGATAAAGCAACAGTGAGTGATGAAGAAAAACACTGTGAGTATAAATATGACTTCGTTAAAAAAAAATGTGTCTCAAAGCCAGCCGGCCGCTCTGCTCTGCTTCATCTTCGCCAACAGTACTTGCTTGTGTGCGCGTCATTCCATGTGCCAAAACTTTTTTGTTTGATTCAGCAAAATTATTTGTTTGAAATTTATATGAATTTCAGTAAACTTTTTGTTTGATTCTGTAAAATTATTTGTTTAAAAAAATCGGCGTTTTTTTTCAATAAACAAAATGCAAATAAATTGTTTGAATATACAAATTTGTTTGTAGGACAACTTTTTTGTTTGAATTGGAAAAATGATTTTTTCTGTGTAAACCAATCGAAATGATATTGTGAAATTCAAATTAATGCTTTACAACACTGAAAAAATAGTTTTGATCGTCCAGTATTGACTAAAATTATTAGATATTAAATTGCTTTCGAATCGAGAAAGTACTCGATCACGGCTGCCAGAATCAGGACCCTGTTCTTTATTTTTTGTTTGCTGCTTTATTTATAGCATAAAGTTGAATTTTTTTGGTTTAATTACATGTTTTTCTTATTGTTGTTTTCAAACTAGCGTTTAATTTGTGAAATTGTTGATGTGGCAATACAGTTATTTGACAAAAACTAAATGGATAACATTAGAAAAGTGAAACCTGTCAACCGAAAAGTCGATAGTTTGTGGGGCGCTTATGATAACCCGCTTAAGTTCACAGAAAAAAATATTTTTCCAATTCAAACAAAAAATTTGTAGAATCAAACAATTTTTTGTCTGAAATCGGTCCTATAAAAAAATTCGCATATTCAAACAATTTATTTGCATTTCGTTTATTGAAAAAACACTGATTTTTTCAAACAAATAATTAACTGAATCAAACAAAAAGTTTACTGAAATTCATATACTAAATTTCAAAATCAAAAAAAAAAGTTTTTGCACAAGCAATGATGCGCACACAAGCAAGCACTGTATTAGAAGATGATGGCAGAGAGAGAGAGAGAGAGAGAGAGAGAGAGAGAGAGAGCAGAGCGGCCGGCTGGCTTTGAGACACATTTTTTGTTGAAATAATTTTTGAACGAAGTCTTTTTTTATACACACAATGTTTTTCGTCATCACTCACTGTTGCTGTATCCTTTCCTTTGATAATGAAGAAGAAATGTAACCAAAAAACGGCGACAGACCGACTCGATATGTTTTTCGTCATCATTATATTTTTGTATTTGATGTATTTAAGTAAACAGTTTGAAAAAATTGAATACGGGATTTTGTTTTGTTTTAACCAACTTTGAAACCAACAACAAATTTGTTTTGTTTCTTATAATGTTGTTGTTGTTTCTGTTGTTTAAAAAGAGTGAAACGTTTTTTTACCTGCTATTTTTTTGTTTTTTGTTTACTTCAAACCTCTTTATCTTTCTTATTATTGTACTTTTTTAAAGTGTCCAAAAATAGACTATATGTGTTTTTTGTTGTAGTTCTTATATTTCACATAAAGAAGTGTTGCTTACGATCAAATAAAAAAATGCAAAAAGACGACAGCATTAAAAAGTGTAAATATTTCATACAAAATTATGAAAACTTGAAAGCAATAACGCGTGTATTATATTTTTGAATGGTTGTCAACATTTTTGTTGGTTTAAATAAAAATCAAACAAAAATTTTAATTGAATCAGTAAAAAAATTTGTAGAAATTGAAAAAATTTTCAAACAAGCGTTTGTTTGAAAATAATTCGGCAATAATTTTTTCTGTGTTGTTGGTCGACATCGTGGGCCAGGCTTAGTTAATTTAGATTTCTTATTTCCAAAAGAGCAAGAAGCTAAGTTCTCGTTCGACAACAAACCACACTCAGAGGAAAAAAGATTTTTCAATATGGTCACCTCCAACAAAACTATTTTTACAAAAAATTTTTACACATATTATGAATAAATTAACCATATTATTGTCACCGTCAACCATATTATTGTCAAATTAGTCCTCCATCAAGAAGCAACAATCATATTATGGTTGCCACCGAAAATGTTATGGTTAATTTTACACTTGCTTACTTTTATTATTAAAAAACAAATTATTGTCATATTTTATCATAATATGATGGTAGCTTTGTGCTGTAGGACTAATTAAACAATATAATGGTTGCCGGTTATAATAATATGGTTAAATTAATCGTAATATGTTTCTACATTTTCGTTTAAAATAATGTTTTTGCCGATATTAAAAAATTTTTTCTCTGCGTGCATCATTTAAGACATTTGTTTACACTTAGAAAGTATAAGTGTTTGAGGTTTTTCTGGACTGTCGTCTTCTTTTTTCCCTTTTCAAACCAAATAGTTGTCCATGAAAACTTGCTAAGTGTCAAAAATTAAACAAATTTTTATTTTAATTTTTTGAAACTTTTACTGGAAAATGCGTTTTAAATCCAAAAATTGTTTTTCAAATATACAATAAAAATGTCTAATTTAGTATTGAAATTTGTCTAAAAGCCTTTAATGAAATTAAAAACTGCTCTGTCACCAGCACCCTTTTTCTTTGTCTTTTCAATTGTAGTGTATAATACAGTCAGTGTTTTTTTCTGTAAATTCATTTTCAATAGGTTGAATGAACTTGACTTTTTATATTCTTTGCAGTTTTAATTTGTTTTACATTCTTTTGTATTAGTTCGAGTCGAGTTCTGTACAAATATTATTTTTTGTAGGTTTTTTCTTTTGTATATAGTTTTTTTTAGGTTAATTGGCATTTTTTGGCAGGTTTTTTTTTTTGTTTTGTAATGTTTCTATATTTCTTTTATGTGGAATTGACCCACTACATAATACCACGCCTTGTTATTGTTCTCCTCCATCAACAAAAATAAAAACTCAAAACAAAAAAATCGGAATAAGTAAAGCAAAGTCTACATAGAAAAGTTAATCATTTTATGTCGGTGACCATTTCAAATCAGTTGTAGTGTCTAAATTTAGTTTTCAAATGTTTTTGGTATTTAGATATTATTTTGCTTAAAAATAAAAACATTTTTCTACCTTAATCATTCTGTAACTACAAAACAAAACAAAAAAGCTTTAAAATAATTTTTTGTTGCACGCATATTGTTTAGTTAATGCAGCTGTAAGTTATTGTACTACTTGTTTTTTGTTTTTAATTTTATTGTTGTAAGTGTATGTCCATGTTTCTAATCGTGTTGCTGTTAGTATTGTTGTTGTTGTTTGGTTTGTATGTTCATTTAGTTAGCTCGCGCGTAAATTGCTATTTAATTATAGAGTGGCGTTGAAAACACCATTTACTTTTCTGATTATTTTTACAATATTTTTGTTGTGTTTTGCTTTTTGTACTTATCAGAAAATTAACTTTTATTTATTTTTCTAATACATGTAAATAATTAATTGAAATTAATTTTAGTTTGGTTTTATTATTTATTTTTTTTTTCTAAAGTAAGAACATTTTTTTGGGTTTGGGTCTTAAGTCTTTTGTTAACAAGTAGTAAAGTTAGTTATTTTTAAGGTTTGTATGTTAAGAGTTTTTGTTGTAGCACTAGTTTTACTAGTAAAAAAACAGGCATTTTATACACTAGATACGAGTATTTAAAAATGAAAGTGTTTTTAACTTGGCACAAAACAAAAATAGAATTTTTAAATGTGGGGTTTTGTTATTCCAAAAAAATTTTATTTTACTATCGATTTCCTCTTAGAATTACAGCACTGATGAGGTTTTTTTTACTAAAAGAAATACTGTTTTTATTTTTTTAGGATTTCAAATAAATATCGAAAAACATTAAATGGTAGGCTGACTTCAATATTATTAATTGCAATTGTCCTTTCATTGTTAAAGTTGATCATTATGTAATTTAAAAATCTGCCGACAGCAGATTATCTTTTATCATAAAACATTTTATTATTTTCGAACTAAATATGACTATCTTTAAAAAAACGCTATGGCTTCGCGGGTCTAGATTTCTTGTACAATGTGTGTCACCTGGCATTTACACGTGAAAGTGAATTTCTTGAAAGTCACAATACCCCAGGCGCGGATACAGGGGGGGGGGGGAAATAGGGAAATTTCCCCCCCGTAGATTATAAAAATATGTTTTGTTAATTTCGATAATACAAGAATTCCCAATAATAATATTTTTTTTAATGTAAAAAATTTTTGGAAATCCCAGCAAAGTTTTTTTGTGTTTTTTATGGAATCTCTAACGACATTTTCAATAAGTATTTTTTTTATTTTTTTTATTGAATCTCTAACGATTTTCAATAAGTATCCATATCTTAATCCTTATAGTTATTTATTAGATATTTCCAAAGAAACATCTAGTTTGCCGAATTCAAATACTTATTATTCTACATTCAATCCCAGCAGGTGCCAAAGACTAAACGTTTGACTTGATAATGCGTGCGATTGAATTATTAAAAAGCCTTAGTATTTGCAGTATTTATGTATATATTTATGTGTTATATGAATCAAAATTCTATTCGATAACTTTTGACGAAAGCACGGATTTGTCGGGGAAAAGCCAGATTCACTTATCTTTAAGATATTTCAACATACAACAAAAAGTTTTTAGGGAAGAATTTATTGGCTTTGTTGTTAACGCATTTGAAGAGGCTTCAAAAGATATTGATGACGTTGATGTGTCCATTGATGCGAAGGCATAATCATCAATACTTCTTAAAGCTTTGCCATTTTTTGGTCTTGACTTTAAAAATTGTGTAGGAGATGAAACAGCTGGGTGTCCTCTGATGTCAGCAGAAATTGGAGCTGTTCAAAATTTCTAGAAAAGCGACAAATGCGAAACAAACGCCTTGCTATTCCCATAAATTTAACACCTCAGTTTCTAAAAGCAATAAAGTGCCATTAATACAAAAAGTTGTATCATTTGTGAAAGAAACGACAAACTTTTTTAAATATAATTATCATAAGCGAAAAACAGCTTTAGCAAAGTATTTAGGAGCCAAACTCTCTTCATTATGCGTCTTTGCAACAAGTGTACATCATATAGTAGAAGCTTTGGAAACAATATCTTAGTGGAAAGGTAGTATCTCTACCTTTATATTAAGGAACTCAATTAGTACTTTTAAATTTATTTGCGGAATATACATATTAAGTACGATACTTATTGTAACATGGCCACTTAGTATCATTTTACAAAAGCAAGATATATTTCTTCAAAAAGGATCAACTCTTATCAAAATTTTAATCATGAGCCTTGAAGAAAAAATAAATAAAGCCGAAGAACAATTTAAAGCGATTTTTGAAAAAGTTAAAGTTATTTGCGTTCAAATCGAGTTTCCTATCGAAAAGAAATTCGAAGCATAGCTGCATTTTTAAATTTTTTTATGAATTTTTAAAAACAAAAATTCCGAAATTTTAATAAAAAAATTATTTTTTTTTCCAGAAAAAAAAAAATTATGTTTCTAAAACGACTGCGCATATAAGAAAAACGTTTTACCTTTCTTAAAGTAAATTTTATTGCGGAATTTCGGTTTTTTTAGTTTTTCAATAATCTAAAGCGTTTTTGAGTTACGCGAATATATGTTGTGCAACCTCCTTAATTTTCGAAATAACGGCATATCTCGAAAACCAAAGACAACATAAAGAAAAAAGTTTTAACTTTCTTAAAGTAAATTTTATTGCGGAATTTCGGTTTTTTTTAGTTTTTCAATAAACTAAAGCGTTTTTGAGTTACGCGAATATGTGTTGTGCAACCTCCTTAATTTTCGAAATAACGGTATATCTCACCAAAGCTAACCTAAAAAAACGGCTAGCACCACTGGATTCAGCGACCCCGAATTAGGTTAGAAATCTTTCATCGTATTATACTTAAATATTAAACAGCAAATACTTTAATCTATCTATACAATATATAATTTCTTAGTATGTCAGGATGTTTGCATGTATGTCCTATTCTTTCCACAACTTTCTGAAGCTGAAATTTGGCACACTTGAAGTACTTTCTCTGCGGAAGATCGTAACGAAGCCATATTTTCGGCTTTTCAACTAGTATAACTATAAAGATCTGATAGAAAATATGTTTTTTTTTATAATATGGGGAACTTTGGGCCCCACCCGGCACGGCTAGGCACCGTCGGATTCACCTGATTTCTTACACCAAACTTCATATTTAAATCCCATACAAGATGCACCAGTCTATTATATATGATATATATTTTAGCCCCCATATTCATAAATGATTATAAAATTTAATACACGTTTATTAAGTTTAAAATATTTTTATGAATACAGGCATACATACATAAAATAAGCATGTATAACAAAAATGTTAAGTTATTTTGGGTTAAGTGAAATAAATTTTAAGTTTAAAGTGCGAGCTGATTTACATAATGGAAAAATATCTTGTGCAACTTTAAAAGCTCGTTCCGCGCATATATTAGTACGCTGCTGAAAATTATCACTGTTTCAAATATCCGCCAAAAAACTCATCTATAACAACGTCTATCATTTGCCATTAAAATTTAGTTTATTAAAAAAAACCGCGAAATAGAGTCGCGATTTGTTTTGCGCCCTTCTTCCGTACAAATGGTTAGATCTTGTTATATTCATGAAATTATTAGAAAATACTTAAAATTTTGTAATTAAATGTTAATTTTGTATAGTAAGGAGAAAAATTTAATTTCAAAACTTTATCGCGTTTGGTGCGGAAACTTTCTTCACGATCGCGAAAAAGTAATACATCATTTATTAATATTTTTTCACGGTCTATGCGGCTATGCGATGAAGAATTTGATATTCCCAAAAAATGCAAAAAGGACTTACCCTAATACACAAATTGTTTTTAATAAACTTTTAAAAACAAATTTTTTATTTTTTTGTATCATACAAAATTTCCCCCCCCTAAGGCTCAAGCTGGATCCGCGCCTGCAAAACACTCACACTTTTTCACAAACACACATACATAATTTTAGTAATTTCAGCCAATCATCTGTTTCTTCGATTTTTCGTTGATAAAACGTATACTCTACTTGCAAGAAAGTACTTTCACGTGTAAATCCCAGGTTATGCGCAGGAAAAATTTCCTATTCGTAGGGATGCTCTGCTTAAAAAAATGGCCGCAGACTTTTCAAATCAATAAAATGTTGGGACTTTTGAGTAATGTGGGAAAACTGTATACATTTGCCAACCTTTTTCGATTAAATTAACTAATAAAATTGGTAATTTGGCACTATTACAAACTGTAAACGTCCTTTGGTCCTCACTTGCCGTCATTTCAGCTTTTATTTTAACGTAAATTTTTAAAAATCTCCTTAACAAGAATACATTACTTTTGAGCTTAATTTTCCAGGGCAAGAAATAGATAATTTGGGAAAGTTGGCTATTGAAAAGTTTTCGAGTAAAGTCACCAAAATGAAATATTCTAAAGAAAATTTTGATTTATCACTGCCACATGACAATACAGACATCGAAAAGATTTTTTCTATCATCACTGATGTTTGCACTAATGAAAGAAATAAGCTAAGTTACAAAATGTTATCCTCCATTTGCATTGTCCGCTCTTTTTTTACAAGACCAATGTAAAAATTGTTATATCTTCTTTTTTAGACAATCTTTTGATTTATACGGCAATAAATCATACATGAACCCTTTTTCAATCGCTCAAGTGACAAGTCAGATTTTAGTCATCAAAAGTGATCTGAGAAGAAGAGATTTTGAACATATTTTGTTTAATTTAACCATATTTTTGTCACCGACAATCATATTATGGTTAAAATAGTCCTCCATCAAGAACCCACAACCATATTATGGTTGCATCTTCACATGTAATGGTTAATAATAACTCAAATATGTTTAACACTTATAATAGCATGGTTGGTTTTCAAACATAGCATGTTGCTCTTGGAAAAGCGGAAAATACTATTGTTAATTTTGAAACAAGTTATAGTCATATTTAATCATAACATGATTAGAGGCAACCATAATATTTTTGTGGCCTCTTGATGGATTACCAACTTAACAGTAATATGTTTGTCAGTGAAAATAACATGGTTAAATTTGGCATAATATGTTTAAAATTTTCTTAAAAAATAATTTTATTGGAGGTGACCATATTTAAACATGTTTTTTCTTTGCGTATATGTTGTAATGATTTATTAATTATTTTTGCGTGATTTGATAGTTTAGGACCCTATGGGATTTTGTCCTTATGACCCAGTGTATATTTATACAGCTGTAGGGCACAAGCTTGAGTGTAGGCGTTCAAATGAACTGCCAGAATGTTTTCGAGAATTTGAAATTAAAACCAAGGCTGTCTTTATTTACAAATTATACTTGCTTATATACTAAAATTCAAGTATTGATCAGCATAATTTTTTTATTTCCCGGATTCCTGCAAAAAACTCCCGGGAAATGGGGAAATAAAAACCCTAGTTCTATTCGATACTACGAAGAATTAACATCTAGATTTTTGTAAAGGGGCCTTTGGAAATAAGGAAGTGATGTGTAAATTCATACCCAGAAGACGTAGATATTAAACTTGGAAGATCTTGATATGATGATATTGGCGTGATGCAATTTTCTGTTTGTTCTTATTATGTTATTACATTTTGCAGTTGAAATGAAACAAATCTTAAATAAGTATGAAAGTAAAGTCGGTTATTTGGGACATATAGTCAATCATGGATGTACCAAATCAAATTTATGTTATGAGATTAATATTCGTATAACTATTCATTGTGCTGAATATTATCTAGATATCAACATCTTTGTGAGATTTGTTCGTTTAAAGCGATTTCAGAGAGGTGGTTTATATGGTTCAGTGGCAACTGAAAGAATTAAAAATAAATGTGCCAGCATGTATGCCTGCCGCACGGACGGACATTGTTAGATTGATCTAAAATGTGACTCTGAGTCGATTGTTAGATACAAATAATAAAAGTGCTTCTAGGATCAATATTTTAAGGTCTCAGTTACATCACTATGCATAATACCCTCTTCACTATTGTCGTATTGCTGCATTACTTGGGTCAAAAGCTGGTAAAAAATTTAAGTCTATTTAAGCATATTCTCTTTGAAGACCAGAAAAAAGTTTATACACAAATTGAAAAAAATCAATATCTATAAGAAAGCCTTAACACTTTGAAATGTTTTATGAAAAAATATTTGATTTGCAATCAGAATTAAAATATTTGACCAAAGTTCATAAATTACCTGTAAAATATTTGTTCCATATAAATATTTGTTTTATTCAAAACTAAAACTGTCTAACAGAAATATCAGAATGTGACCTTTTTCCTTCTTTTGTTATTTATCTTTCACCAAATATTTGACCAACCTATATTTTTATAGGTTGCTGCTGTTTACAAGTAACGTTTTTCTTTCGAACTTATTTAGACCAAAGTAATAGCAGCTAGTTAGCCAAGTAGTGAATTTAAAACTTAGCTAAAAGTGGTTTTAGTATCATTCTAATTGACTTGAAAAATCAAAACAACATTACAAAATCAAGTTTATATTAACCAGCATGCATGATAAGTGAAAAAGAAATAACTAGCAAAACTTACAGTCTGGGTTTTGAAAAGAGGTAGAAAAAAAACTAAACAACACGATGATTCATCATTGTTTACATTTTGCTTAAACAGCCGGTATTACAGCAGCAATAGCAATAAAAATATTATTTTGTTGTTGCTTTTTTGAAAATCAGAGGAAAAAAACCACATGTTGCCAGCATTCATATACTGTGAAAAACACTAGACACTTTTTACGCTAAATGCTGATTGTCATTTGGCGCGCGCAATCATACACACAGCTGTGCAATATAGACTTGTATATTTTTGTATTTCTGTTAGTTGGTTTGGATTTTGTTTTGAATTTTGTTTTTGCCATGCAATAATCAACTAGATGTAGCATGAAAATATCAGCAGTATAACACCAACAACAAAACAATGTTGTTGATATTAACTGTAATAGTAATAGAAGAAAAAAGTTTTAAAGTAATAAAAGCCGCAAAAAGTAAAAGCGATTTTATTTATATTTTGACTACAATTTTAAAAAGGAGTACTGACGGCAGAGTTGTAATTTATAGAATCTTCAAAAAAAAAGTCTCAACAATTTTGGCAGTGTTCTCCGAAAGCGTGTTGAATAACAAAAATTGGAACAATTTATTTTATAAAAATTGTAAATTAGGCTTAAAGCTTTGTTCACAATCAGAGCAACAATTTCGTTTTTTCTTCTATCTTATTTCTTCCCAAAGTATTCCATAGATTTTTCTTTTTTAAGCAAAAATGCAACCAACTTTTTTTTACAAAGTTGAGTCAACGGCTGTAGGAAATATCGCCCAAAGAAAAATGGCCAAAAAAAAAAAAAATGAAAAATCACCTAAAAAAATTCCATGTAAAATTGGGCCTTAATTCATATGAAAAGTGACCCAAAATTTTTGGGCTTTTTTTCGTTATTATTGGGTGATTTTTCGTTTTTTAAATAACGAAAAATCACCCAAAAATATTATATGAAAAATAGCCCATTTTTTCGGGCCATCTTTATTTAATATAATTGTAATTTATTTAAAAATAAGTTTGTTGTTTTTTCTCTGGGTGTTTATATTAAATATATAACGAAAACACTTTTTGGCGCAAGGATTTTCTCCTCAAGGATATAATATATACCGGCTGCGCTAACTAAAGCTTCTCTGCAAAGCCGGCCTTCGGCCGGGCGCATGGATTTTCTCCTCTATGGTATAACAAACACCGGCTTCGCTAACCAAAGCTTCTTGTATAGCCGGCCTTCGGCCGGGCGCAAGGATTTTCTCCTCTATGGTATAACAAACACCGGCTTCGCTAACTAAAGCTTCTCTGTATAGCCGGCCTTCGGCCGGGCGCAAGGATTTCCCCTCTATGGTATAACAAACACCGGCTTCGCTAACTAAAGCTTATCTGCGTATATGGCCTTCGTTCGAAAACAAGGCAGATTTTAGAAGCTTTACTTAGCGAAACCGGTACTTGTTCTAACATAGAGGAGAAAATCCTTGCGCCCGGCCGAAGGCCGGCTATACAGAGAAGTATAGTTAGCGAAGCCGGTGTTTGCTATACCATAGAGGAGAAAATCCTTGCGCCCGGCCGAAGGCCGGCTATGCAAAGAAGCTTAGCGAAGTTTGCGCAGCCGGTATTACTGTCCTTACTGCCGAGCAGCTGTTGAAGATAGAATGCAATTTTTTACATAAAACTTACACTTGTATGGAACTAAATTTATATGAATAATAACCACTTTTTTGCAAATTGGGTAATTTTTAATTTTTTTTCGGAAAAATTCGTTTTTGCTTTTTGGGTCATTTTTCATTTGGGCCCTTTTTCGTTTTTGTTGGGCAAAATTTCTTATATAACTTTTTGGGTCATTTTTCATGTTCTTTTGGGCGATTCTTCATTTGGGCGATTTTTCATTTTTTTTTTTTTTTGCCATTTTTCTTTTGGCGATATTTCCTACAGCCTGAGTCAACTTCTACTTCAGCAACAATTTGTATTAAATTGTTTATGACGTTTATAATAATTATATCCACACCACTATAGTGGAGAGGGTATTATGCATTTGTGCTGATATGTGCAACACCTTAAAATATTGGTCCACCTTCCTACCTACCGATCGACTCAGAATTACTTTTTGAGTCGAACTAATGATGTCCGTCCGGCTGGCTGGCTGTCCATGTAACCTTTTGCGCAAGGTACAGGTCGCAATTTTTGAGATAATTTGATAAAATTTGGGACATAGACTCTTATTGGCACAAGCCTGTTGAAAATATGCCGAACCGTAGAACCACGAGGGAAGATAAGGGGAAATTTCTTCCTCTCAGAAACTATCAAACCGATTTTAATGAAATTTAAAACATAGATAGAACCATATCGATATGAACACAAAATTTATGCATTTTTTTAAAAATAGGACCACGAGGGGAAATAGGGGAAATTTCTGCCTCTCAAACCGATATTAATGAAATTTAAAACATAGATAGAACCATATCTGTATGGACACATAAGCATGATGTGTTTTTAAATACTGTGGTGCTGGGTATCATATGGTTGGGCTTGACCGACTATACTTTCTTACATGTTTTGTGGTTACACATTTTAAGACTTACTTTGCTACAAGATTTAAAAGCGATTAATAATGATTTATTTAAAAAAAAATTTAAAATTTTATTTAGTTTTGGATGAAAATTTTAAAAAAATGTTTAAAAAAAATAATAATAAATACCTAATATTGTTCTGGGCAAAATTTGCCAAAGGTTTGTTTATTTCAAATGTTTGTGGTCGCGAAAAAAATTGTTGCTCTATAATGAACACCAGTGAAAATGGTGCAGCCTATTGTGAACGAAGCCTGGGTTCATCCACTTAATTTTTATTAAATTATTTTAATTAAGACAGGAATTTACTAAATCTAAACTACATACATATCTATATTCAAACGAAGAATTATTTCCTTTAAATCTCTTTTTTTTTACAACATTCAACAAAACTCGACTCATTGTATTGGTACTGAATGTTATTGCATGATTTACATAGAAAAAAAATCTAAATATTATCATATGGGCAATTAATTTTTTTCCGATAGCAAATGATTTAAAGTCTTATTGTAAAAAAACTCAATGAAATCCTACAACAATCTTAAAATTTCTTTGGAAAAACAAACTCGAAAATGTTTTGCAAAAAATATAAAAATTTATCATATAAAACGCCAAATTTTAAACAAACTCATCAATTCCCTTTGGCTGGTGTTTTATTAGTTGTATAAATAAAATTTTGCATACTTTTTCTGTATAATTTTTACAAGCCTTTGCGAAATCGCTAAAAGCGGCAGCCAGTCGACATGACTTGACCCAAATTTTGTACATTAAGGGATATTTTTTTTTTAAATATATTTTTGGTTTTGCATACTTTGTTGTTGTAAAATTCAATATGAAAATTTATATATACAAGTGTTGTTATTTTCTTAAAAGTGTAGTTGTTGTTTTGAAATTGTTGTTGATGGTGTTTGGTAAAAATTATTTAAAAAGTTTAATGTTAAATGTAAGATTTTTTTTGTTGGCATTTTAGTGTTTTTTTTTTTGTCTGGTGGTTTTGTGTATGTTGAGTATAGTTGTTGATTGTTGCGGCTTCCAACTTGTGGCAAATCACTAAATTTATATGTTTTCTGATTTAAAATATTTATTGTCAGATTTGCATTTAACTGCTTAAACAGAAAAAAAACATATTAACACTTGGGTGAAATGCAGCGATGTGCAAGGTTAAAAAGGTAACAAGAGAATTTTAAGATATATGTAGTAAGGGCTTTCTTAAAAGAACGAAAATACCTTAATAGTCTGAAGGATTTTTTGATTTATTGCAAATACGTAGTTTTCTTATTTTGATTTACATATAAATTTTAATTAAAAAATTATTTGTCAAAGTTATTTACGGGAATACAAAATTTATTATTAAGATTTTTGTATGACGTGCTAAATTCCCAATTTTTTATATTTGATAAATACACTGAAATTTATTGTCGAGGGAAAGCTAGCTTCTATGCGCATTTCACTGGTTGCTTAGGCCAGATCATCAGGAAACCTTTTCCAAAAATTTTAGAAAAGCTAAAAATATTATACAAATAAAACCCGAAAGCGAATGAGAATTTCAAACACTCAAAGTCTTACTTGTAACAATATCAAAGCTTAAACAAAACACCAAACAATAAACAGTGAGTTTATCTTTTCCTTTTTTTATTTGATTTGTTAAAAGTTTATTTCGCTTGTAATTTTCATAATTTATGTAATTTACAACAAAATAACGTAAGACTTAAGCATCAAACTCGAAAATATTCTTATTATCACAATATAAACCAAAGACTTAAGAAACGAGCTCGATTTTTGTGGCCGATGTTCTCTGAGAGACGAAGGCTTTAAAAGACTTAGAACACGAACTAAGTATAGAATATTAATGATTTTTGTATTAAAGACTTAAGACACAAGCTCGTATATTCATTCGGGTAATTAGAGACTTCAGAAACATACTTTTTTCTACTCTTAGTACCAAAGACTAAAGAACGAGCTCGATTTTTGTGGCCGATGTTCTCTGAGAGACGAAGTCTTTAAAAGACTTAGAACACGAACTAAGTATAGCATATTAATGATTTTTGTATTAAAGACTTAAGACAGAACTCGTATATTCATTCGGGTAATTAGAGACTTCAGAAACATACTTTTTTCTACTCTTAGTACTCGTTAAAAGACTTAAGACGAGAATGTAATTTTACAATCTTTTAAAATTTTAAAGATTTAAGGCACACGCATAATGTTGTTAATTATACACTCAAAATATTATGTAGTTAAATTCAAACGAAAATTCATTTTAAATAACTTAAATATCTTTTAAAAAACGGAGAATTTATATTTCATTTAAAACAAATTATTTTTACATTCATTTTAAATTTTTTTAACAAGGTAACGTTATAATGTGCAAAATTCCCATTTCATACTATTGACAATTTTTTATTTATTAAACAGCATATTCGCTAAAATGAATGTTGCCCAGTCATATTAGGAGTTTCACCTCGGAATGAAAGTTAATAAGCTGAAAATTGGTATACGCATTTGTTTTGTCGTTCTAAATATTGTCTCAAAAGTCACAAATGCTATCGTATCCGCGTTTTAAGATAATCAAGGTCAAAGGTCATAAAAATCGGGTTTTCGCGAATATCTCGCTTCTTACTGCTTAAATGAGATTTGCACCTATTTGAAAGTTGTAGAGTATTAAATTCTCTACAACTTTTGTAATAACTTTTTTTTGTACAATCAACCGTTTTTGGGGTAGAGCGCAAAGAGTGCGCAGTGGTCAGTCATATACAAAGTCAGGCATCATCAAATTAACTAAACTAAATAAACCTGTACAATTGTCAACACTTCCGCCAACAAGTGCAGCAGCTCATCAACATATAAATCGTGTCTACAACCAGATTCAAACGTGGTTAGGGAAAAACTTAGAACCCCAAGAATGGGACTGGATGCTTGAAAATGAAATCCTGGAGCCCATAAGAACGTTATTTCCTTCAGCGCCAGCCGAACTACTAAACATAATATTTTACAATTGCAAAAATGGTTATGGTTCCCGCTGCGGATGCAGAAAATCAGGGCTGCTATGTACTTTAGCTTGTGGCCAGTTCAATGGACAAGCTTGCCTCATCGCTCCATTATATCCAAGCATTTACGATGAAGAAAGCACATACGATCCTGAAATTCTATAAGGTTTGGAGATGAATATGACCGATAATGAGGATGATGATGACAATGAATTGAACATTTTTGAGCAACAAGAAGAAGAAGAAGAAAAAGACGACGAACAAGAAGAAGATAATACATAAAAAACAAGGATCAATTTATGTTGAAAAAAAGTATATGTGTGTAGAAACAATTAACACAACTATATTTAACTAGTTGAAATAAAATATATTCCCTTACTGTAATTTTAATTCAAAATATAATTAAAATATGGGCATTTCCTGGGGTCACTAACGTACGTTCGTACGCTTTTGATGTACAAATAATATAGAAAACAAAACTTTTTCTAGCATTTTTTTTTTCGATTCGATAGCATTTGGGTAGCTCTATGTTAAGTACAAAATATCGATTTCATCGAGTTTAAGTTTTCATAATAAGAGTTATAAACGTGTGGTCACGAACGCACGCAAAATAGAAGTCAACTTCGGCTGACAGTAGCGAAATGTAAAAATCTGCGTAATGAAACGGAATTTTCAAACGTGAATAATTTATTTTAAAAGTGTATTAATGTAGGTCTCCATCCAGTATTTACAAAATAAAATATCTCTCTTGGTTTTTATTTAATTGGCTTATGTACCGGTCGCGAACCTGAGGACCGCAAACGTACGATTTTTCCATATGTTTTTTTTTTTTATTATTATCACCATGCATTTTACCATTAATATCTTTCAATTTCCTTAACAAAAAAACTAAATACTACTTTTACAATTGATGAAGAAAGCGTGTAAACATAACTTATTTTTTGCATGTAAAATAAGTACATAAAAATGTCTTTAGAAGTAGAAAATACAGGAAATTATAAAATTTATATATATGCTAGGAAACCGTTCTTTTAAAGGGTGGTTAAATTTCAAGGGCCGATGTTGATTTTGAATAAAACACAAACTATTTAGGAAATTATTGTAATTTTATTTTATTATGATATATTGGTATTACTCAATTATGTATGGAACAAAATATCGGCCAAATGGGCGCCGCGACCACGGCGGCACACCTCCATCCGATGGTCCAAATTGTCGATGACCCTGAGGCATAATGGAGGTTCTATGCCGTTAATGTGCCGAATTATCTCATCCTTTGGCTCTTGAATTGTTGCTGGCTTATCGACGTACACCTTTTCTTTCAAATAACACCAAAGAAAAAAGTCCAACGGTGTCAAATCACATGATCTTGGCGGCCAATTGACATCGCCATTACGTGAGATAACACGGCCATTGAATTTGTTGCGCAAAAGAGCCATTGTTTCGTTAGCTGTGTGGCAAGTGGCACCGTCCTGCTGAAACCACATATCGTCCACATCCATATCTTCCAATTCGGGCCATAAAAAGTTCGTTATCATCTCACGATAGCGAACATCATTCACAGTAACTGCCTGACCGGCCTCATTTTGGAAAAAATACGGCCCGATGATGCCGCCAGCCCATAAACCGCACCAAACTGTCACTCTTTGTGGGTGCATTGGTTTTTCGACAATCACTCTTGGATTATCATTTGCCCAAATGCGTAAAATTTTGCTTATTGACGAATCCACTGAGGTGAAAATGTGCCTCACGAAGTGCACGATATGCATTTTGATTTGAACGCCCATTTTATAATAAGTCTGGATAACTTTAACACGTTGTTGGATTGTGTATGTCTCCATGGTTCAAATTGAGTAAGTCTGAAATAGAGAAATGTCAAATAAAATTCGGAAAAAAACTTGGCGTTTAGGTGTGGTTCACATTCAACATCGGCCCTTACAATTTAACCACCCTTTATAAGACCATAGACTTTTTTTCTTATAATAAACAATAAAAGACGATGACATTCAACATTTTATTTTTTCATCCTGGTAGACCATTCTGGGGAAATGTCCATATATAATCCAAAATTAATAATATACTACAGTTAAATACAAATAATTAAGTTACTAAATTTAATTAATTATAAATAATTAGTACATAAATAATGGACATTGCTTAAATTATATATATTTTTTTTAGTAAATAATTGACTTTATACAACGTTGGTTGTCAATTCACGCTTGACTTTGTATTAGACCATATATGACTGTACACTACGCACTCCTTGCGCTCTACCCCAAAAACGGTTGATTGTATAAAAAAAAAAGTTTTTACAAAAGTTGTATAAAATCTTATACTCTACAACTTTTATATAGGTTCAAGTCTCACTTAGGCAGTAAGAAACGAGATTATCGCGAAAACCCGATTTTTATGACCTTTGACCGTGAATATCTTAAGCCGCGGACACTATAGCATTTGTGACTTTTATAACAATTTTCAGCTTATTATCTTTCATTCTGAGGTTGGCCCCTTTTTTTACCTAAAATGACTGGGCTAAAGCTGCGTTCACAATCAAAAAAACATTTTCACTTGGTGTTCATAATAGAGCAACAATTTCTTTTGTAACTACACACATTTTGCATCAAGAAACCGTTTGCAAATTTTAGCCACAACAATATTATGCATTTATTATAATTTTTGTAAACATTTTGTTAAAATGTTCATTCAAAACTAAATAAAACTATTTTAAACGTGAAACAATTTCATACAAATTGTTGCTGAAGTTCTAGTTGACTCAACTTTAGATACATTTTAAAACAAATTTTAGTTACATTTTTGTTCTAAAAATGAAAGGAAAACATATGAAATTCGTTGGGAAGAAAAAAGATAGAAGAAAAAACGAAATTGTTATATTGATTGTGAACGTAGCTTAATAGTTTTTACTTTTAAAAAATATATTTTAACCAACAAAAATCCAACTACATAAAAAATAAATACAAAAAAACATTCACCCCTAAGGGCGTTGTCGACGTCGACATTAATTTTTAATTGTTGTCACATCAAGGCGACGACTACATCACTTCGACGTTAATTTGGTATTTTTTAAGAATGTTGTGTCGACGTCGACTAGTTATCGAAAATTTGACAAAAAAAAAATCCCATCTCCAATTGTTTTTTTTTTTTTTTTTTTTTGTTCTGCACTCACTTTTTAACGCTATGTCTGAGTTCATACGGCTCATGTCTTATTGACAAGATTATTCCTTTTTCTTCTTTGAACATGAATTGGCGTTCAAATGATTCATGTCATGTTGACGACATGTGCTTTTTTGGTATTGAAAACAATAACAAAATTAAACAACGAATGAAAAAGCAAAACGTAAAGACAGTACATGCATCTGTGTACTCGTTTCTTTTCCCCTCGTCCCTCCCGCCTATAAAGTAGCAATCATGTCAATAAGACAAGTGCCGTATGAACACATACTATTTATGCTATATTCCGACATATTTTTTTAACTGATTTAGCTTTTTAAAATAAAGTGTAGAGTTTGTTTCCAATTTTGAATTTTTTTCGCAAATTTTTGGCATGTTTTAGATAAAAGATATTTTTACTGTAAGTTTTCTGATTCTTTATAGCTTTAACGTTTATTAATAAATATAAGACTTTTCTTTCATGCCGCTGTTAGCAAATTTTCGCGAATTTTCGTTAATTTAGCAATTTTTAAAAAAACCGAAGGGAATTAAATGATTTTATCTCTTTGTGGTGTTGGATAAGAACAGTATTATTTTTGTGTTCAAAAGATGACAAACAGGGAAACGATATTTTTTTTTAAAATTTACTACACAAACAGTATAAGCGTTTGTGTTTTCCACAAATCTACCGAACCGAACACTAAGGAGCGATATTTAGTGTTTATTTTCGAACACTGCTCTGAACATACCTTAAACTGAGTATAATGTAGAATCGGCCACGATGAAAGAATCGGCCACAATGAACGTACCTCTCACGTGTACAACCGACCATGATTTCTTTTAAATGTTTTTATTTCGTCTTTAAATAACACTGAGAAACAGTTATTTTGCGGCCTGGAATTTTATAACAAATTAACTAATTTGAGGTCGCTTATTTCAATTCAAATCTCCATTTTTCTTAATCAGCTCGATTTTTCGAGATATACCGTTATGTCCAAAATTAAGGAACTTTCACTACATATATTGGAATAACTTGAAAACGGTTCAACATATTCCGTTAAAAAAACCGATACTCGACAACAAAATTATCTTCAAGTTTTGAAAAAAATAACAATTTAAAAAAAAAATTTGTTTTGTTCTTCAAAATCCAAAATGCGACAAAAATCACATTTTTGGTCCAAAAACATTTATTTAAACATATTTCGAATGAAATTAACTTTATTTCATTTGCAATTGGGGCGCAGGCTTTGATTTTGTTCACAATTTACTGATTTGATTATTCAATTCAATTTCAATTGTGTTCGAACATACACATTAAAAAATGGGATTTGTATGGAAATCGCGATTTTTATCAATTCAGTTTTCTCAGTAAATTGTGAACAAAATCAGAACTTGTGCACCGATTGCAATTAAATAATAAAGCGCATTTCATTCGAAATATGTATGTTGAATAACTATCAATTTAATTAAAGGCCTAACAGTAGCACTTGCCCTAGTTGCACTCCTCTGATAACAGCCAAAAAAGTCCAATAAGAACATACAAATATGTTCAATATAAAAGTCATGAGTTTCCAAACCCAAAAGGGCTTGTTAAAATTAAAAAAAATCTATAAATAAAAAAAGAAATATTTTTAAAAGAAATTGGTATTTAAACCAAAACCCCAACTAAAAATGTTTAAAAATTAAAGCTTAACAAAAATCAAAAGCAAAAAAAAAAAAAAAACTTAAGAGGAGGACATAAAAATTTGCAAAATGTATTTATTACGGAACCAAGTGATGCGTCGACACATATAAACACCATGATCACCATGATGCTGAAACTACGAAGTAGAAAATAAGCAAATAAAAAAGTGGAATCCTTAAATTTGAAGTGAGACAACGTACAGTTTTGTATTAAAGCGCGAAAATCCATGCGTTTCTGTTGTTAGTTAAAGATGTTGTTTTAAAAATTTTTCAGAGTTCTCTTTTTTACCCAAAAGTTGTGTTTACAGATTGATTCAATGCTTGACTTGTAAAGTTCAAGTAGAGGAGGTTGAAAATGCTGGAGAAAAAAAAAATTTCTGTATTTATATGAGCCACACCAAATAAAAAAAATATAAGAGACATAAAAATATTTATTTATTTTTTGTTTTATTTAACAGATTTTTAAAGTGTTTCCAGAAAAAAAAAAATTTTGGACAAAATGAAAAGGTTAGTTAAAGTTTGGTAGATGCAATTTACCGATGTGTTGAACATTTTCTTAAAGCTATTAAATCTAGTCATATGGCCGTTTTCTCATCACACGATTATCTCTTGTCCCAACGAAAAACTGCACTTTAAAGAAATTTGATTTTCTCAATGTCTAATTTGCTTCTATTCTGTCGCAAAGCTAACCAGCACTCATCTGCCAATTTGTTATTTTCTTTTTATTTGCCGTACAGGTAAATTCAATCAGCTGACTCCCAGCTTTAACATGTATTTTGAGAGCTGTTGCCAGCTGAAAACAATGTTTTTTGTCGGTATATTGAGAAAACCAAAATCGTTAACGGACAGTTTAGCGCACTAATATATTTTTTGTTGACATTAAGTAACAGCCAGTTTATCGATACATTGAGAAAATGGCCAATAGACTTTTTATCGATGCAGCAAACAATTTCGTTATATATTCATTCAGGTTTCCTAATTTTATCAATGTTAAAAAAAAATATCTTTATCCGTAGGAAATTACTTTCTAGATTTTTGACTTGATGTCAAAAATCATTGCTACAATTAACTGCTACGATTTATATTAATTTAAATGCTAGTATATGACTAGACCTGCCCACGTTTTAAGATACCGTTTGATTCAGAACCACTTTTTATATTTCAGCATATTTGTCCTGGCGTTTAGTTAACTGGCTGTCTGTCTGTGAGTCCATATTTTGATTAACTTTGGCACATGAGATTTTCCAAGCATCAAGCCTATTAGAAATTTTGAGAAGTTCATCGAAAGTTTTTGTATTAATATAGATATGATTTTTGGTTGCATTACAAGAAGTCTGGTTTAAGACTTTAATGGCCTTTTTCTCATTGGTCGAAAATCTTTTTAAAGGTTTTTTTTTGGAGTCAAAAAATTTATTAACAAGGTTTCCTTTAAATGTGCTTTATTTCCATTTCATACTTTTGATAAACTGAAATTTGTTGTTGATGGGATAAGATATTCCTATGCGCATTTAACTGGTTGCTTAGGGCAGATCATCAGGAAATTTCATCCAAAGATTTAAGAAAAACTAAAGATATTCTACAAATAAAACTGTTAAGCGAAGCAACAGTTTTATTTGTTAGACTATCAAAGCTTAATCTAAAACAACAACAATGAACAGTTAGTTTATATATTCGTTCTTTTTTCCCAACAAAAAACTGCACATTAAAAAAGTTTGGGTTTTTATATGTTCCTTTTGCTTCTATACGGTCGAAAGCTAACTGGAACTCATCTGCCAATTATATATTAGATGTTTATTTACCCCACAGATAAACTGAATTAGCTAGCTTCCAACTATCACATGTATTTTGAGAGCTGTTGCCAATTGAAGACAATGTTTTATGTCGGTATATTGAGAAAACCAAAATCGATAAGTTAGCGCCCAGACTTGCAATTTTTTTTGCTGCAATTTTTAAAAATTCTGCTTTGTTAGAGTCCAGATTATGAAATTCTAGTTTTGTACAGTCAACTTCAAGTCTGAAAGTGTGAGAATTACAAAACAAAACGGAATTGCAGAGTACATGAAACTGAGTACCTCTTTCAATCTTATCTCTTCGCTCACTAATAAACTCTTGCTGCAACAAAAATTGCAAGTCTGGACGATGACTAACGGACAGGTTATCGTTCTAAATAATTTATAAACAAGTTTTCGTTCAAATGTGCTTAATTCCCATTTCATACTACTGATGAACTGAAATTATTGTTGATAGGATAAGCCATTCCTATGCGCATTTCACTGGTTGCTTAGGCCAGATCGTCAGGAAATTTCATCTAAAGATTTTAGAAAAACTAAAGATATTATACAAATAAAACTGTAAAGCGAATTAGAATTATAAGCAGGAGTTTTACTTGTAACAATACCAAAACTTAAACAACAACAATAAACAGTGAGTTTATCTCTTCTTACAGTCTACGCCGGCATTAAGTAACAGGCAGTCTGGCCATAAATCATTAATACAAGATTTCATTTAATATACGTTACTCTTCATTTGGCTAATGATCCGATACCATCAACACATATAAATTCATGAAATGGGATAGAAAATATTAAACCAATAATAAGCCTTGCTCGATTAAAGTTGAATCAAAGCCGCCTCTATACTCGGCTAAGGCTGCTTAAAAGTATATTCCATGTCTCCCTTATCAAAGTTGTTTCATTTAGTTCATTAATGTTGCTAGATTGTCTTCGTTGGTTTTATTGTCGTTAGTTTATCTCATTTAATCATCAGAACCTCTTGCCAGCCTGTTGGCAATGAGGTGACAGCCCTGCTTGCAGGATTGGAAGTCATGGGTTGATTTCCTATTTTTATCTGAAACACAAATAAATATGAATTCCCAGGATGTCTAAGAAAAAGAAATCAAACAGATCAAATTAATCAATGCTTATGGCTAATTTATATACTCAAATCATTTCAAAATTTTCTAATGGAAACAGTGTAAGTCTGCCACAAAAAAAGGAGTATTTTTTTTAAGAAGATTGTTAAGAAAAGAGTCCGTATATAAATATAATGCCCTAAAGCTGAATTATTTAAGCCGACGAATTCAATTAGAGTCGGCTATAAGGCGGCACAAGTGACTGCATTGTTGTTGATTTTGTTTTTGTAGAAGTTTTATACATTTTTTTTCGTAAGACATTTTAGTGCGTCTTTCATTCATTCATTACAACCATGCAATGGTACTGGTGGTGTTCGCCATCATCATGATCATCATCAGTTTCATCATGATTCTCATTATTTTCATCTTTTCTACGTCATTTTAATCGTTCGTCGTTTGTAAACGTGTTGTTGTTATTATTGTTGACACTATGGCATCCTCTTTAAATTTTACAATAACTGACGTTTTATTTTATTGCCAGAATCATTTTCAACAACATCAACTCCAGCAAAATAAAAAAAAACAGTTTTTATTTCTGTAGTTTGACTTTTTGGTGTATTTATTCATTTAAAGTTTATTTTTGCGTTGGCGCATTTTTAGACAAGTGATTCTTTTTCAGCCCTCGTCTACTTGATTGTTTTATTTATTTTTTTGTTTTATATTTGTTGTTGTGTTATTTTTCATCTTCTTTCAGTTTAAGTTTTGGTATGAAGTTTTTTTTGATATCGCCTAATTTTTCTTTTACATGTTCATTGAAAAGTCTTCCTTCCTATTTTATACTAAATGTATGAAAATATATATGTATATATTTCCTCTAGAAGAGACTTTTTTTGTTCTTACATCAAGTAACTCTTGTTGTATCTTTAATATAATTTGTTGCTTAGTTAAGGCTTTTTTTATTTTGTGGCATCATTTTGTAAATTGTCTTTTTGTCTCATTTCTTTATGGCTGTTAGGTGCGGTTCAGTTTTGTTTTGTTGCCATATTAAGTTGAGCTTTTATTGTTAGTATTGTTGTTGTTGTTTTTGTTGCTGTTGCATGTCACAATCACTTGTACGAAATAATGCTTTCTTTTGTGACACTTGGTTTGAATTTCTGTGGCAGGAAACAGGAGTGTTATGCAAATTTAATTTTTTTTTTCACTATATATCAGATGTAGGTCAATTATTTAACAATTCTAAATTATATGTCAATAGTATTAACGATGCATAAAATACATATTTATTTTAAATGACATTTTTTGTAATTTGAATAAAATTTATAATTAAATGATTGATAAAGATAAGTAAAAATATAGTGCAAGAGAAAAATTCCTCAAATGAATTTGTAGGCTTGGTATTGTGGATTAATGTTTCAATGCTGAAAACTTTAGATTTCGGTATGTTTTTATTTAATTCAAAACTTAATAGTATTCAGAAGAAGTATGTCCTACATACACTGATAGAAAAGACGCCATAACGCTGATGTATTTTGACATCAGTACTATGACAAGTGTCTTCTTTTTTGACCCCATGACACTTTTCATCATGGTGATGTCAACCTTAACATCACTTGGCCAAAGTGTCATCAAGGTTAAAATGAATTTATGTCATCAATGGGATGACACAACGGCATCCCAGAAATGACGAACATGTTCTTAGTGCGAAGACGCAGTAACATCGGAGAAAGGACACATTAGCATAAATTTAATGACAGTTTGTCATTAAGTCAAAGTCATTGGAAGTGACTTAAGTCAAAGTGAGAGAATATTATTATTTACTTACTCGTTACATATGTTTGTTTCACGTTTGTTGAATTACGACCTTTGTTTACAGCACAACTTTCAATAATAAGACACCAGCACCATGCCCCATATGGTTTTCGTAATCATTCTACTTTAAAAATTTGATGTATTTAACTAAATAATTTAAAAAAATAGAATTAAGGAATTCTTGCTTCTTATAATGCATTGTAATCATGAAAATAGTGTTAATAATAAACAAAATGTGGCATAGAATTGATGTCAATATAGTCATAAAATAGATGACACGTAAAAAATTACAAAATTGTACGAAGACGTTAGTCATTGGATTGATGTAACTTTTTGCATCATTGATGCCATTCGTAGTAACATTGATGTCACAATTCTGATGTTAGGGCATCATCAATATGAAGATGCATTTTTTTCAGTGTAGCTTTTACAAATTATTCTTTCAAATTCGGTTTCTTCAGGCCAAAAGCTTAATATGTCTCTTTGAAAACTATGTGTGGCTATTCGAAGATATAATCTCTTCCCATTTTTTAGGTAATTAAAATATTAATGTAAGAGTGTTTAAGCTCCAGTGATGCCAACTAATTACGACCAACAATAGCTACATTTTTAGCGAAGAATAGACGTTATTCATTTTATTTAAATTTTAGTAAATTTTCTTTTATACACTTATAAAATTATTACAGTAACTGATTGTGGGTTATTAAATTCGTTTTCCGTACTGTTAAATTTGAATAAAAATATAGTTATTTTACGAATAATTTTAATTTTTAACATTTCTGTTTGTTATTCATAAAACAAACTACCAAAAAATAATGTTTTCCTGTATTTATTTTTTAATGTAGTTTGATTTTTGTCGGTTAAAATGTATTTTTTTAAAGTAAAAACTATTCAATTTTAAGGAATATGCTGTTTTATAAATAAAAAATTTAAAAATTACTGTAAAAATCATTTGTTTTAAATGAAATGTAAATGATCCGTTTTTTAAATGAATTTTAATTTGTTTAAAATGAATTTTCGTTTGAATTTAACTACATAATATTTTGAGTGTAAGATTGAAATATTTTGTCGGTAAAGTAAAGGATGATCGATTTGTTATTTATTTGATATTTCACATTTTCGATAAATTTTCGATCAAACAGGGCTGCCAGATTTGACGATTTTTTGTTCTGAAATTAGCAAAGTGCCGATTTGCTGATTTTTTTCTAAAAAGTGACGATTTTCTTTAGTCTCCAAATCGTTCCTTAACAAGAGCGGAAGGTTGAACATTTTCTTTCGCTACGCTTTTACGCTGATATGCCGTACCTAAGCAAGAGCGTCAACGTTTTTTCAAGTAGTGATATCTTTCTTGTTTCATAAAATCCACAAATTATAAATAAAAATAGCGATAAATACGCTAGATTGACCAAAAAATAACTAAATTGACATAATTAATTAAAAATAGCAGCCAAATTCGCTATTAACGAGCTGTCAAATTTGTTATTTCCAATTGCAAACGCATGCCGCTTTTGTTTAGGTAAGGCTGTAATATGCAAGTCTTAAGAAAATATTTAAATGATTATTTTCAGAGTACAAAAACAACAATGTTACACTTTGTTTATCCTTCGTCAAACCACCATCGAATGAATCTTTTACGTCTCTCTGTATAAATCATATTTTCAACAATTATTCGGCGAACATTTCTGGACATGCATAATCTTTACCCAAGTTTTAAACGATTCCCAAAACGATTGAAGAAGCTTCTTTCGCTGTGCTATGGAAGAATGTCAGTCGAGTTACAGTTTTTCCCGTGTGAGGCATCTTCTACGATTTAAAAATGCGGCAATCAACGATCAAAGACGGTCTTCATGAGACTCTGGCTGGGAATAAAGTAATTTTTGTTTTTGTTTGAGTGTTTTTTTTTTTATAAAAATCGAACAATAAACGAAAAGCCAGTTACCAATTAATACGTGAAAGCTGACATTAATTCGCAAAATACTGGGAGAAGAGAAAACGAAAATCGGACCATTATAATGAACCACCCAAGGTATAATTGCAGCCGACATTTGAATAAAATCTTTATATTAATAGGCAAAGGCAAAACCGTTGAGTGTACTTTTCTCCTCTGTTTGTCAACCAATTTGAACAAAAAGTACCCCTTTTGAAAAGTATTTACTAACAGACACATATAATATACACCATTACCCGCTTTGCGGCCATTCTAAGTTGCGTCTTTTTTTAATTACTGTGATTTCGAAGCTGCGTCGTTTTTGTTTCACTTTGGATCGCATGGCTTCGAAGTTGCGTCGTTTATAATTCGATTAGCGTCGTTAATTTAAAAATTTCTGTACAAAGCTAAAACAGAAAAACGGAATTTGCCTTATGCAAATATGTATGTGAAGGTTGTCTGCTGCAAGTTGAGTGTCGTTAGTTGCTGTAGTGAAGTGAAATCTAAATATTTTGCAATAATGGAGAAAGACTGTGGACATTGAAGGAAACCCTGGACTAGACCCTTCTACAACATAATCCATTTGTTGTTCCAGAGACGCTTATTCAAATCAAATATTTCTTAAAACAGGAATATCGTTACAACACAAACCTGTTTCAATAATGAGAGGTCCTTTAATGAAAAAATGGAGCCATTTCTCAACATTTGGATTAAAGACCAATATCAGCGAAGAATGCCCTTAGAACAAATGGCAATTCAAAAGAAAGCTTTAACTTTATTCGAAGATCTTAAAGAAAATTATATGTTATCAAGTAAAAATTTATTTTACCAGCTAAAATTATAAATCTCGGAACCAATGAAATGAAAATCAATTCAAATGTGTTGAAAATCGTGCTCCCAATAAGCAAAGCAAACTGGCGTATTGGTAAATATTTTATTAAAATCTCAAGGGTTATAAAAAAGTAGAATCTCAACAAAAAAAAAAAAAAAAAAACATGTAAGAAAGTATAGTCAGTCAAGCCCGACCATATGACACCCTACACCACAGTAAAACATCATCTATGTTTATAAACTTCATTAAAGGCGGTTTGAAAGTTTGTGAGAGGCAGAAATTGCCACCTACCTCCCCTTGTGGTCCTATTTCTGAAAAAACTGTTTTTTTTAATATAATAAAATTTGTCAAATTTTGTAGCTCAGTGCATGGTCGCAATCGCACTAAATTTGTAATTTTGTGGGACGTGAAGAGAAAGTAAAGAGTTGGGCCGATTTACCAACCTTTCAATACCAAACAAAATTGTCATTTAGAAATAAGCAATCTACTTGATTTTAAATCAGATTTTAGAAACAAGTACTAGCTCCCATCTGGACTTGGTATCCAACTGTGGGGCTGTGCGCAGAAATCAAACATAAATATAATACAACGCTTTAAAAATAACGTTTTCCGTAAAATGGTGAACGCTCCATGGTACATAAGGAATACAGACCTCGGCTTTTCTTTAACCCATGTAACGAACGAAGATTGCTTCGTACAAAACCCATTGATCTGCTTGGGGTAAATTTGCCTTTGATCAGCATTATCAAATCTTATATCAATAGAATAATACTACTAGATAGTTCTCAGTTTGAACTAGTTGTAGTTTTAGTAAACAAAGAAAAAGATTTGTAATAATTACATTCAATTATTTGTTTCAATAAAAAAAAAAAAATC
Source organism: Pollenia angustigena (assembly GCA_930367215.1). Taxonomy (NCBI): domain Eukaryota; kingdom Metazoa; phylum Arthropoda; class Insecta; order Diptera; family Polleniidae; genus Pollenia; species Pollenia angustigena. The sequence continues at coordinate 176,548,005 of OV884057.1, read as the reverse complement.
TATAAATAATTTTTATCAAGTTTTATTTTATTTTATACTCAGTGGAGTCTTCGACAAATGTTTCGATGTGTTAGAAGCTCAATGAACCCCTTTTTTTATTATAAATGGAATAAAAATGGATTCTCAAAGAATAAAAAAACCAAATGCTATAATAACTAGATGTTTGTATATAAATAAACACCTTGTGTTTCCTTGTTTTTTTTCTTTTTTAAGGTCCTATTCATAAACCTTATAATTGATAATCTATTTTATTTATTAAATGCTGTTCAGCTTACTTTGCAAATTTCGTTAAATTAATTATAAAAATTGTTTCCATCTAATTATTCTCCATGAAACGAATACAAAAACTATAATCAAATTTAATTATACATATCATGTTATTGTAATAATAATAATAATAATAATAATTTCCAATTGATTTTTAAAACAAAAATGTACCATAACCAATACCTTTCTGCAAGTACTCGTAAGTCAAAGTTATAGAAAAAGAAGAAAAATATACAGTCTATGCACTATCAACAAAAATTCAATCAATCATATTAAGTTGTAGTTTTATTGTTAAAGATTTTATAACTCTGAATACTTGAGGCGTGGGCTGCTGTGTATGCTGAATAGTACACACACACACACGTTTTATATGTGGCTTGCTGTGATCTAAACAAATGTTTAATATTGTTAAAAGTAAATACGTTAACATAATGTTATACTTCAGGCCAAAACTGAAGTACTGATGCTGGTGGTACTACAAAATTTCATACGAACTCTCTAAAATCTATGTTAATTAATCAAAACAATAATCGAACAACGATCAAGTTAAATGTAATTGAACTGGATGATGTTTTCTTTGTTTATGTTTTCGTCTACAAGATATTGAACTTGATGAGAAAACGTTGAACGAAAAAGGGAAGGAAGGATTTTATAATTTCTTTTTCGGCTAAAAATAATCACCTAACATCCTTAACAATAAATATTTTTTGGTTTATTATATAATTTTCGTAAATAAACAAAACATTTTTTAGCGTAGACTACACATATGCACAACCCTTAAACCGTTCATAACTATTTTAACGAAAGTAACAAACATTATGTATTTTTCTCTTTTTTTTTATACCCTTCACCACAGGTGGAAAAGGGTATATATAAGTTTGTCATTCCGTTTGTAATTTCTACAATATTGACCTTAGACCCTATAAAGTATATATATTCTGGGTCCATATGAGGAGAGAAGTTGATTTAACGATATCCGTCCGTCCGTCCGTCCGTCTGTCCGTCTTACGTTTGATATGTGTTTTCCGGAAACTCTAGACATGATAGCGGGCTACGTTGTTTTACATTTATGTCACATATAGTCCACCATTTCTTGCTATTGAAATTCAGCCAGATCGGTCCAACAATGGCTGAGATATGACCAAAAAACCACGACTGCCTCTAATTTTTCCAAAAAATCCCTTGTGGTTGTTGTATTTGTATTACATTTTTCTGTATATCTGGAGAACGGCAAGAGCCAAAGCTTTAAAATTAGGTGCAAACATTAAGGTTATAAATATACACCATCCTACAAAATGTGGGCGGGATTGGAGAAGTAGGCGTGCTACCTCTCATACAAAAAGTATTAAAAATTGTATAAAAACCTGAATTTTTTGACCGTAATATGACCTATGGTTACGCCTTTTATATCAGAAGATCGGAAATTTTTAATAGAAAATATTTTCTGAAAAACTCGGGAAATTCGGTTCAGATACGAAAAAGTTATGACCAAAATATTAATTTTTTTTTTTAAAATACCCATTTTCAGGAACCATAGATCTTCCCGTCCACGTTTTATAGCTGGCAAATTTCTTCTTTAACACGTCGGTATATAAATCTGTCAAATCGGTTAAGAAATAGCAGAGTTCTGACCAAAATACTGAAATCCCAAAAATTACTCTTTTTTATAATTATGATGGTTTTTTATACCCCTCACCGAAGGTCCTATACCCTATAAAGTATATATATTCTGGGTCCTTATGCAAAGCGAAGTTCAAATCCGGTTGTCGTCTCTTCTTCCTATCCCCTCACCACCCCTTCGTATTTGTTTACATATACTAGCATAATGCCCAATATGATTTTCGTTATCACCCTTCTTTATTATTTCATAATAAAAAATATTTACCAGTTATCGCTTTTTAAATTTCATTTATAATGAAGTTGTAAGTATTGTAAATATGTATGTATATGTAAAAATTATTTAGTTGCTCTATATTCTACTCGCACAATGGTGAAGGGTATATAAGAATCGGCACAGCGGAATATAGCACTCTTACTTGTTTTATTATAAAACCGTACAATTGTAGTGGCTCTGTAGACATTAGGGAAGCCAATCGGGACTGGTATTCACAAATCCGGGGAATCGGGATTTAAAAAAAATCAAAAAAATCAAATTTTTGGGTTTGGGGTTTTTAAAATTATACTAAAAATGCTTTTTTAAATATTTATTAACGACTTTAATGCCCAACTTATAGGATAGTATTTAAATCTATAGTAAGTTAATTTTCATATAAACTTCAAATAAATTTAAATACAGATTGATTTTTTGAGTTTTATTTTAAAAGTCTTGTTAAATTAAGATAAAAGTATGGTAGCACTACTAAATACGAACAAAGTCTGGGTTCACACTATGAACGTTTTCTTTCAGAAAGTCTGAGTTTATTGGTGAGAGAGGAAGATAACATGCTTTTATTCACTCCTCTCTCACCCATAAACTCAGACTTTCTGAAAACTTTCATAGTGTGAACCCCGACAAATATCATAAAAAAAAAAACTCTATTTACTTATAAGGTGGTCTCAAAAAACAGCTGTCTGTTATTTTATATTTTAATACTCTGTAGATTTTTTGTAGCAGCGGTAAACTAGCATTGTTGTTGTTGCTTGGCAATTTGCTCGACCACAGCATGAATATCCTGCGTGTGTACCGTGTACATGTTTTGTTTTTGTAAAAATTTTTTGTTGGCCCCCTGCTTCTTTTTTTTAGTAAAAATTACATATGTATTTAAAAAAAAAAAAAAAAAATTATGTTGTCTTTACCAACCAAAAGGATGTTGAGCACAACTGAAACGAACGAACATTAATCTGCTGAACCGAACACAATGAAGTTTGTAGTTTTTTACACAAAAACAGAATGCAATGAAATGTTCTCATCTTAACGTTAAGTTGGATAAGTACAGTATTTTTTTTGTGTACGAAGATCACAAACAGAGAAACTTTTAATTGTTTTAAGGAATTCTAACCATTTATTTTTATTCCACTAAACATTTTTTTCAACCGACCACATTTGCTGAAACGTCTTCTTAACACTTAACGAAATATCAGAAATTTACATCATGGGGCAAAATGTAGGTGTTTTCTTTATCCTTTTAATAGGTTCAACGTCTTCACCGGCAACGTTTTTAATCAACGAAGCGCCTTTAAAATTTTGAGTTTAAGTAGATTTTTCTAGGGTTTTTGTCCCAGAAATTCCAAGGAAATGTGACTGTTCTTAATTTATTATTTTCCAGGAATTTAATACGAGAGCTTCGGAAAATATTGTTAAGTTAAAAATAATCAAATGAGGGAAAAATTCCAAACAGAAAATAGGTTAGAGAGTTCTGTCGGTCAAGCTATATGATATGCTACACCATAGTAATTCCCAACAAATTTTAGGGAAAGTACCCTATTTGGAGCGAATGGGCAATGATGGACCTAAGGCTAAGAGATCTTTTTGTCGAATATTACCTATATGAAGCGTGTTATTTTAGAGTGTCACAACTTTGAGTTGGCATCAATGTTTTATTTGAGTACCCACTTAACAACTGATAGTTGCGTTTTGTTAAGTTTGCTTTGAAATTTCATTATGATTCGACTAACGCCAGAGCAACGCATGCAAATTGTTGGAAATTTTTAATCAAAATAATTGTTCTATTCGTCAAACTAATCGTGCACTTCTTCCATTTTATGGCGCACATAATCGTCCTTCAGAGCGGCTAATTCGAAGAACAATTGATCGTGCTTGGACCATATTTACTTTTACTGATACTATGCATCCCGTGAGATGCCGAACAGTGCGCACTGAAGAAGCTGTAGCCGCTGTACAGGAAAACATTGAAGATGATCCTAATCAATTAATTCGTCGCCGTTCTAAGCAACTGGGGTTGTGTCCTTCCACTTTATGGAAAATTTTACGAAAGGATCTTGGCTTTAAAGCTTTCATTATTCAAAGCGTAAATTGATATTGATTTTAAATTTCCATTCAAAATTTTGTTTTCCGATAATGCACTTTTTTGGTTGAATGGGTACGTAAAGAAGCAGAATTGTCGCATTTGGTGTGAGGAGAATACACAAGCTTTTGTCGAAACACCATTACATCCACAGAAAATTTCTGTTTGGTGCGCTTTATGGGTGGACGGAGCCATTGGTCCATATGTCTTCAAATACGATGTTGGTCAGAAAGTTACTGTCAATGGTGAACGGTATAGGAACATGATTACAAATTTTTTAGTACCTCAATTACGTGGCATTAATCTTTCTGATATGTTGTTCCAACATAAAGGAGGCACATGACACAGCGGGCGCAACAATTGATTTTCTCAAAGAAACACAAGCAATTGAACACCTGGAAATCAACATTCAAAGAGTTATCGGCAAAAAACTGCTGCGAAAAGTTGTGGAAAATTGCTGTTCCAGATTGCCTTCTACGTGCCAGCCGTGGTGGCTACATGGCAGAAATCATATTTAAAGAATAATTTCATAAAATGTTCTTTCCAATAAAGCCCGTTTCATTGATATTAAAAATATATTTCCTTGTTTTGTTAGGATTTACACTTGTGTCACTTTATAAAAAACACCCTCTAGCTACTATGTGATCTTTTATCGTCTTAAAGTCATTTCAGAAAGGGGGTTTATATGAGAGCTATGGTCAATTTTGTGGTGGCTTTTATAAATTATGTAGTCGCAAACTAATGGTTTGGTCAATTAAGTCGCATTAAAATATTATTTTCAACCAAATTAAATCTAAATACCATCATAATAAGTTGGCTTATGGGTACAAAGACCACTTGACGGAAGAAAGTTACTATGAAGGATATAAAAATTAATTGACCCATGTAATTTCATTAACTAATCACAATTAAAACGCACATACCAAATTTCATTTAATTAATTGCGGACAAGGTTGACATGGACAGACATGCGTCCAGCCACACGACTGGATATCGTTAGATTAATTCAGAAATAAATTCTAAGACTATTTAAAATTTTCTCCTTAACCTTAATTACAAAGACGGTTATATTGATCGAAAAAAATATTCTGGTCAATTGTGATTTAACCTGAAAATATTGCTTTAACCCATTAACGACTGATGGGTATTTCAGTACCCAAAAACAGAGCCATCGTAGAAAAATTCTGGTTAACTTCTGGTAAGAGGTATCGGAAATTGGTTTTTACAGAAAGATAAAGAAAGGATAGGACAACTTAAAAAAAAAATTTTTAAGTGAAATTTAGCACCTTCTATTGGCTAAGCTAGCGGTTTAAAAGTTAGCAATTTTTCAAATAAAACGTGAAGACAACGGCTCTGGAAAATTCGGGGAGTAGAAAATCGGAAACCCCTCTTTGTGACTTAAAGCCTTAGGTGTGCTCTGCTTTAGAAAAAAATATTAAATAATTTGGGCCAATTAAGTTGACTTCAGGTTTGATTCAATGACATGGGTATTTAAATATCGGCTTCGCTGTCTGAGGGTTTAAAACACACATTTTTTTTCAATATTTTGACACTTGCATCAAACTGTGCAAAACAAGCCTTTGGGTATAAGTTTAATTTCCATTTTCTATAACCAAACTCAGTTTTACCTCCACATTGTCCACAACGGACACGCTTATTAATTTGGCTTATCATATGGTCAAAGTTATTCATGCGCTTTACCATTTCGTGGGCATTTGTGACAACTTTTTCTCTTATAGGAACACGACTATCAGGAATTGTTACCAATGCTTCATCAACGCTTACACGAAAATCAAGTTGACTCATGATTGTAGATCCTTAAGCTTTTCTTAACATGCAGTGTAAGTTATTTCCAGGCATTCACTATACCAGCATCCTAAGCATTAGTAAGAAACGGCCAGTACCACTTCTAACCACGAACTTTAATGTGGTAATTATTCATGACATTGTCGAATAAGTCCTTTCCCAACTTTAGTTCTTTTCAATACAGCTATTTTATGTTGTTGCTCTTCTCGTAACCAAAACAGGGAAAGCACTAAATTGTTTTTGAAAAACAAAAATTACCGTACAAAGTAAAAAAGAGCAGTAAATAAACACTCACACATCTATTCAAAAACAAGTTCGTTGTTTTCTTACGAATACAATAGAATGAAGCGGTTTGTTTTTTAATTTTGTTTTTTCTTTTAACCCACTTACAACTACAATTCGAGTCGGAAAGAACCCAACCAATTGTAGGGGGATGTAAGAAAAGATAAACTCACTGTTTATTGTTGGTGTTTTGTTTAAGCTTTGATATTGTTACAAGTAAGACTTAGAGTGTTTATAACTCTTATTCGCTTAAGGTTTTATTTGTTTAATATTTTTGGCTTTTCTAAAATCTTTGGAAAAGGTTTCCTGATGAGCTGGTGTAAGCAACCGGCGAAATGCGCATAGAGGCTTGCTTTCCCTCAACAATAAATTTCAGTGTATTTATCAAATATGAAAAACTGGGAATTTAGCACGTCATACGAAGATCGTATTAATAATAAACTTTGTATTCCCGAAATAACTTTGATAAGTCCCAATTTATTTTTAATAATTTTCCAGGCGTTATTAAAAGCCTGATAAAACAATTTTCTATTCAATTACTATTCTTATCTAACTGCTAAATAATGCCTCATAGAAGGCCTCGTCTCTTTCGTATAAAAGATAAGATACACATTGATCGTTCCATTCTATGAGAAGGGAGAAAAGAAGGAGTAATATTTTTTGTTTTGTTTTTTTTTGCAAAAGGAAAAGCAAAATAATTATTTTTTTTGATCCCGTTACCATTCTTATGTAAATAGGAAAGAACGAGAGTGGAAGGCCTACCCGGCAATGGCAACGTGTGTTAAAAATATATGAGTGTGGAATGGAGCGAGCAGGCCTTGTACATCCAAAAGAAGGAGTACAGAGGACTCCTTCTTTTTTCCGCTGGGACCGATTCTACGTACATAGTGAAATAAACACACAACACTCACATCAATGCATCTAATAAATGCGTTTTTTAATTTTTTTATTTTCAACAAATTTCGTGTTTTTTAGCTCTTTATTAGCGAAGTGTGTAGAAAAATACCCATAGCATGGTGGAATAAGCAGGTGGCATCGCTACGGCAACAAATACAACATAACAACAAAAATGGATGTTATATCACCGTTTAAGTCAAAAAATACTTTTAACAAAAATCAAAGCGTGGCGCTGAACGTGATGAAATAAATAATTTTTTTAGCCAATTTTTATTTAATTAGGGTCAATATCTTATTTATTTTAATTTTAAATTATCAAAAACTGCAATAAAATACAAAAATCACAGCACAAAACGTGGACTTTTTGTAAACATAAACAAAACTTTGACACAAACAATGCAAGAGCAAAAAATCGTCATCTGGCGTAGTGCTGCCACCTGTTTATTTCACCATGACGCATAGTCTAGGGGCCAAGGTCTAGCAGGTAATAATAAAAAAACGCAATGTTAATATAAATGCCCATTATATCAAATTTGTGAAATTTTATTAAAATCCGACCACGAAAACGGGGGTCAGTCCTTAATGGGTTAATATTGCCCTAACCTTTTAACTTACTTCAACATGATCCATATTTTCCTACAAAAAAAAAAAAACAAAAACATATCTCAACACCCTGTACACACCCATATAGTCAACATCATAGATAAAACAAAAAGTTTTAAATAAATTAAATTTTCATAAATAATTGTTTTTGCAGGTTCAGGTGTCAGTTTAAGTGTTATTCAAGTTTTACGACCTCATAAGTAAATGAACTCAAAAGATAAAAATAAAAATAATATTTTTAAATACATTTTTTTTGTTATTCATACGACTCAAAAAATCTCACAAAAAAAGTACAGACATATAAAAATCATACAAACACTTGTTGAAAATATTGTTGAAAGACAAATATTCAACAAAAATTTAAAAAAAAAAAATTTTAAATAAAAAAGCAAAAGATAACAAAATAAAAACATTTTTTAAAGTCAAAAAACAATTAATCACCTGTTTGGTATGATCACAAAAGATCAATCACTTGTTTGGTTTCGTTTCTTTGCACTTTATTCTTGGTTAATAATGATTGTGAGATATTTCATACAGATTTCCACTGAAAGCACTCGCTCGTGCACACATGCTTCCATTTAAATCTCAAAAAATCATACATCTGTACATTTGTCTCCAATTATAACCCACTTTAATATTTTGTCAGTTTCATGCGTTTTTTTTCTCCTCCATAAATTTTGGGGTATGAGAAGTAGGCCAGAGGAAATATAGCAGCAAATGATAATTGTACGCCCTGAAGGGAAAAGAAGAAAAGACGAAGTAAAAACCGTAAAACAAAAGACCAGAAGAGCGTACTGTAAAAAGACTGTCAAAGTAAAGTTAAGCTTTATGTTAAAACAATCATGCCAATTGCTTGTGGTTTTAATTAATTTAAAGTCAATACAAATTTTTGGTGACACCACACTAAAAACCTCCAACAACAAAAAAGCCCAAAGTCACGATTTGTTTAACAACCAAGTGATGTATGTTTTTGTTATTCGATTTCAGTTAGTATGTTTTATTTTTTTCTTGGTTGGCCCGCATAAGTGCGTGTTAAGTTTGTTATTTAGGTTTTTTTCATAGCATGCTGATCTTCTTCACACAAGATCGTACGGTATTTGGTTGGTCGGTCGGGCGGTTGGTGTTTCTCTTTTTTTTGCGCTTCTACAGTTTGATTTAAACAAATCGCCACGATTTGTGTTGATGTTGTAAACGATGTCATTGTGTAGTTTTGGTCGGTATTTGTTTCTTTTTTTGTTGCAGTAGTGGTTTTTTTTTGTTAAGTTTTAGTAAAAAGTACGAAACAAGGTTGCCATATTTTAAAGAAAAATTTTCTACACTTTCCATAACACTCCTATGTAGATTTTCTTCTTCTTTACTGGTCTATGAATAATAATTAATCAAATTATTTCTGGGTAGGTCAGGTGTATGATTATTGGGGTTAGTTATAGTTTTAGTTATTGTGAACGGTGGAAACGTGAAAATCTGTTCTGCTTTATAAATTGTATAAATCGATTTTACTATGAGCCCCTGTTAAACCCGCTGATCGGCAAATCCTCACGAACCTCTAATCAATTAGCTTATACAATGCCATGTGTGGACCCCTTTCTAAAGGTGCCAATTAAAGTAAATGATCGTTGGATTATACATTTTTTATGCCAAACGTTGCCATTGACCTTGACCCGGTGCTCATAATTTTAAAACCTAGAAAGGATCGCGCGGACACTAAGACAGAAGTCCCACGAACTATTTCGCTAAGCTTCAGACAGGAATCCACAAGTCAGCAAAAAAGAAGGACGATAAAACAACAATTTGGAGGCGCTGCTTATTGAAAGATATTGCTTACACTTGCAAAACTTGGAATGAAGTACAGACGCTAGCAAACAACCATGTGCGATGAAAAACTCAGTAAAAACTTCGCCTTCAAAATAATGTGTTGAGTAATCAGAAAAACATGAAGGCACTAATTATAATTCAACTGAAAGAACCAATGAATTTTAAAAGGGATGTCCCAAAATGAATGCATTTTAAAGTAATTCATTATTTTTTTACTTAAATACATCCAGAAAAAAGTAGTTATAGATGCAATTATAGAAGAAAGCTACTAAAAAATGAGTTAAAGAAGCTATTCATTTTGAAAAAGTAAGCGAAGTTTTAACTGGGAAGCTTTGTAGAAGCCCCATGATTCGCTAGGAGTTAAGCGGAAATAATAAGGATTATTCATTTACCGCTTGCATAAAAGCTGGAGCTATATATCCTCCACTACAAACAAGACTTTTAGTATAGTAAAATACGAAGATTAAATTCTTCCCGGTGGTTTGGTTTAAGTCCGAAGCCTTTCCTTATTACTGGGTATTATGCAGCGCAATATTAAGTAGTTTCCGTGGTATGCGATATGATTGAGATCCGTAACGATCTTGAGAGATCTGCTAATTTTAAGCTAGAGACAAGCTTCAGGTATTGGCTTCACGCATATTCCCTAAGAGTGCAACTCCAAGAGCTAAGACGCTTATGTACAACCTCCCAAAGATAATCGTCGGCTTAAAATGCTTAATCCACCTGCTTAATCCACTTTCTAAGTAAATTGAGATTTTGCCGTGTGGTAGAGAAAGATACGCCTTGTCGACCAGCATGTAGATTTTCTTCAATTTGACTCTTGAAGTATGTAAAACCACATGTATTTTTTGTTTTAGTCGTAAGCAGCAAATAGGAAAAATAAAAAGTTTTTGTCTCTCCTGTTAACCCTAGAACACATACCCGGGTACAAATGTATCCACTTGCAACTTTGCAGTGCTGTAACTCAGGAACGGCTTAACTCTAGGAATAGAGATGTCGGATCTAGGAAGCATAAGTAATCTATTATTGTCTAAAGGTTATTTGATGCAATTTGGATCAGTGGTTCAGGAGCTTCGAGCTTCCAAAGTCGACATCTACGTAAACACACACCCGGGATTCGTTTGTGCCACACCAGTTCATATCAAAATAAAAGGCAACAAACCATTTTATAGCGTGTTTAAATTATATTATTTTATTTGAAAAATGAAAATTACGAATTATTGTTACATATTGTGCACTCGGTATTGGTGATCAGGTAAATAATGGCGAATGCAGGACAACATCAAAAAGCAACCGTTAGAATATCCAAATACTACAAACACTTGTTTATCACTTAAATAATAGTTGCCTGCATGCATTCTTTTGCTTATATCTTTTGACCCATGTAGAATATTTGCACGAAACAAAACTTAAACATTTTTAAAATATTTATTTACGCTTAACCCATATCGTCCCAATGTTCGATTTTTCGAATAGTAAATTTTACGCGTTTTTGTAATTTTTTTACTCTTTTTAGGTAAGACAAAGAACTAATTTTTTTAAACGATTATATATTGTAAGTGGTTAGCTACAAATATAAAAATAAAAGTTCTTACCCACTTCACTCCTCCCTTGTATAACAAGGGGGAAGAAAAACCCTTAATTTTAGCATCATTTTAAAAACTGAAAACTTTGTATAAAATATAAAAAAATTAAAAAAGTGAAAATGTAGTTCCATTAAAAAACGATTGAACTTTCAACAACAGCAAACAAATTTCCGCGTTTTTCAATTGTGTTTTTGTTATTTGACTTGAAAAAGCAGTGTTCGATTTTTCGAACACTGGGCACTATTGAGCACTTTTGTTTTTTCTCTGAAATGCTAACTGAATCATCGCATATTACCATAACATACATTTTTCACGCATTTGAATAAACAGAAATATATTTATTTTGTTTTTGCTGATCAATAAAAAGTTAATACACAATCAGCGCTCTGTGAGAAATGTTTTTCGTGAGATTCGAGGAACTTACGGTGCGCATAATCGGCCTACTGAAACCACAATTGCAAACATCATTCGCAGTATTGAGTCTCAGTTTACATTGGTGGATGATATTCGACCGGTTAGACCACATCCAGTACGTAGTGAAATCAATATAACAGCTGTAGCTGAGAGTGTAATTTTTCAAAATGGAGGAAAATCAGAGCACTCAGGGGATGACCCCTACTATTGCATTGCAGCGGGTTGGAACTAGGAAAATAGGTTATGGGAAGGAGAAAAGAGGTAGTAGTACCTGTGAACAGTCCACTTGAATTTATTCATGTTGACAGTGAGAGGGAAGACTTCAGCAGGAAGGTTATTCCACATACGAACAGTCCTGCCAATAAATGAATACGCTTTTGAGGAAAAACGTGTATTACAAACAAAAAAACGGGTTTCGGTCTCGGCCAAGTGTATCATTCATGTTGTGACTCATAGCGCCAACAAGGGACACGCTTGGTCTATAATCAAATGATTACGAATGGCAAAGGTTGTTGTCATTAGAAAAAGAGCACATAGGGTTGGAAATTTGATATAGGAGGTCCAATTTTGAACTCGTTTGACGAAACTCCATCTATAACAACTCGTATAGTGCGATCTCTGAGAAAACTCAATATTAATCCAGAGAAATTATCACCGACACCAAATGCAACAAGTTTTGACAAGAGTGCACCATGTCAGACTCTGTCAGACTTGGAAATATCTTTAGCAATTCCCTTACTTTCGCCAAAATGATAACAGGGACAGTAGGTATCCAGTAGGGCAATCTGAAAATCAAACGAATGATCTTGGTGAGATCTTGTTTCAACAGGACGGCACTTTGAGCCATACATTTTAATTTAATTTCATGATTTGCTTTGGTAAATTAGCCACATAGATCGTGCGATATCACACCTTAGACTTCTTTCTCTGTGATTATGTAATGTCTTGGGTCTTCCGGAATAAGTCAGCTATGATTGACGTTTTGGAAGCTAACATTACTCGTGTTATTCGCGAAATACTAGTCGCTATGCTCGAATGAATCGCCCAAAATTGGACGTTCCGAATGGCCCACCTCACACAAAGTCATGTCCAACATTTCCATGATATAATTTACATACAGTTAATGCCATACATTTTTATTTGAACCGATAATAAATATATCAAGTTCACGATGAATCACCCGATACATCTATAAACCAGTTTTTTTTTTATTACGAGTGCTCAGCCCGGTCCTGTGCGAGTCGGATAATCGAGGTTCAACTGTATATTTTTAATCTTAATAAATGCCTTGTTCTATATTTCTTTAATTAAATAAAATGAATTACGTTCAGTTTATAAAAAACTAAGGTTTTCTATATTTACAATCTATAGGAGCAACTAAACAAAAATGCTGAATAGTGCCCAATGTTCGATTAATCGAACACCATTTTTCTCAAAAACAAAAAATCTAAAAAAAATTTGTACTTCAGATTCGTGTTTTCTAGTCCCATATTATCTATCAGCCACCACGTTTTATAAAGTTACTCAAAAAAAAAAATCGCTGGGACGAAATGGGTTAAAAAAATAAAAATTAAATTGGACCATTTAAACTTAAGAAAAAGCCAAAATTAGCTAGTAGGTACAAACGTATCCCGGTTGTGTGTTCTCGAAGAAAAAGTTGGGTATGCATCGTACGGTTAAATGTGTTAAAACGGAGTAAGCAGGTTTGCACATTAAGCCGACGATATATTATTTATCTTGTTATAATCTTATTAAGTGTTAAGTCAATTTTAGATCCAATAGAAGCATAAACACCTACAGTCGGATTGAAATATTTTGAAATGTGGAGTGGTTATGAAAATGTTTCTCAAAATTAAAAGTTACAAATCTACAAGAAAAATACGTTAAAAAAGCAAAAATTTTATAATATTTGTTTTTGTTTCAAATATATTTTGCTTGAAGATTTATAACATGTAGTTTTGAGAAACTGGGCCCTGGTCACACTGAAACGAATGCAAACAGAATAAAATTTCTTGGTGTTATCTTTAAAATTGCAGGTGAAGTAGTCAACGTCTCATCGTGTAGAATAATTGGCTTTATTTGTAACCTTAATCTACTTTGTTTCCTTTAGATTCTATCATAGGGCCAATACAAATTGCTTCCACTTATTTCTATCCGCAGCTAATATCTCTTATTCATTCCACCATTTGTTTTGAATGGTAGCTTCTCAACACTTGGACTACACAAAAGATCCTTTGGGTAGAAATAATGCAATTACATTCGTCAGCGAGATGGTAAGCGAAACTCTTTAATTTCTCCCTTACAAACCTTGGGCCTAATTCTGGCAATCGCAATTAATTTCTAACTCTTTTAGTCGATACTAAACGAATCTAAATTATATTTTCACTATTATGAAACACAAATTAATGCTTTACAGCACTGAAAAAATAATTCCGATTCGTTTAGTATTGACTGAAGTAATAAGATATTAAATTGCTTTCGAATCGAGAAAATACTCGATCACGACTGCCGGAAGCAGGCTTCTGCTTCGTTTGAAGCTCAACTTTTTATTGGAAAAAGAACTTCTATACAATTTGCAAAACAGAGCCTTTTCACTTTGTTTTGAAATAAACAAAGTCTTGCACTTATAAATTTGGCTCATATGCACATTTATTTTCAATTTAAAAACTATTAAGAAATTTCTATATAATAAATAAATTTTCAGGTCCCATGCGGATTTCTTACAGGGAAGATCGACTAGAAGAAAATTAAAAATGTTCAGTAGTGGAGGTGTGAAGTTGTTTTCAAATTTATTATAATCGACGCAACCGGAAGATTTTTTTTCAAACATATGTATATGAAATATTTTGTGGCGCAAAATGTTAGATTAGATATTCGTATTCGGCGAATATTGGCGCAGATATTAGGATTGCTATTCGCAAATATTAAATATAGATATTCGTAGCATCACTAGGAGACACATTATATCCATTCGTTTTCCCCCGGGGGATTTGCTGCGCGTCTCAGGGGGTGTAGTAAAATCTGCTCGAGGATTCCTGGTAAGTGCAAGCACCGGTATGACCATTAGTGAGGTCACTTTAATATGATTCCTGCCTTTCAGGATGAATGTCTGCGCGGAAGCCTTATTTTTCTGATGGCAGTCTGTTCTTCAGTAAGTTGTTCACCGTACGATGGTGGAGTGCCTTTTTGAAAGCATGAACTCAAAAAATGGTTCAACGAAGAGCAGCCTTTTTGACGAGTAGATCCTAGCGGTGTGCACTTGGTGGCTTTGGTTTAAACCCAAGATCGTGAGTAGCATTAAATTCACATGGAAGGCTGATTTTTGATCTTTGTGGGAAAACTCGGCCAGTGGAGGTAAGCATGCTCCGGCTCCTAAACAAGGGGTGGGCGTATAATTTTTGGTGAATTATACACTCGAACTGCTGTCTGTGTGTGCAATGAACTCTCACAGTTGTATCCACGCGGTATTAAAAGAACCGTGAGGAAGACTGTAATACAATACAGTACTTTTCGCTTATAGTCCATTCCGCTTAAAGGCCAAAAACGGATTAAAGCCAGAACAGTTATATTCACTTGCACATTTTTTCGAATTTCATACAAATTACACAGGCCAACACTCAATTTGCTTCTTTGAATTTATCAACTGATTCTAGTTAATTTGGGTGCGCTGAATTCAAAACTGTAATCAGTTTGTCTCTATCAGCTCTAGTTTTCATGATGTAACTTTATATACCCTCCACTTATGACCTCCAATTACACCAATTACCCAAATTTTTTTTCCAAAATTTTTTTTTTTTTTATCAAAATTTTTTATTTACTGTTATAGTTATTATATTATTATTAACTAGAATCAGTTGATAAATTCAAAGAAGCAAAAATATTTTTTAATTTTGTCGGGCTGTGTTATTTGTTCTAAGGTCCATTTCGCTTGTAGACCATTTTCGTTTAAAAGCCACATTTTCTTAACACGCATTTATAATTCTTTACGCAAAAATGGTCGCTTATAGCCCACTCTGTTTTTTATATTTTTCAATCAACAGGCAACATGTTTTTATTTACCTTTCTCGCAACTATTATTTTTAACAATTTATTCCAATTAAATCAATATTTGGCTATATTTTAAATAAACTTTTCTTGTGTTTAAAAATAATGGTTTTATTAAAGAAAATAATATTTATATAGTCCAAAATGTGGATTATAATAGATTTCACTTATTATCCATAAAATGGCTTATAAAAAAAAAATCGGTTATAGTCCAAATTCGTTTATAGTCCACAAAAGTTGTGCAACTAGAGTAGTGGACTATAAGCGAAAAGTACTGTAGCAAGTACTTGCGATTATCTTGAACTTAAATATCTTGAATTAAGATCTAAGGACAGAGAAAAAACCAACAAGTTAAAATAACGGCAGTTATATAATTGCTTACATCCGATATCAAATATGCAGTGCTCGAAAACACTTCAAACTCTGAATGGATTTAAGTCGAATGATCTCAGTTTGCATTGGGGTTTTTTAATTATTGTGCATTTTTAGATTCTTAACATTTAATAAGCATCAACTGCGTTGGCAATCCTTTAAATAGGGGGCAGTTTAAATTTCGGACAATCAATTGTCGGCAGCGCAAGAGTTGTTCTTATGCTTCAATTTGTTTTTTTTTTATTTCTTCAGCTTAAAGTTGAATTTTCGGTTCAGCTACTATTTACAAAAGTCGTAATAATGTCGCTATCGCTGTCGTCAACTACAGCGTCATCGCTGTTTGTTTGTACGTTTATTTCATTTTGTTCAGCCGTTCATTTGTTTGGCTGACTTGGTGTTTTATGGCCTGCCCAGTTTGACTTAAGATTATTTGAGCTTTTGCGATGGGTTCACTTAATTTAAACAACATGCAAAATACTTTTTACGGTTGATCTTTTTTTTCAAACATATTTTTTGCTTTAGCCTGATAATGTGTATGTGTGTATGTACGTATAAGCCCGTGTGTGTCTGTCGTTATTTGTAAATACTTAAGTGTTCATATAGCACTTGCTTTACAACCATATTTGGTTAAAATTCAAATGGCATTAACACGTTTCCGTATTGTACTCGTATTCACATGTTACTTTATTTCCAACATGTGTATGTGAGTATTTTATGAGAGTCACTATAAGTGAGTGTGTGTGTGTTTGTGTGTAATTGTTGTTTTGTTGTAGTTCATGGCGATCAATACGATGGCATTTGCACGCATTTGTGTGATCACTTGTAAATTTTGCGGCAAGTTAATTCGTGGTAACCAAACTTACAAAAAAATTTAAGTTGAGCTTTTTTCCACACTTCGATTTTTTTCTAAAAGGTTTAAATTTGTCAACCTTATGTTGGTTAGTTTGGTTGAAAATGTACAATTGCATTTTTTTTTTGTTTTTCTTTAGGTTGGTTCTTTTGTTGTTATTGTGTTATTTGCGGGTGCTTCATCTTCTTCTCTACTTTTTTTTTTGTTGGTGTTTAAGTTGTAAAGTAGACAATTTGTTGTTTCGTGTCCTCATGATCGGTGGCAATAGTTTGCTACTAACCTGTCGTAATTCTTGCTTTTAATTTGTTTTAGGTTTTTTCTCTCTCTTTAGTTTGTTTGACTGTTGTTGATTTTTTTATTCTTGCTATATTTGTATTTATCTTGGCTTTCTTTGCGTGTTATTTTATCAGGATTTGCACTATGGGGTAGAGGGTAATATTATAAACCAAAACAATATTGAGAATTACCACAATCAGTGTCCTCAACAAACAATTATGAATTGAAATGCGGTATTTAATCGCTACAAAAAAATTTGTAAAAATAAAGTAAAATCATGTTCAAAAATTAGAAATGATATGTTCAATTTATAAAAATGGAAATGCGTTTGTTTGTGTGTTTATTTTTTTCTGTAATTTTCTGATTACCCGGCGCTTAACATAGGCTATAAATATCTGTAAATTTTAAGCGGGTATTTTTAAAAAATCATACCAAAAAAAACTATGCAAAGCCTGATTAGAAGATGGCAGCGCTACTCATTTAGATGGCAACACCAAAAACAGCACCTAATTTCTGCTTGCATGGCTTCCAATGATTCTGAAGGTTATTCTTGAGTAAGACAGTTATATTAATTATCACGTAGAGCGGACAGAGAACAAATTAAAAAATTTATTTCAATTTAAAAATTTGTGATATTAATTACAAAAGTTCTTAAATTTGCACTAGTAAACAAAGTAATCGTATCAATTAAAATTTTTTTTTTTTTCAATTCAATTATTTACTTTATTGACAATAATAATAATATTAATATAAGTACAAATGTATAGCTTAATATTATAATTTTGCAATAAGTAATTTACTTTAATATTATATAGGAAATAATCTGCGAAGCCTTGAGGCTTGTCTGCAGAAGTCCAATCCATTTAATATTCAAGATTTTTATTCATTGCGAACTTAACAAATGTATTTTTATCAATTTTCTTCTTTTATATTCATTAGTAATCCTTATTATATCTGCTGGCAACTTATTCATTATTTTTGGCAGAGATACGTTTAAGGTGCATAATCCGTAATTATTCTTATATTTTTGGACTTTAAATCTACCGGCAGCACGAGATCTTGTGTTGTGCGTGTGGTCGATCGCTTGTAGGAAACGGGAATCATTAAAAAATTCATTGGCTAAGGTTGTGTAGTATATACTTTGTACATTGAGGACGTTTAGACTTTTAGCTAGGTTTTCGCCTGTGAAACAGAAGCTTCCTGTATTATTGACGCTGTTGTAATTTATGCTGTTATTGTTTGAATTAACTGGAACATTGATGTTGCTGTTAGGTAGGTTATGGTTAAAATTATTGTTAGTTGTGAATGTGCTATTGTTTCTAATGTTATTATTGTAGTTTTGATTCTTTTGCAGGATTTTCAGTAGTCTATTTTGTGTAATTTGCAACTGTCGTATCGAATTTGCGTTTCCCCATGCAGTTATGCCATGTCTTATGTAAGATTCGGCGAGAGAGATTTGTTTATATTGACATAATTTAATGTTGTTGATATAAGTAAACTTTAGATTCACTTGATACAATTTTTAATTAAAACTGATTAAAAAAAATATTGGAGAGAATTTTTTCTGTGGATAAACTGTCAAAGACGTGAAAAGTTTCACCCTTGAGGTAATCGGTGCATTTAAACAACTTGACTACATAAATTCAAGGCCTCTGTTGTCTCCGTGTTTTTTTACGGATGCGAGACTTGGTTTGTAATAGTACAGCTTCTTCACACTTTTTTATTTGACATGAGCTTTTGCCCTCCGTGTTAAGTTCACCACTTCTGAACATCACTCACCAGATCTTACTCGTCAAAGTCGATGGAACATTTTCATGATCCGCTTCGGTGAAACAAAGAAACAATTTTGTTGTTTAATTGAGGTTGAATAAACTTTTATTTTACTCCCGTTAAAGTTCTTATTTCTTTCTGATATACATATCAAATATTTTATTAAAATATCTTGCCCTTCACACCACTGTGTTCTCACCAAGTAGTAGAATAAATTGTTTTTGTAGTTGTTGAAATTAATATTGTTGTTGTTTTTTTTTCGTTTCCTTTGTATTTTATTTTTAGTTCGTTTGTGTTAAGACATTTTCATGTTGTTTCACTTTTTTTCCCGTAGTTTAAGTTGTTTTTTAAGCCTAAATTATTAACCCTAGTCCTTTTACAAATGTTCCGCAATTATTGTGTTCAGCTCATTAGCGGTATATTTTGTTTCTTTCTTTATTCTGTATCTTGTCGTATGCGGTTTTTTCTCCCTTTTATTTTAGCCACGATTTCTTTTTTTTTTGCCAACGTCATATTTCGTTAATTTTGCGTTTGTGTGAGTGTTACGAAGAGGGATTTTAATGTTTTTGTTTTACTAATTTGTACATTTGTCAGATAATAAATGTTTAGTGGAAAGTTGTTGTTTATATACTTATTTTTGTCCAGTTTTTTTTTTTTTTTTTGTTTCATTCCGAATGTTTCTTTTTTGCACATATTTTTATTGTGAGGTGTGAAATTATGTTCATACATTGTTAAACATGTTAATTTTTGCTTTTGGTATTTTAGCTGAAAATTGTGTGGTTTATAGAGAACTCATAAATGTAAATTAGCTTACATGGCATTAAAGTATTAAGAAAAATGACATGTGAGTTTTTGGTATATTTGGAGATTAAAATTGCGGCCAAACGAATTGATTTTTTGCTAGTAATGGGATTTGTATTCAAAGAATTTTTAAAATATTAAGTGTAGAAATTACTAAAAAAAGTTCACTTTTGCAATATTGTGAATATATTTGGCTGTTATCATTTTCGAACAGAGGTTACTGAAATTCATTGAAGATTATATTTTTAAGATTTTGTTCGTTGTGCTTAATTCCTAATTTTCGTTCCTGATAAATACACTAAAATTTTTGGTGGAGGATAAGCTAATTGTTAGGCGCATTTCACAGGTTGCTTAGGCGAGATAATTAGGAAACCTTTAGAAAAGCTAGGGAAATTAGATATGCAAATAAAATTGGAGAGTGAATGAGAATTACAAACACTCAAATTATATTTGCAATGACATCAAAGCTTAAACAAAATACCAACAATTAACACTGAGTTTATCTTTTCTTACATTCCCCACTATTTTTGTTATTTATGAAAACTGGGCCCATCTGAAACTACCACATAGCGAAATTTAAGTTAGGATTTGTATTTGATCCAATATAAGATTAAGATTAAGTTCTGTCACACGAATTTAATTTATGTTTTAATGGGTACATAAACAAACAATTGTTGCCATTTTTCCAACGTTGAAAACATCACGTTAATTTGCTACACAAAAAAGAAAAATCAATCCAATCGTACTCAAATCAATCCGAAGCGGTATTTATTGTACGGTGAGCATGCATTTTCTTGAATCAAGTACAGAAATATTGATGCCAGTACAAATTTTTAATCGCGAAATACTTAAATTATCCCTATTCAATCCTGAATTCGTACTTGAAATTATCCAAAACTTCGATTGATTCAAGTAAAACTAAGTTTGAACCAATCTCAAAATGCGCTTAATTAAAGTATAATAAAGTGAAATTAGAAGAAGAATTTTATTATAATTGATTAACTTACCCGTTTTACACCTTACAGAATTTCAATTATAAGACGCCAGCATCATTTTCGATATGGTTTTCACTTTAAAAACTTAATGTACATATATAACAGAAAATATAAACTTAATGAGAAGTAAGAGTTCTCAATTTTACTTATTCGTTTTTTTTTTTGTTGTTTTTGGTGTTGTTGTAGTGCATGTAACAAACTTTGATAAGTAACATGAGATTTAAACGCTCACTTTGTACTTTTACTTTCAGAGTGGCACTACCAAGGAAAAGTTTAATTTATTTTTAATTGGTTTCAGAATTTTATTATTGGATGAAACTTGCGAAAAGCAATTAAAAAAACGTTGTTAACTACATAACAATAAAGAGAAATTAATTGTACTTTATATTTAAACTGTGTACTTTTTTTTCTTAACCTTTAATAATCAATGTAGTTTTATTGCAACAAAAAAAGTTGGGAATCCTTCTTCCAATATTAATTTTTTGCACAAATTAAATCTCAACGATCATTAGCATCGTCGAAAATTTTTTAGTTTAAATTAAAATTAATAAAATTTTTGTTAAAAAGTTTGCCAAATTGCCGATATTTGACATGGAAAATTCAACACCAATATTTTGAGAAACCATTTCTTTTGCATTACTGTGTAGTGTTGTTAAAAGGCTATTTTCAAAAAGTCTATTATCATCAACGATATCGCGTCATGTTGACATACTTTTTAGTTAATCAATGCGGTTTTACCAAATCGATGCTACAAACTAAGCCTCTTGTGAAACAATGAATTAATTGCGTAAAAATAATCTTTCAGCTTATCTACGAATTTTAAAAGTGCGTCGCCATGATTTAATTTGGCTTATAGGGGTACCTCAGTTTCCGAAATATTTACATATTGGATTTCTACTAACTGAACTTTGTGAATTTTTAACTGGGTAGATATTAAGTGACGTAGACATAATTCGGCTGCAGAATAGACGAAGTACATCAGCTTTAGAATCCTGAGAAGTTCACATCTTAACTAAAGAGTTCTATATTTGACTAGAAATGTGGTTTTTTTAAGGCGCAGGAAATTTAGAAAACGTTTTTCTTTAAAAAAGGCATAATTTTTAATTTGAACAATTTAGTAGGTTAGATTGACATTGGTCATTATTTTTAGGAATATTTTGGTTGATGAGGAACTAGTGGGAACGATGATACGCCAATGCTGGCGTATGAAATATTTCTCTTTTAATTTTATACCAAATCAGGAATAGCAGGAGTATCTCATGTTAATATTAAATAGTTTTCCATTCAATACGTTTGGCAACAGTAGGAGCAAGCAACAAGAGTAAAACACCACGTACCCACATAACATTATTCGTTTAGATATAAGCTATTTGTTGTGCATAAGGTTCTTACTAGAGGTCTGCACAAATGATTTGGTACCCAAATGAATGATGTGTGTGTATTTGATATGCTTATCAAATGTGTAAAAAAAATGAGAGCGAGTCATTCACGTTCAATCATTTTAAATGAGAGATCAACACAGCACCGTTCTTTAAAAAGTTAGCCACACACAGTTACACAAATTGTGTGTGTTTCTCTATTATTGTTTATTGTTTGATGAACTCAAATTCATACATATTACAATAAAAAAACCTGATCGAAGTTAAAAATCACACTAATCATTCGTGTGTTTCTTGACTTTCTTATTTTGTTAAGGGAAGAGGAAAGTTAAAATTTTAATAAAAAAAAAGTTATAAAATGAAATGGTTGTAATAAATGTATTTTTTATATACAAAAACAATAACAATAATAATATTATAAACAAAAATATTTTAAAATATGACAAAATCAGTATACAAAGGCAATAATTACACTATATTTTTATTCATTGATGATATCAAGGCGAATTCATCCCAGGTAATCTCGGTACTACAACAATACAACTCGTACAAAAACCACAAGCAATTTGTTTTTGTAAAATCATTGTACAATGTCAAAAACAGAAATAAAACAAAACAGAAACAAAGATAATAAAAGAGAATAAACAAAATTTTGACATCCAACAGTGATTTTAGCTAATATCAGCAGGGCTTTTAAGACCACCTGTAATAAATTCGCCTTGGATGATATAGAGTTGATAGAAAGAACCAGTAAATGTCAAAAAAATAAGTAAAATTGCTTAACTTAAATTTGACATTTCAAGCTTAAAATATTAAAAGTGTTGCTGAATCAGCGGTTTATGGGCAAATTCAGCGACTTACCGCTTTTTTGTTTGTTTTATTTTTGTGTTTCTCATAAACAAAACGTTGACTACATTTAATAAAATAAACAAAACAAAACAATAACAAAAAACTAAAAAACTTTGTTTACATTTTTTATAGTTAAATTTTTCTAACATTTACCGTTTCATTCCATCAATTCTATTTCAATTCAATGAATAAAAAATGTTCTGTCATAACGGCTTAACGAAAATATTTGAGTTGCTATTTTAAACAGAATTTCGAGCACGCATATGCTCCACGCATAAAAAGAAAATAAGTAAAACTACTACTTTTTGCTTCTAAAAAGTTTGTATCACTTTTTAATGCAACATCTTTTTACTAATATTTTGTTTTCAATACGATAAAAAAAATTTTAAAACACAAAACACATGTTGTGTTTATAAAACACAATATGTACATCGTCACACAAGTGTATTTACTCGAATTAAAGAGCAAATTTGTTATTTATACCTGTATCAAATATTTCTCTCACAACACTCACATAAATAATTGAACGCTTTGCACACACCCAGCAAACCAAATGCAACGAAATCGTTCGGACTTCATAACGACTTTCTGCACAAGTTGCCGATTTCTTCTAGAAGTCGACACGAAAAATATATGAAGTGGTTGACACGAGTTCTGTAAGAATTGTCGGGGGAAATTCCCTTAACTTCACAGATAGATCTGTCTGATATCTGAACGATGTCTGATGTTATTTCCTAGGGAAATTCTGGATTTCCTTCCGATATTTCCAATCGATGTCTGACAGAAATCGTACTTGTAGTCGTTTAAAATTCGCATAGTTTTTGGGACAGTTTGTACAGATATATGCCAGTAATCTGACAATAAATCTTTTTTATTTCTGAAATGATTGCCGACAAATCGTGCAGATTCAATTAAATTCAAATTCAATTTAATTATTTTTACCACATTTATTACTAAACACTTTATGTTTTTAGCACGTCTTCTCTTCCCAAATTCACTTGATACACTGCTGTGAACGACGATTATTAACATGTTTTCTTTTCTTCAAATTGGATAATCCCGTTAGACACATTAAACTATTGTTGTAAACATTGATCAAACAAAGAATTGAAAAAAAAACTTCGAACTTTTGATCCGAGTTCTGTACGAAATCTTACAGATTTTTCTGCACAAGCAAAACATAAAAACCATTGAAAAATCTATAAGCAGTCTACAAGCTTTTGTGATCCGAGTTCTTTACGAAATCTTGCAGCTTTTGTGATCCGAGTTCTTTACGAAATCTTGCAGATATTTCTGCACAAGCAAAACATAAAAACCATTGTAAAATCTATCAGCAGTCTGCAAGCTTTCGTGCAGATATTTCTTAACAAATGAATATGAAATATTCCTCCGAGGTTTCTATCTGAAGGCTGAACGAAAACCTGCAGACATTTCTGCATAAGCAAAATATAAAATTCCTAGAAAGTTCGTTAACAATTTTTAAAGAACTCTGTACGATATGCCGAAAGACTTACGAATTTGTACAGAATTGTCTTTTATCAGACAAAATCTGTAAGTTTGGTTGGCTGGGCATAGGCTATTTCTTACACACAATTAATTGTGTATGATACTAAAATCACACACAACACACTACTTTAAACGCACAGATGCAGACCTCTGGTTCTTACAAAACTAAAAGTGAACAAGATTTGTCTTTTATTTCACGGAGTCCCCAAACATAATTCCACCCGAAATTAAGATTTTAGCCACAGGCCGAAAAATTCGGCTTAAATATTATTTTCCAGTAAAGTTAATTTGACAAAACAGAAAGCAATTTCATACATTTCATTAACTTTTAAGCAAAGAAATAAGAGAGTATCCAAACTACGTTTTTCCGTTTGGGGCACCCCATCATTTCTTCTAATTCCACCATTTGAAATAAAGTTAATTGAAATAAGTATTATCTAAATTAGCTTCAATAATTTAAATACAATTAAATATTCTTAACACTATGGGGGGGTTTTCTTTGCTTTAATTAATAAAAATTTATTATTAATACTTTTAATAAAACAAGTAGGAAAGTATAGTCGGTTAAGCCCGATCACGTGATACACTTCACCACAGTATTTACAGAGAAATTTTCGAGAATATACTGCTTTTGGGAGTGATCCTGAATCCGCAAAAAAATTAAGTTATGAGTTTATGATTCATATACGGGTTCTATGCGCCGAAATCGTTTTGATATTTTTTCGTTTTTAAGTTGAGACCAATGAACAATTCTACATAGAAGCTATCGTAAGAGTTATTGTCGACAAATTATATGTCAATACCAACAAGGAAGCAATGAAATTGGAAGCAACTTTCGAAGTGATATTTACATTTTGTAAAATGGTTTAGATTGCAAAAAAATTAGTTTCAACCAAATTAATCTAAATACCACCATAATAAAATGTTGTACGGGCACAAATACTCTATTCAGAAAAGAATCTATGTAAAATTATGGACCGAGAGTTACCATTTTTTGTATTTTTAATTAAAATACATAAACCAAATTTTATAAAATTATCTCCAAAATTGCAACTTATTCTTCGCGCACATAGAGTGCAATGCAAGCCAGCCTTCCAGCCGGACGGATGGCCATTGTAGGATTGACTTAAAAAGTGATTTTGAGTCGGTCCGCATTCTATAAGATATATATTTAAGTGTAACATACATCAGCACAAACGCATAATACCTTCTCCACCATGGTTCTGTGGGTATAACTTTATTTATGAATATTTAATATTAACACTTAATAAACGGATATGATAGAAATCTGTTGAAAATAATCTGAAATATTACTCGTACTATTGCAATACACATTAATACACATACTAATATTAATTGTTTCATTTAAATTGATTTTCTCAAGCCCGTAAATCTCTAATTTATACGTTAAATCAAAGCAAATAAATATGATTTGCATTCAGGTTAATACTCGTATATGACATTTATATTAAACCAATTTGATATGCAAATCAAATAATAAAACCAATGAGAATGATAAAATTGAATGAAACTACAATTCGTTTTATTTCTTAAAGCAAAAATTCAAAAAAAAAACAAACAAAACTTCAAGTAAAACAACGGATATAAGGTTTTTTATTTATTTATTATACCCTCCACCACAATTAGTTTTGAAGAGGGTATATTCAGTTTGTCATTCCGTGTGAAACTTTTTTACTATTCATCTCAGACCCTATAAAGTATATATATTCTGGGTCCTTGAGTAATTTTAAGTCGATTTAGCCATGTCCGTCTGTCTGTCCGTCTGTCCGTCTGTTGAAAACACGCTCACTTTCGAAAAACTCAAAAGAAATCAACAAACTTGGTGTCAAATTGCTTGTAGTTATCCTAAGAAGGGATTGAAATTCAGCAAAATCGGTTCAATAGGATCTGAGCTATGAATCAAAATGTGGAACCACCACCTAAAAAAAATTGATAATTTTGTTACAAAAACTAACATAAATGGTGGAAAAATGCACTGAATGATATAAGATTTCGCAACAATTCGTTTTATTCAACTGGAAATCACGCTGTGAAATTTCGTGAAGATCCGACAATAATTTACCCTAGGCCCCATATAAGCCCTACTCCCGGAAAACAGTATATTAAGCCTAAAATCCTAACTAACAATGCTATCAGTACAAGTTTTGGCAAGTCACAGTTACATAGGACTGGAAATTAAACCGTTAAGTTTCGTGAAGATCGGTCCATAATTTACCATAGGCCCCATATAAAACCTACTTCCGGAAAACAACTTAGTACGCCTAAAAACGTAAAAAATAATGCTATCATAACAAAATTTGG
This sequence comes from Pollenia angustigena, assembly GCA_930367215.1. Classification (NCBI taxonomy): domain Eukaryota; kingdom Metazoa; phylum Arthropoda; class Insecta; order Diptera; family Polleniidae; genus Pollenia; species Pollenia angustigena. The sequence goes on along the minus strand of OV884057.1, from coordinate 176,521,206 downwards.
TACATCAAAGTTTTATAGAACTAAAAACAAATCTTTGAAATTTCGTGAAGATCGGTTCATAATTTACCATAGGCCCCATATAAACTTTACTCCCGGAAAACAACTTAGTACGCCTAAATCCGTAAAAAATAATGCTATCATAACAAAATTTGGTACATCTAAGTCTTATAGGACAAGAAATAAAACTGTGTAATTTCGTGAAGATCGGTCCATAATTTACCCTGGGCCCCATATAAACCCTACTCCCGGAAAACAGTTTAGTACGCCTAAATCCGTAAAAAATAATGCTATCATAACAAAATTTGGTACATCAAAGTTTTATAACTGGGAAAAAGACTGTGAAATTTCGTGAAGATCGGTCCATAATTTACCCTAGGCCCCATATAAACCCTACTACCGGAAAACAGTTTAGTCGCCTAAGTCCATAATTAATAACAAATCGTCACTGTTTAAGATAATAATAACATCATACAGATATTACTCCTTAAACATTCGAACTGTCGGTGGAGGGTATCAAAGATTCGGCACAGCCGAATATAGCACTCTAACTTGTTTTTTACTGGCAAATGAAACAAAATCAATTAAATAATTCTAACCGTATAAATTGTAGAATAAGTTTTTTAGTTACTTTTAAATCATTAGATCTTAAACTTTTTTCTTTGATTATTTATTTATTTAAAACCCCAAAAGCAATTAAACAATACAGTCACCCACTCATTTTTACTAAATAAAATTAAATAGAATTTTGATGTTGTTTAATTTTTTGCTTTTACACATTTATTATTATTTCTTAAGTCAGGCTTAAGAAAAGTGTTGAAGGCAACAAAAACAAAAACAATTTAAATTAATTTATAAAAATCAAGAACTTGTCAAGAAGCTAATGTTTCAATATTTTCACGATTTTTTTTTTTAAGCACCTGACAATAATTTGGCTATGTGAGAATATACAGAGTTCCAAAGGTATGTTATGTTATTAATTAAGAAAAAACCAAAAATTAATGTCCAATATCGGACATATAATAGTTTTATCGCCTGCATATAAAGCTTCCTAGACAGACTACATGGTCTGGCCAGACCATATTTGACATTCATATCGAGGGTTTTCTACCGCAACCACGTAACTCGATTTTTTCCGATTTTTTGTTTTAACCGGATTTTGCAATTTTTTTGTTTGGCGGAATATCGGAATTTTTCCTAATTCTTGGATTATAAACGAATATATCAAAAAATTTCAAATATTTGCGAAAAGTAGTTGTTTTTGAGTGACGAGATTTCGGAAGAAAACCACCGATGTGCAATATCTTTTCTGGTAGCCAGGCGCGGATCCAGCTTGAGCCTTAGGGGGGGGGGGGAATTTTGTATGATACAAAAAAGTAAAAAATTTGTTTTTAAAAGTTTATTAAAAACAATATGTGTATTAGGGTAAGTACTTTTTTGCAATTTTTGCGAATATCAAATTCTTCCAAAAAAAAGTCATTACCCTAATTAAAAAAACTCCACTAAAGGTTAAATAAAATATAAGATCAGTTCAATATACACTAATCTTTTTAAATAAGCAATTTATGATTTCCTTGTAAGGCAAATTTAGACAGTACAGTCTATATATCTTCTGTCATTGTTGATCCGAGCCATGTTTTTGTTCGACGAAGGGTAGGAAATGACCTCCCGATCGTAGCTTTACTGAGGTGCATTGAAACAAACATTTTTAATATTTTTCTTAGATTTATGGAGATATCTTCATCACAGTTTATTAAAGCATATACAACGTTATCTAATAGATCAGGCTCAAGTTTAGATCTTAGTAGGTGTTTATCTCTTTTATCAAATATAATCAGCTCATTAGTTAGTTGTGGTTTTAACAGTTTTGTATCTGTACATGACTTGATTACACTTTGAGGTAGAAGTATGTTCAATACATTTGGGCTATTTATTGGGAAAGTTGTTATGAGATCTTTTAAAATAAATTCAATAAGAGGAATGTAACCTACAACTCGGTAGTAATCTTCAAAATTTTGGATGTGATTATTTCGTTCAAATCTTGTCTTTTCGATAGGAACCTCGATTTGAACGCAAATAACTTTAACTTTTTAAAAAATCGCTTAAATTGTTATTCTTCTTTATTTCTTTTTTCTTCAAGGCACATGATTAAAATTTTAATAAGGCTTGATCCTTTTTGAAGATCTATATTGTGCTTTCGTAAAATGATACTAAGCGGCTGTGTTACAATAAGTATCATACTAAATATGTATATTCCGCAAATAAATTCAAAAGTACTAAGTGAGTTCCTTAATAGATCTAAAGATAGAGATACTACCTTTGCACTCAGATATTGTTTCCAAAGCTTCTACTATATGATGTACACTTGTTGCAAAGACGCATAATGAAGAGAGTTTGGCTCCCAAATACTTTAATAAAACTGTTTTTCACTTGGGAGGATTATATTTAAAAAAATTTGTCGTTTCTTTAACATACGATACAACTTTTTGTATTAATGTCACTTTATTGCTTTTAGAAATTGAGTTGTTCGATTTATGGGAATAGCAAGGCGTTTGTTTCGCATTTGTCGCTTTTCCAGAAATTTTGAACAGCTCCATTTTCTGCTGACATCAGAGGACACCCATCTGTTCCATCTCCTACACAATTTTTTAGGTCAAGACCAAAATTTGTCAAAGCTTTAAGAACTATTTATGATAGTGCTTTCGCATCAATTGACACATCAACGTCATCAATGTCTTTTGAAGCCTCTTCAAATGCGTTTACAACAAAGCCAATAAATTCTTCCCTAAAAACTTTTTGTTGTATGTTGAAATATCTTAAATCCGTGCTTTCGTCAAAAATTATCGAATAGAAATTTGTTTCATATAACACATAAATATATACATAAATATTGCAAATACTAAGGCTTTTTAATAATTCAACCGCACGCATTATTAAGTCAAACGTTTAGTCTTTGGATATACCCTGCAAACAAATGGAAGATATCCCCTAAGGCAATAGTTTAGCAGGCTGTAGGAAATATCGCCCAAAGAAAAATCGCCCAAAAAAAAAAATGAAAAATCGCCCAAAAAAATTGCATGTAAAATTGGGCCTGATTTCATATGAAAAATGGCCCAAAATTTTTGGGCTATTTATCGTTATTGTTGGGTGATTTTTCGTTTTTTAAATTTGGGTGATTTTTCATTATGAAAAATCACCCAAAAATGTTGTATGAAAAATGGCCCAAAAAAAATGGGCTATTTTTAAAATTCTACCATAATCTTACATAGCAGAGAAAACCATGTTTTATTATGGTTGCAAACAACAAAACTATTTTTCAAGAAACTAATTTAACCATTATATGGTTGTCGGCGACAATGATTTGGTTAAATTAAACATAATATCGGTAGAATTTTTTTAAAAATGGTTTTGTAGCTTTTTCTCTGGGTGTATATATTAAATATATACATATATATCGAGCCCTAACAGCGAAAATAGTGTAAGCGACATGATTTTCAATTTTCGTTTTTTTTGATAAATTACTTTATTGGCAACACTTGCATCATCTCCTAAAATATCAAGGTCATATAATGTACCGTTACGATTTTATAGCCAAAACAATTTTAGTGTAAGCGACAAATTTCATACAAAATTTAATATGTAATAAAACAAAAAAGCTCTCTCCTGTAAAATTTGATTTTTGGCGCTTACATTATTTTCGCTGTTAGGGCTCGATATACATATATATCGAAAATAAGGATTTTCTCTTCTATGGTATAACAAATACTGGCTTCGATAACTAAAGCTTCTCTGTATCGCCGGCCTTCGGCCGGGCGCAAGGATTTTCTCCTCTATGGTATAACAAAGACCGGCTTCGCTAACTAAACCTTCTCTGTATAGCCGGCCTTCGGCCGGGCGCAAGGATTTTCTCCTCTATGGTATAACAAACACCGGCTTCGCTAACTAAAGCATCTCTGCGTAGTCGGCCTTGTTCGGAAACAAGGCAGTTTTTCGAAGCTTTACTTAGCGAAACCGGTTTTTGTTAGACCATAAAGGAGAAAATCCTTGCGCCCGGCCGAAGGCCGGCTATACAGAGAAACTTTAGTTAGCGAAGCCGGTCTTTGTTATACCATAGAGGAGAAAATCCTTGCGCCCGGCCGAAGGCCGGCTATACAGAGAAGCTTTAGTTAGCGAAGCCAGTATTTGTTATACCATAGAAGATGAAATCCTTATTTTGGATATATATATTTAATATATACACCCGGAGTAAAAGCTATAAAAATATTTTATCCATATTATGTTTAATTTAACCAAATCATTGTCACCGACAACCATATTATGGTTAAATAAGTATCTTTAAAAAATCACTTGAAATTTTAACGGTATTTTAAAAAAAAATTTACACATTTTTGATTAAAAGTTAAGTTGCGGACGTTGCAAAGTGTCATAACGTCCTCGTCCTCGTCCTCGTCGTCGATGGACATTATGACACTTTAAAAGTGTCCAAGGACACTACGACACTGGACGTTATGACATGTCACCTAAATTTATATGAATAATAAACACTTTTTTGCAAATTTAGTAATTTGTTTTTTTTTTTTTTGTGAAAAAATTCGTTTTTGCTTTTTGGGTCATTTTTCATTTTCTTTTTGGGCCCTTTTTCGTTTTTTTTGGGCAAAATTTCATATTTACCTTTTTGGGTCATTTTTCATGTTCGCTTGGGCGATTCTTCATTTGGGCGATTTTTCATTTTTTTTTTTGGGCCATTTTTCTTTGGGCGATATTTCCTACAGCCAGTTTAGCAATATCCCCAAATTGTCATCTAACCGAAAATAATCAAAGTAAGTTTTTATTTTCTTCCTTTTATAATTTTCGAGAAAATTACGCAAAATAAACTAAATAAAAATTAAATAATAATGTACGTCATAAATTAAAAAATAAAAACTAATCAAATTATAAAATCTAAAAAATTAGTTCTCAAAATATTCTGCAAATGGTAGATATTTAAATTAAATAAATCTATTAAATATAAATCTGTTTCCTTTTCAATATAGTCAAGATATTTCTCATCCTGGATGCTATTTTAAAGAAGTGGTAGGATTTTTTCTTCAAAAATATGGTGGAAACTAAATATTGATGTATAGAATTTTATTTTGTTTTAATTATTTAAAAATAAATAAAAAGATGTGCTTCTTTGTACGTAAATGACAATTTTTTAATATGCAAGATCTTCTTTTTGTCGTCGCAATGATATTTAGGCAATAGCTGCCTATTTTCTATTTAGTGATTATCTGGCGATATTACTAGATAATCATCTAGAAGTATCGCTTTCGTATTGCTGAGAAGTATTGCCATCGAGACACGTTTCTTCCCGAAGGAAGTATCTTCAGCAATACGAAATCGATTATTGCCGCAATAATATTTTTCATCCTGGCAATACGTTTGGCAATACGTGAGGTGTATTTCTGTGTTTGCTGGGTAGATGGCACCTGCTGGGATTGAATGTAGAATAAGTAGTATTTGAATACGGTAAACTAGATGTTTCTTTGGAAATATCTACACAGAAAAAATTTTTTGCGCCAGTAAAAGAATTAATCAAAAATAAAATCAGTTTTAATTAAATATTTAATCAGGTTCATTAAAAATTTAATCAAGTTAATTAATTAATTTAATTGAAATATTGTCAATTAAACATTTAATACACTTGATTAAAATTTTAATTCACCTGATTAAATATTTAATTAAAACTGATTTTATTTTTGATTAATTCTTTTACTGGCGCAAAAATTTTTTTATGTTTATAAATAATTATTAGGATTAAGATATGGATACTTTTTGAAAATCGTTAGAGATTCAATAAAAAAAAAAAAAAAAAAAATAAAAAAATACTTATTGAAAATTTCGTTAGAGATTCCATAAAAAAAACCTTGCTGGGATTTCCAAAAATTTTGTACATTAAAAAAAATATTATTATTGGGAATTCTTGTATTATCCACAAAACATATTTCTATAATTTACGGGGGGAAATTTCCTTATTCCCCCCCCCCCCCCATCCTGAATCAGCGCCTGCTGGTAGCCAACGTCTTATGAAACGAGTTTTACAAGTTAGTTGTCCTAAATCGAAGAAAACAGATTTTGAATCTTTTGGATCACATCTAGAGCACAAAACACCTCTCACAAGAAAAAGTTTGCACCTTACGGTTTATCTGGACCACTGGTTAATTTTTGAAATCATTGCATTTGCACTGCCAAAGTTTACCCAGTAAAAACTTCGCTTACTTTTTAAAAATGAATAGCTTGCTTCACTAATTATTTAGTAGCTTTATTCTATAACTACTTATATAGCTTCTTCTTTAACTACTTCTGTCTGGATGTATGCAGGTAAAAAAAATAATGACTTACATTTGAATGCGTTCATTTTGGGATATCCCTTGTAGAATTCATCGGTTCTTTCAGTAGAATTGTAAGTAGTGCTTTTGCTTATTTCTGATTACAAAACACATTATGTTGTAAGCGAAGGGTACTTTGCTAATTCCGTTTTTGTCTTTTACTCGAAAGAGGCATTTTTCCTATTGCATTGTTGTTGTTTTCAAACACTTTTTTGCTTTGTTGCAGTATTCGCGGTGATACCAGCATACTTCATTTGATTCGGCGTCATGGGAGTGGGATCTACTTCGTGGACGTTGGAAGAACTTTGTTTTTAACTCAGCCACCTCTTTGATAAGTTGTGTTGTTGTTCTAGTGTTGAGTGGCTGAAGATACGTTTGTGGCACAGAAACTGCATTGACGTGTGGTGAATCGCTTGCCTCAGATATTTGGTCAGCGAGTATAGCTTATTTGTTATTGAAATTTCGATAGGTACTTGAAGTGGTAGTCGGCTCATCAAGACAGATTCGAGCATGTTGTCGGTCATTTCGTTGCCTGCTAAATCTTGCATCTCACGAAGTAATTGTGTTGGACGCTTGTCGCCAAGTTCCGAATAATGTAAAAGCTTTTTTAAGCGTTTCTGCTCTGAGTCAGCCTTGCCTTTAACTTAGCTCAATATTAATGATATGTGACAAGACGCTGCTTTTGATGACTGCTACAACTGTATGGCATTGCCATAATGGTGGAAACTATACTGACAATTTTGCGATTTTCACAGCTTCGTTATTGTCAGTGTGATGCCGTCTGTTGTTGTCGGCGGTAGCCTCTGCGGCAGCACCAACAACTTTTTTTTATAAATTAGTATAATTAATATAGTTCGGATCGTCTTTTTAATTGTTCTGCGTTCTTATAACCGCTTCTTTTCATTCACTCCGAGGTTACCATTTATAGACTATGCTTTAACGTAGTTTTAACATAACTTTATGTACAAAACAAAATAAAAATTGTGCTTGTATTAATTTAGGGTTGTACTTTTTGGTCATATAAAATCCTGACTCGCAATCCGAGCATTTGCAAGGGGTAACGTACCCGTCAAGTTCAGCTCATTACCGTCCGTTGTGCGTTATTTGTAAAAGCACAACCAAACTCAGAGAAAAACTCATTTTTGCTGCGGTAACTGCAACAAAGATATGTGCCTTTAATATGGAAGAGAGACAAAAACGTATATTTGCAATGGTTGTTTAACAGAATAATTTCATTATTTGACAATTATATTAAAATAATTACATAACAAGACTGGCTTATTTGAAAACAACAAAAAAATTTGTACAAAATTTTATTAAGTTTACTTATACGACTGGGATTTTTAATCGTGGTCTGGTCAGATCATGTGCTAACCTAAGTGGCACCAAGTTTGTAGAACATCTAAGGGTTAAAACCATAGAATGTTTGGATGTTTGGAGTAGGTGGTGAACCCTTCCTTAGTTCAAATTCTACAGATTTTGTTTAAAATAGATTCGTATAACATAGCTATGAATCGAATGAGTCGCTTCTTAATGTTGTAAGAAGTTGATCTGCACTCCAGGCTTGTTCGATTTCCATACATTTTTTTTTAATGTTTAAGTCCACTTAATATGTGGGACCAGTTTAAAAAATCTATCGAAAGTAGTACGATCCTGGTGGAATGTTTACAAGGAAGACGGCTTAAAAGATTATTTATAGCAGAAAATCATTTTCTAGATCGCCAAAAAGTTGGTGCCATTTAATTTTTGTACTAAAAATTTAAGCCCACATGTGCAATAAAATTAAAGTGCTTACTATCTATATCTTTATACAAATTTCATCCACCGTTCATTAAAGGAAGACCAAGAACAACAACATTTGACTAACTAAATTCAGTTTACATAATTACAAATGGGTCATAGTTTTTTTAACAATTATTATTACTTTCTGCAAAATAATTTCCGAGATGGTATGAGAAAAAGCGACGTTATTTTGAGTAGTATATTTAGGATGGTCCTACGGCACTTTTTCCATACAAATTTGGGAGCATGGTATAACCCAGCAAACAATCACTTGTTCCATACACATTTGGGAGCATGGTATAACCCAGCAAACAATTTCATGTAAAAACTATCCTCTATATATCCCTATGTATCCCCTTCCTATCTTGGAGGCGATATCGTAGTGAGCATTCGCTATCAAGATTTTATTTTCACCCTACAGTCGGTTGGTTAACTTAATAAGTTCATCGATTTGCAAGCTCCACCACTTTTATTGTCTGTGTATGTTTGTGTGTGCGTAAATGTGACCGTCTGGCAACCCTATGCGGGCTCTTTGTTAGGTGTTCGTAAAGAGTAGGGTGTGTCTGTGTATGTTTGTGTGTGCGTAAATGTGACCGTCTGGCAACCCTATGCGGGCTCTTTGTTAGGTGTTCGTAAAGAGTAGGGTGTGCATGTGTGTAAATGTAACCATCTGGCAACCCTATGCGGGGTCTTTGTCAGATGTTCGTAAAGAGTAGGGTGTGTGTATGTGTGTGTGTAAATGTGACCATCTGGCAACCCTATGCGGGGTCTTTGTTGGATGTTCGTAAAGAGTAGGGTGTGTGTAGATACAACCATGTCGAATGGTCTTTTTTATGTAATATGAAACTTTTTTATTTTTCAAATGAGTTGTACATACGTGACAAATTTAAGTTTCATAAAGTCTCAAAATTCTTGGAAATACAAAGAAATTTGAGTATTAGTTGAGCAGATGTGTAGGTGTTTAGAATTCTTAAAAAAACAAAACAAAAATAACTAAATAAATATTTTATAGAATCAGCTAATTGCTCCTTTTCACAATTATCTTTTTTATGTAATATAAAACCTTTTTATTTTTTTCAAATGAATTCTACATTTATTCGTAATAAATTTATTTTATGTTTGTAATATGATTTCATAAAAAAAGAAACTATGTTTATGAATTAGAAAATAAAACAAATAGTTTGATATATGTATGTATGTATATGTATTTGTTTACATTTTATTAAAAATACAAGTAGGTGTTTAGAATTCTTAAAAAACTCAGAAAAATAACTTAATAAATATTTTATAAAGTCTGATGATTGTTCCTTTTCATAATTGTCTTGTTTATGTAATATGAAACCTATAATTAAAAACAATATTATGTTATGTTGTGTTATTTTATTTTAAATTTTATTAGGAATTTTTTCAGATTTTACAGATTCAAAATTAAAAATACGTTTATAAAGATTAAAAAGCTTAAGTGTTAACAAATGTTGTTTATAAAGTGTTTGACATCGACAAATGTTAAAGGTTTGTGAATAAACATTTTCACAATAATATCTATGTATGATATTATTTATACATATAAATGGACTATTTACATAATTATAAATTCTTAATTCATCTATAAGTTTCATAAATAAATCCATATGTTCCTTATCAATCTGGTAACTATGTTTTGTCAATAATTCTTCCAATTCAGCTGATGATATCATTTTTGAGTTAAATCGTACTAGAGATGTACTCCGTTTAAAGACTTAAAATCAACTAAAAATAAAATGATCAACTTCAAATGTTTTATTAATTAATTAGGTTTTTCTTTATTTTAAATATAAATTCACATAATTTCTTAATAAAATTACATTCTTTTCAGCACATATTTGATTAAAATTAGTATGTTTCTTACAAATATTAATATTAGGATTATTTTTATATAAAGTCTTGATATTTGGACAATTCAAATAATCTAAATTAATTATATATATGTCGATTTCTCCTCCAAGTAGCTCCTTTAACCATCTAACTTTTTCAAATCCTTTAACATATAAAACAGGGTGTTCTTCTTCTTTTTTTCTTTTTTTTATAGTTAATATTAAATATTCTATTAACTCTTTCAGTGTAGACTCTCCAGTATCCCAGTGTAGTCCATGCAAGTGATTATATAACCATTTATTTGTAAATCTATCCTTATTACTTAATTCAGAATATTTTATTATTGATTCAATGTGAAAAGTTTGTTTTTCGATATCACTGATTGAAACACAGACTTCTTTAGCATGAAATTCATTATTGATGAAAAATCCTTGCACATCAACAACTATAAATTTATATTGTTGTTCCATTGTCACCCCTTATAAAACTAATTTAAAGATAAATAAAACATATTCTATTTATAGTTTTTATTTATTTATTTTCAAATATGAATTTATAATAAGCTCCATCCACAACTTTTTTTAAATAAAAATTTCCAGATGATAAATCGTCCATAACTTCCGCTGGTAGGTTTGTGTATTTCTCCGGTAGGAATATTATATGAGTTTCCAACTCTAACATTGTTTTCGGACCAAACTTTGTAGATTTTTTTAAACATTTTAAAATTTTAATTTTCTTGTTTATGGGGAGTTGCTTTAACGGCATTATTTCCTTTAAATACTTTTTGATGATATTGTTTAGATAATTCAATGTTTTATTCATTTTCTAAACTTTTTTTAGTTGGTTAGAGGAAAAAGTTTACTTATTTAATTAACAATTTTTCAAATACTACTGATGAAACTGTGTTTTTGTATCAGATATTTATACTATAATTTTATAGGTGAAGGGATTTTAGAAAATAATAGATGTAATGGTATAATTCTTTTTTTCATTAAATAGTTGTGGTTCTTGTTTATATAAACATAGAATTCTTGGAAAAACAAAGAAATATGCGACATGCATGTGCAGGTTTTTTCGAATTCTTGGAAAAACAATGAAGTATGAGACATGAATGTGCAGCTGTTTAGAATTCTTGGAAAAATAATGAAATATGAAACATGAATGTGCAGCTGTTTAGAATTCTTGGAAAAATAATTAAATATGAGACAAGAATGTGCAGCTGTTTAGAATTCTTCGAAAAACAAAGACATATGAGACATGCATGTGCAGGTTTTTCGAATTCTTGGAAAAATAATGAAATATGAGACATGCATGTGCAGGTTTTTCGAATTCTTGGAAAAATAATGAAATATGAGACATGAATGTGCAGCTGTTTAAAATTCTTGGAAAAAAACAAAGAAACCGCTGATGCTGCAGTTTTTGATTATATTAAATAAAATACAGTCAAATCCCGATAAATTACCCCCCGAAAAATCATAATTCCCGATAATTCGTAAGAAATGACCGGTCCCTTGCGATTAAGAATTATCGAGATTCTACTGTAATGCAAAACTTTAAAATAAAAAAAAAAATAAAAATAACAAAATAAATATTTTAAAGATTCTGCTGATTGCTGCTTTTCATATAATATGAAACCTTTTAATTTTTCGAATGAATTCTAAATATGTACGTGACAAATTTAAATTTCATAAAGTTTTTTTTTTGAATGAGTCCTCATCTCAAAATTCTTGGAAAAAACAATTAAATATGAGTCATGCAAGTGCAGCTGTTTAGAATTCTTAGAAAAACAAAGAAACCGCTCTTGATGCGGTTTTTGATTAGGACTGTAGTCTCAAAATTCTTGGAAAAGACAATGAAATAGGAGTCATGCATGTGCAGATGTTTATAATTCTTGGAAAAACAAAGAAACCGCTGATGTTGCGGTTTTTGATTATATGAACTTATGTGAAACTTGCCCCTTACTAATTACTCCCCTAATTAACAATTTATGATATAAATATGTCTACTTCTGGAACACAGAACCATTCTTGTTCTGATAGTTAAATCATTGTGTTCTTTAATAAAAAAGTGAAATGGCTGGCGGTTTTATTTGTGAGTTTTGTGATAAAGTATTCACTTTGAATAGAAATTTAAGAAGACATGTTCGATTGCATCATGATGGACCATCATCATCGTTTAAATGCCAAACATGTAATTTACATTTTTCGGATCGTAAGGAATGGCACCGACACTCACATTCTAATACAAAAGGTGACGGTAATGATGAAGAAACAAATATTTACTGTAAAGGTTGTGAAAAAGATATAAAAAAAACAAATTGGCATTATCATATAAGGTCAAGTGCACATAAATTTAACTGTGTTGAAAAAGCAGATAATAATAGTGATATTAAATGCATAAAATCATCTTTTAACAATAGAATTGTCACATTTTTAATTGAAAACAACAATAAAAATAATTTAATACCTGAAAAATTTTTAACGGAAATAAGAGAGAAATTAATAAAATTATTAACAGACACCATGCAAAAACACGGAAACAAAAAATTTAATATGGAACTGTATGGTGAATATGTGCTGATTAAGGAAGGTGAAGATTCTTGTATGGTGGATATAAAATCCCATCAGACTAAAATGAACATTCTTACTATGCTTTCAACAAGAGATGATATCCTAAATGTTTTCAACGAACAATGTAATATTATAATAAAAAAGATGAGCGAATTTCAGGAGCGTGATAGTGGCTGGGCATTAATTGAAATAACACGTTTGGAGATGAACATAAATCAATATAAGTGTATCAAAGGATCACAATACCTTCCTTTGCCAGCAAAAATAATGCAGAAAAAAGCATGTGTCAACGTACAAAATAGAGACGAGTACTGCTACAAGTGGGCTATAATATCAGCACTATACCCAGTCGATCCTGATTATACAAAGAGATGTTCATCGTATAAAATAAATAATATTGAAGATGACATCATTTTGCTGAATAATGGAATCAAATTAAATTTCACCAACTTAAATTTCCCTCTTCCGATTAATCAAATAAAAGATTTCGAGATTATGAATCCTGAAATAAGCGTGAATGTGTTTGGACTAGAAGATGATGTTGTAGTGGGACCATACTACTTCACCAAAGAAGAAAAGTCCAAACACATCAACTTAATGCTGATAGAGGATGGAGAAAGATTCCATTACGTATGGATCAAAAATATTTCAAAGTAGGTTCACAATATTTATATTCTATTTATATATGAATATATTATATTAATTTAAATCATTTTCTTTTTTCCTATTAATTACAGATTGATACGTAGTCAACTGACGAAACGGCAGAATCAAGTATACATCTGCAATACATGCTTAATCCATTTTCGTACAGAGACGTCGTTAATTAAACATAAAGAGGAATGTAATAAAATGGTTACAAGGATGCCTAGTATAGATAAAAGTAAGCTTAGTTTTAAAAATTTTAAAAAGCAAATGGATGTGCCTTTTGTTGTATACGCTGATTTTGAATGTATTCTGGAAACAGTAAACATTCAAAATTCTAAGAACGTAAAATCAACACAAAAGCATATTCCATTTGCTTATAGTTATTTTATTAAATGTTCGTATAACTCAGACTTAGATATTTTTAAAATTTATACTGGAACTGATGCGCCACAACATTTTTTTAAAACTTTAGTTGACGACATTTTAGCTATTTACACTAGTCATCTAAGTGTTATTAAACCAATGAATTCCTTAACACCCCTGCAACAGATACAACATTATGAAAGCAAGACTTGTTATATTTGTACGAAATCTTTATCTAATGAAGATAAAGTAGCTGACCATTGTCATCTAACTGGTCAATATAGGGGTGCTGCTCATAATCAATGTAATTTAGAATATCAAATTGCAAATTTCATCCCTATATTCTTTCATAATCTTTCGGCATATGATTGCCACCTGTTTGTTAGAGAGCTTTCAACAATTGAAGGCGATATAAATATTATACCTTTAAATAAGGAGCTTTATGTGTCTATATCAAAAAGAATTTCTGTAAATGAAAAAGATACAATTGAGTTACGTTTTCTCGATTCATTTAGGTTTATGCCATCGAGTATAGCAAAATTAGCAAGTTATTTGTCCGACAGTGATTTAACGGTAGTAAAATCAAGCTATCCAAATGATGAAGAATTTAATTTAATGAAACGTAAGGGTGTCTTTCCGTATGATTATTTAGATTCGATGAATCGTCTTGAAGAAATTCAATTGCCACCTCGGTCAATATTTTTCAATAAATTAAATAATGAGTCGTGTAGTGTGGAGGATTATGAACATGCACAAAAAGTATGGAAAACATTTAAATGTAGAACATTAAAAGATTATCTACTTTTATATTTAAAAGTAGATATTCTTTTACTTTGCGATATATTTGAAAATTTCCGTAAAGTTTGTGCAAACATTTATAATTTAGATCCATGTCAATATTATACTACCCCAGGTTTATCCTGGGATGCAATGTTGAAAACAACTGCAATAGAATTGGAGTTGTTGACTGATATTAATATATATAATTTTGTCCTTCGGGGCATTAGGGGAGGTATTGTTCAATGTTCTAATCGACATTCAATTGCTAATAATAAATATATTAGTAATTATGATTCTAACAAAGAATCAAACTACGTAATATATTTAGATGTTAATAACTTGTATGGCTATGCAATGTCACAATACCTCCCCTATAAAAATTTTAAATGGGTTGAAAATTATAACCATTTCAACGTTAATAATATAGCTGAAGATTCTCCATTAGGATATATATTAGAGGTAGATCTAGAATATCCATCTACATTACACGACTATCATAATGATTTACCATTTTGTGCTGAGAATAAAAAAATTGAAACCATGAAACAAAAGAAACTAATAACTGATTTAAATTGTAAAACTAATTACATAATGCATTATCGAAATCTTCAGCAATGTATTCAACATGGTTTAGTTTTAAAGAAAATACATAGAATTCTTCAATTTGACCAATCAAATTGGTTACAAAAATATATTGATTTAAATAACCATCACAGAACACTAGCAAAAAATTCATTTGAACAAAATTTTTTTAAATTGTTGAATAATGCAGTATACGGGAAAACTATGGAAAATGTTGATAAGAGGAAAGACATTAAAATAGTATGTCAATGGGAGAATAGAGGTAAACGTTTAGGAGCCCGTGCTCTTATAGCTAAACCCAATTTCCATAGTTCACTTCAAATTCATGAAGATATGCATGCTATCCAAATGAGTAGAATTAAAACTGAATACAACAAACCTATTTATGTTGGATTTGCAGTATTAGAAATATCCAAATTTAAAATGTACAATTTTCATTATGATTACATAAAGCCTAAATATCGTGAAAACATTAAACTCAATTATATGGATACTGATTCCTTTATTTACGACATTAAAACAGATGATCTATACAGAGATATTAAAAATGACATAAATACTCATTTTGATACATCTGCATATCCGATAGATAATGTCTACAATATCCCACTTCTTAATAAAAAAGTTTTAGGGATGATGAAGGATGAGTGTAATGGTAAAATTATTAAGGAATTCATTGGGTTAAGAGCTAAAATGTACTCAGTGAAAATTGATAGAGAAGATAAGGAAATTAAAAGAATTAAGGGCGTTAAGCAATGTGTAACTAGTAAATTAAGTATAAATGACTTTAGAAAATGTCTTTTAGATAAAAAATTATATTATAATTCAATGTATATATTTAGATCTAAGATACATCAAATTTATACTCAAAATATAAGAAAACTAACATTAAGTTATTTAGATGATAAGAGATTTATTAGAGATAATGGCGTTGATACTTTTGCATGGGGTCATTATAGAATAAATAACTATTATGAACTTATGGAAGAGGATGATGACATTCTTCTCAATGTAAATATAGATTTTTAATTAATTTTAAGTTTTTATATGATTAGAAAAATTGTAATATAAAAAAAATTATGAAAAAAGAAAACGTTAAAATGTTGTTTTTATTTCAAACCATATTTATTGAATAAAAATTTTAAACATAAATGGCCACAATTAAATGTATTGAATTTTTGTTTTTGTTGGTAATTATATTCGATGGGCAATTTTAAATAGTTGATGATTTCAAGTGGTGGTTGCAAGTTTCCAAAGCTGTCAAAGTATTCTTTATAATTGTGATTTTTATAATATGCTACCCAGTGTGTCCCAGGACCTTTTATATCATCCAGATTAACAATTCCACATTCATTCTTTAAGGCTTTTTTAGGTAAAGAATTACGCATAAAAACACCTCTAAAATGTTTTAGTTTTCTTCCATATTTATTTAAATCTACATCTGTTAACGCTCGACTGGGTAGATTACTTAAAAGTTTTTTGAAGCTGATGTACAATAAAGTCCATAACCAGATTTATATGGTTTAAGATATAAACCTTTTCCCATAGCAATTGATTCCATATATTTATTGTGACGTGTTGCTTCTGCCAATTGTTCTTTTCCATTCTTTATATCATTAACAGCTTTAGCTATTGCTGATCCACCTGTAGCTAAACTTCCAAGAGCTGACAAGGCTGTTAAAACTGGAATCAATGGCAGAAATCCACCAACTTTAGGCACTGGAATAACTCTTGGTATACTTATATCAGCTTTCTTTTTTCTTTTAAAATCAGAGCGAACTGCTTTTTGTGCAATTAAAACAGCATCATTTATATTGGTAGGTTTCTCCTTTCTCAATAGTTTTAGAGTATTTTTAACAGTGCTAGAGAATAATTTCTTACTACACACTCTTTTCTTTCCACCTTTTCCTTTTTTTGATATTCGATCTGTATTATTCTTCATACCTAATCCAAATTTTACTTTTGCCTTCATAGCGTTCGTAACAAACCAAGCGTTAGCTTTTTCTTTTAAATTACTTTCTTTAGATTTAACTCGTTGCCAAGCCTTTTCAGCTAATATCTGATCAGCTTTATGTCTTTTAGTTATATCGTCAGTTTCTGAATATGCAATATCGTGCTCTCTGCAAGCAGCATCTAATAAATTTATTCCTTTATCTCCTCTTGCTAATCGTTCTTTAAGTTTTGTACCCGGTCCGCAAAACTGATATCCAGGTAAATGTAATTCAATTGGTAATTTGTTAATTAAGTTGTTGACTACTCCACGTCCAATTTTAAACTGATTAGTGTTGTGTATATTGTTATATCTTATAACCATTTTATATGTTCAGCGCTTAAAATTGTAATAATTATCTTTTTTGTAAAACATTACTTTTATAGTTAATTATTTTATTACTCGTCAATATGTGAATAGTTAAACAGATCGAAAACAGATATAAAACAGATCAGAAGCAGATATAAAGCAGATCGAAAACAGATATAAAACAGATCAGAAGCAGATATAAAGCAGAGCACAGCAATATGCGAATAGTTAAACAAACGAAACAAATTGTTATTAGAAATGCTGATGTTGAAAAAGAAAAAAAATCTAAAATTGTACATAGCACACTATTACCAAACACAATAAGAGCGTTAATTGTTGGACCATCAAACTGTGGTAAGACTAATGTAATGATTAGTCTTATAGAAAGTCCTAATGGTCTTTGTTTCAAAAACATATACATATATTCTAAATCCTTATATCAACCGAAATATTGTTATTTAAGAAAACTTATTAAACCCATAAAAGATATAAATCTATTTACATTCTCGGAAAATGAAAAAGTTTTAAGTCCAGCTAAAGCAAATCCACACTCTATAATAATATTCGATGATGTTATTTGTGGTAAACAAGACACTGTAAGAGATTACTTTTGTATGGGTAGACATAAACATATATATTGTTTCTATTTATGTCAAACATATACAAAAATTCCTAAACATTTGATACGTGATAATGCAAATATGATTATAATATTTAAGCAAGATGAAATGAATTTAAAGCATATATATAATGATCATGTTATCGGTGATATGTCATTTAAACAGTTTATAACAATTTGTAAGGAATGTTGGAAAGATAATTATGGTTTTGTTGTTGTCAGTAAGGACGATCCAATTAATGGCGGTCGTTATAGGAAGGGATTTAATAATTTTATTCAATTATAAGTAAGATTTTATATAAAACAGATCGAAAGCAGATGTAAAGCAGATCGAAAGCAGATCAAAAGCAGATGTAAAGCAGATCGAAAGCAGATCAAAAGCAGATCAAAAGCAGATATAAAGCAGATCAAAAGCAGATATAAAGCAGATCAAAAGCAGATATAAAGCAGATATAAAGCAGATCAAAAGCAGATATAAAGCAGATCAAAAGCAGATCAAAATCAGATATAAAGCAGATCAAAAGCAGATATAAAGCAGATATAAAGCAGATCAAAAGCAGATATAAAGCAGATATAAAGCAGATCAAAAGCAGATATAAAGCAGATCAAAAGCAGATCAAAAGCAGATATAAAGCAGATCGTTTATAATTTAAAATACAAACACATGCATTCAGCAATCATGAATAAGAATAATGAATTCTTAAAACATATTGTTGAAACCAGAGCGGTATTAAAGGAAAAATTACAAAATATTAAACTTAATGAAATAGATAAAGTTAATATGTTAGAAGATACCTTTAAACCTATAACAAAACCTTTAAAACATATAATAAAAAAACTTGATAAGACAAATAAATCTTCTGGAACAGTACGAGCGCCATCATATCAATCACTATATACACCATCTTCTCTATCACTATATAGACCTAATTTAAATCAGGATAATGCTTCTAGTAATGTTCTTTCTTATATGGATTATGATGATGATGAAATTGATAATAACGAAGCTGGTTTTGCTGTTTTTAATGAAGAAAATAGATCTAACTCCAATATGGATTATGATAATGATATTGATAATGTATCTAGTTTGATGAGGTTAAATGAAGAAAATAAATCCAATTACGACATGGATATTGATGATGATGACCATTACAATGAAGATAATAATGATAACAAAGTCCAATACCTAAACAACTTAAAAAGAATAAGAACATTTAGCAATAACACATCTACTCTACCTAATATAAAGAGAAAGAAAAATAATATGACAATTTTACAATCAACAGAAACAACGAAATCATCAAAACCTATCAGTACTAAAAAGCACATTTCACTAAAAACAAAAACAACAACATCCACAACACAATTGAAGAATGATAAAAATCAAAAAAATCTAAAAAGAAAGAATTATTCATTGCTTTCAAATTTCGATGAAGATGGTGATAGAAAACGCAACAAAATCACACATTTATTTTCCAAACGTAAAAGTAAAACACAATTAAATACCGATAAGAAACGAATTAAATTAAGTAATTCTAAATTAAATGAATCACCTCTTTATAAGAATATTATGTTGTTAATAAATAATGAAATGATTGATAGAATCTATGGATTTAATATAGATCATGCTGGAAATTGGCGATATGGAACAAACAAACTAAAATTTAATAACGATAACACTTTATATATAGGCGATAAAAAATTGAAATTGACACCAGGATTATTTGAACTATTATTCCACATAAAACCTTTACATTATAATAAAATAGATTTAAAAAAATATAAAGATATTCTTATTAATACAAATGTACACAGACGTAACTATCAGTCAAATAAACAAATTAAAGGAACTAAAGCATTTAAATATGAACGCATTATAAAAAAATTATTCAACACAAAGGGTAATATTCTTACTAAAGGTAGTGGATTATCCTTAAAATTAGTAGAAAAACGTAAACCAAACTATATATATTGGGATGATCCTAATGAATTAGTCGACAGATTACGTTTACTCCTTTCATCGGAAGGTGCTGGTCATAATAATCATAAAAACGAGATAATTTCAATTATTGAGGAACTAAGAGAGGCTAATATAATATATTAAAAACATGAGTTTTATAAATAAATTTGGAGAAAGCTCAACACATAAGTATAAATTTAACGATTCAAAACTAAGATCAAATCTATTAAAAATGCTTGATGTTGAAGTAAACAATCATGTTTTTGATATACATAAAAAAAGAATTACTAATCTAGCCACACCGATCGAACCTAAGGATGCTGTTACAAAAGCCTATTTAAAACGAACAAATGAATTACTAACAAATAAAATAGATAAAACTGTTAAAGATGTTGAAACTAAAATACAACTGCTAACAAATAAAATTAACCATGCTATCGTTAATAACATAGAAAAGCTGTATAAAGATGTTGAAGTCATTACCACTGCTAACAAAGATTTCGAAAAGAAAATATCAGACTTAAAAAATGAAATTAATCAAGCTATCGTTAATAACATTGAAAAGTTCTATAAAGATGTAGAAGCTATTAGTATTGCCATTCCAAATCATATAAAGAAGGAGGAAAATGTTATTGAACAATCAGTTGAGAAACAAATATTAAAAGTAAATAAAGAATATATGAAAAAAGTGGATGAAAGAGTTAATAAAGTAGAAGAATATATTTTAAAATTGGATGGCATAGATGAAAGATTTAACAATATTGAAGATTACCTTTTTAAAAATATTGATAAACGTCCTCCGATAAAGATAACTAAATATCCATAAATATATATTAATTCAGACATAATACAAAAATAAAAGATATGAATCTAAATGCAGATAAAAGAACAATAGTTAATGAACTACATAGACAAGCGAGAAAAAATTTTAAAAGAAGGCGAGTTGTTGTAAAAGGAATTGATGATTTATGGCAAGCGGATTTAGTAGAAATGGGAAGTTATGCAACATTTAACAATGGATATCGTTATCTTTTAACCGTAATAGATACATTTTCGAAAAAAGCTTGGGCTGTTGCAGTAAAAAATAAAAGTGGTGAAAGTGTACTGAACGCTTTTAAAAATATATTTAATATTAATCATAGAAAACCGAAAAACCTACAAACAGATGATGGTAAAGAATTCTTCAATAATCAATTTCATCGATTGATGCAATTAAATCATATTAATCACTATTCAACATATAGCGTTTTAAAAGCTTCCATCATTGAACGATTTAATAGAACATTAAAGGGACTAATGTGGAAAGAATTTAGTTATCAAGGAACATATAAATGGATACACATTTATCAAGAACTTGTTAATAAATATAATAATACTTATCATAGAACAATAAAAATGACACCAAATCAAGTAAATTTATCAAATGAAAAATCACTATTGGATACAGTCTACAACAATTTAAAAGTGTTTAAAAGACCGAAGTTTAAAGTTGGTGATAATGTTCGAATAAGTAAATATAAACATGTGTTTGAAAAAGGTTATACACCGAATTGGACTACAGAAATCTTTAAAGTTAAAACTGTAAGATCCACAAGTCCTACCACTTATATACTAAAAGATTATAAAGGACATGATATTAAAGGTGGTTTTTATGATTTTGAACTAATGAAAACTAAATATCCAGAAACGTATTTGGTTGAAAAGATTTTAAGAAGAAGAGGAAATATGTTATATGTTAAATGGTTGGGATTTACATCAGATCATAACTCTTGGATAAATGTAAACGATTCGTCTCCTATATAAAGAGCATTAAAAAATTTTTAATTTATTAATACACCGAACTTTAAGATGTCAATAACGCTAACATTAAATGGTGATACTTCACTTCTAGTTGCCAACTATTTTCCCCCCATTCAACTTGATGGAAATTACGTTTGCGGATTAATTAGTCTTGATACATATCATTCTATACCAAATGTTGATGTTGAAAACAATAGATTTCATATTGGTGATTATGAAATAGTTATACCTGTTGGATCATATGAATTCTCGGATATAGCTGATTTGATTATAGATAAATATAACACCCTTAATCCAAGAGGAAATCTTATTATTGAAGCTAATTATAATACTTTACAAACGTCTATAAAATGTACAACCGATACAATTTATTTTAACAAGGAGCGATCAATCGGTTCCCTATTGGGCTTTAGTAAGAAAATTTTGGAAAAGAATCAAGAACATTTTTCAGATAAAACTATAGAGATTACAAAAATAAACAATATTATAGTTGAATGTAATATTGTTAACGGATCCTATATAAATAGCACATCTGCGCATACCCTTCATCAGTTTTCGCTTGTTGTCAGTCCCGGCTATAAAATAACAGAGACACCGGCTAATGTTATATATTTACCCGTTAACACTAAAAGTATAAACACTTTAGTTTTAAAAGTAATCGATCAAGACGGAAATTTAATAAATTTTCGTGAGGAGAAAATATCTATACGATTACATTTAAAACCAGTATAAAAGAATGATTATATTCAATAATAACAATAGTAATAAAAATACAAGTGATTTGTATAAGGAGTCATCATTCACACATTTACGTTCAAAGGAGCAAGAAGCTGAAAAAACTTTAAGACTTAGTCTAAGCGAGAATAATCAAGAATTTTTAAAAAACTTGGGATTTCGATTAAAACATTTAAAAAAATGAATCATTTTATTGATGTTTTACAAAAACCTAAATTCGACAATTCAATCATCAAAAAGGAGTATCATAGCTACTCATCATATTTACAATCGTTTAAGAATAATGATGAAATTCGTATAGCCATTCAAAATCAGGATTTATACGTATTACCACATGAAAGTCTCTTATATGTTGAAGGGTTAGCATCAAAGGAAGATTCAACAATCTCTTCAAATATACGGCTCTTAAATAATTGTATAGCACATTTGTTTGATGAAATTCGATATGAATTAAACGGTGTAGAGATTGATCGTACACGACATTTGGGTATTGCAACAGAAATAAAAAACTACGCCTCACTTAATAAATCTGAAAGTGATAACCTCTTAAATGCAGGATGGGCACCCTCTAATAATAATGATTTGACACTTGTAAACGGATATTTTAACTTTTGTGTGCCATTAAAGATGTTACTTGGATTTGCTGAAGATTTTAACAAAATAATAGTCAATTCAAAACATGAATTGATTCTTTTACGTTCCAAAGATGATAAACAAGTTTTCAAATCTAGCGTTGCCACAGAAAGAATAAAGTTAACTATACTTAATATTACATGGAAAGTACCGCATGTTCAACTTTCTGATACATATAAATTGTATATATTTAAAACCATCAACAATCGTCATCCATTAAATATATCATTTCGAAGTTGGGATATGTATTATTATCCTTCGCTACCAGAAAGTACAACTGTTTTGTGGAATGTTAAGCTAGCCAACGAAAATGAAAGACCTCGTTTTCTTCTTTTAGGATTTCGAAACACTACTAACAACAAGTTTATACATTGCGATTTGTCAGATATAAAAGTTTATCTAAATTCTGATACTTATCCATATGATGATCTAAATCTCAAATTTGATAGAAATCGTTTTGCTCTACTATACGAAATGTATTTGAAGTTCCAACAAAGCTATTATTTACGTCATCCACAACCATTACTAACACGAGAACAATTTAAATCCGATGCTCCTTTAATTGTGTTAGATGTGACTCATCAAAATGAATCAGTCAAAACTGGACCAATCGATATTCGCATTGAGATGAAAACTTTAACAAACATTCCAGCTAATACGGCCGCATATTGTTTAATTATACATGATAAAATGTTCGAATACATACCACTTACAAATGAAATAAAAAAACTAATGTAAAATAGAAATAAAATAAATAAATAAATATATATAATTTTTTCTATTAAAAATCTTTTGTTTTTATTTATTTTGTTTGTTTATTAATATTATAAGTAAGTAAGTATTTTTATAAATTTCATAATATTGTGAAATTACTCTTCATATACTTTAATGATAGAAATAGTGACTTTGAAACAAGTCCACTTCGAACGTAGTTAAAATTATATAAATAGAAGAGCAATCAATATTAATGATTATTCACAAACATTACATATAGGTATACAGTAACATATTCAACAATGATTATCAAAGAGATTTATACTTTTTTAAAAAAATTTTCTAACGTTATTTCTGATAAACATAAAAATAAAATTATGAACATTAAATCATATCTGGAGGATAGAAACAAATTTCATACAATAACTAATCGATATGGGGAACATTACAATAATTGTGCTTGGTCATATGAAAATAATACGTGTGGTCCAGATACTTGTTCCTGCTCCCGCTTTAAGAAAACAAAAGAAACTGTCATAGAAGAAGCTAAAGAAATCATGGAATATTATAATAATAATGTATATAATTTAACTAAATGTAAAAATTGTATTTTTAATAAAATGTAAACATATACATACATACATATATCAAACTATTTGTTTTATTTTCTAATTCATAAACATAGTTTCTTTTTTTATGAAATCATATTACAAACATAAAATAAATTTATTACGAATAAATGTAGAATTCATTTGAAAAAAATAAAAAGGTTTTATATTACATAAAAAAGATAATTATGAAAAGGAGCAATTAGCTGATTCTATAAAATATTTATTTAGTTATTTTTGTTTTGTTTTTTTAAGAATTCTAAACACCTACACATCTGCTCAACTAATACTCAAATTTCTTTGTATTTCCAAGAATTTTGAGACTTTATGAAACTTAAATTTGTCACGTATGTACAACTCATTTGAAAAATAAAAAAGTTTCATATTACATAAAAAAGACCATTCGACATGGTTGTATCTACACACACCCTACTCTTTACGAACATCCAACAAAGACCCCGCATAGGGTTGCCAGATGATCACATTTACACACACACATACACACACCCTACTCTTTACGAACATCTGACAAAGACCCCGCATAGGGTTGCCAGATGGTTACATTTACACACATGCACACCCTACTCTTTACGAACACCTAACAAAGAGCCCGCATAGGGTTGCCAGACGGTCACATTTACGCACACACAAACATACACAGACACACCCTACTCTTTACGAACACCTAACAAAGAGCCCGCATAGGGTTGCCAGACGGTCACATTTACGCACACACAAACATACACAGACAATAAAAGTGGTGGAGCTTGCAAATCGATGAACTTATTAAGTTAACCAACCGACTGTAGGGTGAAAATAAAATCTTGATAGCGAATGCTCACTACGATATCGCCTCCAAGATAGGAAGGGGATACATAGGGATATATAGAGGATAGTTTTTACATGAAATTGTTTGCTGGGTTATACCATGCTCCCAAATGTGTATGGAACAAGTGATTGTTTGCTGGGTTATACCATGCTCCCAAATTTGTATGGAAAAAGTGCCGTAGGACCATCCTAAATATACTACTATTTTGTTTTCTTTTTGTCCAAATATAGAGCCATAATTTCAACCTAATATAGCAAAGCTCCAATTCAAAGTTTCTAAGTTGTCATTAACAATAATCTCGATTTCACATTTTTAAGGTTCTGTTATAAGTTTGAATGTCTTTTTGAATTTCCGTTCGCCAAACAATTTAGTTGGTTATTTCAAATACTTTAAATAAATTTAACATAAATTTGTTCGTGAGTTTGTATCGCACATGCAAAACTGTTAAACTTCAACTTGTCATGTAAAAGTATGTGCACATTTGAACTCTGTACATATTAAAATATTATAATATTTTTTTTTTCTAACTGAGATATGCATGTGTATTTTTGAATTAGCGAAACTAAGAAAAAAAAAAACATCTCAGATAAAAAAACAATACATAATCGTTATTTTCAATTATTTTAAATTCTAAGATTGACAACAACCTGTTCTTTCAACAGGTATTATTGTTTAAGACGGATTTATTTTAAATTAAATTGTAAGTGTGTGGTTTTTTTTTCAATTCTTGTATTTTGTCTACTTTTTGTGGAGGCATTAATATTAAGAAAAAATAATAACAATGGATATGGGGGCTTCCATAGAATTACATATTAAAATTTACAAAAACGGTATTTGCAAGTTTAAATTAAATTTGATTATTTAATCTAAGCATTAAACATTTTTAACAGTCTTGAAAAATCACTTATACGACAACCAACAATACTAAATCGTGCTTGTTTCTTAAGTCTTTTGTTTATACCCTCTACAACTTGTGGTGAATGACATTTTTAGTTTTCATCAAAGTCCCCATAAAATAAATTCTGGATCTTTAAGTAATTCTAAGTCGATTTAGCCGTGTCCGCCTGTCTGTCTCGAATACAAAACTCGAAAGACTCAATACAAAAGACGAATTTTGGCGTCAAATTGTTTCGAATTATCGTAAACACTTTTGTATTGAAATCCAGCATTACCGGCTTAGTAGAAAAAGAGTTATGAACCGAAATGTGGAACAACCTCCTTCCAAATTGATGTTTTTGTTTCAAAAACTATTAGGAATGCACTGATTCTTATTAAAATTTGCAAAAGTCCGTTTGATATGACTAGAAATCGTAGCACTAAATTTTGTGAAGATGTCTCTATAATTTACTAATATCCTGATATAAAGTCTACTCTCGGAAAAGAATTTAGTACGCCTTTAATCGTAACAAATAATGCCACACTATCTCCTCAGAAATCTTTGTCGTTTTACATTCACCTCCACTGACGACGCACAGTGGTTTCCCTTATATGGAAAAGCGGTTAAAAATCAATATCTCCAAAACTAAAAAAGCTAGGGTCTTTAACATTTTTCAGCTCATTTCATGCCCGAAGAACTTAAAGTTGGCAAATTTTTAGGAAAAAATATTAACAACTGTAGCCACGTAACCATTTGATCTTTTAAGGGTTAATTGGCTTATAGATCTGTTTTAAAAATGTTTGAAATAAAGTATT
This sequence comes from Pollenia angustigena, assembly GCA_930367215.1. NCBI lineage: Eukaryota > Metazoa > Arthropoda > Insecta > Diptera > Polleniidae > Pollenia > Pollenia angustigena. Next base: position 176,494,373 of record OV884057.1, on the reverse strand, counting down.
TTAATGTGAAAATTTGGTTGTTTTAAACAAGTTTTAATAATAAGAATTAAAATTTGACCTTTGTTTTCACACTTTTCAAATGCAATGAGTAAGCTTTGCTTAAACTGAAAGTCAAATACCTTAAATTTGCAATATAAAGTTTAAACAACAATTTATTAAAAAAAAATATTTCTCTCTATTCATAACTGTAAATCAAACACCATCAAATTGCAATATAAATATAAACAAAAAATTAGTTTCTCTTTACTCATGTTCTTAAAAAGAAATAGTACAAAACAAAATGCGATTCACTATTTTTCGTCGCATGACTATGTAAATCACACCCATATGCGAAAATATGCAAAAACCCGCGGCCACAATATTTTTTAATTTAAAGAGGGATAAAAAACCTAAAATTTGATGCATAAGACGTTGTGGGCAGATGAGGGCCATATAACTAAAAGTCTACGCGAAAAAGAAATTTTTGAAAACGTGTGTTTTAAAAAGGTCAAAAAAGTATTCTTCAGCGTTTTTTTTGTGGGCTCATATTTTTGCAGCTTTTGTTATTTAATTTGGTAGAAAATAAGTTAAAATTTAATGTTTGTAGGGTTTTTGGAAACTTCTGCCACAAAATCGCGAATAACTTTTTGGATAAACTTAAGTTTTCTTTTATGACTATGCAACCACAATATATGCAATATAAACATACCTCCCCTTTCAACGGACACAAACAATAAATCTCGCCAAAAAAACAACAAAATTTGTTAGATTCATAAAATTTAGAAAGTTATCAATAAATTTTGTGCAATAAAGCTTAAAAAAAACAACAACTTTTTTGATTTTTGGCCTATGGGGGAAACCACTGTGCGACGGCTGGCAGATCGATCGATCGACCGGTTTAAACCGGTAATTTTAGTTTCGTCCAGGTCGAATATCTTAAAATTTCCATTTTCAAATATCAAATAAACCGGTTTTTTTGATAACATAAACCGGTTATTTTTGTAATGTGTAATTTATATACGTTTTCCTTACTTTTGTTATAAATGTACCCGTAATTGAAGTATATTTTTAATTGAATATTGGGCAAAATTAAACTTTTTATGAAGAACGTCAAAACAAAACGAAACAAAAGTCAAAAACATTATGAGCAATGTAAATACAAATCGCTTATAAAAGCGTTACAAAAACCAATTCAAAATACTACAAAAAAAAATCTTCAGCTTAAAAAGTAATTAGCAATTGGATAATAATCAAAATATTATATATATTTTTATAAAGATGTCATCTCTGGTGATATTTCGAACTGATTTAAATCACAATAGTGCTTAAAGGGCCCTAAACCGATAAGTTGCAAAGGTTCTTCAACCTCACGACTTAGTCATCACTTTTGATTAGTCCACAAGCTTGACATATATATACGCAAAAAAAAAAAAACTTGAGAGACTGCAAATAAAACATAATTAAAGGAATCAAACAAAGTCATGAAAGGTTTTAAGTTGTAATCGACAACTTGACAGATATTTCATACAAAAAGCATGTTCATATTACTATCCGTTTTAACTTGTGTAATGCTGAAACAAAATAATTTAAAATAATTAATCCTGTCTAAGAGGTTTTGTTTGCAACTTTTAAAAAATATGGTTGAAGTCGACTGATTCATATAGACATGCTTTACCACCAACAAATTAAAACTCATTTAACTCATTAGTGCATGAAGTTCCCCAAGTACTGTTTAACAAAATTCTTTTTGAACACGTAATTTAAAACAACTATTAAAATAATTTTTGGAAGTTTTATTTGAATAAATTTTTTTTAAAGATTTTAGAAGGAGTCCCTTATAAGGGACATTATGCAATATCGACATATAAAATGTGAATATTTTTGAAACATTCTTTTGGGTGAAGGTCCTTGTTGCGCATGAAATTAGACTTGTTACCGCAGTTTGCACATCTTTTATCCGTTTTGGAGTAGCCTTTTATGTGATTTCTACCGCTATATCGATTGACAGCACTGAAAATCGATGGTCCGAAGCTCTTACAGAGGGCATACCGTACGTTTCTAGGTAAGAAGTGGCTATATATCTACGGAATTGCAACAAGTTTGAGCAATATAGATCATTTGGATGCAGCTTTCTCATTAGTAGCCAACCATTAACAACGGAAGCACCCAACAAATATGCAAAAATTGGTCACCACCACTTACGTTGTCTTATACATGACCGATAAACAGCAATTAACTGGTCCATTTTTTCTACACCATCCAAGCCTTGATTGTTATGTTGAAATACTTTTGGTTGGGTATCTGCATGGCGCCTTCTCCTCTTGCATAACGCTTTCACGTTTCAATTTCATTTTTGTAAAAATAAGTTCCTAAGGCTAATGTCTACGTTATTGTCTTTCCATCGTACGACGAGTATATTGCCATTATCAGAAAAACGATAGTCCGTGGATCCTATTTGATCTTTTTTCATTTCCGAAACGTGACGGAGTGGGCATTTTTCGGTTCGACTATCGCTTGTTGTACCAAATGAGCATATTCCAGAAGCTGACAAACGCCGAAGAAGCTTCACGGATATGAAATAATAATCATTAAAAAACTTTATGTAAGAAAAATTAAAATTTTCAACTGAAAAAAATGTATGGCAATAATTGATTAATCATTTCCATCCAAAGGAGGTATTGCAAATATGTCGGTATTTTGCTATTTGTCGTCAATATATTCACTCCATTGAGAAATAAGGCCATATGGCTTTATTTCCATGTAAGGAGTGAAATAAAGCCATACATGGCTTTATTTCCCATTTAATTTTTTTTTCTTTTAATATAATTCTAATTTATTTAAAAACTGTTTTGTTGTTTTTTCTCTGGGTGTATGTATATATTAAAAATATACCGAAAACACTTTTGGGCGCAAGGATTTTCTCCTCTATGGTGTAACCAAAACCGGCTTCGCTAACTAAAGCTTCTCTGCATAGACGGTCTTCGGCCGGACGCAAGGATTTTCTCCTCTAATGTATAACAAAGACCGGCTTCGTTAACTAAAGCTTCCTTGCATAGAAGGCCTTCGGCCGAGCGCAAGGATTTTCTCCTCTATTGTATAACAAAGACCGGCTTCGCTAACTTAAACTTCTCTGCGTATTCGGCCTTCGTTCGGAAACAAGTCAGATTTTAGAAGCTTTACTTAGCGAAATCGGTACTTGTTATACCATAAAGGAGAAAATTCATGCGCCCGCCCAAATGCCGGCTATACAGAGAAGCTTTAGCAAGCGCTTTTAGTACAAACTTTGCATTCAGTATTTAACACGCTAAATACACATTAGTGTTGAGTGTAAAACGTAGCTATTCAGGTATGTGATGGAAAACGATTTTGAAAACAAAACGATTTGAAAACGATAATATCGTTTTCGGTATCTTTAAAAATTGATTTCTAATACATTTTCCTCCGTTGTCATTTATATATTCTGTTAAATTCTTTATTAAATATATTAATTGAACTGTATTTTGTACAAAAAATAAAGACTTTACTTCAGAAATGGATTTTAAAATCGGTCGAAATACATCACACCTGCTAAAAACTATCATTTTGAAAATGATGGTTTTTCATCACATACCTGATTGTTTTGTTCCATTGTAATTTAGAAAAATTTATCACTTTGTAAGGGTTCGTGTAAAGACGAAGACACACAAGAGAATGAGATGCTAAATGAAAGTCTAATTTTTAATTCTTCGTGTTGCTGTAAAGTGGAAAAAAGAGCGTCCCTTAAAAGGCACCTTACGCACTAATGGGAATATCACAAATAATAAATTTATCAAATTCCTATAATTTTTTTAAACCAAAGTTTTTCAAAATTCTAAGCTATTCCCACCTATTAAATATTTGACGTCCTACAGAACCACTAGTTTTCTTTAAAAAATTGTTTGCTTTTGCAAAACGTTTGGCTAGAGAAAACATTATGTATTTAACAGTTACTAAATAATTCAAATTACCATTGTATTATAAAAACTAAATTGATTTTTGTATTATTATGTATTCGAATTAAAACCGGTTAACCGTAAATTTTTGCTTAACCGAAAACCGCGTTTTTTTTTTTTAAATAGCAGATATTCAGAATATTCGAAAACATCTTTTTATAAAAAGTCAACTAGTCGATCTCCCTAGTCAATAGTCAAACATTAATCTGTAAACCAATTGGTATTTTTACCATCCAGTTGAAACCACATATCGTCCATATTCATATCCATAATTTGTGGCCACAAGAAGTCTGTTATCTTCTCGCGATAGTGAACATAATTCACGGCAACTGCCATTGTTTCGTTGGCCACACAGCCATATGGCTGTTTTGCGCTAGAAATTGAATGGCCGTGTTATCTCACCTTGTGGCGTTGTTAATTGGCCGTCATGATCATGTGATTTGAAAACATTGGAATTCTTTCTTTGGGCATATTGAAAAGAAAAAGTGTACGTGAACAATTCAAGAGCTTAAGGATGAGATAATTCGGCACATTTATGACAGTGAACATCAAATATGTCATTGATAATATGGACCATCGGATAGAGGCATGCCACCGTAGCCGTGGCAAGCACTTGGTCGATATTTTGTTTTACACATTATAGATCATTCTGTAATTATTGAGATAATTCTCTGAAAACTTTTTGTTTTATTTACAATAAACATTTATAAAAAATTTTGATTAAAAACCATTAACAGCTTAACAAAAGAACCACAATACAAATTATTATTTTTAAATTTTTGCATACATGAAATGTTTTTTTCAAAAAAGAAAACCCCATTAGCTTAACTACTCCCTACTATTTGATTTTGATGGAATCCCCCATATTTTTTCTTCTCAAAAAACCATTAGAGATTGCAAGTTAATTATTATGGTTCAATATTTTTTAAATCTCTTAACAATGACTTGATTTGGATTTTTTGTTTTTTTTTTACTTTTCATTGTATTCTAATTGAGTATTTGTTGTTATTGTATTAGATATTTAAATTGACTTCATTGTTACTGCTATGTAAACAGCAGTCGTAGAGGGCGTTGCAGGCGTCACAAATCTTATGCGTGTTCTTTAGATAGAGTTTGACAGAGCACTGGCAAAAAATAAAGATTCAATTATAAATACATTTTAAACATGAAACCACTCTAAATTTTAAATTATTATAGAGACATTATTTTGAAAGAAAAAATTGTATACTAATCAAACGTTGATACTTGGTGAATGTTAAAAGTATCACGTTTTTAATTAAAATATAAACTTTATCTCTAAAATACAGCCACTAGCTTATGTGATTAAACCCAAAAGGTTGTTTAGAAAAAAGTCTTGCCAAAATTGTTGTTTTATAAAACTTTAGGTCATAATCTTTAGGGTATCGGGATACAGGTTAGAGAGATTAAAATTGTAAGTCTCTAGAAATACAATGTTTGTATGATGTCTAATTAAATGTGCTTTTACTGAACATGATTGCTTAAATTAAACAAAGTTTTGTATGGCAAATACACTGAAAAGATTTATATATTTATAAAGCTATAAATTTTCTCAATATGTAAGTATTATCAATAAACTGTGATGGGTTAAGTAAAAAAGTTAGAGTGTAACGAGTTTTTAATATCGCACTTTTGTCGGTTAGACAAATAAGCTTCGTGAATATGCGAGTTACAGTGAGAATTAAAAGAAGGTTGTTTATAAATTGGCGTAACATAATGTTGCATGTACCACCTAGGTTTGAAAGGTAATGCGTTCAGGTAGTAATTGCATATGCAGTGTTTGGAAATATTCTAAAATATTACTATATTTCTGTTTTTGTTTGAAAGATTGTAGTTAATATGAAATCCAATAGTTGGGATACATTGGATGTAAAAAACCTTTTACATCAGTTAATTTACAGTTAATTTTCCATTGGTATTTTTTTAATTAAAATTAAAAATGTTTTAACAAAAAAGTACTTTAGCGGAAAATTATGTTTAATTAAGAAAAAATATTCTTGTATAAGGGTATGGTTAACATGGGCATTTCCATTTTGACGTGTCGTGATATTTGTACCACAAAATGTAAATAAATAAATGGGAATTAAGAAACTTTAAACGAATTTTTGTTAACAATTGGTTTCATTAAAAAATTTTGTGATATAAATTAAAAACTAATTAGATTTGCACCAGAAAACAAATTAATAGTATCAATTAAATATTTAAACTTTTATTAATTTAAATTAATAATTAGTATTGTGGTTATTTTGTTGAAGTATTTATGGTTTTTTAATCCAAATTTTTAATATTTTCAATTAGGCTAAAGTTCATCAAATTTAAATTTCATTAAATTATTTTTATGAAGAAAGGAATTTTACAACATGAAATTAATTTAAATTTATTGATAATTTTTCAGTCAGTTTGTGCTTTGTTGTGATACAGACGTGTATTTTTAACACCGCATACGATTTGAACTATTAATTAACCATATTTGATTTTGATGATATATTTTGTTATATAAATTATTTAACATAATTGAACAATTAAAACGATAAAATTAAATAAAATAAAATAGTAAAAATATATACGTATGATTGTTCATACATGTATGTATGTATGTATACATATTTTTTTTTTTTTTTTTTATTATTATTTTTTCAAACTTTATTTATATAATATACAACAAAATAATGAATTGCCTCAGCGTCACTTGGACATTATTGAGGCGAGCTGGCAAAATATTTACAGTCTTTGATTTTTTAACAATTAAATTAAATAAGATAGTTGTAATAAAGAAAAAAGAAAAATTATAAAAATATTTAAAAAAAAAACAAAAAATGTAAAAGGTTTTTTTTTTTTTGTACACACTTTAATATTTAATTATTAAACGTTGCATTAATTATATGAGAGGTGTTTCTAAATTACGAAGCAAGTAGTTTTTCACTCTATTCTTAAATAAAGAAATTCTTTCAATATTTCTTATATCTTGAGGGAGATTAATGAACTCAAAAGAACCCATATATTCAACGCGTTGCTTTGTAGATTCCAACCGACATCTCGCTATTCTAAGATTCATGTTATTTCTGGTGTTAAATCTTGTTTGGTTTCGTTGAAAAGAAATTGTGTGGAGACCAATATTATGGATTGATTTAAAAACATAAAGAAGTAGCTGCAACTTATAAAGTCCGTTTACGGGTAAAATTGTTATGGTAATATTCTTGTACAGGGACATTGTAGAAAACGTTAAAGGCAAATTGTAAACCGCCTTTAAAGCTTTATTTTGAGTCCTTTGCAGCGATTTTAGTTCATTACTCTTCCTACTTGCATATACCAAGGGCAGATAATTTAGGTGACTATGTATTAAAGATTGATAAAGTATTAGTTTCGTTTGCTTATCAAACCTATTTTTAAACTTGTAAATCAATCCCAGGGCACATACTATTTTACTTTTAAGATTTTGAATATGCAGATTCCATGACAGATTATTTTGAAAATAAACTCCAAGATATCTTATTGAATCGCTTTCAAAAATTTCTCTTCCACCAACAAAAATGCTAAAGTGTATATTGTTTATTAAATACGGACGAAATCTTAGTAGCCTTGTTTTTTCAGTATTTAACATAAGTTTATTTAGTCTTATGAACTCTCCAATTAAAGCTGCATCTTTCTCCATGTAGGCTTTCACAACTGCTTCATACTTATAAGGGTAAAAAAGACATATATCATCCGCATACATATACTGTTTACCAAATAACCCAATGTTCTGCATGCCATTTAGATAGACACTGAATAGCAGTTTTCCTAAAACGCTTCCTTGAGGTACTCCATACTCAACCTGACCTATTTTACTTTTGCTGTCGTCTATTGCAACATATTGCTTACGGTTTGTTAAGTAATTGTTTAATAGTCTTAATGCATCTGCACTAACTCCATAATATTTTAACTTCTGGACTAAGATATTACGATCTACCAAATCAAAAGCCTTTGAAAGATCATAAAAAATTCCGGCAACACCATTACATCCTCTATCTAAACCTTGGCATATATTGTTAACCACATTCACTACAGCTTCCTCCGTACCACATCCATTCTTAAAACCATATTCTGAACAAAAACCTTTAAGTTAAAATTTCTTATTTATTTTTTTTGTGTTGTTGTAATACAATAAATAATTAAAATTTCAAAAGCAAAGCAAAACGGTGAAAAACAAAAACAACTCTTTGCATGAGTGCGAACAGTGAAACAACACTAAGAAAAAATGAAAGAAACGTTTACGTTTTAGTTTATGCAAATAAAAATAATGCAGAAATAAATAAAACAAAACAATAATGCCTTCTTGGCGCTGAGGCCAAATTGAAATTTGAAAAATTATTTTGTCCAAACAACATAAACAACTGCAATTCATTTGTAGTTGTCAAAAAAAAAAACAATATTAACCACTTAACGGCTAAGCCAATTATTCACACACGTTCCCTCCCACCCTCGGTATTTACACAAACGGTGGATAGTGGCTCATTAAAAAAAACTAAAACTAGACCTATTGACAAGTGTTGCCAGGCCAGCAAGTATTGCCGAGAGGTCAAAAACAAATTTAGTGGGAAATGCTACCATGAACTTAAACACAAATGCAATGGAAAACCCGCTGTAAAAAGTTGTCAAAAGCCTCAAGTCCAAGTTGGTATGGACAGGTATATAACAGTCCTTAAACGGGGTCGCAGCCCTACCTCTTCAGCTGTTGCTCCGGCATCAAAATTGCCATCTTTTGATAAAATAAATTCCCAAAATAAACGAAACGAAAATTCAAGTAAATCATGAAAATGATTTTCGCAAAATAATTAAAAAATGTTGGGCACTTAAAAAAGTTTTTATACATACCAACTCAAGAGCAGTAAAGGTCTCCAGGTGGTGATTAAGGGAAATGATTCATGCGTAGACCAAGAGGAAATTAAAACTTTCTTGGAAGAAAAAGGCGTCAAGATAAAACATGTGGTAAATATTAGAAATAGGGTCACAAATCCACAACCACTTTTTCGAGTAGAATTAGAGCCCGGCGAAATTAAGTTAAAACAAGTTAGAGTGCTATATTCGGCTGTGCCGAATCTTTGATACCCTCCACCGACAGTTCGAATGTTTAAGGAGTAATAGCTGTATGATGTTATTATTATCTTAAACTGTGACGATTTGTTATTTATTATGGTTTTAGTCGACTAAACTGTTTTCCGGTAGTAGGGTTTATATGGGGCCAAGGGTAAATTATGGACCGATCATCACGAAATTTTACAGCGTCATTTCTAGTCCTTTAAAACTGTGACCTACCAAATTCTGTTATGCTAGTATTATAAATTATGGTTTTAGGTGTACTAAACTGTTTTCCGGGTGTAGGGTTTCTATGGGGCCCAGGGTAAATTATGTACCGATCTTCACGAAATTTCACAGTATCATTTATAGTCCTATAAAACTGTGACGAGCCAAAATTTGTTATGATTGCATTATTTTTTACGGTTTTAGGCGTACTAAACTGTTTTCCGGTAGTAGGGTTTATATGGGGCCTAAGGTAAATTATGGACCGATCGTCACGAAATTTGACAATGTTATTTCTAGTTCTAAAAAACTGTGACAAACCAAATTTTGTTACGCTAGCGTTATTTTTTACGGTTTTAGGTGTACTAAGCTGTTTTCCGTGAGTAGTGTTTATATGGGGCTTAGGGTAAATTATGGACGGATCTTCACGAAATTTAACAGCGTGATTTCCAGTAACAAAATTATCAATTTTTTTTAGGTGGTGTTCCACATTTTGATTCATAGCTCTGGTCCTATCGAACCGATTTTGCTGGATTTCAATACCAAACTGCTTAGGATAACTACAAGCAATTTGGCACCAAGTTTGTTCATTTCTTTTGAGTTGTTCGAAAGTGAGCGTGTTTTCAACAGACGGACAGACAGACGGACATGGCTAAATCGACTTAGAATTACTCAAGGACCCAGAATATATATACTTTATGGGGTCTGAGATGAATAATAAAAAAATTTCACACGGAATGACAAACTTAATATACCCTCTTCACAACTAATTGTGGTGGAGGGTATAAAAATATATATATAAAAATATTATTAATGCTGAATTATTTTTGTTGTAACGCTAAATTTCTTTTTAATTATAAGCATAAATCACTTTTACAATAACAAAATAAATTTGCACGATAACTTGAGATTTTCTTTATTCAAAATTCTTACAAAAAACGTAGTATTAAAACTGTCGGTTTTAAAGGCAAATTTTAGGGAAACTATATTGCAGCAAGCCACAGGAAGTACATTACTGGACTGTTGAGGCTACCCGCAATAAAGACAACTTCATTTGTTACAATTAAATTAGACAGGTCACTGGCGTTTCGCCTTGCAAGATCCGACTCAGTTGCAGTAATCGATTAACTTAGTGGAGGCGTAAATCGTACCATTACAAGTCGGTATTTTTCCTAATTTTAACTTTGAAGGCCTGTAAGTCTAAACATCGTTATCTTGTAGACCCAAAATCATCGCATTGGCTGCAAGAAAATCAAGATATCTACTTGATAGCGTGAAGCTTATTATATTCAGATGAACCGTTATCGGCATTTTCGCTGAGGCGTCCATTAAGAAAAAGAATTTCATATTTAGCGAACTCATATCAGATTAGGAAATGTTTTTTATTTAAGGTATGACAAAAACTTAGGAATGCAAATATTCGCATTAAACCATTATCCTTAGTTTGTCTGAAATCTGACTTTTATTTATGAAAATTGTGTATATTTTGAGTGTAATAAGTTATAACAACAATTAATAAAAATGTATTTTGTTGCATCATATCATAATAAAAGTATTCACGTCAAAAGTTGAAATCTTGCGAAAGAGCAAAAACATAACAACAACCACATAGACAATTATTTCGCACAAACGATGCAAAATTGTCAGGGGCTTAGTAAGTGCAAGATTTTCAGAGTAAATCATAAATATTTTGCAACTTTTTATGGCATTACCAAATTGAAAAAATACCTAAAAAGTACTCATAAAATCAACTCTCCACTAAAGAACAAAGCAGGAAAACCATTTGAACGTTAATTTTTTTCTCTGAATTAAAGAATATTATACATAAATGTATGTATAAATTGTAGTGTTTAAAGATGAACTTCGTGAATAATAAAACAATTTAACCCTGCTGTTAGGTCAGAAAAAACTTGCAAATGTTAGGTTATTGGACCATTTGGTCCAACCTAAAAATCAAGTATGGTATACGCCTTTTTTTAATCAACATAGATTAAATATGTAAAAGACAATCGTGGGATACCCCATTTTGGAATTTTGTTGTAGAGAACCGCAAATATTTGCACTGCTTAGTTCATCTTGTGAGTTTTTTTTAATAGTTCAGACGTGTTTTACTCAATGTTGAAAGTGAATCCGATATTTCAGACTCGGAAATGGATTATATTTCAGAAAATGGCGACACAAGTTCTTCTGAAACAGATACTGAACGGGAACCCGTCCAAGCTGCAGCTAACTCTGTTAATCCTTTTTTTATTGCTAAAAATAAAATAATGTCTGAAGATAAATTTAATATGACTAATAGTGCCATCCGCTTCGATGATATTTTGAGTCGACGAAAAATGCGTATATGATAAAAATTTGCTCCTATTCGTGAACTGTGGGACTGTTCTCACCAATTTCTTTCAATATTTTATAATTGTCACAAAAAAGTCACCATTGATGATCAACTTGTTGCAATCTGGGGGTGATGTTCTCTTCTACAGTTTATGCCATCAACACCAGAAAAATATGATTTGCAATTTTGGTTATCGGTGAACATTAAGTTAGGCTACGTATGGAAAATACAACCATACTTCGGTTAGCCAAAAAATGCACAGTCTGAAAAGAACCAAGGGCAACACGTTTATTTTTTAACACTTTCAAACTTCAGGAAATAAACTTACATATGTAGGGGTTTAAGGTGGCGTAGGTCTTAAGGTGGCTCATCAAATAGTTAGTTCCTACAGCATAAAGCGCAAAGCAAATCGATGGCCAAACTTTGTATTTGCAAACATAATGGATATATTCGCTTTGAATGTGTTCATACTATTTTCTAAAATAGACGTTTCATGGGCTCCAGCTGATCGGAATGGCAAAAGATCTGAGTCTTTCCGGCAACTAGCACTTTCCCTGGCTAAGGAGTATATGATAAAACGGACTAGATTACCTAAACAAGATTTCTCAGCACACTTATTGACTGAAATACGATCATCATGCATAGTTCGAGTGGTCTCTCTGAATAATAATACCTCTAACTCAGGGATCTAAAGAGTGAAATATGTAGTTGCTGTAAGCCTAAGTCTGCAATAAAATGATCCATTTGTAACAAGTTTATTTGCAAAACTAACCGAAAAAAGTTTTGATTATCATGCAATGACAATTATTATAAATTAAACTAGTAAAAACTTATTTTTTAAATAAATGTAAAAAAAATCAAAGAAAATATACTATGGACCAAATGGTCCCTTAACCTAAGATTCGTAAATTTATAATTTTCTCAGTCCTGTTTTGAGTTAGAAACTTGAATTTTTGTAAAAAACATTGTTTTATAAAAAGACCACGTGAGCTAAAAAAACCAAGTCAGTATATATCACCGTTAAAAAAATTACAAAGGAAACAATTCAAAAATTGGACCAAATGGGCTTAACCTAACAGCAGGGATAAAAAGGAAAAAAACGTAATACTGGAATGCTTATCTGAAAAAAATTTTGAGGTAGATAAGTTATAAATTAATACAATTAATGGTTTTTTTTTTACGGCTCAAATTTAATAATAACTTTTTAAAATAATCGCAAGTGCATTCGTCTTGGGATATTGTCACATAGAAAGTGCGTTGTTCGAAAAATTGTTTCGGAAAATTGAAGGTGCAAACGAAATGGGTTGCTCACGTCAAAAAGGTGCAAATATGCTATTTTGCACAATAAGGGGCTTAAATAAAACAACAACGTAAATAAAACCTCGTTATGTGTCACAAACAAATCGATTTTTATCTCACTTTCAAAATCTTAATGCCGCCGAAGAGGGCAAAAAGTAGGGCCCAAAATTTGTTTTAGTGATATTTGAAATTCGCAAAAAAAAATTCTGACAATACACCGCGCAGTTGAGTATTAAACAACTTTTTGTACATACTGATTCATTTTAATAATAAAATTTTCTTTGGCCACTATTTAGCTATTTCTTACCGAAAATTAAGCCATTTCAGGTGGCGAATTCTTTTCTTCTGCATTAAAATATTCTGAGATTTGAATTTCAACATCAATGTGATTGTTTTGCAACAAATTTTCAGAACATGTTCCGGAGAGAGCATGTTCGTCATAAACTTTCAATTCACAAAATTTTAGGGCCAACTATTTTCATTTAAAATTAAAAAAAACTCCATGCTAGAACATCAAACATTTTTGTTGCTGTCGTTAATAAATGTCACCAGTACCGTAATTCTGTAACTTTTTAAATTTAACTACTGATATCGTTAAGCAACATTCGGTAACTTATGCTAGATACACAACTGGGACGAACGACGAATTATTCGCAACAAATATACGTTACCAGAAATAGAACACATTGGTGTATATGAAAGTACACACGATCATTGCTACGACCGAGATGCGTCGTGCGTAACGAACTCTGCGATAGGTTTATTTCTATTTCTTACGCAGACGAACGACGAAAAAATTCGGAAAGGGACAGCGCAGCATGATAGCAAACTCTACTATTTATTATAAATCGTGAAAGCTGTAAAGAATCACAGGGACAATTCGCTTCTATTGCGGACTTGGCTAAAATTCGCGAAAAATTGCAAACTTTTAAATAAACACTTAAATTAATTTGAAATCGCTAAATGGGTTATAAAACAACAAAATGTCGGAAAATAGCAGAAAAAAAAATTGGAAAAATTACGAAAATTCGCGACAATTTTTAATATTTCAAACAAGCCATAAAATTGATTAAAATTCCCTTAAACTATAAGGAATGGCAACAATTCGTTAAAAATTGCTAAATTAGCGGAAATTCGCAAAAACTTGCTAACAGCGGCATGATAGCAAAGTCCACTATTTATTATAAATCGTTAAAGCTGTAAAGAATCAGTAAACTTACAGGAACAAATGGCGAACATGGCTAAAATTCGCAGAAAATTGCAAAATTTTAAACAAACCCAAAAACTAATTTGAGATTGCAAAACCGAAAAGCAGAATACCAAAAATACTGAAGTAATCCATTTCGAGCGGATTCGGATTCTAGAACACACCCGATTAATAGGTTTTTTTATAAAATAAAAAAAATTTTCACGCACTTATTGCGTCTCATTTGACGAATTTACAAAACGAATTCATGCCGACGAATTCGTCGTACTATGCGAAGTTCGTCGTTCGTCCCAGTTTATACCATTTAACGAATTTATTATTCTCTATTTTAAATAAAAAAATATTTTTGTTTAGAAATATTAACGCAAATATCAGTAAAAATTTAAGAACGTCAGAGTTAAAATTTTTTAAAATTATTATAAAATAAATTTGCTTGTAACAAATTTATTTTAACAAAACATCGATTATCGATTATTCGAGTTTTTTAAAAAATCGGGTTTCGAATATTCCGAATAGTTGCTATTTAAAAAAACCGGTTTTCGGTTAAGCATTTTATTAAAAACCGGTTTTCGGTTAAGCATTTTATTGAAAACCGGTTAACCGGTTTTAATTCGAATACTTAAAAATACAAAAATCAAATTAGTTTTTATTAGTTTTTTTATAATTTATATTTATCATAATAATTGTATAATGCAATTTAGAAACTGTTAAATAACGTTTGCTCTAGCCAAACGTTTTGCAAATACAAACAATTCCTTATGAAAACTAGTGGTTACGTGTAGAACGTCAAATATTTAATAGGTGTAAACATAGCTTTAGAATTTTTGAAATATTTTTTTTTTTTTTTTTAAATTATAGGAATTTAATATATTTATTTTTTGTGATATTCTCAAAAATTTATTTTAAATGAGTCTTAACCCATTAAAGACTGAACCCCGATTTCGTGCTACGATTTTGATGAAATATCACACATTTGATATTATATTGACATTGCGCTTTTTTTTTATTTTTACCTGTCGAACCTTGGCCCCTAGACCATGGGTATTTTTCTACCCACTTCGCTCTTAAAGAGTTCTAAAACACAAGATTTTTTGGAAACCAAAAGTTAAAAAATTCATTTATTGCATGTATTGATGGGTGTGTTGTGTGCTTATTTCACTATGTACGTTGAATCTGTCCCAGCGGGAAAAGGAAGAAGTACGGATGCCTTCTAGAGGGCCTTTGTATTCTATCTTTTGTATGAAAAGGATGGTTAAATTTTAAGGGCCGATGTTGATTTTGAATAAAACCCCAATTATTTATAAAGTAATTGTCATTTATTTTTATTATGAAAATATTGGTATGGTTCAATCATGTATGGAACAAAATATCGGCCAAATGGCCGCCGCGACCTCGGCGCTACACCTCCATCCGATGGTCTAAATGTTCGATGACGCTGAGGCATAATTAAGATTCTATGCCGTTAATGGGCCGAATTATCTCATCCATCTTGAATTGTTGTTTGCTTATCGACGTACACCTTTTCTGTCAAATAACCCCAAAAAAGAAGACAAACGGTGTCAAATCAAATGATCTTGGCGGCCAATTGACATCGCCACCACGTGAGATAACACGGCCATTTAATTCGTTGCGCAAAAGAGCCATTGTTTCGTTAGCTGTACGGCACCGTCCTGTTGAAAGCACATATCGTCCACATCCATATCTTCCAATTCGGTCCATAAAAACTTCGTTATCATCTCACGATAGCGAACACCATTCACTGTGACTGCCAGACCGGCCTCATTTTGTAAAAAATACGGCCCGATGATGCCGCCAGCCCATAAGCCGCACCAAACAGTCACTCTTGGGATCGCATTGGTTTTTCGACAATCACTCTTGTATTATCATTGGCCCAAATGCGGCAACTCTGCTTATTGCCGAATCCACTGAGGTGAAAATGTGCCTCATCACTGAATCACGAAGGGCACGATGTGCATTTTGATTTGAACGCCCAAATTAATAATAAGCCATAATAAGGTGAGGTTCACATTCAACATTGGCCCTTTACAAGGCTTGCTCGCTTTATTCCACTCTCATATCTTTTTACACACGTTGTCATTGCTCTCGCTTCTTTTGCAGTTACATAAGAATGGCAACGGGATCAAAAAAAATTATTTTGCTTTTGCTTGTGCGAAAAACATAACAAAAAATGTTACTCCTTCTCTTCTCTGTTGTCATACAAGGGAATGTGGAATGTTTTATATTTTATACGAAAGAGCCGAGGCCTTCTTACTAATGCTTTGGATGCTGCTATGGTGTATGCCAGGAATTTACACTGCATGCTAAGAAAACCTGAATTATCTCCAATCATGAGTCAATTTTATTTCATGTGAGCGTTCTTGAAGCATTGGTGTAAGAGAAAAAGTTGTCACAAATGCACAAGAAATGGCAAAGCGCATGGAGAGCTTTGACCATATTATAAGCCATATTATTCAGCTTGGCCGTTTTGGACAATGTGAAGCAAAACTGAGTTTAGTCGTACAAAATGCAAATTTTAGTTACACCCAAAGGCTTGTTTTGCACATTTTCATGCTGGTGTCCCTAAAAACATTAAAAATATAAAATTATCTCAATAATCGACCACAGTTGAGGAGGTCCATAACAAAACGCAATAATAACATTTTTCAAGTTTTTTGATTTTTTGATTGAATCCTATTCTACACATTGAAATCTATATAACCTTTAATACAAAGCATTCCAAAACTCAATAACTACACTGCAATTCAATATCAAATATAATGGTTCAGAGCAAAATGCACATTTTGCAATAAATCGCTACAAGAAATTTAAAAAAGTCAACTTTATAAATAAATTATGCTCGTGTGGTAACTCTTATTTAACTGTAAAACGTAAGGAATTTTTGTTTAGTTCATACCTTTTGCCTTTGTTAAGTTGATTGTGAATAACATTTTCATACAGTTCAAAGCAAAATGAAATAAATACTATGGATTCGGACCAAAACGCAATAATTCCAAATTTGTTATCTAAATAACTTTAAAACAAACTGTCAGATAAAATAATTAATTTGTGATTAATATTACTTTTTGTAGACAATAGTACCTCAATAATTGTTTTAAAAAAAAAAATTTGTGCTACTTACTTAAATTACATTTTGTCGTTTATCCAAAAAAATGTTATGGTGTAATTATTACGTTTTGTTATGGACCTCCTCAGTTGTGATAATAATTTCTTTATTTTTTACTAATAAATAGTTTATTTTACATAAAACATCCCATTTTTACTTGCCAAAAATTAAAAAAAAAACTATGTATTTTGAACCCTCTGACAGCGAAGTGGGTATTTAAATACCCATCTCATTGAATCAAACCTGTGGTCAACGTTATTGGCCCAATTTAGCTAATAGTTTTTTCTAAAGAAGAGCACACCTAAGGCTGTAAGTCACCAAGAGGGTTTTCCGATTTTCCACTCTCCCAATTTTCCAGAGCCGTTGTCGTTTACTTTTTCCAAATATTAAAAATTGCTAACTTGTAAGCCGCTAACTTACCCAATTAAAGGGGGCAAAATTTAATTTCAAAAATTTGTTTAAGTAGTCTTATCCTTTCTTTATCTATCTGTAAAAACCAATTTCCGATACCTCTTACCTGAAGTTGGCCAGAAGGCTCTGTTTTTGGGTATTTAAATACAGATCCGTCCTTAATGGGTTAATTTGTTGGTGGCTAAATAGAAATTTTGACTTTGTTACATATTGTTTTGACATTCTTCATTAAAAGTTTAAGTTTGCCCATACAACAATTAGAAAAATACTTAAATTGCGGGTGCAGTTACAACAAAAGTAAGGAAAACGTATATAAATTACATGTTACAAAAATAACCGGTTTATTTTACCAAAATAACCGGTTTATTCGATATTCGAAAAATGAACATTTCAAGATATTCGACTTGGGCAAAACTAAAATAACAAGTTTAAACCGGTCGATCGATCTCCCTAGTGAATATTGATTATATTTCTAAACAAATATGTAAGTTTCAAATCTTTTTATACATAGGGAAAAAATTTAAGGTGCCTAAGACTCTCTAGCACAACATTCTGCTCTTACTTTTTATACTCACACTACTGTATTATTTAAATATAGGGTCTGGACCCACCTTTTATTATATCGCTTGACTCAGAATTTAAATTCCATTAAAGAATAGTTCTTAACGACAATTTTTGTTTACTACCACCGAATTTTGACCACATTCATAATGACAATTGTTTGCCGTTAAAATATTACAGAATTTCAGTACAGAAAAGCTCTTCGTCGTGAAACAATAAAAAATTTTGATCAATTGATCTTGAAAATAGTTGATTTTATAAGAACATGTTTAAGAAAACACATAATTTTTTGCAATACTAAAATTTGTTTCAGTGTACCGATATCTTAAATATAATTTTGCTTAACATGTTTGTTGCTCGTACAACAGTGTATTCAGTGTTCAAGTATTATGTAGTCATATAAATGTTTTAGTATTATTTTATCTATAAATTGAACATTATAATTTACAACGTTTACAACATCAAAATCAACACCACCACCACCACAACCACCAATGAACTACAATAGCAAGAACAACCAGCTATCAGCAACATTATTATTATGATTATAGTGTTGTTGCCGTAAGTATTTATTGTGGTGTATGAAATGTTGTTGTACCTGACAAAATGACATTAATTGAGTAATTTATATTGAAATTTCTTTAAATTTTTTTCCCTCTTCATCAGAGTTGTCCTTTTTTACATTGGCCATGTCTTGTTAATGCCAGCTTTACGTCTGACTAAAAAGAGGGACAATATCATTATGATGATTTTGATCGCCATCCCGTTTATCATTGACTTCATGATCCTCATCATGATTATGACGATGTTTCTGGTCGGATATTTCTCTTGTTGACTCTTTTTTTGCTTTTGTTTTTATTTCTTTTCTGCTCGTTTGGTCCGACATCAATGTCTTTGTTGCGATCGTTTCATAAACTATCATATAGTTGACTGTTATTATTATGATTACCACTCAACATGAATTCAATTAACACTTGTCAGTCGATTACTTGTAGGTATGTCTAAATGTATAATTTTTTTTTTTTTTTTGTTGATGTTTTAAATATTTCTTGGTGGTTCTTTCAGCACTAGTTTAAATTGTACTCTACGCTCGGTGATAAGGTTATTATTTACTTTGGTGATCTTTGAAGTATTAACAAATATTTTAGGGAACTCAAGTATGAGCAAAATCCTTAAGGATAAATCTTTACTTTGGAGAAATCTTAAGCGAGTATTACACGGTCATACTTGGTTTATAAGCATAAAATATCATTATAACATCAAGTGTAAAAGTTTTAAATTCATGTTTTTCAGTTTTGTATGACGGTTTTCAAAAATCTTCGATATTTTGTACATGCAATCATACTTGTGTACACTGAAAAGAAAAACCCTGCAAAAACTGATGCTTCCTCGGAAGCAGTAATGTAAGGGAGGCTTATTTCATGGTTTAAAAACTGACTGATTTACGTGACTAAAGTAAATGAAAAAAATTATGCATTGAAAAAATTGTTTTTTCAGCGCTCAAAAAATTTTTTATTAATCTAAAATACTTTATTGGAATAAAAGGGTTATAGTTTTATAATAATTATGTATGTATGTTTTTTTTAAAATCAGTTATCAAAAGAAAAAATGATTTCACTCTTCAATAAAGCAGTAGAAAATGTAATCTTAAAAAAAACGAATAAACAGCGATTGTCTTCTAGTATTTAGCACCGCAATTAAGAATTCTAGGATTGTATGCCTTATCTTACAGCAGTAGAGTAAGGCAGTAATTTTTAGAAGCAAAAAAGGAAGCGGTTGGGATGTAGTATACGTGTTTATTGCTTCAAAATATTAACAAATTTTTGCTGAGAAGCAATCCATACGCACTAAGTTCGAAGCGGCGTTAATAGTACATTAGTGCGGACTTCCTTAAATCAAAAGCTGAATGCTCGATTCATGTACGGATTATTCAAGTACCCTTTACTTTAAATAATCCGGAAATTGGATTGACTGAAGTAAATGTGGGGTAAAAGTTAATATTAAAATGTGCTACATTCAAGCTTAATCCCGAATTCGTACTTAAAATTATCCGAAAGAGACTTTGATTCTAATAGATAGAGAATATTATTATTTACTTACCTATTCCATATGTTTGCTGTACTTTTGTTGTATTCCTCCCTTTGTTTACAAATCAACGCACAATTATGAGGCACCAGCAGCATGTCCAATACGGTTTTCGTAATCATTCTGTTTTGAAAATTTTAAGTATTAAACTTAATAATTTTAACAAATAGAATTTGGGAATTTTTGCTATTTATTTTATTTTTAAACGTGAAAATAATGTATGTTTTTCTTCTTGTCATGTTGCTGTTGTTTCTACATGAAACGAGTAAATCGTTTTTTACCTTCTTCCTTAGTGTTGTTATTTCTACAACGAACTTTTAGAAATACACGGGTATGCACGCTTAAGTGTTATTCGTACTTAACGTTTCAAGTACGGCTGGTGCTAAAAGTAAGCATAAAAAATTTAAATCTAGTGCAAGTTTTCCTTTTCTATGTAATGACCCTTTTGTCAGCAAATTTCATTTGTGTTTTCGTACGCAAAGACGAATATCAGTGAAGTATATGTAATACCGCATTTAGACTATGCAATTAACGCCGAGTTTTTTTTCTATTTTCTTCTAAAGTAGTTACTACGAAACTCTTTCCACATTTACTTTTTTGTCAAGCATATTTTCCACTTTTTCAACCCCGTTTTCTTCCCTACGCCTCTTGCCAACACACAAAAAGTTGCATGCGCAAGTTGCGGCGTTAATTGCATAATGTAAATATGGTCTAAGTCTGCTAGAATTGGGCAAATAAAATGTAGTATGGGAAATTTTTAAAAAAATAAAAATAATTGGCCATTACAAACAAAAACATCACAATTCAATGGTTGCCTGACTCATAAAGTACATACCTGTTGTGGTGTAAAGCCGGCTGGCTACTCGTCACTTCATGACATAATTTTGTCATCATTTTAGCGTTTTTTTTTTTATTCCTCCCTGCTTTAGATAAAGTAGTGCACAACAGGGTTGTGCTGGTGTGCCTAAAAAATACAGCTCTAATGGAATGAGACTTTATGAACGCTACAACCCCTTTGAGACTCGGCAAGTTAGTGCCCAAGTTACTTGCAGAGTCTGTACTAAATTGTTTTTCCTTACCCCAACTTTACCACTGACGTCTACAAACCAAGAGTTGCACAATCGACTTGCGCAAGTAAATTGCCGAGTGTGAAAGGGGTCTAAGCACGCGCCATATTTAAAAGAAAAAAAGGTTAAAAACAAAATGGCACGAGCCAGTATAAAAGAAAGAAAATCTTGAATATCGGTGGGATTTGATTTGCAAGAACCGGGTTGAGAACTAGTTGAATAGTGTTTTTTTTTGGTTATGCCAAAACGGCAAAAGTGCATTTAACGTTTAAAATGTAAAAACATTTCACAGTGTTTTTCAATTGAAAAGGAAAATTTTATTTAAAATTATTAAAGTAAGTAACCCTAAAGGAGACGTCAAGCTGATTGCCTCACTACTAGTTGACCAAAAACCACAACTAATTATTTTTAATTTAGTAGCCGAGGCCAGAAAGTGTTTAAGCCAACAACGCAAAAAGGATTGGCAGTTAACAAAACCAGACACAACACCACACTTTAATCAAGTATTCCGACTAGTGCAAAATCGACCATACTGTCATGAGAGTGTTATAGCAATGTTATTTCTCTCATCATACCATTCTCATACCATTCTGGCATATAATTCCTGAACAAATTTCTTTTTTTCACTAATATATTTTTCTCATATCACCATTTCTAATCGATAGGGTGTCCACTGCTATCGCTCTTGACCAATATCTTGTATTTTATATTTTCTCTTATGTTTTTTGGTCTTAAAAGGTGGTTATTTTAGTGAGATGTGATCTTTGTAATGTTATAGTTTACGAACATTTTTATAGGACAACAAGAAGTCTTAATCACGTTTTTATTGTAACATTTTTGAATATGTTAAAGATTTTTATTTGCATGTTGGAACAGAAACCTCTGTATAACAAAATTTATATCACATATGCTGATTTTGCATATGGTTTTAAATAACGGAATAAATAGATTACAAAAATTGCCAGCATTTGGATAAAATAGTAAGTAGTATTATATAATTACTAAATTGATTTAGAAAAACATTTGTTAAGTTAAATGCTAACATGACATTTCATTCAGAAAACACCTCAGGTATACATACGATATTGAGAAGTTGAAAATAAAATAGGTAATATATGAGTATATCTAACATTAATCTTGCTACTATTAGGATTTTTATGATGTCTAAAGTGACTACTGAAAAGTAGCAGATCTTCGTGGTTTTTTTTGTGGATTTGGTATTAAGCAGAATGGCCTCATTTGACTGTACAAGAATCCAAACTGTTGGGCCGTACTTCTTTGCAATTAAGAGAGCAGCAGTTACCGTGTGTGCCATTCTGAGTCGATTTAAAATCATATTGCCAAATTTTATTGAATCGGTTTTAAATCACAAATAACGGTTATTTTGGAATATCTCAAAAACTACTCTTGACAATTTTGACTTCATATTCGGATTCAGGGGAAAATTTTACATAAAGATGAGCTGTCAGATTTATTTGGTCACGACTTTGTTGAAATTTTGTGACGTAGTGTAATCATTTAAACGAAACAAAACAGAAAAAACAAGTTAATGTGTTTCACAAAATCTCAAATATTTTCAAATGGGGCAAAAACGGGCAAGATATTTGTTTTTTGACTATGCAAGTTGAAATACCATGTTTTAAGAATATATAAAAAGTTTTGCCCAAGTATTCCCACAAACATTTTGAAAATCACCAATTTAAAAAATTTAAAATACTTCCTCAGCTTTTTTCTTTACAAAAATTTACTAATAAATTAGTTAAATACCTGGGGCCAGATTCTGGCAGTCGTGATCGAGTAGTTTCTCAATTCGTAAGCAGTTTTATTTCTAATTCTTTCAGTCGATACTGAATTAATCGAAATTATTTTTTTAATATTGTGAAACTCAAATTAATGCTTTAAAACACTGAAAAAATAATTCCGATTCGTGCAGTATTGACTGAAATAATTAGATATGAAATTGCTTTCGAATCGAGAAACTACTCGATCACGACTGCCAGAATCTGGCCCCTAAAGTTGATGGATCTATTTAAAAAAATAGCGTTTTCCAAGAAACAATTCTCTCAAATCACAATTAAAATATCTTGATTTTCACTTTTTAACAAATATTACCAAATTATAAAATATTATTCAACTCTGGCAGCGTATAACAATAAAAGTAAACAACATAGATCAACAAATTTTACAGTTGTTCGTGTTGAATTTCATCTTCTTTTATATGGTACCAAATACTTATACGAAAAACAAACTTTATTTTTGAATAAATCCTCGTTTTTGGTACTGTTCACCCCTCTGTGCACTTGTTGCACCATTAGATATACTATGCGGGAAATTTGTGTCAATTGGTCCAACAGACTGGTCATGGGAGTTGCGAAAATAGATCAGGTACAAAAAAAAAAAAAAAAGAACTCATGACCAGTGAAAGACGAACCAATCGTATAACTGGTTTATGAAGAACAAAAAGGTAAATAAGAACATTTAAAAAAGTTTTTTTAAGAAACGCTTTTCCTTAAAAAGAAGATTTAAAAAAAATTTTGCCCACCCCCACCCCCTAGATTTTATCCTGGCTGCGCCCATGTATTCGTGTATTGTCATCGGGAATATGTATGCCTGCAAAGTTTCATCCATTTGCATTGAGCAAAAGGGGGTCAAAAAAGCATTTTACCAAAACAAAAAAAATGTTGCCCCCCTAGATTTTATCCTGGCTACGCCCATGTATTCGTGTATTGTCATCGGGAATATGTATGCCTGCAAAGTTTCATCCATTTGCATTGAGTAAAAGGCGGTCAAAAAGCATTTTAGCAAAAAAAAAAAAAAAATTTGTCCCCCCTCCACCTAAATTTTAACCATGTATTCGTGTGTTGTCATCGGGAATATGTATGAGTATAAGGCGGTTAAATTAACGTTACAAGATTTGATTTTCCGAAGTGAAGAAGGTTTTAAAAAAGTAATGAATTACAGTACAGTTTCACCGGTAGTGAGATACATTTTTTGGGACTTTCTCAAATTTGGCTCTTGAATTTTATTCTAGGACTTGTTTTATTGAAATAATACTACATTGCATTGAAATAATACTAAATTGAAGTAACTGTCACTATACACGTCCATTGAGAATAGATGTGTGACTGGTCATATGGTGTCAATTGACCCCCTCCAATGACAACCCCATGTAAAAGTGATAGGTCTTATTGATAGAAAGTGTTAAAACTAGAACCGGTCTCTACCACCAAAGACCTATCACGGGACTACTTTGGTGTCAGTTCGCTTTCCTCTAGGATATAGATAAAAATGCAATACATAAACAAAAAAAAAATTCCATTTAAATTCTTATAAAAAGTCTATTGCTGGCTGCATCATCATTTAAGCACTTGTTGCTTAAAATATGCAATCATATTTTTGCATTTATCGTCAAAAAAAAAAAAAAAATCAAATTCGTTGTCATTAAATTATTCGCTTATTTGCCTTTTTTGCACTTTGTTCTATCGTTATAAACTGTCATAAAACTTAACAAAAAAAACCTAAAAAATTAATAAATAAAAATTATTCAAACACATTAAAATATTTATACATTTAAGTATAATTTTCTGCCATAAACTATTCGCATAATTTTGAATATATAAAATCATCGTTAATCCTGCCATTTTAGCTAAATAATCATAATTTAAAATTCATTGTCGTGATGAGGAACTGATTGTCAATAATTTTTCTTCTATTACACATACTTGTTGTTGTAGAATATATTGCAAAAAAAAAAAAAAAAAAATTATATCGTTTTAAAATGAGTGAGTGAACGAATGACTGACTGACTAAGTGAATGAATAACTAAATGATCAGCGATTGAATTGCTAACAAATAAAACTGCAACTGCAGCAATTTTATTGCATTCGATTTTGATTTCAAGTTGATTTTTCTTTACTAGACGAAAGAGGACAGACAGACATACAACAATTGATTTGACATTATAAAGAATTTTTTTTTTTTTTATTATTATTATTTTCTATTTTCATTTCGTTTCCTTTTTTTATTTCTTTTCAAAAATAAAGAAAAACTATTTTGAAAAATATAGTAAAAATTATATGCATTTATTCCACCCACCAGATTTTCTTGAAAAGTTTAGTTGTGCATTTATATTTTCTTTCTTTTTGTTTTATTTTTTTTCATTTTCTGGGTGCATCAATATCAATTGAATAACTTGTTAGTTTTATACTTTAAACGTATGACGTTTTGGAAAAGAGATTTATATTGATAATAATGCAAACTCCAGGGTGATATTTGTAAGAATGTCGTCTGTAGTCGTACTCGTATGTTGTGTTATTCCATAGATAATCGAAATGTAAATTTATGCTATTTCACGTATTGCACTGTTTGTGACACTTGAGTAGGTTCTTAGAATGAGATACATGTGCATGTGACATTGTTTTCGATGTATGTTTGTTTGCTTGTATGTTTTATTTTTCTTCCATGTGTTTAGAATGATGTAAGTAAATGTGTATGTATCTGTAAAGCAGGAAGGATGTATCTATGAAAATATCGTATTTCTTATTGTATTTAGTTAGGATAGTGCTTTTTTGTTATTGTTGTTGTTAGATTTATTAACATATTGTAATTTAGACTGATTATATGTTGCCTCTTACAGGTTGTATTTTTGTTGTTTGAGGAAAAATTATTTATTTTGTAGGCAGACAAGTTGGTTGCTATTTTTGTTTTTTTTTTTTTTGATTTTAATAAAAAATTTCTTTTTTTTTAAATCCGAAAGTTATCAACCAACAGTGATTGGAAATTTCATTAAAATAAATGGGTAATGTCAACCATTGTTTTGGGATAATATACATATGGGTAAATCCAAAGTGTTGAACGTGACAGTCGTACGCATCAAAAATGCAAGAACTTTTTAAACAACAAATATTTTTAACGTTCTCTTAACCCTTAAGTTATAGCACTACGAAAGCACTGCTATCTATGCTTAAGTTTTGGAGGGCGCGATTCTAGGTCAAAGATAATGGCAAAAGAAGAAGCGGTTCGAACGTGAAAAAACCAGAAGTAGTTTTTGGGTGGCATGTCATAGTGTCCATGGACATAATGTCCATGATCATTATGTCGCACAAAAGAACGACATTAAGTTCATGGACGCTATGTCGCTCAGCGATGCGACAAAATGTCCATCAATATAGTGTAATAATGTCCATGGACATTATGTCCTTTTTTGGTGCGACATAATGCTTCTCTGCACAGACGGCCTTCGGTCGGGCGCAAGGATTTTCTCTTCTATGGTATAACAAAACCCGGCTTCGCTAACTAAAGCTTCTCTGCATAGCAGGCCTTCGGCCGGGCGCATGGATTTTCTCCTCTATGGTATAACAAAAACCGGCTTCGCTAACTAAAGCTTCTCTGCATAGACGGCCTACGGCCGGGCGCATGGATTTTCTCCTCTATGGTATAACAAAGACCGGCTTCGCTAAGTAAAGCTTTAAAAATTTGCCTTGTTTCCGTAGGCCGCCTATGCAGAGAAGCTTTAGTTATCGAAGCCGGTTTTTGTTATACCATAGAGGAGAGAATACATGCGCCCGGCCGAATGCCGGCTATGCAGAGAAGCTTTAGCTAGCGAAGCCGGGTTTTGTTATATATTTAATATATAATATATATGGACATTATGTCCGTGGACACTATGACATGCCACCAGTTTTTGTGGCCATAAAACCTGGCACAATTTTTTAGTCAAACTACTTTCAGAATTATCAAAGTTATTTACGGGAATAAAAAATTTATCATTAAGATTATTGTATGACGTGCTAAATTCCCAATTTTTCATATTTGATAAATACACTGAAATTTATTGTTGAGGGAATGCTAGCTTCTATGCGCATTTCACTGGTTGCTTAGGCCAGATCATCAGGAAACCTTTTCCAAAGATTTTAGAAAAGCTAAAAATATTATAAAAATAAAACCCTAAAGCGAATAAGAATTTTAAACACTCAAAGTCCTACTTGTAACAATATCAAAGCTTAAACAAAACACCGACAATAAACAGTGAGTTTATCTTTTATTACATCCCCCTACAATTGGTTGGGTTCTTTCCGACTCGAATTGTAGTTGTAAGGGGGTAAAAAGAAAAAAACAAAATTAAAAAACAAATTGTTTCATTCTATTGTCTTCGCAAGAAAACAAAAAAAAAAAAAAAAAAAACAATTCGGCAATTCAGTTTTCTGCACGGGCACATGCAAGTATATTATCAAAGTTATTTACGGGAATACAAAATTTATCATTAAGAATTTTACGTAGCAATGTTACATTAAAATGTCTTTGGTTTGATTCCAACATCTTCTGTATTTTTTTTTTTTTAACCAAAATCTGGGTCGATACGTTATATTTCGAACGTGAAATTTTTTCAATAATAATTTAACTGAATAATGATTAAAACGAAATAAAAATTTTTCGTTAATCCGAATAACATATTTCTCTTCGAACCCTTCTTTAGATTACAAACCATGTAAGAAAATTTTTTTGGAATAATTTTTTTATCAAATATCCCCTCTTTTGAGGAAGATAATATTAAAGAAACCATACAATAAAACATTCTCACAAATAAGAAATTACGTGTGCACAACTTTGCAGTCTGATTGTTCATCTAAGTGAACAAATTTATGGGTAAATTTATAAAATTAGTAAAATCTTAATATTTCTCTATAACAATATCGTAAAATAAGCAGCATTTAATATCTTTTAAATTTTCGGTCACGGTGGACCTTTTGTTACAGGTGACCGCTTCATGAGATAGAGTTATGCTGGCTATCGCTTTTTTGAAAACTACAATGTATTCTGTTTTTGTAAGAAGTTCCCAGTAAAAACTTCGCCTGCTTTTTCAAAATGAATAGCTTCTTTAACTCATTATTTTGTAGCTTTCTTCTATAACTACATCTATAACAACTTCTATAACTTCTTTTTTCTGGATGTATGCAGGTAAAAAAATAATGACTTACTTTTTAATGCGTTCATTTTGGGACATCCCTTGTTAAATTCATTGGTTCTTTCAGTAGAATTGTAAGTAGTGCTCTTATGTTTTTCTGATTACTCAAAACATTATTTTGTAGGCGAAGTTTTTACTGGGTTATAATGAATGTCAAATTTATTTGTTTAAAATAAAAAAAATTAAATTTTTTTGTTTATAAAATATACAGAATTGCTTTAGAAAGTAAATATTTTACCTGTATTTTTTTAAATAAGTTTTTTTCAAGTATTTAAATTTTTATTGAATAATCAGTATTGCGGTTATTTTGTTGAACTATTTATGGTTTTTAATCCAAATTTTAAGTATTTTTATAATCAGGCGTCGATGGCTGCGAGTGTAAGACGGCAAATCCATCTGAGGAGATCGAATGGTTGCGATCGAAACATGTCATGGTAACCTGCCGGCCGGGGTTCGAGCCCCAGCCACGTCAAGAATGAAAAATTATCAATAAAAATTTTAACTAATTTTCGTGTTGTAAAGTTCCTTTCTTCATAAAAATAATTTAATGAAAATTAAATTTGATGAACTTAAGCCTGATTATAAAAATACTTAAAATTTTTATTGAATTTTTAATTTAATTTAATTATTTCACAAAATGTAAACAAAGCTTAACATTCAGTTTACAAAAAAAAAATGTCACCTGTATGAGTTCGCCTTGCATATACTATGTCTAATGGATTATTCTATATATATAAAAATGTTTGTGCCGTGTATGTGACACAAAACTTGACACAAAACTTGGACAACAAATTGTTTAGTCGGTAACCAACCAGCTAGTTTGATAATTATTTCGATACAAAATAAACTTTTCCTACACTTCTTTTTAAATTCGTAGGCAATTTTCCCACATTTTTGCGGGAGTACAAAATTGTTCCACAACCCTTATTCCAGGTGAAATAACTTTGCCATTTGTTCCGCCTTGCACTTTGGTCATGTAGAAAAACAATCAGTCTGATCAGTTGGATCAACTGGCTTACCAAATGACAAATACTCCTAAATGCCTTTACCCTATTGAGTTGATTTCGCAAAAAAGTAGCATTAAATACGTTTGGAGTCTATGCGTTATTGAAAAATCTGGCTAAGTACCAAAAAGTTTTTGGTCAACTTTTTTTTAAAATATGTAGAAACACCACAAAAACACCAAAAGTTATCTTGCTAAAATTTAATATTTAAATATTATTTACAAATTAAAGAAGGACTGTGGCTGATAGCATAAACGCAGTGTAACAATGCAACACTGAATGGCATAGAATTCATACACTCAATTAACATGATGAATTTTATGACGTCCAATTTTAGACGTCATTTTTTGTTTGGTAGCAAGCGGTGTAGAGAAGATAGAGGAAGAGAAAACAGAAATCATGTCTATTTTTCTACCCCTTTTTCTTCTCTACACCGCTTCCTCCAAACAAAAAAACGACGTCCAAAATTAGACGTCATAAAATTCATCATTTTAATTGAGTGATAGACTATATAACTTTTCTATAAGAAATGACTTGAGATCCTTATTGTCTGGTTACCGTGTTCACCGCACAGTTTTCAGTGATGCTTTGCAAGTCTACATTAATAAAGTCATCTAGTATTTTGAAATGGACCGATAAGTGAAAGCATACTACCTTAAACCGCAATTAAATACATAAATACAAAAGTAGCGTTGATTAAAAAAGTTGCTTATGAACATTCAAATTCGGATGTTTTCACCAATATGTCGCTATTTTTATACCCACACCACAATAGTGGAGAGGGTATTATGCATTTGTGCTGATGTGTGTAAAGCCTTAAAATATTGGTCCTAGACCCACATTAAAGTATACCAATCGACTCAGAATCACTTTCTGAGTCGAACTAACGATGTCCGTCCGGCTGGCAGGCTGGCTGGCTGTCCATGTAACCTTGTGCGCAAAGTACAGGTCGCAATTTTAGAGATAATTTGATAAAATTTGGGACAAAGGTTCTTATTAGCACAAGGACTAAGCCAAATGGTATGACCACGAGGGAATTTACGGGGAAATTTCTGCCTCTCAGAAACTATCAAACCGATTTTAATGAAATTTATAAACATAGATATAACCATATCTATATGGACGCAAAAGGTATGCATTTTTTTAAAAAATAGGACCACTAGGTGAAATAGGGGCAATTTCTGCCTTTCAAACCGATATTAATGAAATTTAAAACATAGATAGATCGATATTAATATGGACACATAAGCATGATGTGTTGTTAAATACTGTCGTGTAGGGCATCATATGGTCGGGCTGGACCGGCTATACTTTCTTACTTGTTTTTTTTTTTTTTGAGTTTAGTGGCCGATAATAAAAATTAAAAAAGGACGTTTAGAGAAAAATTTTATTTAAGATACAGGTTAAAAAAATTGTTTTTGCCTTATTGGAGGGACCTAACTAAAATGGTTAATTTTAAAAAAACGTTGAAAAAAAATCATTTCTTTATAATCTAAAGGCGTGTAAACCTAATAAAATTTTATTTGATAAAAGAGCACAATAAAGATATGGGCTGAAAGATGAAAAATATTCTCAAGATTTTTAAAAATAGTCTTATACTACATTTACACCTACGCAAAATCTAGTACTTACAAGACTTCGAGCTAAATCTAGTTGTTTTTGACTAGATTTCCCATACAAAACAAAATCTACTTCGTGACTAGATTTCGACGAAATCTAGTAGTACATAATGATGCAACTATGGTTTTTTCAATATAGCACTAAAAAATACTTCCCTGCACAAGAAAAAATGACATTTAAAAAAAAAACAAAACAAAAGTTGTTAAAAAAAATTAAAAAACTATCGTTGATTACACTGCTTTACGAATTTTTAATTTGGAAAATTACCAAGAACGCCACGTGCCTAGATAAGTTAATTTTGACCTCCTGAACACGAAAAACGCTGTAATTTTTTTTTTCAAAAGTACAGTTTTTTAGATAACGGTACTTTTGTGTTTTTCGGTGTATGGCCCCACTCAAACCCTTGTGGAGCCCAACCGAAAAGTCCGATCGAGATAAATGGCATATCGTTGGAAAGGTAATTGAATGCCTTTTCCGTAAAATTCCGTTTTTTTTTAAATACGTTAAAACTGATGGTTAAAAAAAGGCGGAATTTTATATGGGATGAAAATATTGTCGTTCCACAAAATCCTTAATAAAACCTTTATTTTTCATCCGATTTTTTTGCGCTTAAAACGTTGGTAATCAAATATACTATTTGGTTAAAACATAAAACATTCCAGATATTTAACATAACGTAGAAAAAAAAAACGAAATAAAAATGAAAAATTTTGAAAAAAACGTAAAAAATAGGCAAATTTCGAACTTTGAGGTGCCATAACTCAGCCAATTCTTATCAGATAAAAATTTTTAGCATATCGACGGAAAAGGCATTCGGTTGGGCTCTACAAGGGTTTGAGTGGGACCATACACCGAAAAACACAAAAGTACCGTTATCTAAAAAACTGTACTTTTGAAAAAAAAATTACAGCGTTTTTCGTGTTCGGGAGGTCAAAATTAACTTATCTAGGCACGTGGCGTTCTTGGTAATTTTTGGCTGTAAACCAGTGTTATTAATAAAAGGTAATGCAAATTTTGTAATGTTTATTTCTTTTTGTGTTTGTATGTGTAGAATGTCAAATAAGTATAATGTAAACGCACTAGATTTCGAAGAAGATTTTAAATCAAATCTACAAGATTTCGGCCTAATGTAAATGTAGTATTATAGACTGCAAAAAACAGGGTTGCGAGAGTATCTCGAAATCGCTTTAATAATATCTAATTTTTAAGACTAATTTGTTTTTGGCATAGAGTTATCAATCATGTTCTGAAATTCGAATTAAAAAAGACCACTTTTTAAAAATGGTTCTGGTTTTAAAGTTTATAAAAATTGTCCTTTTATAGTATTAGGCCCGTTTTCACAACTTACCGATAGCTAAAAGTTGACTTTATCCAGCCCTTTAAAAACTGTTCGATTATTAAAACTTAACTTTAACCTAAAGTGATCGATAAAGTAAATAAAGGATCATTCTACCTGGTAGGTAAAAGTAAAGTTGTAATAATGGAACACTTTTTAAACGGTCGATAAAATCCTACATTTAGCTATCGGTAAGTTGTGAAAACGGGCCTTAACCTTTTTAATTCCATTTATCTGTATCAGAACTTATCCTAAATTTAAAAAAAAAATTACTTCGATAAACTACAAAAAATTGATCCATTGATTCAATTCGACTTGATTTTGAATTTCAGAACTTGGCCGTTTATATTTTTAGTTAAAGTTATTTGGCCTTATTACGAAAATCTTTGTCATGGTCGAAGTATTATTCTTTTGAAATTTTTGTCGATATCGATAAAAATTTACGACAATGACAATTCAAAACAAAGAGAAAGTTTGTCATATTCGTGTCGCTAACGACAATCATAATACCAATCTTTAAAAACGACTGCTTTTCGACAACGACGACACTCATACTAGGGCCGATTATTAGATTTAAATATAATATAGAATATTTAAATTAAAATCTAGCAATGTTTCAAAGCATTAAGATTGATTAATGCAGTATGTTTTTGTAGGAATTATGGGTCAAAATGATTGTCATACTAATAAAGAAAAGTTGTAAAATCTAACACAAAATATTTAATTTTAATAAAAAAAAAAAAAATAAATAATATTTTTATTTGAGAGATCAATAAATACCTGGCATTAACATTAAAAAATTGCTTCGGCCAAATGAGCACCACGGCAATTTTGACGAAGTGCATTCTACACGGCCAATATTTATAGCTGGTCGTGCGTCATGAATGGCAGGAACAATGTTGGCATTCAAGGCGTCAATGTAAGTTTATTAGCATAAAACAGTTGCTTCAAAAAGCCCCTTAGAAAATAATCGTAAGTTGTCAAATTCTAAGAACTTGGACTTCAGTTGACATGTAAATTTCTTGAAATGAACTTATCGCTAAATTTGAATTTCAATAAGACGATGGTTGCGGTCGCCGTATGGAACGTAGCGACATTCTACTAAAACCATATATCGCCTGGATCAATTTAATCTACATATATTTTTAAACAAAAAAAATCTTCAAACATGGTGCAGAAACGATCTCTATGGACCAAAAAACGGGCTCCGGCTACTTTTGTAAAGAAATAAGTTACGATTATGCCACCAGCGAGTAAGCCACACAAAAACCGTTATTTTTTAGATTTAATGGACTCTGTAGGAACTATTTTGGATTATTGTAATTTGTAATCTATTGAAAGTTTGACAGTTTGCTGGTTTGGATGGATCTATGACTGATTTTTCGGTCTAAAAAAAACATATTTTACAAAATAAATTATTGTTTTAATACAATAACCATATTTATATGAAAGTAATGATTTACACAGCGACATAAAAACTAAATAAAAAAAGTAAAAGTCTTATACTCGGAAATGACGAATCTGTGATATGCACCACATCGTGCTTTATGGTTGGACCACCCTTAATAAAAGTTCTATGTGCGTTTGGAACCTTACAATATTCCAATTCATCTTCAAACTTGATTAACAAAGGTTCACTAAAAAAAAACAAACCAATCCATCCGTACTTAAATTATGCCGAAGAGGTGCCAATAGTACGGTAAGTAAGGATTTCCTTAAATCAAGTACAGAACACTTGATTCAAGTTCGGATTATTTAAGTGCGAAATAATTAACTTATCCACATTTAATCCCGAATTCGTACTTATAATAATCCTAAAACATTATTAAAAGTGAGATAAAATTAGCCTCAAACTGTGCTTGATTCTAGAATTTCAAAGACAGTTTAATCTCGACTCGTACTTGAAATAATCTAAAAGTGAGATTTTAAGGTGATGACTTACTCCACAGAAAACCAGAGAGAATATTATTACTTTACTTAAACGTTACACATGTTTATTTCACTTTTTTATGTATTTCGCCCTTTGTTTGCAAAAGATATCTCAGTTATAAGAAATATGTATATGGTCTCCGTAACCATTCTACTTTAAAAATTTGTTGTATTTTACTAAATTATTTTAGTTAATAGAATATGAGAGATATTCCCAGCAAAAACTTGGTAATGACTTGCCATTACTGAACAACTTACTTTTCAATGACTACTTCATACCATCTGCATTACATAGAAGTAGTTTGGTAATGGCTGACATATAATCTGATACCTAAGTTCTTGTGTGTGAGTTGATTAACGAAATTTATAATTCATTCGTAATAAAATGCATCTACGGTTGAAGTTTTTTCAAATCTAATACAAATTGATTTAAAATATTTGTTCTTACAATTTGTTTTTTTTTTATTATAAATAAAAAACAATTTGTAATAAATTTGAATATGAAAAATTATGCTGTACTGAAATTTTATAGTCATGACATGTTAGTTGTAATTTTGGTGACATCGGAGTAATAAGTTATTAAAGTCCCTATTTGTAATCGAATGTGGTAATGACTTATTTAACTGCCTATTTGAAAGCGAGGGTGGTAAGTAGTTGCCTCCAATAATTTAATCTCATATTTACGCTCTTAGTTGAGTAAAAAACATCGTTTTTTTAAACAAAAACTACACTGCCCCGGTAGACTAGCTGGTAGTGAGCTAGTCTATCAGCACCGAGGTTGCGCGATCGAATCCCGCCAGAGACAGAAAAAAAAATAAAAAAAAACAAAGTAAAATAAAATAACAAAAAATAGAAAAAAAAACATAAAGTAAAGTAAAATAAAATAAGAAAAAATAGAAAAAAAAATAATTAAAAAAAAAATAATAAACAAAAATTTTTTTTAAAGTCATGACATGTTAGTTGTAATTTTGGTGACATCGGAGTAATAACTTATTTAAGTCCCTATTTGTAAGCGAATGTGGTAATGACTTATTTAACTCCCTATTTGTAAGCGAGGGTGGTAAGTACTTGTCTCCAAAGACATCACCGTGTTAAAATAATGAGTTAAAATGCCAATGTATAAGTAGTGAAGAGTCGTTATATTAGCATTTTAACTCATAACTTTGCAATGTAAGTTTTTGCTGGGTTGCTTCTTATTTTACTCTTCAAACATGAAAATAATATTAATTTTTCTTCTTGTAGTGTTGTTGTTGTTTCTATTCAACAAACACACGCGTATGCACGAATGTTGGATTTTAAAAATTATCCCATTTTGGTTTGTTTTAAGTACTTTTACGTGTTATTCGTACTTAAATTTTTGAGTAGGATTCGTACTTAAGTAAGAAGAAAAAATTTAGTACGAGTTTTTTTTCTGTGTTCTGACTAGCATTTGTAATATTTTAAATTGCTAAAAACCGCAAATTTTACATGAGATTTAAAATGAGACTAAAAGTTAAAGTATATTGTTTAATATATAAAAGAAAAAAAATATAATAAGAGCCAAATATAACAAAATTATTGCGATTCAAAACTTTGCTCACGTTTTTCTCGTTACTCATATAAAGTCACTTGGAACCTTTTTATTCTAAGGAAAATAAATTTGGGAACATATAAAGCGCAAATGCATAGTCAGTTCGAAACCATTTAAGTAGATCTTTTTAAGTATTAGAAATTAAAAATTTTTGTTAACTGGCACCTGTTCAGTTTTACTGTGCGTATGAGTAATATTTGCAAATTGCAATGAGCAGGATATGTGAAGCCCATTTCCAATGTCAAATACATATTTAAAAACAAATATTTATTTATTTTATTTATTTATTTTCTTTATTCATTAATAATCAAAAAGCCAACATAGGCCAAAAGCGATTACATTTAAAATTTGGAGTAAGAAAATTACACCTCAAAATAGATTACTTAAGTCTTATATTACATTATACATTCTTTTTTTTTACCTTTACCTTAACCGCACTTCTCAAAGTTCATCATTAATAATATAAGAAAATAGTCAGTAACAATTATAGCGCATTACCTTAAATATTTTTCAAAATAATATTCCGAAATCTTGCCAAACTTACTGAGAAATTTCTGCCATCATATGGTATTATGGTGTTCCACAACCTACATATTCTGGCAACAAATGATCTGTGCATAAACAGCGTATTTATTCTCGGACTTATTAACGCTGCAGTTCTGGAAGAATGGGAAAACGTGAAAAGAAAGAAATATTTATGCCAAATTTTTCTATTTTTTTTTGGCTTTAATCGTTGTCATAGCTTAGATTTGTTTGGCTAATATTTTTCGGTCCGATTTTAAAAGATGTATTTTGCAAATTTCCATCTCTGGACTTTAATTTAATACTTAATAAAATTGATCTTCTAAATAATAAGTTATGTATCCTGCAAAAGTTATTTGACTATGATCCATACTTTATGAACACACACACACACATACACACAAGTCCATACAGGTAATATAAATATAGTATGCATGTGTGTGTGTATATTTATTTTCAAGTTTAAAAATATTTCGTAATAATATTTATGACCATCATTATTTTATATTATTTAAGAATTGATTTTTTTGCGCAATTTCTTTTTGCTTAGTTTAAATTCAATTGGAAAAGGAAATAAAAAAATGAAAATAAAACTTTAACTACCGTTTTGATTTTTGTTATTATTTTTTTTATTTTACAAAACAAAAAACAACACTGTGCAATTGCACTTCTAAACGACCCAATGGCCTTTGTTTGGCACCTAACCGTAAGTCAGTTTCAGACATCACTATGAACTATAGTGAACATTTTTTTTTCAACTTTTCTATTTCTTTTTTTTTATTATTATTGTTGCACTAATGTTTATTACCGCCAACACCACTACCACCAAAATCAACTTACCAGCACATGTTGTATGTATGAATTTGTACCACTGTTGCCAGTGTTTTATGGTGTTATAAGATGCTTAGAAAATATTAATGTAGAAACTTTAACAAAACACATACAACACGTATTGACTGCTGTTCCTGCTACTGAATGAGCCAACATTTTGTGGGGGCATTATGTTTGCTTTTTCGTAATTTTTTTTTTGTTTTCAATTTTTTTTTTCTTTCTATATGCCAACAATTCTCTAGCGGAGCCGAATTTTTGTGTCTAGAGCAGTCTAGTCTAGCATTATGTTAGTAAGTAAATGGAAGTACTCAATAGGATTTTACAGTTTTTTTTTTGCTTGATTTCTACTTACTTAGTAACTTGCACAGCTCATAAATTCATTTAATTCAATAAAACCAATTCACATGAACACCATGAAACAATAAATAATGTTATTAATAAATAATAAAAGGTAATATTGTATGAATTGCTACCTGTTTTTTTGTAGGATTTGTTGCATTTTCTTGCAATTGGTTCCTAAAATAGAAACAAAAACTAAAACTCTTTTAGTATTCGTATTTTTTATGAGCTTTTATGATGGCGCTGTTAGTGAATTGGTACTTTTCTATTACTATGTTTAAAATGCCCTACAGGAGATACTTTTGTTAACCCTTAGGTTCATGTATTTGATTATCGACAATTTATAAATGCGTCTGAAAATCGTGTATGATTTTAATCTGTATTTATCTTCCAAACGCAAAAATATTTACTATTTTGAGTACTGTTATTTTTATAAGATTAAGCGCAATAATGTTTAAATATTACTATCAAAAAAACAAGTTTATGACTTCATAAGCCTAAAAAAAGTGAATATTAGAAAATTTTCCGGACCTGACCGCATCACAGGGTCAATGATAAGAAACTTACCATCGTCTGCTTCTAGAATCTTGCGGCTCATTTTTAACGCGATATTAAGAGTCGGATACTTCCCATCCTCATGGAAGAGGTCTATAATTGTTATGATTCCCAAGCCAGGAAAAGATGCTTGCCAGGTTGCGTCGTACAGACCGATAAGCTTATTATCAATCCTATCGAAGCTTTTCGACAAAAATATTCGTTTTAAGTATAACTCCTCATCTAAATGAACACGACATCATTCCGGATCACCAGTTCGGAATCAGAGCAATACATTTGCAGACGACACAGCATTATTAGCGTTAACCATGACCCAAAAGTCGCATCGCAAAATCTGCAGTCCCACATCAATGAACTAGAGGCATGGCTAGAAAAAGGAGAATAAAGGTTAACCCGGCTAAATGTGCTCACTTAACTTTCACGCTCAGAAGACAAACGTGCCCAGCTGTAAAAATAAATAACATCACTGTTCCGGTAAAACACCATGTTAAGTACTTGGGAATTCATATAGATAGACGCTTGACCTGGTCTTGTCATATTGAAGCAAAAACAAGTAAGAGTGCTATATTCGGCTGTGCCGAATCTTATATACCCTTCACCATTGTGCGAGCAGAATACAGAGCAACTAGACAAAAACTAAATAAAACTGGTAAATATCATATATATTATTTCTAAAGCACTTTTTTTTGTCGGTTGCAAATATCTCCCATACCACCGCATCAAATTTAATGAATGATATCTCATGTTAAAGCTTATTTCTAACACTAATGACGAAAAATAATTGGAAATTGAAAAATTAATATTTTCATTGATAAAAATTATATTTTAAAATGTATTGAAGTTACTAAAATTTCTATTAATTATTTTCATTTTATGTTACAAAAATGGCAACTAACGGTGCGAAATATTCGCACGGGTCATCTATTTTTTTTTAAATCGTTTTTAGAACATACAAATTAAAAGAAAAATTCTCTTTGAAAAATTGAACCAGAGGACTAACAGTTTCTAAACTCAACCCCCTAGACGACTGAACCATAAACGAACGTTGTTTGAATATCATTAAAATGAAATATGGCCCGAATAAGAGACAACCGGTTTTGAACTTCGCTTTTCACAAGGACCCAGAATATATATACTTTATAGGGCGCAGGATCAATATTGTAGAAATTACAAACGGAATGACAAAGTTATATATACCCTTTTTACCTTCGGTGAAGGGTATAAGAAGAGTAATTTTTGGGAATTCAGTATTTCGGTTATAACTCAGGCATTTTTTAACCGATTTGACAGATTTATATACCGACGTGTTCAAGAAGAAATTTGCCATTTAGTTGAGTAATAAAGTTTGGACTCGGGGAGATCTATGGTTCCCGAAAGTGTTTATTAAAAAAAAAAAAAAAATTAATTCTGGTCATAAAATATGTTCTGTGGCCCTTTGTTCCTTATAGGAACCATAGGACATAATAATAATAATAATATAAAATATGTTCTACTAAAAAAAATCCGATATTTTGGTATATAAGTCATATCCATAGGACGTATGGCAGCCCTAAAATTAAGGTTTTTATACAAATTTTGGTGTTTTTTAACCCATTTTGGATTATTTTGCTCATAAATTACCCATTGTCTAACCAATTTGATAGTTTTATATACCGACGTGTTTAGGAAGAATTTTACCATTTACTTAAGTTATATTTATATATACTTGTATACATATATTTTAACAAAGTTAATTATAAAAAAAGAATAATTTTTGGGGATTCAGTATTTCGGGTATAACTCAGCCATTTTTTAACCGATTTGACTGGTTTTTTAATTTTGGTCATAACTTTTTTGTATCTGAACCGATTTTCCCGAGTTTTTTATAAAATATGTTCTACTAAAAATGTCCGATATTTTGGTTTATAAGTCATATCCATAGGACATATACCAGCCCTAAAATTTAGGTTTTTATACAAAACGGGAGGTACCACGCCCACTTCGCCCGCTCACATTTTGTAGGATGGTGTGTATTGGCAACCTAAATTTGTGTACCTAATTTGGAAACTTTGGCTTTTGCCGTTCCCCAGATATACAGAAATAAAAAAATACAACAACAACAAGGGATTTTTGGAAAATTTTAGAGGTAGTCGTGGTTTTTTGCTCATATTTCCGTCATTTTTGGACCGATCTGGCTGAATTTCAATAGCAAACTTAAACGGAGTGTATGTGACATAAATATACATCAACCTAGTCCACAGCATTTCTGGGGTTTTCGGAAAACCCATTTCAACATACACATGGACAGACGGACAGACGTACAACCGGATTTGAACTTTGCTTTTCATAAGGACCTAGAATATATATACTTTATAGTGTGTAGGATCAATATTGTGGAACATACAAACGGAATGACAAAGTTATATATACCCTCTTACCTTCGGTGAAGGGTATAATAACGGCTAGAAAACTTAAAGCAGCTCAACTACATTGGCTAATCGGTCGAAACTCAAAGTTGTCTTTAGACAACAAAATTCTCTTATACAAGTCCATCATAAAACCAAAATGAACGTATGGCATCCAATTATGGGGTACTGCATGCGCATCTAACACCCAAAAGCTTCAAAGAAGACAGTCTAGAATATT
Organism: Pollenia angustigena; assembly: GCA_930367215.1. NCBI lineage: Eukaryota > Metazoa > Arthropoda > Insecta > Diptera > Polleniidae > Pollenia > Pollenia angustigena. The sequence continues at coordinate 176,453,744 of OV884057.1, read as the reverse complement.
ACGACAAATTGTCTGCGCCCCATGGTATATACGTGATGATATTATCCACAGAGATCTCAACGTCCCCACTATGCAGGAGGAAATTAAAAAATATTCAATTAGCTACATCGATATACTAATGGCCCACCCTAACTACCTCGCTCGGGGTCTGCTTCAGTTTGAAGGTCACCAGAGGCTAAAAAGAACCGATACTTTGAGCCTAACTAGAAGACATTTTTAAAATTTGAATACAGCAGTTAGTCGTTACATTGGTAACAACTAATAAACAACAAGTAAAATTAAGGTTTGAATACATATGTATTGTAAATTTCGATAAAAACGATTCAATAATAAAAATAAATTTAAAAAAAAAATGATCCTACTTTTTAGCTTTTATCTGAAAAATTTCAACACTGCTTTTTTACGCCACAACTAGAGTTTTTCTTTTCCCGGACTAATTCATTTCCCGGGAAAGCGGGATTTTTATTTCAGTTCCCGGAATCCCGCGAATTTTCGCGCAATACAAATCAATGCACAATATTATTTCATTTAATTTATTAAAAAAAAAAAAAAAAACATTTCCTGATATCAAAAATTTATAAATGCATTTAACTTTTTTATTTATGTGGGAAAAAGAAAAAAGGTCTTAATGGCACCTAAAAAATCTTCATGTTCAATTATTTTGTAAGATTTTTGAGGAGCTTTTAGCAAAATTACTTCTTGGTTATCTTTTTTCAATGTGCAACAATATTTGGAATAATAAAAACTTCCTATCTGTTTCATTAGGAGGGTTAAAGGATAGAAACTTAAAAATTATAACCGCAGAGAACTGATGATTGTATTAAATTCGGAGTAAATTTCCAAGAGCCATCTTTAGAATTTTAAATTGTTCTCCTATGAAAATATACAAATAGACTTAAGAGCAGATGATACACGCAGAGAAAAAATTTGGTTGGGCATGGTTACGGCAAAAACACTATGTTTATTGTAACAATATATTGTTGTCGTACACAAATAATTGTTAATTTGATTTAATATCATAGTTACTGTAAACATATCAACGGTTATCGCAATTATAAATTTGAGTATTGTTGACCGAAAAATATTTATTTTTCTAACAATTAAATAATGATAATTTGCAAAACATATCACAACCATATCATACAATTTAATAAGGTGGCATGTCATGTAATAGTACAAATGCAAACAATCGTAGTAAAATCTAACAACAAAACACACAGAGATTTCGTTTTATTTTATAAAAGTGTTACGATATTTTGAATTTGCTCTTTTGCAAGCCTAATATTGAACTCCGCTATTTTATTTATATTAAGAAAAATCGATCCAAAAAAATTTTAATTTATTTTGTATTGTTATGACAGCTATGAAAGCTGCTACATCATAATATGATTCTAAATTTATTATGATCAACATCATAATAATATGATTGCTTCTTAACTTATTATGATTAACATGACAATAATATGATTACTTCTTAACTTCGTATGATTAACAGAGTTATAATATGTTTAAGGAAAAAATATTATGATGTAATATTACGAATATATTTAGCCATAATATGATGCAATAATAATCTCATTATGCATCATGAATCATGAATCTTATCGTAATATGTTGGTCTTATAATATGTTTACCACAACCATGTTTTTTCTTTGCGTGTAACGATTAGAAGTAGTCTATCACTAAAATGATTTAAGCCAGGGTTTAAAAAACTGCAGTCGAAACGTAAAACTGTCCAACAAAAAACGAGAATATGTGTACAAGTTTTTACTTTGAGTTGGCTTGACAGCGATTGTTTACACTTACTGAATCAGAAGTAAGCGATAATTTTTTTTTAGGCCAATGACAAATGAAGAAGTGGAAGAAATGGCAGTTTTTCTACTTTGACTGCAGTTTTTCAAACCCTTATTTAAACCAAACAAAAGAGAACAAATTGAATTAAAGCCAATCAAGGATTTAAAATGCTTTTTTTTTACTGAATCCCTTTTTGCCTAACGGCTGAGATCTATTTCGTGGCACAACATATTTATAATTATACATATCAGCAGTAAAGTTGCCATAATTAAATAAAAAAAAAATCCCGGGAATTCCCGCACAAATTTCCCGGAATTTTTTGCCGAAAAATGTGCGGGATCCCGGGATTTTCATCCCGCATGAAAAACACTAGTCACAACCTTAAAGAAACCAAAAAAGAACCATCATCCTAAAATAAATATTACTTATCGTAAAAACGCAAATTTTTCACTTTTCATGGAAAAATAATGAATATTCTAGGATATGATGGGCCTTTGTAAATATTTATTTATTTACTTAATGGATGAAGTTTCCTGACGATCTGGCCTAAGCAACCAGTGAAATGCGCAAAGGAATAGCTTATCCCATCAACAATGAATTTCAGTTTATCAATAGTATGAAATTGGAATTAAGCACATTTAAGCGAAACCTGTTAGTTAAAAGTAATATTTAAAATTATATTGTATCCAAGCTTATAGAGTAAAAGCAGATCGTGGTAGTGAAACAGACAAGTGTCAAGCGAGGAAATCAAACCCGAAACGAGCTTATTAATCACTACAAACCTTGTGAACTCCCCTTTATATATATATATGTCCTTTATTTATCTAAATATAAATAGAATTACATTTCTGAACACCATAAATACTTAAATAAAGTTCAGTGTGAACATAGGGCGTCATTTAAATTTATTGACGTTTCTGTAATCGTAGTAGTTTAAGAGTGAGGGCTGATTGGACCACTGCACTCCGATCCTAGTGTTGGGGCTGCCAACTACCTCTAGGCAGGCAAAAAAAAAAAAAAAAATACAGCTGAGTTTCAGAGGTAAAATGTAGTCTGGATTACCACCTAATTACCTGAGACGCACCGGTGTTAGCATGCCATTCCGGTTACTCATAGCTGTACGCCTTCTCACTCTAGCTGACATCAGACGGGTGTCTGAACGTCATTACCAGGGGATACTTGGCCAAAGGACCGGAAGTAGTGAGCTGCTTGGGAAATCCAGCAGAGGAATTGCTTCTTGCTATTCCAAAGTGAATAGCTGGCAGATAGCGTTCCACGCCGAAGTGCACCTCTGTGAAAAACCCCACCCTCTAACACCCCTTACAAAGAACTTATATATGTATGCATGAATCAAAAATAAGAATAAAATTTAAAATGAATGAACTTAAATATAAATTTGAACAAAAACTAAACTAAAGCTAAGTTAAAGTTAAACCAGAAATGCTTTAATCTTAAGCTTAAACAATAAATGAACCACAACTTTATAAGAACTGAACTAGAACTGAACTAAAATATAACTAGTACTGATCTAGAATTGAACTGGAATGGATCTAGAACGGCAATCTAGTTTCACTAGAACTAAATCGGAACCGAACTAGAATTAGAAGTAGAAAGTAAACTTGAACTGTATACAGTTCAGTCGAGTATACTCGAGGTTTAAATACAATAAGCGTTTTTTTAAAGTAGTGAATTTCATACAGGATCGCGGGGATCCCACACATTTTTCAGCAAAAAAATCTATTTAATTATGGCAACTCGCGAGAAATTAAAAAATAGATCCCACACTACTGGGAAATGAAAAGATAAGAAAAAAAATTCTAATTACAAATAAAGAAAACCTCTGAAGAAATTGAGCGATTGAAACTGAAACATGTAAGGGTAACCTGTCCGTAAAAGCCCTGGTTCGAGCCCAGCGGCAATCAAGAATGAAAAAAATAATAAAATAAATTTTAATTCATTTCATATTGTAAAATTCCTTTCTTCATAAAAATAATTTAATGAATATTAAATCTGATGAACTTTAGCCTAATTAATATATTGAAATTTGGAATAAAACCCATGAACAGTTCAACAAAATAACCACAATACTAATTTTTGTAATGGGCAAAAATTACTGTACTGTATTCGTATCTAAATAAATTACGTGTAGAAAGAACCTTTTTTATGTTAAATGCGTTTCGCCGCTGCTAGAGGTCGATAAACTTGTCCTAATTTTTAATAAAATTTTACAAGAAAAATTAAACTTAATTCATGTACTAGGAAAAAATTATTAAAAATTTATTTTAAAGAAGTACGACAATTTTTATGTCAGTAATTGGTAAAATAAGACATTCTTCTTTGAAACGAGCCCAGACTTTATTTAAAGTATGAATTATAAATGCTCTGGATGAATCAGTGATGGAAAATTTAAAAATTTAGATGACCAAGCATCTTTTGCTACTTTTTTCAAAAATTTTTTTTTTTTTTTTTTTTGGAAAAGAACTTAAACATAAAAACCTGAAACACATAATTTTTCTTGCTCCTATCTCAGCCATTTATGAACTGACAAGATTTCAGCAGCAAAATTCTGATGAGGATATCTGAAATTAAAATATACCATTAAGCATATCGTCGGCTTAGAGTGTAAACCTGCTAAATCCACTTTTTAAGTAAATTGAGATTTTAATGCCGTATGGTAAAGAAAGATATCCTCGTCGACCAGCATGTAGTTTTTCTTCAATTTGAGTCCTGAAGTGTGTTAAATCAACAATATTTTTGGTTTTCCTCTCAAGCAGCAAATATGAAAAATAAAAAGTTTTTTGTATCTCCTGTAAAAATTGTTAAAAGGGAGTTAGCAGATTTACACTCTAAACCAACGATATAAACTTTTGATAAGAATAAATTTTGTGTAGGCAATGTTGTCAACAGGGCTGTGCAGTCGGAATTGAGGTTTTTGGACCGTAATCGGAATCGAAGTACCAAGAAAAATACTTCGAAATTAGCAATGCAATATTTAAAACAGTGTTCGAAAATAAACAGTATATTATTTAACGTTCGGGTAACACATCCAGAAACGATATCTATTTTTTTAGTGATTGTGTAGACACATACAACCCTAAATACCGTTCGTAACTATTTTCAAGAAAGAACAGAACATTATATAATGGTCGGTTCTTCGTTAAAAAACAGAACAATTGTAGTGATACTGTAGACAAACATTATATTTTAATGTTCTATAATGTTTTTTTCGTGTGTGTGTATTTTGTTTTTGTAAAAATGTTTTTTTTTACCAGCCAAAAGGGACGAACATTAACGAGCCGAACCGAACACATTGAAGTTTGTGGATTTTCAAAAAAAAAAAAAAAACGAACCGAATTAAATCTTCACATCTTTTGTTGAGTTTGATAAAAACAGTAACATTTTTGTGTTCGAAAGATGACTAACAGGGAAACGTTATTTTTTTAATGATTTTCTACACATACACTATTAGCGTTTGTGTTTTCCACAAATCTACCGAACCGAACATTAAAAAACGATATTTAGTGTTTATTTTCGAACACTGATTTAAAATATTGATTCGAAAATTTAACTGAATCCTTTTCTTGTCATATTTAACCATTTAATAGATACCGCATTAAAAAAAAAAGAGTTTTTAGTCAAAAAAGGACTTGTCTCATATACATACATTTAACATTAAGATTAGATTAGGAGTCGGAGTTGGAGTCGGAGTTGTAATTTCTGCGGTAGGAGTCGCAGTTAGTACTTTTTGTTGACGACTCCACACCCTGTTGTTAATGCAAAAAAAAAAAAAAAATAAAACACAAAATTTCTAAACAAAGAAGCATAACAAGAAAAGAGAACTTAAGCGGACGTGGGGGTACCGTGGTATTTTTTAAAGGAAAAAGTACTGAAAATAGTACCATAGTACTGAGTTTTCCATCACTAAAAAAAACTAAACAAACTAAAAAAAAAAAAAAATTTTGAAGGACAAATAAAAAAACTGAGTGAAATTTTTTCAATTTCTCTGCTGTTTAATAAACAAAGTGTCCACCATTAAGAATCAAAAGAGCAACTAACCACATTTAAGTTTTAGCCAGGGACCGTAACAGTTATACCTTTTTTAATAAAAGTCAGATGAAAACAGTTATTTTTTGGTTTTTATTTTCTTGAACAAAAATAACTGTTATTTTTTGATTTTTATTTTTTCGATCAAAAATAACAGTTAGTTTTTCATTTTTATTTTTTTGAACAAAAATAACTGTTATTTTTTGATTTTTATTTTTTCGATCAAAAGTAACAGTTATTTTTTGATTTTTATTTTTTCGAGCAAAAATAAAAGTTATTCTCTAAAGAAATGTACGTGATTTAATAATTAAGTAGAATTAAAATTTTTATTTTAGTTTGTAATTATCATTGGAATTTCTTATGCACATTAAAATAATTATTAAAAGTCATCTAAATTATTAAAACACGTACATTTCTTTAGAGAATAACTTTTATTTTTGCTCGAAATAATAAAAATCAAAAAATAACTGTTACTTTTGATCGAAAAAATAAAAATCAAAAAATAACAGCTATTTTTGTTCAAAAAAATAATAATCAAAAAATAACTGTTATTTTTGTTCAAAAAAATAAAAATCAAAAAATAACTGTTATTTTTGATCGAAAAAATAAAAATAAAAATTTTAAAAATCAATATATTTTATCAAGGACAAGTGCATAAGGAACAATATGGTATACTTGAATCAGTCTCGACGTTTACTTCTATGTGCTTTTTTTGTTTTAAAATTCCAATATAACTGTTATTTTCGGTCCATGGTTTTAACTTGGAGATATATGATCTTTTTAGAGGCGCAAAACGCATTTATTATTTTTTATAATTTAGTACTTTAGATTAAAAGCTGTACGATAAAATAATCCTATTTTCTTTGTACTGTGTTTAAAAATTAACATTCTAAAGAAATTAACTGCAAGAAAATCTCTACCGTTATTAGACATTATTGTATAGCCGTAAAAAAATGCAGGTTGTGTTTGCAAAAAATATGGAAATCTTTAATGTTTATTTTAAATTTAAAAAAAACTGAGTGCACCGTTCTTTCAGTTTATTTAAGGAATATATGCTTCGTTGCCCTTACTATTGATGTAAAAAAAAAAATTAACCACATTTTCAGTTTAAGTGTCAATTTTATGCTTTTTCCGGAACACCAAATTGTACTTGTTTTTTATATTTTTGTAAGAAATATTCAAATTGTTTGTATCATATTTTATAATACAAAAATCTTTGCTAGAATTTATAAATAATTAAGTACATCTATTTTAACATTATATTTAGATAGATTTGGTAATTTTTGACAATTCAACATAAAAAGTGTTGCCGAATTAACTCGTTTTAAAAAAAGGATATATGGGAGGTACTTGTATCCTTTGACGGAATTTCTTCAAAACTTGCAATTCATGCAAAATATTATTAGTCTGGGTCAACTACTTCTATGTTTGCACAATTTTGTTCTACATCAAAGTGTTGTGTGCCGTGACACTTGAAAAGTATTTTTTTTTAGAAAACTGGTTAAGAATTCGTTCACGTACTTTACTGCATCGCTGTATGTTTCATTGCGTAGCACATAATTGTGAGCTTATTTTTTAACGCTAGGATTCTTGGTAAGTTTTTTCCACTAAGTTCTCCACTTGGTCAGGCCAGACCACAATTGGAACAGCTAAAAAGCGCAATTAAATAAAAAATAAATAAATATATATTTTACTGAAATTATGCTTTAAACCAGTGATAACCACTCCATAGGCTCGCGAGTAAGTCAATAATCGTAGTTTCCACACAGACACGGTCGGCAATTCACATGTATACAACAACTTTGTTCGTTTCAAAACATCAGGCTATCATCAGTCTCTGCGACCGCACCCAAGTACATAATATCTTTGTGTGCGTGCGTTCGGGGCTTGGTTATCACTGATTTAAACTTTAGATTATACGAATTAATTACATAATTTTATTATTTCATTATTTTATGTCACATGCAAGTCATCGAAAACGTAGTCTTTATCATCGCACATTGCTTCTTCGCATCTACCACAGCTGAAACGAGTTTTGCGTGTGGTTTTTGTAGTTGAATCAAACTAAGCGCTTAATGGGCTGTAGTTTTCTGATTTGTTTCAAACTTGACTCATTGGATCAGAGCATATCATTTATAGAATGCACGTTTTTGTTTTCATTTATTTTCCTGCTTGAAAGATATTGCAAGCAAAAAAAAAAAAAAAAAAATTTGGTCTAGCCAGACCAAGAGGGTAATTTAATAGACTTTTACATAAAACTGTAATTTCACCCCACTAATTTGTTCCAACCGAGCCCAAATTAGTTCCATTCGATTCAGCACATAAAATTTATAGAATTCACGTCCCTGGTTTTTTGATTTTTTGTTATATTCAAAAAATATTGCAAGCAAAACACAAATTTGGTCTGGCCAGACCAAGACAGTAATCCTGGGGTTAAATGAAAAATTTTTTTGTTTGGAACTTTCTTTGGCATTGCATTTCATTTGTGCACCGCATTGACTTTCGCATCGCAATATAGAATAGGCCCCCTGATTTAAACATACATACATTTTATAGTCTGCAGGAATATCCTGTTCTAGCAAAGTAGAACTAATCAGAAGGTGGGATGAAGTCAACAGCTGTTTTTTTCGGTGGTCGAGTTGTCAAAGTTTGTATGCAAACTACAGTTTTTAAATAAAACAAACTTCTTTTTTTACTTGCAATATGTTTGACAATTGGACCACAAAAGCAGAGTTACTTGTTGTAGAGCAGGGTGACCAAAATTCGTATTAATCAAATATTATAGGTACGTGTTTTTCTAAAAAATTTTTTTCTCTCTTTCCAATTTAACTTGCGGCAGTTTAAACGTATCGACAGTAAATAAATTTTCAAGAAGATATTTTATTTATCAATAGATGATTACCACACTGAAGGAGATAGTGGTTTTTCAATACATAAATATTCCTATTTAGTTAGTACAAATATGTATTAAATATATTAATACAATAATGATCATGATGGTTGTGGTATTTGTATTGGTGTTTCGTCTTAACGTTTATTTGGTAACTAGCTGTGTTTTTTTTTTATAGATATTTTCATACTAGAACATACAAAAATTTAAAAGTTTCTCACATCTACAAATAGTACAATTGATGATCGGTGGTAAAGGCGCAAAAAAAGTTCTCACATTTTTTTAATAGAACACCAAGGAATGAACATTTAATAATGATGGCTGTAAAGTGATTGCTTTCAGATAGTTTTATCGTGAAAATAAACGAGGATTTTCAATTGGTTGATAAATTATTTAAAAAGTAATTTTGACGATGAGAGAAAATGTGCCAAATTTAATAGGGTTTGTTGTATAAAGTGTTTGTAAAAACTTTTTACAACTTTCAATTTTGTGTTCGCACATTGAAGGAAGCCATTAAATAGTTTAGAGCGTTGTGCTTTCAAGAGGTTTTACAACGTTTTCGGTTCGAGGTGGAATACATTTTTTCAGTTATTTTTTAAGATATACATGATACATGATTTCTAAAAAATTTGTTCAATACTTACATATTGTGCTTTTGTCACGCAAATTTTAGACCTTAAGATACTTGAGAAAATTTGTCAGCATAAAATGCACAAATAAGAAATATATAGCAGTAAGGTGTACTATGTCTTATGTATGTTTTAATCCCCAAAATTCTAATAAAACTAACTGCCACATTCTGTTGTAAGTAGATTAGAAAAAAACCCAAGAAATTACAAAAATATTTAGCTTAAAACCACATTAAATCCACAAAAAAAAATTATGTATGTAAAAAAATTTAAATAAAAACGTGACCATACAGTAAATAGCCATCATTGTCATCTTCATTATCATCATCAGCAGCAGCATCGTCGGCTATAACAGTAATAGCCCCAACATCAGTTGCATCTGGTGAAACCAATGGTGGGTATCGTAACGCTGTCGTCGCTGGACACTTGTGCAGGCTACCTGATATTGTTTTAGACCACATGATTGTTCTGTTTTAGTTTTCGTTTATTTTCTTAACCCCATGATTGTCCATTTAGTCTGGGCAGGTCAAATTTGACTTTGGCTTGAATAAAATATAAAAAAAAAATTATGAATAAGATCTCTAAAAACGAATGTTATGTTCGTAATTAGCGGTCAAAAATACATAAGGATCTGTTATCTTTATTGCAGAAAATTTACATAAAAACATTTTAAGGACTTAACTAAAAACACAAAAATTTTAATATCCTTGCAATAACAGTTAGATATCCTGATAAATTCAATAATGTGAACCTACTCAAGAGAAAGAGACTGTTGTGTAGATTTTTGATGATTGTCCATGGACAGTGCAACACGAAAAAAACTACATACAGACACCACTAAGTGATAAATGACCGAAAAAAAGACCCGTGTCTTCCAGTTTTGCCCAAAGTCATGCACTTTTTCTTTTATGGGCCCCCAAAGATTTGGGGCCTCGGTGTCATTTAATTAAAACATTACATTAATAAATATTATTTACCAAATAACATTTAGAACTTACATTTTTTTATATATTATTACATTAAAAAACAAACTTTAAAAACAATAATTTTTACATTTAACATATATAATACAAAAAAAATAAAAACTTGGAATTATGTATTTTTAAACACATAATATTTAACAATTGCATGACAGTTCATTTGATGGCTACTCTATAACTTGCACATATGTTGTTGGTGTCTTCTTTCAAATTCATTGTCTTTTTTATGTTTTGCTGAATTCTCAAGCTTTCCTTCGTTAACCATTAAAGACTGACCCCCGATTTCGTGGTCCGATTTTATTGAAATTTCACACATTTGATATTAAGGGCATTTATATTAACATTGCGTTTTTTTTTAATTTTTACCTGTCAAACCTTGGCCCCTAGACCATGGGTATTTTTCTACCCACTTCGCTATTAAAGAGTTCTAAAACACAAGATTTTTTGAAAACAAAAAAATTAAATAATTTATTTATTTAATGCATTGATGTGTGTGTTGTGTGCTTATTTCACTATGTACGTAGAATCTGTCCCAGCGGGAAAAGAAAGAAGTACGGATGCCTACTAGATGGCCTTTGTATTCCTTCTTTTGGATGTAAAGGGTGGTTAAATTTTAAGGGCCGATGTTGATTTTAAATAAAACACAAATAATTTCGGAAATTATTGTCATTTTTTTTAGTACGATAATATTGGTATGGTTCAATCATGTATGAAACAAAATATCGACCAAATGGCCGCCGCGGCACACCTTTATCCGATGGTCTAAATGTTTGATGACGCTGAGGCATAATTGAGGTTCTATGCATAATTGAGGTTCTATAATGTGCCGAATTATCTAATCCTTTAGCTCTTGAATTGTTGCTGGCTTATCGACGTGCACCGTTTCTTTCAAATAACCCCAAAGAAAGAAGGCCAACGGTGTCAAATCACATGATCTCGGCGGCCAATTGACATCGCCACCAAGTGCGATAGCACGGCCATTGAATTTGTCACGCAAAAGAGCCATTGTTTCGTTAGCACTGTGAAAATTGGCACCGTCCTGTTGAAACCACATATCGTCCACATCCATATCTGCCAATTCGGGCCATAAAAAGTTCGTTATCATCTCACGACAGCGAACACCATTCACAGTAACTGCCAGACCGGCCTCATTTTGTAAAAAATACGGCCCGATGATGCCGCTGCCCATAAACCGCACCAAACAGTCACTCTTTGTGAGCGCATTGGTTTTTCGACAATCGCTCTTGGATTATCATTCGCCTAAATGCGCCAACTCTGCTTATTGATGAATCCACTGTGGTAAAAATGTGCCTCATCACTGATTATTATTTTCATAATAAGCCTGAATAACTTAAATGCGTTGCTTGATTGTGAATCTTTCCATGGTTCAAATTGAGTTAGTCTAAAATTGAGAAATGTCAAATGAAATGCTGAAAAAAACTTGACGTTTAGGTGTGGTTCACATTCAATATTGGCCCTTTACAAGCCCTGCTCGCTTTGTTCCATTCTCATATCTTTTTACACACGTTGCCATTGTTCTCGCTTCTTTCTCAGTTACATAAGAATGGTAACGGGATAAAAAAAAATAATTCTTTTGCTTTTGCTTGTGCGAAGAAACAAAACAAAAAATGTTACTCCTTCTCTTCTCTGTTGTCATAGAAGCAAATGTGGAATGTGTATCTTATATGTTATACGAAAGAGCCAAGGCCTTCTTACTAATGCTTTGGATGGTGGTATGGTATATGCCTGGAAATTACATTGCATGCTAAGAAAAGCTGAAGGATCTCCAATCATGAGTCAATTTTATTTCATGTGAGCGTTGTTGAAGCATTGGTGTAAGAGAAAAAGTTGTCACAAATGCACAAGAAATGTCACAGCGCATGGATAGCTTTGACCATATAATAAGCCAAATTATTAAGCGTGGCTGTTTTGGACAATGTGAAGCAAAACTGAGTTTAGTTGTACAAAATGCAAATTTTAGTTACACCCAAAGGCTTGTTTTGCACATTTTCATGCTGGTGTCCCTAAAAACATTAAAAATATAAAATTATCTCAATAATCGACCACAGTTGTGATATTTATTTCTTTATTTTTTACTAATAAATAGTTCATTTTACAAAAAACAACGCATTTTTACATGCCAAAAAATTTAAAAAAAATATGTGTTTTGAACCCTCTTACAGCGAAGTGGGTATTCAAATACCCATGTCACTGAATCAAACCTGTGGTCAACGTTGTTGTCCCAATTTAGCTAATATTTTTTTCTAAAGCAGAGCGCACCTAATGCTATAAGTCACCAAGAGGGTTTTCCGATTTTCTACTCTCCCAATTTTCCAGAGCCGTTGTCGTTCACTTTTTCCAAATATTAAAAATTTCTAACTTTTAAACCGCTAACTAACCCAATAAAAGGGGGCAAAATGTAACTTCAAAAATTTGTTTAAGTAGGCCTATCCTTTCTTTATCTTTCTGTAAAAACCAATTTCCGATACCTCTTACCTGAAGTAAGCCAGAACTTTTCTACGAAGGCTCTGTTTTTGGGTATTTAAATACCCATCAGTCCTTAATGGGTTAATCTCTTTCTCATATTTTCCTCCTTGTCTAATATTCTAATACGTTGAAAATCTGGTGCATGGTGTGAACTTATCATATGCATGGCTAGTGCTGTTGTTTCTTTCTGCCGTGTAATATCCATCTTGTGTTCTCCTATCCTTGTTGATAAAGCTCTCTTTGTTGTTCCTATATACACCTGATCACAGAGTTCTTCGTTATTTCCTTTACATCTTATTTCATAAACAACGTTATTTTGTTGTTGCTTTTCTACCGGCGCTTTTATTTAAGTGAATATTGCATTTGTTGTTTTGTTAGGCTTATACGCAAAACAATTTTTTGCTTGTTTCAAATATTTTGGTGATTAAAACCGTTTTTTACTTTTTTCTCTGCAATAGAATTTTTTTTTTTGTCCTTAAAGATCTTTTTTGTCCAAATTTGCTTCCGCAATCAATAACAATATTATCGTTTTTGTAGCTTTGTTATGTCGAAATAAAATATTTATATTACAAATATATCAACATAACTGATTGCGTAATATGTACACATTGTTTGTGTCTTAAATAAATTTTATGCAATTTTGGAGCGTTAACGTATGTCCTTGATTCTTACAAATTTATCTTTTTTCGAAAATGTTTTTCGAAAAATTTGTAAATTAACGTAAAATTAAAACAATTGACGAAAAGATTATAGATCAATAAAAATATCTCTCCAACGAAACGTCGGAAGAAAAAATTATGTCATAATCTTTTTATTTTCATAAAACACAAGACCTTAATAAGCCCGTTTAGAGTTTTCTAAAAAACATAACGGGGGGTGTGCTGGAAATCGCAAACGCAAAACGCAAGAACTTAGAGGCTGTTTATAATACACTTTTTATCAAATTTTTATAATTTTTGTTATAAAATTCAGTTTAATAGAGAAATGTTTGTATAATAATTGTCATAAAATTCTTTTATTACAGAAATCTTACTTAAAAACGACTTTTAAAATTCTTGCGTTTTGCGTTTGCGATTTCCAGCACACCCCTGAACAATAAAATTTGGAAAAGGTCGATAATAATTAAAATTATATGTAAGAGAACTTCGTTCCAAAATCATAATTACTGGAAAACTTTTCGGACATGTGGAGTTTTTTGATAATTTCTCTACCTGTGAAGCATGACTTTATCAGAAGAAAGCGCAAAATCAGATCTAACAAATCGTTCTACCAACAGCGAAGTATTTGGAAATCAAGCACTATATCAGTCGAAGCTAAAAAGAAACATATTGAAGTCACACGTTCTATCAATTTTGCTTTATAACAGCGAAACGTGGCTGAGAGCAACATCACTCAACTGCATATTACAAGGTTTTACAAACCTCTGCTGCGCTACATTTTGAAAATCTCGTGACCAATCGACATAAGCAATGACAAACTATAAAGAAAATGCAATATTGAATCTATCCAAAGTATCACTTATTACATGAAGAATTGGAAATGGATCCGGAACACTCTCAGGGAGGACCTAGATGAAATATGCCGCAAAGCCCAAAACTGGTCTCCACAATGCAGTAGAAAAAGATGTTGGCCAAAGACTGCATGGAAAAAAAGCTTGCTTAATGACATCGAAAACAGCGGAAGAAACTGGAATGAAATAAAAGCACTTGCGAATAACCAATATCGTAGAAAAAAAATTTTGTAGAGGACCAATGGTCCACAGGGAGTTAAGTAGACTAAAGATGATGAAGAATGGTCAATTCTGAACCTACCTATGGTATACAAAGCTATTTTTGGCGGTTTTATTTATATGGATCTATATGTTTAAATAACATATAATAAAATTTGGTAAAATAAATAAGATAGTTTTGATCCAAATATAATCTAAATTGAAACATAACAAGGTAGCTTATGTTCACAAAGACTCTATTCCGAAAAGAAATTTGTATGGGGGCCATGTGGAATTATGAAACGCTTCTCACAACCAAGCCCGACCATATATATATACTCTCATCTTCGAGATGGTATATTATTTTAGACCAATGGCCAATTATGAACCCATTCAAAACAAAAAATTTTACAATGAGGTTAAGATTCATATAAGAGTTGTTTGTGCCGAATATTATATAAATATCAACATCTTAGAGCGATTTGTTTGTCTTAAAGCTATTTTGAAAAGGGGTTTTATTTAACACCTCTGATCAATTCTGATTTTATCGGTGCAAAAGGACATATTAACATTTTATATCATTAACAATATTTTTAAGAGAGTAAAGGCAGTTGAAGCCAATTATCTTAAAAATTGCTATCTATTATATGTACACAAGGTAACATGGACAGACAAACAGCCATCCGGACGGACGGATATCATTGGACTCAAAAAGTGATTCTGGTGCAATCGTTATACCAAAAGGTTGGTCTAGACCCAATAGTTTTATTTTTTAGACACATCAGCACACACAGATAATACCCTCTCCACTATTGTGGTGTGGGTATAATCAGGGTTGGCCAGTATTGCAAATACATGTTTTTAAACGTTAATGTAAATTTAACTAATTATTTGTTAAGATGAGTAAGAATAACACTTTCTTTCATAGTAGTTGTGAAAAAAATTGATAAATCTTTGTATAACATTAAGGGACACAATTGGAGCAAAGTCGCGGTTTTGCTTCAATTGGTATTATGAAAAGATTTTGTTTTCCATAGTGCCAGTTAAAACCAGATTAGATATTTATTTAAAAACATTTTATTTGAAAGGTCAATACTTGAAGAAGCGCATTTTGGGCGTGTATTTTTTTTTTAATTATAAAAAAAACTAAAGATTAGTCGTGAGCCACAATAATCACGAAATCTAATCGATGGCTTATTATCAAATTACATTTGGATAGTTTGTTAGTGTTGTTCAAGCGAAAAACAAGTGGTCGTTAACTGTATGGACCATATTTGTTTTCTAATTTTCCATGATCTCACCCCCCAATTTGGTGGTTATTGATAAAAAACGACACCAAAAAAAGTTTTAGGACACTCGGCTAAGGTCCTCACGTCCGCCAAAATTTGAGAAAAATCGTTAAGTCCGACTCATAACTCATAACTGGGAAAATATTATTTTTACATAAAAATCGTTTCAAAGGAGTTGTTACTAGCGAAGTTTCCAACAACTTTTATCTTAATAAGTTTTCTTTAAATCTCATATTTAACAAAAAGTAACCAAAAAAAAAGAGCAAACAGCTGCATAGATGCGAGTTTTTTCTTTAGAATTATTTTTTCTTGTCAAACGCATATCATTCGTGTCTACCATACCTACCCGCTATCACTATTCCTTAAGGGAGCCCCATACAAAATTTTCAATACAGGCTAGAAATATATTGAAGAAAAAGTACGATAAATTCCAAGGAGGATAAAATGTATGACCGACCTCCATTAGTTTTTTGTTTTTAACATTTTCAAATAACATACTTGCCCTTTATCACTACTTTTTAGGGAGGAATACAAATATTGCGTTTTATGAAATTCTTAAATTTAATGGACATTTTTCGTCTTTTGTGATTAAAATTCAAAGTTGTGAACATATATAAATCACTTATGGCATCTTTAAATTTTTCATGAAACAATTGTTTATTTTTTGCAAAAAAAATTATATTTTTAAAATGAATGCGGATTTAAGAAAAACATTTAAGCTTTTTTAAGGTTATTTTATTGCGGAAGTTTTTTTTAGTTTATTGAATAAACTAAACCGTTTTTGAGTAACGCGAATATATGTTGTGCAACCTCCTCCATTTTCGATATAACGGTACATCTGGAAAATAAAAGCTAACCTAAAAAAATGGTTACCACCACTGGATTCAGCGTACCCGAATTAGGTTAAAACACCTGGTTCCCGGCTGGTTTTTTTTTTTAAATTTATAATAAAAATGTTTTTCAAAAAAATTTAAGATACGTGATTCATAGAAAATGCGTTTCATTAATATCCCTGAGGGAAATTTGTATCTATTGGTCCAACAGACTGGTCCTAGGAGTTGTGAAAATAGAACAGGTGCAAAAAGAAAAAACGCATGACCAGTGAAAGGAGAATCAATCATGTAAATGGTTTGTGAAGAACAAAAAGGTAGAAAAAGTAATGAATTACAGTACAGTCTTCACCGGTGCACCGCGGTGGTGTGATACATTTTTTTGGACTATCTAAAATTTGGTTCTTGAATTTATTTCTAGGACTTTTTTTTTGAAATAATACTACAACATATTGAAATAATACTACATTTTAGTAACTGTCACTAAACACTTCCATTGAGAATAGATTTCTGACTGGTCAAATGGTGTAAATTGACCCCCTCCAATAACAACCCCATGTAAAAGTGATAGGTCTTATACATAGAAAGTGTTAAAACTAGAACTGGTCTCTACCACCAAAGACCTATCACGGGACTACTTTGGTGTCAGTTCGTTTCCCTCTAGGGAAATTCAAAATTTAATTTTTTTAGTGGATTAATCGCTATTTTTCAGTTTGTTTTGTTCAATGAGAGATTAAGGAAAAACTGTTTAAAAGCTATTCTACAAAATTACTATTTTCTCAGTTATGCAACATAAAAGATTTTATGTAAAAATATAATTTTTCTCAAACTTTGGTGGGCGTGAGGGACGGCTTAGCCTTCGCCGATCGTCCTAAAATTTTTTTTGCGTTGTTTTTTTATTAATACCCACTAAACCTTAAGAAATGTTACTTTTGATTTTAACGGTCACCCTAGTGAGCACACTAAGACAGTACGTTTGAGAGCTTTACCTTCGTAAATTTTTTCGGGCTTAAAAACCGCCCTTTACATTTGGGGCTGTAACTAAACTGAATATTACATACATATATACATTTATTAAGCATTGAGTTAAAATAATTAAAAGTATTTAAATACACAACTAAAATTAATTTTGTATTTTAAATACACGACATAAAAGTACTTTGTATTTTTAATACACGAACTGAATGTTTTTGTATTTCAAATATGTCAAGGCATGTATTTCGCCCAACACTGGGTATATTTAAACATGTCAAAGAGCTATGAACGATGTTTCGATTTTTCTTGTCACCATATCGGATAAGCCAAAAATTTTCTTAGCATGAAAATACTAAGTTAATTTTCTAGAATATGAAAGGACAAATTTACACGGATTAAACTTGAACTGGGCCCTGTTTCTCAAAACTAAAAGTTACAAATCTACAAGTAGAATACTCCAGTAAAAAAGGTGCTCCAAAAGGAGCAGCTTTTATGTATGAATTCATACCTCAAAGCGCTTCAAACCTTCTGATGGGATGCCTGATTTTTGTATGAGGTTCCCGGATTCCCGGTTTGGAGAACTTTTTTCTGCTGACAATGAGCGCTTCTTTTAACATGCAAACAAAGCACTTCATTCACGTTTCAAATGTTTTTACTTGTAAGTTTGTAACTAATAGTTTCGAGAAGCAGGGCTCTGGTGTCCTATAGGTAATACAGCAGAATGGTGTTGTATTCAGTTACACTAAAGTGCTTCTAATGAATGAATGTAAACTGGCAAAGAACTAAAAATTCTATATTTTTATTTCTTGTTTATTTATTTATATAATTATTAAAAAAAAATCCTTCAACGTTAAAGAGGTTGCTATTAAACGTAGGGTTAAAATAGCAACTCAAAGTGAAGGAGTTTATTTTTTCAACTATTCATAAACTTTATTATGTGGTTGACATCCTGCTGAGCTCTTGAAAGTTAATATGCATTTTTGAGATATTTTTTTCCAAAATCATAAAAAGACAAAAATCCATTAACAGTATGTTGTAGTGCACAGGTTTCTCCATAACTTTACATATCGCTCAATTCATATAAATATATTTTCATCTAATGTTAACAATCTGCACTTGTGCCACTTACTGTTGCAAAATAGTTTAGCTCCTCTTTTAGTTTAATGCATACAAAGAAATAGCATTGCATTAAAATAATAAAAAGTATTTAAATACACAACTAAAATTAATTTTGTATTTTAAATACACGACATAAAAGTATTTTGTATTTTTAATACACGAACTGAATGTTTTTGTATTTCAAATATGTCAAGGCATGTATTTCGCCCAACACTGGGTATATTTAAACATGTCAAAGAGCTATGAACGATGTTTCGATTTTTCTTGTCACCATATCGGATAAGCCAAAAATATTCTTAGCAAGAAAATACTAAGTTAATTTTCTAGAATATGAAAGGACAAATTTACACGGATTAAACTTGAACTGGGCCCTGTTTCTCAAAACTACAAGTTACAAATCTACAAGTAGAATACCCCAGTAAAAAAGGAGCTGCAAAAGGAGCAGGTTTTATATATGAATTCATACCTCAAATCGCTTCAAACCTTCTGATGGGATGCCTGATTTTTGTACGAGGTTCCCGGATTCCCGGTTTGGAGAACTTTTTTCTGCTGACAATAAGCGCTTCTTTTAACATGCAAACAAAGCACTTCTAAAAAGCTTTTTTAAGAGCTAACTATATAAACATATTCATGTTTCAAATGTTTTTACTTGTAAATTTGTAACTAATAGTTTCGGGAAGCAGGGCTCTGGTGTCCTATAGGTAATACAGCAGAATGGTGTTGTATTCAGTTACACTAAAGTGCTTCTAATGAATGAATGTAAACTGGCAAAGAACTAAAAACTCTATATTTTTATTTCTTGTTTATTTATTTATATAATTATTAAAAAAAAAATCCTTAAACGTTAAAGAGGTTGCTAGTAATCGTAGGGTTAAAATAGCAACTCAACGTGAAGGAGTTTATTTTTTCAACTATTCATAAACTTTATTATGTGGTTGACATCCTGCTGAGCTCTTGAAAGTTAATATGCATTTTTGAGATATTTTTTTTCCCAAATCAAAAAAAGACAAAAATCCATTAACAGTATGTTGTAGTGCACAGGTTTCTCCATAACTTTACATATCGCTCAATTCATATAAATATATTTTCATCTAATGTTAACAATCTGCACTTGTGCCACTTGCTGTTGCAAAATAGTTTAGCTCCTCTTTTAGTTTAATGCATACAAAGAAAGATTCAAATAAAATTTGGTAAATCCAAGTGAATGGTTTGTCCTGTCCTGCATTTGTTCTTATCCAGCATTGGCTTAAAACGCCTCGGTGCTTTGATTTTTTGAACTCTGATATGATTTTCTGTTTTAAGCTTTTATTAGCTTCTGGGTCTAGCTTCTTAGCAAAACCTTAACTTAAGGTTATTTTTGTATGTTGTATGTATGTAGGTTTAGTGTCTTTTTTTGTAAGTCAAGATATGTTAATTTTAAGTATTTTGATTTAAGTTTTGTTTCGTTTCAATGACTAACTTAGGCTTACATTGGCTAAGCACTGGTTCTTTTAAATAGCTAAAAAAAAGCAGTTAAGATCTCATGTAAATTAAGCCCACGATCTTTGTTTGGCTATAAGTTCAATGTTGCAATACTATTTGCATTTTACTTTAGTTTAAAGAGATTTTTTTTGGTAAAATAAGCAAAAAAAAAGAAAAAACAACAAGAAAAAAATCACAAATTGTAAGAAGACTTCATTAGATAATAGTATGTTTAAAATGCTTTCGATATGTTCTAATATGCTTGTTAAATTAATAATAATTCAAAGGCTTTTGAGTAAAGAAAAGATATTTTAAAATTTAATTTGTAAATACCTCTATACGACAAACGACTTAATCAAAAAGGAAACCAAATTTTTTAAGTCTGTAATTTTTTTTCTTATTTCCCAACTGAAAAGATTGAACTGTCTTTTTTATAGGAAAAAATAAGATTGCATTTGCTTTGTAAGAGCAAAAATGCTTAAGGTCTTTAATCAATTGTATTTGTAACTTTAAGTCTCTAAACTAAACAACAAAGCATCGCTGAAGAATTAAGCGATACTATCGGGTGAGATTTTAGCTATTATCTTTTTGGCAACACTGGTTGAACCACCGACGCACGTTTCGTGTTTTTTTTTGCACTGTCAAACATCTTCAGTTTGGTCTATAATTTAACCATTGCAAATTATTGAAGTTCATCGCGAAAAATTGTGTTCAGCGATGAAGCTCATTTTTGGCTCAATGTGTACGTTAATAAGCAGAATTGTCGATTTTGGAGTGAAGATCAGCCAAAAGCATTGCAAGAGCTACCAATGCATCCAGAAAAAGTCACAGTTTGGTGCGGTTTATGGGCTTGTAGCATCATTGGACCGTACTTCTTCAAAGATGATGCGAATCGTACCGTTACTGTGAATGGTGAGCGCTACAGTGAGATGATATCCAACTTTTTTTTGCCCAAAATGCAAGAGCTTGACTTGCATGACATGTGTATTTCACGTTCTTGACCAGTCAATTGGCCGCCTAGATCGTGCGATGTAACGCCTTTAGACTATTTTTTGTGGGGCTATGTTAACGCTCATGCCCGCTTCAATTGACGCATTGGAAGACAGCATTTACATGAAATAATCTTCAAACATTAATATTAAATTTTTTGAATTTTACGTGATTTTTTTTAACTTTCCTATAGCTCTTAAAAATCACCCGATATTACTTCTACGTACAATTTTTTTAGATTTTAGTAAGGGAAGGGGAGTTTGGACCCTGCTCTTATTCATATAAACTGGAGTGTAAAAAATATTCCTCTATAAAGTTCTAGTTAACAGTATTTTCTTTGGCAGTCTTCTATCTGTTGCTTTGTTTTCTCATTGATTTTTTTGTCACAGGGAATTAGTTAATATGTAAAACAGTGATTGTAATCTTTGGCCAGTTTATAAATATTTATGTTAAGTTAGAGAGTAGAACGAAGATCTTAATGACAGTCAAATGTAGATTGTTTTACAAGTTACTGATTTTACCTGTTTATTGCAAAAACATAACCAGAATAAGAGTTTTTATTATCAAGAATAGACTTAAACTTATGATCAAAAATATATTTATTTTTATAAGGTTTGTAATAATTTTGAAATTATTTCATTTGTATACATATCGTTATCTAAAATGCAAACGGCCCTCATTTTGAAAAATTTAATGAGAAGCAAAATACTATTTAATATGATAATTTGCCTAAAACTGCTAAACATTTATTTTTCTTCAATAAATAAATTGTTTGACAGTAAAATCTGCCAATTGTTTTGACAAATGACAGTGTTGCATATTACTCAACGTTAGTCAGGTCTTTTAACGTTTATTATGTAATCGCTTTTGTTGATAGGGCTGTTTGTTTTTTGCAAAATTTTATTTTAAGGGAATTAGTGTGGATCAATGCAAATACTGTCATATTATACGAAAGGGTTACAATAACCCAGTAAAAAATGTGCTCCAAAAGGAGCAGGTTTCTTGTATGAATTTATACCTCAAAACGCTTTAAACCTGCTGATGGGATGCCTGATTTTTGTATGGGGTGTTCCCAGTATGGAGGACTATTTTCTGCTGACAGTAAGCGCTTATTTAAGCATGCATACAAAGCACTCCTAAAGTGCTTTTTTAATGGCTAACTTAATAAACATATTCATTAATGTTTTGCTTTAATGCCTTTTTTCAATTATTTTCGTAGACCATAATATATTTTTATATTTTTCGCTTTAAAACGTTCTTCAATGTCAGCACTAAAAAAGCAGCTTTTTTGTATGTTTTATTCTTTATCATTTACTGCTGTATAAGAGCTCTTTAATTGAAGCGCTTGACTATGCGCTTTTCTTCTGTAGTGCTTCAAAAAACCCAAATTTTTTTTACTGGGAATTTACTTTTGAAAAGTTTATTAATTTGCTTGTTGTATGCATGAAAAAATGATATATACATTGTATATACCTAGGACTCTGTGTTGATATATCGGACTTGATCATAAAGAGGATATTAACTCAAAATATTTATCTTTAAATTTAAAAGGGGGTTTTTTTTAGATTGTCTAGCAAATATAAAAATTTCGTCACATTTGGTATTTTTGAAGAAGATTTTGCGGACTGATTTTTACAACAACAAAATACGTTACAACCGAATTATGAGTTTTAAATTAGAACTTTTAGTTATTATAAAAAGTTGTTCAGATAATTATAGATAAAAAAAAGAAAAAAAAAAACAAGTTAGAAAGTATAGTCGGTCAAGCCCGACCATATGATACCCTACACCACAGTATTTAAAAACACATCGTGCTTATGTGTCCATATAAATATAGATTTATCTATGTTTATAAACTTCATAAAAATCGGTTTGAAAGTTTGTGAAAGGCAGAAATTGCCCCCTACCTCCCCTTGTGGTCCTATTTTTGAAAAACTGTATAGCTAATGTGTCCATATAGATATGGATCTATCTATGGTTTAAATTTCATTAAAATCGGTTTGAGAGGCAGAAATTGCCCCTATCTCCCCTCGTGGTCCTATTGTTTTAAATGCATACATTTTGTGTCCATATAGATATGGTTCTATCTATGTTTTAAATTTCATTGAAATCGGTTTGATATTTTCTGAGAGGAAGAAATTTCCCCCTATCATCCCTTGTGGTCCTACGATTCAGCCCATTTTCAACAGCCTTGGTCCTTGTGCCAATAAGAACCTATGACCCAAATTTCATCAAATTATCTCCAAAATTGCGACCTGTACTTTGCGCACAAAGTTACATGGACAGCCAGCCAGCCAGCCAGCCGGACGGACATCGTTAGTTCGACTCAGAAAGTGATTCTAAGACGATCGGTATATATATAGGTGGGGATAGGACCAATATTTTAAAGCGTTACACACATCTGCACAAATGCATAATACCCTCTCCACTATTGTGGTGTTGGTATCAATAGCTCAATTTAAAATTGTCTTCCTCGGTGTTAAATTGTGGACAGAACAAAAGTAAAGTACGTAAATAAGGACAGTTTCGGTGGTGCGCACGTGTAAAAAAAGATTAATTTGTAAAATTATTTAAAGTATGGAAATATTAATTAGTGTTGTGGTTATTTTGTTGAACGGTTAATGGTTTTTAATCCAAATATTAATGTCTAATTAGGCTAAAATTCATCAAATTTAATTTTCATTAAATTATTTTTATGAAGAAAGGAATTTTACAACATGAAAATTAATTAAAATTATTATTGATAATTTTTCGAACCCAGGCCTTTACGGACAGGTTACCCTTACATGTTTCGATTGCAACCACTCAATCTCTTCAGAGGCGTTTGCCGTTTAACACTCACAGCCATCGACGATTGCTCGTAGTCAATAGTCAAACATCAGTCTTTAAACCAAATTGTATTTAACCTTTGGTAGATCGAATTTGTAGAATCAATGAAAATAGATAATCATTCAAAGCAAATTTCGATCTGTGACATTAGGAGGTCTTAGGAACTGATGATTATATTAAATTTGGAGTGAATTTAAAAAGCCAACTTTAAAGTTTTAATTTGTTCTCTAAACTAAACAAATAGACTTAACCACTAATTGCCACATAATTAAGTCAAAAGAACATTATATGACCTCAAGACACTTTCACAAAAACTTGTAAATTCTTTTGAAATGAAATTGTTTCTATCTTTATTAAAAACTTTTGTCATCATCTATTACCGAATCTAATCTGAAAAATCTTTTATGCAGCAGTTCTGCATACATATAAAATCATCACATTTTTGAAGCAAGTGGGAACAACTTTTTTCGTTTTTATAAAATAAATATGGGCCTTTAAGCAAATTAAAAATTCTGTACATTTTTGCTTTTCTTCTTGCGACATTTTAGAGGCCTAACCATAAAACATTGCCTTACTTATCGGATATGAATTGATATCTCTTTGGCGTTTGGCAAAAATGTCTTAAGTCAGAAACTGTAGTTTTTTGTTATGTTAAATTGAAAAATATTTATTTGCTGTATTTCATAGACTTTTTTTCTTAGAGCAGATGATAACGATTAGAAGCAGTTGTGCTAGACTTAAGTGATTTAAACAAAAAAAAAGAGAAACAAAATTGAATTGAAGCCAATCAAAAACTCAAAATGCGTTTTTTTTGACTTAAGACCTTTTGCCTAACAAACAAGAATAAGATCTTTTTTTATTACACAACTTATTTACAATAATATCAGCAGTAAAGTTGATATAATTAAAAAAAAAAAAAAAATCCCGACAATTCCCGAACAAATTTCGCAGGATTTTTTCCGGAAAAATGTGCGGGATCCCGGGATTTTTGTCCCGGGAAATACCGTTTGAAAAACGATAATCTGTACTCAAAGCTGGGACATCCGCTGGTTCCCAACATTAGCGTAAACATGTCCGTACTTGAAATCGTTCCCGTACGGAAATCGTTTTCACAGAAAAAATTAAAAATTGTCACTAATCACCAAATTCATAGAATCAAGCAAACAGTTAGGTGATTTTGAACATATTACCAAAATTATTATATTTTTTAAATTGTGAATATTTTTTTTTTTTTTTTCAAAAAATAAATAAAATATATCTCAGGTTTTGACAATTCCCAAGATTAATTCTACAAGTATAAAATATTTTACTTTAAACGATAAATTTAATTAAGATTAAATAAGTAAAAAATTAGTCAAGCTCGAGGCCTTTTACTTATTTAAAATTCGAAAGGTCGAATAAGAATAACTTTGTTTAATTAAGATTTTTTGATATTTACGGCCAATTTCACCAAGTTCAGTTAAAAGTAACTATTACTTTAATTTTCAGTTAACAATATGTTTTTGACAGTTATAAAAATAATTTAATGAAAAATTAAATTTGATGAACTTAAGCCTGATTAAAAATATTAAAATTTGGAATAAAAAACCATAAATACTTCGACAAAATAACCACAATACTAATTATTGTTAAGGCTTTGGCACGGGCTCTGTGTGTACATTTGTCCTTCAAGTTGTGCTGAAAAAAGTCAACAAGAAAAGGAAAGACAAAATGGAAAAAACAAAAATGTACTTTGGACTTCAAGAAAAATTCTTGACAAAAGGTACGGAAAAAACTGAAGTAAGGAAGAACATGTAAAATCAATTAAAATGGATAACCTTTCAAAAAGCAGATTTCGATCTACAAAAGGTTAAAATACAGTTTGGTTTAAGGATTGATGTTTGACTATTGACGTCAGCAGTCATCAATGGCTGCGAGTGTAAGACAGCAAATACCTCTGAAGAGATCAAGTGGTTGTGATCGAAACATGTCAGGGTAACCAGCCGCCTGGGTTCGAATCTCAGGCCAGCCGCCTGGGTTCGAATCTCAGGTCAGTCAAGAATGAAAAATTATCAATGACATTTTTAATTAATTGTCATGTTGTAAAATTCCTTTCTTCATAAAAATAATTTAATGAAAAATTAAATTTTATGAACTTAAGCCTGATTAAAAATATTAAAATTTGGATTAAAAAATCATAAATAGTTCGACAAAATAACCACAATATTAATTATTGTTATAACTGATAGTTAATTATAACTGAACTTGGTGAAATTGGCCGTTAGTTTATATTTTAATTTAAAATTTATTTCAAAACAACTAAAATGTTAATTAAATCAAAATTACATTTGAGGGGCTTATGCTAAAAAATTAGACAAAAGCGGTTGTTTCGCTTGTGCTCCAAGCGAAGCAGGTATTTTAATGTCAAATGCTTGAATTGTTCACCATATCTAGCGTACGGATGAGAATCCTACATTCCCCTCTTGTGGTCTGAACAACTTCTCTGAACTTCACCTATAATTCCATATGTAAACTCAATTTTAGAAAAAGGCAATTAAGCCCCCTGTGCTTTAAGCCCCTCATTATTGATTTTTTTTTTTAATAAAAAAAAAAAATAATTGATTCAAATATTGCATTAACTACTAATACTTTTTTCTGTGTTCATGCCTTTATTCAGAGAAAAAATTTAAAATTGATTTTAATCAGCAAATTTATAGAATCAATCAAACAATTTGTTGAATTTGCACCTTTTACCAAAATTTTTGATATTGATTACTAAAAATTGTAGAAATTAAAAATTGTAAATATTTTTTAAAAAAAATAATTAAAAATATGATAAAAAACTATGCAATTTCAAGTAATGTGTTAATTGGTACAATTACAAAAATAATTAAGAAAAAATCTAAATAGTATTCAATTACCTCATTTGAAGAAGAAATAAATAACTAATGAATATTGGAATTGAATTGAGCAAACTAGTTATCGAATTATTTGTAAGATTCAATTAAAATTTTTATTGAATATATTATTACAAATAACTGAAACTTAAATTAAAAATTAATTGTTAAAATCAATTTATTTAATTTATAACTTAAACAAATTCCTTTTTATCCAAACGAATTGACTGAAAAGAACCATTAAAATGGCAAAATGCTTCCAGTTCTTCTAAGCAATTACACTTAAAAAATTTTTTCATGATCCGTCCAGAATTAACCACAGGTCCCATAAAAATCCTCCTCCAGAAAAGCCCTTTATGACGCCTAACACGCTTGCAATTTATATTTTTGTATTAAAATTCAGCAACTTTTTCACTCTACCAAATGTTGTGATGTTCGTTGCATAGTTTACCAAAGGTCCAATATAAAACTTCCCCCGGAAGTCATAGAACCGAAATGAATCAATATATTTTATTTCAGAAATGTATCGCAACTTTGTACAGACATATGAACATGAATACTCACTTATTTACAAATATACTTATGGTATTCTTTGAGCACATGGCTGCATGGCGCTTAGAATATTTGGAGATATTTGAAAAATCGACTTGCTTTTGTTGATAATCTATAGATTTGCGTGCTACTAATCCGTTTATTAAGAGTTGGGATATGGTAGGCTGTTCTAATGCAATAGCTTGGTCAAATCTTGACATTCTATATTATGGAAACACAATGCGACAATATCATTTTATAAATCTTAAAAAATTACTCTCTATATAAAGTTAATAAACTGAAGCATATTTATTTGGGAAATGACTCATAATTAACTATAATCATCTTAAAACACCCACGTTTTGTAGAGTATTTATTACTTTTAATTTATTCTTTTTTGCTAAAGCTCTTATAGTTTAATACATTAATGATAAATTAGTTATAAATTTGTGTGTTCTAAAACAGGTATTTTTTTTTTTTTTTTGAAAATTTCTCT
Source organism: Pollenia angustigena (assembly GCA_930367215.1). Lineage (NCBI taxonomy): Eukaryota > Metazoa > Arthropoda > Insecta > Diptera > Polleniidae > Pollenia > Pollenia angustigena. The sequence continues at coordinate 176,425,815 of OV884057.1, read as the reverse complement.
TCCTGACCACCCTCGTTACAATTTTCACGCTTAATAATTAATTTCCCCCTCTCAAAACAAAATCGAAATTTCCGTAATGCACCTTAAATACCCAAACTTTAAAGAAGCTAGTAGGTGAACTTATAATTTAGACTTAATAACTACTAATCAAAAGAAAACTACCGCATGCGCAGCATTTAAATTAAAAAATAATTTAAGACACATTAATTCGAAATGCACCATAACGCAAGAAAACCGACCAAATCAAGACAAACCATGAAAAAACTTTTAGATTTGTATATATTTTTTTTACATAAATGTATATAAATTTAAATTTTATTAAAAATTAATCGATAAAAAAAACTGTGAGAAATACAACGCACCTCACACACTCGTACAACGCATGCAACAACTCTCAACTGATTACAACAAGTTTTCGTTATTTGGCGTTTAAAATCTAAATCTACCAAAATGTATAGACAGATTTTTACAAACAGTGGCGATGGCGGTAGCAGTCTGCATGAGAAATAGAAAAAAAAAGAAAACAAAAAACAAAAGTGTCGGCCGATATCAAATGATATTCAAAGACAAACACACACAACCGAACAATACACAGCAGCAATTAAACTACATTTAATAAATTAATATTGTCACTCCCCATTATATTTCTAGATCAGGTCTACAAGTCTGAATCAAGTTGAGTTGAAAATATATTTGTTAAACGAAGTTTTTTCTATTGAAGATGATGTTAAAGCTGTTGATCCAACACTCAGCCTTTGATATTCTCATGATATTCATGAGATTTGTGTTTCTTTTTCTCGATTATTAGATGTTAATCAAATAATTTGCATAACTCTTGGTCATATTGTTATTTTATTGTATTTAGTTCGTATTCTTTGTTGTTTTTTCTTTTATTCGCTATAAACATTTAAATTTAATTAGTTTTGATTTAATTACAGAAACTTTATGAGTTCGTTTTATTTTATGATCTTAACTATAAAATTTATTCTCAAATTTCAAAGTATTTTGTACAGTTTTATTTGTTCACGGTATTTTATTATGTTAATTAATAGAGTTTATCAATAATAATTTTGTTTTCTAGACAGTAATCAATGTATTTTAGTAATTAGCTTTGAGATGGTTTTGAAAATATTTTTATTTGTTTTTCGAAATAATTTGAATTATGAAATAAAGTATGGGTGTAACGAATGTTCGGTTTTACCTTCGCATTTGCAAACTATTCGCTTATTTTGAATGTTGCTAATGTTTAGTTATATACAAACAGTATTTATCGCTTATGTGCACATCGGTTATAAGCATTTAATGCTTATTGGCAACCCAACATGATTTTTTTTTTTTTTAAATCAAGAAATTAATAGTAATAACTTTTATTCGATACAAATTGGGAATAATTATAACGAATAAATTTATATTTTATTTATTAAGAATAATTATTATTTCCAAATTTTATTTTTAAAAATTGATGATAACTATTATGGGTATCTAATAAAAGTATTTCTCAAACATAACTATTACTATCCGATAGATATATTACAAATTATTTTTAATAGTTATTAATAAGAAATAACATAACAGTTATAACTAATTTTAATGTGTATGTTTATATGTATATACGCATACACTAAAACAATTCATATCATGAAATTATTCAAAATAATTATTATCGTAAATAAAAACAATAAAAATCTTTAGTAATAGTTATCTTTAAGAGAAATAAACATTTTTCGATCATAATAGTTATGAGCCAATGTAAAAATATATGAATTGGATATAATAGTTATGTTTAACATTTATTTTCATTATACATAATAATTATGAGCAATGTTTTTAGAATATTTCTTAAAAGTGGTCAATTTTTTGGTACCTGAAAAATTAACATAAATACACAAAAATTTTGTTGTACGTAGGAAATTCTTATATATGCACAATTCAAAATTTTCATCAAAATTAAAAGAGTAAAAAAAGTAAAGAGCACAGGCTCGAACGAAAACTTCGTTCGCTTAACTTACATCTAAAATCAAAACAACATTTGAAATTTGTTTTTGTTTTAAATATTTATTTCGTTAACCTTTATTTATTTATTTATTTATTTATTTTGTCTATGGATGATAATCCTTACAGACATTTTAAATTTAATAATCTTAATTAAGTGTACATTAAACATAAAATACAATAAAAAATATATAAAATGTTTACTTAAAAAATTATGAATTTAATAAAATAACTATATTGTTCTTAATAACATTAGGACTTGAAGAAAAATCAATACAATTATAGAATTTGTTAAATTCATTACACATTCTAATAAGAGGATCCGCATTAGCATAATTAGCTCTAAAACATCGAACTGATAATGGAATAAAATGACGTGATGGGCGTTGAGGAACATTAAACAAGATATTGTGGATCACAAAACCAGAGCTTACTTCGCCAGTAATGATGTTGAAAATAAACGATATGTTTTACATAGTCCTACGACTTTTCAGGGTGGGCAGCTTTAAAAGAGAAAGTCTAGCAGAATACGAAGGCAAGTTTACTGGATTAAAGTTTAGTCAACGAAGACAAAAGAGCAGGAATTGCTTTTGGACGGATTCGATAGCATCGGAATGTTTTTTATAAATAGGGTCCCATATTAAAGATCCATACTCTAGAATAGGTCTTACAAGCGCAGTAAACAAAGTTTTTGTAACATAAGGATCATTAAACTCTTTAGCTCAGCGTTTGATGAAACCAAGTACACCCCTAGCTTTATTTACTATCATAGTGATATGCGAAATAAAATTAAGTTTCGGATCAAGCAGAATTCCAAGGTCTAAGAAATTGACGGCCAATTCCAGCTGACTACCACCAAGATGATATTGTGCAGGTATTGGATTCTTTCTGACAAATCGCATATATTTACATTTATTAAGATTTAACTCCATAAGATTTGTTAGGCACCATGAATGAAACGAGTTTAAGTCATTTTGCAGACGTTGTTGGTCAGATAGTTGACAATAACTTAGAAAAACTTTGACATCATCCGCAAACATGAAAACATTAGAAGATTGAATTGCATTAGGCAAGTCGTTAATGAAAAGTGAAAAAAGAAGCGGACCAAGGTGGCTTCCCTGTGGTACTCCAGAGAGAACATCAATTCGTTTGGAACACGTATTTTTAAAAAGAACGGGTTGTTTTCTATTAGTTAAATATGAATAAATCCATTTAATACTGAGGTCTGTGAACCCCAAAAAATATAATTTCTTTTTAATGAGTAAATGGTTAACTTTATCGAAAGCTTTACTAAAGTCAGTGTATATAACATCAGTTTGTTCTTGTTTCAGAAATCCACGATTTATTACGGTTGTGGGTTGAAGAAGGTTTGTCGTAGTAGAGCACCTCTTTTGAAATCCATGCTGATAAGGGGATATTAAATTGGACACTTGATAGGATAAATATTCAGTGATGATTTTTTCAAATAATTTAGGTGTAATACTGAGTTTGGCGATTCCACGGTAGCTTTCCACTTCAGACTTTTTTCCTGATTTATACAAAGGCACTATGATAGAATCTTTCCAAACGTCAGGAAAATAACCATATTTTATTGATGCATTGAATATAATTTCTAAAGGGATGGCAACAGCGTCGGCGCATTTAATTAAAATATTGCTCGGAACTTTATCCGGTCCATAGTTGTACGAAAATTTTAGATTTCTTAGTTCTACAGTTATTGTAGAAATATCTAGAAATGGTATATTAATTGTTTGCTTTGCAGTTATTTCGAATGGGTAATTATCAGAATCATCATAAGTAGAATCTGAATATGTTGTTGAGAAAAAATCCGCAATAAGTTGCCTATAGTTGCATAATCGCTGGATTCATTCTGTCTAAACTTCATAGAAGAAGGGAAGCCTGTTGCTTTTTTCTTAGAATTAACAAACTTGTAAAACGATTTTGGATTGCGTTTATAATTATATTTCATTGTGTTAATATAGTTTTCATAACATGATTTATTAAGTGATGTATATTCAGCACGGCTAACAGAATATCTCCGATAGTCAACAGCAGCTCCAGCAAGTTTAAATTTTTTATAACATTTATTTTTTTTTTTATTCTTGGCATGAGTTAACTGTTTATTACTCCATGGTGGACCAGATAATGGTTTAGATATTTTTTTTGGAATACTTATTAAATTCAAAAAATAATAAACTTTATCGTAAAATACTTTGCACATTTGATTTACGTCAGCATAGCACGATAATAAAGCGTACCAATTCGTGCCCGTGAAAAGTTTATTAAACATGTTGTAGTCAGTGCGTTCAAAAGAAAGAAAGACGGAATAGAATCACCCTTTGTTTGAACAACCAAACAAAAGGAATCATTTTTACACGATAAACAAAAAAATTGTTGAGGTTTACTAAAGAAACGTCTTAACTTTGTTAGCAATATGACTAAAGTACTCAGAACACATTTTTTTAAATATGTAAAAACTTTAATAAGTTACCCTGGTGTGTGGATTTCCACACATATGTAGTTTCTATGTAATTTGCGCTGAAGACAACATTTTCTGTCAGCAAGGATAAATATTTTTGAAATTGTTGCGAAATGCATGCAATGTATGCTTTATAAAGTGAGTGTTTATATAAAATACACACAAGCTTTGTATGGCTTGTTGTGGAACATCAACGGGATAAATACATCATTAATTTTACGTTAATCATGACTTTGATTAAAAGAGAAGTATGGCGCCACAGCGCAGTAGACAGACATTGCATGTGTGTGAAAAACCACTCACGAGAGTAACTAACGTAAGTTTTTTTGAGGTGATTTGAGGGTTAAGCGAACGAAATCTTCTTTCGGAAATAGATGAACAGGCAGTTAGGCAAATTTATTTCGAAAAAATGTTTTTACAAAAAGTATCCAAAAGTTAAATTTTTTAACAGTTTTTTCTTTTATCTTTAACCTTCGCGAAGCAATAACAAGCAAACATTGATTTTAATAAGAATGTTAAAAAACAGAAAAATAAAAGTTTCGTTTGTTTAAACAAATTTTACGCAAGTTTAATGGTCTAGTTTTACACTCACAATATTATCACAATAACGGACTGTATTTTATTTAAGAACTAGCTATTCCGTCAGTCACTTTTAAATAAAAAAAAACATTTAAAAATCCAAGCATTGATTCTAGCATGTATACAAAAAACTAATTGCTCATTATACGGATTTTCAGTTGCACAAATATTGTTTGTTCATTAGGTTAATGGATTCCGTATGTAAAATTAGATAAAAATTTAATTTAAAATAACGAAAAGTTCATTTAATATTTACTGCCAAAAATCAACCGCGAATTCCGTAAAAACTTATGAATTTTCAGTTATTTTATTTCATTTAACTACCAAAAAATAAATGTTTAGTAATCTATAAAAATTATTTAGTTAAATACTTACTGTGAGTTCTTCTGTAAACAACGGGATCGGTACAACAAAAGTAAAACAAACCTATGTAACGGGGTAAGTTAATAATAATATTCTCTCTCTCTCTCTCTCATTAGAAAAATAAGCGGCCAAATTATTGCGCCAGTAAAAGAATTAATCAAAAATAAAATATTGTAAATTAAACATTTCATACACCTGATTAAATATTTAATTATAACTGATTTTATTTTTGATTAATTCTTTTACTGGCGCAAAAATTTTTTTCTGTGTGGGTGATGTCAAAAAAGACTTTATTCCGTAATAAACCTTGTATGGGGGATATTTCTTTATTTCTTTATAATTTTCCTACCTTTTTGGCTTGGTCCTTGTAACAATAAGAAGCTATGTACTAAATAAAATAAAATTATATCCAAAATCGCGACATTTACCTTTTGCACAAATTATGCATGAGTAGCCAGCCAGCCGGATGGACACTGTATGAATGATTTAAAAAATGATTCGGAGACGATCGGAAAAGAGTGGGTCTAGTACCTTTTTTTCAGTATTGCATACATCAGCACAAATGCATAGCAACCATAGGAAGGAATAATTTACTAAATATGGCTTAAACCAATAACATTTTGCATGATTCTCGTCCAAGCCAAAGATTACTTATTCTAAATACATGTGTGGATGAAGCAATATGTATCTTTATTTAAAAAAAATTTACTTAATAAGAACAAAATAAGTTAAATCAACTTAGTAAATAGTTCATTCCGTGAATGGACAATATAAGAACGACTTATGGAATGACTCTAAATCGTTTAGAATACAAAATGGTTGAGCTCAAAAAAAACTATTAACTACTTTTATTTCAAAAGCATTCAAAAGTTCAAATAATTAAAATTCTTTTTTAATTTATTTTTATTAACTATTCTTTGTATTTATTTAACCGTTTATGCTTTTCACCTTTACTTCCATCATCCTAATGGCCTTCATAATTATTCAAATTAGTACTTAATCAAATAACTGACAACTCAGTAACGTACATTTATAATCCAACGTAGTACAACAGCGACTACAGAGGAATATTACCAGACATTAATAATATTTCTTCTATGTTCTTGACAACCAAGAAAAAAATGTTTATTTTAAGTAAATCAAATTAGTTCTACCTGCTTTCAGTTATAATCACAAAATTCTTCTAATTAAGCAAAGCAAACTACAATATTTATCTACCTCTATAAAATTAAAAAAATCTTGTTTATTTTCTCACATTTCACTTGTTTTATCTACAGCCAACAATCAGTGATAATTTTAACAGCTTTTAATAGTAATCAACCTGTTGGTTAAAATCTTGATGGCTTCAGTCATAATGACTGACAGGCTCATTATTAGAGTCTTGAAAAAATGTATGTATTTCTTTGTCTTGAGACTTTAAGGAAAAAAAGAAGTTATTTACTGATATTGCACAAGGTTATTATCTGCTTTTTTCTCCACCGCAGTTTTTTAACATCATCCCCATACAAAGAAAACCTTGAATTGTTTAAATTTCATTTTAATTTAATGATGAACATTTTGCGGCTCATATTTTTTTGTTGTTAATTTTTTTACGGTCTTTTGTCTGGTGATTTCTTTTTAAGTTTTTTTTCTTTAAAATATTTGTTGTCTTGATTTCATCAAAAAGCATAATGCTAATATTAAATGGCGCTTTGGCTAACATTTATCTAATATGTTTTAAAAAAAAAGCAAAATAAAATGATCAAAAGTTGTGCCGCTACCTAATCGTTAGAATCCCTCTTAGATATTTTACAAAGAAATGAAGATATGTGATACAGTTGATGATGGCTTAAATCATGATGATCATTATTAAAACATACGCACACGATAAATATATAGTGTAACATTATGTTATATCGTATGCTGTTTTATCTTAAATCGTTTTTTTTTCGTCCAAAGCGTTTGCTGTAAGTTGCTGTTTTTAAGGTCTATATTTTCAACTAAGCAGTACCCTACATTAAAGTGTTCGAGACTCAGATTATCTTTTAAATAGTTAATCCCTCAATTCTATACATTTCACGCGAGGGAACTAGTCGAATTTTCGAATAGATTGTAAAATCATTTTGTAACATACTTTTTTACGTTAATAATATGAAGTGGATGGTAGAAAAGTTCCACGTACACGTAATCACAAAGAAATTTAGTAATGACTTGCAATTACAGAACAACTTATTTTGTTATGACTACTTCATGACATCTGCATTACATAGAAGTAGTTCGGTAATGGCTGACATATAATCTGATACATAACTACTGTTTATAGCTTATTAAGAAAAATTTGATTAGTTCATAACAAATTGCATCTTAGGCTTTATTTATTCAAATCTTATATAAATTGATTTTAAATATTTGTTCTTACAATTTGTTTTTTTTTATTTGTTATTAATGTAACAAACTTGAATTTGAAAAATTTAAATACTTATTAACTGCCTGTTTTTAGAAAACGTAAGCAAGTGAGTGAGTGAGAAATTATATTGAAAACAAATACAAATTTTCGTTTTTTATTGTTGTTTTCAATATAATTTCTCACTCACTCACTTGCTTATGTTTTCTAAAAACAGGCAGTAATTGATTTTTTTATGTTTTTAAAATGAAAAATTTTCATAGAAACTATACTACGCAATCTACCAAACGATATTAAGGCCCTAATTATGTAAAACGCAACGCAACGCCGAAGAATTACATTGAAAGCAAAAACAAAGTCATCAATATTTTGTAATTTTGTTGTTGCTTTCTACAGAAATTCACATTGCCTTTTTAAATTTCAAACGCCTCATAACTTGTGGTGTTGAACATTTAAAACGGTTCATGAATTTCTGTAGAAAGCAACAACAAAATTACAAAATATTTATGACTTTGTTTTTGCTTTCAATGTAATTCTTTAACTTTGCGTTGCGTTTTATATAATGAGGGGCCTAAATCGATATCGTCTAGGTGATATAAATTATAATATATGCTATCAATCTTGTATCATTAACGATAGTATTTTAACACATCCTTTGGATTATAAAGCAAATTAAATAAAAAACCCAATTAGTTTAACAAATTCAGTTTTGTTGATACCATTGTGAAGTACATATTTGTAACCGAACGAGGTAATGACCTATTAACTCCCACATTGTAAGTGAATGTGGTAAAGACTTATTGAACACCCTATTTGTATAGCGAGGGTGGTAAGTACTTGCCTCCAATGAGATCACCGTGTAAAAATAATGAGTTAAAATGCCAATGTATGTAGTGAAGAGAAGTTATTTAAGCTTTTTAACTCATTACTTTGCAATGTAAGTTTTTGCTGTGTATGTATCCCTCTCTTAAAGGGAAAAGGTATTTCTCAAGACACAACTTTTCTAATATATTTTTCAACATTTTTTCGGCTAGCCTTTTAATGCATAGTAGTTATATGAGAAAAATATGATTCGGATTAGAATATTGTGTAGATTTAGTAATTTAAAAACTAAATGTAAGTTTAACCATCAATTCGGATTTAGAAGAACAAACATCGAATAGTAAATGTCATAAGAAAAGCCTTTAAATCGATGTTTTGCAAGCTTTTGATAAGGTCTGGCATGACCTTATTAGCAAACACAAACAATTATTGTAGAAGGCAATTTCCTAAGTTCCCTTCAGCCAATTAGCAGCAGCATGGGCCCTCTATTATACTTAATTTATACGTCGGACATGCCAACAAACAACAACACCCAAACTTCAACATTTGCTGATGATAAAGCATTTCTAAACGTGCACGAAACCCGTCATTAAGTATCTCGTTACTTACAGGATCATATATTTCAACTAGAAATATTGTTAAAACAATGGAGGAGCAAAAATGCGTACATATAACATTCACCTTGCGCCGGGAATCATGCCCCCACTAATAAAATCAATAAACAAACAATTCCTCACCATCACGGTATACATCTGGATCAGCGATTAACGTGGAAATGCCATATAGAGGCAAAATTAACTCAAATGAAACTAAAAGCCAATCAAATTTATTGGCTTATCGGAAGAAATTCTGTCCTTAGTCTCGATTACAAGCTTCTACTTCACAAATTTATTTTATAGCATATCTGGTGCTACGGTATTCAAATATGGGGCACTGCCCCGCCATCTAATATCGAAAAAAATTCAAAGGCGCCAAAATAAACTTCTTCGAATAATCACAGCCGCTTCCTTAAAAACTCAAACATCCATAAGGATCTCAATGTGCAATTAGTTAAAACTATGATTGCAAAATATACAGTAAAATATTTAATGCGGCTTGAACTACACCCAAATCTACTAACTCGAAATATTTTAAATCATGGCGGCCACACTCGCTTAAGAAGAAGAGACTAATCCAATCAGAAGAAGTTAAATACCTACATATGTGAACAGAAACCGTGATGATGAAATTTTTCAACTGCCAATGGCAGGACATAAAAAAAGTATTTGAATAAAATTTGTCACGTAGTGCAATTCTACGTGACAATTTTTTGACCAAATTAATTTGACACCTAATCTTTATGTAAAATTTTCCGCTGAATCTGAGTATGAAGTTAGAATTGTCAAAAGTAGAATAGTTTTTAAGATATTCTAAAATAACCGTTATTTGTGTTTTTAAAAAAGATGCTGTGGCCGAAATGCAAATATACAAAAAATAATATTTTATCCTATTTCAATACGAACATTTTGTGCCCACTAGGATCCAGATCGGTTCAAAAATGACAAAGTTACAGAAGATTAATTGAACTAACCCACAATAAATTAAAATTAATTAATAAACTTTTAGTAACAATAAATATTAAAAATTGCTTAAGAGTATTGAATTTCTATGCGGGTTAATTTACTAAATCTTCTGTAGCTTTGTCATTTTTGTACCAATCTATGTCTTGTTGGACGCAAAATGTTCATATTAAAATAATCTAATGTCGCATGCAATAAAACATTATGATTTTTAAGTCATTGGTTTAAAAAAAATAGCTTGAATAGAGCAAAATTTAACAAAATCATAAAATTTTCAATGAAGCTTGAACTTTTGTCCCCTGTTACTCTGTAATTTCTTGACCATACTTCACAAGCAATCCATGGTTATTTTATAAGTTTTATAACCTTTCACTAGAAAGTAGAAAGAAAGAATTACATACCCCGTTTAAAATTTTTGAAGATATTTGCATTTCAGTCACATCATTTTTTAAAAACACAAATAACGGTTATTTTAGAATATATCAAAAACTGTTCTTCTTTTGACAATTCTGACTTTATATTCGGATTCAGCGGAAAATTTTACATATTGTTATTGTTAGTTCATATTTCATATATGAAGATTTAATAAATAAATATTGAGAATAAATTTAATATAATATGTTTAAAATTTTCTTTAAAAATAGTTTTGTTGGAGGTGACCATATAAAAACATGTTTTATCTCCGCGTGCAGTTGCTAGAATTTTGTTAATTTCTTTTTGAATACACAAAAATTACCCCAATACCAAAATTTGTAATGCGGGAGATCATCTTTTGTATGGAGCTGGTGCAATCATTAAACAATTTTCAACAATAGCAATTGGCTTCGTACAAGGGCTAAAAAGGCGTAAGCGCGTAATTTTAACCTTTACTTTTTACATGACAAACACCAGTACAAAATCCTCCCTAAGAGGTGTAAAGTTTAATATTTTCTCTAATATACAAGTGTATATGAAAAAATGCACGGTAGCGCTTAACTTGTTTGACTTACTACCTTCTTCTTTTTAACTTAATTAGCATATTTCTTATTTATTTCTCTCATTCTTTATAATGAATTGTTGTGTTATTTTATACTCTCAAATATAATATACTTGCGTTGAAAGACTCATCAACAATATCTACTAAACATACAAATATAAATAAATTATTTGTTTATATGAACTTTTTATTTGTCGAACTGTAAGTTTGGATTTGTGTTTTTATTAATTTAAACACATTTGATTAAATCTTCTCAAAGTGTTTTTTGCTAGTTCAGTACAATAATAATGATTCCACGAATTATGAATATTAATTATGCGGTTTTAACCGTTTTGTGTATTTCGATTATTTATAACCATGGGAACTTTTTTTTTGAAAAGTTAAACCAAATTTTTAATAATTTTGTTAATCTATATGCATAAACAACTAAGAACCAGTTAAAAAAAAACTTGTAAAAAAATAGTTACTCATATGAAAATGACATTAAAAAAAATTATACAAATTTAAAATTAAAACTTTGCAAAGTAAAAGAAAATTTTAAAAAATAATACTGACTTACCTGTTGTTTTGTTTTCATCACAAAATCTATATCAAAAAAAAAAAAAGATCTTTAAAAATATTGTTTATTTTATTTTTAAGTCTAAATTTGAATTTTCTTAGAAATTGTCTTTAAAAAAAAAAATATCACATCGATACTTTTTTTATCCCAAATTTTTAAATCACAGGAGTTTGGTCGCCACCAAAATTTTTTGGTATCTGTTGCTTTCTTTGATTTTTTTATTTATCTTTTTTTTTATAAATAATCATAAAGCAGCAGCTACCTGCGCCAATTTATATTAATTTAATATGTACGCCCGTCAATTCAATAAAGTTGCTACATTTTACGCTCGTATTCCGATCGCGTAGTTTTGTTATTCAGCGGCTTAAATCAAATGAAATTTGGTTTAAAAATCAATTTTTTTTTTTTTGGTTGGTGAATATCAATGTTTCGTTTAATGCCAACTGTTGTGTTTGAAGTAGACGAATGAATTTAGCAGGAAATATATATTTTATAGAAAAACAAATTATAGAGCTTTTGTCTTATTGAGAGAATAGAAATTATAATTAAAAGGCTTGGCTTAAGATGAGGATGTCATAAATTTAGATTTTTTTTTTCAAAATTAAAGGGTTAAATATTCCATGGGAACAAAAGATTTGTATGTTTGCGGCTGCCATAAACAAGTGTACAAAATTCTGAGAATTTAGAAACTTTTTAAATTATTTCTAGAATTATCCTTTTTGAGATTGGATCAAAATGATTCTTTATTGATTCTTATATGGAACCTGTTACATACAATATAAAACAAAATTAATAAATATAAACGAAAAATCCTTCCACTTGTTAGTTTAAATAGGGTGGCGCATAAGTAATGTTATGACCGACAAAAAATGCCATAGTTGGACGAGCTGTGTGAGCTGTGGCACCATCTCGTTAAAACCACCACTGATTGTTCCCCATATCGGGCCTTAAACAATTTTCAATCATAGCATAGTACTGAATGCTGTTTATATTTACCGCAACTTGTTCATGGTTTTTAGAAAAAAGTGATCCTATGATCTTTTCTGAAATTATTTCACAATATACTAAGTTATTCAGTTTGATGCTCGACAATTATTCTTGGATCCACTGAAACAAAAAGGTAAAAAGAGACAATGAAAATTTACGTTAAGCAAACATGTATCAATTTTCTTCCAATGAATTTGTTTGTTATGACAATGAATGCTCGTTCTTAAAAATATTTTGTTTTATTAATTTAATGTAGCGTTCGTTAATATAACGAAAAAGTTTGTCAATTTAACGAAAAAGTTCGTCAATATTATTTTTTGTAAACCAATAATTTAACGAACGAATTCTTGAATTCAGTGATCTTTTTATACCCTCCACCACAATTAGTTGTGAAGAGGGTATATTAAGTTTGTCATTCCGTGTGAAACTTTTTTATTATTCAACTCAGACCCTATAAAGTATATATATTCTGGGTCCTTGAGTAATTTTAAGTCGATTTAGCCATGTCCGTCTGTCTGTCCGTCTGTCTGTCCGTCTGTCTGTCCGTCTGTCCATCTGTCCGTCTGTCCGTCTGTTGAAAACACGCTCACTTTCGAAAAACTCAAAAGAAATAAACACACTTGGTGTCAAATTGCTTGTTGTTATCCTAAGCAGTTTGGGATTGAAATCCAGCAAAATCGGTACAATAGGATCTGAGCTATGAATCAAAATGTGGAACCACCACCTAAAAAAAATTGATAATTTTGTTACAAAAACTAACATAAATGGTCGAAAAATGCACAGATGAACATAAGATTTCGCAATAGTTCGTTTTATTTAACTGCAAATAACGCTGTAAAAATTCTTGAAGATCCGTCCATGATTTACCCTAGGCCCCATATAAGCCCTACTCCCGGAAAACAATATAGTAAGCCTAAAACCCTAACTAACAATGCTATCATAACAAAATTCGGCACGTCACAGTTAAATAGGACTAGAAATAAAACTATTAAGTTTCGTGAAGATCGGTCCATAATTTACCATAGGCCCCATATAAAACCTATTTCCAGAAAACAGTTTAGTACGCCCAAATCCGTAAAAAATAATGCTATCATAACAAAATTTGGCACATCAAAATTTTTTAGAACTTAAAATAAGACTGTGAAATTTCGTGAAGATCGGTATATAATTTACCATAGGCCCCATATAAACCTTACTCCCGGAAAACAGCTTAGTACGCCTAAAAACGTAAAAAAGAATGCTATCATAACAAAATTTGGTACATCACAGTTTTATTGAACGGGAAATAAGACTTTAAAATTTTGTGAAGAACGGTCCATCATTTACCATAGGACCCATATAAACCTTACTCCCGGAAAACAGCTTAGTAAACCTAAATACGTAAAAAATAATGCTATCGTAACAAAATTTGGAACATATAAGTTTTACAGGACAAGAAATAAGACTGTGAAATTTCGTGAAGATCAGTTCATAATTTACCCTAGGCCCCATATAAACCTTACTCGCGGAAAACAGCTTAGTACGCCTAAAAACGTAAAAAATAACGCTATCATAACAAAATTTGATACATCACAGTTTTATAGAACTAGAAATGACACTGTGAAATTTGGTGAAGATCGGTGCATAACTTACCATAGGCCTCATATAAAGCCCACTCTGGTAAAATAATTAAATACGCGGTAAACTTTCTTCCAGTTTAGCTTCATATGGCCAGAAAAAATGTTATGCAATTTTGTGATATACGGTCCATAATTTTCCTTAGATTCCATTTTAGCAGCCTTCTGAAATTTACTGCAAACGCTTCAACTAATTGCACCGCCTTCTGAATTTACTGCAAACGCTTAAACTAATTGCACCGCTTTATTGAAATTTATGTTTTTTAATACCAGAAATCGTTCTGCAGAATTTGGGATTATTGGTTCATAGCTTACCATGGCTTTTACATATATAATTTGTTCTCTTGAAAATCATTTAAGTTCATCTTAAACTGATATTCTACTCAAACTTTTTAAAATTGATTCTGATTGTCGATCAATAATTTTATTTAGGTCTAAACCGCAACAAATTTTAATGCAGATGTCTGTTTTTACAAAGATTATAATAATAAATAGACATCATACAGATATTACTCCTATAACATTCGAAGTGTCGGTGGAGGGCATCAAAGATTCGGCACAGCCGAATATAGCACTCTAACTTGTTTTTAATCGTTATTTCAACGAAAAATTTTGTTTTAGAAATTTGTTGACTCAACGAACGCAGTACAATTTCTCAATGAATTTCCCCTGCAATGTTATACCACCTATATTCGCTACTGTAACCACCTAATACATTTTAAAAACATTGAAATGTTTATATTTTTTCAAAAATGTTGCAAATTTAATGTGTGTAGTTTATTTATAATTTTTACAAAGCTTTTGTCGGTATACAAGCTCAAGGAATATATTGTAGATCTGGATGAAATATAGGTACGATTATGTCGTCTATATGCCAGAGAAGAAATTAGTAGACAACCGAGCGGGTTTTAAGGTTTTTTAATACTTTATATTCATTCTTTTAAATCTTTCTAACATTTTATTTGTGTTCTGAAATGTGCTCAAGTTATGTCTTTTAATAACTTTTAATGCTCACACATCGACGGCTCCAATATGACAGCGAACAGTTCGTAGAATTTACGTGCGTTCATGTTAAAAAAAACTTGCTAAATCTCTCGTTAGCTCAACGAACACTTTATTAATTTTAAAGTACGGGTTCGTAGGACAAC
Source organism: Pollenia angustigena (assembly GCA_930367215.1). Taxonomy (NCBI): domain Eukaryota; kingdom Metazoa; phylum Arthropoda; class Insecta; order Diptera; family Polleniidae; genus Pollenia; species Pollenia angustigena. The sequence continues at coordinate 176,410,352 of OV884057.1, read as the reverse complement.
GAATAGTTAATAAAATTTACGCGCTATTACATATGTAAATAAGACTTGATAAATGTTTCGTTTGATGAATAGACATTTTATTTACTGATCGTAAATTTAAATTAAGAAAACATATGATCCAATAAGTTAATTTCCATTAATTATTCATTTGCCAAATGAAAGGTTTATTAATTTTTAAGTACATTCATTATTGCAACGAATTGTACATTACTCTTAATATGTATATTCATGCTAACGAAATATTTAATAAATGCGGGTTCATTAACTCAATGAACGGTACGAAAATTTTAATAAAGAGATAATTTTTTGTTTTTTCATTATATTCACGAATACCTCAATGAGCCAACGAAAAATATTTTAATAAACGTTGTTCGTTGTTCGTTCATATTATGAGCATTTTTTGGTTCAGAGTACATACTTATTTTCCTCCCGTGGGGAGCATAGGCCGTTTGATTCCAATCTATTCTATTGAGAGCTTTTTATTCATTTAGACTTAAGTTTAACATATTAGCTTAAATTGCTCTTCTGCTGCTGCTCTGTGGGTGCTAATCGATGTTCAGTCTAGCGATGTCCTTTTTTGGTTTTCTTAACCCAATTTGCACTTTATGATTTCAAGATGGATAGGTTGTTTTTCAGTATCTTTAATGAACATAGAGGAATACACTAAGCAAATTTATATTTTTGTTTGATGAAATTGTGCATGACATTTCAATATTCTAATTTTACTCCAAATTTTGTCTTTCAAGACTTCAATTGAGTTTAAATTATTTAAAAATTAATTCTATAATTGTAAAAATATCAAAAAAAAAAAAACATTGTAAATTTAAATTAATTTTGCAATAATAACTGATATGTGCACAGTTTCCATGTATATGTGCTATTAGAAAAACTACATGCAGAGAAAAAATATGTTTAAATATGGTCACCTCCAACAACACTATGCTTAAGGAAAATTTTAAACATATTCCCCGTATTCATAAACGTTTATTAAATTTAACGAACGTTTTTTAACGAATATTTTCATAGAAATTTTGTTTTGTAAACCTTTTTTATTTAACCACATTATTGTCACCTACATCAATATTATGGTTAAATTGGTACTCCATCAAGAAGCCACAATCATATTATGGTTGCATCTTAACATGTTATGGTTAAATATAACTATAATTTGTTTTTAAATTAACAATAGTATTTTTCTCTTTTGCAAAAGCAACATGCTATTAATTAAATATAATATTTTTAAAATTTTCCTTAAAAATACAGTACTTTTGCTTATTGTCATATCCTTTAGTTGCAACCATAACGTGGACTATATCGCTAATGTGATAGAAAGGGACCTAAGGGTTTTGCCATTTTAAAGATTTAAATACGTGTATCTTTGGTGTCCCATCACTAAGCGTGTTGGTTTTGATCTCATTTGAAAGCGACACATCTCAACCTTGTTGGTCAACCTTGAAAACGCGCGTAGGTCGTCCCTACCTCTTGTTTTGTGTAGTTAGTTTTTACTGTTCCCTTTACCTTACTGGTCCTTTTCTCTATGCGCTGTCACATATATGTCAGTATGACGCATATAACCGAATTCGAATATAATCAAGTTATGTGAATAAAGGAAATAAAAAATTCATATAAATTACACCGACATCAGGCTTATGGTTTTACAACCGAGTTGCATACTGTATAAAAAATAGTTACAATAATAACAGGATATTTCATAACTGATACCAACGGCAAAAACTAATTTTTTACGAGTAGAGAGTTGATGACAAAAATTAAATGATTTAATTTATTCTTTTTAATTTCATTCGAAAACTAAAAAGAACTTAAGCTATAGTCACACTTCGCAAATATTTGACGGAAAAAACGGGACCAACAGGCAAACTAAATAATCATTTCCTTTAATTCCAATATTTGTTTGGATTATATTACCACATCTTGCAAAGAATAGTCTTTTGCGATGTCTTGTAGTATAATTAGTTTGTTTTGTGATATTTAGACCATGTTAAATCTCCCTAACTATTAACAAAAGTAGTGGTTACGCTTATTTGGTCAAATTTTTATTAAGTGTGACCGTTGCTTTAGTAACCTTTGCTAATGTGACTATAACGCCATTAGTTTACTTTACTTTTCCATTTGACTACTGTTGATTAATGGCATATATGACAAATGTGCTTATATCGCTAAATGGACTATAACGTTAATACTTTATATTAAATTTACAGCTGAAAAATAAACAGATAAAATGGACTATATCGCTAATGTGACTATAAGCGTAGTGACTATAAACGAAAAGTACTGTAATGGCGCATATTCGTAAATTATTACCAAGTGGTAACTTTTTTAAGAACCAATTTTAGTTATTCACAGATGATTACTTTCAGCATCAAAAGTTTACACTTAATTAAAGGTAAAAAGCTGTGACTAAATGCGAACTAACTAAAACATACAAAGAACAGCTGATTATATCATTTTATAATTTATTTCAAAAGTACAACATTTTTGAAGTGGTTATGGAAAAATAAATGTAAAAAATTATAAGAGATATTCAAATAATATCAGGTAAAAACAAGGCAAAAAACAGTTAGGACGTATTAAACACGTTGCAATCCATAACATACATTGTTGTTGTTGTTTTTTTTTTACTACATACCTCGTCAGGTTTTATCATTTTTCTTATTGATGTACTTTTTTAAAACGTCCAAAAATAGACAGAATGTGTTTTTTGTTGTTGTTCTTATATTTTACATAAAGAAGTGTTGCTTACGATTAAAAAAAAAAAATGCCAAAAGGCGACAACATTAAAGAGCGTTAAATATTTCATACAAAATTATGAAAACTTGAAACCAACAACGCGTATATTATATTTTTGAATAGTTATCAACATTTTTGTTGGTTAAATAAAAATCAAACAAAAATATTAATTGGATCAGTAAAAAAATTTGTAGAAACCAATTTTTTTTTGCCTGAGGCTTACAATAGATGTTTATTTTCAGTAAATTTCAATATTTTGTATACGCCGTGGGTTGTGCAACGTTCTCTCTAATATTTCTCAATGCATATGAAAGTTAATAAATGTGAAACAAAAAAGTTGTAAATATTATACCAGATGTAACCTAAAGAGAAGAAAATAAACGACAACAACACAAATATATGCAGAACAGCAAAAACAAATTTAAACATCGGAGCCATTTCGTGTAGCAGTCTTAAATGCTGGCGTCCACAAGTGAAATAGAGAACACAAAATAGAGTTGCGGAAACCTACTCTCTTGCCGTTTTTTCGGCAGCAATGTTTATCTGCAGATTAAAAATTATGTTATATGGATAATGATGAAACCCGCTTATTACGAGCAGAAACTGGTAAAGCTGCTACTCTATTTTTTGGATATTTGGACAATGGTGAATGAGAATTTACATTAGAGTTAATTCTTTGGGTTGCGATGCATTAAACTCTACATTGAAAGTAAAGGCGAATAACGCTTTTAGATCTGATTTTCCATACAAAAACTCTGGAAGAAATGTAACTACTGGCACTTTTTTCCTTATCTCCCAATCATAAGTCAAATCTGTAATACAGAGTGTGCTTGGGAAAGATTTTGAAGTCAAACTTTTCTGGTTTGCAAAACATAATAATAGCGGCCGCACCACCGTAGTTGGGAGTTATCACGACGTGTGCAACTACGTATGAAGAAGAAAAAAACACGTAAAGCTTGCACCAGATGCTCCAAGCCGATTGATAATAGGCATTTAACAAATTGTCTAATATGCAGCTAAGTGTTCATTTCTGGTTTTTTTTTTATTTATGAAAATATACATATGAAAAAAGTAACTTCTTTTGTTTGTTTTTCTTTTACCAAATAAAAAGTTTAATCTCAAATACTCATAACGTCTTTCTTTAGTTGTTTTATAGCAGCTTTCACTAAAATTATACATGCAATAATCGTTTTTTTAATATTAAATGTGTGAAGGTACCCGGGTACTTTGCCATACCGTTAAGGGTGTACGATGAAAATTGGTCCACCACGCCCTTTCAAAATTATTTTTAACTTAAAAAATAATGGCCATTTCAAATTTATTAATAGTTAGGAGTTCTCAAGAAGTTTCAGATATATGGATTATCTGTTTCTATAAAAAAAAATCAACTGCAAACGCCAAAGGCACCCGGGTACCTTGCCATTCACAAAAGGGTTAATAACGAATGGTGTATGGACTTGGCTAATAAGGCATTTTAATTTTTAATAACGTACTCCCCTTTAAGTAGAAAGGACTCCATAATAGAAATCTGAAAAGAAACAGTTACAAATTTTCAGCACTATTGGCCTTAAGGAATCAAATATCAGGCAATTCCCCAATTATTTAATATTGTTTTCTAAAAAATCAATATACACAAAATTCTACCAAAATTGCTCTGAGTACTTTATATAAAAAAAAATAAACAAAAAATGTCCATAATGTTGGACTTTTAGCAACTTGTTAACTTAAAACTATCATACCAATAGTTCCAATTTGAACATTGTCTCTGCATTTTTAAGTGTCAAGCGAGCAAATTGCATTCCTTTTTTTCTCTTCAACAGTCAAAACCTTCTAAAAACATCGCTCGTTATACATGCGTACTTTTTACTTTATTTTATACTTTGCTCCGTACACTTTTATATTCTATTTAAGTTCATTTCAATTTTAAAGTAATGAAAATAAAGAAAAATCAAAAAAAAAAAAACACTGACTGTTTTAGTAAATCGTTCTTATGTGTATTAGCCGTATATTGAAAGTCGATTTACATGTACTTGTAGGCGTACTTAAGATAACTTGAATTCTTTAAATAATACAAGCTCTAAGGCAACAATATGTTGCCAACGATATGTTAAGTTAGTAACTATAAACATAGAGGACAACATGATGACTGCAACCAGGCAAGGAGTGGTGCAGTGAAGAGCAAAAGAGGAATGTTAAAAGTTTTTTTCTTAACAACAACTTTTTGTGAAAATACCTAAACATTATTTAGCTTATATTTTTTTCTGATCCCAGCTTTAATGTACCACTTTTGCTTGACACTGTTGCTGCTTGTAACAATTTTCACAAGAGGCGTTGTTATTCTAGGTAGAAGGAAAAAGTGTTGTATTTGCATTACGATAACCATACTAAATCGAACGAGAAAACTAAAACACCAACCGAGAAAAAATTGTGAAAATTGTCACCATGATTACACATTCCATTTTCCAATAATGGTTATAAGTATAAAATTAAAAATAGAGAACAAAATACACGACCAAGAATTTTTATACTTAAAATGAACAATAAATTGAATACCAAGAAGTGCAGATAAAAATTAGGAATCTTAAACCAGAAAAGCACTTGTTATCGTTGTTGCTAAAATGGTAGAGAACAGAAATTTTCCTTCAAATATTTGAAAGTGTTAAAAGATATTTAAGTGTTTATGCAGCAATTTATGAGTGAATTATACAACAATAAGTTAAAGAAATCATTGAATTTAAAATATTTTAAAATTATCAAAATGATACCTTTTCCATTTAGACATTGAAGTAACAACACCCGCACCTAATGACCTTTAGACACTCGATCGAACACATTTAGCATAACGACCTGTGAGTAAAATGTTTGTTATTGTTGTTGTAAGACTTAAAATAGACAAAGAATACAACTTAGAAATTAAATAAAACAAGACAATGGAATACAAGAACTAACAAACACTTTTTCTATGTTTCTTGTTTGTTTTTCTTTTTGTTTTTTTTTGTTTGAACTCCGACAATAGTACAACAAATCCAACAACATCAATAATATTAACCAACCAAATACAATATTCTTAGAAAAAAAGAAAAAGCAAGTGACTTGTCGCCCTAACATCTAAAACCAATAAAATTAAATTGGGGATACACTAGACTCGTTAAAAGGGATGCACCAGGTTAAAAATTATTCGAAAAATAATGGCCCCAGGTGAAAAACAGTGTTGATTTGTACTTTTAGAATCCTTAAATGATAACACATTTATTTTTACAGCTTACATTCGAATTTAAGGAGCATCGTACGCGATGTACCATACAAATATTGCGTTTAATAAAGTTATTTTATTTGGCCCCTGCAGCGCGAAGGATGCCCCTAGATAGGTCAAGTGTATGTCCAACCCCACTTTATTATTTTCTGCGGAATTTCGGTTTTTTTTTTAGTTATTTTATTAAACTGAATCGATATTCGAAATAACGGTATATCTTGAAAACAAGAGCTAACATAAAAAATGGTAAGCTCCTCTGGATTCAGCGTGCCCCAATTTGGTTAAAATACCAGGTGCCGGCTTGCCGATTTTTTGCAGCTGGCACAGTGACTTATTGCTCAAAATTCTATTTTGTGATTATTTTTTAAAGGTTGTGAAAAAAAATCAAATCTTAAAAAAGAAAAAAAGAAACACTCCTTCAAAGTTTCAGGATTTTTTAAGAACAGTTTTCGGTATTATATAAAAAAAACAGCCAATTAAAAAAATAGGTTTTTGACTAAGTCCGTTTTTAAAATATAATATTTTGCAGATAATACATATTTTTTATAATATACGGTTTGTAGCCCCGTCGAGTGTCAAGTAGTTTTCGAGATATTGAAGAATTAAACTCAACACATTCGGCTAATTCGGCGAAATTATGACATTTTGAATATGACATAACATTCGAAAAAAATTTTTAAAATTCGTTCATATATGTTCCTTATAAGATAAAAGGAACCTGCTCACCAAATTTCATTACAATTGGAAGGGGTCTTGTCCCACTCCTGGTCGATTTGACATGGAATTACCCATATTACCAAACTTAAATGATTGATTATTTATTTTTATGTCTTTAAATCACATTTGTTGATGCAATTTTTAAAGTATATTTTGCTGAATGGCTTAAGGTTAAAGAAGCTGTCCGCCAAAATGATAAATCACACTGTGCTAGTTGAAAAAACTGCCATACGGAGCACCCGTTGGGATAACCATACTCGAGTTCGCTAAATCCTGTGGCACCGTTTTTTAGATTAGCTCTTGTTTTTGAGATATACCGTTATTTAAAAAATGGAGGAGGTTGCACAAAGTATATTGGCATAGCTCAAAAACGCTTAAGTTTATTGAATAAGCTAAAAAAAAATAAATTTTGAAATAAAATTACCTTTAAGTAAGTCTAATCTGCGCAGTCGCTTTAGAGACACGGCATAAAAATTGGACATTTAAGAATTCGATAAAAAGCAATATGTGAATGGGAGCCTCTTTTAGAGGTGAATATAAAGGGCAAGTATGTATGTTTCGTATGGGACTTCCAAAGACATCTTGAAGATTTGGATTTCTCTGACGATATTTGCCTCATGCCACACAATTTTACCGACATGCAGAGCAAAGTGAATGATCTAGGAACACTGGCAAAAGAAGTTGGATTAGAGATAAACATTTCGAAAACACATGCAATGCGAATCAACAACACAATCAACAACCACATTCTAATACCAAACCAACGCATACAATATGTTAACTCATTCTGCTACTTAGGATGTATAATGTCGATAGACGGCGGCGTGGACGAAGATGTGACAAACAGGCTGAAAAAGGCAAGATCAGCATTTGGCCGCTTGAATAGAACTTGGCGGTCACCCCAAATCTCGAAGAAGACAGAGATTTGAATATTTAACGCATGTGTGAAATCTACTCTTCTGTACGGTAGGGAAACCTGGCTGATGACAAGCGTCATAGCACAGAGACTACAGGTCTTTATTAATAAATGCCTGCGAATAATTTGTCGCATCTTTTGGCCGAACACAATAACCAATGCCGCTCTTTGGAGATTGTCGAACGAGGTACCTATAAATTGCCAAATAACAAAAAGAAAGTGGAAATGGATAGGGCACACATTAAGAAAGCCAAACGGTAACATCACGAGGACTGCTTTAGAATGGAATCCTCAAGGCAGCCGATGCCCCGGTCGTCCAAAGAACACTTAACCAAGAACTTGAAATATTAAATAAAACTTTTGATGAAATTAAAAGTATATGTAACGATAGATTAAGTTGGAATAATCTTGTAGAAGCCCTATATTCCCAAGTGGAATGAATAAAGGAAAAAAAAAACAAAATGTTTAGGACGAAAAACTAATGAGGTCGGTAATACATTTTATCCCCTAGGAGCGACTCCTAGGCAGTTAAGGGATATTTTCTTTAGTGTATATGAATTATATCGTCGGCTTAGAGTGTAAACCTGTCAAATCCACGTTTTAAGTAAATTGAGATTTTAATGCCGTATGGTGGAAAAAGATATGCCTCGTCGACCAGCATTTAGTTTTTCTTCAATTTGAGTCCTGAAGTGTGTCAAATCAACAATATTTTTGGTTTTCCTCTCAAGCAGCAAATAGAAAAATAAAAAGTTTTTTGTCTCTCCTGTAAAATTTGTTAAAAGGGAGTTAGCAGTTTTACACTCTAAGCCGACGATATTCTTAATATATACATATATAAGATCGAACTTCATTAGTTGTTTGTCCTTAAAATTTTCTCAAAACATACTTGCCCCTTATCACCACCATGCGTTAGGAAATAAATATGGCGGTGTAATGAAATTAAAAAATTGGGAAATTTACACTGAAACAACAATAAAGTAACTCAAATTTGTCTTTGTTGTTAATATAAATTTCCTTACGAAAATTTTTATTACAAAAACAGGAAGTTAGATTTTTACTTAACATTACTTTTAAATTTAGGGCATTTAATATTCGTAAGCATTTAATATCAGTAACATTAACATTTTTCCTTTTTAGTTAGGGCTCTCTTTTATAATCATACTTTCCATGCCCATTGTTTATTCCTAACATACCTACCCACTATCTCCATTTTTTAATTTTCAGTAGAGCCTAAAAATATATTGAAGAAAAAGTCCCATAACTGCCTAGGGCTTGTGACAGGGTTGATAAAGTTGGTACAATTGTACTTTTCTTGGTACAATTCAAAACTAAAAAGTACGCTGGTACCTCCGTGACTCATTTGGTACTATTTCCAAATTTTTCAAACCCACATAATTATTAAAGTTATTTTTGGGAATACACAATTTATTATTAATAAGATTTCTGTATGACATGCTAAGTTCCGAATAATTGATATAAAATGGCAACTCGTATATACTGTCCAATAAATATAAACGGAGATTAGTGTTTGGTGCAAATAGTCTTGCGAAAATGTAAAATGTTGTAGCTTTTTTATGAAATCTAAGGGAAACTCTATTTTTTGTTTGTTTGCAAGACCATTTGCACCGACTACTAAACTCCGATAATGTAAATAGATTTTTGAACTTGTTTATTGAACGATTGCCTATGTCACATTCTACACGCAGAGAAAAAATATGGTTAGGCATGGTTACGGCAACAACACTATGTTTAATGTAACAATATATTGTTGTCGTACACAAATAATTTTTATTTTTATTTAATATCAACAATATTATAGTTACTGTAAACATATCAATGTTTATCGCAATTATGAATTTGAGTATTGTTGACCGAAAAATAATTATTTTTCTAACAACTTAATTATGATAACTTTCTAAACATATTATATTTCTCACAACCATATCATGATATTTAATAGCCATAACATGAAAACTTTCTATACATTTATCATATTATGTTAAAGATGCAATCAAACTATTTTTACTCTTATCATATTATGTTAGGGCCATTTGTAAAATAATTTTGAAGAAGTTGTGTCGTTTTTTTTATTTGTGAGCCGTTAAACAATTAAAAGATAAAATTCCATAAAAAATAAGTTTAAAGAAATTAAAAAATTAAAATATTAGCGGAGTTCTTTCAAGTATTAGTGATGTAATAGTGCAAATGCAAAATATCATAGTTTTTTGTAGAATCCAACAACAAAACACACAGAGATTTCGTTATACTTTATAAAAGTGCTACGATATTTCATCAACATCTTAAAATCGAAAAAATGGACACACGCGGTTGCCCATGAAAACCACAGATTTTTCATTTGCTCTTTTGCAAGCCTTATGTTGAACTCCGCTATTTGATTAACATTAAGAAAAATTGTTAAAAGCCACAAAATAAAAAATCGATGCAAAAATATTATAATTTATTTTGTATTTTTATGGCAGCTATGAAAGGTGCTGTATCATAATATGATTGCTTCTAAATTTATTATGATTAACATGATGATAATATGATTAGTTCTTAGCTTATTATGATTATCATGACCATAATATGATTAATTTCTTAGCTTATTATGATTAACATGACAATAATTTAATTACTTCTTAACTTAGTATGATTAACAGAATAATAATATGATTAAGGGAAAAATATTATGATGACATATTACGAGTATATTTAGTCATAATATGATTCAATACTAATCTTAATATGGTGACTACAATCATAATTCTTATCATAATATGTTGCTCTTAGAATATGTTTACCACAACCATGTTTTTTCTTTGCGTGTAAATTAAGTATCAGCGGCAGAATATAAGCGTGCATTTTCTATTGATATTGACAAGTTTTAAAAAGATATTTGTTACCACTTCTGCAAAAGTTCTACATAGTAGAAAAGACGACTTTCTCTCAATTCAAGATTATTCTGGAACGAATTCATAATATTTTTAAATATTCGTCAACGAGGTGTTTGTCACGTCAAGAAGTAATCTACAGAATTTTGGAACTGTGGGGCCACTCCATTATTATTTTACTCCGAATTATTTTGAAGGAGATTTTACAAGCGCTAAATTACATTTTTTATATTCGGACTTTATACTCCTTTCCTGTTTCTGCAGTACATATTGAAAATTGTAAACACAATAAATTTATGAAAACTTACTATGTATTTCGAAAAATCCGGGGCTCGAAATTAATTTTTGATGACTTATAGAACAAGAATCATGATGTGCTTTTAAAGCGAAAAGATTTTACCTACCCTATTAATATGTATTATTATTGATCAAGTATTTTTTGCTATCTATACTTTACATGTACAAATGAATTTTAAGTTCCTTTTATTTTTGTTGTATTAAATTTTGTTTTTAAAAATAAGATAAAAAAAAATTTATAAAAAAAGTACGTTTTTAAAAGTTCGTTGGTACGATATTGGTTTTCTCATTTATCATCCCTGGCTTGTACCCAGGCAGTGTATGATTGTACCATGGTACGTAACAAGACAATAACTATATTGCAGTCATAGTTAGGACACATATTTTTCATTTGCCCAAGTGATATCAATATAAAAGTTGTAATTTGTTTCTATTTCTGGCAAAATTTATATTTTTTTTAATATTGAAACGTTAATGCAGGTAAAAAAACCAGTGTAAAGGAAAATCTATACCGGTATTTTGCGAAAAAAAAATTCTGTTATCGGTATTAAAACCGGATTTTTTAAACGGGGCATTAGCGGTATCGGCATTAAAAACGTTTTATGTAAATAAACTTAAAGTTTTTGGAAAAAAGAAAACTATCGTCTTTTTATAAAGATAGACATTTTAAATAATTTTTGATCATTATCAAAAAGTATGTCACTAGAAAGCCACTTTATTTTTACCGCAACGTCCCTTTTACACCATTAATTTATTTGTTTCAGAAAAAATCAATATTATACCAAAAAGTTTAAAGAAGTACCAAAATATTTTGGTTTTTTTCAACATTCTTCCTTTTCACCAAAAATTCTTTCTTTAATAAAACGTAACATTGTCACGAAGAACCCTAGAGGGAAGCGAAGTGACACCAAAGTATTCCCGTGATAGCTCTTTGGTGGTAGAGACCGGTTCTAGTTCTAACACTTTATATGAATAAGAAATATCACTTTTAAATGGGCTTGTCATTGGAGGGTGTCAATTGACACCATTTGACCAGTCACACATCTATTTTCAATGAACGTGTTTAGTTACTACTATGTAGTTTTATTTCAATACAATGTAGTAGTATTTCAATAAAACAACCCTGCAAATAAAATTGGACCACCTGATCCATTTTGATAAAATGGACTACTCCATGGACTGGTCCGATGTAATGCAAGAATGGACCATGTCATTGTTAAAAAGTGTTTGTAGTAAGACGACATGTTTTCGTTTTTTAACGGCATGCTTTCGTTTTTAAACGACTTCAAAACTAATCCTCTTGAGTATACCATGGTGGTCCAAAGGTGGGTTATATAGTCCACTCCTAGGACATCGTAATGTTAAATAGACCAGGTTTTGTCCATACGTTTGGGTTACTTTTGGACTAGTCCTGGCCCATTGTGGACTACTCTTTACACGCGTGTTTGGACTGGTCCTATTATTTGCAGGGAAGTCCTAGAATTAAATTCAGGAGCCAAATTTTAGTAGGTTCCAAAAAATATGTCACAACACCTGTAAAGACTGTACTGTAATTCATTACTTTTTCAACCTTTTTGTTATTCATAAACCAGTGACATGATTGGTTCTCCTTTCACTGATTGCGAGTTCTTTCTTTTTCTACTTGTTCTATTTGCACAACTCCCAGGACCAGTCTGTTGAACCAATTGACACAAATTTCCCGCAGGGAAGTAACCGTTTTCCAAAAGTGATATTTGTATTAAAAAAAACAAAAATCACTTTTTTTTACCAAAAAGTAATTTTTTTTACCAAAATGGTATGTTTTTTTTTTATCAAAAAGCCACTTGTTCACCAAAGAATACATTTTGCACTAAGAAGTCTTCTTACCAAAAAGTTTTTTTACTAAAATGTCCCACCATGAACAAAAAATCCTTTTTTTCACCAAAAACTTACTTTTTAGCAAGAAGTAACTTTTTTTTTACCAAAATAGGCTGCCAGCGAAACTTCTCTAAGAAAATCGTCCAAGCAATATGTGAAAAATCAACTAATCAAAACTTAAATGAAAAATGGCCGGAAAAATTAAGAGGAAATTATAGCCCAAAATGAATGGTGAAAAAAGGCCTTAAAAATAATGAAAAAGCACCCAATTTTCAATTAATATTTTTTACAAAATAGTTTTTAATCTACAAACTTTACTGGGTTGGAGTCATATGCCTGATACTTAAGATCCCGAATTTCCAAATCCCGACTCGCTAACTTAAGCTTCTCTGCATAGCCGACCTTCTGTCAGGTGCAAGGGCGAATTTAGAAACTTCAACTGCCTGTTTTTGTAATACAAGTAAAAAATTGGAAAATTAACATTGAGATAACAATAAAAAAAAAACTGAAATTTGTCTTTGTTTTCAATATAAATTTCCTAACGAAGTTAAATTTTTACTAAAAATTACTTTAAAATTTAGGGCATTTAATATTCGTTAGCATTTAATAACAGTAACATGAACATGTTTCCTTTGTAGTTAGGGCTCTGTTTTATAATGTTTTTTTTTACCAACCTAATGCTTAGATGCTGTATCGTTTCGTTGGCGGTATTAAGAATTAACCGCTTTTACTCTATGCCGCAATGGTATCATTTTCTATTCTTTTTGTTTTATTTATTTTTTTTGTTATGCCAATTTCTTTGTTGTCGTATTCTTCATTATCAACTCTGAGTGAATTTGTATGTTCACAGTTTAGAAATAGTTGCTTAAAGTTAGCCACCTTGGTTGTAAGTGTTCGTTTGGTATGTAGTATGCATATATTTTCTGATCATGAGGATGACTGCTGTGGTGGTGATGGTGGTGATTGTAGTGGCAGTGTTGGTGTTCGTTCAGCTGCTAACCTTAAACATGAATTTTAACCTTATGCTTACTATGGCCTCAGTACCGTCATCATCATCTGTGTCGTTGTAGTAGTCGAAGTCGTCGTCGTCATCATCAGCGGCAGCCCCCAATAGTTGTAGTAAGTCTAGCACCTTTTGGACCGCCGCATAGTTAAGAAGAATTATTCTTTTACTTTATTTATTGTGTTTTTTTTATGATTTGCACAAGTTTAGCGCGAAAAATTATCGTAACTCTAAAGGAATATATTGGCAACAGGTAAAAGATTAGTCCAAGGATAGAAGTACACTGAAAGGAAAAGTCATCACCGCTATACAAATTATAAGTTTAAAAATGATTTTGTCATTCAGATCTTAACGTATCGTGGTACACGACAAAATTATTTCAACTGTTGATATGAGAACCCTATGTTTTAGTAAAATTTTGGTGGAAGGCTCCTTGATCTTTTTAATACTCATCGGCTAAATTTCTTTATATGTACATCCACCTTCAACAGCTTGTTTATTATTAAGTTCTATTTATATTTATATTTATTTTTTTTTTCGTATGTTCAGCACAACTCTACCTAATATGCATACATATACATACATACATACAAATGCAATAGTCAAAGAACAGCAAAGAAATATTTTTAGAAACAAAGTTCAAGATTACCGCTATCGTTTCACTGTTTAAAATTAAAACCTCCGTTCAGTATTTTTAATAATGGGAGCTTATTTTAATGAACTATGTTCTATTTTTATTCAATGTGATATACGAAGAGTACCTGCAAAAGCCAACGTATATACATATACATACGTGTAGAACCTTATAGTTTATGTGACGAGGACAAACACTAAGTTACTACCGCGCCACGATTAACTACTACCATCCAGTGTACAGGAGGATAGTGCATAAACAGAACTTTTTGTGCCACCACTCTACTACTAATAGCGGCCATGTTCAATGTCTTAAACGGCTTTTTGGGCAACAAACTATGCTTAAGTGATTGTCAAGTTAGTCTTTTAATTTATCATCTATAGACAAGAAGAGCAGCTTAAAAAAAAGTAAAAAATAACATATAAAAAATGGAAACACTGATACCTAGGAAGACGGCAATCTTGTTCATTTCCAAAACTACACCAACTTCGTAGTTAGGTTTAAATAAAATAAACTTAAGTTTACACAATTTTTCACAAGCAGCAACTTGTTTTCCAAAAAGTAACCCTTTTTCACAAAAAGTCGATTGTTTACAAAAACTACCTTTTTCTCAAAAAGTACCTTTTTCTCAAAAAGTACCTTTTTCTCACAAAAAGTACATTTTTCTACAAAAGTACATTTTTCTCAAAAAGTACCTTTTTCTCAAAAAGTAAATTTTTCTCAAAAAGTACCTTTTTCTCAAAAAGTACCTTTTTCTCAAAAAGTAAATTATTCTCCAAAAATACCTTTTTTACAAAAAGGAACTTTTTCACAATAAGTCCCTTGTTTACAAAAAGTCACATTTTCACAATGAGTAACTTTTTTCTTGCACACAAATCAATTTTATCACAAAATGTCAATTGCTTCACAAAATGGGACTTCGTTCCCATAGAACGATATGATAAAATTGGTAGGAGTTGACGCGAATTTTAAAATTTCGTACAGAAGTTACATTTACTTTAATTAAAAAAAATCGAGTTTTAAAAGAAATTGGACCAAGGACATGTTCCAAAAAGTAAAAACACAGACAGACAGACATCGTTGAATCTACGGCGCTACTCGCGAGGATCCATAGAATATATTTTGGGATCTTACATGAATATTGAAAAAATTCAAATGTAATGACAAACTTATATAAAAAACGAACTTACATATATCCTTTTCACCTGTGGTAAAGGATCTGAGGCTAAAAAGGTCCTGAATAACAATCTTAATTATTCCTGGTTGGATATATTATTTATGAGGTGATAATTATTATTAAAAACGTCTATTACGTCTTATAGTGGTCCGGACGAAACGCAAATACGTTTCGTGGTGTGTGGACTATACATAAGGGTGGATTTGGGGCACAGCTTCAGAATACCAGCCTAGGATCCAAACACCTTGGTATATTCCCCGAGAGAACGCCGATTGCGTTTCTAGGTTTATGGAGTGCATAGGGTGGCTTCGGGATTAAGCGCTGTAATATCAACCAGGCATCCAAACAGCTTGGTAATATTGTAAAGGCTGGAAAGAGAACCAGAAAAAGGCACAAATATTTTAACGAAACAAAAGCACTTCCAACTTTTAAAAACACTTTCCTGTTTTTATAAAAATATTATTAAATTTCCATTTATTTTTATTAACAAAATATTAAATTTGCACAATAATTAATTAAACTACCAAAGAGATTTGAATTTACTAATTTAATTGAAAAATCCGAGTAAAAACCCGTCCAATATGGTTTTCTAACAACGATTCGACTCAAACATTTTTAAGTTACAAAAAAAAAAAAAAAAAAAAAAATACATTCGTCTTAGGGCATATCGTCATTCAAAATAGAAACCAGGGATGGCAAATCCGCTACCTTCGGTTCAGACGTGAACATTATTATTTTAGTTTTTATTGTAACTCTGGTGTACAAATTTGGAAAAAATTGACTGCAAAAACGAAGCTCTTTTTAACTAATCTGGGTGCGCTTCATTCGAATCTGGCATCAAAATCACTTCTGGCTTATTTTTTATTGTATGCTGGCAATCTACTGACATTACAATTTCACAGTTATTAATTTTACAGAAGCCCACATTCATTCTAAATCTTTATAATAGTAGTGTTTAAACATGTCAGGGAGATCGTGTGTTAGTGATTCAAGCTATTTTTGCTTTGTGTGTGGAGAAATTTGGTTGGAAAACAGGATATGCAAATTCAGAATCATTATAATATGCATAATTACATTTTTTTTGGATTTGCAGTCAGAAACTTGGACAAACCGGGGACACCGGCAATGTTTTGCATATTCTTCATTCGTATTCAGATTTTTTTTCCAAAAAAAAACCTAGTCAGTGGGCGCGAACAAGGGGAGCGTGGTATCTAATATTTAATGAAAATTTAAAGAATTTATCAAGGATTTTAAGACAAAAGCATGCAGGGAGACTATCGCTGGACCCTAATATGTGAAACCGAACCAACAAAATACCAAAGACGTTTAAATAACGCCATTCATTTTTGAAAATTCATTGATTTTTAAAAAAACTTGTGATTTTATATGTAAGAAACGAACAAAAACAATTACAGATTCGAATTCAGTCCACCATTTATTATTATATTTTATAATATTTCCCAATCTTATTATTCAATGTAATGTTCATATGCCGTTTTGTCAATTACCGGATTTTACACTTTCTAATCGACAACTACCATACCCGGGTATCCACAGTTTTCTTTATAATTTAATAAAAATTTAATTGCAATGGTTATTTACACAGCTTAAATAGCTTTTTTTGAAAATAAAATCATAGATGTGAATAAAGTTAAACAATATATTCCCGCTAAACACGATTACTTCTATAAGGAACTGAATGAATGGCCTATGATGGAAGCAGTAGGGCTTGATTCTTATGAATAGATTAATATTAAAAATAATTCCATGTAGTCAATAACATAATATGTTATGATTTTTAAAATTATCACAATACCATTTCGCTAACAAACGAATCTTGTACTTACATGACGCGTTTTTTTGAATTTTAATGCTATTAAGTGCAGAAAGGGGTTTATTTCATGTACAATTTTCGAATATTACTAAGAAACTAATGTACAAAGTGTCATATTAGACAATTTCAAATAAAAATCTGTTGACAATCTACCAGATCAGGACATAAAACTTACATTTTTATTATCATAAATAACTTACTACACTGTTTTAATTTTTATCTTAAAATTCATGTTTTGTAAAAATTCCTTCTCCGCACTTAGCTATTTAATAAGAGGTGTATGCCACATATTCGATAGCTAGTCGACGTCGACACAACCTTCTTATAAAATACCAAATTAACGGCGGAGTAATGTAGTCTTCGACTTGATGTGACAAGTAATACAAACAAAAATAAATGTCTACATCGACAACAACTTTCATAATAGGGGAGATTATATCAGTGGCATTTGACAAAGCATCTTAAGTCGAGATAACATAGCAAAAATGTTTAAAAAAAACTGGTGAAAAATCATTTTTATTAAATAATAAAACCCAGTGGTAAATATTAAAAGGACCGCAAGTGGCAGGCCTTTTTGAAAGTCACAATACTCCTTTCTAAAAGTTTCGCTTTGTATGATATCCGGCCTTCAAAAGTATGCATTTCTTTTTGAAAGGCCTTCCAAAATATTCGGATCACATTCGCTAACTCCTTTTTTAAGAAGGGAGAAAGGAAGTTGCTTATTTTTATTTATTTTTTATTTTAAGTGACCTTCCTTACTCCCTTCTTTGGGAAGGGGTCGAAGTTGTTATTAAAGGGAGTGGGGAAGGGCTTTCACCCAACGACAACCTGAGTATGGAATGCGACGTGGAGGGCTTGTCTCTGCTAAATAAGGCCTTACATTAGACGTCTTTACTCATTCCAGTTACCGCTGGGAATAAACCAAATTAAAGAAAAATTTCGTTTATAATACAAAATTTTAAAAACGTTAACGTTTTTAATGAAAATTCGTATGATTAACAATATTTTTTCAACTTTTTAAATTTGACTTTTTTTTATTTTCATTATTTATTTCTTTCAGATGTTACAGTGTCTGCAAGCCAAATTTTAAGAAAAAACTATAGGCTATAGTTCTTTCCAGATGTTACACTATTTGCCTGCCAAATTTCAAGAAAATTAATTGATTAGCTAAGAAGATATAGGGAGGCGGAGCTTTTAACCCTCTTGCCCTATTTAATGCCCTGTCCTCTTTCCGATGTTACAGTGTATGCATGCCAAATTTAAGAAAACCGGTTGATTAGTTAAGAAGAAAGAGGGAGGGGTAAAAGCTCCCCCTCGCCCTAAATAATAAAAACTATAGGCTATAGTTCTTTCCAACTCTAACACAATTTGTCTGCGAAATTTAAAGAAATCGGTTGGTTAACTACGAAGATATAGGGAGGGGGAGCTTTAAGCCCTCTTACCCTATTTCGTACCCTATTCCCTATTCTCTTTCAGATGTTAGATTGTCTGCATGCCAAATTTTAAGAAAACCGGTTGATTAGTTTGGAAGATTGGAGAGTGGGAGCTTTTACCCCTATTGCAATATTTTGCGCCCTCTAGCGATATAAAATATACTCTACGACCTATTCTCATACCTAACAAATACACATACAAAATTTCATAAAAATCGGTCAATCCGTTTGGAGGAGATCAAAATGGAGGGTATTTTGTTAATATTTGTATGGGAATATATCGACGGCTTATATTCAATACCCGCCATCCGCCAAAATAAAATTTTTCAGGAGAGAGAAAAAAACTGTTTCTTTCGAAAATTCTTAAGGTATGAATTAATCTTTCTTCTATAATATTTTTTAAACATGACTACTAAGTCACCCTTATAAAAAAGTAGAACTTTTAACTCTATTCGTAGTGATATGGTTGATGTCGGGTATTGCAACTGAAATCTTCAAATATTTTTATGGCACACTAATAAAAATATCTTTTTTTGCTCTAATATGTAATTTTATTAAATTAAGCATTTGTTTAACGTTCTTCTAACATAAAAAATTCAATAACAAAACAATAACAAAAAAATAAACATAATTAAAAAAGGTAATTCAAATTGGACATTGTCACATTGCTCCTTATTACTTTGACTCCATCTGAACTAAGTTATCATAAAAGTAATGATATTCTAGTGGTATAACCGGCTTCAAATCTTGAAGATGGGGTGCGTTCGTAAATGCATCACTGCGCTGCATCAGTGATTTCAAATCGTTATATATTTAACAGTGAAGTAAATGTGGACCAAAAAATTGTGAAATACTCCACAAAAATAATAAACATACAATAAAAAAAAATTATAATTTTTTTTTTCGGCTTTAAAAAAAGTTTGCTTTTCTGATGCAGCGCAGTGATGCATTTACGAACGCACCCATGTTTTCATTTACTAGGCTGGATTGGTAACTGAGCAGTATGCAAATGCATATAATTTAACTGTTAATTTAATTGTTCTGCAACCCGATAATGATGTTAAAAAATTATTAAAAGAATATGCTTGAATTACGTATTCATGTTTTTTCTATGGGAGGTGGGCGTGATCAGGTGTATATTTTCAGGAGCCCATTTTACAATTATAATATTTATTTTTTGTGAAAATTGAGTTGATGTATTAGAAATCAAGGCAGAAATCAAATTTCACAGAAATGATTATGAGTGTTTCAAAATGCTATGAGCCAAAAAACAATGCCATATGTAGGTCAAAATTTAATTTTCACTTTGTATGGGAGGTGGGCGTAAAAGTGGGCGGATATGTTTTAAATATCACACAAATGATTACGAGTGCTTAAAAATGCTATGTGCCAAAAAACAATGCCGTAGGTTAAAATTTAATTTTCACTTTGTATGGGAGGTGGGCGTAAAAGTGGGTGATTCATTTTTATTTTTCCATTTTTTTCTTGATTCAAACAAATGCTTAAGAGCCAAGTTTCATTATCCTTCAACAACTTCTTCTATTTTTTGCCGCTCGTTCTATGAACTTCAACCAATGTGTGGCGTATGGCGGGTATTGCATTAAAAAAAATCGTGCGGTTGATAGCGGTATCACAAATATTTAAAAAAAGAACTTATATCAATTTTTTTTTTCTGAAATTTTTGTCAGAGATAAAGCTGGCATCAGTGAACAATTTGCCATCAAAAAGTCATTTTCCAATAATTGGTGTATGGCGGGTATTGAATATAACCCTCGATATACATGTTTCGGAATGAATGCAGTGTTCACTAAAATGGCTATAGCTCATGAACCAATACACATTTGAAGGCTGTTGATACATAAAAACCTTGGTATTGATGTCACCTTCCACGTGAACTTTGCAGAAACAAAATCGGTGCACTCATTACAGAGAACATCAATTACTAACACAATGCAACTTTTTTTTGCATATACACGTAGAGAAAAAACATGTTTAAATATGGTCACCTCCAACCAAACTATTTTTAAAAAAAAGTTTTAAACATATTATGTTCAATGTAACGATATAATTGTCGGCGACAACCATTTTATGATTAAATTAGTCCTCCATCAAGAACCCACCACCATATTATGGTTTCCTCTAAAAATATTATGGTTAAATATGACAATAATTTGTTTTTAAATTTACAATAGTATTTTCCTCTTTTTCAATAGCAACATACTTTAGTTGAAAACCAACCATGCTATTGTAAGTGTGTAAAAAATTTTAGTTATTATTGATAATAACATGTTTGGAGGCAACACTAATATGGTTGGATCTTCTTGATGGAGGCCTAATTTAAGCATAATATGGTTACCGCTGACAATAATATGGTTATATTAAACATAATATGTTTAACATTTTCTTTAAAAATAGTTTGGTTGGAGGTGACCATATACAAACATGTTTTTTCTCTGGGTGTATAGAAGAGATATGAACTAACAATAATTAATCAAATCTTATCCCAATACTTTATTTTATGTCCTGCCAGTATAGGCAAGTATAGGTGCTTATCGCTCATCTAAATGGGTAAGTGATACAGAGTCTCCTTTTCTTAAGCGAGTGTGGCCGCTATCATTTAAAATATTTCGAGCTAGTGGGTTCGGATGCATTTCGAGATTTATCAAGTTTTTTTCTGCATATTTCGAAATCATAGTTTCAACTAATGGCACATTGAGATCCTTTTGAATATTCAAGTTTTTAACATACCAGGGATCAGCTGTGATTATTCGATGAAGTTTATTTCAGCGGCTTTGAATAACTGAATACCTTAGCACCATATTGGCTTTAAGATAGAGTTGTAAAGCTGAAGTTTGCAATCGAGACTAGAGGCAGAATTTCTTCTTCAATTTTCAGAAATGACTTTATACAAAACTATTACAAAAAAGCTTTATAAAATACATTACTGAAATTTAGCTCATAGAATAAATTCGAAAAATGAAAAATGTTGAATATAATATAAAGTAACCTTCGGAAGGAAATAATTCTCAGTTTCTATTTCTTCTTTTAGTTTCATTTGAATTCATTTTGCTTCTGTACGCCATTTCCACGTTAAAGGCCAACCTAGTGTGTACCGAGGTAATTTACAATCGAGTGATAAGGTATTATTTGATTATTGATTTTAATAGGGGGCATGATTTTTGACCCAATGTGAATGCTATGTGTACGCAGTTTTGTTCATTGACCTTTATGCTCCATTATCTTAACCACAGCTCTAGTTGAAATATATGATCCTGTAAGTATTAAGATGCTTTTCGACTGTTTTCCTGCACGCTTAGAAAAGCTGTATCATCAGAAAATTTTGAAGTTTGGGTGTTGTTGGCATATCCGAGGTATCCTGAGGGACTCCAGCGTGAATTTGCTGAGGAAAATTTACAAAATGAAACAGATTTTCAAAAACAGAAATAGAAAAATATTTACATATTATTTTTATTTAATCCATCAAAGTTTGGTATATTTAAACAGTTTATTGAAATAAGTGAGTGCATTATTCGGAGCAGTAACAAACAAAAAAACAATACAAAAATGATAACTTTTTTTCTATTTTATTAACAATATTGTAAAGAAAAGGGCATAATAAACCAATCAAATGGCTTTGCAAACTTGTCAAAATTTAAATTTGTACAAACGTTTTGTGTTGAAGCAATGTTTGTGGAAATATTAAAAATTGTTAATACATACTTGGATATTTGTTAAACTTGTTGTAGAGTCTTTTGCCAAATGTCGTACCGTACTGGAGGAAAAAAAACCCAAAAGCACGGCCGCAGGCCGCCACGCAGAAAAACGTAAGTATGCGAAGCCAGATTTCAATACCTTACTTTAGTGTCTCCGGAACTGAAATGAGAGATAAAGCCATTTTATAATATTGCTAATGTGAGCTAAGGCCATGATGGCTTTATATCCCATTCAAATTAAAAAAAAGGCTTTATCTCCTTATTGAATGAGAGATAAAGCCATCATGACCTTATCTCACATGGTATTAAAGCACCTCCCTGCCACAACACAGCTTGTTTGAATTACTTTTTACTTGAAATTCTTTGCCTGTATTTTATATTTCTTCCCTGTTTTAAGCAAAATGCAACAAAAGTGCCGCATCGCTATCGGCGCGCCGCACATTGGTTCAAGTTCATAGAACGAGCGGCAAAAAATAGAAGCAGTTGTCGAAGGATAATAAAACTTGGCACATAGTAATTTTTTGTTTGAATCAAGAAAAAATTGAAAAATCAAAATGATCCGCCCACTTTTACGCCCACCTCGCATACAAAGTGAAAATTGAATTTTGACCTACGGCATTGTTTTTGGCACATAGCATTTTTAAGCACTCATAATCATTTGTGTGAAATTTAAAAAAATATCCGCCCACTTTTACGCCCACTTCCCATACAACTTGTATGGAAAATGTGGCATAACTACCTTGATTTTTAACGCATCAACTCAATTTTCAAAAAAAATAAATATTATAATTGTAGAATGGGCTCCTGAAAATATGTAGCTGATCAGCTCACTTTTACGCCCACCTCAAAAAAAAAAATTAATACGTATTTTAAGCATAGTCTTTTAATATTTAGTGTTGTGTTAATTTTGTTGAACTATTTCTGGTTTTTAATCCAAATTTTTAATCAGGCTTAAGTTCATCAAATTTAATTTTCATTAAATTATTTTTATGAAGAAAGGAATTTTTTAATAATAGAAAAGATTATGGATTACGTCTTCATTAGTAGCTATTCGTCCAATTCTTCGCGAATGATGTTATCTATAGGCTCTATAGTCTTTATTCCTCGCTTCCTCGGACAGCATACCTAATTATATGGTACTTTTTCCAATTTTTTTAATGCCAATCTCATCTATGACAATTTTTATTTACGAAAATATACAACAAAGTTAAATGATAAGTTTTCTGTGATTGTACCAAAAGACTGAATATACAGTAAATTTGCATGCCATTTACAACAAGCGAACATATGTATATGAACTTTGAGTGGGTTTGTCCAAACAAATAATAAATATATCAGGCTAATATTACGGAATCATAATATTCAGTTATCTGACAACAAAATACAAAAAAATTATCCAAATCGGCGAACATGAAAACATTTAATTAATGCCACTCTTCAACCATTGTGCGCCGCGGTATCTACATTCATTGAAAACAAATCAAAAACGAAAAATTAGTCTTGCACTGAGTATAATTGTGTTGTTTACTGGCAAACACAAAACGGAAACCACGAGTGCCATTGCCAAGCATTTTGTGTGGTTTATTATGCCCTTAATTTTAAAACCAAATTTCTAAGTACAGTAGAATCCCGATATTTCGTAATCGCAATGGACCGGCCATTTCTTACGAATTATAGGGGTTTTCGATTTAGCGGGGTTTCGATTTAACGGGGTTAAAATAAAATAAATTCGAATTAACGGGGTTTTTAAATTTATTTACTTAAACATAAAAAAACAATTGTTAAAAATAAAATATATAAAAATTATTCATGTAACAAACTGATCTTAAGAAAATAAACCCACACACAAGCAAAAGCAAAAACCCACGCAAAAAAAAGTAGCGTAAGTAAAAAATCATTCTTTCCATGTTTTTGTTGTTTTTAGTACGAGTTATAAGTGGTAGTTAGCAAACAATTACGATTTATAAGAGGTAAAGAAGATTTTATTTGAAAAAAAAAAAATTACGAATTAGCGAGGGGACCAAAATGTATGGAAATTTTACGAATTAATGAGATTTTTTTAAGGGACCGACAGTTTATTACGAATTATCGGGAATTGCGATTTATCGGGGTACGAATTATCGGGATTTGACTGTATTTCTTTATTAAATAGAGTTTTGACAGCTATTTATCTAAAGCACCTCAAAAATCCGATTTTTTACGTAGAATTTTTCATTATAAATTAATTGAATTTAGCGCACTCTTTCGACAATAAAGATAAACAAAAAAATCGTTCTGTTTTATATTTGGCTGTTAACTTTCGAAAAATATATATTTTTAACAAAATCCGTTATAAGTAATTTTTTGATTTTTGGGTATGAGACAAAGCACTGTGGGACCTTTGCTACAGAAAGTTATATTTTCAGAAAAAACTTTTTCACAAAAAAACATCTTGACTGCACTACAAAGTTATTAATGTGCCGTTAAAATAGTCTCTAAATACTAACAGGGAGTCTTCAGTTTGTATATTCCTGGTTATTAAATAATAAGAATTTAAAAAAATACTAGATTTTAAAATATTCGCTGCATCAAATTGTCTGCATGTACGATTTTTAATCTCGAAAAAGGTCCTCAACTTATTCTATCTAATAACAAATATAATTAAATAGAATTTTATCCAATGATAAAGCCGATTCTCTATAGAGAATTAAGATACTCTCTTTCTATATTTTTAAATCATTGGTCCCTAGTTGAACATACGTTGCCCTAGTAATGACACCTTACCCAAAGTATTAAATACCTTATAACAGTTAGTGTTGCGCCATAATTGATTTTAAGAACCTTAAATTATCTTTAATTTGGCCACCTACTGTTTTATAAAATACGTCATGTCTAGAGTGTTTATTTAGTGGCAGTGGTTGTAGTTTCGGTGTGATGTTGTGCTGATGATGTTTCGCGGTTCATTTAAAAACAAGCGTTTAAATAAAACTTCAAAAGACTTAGCTAATGGTTAAAGTTACTGTACATTTCTTCAAGTATAGATGATAGGTCGATTGGAGGTCCGTCCTTTTAGGCAACCTCTAAACTATAGCTACTTGTAAAAGTATCTAAATATATAAAAATGTACATATATTGCATAATCTTTAGTTAAACAGCTTAAAGAAACAAAAAATCCTCCGCAGCAATAAGAAAATACATCGGAAAATATGTTGCTCAATCATTAGCTCCTGTAAACAAAAACAACACAACGTCAGTCGGTTTTAAAGTTTGCGTACCTTTTAAAACCTTTTGTTACTGGGTGATCATCATCAGCAATCTTTGGCTGTATTGCTGCTGTTGTTGCTGGTTGCACCAACTCTTTTATACGTATTTTTTCCTTCGTGTCAGCATTACACTAACATTGACGTTGCCAGAGCTGTTGTTGTACGAGTATGCTATAACGTTCTACATTCCAACATAATTGATTTTAAGCTAAGGTCGCTAATAAATCGTAACTTTATCGCGTTTTTATGTTAAAGTTTTTCCTACTTTTTTTGTGCTCTTGCTACAGGTAGCCATTGTTGATGTTTTGTTGGCGTTGCTTTTTGTTATTTTTTATGAGGATCCTAGTTGTCTATTTACGAGTTTTTTTTTTGTTTTTTTGGGAGCAAATAATTTATCGTAAAGTGTAAATATCTATAATGTGTTGTTGATATTTAAGAGCCTTCTTAGGTAATATTTTTTAAAGAGTCAAATTGCTTGACTATAAATAATGATGGTGTTAAAGAAAATCAAAAAAATTCTTTAATGTGTATTAAATCTTTTTTATTTTGCTTTTTTTATTGCAGGGTTAGAAGAGCAAGTTTATAAGATTAAACTTTACTAGAACTAATATATCGAGCCCTATTTGCGTTATATCGTAGGCGACAAAAGGCAAATTTTATAGAAGAGCGTTTACATTTTTTTTCTTAAGCAGTGTAACACTTTATTTGGATGTATGTACTTACATTTGGGGGATTCACAAGGTGTCATAAAGTCATATGTCTTAAAATAATAACATGAAAAAATACGACTGTTGTGAACAACCCCTCATAATTTAGTATGCTATTTTGAATTTAAATCAGCTGATTTAAAACAAATATAAAAAATAAATAATTACCTAACATCAAAATATTTTTTAATTCTTTTCCATGAATTAATAAATTCAATTAGATTTTACCTGACTATTTTCCATTTTGTAGATGCAAATCAGAAATAAATTTTATTTCGTTTGTTTACCAAACAACAGAGTCATAAGCCGATCTTATTTGATGCCGCAAGTGATATGTTGCAAAAATTGCTAGCCGCAGGTCAAATTTTGATGTAAGACGGATAAAATTATACCATCAACGGCGACGGCTACAAGAGCTAACGCGGTACGGCTCAGCCGCTCAGCTCTGGTCTCTTCTGATTAATTACGACAGCACAATAAACATAGCAAGCAACGTTCTATTAATTTAAGACACTTTTTGTTTACAAAGCAACAACAATATTTTTAAACCATTGTAAAATGTTAGAACATTATGACAATATAACATGATAGCACACCTTGTGAATACCCCAATTATATATTACAAATCTGTGGCATTTTGACAAAACATCTTAAGTCGAGGTATTATTTTTATCAAATAATAAAATAAAACGAAATTAAAGAAAAATTTCGTTGAAAAAGTTTAAAAACGTAAGCAAAAATATTTTTTAAATGAAAATTCTTATGATTAAAAACATTTTTTTCAAATTTTTAAATTTGACTTAAGATGTTTTGTCAAAATGCCACGGATATGTATTCTATTTTACATTTATATGGTATTAAAATAAATACGGCGCTTACGATCATTTTCACGAACCGAGTTTCTCCCAACTATAAAAATAATCTTATTTTTTGGTTGCAGTATGTTTACTACTGGTGATTTACCAAGGTTACAATTATTTCAAGTAATAAAAGATATTTTGAAGGATGATATTGTTGGTTGAACGGGTTCAACTACGCGACGAAGTTTTTGATACGCTTCTATGGCGGCGATGGTTACCAATAGATAATGATTCTATTTTAGAAATGACATCAGCAATTTTCTTCTCTATTCTTTAATGCTTGTGTCATCAGATTAGTTATGATTTTTATCAGCAATAAGAGACAGCTTATCGACTGTATCATTACTAACCGATAAAACAGCTTTAGTTGTATTTGGAAGACGTTGGATCCACAATGTTTTGATTAAAACTTCGGATACTCTTCCGGATGCCAATGCACGCATTTCTCTTAAAAGAGTGGATGGTTTTTTGTCACCAACGGTTACGTTTTCCAGAAGCTGGCGAAGTCTCCTTTCCTCAGATTCAATAAACTCGTTTAATAATGCCAATTTAAGGGTTTCATATTTGTTTTTAGCTGGCGGTTCTTCAACGATATGACTAACATTGTTCAAAATGCTGCTTTCATTAGAACCAACCAATGTATGGTATTTCGTCGCATCTGAAGTTATAGCAGAAGTTACAAATTGTGACTCCAATTGACGAAACCGTAGTTTCAGGTTTGACGCCAAAATAGAGGAACGCTTATAGCAAATCGCAAGATTTCGGATGAAATTGAAGAAGCGGCAGATCCAAATTCCTCTGAAGGTGACATCGTTAATAATTTTTAAAAATACTCGGGGTCACCAATGTTGGTTTTTATATTACAAAAGTTACAAAAGTTAACAAACTAAAAAATGAACTGTTCATTATTTAAAAATTCATTTTCAATGTAAAAATATAAACAAGTGTTTATTCACCACATTATCAACATGATTTATGAAAGGATTGAAAAATTTTTGTCTGAAAACCAAAATGCGACTTATTATATCAGAAAACGAGAAACGGCAAACATCAGATTTGGTGTATAAGATAAAAACAAGACGGAAAAATTTATAAGAAAAATGTATGATTGGTTGAGTAAGACTGCTGAGTTAAAAAAAGATGATAAAAAAATCAAAAATATTACTACAAAACAAGGGTGACGCCATCTTGTATTTTCCGTTTCGAATTTTTTAATTCTGACAGAAAATTCATAATCAGCGACCCAAAACCTCTCAAAAACGATATGTAACTTGATTATGATAAATAATACATGATATTATACCCCAGGGGGTGGTCGATTAGGGGTGAAGGGGGTGAAGGGGGTGAAGGTGGTGAATTTCCGCACATTTTACATACAAATTGTAATCAGCGACCCCAAATTTTCGAATTTTGGCCATTTTTTATGATACGCCTTTTCTAAATTAAATTTTTTTTAAGAAAACCCAATATAAAAGGAGAATTTTTATATTTATTTCAAAAAATTTCTTCTAACTTTTTTCCTTGCATCCGACTGAAGACCGGCTGTGCAGATAAGTTTTAATTAGCAAAGCCGGTATTTGTTATACCATAGAGGAGAAAATCCTTGCGCCCGGTCGATGGTCGGCTATGCAGAGACACTTTAGTTAGCGAAGCCGGTAATTGTTATACCACACACACATACACGCAGTGTCCATGGACACTATGACACTTCTTGGAGCGTCATAACGTCCATGGACACTGTATCACTGGCCGTTTTGATATGCCACCGGTGGTTCGCTCTGATCCTACTAAACTGACAAACTGCTGACAAAGCTTTTGTCACCAAGCTTGTTCATGTCTTTTGAATTTTTCGAAAGTGAATGTGTTTTCAACAGCTGGACAGACAGACGGACATGGGTAAATCGACTTAGAACTTCTCAAGTAGCCATAATAAAAAAGTTTCACACAGAATGACAAACTCAGTGTAAAAATAATAATAAATACGTAATATTGTTCTGTGCAATTTGACATTTCTTTGTTGCAGTGTTTGAGAAACTAAACCACGGAGAGGTACACCATTGAGCAGCGCGTTAAGGGTGTTAAAGCCTTTTACGATAATGGGCGTTAAAATCAAAATGTATTTCATGCACTTCATGATTTTTTGGTGAGCATAATCGAGCAAATTTGTCCACAATCGGGAGAACCAAATTGCAGCAAACCGAGTCTGTAGGAAATGTGAAAAGACCTTTGCATGCTCGACCTGTTCGTTCTGCGGCCGGCGGCATCATCGACCCATACTTCTTTGAAAATGAGGTCGGCCAAGCAGTTACCATGAATGGTGTATGCTATCGCGAGATGATAGCGCACTTCCTGTGGCCAGAAATTATGGATATGGACCAGGACGATATGTGGTTCCTACAGGATGGTGCTACTTGCCGCACAGCCAACGAAACATTGGATCTTTTGCGCAAGAAATTCAAAGGCTGTGTTATCTCATGTCGTGGCGATGCTAATTTGCTGTTGCGATCATGTAATTTGACTTGGACAATTGGACTTCTTTCTTTGAAGATACTTAAAAGAAAAAGTGTAGTGTAGTTCAGCATATTAACGACATTGAACCTCAATTATGACTCAGAGTCATTGATAATATGGACCATAGGCTATTGGTATGACACCGAAGAACAATTGACACAAATTCCTGTAGCGTCTTAATACAGCTGAACTCTTTGCACTTGGTAAATTTTTCTATTACATTTAATATTTGCACTGTTTACCAAAACTTGACAAATGCATTAAAATGTAGTGTCATAAGGCCTTCAATAACGTATTATTTTTTTAACGCGAATTCTTAATAACACACTTTAGCCGGAAGTCATTGGTAATTACAATATTGAAAACCCATTATCATCCGAAACTTCTGAAATATAAGAACTATTTTAATCCGTTTTAAATTTAATAATTAATAAATATAGAACATAAAATAATATTTTTTTTTAATATGAACGGGGAACTACAGACATATACATTAGGGTGTCCCAAAATTTTTTTTGTCAGAGGCTCAAGCATAATTTGAAAGCTTATAGGTTCCAGTATTTTTGAATTTTTTTTTAGATTTTTAGGAAGAGGTTTAGAGGTCGCACAAATCAAGTCTTTGTTAAAAATCTGGTTTTTCGGCCCTTTTTCAAACTTGAATCATAACTGTGTCAATAACCACGTTCATTTAATTTTTTGACCGAATATTTCTAAAGAAAATTTCCCAAACTTTATTTCCATATGCAAAAACATTAAGTTCCGGCAATATTTTTGTCCATTATGATTCCACATATTAAGTTCTTTTGTAATTTTTTAACAAATTCTGTAAAAACCGGCTTATTACTTTTCAAATTTATCGTTATAATTATTGTATATTTCCATTAATTTTTATAGTTACGTTTTAAATGTCATTAACTTCTGACATTTATTGATCTAAATCGTTACACGCTGTCATTTTCACTTTCTATTTTATGTGTGCTCCAGGAGCTATCAATCGGGCTCGCTGGATAATGAAAATTATCTTTTCTTTGAAAATATGCATTTTCCGAAACCAGTTGCATTCTTATATAGACAAATCCACAGTTGATGCCTTGCTTGAATTTAGTTAATTTATTTTAAGAATAAATATCAAATATTGGTACCTCTGCCAGTGCCCTCGATACGCTCCTCAATGATCTGATCCTATTAAAGGAATTGGATAGTTATAAAATTATTAATAAAGCAGTTGCAAAAGCCTGTCTTTAACTTTTGTAGGTCATCATTGGTACTTTACTCCGAAATTGGCTGCCCCAGCGTTTTTTGATGAACGTATCCACACAAAAACTTAGCACTTAATGACAAAAAAAACTTGCAGATACTCCATGCAGCGATTATGAAGTAGCAAATGTAACTTTAACAGAAGAAAACTTTAGAAATAAAGAAATTCAACAATTCATTTCAAAAGCCAGTCTAACTTTTTTTGAAGCTTGCAATATTTCAATCGACTTTTAAAAAATAGATGCACAGAATTGGAAAGCCAACAAGTCATTTCAAAGAAATTCAGGCAAAGAAAAAAGTTCAACAATTACAAGTAGTAAATGATGTGGCAGAACGAGGTGTGGCTTTGGCTAATACTTATATTAATGTCACAACTTCTGAAACTGATTACCAGAATTTATTGCAAGGTATATAACTACATCGCAAGAACCGCAATAAATGATTTTTCACAGAGCAAAAGAAAAGTTTTTTTTATTTTTGTTGATTGGGTAAGATTGGTGAACTGGCAAACAGCTTATAATAAGAAATACTGGATATAAAGAAAAAAACGGGTATAACTCAGGAACGGTAAGAACAAATTTAAAAATTATTTATTCATATTAATAAGAATTAATTTGTCTTTCAAACTGCATCATTAGTTTTTTTCGTTTTTATTTAAACTTAAAAAGTTGTAAAGCGTTATTACAAATTTTTTTTAACAAATAGAAACTGGGAATTATTTCCTTCCGAAGGTATCTAAATGAGTAAACTCATCACCAAAACTTATAATATTTTCACACAGGAATAAAGCTTGGATACTTTTCTTTAAAACTGTTTCCTCAGCAGTGAAAAAACTCGTGGTATTAACCAAGTTATGAGTAAAGTTAAAAAAAGCCGAAAACTCCGTTTTTTTATGAAAGCTCCATTTGCGCGACCTCTAAACCTATTCCGAAAATTCTTAAAAAAAACCAAAAATACTTTACCCTATAAGCTTTTAAATTTTAATTGAGCACCAGTGAAAATCAGAAAGAAAAAAATTTTTGGGACACCCTTATATACATGTGTATGTTTGCAAATATCCACAAATTTGTTTAAAGTACAAATAAAATTAGTTAAATATTGATGTTCAACTGCTGGCTGGCAGGCACCGCAATGGTGCAGAGGGTAGAACTGCCAAGAATTCGGATGATGAGAATGTGGACATTCTCGAAACGTAAGTTCAACCTGAGTTCGATCCCTAGTTCAGCCAAGAATAAAAATTATCATTTAATTTTAATTAATTTCATGTTGTAAAATTCCTTCCTTCAGTAAAATTATTTAATGCAAATTAAATTTGATGAACTCAAGCCTAACTAAATCTCCAAATTACAAATAAAATATTAATAATAATATTTTTTTTTTTTTGATTTATCGCGATTTTTCAAAAAGATTTTGCACTAATCCGTAACATTATTTTACGCGAATTTATTTTATTCGTACTTTGATCGGTCCCAAAAGACCGCGTAAATTGAAGATTGCTAAAACATAGATTTTCAAGAAATCACTATGTTTCTTCTTAAAAAAAATGTTCAGTAGTCTTCTACAGGTCACTTACAGAAATATTTTCTTAACTTTTTTTGCTTTTAGCAGTTCTCTTAACAAGGATTTTAATTGCATACGTATATCAGTATTCTGACTCATAATTCTCTTTCCATTTAGTCATATGTTTTGTTTCACATTTCACATGTCTAAAAATCACTCTCAAACCAATCACATCAATTCTGTCAGACTAAAGAAACCAAACAAACGAAAAAAAAAAAAAAAAACAAATCGAAATCAAACATTTCGCTGACATTTGAAACAATAACTTTGGAAGAAATAAACTACTGGCAACAAAGCACTACCTAACAAATATTTTTAAGTTAACAAACAGAAAATCAAACCCAGCTAGAAGGATTTAATGGAACACTTGTGCTTTTTAACAAACCTAATGTCAATAGAAAACCTAATCAGAAACACACCAACACCGATGGTCAATATGTATGCGCTAGGAAATAAATATGGCTCAAAGAAATGTTTCCACACACAAATATGGCAAATATAACCCAGACAGAACAGCAACTGGCTGAAGTGAGCAGGGACGGAACGCAAAAGTAAGTAAGTGAGTGAATGAAGTATGAATGAATAGGTTTGTTAGTGATACGTGTGAAATGTTTAAGTACTTATGCGAAAGGTACTTTATGGCGTGCCATAATAATGTAGCACACATGTTTTCTTACTCTGACACTGGTAAAAATAATCGAAAAAAAATTACAAAAAAAACTTAAAACTTTCAAATCTAAAATAAATGTATTTATATCGAAAAGAGTGCACTAAACTTTTCAAACTGCACTTTACAAAAATTTCAACAACAGATAGAATACAAACTGATTTTTGTTTATTTGTTCTCTTTTTCTTTTGCCATTTCTTATGTAGCACATAAACCAATAAGAGTCTCGACCAACAACCAACATGCATGTAACCAAACATATCCAAAGGGAATAACTTATGTACGCTTGGGGTACAATAAATTCTTTTTTGGCCAAAAATAGAAAAAAAAACCTTTAAACACCAGCAACAACAAATAACAAAAAAATGTCAATTAGGCGAGATTTTGTTATGCTACAAAAAAATGCTCTGAAACAAAGACACAAACAACAAATGACGAACAAAAAGAAAAAAAAAAACGAATCGTAAGAAACAATTTACAAGATACAAACAAATAAATACGTTGAATTGTTGGGTAGACAGAGTGGGAGCATTTTAAATTTTCTTAAAAATGTACATGTAATTGGGGGTCCCAGAATAAGTTCTTAATTCCCTTAAAATAAGGATATTTTGATTATTTTTAAGAATCAGGGCGGGATTTTAGATGACATCAGTGGTAAATTTTGCAAAAAAAAAAACACTCTGGATTTTTATGTTTCGTTTTTATTTTAATTTTGAAACGAAGGCTGATCTTTTGAGTTCTAGAAGTCCTTATGCAGTTCGAAATAATGCAAACGTTGCTCAGGTGTAAGCTAGAACTAAGGTAAACTCTGAAACTTCCACCAGGTAACGTTCTTAGCAGTTGCTGATATGAGGCCTCTTTTGAAAAGAATTTTACATAATTTACACATATTTCCATATAAAATAAATTTGGTTCACGAGTCAAGACCAATTTATGCACACGCACACCTGTTTTTCAAAAACTGAACCTAAAAAACAACAAGTTTATAAGAGAACTATTAACTCCAAAACAGTCCTTTAAACAAACAAAATTGCCAAAAAATTTCTATCTTAATTTTACAACATCAAATCACCCACTTTAATCCACACTACGATGTGGAATTACTTCAGAGAGGATTAATGGTTTATACTTTTTAGAAAACTACTAACAAGTTTCGCTCAACAACCTGCAAGTATTGAAAAATGAAGGCCAAAGGCAGAGACCAATCTAGAGTTGTAGTGGCAACAATAACAAAACATTGGCTCCGAAAGGGCTACCTTAAGGGAGAGTTAAATGCTAAGGGAGAGCTTAAAAGCTTAATCCTAACTGCGGAGAAGTGAGGACGCAAAAAGCTGAAATTATAATAAAAACAATGGGAAACACTCTGAAATAGCACGACAGCTCGAAGAAAACCATTGGCACCACCTAAGAGATGTTAACTTAAAACTTAATAAGAGCATAGAAGATGGGTTTAGCCGTTTAGGCGTGATTGCGCAAAATACAAAAAAACTGACACCTTAATTGTTAAAATATATATTAGGATTTAAATAAAGATAATATCGTTTAGCTTAATATGCAAACCTGCTAAATCCGTTTCAACACATTTTAAAGGAGAGAAACAAACGTGTTTGTTAGACATGTCTGAAAAGGCATCATGTAAACGCCCCCTTAGACTTGTCAGAAAAGACATCGTATTAATGCCGCCTATTTTATGTTTATTGTAATTATTGTTTAGCAACCCCTCTTTCTTCTCTAACCCGCTTGCCTACAAACAAAACAAACGTGTTTCTTAGACATGTCTGAAAATGCAGAGCGTATATGCCTCCTAAGACTTGTCTGAAAAGACTTCGTATAAATTCCGCCTATTTAAAGTTTATTTTTATAATTGCGAATAATAAATTTTTGTGCAAATTTACAAAATATGTTCTTTAACACAAAGCCAGCAAGCAAATAAGGTACATTTAATGGCAAAACACCGTATACATCCGTACTCTTGGTACTTTTTTAATATCCTTTTTATACCCTTCACCTCAGGTAGAAAAGGGTATATAAAGGGTGGTTAAATTTCAAGGGCCGATGTTGATTTTGAATAAAACACAAACTATTTAGGAAATTATTGTAATTTTATTTTATTATGATATATTGGTATTACTCAATTATGTATGAAACAAAATATCGGCCAAATGGGCGCCGCGACCACGGCGGCACACCTCCATCCGATGGTCCAAATTTTCGTTGACCCTGAGGCATAATGGAGGTTCTATGCCGTTAATGTGCCGAATTATCTCATCCTTTAGCTCTTGAATTGTTGCTAGCTTATCGACGTACACCTTTTCTTTCAAATAACCCCAAAGAAAAAAGTCCAACGGTGTCAAATCACATGATCTTGGCGGCCAATTGACATCGCCATTACGTGAGATAACACGGCCATTGAATTTGTTGCGCAAAAGAGCCATTGTTTCGTTAGCTGTGTGGCAAGTGGCACCGTCCTGCTGAAACCACATATCGTCCACATCCATATCTTCCAATTCGGGCCATAAAAAGTTCGTTATCATCTCACGATAGCGAACACCATTCACAGTAACTGCCTGACCGGCCTCATTTTGGAAAAAATACGGCCCGATGATGCCGCCAGCCCATAAACCGCTCAAAACAGTCACTCTTTGTGGGTGACAATCACTCTTGGATTATCATTCGCCGAAATGCGGCAATTATTCTTATTGACGAATCCACTGAGGTGAAAATGTGCCTCAACACTAAAGCTGATATGCATTTTGATTTGAACGTCCATTTTCATAATAAGCCTGAATAACATTAACGCGTTGCTCGATTGTGTATCTCTCCATGGTTCAAATTGAATAAGTCTGAAATAGAGAAATGTCAAATAAAATTCGGAAAAAAACTTGGCGTTTAGGTGTGGTTCACATTCAACATCGGCCCTTACAATTTAACCACCCTTTATAAGTTTGTCATTCCGTTTGTAATTTCTGCAATATTGATCTAAGACCCTATGAAGTATATATATTCTGGGTCCTTATGAGGAGAGAACTTGATTTTTTGTGTGGAATTTTTGTGTTTTTTTGCTACTTAAAAACTCGCCAAAAAAGATAAAAGAAAACAAACAAACACACATACATGGCATAAACTATTTTGGTGAATATATTTCCCAACTTTGCCATTGTGGTGAACAAAAACATCAGAAGTAATTACAACTCAACTTTGTTGAATTTTGTGAACAGTAAACGTGCCATATTTCATTTTAATGATATTCGATTAACGTTCCTTCAGGGTTCAGTTGTCTAGAGGGTGTGTTAGAAACTGAGAGTTCCCTGGTTCGAATCTTGGTTTTTTAAAAAGAAAAATTTTTTTTTTAATATTTTTATTCTTTTTATGTTCTAAAAACGATTTAAAAAAAATATTTACCAGTTTTCGCTTTTTAAATTTTATTTATAATGAAGTTTTAAGTATTGTAAATATGTATGTATAGGTATGTAAAAATTATTAAGTTTTTGTCTAGTTGCTCTGTATTCTGCTCGCACAATGGTGAAGGGTATATAAGATTCGGCACAGCGGAATATAGCATTCTTACTTGTTTTATACTAATTTTAAATTTGAGGCGCAAAACATCAAAAAACTTAACCATAACGTTATTAATGCGCCACCTTGTAAAATCAATTGAGAAATATTTACTCTCGATATTTGTTGAATTTATTTGCATTTATGCAAAAGTAAGTTGTGCAAAATTGTATCTCGATAAATATTATTTAAGAGGCAGATTAAGCCGATATACGGAAATGGGACGTACCCTAACGAACCCAACTAACAATTGAAATCGATCGAAACTTTTACGAGTCATTTACACGTAGCAAGTTTTGCCACGATTTTTCAATATTTATGATTAGATTAGTATTTTGTATTAGGGAACGTGCGAAATTTTTGAACGAATTTCACCAATTTCAAAAGCCTTGGCTTTTAAGATGAAAAGTTAGAATAAATTAAACTCAAGTTTGTGTTCTGCTTTCGTTTTGCTGTTTTTTTTTTTTTTGTTTTTCTAAAAAAGAAATCAAGCTAATATTTAGACAGGCCACTCATTTGCATTATGTGTAATGTAATGGTATAGGGTACATCTATCCTAATCTATCTCTATCTTTCCTTAATCAATTTTAGCTTAAAATTTCAACAAACCACACTTTTCAATTCACCCACTTAAATAAGTTTTACTGCATTTTTGGTTTTGTCTTTTTTCGAAAATTTAAGTTTGTTGTTTATTACTGTTTTTGGGAATATGTGGGAGCAAAATGTACAAATCATGGGGTGTTACTAAATACAATTGATTTGTTAAAGGAAAGGACAAGACAACACCTATTGTAAATGTGGCTTTTTTCCATTTTTGATAGCAAAAAAAAAAAAACAAAAAAAAAGAGCAACAAAGATGACCAACAAAAAAATGCATGGTAGAAAAAAATATTTTATAATATTTTTCGTTTGTTAAAAAAAAAAAAACAACAATAATGACATAAAGGGCCTTTACTTTTCAACAAGCACTGGTGACATGAGAATTGAAGGAGTCAGTTAGAAACAACACTTGTAGCGTGCGTAAAATCTTCATAAATAATAGCTTATTAAAGTCTTCTGCTACAGCTACAGGAGGACACAAACAAAAAAATCAACAACAAGTGAACGAATAAATTGAATTTTCGATTTTTTTTTTGCTTACGTACGTATGTATCTTGTGTTGTGTGTACTTAGATGTGCCACATGAAAAACAATCAAAAATAATTGCCTCTCTTAAAACGACAATAGTGTTGCCAGTTTAAGCCTTGTTTAAGTTGCAAGACTTAAGCTTTAGTTTGATATTGAACATATAAAAACGAACTTAAACAACAACATCGCCAGTAACAGCAACAGCAACAAAAAGATGCGTTTCTGTTGATTATGCTGATGTCGTTTTGTTGCTGATGTTGTTGTTGTTGTTGCTGTTGGTGATGGTTGTGAGGCTCATTGAGGGATGTTACAAAGTGTTCAATACAACATGTTAACAAACAACTTACCAAAAACACACATAAACATGTACAAACATGTTGTGTGTTTGTAATTTAACTGATATCAACTATTTTTATTTGAATACCCTACACTTTATTAGTTCGAGAGGTTGTTTTAAATTTACATATATTCCTGCCAATTTCACCAAAATTTCAAAACAAAGAAATAATTTTTTTAATTGTCATTTTGACTCTGCAATTGGTCTAGCTGCAGAAAATCTAAGTATTTTCGAAAAACACAGACTAGTTCCGACGTTTAAAAGATGATGATTTTTGCATTTCGGAAGGAGAAAGGAGTCATACTTAAAATCTTTATTAGATACAAGAAAATCATTTAAAATTATAAGAATAAATTGGAATTGATTTAGGATTAAGGAACAATGGAACAAATTAGAATTTAGAATAGAATTTTGCAATTTGGTTTAGTTGTAGATAAAATTTTCTGTACAAAAATGCAAATTAAATATGAGAAAATTCAATATTTTTTGTATTAAGTCAATAAAAGAACAAACCATTAAAGATTATTGAAGACCAAATTGATTTTTGGGGTAGGAAATATTATAATTAATTTTATTTTTCGTTAAGAAATTTCAACAGGTCTTTTTTTTCATTCCAGTTTTCAATTTCCTCTTGATTATGGTGTATGTAGATTGCAGAACCTCCAATAGCATCCAGTTTTAAGATTATAACAGTTATTAATGTTATCTGTTTTTTTTTAATAAATAAAAATAATATTTTAAAGGCATTAACTCGAATAGTAAAAAAAAAAATTTTAAGCAAGAAAACCTTTTCTTAATATGAAAAACTCGCAATAACAAACAATATTTAATTGTTAAAGCCTAGATTACACTATCTCACAAGTCTGACGTATTCCATAATACTTTGTGGGATATAAATCTAATGAGTTTTGTTGCGACTGTCAAAAAATCTTATGTAACATGACAGTTTGTGTTCACACCATCACACTAAGTATAAAAACTCACACATGAAATAAAATGCAACCCTGAATGGAAACCCAATGAAAAGTATTATTGTTTAGACATTTTTCAAAAAACGATGAAGTCGTATGGGATGTCAAACTTTTTTCATAATACTTGTCATTTTCGTGACACATTGCATTCACACTATCACACTTTGTCATATTACTTGAGATTTTGACATGTATTAATACAAAGTATAATAGTGTAATCTAGCCTTAACAAATATTTTATTCAATATAACAAACATATTATTAAAACAAGTAAGAAAGTATATTCGGTCAATGCTGACTTATTAAAATCGGTTTGATAGTTTCTGAGTGGCAAATATTGCACCCCATTACCAGTCGTGATTCTATTTTTTTTTAAATGCATATCATGTGCCCGTACAAATATGGATCTATCTATGTTTAAAATTGCATTAAAATCGGTTTGATAGTTTCTGAGAGGCAGAAATTGGCCCATATCTCCCCTCGTGGCACTACGATTCGGCATTGTGCCAATAAATGTTTTAAGCTAAAAAGAGACTATTTTGAAATATAAAGAATTTTTTTTCCAAATTTGTTGGTTTTTTTTTTGTTAGATCGGTAAAGCATGTGTGGTGCCCGTTAAACACTTTACAGAAAAACACTTTGCAAAAGCTAAATAAAATTTTTTTATATTAATCAGTTTTTCATTTATTTTAATCAGTTTTTCATTCATTAAAATTTTGATTTGAATTTTTGTAAATTATTTTTTTTATATTATTTTGTATAAAAGAAAAATTGTTGGTTTTAATGTTATCTTACCAACAAATTGGTGACCCCGTTAAATTGAATTGAAAACATGTCTACATCGGAAGAAGATTTTGCATCTATATACATATGTTCAAATGCTCCTCACATGGAAATTTAAAGACTTTCTGTTCAAGCTTCGCCATTTTGTCGTTCAGATCCATTACTTTGGTTCAAGCAATTCGTGATGGCTGTTGTAACTCAAGATATGGCCAAATTTCACACTACTGTTGCTTCAATAGAAAGCAATATACTCGAGAAGGTTCATGATGTCATCATCAACCCTCCTGCCACGAGTATGCATGAAACTTTAACGGCCAAACATGTATGCTCGTACTCAGACTCTGAGGAAAAACGCATTAAGAAACTTCTGACTGAGATGGAACTCTCTGACAAAAAACCATCAGATTTGTAAAGTAAATGCGTTCTTTAGCCCAAAGAAAGGTCTCTGATGACATTTAAAAACAACTTTGGATGCAGCGGCTATGAAAGCTTTGCCAGTGAATACCGTTTAGAAAAGCTCGCTACAATGCATGACAGATAAAATTTGCGATTGCAGCGATACAGAAGTACGCGCTGTATCTTCAGCATCAGAAAACCGTATGAGCGAACTTGACAACATTGAAAGTCGGCTAGAACGTCTTTGCAATCAAATGGAAGCTTTTGGTGGATCAAGAAGCAACAGGTAAACGAAATCGTTCAAAATCGTCTTCTAGAAAAGACAAACCTCTATGTTGGTATCATTTGAAATTTCGAGAAAAAGCTAAGAAATGTGTTTCATAAAATCAGGAAATATTTCATAAAAAAGGAAAAAGGTAAGTTTTCCTGATGAGCTGGCCTAAGCAACCAGTGAAATGCGCATAGAAGCTAACTTTCCCTCAACAATAAATTTCAGTGTATTTATCAAATATGAAAAATTGGGAATTTAGCACGTCATACGAAAATTGGAGTAATAATAGTCTAATCGGCCCTTCATTTTTGGTGACGGATGGGAGCAGCCAATAGCTATGTCGCCTGTTTATTCGAGATTCAAAATCGAAATCCAGGTTTTACGTCGATTGTAGAGCAGATGTTTCAGTGTTTTCATCATAATTACTGCAGCGAAAGCAGCAACCCTGCTCACTTATTTTATACACAAAAAACATTCTTCAATCAAGAGTTTTGGAACAAAAATCCTTACAATCGATTTGGGACTTAAAAGGAACTTTAAGTTTAATTTTGTTTTTACTGATATACAAAAACCGATTATTGGCTCAGATTTTTTGGGTAACTTTGTATTACTCATTGATGTTAAAAAGAATCAACTTATTGACCCAAAATCAAAATACACCTCAGAAGGTATTGTGGTTAGTCAACAATTAAAACAGTAACCACTTCGTCTTCATTGAATTCACTTATTATGGAATATAACGATTTGTCAAAAACTAACGGCCCACCAACGGTCCTCCGGTATTTTGCAAACCAAGACGTCTTTTGCCTGCGAAATTTATTGTAGTCAAGAAAGAGTTTAATGAAATGGTTCGGCTAGAAATATGTCGTCTTAACAATAGTAACTGGGTAAGCCCATTACATTTGGTTAATAAATCAAATGGTGAGTGGCGCCCCTGTGGGGATTACCGAAATCTTAATGCGCGTACTATATCTGATTGCTCCGCAGTAGGTTTTAGCTCACCAGCTCTATAGCCCATACCTTTCCTAACCTGAGTTCCATTTTCATCAAGCGATTAAGTACAAGCAATCTGGAAGACGCTTAACTTTATTCGAAGTTTTAGAAAATACTAATAACTGTAGAGTGTTGTCATATCGGTTTTACGTTTCAAATCTTTAATTTCGCCTTCAATTTTCTTAATGTTGTTTGTAGTCATATAAGTACAAGAACATGCAGCGATATTGTCAATACTAACCAAAGGTTGACTGGCCATTAAAGCCCATTCACACACAGTCAGTCACACTGACAAACAAACACACACTTATTCATTCATAACAAACACATAGGTCAGTATTTTTGT
The DNA here is from genome assembly GCA_930367215.1 of Pollenia angustigena. Classification (NCBI taxonomy): domain Eukaryota; kingdom Metazoa; phylum Arthropoda; class Insecta; order Diptera; family Polleniidae; genus Pollenia; species Pollenia angustigena. The sequence continues at coordinate 176,368,295 of OV884057.1, read as the reverse complement.
TGATGGATACAAGATTTATATGACAACATTGGCCATATTTTCAAATTTAATGAGACGATATATAGTTTGTTTGTTTGTCCGTTCGTTTGTTTCTTCGTTAGTTTTGTTACATTCACTGTATCTATCTAGAAGGTGACATACAATAGAAAGATGATTGGAACCTGTAAAAAGAATAAAACTCAATGCAACACAATATACTTATGTGAATATTGAAAATAAGTGTCAGATTTTTTGAAAAAAAAAAGAGTTTCATTGAATTTTTGTTAAAAATAATAAATAATAATTGTAGAAGAATTCTTACGTTTAAGTTTAGCAATACAAGATTTATTTGCAAGATGATAAAGTGGAAAGTATTTGGTAAAACGATTTATTCTAAATTCGTCATGGTTTTTAAGTGTAAAAACATTTGGGTATTAAAAATTTTTTAAGCTACTAAATATTTTTAATAAAACAACTTTTGTGGGTAGAAAGGAATTATTCGTTATCCTTTTAACAAATTTGGGGTTAACCAAAATTCGAGTTCCATAAAAAACATTAATGCTTATCAAATTTTTGCTTTGTTAAAAAGTGTGACTTTGAAAAATAAATTTTTCTTTAAGAAGTCAAATGTCTTTTTATATAAAAAATGATATTTAAGAGAATATCCCCCTTTGAACTTATGGAACTTACCCGAAAATTTCGTGTTTGTTTTTTATTCTCTATATACCGTTTTTGGGTAAATTTTATGACAATGTTGGCAATGTTTAACATAATATTGGAACTTCGCCTAGTAAGTCCAAAATTTTGAGAATATCCTCCTGAGTGTTAAGGTCTCCACCTATAATCAATCTTAGTTTTTAATGATACTCCGGCAGTAATTCAGTTATATATGTATGTATGGTACTCCACCAAGTAAAATAGATTTTACACCAGATAGAAGGTTAAAAAGTAGGGTTAGAAATTTAAAAAGCTTTAACTCGCTACAGTTATACGACGCCAATCGATCAGTGTATGCGACTCAGAATCACTTTCGATATACTAAAAAGCTATAGAACCAATATTGTTATATTTTACACACATCAGCACAAATTCATAATACCCTCATCATTATTGTAAATTTATTTTATTTCCTTTCCGGAATTTTAAGCGGATTTTGCGCATCTAATATGAGGTGCAGAGTTCAAAAACTCGTTACTTGCATTTCTTAACCCTCTAATGCCACAGTTTTTGTTTGCCTTAAAAAAATCATACTTAGATCATTTTTGGGTGAGAAACATGAATCTGACTTCAGTTTTTTCCTTTGAGTACTCGCTGGCCTGTTAGGGGTCAAACTGTAAAGTCCGCCTTGAGGCGGAGTTGGGCATTATTGTAAAATTTTAAGATACGTTTTTCATTAACATCCCGGCATTTTCTGTGTAATTCCCCAGTCCGCCTCCAGACGGGTTCAGAAGAAACATCCATACTAAGCAGCTATTATTTTTTTTTTATAATAAAAACTTAATATTTATTTCAATTAAACGTTTCGATACCCACCAGTGATTTTTTCGGCACGATCTAAAGCTTTTAAATATTATTTTTTCTATTCACAATATTAATGCACTTCCCGGCATTTTCTATGCTAATGCCCAAGCCCGCCTCCAGACGGGCTTAGTAAAAACATCCATATCCAGCAGCGATTATATTTTTCAAAATGAAAACTTAATATACATTTCAATTGAACGTTTAGATACGCACCAGTCATTTTTTCGGCTCGATCTAAAGCCTTGAAGTATAATTTTTCCGATGCACAATGTTAACTTTTTTCACAAAGAATTAAAAATGACCGTTTTCGCTCAAAATCAAGATGACAATGTATTTTTTGCTAAACTCGTGAGAGTGTTGCCAAAGAATGAAAAGGTTGTGATAAAATAAGCCTTGATTCACATCTAGAAATATTTATTAATGAAATATTGTCAAAAATAACAATTTTATAACGGTTTTATGCTACCCCGCCTAGAGGCGGACTTAAGCATTAGAGGCTTAAAAAAATCATGATAACAATAACTTTTAACAGATAACACCGCATTGCTTTAGTATCTGTGGGGTAATTCTGTAACTTTTTAACGACAAATATTTGTCGTTAAGTAGAAAATGTTGACTTAAAAATACTTAAAATTTACTACTTAGCGACAAATTTTTGTCGTTAAAAAGTTACAGAATTACCCCACTGAAGTGAAAAACAAAAATCTCTCCTTAACCCTAGAAAGATAAGGTACGTCTGCGAGACGTAACCCTTTTCAATTTTGTGCTCTTACTTTCACATTTGTTAACATACAACTTTCTCACGTTCAATAATCTCAGTTGTTAGCAGAACCTAGTTGGTGGTGGCAGTTTTTATGTTGTAAGTTATGTATTTTTTGAGAAATAAACACAAATAAACACAACATATGCCTGAGAGACGTATTGTTATCTTTAGTGTTACTTTTGTAGCGAAGATAACTTTGTGTTTTGGTTAAATTTTAAGGTATTGTTTTAAAAATGTGTTGTAAGCGCGGCTTGGGCGACGCAGAAATTGGTGCTATTTTGCAAAGCGTGTTAGAGGACTCGGTTTCACTGGAAAGTGTGAGCGAATCGGAAGATAAATTATTGGAGGATAGTCTTCAAAGTGATGTAGAAGATTAGCTTTTGACATCCTTGAGCCTGACGAGAATATACCACCGATTCAGGAAAATCCTCAAGAACCTGAACATTTTACTACTTCTTCCGATAGCTGCGTTATTTCGATATCTCGACCCACTTTAAGAAATAAAAGTAAGTGAGCTACATCGAAGGGTCAAAGTGATGGCCGAGTTTCTTCAATGAATATAATTCGTACGGCAAGAGGACCTACTCGGGAATTCAAATCACTGTACGACCCAATTTCATGTTTCAATATTTTTTACTACCGAAATAATTTCGGAAATTTTTTAATGGACCAGTGCCGAAATTTCCACAAATTTTTCAATTTTAAGGCTAGAAATCCCTATTTTATCGAAAACTTTAACCGACAACATTGAACAAATTTTACCAGATGCAGTAAGTAATGCGTGAATCAAAAAAGTGATAATACGGTGGCTTCTGTCCATCAGAAATGAAACTTATGTCCAAAATGGTATGTGTCAAGTGCGGTGTACCTGTATGTGGCGACCACAAAATTTAAATTTGTAAATCTTGCACATAATGTTATTCAAATTATTTTTTTTTTTGTTTATTTAAGTTAATACAGATAACATTATCTACATAAAGTAGAAAGAAAATATTTATTTAAGTTTTTTGAACCGAACTAAAGTCCTTTATAAAAACTCTTTAATTTTTGATAATGCTAATTGAATTTTATTTTTAATTTTATTTTTATAATAATTTTCTATTTAAAAACTATATTTTTTTAAAAGAAATAGAATAAATAAATGATTTCAACAATAAAATTCATCAATATTATTTTCGGTGATATCCTTTAAAGGATATAAACAAGCATACGTCTTTCAGACGTATCGTTATCTCTTCAGTACAAAAAAATAACGTTATCTTTCTAGGGTTAACCACTGTAAATTACATTGAAAGTTGGATTTATTAAACGTTGGTCAATGGAATTCTCTGACAGATTTTTAACAAAACAGTTGCACTAAGCACTTGTCAGACCTATAATCGAATACGGCTCAATAATTTGGTACCCATATTACAACGTTCATAGTGATCGTTTTGAGTTTGCCAAAAAACAATTTCTGCTATTCATATTACGGAGCACCTACCCAAATTCATCTATATATCTTCCTCCATATAAAACCAGGTTATTGAAAATTCATTAACCAACCTTAAAAAGCCGCCAAAAAATGCTGAATGTGATATTTCTAATCAATTTAATAAAAGGCAATATTTGCTCGGAGTTCCTGTTAAACAGTTTAGTTTTTAATGTTCCCCAATGCCCTACAAGTTATTACCAGCCGTTATTACTTCCAAAAAAATTATGCAAATGCCGAGTATTATTGATATTACTTTCGATATTAATACTATAAAACAGAATTTAATTTTAAATTTAAATTTTTTTGTAAAATTTGTTAATTTTGGTCTGAAAGGAGTTAATACATGGACTAAATAAATAAATAAGTGAAAGCTTCACAACTTGTTCCTTGCATTGTCTAGTGAGAAACAAAACTGCTTTCTTGCATGGAACAAAATAAATCTCGTCCTTTGCAGCCATCATTACACCTTTTTTTTCCAAAATAGAGAAACTGTTTTATGTACACATGGTGTCATTATCAGCGTTCTCTGGTTCTAATGAGATTGCCTCAATTCTCTTCCACTGCCTCCAATAAAGTGGCTTGACCAATGTGCAGGAGATTGAACTTTTCTGTGGCTGTTGTCCTGGACAAAATAAATATTTGACTGTAGTCGAAATATTGAGCAAATAATTATCATATACAAAGTCTGGTGTGAAAAAGATAACAATGTTGTTTCCTGTTGTTGGACACTCTTTTTACCGGCAGATAGGGTTTTTGAGCGTATCGAAAAGAAAATTAAGAATGTCCATACTATGATTAATCCACAAGAGAACCTGGATATATTTTCAGAATTGGCTACGGTCTATAATGTCACTGAGGAAGTTGCTGTTAGAGATTGGAAAACAGAGGTTTTATCTGTGTTCAAATCAACAGGTGGGCTGTATTTAAAAGGTTTGTCCCAAAAAAACGAATCATTATCGAGAAAAAAACAAGAGTATTATTTTTGTACAACAGCAGGAGCACTATCGATCAGCAGTTACTAGTGCAGCTCCCAAAAGTATTTTAAAAAATGGGGAGGACACAAGCAATAATTAAAACCTGAAAAGCTGGTTGACGTGGTCAAAATTCTTTAAAAGCATTTTGGTGGTGATGACTGGCGTAGAATCGAATATTTTAAGTTTTACCATGATATTTTGTATAGCAGAACTGATGCTTTGGAAGAAGAAAACGAGAACGTTGAAGAAAATTACAACTTTGAAGAAAAGGAAGCTTTAAATATTGGGATTTCTTTATTTAATGCTGAATCAAATTTTAAGTTGAATTTTACATCCAGTTCATCGATTTCGATCGTTAACGTTCGCATAGAAAATTATATGTAAAACAAAAACAATATTCGAAAATTTGTTTTTGTTTCAAATGTAGTTTTCTATGCGAACGTTGACGTTCGACATCGTTAAACAGGCAGTTAGTTTTATTACATTATATTCATTTAAATAATTTTTTTTTTTTTGGTTTAATATTGATCAATTATCCTGCTTTACACCCAAAGACCGGGAAGTGGCTCCGATTAAAATACAAAACCAGCTACATGTAGAAAACTTAATTCCAAAACTTTTTTCTTGCGATGCATTGTTTCTAAACTCGCTCCCTGCAATTTTAATAAGATGCTGTCGCTTTAGTTTTCAATGAAAATAGTTTTCCTTTTGCAAAAATGGACTATATGCAACTCCAATACAACAGCAAGCGTTTTAAGCGTTTTTTGAGATTTGGGTAAAATAACTTATCTTGCAAGTAGCGAGTTTTGGAACTCATCTGCTCTTATAAATTAAACACTGTTTACAATCTAGTTCGGGAACGAGCTAAAATTTTCAAACTTTGTTTTAGAAAATGTATATAGACTATCAATTAAGGCCGTTATACACTATCTATCGATAATATCGATAGTCTATCGATAGTTTCCCAGCACTAACAGGCATTGATGGCATTCATCCAAACTTCATAAAAATTATTCCTTAACCACTATAACCATTTATAACGTAAATTTTCAACACAATAATAACAAAAAGCAGTTTTCCGCTAAGATGGACCAAAGCCAAAATTCTACCAATACCAAAATCTGCCACTGAATACAGGCCAATTGCTGTTTAACCATATCTGTCAAAGGCATTTGAAAAACTTTAACGTATGCAGATGGTTCAATATATAAATAATAACAATCTACTTACTGAAAAACAATCTGGGTTCCGAGCTAACCATAGCTGCATTACTGCTCTGAATGATGTTTCCGAAGATATTAGAAATGAAGTGGATGATGGCTGTTTAGTAATGCTTATATTGTTAGACCATTCAAAGGCATTTGATACAGTAAACCATACAAAATTAGCTCAAAAACTTGAACAAATTATGAATTTTTCAGTAACTTCGGTTAAATTGATATCGTCTTACCTTGAAGGTCGAATTCAGTATGTTGAAACTAAAAGTTTGATATTTCCACAGTTTCTGCCAATTATAAAGGGCGTTCCCCAGGGTTCCATTCTCGGACCGTTACTGTTCTCTATTTATGCATTGAGAGATCCAATATTGATTGGAACTCTATTTATTATATGCCCTTGGTTGAAGATCAATTGAATTTCTTAGAATATAATTTGTCAAACGTTTTTAATACATGTGTTCCAGTCAAAACAGCTAAGCAAAACGCTAGGAAAAAACCATGGTTTAATGCAGAAATCAAATCAGCAATTGCTCGCAGAGATTTGTGTTATAAACGTTGGAAAATTTTTAAAACTACTGAATTCCATATTGACTATTGTAATGCTAGAAAAGAAGTAAATAGGATGATAAAAAGTGCAAAATCTGAGTATTATTCTAGTCGTTTTGCATCAGCAATTGGATCAAAAAACACTTGGCAAACTATACGTGAAATCGGTATTGGTAAACCAACATCTGTTGATGCTTCTGCAATAGACATAGATGAAATCAATGAGTCGTTTACAATTTTTCCTAATGTTCCATCAAGTATTTGTTATTATGAACAATGGCCTGCTATTCGCGGTAATAGTTTTAGTTTTAATTGCGTAATTGAGTCAGATGTTATGTCGAGTTGTCTTGCTATTAAGTCAAATGCTGTTGGGTTTAACAACAACCATCCGAAATTTTTACTGATTATAATTTCGCTAATCGTACCTTATATTACATATATTTTCATTTATATCATCACGAAGAGTGTTTAACCCAAAAACTGGAAATATCTTAAAATCAAACAAATAATATCGCCCAATTGCAATTTTGCCATTCTTATCAAAAGTGTTTGAACGATTACTACATCAGCAAATTATTAAATATGTTAATAATAACGGGTTATTTACAAAAAGACAATCAGGATTCCGACGAAGTCACAGCTGTATAACCGCACTAATTAACGTATCTGAAGAAATACGTAGCAAACTCGATGATGGCAATATTTCATTCCTTGTTCTGCTGGACCATTCTAAGGCATTTGACACTGTGGACCATGTAGTCCTCTGCTTTAAGCTACAAACAAATTTTAATTTCTCCCCCTTATCAACACGTTTAATGTCATCGTATTTATCAGAGCGAAGTCCATCTGTTTTCAAAAATCATAAAACATCTCGCTCGTTAACTATTTTGAAAGATGTGCCACAACGATCAATACTTGGGCCATTACTTTTTACACTTTATCGGGCCTGTTCTGAAAATCACGTTATTTCAAATCACGTGTTTTTGAAATCACACGTGTGATTTTGTAGAGTTCTGAAAGTCATACCCTTTTTGTGTTTCTCGGTGTGCTTTCGGCAGTTGAAGATCACACCAAAACAGACAAAAATGGGACACTAAAATATCACACGTGTGATTTTAGTAGGCACATGTGATTTGAAATCACGTGATTTGAGTTAAAGTGATTTGCAGAACAGGCCTGTATATAAATGATTTGGAAAAGACACTACAATACTGTAATATACACATGTACGCTGACGACGTTCAACTTTATATAAATAGTAGCTTAATGGAGATAAATAACTGTGTGGAAAAACTGAATGCGGAACAAATTAATACATGGGCAAATACAAATGGATTATGTATAAATCCCAAGAAGGCCAAATGTTTGGTGATTACTAAGAAAAATTAAGTTGCCCGTTGAACCTTTAATAATGCTTGATAACCAAAAAATTTAAACTGTATGTACAGCTAAAAATCTTGGTATCACTTTTAATTGCACACTCACCTGGTCTGAGCACATAAATGATGCTGCTGGAAAAACTTTTGCAAAGCTACGAATTCTTTGGAACACCCAGTCTATTACTCCACTTAATATTCGAACTCTACTTGCGAAATCATATTTAATACCTAAATTATTATATGGATGCGAAATATATGCCAGCTGTGACTTACGAAGTCTAACAAACTTACGTCCACGTATAACTCTATACTGAGATATGTTTTTAATTTGAGAAAATATGACCATATCTCTCAGTACCCGAAAAAGCTCTATGGAGTCACAATAAATAATTTGTTAAAAATAAGAACCTTGATCCTATTACACAAAATTGTATATACCCGTAAACCACCGGACCTTTTTGAGAAAATTCAATTTACACGTTCTAGAAGATCAAATCACATTATACCCATCAGACATCAAAGTTTAATATCTGAGTGACAATTTTATGTTCATTCTGTCCGTTTTTGGAACACGCTACCGTCGTCCATTCAATTTATAAGCAACGCTCTGCACTTTAAAAAAGAACTCTTCAAGTATTACGCATAATAACACTTTTCTACTTTGATTTTTGATTCTTCATGTTTTTATTTTTATTTTTTTTTATTTAATTTGTGTAATAAAAAAGCCTTCAAGGCCAAATATATACATATTACAAGTGATACTCAAAAGTTGTTAACTTTTTCATAGTAAACCAATTAATTCATATTATAATTAAATATATCCTTAATACTAAACTAACAGCCTCAAATTTATAACATTAACAAAATAAATACGAAAAAGTGAATATAGATCCAAATGAACGATGGAACATACATATATGATATATTATTAGTTATTATGATTGATATATTCAGTTAAACTTTTGCGATATACATTATAAGACAATGAAAATGATCTTAAATCATTTGATAAATTATTCCATATTCGCGCAGTCTTGATCAAGAATGATCTTTCAAACAAAGAATTATATATTCTAAAAATAAAAATCTGCATATTTCTAGTAGAATGTATGAAATTAAAAATCTGAAATAAGAATTGTGGTGTGGCCGTTTTTATTATCTTGTAAAATGTCAACTGATATTTTAAAATCACAAAATTTTTGAAAGAGCATTTAAGAAAACACTCAACATACTGCGAAATATGAGTATAACTTTGTTGATTATGATTATAGTATTTTATGCCAAAGACAAAACGTACAATTTTGTTTACTAATATTTTGACCCTACTGACATTAGCAGAGGTTGTACACAAAAATATTTCCATACAGTAAGAAATTGGAGATAATAATAATGCATGCGCCACTCTGCATCTGACATGATATGGCAGGTAAACGTTTAGGCTGTATAATCGGCGAAGTGTGAAACATATTCTAGCATAGATTTTATCTATAAGACACGAAAAATCCAGTTTATTATCTAATATGATGCCCAAAATTTTCATTTTTTCTACCGTCTCTATTTCCATTCCAAATTTCATAGTCCTAGTTTTAGATATATTTAACATTTTTAATCCAAATTTTTAAAATTTTTAATTAGGCTTATGTTCATGAAATTTAATTTTTATTAAATTATTTTTGTGAAGAAAGGAATTTTACAACATGAAAATTAATTAAAATTGTTATTGATAATCTTTCATTCTTGACGTGGCTCGGGCTCGAACCCTGGCCGGCAGGTTACCATGACATGTTTCGATCGCAACCACTCGATCTCCTCAGATGGATTTGCCGTCTTACACTCGCAGCCATCGACGACTGCTGACGTCACTAGTCAAACATCAATCCTTAAACCAAATTGTATTTTAACATTTGGTAGATCGAAATTTGCTTTCCTGAATGATTATCCACTTTAATTGATTTTACATGTTTTTTCCTTTACTTCTGTTTTTTCGTACTTTCGTCAAGAATTTTTCTTGAAGTCCAAGTACATTTTTTGTTCTTTCACTTTGTCTTTCTCTTTTCTGTTGACCTTTTTCAGCACAACTTGAAGGACAAATGAACACATAGAGCTCGTGCCTTAGCTTTAACAATAATTAGTATTGTGGTTATTTTGTTGAACTATTTATGGTTTTTAATCCAGACGTCAGCAGTCGTCGATGGCTGCGAGTGTAAGACGGCAAATCCATCTGAGGAGATCGAGTGGTTGCGATCGAAACATGTCATGGTAACCTGCCGGCCAGGGTTCGAGCCCGAGCCACGTCAAGAATGAAAGATTATCAATAACAATTTTAATTAATTTTCATGTTGTAAAATTCCTTTCTTTACAAAAATAATTTAATAAAAATTAAATTTCATGAACTTAAGCCTAATTAAAAATATTAAAAATTTGGATTAAAAACCATAAATAGTTCAACAAAATAACCACAATACTAATTATATTTAACATTTAAAAGTTTGACGACATCCAATCGCTGACCCGATCCAGTACCCTATTTATTTCCAAATAGAGTATTTCCTGTGAGCTGTCGCCTTTTATAAGTAATTGAATATCATCAGCAAACGCAAACACGCAACCTGTTTCTGATTCAAAAACCTGAAAAAGCTATTCAAATACATAGAAAACAAAAGAGGACCCAAAACAGACCCCTTCGGTACACCTAACTTCACCAACCTCTGGTTTGACACTTGGCCACAAAAAGAAACATACTGTCTTCTGTTTGTCAAATATGAATTAATAAGCTAACAGGATGACTTTGAGAATCTAAACTCATCTTTGAGTTTCCTTATAAGATTTACATGATTAAGACGATTGAAAGCTTTTGATAAGTCCAATGACACTAAAACGCAGTTCTTTCTTCTATTAATGTTGTTAATTTTTAGTATTGTGGTTATTTTGTTTGTAATTAATTTGTATATTTCTACTCACCCTGTAGTAAATTAAATAGTCAGTTGCAAAAAACACTACCTATAAATTAACTTTTTTTAAATCACTACAAATTGGTTTAAATCTCATGCAGATATCAACCAAAAAGGCACACGTAAAACACAAATAAAAGCAAAATAAGTAAAACAAGCATGCCATGAAGTCAAATGAAAAAAATATATACAAACATTTTAAAATAATTAAAAATTAAATCAATACAAATCTGTTTATGTACTTGTAATTATGTAGCGTATTTATTTCAGGACTACTATACATCATCATTTTGGGCAGTTTCATGCAAAATTTTCATAAATTATTATTTCTATATCAAAATATATAAAGATATACATATGTATGTATGTATGCATGTTCATATGTACATATATTTTTTTGACAAAAATTATTTAAAATTTAAATAATTTTTTATAAACTGACAATACTTTTAATTAATTACAAATAGGTTGAAAAATATGTAGTTAGTAGTCAGTTAAAAAGTCATGCAAAGATGGCCAATTGACTACTGCCTATGACATGCCTATGTTAAAATAGTGAGTCGTCGACAAGGAAAAAAGTCACTTAATCAACTAGATGTGGTTATAAAAAAACAAGTTTGAAGTTAGTTATAAATGTGTTTGACTTCCTACAGGGAAGTTCCAAATAAATGAAATAAATAAAAAATAAATATCAATCGTGCGATTTTTAAAACCAAAACTTAATAATTATTCGGAATATTAACTGCCTGGCCCACGATGTCGACAAGAACTGTTTTTTTTCTATTTATATTGAAAACAATAATAAAAAATAATTTGTTATTGTTTACAATGTTAATATTCCAAATAAAAATTTCGTTTCGATATTGTGGGCTGGCCCAGGCTGTAAAATTCAGGATTTATAAATTCCGGATTTTTTAACTTAAGAATTTATAATTCGTGATTTTAAATATGGGATTTTAAGTTTCGGGCATATGAACTCAACACAAATTTTCAATATAATTTTTTGGGGTTAAAATTTATTAAAAATGTAAGTAGATTTTTCATAATGAAGAATAATCAATAAGGGCTTTTTTAATTTTTAGGCTGGTTGTATTGCAAAGACTTTGAAGTCGAGACTTTTCCGAAAACAAATTATGTTAAATTACAAAATATTCAAGCTCAGTCATCTAAATGCATTTAAGCAGACAATACGAAAATGCAAGCGCAAGAAATCTAATTATTTCAGTGAAATAAAAACTTTATATAACAGTTACTTTAACTTGGTGAGTTCGTAAGAAATTAAATTAAAATCACTTTTAAAATGTTCCTTTAAAATGGGTTTGTTGGAGTTCACCATAACGCAAACTGTTTTTTTCTGGGCGAATGTAGTATTTTCTTTATAAACAATTTATTTAGAGATCATTTATACATATTTAATTAAAATATACGATTTAAGATTCAAAGCCAGTTATAACAAAAATACGCCATTTTAATATACTACATTAATTTATAACACAAGTTTTAATAACAAGTTAAAAAAACCAATTTGCATAAATGTTCAATTGCTTAATTCCATCTCTGGTCTGTAGCATCAGCATAAAAAACCTGCTCAAAATTAAGAAAAAACACTAATGGCGTTCATTAAGTTTGACAAATAATTATTGACATTTAAATACAACGACAATATTTGCAAATGTTAAGAAAAAGCAAAAACAATACAAAGTGTCATTTGAATTTTCAATTAAAAACAATCAAAATTTATGCAAATATTTTGAAATTAGTATAACAAAATTTAAGCAAAATTGAAAAAAAAAAAAATATGGCGACATAATCTTGAAAACTGCGCTCTTCGTTTGAAAGTCTGAACAGCAATTAAGTTTTTAGGGTCAATAAGTCCATTAAGCAAATTTAAATAAACGCGCGCTTATATTAAGGATGTTTTTAGTGATATAAAATGAGAAATTTATTAAAATAATGAAGTTGAAAAAACCAGGAATTTAACAAACCAGACATTTTTGGAATTTTTAATAAGATACCGCAGAACATTTTGTCTAAATCGTTTATGATTTTAATTTAACAGACAAGTTCACTGTGATTTTAAACGGTTAAAACGTTTTGAATATTTAAACACTTGCCATTGTTGTTGTTCTTATGTGTTAACAATATTGGCCGCAACCGCTGCCTCATTAAGTCAACAACGTTTGCTTTCTCAATACAAAACTAAACTAAATATGTCACCAATAGTGTTACCTCTAGCTTGTCTCAACCGTCCAATCAGGTGTTGACTTAATTTGTGTTGTTCGCTTCTTCCATATTTTCGATAAAAATACAAACTAGACTTGTTTGTTTGTAAATCGTCTGTCGATTTCGAATTTCGACAAATATGCTAATTTTTTCCCTTCGCTTTCAGTTACCATATTCCAAGTAAATTTTAAAATAATTAACATAATTATCTTGTATTTGCTTAACAACACTGTCTCTTCTGTGGCGATCCCATTGCGTGTAGTTTTAATTTACTTAACATTCCAGTAGTTTATTTAACAAATATTAATAAAATAAAATTAAATTTAGATTTTTTTTTCTTAAAACAAATATTTCTTATCATTTACAAACAAGTGTTTGATTTGTTCCGCTTTATTGTTTAAAATAGTTTTGAAAATCAATTTTGTTTCACCCATTTTGTTAACATTTAATTAAAAAAGAATTGATTTTAATGCGATTTTAAAGACATCATTTAGAAAATTGTTGCCGGCATTTTAGAAAAACATTTTTTATAGTCGTCTTTAATTTTATCAACACACTAATAAACATTTTGTATTGAAGTATTTTGTTTTTATTTAGTCGAATTGTCCATTTAATTAATGAAAATAAAATCGTTTGTAGATGAGTCTTTTTCGTGTGAATCTTATTTTATTTGGAAATATTAAATTTGATACAAATAATAATTATATTGTTATTTAAGTATATAGAATTTAAATATTCATGAATAAATTATATTAAATTAATTTTTTGTGATAAATATAAATTTTTCTTCTTAAAACAAAAGACTTAAGAAGCAAACATTAAAACATGCTCTTGATATTTTGTCTGTAAACTACAAGTTTTAATTTCTAAATTTTTGGTGAAATTTAGTCAAGAAAATGAAAACGCTTTTCAAGCGTATTACGTAACCCTGTACACATATCCTGCCTAAAGAGTGTCTTAGCGTTCTTAATGTGTTGATATCAATACAAAAATGTTAAATGACAACCATGGTTATGAAATTGGTTTATATCACTGTGCAACAAAATTCGGGTCATTACCGCCAGCCTCAACACTTGCAACGCGAAATGAAACTAGACTACTAGTAGAGTAAATCTGCCAAAGAATTTTGAAAAGTTAGCTCGGGCTTCCGAAATATGGGCCCCTAAAAAAAATATACTAAGTTTACTTCTGAGCTAAAAAATAATTTCAGATGTCTTCAGTCGAATCATGTGGCGATCCTTTTCTTAGAATTTACTAAACCCTCTGTCTCTCTTTTTAAGGGGTAATTATTGTCCTTTTTCCCAACTCTTACACAAAAGTATACTAAAACAGCAATTTTAAGGGTTCAAATGTTCTACGAATACTTTTTGCATCCAATTTCGCTACTGGTCTTCTAAGACTAAAAGTTCGTGCAATGTACTAAAAACGAATTCACCAAATTTCGGGAATTGACATTTTTGAATTTCTTGAGAAGGCGTTTGGTATGTACAAGTCAAAAAAATATACTAAATGTACTTCTGACCTAAAAGACAATTTCAGATGTCTGCAGTAGAATTGTATGACGATTCTTTTTATAGAATATATTAACCCTCTTACACTCATTTTAAGGAGTCTTTTTTGTCCTGTTTTTAACTTCTACACCAGTGTTCGAAAATAAACACTAAATATCGTTTCTTAATGTTCGGTTCGGTAGATTTCTGGAAAACACAAACGCTAATACTGTTTGTGTAGAAAATCATTAAAAAAATAACGTTTCCCTGTTAGTCATCTTTCGAACACAAAAATAATACTGTTTTTATCACACACAACAAAAGATGAGAACATTTAATTCCGTTCGTTTTTTTTTTAAAATCCACAAACTTCGATGTGTTCGGTTCGGCTCATTAATGTTCGTCCCTTTTAGCTGGTAAAAAAAAAAACAAAAATTTTTTACAAATACAAAATGCACACACGAAAAAAACATTAAAGAACATTAAAATATAATGTTTTTCTACAGTATCACTACAATTGTTCTGTTTTTTAATGAAGAACCGAACATTATATAATGTTCTGTTCTTTCTTGAAAATAGTTACGAACGGTATTAAGGGTTGTGTATTATTACACAATCACTAAAAAAATAGATATCGTTCTTGGGTGTGTGAGCCGAACGTTAAATAATGTACTGTTTATTTTCGAACGCTGTTCTACACTAAAACGGCACGTTAGAGGGTTAAAATGTTCTACGAATATTGGATACAAAAAGTATTCGTAGAACATTTTAACCCTTAAAAGTGCTGCTCTAGTATACTTTTGTGTAAGAGTTAGGAAAAGGACAAAAATTACCCCATAAAAAGAGAGTCAGAGGGTTAGTAAAATCTAAGAAAAAAATCGGCATACGATTCTACTGAAGACATCTGAAATTATTTTTTAGCTCAAGATTACATTTAGTATATTTTTTTTTTGACTTATAACAAACGCCTTTTCAAAAGATTCAAAAACTTTAGAGGCCCATCTTTCGGGAGCCCGAACTAACTTTTCAAAACCCTTTGACTACTTTCATTTCGCGTTGCAAGTGTTGAGGCTTGTTTTTTTTTTGTTGCACAGTGTTATTTATTGAGGGAGGTAACAGATTATTTTTGAAAATCAACACCATAAATATCTTTAAAATATAAGTATGAATTTCTAATGTGACACAAATCTTTTTCTAACTATATAAAAACTTAATTAATTAAATAATTAAATTTAATGAAAAAAAAAAAAAAAATTTTTAAATAAAAAATTTCTGAACATATTTGTCTGTATTGAATTATATTTTCAAAGCATTTTTCCGATTATCCGGAGCTTAACAAGGACTTTAAAAATTTGTAAAATTCCAGTTGGGCGTGACACATTTCTTCATAAAAATAATTTAATGAAAATTAAATTTCATGAACTTGAGCCTAATTAAAAATATTAAAAATTTGGATTAAAAACCATAAATAGTTCAACAAAATAACCACAATACTAATTATTGTTAAAGCTAAGGCACGAGCTCTATGTGTACATTTGTCCTTCAAGTTGTGCTGAAAAAGGTCAACAGAAAGGAGAAAGACAAAGTGAAAAAACAAAAAATGTACTTGGACTTCAAAAAAAATTCTTGACGAAAGTACGAAAAAACAGAAGTAAAGGAAAACACATGTAAAATCAATTAAAATGGATAATCATTCAGGAAAGCAAATTTCGATCTACCAAATGTTAAAATACAATTTGGTTTAAGGATTGATGTTTGACTGGTGACGTCAGCAGTCGTCGATGGCTGCGAGTGTAAGACGGCAAATCCATCTGAGGAGATCGAGTGGTTGCGATCGAAACATGTCATGGTAACCTGCCGGCCAGGGTTCGAGCCCGAGCCACGTCAAGAATGAAAGATTATCAATAACAATTTAAATTGATTTTCATGTTGTAAAATTCCTTTCTTCATAAAAATAATTTAATGAAAATTAAATTTCATGAACTTGAGCCTAATTAAAAATATTAAAAATTTGGATTAAAAACCATAAATAGTTCAACAAAATAACCACAATACTAATTATTGTTAAAGCTAAGGCACGAGCTCTATGTGTACATTTGTCCTTCAAGTTGTGCTGAAAAAGGTCAACAGAAAGGAGAAAGACAAAGTGAAAAAACAAAAAATGTACTTGGACTTCAAGAAAAATTCTTGACGAAAGTACGAAAAAACAGAAGTAAAGGAAAAAACATGTAAAATCAATTAAAATGGATAATCATTCAGGAAAGCAAATTTCGATCTACCAAATGTTAAAATACAATTTGGTTTAAGGATTGATGTTTGACTGGTGACGTCAGCAGTCGTCGATGGCTGCGAGTGTAAGACGGCAAATCCATCTGAGGAGATCGAGTGGTTGCGATCGAAACATGTCATGGTAACCTGCCGGCCAGGGTTCGAGCCCGAGCCACGTCAAGAATGAAAGATTATCAATAACAATTTAAATTGATTTTCATGTTGTAAAATTCCTTTCTTCATAAAAATAATTTAATGAAAATTAAATTTCATGAACTTGAGCCTAATTAAAAATATTAAAAATTTGGATTAAAAACCATAAATAGTTCAACAAAATAACCACAATACTAATTATTGTTAAAGCTAAGGCACGAGCTCTATGTGTACATTTGTCCTTCAAGTTGTGCTGAAAAAGGTCAACAGAAAGGAGAAAGACAAAGTGAAAAAACAAAAAATGTACTTGGACTTCAAGAAAAATTCTTGACGAAAGTACGAAAAAACAGAAGTAAAGGAAAAAACATGTAAAATCAATTAAAATGGATAATCATTCAGGAAAGCAAATTTCGATCTACCAAATGTTAAAATACAATTTGGTTTAAGGATTGATGTTTGACTGGTGACGTCAGCAGTCGTCGATGGCTGCGAGTGTAAGACGGCAAATCCATCTGAGGAGATCGAGTGGTTGCGATCGAAACATGTCATGGTAACCTGCCGGCCAGGGTTCGAGCCCGAGCCACGTCAAGAATGAAAGATTATCAATAACAATTTAAATTGATTTTCATGTTGTAAAATTCCTTTCTTCATAAAAATAATTTAATGAAAATTAAATTTCATGAACTTGAGCCTAATTAAAAATATTAAAAATTTGGATTAAAAACCATAAATAGTTCAACAAAATAACCACAATACTAATTATTGTAGAAAATATAAATTTATTATCATCTGACGAACGGTTACAGTGAAAAGTTCGTAATTTTGAACAATAAGCTTTGTTATCAACATAATAAGCTGACAAAAAATGGGCTAGACTTAAGAAGCGGGCGGGGTATCTTGCATGTATTCCTTCTCAACACTGCATACAATTAATGGATGAAATGTCCTTAGCGGCTTCTCAGCGTACATCAACAACTACAACTGTAGTAAATATACGTAAGAAAATAACACCTTGGATAAATATGAACCTGTTTTCGCTATTGTAGCTCAAAGAAAAGTTTTTAAAAGCTGGAAGAAAAAGTAAAAATGACAGACTTATAGCAGAGCGGCTAAAAAGAATTAGTAAAATTATTAAAATTTTAAAAAAAAAACTAATGAATGAATATTATAAGAAGAATTTGGAACAGTGTGATGGGGATGTTAAAAAATAGTGGCAGATTCTTAATATTAAACTTGGTAGGTGCCCCCAAGATACACAATACACATATTCTCAGGATGGTAGTCGTTTGACCACTGATATTGAGAAGGCTATAAGTTAAACTTAGTATTTTTTTAATTTAATTGAGAATCTAAGAGGGAATATTCCGTGCTATTTACATGATGATATAAATAATTTAAAATCATTGAGATCGTTAACGACAATCTTTAATTTAGACAAAGTTAATAAGAAATGTGTTGAAGATAGTTTGGATAGCTTACCAAAAAATAAAAGCTCCGGTTATGATAAAATACCACTAAAAATGATTTTATGTAGAAAAACAGAATTTTCAGAAATTAAATTTAAAATTTTTTGGCAGTATGATAGATCACGAAGAATACCCCAATGAACTTCAATCCACAAGATTATCGCCATATCTAAATGTAAGGATTCTAACAAGGTTGATTTGTATCGTCAAGTATCGGTTTTATCAGTAATTGATAAAGTAATTGAAAAAATTGTGTTTGATCAATTGTCTGACTATTTAGTCAGAAACAAAATACTATATAAACTGTCATTGGTTTTTGTAAAGGTTCTGGAATGGAGGAGGCAATTGTTAATGTCGTTGAGTATATTTGTGATGGTCTTGATGTGGGAGCTTCGGTTTTTTTTTTTTATCTATCTAAAGCATTTGATTTAGTGGACCATGACATTTTGATTAAACAACTGGAAATAGTTGGAGTATCAAACATTTATAATGCCTTATTTAAGGACTTCGTGTCTGGTCGTTCAAAATTTGTGCAGATTGTTACGCTTAGAGCACCTTGTTACCTGTAACATGCGGAGTTCCACTGGGTAGTGTAATCGGGCCCCTTTTGTTCAAGATTTTTATAAATGGCCTGATGAACATAACATTTAATGGTCACACCGAAGCAGTTAAAAGTAAAAAAGTTTCTGCTGTTGACATCCTATACAAATTCAAGCAAAATTTAATACTAAAACAAAAATGCTTATTTATGAAAGTTTGATTCACAGCCATTTTTTTACCTTCCAGTAATATATGGGCATTTCCATGAGAATGTCAGGCACGACTAAAAAAATTAAAACGCTTGAAACTTTTTTTCAAATATGGTAGAAAGGAAAAAAATACCAAAACTTTACAATGCCGAGGTACTTATAGCTTAATACAATTTTTAAAAAGCAAAAAATAATAGTTTTATCTCAATTTCTTATGGATTCATTTTTAGTAACTGCAATTGACAATTTTTAATATTCTGCCGATTAAATACAGATACTGGCAACCCTGGATTTAAGCTTTAAAATTAATGTTACAACAACTATGAACAAGATCCATGACGAAAGAACAAATTTATAGTTCGATTAGCGGTATATTTTTGTGTTTGTTTTGGATGCTATTCTAATGTCACGTACGTGTTGCGAAAACATCATTTATCTTTGTCATTTGAAATTGGTCAGTCTTAGGTATTTCAAAATAAAAGTTCAAAGCAAGATATTTGCTGCAAAAAAATAAAAATTGGTATAATAATAATTTTATAAGCTTTTAAAGCTCGTCACGAACGATATTGTAAGTACTAAACTGCAACTACATGCAACATCTTATTATGTTGGTATTTAGTTAAAATGTGGTCAAACCTTATTTTATTACAATCAAAATCATCTTACACATTTTTTTTGGAATCGGTCCATATTTGACCATAGCTCCCATACAAGTGCTACTCCCAAAAATAGCTTAAGTGCCATAACTTTCTTATAAATGTTGGTATTTACATACAAAATTCCGACAATGACTTTTACGACAGGTACTATGTCATGACAAAATGTTGTACGGGTAGGTCCAAGATTAAACATAGGTCCCATATAAACCCTCTTCCTTAAATAGGCTAGGGCCAAACGAATCTCATACTGATGGAGATAACTAAATAATATTCGGCATAAAAAATTCTTAACCTCATGGCATAATTCTGTCCTGGCGATCTTGATTGGCCACGGGCCAAGTAGGGTACACTCCAAAAAAATTTTTTTTAATATTATAGTGTAGGGTATTATATGGTCGGACTTGAGCGACTATACTTTCTTACTTGTTTGTTTTAAGTTTTTATATACATATATTTACAAAAAATTTATTTCACGCCATGTAAATACTATAAGAGAAAAATCTGTCACGTACGGTATGTCATGAACGATATTACATTTTGTTCATTATAAAATCATCAAAAAAAAAAAAAATTTTTTTCCGATTACGGATTATAAAGGAAACATATGAGTCATTCCATGTCAGACCGAACACCTTTTTTACACCACCTCTTCCGATTTTCTTTAAATTTGCCAGACGTATTAAACATAAAAAAATATTTTACACGTGTTTCGGGAAAAAAATTAAAATTTTTTTTTAAAAAGTTATTTGCATTTGAAAATCGTCAAAATCGTGAAAAATCTTCCGACATGACAACATTTAAACTAATGTTTTTATAAAACTAGTGAATGGATTTTAAAGTTCAATACCTTATTTTAAAGGTATTTGAACCTTCTTTTTAAAAAAGATATTATTTTTTATAAATAAATTTTTTTTTATTATTAAAATTTGGTTTTTTTTACTTAATTTCTGTTTTCCACAATCTTCGAACAAGTCGAAAAATCTGAAAAAAATATTTTCTTAAAGGTTAATATATTCTTAACATTCCCTCAAAATTTCAGAGTGGAGGTCGAATGGATTCTATTTTTTTAAGATTTTTTTCCATTGCAGCACCACAAAAAATTTACATTTTGTATATAAACATTTTATTTTCAAGCATGTTAACGAAAATGTCAACGCATGTATGTATGTGTGTATGTATTCAAAAACACACAAAATTTGATACTTAAGTAAATATTTAATCAAAATTCATATTCATTTCACAAAGCTGATTTCGCTATAAAAGCAGAGTGGCACTTCTTTGCAACTACGCACGAAAAGGGCCCTTGCGATGGGCTTGGAGGCACAATTAAAAGATTAGCAGCCCGAGCCAGTTTGACCAATATTGACAATCCAATCAATACCCCGACTACTTTTTATCAATGGGTTAAACAAAATGTTAAAAACATAAATTGCGAATTTTTTAGTACGGAACAATATAATGAGCAGGAGAAAAAACTTAAAGAACTGTTTACTAAAGCAAAAATGATACCAGGTACTTTAGGCTACCATGCGTTTATTCCGTACCAAACAAATTAAAGTTCATACTACATAATTTGCAGCTGATTTTTCTATAAAAAATGTATATAAAAATTAAAATTGCTTATTATTTAACTTTTAGTTATGTATTAAAAAAAAATACACTTTTTTACTTTCAAACCGCTTGCTGAATTTCAATATTTTTATAAAAAATTCAGGCTTGCTTAACCCAAAAACCTTAATTTTATAATTATAATTTTATTAAATTTTTTAAAGAAACGAACTGAGTGTACCATACAAATATTGAAACATGTGAATTCGTTATTACTAATGGGTAGTTAGGTATTATATTACGAGTAAGTGGTTACATTTTAGTTATAAAGAAATACGAGGGTAAGGAGTTTAACTTATTACCAGGTAACGTGTTCCGTAATACCAACCTATTACCGAGTTTTTGCTGGGATTTACTTAAGTATCAAATTTTGTGTGTTTTTAAATACATACACACATACATACATGCGTTGACATTTTCGTTAACATGCTTGAAAATAAAATGTTTATTTACAAAATGCAATTTTTTTGTGGTGCTGCAATGGAAAAAAATCGTAAAAAAATAGAATCCATTCGACCTCCACTCTGAAATTTTTAGGGAATGTTAAGAATATATTAACCTTTAAGAAATATTTTTTTCAGATTTTTCGACTTGTTCGAAGATTGTGGAAAACAGAAATTAAGTAAAAAAACCAAATTTTAATCATAAAAAAAATTAATTTATAAAAAATAATAATTTTTTTAAAAAGAAGGTTCAAATACCTTTAAAATAAGGTATTGAACTTCAAAATCCATTCACTAGTTTTATAAAAACATTAGTTTAAATGTTGTCATGTCGGAAGATTATTCACGATTTTGACGATTTTCAAATGCAAATAACTTTTTAAAAAAAAAATTTTAATTTTTTTAATGAAGACTTCGTTCTCAAATTTTGAAAGACATCGGAGACATCAAAGTCAATTTTTAGCAAAAATCGTACGGTTTGACATGGAATGACTCATATGTGGTTTAATGTAAAAAATTTAAAAAAGGAAGAAAAACCTCCCACAATTCGCAGATTTTCGTATTTTTTTACATTCACCACAAAATCACTTCCGTATTATGTCACGTACGATATGCACTTATTTTGCTCGATATTTTGGACAACAAGGTTCCGAATTTAATAATTTTTTATTTTAATTTTTTTATTTATTTTAATTTTAATTTATTTTAATTTTATTTTAATTTTAATGAAACATAATGATAAAAAAAATTTCCAGTTAATTCTATTTTTGCAAGATTTCTATCTATCTGAAGGCGTACAAATGTCATGTACGATTACATGGAAATGCCCATATGTAAGTAGGAAAAGTTCTTCTTTAAGAGGTATTCAATTTGCACAAAACAAAGCTTTAAAACTTGTTTCACTGGACCTGTTTAGACGTTATGCAAACAATATTCTACCCATAAATGGCTAGTACAAAATGCAGTTATTAAAATTCGTATTTAAGTCTATAAAAGGTCTTGGAAATTATTCAATTCTGTTTTCACGAAATGCCCTGGTCACAAATACAAATACAAGACGGGGTCAAAACCTCTCTGTAACAAGATGTCGTCTTGAACTGACGCAACAACGGATACGCTTTGCTGGTTCCAATGAATTTAGTAATTTGCCCGTTTCTTCAAAAAATATTTAACTTTTTTCAACGTGTAAGAAAGGGCTTAAGTTATTTTTATTAAACAATCTAGAAACACTTCTTACGCAAAATTAAAAGTTTATATAAATAACAAGCAAAATTCTTTTTTTTTATTTTGCATTTGTAAATAATTTTCAATGTGTAAATATGTAATGTAACCACAATGTAAATATAACTAGTTGCCTCTTTAATGCCAATTTTGGTGCTGAGGTGCTAACTGAATATGTATTAATACTATTTTCAAAATAAAAATAATTATAAAAAAAAAATATATAATGGGTGATTTTTTAAGAGCTATAGGAAAGTTTAAAAAAAAACACATAAAATTCAAAAAAAGGCATGAAATCTTTATTTGAAACAATAGTACGGTCCATATAATTTAATGTTTGAAGATTATTTCATGCATATGTTGACTGTGACTGCGCCTCAAATGGTCTATTCGCTTAGTCCAATTTTGGCATACTCTTTCCAACATTTCGGCCGGTCAATTGAAGCGGGCATGTGTGTATACCCTGCAGATAACAAGCATGTAAAGAGTAGTCCATAAAGGAGTAGGAGTACTCTAAAACTACTCCAAATATATGGGTAAAAGGTGGTCCATTTAACATTACGATGTCCTAGGAAGGGACCATATAACCCACCGAAGTAGTCCCTAAACTACTCCATGGAGTACTAAAGTGGGTTAGTTTTAAAAATACTCCACGTTACTACAGTATGGAGTACACTTAAGGGGTAGTTAAAGCATTTTTCTTTTTTATTTTTAACTAATCGCCTTTTATGGTGTGTACTGTAATCTTTTATTGCTATTATTAAATATATTTAGTTGGTATTTTTAATTTTTTTACTTTTTTCCATAAATTTCACAAACTTTCACTTTTAAATAAACAATGAATAATGGACACTATCAGGGCTACCAATGTATAATACTGTAAACTATAGAAAAGTACATATCATGCAGTTGTTGGCAGCACTGCATGTTCATTTATGCATCAATGGACCACATAGTCCAATATTATCTGTAGGGTAGACATGAGCTTTAACATAGCCCCACAAAAAATAGTCTAAAGTTAAATCGCACGATCTAGGCGGCCAATTGACCGGTCCCGAACGTGAAATAAAATGTTCACCGAACTCTCCTCTCAATAAGTCCATTGTTAAGCGTGCTGTGTGGCATGTGATCAATAATTTGGGACACATATTATTACGTCTCTTGTGATCGTATTGAGTCTATTCAAAAACAATTTTTGCTCTTCATTTTACAAAGTTCTTATCCAAATCCATCCATCTATCCTCCCCAATATAGAGCCAGGTTATTGGAACTCAATTTACCTACTTTTAAAAGTGGCAGAGCTTTGTTGAACTTGATATTTATCAACCTCATTAATGGCCATATTGGCTTGGAGTTGGTATAAAATTTTTTATATATTAATGTTCCCTCCACGCCCTGCACGTTATCGCCAGTCGTTGACCATTCAACATT
Source organism: Pollenia angustigena (assembly GCA_930367215.1). Taxonomy (NCBI): domain Eukaryota; kingdom Metazoa; phylum Arthropoda; class Insecta; order Diptera; family Polleniidae; genus Pollenia; species Pollenia angustigena. The sequence continues at coordinate 176,343,780 of OV884057.1, read as the reverse complement.
TGCAGCAAAATTCTGATTATGCTGACTTGTTCGACAGAAATGTGTAATTTTCATTGATCTGTACCAGAGATCAGCAATGAATCGATTTTTCGCTACTTATACTCACTCATGTAATTTTAAGTATAAGTGAGTAGACACCCTGCAAATAATAGGACCAGTCCAAATAAGCGTGTAAATAGTAGCCCACAACGGACTAGGACTAGTACAAAAGTAACCCAAACGTATGGAAAAAACATGGTCTATTTAACATTACGATGTCCTAGGGGAGGACCATATAACCCAGCTTTTTAACTTAAGAAAACTGTAATTGCCAAATCATCACTTTGCTATTAATGGGACAAATCTTTTGCTTCGCCTTTACGTTTTGAGTTAAGTTGAATCTAAATCAAATCCGGCTTATGTCCGCCGCGGCTACAAGTAACATGGTCCCTTGCATCAGTCCAATTTTTGACTACTTTTGCCAATAAATCTGGCCTTATGGAATCAATGGTAGCTTGAGTAATGGCTTTAAATGCTTCAAGTCTGGCCGGTTATCGGCATAAATCAATGACTTAACATAGCCCCATAAAAAGTTTTCCAGAGGCGTCAAATCACACGATTGAGAGGGCCAGTGAACAGTACCACTTCTGGAAATAAAATTGTTACTAAATTGATTTCGCAATAAATCGATTGTAAAGCAAGTTGCAACGTCTTGTTGGAATGTCGTTGATGTTCAGCTGATTTATTTTTAGATAAAGAGATTTAGTCAGCACGGCTCAGTAGCGCTCGGAATTTAACGTAACGGCAGCTCCTTGCTGACTTAAAAAGAGCGTTTATGCCTCACCAAATAGTCAATTTTATTGGATGTAATAGTAATTCGTTAACGCCTTGAACATAGTCTTCTCTCCAAATATACCAATTTTGCTGATTGGTGTAGCCGTTTAACCAGAAATGCGCTTCGTAAAATGGACGACGTGCCCTATGGACTTCGCGAACAGATTTATTTTTTAAAAAGTAAATTTACACAATATATGTAAGCCTTAAACGATTAATGATGACTTTTCAAACCCTACTCAACCGAAATTTCGAAACAGTTTGGCATTCTCAGCTGTCAAGCCACTGTCATCGATATCAAAAGTTCTCAAGCAGCTAAAAAAAACAATCGATGTTATAAAACAATTTATTTAACTTCATTCTTTTTAAGTGAAATTATATTAGTTTTTAAAATTTAAAAAAATTTTATAGATTTCTTCCTGTAAATTAAACAAAAGACTTAAGCAACAAACTTTTTTTCTTAAACATTATTTAAAAAACTATTAACTAAAAGTCCGATTATTGCGATATTGCTAAGCATACAAAAAACTACTTCAACTATTTGAGTCTAACTTATTATTTTTTTTAATATTTACTACAGTTTCATATTTGGATTTGTTAATTTGAATAAAAAATAAAAAAAAATCTTACTAAACATTAACACGTTTGTAAATCATTAAGAACATAATATTAACATAGAAATACCACTTTACAATAATTTGTTTCCTACTCCAAATATATGAAGAATAAAAGCCAAACCATAATAAGCACTGGTGACATTTTCTGCTAACAACATCTTAATTTTTACAATATTGCAATTATTTGGCCAAAACAATAACGTCAAATATAAAAAGTTTAATAATAAAAAAAAAAAAAAATGTCACTATAACTTTGGCACAAGCCAAAATAGTCTCCGAGTCTTATTACTTAACATGGTATGGCATGCCAACTGTCGCAAATACTTAACACTTAAGACAACTATGACAGACCAAGCGAACACAGCTCTGAAACCCACCAACAAACAAACAGTCAGAGGGAAATACCAAAAAAAACTAAAATATCAAAACAAAACACCAACAACATTAGCATCAACAAACCCCAATGATACATTTGAAACTAAAACCAAAACCATAAGATAGTCGAAATGTATGAATATGTATCGTTTGCATTAAACAGAATGGGAGTTCAGTATTTGTTTGTATGGTAAGTGTGTGTGCAAAAATGATTGTTAAACACGATTTTAATGAGCAACTTAAAAGTGCACCTTATATAAAATATTGTATGTAAATTCTTCTAGTATAAAATAAATATTGTTTGTTTTTTGGTCATATCAACCACTATTATTACCACACTACAAGTGATACAATGGACCACAATGTGCTTGCGATAACTGGCCAAAAAAATAAAGAAAGAAAAATAAGAAAATAAAAAAGTAAAGAGAGAAAAAAAAATCTCTTATGGCATGTGTAACAATACACCTGATTTGTTTGTTCGTTCGTTTGTCTGTCTGTTTGTAGTTTTTATATTTTCCCTGTTATGGAGACCAGGAAATTCATATTGCAACAATATTTCTAACCATACACATGTTATGTGTCACATTCAAGTGTTTTCGTTGTTGTTTGTATGCAACTCTACTACTCCTCCTTTTTTTTTTGTTTTGAAACAACTTAAGTATTAGTTTGAGTAGTTTTAGTTTGGTGTTAAGTTTGTTAAGCTTCATGTCTCGATGAAAAATGATTAACTTCATAGTTTTTATTGTTTTTTTTTCTAGACAAGTTGTGGTTTCTACGTATAAAGTTAAAAGCTTTTCACGCGAAACTATTTCAACTTTTGGCCAATACTAGGATTTCTTATATCCAAACGTATAGACACGCCCCTTGTTCAGCAGCCTGAGCTCTCAAACGACCACTGCTTTTGGTATATGCTAGCAGCTTCTGTTGAAATGCAACAGAACCTAGGGAAAATCCCTTGACTGCTCGAAATTTCCACAAGTGGTGAAAAATCAGCTCTCGAAATGGCTTTTCAGTATCTCATTTCCCACGACTTTGGGTAAAAACCACTATCCTTACGCGATCCCTGAAGGGTCCTTATCCAATAGTCAGTCTGGTGTTTTGGTACCATTGGGTACTGACGTCCATGGTACCCAATAGGATCTCTGACGTCCATGGTACCCAATAGGATCTCTGGTCATCCGTAATCTAAAGAGATCAGTCAATTTTGAATTCTGCAGAGTGCGAGTCATTGGGCCGCGTGAATAAAAAGGTAGCTTTAGCTAATACTTGAAATTTTGAAGTTTAAACTAGCTTTGAGGTGAATAAAAATTTCAGTTAAAGCTTGTACTTTATACTGACTAGTAAAAACTAGTTTTCCTAGTGTTGACTCAAAAAATGTGTGAATAAAAACGAGTGAATGCTTAAAAAGACTAGTTTTTGCTTAATTTTTTTAAGCTTATGATTGGGGTGCTTGAATTATGTATTTTGCAACAATATTTAAAAAAAATTTATTTTTTTTGTTTAATTTTATGAACGTTGGCCAAAGAAAAGAATATCTCCTAAGATCAGATTTTCATCCAGAAGTTTATTTAAAATTATTTATTTTTCGGAAAAATATCGAAAATGGTAAAATCTCTGTAAATGTCACATATACATTTAAATATGTACATATCCCTGCAGGAAATGTCACTAGTGAATTTCTACTGATTCACTGTTGACACAGTCCCCAGTACTAGTGACTTATTATACCCCAGGCAATGTTATTTACAATAGACATTTAACATGTGCGTGTCATTGGAAATCTACTACTGACGTTGGTACTACTGACTAGGTAGTTCCATTGGGAACATATGTAGACATTGAAACCAGAGAATCGCTAGCACATTTTAGTAAAAGTAGTCTACACTTTTTGTAAGAATACGAAGTCATAACAATCTTTTTTTATCATTTCTTCAGCTTTTATAGGAACTGTACTTCTCAGTTGTTATTGATAAAATCTTTTTCGTATTAAATCCAAATATAGTGGCAAATGTAATGTAGTGTAAACACTTCGCTGACAATGTCACCAATATAGTCGACCATACTGGTGACTTGGAGACACTTGCACCCAGGTTTCAGCAAAAACAAAGTCATAAATATATTTTATTTTTGTTGTTGCTTTATACAGAAATTCACTTTTTTGTAGATTCCATTTTTTTGCAGATTAAATTTTTTTGTAGAAAGCAATTTTATAATTAGGGCATTAATTTTTATAAATTTTTTTAAAACAAGTTACACAATAATAAATAACAATCATTGATAAAGGTCGCTACAGACTTTTGCCATAGAAAGTCTGTGTTGCATTTTTAAATAAAATAAAAACAATTTTTGAAAAGGAAAAAATAAAATAAAAATATCAATACACAGTACTTGTTAACGCTTCAAGACATAAAAAAGGAAATAAAAATTTTTTGTACTTATATTCTGTTTTATACATTAATATTTTTGAAAATAAGTTTAAAAAAATTTTAATTTTTGACATTTTTGCACTTTGTAATTAATTTAATTTAATAGTCACATTTTCCAGCGTTTGCTTCCCCTTTTAAGCACTAGCTATCTAGCACTAGCAAAGAGTTATTCACACTTTTTGTAGTTTAAACTTTTCAGCATAGCTAGTACTGAAAAGTAAAAGCTAGTGCTAGTTCTTAGTACTAGCTAGTATAAGCTACATTTTTATTCACTCGACCCATTGACTGTGTCTGAATTCACTAGAGGATGTCACACCGAAAGGTGGAATATACTTTTAATGTTTTCTTACATACCCCCTTTGCGGTTCTTTATATGCAAATGAAATCCTTAATGCAGTTACTATCGATGCTAGTTGTAAAATTTCTCGCCACCTTGTTGGAAACTAAGATTTTTAGCAAGCTTGTTGTTTCATTAGACAAAACTTAAATTGGTCGTCGCATCTGCGGGATAAAACCGCTAACAATTTTGTTTTCTTTAGGGTTATAAGGAGAAAACATGTGCACGAGAACAATTGGTTGAGCCTAGCCCAAATTAAATGTAACATATCGAGAGATTAAAAAAAAAGTCATAGAAAAGGTTTTAAAAACAGCTCGTCGGCGGCACTTACGCGAAGTTATTTTTACGTTTATATTAATGTCCCCATAGCTCATTGATGGAGAGTAATAAAACATTGAATTTACTTTAAAATAAGGACTAATAAAGACTATTCAAACTAGTGCTGGGATATTTTCGGTAGTCTTAAACTATCGAAACATCGATACAGCTATGAAGACATGTTACAGCAGATACACACACACAGTTTTTTGCCGCAAGTTTTTACTTGCTAAAGGGTGGTTAAATTGTAAGGGCCGATGTTGAATGTGAACCACACCTAAACGCCAAGTTTTTTTTCCGAATTTTATTTGACATTTCTCTATTTCAGACTTATTCAATTTGAACCATGGAGAGATACACAACAACGTGTTAAAGTTATCCAGACTTATTATGAAAATGGGCGTTCAAATCAGAATGCATATCGTGCACTTCGTGATTTTTTTGGTCAATTTGATCGTCCAAATGTGCGTACAATCGCAAAAATCGTTGAAAAATTCGAGCAAACCGGGTCTGTAGAAGATGTGAGAACACCAGTGCATGCTCGTACAGCTCGTACTGCAGGAAATATTGCTGCTGTTCGCGATAGTGTGGCTGAAGAGCCGTCCACCTCAACTCGTCGTCGTGCCCAACAATTGCACCTCTCACGCTCGTCGTTGATGAACATTATGCATAAAGACTTGCATTTACACGCTTACAAAGTGCAATTGGCTCAAGAACTAAAGCCTCTTGACCATTACAAACGTCGTGAATGGGCAGAATGGTGGCAAGAAATGGCAACAGTGGATGATCAATTTTCGAAGAAAATCATCTTCAGTGATGAGGCACATTTTCACCTCAGTGGATTCGTCAATAAACAGAATTGCAGCATTTAGGCGAATGAGAATCCAAGAGTGATTGTCGAAAAACCAATGCACCCACAAAGAGTGACTGTTTGGTGCGGTTTATGGGCTGGCGGCATCATCGGGCCGTATTTTTTCCAAAATGAGGCCGGTCAGGCAGTTACTGTGAATGGTGTTCGCTATCGTGAGATGATAACGAACGGATGTGGACGATATGTGGTTTCAGCAGGACGGTGCCACTTGCCACACAGCTTACGAAACAATGGCTCTTTTGCGCAACAAATTCAATGGCCGTGTTATCTCACGTAATGGCGATATCAATTGGCCGCCAAGATCATGTGATTTGACACCGTTGGACTTTTTTCTTTGGGGTTATTTGAAAGAAAAGGTGTACGTCGATAAGCCAGCAACAATTCAAGAGCTAAAGGATGAGATAATTCGGCACATTAACGGCATAGAACCTCCATTATGCCTCAGGGTCATCGAAAATTTGGACCATCGGATGGAGGTGTGCCGCCGTGGTCGCGACGCCCATTTGGCCGATATTTTGTTCCATACATAATTGAGTAATACCAATATATCATAATAAAATAAAATTACAATAATTTCCTAAATAGTTTGTGTTTTATTCAAAATCAACATCGGCCCTTGAAATTTAACCACCTTTTATTATTAATTCGCGCAGTATAACAGCAATGAATACAAACAACAAGAATGGCAGGTGGTATGGATTGCTTAGCTGTGCCTTTTTTACTACTAACTTAAGGCCTTTATGCCGAAATTTTTATATGTTTACATAGGGACTGAAATGACAAATTGTTTTATGTAGTTGTAAAAAAAATCAAATAAAAATGCAATTGCAATTGCGAGCATTGGATAAAACAATGAACGACCATAACAGGAAAAGTCCGCTAGATTGATTACCTCTTGGGTTGAGAAGCAAATCCAATTTAGAACATTATCTAATAAAATATCTTATAGTCCCTTATAGTCACAATTTTTAAAAACTGTCATCTTAAACAACGTGCTTTCATAGATACGTCTCATACGTTCAATAAAGTGATGAAAACAACGAACTTAAGCCTGATAAAAAACAAGCTAAAGTTTTCTTCTTGAGTACAAACCTTTAGTCGATAGTAATATCGATATATCGATAGTGAAATCTGAACTATTGATAAATATCGATAGTATCCCAGCCCTAATTCAAACCCTTTCGTTGTTTTTTTTTTTTTTTTTTTTTTGGCAAACCATTATTGGAATCAGATCAATTAGAGAAGTTAACCCTAATAAAAAATCATTAATAATTTGTAGCAATTGTAAAATTCCTTTGCAAAATAGTGCGAAAATGTGTTTTTTTTTTAGTTTGCTATGAAAATTTTATTAATTTCACAACTCCCAAAAAACGAGCAAAAATCCACAAAAACTAGTTTTTAGTTTTCTGGGAATATTTTCCTATCGAAGTACGTGTCTGAGGATTCCCATTAGACAATTACTGTTTACATATTGTGCCATACAAGCGGTGCTTAAAATATTTGATTCTGGCTTTGCGATTGGAGAAAATTGTCAATTCCCAAGTGTTTAATTCTGTCATGTTCGTCGTATTTGCTATAATTTTATATATGTGACATTCATAACATTATATCCAATACAACCAATACCACACAATAGAACACTTAGTGAATTACCCAATAGCTTAATACACCGATATGCTGCACGAACAGGCCAAAAGGGAAAAAAATTCCGATGGGATCTTTCAAATCGCCGACATACGTATATTTTTTTTGGCCTCCTCTATTAGGGTTTATTGCAAGAATCCCCTTATTTTTCTCTTTGGCTTATAGTATAAAAAAAGATAAAGACATTCTATGAACTAAAGTGGTTCCGATATAAAGGGTGATCCAATCATAATGGTGTAAGTCACACCTTAACGTCAAGTTTTTTGCCCAACTTAATTTGTCCTTTCTTTGTTTCACTGTTTGACAAATTCAACCATAGAGAGGTACACAATTGAGAAGCGCGTTAAGATTGTTGAAGCCTTTTATTTAAACGGGCGTTCAAATCAAGAGGCATTTCGTGCTCTTCGTGAGTTTTTTGGTCAGCATACTGGATTCGTTAACAAGCAAAAATGAGAAACCACGAGTGATTGTTGAAAAGCCAATGCATCTACAAATAGTGACGGTTTGGTGCGGTTCTTAGGCTGGCGGCGTCATCGGGCCATAGTTCTTCAAAAATCAGGTTTGCCAAGCAGTTACCATGAATGGTGTTCATGTGGCGATGTAAATTGGCCGCCACAATCACGTGAGCTGACACAGTTGGACTTCTTTCTTTCGGCACATTAACGACATTGAACCTCAATTATGTATCAGAGTCAGATTGATTAAGCTAATGCTCTGAAAACATTTTTATATAATTAACATCGTGCGTTTTGATTGAACCACCCTTTATAAATACATTTTTTTAGCAGATATCTACTGCTTTATAATATTAATTAGAGTCGAATCGATTAAAATAAATGTTATAATATCATAACCTTAATATTACTTTTTATTTTCTTTATGCTTAAAGTAGCTCAGTTTCTTGTCAGAGTTTCCTTTAATTTCTTGAACATTTCTTGCATGTTACATCTTGTTTAGCCGTCTTTTTTTTTTTTGGTTCCCGCAAACTTTTTTGTTTGGCAATTTAAGCAAAGTGTTACAATAATGCTCTGCTTTTTTAATGTTTTTGATAAAGTTATTGAACATTTTTAAATGACACTTTAAGAAATGATGTTGCCAACTAAATAACCAGCAAAGAATTATTTTAAGATTGTAAATGTTTTTCGTTTCATATTTATGTATGTATGTTAATGTGTATTATTTTTTTTCTAATTTTTTAGTTTGTATCGGTATACCAAATGTAGTCCTTTTAAAGAATACAATATTGCATGTTTGGTCACAAGTGTATGTTTGTGAAACATGCAAGCGTAATGGACATAAAATTGTGATATGATATGAGTAAAAGAAATGTGAAGTCAAGGTGGCCAGAAGGATTTATTTCAAATAAGTTGTATAAAATGTTTTCTATTAGTTTTGGAAAACTAAATTTATCATCTAAAAGTTGTAAATCGTAATCCTTTTGTATCGCATCATTTAAATTTATGCATATAATTTCAGTTTCCTTAAAACATGGCCACCTTTTAAAGCAAATAATATATTATTTTAATACATCTCTATTCTTCTTTTTATAGCAATAATGAGTGAGTTCAAATACCACCTTCATGTCATCATAACTTTAATTGTCATTTCAGAAAAAGTAAAGAAAAATATTTGTAAAACAGAACTAGAAACGTAAAAGATTTCTATCCAACATCTTCGGGTGAAAAACTGAACTAAAATATTAATAGACCTCAAGAGCTGCAAGTACAATTGAAAAAAAACAAACAACAACAGTTGCATACTCTGATTTGCAATAATATTCAAGCCTTTACCACCACCAATAAGAACCACAACAATAACAACAACAAACACTACGGAAACATAAGTGCGAAGTTAAACTTTATTGTAACACAAACACCATATTTTCTCATTACGAAGTGGACATGATGCATGTGAACTGGAATGCCAGTAACACGCAAAGACTGTATATCAGGCTTCACGTTCAAAGAGAACACATTCACATGCACTATCTCCATAAAAATCCTTCCTTCTCTTCGAAAGTCTCAAACGCAGATTGGATTTTGTTTATTTGTATGTTTTTTTTATTTGGTGTTGTGGTTTAACGGCTTGGACAATAAAAAAAATTTTAAAAATCGAAATAATTAAATCCGTCAAGTGTTGGCGGGTGGAAAAAAATATAAATCCTAAAAATACACCATAACCAAAGTAAAATTATATAAGTTACAGAGCCTTAAATGTTTAACATCTTTTGAAAAAAATAAGAATCCAAAAGATTGATAGTATTTGTTTTAAATTGCTCTTACTTTGACTTATTTCAAATAATCCAAAATCTGCTTATCTGTGTTATTTTTTTATTTATTATACCCACACCACAATAGTGGAGAGGGTATTATGCATTTGTGCTGATGTGTGTAACGCCTTAAAATATTGGTCCGAGACCCACCTTAAAGTATACCGATCGACTCAGAATCACTTTCTGAGTCGAACTAACGATGTCCGTCCGGCTGGCTGGCTGGCTGGATGTCCATGTAACCTTGTGCGCAAAGTACAGGTCGCAATTTTTGAGATAATTTCATAAAATTATTGACACAAGGACCAAGCCCATTGAAAATTGGCCAAAAAAAATAGCATAGAACCATATCTTCATGGACACAAAAGGGATGTATTTTTTAAAAAATAGGACCACGAGGGGAGATAGGGCCAATTTCTGCCTCTCAAACCGATTTTAATGAAATCAAAACATGGTAGATCCATATCTATATGGACACATAAGCTATACAGTTTTTCAAAAAGAGAAACCACAAGGGGAGGTAGGGGGCAATTTCTGCCCCTCATAAACTTTTAACCTGATTTTAATTAGTTTTATAAACATAGATAAATCCATATTTATCATATGGTCGGGCTTGACCGACTACACTTTCTTACTTGTTTTTATTTATTTTATTTTATTTAGTTTTGTTCATTGTTCCACATCTAATTGGATTAATGGATTGAAACCCTGTTATGGGGGTAGACATTTACTGGTGTGTGTTCAAACATGAATGCGACCATATGGATATTCGTCCACTGTCTTGGATGTAGCGTAGTCAAAATTATATTATTCGACCTTCTTTGGGGCCAAATCATCCCATGTCATAAAAGTTCTCTAGAAACAAATCGTAAAAGAAATGAAGGAAATTTGTTTGTGGAATAATCGAGCTAATTTGACATTCCTAGTTGGTTATTTTAAACATTTTATGAATACTTTTTCGGACAGTAGCTCGAAGATCATTGCAAATATTGAAGCCTTTCTTATGCTTATATTCTTAAAAATTACTTTCACTCTGAGTATTTTTTTTTAACGTCAGCTTTTTATTGGTTTTACCTACCGACCATTTTCTAAAATATTGAGTCAGGTATGAGGTTTATATATTTCGAGAACACCTTTTTGAATCCAAAACCAGCTTCACGAAATTCGTTATGGTTTCTGAGTTTTTAAGCATTAATCTTGCTCCATATCAACTATTTTGAAGTTTATTAAGTATAGTTTTCTTCTACACGTCACTGTTTGGCGAATACATCAAATTTCAAACACAAACATGTACAAAATAAATTTCACTCTTGCTTTTGTTCATTGCCGTAAGCAAAAAAAAAAACGAAATTAAATCAAGAGAAAAAAGATTTCAACAACTTAATATACAGCAGTACGTATACGTATGCAGCACAAAAAACTACTTTTTAATAATATATTTAGAAAAGTGGCGTGTGCGCCACAAAACAATATTTTTAGCTTTCAACAAAATACTTTAAACTTTTAACAAAGTTATTTTTGGGAATACAAAATTTATTAATACTTATATTTCTCTATGACGTGCTAAATTCCCAATTTTTATTTTTGATAAATTTTTTTTTGAGCGAAAGCTAGTTTCTATGCACATTTCAGTGGTTGCTTAGACCAGATCATCAGGAAAACTTTTTCCAAAGATTTTAGAAACGCTGAAATATAATACAAATAAAACTGTTGAGTGAATAAGAATTATAAACACTCAAAGTTTTACCTGTAACAATATCAAAGCTTTAACACAAAGCTGCCACAACCAACAACAATTTTTACAACCAAAATTTTCAAAAAAGGTACCAAATGTAAAAAAATATGACCACATTTATAATTCCTTTTATTAATTGAGAAAATCATTAATATTTATTTCAAGTAGCATTGCAATACAAAGGTTATTTGCACTTTATAGTAAAATAATAATTATAAATCAAGAAAACAAAACAAGAAATGTAAAAAATAAAACGAAAAACTTAATTAAAAGTTTTTATTTAATTGACACTTTTTTGTTAAAAAAAAAAATTTTATTTTACAAGACTTAAACCCGAAAAATTTCCATACGAAGTATATTGAAACAGTTACAAATAACAAAAATGGAAAATTGTTTTCCGCTTTTTAGCTGTTATTGGCAGGACTGTCAAATGTGGCGATTTCTTAATCCTTTTGTCGATGGAATTTAACGTTTGGCGATATGGCGATTATTTTGGCGACATTTAAGACGATTGCCGATATGTGAAATGCATTTAATATTTACATAGGTAGAAAAAGACAATCACCACGACGCTGTGCCGACGTTGCAGGGGGTACTATCAACATCAATACAACGCACTGTTTACCAAATTTACAATGTTGTCACAATATTAGAATGATAACGCCAAATGTGCGTCTTCCAACTCTTCTTTTTAGTGTTATCACAGTACTGTAAATTTAAATTTACAATGTTGGATTCACGAATTTATAACGTAGTCACAACCATATTCCGACTCTTATTTTCAATATTGTTACAAATATAAATTCGCTAATAAACAAGCAAAAATTTGTTTATTTTCAAACCTAAAATAGTTTTTGTGTTTTCATTTTAATACGACACTATTAAATTAATCACCCCTATCGTGAATAACAAGTGGAATTTTTTTTCCCATGAAATTTTCATTTCCCTCGAAGGGAAAAAAGCAATCGTGAATCTCATGTGAAAAATTTTTCGCGCTATCAGTTCCAGTGAATGTAAAAAAAAGAAGAAATATTAAAAAAATTAAAAATCAATGAAATTTTTGTTCAAAAATATTCAAGTATATATTTTAAAGAAAAGTTAAAATAATAAAGCAAAATATTTAGTATTGGAGGGATAGTTTGATTACAACGTTAGTTTTTTGCATTTTTTAAATTTAATATAGTAAAATATTTTTCAAAATTCTGCCACTAAGTCAATCGAAAGTTTCACAAATCCGCAGGCAATCTACCTGTTGCTTTGCGTTTTGTTGAGCAATATATCGGTTTGTGCCTTTTTAACTTTATTAACCCTTAATATTCGATATAAAGGAGGAGCTTCTAACATACATGTTCTGTTCCCTAGCAAAAATAAAGTGAGAAAATCTAAGGGAAATGTGAACAAATTACGAGGGAAAAAAATTTTCACGATAAGGGGTGAATAACCCAGCGTTTCCACATGCAAGTAATAACTTGCAAGTAGTGTATACGTATTATCAGCGATAAATCGAGGAAACAGCCGATTGGCTGAATGACCAAATATGGTGTGAATGTTAGTGAAAAAGTGTGAGTGTATTGAGTTTTTCGAACTTGTACTTGCATGTGGAAACGCGAGGTAAGACTAAATTTTTGTATATACAGCGTTGTAGCGGTATAGAACTATTATCAACACGGTATTAGAAAATAAAGGTTTAATTTTTGTATATACAGTGTTGTAGCGGTATAGTTTTATGGTAAATACGACTTTAAAAAACTAAAGTCGTATATTTGTATTTAGGGTGTTGTACCGGTGTTGAATCTTATTTAAAAACGGTATTAAAAAACTAAGGTTGTAATTTTGTATCTACAGTGTTGTGATGGTACCATATTTTTGGTAGAGTCACAATTGTGTATTTACAGGGTTGTGGCGGTACATAATATTTAGAAGAGTCGTAATTTCTGCCTGGGTAGTTTTCTTATTTAGGGTGTGTGTGAAACGGTAGCAAAGTACTCATGGAAGTAAAATTTTGACACTATTGAGGTGAATAAAATTTCACTAGCCCTAGGGGCTAGTATAAATTTTGACATTAGTGTAGAAATTTTTGACAACCACAAAATAATTTTTTTTCATCAAATTTGTTTAAACAAAATAAAAAATAATATGGAAGCAGGACCAGCGGCAAAAAAATTAAAAAGAATTATACAAGATGTAAGTATTTAAATATGTATAAGCTTTTTTGCCCACACTTTTTGTAAAAATTGTTAATATATCAGAACGAATTCATCAAATAGTTGGGACGATCACATTTCCAACAGAATTGAAATGATTATTGGTAAACGTTTGTTTAATCTATTAATTTTCACAAAACTATTAGTAATTGTTTTTTTCTTTATGTCAAAATTTTACGTTTTCAAAAATGTTACAATTTCACACAGCACAAATATGAAAATTTTCTACCACAAACAAATTTCATTTCACCATAGAACTTTGCTACCGTTTCACACACACCCTTACATACCTATATCTCAAAAGAAAAAAAAGTTATTTTATTAATACATTATAAAGGTCGAATTAAACACAATATAAGATTTATATCTAAAATATTATAAAAAGTTTTTCTCTTTATAATTTCTGTGTATTTTCAAATATTTATATATGTAAATAAATTCAGAATATTAAACTTATTTTCAAGTTTTTAGAAACACTAAAACGAATTTTGTGTTATTTTTCAGTAATTTTCTAAAATCGATTCCACATGATTTTATGCACTTCCTACTTTAAGTACTATTTATCTTTACTTCTCTTCAAATCAAGAAAAACAACGCCCATTTTTTGTTTTCGATACATTATAAAAAACTTCCGTTCATTGGTAACAAATAATGAAAAAATCGTAGTACACAGTACAAATTATTCGAGCTCGTTAATAATTGTATCAAGAAAAACACATTCGTACGTATTATTTTTTTAGAAAAAAGTAACCAAAATTAAAAAATATTAACATCTCCACATTGGAAAAAAATATAACCAATTTTGGTTAGAAATAATCAAAAACGGCAGCTCTGGAAAGAATATAAAAAAAAAACTCTATCGTGTATATTTTCACTGCCGTTAACGATCGAAATTGTTGAACAGGCAGTCATAAAACTGCATGCAAACCTTCATTGTCGTTTTTCTCCACTACGACTTATTGGCATATCAGAGAAACTTATAAAGAGCTGACTATGTTCAACGTCAAAATATTGGTCGACGTACGCGAGGAACAAATCGTTTAAGAACATTACTTTTACCAAAAACTCATGAGGAATGCGCAGCAGCAAACGAAATTATTTAAATGAAGAACAGCCCCTTCATTGTTCGATAATAAACCGAACATTATTTAGTCTGTGTTCAGACGGCTCATATTTTATAGTAATGATTCTAACTTTTTCTTTTTTGAACTTTCATTGGCGTTCAAACAATTCATGTCTTGTTTGTATGGTCTTGCGTATGAATGTGTGCGTTTTTAAATAATGAATGAGAGAAAAAAACGTACTGAGAGTTTATGAAACTGTGTACACGTTTCCTTCCCCCTCGCCTATTTCGCCAGTAAAGTAACAATCATAAGCCATTATTCATCTGAACATAGACTTAGCGTATGGTACATACATACACCCAGAAACAGTATTTATTTATTCAGTGTTTATGTATTAGTACACTTCCCTTAATACCATTCATAACTATTTTTACGCAAGTAACAAACATTATTAGTGTTCCGTTTTTGTTATAAAACAGAACACGGGTAGTAATTTTGTAGACACACATTACATTATAATGTTCTTTAGTGTTTTTTTTTACATTAATGAAGGAATGTGCAAGAAAAAAATTTAAAAGGTGTACACACCTAGAAACGATATCAATTTTTTAGTGTTTGTGTATTAGTACACGAAGAGAATGATGTGGTGTTTCGCTGCTGGTTATAAAACAGAGCAATTGCTGTGATACAATACATTATATTTAAATATTCTCTAGCGTTCTTGACATTGATGAAGGAATGACAAACAAACATTTTAGCAACGCTTCTTTCTAGATTGTTGTTGTTGCTTGACGACCACAACACGAATAGCCTGTGTGTGTATAGAATACATGTTTGGTTTTTGTAAAAAAATTTTTGTTGGCTGTTTTTTTTTTTTGCATTAAAAACACATATATGTATACTGAAACGAATGAAAATTAATGTACTGAAACGAACGAAAATTAATGTACTGAAACGAACACAACGAAGTTTGTTGTTTTTTACGAATGAAATGTTCTTATTTTTATGTTGAGATGGATAAGTACAGTGTTCTTATTGTGTACGAAGGTCACAAACAGAAAAACGTTTTTTTTTGTGGTATTTACAACACTAACACTATTAGCATTTGTGTTTTCCGTATTTCCACCGTCCCGAACACTAATGAACGGTATATAATGTTAATTTTCAAACACACACCCAGAGAAAAAACATGCGTAAATATGGTCCCCTCCAACAACACTATTTTTAAAGAAAATTTAAAACATATTATGTTTAATTTAACCATGTTATTGTCACCGACAACCATTTTGTGGTTAATATAGTCATCCATCAAAAAGCCACAATCATATTATGGTTGCTTCCAAACATGTTAAGATTAATAATAACTAAAATATATGGTTGGTTTTTAACGATAGCATGTTGCTCTTAGAAAAGAGAAATATACTATTGTCAATTTAAAAACAAATTATTGTCATATTTAACCATAACATGTTAAGAGGCAACCATAATATGGTTGTGGCTTCTTGATAAAGGACTAATTTAACAATAGTAGGGTTGTCGGTAATAATATTGTTAAATTAAAAATAATATATTTAAAATTTTCTTTAAAAATAGTTTTGTTGGAGGTCACCATATTTAAACATGCGTGCACTTTTATACGCTGCCGTACCGTCAACTTATTAGGATTAAACTTTTTCAGCTTATTACTTGCATTCCGGAAGGATGTAGGCAGAAATTTCGATGGAAATGTGGGACTACTATCCACACAAATATTTTTAATGAAAAGCTTTTGCTTGTTAATGTTTATGTTATAAGACTAGTCTAGCTAGTCAAATGTAAAGTTGACAAAACTTAAATAAGGGTTTTTAACTTAAAAAAGAAATTCCTAGCATTTTCCGTCTAAAGATTTCGGAAAATTTTAACAACTCCGTGACTCAATTATATCAATCTAAAAACGCAAATGACTCTTTTTCCTCTCTGCTTCTCAAACCAAAAACACTTTGCTTAAATACACCAAGAACATTTAAATGCAGACAGCAACAAAAAGGTATGTATATATGTCTGCTGTTGCACTTTTAATGCCGAAAAATAAAAATACATCTCCTGTTTATAGCTTCATATTGTATTTGCCTGGCGGTTAAATTGTGTGTGGTTCTTAGTATAAGTTTGAGTATTTCTTTTCATTTAAGATTTGTTTTTTCTTTTGCATTTTGGTGAATTTGTGAGTCTGCAAAAACTAAACACAAAAATAAAGCCAGAAGATGACATTGAATAGTTTATTTAGATCTGTCGTCCATAAAATTGTTACGAACGCATAAAACTCTATACAAGACACATAAAAAAACAAATGGCAAATACTTTTAATATTGCTCAGCTTTGGCAGGGCAGGAGGTGGAAGTATTAAGCGCGAACAAATATCGGCGACATGTTATTTAAGTTTTGTAATTTTTTTTTTTTTTTTTGTAGTTTTTTAATTTCATTGGAGATTTTCTGTTAAGTATTTTAGCTGTACTGATGGAAATGAACGAATGAGAGAAGGAAATATATGAATGTTTTTCAAGTTTATTTGGCACCTGAAGATGATAATCGGTTACAAATTAATTGCAATCATATTTATTAAAAAAACAAGTAAGAGTGTTATATATGGTAATGACGAATCTTTGATACACTTTACCGAGAATGGGAATATTTTAGGAGTGGACTTTATATGGGATCTATCATATTATCAACTTATCTTTATAAATACTGGGGCCTAATTACCGCATTCGATATCGAGTAAGCTATCGTATCGAGTTAACTATCGTATTTTGCTTCATACGATAGACTTTGACGTATCGAATGAAAACTCGAGAGATTTAATGTCTTTGGTTACTCGATATCGAATGCTATCATCTCAAATTACGATACGTTTCATTCGATATCGAGAGCCATGATGCCGAAATAAAAAATTTCGATCAATTTTGCTCGATATCGTATGCGGTAATTAGACCCCTGACCTCACTGCATTATAATTTCTTGCAGTTTTAGACTTTTGATAAATTATGTGGCGACCATTATAATATTTCAGGAGTGGACTATATATATCTGTAATTTTTTCACCAAAATGTATCAAACTTTAGGACAGCTTAGATTGGGCTTAGATCTACGTGAAATTATTGGCCGATAACCAGAAAGTTTTATACTTTTATTTTCAGTCATATAAAACTACATTTGATCTTATTTGAATAAAATATCATGATTGGGAGCAGTTTTACTTGGATTAATGTCATTTTCAGATTTTACATAGCATCTTAAGTAATGATAGGTGTGATTTCTAGTATTAAAAAAACTTATGGAACCAAATTTCAACCTGAAATTAACACTTTTACGCAATTGGGGACAAAAATTACCCAATACTTTTTATCGTTAAAAAGCAGTTTCATTCGAATATCTGCCTAATTAAAGAAGAAACACTTTATTACAACTATAAACAAGTAAGAAAGTATAGTCGGTCAAGCCCGATCATATCATACCCTACATGACAGTATTAAAGAACACATCATGCTTATATGTCCATATAAATATGGATTTATCTATGTTTATAAACTTCATTAAAATCGGTTTAAAAGTTTATGAGAGGCAGAAATTTCCCCCTACCTCCCCTTGTGGTCCTATTTTTGAAAAACTGTATAGCTTATGTGTCCATATAGATATGGATTTATCTATGTTTTAAATTGCATTAAAATCGTTTTGAGTGGCAGAAATTGCCCCTATCTCCCCTCGTGGTCCTATTTTTTAAAAAATGCATACATTTTGTTCTATCTAAGTTTTAAATTTCATTAAAATCGGTTTGATAGATTCTGAGAGGAAGAAATTTCCCCCTTTCTTCCCTCGTGGTCCTATGATTTGGCCCATTTTCAATACGCTTGGTCCTTACGCCAATAAGAACCTATTACAAAAGTTTTATCAAATTATCTCCGAAATTGCGACCTGTAATTTGCGCACAAGGTTGCATGGACAGCCAGCCTGCCAGCCAGCCGGACGGACATCGTTAGTTCGACTCAGAAACTGATTCGGAGTCGATCGGTATACTTTAAGGTGGGTCTATGACCAATATTTTAAGGCGTTACACACATCAGCACAAATGCATAATACCCTCTCCACTGTTGTGGTGTGGGTATACAAATTAGAGATTTACTGCTTTATTTATTTTAAAATTCACTTAAAAAAATAACCATACAAACTTGGATTGAATTAACCTAAAGGGTGGTCCAACCATAATGCACGATATTAATTGTGGGTCATACCTTAACTTAAAGTATTTTGACTAACTTAATTTGACATTTCTTTGTTTCAGTTTTTGACAAATTTAACCATGGAGGGGTACACAATTGAGCAAACGCGTTAAGATTGTTGAAACCTTTAACAAAAATGGGCGTTAAAATCGTGATTTTTTTTGGTTCTGGTAATGGATTCGTTAACAAGCAGAATTGCCACATTTGGGCAAATGAGAATCCACCAGTGATTGTTGAAGGGCCGAATTATATTAATTTTAGTTTAATATAATCTTGGCCTTATAATGACATATTTTTATAGAATCAAAGAGAGCTTTTAAACCCACTGTATTTTAAAACAAAGCTGGATTTTTATTTTGGTGATGTATAGCAGCATATATACCCTGCAGAAAATGTCACTAGTGAATCTGTACTGATTCACTATTGACACAGTCACCAGTACTAGTGACTTATTTTACCCCAGGCAATGTTATTTACAATAGACATTTAGCATGTGCGTGTCATTGGAAATCTACTACTGACGTTGGTACTACTGACTAGGTAGCTCCTTTGCGAACATATGTAGACATTGGAACCAGAGAATCGCTAGTACATTTTAGTAAAAAAAGTCTACACTCTTTGTAAGAATACGAAATCATAACAATTTTTTGTATTATTTCTTCAACTTTTATAGGAATTGTACTTCTCAGTTCTTATTGATAAAATCTTTTTCGTATTAAAACCAAATATAGTGGCAAATGTGTAGTGTAGACACTGCGTTGACAATGTCATCAATATAGTCGACAAAACTGGTGACTTGGAGACACTTGCACCCAGGTTTCCTTCAGGGTAGCTACACAAGGCAATACAAGCAAAGAAGTAAAACGCCTTCTTTCCACTTGCTTATGATTCTAGTAAATTATACAAATTACAACTACATCGATTTTTAAAAGAAGCCTTTTTTATAGTATTTTTTTTTTTTTTTTATAAATTAATATATTAAAATAAATTTAATTTTCACTATTTCACTTATAGATTTATGTAGAGTCGAACTTGCTTAACCTAACTTAATTTTTCTTTTAAATGTGTATGTATTTTCATGCATTAGTCATACATATACGTATATGTATATGTATGTAGAGCATATAAATGTAGGTGCAAAAATATATCAAACTTATGCACATAAATATGTCTACAATTTTTTTTTTATTAAGTTAAGCCCATGATTTAAAAGAAACAAAAAACACTTGTATTGTATATTGTTTTGAACACATACACACTTTTTTTACACACACATACATACATGCATACATGCATACATACATATATACACCGTATATCCCAATACTCATTTCACATTGCCCGTGACACTTTGCCGTAAGAAGCAATTGAAACTGGTGTAGTCAACACTATTTGGATGAATAAAAAGCGAGAAAATTCAAAAGATTACAATGTTGATTGCTAAGCTCTTAAATTAAGGTGCCAACAATAAAAATATGCCATTATGTTAAGTGAAACACACTTTTTAGGCATTAAATATGTATGTGTTCAGGAAAGACCTACAAGTGTGTATGTAAATGACAATACGATTTAAGATGCGAGTGAAAAAAATGTGATTCGGCGATATATGCGACAAATCAACCAATAAAGGTAACAAATCTGTAAAAGAGATGACAAGTTTTTAAGAGGGTCCTATATATACCATGTATATACATATATACATGTATACAGCATTTATCGTAAATTGAAGAGGTGGATTTAAGAGCTTTTTTTTTTGCATTTTTGCCACAGACACATGTCTGCGTGCGTAACAATTGTCACTGAAACTGAACAACTTACAAATTGTAAAAAGCATATTAAGGAAATACACTGGTTTCTTGTATAGTTAGCAGAGCTGTAAAACAATGCAATGAAAATGATGTCAAACAAAGTGATTAAATTCTTCGATTTAAAAATGATTTCAGATTGGCAATGATTGCAGGAAAAAGATTGCAATACTTTGTGACTGCAATTATTTTAAAATCATTCTTTTTAGAAGCTATTGAATGCAATAAATATAATTGCAATCAATTCGCTTGCAATCAAAATTTTTAAAATCATGAAACTTACAGCAATTCCCTTTGGAATCACAACTATAGTCAAAGTACAACGAAATAATATCCCTGCGGAAAATTTGTATCAAACAGTTTTAAAGCACTAAACCCGTGACCAGTGAACATAGTTTTATAAAAAAATGATAAGGCCATGATGGCATTTTTGCTCAATTGAATGGGAGATAAAGCCATAATAGCCTTATTGCCCAATCATTGAGAGGTAAGGTTATATGTAAAATTTTGCGAAATGAGAGATAAAGCCATATTTTTCAGAAAAAAATTGCATTGTGTAAACATTCTGTAAAAGGGAAAATCCTTTGTGACGTACGTAGGAAAACTATATTCAGCGAAGCCACCTGCCGCGTTCTACTGGAGGAAAAAACCCGTAAGCACGGCCGCAGGCCGTCACGCAGAAAAACTTTAGTATGCGAAGCCAGATTTCAATACTTAACTTTAGTGTCTCCGGAACCGAAATGAGAAACAAAGCCATTTTCTAATATTGCTTATGTGAGCTAAGGCCATGATGGCTTTATCTCCCATTCAAATGAAAAAAAAAAACAAAAAAGGCTTTATCTCCCTATTGAGTGAGAGCTAGAGCCATCATGACCTTATCTACCATGGTATTAAAGCACCCCCCTATTTTGATAGGTGAAAACTAAACATATCATATATGATAAGAGTTGTTTTTCCAGAAGAAAGATAATTGACAAAAAACCAGTCAATTAACTGAATTTTTTGTAGGTAGTAGCCGATCCTATCTGGTTCTATTAATTGATATGAAGGGGATCTATTTTATTAATATGGTTCACCCGGGATAATATCTGCGACAGCCATTGCCTTAAACCAAAATTTAATGCGCGTTTGGTTTTTTTAGTGACCTGTTCCAAAGTGTCAAAAAGGTACCAATCAATCCCCTCGAACGATATTGCCTTGTTAAAGTGAAAAGTTCATAAAAAACCGGCCCCTTCCACTTTAGAACTGGCACGTGATAAGTTTGGTGTTAGTTCCCTTTCCCCTAGGGATACCCTTGGAATCTAGGGGTTGTTAATAAATACTGACATTGTTTTCAATTCAAAAATATCAGTTAGCTTTATTTCTTATATAAAGAGTTTCATTAAAAGAGTACGAAGATCTAAGTTTAATTTAAATTGCAATTACTGGATTTGATTGCAATTAAAGTATTGCAATCAAATCTATTGCAATAAAATATGAATGTAATTAATTATTATTTAAATTGATTTTAAGAAATTTTTATTTAAAATTGAAATCACTTAATTATTTTTCTGATTTGGACTGCAATCAATGTTATTGCACTGAAATCGATTTCAATCGCTTACAGATCTGGTAGTTAAGGCAATTTTGTATAATACAATATTAGTTTTAAGTTTAAAATAATTTTTTTTGTATTTTTTTTAATGATACAAAATAATTTGATATTATCTTATGTTTAAACAAGTTTAGGATACAAGAAGTTATTGTCAATTAAATCATTTAAGTTTTTAAAATATTATTAAAAATTTGGTATAAGAAATTATTCGAAATACATAAATGAATATTAGTTTGATCAGGATTATTATAGGAGTTTTCACAACTACTACCAAACTTCGTTGCAAAAATTCGCGATATTTGTCCTGCATATTAAACAATTTAAGGCCCAAATACACTTATAAAAATACTCATCAAGCATGAGGTAGTATTTGGGAAAATGTGTTTTTATGTGTGACGACGACGATGCTAAATGGAAAATCCAAAAATTTAGATATTATGTCTAGCAGACGTACACGAATCAATTCGCCTGCATGGCAAGCATTTGACAAGTGTATTTGGCCCATAACATATTTATCCAACTTTCTATATTGCGTAAATTTTTCAATTTTAAACATTACATGATGAAAGTCTTTGTCTTAAATTTAAGGCTTTGTGGCTTTAAATTAAATAAAATTTCATATACATATTTATACCAGACGTGAAGCCGAGTAGCGATTTCAAGCTTATAATAAGCTATTACAGTCGATTATAAGGATAACAGCAAAGTGGTCATTGGGTGTTTAAATCCAAAATGCATTTCGTTTTCTTCTTCTTAATTTTTTTGGTCATCATAACAGTTAACAAGCAGAATTCCCGCATTTAGAGAGTTGGAATCCACGAGAGATTGTTGGAAAGCCATTGCATTCACAAAGATTGACTTTTTGGTGCGGTTGGGGCTGGAGGCGCATACTGGGGCCCAAAGGCAATTTTTCGCGGAAAAATGCATATCTCCTCAATAGTGTGGTCCACAAAATTTTATGAGTGTAAATCTTGGAACAACTGCATGTTCCAACAAAATCTTTTAGGTATATGTGTGGGAAGGGGGTACCCCCCATGCAAAGTATTTCTTAATTTTCTCACATCTGCAGAACTACAATAGGGAAGCATACTTAATTTGATGTGCGTAACTCTTAGAACAAACTACATGTTTCATCAAAATTTTGGAGGTATAGGACGGGGAAGACGGATACTGCCATTCAAAGTTTTTATATTGTTTTTTGTATCTCCAGCACTACATTTGTCAGGCACACTAAGTTTGACGTGAGTAACTTTCATAATAAACTGAATGTTGCAACATAATATTGGAGGTCTTAGATGAAGAGATGGATAACCCCAATAAAAAGTATTTATTATTTTTTTTTTATCTGCAAAACAACAATAGTGAGTCACACTAAATTTGATTTGTGTACCTCTTAGAATCTTGAAAGTATTAGAAGGGGCAGAACGGCCCCCGCATAATTTTTTTCTATTAGTTTGCTTATGTGTATCTAAATAACTACAATAGTGAGGCACACTTTATTTAAATGCGTAGCTCTTAGAACTAACCGCATGTTCCAAAAAATTTTGGAAGTATAAGAGGGAGAGAGTAGTTCCTTCCTCTCATACAAAAAATTATTAATTAATTAATAAAATTAATTTTTAAATTAAATTTCCTTCCATTAAATGAGTTCGGATATATTTTTTTTATAAGGTTGAGTTATTTCGTGAGTGCTTGATAATTTAATTTTTATATACACGCACTCTAGTTTTTAAAACATTGTGAAATATAAGTTTGACTAAAAGCTTTTTTGCCAATTTTTCACTTTTTTCTTACAATGTTTAATTTCCATATTTGTCATCTATTTTTTGCCTTTTGATGTTGAATTTTGTGCACTTTAACAGAGTACTTTTAGTTTTACGATACCTGAACTCTTTTTTTAAAATTAATCCGTAAAATCACTGTGTGCGGCGTCATTGGGCCGTACTTCTTCGAAAATAAGGTCGGCCAAGCAGTTATCGCGTGATGATAACGAACTTCTTGTGGCTAGAAATTGAGGATATGGACCTTGACGATATGTGGTTCCAACAGGGTGGTGCCACTTCCTATACAGCTAACGAAACAATGGCTCTTTTGCGCAAGAAATCCAATCTTACGTAGTGGCGATATTAATTAGCCGCCAAGATTTGACACCGTTGGACTTTTTTTTGGAGATATCTAAAAGAAAAAGTGTATGTCAATAAGCCAAGAACAATTTAAGAGCTAAAGAATGAGATAGTTCGGCACATTAACGAACATTGAACCTCAATTATATATATGCGTTGAAAATGGCAAGCGTTTGGCCGATATATTCAACCTTATTGTGGTTGTCTTTGTCGCAAAAGATTCTGTCGTTTTTGTTGTAGATTAAAGTTGTCTGTTATTTTAATCTATTGCAAAAAACAACACACAACCACAATCAGGCTGATTGTTTCACACGTAATTGTCATTGATCCTTTTATCATAATAAAAAAGAATTATCTTAAATTCTCTGAAAAGTTTTTGTTTTAGTTATAATTAACATCGAGCCTTTTTTTGGACCATTCCTTAAAAAATATTAATAAATACTTTCTTACTTGGTAGGTTATATCTTTGTTCAATAACAATTTCATTAAACCAATTTTAGAAGTAGTTTGACACAGAAAAAACAGAAAAAATCTTAAAATTAGAAAAAAAAAATTATAGCAAAATTATTATGTATTAATATTTTTCTTGCTTAAAGAATTAAACTTTTTACTACTTATTTAACGATATTCATTAATTCGACACTACAAACTATAACACTGTTAATCGCTTGCTTTATATTTTATTAAAAAAAAGCCAGAATATAAGGAAATACAATTTCATGTCATAAAATTCACAGCCATGAACTTGTTTTAAGTAGGTACCCTGCAAATAATAGGACCAGTCCAAAAACGCGTGTAAAGAGTAGTCCACAAGGGACCAGGACTAGTCTAAAACTAACCCAAACGTATGGATAAAACCTGGTCTATTTAACATTACGATGTCCTAGGAGAGGACCATATAACCCACCTTTGGACCACTAAGGAGTAGTTTTAAAACTACTCCATGGTGTACACAAGAGGATTAGTTTTGAAGTCGTTTAAAAACGAAATCATGTCGTTAAAAAACGAAGACATGTCGTCTCACTCCAAACACTTTTTAACAATGACATGGTCCATGCTTGCATTACATCGGACCATTCCATGGAGTAGTCCATTTTATCAAAATAGATCAGGTGGTCCAATTTTATTTGCAGGGTATAAATACAAACATACATTCATACATAAGTATATTGTATTTTTTAATCAGAAAAGTAAAAGACACAAAATTAATAATCAAAACTCTTTTCTGCTTGTTATAACTTCCTTGATTTTAAAAACCATTTAGCGAGAAAAAATCAGCCGAAAAAAACCAACAACATGACTGGAAAAACAAGGTAATTTATATTGAAAAATTATTGTTATTACGCACAAATCGTTTATTATTAATTTTTATGTACAATTTACAGACATCCACCATACATTAATAAAAGTTTTGCGTAAAAAAAATAAAATTAATACGTATTCTTTCTTTTGGTGTCTAAACAAAATTTGCGTGCTCATAAAAAAAAAAAATTAAAAAAACACACAGTCTACTACAAAAACCAACAGAAGGTTCATTAATGTCTTTCAAACAAAGCCAGCCAGCCCCTTTGCATTAAGCTGATACCGGCATAAAAATAGTCGCATATAAAACTCATAGCGGAGTGGATGTTACTTTATTATAGTCACGTGACTCACACCTACACATATTGCCCAGACTGATAGATATTACATACATACTTGCAACACAGGTTAATCGTTCTACAAACTCTGTATTTAAATTTTTAGTGTGTTTGCAACTCAAGCGGAAATTGTATCATCTATGTTCGTTTCAATTTTAAACATATTTTTTTTTTTCTAAATATATTTTATGTTTACCTTAAACGCGTGCTAGTCTCATTTAGTCTAAATAATGACATGGTACTAAAATATTGTTAAGAGTTAAACTAAACGCACAGTTTTTGCTTTGTACCTAAATATTAGTCTAAGGATGTGCCTTGAAAAGAAATAGAAAAAAAATAATAATTTAATACATTTTATTAATAATAAAGTGCTATAACAAAACGCATGCAATAGTAATCGTTAATAATGAAAAATATTACAGTTTTTTAGCTAAATGACTTTTCAAAAGTCCACCCTATTTTGTTTGACATGTTGTGCCCACCACATGACACTTGTCAAGAACCATTAATTTGTTTAATTTAAAACAAACAAGTTAACTTTTCACCCTGACAGTTTGTATGAATCGTACAAGTCGATTCACTTTTCGATATATTCACTTTCACAATATGTATAAATAAGTACATTTATTAACCTTTAATGATCCAAGTAATTGATATATAGCATCCAGACTTTTATGATATAATTTATCGGGATTGAAGTTTTTTGAGTCGAAAATCCTCTATATATTGTCTTTTACTAAAAACTTTTTCATTAGCTATATTCAAATATAGTGATTGAGGTTGCAATAGAATATTGTTGAGCTAAATTTCATAAAAATTTAAGGGAGGACATTTGTAATATTGCTAGGTATAATAATGGACGGGTTATCATCACTTTCAAATGCTTTGTCGTTATGATAATATAAACCAGAGCCCGGCGAAAAAAAACTACACCGTGGTTTTTTTTTTCTCTTTTGAACTCACACCTTAGTTGGGTACAGGGCTGTCAGATATGGCGATTTCTCGCCAAACGTGGCGATTTTGAAAAGTGTTTGGCGATGGGATTTCCCATTTGGAGACTGGCGACTTTTATGGCGATTTCTGATATAACTGGCGATTAACTTGGCTATTTTTACCATTTATATTATTTCGGCAATTTTCTTTAACAACTTGACATTTTTGTTATCATTACTAATATAAAAAAACATATTAAGTAAATTTTATATTCAGTCACTATTTAATTATAATAGTATGTAGGTGTACGATCTTATAGACTTGTTTACTTAATTTAAGTTTTTAACTGAATACATATCAGCAAGACCGGCATAACTCAAAAAAATCCATTTCGAGATAAGCGCATTTAAAGTTTTTGATTTGCTCTAACTACTTAGAAAAAAGAAGACACATTATCTTTAAACTGGGAAAGTATAAAAGATATATAGATGAATTTAAAACACAATATAAAGAAAAACAAAGCGAACAATTCTGCATCTCTAACTCCAAAATTTCATTTTTCGAGTTATGCCGGTCTTGCAGCAAATGAGCGATATATGATCTCCATTTTATGTTATTAAAAAAAAAATAACAGAAACAAAACAAAATTTACTTCGGCGACTTTTTTGTATTTTTTCTCAGTATTTGGCGATTTTTGACTGAAAAATTACACTAGCGTTTTTTGTATGCAAAATTTAATTAAAAAAAAAAAGAAAATTTTACAAAAACTGAACAAAATCGACGTTTGGCGATTTTTGGCGATTTCTGACATCCGGTTTGGCGATGGAGCTCAAAAACATCTGACAACCCTGGTTGGGTAGTCTCTAGAAAAAACCAATAACGCTATAAACACAACTAGGACGAACGACAAACTTTGCATAGTATGACGAATTCGTCGGCAAGAATTCGTTTCGTTAATTCGTCAAATGAGACACTATAAGGGCGTGAAATTAAAATATTTTTTAATTTACAAAAAACTATTAATCGGGTGTGTTCTAGAATCGGAATCCACTCGAAATGGATTACTTCAGCATTTTTGGTGTTCTGCATTTCGATTTTGCGTTTTCAAATTAGTTTTTGGGTTTGTTTAAAATTTGGCAATTTTTCGCGAATTTCAGCCACGTTCGCGATTTGTTCCTGTAAATATTAGACTTTGCTATTATGCAGCTGTTAGCAATTTTTACCGAATTTTAGCCATTGCTTATAGTTTTATGCACTTTTAATCCATTTTATGGCTTGTTTGAAATATTAAAAATTTTCGCCATTTTTGAAATTTCTTTTTTTTTTTTTTGTTATTTTCCGACCCATTTCACCCATTTAGCGATTTCTTATAAATTTTAGTGTTTGTTTAGAAGTTTGCAATTCTTTCGCGAATTTTAGCCAAGTTCGCAATAGAAGCGAATTGTTCCTGCAATTCTTTACAGATTTCACGTTTTTTAATAAATATTCGACTTTGCTATCATGCTGCGCTGTCCCTTTCCCAATTTGTTCGTCGTTCGCCTGCGTAAGAAAAAGAAATAAACCTATCGAAGAGTTCGTTACGCACGACGAATTTCGGTCTACGCAATGTTCGTGTGTTCTTTCATATACATCCAGGTGTTCTATTTCTGGCGACGAATATTCGTTGCGAATAATTCAGTCAGTCTTTCTTTTGCGGCTTACATTTAATGCGGCGCTGCGAAATATGGCCCCAGGAAATATGGCCCCAAAAAATAAATGAAAGTTGACCCCAAATTTGGGGCTATTTTTCATAATGCAATATGGCCCCATTTTTTTAATGAAAAATTACCCCAAAAAAATGAAAAATAACCCTAAAAATAAAATGAAATATGACCCTAAATGTGGGGTTATTCTTCATTATGAAAACTCACCTCAAAATTTATAAAGAATTTTAACCCCAAAAAAGAACACAAAGAAAGTGACATTAAACATTTTCGGTGGAGTTCATATGCCCAAAACTAAAAATCCCAAATTTAGAATCCCGATTTCAAAATCGGGATAGTTATACAGTTTTGGTTTTAAAAATCGTACGATTGATAGCACGGTTGGGCTTTCAGCCATGCACAAGGATTTTTTTCTCTTTGGTATAACGAACACTGGCTTTGCTTACTAAAGCTTCACTACATAGCCGGCCTTCGGCCGGGCGCAAGGATTTTCTTTTCTATGGTATAACGAACTCTTCTCGTAATAGCGGGCCTTCGGCCGGGCTCAAGGATTTTTTCCTCTATGGTATATCAAACACCGGCTTCGCTAACTAAAGCATCTCTGCATAACCGGCAAGGATTTTCTCCACTTTGGTATAAGAATTCTGGTTTTTTATGTTATCCCTAGAAACTTTTACATATAATTTTATAAAATTTGTGTAAAAATGTTTGGGGTGATTTTTCATTTCTTTAAACTTGCATTTTTTATTAGTAGATGAAAAATAGCCCCAAAGTAAAAATTGTGATTTTATTTGGGGCCATTTTTCATTCCTTGATATTGGGGTCATTTTTCATTCCACTTTAAATGCAAAAACACCCTAACGAAAAAATGAAAAATAACCCAAAAAAAAAACAAAAAAATTGCGCCAAAATTGCGTGTTGTTGTGTCTCATGTAAAATTTTGGGGCCGTTTTTCATTTTCCTTTTGGGGCCATATTTCCTGGGGTCATTTTGCGCACCGCCATTTAATGCTACCATTTTAGTACATTCACAAGATTTTTTATCAAGCACAGATATAAAACTTTTAAATAGTGTAGATAAGAACGAATAAATAAAAAAATATTTTAAATATACCAAATTTTGGAATAATAAATTAATATAAAAGTTGCTTGGCAACACTTCCTACATGGAGTTATTGTCTCACTAATGACCGATTTCACCAATTTATTTATATATCAATTTACCTTTAAATTTCGCTTTTAATGTCAAACAAAAAAAAATTATATACAGAATTGGCGAAATTTGCCATGAGTGCTGGTTCACACACGTCAAGTTTGACTCATCAAGTTTTAAGTTTTTAGGTGAGAGGGGATATGAAATGGAATTCTCTTTTCCCTGCACTCTTAAAAGCTCAAGACTTGACGAGTCAAACTTGACGTGTGAAAACCGGCATATTTGTCGATTTATCTGCGTTTTATCGATTTTTTGCCTGTAACTTATAAAAGTGCCGTATTGCCGGTGTTTGCTTCAAAAATACCGATTTTTTGATAAATATAAATTTTTAACTTTATTATATTCATAAGAGACAACTGTAAGGTTTATTCATTATTATGTATGCAGTGTGTGTGATTATTTAAAAAATATTCCACTATGAATAATTAAAGACCAAAACCAAAAGAAGAAATAATTTTTGGTCATAAAACAATTCATTGAATATTTCTATTTAAAAAAAAATATTCTTTAAAGGTTATAAAGCAATTACGGATGATGCAGGCAGACTTTAAAAACTGCAGTCAAAGTAGAAAAACTGCTTAATTTTCATTAGCCAAAGAAAAACTGTTGCTTATACTTCTGATTCTTTAAATATAAACAATCGCTGTCGAACCAACTCAAAAAGTGAAAAATTGTACACAAATTTTCGTTTTTTGTTCGACAGTTTTTGGTTTCGCCTGCAGTTTTTTAAACCCTGGATGCAGATACTTCAGAAATCCAATCTAATGTAGGGAAGTTAAGTAACTTGGCAAAGTTTTGGCAAAAAAATTTCAGATTTAAAACGTCAGGTTTCTACGGTGGCATTTCCATCTAAAAGGTATTTTTAATTTGCAGATATTTTTGCTATTTTTTTTTAAATTTAAGTGCCGATAATGGCGATTGTTTATTTTTGAAAACATTCCGATTTCTTATCAAAATCAGCTGGTACTCCTGGTTTTTTCTCACCATATTTGTTGTTGCTGATAATGTGAAATGAGTACAGTAGTTACTGCTGATGTTTAGTATTTTGAAAAAATTTGAGAAGCATTTACTACACATTCGCACAAAGCTTCTAAGAGAAAAATTCTGACAGGCCTTTTCTAAGAATAAAAATTGGAACTTGTTGAATATTTTATAAAAGACATTCTAAAAGGCAGATTAGAGTAAGTAAAAGTTTATTAATAATGAGTTTGTAGACTTTCTTAAAGGCCTAAAAGTGGAAGTGCTTGCAATTTTCACGCTGGGATATTAGTAGCCTGCAAAGTAGATGCCTGCAGGCAAGGCCTTGGTCTCCAATGAATGCGGATGAGAGTCCTTAAGTCTGAAAAATATTCTTTTTGAAGGCCTCTTTACTTTTTCTTTTCCTGCTGGGTAATTTCACCAAATCGTGCTTCGCACACATAAAAAGTTCACATAAACACACTGCCATCCGAATAGACATTCAGGCCGACGGACGGTAGAATGATATTTTACGCTATCTATAGATATGGTAGTATAAGGTAACAAAAAGCATTTTTGTTGGGTGCTTCACTTTATTAGAAAAGTGCTGTTAAAGTTGACCATCATTATATAAATGTGCAAATACGCGTGCACTTTCTTTCTTTATTTCTGCAACTACTTTAAGTAATTGGATTTTACTCTTCTAGTTCGAGCCGGCAAATATAAAGCATTTGAGACAGCGAGCAAAGGAGCCCTTCACAGAAAAAATTCTTCAAAATTGTTCACCAATTAAAGCAATAATCAAAAATAAAATCATTTTTAATTAAAAATTAAATCACGTGAATTAAACGTTTAACCAAGCGAAATACAACCTTAGCACCACTAAGTGCACCTCATGGTTTAACCAGACTACGATTGTTTAGTAAACCAAACAAAATGTTGTATTATTTTAAAATAAATCAGTCTTCTTTAACATAAAAGTAAAATATATAAATTATTCTGTTAAACAATCATTCAATATACGTTTTTGTCTCTCTGCCATATTGGAGGCACATAGCTTTGTTGCAGTTCCCTCAACAAAAACGAGTTTTTCTCTGAGCTTTGATTGTGGTTTTATAAATAACGCACAACGGACGGTAATAAGTTGAACTGGAAGGGTACGGTACCGCTTGTACATAATCGGATTGCGAGTTAGTATTTTGGTCCTGTAATGTATTTTAAAGGTACCTGTGGTCCAGCCCGACCATCAGGTGCATTTAGCGAACTTTTTCTTGTGGGAGGGATTTAGGACAACTTACTTGTACAAAAAAAAAAAAAAAAAATATTGCATATGAGAGTCTGGCCAGACCATGTGGGACATCTAAGGGTTAATCAAGCGAATTAAACTTTTATTTGATACTACACGGAAAGAATTATTTACTAAATGACCCGAAAATATGGCTTGAACCAAGAAAATTTTGCACCATTGTCGTCTTAGCCATAAATTTGTTATTGTAAACATATGTATGTGTGGCTTGATTGAAGCAAAAAGTCACTACTCAAAGCAAACTAAAAGTTACTTATGGCCAATTTCACCAATTCAATTTAAATATCAGGTAATATTTAAATATAGTTTTTCATATAATTTAATTTTTATTTGGCATAAAAGAACGAATTTTAAATATAATTTGATAATATAAATAAATTGATGAAATCTGCCATTAAAATTTTACAAAATACTAACAACTTTTTATATAAAAACGAGTCGCATTAGTAAGTTTTAGAAATGCTAATATAAAAATAATAAACTTTTTATTGATTGATTTACTTAACATGTCGATTCAATTAAAAATTAATTGAATTAAACCAAGTTTTCTTGAGCATTTCCTAAAAAATTTAGAGAAACTCCGAGCATATGTTTTTTGACACAAGAAATTAGATTCTATTTAACAATCAAGAGCACCCGACTAATATAAAATGAATGCAGCTTGATTTAAAGAAATATCTTTCTTATTTTTCATAAAAGAAGCTACTTTTGTATTTCTTGTTTTCAGAAATTTTTGATCATTGGTATATGATCACTTGAATTTTTTGATCATGAGAAAATCTTTCTTAGTTTAGAAAATTTTACTAAATACGAACAAAATAAGTTTAAATAATGAAACTATTTTTGGAATTTCTTGTTTTAAGAAACGAAATGAATTACTTTAGAAAATAAACTTCATTCCGTGTATTAATTTGTTTACTGGTGCAAATTTAATTAATTTATAATTAACATTACAATTTTTTTAATTGAAATCTATTTTTAATAGTATTGTGGTTATTCTATTGAACTGTTCATGGGTTTTAATCCAAATTTTGATATTTTAATCAGGTTCATCAAATTTAATTTTTATTAAATTATTTTTATGAATAAAGGAATTTTACAACATTTTCATGTTTAAAATTTATTTTGTAATTGTTTCATTCTTGACTGCAGCTGCGCTCAAACCAGGAGAGGTTACCCTTAAATGTTACAATTGTAACCACTCAATCTCTTCAGAGGTTTTTGCCTGTAACACTCACAACCATAAATTTTTATTTTTTTTTTGGTAACTCCATTTTTAGAAAACACGAGAAAAATACAATTAAAGTTTTAAGCATATTTCAGTTATTATTTAATATGAATATAATATAATATGAATATAATATAATATAATATAATATAATATAATATAATATAATATAATATAATATAATATAATATAATATAATATAATAATATAATATAATAATATAATATATAATATAATATATAATATAATAATATATAATATAATAATATAATATAATATGAATATAATATGAATATTAGACTGGTCGCATCTTGTATGGGATTTTTTTTTTTTTTTAAATTTAATTGTTTGCGCTGCTTAAAATACGAGGTTTGGTGTAAGAAATCATGACCTAATTTTTCAGGTCAATCCGACGGTGCCTAGCCGTGCCGGGTGGGGCCCAAAGTTCCCCATTTTATAAAAAAAAACATCTTTTCTATCAGATCTTTATAGTTATACTAGTTGAAAAGCCGAAAATCAAAAATATGACTACGCTACGATCTTCCGCAGAGAAAGTTCTTCAAGTGTGCCAAATTTCAGCTTCCTATGGCATCAGATGGCTTCAGAAAGTTGCGGAAAGGATAGGACATACATGCAAACATCCTGACATACTATGAAATTATATATTGTATAGATAGATTAAAGTATTTGCAGTTTAATATTTTAGTATGATACGAACGAAAGATTTTTAACTAATTTTAACTAATTCGGGGTCGCTGAATCCAGTGGTGCTAGCCGTTTTTTTAGGTTAGCTTTAGTTTTCGAGATATACCGTTATTTCGAAAATTAAGGATGTTCCACAATATATGTTCGCGCAACTCAAAAACGCTTCAGCTTATTGAAAAACTAAAAAAAACCGAAATTCGGCAATAAAATTTACTTTAAGAAAGTTAAAACTTTTTTCTTCATATTGGCTTTGGTTTTCGAGATATACCGTTATTTCGAAAATTAGGGAGGTTGCACAACATATATTCGCGTAACTCAAAAACGCTTTAGTTTATTGAAAAACAAAAAAAAAAAACCGAAATTCCGCAATAAAATTTACTTTAAGAAAGGTAAAACGTTTTTCTTATATGCGCAGTCGTTTTAGAAACATAATTTTTTTTTTCTGGAAAAAAAATAATTTTTTTATTAAAATTTCGGAATTTTTGTTTTTAAAAATTCATAACAAATTGAAAAATGGAGCTATGCTTCTAATTTTATAGAGTCATATAAAAAACAATATTGCAAACAAAACAAGCTATAAATGATTAAAATCATTTCACAACTTTTGATTTTATGTGTTCACAAAAGACGAAAAATTTTAATTAATTTAAGAATTTTATTAAACCGCCATATTTGTATAATTGAAATTCTTATATTTGGCCCGTGTAGTGCCTAGGATGCCTCAAGAAGGGTCAAATGTATGACCAGCTCCACTTTATTTTTCATCTCCATCATTTATTTCTAAAATACCTACCTGCTATCTCAATTCATTAAGGGGCTCCCATTCAAAATTTTAACTACAGACTAGAAATATATTGAAGAAAAAAGCTCCATAACTGCCAAGGAGTCAGACCTAGGGGAATAGAATGTATGACCGACCTCAATTAATTTTTGTCCTAAACATTTTCTCGAGACAAACTTGCCCTTTACCTTTACTTTTTAGGGGGGGCTCTCATACAAATTCATTTAAAATTGGAAAATGCAGCTATGCTTCTACAATAATTTTTTTAATGAAAATTTCGAAATTTCAAAAAAAAAGTGTAAATTTATTTGATTGATTTTATTAAGTTGATAAATTTAAAAGAGAAGATTTGTTGTGGGACGGATATAAATGACGATAGTGCTCAACAACTTGGAGTAGGTACTGCTTATCTGTCTCATCTTGAGGCATCCTAGGCACTACACGGGCCAAATAAAAGAATTTCAATAATACAAATATGGCGGTTTAATAAAATTCTTAAATTAATTAACACAATTTAATGTAATTTATTTTTATATAAACTTCATTTTTTTTAAAGAAATATAATATTTTCAGGTAAATTAATGTATAATTCATTCATTAAAATGTTACAATTATTTAAGAAAATTTAGCATTTTTTTTAGCATTTTCAAATTTTATTTTCAGCCTTTTTTTAACCCCCATTTAGCATCCAATTTTTTTTTAGTAGTGGTCACACTGGTTCTCAGGGTTATCACATTTTTTTCACCTTAATTTTCCCAAAATTTTTGGTAAAAAAAATGGGTTAAATATTGATTGCCAACACCTTTTTTTGTTTCACGTACTTTTTATATTTATGTGTTTAGATATTTGTTTCTTCTCATATCAGTCTTTTAACAGAATTAACCGAAACAATTAGATTTTATATGTAAAGAGAAATCCTGGAAAAGGACTGAGAAATTAGACATTCATCTACGATAAGTAAAATAATATTTTACAAGTCAAATTTTGTGAAACTAAAGAAGGGAGTCGCTTTAATCCTAAACATTTAAAATAAATAACTTTTCTTAAAGATTTTTTTATAAGATCTCCTTTAACTATTGAAATAACTAATAAAATTAATTTGAGATTATGTCACAAAATCATATGATGCACTTGTAACAATCAGAACACTTGTTTAGCAAAACAATCGATTTTTATCTCATTAATCATTGTTTTTTTTAATTTTTTTTAACAAAATTTTCAAATTAAAACGATGATTAGAACGAAAATTAATTTATTTTTATCAAATACTCACCAAAAAATGCGAAGAAATTAATATTTTCAAAAATCGATTATGATAAGATCAATCACCAATGACGTCCAAAGAGAAAAGAGGAATGATAACAAATTGCTATTTGCATCACTCCGTGCAATGCTCTCCAATACACAAACGACCAAAATGTATTCAATACTAATGAATGCTGTATGCGGTACAAAAAATGCCTGCGGCAAAAACACACTCACTTCGCATACGCACCGCACACACATGCGTTATCGGATTTCAACCAAATGAACCATATATGGGCCACTGCCTACGTAGTGTATAAGTTTGGTTGAAATCGCACGACGCGTTTATGAGTAGTTCAGCGACGTACATATACGGACTTATTTTTATATATATAGATAGATTACTCAATTTATAAAAAAAAATTTATTAATCGGTTAACCGATCAAAAACTAAATTAACCGATTTTTAACCGGTTAAACCAAAACCTCGGTTAATTAATCGAGCGATTAACCGATTAAAGGAAAAGGTCGATTAAATGAATACCCTAATTGCAGTATATATATATAGTTTATTGCCACAGATATAAACCAAAATAAAGATTTCTTCAGAAAACTTCTTAGAAATAATATATAAGAAATACTGTCATCTACTTTTACCCAACTTCAAGACAAAAATTTTTGCACATTTTTTAAGTTTGTAAAAGCAAAAAAAAAAGGATATGAAAGCTGAGATCCCTCTTTATTATTCTTTTATTTCTCGTTAATAATTTATAGAATTGGGCAAGAAAACTTACTTGCTTAATTAAAAAGAATATTTCCAGAGTAAGAATATTTCAGGATTGGTTCCATATCTCCAGAATTATAAAACAGTTTGTTAAAAAATTACCTCACAGTAGTATTCATTGCGGACTTAATAAATGATTTTAAGTCGTAAAAACTATGACACGGCAATTTTTACTACAATAGTATTATTTGCTACGGATTTAGGCGTACTAAAGTGTTTTTTGAGAGGGGGCTTTATATCCGGCCCATGTTAAATTATCGACCGATATTTACGAAATTTGGCACGGTGAACTCTAATTTCATTAAATTATGATAGAACAAATTTTATAATAACAGTGTAAAACGCTATGATTTAAGCCGTTCTAGCGTGTTTTACGAGGGAGCACTTTATAAGGGGCATATGCCCAATTATGAACCGATCTTCACGAAACTAGCCATGTGATTTCTAGTCCTATGAAAAACTTATGTACCAAATTTAAAAAAAGCTTGATTCGACAAGATTTTAGTCGGTCTAAAGTATTTTCCCAGAAAATGCTTCATATGAGACTTATGGTAAATTATGGACTGATTTATGAATTTTGTATGATTTAAAGTGTTAGAAAATTAATTTGGCCAAAGTTTAATGAGAACTGGTGCATTCCGTCACTAATTAATGTTAGTTTTGGTAAAAATATCAACATTTCGGTTAATAAATAGTTTTTTTGCCTACTGAACTGATTGTGCTGGATTTCAATCCAAACTTCTCAGGAGAACTAGAAAAAATTCCAAGCCAATATGATTATTTCTCTATCAAGTCTTTCTGAATTTTGTGTGTTTTCAGCAGACGGACAGACAGACATATATATGTACATTGCTAAATAGCCTTGAATTTTGGAAAAGTTTCACAAAAAATTACAGACTTTGTATACCCCCATTCACAGTGGTGGAGGAGAAAATCCAAATTTTCATCTAACTGTTTTATGTAAACAACACACTAATTTTTTGGGACACCTTTAACACATTCAATCAAATCCATCAACACCTTTTTTTTAGCAACAAGAAAGCAAAAATAAAAACTCATGACCACCAATGTTGCATTTTGCCAACCATGTAAAACATGCCAGTACTAATATCAAGTGGGTTTTTCATTTCTGGTTTGATTTTATATCTCGTGTTTTTTTGTTTTATGTAGCGGTAATAAAATTGTTAACAAGTATTAAATCTACCTGTTCAATGATTCTAGATAATCAACTTGTGTTGGCTGATATAAATCTTGTATTTATTATGGCGATAAAAAAAATTTTAATAAAATTTGCCACAAGAAAATGAAGAAAAAAACTTAAATCACCCCACACAGGAAAAGCTACAAAAATAAAATGAATGAATTAATGCAAGACAAATAAATCTGTTACGTATGTAAAACAATGACATTTCTTTCAAATATTGATTATTTTAGATTATTTCCTTTAATTTTTGAAGAAAAAAACGAGGAATGTGTAAAAATTCTTTTCTTTAGGAAATAGAAAATAATTTGTTAACTTAAGTTAAATAAAATTTCTTTAACAATAAAAAACGTATACTGCCGTGCTTAGGAAAAATGCAAAAACATCACATAATAAAATAATAATTTTCTACTCATTTATTATAAAGCAAATCATTAAAAATGTTATTTCAATGTCAGAGCATTTTTTTAATTATCAAAAAAAAAAAAATGTACTTGGACTTTCTTGACAAAAGTACGAAAAAAAAGCAGTAAGGAAAAAACATGTAAAATCAATTAAAATGGATAATCATTCAGGAAAGCAAATTTCGATCTACCAAATGTTAGAATACAATTTGGTTTAAGGATTGATGTTTGACTATTGACGTCAGCTGTCGTTGATGGCAGCGAGTGTAAGACGGCAAATCCATCTGAGGAGACTGAGTGGTTGCAATCGAAACATGTCATGGTAACCTGCCGGCCGGGGTTCGAGCCCCAGCCACGTCAAGAATGAAAGATTATCAATAACAATTTTAATTAATTTTCATGTTGTAAAATTCCTTTCTTCATAAAAAATAATTTAATGAAAAATTAAATTTCATGAACTTAAGACTAATTAAAAATAATTAAAATTTGGATTAAAAACCATAAATAGTTCCACAAAATAACCACAATACTAATTAAAAAAAAAAAAATTTAATTACTTTCATGTTGTAAATTCCATCCTTCACCAAAAATAATTTAATGAAAATTTAATTTGAGGAACTTAAGAATAATTAAAATATCAAAAACTTCAATTAAAAACGAGCAATTCAATAAAAAAATCATAATTGTCAAATATTTAAAATTAATAACAACATACAAAATTTTAATTTCTGCATAGTCTGATTTTAATGTTTAGACTTTACTGTCTTTCTCCTAAGCACGGCAGTATAGTCCAATAAATTCAATCATTAAATACTTTTCGAGACTAGGTGCTATTTGGAATCAGTGACCGATTTAAGTTAAATAAAGATTATCTTTAACCAGTTTTATAGTTTAGATATTTACATATTTTTAAGACAAAAAGAATTCGCGATTTAACGTACGGTCATATTTTTCCCATTGAGTACCTTATATTACGAACAAACAGCCAATTTTTGCACTCTATATAACGAATTTTTACAAAAAAAATTTAAAAAAAACAAAATAGAATGCATGCAAAAATATTGCATCCATTCGTTTTTGATTTTGTTTACATTTTAACCATATTTAAATAGCGATTTAACTGAAAACAACGAGTTAAGAGACGTATTTTCTTTTCTTACAAAGAAAGCAAAGAAAATACTTGCTCGCCAAAATAAAAATTTGTACGTTACAAAGCAATTTTTTACAACTGTTTGTTTTCTGTTTCAAAATGCCCAAAAAAAACGTTAAATTCTTAAAGAACAATTAAACATTATTGACGACTATGAAAAGGGCCTGCAACTAAGTGCTTTATCTAATAAATATCAGCTGCCAAAGTCATCAATATGCACAATTAAAAATCAAAACGGAAACTTTTGAGCGAAATGGAAAAGACTAATTTCGGATAGAAGGGCCTTAAAAACAGGTGAGTTTCCAAGAATGGAAACAGAATTTTTTAATTGGTTTCAAAACAAGAGGAAGACGAACATTCCTCTTCTTTGTTAACAGAAGCATCAGCAGAATCGCCTGATATGGTTTTCGTCTTCATTCTACTTTGAAAACTTGATGTACTATTTAACTAAATAATTTTAATAAAAAGAATACGGGAATGGTCTTCTTTTTAAAACATGTTTTAAACATGAAAATAAAAAAATTTACATACATAAGTATGTATGCATGTTAATTTAACAAGATCAACTTTTGATTTTAATATAACACAGGTTTTTATTGACTCAATATTGAACAATGTTATTTTAACAGTGATTTAAGGTTATTTTAAAATTTTTCATTTAAAATTAATACGAATTAGTGATAAATTTAAACAAATTTACTATGATTTTCAATCAACATTTCGCCATGTTAATTTAACATTGGTAATATTTTCTGTGTGTAGCTTTGGTGAGGCAGAAATTGATCCCAATGGTCCTATTTTCTGAAAAACGCATAGCTTATGTATCCATCTAAATAGGGATATATACATTAGAGTGACCTAATCTTATATGGGGGGATAAAAATGTCGGAATTTTTTTGGTCTTCACCCTACAAAACGATTCTCCTTTCCAGATATTGAGATAGCCAAAATTTGAGCTCGATTAAACAACGCTGACCCAATGCGCTAGTCGTTCAAAATTTGGAAAAATCTATATTTTGGGCCCAAATCTGACATAATTTTTAAAGCGTAAATTAATATTTTAAAAATGTTTAAGTTTTGTTTCATGCAAATATTCTACATGGTTCAAAAGTTTTAAGCAAAAGAGTGCATGCAGGCATCTATTATTCAAGTGATAAACAAGTGTTTGTTCTCAATAGAGAAAACATTCAAATGCTTTATGAGCTTAGAAATGGCGGAAATAATTATGCGTTACACAAACAAGAAAGCAATAGCAACGTATAATGCTTACAACATGAGGCAACCTGATGCAACTTCCAATTCATGGAAGTCACTTAAGGTAGCAGAGTTGTATGCATTTTTGGGCATACATCTTATGGCTGGCGCAAACCATAGCAATTCAGAAAGTGTACGAGATTTGTGGAAAATCAAAAGATATCCTCTGTATCAATATTGCGATTTATAAGATTTGTCGATAAAGCAGCACCGATCAGTGAGTTGTGGCTCAATATGAATGCCAATCTTCAAGCACACTACAAATCTAGTGGAAATTTAACCATTGACGAACAATTATTTCCTTTCCGTGGACGCACACGGTTTACACAGTATATACCATCAAAACCTGCAAAATATGGTATAAAAGTTTGGTGGATTTGCAATGCCAAAAATGCATATCCACTGCGCGGTCAAACTTATACTGGCCCAGTGTTGCCAATTTAGCCATTTAGTGGCTAGATGTAGGCATGTTTCACCCTGTTTAGCCATTAAAAAATGAGCTAATGGCTAGCCATTTTTTTTAGCCATTTTTCAACTTGTTTAGCCATACAATTTTTTTTGTCGTTTTTCTTTTAAAAGAATAATTTTTATTTTATTATAAAAATTTATAATTTATATATAATTTATAATTTTACAAATGTTGAAAATCGCTATAAACTATGACGCTGAAACATCTTTCAAAATAAAGGAACAGTATTCCACTATTAAATTTATAAAATGGATCAACACAAAAATTGCTGTTTCTTTCTGGTTGCAAGTATTTCAATAAAGGGATGCAGGCGGTATCAAAATTGTTTTAGAAATTTCAGAATTGCCTATAAAGTTGCTCTCACTTCCATGGTCTAATGCTGAAGTTGAGAGGGTGTTTAGCCAAGTAAACATCTTTAAAAGTAATTTGAGAAATAGGTTACATTAAGCAACCGTTAATTCGATTTTATCAATTAGGTAAATATTTTTACCATAACAATACAATATTTATACCACCACCACAATAGTGGAGAGGGTACTATGCGTTTGTGCTGATGTCTGTAACACCTTAAAATATTGGTCCTTAGCCCACCTTTACGTATACCGATTGACTCAGAATCACTTTCTGAGTCGAATTAACGATGTTTGTCCGGCTGGCTGGCTGTCCATGTCAACCTTGTGCGCAAAGTACAGGCCGCAATTTAGAGATTATTTGATAGAATTTGGTACAAAGGTTCTAATGTGGTGTAGGGTATCATAAAGTCGGGTTTAACCGACTATTCTTTCTTATTTGTTTTTTATTGTAGATCTAGACTCAAAAGGTTGGGTAAATGTTGTCGTGATTATGATGTACCTTCAAATTATTTAAAACTTATGAATATTTGAAACTAATAAGTGAGTGATTCCTATGAGTTGAACAATAACGACATCGAATTTTTCGATGATTTAATTTTTTAATATTAATTTATTTTAATATTAATTTACGTTTATTATTATTTAACAATGTATCTTAACTCACAATTTGCTCGTAAACAACTTTAAATTAATTATTTCTGTTTTGTTATTGAATTTTAATGTGTTTTTATTTAAAAAAGCTTTTAGCCATTTTTAAGCCTATTTTTAGCAATTTTTTAGCCATTATTTTCTGTAAATTTAGCCATTTTTGGTCACCAAGTTTTGGCAACACTGTACTGGCCAAGCAGCGACCGGAAGGGAAACTTACCAAGGCAAGATACAAGCAGATACAAAGGAAGTGGAAGAAATATTACAATGGACAATTTTTTCACGAAGTTGCCAGTTGCAGAACTTCTCCTCACCTGGAACCTAACGTTGAGAATTTGAGCAAAAACAAAACGTATATTCCTGCGAAAATGAAGGCGCACAAGGACAGGCCAATTTATTCATCATTATCCGGCTTTGAAAAAATTTGACCATGTGCTCTTATGTGCCACGAAAAAATAAATCAGTGACGCTGCTTTCATCAATGCACTATGATGGCGAGATAACTGAGGGTGGGAAGCCTGAAATCATAGAATTTTATGATACGACGTTGGTATTAAGTATGTCTTTGCCAATAACATACGGATTTCGAAGGGAGTGTAATATTGAGTCATCCACAGATTGCGCAACATAGAAAACGTTCTACCGCAAATTACATTTATGCGATTAGACCAGTCAAGTTTAGAATTAAATATAACACCAAGATTTTTAGCTGTCTCCACTATTTCTATACTTGAGTTGTTAATCTGAATTGGTGGCAAGGATGTGGGGATTAGTTTGATCTTACCAATAACCATAGCCTTAGTTTTTTTTAGCGTTTAGGCAAAGACCATTCCTGGAAGCCCATGTGTTAATCGTGTCTAGATCTTGGTTAAGTTTACTGATGCATTCTGTGGTTTCGGATGGATGACAACTGATATACAGTTGTACATCATCCGCATACATTTGTATTCCACAGTGTTTAAGTTGAGACGGTAAATCATTAGAGTATACGGAATATAAAAGTGGACCAAGTATAGAACCCTGTGGTACACCTCTCGACACTGAGCAACTGCTTGATTTGCTATTACCATAGTAGACTGCCTGTTATCTATCATGTAAGTATGAGGATATTAATTTGACCGCAGTTGGCGAAAATTTGCACATATTTTTAAGTTTAAGGCAAAGAATGGAGTGTTCCACTGTGTCAAATGCCCTTTGAGTGATCCAGTAAAACTAGAAAAGATATTCTATTATCATCAACATTAATTCTTAATTCCTCAGAAACCTCTAATAAAGTAGAAACACAACTATGCTTTGGTCTAAAACCAGATTGCTTATCAGTAAGCAAGGAGTTATATTGTAGGTATTTACTAATCTGTGAATGAATTAAACGTTCAAAGACTTTTGACAAGTATGGTAAGGTTTGTGGCAAATGTAAGAAGCCAATGTGTCTTTATCATTCCATCACCAATTTCGAATTTTAACACACTATAAAATGGTTTGTTGCCTTTTATTTTGATATAAACTGGTGTAGTACAAACGTATCCCGGGTGTGTATTTACGTAGGTATCGACTTTGGAAGCTCGTAGCTCCTGACCCACAGATCCGAATTGCATCAAATAACCTTTAAGCAATTAGAAAGCAATTCCTTAAGTTAAGCCGTCCCTGAGTTACAGTACTGCAAAGTTGCAAGTGGATACATTTGTACCCGGGTGTGTGTTCTAGGGTTAAAATTTATATTATATACAAAATTGTTGTTATTTGAAGTCAAACCGAGTTACAACAGCTTTTATCCCCAAAAACGTGAACTGGTACCACTAGGACCATACTCCGTATGGTTCCAGGTTCCAGCCAAGGAACCTGGGCTGCCCTTCTGCCTCTGTTTCAGGGTCAATGCATCTTGTAGAGCAATATCAAATAGATCATCCAACTTTTCAACAAACTCTTTAAATTTGTTCTTGACCGCTTCCGATGTTTTCTTCCGGTCTTTTTGAAGAGTTGTCCACTCAGCGTGAAGTTTTTCCAACTTAGTTATGGCATTTTGATCTTGTTTAGTCGTTTAGTTACTTCTCGTATGGTAAGTTTTGCTGATACACTTACAGTTAATTTCACAGTACGTTAATTATAAAAAAAAAAACACACACATAACCTGACGATTTGAGGGTAGTTTACAACCGATGATCTGGTGAATAGGATAGCCAACCAGAACTATTTTATCCTTGGTCCTGGTTTGTACACCTCAGGTGATGTGGATGCCATTTCACAGTCCAAATTATAAATTTTAATTTCAATAAAATGTTTTTCAAATATAATTATGTTTTTTATTATATTTCTAGTTTAAACTCAAAAATATGTCAAAAAACAACAAAAATGTATCACTTAATAA
Organism: Pollenia angustigena; assembly: GCA_930367215.1. Taxonomy (NCBI): domain Eukaryota; kingdom Metazoa; phylum Arthropoda; class Insecta; order Diptera; family Polleniidae; genus Pollenia; species Pollenia angustigena. The sequence continues at coordinate 176,298,994 of OV884057.1, read as the reverse complement.
AAAAAATATACGAAGTATGCTCCTAGTGGTACCAGTTCACGGTTTTGGGGATAAAAGCTGTTGTAACTCGGTTTGACTTAACATAACAACAATTATGTATATAATATAAATTTTAAAGAACAATATTAGATCTCGTTTAAGATATTAAGCGTGTTTTTATTATTTACAGTTCTGGAGTTATGGCTTCATATGTCAGATTTTGGCCCAAAATATCGATTTTTTTCAAATTTTGAACGACAAGCGCATTGGGTTAGCGTTGTTTAATCGAGCTCAAATTTTGGCTATCTCAATATCTGAAAAAAGGAATCAGTTTTTTGTGGTCACTCCAATATACATGTTTAAAATTTTATTAAAATGTGTTAGATAGTTTCGGAAAGGTAGAAATTGCCCCCTACCTCCCCAAATTCATTAACAAGCTACCGAAAAAAGGTGACCTTACCAAATGCGAAAACTGAAAAGGGATATCGTCGCTCTTGAGTATTGTATATAAAGTCATGGCTAACATCTTAAACGCAAAACTCAGTACATCGCTATGTGACGAACTGAGATCAGGACAGGCAGTTTCGACGAAGCAGTTTGGGTGCCTTTAAGATGTAGGGGAGCTCCCGAAAAATTCCACATCTTATACAAAGCCTGTTCTTTGATGCTAATGGCCATGTGCTACGTAAAAACCAGCTCGGTGATATAGTAGCTGTTAGGAAGGGTGTCAGACAGGGTTTCTCTCCATGCCCACTTTTATTCAACATCGTCTTGGGCAATATCATGACTAAAGCAAGTTAGCCAAATGGGACCTGCAGAGTCGTTTAGAATATATGTCTACGCAGATGACATCTATTTACCTAGGCATAATGTCACCGTTATACAGGAAAAGCTGCGCATGGTTGAGCTGATGCCCGCCATGATGACGAATGCCTCATCATGGTCTAAATATATTATGCATCCAAAAATCAGTAATAAAAATAAACTCAAAATATTTAATGCTGCTTTTCGCTCAATAATGTTCTACGGAGCCCAAGTATGGGGTTATAAAAAATGTGATTCAGTGGAAAAATTATTCCGTTTTTTCATAAAGAAGATGCTCCTCCTGCCTAGGAACACTCCAAACTACATGCTCTTCTTAGAAACAGGGCTTAATTCGTTGTTCTTGGAGACCTTAAAACTACATTTCAATTACATCAACAAAATACTCAATTTACCATATAATAGGTTGCCGCGCCGGCTGGCCGAAATTATAATTGGCAAACATACGTTCTGGGCTGAGGAATGCACGAACTTGTGTTCCAAAATAAATTATACTACACCCAATAACACTGTTCCTCTCTGCAAATACAGCAATTCTATTGTACTGCTAGTTAAAACATATGAAAATTCAAACCTCGTTTCCGATGCAAGAAACTCTCAGTTTCACGACTTATACTCTCAGCTGAACTACTCCTTGCTTGAAATTAATTCGTTAGATCTGTCGACTCGTGCTACAAGTCTACTAATAAAAGCAAGAGGTGGTCTTCTAGATATAAATGCTAGAGCTTTCCGAAGCACGTCAATTGGTCTTTGCACAATTTGTAACCTGTTTACAATAGATATCGACTTAAATATTTTATTCGATCACAATTCAACTTGGAGGAAGTCTTGGACATTCTTAATGGCTAAACTTACAACTACAACACCCTAATTAACTATTTAGATACTTGCTTAAAATACAGAAAATTTATAATAAATGAATTTGCATAATCTAAAACTCTTGTATAATCTAATACTCTGTAATCGTATACATCATTTAACGTAATGAATTTCTTGTAAAACCAAAAATCTACTTTGCCAATCTGGCTCACACATACTATGTTAAGCCATCTATAGATAAATATATATTAATATATTAATTTAATTCCTGAATTACGTATAACTTCAAATATATGTAAATACATACATATATTTTATCTATCTATTAAATAAATAAAAAAAAAAACTCTTTTAAGACAAAAACAATGCGGATCAACACAAAAAAAAATGTCCAACGATTTATGCTTTGAAGATAAAGGGCATTTTGTATATCTATGCTCTGTCTTTTCGAAGTCAGGAGGCTCCTCCCAAGCCATAAAGGACAGACTTTGAAAGTCAAAGCTTGCGTATGGCATACAAAGCGCGTTTCTCCACAGTCACTAAAATGAGAATCATTAACAGTAATGTTAAGTCCATACTACTATACGGATACAAATCATGGAACGACGCGTCGCGCCCCACCAAAGGATGTACGCAGAATAATGCGAATCTTTTGGCCTGCGCGTATTAATAATGAAGCGCTCTGAGGTACTACGCACCAAAACCATTTAATAGCTGAAATCCGCACTCGTAAATGGCGCTGGCAATATCGATCGAAATTAAAATACAATTTTAATGGAAATTTCGATAATGGCATTCGCGCATAATTTGGCCCCAGATTATTTCACCAAACGCGAAACTATAATTTTCCACCATGACAACATTTGCTCTTAAGTTGCACTATCAAAACCACCTCCATCAGTGGTTAATAAGGAAAAAGTAGTCGATTAGGACATGACCATCACTCTGTCTGTCCGTCTGTCTCAATGTTGGCAACAATTTAACTCTCCTTAGCAGTTTGATAATAAATTCTATCATAATCCATTGAGTAGACCAAAAAGCTATGGACCAACTATAGACTAACCTCTCTAAAAAAATGATATTTCTATTCTGTTGAAGCAGTTTTTGCAATTTATGGTTAACTTCAATTAATTTTTTCAATTAATTCTAACAATATATTGTTATTCTAGTTAAGAAAAATATTTATTCGTCACCTAAGGAGAGCGCTACATCACAAAAACTGAGGCTACATATCGTTACGCGAGAAAATACCAAAAATTAGAATAAAGTCTTAAACAACCAGCTTTCATGATAATTTCTCTATCATTTACTATAGGTCCAATATAAAGTTCTAAAAAACTGTTAAATATGTTTATGACTGTAAAAAATAATAAAATTGTCAAAGAATTTTGCACAAATTAATCCTATATGACTTAAAATCTTAATGTAAAATATTATAAAGATTAAATAAAAATTGATCACGGATCCAATGTGGGGTCTGCTTTCTCAAAATTATAACTAAGCGAAATATATCAAAGACTTCCTATAGCCCAAATGTAGCAAAACTTGTTTGTTATAGCCCAATAAGGCCCTGCGTTGCGTTTTCGCAACGTTCACTTAAACCTCCCCTCAGGCATTTTGTTGTTACGTGATATTGTTATAAAGCACAGTGAAATAAAATTTAACTTAATATATAATCGACCTGTTTTAGGATTTGTATCATACATAAGTTTTTTTTTTATACAAATTTTTAATTTAAATTTTTAATTTTTCCTGTTTTTAATGTTCGTATAGGTAGCGTATAGGTAGCTAATATACGAACATTATTATTTCTACTCAAAAATCTAATCAGCTTAGACATTTGGATAAATCCATGATGCGAAAACGCAACACTGGGCCTATACTAATTACATAAAATTATCAAATAATATATTTATACAATCACCTGCTATTAAAAACAACATAATAAAACATGTATACATGCAAATTATAAGTTGTTGTAACTTATGAGTTTTGAAAGTTTCGATAATTTTTTCATCTTTTTCAAACAAATGTCCAATTTTCTAAATGCAGGATATTACGCAGTAGGTAAATTCTCCATGTCAATTTCTTTTTTTCTCTTATGCACAAAGTGTGTTATTTTCCTAAAGGGAAGCGAACTTACACCAAAGTAGTCCCGCAATAGGTCTTTGGGGGTAGAGACCGGTTCTAGTTTTAACAGTTTATATTAAAAGACCTATCTTTTTTAAAATGGGGTTGTCATCGGTTAATTGACACAATTTGGCCAGTCACACATCTATTCTCAATGAACGTGTTTAGTGTTAGTTATAACAATGTAAGATTATTTCGAAACAATGTAGTATAATTTCAATAAAACAAGTCCTAGAACTAAATTTAAGAACCAAATTTTAGAAAGTCCCGCCCAACGTTGCGTTTTCGCAACGGGGATTATCTGGGCTCCCACGTATCCGATTTGCCCAAAATTTGTTTTCTTTCATATTTAGGTATAAACAATCAAATTTTGAAAGTTTCATTATTATAGCTCAATGGGATCATGGCTCGGGCCTTAATGGGTTAATAATATTTGCATCAAACCTTAAGCAATTTTAATAATATGACATAAAGTATGAGGTGTACTTGGAAGCACAAGTTTTACAAAAACAACATTTTACATCAATTATAATGAGTCATTTGTTCTTCAAAATAATTAAAAACAGGGTAATAAGATGTACAGTATAAAACATTAGTTAAAAAAAAACGAGTTCAACCTTTATGATATCCTTACAGCTATCGGAAGCAATGTAAAGTGTTGTTAGATGCAAAATACTACTTAATCATTGTCTATGCTAAAATTAATCAAAGATTCACCACTCAACGAAATTTAACAAAGAACACACGAAATGCTCTACACATTTTAGGGGTCGAACGCTTAGTCAGTCCATCGAACAGAAGGTGGTAATGAATGAAAATGCAATTTCATTATTTATCGTAGACGGTTAATATTCTCGTGTTTTTAATTTAATAAAGTATTTTGTTGGAAGCTACTAAATTATATGAATTCTTCCTTAATACCTGTGCCGCCATATGTTTTGAAATATTTGTGGCAGCCAGGTTTGCGTGTAATTTCTTTCGTATTACCTTTTGCAGTCAAACATGTATTCAAGTATCTATCAAATGGTAGTTTTAATTTGGGTGCATAAAATTAACTTAAAATGTAACAAGCCCAAAACAAAATTCAAAAAATATGCTTAAAAATGAAAAGTATTTTTTGTTTTTGTTTGTTTTTAATCAGGAAGGAAATGAATATTAAATTAGTTTTGAATTCTTCCAAAAACAAAGTTTTCCTTTTTTGCTGTTATCGTCAGTTGTTAAATAATTTTGTATTTTGTACAGATTAAGCGTAACAACATGATTAATTACAATTATTTGTTTGAATGTGTATTGTGTATTCTACAAAAACCTTTATTTTGTTCCACATTTTTGCAGCAACATTGAGAGGAATCTTCTTTCGTGGTCCTTATGCTGCAGTTTTATTTTACAAATCACCGTGAAACAATAATTTTTAAAAGTTTTGACATTTTTGTAAATTTTTTTTCTTTTCAACAATAAATAATTTTATTCTGTGGCTTGTTTTGGTGTAAATATATAACGTAAACATTTGTTTAATTTAGAGACTTAGTTATGGTACTAATTAAAAAATTTCTATGAAACTAAAATAATGGTATACATATTTAAGTGAAAAAACTAAAAAAAGATCTCTGAAAACCTTAAAAAATTGTGTTGGGAATAAACATAGATCAATTGTTTTGATGCAACTCTTTTTATACCTACACAACAATAGTGGATAGCGTTTTATGCGTTTGTGCTGATGTGTGTTACTCATAATTATATTGTTTCTAGACCATTGATGCTGTATTGCTGAGAAAATTTAAAGTACAGAGTCGATAGAAACTATGCGCAAAGATTTTCGTTAAATTTTAATTGTAAGAAATTGTTTGGGGTGCAAAAACTTTACAATAATGCAGTCCATGTTAAATTTTCTATATTTTAAAATGAGTTTTAAAATTTTGTTTTATTAACCCATTTTGTACCAGCGGTCGAGATGTCGACCACAAACTTTTGCCATTTTTCATTAAATAATTTAAAACATTAGGTAGTGTAATTAAATTAATTTTTATTATTAATAATTTAGTTTGGCTTGTTGGCTTTCTGATCAGGACTTTTTTACCAAACGCCTCCCCCTTTTAAGGACCCTTGTGGGGAGCACAAAAATAGGCCATTGTTAAACCAATATTTACGACTTATATAAAATAGAAGAAAAAAATGATTGCTTTAAAAAGCCAACTTGCTACTTCTGCTGGCCGCCAGACTGCCTTGAACATAGCTGGTCGAGATGTCGACCACTGGGATAATTAGTGCACAAAATTTTTTATTCTTATCTATTACATAGCCCGACAAAATTAAAAAATATTTTTGCTTCTTTGAATTTATCAACTGATTCTAGTTAATTTGGGTGCGCTGAATTCAAAACTGTAATCAGTTTGTCTCTATCAGCTCTAATTTTCATGATATAACTTTGTATACCCTCCACTTGTGACCTCCAATTACACCAATTACCCAAATTTTTTTTCCAAAATTTTTTTTGTTTTTTTATCAAAATTTTTTATTTACTGTTATGGTTATTGCCAAAAAAAAAAAACTCCCAAATTTTTTAAGTATTTTTTTTTTTTTATTTTAATAAATCTGTATGAAACAGTTTTACTTCTTTTTATTTTTTTAAATTCCTATGGAAAAGTTTTACTTTCTAAATACTTAAAAAAATTTGGGAGTTTTTTTTTTTTTTTTTTTTGGCAATAACTATAACAGTAAATAAAAAATTTTGATAAAAAAAAAATTTTTGGAAAAAAAAACTTGGGTAATTGGTGTAATTGGAGGTCATAAGTGGAGGGTATATAAAGCTATATCATGAAAACTAGAGCTGATAGAGACAAACTGATTACAGTTTTGAATTCAGCGCACCCAAATTAACTAGAATCAGTTAATAAATTCAAAGAAGCAAATTGAGTGTTGGCCTGTGTTATTTTTTATTTTTTCATTACTTGTTGGAAAAAAGTGCTAATATGTGCTTTTTTTAATGCGAATATTAAACATCAACACTGTTCACATTCAAGTTGGGTCGAACAAGTCCATGCAAAAGCTGCTGTTCGATCTTTGGAATACTCGGTTCATGGTGCTTGGTGTTTTTAAACCAAATCTGTCTATTGATGAGCAAAGGGTACCCTATTTTGGTCGTCACAGCTGCAAGATGTTTATCAGGGGGAAACCAATTCGCTTCGGATACAAATATTGGTGTTTATGTTCTTCCAAAGGATATCTTTTTTAATTTCAACCATATGCTGGAGAGTCGGATACCTATGATAAATAACTGGGCCTTGCTGCTAGCGTAGTTATGAGTCTAATGTCAATTTGTGAGAATCCAAGGCAACATAGCCGTTCATTTCGAAAATTTTTTTACCGGATACCATTTGCTTTGCCTTCTAAAAGAAAAAAGTTGTTGTACAACTGGCACAATTCGCGCAAATAGATTGGTAGGCGCAAGCCTGAAAACAAAATTATCTCGACATGATATGGACTAGGTATTTGACCAAGAACATAAAATTGCATTGGTTCTATGGAGAGATAATGCAGAGGTCACTTTGGCTGCAAATTATGATCATGCGGAGGCAAGAAGTGGATGTGGCCACTTTGGGTTGCTTGCTTGGACAGCGCCTGTGTTAATGAATGGAAATTGCATTGCAGGATTAGTGAAGAAACCAACCAGAAACACATGAGTCAAATTTATTGTACAAACTCAACAACAAAACGCTGCTATCAGCCAAATCAATAAACAACGAAATTTATTCGTCCGACGCAGAAAACGAAAATGAAGAAGAGTTCATAAGTCGCCCAGTATCACTGCCCAAAGTAAATGGTATGCACATGTATGTTTGTGTCTGGCGCTGCTATCGCCGATTCAAAATATGCAAGAAGCATACTGCCTATACTAAACGCAATGTCAATTTACATGTGGAAAATTGCTTCGATACTTACCACAAAAATTTAAGATAACTTGTTTATTCAATAAATTAAAATATTTATCTTAAGGCTTACACTCATAAAAAAATCTGACCCATTTGTACTTACATTTTGTAGTTCGGTTTTGACTATCCCCTTTTGGTTATCCCCTTTCATTACGAGATAATTTCATAGTATTTCGTATCAAAATGTATTGTATCACACACAAAATTTGTTGCTCTAATTATCCCAGTGGTCGAGATTTCGACCAGCAGTTTCCACAGGGAGTCCCGGGCAAAAAAAAAAAAGTTATAGAAGTTATTTTTGGTCGATTTCTAACTAGCCACGAACATTTCATTAGAATATTCAACCATTTATGTAGCATGGTACAAAATGGGTTAAATTTAAAAAAAAGTGTATTAAAATGTTTCTATTTTATCAAGTGTTTTTCAATAATAAATAAATTCATTGGGAATGGCGAAAATATAATTCATAACGAACATAATTCATACATATTAAAAAACAAATAAGAGTGCTATATTCGGCTGTGCCGAATCTTTGATAACATCCACCTACAGCTCAAATATTTTAGGAGTGGGATCTACATGATACCTATTTATTATTAATTAATCTTTACAAAAACAGACGTCAGCATTAAAATTGGTTGCGGCTTAGACCTATATTAAATTATAACTAGCTTGAGAAAAATATCACGATTCGTAACAGTTTAAGCTGAACTCAATGATTTCCAACAGGAGTGGAAATTAAATTGAACCATGGCTAATTTTTTTTTTTTTTTAATTCGCTAAGCTTATCCCTGCGAAGCCCTACGCTTGTATGCAGGAAAGAAACCAGAGTCTCCGGCGGGAATCGAACCCGCAACCCCGGCGCTGATAGATTAGCTCTCTGCCAGCTAGCCTACAAAATTCTGTAGAGTGATTTCTGGTATTAAAAAACTTAAATTTCAATAAATTTTAGCTCAGCGGTGAAATTAGTTTTAGCGTTTACAGTGAATTTCAGAAGGCTGCTAAATATGGGATCTAAGGTAAGTTATGGTTCGTATATCAAAAAATTGCATGATATTTTTTGTGGCCATATGAAGTTGAATTGGAAGAAATTTTAGCACAATATCTACATCTGCTACGGTTTTAGAAGTTTTTAATTAATTTACCAGAGTGGGCTTTATATGGGGTCTAAGGAAAATTATGCACCGATCTTCACGAAATAATATAAAATTCTGACTTACCAAATTTTATTATGATAGCATTATTAGCTACGGTTTCTGGCGTACTAAACGGTTTTTAGGAAGTATGACTTATATAGGACCTAGGTAAATTATGGACCGGTTTTTACGAAATTTCACAGTGTTATTTCTAGTCCTATAGTATTATGACCTACTAATTGTTATTATGATAGCATTATTAACTACGGTTAAAGGCGTACTAAACGGTTTGCCGAAAGTAGGGTTTATATGGGGCCTAGGGTAAATTACGGACGGATCTTCTTTGTTCTCTATATAAAATACGCCTACGACTGTTTGGTAATAGATTAAAGAGAACGTGAAGTTATTTTCTTTAATCTATTACCAAACAGTCACAGGCGTATTTTAAATACGCCAAACACGATAAGGGTGAATAAGTCCAATAAAACGTATTTGTGCAAAATCTTATATCATTCCGTCCATTATTCCAACATTTATGTGAGTTTTTGTAACAAAATTATGAATTTTTTTAAGTGGTGGTTCCAGATTTTGATTCATAGCTCCGATCCTACTGAACTGCTTCTGCTGGATTGCAATTCCAAACTGCTTAGAATAACTATAAGCAATTTGCCACCAATTTTGTTCATTCCTTTTGAGTATTTCGATGAAGAGCGTGTTTTCAACAGACGGATAGACAGACGGACATGGCTAAATTACCCAAGAATTACCCAAGGAGCTAGAATATATGTACTTTATTGGGTCTTAGATGTATAATAAAAAAGTTTCAAACGCATTGACAAACTTAGTATACCCTCTTCACAACTAATTGTGGTGGAGGGTATAAAAAGTACCATAACCGCCTAGGAGTACAAAATGTATGACCGACCTCCATTAGTTTTTAGTCCTTAATATTTTCTCAAAACACCACATTAGGGGGCTTTCATACAAATACGGCGGTTTAAATTTGGCCCATGCAGCGCCTAGGATGCCCCTAGACGGGTCAAATGAATGTACATATGTACAAAATGTTAAGCCAGCCTAAGCTAATCAAGGGACCAGAAAATATAGACTTAACCCTTAACCACAGAGTATACAGAGGCGTCACGAGACAGAAAATATTGTGTTTTTTCTGTCTTTTTCTTCGAAAGCTGCCCTTTTTGCGTTTTTTGTTTTGATTATGCAATTTGTGTAGATAGTAGCGGCCTGTTTTTACGCATTGTCACTTCACTAACAAAAAACGTTTTCTTTCTCTTTCTTCGAAAGCTGCCCTCGCAAATGATTTAGGCATTTTTCTTACGTCACTTTTTTCATCTCTGTATACTTTGTGCCCTTAAGTGCAAACCTGATATACCTCCAATGACCACTCGTGGTGGTGAAGGTTATAAATAAAAATAACTATTACAAAATGGACTTTTTCTCTTATTTTTTTTAACATTTTCCTGCATTTAAAAAAATTTTGAAACACAATTTTAAAAACTTAAAAAATTTTATATGAAAAATTTTTCAACGCATTGTTAAGAGATTTTTTCAAAATACCTTTTTTATTTTCTGATGCACGAAAGATAACTAATTGATATTTGAAAAAAGCTCTTAAATTGTATTCACATTCGAAAAGAATTTTAGCTCTCCATATTTTGCAAAACCTTTGATAGTAATGCAAACGTTAAACTATGGTCACACTTAACCAGTATTTTAAGCCCTCACGTAACCACTATTTCATTTTTTTTCTATTAGGACCAGCACTCAGAGGATGGCCCCTACTAATGCATTACATTGTTTTGGAACTAGGAAAATAGGTTGTAGGAAGGAGGATAGAGGGAGTAGTGTTTGTGAACATTCGATTTGAACTTAATCATGTTGTAAGTGAAGGGAAGACTTCTGCAGGAAGGTTATTCCACATACGAACTGTCCGGAAAAAAATGAATTTCTCTGTAATGCCTTGTACGATATACCTGCCAATCGACCACATAAGGATGGGCTCTTGGGGAAAAACGTGTATTACGAAAAAACGTACGGGTTTCGGGAACCAGATCCCTAATTTCGTCAGAACACATCCCATTGTAGTAACGATAAAACAGGCAAATACAACCCACAATGCGACTGTGCTCAAGGGAGTCAATAGAATTGGATACCCTACTGTCACCAATGAGAACCTTCGCCCTCTTCTGCACGCGGTCGAGAAGCTCCAAAATATACTTTGAAGCACCGGCCCACACATGAGAGTTGTATTCCATACGCGGTCTAATATAGGTGGTATAAATAGTAAGGAGATCAGATGGAGTGAAGTATATCCTACACCGTCTTAGAAAACCGAGGCACACGCAAAGAAAAAACATGGCTGTGGTAAACATATTCTAAGAGCAACATATTATGATAAGATTCCTGATTGTAGGCACCATATTAAGATCATTATTGAATCATATAATGGCTAAATATATTCGTAATATTATATCATAATATTTTTCCCTTAATCATATTATTATTCTGTTAATCATAATAAGTTAAGAAGCAATCATATTATTATCATGTTAATCATAATAAGCTAAGAATTAATCATATTATTGTCATGTTAATCATAATAAGCTAAGAAATTAATCATAATATTGTCATGTTAATCATAATAAGCTAAGAAGTAATCATATTATCATCGTGTTAATCATAATAAATTTAAAAGCAATCATATTATGAAACAGCTCCTTTAATAACTGTCATAACAATACAAAATAAATTAAAATTTGTATGTATCGATTTTTTATTTTGTGACTTTTTACAATTTTTCTTGATGCAAATAAAATAGCGGAGTTCAATATTTGTTGTTGGATTTTACTACGATATTTTGCACTATAAACTATTTTTATTTCATTAAATTTATTATTTTTTATGGTAATTTATCTTGTTTAACCGCTCACATATAAAACAAACGACACAACTGATTCAAAATAATTTTACAAATGGCGCTAACATAATAAAGGGTGGTTAAATTGTAAGGGCCGATGTTGAATGTGAACCACACCTAAACGCCAGGTTTTTTTCCGAATTTTATTTGACATTTCTCTATTTCAGACTTACTCAATTTGAACCATGGAGAGATACACAATCCAACAACGTGTTAAAGTTATCCAGACTTATTATGAAAATGGGCGTTCAAATCAACATGCACATCGTGCACTTCGTGATTCAGTGATGAGGCACATTTTCACCTCAGTGGATTCGGCAATAAGCAGAATTGCCGCATTTGGGCGAATGAGAATCCAAGAGTGATTGTCGAAAAACCAATGCACACACAAAGAGTGACTGTTTGGTGCGGTTTATGGGCTGGCGGCATCATCGGGCCGTATTTTTTCCAAAATGAGGCCGGTCAGGCAGTTACTGTGAATGGTGTTCGCTATCGTGAGATGATAACGAACTTTTTATGGCCCGAATTGGAAGATATGGATGTGGACGATATGTGGTTTCAGCAGGACGGTGCCACTTGCCACACAGCTAACGAAACAATGGCTCTTTTGCGCAACAAATGAAATGGCCGTGTTATCTCACGTAATGGCGATGTCAATTGGCCGCCAAGATCATGTGATTTGACACCGTTGGACTTTTTTCTTTGGGGTTATTTGAAAGAAAAAGTGTACGTCGATAAGCCAGCAACAATTCAAGAGCTAAAGGATGAGATAATTCGGCACATTAACGGCATAGAACCTCCATTATGCCTCAGGGTCATCGAAAATTTGGACCATCGGATGGAAGTGTGCCGCCGTGGTCGCGGCGCCCATTTGGCCGATATTTTATTGCATACATAATTGAGTAATACCAATATATCATAATAAAATAAAATTACAATAATTTCCTAAATAGTTTGTGTTTTATTCAAAATCAACATCGGCCCTTGAAATTTAACCACCCTTTATTATTAGAGTAAAAATAGTTTGATTGCATCTTAAACATAATATGATAAATGTATAGAAGGTTATCATGTATAATTATTTTTCGGTCAACAATACTCAAATTTATAATTGCGATAACCATTGATATGTTTACAGTAACTATAATATTGTTGATATTAAATAAAAATAACAATTATTTGTGTACGACAACAATATATTGTTACAATAAACATAGTGTTGTTGCCGTAACCATGCCCAACCATATTATTTTCTCTGCGTGCACTTGAATGCTTCTTTCCACACCTTGAATATATGTTCTTTCCATCGGACATCACATTGTATCCTCATGCCCAGAACATCAAGAGATTTGGATTCCTCAATAATTATACCACCCATATATACAGATGAGGCACCTTGATTTGTCGCGCGTTTATGCGTCAGCACGCAACATTGGGTTTTTTGGGCATTAAAATCGAACCTATTCGCACGACCCCATTCCGAGATTATGTCAAGGTCTCGGCCAAGCGTATCATTCATATTCTGCCTCATAGCACCGACATCGGATACGCTTGGTATGCATTCGAATGAGTACGAGTGGCAAAGGTTGCTGTCATCTGCAGAATAGTAGATAGTGTTGGAAGTTTGACAAAGGAGGTCATTAAGAAAGATAAGAAATAGAGTAAGAGAAAGACATTTGTTTGATTTTGTTTAAAGCTTGCTATGTCAAGACCATTTAAGATTTAATTAAACCAACAAAAACTGTTAAAAAAATTGGTTAAGATTTATATGTATATCGATCATTTGCTAAGTGTGAACATACCCTTAGTAAAACTCTTTTTGCTGAAATCGTACTCATGCACTAAAACAAACACGAATGTCATAATTTCCATCACAAATCTACTGAAGTTACTTTATTACTAAATAATGCCATTAATAAAACCCTTTTGACTATTACAAATGAAATTGTATTAATATCACTTACAATAACCCATATCAATGGCCACGAAATATTAAAATATAACTTAAAGAAATACCGCCTAGTATGAGTATTAAGTATTGCTATCATTCTTTTTATGTTATTGAATTATGGTTGGGGACCTTTACACAGTGTACACAGTTTCATTCTTGACACATTAGCTAGATAAGGACCACCATGCGACGGCATTCCAATTCGACTAAGCTAGATGTTTTGTATTAACTCTTTTTTTTAATGCGATGTATTAATGTATTGTTTTCTTTCTGTTGTTTACAACAGTTTTCATGGTCAACTCATTTTCATGCAACAAAAGCAGCAGCAAGAAATACAAAGCCTACAAAGGTTAGTTATATAAACCAATAAAATAATCTGTTCTGTCTTTTGTTTTTATTACACTTGTCTCAAAACGGTGACACATGAATGTCTTTATAAGTAAGATAAATTTTATGGCTAAAAGAGTTTTTTTTTCAATGTAGCCCAGCAAACACGAACTCAAACTATAGAAAATGACTTAATCATTGAATATCAAGAATAATTATTTGATAATTTTCAATGGTTTGGTTTAAAAATATAAATTCAAATTTATAATGATTTGTTTATAAACATTCGACAAAGTTTTAAGCATTGTTCACAATAAGAGAAACAATTTCGTGTTTTCTTCTATCTTTTTCCTTCCCAAAAATGTAACTAACTTTTTTTTTTAATTTAACTAAGTGGAGTCTACTTCAGCAACAATTTGTTTGAAATTAAAACTGACGTTAATAACTATTTTATTTAATAAATCTTACCATAAAGCTATTGGCAAACCTATTGAACAAAAAACTGCACTAGTAGCCCACTGTACGTTGAAAAATCACAAACCACATTTTGAAGAAGTAAAAATATTACATGAAGAGAGAAATTATTCAAGGAGATTTACATTAGAGATGCTACATATAATTGATGTTAATCCACAGCTTCGTCTCAATTACCGACAAGATACAGAAAATTGTGAAACTATTTATATTGAAAACTAGATTTAGTCAAGAAAATCTAATAAGAATTGGCACAAGTGTTATTGTGAAATTTTGTGTTTATTATATTTTTTAATTGTTTATATGTTATTATCTTTGTAATATTATGTTTTGTTTTTTGTTTAATGTTAATAAAAATTATTAATGTATTTATTTATTCAGACCCCTGAAGATGATTAGCGATGCTAACCGAAATATGGGGAACATAATAGAAATATAAAAAATTAAAATACCACGAAATTTTATTTATTTACGTGGACCTGCAGCCTACAAAAACAACTAATAATTGAATGAAAATTTCCACAAAATGTTTTGAAAATACATAATTAAGACCGCATTTACATCTATGAAATTAACGCCGAGTTCTTTTTCTATTTTCTTTTAAAGAAGTTGCTACGAAACTCTTTTTACATTTACATTTTTTTCAAGCATTTTTTCAACTTTTTCAACCCCGTTTTCTTCCCTTCACATCTTGCTAACAAACAAAAAGTTGCATGCGAAAGTTGCAGCGTTAATTGCATAATATAAATATGGTCTATAAATACATAATTTTGTTTTGGGAAAAATTTAGCAAACGGTTTCTTAATTGCAAATGAGTGTTGTTGCGAAAAAAAAATTGTTTCTCTATTGTGAACAGCAGTGAAAATGTTACTGCCTATTGTGTACGAAGCTTTAAGTGGGGAACAGAATAGTCGCTGCAAGGTGTCTAAAGTTAAAAACGGCAGTTTCAAAGTACTGTCAACAGAATACGTAGTTGTTATAGTCGTTGCAGTTGGAGTTGAAGCGCAAAATTTAAAATATTGAACTTTGTCGCGCTACAGAGCATTCGACAGTTTCAGCTACTACTACATCTATTATTCTGTTCCAGGCCTTATTCTCAAATTAAAAATAAAATTGGCAGCACTTAAGCAAAACCTAGTGAGATGGTTCGACAAGAACAGAAAGTTATATAAGCACAGATCTTTCTTTAAATAAATCTAATTTGTGACACGCCCACTTCTCCATTCCCGTCCACATTTTGTCAGTTGCCGTGAATTAATAATAAAAATACTTGTAACCTTTTTCGAAACTTGAGCTTTTGCCATTTTCCAATCATACAGAAATCTATACTGTCTTTGTACGGCAGGTGCCATGCCCACATACCCAATCCATTCCATTTGCTTAGAGAGGTTGTGTCTTGATTACCCAGCCCCACGTAGAGAAAAAGCATGTTTAAATATTGTCACCTCCAACATGAATATTTTAAGGCAAATTTTGAACATATTCTGTCGTATTCATAAAAAATTAAAATGGATTTCAAATGCATTTTATGACAAATTTGTATGAAAATTTTGCCTTAGAACACATTTCAAACTTATTTCATTTTTTATGAATACGGCAGATTATGTTTAATTTTACCATATTATTGTCACCCACAACCATATTATGGTTAAATAAATCCTCCATCATGAAGCCACAACCATATTATGGTTGCCTCTAAACATGTTATGGTTAATTATGATAACAATTTGTTTTTAAAATTTACAATAATATTTTCCTCTTTTTCAAGAGCAACATACTATGGTTGAAAACCGACCATACTTTTGCAAGTGTTTAACAAATTTTAGTTATTATTGATCATAACATGTTTGGAAGCAACAATAATATGGTTAGGGCTTCTTAATGGAGGCCTAATTTAACCATAATATGATTACCGCTAACAATAATATGGTTATATTAAACATAATATGTTTACAATTTTCTCTAAAAATAGTTTGGTTGGAGGTGCCCATATTTAAACATGTTTTTTCTCTGGGTGCATATACACAAAATTTTGAAAATTTTTCTCTTGCTGTTCTTTAGATATAAATAAATCTATTTTGTGCCACGCCCACTTATTCAATCATGCCCACATTTTGTATGATGTTGTGTTTTCAAAACCAAGATGCTTGTACCTAATTCAAAACCTTGTCTCTTGCCGTTTTAAGATATACATTAATCTTAAATGTTTTTGTAAATGAAGTGCCACGCCCACTTGTCCGTCTTTTGAAAACTTATGTGAGAACTTTGGCTCCTGCCGTTGTCCAGATACATATAAAAATAAAAGAAAAAAATAGCAACAACAAGGTTAAAACTATAGGCTGTCGTGGTTTTTTGCTCATATCTCAGCTATTTGAGAACCGATCAGGCTGAATTTCCAAAGCAAACAATTCCAGACTATATGCGATGTAAATGCAAAACTACGAAGTCCCCATCATAGCTGGAGTTTTTGGAACATCCATTTTCACGGTCAGATGGACAGAAGGACATCGTTAAATCTATTTCGCTACTTATAAAGACTGAGCGTAAGTAAAGTATAAACGGAATGGCAAAATTATATAAACCATTTCACCTGTGCTGAAGGAATATAAATTTACAAGACAAAAATTATTTTCCTCTTTATATTCCGCATTATAAATTACAGTCTAAATTTAAAAAAAAAAGATTTCAGAATTACGTTTAAAGGCAAGTTAAAAAAAAAATATATACATACTTTTTAAAATTAGATTTTATTTTAGCTAATTTTTTAATTTGAAAATAATTTCCCCTTTTTCTGGAGAATGCGTTGGGTCTAATTTAAAATCAGTTTTAATTCGAAATCAATTTTCCGTGTTTGTTGGGCTATGTTTGTTAGTGGGTGAGCACATTTGTATATGTAGAGGTGACTTAAGTGCAGCATTTAAATGTAAATATGAGTAAGTTTTATATATTTTAAATGCGTGTGCAATGTGTTTTTTATTCTTTGTGGCAGCATATCATTTCGATTAGTCGTTGTCTTTATTTTTACAGCTATCTAATATCTCCCATTTGTATATATGTATAATATACATACATACATTGTATATGAGAGATTTGTCTAGTTTAGTATCTGTATTAGTAACTGTTACTAGAGATTCGAAGTATTGGAAAGAACGAATAACTTCATTTATTTTATGGCATTGTGGTGTCACATTTCAGTGTTAATTATGTCAGAATGTATTTTTGTTTTCTTTTTATGTTTGTTGTTATGCCTTCTCAATTTAGTTGTTATTGTTTATTTTATCGAAATCCACTTGTTGTCGAATATTGTTTTGTTATGTTTATTATTTATTTTAAATTTGGTGTTATTATTTCCACTTTGCCTGGCTTTTCTTTCTTGGTGGTTTACAATCTTAATAAATGTTTATTTTATCTGGAGTAGAAAAGAATAGAGTTTTTTTTAATAAAACTAACCTGGGTGGGCCTGTGAAAAAATTAAAAATTTAAATAAAAATAAAGAGTTAAAAAGCAATATTGAGGATTAATAATCGAAACTTGAAACTTGTTTTAAAAAAAATTTTTGGTCGTAAAATTTAGTTCTAAAAGTTGTTTAATTTGTCTTTTTTGTTTAAAAAGGGTTTTTAGCTTTCAGAACACTCAAAGCTGCTACCATCGTTAGCCGTAAATATACCCTGAATAAATCCATTTATTATACCCTTCACCTCAGGTGGAAAAGGGTATATATAAGTTTGTCATTCCGTTTGTAAATTCTACAATATTGATCTAAGACCCTATAAAGTATATATATTCTGGGTCCTATGAGGAGAGAACTTGATTTAACCATGTGATGTCCCTCTGCCCCCCCTCCCCCCTTTCAATGGTTTACATATACTAGAAAATTGCCCAATATGATTTTCGTTATCACCCTTCTTTATTATTTCATATATTTAACGAAATAATTTTAGCATATAGAAACTAGGAATTTTTGTGTTTTTTGCTACTTAAAAACTCGCCAAAAAAGATAAAAGAAAACAAACAAACACACATGCATGGCACAAACTATTTAGGTGAAAATATTTCCCTATTTCGGTTCACAACTCAAATAAGTTGATTTGTAATTTTTTTATTATGGTTTACAGCTTTGCTATTGTGGTGAACAAAATCATCAAAAGAAATTACAACTCAACTGTGTTGAATTTTATGAACAGTAAACGTGCCATATTTCATTTTAATGCTATTCAATTAACGCTCCTTTATGGTTCAGTTGTCTAGGGGGTGTGTTAAGTTAGGAACTGAGAGGTCCCTGGTTCGAATCTTGGTTTTTTAAGAAGAAATTTTTTTTTATGTTCTAAAAACGATTTAAAAAAAAATATTTACCAGCTTGTGCTTTTTAAATTTTATTTATAATGAAGTTTTAAGTATTGTAAATATATATGTATAGGTATGTAAAAATTATTTAGTTTTTGTCTAGTTGCTCTGTATTCTGCTCGCACAATGGTGAAGGGTATATACTCTTACCTGTTTTTTTACAAATTTGTAAATTTATTACTGGCTGGTCGGTTGTCTGTCTGTGTAGACTTTGAGCTTGAAGCATAAATCGCAATTTTTGAGATAATTTGACGAAGATACGTCCAATTATTTAGAGATAATCCTCTCGAAATCTTCAACGGATATTTATGTCCGTCCGTATGGCTGTCAGGCCGACTGGGTTGCTCTCTATGTAAACCTCGCTCGCACATTTGAAAAACTTTAAAAAAAATTAAGTACATTGCTTTATTTGTCACAGGAACCAAGACTTTTGAAAATGGTTAGAATCATTCAAATATTTTACAAAGCGCTCATACAAACATCTTTCTGGAATAAAGTCTTTGGCCTCATAGCCCATCTTATTTGGTTTATATTTAATTTTATCGAAATCGCTCAAAATTTAACCAATGTCACCATTCCCGGAAAAAGGCTAACATGTAATAACTTCCTTGAATCATATCTCCCATACAAATACTACTTCCGAAATTACTTTTAATGCCATGACTTCCTTAGCTACTATGTGACGACAAAATGTTGTGCTGGTGGGTTTAAAATTAGCCATACGTCCCATATAAGCCCCCTTCCTCGAATCACTTAAAGCAAACAAATTTCCTATAGATGAAGATACATGTATAAATAATATTCATCACCAAGAACTTTTATATGAAACTCAAACGCAATTACATAATATTGCCCATAGGTCCCAAATAGGGTTCACTCGCAAAAATTTGGTCTCATATACTGTCGTGAAGAGTATCATGCAGCCGTAACTAAACAAGAGCGTAAGGCCGAACGTTTTCTTCCGCTTAGCTTTTAAGCTGATATGACAAACCTAAACAAGTGCGTTAACGTTATCTCACGAACAGTGTTGTTAACTTTCTTTTTTGAATAAAACCCACATAATAGAAATAAAAAATAAAGATAAAATCAATTAAGCGATTTTAGTCCAAAACAAAGTAGATAAATTGCCACTATTTATTAACAATAGCTATTGAACGCGCTATCAAAATTGGATTTTTTTTCCAATTACTAAGTATTATCGCTGCACTATTTAGGGATGTTTTATACAAATTATATCGTCCCCTTAATAAAACAATAGTGTATAATTTTTTTGGGGTTTTGAGAAAATCGTGTTAAAAGTTTTTGTCAAATCGGATGTCTATTTAAACCTCATTATCGCGGTAAATAAAAATTCTTCATACTGGATTTATCGACGAATACATAATACCGTTTCTTGTCTTTAAATTGACCAATTTTTTTATTCTACGCATTCTTTAAGACCATAATTATGTCATTCAAAGTGCAAGTCCTCCATATAGGCTATTTTATTTTTTATATGTATATTTTTTTTTGTTTATTTTGTATGGTATACGCTGTTTTATTCAATAATTTTACGGCATTTTTATTAAAATATTTGATCTCAAAAATATCAATTTGTAACATTATAAAACAGTGATAATTTCATAGATTCAATGGCACATATTCATTAAATTCCAATTTGGGTTAATTTAAAAAAAAAAAAAATTATGAGAAATTAAGGTATACATTGCGTAAATCAAAAATAACTAGAAGTTCATTCGTCTTCTTTCTCTTCCTCTGCTACATCTGGCTCATCTAAACAATTTCGCTTCTTTCCACCTTGTAAGTTAAAGAAAAATGACTGCGAGCCACGAGGAATTACATTCTTCTGGCACAAATTTTGGAGATCATGCAGCTTTCGATGTTCGGAATGAAACTATTTCTCAAACAATAGTGTATATTATTATAAGCTATTTTCTGAGTTAAAGTTTTCATAAATTGTATTTTTTTCTACAGGCTAAAATGGAGTTACACTATTATTCTTTTAACAATTTTGGAGTGGCAATTTCAAGTAAAATAGCGTATATGAGCTTACACACTTATTGAAGGAAAATTTTGAACAAGAAATTATACACTATTTTTTCCAACGACATTTTGACCCACTTTTTGGAAGTAGAATTTGACCAAATTTTGACCAGACATAAAATCAATGATGGAGATTCTAAATATGCAATAAAAAAATAAATGGTGCACATGCGTATACACTATTGTTTTATTGAGGGGACGATTTTTGACAGCTATAAAACGCTCCCCACTCTTGTTTTGGTACGGCTGATATGGTCGTGCTTGACCGACTAGATTTTCTTACTTGTTTTTTATATCTTTGGAAGTTCAGGGAGATCACATATTAACGCTCTTTCATCAGTTTGATCATTATTTGAGACATTACAGTAATTTTTAAGTTTGTCCGATTTTTGTTAAAAAGTTATATTCTTACTTATATTTTTTATGTTCATATTTTGCTTCGAGCGATATTCAAGAAACTAAAGTTATTTTGATGTTTTTAAGTTTTTTTTTTTTGTGATTCAATCTCAATTGATATACAGTGAGCAAAAAAGAAAATCTTGTACACTTGCTAAATTAAAATAAAAGCACAGAGATTAAGGAAATACATATTTGGAAGTGATGAACGTAAATCTGTATGGAGAAAGTAAGGGGAAGCACTTAATCCACGAAATATTTTTCACACGGTTAACCACGGTGGCGGCAATGTTATGGTTTGAGGGTGTATGATGGCTAATGGAGTATGTAACCTTGTGTGTATCGAGGGAATCATGAATAAAATAGATTAGTTAAATATCATGAAAAATAATTGCCATTATCCGCCCAAAAAATGGGTTTAGGGAATGATTTTGTTTCCATGCAAGATAATGATCCAAAGTATTTGCCCGGATTTAAATCCGATGGTGCATTTAGGGGCTCATATGAAAACAAAATTAAGAGATTATCACATATCCGGAAAATAATCCTTAAACAACGCTCTCAAAGATATCTGGAGTTCTATTCCCCAAGAAGTTACAAAAAATCTAGTCCATTCGATGCCAAGACGACTTCTTTATGTTAAAGAAGATTAAGGACACCATACAAAATACTGAAAACCTAAATATTTTAATTTTTTTTAAAGTTACGTTAAGTTTTTTGTTCTGTACAACTTTTTTTTTTTGTTTATGAGTTTTAGCATATTTATGTTTTTGTTGTTATTTTTGCAACGTTAAAATATACAAAATGAAAAAGAAGTTTAATTTAAATTAAAATATAGATCTTAATGTGAAACAAAAATTTATTATATGTACAAGTTTTTTTTTGGCTCACTGTATGTTAACGAGATACCTCCGAGACAAAGAATTAATGATGTTAGGCTCTCACCTTTAATCAAATATGGATGCTTATCATTAAACTAATTAGTTTAACCCTTAGACCATATTCGAAGGCTATGATTTCTACAAGTAAGTTGTCCTAAATCGAATAAAATAAAGTTGGAATCCTTTGGATCACATTTAGGGCACAAAAACCCTCCCACAAGAAAAAGTTCGCTTATTGCACCTCATGGTCCGGCTGTACCACAGGTACGTATAAAATACATTACAGGACCAAAATACTAAATCGCTATCCGATTATGTACAAGAGGTTCCATACCTGTCAAGTTCAACTTATTACCGTTCGTTGTGCCTTATTTGTAAAAGCTGAGTGGAAAACTCGTTTTTGCTGCGGTAACTGCAACAAAGCTATGTGCCTTCAACATGGCAGAAGGACAAAAACTTATATTTGCAATGATTGCCTAACAGAATAATTAAATTAATACAAAATAAGTACACAATTTTGTTAAGTTTACTTTTTTGGCTGGGGTTTTCAATCGTGGTCTGGCCAGACCATATGGTACTAAGGTTATAGAACATCGAAGGGTTAAATAACCCTTAAATTATCCAATTAACAAAATAAACCAGTGATTTTTCAACTATTACTTTTATGAAACACAATTAATTCTTTTATGTTTCGGTGTGTTTAATCTTTGCTACCATCCACTAACAGGAGGAATATTTCAGGAATAGATTTTATATGGGATCTTTAAATCAAGAATGAATCTAAATATAAACTGACCTCACAGTATTTAAACGCTCTGCGGGGCTTTAGATGTATGCTTTATATGACCGATTATCACCAAATTTGGTGTAATGTTATCTAGTCTTTTAAAACTTTAACATACCAATTTTTATAACAATAACATTCCAGTTAAACATTTTTTCAAAAAGAAGCAGGGTTTTGCTAAGAGTATTTAATAAATAATTACTTACAAACCTGCTGATGGGAAGCATACTTTTTGTATGGAGAGTTTCCGGCTTGGAGAACCACTCTCTGCTGATAAAAAGCACTTTTTTCATCTAGTGAAACATAAAATTTGCTTTTATTTATTTTTAATAATTTGTGAGCCTGCAAAATCTACCATTATTGCCGCGAAGAGCTGCTTGGTATTTGTCTTGTAGTTAAATTTCGTTGTCAAAGGTTTTATGTGTGTAGAATAATAATTTTATCAGCCCTAAAAAAATTATTTTGCTCATAACCGCTCAATGCACCATAAAAACCATTTTTTTTTTTTTTTTGGAGCGCATTAGTCTGTGTTTTATAACCTAAAAATATACGATTTCTTTACGGAAATTATTCGTTACGGCTCATTGATTTTACATGTTTTTGGATTAAAAACAAAATTACCACAATACTGGTTATTGTTTAAGCTACGGCACGAGCTCTATTTTTACATTTGTCCTTCAGGTTGTTCTGAGAAAGGTCAACAAGAAAAAAGAATGACAAAAACATGGAAAAACAAAAAATGTACTTTGTACTTCAAGAAGAATTCTTCACAAAAAGTACGGAAAAAACAGAAATAAGGAAAAAATCATGTAAAATAAATTAAAATAGATAATCATTCAAAGCAAATTTCGAGCTACCAAAGGTTAAATACAATTTGGTTTAAAGATTGATGTTTGACTATTGACTCCCAGCAGTCGTCGATGGCTGTGAGTGTTACACGGCAAACACCTCTGAAGAGATTGAGTGGTTGCCATCGAAATTTCTAAGGATAACCTGTCCGTTGAAGCCTGGGTTCGAGCCCCAGCTGCAGCCAAGAATGAAAAATTATCAAAAACAATTTTAATTAATTTTCATGTTGTAAAATTCTTTTCTTCATAAAAATAATTTAATGAAAATTAAATTTGATGAACGTAAGCCTAATTAAAATATTGATATTTGGATTAAAAACCATAAATAGTTCCACAAAATTACCACAATACTGATTAGATCTAGATATTATTTAAGAAATTGTTCTTTTTGTTTCGAAAGTGTGGTTTTCAACAGGGTCTTGGATTTTTATTTAAAAGTTTTACACAAACTTAGTATACCCCCATTCACTACGAGTGGTAAAATACTTGCATTAATTTTTTTTTTCTTAAAACCAATCAACAAAAATATTACGTATTATTTTGTACTAATTTAAGGAATTCCCAATTAAAAAATTAAATGTACTTAATTTAAAGCAAATTGCAACAATATATTTTCTAATTTGGTTTTCTTATAACATTTTTTTATTCATTATTTCACTCTGAACGAATTAATGACCATGCAACGGAAAGAAAACCTAAACGAAATAGTCATGGTCTATTACATTTGTACCCACACGCATTTAAATTGTTGTTGCAGTTGTTTGTAGCACCATTACAGTAGCTTTTTTAGTAGCATATTATAGCAAATTTATAATATCCTTCTGTTTTTGTCATGATCATTTCTCATTTTATTTTTGTGCTTTTTTTATATCATCTGTGGTAAATGTTGCAGTGGTTGTACTTGTTGTGTTGTTTCTGTTTAATGCCAGCGA
Organism: Pollenia angustigena; assembly: GCA_930367215.1. Taxonomy (NCBI): domain Eukaryota; kingdom Metazoa; phylum Arthropoda; class Insecta; order Diptera; family Polleniidae; genus Pollenia; species Pollenia angustigena. Next base: position 176,274,264 of record OV884057.1, on the reverse strand, counting down.
AAACAATAGTTAACAAACATTATTTATTCTAACTACTGTTTCAGAAGAACATGAAGAACATGTGATCAAAAGAGTGTAAAAGTATAAATTCTTAAAAAGAATAGTCTTTGCAAAGACAATATTAATTTTTGACATAAAGTTAGCCAAGTGAAATTAAGCTTCATAATGAAGAATGTTTTCTTCTTAAATTGAACAAATTCTTTTAAATTCTGTTATAAAACTTACAATTGTATGGTTATGCTGCACGTAGAACTGTGAATAAAACTGCAAAAAATAAATAATATAAAAGTTCTTCTTTTCATTTTGGCCAACGAAAGCGTATTGACCGCAAAAAACAACAGCAATATAATGCTAAATAAAACTTTAGAACAAAAAAAGATCTACGAGTATGACCATTAAATTTCAGGGAGCATGACATTCACACGTTTAAAATGAACTTTTACGCACCCAAACGTTTTGTATACTAAACCGAGCAACACCACCGCCATTGACTCTACCATCAGCAGCCAACAAAAAAAAAAAAAAAAAAATAACTACAATAAACAATACCGCACCTACTTTACAACAAACACGGTTTTATATAATAATAATTCTCTAGAAAATTGCAACAAAAAATTTTTTCCCTCATTTTTTCTCTACATTTTCCATCTTGTCTGTGGCAAGATAATGTGCTGCAATAACACCAAGAACAACTTGAAGGAAGATGAACAATGTTGTTGCCACTTTTGTTTTGTCTAACCTGTCGAAGGTGTTGAGGATGATCGTGTTTTTTTTTTTTTTTTTTGGTATATACATTTGCTGTTGTATTCTTTAGATATTTTTATGCAGACACAAAACCGACATAAACTACGTGGCTCTTTAAAGAAGACCTTTTATTCAAAGATCATCATCTTTCTGCTTTATACAGCTTCTAAATGGCCAACAATTTCTGAGACTTAGAAATGAAATAATGTAAAAAAGAAGAAATATTAAGAAAAATAAAATAAAAAGCATTATTGTTTGTACGTACCACGAACGATCGATTGCCAAGATCAATGATCATATTCTAGCCACTTGTAAGTTTATACACTTGTTACTGCGGGTTTGTGGTTTTTAGGACCATCATCATTATATCATGCTTTTCTTTCTAGATTCAAAACAACAATGCGTTGATGATGCTCTTGTTCTTGCTTAGTTTTTTAAACTTTTTTCTTGTTTATCTACGCTTATTTTTTTACTCTTTTCTTAAGATCATTCTTTTGTTGATCCTTCAAAGTTAGTTTGAAATATTCTTTTGGGTTTCTATGCATAACGAACAGTTAAGAAATTTGGGAAAATATTTGATTCTGTAATAAGTTTTTTTTATGAAATTCAGCTATTCCGCTTTTAGTATGTCCCATTTGATATACGCAGGGATTTCTTTCAGAATTTTGGATTTCATTATTCCCAATTTCCTTAATCAATTTGGCAAAGATTTTGGTAGTTTATATACAGATAATAAACTTCTCTTGAAAATTAATATTGAAGATGGCGGGCTGTAACGCCTTTGAATGACTCTGTCTGGGATTACGTCAGGACAACTAGAAATTTGATTTACGTGAATACCTGTCCAGCGACTGAACTTCACGGTGGATGTCAATAACATGTGTGCTAATATTAAGCACTTACTTACGGACTTACAAACAGGTAGCAATTCGAGTGTATAATCCACCAAAAATTAAACAACCACCCCTCGTTTAGGAGCCGGAGCCATCTGACCTCCATTGCTATTCATAATCTCAGCAGCTTCTGCTGTATACCAACAGTACCTAGGGATCCCTCCACGAGCCGAACTTATCCGCAGGGCAAAGGTCACCCGTGACTTGGGGCTTAAACGACAACCACTATATCCTCCCCGATAATATCTTTACAAAAGGACAGGACAGGAATCATTTATGGCAAGAAGCATACTAACGGAGACCTCACCAATAATCAGACCGGTGTGCATGTCCAACGCGGTCTACCGACACGCGTAGCGCCTCAGTTAAGTACTGAGGTACAACTTTGAGCCCAATAAAGTCCATTAGACCCCAAGGAGCTCTTTCAAGTTGCATTCACCTGTTTAAAAATGTATGAGATTGCAAAGTTTTCCAGTACATTCATGCTTGATTAATAAACCAAGCCAGAATTCCCCAGTAGATGTTACACTAAGAGATGACTCCTCAAGATGCTCCATAAGGTGCACTGCGCATCCCCCGGGTAGGTTTGGACCTTGTGTCAATTATAGCCTGTATACCAAATTTGATTCATTTATCTCCAAAATTGCGACCTGTAATTTGCGCACAAGGTTTACATGGCCAGCCAGCCAGCCGGACGGACATCGATAGATCGAACCAGAACGTGAATCTGAGTGGTAAACAAAACTACACGTTTGCAAAGATCACATTAGGGGCCAATATTACAACTCGCCGCTTTTTTAATTATTATTTTTTCTTGGTTGTTTCAGCATTATGTGAAGAATATTTGGGTAATTAAGAACACTGAAAGAAAAATGCTTCATATATTTAATGAATCATTTTCATAAAAAAATGTTCCTTGGGTAAATGAAAATTTTCATTGTCTAAATGGAATTTCATAGTTATAATGAAGTATTTTCGTAAAAATTGATTCATTGGATTTCGTAACTACGTTAAAAAATTTCATTGGATATATGAAAACTTAAGTTTGTCCAAGTTAAACAAAAAATTTTAATTGGGAACATAAAAAACAATATACAAACATAACTATATTCATTAATTAATACAAAATTATGGCTTCCTTGAAAAAAAGTTTAATTATTAATCAAAAAATTTAAGATTTAATTATTTCATACATCTAATATAAATATGCCATTAAATTTATGAAATCAAAATTTTTTTTATAAAACCAACATATTTCAATAATGCTTTCATAAATTTAAATTTTCATTATGACAATGAAAAATGTCATTATAGTAATGAAACAAAAACTTTAAATCAACGTTGTAGTTGTTGTTAAGGACAATTTAATCTCATATTTACGCTCTTAAATGAGTAAAAAAAACCCGGTAGGCTAGCTGGTAGTAAGCTAGTCTATCAGCACCGAGGTTGCGCGATTGATTTCCGCCAGAGACAGAAAAAAATAAAAATTTTGTTTTTACTTTTTTGAAAGTATTCATCCAATGAATAATATTCATAGATCTAATGTTATGTTTCATTAATGCAATTTTTCATGGGATTAATGTCAAAATTCATTTGTATTGCGAAGAATATTCTTTCAGTAAAGGAATAACTAACAATCGAACATAAATAATTGCACTCGAAATTTTGCGAAATAGGTATGGAAAATTGGTATAACAAGCAACGCTTTCACTGACTATAGCTTCTCTGCAAAGTCGGTCTTCACGACCCCCCACCCCCTTTTCCACCTATTGCACCATATTTTTTTAATTCTTGACAACAGCAACCCATTCTTTTGGCAAAATTTCACTACAACAATTGCACTCTTATGGCGATATTCCCTCTTTGGTTACTAAACGATTATGGTTTTACAGCTCTTGCACGCAGAGAAAAAACTTGCTTAAATATGGAGGCTTTATTCAATATATGGTTGTCGGTGAAAATAATACGTTAAATTAAACAGAATATAGAAACTGGGAGTTATTTCCTTCTGAAGGTTACTTTATATTATATTCAACATTTTTTATTATTTCGAATTTATTCTATGAGCTAAATTTCAGTTATGTATTTTATAAAGCTTTTTTGTAATAGTTCCATTCCTTCAATTTTTCAGAAATAAATTTGAAATAATAAAAAATTTTGAATATAATATAAAGTAACCTTCAGAAGGAAATAACTCCCAGTTTCTATTTGTTAAAATAGTTGAGTTAAATACATTCAATTTATAAAGTAACACTATCCAGTGAGACACAAAGAATGCTGACGAAGGCCGTAGCGGGCCAGAAAATGCATTACATTCTGCTGGTGTCTAATAATAAGTTTTTCTGTACATAAAATATACCTCATTGCTTTCCAAAGGAAAGCTAAGGTAAAATGTAACAAGAAAATACAATATAATAGTCTGGTAGTGTATAAAAACAGAATATGTTTTAGATATTCTTTAAAAATTGTTTTGTTGTAGTTGACCATATTTAAGCATGTTTTTGCTCTGAGTGTGGGTGCTGGAAATAAAACCATATGGTTTTTTTTCTCACTCCATTGAAAAGTAAGGCCTTATGGCTTTATTGCCTCTGACTTTTAAATACTGCGCCATTGGTGACTTTTTTCATTACATAAGCTTGTGATGAACTAAGTTTATAAAAAATTTTCCGGGAGTTATTTATTTTCCACTTTATACAAAAACTGTTAATAATGCAAATTATATCTTGTTATATTTACTGCTTATATTAAAAATTTGCCATCCCGAAATGTCAAAATCAGGATTCTTTTTTAAATCAAAATTAATTTTCATTAAATTATTTTACTGAATGATGGAGTTTAACAACATGAAATTAATTAAAATTTATTGATAATTTTTATTCATGGCTGAGCTGGGGATCGAACTCGGGTTGAATTTACGTTTCGAGAATATCAGCAGTGCTGCCGGATTTGACGATTTTTTGTTCCAGAATTAGCAAAGTGGCGATTTGCTGATTTTTTTCTAAAGGTGACGATTTTTTTCAGTCTCCAAAACAATAAATTTTCTGACACGTTCGTTTTTTAATCGTGGAATGTTTAACAGCCGAACCTTAACAAGAGCGAAAGGCGAAACGTTTTCTTTCGCTTAGATTTTACGCCATACATAAGAATGAGTGTCAGCGTTGTGTCACGATCAGTATTGACAGTTTTCTTGTTTAATTAAACCCACAAATTATATACAAAAATAGAGATAAAAACGCTAGATTGACCAAAAAATAGCTAAATTGCCATTATTAATTAACAATAGCGGCAAACTTCACTATTAAACGAGCGGCCAAATCGGTTTTTCCAATTGAAAAGCGTTGAGGCCGCTCTATTCAAAAAGTAGAAACGCGTGCCGCTTTTGTTCAGGTACGGTTGTAATATGCAAGTCTTAAGAAAATCTTTTAATGATTATTTTCAGAGTACAAAAACAACAATATTAGTTCCGGTTCACACACATCAAGTTTGGCTCGTCAAGTCTTGATCCTTTAGGGGAGAAGGGACAAGAAAATGCCATTTTGTTGTCATTTTTTCTCCTAAAATCTTAAGACTTGACGACACAAACTTGACGTGTGTGAACCGGCAATTACAATTTGTTTATCTTTCGTCAAACCATCATCGAATGAACCTTTCACGTCTCTCTGTATAAACATTTCACGCGTCGTAAGATAATATCTACATGAGTCTCATACGATTCTTCACATAAAAGACTAGTTAGATCATCTTGACACACGTCTTAAACGATAGATGAAGCGCCTTTCGCTGTGCCATGGAAGAATATCAGTCGTGTTATAGTTTTTCCCGTGTAAGGAATCTTCTGCGATTAAAAAATGCGGTCATCGACGATCAAAGGCGCTCTTCATGAGACTTCATGCTAGCTGGGTATGAAGTTATTATGTTTTTATTTGAATGTTTTTTTTTTTAACTAAATTTTAAGTTTTCCGTTTTTTTTTGACGATTTTTCGAAACGTAAAAGGTGATTTTTTTTAATTTTTTCTCAAGAAATTGACGATTTCTTCACAAATTTATCCGGCAGCCCTGCATATCAGTCTCTTTGTAATACCCCAAATTAAATGACCTGTCCAGTAGCACAGTTTCCCTAAAGAAAAAAGTTGCAGTCCTTCATTTTGGAATGCGTAATTAGAAGTCTCTTAATCTGCATCAGTAATAAGTTGTCTGTTAAGTTGGAATCCAGCATGTTTGGCTATCTCATCGGCTATTTACCTCGGCTATCCGTGTGCCCTTATATTTATATCAGTATTACCTTAGATTTTTGCGATCCGAAATTCTAAAGTTAACCTTAATGTTCGCTAGGGATGCATTATATTATCTATAAGTAGGAGGACTTCAAAATTAAGTCCTTAGCCATAGCTTGAAATACATAACATTACAAACTTCAATTAAGAACTAGTTAACCATTTTTCATTAATTGTAATTTCTGTTTAAATTTGTAGCCATTTTCGTCTTAACGATCGGTCAATTCACGCACTTTGTAAATCTGATCGTAATAGCTAAATACAAAACTCCGCAGAGCAGTATTAGCTGTCACGCATTCATTTGCGGCAAATACGAAATGTGGCTAAAACCACAAAAACTATAAAAGAATTCAATGCGTAGCATATTTATATAATTTCACGTTCTTTTTTCATCGTTACGATATTTTCCTGGTTTCAATAAAAGATCTTTTGTTCTGTTGATGATGCGTTTGTTATATTAAATTTTCGTAAGAAATGAGTTTTTATGCTTTTTGTTATTTGTTCCATCTTTAACTCGTTAAAAATCGTGTCTATAGAAAAAAAAACAAAAAAAAAATGTTTTTGTTTTTCTTAAGAATTTTTTTTTTCAACCAAAAACAACCTGCTAGCTGGATTTTTTTGGCTTTCTGATTATTTTGTTGTTCTGGCTGGCTGCTTTACTTTTGCCCTTGAAGCGATACACGTTTATACCGAACAAAAAGTACGAGTATTACTTTTCAATGATGATCTTTCCAATTCATTTTTTTTTTTTTTGTTTTTTTTCGAATGGAGTATTTTTTCATAGTTGCGGTGGTGTACGCAGCGTTCTGTTCTTCATTGGTATGACCACTTATTTGCTCTATTATGCTGGTTAGGTTGAGGGCCGTTTTGTAGGTGATTATACCGTGGATTATTGGCCGTGTATGTCTAGTAGAGTTTTAGAGCAAAATAGTGATCATGTGGGTTGTGCTTAAACGTTGATGATGCTGATGTTTTTAAATGATGACGATGACTATGATGCTGCTGATGATAATGATGTGTAGGATAAAAGTTATTTTAAGTGTTCTTGGGGCCCTTTTCAATTCAAGTACCTGTTGTTGCTATTAAAAGTACGTATTCTTCTGTATTACTTGAGTTCGAGTTGTTTATTTTTGTGTATGGAAACTGTGGAATATACTTTGTTTTTATTACGTACATTTTTTTAGTGCTTCCAATAACAATTGCGTTGGTTGAAGAACAGTGGTTTAAAAGAACTGATATTGAAGAAAAAAATTTCTAATGATTTTACCATAAACAAAAAAAAAAAACAAAAATATTCTAGTTTCAGGTTGGTGTTTTATTTATGAGAGAAATTAAGGTTAGTTGGTGCTGGTTCAGATACGTCAGGTTTAGCTGAACAGATTTTTTTATTCTCTCTTATGGCCAATTTCACCAATTCCATGTAAATATCAATTCGTATTTAAATATAGTTTTCCATATAATTTTTTTTTGTCTTTGACATGAAAAACTAATTTTAACACAAGTTGATATTTAAATAAATTGGTGAAATTGACCATTAAACCTGTGGGTAAATTAATACGCAATAACTTTGGGTAGTCAATTGTCTTCTTCTTTACTTTAAACTTAAACTCTTTAAGAATATTTCGAATAGAAAATAAGGAAACTGACTGGTACGGTCAAGTTCTTACTCCATTCCATTTTCTCTTTCCCTCTCTCTTAAAATGAAGAGACAAACTTGATGTGTGTGAACCAGTGTTACCGTCGGATATTTTAATAAAGTACCAAAAAGGGGATATCTACAAAAAAAAAGTGGCACCAAAAAGAGGATTTTTTTTAAAAAAATTTGCACATCTGTTAAAATTAAAATAAGTACACACCGTTATGTATTTTTTACTTTTATTTCTATTTATTATAATTTTAAATGGTATAAAAACATAACAAAAAACATTGTATAGTAATTATATACACTAAAAAACAATTGATCGTATTACAATAGACGACATACTTACCCAGCAAACACAGAAATACACCTTATGTATTGCCAAACGTATTGCCTGGATGAAAAATGTTATTGCGGCAATAATCGATTTCGTATTGCGGAAGATACTTCCTTCGGGAAGAAACGTGTCTCGATGGCAATACTTCTAAGCAATACGAAAGCGATACTTCTATTGATTAACTAGCAATATCGCCAGATAACCACTTTTTAGAAAATAGGAAGATATCACCAAAATATCATTGGGATGATAAAAAGAAGATTTTGCATTTAAAAAAATTGTCATTTGTGTACAAAAAAGCAAAATTAAATAGGTAATTGTATACGTATAAATTTTACTTTACATAATATAATTTATAATTAAAATAAAGTAAAAAATATACATAAATATTTAGTTTCCACCAAATTCTTGAAAAAAAAACCTACCACTTCTTTAAAATTGCATCCAGGGTTGAGAAATTCTTGACTAAATTTAAAAGTAAATAGATCAATATTTAACCGATTTATTTAATTTAAATATTTACCTTTTGCAGAATATTTAGGGAAATAATTTTTAAGTTTTAATAATTGGATTAATTTTTATTTTTTATTTATGACGTATGTATTAAATTTAAAAAAATTTTTTCTGTCTATGTTGCGTAATTTTCTCAAAAATTATAAAAGGAAGAAAAAAAAATATTACTTTGATTATTTTCTTTTAGATGACAATTTGGAGATATTGCTAAACTATTGCCTTAGGGGATATCTTCCATTTGTTTGCAGGGTACTTACAATCCAATAAAAAATTTTATCATTTTGCGAAGCACTAATGGTACATTTAAAAATAAAAGCGCACAATTATGCGCTACACAATAAGATATACAGAGATGCAGTAAAGTAATTGAAAAAACTCTTTACAAGTGTCATTAAAAAAAAATTATAATTCAACTGCCACGGCATTCACTTACTACGAAGCAGGTTTGTTAGGGAGAACATCAAAAATAACTGTAAAAAAATTAATCAGTGTGTAGAACTGAGAGCTACGTTCAACAGTTTTTATATGCATTGAATAAAGCGCTTTTTGTGTCAAAATGTATTGCTTCAAAGTGGGAACTCGCCATATAGAATTCATGTCTTCGTAAGCGGTATGGTAAGCGAAACTCTTTCATTTCTCCCTTACAAACCTGCTTCGTTTGATGCACAATTTTTTATTGGGAATTGGCTCATTTGTTGTAAAAACTAAAATAAATATTTTGTAAATATTTTTCTCGCGAAGTAATTTTTATAAAATATTTACTTTCATGTTTTAGTAATTCAAAAACGTTAAACTTGTTTTCTCCCAAACCTGTTTTTGGATTATGACATTGTTGCAGCAAATAGAAGATATTTATGTGTTTTATTTATATGTACATTTATTAATATATTTCTTATACTTTTCCTTCTGAATACTTTTTAGACTTTAGAAATTTATTTGCCCATTCCACCAGATTCTTTTTTTTACAAATTTTAGAAAAGTTTTCGGTACACAATAGTTCGGTTTCTGCTTCTCGACCAATATATATATATGCGAGATATATTCACCCCCTTAAGGCTCAGTTAGTCTTTACATTCTGTTTCTGTTCTGTTCCGTGTCGTTCCATTACGAAATTGTAATAGTTACTTTTTCTGTAGTAACTTATCAGCCATTAATGACAAATTTATTAGTTTTGCACCGTCCATTGTTTTATTTTAATAACTTTAAAGCACATAAATTTGAAGAAATGAAATTTTATCAATTCTTAAAAAACAGTTTATTTCAATATAAATATGTATTTTTTAAGGCAGAATTAGTCTTTACTTTCTGTTATGTTACGAATCAGCTGATTTGTTTTTGTTATTAAAAACCCTATGAAATTGATTAGTTGCGGTTCAGTTTGTTAAGGTAGAATTAGTCTTTACTTTCTGTTTCTGTTCTGTTCCGTGCAGTTCTGTTACGAAATTGTAATAGTTACTTTTTCTGTAGCAACGTATCCGCCATTTATGACAAATTTATTAGTTTTGCACCGTCCATTTTTTCATTTCAATCACTTTAATGCAAATAAATTTGAAGAAATTAAATTTTATGAATTCTTAAAATCAAAAAATAGTTTATTTCAACATAAATATGTATTTTTTTATTCAGCCTTATTCCGGTTATCGTTGTCGTAATCGATCAAGTCGTTTTTTGTAAGAGATTAAGGAACACTGGTTGTGTGTTACTTTAATCTCTCACAAAAAACGACTTGAGCGATTACGACAACGATAACTGGAATAAGGCTGATTATTTATTTTGTTGACACTTACAATAACTTAACAATTTTTTGATTTTAACAAACTGAACCGCAACAGAACAGAAAACTAATCAATTTCACAGGTTTTTTGATAGCAAAAACAAATCAGCTGATTCGTAACAGAACAGAAAGTAAAGACTAATTCTGCCTTTATTCATAATAAATAACACAGGTTAATAGAAAGTTTATTCAACACGATTTTCAGCTAACCACGCATGAAAAGAGTTATAATAAAACAGAAAAAAAGGTATCTTTTCCAAACGTAAAAAGTATCAAAAAAGTGGCAAGAATCACAAAAAGTACCATATTTGGGTGCATTTTGTAAAAGTGGCCAAATAGTATCCAAGCAGTCGAAAAAGTGGCACATTGCCACTTTAGTGGCACCAACGGTAACGCTGGTGTGAACCAGCACTTACACAGAAACAAAAAACTGTTACTAAATTTAAGTTTTTTTATATATATTTAGTGTAAGTCGTTTACAAAAATTTTAGTAAAAAAGTACATAAAATAATCCATTATGGGATAACTTTCAATAACCAATATGCGTGCAAGCACTTGTGTTTGTAAAAGTTTGTTATATATACAATATTACAAAACAAAGTAAGCAACGAAACAACAATGCCACGAAAAGAAAACAAACATTTTTTGGAATCTAAAAAAGTAAAACAAGAAGTAAAAATTCCCATATTCTTTTTGTTAAATTTTAATTAAATTTTACAAGTAGAATGATTACGAAAACCAAATCAGTCATGCTGCCGGTGTTTTATAGCTGAGAGATCTTCTGTAAGCAAAGGGCGGAATACAACACGAGTGAAACAAACATATCGCCGGCTAAATATGCAAACCTGCTTAATCCACTTTTTAAGTAAATTGAGATTTTGATGCTGTGTGGTAGAGAACGATACGCCTCGTGGACCAGCATGTAGTTTTTTATCGATTTGAGTCTTGAAGTGTGTAAAACCAACTATATTTTTGGGTTTTCCCTCAAGTTGGAAATAGCATATCGGTAATTCCATGTCAAAGCGACCAAGATTTTAAGATTATTTTTTTAAAGGTTGCGAAAGAAAAAAAATCATGTTTAAAAAAAGTTTCAGGATTTTTAAAGAACAGTTTGAGGTATTATATAAAAATAAATCAGCCAAATAAAAAATAGGTTTTTGGCTTAGTCCGTTTTTAAAATGTAATATTTTGCAGATATTATATTTTTCAAAAAAAAATTATTTCTGTTCAATATATGGTTTGTAGCCCCAAGTATTCTCTTTAAAAATACATTAAAATCATCTTCGTATGTCAAGTAGTTTTCGAGATATTGAAGAAATAAGCCCAACACATTTGGCTAATTCTTCGTAATTATGATATTTTAAATATGACATAACTTTTGAAACAAAAATTAAAAATTTTTTTTCCTTCATATATGTTCCTTATAAAAGAAAAGGAACGTTCTCACCAAATTTCATTCAAATCGGAGGGGGTCGTGTCCCACTCTTGGTCGTTTTGACATGGAATTACCCATATATAAAAAGTGTTGTGTCTCTTCTGTAAAATGTGCTGAAAAGGAGTTAGCAGTACCCACGTTTTGAAACTTTAGTGAGAACCTCTCGCATCGAAAAGATGTGAAACAAAATATTCCATCGTTTCTCGAAAAGTGAGAAAAAAGTGCGTCTGTAACTCATGTCGAAAACTATCAAAAGGGATTGCCTCGTTACCTTATAAATGTATCAACATTGCATTCGAAACCGATAAGACATTGCAGACGACGAAAACGCCGGTAACACGTATCGTTTACGGCGACCAAAATTTACAAAATTGAAAATTTTTCATCGACGGCGACGAAAATACAACCGTAGGCTATACCAAATAATGTAAAGTGCGACTTTAATATTTGTTGTTTGCAAACGAGCTCTGGAAACATTCGTATATTTTATAAAAATGTTAAAAGCAAAATAACTAAACAATGAAAAAATTTGCCAAGAACAAAATAATATTATTATTTAAGTAATTTTTGTGGGAATACAAATTTTTAATTTAAAATATTTTGTTTGTCGTTCTTAATGCCCAATTTTTATTCTTGATAAAAACACTGAAACTTATTTTTGATGGGATAAGCTATTCCTATGCGCATTTCACTGGTTGCTTAGGCCAGATAGTCAGGAAACTTCATCCAAAGATTTTAGAAAAACTAAAGATATTAAACGAATTGAACTGTTAAGCAAATAAGAATTATAAGCATTAGTTTTACTTGTAACAATATCAAAGCTTAAACAAAAACCACAACAATAAACAGTGAGTTTATGTTTTCTTACATTCCCCACTACAATTGGTTGGAATTCTTCCAACATAAGAAACCTATTTGCTTTATTGTTCTCGCAAAAATATAATAAAGCATGTTGCCAGTTTGTCTTTTTTAAGCCGTGCACTTGCCAGTTTATTGTCAAAGTAATTTTTGTGGGAATACAAAATTTTAATTTAAAAGATTTTATCAAACTAAATCTTTTAAATTATTATCATTATAGTTTGCATTTTTAATTTTTTTTAGTATTAAAATTTTTTCTCTCCCCATTTTTATTCGTGAGTTTATTTGACACTTTAAAGCGGGAACTTTTCTCACCAACATGTTGCAGACACACTTTTTCTGTAAATTGGCGAATAATTTCCTTACGTGACAGCTAGTACTCGCCAAAAAACGTTACAGACCCTGTTTAGTGAGAAAAACAGCTGTTTGTTTCAATATCTGGCATTTTTGTTTCATTTTACACAGTTCAATCGACAAATTTCACTTGAATAGTCCGTACTTGAATCATGAATTCTGCAGCTGATGTAAGGAATGCCGTTCTTAAAATGCTGTACACACCGCTTCGGCTTGATTAAAGCACGGATGATTTTACTTTTCAGTGTAGGGATTTATTTAAAAAATTTAACTACATACCAAATTTATTAATATTTTTCCTGTTTCATTAAAAGTGTTTATGTCAAATTTTTTGGGTGTAATTTTTTTTGGTATAAAAGTTTATTCTGCCTTAATATTTGGCAACATTGATTAAGCATGCCCGACTATATTTTTTTCATAGAATTTATTACTGTGCCAAAGAAAAAATTTTTTCTTGAAGGATACTTGTATCGAGGGCTGATATTCAAATAAATAAATATTACAAATGTAGAAAATTTAGTTTTCCAACCTCTTTAATTAAAACCTCTATGGCATTAAAAACTAATAGACGAAAAATTCATATATCGACCCCTTTGCGCGAAATTATCGTATATGGCAATTTTTTTGAAATTGAGTTTTTGATGCAATCTTGTTCTACATTCAAAGAGAAGTCAGCTGACAAAATATTGTAGGCGAATTCCACTTCATTGCTCCACAAAGCACATGTATATTTTCATTTTGATATTACAAGCGAAAGCAGACAAAAGTAAAGAAATAGCTGTCCTGTAAAATATATATATTGAGACTATATATAATTTAAGTTGTAGATCAAAGCTTCGATTTCTTCAAAACGGTGAGAAAAGTTTTGAAGCTGGATAAGGAAAGATATTATATTCCGAAAACAAAAATTGCGCTAGAATTTCCTTTCATCATTTTAGCACGTTCTTTCCACTGTAAGCACTTGTCGATCGTGCTGATCTTGTTGATTTCAAATAACCACCTTAAAAAAGTCGCTGTCGTCGTCATAGCAATTGCTTGCCGCTTGTTGCCTTTTCACGTTTTTTTTCTTATTATTTAGATTTTGTTGTTTAAGGTTTAAAAGAAAATAAAGCAAAATTAATGTTGGCAATAATAATGAGCCTACAGCAGGTTCATTATATTTATACGGGTACAGGTGATTTTGTCCTTGGGTTAAAAACAGCGTTCTTTAGTTAAAAGAAAAAAACAAAGAGTAAAATACCTTTATTCTTATAAATAAAAGGGTTTTTGTAACAACAAGATAAAACTCCATACATACGTACATTTTATTTAAAATTTAAACAAAAATGTAAACAGAAACCATAAATTATTTTCAATTTAAGTTTTGGTTTGGTTTCAATTATTGTCTTTGTTTTTTATATACGTATTTTTATTTTTGTTAAACCAATTACTTTATGTGAACAATTTATTTAACATCTTAATTACTTGAAATACCCCTTAACAGCCTCCTGTCCTGCTCTTCAGCTCAAACGATCGATGTGTCTGGTAAAATAAAACATCATGTTTGGCAAGATATTTTACATTCAATTACTAGACTATTAATTTTTAACGCACTTGTTTATTTGAATGTAGTTACACTGTGCCGTATGTTTATACTACTCGTATGAGTAAAATATATTTTTATTACGATTCTTAAATGTCTAAGTGGCAAAAAACGCAATGCCTTAAATAGTAAAACTCACTTTATGGTGGTTATTGGTTTTTACTCGTGTAAAAATAAAATAAATATAAAAGCCTCTATTTGGCAATTAGTGTTAAATAATGGATTAGTTTTCGTTTTCTCGTTCGATTTTGAAGTTTTGTTGCCCATGGTAATTTATTGGTTGTTAGAGTTGCATATAAATAAAAATTAAATTAAGCAATTTTCAAATTTAAATGCAAATGCAAATTTTTGTGTGTGGTTCGTTCCTTAAGACTTATATAACTTGGGTTATTTAGAATATTTATATTTTTTTCTCTAAAGATTTTGCAGGCCCAGAATATGCAAAATATGCTAATGTAATTTTTTATGCTTAAATGCTGAAGTGATAAATGCGTTTTGAATATTTGAATGCGAAAGCGTTTGTTTGAAAGCAAAATAGTTTTAAAACAAAATTGAAATGACATTAGAATTAACATACTTAGAAATTGAGGAAAAAAAGTTCCAAACAAGCTTAATATTTGCTTTAATAAACCCATTCTTAGAGTTAAGGATCGGGAAAAAAGTAATTCTGCTGTAGTAATTCTCTAAACCTTGAAATTTAAACAGTTTGATTTTTTCTATATTTTGAATATTCATCAAATTATTAAATTTTCTAAAGGACTCCAAGGGAACTACTGACATTTACTTCATTGCTAATAAACCAGTGTAAAAAGTTTCATCTTCGAAAACTTAAAATTAAAAACAGTTCTCCCTTCTACGAGCTGAGAACGAAAACTTGCATTTATCATTATTAACCACACTGTTTTAATTGATTATCTCAAAATTTATGTATTGAAAGAGTTTCCTTTCTGCCCTTTGCGATACAATTGTACGAGTGACAAAAAAATGTTCTTGCTATAGCCATAAAACTCGATAGAAATAAAAGTTGCCTCAGCCAGGCCCAGGTGGCTGTTTGTGCCACACAAATGATGTGCCTATTTAAGAGTTAAAAACGTCACAGCAATCTCCCGGAGACATACCGAAGGGCCTCGCGGTGTTAGATATAGGAAGAAATGTAGAAATATCTTTTAAGCAATAAAATAGAATTGAATTATTAAAAACAATAACTCGAAGCTAAAGATAAGCTACAAATATTTGTAAGTCTCTAAGTAGGCGTGGCATCTCTTATACAAAAACAGCAAAAGAACCCAAAGCAATAAATTGTGCAAAAGCTAACCAGAAGATGGCAGCACGAAAAAATACAACACGTCACTATTTCTATGTAGATGGCAGCACCAAAAATCAATAGTCAACATAGCAAATTTAGGTGGCATGTCATAACGTCCAGTGTCATAGTGTCCAATATCCGTGGGCATTAAGACACTTTGCAAATGGACATTATGTAATTTTTAAAAATGTCATAAGGTCCATAATTACTAAAGACGTCAAATACAAAAAAGATATACATACATGTTTTATTATGGTCACAACCAACAAAACTAGTTTTAAAGAAACTTATTTAACCATAATATGGCTGTCGCTGACAATGATTTGGTTAAATGGTTAAAAAAATATAAAAAATGGTTTTGTTGTTTTTTTTTCTGGGTGCATATATTAAATATATAACAGAAACACTTTTGGGCGCAAGGGTTTTCTCCCCTATGGTGTAACAAATACTGACATAGCCGACCTTCGGCCGGGCGCAAGGGGTTTCTACTCTATGGTATAACAAAGACCGGCTTCGCTAACTAAAGCTTTTCTGCACAGACGGCCTTTGGGCGGGCGCAAATATTTTTTTATTTATGGTATAATAAGTACCGGTTTCGCTAAGTATAGCTTCTAAAATCTGCCTTGTTTCCAAACGAAGGCCGATTTCGCAGAGAATCTTTAGTTAGCGAAGCCAGTATTTGTTATACCATAAAGGAGAAAATCCATACGCCCGGCCGAAGGCCGGCTTCACATAGAAGCTTTAGTTAGCGAAGCCGGTGTTTGTTATAACAGAAAGGAGAGAAGCCTTGCGCCCGGCCGAAGGCCGGCTGTGCTGAGAAGCTTTAGTTAGCGAAGCCGGTACTTGTTTTATCAAAGAAGAGAAAATCCTTGCGCGCGGTCGAACGCCTGCTATACTTACGAGTTTGTAAGCATGTTGTGGACATTATGACACGCTACAAAGTGTCATAACGTTATGACACTGCTCTGATGGACATTATGGCAACTTAAAGAGTGTCATAAAGTCCACGGACACTATGACACTGGACGTTATGACATGCCACCCAAATGTATATAACCATTGTTGCCACTTCGTGGGTAGTTACCCGAATTGGGTGTGATTTTTACTGTCTTGCGTAGGTAGGTAGGTAGAGAGGCCGGTGTGAAGTCTCCTTCACACCTTCACCCAGAGACCAATATGGTCCATTGTGACGCCTTAATAAGAGATAGCTATATGAAGGTAGATAGTAGGTGAAATAAACAGCGAAAGCACAAGACAGATCCAAAAGATAGGTAGAAAAGAAAGGAAAGAAAAGAAAGTTACGGACCAACCCCGAGAGAAATCCTACATAATCCAAATTCGCCCTACGTGCGGTTAGCACCTAGTCTCCTCTTACGCAGCCAGGCCGTCCCCATTACGAATCCTATCAGATTCTCGAGTCCGCAACCCGAGACATCCCCTAATTCGCCCAGGAATCTACTGCCCGGCCACTTCAGCCAGCTACCCAGCAACCTGGGACAGTGGCACAGAAAGTGCTCAACTGTCTCCAACTCCTCAATGCTAGAATAAATGCTAAAAAAGTTATATAAAAAATAAAGAAAAATCTTCATTAAATTAAGGGCCAAGCACATTTTCTATAGTTTGCTTCATTTTGTCATTCAGCTTTCGCGACCGCCTCTGCTGAAAGTTGTAACAAATTCTTTTACAAGGCATTTTTGTGCTTTCTTGTTTCTGCATATTGCTCCATGCCACGAAATAAAGAAACAATATCGCATTTGCAGTAATTTCAAAAGGTTTTTTCAACTGTTTCCTTCGCCATTCTTTTAACTTTAGGTGCTTTAGCCAATCCTTGTGAAACTTTTTTGAAGAGGTTTTACAAATTTTTGAAATTTGTTCCTTTTTTGATTTTTATTTTAGTTTTTTTATATGTCAGGGTTAATACTGGGAATATTCCTTATTTTGGGAATTTATTTTGGTAATTAAAAAACACTTTTGAATATGGCAATTATTAACTTTCACGAAAATTAATTTAATTTTAAAACGTCGTTAAATCGCAGCTGTTAAGTAATAACACGGTGCTACAAATGAGCACTTTTTTATACTTGAAAAGCGACCTAGTGTAGGTTATAGACCTTACTGAGTAGATCATAAGGCAATTTTAAAAAGTTCGGAAACACCCTCAAATTTCGGAGTTATTCCGAGAAAACCATTTTTTGGTAGGTTCGAGTACTTATGAACACGTAACTCAGTTGATTATTATCCGATTTATATTTTTTAAAAGGTTTCAGAAATAAGAGACATGTGCCTTTCTAAATGTATACAGTTTTTGGTATGTGTATACAATTTTTGTAGTGTTATTCTTAATTATATCTGATTTTAATTTGATTTTTTCTCGATTTTTCAAATTTGGTGTCATTTTTTTAAATTAGTTTGTTTAGAAACATACCAATATGTATACACACTATTAAAGCTAATTTAGTTTTGAGTTAAACCAGCTTTCATGTAATAAAATCGAACAAAAAATAAAAAAGTTATTAAGGTTTTTTAAAAGTGAAAAATTTAGCTTTTTCAAATATTGTTCAATAGACCGGGTCAACCTCCATAAAAAACAAAAATTATGCCAGTCTCCCCGTAGAATGAAAGATATGTTAATAAAGTTTCTAAGACAGGAAATATTTGTATTTTTTTCTGCTACGCCCACAAATACAGCCCTTTTGGTTTTTTATATATAGCGCTGCCATTTAAAGTCTTATCTCATCAAATCGCATATCGGTGTTCATGGCTTGACAGTGGCTTCATTTTTAATCCGACTTTAAAGTCTTGGCGCCACTTATGCCATCTCAGATCTTCACCCCAAATTTTTTTGTTTTGTAAGCATTTTATGTCAATTGTAATATTTTTGAAAAACACGCAAACTGTGTGCATTGATGAAAACGTAATGACAAACCATACATACCTAAAGTAGAGTGTGTATAAGAAATAAATTGCTTATAATTTTAAAACATTTTAGAACATTGTTTAATTCTTAAAAAAATTTAATTTATTATAATTTCAGAAAGTAAAAGACATTGTGAATACTTCCCTTTTAGTATATTTTTAATTTTAAGTTTACTTCGGAATAGTGAAGGGTATATAAAAATTCTGCATTACCAAGTGCAATGCACTCAAGTAATAAATAAATGTCAAAATACCAAACGGCAAAATTAAAACAAAACAAACTGCCAAAGTGTTAACTGCATTCAAGCTAAGAAAAACGTATTAATAATTCCACTAGTGAGTACCGAAAAAAAAAATTTTGCCACCATTACACCTCAAATTGGGATACAGGAAGCAGTTCGTGAAACACCTGGATACACTTGGATAGCTTAAGCAGAAATAAAAGATAGTAAAAATGTTTATTGATTTCTAACCATAATTGTTCATGATTGACAAAGCCATATTCTAGCCATAAACAATGATATCCGATACGATAAAATTGGATTTTAAATGACGATGCTGTATATATAAAACAAAAAGCGCTTCAAAAAAACTATATTCCTGTTCTAGGGCGTGATTGATGAAAATTTTTTTTGGTTTGTATTGGCTTCTACCTGTTTAAATGTAATATGTACGTGAAAAAGAAAGAGGAGCTTAATACTAAGTTTTAGAAGGACTTTATTGACACGTGAAAAATTTGGGGTGAGAATCCGTCGGATTAAAAATGAA
Source organism: Pollenia angustigena (assembly GCA_930367215.1). Classification (NCBI taxonomy): domain Eukaryota; kingdom Metazoa; phylum Arthropoda; class Insecta; order Diptera; family Polleniidae; genus Pollenia; species Pollenia angustigena. Next base: position 176,254,871 of record OV884057.1, on the reverse strand, counting down.
GCCACTGTCAAGCCATGAACACCGATATGCGATTTGATGAGATAAGACTTTAAATGGCAGCGCTATTTATAAAAAACCAAAAGGGCTGTATTTGGCGCCGTAGCAGAAAAAAATAAAAATATTTCCTGTTTTAAAAACTTTATTGACATATCTTTCATTCTACGGGGAGACTGGCATAATTTTTGTTATGTATGGAGGTTGACCCGGTCTATTGAACAATATTTGAAAAAGCTAAATTTTTCACTTTTGAAAAACCTTAATAACTTTTTTATTTTTTGTTCGATTTTATTACATGAAAGCTGGTTTAACTCAAAACTAAATTAGCTTTAATAGTGTGTATACATATTGGTATGTTTCTAAACAAACTAATTTAAAAAAATGACACCAAATTTGAAAAATCGAGAAAAAATCAAATTAAAATCAGTTATAATTAAGAATAACACTACAAAAATTGTATACACATACCAAAAAGTGTATACATTTAGAAAGGCACACGTCTCTTCTTTCTGAAACCATTAAAAAAATAAAAATCGGATAAAAATCAACTGAGTTACGTGTTCATAAGTACTCGAACCTACCCGAAAATGGTTTTTTCGGTATAACTCCGAAATTTGAGGGTGTTTCCGAATATTTTAAAACTGATTTGAGATCTACTCAACAAGGACTTCAACTTACACTAGGTAATTTTCCAAGTATATTTTCACTGTAGCACCGTGTAATTAGTAATCGTAATGATTAGTTATTTGATTACTTTTCTTAAGGGTAAAGTAATGATAACAATTAGGATTATTTTTGGTTTTTTATAATTACTAATTGATTACGATTACAAGTAATCAAAAATAGTCAGGATTACCGGCGATTGCTATAATTAATCAAAAAGAATCCGAATTAAAGTAAGTAAAATTAAATAACAACATTCATATGCTGGCCCAATTTTATGTGGGTAAAAGTATTCGCCAGTACATTTTGAATAACGATAACATTTAACTGTTTCAAAAAAATTGTAGTACGAATGAATAATCGTTGAAAGTAATCGGATTACTTTTTGATTACTTTTAAGTCTTTTTGTTTATTTTGTAGTAATCGCCAGTAATTTTGATTATATTTCAATTACATATTCTCGTAATCAATTAGTAATCAGAATTTTGTTTTTATTGCATTACCTTTTCATTACGATTCTTTTAAAAAGTAATCTAATTAATTGCTAATCGTAATCGATATTTAACAGGTATACGTTAAATAATAAAACCGGAACATATTAATTTAAAATTGTGAAGAAGGTATGTGTTTATTAGTGAAGTTAATAATGATTAAGTGAAACAATAAATTTTTATCAAATTTTGTACAAAACGCTTGTACCCACCCTTTGGGTAAATACCAGGGTATTTACCAATTCTTACCCAATTTTCCCTATTCACCAATTGGTTATTTACCCTCTTCCCATCGACACACATTAATGAGCATTTACATTGTTGCATTTTTTTTAGAAAATAGAATCTTTCGTTTTTTTTCTCTTAACCCTTATCCTGTGTAAAAAAAAAAATTACGTATAAGTTGTAAGTGGGTCAAATTTGCCCAATAGTATTTTATAATAAAAAACATTAAATTATGTATCATTTTTACAGTTTCCACATGAAAATTTTACATTTTAATGGCTTTTACAAATAAAATTATTGCAGTTAGTACATTTATTTGAATATTTTGTACTGGATGAACGTTAGGGGCATATATAGCATCGGCCCCGCTTTAGAGCGCTCTTCTCAACCACTTTATCTTTCTTCTGCGAACTTCGTACAGTTGACTTGGCAAAACTGCTTCTCGGCATTATGGAACGACGTGATATTTCGTCATGGACAAGGGCATTACCTAATTCTTCCAAAAATAGACGACGTCGAAAGTGGTTTTGTTTGTTCCATTCAGCGTCAATGGCAGTATAGATAATCATTAGTTTCATTTTCGTTCAATCCCGACATTTTTTTAATTTTTTTGCAACAACCGCACGCTTTGAAATTGTATTCAGACTAAAAAATATTCATAGTAAAGTAAAATTCTCATTTCCAAAATAACGGTAGTTTTTATGTACAAGTTTATACACACATAAATGTAAAAACTATCATGCAATTTGTATTGGGCAATTTTGACCCACTTACACCTTATACGCAACTTTTTTTATGGGGACACTCTGTTAGGAGATAGGATTATTTTTGTTTTTGCATTCTATACAGTTTCTCGAATGATTAAAAGTCACGAAGTTTCAGAACAATATATTAATAACTTTTAAAAATAAAGCAAAATAAAAGTAGTTTTTTTGGGTTTGACCCACTTACATAGGATAAGGGTTAAATATTTATATTAAAATTAAACATTAATGCAAAATATTAAAAATACCACAAGAACTAAGAAATGCTAGAAATGTTTAATTAATGCTAGAAAGTTTGCTAGATGCTAAATCCGTTTTTATCGTGCTAAATGACTTTAAAAAGTGCTAGATGTTGCATGAAAAATGCTAAATTGGCAACACTGGCAAGTAGCTAAGTACCCGGGTACGTTTTGAGCTTTAAAACGGTGTATCTTCTTAACTGGCTATCATATTGGTCTGAAATTGCATGATATCCCAACTAGGAGTGTTTTCCAACATATTCTGATATTTGAATAAAATCGGACAAATCAGACCATGGATTTGATAATTTTTCATTCCTTTCGTATATGTGTGTATATGAAAACAAATGAAAATAAAATAAAATTGCATGTTTATTTCATAAGATTTCACGGGAAAAAAAAATTTTGCACCAGTAAAAGCAGTAATAAAAAAAAAAAAAATCAGTTTTAAAAAAAAATTTCATCAAGTGAATTAAACGTTTCACCAAGTGAATTAAACGTTTAATCAAGTGAATTAAACTTTTAATTGACAATATTAATATGCACCAGTAAAAAAATTAATAATAATTAATAATTAATTCACTTAATTATATTATTAATTAAAACTGATTTTATTTTTGATTAATGCTTTTACTGGTGCAAAATTTATTTTCTGTATTTAAGAGTTTCACAATATCACATTTTAAGTGTTCATGCATAAAAACAAAGCAAAGTAGGAAAACACAACAACAAAACCGAAATATACTTAGCAACGTGTGAATTCGCATATAAAATGTGCTTGCATACCCAGGTATGATTGCTGTTGACGTAAGTATCATTTTTTTGCTGTTGACAAAAAGGTAAAGTGTGTAATTATAAAAATGAACTTCATTGTAATTTAGAACCCCAAGTTTTTTGGAGAAAAGTATTCATACTCAAAAATATCCTATGAGGAAGACGTACTTACATAAATTTGATGTTATTTTTACATGCTTCAGTTCAGATAATATTTAGCTTCCTTAACAATTCTCAGACTGTTTTAAGAAACAGACTATCGCAAAAAATTTTATAGTTAATAAAAAAAAAATTGTAATTTTTTAGTTGAACTGCCGATTTAAAATTTTAAATTTTGATATTAAGTTAGTTGAGTTCATCAAATTTAACTTTTATCATATTATTTTACTTTAGGAAGGAATTTTACGATATGAAATAATTAAAATTAATCACACCCGAGTTTGATCCCCGGCTCAGCCAAGAATAAAAATTATCAATAAATTTTACTTAGGGGGGTGTGCTGGAAATCGCAAACGCAAAACGCAAGAATTTGGAGGCTGTTTATAATACACTTTTAATCAAATTTTTATAATTTTTGTTATAAAATTCTGTTTAATAGAGAAATGTTTGTATAATATTTGTCATAAAATTCTTTTATTACAGAAATCTTACTAAAAAACGAATTTTAAAATTCTTGCGTTTTGCGTTTGCGATTTCCAGCACACCCCTGTTAATTTCATGTTGTAAAATTAAATTTTATGAACTCAAGCGTAATTAAATAGCACAATTTTAAATTATATAATTTTTAAAAAATTCAATTCAATTTATGTAAAAAAAATTAAGCAATTTAAAACTTACCAAAAAATAACAACTTAAAACAATGTGATCATTATCACATTTATCAGTATTTTAAGGTGACGTAATAAATTGCAATAAATTTTTAAGTGTCATCATTATTAAATTGTGCCCTCTTCCATATTGATCAGTGATCAAAGAAATGTTTATTTAACTTTTTTTCATTCCTTTAATTTTATAACGTTTTCTTGTAGTTCTTGCTAAAGTATTTTTTGTGCATTTCGTTTTTGAACAACCTGCATAAAAATGTTAAAGAACAAATATAAAATTAAGTGTTGTGTCATGCAATTTAAACGGAACCACTTCTTTTGAAATACACAACGATCCCTAAACGTTTATGATGGACACCAAAGGAGTTCTTGTTGTTATCGTTATGAATAAAAAGTTTTGTGAAAAAACTTGAGAAAAAAAAGACGACTTTACTAAATGATGATCTGCACAATAAAGAAACAATCTAAATACATTGGAATACACTTGCTGCGGCCGGACAGTCATTGATCGTTGTTATTTATTTTTTGTTGTTTTATGTCTCTTTTTTTTAACAGAGCAAATATGAACAAGGAGAGAAGAAACATTTTGCGAAAGATAGAACAAAAAAATTGCCATTCAGGGCGAGTCAAACCACACCAACTGATTAAATAATAAATTAATAATATCAACATCAACAAGTCCGCTAAAATTAAAAAAAAAATTATATATAACAGACAGTTTGTAAGACGGTCAGACAAACAGACAGGCATTGCTTTGAAACCGATATACGAAGGCAACGCACACACCCAAACTTTTAAAAGGAAGAATTGATCATATTCACAACAAAAAGCAAATAAATTAAGCCGAAATAAAAATTCTACCGGCTTTTTAAATTTAAAGATCATAAAAATGCGTAACAATATCTATGTTATGTGGGTAGATTTAATACCCTACAGGAGGAAATAGTAGTCGATGAAGCGGTTTTATGTAAATGAAATAACCCATACTAGATGCCAAGACCTACCGGCTTAAAAATTAGCTTATTTACCCTTTACTACAGTTGGAAAGGTTATATACATACTAGTGTGGTCCAAAATTATTTTTTCGATTTTCCAAAAAAGTACCCAATTTCAAATATGAGCTCGATCGGTTGAAAATTGTCGTGCCGCACGCGCATTGATATCTGTGAGAATGAAATTCGGGCTAAATGAAGAGAAAAACGCCCGTAACTACTGAGGAGTCACCCCTAGAGATGGAAATGTATGAGCAACCCCCATTAGCGAGAAAATTAAATTTTTCGTATGGGTACCATATGAAGGGTTGGAGATAGAGGATAAATTTGTTCTAGAGAAATATTGGGGATTTTTTATATACCATTTAGCTCAGAGACACCCAGCACTGTTTTGCTGATTCCTTTCAATTTTCCTTTATTAAGCATTTTACATACATTGCACGAATTTTGGTCTTAGAAGACCCCTAGTAAAATTTAATGCAAAAAATATTTGGTGAACATTTCAACCATCTCATAGTTAACTTTTGTGTGAAAGGTGGAAAAAGTACGAAAATTATCCCTTAAAATGAGAGTGATTATATATTCTAAGAAAAGAATCGCCATACAATTCTACTGACGACATCTGAAATAATTTTTTAGCTTAAAAGTATATTTTTTTGTCTAATCCCAAACGCAATCGAATATTCGAGCTAACATTTCAAAACCCTTTGGCAGATTTGCTCGACTAGTAGTCTAGTTTCAGTTTGCATTGCAACTCTTGAGGCTTTTTTATTATTGCACAGGGTAATTTAACTGATTTTTTTTATATATGGAGAATACCAAGAGCCAAAGCACCTTTTAAATACACAACTTCACCAAACAAATGGGAGGAAGTGGGCGCTGCACTTCCCATGCAAAGACATTTAATATGTCTGTATATCTAGATAACGGCAATAGCCAAAGCTTCCAAATTATGTACAAGTATTTTGGTTTACCATACACAACATCCAAGAAAATGTGGGCGGTATTGGAGATGTGGTTGTAGCACAAAATATACTTATTTATATCTGAAGAACAGTAAGAGAAAAATTTTCCAAATTTGGTTCACATAGCTAGGTGGGACTGTTTGATGAAAAATGTTTAAGTGGGTGAGTGGTCTAAGACGCTACAAAACATAAGGTGAAGGGTATTAAAGATTCGGTACATCCGACTAAAGTACTCCCACTTGTTTTTGCCCTAGTAACGCAACAAAAATAGTCGGTGACGCAATTCACGGATTATCATTTAATTTTGCACAAATTAATTTAATACTTCATGACAATCGTTACAATTTAGTTTTATAAGACTATAAGGCCCGTTTTCACAACTAACCGATAGCTTAAAGTAGACTTTAAATGGCCCGTTAAAAAGTGTTCCATTATTAAAACTTTAATTTAACCTTAAGTGAGCGATAAAGTAGATTAAGGTTAATCCTACCTGGTAGGTTAAAGTAAAGTTGTTATAATGGAACACTTTTTATACGGCCGATAAAATCTTACCATTAGCTATCGGTAAGTTGTGAAAACGGGCCTAAAAATCGTATAAGGGTAATTCCATGTCAAAACGACCAAGAGTGGGACACGACCCCTTCCGATGTTAATGAAATTTGGAGAGAAGGTTCCTTTTATCTTATAAGGAACATATATGAACGAAAAAAAATTAAAAATTTTTTTTTTTTAAGGTTATGTCATATTCAAAATGTCATAATTTCGCAGAATTAGCCGAATGTGTTGAGCTTATTTCTTCAATATCTCGAAAACTACTTGACATACGAAGATGATTTTAATGTCATTTTAAAGAGAAAGAATACTTGGGGCTACAAACCATTTATTGAAAAAAATTAATTTTTTGAAAACGTAATATCTGCAAAATGTTAAATTTTAAAAACGGACTAAGTCAAAAACCTATTTTTTTATTTGGCTGATTTTTTTTTGTATTATACCTCAAACTGTTCTTTAAAAATTGTGAAACTTTGAAGGAGGTGTTTTTTTTTTCTTTTTTAGATATGATTTTTTTCTCAAAAACGGTTTAGTTATGCGAATATATGCTGTGCAGCCTCTTACATTTTCGAAATAACGGTATATCTTCAAAACAAGAGCTAACCTAAAAAAACGGTTAGCACCACTGAATTCAGCGTCACCATATCATATCTTAAAAAAGAAAAAATAGTCACCTCCTTCAAAGTTTCAAAATTTTTAAAGAACAGTTTGAGGTATTATATAAAAAAAATCAGCCAAATAAAAAAATAAGTTTTTGACTTAGTCCGTTTTTAGAATTTAACATTTTTGCATTTTTCAAATTTTTTTAATTTTTTTTCGTTCATATATCTTCCTTATAAGATAAAAGGAACCTTCTCACCAAATTTCATTAAAATCGGAAGGGGTCGTGTCCCACTCTTGGTCGTTTTGACATGAAATTACCCATAACCAAATTTCGTTAAGATCGGTCCATAGGGCAACTACGTAAGTGTTTTCAAAATACCGTAACGTTTAATATTATTTTTATGGTAAGATTTGGTCTAAATAAATTTTGTATGACTAGAAATAAAATTTTGCGATGATCGGGTCATTATTTACCACAGATCCTATGAATCGCATACTTCTGAAAAATTCTCGGCGGAGGGTATCAAAGATTCGGCGCATTATTCTTACTTATTTTCACAGGAAGTGTTTAGCCTCTGTGTTCCAACTATATGCATACACAATGGTGAAGAGATTGTGGAATTAGTTAAAATTTGGGATTTTTAAGAGATGGCATATCTTTTGGGCGTGGTTTGTATCTTTAATAACCTAAATGGCGTTTTGGAGGGTAAATATGTGTAACAAAAGCATAATTTGCGGGATTTAAGCTTTTCTTCCTGAATACAAAAAAATATGCAACTAAAGTACATCGATTGCTCACCGAAGCATATCTTTATTATTTAACATTGATTTTAGACAGCAGGCGTTGGTTTTTACGATTTAGAAGTGATGATTTTGACATGGAAAGCTATCTAGGTCAGCTAAAAGACTTTGGAGATAAGACGACTTTCACACTCGGCAACTTACTTGCGCAAGTCTCTTGCGCAACTCTTGGATTTTAAACGTCAGCGGTTAGGCCGGGGTAAGGATAAACAAATTTAGTTCAGACTTTGTTGTACTCGGCAAGTAACTTGCGCAACTAACTTGCCGAGTCTGAAATGGGTCTAAGGAATTGGAGACATTACCCCACTAGAATTATTGCCAAGCTAAACAAAAACTTGTTTATAATAATAGGATCTTATGATCCGGTTGGTTCAAGCTGTAAGAGGACTGCGTTAAAAAAAATTAACATAGATCGGCGTGCTTAGCAATCAGTTGCTATTTTACAGGGTTGCCGATAAAGCATCTACCAATGTTAAGCACTTATAATTTTTTTATTTTGTAATAAAATTAGAAATAAAATAATAATGCTTACAGCAATCAACAAGACGTTTAAATGATTGAATATTTATATTCCTGTCGACGATCAATTGTTATGACGCAGCGAAAATATCGTGAATATTTTAATTCAAGATCTGCTCTCCAAGCCTTAATGATTAGGAATTTAGTCGGGCGTTTTGGGAAACGGTATTTACTGATGGACCGTCCTGGAAGAGGTGCCTATCGACACTTTCGTGCTGAAAGCAACGTGGAAGTTATGTGGCAGAGTGTTACAAATAATCAATCTGACGAAACTCTTCGTCGTTCTTGCCTATGGAAATTGTCAGAACAACAAAGCAGAACAGTTTACAGTTAGATCTTAAAATGCACCCATATTAAATTCAAAATGCACTGCTACCGCAAGACCACTAACTGCGATATTTATGGTCTAATTTAGGCATCTCTGCAAAACTATTTAAGAATTGTTTTGATTGTAGAATAGCAAGTTGACTTTCGTCAAATCTTAATAAAACTTCCAGTACGATGTGTTTGGGTAAGATTATTAATCATGATAATACACTGATAGAAAAATGCATCTTCATATTGATGATGCCCTAACATCAGAATTGTGACATCAATGTTACCACAAATGGCATCAATGATGCAAAAAGTATCATCAATCCAATGACTAACGTATTCGTACAATTTTGTAATTTTTAACGTGTCATCTATTTTATGACTATAGTGACATCTTAGTGACATTAAAATTATTTTCATGATTACAATGTATTATAAGAAGCAAAAATTCCTATATTCTATTTTTTTAAATTATTAAGTTAAATACATCGAATATTTAAAGAAAAGAATGATTACGAAAACCATATGGGGCATGAGAGTTCTGCTGTACACAAAGATCGTTATTCAACAAACGTGAAACAAACATATGTAACGGGTAAGTAAATAATAATATTCTCTCACTTTGACTTAACACAATTTCAAGTACTTTGACTTACTCACAAACTGTCATTAAATTGATGTTAATGTGTTCTTTCTCCGATGTGTCATCCCATTGATGACATAATTTTATTTTGACCCTGATGACACTTTGGCCAAGTGATGTTAAGGCTGAAATCACTATGATGAAAAATATCATGGGGTCAAAAACGAAGACACGTGTCATAGTACTGAGTCAATATACATCAACGTTATGACGCCTTTTCTATCACGTGTAGTTCTGATGGTACACTTTTCTGTTAGATATATGGCGAATCGTTGGTATTGCAGCTCTGTAGATTTTTTACTAAGATGTAGAGAACTTATAAACGCTAGAACCCATGGCTGGGTCATTTGTTTATTTTACCTTTTTTTTGCTACCATTGGTTTTATTTATTTATTTATTTATTTATTTATTTCGAATATGGGTTTCTAATACAACAAGACATAATATCTTATAATTTAGAGTATTAGAATCAGACTTGTTACATAATGTGATTACAAATTGAACAATGATTATTAAAAATTTAAACAATTTAAATAAATTTAAATAATAAAAAATAAAAAAAAAATTAAATAATTATAAAAGAGTAAATAAAAATATTAATAAAAAATAAAATAGAAATAAAAATATAAGTTAGAAGATTGAAAAAGTTACAGTATATTACCATACAATTGCGAGAGTAAATTTTAAAATTTAATTGCGTTGCTAGTATTTTGAATATAAGCAGGGAGTTGGTTCCAGAGACGAATTGTTAAAATAAAAAAACTGCCTTTCAGATGCCGTATTATTATGCCGAAATTGGATGATGCCATTACCCCTCGATGATCTAGTGAACTGAAGGCGGACAAAAAGTTATCTCGGCATTTTTGTCATAACAATTTTGTGTAGCAGAACAAGGTTTTTTTGCATTAAATAGTTATCAAATGTCATACCGAAAATACGAGTAGAATACTGAGATATGTGATCAAATTTTTTAAGGCCGTAAATGTAGCGTACAACCTTATTAAAAGTAGTTTTGAGTTTCAACGTATCCTTTGAATTACAACCATTAAAAACCTCAGATGAATATAAAAGAGTGGGTAATATATACGTTTTCGCAAGAAGTAGACATATTTTTAGAGGTGTATAATACTGTGTAGTCCATAAGCTGCTTAGCATACAATATACTCTGCCACATGTCCTATTAATATGGTCAGACCAAGTTAAGGTATTATTGAAAGTCACGCCAAGATTTCTGACGGAACTAACTATATCAATTTTTGTACCTCCAAGGAAGATATCAATTTGAGATTCAATTTTGACAGATTTTTTCCAAATTATTAGGCATTTAGACTTATTTGGGTTAAAACGCAACCCATTTGATGACGCCCAGAGAAAAATACTTTAAGATCAGTATTCAGATCATTTACGCAAGAGGTAATGGATGCCTTGGAACTACTCAGGTAAATTTGAATATCATCAGTATACATTTGTATACTGGAATACTTAAGTTGCTGCGGTATGTCATTTGCATGCAATGAGAATAATAATGGTCCAAGTATGGAACCCTGTGGAACACCTCATACAGCACATAAAGGATATGAAACAAGTCCATCATATGAAACGCTCTGCAGTCTATCCGTTAAATACGATAAGATTAACTTAACAGCAGTTATAGAAAAATTGAATATTCTCTATAGTTTCAAGCACAGTATAGAATGGTCAACCGTTTATCATAATTACTTTATAATCATAACTACTTAGATGTTTATTGTATCCTAACTTATTCGTAATAGCGGCAAAAGTTTTCCCAAAATATATTTATTGCCCACTCACACTACCACGAAATCTAGTATTTACGAGATTTCAAACAAAATGTTGTTGTTTTTGCCTAGATTTCCCATACAAAATATTATCTACTTCGTGACAAGATTTTGACGAAATCTACTCAAAAAATAAAAAAATACTTCCCTGCACAAAAAAAATACATCTAAGGCGAATTCATACAAGGTGGTCTTATTCTGAAAATGGATACAACACTGTAAAATACTTTAACGTTGTGTCATAATAATACAATTTTTTTTTTCTTTTGTTGCTTATTATAAATACATATTTAAAAAAATAAATAAATCATTACAATTTCAAAGCCTCAGCACCTTAAAGGCATTATTGAGGCGAGTTGGCAAAAGTTAATATTTACAATATTAAAAATTAAATGACAGTTACAAAATAAAAACTTTGTAAACTTAATTCAGTTTTCAGTTGTTTCTTATGTAGCAAGATAAGGTCATCTGGTGTGAATTCGCCTTGATGACCTTTTAGTAAAAAACAAAACAAAACTAATAACTTTTGATATTTTAATTAGGCTAAAGTTCATCAAATTTAATTTTCTAAAGGAAAGGAATTTGACAACATGAAATTAATTAAAATTTATTGATAATTTTTCGTTCTTGACTGCCGCGGGAATCGAACCCAGGCTTTCACGGACAGGTTACCCTTACATGTTTGAATTGCAACAACTCAATCTCTTCAGAGGGTTTTGCCGTTTAACACACACAGTCATTGACGACTGCTGGCAGTCAATAGTCGAACATCAATCTTTAAACCTAATTAAAATATCAAAATCAAATCAAATCAAAATTATAAAAAGTTCAACAAAATAACCACAATACTTCTTATTGTTAAAACCAATAACTTTGAGAAAATGGTTAAAAAAAAATGGAAAAGTCAAATAATATTGATAAAATAAATAAAGTTGATTAAAAATAAAAAGTAATGCAAATGCCATTCTTCTCTACCATCATACCAATAAACTGAGACTTTCTGAAAGAAATCGTTCATATTGTGAACCTAGACTAAATAAGAACATTCCTTCTAAGCTTTAAGCCTATAGGTCGAAACTAAAGTATTTTTCGAAATCGGTAGCAGTTTTCTATAGTCAATTTAATTTGTTCCTTCTAGCTTCATCTTTACCAAAAAGGCGGCTTAATAACAGATCAACTCTTCCAATTTTTGTTTTGTTTCTTTTCTGTTTATTTAATTTTTCTTTCAATTCTTTCTTTTTTTTTTGTGGGTGATTGGACTTGAGAATTTCAATACCGTTTCCAAGTATTCTGTTATAGTGTGTGTATTTTTTTTTTTTTTTGTTAAAGTTTCGTTTATTTTTTGTGCATGTAACAAGTTTCCTTTATGTTCGATTATTTGCTCTTATTGCAAAGTCGTTATGTTCTGTTGTCAAGTGACAGTGGAGGAGTATGGCATAAACCGAGACCAAAAAAAAAGAAAAAAAAAATGAAAATATTTATTCTGCTTGTATTCATATCTTTTCATGGAGTATGGAGTTATTTCTACAGGTTCATATTGTAGGAAACTGCTAAAATCCATAGATGCTGTTGATATTCAAGGTTACATTTTTCATGTGTTTTTGTTGCTGCACTTACTCACTCACTCACCATCATCAATAACTACGCACCCAATTTATATGCATGTGTGTAAAGTCTGTGGAGCTTTGTTTAGAAACGAGTGGTTTTCTTAAAGTTTTTTTGTTCAAATTTCTTTCAGGTTTCATTTTCCATTTAGTTTTGTGTTTTATTACTGCCTAAGAATTATTTTAAATCTGGCGACATCCAAAGAATAAGATCTCATTATTTTTTATCTTTCCTGTTTCACTTTTTTTTTGTCTTTCTGCTGGCATTAGCAAGTTGTTATTTTTGTACCGCACACGTTGTTACTGGTTGGTTGCTAAAGCTACTCAAGTGTTTGTGTTAATAATTTGTTGATTTGAAAAATTAATTAAAGTAATCGGTTTAATAGTTTGTAAAATCTGAATTGATTTAGAAAAAATATTTTTGAAAAATTAAGGTTATACTTTAAAAAAAGATTATAAATTTATGATTTATTTAAAAAACAGCAGCTAAAAACATGCAGAAGTGCTTTATTCGGCTGCGTTGAATCTCTGCTGCCCACCAGAGCGAGAGCTCTATATCTAAAAATTACAAACCAATATTAATAAAAACTGACCTCACATTTTTATAGTCCGTTACGGTTTTAGGTGAATTAAAGTCTATTTAAAAAGTAAGTTTTATATGCGGCACATGGTAAATTATGGACAAATCCTTACGAAATTGGTGAGTGTGATTACTAGTCGTATAAAACTAAGAAAGGTCAATCTTTACTACGATAGCATTGCTTATTACAGTTTCAGGCGTTGCTACCTTTTTTAAGAGAGTGGGCTTTATATTGGGCATATGGTAAATAATGGACCGATCTTCAAAATTTTAGTAGTGTCATTTCCAATCATATAAAACGAATTTGTGCAAAATTTAATAAGAATCGTGCCCAATTTATATTGGTTTTTTTTTTTTTAAAGAGAAACATTTTGCTTAAACCAAGCCACACATACATATATTTTGAATAAGCAATTTTTGGCTTGGAAGAGAATCACGCAAAATGTTCTTGGTGCAAGCCATATTTAGTAAATAATTCTTTCCGTGCACTATTGGCCTACTGACCCGATCGTGCTGGAATTCAATCCCAAACTAGGAGAACTTTAAACAATTTGACATCAAAATGGATTTTTGCTGTTGAGTCTAGCCTTCAAAAATAAACAAAACACCATTAATCGTACGGTACGATATAAATTTTTTTAGTGTTTGTGTATTAATACACTACCTTTGTCATGAAAATAACAAGCATTATATTATAGTATTCTGTTCTTCGTTATAAGACAGAACATTTGAAGTGGTTCTATAGGCATACCTTATATTTTAATTTTCTATAGTGCTTCTTTTTTGCATTGATAAAAAAAAGAGCAAGCAAAAAAATTTAGCAACTAACACAGCACGAATAGCTTGTGTGTGTAATGCACACATGTATGGTTTGTGTAAAATCTTTTTGTTGGCTTTTTAATTTTATGTATTTTGTTAACGATTATTAATTTGCCGGACCGAACACTAAGAAGTTTGAGGTTAAAAAACAGAACAGTATTATTTTTGTGCTCGAAGATCACGAACAGGGATTTTTTTTTTTTTTTAGTAATTTACTACACAACTAGCGTTTGTGTTTTCCACATTTCTACCGAACCGAATACTAAAGAACAGTATATTTTGTTTATTTATGAACACTAGACTGGTCGCATCTTGTATGGGATTTTTTTTTAAATTTAATTGTTTGCGCTGCTTAAAATATGAGGTTTGGTGTAAGAAATCATGATCTAATTTTTCAGGTCAATCCGACGGTGCCTAGCCGTGCCAGGTGGGGCCCAAAGTTCCCCATATTAAAAAAAAACATCTTTTCTATCAGATCTTTATAGTTATACTAGTTGAAAAGCCGAAAATCAAAAATATGGCTTCGTTACGATCTTCCGCAGAGAAAGTACTTCAAGTGTGCCAAATTTCAGATTCCTATGTCATCAGATGGCTTCAGAAAGTTGCGGAAAGAATAAGACATACATGCAAACATCCTGACATACTAAGAAATTACATATTGTATAGATAGATTAACATATGTTCGCGCAACGCAAACCCGCTTTAGCTTATTGAAAAACTAAAAAAAACCGAAATTACGCAATAAAATTTACTTTAGTATAACCGCATTACCACCAGTGGTGGAGGGTGTTATAACAACTTTTTGGGATTTGCAAAGAAAATAAGCACATACACGAAAATATGCCGGAAACAAGTCAAATACATCATTTAAATCACCCTTGTGTGAAAAACCAAACAAAAAGGCTAAATTTTGCACGATAAACTCTGTTAGCAACATCAATTATGTACTTAAAACACATTTGTTTGATTAAAAAATATTTTTAAGTAACGAAATATTTTAGAACTTACGTAGGTTACCCCCTTGTGTGGTTTTTCACACACATGAAGTTTCCATGTAATTTGTTTTAGAGACAAAATGTTCTATCGACAAGTGTGAATATATTTTAATTGTTGCGAACTACATGCAATGTATGGTTTGTTTTTGATCACCAACGGGATAAATACATCATTAATGCTGCGTAAATCATGACTTTGATTACAAACGAACTATGGCACCACAGAAAAGTAGACAGATATTGCATATGTGTAAAAAATACACACACAAGGCTGATCGTTTTTAATAAACACTTTTTATACAGTGTAATTAAAAGCCTTTTTATTTCTTTTAATTATTGAATTCTTTATTTAGTGCGGCTAGTACGCACTGTTTGCACTTGGTATAAGAATTGATTTTAATTGCTAATTAGCTCGACTTTTATACATAATAAATGCTTATTAAGCATTTTCATTACAGTGGAAGGTATAGCGGTTTGCTCAGCATTTACTTACAATCTCGCAGACACTTGTCCAATAGTAAGAGTGGTGATAGTATTACTATTGACGACTGTGTGTACTGCTAGTATTGTACTCATACACACACACACACAGCGCACAACACTCAAGTGGCTTATTCGTATTACATGCGCCGGGTTCATTGCATGTAACTGAAATTATGTGTGCAAGCAATGTTAATATAAAAGACACGCTACACCTCCGTTTTACGGAAGAATGTTCATATAACTGAAAGTTTTATGGACATTCTTTAACAATTATGTATTATACTTAATTTTGTGGAAACAATTTTGTTACTTGAATACCAATAACATTTATTATAATTAGGTGAATTTAATATTTTATTCATTATGGTAAGATTTAAGTCTATTCTTATGTACTATATGTTCTTTATTATTTTTCTTATCAACTATGGTTACATTATTTTTTAAATCTTTATTTTTAATTTCATAAGGACCTTTATACCTATTATCTAATTTGTGTCCTACTTCATTTTTCATTTAAACTAAGTCTCCTACTCTGAAATCTTCTTCTAATAATGACCTATCATAATTTGATTTTTGTTTAAGTTTAGACCTATCTATCATAGCGCGCGCTCTCTTATGTGCTATTTCTAACCTAAATTTAACTTCCTTAGCATAATTTTCTATATTATATAATGGTGTTATTTCTTGAATACTATTGAACTGTTGAAACCCATTTGGAAGTCTACCAAAAACTAACTCATAAGGACAATAGTCATGAACGGAAGATGGCGTAGTGTTAAAACAGTACGTGAAATATTTAAGCCATTCATCCCAATCGGTTTTGTCAATGGATATGTATGATCTTACATATTCGTTAAAAGTTCTGTGACTTCTTTGCACAGTTCCTAGAGTCTGGTGATGGTAAGCTGTTGATGTTATTTTTTCAATATTCAAAAGGTTACACAATTCAGTAAGTATTGAGTTTTTATATTCTGTACCCATGTCCGAAATGAACGTCTTCATTGGACCATAGGTAAGAATAAAATTTTCAAATATTGCTTTCGCAATGGATTTTGCGCTTTTATCTTGTATAGGTACCGTTACAAGATATTTTGTCATGTCACATATTATGGTGACGGCATATTCATTTCCGAAATATGATTTTGGTAGTGGACCTATAGTATCCACAATTACCGTATCAAAAGGTTTATTTGGTGTATTTGTCAATGTCAGTGGTATTTTTGTATGTTTTGTTATTTTAGCTGTTTGACATTTTTGGCATATTTTAACGTATTTTGTTATATCTCGAGTCATATTTTTCCAATAGTAGTATCTTTTTATTTTATTTAGAGTTCTTGAAACACCGGAATGTCCTCCCTCTGCGGGGTCATCGTGGTATCGTTTCATTATCTCTGTTATTAATTTGGCATTTGTTACGTGGATCACCTCATTAAGTAGCGCTACTTTTAATAATTTTAATAATTTATTGCCCATTTCTTTAAATTCATTAATAGAGATAAATTCGAAAATTTTCTCACTGGGTGCCACTTGTACTTTATGAATATTTAATTTACCGGCCACTTCTTCGAGCCTAGGGAAAAATTGTCCTAAGTCAAATTTCCCGTTAGTAAACAATTCATCTATATTTATACATGCTATTATAGATTTGCCACGTTTAATATAAACTTTTAGTGGTGTAATCTTTAGCTTACAAAATTTTCTGACGTCAGAATTAATAATTGGTTCAAATACATTGGGCTTCTCATTTTCATTATTTAAATGCCGTTTATTTGGTGTAATTGGATATTTCTTTTTAAGTGCATTGTTTGTCATTGCTCGAGTTGTTACTTTGTATACATTGCTGTTTTTATTATTTATTTCTTTTAAATCATTTATTGTAATGCGCGACAAAGCGTCGGCCACATAATTATCTTTTCCCCTAAGATATTCTACAGTGAAATCATATTCTTCCAAGTCCAGTCTCATTCTAGTTAGTTTTGAGCTTGGATTTTTCATGGAAAAGAGGTATGACAGAGGTCTGTGATCAGTGCGGGCAAGAAAATGTTTACCATAAATATATGGTCTAAAATGTGTGATGGCCCAGTGTATAGCGGTTAATTCTTGTTCAATTGTTGATTTGTTACTCTCGCCTTTTGTAAATATTTTGGATGCGTATGCTATTGGTAGATGTTTTCCCTCATGTTCTTGAGTTAGTATAGCTCCACAAGCATGTTTGCTTGCATCTGTTGTTATACAAAACTCTTTTGTGAAATCTGGATATTGAAGTAATGTTGGACTCATTAATGCTTTTTTAAGATATTTAAATGCTGAATCACAATCTTTAGTCCATTCGAACTGCACACCCTTTTTGGACAATCTTGTAAGATGTCTAGAATACTCTGAAAAATTTTTGATAAATCTGCGATAGTAGTTGCAAAATGCTACAAATCTTCTTGCACTATCCGCATCTTTTGGTTGTGGATAATTTTCGATTACCGAATATTTACTATCGTCAGGCAGTATTCCTTTATCAGTGCATTTATGTCCTAGGTATGTAACTTCCCTCATGAAAAATGAACATTTTTCGGGATGTAACTTAAGATTGCGTTTTCGACATAATTCAAACACATTTGTTAAATTAGAAAGCATATGCTTTTCCGAACATCCTAAAACAACTAAGTCATCCATATAAAGAAATGCTTGTTCTGGTCGCAAACCAGTAAAAGCGAGTGTCATCATTCTTTGAAAAGAATTGGGCGCTATTTTTAAACCATAGGGCAATCTAGTAAATCTATAAGATCCATTTGCTGTTGAAAATGAAGTTAGATCTCTAGAGTTTTTTTCTAGTCCAATTTGATGAAATCCGGACATTAAATCTAGACATGAAAAATATTTGGCTCTACCGAGTTGGTCTAAAATGTCATCTATTCTAGGTAATGGAAATTTGTCTGCTATCAATTTCTTATTTAGTTGTCTATAATCCACTACGAGTCTCCATCTTTTTGTTTCTGAACTTGGAAGTGATTTCTTCGGTACCAGCAGAATTGGACTGTTGTACTCAGAATTTGATGGTTCCACTATTCTGTCGTCTATTAATTTTTTCACCTGTCTATCTATCTCTTCTTTGTGTGTATGTGGAATCCGGTAATTCTTAATGTACACCGGTTGTGAATCTCTTACTCTCAACTTTTGTTCATAGAAATTATTAATTGTTATTGTTTCTGATTCTAAACCGAAAATATCGCTGTATGATGTGCAAAGTTCCGTTAATGTATTTTTAAATTGTTCTGGAAAATTTTTCTGTAAACGTTTTAATATTTCTGATTTTCTATGTGTATTTTTGGTCGGATTTTGTTCGACTATTTCATATTCAGAAAGATTTTCGGTTTTTATTTTACTTTTATTAACTGATGTGATAGTGTTATTTGTATTTAGAATACGAATGTATGCTTTATTAGATTTTACCAATGTGTTCGCGATAAAGACTCCTGGTTCAAGTTCTTGATTTGGTATTAGTATTTCATTATCGCAATCAATAAAATTTACTTTACGTATTACTTCTGATCTTGGCGGCAATATAAGATTATCGCTGTTGTTAGAAATTGGTATTTCTATAGGTTGTGGTATATTGAATGGTCGTAGGACTAGGTAGTCATAATCCTGATTAAAATCTAATATACAATTATATTTCTTAATAAAATCCATACCAATGATTCCATCGCTTGGTATTGGGAAATTATTGTCTACTACTTGAAAATTGTGTGGTATTAGATAATTTTTAAATTTTAAATCAAAAAATATACTACCTTTAGATTTAATTTCACCTTGTCCTATTCCACTTAATGTTGTGATTTTGTTAGTATTTATTTTCTTTAGATCAAAATGTTTGGATTTTATGAGTGAAATGTCGGCACCTGTATCAACTAGTAGTGTTACTGCTGTGTTACTATTATTTATATTAATCTGAATGAAATTACATAAGTTGAGGTTCAAGTTATACACTTTATTATTTACTGTTCTGATCTTAGGGGATGGTCGGAGTTTTCCGAACCATTTTCATTTGAGTCCATTGCTCGTACGTAGTGTCTATTACCACGATTATTGTCAGGTCTTTGTCTGTTTCTTTTATTGTAATTGTTATTGTTGTTATTTCCGTTGTTATTATTAATATTGTTATTATTTCGGGGATAATTGTTTCTCCCACGAAATCTTCTGTTATTTCCACGATAATAAGTGGGTCTTTGACTGAAATATAATACGGAGTTCTGTTGCCCTGTTGCTTCAGTGCAACTGCTTACAAATTTACTCACGGCTTCATTCATATCATTGAATTGGCCTGCTTCCATGATAAGTTTTACTTTTTCATTAGAGCAGTTTTTTGTAATAGCTTTTACTGCAACTTGTGTAGAGTATTTGTTAGCTAGTTCACAAGATAAACCATCAGATATATATGCCGTTTCAAGTGACTTTGTGAGATTTTCTATTTCAGTACAGTATGCAGTTGGTGTTTTATTGTTTTGTTTTATGCTCATCAGTTTAGCTGACAAAACATGCACTGATTCGCCTTTAACAGTTACTTTGAGCTTAGTGATAATTTCTTCTATTGTAGATTCATCACCTATGAGATTTCTAGCATTTCCCTTAAGCTTTGTTTTAATTAGCGATATTGCAGAAGATTCGTGTATACCCTTTATTAAATTAACTAATTGTAAGGAGTCTATGAATGACTGCAAATTTTCTGATTTTCCATCAAATTCCGTAATCAGCTTTGAAGCTGTATTTAGGAATTCTACCAATGTTTGTGTCATTTTAGTATCTGTTTTATTGTCTGTTGTTAAATTTACTGTTTCGTGTAGAGTCTCAGGTAGTTTAATCTGTATATTTTTTAAAGCGGCTATCTTTAAGACTTTGGTTTTTAAATCCAAAAAGAATCCTTCTGCTGCAATCTTGTGACTAAGTGTCAACCGATTATAGTTTACATTAAATATAATTCTTATTTCCTCAAGTCTATTAAGTAGGATTTGGAAGTGATGTTGAATGGTCTCTTCCTTAGTTGGTCTTTCAACATTCAGGCACTTATAAGAACGATCGAAGTGCTCTTTAATTAACCTAACCTTATTCAATATATCTTTCCATTCCATCTAAACTTTTCTAAATCATTGGTTCTATTATATTTTATCTAGATTATCTGCTCTGCTAACATATTTTTTCTTGAGTCTTCTATTGTGCATTTGGTAAATACGAATTATAAAATTTATTATTATGATTACTGTTATTATTAATAGATAGATTTCTATAGTTAACAAATTTGTTTTTCCCTCAACTACTTCTACTTCATTGATGACATTGGCCTTGGGCCTGTCAAATTTTGTTTCTGATTTACACATAGAAAAATTAACGTAAGAATCCCTTATGAAATTAAAAATTAATTAAAAAAAATCCCTTCTGAAATTAAAAATTAAAAAAAAATAGATTTTAAGTTTGAAATTTACATCAAATATATTTTAATAAAATGTAAGAGTAAAATTATGTAAGAGTAAAATTATCTAAATGTCTTATTTTTCTAAAGAAAATTAATTAAAAGTGTATAGGTTTAAAAATGTCTTTCAAGAAAAATGATTTTGTATATTATTATTATTAAAATATTTTTCCTCAGGTTTTGCCTCGAGCGATTTGTTCGCTTATAGGCCCTAAGAGTGCAGATAATAAGTCCCGCACATCTGTTTTATAGTAAAAAAATTTAATTCATTGTTTTTCTACTTTCCATTAGAAATTCTAATTTGGAAATTCGTTCCCAAATTTTGGTTGCTCGTTCCCAAGGTGGTGGTGGTTGTTGGTTTAGTTCCCTCAATAGGATAGCTTTCTCCCTCTTTAGTTTTTGAGTGTAGCCTCCTCTTCTTCTAGGCTTTTTGGTTTTAGGTGGTGTTGATGACGTAAGGGTTTCCTTATTTTTGTTCTGGCGTGCCCTGTTTTCCTCCAGGGTTATGGGCTGTGGTCCCTCTTTCATTGAAGATAACTAAAATTCCTTATGTCCAAATTGCCTTTTGGCCAGGCGGTTCTTCTTTCACGCAGCTGACGGATATTTTTCGGCTGATCCGTCAGGACAAAATTATTATTAATAGAAAAATGTTTTTTTATTCTTGCGAGCAACCCGTGGTGTTGCTCGAGCAAGTGTAATTTTTTTTTCTTATTTATTATTTATTTTTTTTTTTTTTTTTTTGTTTACTTTGGGTGCTCTACAAGGAAGCACTCCAAAGAACTGGCAGGATCGCCATGTAATTAAAAGCCTTTTTATTTCTTTTAATTATTGAATTCTTTATTTAGTGCGGCTAGTACGCACTGTTTGTACTTGGTATAAGAATTGATTTTAATTGCTAATTAGCTCGACTTTTATACATAATAAATGCTTATTAAGCATTTTCATTACAGTGGAAGGTATAGCGGTTTGCTCAGCATTTACTTACAATCTCGCAGACACTTGTCCAATAGTAAGAGTGGTGATAGTATTACTATTGACGACTGTGTGTACTGCTAGTATTGTACTCATACACACACACACACAGCGCACAACACTCAAGTGGCTTATTCGTATTACATGCGCCGGGTTCATTGCATGTAACTGAAATTATGTGTGCAAGCAATGTTAATATAAAAGACACGCTACAACAGCAAGAAGTGGTTTTCCCCCGATTTAATTCACGACAAAGCGGGCAAGTTTTTTAATTTTCTCTGATTCCGGCTATTTCCGATTTTAAGAAAATATAAAAAAATTTTTATAATTTTTGGAAAGTTGTGAAGGTTTTAAGCAATTAAGAAATTTCATTCCTGGGGCCAAATTGAAATTACATTCCAACCGATATAGAATGCCGTTTTTTGCCCCCTGATTTTTTTTTTTTATTTTATTAATCTTGCACTTTTACATAGGCACAAATTTAAGATAAACACTTTATTAAAGTTATTACTTGTGCAATGTCTACACTGAAAATAAAATTCAATCCATTCGTACAAAAATCAAGCCAAAGCGGTGTCAAAAGTGCGGAAATTACGGATTTTCTTAATTCAAGTAGAGATTGCTTGATTCACGTACGGATTATTATATAGTGCACCGTACTTAAAACAATCCGAAAATGTGATTGACTTAAATACAAGTTAGATAAGAGTTCATCTCAAACTGTGATTGATAATATAATTTCTATGTCGGTTTAACCCTTATGTGCGCGGCAAAAAAAGGTACCTGGGTACCTGGAAGTTACGCAGAAAACAAGAATTTTGGCACTAAATATCGGGTTAAAACGCTGTTCAATATTACCACCGCGATCATACAACTGATACATATATTAAATATTAAAGCATTCCATTAACCCTTTCGGCCGCACTTGTATTTAGCTGCTGCTACCAAGAGAATCTCATATCTTTTTCATATAAAAATTAAGAGCTGCAGTTCCCGCTTTTTTTTTATCGTTAAACCATTTTTTTTTTTTTTTTAAATTCCCTAATCTAATCCCCGCGAAGCTTTACGCTTGTCTGCAGGAAAGAAACCAGAGTCTCTGGCGGGAATCGAACCCGCAACCCCGGTGTTGATAGACTAGCTCACTACTAGCTAGCCTACCGGGGCACTCCACAGTGGATCAAATGACGGGAATTCCCGCGATGACGGGAATTCACGCACTTAATTTTTCAATAATATATGTAGCAGTGTATACCATATGGCGGAAACTCCTTAAGGACGGAAATTCCCGTCTTTTAGTTTTTTGGAGTTTAATTAGGTTCCAGAATGTAACATGCCGTCATTAATGTGGAGAAAATTAAAATTCTTAAATTTGGCCCCTGCTGCGCGAAGGATGCCCCTAGATGGGTCAAATGTTTGACCAACCCCACTTTATTTTTCATCACAATCATTTATTTTTAACATACCTTCCCGCTATCTCCATTCCTTAAGGGGCCTCCCATACAAAATGTTCAATGCAGACTAGAAACATTTTGAAAAAAATCCCATAAATGCTCAGGAGTTGCTGCTAGTGGGATAAAATGTATGAGCGACCTCAATTAGTTTTTTATCCTAAACATTTTCTCGTCCAATGTGTACAAACTGCTCAAAAGATATATATTTATATATATTTTATATATATTTTTTTTTTATCATTTATTGAATTTTGAGTTTCATTATATTTTGTTTCTCTATTTTATAAATAAATTGTTTAGGCTAATATTTTATATTTGAATGAAGACTATCGTTAGGTTATGTAGGGCTGCTTAGTACAAACAAAAATATACTTACTGTGGCCACATTCGAATATAAAACACGTGCAGGTACCCGGGTAACTAGGTGCACATTTAAGGGTGTATTGAATAAATTGGTCTCGCAATCAAATTACAAAAATAAGTTTAGCTGTTCGGCTGCAAAAATACTAAGTTTTTTAAAAGTTAGGAGTTCTCAAGAAGTTTCAGACAAAAGAATTATCAATTTCAATGAAAAAAACTTGGTTGAAAACGCCAAAGGTACCTGGGTACCTTGGTGCGCACATAAGGGTTAAACCCAAATTCATACATGAAATAATCCGAAATTGACCTCGATTCCAACCTAAACCGTTCCACATGTTTGTTTCACTTTGTTTACAGAAGAAGTACCACTTCCACCAACCACGATATGCTTTTGGTAAACATTCTACTTTGAAAATTTCAAGTATTTCACTAATAAATAAATAAAATAAATAAATATTTTCACACAAATCAAGCAAATCTTTTTCGACCTTTTTTTGTAGCGTTGTTGTTGTTTCTACAACAAACTTTTACAAGCACACGCGTATGCAGGCATATTGGGTTTCAAAAGTTATGCCATTTTTGATTGTTTTAATTAAGTTCTATCTAGTGTTATTCGTACTTAAATTTTTAAGTACGATCGTACACAAATTAAAAAGAACAACTTAAATTTAGTACGAGTTTTTTTTTGTGTGTAGGCTTTTCGACAAAAAACCCTACAATTTATTAATACTAACAATACTAAATATGAAAGTTATTGTCCTAATAGGGTGGGTCGAAAAAAAAGTTGTGCCAGTCACCCCCTAGAATGAAAGATATGTCAATAAAGTTTCTAAAACAGGAAACATTTTTTTTGCCACGCCCCAAAATACATCACTTTTGGTTTTTTATATGTAGCGCTGCCATTTAAAGTCCGCTCTCATCATATCGCATATCGTTGTTCATGGCTTGATAGAGGCTTCATTTTTGTCTTTGGTGACATTTCAATCCGAGCTGAAGTTCTGGGCGCCACTTATGCCATCTCGGATCCTTCCCCCAAATGTCCAATTTTTTTGACGGTGCGAAAGTCCTTATAGAACTACGTATGTATAGATTTAAATATGCTCACTTTTATGACCCGTCTCCAAATTAAGCCCCTTTTTCACTTACTTACTACATTAAACCAAGAAGAAGCCAATACAAACCAAAAAAATTTTCATCAGTCACGCCCTAGAATAAAAGGAAGCCACTATCAAGCCATGAACAACGATATGCGATATGATGAGATCGGACTTTAAATGGCAGCGCTACATATAAAAAACCAAAAGTGATGTATTTAGGGGCGTGGCAAAAAAAATGTTCCTGTTTTAGAAACTTTATTGACATATCTTTCATTCTAGGGGGTGACTGGCACAACTTTTTTTTTTTGTATGGAGGTCGACCCGGTCTATTGTCCTAACCTTGAGAGTATTAAATTAAAATAATTAAGTAATAAAACAAAAACGTTCACTATTAACGCGATTTAAAGATAAATTTTTTTCTTTTAATAAGAGTTAAATATTTTTGCTTATGTTTCATACAGGTTTTGTTATCACCTCCATTTTTCGGTTACTCTCAAATCGATTACTTATCACAACATTTTTCGTTTAATCGCAAAATGATAACATCACTATCAGTTTAATGCGCGGGCGTTCATTAAACGATAAAAAAAATTAAGGAAAAGTACATCAACCTGTTGCTAAATCTTGTATTTCCTGTGCAATCATTTTAAAGCATGACATTCATTGCAAAGCGTACAAAACTGGTCACAATTAAACATTTATAGAAAATCGTAAAGGCGGCTGTAGCATTAAACATTAAATATTTCCGTTGAAAATTGTGTAAAAAAGAACATCTTCAAAAAAAAAAAAAAAGGAATGGAGTATTAAAGTCTAAATTAAGAGTAATTAATTTCAGTTTTTGTTTTAAACGTTTTGCGATAAATTTACTTTTTTATACAATAAATAAATTGCATTTATTTTAATTGTGCCAATTAATTTCAATTATGCACTTGTTGGCCACTTTGTTGATTGTTTATTATTATATGAAAACTTTTAATGAATATCTACCGCTAATGAACAATCAATCTCCATTTTTTGTGCTTTCCGGCTAGAGAATATTGGCTTTTACTTCATTTGATGTAAATATTAGGGCGGAGGAAGGGTTATGTTCATCCAAATTGGATATGCATCGAAATCAATTATGCTTATCAATATTTTGACTTCACAAATCAAACCTATAGCGACGACGAAAATTTAGTTTGCGTCAATATCTTCTTTTACTTTTCTTCTTTAACATTTTTGGAACTCAATGTTAATAAAAAATTGCAACAACTTTTTTAAAGCCAGTTTTCTGCCTCTTATACACATTTTTGAGTTGTTCCTGTTAATAATTTTGTGTTTGATAGGGAGTGGTGCTTTAATACCATGTGAGAAAATGCCATGATGGCTTTATCTCTCATTCAATAGGGAGATAAAGCCTTTTTATTTTTTTTTTCATTTGAATGGGAGATAAAGCCATCATGGCCTTAGCTCACATTAGCTAGCCCATATTAGCCTGTGGCCGTGCTTACGGGTTTTTTCCTCCAGTAGGACGCGGCAGGTGGCTTCGCTGAATAGAGTTTTCCTGCGTGCGTCACAAGAATAAAAAAATGTTTTTCAATGATAACTAAGGATTTTCCCTTTTACAGAATGTTAACACCATGCATACCAATATTCTGAAAATATATGGCTTTATCTCTCATTTGCGAAAAAAAATATGGCTATATCTCTCATTTCGCAAAATTTTAAATATGACCTTACCTCCCAATGATTGGGCAATAAGGCCATTATGGCTTTATCTCCCATTCAATTGAGCAATAAAGCCATCATGGCCTTATCTCACACGGTTTTAAAGCACCCCCCCCCCCCATTTGATATGTTTATAAATCAAAATTTTCTGGTTTTTATGACTTTTTAAAAACTACACATAACATAGCCCAACAACTTTTTAACCCATAGACTAGAGTATACTTTACTAAAGGTTTGAGTTGCACTGACCCGAATCTGTACATAAAATTTCTCCATCAAATCAGGGTTTCAAGATATCTTCGCTTAATTTAAAAAAAAACCCCTTTTTCGCTTTATTCGAGACGTTACTACTTTATTTTTAAAACCTGATATGTCACAACAGAATTCAATACAATCTATTAAGAAAAGTCTTTTACACTTACCCTTATAAAAACATCATACTTTAATATGATGTGTGTGAGAGAATAAAAAATATTAACTGTCTAGTTAAATTCTTAACTTAACAAGACTTAACTATCTGTCAGCTTGTTATCAGATTTAAGAAAACAAAAAACAAAAACCGCATTAGAATTTTAAAATAGCCATGACAAAAAACAACTACTGGAGCAGTTGCAGCAGCAAGTTGGAATACTGGCCAACACTTCTAATAGATATAAGAACTATTTACAATTTATACAGACATCGTCCAATGGTGACAACAAGTGGCGTTTTTTTCTCATTCTATACGTCTGTTTATTTTACTCTCTGTTGTGTATTTCAACTCAATCTGCGTTTATCGCAAGTCATATTACACATTGATATGCACTGCGCAACATATGGTTACAGAAAGACACATTATAGTCTGTGGGTCTGTAGAACAGTAGAGTTATTATGACGATAACTTTTACCTCTAACAAACCTCTTCGATTGCTGCAGCTTAAAGTATCGCGTTAATATTATTCAAATTTAATGGTAGTTGGCTTGATTGGTGGCTATGTTGACGATATGCCATCTAAGATATAAAAGCAGGATAAAAATTTTTAGTTTTTAAATGAAGTAAAATGAAGCAAAAAAGAATAAATGTAATCGCTATGAACGCGCGCTGTCATCATAATTGATACGTTTGATCGATGGATTGGTTAGTTAAAATGTCGCGCTTTTGAGTGACTAGTTGGTGGTGGTGTTTGTTGGCTAGATAAGTGAGTGATAGTGCAGTGGGACTACTACTATATGTCTAGATAATCAAACGTATTGTTGATTTTGACGACCTACCTGTTTATTAAAACACATTGAAGAATTTAAAAAAAAAAAAACAAAAAAAGAACAGTAATAAACGAGAATAAACTGGAAAGGTATTCGGAATATTTCTAAAAAGTTTGGTAAACAATTTTACTAATGTGAAAGCTCTATATCAACCTTTCAAAATAGGAATACCTACTATTACTCGAAAAATAATTTTAATACAGATTAAGCCAAGTTTTTCAATTAGGCCAGGTAAAATATAAAACCCATTTGAATTATTTTTGATACCAAATTCGCATTGCGGAAAATTTCACGCCCCCAATTAATCTAATATGGATTTAAGTATTTCAAAATCCCTATTTTAAGGGGATAAAAAACTAGTAAGAGCAATAATTTTGTTTAAGTTATTTATTATAAAATCGTTAATTTTCACTAGCAGCAATCTTCTAAACCTGTTTAAGTTGAAACAGAGAAATTGTGTTTACAAATTATAGGGAGACCTTAAAAAATTGGGACTTAGGCGCAAAAATACGAAATTTATAGATAAAAGTTTGAGGTAGCCTTGGACCAATTTAGCCTTGTGTGCAACAATCTGGCATTTTGTGGACCAATCTGACCATGCCTCCACCAATCTGGCTGAATTTTAAAAGCAAAATTTTCCAGACTGTAAATAAGACACTTAGGCCCGTTTTCACAACTTTCCGATAGCTAAAAGTAGACTTTAACAGGCCTTATAAAAAGTGTTCCATTATTAAAACTTAACTATAACCTAAAGTGAGAGATAAAGTAAATTAAGATTCATCCTACCTGGTAGGTGAAAGAAATAATGCTTCATATATCTAATAAATAAATTTAATTAAATTTATTTCTCTAACCCAATAAAAAATTTCCTTACGTGAATGAAATTTTACAAATCGTCGGCAGACCTGCTAACACCCTTTTAGCACATTTTACAGGAGAGACAAAAATCTTCTTATATTTCATATTTGCAGCTTGCGAGGAAAACCAAAAATATAGTTGGTTTTACACACTTCAAGACCCAAATTGAAGAAAACCTTCATGCTGGCCGTCGAGACGTAACTTTCTCTAACATACGGCATCAAAATCTCAACACTCACAATATTCTGTACGTAAAATTAACTGAAGTTGTAACATAAAATAAATGAAAATTCAATTAAAAACCGGTCTACTTATTTTTCATTTATTTTTAACAAAAAGTTCATTTAATTTTTACTGTCAAAAATTCAACACCATATTCCGTAAAATCAAATAAATATTTAGTTATTTTTAATATTTTTAATTAGGCTTAAGTTCATGCAATTTAATTTTTTATTAAATTATTTTTGTGAAGAAAGGAATTTTACAACATGAAAATTAATTAAAATTGTTATTGATAATCTTTCATTCTTGACGTGGCTCGGGCTCGAACCCTGGCCGGCAGGTTACCATGACATGTTTCGATCGCAACCACTCGATCTCCTCAGATGGATTTGCCGTCTTACACTCGCAGCCATCGACGACTGCTGACGTCACTAGTCAAACATCAATCCTTAAACCAAATTGTATTTTAACATTTGGTAGATCGAAATTTGCTTTCCTGAATGATTATCCATCTTAATTATTTTGTAAAATTTTATTGTCAAAAATTCAACACCATATTCAGTAAAAACAATTAAATATTCAGTTATTTTTTAAAATTTTACTGTCAAAAAATTGACCCCGTATTCAGTAAAAACAATTAAATATTCAGTTATTTTATTTAATTCAGTAATTTTCGTTTACTCCACAAAAGGGCTGAATTTCTAAAAAATACCAGACAGACAACCGTCCGCTTGTTTTTCTTATAAGCGAGAGAGGGAGAATATTATTATTTACTTACCCTGTTACACACGTTTGTTTTACTTTTGTTGTACTGACCACGTTGTTTACAGAAGAACTCTCAATTATAAGATACCAGCAGCATGACCGATATGGCTTCGCAATTATTTTACTTTTAAAATTTGATGTATTTAACTAAATTATATTAACAAATAGAAAATGGGTAGTGCTTACACAAAACAAGCAATTCATTTTTTATAGATAAGTAAAAATTAATTTTTGGTAGTTAAATTATATAAAATAACTGAATATTTAATTGTTTTTACTGAATATGGTGTTGAATTTTTGAAAGTAAAATTTTATAAAATAAGTGCATATTTATTTGTATTTACGGAATATGTAGTTAATTTTTTGACAATTAATTTATATAAGATAACTGAATATTTATATGTTTTTACGGAATTCGCGGTTGACTTTTTGACAGTAAAAATTAAATGATCTTTTCGTTGCTTTAAATTACATTTTTATTTAATTTAACATAAAGAAGAATTTAACTCAATCAACGGACAATATTAACTGCAACTGAAAATCAGTATTAATATGCACTTAGTTTTTTAAATAACTGTTAGAATCAGTTAAAAATAAATTTGCTTGGAATTTTAAATGTTTATTTATTTAAAAATGACTGAACGGAATATTTCTTAAATAAACTACAGTCCGTTACTGTAATAATATTGTGAGTGAATTTACCTTGAAAGTGGATTTTGCAGGTTTGCATATTAAGACGGCGAAATCTTATGAAGCAATTTCATTAACACTACGAAATTAAGATTCATAATTTCGTTCAAATTTTTTATGGATTAATGACAACTTAATTTCCCTTTTAAAAGAATTTCCAACGATTATGCAACATTACAGTAACTAAGGCTAATGAAACACTCTTCATTAATCCAATGAAGCGCGCCAATGGTTGACTTTTAATGTAATTTTTCATTGGATTAATGTCAAAATCCATTGGATCCGTGAAGAAAATTCTTTCAGTGTACCACTATTAAAGGGGACATTATCAGACATAGTGCAAAATATACCTACGAATGAGGAACACAATGAAATAACAGTTAATTATAATTTTATGTATTACCAAGAGATTTTTTTGGCACTGGCTGAACTAAGTGTTGAAGTATTAGATTTAAGAGTTGATGAATTATTGTTAGTTCACAAATATCAAGTAAAGATTCAATAAATAAATATATGAAAAAAAATACTATAATTGCATAAAGCCATCGTATTCTGTGGTGACTTCAACGAACTCACGGACAGATGGACATCGTGAAAGTTCTCTGCTCAGAATGACAAAGGTAAATATATCCATTTCACCTTTTTGAAAATTTCATGGATACCCAAAGAAATACATTTTTAAAGAATTTTTAAGAACAATAAAAGTTGCTTGTTTTTATTAGACCTTTTCTTTATAGAATCTCAAAGAAATTTACACTCGAAGTAAAGTTTTTTTCAACAAGAACTTTGTTTTGTAAAACAAAATAAAACAAAAAATTAAAATGATGATATAAAAATTTTTATTGTATTACGGAGCGAAAAGTTCGGTAATTATGAATAAAAAAGGATATCTGGCAAAAAACGAGCACGCTGACAGATGTCGATTCTTTCATCAAAGTTTTTAATCACTTTTTGGCACGGATTTTTAGTTTTTAGGCTGCAATCGATTCGATTGGCTCCGTATAGACTCTATCGTTAACATAGCCCAAAAAAAAAAAACATATGGCACCGTCCTCCTGGTGTTGGCACATTTTGTATCGAGCCAGATACTCAAATTTAACGACCAAATTCTTAATAG
The DNA here is from genome assembly GCA_930367215.1 of Pollenia angustigena. Lineage (NCBI taxonomy): Eukaryota > Metazoa > Arthropoda > Insecta > Diptera > Polleniidae > Pollenia > Pollenia angustigena. The sequence goes on along the minus strand of OV884057.1, from coordinate 176,223,285 downwards.
CGGTCTCAGAAGAACGATTATGTTGCAACTTTAACAGAAGCACCATTTTCATAGTGGATTTAATTTATTTTAATGCGATTTTCACGTGAAATTGAATGCATTGTAACAATTGCCAATGCATACACTACGAATACATAAAAAAATTATGTGTCAAAACAACATGATGTTTCCATGATTAAAAAACAAAGTTCTTGTTGATAGACCCTATATTTATTTCTTTGAGATTCTATAAAGAAAAGGTCGAATAAATGACCTCGAACGTGTTTACGTATTTATTTCTTTGAAATTTTTAAGAACTTTTTATCTGAATGATTTTATTTAATAATATTTTAAATTCATCTTAAATAATTTTTCAGTCTACCCTCCTACTTAAAAGAATACACTTGCCCCTTAATAGATTTGAAATCTAAGGCCACTGTTTCACTTTAAAGGAGGGGGTTGACATTTGAAGTTCCCGATCGTTAGTTAAGTTTTCACATACTTATGTGGTGTTGTGTTTAGAGCCAAAATAAATAGGGGAAAAACTGATTGCGTCTTTTATGTTTTAGATGTCTATCACTTTTTTCACACAAAAACACACACACACACACTCCCATGCTCACTTTAATACACTCACCTTTACACATCATTGTGGCAATTGTGTATTGCAATGAAGACGGCCTTTACAACTCATGTGGGAATTCAATCAAAAATTGTCAGTTAAGCGGCACTTTAGTCTACTACACTAGATGTTAGTAGTTTCTCAACTGTCCATATGTACCGACAGACCTGTCTAGTTATCCATACGTTCAAATCTTTGATAATTTTTAATACTCCCTGTCTTTGTGTTCGTTAATGGTAGCGGCTTTTAGTTGTTTTTAGTTTGTCTATAATTTTTTTCCTTCCTTTTTTTGTGTGTAGACATTAAACAATGTATGTTGTTCTTTGTGGTGTGAGAATAACTGAATTTTGTTAATAGAACAGGTACTTTTTCTTTTTCACGCGTCAATATTGTTGGCTGTTGTGTTGTTTTATTTTTTTTTTTTTGCTCTCTCTGTCTTTGCAAGTTAAACATTTATTGTTAAGTGAATTTCTATCGCAAGAGTTACCAGATTTATTTGTTTATTTTAAGTATATGGAAAGATCCTTACAGAATATTACATAATATAAGTTTTCGTTAATACATAAACTAAGCATAAGCCTACATTTTAAAATTATTAATTTAATGAATTTGTATTACTTTTCACGATATTAATGTTATTGTTAAAATCGATGTAAGATACAACTTATGTAAATCATCACAGTGCAGTAAAATATTTAATACTCAGGAAATTTCTTAATGGACGAAAAGGTAGATGTAAGTTAATTTTCCCCGGAAAAAAATAAATTATCTTAAGCAGTAAAGTAGCTGTCAATATTTTTCGAGGGCTTTTTAAAGTTTTCAAGGCGGTTTCGATAAGATTTTTTTTGTAAAAGTCCCAACCCAAACCACGAAGACGGTGAAATGAAAATTGTATTTGAATTTACTCGATTTTGTTCGAGTGTACTAGGATTAAAGGTAATGTAAAAACAATTCCAAAAATTATTTTTTTAATTTTGCCGTGTTTTACCGCCCTTTTAGATTTTTGTTTACTGTGTCGCCATTTTTAGTCCGATCATAACATTTTTTTTGGCTGTAGGAAATATCGCCCAAAGAAAAAAGAACATGAAAAATGACCCAAAAAGTAATATATGAAATTTTGCCCAAAAAAAAACGAAAAAGGGCCCAAAATAAAAATGAAAAATGACCCAAAAAGAAAAAAATAATTTTTTCCCAAAAAAAAAAAAAATTTTAAGATTTCCCAATTTGCAAAACAGTATTTATTATTCATATAAATTTAGTAACATACAAATGTAAGTTTTATGTAAAAAATTGTATTGTTTCTTCGACAGCTGCGCGGCAGTATGGACAGTAATACCTATTTGAGCCCTCCGCCAAACTTTGTAGTTATAATCAATTACTCAAAACAGAATATAGCTTTTTGCAAGGTTGCATGTTTTTCATAATGAAAAATCACCAAATTTAAAAAAGAAAAATCACCCAATAATAACGAAAAATAGCCCAAAAATTTGGGGTCACTTTTCATATGAATTCAGGCCCAATTTTACATGGAATTTTTTTGGGCGATTTTTCATTTATTTTTTTGGGCCATTTTTCTTTGGGCGATATTTCCTACAGCCATTTTTTTTATGTATGGCTCTGTAAGGGCTACATTTCTGTCTTTAATAGATTTTTTATGTAGAAGTTATATCAAAATAACACGGCTTCATTTTAGCTCAAAAATATTTAGCGTTTAGGAGGGTATAAACCGAGCTTTTGAAAGACATGACTAGAGTTTACGTGGTATAAAAAAACTATTAAAGACAGAAATGTAGCCCTTACAGAGCCATGAACACCGATATACAAAATGTTATGATCGGACTAAAAATGGCGATACAGTGAACAAAAAACTAAAAGGGCGGTATTTCTAGGCGTGGCAAAAAAATAAAAAAATAATTTTTGGAATTGTTTTTACATTATCTTTAGTCCTATGGGGGGACTGACAAAAAAATTTTTTTCGAACCACTCTAGTGTCCAGCTTGCTAAAATTCGCGACCAGCGCAGTGTAGTTAATCTTTTATTATTATAATTCTTAAGTTTATGTCTACATATTATAGTCCCTGCAATGGCAACAAATAAACTTTTGTTGTTTTAAACAAAACTTTTTTCACGATTGATAATATTTTGTTTATATTTAACAATAAAGTGTTCCACTCCTTTGAAACTTCATATATGGTTGAATTCAACAATATATTGCTTAAATAAAATAAAACTACAACTATTCACTTAATCATATTATGGTAACCTTAACCATATTATTATCAAGGCAATAGTTAAATTCATCCATCGAAAAGCTATAACCGTATTATGTTTGCTCTAATGTTATGGTTATTATTTAATAACAATGATATGTTCGAAATTATAATGTTTAATTTTAAATTTGATATAATATGTTTAAAAAGCAACAACATTGTGGCCTTTTGCATTTTACAAAACTTGCTTGGTTTGCTTAAAATTCTCATTCATTTTATTTTAGTTATTGAATAAAATACATAAATTTTGCGTAGAATAAACTAGTAGAACAGAAAAAATGGTAATTACGTCGACATAGGCTGGAATATAAAACAAAGGGGATTTTTTTTTATAAAAGTGGAACATAACACCTATCAGGAAGAAAAAATTATAATTTGACACTTAACAAAAAAATTGAAAAAATGGATGAAATAAATAACCATAATACGATTAGCATTGACAATATTATTGTTAATTCTGACCATAATATGGTAACTTTTGTCAAAATTCTTGAAAATTTTGACCTAAACCTTCCGAAGGTTATTTTATATTATATTCAACATTTTTTCATTTTTCGAATTTATTCTATGTGCTAAATTTCAGTTATGTATTTTATAAAGCTTTTTTGTAATAGTTCTATTCCTTCAATTTTTCAGAAATGACTTTATAAAGGGTGGTTAAATTGTAAGGGCCGATGTTGAATGTGAACCACACCTAAACGCCAAGTTTTTTTCCGAATTTTATTTGACATTTCTCTATTTCAGACTTATTCAATTTGAACCGTGGAGAGATACACAATCCAACAACGTGTTAAAGTTATCCAGACTTATTATGAAAATGGGCGTTTAAATCAAAATGCATATCGTGCACTTCATCTTCAGTGATGAGGCACATTTTCAGCTCAGTGGATTCGTCAATAAACAGAATTGCCGCATTTGGGCGAATGAGAATCCAAGAGTGATTGTCGAAAAACCAATGCACCCACAGAGTGACTGTTTGGTGCGGTTTATGGGCTGGCGGCATCATCGTGCCGTATTTTTTCCAAAATGAGGCCGGTCAGGCAGTAACTGTGAATGGTGTTCGCTATCGTGAGATGATAACGAACTTTTTATGGCCCGAATTGGAAGATATGGATGTGGACGATATGTGGTTTCAGCAGGACGGTGCCACTTGCCACACAGCTAACGAAACAATGGCTCTTTTGCGCAACAAATTCAATGGCCGTGTTATCTCACGTAATGGCGATGTCAATTGGCCGCCAAGATCATGTGATTTGACACCGTTGGACTTTTTTCTTTGGGGTTATTTGAAAGAAAAGGTGTACGTCGATAAGCCAGCAACAATTCAAGAGCTAAAGGATGAGATAATTCGGCACATTAACGGCATAGAACCTCCATTATGCCTCAGGGTCATCGAAAATTTGGACCATCGGATGGAAGTGTGCCGCCGTGGTCGCGGCGCCCATTTGGCCGATATTTTGTTCCATACATAATTGAGTAATACCAGTTTATCATTATAAAATAAAATTACAATAATTTCCTAAATAGTTTGTGTTTTAATCAAAATCAACATCGGCCCTTGAAATTTAACCACCCTTTACAATACCAGACTATTATATTGTATTTTCTTTTTACATTTTACTTTAGCCTTCCTTTGGAAAGCAATGAGGTGTATTGTATGTATAGAAAAATTTACAATTGTTAGACACCAAAGGAAGGCTAAGGTAAAATGTAAAAGAAATACAATATAATAGTCTGCTAGTGTATAAAGTCATTTCTGGAAAATTGAAAGGAATAGGACTATTACAAAAAAGCTTTATAAAATACATAATTGAAATTTAGCTCATAGAATAAATTTTGAAGTTAATTATGACCGTAATATGGTTAGTTGTGACCATTATTATCTTTAATATTGACCAAAATAGGGTTAGTTTTGACCATATTATGGTTAATTTCGGAATTTTTTTTGTTGATTTTAACCATACTATGGTCATATTTAAACATAATATGGTAACCTGCAAACATAAACATTATTAAAATCCAATCATAGTATGTCGCTCTTAGAATATGGTTACCTCTCACCATATTTTTTTTTCTACGTGTAGGCAGTGCCGGAGAAAAATTTCTTCCATCACGGTTTCTGTTCATATCTGTAGGTGTTAAGTGTTCTTCTCCTTTCCATGCCTATTGGTTTCAATATAACTAAAACCCATTTTCCTCATAAAGTAAAACAAAAAGATAAACGACAATTTATTTTTTACACTTGAAATATATTAAGGGTCTTCATGATATCGTATATATGTCTCGTATTCTGTGCAAACTGTGCATTCTTACGCTGCGTAAATGAACTGTCAAAAATTGTATGAGAATTCATTTACACAAACTGCTTAAATTTGCCCAACAATTTATTTATTTATTTATTTCATTTATTTGGAACTTCTACAACTAAACATTGGTTTTAGTGAGTAGTGGTTTTAGAGAGCGATAATAATAACGTTAGCTATTTATGAATAAAGTCTAAATAACTGTTGCTTGAAATGCAGGGCGCTGCTGGTTTCTTTAATTGTTGGGGGAAGATTGTTCCAGAGACGTATTGCAGTAATAAAAAATTGCCATTCCGAAACTAGCGTGTGGTGCCTAAATTGAATAAGATTCTTGTTCCTTCCGAGTCGACTAAAATTTAAACGATTATAGAGATAATTTGGTTCACGAGTGGTTATAATTTTATGCAAATAAACAAGAGTTCGTATTTTCAACAAGTCTTCAAATAGCACCCGGTATATTTTTTTTGAACGAATGGTAATATTAATATAACTGCCATCACTGACGTAATTTTTATGCCATAAACATATCTCGTAATGTTGTTAAAAGCAACCTTCAACTTATGTTTGCTATTTGAATCACAACTTGCAAAGATCGCACATCCATAGGTAAGGACTGGTTTAAGATATGTTTTCGCAATTAGTACTCGAATCTTTATTGGTGTTACACACTGTGTTTGCCGTAGTGTTCTAAGTATTGAGTAAGTTCTGCCACAAGCAAATGTTATATGAATATTTTGACTCGTAAACTTGCGCTGTTCAATGTTGCATTTATACCGACAAATTTTTTAATGCTTACCGCCGTTTTCAATGAAAACTTCAAGTGTTAATAAATCCGAACAATAAATTCTTGCAATAATAAAGCATATATTAGTCATTTGGCTTTCTTTATGCATGTTTAAAAACAAATTTCATTTTTTATTCACAAATTTCAACTTTTTTATTATATTTTTGATTATTTTTTTTTAATATATTTTTTTATTGACGTTTCAGTTTGAAATGACATTAATTCTTAAAATTACACAAAAAATTAAAAAGGATCTTCATGAAACGAGTCTCGCAAGTTTACCCATTTGCACAAATGGCAATTTTAAGCGATATCATGAAGGCCTTTAGTGTTTTAAACAAATTGAGATTAAGCGATTTTTTAATTTCAACTAGAAATTCTACTTTGCAAGTTATTTTACTTTAAGGATTTTGCAAATAACAGCCATATCTGGCACCTCTTGTCCTTAAAAAAAAAAAAATATCATCTGCTAGTTAACTTTATATTCCACTACATGTCTTCAGCAACATGTTATATGCCACTTTAATGATCTTGTCTTAACAGTGCAACTCTAGCTTGGCAACGTGAAAATATAAGAAACAAATAAAAATATTCTACAAGAAAAACAAAAATATTGTAAAACCCAAAGATCATCATATGCCATAAACAACCAAGATGATGATACTTTGCAACAAACTTAAAAATAAAAAATTTAAAAAAAAGAATAGTTTTATGATCTTCAGAAAATGATGATGATAATCAAGTTTTAAACATCATTCAGAGACATCATCGCCATTGCCAAATTGAAGCAACTGCCACCAGAACAACAACAGCAACAGCAACGCCAATCTGAACAAGCTTAAAAACAACAGCAGCCAACATGTTGACCACCAACAGAGCTTTTATTGGTTTTCAGAGGCCTATTAAGTCATAGACATACATAAGGACAGACGGAAAACAGACCGACTATCATACAATCAACACACTTTCATACATTTTATTTCATGCAACTATTACATGGTTAGATAAATGGATGGGACGGATGGATGGTGGTGGCAATCTAATGATTGTTTTAAATTTTTCAGGCAGTTGAATCAGAAAAATAAAAGCAGCATGGACAGCATATAAAATAAAGATAGTAGGCTCAAAAATTCCAAAAGAAAAGAAGGCAAATAGTAATCATATTGTTCACACAATTGAATTTTTTAATTTGATTTTTATGTTTTTTTTTTTCCTTAACACATATTTTTTGTAAGGCCTGATGTGAGTTTTTTTTTTTTTGTTATATTGATAAATTAACTTTTTCAAGCTTATTTAGTTTATATTCTGTAAAAAATTTATTAAAATTTAGTGTTATTATTGATTTTTTTATACGTTTTATCAGCGGTGTTTGGAACAAACACAAGCACTTTATTTTTAAAGACCACACCATCATCATCACCTCCATTAGGCTTATTGGAAATACCACATTAGGTGGTACAAGTGGTCTTGTAAATGAAAAATTACCAAAACGTTTTTTTTTTACAATATTAACGGTTTTATGCTAATTTTGTTTTTGGAGTTTAAGACTTATTTTGCTTTATTTTTCGGCAATATATTTAAGTATGTGCCAGTTTATTTTATTAATAGTCTTCAAAGGCAATGCCGTTTTGTGTGACCAGCCGTAGTTGGCTGAACGGCTGTTTTCGACCTGTTAATAAACAGTTTTTAATTAGTTTTTACCAGCGCACAGTGGCGCCATTTGAGTTTTTTCGTTGCAAAAATCATATCTTTTGAACCGAATAAGGTAATTGAACAGTTTAAACAGCATATGATAGATAACTGTTCAGCCTATGAAATGTGCATTTGAAAAGGGTGCTACGCTGTGTAGGGGCCTACTTATGGGTTATCAAAGTTAAAATTAGTAGAAAAATCAATTTTATGGTACCTAAAAAAAAATTATTTTTACATTTTTAGATTGTTTTTATTTTTTTTTTCTTTAGGGTTCTAAATTATTACCCAACAAATTAAAAAAAAAAATTTTTTTTTTTTAAATTTATTTTTTCAATTTTCTGTATTTTCGGTATATGGGTAATTCCATGTCAAAACGACCAAGAGTGGGACACGACCCCTTCCGATTTTAATGAAATTTGGTGAGAATGTTCCTTTTATCTTATAAGGAACATATATGAACGAAAAAAAATTTTAAAATTTTTTTTTCAAAAGTTATGTCATACTCAAAATGTCATAATTTCGCCGAATTAGCCGAATGTGTTGAGCTTATTTCTTCAATAACTCGAATAACTCGAATACTCGATAACTCGAATGCCGCGCACCTGGCATTTCACCCTAATTGGGGACGCTGAATTCAGTGGTGCTAACCGTTTTTTTAAATTAGCTCTTGTTTTCAAGATATACCGTTATTTCGAAAATGTAAGGCGCTGCACAGCATATATTCGCGTAACTCAAAAATGGTTTAGTTTATTGAAATAACTAAACAAACCGAAATTCGGCAATAAATAATAAAGTGGGGTTGGTCATACATTTGACCCATCTAGGAGCATCCTACGCGCTGTAGGGGCCAAATTAAAGAATTTTATTAAACCGCAATATTAGTATGGCAACCATGTCTTTTTAACCTTTTTTACCTCTAGAAGCCAAACGGGCACGTACGGGCAGATAAAATTTTTGAATTATGTAAAGAAATAATCAAAGAACAGATTTTGCAAATATGGCAAATATAGAAAAATATAGATTTTTGTTATTTTCCGTCAAAGTTGAAAAATAGTGAAAAAACGGATAGTTTTTAAATAGTGATTTACCAGGAGAAACACAAAGCAAACAGTTCATTTTTTTTTTATCATTACACATTTAATAAATGCATCAATCAATACAAACAAAAAATAAGGCGATTCGTTACCTATTTTTCGTGATATTACACCTGAAATCGCAACAAATTTACTAAAAATTGTGTGTTTTTTTGAAAACCGAAAGTCGGTCAACTTTGAACGGCTATATCTTCTAAACTAAAAATGTGATATTATTAAGAGTGGCAGATTTGAAATCGTTGAAAAGTTTCCTATAACATGAGTTTATTCAAAACTTCGTCGGTGCTCATGAAAATTTTGATTTTTGCAACCTCGTTTGCTCTACGGGCGCTACTGTGCAGCGGTGGGTCGTTATGCTAAAAAATAGTTTTTTTTTTTAATGAATACTCCCTCTAAATTTGCTCTATAATTATTCGCTATTTTTATTTATTTATTTTTTTTTTTTTGTTTTTTGTGAATGGTTGGTTTTCAGTTTTGTGTGTTCTAGATTTTCTTATGCTGTCATATTTTGTCAATTTTTAAAAAAATAAGAGGAGATAAGATGAGAAGAATTGCTACAAAATGTTCTTGAAAAAAAATAACTTAAATTTTTTTGGGAGTGAACTTTATAAGGAATCTGTAATTTATCTATTTATAGTCGCTGTTATTTATTGAAAGCATTTATAACAGATGTTGACATTAGTCAATAGTTACCCAGCAAAAACTTGGTAATGACTTGCAATGAGTGAAGAATTTACTTTTCAATGACTACTTCATACCATCTGCATTACATAAATAGAAGTAGATGAGTAATGACTGAAATATAATCTGTTACATAAGTACTTCTTTCTGAGTTGTCTTTTCTTTCTTTCTTATAAATGAAGAACAATTAGTAATAGATTTGAATTTGAAAAATCTAACACTTAACTAATTTAATAATAAATATTCTAATGGCAGTGCAAAAAACTGAAATGACAACAATGAAATAGAGTATTTTGTTTTTATTTTGGTTTTTTTTTTTTGTTTCCCCCATTACATCTACAATTAGAGTTGACATAAAATCAAATAATTGTAGTCGGGCTTGTAAGTTAAGATAAGCTCACTGTTTGTTGTTGGTGTTTTGTTTTAGCTTGGATATTATTACAGGTAAGACTTTTGAGTGTTTATAATTCCTATTCGCTTAACAGTTTTATTTGAATAATATCCTAAGCTTTTTTAAAATTTTTGGATGAAGTTTCCTAAGCAACCAGTGAAATGCGCATAGGAATAATAAATTTAATGTTATCAATAGGGTGAATTGGGAATTTTGCACATTAAAACTAAAGCTACGTTCACAATCAAAAAAAAAAAAAACATTTTCAATCCGTGTTCATAATATAGCAACAATTTCTTTTGTAACTACACACATTTTGTTAAAATTTTCATTCAAAACTTAATAAAATAATTTTAAACGGCAGAAACAATTTCATACAAATTGTTGCTGAAGTTCTAGCTGAATCAACTTTAGTTACATTTCTAAAAAAATTTTAGTTACATTATTGTTGGGAAGAAAAAATATATAAGAAAAAAACGAGATGGTTTTTTTGATTGTGAACGTAGCTTAAATCTTTTAAATGTAATTTTAATATGTTTTTAAAATTTAAAATTTGAATAAGCATTACACTACCCTATCAACCAATCGCTATTAAAACGATTTCGTCTAGGTGATATAAATTATAATATATGATATCGATCTTGTATCATAAACGATCGTATTTAAATTGTACCTTTCCTTAAAATATCATTTTTCCATGACAATATCATCTTTTTATACCCTTCACCGAAGGTAAGAGGGTATATATAACTTTGTCATTCCGTTTGTATGTTCCACAATATTGATCCTACACCCTATAAAGTATATATATTCTGGGTCCTTATGAAAAGCGAAGTTCAAATCCGGTTGTCCGTCTGTCCGTGTGTATGTTGAAATGGGTTTTCCGAAAACCCCAGAAATGATGTGGACTTGGTTGATGTATATTTATGTCACATATACTCCGTTTAAGTTTGCTATTGAAATTCAGCCAGATCGGTCCAAAAATGACGGAGATATGAGGAAAAAATCACGACTACCTCTAAATTTTTCCAAAAATACCTTGTTGTTGTATTTTTTTATTTCCGTATATCTTGAGAACGGCAAAATCCAAAGTTTCCAAATTAGGTACACACATTTAGATTGCCAATACACACCATCCTACAAAATGTGGGCGGGATTGGAGAAGTGGGCGTGGTACCTCCCGTACAAAAAAAAAAAATTGTATACAAATTTTAGGGCTGCCATATGTCCTATGGATATGACTTATATATCAAAATATCAAAATATATTTTTAGTAGAACATATTTTATAAAAAACTCGGGAAAATCGGTTCAGATACAAAAAAGTAATGACCAAAATTAAATAATTTTTTTTTAAATACCCACTTTCGGGAACCATAGATCTCCCCGAGTCCAAGCTTTATAACTGGTAAATGGTAAATTTCTTCTTAAACACGTCGGTATATAAATCTGTCAAATCGGTTAAAAAATGGCAGAGTTACAACCGAAATACTGAATCCCCATAAATTACTCTTTTTATAATTAACTTTGTTAAAATATATATTTACAAGTTTATATAAATGTTTATATATAAATATAGCTTAAGTAAATGGTTAAATTCTTCCTTAACACGTCGGTATATAAAAATATCAAAACGGTTAGATAATGGGTAATTTATGAGCAAAATACTCCAAAAATGGGCTAAAAAACATCAAAATTTTTATAAAAACCTAAATTTTAGGGCTGCTATACGTCCTATTTTTTTTTTTTTTTTTTTTTTTTTTTTTATTTTTATTATTGAATCTTTCTTATCGAAATTTACAATATGTATTCAAATCTTAATTCTACTTGTTGTTTATTAGTTGTTACCTGTGTAACCACTAACTGCTGTATTCAAATTTTTAAGACTGTCTTCTAGTAAGGCTCAAAGTATCGGTTCTTTTTAGCCTCTGGTGACCTTCGAACTGAAGCAAACCCCGAGCGAGGTAGTTAGGGTGAACCATTAGTTTATCGATGTAGCTTATTGAATATTTTTTAATTTCCTCCTGGATAGTGGGGACGTTGAGATCTCTGTGGATAATATCATTACGTATATACCATGGGGCGCAGACAATTTGTCGTAATATTCTAGACTGTCTTCTTTGAAGCTTTTGGATGTTAGATGCGCATGCAGTACCCCATAATTGGATGCCATATGTCCATATTGGTTTTATGATGGACTTGTATAGAAGAACTTTGTTGTCTAAAGACAAGTTTGAGTTTCTACCGAGAAGCCAATGTAGTTGAGCTGCTTTAAGTTTCATAGCCGTTATTTTCGCTTCGATATGACGAGACCAGGTCAAACGTCTATCTATATGAACTCCCAAGTACTTTACATGGTTTTCTACCGGAACAGTGATGTTATTTATTTTTACTGCTGGGCACGTTTGTCTTCTGAGCGTGAAAGTTAAGTGAGCACATTTAGCCGGGTTAACCTTTATTCTCCATTTTTCTAGCCATGCCTCTAGTTCATTGATGTGGGACTGCAGATTTTGCGATGCGACTTTTGGGTCATGGTTAACGCTAATAAATGCTGTGTCGTCTGCAAATGTAGAGGTATGCGTGCTCAGGTTTGTTGGCATATCCGCTGTGTATATTATATATAGAAGCGGTCCTAATATGCTGCCTTGGGGAACACCAGCAGTAATTTTCTTGAGGGGGGAGTATTTATCTTGCGACCTTACTATGAATGTTCTGCCTGTTAGATAGCTCTCCAGAAGCTTGTGAGTGTTTTGAGGAAGCATTCGTGTTATTTTGATGAGTAGCCCATCATGCCAAACTTTGTCAAATGCTTGGGAAATGTCTATAAACAGGGCTGAGCAGTATTGCTTTTTCTCAAACGCCGATCTAATAAGGGTGACAATTCTATGCACTTGCTCTATTGTACCATGTTTCGCTCTGAATCCGAACTGGTGATCCGGGATGATGTCGTGTTCATTTAGATGAGGAGTTATACTTAAAATGAATATTTTTTCGAAAAGCTTTGATAGGATTGATAATAAGCTTATCGGTCTGTACGACGCAACCTGGCTAGCATCTTTTCCTGGCTTGGGAATCATAACAATTATAGACTTCTTCCATGAGGATGGGAAGTATCCGACTCTTAATATAGCGTTAAAAATGAACAGCAAGATTCTGGAAGCAGACGAAGGTAAGTTTCTTATCATTGACCCTGTGATACAGTCAAGTCCGGGAGATTTTCTAATATTCACTTTTTCTATTGCAGATTTTACTTGAGTAATGTTAAATTTTAATGGATGGTTTACCTTATCAGGAATGGTTGGACGACAGGAACAAGTATGTGTATCATGTGGCGTGAAAACTTTCTCAAGATGGCCCGCGAAAGCGTTTAATTTTTCATCTGTGTTTTTCGCCCAAGTGTGGTTTTCCAGTCTTAATGGAGATTCTTGGGTTATAGGGCATTTCATATGCCGTACAGCCTTCCATAAGCTATAATTGGAGTTTTTTGTGGCATCTAGGCTGTTTAGATAGCCTTCTATTGCAGACTCGTGGTTCTGTCTCAATTTGTTGCGAAGAGTTGTCAGGCATAATTGTAGTTGGGCCTTAGTGGTTGGGGAACGACTGTTTTGCCATTGTCTTCTTAACTTCCTTTTTTCTCTGATAAGGGTCTCTATATCCGTCGATGTATTGTAAGGAGCACGTTTAATTGTCCGCTTGATTGGGGTTGCATTTCTTGCTGCAGCATCCAAGACTTCTGTAAATCGGTCGACAGCTATTTGGATGTCAGATGAATTTTTTAGGGGAATGCACTGTGATAGGTGAGAGCTCACATACATTTTATACTTTAACCAATTTGTGTTTCTGTTTGGATAGGAAAACCAGTTTGCAGCTGCGGCGTCAGAGTTACATTTTAAAATGAGGATTGAAGGTGAATGATCAGACGAAAGATCATAGGAGGAACTAACTAGTACCTGATCGCGCTTGATGTTTTTGATTACAGCAAAGTCAATAAGGTCTGGTAGCTTGTTGAAGTCGGTTGGCCAATAGGTAGGCTCACCACTCGATACCACATCAAAGTTATTTGCAGTTACGGTATTATATAGCTGATTACCTCTAGGACTAATAAGTCTGGAGCCCCAATATGTATGTTTAGCGTTGTAGTCGCCAGCAGCAATGAATTTCTGGCCCAATGTGGAGAAGAAGTTGAGAAATTTATCGTGTAGAATTTTGTGCCTCGGGGGACAATAAACGGATGTTAACGTTAGTTTGAAATCAGTCAGATTTATAGATGTGGCCTGGATACAATCTTCTTCGAACTCTGGCAATGGTAAGTGTCTGATGTGTTTGTGCACAATTATGGCTGTGCCACCACAAGCTCGTCCGCTGGGATGTTTTGTGTCATACGTAAGGTAACCATTTACCCTAAAGCAGTTTTTATGAGTAAAGTGTGTTTCAGAGACAAGAAGTACGTCGATTTCATGCCTATGAAGAAAGTTTGCAACTTCGTGTTTATGTTGGGATAACCCGTTTGCATTCCAGAAACATATTTTTAACTGGTTCATTTTTTGTTGAGTAGAACTTGCAGGAGCATGTTCTGGTTTCGCATCATTTCCTGAAACATGCTCTGCATAGTGGCCATGAAGTTATTCATAGTTTGAATTAAATTTTCAATTGAGGTAGGCATTTGTAGACCTTCCCTAGGAACATTAGCGTATGGAGGTTGCTTTGCGTTGGAAGTACTCGGGGGATTTTTCGCATTAGGGTTTCCTTTTAGGACTTGGGCATATGATTGGTTTTGTTTGTTTGTTTGTGTAGTACTAGCAATAGAGCCAGCGGCTTGGCTGGGCGCATGTGATGGACCATATTGGGAGTGAGTATATTTTTGAACTAAAGCTGGTTTTTTTAAATGCAAGAAGACTTTACAACCCCTATAGTTTGCCGTGTGATTTTCGCCACAGTTGCTGCATTTCTTGACATTTGGGTCAACTTTAGAACGATTACATTCGGCGGTTTTATGAGCGTCGCCACAAACCACACATACGTGAGGCAATTTACAATATGATTTTGTATGCCCATATTCCTGACAGTTTGTGCATTGGGAGGGACCCTTTCGTTTTATTGGCTCCTCAACAGTTATTCTTCTGTTGAGTAGGTATCGCAAGTTGTATATGGGATGAACTGAATTTTTGGTTTTGAGAACCGATGAATCAAACGATATCTCAATGCGGTGCAGTGGTTGGGGAACTTTGTTCCTGTTCAAAATGTTATGAACCGATTTTACCTCGTACCCCTCTTGCTCTACTGCAGATTTTATTTCATCTGTAGGAACGGAACTATCTATGCCTTTTATGACAATAATCAATCCCTTAGCACTTTTTAATTGGTATGTATAGTAGCTTTTATTTTCTGCGTCCAGGTGTCTTGATATAATACGAAAGTTCGTTTCTGTACTGGCTTGAATTTTGGTCTCTTGAATTTGTCCGCGTCGTATAGAAACGACGTAGAAATTGTTCTTACCTACAAGTTGAGTCAACATGTTGACTATGCTATTTGATGTTTGCTCCCGCAGATAGATAGGTGGCGGTTTAACTTCTTTAGTGGCTGTCCCATTAGCTAATTCTGCTTCTTCATCGTCAGGTATGGATAGTACAGAGAATCTGTTACCATTTGTTGGCAAAGAGACTACGTTAGAGCCTTTGTATTGTTTGGCCACGCGTTCCTGTTGGGTGGACCTAGGGCTAGCCTTTCTCTTAGTTATTGTTATATATCTGTCCATGCCTGTTTGCACTTTAGTACTTTTTGGTACAGCTCCTGTATTTGTTAATGCAAATCGTGATGTTCCAGGTTTTTCGTTATTATTCCTCTGTTCAGACGGCTTCACACTTTGAACCACATTTACGGTCGGATCAACACACTTGCTCAGGTTGGGCACACTTGAACTTAAATTTCTGTATGGAAAACCAGTTGCGCTGGCAATTTTTGCACTTAAAAGATGTTTGTTTAATTCAGGGTATCGAATGTTTTCATTGCTCACGCTCGGGGAGCTTACCACAATATACGCATTTCTGCTATTTGTGCTGGGCCTACTCTCCTTATTGGGAGTATTTGTGAGGCTCATTCACAAATCTCTTCGGGCACACTAGTTATTGTTCTTTTTTTTTCACTTCTTTCAGAGTTTTTTTTTCAATAATTTTTGTCTACTTGGCACTTGAACGAAGAAAACGCAACGTATATATACGTCCTATGGATATGACTTATATACCAAAATGTCGGAAATTTGTATGAGTTATAACCGAAATACTGGGGTCTAATCACCGCACACGATATCGAGCAAAATTCATCGAAATTATTTATTTTGGTATCTTGAAACTCGATATCGAATGAAATGTATTGAATTCGAAATAATAGCATTCGACATCGAGTAACTCGACATTACATTTATCGAGTTTTCATTCGATACGCCAGTGTCTATCGTTTGCAAAAAAATTCAATAGTTTATTCGATACGATAGTATCGAATGCAGTGATTAGACCCCTGAATTCCCAAAAATTACTCTTTTTATACCCTTCACCGAAGGTAAAAAGGTATATACAATATTGATCCTACACCCTATAAAGTATATATATTCTGGGCCCTTATGAAAAGCGAAGCTCAAAACCTGTTGTCTCTTATTTAAAAAAAAATATTTACCAGTTTTATTTAGCACTCTTACTTGTTTGCATTCATATCGTTCTCTGCTTTATTGGGTATAAATATGTCCTTAATTCAGGGTTTGTTAAATGTTGCTTAAGAATGTAAATTATATTAATTATCGACAAAAGTTGTTAGCAATTATAATTTCGATTTAGTAGACGAAATTATATACCTTTGGTCTGCCGTGAATTAAACAACAACGTCTGAACAACTCAAAAAAAAATTACGAAAACTTGTTAATCGCCTATAAACATATCTAAAGTAAAGTGTTACCATAACATAAAAGCGTAAAAGTGGCAAATCGTTCTACAGCTAAAAAAATTTATTTTATTACATATATTTTGTATACCCTTCACCACAGGTGGTGAAATCGGTCGACAAATGGCTGAGATATGAGTACGAAACCACGACTGCCTCAAATTTTATTTAATTTTTTTTATGTTCTAAAAAAAGATTTTAAGATTATAAAGCGAATTTCAAACATCAACTTTGGCAAAAGAGGAAACGGGCTTAGATACATATATACATTTTTTGTTTTTTATATTCTTCGGCATGACGAAATGAAAAGTTGGCGTGGTTCAATTAATATTTATTTAAACCTATCTAAAGAACGTTATTTATGTATATAACTTTTTGTTCTTATCTCATCATGGTGAAGGGTATATAAGATTCGGCATAGCAGAATATAGCAATCTTACTTGTTTTAAATTAGTATTTTTATTAAATAAATTATGAAACCTAGTGAACATTTTTAATTTAAAGTTAAAGTGCTGATTAACATTTACAATTTTTATTTCTTCTATCTTACACGTTCACAGAAAAATCTTAAAATTGATTTTAATCTCCAAATTCGTAAAATCAAGCAAACAATTTGTTGATTTTGCACCTATCACCAAAATGAAAAATGGGTGGCAAAATGGCACGAACAATAGCACAAGATGGCAAAAATAAACATGTTGTTATTTAAGAAAAACATTAGTCTTCTGTTATCGCATATAACAGTTCAATAAACGGAAAACACTCTTTCAACATCGCAAGATATAACTGGAGCATATTTGAACGTTAATAGTTTAGAGGAAGAAAGGTTGACAAAAAATTCATCCGTCTTACTTTCATTAAATTATCATTAGTCCACTTGCAAACACCGCTAAGCTAAAAAAACTAAATTCTGAGAAAATTTATTACAACAGTTTTTTAAAATTGAAATGTCAAGCCATATAAAGAGTTTTGAATAGCTAACCAGAGATTGATAATTGCTTAGGGATGCATTTTAAAAATCAAATAAAATAAACTTTTCAACGAAATCTTGTTTACCGACATCTTTCAATTTAATTTAATTTAATTTTCTGAGACCAGAAATTACGATTCAGAAAAAGCCACATTCCAAAAAGCATATTAATATACCTAAAAGAAAACGAATCATGGTATTTATTTCAGTAGTTTTTTTAAAATATACTTTGTATAATTGAGTTCAATATATTGAAAAAATGTTCAGTAGTTTTTTTTATCAAATAAAAAAAATTGTTTGAAAAGTATTTCAATTTAATTAATATGATAAATAAATCAATTATTTTTTTAGTTTTTAATTAAAATATTTTTTTTTTTTAATTGTCGGGCATTTCTACAATTGAAATATACAAGGACTGAAATTCACTCACTAATGCCCGTTTTCTCTTTAGTCGGTTGTTGTTTTTCCCAGCAAATAACTACAGATTAAAGAAATTTGCTTTTCTCAACACCTCATTTGCCTCTATTCCGTCGCAAAACCAACCCGCCTTCATCTGTCAACTATATATTTGCCATTCAGATAAATTCAATCAACTGGGCTCCCAACTTGCGTACCATTTTAAAAGTCTTTGGGAAAAGGTTTCCTGATGATCTGGCCTAAGACACCAGTTAAGTGCGCATCCGAACTAGCTTATCCCCCAATAATAAATATCAGTAATTTTAAAATTGAATATTGCAAATCTAGCACACATAATTAGTGAATGAATTTCTGTTTTCCCGAGAATAAATAACTTTGATTTAAAGGGTATTGCCAACTGAATATAATGTTTTTCTCGGTATAATGACAGTTAATTTGTTTTAAATTTTCTGCGGTATTGATAAAAAAGTTTGTAGGTATAGTTATTGAATTTTTAGTTAACAACCAAGTTTTTTGAGTCAATAAAAAAAGTTGTTGCCCAAAATAATTTTTTCAACAAAATGTTTACGTGATTGGTTAAAATAAATTGTTGGAAATGTTGAATAAATCAAACAAAATGTTTATAGAATCTTTATTTATTTATAAATGATGATGTGCTTAGTTCCCAATTTTTTTTCTTTTTTAAATAAATACACTAAAATTTATTATGGGGGTATAAGCTAGTTCCTGTGTGCATTTATCTGGTTGCTTAGGCCAGATCATCAGGAAACCTTTTTTTTTAAAGACATTGGAAAAACTAAATATATTACACTGGTTTACAGCCAAAAAATACCAAGAACGCCACATGCCTAGATAAGTTAATTGAGACCTCCTAAACACGAAAAACGCTGTAATTTTTTTTCCTAAGTACCGTTTTTTAGATAACGGTACTTTTGTGTTTTTCAGTGTATAGTCCCTTATAACTTATATCAAATTCCGATTTTTGTTAAATACTGATGGACGCCGAATATAGTGTGAGCGCACAGAAGATGAAAATATTGTCGTTCCACAAAATCCTTAATAAAAACTTTGTTTTTCGTCCGATTTTTTTCAAATTACGCTTAATTAAATATACTATTTGGTTAAAAAATAAAACATTCCAGATATTTAATATAACGTAGAAAAAAAACGAAATAAAATGAAAAATTTTGACAAAAACGTAAAAAATAGTTAAATTTTGAGGTGCCATTACACAGCCATTTCTTATCAAATAGAAATTTTTAGCATATCGGAAAAGGCATTCAATTACCTATCCAACGATATGCCATCTATTTTGATCGGACTTTTTGGTTGGGCTCCACAAGGGGTTGAGTGGGACCATACACCGAAAAACACAAAAGTACCGTTATTTAAAAAACGGTACTTAGAAAAAAATAAGAGCGTTTTTCGTGTTCAGGAGGTCCCAATTAACTTATCTAGGCATGTGGCGTTCTTAGTATTTTTCCAAATAAAAAATTTGTAAAGCAGTGTTATACAAACAAAACTGTAAGGCGAATGAGAATTTACAAATGGAAAAGAGTTGTAAAAATACTGCATTTACTTTGATTCAAATATTTTTTTTATTGCATACATACATAAGTATATATAAATATTTAATTATTTCATTATTAAATATGTTTTATTGAGTGCTATTTTGCAAAGTGTAAATTTGATAAATTTTTTCACTGAATCAAACAAAAAGTTTGTTGACCTAAAATTTTATTTTTAACAAACCGTGTTTTTAAAAATTTTCTTGAGATATTTTTATCTGTGTAACAAGCAGTTTGTCCATACATTAAGAGAAATTTATATGAATGTATGAATTAACTAGGAAATTGCAAAACAATAACGGAGTTCAGTGTTTGATGCGAATGGCCTTGCGAAAGTGCAAATGCAAAATATTGTATCTTTTGTTTGCAATCCAACAACAAAATATACAGAATTGGAATTGTCACATCATTGCTTTTGCGCAACACTAAAACTGTTTAGCTTTTTTTTCTACATGTATTGCAAGGCCTATCCAATAGATCTGCTTACTTTTACACCAATGCAAAAAACAACAGGCATTTTGTTTGTGTAAAATTCCCCGCCGTTGTCAAAATTTTACTACTACATAGGGAAAACAAAAGGAAAAATGTGATTTGTGTGCATGTTTGTGTAGCAAAAAATCGAAAACGTAAACAAAAATTTACATGTATTAGGAAAATGTAAACAACTTTTGACATCGTTGAGGAATAAAGCAAATAAACATCTGGCTTCTTGCGCAGCCCTATTGGATAGACCTCGATGTATTGCGTTTATATAACTGATACTCGAACAGCTGACATTTGTAAACATAAATTTACAGCCAATCCCACGATGTCACACGTTAACGTTCGCATAGAAAATTACATTTAAAACAAAAACAAATTTTAGAAATTGTTTTTGTTTTAAATGTAATTTTCTATGCGAACGTTAACATGTGACATCGTGGGACTGGCTGTTAGAATCGTGAAACAAAATTTGAGATATGGAGCCGACAACTCTAAATAAAAAAAGAAAAGCCCAACAAAAAGTGGACGGCAGATGAAATAAAAACTGTTTTGTATTATTTGGATCAGTCAGAAAACATAGAGGTTAGTATTTAAGAGAAGTCCGTAATTTTTCAAAAGCAATTTCTTTATTATTATTAAGACACCAACAGCTCAAATGTTTTATAAAAAATTTGTTGAAAAAATCGGTATCGATGCAACCTGGGATATTATAAGGTGGAAGGTACGATACCTTAAGGCATCTTATAAAAACACCAACGATTGGCGTAGTTCTACTAATGCTGCGATAATATTTTCTTTTGCACTGCTTCGTGGCATTTTAAAACAATTTCACAAAATAATCAAACACCTTTTTGTAAATTTTCACGACCAATAATTCCGTAATACAGCTGTTATCTAATTCGCATCTAGCATTGCAAAGTTGCTTAAAATACCGTTCACTGTCAATGATAAAATTATTGCACTACCAAACTGTTGCAACCTAAAACGCACCAAACATTGAATACCGCTAATAATTAAAAAAAAAAGTGCAAAACAGGCTAAGAATATACAAAAGGTAAACACCAGCTCTTAGCATTTTTTGGAAATCTTTTGTACTAACATAAAATAAAAAGTGTTAGATCTTGTACAAAAAGAGATAAACTGGCAAGCCTAGTGCAGTACCAGTTGAGTCACACACACGCCCATGGGTATTAGTAAATGATGTGCAAAATATCTTTGGTAACGCTGGGGATAAATCCATGGGACAGAAGCCTGGGTCTTAACGATAGCAGACAAAACAGCATTGAGAGTCTTCGAGTGAAAACTTCTTCGCAAAATAGTTATAGAGAAATTAAGTGAACAACGGCAAATATAGACATACCCAGTAAAAACTTTTTGATTTTTAGTAATAGGTGGTAGTTATTTCATAGATTACCTGGTAAGTAGTTGTCATTACAATTGTCATTATTCTGAAAGCTTCAATAAGTACTTACTAGTAATGACCTCAGCAACTACTTATTACTTCTGTTATTTTCACTACTGAATATTTGCTTACTGGTAACGTACTCAATAACTACTTATTAGGTCTATTAACTAGTGATTTTTTGGCTTCTGGTAAGTTTATTGTAAGTACTTACAATTTAAGTTACTAGTAGTTAAATAATAACTAGGTATGTTTTGACTTCTAGTAAGTGTATTTTGTAAGTACTGAATTCAGCCGAAAAATAAGTAGTATTTATTTTCTCCAACATTATTTGCTAACTTACCAGGTAAGTAAAGTTTTTGCTGGGTAGTTAAGCAGGTCAAAATAACCAGATTACGATAGCTAGGCCATGTCAGCAAAATGGTTAAAGATGAACCTGCTCGAAGAGTTTTCAAAAGAAGCCAAAAAGTAGGGCGGCCTAAAATCCGTATTAGTACAACCCACTGAGGAAGTATAAAGCAAATGATCGAACCGGTTGGAGAAATATGAACGTTGTCATCGTTTAGCAAGTTACCTTATCCCCCGGGTTATCAGTAAACAGCTAATAAAGTAATGGAAAAAAGGGTGGTCCAAAACGCACGATGTTATTTGTAAATAAAATTAAGAGTTTATTAATTATCTTCATATGTTTTCTTATAATAGAAGGATCTTTGACAATAACGTGTGTAACACAATATCGGCCAAATGCTTGCCACGGCTTCGGTGCCATACCCCTATCCGATGGTCAATATTTTCAATGATTCTGAGACAAAATTGAAGTTGAATGTCGTTAATGTGCCATCGTTTAGCTCTGAAATTGTTCTTGCTTATTCACGCACACTTTTTCCCAAAAATATCCCCAAAGAAAGAAGTAAAATCGCATCATCGTGGCGTACAATAAACATCACCACGACGTCAGATAACGCGGCCATTGAATTTCTCGCGAAAAAGAGCCATTGTTTCGTTCGCTGTGTGGCAAGTAGCACCATCCTGTTGGAAACATATATCGACAATGTCCAGATCCTCAATTTCTGGCCGCAAGGAGTGCGACATCATCTCACAATAGCGGACACAATTCACGGCAACTAATTGGCTGACCTCATTTTCAAAGAAGTACAGCCCGATGACGCCGCCAGCCCATAACACGCATGAAACAGTCACTCTTTTTGGATGCATCGGCCTTTCAACAATCACAAGTGGATTCGCTTGTGCCCAAATTCGGCAATTCTGCGTGTAAACAACGCCACAAATGCATTTTGTTTTGACCGTCCATTTTCGTAAAAAGCTACACAAATCTTAATGCGCTGATCAATTGTGTGTGGGTGTGACTCACAATTAACATCGTGCGTTATAGCTGAACCAACTGAATTTTCCCCATCATGCAGGGGTTTTTTATTACTTGGCAATACTGCTATCGATTTATATTTGTAAAAATAGCAAAAAATATTTTATTCCAAGCTTTGGAATTACCTTTCATACTCGTACAAGCAAAATTTTTTTTTTTTTTTTGGTTATTATACATGCATACATATTTTGAAATCAACCTGGAGCGTGTTACGAAATATATTGTTACATCTTCAACATTTAAAAGTCTCATTAAAATTAACAATTAATCTATTAAAAAACTTTTTACACTGTTTTTTAGAAAAGCGTAAATAATTTGCTTTAAATTTTTTCTTTTTGTTAAAAACAATTTTTAGTTTGCTGGCAAATTTGTTTATTAATTTTGTGTAATTTTTTTTTCTTTTTTGGTATTTTAGGCATAATAAATTGTTAATTTGAGTCATAAACATGAGGGGCTGGGAATATTTTTGTTAAGCATAAAAATTTGCGAAATTTCAACAACTTGTCTTAGTTTTCAAATTTGTATTACACTTATTCATTTCTCTAGATTATGATGAGATTTATTAGATGAAATGTTATTTTGGTGGGCCTATTAGTAAAATTAATTAATGTTTAATAGTATGTAGCAACGTGTTAACTTTTAATTAGTTGGATATTTCTCGGTAGTCATAATTCACATGTTTTAGGTAGTAAAAAAGTTGATGTAAATGTAAAGGGCATTAACTCCGAGATGTTCAAAGATGAAGTCAAAGTCATGGGAGCATGAAAAATTCAAGTGTGAATTTTTAAATATTTATAAAAAAGCGAAAATCACTTTAGGGTTATTTTTGACTTAAAAAATCTGTACCATATGTAATTTTTTCTATTAAATCTCTTTTTTAATATATATTGCAATTTTGCAATTTAATTTCATAAAAATCACTCACAATTAAAGTTAAAACAAATTACATCCATCACTCCAATTAAAACAGAACTGTATTAACTTCAATTAACTATTACTAACAAGTTCTTAAACTAGTCCAACTTTAAAAAATTCCCTGAATATTTTTACACGTTCAATCCATCGTTCGTTGATTAAATCACATTATTCTGCCCACAAATAACACGACTGCGGTCCATACATAATCAATTAATGAATAATTCAATTAATGCCAATTATCAACAATTTTTGCACCCAATAACTAAAATGAAACTTTTTCTTTGCTCCTTCGTATTGAACCTGTTATCAATCAATGGTTTTCCAAATAAAAAATTGTTTACGGTTCTCATACAGGCTGGTGCCGTATGATTTTGTTCACAGTCACACAACCTTTCACTTGCATATTTTCTGCCAGCGCAGGCAGGTTCCATGTCACCGCCTGAAACGAACGTATTGTATGGAAAAAATGCAAAACTTTTTAATGGAAACTTAATGATATCATTAAATGTGTGTTAAAAAATTAGTTAAATAAGCGTCAACAATACGACAAATATAAATCATTTGTAACAGAGTGTTGGGAAAAATAAAAAAAGGAGACAACCGTAGATGAAAAGAAAGACTGTCTAGGCCAACAATTGATAGACATACGAGTACGAGTACGAGTACAAATGGCGAGACAGACAGATATACAAACAACTAGATGGATGGACAGGCGAAGACATACAGGTACTGAAAAATAAAATAAAACTTGATGTGCTGCAACAAAACAAGTGAAGTTAAAATGTGAGTAACAAGTGAAGTGGAAGTATACTGAGAAAACAAGTAGTCTTAACTGGGTACACAGTGAGAAACTTTATTTCGATATATAGTGTCCACTTGTTCTTAGGAGCTTAGGACCTCAACAAATGTCTTCCGTCTGGTTTTGTCTGTAGCAAAGCTTTTTATATCATTCCAGAATACACCAGCATCCGCTGCTTTCAAATCCAATAATCTGCGCCAGGTTTATGATGGGCGTCCCGCTCTTCGGCTTCCTTGAGGCGTCCTTGCTTATCACCTGGAGATTTTCGTAAGGTGTGTCCCAGCCAAGACCATTTGTGCCGCTTTATTTCCGCATGAATCAGTATCTGACGACTTCTTACCCACAAATAATTATTTGTGATAGTATTAAGCCAGAACACGCGGAGAATTCTACGAAGGCAACAATTCACAATAGCGTGCATTATTTATAATTCTCGATTGGATGGATTCCCAATATCACAAGCGTAGAGAAGCACAGGCTTTACGTTGGCATTGCAGATTTTTATTGTAATGCCTCTGGATATAGAGGTAGATTGCCAACGTGCTTTATGTCTTCACTAGAACCACCACTGCAATAAATAATGTTCCCGGGGTAATTGAGGAACGATATTGATCCTATTTCTGTGCCATGCAAAGTAAAAGGGCTGTTCATTGTCGTTTTGCTGCACATCGTTTTTTTTTTGGTTGACATTGATCTTTAGCCCGTACTTCTTTGCGACATTGCCCAGCTCCTGTAATTTAGATGCGTGTGGAAACTTCTATGTGCGAAAAGACAAATATCGTCAGCATTATCTAAAGCTACGGTCACACTCATTAAAAATTTTACCAAATAAACGTTAATTTAATTTTGGTTAATAGTAAGTGAGATTTAAAATGGTCTTAATATTACAAAATAAACTTGTTATTAATAACAGATATGTTTAAGATGAGTTATTATAATCATAATTAATATTGGAATTAAATTAAATGATTATTTAGTTTGCTTGTTGGTCCCGTTGTTTTTTCGTTAAATATTTGACAAGTGTGACAGTAGCTTACGTAGTCTAATGTTCCGTGAAACCTCATGTTATGCCAGTGTATATTGGAGTTGTGGTATTTACTATTTACTATTTAACGATATAATCTTTATCAAAAGGGTTATAGAGAATCTAAAAAAAGAAAAATAATGATTTTTTTGTCAAATTGTTTCCAGTTACTAGACAAAATAGCAAACATTTGCTTACACTTGGAGGCGACATGAAGGTATTGTCATGACTTCATTATACTTGACTAGAAATTGCAACACCTAACTTCTGGAGGATTAGTCCATTATTTACCATAGGTCCCATAAAAAGACCTCTCCCGAGAATATTTAAATAAGTATAAGATCGAAATGGATATCGGTATAAGTTTTCCACATAAGGAACTATTTTCATGAATTTTATCACATTTTCTTAAAGATTTTAATCTTTTCCTTGACCTGACTTGTAAAAGAGCTAAGTGAAATAGTGATGTAGGCCAAAGGAAGCTGAAGTACAACATTTCATCAAATTATATCAAAAATTTCGACATGCATCATGAAAACAGCTCGATTTGTGACTTTTGTTTTAAGGTATTCCGAAATCCAGAACAAGCGCATTATAAACTCCAGTTCATTTAAATAACAACAGCAAAAAATTTATATGTTGCTGCGAATTTTTGATACACCAAACAAAGCAAAAAGATGGAATTATTTTTTTTTAGATATTTTGTTTTAGTGTTATTTATTATCGAGAATTTATTTTTTTTAAATGTTCTTGTATATTATTTATTAAATTTTGAAAACACTGCTGGAAAATTAAAAAAAATAGTTCATTGAATAACAACGGCAAAGAAAAGTTTGGAAAACACAAAAACTATTCACTAAATTAGATTTTATTCATAAAAACTATTTGGTCACACGTGCTCCCTAACGTTTAGTAATGAGTGTTGCCTCCATGGTGCTTAATAACCTCAAATATGCGATTGGGAATGGAATCGTAGAGGGTTTTTAGGTTATCTAAGGAAATCTCGTCCTAAGCGGTCTCGATTGCACTGATCAACGATGGAACATCTTCACATTGTTTACCCCCTTCATACACTTTCCGTGAAAGCCATCTCCAGACGTTTTCCACAATGTTTAAGTCTGGTGATGTGTATCGGAGCGTTATCCTGTTGGAAAATCCAACGCAAAAGTACAAAAATGTTGCTGCACTCCGGAAAAGCTTGTTCCAGAATGTTTTTGTATTGTTCTGCGTTCAGTTTTGTCGATTTAAATTGAAGTTTAATCCTGCCATAGAATGTTATGGCACCCCATACCATAATTCCACCAATGCGACTGTGTCGACGGCTTAATATTACTTCCTCCTTTCTCATGTCATGGTAATAAAAGTTATACCCATCAGGACCAGCCAGGTTAATTTTTTTTTCGTCAGAAAAGACAACCCTTTGCCGCTCGGTATTCCACGTCATGTGAACTTCAGCTAAATCGCATCGTTTTTCTTTTGAATGGGCTTTAATACAGGTTTTTTTTAAGTTTTATTCTCTAGATATGCGAAGCATCCACAATCAAGCGCCGAACAGTCGAAATACTAGCAGAAACTCCGGCTTTCGCCTTAATTTTTGGTATGGAATCACAGGAATTAGATGCAATTCTTAAAATTGCACGCTTGACTGTTGGCGATAAGATACTTGCTGGTCTCCCTCTCATATTTTTCCCATAGGAATTCTAATTTTTGATGTAATTGAAGACAACACGAGCACTTTTTCCGATTTTCTCTCCAATTTTTCTAAAGGATAACTTTTGTTCAATTTTTCAATTTTTCCTCTTTCTTCTGATGTTAATGGCTTTCCTCGCCCCATTTTAAAAAAGTTTTTATTTTACGAGGTGCAATTTATCAAACTAATTAAAACTAAACAATCTGCGTAACACATTCGCTCAAGAATATCAAAAATCAGGCACTGTTCTTATTCGTATGAACTATTTTAAAATCACATTTTTTGCCGTTTAAGTAGGTTTTGTACGCTAAAGATCTAACGCGACTTTTTTTATTCTTCTTATGCATATTTTCTTAAACCAGTGTGGCCACCTAATATAATATGTAAGCACATACAAATTGGTTTGTGATTTATTTTTCTAGAAATGTCAAGTCGTAGCAATGACTACCACCGTTGTTATTTAAATGAACTAGAGTGTGTATATATAGAAAGAAAGTCACATCTTCATTTTAGAAGTTTTGAGCAGTGTAGGGAAAAATTCAACTCGTGATAACAATAAGAATAAATTCTCTCGTTGTTAAGGATTTTGCCATTTTAAAGATTTAAATACGTGTATCTTTGGTGTAACATCACTGAGCGTGTTGGTATTTGTCATATTTGAAAGCAACACATCTCAACCTTGTTGGTCAACCTTGAAAACGCGCGTAGGTCGTCCCTACCTCTTGTTTTGTGTAGTTGGTTTTTACTGTTCCCCTTACCTTACTGGTCCTTTTCTTTATGCGCTGTCACATATGGAGATTCATTATGATATGCCTGCTATGAAGCTTTAATGGCAGAAATCCACGATGTTCTTAAAAACATTTACTACACGAGATTTTTCAGATTCTTCATTGAAGTTTTTTTCAGACAGTTGAGATTCTCAAAGACGCGTAGACCATAAAGTTAGTGCTATGGCGGTCTTAACCACGGCTTAAACAACTGCAGTCGAAACCAAAAACTGTCGGTTTTTGAATCGGGTTGAGAGCGACTATTTACATTTAACCCTTATGTGTGTGGACAGGTACCTGTGTACCTATTGCGTTTTCAAATCGAAATTTTTTATATAAGATTTTAGTCTACAATTCTACAATTTCATGAGAACTCCTAACTTTTTGTTATTATTATATTTTCATAGGTGTTTATATACAATATGAGTTGGGGGGGGGGGGGGGGGGGGGCGTGTCATACCAATTTGCTTTTTGCACCCTTAATAGGGTGAATAGGTACCTGGGTACCTGTATACGTTTTATATTACAAATTTTTTTTTTTGGGTGTAGGATTTTAAAAAATATATGAAAAGGAGGAACCCAGAGTAAAATTCTAATATTATATCATTAACCATCGATTGTTTGTACAATACAAGACAAAAAATTAGATTTCTCATACAATTTCCATGAAGGTACCCAGGTACCTATCCACCCTATAGAAGGTGTTTTTTTTTCCACACACATAAGGGTTAATGAATCACAAGTAAAAACAACATTTTTTTTTTTAGCCAATGGCAAATAAAGAAGTGGAATGACAGTTTTTTTACTTTGACTGCAGTTTTTTAAGCGCTGGTCTGAACAACAAAAAAATCAAATAAAGAAGTCAAGACCGATCATATGCTACCCTTCACCACAGTATCTAAAAACAAATTGTCGAGAGGGTACGCTATATGGGACCCATTGGCAATCATGGACCCGCCATAACAAAATTATGTTAGGAGGTGAAGATTTATGTGAGAGTTCATTGTGTAGAATATTATTTAGATATCTTTATATAATTGAAATTTATTCATCTTTAAGTGACCCAAGGAAGGGGGCTTATATTGAACTTGTGGTGAATTTTGAACCAACCAGCAGAACATTCTGTCATGACATGCATCGTTAAAGCTATTGTGACCAGTTCGTATGTTAATACTAACTTTTATAGGGAAGTAATGACATTAAAAGCTATTTTCGGGAGTATTATTTGTATTGGAGCTATAGTCAAATATGGACCGGTTCCAATAAAATTTGATACGAAGATTTAATTTGCAATAAAATTAGTTTGTAAATATTTATCTAAATACCAACTAATAAGATGCTATATGAAAACAAAGATTATATTCCGGAAAGAAGTTTGTATGGCTGCTGGGTGAAATAATGGATCGATTCTCGCAATTTTTAACATGCTTGGTCTTTGTGATAATTATAACTTTGCATTGCATCAAACTATCTCCAAAATGCCGACTTGTACTTTGGACACAAAGTTTACATGGGCAACCTGTTAATCAGTCAGCAAGTCGAACGGACGAACGATTATCGTTAGATCGATTCAAAAACCGATTCTTAGGTGGATCTACGACCAATATTTTAAGGTGTTACAAATATCAGCACAAGCTCATAATATCCTCTCCACTATTTTGGTGTGGGTATAATGATCTATTTTCTATTATACTATTATCTTAGCCCTCTAACTCTCCCTTTGCTCAGGGCCCAGATCAATCTAACCTTTAATGTAAAAACCAATTCTGTTGAATATTGAATACATATTGAGGTAGTCCGCAGCAGGTTAAAACCTCTTAATATTATCGACAAAGATTATCTTCAACATCTTTAAAATTTTGCTCCCCACATATGTGCATAAACTGTAGCCACCTCGTTATTTCCGAAGGGTTCCCACAAGTAACTGATATACTGTAACATGATCTAATCTTACAGGACTCAGCTATTATGCTTCTGTGTTTTTGCTGTAATTTAAAAAAGTTTTTACGGATTGTCATGATTGTGAATCGGTTGTAACAGAAGTCAATGCCAGTCCTATTTCTAACTAAGATTCTTTTATTATTCTACTACACAGAAAAAAATAAAATTTGATTTTAATTAAAAAATTTGTAATATTAATTAAAAATTTAATTAAATTTGCACCAGTAAACAAATAAATAGCATCAATTAATTATTTTTTGATATTAAATTAATTTTTTGATTGATATAAGTAAGCTTTTAATTCACTTGATTAAATTTTTATTAAAACTGATATTATTTTTGA
The DNA here is from genome assembly GCA_930367215.1 of Pollenia angustigena. Classification (NCBI taxonomy): domain Eukaryota; kingdom Metazoa; phylum Arthropoda; class Insecta; order Diptera; family Polleniidae; genus Pollenia; species Pollenia angustigena. The sequence goes on along the minus strand of OV884057.1, from coordinate 176,192,834 downwards.
TTAATAGTTTAATTGTAAAAAAATTCCCAAGAATTTTTAATGTGTATTAAGAAAATATCTTTACGTTCGTTGGATGACGCTAATATCAAACTTTTTTTACACATTTTCTTTATTTCACATATCTTCTTATTGTTTTCGGTTCTCTCCTTAGACCCATAGGCACTTTAAAGGAATTATTAGACGAAGGGCCATCTTATACAGACAAATTACAAAATTTTTTCAATGAATTCAATAATGCTATTTCAAATAATTTTTTTAATTGTTCCAATTAATTTGACTTAGTTGAAAATACAAATTATAATGTTTATGTGTATATTTGCAAATATGAAAACATACACACAAATTTCAAAATATTTTAAAGTTTCAAACAATTGTTTAATGGTTTCAATTAACTTACTTGATCCATTTAGGAGCATCTAAGGCGCTGCTTTTTAATTATTTATGGCTTGTTTTGTGTCTGAAAAAAATTATAAACACAGCTGAATTTTCCAATGAAGTTTTAACAAACAAAAATTTCGAAATTACTAATATGATTTCTTATTGACTTGTTAAATTCCCAATTTTTCAAATCTGATAAATACACTGAAATTTATTGCTTATTGAGTTAAGCTAGCTTCTATGCGCATTTCACTGGTTGCTTAGAACATATCATCAGGTAACCTTTTCCAAAGATTTTAGAAAAGCTAAAAATATTATACAAATAAAACCTTAAATCGAAATGTTGCTAAAAAATTATTATTTTTGCTAAAAAATTATGCTTTTAAAACGATTAAAAAAAAGTTTAATTTGACTTTTGTATTCTTTTATTGTGGAATTTTGTTTTTTTTTAGTAATTTTAATAAACTAAACCGATACTGAACGTATCGAAATTATTTTCGTGAAACTCAAATTAATGCTTACAACACTGAAAAAATAATTCCGATTCGTTCAGTATTGACTGAAATAATTAGATATTAAATTGCTTTCGAATCGAGAAAGAACTCGATCACGACTGCCAGAATCAGGCCCCTGGTCATGTTATTAACAGTTATATTTACCTATTCGGTAACACTATTGTGGTAATTTTTACGTTAGTTTTGCCTACGTAAATTAAGGATCGAAAATCTAAGGGTTAAAAATGCACTACACTTTAACGCGTAGGTAGGAAATACGTTTTAAAATTATGAAATCAATAGAAATCTACACACAACTAGATAACTATTTGTAGAAATTACAGGCTAAAATGTTTTAAACAAATACATTTTTCTTTAAGTGCAATTTTCATTTTTTCTTACAGGATGACTTGAAATGTGTTAAATCTTTCTAAACATGCGAATATGTGAAATGTTTTGGTGAAAAATTTAAACATCTCCACAACTTCAAAGCATGTCAATTAACGTGACTATTTTATGGCACAACATATATCCGTCCGTCCGCTATGTAGTTCAAACACTAGCCACAATCTCTCTCACTCCACAAAAGAGGGGGAGTTAACTAACAACTTACTTAAATAAATCTAAAGACTATGAATTTAAATTGCCAAGGAAAATAAAAAATAATGAGCTGTATGAAATTATTTTAAGTAACAATTTATAAAAAAAAAGAATAAGCAAAACTACTTAAACTACAAGTGTAGCACAGAAGTGTCGTAGTTTTGCCTACCAGTGACTTAGTGAGTGACTAGAAAGGCTAGAAACAAAATTAAACTAAAACTTAAGCTAGACTTTGATTAACAGTTGAAATACACATTGAAAATAATTGTCAACACACTTTAACACTTTTAACGCTTGTCAGCTCGTAAATCTTTTAGCACCTGAATCAAAGGAGACACAAGATACGAGGTCTTACTCACTTACTTACTTACAAACTTACCTTCAAACATTCACTTAAAGCCATTTCTGTAGAGTTGAATTCTAGCAAAATGAAAAAACTTAAGTGGAAACTACTGAACTGAAAATGCAAGGTGCTTTTGATTTTCTGCACTATATTTTACTCATTTTTATCTGCAGCATGAACTGATGAGTAAGTAGTAACTAGTTGGATGAATTTAAATAGTGGAAGTATGCGTGTAATAAAATGTTCATACTCTTTTTCTTCCAAATAATAAGAAGAAAGAAGCATGCAAACTTAATGACATGCACAATGGGTTTAAAAAGCATGATTTTGAATTCGAAAGATTAAATGTAATTTATTTGTTCAAAATTCTTATTTTGGAAGGATATTTTTCTAGAAATGAGAACAACATTTTAGCCTTACGAACTAGACCAAAATATCACCAAATAGGCATTGTACCTTAAAATTGGCTTATCTTGATGACAATGGCTTGACTGCTAAGAATGTCAAGGTTAGGTTAGGTTAAGAAGGGTTATGTGACCAAAGGGCACATTTTCACTCGCAGACCAATGCGGTCCATTATGAATCCCTTCAAGAATAAAGAAAGAAAAAGAGAAAAGTGAAGAAAAGAAATAAGAGGTAGATAAAATTAAAAAAGTTAGTATGTACCACGTAGAACTATTACCCTCTCTACAATCCCCTCAACAGAAACAACCGCACTATTTCCGTGACAAACCCCAGTAGATCAGCTGGATTACATCCAGCGATGCACCTCAGTTCGTCAGTTCGTCGTGAAATCTATCTCCTAGAATGTCAAACTGTGTTGACATTTCCGCTCAGTAAGGCTTGTGAAGTCATCCATAATCGCTTAACGCTAAACCAACGCCTTTAAATTCAGTGATGCCAACTTTTTGAGAGCAAAAAGCACTTTAAAATTTAAGAAAAGCACTAAAAAGCACTATTGGACACAAAAAAAAGCGTAAAAAAGCACTAAGCCATTTTTACAATTTAATTAAACAAAACAAGTTGCATTCCGCTGTGCCGAATATAATATAACTCCAAAATTTAAAACAAAGGTGACGGCGTTGATGTGGACCATTTTCATTTAAGATTAAATCATAAATATATTTACATTTGTGTATAAAAGTTTTTAAATCTTCAATAAAAATAATATCATTCAAATCATTTGCTGAGTTTGAATTGGCCATAAATCAGTTTTAAGGTAATACAAAAGCGCATGAAAAATGGCAGGTTACACAACCCTACAAGAAATGAATGAGCGAGTAGTCACGTTTTTCATTTTCTTAACACCAAAATGAAAAATGTGACTACTCGCTCATTCATTTCTTGTAGGGAACGTTCGTTATAAAAGCAATTACTGTCAGCTGTTTTTAATTTATTTAACACTTTGTTCATACCAAGCTACGGCTTTTTTTTTTGATTTTAAAGTTTTTGCGTTTTTTTTTGTACGGTTTCCGACTGCATGTTTTTAAACAATTCCTAATATTTTCTAAGCCATTTTCTATTTTTGAAACAGTATCTACATCTTTCAAAAAATGTTTACCAAAATACATTGTTTTTATTACGATTACTAAATATGTTGTCAACGCTAAAAAGTGCAACGTTTCGTAAAATTTCCAAATTGCTAGAAAGCCTTGCTCTTACCTCGTAAATAAAGGTTTTGGTAAAACGAATGCAAGTCTCTTTTATCACTTTTTTATCATTTGAAATCTTAAAATCTTTACAGGCCTCCTCAAAATTGTACCCCACTAAGGGCACTAACGAAAAATTGAAAAAGTACCAAGTTAGTGCTTTTTCTTAGTTTGGCACTATGGATAGAATTTTGGCGTTTTGAGGCATCAAAAAGCACAATAAATAGTGCCAAAAGCACTAAGTTGGCATCGCTGTTTAAATTGTGGCAATTTACTTAAAAAAAAAACTTTGCTTACGAAGTTCATAGAGCACTTCGTCCATCAATAAGAAAAATTACCGTTTTTGGAGCGAAGAAAATCCTGAAGCCGTTAACGAATCACAATAACTGACTGTTGGGTGCGATTTACACGCTCTTCCGAAATGAGCAAGGAGCTGCCGTTACGGTTAATGTCGAGCGCTATCGAGCCATGCTGACTTAACTTTTATTCCAAGTTTACAACAAGACGGCGCGTAAAAATTGATTCATTGTAATATCAATTTGGTGACATCTTTACTTCCAGAAGTGGTGCTCTTCACTGGCCCTTCGTTAATACGATTTGACGACTCTGGATTACTTTTTATGGTGCTATTTTAAGTCATTGCTTTATGCCGACAAGTTAACAACTCTTGCAGCATTGGAAGCCAATATTCAAGCCACAATTGACGCCATATGGACCGGTTTAATGGAAAAAGTAGTAACAAATTGGACTGATTGAATGGACCATTAAACTCGCAGCCGCGACGGAAATATGACGGCAATCATATTAGAAAAATAAATGCCATCTACCAGATTTAAAAATAAAATTTAATTTCAACAATATTTCTGTCTTGTATTAGAAAATTTTGCTACTTGGGGAGTCTACTGACAATGACTGGGGACTGCAGCGATTATGTTAAAATCGTATGAAATCCGATATTTATTCCTTCGGTCTGCTAAATCCCATCTGGTGATCTCCACATGGATCAAAAAGAACAAAAATTACAAAAATGTAACTCCTGCATCAAGTCTTCTTTACGGATGCGAACATTGGAATGCATCCCTACCTGACAAAAAATCCCTTTAAGTTTTAATTGACCGCTGCCTGAGCAGAATCTTAAGAATTTTCTGGCCGCAAACTGTTTCAAATGAGAGACTATGGAGAGAAACGCAACAAACTCTAATAAATATTGAAATTCTAAGAAGAAATTGATGCTGGACACTGCCTTGCGAAGACCACTAGAGAACATCACAAGAAGCTACATTGAATGGAATCCACATGGTAGTAGTAGAAGGTGTAGACCAAGGCCCATTGAAAAGGGCTGCGCAAGAAGTATAATGATCATTGTTTACATTCTTTTGAGCTGTCAAAAGTTGTTTACATTTTGCTTACATGTGCATGTATATGTTTGTTTACGTTTATTGTATTTTCCCACACATACTTTGATGGTATGCCACACATAAACGTAAGCAGACCTGCTAGATGGGGCTTGGTGTAGACCATCTCACACTTGTCGCCGTCAAATAGAAATGGAAACTACCAAAAACGACTTAAGCTGGATCGAGTTTAAAGCACTAGCTGCGGACAGAACATAATGGAACAGATTTATTAAGGCCCTTTGATCCTTAAAGGACCAACGGGAACCTATATATATTATCATTTAAAGTTCTCATGCAGCTAAAAAAAACAACTCCTTCAATGGCTCCAATGGTGCATCGCGAAAAGGTGACTGCTCAAGACGCATCTCCTTGTGATCTTTAAGAAGGAGTTTTGAATAAGCTCTGTGTTAAATAGTAAGCCGATTGGACTGATTTTTAAATAAGTTTTATAGCTTTAAAGCTGCTTGACCAAATTTCATCTTCTCACTTAGTGCACATAATAAAAAATGCCACACCTTAGGTCCACTGTGCACTTAAACTTTATATTGATATACAAGCTTTATTACTTTATAATGTTATATTTTAAGTTGTTGGTATGGTCATCTTTTCATTTTGTAAAATGCACTTCATGTACAATGGCATACAGTCGCTTAATGCTTGCATTACTCAATGTATTTTATTTCAAGCTTGAGCTTATTAAAAGTCAATAAATTAATAAATTATCGTATTAAAATAAATTGCATCTAAATGTTCTTAGATGCACATTAATTAAATAGATTGAATGATTTATTACCAGATCAAATATCCAGCCAACATTAACACTATGACTTTATGGAACTGGAACTCTATGCAACTTTATATACTGGCAGCAGCAACATTGTGTATGTCGTCAACATGCATGGTTGTCGTAAGTTTTTTTTTCTTTTTTTGTCCAAAGCTTTTTAAAGGCGTTTTTACCTAAATTGGTCATCAATTCGCTTGTAGATGTGTGTGTGTGTGTGTGTGTGTGTGTGTGTGTTTTGTAAAGTGCAGCAGACACAATCTTTATGGGAGAATAATGAAGTTGGTGGACTGAGTATTATTATTATTTTTTTTTTCTTAAAACATTAGCGGTTGTTTAGTGGAAGATGATTTTATAGGTTTTAGTAAATTATTTTATTTTACTAATTTAATTTATTGTGGTGGTTGCTTGATTGTTATTTTTAAAGTTAATGAATATGTATTTGATCATAATGATTAGTAAGTTGATTATAGTTTTTTTCATCTATTTAAAAGCGAAAGATGGCGTAAAAAAAGTTTTTTAATAAATAAAAAACTTTAGTTTTGTATTAAGATAGTGTTGTTTCCTATTTTTTATACCCACATCACAATAATGGAGAGGCCATTATGCATTTGTGCTAATGTGTGTAGCATCTTAAAAAATGGGTCCTGAACCCCCTTAAAATATTCCGATCGACTCAGAATCCCTTTCTGAGTCGAACTAACGTTGTCGGTCCGGCTGGCAAGCTGGCTGGCTGGCTGTCCATGTTACCTTGTGCGCAAAGTTCAGGTCGATAATTTGATAAAATTTAGCTTGATTTATTGTCACAAGCACCAAGCCGAATCGTAAGACCACGAGGGGAGTTAGGGGCAATTTCTGCTTCTCAGAAACTATCAAACCTATTTTAATGAAACACAGATAGATCCATATCTATATGGTTTATAAGCTTGATTCTCCATTGGTCCCGAATAGGGTGCCTTCTTGAAAATGTGTTTTAAAATACTCTGGTGTAGGGTATCATATAGTCGGCCTTGACCGACTGTACTTTCTTACTTGTTTTTATTAAGTATTGAAACAATTATATCAGGAAGTGACCGCCTTCAGAATTGATGACCTTACGAGACCGATTTATGGCATTTTCTATCACTCTTGCTACAACTATCGGCGATAGGTTCCCACATTCATAATGGATATTCTGATTTCCCTTCTCTACTAATAGATCAAGACTTGACGAGTCAAACTTGACGTGTGTGAACCGGCACTTACTGAAATAGACTCGTGACTCCAAGTACCGCCATAACCAAATATTATAGCATCTTTCGATAGGGTGATGACTTTTCAGTCATTCTAGTAAAAAAGGGTGGTCCAACCATAATGCACGATGTTAAGTGTGATTCACATCGTAACGTTAAGTTTTCTGTCCAACTTAATTTGACTTTTCTTTGTTTTAGTGTTTGACGAATTCAACCATGGACTGGTACATAATTGAGCAGCGCTTTAAGATTGTTGAAGCCTTTTCTGAAAATTGGCGTTCAAATTAAAACGCATTTCGTGCAGATCATCTTCAGCGAGGAAGCACATTTTCACCTGAGTGGATTCATAAACAAGCAGAATTTTTGCATTTGGTCAAATGAAAATCCAAGTGATTGCTAAAAAGTTGATCCACAAAGAGTGAATGTTTGGTGCGGTTTATGGACGTCATCTTCGAACTTCTTCGAAAATGAGGTCGCCCAAGCAGTTACCGTGAATGGTGTTCGCTATCGCGCAATGATACCGGATTTATTTTGGCCAGAAATGAGGTTACGGACCTGGACGATATGGGGTTCCAAGAAGATGGTGCCGAATGAGATAATTCGGCACATTAACGACATTAAACCCCAATTATGTCTCAGAGTCATGGAAAGTATGGACCATCGGATAAAGATATGTAAATAATAAAAAATATTAAGATAATTCTCTAAAAACATTTTGTTTTATTTACAATTAACATCGTGCATTTTGGTTGGACCACCCTTTATAATAAAAATGAAATGGTATTTATAACATTTATGCTGAATTTTGTCTCGCTTTCGCCATTACTGAAAGAAAAAGTAAAGTGGAAGTGAAAGTTATTTTAAATAACGGGGCTTATATTAGAGCTATGGATCAGTGGAGATCAACTACAATGGAATACGATTATTTGCTTAACATTTATGTCAATGAGATCGACACTGGGTCTTATATGAAAGCTACAAACTTAATTTTATGTGAATATCTGCGTATTAAGAAGATCAATGACCCAAATAGTATTCTTCCGGGAGACTAGGTTAAACAATGGCCGGCATTTTTCCCTTACACCAAAAAGGGAAATCTGTTGTAAGTCATTTTGTCTTTGCGTTAGAGACATTAGCATCTGTGGTGATGTTATAAGTATTAAAATGAATAGTTTGACTTTTTTTGTAGCCGTGTTATCTAATGTACGACATTCAGAAGATAATTTTATGTGTTATTTCTGGAAAACAACAAAGATATTTATAATATTTATTTTTTTTTAAATTAAATGGTTTAAGCAATTATATATGGGCATTCCCTTGGGTCACGAACGTACGTTCGTACGCTTTTGATGTACAAATAATATAGAAAACAAAACTTTTCCTAGCATTTTTTTGCGATTCGATAGCGTTTGGGTAGCTCTATGTTTAGTACAAAAGATGGATTTCATCGATGTTAAGTTTTCATAATAAGAGTTGTAAACGTGTGGTCACGAACGTATGCAAAATTGAAGTCAACTTCGGCTGACAGTAGTGAAATGTAAAAATCTGCGTAATGAAACGGAATTTTCAAAAATGATTAATTTACTTAAAAGTGTATTAATGTAGGTCTCCCTCCAGTATTTACTAAATAAAATATCTCTCTTGATTATTACTTAATTGGCTTATGTATCGGTCGCAAACGTACGTATAGCAAACGTACGATTTTTCCATATGGTTTTTTATTATTATCACCATGCATTTTACCATAAATTTCTTCAAATTTCCTTAACAAAAAAACTTAATACTCCTTTTACAATTGATTGAAATGGAGAGATTATAAAGAAAGAGTTAAAATATAATATATTGTTTGCATGTAAAATAAGTATATAAAAATGTCTTTAGAAGTAGAAAATACAGGAAATTATAAAATTTTCTAGTTTCCAGCCCAATCTCCTAAAGTAATACAGCTCAGTTATGCTAGGAAACCATTCTTTTATAAGAACATAGACTGTTTTTTTTAATAATAAACAATAAAAGACGATGATAATCAACATTTTATTTTTCCATCCTGGTAGACCACTCTGGGGAAATGCCCATTTAACATATCTGTTGTTTTCATGGGCAACCGCGTATGTCTTAAAATAAAATTTTTCAGGAGAGCCGAAAAAAACATTCTAGATCAAACTATGGGTTAGATATTGCACCTTTTGAACTTTGTAATTGAGTTAAAACATCAGAATGGGTCTATCTGTTTTTAAACATTTTTTTTAAATGTAAAGTGCGCTTAAAATTAAGCAATATCGCATCAACATTTCAAAACCGAAAAAATAGACATACGCTGTTGCCCATGAAAACCACAGATATAAGGTATTTAAATACCTATTGTTGATAGTTCCTTTATTATATTTTTTCTTTTATAATTTGTTTTTGTTTTAACTTTAAATTAAGCGAACGAAGTCTTCGCTCAAAATCGACGATTGGGCACTTTATACCAACGATCATCACGCTATGCCCCCGGGGGCCGAGCACTTTTCGTGAATTTCACACACACACAATACGAAGGTAAACGAAACAATTGTAAAAAACCATAATTTTAAAAAACAAGAACAAAACACATAGTCGTTGTCTCAAACGAGTCAATTTATTTTTCTCTCTTTGCACTCACCACTACATACACATTTTTAACTGTCTCTCTTTGTGATGACCACTGCTTTATACAAAAACTAGCACTCGAAGTTTCTGAATTAAATTTTAGCAACGGTAAAAACAAATTACTCAAAGCAGTGGTTTGAGCAGCTGGTGATGTAGAATTTTATTTACTTTAATGCGGTGTCAAACTTGGTACATTATCAAAGGATAAACTTCCGCTTTTGAATTAATCCACACTTTTATTTAATTTCAATCCTCTGTAAGTCGATGCACTGATAATTTGTTTATCAGCTAAAATCAGATATCACTTCAATACAATTTCTAGCACCATCAACTGACTTTAAGCACTTGTTCGCCGTATATTTTGCGATCTTAATAACAAAAGAAGTAAGAAGTTTCTACCAGGTACACACTTCACACGTTTATCAATAAACTAAACACATAATCATGTCAATTAACATATCAAATCTTTCATTTGAAAAAAATGACAAAACATATAATATCATAATCTTAAAAATAAAAAAAATCATATAAATGTAGTAAAATTAAAGAGAATTGTAAAAAGCAGCGGCTTTTATTGCTTTTTATAAGATAAATTAAATAAAGCGTGGGTTTCATTAAAGCACAAAAAATAAATAAATAATTGAATAAATAAAATTATACAAAAAGAGTCATATAAGCTCTCTTTTTTTTTTGTTTTTGCTTGCAACAAACAAATGCTAAATTGATAAAGTTTTTTTTTCTAATGCTGGCAAACAAATCGGCCAAAGATTTTTCTTTTAGATCAAAAAGAGCAAACAGTGCAGGGTGCCATTACTTTACTTGCACGTAATAACAAATATGAATCATGTTTTTATATGAAAAATTTGCATACAATAGTATTGTTCGGGGTTTTTTTCTACATCTTTCTAAATATCGTAAATATATTTATATTTTAAAAGTGTGTTGTATAAGCACATTAAGTTATGGTATAACAAAAAAAGAAAAAACTACAACAAAGAAGACAAAAATAAATGTACTTGTATCTTTTTATAAACAAATGTTTAACATAGTAAATCTACAGAAATTAAATATAAAACGTGCTGCTGCTGTAAGTAGTTACAGCTAAATAAATCTCATGTGGGTAATTATGATGCAGATAATATGACATACAATTTTTCATATTCACATGTATTCATTCGCCTTTTTTTTTTTTTTTGTCAAATCCACAACATAGGCAGCACTTACTTATTTACTTGGCTCCAAATACTGTATAAAATTATTTATTTCTCGGTAATGTAGCTGTGTGCCTTTGGAATGGTTCGAGTAATTGAGATAATTTTTATTTTTTTTTTTTTAACAGCTGCACACAACTATTCAGACAATCAAAATACAAATCAAGTCATTTGCTAAACTTTTAATGCAAGTACAATAGAGGCTGAAAAGTAAGAAAAAAAAACTGGAAGTAGATTTTCAAAGATTTGTTGACACTTTAAGTGCTTGATTTATTTTTTTGGGAGCCAGGAAGGAAAATGTGATTTTTTTTTAAATTTAACACACAATAATTTCATTTATGTTTGTTTATTTTTAAAGTTTGTGACTTTAGTCTTTTGTTTCAAAACTCCAAAATGTCCACAAAACATTTCATTGTTTCTTCTTGAAATTTCAGCATATTTTTGTTAAATTATGTATAAATCTCTTATTTGGTTTTGAAGTTAATGAGGGGGGGGGGGGGGGGTGCTTTAAAACCATGGTAGATAAGGCCATGATGGCATTATAGTTCAATTGAATGGGAGATAAAGCCATAATGACCTTATTTGCCAATCATTGAGACGTAAGGTCATATTTAAAATTTTGCGAAATGAGAGGTATAGCCATATTTTTTTTCGCAAATGAGAGATAAAGCCATATTTTTTCAGAAAGTTGTTGTGCATGGTGTAAGCATTCTGTAAAAGGGAAACTCCTTAGTTTTCATTGAAAAACATTTTTTATCCTTGTGACGCTCGCAGGAAACCTTTGTTCAGCAAAGCCACCTGCCGCGTCCTACTGGAGAAAAAAAATACCTAAGCATGGCCGCAGGCCATCAGGCAGAAAAACTTTAGTATGCGAAGCCAGATTTCAATACTTAACTTTAGTGTCTCCGGAACTGAAATGAGAGATAAAGCCATTTTCTAATAGTGCTAATGTGAGCTAAGGCCATGATGGCTTTATCTCCCATTCAAATGAAACAAAAAAAAAAAAAAAATAAAATAAAAAAGGCTTTATCTCCCTATTGAATGATAGATAAAGCCATCATGGCCTTAGCTCACATTAGCAATATTAGAAAATGGCTTTATCTCTAATTTCAGTTCCGGAGACACTAAAGTTAAGTATTGAAATCTGGCTTCCTCCCGTTACTGATGCAGAATGGTTCGCTGCGTTTTTCTTTATATTCAGCCTTATTCCGGTTGTCTTTGTCATCATCAGCGATACCGTTTTTGCCTGTGTTCTTTAATTTTATACAAACAACGACACTGGCGATAACGATAACGACAACCGGAATAAGGCTAATTTTTTTTAATTAGCCTTTATATCTTCTATGCCAGAGAATGGCTTTGTGCGATTGGAAACAATTCGCATTTAATGAACACCATCAAATCCCTCTTTTGCGTTCATATCCTGCAAATAATATTGGACTACTTGATCCATTTTGATGAAATGGACTACTTCCTGGACTGGTCCAATGTAATGCAAGCATAGACCATGTCATTGTTAAAAAAGAGTTTTAATTTTAATTTTTTTCCTTTTTGCAAAACAAAACTAAAAAGAAATTAAAAATATAACAAATTTTTTTTTTTTTACATGAAGCAGTTTTTTTTATTTTTCATTTTATAACTTTGTCTTTAGTCGTAATTATGGAGCTAAGTTGTTATGAAGTTCCTCCAAATCAATCAAGAAAAAACTAAGCCTTTGTTAACTTTAAGAATTTTATAGCTACTGATTTTTTTAAGTACTTGCCCATGCTAAAAAAGCAGCAATTTCCATTTGATTAGATCAAACACAGCAATGTCCAATTTTATTATTATAATTGCTAGCAAACCGCTATATCGATTTGGTTGAAACTTTTGTCATATCTCCATCATATTCTTATTAACTGACTAGCAGATATACAATTCATAAATATGAATATACTTTGAGCTAGAGGTTTTTACTATTTATTACGAAAACTATAAATGTGGACTTTGCAGTCTTTGAATCTATACCCCCCAACAACAAAAACATTGTACAAATACCCGTTCTCATTTTCGTTGTTGTCTCATCGAATGGATAATGACTACTTCAATGCAAGAGCATAAGAATGCGTGCGATTTAATTTTGAGCAATTGTTCTATGGCATTCGCATCAATGAATGCAAACAAAGCACGTTCAATCATCGAACATGCACAAACAAAATGTTTACGAAACGATGTGAATATAACTCAACGTTGAACTTTCAATCAAATTAGTGATTTCTCCGATTCCCTGATGTATACTTTCGCCGTTTGAAAAGAATGTGGCATTATTTTTTCTAAGTGGTGCGAGAAAAAAAGAAACTTCAAACATGTTTATTTTGAAATGTAGTTTTTGAGTTATGACGACGTTGCAGTAAATGAACGATATGTATATCAGTGTAATCTCCCTTTACGTACCCCCTCCATAGACGGACTACCGTATTCGGCGGATACTGTTCCCTGTTCCTGGTAGAATTCTAAAGAAAAGCATTGAGCAGTGTTGAGAGGACATTTCCCTTGTACAGACACACTTAAATTGCCCTTTCGATTTTAGGCAATAAGAGTTTACACTGTATAATCGAACTCAAAAACTTTTGAAAATTTTCTTAATTTATTCGAGGAAAAAATTTGATTTTTTGTTATCTATGTGATTAAGCATTTTTCCCCAATATACAATTTTCTCTTCTTTTTCAAATTAATTGTAAAATTCTATTATAAATTATTCGACTAAGGAAATAGTCCTTGCGTTTTACCTTACTTAAAAGTATGAGGCAAGTTTCTGTTAACCAAGTTCCTTAACAGTTCGGTTCTCAAGAGTCTAACAGCCTCTGATTATTTCGTTTCATAAATATAGCTCTGTTGCATTTATTTACCCTACATATTATATCTGTTAAGAGTTTTAAGCTGACGTAGGCAATTACCTTTAATTTTCAACATTTTCAGCCAACCATTTCGTAATTTTAGGAAGAGAACTATGCCGAATCTTATACACCCTTCACCATGGTGCGATGTGCACAGTTATATAAATACCGTTCTTTATATAAAGATAAATCTTTCCGAGAGTGGGCATAGGACCCACGGTAATTATTGGAGCGATTTCGCGAAACTAAGTAATGTATTTTGTGAATTAGGTTGCATATATATTCCAAAAAATGCCGCGATCCCGGGATTTGATTTTTAAAATTCCGAATCCCGGGATACGCGAAAACCAGTCCCGATTGGAATCCCTAATATACGCGTACAGAAGGACATCGTTGAATCAATTTTGCTACTCATAAGGACTAATGAAACAGATTTTTATAAAAAAAAAAACTAAGCAGGGATCGTAAAAAATTTCAAAAATATTAAACAACCAGTGCACTTGACGCAAAAAAGAGTGTATACTTAAGATTATATTAACTGATAGGTCACAGTAACTGTTATTACCAAAATTTATGAGAGATAGCCAGCATGTTTCCTGTAGGACATTACATGTTACAGAGGGTTAGAGTTTTCTATCTGAATAACTTTAATATTACCGAAAACTTTCGAAGCCTCTTATCATAAAGTCATCCGAAGCGCATTTGGATTTTCATACTTGAATCAACGTCTTTAAATTACTTTTGCCGCTGAAAATGATAATACAACAGTGAAAATCTACTTGTCACGCACTTCATTATGTATCTGTACTCCCCCTCAGTGAATATATCTTCCTAGCACCTAAATTTCTTAAACATGAGTTGGAAATAAATTTCATAAGCATGAACACTATGCATACTGCTAATAAATTATGATCGTCAAGCTCTTCCTCTACTGGCTGTCTTATAGACTCAATTTGTATATAGTGTTTCCTCTAAAATGAATTCAAAATGTTGCACTTCGATTTTTTTTTTTTATTTAATTAGAAAACAAAAACAAAGACATTACATTTATATCTTGTTTAATGTTTTTGTTATTTCTAAATAACACATGATGATTATTTCTTATCAAAAACAATGAAGTAAACAAAACAAAAGACTTAAGACACGAACTTGTTTCATGCTAACAACACAGTGTAACAAGTAAATGATGTTCTCTACTTTAACAACCTTGTACTTGAGAGATCACACGACACAAAACACAAGAATTAAACAAAAACACAAAAAAAAGAAAAAATTAAATAAAAAACGTTAAAAAAAGAAAACTAGCAAATTCAAAGTAAATTTGTTGTAATTAACAAAAATGTCTTTCTAATACTCAACATTAACGAAAAAGTTAATCAGCCACTTGGTTTCTAAAGCGATCTTAAAAATAAATAGTTGTGCTATGTTTTGTTTAAGTATTTGGCGGATTTTAATGTATTTCAAGTAGCTGCCAATTGATAGTCAATAACATTCGAATGGGGCAACAAACAAACTGAAATATAAAACGCATTTGTTTCTGCCAATGATTTTATTTTTGCTGGTATCACTGGCTTCCATTGCGGTTTTCAGAGGAAATAAAATTAAGGCTGATATTTAACGGCAAAACCACTTTCAAGAGCTTAGCGACGCTAAATTTAGCTTTGTGTATTTTGGGTGTTTAATTTTTTTGGTGTTTTTGTTAACTTGGTTTATAAGGTGTTTTATGGTACATTTACTCCTTAATGCACAATAGTTTTGTTCTTGATTTTTTTTTAAGTTTTTTTTTTTTTTTAATTTAAAAAAAAAACTTTATTTTTATTTCGTTGGTTTGTATTGGCTTTCAGTTTCCTTCTGTTTGTTTAAGAGTTTTATTTGCAGCGCGTTTTTGATTAGCTTTCCGCATTTCTTTTCGTTGGTTTATATATATTTTTTTTGTTGTTGCTATTTTTAACAAAGTTGGCACTTACAAATGATTCTTATCAGAAATCACGAATATTTGTTTTGTTAAACCTGGAGAATCTGTGTTTGCCTGACAGTGTGTATTTTTTCTTAACAAATGTTTAAAAACAAGTACAAACTTTTGTACAATGGCATTTACAACAAAGAAAAAAGAGAGGACCCTTTTAACAAAATAAATTCCAGTTGTTGAAACAAGTGTTTTCGAGTTTTAGTGATTGGATTTACCTTTTGTAAGTTTTGTTTAAAAGAGTTTTGCGTTTAACACTTCAGTATGGATAGGGAAAATATAAATTTTAGCGTGCCAAGCCGATATCCCATTAGGGGTTAAGTGCATGCATCGTAAGGTGTAATGCCTTTCTGGTGGCATTGTGCTTTTGCTGGAAATAGGTTAAGCCAATATTTGAAGCTTGTCTATTTTTAAAATTCTAAGATCCCCAATCAATCATGTCTTACCATAGTAAAATCTGATGGGCGGGAACCAGTACCCTTTAGGGCTTAATAGGTCCCAGACTAATCGTTGATAGTGGAATGGCTGCAATTTTAACCCAACTCACATAGGGAAAGACTTTAAGGCTGTCGAGTTAGTGAGAGATTTTTGCAAGTAACCCGTTGCTATGCTAAATAAGGGGTTTACAATTAATATAAGGGCATGTGTTCTTAAATTATTACTTGTGCTTAAGATTTCCCTGCACGGCGACTTTAGTAGACGCATTGTGTTCACTCAGAGCACCATGAAGTTAAGCTAACACGGCAGTTACTTACATTAGTTTAGAATAAATCTGTTTAAATAATAACAATTTCAGGCCTTGAGGGAACTAGGCAGAATAAACTAACACATTTAAAATCTTTTGCAAACTGCAAGTCAGCAATCGCCGTATTTCCGCCTCAGTTCGAAATTTAACAATTTTGTTCTTGTGTCCATTGATTTTTCGAATTTTATGTTTGGCAAAGTTTATTGATTACTGTCTTATTCTGCTTATTATACTTAAATTTTTGTCTTAGATTAAGATTTGGAATTTTTCTATAATAATCCAAATTTTCGATATTTTAATCAGGCTAAAGTTCATTGAATTTAATGTTCATTAAATTATTTTTATGAAGAAAGGGATTTTACAACATGAAATTAATTATAATTTTTATTAATAATTTTTCATTCTTGACTGCCCTGAAAACCAAACCCAGGTTTTCACGGACAGGTTTTCCTTACGTTTCGATTGCAACTACTCAATCTCTTCAGAGGGGTTAGCCGTTTAATTCTCAGCGCCACTGACGGCGGCTGGCAGTCAATAGTCAAACATCAATCCTTAAACCAAGTTGTATTTAACCTTTGGTAGATTTTCTTTGAATGATTATCTATTTTAATTAATTTACATGTTCTTCCTTACGTCTGGTTTTCATACTGTTTGTCAAGAATTCTTCTTGAAGTCCAAAGTACATTTTTCTGTTTTTTCATGTTTTTGTTTTTCTTTTTCTTGTTTACCTTTTCAACAATAATTTTGCATCTTCTCTTTTCTTCGATCAAGTCAATTTTATTCAATTGTACACTTATCCTTAGTGATAATGTACCCACGAAGCTTAATGACTTGTCTGCAGGGCAATACAAACAAAACTTCTCTGAAATATTAGTAGTAGTAGTACTTTGAGAGTTCGGTCACAGTTGCTGTTCTTTGTCGTCTCGACTCTAAGTCCACCTTTTGAGCAAAGTCTAGTGTTGTACTGGTTATTAATAAGTTGTAAAAGTTAGCGGCCGTTGAAGTCAAGCAGAAGTGTCAGTTGATATATGTTTTTTATATTTGATACATTAACTTGAAGTGATAAATTTTTAGACTTCGAGTGCTTGGGCGCTGTGAGGTAAGTTATGTTGTTGTGGTTGGTAGTATGTTCAGTTGGTTGGGTATTGAGTGCTTTTGTAGAGTTAGCAATGTTATTGTTTTTTGGAAAACTCTTTTGGTTGTTATCCGGTGGCTGAAGAATTCAACAAAACTAAGTCCAAAAGATTCTTTGCCCTTCGTTAAGGAAATCAGCTATACTTTAAACAACATCTTTAAGCGCTAAATAATGAATTTGGATACTGTGTGAAATCCTGTTTTAATTTTCTACTATAAGATTAAGCTGTTATGCGTTTCAGGACATGAAAAATGATTAAAAAGAATGAATAAGGTGATGAATGAATAAGAAAGTTACTGAAATAAGAAAGTTGCTTACATCGAACGTAATAATATATAAATTTCTTAGTAGTAATAAGCTACAACTTATAAAAATTAGATTTTTACGGCCCTCACAATGACCACACTCTTTGGGTAGAATCGTAACTTAACTTTTTAAGGCATCCTGGGAATGCGACTTTTCTTTTGGAATTTTTAACAGTATTAGGAACATTCCCAAACAGATCTTGTTGGATTTGTAAAGAGACCGTATTGGTATTTATTGGAATAACATGAGTCCAAAGAATGATAGATAAACCTTTTTATAATTATTTAGATATCACAAAAGGCTTCAGAGCAGAGACCTGCGCCGTGGGATATCATCGGCGGCGGCGGCTGACGCAAAAAATGCTCGGCGGCGGCTCGCTCCGGCTGTTAGCCGATGTGGCTGTCAGCCGATGGGATATGTATATTAAAATTATGTGTATGTACATTTTTGTAACCATATTTGTATGTGTTTCTATAATAACAGACAATTTAAGCCATTTTCATACTATAATTCACTACTCATGGCATAAAAATATGTTTTTGTTTAAAGAAGAATCACATGTTTTCAATGACACAGGAAATCGAAGATTAATTGAATAATCAGCTATTCCAAAGGTACAAAATTTAACATTTTTACACATAAAACAATTATAATAAAACACACCATCTTTTTTTGAACTTCTATTTATCTTTGTTCGGCTTGAAAACGGTCTCTTAAAAGAGAACAAAATGTGCTACAGTGGCACACCAAAATTTCACCACGTTGAAGGGTAGTCTTGGTGTGTTGACCGCGAACACGAATACCTTAGTAGTGACGCAAACAAACATATATGCGTTTTACTCTTAAATTCACTTTTCTTGTTAAGCATATTTTCGTAATGCACAAAATCTGTATTGGAATCGCTGATCTCGGCAACCATATCGCTGGTTCAGTTTCATCCTCCATTACTTTTGATGTTTTAAAAAATCTGTAATTTTGTTATTTATTTAATTTTAATTTGCAGCCAAATATATATTTTTAAAAACAATGAACACTTAAGGCTGTTTAACAAGTGTGATTTGGCCAAATTTTTACAGAGTTAAAACTTTTCGGCGGAAAAATACACAGAATAGTTATCACAAAAAATAATCAACGATTGCACCAGTGTTCACTCATTTTCCTATATGTCGTTATTTTAAAAATGTTGATGAAATTTTAGTGATTTATAATCAATAAACTAAGAGTTGCATTTTTTAAGGATAGACAAACAAAAAAGAATGTGGCAAGGTGTTAAAAAAGGGAATAAAAATTATTTACAAATTAATCGGTGGCTAAGCTGCAGCCGATTTTTAGCCGAAGAATTTTCGGCGGCGGTGGCTACAAATATTTTCATCAGCGGCTGGCTAACAGCCGGCTAAGCCGCTTCGGCGCAGGTCTCTGCTTCAGAGTCATCTCGCTCGTTTTAGCTAGCAGCCTCTCAAACTTAAGCCAGATTGGTACCTCTGAAAAATCGATATCAGTTTTAAAAGTTGGTTTTAGAGAGAGTCTGCTCATCATTAGTTTGATGGAGTGTTCTGTTGGGGAGTATCTTTATGTTTAAGTTTGACAATTATTTTTAGTTTGAGCCTGCATATGTATTGTTCTAACAATTACAAAGAAAAGAAATTAAGGCGTTAGATCAGACAACCTTGGAGGTCATTAAGTGTGCCCCTATCGAGAAATAATGCTACCTGGAAATTAGCATTGACAGTTTTACCAACACATTCGCTGTCATATTCGGAAAAATTTGATTTTATTATTAACTTTTTTATTCGCTGAATTCATAATCGCCGCCCCTTTATATATTTACATATTTTAATATTACGAAAGTGTATGCCACAACTAACTTTTAATTAGCTTTTGTATTAAATTTTCTAAACGCTTTTCTTTGCTCATATAACGAGGCATATGGCATTTATTAAATACATGTTGGATATTGTGATTAGAAGAATTTGTAAACTGCTTGTTTTCCAAAACAAAACATTTATTTTGAAACAACAGTAGGAAAACTCAAAAGAACCCAAACAATTGTAAGAAAAGATAAACTCGCTGTTTATTGTTGGTATTTGTATAAGCTTTGATGTTGTTACAAGTAAGACTTAGGCCCGTTTTCACAACTTACCGATAGCTAAAGGTAGGATTTTATCGGCCGTATAAAAAGTGTTACATTATTCCAACTTAACTTTTACCTATCAGGAAGGATGAACCTTAATTTACTTTATCGCTCACTTAAGGTTAAAGTAAAGTTTTAATAATGGAACATCTTTTATAAGGCCAGTTAAAGTCTACTTTTAGCTATCGGTAAGTTGTGAAAACGGGCCTTAGAGTGTTTATAATTCTTATTCGCTTTGGGGTTTTATTTGTTGAATATTTTTTGGCTTTTTTAAAATGTTTGCAAAAGGTTGAGCTGGCCTAAGCAACCAGTGAAATGCGCATAGAAGCTACATAGCTTTCCCTCAACAATATTTCAGTGTATTTATCAAATATGAAAAATTGGGAATTTAGCACGTCATACGGAAATCGTATTAATAATGAACTTTGTATTCCCGAAAATAACTTTGATAATCAAATTTGTTTTTGTTTTCCAAATTAACTTCTAAACCAAAATTTTTATTTTAGTTTGAAAAACTGGCAGTAAATATTAGAGTTCAGAATCGTTCGTGTACGAACGCTAAAAAACACGCATTTTTGATATTTCGCTTGAATGTGAAATCTCTTTCGCTTATGTAAGAAAACAAATACAAATTGAAGAACGTAATAGAAAAAGGAGCAAAGTTTGCCATCGTCAATAATCACTAATAAATAAACGATGAGTTAACATTTCACAGAAAAAAACTGAATTGGCAAATTGGTTTATTTTTTTGTTGTTTGCTTAGGAAGACAATAGAATGAAATAATTTGTTTTTTCTTTTAACCCACTTACAACAACGATTTGAGTCGGAAAGAACCCAACCAATTGTAGGGGAATGTAAGAAAAGATAAAATCACTATTTATTGTTGGTGTTTTGTTTTGTTTAAGCTTTCATATTGTTACAAGTAAGACTTTGACTGTTTAAAATTCTTATTCGCTTTAGGGTTTTATTTGTATACTATTTTTAGTTTTTCTAAAATCTTTAAAAAGGTTTCCTAGTTTAAGCAACCAATGAAATGCACATAGAAGCTAGCTTTCCTCCAACAATAAATTTCAGTGTATTTATCAAATATGAAAAAATTGGGAATTCAGCACTTCATACAAAAATCATAATGAAAAAAAAAAATTGATTTCTTATCAAAATAATTTTTGGGAATACAAAGTTTTAATTTAAAAAGATTTTGTTATTCGTGCTTAATTCCCAATTTTTATAGGATAAGCTATTCCTATATGTATTTCATTGGTTGCTTAGGCCAGATCAACAGGAAACTTCATCCATAAAGATTTTAGAAAAAAAAGTTAACTGGCAACATGCTTTTGAAATTTGTTTTTGTTTTCATTTTGTTTTTCTTAACCTACTTACAACTACAATTAATGTTGGGAGAATTCCAATCAATTGTAGTGGAGAATGTAAAATGAGATAAACTCACTGTTTATTGTTGATGTTTTTGTTTAAACTTTGATATTGTTACAAGTAGAACGGTTGCATTTAATTCTTAAACGCTTAACAGTTTTATTTGGTTTAATATCTTTAGTTTTTCTGAAACCTTTGGATGAAATTTCCTGACGATCTGGCCTGAGCAACCAGTGAAATCCGCATGGGAATAGCTTATCCCATCAACAATAAATTTCAGTGTTTTCATCAATAACAAAAATTGGGAACTAAGCACGTATAACAAAATGTTTTAAAAAATTGATTTTCTTAAATTTGCACCAGAAAACATATTAATAGTTTCAATTTAACGTTTAATTCACTTGATTAAACGTTTAAATCACTTGATTTAACGTTTAATTCATTTAAAAAAATTTTTAATTAAAACGGATTTTATTTTAGATGAATGCTTTAATTGGTGAACAATTTGGGATTTTTTTTAATTTAATTAATATTATTTATTTAATTTATTCTGTGTTTGTTACTGTGTTACGGACCAAAAAAAAAAGTACAGACGGCTACACATACAAATGAAAAATGCATTGAACATATTTGTGTGAATATTGAACATTTTTAATAATCCCACAAACATCTTGTTGTTTAACTTCTTGCATCGTTTATATGCCCCTTTAAATATGCAACAAATATGTCCAACCCATCGTTAATTAAGCCCACCTGGCGTATGATTTATATATTTTTGTTGTAAAATTTTGCTAATTACGTATTAGTTAGGGATGCCAATTTGGACTGTTTTTCGCAAATCCCAAAATTACTGGAATTTTCGGGATAATATATTTTTGTTATAAAATTTGGGTTTCTAATTTTCCCGGACTTTTTCTATTCCCGGGAAACGAAATAAAAAAATCTTATTCCCGGGAATGACGGGATTTTTTGAATAAAACAATGCTTTCATTAAATAAGTTCAAGACAAAAATTTTTACTTTTTTAAAAGAATATACATATATGTATACAAAATGTCAAACAAAATTAGCTTTATTAATTCCACAGAAAACCAAAACAAAACCAAAAAAATGTTACAATCATATGTACATATGCATATTATAAATGCATGTATAAATTTATTTATTTATTTATTTTTTTTTTTTTTGGGAGATCAAGAATTATTAAAAACTAATAATACTTAGTAGTTATTATTAATAGCTTTCTTTTAAGAATTTCTTTTTTACATTGATTTTTTAGAATTTGATATAGCCTTTTCAAGGTGTTCTCTAAATATAGTAGATTGTTCATCATCTGGTTTTGGTAATGCAGTATCGTGCACATTTTCATTATCTTCTTCAAGAAGCTTTTAAGACATTTCATAAGCAATTAAAAAGACCATGGATTTATTGGCGTAGGAAAAATAGTTTGATTTGTAGGTAGTAAAGAATATATATGTACTGCTCGTTTTTTGATTTTAACAATGTTAACAAATTAAAATTTAAAAAAATTTAGCTTGTCGTTTAAAAAATTTAAAAAAATTTTAATTTGAAATTCCCGAAAATTCCAGGAAAAAATTTCCCGGGATTAATTAAAAACAAGTAAGAGTGCTATATTCCGCTGTGACGAATCTTATATACCCTTCACCATTGTGCGAGTAGACTAGAGAGCAACTAAATAATTTTTACATATACATATACATACATATTTACAATACTTAAAACTTCATTATAAATGAAATTTAAAAAGCGAAAACTGGTAAATATTTTTTTTAAATCGTTTTTAGTTTCTATTTGTTAAAATTATTTCGTTAAATATATGAAATAATAAAGAAGAGTGATAACGAAAATCATATTGGGCATTATGCTAGTATATGTAAACAAATACGAAGGGTGGTGAGGGGATTGGAAGAAGAGACGACAACCGGATTTGAACTTCGCTTTGCATAAGGACCTAGAATATATATATACTTTATAGGATGTAGGACCTTCGGTGAAGGGTATAAAAAACAAACTTAATTATAAAAAAGAGTAAATTTTGGGATTTCAGTATTTTGGTCATAAGTCTGCTATTTCTTAACCGATTTAACAGATTTATATACCGCCGTGTTAAAGAAGAAATTTGCCAGTTATTTTGGCTATAAAACTTGGACTCGGAAAGATCTATGGTTCCTGAAAATGGGTATTTTTCAAAAAAAAAATTAATATTTTGGTCATAACTTTTTCGTATCTGAACCGATTTTCCTGAGTTTTTCAGAAAATATTTTCTATTAAAAATTTGCGATCTGATATATATATATATATATATATATATATATATATATATATATATATATATATGATATATATATATATATATATATGATATATAAGGCGTAACCATAGGTCATATTACAGTCAAAAAATTCAGGTTTTTATACAATTTTTAATACTTTTTGTATGAGAGGTACCACGCCTACCTCTCCAATCCCGCCCACATTTTGTAGGATGTTGTATATTTATAACCTAAATGTTTGTACGTAATTTTAAAGCTTTGGCTCTTGCCATTCTCCAGATATACAGACAAAAGTAATAAAAATACAACAACCACAAGGGATTTTTTGGAAAAATTAGAGGCAGTCGTGGTTTTTTGGACATATCTCAGCCATTGTTGGACCGATCTGGCTGAATTTCAATAGCAAGAAATGGTGGACTATATCTGACATAAATGTAAAACAACGTAGCCGCTATCATGTCTGGAGTCTCCGGAAAACACATATCAAACGTAAGACGGACAGACGGACGGATGGACGGACGGATATCGTTAAATCAACTTCTCTCCTCATAAGAACCCAGAATATATATACTTTATAGGATCTTAGATCAATATTGTAGAAATTACAAACGGAATGACAAACTTATATATACCCTTTTCCACCTGTGGTGAAGGGTATAAGAAATGTACCGGGATTCCGGGGAATTCTTACCCGCGTAGAAACTCTATATAAAATTCAACTAATTATGTATTAGTTTACATCAATCTAAAATAATGTATTAGTTTTCATCATACTCAAAGTAAATACAGTGAATCTTCCTTATAACGAAATGAGGGGATAAAGGGGATTCAAAAATGCTTTGTTATAGCACCTGAGTCTTTGTGTATATGTATTAGTTAAATCATGGTTAGCAAAATTTGAAGAAATACGAAAATTTCGTATTTTTTATTTTGGCAAAAATCATTTGTGAAGCCTTACATATGAACTGGCAAACACATTTAGACTTCTTTTGATTAAATACTACGCTATATATAGAGATCATAGATATCTCAGAAGTTAGTCTAATTAACTATCAGTTATAGCTGCCAAAAACATATTGTTTAATGGAATTTGAAGCAATAGTTAGTTTTAACTGAAATTAGTGAAATTTGCCGTTACTGTTGTTTAAATCTGATTTGGTTATATAGAGGCATTTTGAAATAGACTTCGCAATATAGGAGCTTTTTAGCTTAGGCTTTCTTTGTTATAGCTACAGGGCATTTTTTGTATGAAAAACTTAGCAATAAAAAAATTATTTATGGAAATTATTAAAAATTTGTTATATTGAGTTTTTCGTTATAACGAATTTCCTTATACCGAAGTTTCACTGTATTTACAATTTTAGTAAAATGTTTAAATTGAATACTACCAAACTACGTTTATAACTTTTCTTGGTACCATTTAATTTTTATTGTCGTTCTTTTGTAAATTGAAAATGTTACGGAAAATACATTTTTACATAAGAACAGAAAAATCTAAACAGACAAAACAATATGCAAAAGTAATGTCAATTGCATGTGACAACAAGACACACTTGGCTTTTTTAATGAAACACCAGCTAGAATGATAAATGCAAAAGTATAAATTTTTTTATACAATTTTGCATATTCGCTCTATAATTTTGTATTTTGTAGTTTTTGCAAGAGTATTAATGTTTTGTATAGTTTTCAATATCTACATAGACTGCACCTTAAATTTAGTCTGGCGCTTGGTGACTTTTTGTTTCAGTTATATTTTTGTTTTAATTTTACACATTTAACGACGTTATCTTAAACTGGAGAGATCTTTTTTCTATTTTTTTTTAATATTTGATGTAACAACACCTGGACAGACGTGTGCCAATAAATGGCTAGATATTTGAATAGCCGAATCAGCTTTGTAGTGCACTACAAGCGAGGATTTCAAAAAAAGACTTTAAAATTCGTTCAAGTTAAATTGGTATTTAAATATGGATTAATCTTGAAGGTTAAAGTCTGAACTTATATATTCTTTCTATATCTAAAACAAATTTCACTCTGCTGTTAAAGCGATGAATGAGGGTATACTTTGTTTTATATTCCTGCCAAGGAATCATGTTTTAGCCAAACTGTACATGGCGCTATAAAATTTGAAGTAAATCTAAACTAGCATGCACATAGGGCTTTTGTTATCACTGATAAGTACTTTGAAAAAACGCCACACGAGAACGATTCTAAAAGGTAGTGGTAATAGTGCAAATCTTATATTAAAAATTATCGTAAATACATTTCTTATTAACTACTTTTATAAAAATTTATGGTTTTTGGATGATTCGAAAAAAAATATATTCACATTAGTTCTTTTAGCATTTAACACAACTTTTTTAAAAATTGTTTGTCCAGGCCAGTTACCAGTTCAAGCTAGAAAAACGCAACAGCATTTGATTAAGAAAATTTTTGCATAGAATGACCATTATTGGACGTGCTAAATTTAGCTGTCCAATTGAGTCTTATTAGGGAAATGGTGTAACTTGTAAACTTTCATGGTTTTTTATGTAAGTTCTCAAATTAAACAAAAATTTATCGATCTAAATGATAGCAATGGTGGGGTGGGTTTGGGGAGACATAAAACAACAATGCATTTTTTACATGAAATAGGGTGAAATACAATCTTTATCAAAAATATGGCTTTATGTCTTATTTTTCGGAAAAAATTTATGGCGTTAAGTCCCATTATATTGAGACTTAATGGCATATGTCCTATGTCTTTATGACACCCCACCGATAGCAATAATTACTATTGTGGTTATTTTTGTTGAACTGTTTATGGGTTTTAATCCATATATTTTTAATTTGGCTAAAGTTCATAAAATTTAATTTTCATTAAATTATTATTATGAAGAAAGAAATTTTACAACATAATTTTAATTAAAATTTTTCGATAATTTTTCATTCTTGACTGCCGCGGGGTTCGAACCCAGGCTTTCACGGACAGGTTACCCTTACATTTTTGAATTGCAACCACTCAATCTCTTCAGAGGGTTTTGCCGTTGAACACTCACAGCCATCGACGACTGCTGGCAGTAGATAGTCATACATCAATCTTTAAACCAAATGGTATTTTAACCTTTGGTAGATCCAAATTTGCTTTGCATGATTATCCATTTTAATTGATTTACTTGTTCTTCCTTACTTTTGCTTTTCGTACTTTTCGTCAAGAATTCTTCTCGAAGTCCTAGGCGTTGCTTCTATGCCACCCTGTATTAGAGGGATTTTCCATAAAACTATGACTTTCCATACACAAATATATTTAAATCTTGTAATTATTTTATGCAATATTACAAAAATTATCTCTTAAAAAATTGTAAAAAGGTCCTCCCTAATTACAGACCCCGTACAGATTAATAAGGGTTCGACCCACTTTACATATTCCACCGATAATTTCCTCGCAAAAAATACCATTCTTTTAACGATGCCTATGAAAGTAAATATGTTAAAAGGTGCCGAAGGCTGGTAATGCAGAGAAGCTTTAGTTAGCGAAGCCGGGGTTTGTTATACCATAGAAGAAAATCTTTGACAATGGCAACTCCTTCTTTTGGCAATTTGTAAACATAACAATTACACTGTTATGGCGTTGTTTCCACTTTGGTTACTAAACGGTTATGGTGTTAGTGCACTTGGATGGTGGTAATAAAGCCATATGGCTTAATTTCTCTATTTATTGAGAAATAAGGCCATATGGCTTTATTTCCTATGGTTTTTTTGCACGGGCCCATATTAAAATCCTATATGTATTTACGTGTTATTATCTGTATTATAAATGTAATAAAGCAAACACAAGTAAAGAAAACAATTACATATTATCAAATACGTATTAAACATATTAAAATTATTTTAATATTAAAAACGATTATCTCCGACTCCTTAAGTTAAAACTCACTTAATAATTTTATAATTAAAATAATCTCAGACAATGTATTCAAGAAACCATTTTTATATCTTAAAAATGTATTTTTTCTTGAGAAGTGAACTTAACGTTATTTATTAATTTTGTCCAGTTATATTTGCGATCTAACGCACTGTGCATCGGTAGCAAAGTCTGCAAATAATATTGTTATTTCATTACGAAAAAATGATGTGGAATCTTTCTGCTACCTTGGTAGCATATTCGACAGGAGTGGTGGCTCTGGCGCAGATATCTCCAGCCAACTAAATAAAGCTCTTTAATCATTTGGGCAACTAAATCCTGTGTGGAACTCGTCATACATGTCACGTCGTACAAAGCTAAGCCTGTTTAATTCAAATGTAAAATCCACCTTGTTATATGGATGCGAGACGTGGAATGCAGCAACTCGAGACATACAAGCCATACAAGTTTTCATAAATTAATGTCTACGCAAGATTCTGCGGGTATACTGGCCCTCAACAATTTCCAACACTCGACTGTGGTCAGAAACCAACCAACAACCGATTCAAAATGAAATCCGCAAGCGAAAATGGTCCTGGATAGGTCACACTTTGCGAAAACCACCAAAAGATATAGCAAAACAAGCTTTAGAGTGGAACCCACAACGCAGTCGCCGTTCAGGACGTCCATCGCATACCTGGAAACGCCAGATAACAATTGAGATGTCCAAACTAAACCTAAATTGGAATGAACTTAAACATCGAGCATCGGATCGAAAATATTGGAAGCAACTTGTTTTGGCCCTATGCTCCTTGTAGGAGTTTAAAGGAACTAATATATATTACGAAAAAATAAAACAAATTTTTTAATGAGCTTTACTCGACTTTTTATTTTTACGTTGAAAAATAACTGTTTCCAATGAATATTTTTTCTTTTAATTCAAAAATTAACTTTTATAAATGAATCTGTTATAACTGTTACGGTCCCTGATCTTTTAATTAATAGTAACTAAAACGGTATGATATGTGATAAATTTCATTACACTTGATTTAAAGAGAAATAAACGAGCAGTATGCAAAAGTTTATCTCGAGTCCATGTTTTAAGCATTTTCCGGCTCTTTAATAAAAAGTATCAGATATCACGGTGGAATGTCTCATATAGTGGAAAAAATGCCCCAAATTAGAACTAAAGTTCGCTTAGTATTAAAAAGTATATCTGTGCTTTTACCAACTCAGATGTATGCTTACGTTTTTTTGTATGCTGCTGAGTACGCTGCATATTTGGGCAAAAGGATGTATTTTGTGGCATAAATTAAACCGCAGTGATTTGGCGAACGTTATATACATAATTTTAAAGAGCATAATCTGCGAAAAATTTGTGTCAATTATTCTTAAACACTTATCCCGTAGCCAGTGAATATAATATTATAATAAAACGGAACAAATTGCGATAGGTGAACACCAGATATACCACTTAACTGGTGATAATGTGTTTGATGCATTTTTACTACACTTGTCAATTATTCGCCTCTCAACTTTGTCCGAATAATTCAAATAATTGTTTTTGTTTGTTCGATCAAACGAATAAACCTTGAAAATTATTTGATTAATCGATGAGAAAAACGAAAAAAAAAATATTTTTACAAAAAAGTTAAATCTGTCCATTTATCTTCAATTATGGAAAATCTTCCATTTTCTTCTTCATTTTTTCTCAAACGTTTCATCATATTTCCATATCGTTGTATGTATAACTTAAACACATCGTAAAACCTTGAATTCTTAAATAATCTGAAATTACTTTGGATTTTGGAAAAGCTTTTGCAGACCTACCATCTTTAGTCATTCTTCTGCATACAATTTCTTCTAAAGAACAACCGCTGTCTCTATTTATGTATTTATCCATTGAACCAAGCTCGGCATTTTTTGATGTATATGGATTATCTTCCCCGGCATCATTTTCAATGGTAATATTGTGACAGTTACGCAAATGGCAAAGATATATACCAATACATATATAATTTAAAAAAATATATAATAAAATAAGAATATGTTCTCTTTCATGATGTAATTTATATAAAACGATTCTTTATTTTTATACCTTTTTGTTTATTTCTTAGTTTTTCACTCAAGCGTGAAAAATCCCCTGTCCTGAAAATTTATTAAAGTTAGATTAAGAAAGAAAACAGCTGATAGAATTGCTTGTCCAATATTTGTTTAATAAGAACATTAAATACATTTTTGAAATACTATGAGTACTTAACACGATTTTTCTTACTAAGCACTGAGATTAATTACAATCAGGGCTAAAATATTTTTTAACTTTTCTACAAATCTGAGTCACACCTTTACGTTAAATTGTGTGACCAACTTAATTTGACATTTCTTTGCTTCAGTTTTTGACAAATTCAATTATGGAGAGACACACAATAAAGCAGCGTTTTCAGATTGTTGAAGCTTTTTACGAAAATAGGCGTTCAAAGCAAAATACATTTCAGTGATTTATTCGTCAGCATAATCGACCAAATGTGTCCACAATCATGAGAATTGTGCTCAAATTTCAGCAAACCGGGTGCATGCTCGCCCAATTCGTATATGGGCTGGTGGCATCATCGGACCGAACTTCTTCGAAAATGAGGTCAACCAAACAGTAACCGTGAAAAGTGTTCGCTATCGCGAAATGATATCGGAACTCTTGTAGCCATAAATTGAGAATATGGACATGGAAGATATGAGGTTCCTACAGAATAGTGCCACTTACCACACATCCAACGAAGCAACGGCTCATTTGCGCGAGAAATTCAACGGCCGCGTTAAAAGAAAAAGTGTACGTAAACAAGCCAAGAACAATTCAAGAGCTAACGGATGAAATTATTAGGCACATTAACGATGTTCAACCTTAATTATATCTCAGGGTCAATGAAAATATGAATGGACCATCGGAAAGAGTTATGCCACTGAAGACGTGGCGAGCATTTTGGTTTTTACACATAGGTGTCATAGAGCCTTCTATACTAATAAAAAATATAAAGATAATTTTCCAAATACTTTATGATTTATTTGCAATTAACATCGTGCGTTTTGTTGCAACCACCCTTTACAAAATCTCTAAAAACATGTAAGAATAAATCAAATCCTAAGATTTTATTTTATGTATTTTTTTATAAAAAAAAATTGTTCGATTAATCGATTTATTCGTTATTCGAAAATCGCCATTTATAAATTATTCGAACAAGAGTTTGGTTTTGTTTGATCGATTAATCGAATTATTCTTAATCGGTTGACAACTCTAATATTTACTCCGAAGGAAAGGTAATTGACACAAAACTAGTCATGTGATTGCATTTTATAAGGGTAGTGGTGCTTCTATCTGATATAACCTTATATAAAGAGAATCTATCATAAAAACGTGGTTCAATCGGGACAATATCTGCGAGGGGCAATATTTAACCAAAATTGAATTTATCCATATAGGTTATTTCAATAACCTGTAACAAAGTGTCAATTAGCCCCCTCCTCGGACATCGCCATGTCATATTGAAACGCTCCCTTCCACTTTTGAACTGTTCCGTAACAAGTTTGGTGCTAGTTCCCTTTCCCCTAGGGCAGTTATTAGATTGAGTTTATTAAAATTAAGAAAAATTGCATAAAAACAGAAAATTTTTTATAAAATTCATTTAAAGTTTAATATTGAGATGGACTTTTTATTACAGCTATTCATTACGAGTGCCAACAATATACATAAGTATAGTATTGCGATTACATATTTAATAATACATAAAGAAATTATGGAAAAAAATCAAATACTTTTAATGAAAAAAAAAAATTTGAAAATAATTTGCAAATGTTAAATGAGAGTTAGTAAATTAAGAATTAATAATAAGTTTTAACGACTTAAGTAACATAGGGCCAATTTCAGCCACTGTATATAAATATCAGTTAAGCACGAATAAAAAAATCTTTTAAATTAAAATTTTGTATTCCCAAAAATGACTTTGATAATAAACAGGCAAGTGCACCGCTTAAACGGGCAACATGCTTTTGCAAGTCGTTTTTGTTTTCATTTTGTTTTTTCTTAACCTAATTACAAGTACAATTAATGTTGGAAGAATTCCAATCTATTGTAGTGGGGAATGTAAGAAGAGATAAACACACTGTTTACTTTTGATGTTTTTGTTTAAACTTTGATATTGTTACAAGTAGAACTGTTGCTTATAATTTTCATACACTTAACAGTTTTATTTGGTTTAATATCTTTAGTTTTTTCTAAAATCTTTAGATGAAGTTTCCTGCCGATCTGGCCTAAGCAACCAGTGAAATGCGCATAGGAATAGCTTTTTCCATCAACATAAAAATTTCAGTGTTTTTATCAAGAATAAAAATTGGGAACTAAGCACGAATAACAATATCTTTTAAATAAAATTTTATTTATATATCTTTTTAACTTTCCAAGTTTAGCACTATGCCAATAAAAGGTGAGTAAGCTTTCAAATGATGAAAATTTTTTAAACATTGTTGCCAAGAACCGCCCAATACCTGCCCAAACGTGCGCTGGTGTTAGATTTATTGGTATTCGCATTCTGTATTGTGACGACCAAAAGTCGGAGCCCTCGTTTTTGAGTCACATGCCCTAGACTACACCACCACACCAGACCAATCCGGCCCAAGATGAATCATAATTATTTGAATTTATTATTATATCTTGTGTTACACCGTATTGCATAGCTTATATTATCCTTGAGTGAATGAATTCATATTATGTTTAACTTAATTTTCTTGCTAGAGTGAATTCTATAAATTATATTATCTTCGTGCTTTAATTATTATTTGTATTAAATAAGAACTCATTTATTTACTAATTTTGAAATTAACGGACCGGTGGCGAGTAGAAAGGAGTAGGACACGACAACATACACTTATGAGCAACCATGATAAATAATTATACTAGTATGAGTGTGTAAATGTACACCGGCAAAGAGTATAAAAGCGGAGTACGTACCATTAAACCAGGGGAGTCATTCGGCAGCCGGCAAACGGGTAAGGTCTTATTTAGCTGTGAGAGCTAAAGGCTAGATTACACTATTATACTTTGTATTAATACATGTCAAAAACTCAAGTAATATGTCACGAACATGACAAGTATTATGAAAAAAGTTTGACATCCCATACGACTTCATCGTTTTTTGAAAAATTTCTAAACAATAATACTTTTCATTGGATCAGGGTTGCATTTTTTTCATGCGTGAGTGTTTATACTTTGTGTGATGGTGTGAACACAAACTGCCATGTTACATTAGATTTTTTGACAGTCGCATCAAAGCTCATTAGATTTCTATCTCACAAAGTATTATGGAATACGTAAGACTTGTGAGATAGTGTAATCTAGGCTTAACTAATATCTAGCGTTCATTTGAAGAGAGGTTTCACTTCTTTCATTTGATTCCACTCGTTGCTAGGATAGATTGCAAGAGAAGAGCGGTGTAGACTAAATTCTCTTGGTTTGTTTTCTGACTATCGTGACATCTAGAGAGCAGGGTGATACTGTATCTCGAGAGAACAGCGGTGTAGACTAAATTCTCTCAACGTGTAGTAGACCGCCCGGTGACGACTGCAAAGCAAGAGAACAGCGGTGTAGACTAAATTCTCTTGGTTTGTCGTCTGCCTTCTCCTTGGCTACCTTGGCCTTTCTTTGCCAACTATTGCAGTAAAATTGTAAAATTAAGAGAAACAAATAAACTGAGCGTACGGTTTATATCGTTTGAAGAAAAGAGCGAGTCCGTTGTTTCATTTCTCTGGTCATTAAATAAATTTTTGTAACGAACCCTGGGAGCCGCGAGCTCTACCTCAGCATAAGGTGAAAACACGTCGTTACAGTAAGTATAAAAGAAGCTAATTTTGCTTGGCTTTAAAATTTATTATTTTGTTGTGTAGCGATCAGCTGTTTGTGTGACGTAGACATAGAATTTGTGTTGCAAACATAGAATTTGTGTTGTGAATAGAGTACACGTGTACATGGAAAAAAAACTCTGGTACATTTTTTATAACAAACACTAATTTGCATTCTATGATGACGTAGAGAGGCAGTAGAGATTTTTTTTGTACCGCTTAGTGTGCAATCTTGTTTTTGGGCTTTGATGTATTTATGCTCTTCGAAATGTTATCTATTAAGTCTGAAAATATGTTGGCATTCAATTGCGGGTTTTCCCAAAACTAGAACTATAATAAAATTATAAGTAATGCTTATTGTTACAAATTCACTTCTAAACCAATCATACCAAAATGTTTTCCTAAATCAATAGTTGAGTACAAACCCATTACAATAATAAAATAGTTATTTTTGTAAATATTTTATTTTGTCGTTTTTGTCTAAAATGTCTACATGGTTTGTCTACGCAAAAACAACGTCATTACAAATATAATTTTTTTCTAGAAAGCTTTTGCACACTCATACATTAATACAATGAAACATGAATGCATGTAGATATGTTTGTATATGTTAATAAAAAGTTGTAAGTGTATGTAAATGTATTCATGTTTCAGCAATATGACTAAAGGCTTTTACGTTTTAACAGAGATTTTCCTTGTTGCTGGTGTTCGAGTAAAAATGCACTTGCATGTCTAAGCGAGACTTTATGACTATTTTTGTAGCAATTGGATTTTTTCGCTTTATTAAAATATTTGTTTAAATAGGTTTTGTGTTTTTGTTTATATGTGTATAAACTGTTTTTTTTTTTTTTTTTTATCATTTTTGGTAACTTTTAACAAGTTTACTTGTTTATAAACCTCTAGATATGTGCGGAGTTTTTTTTAACCAGCCGTGTGTCTGCGGTTTTACCTATGACTCATGGAAAATGTCTGATATATTTTTTTTTAAAGAACATAGTCCAATATTTTTGTATGTTTTTTTTTTTTTTTTTGCCAAAAAGACTATTTGTTGTTTATGATTTTATTAGTTAAAATAAATGTTTTTCTATTCAATACTTTTTTACAATTTTTTTTCTTTACACACAACATTTGTTAGTATTTTTTTACTTTGGTAGGTTTAACTTGATTTAAGTTTATGGTGTGCATGTTTGTAGTTATTTCGTTTTTTTTTTAGTTTTTCATTTAATGCTTTGTCAATTAACCAGCAAATTGCTTTACAAATTTCTGTTGCATTTAACAAATTTTTCTTAATTAAATTTTTTTTCTTAACATTTTTTTTTATTTTATTAAAAATGATATTTATTTGTGGCGTTAGAAAAAAAATATTTATTAACAAATTTTAGTTCAGAAAAAAAAAACAAAAATACTTGAAGTTTCTTGGTTTAAAAACGAAAGACTTAAGACAAATGCGTTACAATTTTATGGTTTAAGTAATAATTTATAAGCTTCTTTCACATACATAACATTTTTGTATTATTTTTTTTTTAACTAATTCATTTCTTAAATGAAATTAATAAAATTTTACTTATAAAATTTTATCTGCTCAGCTAATTCCGGGTGGCCGTTATATTGCTAAACCTTTTAAGTTCGGGCTTTCCATTCAATAGGGCCTAGTTAATATCTTTTTTTTTTAATTTGTTTTGTAACTCGAACTCGAAGCGAGTTAAACTATTCATCGTCTTACCTGGTCATTGTGTTTAAAACGTATAAATTCCAGTGTTACCATTTTGGCATTTCGGTTTAAAATTTTTATTCAACATTTAGCAATTTTAATAAATATTTTAATATTTGTTTTGAAAATTTGATTTTAAAAACCAAAACGACAAGACACTAAAATTTAGTTTTGGAGCATACAATCTAGTGGCAATATCAAAAAACTCAGGCACAAATTAGAATATATTGCTTATAAGTGTTGATCGACCTTTTTTGATTACTAACAATAGGGTATACAACATAAGTGATACACAATTTCATAATAAAAACAAACACATTATAACAAACATTTTAAAAAACAATAGCTTCCCCACCAAACTCACATCTACATTGATAGACAATACGATTAAACAATTGGATAAGGACAAAAATAACCACAACAAATCTGCAAACATAGAAAAAGAAGAGAACAAATTTTACAGTGTAAAATACATACCTGGGTTAACCGATAATAATAATATACGGTCGTCAATAAAAACAAAAAACATCTGTTTTGCATACAAACCCAATTTGACATTAAGTACAATTTTTTCTAGAGTTAAGGCGCCAATTAATAAACAAAAACAAAGTAACATTGTATACGAATTACAATGTGAATGAAATGACAAACAGCCATGCGAGCTAATTTATATAGGAACAACAAAACGTACACTGGAGACAAGAATGGGAGAACACAAGATGGACATAATGCGGAGAAAAGAGACAACAGCACTAGCACAACACATCCTACATACTGGTCACACAATTAGGTTCGATGATGTAAAAATTCTAGATAAAGAAAATAAAGAAAGAAAGAGGTTCACAATTGAAAGCCTAAGAATCCAACAACAAATTAATAGAACAATGAATTTGAAGGAAGACACGAACAAAATAAATGCGAGCTATATTGTTGCCATTACTTAAGCTGTGATATATTTAAAGTTTAAAGTAATATGTATTTTTTTAATATAAAAATTAATTTTTATATTTGTATGATCCTGAGTACATCTTAAACTTTTTAATGTGATTTAATTTTCATATTGTAAGTCTTTAATGTTCATGTGGTACATTATTGTATTTATTTTATTGTTTTTATAATTTTTAAATAGACAATCCCTTGAAAAAGTCGACAAACAATCGACGAAACGTCGGGAACAAAATATTGTAATTAAAAATTGAATTTTATTTACATTGAAGAAATTTAGGCCCTATTAGCTTGACAAAAATAATATTCATAATAGTTTTTGTAGTTTTCTATATACAGGCTTGCAAGGTCATTTATTAAATGTAAATAAAAGATTATTTATTTCATTTTCAATAATATCCGTTTTTAAGTTTGTGTTGTCTCCAAATCTTAAAAATTGTATATCTTCTTGTTTTACGATGAGTTTTCAAAACGGCGTTACAATGATCTAAGCATCCAAAAAAAAATATGTATTATTTCCCTAAATTTTTATTCACAAACAATTTACACTATATTTATTGCCAAAGTTCGAAGAAGATTGTATCCAGGCCACATCTATTAATCTTACTGATTTCAAGCTCACGTTGTTATCCGTTTATTTTCTACCGAGGCACAAAATTGTACACGATAAATTTCTTAACTTCTTCTCCATATTGGGCCAGAAATTCATTGCTGCTGGCGATTACAACGCTAAACATACATATTGGGGCTCCAGACTTATTAGTCCAAGAGGTAATCAGCTTTACAATCCCGTAACTGCAAATAATTTTGATGTCGTATCGAGTGGTGAGCCTACCTATTGGCCAACCGACGCACAGTAGCGCCCGTAGAGCAAACGAGGTTGCAAAAATCAAAATTTTCATGAGCACCGACGAAGTTTTGAATAAACTCATGTTATAGGAAACTTTTCAACGATTTCAAATCTGCCACTCTTAATAATATCACATTTTTAGTTTAGAAGATATAGCCGTTCAAAGTTGACCGACTTTCGGTTTTCAAAAAAACACACAATTTTTAGTAAATTTGTTGCGATTTCAGGTGTAATATCACGAAAAATAGGTAACGAATCGCCTTATTTTTTGTTTGTATTGATTGATGCATTTATTAAATGTGTAATGATAAAAAAAAAATGAACTGTTTGCTTTGTGTTTCTCCTGGTAAATCACTATTTAAAAACTATCCGTTTTTTCACTATTTTTCAACTTTGACGGAAAATAACAAAAATCTATATTTTTCTATATTTGCCATATTTGCAAAATCTGTTCTTTGATTATTTCTTTACATAATTCAAAAATTTTATCTGCCCGTACGTGCCCGTTTGGCTTCTAGAGGTAAAAAAGGTTAAAAAGACATGGTTGCAGAAATTGTATGACAGTAGTTTGATCTAAAATCTAAAAAAACTACTCATTGAAATTAGCAGGTACGTACCTCACTTAAACAATACTTTGGCGTACAAATGGTCAAGAACAATATTGACTACAGGTAGGCACAAATCTTATTTGGACACGTGCATAATATCAAAATTGCATTATTCAGCCTAATTCCATTTGTATGCAGGGAACAGGTAAATTTTTCGGCATGGTAGCATAAGCCTATATATTGCAAATGGTCAAGAACAATATTGACTACAGGTAGGCACAAATCTTATTTGGACACGTGCATAATATAAAAATGCATTATTCAGCCTAAATCCATATGTATGTAGGGAACAGGTACATTTTTCGGCATGGTAGCATAAGCCTATATATTGCAAAATAAGCATAATGCCTGGATTAGTCTACGACTGAAAGTTGGCGCAACAATTACTGAAACCATTAAACAATTTAAGTACTGAAAACATGGCGTTGAACAATTTTAAATTATTTGAACTGTTTAGAAAGTCAACCACACCAAATTTTTTCACGGAAGCTGCTTTAGAAGAACTTGATAGCTTATACGGAAATATTGAGAGAAGCGAAATTATAAAAAATAATTTTTATCTGATATATGCAAATATTAAGGCAAAATGGGTGAAATCTAATCGAACCATTCAGAACTTCAACTCCAAATACGAGGACTGGCTTAATGAAGATACCATCCTGGATATATTGGCAGTAGATAAACCCACCACATCAACCAGAGGAGCAAAAGGAAGGCCAAAAAAAAGTATTGAGGAGTGTTCAATTTTCACAAGAAAGAGGAAACTTGCCGATGCCACCAATGACTTGACCACGAAGCAATTATCGGAAGCGCTGTCTATTAAATTTACAAAGGATAGTGAAAGAGTTAGGTCGCACATAACCAAATCTGTTGCTGATGCAAGCCCACTGCGACTAAAAAGGATTAAGGAAAGCATTCCCACGCCCACAAACGCACACATTAAAAAGTATGGTTCCGAAGAAGCCTTGGCCTTGTTTATGGACTTAGAACTTTCCAAAGAGAAATATGAGAAACTACGGGCATCTTTAACGCGACACGGCGCTGACGTTTTACCCGGATACAAGCATATTACGCAAGCCAAAATAAATTCACGACCACTGCATACGGAATTTACGGAAGTCTCTGCGAAAGCCAATCTGCAGGATCTCATGGGCCATACAGCAAAACGGTTGTTGGAGAGTCTTCCTGAAAATGAGGTGAAAATTCTTCCTGAGAAGTTGACATTGATCAGCAAATGGGGCTGCGATGGATCATCCGGACAAAGCGTTTATAAGCAAAGGATATCTTCCGATGACGCTACAATATCGGACGGAAATATGTTTATGGCATCTGTTGTTCCTTTGCGGCTTAAATCGGATGTTTCCCTTCACTGGAAAAATCCACGTCCGTCATCAGTGCATTATTGCCGACCAATAATGTTTCAGTTTGCAAGGGAATCGGCAGAACTCATAAGGACCACGGTGAAGGACATTGAAGAACAAATAAGCAAGATTAAGCCTACAAAGCTGCAAATTGGAGAAGGAAAATATATTGAATGCAATTACGAGTTCCATCTGACCATGGTTGACGGAAAAGTCGTAAACGAACTGACAGGAACAACCTCAACAATGTCATGCCCGATTTGCAAAAAGAGTCAGAAGAACTTTGGTAATTTAAACGATTCTACAAATGAGGAGAATTACGAATATGGAATGTCACCATTGCACGCAAGGATAAGGTGTATGGAATTCTTGCTAAAACTGGCGTATACCCTACCACAAGAGGAGGAAAACTTCGATGAAAATACATCAATAAAGGATAAGGAAAAGATCAGAAAGAAGCAAATACAGGATGCTTTTTTTAAACAAGTTGGACTAAAAGTAGACTGTCCCAAGCACGGATACGGTAACTCAAACGATGGAAACACTTCTAGGAGATTTTTTGAAAATGATGAGGCAGTAACTAGAATCACTGGAATTGACAATCAAATCGTGAAAAGATTGGGAACGATCTTGGATGTTTTAAACTGCAAAGAAAATGTCAATTCTACAAAATATGGAGAATATGCGTCGAAAACTGCATCTCTTTTAGCAGAAATGTATCCACAGAAGAAGTTGACCCCGACCGTCCATAAAATATTGGCGCATGGCAAAGATATAATTGAGTACCAGTCTTTGCCAATTGGAGAGCTTTCTGAAGAAGCACAGGAGTCTCTTAACAAATTTTATAAAAAATATAGATTGCAGAACACATTCAAAGCATCAAGGGTAAGGCAAAATGAGGACCTCTTCAACATGTTGGCAGCATCTTCCGATCCACTTATATCTTCCCTGCGGCATGTGAAGTCACGAATAGAGTTAGAAAATAATTATAGTTTAGAAATGGTTAGTCTTTTAGATATACCTTCTCTTACGAACTGTGATGAATATTTTACAGAAAATTGAAAAAATAAAATTAAAAAAAAATAATTTTTTTTTTAATTTGTTGGGTAATAATTTAAAACATAAAAACCTAAAGAAAAAAAATAAAAACAATCTAAAAATGTAAAAATAATTTTTTTTAGTTACCATAAAATTGATTTTTCTACTAATTTTAACTTTGATAACCCATAATTAGGCCCCTACAGAGCGTAGCACCCTTTCCAAACGCTCATTTCATAGGCTGAACAGTTATCTATCATATGCTGTTTAAACTGTTCAATTATCTTATTCGGTTCAAAAGATATGAT
Source organism: Pollenia angustigena (assembly GCA_930367215.1). Taxonomy (NCBI): domain Eukaryota; kingdom Metazoa; phylum Arthropoda; class Insecta; order Diptera; family Polleniidae; genus Pollenia; species Pollenia angustigena. The sequence continues at coordinate 176,152,708 of OV884057.1, read as the reverse complement.
TTTTGCAACGAAAAAACTCAAATGGCGCCACTGTGCGACGTCAAAAACATCAAGCACGATCAGGTACTAGTTAGTTCCTCCTATGATCTATCGTCTGATGATTCACCTTCAATCCTCATTTTAAAAGACACCTCTGACGCCGCAGCTGCAAACTTTATTTCCTATCCAAACATAAACACAAAATGGTTAAAGTATAAAATGTATGTGAGCCCTCACCTATCACAGAACATTCCCCTAAAAAATTCATCTGAGATCCAAATAGCAGTCGACCGATCTACAGAAGTTTTGGATTCTGCAGCAAGAAATGCAACCCCAATCAAGCGGACAATTAAACGTGCTCCTTACAATACATCGACGGATATAGGGACCCTTATCAGAGAAAAAAGGAAGTTAAAAAGACAATGGCAAAACAGTCGTTCCCCAACCACTAAGGCCCAACTACAATTATGCCTGACAACTCTTCGCAAGAAATTGAGACAGAACCACGAGTCTTCAATAGAAGGCTATCTAAACAGCATAGTTACCACAAAAAACTCTAATTACAGCTTATGGAAGGCTGTACGGCATATGAAATGCCCTATAACCCAAGAATCTCCATTAAGACTGGAAAACCGCACTTGGGCCAAAAACAAAAATGAAAAATTAAACGCTTTTGCGGGCCACCTTGAGAAAGTTTTCACGCCACATGATGCACATACTTGTTCCTGTCGTAAAATCATTCCTGATAAGGTAAACCACCCAATAGAATTTAACATACCTCAAGTAAAACCTGCAATAGAAGAAGTGAATATTAGAAAATCTCCCGGACCTATGCGGTCAATGATAAGAAACTTACAATCGTCTGCTTGTATACGTAAATACGCGATATTAAGAGTCGGATACTTCCCATCCTCATGGAACAGGTCTATAATTGTTATGATTCCCAAGCCAGGAAAAGATGCTAGCCAGGTTGCGTCGTACAGACCGATAAGCTTATTATCAATCCTATCGAAGCTTTTCGAAAAAATATTCGTTTTAAGTATAACTCCTCATCTAAATGAATCCGGCATCATCCCGGATCACCAGTTCGGATTCAGAGCGAAACATGGTACAATAGAACAAGTGCATAGAATTGTCACCCTATTTAGATCGGCGTTTGAGAAAAAGCAATACTGCTCATCCCTGTTTATAGACATTTCCCAAGCATTTGACAAAGTTTGGCATGATGGGCTACTCATTTAAAACCCAGTAAAAACTTCGCTTACTTTTTCAAAACGAATAGCTTCTTTAACTCATTATTTAGTAGCTTTCTTCTATAACTACATGTATAACAACTTCTATAACTACTTTTTTCTGGATGTATTTAAGTAAAAAAAATAATGACTTACTTTTAAATGCGTTCATTTTGGGACATGCCTTGTAAAATTAATTGGTTCTTTCAGTAGAATTGTAAGTAGTGCCTCCATGTTTTTCTGATTACTCAACACATTATTTTGTAGGCGAAGTTTTTACTGGGAATGTAATTTCGACAATATTTACAAATTAAATTAATATGGTTAAATATGATACAATTTGTTTGACAAATGTTTCTGATAATGCAAATGAATGCTTCCTAATTAATTATGTTTTTTATTTTTTAATTAGAAACTGCCGCGAAATTTTCTTTTTTCGTGCTTCAGCAACGTCCTAGACCACTGTGAGCTGCACGGATTTTCTCCTCGATGATATAAAAAATACCATCTTCACTTACTAAAGCTTTTCTGTTTCATTGTGAAATAAGTTTCCAATAATGGGGTTATCGCTAACTTTGGTTTTGGAGGTTATTTTATATATTTGCGAATTTGTTTTATTTTCAAATTTTGGATTTTAAGTCATAATGAACTAGGGATTGCTGTTCGGTTTTAACCGAAACCGAAACCGCGGTTTTAAATGCCTAAAAACCGAAACCGAAAACCGACAAAAAAACCTCGGTTTTAGCTTTAACTTTAACAATGTGTTTATGATTGAAGAAATTGCAAATTAAACATCATTCTTCAACAATGACAAGGTAAATATTTCAAAATTCTAATTTCAAAACATTTTGCTATTCGTGCTTAATTCCCAGTTTTTATTCTTGACAAAAACACTTGAAATTTATTGTTGATGGGATAAGCTATTCCTATGCATTTCACTGGTTGCTTAGGCCAGATCATCAGGAAACTTCATCCATAAAGATTTTAGACAAACTAAAGATATTAAACCAAATAAAACTGTTAAACGTATAAGACTTATAGCAACAGTTTTACTTGTAACAATATCAAAGCTTGAACAAAACACATCAACAATAAACAACAGTGGGTTTATCTCATCTTACATTCCCCACTACAATTAGTTGAAATTCTCTCAACATTAATTGTAGTTGTAAGTAGGTTAAGAAAAACAAAATAAAAACAACAACAACTTACAAAAGATGTTGTCAATTAAGTGTTTTTTAGGCCGTGCACTTGCCTGTTTATTATCAAAAAGTAATTTCAATTTTTGGGAATACAAAATTTTAATTTCAAAAGATTTTGCTATTCGTGCTTAATTCCCAGTTTTTATTCTTGACAAAAACACTTGAAATTTATTGTTGATGGGATAAGCTATTCCTATGCATTTCACTGGTTGCTTAGGCCAGATCATCAGGAAACTTCATCCATAAAGATCTTAGACAAACTAAAGATATTAAACCAAATAAACTGTTAAACGTATAAGAATTATAGCAACAGTTCTACTTGTAACAATATCAAAGTTTAAACAAAACACATCAACAATAAACAACAGTGGGTTCATCTCATCTTACATTCTTAAATTAAAAATAAGTACTAAGAAGAACAAATATTATCTTTATAACTCTTAAGTACACACCTTATTTGTGAGGCATAAACTGCCACCTGGGCCACTTGAATTTTGTATATAGAAAGAACTCACACTAACGAACCCCTGGGCAAGGCTGGGACTACATTTATTGTATGGAGTTTTATGGCTATAGCAGGAACATTTAGTTGGGAAATAAAATAATTTTTCGAAAAAACAGAAAAGGAAGAATTCTTATGTGTTGTGCCTTTTGAAACGTTTCATTTTGATTTTATTTACTGCAGTACATATATTATAGGGAAGGGGCCCAGGTGGATACAATATGCACAAAATTTTCATTTGGCCAATTGCGGAATTGAGGAATACATAAAGTTTCGTTCTAATTTACTAAATAATTATATAAAAAAAAATCTAGAAAAAAGTCAAAAAATGCCTGGCCAGGCCCAGGTATACACTTAAGGGCGAATAAAAGTACCTGAATTGAAACAAATAAAAAACTTGCAAAAAAAAAAAAAATATATATGTTTATGCATGAATTTAACTTTGATATTTTCAAAACCGAAAACCGAACCGAAACCGGCCGGTTTTAATCTTTTTAAAACCGTAACCACGGTTTCACATTTTTACGGTTTTTAGCAAACTCTATAATGAACTTATACCCTAACATATATATACGGTCACTCTGCCTTAATCTTTAAAGCAACAATACCGATTCAAAAACTTATTAATTTAATTTTTTTTCACTTGCAGAATATGAATTTATCTCAAAGAACAATTAAAAAAATATGGTTGGGCATGGTTACGGCAACAACACTATGTTTATTGTAACAATATATTGTTGTCGTACACAAAAAATTGTTATTTTTATTCAATATCAACAATATTATAGTTACTGTAAACATATCAATGTTTATCGCAATTAAAAATTTTAGTATTGTTTACCGAAAAATAATTATTTTTCTAACAACTAAATTATGATAACTTTCAAAACATATTATATTGCTCACAAACATATCATGATATTTAATAGCCATAACATGATAGCTTTCTATACAATAATCAGATTATGTTAAAGATGCAACCATACTATTGTTACTCTAATAATATTATGTTAGCGCCATTTGTAAAATAATTTTGAATCAGTTGTGTCATTTGTTTTATATGTGAGCGGTTTAACAATTTAAAGATAAATTTCAATTAAAAAATAAAATAAAATCCAACAACAAAACATACAGAGATTTCGTTTTATCTACAATATTTTGCATTTGCTCTTTTGCAACATAATATTGAACTCCGCTATTTTGTTTACATTAAGAAAAATTGTAAAAAGCCACAAAATAAAAAAATCGATGCAAAAAAATTTTAATTTTTTTTGTATTATGACAGTTATGAAAGGTGCTGTATCATAATTTGATTGCTTCTTAATTTATTATGATAAACATGATGATAATATAATTACTTCTTAGCTTATTATGATTAACAGGACAATTATATGATTTTTTTTTTTTAGCTTATTATGATTATCATGATAATAATATGATTGCTTCTTAACTTATTATGATTAACATGACAATAATATGATTACTTCTTAACTTAGTATGATTAACAGAATAATAATATGAATAAGGGAAAAGTATTATGATGTAATATTACGAATATATTTAGCCGTAATATGATTCAATAATGACCTTAATATGGTGCCTACAATCATGAATCTTATCATTATATGTTGCTCTTAGAATATGTTTACCACAACCATGTTTTTTCTTTGCTTGGTGTTAGTCTAAAAATCGTTTGAAAGAAACTTAGACTTTTTGTTAATATATAAATCTAATAAAGAATTGCCTTTAATTATTTTGTACAACATCTTAACCTTTATAAGTTATTTTCTCTTGAACTCTTTCCAATCAAATTTAAAAAAAAAAAAAATTACTTAATCTCATTCAAACAACACAATTGCATATGAAAACAATAAATATTTTTATTGTCTTTTATTGTCCAAAGGAAGCAGAAACAAACCGAGAAAAGTTATCAGTTCCTCACTATCTATATGTGTTTATGTTAGATATGCATACAATTGTATGTTTTTTAAGCAACAAAAATGCTTTTGCTAACAACAAGTTACTAGAGCAGAAAATAACCATATAAATGATCATTATTAGTAGTGCTTATTCAACAACAACAAATACTACAGAAACAATAACAATAACAAAATAAAGGATCTCTATAGACTACAACTAATAAAAGATCATGTTCAACAGACTTGGTAACAATAACAACAATATGAGTAACTTTTAGATAGTAAACAAAAGTAATAAAAATACATAACCAGTTGCACCAAGTCCAAGGGAGTAGAAACAACAGCTAACCAAAAAAATTTATACATATGTATATATAAAAAAATATATATAAAGTCTACCAAAAATATAATAACAATAATACTGGACAAAATTATATCTGATAAATTACGTAAACAAGCAAACAAAACAACGACAATGTAAAAGCTTAACTTGTAACACATGTATATGTATAAACACATTGATGTTTTAGGCAAAAGTATTGTCAACCGAAGGAATATCCCAGCAGGTATAAGAAGAAGTACCGATGGCTTCTAGAAGGCCTGCTTCTTTTGGATAAACAAGGCCTGCACGCTCCATGCCATACTCATATCTTTTTTACACACATTGTCATTGCGGAGTAGGCCTTCCACTCTCGCTTCTTAGCAGGTACACAAGAATCGTTAAAGGATCAAAAAAAATAATTATTTTGCTTGTGCAAAAAAACACAAGAAATGTTACTCCTTCTCTACTCCCTTCTCATAGAAACGAGTATGGAAGGTGTATCTTATCTTTTATACCAAAGAGCTGAGGCATTCTTTAGCTGTTAGATAAGAATAGTTATTGAACCAAAAAAATGTTTAAGCAAGTTTTTAAAAAGGCCTGAAGTGAGAAGGTCTTCTGAGTTTTCCCACTGGGTCTGTATTTTGGCAAAAATATGTGTTTGTGTGTGAAAAAAAAGAACAGGTAGGCCGTTTATTGTTTAAATAGTTACCTTATGACTTTAAATATAAAAGATGGCATAACGAAAAGTTCTAGTCTTGAGAACCAACCTGTGAAATTGAAAAATGTCTTACATTATATGCTACTTAGTTGCTTAATAGAGTTGTACCCTATAAGCGGTAAAACTTTTGTTCTCACTTCGGTTCATTTTAAAATATTAAATACACTTTTTATAAATATATTTTTCATATAAAATATTTTTATTTTCTTGCAATTGTCCCATTCCCTCAATACTTCAAATACTATTTTGCTTAAGGCAACATTTGGTTAACATTGAAGCAATATGAATGATTCTAAACACTACCAGAATATCTTGTATCTACATGTTACAATTTCACTTTAGCTAACCTTTGGTTAGCAAAGATGTTAATTGTATTATTCATAGAAGCAAATTTGAAAATATGTATGTTTCATATAATAAAAATATTTTTGAAAAATAAATGGGTAATTCCATGTTAAAACGACAAAGCAATTTGGTGAGAAGGTTCCTTTTATCTTATAAGGAACCTGGCGCGGATTCAGGGGGGGGGGGAATAAGGAAATTTCCCCCCCGTAAATTATAAAAATATGTTTTGTTAATTTCGATAATACAAGAATTCCCAATAATAATATTTTTTTTAATGTACAAAATTTTTGAAAATCCCAGCAAGGTTTTTTTTGTTTATTTAAGGAATCTCTAACGAAATATTCAATAGGTATTTTTTTATTTTTTTTTATTGAATGTCTAACGATTTTCAATAATGGTTATTTATTAGATATTTCCAATGATACATCTAGTTTACCGTATTCAAATACTTATTATTCTACATTCAATCCCAGCAGGTGCCATCTATATCCAAAGACTAAACGTCTGACTTGATAATGCTATATTTATGTGTATGTATATGTGTTATATGAATCAAAATTCTATTCGATAATTTTTGACGAAAGCGCGGATTTGGTGGGGAAAAGACAGGTTTCCTTATCTTTAAGGTATTTCAACATACAACAAAAAGTTGCTAGGGAAGAATTTATTTGCTTTATTGTAAACGCATTTGAAGAGGCTTTAAAGGATATTGATGACGTTGATGTGTGAATTGATGCGAAGGCACTATCATCAATAGTTCTTGAAGCTTTGACAAATTTTGATCTTGACCTAAAAAATTGTGTAGGAGTTGGAACAGATGGGTGTCCCCTGATGTCAGCAGAAAAAAGAGTTGTTAAAAAATCCTGGAAGCCGCGACAAATGCAAAACAAACGCCTTGCTTTTCCCATAAATCAAGCAACTCAATTTCTAAAGCAAAAAACTGCCCTTAATACAAAAAGCGGTATCATTTGTTAAAGAAACGACAAAGTTTTTTAAATATAACCATCCCAAGCGAAACGCAGTTTTACCAAAGTATTTGGAAGCCAAACTATCTGCATTATGCGAGACATGATGGGCGGACCGTCACGTCTCAATTTTACACTTTGCAACATGTGTACATCATATAGTAGAAGCTTTGTCCAAAATATCTGAGTGGAAAGGTAGTATCTCTACTTTTATATTAAGGAACTCACTTAGTACTTTTAAATTTATTTGCGGAATATACATATTAAGTGTGATACTACTTGTAGCACAACCACTTAGTTTCATTTTACAAAAGCAAGATATCAAGATCTTCAAAAAGGATCAAGCCTTATCAAAATTTCAATCATATGCCTTGAAGAAAAAAAGAAATAAAGCCGAAGAACAATTAAAAGCGATTTTTGAAAAAGTTTAAGTTATTTGCGTTAAAATCGAGGTTCCTATCGAAAAGACAAGATTTGAACGAAATAATCACATCCAAAATGTTGAAGATTACTACCGATTTGTAGGTTACATTCCTCTTATTGAATTTATTTTAGAAGATCTCAAAACGGTTAAAACCCCAACTAGCTGATGAGCTGATTATTTTTTATAAAAGAGATAAAAACCTACTAAGATCTAAACTTGAGCCTGATGTATCAGATAATAATAAACTGTGATCTACCCAAATCTAAGAACAATATTTAAAATTTTCGTTTCAATGCTCGTCAGTAATGCTACGAGCCGGAGGTCATTTCCTACCCTTCGTCGATTAAAAACCATGGCTCAGGTCAACAACGACAGAAGATTTACTGTACTGTCTAAATTTTCCTCACAAGGAAATCATAAATTGCTTATTTAAAAAGATTAATGTATATTGAACTGATCTAATATTTTATTTAACCTTTTTGTTGAGTTTTTGTTAATATAATATACATACACACATTTTGGCCCATATTCATAGTCAAAAATAAAATCGGCTTTAAGTTAAAACCGCCTTTAAATGGATTTCAATAACACTGAAGTCGACTTTATTTTTGACTATGAATATGGGCCATTATATTAAATAAACTTTAAAAAAATAATTTTTTACTTTAATGTATCATACATAATTCCCCCCCCCCCCCCCCGTAAGGCTCAAGCTGGATCCATGCCTGTAAGGAACATATATTAACGGAACAAATCTTTAAAAAATTTTTTTTTCAAAAGTTATTTCAAAATGTCATAATTTTGCCGAATTAGCCGAATGTGTTGAGCTTATTTCTTCAATATCTCGAAAACTACTTAACATACCAAGATGATTTTAAAGTCAATTTGAAGAGAATACTTGGGGCTACAACCTTTAAAAAATAATATTAAAATAGAATTTTAATATTGTAATTTTGAGCAATAAGTACACTGTGCTGGTTGCAAAAAACAGATCAGCCGCGCACCTGGCGTTTTACCCTAATTGGAGCACGTTGAATCTAGTGGTGGTAACCGTTTTTTTTAGGTTAGCTCTAGTTCTCAAGATATACCGTTATTTCGAAAATGCAAGAGGTTGCACAGCATACTTTCGCGTAACTCTAAAACGGTTTAGTTTATTGTGGAAGTACCCATATTCAAAACAAAACGTAGGGTTCCGTTTTTTTTTTTATCAAAAGTGCATTTTATTTTATAAAATTACCATTGACCAACAATTATCAATAACATCCTGTAATTGCTTTATATTATTCTTCAAACAAATTCACGAAAATTTCCTGGAATGAAAAGAAATTAATGCGCTCTCGGGCATAGCAAATGTGCAGAAAATTTGGAGCCCATGTTAGGACAATTTATAATTCTTAACTTTTAATGGCAATAATAAAGAAAATAATTTTTTAATACTTCATTTAGCTCGTTAAATCTCCTATTACTTTATTCCTTTATAAACGGTGGTTTAAATTTAATTCTCAATTTTAGACTTACTCAATATCGACCATGGAAAGATACACAATCGAGCAACGCGTTGAAGTTATTCAGGCTTATTATGAAAATGAGCGTTCATATCGAAATGCATATCGTGCACTTCGTGATTTTTTCGGTCAATTTAATCGTCCAAATGTGCGTACAATCGGACAAATCGTGCAAAAATTTGAGCAAAACGGGTCTGTAGATGTTAAAATGCCAGTGTATGCTCGTACTGCGGAAATTATTCCTGCTGTTCGCGATAGTGTGGCTGAAGAGCTGTTGTGCGCAACAATTGCACCTCTCACGCTCGTCGTTGAAGAACATTATGCATAAAGACTTGCATTATTTACACGCTTACAAAATGCAATTGACTCAAGAACTAAAGCCTCTTGACCATTCCAAACGTCGTCAATGGTCAGAATGGTGGCTAGAAATGGCAACAGTGGTTGATAAATTTTCGAAGAAAATCATCTTCAGTGATGAGGCACATTTTCACCTCAGTGGATTCGTCAATAAGCAGAGTTGCCACATTTGGGCGAATGATAATCCAAGAGTGATTGTCGAAAAACCAATGCACCCACAAAGAGTGACTGCTTGGTGCGGTTTATAGGCTGGCGGCATCATCGGGCCGTAGTTTTTCCAAAATGATATCGGTCAGGCAGTAACTGTGAATGGTGTTCGCAATTGTGAGATGATAGCGAACTTTTTATGGCCCGAATTGAAAGATTTGGATGTGAATGATATGTGGTTTCAACAGGACAACGCTAACGAAACAATGGCTCTTTTGCGCGACAAATTCAATTGCCGTGTTTATTATTTGAAAGAAAAGCTGTTCGTCGATAAGCTAAAGGATGAGATCATTCGGCACATTAACGGCATAGAACCACAATTATGCCTCACTGTCATCGCAAATTTGGACCATCGGATGGTCGATATTTTGTTCCATACATTATTGAACCATACCAATATTATCACAATGAAAAGAATTGACAATAATTTAATAAATAATTTGTTTTATATTCAAAATCAACATCGGCCCTTAAAATTTAACCACCCTTTATATGTTAATTAAAATAAAAGTTTTTCAAAGCGGAATCAGGATATATCAATATTCTCTTCTAGCTTTTAAATTATGAATCACTCAGTCCGAATTTGTTGGTTCTATGTTATATTAGAATTGTTTTTTATAACATAAAACGTGATATTTCGTATCATACATTACCAAGTCGTTTAGAATCGACTAATAACTTTAACCTAAAAAATATTTCTTATTGGTCATTGTTCTTAACGAAAACTACAAGCGACAATAATTTTTTTGTAGTTTTTTCGCTAGAGACTCAGGTGTGCTGTTTATGAATGTGGTGGTTGCCCAACTAACTATTTTCCAGCAGCCATCTATTCTTATCAGAGCCAATTAGACTCATATTTTTGCCACCTCCTTTCTACATTTTTCTCTGTCGAAGAATCGTTTAAGTATCTCTGATGTTTTTTTTTTCTCCTGGGCATCATCGTCATCAACATCTTAAGAACGTAAAGGTCTTTTTCATTGTAACATTAAGAAATTCCTATTTTTATGGTGTTATTATGGCAATTATGAGCTATAATTGAAATTTTTATGGTTTGTTAGGAGATGAAGAAGAAACAACAAACGTTTAACCAAACAAAAAGAAAAAAAAAAACAAGAAAAATGCCAAAATTTTTATGAATTTTTATAAAATTAAAACTAATTGGTTCTTTATATGTGGGTGCTGGTTGGTTGTTTGGTTGTTTGCTTCTCTCGAAAACAACACTAAATGTTATGGCTGCTTAATATATTTTTATTGTTTAGTGCTGTTACTATTCGATACTTGTCTTGGAACTTCTTAAGGAAATTTAAAACTTTGTTAACATTCTTAAGCACGTTTTTGGTTTTTGTTTAACGAATTTTGTTTTTTTTTTTGTTTTTCATTCTTTTGTTTCTAAATAGTTTCTCTTTGTTAAGTCTAGGGTGGTGTATTCATTATAATTTAAAACTTATTACGATTTCTTTTATGTTTTGCTTAAGTTGTTGAATTGTTTTTAATGGTCACATGTGTTTTTATATGATTTGGTTTTTCTACTTTTGTATGTTAAGAACGTGATTTACTTTTTGACCTGTTCCATTGTAAATTCGTTTTATTTCAAGACTTTTTTGTTTTGGCTTTTTGTATTTAATTAAATTTAAAATATCCATAAATTTGTGAAATTAAATTTCTTTTGTTGGAATTAAAATATTTTTTTATTTTTTTGGGTATTGATACGTTAAGTAAGTCGTGTTTGCAAAATTCGTGAAAAGCTATTAAGGACAATGTTGAAATTTTTAATGATAAGTTCTTAAAAAAAAAATTGAGTTAGGATTTTAACTTCTAAAAAGGACTTTTCTGATTTGTGGTTTATTTAGTAAAGCAACGATTCTAAAATTACAAATCAAGATAAGCTCTGTTTTAAATGGGTACAGAGAGTTATGCTATTATGAAAATAGCAGGGACCGTAGCAATGATTTTGTAAGTTTAAAAAAGTACTTCTAAAACTGTTATTTTTTAACGTAAAAATAAACGGTCGGATAAAACTCTTAAGAAAAGAGTTTATTTTCGTCGCCATAAAAAAAAAATCATTTGAGGAGTTTTATTTTTAACTTCAGAAATTGAAACATATTTTACGTAAATTGACTCCCAAAGCTAACCGCTGGTCTGCTTATTAAAAAGAAGTGTAATCTAATCCCTACATTGCACATGAACAAATTGCCATTAAAATAAAACAAAGCCGAATCTGATATGCCCTTCACCATAGTGCGATAAGATCAGAAAATTACATAAATTATCTCTTATGCACATGGCCAAAAAACCATTAACCCATATCGTCCCAATGTTCGATTTTTCGAACAGTAAATTTTACGCGTTTTTGTAATTTTTTTACTCTTTTTAGGTAAGACAATGAACTAATTTTTTTAAACAATAATAATGTAAGGGGTTAGCTACAAATATAAAAATAAAAGTTCTTACCCACTTGACTCCTCCCTTGTATAACAAGGGTGAAGAAAAAACATTAATTTCAGCATATGTAATTATAAAAACTGAAAACTTTGACCCCATTTACATCTATGCAATTAACGCCGAGTTTTTTTTCTATTTTCTTTTAAAACAGTTCCTACGAAACTCTTTTTACATTTACATTTACTTTTTTTTTCAAGCATTTTTTCAACCCCGTTTTCTTCCCTACACCTCTTGCTAACAAACAAAAAGTTGCATGCGAAAGTTGCGGCAAGTTGCGGCGTTAATTGCATAATGTAAATATGGTCTTTGTATAAAATATAAAAAAATTAAAAAAGTGAAGATGTAGTTCCATTGAAAAACTATTAAACTTTCAACAACAGCAAAAACATTTCCGTGTTTTTCAATTGTGTGTTTCTTATTTGACTATAAAAAGCAGTGTTCGATTTTTCGAACACTGGGCACTATTAAGCACTTTTGTTTTTTTCTCAGAATGGCTTACTGAGTCATCGCATATTACCATTTTTCACGCATATGAATAAACGGAAATAACTTTATTCTGTTTTTGTTGAACAATAAAAAGCTTATGAACAATCAGCGTTTTGTGAGAATTGTTTTTCGTGCGATTCGAGGAACTAACGGTGCGCATAATCTACTACAGTTGCAGCTGAGAGTGTAATCATTGGTCCAATTTTTGTCAAAATTGAGGAAAATCAGAATGTTGGTCTATAATCAAATGATAACGAATGGCAAAGCTTGCTGTCATTTGCAACAGAGTAGATTGGGTTTGAAGTTTGTTATAGGAGGTAATTTAGAAAAATAAGAAATATAAATGTTAGGAGAACGAACGGAGCCTTGCGGCACTCCTTAATAAATTTTGAACTTGTTTGACGAAACCCTATCTCCAACAACTCGTTTAGTGCGACCTCTGAAAAAACTCACTATAAATCGAGAGAAATTATCACCGAAACCAAATACAATAAGTTTTGACAAGAGTGCAACACACCAGACTCGGTCAAACGCCTTGAAAATATCTTAAGTAATTACCTTACTTTCGTCAAAATGGTAATTGGAACTGCACCAGTATAGCAACCTGAAAATCAAGTGCATGGTCTCGATGAGGTATGGTTTCAACAAGACGGCGTGACGAGCCATACATTTTGGTGAGCACTTAATTTCATGTTTTGCTATGGTAAATTTTCCACCTAGATCATGCGATATCACATCTTAGACCATTTTCTCTGGGGATATGTAATGACTGGGGTCTTCAGGAATAAGTCAGATACGATTGATACTCCTTTTATTCGCGAGAATGAGTCGCCCGAAATTCGATCTTCCGAATGGACCACCTTTAGACGAAGTCATGGCCAACATTTCCATGATATCGTTTTCATGCAGTTAATGCCATTAATTATTCGTTTAACCAATAACAAAACTTTATTTATGTGTTTTATTTAATATTATAATTTAAACTTCACGAAGAATCACCCGATTTATCTCTTAACCATTTTTTGTTATCAATCATCCCGGTCCTGTGCGAGTCGGATAATCGAGGTTCAACTGTATATTTTTAATTTAATTAAATGCCTTGTTCTAGTTTTCTTTAAAAAAAATAATATAAATTAGTTTCAGTTTATAAAAAATTTAGGCTTTCAATATTTACAATCTATAGAAATAAAATAATAATAGCCGCCTTTTACTCAAATGGATGCAAGATTTGATGCTCCGAAGTGAATGTAAAGAAAAGCATTTTACAATTTAATCCTGGCTACGCCCATGTGTTCGTGTATTGCTATAATGAGTTTGAATGCCTGCAAAGTTATATCCATTTGCATTGAGTGGAAGAAAGTCAAGAAAGCATTTTACCAAAAAAAAAAAAAATTTGCCCCCCCCCCCTAGATTTTATCCTGGCTACGCCCATGTATTCGGGTAGTATCATAGGAAATATGTATGCCTTCAAAGTTTCATCAATTTGCATTGAGTAAAAGGCGGTTAAATTAACGTTACAAGATTTGATTTTCCGAAGTGAAGCTAAATAAAAGCATTTAAAAAAATGCTAAATAGTGCCCAATGTTCGAGTAATCGAACACCATTTTTCTCAAAAACAAAAAATCTAAAAAAAAATTTGGACTTCAGATTCGTGTTTTCTAGTCCTAAATCATCTGTTAACCTCCAAGTTTTATAAAGTTACTCGAAAAAAAAATCGCTAGGACGAAATGGGTTAAAATAAAATATACATAAGGGTGGTTAAATTTTAAGGGACAATGTTGATTTTAAATAAAACACAAATTATTTAGGAAATTTTTGTCATTTCTTGTTATTATGATAATATTGGTATGGTTCAATTATGTATGGAACAAAATATCGGCCAAATGGCGGCACACCTCCATCCGATTGTCCAAATTTTCGATGACGCTGAGGCGTAATTGAGGTTTTATGCCGTTAATGTGCCAATTTATCGCCTTTTCTTCCAAATAACACCAAATAAAGAAGTCCAAAGGTGTCAAATCGCATTATATTGGCGGCCAATTGATATGGCCACCACGAAAGATAACACGGCCATTGAATTTGTCGCGCAAAAGAGCCATTGTTTCGTTAGCTGTGTGGCAAGTGGCACCATCCTGTTGAAACCACATATCGTCCACATTCATACCTTCTAATTTGGGCCATAAAAAGTTCGTTATCATCTCACTATAGCAAACACCATTCAGAGTAACTGCCTGACCGGCCCGATGATGCCGCCAGCACATAAACCGCACGAAATCGTTAGTCTTTGTAGTAGCATTTGGTTTTTCGAGAATCACTCTTGCGGCAATTCTGCTTATTGACGAATCAACTGAGGTTAAAATGTGCCTCATCACTGAAGATGATTTTCTTCGAAAATTGATCATCCACTGTTGTCATTTCTTGGCACCATTCTGACCATTGGCGACGTTTGGAATGGTAAAGAGGCTTTAGTTCTTGAGTCAATTGCAACTTGTAAGCGTATAAATAATGCAAGTCTTTATGCATAATGTTCATCAACGACGAGCGTGAGAGGTGCAATTGTTGGGCACTATGACGAGTTGAGGTGGACGGCTCTTCAGCCACATTATCGCGAACATCAGCAATATTTTCTGCAGTAAGAGCATATTACTTCTCTGCAGACCCGGTTTGCTAAAATTTTTGCACACATTTTCCTTTTGTACATTTGGACGATTAAATTGACCGATAAAAATCACGAAGTGCACGATATACATTTTGATTTGAACGCCCGTTTCCATATCCAATAAAAATTTTTGTCATTTTGCGAAGCACCAATGGTACATTTAAAAAAATAAGCGCACAATTATGCGCTACGAAATAAGACATACGGAAATGCGTTAAAGTAAGTGAAAGAATTCTCAACAACTTTTATAAAAAAATAACATTTGAAGTGCTACGAGATTCCCTTACTACGAAGCAGGTTTGTAAGGGAGAATACTAAAAAATAACTGCATCAAAACATTCAGTGTGTGAGGCTGATCGTTACTTCCAACAATTTTTATATGCGCTGAATAATGCGCTTTATATGTCAAAAATATATTGCTTTAAAGTGGGAACTCGCCATATAAAATTCATGGCTTCCGTAAGCGCAATGGTAAGCGAAACGTTTATGTTTCTCCCTTACAAACCTGCTTCGTTGGAAGCTCCATTTTTTATTGGGTAATAAGCCTGAATAAATTTAACGCGCTGCTCGATTTTGTATCTTTTCATGGTTCAAATTGAGTTAGACTCAAATTGAGAAATTTTTTATTTATTTATTTATTTAAAAAAGTCAACTTAATAATACATTTCGTCAAAATCTTTACATATTCTCCGAAAAGGATCAGAATTTGCATAGTTTGTGTGAACGGCTTGAAGGCATAATGATATATAATTGCTAGTTGATCGCTGAGGAACGTTGAGTTTAACATTATTAAGCAGGAACTCAGAACTAACGTTACCATTAAGCAAATTAACTAAAAACGCAATGTTAAGCATTTTTCTTCGGCTTAATAGTGATGGTAATTTAACGCGTGCAAGTCTGACAGAGTAAGATGGAAGTACTTCAGAAGGATTCCAAGTTGAGTTTCCTAAGCAGAACAATAAAAATTGTTTTTGGACAGATTCTATTCGGTTTATGGGAACATCATAATCAGGATCCCAGATAATAGAGCCATATTCGATGATAGGTCTTACCAAAGATGTATATAACAGCTTTGTTATCATAGGATCAGTGAACTCCTAAGCCCAACGTTTTATAAAGGCAAGTACACCACGAGCTTTATTTATCGTTGATGTAATATGTTTTATAAAATCTAATTTTGGATCAAGTAAAACGCCAAGATCCAAAATCACTTTTACCAATTCAAGTTGACAGTCACCCAAAGTATAGATACCCAGAGGATGCCGAAAAAACTGGACGTTTAGCTGTGGTTCACATTGAATATCGGCCCTTAAAACTTAACATTTTTATATTCAGTAAGGTTGTTCGTTCCATACACATTTCTCTGTTTAAGCGGCAAATTATGTATGTGTTTGTTAAGTTGAAAAAAATGCAAAAATAAATTCAACACATCAAAATGGAAAATTCAGTGGCAATTCGTGATTTTATTAAATTAAATTAAAGTTTTCCAGAACTCTGCAACTGAAAAAACAAAAATCATAAATAAACGTTAGATACAAAAGCTACAGAAAATTGCGCAACTACTACGGTGTTCACTCGATTAATTCTTGTTCGATTAATCGAACAATTTTAGACGATTAATTGTTCGAATAATTTCAAATTGCTAATTTCGATTAAAGGATTTATTGAAGAATTTATGCCGATTAATCGAATTAAAAAAAATATATGGGCATTTCCATCATGTCGAACGTGACCATCGTACACATTTAAAGTTAAAAAAAGTCAAAATAAAACATATATTTATGTATTTTGGCAATAGATTCAAGTTATAGCTTTTAATTAGCCCTATAATTGGTGCTATTGTTCATTTTGATAAATTGTTTCGTTTTCAAGAAAATTGCAAAAAAACATAGCATTTGCACGTGACGAAAACAGAAGTGGTTTTTTAGACGTGTGGCCATTTTTTCGAATACCGATTTCAGCGAAACCTGAGGCAATATTTGAATGCAAAAAATTATAGAATGTTATGAACTCATATCTCTTAAATATGGCTGTAATTTTAAATAAAAATAATGTATACTTTTTTTTTTTGTTTAGCTTTAATCGCTGTCCCACGTGATCTGTCGCACATGACATTTTTTTCCATCATGATATATAAGTTGATTATACCGGGTCGACCTCCATACAAAAAAAAAGTTGTGCCAGTCACCCCCTAGAATGAAAGATATGTCAATGAAGTTTCTAAAACAGGAAACATTTTTTTGCCACTCCCCAAAATAAAGCCCTTTTGGTTTTTTATATTTAGCGCTGCCATTTAAAGTCCGATCTCATCATATTGCATATCGTTTTCCATGGCTTGATAGTGGCTTCATTTTTGACTTTAGTGACTTTTTAATCCGACCTCAAATTCTGGGCGCCACTTATGCCATCTCGGATCCTTTCCCCCAAACGTCCAATTTTTTTACCTGCCAAGAAAGTCCTTCTAAAACTATGTATGTATAGATTTTAATATGCCCACTTTTATTACACGCCTACAAATTAAGCCCCTTTTTTCTTTTTCACACACATACTACATTAAATCAGGTAGAAGAAAATACAAGCAATAATATTTTCATCAGTCACGCCCTATTAGGTTATTTATTAAGTTTGAAAAACTTTTGCCACGACCTAAATTACAGCCCTTTTTGTTTTATATACATATATAGCATCGTCATTTAAAGTCTAATCTCATCGTATCGTATATCATTGTTAATGGCTAGAATATGGCTTTATTCTTGAATATAGGAAATCTTCTTCAGGAAATTTTTAGCTTTAATCGCTGTCCCACGTGATCTGTCGCACATGACATTTTTTTCCATCATGATATATAAGTTGATTATACCGGGTCGACCTCCATACAAAAAAAAAGTTGTGCCAGTCACCCCCTAGAATGAAAGATATGTCAATGAAGTTTCTAAAACAGGAAACATTTTTTTGCCACTCCCCAAAATAAAGCCCTTTTGGTTTTTTATATTTAGCGCTGCCATTTAAAGTCCGATCTCATCATATTGCATATCGTTTTCCATGGCTTGATAGTGGCTTCATTTTTTACTTTAGTGACATTTTAATCCGACCTCAAATTCTGGGCGCCACTTATGCCATCTCGGATCCTTTCCCCCAAACGTCCAATTTTTTTACCTGCCAAGAAAGTCCTTCTAAAACTATGTATGTATAGATTTTAATATGCCCACTTTTATTACACGCCTACAAATTAAGCCCCTTTTTTCTTTTTCACACACATACTACATTAAATCAGGTAGAGGCCAATACAAGCAATAATATTTTCATCAGTAACGCCCTATTAAGTTATTTATTAAGTTTGAAAAACTTTTGCCACGACCTAAATTACAGCCCTTTTTGTTTTATATACATATATAGCATCGTCATTTAAGGTCTAATCTCATCGTATCGTATATCATTGTTAATGGCTAGAATATGGCTTTATTCTTGAATATAGTGTTTTTTTTTGCTCATCTAGATTTAAATGATTGAAATGTATATATTAACATAAATAAATCATTTACATATATAAAAATTTATTTTCAAACTATTAATTTTCACACTTACGATGTCGCACGTGAACAATTTTATATAAGTACCAAGATCACAAATCTTGCTATTTTACAGAAATTTTTGTTATACCTTCACCTAAACCCTATAAAGTATATATATTCTGGGTCCTTATGAAAAGCGAAGTTCTGTCCGTGTGTATATTGAAATGGGTTTTCCGAAAACCCCAGAAATGATGTGGACTAGGATGATACTCCGTCCAAAAATGACGGAGATATGAGCAAAAAACCACGACTACCTCTAAATTTTTCCAAAAATCCCTTGTTGTTGTATTTTTTTATTTCCGTATATCTTGAGAACGGCAAAAGCCAAAATTTCCAAATTAGATACACACATTTAGGTTGCCAATACACACCATCCTACAAAATGTGGGCGGGATTGTAGAAGTGGGCGTGGTACCTCCCGTACAAAAAAAATTGAAAATTTTATAAAAATTTAAGGGCTGCCATATGTCCTATGGATATGACTTATATACCAAAATATCGGAAATTTCTAGTAGAACATATTTTATAAAAAACTCGGAAAAATCGGTTCAGATACAAAAAAGTTATGACCAAAATTAATTTTTTTTTTTTTAAATACCCACTTTCGGGAACCATAGATCTCCCCGAGTCCAAGCTTTATAACTAAAGTAAATGGTAAATTTCTTCTTCAACACGTCGGTATATAAATCTGCCAAATCGGTTAAAAAATGGCTCAGTTATAACCGAAATACTGAATCCCCAAAAATTACTCTTTTTTATAATTAACTTTGTTAAAATATATATTTACAAGTATATATAAATGTTTATATATAAATATAACTTAAGTAAATGGTAAAATTTTTCCTTAACACGTCGGTATATAAAAATATCTAATCGGTTAGACAATGGGTAATTTATGAGCAAATACTCAAAAAATGGGCTAAAAACATCAACATTTTTATAAAAACCTAAATTTTAGGGCTGCCATATGTCCTATGTATATAACTTATATACCAAAATGTCGGAAAATTGTATGGGCTATAACCGAAATACTGGGGTCTAATCACCGCATACGATATCGAGCAAAATTCATCGAAATTATTTATTTTGGTATCTTGAAACTCGATATCGAATGAAATGTATTGAATTTGAAATAATAGCATTCGACATCGAGTAACTCGACATTACGTTTATCGAGTTTTCATTCGATACACCAGTGTCTATCGTATGCAAAAAAATTCAATAGTTTATTCGATACGATAGTATCGAATGCGGTGATTAGGCCCGTGAATTACCGAAAATCACTCTTTTTATACCCTTCACCGAAGGTAAAAAAGGTATATATAACTGTAATTTCAACAATATTTATCCTACACCCTATAAAGTATATATATTCTGGGCCCTTATGAAAAGCGAAGTTCAAAACCGGTTGTCTCTTATTTAAAAACAAAATATATGCCAGTTTTATTTAGTTTTTGTCTAGTTGCTCTGTATTCTGCTCGCACAATGGTGAAGTTTATGTAAGATTCGGCACAGCCGAATATAGCACTCTTACTTGTTTTATTTTAATATTATAAAAAATCTCTGTTTGGCCTGGTAATTTGATGAGCATTCTACTTTTACTTTCGACGCATTGATAGAAAATGATGTTTTTCAATGTCGCACATGACATCGAAATATGAGATAATACAAAGAAAAATATTACAGTTATTTGCAATCGCATAGTTTCTTGTGCATTCTTTTTTGACTCTTTGTACCTTCCGAAAGGTTTTAGAGAGAAAAAGTCAATGCATATAGACTGTTCATCGATTTCGAACGTTAACGTTCGCATAGAAAATTATATTTAAAACAAAAACAAAATTCGAAAATTTGTTTTTGTTTTAAATGTAATTTTCTATGCGAACGTTGACGTTCGAAATCGTTAAACAGGCAGATAATGTCTCTCTTAAAGAACTGTTATCATAGCAAAACGTACAATAGAAATATCCAAATAAGAAAAGTTGCACTTGTTCCACTTTGTTATAAATAGATATAACATTTTTTTTACTTTTACTAAATTTGATTGTTTTCCTGTTAAAATATGATAAAACAAAGTCTTTTCACGAACTTGAAATTTTTTTGTTGCGGTGGATCTTTCGGTGGAAATGCCCATATAGTATTTCTGTTAAATGTTTAATTTTTTTTAAAGTTTTAAGTCTAATAAGCAAACCATATGTATGTATGTATGTGTCCGTTGGAATTAAAAAAACAGTCATGTTTAGTGAGTAATTTAGCTTTTATTCTTTTTCAGCACAATTAATAATTCATTTCCCAAAAAAAAAAAAAAAACGACAAAGGTATGTTAACTTAAAGATTGTTATTAATTTATCGGGAATGTTTTAGAAAAATAATTTAAATTCAATTACGGTTTTAAGTGTCGTCCTTGCAAAAATAATAGATACATAAAAAAAAAAGTAGATAGAATTGAATATTTTAATGAACTTTCATTACAGGGTCGTTTTTAAAATTTTCTCGATTTTAAATCCACTTTATTTCGATTTCTAGAGCGCGCTCGTATTTTTTAAGAAAATAGTTCATGCGTTTCTCTCTTTAGAATGAGTTTGATATAAAAATATTTTTAGAAAAAATATTTTCTAAAAATTTATTAACGTAAATGCTCTTCGACAACTTCACTAATTCACCACTTACAAAGTGACTATAATATTGTACTTGAAGAAAATACTCCACCAACAAAATCAAAGGGGACTACATGTGGGTCCAATGAATAAATATTTTAAAATAGATGTTTCGATCGATTCATTAGAAAAAATTATTTGCAGAAGCATATCAAAGGATGGAATGCCCGTGAAAAGTTTCAAAAAAATCCATAGTTATATTGACAATTTGTAGCTAAATTGACAAGTTTTATTTTATTTTTCTACAAGTATCAAAAAACAAATCACGAAATTTATAAAATTTCTTGAATTAGAATTATTCGATTAATCGATTAATTTTACAATTTTATTCGTTTAATCGTTTAATCGAATAAGTTAAAAATGCCAAATTTCGATTAATCGAATAAAAATAAAACCCGATTAATTGAACACCCTATCAACTACAATACACGCAATAACAATACCCGATGTCATCTTCACTCAAAACTTGTCTTGTGCTGAAATTCGCAGATAAATAAAAGAGATATTTGCTCAATCATGCGTGCCAAGAAATCAATAATGTTCAGAAACATAATTCAAAGGGCCACTTCTCTGAATGCAACAAAAAATAACTAATTACTCTGTACAATTTGAAACGCCAACTTGAACTATTTGGCTCTGGTTTGGAAGTTTGTAGGTGATAACATTTGTTCCTCCTTTAAATAGCCGTACTTTTCCTCTTTTAAACCTTTGCAATGTTAATTTTCAAAGACTTCACGTTAAACTTTTATTGCCAACAAAACAAAATCGAACTCATGTTAACCAATTCCATAAATTACCACGAAGATAAACCCATATGGATCTTCATGATAAGTCATTAATTAGTTGTTTAAGCTTTAAAATTTAACCATACAATTCTTGAGTTTCATATACTAAGGACACTTTATATTTTATGACTTGAGTTTAACTTAATTCCCACGCACGTTTCACTTTATGTGGCCCACTAGAAAACAAAAAAATATCTTGTAAGTTTTTGGTTAAAAAACTTTTTTTTTATCAAAAGAAAAAAGAAAGGAAACCCATAGTGCTCAACTCCTCCTGTTACTTTAAGTTGTGGATTTAATTAGTTTTGATGATTTATTTAAACCTTAAAACTTAAATGAAGTCAAATGAAGTTGATGTGTTTTCTTAATTTTTCTTTTATTTTTATATTTTTTTTGTAGCTTTTGCACTGTAATTGACACCCATATCATGGAACCATTAAATAAAGAAACCCACACCACAACCATTAAAAGCTTTTCCTTTTTTTTCTTCATTGTCTGTATTTAATCTAATTTGTTGCACTATCTTAACACAAAATAAAAATGACTACTGACGCTGTCAGAAACAAACAAATCCAGACAGCATCATCATAATCAGTGGTGTGGCTGAATTTATATATGAAGCTCTTGCCGTTGCCACGTTCCTTGTCTTTGTCATCGTCATTATCGTCAACATCTTTTATAGCCAAGTGTTTTCGGTGTTTGTAATTGTGTCTGTGTTTTAGCCATACGCAGTTAATTGTTGCAAGTTACATTATGGAGTTTTTATAACTTAAGTCTACTGTTTACTACCTTTTGTTTCTTTTTTTTCTTAAATGAGAAAAATTTGGGTGAGTTTGGAGTAAGTAAAGTACAACTTGCAGAATCCTCTCTTCGTATTCGAATAATCGTCTACTACTATTAAATTATTAAAACGTAGCATTTTCTATTTAGCCTTCTTTCAATACCAACAAAACATTTATGAATTTTTTATTTAAAAAAACAAAAACTTTCCCAACTTTTTTTATTTATATTTATTTATTTAATCATCATTTTGCACATGATCAACCAGAAGGTATTACCATAAAATTTTTATATAATCACTTTTTGGAAAAAATCTACATGTAATACTCATATCTTCATGCTTTTAAAAATATCGCGATTTACATGGACAGCCAGCCATTCCGCAGGACGGACATCGTAAGATCGATTCGAAAGGTTTTTCTAAGTCGATCGAAAAAAGGCTAAAACCCTCTCCACTATTGTATTGTTGATATAGCAAAGCTTGGAAGTTTTCATTATTTAGAATAAACTAGCTGGCCCGGCAAACGTTGTTTTACCATATAACTTATTTCTTTCAGATGTTACAGTGTCTGCTTGCCAAATTTTAAGAAAAGCGGTTGATTAGTTAAGAAGATAATAAAAATTATAGGCTTTAGTTCTTTCCAGATGTTATACTATTTGCCCGCCAAATTTCAAGAAAATCGTTGATTAGTTAAGAAGATATAGGGAGGGCGTTTTTACTCCTCTTGCCCTATTTCATGCCCTTTTCTCTTTCAGATGTTACAGTATCTGCATGCCAAATTTAAAAAAAAAAAACGGTTGATTAGTTAAGAAAATATAGGGAAGGGAGCTTTTACCTCTCCTGCTTCACGCCCTAAATAATAAAAACTAAAGGCTATAGTACTTTCCAGCTGTAACACTATTTGGCAGCGAAATTTCAAGAAGATATTGGGAGGGGGAGGTTTTTCATTTCACATCCTATTTCCTTTCAGATGTTACAGTGTCTGCATGCCTTATTAGTTTAAAAGATAAAGGGAAGCGGAGCTTTTACCGCTATTGCCCTATTCCCTATTTCCTTATAGATGCTACAGTGTCTATATGCCAAATTTTAAGAAACCCGGTTGATTAGTTTAAAAGATTGGGGAGGGGGAGCTTTTACCTCTATTGCCCTATTTCACGCCCTAAATAATAAAAATTTGAGGTTATAGTTCTTTCCAGATGTTACACTATTTTCCTGCAAAATATCAAGAAAATCGGTCTTTTGTTAAGCAGATATAGGGAGGGGGAGCTTTTACTCCTCTTGCCCTATTTCACGCCCTATTCCCTATTTTATTTCAGATGTTACAGTGCCTGCATGCCAAATTTTAAGGAAACAGGTTGATTAGCTAAGAAGATATAGGGAGGGGGAGCTTATGCCCTAACAAAAACACATTCAAATTTTCATAAAAATCAGTCAGGCCGTTTCGAAGGAGTTCAACATGGAGGCCATTTTGTTGATATTTGTATGGGAATATATAGGAAAATCCAAATGTCATATCTCCGGAACCACGGGGCTGATTTCATGCAAACTTTACATAAACCATCTACACACTATCCCCAACGTACCCCAACGTTTTTGTTGAAATCGGTCTACCCGTTTTCGCAGTTAGTGGTGACTTAAAAGTGTACACTTCTTTTTATATTTTTATATAGAAGATAGAATACAGTTTTTTATTATTCAAAAATGCCATAAAAGTTATTAAAGACTAAAAAAAACGAGTAAAATAAGAGCCATGTGTCGAGAATTCCGGAAACTTCTATAAGCAGCATGGGACCGTATTTTTTAAGTTATAGACACTGTGAAATATACACATATTGCACACTTAGTCATTAACAGGCACAACTCGAAATTCAAAACTGTTTAGGAAATACAGAAAACTGGCTTCACAAATATAGTTTCTGTCGCTATAGATTTAATTTGTGAACTGGTTTATTAAAAAAAAAGTTACTTTGATAAATTTTGAGTTGTACCAGTTGATAATATAGTGTGTAATATGAATTTTTAATATCAAAGTAATTTTTGTGGGCAAACAAAATTTTAATTTAAAAGATTCTGTTTGTCGCGCTTAATTCCCAATTTTTAATCTTGATAAAAAACACTGAAATTTATTGTTGAAGGGATAAGCTATTCCCACGCGCATTTCACAATTTTTAATTTCATGAAATAAAATAATTTTAATTGGTTTTGTCCCCAATTTGCAATATTTACTATCCTTTTTAGTATTCTGAAAATTTATTTAGATTTCAATAATAAAGCGGCAAATCAAATTTAAGAAAATTCTGCACATTATACATGTTGAACTAAATGGAATAAATTATGTGCTGATTTATGTTACTCCAGTTCTCTGATACCAAGCAAATTGACTTTCTTTTGACCTAACAAATATTCGATTAAATTTACTTTAACAACACCCAAAACCTTTATCGCCCCACAAAACTGTTCTTTTATCTCTGTCTTTTGTGGGTATGTTTTGTATTACTTCGCAAATTTGCACACTTTTATATTCTCTCCTGTGTGTATTCTCCACTTTTGCATTAAACCGAGATTTGTTCACTTGTAACTCATATTTTATAGTTTGTTTATGTATATTGTGCATTTTTTGTATTTCACAACTTTCTTTTAATGTTATCTTGTTGGCCGGCACGTGTCTTAATTCTAGAAAAAAAATTCGAATTTGCTAGCACTTTTCGTTAGTTAAGGAAACGGAAATGGCTTAGAAGCATGTTTGGGTGATTAACTGTGAGTGTGGCTTTTTGTTTGATGATGTGTTAGAAAATATCATTTATATCTTTTTCTTAC
This sequence comes from Pollenia angustigena, assembly GCA_930367215.1. NCBI lineage: Eukaryota > Metazoa > Arthropoda > Insecta > Diptera > Polleniidae > Pollenia > Pollenia angustigena. Next base: position 176,126,838 of record OV884057.1, on the reverse strand, counting down.
CCAGCTAACATTTTCAATTAAATTCAAGTATTTTTTAGGTCTCTCTGTGCGATAAAAACCAACTAGAGTATGCGCTCTTTTTTTTTGGTCATAAAAGATTTTTTTTCTAGAGAAAATGTTGTTCAACCCGCGACTTTTCTTAATATTAATTTTCGACACTTATGATGGTATTGATAATCGTTTTCAGGAAGCTCTCAAGTCATTAATCCGTGTTTTTTAACTCCATTTCTAAATCTTTTTGAATTATTTATAAATCATAAAGCAAATCGCTTACGAGTAGTTTTTGAGCTATTTATCAATTGTTTTATTATTGTGTGTGACTGCCTATTTCCGATTTGCGAAATGCTGAAATAGGCAGTGAATCTTCTTGCCAGCGATGTTATACGTAGGAATAAAAATCCCTATTCGTAGGGATTTTCTTCTAAAAAAATTGGCCGTAGAGAAAAAATTACAGATTTTTTAAAATCATTAAAATGCAGGGACTTTTGAAAAATGTGGAAAAACTGTATGTATTTGGCAATCTTATTCGCAAATAAAATTATGGCTAGATCAACATTAAAATTGTTAAATTTCTTTTAGTGATCGCTTTTAGAGAAATAAGTAGATTATTTGCTCAAGATGGGAATCGAAAAGTTTTGCAGAAAAGTCACTATTTTAATGAAAATTTAATTTCCCCTTTAGTCAAAATAAGATTTTTTTGATTAATCACTGCCACATGCCAATACAGATACCAAAAGGTTTTTTTGTTATCATTGATGTTAATTTTTGGGCTTCTTTTTCAGGCAATATTTTTATTTGTTCTGAAATTAATCATATATGCAGGGAAACCAGAAATATGCTCTAAAAAACACGTTTTATGCGCATTAAATATGCAGTAAAAACTGGAAAATATGCCCTGAAAAATTTTAAAAATATGCCCTAAAAATTAAAATTGCTCATTTGAAGACACAATATTCAACAATTTAATAACAAAATCTGAAGAAAAACCTAAAAAGGGTTAAAATTCATATAAGAGATGTTTGCGCCGAATATTATCTAGATATTAACATCCATATGGGTTTTTGTTTAAAAGAAATTTAAAGCTAGTTAAGAACGGGAGCTTTGAGCAAATGTGAACCGATTCGAAAATAATTTAATTTGAAGTAAAATATTTTTGGCACGAATTTAATTTAAATACCATCCTAATTAGATAGCTTGCGGACACAAAGAGTCTAATTTGGACGTGAAATTATAGACCGATTCTCACCATTTGCATAGACTTCGTCCATATTTGATCAAATTATCTACAAAATTGGAACTAGTACTCTGCGCACAAGGCTAACATGGACAGACAACCAGCCAGGCGGATGGACGGACATCGTTAGATCACTCGTTAGATCACTTTAAAAAGAGATTCTGAGTCAATCGGAATACTAAAAGATTGGTCTAAATACAAATCGCATAACATTTATTCTTAGTGACAACCTGCTTTGTCTTACAATATAAGAGTAAAAATGAAATGTAGATATCGAAATTAAAGTAACAGATTTTCGAAAAAAAAATTTTTTTTTATTTGCTGCGAAAGCTATTGTAAAAAAATTTAATATGTATCAAAATATGCATTAAAAAGGCAAAATTTGCGCTATAAACCTAAAAAAAATGCTGCAAAAAGGCTCTTTTAACTAAAATATGCTGCAAATGGTAAAATATGCACTAACAAATCGATGCCAAAATTCATAAAAAGCTCTAAAACGGATAAATACATTATTTCTGCCTTCATTAGTCGCACAAGGAAAAACATGCAATTGCATATTTCTGGTTTCCCTGCATATATGAAACCTTTTACCATCGCTCAAGTAATAAATCAGTTTGCAATCATCAAAAGTGATCTGAGAAGACTTTAAATAAAATTTATATTTATTAATACAAATGGTTTTATTTGTATTAATATTTTAACATTTAGAACTTGTAGGGATTTTCGTAGAGACAATTTTTTTACGCGTAGGCAGAATAAGGAATTTTGTTCGGGCTGCGTAAGGACTTACCAAAAAAGGGTATATCATCACTGATTATTGTAGCCATATATCGGACATCTTTCAATTCATTGTTAATCAAATTTAGACTTTTTACAGGGGTTTTTCTAAAAGTTGCACCAATAAAAATAAAACATTAACCCTTTCCGGCCCTAGCTACACAAACGTGTAGGTACATCTTACGTTTTTTGAAGAGAGAAGTTTATATATAAATATCTAACTTTTCTTACTTCTGTTAGTCTCTACATGTTATGTGTTATCTCTTAATCGTTGTCTTTTAATTTTTTGCGAGGTTTATTTTAGTATTTGTGTGGACGCGTGCACAAAAGATGATCATGTTTCGCAGCGCGGAAGACAAGATATGTAATTATCATTATTTTGCTTATATTACGCCAAATATATGAAGATTTTGTTATTATTTTGTAACTAAAGCACCATACATTTAAATAATGTGCAAATATTTTTAAATACACAATTAATTTTTTGTGTTTTTTGCGAGTTAATGTGTACCTACACATATGTGTAATATGGTTTTCTACTACCTCAATTTTGCGTAAGAAAACTGTGATTAGGTGCAAGCGTTTGGTGAGGACTTTGCCGAATAAATCCTTTGTAGTATTTGTTCGGTATTTTACCAGCCCTTTACTTTTGAGGCGATTGGCGGAAATGAATGTGCATGGAACTGGCCCAATAAAAACAAATCGTTTGCGCCTAAACCAACAAGTCATTTTCGCAAACAAAAAGAAGGAAAATTTTTTGAAAAATAGTCCAAAAAACATTAAAAAAAAAACCAAATTAAATCAAAATATTTACAATCGTGAGCAAATTACCTCTAAGTTAAGTACCCTAATATAGATATAACTGGAGGGGGCACTTTTTTTTTGCCCCAGAGGGCTCCAAAAGTCCCGCCCACTCGAAATGTTTTTTTCTTGTAAAATTACCTTTAATTCAAGTACCTATACATAACACTAAGTGGGCGGGGCCGTTGTTGGGATTCAGGGGGCCCACGGGACTCAGCCCCTAAATTTTAATTTTGTTTTGTGTTTTTTATTTTATTTCCAGAGGTGTTCCAATTTAATTTCGTGTGCCCTGTAAACTACACTTTTGCCAAAAAATGCTTATATTTTGTCCAAGTGAAATCCCAAGGAACACATATGTGCATGTCGTGTTTCTAAGGACATGGGCTTTGTATGTACTATAAAAGTTCATTTTTACGTTATCTTAGGGCTAAATATCATATACTGAAAATTGCATTCAAATCTGCCAACTTTTAAATTGCTTGGGTCGGAAAGGGAATAATAAGGAATAAGCTCGTTTTTTAATAATTAACAACAAATAACTAAAAAGTTTAAAAAAATAAATATATATCAATTGAAGCACAGCCGCGAATAACGTTTTAAGTTACAAAATAATAATTTTTCAGGAGAGCAAAAAAACGTTTTTTGACAAGCAGCATTATTTGTTTTAAAAATTTTTTTTTCTATTATTTAAAATAGTGATAATAAAAACTTTAATGCAAAAGGCTTTTAAAACATTATTCCGCACTGCAAAACCATTTCTGTTTCATCATTATGTTAGTAACTTGCAATGTTCTTCCACTGGCTGACACTTTGTACGCCATTTTGAAGGCGTTAAGGTGCATAGTTTTGGTTGATTTGATGTTTAAACTGTGTAAGAGAGTAAAGTCAACGTTTATCTGCAAAAAAACAGTTTTTGCAAAATGTGGCGTTTACAACGTTTTTCGCGGCTGTGCTTCAATTGTTGATCCCCAATCATAGTCGAAAAAGACTCATCAAGATGATGTTTAAAACCCCATCTCCCTAATGCCAGGTGGGTATCAATATGTGTATGCATGTTTGTACGTTTGTTGATTTTCTTTGACAATTGCTTGCATTTTGAAAATAAATGGAGATAAAATGTATAGCAGATTTTTAAAAAATTAGAAAGATTAACAGTTTACCAAATATTTGGAAATATTTTTTGACCAGTATAAGTAAAATTAAAAAAGAAAAAAAAACATATAAGCATTAAAAATATTAGGGCGTTTAAACAAACCCATTTCTTTTTGTTACAACAGAGTTTTGATTTTTATCTTTAAGTTTTTTTCTAATATACTGTTTTTTAAATTAACTGCCTGTTTTTTATGACGAATGAAAAACTCAAACAGAAAAATTTTTTTCACCAATTAATCAAAAATAAAATCAGTTTAAATTAAAAATTTAATCAAGTGAATAAAACGTTTAATCAAGTGAATAAAACGTTTACTTGATATTATTAATTTGTTTATTGGTGCAAATTAATAGTATCAACTAAATGTAATTCACTTGGTTAAAAGTGTGTTAAATCAATCACTTGATTAAATTTTTAATTAAAACTGATTTTATTTTTGATTAATGCTTTAATTGGTGAATTAATTTTCTCTGTGCGCACTCTTAGCTAACATTTAAAGTTTTTGAAATTTTGTTTTGGCTTGAAATGTAAGTTAAACAAGTGAGTTTGCGCTCGTCATCAAAAAACAGGCAGTATTGAAAATTCCCAAACGAAGATTGTTATATATATTTAAAAACTGGCAGTTATTTTTTTTTTTTTTTATCATATATATATAAAGATCCTCTTATTCATAAAAAATATTAATATAATGAATTACAATTTCGGCTGTAGGAAATATCGCCCAAAGAAAAATGGCCAAAAAAAAAAAAATGAAAAATCGCCCAAATGACCCAAAAAGGTAAATATGAAATTTTGCCCAAAAAAAAACGAAAAAGGGCCCAAAAAGAAAATAAAAAATGACCCAAAAAGCAAAAATGAATTTTTCCCAAAAAAAAAAAAAAAAAAATATTACTAAATTTGCAAAAAAGTGTTTATTATTCATATAAATTTAGGTGACATGTCATAACGTCCAGTGTCGTAGTGTCCTTGGACACTTTTAAAGTGTCATAATGTCCATCGAAGACGAGGACGAGGACGTTATGACACTTTGCAACGTCCGCAACTTAACTTATAATCAAAAATGTGTACATTTTTTTTTTAAATACCGTTAAAATTTCAAGTGATTTTTTTAAAGATACTTATTTAACCATAATATGGTTGTCGGTGACAATGATTTGGTTAAATTAAACATAATATGGATAAAATATTTGTATAGCTTTTACTCTGGGTGTATATATTAAATATATATATCCAAAATAAGGATTTCATCTTCTATGGTATAACAAATACTGGCTTCGCTAACTAAAGCTTCTCTGTATAGCCGGCCTTCGGCCGGGCACAAGGATTTTCTCCTCTATGGTATAACAAAGACCGGCTTCGCTAACTAAACCTTCTCTGTATAGCCGGCCTTCGGCCGGGCGCAAGGATTTTCTCCTTTATGGTCTAACAAAAACCGGTTTCGCTAAGTAAAGCTTCGAAAAACTGCCTTGTTTCCGAATAAGGCCGACTACGCAGAGAAGCTTTAGTTAGCGAAGCCGGTGTTTGTTATACCATAGAGGAGAAAATCCTTGCGCCCGGCCGAAGGCCGGCGATACAGAGAAGCTTTAGTTAGCGATGCCGGTGTTTGTTATACCATAGAGGAGAAAATCCTTGCGCCCGGCCGAAGGCCGGCGATACAGAGAAGCTTTAGTTAGCGAAGCCAGTATTTGTTATACCATAGAAATAAGAGTAAGATTATGGTAGAATTTTAAAAATAGCCCATTTTTTTGGGCCATTTTTCATACAACATTTTTAAAACATTTAAAAAACGAAAAATCACCCAACAATAACGATAAATAGCCCAAAAATTTTGGGCCATTTTTCATATGAAATCAGGCCCAATTTTACATGCAATTTTTTTGGGCGATTTTTCATATTTTTTTTTTTTGGGCGATTTTTCTTTGGGCGATATTTCCTACAGCCTACAATTTCTCTTAACCCTTCTACACTCCTTGGGTCAATTTGACCCAATTTTGGGTTTCAAACGCAAAATTTGTCCCTTTTAATATAAGATATGGACGTGAAACTTCAATTTATCCATTACAGGGACAAAAATTAAAAATTTAAATGAAAATAATAAAATTTTGGTTTTTCCTTCCCCCTCCAAAAAACACGATTTACACACATTTAATATCCTTTGAGTCAATATGACCCAACATGCGATATTGCAAGTTTGATTCCACTTTAAAATTTGTTTTCTATTGAATTGAGTTCATCTTCATTCAGAATCATCGATCAATAATTTTGTCGGTCAAATAATCAATAGAATCGCTTTTGTTTTTATAACACTTAAATATGAAATGCTGTTAACATTTTATTGTTGGGTCATATTGACCCAAAGGATCATAGGAAGGGCACATATCCAAGGGATGCAGAAGGGTTAAAGTTATTAAGGACAAAAATTTAATTTTTAAACATTTGAAATTTAAAACACGGGTCAATATAATTATTTCCACTTAATTTATCAATTTATATTCAAGTCTGATTAGAATTGTTATATTTAGAGTTATTAATGAACACTCACAATATGATGACAGAAAATGGCTGTAGTTTATTTAAGAAGTATCCGTTCAGTCATATTTGAATAAATAAACGTTTAAAATTCCTAGCAAATTTATTTTTAACTGATTCTAAGATTTATTCAAAAAATTAAATCCATATTAATATGGATTTTCAATTGCAGTTTATATTGTGCGTTGATTAAGTTAAATTCTTCTGTATGAAAATGTAATTTAAAAAACGAAAAGTTCATTTAATTTTATCTGTCAAAAACTCGAGAGGGTATTCGTTATTATGTTCAAGATAATTTTTCGAGCGCTCGCAGTTAAAAAGGTCCTTGAAGATCTCATGGCTGTAGTCTTGAAGAAGTGTGCATTGTCGTTGTCTCGGCCTTTGGCAAAATTATTTAGCTATTCTACCGGGTTGGAGTTTTTCTTTCTTGCTGAAAGGTGGCCAACGTCTAGCCAATCCCCGAAAAGGGTTAGGCTACAAACCCCGAAAACTACCGACCAATAACAATTTGCTCTAAGCTTTCGAAGTTCATGGACAGTATGATCAATCACCACTTACAGTATGGCTTTCGCAGAAGTCGTTCTACGGGAGACCTGTAAGCGTTTCTTTCGGAACGTTGGAGTCGTTCTATTCACCAATTTGGAGAAAGCAAAATGGTTACTCTAGATATTTCCAAAGCGTTTGATCAAGTGTGGCACGGGGCACTCGTTTCAAAACTTATTGCGTTTGGTGTCAGTAGTGATTTCTCTCGATTTAAATCGATCTTTCTCACGGACATCTCTATACCTGTTATTAAACATGGGTTCTCATCGGAGGAGTTGTAGGAGGTGTACCGCAGGGCTCTGTTCTTTCTCCTACACCTTTTCTTATTTTTTCTTAACGACCTCCTAAGTCTAACTTCCAATCCAATCTATTCTTTCGCAGATGACGGTAGCATTTGTCATGCATTTTCCCTTGATCATTGACCAAGCCTTACTGAGGTTGTAGCTATGAGACAGAATATAAAGGATACTCTAAATCGTGATCTAACGACAATCTCCGAGTGGGGTCTTGCGAATAAGGTCGATTTAAATGCTCGTAAGACCCAATGTTGCATGTTGACCCACAGACGTCTTGTGGAGTCAGCGTCATCTGTATCCATGAGAGGTATAGCTATTGAGGAATCAGACACACTTGATGTTCTGTGCATGCAAATTCAATGTGATGTTCGTTGAAACCAATATATCTTTCAAGTGTCGAAAGAAGCATTCAAGTGTCTAGGTTTCTTAAAACGCTGCAAGAACTACTTCACTCCATCTGTTCTCTTCACTATTTATACCACCTTTATCCGTAAAGGGAATACAACCCCTATATCTGGGCAGGTGCTTCAAGTTCTATCCGTATTAATATGGATTTTCAGTTGCAGTTAATATTGTCCGTTGATTTACATAGTTAAATTCTTCTGTCTGTAAAACTAAATAAAAATTTAATTTAAAATAACGAAAGTTCATTTAATTTTAACTGTCAAAAGTTCCGAATTCCAGTTATTTTATATAATTTAACTGCCAAAAAATAAATTTTTAGTTATCTAAAAAAAACGATTAGCTTGTTTTGTGTAAAAAATTCCCAATACATTTTTTTTTTGTAAAAATTATTTAGTTAAATGCATACAAGTTTTAAACTAAAATAATTGCGAATCCATATCGGTCATGCTGCTGGTGTCTTAAGGCACAAATACACTTGTCAAATGCTTGTCCAGCCGGCGAATTCTTCGTGTACGTGTGCTTGACGTAATATTCGCCGTCATATCTAAATTATTTGATTTTCCATCCAGCATCGTCGGTGTGACACTTACAAACATATTTTCACTAATACTACCACAATGCCTGATGAGTATTTTAATCAATGTATTTGGGTATAAATAAAGGAGCATATAGACGACATGTTTTTGTCATCTGACATGTCAAATTTCCCACTGCAAAACACATACATGTCGTGTGTTACCTTTTTAACTTTGCTTCTGTAAAAGTCAGACGCAAAGTCATCTAACAAAATTTCAATTAGAGCGTGCTCTATTTTCTTCTGACAAACCATCTGACATCAGAAATCTATGCCGGGAAGAAACTGGCAGCGGCGTCAACTATTGACGGAATCATTAGCCGGCTGAAGTTAATATTTTACAATACCAAGATATGTATGCTCATCTCACCATTGAATAAAATTTATGTAAATATATACATAAAAACCGTTTAATTATAAAATTCTAAATTGGTATCTTTAAAATAAAAGAAAAAATGTTAAGATGGCTTAATTATTTTACGGCGCAAATAAATATTTTCGTGGCGGCAGCAAGCTATTTTGAAACCGAGAACTACTTTGGTTTCTGCAATAACAATGCGAAAAAAAAAACAGAGACAATGTCAGAAGCAAATTACATGTACGTTTGTGTCCGAATATTATAAACCTTATGTAAAACAGCAATTTTGACAGACATGAACAATTACATGTGACTTGAAAATTTGACATGTCAGATGACAAATACATGTCGTGTACGGGCGCCTTAAAGGGGTCAGTACAACAAAAGTAAAACAAACCTGTATAACGGGGTAAGTAAATAATAATATTCTCTTTCTCTTGTGGAGAAACACTTGTTTTAAATTTACTTGTTAAAAATTATTTTTAAATTTTTGTATTTTTCATTTTTAATCAAACTTTCATTGTTTTAATAATTTAATTTTTTTATTTTTTTGATTATTCTAATTTTTATTTTTGTTAACTAATTTTATTAAAATATTTTTATAAATAAATGTGTTTAATTAACATCACACTCTCTTAAATGAGAAAAGCAAGCGGACAGGTCTTTTAGAAATTCTCTTGTGAAGTTAACAGGTACAACTTGTATTATCAGGTCTGTTCTAAAAATCACGTGATTTCAAATCACATGTGCTTTTAAAATCACACGTGTGATTTTGTGGTGTTCTGTAAATCACACCGTTTTTGTATTTTTCGGTGTGATTTTAAATTGACGAAAGCACAAGCATGCACAAAAAGTTTGTTCTACAAAATAATATTTCAATGCTTTTTTGTTTTTTTAACCGATTTAGCGATCTCAAATTCAGTTAGGGTGTGTTTAAAATTTTGCAATTTTGTGCGAATTTTAGCCATGTTCGCGATAACTTTCTATAAGTTTTCGATTCTTTATAGCTTTGACGATTTATAATTAATAGTAGAATTTGGCTATCATGCCGCTGTTAGCAAATTTTTGGGAATTTCCGCTAACTTAGACATTTTTAACGAATTTTTGTCATTCCTTATAGTTTTAGGGACTCTCAATCAATTTTATGGCTCGTTTGAAAAATACAATTTTTTCGCGAATTTTCGCCATTTTTGCAATATTTTTTATTTTTTACCCATTTAGCGATTTCAAATAAAGTTTAGGGCTTGTTTACAAGCTTGCAATTTTTCGCGAATTTAGCCATTTTCGCGATAGAAGCGATTTTTTCCTGTGATTCTTTACAGCTCTTACGATTTTTAATAAATATTATACTTTGCTTTCATGCCGCTGTTAGCAAATTAGCGATCTTTAATTCAACTAAAAACAAAAACAAACTGAAATCACAACAGAAGTCTCAAAAGCAAATATCATTTTTTTAGTGTTGTCGAATTTTCTTATTTTTTGTAAATATTTTTTGTTGTAAATAAAATAGTTTATTGCATAAACAATTAATAAACAACACATTGAATATTTTATTTAAGCAATTTATTATGACGGCCATCTTACAATAGTCGCAAAAAAAAAACAAAGTGATTTCAAAAAGTTTTTTACGTAGCTGAACGTTTTGAAATCACAAAATAATACGCCCAGAACACCTTTCTCGTGTTTTCAAATCACTTTCATAAAATGTGATTTTCAGAACAGGCCTGTATATAAAATAACTAAATTCCATTAAATAACTGAAAATTCATTTGTTTTTACGGAACATGAATTTCCATTTATTTTATAGTTTGATTTCAGTTAATTTGACGTACAGAATATTGTGAGTGTATAAAAGATGGAGCTTTAATTGCCCTTCCGCCAATTTTAGAAGAAATATCGTAATATTATTTTAACCCGATTCACCAATTTTAAACGCATTCGATACATACTTGTAGCTTCCATTTTATAGGTTAAAAATATATTGAAGGAATGCGAGTACTTCGACCGACTTTGTCAAAATTTCTACCATATCAGTGTGTCTAAAAAAATATGGGTTCCAATTTCTGTTGATCTTGGAAATCTTCAATCAGTATATAAAATTTATTCATTACGTAGCACAATTCGTTATGCCTCAACAATGTCGCCGTTTTCAAGAACTGTACCCGGAAAAATAAAACAACCGGTTTTTCGCGAACAGAAGGATAGGGCTCATATTACATCAAGTGTTGCTTCCAAAGTCCAAGAACAATTATTGAGCATTCAATGCACCGATTTTTTTTTTTTTTACTTTAAGCTAACACTCAGGGGATGCCCCCAACTAATGCAATGTATTGTGTTGGTATTAAGAAAATTGGTTAGGGGGAAAAGGAAAGAGGGAGTTGTGTTTTTGGACATTTAATTTGAATTTTTCCAAATTGTAGCCGACTGGGCAGACTTCTGCAGGGAGTCTATTCCACATACGCCTAGTTCGACCAAGAAACGAATTTTCTCTGTAATGCGTTGAGCGATGCGTTGGACAGTCGACAACAAACGAATGTGATCTGCTGGAAACGCGTGTACTACGGGCATACACCCTCATCTCAAGGATGAGGATAGAACTGTGCCGCACAACCCACATTCCGACGATGCTCCAAAGAGTCAAAAGAGCTGGATACCCTACTGTCATTGATGATATTCAACGCACCCCCTTGCACCCAATAGAAGCTTTAAGATAGACCTTGAAGCACCACCTGCCCAGATATGGGGGTTGTATTCCCTTTTCGGTCGGATAAAGGTGGTATAAATAGTGAAGAGAACAGATGGAGTGAAGTAGTAGAATGCTTCTTTCGACACTTGAAAGACGTGTTGGTTCTGATTCCACAAGACGTCTGTGGGTCAACATGCAACATTGGGTCTTCCGAGCATTAAAATCGACCTTATTCGCAAAACCCCACTCGGAGATAGTCGTTAGATCACGATTGAGAGTTCCATTCATATTCTGTTCATAGCTAAAACTTCAGTAAGACTTGGTCAATGATCTAGGGAAAATGCCTGACAAATGCTCCTGTCATCTGCGAAAGAATATATGGGAATAGGACCCTTTTAACTGCACGCGCTCGAAAAAATATCTTGGACATAGTAACGGATACTCTCTAGAATTCGGACGGTGGTTGATTGCTTGCCGGCAAGTATGCTTTGCAAATTTTCATTTATTAAATATGAGCAAAATCTTATTCTAATATTTACTTTATTATATGCCCTGCCAGTGCCGGACAAAATTGTTTTCCATCATGGTTTCTGTTCTCCTAATCGGATGAGTCCTGCATTATCTCTTCTTCTTAATCGCATGTGGGCGCCATCTTTTAAAATATTTTACGGCATATTTCGCAATTATATTTTTGACTTGTGGCACATTGAATATTTTAGTTTTTAACATACGAGGGAGCAGCTGTGATTATTGAAGAATTTTTTCAATAGAAGGCAAAGTTAATGTTATGTTTATGTACGAGTTTTGGCCATTGATCTTAATTCTCCATTGTTTTAACCAAGTTTCTAGTTGAAATATAAGATCATGTAAGTAACGAGATGCTGCGTGTACGATTGGAAAACATGTATCATCAGCAAAAGCAGAAGTTTGGGTGTAGGTATTTGTTGGCGTGGACAATAGTTGTAATTTTTTTAAGACACGATGTCGAGAATAATAAAGTAATGTCAGATGAAGCTACAGCTTAAACATCTCGTGTAACTATTTTTCTTCTGTGCGAAATGATTTGTTATATTTAAATACTAACATTGTGTTTTTCTGCTTTTACCTGTCCACTGTGTTCGCAAGATTTTCCAATTCCCGGTTTTTTTTTTCCTTTGTGACTACCAGTAGCTTAAGGCTAATATAACTTTTAATATAAAAAATTTTCAGAAAGAGAACGTCAAAATTTAAGCAAACTTAGAAAAAAAAACTGATTCTAAACACACTGTAATGCGCTACCCCGTCTTATACTTTTTGCACTAAATTGTATCATTTATATAACAACAGTGAAATGGCCCACACAGAAACAGAGATTCCGCACGGGAAGATTCACACACGCAGACATAGATTGTTATTCTATATTCTGTCCCATTTGAAATTTTTTTTTTTTTATTGGCTTTTCTTATAAAACCAATTTTTGAAAATATGTAGTACATAATGTTCTTTTAAAAAATATATAGTTTTCATTTAATTTCCTGTACCAAATGCACATCACAAACACAGATGATAATGTCAACCGAGATAGACATCTAATGCAAACAACACACACACACACCATATTCACAGCTTCATACATAAAAATACAAACAACTATGATTAATTTTATTTCAAGAACAAAAAATTTTGCAAAAATCCAATGTTATTTACTTTGACTAAACACCAAATACGAACGCATGCCATAAAGTGTGATAGTGACAGGTTCCATAAACAAAAACTGCAGAAGTTTTGCACTTCAAACAGATAGATGAGACCCACTATAACGAGCACGTGTCACATAAAAAGAAAATATTTTAAATTAAAGATGCCAATGGCTCTGAAAATTGATAGCCAAGCGTACAAGTAAAAAAAAATTAAAATCTCTAAACCATTAAATAAAAGTGTAGAAAAAAAATGTTTGAAAATAAAAACCATTAAATGCAAACAAACATACACATGCCACCAGACATGAAATAAACATTCAAAAGCATATGCTAAGCTTCTCATAAATAGAAGAAAAAAAAAGATTGGATTCCCACACCACTTTTTTTTTTTTTTTGCATGGACACATATCATTATGGCTAGACACGCACCAGCAGCAGACAAAAACATCAACTACAAGTGGCCAATAGCAAACCAAATTAGACAGTAGTAAGAAGTAAACCACCACCCATTGTAATCGCTCACGAATGTAACTACGCAACTTTAAATCTTATCGAGATAAGTGGCCAGGATAACGTAAGGATAATGTATTTAAAATTAAAGCGTTACGTACGGATTTGTACCTCGTGTTGTTTATAGTTCTTTAATTTTTTCTATTATGTTGATTTTTTTTATGAAATTTGTACAGTGGGGAAAAAGCTTGAAAATTACAAAAATTCAAAAAAAAAAAAAATAATGACGCTAAGTCCTTTTGGTGCGACTTTAAAAAATCGTACAGACAACAGTTATTTAGAATAAACAAATGTTTGAAGACACATGTGTCTCCATTTTTATATTCATACCATAATGAAATAATTTAATAAAATGAGATCAATATTGGGAAAAACTTGTTGGATCGATTGAATAAAAGCAAACATTACAAAGTAATTTTCCAAAAAAAGTCTTAATATTATTTCAATAAAATTGGTAAAGTATTGGACTTAAAACTTAAATATGCGGGATTCACATAACATGGCGTATCTTTTGCATATGGCCTACGCACTTAATAGGTTTCGTGCCATATTTAAGGGTAAACATTGGTCATTAATCAGGTTGAAAGGGAATATATAGGATAGTTATTACGTTTGTTATTTCTACAATATTGATCTTAGACCCTTTATAGTACTATATATGTATATTCTGGGTCCTTATGAGTACCGAAATTGGTTTAACGTTGTCTGTCTGTTGAAGTGGATTTTTCGAAGATCGCAGCAATGAGGGGGGCTTGTTTGCAATATATTTCTGTCAGCTATGGTTTAATAAATTCAGTCAACTCAGTCCATAAGCGAGTGGGAAAACAAAAATACAAAATCCCCATTTGTTGTTGTTGTCTTTGTTTTTTTTTTTTAATTTTAATGTGAAGACTTTTTTACACATGACAAATACATATCGAGCACTTACCGCGAAAAAAACTTAAGCGACATAATTTTCAATTTTCGTCATTTTTAATAAATGCCTTTATTGGCAAAACCTGCATCATCTCCTAAAATGTCATGGTCACATAAGGTACCATTACGATTTTACAGTAAAATCAATTGCAGCTTAAGCGACAACCTTCATACAAAATTTTTTTTGAAATAAAATAAAAAAATTCTTCTCCTGTAAAAATGTGTTTTTGTTGCTTAAGCTTTTTTTGCGGTTAGGGCTCGATATATGATTTGTCGCTTAAATAGAGAAATGTGTTTTAAACGAAAAAAATGTACTAAATATAATTTTTTTTTTTTTTAATTGTGTTTGTTTGATTATGTGTTCTAGTGGATGAGTGCCCTGCAAACAATAGGAGCAATCCAAAAACGTGTGTAAGGTGTAGCCCACAAGGGACTAGGACTAGTCCAAAAGGAACCCAAACGTATGCAAAAAACATGGTCTATTTAACATTACGATGTCCTAGGGCAAGACTATATAACCCAGCTTTGGATTACAAAGGAGTAGTTTTAAAACTACACCATGGACCATGGTATACTCAAGAGGATTAGTTCTGAAGTCGTTTAAGAGCGAAAGCACTTCTTTAAAAAACGAAGACATGTCGTACCACTACAAACACTTTATTACAATGACATGGTCCATGCTTGCATTACATCGGAGGACCTGTCCATGGAGTAGTCAATTTTATCAAAATGGATCAGGTGGTCCAATATTATTTGCAGGGTGGTCAGAGACACTGCATTACGTTCGTTAAAGGGTGTAAAAGATTCGGCACAGCCGATTGCAGCACTCTTACTTGTTTATACTCACTTAGTTATTGAAAGAATATTAGCTTTAACCAAATTGTTTTGGCTTGAAAATGTTTGTAATAAAGAAAAGTAACTGCTTCCAAATTTAAAATTTCTACACCTAGAGCTTAGCTAGGCCAATTTTTTTCCGATAGTCATTGTTTTCTTTAAGCGTTACAGCATTTTTAGGGATTTTAAGGTAAAGTTTATATCTCTAAAGAGAGATATTGCTTGAAAAAAAATTTTTAGTCAAGAAGGTAGTTTTTAATTTATTGAAATAAGAGCGATTGCATGCGAAAGCCGTCTAAATGTAAATAAAATTAATTAGAAAAGCAGTGAAACTATGAAAAATAAATTATTAAGACTCTCAATATTTTTGATGATTACAATTATATAAAACATACAATCGACTGTCAGGGTTAACCAGTACATTTTTGTGTCGGCCATTCAACTAAAACTATAGCCCCTTTTAGACAAACCATTAGAAAAGAAATGTGTAAATTAGAAGGGCTTATAGCCATCGAGTCAAACTGAAAGCATCAAATGGTAGGTTTATCTTCAAAATTTGGCTCTTAAGCCTAAAGAGGCCCATACACTTGCAATATTATTGTATATGATATCCGCCATTTTATTTCCATTTTGTTTTATATAATGCAATATATTGCATAATAGTTTCATTCATTCAATAAAAAGATGAACATAACCTATAGAAATAACATACAATGTTGCAAACACTTTTCACTTTATTTTCGGGTGGCATGTCATAACGTCCAGTGTCATAGTGTCCATGGACGTTAGACACTTCAAAAAGTGTCATAGTGTCCATGGACATTGTGACACTTTCAAAAGTGTCATAACGTCCATGGACACTATGACACTTTGCAAATGGACATTATGACACTTTCAAAAGTGTCATTAGGTCCATAATTACTAAAGAAGTTAAATACAAAAAAACGATCTGCATACACGCAGAGAAAAACATGTTTCATTATGGTCCCAACCAACAAAACTATTTTTAAAGAAACTAATTTAACCATAATATGGTTGTCGGTGACAATGATTTGGTTAAATGAAACATAATATAGTAAAAAAAATTTTACAAAAGGTTTTGCTGCTATTTCTCTGGGTGTATCTATTAAATATATAACGAAAACACTTTTGGGCGCAAGGATTTTCTTCTCTATAATATAACAAATACCGGCTTCGCTAACTAAAGCTTCTCTGCACAGTCGGCCTTCGGCCGGGCGCAAGGATTTTCTCCTCTATGGTATAACAAACACCGGCTTCGCTAACTAAAGCTTCTCTGCACAGCCGGCCTTCGGCCGGGCGGAAGGATTTTCTCCTCTATAGTATAACAAACACCGGCTTCGCTAACTAAAGCTTCTCTGCATAGTCGGCTTTCGTTCGGAAACAAGGCAGATTTTTGAAGCTTTACTTAGCGAAGCCGGTGTTTGTTATACCATAGAAGAGAAAATCCTTGCGCCCGGCCGAAGGCCGGGTGTGCAGAGAAGCTTTAGTTAGCGAAGCCGGTATTTGTAATACCATAGAGAAGAAAATCCTTGCGCCCGGCCGAAGGCCGGCTATGATCCCAAATTTGTTTACATTCTTGCTTGTAAGAATTTTTGGCATTGTAATTACTTATTTTGATATTTCAAAACAAATTTTACACATTTTAATATTTTTCATTAAAAGTTAAGTTGTGGACATTATGACACTTTGCAAAGTGTCATAACGTCCGCGGACGCTATGACATTTCTTTGATGGACGTTATGACACTTTAGAAAGTGTCATAATGTCCATGGACACTATGACACTTTCAAAAGTGTCATAACGTCCATGGACACTATGACACTGGACGTTATGACATGCCACCTTATTTTCGTTGTGCAATAAAAATCAAAAGTCTTTTGATTGTTGCCAATATATTGTGTCACTTTCGAATATCACATACACATTGGCGATATAATTGTACAATGCGTAAAATTGAACAATTTTATTGCAAGTGTATGGCCCGCTTAACGAGTTTTAGCTGGTGAAATAATTTAAGCCCAACGATTATGAAACGACTCCATTTAATTTCATTTCGTTCTGTAAAAATATAATACTATTTTTTTAATGTGTATCAATTAAATACGAATAAATCTCGCTAACGTTTTGTGTGCCCCATACACGTTTCTATTCAATTGTCAACTGAGTCTTTTAGCTGAATTGATGCTTCGCCACACACTTCATCAACTGAATTGAAAGATTTTAAAGTAGTTTTAAAACTTAATGAAATAAAAGACAAGTTTTAAAATACTTAACTTAATAAACATTAATTTTGACAGCTAATTAAGAGACTCGAGCCCACACAGTACAATTGAATTGAAAGACTTAAGCTTCGTACAGACGATGGTCAGTTCTTACAATATTGTCATTTTTCTGACAATGGTGCCATTGTCAGATGAATTCATTTTACACATCTGCCAAATGAAACTGAGCTTACAATGTTCAGACAGTTGCAAGACATTTTAAGGCAATTTTAATGATAACATTGTAAGATCTGACCATCGTCTGTACGAAGCTTTATTAATCAACTTGGACAAATCAAAATCGTTTGATATTTCTTCAACCAACTCGACAATCGTCAAACTAATCAATTGACAAAGCCATACACGTTTTTTTTATGGCTAATTCGATGTTATTTAATGTATGACTATGTCTTAATTGTCATTAGGATGAACCCCATACAAACTTATTTACGGACTAGAGTATTTGTGCCTACAAGCTTTTTTTATGGGCACGATACAAATATCATATAAAAAATAAAAGATTACGAATCTGATATACAGGACCATTTTAGTCCATACTATTTTTCTCAAATGCTTGTTCTTAGCCTTTTTAGGCAGCCAACCATAATAGAGCTGTCTTGAGTCCTTCACTACGCCCTTTGTAATACTCAGTGCCAGTGCCCATTCTACAAAGTAGTTACTCAATCCGTGTCACCGCAGACTTCAACTTTCTGTGACAGATAATCCAAACAGAAAAACATTGATTTCCCCAATTTTCCCGCGCATTGACAATGAATATTAAAAATAGCTTCCTCTTTCTCCTCGCCTCTGCAGTAGTCAGTGCATTCCAGACCAATTCAATTCGCATGAGTCCCTACCGGCCAGTGCCAAGTTACCACTAAGATCACCTTCTCTAGATCTATTCACTATTGAACCTCAGTAGAAAGTATTTCCTCCGTTAATCCGTTAATTAAAGTCAAGCTATACAGCCTCTGCTTAAAAGCTGGTAGATTCAACAGTCCAACCCAAATGCGCAAGTCTATAAGGCCATATGGGCCGGATACACAATAATGTGGCTTTTCCGTGGGCAAATTTTTATTGATTTTTTTTTATATCGTTGCACTGTATTAACAACTTTTGTTAGTTTTTTTTCTAAATGTTTCTATAACTAATTCAAATACTTTTAGGTTTAACATTTTAACCACCAGGGTTTGAGAAGAGATACATAAAAAAAAAATTCACTACCAGCAGCCACCCTAAAAGTACAAGTTCCCACGTTGCAGAGTGTTGTTGCTGATGTCTCCACTTGAAATAACAAAACCATTTAACCATCAATACACAAACATACAAGCACACACTCACTCAAACTTTGCACATCCATTTCGCTAATAAAACCAACAACACAAAAGAGCGCACGCACTTTTGCTCTTAAATAAGTACAACCTGACAATGACGCGTTATTTGGCTGCTGGTACTCAAACTCATAAACTAAAAAAAAAAAAAAAAAAAAAAAAAAAACATCCGACTCATCATGCAATCGTCATGGCAATAATTTTGCTACAATGTATTAATAATACAAGGAGTACCCGTAAGCAATTTGCTGCTGCAAGTGCTTTATCATCATCGTTAATGCACGGCAAATGT
The DNA here is from genome assembly GCA_930367215.1 of Pollenia angustigena. NCBI lineage: Eukaryota > Metazoa > Arthropoda > Insecta > Diptera > Polleniidae > Pollenia > Pollenia angustigena. Next base: position 176,107,642 of record OV884057.1, on the reverse strand, counting down.
TGCAAAGACTAACATCAACACAGCGCTTATTTAATTACACTCCCTTAACTTTGTTTTATCTTATCCTTTTGATTATCCTGATGATGGGCCAATGTTTTAAGCACCCTTATTTTTGAAAAGGGAATTCTTATTGTTTTTATCTGCGTGGAAATTGCGTGTTTGTTGTTGTTGATTATTTGCTATTTTACTCAAATGATAATAATTTTGAATAAAATTGAATTTTTTACTTTTTTGTTACATTCATTATTTGTTTCTGAAGTGTTCAATATTGTTTCGTTACGGCTCTTCTGGAGTTTATTATAGTCTGGTTAAGCCTGCTGTGGTCGGTCTGTTTCTTTTGTTCAATTATTGCCCTCAATTTGAACTGTTTTTTTTTTATCTTTTCTCGATTTCACTTCTTTATTGTCTCGATGTTGGTTGCAGCCAAATCAAAAAGAGTATGTGTGGGATAATTTTTAGCAATAAACGAGGGGAGTGCTAATAGATGTACGTTGATTGATTTTCGTCATGGGAATATGAGAAAGTGTTATGAGGTGTTTATAATTGTTTTAATAAACTTATGTTATTTTGTATTTTGTTTTTTATTTTGTATGTTTGGGAATCATACGGGGTCTTTCAGCTTTAGGTTTTTATTTCAAAACAAATTGCTCTCTTATTTTGAGCGTTAGTATTTTTGTGTTTGCAAACAACACCCAGTGTTAAGTCGGTTATATGGCGTTTGACATGAATTTTTAAATATTGTCAAAATTCGTATTATCAACAAAAGGTCAAAGATAATTTACAAATTATTACACTTATAAAATTATTACAGTAACTGATTGTGGGTTATTAAATTCGTTTTCCGTACTGTTAAATTTGAATAAAAATATAGTTATTTTACGAATAATTTTATTTTTTAACATTTATGTTTGTTATTCAAAAAACAAACTACCAAAAAATAATGTTTTTTCGTTTTTATTTTTTTATGTAGTTTGATTTTTGTCGGTTAAAATTTATTTTTTAAAAGTAAAAACTATTCAATTTTAAAGAATATGCTGTTTAATAAATAAAAAATTTAAAAATGACTTTAAAAATCAATTGTTTTAAATGAAATGTAAATGATCCGTTTTTTAAGTGAATTTTAATTTGTTTAAAATGAATTTTCGTTTGAATTTAACTACATAATATTTTGAGTGATAGAATATTGTACTTAAAAATGTACAGATCGATAGATAACAAAATAATTCAAATGAATTTTGAAGAATTTTTAAGATTTAACTCTTTTTGGCGGCGCTAGAGGGCGCCAAAGTTTGAGAATTTAAAGTAAAAATGGGTAAACAACTACTTGAGTTTTACATGCTTCAGGAAAACTGTTGTAAAACTGTTGTTTTTTAAAGCACGAGATTGAAATTTTTTCTGTAGTAGTTTACTATATTTAGAACTAACTGTAAAACAATTTTATTGAATTATTTTCTCTAAGTGTTTTTTTATTGATTTGAAAAATGCTTATTATTTACTTAAGCTCTAAAAATTTCTTAACTTTAATGGAATATTAAAAAAAAGAAAAATATCGTATATGGGTTTTTTTCTGATTTCGAATATTTAGACTGTTTTCTAATAACTGCAAGAAAAACAATTGAAAAAATTTTACCACAACTTGAAAAAAAAAATGTTTTCCAAATGGCAATTTTCATGATTTTTGCTCAAATTTTCACAGTTTTCAGGAGTTTAAAAGACAATAAACTACAAATACTGCGAAATATAAATTCAAACTACACCATTTTTCATTTAAAATGAGAAAATTCAAGATGAAATTGAGAAAATTCCAAATGAAATTGAGAATTTCAATTTGATATTGAGAAAATTCCAATTGAAAATGAGAAATTCAATTTGATATTGAGAAAATTCCAAATGAAATTGAGAATTTAAATTTGAAATTGAGAAAATTCCAAATGAAATTGGGAAATTTTAATTTGAAATTGAGAAAATTCCAAATGAAATTGTGAAATTTTAATTTTTCATTGATAAAATTGAATTATCTATATAATTTTTATTATATTCATTCAACAAACATACATAACTAACAAGGATCGAAAAATATGAAAATAAATACAAATCGCAGTATTATTGACCAATATCTTCCAGATCCCGAGCAGATTGGTAAAACGATGAAGTATTGTATGGCTCTACTGCAATCTCCAGTAGTTATACATGTCTTAGAAGCATTAATCATCTGTTCTAAAAAGACAAGCCTCTGTTCTCCTACATGGGTGGGAATTACGTTCGGTACATTCATCGTTGTTGTTACCGTACTTTTTATTTTTGACCAAATAATTTCAATGGGGTTAAGCATCGGTGAAAAGGAGCTCAATCGCAAGAGCGTAGCTGGAGAGTTGTCAGAAATAATTTGTAGCCGACTGTGGCATTGAGCAGCCTCACATACCAATACGATGATCTGGATGCCTGTTGGTCAATAATACTGCGATTTTTATTTAGGTTAATTTTTTCGATCCTTGTTAGTTATGTATGTTTGTTGAATGAATATAATAAAAATTATATAGATAATTCAATTTTATCAAGGAAAAATTAAAATTTCTCAATTTCATTTGGAATTTTTTCAATTTCAAATTTAAACTTCCCAATTTCATTTGGAATTTTCTCAATTTCAAATTGAAATTCTCAACTTCATTTGGAATTTTCTCAATTTCAAATTGATATTCTCAATTTCAATTGGAATTTTCTCAATTTCAAATTGAAATTCTCATTTTCATTTGGAATTTTCTCATTTTCAAAGAAAAATGGTGTAGTACCGTTTAATAAAAAACAACAAAAATCAAAATATGTATAAAAAATTGTTTGTGTTTGTCTGCATTTTACGGCATAAGAGGGCGCTGAAATCACAAATGCCCTTGGTTTTTTTTTTGTTTCAAGCAAATAATTGTAAAAAATTCATTTTCTGGATTACGAGATTGAAATTTTTTTTCTGTAACACCTAACTGTAGTCTAAACCAACTATAAAAATTTTTTTGGTTAATTATTGTCCTATACATATTTTTTTAATGGTTTAAAAAATGCTTATTATTTACTTAAGCTCTAAAAATTTCTTAACTTTGATGGAATATTAAAAAAAAAGAAAAATATCGTCTATGGGTTTTTTTCTGATTTCGAATATTTAGACTGTTTTCTAATAACTACAAGAAAAACAATTTAAAAAATTTTACCACAACTTGGAAAAAAATGTATTTAAAAAAATGCTATTTTCGTGATTTTTGCTCAAATTTTCATAGATTGAATTAGTTAAAAAAAAAAATAAACTAGGATCGTAATAAGAAAAATTAGGTATTAAAGTGGCTTTATGTAATTATAATGAAACTTAACTAATAACCGATGAAGCATTGGAAGGCAACCACAAAATCGTGAGAAAAACAAGACTGTCCCATACGAGAAAAACGTCACGAAGAGACACTCATAAAGATTTAATGACTCATTTAATACTTTCCTCAGATCCGTTGTTGTCTTCAAAAAGGAATCCAAAGACTAAAAAAAATATATTTTTTGAAGAAATTGAGGAATATATAATGAGAGAAAATGTTGATGAACCAGTTAAAGATGACAAAACAAATGTTTCGTTGAGCGGCAATATTTTTTTGGAAGAATCTAGTACTGAAGATGATTTATTGTAATTAAAATAAATGAACATATCGTCATCTTAAAGACCTAATAACCTATCTGCAAAAATTTCAAAATTGAGTTTTTTATGCATTTTTTCCCCCTAAATCATAACGCATATGTGTGCAAAATTTTGAACATATAATATTACAAATGACAAAGTTTTTATACCCAGAGGACCGTTACGCACAAAAAAAGAGAAAAATAAATCATCAAAAATCATAATAAAAGTTTAATTTTGTTGCATAGTGTAATTTAAACAAACATTAAGTACTTGTTTTTGCTTAACCCATTAAGGACGGATGGGTATTTAAATACCCAAAAACAGAGCCTTCGTAGAAAAATTCTGGCTAACTTCAGGTAAGAGGTATCGGAAATTGGTTTTTACAGACAGATAAAGAAAGGATAAGACTACTTAAACAAATTTTTAAATTAAATTTTGTCCCCTTTAATTGGGTAAGTTAGCGGCTTACAAGTTAGCAATTTTTAATATTTGGAAAAAGTGAATGACAACGGCTCTGGAAAATTGGAAGAGTGGAAAATCGGAAAACCCTCTTGGTGACTTATAGCCTTAGGTGTGCTCTGCTTTTGAAAAAAATATTAGCTAAATTGGGCAAATAACGTTGACTACAGATTTGATTCAATGACATGGGTATTTAAATACCCACTTCGCTGTCAGAGGGTTCAAAACACATAGTTTTTTTTAATTTTTGGCAAGTAAAAATGCGATGTAAAAAATAAAGAAATAAATATCACAACTGTGGTCGATTATTGAGATAATTTTATATTTTTAATGTTTTTTGGGACACCAGCATGAAAATGTGCAAAACAAGCCTTTGGGTGTAACTAAAATTTGAATTTTGGATAACCAAACTCAGTTTTGCTTCACATTGTCCGAAACGGCCAAGCTGAATAATATGGCTTATCATATGGTCAAAGCTCTCCATGCGCTTTGCCATTTCTTGTGCATTTGTGACAACTTTTTCTCTTACACCAATGCTTCAACAACGCTCACATGAAATAAAATTGACTCATGATTGGAGATCCTTCAGGTTTTCTTAGCATGCAGTGTACATTCCTGGCATACACCATAGCAGCATCCAAAGCATTAGTAAGAAGGCCTCGGCTCTTTCGTATAAAATATAAAACATTCCACATTCCCTTCTATGACAACAGAGAAGAGAAGGAGTAACATTTTTTGTTATGTTTTTTCGCACAAGCAAAAGCAAAAAAGAATTCTTTTTTTGATCCCGTTACCATTCTTATGTAACTGCAAAAGAAGCGAGAGCAATGACAACGTATGTAAAAAGATATGAGAGTGGAATAAAGCGAGCAAACCTTGTAAAGGGCCAATGTTGAATGTGAACCTCACCTTATTATGGCTTATTATTAATATGGGCGTTCAAATCAAAATGCACTTCGTGATTCAGTGAGGAGGCACATTTTCACCTCAGTGGATTCGGCAATAATCAGAGTTGCCGCATTTGGGCGAATGATAATCCAAGAGTGATTGTCGAAAAACCAATGCGCTCACAAGAGTGACTGTTTGGTGTGGCTTATGGGCTGGCGGCATCATCGGGCCGTATTTTTTCCAAAATGAGGCCGGTCCGGCAGTTACTGTCAATGGTGTTCGCTATCGTGAGATGATAACGAACTTTTTATGGCCCGAATTGGAAGACATGGATGTGGACGATATGTGCTTTCAACAGGACGGTGCAACACAGCTAACGAAACAATCGCTCTTTTGCGCAACGAATTCAATGGCCGTGTTATCTCACGTGGTGGCGATGTCAGTTGGCCGCCAAGATCATTTGATTTGACACCGTTGGTCTTCTTTCTTTGGGGTTATTTGACAGAAAAGGTGTACGTCGATAAGCAGGCAACAATTCAAGAGCTATATGATGAGATAATTCGGCCCATTAACGGCTTAGAACCTCAATTATGCCTCAGCCATTTGGCCGATATTTTGTTCCATACATGATTGAACCATACCAATATTTTCATAATAAAAATAAATGATCGGCCCTTAAAATTTCACCATCCTTTTCATCCAAAGGAATACAAAGGCCCTCTAGAAGGCATCCGTACTTATTCCTTTTCCCGCTGGGACAGAGTCAACGTACATAGTGAAATAAGCACACAACACACACATCAATGCATACAATAATTGAATTTTTTAATTTTTGGTTTTCAAAAAATCTTGTGTTTTAAAACTCTTTAAGAGCGAAGTGGGTAGAAAAATACCCATGGTGTAGGGGCCAAGGTTTGACAGGTAAAAATAAAAAAAAAAACGCAATGTCAATATAAATGCCCATAATATCAAATGAGTGAAATTTCATCAAAATCGTACCACGAAATCGGGGTTCAGTATTTAATGGGTTAAACCAGTAAAAGAAATTACCACTGTAATCAGGGCTGCCAGATTTGACGATTTCTCGTCATTTTGACGATTTTTTGTTCCGAAACTAGCAAAGTGCCGATTTGCTGATTTTTGTCTAAAAAGTGACGATTTTTTCAGTCTCCAAAAACAGCTAATTTTCTGACAATTTCGTCTTGCAATGTTTAACAGTCGTATCTTAATAAGAGCGAAAGGCGGAACGGATATGAAATACCAAAGCGAGTGCGTCAACGTTGTATCACGAACAGTAGTGATAGCTTTCTTGTTTAATAAAACCCACAAATTATAAATAAAAATAGAGATAAAAACGCTAGATTGACCAAAAAATAGCTAAATTGCCATTTTTAATTAACAATAGCGGCAAACTTCACTACTAAACGAGCTGTCAAAATCGGGGTTTCCAATTGCAATGTGTTCAGCTCGCTAGAAAACTCGTACCGCTTTTGTTTAGGTACGGCTGTAATATGCAAGTCTTAAGAAAATCTATGATTATTTTCAGAGTACAAGAACAACAATGTTACGCTTTGCTTATCTTTCGTCAAAACCATCATCGAATGAGCCTTTTACGGCTCTCTGTATAAATTAGATTTTCAACAATTATATGGCAAGCATTTCAAGAGTTGTAAGAGAATATCTACATGAGTCTCATACGATTCTTTACATGAAAGTCTCGCTAGATTACACTACTTGACAGTTTTATGACTAAATGAATCTGACACCTAATCTTTATGTAAAATTGTCCGCTGAATCAGACTTGTCAAAAGTTGAACAGTTTTTGAGATATTCCAAAATAACCGTTATTTGTGTTTAAAAAAGAAGATTATGTGACTGAAATGCAAATATCTTTAAAAGTTTATGTATTTCTTTCTTTTTCGTGAAATGCTATACAATTTCTAAAATAACCATGGGCCGTTTGTGAAGATGAGTCAATTAATGGCAGAGTTATAGTGGACAAAATTTCAAACTTCGTTATAAATTTTATAATTTTTTGCAATTTTGCTCTTTTTTCATATTCGGATTCAGCAGACAACTTTACATCAAGACTAGGTGTCAGATTCATTTGGTCACGACTTTGGTGGAAATTTGTGACGCAGTGTTATCTTTACCCACCTCTTCAACGATTCCCACAACGATTGAATAAGCGTCTTTCGCTGTGCTATGGAAGAATCTCACTCGTGGTACAGTTGTTCCCGTGTGAGAAATCTTCTACGATTAAAAAATGCTGGCATCGACGATCAAATACGCTCTTTATGAGACTCCCAGTAGCTCTTACACGTTTGAAAATGCTAGCTGGGTATGAAGTAATTATGTTTTTGTTTGAATGTTTAAAAACAACTAAATTTTAAGTTGTCTGATTTTTTGACGATTTTTCGAAACGATAAAGACGATTTTTTTATTTTTTCTCAGCAAACTGACGATTTTCTCATAAAATAATCTGGCAGCCCTGACTGTAATTATTTAATGTATATAATATTCATGTGTATAAAGAAATTTTTATTTATTCATACTAATTAGTACTGCAGATAGGTTATTTGGTTTCAGATTTTTACAATTCCAAAAAACCTAAGTGTCATAATATAAGCTGTGATTAGAGAAACAAATGGCCTGTTCGTCGATAGCAAATGAAGACTTCGTTCGCTTAACTAACATGCAAAACAAAAACAACATTTTATAATTTGTTTTTGTTTTAAATGTAATTTAAGCGAACGAAGACTTCTTTCGCTATCGACGAACAGGCCAAAAATTTTCTCAACCAATATATATTACTGATTTAATTTTAATCAAAATGTGTAATTTTTGTTTCAATATCGTTAATAGTTCCAATTTTATTACGTTTTTTCCCTCTCCTGTAAACTTTTGAAAACTGCAGATAGGTTATTTCGTCTTTTAGGTGACGATATGTTAATAATAAATAAATTAGTTTAGAGAAAATAAATTGGGAATATAATAAGAAATAATAACAAATAATTCGGCTCAGAATCACTTTCTGAGTCGATCTAACGATGTCCGTCCGGCCGGCTGGCTGCCCATGCAACCTTGTGTATTCAGATCGCGAATTCGGAGACAAGTTGATGAAATTTGTCCCAGAGGCTCTGACTGGTACAAGGACCAAGCCTATTGAAAATGGAACGATTCGGTCCATAATTTTACAAAAACCATCTTCTTATGTCGGCAAGATTAAATTTGGTCCAAACCAAACTAATATTATTGCAATCAAAATCAGCTTATCAAATTTTATTGGAATCTTTTTATTTTTGAACATAGCTCCCATACAAATCATTCTACCGAAAATAGCTTTTAATACCAGCTTCCTTAAAAATATTAGTATTTACATACAAATTGGCGATAATGACTTTTACGATAGCTACTATGTCATGACAAAATGTTGTCCAGGTAGCTCCAAAATTAACCAAAGGTTCCATATAAACCATCATCCAAAAAACTCATAAGTATATGTAGCTGAAGATATCTAAATAATATTCGGCAGAAAGAACTTTTAAACGAATCTTACTTAATTTTGTTCTGGCGGGTCCATGATTGCCCAAATAGATTACACTCTAGGAAATTTGTTTTTAAATAGTATGCTATAGGGCATCACATGGTCGGGCTTGACCGATTATACTTTCTTACTGGTTATTTTTGCAAAAGCATTTTAAGCGTTTTTAACTCATACGTTAAATGATGGTTTTGTATTTTTCACATTAATAATCCGATTCTACCAAAATTCGGCATACATATATATCTAACAAATATAAATTTTCATACCAAATTTTATTACGATTGGATAATTTTTGTAAGTGTTATAGCATTTTTAAGAAAAAGGATATATGGCAGGACCTTGAGTCCTTGTTCAGATTAAAATGAAAATTTACACACACGTTGCCAGTTGTGTGTGTATCAGCATGACCATTCTTTGTAGGTTTGTGGGCATTATTGAAGTTAAAATTACATTTTTCCATTTCAGGACACTTGGGAGGTAGGCGTATCCTTAGACCGATTTCTCCAACAATTCATATTTTTCCTAACTAAGCTATTTTATGCTAACGTACCAAATTTTAAACATTTCTGACAACTCCTTCTATTTATGTCCCTTCGTTATATGGGGACAAAGCACTGTGCGGCGCACATAGTAGAAACAAGACTCCTGCTATAAAAATCATCACACACTTGGATTGGCAGTGTGAAACACTGTTTGCTTGAATAAAGCAGTGATTCAATTGCGAGTAGGCCCAGAGTTTTTAGCATATCCCGATATCGTTATTTGTTTCGAACTTCAAGCTGCCATTTCAAAGAAAAATGTACGAATAGCAAACCGAAAGCGATGTAATCCCAAGACCATACGGGCAATAAGCCTAGCAATAATTGACATGGCAACTGTTTAATTCTATTGCTAAGACAAGATATTAGCGTGTGCTCTGAATAAATATGTGTTTAAATACATGTTCAGCAGCAAAAGTTATAATCAGTGTTCGAAAATAAACAGAACATTATTTAACGTACGGCTCACACACCCAGAAACGAAATATATTTTTTTAGTGTTTGTGTACAACCCTTAATAGCATTCGTAACTATTTTCAAAAAAGTAACGAACATTATATAGTGTTCTGTTCTTCGTTATAAAACAGAACAATTGTAGTGATACTGTAGACATACATTGTAATTTAATGTTCTATAATGTTTATTTTTTTACATTGATAAAACAAAACATTTTAGCAACGACTGCACCACGAACAGCTTGTGTGTGTATTGTGTATATGTTTTGTTTGTGTAAAATTATTTTGCTGGCTTTTTGTTCTATTTTCCGTATGTGTGTTTTGTTTTTGTTAAAAATGTTTGGTTTTTTTACCAGCCAAAAGGGACGAACATTATTGGACCGAACCAAGTAAATATTGTGGATAAAAAAAAAAACCGAACTGAGTTAAATGCTCTCATCTTTTCTTGAGATTGATAAAAACAGTATTTTTTTTTTTTGTGTTTGAAAGACGGGAAGACATGGAAACGTTATTTTTTAATGATTTTCTAAACAAACACTATAAGCGTTTGTGTTTGCCACCGAACACTAAGTCCCAATTTACACTAGGGACATTTCTTGCCGGACAGACGAAGTTTGATGGCGAGGGGTTGCAAAGGTAGAGTGTGTAGTACATGACTATCTGTACTGGACATTTTTTCATTTCTCTTTCTTACTTTTCGTAGTTTACATACAAGTATTAATTTCTGTCTGACTTCTAATGTTTCATATGTAAACGCTTCGCGTAAGATTAAAAGAGAATTCAAAAAATGTCCGGCAAGAAATGTCCCTAGTGTAAATTGGGACTAAGGAGTGGTATTTAGTGTTAATTTTCGAACACTGATTTTGCTGGCTTTTGGTTTTTTTTTCGTATGTTTATTTTGTTTTTATAAAAAATTTTTGGTTTTTTTCTGCCAAAAGGGCGCTAAGCACAACAGAAACGAACGAACACTAAAGAGCTGAACCGAACACAATGAAGATTTTGGTTGTTAAGAAAAAGCCGAACTAAATTAAATGTTCTCATTTTTTTGTTGTGTTGGATAAGAACAGTATTATTTTTATGTTCGAAGATCACAAACAGAGAAACGTTGTTTTTTTAATGATTTACTACACAAACACTATGAGCGTTTGTGGTATCCACAAATCTACCGAACTAAACACTAAGGAACGATATTAAATGTTTACTTGCGAACACTGTTTATAATACATTGCTGAGCAATTGTCTTTAAACGCAAGCTGTCAAATTCAATTGTCATTTACTTTAGAGCTGTTTTTTTAATGGCACAAAAAGAAAAAACATAAAAAATTAGGAAAAACTTAATTATGTATGTATGTTTGTTTTAGAAATTCAAATAAGTAAAACTGAATAGGTCCTTTTTATACCCACACCACAATAGTGGAGAGGGTATTATGCATTTGTGCTCATGTGTGTAACGCCTTAAAATAGTGGTCCTAGACCCACCTTTAAGTATACCGATCTACTCAGAATCACTTTCTGAGTCGAACTAACGATGTCCGTCCGGCTGGCTGGCTGTCCATGTAACCTTGTGCGCAAAGTACAGGTCGCAATTTTGGAGGTAATTTGATTAAATTAGGGTCATAGGTTCTTATTGGCACAAGGACCAAGCCTATTGAAAATAGGCCGAATCGTAGGACCTCGAGGGAAGAGAGCGGGAAATTTCTTTCTCACAGAAACTATCAAACCGATTTTAATGAAATTTAAAACATAGATAGAACTATATCTATATGGACACAAAATGTATAAATTAAAAAAAAACGGATCACGAGGGGAGATAGGGGAAAATTCGGCCTCTCAAAGCGATTTTAATGAAATTTAAAACATAGATAGATCCATATCTATATGGACACATTAGCTGTACAGTTTTTAAAAAATAGGACCACAAGGGTAGGCAGGGGGCAATTTGTGCCTCTCACAAACTTTCAAGCCGATTTTCATGAAGTTTATAAACATAGATAAATCCATATTTACATGGACACATAAGCATGATGTGTTTTTAAATACTGTGGTGTAGGGTATCATATGGTCGGGTTGGACCGACTATACTTTCTTACTTGTTTTTAATTCCCTAAGCTAATCCCTGCGAAGCTCTACGCTTGTCTGCAAGAAAGAAACCAGAATCTTTGGCGGGAATTAAACCCGCAACCCCGGGGTTGATAGACTAGCTCACTACTAGCTAACCTACCGAAGCTTTTGAAAAATGTAAATATTTAATATTTTCATTTTTAACGCTCATCTTTTCTTCACAATGAAAATAACACACAACCACTTTTCAGCATAATTCTCAATTCATATTCTAAGATATTCACGCGCTAGCCACATCAAGAAATGAGGCTGAACATTGGCAATTTGACACAGTTATTCTGCCGGCGTTATTGTTAAGGAATCAAAAATTGCTTTTAAGGTCGGGGATAATAGTTTCTCACAATATTGGCCTAGACTGTTCAATGCAAAAATATGGTAGTTTTAGTTGTTTTCATACCCATTTAAACTGAAATGAACTTTGTCTGAGAAATAAAAGAAATGTCATCATTCGTGACAGGGGCTGCACAGGAATAAAAAAGAAGGATTGATTTCAATTAAAAAATGTGTGATATAAGATGAAAAATTAATTAAATTTGCACCAGTAAACAAGTTAATAGTGTGAATTTAATATTTTTTATTATTTATATCATTTTCTGCAGTGATGTTGTTGATATAAGTAAACGTTCAATCCACTTGATTAAATATTTAGTTAAAACTGATATTATTTTAGATTAATGGTTCAATTGAAAAAAAGGGCAAGAATATTTTCTGTGTGGGAATTAACTAAACTAAAAGTTTTAAGTTATAAGATCCAAATTCTTATATACAATTAACAATATGGGGGATTTCATGAAAAGTGACCAAACTTTTGAATGATACTAGGTTAGGTACTATTGGATAAACCAGAAGAATATTTAGAATACATAGGAATTTTTTGGTAACAATGTTATTCATTATTTTATGGCAATTTTTTGTGTTATTTTATTTCATTATGTTTTAGGATATTTTGTAAGATTTTGCTATAAATTTTAGACTTTACAATTTGAAAAAATAAATATTTTATAGAAAATTATGCAAAAATTCTGGACTAAAAAAAGAATTCAGTCAAAATGTCAGAATCGTATGCAAAATTTGCTATTCCACAGGAATATTTAATATTGTTTAGGAAAATTTTATATTAAAAAATCAGTAAAATGTTATCATTTTGCAAAACTCTAAAATAAATAGATTTTTAAGATTATACAGCTTTATTTTAATTATTAATGTCATAAATAAAACGTAGCTAATACAATTTTAATTTATTTTTTTAAATAATAATAAACAACAATTTTAAATTTCCCCCACGCATTTAGCCCATGGTGATTTCAATTGATTTCCCTTATCGATTTTGATCTATACCCCTTAGCAAATAAATTCCCTATAGTCTTAAGAAAAACAAAGATTTATAATTAAATCGCACATATTTATTTATATGTTTTCTATCTGTATTCAAAGTTTATAATATTAAGTCCCTCTTAAAAATATTGCAAAATATATGCAAATCTAAGTTAATAAAAGATAAAAAGCGTAAAGTTGGGCTAAAAAAAAGTTATTTAAATACTAACGTTTCTTTGACTCTTTAAAACAAGACAGCAAAAAGTAACATTAAACACTTTATTTCAAACAACAACGCACCAAAAAGGGTGCTTATCTGACAAAAACAAAATTAAGTTGGGCTTTTCTGTCTGTCTTCTATGAAACTTCACTCAAACTATCTATGATGAATCAAAAGAGCTAAAAAAAAACAGCCATAATAACAATAGAAAGACTATAACAGAAACATAACAGCGGCGACATAAACATGATTTGCTGCTGTCAACCATAAACTACAGTTTTGTTTTGTCTATTAAAGTAACACACACACACATGCACTCAAAAAAGTGGGTAATGAATGATCAAAGTGCTCGTATAACAGGGATCATATGACATCCAAATACAAATGTCTCTCTCCATACGAGCACGAAAGGCAATTTGCTCTGTAGTGGTGCGTATGTATGCGCGTATGTGTATTTAATCCAGAAAAAAGTGTGCAAAACAAAGAAAACTTTAGGCTTAAAAATAACAATGGCGCCAAATGCTTTTGAAGTGATTAAAAAACAAAAAATAATAAACAAACTAAAATCTACTTTACTCACACGTAGTCGGTGGCGTTTCTTTCTGTAATAAGCAATTTGAGTTTAGTAGAAGGTTAAATTATTTTCAAAAAATTTTACGAAATTTCATGATTTGAAAACAATTTTATTATAAATTTTGGGAAGTGCGGTTTTCAAATATTAAAGCAACTTAAGAAATTTAAAAATTTTTAGGGGATTATGTGAACTCTTTATAGAAATTTTTTTTTGCAAAATGTTAATATTTTTAATTTTTTTTAAAATTTTCAAAAATTCCATTATTTTATAAGAAATATTCTAAAATTTAACTATTAATTGGCATTCCCAAAAATTACTCTGATAATAAACTGGCAAGTGCACGGCTTAAACAAAACTTAAACTGGCAACATGCTTTTGCAAGTTGTTTTTATTTTCATTTTGTTTTTCTTAACCTACTTACAACTACAATTAATGTTGGAAGAATTCCAATCAATTGTAGTGGGGAATGTAGGAAGGGATAAACTCACTGTTTATTATTGATGATTTTGTTTATTTGTTTGTTACAAGTAGAACTGTTGCTCATAATTCTTATACGCTTTAATATCTTTAGTTTTTCTAAAATCTTTGGATGAAGTTTCCTGATGATCTGGCCTAAGCAACCAGTGAAATGCGCATGGGAATAGCGTATCCCATCAACAATAAATTTCAGTGTTTTTGTCAAGAATAATATTTGGGAATTAAGCACAAATAACAAAATATTTTAAATTAAAATTTTGTATTCCCAAAAATTACTTTGAGAATTTTTCGAAATTTTCGTATTTAATAAGAAATAAAGCCACATATTTTTTTATAATAACAAATTTTACAAAATTGCGGTACTTTATAGGAAATTTTCATAACTTCTTCAGTGATGCCTTTGTGATACCCAGTGTCAATGCCCATCCTACAGAGCAGTTAATCAACAAGCGTCTCTGCAGAATTCAACCAATTCGAAGAAACAAAAATAATTTTATCTTAGATAAAACAATCAAAGGTTTTTTCAGGTATGTATCCCTAATGTTCTAAATTCTAGGACACAGAAAATGAAACACAGTCTCTTCCTCCTTGTCATGAGAAGTCATTTAATGTCAGACTTATTTTTCTCGCATGAGATAACTGGCTAGTACCCAGTTATCACTGGGACCACTGTTCTAATCTGTGCCCTATTGAATCCAAGTAGAAAGCTTGTCCTCCGCTGATCATAGCCAGGCCTCGATGCCCTGGATATGGAGCAGGTAGATCCACAAGTCCACCCCAACTGTGCAAGTATATAGGACTCGTGCTTAATGAGTGATTTACAGTGAACCTGTCATCCAGACCCACACCGTTTGGCAAACTCATCTGCTATTTGGTAACCATGTCAGTTTGCATGTCCTGGGGCCTATTTCACTAAGCTACAAATTCACAATTACAAGCGTTTTGCTGTAGAATTGTGAATAATTGTGTTTCATAAAAATACAATTACAAGTTTGTAGCTACAAATGAATTGTATAAGTTACAAGTCATATGCGCTTCCAAAAGTGGTTTTATTTCACCAAACTAAATTTGCACTTGTACACCTGTATAATTGTAGCAAAAAAGATTGGGGTCAACGCAGACCCTCAGAAAAAAAATTTACAAGTTACAAGTGAACGATAGATTGAATATAAATTGATTTTTAACTACTCTTCAATAAAAATTTGTTCAAATAGACACAAAATTCAAAAATTATAATATTAATTAGTATTTATTTATTTATTTTGTTTATTTTTAAAGTTTTTTTTTAATACATATATAGTTATATGTAATAAAACAAACTCTCACTCTTTCATTTTTATCTCTTTGGTAAGTTTAGCGATAAAGAGACCGTCTTTGGCAGATAAAATCTCTCGTACCACACTAAATTTAGTATGTTGATTTGGCATTACAAAACAATAACTTAAACAAAAACTGCAAATGTTTTGATTGATAAGTGGTGTGATAACAATCAAAACAAATTTTCGATAAGCATTAGAGTACCCACCCATAAATAAGAATTGTAGTTTAGTGAAATAGGCCCCTGGTAGTACTCACGACTCTCGCGGAATCATTTAAGCTGATTCAGTATATCCTCATAAAGATTTGGTTATTCCTCCGTTATCAAATAACAGAAGATTGCTCAATGCACATAAATTAATAACAAGAGTGGTGGAAAATACAATTGGCATTTTAAAGGAAAAATTTCAAGTTTTAAATTATTTGCGAATGAGCCCCAAAATGGCCAGCGATGTTTTAAATTGTTCGATCACTCTTTGTAATTTGTCGCGGACTAAGGAAGATTAAAACTTCAGGGTGTCTACTCTCTATTACGATGCGAAAACAATTTCGATGCGAAAGCTTAAGGACAACTTGGTACTCTCTAACACTTTCGCCAAATTTTCTAAAAATGAAGCGAAAGTGGCACTAAAAATTAAAGATGGCGCGGATTTACAGTAATGAAATGCCAAAGTGTGTAAAAATATTTGAAATTGAAAATTTAAATAAAATAAAGTGATGATTTACGAAGAGAAAAAAAATTAAAAGATGCGAAAGACACATGCGCTAACAGATTGAAGAGTACCAATCGCTAGATTTGCTTCAATTTTCTTTCGCATCGCAATAGAGAGTAGCCCCCCAGAACTACAGACCCTAGCGACGCCGGTAATGAAGAAGAAGTGAATCAAACCATTTCAGACATTAGAGGCCAAGATAGGCTGCAAACAATATTAAATAATTTTTATTAGTTTATGAATTGGATATGAACAATAACTAAAAGAGAATGAAAACATACAAAAGTTGGCAAAAAGAAAAAGTTTTAAGAAACAAAAGAGAGAAAAATGATAAATAAAAAAGAAATAAATGATAAATAATAACAAAACAATTATATTAACAGAAAAGTTTAACTCACATTAATACCCCCTTTGAAATTTCTGCTAAGAAAATTTAAGCTGCAGCGCTTTATTTTTCAACTGAAAATTTTCATCCTGCAGCTTAAAATTTTCAATTTGGCAATTCACCTTTCCTTCTTTTTTATTTTTTTTTATTTTGGGCTTCCTCGTGAGTCCATAATTTAAGGGCACTACCAGGAAAATCTGGCCCATTATAGACAAAAAAAGTACCCGCGAGGATAAAAGCTGTCACCTACGGAAGCTAATTGCGGTTGTAACTGGCCACTGGCGCATAAGAAAATACGCCAAAATGCTAGGGCTTCCCTACAATGACCTATGTAGAAGTTGCAGTGACGAGGAGAAGGAAGAGTTAACGGAACATCTGCTCTTGCATTGGATGGCATTCGGAGTCCATAGACTTAAACAGTTTCGTAAGTAGTTCTTAAGTTCTATAACTACATCTATAACAACTTCTACAACTACTTTTTCTGGATGTTTTTGAATAAACATATAATGACTTACTTTTGAATGCGTTCATTTTGGGACATCCCATGTAAAATTCATTGGTTCTTTCAGTAGAATTGTAAGTAGTGCTCTAATGTTTTTCTGATTACTCAAGACATTATTTTGTAGGCGAAGTTTTTACTGTGTTAATTTTAAACAACTAAAAATTTATTTTGTTTTTTTATTTTTAAAAATTTTTTAAAATTATACAAAAATTAAAAAGGGTGTTCATGAAACAAGTCTCGCAAGTTTGCCTATTTGCACAAATGACAATTTTAAGCGATATCATGAAACCCCTTTTATATGTTTTTGGTAGTTTGTTTTTTGAATAACAAACATAAATGTTAGAAAATTAAGTTATTCGTAAAATAACTTCATTTTTATTCAATTTAAACAGTAAGGAAAAGGCAATTGATAACCCACAATCAGTTACTGTAATAATTTTATGAGTGACGAGATCATGTATTAGATCCACCACAGATCATCACATTATTGACTAATGATCTGATATAAAGCTCACTACATATTTGTCCACATATCCCTTATTTGACCAAACTAATTCTGAAAATAATCAAAAATTGCCCGCTTTTACTTTACATTTTCTTTTGCATAAACCCTGCGGGAAATTTGTGTCAATTGTTCCAACAGACTGGTCCTGATATTTGTGAAAATAGTACAAGTACAAAATGGAAGAATACATGACCAGTGAAAGGAGGGCCTATAATTTAACCAATATATGAAGAACAAAACCTTAGAAAAAGTAATAAATTACAGATCAGTCTACACCGGTGCTGTAAGTCATGTTTTTGGAACTTTCTAAAATTTGGTTCTTTTATTTAGATCTAGGACTTATTTTATTGAATTTTCGTTCTGTTTTCTTGCGGAAAAATCTGTTGAAAATAGAATTCAACGTTAAGGTACACACAAAAGAGAGTTTTTATTGGATTATTCCTTTCTGATTCCTTTCACGAAAAAGTACTTACAATATATTTGCTAAAAAATATAATGACAGTGAATGGCATTCGAAAATAAAACCTAATGAGGAATAACCTTTATGATGGTGTTAGTAAGACATGGGTTTACTTTGTTGTAGTAACTTTAGAAGAACAAAATTTTGAGCTGGAATTTGTTATTTTGTTTTGAAAGAGAGGTTCTATTCGAGTCATTAATTATTTTACTTATTAATTTATTAAATATTACAAATACAAATACAAATTATATTCTAACTTGATTTACCGTGCAAGAGAACGCGTAGAGCTTTTTAATTCGGTGTAGTGAAACAGACCAGGATTTCTGTTGGAAATCGAACCCACAAACCTTGCACTCATAGACTAGGTCAATACCAATTAGCCTGACGGTGAGCCTTTAATTCTTACCCAGCAAACATTTGTTTAGAATTGAAAGCAATAAGCTCGTATACTGTATCCCAACCGCTTTCTTTTTTACTTCTAAAAATTACTGCCTTACTCTACTGTTGTAAGATAAGGAATACAGTCCTACAATTCTTAAATGCGGTGCTAAATACTAGAAAATAATTGCTGTTTATTCGCATTTATTCCTTTGTAAAAAATTAAAAAAATTTCAAAACTTAAACTATAATCCTTTTATTCAAAAAACATATTTTAGATTTGTAGAAAAATGTTGAAACGCTGAAATAACTTACTTTATACACATAGATATTGTCAGCTGTCAAAGCGTGAAAAAAGCGTTTTTAAGATCTCTACAGCAGACCTTCTACGCGAAGACTTCCAAACAAAAAATCATGCAATATTTCTTAGAAGTGTAAGCGCTTCACTCCGAATTCTCCCTAACACACAGAAAAAAATCAATGTAAATTCGTTCAAAACAAAGTTGATTTAGCATTTTGCAGTAGTGATTTTGCTTCATTGTTGTTTCATGTTAATTTAACATGATTTAACAATAACTTGCGAACAACATTTTTGTCTTTTGAAATAACTATATTTCATGTTAATTTAATATTGCAGTAAAGTTAGAGAAAATGTCATTTATATTGAAATAACAATCCGAATCACGTTGAATGAAAGTTATTCAAGTTGAAACAACGTGAATTTCATGTATAATCAAATTGGTTGGAGTGTGAT
The DNA here is from genome assembly GCA_930367215.1 of Pollenia angustigena. Taxonomy (NCBI): domain Eukaryota; kingdom Metazoa; phylum Arthropoda; class Insecta; order Diptera; family Polleniidae; genus Pollenia; species Pollenia angustigena. Next base: position 176,088,382 of record OV884057.1, on the reverse strand, counting down.
ATAACAGTGTGAAGACAACATATGCATTAATTTAAGAATAACTCAAAACACTTACCCCTGTATAACAGATGTTTCTCTTCTTTGTTAACAGAACAATCAGCAGAATGGCCCAATATGGTTTTCGTTATCATTCTACTTAGAAAACTTGATGTACTTTTTAACTAAATAATTTTAATTAAAAGAATACGGGAATTGTCTTGTTTTTATAACATATTTTTAACGTGAAAATAAAAAAATGCACATACTTACCCAATAAAAAATGTTATCATTTTGCGAAGCACTAGAGGTACATTTAAAAAAATAAGCGCACAATCATGCGCTACGCAATAAGCCATACAGAAATGCAGTAAAGTAAGTGAAAGAACTCTCAACAACTCCTATAAAATTACTACGAAGCAGATTCGTAAGGGAGAAAATTAAAAAATAACTGTATCAAAACATTCAGTGTGAAAGGCTGATCGTTACATATAACAATTTTTATATGCGCTGAATAATGCGCTTTATGTGTCAAAAATGTATTGCTTCAAAGTGGGAACTCGCCATATAAAATTCATGTCTTCTGTAAGCGCAATGGTAAGCGAAACGCTTATGTTTCTCCCTTACAAACCTGCTTCGTTGGAAGCTCCATTTTTTATTGGGTAAGTATGTGTGCATGTTAATTTATCAAGATAAACTTTTGATTTTAATATAAAACAGGTTTTTATGGATTCAATAGTGAACAATGTTATTTTAACAGTGAATAATATTAAATAAACGTGATTTAAGGTTTTTTATAAATTTTTTGTTTTTAAATTAAATATAAATTTTAATTAAAAGAATACGGGAATTGTCTTCTTTTTATAACATATTGTAAACATGAAAATAAAAAAGTGTAAATACTTAAGTATGTATGCATGTTTATTTAACAAGATAAACTATTGATTTTAATATAAATCCGGTTTTTATGGATTCAATATTGAACAATGTTATTTTAATAGTGAATAATATTAAATTAAACATGATTTAAGGTTATTTTAATATTTTTCATTTAAAATTAATATGAAATAATGATAAATTTAAATAATGCGCATACTTTTGCAGAAATTTACTATGATTCTCAATCAACATTTCGCCATGTTATTTTAATATTGGTATTATTTTCTGTGTATACATTACTGCTTCCAAACAATCATCAGTTTTTGCTGGGTAATTAATACAGTTAATTTCTTTTCATTGGAAATTGTGAAATTGTTCGGTTATCATTTTCGATTAGTGGCTATTAACATTCGACTCGACCGTATGTGGCATTCTATCTTAGTTTTTCTAAAACTTATTTCTTGATGATTTTCACTTACCTACACTTTTGGACATGATGTCGCCAATTCAGAAATAAAATATTTGATGCTGTTTTTATTTTTTGCTCGTATCAGCAACATAAAGTCCAACTAAGTATGTGGAATAGAAAGTGTCATGTTTTCTTAACGTTCAAGTGTTTCTATTTAGGTATCTTTTCTATGCCGCAAAACTCTTAGTTTTAGCAATATTTTGCTTAATTTCTAATACTGGCGTCTCTAAAAACAACCCACTACCACTTGTATCTGCATAAATGAATATGTGAGTGTGTATGTGTATGTGACTGTGTATGTATGTATATTTTGTGATAGAAAAACCTTTATATGCTATTTTTACATAAATATATTTTGTTTTTTTCTGTACTTTGTATGCAGGATAACAAAAAGGCATAACATATGCAAATTATTGCGGGTGTTATGGTTGCCACAGTGGTCTTTCAAATGCGGCTGCTGCAATTCAATGTTGCCTTTTGTTGCGGCAATTGCTGTTGTTGTTGCCGTTGTTGGTATATCGTTATTATTTTGTATTGTTCTTGGCGTTAACAACACAATATTCAAACTTTATGCAAAGTAAAATTTATGAGAAATTAAAGAAAATTTATTACACTTACCAACGACTTTTTTTTCTTAAATTTTTTTTTTTTTTTTTTGTACTTTCCTCCCTGTATGGAAGTATACATACAGAATTAGTCCGTTGGGTTGTTATTTTCAGTTTTTTTTTCTCTGATTCACTTAAAAAGTTTGTAATGTTAAGGAAATAGACAGGTATGAGAAAAATAATTGGTACAAGGGACTGTCTTGTGCACTACAATAAACTTATTAGCAATTGAAACTTTATCAGGATCCTAAAGCAATTCAATGCGGTAAAATTGTATAGCCACTTCTTATTTTGAGATAATTATTTTCAAAAACATACTCGACTACGTTCGCAAAATAAGAAACATATATTTTACTAATATCACTTGATTTTGGAAATTACGTTTCTCTTGCAATAAAGCAAAATGTGCTTGAATGATGTGGATGTAACAATTCAAAGGATTATTTTAAAATACCTTTCAATCCTTGGTAGGCCTACCATCAACTAGAAAAATAAAATTGGTTTGAGTGATTGAGTTTTTTGTTTTTTTTTTTATTCAGTTTGTGCAACTTAAAGTAAGAAGAGTTATGTTTGTTTTACCAACAAAAATGTTTGTATGATGTTGATTTTAATCTACATTTGCACAATGGAAATTTGTGTAGGTGTATAAATATTTATTCAAACAAAATAAGGAAGAATACAAAGTAGAAAAACTTTTTGGATAGTAGAAAATTTAATTGAAATATTGATTTATGGTTAAAGAAATTATTTGTTCATGGAAATTTAAAGCACATTCTAAATAAATGGATGAGAATTTAAGTGATGGAAAAAAGATGCATAAAAAAAAATTTTTTTTAATTTAAAATGGAGTTGAAGTCGTTGATTGATAGAAAAATTTAAAAAATGTTTGATTTCGAAGAAAAAATACTTTTGTTAGACGAACTTCCGATAACGATTTAAATTTTGTTCAGCATGCTTTGGCAAATCACCATACAAAGAGTTAAACACAAACAAGGCTTATCAATCAAGGAAATTTATTTCCAAAATTTGCGCTCTTTTCGCCAAACTAATAGAGCACTTCGCCTATTTACGGTGCGCATAATCGGTCATATGAGCAGCTAATACTGAATGAATGAATAGATCCATATTATGACCACATATATTTTTTGGATAATATACATCCAAATGGAAAATAAAACTCGTGGCGTGCTTGCTTTTTCAAACGATGGGCTAAAGAAATTACTGATCCTATAAAAACCAAACGTTTGTATACATCCTTAGTAAGACCTACCCTGGAATACGGTTCTATTATTTGGGATCCTACATTGATTATCACAAGATCATAAGCGCATTGAATCTGTTCAAAAACAATTTATTTTATTTGGTCTGGGAAATACAAATGCAAATGTTCTGCAAGACCCTCTATAACTAATTTGCCGACTTTAGGTAGCAGACGCATCATGCTTAACGTTGTTTATTAGTAAATTTATTTTTATTACTATTATTCCTGCTGAAGACAATTAACTTCAATATAGCTCTTGGGCCACTTTATCTACAGTGTTTTCAAACCAACTATGCGAACGCTTAAGGAGATTATGAAAAACTTTTCATGATTTCTATAATTTTATTTATTACCCTGTCAATTATTATAATTATTATAAAACGTAACATCATTTGTTCTTGGGTGTAAACCATTAGTTAAGTATCTTAATAAAATGTAGATTATTTTATTGAAAAAACATGTTTCAATATAGTCACCTCCAACAAAACTATTTGTAAAGAAAAGTTTAAACATATTTGGGGGGTTCACAAGGTGTCATAAAGTCATAAGTCTTAAAATAATAACATGAAAAATACGACTCTTGTGAACAACCCCTCATAATTCAGTGTGCTATTTTGAATTTAAATAAGCTGATTTAAAACAAATATAAACAAATAAATATTTACGTAACATCATAATATTTTTTAATTCTAATCCATTAATAAATAAATTAAATTAGATTTTACCTGACTATTTTCCATTTTTTTGACGAAAATCACAAATTAATTTTATTTTGTTTGTTTACCAAACATCAGAGTCCCAAGCCGATATAATTTGACGCCGCAAGAGTTTTGTTGCAAAAATTGCTAGCCGCAGGTCAAATTTGGATATTATCCGGATAAAACTATTCCATCAACGGCGACGGCTACAAAAACTAAAGCGGTTCGGTTCAGCCGCTAAGCGCAGGTCTCTTCTGATTAATTACGACAGCACAATAAACATAGCAATCAAAGTTCTATTAATTTAAGACACTTTTTGTTTACAAAGCAACAACAATATTTTTAACCATTGTAAAATGTTAGAACATTATGACAATATAACATGATAGCACACCTTGTGAATACCCCAATTATGTTTTATTTAACCATATTATAATGTTAGACGCCCATCAAGAAGTAACAACCATATTATGGTTACCTCCGATAATGCTATGGTTAACAATAACTAAAAAATGTTTAACACTTACAATAGCATGATTGTGTTTCAACCACAGCATGTTGCTCTTAAAAAAGAGGAAAATATTATTGTTAATTTGAAAACAAATTTTTGTCATATTTAACCATAACATGTTTAGAGGCAACCATAATATGGTTGTGGCTTCTTGATGTAGGACTAATTTAACCATAATATGGTTGGCGGTGACAATAATATGATTATATTAAACATATGTTTAAAATTGTGTTAAAAAATAGTTTTGTTGGAGATGACATTTTAAATTGAATAAATTAAACAAAAAAAAAAAAAAAAAAAAGAAATATAAGAAATTTTGTTGTATCGTTTCGTTTAAAATGCTTATTTTGTGCTTTGACTTATTAGGTCTGCAAGCAGCCTTTGGTGATGCTGACGGAATTTATTTATTTTAGTCAGGATAGGGATTCGGCCCATTGCCTAGAAATCCTTCTCCTTTACCTGGGCTTGTGATCGCCAGGCTGACTTTAAATCATAGCAGAGGCCAGTATGCAATGGAATCCCCAGGGGAGGCGAAAGTGGGACGACAACGAACAACATGGAGAAGGTCGTAACATCCAGAGAAAAAAAACATGAAAAAAAACATGTTTCCCTATTATTGTAGCCGACAACCATATTATGGTTAAATTAAATCTATCAAGACGCCAGAACCATATTAGTTCGAACATGTTATGGTTAATAATAACTAAAAAAACCATGGTTGGTTTTCAACCATATCTTGTTGCTCTTGGAAAAGAGGAAAACACTATTGTAAATTTAAAAACAAATTATTGTTATGTTTAATCATAACATGTTTAGAACCAACCATAATATAGTTGTGGCTTCTTGATGAACGACTTATTTAATCATAATATGGTTTTCGGGGAGAATAATATTGTTAGTTTATACAAAACATGGTTAACATTTTCTTTAAAAATAGTTTTGTTGGAGTTGACCAAATTGAAACAGGATTTTTCTCTGCATGTAGAAGCGGAGAATTGACAACAAGGACTCACATGGCCAAAAATCGAGCATATAGAACAATACAGAAATCGCTCAAGAGACTTTGTGACCAGTTTTCCTAAACAAAAGTCCATAAATATTATATTCTTAATCTTTAATTTATAACTGTACTAAAGTTAATTGGTTTTTCTATTTATTCAATGTTTATAGTTTTTATTATTGTTTCGCTAGAAACTCCTTCCCTGGAGTAGCACTTCCCGATCTGTGCTAACTAAATATAGGAAATTTCTACAAAAATTTGCTATTCTATAGAAAATGTTACTCAAAAAATTTGCCATTCTTTAGCAATTTTTACCCAAATTTGTTATTTTATAGGAACATTTTGCCAAAATTTGGTATTCTACAGGAAGTTGTGCCCAAAATTTGCTATTCTATAGAAAATGTTGCCCAAAATGTTCTATTCTATAGAAAAAATTCCAAAAAACTTTCTACTCTATCGGAGGTGTTGTTTCCCAAAATTGGATTTTCTATTGGAAATTTTGAGGATAAATTTGCTATTCTAAAGGAAATTTTTCCTAAGATTTTTTATTGTGGGAGTTTAACGACTGCGAATTAGATATTTAATCAGAACAGGTGGTTTCTTGCGTTTTAAATTTATATACATTTATATTTTAGAAGCAAAAGAATACCAAAAATATTTTCCCGAACTTCTTATTACATTTATTAAAACTTTAATGTTGCAAGGCACTTAATTTGCCCAGCTTTACAGAAAATCCGCTAAAATATAACAAGTCACCAGACAGTGATTTTTATACAAAAAGAAACATAAACTAAACGCCTTAAGCATTTTTCAATAAAATTGAACAAAAAAACTCCAGCATCGATATCAGAAAACTTGCGAGCATTAACAGAAATAGCCGCAAAAGGATCGGCTACAAATCTCAATATGATTATTATTACTTAATGGTCATATTTGCTGTGTAAGTAAAAATAATGAACAACCGAATGCTTGTACGAATAAATGAATGGACTTGCAACAGAACAAGTTGCATGCAACTTAGCAAACAAAGTAATTGCCGTTTACTTAAGTTTTTCTTTATTGATTCAAATTGATTTTCTTATGATGTTGCTGCCGTTGATGTTGTTATAGTTTTTGTTGCTGTACTCATTGCAGTTTATTCCTGTTTGTTCAATCATCTATTGAAAATAGTTTCAACTATATAAATGAACTTAATGCAGATAAAAATACATGCGTATTAAAAAATTTGGTGCTAAATGTATCTCGAGTACGAGGGTTGGTTTGTTATAGAGTTATAGGCATCATTGGTTTTTGACTCACCACCAAGCACGAGAAAGTTTTAGTTCATCATGATCAACGATAGCTAGCAAAACTTTGTAACTTTTATGTTTATAAATTGCTTAACCTGGTGGTGTCGCTTTTTCCATAAAAATTAGTAAACTTTTTTTAAAACAGATCCAAATTTTTTTATAATACTTCTCCATTTACTTAGGCAATTATTCTATGCTTGTATGGTGACTGAAAAACTGAGCTGAAGGCCTGGCGGTTTAAACTTAAGTTTTGTATTTTATAATCCCATTTATTGTATAATATTATTTAAATAAATAATTCTTTTATCAAAATCTAGGGCAAAATACAAAAAAATATGTGTGAGACGTTAGAGTTAAAAATAAGCTACTGTTTAGTTGAACTCTCAAAAATCCATATATTTAAAAAACATATAGGCTCTTTTCCTAAACGCCTGTTGCATTGTAGTAATACTTGGCAACATGCTCTTAACCCTGCTGTTAGGTTAGAAAAAACTGACGATTGTTAGGTTAATGGACCATTTGGTCCATATAAACAGCTAATGTGAAAAACAAGAATGAAATACTCCTTATTTGTTTTTTTTTTTAATCAACATAGATTAAATACGTACAAGACAATTTTGGGATGCTACGCTTTTTATTTTTTTTATTTTTGTCAAGAAACACAAATATTTGCACTGCTTGGTTCGGTTTGTGTATTTTTTTTTAATAGTTCCGACGTGTTTTATGCAATGCAGAAAATAACTCCGATATTTCAGAGCCGGAAATGGATTACATTTCAAAAAATGGCAAAACAAGTTCTTCTAAAACAGATACTGAACGGAAGCCTATTCTAGCTGCAGTTAGCTTTGTTGACTCGTTTTTTATTGCTAAAAATAAAATGGTTTGGCGTGCCACTCCATTGTGTCTGAAGATAAATTTCATATGATTAATAGTGCCATCCACTTCGATGATGTTTTGAGTCGACGAAAAATGCGTAGTTGAGGAAAATTTGCTCCTATTCGTGAACTGCGGGACCGTTGGCAACAACTTCTTTCAATAATTTATAATTGTCACGAAAACGTCACCATTAATAAGCAACTTGTTGCATTCAAGGGGTGAAGTTCTTTTCGACAGTTTATGCCATCAACACCAGAAAATATGATTTGAAATTTTGGTTATCGGTGAACTCTAAGTCAGGCTTAATATGAAAAATACAACCTTGGTGAGCCTTGAAATGTACAGCCTGAAAAGAACCAAGGGTAACACGTTGTAATGGACTTGACAGAAAGCTTGAAAGGGCAAAATATAACAGGCGACAATTTTTTTTTTTCATTTTTGAGTTGGAAAAAAACTTCAGGAAAGAAACTTACATATGTAGGGTTTCGCGGTGGCGTAGATACTGATGATCAAGTGGTTGGTTCCTACAGCACAAAACGCAAAACAAATCCGTGGCCAAACATTGTATTTGCAAACATACTGGATATATTCGCTTTGAATGCGTTCATACTATTTTCTAAAATCGACGTTTCATCGGCTCCAGCTAATCGGAATCGCAGGAGATCTGTATCTTTGCGGCAACTAGCACTTACCCTGGCTAAGGAGTATACGATCAAACGGACCAGATTGACTGAAATACTATCACCATGCATAGTTTCAGTGGCCTTTTCTTATAATAATACTTATAATTCAGGGGCTCGAAAGCGAGGAATTTGTAGCTGCTGTTAGTCTAAGTCTGATATAAAATGCTAAATATGCAGCAAGTTTATTTGCAAAACTAACCGAAAAACATGTTTCTTATCATGCAATGACGATTATTATAAATTAAACTTATAAATACATATTTTTTCTTTTTAAATAAATGTAAAAAAAAACAAGAAAACCAAAGAAAATATACTAGGGACCAAATCGTCCCTAACGTAAGATTAGTCAATTTATATTTTTCTCAGAACTGTCTTAAGTTAGAACCTTGAATTTTTGTAAAAAGCGTTGTTTTATTTAAAGGCCACGTGAGCTAAAAAACTAAGTCAGTTCAAAGGAAACAATTCAAAAACTGGACCAAATGGGTTTAACCTAACAGCAGGGTTAAATGCAATCATAAAAATGTTGACAAACATTTTGAGAAAAGCAAAAAAACATTTAAAATAATGTAGATGCAAACCATATTCATATACAGTACAACGTAGGTAAAAATTTAAGTACACAATGCATCAATACGGTATTGATACGTTGTGACCACACGTTTAGCAAAACAGCCATACTTTTCTTATCTTGTAAATATTTTGGGATTATATAACATTTCACATAAAAAAATTAAATCCTTAATTGAACCTTAAGTACATAAGAAGTAAATATAGGCATTGGTTTCATTGGCAAACATTTATTATATGATACTTTACAGTATACTAACTCTAAAAAGAAAAATCAATTCACCCGTACCGTTATCTAGCTGAAGCGGCGTCAAATTAAAGAACATAATGATTGATTCAAATAGGGATATTCAAGTGCCCCCGTAATTAAAATAATGCGAAAAACGGTTTGAGTAAAGGAAAAGTAAGATAAAAGCTAATCGCAAACTGTGCTGGATTCAAGAATTTCTAAGTTGGTTTTTCCGAATTCGTACTTAAAATATTTCGAAAGTGAGATAGATTGATTCTTACCCAAAACACTTACCCCATATAACCAGAAATATAGACAATATTATTATTTTCCTGCCCGTTACACATGTATGTTTAACGGAAGTTGTATATCACCTTTTTTACAGAAGAGCTCTAATTATAAGAAAAACCCAACATGTCCGAAGTAATATTAACTAATAGAATCTTATTTTACTTTTAAAAAAATTAAAATATTGTATGTTTTTCTTCTTGTAGTTGTTGGTGTTTCTACATAAAACAAGCAAATCGTTTTTAACATTTTTTGGAGTGTTGTTGTTTCTAAAACAAACTTTTACAAACGCACACGTATGCACGCATATTGGTTTTCGAAAGTTATCCCAATTTCGGATTATTTTAAGCATTTATGTTGCTGTTGATATTTTAATTTTTAAGTACGACTCGTACTAAAGGTAAGTAATATATATCCCAGTAAAAAATGTTCTTCAAAAGGAGCAGGTTTTAAGTATGAATTCATACCTCAAATCGCTTCAAACCTGCTGATGGGATGCCTGATTTTTGTGTGTGGTGTTCCCGGTTTGGAAGACTATTTTCTGCTTACAATAAGCGCTTCTTTTAACATGCCAACAAAGCACTCCTAAAGAGCTTTTTTAAGGGCTAACTATATAAACATATTCATTAATGTTTTGCTTTTTCTTGTTTAAATGGCATTTTTAATCATTTTCGTAAAACATAATATTTTTTTAATTTTTTCTCTTTAAAACCTTCTTCGTTGTCAGCACTAAAATATCAGCTTTTTTGTATATTTTATTCTTTATCATTTACTGCTGTATTAGAGCTCTCTTATTAAAGCGCTCGAATTTACGCTTTTTCTCTTAAGTGCTTCAAAAAACTAAATTTTTTTTTACTGTAATGTTATGAGGTTAAGATTCATACAAGACTCCTTTTGTGACAAATATTTACACCTTTATTAGACTTGTTCGTCTTAAAGCGATTTTGGAGAGTGGTTTATATGGGACGTATAGTCATTTAAGAACAAAATTCTTGAATTAAGATTGCAGAAATTTGCAGATTACAATCTTGAAATTTCGTCAGTATGATTGACATTCTAAAATTGAAGCGTAAATTTTCTAAATTTTTAGAATGAATTTTCCTTTTTTTTTAATAGTATACTTATATTTAAATAAACAAAAACCTATGCTTAATTTCAACATTTCAATTCGGATATAAACCAATAGACTACAGTAGAAACTCCATTCTTGATGGGACAATATATGACCAACTCTCTCATACCTACCCGCTATATCCATTCCTTAAGGGGGCTCCCTTACAAACTGTTCAATACAGACTAGAAATATATTGAAGAAAAAGCCCGATAACTGCCAAGGAGTCGCCCTGGGGGAATAAAATGTTTGACCGACCTCAATAAATTTTGTCCCTAACATTTTCTCAAAATATACTTGCCTTTTATCTCCCATACAAAAATTGCGTTTTATAAAAATTAATTCAAAGTATTTTGTTAATAAAATCAAAAGTTGTTGACGGATTTTAATCATTTAAGGCTGGTTTTGTTTTCAACTTCGTTTTTTATACGTCTGGAATTAGAAGCATAGCTGCATAGCTTGCAAAAAATATGTTTTTAAAACGACTGAGCATATTAGAAAAAGGTTTAACTTTACCTATGGCGTTTTCTTTTCTAAAAAAAAGTGTTGCATAAGTGTTAGATGTGACTTGGTAACATGTTTAAATGCTCCCCTAATTTTTAAGAAGTGTTTCATATTTTACGTTTACAAAAAAACACAAATTTCGGCATTAAACAATAAAGTACAATTAGCGCAAAGTAAATTCCATTACAGGTGGTCGCAAGACTACAATAATCCAAAGCCAACAGAAAGAACAGATGTTTTATGTATTGCATTGTTAGTGTTTACGCCTCTTGTACTGAATTCGCCTTGATCTAGTGCTGCACTCATGCCCCTTTAATTAAAATGAGTGTTGAACATGTTGCATTTTTTTAATTTTAAAGGGAACATCATCAGAAAAGAACGCTTTACACTTTTAAAATAACACATGTTTTTCAGAAAAGAACATAAAAAAATGTAAAAGGCAGAATAAATCAGAATTTTACTCAGAAAAGAAAACGCCATTAATGTAAATTTTATTCCGGAATTTCGTTTTTTTAGTAATTCCAATAAACTAAGCCATTTTTGAGTTACACGAATATATGTTGCGCAACCTCCTCCATTTTCGAAACAACGGTGTATCTCGTTAACCAGTGCTTACCAAAAAAATTTGAAGCACCATTGGATTCGGCGTACCTGAATTATGTTAAAAAAACCCTGTGCCCGGCTTGTCTATTTTTTTTTTTTAACTAGCACAGTGTAATTTACAGATTCTACATAGGGTCACGTTTGAAATATTTTGACTGTCGGTAGAGGGTATCAAAGGTACAGCCGAATATAGCACTACTTTACTAAATAATTATTTACCTTCCTGTTTAGAACAAGATAAATATTTTGGTCGCAAAAAAATAGTTTGAGGAGTACAATTTGGTCATATTGACGAAAAATATGAAGAAGGGTTAAGCTGTTATTTGTTTCTATTATTGGGCTTTCGCATGTTTTATACCAATATTAAGGATCAGTTTTATATATACAAATTGGAATTATATCGTTTTCTTACGACACGTTTCCTATAATTTAAGTGCAAATCATATATTAAATTCACCAATATTTTGATAGAGTTGGGTAAAAAAATTAATTTATTGCTCTCACTTTGGCTCTACATTTATTGTATACTTTTGTAACAACTTAGTATTTACTATATCATGTTGTATTATATACATACATAAACAATATATTGGATACAGTCATAAATATTGTGTATTTTATTGAAGTGCCACCAATATATTGATTAATTTTTATCGCTAAAACATTTTAAAAGTGATTTATTAAGAGTTGAGATAAATCATTTAACTAAATATTGATCACAACATATTGCTGTCCACATACAATAAACCATGCTCTTTTTTCCTCCTTAATAAATACACTTACCTACTATACGTTATAGTTTAACTTCTTTTTTTTGGCAACATGCACGAAATATGATCATAATACTTAAATGTATCGTATAATATTTGCACGTACGTATTACCAAGTAGTAATTTGGTAATATTCATGTTTAAGTTAACAGCCGAAAACGTAAAGAAAAAACAAAAAAAGATCTGAAAAACAAACACTGCACTCATAATAACAATATTACCTTTCAAAAGTTTTTGCTGCACAAAAAAAAAAAAAAAAGAAGTTGGAACTAAAAATAAAACAATTTACTCGTACGTTTATGTTCATGTCTTTTTGTGATACTTTATGTTTCCTTTTATTTCGATGTTATACTTTTTTTTCATTATTTTTCCTTTATATTTATTTGACTTTTAATGATATGTTATTGATATCAAAGTGATAAATTTGTTTATATTTTGGTAAATGGTTTAAACGATTTTTGATTTCGCTCTCTTTCTCCAGCTCGAAAATTTGCAAGTGTGGTGGGGCAGCAAAATGTGATTGGGAAATTAAAAGTTTAAATACAGTCAAATAACATTTTACAACTACACAGAAAAAATGGAAAACCAACTTCAATTAACGTATTTGTTAGAAATTTGTACTTTTAACTAAATTCCGTACTGATTTTCTGACAGCAAACAAATTGATCATATCAAATAACACATTTGTAAGTTTGAGCTTTTCTTGCTGTTCAGTTTCAATCAATAGGTTTAATTGAAATGTGACCACCAGCAAAACCCGCTATATAAAACGTAAACAGAAATCAAAATATTTTCTTCAAGCAACACAGTTAATTGAAACAGTTAAAAAATTGTTTGAAACTTCAAAATATTTTGAAGTTTGTGTGTTTGTTTTCATATTTGCAAATATACGCACAACCATTTTAATTTTTATTTTCAATTAATGCAAATTAATTAGTACAATTAAAAAAATTTTTTGAAACTGCATTATTAAATTAATTGAAAATATTTTGCTGAACATTTTTTCTGTGTACTGATAATTTTCTGAGAAATTTTAATTACAAAAATAATACAACATTTTTTTATTTTTGAATTTATTCTATGAGCTAAATTTCAGTTATGTATTTTATAAAGATTGAACTGAACTGAAATTTATTGTTGATGGGATAAGCTATATTCCTTTGCGCATTTCACAGGCGGCTTAGGCCAGACCATCAAGAAACTTTATCCATAGATTTTAGAAAAACTAAAGATATTAAACCAAATAAAACTGTTAAGCGAATAAGAATTATAAGCACCAGTTTTACTTGTAACAATATCAAAGTTTAAGCAAAAACAACAACAATAAACAGTGAGTTTATCTGTCCTGACTACAATTGGCTGAGGTTTTGTCCCTTTCTCTGTCCTAAAAAATACAATTATTACATATATTTTTTGTTCTTGAATTTAAGGAAAAGAAATCCCTGATGATGATCTTCAAAGAAGATCGAAATATTGGAAGCAAATAAAAAGGAATTTTCTACTTACAAAAAAAAAAACACTGGCCTCGAGCTTGATTAATTTTTATTTATTTAAATTTCGAAAGGTCGAATAAGAACAACTTTGATTAAATATTAATTTAAACCAATTTTAAAGAAACATTTCGTTTAAAATTTAAACTTTAAAAACGTAAATGAAAATGTTTTTTTTATTAAAATTCGTATGAATTTTTTTCAACTGTTTTAAATTTGACTTAGATGTTTTGCCAAAATTTCACAGATTTATTCTACATAAAGGGTGGTCCAACCAAAACACACGATGTTAATTGTAAAAAAACAAAAAGTTTTCAGAGAATTATCTTCATATTTTTATAATGATTGAAGGATCTATGACAATTATGTGTAAAACAAAATATCGGCCAAATGCTAGCCATGGCTTCCGTGGCATACCTCTATCCCATGGTCCATAGTTTCAATGACTCTGAGACATAATTAAGGTTAAGTGTCGTTTATATGCCGAGTTATTTCATCTTTTAGCTCTTGAATTGTTCTTGGCTTATTGACGTACACTTTTTCTTTTAAATATCCCAAAAGCCAATTAACATCGCCACGATGCTATTGGTTGAAGATCATGGAACGAGGGGCAAAAAATAGAAGAATTTGTCGAAGGATAATGAAACTTAGCACATAAGAATTTTTTATTTGAATCAAGAAAAAATTGGAAAAATCAAAATGATCCGCCCTCTTTTACGTCCACCTCCCATACAAAGTGAAAATTAAATTTTGACCTACGGCATTTTTTTTTTTTTCATCAATCATTTGTGTGAAATTTGAAAAATATCCGCCCACTTTCCATACAACTTGTATTGAAAAAGTAGCATAACTGCCTTGATTTTTAATGCATCAACTCAAATTTCACAAAAATTAAATATTATAATTGTAACATGGGCTCCTGAAAATATATACCTGATACGCCTACTTTTACGCCCACCTCACATAGAAAAAACATGAATACGTAATTAAAGCATAGTCTTTTAATAATTTATTAACATCATTATCGTACTCCAATTTTTTGATTTGCAGCTATGAGCGAAATCTATTTCTAAATGGGTCTGATGACAATAAAATATTATGCATTCCGTCTTCATTAGTGGCTATACGTCCAATTTTTCGCGAATGCTATAATCTGTAGGTTCTATAGTCTTTATTACTCGCTTCCTGAGCTTTATCGGACAGCATACCTGATACAAATAAATTCAATTTCAGTTGAAGCTTATGCTTTTTCCAACAATGAATTATATAACAATACACACTATTGACTAGTATGTATGTATATTACATTATGTAATAATTTTAAACAGTAAAGAATTATGGCAACAATAACAGGCATGAACGAAAACTCATGTTTTGTTCCTTTATCATTTTAAAGTTTTTACAAATTTTTTTGGAAAGGAGAAGGTAGGAGCAGCTTAATTTTTTTTTTAACTTTTAACTGAGACTTCAAGCTGTAATCTGACATATTTCCTCTGATGTTGATGAATATTGAAATATTGATGTTGTTTATATTTTGTCTTACGAAATTATTTATATGGCACTTCTTCCAACTTTTTTTAATGCAAATCTCATCTATGACAATTGTCATTTACGAAAATAAACAACAAAGCCTAATTTTTAGTTTACTGTGATATTACGAAAACATTGAATATGTATACAGGAGATTTACATACCATTTTAAACAAGCGAACATATATGAACTTTGACCGTGTCTGTCCAAACAAATAACAAATATATTACAGAATCATAATATTCAGATATCTGCCAACAAAATACCAAAAAATTATCTTAATCGGCGAACATGAAAAAAATTAATTAATGCCGATCCTCAACCATTGTGCGACGTGCGATAACACGGCCAATGCATTTCTCCTCGCGCAACAGAGCCATTATTTCGTTGGCTGTGTGATAAGTGGCACCATCCTGTTGGAACCACATATCTTTCAGATCCATATCCTCAATTTCTGGCCACAAGAAGTTTGTTATCATCTCGCGATAGCGAACACTATTTACGGCAACTGTTTGGCCGACCTCATTTTCTTAGAAGTAGATGACGCAGAACGAGCTGGATGAGCACGCCCAGGTGTTTTTACATTTCCTACAGATTTGCTAAAATTTGTGCACAACTTTCTCGATTGTGGACACATTTGTTCGAGTATGCTTATTTAAACGCCCATTTTCATAAAAGGCCGCAACTGTCTTAACTATTCAATGCAATTCTGTATCGTGCATTGCTAGATATGGCAATGCCATACAAATTTAATTCGCCAACATTTTGGCTTTTAATGCCTTTGCTTAAATTTTCCAGTTTTGTATTTTCTAAGGCATTTTAGCGATCGAGACTTAGCTTTAGCTAAGCAAATTACAAAATACGACTGCTGTACCCATGTTTTGTAACTTAAGTGAGAACTTCTCGCATCGAAAAGATGTGAAACAGAATATTCCATCGTTTCTCGAAAAGTGAGAAAACAGTGCGTCTATCAAAAGAGATTACGCCAGTACGTTATAAATGTCATTGCACTCGAAGCCGATGTAACATTGCAGATGTTGAGAACGCCAGTAAAATATATTGTTGACGGCGACCAAAATTTAAAAATTTTCAACGACGGAGGCGACTTTAATGTTTGTTGGTAACAAAATTGTTTTGAAAACATACGTATATTTTATAAAAATGTTAAAAGAAAAATAATTAAACAACGTAAAAATGTGCCAAGAACAAGATATTTTCAGTGTTGTTTAGTTTTATAATTTTATTGTTATAATTTCTTTCTCGCCCCGTTTTAATTCGTGAGTTTATTTGACTGTTGAAAGCGGGAACTTTCTCAAAGAAATTTGACAGACACACTTTTTCTGTAAATTGGCGAGTAACTTTCTTATGTGAAGCTGTTAAGTTAGAAATTTATGGCATTTTTGCTTAATTTCTCATATTTGAATTGAAAAGTTTCTTTCAGCGAAAGTTACAGAATATGGGCACTAGTGTATAAATACTAGAACGAGATACTTAAGGGTAATGACTTTAAGAGCAAAAAATAAAAAAAATTCTCGAAACCGCATGGCAAAATTTCTTTTTTTTTTTGAGATACGGTCAACTGTGAGAATGATATGGCCGGTTTTGGCCGTCTTTACTTCCAAAATGTTCCTATTAGCTTTTAAATTAAATTAATATTCAGAATAACTTAATTGTTTCTATTTAGTTGCTTGATTTTCTATAGTTTTATTTTTTAACAATAAAAAAAATTGTTTTAGTTCACGAATTTTTTTTTTTACCCTGAATTATTTATTTCCTTCAATTTTAAGCCCACCTAAAATGAAACCACCTGCATTATTAAACGTAAACTAAAACTGGACTAAAATATATTATCACTTTTCAAAAATCTCTTTTCTTGTTGTTGTTTTAACCCAAAATAGCATAAACCATAAATATATGTAAGTTTTTTTGTTACTTCAACAATTCTACACATGTCACTGCCACAAAACCTATAACAACAAGCAAATCAACAACTGAGAGAATAAAAAAAATCAATGTTGAAACAATCAATATGCCACAATGAAATGAAAAATAAAATTTAAATAATTGCTAAGCATGAGTTGGCACACAAAACGCGACAATTACTAAAACAGCAAATAAATAAATAACAAATTGATAGAGAGCGAAATAGCAAAACTTTAAATGACGTTTACGTTTTCGTCGTAAAGTAATCAACAACATGCAGTCAATAAATCGTAATTAATTAACCAAAAATCGATTGATTTTTGTGAAACAAAAAAAAGGAGTTATTTTTATTTATTTTACATATGAAGGAGAATGAGTATCTGCACAGATTTGTGTTTTTTTTTATTTTGTTTGGGTCCAGATTTTAATTTTTTGATTTCGATTTTCAGCAAAATAATAAAAAAAAAATAAATTATTGTACATGCCACAAAACATACTGCAAGGAGTATAAGGCTAAATTTGTTATTTTTATGCTTAATTTTGTTTTTTTTTTTTCATAATACTTTTAACTAAATGCATAAATGATTTGGAAATTGGTCAGCAGTTAGACATGGTCCCAACATGTGGTCGTCTGCAAGTAAACAGACCAAACCCAAAATACTTTGTAGTAGTAGTAGATCTACAAGGTGTATTTTAATTTTTTTTTTCTGGCAAAATTTCTGGTATGATTTTAGCTTTTTCGCCTAATTTTGCAATACGAGTAAATACAAAACATATATGTTGTGTGTTTATGTATGTTTTTACTTTAATAGTTTGGACGTTTTTTTTCTTGCACTTTATATCCTAAATTGTATTTGAACACGTAGAAAATACAATATTAATTTACACCCAGCGTTATAAAAATAGAATTATTTTTTAAGAGAAAAAAAAAATCTAAAGTTCTTTGGTTTTGTAAATTTCAGGTTTCGAATTTCCCACCACACAGAAAAAAATATCTCAAAAAAGTGTTAACAACACTGTTTGTTAAAAATAAAATTTTAGGTCAACAAACAATTTTATTTGATTCAATGAAAATATATATTAAAATTACACTTTGCAAAATTTAACATTTAATATTCAAATAATAAAATATTTCTTCATATTCATTAAAAAAAATATTTGAACCAAAGTAAAGACAGTATTTTAACAACTCTTGTCCATTTTTTAATAGCTTTGATATAAGACTTGAGTGTTTGTAATTCTCATTCGCTTTACAGTTCTATTTGTTTTCCAATTAATTTTAGTGTATTTTTCAAAGAATAAAAATTGGGAATTAAGCACATCATAACTAATAAATAAATATATAAAGAATCGATAAACACTTCCAACAATTTTTTTTAACAAATCACGTAAACAGTTAAAAAAAAAAAGTTTTTTTTGGGAAACAACTTTTTTTATTGACTCAATAAACTTATTTGTTGACTCAAAATTCAATTACTATACCTACAATCTTTTTTATCAATACCGCAAAAATCGTCGTCGCAGAAAAAAAAATTTAATCAAATATGCGATTAAAGCATTAAAATATGAAAATTACTTTTCTCTGTGGAATAAAAGGATTAAGCAAGAAAAAGATTTGTTTATCTTTTTTTTAATTTTAAGCAAGTAAAACTTTTGGTTGGGAAAACCGAACTATATGCCCAGTAAAAAATTTTATCATTTTGCGAAGCACTAAAGGTACATTTAAAAAAATAAGCGCACAAATATGCGCTACGCAATAAGACATACAGAAATGCAGTAAAGTAAGTGAAAGAACTCTCAACAACTTTTATTAAAAAAAATAACATTTCAAGTGCTACGGCATTCCCTTACCACGAAGCAGGTTTGTAAGGGAGAATACTAAAAAATAACAGTATCAAAACATTCAGTGTGTAAAGCTGATCGTTACATCTAACAATTTTTATGTGCGCTGAATAATGCGCTTTTTGTGTCAAAAATGTATTGCTTCAAAGTGGGAACTCGCCATATAAAATTCATGTCTTCCGTAAGCGCAATGGTAAGCGAAACTTTTATGTTTCTCCCTTACAAACCTGCTTCGTTGGAAGCTCCATTTTTTATTGGGTGATATCAAATACCACTTACTGGTTCTCCTTTAGAACTACTTTCACAGTTTTTTTTTTTTTTTTTGACGTTAAGGTTTGATTTCAACTGAATTTTATCTCAATACCAAAATATATATGGTTTCTTCTTTTTATAGTGATTTTCAGGACAGGCCATTATGGGGCTTACAATGAATTATGGTATTGCAGTATCTGCCATGAGGGGTAATTCACTGTGTATGTAACACGTTCTTTATTTAAAGTAGAAGCATACACAAAGTGTCTACGAATGTCAATATTTCTGAATACATATTTAGGAATAGTTGAGATTTTAAGTATACCCTGCAAGCAAATGGAAGATATCCCCTAATGCAATAGCTCAATAGCTAAGCAATATCCCCAAATTATCATTTAAAGAAATAAGTCAAAGTAATTTTTAATTTTCTTCCTCTTATAATTTTGAAAAAAAAACTACGCAACATATACAAATGTAAAAATAAAAATTTTCAAAATTATTATATATAAAAATTAATCTTTATCTGTTGAATACACTGTGCAAGAAACTGACAGTTTTTTTGAGACAACCCGGGCACATGTCGTTCTTACATAATTTGGGTACGCTGAATCCAGTGGTCCTCTCGGTTTTTTTTAGATTGGCTCTGGTTTTCGAGATATACCGTTATTCCGAAAATGGAAGAGGTTGCACAACATACGTATATTCGCGTAACTCAAAAACGGTTTCGTTTCTTGCATTTACAAAAAAAACCGAAATTCCGCAATAAAATACAAATATGGCAGTTTAATCAAATTCTTAAATTTGGCCCCTGCAGCGCCTAGGATGTCCCTAGATAGGGATGAAACGCTACGAGTAAATACAAGTACATATTCGATAGTTTTATGTAAGTACCAAGTATTTTTGTAATCGATACTTAGCAACCGAGTAACAAGTAGTATCGATAAAAAAATACTCGGTATCGGTCAAAAGTATGAAACGATTACTTTGGTATTGAAATTAATCTTAAATTTTTGATTATTTTCCAAAGCTGGAGCAGCAGTAACGGTGTTAAGAAACCGTTTAACCCTTATGTGAGTGACAAAAAAAAAAAACACCTTTTAACAGAGTGACAGGGTACCCTGGTACCACATACAATAAATACGAAAATTTTACATTATATTACAATATATGTATATAAGAAAATTCATTTAACAAAAGGTAAAGTATAAGTTTTTGCAATGTCTAACATAAACACGAATCGGGGGATTTCCCTTTGGCTTTATGATTGATCGAAAAATACATATACTTGCTACTGCTTTCATAAATTACTATGTTCATACATGTATAAGTTCGGTGAGCGCAAGAAGAAGGTAAAGGGCAATAACAATATTGGCTTCTTGTTCTAAACATGCACGCTTAGATTCCATAGATACAAATGATATATAAAACGAATGTGAACATATTCTGAAAATGTGCGACATAATATCAGAAGCATCCGATGCAAAACATATGGCATAAATAGAGGACAACGAGGATTCATATGATTCTGACGGGAGTGAAGAAACAACTGAAGTCCATGGAAAGGATGGTTCTCATTGGCGTATTGATCCCTATCCGGAATACCAATACATCAACAGAAATTACGACAACGCAGAGGTCCTGATTCTGGCTTAAATATAGAAGCACCTAAGGACGTATTCAAAACTTAATTATCCAGTGAGATGTGCGATATAATTTTGCGTGAAAGTGATAGTAATTTCCAAGTTGTCGGCAGTTGCTCCATGTGCAAAAAAAAAAATAGAAAAACTCGGAGGGCGTGCGCAAGTTGTATCGAACATTCAATTCACCGTCCTCTGTGTGAATCCTTCTTCCAAGGATATCAGTACACTATTTTTGTTTTTTTTTGTTTTTTCTGATTTGTTCTATAGTGAAGTGTATACAATTTCTATTTTTTTGTGCTTTCTTCAAGCCTTTTGTTTGATTTAACAATATAAACGAAATATGTTTATGTACTAAATAACTAACACTGTCTTTTTATTTTTAAATTTTAAATTTTCATTCATGTGAAAAGTAAAAAAATATTCCAGTTTATTCAATTCAACATGCTTTTAAGCTGATATTCATTACAATAAATTAAATTATACTAAAAAATAAATGTTATTTTAAATATTTTCGTTAAGGTACCCGGGTACCCTGTCACTCCGTTAAGGGTGCAAAATATAAATTGACCCACAGAACCCTTTCAAATTAAGAAACTAAGCTAATGTTTATTTAAATATATTTAAAACACAATAATAAGAGTTCTCAAGAGGTTCCACTCCCTTAAGAAACTTCAAACAAACAAAAAATGCAATTAAAGATTAAAAAGTTACCCGGGTACCCTGTCACTCACATAAGGGTGAACCAGTTAACGCCTATAAGCCCAGGAAGTCCGTTATTATCTCGTGATAGCGAACACCATTCAGGGTAATTGCTTGGCCGACCTCATTTTCGAAGTAGAACGGCCCGATAACGCCGCCAGCCGCAGAACTAACTGGGCGAGCAGGCACATTTATTTTTCCATTTTCTTCAGACCCGGTTGGCTGAAATTTGCGCACAATTCTCCCGATTGTGGAAACATTTGGTCGATTATGCTGATCAAAAAAATCACGATGTGCACAAAATGCATTTTGAGTGAACGCCCATTTTCGTAAAAGGCTTTAACAATCTTAACGCGCTGCTCAATTGTATATCTCTCAATGGTAGAAGCTGTCAAATACTGAAACAAAGAAAGGTCAAATTAAGTTGCGCAAAAAACATGACGTTAAGGTGTGACTCACAATTAACATCTTGAATTATGGTTTTACCACACTTTATTATACATATATTTACCAATTTAAAAAAAAAAATAAATAAATATTTACGTTTAAAATAAATACACAGTGACGTTGTTGATTTCTGGAATTAAAGGTGAATATCCTGAACGTTCTAAAAAATTTCGTTTCCTATGATAAAAAAAAGACTTTTCGGAAGGGAATTGGTACTAGGTGGTATCTTTTCGTTTTGCGCAAAAATTCTTATGTGTCGTAGTTCTTATTGTATTGTATAGTACTAAAACACTAACAACAACGTTTATAAATGCTTCTTTCTAATCTTTTATCATACAACCCGATACAAGTACCGATACAAGTAAGTATCGATACTTTTTATTCGATAATGAGTAGGTATCGATACTTTGCGAGCGATACCACATCGAGTAAAAGTATCGATACCTTAGAGATATCTTTTTATCCCTACCCCTAAATGGGTCAAATGTATGACAAACCTAACTTTATTTTTCATCTTAATCACTTATTTCTAACATACCTTCCCTCTATCTCCATTCCTTTAGGCGGCTCCCATACAAAATGTCCAATGCGGACTAAAAATATATTTAAAAAAAGCCCCATAAATGCCCAGGAGTCTCCCCTAGTAAGATAACAAGTATCACCGACCTCAATTAGTTTTTTGTCCTTAACATTTTTTCGAGACATACTTGCCCCTTATCACCACTTTTTAGGGGGGCTCCCATACAAATATTGCGTTTTATGAAATTCTTAAATTAATTAAAATTGTTCGACTTTTGTGAATAAAATAAAAAAAAGTCGGTAACAGATTACAATAATTTATGGCTTGTTTTGTTGATAGCTTCGTTTCTTATATGCCTGCAAAAAATTAGAAGCCTAGCTGCATTTTTTAATTTTTTATGAATTTTTTAAAAAACAAAAATTTCGAAATTGTGGCAAAAAAAATTTATCTTTAAAAAAGAAAAAAAATTATGTTTTAAAAACGACTGCTCATATTAGAAAAAAAATTTTATTGCGGAATTTCGGTTTTTTAGTAATTTCAATAAACTTAACCAATTTTGAGTTACGCGAATATATGTTGTGCAACCTCCTCCATTTTCGAAATAACGGTATGTCTCGAAAACCAGAGCCAATCTTAAAAAACCGGAGCACGACTGGATTCAGCGTACCCGAATTATGCTTAATCGCCATGTGGCCGGTTTGTCTGTTTTCTAAACTTGCATAGTGATGTTAATCTGTTCCCTTTTAAATTTGATCAAGATATTACTCACCCCTCATCATGGATGCAATTTTAAAGGAGTTTTTGCTTTTGCATGTTGCTCCAAACTACTAGATTTAGTAGCAATATCGCATTTGCAGTAATTTCAAAAGGGTTTTTCATCTGTTTCTTTCACCCATTATTTTAACTTTAGGTGCGTTTTTAGCCAATTCTTGTGAAACTTTTTTGAATAGCTTTTACTAATTTTTGAAATTTTGTTCCTTTTTTTATTTGTATTTCAGTCTATTTATATCCACATTAATATAGATGGGATTCTACCGGGTATTTACCTGATGTCAGGGTAAATACTGGGAATATTCCTTTTTTCGGAATTTATCTGGGCATTTAAAAAACACAAATGAATATGGCAACCATTAACGTCAATAAAATTAATTAAATTTTAAATTACTTTTCGTTTTTTAAAAACGTCGTTAAATATTTAAAAGGTGGTGTGAAGAAGGTATGTGCTTGTTAGTAAAGTTAATATTGATTAAGTTTAACAATCAATTGGGTAAATACCGGGGTATTTACAAATTATTATCCAATCTTCCCTATTTACCGGGTATTTATCAATTGGATATTAACCGTCTTCCCATCTGTATATATTAATGAGCATTTATTTCGATTAACTTTTTTAGATCTAATTTAAAGTTAGAATGTTTCGTTTATTTTTTTCTTTAATATTTGTATTAAAATTCAACTTTAATCCAAATTTTTAATATTTTTAATTAGGCTTAAGTTCATCAAATTTAAGTTTCATTAAATTATTTTTATGAAGAAAGGAATTTTACAACATGAAAAATAATTAAAATTGTTATTGATAATCTTTCATTACTGACCGTGGCCGGGGCTCGAACCCTGCCCGGCAGGTTATCATGACATGTTTCGATCGCAACCACTCGACCTCCTTAGATGGATTTGCCGTCTTACACTCGCAGCCATCGACGACTGCTGAAGTCAATAGTCAAACATCAATCCTTAAACCAATTTGTATTTTAACCTTTGGAAGATCGAAATTTGCTTATCCATTTTAATTGATTTAACATGTTTTCTTCTTTCTTCTGTTTTCTCGTATTATTTGTCAAGAATATTTTAAATACCACAAGAGCTAAGAAATGCTAGAACTTTTTAAATAATGCTAGAAAATATGCTTGATGCTAAATCAGTTTTTTTTCAGGCTAAATGACTTTAAAGAAAATGCTAGATCAAGCATGAAAATAGCTGAATTTGCAAAACTGATAATAATCGATGTGACAATTGATTTGTGGTAATTTTTTTCTGCGTATATTAATTAACAATTTAATTTTAAATAAAAGTCTGTGCTTATATCGTGGTTTGTTTCACTGTCAAACATCTTCAGTTTGGTCTATAATTTAACCATGAATCGTCTTACAAACGAACAACGCTTGCAAACTATTGAATTTTATTATCAAAATGCGTGCTCTTTTAAGAAAGTTCATCGCGCGCTTCTTCCATTTTATGGTCAGCTTAATCGACCCACTGAAGCGGCTATTCGGGCTATTGTTACTAAATTTCGCACCAAATTAACATTGTTGGACATTAAACCACCAACACGCTTACGTAGAGTGCGAAGTGAAGAAAATATCGCAGCTGTATCAGCCAGTGTTAATAATGACCATCAATTATCGATTCGTCGCCGTTCGCAGCAATTAGGCCTCTGTTACTCAACAACGTGGAAGCATTTAGGTGTGAAGCGGAAGCATATAGGTGTGAAGCCTTTCAAAATACAGCTGGTGTAAGAATTGAAGCCGAACGACCTACCGCAACGTATTTTTGGTGAATGGAAAGTTGGCCGAAGATCCACTTTTTTATCGAAATATTGTGTTCAGCGACGAAGCTCATTTTTGGCTCATTTTTGAAGTGAAGATCAGCCAGAAGCATTGCAAGAGCTACCAATGCATCCAGAAAAAGTCACAGTTTGGTGCGGCTTATGGGCTGGTGGTATCATTGGACCGTACTTCTTCAAAGATGATGCGAATCGTAACAGAACTGTGAATGGGGAGCGCTACCGTGAGATGATATCCAAATTTTTTTTTGCCCAAAATGCAAGATCTTGACTTGCATGACATGTGGTTTCAACAAGACGGTGCCACATGCCACACAGCACGTTTAACAATGGACTTATTGAAAGGCGAGTTCGGTGAACATTTTATTTCACGTTCGGGACCGGTCAATTGGCCGCCTATATCGTGCGATTTAACGCCTTTAGACTATTTCTTGTCTATACACACATGGCCGCTTCAATTGACGCATTGGAAGGCAAAATTGAAGCATTTATTCATGAGATACCGGCAGAAATGTTGGAAAGAGTATGCCAAAATTGGACTAAGCGGATGGACCATTCACGGTCAACATTTGCATGAAATAATCTTCAAACATTAAATTATATGGACCGTACTATCGATTCAAATAAAGATTTCATGCATTTTTCTGAATTTTATGTTTTTTTTTTAACTTTCCTATAGCTCTTAAAAAATCACCCATTATTTACACAAATAAAAATTTTTTAAACTCAAATTCTTCTTTTTATAATCCTAAGGATATTTAGATGATATTTTCTTATGTGTTCGTGGTTGTCTGGTGAAATTGCTAGTTGATCAACTAGCTGAATCGCTTTTGTAATGCTTTAGAGTCACGTTTCTTCTTGAACGAAGTATCTTCCGCAATATGAAATCGATTATTGCTGCATTAATATATTGCAGCCAAGCTGTTCGTTTGGCATTACATAGAGTGTATATCTGTGCTTACTGCACTCAAAAGAAAAATCAATCGAAACGTACTCAAATCAATCCGAAGCGGGATTGATAGTACGGTGAGTACGGATTTTCTTGAATCAATTACAGAAAGATTGATTCAAGTACGGATTTTCAATCCCAAAATACTAAATTATCCATATTCAATCCCGATTTCGTACTTGAAGTAATCTGAAAATGAGATTGATTTAAGTAAAACTAAGATTCATTCTATCTGAAAATACGCTTGATTAAAGAATTATAAACTTGTTTTAATCCGAACTCGTACTTAAAATAATCCAAAATTGAGATTGATATAAGTAAAACTAAGATTGAATCATTCTAAAAACGCGCTTGAATCAAGTATGATAAAGTTGATTTTATCTCCAATTTGTGCTTGAAAAAAACCAAAAAAGAAATTAGAAAGTAAAAATTGTTATGATTGATTTACTTACCCGTTTTACACCTTAAAGAATGATAAAACACCAACATCATGCCCTATAATGGTTTTTACTTTAGAAATCTTATGCTCATATTTAACTAAAAATATAAACTAAATGAGACGCAAATTTCAAATTTACTTTTTAACCCTTCGTGGTACACATGAGTCTGGCGAGACCTTTGTTAAATGTGTATAGATAATCAAAACATACATAAGCCGGAGGGTTAAACATTAAAATAATACATACATATATATGTATATGTTTTTCTTCTTGTTCTGTTGTTTTTGTTGTTACTACAAACAAAAAACAAATCGTTTTGTTCGAACTTGTATTGTGTTATTGTAGTTGTACACTAAATTTTGAAAAACACACACGTTCGCACGCATAAAAGAATGCAATGCTGAGAGATGAGACTAATAACTTTTATGAGATTAAAACCCTCATTTTGTAATTTTACTTTCAGAGTGGCGCTATCAACGAAAAGTTTAATATTTTTTGTACTTGATTTAAGTATTTTATACTTATTTCAAGTAATATCGGGATTGATTTTTTAAATTAATCCCATTTAGGATTGATTTAAGTACGCTTTAGTGTTATTCGTACTTGAAGTTTGAAGTACGATTCGTGATTAAAATAAGTATAAAAAGATTAATTTATCCCGAGTGTTTTTCTTTCTGTGTGTGTATGATTAAATCGACCATGCACTTAAATAACTCTGGTAACAGCTGGATCTGTCTTAAATCTATTTGGGCTATATTTAATAGAAAGCAGACAGGGTAATTTGCTAGCAGACCCATTTCTGCCCTTGTTGTGAGCAAAAATCCGCACCTAGACTGCCATAATAGCTCTATCCGCAATTACGGCTTTAACCACAGCCACCTAAGGCGCAAAATTTGGATGAACTTTTTTCATCCAGCATTTAAGAATATCCGCTGAGATGGCTACGGCAAGAAGTAGAGAATCCCCAAAACCAACATACCTAGTCCGGTGGATAGCTGGAAGAAAATATTATAATATTAATATTATTTTTATGTAGTCAAAGAAAAGAGGAATAGTATTTTTTTCCTTAACTCAAAGAAATATATCCTTACTCATCACACTCTCAGTGTTGAAAGTTGCTTAACTTAAGTCAGCAATGGTTAGTTAAGTTAGTTAGGAACTAATCAGTGTTACATACGCCCCGTAACACTAAAGAAAATTAGCCACTAACATATGTCTATCTACCTATCTATAGTTTTCGTTAACAATTTTTATGTGTGTTAATATTATTACAACTTTTTTCGCTGCTTAATTCAAAAGCAACCTGTTGTGGGTTTTTCGGTTTGCCTCAATCTTTATAAGGTTAATACGTATTTTACCCGAATCTAGGTATTTTAGACTATTTATTTGTGTATTGGATTGTTACCATCATAATCAATATGCGTGGATGTATGTGTGTTTATAAGCACATGTACTAGTATTAGTGTAACAATATGTTTTTTATTGATGATATTATCATTAACTACATGTTAAAAGTCATAAACATGTTTACGGGTTTACCAACAAATATGACTGCACTTAAACTTAAACAATTGCAATAACAATTATGTTTCAATGTATTAAGTTTTCTAAACAATTGTGTTATTATTGCTTTTAACAGCTTTATGAATGTATTTATGTTTATTTTATATTTTTTTTTTTTTTTTTGGCGAAAAAAAGAACACCAACCGACCAAAACATATTAAAAGTAGAGCAAATTATTATGACCCAAGAAATACTAAAAGAAAAACAAATCAGTGAAGAAAAAACTTGTATTAAGGTGGGGCAGTCTGGTAAAATTATGGACAGAAAATATTAGCAAAAAAAAAAGAAAAACAAAAAAAAAAATGGCAAAAAGTAAAAGTGTATTAATTGGATTTTTATTAGTTCACACATATTGGCTTAAGAAAATTTGTAAGTTAATACTTTTAATTGAGGTGACGCACATTTTGAAAGGAAAAACAGGTGGTAGTGATAATTAGCAACACCTATGAAATAAGATTATTTTTTTTTTTTTTTTACTTTTGCATACATTTTTAAGGATTGGTACTAATCAGAACTGTCATAACTACAGTATCAAAGCAGACCTGTCAAAACTACTGTTTTTAAAATACAAGGTTAAAAATGCGGTTTTAATAATGACCAGTGTGGCTGAAAATTTTTTTTTGTAAACGAAAGTATGAAGAAGAAAATTAGCAGCTTTAGTCTAGATGGAGTTTTGTGTAATAATAGCTTTTTAAAAAACCCCTCACATTTTACCCCCGTCAAGTATATTAGAAAGGAATTTAAGTATTAGATGCACAATTCTTATAATTTAAAATATTATCACGGAAATTTCAGTCACAATGTTTTGAAAGTGTAAAAGTGTAATTCACAACTATTTAAGTTAGATTTGAAATTGTTCTTAAATAAATAGTAAATTTATGTGATTTAATAAAAATAAACATTAAAGTTTTAGCCGACAAGTCCTCAATTTTTAGACGAGAGAGGAAAAACTGTTATTAAGGATGTGAACCAACACATATTTTAGTGATAAAAACAAGACAACAATTAAATTTATTTAACAAAACATAACATTCCTAGTTTTCTCCATATTTGAAAGATCATGTTAGATCATACCAGAAATCAGCAATGAGTAGTGAAACAGTGAGTAGAGCTGAATCATGTCTTATAATTTCTTGTACTTTTACACACTCATACTTATCGCAATGTTATTCAAGCTCATATCCAACAAACACGGAGGTTTGATTTTAAATTGAAAATTATTTGAATTCAAGCGTTTTCTCAAACTACAAACGTTTGATAATGACTTGAAAACCATTTGAAAATCATAGCATTCTCAACAAAAAGAGACATTTTTTCAAGATGAAAAATGTCTTAATTATCAACTCGCTTTTAAACGTAAATCTCAAATTTTTTTCAAATGTGGATTATAATACAATGTGGAACATAAATAAAAAAAATTTTATTATTTTTTTTTTAATTTAAATTCATTATATATTTAAATAAGGTGGCATGTCATAACGTCCAGTGTCATAGTGTCCATGGACATTATGACACTTTCAAAAGTGTCATAACGTCCATCAAAGAAATGTCATAGCGTCCGCGGACGTTATGACACTTTGCAAAGTGTCATAATGTCCACAACTTAACTTATAATTTAAAATATTAAAATGTGTAAAATTTGTTTTGAAATACCGTTAAAATTTCAAATTTGGGATCATAGCCGGCCTTCGGCCGGGCGCAAAGATTTTCTTCGCTATGGTATAACAAATACCGACTTCGCTAACTAAACCTTCTCTGCACAGCCGGCCGTCGGCGGGCGCAAGGATTTTCTCCTCTGCACAGCAGGCCTTCGGCCGGGCGCAAGGATTTTCTCCTCTATGGTATAACAAACACCGGCTTCGCTAACTCAAGCTTCTCTGCACAGCCGGCCGTCGACCGGGCGCAAGGATTTTCTCCTCTATGGTACAACAAACACCGGCTTCTCCATAGAGGAGAAAATCTTTGCGCCCGGCCGAAGGCCGGCTGTGCAGAGAAGCTTGAGTTAGCGAAGCCGGTATTTGTTATACCATAGAGGAGAAAATCCTTGCGCCCGGCCGGAGGCCGGCTGTGCAGAGAAGCTTTAGTTAGCGAAGCCGGTATTTGTTATACTATAGAGGAGAAAATCCTTGCGCCCAAAAGTGTTTTCGTTATATTTTTAATATATACACCCAGAGAAAAAGCAGCAAAACCATTTTTAAAATTTTTTTTACCATATTATGTTTCATTTAACCAAATCATTGTCACCGACAACCATATTATGGTTAAATTATTTTCTTTAAAAATAGTTTTGTTGGTTGGGACCATAATGAAACATGTTTTTTTCTGCGTGTATGCAGATCATTTTTTGTATTTAACTTCTTTAGTAATTATGGACCTAATGACACTTTTAAAAGTGTCATAATGTCCATTTGCAAAGTGTCATAGTGTCCATGGATACTATGACACTTTTTGGAGTGTCATAACGTCCATGGACACTATGACACTGGACGTTATGACATGCCACCTTTAAATAAACTGTGAGAGAAACATTGGTCACCATAGCTAAAATATGGAATAATGTTCTTTCCATACTCTAATTCTTGGAAAGACAAAACACTTGGCTCCCTTTTATTTTGACGATTGTAGCACCGCGATCATACAACAAACATATTATTTCTTCACTTTCTTAATAACAAATAATTTTTACTTTTCATATGAAATAAATCGTTGGCTTGTAAAATACATTTAACCTCGAAGTAAAAATTTAACTAATCACCATTTTTAATGTTTACATTTATTTTTCGCTTTAGTATTGCCAAGTTTAGTTTTTGGATTTAACATTTGATACCAATTTGACATCAATATGATAAAACATTAAGTGCCAAATGTTTATTTTTAAATCATTATCAATTTGAATTTAAATTGAAACAATTGAAAAACGTTTAAGAAATGATAAATTCATTTCATATCAAAGGTTTGACTTCGTGTTTGTTGGGTATTCACTCAGAAGTTTGATTTTATAAAGTTAACTTAACTTAATGTGTATAGGCGAAGCAAAATGCGGGGCTGCCAGATTTGTCCCTGAAATAGCAAATTGACGGTTTGGCAATTACTGTTTACTTAAATTATGTGTATGAAGTGGACGATTTTGATTATGTATGAGTGAATCAGAATAGTTGACTTTAATGTGTGGTTTATAGAACACGAGCGCCTTACTCGTCCGTTCAACTTACATTTAAAACAAAAACAAAATTTCGAAATTGGTTTTTGTTTTAAATGTAAGTTAAACGGACGACTAAGTCACTCTTGTTCTATAAACTACACATAAATTACGTCTACGCACTTAAACTTACAATTTCATGAGTCAGTATGAGAAGCGATAAAACGACTCATTGCTGATCTCTGGTTCATACTTGTCTGAGTGTATTTCTTGCAACAGGTTGTCCGCAAGGTTTTTGTTTATCTCCTATTCTTTACAGCTTATATGCAGCCAGTTTTCCTCCACTAGACTACTGTACTTTGTAAGCTGTTCTCGGCTCCGAAGTATTGTCTACAGATGTAGTAACTAATCTTCAAATAGCCTTAATTGAATTTCAATCATATTTAGCAAACGAAATATCATGTTGAGCTCTGATAACTCATTAGCAATATATTTCAATGATCACATTTCATACCAAAAATTATTTTTTAGCGTAAAAATTTAAAAAAAAAAATTTTATTATCTAATTTGTGCTAACCTATCATTTTCATAAAGTTGTTCTCTAAAATATAAAAATGTCTGCGTAATATTCATATTTGTAATATTTTGTCTTAAAATGTTAACAATTTTCCTTAGTAAGTTTTTCATAAAATAGTTTTTTACAACCATATACCTTTGCCAGAATGCTGAAGTTTTTAAGATTTTTTAAGAACAATTTTTTAACACCGAATCCACTTAAATCTTATATCACTTGCAACCTACCATTAACAGTGTAGTGCTTTCTAATGTTTTTTACTATAAAACAATATAAAAATAACTTTTTAAATTTAACATTTTGACTATCCTGATAACAGGTGATTTCTTCACATCTTCGTCTGGAATCGCTATAAATAAACAGAAGTCAACTGTTTAACAGGGCATTAGCAACACTGCCGACTTAAACGTGGTGTAAATTGCAATTAGTGCCTTATGGCATTAGTAAAGGTAAATTGTTTAGATTAAAACAAGCCACCTCTTTAGAGAGCAAAGCATTGTTTAGAAACAAATTTAAAATTTAATTTTTTAAATAAAATGGCACATTTTTGTAGAAAATAAAACACCATTAGTTTGTCATAACGTGTGAAACTATTTTACCATTTATCTCAGACCCCATAAGGTATATATATTCCGGCTCCTTGAGTAATTCTTAGTCGATTTAGTCATGTCAGTCAGTTGTTAATCTGGTGAAAACACGCTCACTTTTAAAAA
Organism: Pollenia angustigena; assembly: GCA_930367215.1. Classification (NCBI taxonomy): domain Eukaryota; kingdom Metazoa; phylum Arthropoda; class Insecta; order Diptera; family Polleniidae; genus Pollenia; species Pollenia angustigena. The sequence continues at coordinate 176,055,778 of OV884057.1, read as the reverse complement.
ACTCAGAAGAAAAGAACAATGTTGGTGTTAAATTAAGTTTTTTATGATTACTTTAAGCACGAGTCGTACTGTGACTTTTTCTGGATGCATTGGTAGCTCTTGCAATGCTTCTGGCTGATCTTCACTCCAAAAATGAGCTAAAAATGAGCTTCGTCGCTGAACACAATTTTTCGATAAAAAAGTGGATCTTCGGCCAACTTTCCAATAGCCCATTCACCAAAAATTCTACGTTGCGGTAGGTCGTTCGGCCTCAATTCTTACACCAGCTGTATTTTGAAAGGCTTCACACCTAAATGCTTCCGCTTCACACCTAAATGCTTCCACGTTGTTGTGTAACAGAGGCCCAATTGCTGCGAACGGCGACGAATCGATAATTGATGGTCATTATTAACACTGGCCGATACAGCTGCGATATTTTCTTCACATTCGCACTCTACGTAAGCGTGTTGGTGGTTTAATGTCCAACAATGTAAATTTGGTGCGAAATTTAGTAACAATAGCCCGAATAGCCGCTTCAGAGGGTCGATTAAACTGACCATAAAATGGAAGAAGCGCGCTATGAACTTTCTTAAAAGAGCACTCATTTTGATAAAAAATTCAATAGTTTGCAAGCGTTGTTCGTTTGTAAGACGATTTAAATTATAGACCAAACTGAAGATGTTTGACAGTGAAACAAACCACGATATAAGCACAGACTTTTATTTAAAATTAAATTGTTAATTAATATACGCAGAAAAAATTACCACAAATCAATTGTCATATCGATTATTATCAGTTTTGCCAATTTAGTTATTTTCATGCTTGATCTAGCATAAAACTGATTTAGCATCAAGCATATTTTCTAGCATTATTTAAAAAGGTCTATCCATCATTTCTTAGCTCTTGTGGCATTAGTAAAGGTAGAAAATAAAACACCTAAGTCGATTTAGTCATGTCTGTCTGTTGTTAATCTGGTGAAAACACGCTCACTTTTAAAAAACTCAGAAGAAAAGAACAATGTTGGTGTTAAATCAAGTTTATTATGATTACTTTAAGTACGAGTCGTACTCAAAAATTCAAGTACGAATAACACTAAAACGTACCCAAAACAATCCTAAATGGGATTACTTTCGAAAATCAATCCCGGAATTTCTTGAAATAAGTATAAAATTCTTAAATCAAGTAAAAAAAAGAATAAACTTTTCATTGCGTTTAACCCTCCGCATTTCGAGATTGATTCGATCTTAGTTTTACTTAAATCAATCTCATGTTCGGATTATTTCAAGGACGAATTCGGGATTGAATATGGATAATTGAGGTATTTGGCGATTGAATCAATCCTTCTGTACTTGATTCAAGCAAATCCGAACTCACCGTACTATTTATACCTCTTAGGATCGAAAGAGTTGTGAATCCAAATGTGTCCGCCACGCCGAAATCGATGACATATGGAATTTTTTACTGATCAGTAGGCCAATATGTTGGTTGTCCGCTCGCTACCACATTTAAATCCAATTTAGCAATAGTATTAAATAAAACACGACCCTTTGGTGTTATAAGTCGTGAGCCCCAGAAGGTATGTTTAGCGTTATAATCGCCAGCGGCCACGAAACAGGGTCCTAATGATTTATAATATTTATAATATTGGCCTTCTGATATGGAAAATCTAGGTGGAGAGTATAAAGAAGAAATTACTATGTTTCGATTTAGCTCTTCAACACAAATAGTTGTTGCTTGCAGATAGTCTTCACGGTGATCACACATTAGGTAGTGACTCGGGTTTTTATCAAAATGGCAGAACCTCCACAAGCTCTATCTCGAGGGTCCTTGGTTTCATATAGTATGTAACCATTAATTTTAAATGTGTTTCTTGAGGTCAGATGAGTTTCAGAAAGCATCATAACATCAATTTGTTTATTTTTAAGAAAGTATTCTAGTTCATTTTTATGTTAGCGGATGCCGTTTGCGTTCCAAAAACAAATTTTTAACAGTTCATGGCTTGCTAATTACAGCTTGCAATAACATCGATTGCATTCTAAGTATTTCCTGCATCATATTACCCATAGTGTTCGTTAAATTATTATGTTTGCATGGTTTTTTCTAAACGACTTAAATTTAAAACAGGAGTTTCATCATTGCTTGACGAAGCACCTTGCATTAGCACATGGTTTGATTTTAAAACGTTAGCGTAAGAGATTCTGTTATTAGTAGCCTGCGTGGCCTGAATGTCATTAGTGTTTACTTGATTTGTTACCTGCGTTTGAGGTGGATTCGTTTTCGCTTCAGACGACTGCTTGACGATTGTGTATACAGGGCATCCTCTAACCACCCTAAAAAATTTACAATTTTGATACAATAACTAGCATAAATAAATGGTGGTATAATGCGCGGATTGATATAAGATTTTCCACAAATTTATTCTATATGACTACAAATTATATTGCTTAATTTCGTGAAGATTGGTCTATAATTTACAATAGGCCCTATATAAAGCCAGCTCTCGGAAAACAATTTAGCCTTTATAAGCAGATAAAGAAATTGTTGTAACATTTTGTCCAATTTAGCTTCATATGGCCAGGAAAAATATCATGCAATGTTGTAATAATCGGGCATTCTGAAAGCCACTTTAAAATTATAAAAGCTTTTAACAAATTTCACTACTAAATCAACAAATTGGTTCATAATTTACCATACGTCCCATACAATGTGTACTTTTGAAATAGACTTTAATACGGCTAAAAGCGCCAGGAATTATTATATCGGTGGGCTAAGTTTTTATAAATATTGGTTCAAATTTTTAGATCTAAATCCCGATCGTGAAATTTTCTTACGCTCGTTAAAAAACATCCTTGTTTTTAATTTAATTAACACTTTTATCCAATATTTTTTTAATTAAGGAAATTTTAAATAGAGTAAGCTTTTCATGGGTTAATGCAACATTTTGTCTTCAACATATTAACGTTTATTGTCCTATATGAAGGTTATTTTCCATTCATTAAATAGACTTACAAAACTAAATACGTTTTTCTTTTTATGCAATTTCCAACCGAAATCATGGGCGTTCGCAAAGTTTTATGGAAATTGCTTAATGTCAAAACATTACTACACCCATATGCAGATTAGTTGCAAACCACAAATATGTATATAAAAATACATAAAAAAATTTACATGATTCTTTATCACAACGACAGGTTCACTGAAATAAAATAATAAAATTCTCCACTGCCAACTTAAAAATGCAAAACTTAAATACTTAACAAGCTGCAGAGGAAACCAAGGAAATTTCTATAAATGTTAGTACGAGTAGACTTTTATTGAAACTCTTCGCAGTGTGTAACTCTTGAATTCAAAGATTCTTATAAAATGATTTTTGCTCTAGTTCAATGGAAGTAAACACCAAAAATGTATTCAATTTGCCTGGTGTATAAAAAAAATTTTATTTGTGTACATTTTTCGATAAAAGGGTATAACGATTATTTTCCATTTTTCTGGGTCTTTCTTTTTTTTAATTTTTTTTTATTTTTAAGGTTTTTTGCTGCTTTGCATAGCTTTAAGCAAAATCGTGATTTTACATTTATTTTAAGAATTTGATTTTTTTTTTCTTTTTAATTTAAGTTGCTTAAATTGAAGAAGATCTTCTTCTTCATTTTTATTTAAAGTTTATTAAACTTGATTTCATATCATATTTATACGTACGATCGTTACGTTTCTGTTCATTTTATTTAACTTGTGCAGGTTACGCTTGAGTTCACCTGTTAAAGCCAGATTCCTGTCTGGAGATTAAAATCACCTGCCTTCGCTGTATGTACTTGAGATTTGTTTCCTTCTATTTATTTTTTGGTTGCTAAAAGTTTGCGTAAGGCACCCACGCATTGCACAATAGTGGACCTTACCAACGACAAGTTTTAGTTTTAAGTAGCTTTTGCTGTGTATCCCATATCATCGCAATAACTTGGTATACTGTTCGTCATCGAAATGCTAAAGGCAGTTTGGAAAGATTTTGTTTAACGTTCGTTATTTCTTTTTTTTAGAGATGATGAAGTTGGCAATTTATACCATTTTTGGGTTTGGTCATGTTTTTGTAAGTGTATCTGTGCCTGTGACTTCGGATGAGAGTTTTATGTAGTTATAGAAGAAATATTGCAGTTTTTTGCCAAGCAGAATTATGATTTATTTAGCTTTTATATGAAACAAAAGTTTAAAGTATTTTACTTTTGTTAAAAATTTCATAACTAAAAACAAAAGACTTAAGAAAGATGCTTGAATTTTAGGTTATTTAGAGTAAACGAACTAAAAAAAATAAAAACTACAATTTTTAAGTTTTTGATTATGGTTGCTATCAAGAAGCTAATTTAATCTGAGGCAACACTTATATGGGTTCTAATTGGAAAAATTAAAATACTTGGGATCATGTGGCTTTGATGGTACATAGTTGATATCTCTAGTTCAACCCACGATGACATCATGGTATTAAAACGTCTTATTTAAAACGCGTTTTTGCAAGTAATTACAAGGGCCAGATTATAAAACAAATCTGAAAATTTTTGTTTTCAGGATTTACTCTTCTCGAGGGTTATATGTTTGCTTTTTAAGGACCAATTGCCTCATGCAATTATATTCTAGTGCATCTCGTCTCACAAAAGTCCATTCACTATGTTCTGCTATGGCTTTTTTGAACTATTTGACGGCTGCTTTTGCAGGTGAAGTTCTATAGTTCCGGCTGCTATTGAAGGCCTTCAGTACCGCAGTAAGAACGAGCAATTTTAAATAAGGCCATAATGGCAAGTTATCACGAATAACTTAAAAGCACCCCTAAAGACTAACGTGTGTGCCCTATAGTGCTTTCAGCATACAAGAGGATGCACAGACCAAAACTGATCGTATGAGCTGCAGCCAGGTGTTTTGTACTGAATTTGCATAAAACACTCATTAGGTAATTTTAGGCCAAATTTATTTTCAAAAAAGGAAACCTAAGTCATTTCTGCTGAAAAGCTATTAAATCCTAGAAAGACCAATATTCTTTAACAGTTTACCCAGTATAATGCAGCCAGTTCTGGTGATAGCTTCAATTGGTCTAAAACTTAAAAGAACTTGTATGAAAGTATAGTCGGTCAAGCCCGACAATATGATACCCTACACCACAGTGTTTAAAAACTCATCATGCTTATGTGCCCATATAAGTATGGATCTATCTATGTTTATAAACTTCATTAAAATCGGTTTGAAAGTTTGTGAGAGGCAGAAATTGCCCCCTACCTCTCCTTGTGGTCATTAGGGGTATAACCAAAATAAGAACCTATCATTACGGTATGGGCAATGTTATACTGATATTAAAAATCGATATCAGGGGTCATTTCGGTCCAAAAACCTTCGGCACCGAATTTCTAAAACACCAAACATTTTTTTTTTTTTTTATGGTGGGTATCCTTCCCTTGTACCGTTTTTTGGTTTCTTTTTTTGGAATGCAAGGAATCGCCATTTCATAAAAAAAACACGAAATGCAAGGACCAGCATGGCTTTCGACGTTAGAATTATGGATTTCCTGTAAAACTGAAAAAAATTATAGGCTAAAACTTCATCGCAATCGGTGCCGAACCTTTTTGAACGCTCGCGAAAAAAGGAAGGCACATTTCTTCATATTTTTTTATGCACTATCTCACTATGGTAGGTCCTTTTTGATATTTGCAAAAAAATTCAAATGGTTATAAAAAAATGGTCATGTTTTTAAAAAACTGTATAGCTTATGTGTCCATATAGATATGGTTCTATGTATGTTTTAAATTTTATTAAAATCAGTTTGATAGTTTCTGAGAGGAAGAAATTTCCCCCTATCTTCCCTCGTGGTCCTGCGATTGCGCTCATTTTCAAAAGGCTTGGTCCTTGTGACAATAAATTATCTCCAAAATTGCGAACTGTACTTTGCGCACAAGGGGACAGCCAGCCAGCCTGCCAGCAGGACGGACATAATGAAGGTGGGTCTAGGACCAATATTTTAAGGCGTTGCACACATCAGCACAAATGCATATTGTGGTATGGGTATACAAATAAAATACAACTAACACCTGACAACTAATTGTGCTTTTCAGCAGGCAAAACGTTTAATATGTAGCTATCGGATATTCTCAAGTGCGATATTGCTAAGTAATGGCCATTATGAAAGAAACTATTTATTATTTTGATCATTCTGTTGGACCTTTCGTTGTCAAAAACCTCTTTTCTGAGTGATGTTTTTAGGTTATGCAACAATTTGGATACACAGTTGGAGCTATGGTTAGTAATCCGACAATAAATAATACGTGCCCATTAAAAAAAAATGTTGGGGCTCAAGCATAATTTAAAAGCTTATAAGGTTAAATATTTATGAGATTTTTTTCAGAGGTTTAATGGTCGCTCCAGTTTTTTCAAGTTTTTTTGATAACTTTGTCAAAAACCACTCTTTTCTTCACTTTTAAGGAAATAATTTAAAAGAAACTTAATCTTCTCTTGGTTGCATGTCTTCAAGCTGGTCTTTAATAAAATGCACAAATCTTCATGTATTGGTAAGGGACAACACTTACATCATCATTACAACTCTGAAACTGATTTATTGCAGGGCATAGAACTACATCTTAAGAACCGTAACTAATGATTTGTAAACAAAGCAAAACAGAACATTTGAGTTCAATTTGTTTGTTGGGTATGAGTACTAACATCATAAACTGGGTACAAAGCTGAAGGCCGGTATAACTCATAATAATTTATAATAAATTGATCTTTCAAACTGCATTGTTGGTTTGGTTCATTAAAATTTTAAATGTTAATTACAAAATTTTTGAAAAAATTACGAAAAATTGTAATGTAGGGTACCTAACTAAGCAAATGCTTTGCAAAAACTAATCGTCTTTCTACACCAAAATAAATCTTGGAAATTTTTCTTTTAAATTATTGCCTTAATAGCAAAGAAAAGCGTGGGGTTTGACTTAGTTATGCAGAAAACTCAAAAAAAAGGCCGGCAAACCAGATTTTTGGCAAAAATTTGACTTGAGCGACCTCTAAACCTCTTCCGAAAAATCTCAAAAATACTTAACACTTTAAACGCTTAAATATGCTTGAGCGCCCATGAAAATCCAAAAAAAAAACACACTAGTGCCCATTACATGAGGAGAGACTAGACAATGCCATTGATTTACCATAATTATCGGAGAAAATAGACACAATAATGACTATGAAAAATAACAAAGTGTCTGGTTAATCGTACCAGCCACTGGTCGGATGAGAAACTGCCTGATAAACCTCAACGAAGGAATTATAGTTAAGATACCAGAGAAGGGTGATTTAATCGAACGAGGCAATTGGCAAGGCATAATTACACTAAGTATGGCGTATAAAAATATTGCTCATATCACAACAAAAAGGCTATTGAGCTAACTAACATCCGGATTGCGAACTGATCATAAAAATAATATATGATTATATATGATAAAATAAATAATGTTAATAGCCTCAGAATAATTGTGCAGCAATCTGTTAAGTAGCGATCGCTAAGGTAATTTTGGTTGATTAACGGTTTGAAAAATTGTTAATTCAGAAGCAACGGCAGGGTTCCGAGTGAATGTGAAAAAACCAAGTCCTTACGAGTAAGGAATATTTAGGATGTATGATACTGTCATTAAAGACGTGGAATCCTTTTGCTACCTGGGCAGTAAATTGACAAAATCCTGTGGATCAGACGCGGACATTGCAAACAGAATAAGAGCAGAAAAGCAAGCCTTTGGTCGCTTTAAAAACGTTCAGCAACTTCCGACATTAATTCAATGCAGGGGGCAAATTCTGGCAGTCGTGATCGAATACTTTTTCAAATCATAAGCAATTGTTTATCTTATTCTTTCAGTCGATACTGAACGAATATAAATTATTTTTCAGTGTTATGAAAACTTATATAAATGTTTTACAACACTGAAAATATAATTTAATAATTAAATTGCTTTCGAATCGAAAAAGTATGCGATCGCGACTGGTCTTTGCAAATCGGTGTTTGCTTATAAAGAGCGCATAGCCCAAACTGAAATTGATTGGAAACCCTCAGGTAGCCTTAGAAGAGGACATCCTGCATATACCTGGATGGGTCAGAACAACTAGGACATAACGATGTCGAGAAAAAGTTGGGGTGAAATCAAGAAAGTGAGCTAGTCTATCAGCGCCAGGGTTGCGGGTTCGATTCCCGCCAGAGATTCTAGTTTCTATCCAGCAGACAAACGTAGAGCTTAGCGGAATTAGCTAGGGTATTTAAAAAAAAATAAAAGCTAAAATTTGTTAAGTCCCTATGCTCCTTATAGGAACATATATATGTATAACGATTTGGTTTATTTTTTTTGTCAAATATCCATTATTTATATGCAGTCTTGGGGCCAAACTATGTGGTTTTATCTCAGTATATGTAGGTAAAAATCACTTGTACAAAATCTCATCAATATAAATTTTGTTTTCGTGATTTGTCTTGCTTTAGACGAAGTTTTGCTTTAGAGCTGTTGTGCTTTAGATGGACAAAAAAAAAACAGAGACAGATAGACAGTAGACTGGTCGCAATTTTTTTTTTTTTAATTTAATTCTTTGCGCTGCTTAAAATATGAGGTTTGGTGTAAGAAATCATGACCTAAATTTTCAGGTCAATCCGACGGTGCCTAGCCGTGCCGGGTGGGGCCCAAGGTTCCCCATATTATAAAAAAAAACATCTTTTCTATCAGATCTTTATAGTTGTACTAGTTGAAAAGCCGAAAATCAAAAATATGGCTCCGTTATGATCTTCCGCAGAGAATGTACTTTAAGTTTTTTTTTTTTTTGTCATTATTTTTTATTGAATCTTCATATATTAAATATGAACTAACAATAATTAATCAAATCTTAACCTAATACGTTATTTTATCTCCTGCCAGTGCCAGACAAAATTTGCTGCAGTGTCTCTTCTTCTTAAGCGAGTGTGGCCGCCATGATTTAAAATATTTCGAGCTAGTGGATTTGGGTGTTGTTCAAGCCTTTTTAAATATTTTATTGCATATTTTTTAATCATAGATTTCACTAATGGCACATTGAGATCCTTATGAATGTTTGAGTTTTTAACATACCGGGGAGCGGCTGTGATTATTCGAAGAAGTTTATTTTGGCGCCTTTGAATTTTGTCGATATTAGAGGCCGAGGCAGTGCCCCATAGTTGAATACCGTAGCACCAGATAGGCTTTAAGATAGAGTTGTAAAGTAGAAGCTTGCAATCGAGACTAAGGACAGAATTTCTTCCAATAAGCCAATGAATTTGAATGGCTTTTAGTTTAATTTGAGTTAATTTTGCCTCTATATGGCATTTCCACGTTAATCGCCGATCCAGATGTATACCGAGATATTTAACATGCGAATGTTGAGGAATTATTTGATTATTGATTGTAATAGGGGGGCAAGATTCCCGGCGCAAAGTGAATGTTATATGTACACATTTTTGCTCATTGACCATTATCCTCCATTGTCTTAACCATATTTCTAGTTGAAATATATGATGCTGTAAGTAACGCGTTGCTTCATAACGATTTTCGTGGACGCTTAGAAAAGCTGTATCGTCTGCAAATGTTGAAGTTTGTGTGTAGTTGCTTGTTGGCATGTCCGAAGTATAAATTAAGTATAATAGGGGGCCCAGGATGCTGCCTTGTGGGACTCCAGCGGCAATGGGCTGAGGTGAACTTAAGAAATTTCCTTCTTTAATAATAAATTGACGACCGACTAAGTAGCTTTCTAGCAGCTTGTGTGTGTTTGCTGGTAAATTTTGCTTCAATTTGTGTAATAAGTAGAGTTTTTTTTTCCCGGAGTTTTTCGATTCCCGGGAAAGCGGGAAAAATTTTTTAATTTCCCGGGATCCCGGGATCCCGCTCCATACAAATAATACAAAGTAAACTTGGTTTTATTAATGAAAAAAACTTATAAACAAACGTGAGGGAACTTGATTACAAAGTAAGTAAAATAAATGCTTAAATACTACAAAAATTAATTGAAGATTGAAAGCGGAACTTGAATTATTATTACCTTTGGATATTATAAGTAAATTCCGTATTATGATGATCTAGTTCAAGATAAAATAAACATAACAATTGAGGTACTCAAGATATGAGATCAAAAAGTAAAATCATAAAATATATAAAATATTTTAATAAATATATTAACATTTTTTAACGGCGTAGGAAATTACTTTCTGACACACTCAAAGCGTTTAGTGAGTCGCCAAAGATTATATTTCTGATTTTGTTTACTGATTACCATGTTTCCGAAAAATTTCGTTTACTTTTTTACCGAGGTTGGACAAATAATTAAAAGTGCACCGTTGTTGCATGCTTCTAATGTCAAGGTTGATGCAAAAAATAGCATCATCCGGACTACTTCTTACAAACTATTTCTTTTCATTAGGTCCATCTGTAATCTTTAGGACAATATATTTTTCAAATTGTATGTTTTAGTAACTTACACGAGTTTCATTATTTTTTTATTTCGGTTTCCCCGCACTTCCCGGATATATTACCAAGCTCGATTTTTTTTTTTGTAGATACGACTATGTTGCAATAACGGAGCAATATGTTTATGTATATCCTATTTTTAAGACTTGTCCATGGTCAATGAGAATTTACTGCCTGCATCTTATTTTGAATTTATGTTCTTTATCAATTCATCACTTCACTAAATTTATTAATTATCAACTGTTGCACTGCCCATTCTGCTTTTAATAGATTTATTGCCGCAGGAGACATTGATTTACGTGTGTACACATTTCTTATAATTGATCAAATCGACAACCCATCCACAGATGCTAATTTTTAGAGAAAAGAAAACTAAATTTAAGAGTAAAAATAGCTGTTTTCTGTAAACTATGAAGAACTTTTTATTTCCCGGGATCCCGCAACAAAAATCCCGGGAAAACGGGAAATATAATAAGTGAAATTCCCGGGAATTCCCGGGACGGGAAATCCCGGGAAAAAACCCTAGTAATAAGCCTTCATGCCAGACTTTGTCAAAAGCTTGCGAAACATCGATGAAGAGTGCTGAGCAATATTTCTTTTCTTCAAATGCTTTTCTTATGACATTTACTATTCGATGAGTCTGCTCGATTGTGCTGTGTTTTCTTCTAAATCCGAACTGATGGTTTGGAATACATCTATTTTCACTTAAAATTGGTGTTAATTTTGAAACTAATAATTTCTCAAACAGCTTTGACACATTTGATAATAAGCTAATAGGTCTATAAGACTCAACTTTTGTATGATCTTTACCTGGCTTTGGTATCATGGTAACTAAGGAAACCTTCCATTTTGCAGGATAGTATTCAAGGCGTAAAATAGCATTAAAAATAAAAAGAATAATTTTCTTTGCTATGCGAGGTAGCTCCAAAAGCATTTTATTACTGATTTTATCAATACCAGGTGCCTTCTTAGTGTTTAAGTCACAAATAGCCTTTTCGATTTCTCTTATCTCAAATCTGAGGGGAGTAGCTAATCTAGCATCAACAGGTGGTAACTCGACCGCAATATTGTGAGATATATTTGGTGTAAATACGTTTTTCAAATGATTTACAAACAGGTTTCCTTTTTCATTATCATTTCTTGCCCAACTACCATTCAAGTTTCTTAATGGTGGCTTAGATATAACTGGCCTTTTTAGATTTCTAGCTGCACGCCAAAATGAGTAGTCAGATTGTGGAGTTGCATCAAGTTCCTTAAGATACTTTTCTAGAGAAGCCGTTTTCTGATTATGTAGCAACTTTCTTAGCCTTTTTGTGCATTCTTTTAATAAAATCTTAAGTTGCGGGGATCTGTAAAGTTGCCACTCTCTTCGAACTCTCCTTTTTTCAGTCAAGAGCCGCTCGACATCTGAAGAACATATTTTATTATTTTTAATTTTTTTGGGGGTAACGCTGGAGTGTTGAACAGCTAGTTTAAGATAACTGTCAAAGTTAACAAGAGAGAGATCCACATTCTCCGGTGTACTAAGCGGAATATTTTCTGTGCAATGGGCACTGAGAAATTTTTTATATTTTAACCAATTTATTTGTGTGGCTGGCGTCGCTAAGTAACCTGACGGAAATACAATTCTATTTGGGTTCGATATAGTAACAATTGTAGGTGTGTGGTCGGATGATAATTCTAAGGAAGCTTCAACATGAATCGTTTCTGTGGGGATGTTTTTAACCACGCCAAAGTCGATAACATCTGGAATTTTTTGCTGATCAGTAGGCCAATATGTTGGTTGCCCGCTCGCGACCACATTTAAACCCATTTTAGAGATTGTGTTAAACAAAACACGACCTTTTGGTGTTATAAGTCGTGACCCCCAGAAGGTATGTTTAGCGTTATAATCGCCAGCGGCCAGAAAACAGGGTCCTAATGATTTATAATATTTATAATATTGGCCTTCTGATATGGAAAATCTAGGTGGAGAGTATAAAGAAGAAATTACTATGTTTCGATTTAGCTCCTCAACACAAATAGTCGTTGCTTGCAGATAGTCTTCACGGTGATCACACATAATGTAGTGTTTGACTCGAGTTTTTATTAAGATGGCAGAACCTCCACAAGCTCTATCTCGAGGGTCCTTGGTATCATATAGTATATAACCATTGATTTTAAACGTATTTCTTGAGGTCAAATGAGTTTCAGAAATCATCATGACATCAATTTGTTTATTTTTAAGAAAGTATTCTAATTCATTTTTATGTTGGCGGATGCCGTTTGCGTTCCAAAAACAAATTTTTAAACAGTTCATGGTTTGTTAAGTACAGCTTGCAATAACATCGATTGCATTCTAAGCATTTCCTGCATCATATTACCCATTGTGTTCGTAAAATTATTTACTGTTTGCACTAATGTTTCCATGGTTATTTCTAAACGACTTAAATTAGAAACCGGAGTTTCATCATTACTTGGCGAGGCACCTTGCATTGGCTGATGGTTTGATTTTAGGACGTTAGCGTAAGAGGTTCTGTTATTACTAGGCTGGGGGGCTTGAATTGCATTTGTGTTTACCTGATTTGCAACCTGCATTTGAGGGGTATTTGTTTTCGGTCCAACCGTCTGCTTGACAATATTATATACTGGGCATCCTCTATAATTGGCAGTGTGATTACCGCCACAGTTGCTACATTTTTTTACGTTGGGGTCGGTTTTAGACTTATCGCAAGAAACTGTACCGTGTAGTTCACCACATACTACGCAGACAGGGGGTAAGTAGCAGTATGCCTTGGTATGGCCAAATTCTTGGCAGTTTAAGCACTGAACAGGTCCATTTTTTTTGTGCGGCTCTTCTATAGTTATTCTTCTGTAGAGAATATATTTTAAATTGTAAATAGGATGTGTTTCGTTTTTTTTAAGTTTTACGTCGCCGGGTTCAAACTCCACTCGAAAAAGTGGTTGGGGAATTTTTTCTCTATTTTTAATATTTACTACATGTTTTACCTTGAAGCCTTTTTCTTCTAGGAATGTTTTAACCTCTTCTGGGTCCACACATGAGTCAATACCCTTAATCACTACCTGTAGACCTTTACTGCTTTTCAGTTGGTAGGTATAAAAGTTTTTTTTAAGCGTTTCGAAGTTGTTTACTATTTTGCGAAAATCATTCTCATTATTGACTTGTATTTTTGTCTCGTTTATACTTCCACGCTTTATAGCCGCTACGTAAAACGAATTTTCACCTATCACCGATATCAAACTCTTTATGAGCTCATTTGAATTTTGCTCCCTTAGATATATCGGGGGAGGCTTGGATGGTTTAATGACGTTTGGTGCTTCAGAGGATTCATCCTCCAGAATTGCAAAACGATTTTGAGTATTTATTTTATCAAAAGATGGTACTTTTGAGGCCGAAGCAACTGCTGCAGAGGTAGGGCTGCGTCCCCGTTTAAGCACTGTTATGTACCTGTCCATACCAACTTGTACTGTAGGCTTTTGACAACTTTTTACAGGGGGGTTTTCCATTGCATTTGTGTTTGAGTTCATGGTATCATTTCCCACTAAATTTGTTTTTGACGTCACGGCAATACTTGCTGGCCTGGCAACACTTGTCACCAAATCTTGTTGTAGTTTTTTTAATGAGTTACTATCCACCGTTTGTGTAAATACCGAGGGTGAGAGGGAACGTGTTCGAGTAATTGGCTTAGCCGTTAGGTAGTTAATATTGTTTTGTTTTGTTTTATTTATTTCTGCATTATTTTCATTTGCATTAACTAAAACGTAAACGTTTCTTTCATTTTGTCTTAGTGTTGTTTCACTGTTTGTACTCATGCAAAGAGTTGTTTTTGTTTTTCACCGTTTTGCTTTGCTTTAATATTTTTATTATTTATTGTATTTTACAACAACAAAAGAAAAAAACCAGAATTTAAATGTTTTGTTCAGAATATGTATACACATGTATGAACATTCATACGTACATACATATAAATTTTTACTGTTTTATTTTATTTAATTTTATCGTTTTAAATTGTTCACTATTATGTTAAGTAATTTAAATAACAAAATATATTATTTTTTTTTTTTTTAAGCGTCCATTCGCTGCTTATATTTATGTATTACAAAATCAAATGTGATTAATTAATAGTTCAAATCGTATGCGGGGCTAAAAATACACGTCTGTATCACAACAAAGCCCAAACCGAACTGATGTACTTTAAGTGTGCCAAATTTCAGCTTCCTATGTCATCAGATGGCCTCAGAAACTTGCGGAAAGAATAGGACATACATGCAAACATCCTGACATGCTAAGAAATTATATATTGTATAGATAGATTAAAGTATTTGCTGTTAATTATTTTAGTATGATACGAACGAAAGATTTTTAACCTAATTCGGAGTCGCTGAATCCAGTGGTGCTAGTCGTTTTTTTAGGTTAGCTTTGGTTTTCGAGATATACGGTTATTTCGAAAATTAAGGATGTTGCACAACATATGTTCGCGCAACTCAAAAACGCTTTAGCTTCCCAATAAAAAATTTTATCATTTTGCGAAGCACTAATGGTACATTTAAAAAAATAAGCGCACAATTATGCGCTACGTAATAAGACATACAGAAATGCAGTAAAGTAAGTGAAAGAACTCTCAACAACTTTAATAAAAAAAAAGATAACATTTAAAGTGCTACGGCATTCCCTTACTACGAAGCAGGTTTGTAAGGGAGAGCATCAAAAATAACTGTAAAAAAATAACTGTAAAAATAATATTCAACAATTTGTATATGCGCTGAATAATGTGCTTATTGTGTCAAAAATGTATTGCTTCAAAGTGGGAACTCGCCATATAAAATTCATGTCTTCCGTAAGCGCTATGGTAAGCGAAACTTTTATGTTTCTCCCTTATAAACCTGCTCCATTTTTTATTGGGTTATTGAAAAACTAAAAAAAACGAAATTCCGCAATAAAATTTACTTTAAGAAAGTTGAAACTTTTTTCTCTATGTTGGCTTTGGTTTTCGAGATATACCGTTATTTCGAAAATTAAGGAGGTTGCACAACATATGTTCGCGTAACTCAAAAACGCTTTAATTTATTGAAAAACTAAAAAAACCGAAATTCCTTTATTTACTTTAAGAAAGGTCGTTTTAGAAACATAATTTTTTTTCTGGAAAAAAAAATAATTTTTTTATTAAATTTCGGAATTTTTGTTTTTAAAAATTCATAAAAAATTGAAAAATGCAGCTATGCTAATTTTATACAGTCATATAAAAAACAAAATTGCAAACAAAACAAGCTGTAAATGATTAAAATCTGTTAACAACTTTTGATTTTATGTATTCACAAAAGACGAAAAATTTTAATTAATTTAAGAATTTTATTAAACCGCCATATACATTTTTCGTCTTTTTATTTAAGACAGTCATAATTAGATTACTTGTATGTGTACGGAAACATCGATGATTATTCCGTTGTTATACAAACGTAATGAAACACAGTTTTTTGATGGGACTATAAATACCTCAAATCAATTTCAAGGACTTTACAAAGAAATTTCCGAAAAATTTAATCCTTAAATTTGACAGTATAAAAAAAGTAAAACTACTTGTTATCATTAAGGTCCGTTTTCACAACTTACGCATAGCTAAAGGTAGGATTGTTTGTTGGTAGGAAGTGTTCCATCCATCATTACACCTTTACTTTAACCAACCAGGTAGGATGAACCTAAATTTACTTTATCGTTGACTTTAGGTTAAAGTAAAGTTTAAATGAAGAAACACTTTTTATAAGGCCGGTTAAAGTCTACTTTTAGCTATCGGTAAGTTGTGAAAACTGGCTTAAATGTTTCAAAATGTAGCACAATATTTTTGACATTTTATTTGATAATCAAGTTGTTTTCAATACAAATTTTGAATTGTGATTTGTCCCAAATAAGTTACGGTGATACTAAGTACCAGTTTAGTGTCTAGTGTTGCAACTAAAAATATAATTTTAACATGCTGACCAAACATGAGATGGAACTACCAATAATAAATTGTTTGATATCATTTTGTTTATCTGGATATTAATTTATTTAAATATGAATAAATTTAACCGGAAAATTTCCAAATTAAAAATCAAGTTTAATTGTTAAGTCTGTTGTTTTTAATGGCTTTAAATCGAAGTGCTTTCTTAGAAATAAACTCCTTCATAGAGTGCTGCATGTTATTGAAACATTAAAATCAAAAGACTTGAGAAACAAACTTGTTCCAGTTAATACTTTTTTGTCTACAAAGTTTCCAACTCTTTTTTTTATTAATCCTAAAATTGATTATATTTTTGTTCTTAAAACCGCAGAATTGACCTTGATAATTTAAATTAATATTTTTTTTTGTTGATTTTAATACTTATTTTGAGTGTAGTGTGGTGTATAATATTTTTTATCTTTTCAATTCCATCATGTTTGTTTTAATTTCATAAACAAACAACACCATATAATTGTTAATAATTTGTTTAAAATAATCATAGTAAACCAATCAAAAAAGATTGTTTTTATTTAAGTTTTAAGGTGATAAAAACTTAGGCAAACACTTTTTTTTGGGCTTTTGTTAAAATTACAGCCATTATCGAATATGGTATATGAACACTGAACATGAACTGCTTTAAGGCAAACAACCAAATTAAAGAAACCAGTAATAACTTAAGTAAACAGGTGAGTATGTACATATATAACAAAACGTTTAAGCAAAATAACAAACGCAGCCCTATAATTATAAAGAGACAGGTATAATTAAAATGATTTTTATTTTTTATTTTTTGTAATATAAACAAATTTTAAAATTACAAAACCAATGAATAATACAAATCTTTGTTTTTAGTAAAAATAAATCTTTAAAAAAAAGATTTTAAGTTTTTTTTTTAAATTTTAAAATGTTTAAAATATTTCAAATTTTATATCTCAAAACATAAACCGTTTAAATTAAACTTAAATTGGAGTTTTTGTTTCTTGTTTTTTTTCCTTTGTCCTTTTGCTACTAAGACTTTAAATAACTTTCAATTTATATTTTATTCTAAGAATTGAAGGTTTTTATTTCCCATTTAAGTTGCTACTAAATTGTTTGTTGCTTGTGTTTAACAATAAAATTCAAAACTTTTTTGCAAAACCCATAAATCTTCAAAAACAGCTTAAACGAACCCAAAACAAAAAAGTATTTGTATCTTCTCTCCGAAACAGATCTCAGCCATTGTTGTAGGTATATGTATTCCTGTATTTTATTTAACTGAAAAAAATATAAAACTGTGTCTTTGTGGTTTATTTTTTTTTTTTTTTCTTAAGATCGTTGTTGCATAATTTCTTTAACCAAAATATAATGTGAACAAGTGTTAAATTTTTGTCTCTTTTTTAGGATCAACTACAAAAATTTGGCATTTTGTGTTGGAGGACATATTGGTTGCATTGGAAAGCGCTAAAAAGTTAACATCAGAAATTAGCACCATGTGGAAATACAAAACATTATAAGAAAATCACAAAAAAAAGTGTGGCGTTGTAATGCTTTCCTAGCCCTTTAAGACCTGATGCCAAACTACTGGGAATTTTGCCAAAATCGTATGAAAATATGACCAATATTTAGGTTTTAGAATTTTTATTTCTCAAAGAATTCCAGGACACACACAATTGATGCGTCTGGTTAAAATTTTTCGCTTAAACGCATTTTTATGCTGTGCGCTATGTAGAAGAGCCATAGTCCCGAAATGGGGCCTTAGTCCAACTAGACCGTGGTTAGGCCGACTCTAACTTACGCTTCTGTAATCTGGTGTACTTCGTTGAACAGAGCGTTCAACACAAGACCACTTTAGGGGGTCCAGCGTACATGTTTCTTGGGTATAGGTGGGGCAATGTTCCCTACATCAACCAAAGCTCTGGAGACACTGCTGGATATACCCCCTATCGAAAAGCAAGTGAGGTACGAGGCGTCACTTGCGGGCGAACGGCTCCTATCTCTCGGCGAATTATATATAGGCGTCTACATGTCATGTCATCAGTCTATATTAGATATATCAACCGGATACGCACGTCAATCGGACATGCTCGCCCGATTACCAGACGGATACTATCGGAATCTGGTCGAGTGGAATTTTAGGGCAAACGCCTGTGGGGATCTGTTGCTACACGGACGGCTCTAGCTTGGTGCTTAAATTGGGCATGGGGATCCTATGTTGAAAACCCTGGAACCGAGATATTCTACCGTCTTCCTGATCACAACACTAGCTTCTTGGCGGAAGTCCTTGCTATTACGGAATGTGTAGAATGGAGTGAATCGAATATGGGCCGGGTAGACGTCAACATATTTACCGATAGCCAAAGGGAAAGTAAGGCGATACCAGTTAATAGGGATAAGTCTAAGACCTTATTGGACTGTAGGAGGTCCATTTCCGAATTCTCCGCGGTTGGTAGGATCCGTATCATATTGGTACCAGGCCACTCGGGGATAGTCGGTAACGAAAGGGCCAATACACTTGCTATCGGCGGAAGAGGACTTGAGGCAGTTAGCCTGGCGAATGCGAAATCTATTGAGGCAAGGAAAACGGAATTAAGGGCGTCGGCTAGGGAAACCCACATGGCCAGCTGAAATATTGGGACTGTGGGTAGGACCACAACAATTTGTGGGATAAGCCAGACGAGAGGAGGACAAGAACCAATGAGAGTTAGTATTAGTTTAGTATGATGGTGCGTTTCCTGACTGGTCATGCAGGATAATGGGCACAACTACACCAAATTTAACGGGCGGAATCTGACGAGTGCAGAACGTGTGGCGAGGCGGGTGAGACCATGGAACACTTTCTCTGCCACTGTCAGGCCTTTGCCAAATTAAGATCCAAACACCTTGGGAGCGATGTCATGTTGGACTTAGATCCCTGAGGAACTTCGACTGGAAAACTTAATTCATCTAAATCTCCATGTTCTTAGGGAGCGCACAAAAGTCCTTTTTGTATATCACACTGATATGAGGTTGCATGCTTGATGCTTCATACACCCTTCTACCGCACCTAACCTAACGCATTTTTATTGCATCAAACGACTTCAATTAAATAACAAATAAAATAAAATAAATAAAAAAAAGGTTTAAAAAACTAAAATCTATAGTTTTTTTCTCGCATCACTATTTGTTTAAGCCTAGTACTTTCTTTTGTTCATGTGGAACAAATTTAAATGGGACTCAAGTAATTCGCAATAAGTCAAGTTACGGTAATGGGAAAAGTGAAATAATTTGAGAAACAAACATAAAGAACAATCATTGCAATCAATACATGCCGGTCTATTTGAGTTTATTCAAATATAAGCGAAAATGAGACCAAAACCTACCCGCACAATCGATGCATCACGGTCGGAGAGATCTTCGGAAAAATTATTGTGTCAATTAAATTTTATATGAATATATCCCCTTATCAACTTTTAGAACATACAGCAGCGATGTTAAAGAGATTCCAATGAAGTAGCACGCCAACGATTAGATCCATATGTATCCACGTACATCGACAGCATCGACAGCCTCTCCATCGCGAACAGGTCAAGCAACAGTTCTTTGTCGTAATATCGCACTAAGCCCTCTTCTCAAAATTAAAATTATAACGGTTGATCCTCTATTTTAATAGCTTTTATGGCTGTTTTCTCACTAGGCAACTATCTTTCCCAACCAACAACTACACGTTAAAAGACTTTGATTTTCTTAATATCGCATTTGCTTCTATTCTGTCACAAAGCTAACCGGTACTCATCTGCAAATTATTTATTTTCCATTCAGATAACTCAATCAGCAGACTCCCAACTTTTACATGTATTTTGAGAGGTTTTGCCAACTGAATTTAATCGGTATATTGAGAAAACCTAAATCGTTAACGGACAGTTAATTTTTTTAAGAAATTTTTGTAGACATTAAGTAACAGGCAGTTTGGTGATACATTGAGAAAATGGCCTTTAGTCGTGAAGCAGAACTGTAAAATAGTTAACAAAATATCACAATCAAAATTTCTCGATTTCTTATTCATATTATATAATTATTTAAAATTAATGTATATTTAGGGTATCCCTCCAACGCACTTTACCTAATTCAGTTGCTTTAAACCGATTTTACAACTTAAGTTCCCTGACAGAAAAAGGCTTCTTCACTTTACTGCTTATTTCTTTAAAGTAGATATTTATCGCTAAGAATTTTGTTTTATTTTTCTGTCTTTGCAATGTTTGCTTTTTAAATTTTGTGTAAATTGTAAGCAGCCTGATTTTATTTAAAGCTAAGGCCATAAATTTAACCAACATACAAAAATCAGCACTGCACCATATGCACTTTTTTCCTAAAACTTATTTCGAAATGTTTAGTGGGAGATTTGCAAAAAAAAAGTGTTACATAAAAAGAAAAAGGAACAAATGAAAAAGCTTTCAATTTGTTATTATTTTATACTATTATGCATATGAATTTAAGGATAAAAAAAACAAAAACTAGCAAAATCGACCGAAGAGTTATTGTTTGGTTCAGGTGTTATTTGAAATGGCTTTTTGTGTAAAACACCTTCATTTCAATTGAAAATTTGCTTAACTATCTTTGATTTAATATTATGTATGTATTGATACTTGCACTACAATTGCAGAGAAGGTATGATGTAGTGCTGCTGACGTGTGAAACATATAAAAATATCGGTTCTACCGAACGACTCAGAATCAGGCAAAATAGTGTTTTTGTGCCCATAAGCATTTGAGTGCTTAGCTATTAAGCTATTGTTCTAAACATATATTATTGCAAATCCCTTTGACCAGAGCTTCCATTAAAATACCATTTTCGAAAATAGCTTTCAATGCCATAACTTCTTTTTAAATGTAAGAATTGGTATACAATTTGGCGACGAAATTATAAAATTTACTTTATCATGTCCAAACTTCGTTCTGTTAGGTCCAGAACTTACAATATTTCCCATATAAATCCCTCTCTAAAATGCAAGGCTGTGGAGTCGTTCGTATTTCTTACTCCGACTCCATTCACTGACATTTTAAAAGTCCGATTTCGATTGCAGCTCCAACTCCGACACCAGCTCTTACTTCTATTTTAAGCTAGACTAGTCCTTATTTGACTTTAAACCTTTTTTTTAACGTCGTCCCTTTCAAATAGTTATGTATATATAGAAAGAAAATAATTCTGTAAATATTTCATATTGATAATTTAATACTTACAATTGCCGCATTGCGCTTTAATGTAGGTTTTTACATATGTAAAGTAGACTAGTCCTTATTTTCTTACTTCAAAATTTTGAGAGCAGACCCTTTTAAAATTTTTTTATTTTGGAAGATATTAGAAAATTATTTTAAACTTTTTATGCCGAAAAAATTTGTAGTTGGGATTACGAGTTTTTGTGGGTATTTTGACTCAGATTCCGGTACAAAATTTTAGACTCCTACTCTAAAACTCCGATTCCGACTTCACAGCTCTGCTAAAATCGCTTTAAGACGAATTATTCTCATATATCTAGGTGTATTTATCTAGATAATGTTTAAGACAACGTATTTTAATAGGAGTCATTACCTCATAACATTGTTTTTTGTCGGGTCCAGATAGAGTACACTTTCAAAAATTGTAGCGATAATTTTAACCCATATCGTCCCAATGTTCGATTTTTCGAACAGTAAATTTTACGCGTTTTTGTAATTTTTTACTCTTTTTAGGTAAGACAAAGAACTATTTTTTTTAAACAATTATATATTGTAAGTGGTTAGCTACAAATATAAAAATAAAAGTTCTTACCCACTTCACTCCTCCCTTGTATAACAAGGGGGAAGAAAAACCCTTAATTTTAGCATCATTTTAAAAACTGAAAACTTTGTATAAAATATAAAAAAATTAAAAAAGTGAAAATGTAGTTCCATTAAAAAACGATTGAACTTTCAACAACAGCAAAACAATTTCCGCGTTTTTCAATTGTGTTTTTGTTATTTGACTTGAAAAAGCAGTGTTCGATTTTTCGAACACTGGGCACTATTGAGCACTTTTGTTTTTTCTCTGAAATGCTAACTGAATCATCGCATATTACCATAATATAAATTTTTCACGCATTTGAATAAACGGAAATATATTTATTTTGTTTTTGCTGATCAATAAAAAAGTTAATGCACAATCAGCGCTCTGTGAGAAATGTTTTTCGTGAGATTCGAGGAACTTACGGTGCGCATAATCGGCCTACTGAAACCACAATTGCAAACATCATTCGCAGTATTGAGTCTAAGTTTACATTGGTGGATGATATTCGACCGTTTAGACCACATCCAGTACGTAGTGAAGTCAATATAACAGCTGTAGCTGCGAGTGTAATTATTCAAAATGGAGGAAAATCAGAGCACTCAGGGGATGACCCCTACTATTGCATTGCAGCGGGTTGGAACTAGGAAAATATGTTATGGGAAGGAGAAAAGAGGTAGTAGTACCTGTGAACAGTCCACTTGAATTTATTCATGTTGACAGTGAGAGGGAAGACTTCAGCAGGAAGGTTATTCCACATACGAACAGTCCTGCCAAGAAATGAATTTTCCCTGTAACGCGTTGTACAATTTACCGGTCAATCGACCACAAAAGTATGGGCTTTTGAGGAAAAACGTGTATTACGAACAAACGTACGGGTTTCGGTCTCGGCCAAGTGTATCATTCATGTTGTGACTCATACCACCAACATCGGACACGCTTGGTCTATAATCAAATGGTTACGAATGGCACGGGTTGCTGTCATTAGAAAAAGAGTAGATAGGGTTGGAAGTTTGACATAGGAGGTCCAATTTTGAACTCGTTTGACGAAACTCCATCTATAACAACTCGTATAGTGCGATCTCTGAGAAAACTCAATATTAATCGAGAGAAATTATCACCGACACCAAATGCAACAAGTTTTGACAAGAGTGCAACATGTCAGACTCTGTCAGACTTGGAAATATCTTTGGCAATTCCCTTACTTTCGCAAAAATGATAACAGGGACAGTAGGTATCCAGTAGAGCAATCTGAAAATCAAACGAATGATCTTGGTGAAATCTTGTTTCAACAGGACGGCACTTTGAGCCATACATTTTAATTTAATTTCATGATTTGCTTTGGTAAATTAGCCACCTAGATCGTGCGATATCACACCTTAGACTACTTTCTCTGTGAATATGTAATGTCTGGGGTCTTCCGGAATAAGTCAGCTACGATTGTCGTTTTGGAAGCTAACATTACTCGTGTTATTCGCGAAATACTAGGCGCTATGCTCGAATGAATCGCCCAAAATTGGACGATCCGAATGGACCACCTCAGACAAAGTCATGTCCAACATTTCCATGATATCATTTACATACAGTTAATGCCATAAATTTTTATTTTAACTGATAATAAATATATCAAGTTCACCACCAAGTTTTATAAAGTTACTCAAAAAAAAAAATCGCTGGGACGATATGGGTTAATGATAATTTACCTTCTGTTGTTACATCCTTTGGAGGTACACACAACACCTGGAATTCGTGAAAAATCCAAAATTGGCAGATCCGAACAGACCTTGTTAGATCTCTTAAGATCGTGGCTGTCCAGAAATGCTATTTGGTACCACGGGATTCGGCAGTCCCTACCCAATAAAAAATGGAGCTTCCAACGAAGCAGGTTTGTAAGGGAGAAACATAAACGTTTCGCTTACCACTGCGCTTACGGAAGGCATGAATTTTATATGGCGAGTTCCCACTTTAAACCAATACATTTTTGACACATAAATTATTCAGCGCATATAAAAATTGTTGGAAGTAACGATCAGCCTCACACACTGAATGTTTTGATGCAGTTATTTTTTAGTATTCTCACTTACAAAACTGCTTCGTAGTAAGGGAATCTCGTAGCACTTGAAATGTTATTTTTTTATAAAAGTTGTTGAGAATTCTTTCACTTACTTTAATGCATTTCTGTATGTCTTATTGCGTAGCGCATAATTGTGCGCTTATTTTTTTAAATGAACCATTAGTGCTTCGCAAAATGATAAAATTTTTTTTGGGTAGTTAACGGCCACAGACTCAGTATTTGCTTATTCCTCCGATATGGATGATGGTCTTTATGAACGGATTTAATTTTCCATTGCAAATAAACTTTTACGAATCACATGGCGGTTATGCATCACACCCAAAGTCGCGGCAGGGGGTTCCTAAAAACTGCCTTATTTTAAACCACTCGTTGGAAAGTACGGCCTGACGGACGGAACATGTTTAGAGGCACCTATGGTTGTGGCTTCTTGATGGAGGACTAATTTAACCATAATATGGTTGTCGGTGACAATAATATGGTTAAATTAAGCAAAATATGTTTAAATTTTTCTTTAAAAATAGTTTTGTTAAATTAGTCCTCCGTCGAGAAACCACAACCATATTATGCTTGTCGCCGAACATGTTATGGTCAAAACTAACTAAAATATAAAACACCTATAAAAGCATGTTTGTTGTTCAACCAAAGCATGTTGCTCGGAAAAAAGGAAAATACTATTATTAATTTTAAAACAAGTTATTGTCATATTTAACCATAACATGCTAAGAGGCAACCATAATATGGTTGTGGCTTCTTTATGGAGGACCAATTTAACCATAATATGGTTGTCGTTGACAATAATATGGTTATATTAAACATAATATGTTTTAAATTTTCTTTAAAGGTAGTTTTGTTGGAGATGGCCATAATTAAACATGTTTTTTCTCTGCGTGTAACCGCGAAAATAACGTAAGCGAGAAAAATCAAATTTTACAAGAGAGAGTTTATTATATTTTATATTTAAATTTTGTATGAAACTTGTCCCTTACGATAAAATTGTTCTTGCTATAAAATCATAACGGTACCTTGTGTGACCATCATGCTGGGTACACACTATGCAACGCGTTTACGCAATCTAGTGAATTAAATTCATTTTCATTCATTCTAGATTGCATCAACATCAAAACGCTTTGATATTTTGAGGTTGCATTGAAACAGATTGCATGTAGGTTGCATTGTGTGTACCCAGCATGACATTTTAGAAGATGATGCAAGTGTTGCCAATAAAGTCATTTATTAAAAAAAATAAAAAATATTTTAAATAATGTTGCTAACGTCATTTGGCGTGTAGGGCTCGATATATACAATGAATTTTTAAAATGGATACTATTTTTAATAAATTTATTCGTTTTATTTTTATGAAATTAATTAAGTTGAGTAACCCATAAGTGTATCAATGTTATAAGGCCCCACCACAATATGCCTAGCCGTGCTTAACCTACTGTCAAAAACCAACAAAAACTCCTTCAAATGTATTAAAACCCACAAAAACAAAATCAAAAAACATTTGATTCCGTACGTTTAGGACTTTTCAATAAGTTCAATATGGTTTGCTTCATGTGATTTACATGTATTCGCACATTTGCTTAAGCCAACTTAAGCACGTTATGGTTGGACCTTTACACTTCTGCTTTACTTACGCGTTGGAGGTATCTGACCTCCAAAACTGAAATACAGTAGCTTTTGCTTATTAACAACGGCTCCTCAGAACACCAAATTTCCAAGGGGAAAATAAGTCCTTTAGCCGTTTTTAAGGTCTGCCCAACAGCTTGGCTTGGACCGAAGCGACTACTGATACGCGCTACTTTTATTCCTAGAAATTATTATTAACCGCCTGTTTAACGATGTCGAACGTCAACGTTCGCATAGAAAACTAAATTTAAAACAAAAACAAATTTTCGAATATTGTTTTTGTTTTACATATAATTTTCTATACGAACGTTAACGTTCGAAATCGATGAACTGGATGTAAATTATTTTTTTTTTAATCCAAATTTTTAATATTTTTAATTAGGCTTAAGTTCATGAAATTTTAGACTTTTTAAATTATCCAAATAAAATCGAATAATAGACACAGAATTTGAAACTTTTTTCAAATCTAAAATATGCCGCATAAACAAAACTCTAAAATTGAAAATAGGTTTTTTTTATTATTTTAGTTTCCTCTCGTCAAAGTAAAATTTACTAAGAGCTTTAATCAAATTATTTTCTGACAGACCAAAAATTATAAATTACAAAAAGTATTTCAAGCTTTTTCATAGCAAATATATGTTTGTATATAAAAATGTAAAGCAATAAAATTCTTATTTTTAAATTTAATTGAAAAAGTTGATTAAACTTTTACAAAAACATTTAGCTTTTTTTTACTGAAATAGCTTTAAGCTATTCATTTAAAGACTTTTTATATATGTATAATAAAAAATATAAACTTGTTTAACAGCTCATCATTAAAAAGAGTTAAAGAAAACAAACTTTTGTTCACCATTAAACAGCACCCGCATAGACCACAATACATTACTCTTTCCATAAATAAGTCTCTAAAATTCTTTTATAAATCGTCTTAAAAAGAAAACACAACAATATTCCCAGGCTTCACATGATTATTATACAAGTGCAACAAACAATCAAAACCCTTAGAGCATTCATCATCAACAATTACTTGAATGATGGAGATGGAGCAGTAAAGAAAACGAACAACAACAAAAAAAAAAAAAAACGATATAAAACAACCTTGAATCATTTAGTTTAAAATCCAAGATTATGTTTTAAGTCTGTCTGTTGTTAAAAAAAAGAACACACGACTACAAGTTTAAAATCGCTTCAAACAACATACAAATATTATATAGAAAAATGCATCATCAACATACCACCATCATCCCATTATCACATACCAGACGCACTTGCTGCTTGCTTACTGTTGGGCTTTCTTTGTACACACCATACCACACCACCACATAGGAGGACAGACAAGCAAACGCTTAGACGGCCAGACATGATGAGTTGGCTGGGACTTTGGTTGCTTAAACTCATGAAATAAATCGCACTCACAAAATGTATAAAAAAAAATTTTGCTTAAGGCCATCGTAAGAAAAAAGTAATCCAATAAAACTGTTGCACCAAACTTTAACAAAAAAAGTTAAGGGGTAATTTTTTGTTATTGAAAACCATGGAGTACCACCAAGTGATCGATAAAAAAAAAAATTTGGGCTTAATACAGGTAAAAATGCTATAATCGGCTGCCCCGAATATTTTATGGACTCCACCAAGAATTTTAACTTTTTGGGGTTAAATTTATATGGCATAATAAAGCTTTTGATATCTGGCTGCCTCTTACGTAGGCGGTTCAAAAATTATGTAAGAAAAATTTATTAATTTTAGTTTTTGTTTAACAAAAAAGAAATGTCTATTATTTAGATAGACTGGTCCACAATTAGATCTTTTTTGCTATTGAACTAATTATACTGGGTCTGCTTTCCAAACTGCTTAAAAAAAAACTAATGCAAATATCTAACGGCATATTTATTCTTGTCTGTTGAGTCGTTAGAAAAGGACAAGCATGAACCGGCTTAGATGATATTTTTTTTTTGTCAAAGTGAATGCTTAGTGATCTTACCCACTAAAGAACAAACTAAATATTCCCTCCTTTACCACTCGTAGGGGTGGAGTGGATATAAACGTTCAGAAAATTATTTGCATGAGCTGGTCGTTATAAAAATAAACATGCAGAGATAGATTTGAGTACATAGAAGCTAAAGGCGTTTACAAATTTAAGTGCACACTTACAGACATGGAATTAAATTACGCTGGATTTGTATACATATATTAATTCTAATAGCGTTGAAATAGAGGATTTAGTATTTATTCTATATATTAAGAATATAAGAGAACAATTTAACAAATAAATAAATAAAACTCACAGTCACATGTTGGTAAGATTAGGGTTGAAAACACTCTTCATATTCTTTAATAAAATAAACATGTTAATGTGATACATAGACTTTGTAAATCTACTTTATTTATCCTGTAATTTATAAAATAAATTTGCTCCTTTTACTCCTCTGCGGAGCATAGGGCCGCAACAAGTTGATTCCAATGATCTCGAATGAGCGCGATGTTTGACTTCGTTCCACAGTAGTCGTAGCTCGGATTTAGTGTTTCCAGTTGTGTGATGGCCGTCCGATGTGCCTGCTTCCCTGGGGTTCCAGTCTATGGCCTTCTTAGTGCTATCTTCTAATGGCTGGCGGAGAGTATGCCCAATCGAACCCTATTTGCGTCGTCTTATTTCCATCTCAATTGGTTGCTGGCTTGTATCTGACCAGAGTTGGAAATTTGATATTAAAGAGGGCCAGTTAACAGGAAAGACTCTACGCAGGCATTTGTTAACAAACGGCTGAAGGGACTGGGTATCGCGTGGTGCCATATTCCACGTTTCGCAGCTGTACAGTAATGTGGATTTAACGTTGGAATTGAAAATTTTAATTTTGGTGTGTCTTGAGATGTTAGGCGATTTCCAAACAGGGTTGAGTTGGGAAATGCATTGCGTGCCTTATCAATGCGACTGGCCACATCTGCTGATGAACCACCGGATTTGTTGATTATACTGCCTAGATAGCAGAAGGTCTCCACATCATCAATTTCCTAGCCGTATATTAGGGAATTTCGCGTTGCGTTAGCATTTACCCAAAGTGTTTTTGTTTTGCTGATGTTTATCTTCAATCCAACTAGCCTTGCTGTTTCGCTGACTAGATTTAGCTTTGATTGCATTTCTGAAAAGGATTGAGTCAGTAAGTATATATTATCTGCATAGTCTAGGTCTTCTAATTTGTCTTGCAAGCCCCATGTTATCCCTCTCCTATGATTTGTTGACTTTTGCATCACTACATCGAGCACAAATTTAATGAGAAGTGGTGATTACATACAGCCTTGGCGAACTCCGGTTTTTATTTTGATGTTTTTGCTTAGTTGTTTCTCATGTAGTACGCGGCATATTGCATTGTTGTAGAGTGTCTTTATTAAGTTTATTATTTAAGTCGGGACACCCTTGCATGCCAGTGCGCTCCATATGGCCGTGCGACTGAGAGTATCAAAAGCCTTTTCGAAGTCAACAAATACGAGATAGAGAGGCGATCTCCAC
This sequence comes from Pollenia angustigena, assembly GCA_930367215.1. Taxonomy (NCBI): domain Eukaryota; kingdom Metazoa; phylum Arthropoda; class Insecta; order Diptera; family Polleniidae; genus Pollenia; species Pollenia angustigena. The sequence goes on along the minus strand of OV884057.1, from coordinate 176,026,393 downwards.
TCAACTGACTGCTCCACACTAATTCTAAGACTATTGACCAGGTAGACGCAAGATTTATTGGAGCGGAAGCCAGCTGCAATTATTTTTGACAGTGTTTTGTTTATTATATTCGCAATAACTTTGTTGAGCATGGTCAATGCCTCTTCAATTCTTCCTCGCGGTTAAACCGCCTTTTTGGGAAGATTAATAATTGCGCCGGAGGTGATTTTGTCAGGTATGGATTCTTAATTCCAAAATACTCTTATGATGGGTTCCAATAAGCGAGCGCTAGTAACTCGGTCGGTTGTAAGGAGTTCTGGGGAAATATTATTCAGGCCCGTGGTTTTGTTGTTTTTAATTGAACTAATTGCTTCGCTGCTTTCAATGATTCCTGTACACACAGAAGATATGGATGGATGCGATACGTGAGATATGCAAGTGCATATTGAATCTTGTGGAGCGGACGTTCTATTCAGCATATTGGCTTAATACAACATGACTAACAAACTACTGGCCGATTTTCAATATTAATTTGCACTAGTAAACAAATTAATAATATCAATTAAATGTTTAATTCACTTGATTAAACGTTTAATTCACTTGATTAAATGTTTAATTCACTTGATTAAATTTTTAATTAAAACTGATTTTATTTTTGATGAATGCTTTCACTAGTGCAAAATTTTTTCTGTTTACTTTTAGGAGTATTAGACCAAATATAGTCGTCCAAGGCTGAAATTTCTTCTAGTTTGTTTAAATAATCTATATATTTAAGTATGACTGGCATAAACATTTCTTCAAAGTTGTACATCCCAGAAATATAAATTTTAAGTATAGTTTTGTAGTTTTTTATCGAAAATAAATTTAAAAGTGTCGCTTGTCGTCTTTCAGTTCGATAAAGGTTGCATACCTTTTTGTCTAAAACGTTCAATCAGATCATGTTACATTCAAAAAGGCGATATTCTCGTTGTGGTTAAGCAATTGATTGTCGATTATATAGATAATATTTCATTATTTTATTTTAACTTGGACTAGCTTTCAATAATCTGTAGAAAATGTTAATATAATGAAGTCTTTTTTGGGACACCCTGTAAGAATTGAAACTAAAATGTACTAACCTCATAGATCACTGTGCTGTAATTTGTGTATTCATTTTCTAAAGATTTTCTTGCGAATCATGGATTTTATTTTAAAGATTAAATTAAAATCAAATTCAGTTGACCCCATATTTTGTAAAACCCTTTTCCTTACAAAATAATTTATAAAAATTAATAAAATCTTACTTGAAAATATTTTCGATGAAGTGATTTAAAAAATAAAACACTTAGGGGGTAATTTTGTTGTTCACTTCACCTTGCGTTGAGAAAATGTTCATATAAAATTTTTTGAATTTTCAAAATTTCAAAAAATTTTATATGAAAATTTTCTCAACGCAAGGTGAAGTGAACAACAAAATTACCCCCATAATAATTTCTGTTTCTGATTTTTAAGGAAACTTTTACAGATTGATCACAATCTTTGCTGAGCTCACAATGTTTAATTTAAATTTTATACTGAGTTTAGCATTGATGAGAAGGATATTTATATTTATAATATTTTATTGAATATTTTTGTTGGAAGTTTTAGGCGTTTTTAATTCCACCTGTTGCAATGAGTTTTTTTTTTTTTTTTTTTTTGTGAAGCCTTAAGCATAATACCAACACAAAAAACTGATAATCATGAAAGAAAAATTTGAAAAAAACAACAAAATAATAAACACAAGAGCAACAAAATCGTGCTTCATTTTTTTTTAAGATTCAGCAAATTACAAACAAAATATTTAACGAATTCCAAAGTTAAGACTGGCATATTAATGAAGCTTTGTACACACAATTGCGCATATTCTTAAAGACATGCAGGGTTCTTTGCGATACACAAAAGCGGCATTTAATTGCTTTGTAATGCAAGTTTGTATAGAGAAGATGAAGAGAAAAAATAATAAATGAAACAAAACCACCAATCAATGAACATACAAGTTATTATTTCCTAGCAATCAATGCGAACAAGCGCACATACACTCACACACATATTCATTCAATACAACATAGATAATTTCCTAAAGATGTTACAAAGCCAAGCAATGAGCAGAGTATTGATTATTTAGCAATAAAAAGGGAAAACAAAAATAAATAAAACATAAAAATGAGAAATTTATAAAAACGCGTAAAAACATTAATACAACAACAACTGCGATCACACCAACGAACCAATAGACCTGCATATGGCAATTGTATCTAAGAAACACCAAACATTAACATCAACAACATTAACAGCTTTAGCAATAACAGCAAACTGCATCAACATCATTCACATTTTACAATAACACCAATAAAAAGCACTTCATGCTGCCAATCAATCAATCACTCATTCACTCACTAACTCACTTTAATACAAGCCAAAAACTTGTAGCACGTACAGCATCATCAACAACCAACTAAATGCTGCGTCCAGCTTAAAGTACATCTTCTCTAGGAGTCTTAGTAATAGTTGGAATTACTGCTGGTGCATTTACACCAACACCAGCCAAAGTGTGCTGTGCGCTTCGCTTTTGTTAAATGTTCTTTACTGCAGGCGAAAAAAATAAATTTTTTTTTTTTTACTTTTTTTCAAAACTATATGGGAATAACTTTTTGCTTGAACGTCTGTTTATAGGTTTGTATATATATTTTTATAATGGTAGATGATTTGAAATTATTGTTACGAGAGATGGTCAAGTGTAATGGTTTTGTCATGATGTTGCATTTAATGCCCGCTTTTCTTTCCTATCATCATTATTGCTTTCGTTTACACCACCTTCTTTGTGTAGGTAAGTAGTATCTAGACAGAGTGCAATGTGCTAATGTGTACAGAAGGAGAAGTTTAAATGAGTATGAAAGTATATTTTTGAACGAGCCGAATCATACAATATGCGAAATTTATTTGTATAGGGTGATTTATATGGGAACTTTTGTCAAATCAAGGCAACAATTTGAAATTTCTGTGATGAGGTTTTAACCAACGTTATAGTTTTTTTTTTTGCAAATTGTGGCTTTGTAAGAAATGGTAAGCTTGCATCGAAATGTCTGGAAATTTTTGTGTCGAAAAAATTTAAAAAAAATATGCCATCGTTTCTCACGTTACTGTTGACAGTATCAAAAGCTTTTGAAAATTTAATGAGAACTACTAGTAAGCTCACCATTATCACAAAATGGATGTATATCCTCTAAGAAATTTGTCTAAAAACTATGGCCGTAGGAAACATTTTCAATACTCTAACACATTTTACTGAATTAACTAATAACCGAACTTTATAACACTTAAATCACTCTTGTGTGAAAAACCACACAAAATTAATCATTTTTACACAATAAACAAAACATTTTTGAGGTACACTAAAGAAACTTCTTGACTTTGTTCAATAATATCAATAAAGTACTGAAAACACATATTTTGATTAAAAAATATTTTTTAATAACGAAATATTTCATAACTTACGTAAGTTACCCTCGTGTGGTTTTCCACACATATGTAGTTTGCATTGTTGGTGATAGTACACTTAATATTGATTTAAATCAGCAGTGCACTATCACTAAAAAAAACTGCAAAGAAATAAGTTTGCACCCTTTTTTACCATCATTAGTGATGATTGTTATGTTTCAACTACCTCTAAAAATTTTTTAGGGATATTGAAAATTTTTTCACTATCACTAAACGCAGATTGAATGCAAAAATCTGCACAAACTATTTTTTTTTTTGAGTGCAAAATTTTTTAATGTGATGCTGCAAATTTTCAATTAATCACTCAGCATCAGCAAAATGATAAATATTAAAGACTTAGTGGTAGTGCAATATTTTTGCACTACCACTAAGTATGACTTGAAACTGCAAAATGAGTGCACCCATGTTTGGTAGTTTCTATGTAACTTGCACTAGAAACAAAATTTTCTGCCAGCAAGTGTGAATATTTTAAATACTGTTGCTTGTTTTATAAAGTGAGTGTTTATATAAAATACACACAAGCTTTATATGGTTTGTTGTTGATCACTAACGGGATAAACACATCATAAATGTTGCGTAAATCATGACTTTTATTAGAAACGAAGTATTGCGCAACAGAAAAATTAAAAGTTATTAAAAGCTGTTTATTTTACGATATTGTTATAGAGAAATATTTAGATTTTACTAATTTTATCATTTTTGGCGCCCTATGCTCCAATGGGAGTTAGAGGAACACATATATATATATATATATAATTTTATAATTTTACTCATTAACGTAATTTCTTGTATGTTTTTTTTTTTTTTTTTTCATTATTTATTTATTGAATCTTCATATATTAAATATGAACTAACAATAATTAATCAAATCTTTACCTAATATTATTTTTTTGTCCTGCCAGTGCCAGACAAAAATTTTGTTCATCGCGGGTTCTGTTCACTTTTATAGGTGTTTATCGTTCATCTAATTGGACAAGTGCCGCAGTGTCTCTTCTTCTTAAGCGAGTGTGGCCGCTATCATTTAAAATATTTCGTGCTAGTGGGTTCGGGTGCAATTCGAGCCTTTTTAAGTATTTTACTGCATATTTCGTAATCATAGTTTTAACTAATGGAACATTGAGATCCTTGTGAATATTTGAGTTTTTAACATACCAAGGGGCAGCTGTGATTATTCGAAGTAGTTTATTTTGGCGCCTTTGAATTTTTTCGATATTAGAGGCCGAGGCAGTGCCCCATAACTGAATACCATAGCACCAGATTGGCTTTAAGATGGAGTTGTAAAGAAGAAGTTTGCAGTCGAGACTAAGGACAGAGTTTCTTCCAATAAGCCAATGAATTTGGATGGCTTTTAGTTTCATTTGAGTTAATTTTGCCTCTATATGGCTTTTCCACGTTAAACGGCGATCTAGATGAATACCGAGGTATTTTACATGCGAATTTTGAGGTATTATTTGATTATTGATTTTAATAGGGGGGCATGATTCCCGACGCAAGGTGAATGTTATATGTACGCATTTTTGCTCATTGACCTCTATCCTCCATTGCTTTAACCATAGTTCGAGTTGAAATATATGATCCTGTAGGTATCGAGATGCTTCTTGACGGTTTTTGTGCACGCTCAAAAAAGCTGTATCATCAGCAAATGTTGAAGTTTGTGTGAAGTTGTTTGTTGGCATATCCGAGGTATATATTAAGTATAAAAGTGGGCCCAGGATGCTTCCCTGAGGGACTCCAGCGTCAATTTGCTGAGGAGAGCTTAAATAATCACCTTCTTTAATAATAAACTTTCGACCGACTAAGTAGCTTTCTAACAGCTTGTGTGTGTTTACTGGTAAGTTTAGCTTCAATTTATGTAAAAAGCCTTCATGCCAGACTTTATCGAAAGCTTGAGAAACATCGATGAAGAGAGCGGAACAATATTTTTTTTCTTCAAAGGCTTTTCTTATTGCGTTATTTCTTGTATGTGAGAATGTTTTATTGTATTTTATCTTTAATATTTATCTTTCTTAAAAGAGGTGATATTTGATAAAAATTATTCCAAAAAAATTTTCTTACATGGTCTGTAATCTAAGAAAGAGTTCAAAGAGAAATATGTTATTCGGATTATCGGTAAATTTTTATTTTATTTTAATCAATATTCAGTTAAATTATTACGGAAAACATTTCAAGTTCGAAATGTCACGTATCGACCCAGATTTTGGCTTAAAAAAAAGAAAATACAAAAGATTTTGGAATCAAACCAAGACATTTAAATGTTACATTGCTACGTAAAATTCTAAAAGTATTTTGACTAAAAAATTGTGCCCGGTTTTGCTAAATGACGCCTTTTTATTCATGGCCACAAAAACAACTTCTGTTTTTTTCACGTTCAAACCGCTACTTCTTTTGCCATTATCTTTGACCTAGAGTCGCGCCCTCCACAAACTTCAGAATAGATAACAGTGCTTTCTTAGTGCTATAATTTTAGGGTTAAGAGAACGTAAAAATATTTTTTGTTTAAAATGTTATTGCATTTTTTTATGCGTACGACTGTCACGTTAAACACTTTGGAATTACCCATATGTGTGAAAGACACACACGAGGGTAATTAATGTAACCAAAGTTTTTTTTTTTTTGGGTGATTTCAGGGTTAAAACCCCATTTTTAAGAAACTCAATTTCAATTCAAAGTCTTCTTTGGTAAAAGCATTCGACTTTTGATTACACTTGTTTTAAATCATAATATATTTAATGAATATTGCTATTTTCCTGATTATAAAACTTTGACATCTTTTCGCATTTCACCCTGTAGCAACTATCTTCCCCCAAAAGCAGTATAGTTTTTTCTTCCACTGATTTTCTACTTATTCTTGTCCAATAATATAAAAAATAAAAAAAATTAAAAAAAAAACTTAAACAAGTTGCGTAGGTTTTCATTTAATTGTCGGCAATATTGTTAAGTTTTTATAATTCATATTGTTAATAATACACTTGATTGTTAAAAGCTGAGTGTGATGTATGGTCGTTGCTTATTACAGACAATTGTTGTTGATCTTTTTTTTTTTTTTCTTTCGTTAAACTTCTGATTTAATATTATTTACTCTTGATGAATGTTGGGGTTTTTAGTTCAGTTTTTTTGTACTAATGAAAGTAATTAAATGCAATGTTAACATTGTGTTTACAAAATAAGGTTTGTTGCTTAAGTCTTTTGATTCATTATTGCAGCCACAGTGGCATGAAAATTATGATGAAACAAACATGTAAAATGAACTTGATATGTTTTATTTGGTATTGTAATTTAATTTTAATGGGTTATTGGTTTTTGTAATAATTTTAAAATTTTTAGGTCTTTTCGGTGAGGAATAGTTAAAGGAAATTGTTGTGGGATGATCCAAAACCTACATATTTCAACAGTAATTAAATGATTCGAAGTTTTTTTTTTTAATGTAATTTATAATAATTTTATATGATTATTTTAATCGCAGTAATGCATTTGTGTTTACTATTATTTTCAACCAAAATACATTTGCTCTTCTTTTAAACGTTAAGTTTCTTTTAAGAAAACATAGAATCGCAGTATTTTGTTAACTGAGTGTGCCAGAGCAAAATAAAGGAAAAAATGCGGTCACATTTACTGCCCAAAACAATTAATTTTGATCTAAAATTATATATATATAGATTAGGGTGGGTCAATTTTTTTTGTAAGAAGGCGTATAGTAAAAACGTAATCTACAATTCTAAGAAAACTTGACTAAGAAAGTATGGGTCTAAAATCAAAACCTAGCTCCCTCCGAGAGACATAATGGAATCTTGAAAGTTGGTTTAAAAAAATAATAGGTAATGAGAGCAAAATACTCTTTTATGCAAAAATTATACAGGTTTAATATTCCGTACTCAAAGAGTGAAAATGGAACCTTATTACTGAGACTTCTTTGTCCGAGCGTCTGTCCATCCGTCACTGTGCCCATTCTCCGGAACGGTGTGGAAACGTTAAGAGCTAAAATTTAGACAGAATATGTAGTTAGGTGGCCGCTACAACAACAAACACTGAATACAAGAAAAATAGGAAGTCTAACAGGTGTCCCGATATAATAAACTGTAGTTTGCCTGTAAGTTTCAAACCGTTGAGGAAGAAAATTCACAGAATATGTAGTTGCATGGGTGGTACAAGACATACTAAAAAAGAAAAATGCTAAAAAATAGAGGGTGCCCCAAAGTAAAAAAACGTATCTTCATGTATCATTTAATCCATTTTGTAAATTTTCCATACATAAATACATATATTGCACGGTACTCGTAGTACAGAACCTTACATATGCGAGCCTTATACTTGGCTCAATTTATTTAATAATTCTGAGCTTAATTCTGTTTCATCTTTTTGAGCCATCTTTAAGGCCACTATTACGGTTTACAACTCAACTCAGTTGAGTTTTAATTTCTTAATTTTCGTATTATGGTTTACAACTTTGCTAAATTGCGGTGAACAAAAACATAACAAAAATTACAACTCAACTGAGTAAACCGTAATAGGGGCCTAAAACACATTTATATATAAAATTTACATTAAACTTAAGTTTGTAATGTTATTGGACAATAAGTAAGAACACAATTTTTTTTAATTTTCATAATTAAAACAAAAGAACCCAAGTCTCTTTTACAATCCATTCGGGGTATTAGGGTTCGACTTTCTATAGTCACTGCGATAACACTATCACGATTTTTTGCATTAACTCGTCGTGAGACATGCGTTAGCAGCTGCACACACCGCTCGGGTTCCTGAATGTGCGACGGAATTCCTGGATCTAGCAGTGGTACATCATCAGATTTAATAAACTCCAATTAGTTTGTAATATTATTGGACAATAAGTAAGAACACAATTTGTTTTAATTTTCGTAATTAAAACAACAGAACCCAACTCTTTTTTACAATCCATTCGGAGAGGTTCCGATAATATGTTGTCATTATCCAAGTCGACTAAATTCATATAATCTGTGCAATTTAAATTAATTGGATGCTTTTATAAGTCCTGAGTTTAGTTGAGTCATACAATTGTTCACGACAATACAAAATTTTGTTAATGTTTCTTTCACGGACAAGTGTTCTTTCTTCTTAAAGCATTGTTAACATATATTTTCGGGATGGGCGAAAAATGCATTGTTTTTTATCGTTTTGTTTACAATTTCTCGAAGATTTTGTGGTAAAAATTGCGTGGACTTAATAAATTTATAAAAGAGCGCATTGCCATGTACTACTTAATTATAACATTTTACATTAAAATACATCGGTACATAAACTTTCATAAGGTAAAGTTGCAACACATAGTCGCAGCAGTCTGCTGGCTTTTGTCAACCAGCGAGAATGAACAATACTTCCAGGTTTCATGCTAGATACGAACCTTCCGATACAGCTTTGGCTATTCGGAAGAGGTATAGAACGTCAGTAGAAAGAGTTTTTTCATCTTAAAACATAATATCGATGCAACAACAATGTTCCATATATCTTTATCAATAGTTAGTGGGAACATAATAATTTATTTGTAATCAAATATGATTTAAAAAAAAAATGCATTGTGTATGGATATACCAGAAGTTTTTACTTTTTTTATTTTTCATAATCAAGCCTCTCGGCGGGAGCTAGGTTTTCATTTTAGACCCATACTTTCTATGGGTAATTTTCTTAGAATTTTGTGTAGATTTCGATTTTGGTATACGCCTGTCACGTTTTTTCTCACCCGAACAAATTGACCCACCCTATTATAGATATATATGTTTGTATAAAATCCCAATTATTTTAAGAGCAAAAGATATACCAGTTTGTTATGACTCTTTTCAAAATCTTGATTTTTTACATTAAAATGTAAAAACGCATTATATATGAGAGACTTAAATCACAAGAGCTTTAAGTGATTTTTTTCCAAAATTTAGTATGATATGAAATTAAAAGGTGAAGTTCAGAAAAGTTTAGAGCACAAGAGATGAATTAGGGATTTAAATATATCTTAGGATTTCTATTATTTAAAAAGTAATATTCCAGAAAGCATCTTAAATTTTTTATGATAATTTAACTTAAATTTCAACGCCTTATGCTTTTAGCCCCTCATATAATAAAAAGTACAAACTGTGATCAGTTTAAAGGCTTTGAAGGAAATAACTGATTTTTTACCCTTGACCTTCACAAGTAGTATATTTAGTTTGCCCATTCGTTAATGGAAGCTTACTTCATCCCACAGGTCGTACGTAAATTGAGAAACATACAACCCTGTCGTGATAAGTTGTTATTATTTTTTGAAAATTATCAATTATAGTTATTTATTCTTATAGATTAAGGTTATATGATCGTCAACGAATGATTTCGATGTCAAAATTTTTGAAGTGTTGGCTTCCAATCCAGCACAATTAGTTCAGTTGAAAAAGAATTCGTACGTTTTATAGAGCAATAACTATTTTGAAACAACCATTAATACTTTTGTCAATTATCCTGGCGATAAATTGGTATTTCAGTAGAAGCACTAAAGCGTGATCACTCATATTTCTTGCCAAAAATCGACTTCTGAACTGATTTTGTATGAAAAACTTTAAAGTCGATTTTCTTGAAAACTTGAAGCCCTAGAGCAAAAATAATGAACATCTGTAATCACTCATATTTCTTACCAAAAATCGATTTTTCGTCCTCCGCAGCTCGTTCCGAAGACTTGAGCGCTTTCGTCATCGGGGCAACCCCTCCTTTCTCTATCTCTCCACTGCAGGTTGACGATGCCAACGGCCCTGTACTCTTTTGAGTATTGTCCGGGTCGGTGACTTCATCCATCTGCTTTCTCAAAGGTTAGGGCCAACCAAGCACTGTACTGACAGGGCCGTAAATTCTTTCGAATTTGTCGACGCTTTGTCGGTGCCTTCTCAGAAGGTGCCTATCCCTCGCGGAGAACGTTGAAGGATCTCTCTTCGACATCTTATCCAGAAACGCCAGAGAACTCCTTGTTCCGTTCTGCGCCTTCTCCTCCTTCGTTCGGCTGGAGTTCTTAATATCTCGTGGAGGGGCGCTTGGCCCATCCTTCACGGCGTCCTGCCGAAAAAGTTGTGGACAGTCTTCTCCCGAGTGTCCCCTCTGATGTCCCCTGGCCTCACAGATGAGAGTGGCAGGATCTGTAGTCTGACTGTGAGCTGATATATCAATATCGAGCTCCGTGTCAGAGAGCAGAGTCAGCCCCTCTAACCCTTGAGTAGCCCCGGTTTCACCACAGGAGTCACTCGATAGTCCATGAAGACTATCCGCGTAAAGGTCGGTCAGTACCTGTCTCTCCTGTTCAATTATGTTCTCATGAACAGTCGAGAGGGTACTCCCCACCTCACAGACCGTGACGTCCGACTGATCCTGGTCAATCCCGTCCGTCGTGTCCTTACTGTTTGTTATTTTAATGTTATTTTTTGTTTTAAAAAAGAGGTTTTCATTTTGGTCCCACGAGCTTGCTCGTAAAAGACGGACCAAACCACGCAGTGACGGCGTGCGTGGACTAGGCAACTAACGTACAACAGCGCTTTGCCCTGACGCTGAGGGGAGCTGTTAACGACTAGTTTCATTACGCACTAACTAGCCACCCAGGACCTCGGCACTGCTACCAACCACGTTGTCCTTAAAAATGCATATTTCGCGCCCCAGCCACTGGTAAAGCCCCCACCTTACAAGGGGCGAACCCGCGGGTTGACACGTCGTGCTATATGTACTGATAATGGACCGGAAGTGTGCATTCCACTACCGCCTCATTATCTTGACAAGATGAGCAACCTTTAGTTGCACACCCCTTCAGTGTTCTCGAACTCCCGCGAGGACGTATTCATCACATACATCATCCCAAGAGATCACAACCGTAGAGTGAACTTAAGCCCTCGCATCTCGACAAGATAGTTACCCAGGCGAGGGTCATGCGGTTAACATTAAGCCAATACCCTATGCACTTTAATAGAGCAAGTGATAGAATGACGTACTCCCCTGTATCTACTATTTATAGACTTAGAAAAAGCCTGCGATACAATCAGACGAGGATTAACGAGTGTGCAGTATTCACAACGGAAGCATCAGCTAGACGACATTAGCAGATATGGAACGATTAGTCCGTAATGTTGGACTACAGATAAATATCAAGAAACTCAAAGCCATGAGAACGGATAATGTTAGCACAGAGAAATTCATGCTACAAGGGAAATCGATTAAATGCATACGAGGATAGCTTCTGCTATCTAGGGAGAATAGGAACCCCAAATTATGTCGCAGAAACAGACGAAAATAACAAGCTCAACAAAGCTAGAGTGGCTATTGAGTATTAAGATTTCTCTGTAGACGTGCTAAATTCCTAATGTTTAGTTTCGGTTTGTGCTTTGTTGTGATACAGACGCGTATTTTTAGCCCCGCATACGATTTGAACTATTATTTAATCACATTTGATTTTGTAATCTAAGCAGCGAATGGACGCTTAAAAAAAAAACAAAATAATATATTTTGTTAATTAAATTATTTAACATAATAGTGAGCAATTTAAAACGATCAAATTAAATAAAATAAATCAGTAAAAATATATATGTACGTATGAATGTTCATACATGTGTATACATATTCTGAACAAAACATTTAAATTCTTGTTTTTCTTTTGTTGTTGTAAAATACAATAAATAATAAAAATATTAAAGCAAAGCAAAACGGTGAAAAACAAAAACAACTCTTTGCATGAGTACAAACAGTGAAACAACACTAAGACAAAATGAAAGAAACGTTTACGTTTTAGTTAATGCAAATGAAAATAATGCAGAAATAAATAAAACAAAACAAAACAATATTAACTACCTAACGGCTAAGCCAATTACTCGAACACGTTCCCTCTCACCCTCGGTATTTACACAAACGGTGGATAGTGACTCATTAAAAAAACTACAACAAGATTTGGTGACAAGTGTTGCCAGGCCAGCAAGTATTGCCGTGACGTCAAAAACAAATTTAGTGGGAAATGATACCATGAACTTAAACACAAATGCAATGGAAAACCGCCCTGTAAAAAGTTGTCAAAAGCCTACAGTACAAGTTGGTATGGACAGGTACATAACAGTGCTTAAACGGGGACGCAGCCCTACCTCTGCAGCAGTTGCTTCGGCCTCAAAAGTACCATCTTTTGATAAAATAAATACACAAAATCGTTTCGCGATTCTGGAGGATGAATCCTCTGAAGCACCAAACGTCATTAAATCGTCTAAGCCACCCCCGATATACCTTAGAGAGCAAAACTCTAATGAGTTAGTAAAAAGTTTAATTTCGGTGATAGGTGAAAATTCCTTTTATGTAGCTGCAATAAAGCGCGGTATCATTAACGAGACTAAAATACAGGTGAATCACGAGGATGATTTTCGAAAGGTAATCACAAGATTTGAGACTCTGAATAAAAACTTTTACACGTATCAACTGAAGAGCAGTAAAGGTCTTCAGGTAGTAATCAAGGGCATAGACTCATGCGTAGACCCAGGGGAAATTAAAGCTTTTTTGGAAGAGAAGAGCTTTAAAATCAAAAACGTAACAAATATAAAAAATAGGGAAAAAAATCCCCAACCTCTATTTCGAGTGGAGCTTGAACCCGGCGACGTTAAGCTCAAAAAAAATGAAACGCATCCAATTTATAATTTAAAATATATTCTGTACAGAAGGGTAACTATTGAGGAGCCGCACAAAAGAAATGGTCCTGTTCAATGTCTAAACTGCCAGGAATTTGGCCATACTAAGGCATACTGCTACTTACCCCCTGTTTGCGTAGTATGTGGTGAATTACATGGAACAGTTCTTTGCGACAAGTCTAAAACCGACCCCAACGTAAAAAAATGTAGCAACTGTGGCGGTAATCACACTGCCAATTATAGAGGATGCCCTGAATATACTATCGTCAAGCAGTCGGTCGGACCGAAAACTAATCCCCCTCAAATGCAGGTAACAAATCAGGTTAACACAAATGCAATTCAAGCCCCCCAGCCTAGTAATAACAGAACCTCTTACGCTAACGTCCTAAAATCAAACCATGAGCCAATGCAAGGTGCCTCGCCAAGTAATGATGAAACTCAATTTTCTAATTTAAGTCGTTTAGAAAAAAACCATGGAAACATTAGTGCAAACGGTAAATAATTTTACGAACACAATGGGTAATATGATGCAGGAAATGCTTAGAATGCAATCGATGTTATTGCAAGCTGTACTTAACAAACCATGAACTGTTTAAAAATTTGTTTTTGGAACGCAAACGGCATCCGCCAACATAAAAATGAATTAGAATACTTTCTTAAAAATAAACAAATTGATGTCATGATGATTTCTGAAGATCATTTAACCTCAAGAAATACGTTTAATATAAATGGTTATATACTTTATGATACCAAGGACCCTCGAGATAGAGCTTGTGGAGGTTCTGCCATTTTAATAAAGGCCCGAGTCAAACACTACCTAATGTGTGATCATCGTGAAGATTATCTCCAGGCAACGAACATTTGCGTTGAGGAATTAAATAGAAACCTAATAATTTCATCGTTATACTCCCCGCCTAGATTTTCAATATCGGAGGACCAATATTGTAAATATTTTAAATCATTAGGACCGTGTTTCCTAGCCGCTGGCGATTATAACGCTAAACATACCCTCTGGGGGTCGCGACTTATAACACCAAAGGGTCGTGTTTTGTTTAACACAATCTCTAAAATGGATTTAAATGTGGTAAAGAGCGGACAACCAACATATTGGCCCACTGATCATCAAAAAATTCCAGATGTCATAGATTTCGGCGTGGTTAAAAACATTCCCATAGAAACGATTCAAGTTGAAGCCTCCCTAGATTTATCTTCCGACCACACACCTACAATTGTTACTATATTGAACCCCAATAGAATTGTACCTCCGACGACAGCTACGCAAATTAATTGGTTAAAATATAAAAAATATCTCAGTACCCATTGCACAGAAAATATTCCGCTCAGTACACCGGATTATGTAGATCGATCTATTGACAATTTTGACAGTTTTCTGAAACTAGCTGTTCAACATTCCAATATTGCCCCCAAAAAAACAAAAACTATTAAAATATATTCCACAGATGTCGAGCATCTTTTGTCTGAAAAAAGGAGGGCTCGAAGAGAGTGGCAATTGCACAGATCCCCTCAACTAAAGAACTTACTTAAAGAGTGTACAAAAAGACTAAGAAAGTTACTGCAGACTAAGAAAACGGCTTCTCTGGAAAAATATCTTAAGGAACTTGATGCAACCCCACAATCAGACTACTCATTATGGCGTGCAGCTAGAAATCTCAAAAGGCCAGTTGTCTCTAAACCACCATTTAGAAACTTGAATGGAAGTTGGGCAAGAAATGATGTTGAAAAAGGAAATCTGTTTGTCAATCATTTAAAAAACGTATTTACCCCAAATATATCTCACGATATTGCGGTCGAGTTACCACCTGTTGATGCTAGAGCAGCTGTTCCGCTAAGATTTGAGATAAGAGAAATCGAAAAGGCTATTTGTGATTTAAACCCCAAGAAGGCTCCTGGTTTTGACAAGATCAGCAACAAAATGCTTTTGGAGCTACCCAGCATAGCAAAGAAAATTATTCTTTTAATTTTTAATGCTATTTTACGTCTTGAATACTATCCTCAAAAGTGGAAGGTCTCCTTAGTCACCATGATACCTAAACCTGGAAAGGATCACACAAAAGTTGAGTCATATAGGCCTATAAGCTTACTTTCTAATATATCAAAGCTGTTTGAGAAGCTGTTAGCGTCAAAATTAACCCCAATTTTAAATGACAATAGATGTATTCCTAACCACCAATTCGGCTTTAGAAGAGAACACAGCACAATTGAGCAAACCCATCGTATAGTAAACGCAATAAGAAAAGCCTTTGAAGAAAAAAAATATTGTTCCGCTCTCTTCATCGATGTTTCTCAAGCTTTCGATAAAGTCTGGCATGAAGGCTTACTACATAAATTGAAGCTAAACTTACCAGTAAACACACACAAGCTGTTAGAAAGCTACTTAGTCGGTCGAAAATTTATTATTAAAGAAGGTGATTATTTAAACTCTCCTCAGCAAATTGACGCTGGAGTCCCTCAGGGAAGCATCCTGGGCCCACTTTTATACTTAATATATACCTCGGACATGCCAACAAACAACTACACACAAACTTCAACATTTGCTGATGATACAGCTTTTTTGAGCGTGCACGAAAACCGTCAAGAAGCATCTCGATACCTACAGGATCATATATTTCAACTCGAACTATGGTTAAAGCAATGGAGGATAGAGGTCAATGAGCAAAAATGCGTACATATAACATTCACCTTGCGTCGGGAATCATGCCCCCCTATTAAAATCAATAATCAAATAATACCTCAAAATTCGCATGTAAAATACCTCGGTATTCATCTAGATCGCCGTTTAACGTGGAAAAGCCATATAGAGGCAAAATTAACTCAAATGAAACTAAAAGCCATCCAAATTCATTGGCTTATTGGAAACGTTTTACCCGACACCTAATACCTCTGCACCTTCCTGTTGTGCAAACAAATTATGCTGATGCTGATCCTTTGAGGAGAATATGCAAAAATTTCAATGAATTGTATAGCTTAATCGATTTTTCAATTAATATAAATGTAATTAAACGCAATATTATCGTGTTTTTAAATACTTAATATGTCTTAACAAACTTTTTTCGTTAATAATACCTTTGTATAAAACTTTGTAATATATAGTAGTCTGTAAGGATTCATATCCATAGATTTAATCAAATAAATAAATAAATAAAAAACTCTGTCCTTAGTCTCGACTGCAAACTTCTTCTTTACAACTCCATCTTAAAGCCAATCTGGTGCTATGGTATTCAGTTATGGGGCACTGCCTCGGCCTCTAATATCGAAAAAATTCAAAGGCGCCAAAATAAACTACTTCGAATAATCACAGCTGCCCCTTGGTATGTTAAAAACTCAAATATTCACAAGGATCTCAATGTTCCATTAGTTAAAACTATGATTATGAAATATGCAGTAAAATATTTAAAAATGCTCGAATTGCACCCGAACCCACTAGCACGAAATATTTTAAATGATAGCGGCCACACTCGCTTAAGAAGAAGAGACACTGCAGCACTTATCCAATTAGATGAGCGATAAACACCTATAAAAGTGAACAGAACCCGCGATGAAGAAAATTTTTGTCTGGCACTGGCAGGACAAAAAATAATATTAGGTTAAGATTTGATTAATTATTGTTAGTTCATATTTAATATATGAAGATTCAATAAATAAATAATGAAGAAAAAAAAAAAAAAAAAAAAAAAGTTTTAATAAATATACTGAAATTTATTCTTTAGGGAAAGCTAGTTTCTATGCTCTAACGAACCAACCATTAAAGTTTCAATCTGTAGAGTCTACTACCTAATTTTCCGACCTTGCTCAGGGATATTGGGATAGCTTCTTGTCGCTAACAACTCGAATTAAGATCTATTACAATTTAAATGTAGGTTACTTTCCAATCGACAAATTAAATTAAATTCCACGAAATAAAACCAAATAAGCCCGAATTGAAACAAGGTGATGAGATAAACATGATATTTAGAAAAATTTTAAAATGAATAGCCAGAAATGTACACCCTTAACCTTTCATGAATAATTTTATTTTATTCGATAACTCATTTTAATTAAACTTAACAAAATTTTATTAAAATAATCAACTTATTTTAATTAACGCGTAATGAAATAATACATAAAAACATTTATTCAACATAATTATACAAAATAGAATAACATTACGATATATAATATTTGACGTTTAACTCAAACACTATATTTTGATGAGAAGCAAAACAAAATAACTGGGGTCTTACCACGTATTTCGATTCGAACGAAATCATTTACGGATTCCAACAATTTGTACAGTGTATTACGATTTTCGTAATATTTGTTTCGAATAAACGGACGTTTTCTATACTTTTTTGAATTACGAGCAAAAAGTTTTCATGAAATTTCCCATTTTTTTAAAAATACAACATCTGTCATCGTTTCGAACGATTGCGAAAATCGTAACAAGCCTAGTACTCTGTTCGAACTTGTAAAAAATATTGAGCAACATTGATTATTTCACACGAAAATTTTGTCATGTATCAATATTGTCTATCTTGCGGTTTTTCAAAACTTCACGTTTTTATTAGTTATAAGTATACAACATTATTTTGCGAAGGTAAACAAAAACCATAGTTGGAGGTAGTGCACTAAATCAACATTGCACTCTCACTAAATAAAACTGCCAAAAATTAGTTTTTTAGGCTCCGTGCAATAACTCCCAGGTGCAATAAGTCCCAAGAAAAAAATGAAATTCGACCCAAAAATTTTTCATACTAATGTGGGAGTAATTTCATTATGAAATAGCTCCCAGCCTTCTCGGTTTTATTTAATTTTTTTTGAAGAAATAAAATCCAAATGAAATAAGTCCCCGAAAAAATTAACATGGAAGTTATTTCATTTTATTTTGGTTTTCGGTGTTATTTCATTTGCTGTGGAAGTTATTTAATTTTTAGTGGGAGTTTTTTCATTTTCAATTATTTGCAGTTTCTTAAAATTGTTTAAAATTTTAAACGGTATGTATAACGGGATATTTCAAACTATTTGAATACAATGACTTAAGTTTATCAAAGAAGAAAATGTTGCTAATTGCAATTGCAGTGTCTTATGGTTACCGGCTATGCAGTGAAGCTTTAGTTAGCGAAGCCGGTGTTTGTTATACCTCAGAGGAGAAAATCCTTGCGCCCGGCCGAAGGCTGGCTATGCAGAGAAGCTTTAGTTAGCGAAGCCGGTGTTTGTTATACCATAGGGTATAAAATCCTTGCGCCCGGCCAAAGGCCGGCCATGCCAAAAAGCTTTAGTTAGCGAAGCCGGTGTTTGTTATACCATAGAGGAGGTAATCCTTGTACCCGGCGTGCTTAAACTGCAGGCAGTTGCCATTGCAGGAGGTCAGGATATAATAAAATGCCCCATTTGTTGTCAAAATGTCGAGGACTCAATGTTAGTTTTTTGGTAACTTATATGTTGTTTCATTTTTTTTTTCTTTGGTCTTATTTCCTTTCTTTTCGATGGACTGTTTTTGGAAGTTATTTCATTAATGTCTTAAGGCGTTATTTCATTATGAAATAACTCCCAAAAGTTGGGGCTTGTTTCATTTAAGACTTGTAAATTATTTCATTTTTTTGGGGATTTATTTCTTTTTTCCAGTTTGGGAATTATTTCATTTATTCTGGGATTTAATACCTTGGGAGTTATTGCACTGGGACTTATTGCACCTGGGAGTTATTGCACGGAGCCGTTTTTTACTGCTTTTTACCAGCTTTAGTGATGATTGATATTTTTTTCAAAAAATTAATTGGTATTGCAATTTTTTTCACTACAGTACTTTTCGCTACATTCCGCTAAAAGGCCAAAAATGGATTAAAGCCAAAACTGTCCGATTCACTTGCAGATTTTTTCGAATTTCATACAAATTATTTGTTCTAAGGTCCATTTCGCTTGTAGTCTATTTTCGTTTAAAAGCCACATTTTCTTAGCACGCATTTATAATTCTTTATGGAAAAAAATCGCTTATAGTCCACTCTGTTTTTTATAATTTTTAATCAACATGTTTTTATTTACCTTTCTCGCAACCATTATTTATACAAAAAATCGGTTAAAGTCCAAATTTTGTAGTAGCGGCCATCAACAGTCTAGTGAACATCAGCATCATGGTAGCGACTTTCATCAGCAACAAAATCATTGGTACCAATTGTATCATAGCAATAATCAACAGCATCGAAAAATACAACATCAACATAAACCAATCGAGAATCCACCGAAAACAAAAACTCAAAACAATCTAAATGATCAAAAAAGGCAACCCTCTTATGCAAATGTTTTGAAGCCCAACAACTCAAACATCAATAACTGTAGTGACAGTCAAACAAAACTGCAGCAAATATTAGAAATGTTAATAAAACAGGATAATTTCAACAAATCTCTAGAGCGTCGTCTAGATCTCCTAGAACAAAGTACTTCCTTCAGAAATAACAATGGCTAATTCACTTAAAATTATGTTATGGAATGCAAACGGGTTACGAAATCACATCAACAATTTACAAGTAATCCTAGATACGAAAAATATAGACATTTGCCTTATTTCCGAAACACATTTTACCAATGAATCTTATATTACCTTAAAAAATTACCAGATTTATCATACCATTCATCCAAAGAACTGCGCGAGGGGCGGTAGTGCGGTAATAGTTAAAAAAAGTATACTCCATTACGAAGATGATAAAATTCAAAGCGAAGAATTTCAGGCTACGAGCATAACTTTATATACAAAAATACACCAAAAACTAACTTTTACGTCTGTTTATAGTCCGCCAAGACACAAGATATCTAAGGAACAATATAAAAACCTTATAAATAAACACCAAAACAAGTTCATCATGGGAGGCGACTTTAACTCAAAGCACGTGCAATGGGGGTCGCGGCTTACGACGACTAAAGGTCGTGAACTTTACCAAGCAATACAAGAAACAGGATGTGTATACTTATCTACTTCTAAGCCGACATATTGGCCAACGGATAGAACTAAAATCCCTGATCTTATAGACTTTTTTGTAACCCGAAAAATATCAAAAAATTTTATGGAGATTGAGGAGGGTTTTGACCTTTGCTCAGATCATTCACCAATTTACCTCACACTTTATGAAACAATTTGCAAAAAACAACAAAATGCTTACCTTTACAACAAGTTTACAGACTGGAACTACTTCCGGTTTTTGCTAGAAAACGAAATCGATCACAGCGTTTCTATTCATACTGTAGATGAACTAGACCAAGACGTCTTAACCTTTACCAAACAAGTCCAACAAGCAGCATGGCAAAGCACACCCATATTAAAACCTAAGGTGCAACAGCATGGATACTCCCCAAAAATACGTGAAATGGTTTTAGTAAAGAGAAAACTACGAAAAAACTGGCAACAAACTCGTGACCCAACATTGAAATCCAAACTTAATAAACTTTGTAAAAATATAAGTAACTCTATCAGGAATACAAAAAACGATAAAACTAAAAAACTACTAGAAAATCTGTCTTATGACAAAAGCTCAAACTACTCCTTATGGAAATACATAAAAACCTACCAACAGCCAATGTTTCAAAATCCACCACTTAAACTTTGTGATGGGGAATGGGCAAAAAGTAATGACGAAAAAGCAACAGCATTCTCAAATCATCTTGTCAATATCTTTCAACCTAACAGCAGCGATCAAAACACCTCATTTGAAGTCATCGAACAACCAAACGTAGATATTACAGCAACAACACCACTTGAATTAAAAACTGTAATTCAATCGCTAAAAACAAAAAAATCCCCAGGATTTGATTTGATCACAGGCGAGGTGTTAAAAGAACTTCCTCATAAGGCCATTGAGAAACTTAGCTGTATAATAAATACTTCACTTAGACTAAACTATTTCCCAATTTATTGGAAAACAGCAGAAGTCATAATGATTCACAAGCCAGGTAAACCTCCTAATGAAACCACATCATACCGGCCAATTTCACTGCTACCACTGTTGTCAAAACTTTTCGAAAAAATAATACTCAAAAGGATCCAAAATGTAATGATCGAATATAACTTCATTCCAACCCACCAATTTGGATTTCGGTCCGAACACTCTACTATTGAGCAAGTTCATAGAATTTGCGATACTATCGAAGATGCATTGGAAAAAAAAAAATATGTACTGCAGTATTCTTGGATGTCTCACAGGCGTTTGATAAAGTCTGGCATCAAGGCTTACTTTACAAAATAAGAAAATGTTTCTCAATAGAACTAAGCCGACTTATAGAATCATATTTATCACAGAGATATTTTCGAATAAAATACGATGGATCCTACTCAAAACTTCAACCTATACAAGCAGGAGTACCCCAAGGAAGCATACTTGGTCCTATATTGTATCTAATATACACAAGTGATATACCACATCCTCAAAACACCGTAATAGCAACGTTTGCTGATGATACGGCCATTCTTTCTACTGGTAACACCATTCAAGAATCAACTGAAAGAACCCAAAATGCCATTAACCAAATAACAGCATGGACAACAAAGTGGCGAATAAAATTGAACAATACCAAATCCATACACGTAGACTTTTCAAATAAGAAATTTAGTCACCTTAAACTTAACATTTTGAATGTTGAAGTTCCATATGCAAACACTGCGAAATATCTTGGCATGAACCTCGACGCTAAACTGAAGTGGAAGGAACACATAAAAAAAAAACACACTCAACTTGAGATGAAATACAGAGAACTAAGCTATCTTCTTGATTTCAAATCAGATTTATCTTTGCACAATAAGCTGATAATTTATAAACAAGTACTAGCTCCCATCTGGACTTACGGTATCCAACTGTGGGGCTGTGCGCAGAAATCCAACATAAATATAATACAACGTTTTCAAAATAAAGTGTTACGTAAAATGGTGAACGCTCCATGGTACATAAGGAATACAGACCTTCATCGCGACTTGGGAATTGATAGTATATATACCACTATTAAAAAGTATGCAGTTAATCATCATACAAAATTACAACGCCACATCAACGAGGAAGCATCTCGACTTTTCTTTAACCCATGTAACGAACGAAGATTGGTTCGTACAAAACCCATTGATCTGATTGGGGTAAATTTGCCTTAGATCAGCATTATCAAATCTTATATCAATAGAATAATACTACTAGATAGTTCTTAGTTTGAACTAGTTGTAGTTTAAGTAAACAAAAAAAAAGATTGTAATAATTACATTCAATTATTTGTTTCAATAAAAAAAAAAAAAAAAAAAAAAAAAAAAAGTCCAAATTCGCCTATAGTCCATAAAAGTTGTGCAACTTGAGCAGTGGAATATAAGCGAAAAGTACTGTATCACTAACTGTGATTGAATGCATAAAATCTGCACTCAATTCAAATACATATGTAGTTCAAAATTTGAACTTGCAATCAAAAAGCTGTACAACAATATAATATCACTTAAATTTAAAAAAAATTTAACTTTGTATGTGCATAGTTTTCTGATGATATGCATTAGCAAAGGAAATGAAACTAAATGAAGTTCTGTCAATTACGGAATAATTCTTGGATTTAATCATGAAAACACAAGTTTCCTATTTTAAATTGTTTGCAAAATTTTTAGTCAAATAAGTGAAGAAAAAAATTGCAATATACTCATGATTGCTTTTTTTAAATTGTTTTAACATTACAATTACTCATGTGTAGTGAGGTTACTTATTTTCAATTCATCACTTAAACATCAACAAAACTATTGCAATAATTTTGAACTAGTGCACTAACCCGATCTATGACAAAAACCATGTGTTTTGATAATTGTCATTAAAAAAAGTAAAACACTTTTATTTAAATAATTTTCTAAAGTAAAAAACAAAAAATTTAATTTTATTATTAATTTTTGCACTTTTCTACATTTTTCTTTTTGAAACGCTTGTTATAAACCCTACCTCAAATATGCAAAATAAAAAATTGCAAAAAATGGTTAGTTGTTGCTTAAAATTCCGTGTGAAATAATATGAGCTGCACTTGTTTCGCACGGAAAATAAAAATGTTGCTAGAAACATTTCCAATGCTTTTCGTTATATAAATAGAGTACAACTCTATCAACATTTTGGCGTTTGTATTTCACAGAAATTTTTTTATATTGATTTTTAAAACATTTCGCACGAAATACTGAACAGAGTACCAGGCTATACACAGTACAAATTGTTCGGACTTGTTAATTAATTCTTTCGAATCGAAATACGCAATAACCTGATTTTTTTTGTTTTTTTTTTTTTTTTTGAGTAAATGGAAATATTTTTTTTAAGGTTGGGTTTTTTTTAAATTGTTTTTTTTATATATTGTTTTTTTTTTTATATAAACTTCACACTCAAATTATTGATGTGTAATAAAATATATGTATGTGATTTGTTAGTGTAAATAAAAAAAAAGTGTTTGCCAATAATAAGAAAAAGAAAACAGTTAGGGAACGTCTGATAAATTATGAATTAGGATTAAATATTGCAGGTAATTTAACGTTAGATATTGGTTAAAATTAGGATATCAAAAAGGACGATAAGTGTAATGACGTGTTTAATTTGTCTTTTTTTGAGGATATTATCACGCAACTATGGCTTTATTCTTTTTCCCCTGTCGCAGTTCTTGCTGTTATTGAACGGAACTCCAAACTGTTATCTGAAATGTAACACAAAACTAAACCCTTATCCCTCCGATATATTTTTCTTTGGCTCTTGTCTCCTGAGGATTAGGGTACAGCACTAAAAAAAATATTATCAATGCCTCTGATACCTCACAAAGAGTATTAATAATTTAATGGCTTATTAAGACTATAACAGAATCTCTTACCTTTTATCTTAATTTGATACTTTTTAGATATATAAACTTTTCTTAAATATTTGGGTTAAATCCTTCAAGCACTATATAAAAAATGCCAGTTATATAATTATGATTTCCTTTTCTCCAAAGTCCTGTTTTCCTTACACAGAAATACGTGTGTACGTATTTAAGTTTTATTTTAATATTAATGGAAAAAAGGTATTACAATTTTGAGTAAAGAAATGTCCTGGCTATTATCTTTTTGGCAACACTGGTTTAAACAGCTGACGCACGTTTCGTGTTTTGTTTCACTGCTTCACATCTTCAGTTTGGTCTATAATTTAACCATTAATCGTCTTACAAACGAACAACGCTTGCAAATTATTGAATTTTATTATCAAAATGCGTGCTCTGTTAAGAAAGTTCATCGCGCGCTTCTTCTATTTTGTGGTCAATTTAATCGACCCACCTATTCGGGCTATTGTGACTAAATTTCGAACCAAATTTACATTGTTGGACATTAAACCACCAACACGCTTACGTAGAGTGCGAAGTGAAGAAAATATCGCAGCTGTATCGGCCAGTGTTAATGATGACCATCAATTATCGATTCGTCGCCGTTCGCAGCAATTGGGCCTCTGTTACTCAACAACGTGAGATGATATTTAACTTTTTTTTGCCCAAAATGCAAGGGCTTGACTTACATGACATGTGGTTTCAACAAGACGGTGCCACCTGTCACACAGCACGCTTAACAATGGACTTATTTCGAGGCGAGTTCGGTGAACATTTTATTTCAAGTTCGGGACCGGTCAATTGGCCGCCTAGAACGTGCGATTTTACGCCTTTAGACTATTTTTTGTTTCGCTGGCTGTGTGGCAAGTGGCACCATCTTGTTGGAACCGCATATCGTCCAGGTCCATATCTTCAATATCCGTCCACAAAAAGTCCAGTATCATCTCTCTATAGCAAATACCATTAACGGTAACTGTTGGCCAGACCGCATTTTCAAAGAAGTACCCGATTCCGGCGATAACTTGCTTGACTTGCATGACATGTCGTTTCAACAAGACGGTGCCACCTGTCACACAGCACGCTTAACAATGGACTTATTGCCAGGCGAGTTCGGTGAACATTTTATTTCACGTACGGGACCGGTCAATTGGCCGCCTAGAACTTGCGACTTAACGCCTTTAGACTATTTTGTGGGGCTATGTTAAAGCTCATGTCTATACACACATGCCCGCTTCAATTGACGCATTGGAAGACAACATTGAAGGATTTATTCATGAGATACCGTCTGAAATGTTGGAAAGAGTATGCCATAATTGGACTAAGCGGATGGACCATTTGAGGCGCAGTCACGGTCAACATTTGCATAAAATAATCTTCAAACATTAAATTATATGGACCGTACTATCGATTCAAATAAAGATATCATGCATTTTTCTGAATTTTATGTGCTTTTTTTTAAACTTTCCTATAGCTCTTAAAAAATCTTTATATAAATTATAAGCTAAGGCGAATTTATACAAGGTGGTCTTATTTTGACAACGTTTACAACACTGTAAAATATTTTACCGTTGTGTCAAAAATTCGAACAAATGTTTATTTTTGTTTTTTATTTTAAATTGTGAGTTTTGAAATGTAATAACTTAAAAAATATTTAAATTTCATAATTTAAAGCGCAAATTAAAGAATTTAGTTAAGATTCCCTAGAACCACCAGAACGGTATACCATTTTGAAACAAGTTTTGAAAGTTGTCAGATGTTACTTACGTAACAAGATAAGGTCACCTGGTGTAAATTCGCCTTGTCATAAACTGAGTCAAGCCTAACAAAGCGCATTTCACTGGTTGCTTAGGCCAGATCATCAGAAATCCTTTATCCAAGATGTATTAGGGGGAAAACAATCAGTATGAAGAATATTTGAATTTTGACGGGCTAAATCCGACCTTGAGGCTCGTTAGCTCGGAGTAAATCGTGAAAGCCCGCTTAAGATCGAGAAAAACTGCATTTTTCGCACTTTTTAGAACCCCTTTTTTTTAATTAAAGTCTCTACATAATATTCTGGTTGAGTATGAGAGTGTAACTCGATGAAACAATTTAGTTTCACACACTCAACGTTTTAAATAAATTGCAAAAACCATTTAAGAACCGAGAAAAACTGCAGTTTTTAGCAATTTAATACAAATTTTGTGGGCGTACTAGCCAAACGAACTTCAGCTTCGGATAAACCTCATAAAAATACATATAGAAACGTTGGTCTGGTCAAATTCAGAGATCTCTTTTTCTTTTTGTGTGACTTTTTACAATTTGAATTGTTCATGTCTGCACAATTTATGAAAAAAAAAAAAAATATAGCACTCTATAGCAGCCAATTTTTTCTTTTAACTAGAGACTCTACCTAACGTTGTGAGGCAGTATGAATGTAAAACTCGATAAAACATTTAAGTTCTACCTCATAGAGTTTTTGACTTAATTTTATATTTGGTCAATTCACAAAGTGTTTCTTTGTGTCATATTGGTTGTACTTGCTTTATTTTCGTAAAAGGCACATTCATAAAATAAAGCATATACTAACAATATGACACAAAAGAATGTTAAACTATTTGATAAGAAAGCTTTAGTTGCTCAAAAACGGATTCAGGTATCTATGGTTCATGATTTTTTTTAATACATTTTCGGGAAATATTTTATAAACATGGATTAAAAACAAAAAAAAAAAAATTATAAATTATTGGTCTTTAAAAATCAAAAATAACCACAAAAAACTTAACATGCGTTCTTTGATTCAATACTTCTGATAAAACAGTTTAATTTCATTTTTCTTTATTTTTTAATTTTCAATAAAAATTTTTCTTGGTCACGATTTGATCGTCCTTAAAAACAAAAGTTTAAAAAAATATATTATTGTTTTAAATTAACAACAACGTTTATCGCATAAATATGCAAATTTTTAAGAAGAGACTTTTGTTGCTACATTTTTTGTTTTATTCAAGAATGTACTAAATGTTTTCAAAAGACGGATCACAAATACTCCATTAAACTACATACACACTTATACTTATAGATACACTTCTAGAAGCATATTTCTTTTTATCAAGGAATTTATATTGTTTTGTATTAATATGTCTTACATTTCGATAAAAAAAAATTCCAATATTGCGCTTTACACATTTATTTATATGGTAGATCTTATTTTTTAACCACAATACACTCTTGTGCACCATAACTATTGATCGGCAATTTGATCTGTGGAAAATAAAATACAAAAAAATAATATCTAAAAATATAAATTGTTTAACGTTTGCACTGTGCAAACGTAATGCAAATTTTTGCTTCTTTTTTATCGTTGCAAAAAAATATATAAAAATAAAGAAAATATTGAACATAACGACAACCCCTGCTGTGCACTTGTTTTAACCAAAAGTTCACAACAAATAAACGGCAGCAGCAGCAGCAACCAGAAGAGTATAAAAAGCAAACAACATAAGCTTCATTATGCTCCTGTTGCTTAAGACAAAAAGTTTTTTTGTGCTGGGGTTTTTCTTGTGAAAAAATTAAGAGTGCGTTTCAATATTTTTCTTTACTGATTTGTAGAGTAAATAAGGGATAGTTGTATAGTTTGGTACTTTTTGTAACTTCAACGAGTTTCTGCAAAATTAAAAAACAATCGTTGCATTGCGCTATAAATTAATGTATTAATAAATATAATTTTTTAGAGTGGTTGGTCCACATTTGGATTTATAACTCGTTTCGTATTGAACTAATTGTACCTGATTTGATTATACTTTGTATTTTAATATATGGCAAAAACTCAAAAAATGTGTAAGACTGTGATAAAGTGAATGCAACGTGTTATAGAAATGAGAAGTATTACAAAAACAAATTGACAAGCCATTTTTTTCTGGGTGTAGACGTCGAGCTCCGGACGTAGTTTAAAGTGCCCTCACTCAAAAGACAAATCAATCCATCCGTACTCAAATCAATCCGAAGCGGTATTTATAGTACGGTGAGTACTGATTTTCAAGTACAGAAAGATTGAATAAACTATAGATTTTCAATCGCAAAATACTTAAATTATCCATATTCAATCCCGATTTCATACTTGAAATAATCCGAAAATGAGATTGATTTAAGTCAAACTAAGATTGAATTAATCTCAAAATGGGCTTTATTCAAGAATTATAAATTTTTTTTAATCCGAATTCGTACTTAAAATATTCCAAAAATGAGATCGATTTAAGATAAACTAAGATTGAATCAATCTCAAAATGCGCTTGATTCAAATATTACAAAGTTGATTTTATCCCGAATTAGAAAGAAAAATTAATTATGATTGATTTAGTTACTCTTATTTCACCTAACATAATGTTAAAACACCAACATCATGCACGATATTATTTGTACTTTAGAAATCTTAGGTACATATTAAACCAAAAATATAAACTAAATGAGAAGCAAGAGCTCAAATTTACTCTTTAATCCTTCGTGGTACACATGAGTTTTTGATGTGAATAGAAATTCAAAACATGCGTTACCCGGACAGTGGCGGATTGAGGCCTGCTTCCTTCCTAGGCACTGTTAAATATGCGGCCCTTTTTGATTATATAGGAGTGAGATTTGGTGAACAGTGCAAATATAAAGTAATAAAAAAATTAACCAAGTGCGAAGGGTTCAGCTGTTATAGGATAAGTAGCAAACTGTCAAAAATTTTAGTAAAGTTATCGATAAAAAATTAAGTTATGTCAAAAAAAATTTAAAATTGTTCAACTTAAAATTGACATTTCAAGCTTGAAGTATTAAAAGTGTTGATGAATCAGCGGTTTATGGGCGAATTCAGCGATTTGCCGCTTTTTGTTTTTATGTTTCTCATAAAAAAAAGTTGGCAACATTTAATAAAATTAACAGAACAGTGATGGCTAAGTTGTTTCAATTGTACTTTTTTGTTGATACTTTTTAAACTAAGATTTATAATACATTTTTGTGATGTTTTTTAAGAACACAAATAAAATAAATTTCAATTAAAAAAATCTTTTAGTACAATTGGGGTAAAAAAGTACAATTTTTTAAAGTTGTTGTCTTTATGGATGAAGTTTCCTGATGATCTGGCCTTAGCAACCAGTGAAATGCGCATAGGAATAGCTTATCCCATCAACAATAAATTTCAAGTGTTTTTGTCAAGAATAAAAACTGGGAATTAAGCACGAATAACTAAATCTTTTGAAGTTGCTACAATTTTAAAAATTCTCAACGCCATCCCTGAAACAAAACCATAACAAGAGAGAAAAAACTATAAAACTTTGTTTACATTTTTTAAAGTTTGCTCTTTCTAGCATTTACTGTTTCTTTCTATCAATTCTATATCAATTAATGAATAAAAAATTTAGTGTCATAAGGGCTCCATGAATTGTGAATCAAAATTTTATTACCTCTTGATTGTAGATTGTAGAACAAACAAAAAATTGTTATAAGTTTTTATTTTTATAGCCAGTGTTCACAAAAAATACATTCAATATATTATTTGATCCTCTTGATTAGAGCTTAAAATAAAAATGAATGGCATAACCATTGCGGGAAGGATAACGATATCCTGGGGATTCTTCATTAAATATGAGTTATAAAACCTTTTTCTTAACAAATTTTTAGATAATGTACTGGTTTTTTTTATTTAAACTTCATATAGATAACGTTTTTTGGGAGAGTGGAAATTCTACGGAGTAAAAGTTTTATGATACAAGATGCCAACTTTACAAAAAAATCGATTTTTGAATCCGCATTTCCACAAAATCCGGTATTTTATTTAAAAATTTTACTTGATAATGGTTATTATCGCCATTAAAAAATACAATTTGTTTTATTGACGTCAGCATTCGTCGGTGGATGCGACTGTAAGACGGCAAATTCCTCTGAGGAGATCGAGTGGCTTAGATCGAAACATGTCAGGGTAACCTGCCGGCCAGGGTTCGAGCCCGGCCACAGTCAAAAACGAAAAATTATCAATAACAATTTTAATTAATTTTCATGTTGTAAAATTCCTTTCTTCATAAAAATAATTTAATGAAAAATTAAATTGGATGAACTTAAGCCTAATTATTAAAATATTAAAAATTTGGATTAAAAACCATAAATAGTTCAACAAAATAACCACAATACTAATTATCGCCAAAATATTTTACAGATTTTGTGTATCGTGTTCTATGGTATTAATTTTAATATTAATCTTTTTTAAAAATTTGAAATTTTTATTAACCGACCCAGCAAAAAAAATTTGAGTTTTTTGAAGCACTTGAGAGAAAAACGCATAATCGAGCGCTTCAATAAGATAGCTCTTATACAGCAGCAGTGTTGCCAATTTAGCCCTTTGGTGGCTAGATTTAGCAATTTTTCACCCTGTTTAGTTATTAAAAAATTAGTTAAGCCATTAGCCATTTTTTTTAGCCATTTTTCAACTTATTTAGCCATAATTTTTTTTTGCCGTTTTTCTTTTAAAAGAATAATTTTTATTTTTTATAAAAATTTATAAAATTAATATAAAAATTTTTAACAATAAAACGCCTTGAATTTAAATTACAACTTTTATAAATCTTAAAAATAGCTATAAACTATGATGATGAAACATCTTTCAAAATAAATGAACAGTATTCCAATATTAAATTTATAAAATAGATCCAGACAAACATCGGTGTTTCTTTCTGGCTGCAAGCATTTTAATAAAGAGATGCAGGCGGCAACAAAATTTTTTTAAGAAATTTGAGAATTGACTATAAAGTTTCTCTCCCTTTCGTGGTCTAATGCTGAACTAGAAAGGGGATTTAGCCAAGTAAACATCGTTACATCGTTACATTTAGCAACCGTCAATTCGATTTTATCAATTAGGTCAATATTTTCACCACAACAATAAAATTTGTACACCACAATAGTAGAGAGGGTACTATGCGTTTGTGCTGATGTTTGTAGCACCTATAAATATTGGTCCGAAGCCCACCTTTACGTATACCGATTGACTCAGAATCACGCTTGTCCGGCTGGCTGGCTGGCTGTCCATGTAAACCTTGTGCGCAAAGTATAGGTCGCAATATTGGAGATTATTTGAAAAATTTGGTGATATCTCCTAATGTGGTGTAGGGTGTCATATAGTCGGGGTTGACCGACCATACTTTCTTTCTTTTTTTCTACTGTAGATCTGGACTCAAAAGGTAAGGTAAATGTTGTCGTGATTATGATTTACCTTCAAATTATTTAAAACTAATAGGCACGAGTGATTCCTTTGAAATTAACACTAACGACATCAAATTTATCGATGATTTAATTTTTTAAATATCTATCAAAATATTAATTTAATTCAAAAATACAATTTCATCGTAAACAACTACAAATAAATTAATTTTTCTGTTTTGTTATTGAATTTTACTGTGTTTAGACATTTAGACATTTTTGGTCACCAAGTTTTGGCAATACTGTACAGCAGTAAATGATAAAAAATAAAATATACAAAAAAGCTGATATTTTAGCGCTGTTACTGACAAAAAATCGAACACACGTTTTTTTGCATCATTTTTATCAGAAAAAAGTACTGCGTCGATTGGCCCCGGTCCCATATTTGTAAGATGAAAAAAACTTCACTTACGCAAAAAAAGAAAAAAAAAATCGTTTGCTGTAAGCCGCAGAATCACCGAGAATAATAGACTTGAGAGGAAATGTTTAGAGCCACTATATAAAGCGAGAAAAAATAAAAATACATTTTTAAAATCTTAGGAAGTTGTATAGTTTTTGTGATATGAACTTTTGTTCTACTTTCTTTCATATAGGTTGTTTGGCTTTTTGGCTTTTTTTTGGCAGCGTTCTTTGATTCCTGCGACGATATTATGGTTTACGAAAATTATTGAAAAAAGGCATTTAAACAAGTAAGAGAAAAACATTGGTGGATATTTGTATATAGTAAGCCCTTAAAAATCACTTTAGAAATGCTTTGTTAGCATGATAAATGAAGCGCTTATTGTCAGCAAAAAATTGTCCATACAAAATCAGGCATCCCATCAGCAGGTTTGAAGCGATTTGTTGTATGAATTCATAAATAAAACCTGCTCCTTTCGGAGCACAATTTTTACTGGGTATAGTCGAAACTTTATCGCTTTATGTAAAAAGATCTTAAAATTTAATTTTTTGCTAAGGGATCTTTGCATGTATCCATCGACTTACTAACTAAGAAGTAAATTCAACAATTGAATTACTTAATATGTATAATCTATATATATAAAAATAAGTTGCATTGTGTTAGTAATTGATGTTCTCTGTAATGCGTGAACCGATTTAGTTTCTGCAAAATGGAAGGTGACGTCAATAAATGTATCAACGGTCTTCAAATGTGTATTGGTTCATGAGTTAAAGCCATTTTAGTGAACATGCATTCATTCCGAAACATGTGTTTTTTTTTTGCATGAAAATTGATTTCTTATTTTCTCTTTTGCACTACAAAGTGTGCAGGGGGTTCGCTAGTAAAATAGAAATTTCGTATTCGCTTAAAGTAAAACTTGGCCAAATCAATTTTCGAATTTGAATTCCCGTTACATTCTTTTACCTTTACATTTTGGCGTCCTTTAAATTATGCCGCCCTAGGCCCGGGCCTTTAAATTATATGTGCCTTGTTTTAAGCAAAATGTTTCTTTATTGAAGAAAATTTACTAAATACGATCGCAATAAGTTAAAATCAAGAAATTATTATGGATTTTAAGAAACGAAATTGATTGTTTTATAAAATAAACTTCTTTCCGTGTAGTCCATCGGTCTTTTAAAAGGACAATGCCAACTGAATACAGCTTTCAGATGCAGAAATAATTTAAGCGGAAATTCACTGCAAATAATAGAACCAGTCCAAACACGCGTGTAAAGAGTAGTCCACAAGGGACCAGGACTACATAATCCAAAACTAACTAAAACGTGTGGAAAAAACCTGGTCGATTTAACATTGCGATGTCCTAGGAGAGGACCATATAACCCAGCTTTGGACCACTAAGGAGTAGTTTTAAAACCACTCCATGGTTTACTAGAGGGTTAGTTTTGAAGTCGTTTAAAAACGAAAGCTGTCGTTAAAAAACGAAGACATGTCGTCTTACTACAAACACTTTTTAACAATGACATGGTCCATGCTTGCATTACATCGGACCAGTCCATGGAGAAGTCCATTTTATCAAAATGGATCAGGTGGTCCAATTTTATTTGCAGGGTTAGACAGTAGAATACAATCGAGTCTGTCTATATTTCAATTCAACTAAATTTACAATATTTCTTTTGTATTTAAAAAAAATATTTTTCATTCTTTTTTGAGCCTTTCAATTTTATATACATACGTACCATTTTTTCCAACCCTTAGTACCAATTTCAGATTCCATCACTGAGCCATCACTATCAGCAATTCGATTATTAAATGGCAAATATTTCGTTCTGTATTTCTGTGTATTTTATTATGTCCGACAAAGTCTGCGTAAATATTTTTGTTTTCATTTAAAGCGCAAAAATTCACAGGAAGTGAAAACACAGCAGTGCTCGTATTAAAATCCCAAAAACGAAAAAAAATATATACAAAACAAACAAACATAAAAATACTTATATTCAGAAAAGATTGTCATCATATGAAAAATGTAAAAACGTTTGCAATTTGACACATTTTTCGAAAGCTTATAAACTGTCTTGTAGTTTTTGGCTGGTTTTTTTTTATTATTTGCAGAAAACCAAAAAAAAAAAAAAAAAAAAAGTTTTTGTATATCAATATGTAGATGAAAGGATGATTTTTGTTTAAAAAAAATGTTTCTCAAGTAAAATATTTTACAAGTTCTTCTGTAAGACTAAGTGGCCATATGTTGAAATAAATAAGTATTTTATAAATAAAAGTTTTTCTTCTGAGTTAAGTTGACTTTTAATTCTTTCACTTTTTATATTTTTGCATGTTTGTTTTTTTTTTTTTTTAACTTATTTAAATTTTGGCATATTTTTATAAATTATTATGTATTTTCTCTCTTCAGTAATATGATGTGAATATTTGCGTTTTTATTAAAAGCTTTTTGAAGTTTACTAATAACCCAGCATTTAGCAGATAAGTTCTGGAAAAAAATTAATTATATTCAATTTGAGGTCTTCGATAACAGGTAGAATTTTGTTTTTGCTTATGAATATTTCTTAAAGTTGGTTTTTTAAAAGTAGAATTTATACTTTTGTAATTTATTGTATGGCCATTAAAACAAAAGATTGTGGAAACGAACTTTTTTCAATGAAACAATGATCATGATTTTAAAGAACATTTAAAAATTGTTTGAGCTGTATTGTTGGTAGAGGACTTATACTATGATAACTGTTGACAATTAAATATGTCTAAGGTAACCATAATATTTTTAAAAAGTTTCGTTTTGTTGTAAGGTGCGAAGAAAAATGCATGAAAATAAAATTTCGGGATTTTGATAAAAATTGTTCTAATTAAACAGAGTTCGCTAAATCTTTGTTTTAATTTTGAGAAAGACGCAACTAACGTAAAGTTCACTCTAATAACACAATTACGAATAATCAATTTAAAGTTTATAAACAAATCTGAAGTTGAAAAGCAGAACTTTCAAAACCTCTATTTATTTTCGATTAAAATAAATATGTGTCTTTACCTCAATTCTGTAACTTGTGAATTTTACTACCGATATCGTTAATTAACGAGAAATCTCGGTTACTTTAACGAAGTAGTCATTCTGTATTTAAAAAAAAACAAATATTTTTGTTAAGAAATTTTAACGGCAAATATCAGTAAAAATATAAGAGCGTCAAAGTAAAAATTTGTTAAAATTAATAAAAAATATAAAATAACTTTGCTTGTAAAAAATTTATTTTAACAAAACATGAATGAAAACGTGTAAATATTGATTATATTTCTAAACATATTAGAATGTTAGTTTCAAATCTCTTCATACATAGGGATAAGTTCGAGGTGCCTGAGCCACTCCAGCACAACATTCTGCTCTTACTTTTTATACCTACTGTATTTTATGTGAAGAGGATATTATGTGTTTGTGCAAATGTGTGTAACACATTTAGGGTCATTATTATAACTTGGCGTTAGCTGTTATCCGACAGTTAACAGACGCTTTTTGACAGATAACACATTATTATCTGTCAATTTAATCTTAACTTTAGCTAACTTCAAGTTGTAATAATGGCCCTTAAATATAGTTTCTAGACCAGAGTCCACCAAACACATACATTCACATTTCTAGTTTCTCTTGGTTGCTGATTTTAGAGCGTAATTGTTTTTGTTTGTTTATTGTTTTCTAGTAAAAATAAAAATTATTTGCTCATGCTCTCTTTATTAGTGTGAGAGCATTCGCACATGTGCGGTGTTTTGCAGACCTCTGTTCTAGACCCACCTTTTAGTATACCGATTGACTCATAATTAATTTCAGAATTCATCTAACGAGGTCCTTCTATCAGGCTGGCTGGTTTCCTGCCCAAAATAATTTTGTGCGCAAATTTCAGGTCGAATTTCAGAAACAATTTTATAAAATTTGGCACATATGCGTTTATTGCCACATGGTCGAAGCCTTTTAAAAAACGAAAAAGCGGTTATTTATTTTTCATAGCCCACATGCAAACTTCTTTCCGGAATAGGGTTTTTTGCCCATTAACCATCTTGTTTTATAGACATTTTGGTTTAATTAGATCCAAAAATATTTTTTTGCAACGTACATAAATCAGCAGTATTAGAATCCGTCCATATTTGACCACAGCTCCCATACGAATACACTTATAATAAGTTCGCTTAATAATAGCTTCTATGTTTTCTCATAGCAGTTATCATAGTAATAGTAGTAGATATTTAGATAATATTTGGCAAAAAAATCTCTTATGTGAATCTTAACCTCACAACATACTCTTTTTGCGGAAATACGATCGCCCAAATTCTGTTATGTAGGGTCAGGCTTTATCGACTATACATTTTTCCTGTTTTTGTGTAAAAAATTGGTTTCTTTACTCTATATTTCTAATCTTTTAACAGTTTGTATCGTTAGCTACCGACATTGTTTGGCGATACAAATTGTTAAAATTTCATTACAGAATAGCTCTTAACGACAATTATCGTTAGCTAAGGAATTTTGACTACTTAACGACAATTTGCTGTCGTTAAAAAGTTACAGAATTTCAGTACTGATGTAGTAAGGCCAAATATTCAATTGTAGGTGGTCATTTTATGGATCGTTCAAAGTGCATTAAACATTTTGAATATTGATACATAAAAATTTTTATAGGTTGGGGTCATATGCTTTAAACTTTAAATCCCGAATTCAAAATCCCTTATTCCAAAATCTCGAATCGTTAACTTAAACTTCTTCTCCGCATATATGAACTTGGGCCAGGCGCAAAAATTTTCTCCTGTATGGTGTAACAAATACAAGCTACGCTAGCTGAAGCTTTTCTGCATAGCCGTTCTTTGGCCGTACGCAAGGAATTTCTTCTTTATGCTATAACAAACACTAGCTAACTAAAGCTTCTCTCGATTAAAATTATTTCATGTTTTTAGGGATTTCTTCTATTATAAAATTTGATGATTTTGTTCAAAATAAAATTATTTTCTAATTTGTAGGACTTAGCTAATTTTAACTTTCGGATCTAAGTTCATAAGGGGCTTAGTTCGTAGCTTAAAAAAACATTTTTAGGCCATTCTATTGCCCATACTCAAAACATGCCATAAAACATTCCAGCCCTAATTCAACTAATAACACTGGTAAACAACAAAATCCTTATCAAAGTTATTTTCGGGAATACAAAGTTTATTATTAATACGATATCCGTATGACGTGCTAAATTCCCAATTTTTCATATTTGATTAATACACTGATAAATATCTTATTTGCGCTGTAACGTGACGTTACAAACCTACCCTACATTTACATTTAATCCTAACATCACAAAGTATAAATAACCAAACACCTTGAATACCCTTATTATTTTACTTACTACTATGAATACCCTTACTATTTACCTACATAACCTTTTTACCGTATAATTCTCATTTAGTTCATTTTATTTTTGAATAAATACACAAGGTTTGCCTCAGAACAAACAGAGTAGATATTGCCCCAGTATTTACTCTCGGTAGTTAGTAGTAACCGTAGTTAGTCGTTTTACCCGATCACCTCGCTCTCGAATTCCGTTGGTGCCCGAGTAAACCGAACCAGTATGTAATCGTATATTAGCCGAACACCTCGCTCTCGAATTCCGTTGGTGTCCGAGTAGTTTAACCGTAGTTAGTCGTTTTACCCGAACACCTCGCTCTCGAATTCCGTTGGTGCCCGAGTAAACCGAACCAGTATTCAATCGTATATTAGCCGAACACCTCGCTCTCGAATTCCGTTGGTGTCCGAGTAGTTTAACCCGTAGTTAGTCGTTTTACCCGAACACCTCGCTCTCGAATTCCGTTGGTGCCCGAGTAAACCGAACCAGTATTTAATCGTATATTAGCCGAACACCTCGCTCTCGAATTCCGTTGGTGTCCGAGTAGTTTAATCAGTAGTTAGTCGTTTTACCCGAACACCTCGCTCTCGAATTCCGTTGGTGCCCGAGTAAACCGAACCAGTATTCAATCGTATATTAGCCGAACACCTCGCTCTCGAATTCCGTTGGTGTCCGAGTAGTTTAACCGTAGTTAGTCGTTTTACCCGAACACCTCGCTCTCGAATTCCGTTGGTGCCCGAGTAAACCGAACCAGTATTCAATCGTATATTAGCCGAACACCTCGCTCTCGAATTCCGTTGGTGTCCGAGTAGTTTAACCCGTAGTTAGTCGTTTTACCCGAACACCTCGCTCTCGAATTCCGTTGGTGCCCGAGTAAAACCGAACCAGTATTTAGTCGTACACCACGCTCTCGCATTCCGTTGGTGCCCGAGCAGTTAAAACCAGTAGTTAGTCGTATTTACCCGAACACCTCGCTCTCGAATTCCGTAGGTGCCCGAGTAAAACCAAAACAGTATTTAGTCGTACACCACGCTCTCGCATTCCGTTGGTGCCCGAGTAGTTAAACCAGTAGTCCACGTATTCTTACCAGTAGTGAATACGAGCCAGCACTCAACCCGTAGTTAGTCGTATTAAGCCGACCGCCGGTACCGCCGAATTCCATTCGGTAGCCGACTTAATACCAACCGTATTTAACCGAACCTGATAAACCAGAACCGTATTTAGTATGGTACCCGAAGTATTCTACCAGTATTTAACCGAACCTGATAAACCAGAACCGTATTTAGCATGGTACCCGCAGTATTCTACCAGTATTTAACCGAACCGTATTTAACCGAACCTGATTAACCCAAACCGTATTTAGCCGACTAAATACAAACCCGTATTTAACGTATTATTAGTCGTATTCAGCCGTCTGCCGGTGCCTCCGAATTTCATTCGGTAGCCGACTGAATACAAACCAGTAGTCCACGTATTCTTACCAGTAGTGAATACGAACCAGCACTCAACCCGTTATTAGTCGTGTTCAGCCGACTGCCGGTGCCTCCGAATTTCATTCGGTAGCCGACTGAATACAAATCGTATTTAACCGGACCTGATTTAGTAACCCGTATTTAACCGAACCTGATTAAATAACCCGTATTTAACCGAACCTGGTTAAGTAACTTGTATTTAACCGAACCGTATTTAACCGAACCTGATTAACCAGAACCGTATTTAGCCGAACGCCAAGACCTCCTTAATCTCTTGGTGTCCGAAGTATTTTTAAGTAGTTTCTAGTATTTAAGACCGTAGTTAGCCGAACGCCAAGGCCTCCGAAATCTCTTGGTGTCCGAAGTATTTTTAAGTAGTTTCTAGTATTTAAGACCGTAGTTAGCCGAACGCCAAGGCCTCCGAAATCTCTTGGTGTCCGAAGTATTTCTAAGTAATTTCTAGTATTTAAGACCGTAGTTAGTCGTGTGTACAGCCAACTACGGGGCGCACCGAATGCTCCGTACTCGGCATAGTTTCGATCGTAGATGTAGATACTAACAACCTATAACCGAAACCCGTTTATTATCTTCTCTGCCAGATCGAATACTCAGTAACTAAACGATGCCCCACGGAACGCCACCGTACGTGCCTACTGGCAGCAACATCTAGCCGTTTCCTAACGTCATCAGCCGTACGTGCACGGAATCACGCTGCCTCAGCACCCGTTCCCGTCTACAGCCACGCCGAATCAGTCGAAGGCCGTCGTAGTTCTAAGTATTTAGAGTAGATTAAGATTTCGTAAATAAAGCTTTGTTAAAATTATTGTAAGCGAACATGCACGAAAACATCCCGTGTTTCATTTCAAAGGAAGCAGACCTTCGAATTGACCCTGGACAGACTGAGTCATACCTCAGCTGGGAAAGTAAACTGCGTTACAATGGCGCCCGAGCAGGGACCCGATTCCAAAACCGCAACCTGTGGTAAAACTCTAACCAAACCACCAACGGAACTGGATCGGATCAAGCACAAAGCAACGA
This sequence comes from Pollenia angustigena, assembly GCA_930367215.1. Taxonomy (NCBI): domain Eukaryota; kingdom Metazoa; phylum Arthropoda; class Insecta; order Diptera; family Polleniidae; genus Pollenia; species Pollenia angustigena. The sequence goes on along the minus strand of OV884057.1, from coordinate 175,986,963 downwards.
AATCTTATGAACTAAAAATACGCTACCGACGGACCTACTGTGATAGATCTATCCGCTACGGGAGGATCAACTAACAAAAGTATGTCGTCAGCAGTAAAACTGATAAACAAAGTGTTACTGTTGACCAACTCCGTCGTCAGCGCAGCGGACTCACACATCTGAAACGGCAGAGCGCATCCTCGGATTTTTAGAGTTGGTAAAATTTTTTTTTATTTATTTTTTATATATTTTTTATTTTTAGATATTAATTTTAATTTCATTTTTTTATATATACAAATAAGTTTTTTAATTAGATATGCATAAGTAAGGAAAAAAAACCATGTAACTGATTTTTTTTTCCGAAGTAGGAGGGGACTGTAACGTGACGTTACAAACCTACCCTACATTTACATTTAATCCTAACATCACAAAGTATAAATAACCAAACACCTTGAATACCCTTATTATTTTACTTACTACTATGAATACCCTTACTATTTACCTACATAACCTTTTTACCGTATAATTCTCATTTAGTTCATTTTATTTTTGAATAAATACACAAGGTTTGCCTCAGAACAAACAGAGTAGATATTGCCCCAGTATTTACTCTCGGTAGTTAGTAGTAACCGTAGTTAGTCGTTTTACCCGATCACCTCGCTCTCGAATTCCGTTGGTGCCCGAGTAAACCGAACCAGTATGTAATCGTATATTAGCCGAACACCTCGCTCTCGAATTCCGTTGGTGTCCGAGTAGTTTAACCGTAGTTAGTCGTTTTACCCGAACACCTCGCTCTCGAATTCCGTTGGTGCCCGAGTAAACCGAACCAGTATTCAATCGTATATTAGCCGAACACCTCGCTCTCGAATTCCGTTGGTGTCCGAGTAGTTTAACCCGTAGTTAGTCGTTTTACCCGAACACCTCGCTCTCGAATTCCGTTGGTGCCCGAGTAAACCGAACCAGTATTTAATCGTATATTAGCCGAACACCTCGCTCTCGAATTCCGTTGGTGTCCGAGTAGTTTAATCAGTAGTTAGTCGTTTTACCCGAACACCTCGCTCTCGAATTCCGTTGGTGCCCGAGTAAACCGAACCAGTATTCAATCGTATATTAGCCGAACACCTCGCTCTCGAATTCCGTTGGTGTCCGAGTAGTTTAACCGTAGTTAGTCGTTTTACCCGAACACCTCGCTCTCGAATTCCGTTGGTGCCCGAGTAAACCGAACCAGTATTCAATCGTATATTAGCCGAACACCTCGCTCTCGAATTCCGTTGGTGTCCGAGTAGTTTAACCCGTAGTTAGTCGTTTTACCCGAACACCTCGCTCTCGAATTCCGTTGGTGCCCGAGTAAAACCGAACCAGTATTTAGTCGTACACCACGCTCTCGCATTCCGTTGGTGCCCGAGCAGTTAAAACCAGTAGTTAGTCGTATTTACCCGAACACCTCGCTCTCGAATTCCGTAGGTGCCCGAGTAAAACCAAAACAGTATTTAGTCGTACACCACGCTCTCGCATTCCGTTGGTGCCCGAGTAGTTAAACCAGTAGTCCACGTATTCTTACCAGTAGTGAATACGAGCCAGCACTCAACCCGTAGTTAGTCGTATTAAGCCGACCGCCGGTATCGCCGAATTCCATTCGGTAGCCGACTTAATACCAACCGTATTTAACCGAACCTGATAAACCAGAACCGTATTTAGTATGGTACCCGAAGTATTCTACCAGTATTTAACCGAACCTGATAAACCAGAACCGTATTTAGCATGGTACCCGCAGTATTCTACCAGTATTTAACCGAACCGTATTTAACCGAACCGTATTTAACCGAACCTGATTAACCCAAACCGTATTTAGCCGACTAAATACAAACCCGTATTTAACGTATTATTAGTCGTATTCAGCCGTCTGCCGGTGCCTCCGAATTTCATTCGGTAGCCGACTGAATACAAACCAGTAGTCCACGTATTCTTACCAGTAGTGAATACGAACCAGCACTCAACCCGTTATTAGTCGTGTTCAGCCGACTGCCGGTGCCTCCGAATTTCATTCGGTAGCCGACTGAATACAAATCGTATTTAACCGGACCTGATTTAGTAACCCGTATTTAACCGAACCTGATTAAATAACCCGTATTTAACCGAACCTGGTTAAGTAACTTGTATTTAACCGAACCGTATTTAACCGAACCTGATTAACCAGAACCGTATTTAGCCGAACGCCAAGACCTCCTTAATCTCTTGGTGTCCGAAGTATTTTTAAGTAGTTTCTAGTATTTAAGACCGTAGTTAGCCGAACGCCAAGGCCTCCGAAATCTCTTGGTGTCCGAAGTATTTTTAAGTAGTTTCTAGTATTTAAGACCGTAGTTAGCCGAACGCCAAGGCCTCCGAAATCTCTTGGTGTCCGAAGTATTTCTAAGTAATTTCTAGTATTTAAGACCGTAGTTAGTCGTGTGTACAGCCAACTACGGGGCGCACCGAATGCTCCGTACTCGGCATAGTTTCGATCGTAGATGTAGATACTAACAACCTATAACCGAAACCCGTTTATTATCTTCTCTGCCAGATCGAATACTCAGTAACTAAACGATGCCCCACGGAACGCCACCGTACGTGCCTACTGGCAGCAACATCTAGCCGTTTCCTAACGTCATCAGCCGTACGTGCACGGAATCACGCTGCCTCAGCACCCGTTCCCGTCTACAGCCACGCCGAATCAGTCGAAGGCCGTCGTAGTTCTAAGTATTTAGAGTAGATTAAGATTTCGTAAATAAAGCTTTGTTAAAATTATTGTAAGCGAACATGCACGAAAACATCCCGTGTTTCATTTCAAAGGAAGCAGACCTTCGAATTGACCCTGGACAGACTGAGTCATACCTCAGCTGGGAAAGTAAACTGCGTTACAGCGCCTAAAAAACAAATTTTTAACTGATTATGTTAGAAACAAAAACAGAAAGAGATTAAGTAGTCCATCGACCTTTTGTAATATCGGAACATACCTTTTCGTATTTTTTTCATACTTTGCTAAATGTCGCATAATGTTACCTAAAACCATATTTGAGCTATCATTATATTAGACTAACTAAAAAAGTTACTTGATTCTAAAAGATAATTTTAACCTTTTTATTTTTTAACAGTTCACCAACTGGTATAAACAGTATGTTCAGCGAGATCTGTTGCATCTCATTTATAAAACTTACCACTTGAAGTTTTATGCAGGTGCTACCAACTTCTAAAAATATTTAGAACTTTCAAGCATTTCTAATAAATTTAGCTAAAGAACCTACCAGATTGAATTTCAAAGATGTAAGTTAGCGCCAATATTAGACGCCATCATTCTTTTCATTTTCATCCACCAACTTTACAATATAAACGTCTAAAAAATTTTGAAGGAAGGCGATACGATTTTAAAGCCATTTAAAGGGTATATTGAAACTAAGAAAAATTTGAGGTAATTATTGCAATTATCCCCAGTGAGTCCAAAAAAATTTTTTGGTTCACTTTCAAAAGAACCAACTTACAAGATTTTGTAAGAAATGAAAAAGAACATAATTTGCCATATTAATTTTTGTTAAAACTGAAAAAAATTATTAACTATTCAATTGAAACCTTAAACCTTAAAAAAGAAAGCAAGGTTCTTCATGTAATTCAAGGAAATGAATCCCTAAATTTTTTATCAAGCTTGCCCCAGGGCACTACTGAGGAGGCTAGAGCCATCCAGTTGCGTTAAGATACTTCAGCAAGTTGCTGAGTTTCACCTGCGATATCTCAGAGAGTCTTTGTAGAAGGTAGTTCCCAAATAATCCATGTAGTGTTAAATTAAACGCTGGGCAATCACAAAGGAGATGAAATACTGCCAGGTTCCCTGCATATTCGTTAATGTTCTGTTAAGCTCCTTGATATCAAATTGGCAGTTGCTTATATTCCCAGTCCAATCTCTTTAATGAATTTCCATGTCTGCCTAGAATCGACCGTAGAATTAAAAAGAGTAGAATAGTACTCTATTTTAGCATTCATGAATCCATCATTTACATTTCTTCGAGGAGCCTTAAGTTCTGCTTTCAACTCTAGGGTTCTAAAATGATTCTCTCTTAAAAATAAAAAATTAGTATTACAAAATTTTGTTGACTAGTGAAATACTACACAAATCTCTTATTGACATGTAACAGAAAAGTAATAAATTTCTCAATTTTTTCCGTAATGTACAATTTCACAAACAATCTTTTGGATACTTTTCGTTTTACGAAAAAAGGTCACAATAGACATTCTAGAGACGTGTTAGGAAAAATGCAACATCCATTAAAATTTCTCTTTTATTGTTATTAATTAAAAAGAAAATAATGTCTATTGTAAAAGCACATACAATAATTTCTAAATTAACATATAATATGCCTGTCCCTTTAAATGCAACAGGTTATCCTACAAGCAAAAATACAATATACAAAAAAAAAACACTACAAAATACAGGCAGACACTTGCACAAAAACATTATACACACATAATCACTCAGATACAAGTAGATAATTTACATTATCAAAGAAAGTCTTTGTAGTGTAAGTGCAACATGAAACTAACAACAATTGATTGATTACCACAATAAACACAGCAACAACTACAGCCAAATTAAAGAGTTTTACATTTTTTTTTATTTTAATACAAAAAAATAATAAAGTTTGGGATGCATTAAAACGCAAGCAATAAGTCAGAGATATAAAAAAATTCTTTTAAATTGAACATGATTTCAATGAATTTCTTAACAACAAAAACTAATAAAATTGACAAGTAGACAAATGTACGGAAGAGTATGAGTATAGAAAAATCGACTTTCATACAAACAATTTTATTTTATTTTTTTTTTTATTCGACAAGGAAGGAAAGTTTATTTTCTCCTACAACAAGATACTTTATTTATTTTTTAACAAATATTTCTTGGATTTTTTATATGCCAAGAAAACGAAGGTGTTTTCTTTAGATACGCATTTCAATTGCCATGTCAAACATAATTTAAGAAATTGTTTTATGGAAAAAAATACTTTTTTCTTTCTTTATAAAATCATATAAAATGAAAGCTTATTAAGGTGGAGCTTTTATACACCCTGATATAAAAAAGATATTATTTGTCTGTAAATTTTTTTTATAAAAAAAAAAAATAACTGTCGCATTGATTATCACAAGAAATAAATTGAGAAAGTATTCTTTGCAATCATGAAGTGTAAAATTTTATAGAAGTTAATAAATACTGGAATTGTTTAAATTGTTTTAAAGGCTCGTGCTTTACCTTTTAACCCGCTATAAGTAATCGCAACAGTGCAGAGTTTACATGTTAAGCCATAATTTCCGTTCATAATTTTTTTCTTAAATCCACTTAGAAATAGCTTAAGCTACTGCAGCTGACATAAGCTTTTAACTTAATACGTATGTATGTATGTACCTGTTGTACGTATGCAAATAAAAAAAATATACTGAAAAGTCTACCTTTAATTTGACAACAATTCACTCAAGATTAATTTCAAACTCATGCAAAAAGTAGACAAATTATAATCATTTAATAGTAACAAAAATGGAAGAAGGAATCCTAGTCGTAAAAGCTCAAAAATTTATGGACTACTAAAAGGACAGCACATGAAATAGCGAAAGACTTAAGAACTGAACTTTTTTGAGACACAAGTTAAAATTAAAGTTTGTTTAAAAATTTCAAAAGATTTTGTTATTCGTGCTTAATTCCCAGTTTTTATTATTGATAAAAACACTTGAAATTTATTGTTGATGGGATAAGCTATTCCTATGCATTTCACTGGTTGCTTAGGCCAGATCATCAGGAAACTTCATCCATAAAGGTTTTAGACAAACTAAAGATATTAAACCAAATAAAACTGTTAAACGTATAAGAATTATAGCAACAGTTCTACTTGTAACAATATCAAAGTTTAAACAAAACACATCAACAATAAACAACAGTGGGTTCATCTCATCTTACATTTCCCCACTACAATTAGTTGAAATTCTCTCAACATTAATTGTAGTTGTAAGTAGGTTAAGAAAAACAAAATGAAAAAAACAACAACTTACAAAAGATGTTGTCAATTAAGTGTTTTTAGGCCGTGCACTTGCCTGTTTATTATCAAAAAGTAATTTCAATTTTTGGGAACACAAAATTTTAATTTCAAAATTTTTGTCAAGAATAAAAACTGGGAATTAAGCACCCCAGTAAAAAAAATTTGGGTTTTTGAAGCACTTCAGAGAAAAAGCGCATAATCGAGCGCTTCAATAAAAGAGCTTTTATAAAGCAGTAAATAATATAGAATAAAATATACAAAAAAGCTGCTATTTTAGTGCTGACAACGAAGAAGGTTGCAAACCGAAAAAAAATAAAAATATGCGAAAATAGCTGAAAAAGACATTTAAACAAAAGTAAAAGCAAAACATTAATGAATATGTTTATATAGTAAGCCCCTAAAAAGCCCTTTAGGAGTGCTTTGTTTGCATGTTAAAAGAAGCGCTTATTGTCAGCAGAAAATAGTCCTCCAAACCGGGAACACCCCATACAAAAATCAGGCATCCCATCAGCAGGTTTGGAGCGATTTGTGTTATGAATTCATACGCAAAACCTGCTCCTTTTGGAGCACATTTTTTACTGGGACGAATAACAAAATCTTTTGAAATTAAAATTTTGTATTCCCAAAAATTTAAATTACTGTTTGTTTAAAAAATTAAAATTTGCCTAAAAAATTTTATATCTTGAATATAAATGATTTATTGTGCAAACAAATTCTATTTGTTTTAACGAAAGAAGGAAATTATATTTTGTATAAATTTATCATAGATTTTTTTCTTGGTAAACATGTGGTGTAAAAATAAGTGCAAGTGTAAAAAATTGCAATTCTTGTAAGAAAACACATTTTGCCAAAAAATCGCTTTTTCGGTAAAAAAAAAAAAAACAAGTTAGAGTGCTATATTCGGCTATGCCGAATCTTTGATACCCTCCACCGACAGTTCGAATGTTTAAGGAGTAATATCTGTATGATGTTATCATTATCTTAAACTGTGACGATTTGTTATTAATTATGGGTTTAGGTGTACTAAACTTTTTTCCGGGAGTAGGGTTTCTATGGGGCCTAGGGTAAGTTATGTACCGATCTTTACGAAATTTCACAGTATCATTAATAGTCCTATAAAACTGTGACGAGCCAAAATTTGTTATGATTGCATTATTTTTTATGGTTTTAGGCGACTAAACTTTTTTCCGGTAGAAGGGTTTATATGGGGTCTAGGGTAAATTATGGACCGATCATCACGAAATTTCACAGCGTCATTTCTGGTTCTTTAAAACTGTGACGTACCAATTTCTGTTATGATAGCATTATTAATTATGGTTTTAGGTGTACTTAACTGTTTTCCGGGAGTAGGGTTTCTATGGGGCCTAGGGTAAGTTATGTACCGATCTTCACGAAATTTCACAGTATCATTTATAGTCCCATAAAACTGTGACGAGCCAAAATTTGTTATGATTGCATTATTTTTTACGGTTTTAGGCGTACTAAACTGTTTTCCGGTAGTAGGGTTTATATGGGGCCTAAGGTAAATTATAGACCGATCGTCACGAAATTTCACAGTATAATTTATAGTCCTATAAAACTGTGACGTACCAAATTTTGTTACGCTAGTGTTATTTTTTACGGTTTTAGGCGTCCTAAGCTGTTTTCAGGGAGTAGTGTTTATATGGGGCTTAGGGTAAATTATGGACGGATATTCACGAAATTTAACAGCGTGATTTCCAGTCAAATAAAACAAATTTTTGCAAAATCTTATCTCATTCTATGCCTTGTTCCAGCATTTATGTTATTTTTTGTATCGAACTTATCAATTTTTTTAGGTGGTGGTTCCACATTTTGATTCATAGCTCTGGTCCTACTACACCGATTTTGCTGGATTTCAATCTCAATTTGCTTAGGATAACTACAAGCAATTTGGCACCAAGTTTGTTCATTTCTTTTGAGTTGTTCAAAAGTGAGCGTGTTTTCAACAGACGGACAGACAGACGGATATGGCTAAATCGACTTAGATTTACTCAAGGACCCAGAATATACATATATACTTAATGGGGTCTGAGGTGAATAATAAAAAAGTTTCACACGGAATGACAAACTTAATATACCCCCTTCACAGCTTATTGTGGTGGAGGGTATAAAAATATATCTTAATGTAAAAAATTGCATTTGTTACATACATAATACATGATATTTTTGCGGAATACCGTGAGACCAGGGATGTTAGATGTGACGATTTTACGTCATTTTGACGATTTTTTTCGATGAATTTACAAAAATGACGATTGAAGATTTTTAATGTAGAGTCACTTAGGTTTTGACGATTTAATCCCGTCAAAAAATTTATTTTAAACTTTAATCTGGCATCAATTTTATAACACTTCAATCTGGCAAGTAAAGTTTTTTCTTAGTTTATATATATGTGTGTAGAGGCGAATATATACCCTACAAGAAATTAATGAGCGAGTAGTCACATTTTTCATTTTGGTGTTAAGAAAATGATAGAAAGAAATGACCGAAATAAAAGTCACATTCGGTAATTTCTTTCTATCATTTTCTTAACACCAAAATGAAAAATGTGACTACTCGCTCATTCATTTTTTTGAAGGGTATTTATATTAGCGGACCCGACGAACTTCGCCTCGTCCCAATTTTAAGCCTTCAGGCAAACTTCAGAGTAATAATACAACTCAAATATTTAAATTTTCAATGTGATTTATTTGAATGGAATCAGTAAAGAGCGATTTGATGAACAATGTTTTTCGATTCATTTTCCGGCGCAAAAACAAATAACGAAGACGGTTTTCCAACACGCGAACATGCAACGTACAGCTGACCGTGCGGAAAACAGGGAAATTCGAGATTAATCCCACAGACTTCTAGTGATTGGCTTTGCGATTTATTGATTGTCATTGCAAATGCCAATCGAACGGGGAACTAAATCCGCTTGAATTGGAATGGAAGGTCAGTTGTAATAATGGGAATTCGTGGGATAAGGACGTCCTCTCCTTTGAATTTCCCCTTGATTATTGTCTCCTGAATCACATTGTTCATTAGCTTTTTGACGGACAACCGCGTACCGTTGCACATTTTCGGAGGATTGAGATTCCGCAACATGATTATGATTGATACCACCTTCAGTACATCAAGCGAGTTCAAAAATTCCGACGGGTAGCTGGTCGGTTCATTTCCGTCGGTCACGCAGTCAACAGATTTGTACGTATGCAGTTGTCCTGCGATTTGACTTTGAATAATTAAGTTTTAGCTATCGACGTCCTTATTCTTCGCTGCTAGTATTGCCCGTTTACGAATTCAATCGAGATTTTTGTAATTTTGTGCAATGCCAGGGAACACTTTGCTGATGAGTTCCTCCTTGGACGATGTGAATTTACAAAAATTTTTAGGGAACGATATCAATCCATTCGAAACATCAATAGCAATTTGGCCGTTGCCAAGCTCCAGCAGTTGTCCCGAGAATTTAGCAGCCGATGGGTCGTTCTTCAACGCGACTCTCATGTTTGTGGTCAATTGCAACTTATGGACATGCCTCCACAAAGACGACGATTACAGGCACGCGTAAAGTTCATCCTCAGCAGAAGATTTGGGGAGACAGGAAGTGTTCGACAAAAATCTCCGGAGAGCAATATCAAAGCCGCACCAAATTGTCTTTAGTATTAAAAATTCTATATTTTTTGGTTTTGTATAATTTTATACTTAATTATTTTTTATGTTTTAATAGAGTAATTTATCCGTGCTGATAATGATATGACGATTTTTGACGTTTTTTTAGAACTAATGACGATTATGACGATTTTTTTTTTCAAATTTTGACAATAATTCGAAAAAAACATCTAACATCACTGCGTGAGACCTTCATTTTCACAGACCCCGACTTTCGCAACAGGCAATAATTTTATATTACAGTGTTTATAATTGCAACTATTTTCATAAAAAAACCTTCTTGCTATTTTTGCTCAAAAACTTAGTCTTATCAAAGATGTCATATTAAGCCTTAAAGTCCTATTTCAACATCATTTCTCAACCTTCAAGGCTTTCCTCGTTGGTCTTATGTTTTCTATAAAACTTTGTGAGATAGAAATCTAATGAGTTTTTTACATTACAGTTTTTAGTCAGACTATCACATTTTTTTATTTATTTTTAAAATTAATCTTTATTAAATTATTTGATTATATTCATATTTACATTTTTTAAATTTTATCTATAGATATTACAGCGAATTATATTTTTAATCACAGATATTGAGTATGTAATAATCACACTATCACAACAGAACACTAGGGCGATAACTTTTTCACAGTTTTTTGCGAATATCAAAAACGGCATATTATAGTCGTGTAGAACATTAAAAATTATTGATAAAAAATATTATAATTTTGTCGGATTGTTAAAAAAATGCACGCAGCGATCGGGTTGAAGGTTGAAAACAACCATTTTTGTCTCACGGAAATTTTAAAAAATATACACTTTATATTTGAGTAGGTGAGTGGCAAAACTCGTTCGTTTCAAAAATTTAAAAATTGAGATAATAATCGATTTTGGCAGATCTTTTAGCACTTTATGAGAATAAAACTATAGATTGTATGGAATCATGTCATTTTCTATGTTTTTGTGTCACATAAAATTGCAGTTGGTAACAAAACTGGTTCGTCCCACTCAACAGACATTTTCAAAACTATCTCTTTGCATTTTTTGTAACAAAACTCGCTGGTTCATTTTTTTAAACTTTCTGTTGGAAGTGCGCCAATATATATTTGCTTAAATAGAGTTGAATTAGGGAATTCAAAAATGCAAATTTGTAAACAAGTTCCCTTTGACATACTTGTTTTTTATAAATCGTATATTGAATTAAATTTTTGTAGGGATGTTCTTATATACGACTGGAAATCTGCTGTAGCTCCTGTGGTGAAAGCACTAACTGTGCTACATTTTAAATGCCAACCTTCAAAGCGAATGCTAATAGATTAAACATGGAAAAGGAACTCGGAAAAAAAGCAATTTTATATCCATTCTTGGAGAAACTTTACAGCAGACCGCAAAAATTTTAAATTTAAAAATTTGCTTTTGTCCGAATATTTTGTAGGACTGTAGTATTTTTTTTTTTTAAGTCGATGGTTTCCTCAATAAAAATGCGTTATAAAAAATTGTACAAGTTGGACTTGGTGTTGTTTTTAACTTTCCCATTTCGAAAACTACATTAGATAGGACTTATGAGAATTTACACATCGATAGAGGAAAACATTCCGATTCCAACTGTATAAAAAACGTATTTTGAAAAAATGTGAGTTGTGGCAGTTTATCTTCCACCAACAGAACTGTTTTTAGATTTTTAATAAATTTATTAAACTTTCAAAATGTACTAAAGTTCAATGATTAATTTCCCTGGTGGGATATAAAGTGCGTTGCAAAACTAGTTCGATCCCATATGGTTTGTTGCAAAACTAGTTTATTTCGGAAATTCGTAGCAAAACTCGTTCGTTACAAAATAAAATCCATTATTATTTTATATATTTAAGTTGGTTTCAATTTTTATACTGTTGAGTTATTAATCAAGAATGGGCATAACACTTCAAAATCAACAAGTTAGAGTGCTATATTCGGCTGTGCCGAATCTTTGATACCCTCCACCGATAGTTCGAATGTTTAAGGAGTAATATCTGTATGATGTTATTATTATCTTAAACTGTGACGATTTGTTATTAATTATGGTTTTAGGTGTACCAAACGGTTTTCCGGGAGTAGGGTTTCTATGGGGCCTAGGGTAAATTATGTACCGATCTTCACGAAATTCTACAGTATCATTTATAGTCCTATAAAACTGTGACGAGCCAAAATTTGTTATGATTGCATTATTTTTTACGGTTTTAGGCGTACTAAACTGTTTTCCGGTAGTAGGGTTTATATGGGGCCTAAGGTAAATTATGGACCGATCGTCACGAAATTTTAGAGTGTTATTTCTAGTCCTAGTTTCTAGTTTCGAGCCAGCTCTTGACGAGTACGGACGTGTATCAGTGAGTAAGAAAAATAAAAAAATTCGAAGTGAAAAAAAAAAAATATTTGTAATAGCTGAAAAAAAGAACAGTAACTAAGGTGCCCGAAGAGATTTGTGAATGAGCCTCACAAATACTCCCAATAAGGAGAGTAGGCCCAGCACAAATAGCAGAAATTCGTATATTGTGGTAAGCTCCCCGAGCGTGAGCAATGAAAACATTCGATACCCAGAATTAAATAAAAATTATTTAAGTGCAAAAATTGCCAGCGCAACTGGTTTTCCATACAGCAATTTAAGTGCAAGTGTGCCCAACCTGAGCAAGTGTGTTGATCCGACCGTAAATGTGGTTCAAAGTGTGAAGTTGTCTGACCAGAGGAATAATAACGAAAAACCTGGAACATCACGATTTGCATTAATAAATACAGGAGCTGTGCCAAGAAGTACTAAAGTGCAAACAGGCATGGACAGATATATTACAATAACTAAGAGAAAGGCTAGCCCTAGGTCCACCCAACAGGAACGCATGGCCAAACAATACAAAGGCTCTAACGTAGTCTCTTTGCCAACAAATGGTAACAGATTCTCTGTACTATCCATACCTGACGATGAAGAAGCAGAATCAGCACATGGAACAGCCACTAAAGAAGTTAAACCGCCCCCTATCTATCTGCGGGAGCAAACATCAAATAGCATAGTCAACATGTTGATTCAACTGGTAGGTAAGAATAATTTCTACGTCGTTTCTATACGACGCGGGCAAATTCAAGAAACCAAAATTCAAGCCAGTACAGAAACGAACTTTCGTATTATATCAAGACACCTGGACGCAGAAAATAAAAGTTACTATACATATCAATAAAAAATTGCTAAGGGATTGATTATTGTCATAAAAGGCGTAGATAGTTCTGTTCCTACAGAGGAAATAAAATCTGCCATAGAGCTAGAGGGGTATGAGGTAAAATCTGTTCATAACATTTTGAACAGGAATAAAGTTCCTCAACCAATGCACCGCGTTGAAATATAGTTTGATTCATCGGTTCTCAAAACCAAAAATTCAGTTCATCCCATATACAACTTGCGCTACCTACTCAACAGAAGAATAACTGTTGAGGAGCCATTAAAACGAAAGGTTTCCTCCCAATGCACAAACTGTCAGGAATATGGGCATACAAAATCATATTGTAAATTGCCTCACGTATGTGTGGTTTGTGGCGACGCTCATAAAACCGCCGAATGTAATCGTTCTAAAGCTGACCCGAATGTAAAGAAATGCAGCAACTGTGGCGAAAATCACACGGCAAACTATAGGGGTTGTAGAGTCTTCTTGCATTTAAAAAAACCTGCTTTAGTTCAAAAATATACTCACTCCCAATATGGTCCGTCACATGCGCCCAGCCAAGCCGCTGGCTCTATTGCTAGTACTTCACAAACAAACAATCAAAACCAATCATATGCCCAAGTCTTAAAAGGAAACCCTAATGCGAAAAATCCCCCGAGTACTTCTAACGCAAAGCAACCTCCAAACGCTAATGTTCCTAGGGAAGGTCTACAAATGCCTTCTGGAAATATGCCTACCTCAATTGAAAATTTAATTCAAACTATGAATAACTTCATGGCCACTATGCATAACATGTTTCAGGAAATGATGCGAAACCAGAACATGCTCCTGCAAGTTCTACTCAACAAAAAATGAACCAGTTAAAAATATGTTTTTGTAATGCAAACGGGTTATCCCAACATAAACACGAAGTTGCAAACTTTCTTCATAGGCATGAAATCGACGTACTTCTTGTCTCTGAAACACACTTTACTCATAAAAACTGCTTTAGGGTAAATGGATACCTTACGTATGACACAAAACATCCCAGCGGACGAGCTTGTGGTGGCACAGCCATAATTGAGCACAAACACATCAGACACTTACCATTGCCAGACTACGAAGAAGATTGTATCCAGGCCACATCTATAAATCTTACTGATTTCAATCTAACGTTAACATCCGTTTATTGTCCCCCGAGGCACAAAATTGTAAACGATAAATTTCTCAACTTCTTCTCCACATTGGGCCAGAAATTCATTGCTGCTGGCGACTACAACGCTAAACATACATATTGGGGCTCCAGACTTATTAGTCCTAGAGGTAATCAGCTATACAATACCGTAACTGCAAATAATTTTGATGTGGTATCGAGTGGTGAGCCTACCTATTGGCCAACCGACTTCAATAAGCTACCAGACCTTATTGACTTTGCTGTAATCAAAAACATCAAGCGCGATCAGGTACTAGTTAGTTCCTCCTATGATCTTTCGTCTGATCATTCACCTTCAATCCTCATTTTAAAAAGTAACTCTGACGCTGCAGCTGCAAACTTTATTTCCTATCCAAACAGAAACACAAATTGGTTAAAGTATAAAATGTATGTGAGCTCTCACCTATCACAGTGCATTCCCCTAAAAAATTCATCTGACATCCAAATAGCTGTCGACCGATTTACAGAAGTCTTGGATACTGCAGCAAGAAATGCAACCCCAATCAAGCGGACAATTAAACGTGCTCCTTACAATACATCGACGGATATAGAAACCCTTATCAGAGAAAAAAGGAAGTTAAGAAGACAATGGCAACAGTCGTTCCCCAACCACTAAGGCCCAATTACAATTATGCCTGACCACACTTCGCAACAAATTGAGACAGACCCACGAGTCCGCAATAGAAGGCTATCTAAACAGCCTAGACGCCACAAAAACTCCAATTATAGCTTATGGAAGGCTGTACGGCATATGAAATGCCCTATAACCCAAGAATCTCCATTAAGACTGGAAAACCGCACTTGGGCCAAAAACACACATGTAAAATTAAACGCTTTCGCGGGCCACCTTGAGAAAGTTTTCACGCCACATGATGCACATACTAGTTCCTGTCGTCCAATCATTCCTGATAAGGTAAACCAGCCATTAAAATTTAACATAACTCAAGTAAAATCTGCAATAGAAAAAGTGAATATTAGAAAATCTCCCGGACCTGACCGCATCACAGGGTCAATGATAAGAAATCTACCATCGTCTGCTTCCAGAATCTTGCTGCTCATTTTTAACGCTATATTAAGAATCGGATACTTCCCATCCTCATGGAAGAGGTCTATAATTGTTATGATTCCCAAGCCAGGAAAAGACGCTAGCCAGGTTGCGTCGTACAGACCGATAAGCTTATTGTCAATCCTATCGAAGCTTTTCGAAAAAATATTCGTTTTAAGTATAACTCCTCATCTAAATGAACACGACATCATCCCGGATCACCAGTTCGGATTCAGAGCGAAACATGGTACAATAGAACAAGTGCATAGAATTGTCACCCTTATTAGATCGGCGTTTGAGAAAAAGCAATACTGCTCAGCACTGTTTATAGACATTTCCCAAGCTTTTGACAAAGTTTGGCATGATGGGCTACTTATCAAAATAACACGAATGCTTCCTCAAAACACTCACAAGCTTCTGGAGAGCTATCTAACAGGTAGAACATTCATAGTAAGGTCGCAAGATAAATACTCCCCCCTCAAGAAAATTACTGCTGGTGTCCCCCAAGGCAGCATATTAGGACCGCTTCTATATATAATATACACAGCGGATATGCCAACAAACCTGAGCACGCATACCTCTACATTTGCAGACGACACAGCATTTATAAGCGTTAACCATGACCCAAAAGTTGCATCGCAAAATCTGCAGTCTCACATCAATGAACTAGAGGCCTGGCTAGAAAAATGGAGAATAAAGGTTAACCCGGCTAAATGTGCTCACTTAACTTTCACGCTCAGAAGACAAACGTGCCCAGCTGTAAAAATAAATTACATCACTGTTCCGGTAGAAAACCATGTTAAGTACTTGGGAATTCATATAGATAGACGCTTGACCTGGTCTCGTCATATTGAAGCGAAAATAACGGCTATGAAACTTAAAGCAGCTCAACTACATTGGCTTCTCGGTGGAAACTCAAACTTGTCTTTAGACAACAAAATTCTTTTATACAAGTCCATCATAAAACCAATATGGACATATGGCATCCAATAATGGGGTACTGCATGCGCATCTAACATCCAAAAGCTTCAAAGAAGACAGTCTAGAATATTACGACAAATTGTCTGCGCCCCATGGTATATACGTAATGATATTATCCACAGAGATCTCAACGTCCCCACTATCCAGGAGGAAATAAAAAAATATTCAATAAGTTACATCGATAAACTAATGGCCCACCTTAACTACCTCGCTCGGGGTCTGCTTCAGTTCGAAGTTCACCAGAGGCTAAAAAGAACCGATACTTTGAGCCTAACTAGAAGACATTTTTAAAATTTGAATACAGCAGTTAGTGGTTACACTGGTAACAACTAATAAACAACAAGTATAATTAAGATTTGAATACATATTGTAAATTTCGATAAGAAAGATTCAATAATAAAAATAAATTAAAAAAAAAAACAAAACAAAAATTTCTAGTCCTAAAAAACTGTGACGTTTCAAATTTTGTTACGCTAGCGTTATTTTTTACGGTTTTAGGCGTACTAAACTGTTTTCCGGGAGTATTGTTTATATGGGGCTTAGGGTAAATTATGGACGGATCTTCACGAAATTTACCATCGTGATTTCCAGTGAAATAAACCAAATGTTTGCAAAATCTTATCTCATTCCGTGCCTTATTCCAGCATTTATGTTACTTTTTGTAACAAAATTATCAATTTTTTTAGGTGGTGGTTCCACATTTTGATTCATAGCTCTGGTCCTACTGAACCGATTTTGCTGAATTTCAATCCCAAACTGCTTAGGATAACTACAAGCAATTTGGCACCCAGTTTGCTCATTTCTTTTGAGTTGTTCGAAAGTGAGCGTGTTTTCAACAGACGGACAGACGGACATGGCTAAATCGACTTAGAATTACTCAAGAACCCAGAATATATATACTTTATGGGGTCTGAGATAAATAATAAAAAAGTTTCACACGGAATGACAAACTTAATATACCCTCCTCACAACTAATTGTGGTGGAGGGTATAAAAAAGTTCACTTAATTTGGCCCATTTAATCCGGCGCTATATGTTTTTTGCATTTTCCCAAAATTCTAAAAAAGATTAACGAACGAGTTTTGTATCTCACCAGCTGATTTGTATAAATTCCTAAACGTATCACTTAAATGCTATTTTGGAATTTATCCACTGCTTTAGATTTAAAAATTTTCCTAAGGTTTGCACTTTATCGTGGTTCAAAATTTTTTGGACGGTTTTAGAAATTAGCTTTTCTGCGTGAGGTTTTTTTCGCAAAACGATGGTTGACAGGTGTTTTCATTACTAAAACATTCGTGGGTACTCCGTGGTACTGTGCCAAAAATTTGGTTGAAGCCCTAATGAACACGCTTTTGTCAAAATGCAAATCTGATCAAATTAAAAGTATTATTCTTCAGAAAAATTTCAAAAAACGATGAAGTCGTATCGAACGCTACTTCGTTAGCGTCTCCTTTTTCATCGTGGATATATTTTTATGCCAAAGTTTATTTTTCTAGGTTTTAACTTTCTTTAATTTAAGCATTTAACCCGCTACTTAAGTAGAACCAAAAAGCTAAAGAAAACTGTAAAATTTCCCGTATTTCGTTTTTTTTGGGTACTATATTTTTCCCCCATTATAGTATCAAAAATTTCAGTATTGTAGTGGTAGTCCATAATTTAGTACGAATATGTCAATGAATGGAGGAAAATGTTTTGTAAAAAAAGTACCAAATTATTAAACGTATTTTTTTGAAAAGTTTTGAATGTGTTTGTTTATGTTAAACAAGTAAAAGTAATATATTCGGCTATGCCGAATCTTACTTACCCTTCGCCATGCCTTGGCAGGCGTCATAACGCTGATGTATTTTGATATCAGTACTATGACAAGTGAAGTCGTTGTGATCAGCCTTAACCTCTCATGGCAAATAGTCATCAAGGACAAACATTGAAATTATGTTATCAATGGAATTACACATTGGCATCACAGAAATGGCGAATCAGAATCAGTTTAGTAAAATATGTCATCAGTGCGATGGCTATGTTACATCGGAGAAAGGCCTTATTAGATAAATTGTCATTCAATTCAGTCACTGGAATTGACTTAAGTCAAAGTCAGAGAATATTATTATTTACTTAGCCGTCACACCTGTTTTTTGCACTTTTGTTGTCTTCGGCCCTTTCTTTACAGAATGGCTTTCGTAATCATACTACTTTAAAAATTTGCACCCATATTAAAAACAAAAATTTAGTTACTGCTTATCCCCTGATTAAGGATTTCTTATTCAAAACACTTTTTGATAAACTACGATACGAATGATCAAAGATTTTCTAACTCTTAATTCACTGCTGTCAATTTAATATTTCTGTCAATTGAATTTTACTAAAACAGAGATGTAAACATTTTTTTTAATCGGGCGTTTTGAAAGTTTTTTGAATAAACTCATGACTAAATGGTGATTAAGCTTAATTAACATTTTAGTTGCTCACTCGATGAGCGGATTACAGTCGGAGTACACAAATTTTCATTTTGGATACGGTTGTTGATGTTTTTAACTACATAGTTTAAACAAACAGAATATGGGAATTGATGTCAGCATAGATGACGCATAAAATGTGACAAAAATTAATGATGATGTTCGTCATTGGGTTGCTGCCACTTTTTGCCTTGATGTATTTTTAAAATCTTTGATGTCACAATTCTGATGTAAGGGCATTGTCAATATGAAGTCGCATTTTTCTATGAGAGGGAATTTATATTGGACCCATTGTAAATTATTTACCAATCTTCACACATTCCGTACAGTGTTTTCTGCTTAGTGCCGGTTCACACACGTCAAGTTTGACCCGTCAAGTCTTAAGCTTTTAGGAGAGAAGGGAAAAGAGGATGCCATATCTTTTCCCCTCTCTCCTAAAAACTCAAGACTTGACGAGTTAAACTTGACGTGTGTGAACCAGCACTTAGGATAACAAGAAGCAATTTGACACAAATATTGTGTTTTTATTTTGAAAGTGAGCGTTTTTCTAACAGATGGACAGACGGACATGGCTAAGTCGACTTAATATAAAAAAGGCGGAACTCGATTTTTTTAAAAATAGCTTTTTTGTTTATTCTGTTAGCTGATTGGTTAAAAATTTTTTAGGGACTGTTGTACAACATTTGTTGCATATTTTTATTAAAAATTACATTATAAAAATTACATTATTTTATCTAAAATTTTACAGATTTTATTAAGCTTTTTTTCTCCATATTTCACATATTAGGCCATCGATAAATACTTTACGGGTCTGAGATGAATAATAACAAAGTTTCAGACGAAACTTAGTTTACCCTCATTCCCACTAGCGGTGGTGGGGACATAATATTTCAACATTTCGATAATCACAACAGGCCAGATTTTTTCCAGTTCGAGCTCACACTGTGTTATAATATGTGTAAAACTTAATTCTTGTCTAACAGAGAAAAACTTTTTATATGCTTTTATGTAAAACAGTGTTTATGAATGTGAAAAATAATATTTTGTGTAAAACAAAACTTTTGTTTCAATAGTGACTTTTTGTGTAAAATGTGACCATTTGCGTAAAAAGTTACTTCGCAAGATGTGACTTTTTGTATTAAAAGGGCCTTCTTGTGTATAACATAATTTATTGTGAAAAATTTCACTTCTTGAATAAAAATAAAGTAACATTTGTTGTAAATTAACAAGATTTTGTTTGTCGTGCTTAATTCCCAATTTTTATTCTTAATAAAAACACTGAAATTTATTGTTGATAAGATAAGCTATTCCTATGTGCATTGCTTATGCCAGATCATCAGGAAACTTCATCCAAAGATTTTAGAAAAAACTAAAGATATTGAACAAATAAAACTTTGAAGCGAATAAGAATTATAAGCCAAAATTTTACTTGTTACGATCCCAAAGCTTAAACAAAAACAACAATAGTAAACAGTAAGCTTATCTTTTCTTACATTCCCCACTGCAATTGCTCAGTGTATATTGTTGTGGTTTTTTTTATTTATTTATTTATTTATTTCCAATTCTATACACAAGACTTAAAGCCTCTTATTTCAGTATAGAACATTGTTTTAGCAGAAATATTAAAAAGTATAATTTGTAAATGAAAAAATTTTAATTTTAAAACAAATGAAAAAATTTTAAAGAGATACAAAAAAATTTTAAAATTAACAAAATGATAATATTAAAAATCAAAATGCTTTCTTTAAAGCCTAGTGCGTTACTTATTATTTGCATATTATGCGGGAGTAGATTCCAAAGACACATTGCATTATGGAATAATTGCCCATCGGTAGTTTTACCTTTTTAATAAGTTCATTACCAAGAAAAATATCAGGTATAAGATCGGTTACAGTAGTTCGCTTTTGGACAACAAGATATTTAGATTTTTTTGGGCTGATACTTAGACCATTAGCAGTAGTCCATTCATATATGTATATGTTTTAACTTAGTATTCAGAGTTAAGACACATTCTTCAATTTCAGATGTATCACAGCTGATGTACATCTGAACATCGTCAGCATAAATTCTGACTTTGCAGTGTTTAAGTTGACTCGGAAGGTCATCAGCATAAAGCGAAAATAGAAGGGGCCCAATAATTGACACCTGCGGTACACCCCTCGTCACAAGTAGAAGTTTTGATTCATAGTTACCACTTTGAACATACTGATGCCTGTTGGTATGATATGTTGATATCAGACGTGTAGCAGCTCTAGAAAACATAAACATGTGTTGTAGTTTGTAACATAGGACGTTATGATCGACTGTATCGAAGGCTTTAGAATGATCTAAAAGTACTAAGACATTTGTTTTCCATTCATCTATACCTTTTCTTATATCTTCCGCAACATCTACAAGTGCAGTTATACAACTGTGTTCTTTCCGAAATCCAGATTGTTTATCATTAAGCAGATTATGATCGTTAACGTAAAGCGATATCTGATTGTGAATTATCCTCTCAAAAATTTTCGACACAAAGGGTAAAATGACAATTGGCCTATATTCTGATTTAGCTTTGGGTATTGGTATTATTTTAGATTTTTTTCAATTTGAGGGAAAATGACTGGTGGTAATTATGATGTTAAATACATGTGTAATAAAGCGCAATATTCTTGGAGAACTAATTTAAAAAATCTTGGGAGAATTTCGTCCACGCCAACTGCATTTAAGTTTTGATTTTGCAAATATTTAATTTTGGCCAAAAATATTTTACTTTTTTTATGTAAATTTGACTTCATGGTCATTATGAATACGGTTTTTGGCATAAAAATTTTATTTGCACAAAAGGAAAAATTTTTTTATAACTATCGCTAGGTCTTAGGTTTAAGGTTCCATTGGCAGCCGTGATCAAGCACACGTGCCCATTAATTAGTTCCCATTGTGTTACCGTCTCCCATGGGTCCTATGTTATCTACCTGCTAGTTTTCCCATGCAGCCACGCGGTCGATTCAATAGAGGAGTGGATACTGTTTACATCAACATCAGAGAGACAAGTTTTGTCCCCAAGGGCTCTTCGACCAAACATTTCAAGTTTTAGATCTCCGTTGACTCTTCCTCCTCCTCGTCGCCGCAACTTCTACACAAGTCATTATGAGGGTCCCCAAGCCTCTGGGTAACTATAGCTAAAAAATGTTAAATTTGTGGAAAAAAAAACAAATTTTTTATAAACGCTTTATTATTTTCGAATCCTTCCCAAAATCCCAAAAATATTTTACTAAACACCACAAAAATTTGGCAGCAAATTGGTATCAAACGTGATTCTTAAATAATGCAGCAGCATTTATTTCTGCATTTAAGTTGTAATCCAATGAAAAGGATTGTTTTTAATATTACGTGACCAATAATTGCCATAATTCCAGTAACACGATTTACATATTTTTTTTCTTTTTAAATAGTAAAGACTTTTAAAAATTTGCCAAAAAAAAAAATACAAAACTTTTTATTACCAGCATTTTTACAGGTGTCTTTGGAGTTATATTTTTCTTTTATTTCTCTACGTACCATTAACAACTTTGTGTCAATGGCAGTTCAATGTGTAACCTTTTTAGTTGTTGTTTTTATTGCTGTGTGATTATGGCAACAATTCTTAAGCATTTAAAACACCAGAAAGCAAACCAAAAACGTAATAATATATATTTTTTGTTTATTTGTTTATAATTGCTGTTGATTTTATTTTTATTTGCGCAAAGTGTTTTTTTTTTGGTTCATTGGCTTTTTTATTTTTTGCTTCAAGCTTTTAAGCCAACTTTAATTCAGGTACCAACAGTTTGTGTCTATATGCATATTTGTTTACGAGTATTTACTTTAATCTTTTTTTTTTACAATGTTTGCGATTTTTTTTTATTTTTTTTTTTTTTTGTTGGTTTGTCATTTATGCAAATCGTGACTTTGTTACGTTTTACGGTAGTACATGCCACCAATATAACAGTCATTCAATCACTCACCCAATCATTCATTCACTCAGTAACTTATTCTGTCACAACTTGTATTTTAGTTCCTTTTGTCTCGTATTTTGGGAGAGTATGTAGTGATTTGTATGTTTACATGTATGTTTGTATTTAAGTGTATTGAATTTTATGTTTATTTTTGCACAATTTTGACCCGTTTTTTTTATTTTTTGTAAATTGATTAATGAGGATTTATTATAAAAAAAAAGTTTAAGACAAGTTGTAATCATTTTGGATGAGAGAAATTGGAAATATCGTATGTATTGTGATTGATAAATTCAATTCTTTTTGCATAATTTGTTGCTCAGTAAAAACTTAAAGGCTTCGGTAATTCAAAATATTGGCTATGAAACTTGAGTCCTTCTTAAGTCACAAACCTTTTGTTTACTTCGCTTAATATTTATTTTTTTTTTTTTTTTTTTTTTTGCAAAACATACGCAGTATTCTTTTTAAATGACTTTAAAATTTTTAATCGGTTCCAGTTATCATATGAACCAAAAGTTTAACACCAGTGCTTTTTTAAGGTTAGTTCAACTCGGTGAAGTTAATTTGAGGATATTTAGTACATTAGCTAGGACAAACACTTTTGAAAGAAGTAGAAAATCATCCATCCGCCATAAGAGTTATCACTCGAAATATGCATGTGAAAAAGGTAGATGTTTTGAAATTTTTAAGATAATTTCTGAATACGATTTTCTAAGTTTTAAAGCTAAGTCATTGAAATTTGTGGTAATCGGTATGTGATAATAACCAGTCCCCATAACCCTTTTACTAAAAAGTATCGTGACATAACGAACAACTTAACAAAGATTTGTATTACAGATCCGCAATCGGTTATTGCTCCAAAGCACCCATTATTGGAATGGGCAAATTGAAAAAATATATCCGTATATCGAATCGATATTTTTTAAGAGTATCGATATTTATTATTTCAAAAATGTTGATATATCGAACGTATTTTGCTGAAACTATTACCAAATCAAAAAATTTAATATTTATATACATATGGGCAAATCCCAGAAACAGTCCACCAACCAAAAAATTTTCAAATGAATTTCTTTTAATGTAATATAAGACTAGATGTATAATTTCATTTTTATATTAAAAAATATGTATTTCAATGATCATTAATGCAATAATTTTTACAAAATCCTACCACACTGCTGATTTCTTAATGTTATACGTGAATGTAGCATTACTTTAGGTGATTTTTGTGCTTAAAATAGCACTTACAGCAGACTTATCAAAATATCAATTTAGTTAAAAACAAAGTTGATATTCATTAGTAAAGAAATAACTTTAAGGAATGCAGTTCATAAAAATATTATTTGTTTTGTTAAAATAAATACAATAAAATAATAAAATACTACTGGAAGAACTGTAGCGTACGTTACAAAGGGTTCATGGCTTTTGTCAAAAAATCACAAGATTTTTTGGCTGCGAATAAGTACGTTTAGGATTCTCTTATAGTCATCTTTCTTTTAGGAATTAGATTTTGTATACCTTATCATGCCAAGTTCGCTAAAAATTAAGAAAACGCACTTCAACCTTTGAAGTTACTTCCACTTTTTGTAGGGTACTTCACAAAACTTTGTGATCAATTATTTCGCACCAAATAATTGCTAGGAAATTATGATATATGCCATTCGAAAGTACATATAAATGTCATTAAAAACTATATATAAATTGAAGCTATCTTTTTTGAAAGACCAACAAATGTTGCGTCGTCACGCAGGATTTGCCCATATGCACACATCTTATTATTATTCCAAATATATATAGGCACATATATTGCTCCAAATCCGCTTTTCAAGTTCGTTTGACTTTACTGTTTTAATTAGAAATCTGCAATGTGAAAATATCGATATTTTGATAATCGAAAATCGAAAATCGCTTAATGAACTCAATTCCTTGCCGTTAGGAAAAAGGTCTTAGGTCAACAATTCTGAGTTTTTAATTATATTTAATTAATTTTTTTTCTCTTTCTTTAAGTATCTATAACTTAAGCCATGCATATAAAAATTTTTTGTACAAATTTGTCATATTTTGCTAAAAATTTTAGGTAATTTCAAAGAAGTTACAAAATTAATAGGCAAAACCACTGATCCACTGTCTGACGCGATGTTGCTAGTTAACAGTCTTCGAACATTATTAGAAAATATAATAAACTAGCATACACCCGCTACTTCGTTAGCGTCTCTTCCTTCGTGGTCATATTTTTATGCCAAACTTTATTTTTCTAGGTTTAAACTTGTTTAAATTCTAGCATTTAATACTATGTTCACTCTTGGGTTCTTAAACGCGTTTAAGCAGCTCGAACGTGATTAAGTTCTAATCACTTCAAAATCGAGATGATTACCCATACGCTGAAGTGATTTGTTAATCACTTCAAATCGACATGATTACAACTAAATCACTTCATAAACCACATAGAATCCACTGAACATACCTAATAATGTAGAATCGCCAACATGTCTTGTGCAACCGGCCAAGATTTCTGCTTAATGTTTTTATTTTTTTCTTTAAATAATTCATAAATTTTCACAATTTCATCATTAAAATTATTAAAATAATCTTCTGATAACTTTATAAAAGTGTTTTTATCCATTTTTAATACTTTAAAGAAATATAAATTTGTTTGATTTTTTTTTTGTGTGTTTGTTGTGTGTTTTTTTTTCTAATCATCTGTCATCTTAATCATCTCAAATGTAATGTGAACGGCTTTGATTAGCTAAATCAACATTTTGCTTAAACGCGTTTAAAAACCCAAGTGTGAACTTAGCATAACCCGCTACTTTAGTAGAACCAAAAAGCTAAAGAAAAATGTAAAATTTCCCGTATTTCCTTTTTTCGGTACTATATTTTTCCCCCATTAAAGCATCAACAATTTCAGTATTGTAGTGGCAGCCCATAATTTGGTACTAATATGTCAAAGAATAGAGGAAAATATTTTGTAAAAAAAGTACCAAAATGTTCGAATTTCGAAAAAGTACCAAATAATTATACGTATTTTTTTGATAAGTTTCATATGTGGTGTTAACTTTGTTTCTATATTAATTGGTTCAAAAGATGGCAAAAAAGTACTAAAATAATAGGGCAGAATTTCCAAAAAGTACCAGACACCTATCCGCTTATTTTTCTAAAGAACAACGATAAGTATTACTTTTATTTTGCATCACTTTTAGTTTTGGAGATTTAAGGTTTCCGAATTTTCCCGTTTTTACCCCCTTAACATTAGAATTTCGAAAACTCCCATCTTAGAGGATCGATTTAGGGAGTGACCAATCGCTAGTCCAAATTTCAAGTTTCTAGGGTCAGCAGTTTGGGCTGGCCGATGATGAATGAGTCAGTCACTTACGCAACTCTTTTATATATATAGATGAATAAACTGAGATGGAGAACAGTTCTGAGTCTAAATACAGTCTACTCCTTAAAGTTATAATTCTTGGTTGATGGCTTAAGGAATTCGGCACAGCCTTCTCTAGCACTCTCCCTCGTGTATTTTGTGTAATGAAATGTCTTATTTATTTAACTCAGTGCAAAAAGTTCTTAAATAGCAGCCCTTAAGTAGATTTATGATCTTCAATTTTAAAAACTTGCTTCCAATAAAAAGAAGCACATCGCACTTGATCATAAAAGGGGTATTAACCCAAGCACTGACCCTCGATTTCGTGGTCGGATTTAAATAAAATTTCACACATTTGATATAATGGGCATTTATATTAACATTGCGTTTTTTTTATTTTTACCTGTCAAAAATTGGCCCCTATACTATGGGTATTTTTCTACCCACATCGCTAACAAAGAGTTCTAAAACACAAGATTTTTTGAAAATTAAAAAACGCATTTATTAGATGCATTGATGTGAGTGTTGTGTGTTTATTTCACTATGTACGTAGAATCGGTCCCAGCGGGAAAAAGTAGGAGTCCTCTGTACTCCTTCTTTTGGATGTACAATGTCTGCTCGCTCCATTCCATACTCATATCTTTTTTAAACACGTTGTCATTGCGGGGTAGGCCTTCGGCTCTCGTTCTTTCTCAGTTACATAATTATTTTGCTTCCAAATTTGGGGTCAATTTTCATTTATTTTTTAGGGCTATATTTAGCCTTAGGTATGCTCTGCTTTAGAAAATAATATTGACTTCAATTGGTCCAATCAGGTTGACTACAAGTTTGATTCAATGATATGGATATTTAAATACCCACTTCGCTGTCAAAGGGTTCAAAACACATTGTTTATTTTTTTATTTTTTTGTTAAGTATAGATTAAGTAGATTTAAATATCACAAATGTGGTTGATTATTGAGATCATTTTATTTTTTTAATAGTTATCCTGCGCTTTGCCATTTCTTGTGCATTTTTGACAACCATTTCACTAGTACGAACACAATTATCAGGAATTGTTAGCAATGCTTCAACAACGCTGACACGAAAATCATATTGACTCATGATTGGAGATCCTTCAGCTTGTTTAAACATTTTTTGATTCAATTTCCATTCATATCTTACTGCTAAAGGATGACCTCATAAAAGGCCTCGGCTCTTTCGTATAAAACATAAGATACATATTCCACATTTCCTTTTTGTTTTTTTGCACAAGAAAAAGCAAAAAAAATATTTTTTTATGATCCCGTTACCATTCTAATGTGAGGCCTTCTAGAAGGCATCCGTACTCCTTCTTTTTTCTGGGACGGATTCCATGTATATACCCAATAAAAAATGGAGCTTCCAACGAAGCAGGTTTGTAAGGGAGAAACATAAAGGTTTCGCTTACCATTGCGCTTACGGAAGACATGAATTTTATATGGCGAGTTCCCACTTTTAAGCAATACATTTTTGATACATAAAGCGCATTATTCAGCGCACATAAACATTGTTGGATGTAACGATCATATTTACACACTGAATGTTTTGATACAGTTATTTTTTAGTATTCTCCCTTACAAACCTGCTTCGTAGTAAGGGAATGCCGTAGTACTTGAAATCTTATTTTTTTTTGTATAAAAGTTGTTGAGAGTTCTTTCACTTTCTTTACTGCATTTCTGTATGTCTTATTGCGTAGCGCATAATTGTGCGCTTATTATTTTATATGTACCATTAGTGCTTCGCAAAATGATAAATTTTTTTATTAGGTAGTGAAATAAACACACAACACTTCCATCAATGCATCTAAAAAATGTGTTTTCTTATTTTTTGTTTAAAAAAAAATCTTGTGATTTAAAACTTTTTAATAGCGAAAAGGGTAAAAAATACCCATAGTCTAGGTGCCAAGGTTTGACTGGTAAAAAAAAACGCAATGTCAATCTAAATGCCTATAATTCTAACTGTCTGAAATTTCATCAATATCAGTCCACGAAATCGGGGGTGAGTCTTCAATGGGTTTAAAGCATATGAGAAATAATAACTTTTAAGCCAACCGTTTCATTACCAAAACGAAGACAAAATAGCTCGATATTTTTATTAATTTTGAGTTAATAACCTCCTTATGATCAAGTGCGACATGTATTAAATTCCCATTGGGTAAGTAATCAATGCAAAAACGAAAAAACTGTTGTTACCAAATAATGTCAACATATTGCCAACAGGAATTAAATCTACAAGTACAATATACAATTTTTGGACAAAACACAAAAAAAAAAACTACCCACAAAAAACATACATATTTGTCATATGAATCAATAAAAAATCGATCAATTTTTCATACCTTTGAATAATTTTCGACAACCTACAGCAAAAGCTTTCTTGTCAACTTTTAAGACCCTTAAATTTTTATTTTTTTATTTTTTACAGGTTGTTTAACACACTCAAGTGTAGGTAAAACAGCCAACGATCGAGTGAACGTGTGAGTAAGTGAGATCAAACAAAAAGCAAACGATATTTGCCGCCAAAGTTGATGTTGCTATTGCATATTACTGCCACAATACATGGCAAAAATATACAACAACAACACATTGTTACATATTGCCACACAGTTATGAATGCTGTTGCATGTTCATGTAAATTTTATACAAAACATTTAACATGTTCTAATTTTTATGTTTCATTTGCTTTATAGTTTTATGTAACTTATAAACCAAAATCAGGGAAAAATATATGAAAACTAAAAATTATGATTTTTGTAAAGGATTTGGTACTTTTTCATTTTGTCCAGGCATAAAGTCTGCGCCTTAGCGCTTTTTATAAAGAAAAAAATGGTTTTTTGCTAACACACAATTTTTTTTTGTGTGTATGTTTAATGCAAACCAATCACGTCAATTTCTTTTTTTTGTCTCACTAACTTAAGCAGGCCTTTAAAAATGTTATCTTTAAACACCAGCAACAATCGGGCTGGGAAGCAGGAGGAAAAATTTTTGCAAAAGAGAAATGTAAAAAGTAAAACGCATATGAATTGGTTGTAAATTCAAATTGCGTTTACACAGTTAAAATGCGATCAATACGCCCGATTTTCTTACTTAATTCTTTTTCGTGTAAACTTTGGTCAGCAATGTGCTGCAGACTAAAATAAAGTGTAATAGTACACCGTTTCCTTGAAAACCTTTCGCATTTACCATTTACTTTTCCAAGTAAAGAAAACAAGTTTTTTTTTGCATTTGGCATAAGTAAAAGTGATTTCTTAGTCTTAACCCCATATGAACTCTATGGAGAATTAAAGACCCTTGGCCCACCGAAACATTACGGATATAATAAAAGCAACTACGAAACTAATGGTGTTTTCTTTTCTACAAAAAATGTGACATTTTATTTAAAAAAAAATGCAATTTGGTGTCTGTTTCTTAAAAATTTTATTTTTTTAAATAAAATGTCACATTTTTTGGTAGAAAAGAAAACACCATAAGTCCGGATTCACACACATCAATTCAGACTCGTCAAAGTCTTTAGTTTCTTGGTTGGATAGGAAAAAAGACTAGAAAGGGGTACCGACATGACCGTATCGGTCAGTGTCCTTTTTTCCTTTTGTTATTGTATTCGTAATACTCGAGATGAGCTTAACTGCCTATTTTACTAAAATTCTCAAAATTTGGTTTTAGTATCAAATGTATTTGTGCGAAAGAAAACGCTCCTTCGACATCGTGAATTTGCCATTAAATTTAAGGTAAAGAATAAGAATATTGACGGCACGTTTGTACATACACGAAGTATTAAAGGAAAATTAAAGAATAAATGACGTGTCTAAAACAGCACTAGCAGGTGGGTCAGGGTAGCACGTATCACTAAGATTTCCTGGTCTCAAAAAGCAACATAGAAATAGTGTAATAATTTCGAAGGTGCTTGCTTTAGTTTAAAAAACGTTTGAAGTGTGTGTTTCTCAAGTTTTTTGTTTCATTTAGTTTTCTTAAAATTTTTTTTTTTTGCGAAAAAATTTTCAGCCATTGGTGGCAGGCGATATTCGTGCATAAATTAATAAATATTTTCGGACCGCACACAATGTTTAACATGTTTTATTAATTCAATTTGTGCTTAAATTAACGTGTAACTGCAAAATATTGAGTTACTTTTATTTTAATTTTTTTTTTTTTTTTTTTGTTTCTTTCTTCCTCTCTAAGTTGTTGGTTGGTTGCTTGTTATTATTGATTTTGCTGTTGTTGCAACATTAATGTAGTTTATAGTAAATGTTTGTTGTATTTGGTTACTCAAATTAATACAACTTGGACGACGAAACAAAAACGACAATAACAGCAACAACATCAACTACAAACAAAAAATCGAATGAACGACGACAACACAACAATATTTGTAAGAACAGCAAAACTAACAACAAACATTAAGGCATGATGCCTTCCTTCTGCATTCAACATGAATGTGTTAAAACAAAATATTATTGGTAGGTATTAAATATATTTATAAGTTTATAATTTTTCGCAGGGTTGGAAATTGATTTGATTTTTGTTTTTTTCTCTAAAAAATATGTATTATGGTATAAACACAACTGGGACGAACGACGAACTTCGCATGGTATGACACGAATTCGTCGGCAAGAGTTCGTTGCGAAAATTCGTCAAATAAGACACAAAAAGTGCGTGAACCTAAAATTTTTTTTAATTTAGAACCCGAATCCACTCGAATTGGATGACTTCAGCATTTTTGGTGTTCTGCATTTCGATTTTGCGATCTCAAATTAGTTTTTGGTTTGTTTCAAATTTTGCAATTTTTCGCGAATTTCATCCGTGTTCGCGATTTGTTCCTGTAAGTTTTCTGATTCTTTACAGCTTTAACGATTTATAATAAATAGTAGACTTTGCTATTATGCCACTGTTAGCAAATTTTTGCGAATTTCCGCTAGTTTAGCAATTTTTACCGAATTTAAGCTATTCCTTATAGTTTTAAGGACATTTAATCAATTTTATGGCTTTTTGAAATATAAATTTTTTTTTGCGAATTTTTGCAATTATTTTTTCACTCATTTAGCGATTTCTAATAAATTTTAGTGTTTGTTTAAAAGTTTGTAATTTTTTCGCGATTTTTAGCCAAGTTTGCAATAGAAGCGAATTGTTCCTGCAATTCTTTACAGATTTCACGATTTTTAATAAATATTGGACTTTGCTTTCATGCTGCGCTGTCCCTTTTCCAATTTGTTCGTCGTTTGTCTGCGTAAGAAATAGAAATAAACCTATCGCATAGTTCGCTACACAGAAAAAAATATCTCAAGAAAATTTTTAACAACACAGTTTGTTGAAAATACAATTTTAAGTCAATAAACTTTTTGTTTGATTCAATGAAAAAATTTATCAAATTTACACTTTGCAAAATAGCATTCAATAAAACATATTTAATAATGAAATAATTAAATATTTCTACATATTCAATAAAAAAAATATTTGAATCAAAGTAAATAAAGTATTTTTATAACTCTTTTCCATTTGTTAAGTCTCATTCTCTTTACAATTTTATTTGCATAATATATTAAGTTTTGCCAATGTCTTTCCTGATGATCTGGCCGAAGCAACCAGAGAAATGTACATAGGAACTAGCTTATCCCCCCATATGAAATTTTAGTGTATTTATTTAAAAAGAATAAAAAAATTGGGAAGTAAGCACATCATCATTAATAAATAAATAAATAAAGATTCAATAAACATTTTGTTTGATTTATTCAACATTTTCAACAATTTATTTTAACAAATCACGTAAACATTTTGTTGAAAAAAATTATTTTGGGAAACAATTTTTTTTATTGACTCAATAAACTTGGTTGCTGACTAAAAATTCAATAACTTTACCAAAAAACTTTTTTATCAATACCGCAAAAATCGTCATCGCAGAATATTTAAAATTTTTTTTTATCAAATATGCGATTTTCGTATTCAAATATGAAAATTATTTTTTCAAATTTTTATGAATTTTAAAAAACAAAATTCATATAAGAAAAATGTTTTACCTTTCTTAAAGTAAATTTTATTGCGGAATTTCGGTTTTTTTTAGTTTTTCAATAAACTAAAGCGTTTTTGAGTTACGCGAACGCTGCGGAAGATCGTTACGAAGCCATATTTTCGATTTTCGGCTTTTCAACTAGTATAACTATAAAGATCTGATAGAAAAGATGTTTTTTTTTATAATATGGGGAACTTTGGGCCCCACCCGGCACGGCTAGGCACCGTCGGATTGACCTGAAAAATTAGATCATGATTTCTTACACCAAACCTCATATTTTAAGCAGCGCAAACAATTAAATTTAAAAAAAAAAATTGCGACCAGTCAAATATACTTACACATACATATCGAGCCTTAATAGCAAAAATTATGTAACCAACAAGATTTTAGATTTTTGTTTTTTGATGAAAATCGATAATATTTGATCATTTGCATCATCTCTAAAAATCTCATATCTCGGGGAAGTACTAATACGAAATAAAAGCAAAAGCAATTTCAAACGAAACCCTAGACTTGAAGCAAAAATATTTTTTAAAAACCTTCTCCTGTAAAATTTTATTTTTGTTGGTTACATCATTTTTGCTATTAGGGCTCGATATATACACATTATATTATTCACAAACCCTGACTTAAAGAACAGAATGAGGCGTTTAAACAGCAAAATTAAACCAAAAACATTGACTTCCTTTCTTTGGCATGACTGGTGTCGTTGTAAAGAAAAATCACGTAAAATCACATTTTAGCACAGTAAATGTATCTCAGTTAAGTAGGCTTTTACTTACAACATTAAAAAATATACATTACACTTAAATTTAAACAAAAAGTTTACAAAGTCAAAGATTTCTTAGTTCTTTCTTTCTTTTTCTTAAAATTCGTACACTGCCATCAATTTAAATGGTCGCGCGCGTTTCTTTATCTTCCAAAAGGTGGGTTTGTCAGGTCGTACGACCTCTCTCACTCAGTTTGTTTTGCCACTAAATTGCGTGATTGTTTAGCGTTTACAAAATGCAACAACACAAAAAAAAAACTGTATAGAGTTGCGTTTTTAAGCGAAAGAACTCGTAAACATGCGTTTTTGATATGAGCATTTAGATAATTTATATTGTAAATAATGAAAATAAACCAAAATGCAACCAAACTCTATTGATATTCTTTTAATGTGAATTAATACTGATGATATATTGATTTTACTTTAAGGCGGAAGATTAAGTATTAATTTTAATAAAAGGCAATTAAGGTATTGTTGCTTGGTAAGGAAATCAATACAAATATTCTTTAAGTAAACAGATCAATATAAAAATATTTAAAATTCCTTAAAAGGCGTTTCGTTAACAAATAATTAATCAAATTTTAAAAAGTTCGTTAAGTATTTAAAGCAAAGTGAAAAATTATTTGAGGCAGTGAGAGAGTAATGAAATGTCATGGCAAAACAATCAATCAATTAAAAAATAATATTTAGGTAAATTAAAACGCTCCTGACTATCCGAGGTTTGGCATAGGCTATACAAATTTGTAAGATGGCAAAATAAATCACTCTAACAAATGGTGCAAGAATCTAGCGGAAGATGGCACCACAGAAAAAAGGCCAGCAAAATGCAATATGCCACTACTTACATGTAGAAGGCAGCACCAAACACATCTTGCAAAAATCAATAAGCCTTGTCAATATCATTATGTAGTTGGCAGCACAATAAAACACCAAATACACCACACTGTGCGATCAGCTATTTAAAAATCTAAGTACTGGTTCCCACTGTTCGAGTTTAAGTCGTCAAGTCTTGAGTTTTAAGGAGAGAAAGAAAAGGAAATGAAGTTTTTCCCTATTAGCACTATTACACGCTGATAAAAAGCAATCTGAGCTGGAAAATTGAGCATGGAACCTCTCATAAAAAAAACAATGTAATTGTCTATATATCTCGAAAAGGATAGTAGAAAAAGTTTCAAGTTTAGTTGAAATTGCTTCGTTATTAACACACGAGATCTGATTAAAAAAATGTTTAGTAAATTTATTTAAATGGGGTGAGGCGAAGCGCACCGGGTTAGAAAAAAATAGTAGTCGGAAAGTATGAGAGCAACCAACCATACACTTGCCTTTTGTCTTGGCATTGGAGCTACCTAATCTCTGCAGCGGGTTTGAAGAAACAAGCGTCTGTTGAAATAGCAACAGCAACCGAGGAGCTCCGCTTACTGCCAAGCTTCCTCTCAAGGTAAAAAATCAGATTCACAGGCTGACTTTTCAAGATTCCCCTTCCGCAAATTGGGGTTGAAGCCACTATCACTAATAGATCCCCGAAGTGGACCTGACTGAAAGTCAGGATTTCTGGTCAGCAGAGATCACAAGGGATCTGTTAATTTTATTGACTGCACCCGATTTCCACGCGTGATGTAACACAAAAAGATAAAATATGGCTGGAATGTGACAGATAGTAATACTGCAAGGATTTTATTCCATAAAAAGTTTTCGGTTAAAGGTATTAAAGACTTGCCACAGCCAAATATAGCATTCTTTCTTGTTTTATTAAACTTTTGCTTCAAAACCACATGTAGATTATTCAGCTCTTGGTGTTCTTTAACCCCATGAAAAACTAACATAATTTTTAAAAACATTGCTCTTGAATTTTACAAAAACAAATCTGTACCTACACATTCATCTAAAATTCAAAATAACAAACATCTCAAGATACTTTTGTACTTGTTACTACAAATGTACCTCACACAGTTAAACATGATCAATTGTATTTCAATATAGAAAACACAATAAAAAATGCTCAAATTTGATTTTAGAACCGAAAAAGACTTGAATCGATACAAAAAGAAAAAAAAACAAAAACACAGAAACCCCAGCAGTCTGTCAGTTACCAACTGGGTTAGTCTTTTTTCGCTCCAAACATTTTCTTCTTCTTTAGTTTCTCAACTTATGAGTTGGCGTACTTTCGGATATATTTAAAAAGTATAGTATCATCGACATAAGAAATACAAAACAACACAATCAAAATTTCACGTTAAAAGTTGATATCGGAGGAAAAAAAGAAATGGCCACCAATTGTGCAAAACTGTATTTTAATTAATTGAAAGAAAACAAAACTGAAAACTACAAGACAACAATAAAACAAAAGCAAATAAAGATAAATTTAAAAGAAATAAAACATCACCACCTGTGTATTTGTGGTATGTAAAGCAGTAATTGAACGTGTGTTTGTATATGTAGATACACAGACAGTCAATTCAATGTTTAATTTTGTGTGGGGGTACACTTCAATATTGGAGGATCTTATCCACAAAGAAACGTTATTCATCACAGGTGGTAAAAGCAACGCCCTTATTTGTGTCATACACTTTATGGCACAAGCCAGACATTAAACTCAAAGTCGCAGAATGGATTTTTCGTTTTTTTTTTTAATTTTTTCCTCATTTTGTGATTTTGGGGTCATCAAAACGAGCATCATTAAAAACGAAAAAGAAATTGAAGAAAAAATAAATTAATTATCTGTCTAAACAGAGTTATTTTAAATGAAATTAATCTTATAGTATGTAAAAGAGACTTTTTTTTGGCAGATCTATCAACGAGTATTGATTCATTATTGTAAGTAAAAAAATAATCGGTTTTTTAATTTAGACGAAATGCTTACTTTAAATATCGCATCAGTTCTGATTTTCGCTTAGATGTAGTGAAGATAATTTTGAGAAAAGATAAGAACTATTTATTTCGAATATAAGTAAACTCGCTTAACCCGGTGCGCTTCGCTAAACTGCTTTAACCACTTCTTTAGTTGAGAGATATTTAATATATGCATCCTATGGAAGGTGTTTTCACCCTGCGCCTTCCCGCTTTATTTTTATTTTCAAAAGTGTAGTATACCATAGGAGTGACTACTACTAAGTTTGAACATTCTTACTATAACATTTCTTAAGATATGCGATATTAAACATTGGCGTCCTATGGTGGGTACCACGTCCCCCGCTGCTATCTTGTTTCAATTTTGGGGCTCAGAAGATCCTACTACCAAAAGTTCAACAAAATGAGTGCAGCGGCTCTAAATTATATTTCTATCTATTAGGGGTACTGCTCCTCCTCTGTCTACCCCGCCCCTTTCTATATTGAAATTTAAAGTTTGCCATAATAGTAGCTTTAACCACGTTTGAAGACTCTCCCTTTAATAGTTCTTCATTTGAGCTATATTTAATATATGCATCCTATGGGAGGTATTTCCCCCCTGCGCCTTCCCGCTTTATTTTTATTTTCAATAGTGTAGTATACCATAAGAGTGACTTCTACAAAGTTTGAACATTCACTTTATAACAGTTCTTAAGATATGCGATATTAAACATTGGCGTCCTATGGTGGGTACCACGTCCTCCGCTGCTATCTTGTTTCAATTTTGGGGCTCAGAAGATCCTACTACCAAAAGTTCAACAAACTGCTTGCAGCGGCTCTTATTAATATTTCTATCTATGAGGGGTACTGCTCCTCCTCTGGCTACCCCGCCCATTTCTATATTGAAATTTAAAGTTTACCATAATAGTAGCTTTAACCACGTTTGAAGACTATCCCTTAAATAGTTCTTCAGTTGAGCGATATTTAATAAATGGATCCTATGGGAGGTATTTCCCCTCTTGAGCCTACCCGCTTTATTTCTATTTTCAAAAGTGTAGTATACCATAAGATTGACTTCTGCAAATTTTGAACATTCTCACCATAACAGTTCTTAAGATATGAGATATTTAACATTGGCGTCCTATGGTGGGTAACACTTCCCCCGCTGCTATTTTATTTCAATTTTGGGGCTCAGAAGATCATACTACCAAAAGTTCAACAAAATGCGTGCAGCGGAGAGGGAACTGCTCCTCCTCTGTCCACCCCGCCCATTACTATATTGAAATTCAAAGTTTGCTATAATAGTAGCTTTAACCAGGTTTGAAGACTCTCCCTTTAATAGTTCTTCAGTTGAGCGATATTTAACATATGCATCATATGAGAGGTATTTCCCCCCTGCGCCTACCCGCTTTATTTTTATTTTCAATATTGTAGTATACCATAAGACTGACTTCTACAAAGTTTGAACATTCTCACTATAACAGTTCTTAAGATATGCGATATTAAACATTGACGTCCTATGGGGGAAACCGCTTCCCCCGCTGCTACTTTATTTTAACTTTGGGGCTCTTAAGATTTTACTACCAAAAGTTCAACAAAATGCGTGAAGCGGCTCTTAAGATATGCGATATTTAATATTGGCATCCAATGGGGGGTACCAATTCCCCTGCCCCTATCGAGAAAATAAGTAGCATATTTTATTTTTAGGGCTCACGTGATGCTTCTGTAAAATTTTCAGAAAATCGGCTCAGTAGTTTAGGAGTCTATAAGCCAACATACAAACAAACAAATAAACAAACAAACATTTTTAATTTTTATAGTATATATAGATGTAATTTATGTGTTAAATTAAATAAAATTTAAAAACAGTCTTGGAGACTTTAAACTTTAAATTAAGGATATATCCTCACACTGTGTAAGCTCTAGTGTTGCCACTACACTGAAAGAATTTTCTTCGCAATACTAACGAATTTTGACATTAATCCCATGAAAAATTGCATTATAAAGGAACCTATGCAGCGCTTCGTTGGATCAATGAAACCTAGTTCATTAAACGGACTTAATGAAACATTACATTAGATCCATGAATATTATTCATTTGATGAATACTTTCAATAAAGTAAAATTTTTTTTTTTTTTTTATTTTTTTTTTATTTATATTTTTTTTCTTTTTTCTTATTTTATTTTACTTTATTTTATTTTTTATTTTTTTTTCTGTCTCTGGTGGGATTCGAACATGTAACCTCGGTGCTGATAGACTAGCTCACTACCAGCTAGTCTACCGGGGCAGTGTAGTTTTTGTATAAAAAAACTATGTTTTTTTCTCAATTAAGACCGTAAATATGAGATTAAATTGTCCATAATAACATTGAAAGTGGGTTGAAAGTTTTTGTTTCATTACTATAATGACATTTTTATTGTCATACTGAAAATTTAAATTTATGAAGGCAATTATTGAAATATGTTGCTTTTATAAAAAAATTTTTTGATTTCATAAATTTAATGGCATACATGTAACATAAGATGTATGAAGTTATTAAATCTTACATTTTTTAAATAACAATTAAACATTTTTTTAAGGAAACTATAATTTTGTATTAATTTATGAATATAGTTATGTTTGTATATTGTTTTTTTAAGTTCCCAATTAAAATTTTTTTGTTTAACTTGGACAAACTTAAGTTTTCATATATCCAATGAAAATTTTTAACGTAATTACGAAATCTAATGAAGCGATTTTAACGAAAATACTTCATCAAACCTATGAAATTCCATTTAGACAATGAAAATTTTCATTTACCCAAGGAAAACTTTTTTATGAAAATGATTCATTAAATATATGAAGCATTTTTCTTTCAGTGTAGGTATACTTGCGCACAGAAGCAAATCGACTTGTTTGGTTTTTCTCAATAATTCAATATTTTTGGTTGAATATTTTCACTTTAATTTTTTTTTAATACAAACCAATGTTTCGTTATAATGTGCTTAATTCCAATGTCGTTCGGGAAAAAAATTTTGTTGACGTAAAATTTTCGTAAATCAAAATTTAACAATCCCCAAATTTACTACGATTTTCGAAATCAACTTGAAAAAATTTGCACAGTTGTTCTTCAATACTTGTTAAATATTTGGCGAAAAATAAGCTTTCATATGGACCTTATCATGTTTTTTTTTTGGTAAATATAAATACTTTAGGACTCTTCTTAAACAATTAAAAGGAAGTTTTAAACAAATAAAATATTTCATTATTATAAGTGTTGGTCCACCTTTTTTTCAATTACTTTAAATAGTTAATAAAGATTGCTATATGCAGGCTTATTTCTTATTATACCTACAACACAAAAATGGAGAGTGTATTATGCGTCTGTGTAACACATAAAAATATTGATTCTAGACCCGCATTATGGTAAACCGATTGAGTCAGAATCGCTTTCTGGGTCGATCTTATGATATCAGTCCGTCCATGCGGCTGGCTGGTTGTCTGGCCATGTAACCTTGCATGCAAAGTACAGTTCGCAATTTTGAAGACAATTCACGAATTCGAATAAGGACGAAGACTATTGAAAATTGTGAGAATCAGACCATTATTTTACTTGGTCCCTGATACAAACTTTTTTCTAGAATAGTCTTTGTGAATTTGTGTCATAGGGTATTTATTCGATTAACCGTTAATCGGTTAGCTACTACCCGATTAACTGATCGTTTAATTTAAATTTGGCAATTTGCGATTAACGATTAAACCGGTTAAGTTCAGTCGATCACCCGACGTTACAAAATTTTTTACTTTTTTAAATTATTTGTTTCGTCTTACATACTTAAGGTATGTATGTGTTTAGAAAATGTTTTTCCTTACAATATACAGGATAGGCCATAAGTCGCTGAACATCTGTAAATAATTCTAACAATTTTTTTTATTATTAAAATCTTAAGCGGGTTTTAAAGTCTTGCGGCAAAATTTCATGTACCATTCATATCTTGCAAGAAAACAATATTGATTTTTTTTTCATTCTCTGCAGTAGAGTTCTTTCATTTAATTACGAGTGGCACGTTAGCGAATCGACGTTTCAGGGTTCTTATTAACGCTCTCCCGAACTCGTTAGATATTATTTAAGCTTCGTGCTTCAAGCGGTTTTCTTCTCAGAGATAGGATACTAACAGCTCCGCATGGCTGAAAACAAGCGACTAGATTGAGTACTAGATTTCCTAATGGTGCATTTCTGGTGTTAGAAAAAATTTTTGAAATTTTCTTTGGGTTTGAATTATTGAATTTTGATTACCGAAATAAATTTTTAACAATTTTTACACATTCCTCAATCGTATACATGGCTACTTAATCTCTCAAACGTTGTAAAAAAAAACTACAAAATAAAAAAAAAATGTATTAAAAGTACAACGTCCAGTGACTTATAGCCCACCCTGTATTTCGTTCTAGCAATACATTC
The DNA here is from genome assembly GCA_930367215.1 of Pollenia angustigena. NCBI lineage: Eukaryota > Metazoa > Arthropoda > Insecta > Diptera > Polleniidae > Pollenia > Pollenia angustigena. The sequence continues at coordinate 175,947,032 of OV884057.1, read as the reverse complement.
TAAAAATACAGTACAAAAACAGAAACTAAGGAATTCGGAAATAAACTTTTATGCAAAATAGTCGATGCTGAGCTTTTCCAGGATGAGTCAGATATATGATGACCTGATAACAGAAGGATCTCTCGATAGTTACACAAACAATCTTTTAACAGAATTACGCGAAGCAATTATAAGTGTTAAAAATTAAACAGGACTCTAATGGCATAATGGAAGATTTTATATGGGCATTTCCAGGGGTCACGAACGTACGTTCGTACACGCAGAGAAAACATATGATTGGGCATGGTTACGGCAACAACACTATGTTTATTGTAACAATATATTGTTGTCGTACACAAATAATTGTTATTTTTATTTAATATCAACAATATTATATTAACTGTAAACATATCAATGTTTATCGCAATTATAAATTTCAGAATTGTTGACCGAAAAATAATTATTTTTCTAACAACCATATCATGATTTTTAATAGCCATAACATGATAACTTTCTATACATTTATCATATTATGTTTAAGATGCAATCAAACTATTTTTACTCTAATAATATTATGCTAGCGCCATTTGTAAAATTATTTTGTGTCAGTTGTGTCGTTTGTTTAATATGTGAGCGGTTAAACAAGATAAATTACCATAAAAAATAATAAATTTAAAGCAATAAAAATAATTGATAGTGCAAAATATCGTTGTAAAATCCAACAACAAATATTGAACCCCGCTATTTTATTTATGTACATCAAGAAAAATTGTAAAAAGTCACAAAATAAAAAATCGATACATAAAAATTTGAATTTATTTTGTATTGTTATGACAGTTATTAAAGGAGCTGTTTCATAATATGATTTCTTCTAAATTTATTAGGATTAACATTATGATAATATGATTAATTTCTAAGCTTATTATGATTAACATGATAATAATATGATTGCTTTTTAACTTATTATGATTTATATGGCAATAATATGATTCCTTCTTCACTTATTATGATTAACAGAATAATAATATGATTGAGGGAAAAATATTATGATGTAATATTACGAATATATTTAGCCATTATATGATTCAATAATAATCTTAATATGGTGACTACAATCATGAATCTTATCATAATATATTGCTCTTAGAATATGTTTACCATAACCATGTTTTTTCTTTGCGTGTACGCTTTCGATGTACAAATAATATAGAAAACAAAACTTTTCCTAGCAATTTTTGCGATTCGATAGCATTTAGGTAGTTCTATGGTTAGTTTTTAGTTTTTATAATGATATAAATTGACTTTTATTCGACCTTTACAAAATTTATTAATATTATTATTTAATTAAGCTTGAGGTCTCTTTTTTTTTATAAAACAAATAAAATTTATTAAATCCAATATTTCGGCACTCCGTTGTGTGCCTTCTTCAGGGGTTTTTTCTTGAATGTTTGACAAATAATTAAAATTTTTTTAACAAATTTAACAAAAAATCTTAGAACAATTTTCATTTAAATACAAAAAAAAAAAAATGTTTCCCCTGCAAGCATTTTATGAAAAAATTGATAATATTCGAGTCATTTATGACTCCTCTGCGCGATTAAAATAGGCATATATGAGCTCATTTACTGATCATAAATGATTGTTTTCTCGGAAGAAAATGGTACCCTACCCGGGACTCTTCTTGAGGAGTCTTTTATTACCCGCTTTTCTGATCAGTTTCGACTCATTTATGACTTATATTTTTAATGATTTGCGAGTCTTTTTTGAGTCATTTTTTAGCTGTATTTCTAATTATTTGCGAGTCTTTTTCGAGTCATTTTTTAGTCGTATTTCTGATTGTTTTCGAGTCTTTTTCGACTCATTTTTTAGTCGTATTTCTGATCGTCTAAGAGTCTGCGAATGATTTATGAGCTCAACTAGCCTATGACCATAACACATACATATTTCTGCCAAATTTCATATATGTATCTGCCCCTAGATCTATAATTTTTAAGAAGCAATATAAACTAAAAAATAGGAATGTCCGGCCAGATTGGCAAAATACCCCTCTGTGGCGTTAAGTAGAATTGACTCTGTTTTAGTCAACAGAAAGAATTGCGACGACCCAAATGAAAGTTAAAGAAATTTTAGTAAAAAAGTAAATATATATTTATTAAATACGTTTTAAATAAAAACTGCAAATTTAAAAGAAGTCATGAACATAATTTGTATTAATAATTGCTAAAATTTAATGTTTGAATTACTCCACCAAATTTTACCAAATGCCTGTGTACATAAAATTCATTTATTCTTAGAAAATACCGAATTAACGTCAAAGTGATGTAGTCGTCGACTTACTTTTTATTATATGAAAAAAATGTATATAAATAACTGACTTTAAAACAGACCGCGGCAAAACTACTGCACCGTGCTCTTTTCTCTTTTGATCTCACACCTACGTGCACTCTTGAATACTTGAATAAACCCAAAAGTCCCGCTTGAGCTTTCACACTAGGCGGTTTTTTATTTATTTATTTTATATGTAGAAAAAATATTTAGTTTAAAGAAAACAATTATTTTCCATTTGGTAGATTTTTTAATAATATTTAAATAAATTTATATAAGTTTTAAAGTCAAAACAGTCATATTTCAAACACTTGTATGATCCATTTTCGATTGCTGTATGTTTTGTTATTGTATTTTCAATAAATTACTTTCTAAGCATAAGAACGAATCATTTTCGAGTCTTTTTTCAAGCGCGCAAGTGATTAATCAGTTTTTAATCGTCAAAAGTACTCGAGGAAGACTTAGTTAGGTGATTTTGATAAAACAATCTTCCAAATGCTTGAAGGGTCCCAATTCAAATACAAAAAAGGTTTTCCAATTCAAACCTAATCTATTACAGTTTAAATAAATTTTTAACTTCCGTTTCTATTTTTATAAATTAAATGCCTATAATTTTGTGCTAAACTTTCAGTATGTGACTTAAAATTAATTCTCGATATTGTCGGTACATTTATTAATTGCAACATTTCTAACATAAATCTACGATTATAATTATATTCCGTATTTAAAACTGTTATATTTTGTGATGAAATATTTCTATATTTTTGATCTGACTTATGTCCTGCTAACCTAATTTTCAGTTTATTTTTTGTTGTACCAACATACACTTTACCGCATTGTCCATTAACATTTCCCCCACAAGGTATTTTGTATACTACGTTCGACATTTCCAACTTATTCATTTTGTCTTTCATTTTAGTGAAAAATCTACCTATTGTATTGTAAGATTTATGCGCAATTTTATACTTCTCTGTATCATAAATATTAGATTTTTCTAACCTCTCCGAAAATTTGTGTTCATAAGTTAGCGATTTATAAATTTTTGGTTCCGTATTACCGTTGGAGTTATTTATTTTATGGATATTAACTTGTATTAATAAATTAGATATAATTTCCTTTGGAAAACTATTTCCTCTTAATGCTTTAGAAATGTTCGCCTTATTATTCTTATGGAAACAAGAATCACTTATTATCAATACCCTATCTATAAAATTTTTCAACTTTTACTGACAGTAGTGAAATGTAAAAATCTGCGTAATGGAATGGAATATTCAAAAGTGATTAATTTATTTTAAAAGTGTATTACTAAAGGTCTCCATCCAGTATTTACAAAACAAAATATCTCCTTTGGTTTTTGTTTAATTAGCTTATGTACCATGCATTTTCTCATAAATATCTTAAAATTTCCTTAACAAAAAAACTTAATACTCCTTTTACAATTGATTGTAATGCACACAAAGAACAAACATGGTTGTGGTAAATTATATTTAATACTTCTTTAAAATTTGGCTACTTCCCTAGAATTTGGAAAGAATCGTTTCTTATTCCTTTATTCAAATCTGGTAATAAGTCAAATATAATAAATTATCGGGGCATAGCAATATTAAACGCTATTCCAAAACTATTTGAAAAATGTATTACTGATTCTCTTGTTCATCAAGTATCTCCCCTACTTACGCCATGTCAACACGGTTTTGGTAAAGGATCTTCAGCTATGACTAATATTCTACAATTAACTACTTTGGTTAATGAAGGATTAACTCTTGGTCAACAAACAGATGTCATTTATACTGACTTCAGTAAAGCCTTTAATAAAGTTAATCACAAGCTTTTGCTTAAAAAATTGGATAAAATGGATTTCGATAATACTTATTTAAGCTGGTAAAAGTCATATCTGTAATGCAGAACACAGTCCGTTAAATTTAATTCTGCAAATTCAAGAAATATTTTGGTAAAATCCGGTGTTCCGCAGGGAAGTCACCTGGGCCCAATTTTATTTCTACTTTTCATCAACGATTTGCCTGAAGCAATAAATTATTCTAATAAGCTGATGTTCGCAGACGATGTTAAAATATTTTTAAGCCTCAAGCATTTACCAGATAAAAATTATCTCCAAAACGACTTGGATAATTTTTATAATTTGTGTAACATTAACTTAATGGAACGTAACCTCAAAAAATGCAAGCACATGACTTTTTCGAGAAGGCGTGACGCTCTGGGTCACTATTATATCAGTGGTCATAAACTGGAATCAGTAAACGTAATTATGGATCTTGGTGTTTTGTTTGATGGAAAATTAAACTTTGTACAACATATCATGATGGCTGTTAATAAAGCTCGAGGAATCTTGGCTTTCATCAAACGATGGGCAATAGAATTTAACGACCCCTTTATTACCAAAAGATTATTCACGTCACTTGTAAGACCGATTTTAGAGTATGGCTCAATTGTATGGGACCCCTACTATAACGTTCACATTAATCTTATCGAATCTGTTCAGAAACAGTTTTTACTTTTTTGTTTAAGAGATGCTTATACAGGCTATTCTGCGCTTCCATCATATTCATCACGACTTGCTTTGATTCGACTGCCAACATTAAAAAGCCGAAGAATTATGCTTAACGTTTCATTTCTTGTAAATCTTTTTAACGGAAATGTTTTATCAGATTTTCTTTTAAGTAAAATATCATTGAATGTTCCTCAACGCACATTAAGATTTAATCAACCACTATATGTTAAAAATATTAGAACAAACTACGAGATGGCAGACCCGTTTAGGAAATTATGTTGTTGTTTTAATAAAATGTTTAATTTTGTAGATTTTTCTTTAAATGTTGATGTTATTAAACGTAATATTATTTTAAGTTTAAACATGTAACTGCAGTTATATTGAGAAAAATTGTTTAATTTAATATTTAGTCTGTAAGGATTGTATCCATAGACTTAATTTATGACTAAATAAACTAGTAATATTACATCATAATATTTTTCCCTTAACCATATTATTATTCTGTTAATTGATATTTATTCTTATTTGACCTTTATTTTATAATTTTTTATATTAAATAATTAAAAGTAATTATTCTGTTAATTATACCTAGTTGAGAAGTAATCAAATTATTTTCATGTTAATCATAATAAGCTAAGAAGTAAACATATTATTATCAGGTTAATCATAATGAATTTAGAGGCAATCATATCATGATACATTTCATAACTGTCATAAAAATATGAAATAAATTGAATTTATTTTCATCGATTTTTTATTTTGTAGCTTTTTACAATTTTTCTTAATGTAAAGCAAAAAGCGGAGTTCAATATTTGACTTGCAAAAGAGCAAATGCGAAATCTGTGGTTTTCATGGGCACCCGCGTATGTCCATTTTTCCGATTTTGGGATGTTGATGCCATATTGGCTAATTTTAAACGCTCTTTACATGTTTCTAAAAATTTTTGAAAAAAGGTGGATCAATAACGATTTTTAACGCAATGACAAAGCTTAAAACCTAGCCCATGGGTTGATCTAGAATGGTTCTTCGGCTCGCCTGAAAAATTTGTTTTAAGACATACGCGGTTGCCCATGAAAACACTACTATAAAATATAATGAAATCTCTGTGTTTTATTGTTGGATTTTACAAAAAAAAACTACGATATTTTGCATTTGCACTATTAAGTCACTAATACTGAATGAGCTCCGATAATATTTTAATTTTTTTAATTTCTTTAAAGTTATTTTTTTATGGGAATTTATCTTTAAATTGTTTAACCGCTCACAGTATAGTTTGATTGCATCTTGTAAAATGTACATAATATGATAAATGTATAGAAAGTTATCATGTTATGGTTATTAAATGTCATGATATGGTTGTGAGTAATATAATATGTTTTGAAAGTTATCATAATTTAGTTCTAGAAAAATTATTATTTTTCGGTTAACAATACTCAAATTTATAATTGCGATAAACATTGATATGTTTACAGTAACTATAATACTGTTGACATTAAATAAAAAGAACAATTATTAATATTATTATTAAGATTTTGAAGAAAGAGTGCAAACGTAACATATTTTTTGCATATGTATATAAAAATGCCTTTAGAAGTAGAATATATAAGAAAATATAAAATGTTCCAGTTTTCACCGCAATTTCCTCAAGTTAAACAGCTGAGATATACTATGAAACCATTATTTTATAGAAACATAGACTTTTTTAAAATAATAAACAAAAAAAGGCGCTGATTATCAACATTTTTTTTTTTCATCCTGGCAGACCATTCTGGGGAAATGCCCATGTGTTAAGAGAAATTCAGGAAAAGGACTGCGCAATAAGATATTCTGTATTATGGGTTGCTTTCGATTTCTCTAACATCTACGATGAGTGAAAGAAATTTTTTCAAGTTAAGTCTTATCAAGTAATAAATAATTTATGCATTTTTATTTATTGAAATTACTTAACTTATAAAAAAAACTTTATCAACCGGTTAACCAATCAATAACAAAATTAACCGATTAGCCAAAACCTCGGTTAATTAATCGGGCGATTAAATTATTAAAACAAATGCCCGAATAATTGAATACTTTTTTCATTTCAATCTCAATCACCTTACCAAATATTATTGGAATCGGTGCATATTTGACCATAGCTCCCATACAAATACCACTTCCAAATAATAGCTACCATCTTATTTTGTACTGGTAGGTCCAGAGTAAGCCATTGGTCTCATATTAAAACCCTCAATAAAATCGCTTTAAAAAGAACAAATCCCATATAGATGTTGATATTTAGATTTTTAGTAATCAAAACAAACAACAAAGAAAATCTTGATATTTTGGATTCATTATTGGCCATGGGTTCCAGGTATACTGTCGAAAACTTGTGTGTAAATACTGCGATATAGGGTGTCCCATGGTCAGGCTTGACCTTCTATACTTTCTCTACATGTTTTGTTTTAAGTAATGAAACAATTTACATTTAAAATACCACTTAAATTTTGTGGACCATTACTTTAAATGTTATTTAAAATTATATAAAATATAAATGTTTTTTAAAAACTTTATTAAACATGCATAAATAAATTTCAGATATTTATATGATTCATATACACACATATGTAAAATATACATATTTACTATATATCATATATGTATGTATATAATAAAAATACAACTATAAATTTTTGGCTGCTTTATAAACTTCAACATAATCTAAAGTCACCAAAAAGACGAAAAAAGTTTATTCCTAAAAACGTGACTCCCACAATTTAACCCTTGAACTTCTATATGAAACAGACAGCAAAATAAGAAAACAATCAATGAATGAATGAGTTAAAAAATAAATACTTTTTTTTGCAACTAAATTTGGTTTTAAATAAAGTCAAAAGACTTACAGATACACTTACGAATATATAAATGAACGTACATAGAAACATATATGCCACGAGAAGATACTCATACTTCAACAGAAAAAATGAAAGAAAGAAATATCAAAACACTTTACATTCAACAACAAAACAAGAAAGAAAATAACTAAATGCTTACTTGCATTAAGAAAAATAATATGAAACAAAAACGAAAGAAGATTTAAAGTCCTCAACGTATTAAAAAGGAAAAGAAATTAATACGAAAGGGACAAATTTGGCTTCTAATATACCCTAAATGGTCACTATATTTGTTATGATCTGTAAATTCTGTTCGCTAGTTTAGAGGCATACAACTGATACGAGAGGCTTTAGATATGATCGAAAAGGCTTAATTAGTCATATATTCAGTAGAAAAGGAAAGTAAAGCAAATAAGTTTAGAAAGCAACGGTATTCTTCTTCATGAAAAATAGTTAGACCCCTTTCACACTCGGCAAGTTACTTGCGCAACTCTTGGTTTTTAGAATTCAGCGGTAAAGTTGGGGTAAGAAAATAAAATTAGTACAGACTGTTGTACTCGGCAAGTAACTTGCGAAACTAACTTGCCGAGTATGAAAGGGGTCTTATTATTGCAGAAGTAAAGTTTATGGTAAATATACACACTAAAAAAAATACTTTTTGTGCAGTACTGTAAGTGTTGGGTTATTTACTTCCTAAGTCTCTCTTAGAAGACACAGAAAGAAATGTCGCTAAATAGTTGGACTGATATTTCTGAATTTGCATGATCACTCCATCATAGATGGTGCTAAGTCACCTGAGAAAACCCATGTTGATTGTTGTCATAACGGGTTTCTAATGTCATTTTTTTCTGTCACAACATGTGGCCACATTTTTGACATTGCCGCTTTGACATAAACTACTCGTTTCAGAGAATCAAAATCTATCTTGATTAATTGAAAAAAAATATGTAGAATGAGAGAAATCTTATCATGTAAAAGAAAAAGGTGTTAAATAAGAGAGAATACGAATACAAAATGTGACAAGCGGTCGGTAAATGTTTTTTTTTTTGTCTAAACCTTTTTAGAAACATATGTATTCTCATTAAACCAGAGGTGTATTTAAACAGTATATATTGAAGGTGGTAATATTTTTATACAATTACAAAAACAACTAGATATAATCAACTCAGGTAATTTTCATGTTGTTTTTGTTATTAACTCAGCTGTTTAATCCGTTAATATGTACTTTGATTTTACTTATACCATCCGTGTAAACATGAAATATACTTACCACAGACTTTTATTTTTTTCTTTAAAACACGGAGAGAATTTCAAATTATTTTGATTTTACAAAGTCGTAGTACATTGTATTACCGTAAACTAGCCTTTAGCTCGAAGCGATATTGTTTTGTATCTTAAAATTTGAAGCATTTCTATTCCATGGCGCAGGAACATACATGGGGGATATGAGTAAGGGTCAATGAGCTTCCTATGCTTGGCAGCACTCCTGGATGTGGAAGGCGTAAGGTACAGTTGCTCTCTTGTCAACTCAAACGTTGACGCATGACTTTTGATACCGCAGGTAACGGATGGGCTTAAAACACTGCAGGATTCCCAGGTAGTGGGGCCTGTCATTTCCACTATTGTGGTGTGGTTATAATAATAACGAAAAATGCAAACTTTTCGGCCCTACTGCAGTCAAAGTAGCCTGCCCATTGTGATCGAAATTTGTTATTATAGGTTCTGAAGTGTTAGCACTAATATTGCAACAAAATTGATTAAAAATCAAAAAAATATTAGAAAGGTTTTGGTTTGTTCATTGTTGTGAATAAGATATTTTATCAAAAACATTTTTGGAAAAATTTTTTTGTTAGAAAGAACTTCCATAAGCTTATTTATTAATTCAATTATATTAAACATTATATTAGTTTTTGTACTCGCGTTCTAAAAACAAGCAGTAAATCTTTTATCTATCTTCTATATATATAAAAATAGGATAGGAAAAATAGGGCCGATTTTGATGAAATTTGCAGGGAATCTTCAGAATATTCAGGCGGGTGACACTGTGAAGTCTGATTTTCGGTCTGCGGGCGGAGGGGCGTGGCAAAACCCAGTTTTCATATTGCACCACCAATGACATCTATAAATTTTGGACGATTTTTTCTTTAAAATGATCGCCATGGTCCAACTTAGATTTATACGAAAAGAAAATTTTGCCCCGCCCACTTTTTCGAATTACCTAAAATCAGAAAACGGCTCCATCGATTTGACAAATTTTTCTTTCAAATGTTCGTATTAGTCCATTTTAAGTTTTCATCGAAAGAAAAATTTACCACGCCTACTTTTACGCCCACTTTTTCTATTAAGCGCATAACTTCAGAACGGCTTGACCGATTTGGACGATTTTTTCTTTAAAATGATCGCCATGGTCCAACTTAGTTTTTTATGGAAAGAAAATTTTGCCCCGCCAACTTTTTTCGATTTACTTAAAATCAAAAACGGCTTCATTGATTTGACTAATTTTTCTTTTAAATGTTCGTATTAATCCAATTTACGTTTTCATCGAAAGATGAAAAGCCTACTTTTACGCCCGCTTTTTCTATTAAGCGCATAACTTGAGAACGGCTTGACCGATTTGGACGATTTTTTCTTTAAAATAATCGCCATGGTCCACCTTAGTTTTTTATGGAAAGAAAATTTTGCCCCGCCCACTTTTTTTTTGATTTACCTAAAAACAGAAAACGTCTCCATCGATTTGACTAATTTTTCTTTCAAATGTTCATATCTTTTTAACGGATTTTAAAAATCGAACGCAAACATTTTTCCTAATTTGGACAGGACAACGTCTGCCGGGTCAGCTAGTATTTTATAAAACAACAGTATTCTTAAAAAAATTTTTTTTTAGCAAATATCATAAGTTTAATCATTCCAATTAAAATTTAACAAACTTTTGTAAAATCAATTAAGATTGGATCTAATTACGTTCTAAAACAATTAAGGTAAATTCTGTTAAAACTATTGGTAATTATGCTAGAACACAACTTTTATACTTTAATAAATTATTTAAGCTTAAGGTCACTTTTTTAAAAAATTAATTAAAATGTTTTTATTCAATATTTCGATTTCCGTTGGAAATCTTCTTCAGGAAATTTTTTTTTTTTCAATTTCCTGAAGAAGATTTCCAACGGAAATCAAAATATTGAATAAAAATTATAAAATTTAATAAATAAGGGCGAAGAAAAAGGATTATAATTTGCTAGAACACAACAGAATGCTTTCACACAGGGAAGTGCCGCAAGATTCGTTAAACTAACTTTAACATTTTTTAACTTAAATAAATTAAAACACCATTTTCTTAAACAAATTTTCATTATACCATCGAATAATGTAGGGTGTTCATGCAGAAAAAAGGTTTTTATAAAACATTAAAAAAAATCCTTAAAAACAATAACAATTATTTATGACTTTGCCGGCACATTCTTATAACATTTAAGTGAACGATGAAGAAAAATCCTAAAGAAATGTCTATAAATCACATAATTTCATGTTAAATGCAGCAACGAAAAAAGAAGATGAGACATAATACTTTATTAATGTGGAAAGATAAAAAAGAAAACACTTTACTCGCCACAAAAAAAAAAACAAAACAGTTACTTTCAGAAAAGGCAACAAATTCAAAAATTCCAACAGTTTTAATTCCCCCACAAGTTCATTTAACGATAAAAGTTAAACAAACACTTGAATTACTTCCCCTTTATCGGAGCTAGAATAATCTCTCAACTGTCACTATTGGGGACAATTGTCTTTAATAAAACTAGGCAAAACATTTTGAAAGAAACCGCTTTATTCCTAAGCAACTTATATTCACAATTTTGGTACCAAAATCAAGCTTTAAAATATGAAATAATTTCAAAGAAAAATCTTTTAAGTCAAAACCTTCAAAGCTAATTGTCGCCACTAATTAATAACAAAAAGTTTCACAATATTTAACTTATTTCATCTATAAAACAAAGAAAAAAAAACAGAAATAAAAAAATTTTTAAGTCAGTCTTAAGCAGGATTAAATTGTTAAAAAGAAAACCTTTTGCCCGCTAAAGTTAATCTCCTCAATAAGTTTGTTAATAAAAAAAGGCCCATTCACCTTAAACACTTGTTGGTCACTTAAATACAAAAACCAAACAAAAATTTCCAACGAAATGACAGATCCCATATCGAAATTAGAGTTTCGTTACGGATTTCAAATGTCAGCATTAGATGAATTTTATATGCCTGTTTAGAAGCATGTGGATTAATTTGCGTTAAAAACAAAGAAATCATTTCTTCATCAATGTTGGGAATATGAGAAAGTTTGTTTTAGTTATAAAAGAGAAGATATTTTGTTTTTAACTTAACAATTTCTTGGAAATATTATTAAAATATGATTAAAAAAGTTTCAAAGCCAAATTTAGAGAATGAACAGTAATATCTTATATAAGTCTTTTGGGTTTGAATTCGCCGTATTAAAAAAAAAAACAGGTAAAATAGTACTATGAAAACATTTTTTTCAAGGCCTGAGTGTTTATGTTCGTTAAATAAATTGGAAAAAAAGCTTTTTCATACCAAAGTTTACTTATAAGTAAAATCTATAGATAATAATGTTCATGTAAGATTTATTAGAGCGATGGTGATTTGCGTGAAAGAAACTTTAATGAGAACTATACTAAAAAAGGGAATACTAGCAGTCAGATAACATAGGACCCATGGCAGACAGTGTGACATGGTAACACATCGGAAACTAATTAATGGACCCACGTGAGCGTTAAAAAACGATTAAGACCATTCAAAATAAATTCTAAAAAATGCTAAAAATTAAAAAAGTCGAGCTATCTCTTTAGTTCATTTTTAGTAAGGCTGATATTTTAGAAAGACATTTATACCACAGATAGAAGTAATATTGGACCTAATTATACAGTTGAAAAAAAAAACAAATATAAACGTAAATGTGACAGTATTTCATGGAAGGATCAATTATGGATTTACTCTAAGAGGTAGAAAACTCAAAGGGTTTTTTCGAAAGCTTACCATTCATGGTACTCACTGAAAATCATGGAGCCGGCAAAACTATTACATATAAAAGTTATTTGTGCCGAATATAATACAGATATAAAAATCTCTATTCGATTTATTCGTCTTAAAGCGATTTTTTGCCATGACATAGTTGTTATTATAAAAGCTATCGTCGCAAAATTTATAATGAAGTATGGCATTTATAGCTATTTTTAGGAATCATATTTGAAAGTGTTAAACAAATAAAATTTTGTAAGATCATTTATGATGAAATAAGATATTTTTGGACCAAAATTAAAAGAAGTTTATATCGGGGCTTTGTAAAATTATGGACTTATTTTCACAATTTGCAATAAGCTTCGTCCTTATGAGAATTTAAATGAATGTATAGTATTAAATGAAATTATAGTTAAAATTGCAATCTGTGCTTTGCGCACAAACTTTACATGGACAGACGCCAGCTAACTGTATGGACGGATGAACATAACCTAAGAAAGTAATACTTAAAATTTGCTCTGGAAGCAATATTTGTTATATAAGTTTTAAGAAAAAAAAACACATACAATTCAGAAAAATGCATGAAATCTTTATTTGAATCGATAGTACTGTCCATATAATTTAATGTTTGAAGATTATTTCATGCAAATGTTGACCGTGACTGCGCTTCAAATGGTCCATCCGTCCAATTTTGGCATACTCTTTCCAACATTTCGGCCGGTATCTCATGAATAAATGCTTCAATGTTGTCTTCCAATGCGTCAATAGAAGCGGGCATGTGTAACAATTACACCCTAACCTCAACTTTTGCTGATGATACAGCTTTTCTAAGCGTACACGAGAACAGTCGTGAAGCTTCTCGATACCGGCAGGATCATATATTAGAACTGTGGTTAAAACAATGGAGAATAAAGGTCAATGAGCTAAAATGCGTACATATTACATTCACCTTGCGTCAGGAAACATGCCTTCCTATTAAAATCAATAATCAAATAGTGCCTCAACAATCGCATGTCAAATATCTCGGTATTCATCTAGATCGGCGTTTAACATGGAACTGCCATATAGAAGCAAAATTAACCCAAATTAAACTAAAAGCAATTCAAATTAACTGGCTTATTGGAAGAAATTCTGTTCTTAGTCTCGACTGCAAACTACTTCTTTACAACGCTATTTTAAAGCCGATATGGTGCTACGGTATTCAACTATGGGGCACTGCCTCGGCCTCAAATATCGAAAAAATTCAAAGGCGTCAAAATAAACCTCTTCGTATAACCACAGCTGCCCCTTGGTATGTTAAAAACTCAAATATCCACAAGGATCTCAATGTGCCACTGGTAAGGACTATTGTTACGAAGAATTAGGTAAAATGTTTAAAAAGGCTAGAGTTGCACCCAAATCCACTAGCTGGAAATATTTTAAATGATAGCGGTCACGGCTGTAGGAAATATCGCCCAAAGAAAAATGGCCCAAAAAAAAAATGAAAAATCGCCCAAATGAAGAATCGCCCAAAAGAACATGAAAAATTACCCAAAAAGTTATATATGAAATTTTGCCCAAAAGAAACGAAAAAGGGCCTAAAATAAAAATGAAAAATGACCCAAAAAGAAAAAACGAATTTTTTCTCAAAAAAAAAAAATTAAAAATTACCCAATTTGCAAAACAGTGTTTATTATTCATATAAATTTAGTAACTTACAAATGTAAGAGAAAAACATGTTTTATTATGGTCACAACCAACAAAACTATTTTTAAAGAAACTTATTTTACATTAATGTGGTTGTCGATGACAATGATTTGGTTAAATTAAACATAATATCGACCCCTTTGCGCGAAATTATCGAATGTTACAAAAACCAAATTTTACAGGAGAGCCATTTTTATACTTTTCTCTGCTATCACTTGCAATATAATATGAAAATATGCATTACATTTTTGGAGCAACGAAGTGGAATTCGCCTACAATATTTTATCAGGCGATGTCTTTTTGAATGTAGAACAGGATTGCATCAAAAACTCAATTTCAAAAAAATTGGCATATACGATAATTTTGCGCAAATGGGTCGATATGGTCAACATTTATTTAAAAATGGTTTTGTTGTTTTTTTCTCTGGCTGCATATATTAAAAAAACCGGCTTCGCTAACTAAAGATTCTCTGCGCAGACGGCTTTTGGGCGGGCGCATGGAATTTTTCCTTTATGGTATAACAAGTACCGGTTTCGCTTAGTAAAGCTTCTAAAATCTGCATTGTTTCCGAACGAAGGCCGACTTCGCAGATAAGCTTTAGTTATAGAAGCCAGTATTTGTTATACCATAGAGGAGAAAATCCTTACGCCTGGCCGAAGGCCGGCTGGGCAGAGAAGCTTTAGTCAGCGAAGCCGGTTTTTGTTATACCATAGAGGAGGAAGTCCTTGACCCGGCCGAAGGCCGGCTGGGCAGTGAAGCTTTAGTCAGCGAAGCCGGTTTTTGTTATACCATAGAGGAGAAAGTCCTTGCCCCGGCCGAAGGCCGTCTGTGCAGAGAAGCTTTAGTTAGCGAAGCCGGTACTTGTTTTTATCAAAGAGGAGAAAATCCTTGCGCACGGCCATAGGCCGGCTATGCTTTCAAGTTTGTAAGCTATGCTTTCGAGTTTGTCCACGGACACTATGACACTGGACGTTATGACATGCCACCTTTTTGCAATATGTCCCGTTATTTTTATATATAACATTTAGGAATTCGTCGTATAGTAATAATGAATGATTTAGACAAATAGTATGCCCGAAAAAATGGGCTATTTTTCATATAATATTTTTGGGTGATTTTTCATTATGCCGAGACGCTTTAGTAAGCGCTGCCGGTATTTGTTACAACATAGGGGAGAAAATCCTTGCGCCCAAAAGTGTTTTCGTTATATGTTTAATATATGCACCCAGAGAAAAAACAACAATACCATTTTTAAAAAAATGTTGACCATATTATGTTTAATTTAACCAAATTATTGTCACCGGCAACCACATTATGGTAAAATAATTTTCTTTAAAAAAAGTTTTTCTCTTACATTTGTAAGTTACTAAATTTATATGAACAATAAACACTGTTTTGCAAAATGGGTAATTTTTAATTTCTTTTTTTGGGAAAAAAATTCGTTTTTTCTTTTTGGGTCATTTTTCATTTTTAATTTGGGCTCTTTTTCGTTTCTTTTGGGCAAAACTTCATATAGAACTTTTTGGGTTATTTTTCATTTTCTTTTGGGCGATTCTTCATTTGGGCGATTTTTCATTATTTTTTTTTTTGGGCCATTTTTCTTTGAGCGATTTTTCCTACAGCCGCGGCCACACTCGCTTAAGAAGAAGACACACTGCAGCACTTACCCATTAAGATGAGCGATTAACACAAATATAAATGAGAACAGAACCCTTGATGAAGAAAATTTTTGGCTGGCACTGGAAGGACATAAAATAAAGAGTTAGGATAAGATTTGATTAATTATTGTTAGTTCATATTTAATATATGAAGATTCAATAAATAAATAATGAAAAAAAATATTATAAATAACTACACGTAGTGTTTTTTTCAAAAATTAATTGATGTTTTGGTAAAACTGACCATAGCCGAAAAATCCGTTTTTGGGGATCGAAACAGATTTTTTGCGATACAAATTAAACAGAACATGGAAGGTTCTCAGTTCTGTCGAAGGTATTAAAAATTATATATTATCCATTTAGTTCTATTAAACATTACCTTGATGTTTCTCATAGGCACTAAAGAACTTATTGGTTCCCAAATTCGTCAAAGGTCACGAAAGTAATTGTAACGACCTATAGCGCAGTGCATGAAGGAAGTTCTTTAGGAAAAGTTTTCACCAAATATGACTAGATGTGCAACAAATAAAAGCAAAATATACTATATGTGTGATACTAAAAAAGTCGTTTAGTTAAACAATGTTGTTAAAAATGTTAACAATGTGTTTTATAAAAATGTTCTCGAAATTTATTTGTGTTTGATTAGTTAAAGCTTTTTTCTTCAAATTTGCATGTACGTGTTTTAGTGACACATCCCAGCCGTTACTAGAATGAGTAAAGAGGCCTAATAGAAGGCCTTATTTAGCAGTCAAAAGCACTCAGAAGCCCTTCTCGCCGCATTCCATACTTATTTATTTTTTACACAGGTTGTCATAGGGCGCAAGGCCTTCCAAACTTCCTTTTACAACAACTTCGATCACTTCCCAAAGAATGGAGAAAGGAAGGTCACTAAAAATAAAAAGTAAATAAAACTGAACACCTTCCTTTCTCCCTTCTCAAAGAAGGAAGTAGCGAATGTTTACTGAATATTTCAGAAGGTCTTTTAAAAATAAGTTTATACCTTCTAGAAGGCATACTTCTGAAGGCAGGATATCATGCGAAGCGAATCTTTTAGAAAGGAGTATAGAGGCCTTCAAAAAGGCCTGCCACTTGCGGTCCTTTCAATATTTACCGCTGTGTGTGATTAGGATTTAAATATATTCATAATCAATTATCTACATACCCTAGAGGAAAGGGAACTAACACTTAACTTGTCACGTGACAGTTCTATAGTGATAGGGACCGGTTCGAGTTCTAACACTTAATATGAAGGGGACTTGTCACTTTAACATGGCGATGTCCTACGAGGGGGTTAATTGGCACCTTTTTAACGTTTTGTAACAGGTCACAGAAACAACCTAAATGGTCACATTCAATTTCAGTTAAAATAATGCCTGTCGCAAATATTGTCCCAAATGAACCATGTTATTAGGGCGGATCCCCTTCATTTAAAGTAATAGGATCAGATAGAATCAATCAGTCATTACCCACCCAAAATCCAGTTACATGACAAGTTGTTTGTCAATTGCCTTCTGGAGTAACTACTCTTTTAGCACATTATCACCAGTTAAGTGATATATTCTGTTTTAACCTATCACAATTCGTTCCTTTTTATTATAAAACTGCTTTCACTTGTCACGGGATAAGTGCCTTAAAACCAATTGACACAAATTTCCCGCAGGGTACATACTTTTTTATAATTTGGTGTTAAGTTAGGCTTTTGCAAACTACGCATCAGTGTTACCACTATCAGATTTTTTCTGAAATTGAAATACGTACCGAATTTTTAATTTAAAAATTAATTTCAAAAATCCTCAATATTAGACTTCAGAGGTCAACATATTTCATAACATAATCAATTCCCAGAAATTTATATATTTAGGAAATTAAATGTTCATGACTGACCAATTTATTTGTAGTTTATAACAAAAAAAAATTTGATTTATAATTGTTATTTGTTACAACTAGGGCGTGAAATTTTATGCAAAAGATTGTAATTATCCGAATGAAAATTTTTATTAAAAGAAGCATCGATGTATAAGGGCATATCTTTGCATATTTTATAGTAAATTCATTTTTTATCTCACAATGTTAAAGAATGCATATAATGTTAGCTTTTGCTTAAAAAAGCATATTTTTTGTTTTCATTTATATGATTTTTGGTGTTATCAAAATAAAATATTTTTAAACATTGGAGACAGCAAATGACTTTATTATAGAATTTCTGTACTATATATTTTTATAAAGACTAATTCGTAACGAAAAAATTTTTGCGATTAAACTTTTTTATTGGAAAAGTATCTTGTTAGAAAATACGAATTTACCGAACATAGTATTTAAGTTGTATACTATATATACTTTGTAACTTTGACGTTTGTAAGTAAAACGTCGCGTTTCTACTTAAACTACGTAAGCGCCATTTTTTCGAAGACAACTTTTTAGGCTTTTATGATAACAATCTCTACCTGATTGCATTCTTATCTAAACGACTTTGTATGAACAAAAAATATTAAACTTTTTCGAAAACCTCGTAAGCGCCATACAAAAAGACATTTGCATTCAAAATAGAATGGCTTTTATATTTTAAGTTGGAAATCTAAAAGTCTCCCCCACCGAAATTTTTTTTTTTTTTTTTTGAGATGAAAAAATTTTTAAAGTTTCAGGCGAATCATAGCATTTTAGTAAGTAACTTCGGTAAAAACGGCACTTTTGGTTGAGTAACTCAAAAACTATACTCCCTATACAGCCCAAATATTCCTCGATAACTCGATATCTAAACATAGCTTGGGTACAAAAACTTTCTTAGGGTTAAACTCCGGCCCATAGGAGGTTAATTTCTTAGACCGACTCCAACTATTTTTACATAACCAACGTATCTTTGAAAGGATTTAAAGCTCTATCTCTGTTCCTAATAGTTGCTCACATACAAACAGTAATATGTATGGACAAAATATGAAATTTCTGGAATCTGAGTTTTTTTTAATATTTCCAAATCGAACATTTTCACGGTGCGATACAAAAAACATAATTTTTTTTGCAGAAAAGGGTCATAATCTTGGGGATTTAAAAGTAAGGGCACCTGATTTAATATTTAAGCTGCAATAATAAAATTAAAAATTAATTATAAACTTAACGTAATTTGCGGCGGCATGAAATAACCCCCCAAAATATAACCCCCCAAAAAAATAATGAAATAACCCCCCAAAAGTTTGTACAGAGAACAACAAAAACGATTTTTGGGCGATTATTTCATTTTGTTTGAGGTGTTATTTCATTTTTTTAATTGGGGTATTATTTCATATGAAATTATCCCCCAAAAAATCATTATGAAATAAAGCCCCAATATATTTTTTGGGGGACTATTTCATTTTTAAATTTATAATGAAAACGTTTTTGGGCGCAAGGATTTATCCACTTTGGTATACAGAAAACCGGCTTCGATAAATAAAGCTGCCTGCATAGCCGGCCTTCGGCCGGGCGCAATGATTTTCTTCTATATGGTATACCAAACCACGGCTTCGCTAACTAAAGCTTCTGTGCGTAGCCGGGTCGATTCGGTATTTTTATACTATAAAGGAGAAAATCGTGGCGCTATGCAGAGAAGCTTTAGTTAGCCGGTGTTTGGTACACCATAGAGGAAAAAGTCATTGCGCCCGGCCGAAGGCCTTCTATGCAGCAAAGCCATACTTGGCGAAGCTTCTGTCTGATATTTCATACCATGATATCTATCGCGTGGTTCTTTAAAGCAAAACTGTAGAATTAATTGTATTACATATATTGGGCTCCTATTTCATTTCAGAAATTGGGGTTTTATTCATATGAAATAAGCCCCCAAAAATTACGGAATTATTTCATTTATGTTTGGGGCGTTATTTCATTTCGTTGGGGGTTAATTTCATTTTCAAAATTGGGGCTTTATTGCATATGAAATAAGGCCCCACGCTTGGGGGGGTTATTTCATAATTTTTTTGGGGCGTTATATTTTGGGGGGTTATTTCATGCCGCCGTAATTTGCACTATGCTGTTTGCGATAAAAAAAAACGTTGGCTACAGTTGCCTGAAAGTAGCAAACTTAAAAAAAAAAAGTTTCTACACCCTTCAGAGAGTCGCAAGTATATCGAGCCCTAACAGCGAAAATAACGTAAGCGACACGATTTTCAATTTTCGTTTTTTTTTTAATAAATGACTTTACTGGCAACACTTGCATCATCTCCTAAAATATCATGGTCACATAATGTACCGTTACGATTTTATAGCAAAAACAATTGTAGTGTAAGCGACAAATTTCATACAAAATTAATATGAAATAAAACAAAAAAGCTCTCTCCTGTAAAATTTGATTTTTGGCGCTTACATTATTTTCGCTGTTAGGGGTCGATATACATTGATTCTAAAAGAAGCATAACGCCTCAAAAAATTTTTGAACATATTCCAGTCGTGTGCCACTGCTCTCACATCGCCCAGATTTTAGCCATTCCGGCTACTTCTACATTGATTTGCATTATCCAAGCATGAGCTGGGCGTCCTCTTTTTCGAGTTCCTTGCGAGTTCCAGTCTCTTGGGTTTCTAGTGATGTATTTCCTTGCTCTTCGTAATAAGTGGCCAATGTACCACCATTTACGTCATTTTAATTCTGTGGCCATGAGCTATTGAATGGATTATTCCCAAAGCCTGTTGTTGGACACCACTCTAGGCCAGAATATTTGCAATATCCTGCGAAGTCATTGATTCACAACCACCTGTATCTTCTCCATGTCCCAAGGGGCAGCGTTCCATGTCTCAAAACCGTAGAGGAATGTGGACTTGATATTTGTGTTGAAAATTATTAACTTTGCGCGCTGAAATAGTGAAGACGAATTCCAAATGGTTCTTAAACGACCGAAAGTTTGTGGCGCTTTTAGCACAGGATTGTCAATGTCTTCACTTGACCCGCCAGTTTAAGAAATTATGCTCCCAAGATAACAAAACTGGCTGGCATCCTCCACTTGATTACATCCTATTCTAAATAACTACTGGGAGACCCCATTAACTCGTATTGCTTTGGTTTTAGCAGTGTTGATCTGAAGTCCAGCCGCTTCTGTTGTTGTGGTTATATTTTGCAGATTTGTTGCAATATCTGCGAGGCTGTGCGCTAATATATCATCTGCGCAAGCATGATCGTTTAAACGACTTTGCAGTCCCCAAGTTATTCCCTTTCCGTTTTGCGGGCTACCTTAAGGCATTGTGTCTAAGGCCTGTTTTCACAACTTACCGATAACTAACAGTAGACTGGCCTTATAAAGAGTGTTCCATTATTAAAACTTTACTTTAACCCAAAGTGAACGATAAAGTAAATTAAGGTACATCCTACCTAGTAGGTTAAAGTAAAGTTTATTACAACGATAAGTTGTGAAAACGGGCCTAAGACTTCTATATTAAATATAAGTGGTCCTGCTAAACGCTTTACCATATATAATTCGACAGCTGGCATTGTGGTAAATGCACCTAAATTGTGAGATAAGTTAAAGCATTGTAGTGCGCTCAAAATCACGTTATGACTTAATATGTCGAAGGCTGTTTCGAAATCGACAAAGCAAATATAGAACGGTGATCGCCATTCAACAGATTGCTCGCCGATAACACTTATATAGTCGATATGAGATAGTGGGTCAGAATCCCGTTTGGCGATTATTTAGGCATAGAACTTGTTGACCATTCAAGACAAGGTAATACCAACCTAACTATTTGGGTTCGTAAGATCTCTCTTCTTCGGTATGTTTATTATTATGACTTTTATCACTTCGTCAGGCAGACTTTCATTTTCCCAAAAGGTGCGGATTTTTTTTTTTTTTTTTTAATTTATTTTTATAATTAAATCTTTCTTATCGAAATTTACAATATGTATTCAAATCTTAATTCTACTTGTTTTTTATTAGTTGTTACCAGTGTAACCAATAACTGCTGTATTCAAATTTTAAAAATGTGTTCTAGTTAGGCTCAAAGTATCGGTTCTTTTTAGCCTCTGGTGACCTTCGAACTGAAGCAGACCCCGAGCGAGGTAGTTAGGGTGGGCCATTAGTTTATCGATGTAACTTATTGAATATTTTTTAATTTCCTCCTGGATAGTGGGGACGTTGAGATCTCTGTGGATAATATCATTACGTATATATCATGGGGCGCAGACAATTTGTCGTAATATTCTAGACTGTCTTCTTTGAAGCTTTTGGATGTTAGATGCGCATGCAGTACCCCATAATTGGATGCCATATGTCCATATTGGTTTTATGATGGACTTGTATAAGAGAATTTTGTTGTCTAAGGACAAGTTTGAGTTTCGACCGAGAAGCCAATGTAGTTGAGCTGCTTTAAGTTTCATAGCCGTTATTTTCGCTTCAATATGGTGAGACCAGGTCAAGCGTCTACCTATATGAATTCCCAAGTACTTAACATGGTTTTCTATCGAAACAGTGATGTTATTAATTTTTACAGCTGGGCACGTTTGTCTTCTGAGCGTGAAAGTTAAGTGAGCACATTTAGCCGGGTTAACCTTTATTCTCCATTTTTCTAGCCAGGCCTCTAGTTCATTGATGTGGGACTGCAGATTTTGCGATGCGACTTTTGGGTCATGGTTAACGCTAATAAATGCTGTGTCGTCTGCAAATGTAGAGGTATGCGTGCTCAGGTTTGTTGGCATATCCGCTGTGTATATTATATATAGAAGCGGTCCTAATATGCTGCCTTGGGGGGCACCAGCAGTAATTTTCTTGAGGGGAGAGTATTTATCTTGCGACCTTACTATGAATGTTCTGCCTGTTAGATAGCTCTCCAGAAGCTTGTGAGTGTTTTGAGGAAGCATTCGTGTTATTTTGATGAGTAGCCCATCATGCCAAACTTTGTCAAATGCTTGGGAAATGTCTATAAACAGGGCTGAGCAGTATTGCTTTTTCTCAAACGCCGATCTTATAAGGGTGACACTTGTTCTATTGTACCATGTTTCGCTCTGAATCCGAACTGGTGATCCGGGATGATGTCGTGTTCATATAGATGAGGAGTTATACTTAAAACGAATATTTTTTCGAAAAGCTTCGATAGGATTGACAATAAGCTTATCGGTATGTACGACGTAACCTGTATAGCATCTTTTCCTGGCTTGGGAATCATAACAATTATAGACCTCTTCCATGAGGATGAGAAGTATCCGACTCTTAATATAGCGTTAAAAATGAGCAGCAAGATTCTGGAAGCAGACGATGGTAGGTTTCTTATCATTGACCCTGTGATGCGGTCAGGTCCGGGAGATTTTCTAATATTCACTTTTTTTAAAAGGTGCGGATGATTGGGAGGATTATTTTGGGGCTTGTATAAGAGTCTGCTTTAAATAACTCAGCGGCGATTCCGTCGCAAACCCATGTTTCGTAAAAAAAATTGTTTTAAAACCCTTATTTAAAAAGTCATTAAGATTTTTTTGCATTTCTTGAAAAATGCGTTGCTGGCTGTTTAAGAAGAAACGCGACGAAATGTTACTTTCATTTTAATCAAATGTATGCCAAAAATTTATGAGCATTTTTTCGAATAATAAATGCATGAAATTTCACGCCCTCCTATAGTTTCCTATAGCAAAGAATTTAAGTTTAATTTATTTGTAAAATCTATTCGTTTAGACAAGAAATAAACAAAAATCTTACGCCGAAAAAATAAAACCAAACTAACATTTGATAAATTAGCCTTAAGAATCGAATGGCTTAATTTTGAACTGAATACACATAATCGTGATTTTACTAAATACACGCACAACCTAAAAACAAACCAACCAACATGTGGAAATAAATTTCAGTAAAAATTTTCATATTAAAACTGCTTGTGAATTCAGTAGCGCTTTTAAAAATCGTGTCTTTGAAAAAAACTTAACGCATTATTTTTTTAGAAAAAAAACAACATTTATTAAAAATAAAAACTAAAATTAAATATATCTTAGTTCAAAACAAGATTTTGTTGTTAATTTAACAAAATGTTTGAATATTACAAACAAATATAATTAAATATTGCTGTGTGGTCCAAAGTTTTCAAATCTAAATGAATTTGTTGAAATTGAAAAAAAAAATCTACAGCCAAAGAGAAAAGGAAAAAAATCACACACAAAAAGAATATATTTTTTTTTTTTAATAAAAATGGTTCACGTTTACAGGTCGATAGTTTATCTTGGCAAATGTCATTTTAAATTGTCGAAAAAAATAACGCTCACTCTCTAACTGCAGACACACAAATTTGTTACCAACAAAAATTTAAAATTTGTTTCTTCAGCTAAAATGCGTGAAAAATTTGTTAACAACTTTAGCTACTTGTGTTAGGCTCATGTAAGCAAAAAAAAAAAAAAAAAAAAACAAAACAACAATAACACAAAATATAGTATTTAAAAAAGGAAGGAAAAAACAACAACAAAATATATTTTTAAGATTTATGTAGAAAACCAAAGAAATATGTTGGTCACCATTTATTTAGAGGAGTTACCCATAAGCAAACAAACGGACATGGGGCATTTTACTATTGTCTCTAAGTGTGTGTGTGCATTTATGGCAGTTGCAAACAAATTCAACATTTAAATTGAAATACAAATATATGTATATGGGAGAAAAAACGAAATAAACGATTTATAGAGAGGAAAAATATTTTAAATAAAAAATAATAAATAAACAATTTAACAAACAATTGCACTTGTAACACTTTGTGTGTCATTTTATGACGGGAAAATTTATTGTTTTAACTGCATTTTATAACAATGAATCATAAGAGGAAAAATGGTAATAGGAGCAGAGCAAACTTATTCAAATTGAGGTTTTTATGTTTATTTAGATTTTTTCCCTATTTTTGCAATTCACTATTTTCTTCAAGTGTAACAGGCTCATTGTTATACACTTGCGAGAAAATGTTGGTACTTTTTGTGATATTTGAAAATAAAACTTGCTTATTAGATCCAATATTCACTATACTACATAATCTTATGAATCACTTACATGAGAATAAAGGTTAACCCGGCTAAATGCGCTCACTTAACTTTCACGCTCAGAAGACAAACGTGCCCAACTGTAAAAATAAATAACATCACTGTTCCGGTAGAAAACCATGTTAAGTACTTGGGAATTCATATAGATAGACGCTTGACCTGGTCTCGTCATATTAAAGCGAAAATAAGGGCTATGAAACTTAAAGCAGCTCAACTACATTGGCTTCTCGGTCGAAACTCAAACTTGTCTTTAGACAACAAAATTCTCTTATACAAGTCCATCATAAAACCAATATGGGCATATGGCATCCAATTATGGGGAACTCCATGCGCATCTAACATCCGGAATCTTCAAAGAAGATAGTCTAGAATATTATGACAAATTGTCTGCGCCCCATGGTATATACATAATAATATTATCCACAGAGATCTCAACGTCCCCACTATCCAGGAGGAAATTAAAAAATATTCAATAAGTTACATCGATAAACTAATGGCCCACCCTAACTTCCTCGCTCGGGGTCTGCTTCAGTTCGAAGGTCACCAGAGGCTAAAAAGAACCGATACTTTCAGCCTAACTAGAAGACATTTTTAAAATTTGAATACAGTAGTTAGTGGTTGCGTTGGTAACAACTAATAAACAACAAGTAGAATTAAGATTTGAATACATATTGTAAATTTCGATAAGAAAGATTCAATAAAAAAAAAATATATTTACAAAAAGAAAAAAACTTACATGAAAATCGGAAAAAACTCATAAAATGTTCTGCAAAATCAGTTTTTAACGCTACACTGTGGCTGAGACCAAACAAAAGCAGCTGTCGAAAAGAAGAATCTGTATTGTTTTACGTAGCAAGTTACATGCACAAAAGCTTTGAATGCGAAAAGTAGTTTTTCTTTTTACTTTTGTAAGCGTCACAAGCAGCATTCGAACAAATCAGCTTATTTTGACGAATAAAATTTTATTTTCACCTGTGGGGATGCCGCAGAAAAAGCCTTGCATGTAACCTGAAACGTAAAGCGCATAAAGGTATGAAGCAAATGCAAAGCACGGAAGCAAAAAACGTGGACCTCCAGCTTTATTGTGAAAGATAACATTGAACAATTCTTGAACGTTGCTTTTCAGAATGCAATTTTTAAAAGTGACTTTTATCACCAAATTTGTAAAATCAAGCAAACAATCTGTTGATTTTACACCTTTTATTAAAATGATTACTAAAAATTTTAGTTTAAAATTTTTGAAAATTATTTTTTTTCCAAGAAATGATAATGAGTTCCCCGGAAGGCTTCGATTCGCGCCAGAGACTCTGGTTTCTTTCCTGCAGGAAATTAAAAAAAAAAAAAAATTTCGCCAATTTTTTTTTTCAATTAAACCATTAATCAAAATTAGAATCAGTTTTTATTCAAAATTTAATCGAGTGAATTAAACGTTTACTTATATCAACAACATTACTTCAGAAAATGTTGTTAATATCAAAAATATTTAATTGATACTCTTAACACAGAAAAAATTTTAAATTTTTAACCCATTTGTTGATGTTGCACCTATTACCAAACTGATTATATAAATTACTAAAAATTGTAAAAGTTTGAAATTGTGAATATATTTTTTTTTTCAATAAATGATATTTTTAATTGTAATTAAAAAAATTATCAAAAAATTTGCCGTTTCAAACAATGTGTTTAATGATTTTGACAATTTCCTATAACAATTCCACAAGTTTTAATTATTTTGTTTTAACCCGAATCCTCCCGGTTTATGAAATAATCATCCGATTATTATAATATTTCATTCACGGCATGTCTAATATCAGGAATATCGGGTCGAGTTTTCGAGAAAATGGGTGTCGTCATATGACGACGCTATTAAAATAAAGGTACAAAATTGTTCATATGGATTTTGGTTTTAGAACTTTTATTTGTTCTTCAGTGTTTTATGTTTAAATAGTTACAATGAAATATAAATTGAAATATTTTTATATTTGATAATATGGGGCGAAGCAACCAACACACAAACCATTATCACATTTTTGGCACTCTGTCCTTACAGTTGATTTACATTTACCACCAGCACATCGTCTCTGCTTATTATTTGTTGTTCTTTGCACATAGTGCATATATCCATCATATCTCATAGCATCAGACCTATGCTGGGATTTCGACAATCTCCCCGTGCCTTTAAGAAAATTAGTCTCTGACGAACGATATGACATTGCTAAGTCTCTTCGGAAACTCTTTTGTTTGAGTTTAGGATCATGTTGTCTCGGTAAAAGCCAAGCATTTTCTACAGATACGTCCAGCATCCAGGTAAATAATGCCTACCACCATTTTTTACTTCGAATAGATATGCGATCAGAATTAACATTTTAATCCATATGATATGTTCCGCCCATATTTTTATTATAGTGTTGGATAGAATATGGAATATTTACTTCAACGTATTTAAGGTTTACCTTACTCCACCTCTTTGCCTTTCCCACGGGATCTGCAGAAAAAACAGTTAAAGCAACTGTGACCACCACGTTGTCTTTCCGCCTAGTTACAAAAAAAATGTTCTCTCTCTGGTTCTTCGTATTTCAGCCGGTGCCAGAAGTTGGTTACGAGACAAAGAATTATTATTTCCTTCGATGTCCTCATCTGAGTCCTCATCAGTTAAAACTTGAACATCTGGAGGTTCGATGTAAAACTCGTTTGTTCCATTTTCTTCCTCTAAAATATCCAAAATGTCAGCGACGCTAAGAAATTGACTGAAAAAAAAACGAAAACAAAAAAAAAAAATTTATATCACACAGTACTCGTTGTATCATTGTTTAAAACTGCCGTTTGTGTTGATCGATTTTGACAATTTCCAACAACAATTACACAAGTTTAAATTATTTTATTTTAAACGAAAATTTTTTTGGTCATTTAATAAATATTTTAATTAAAAATTTATTTCAAAACAACTTAAATGTTAATTAAATCAAAATTATATTTTTTTTTTCATTTTTCGAATTTATTCTATGAGTTAAATTTCAGTTATGTATTTTGTAAAGCTTTTTTGTAATAGTTCTATTCCTTCAATTTTTCAGAAATGACTTTATACACTACCAGACTATTATATTGAAGGAATAGAACTATTACAAAAAAGCTTTACAAAATACATAACTGAAATTTAACTCATAGAATAAATTCGAAAAATGAAAAAAAATGTTTATAATAATATAAAGTAACCTTCACAAGGAAATAATTCCCAATTTTTAATTGTCAAAATTATATTTTTAATTTTCTTTCAACAAACAAAATAATTTATTCAATTATCACATTAATTAAATTTAGATACTTTTTAAACAATTTTTTTAATTGATAAAAACTTCTAATTATTTTTTCTCTCGATATTTTTACTGGTGCAAATTTAATTAATTTTTTCTTATTAATATCACATATTTTTAATTGAAGTCCATTTTTATTTTTTTCTGTGTATGTTAAAAAGTGTGCAATTTCAAACAATAATTGATTCAATTAAAAAAATAATAAGCAAAATATCTATATTTTATTCAATTATCTAAGTTAATTGAAAACTAAAAAAAAAAAATTAATATAGCAATTGAATTAAACAAACAAGTAATCAAACTATTTGTTAAAATCAATTAAAAGTTTTATTGAATAAATTAATATATATAATGGAAATTTAAAACTAATAAGCAGTTTTAACTTATATAAATTGTCATAAAATTTCTTGTCCTTGAGTAATTCTCAAGGTCGATTTAGAAATGTCCGTTTGCCTGTTCGTTTGTTGAAATTACGCTCACTTTCTAGGGACACAAACAATTTCTTTTAACGCTCGCTAGGGTGGGTGTTACATCATAAAAATGCTGATTTAATGCCTTTTCAAGCACTGCTACTCTAATATTATAAGCTGGGCTTGGAGATTGTCCTCCCTCCCCCCATTACATATATACTTTTTACCTACTAAAATATGACATTATTTAACTATTAGGGCCTCTTCAGCTTACTTGTAGCTAAGGAGTCATAAAATGGTACAAATTAAGGAAAATTGTATGTAACTTTCAGAAATTATTCTTCATCATATAAGCAAAAAATTTAATTGTCTGTTTAATGGTAACATATTAAAAACGATCATAATCACATTGTATAAAACGTGCAAAACTGAGAAAATAATATTGCCATAATTTTTGTAATATTTTATTTTCTTTAAGAAATATAATAAAGAATAATAATTAAAGGATTTATTAAATTTGCTTTATTATTTACCATTTGATGACACTTTGGACAATTTATGCTGGACTGTATAAATATTACAGTCAAATCCCGGTCCCTTGAAAAAATCACGTTAATCCGAAAAATTTCCATACTTTTTGGTCCCCTCGCTAATTCGTAATTTTATTTTTCAAATAAAATCTTATTTACCGTTTATAAATCGTAATTCTTTGCTAACTACCGCTTATAATTCATAATTAAAACAACAAAAACATGGCAATAATGAGTTTACCGCTATTTTTTTTCGTGGGTTTTTGCTTTTGCTTGTGTGTGTGTTTATTTCCTTAAGATCAGTTTGTTACATGTATAATAAAGAGAAATGTCAAAGCGCACGCATAAAACTCTGTCAGTGTTACAAAAAAAAAAAAAAAAAATTTTTGCAGCCAGCCATTGACAATGGAGAAAAAAAGACGTTACCAAGCGATTTGAAATTGCCCCATCAAATCTTACTTCAATCCTTCAAGTAAATGAATTTGCTATTTTATTTTATGTACATTAGAGGTATAACCAATTTTTTGGCATATAACCATGAGGTCAACCATGACCTAGTAACCACGAAAATCATAATCTTTTGTAATTTTTTTCAAAAAAGTTCACGCACCAATTGGTTTTTCTAAACCAATGCAATATTGAATATTTATAATTTTATACGGTGTTTTTTATTCTTTTTTAATTTTTTTTTTGTTATTAAAGGTTAAAAATAATCTCTAAAATCTCTAAATATTAATGAAATTTAATACTTGAGCTATTTTTTGTTTTAAATAAACATATTATTAATTTTTCTTAACCAAAAAGAAAATTAAAAACTTTCAAAACTTCATCGCGGTTGGTGCGTGAACTTTTTTGACCCTAGCTAAAAAATAAATATACCCAGCAAAAACTTTGCTTACAAAATAAGCAGAAAAATAATGAGAATTTGACGAGCCGTCTACTTACTTTTCTACTAGAAAAAGTACTTATTTTTGTTCGAGATGTCCCAAAAGTAATCCTTTATAATTTAGCCTATTATAATCTAAAAAAGAACATGTTTTTTTTTATACTTAAAATTTTTATAAAAATATATAGTTACACAAAGTCAATAAAGTAAAATTTTTATTTTTTTTAATTTTTTTTTTTTTTAAATTATTTTTTTTTAATTTTTTTTTTAATTTTATTTAATTTTTTTTTTTCTTATTTTATTTTTTATTTTTTTTCTGTCTCTGGCGGGATTCTATCGCGCAACCTCGGTGCTGATAGACTAGCTCGCTACCAGCTAGTCTACCGGGGCAGTGTAGTTTTTGTATTAAAAAACTATGTTTTTTGACTATAATGACTATAATGACATTTTTATTGTCATAATGAAAATTTAAATTTTTCTGTATATTTAAGATATAATAATAAAGTTATTATTATAACTAATAATCCAAAAAGTGGCGAATAAAGCTACAAAGTAATGAATTCTTGAAGTCATTAAAAGTAGGATTGTAAGTAAAGTTTTTTGCTGGGAACGTTCCCTTATAGTTTTTTATGCTCTATCAGACTGTGCTATGCCAATTTTGATATTTTAAAAAATTGTTAAAAAGTTATATCCCTACTTGTACATATTATTTTTAACAATTGTTTTTTATGTTTTTTTATCGTTTTAGTAAATAGATTGAAAAGCCCCGTTAATTCGTAATTATTTTATTTTAACCCCGTTAAATCGAAACCCCGCTTAATCGAAAACCCTTATAATTCGTAAGAAATGGCTGGTTCCTTGCGATTACGAATTATCGGGAGTACACTGTATTAGGAAAGTTTTTTCTGAAGAAAATATTTACAGAAAAAGAAAAAAGTTTAACGTTTGCTAGCAAAAAATATCAAAAAAACAAAGAAATTAAGACATTTTAAAAAATCTTGCGAAATATTCAAAAAATTATCAAAGTTATTTACGGGAATACAAAATTTATTATTAAGATTTTTGTATGACGTGCTAAATTCCCAATTTTCCATAATTGATAAATACACCGAAATTTATTGTTGAGGGAAAGTTAGCTTCAATGCGCATTTCACTGGTTGCTTAGGCCAGATCATCAGAAACCCTTTTCCAAAGATTTTAGAAAAGCTAAAAATATTATACAAATAAAACCCTAAAGCGAATAAGAATTTTAAACACTCAAAGTCTTACTTGTAACAATATCAAAGCTTAAACAAAACACCAACAATAACAAATTATTTATAAGTAAAAAAGTTAAAAAAAAAAGCTTAAATATTAGCATCCAAATTCACAACCCGTAGTTTTTTTATGGCTACCCAACATTATTCCTATGAGTGTATACTTGTTAACTTTTGTCTGCCGGCATTTTATTGTTATCTTTTGACATTTTCGTTCAATATTGTTTGCATGTTAACAATTTATTAGTCATAAAATATACTATAAACAATTTTTTCCTTTTTTTTTTTTGCTTAAAGTTCTTGGTCTATTTAAGATTTAAAATTTTAAAGTCAAACAAAGAAATCTTCCAGTTTTAAATTTCAAGAAAAAAAAAACACAAAAAAAATCTATGTACAAGCAGTTTTGTATAAAAGTCTTGTACATGTATAGCAAACCTTTATGTTACAGATATTGTTTCTTAATAATTTGGGTCAATTAAAGTATATTTTTTGTCATTATTAAGCCTTAAATTTGTAGATTATTCTACACCCAAAAATGTCATCTACTGCTGGTGAATTTGTAAAGATTGGGTGAAAAATATATAGAATTGAGCGTTTTTGTTATTGTAAGATTTGTATGTATATGTGTAAGTACAAATGTATGTATTTTCACATGTATGTATGAGTATTTTTTTGTATTATTTTATTATTCTGTCTGTTATCTTGACTTAATATCAATATGCGATTGTTTTTAATGGAGTTGTCAATAACATATGCTGCTTTTAATTATTATTAATCTGTATTTTCGGTATTTTTTGTGATCTTTTCCGCCACAGCTTTTTGTTTGTAAATAATAAAACAAATAATATTAAAAAAGGCTGAAATCTATTTAATATTGGAACCTGTGACACTTTGTGTTTATTGAGAGATTTAAAATGAAATCAAGGGACATATAAAATACGTATTAATTTTTTTTTTTTGAAAGATATTTATCCCATGGTGCTTAATTTTATGTGTTAAAGTTTTAACTCTAGTTAAACAAAAGCAAATACGCGGCTAGCTGGTTGTGAGCTAGTGTATCAGTGCGGGGGTTGCGGGTTCGATTCCTACCAGATACTCTGGTCTACTGCAGAGAAGATAAGAGCTTAACGGGATTAACTAAGGAAACAAAACATTTTTCAAGAATGCTTTTTTCATTCTTCCATATTCTTAAGAGTTTTCTTATCAGGCTGTAGTATGTTGAATGCTACTGAGACCTCGTCTAGCAAGGTGGTTGCGCCAGGCTCTGCTAGACGGTTAGCTACTAGTGCGCAAAAACACACGACTAAGCCGTCAGGCGGTCGTAAACCAAGCTTGGTGCAGGGTTCTTCAAAACCAGGTACCTCTAAGGCTTCCCAGGTCCGGACGGGAGAAAAACCTGTCAAAACCCCTTCCTCGGGTGCTGGCTTGACGGTACAGACTCAGTCTGCCAGAAATCCAGTTTCCCATGTGCCGAAACCTGTGCAAAGAGAGCACACGAAGAATGATTCGATGCTCTCTGATGCACCTCCCTTAGCCTCTACGGCACCTACCAAAAAACCCCAAAGGCACATAAATGCATCTAAACGGGCCTTCACAACCAGGCGCTCCGCCTACAAAATCATTAGCCGACTTGGTGAAAAACCGGTTGGTGAGCTCACTGAGCAGGAGAAAACTTCTCTTCAGTGGGCAAAAACCCATATTGAGGGTCTAAAACGTGGACCTCCCTCTGCAGAGGAAGGCAATCCGGAACGGAAGCCAACCGAAGCAGCGCCTAAACGGCAACGGTCAGGGGAGGACACACTTCCTGGGACTAAACGGTCCAAATATACGCCTCAACGGCCGCAAAACAGGTCGTACAAAGATGTGGCTAAAGACCACCTCATTTGGGCGATCATTGACCGCAACGCCAGTGACGGCACCATTTCATCCAAGAACTGGAAGCTGGTTGTCGTCGCACTTAGTAAGGCGTTCCTTAATGTCTTAAGGGGTAACCCTGGACCACCACCACAATGTGAAGATGCCGGCTGGTATCAAGGTCACATTAAACTGATAGCGTGTGCAGATGAGCGTTCAGCGCTGCTGTACAAGGCTGCCGTGGAGTCCCTGGGGGAAGTTTGGCAGGGCGCTAAGATTGAGGCAATACCTCTGGCCGATGTACCGCAAAGGCCCAGATCTATTGCCAAGATCCCCGCTGAGCCATCCGACCCCAAGGA
Organism: Pollenia angustigena; assembly: GCA_930367215.1. Taxonomy (NCBI): domain Eukaryota; kingdom Metazoa; phylum Arthropoda; class Insecta; order Diptera; family Polleniidae; genus Pollenia; species Pollenia angustigena. The sequence goes on along the minus strand of OV884057.1, from coordinate 175,913,418 downwards.
GATCCTGGAAATTATACAGATCAGTAACCCCCAGCTACCCACACAGGACTGGAAAGTAGTGAGGGTTTCTGAATCTGTTGAAGAGTCCAGGAAGGCCACTGTTATAATAAACAGTGACTCTCTGCCGTCACTTCGGAAGACACAGGGGAAGATATTCTATGGATTTGGAACTATCTTCCTCCGAGTCTACAAAGGTGATGACAAAGGGAAGCCTCAAGCTCCGGTGACTACCACAACAGCAACAGCATCAACGGAGCATATGGAAGACGATTCCGCTACGTCATCGGCCAATGAAGACACTCAATCGGTCAGTGGACTTGTGGGTGACTTCTTTGGCAAGATGGAAGTGGCGGACGATGAGGACATCCTTCTGGAATCGGACGACGACCCAGAGGATGCCAACGTCACAGTCGTCCATAGCGATGAACTATGATGAAGGTTACACAAATCAACCTTCATCACTCTAAAGCGGCGTCAGCTGCCCTTCTCCTCCGATTGGCTTCAGGCACGGAGGAGCTTATATGTATCCAAGAACCATTGTTGTATAGAGACAGTGTTTGCGGACTCAGTTTAGACGGCTATAGTACTCTGTACGCAGCCGATCAAGGTAAGACCAGGGCTTGCGTTATGGTCAAAAACATCCTTAAAGCTTTCATTCTTTCTGATTTTAGCGATAAGGACACCTGCACTGTCGCAGTAGAATGCAGAACCAGAACAGTTTGGTTCATGAGCTGCTACATGGCACACGATCAGGGTGCTAATCCACCAAACTCCACAACCAGGAAGGCGATGTCGTATGCCAGCAGGCGCAACATCCCCCTAATAATATGTGCTGATGCTAATGCACATCATACCATCTGGGGAAGCTCGGATGTCAATCCACGAGGTGAGTCGCTTTTGGACTTCATAGTAGAAAATGAACTTACAGTAGTTAATAGGGGTAGTGAGCCCACCTTCATTGTAACTAACAGAAGGGAGGTTCTTGATGTTACGCTTATTAGTGATAAGTTCGCGGATATGATTAGCGATTGGAATGTGTCAAAGGACTGTTCCCTCTCTGATCACATGTTTATTGATTTCAATTTCTCCTTTAGTTGATTCAGCTAAACCCTACACGAATAGAAGAAGGACCAACTGGTCTATCTATGCGAGTGTACTCGAGGACAAGCTGCCTATGGGCCCGGTTCTCATAGACAGTGTGTCCATGCTCGACACCGCAGTGGAGTCTTTGACTGGTGTCTTAATTGAGGCAACGAACGAATCCTGTAAAAGAATCGACAGGAAGGGCAAAGCTAAGCCCATATGGTGGAATGCGGAGATTGCTGAAAAACGCAAAGAAAGCAGGAAACTCTTTAATGAGGCAAAACGTAATGGTGTTTGGAACAGTTACAAGTCCTCAGTAAATGGATTCAAAAATCTTATAAGGAAGGCCAAGAGACAGTCATGGAGGAATTTCTGCAGCGACGTGGAAAACTCCTCGGAGACAAGTCGGCTACGTAAGATTTTATCCTCTAAACCAGCTATTCCATCGTATATACGGAAGATGGACGGATCCTGGACCACAAACAGTCGGGACTCCCTTGAGGTCCTGATGAATACACACTTCCCAGGTTGCACTGATGATGTGCCTAGGGAGGTAACATTTACTGGCACTCGGGATATCTCTAATATTCCGATAACTCGCCATCGTGTGGAATGGGCGGTCAAAAGCTTCCATCCCTTTAAATCTCCAGGTCCGGATGGCATTATCCCAGCGGATCTACAAAAGAACCTGGGAATATTGATGCCATGGCTCTTGGCAATTTTTAGAGCCTGCCTGAGTCTCTCATATGTCCCATTAACTTGGACAACATATAAGATCGTCTTCATCCCCAAGAGTGGGAAGACATCTCACACTATGGCTAAGGACTTTAGACCAATTAGTCTATCCTCCTTTCTACTGAAAACACTGGAGAGGATTTTGGATAGTCATATTAGATCATCGTTAGGACACAATTCCTTGTCACTGGCTCAACACGCCTACACGAAGGGAAGGTCCACGGAAACTGCGCTTCACTCATTGGTGGGCCACATAGAGAGATCCCTGCACTACAAGGAATTTGCCTTAGTTGCATTCCTAGATATTGAGGGCGCTTTCAACAACGTTGAACCTGAATCGGTTATTAACGCAATGAGACATTTGGAAATCGACCCGGCGATTATTCAATTTGTCAGCAGTATCCTGCACTTCAGGCGTATTGAATCCAACTTGGGCGCCTCGAACATCTCCAAGGTTGCGACTAGGGGCACCCCGCAAGGCGGTGTACTCTCACCATTACTTTGGAATCTGAATATGAATACCCTACTCAGGGCCATGGACGTGCTGCAGAACGGTTGCTTATGCGGATGACGTTGCAGTTGTGGCTCTGGGTAAAGATCCCAGACTATTGTCTGAACTAATGGAGTCCGCATTGGACGTCCTAACAAAATGGTGCCAGGGATGTGGACTGGATGTAAATCCTTCCAAAACGGAACTGGTACTTTTCACAAGGAGATACAAAATTCCCAAATTTGATACCCCGAGGATAAAGGGGATCTCGCTGGAACTGTCTGACAGTATCTTGGGCTAATATTGGACAGCAAACTAAACTGGAGGATGAACACCATTTCCAGGACTAATAAGGCGGCAACTGCATTATATTGCTGCAAAGGGGCCATTGGCCTAAACTGGGGAATTAACCCGAGAAATGTATATTGGCTATACGAATGTGTCATTAAACCCATTCTATTCTACGGGGCAGCTGTTTGGTGGCCGGCACTCGAGGTGAAGAGTCATCAAATTAGGTTTGAACGTACAATGAGAATGGTGGCGATAGCGGTAACAGGTGCCATTAGAACAACCCCCTCTAAGGCACTGTTTACGATTTTAAACTAGTTACCACCAGACATTTTGGCGAAAAGTTTAGCTGCGAACGCGGCGGTAAGACTAAGGGCCACCGGAGCATGGAGGGATTACAATATCGGACATGCTAATATTCTGAACGAAATTAATTGAAACATGGATGTTGATTATGTCACACCCGAGCCAATCTTTGATCCTGGCTTCACGGTAAGCATTTTGGATAATGTGGTTCACTATGATGACCTACAAATTCCCGCGAACGCGATTCAAATTTTCACGGACGGGTCTAAAACACTGTGTGGTGTCGGTTCTGGCATATACTCCGAGCAGCTAAACTGGAGCATTCCTATAAGGCTGCCGGACCACTGCAGTGTCATCCAGGCCGAGATAATGGCCATCTACACAGCCGCGAGACGCATCCGGTACGGTGATATATCTGGAAGGGATATTCACATTATTACCGACAGCAAGGCGGCCATAAGATCCCTGGAGAATGTGTTCATCACATCGAGAATCGTCCGAGAATGCCGGATGTCTCTGGAGGAGATAGCGAGACATTCACTGGTCACCCTTAATTGGGTCCCCGGACACAGGGACATACCGGGGAACTGCATGGCGGATTCGTTGGCGTATGCAGGTACCACCTTGAATCGAGACGGCTCGACATATAATGTAGGTGTTTCACTCCCAAGGAGTAAGCAACTCATTGCGCACAAGTTTCATATCATCGCCAGTCAGAGGTGGCTCGTTGAAACTACCTGTGGGGAAACCAGGAAAATCTGGCCCATCATAGATGAAAAAAGGACACGGCGGGCATTACAGCTGTCCAGACATCATCTTAGAAACCTGATTGCGGTTATAACCGGCCATTGGCCCATTGGGAGGCACGCCCAGAGGCTGGGGCTCCCTTACAATGACTTATGTAGAAGTTGCGGCGAGGAGGAGGAGGAAGAGTCAACGGAACATCTTCTCTGTAATTGCCCGGCATTCGGAGATCTAAGACTCAAAATGTTTGGTCGAAGAGCCCTTGGGGACAAAACTTGTCTCTCTGATGTTGATGTAAACAGGATCCACTCCTTTACTGAATCGACCGGATGGCTGCGTGGGAGCACTAGCAGCCAGACAACATAGGACCCATGGGAGACGGTGTGACATGGACAACGGGAACTAATTAATGGACCCACGTGAGCTGTGCTTGATCACGGCTGCCAATGGAACCTAACCTAACCTAAGAGTTTTCTTAAAAACATTTTTTAAATTTTGTAAGACCTCGAAATTTTGTGGTTTTTTTTCTTAATTTTATATGTGAGATGGTTTTTTCGGGGTACAAAATCAATTTCAATGTAGAAAATTAGTTTAAGAAAATTTTTATATTATTAAAAAAGCTCTAAAATAAAAACTTTGATGAAAATATTAGAAAGTATATTTCTACGGATATTGAAAATAATACTAGTTTTAATAGCATATTTCTTTTATTTTTGTTCAGAGGAACTGAAGTAACTATTTAAAAACAATTAAGGCTGCTATATCCGGCTGTGCCGAATCTTTGATAACCTCCACTGACAGTTTTTCTGCTTTTCTTTTTAGAAATCGAACGAGCTTTAGTACAATATTATGATTCGTAACTTTTAGTCGAACTTAACTGATTATCAGGAGAGGAATTCACATTCATTTGGACCGGTCTTCAGGAAATTAAATAATATGATTTCCATTCGCACAAAACGAATCTTACATCTTATATCATTCCCTGCATTATGCCACCATTTATGTTGGTTTTTATAACAAAATTATATATTTTTAGGGTGGTGGTTCCACATTTCGATTCATAGCTCTGATGGTACTCAACCGATTTTGCCCGATTTCAATCCCAAACTGCTTAGCATAGCTACAAGCAATTTGACACCAGGTTTGTTCTTTTCTTTTGAGTTTTTCGAAAGTGAGCGTGTTTTCAACAGACAGAGGGACAGACAGACAGACTGTCTTAGAATTACTGAAGGAGGTAGAATACATTTACTTTATGGGATATTAAATGTATAATAAAACAGTTTCACACGGAATGGCAAACTTATTATACCCTTATACATCACTAGTGGTGGTAAAGGGTATAAAAATATATAAAAAAAGCTTTCTTGAAAAATTTAAAGTTTTTAGATTTTAGAGGGTAAAAGAGGAGGAAAATAAAAACCAGGCACGAATTAAAATGTAGCACCGTATTCCTACTACCTAAAAGCCTTGAAATTTGCTTAAAATATTAACCTTTATGCTGTGCCTACAGATTTTACAAATCACTTTTAGTCTAAAAAAATTTTTCATTTTGTTGTGATAAATCGGTCCATAAATGACGTCACAACCCATTCCAGGACACACTCTCAAATGTCATTATGTTTTTATATGCAGGAAATGTGGTATTAAATAAGGACGAACTTATTGTCTATAAATTAAATTCATTTCAATATTTTGTTAATAACATCTATAGTTCATGTTACGTTTCTATTCTAACCTGTGATATAAAAAATATTCCCAGAAAATAGTTTATCAATTAAACAAAAAAAAAAATTTTTTTTTGATTTTTCAGTGTCAAATATCATTGCAGATAGTTTTTTCTGTTCCTTTCATTAAGTTGAACTTAAATTAAGTTAAGCGTTTTATCTCTCGCTAGGATTTTTTTTTACCAAAGCTAAAAAAAAACAGATGTCTTCTCCAAATAACCCAACACTTTTAATAGCCTTAACACGACAACATTATCATACAATCATAATAGACATCATAAAAACAAAAAAAAAAAAAAAAAAAAACAGCAGAAAAAACTGAAACGTTTAGGGATTTTAAGTGAAAGAAAAAGATACCGCAACTTCATCACCATTGCACTGAAAATCGGTAGCGATTTTATATTTTCACAAGAAATTGTTAAAATTAGTACAAAAGCTCTTCATATGAAATTGACCGTGTAACATGACATTGATAAACTTTATGAAAGAAGAGACTCAATAGGTTTTTTTTTATAACCAGTCTACGATTTTTAAAACCTTAAAAAGTCTTAAAAAAATGCAAATAAATACAATTCAAGTGCGATGGGAAAATTTGGCGCACCAAAAATAGACGAAGATGTTTTGGAAGCTGGAGGAAAAAATGCAACAGAACTAAAATGCAAAGCAAAACAAGTGTTTAAACAGCATGTAAGTGATGTTAAAAAGAAAAGTTTTTTTTTTTTTTTTTGTTGCGAATATTTTATTTTAGTTTTGGTTATAAATGCCCTATAGAATTCAGACGTTGCACACACAGGTATTCTGCTCATCTAGTCGGCAAAGTTATTTATCAATTTATTTTTAATTTTAATCTTAACCATTTTTCAATTACGAATTTTATCTTAGCCCTTTCTCGCATATGGGACACATGTGCCCCACTACCTCTACTGCTCTTTGCTAAACGTATTCAAAATTCTACGCCAAATCTGATGGTTTAAAAAAACATATTTTTTTATTTCTCCAATTTTGTGATATTTTTAGTATATTTAAAAGCGCTTTCCTGGACATGCTTCTTTACAAAAACAAGATTTAAAACTTTAAATACTAAAATATTAATCAAAAAACTTGGAATATTTTTCTTCTATTATTTTCTGGGCAAAGCGAACCATTTTCAAGAAAGTTAAGAACAAAAAACTAAAAATAGACTCCTTTCAAAAAAATCAAAAAAATGTTTTTTCAAACCATCCGATTTGACATAGACTGCCCCCACATATTTCAGTCATTTATGACTTTAATATTAACTGAGTTTACACTTATAATTATTTAACGTGTACAAATATTAAATAAATCTAAGTAATCACTACGATGATGTTGAATGTGGGGGGGGGGGGGGGGTGTTTTTAAACCATGGTAGATAAGGCCATGATGGCATTATTGAATGGGAGATAAAGCCATAATGGCCTCATTGCCCAATCATTGAGAGGTAAGGTCATATTTAAAATTTTGCGAAATGAGAGATATAGCCATAATTTTTTTTCGCAAATGAGAGATATAGCCATATTTTTTCAGAAAAGTGTTATTCATGGTGTAAACATTCTGTAAAAGGGAAAATCCTTAGTTACCATTTAAAAACATTTTTTTTATTCTTGTGACGCACGCAGGAAAACTTTATTCAGCGAAGCCACCTGCCGCGTTCTACTGGAAGAAAATAACCCCTAAGCACGCCCGCCAGAAGCCATATTTCAATACTTAACTTTAGTGTCTCCGAAACTGAAATGAGAGATAAAGCCATTTTCTAATAGTGCTAATGTGAGCTAAGGCCATGATGGCTTTATCTCCCATTCATCATGGCCTTATCTTCCATGGTATTAAAGCACCCCCCGATGAATGCCATGGTTTTTAATCGTCCTGATCTCTATCCGAGTCTTCTTAATCAGAATTAGACTCATTTTTAGATTCAGGTTCAGCAGGAATCACATAGAAATGGCATTTTTGTGAATGGCCATATTTTTTTGGTCAAGTTTGTTCTCATGCCAGTAATAAGTGAGTCGGAACTAACCAACAACCTATTCAAGATATCGGTATTAAACTTAATCTTTGAAAGTTATCTCGCCAATATCTGTACAGTCAGAAATTTACGAAATAATTAAAAATGCATAATCATTCGAAAAAGCAAATTTCGATCTACCAAAGGTTAAAATGCAATTTCGTTTAAGGATTGATGTTTGATTATTGACGTCAACAGTCGTCGATGGCTGCGAGTGTAAGACGGCAAATCCCTCTGAGGAGATCGAGTGGTAGCGATCGAAACATGTCATGGTAACCAGCCGCCTGGGTTCGAATCTCAGGTCAGTCAAGAATGAATAATTATCAATAACAATTTTAAATAATTTTCATGATGTAAAATTCCTTTCTTAATAAAAATAAGTTAATGAAAATTAAATTTGATGCACTTAAGCCTGATTAAAAATATTGAAAATTTGGATTAAAAACCATAAATAGTTCAGTTGGGTCTATAATTTTAGCATGAATCGTCTTACAAACGAACAACGCTTGCAAATTATTGAATTTTATTATCAAAATCCGTGCTCTGTTAAGAAAGTTCATCGCGCGACTCTTGTGTTCAGCGATGAAGCTCATTTTTGGCTCAATGGGTACATTAATAAGCAGAATTGTCGATTTTGAAGTGAAGATCAGCCAAAAGCATTGCAAGAGCTACCAATGCATCTAGAAAAAGTCAAAGTTTGGTGCAGTTAATGGGCTGGTAGCATCATTGGACCGTACTTCTTCAAAGATGATCCGAATCGTAACGTAACTGTGAATGGTGAGTGCTACCGTGAGATGATATCCAACTTTTTGCAAGAGCTTGACTTGCATGATATGTGGTTTCAAAAAGACGGTGTCACATGCCACACAGCACGCTTAACAATGGACTTATTGAAAGGCGAGTTCGGTGAACATTTTATTTCACGTTCGGGACCGGTCAATTGGCCGCCTAGATCGTGCGATTTAACGTCTTTAGACTATTTTTGTGGGGCTATGTTAAAGCACATGTCTATTCACACATGCTCGCTTCAATTGGCGCATTGGAAGACAACATTGAAGCATTTATTCATGACATACCGGCCAAAATGTTGGAAAGAGTATGCCAAAATTGGTCTAAACGGATGGACCATTTGAGGCGCAGTCACGGTCAACATTTGCATGAAATAATCTTCAAACATTAAATTATATGAACCGTACTATCGATTCAAATAAATCACCCATAATTAACCCTAGGATTTCCCTCTTGGTCTGGCCACACTAAATTTTGGTTGTTTGAAAAATTTTTCGAATATAAAAAAAACATCATAAAAACAGAAATTAAATGTTCTGAATCGAACAAAACTAATTTGAAACCGATTAGAGCAAATAAGTGAGGTGAAATTCTCAGTTTCAGCTGTGGTAGATGCAAAAAAGCAATATGCGAAATGACAAGCATGTAAAATAAAACAATGAATAAATTCATATACCCAGTAAAAACTTCGCCTAAAAAATAATGTGTTAAGTAGTCAGGAAAAAGAAAAAATACTACTTCCAATTCTACTGAGAGAACCCAATTTTACAAGGGATGTCTCGAAATGAACACATTTGACCCTATTAACGTTATTTTTTTTGTACTAAAAAGATAACGATACGTCTGAAAGACGTATGCTTGTTTCTATCCTTTAAAGGATATCACCGAAAATAATATTGATTATTTTATTGTTGAAATCATTTATTTATTCTATTTCTTTTAAAAAATATAATCTTTAAACAGAAAATTATAAAAAAAAAAAAATAAAATTCAATTAGCATTAAAAGAAATATCACAACTTAAAGAGTTTTTATAAAGGACTTCAGTTCGGTTCTACATAAAAACTAAAATAAATATTTTCTTTGTACCTTGTGTAGATAATGTTATCTGTTTTAAATTATATAAACAAAAAGAAATTTATTTTGAATAACATTAGATGCAATATTTACAAATTTAAGTTTTGTGGTCGCCACATACAAGTATACCGCATCCCATTTTGGACATACGTTTAATTTCTGATTTACAGAAGCCACCGTATTATCACTTTTTTGATTTACGCTGTTCAATGGTGTTCGTCAAAGTTTTCGATAAACAATTTATGATGATTTCGGCACTGGTCCAATGAACAATTTTCGAAATTTTTCGGTAGTAAAATATATTGAAGCACGAAATTGGGTCGTACAGTGATTTGCATTCGCGAGTTGATCCTCTTGCCTCACGAACTATATTCATTAAAGAAAATCGCCCATCACGTTGGCTCTTCGATGTATCGCAATTACTTTTACTTCTTAAATTGGGTCGAGATAACGTTATAACGCAGCCATCAAAAATAGTAGTAAGATGTTCAGATTCTTGAGGACTTTTCTGAATCGGAGGTTTATTCTCATCAGGTTCAAGGATGTCAAAAACTCATATTCTATATAACTTTGAAGACTGTCCTCCAATGATTCATCTTCCGATTGGCTTACATTTTCCAGTGAATCCGAGTCGTCCAACACGCTTTGCAAAAGAGCGCCAATTTCTGCGCCAATTCACCAAGCCGCGCTTACAACACATTTTTAAAACAATACCTTAAAATTCAACCAAAACACAAAGTTATCTTCGCTACAAAAGTAACACTAAAGATAACGATACATTTCTCACACATATCGACCCATTTGCGCCAGATTATCGTATATGCCAATATTTTTGAAATTGAGTTTTTGATGCAATCTTGTTCTACATTCAAAGAGAAGTCGCCTGACAAAATATTGTAGGCGAATTCCACTTCGTTGCTCCAAAAATTAAATGTATATTTTCATATTTATAATGCAAGTGGTAGCAGAGAAAAGTATAAAAATGGCTCTCCTGTAAAATTTGGTTTTTGTAACATGCGATAATTTCGCGCAAAGGGGTCGATATGTTGTGTTTATTTCTCAAAAAATACATAACTTGCAACATAAAAACTGTCACCAACTAGGTGCTGCTAACAACTGAGATAATTGAGCGTGAGAAAGGCGAAGTTGTTACTGGGTAATTTCGAATAATAAGCATAAGCCCAAAAAAAGTATTTTTATTTAATTTTTATTCAATTTGGTTTTCTAGCTATTCCAATTGTCGTCTGGCCAGACTATGAGGAGGACTTACTGGTAAAAAGTTACTGAAAACGGTAAAAGAAAGAGCTGAGCTTTCCTCTTCAAAAAATAACAGCTCATGATCAAAAAATATAGCAGCAGAATGCTTTAAAAACATTTGTACCTTTATCCCATTCCATAACAAAATTTTAAAAAATCACTCGTAAGTTAAATTCAAACTTTTTATACGGTAGCTTTACACTTGCGAATCCCGTAAGGTAATTTCCGTTTTACAAATTAAATAGTTCCAACTAAGACAAAAAAAATTATAGTTTTTTTTAAGCACTTAATAGAAAAACGCATATTCGAGCGCTTCAACAAGAGCTCTCTATACAGCAGTAAATGACAAAGAATAAAATATACACAGAAAAAAATAACTAAAGTTAATAAGTAATTGAAGAAAATTTATTAAATCTTTTCTAATATTTTTAACAATTTTCTTAATTAATATGTTTGTAAATTGTCATATTTACAATTTGTATTTTTTTTTTTTTTTTTGGTAAAAAATGAATTTGTATATCATAGTAAAAAATTATTTTGTGTCAAAAAAGTTTAAAATATAAAATAAATAAAAATATCTTTGGTTCAAAATCTTAATAGGAATAAAGGATATTAGATTGCTGAGAGGCTGCATCAATCTACTGGGTAAGTAAAGCTATTATTTAATGATTCATAAAGAAATTTTAACGGGTATTTTATGTATTCATATATTCTAGTATTTCAAATATTACCAAAAATTCGATTTGTGGTGATGTCGCAACTTCCTAGTGCATCCAGGGATTAGTCTGTTGGTGAAATAGCTTTTAATGTTACTTGTAATGTGACTTTTAATGTATTTTACTAAAAAATTAATAAAAATAACTCTTAACTGGCATTTGTTGTTCAAATGAATAAGCAATAATATATTTTGTTAAAATCCCAAACTCCAAATAAAAATTGGTGTTTAAATGTTAACAAATATTTTATTCAATATAACAAACTCATTGTTAAAAATATTTGTTAAGGTTTAACAATTCTAAGTAACAAAATTATTTTTTATATTTACAAATTCGGTTGTTAGTGCCTTTTCAATTAAAAAGTTAATTGGATTGACGAATATGATATTCAATATGACAATTGATTTGTCGTAATTTTTTTCTGTGTATATATACAAAAAAGCTGCTATTTAGTGATAACAACGACGAATATTTTAATGCGAAAAAATAAAAAACAATTATGGTTTACTAAAATGATCGAAAAAGGGCATTTTAACACTTAAAAGCAAAACATTAATATATATGTTGATATAGTTAGCCATTAAGAAAGCACTTTTAGAGTACTTTGTTTACATGTTCAAAGAAGTGCTTATTATCAGCAGAAAATAGTCCTCCAAACCGGGAACACCTCATACAAAAATCAGGCATCTCATCAGCAGGTTTGAAGCGATTTGAGGTATGAATTCATATATAAAACCTGCTCCTTTTGGAGCACATTTTTTACTGGGTAGTCATTTAAAAACAATTATAACCAATATTTATTAACTGCGACCGAATTCTGACCGACTAAACTAATTATATATTCTTATATGCGTCGTTAGTTGTGTACCAAACTTTGCACGAGGTACTTATATGAGCAAATTTAAGCAGACTTCAACCCTGGATGGTTACTGTTCGTCAACCTGACAAAGCTAACTTACTGTTTATCGTATAACATTTTTATGTGTATTTAAACTACGTTCTTTTTTTCAAAAACGGTAGCTGATGAAGAAATTTTTTAAAACACAAAAAGGTACTCTTAATGAATTTTGGGAGGGAAAAAAACTTTTATTCTTATGTTTACTTACATTTTGTTTTTAATAAAATACTTTACTCAAAAAACTTCTTTTTTTTTGTTAACCGCTAGTATTTCTTTAAATCCTCGATTCGACGAAGAGTAATCTTATTGTACTAAAATAAAGAGTAACCTTCCAGTGTTAATAATGATAACGAATAAGTTTAAGAATTTAACAATTTTTAAGTTAATTAGAACACTGTGTTTTTGGCTCGGATGGATCGAAAGTCTTTTTCTTAAAATTGATGTTGGAGCGAAATCTGCGGTATTATCTTAAAATTGCTGGGAATACAAGAGATCAAGGTCATTCTCATTATCTGACACCTGAAAGTTTTTTAACGCTGAGATGAAGCAATATCCAACTTTTCTTAACAAGTTTGGTTAAACATTTAAATAACCATAGCAGAAGTATAGCAAGCTCTCAATTTGGTATATGCATGTAATAATAGTCGGCTTCAAATATTTATCTTCGGGTCTACGCAATTTTCTTAAGATTGTAGATATTTTGTAGCTATTGGCTTTAATTATATTTAATATATAGCAAAATCTTTTCAATCGGACCAACTGTCATTATATGTCAAACTGAAAACTTAAGCTCGCCTTTCTCGAACAATCAATAAGTCCTTAAGCTTACATTTTCTAACACTACTCACTTTCGAGTTGAGTTACTCGTGGCTTAAAAGATCTCATGGCAATGGAGGGCGGACGACTGAACAAGAATCGGGTTCGATAAATGCATTAGTAAGGGAAATATATGTTATATTGGTTAAGTTTATGAATGTTTTTAATAAAAGTGCTTCTCAAGCTGAATATCTGCTACACAGTATTGTCGAAGTTGTATAAACGAACGCCCAACCGGCTCGGTTGTCAAGAGTGACCGCCTTTTTGGGATTAATGAAGAAATTTGGCTTATTTTTAATTTAACGCCAGTTCTTTTTCTTTCACAACTAGTGGGTAGTATTTCACATCTTAAGAACACCCTTGCAGTTATTATTTTGCCTAAGCCCTAATTCAATTAATTAAATTGTAATAAATTATTAGCAACAAAAGTAGACTGCAAAAGTTTCGACCATTTCATTGTCTGCCCAATCACAAACTTTTTTCCAGACTCTTGTGGCAAGTGTGGGAAAATGTTGCTCGTGCCAACTACTGAAAACGCATTTTAGTACTTTTTCTATATTTTTTGTTAACATTTCATACACTCGTATTTAAAATAAAAGGAGAATTTCTTTTGTGTACAATATTTTCTTTCTTTCTTTTTTTTTTTGCAATATTTTTTGTGTGTTAAAAATAACAAAACTTATGAATTCCATTAAATAAAATCGTGTCTTTGCCATATTTTTTGAAGTTTTGTTGGTCGGTTGTATTTGGTTTGTTTAATAAGTGTTTTTGTTTTTGTTGTATTTGTTGCAGTCTTCAGTATGTTTACACCACGTTTAATGTTTGTAATTTCTTTGCTTAAGTAGTTGTATTTAACTTGACAAAAATCACACATTAGCAGAAACAGCACAACACTTTGCCACAAAGACGACTATAAATGCTGCAACAACTAAGGCAGCAGCAACAATATATAAAGAGAGAAAAGAGTGCAAAAAACGCAATATTATGACATAAGTTGCACGTTTTTGCACCACAGGATAGCGATTGTAAAACATTTGAAAGATGTGTTTTTTTTTCCTTGAATGAAAAAAAAACAAACGTTCTACAAAGTTTAAAACGCCTGTTGGGGAAAAAGTGTTAAACAGCTTTAAGAAAAATATACAAGCATTTTGGCAAAAGAAAAAAGAACCCATGATTTTTGTTGGTGCAAAAGAACAGAGTGTTAAATATACAAAACAAGTATAAAGTGACACTTCTTTTTTTTTTTTGCATAATATTTTGCAGTTTTGTATATTTTATGGAAAAATATTAAACGTGACCAGGATTTATAATGTTTTATTAGTTTTTGTGGTTGATGCTTTTTTCAATTTTTTATTTGAACAAAGAAATTAAATTATTTACTTTAAATCATAATTTTATAGAGTTAAAATAAACATAAATTGGATTTAATGTTGTTTTACTTAAACAAAATTTAATTTCGATAAAATTTTATATATTGGTTGTACAAATAAGTTTTAGCTGTTTGTAAACCGAAGAGTTTGCTTGTGAAATTAATAAACGATGGCAATTCTGATTGATAAAAGCTTACAGCAAACATGCTTTCTCTTAATTCTTTAATGGCAAATTTTTGACTTCGAAATTAAATACGTATCGAAGCCCTTATGACACTACATATTTTATTCATTAATTGACATAGAAGCAATAGAAAGGATTAGAAAATGCTAAAAAGAGCAAACTATAAAAATATAAACAAAGTTTTTTAGCAGGGATCGAAAATAACAGTTATATTGGAATTTTAAAACAAAAAAGCATATAGAAATAAATGTCGAAAAACTGTTTCAATTATTCCATATTGTTCCTCATGCACCTATCAATGATAAAATATATTGATTTTATAATTTTGATTTTTATATTTTCGGTCAAACTTAACAGTAATTTTTTTTTTTTTATGAACAAAAGTAACTTTTATTTTTTGATTTTTATTTTTTTGAACAAAAATAATTGTTATTTTTTGATTTTTATTTTTTCAATCAAAAATAACAGTTATTTTTTGATATTTATTTTTTGGAGCAAAAATAAAAGTTATTCTCCAAATGTACGTGATTTAATAATTTAGTTGACTTTAAATTTGTATTTTAGTGTGTAATTATCATTAGAATTCCTTATGCACATTAAAATAATTATTATAATCATCTAAATTATTAAAAACGTACATTTATTTAGAGAATAACTCTTATTTTTGCTCGAAAAAATAAAAATCAAAAAATAACTGTTATTTTTGTTCAAAAAAATAAAAATCAAAAAATAACTGTTTTCATCTGACTTTTATGAAAAAAGGCATAGCTGTTACGGTCCCTGTTTTTTTAGTTTTTCTCTTGTTATAGTTTTGTTTCAGGGATGGCGTTGAGAATTTTTAAAATTTTACCAACAACCTTTAAAAATTGTACTTTTTTACCTTAATTTTACTAAAAGATTTTTTTAGTTGAAATTAATTTTATTTATGTTCTTAAAAAACACCACAAAAAGGTATTATAAATCTTAGTTTAAAAAGTATCAACAAAAAAGTACAATTAAAACAACTTAGCCATCCCTGTTCTGTTAATTATATTAAATGTTGCCAACTTTTTGTTTATGAGAAACCTAAAAACAAAAAGCGGTAAATCGCTGAATTTGCCCATAAACCGCTGATTCAGCAACACTTTTAATATTTCAAGCTTGAAATGTCACTTTCAAGTTGAACAATTTTACATTTTTTTTTTTGACAAAACTTCATTTTTTATCGATAACTTTAGTAAAATTTTTGACAGTTTGCCATTTATCTTAATACAGCTGAACCCTTCGCACTTGCCAAATTTTTCTATTACTTTATATTTGCATTGTTCACCAAAACTTGAACAATGCATGTAGTGTCATAAGGGCTTAAGTAATTTTTATTTGAAATTAAATTACATTTAGGTACACTTTTATTTTTTCTATAGCGGTACTCAAAAATAGGTTCGCATTCGTTACGTTTTCATCATTGACTGTGGGCGCTCTTTTTATGCTTTTCTGCAACAATAATTTCATTCTCTATTTAGCAATGGACTTATTAAGCCCAATTATGGGTGAAACTTCCCCGGGAATTATTATTCATAATATCGACAATTTTCAATACGTGTGCGTACTCGTATCTGTTTATTCTCATACTTGTGTATATCAATGCGCATTTTATTTCATTCATGTATGTTATCATATTTATTGTGCTTCATACTAGCACATATCCAGATACACCCATAGTTATAGCAATGACTTAAAAAAAATTTTTTTTTGTTAAATTTTTTCATAAATGTTGCCAGAACTTTTTTTCCAATTTGCTGAATCACAAATAAATACGTCTTTTCAAAATCGTTTGAGTACAATTCAACAAAATTTTATTGAAAAACGATTGTTGACTTTAAAAAAATGTCTGTCATATAAAGATTTGCGTTCTTATTTAAGAAAATCTAAAAAATTACTAAAAAGATGCAAATTAAAATACGTCGTGTTATTTTAATCGTTCTTAATAAAAACAGAAAAAGTTACGGTAATTCAAAAAAAAAAAAAAAAAAAAAAATTGATTATTCATATTCGCAGTTAAGAAATGAGATATCACAGGTAAATACCACATCCATAGGTCACTGGTTCAGATCCGGTTCGAAGGACCATGTAGTTCTGTGTGTTAGGCCCACACACAAACTTTAAACAATCCTCACCTTTGATTACGGATCTGCAGGGTACCTTTAAGATGTGGGATAACTCAAATGAGTGATTAAAATTGTAGGGAATTGTGTTAAAGGGAAAGAAATAAAAGAGTTGCACTTAATTATTTCTCTGCCAAATAAGAACGAGGTTTTAATAATTGGGGTTTCTTTACCTGTAAGGTTTTGTGGTAGTTTCCAACGAAGGAAAATAAAAAAGCGCTAGGGTCATTGTTGATTTATTTCAGGGTTTATTTAAGCAAATATATTTTAGATTTTAGATTAACTTTGTAGGTATTTGAATATTTTAAGTTAGGTTAAGTTAAGTAAAGAGTTGTGCAGGGTAAGTTCAACTATACGCTTCTGTTGCTATGGAAAGAATAATGAATACATAATTTATTTTTAACTATCAACCTGCTTCGATTCGCAGATAGCCGAAGATGTTTTAAGTAATTCCGTTAGTACTAAAAGATTACAACTTCATTTTCATTCCATACCTACAGATAAGTATAAGATATATTTTAAGCCAATGGTTTTCAAACTATAACTACTAATTTATGAATTACAACTCATACTTTTATCGTTACAATTCAAATTCAATTCACGTAAGTACTTCGATCTATCTACAGCCTAATATATTTTCCGCTTTTTCTAACTTAATATTTTAAATTCATTTTACATTTTCATATTCAATTACATATTTAATTTTAAAGATTTTTAAATTCATTAATTTTTGAGATTTTAGAATTCATTTGTTTCGTTCTTAATTTAATGTTCAAATGTGGTTTGAACACATACATATTATGAGTTTGAGAAGTTTATCTGTTGCCTGTTGCATTTTTAAGACGTTAAAAAATGGTTTAACATTTAATTGCTGAAGTCAATCAGTATGCCAACGAAATTTTTAGTCTTAAAGAAGACTTCGACATTATGCTATGGTGGAAAAACAACTCCACAAGGTATGTCTGTGTTCATACGGCTCATGTCTTATTGACAAGATTGCTACATTATAGGCGAGAGGGACGAGGGGAAAAGAAACGAGTACACAGAAGCATTTACTGTCTTTACGTTTTGCTTTCTTATTCGTTGTTTAATTTTGTTTTTGTTTTCAATATCAAATAAAACTAAAAAAAAAAAAATATGTCGTCAACATGACATGAATCATTTTAACGCCAATTCATGTCCAAAGAAGAAAAATGAAGAATCTTGTCAATAAGACATGAGCCGTATGAACTCAGACTAAGTCTAAATACGAATCAAGAATTTTATGAAATTTCCTGCCTGCAGCGCAGCATTAGATTAAGATTTAACTATAGCTGGAAACATAAAAAAAGAAACAGAAAAGATCCCAAAATAGTTGATAGCCTCCTTTTTTAATTATTTTTATAAAAAACCTCTTTCGTAAAATAGATTATATCTTTATGTTTTAATATAACTTTAACATAAATTAATAAAAATCTAATTTAATCAGTGCTATCTTTGTTTTGCTAGTCGTGGCAACACTGCTTGCTTCAAAATAACTATACAAATTGTTGAAGTTACTTGTCGATACTCATCGATACATGCCTATACTCATACGCTTTCAAATGATTATCCGTAGGCATGCCTGTTTGTTTTGATATACAAACTTATTCATGTTCATACTTATTGGTAGTCATACCTGCCTGTACTCGTGCTCGGTGGCGTATGAATATGTTATAAGTATTAAAAATATAATTTTTTGGCTTTCTCTCGGCTGTACATCATCGGTGTTCGTTGCTTTTACAATGCTGATTTAATTGATTTTTTTTTTAATAGTTCTAGAAAGTTAGTGCTGGATAGTTGTAGAACGTTAGTGCTGGTAATTTTTTATGGCAAAAAAAGCTACACTATATTTATGGCCGATGACTTATAAGGCGATTCCCATTTTTCCCAGCGAAAAACTGCACACTTAAGAAATTTGATTTTCTCGATGTCTCGTTTGTTTTTATTCGGTCGCATAGCTAACAGGCACTCATCTTAGAATTATTTATTTATCGCACAGAGAAATTCAATCGGTTGACTCCCAACTTTTACATGTATTTTCAGAGCTGTTGCAAACTGAAAACAATGTTTTTTATCGCTGTATTGGGAAAACCCAAATCGTTAACGAACAGTTGATCGATATAACAAATTAATGTCGACATTAAGTAATAGGCAGTTTATCGATACATTGAGAAAATAACCAGTCTAGCAAAAACGCAATGGGGTGTCAACCCAACAAACTCAAAAGGTTGATTTCAAATGGAAAGTGATTTGAAATGAAACCTTTTCTCAAACGACAAACCTTTGATAATAACTTGAAAATTATTTGAAAATCAAAGCATTCTCAACAAAAAAAAGGAAATTATTTTAAAATTGAGAAATTCATTTAGTTTCAATTTTTTTTCAAACTTTTTCTCAGATACTTATCAAATATGGTTTGTAATAGAATGTGAACATAAATAAAATTTTGTTTATTTCTTTTTAATTTAAGTTCATTATTTATTTAAATTAACTGTGAGATAAACATTCGGCACCATAGCTAAAAGATGAAATAGTATTCTTTACGTCCACGACTCCTATTGTTTTGAAGATTGTTATGACGTAGCAGAGCGATCGTACAACAAACTGATATTTTCTTCACTTTCCCGTTCTATTTTTATTCACATTTTTTCCTTTGAAATAAATTTTTTACTCACAACCAATTGTGCATAGAAAAAAATTACGACAAATTAATTGTCATATTGAATACAATATTCGTGAATATAATTAACTGCTTAATTGAAAAAGCACCAACAACTTAATTTGTAAATATAAAAAATTATTTTGTTAATTAAAATGTTAAAACTCAACAAATTTTTTTTAAAAATCTGTTTGTTGTATTGATCTCATGATTTGTTAACAATTAATTATAATGTTTTATTTCCAGTTTGTCATATTAACAAAATATTTGGTTGCTAACTTACATAGTTGAATAAGAAGATGCATTTAAAAGTTGTTTTCATTAATGTATATAAAAAATAGCATCACAAATAACATTATAATTTATTTAAGCCACAAATTAAGACCTAGATGCAATGCAATGTATAGACATCAGCAAAAAACGGAATCTTGACACCATTA
This sequence comes from Pollenia angustigena, assembly GCA_930367215.1. NCBI lineage: Eukaryota > Metazoa > Arthropoda > Insecta > Diptera > Polleniidae > Pollenia > Pollenia angustigena. The sequence continues at coordinate 175,893,655 of OV884057.1, read as the reverse complement.
TCAGAAATATTTGAAAAACTATATTTTATAGCAGAACCGTTAAAATTTCTTTATAAATCATTAAACAGTTACTTTTCTTATCGTACTGATTGATTCAATTTCGCAATAATCATCATATCTTTTATACTTTTAGGCCCGTTTTCACAACTTACTGATAGCTAAAGGCAGGATTTTATCGGCCGTATAAAAAGGGTTCCATTATTACAATTTTACTTTAACCTTCCAGGAAGGATGAACCATAACTAACTTTATCGATCACTTTAGGTTACAGTAAAGTTTTAATAATGGAACACTTTTAAGCTACTTTAAGCTATTGGTCTACATGCGAAAATGTCGATTTTTTTATTTTTTATTTTTAATTTTTTGACACTTATGAATTTTGTACAAATAAAGCAAAGAAAAGTTTTAAAAAATTTTCTTTAATTACAGAATAACTTTGATATTTTTTTTCTGTGTAGTGGGGAATGTGAGAAAAGATAAGCCCACTGTTTATTGTTGGTATTTTGTTGAAGCCTTGATATCGTTACAAATAAGACTTTTCGAGTGTTTGCAATTCTCATTCAATCTGCAGTTTTATTTTCTAAAATTTTTTAGGAGAATATTAAATTATGATCTGGCCTAATCAGCTAGTTATATGCTCATATAAACTAGCTTATCTTCCAACAATAAATTTAAGTGTTTTTATCAAGAATAAAAATTTGGAATTAAGCATGACAAACAAAATCTTAAAAATTAAAAAAAAAAAAAAATTGTATTCCCAAAACTTACACAGAAAAAAATTACGACAAATCAATTGTCATTGTTAGCGTCTGGCTGCTGTAAGCCGGGCATTATGTTTCCCATTATTTTAATCGTGTGATACCGGACTACATGTGATGTTTGCATTTGGCAACACCCCATGTTGAATGTAACCCAGCTGGTTGTTAACCTCAACCTAAGAATGTTTCACTTAAGGCTCAGTTAGTCTTTATTTTCTGTTTCTGTTCCGTGCCGTTCTGTTATGAAATTGTAATAGTTACTTTTTCCGTAGTAGCTTATCAGCCATTTATGATAAATTTATTAGCTTTGCACCGTCCGTTGTTTTATTTTAATAAGTTTAACGCACATAAATTTGAAAAAATTCAATTTTATGAATTCTTAAAATCAAAAAACTGTTTATTTCAATGTAAATATGTATTTTTTTATTATTTATTTTGCTGTCACTTACAATTACTTAGCAAGTTTTTGATTTTAACAAACTGAACTGCAACCCAACAGAAAAACTAATCAATTTCATAGGTTGTTTAATAACAAAAACAAGTCAGCTGATTTGTAACATAACAGAAAGTAAAGACTAAAGGCTCAGTTAGTCTTTACTTTCTGTTTCTGTTCCGTTCTGTTTCGAAATTGTAGTAGTTACTTTTTCTGTAGCAACTTACCAGCAATTTTTGAAAAATTTATTAGTTTTGCACCGTCAATTGCTTTATTTTAAAAACTTTAATGCAAATAAATTTGAAGAAATTAAATTTTATGCATTCTTAAAATCAAAAAATAGTTTATTTCAAAATAAATATGTATTTTTTATTATTTATTTTGCTGTCACTTACAATTACTTAACAATTTTTTGATTTTAACAAACTGAACCGCAACAGAACAGAAAAACTAATCAATTTCACAGGTTTTTTAATAACAAAAACAAATCTGCTGATTCGTAACAGAACAGAAAGTAAAGACTAACTGAGCCTTAATTCTGCCTTTACTTGCTTTTGAATACTTAGACCAGCCAGACCCCACTAACAAAAGGAAAAACTTAAAACTTTTAAATTTTAAATAAAAAATAAGTGTAAAAAAAATAAAATCAGATTGTGCTATATTGAAATAATAGAGCCTAAAAAAAGTGAACCACTAAAAGTGAGTTTCCCTTGCTTGGAGATAGCAGGGCCACAATAACAATGCCAATTGAACCCACAAAATAAGGGTTGTTTTCAGAGCGACAAGAGTGTGCTTGTGGGACTCTTGACCTGCCACAACCAACCACATATTAAGCCACCAGAACCAGCAAGACCGCCAGGTAACCCAATTACCAACAGTCATATTTAATACCATATTCGTCAATACAACTAACTTTTGAATATTTGTAAATATAAAAAATAATTTTGTTAATTAGAATTGTTAAAACTCAACTAATATTTTTAACAAAAAGTTTGTTATATTGAATAAAATATTTGTTAACAATTAAATATCAATTTTTATTTGGAGTTTGTCATATTAATAAAATATATATTGTTGCTTATTGATTTGAATAAGATTTTGAGCCAGATATATATTTTTTTTTATATTTTAATCTTTTTGACACAAAATAATTGTTTACCATGATATACAAATTAATTTTCTACAAAACGAAAAATAAAAATAAAAATACAAATTGTTAATATGACAATTTACAAACATATTAATTAGGAAAATTGTTAAAAATATTAGAAAAGTTTTAAAAATTTTCTTTAATAACTTAATAACTTTTGCTATTTTTTTCTCTGTATTTAACTTTTTACTTTGTTTTAACATTTTTTATTTAGACTACTAACAGTTGATATTTATTTTTAATTATAAATTTTCTGTAATAAAATTTTATGATTGTTAATTTTGAAATCAATTGTGAATAACTCCACAAATTTTGAATTCAGCTCACGTAATTTGTAACTTTTCATTTATTGCGCAACACATTTAACTATAACCGCTATTTTTTAGTGTTTACATTAATTTACGCTTCAGTGCTGCCAAGCTATTTTTTGTATTCGAGAATAACATTTGATAAAAATTTTACATCAAATTAACAAAACATTGTTGTCAAATATTTATATTCAAATCATTATCAATTTAAATAAATTTGCAATAAAATTCGGGAAGATCATTTTATTTGCAACAAAATATTATTGAGCCATAAATAATCTAAATACCAACATAATATGATGGTTTATGGCCATAAAGACTATAGGACGTATGGATCCTATAGGAAATAATGTATCTAATCTCACTAATAACTAATACCTTTACTTTGCCCACACGGTTTACATTGATAGACCACCAGCCATTTAATGAATGCTTCCAATTAGTCAATATAACATTACCAGAAACACTTTTATCCCATAAAAAAGTATGTTCAAAAACTAAGAATTGATGCAAAAACGGCAATGTCCATTGGAGATTGTAATTTTTGCAATGATCAAAGTTTGTTAAGCTCTTTTTTCTCAACTTTTTGCGAAAATGCACGCAATTTTTTTTTATTCTGTTTCTTTTGTGCAAAACAAAACTAAAAAGAAATTAAAAAATCTGACAAATTTTTTTTTTATGAAACAGTTAGTTTTATTGCTCATTTTATAACTTTGTCATTAGTTGTAATTATGTTGTTATGAAGTTCCTCCAAATCAATCAAGAAAAAACTAAGCCTTTGTTAAGTTTAAGAATTTTATAACTACTGATTTTTTACGTACTTGCCTATGTAAAAAAGCAGCAATGTCCATTTGATTAGAGCAAACACAGCAATCTCCAATTTTATTATTATAATTGCCAGGAAACCGCTATATCGATCATATATCGATCATATTCTTATTTACTGAATAGCACGATATACAATATATTAATATGAATATACCTTGAGCTAGAGGTTTTTACTATTTATTAGGAAAACTATAAATGTGGACATTGCAGTCTTTGCATCTATTGCATCTATACCCCTCATATGTAACCCAATTTAGCACAAGCGCATAATACGCCCTACACTATTGTAGTGCGGATATACAAATTAGCAATAACTTTTTTGAACTGCCAATATTCCTGATTTAATTTTAAGCCAATTCCTTTTAAAGAAAGTACAATAATCATTGTAGATTTATCTAAAAACTAAGGAATTCAGTTAAATAAATGCACGCATTTTAGAAATTTATATTATGATCGCCTTCAGTATCACTGTGGCCCTTTATAAAAAAAAAATATCTCAACTTAAACAATTGTTATGGTTATTTATCATGAAAGTTTCAAAAGTTTAAAAAAAATCTCCAGTTTTAAATGAAATTTTTTACAACTTTGTATTAAATCGTGTAAAGTCAATGCTAAATATCATTATTCGGTCATTATTGGTTCGATTTTTTAAGTAACTTTTTTATAATTTTCAAAAAACAATTGTTTGTTTAAGCGAGACCTTAAACAAGCGCAAATAATGCAACATAATGACAATACAGCCACAACAAAGTGATCAACAACAATAACAACATTAACCGCAACAAAAGACAAATAAAACAATAATAAAACGACCGTCCAACAAAAACAAAATAGGTACCGAAACTAAAACTGATATCGATAGCAAAGTCATTGAGTTTGCGTGCGGAGAAAGTTCACGTTTTCCTTGTTAAAAAACATGAAAAACAACCTGTTAATCTAAATATCTCACTCATAGAAAAAAAAAATGGACGTAAATACAATGGAGCACCACAAAAAATAAATTCAACAAGCAAATCCACAAAAAAATTTACTTTATTTTTAAGTTTTGAAAAAAGTCACAAAAAATAGCGATTGCACAAAAAATTGGTATTTAAAAGCAAAATAATGTAACAGCAATAATGTGACAACAACACTATTAAACTACAGTTAAACCACTCATACTCTATTTAAAAATTCATTTAAAATCTATTAACAGAAAAAAAGACTCTTAAGAGACCTTTTAAAATATTGAATAGACATTTGTGACAGACAGCGTTGCCGTTGAAAAATTATAAAAAGGAGCCCAAAAGGGGTATTTTCTAATAAAAAAATGGAATATTTTAAAGATATCTTTGATAGTTCGATTCTTTTAGGAGTGGGCTTTATATGAATTCTGTAAAATATGAGCCAGTCTTTATAAATACCGACCTCATAGTACTATTTAGTTGCATATGTAGGCCAAAAGGTCCCAAAAGTTCAATTTATGTGGGGCATATCACGCATAGCAATAAAGATAATACTTCTAATGTAATTTTACGATCTGAATACTACAGGACGATAGGTCTTCCCAGTTACCTTGATACCTATGCCAGGGAAAGATCACACAAGAGTTTAGTCATATAGGCCAATTAGCTTCAAAGCGGGGGTCACTGCCTCGCCCTCCAACATAGAGAAAATAAACGGGCTACAACCCAAAGTTCTTCGAATTATCACATCCGCTGTCTGGTATGGGTAATTCCATATCAAAACGACCAAGAGTGGGACACGACCTCTTCCGATTTTAATAAAATTTGGTGAGAAGGTTCTTTTTATCTTATAAGGAACATATATGAATGAAAAAAAAATTAAAAGTTTTTTTTTTCAAAAATTATGTCATATTCAAAATGTCATAATTTCGCCGAATTAGCCGAATGTGTAAAGCTTATTTCTTCAATATCTCGAAAATTACTTGACATACGAAGATGATTTTAATGTCATTTTAAAGAGAATAAGCATTTTACATACATTGTACGAACTTTTGGTCTTAGAAGACCCCTAGTGAAATTGGTTGCAAAAAATATTCGTAGAACATTTTAACCCTCTTAAGTTGCCATTTTGGTATACTTTTATGTGAAAGTTGGAAAAAAGGACAAATATTACCCATTAAAATTAGAGCTAGAAGTTTAATATATTCTAAGAAAAGTATAGCCATACTGTTCTACTGAAGACATCTGACATCATTGTTTAGCTCAGAATTACATTAAGTATAGTTTTTTAATTTTTCCAAAAGCCTTTTAAAAAAATACAAAAATATCAAAACCCTTTGTCAGATTTGCTCTACCAGTAGTGTAGTTTTTTTTTGCGTTGCAAGTATTGAGGCAGGCGGCGATGATCCGAATTTTGTAGCACTGTGTTATTATTACCCAGGAACAACTTTTTGATTTTTAGTAATAGGTGGTAGTTATTTCATACATTACCTGGTAAGTAGTTGTCATTACAATTGTCATTATTCTGAAAACGTGAATAAGTACTTACTAGTAATGACCTCAGCAACTACTTATTAGTTCTGTTATTTTCACTACTGAATATTTGCTTACTGGTAACGAACTCAATAACTACTTATTAGGTCTATTAACTAATGATTTTTTGGCTTCTGGTAAGTTTATTGTAAGTACTTACAATTCAACTTACTAGTAGTTAAATAATAACTAGGATTTTTTTGACTTCTAGTAAGTGTATTTTGTAAGTACTGAATTCTTTGGACACCTCGAACAAAAATAAGTAGTTATTCAGCCAAAAAATAAGTAGTGTTTATTTTCTCCAACATTATTTGCTAACTTACCAGGTAAGTAAAGTTTTTGCTGGGTATTTTTATAATTTTCTTATAAATGAAGATTCAAATTATATACTGTTTGGATAAAATAAATACTGGGTCAGAAAAAACCTCTTAGCATCTTAATTTATTATTTTGATACAATTTCGTGACGTTATTCAAACAAGCTTCAATAGCAGCATGAATTTCAAATAATGCAAATGGATGCATTTAAAAAGGGGCATAAGAAGTGGCAAGGACCTCAAAAAGGGTAAAATTTATGCATTAGTGTTACAGCGGCAACGCTGGCGGTGGTGATAATCTCTTATTAAAATATCACAATAGTAAGATCATGGTGAATAAACGGAGCATCATCATAGTAATCAACTTCATCATCATTGTCGGTATGCCCAATATCGTGTATAATGATCGTCTGTATCATAACTGCTATTGAACATGTCAATTGAAAATAGTTTTGCTTTAATTCCTTTGGTTTTTATAGGTTTAAATTTTTGCAAGCCAGTAATGGGAGCATGGAAAATTTAGCTTAAGCTAGATCGAATTGGGTATAAGCTACATGTGGTGAACAGCTTGTTACCTGCGATTGGATTGAGCCCAGTTTGCTTACAACGCATTTTTTTAAAATAGTTATCAAGATGCCTTTCAAGCATTTCTCTTCCATATTTTCATAAAGAGAGGCTGTAGGAGTCTAGCTGTGAGTATGGGGGCAGGCTTTTATCATTTCTGCTGATATGTCGTCAATGCCCGGTGTGATCGATGTTTGGCCGTTGTGTGTGTGAGGCAAACCGATGACGGAACTTGTCGTGCTTCCAGAGACTTCTTAGGCGAAAATGGCTCATCTGGTTTGTGGTGATTCCACCTGGAGGCATCGAGTTTTTTTTTTGCATTATGTTTATATTTTATCAACGATTTCTAAAACAATTATTTATCTTAATATGACGTTTAAATATTTCTTATCTCAAAAGGTTCACTAGATCAAATTTATCTTCGAGAAGATTAAAGAGATGGAAAATTAAACATCATACAATATATTACAACGGCTGTTAATAAAGCTATGGAAGTATTGGCTTTCATCAAACAATAATCAAGAGAATTTAAGGATCCCTTTATCACTAAAAGATTATTTACTTAACTTTTAAAACCAATTTTGAAAAATGGCTCAGTTGTATGGGACCCCTGCATTCATAGCAAAATGCATTTTCATATTGATAAATCCTTAACATCAGAATTGTGACATCAATGTTATTTAAAATGGCATTAATGAGGCAAAAAGTGACATCAATCCAATGACGAACGTCATCATAAAGTTTTGTGATATTCTATGCGTCATCAATGATACACAGAAAAAATTATTGCCGAATAATACACGCGTTATTGGTTTCAAGTTTTCATAATTTTGTATGAAATATTTAACGCTTTTTAATGTTGTCGTCTTTTTGCATTTTTTTATTTGATCGTAAGCAACACTTCCTTATGTGAAATATAAGAACTACAACAAAAAACAGATATAGTCTATTTTTGGACACTTTAAAAAAGTACAACAATAAGAAAGATGAAGAGGTTTGAAGTAAAAAAAAACAAAAAAATAGCAGGTAAAAAAACCTTTCACTCTTTTTAAACAACAGAAACAACAACAACATTATAAGAAACAAAATAAATTTTTTGTTGGTTTCAAAAACAGAATCCCGTATTCAATTTTTTCAAACTGTTTGCTTAAATACATCAAATACAAAAATATAATGATGACGAAAAACATATCGAGTCGGTCTGTCGACGTTTTTGGGTTACATTTCTTCTTCATTAGCAAAGGAAAGGATACAGCAACAGTGAGTGATGACGAAAAACATTGTGTGTATAAAAAAAGACTTCGTTCAAAAATTATTTCAACAAAAAAAAATGTTTCTCAAAGCCAGCCGGCCGCTCTGCTCTCTCTCTTGTGAGGTCGGGTAATACCTTTTAACTTCAGTTATTGAATTAAATTTTAACAAAGTAGGGCCTTAATTCAAAATATCAAATTTAAAAAAAAAAGGGAAAAAAAAAATAATTTCATTTATACATAAAATTTGAAAAGGAAAGTTTTAGTCAAGGGAAAAATTGGAAAATTAGTTTTTTTTTGTATTGAGAGGATTATATAAAATTAAATACCGGAGGATTTGCCCAATTCCCTGATTTTGGAGAATAAATATATAAGGTGAGAAGAATATATTTAATTTAGCATTTACCTGCCATATTGAGACCAGTTTTGAATTTTAGAAAATATATTGCCAGTAAGGAAAGAAAATATATAGAGATTAAGGACGTAACACCACGACCCCGGACTAAAATTGTAAAGCTTCCTCAAGATTCCCTATACAAAACATCCGTATCATTTTTGTTAGAAAACGGAATAAATAAAAACTATTCATTGCGGAAATTTAAGAACCTCGTGGTGAATAGGAAGGGGAAAAGGAGCACCTTTTAATAAAAACTATTCAGAGCAGAAATTTTGGTACCTTGTGCTGAATAGGAAGGGGAAAAGTGGAACCTCTTATGGAAACTATACCATTGAATATAATAGACGTACAATCTACTTCTGCATTACTTTACAGATAAATTTAATTTTTTGGTTTTTTTTTTTTCACATATTTTGTTGACTTAAATTTAGTTTTTTTTTCCTTCCCTAGTGTTATTTCTTTCTTAATTCTTTACCGTTACATTTTTATATACTTAAATCCATTTACACATTAACGGAAAACACCTATATATATGTGTACGTATAACTAAACAAAATTTAAAGGGAAGTTCCAAAAAGTATATATTATTATTGCTTAATCAAAGGAAAGCTCGCAGAAGTCAGGCCTGAATTCAACGAGGGATATCCGGTGAGTTTTTTTTTTCTTTTGCAAAACATAAAAAAAAAAAAATATAAAAAAAAAACAAATATATTTATATGTATATATTAGAAATTTTCACTTTAAGTTTGTTTAACTAATATAAGTACACATATAGGGAATATTTTATAAACCTCATACTTTCGGTAAATTATTAATGCGTTAATTAGTTTTGTTTATAGGATATTTTAAAACGCTCCTCGTATAACAACTAAATTAAAAATTTTATTCACATTTTTTCCCACTGTATTTATGATTTGGTTGTTATACTAGTAACACGGTTCAAATACACTTTTAAACCTTTTATAAATTAAGTTTGTTAATTTCTTTGTTTTATATTTACTTAATAATGACATTCAAATTAAACTTAAATCCAATTCAATACTTTTGTGTCCAATAAATTGTTTTTTTGTTCTAAAAGATGGATAGTTAAATAACTGTTCTTTTATTCCACGAAATGTAAGGGTAGTTAAGACATGTGTAACAAAGGGTTTTCTGAGAATACAGGTTAAAGAGAACAAGGTAGGGAGGGTGAAGATAAGGAAGAGAACAGTTACATCAGTTCTCTATCAGTTTAATTTTGCATCGCGATTCCTTTTAATTTATTATTTGTGTTTTTTTTTTTAAGTTGTTCTCGACTTTAATTAGTAGCTACCTTAATTTTAAAATTCTGTGGTAATGATTAAAATCTGACTTTCTGGGGACAAGAACCACCCCATTTTCCCTGAGCACGGCCGGATAGTTTGGTAGCGCAGTTCACAGGAAGTTAGTACCATAAGTGGTCGTTCGTTACATAGTATTTAAAATGGCGCCCAACGTGGGGCCTCAGTTTGCATAAATTAGCTAATGCTGATTAGAATTTGCCATACATATTTAGTCCAACTGCTGGGGTTTCACAATTTTTTTTTCCGTGTTGTCGAGTTTTTTTATTGTTTGAATTATTTAATTTTTATTTTTGATAATATCAATGGAGATCAGGGAAAATATACATATGTAGTGTATTTCTGATCCAGGTATTTTGATGTGTAGTTTTGATGTTGAAAGATATGTAGGAATTTTTATACCTGTGAAATTAGCGGGTGTATACCTACAAACTTCAATATGGATCATTTGATGGTTTTATTTCTAAATTATGTTTTTGTCTTTAATTGTGATTGAGATTTTTATATTTGGTTACAAAGCTGAATATATACTCTCACATAAGAGAAAAGAATTGTCTTTTTAATTTCTTAAAATTTTTCTTTTGGTTTCGATGTGGAATTTACCTGATTCACTATTTTATTTCTGTTTATTACTGCTTAACTTTACCCTGACAAAGTAGTGGAATATTTAATTGATTAAGTTTTATTGTATAAATATTAGTTTCTATTTGAAATGCCACTAACAAGAAGTAGGGACAACTTGTCAAATATAAAGACGGCCACAAACACAAGTTTTATAGTTGATGTAGGTTCTTCTACTTCAGCCCGAAGATCAAGGTCACAGGGACGTTCCGAACAAAGATCTATTAACCAGACCACTGATTTTAATAACGAATCAAATCATACTCAAATAAGACAAATCGTTTCCGAGTCATTGACTTCATTTCGTGAAGAAATGTTGTCCATTATCAGTAGTGAATTTACGACAATGTTTGGAAATTTACGGATACCTGCTGTGACCAATAACCAGACTAACGGTACTGGTGAAATACGTAATAGCCCTATTAACTCTGACGTTCGCCCGCCTCAGGATGCGTTTTACGCGGAAAAGGTTTTAAATATCATCCGCAATTGGCGGTTAAAATTTAGCGGCCATAGTAATGAAATGAATATTGATGAATTCGTATATCGTGTTAATATCTTAACATCTAACAATTTAGGCGGGGATTTTGAGCTCTTGTGCAGGCACGCCCACACTTTATTCGACGGAAAAGCTTTGGAATGGTATTGGAGATTCCACAGACAGAATAACGATATAAACTGGGCATCGTTGACATTAGCATTACGTGTTCAATACAAGTCCGATTATAATGATTTTGATATCCTTGACGACATACGTCGCCGTAAACAAAAACCTACCGAAACTTTCGACGATTATTACGATATTATTTCCTCAATGACGGATAAACTACGAACTCCTTTGTCTGAACGTGATATTCGTGAAACTTTAATAAGAAATTTAAAACCTGAAATAAGACTGGAATTACTACATTTGGATATTAAAAATGTCTCTCATCTTCGCAAAGAAGTCAGAAGACATGAAAAGTTTGTTAGAGAATTTCATGCATCAGAATATCGCAAATCGGCAAAAGGGCGTTTGGCCGAATTGACAACGGAGCAAACTGAAACGAATGGTAAAACTGACGAAGACATGCCTGATATATATGCAGTTCAACAAGTATTAACTTGTTGGAATTGTGACAAACCCGGACATACTTTTATGGATTGCATGGAGCTTAGAAGAGTGTTTTGTTATGGTTGTGGGACCAAGGACGTCTATAAACCCACTTGTACAAAGTGCCATAAGAAGACTCAGGGAAACGGACAGAAGGATGTCCGTCGATTTTAGAGCGGACATCCAAGGACGTTGTACATAAAGCCTCGGATTCGTTAAGACTATTAGGGAATGTTGACAATGACAATACAGAATACAAGCACCCTTTGTTAAGACCATATCACATTAGGGTGGCTGAATATGAGAGGGCCAGGGCTCGAATTTTCGGTGAACGTTTTAAAAATAGTCGATCTTCTAATAGAATTCGAGAATATTATCGTAGAGTTAAACAGTTTAAGCTGTGTCTTATTTCTCCAATTATTACACCCGAATTGGATAGTAGGCCTTACATTAATTTGAAAGTTGATGGCGAAATGCGTATGGCTTTGTTAGATAGTGGAGCAAACAAAAGCGTGGTTGGTAATGATTTAGCATTAAGGATTCGGAACAATTCTAGTTTCCATAAATGCATCGGCCACGTACGGACAGCAGACGGAAAGAGACAGGACGTGTTAGGAACAGTGACTTTGGACATAGGATTTCAAGGACAAATTAAATTATTTGAATTTCTGGTGGTGCCAAATATTAAACAAGACCTTATTTGTGGTTTTGACTTTTGGACGGAGTTTGGACTAAAGATATCGCCTGTAATTGGCGAAGTGGACTGTGGTGAGACTGATCCGGATAAGCTGGCTTTGACATATGAGCAGAGGCAACAACTTGGTAACATAATAGCAGCGTTTCCAAATTCTGAGGTGGATGGATTGGGCTGCACGTCACTAATTGAGCATAAAATTGATACGGGTGATGCCAAACCCATTAAACAACGATACTACCCGATCTCACCAGCGGTTGAAAAACAGCTTTGTGGTGAATTAGACCGAATGATTTCTCTTGGCGTAATAGAAGAGGCACCTAATTCACCTTGGTCCTCTCCTACAGTTGTTGTTGTGAAACCAGACAAAATTAGAATGTGCGTGGACAGCAGAAAATTAAATTCCGTGACAATTAAGGACGCTTACCCAATACCTAACATTGACGGACTTTTAGCACGTCTTCCTCCGGTTTATTGTATATCGTAAATCGATTTGAAAGATGCCTTTTGGCAAATTAAACTAGAGGAAAGTTCGAGACCTAAGACTGCTTTCACAATACCTAATAGGCCATTGTACCAATTTACAAGAATGCCGTTTGGATTGTGTAATGCACCGCAAACGTTGTGCAGACTAATGGACATGGTTATTCCGTATAATCTAAAGACTCATGTATTCGTTTATTTGGATGACCTTTTAATAGTTTCTCAAAACTTTGACGAACATTTGACCCATCTAATGGAAGTAGCAACACAACTAAGGAAAGCGGGTTTGACAATAAATGTAGGGAAAAGTAGCTTTGCTTTAAGCAAGGTAAAATATTTAGGTTACATTGTTGGACATGGAACACTGCAAATTGACGATGACAAAGTAAGGGCGATAAGTGACTTTCCTGTACCAAAATCGATAAGACATTTAAGACGTTTTTTGGGTATGGCTGGTTGGTACAGACGTTTCATTAGGGACTACTCTACTTTAACATTTCCATTGACGGAACTTCTGACAAAAAAGAAGACATTTGTATGGACGGAACAGGCACAATGCGCATTTGACAGTTTGAAGAACAGCTTGACTTCTGCACCCTTATTAATACACCCGGATTATGAGAAACCGTTTATATTACAGTGTGATGCAAGTACATTTGGGGTTGGTGCAGTATTGGCGCAGGTAGACGAGGACGGAACTGAAAGGCCGATAGCATTTATGTCTCATAAATTAAACAGAGCGCAACGAAACTACACCATTACTGAATTAGAATGCTTGGCAGTGGTCATGGCAATTAAGAAATTTAGATCTTATATTGAAGGTCTTGAATTTAAGGTAGTTACTGACCATGCCAGTTTGAAGTGGTTAATGGGCCAAAGAGATCTTTCTGGTCGTCTTGCACGGTGGTCTTTGAAACTACAAGGTTTTAATTTTACTATAGAACATAGAAAAGGCAAAGAAAATGTTGTACCCGACGCACTGTCTCGAGCGTTTGAGGGCGATCAGTTTATAGATTCAATAGATTTGGAATCGATGCCATCGATTGATCTTAACTCGGAAGCCTTTGACTCTTCTGAATACAAACAATTGCGGGACGAATTTAATAAGTCAAATTTACCAGATTTTAAGGTATTAGACAAGTATATTTATAAGCGGGATAATTTTTCAACAGGAGAAAGGGACGAATCGGAGTCGTGGAAATTATATGTGCCTGAAATACTTCGCAGAGAGGTTATCTATTCAGCTCATGATACGCCAACTTCTGCCCATGGAGGAATTGCAAAGACTTTGCATCGCATTAGACGTTATTTCTTTTGCCACGACTAGTGTCTGACGTGAAAAATTACATACTAGACTGTGAACTTTGCAAGACATCCAAAACACCAACAACCGTGTTAAGACCTCCTATGGGTCAAATGGTAAAGACAGAAAGACCCTTCCAAAGACTGTACATTGACCTTATCGGACCACTACCTAGGACGAAGGCAGGTAATATGGGGATATTGATTGTTTTAGATCATTTTACTAAATTTACTTTTTTGAAGCCATTGAGGAAATTTAACTCTAGGAATATAATTGAATACTTACGGACAAACATATTTAACTGTTTTGGCGTTCCCGAGGTTGTAGTTTCGGACAACGGCTCCCAATTTAAATGTCGTGATTTTACAAAATTTTTAGTTTCGTATGGAGTACAGCATATTTTAACGGCCGTTTATAGCCCTCAGGCAAATGCCAGTGAACGGGTGAATCGTTGTATCAATGAAGCGTTACGGTCATATGTGCGTAAAGATCACCGAAAATGGGACTTGTATATTGATAGTGTGAATTGTGCGTTAAGAAATAGTGTGCATCAATCAATTGGTAGAACTCCATACGAAGTAGCATTTGGTCAGACTATGATGACAAACGGAAAGGATTATAAACTTTTGAAGAATCTGGAACTTTTAACGGAAACCGACTTTACGATGGAGAGACAAGACGAAATAACTCTGTTGCGTGACACAATAAGATCTTTTATGACGAAGGCATATGAAAAGAATGTAAGAACATATAATTTGCGATCTCGAACAAAGGAGTTCAAAGAAGGCGAAACTGTTTATAGAAGAACATTTCCACAGAGCTCAAAAGTTAACTATTTTAATTCGAAATTGGCTCCCATTGGTGTGATAGCAACAGTTATACGGAAAATTGGACACGTTAACTACGAATTGCAAGACGTTGAGGGAGGAAATAGGACAATATACCATTCTAAGGACATTTGGAAATAACGAGACTGATAACATGTTAGACTTTTGCGACCTTTACAGTTCCACTTCTGCAGTTGGTAACTGACGAAGATGTATCTGTTTTGTGAGGTCGGGTAATACCTTTTAACTTCAGTTATTGAATTAAATTTTAACAAAGTAGGGCCTTAATTCAAAATATCAAATTTAAAAAAAAAAGGGAAAAAAAAATAATTTCATTTATACATAAAATTTGAAAAGGAAAGTTTTAGTCAAGGGAAAAATTGGAAAATTAGTTTTTTTTTGTATTGAGAGGATTATATAAAATTAAATACCGGAGGATTTGCCCAATTCCCTGATTTTGGAGAATAAATATATAAGGTGAGAAGAATATATTTAATTTAGCATTTACCTGCCATATTGAGACCAGTTTTGAATTTTAGAAAATATATTGCCAGTAAGGAAAGAAAATATATAGAGATTAAGGACGTAACACCACGACCCCGGACTAAAATTGTAAAGCTTCCTCAAGATTCCCTATACAAAACATCCGTATCATTTTTGTTAGAAAACGGAATAAATAAAAACTATTCATTGCGGAAATTTAAGAACTCGTGGTGAATAGGAAGGGGAAAAGGAGCACCTTTTAATAAAAACTATTCAGAGCAGAAATTTTGGTACCTTGTGCTGAATAGGAAGGGGAAAAGTGGAACCTCTTATGGAAACTATACCATTGAATATAATAGACGTACAATCTACTTCTGCATTACTTTACAGATAAATTTAATTTTTTGGTTTTTTTTTTTTCACATATTTTGTTGACTTAAATTTAGTTTTTTTTTCCTTCCCTAGTGTTATTTCTTTCTTAATTCTTTACCGTTACATTTTTATATACTTAAATCCATTTACACATTAACGGAAAACACCTATATATATGTGTACGTATAACTAAACAAAATTTAAAGGGAAGTTCCAAAAAGTATATATTATTATTGCTTAATCAAAGGAAAGCTCGCAGAAGTCAGGCCTGAATTCAACGAGGGATATCCGGTGAGTTTTTTTTTTCTTTTGCAAAACATAAAAAAAAAACAAATATATTTATATGTATATATTAGAAATTTTCACTTTAAGTTTGTTTAACTAATATAAGTACACATATAGGGAATATTTTATAAACCTCATACTTTCGGTAAATTATTAATGCGTTAATTAGTTTTGTTTATAGGATATTTTAAAACGCTCCTCGTATAACAACTAAATTAAAAATTTTATTCACATTTTTTCCCACTGTATTTATGATTTGGTTGTTATACTAGTAACACGGTTCAAATACACTTTTAAACCTTTTATAAATTTAGTTTGTTAATTTCTTTGTTTTATATTTACTTAATAATGACATTCAAATTAAACTTAAATCCAATTCAATACTTTTGTGTCCAATAAATTGTTTTTTTGTTCTAAAAGATGGATAGTTAAATAACTGTTCTTTTATTCCACGAAATGTAAGGGTAGTTAAGACATGTGTAACAAAGGGTTTTCTGAGAATACAGGTTAAAGAGAACAAGGTAGGGAGGGTGAAGATAAGGAAGAGAACAGTTACATCAGTTCTCTATCAGTTTAATTTTGCATCGCGATTCCTTTTAATTTATTATTTGTGTTTTTTTTTTTTAAGTTGTTCTCGACTTTAATTAGTAGCTACCTTAATTTTAAAATTCTGTGGTAATGATTAAAATCTGACTTTCTGGGGACAAGAACCACCCCATTTTCCCTGAGCACGGCCGGATAGTTTGGTAGCGCAGATCACAGGAAGTTAGTACCATAAGTGGTCGTTCGTTACACTCTGCCATCATCTTCTAATACAGTGCCTGCTTGTGTAAGCATCATTGCTTGTGCAAAAACCTTTTTTTTTATTTTGAAATTTAGTATATGAATTTCAGTAAACTTTTTGTTTGATTCAGTTAAATTATTTGTTTGAAAAAATCAGTGTTTTTTTTCAATAAACGAAATGCAAATAAATTGTTTGAATATGCGAATTTGTTTATAGGACCGATTTCAGACAAAAAATTGTTTGATTCTACAAATTTTTTGTTTGAATTGGAAAAATAATTGTTTCTGTGTATGACTTCAATGACAACAATTCCATGCCATATTTTGTGTTTATTAACACTATTTTAATGTTTAAAAAGTATGAGTACCCCGGCAGGCTAGCTGGTAGTGAGCTAGTCTATCAGCGCCGGAGTTGCGGACAAGCGTAAAGCTTCGAGGAATTAGCTTAGAGAATTAAAAAAAAAATATATAAAAGAGAAAAACAAACAAAAAGCAAAAATTCCCATATTCTATTTGCTTAAATTGCTTGGTTAAATACATAAAATTTTCAAAGTAGAATGATTACAAAATCCATATCGAGCATAATGCTGGTTTGAGAATTCTTCTTTTAACAAAGGCCGGAGTATAACAGAAGTGAAGTAAACATGCACAGAAAAAATTATTTTTCCAATTCAAACAAAAAATTTGTAGAATCAAACAATTTTTTGTCTGAAATCGGTCCTATAAACAAATTCGCATATTCAAACAATTTAATTGCATTTTGTTTATTGAAAAAAAACACTGATTTTTTCAAACAAATAATTTAACTGAATCAAACAAAAAGTTTACTGAAATGCATATACTAAATTTCAAAATTGAGACACATTTTTTTGTTGGAATAATTTTTGAACGAAGTCTTTTTTTATACACACAATGTTTTTCGTTATCACTCACTGTTGCTGTATCCTTTCCTTTGCTAATGAAGAAGAAATGTAACCCAAAAACGGCGACAGACCGACTCGATATGTTTTTCGTCATCATTATATTTTTGTATTTGATGTATTTAAGCAAACAGTTTGAAAAAATTGAATAAGGGATTTTGGTTTTTTTTTAACCAACTTTGAAACCAACCAAAAATTTATTTTGTTTCTTATAATGTTGTTGTTGTTTCTGTTGTTTAAAAAGAGTGAAACGTTTTTTTACCAGCTATTTTTTTTTTTTTTTTTACTTCAAACCTCTTCATCTTTCTTACTGTTGTACTTTTTTAAAGTGTCCAAAAATAGACTGTATGTGTTTTTTGTTGAAGTTCTTATATTTCACATTAGGAATTGTTGCTTACAATCAAATAAAAATATGCAAAAAGACGACAACATTAAAAAGCGTTAAATATTTCATACAAAATTATGAAATCTTGAAACCAATAACGCGTGTATTATATTTTTGAATGGTTGTCAACATTTTTGTTGGTTAAATAAAAATCAAACAAAAATTTTAATTGAATCAGTAAAAAAATTTGTAGAAATTAAAAAAATTTTCAAACAAGCGTTTGTTTGAAAATAATTCGGCAATAATTTTTTCTGTGTGTGTAACGGGTAAGTAAATAATAATAATATTCTTTAACTTTGGCTTGAGTCAACCCTGAGACTATTAATTTAACAACAGTTTGTCATTAAATGGAGCGTAATAAGTCATTTCCCCGATGTAACTGAGTCCTCGCACTAATGACCTTTTTATTAAACTGACTCCGGTTCATAATTTCTGTAATACCGATGTGTCATCCTATTGATGACTTAATTTCACCTTATGACAATTTGGCCAAGTGACGTTAAGGCTGACATCAGAATGATGAAAAGTGTCATGTTGTCAAAATACATCAGCGTTTTTTCTATCAGTCTACTGTAAAGTTCACATTGATTTTATCGAATCTGTCCAGGATAGTTTTTATTTGTTTAAGAGACGTTTATTTAGGATATTCTGCGCTTCAATTAAATCCATCAGGACTTGATTTGATTCAACTGCCAACATTAACCCTTAAGTGTTTACCATGGCCTGGCCAGGCATCTTTCGACTTTTTCCCAGTTGTTTATATATATATATATATCAGGCGCGGATTCAGGGGGAGGGAAATAAGGAAATTTCCCCCCCGTAAATTATAAAAATATGTTTTGTTAATTTCGATAATACAAGAATTCCCATAATAATATTTTTTTTAATGTACAAAATTTTTGGAAATCCCAGCAAGGTTTTTTTTTTTATGGAATCTCTAACGAAATTTTCAATAAGTATTTTTTTATTTTTTTTATTGAATCTCTAAAGATTTTCAATAAGTATCCATATCTTAATCCTAATAGTTATTTATTAGATATTTCCAAAGAAACATTAAGTTTACCGTATTAAATTACTTATTATTCTACATTCAATCCCAGCAGGTGCCATCTATATCCAAAGACTAAACGTTTGACTTGATAATGCGTGCGGCTAAATTATTAAAAAGCCTTAGTATTTGCAATATTTATGTATAAATGTGTTATATGAATTCGATAATTTTTGACGAAAGCACGGATTTGTCGGGGAAAAGCCAGTTTTCCCTATCTTTAAGATATTTCAAAATACAACAAAAAGTTGTGAGGGAAGAATTTATTGGCTTTGTTGTAAACGCATTTGAAGAGGCTTCAAAGGATATGGATGACGTTGATGTGTCAATTGATGCGAAGGCACTATCATCAATAGTTCTTAAAACTTTGACAAATTTTGGTCTTGACCTAAAAAATTGTGTAGGAGATGGAACAGATGGGTGTCCTCTGATGACAGCAGAAAATGGAGCTGTTCAAAATTTCTGGAAAAGCGACAATGCGAAACAAACGCCTTGCTATTCCCATAAATCGAACAACTCAATTTCTAAAAGCAATAAAGTGCCATTAATACAAAAAGTTTTATCATTTGTTAAAGAAACGACAAAATTTTTTATATATAATTATCCCAAGCAAAAAACAGTTTTAGCAAAGTATTTGGGAGCCAAACTCTCTTCATTATGAGTCTTTGCAACAAGTGTACATCATATAGAAGAACCTTTGAAAAAAATATCTGAGTGGAAAGGAAGTAGTATCTCTACCTTTATATTAAGGAGCTCACTTAGTACTTTTAAATTTATTTGCGGAATATACATATTAAGTGTGATACCTATTGTAACACAGCCACTTAGTATCATTTTACAAAAGCAAGATATAGATATTCAAAAAGGATCAAGCCTTATCCAAATTTTTATCATGTGCCTTGAAGAAAAAAGAAATAAAGCCGAAGAACACTTTTAAGCGATTTTTGAAAAAGTTAAAGTTATCTGCGTTCAAATCGAGTTTCCAATCAAAAAGACAAAATTTGAACGAAATAATCCCTTCCAAAATGTTGAAGATTACTACTGAGTTGTAGGTTACATTCCTCTTATTTAATTTATTTTAGAAGATCTCAAAACATCTTTCCCAATAGATGTCCTAAATGTATTGAACATACCTAAACTTCAACCTCAAAGTGTAATCAAGTCATATGGACAAATCCTGCGTAACGAACGCTACACTCGCTCGTGTTTTCTGATTGATATACATATAACGATTTTTTAGCCTTTCAAAAGAGATATCTTTAACTTATATATAGTATTTAGTGACATTAATATGTACTTACGAATGGCATATATTATAATTTCTTAGCAAGTATTTGTTGCGAAATAATTGATCACAAAGTTTTGTGACGCACGCCACAAGTAAAGTAAATCACAATTTACTTATTTAAAAAGATTAATTTATTTTAATTTATATTTTATTTAACCCTATTGTTTTTTTTTTTATATAATATACATATGGGCTACTTCAAATTTTTTGAGCACCTGCTGAAACCGACATACTATGGCTCTTATTTCGTTAAGTTTTATGAATTGAAAAAAACGTTGTACAGGGTTTGGATGACTATACTTGAAGGATATGACGTGCAAAGTTTTACGTTGAAAAGTCCTCACCTTAAGAATTGGTGGTCATCTTAAATTCGAAAAATTAAAAAAACGACTTGAAACTTGCAAGAGTTTTTTCATTCATTCCGTTTTCTTTGTAATAGTTTTAAGCTTTCAGATCCAAACCCATACAAAATATAGTCACTAGACTTGGAGGATATATCCACAAAAACAAAATTTTTGATATCGCTGCTGGCTGAAAAATTGCATGGTGTTTTAAAGTGAAACCAAAATTTTCCGAATTTTGAAATTTTTGAAGATTTTACATAGAGTTTTTGCGCCGTTTAATAAAAATGAGTTTAAAGCGCAGAATTAAAAAAACTGTGTAATTTTATAAAGTTTGAGGTGTATCAAGTTGGTGTCAGCGCACCAATAACGTATCACGGACATCACAAACTTAAAAGAAATTAGCGTAAATTTTTTAAAAATGTATCTTTTTTGCGTCTGACAATCTGAATTGCCTTTTAAGTTGGCTAGTGTATTGCGTGATGTGAGTAACTTCGTAAAGGGCACCTCCGAGGCGAAAACGCACTTTAAAATTTTTAAACGCAAAAATTTTATGAACTTTTGAAAATTTTTGCAAAAAAACAATTTATTTTTAAGTTTTTTTTTATATCAAAACATGTCATGGGCACATGTTAAGGTATCTAAATAGATTCTTCGCGACGGACTAAACTGATAAAGTGCAAAAAAAAATAATTTTTTTCAACCCTGGCGCGTGCAGCGGCAGTTTTTTCCAAACACATTTCGCTTTGTGACAACTGAAGCGCTGTATCAATTCCGTTCAAACGTACATCGAATAGAAGACTTTACTGAGCTTGATACTAAAATTGAAAACGCACCAAAAAATTTTAAGGATTTAAGATTTTATGGAGAAACAAAATATTTCTAACCTCAAAAAGCATCCTTGTATGAAATATTTGATTTGGTTTCAGAATATACATTTTAAAATTTCTAAAATTCGTTAAAAAAAAACTGAGAAGCGAAACAAATTATGATCATAGTAGCTTTTGCTGAGTGCTTCTAAGAATAAATATTTGAGTATTACTGATCTAAATATATAATTTGGTAAAAAAAACAAGAGTGGTAAAGTTTAAATGGTTATATCTCTTAAGCCATTAGCGATAGCCAAATAGTTTTTTCCCCAAAATATTGCAAATTATGTCTTATACTAGCCGTAATTTTGTAAAATGTTTAACAATTTTAAATAAATTTTTATATGCATACACGATCAAAAAAAATTTTTTTATATTTTTTTTTTCCAGTGTATTTTAATAAGTATTCAAGCTTTTACAAATATTTTAGTGTGCTAAGAAAGCCCTTAAGGGGTATTATCCACTCGCGTTATCCTTTTTCAATTTTAACAAAAACTGTAATTTTTATATTTTTTTTTAATTTTTAACTTTAAACCGCAGTAAAATTTGCGCCGTGTAATAAAAATGCTTAACGCGAACGGATTTCACATGCTCAAATATCGATTTATACACACGCAAAACAACATTGATGTCAGACAAAAAAAAAAAATTTTAAAAAAAAATGTCTAGGTGTCGTAAATTTTTGAAGTTGCTCATATATTGTTTTTAATAAACTTTTAAAAAAAATTTTTTTACTTTTTTGTATCATACAAAATTTCCCCCCCGTAAGGCTCGAGCTGGATCCGCGCCTGATATATATATATATATATATATATATATTTATATATATGTATATATTCTTATAAAATAAATATTTCATATTAATTATTTAGAGCGAAACTTTATGTATGCCTCAATCAAAGTGTTTTTTACAATAAAATGAGAAAAAAGTGCCCTATTATATATGTACCGTAGTAAATAAAATCAAAACGAAACGAAACGTATCAAAAATCATACGTAACACATAAGAATTCTTTCTTTACCTTTTTTTGAAGAACTATTCTCTTTGACAGCAAAACGTTCATGCTAGTGTGAGTTTTTTCTATAGGCACAAAAAACTCCATTTAAAATACAAGTGGTTCCAGCCAGGCTTAGGTAGCAGTTTGTGCCACACAAATTAAGTGTTTACTTAAGAGTTAAAAAGCCGAAGAATTATGCTTAATGTTTAATTTCTTGTAAATCTATTAAATGGAATGTTTTTTTCAATATTATTAAAAGTATAACATCAATGACTTTTGCTCAACGTACATAACGGTTCAATAACCCACTTTATGTTTATGTGCCGTTGAGGTTTCCTTCACCCAAACCATGCGTTCAGTTCTAGTTTAGTTCTAGTTCAGTTCTGTTATATTCTGGTGCAGTTCAGCTATAGTTCAGTTTAAATTAGAATTATTTATTTCTAATTTTAGATTATTTTTTATTTTAGTTCTAAGTAACGTTTTTTTCTTAAATCAGCTTAAATAATATGTGTTTCTTGGTGTTATTTAAAATTCCTGAGGTAGGGTATTTTCATATTTATTTCGCTTTTAATTCAACAATTTTGGGGGAGAAATAAACTTTTGAAAAATGGTAAATATCTTTATTAAATGCGGGCATTTCACTTTGAGAGTAACAAAAAAAAAACAACAAAATTGAAGCATTGACTTTGATACCAGTTACTAAAACCAGTGCACCACCATCATCATTAAGAAAACAAACTATCTCATTTTGCCTAGTCATACTTTATGGTTAAAACAAAACCTCAAAAAAAAAATTCAACTAATGGAAAGTTATTTTTTCCTAAAAACTCAAAAAAAAAAGAATAAATAACATCATTTAAGAAATATTTATTATTTCTGTTCCAGAAACAGCCTGCGTTCCATCTGTAAAGTTTACTAGATGGACTGATGGTGCACCAACTGTTTGACTGAATAAACACAAAAACGGTCTCCAAAGAAAAAAAAATTATAACCATATTCAAAATAATCAAAACTTCCACTAATGACGATGAAGATCGCAGCTACTGTCAGCGTAATTGAAGTAATAATTGTGATCTATGGTTTTATATTACAGTTTAGTTGTTTCCCCATTTTTTTTTTTTTTAACTTTAAGTACTGTGAAGTGGAGAAATCAGTGTTAAAGTTATGTTCGTTGATGTTGCCATATAAAGTGAGTCTATGACAACAAGTTTATTAAAGTTTTGTTGTTTTTGTATTTATAACTATTTATATTGTTAGTTAAATCATTTTATATTTGAACAGAAATTTTTTGACTTGAAGGGGTATTCGTCTTTTTAAGTGCCACTTAATGTGGCACAATAGTAATTCATTCATTGGCATCAGGTTGTTTGTTAATTTAGTAAGCTTTTGTCTGCATTGGTTTTTTTCGTTTTAAATTTAAATGTCACAATTATCGTAATTTTTATTGGAATATCTTGAACTATTTCTGCTTTTGCTTTAATTGACAGAAAATATGTGTTTGTTTTGATAGTTTTATTGTGTGTCATAAATTACCCTGGCTTGTACCGTTAAGTTTGTGGATTTCTGTTGTTAATGATTTAACCCTTCTGCATTCCTTGGGTCAATATGACCCAATTTTACTTTTCCATTCACTTTATGATGATAAAACTATTGACCCCTAAAATATCATCTTATCTTAAATAGAAAGGAAAGTGACCATTTAGTATCAAAATTGTGTAAATCAGTTTTTTGTTTTTCTTTCACGCAAACAAATAAGTTTTGTATACAATTAGTCTTAGTAGTCTTGTTGGGTCAATGTGACCCAGCTGAATTTGTTGCCTCAATGCTCGGCCTTCAATGAAAAGTTCGTCATTTATTTATATCTATGCTATTATAAGTATATTCAAATAGTAAACACATATAAACTGATGTGGCAATATCAATTATTTTAAGACTTAAAGTATATATAGAACGAATTTGTGTAAAATCTTATATCAATCCGTGCATTATTATTTTGTTATTTTATGATAGTTTTTGGTAGGTTAGGCTTAGAAAAGTTATGTGTCCTAGGGCACACCTTCAACCGGAGACCATTTTCAATCCATCCCTTCAAAATAGAGAAGAAGAGAAGCCATTTCTGCCTGAGACCCTGTACCCTAGGACAGTGGCATAGTACATGCTCAATCGTCTGTAGCTCCTCAGCATCCTCGCATGATATGCAAAAGTCAGGTATGGTATTGTCCAATTTGCTTTTAAAAGCCCTAACAGAACAATGACCCTTCAAAAACCATGTAGGAGTCCTGAGACCACTCCCTTTCAAGCCTTTGCATCCATTCCGGGCCATAACTCCGTGGAATAAATTCTATCCATTCAGGTCGGGTTAACGGTGTCGTGGAAACTATCACGGATCACCGCATAGTAGGGAAATAAGGGGGCTTTACCCCCTCATTCCTTACCTCTAAGTCTAAGTACGAATCCTGTATCGAGCATTCGTTCGCTACCTCATTACCATCCACCTTGCAGTTACCGGCTAGCCAATACAGCCTTACTCTAAATAGCCACATGAGCTCCTTCAGAGCAGTCCTACACCATGCAACCAGGCAAGATCGCACTGTATGACTTGTCAATGCGCTGAGCGCATAAGGGAGAGAAGCACAATATCCACTACACACCTGCTTACAAGAGGCAGGATTTTTATATTGCGAATTCCCACTTGGAAGCAATCCTTTTTTCCTCTCTACTAAAAAAACAATTTGATGAATGATTGCGTTATAAATAAATTGCTATGTTCAGTAATATTTCGGGAATGATATTAAATACAATTTAAAATCATTGCAACACAACCTGTTTAGAACATTGTTCATGACTTCTTTTTTTTAAAACAGTGATTTTTGTTATTGTTTTACAACCTGCTTACTTATAAGGGATAATGCGAAGTTATTTAAGCATTTGTATTTGCTTAAATTAAAAATTCACTTAACCCTTAAAATTTTTTACTGGGTATCGACGTTAATTTTCGCCACAGTATAAAAAATTATTTGCATTTCTTATTGTAGCACAATTTGTGCGTCGCCCTGTATTATATTATGAAAAATATTTGCAAACTATTGCCTGTTTGCTGCCATTCGGACCAGTTCTCCAATTGATCCAACCGTAGTCCATTATCTGATTTTGCCAAGACATCTACCAATACATCTTCTTTCTTAAAATACCACGCCTACCCTAATTTTTCCTTTCCTTGGAGTACAAGAAAAAGTAGTTAATATTTTTCTCCCCTGAAAATTTAACCAAAATATGAGGTTTTATGAATTTCGGTGGTATGGAATAATTGCCGTTTACATCTTAATTTCAAAACTTTCAATTTTATTTATGTTATCAGTCATAAGTGTCCACAATTCCAAGAAGTATAGCAATATTGACCAGATGTAGCACTTTGACATACGAAGGCAAAGTCGAGGGTCGATTTTGCTGCTACAATTTATTTTTTTATATATTTTATAACAGAAGTCCTGGCCATTTCAATTTGTCATTTGATTTCCTTATCTGCTGTCCAATTTTCCTTGAGCCTAAATATTCACAACTGGCCACACGTTCTCTCGACTTACATTTGTTGCTGCGTTCTCGAGTTTTGGTCAGGAATATCTGGAGGTCTAAATTGTATCTGATGTTAAAGTTGTGTCGTTATTATTATTAATAAAATCTCCGTCTACTTGTATACCCATTTTTAGTTTATATACAGCTTTGGCGAATATAGCCTCTGTATACAAATTGCAATATAAAAATTGTATGTGGAGTTTTGAAAACCAACCGAATCAACCCATGGTGCCAAAGCAATGATCAGTTTTTGATAACTATCTTGAGTATTTTTATTTGAATTGGATCAAGTGATAACTGCAGGCCTGTACCTACCTAGTCAAAACTTTGCCTACAAAATAATGTGTTGAGTAATCAGAAAAACATAACAGCACAGTACAAGGGATGTCCCAAAATGAGCGCATTCAAATGTAAGTTATTATTTTTTTACCTACATATATCCAGAAAGAAGTAGTTATGGAAGTAGATATATACCCAGCAAAAACTTGGTAATGACTTGCCATTACTGAACAACTTACTTTTCAATGTCTACTTCATACCATCTGCATTACATAGAAGTAGTTTGGTAATGGCTGACATATAATCTGATACCTAAGTACTTGTGTATGAGTTGATTAACGAAATTTATAATTCATTCGTAATAAAATGCATCTACGGTTGAAGTTTTTTCAAATCTAATACAAATTGATTTAAAATATTTGTTCTTACAATTTGTTTTTTTTTTATTATAAATAAAAAACAATTTGTAATAAATTTGAATATGAAAAATTATGATGTACTGAAATTTAATAGTCATGACATGTTAGTTGTAATTTTGGTGACATCGGAGTAATAAGTTATTTAAGTCCCTATTTGTAAGCGAATGTGGTTATGACTTATTTAACTCCCTATTTGTAAGCGAATGTGGTAATGACTTATTTAACTCCCTTTTTGTAAGCGAGGGTGGTAAGTAGTTGCCTCCAATAATTTAATCTGATATTTACGCTCTTAATTGAGTAAAAAACATCGTTTTTTATACAAAAACTACACTGCCCCGGTAGACTAGCTGGTAGTGAGCTAGTCTATCAGCACCGAGGTTGCGCGATCGAATCCCCCCAGAGACAAAAAAAAAAAAAATTAAAAATAAAACAAAGTAAAATAAAATAAGAAAAAATAGAAAAAAAAAACATAAAGTAAAGTAAAATAAAATAAGAAAAAATAAAAAAAAAATTTAAAAAAAATAATAAAAAAAAAAAATTTTTTAAAGTCATGACATGTTAGTTGTAATTTTGGTGACATCGGAGTAATAACTTATTTAAGTCCCTATTTGTAAGCGAATGTGGTAATGACTTATTTAACTCCCTATTTGTAAGCGAGGGTGGTAAGTACTTGCCTCCAATGACATCACCGTGTTAAAATAATGAGTTAAAATGCCAATGTATAAGTAGTGAAGAGTCGTTATATTAGCTTTTTAACTCATTACTTTGCAATGTAAGTTTTTGCTGGGTAAGTAGTTATAGAAGAAAGCTACTAAATAATTAGTGAATGGAGCTTTGCATTTAAAAAAAAGTAAGCAAAGTTTTAACTGGGTATAACAACTGCCACTAGATATTAAGTTGTAATATTCCATCATGGCAACGATCGGTTTTATTTTGCAAGACCATAGAGAATAAAGTTTAACAAGCTTTGCCTTACCAACCTTCTAGTTCGGATTTCGGATTTGCTTTGCCTGCCATTTGTGTGGATCGATGTAGATTGCTCTCACTGATGTAGAACGCCTTCACTGAAAACTGGAAAACATTTCACTTTAGAACATGGTATCCAAAAATGCTCTAATTCATTTTTGGCCATAAAAAGTAATAGTTTTTTTTAGTGAAATCCAGGTTGTTGGGCTCATCTAGAAAGGCCCTAACTCACATAATTGCAACTTTGTAGGATAAAATGTATAATTGCTTGTTAGGCCGTTGATACTATTGCCTTTAATTTTGACCAGGTGTGTTTGTATGAAATGCATTAAAATCACTAAAAAAAAACCTTCTACATGAGACCAACGATATGTTGCCGAAAAAGTGGAAAAAGTTCTTAGTTGTTAATGACTAACATAACACCAAAGTTTTACCATTAAACCTTTAAATTTGCCAATATTTTTTATATAATACACCCAACATAATATTGAATTTAAATAATTTATTTTAAAATTTAATTTTACTTTTAAAAAGTAATTAACAGAATTTCAATTTTATGGCAATATATTGTTAATTGTATAGATATCAATTAAAAGCATACAAATTGTTGCTGCAAAATTAGAATTTTTAAGACTCTTGCAAAATTCGGAAAGTCTTTTTAAATTTTTAGAAACGTTCAGGCGTCTAATCACATCATATCGAGTAAACTATCGTATTTTTTATTTGCATACGAAAGACACTGATTCATATAATGAAAACTCGAGAGATGAAGTGTCTTTGGCTAATCGATATATAATGCTTTTATCTCAAATTACGATACATTTCAATCGAAATCGAGTGTCATGATGCCAAAGCAAAAATTTCGATCAATTTTGCTCGATATCGGCCCGTCACAGGAATTAATTCCGATCGAAAGTGGAAGCAGTTTAATAAACAAAAAAAAAAACGAAAATTGTCTTAAAGAACCTAAACCAAATTCGATGGGATTTGTATAACAGGCCTGATTATTATCTTCAAATCAAAGCTTAATTTTTGCACATACATATCAGAATTATTAAAAGCTTTTGCTTTGGATTGTATAGTTCTGAGTTATTTTCTTCAAACTTCTAAGAAACATGGTGTTACCTTAAAACAAAAATGACATGATATTTCAAGAACTAAAGGTAGAAGTACATAACACGCGTTAGTGCTCGCGCGCTCTACCGTCTTCTGTCAAAAAAAGTTAAACTAGTGTATTTTCATAGATCAAGCTACATGCTAAATATTTTGACGCGTTTGCGCCAGAAAGTTGGTTAACTTTGAACTTTTTAACGCGTTGTGTATTTTTGACAAGTAATCAGCTGACAATAAAAAGAATAATTTAACAAATTTGTGAATCATAAAAAAAAAACTTATTGAAGAGCTTAAAAAGCATACAATATTTATATAAAAAGAATAAATTCAATAAAATAACAAAATCTTGATATACTTTCAAACCCTTTTTTAATGCACAAATATGTAAACAAATAAAAAACAGCTGACAGGAATGGCTTTAGTAACGCGTGTTGTGTAACTTGCAATATTTTACTGTATTGGCTGTGAATAAGAAACAGAACAATACTAAAAATGTCACTAAAAAGGAAAGAACAGGAGTAAAATTTTAATAACCGTATAAGTTTAATATAAATTCTTATTCCCAATTAACGATGAGCAACCGTATTAATACCAACGAACTCGTTTGCTATTCACAGAATAAGGTTCTTTCGTGGTAATTCTATTTTGGTTCTTTATTAAACAAAACTGCTAAAAGTAGACGCAGTCTCTTAAAATGCTCTGAACAAAAACTATGTACTTGCTTTTCCAAACTTGATCTCCTAATATTTAATCTCTTTAATCTTAAAACACCTTCTTAAACATAATTAAAACATCATTTTGTTCGATTAATTTGCCACAAAAATAACCACCACCACCTTCTATTAAACTCCAACAAATTGCCTTAAACTTGTAATAAAGTTTGAAGAGGAAGAAGGAAAAAATATAATAGATGAAATTAATATACAACAGGCCATCTTCATAAACCACCAAAATAAACAGAAGTGTAAAGCTGTCTACTTTAAAATACTCTAAAATCCTGAAAAAAAAATAAAAAAACTAAATTATAAACACCATTAAAAAATTTCAGTCTAAACTAATAATACAAAATCGTAAGAAAAGATGATGACCTTTTCATCTAAACACGACAACTTAAGGTCAAAAGCAATCAAAACGTTTAATATATTTTTTTTGTTTTTGCTAAGCCGCCTTTTGCTCAATGCAACATCTTTAAAACAAACAAAAACGGCATTAAGTTTAAGCAACATAGTGCAAAAAATAAAAAAAAAAACTAAGATTAACAGAAGCATTTTGTTAAAACGATGCCTAGACACTCGTCTATAACTAACTAACTACAAGTTTGTTACACTCTAGTACTCGTACCTGGTAATAGTTCATAATAATTATTTCATATAATTTTTCATACAATGAAAGTTTCAGTTAACTTAACAAACAGCCAGCAATAATACTAACAACAACAACTTCATACACAACTCCTACTGACACTTTGCGGTTTGTAGATTGAGCGAAATGTAAGCGAGTGACTTTATAGAGGATGAAGTACGAATTTGGAGTACAGTATTTGGCGTTTATTTAAATTTAATTTTTTGCAAGTATTTTAGCGCTTTTAAACGAGAAATGGATCTATAATAACTTGCTTATTGCACACGCAGTTCTCGCTTCCAAAATCAACAACAGCATGAACAAAAACTATATAACAGTAGATATTGGATATACGAACATCTCATATAAGAAAAAACGCATTCAAAAAAGTAATTTAAACCGTGACGTTTTCCATATGTGTCAATATAAAAAGTAGTCTGTATAAGAAACCTTCTTATAGGAAAAAGCTGATACATGAAATATTTTGCAATCCACTAATAATAACATTGCCTAAACAAAATATTTTGTATGAGATTTTTCTTCACGGCAATACTGTTTGTGCTTACGCAAAATATCCAACCAAGTGTGTACATTTGAATGAATAAATTTCTTATAAAAAATAATTGCTTAAAAGGCTGTAGGAAATATCGCCCAAAGAAAAATGGCCCAAAAAAATAAATGAAAAATCGCCCAAAAAAATTCCATGTAAAATTGGGCCTGAATTCATATGAAAAGTGACCCAACATTTTTGGGCTATTTTTCGTTATTATTGGGTGATTTTTCGTTTTTTAAATTTGGTGATTTTTCATTATGAAAAATCACCCAAAAATATTATATGAAAAATAGCCCATTTTTCAAGGCCATTTTTCGATTTTAAAATTTCGTCAAAATCTTACATACTATTTGCCTAAATCATTCATTATTACTATACGTCTAATGTTATTTATAAAAATAACGGGACATATTGCAAAAAGGTGGCATGTCATATCGTCCAGTGTCATAGTGCCCGTGGACAAACTTAAAAGCATAGCTTACAAACTCGAAAGCATAGCCGGCCTTAGGCCGGGCGCAAGGATTTTCTCCTCTTTGATACAACAAGTACCGGTTTCGCTAACTAAAGCGCACTGCACAGCCGGCCTTCGGCCGAGGGCAAGGATTTTCTCCTCTATGGTATAACAAAAATCGGATTCGCTAACTAAAGCTTCTCTGCGAAGTCGGCCTTCGTTCGGAAACAAGGCAGATTTTAGGAGCTTTACTTAGCGAAACCGGTACTTGTTATACCATAAAGCAAAAAATCCTTGCGCCCACCCAAAGGCCGTCTGCGCAGAGAAGCTTTAGTTAGCGAAGCCGGTTTTTGTTATACCATAGAGTAGAAAATACTTGCGCCTGGCCGAAGGCCGGCTATGCCGAGACGCTTTAGTAAGCGCTGCCGGTATTTGTTACACCATAGGGGAGAAAATCCATGCGCCTAAAAGTTTGTTCGTTTATGTTTAATATATGCACGCAGAGAAAAAACAACAAAACCATTTTTAAATGTTTAATTTAACCATATCATTGTCACCGACAACCATATTATGGTAAAATAAGTTTCTTTAAAAATAGTTTTGTTGGTTGTGACCATAATAAAACAGGGTTTTCTCTGCGTGTATGTAAATCTTTTTTTGTATTAAACATCTTTAGTAATTATGGACCTTATGACATTTTTAAAAATGACATAATGTCCATTTGCAAAATATCTTAATGCCCACAGACGTTATGACAATTTCAAAAGTGTCACAGTGTCCATGGACATTACGACACTGGACTTTTTGACATACCACCTTGCAAAAAGCTATATTCTGTTTTGAGTAATTGATTATAACTATGCAGTGATTAATTAATATTAAACTATTGAATAGTGCACAAAGTTTGGCGGAGGGCTCAAATAGGTATTATTGTCCATACTGCCGAGCAGCTGTCGAAGAAACAATACAATTTTTTACACAAAACTTACATTTGTATGTTACTAAATTTATATGAATAATAAACACTGTTTTGCAAATTGGGAAATCTTAAAATTTTTTTTTTTTTTGGGAAAAAATTATTTTTTTCTTTTTGGGTCATTTTTCATTTTTATTTTGGGCCCTTTTTCGTTTTTTTTGGGCAAAATTTCATATATAACTTTTTGGGTCATTTTTCATGTTATTTTGGGCAATTCTTCATTTGGGCGATTTTTCATTTATTTTTTTGGGCCATTTTTCTTTGGGCGATATTTCCTACAGCCAAAGAAAAAACATGCTTATAAGAAATACTTTTTTATTTTGTTGCTTTTTACAATTTTTCTTAATGTTAATCATATAGCGGAGTTCAATATAAGGCTTGCAAAAGAGCAAATGAAAAATCTGTGGTTTTCATGGGCAACCGCGTGTGTCCATTTTTTCGATTTAAGGTGTTGATGCCATATTGCCTAATTTTGAACGCTCTTTACATTTTTTTGAAAAAAGATGGATCAATTCCGATTTTTTAACGTAATGACAAAGTTTAAAAAGTGCAATACCCTGCCCATAGTTTGATCTAGAATGGTTTTTTAGCTTTCCTGAAAAATTTGTTTTAAGACATACGCGGTTGCCCATGAAAACCACAGAAATATCGTAGCACTTTTATAAATTGTAACAAAATCTCTGTGTGTTTTGTTGTTGGATTTTACAAAAAAACTACGATATTTTTCATTTGCACTATTACATCACTAATACTTGAATGAACTCCGCTAATATTTTAATTTTTTAATTTCTTTAAAGTTATTTTTTTATGGAATTTTATCTTTTAATTGTTTAACTGCTCACAAATAAAAAAACGACACAACTGCTTCAAAATTATTTTACAAATGGCGCTAACATAATATGATTAGAATAAAAATAGTTTGATTGCATCTTTAACATAATATCATAAATGTATAGAAAGTTATTATGTTATGGCTATTAAATATCATGATATGGTTATGAGAAATATAATATGTTTAGATAGTTATCATAATTAAGTTCTTAGAAAAATAATTATTTTTCGGTCAACAATACTCAAATTTATAATTGCGATAAACATTGATATGTTTACAGTTACTATAATATTGTTGATATTAAATAAAAATAACAATTATTTGTGTACGACAACAATATATTGTTACATTAAACATAGTGTTGTTGTTGTAACCATGTCCAACCATATTTTTTCTCTGCGTGTATTAGCAACAGTTCTACTTGTAACAATATCACAGTTTAAACAAAAAACATCAACAATAAACAGTGAGTTTATCTCATCTTACATTCCCTACTACAATAAGTTGAAATTCTCCCAACATTAATTGTAGTTGTACGTAGGTAAGTGGGAATTAAGGCTGTAGGAAATATCGCCCAAAGAAAAATGGCCCAAAAAAAAAAATGAAAAATCGCCCAAATGAAGAATCGCCCAAGCGAACATGAAAAATGACCCAAAAAGGTAAATATGAAATTTTGCCCAAAAAAAACGAAAAAGGGCCCAAAAAGAAAATGAAAAATGACCCAAAAAGCAAAAACGAATTTTTTCCAAAAAAAAAAAAAAAAATTACTAAATTTGCAAAAAAGTGTTTATTATTCATATAAATGTAGGTGAAATGTCATAACGTCCAGTGTCGTAGTGTCCTTGGACACTTTTAAAGTGTCATAATGTCCATCGAAGACGAGGACGAGGACGTTATGACACTTTGCAACGTCCGCAACTTAACTTATAATCAAAAATGTGTAAATTTTTTTTTAAAATACTGTTAAAATTTCAAGTGATTTTTTTAAAGATATTTATTTAACCATAATATGGTTGTCGGTGACAATGATTTGGTTAAATTAAACATAATATGGATAAACTATTTTTATAGCTTTTACTCCGGGTGTATATATTAAATATATATATCCAAAATAAGGATTTCATCTTGTATGGTATAACAAATACTGGCTTCGCTAACTAAAGCTTCTCTGTATAGCAGGCCTTCGGCCGGGCGCAAGGATTTTCTCCTCTATGGTATAACAAAGACCGGCTTCGCTAACTAAAGCTTCTCTGTATAGCCGGCCTTTGGCCGGGCGCAAGGATTTTCTCCTTTATGGTCTAACAAAAACCGGTTTCACTAAGTAAAGCTTCGAAAAACTGCCTTGTTTCCGAACAAGGCTGACTACGCAGAGAAGCTTTAGTTAGCGAAGCCGGTGTTTGTTATACCATAGAGGAGAAAATCCTTGCGCCCGGCCGAAGGCCGGCTATACAGAGAAGCTTTAGTTAGCGAAGCAGGTCTTTGTTATACCATAGAGGAGAAAATCCTTGCGCCCGGCCGAAGGCCGGCGATACAGAGAAGCTTTAGTTAGCGAAGCCAGTATTTGTTATACCATAGAAGAGAAAATCCTTATTTTCGATATATATATGTATACATATATTTAATATATACACCCAGAGAAAAAGCTACAAAACCATTTTTAAAAAAATTCTACCGATATTATGTTTAATTTAACCAAATCATTTTCGCCGACAACCATATAATGGTTGAATTAGTTTCTTGAAAAATAGTTTTGTTGTTTGCAACCATAATAAAACATGGTTTTCTCTGCTATGTAAGATTATGGTAGAATTTTAAAAATAGCCCATTTTTTTTGGGCCATTTTTCATACAACATTTTTGGGTGATTTTTCATAATGAAAAATCACCCAAATTTAAAAAATGAAAAATCACCCAACAATAACGATAAATAGCCCAAAAATTTTGGGCCATTTTTCATATGAAATCAGGCCCAATTTTATATGCAATTTTTTTGGGCGATTTTTCATTTTTTTTTTTGGGCGATTTTTCTTTGGGCGATATTTCCTACAGCCGGGAATTAAGCACGAATAACAAAATCTTTTGAAAATAAAAATAATTAATTTAAAAAAACCGTGCTAAAATTCGTAACAAATTTTGAGATAGATGAAAAACTTTTTTTTTTATGTTTTATTTTAGTTTATTTTTAAATAAAATGCTTAAATAAAGAAGATTTTGTTAATTTTTTACTTTAAAAATCGTTCCGTTACTATTTTTTTTTGTTTGAAAAAGTTCGCGGTAAACTTAATGCACCAAAATGTAGAGTAACCTTTCAGGGTTAAATGTAAAGAGGCAGTGAAACCCACCTGAGGAAATTTCCCACCACGTTCTTGTTTACAACCCCCACGGAATAAGAAAAGATGACGGTTCAAAACCATCCCAGGAGCGAACTGACACTTAAGTAGTCCCGTGATAGGTCTTTGGTGCTAGAGAACGGTTCTAATTTGTACACTTTATATGAATTAGATCTATCACATGGGGTTGTCATCGGAGGGGGTCAATTGACATCATTCGAACAGTCACACATCTATTCTCAATGAACGTGTTTAGCGTTAGTTACTACAATGAAGTATTATTTCCATACAATGTAGCATTTTTTCAATAAAAATAAAAAGTCCTAGAACTAAATTTACGAACATAATTTTAGAAAGCCCCAAAAAAAATGTATCACACCACCGGTCAGACTGTACTGTAAATCATTACTTTTTATATCTTTTTGTTCTTCATATACCAGTTAAGTGATTGGTTCTCCTTTCACTGGTTATGAGTTCTTTCTTTTTGGACTTGTTCTATTTTCACAAATCCAAGGACCAGTCTGTTGGAACAATTGACACAAATTTCTCGCAGGGCACCTAGCGACACCCAATACCACAAAAAAAGGCATTCCATATACCATAGTCTTGGAAGAACGTTTAATGCCATCGGAGAGCTCCATGATATAGCCGCACGTCACCAAAATAAAGACAACTTATAGTCGGCCTATGCCTAGTATAAAGGTAGCTCGTAATCATATGACGTCGAGCAAGGCAATATATATATTTCTTATGATTGAGCTTTGTAACAACTCGATAATTCTATTATTTAACTTGGGTACAAGGCAAGGTATTATTTATATTGTGCCTAATAGAGGCTCATAGGAAAATTTTTTTTGTATCGGTAAAAGGTAGGGGATCCCACTGTCAATATGATTTGCGGAATAATATATTTTAAACTGTAACAGACAAGTATAAGGAACTTACGTAAAGAATTGAAAACTAACAGCTTTTAAACTTTTATATTTTCAATTACAAAAAATAAAACTTTTAAACAAGAAATGGCAACACCTGCAGGACCATAAACGGATTTTTTTTTACTTGGTTCACTTCTGCTCAGAGACCTCCATATTATGCCCCTCCGAAACAGATTTTAATGAAATTAAAAAAATATATACAGATTTGGATTTGTATGGACAGATTAGCCATGTATTTTTTTTAAATAGCACTTCGCTGGTATTTTATAAAACAGAAAATTTTTGTTAATTGTAAATACATATATGACGAATTAAAAACAAATTCGCTTTAGTTAAAACTTAAAAAAAATTTAACTGTAGTAACATATCGTCGTTCGTAAATTATTGTGTTCTATAAGGGCTTATTTAACATATATTATAGAACACAATAATTTACGAACGACGATATGTTTATTAATGAGAAAATATGAGTTCAAACACAGTAAAAACATCGCTTACTTTTTCAAAATTAATAGCTTTTCTCACTCATTATTTAGTAGCTTCATTCTATAACTAGCTACTTATATAACAACTTTTCTAACTACTTTTTTCTGGATGTATGTAGGTAAAAAAATAATGACTTACTTTGGAATGCGTTAATTTTTGGACTTCCCTTGTAAAATTCATTGGTTCTTTGTAAGTAGGCAGTTACTGGGCAGGAAAAACTTTGCCTACAAAATAATGTGCTGAGTAATCGGAGAAACATAAAAGCACTTCTTACTGAATGAAACTTAAAGAACCAATGATGTTAACAAGGGAAGTCTCAAAATTAACGCATTCAAAAGTAGTGCATTATATTTTTACCTAGATATATCCAGAAATAAGTTATTATAGAAGTTGCTATAGAAGCAGATATAGAAATAAGCTGCTAAATAATAAGTGAGAAAAGCTATTAATTTTAAAAAAGTAGGCAAAGTTTTTACTGGGTGGGAAGGAACGTAACTAGCCTTAATTTTTGAAATATTAATAAATTATTATTTTTATTCCAGAAATGAATTAACCGTTCTATGTTTAGTAAATCTGCGACATTAAATTGCCAAAGTTGGATTTATTTTTTAATATATCGTCGCTGGAATTAAAGAACGCTGTAACTGACAAAAAATCGTAAATACGTTTTTTTGTATCACTTTTATCAGAAAAAAATACTGCGTAGATTGGTCCCATATTTGGAAAATGAAAACAAAAATTCACTTACGCAAAAAAATAAATCGTTTGCTGTAAGCCGCAGAATCACGGGGAATAATAGACTTGAGAGGAAATGTTTAGAACCAATATATAATCCGAGAAAAAATAAAAATACTTTTTTGAAATCATGTTCCTAAGTTTTTGTGATATGAATTAATTTTATCTACTTTCTTTCATACAGGTTTTTTGGCTCTGGTGAACATTTTATGTTTTGTCAGTTACAGCGTTCTTTAATTCCTGCGACGATATATATTATATTATTATGTTATATATGATATATTTTGTTGCTACTGCAAAATGTTGAAAATGTGGTTACGTAGTTTTTAATTTTCGCTAACGATATGTTACATCCCTTATAAAAAACTAATCATACCAAAATTTAGATCACCTGAGTCCCATGGAAAAACATTGTACTTTTTTTTTGCAGATTATTGTGAAGAGAGTGAAACAAATATGGTTATAAAAAAAATAAAATGTTAAAACTTAATGAATGAGATGATGGCGTGTTTGTTTTAAATCATTGTTGGGCTTTGGCTAAACAGTTAAATCGTTAAAAGCTCTTTGGCTTTTTTTTTTGGCAAAACAAATCATTTTGTTAAGAGACATGTAGTAGGCGATATTAAACTGCACCAGTATCACTGGCGGTAATAAACAAAGTGGAAGGATAAATGGAAACTGAGCAGATAAAAAAACTGTAATAAACTATTACAAGTGTAATAGAGTTTTTTTTTTGTTGTGTACGCGGATCAAATAACTAATAAATTTTAGATGAAATTAGTAAAATCTTTTTTTCGGTGGTTACACCAAGAGAAAAAACATGTTTCAGTATGGACACATATTATGATTAATTTAACCATATTATTACCACCGAGAACCATATTATGGTTACATTAGCCCTCCATCAAGAAGCCACATCTAAATTATGGTTGCCTCTGAACATGTTATGGTTAATAATAACTTTAATATTTAAACTTATAATAGCATGGTTGCTCTTGGAAAAAGGAAAATACTATTGTCAATTTAAAAACAAATTATTGTCATATTTAAGCATAACATGTTAACCATAGTCGAACGGAAGAATATTACAACGTTAAAGGGCGGTACAGGTACAATTGTACCTACATAGAAATTTCACTATAAATAAGACTTTTCACCGTTAATAAAATAATTCCCAGTTTCTATTTGTTAAAAAAAGTTGAGTTAAATACATTCAATTTATAAAGTATCACAATCCAGTGTGACACAAAGAATGCTGACGAAGGCCGTAGCGGGCCAGAAAATGCATTACATTCTGCTGGTGTCTAATAATTGTAAATTTTTCTGTACATACAATATACCTCATTGCTTTCCAAAGGAAGGCTAAGGTAAAATGTAAAAAGAAAATACAATCACCCCTATCGCGAATGTTATGGGAATATGATATATGGGATCAAACCTAAATTCCCAAAAATTTCTATTGTGAATTATTTGTCAGTGCTTTGTAAACAAAAGTCTCTATTGTGAGTAACTTGTTAGTGCTTGTATTGTGAAAGAAAAATATACAAAATAATATACTAATAAAAATATAATAAATGAATAGTGTTTATCTTCATTTTCTTTATGTACACTTCTTCAATAAAATGAAAAAGTAATTTAATTTAGTCCTACTTTACAATACAAATTAAAATTTACATGTTGCCTTCTCGTTCACATCAACACTTGTTGGGAATTTATTTATTAAAAAAATTCGCGGGAGTAAACATTGGCGATGCCAAATTTAATAAGTTTGGGAATTCATTCCCAAAAAATTTGTTATGGGAATCATTCACAATGCGAAATAAAAAAATATGGGAATATTTTCATGGGAGTAGTTGTTTGCGATAGGGGTGAATATAATAGTCTGGTAGTGTATAAAGTCATTTCTGAAAAATTTAAGGAATAGAACTATTACAAAAAAGCTTTATAAAATACATAACTGAAATTTAGCTCATAGAATAAATTCGAAAAAATGAAAAAATGTTGAATATAATATAAAGCAACCTTCGGAAGGAAATAATTCCCAGTTTCTATTTGTTAAATAATTAAATATTTTTAAGCACACATTTTAGAAATACTTTTAAATTTGAATATAGTAACGTCATCTTCTAATAATGCTAAAAGAAGGAATCACTACAATAAACCTGTGTCAAAAAGGACTTTTTCAGAAAAAGAAATTTTCAAGTCAATTTTTACTCCAGCAATATATGACATTATACTGAGCGAAACAAATCGAAAAGCAAAAACAGTCTGCGAAGCTTATAACAATAAGACAGCAAAAAAGTTTCCTAATTCTTCTGAAACAGTTCCCAAAAAAACATTTCAGCCATTTACCGAAACTGAATTTCATACATTTTGGGGTATTCTTATCAGCGTTTAAAAAACTGCAGTCAATGTAGAAAAACTGCCATTTCTTCCACTTCTTCATTTGTCATTGGCCAGAAAAAAACTGTTTCTTTTACCTCTGATTCATTAAATGTAAACAGTCGCTGTCAAACCAACTCAAAAAGCGAAAAGATGTACTCAAATGATCGTTTTTTGGTTGACAGTTTTTGTTTTCGACTGCAGTTTTTTATACCCTGATTTCTTTTGCATCTGGTGAACAGAGAGACAATAGAACTAATCTGGCCGTATTGTGAAATCTTGATTCATTGCCTCTTATACGTACGGAATTGTCTCGCGACCGCTTTAAGATGATGCTGAGATTTATTCGATTTGATAATTTGAACACACGTTCAGAGCGTATGAAAACGGACAAAGCTGCACCAATGCGGGACATCTGGACTATGATGAATACAAATTGAGAGAAATCATACAAGCCATATGAATGCATCACCATCGATAAGCAACTGTTTCCATTTAGATGCCATACTAAGTTAACACAATATATTCCCTCTAAACCAGCTAAGTCTGGCCTGAAGATTTTCTGGGCTCGACGAATGCTTATCCACTACAAGGCCACATTTATACTGGAAATTCAAAAGACGGTCCACGGCAAACGAATATTGTAGAAAGAACTGTACTTGACCTATTTGAATTGTATAAAGGATCTAGAAGAAACGTAGTGATACATAATTGGTTTACGTCCTTAGAATTAGCTAAGAAATTAAATTCTTGAAATATGACATTAGTTGCTACAGAAAGAAAAAATAAGAAGTTCCTGCCAAACAATATGCAGCCTATAAAGACCGGCCTATTTATTCAACCAACTTTGTCTACAACAGTACGACAGGGGAAGTTGGAAACACACTATTACCAAGCCAGAAATAATCAAATACTTCAACAAAATAGAAAAAATGTTGCGCTATTTTATAATATGACTGACGTCACTATCTTATCTTCTTACGTAATAAGTAGAGAACATTATAAAAGGTACACGGCAAAAGATCAGCGTAGATAGTTTGAGAAAGATCTTTCCATGCAGCTTCTTATGCCAGCAGTTGAACAACGTGGTAGCAACGAATTAATTGCATGTAAATATTTTGTACAAGGAACTATAGAAATGGTCCTGGGACAGCTAATAGCAGCAGCGCCAAATCTGGAAGCTGGTTCCAAAGTACCTTATGGTAAACGTGTAGCATTTCCAGTTGTTATTTTTTCCAAAGTGAGAAACACGACGAATACTCAACTCAAAATACAACATGCATATCATGCACACAAATTCATGTTTATTGCAGCGTATTTATAAAAGAAATATAATAAAATTAATTTTAATTCGCTTTCTTTGTTTATGTTCATATAAGATATATGAAGGTACAATTGTACCTTGTCAGCCTTTTAAGGGTGTGAAATCAACTTGGCCTTATAAAATAGGTAAGACATTGACATATTTTCCTGAAATTTTAAAAATATTAGTCTTAATCAATGGCTTGAAGATGTCACAGAACTTCAGATATCTCCTATTTGTAGAAAAAAAAATATTGTCTCTTGTCGGACGGACTAGGGTTAAGAGACAACCATAATATGGTTCTGACTGCTTGATGGAGTACTAATTTAACCATAATATGGTTGTCGGTGATAATAATATGGTTAAATTGAACATAATATGTATAAAGATTTCTTTTAAAGTAGTTTTGTAGGCGGTGACCATATTTAAACAAGTTTTTTCTCTGCGAAGATTTAGAGGACTTCTTTCGAGAGTTAAATATTATGAATTTTCAGGAATTAAAATTTATATTTTATGAATTTTCAATTTTCAAAGATCAGATTTTATGATGGATAAATTTTTTGGTTTTTAAAACATTAACACCACAGTCTTATCATGCATGTGAAATAATTAAAATGTTTCTTTAGAGATTAAATTTCAAAATATACAAAAAGAGTAACCAAATTTTTTCTAACTTGTGGCATGTACTT
Organism: Pollenia angustigena; assembly: GCA_930367215.1. Lineage (NCBI taxonomy): Eukaryota > Metazoa > Arthropoda > Insecta > Diptera > Polleniidae > Pollenia > Pollenia angustigena. Next base: position 175,851,700 of record OV884057.1, on the reverse strand, counting down.
ATTTTAAATATCTAAGACTAAAGAAAACAAAAACAAGCAGCTGTTAACAAAAGGCGTGTTTATTTTCTTAAGCAAAATATAAAATGGAAGACATAAAAAGCTGTAAGAAAAAGTTTTTTTTTTTCTTGTAAAAAAAGAAAAGTTTCACTTGGCTGTTTAAGGAAATAACGATAGAAATGTCCATTTTTGAGGCGTGCAAATGTTTCCTTAAAGAAAATTTGAAAACAAAGCCAAAACCTACAAATAAACAAAAAGAAATGAAGACAATAATATATGAAACTTAAGACAAGTAACTGAAATAAAAACAAACAAAAAAAACAATAATCATACCAATAGTGGGTGAATAGGTCAAATGGCAGAAAAGAAAACAAAAACGGTTTATTTTTTTTTTTTTTTACTAAAGGCAAAACCGACAAGACCGAAAAAAGTTGAAACCTAAATTTAAAAAAAAGCATGTATTCAAATCATCACAGTTTGGCCACAGTTCGACAATAGTTGATACAAAACTTAGGCAACGCAAAAAAAACAATGAAGAATTAAAAATGTATTTAATTTTAAAGTGCTGTTTTTGGTTTTAAGCCTTACACCATTTCTTAAAAAAGTTCAAAAGTGAAATTAGATATTTAATATGAGTTAGGGAACCTGTGATGCCAATTTATTTGTTGACTGGCTAGATTTAGTCATTTTTCATTTTGTTTAGCCAAGAAATAATCAATTTTGATATTTTTATTATTTTAGCCATTTTTATTTGAGCCAAATTTTCTTTAAGTTTTTAAAGTTTTTTATATCAAAAACTGTTATAAATTATTTGCGTTACTTTTACATCAAAAATAAATCAATTTTATCGATAATTTGAGCTTTGTGTTATTCAAAGATTTTCTTTAGGTTTAGTTTATTGCTAATTAAAATATATTAAAACAAGCAAATAATCTCTTATCTGTAATTTCAGTGTTGTAAATAGGAAGATTTTAACAAATTATGTATAGGAGTTTAATAAATTTATTATATGAGATTTTGTTTTAACTTTATTTTAAAATAGTTTCAACTTTTTGGTAGTTTATCCTCCGCAATACGTGTGCCTTTTACGTTACCTGATGGTTATTTTACAATCCCATCATATGTGACTACAACCAGAAGTCGATCAGCTTTCCACTCGCCGCCTTGCAGTACCGCCAACATTTTTCGATCCCAGTGAGTTCTGCATTTTTTAATACAAAAATAAAATTGTATATTTTGTATGGAAGCCCTCAAGGAATAGATATAGCAGATAGCATATAGGTATGTTAAAAACAAAAGTTGACCCGGCTAGGACACTGTACGCGCTGCAGGGAACAAATTTGGGAATTTTAGAAAATGTTTAGGACCAAAAAACTAATGACAATAAACTCCTAGGCAGTTATTGGTCTTTTTCTTAATATAATTTTAGTCTGTATTGAAAACTGTGTTTAGGAGCCTCCTTTAGGCATGAAGTAGGTCTGTTTGAAACAAATATTAGGGCTGAAAAATAAAGTGGGGTCGGTCATACGTTTGCCCTTGGATTGCTGGCGTCCAATTATAGTTAAATCAAATTTTAAACCTTGAACGGGAGCCCATTAAGGAGTGAAGATGCCCTCCATTTTTCTAGGGCATGTTGCCGTGGCAGTTATGGGACAATTTGTTGTTTTTTCAACTTTTACCTCAATGAGCAAACATTTGACACACCTCCTTCACTTTTTGACTTTTGTATTTTTTCGATATTGAAATGTCCAATAGATATAGCCAGCGGTAACAAGAATGAGTAAAGAGGCCTAATAGAAGGCCTTATTAAGCAGAAACAAGCCCTCCTCGCCGCATTCTATACTTATTTATTTTTTACACAGGTTGTCATTGTCAGCAAGCCCTTCCATATTCCCTCTAATAACGACTTCGTTCTCTTCCCAAAGAAGAGGTATAACGAAGGTCACTTCTTAAAGAAGGGAGTAACAAATATGAACTGAATATTTTGGAAGGTCTTTCAAACAAAATTTATACCTTCTAGAAGGCATACTTGTGAAGGCAGGATATCATACAAAGCGAATCTTTTAAAAAGGCCTGCCACTTGAAGGCCTTTCAATATTTAACGCTGGGTGGGAGTATATTTACACAATCTAAATACATACATAGGTAGGCATATGTATGTATTTTCATTAATCAAATGTACGTACGTAGTTAAAGACTCAACAGGTGTATATGAGATGTATTAAAAAACGAAGCCCAATATTTCGATTAGAAAAATAGTTAAATTACGGCTGTATTTGCAACAAAAGTTAGAAAAATTTATATATTTTAATTAAACCTTTTTTAGATAACCGGCTTATTATACAAAAAAACCGGTTAAAAAGCAAAAGTAAAGAAACCGGTTAAAACCTTACGAATAATAACCGATCGATCTCCCTAGTAGTAAATAAATTATTAGCCGTCCATATAATACTTAATTTGAACTACACTGTTACGGTTTACAGGAGAGCAATTTATATTGTAGCCATGAAAAATAATGGATCATTCATAACAAAACTGCATAGCGTGATTTCTGGTATTAAGGAAATTTCAATAATGTAATGAAATGTATTTTAGGGTTTATACGTTTCAGAAGGCTACTTTGTAGAGGATCTATGGTAAACTATGGACCGATAATAACAATATAGCATGTTGTTATATCAGGTCATTTAAAACTTAATTGGACCAAATTTTACCACAATAAATATACTTACTACAGTTTCACAGAGTTCGTTTAATAAGGGGCGTATGGTTTATTAGGGACTGATCTTCACGAAATTTCAAAGTGTGGTTTCTACAATATAATTCTTTATTTTGTGTTGTTGGAAAGTGATTGTGTTTTTAACAGACAGGCAGAAAGACGGACATGGCCAAATCGACTTGGAATTCCTCAAGGACTCAGAATATTTTTATCTACTTTATGAGATCTGACGTGAATATTACAAAAAGTTGCACACCGAATGTCAAACTTTTTAAAGGTTTTACAAATCGTTCAAGAAGTTACGATAGATGTATGACATGCATGCTTCCAACTCTGATAGCATGCATATTATAGTTGATAAGCTCTTTTTAATACAATTTTTGAAGATTACATAATAATGTAGTTATTAACTGTTACAAGATTGTAGACACCCAAAATATAGTTGTGGCTTTCTTACAGAGTACTGATTTTACCATAAAATAAGTAACCATAATATGTTCAAACATTTTTTCATGAAAACTAGTTGTATTAAATGGCTTTTGTATATGTATATGGTTTTTTGCATATTCAAATAAACACAAAAATGGTGTAAAATTTTATTTTGGTGAATAAAAATATTCATAAATCACCGCACAAATGTTGTGCGCAAAAATTTTGCACACTTTCTTGAACCAGAAAAAAGCAAACCATACACAAAAAGAAACATTAATCGTGATGATCGTTCTTCAATATGATCAATAGTAACGATGATGATGATGATGGTGGTTGCAGCACTGGCAGGTTCGGTGTACTTACTGGTGTAGCTGTTTAAAGAGAACTAATATTTGAAAATACATTTAAACAAAACCGTTGTGTTACACAAACTTAAATAAATGCAAAAACAGAAATAATTAATTGAGAAAACAGTATAATAAGAAACAATAAAAGAAAACAAATCATCCATTAATAATTTAAATAATTTCTCTATGTAAAAATATACTAAGATGAACTGTGCGAAGTGATAAGAGAGAAGACATATTTTTTTATAATTTTTATATATTTTTTGTTTACATGTGCACATATAAAGATTTCTTTACTTTAATGGTGCTATTAACACTTTGTTTAATTTGAACAAAAGAAAGCTGCAGGGTAATCAATATCAGTTTTCAACTCTACTTCATCTCTTACACAAGGTGTAGTGCATTTTTTTTTTTTTTTTTTTTTTTTTTTGTAAATTTATATAATTTCTTTCTGTTCGAAATTTTTTCGTTTGTTTAGCAACTTATGGTAGACACTTGAATTTCAAAATGTTAAATGTTAATTTTTGTTTGGTGTTATAAAGCACCCTACAAGAAATTTTGGCAAAACGGTAAACAAGCTTGGGTTTGCTAAAAAAAACGTTATATATATAAAAAAACCGAAAGTTATCATTAAATGTTTGATACAAACAGGGGAAATAATGTTGGAGTACTGGTTAAGTGATAAAATTTATTTTCTGACTTTAATTTAAAATTTGCCTTTAAAACGCCTTAACTTTCATTGAAAATTAAATCACTTATCCAGTTTCAGTCATTAAACTAATTGCAGAACTTATGTTAGACTGTTTATGAACCTAAGAGTAAAACTAATATTTACAGTCATGTCACAGAATACAATTCTGTTCGGAACCGAAGAAAACATATTTGTTTATTGATAGAATGTATATTTTGATAGTTTTTTTGGCCTTTCAGATACAGAAAACTGCCATTCCGTTCCGGAATTTTTTTTCATTATTTACTGAAGGACCAAAATACGGAATGAGTTCCGTTTCCGAACCGAATTGTACTCTGTGACATGGCTGTTTATTAAAATTGGAAAGAAATGCATTTCTGTTCTGTTATGGACTTAATATTAGAAATATAATATAATACAATAGTATGGCTGTGGCTTTGTTATGGAGGGCTAGTTTAACTATTATACGGTTGCCGGTGATAATATATAGTTAGCCCAGTAAAAACTTCGCCTACAAAATAATGTCTTAAGTAATCAGAAAAACATGAAGGCACTACTTACAATTCTACTGAAAGAACCAATGAATTTTACAAGGGATGCCCCAAAATGAACGCATTTAAAAGTAAGTCATTATTTTTTCACTTAAATACATCCAGAAAAAAGTAGTTATAGAAGTTGTTATAGATGTAGTTATAGAAGAAATTTACTAAATAATGAGTTAAAGAAGCTATTAGTCTTGAAAAAGTAAGCGAAGTTTTTACTGGGTAAATTAACCATAAAATTATTTAAAAAGGTTTTGATAGTGTTAACAGTTGTAATTTTGAATACCTGTTTTGCGACTTAACTTCACGATGTATCTCAACCACATAGTGTATTAATATTAAGCACTTACCAAAAGCCCACGTGTGAATGAAGGATCATTTGCACACACAGGTAGCTATTCGAGTGTATACCTTGTTTAAGAGCCGGGGATAACCTCCACTGCTATTTAGTAATCCTGAAAGCTTCTGTTAAAAAGAAACAGCAAGAAGGGCCATCCACAAGCCGAAGTTTCCGACAAGGGTAAAAATCGGCCTTTCATGAGCATGTAACCCTACCCTGGACTTTGGGTTTAAACCAGAGAAACCACGTGCTCCCCGATAGTATTTCTTTATCAAAAAAGCTGATCTTCGTTGAATCCTTAAGCAAATACATGCCATGAAATAGGCACTTTCCTATCGGACGGTGAACAATGAAAGCTTAACTGCTTCCGCAAAGGCAGTTATTCTGAAAGACAGGATGCATTACTTGCAAGAAGCACACTAACGCAGACTTCACCAATAATCATATTGTGGCACCTCAGTTAAGATCTGAGGTACAACTTCGAACCCCTTAAAGTTCATAGGATCCCAAGGAGCTCTGCCTTTTGGAAGTTCGATGTAACCCAGGGAGCATTCACGAGATGGCATATGTCTACTTTGTAACAAATTAAATGATGTTAAGGAAAACATTACTGCCTTAAACATGAAGGCCAAGAAGCTGGGTTAGAAATTGACATAGCTAAGACCAAATTCTTGAAAGGCGGATATTGTAACATGCAAGAAACTGCTCTCAATGTTGACTATAATATTATGTCTGGGTTCATACTATGAAAGTTTTCTTTCAGAATGTCTGAGTTTATTGGTGAGAGGGGAAGAGAACATGCTTTTATTCACTCCTCTCTCACCCATAAACTCAGACTTTCTGAAAGAAAACTTTCATAATATGTGCCCGACTATGTTAAGTGGGGATATCTTCAACTGTCTTAGCAGCATTATCAGTAAAAAAAAGTAGAGCAGAAATGAATGTCGATAGCAGAAAAAATAAGGCTTAAGGTACACTTTTCATGTTAAATAACATTTGGAAACCATTCCAAATATCGACCAATATGACATTGTGAATCCTTAATTCCAATGCGAAATCAGTGTTTTACAACGCTAGTTAAACCTTGAAAAGCACTAAACTTATTGATACAAAATTGCAAACGTTCTGTTGCAAGCCAGGTAGCATTCACCTGAGACATATGATCGAAATATGGTGGCCTAGTCGAAAAAGTAACGTAGACCTATGGTTTCCAACTAATCAACAGAAATTAAATAGCGGAAATGGCGTTGGAGAGGTCATATAATTCAAATGTCAGAATATAGCACGACAAGCATTTAGGTGGAATCTACAAGACAATCAACGACCTGGTGCTCCGGTAAAGACCTGGATGAAAAAGATTGATGACGAGTTAAATGCCGTAAATTATTATTGGAGTGGCATCGGCCGAGAAGCCAATAAACGAGTAAGATACAGAAGAATGGTAGAGGCCCTGTGCTTCAGGGGGAGAGAAGGATGACCGAAAAAGAAGAAACATGTTTAAAAAATAGTTTTAAACATTATTCAAATTAAGTTAAACCTTTTCTAGGCATTTTTTTTTTTTTTTTTTTGCTAAAGTAGGTGAAGATGCTGATATGCCAACCGCTAAGGAAAGGCAAGTGACTCTCCTAACTGCTATAAACAATGCTTTACCATAAAGATATTTCTCATTCCACCGTGAGTTGGGCACTTTTCCAAGTATTTCTTCGGGAGCTCTTACATAAAATTGAAAGCCCAGTGCTACAAAACTCATTACAATTGTGAGTGTACGTTATAATTTTTACCACTTCTCTAATGCTGAACCCGATAGAGAAGCCTTTTTCTAAGTTAAAATTCCATGATCATTATAAAGTTTTATTACCACTGAGCGTAGCATAGTTAGTGTTTTTGTGCGAATCATCCAAATTCCTAAAGTGGCGGGTGGACAAGCTCTTCATTAATCAGTAATGCTAAGCAAAAAAAAAAAATAAATAATCCATACAAAATTTTGAAAATGGTTTTATTTGAAAAATGTTAAACTGTGTTTGTTTTAAGTTTCGTTTGTTTTGAAAAAGGTTTTGGTTATTTTCAATAAAGTTATATATATTTTGAATAAAGTTTCTTTTATTTTGAAAAAGGTTTCGTTTAATTTGAAAAAGGTTTTATTTAGACTGAAAAATTTTTCAGGCAACTAAGCATAAAATTCATAAGTTTTTCGTTATATTAAAGTTTGTTGTACCGATATTTTACTCTACAGGGTATCTTTGAGTCAAACTGTTATAAGTGGGAATCAACAATTCTTGTGTTATTTATAACTGTCTGCAATCTGTGAGTACTAGGGTGTTCAATAATTCGGGTTTTGTTTTTGTTCGATTAAACGATTAATCGATATTTCGTTTTTTAACTAATTCGATTAAACGAATAAAATTTTAAAATTAATCGAATAATTGAGGCAAAAGTGGTGTAAGCCTCCATTTTTCAAACCCTGACTTATCTACGCCAAATTGATTAAAACTGCGAAAATAAAATAAGAAACTATTTTATCTCTTGTTTTACCAGTCACTAACAGAAAGCGTTGCAAAAGTTTGTGTTGCATTTATTAATCTTTGCTCTACTAATTATAGAAAAGTAGCCATAAGCCACAGAAATATGAAATAAATGTAATGTGGCTTACACTACTTTTGAGCTGATAGCCTCAATTCTAAATCCAGAAATTTTATAAATTACGAGATTTTTTTTCAATAATTTTAGCAAAAATTAATACTTGAATAAACAAACATTATTTTTTAAATAAATCTTGTCAATGTAGCTCCAAATTGCTTGACTTTCGGTTATTTAGATTTTAAAAAAGTCAATATAACCTTAGATTTTATTAAACTTTTCACGGACATTCCATCCTCTGCTATGCTTCTGCACATAATTTCCTCTAGATTCCAATAATTCCAACGGACACATACATTTAGTTTGTTACATTTAACAAAAATATATATTATTATTATTCGATTAATATCGGGTGATTTTTTAGCTATTATCTGTTTGGCAACACTGGTTTAAACAGCTGACGCACGTTTCGTGTTTTGTTTCACTGTCACACGTCTTCAGTTTGGTCTATAATTTAACCATGAATCGTCTTACAAACAAACAACGCTTGCAAATTATTGAATTTTATTATCAAAATGCGTGCTCTGTTAAGAAGGTTCATCGAGCGCTTTTTGTATTCAGCGATGAAGCTCATTTTTGGCTCAATGGGTACGTTAATAAGCAGAATTGTCGATTTTGAAGTGAAGATCAGCCAGAAGCATTGCAAGAGCTACCAATGCATCCAGAAAAAGTCACAGTTTGGTGCGGTTTATGGGCTGTTGGCATCATTGGGCCGTACTTCTTTAAAGATGATGCGAATCGTAACGTAACTGTGAATGGTGAGCGCTACCGTGAGATGATATCCAACTTTTTTTTGCCCAAAATGCAAGAGCTTGACTTGCATGACATGTGGTTTCAATAAGACGGTGCCACATGCCACACAGCACGCTTAACAATGGACTTATTGAGAGGCGAGTTCGGTGAACATTTTATTGCACGTTCGGGACTGGTCATTTGGCCGCCTCGATCGTGCGATTTAACGCGTTTAGACAATTTTTTGTAGGGCTATGTTAAAGCTCATGTTTATACACACATTCCCGCTTCAATTGACGCATTGGAAGACAACATTGAAGCATTTATTCATGAGATACTGGCCGAAATGTTGGAAAGAGTATGCCAAAATTGGATTAAGCTGATGGACCATTTGTGGCGAAATCACGGTCAACATTTGCATGAAATAATCTTCAAACATTAAATTATATGGGCCGTACTATCGATTCAAATAAAGAATTCATGCATTTTTCTGAATTTTATGAGTTTTTTTTTTTTAAACTTTCCTATAGCTCTTAAAAAATCACCCGATATATATAAATTCTTCGATTAATTCTTTAACATAAATTAGCCATTTTAAATTATCCGAACAATTAATCGTCTAAAATTGTTCGATTAGTCGAACAAAAATTAATCGGCTGAAGACCCTACTGAGTACGCTGTCGAACTTCATCTACTTACCAATATGTCTTTGTCTACTTTCCACCCAGCGAATTGTAGCCATCATCTTTCTATGTGAAATGTTATTTGTTTTAAGTAGATATTAGCAAAACTGTTGTACCATTAGTTTTTAATTTGCAAACAAATTTGTGATTTATTTTCTTTTTTTAGTGTTTTACACTAAAATTATGAACTTTGTCTATATTTTCATACCCTCCACCACAATTAGTTGTGAAGAGGGTATATTAAGTTTGTCATTCCGTGTGAAACTTTTTTATTATTCATCTCAGACCCCATAAAGTATATATATTCTGGGTCCTTGAATAATTCTAAGACGATTTAGCCATGTCCGTGTGTCTGTCCATCTGTCCGTCTGTTGATAACACGCTCACTTTCGAAAAACTCAAAAGAAATGAACAAACTTGGCGCCAAATTGATTGTAGTTATCCTAAGCAGTTTGGGATTGAAATCCAGCAAAATCGGTTCAGTAGGACCAGAGCTATGAATCAAAATGTGGAACCACCACCTAAAAAAATTGATAATTTTGTTACAAAAAATAACATAAATACTGGAACAAGACAAAATGAGATAAGATTTTGAAAAAATTTGTTTTATTTGACTGGAAATCACGCTGTTAAATTTCGTGAAGAACCGTCCATAATTTACCCTCAGCCCCATATAAACAATACTCCCGGAAAACAGTTAAGTACGCCTAAAACCGTAAAAAATAACGCTAGCGTAACAAAATTTGTAACGTCACAGTTTTTTAGGACTGAAAATAATACCGTGAAATTTCGTGACGATAGGTCCATAATTTACCTTAGGTCCCATATAAACCCTTGTACCAGAAAACAGTTTAGTACGCCTAAAACCGTAAAAAGTAATGCAATCATAAAATTTTGGCTCGTCACAGTTTTATAGGACTATAAATGATACTGTGAACTTTCGTGAAGATCGGTACATAATTTACCCTAGGCCGAAAAACAGTTTAGTCGCCTAAAGCCATAATTAATAACAAATCGTCACAGTTTAAGATAATAATAACATCATACAGATATTACTCCTTAAACATTCGAACTGTCGGTGGAGGGTATCAAAGATTCGGCACAGCCGAATATAGCACTCTAACTTGTTTTTAATTCTCATTAACCAAAAACTGTTAAATATGAAAATTTCAATACAAGTGCAATATGTTTTTGGTAAATCATTTTAATGTCATTTTATGCCCACAGACCTGTAAAACGCATAAAATATTTGTTCCAGACCAGTGTTGCCAAAACTTGGTGACCAAAAATGGCTAAATTAACGGAAAAAATGGCTAAAACATGGCTAAAAATGGACTAAAAAATGGCTTAAAGCTTTTTTAAATAAAATCACATTAAAATTCAATAACAAAACAGAAATAATTAATTTAAAGTTGTTTACGATAAAATTGTAAGTTAAGATCAATTTCTTAAATAAGACTAAACGTAAATTAATATTTAAAAAATTAAATCATCGATTAATTCAATTTCGTTATTGTTCATCTCATGGGAATCACTCGTGGCTATTAGTTTTACACCAAAAAACAAGTAACAAAGTATCGTCGGGCAACTCCGATTTTATGATACCCTACACCACATTAGAACCTATGTACCAAATTTTATTAAATAATCTGCAAATATGCGACCTGTAGTTTGCGCACATGGACAGCCAGCCAGTCAGCCAGCCGGACAAACATCGTTAATTCGACTTAGAAATTTAATCTGAGTCAATCGCTAAACGTAAAGGTGGGCATAGGAGCAATATTTTAAGGTGTTACAAACATCAGCACAAACGCATAGACCCTCTCCACTATTGTGGTGTTGGTATAAATATTTTGTTGTTATGGTAAAATTTTTTACCTAATTGAACCACAGCCCGCGAATAACGTTGTAAAAGCAACTTTTTACAGTTAACAGTACTCTCTTACGGCCATTTTCACCAAGTTCGGCTATAATTAACTATCGGTTATAGCTGTCAAAACATATTGGTAACCGGTAATTTAATTGAAAGTTAGTTCTAACCGAACTTGGTTGGAACCTCAAATCATCCAAAAGTATGCACCTTAACGCCTTCAAAATGATATACAAAGAGTCAATTAGTGGAAGAACGTTGTAAGTTGCTTACAAAATGATACTAAGAAAATGATACAAAGTAAATTGTTTTGAAACGTGGAATAACGTTTTAAAAGCCGCTTGCGTAATGGAAGAACGTTTTAAATGACACCGCGATTGTGGATATGAAACGTTTTTCCACTAAAAAAAAGTTACTGTATATTTACGTGTTATTTTAAATTGCAATTTCTTGATATTTTGCATACAAGTTTTTATTATCATTAATTTTAATAATCTAAATAAAAAAAATTTATAATCTTGCCTGTTAAAAACGTTTTTTTGCTCTCCAGAAAAATAATTATTTTGTAACTTAAAACATTATTCGCGGATGTACTTCAATTGATAAAATCGAATTACCTGTTGCTTAATGTTAACTATTTCTCAAAATACTTTAAACGATGTTTACGCTCTCTAAATACCATCTGTATTTCAGCATTAGACTATGGATGTAAGAGCAATTTTATAGTCAATTCTGAAATTTCTAAAAAAAATTTATCGTCGCCTGCATCTCTTTATTGAAATACTTGATCCATTTTATAAATTTAATATTGGAATACCGCTCCTTTATTTTGAAAGATGTTTCATCATCATCGTTTATAGCGATTTTCAACAGTTGTTAAAGTCGTGATTTAAATTAAAGGCGTTTTAATTGTTAAAAATTTTAATTTTACTTTTATACATTTTTATAATAAAATAAAAAATTTTCTTTTAAATGAAAAACGGCAAAAAAAAATTATGGCTAAACATGTATGGCTATTGGCTAAACTCATTTTTAATGCCTAAACAGGGTGAAAAATGGCTAAATCTAGCCACTAACTGGCGAAATTGGCAACACTGTTCCAGACCCATCCTTTGGTAAATCAATGGACTCATAATCACTTTCAATCAATCAATTAAACGCTGTCCGTCCGTCGAGCTGTTCATTTTAACTTTATGCGCAAAGTACAGGTTGCCATTTTGGAGATAGTTGGATGATATTAGGTATAAAGGTTATTATTGTCATAAGTTCAAAGCCTGTTGGAAATGGTTAGAATCTTACCGTAATTTCACGTAGCCGCCATACAAATTTATTTCCGAAATAGGGTCCTTGTGACCCTGTGATTTCCAACTACCAATAAACTTATTGGGATTGGGAATACATAACTGAAATTATTTAATTTTATTGAATACATTTTATTTATTTGTGCAAAAATTAAAAAGTTAAAAGAAGTTATATTCTGCACAGTCTAATCAAATGATAATGTTCTAAAATTATAAATTGTTCAAGACAGTGTAAGGTAGGCACATGGCTACTAGATAAATTTGTGAGGAAATCATCAATTTGCTGAGAAAAAATAAAAAAACCGTCTTTTACGTTTCGAAAAATCGTCAAAAAATCGGACAATTTTAAATTTAGTTTTTTTTTAACAATTTTTGTAAAAAAAAAAACATTCAAACGAAAACATTATTACTTCATACCCAGCTAGGATTTTCAATCGTGTAAGAGATATTGTGAGTCCCATGAAAAGCGTCTTTAATCGTCGATGACCGCATTTTTTAATCGTAGAGGATTCCTAACACGGGAAAAACTGTAACACGACTGAGATTTTTTCATAGCACAGCGAAAGGCGCTTCTTCAATCGTTTAGGACGTGGATAAAGATTATCTTATGAGTCTTTCATGTCAAGAATCGCATGATACTCATGTAAATATTATCTTAATACCCGTGAAATGTTCGCCGTATAATTGTTAAAAAAATAGTTTATACAGAGAATCGTAAAAGTTTCATTCGATGCTGGTTTGACGAAAGATTAACAAAGTGTAACATTGCTGTTTTTGTACTCTGAAAATATTCATTTAATGATTTTCTTAAATTTTCTGGTTTTTGTGAACGCTTTGCAATTGGAAAACCCGATTTTGACAGCTCGTTTAATAGTGAAGTTCGCCGCTATTGCTAATTAATAATGGCAATTTAGCTATTTTTTGGTCAATATAGCGTTTTTATCTCTATTTTTATTTATAATTTGTGGGTTTTATTGTACAAGAAAGCTATCACTGCTGTTCGTGACACAATGTTAACGCCCTTGCTTTGGTATGGCATATCAGCGTAAAAGCTAAGCGAAAGAAAACGCCCCGCCTTCCGCTTCTGTTAAGGTACGGCTGTTCAATATTCCAAGATTAAAAAACGAATGTGTTAGAAAATTTAATGTTTTATTCAGAATTTGAAGACTGAAAAAAATCGTCACTTTAAAAAAAAATCAGCACTTTGTTAATTCCGGAACAAACAATCGTCAAAATGACGATAAATCGTCAAATCTGACAGCCCTGGGCAGACTTTATCTTTTTTCGATAGTAAAACTTATCCTGATTATAATATTATTAATTAAGTATATATATGGCTCAAAATAAATATTTTTGGCAATGTTTAATTTCTTTATTATAAAATGGATATTTAAACTACAGTCGAATCACTCATGCCTGGACACGGAAGGAACCATTAAAATGTATCCGTACAAATGGCATGCTCTTTTAAAAGAACTAGATGCTTTCCTAATTAAACGTTGCCTGGACCAGGCCATAAAATCCCTCGGAAAGGGATGTCCGTTAAAGAAGATTAAACTGTACAGAAATTATTTATGTCTTGTTGCTTATCCTCCTTTAAATCAATTCAAATTGCTTACAAATTAAATTTCAATCTTGTCTACCTTCAATATAGTTTTATTTTTTCGCAATCAAAAATGTTTTTTTTTTTTTTCGAAAAATTTATTTATATCTTTTGAAAGTATGTACCTGTCACAACATAAACAATAATTCCATAAATCTTAAAAATATTAAAATTATACCAATTCCTTTTTTAGATTCTTCAATGCAGCACATCAAACAAACCTGACTATGCAAAATAGTCGAATACATAATCAAAATTTTTATAGAATGAAAAGAAAAAACAAAATATATCGAGAATAAAAAATCTTCAATTCTATTGTAACATAAATATTCTTGGTTTTGACTGGAAGTCCATCAAAAGAGTAGGCATATCAACAATAACTGCTTTAACAGCATCAAGAACCTCAATTCAATAATATTGAATATAAGCTGCACACATCATCATTAAAAACAACCTCCACCTTAAAAGCAGGCAACAACAAAAAAAAAACACAAAAAAACACAAATAATAATAGTTAAAAACACTTAAACAAAAAAAAAAACAAAAAAAACACAGGGGAGTTAAGGAATTATTTCTTTTATTTTTATGCCACTTATAAAAAAATGATGGCAGATATCACTCCATCGAAAATATTATGGGAATCATGTTAAGAACTTGAAACCTATGATATTCTACTGTGAAGTAGTATCAAAGCCAAAGCAGTAAGTAAAGATAACATTCGTTGTTATGAAAAAGGAACAAAGGAACAACGTTTGCAAGAATCTTAAATTAACTATTAAAATTGAGAGTTTGTAACTGCAATTTAAAGAGCGTATTTAAATCGCATTTTAAGATAAACGGCTTTCGGATTATTCTTAGATAGATATAGGCCAAGTTATATTGACACAAGGTAGACTCATTTGGTAGAGCTTTCAAAAACTACCCGAATTGCCAAAACGGTCTCTATATAAAGCAAAAACAATTTGACGCACATATGCACATATTTTATCTCATACACACGAAATTTGACAATTTCACTCACGACGTCGTAAAAGCCCTCATGTGAATTGAGTGTTTCACGGTTTAAAATTTTTTTGCTAAAACAAGTTCGTTGGTATGTCTAGTTTGTGCATACATTGAAAAAAATGATATTGGAATTTTTTAAAGACTAATCTAAGCAAACATAATTTTGAACATCATTGCAATACCATTTACATATCCTGATATATATATATACTCACCAATGTGATTCTATTTAAACGAAAGAAATTTTTGTGCAGATTAGTAATCCAGAAAATATTTTATATTTCTATTTTTTATAATACAAAAAATAGTGTTAATAATGTAAATATTAAATGTCACTATATCTTGAAAACTAAAGCTGCTAGAAAAAAACTACCAGACTAGACCAAATTTCACCACAAAGCATTTTTCCTCAGGTAAGTTATGGACTGCTCCTCATGAAATTTGGTAGTGTGAGTGCTTGACATGACATACAAATCGAATTCGTTGACAATTTATTTTAGACTTTGCAATCTTTTATGGGAGGTTGATTAATATTTTGGTGCATTACTCTTTTCTACTGAAACAGTTCTGATTAATTTGAATCCCAAACTGCTTACGAGAAGAAGAAACAAGTAAATGTGCACCCAACTTGTTCTTGTCTGTTAAGTCGTTCGAAAATTATTGTGATTTTAACACGGAATGGCAAACTTAGTATACCTTTATTCACCACTACAGGAAAAGGTAGGGACTGCTGTTCGGTTTTAACCGAAACCGAAACCGCGGTTTTAAATGCCTAAAAACCGAAACCGAAAACCGGCAAAAAAAACCTCGGTTTTAGCTTTTACTTTAACAATGTATTTATGCTTGAAGAAATTGCAAATTAAACATAATACTCGTACTTCATATAAAAAAAACTTTATACATAACAGCCTTCAACAATGACAAGGTATTTCAAAATTCTTAAAATTCAAAATAAGTACTAAGAAGAACAAATGTTATCTTTATAACTCTTAAGTACACACCTTATTTGTGAGGCATACACTGAATTTTGTATAGAGTTTCTTGTGGCTAAAGAAAAAACTCACACTAACGAACCCCTGGGCAAGGCTGGGACTACTTTTATATGTATGGAGTTGTATGGCAATAGCAGGAACATTTTGTTGGGAAATAAAATAATTTTTCAAAAAAAACAGAAAAGAAAGAATTCTTATGTGTTGTGTATGTTGTGCAGTACATATATTATAGGGAAGGGCCTGACCAGGTCCAGGTGGATACAATATGCACAAAATTTCCATTTGGCCAATTTCGGAATTGGGGAATACATAAAGTTTCGTTCTAATATGTTTAATAATTATGTAAAAAAAAACTGGGAAAAGTCAAAAAATGGTATACACTTAAGGGCGAATAAAAGTACCTGAATTAAAAAAAAATAAAATGCAAAAAAATATATATGTTTATGTATGAATTTAACTTTGATATATTCAAAACCGAAAACCGAACCGAAACCGACCGGTTTTAATCATTTTAAAACCGAACCGCAAACTCTAGGAAAAGGGTAAACAATTATTAACAAATGTGTTATTAAATACGGTAAATTTAATTTAATTTACTCATCATCCATCCGCAAAATCTTCATTGTTTCCAATTTCATTAGTTTATATAAATTGGTTATATCTCAGACCACACGGCCTATTTAATAGGCCAGTAAGTGCCCCTCGCAGTACGTAAGTGAACTCACTTTAGTTCAAGCATAAAAAATTTACTTTATAAGTCTTTTTTAAGTGTATCGAAGCCGATTAATTTCTGACTATAGACGACTGGTCCATAATCTATCAGCTTCCTAATGTTGCCAACAGGGATGCCGAAAAAGGGCTGGTGTTCTTTAAAAAAACGGCTAGCTCTTTACTTGCCTAGCAATTAGCCATCCCGTTTCCTACATCGCTCTCATGCCCCGCTTCAAAACACAAACTCAATATATTTCCCCAGGTTGTTCAGAGATGCAACACGTTTCCAGAATTCGGGATTTGTCAATCCCGAAATATTCCGGATTTCGGGATTCGGGATTTCGCGTTTGGCATCCCTACTTCGAATACACCTGAAAAGAAAAGGGTGCTTTAAGAGCCGTCTGTCTATCTGAGGATATACGAACGAAGTCAAATT
Source organism: Pollenia angustigena (assembly GCA_930367215.1). Classification (NCBI taxonomy): domain Eukaryota; kingdom Metazoa; phylum Arthropoda; class Insecta; order Diptera; family Polleniidae; genus Pollenia; species Pollenia angustigena. The sequence goes on along the minus strand of OV884057.1, from coordinate 175,834,662 downwards.
CCAAACGTAAATGTTTTCATACCCTTTACCGCAGGTGGAAAAGGTTATATATAAGTGTGTCGTTTCTCGTGTGTAATTTCTACAATATTGATTTTAGACCCTATAAAGTATATAACTTCTGGGTCCTTGTGTAGAAATTAGTTGATTTAACGATGTCCGTCTGTCCGTCTGTCCGTCTTACGTTTGATATGTGATTTCCGGAGACTCCAGACACGACTTTGTTGCTTTGTTGCTTTACGCTTGTATCACATATAGTCCACCATTTATTGCTATGGAAATTCAGCAAGATCGGTCAACAAATGGCTGTGATATGACCAAAAAACCAGTCGTCATTAATTTTTCCAAAAAAATCCGTTTTGGAAGTGGTTTTTTTTGATGTTTTATTTTAATGTGTTTAATTTTACACATACAAACCCAAACACATTTATATGTGAACAAGATACGCCGCTCAAATAAAGAAACAAAGTCGTAGACTCAATTTATTTTAATTTAACGATTCTTCAGTGAAAGCGTTCATAGCCGAGTTGTCTTAGTTCCCGTCTAAGACTCGTGAGGTTTCCAGTTCGAATCTGGATGTCCAAGTTTCTCAAAAATAAAATTTCTTTTTATTTTTATTTCAATTTTTTTATGTCCTAAGAACGATTTTTAAATTATAAAATTATAAAACGAATCAACTTTGCAATAGTGGAAACGGACTTAGGTGTATAAATTTTTTTGATTTTGTCGTATTCTTCGGCATGACGAAATGAAAGCTCAATTAATAATTAATACCATGGCGAAGAGAATATAATATTAGGCAAAGCCGAGTATAGCACTCTTACTTTTTATTGTACTGTTAGTCTAAAATAAAATTTTCGAGATATATGAAACAATTTTCCTTTAGTTGAAAAATGTTATCAAGTTCTTAATGAAAAATATGATATTAATACTTCTGCCTATTTATCCGTTTATGGAGTAGGGGTGTCCAATCGATAATACCATAGATAGGAAAGGTACTACGTATTTGTGTGGAAGTTTTTAATGGATAGGAATATTAGACTGTCACCTATCTACACACCTGAAATTACCCTGGTTAATCATGTTGCCTCTCAAATTCCCGCTTGGAATTCTTCTTAACATTTTAGGCCATTTGCCTTCATTTAAATATCTTACGATAGAGCTCACTTGAAATAATCTAGTACTATCCATGCGGGAAATTTGTGTCAATTGGTCTAACAGACTGGTCCTGGGAGTTGTGAAAATAGATCAGGTACAAAAAGAAAGAACTCATGACCAGTGAAAGATAACTGGCTTATGAAGAACAAAAAGGTAAAAAAGTAATGAATTACCGTACAGTCTTCACCGATAGTGTGACACATTTTTTGGGACTTTTTAAAATTTGGCTCTAGAATTTTATTCTAGGACTTGTTTTATTGAAATTGTAGTAACTGTCACTAAACGGCTGTAGGAAATATCGCCCAAAGAAAAATGGCAAAAAAAAAAAATGAAAAATCGCCCAAAAGAACATGAAAAATAACCCAAACAGTTAAATATGAAATTTTGCCCAAACAAAACGAAAAAGGCCCAAAAAAAAAATGAAAAATTACCCAAAAAGCAAAAACGAATTTTTTTCAAAAAAAAAAAAAAAAAAAAATTACCCAATTTGCAAAAAAACCAACAAAACTATTTTTAAAGAAACTTATTTTACCAAAACAAAAACCGGCTTCGCTAACTTAAGCTTCTCTGCATAGCTGGCCTTCGGCCGGGCCCAAGGATTTTCTACTCTATGATATAACAAAGACCGGCTTCGCTAACTAAAGTTTCTCTGCGCAGATGGCCTTGGGCGGGCGCAAGAATTTTTTTCTTTATGGTATACCAAGTACCGGTTTCTCTAAGTAAAGCTTCTAAAATCTGCTTTGTTTCTGAACGAAGGCCGACTTCGCAGAGTAGCCTTAGTTAGCGAAGCCGGTCTTTGTTATACTATAGAGGAGCAAATCCTTGCTCCCGGCCGAAGGCCGGCTGTGCACAGAAGCTTTAGATAGCGAAGCCGGTACTTGTTTTATCAAAGAGGAGAAAATCCTTACGCCCTGCCGAAGGCCGGTTATGCTTTCGAGTTTGTAAGCATGTTGTGGAAATTATAACACTCTACAAAGTGACATAACGTCCACGGACTTTATGACACTGCTCTGATGGGCATTATGACACTTAAAAGTGTCATAAAGTCCATGGACTCTGTGACACTTTTTGGAGTGTCATAGTTATTTTTACAAATAACATGTAGGAATTCGACGTATAATGATAATGAATGATTTAGACAAATAGCATGTAAGATTTGTTAGAAATTTTAAAAATTTAAGATGGCCCGAAAAAATGGGCTATTTTTCATACAATATTTTTGGGTGATTTTTCATAATGATTTAAAAATTTAAAAAACGAAAAATCACCCAATAATAACGAAAAATAGCCCACAAATTTTGGGTCACTTTTCATATGAATTCAGGCCCAATATTACATGGAATTTTTTTGGGAGATTTTTCATTATTTTTTTTTTTGGCCGTCCATTGGGAATAGATGTGTGACTGGTCAAATGGTGTCAATTGACCCCCTCCAATGACAACCCCATGTAAAAGTGATAGGTCTTATTCATAGAAAGTGTTTAAACTAGAACCGGTCCCTACCACCAAAGACCCATCACGGGGCTACTTTGGTGTCAGTTCGCTTCCCTCTAGGGAATTTTCAATGTTTTAAAGGAATAAATTCTCTTAAGCCTCTTCTACCTAAAATTCCAATATTTTGTTTATGAACGATCAAACTTAGACGGCTGACTATTTTGTTGGACTATCAAAATTGATTGTGTAAAAAATATTGTTTTTATTATATTTAACAGAGAGCATAATAATTCTTCTTTTTCTTCTCTCTTCATATACAAAGTTAATGGTCTGTCTTATGAAAACCGAACAGATATAAGCGAATTTTTGCAACATGTTTAAGCAATAAATGCAAATTTGTACAACATCATAGAAACAACATCGTCAAATCCGTTTCGTATTTCAGACAGATGATCATAAAGCAGCAAAGCAAACGCATTTGTAATTTTTTCTTTTTTCGTAAACAAACTGACTGGGTAAAGTGTTTTAGGATTTCTAGGCTGAATATGATCAACATTGGGCTGGGTGATAACGTTGGAAATGGACGATGATGATGTTCATTATCATCTTCAACAGGCTGATGGTGAAGAGAATGAAGATGACGATGATGTGGCTCAGCACATGAAAATGATGGCGGCAATTGTAAGTGACGACATTAAAATAAACGTATCATCATAAGTTTGGTTATTTTTTTTCATTATTTTGCATTTGAGTTTGAGGCCTGCTGCTATTGAAGTCGACAGAACAAGTGTGGGTTGGTAAGAATTAATGAAAAAGTTAAGAGAAATAAGAATTATTTTCTTGGTAAAAAAAACTTTAAGCTGGTGTACATCGATAGCATCATAAATTAATGTTCAGGAAAATCAACTTGTCTACACCACCTACCAAAAACCACTTATTATATTAAGGTGGAAAGATTTTATGAATTGGGAATTTTCATTTTTCTTTGAGGAGAAATTTTCTTAGATTTAGAGTTTCTAAAAAAAAAAAAAACATTAAGTTTGCTCATAAATTTTAACAGATCATAAAAATTAAGAAAAAATACGCTTAAATATAAAACATTTTTCTAAAAGAAAACAAATGCATTTTTTATTATTTACCTACGAATTTTTTCATATACAAAATTTGTATCAATTTAAGTAAATTTTGTTCCATGAACTATAAAACTGAATACAGCTCTTGGATTTAAACAAAAAATACAATATTTTTCATAAAGACTTTGATTGAACTGAACGAAAGATTTATTATAAATGTTTACCGCTTGTTACACAAAATTCTATTAGAAAAATTCATTGAAATTTTCTTTATTTATAGTAATCAGGGCAAGCATTTTACGCGTTTTACTTAAAGAATAAGGTTAAGCATATTCTGCAGGAATTATTTTGCATAACTTTTAAACTAATGGATGTCACACAATAAAACTTTTACAATATAATAAAGATAATATAGGCTAATTTTGTTAAAAAAAAAAAGATGAAAAACATTTTTTTTTCAAGAAATTTTTTTCTTTTTATTTAAAGATCAATCCTATATAAATCATTTAAAATTTTTGTTTGTTTTTTTGGTTGGAAAAAAGAATTTAAAAAACATTTTATTGAAAACGGCAACACTTTACCACCTCGTAACTCGACAAATAAACATCATAGAAAAAAATATTTCGCACACTTATTTATATCTACCAGAACTATTTATGCCAAATATAAGGGAATTCCAAAATTTTTTTTTTTTTTTTGGGTTGTCCGCGTCACAAATAATGTCCCATGTGATAAAATTAATAAATTAGTATTGTGGTTATTTTGTTGAACTATTTATGGTTTTCAATCCAAATTTTTTTAATATTTTTAATTAGGCTTAAGTTCATGAAATTTAATTTTTATTAAATTATTTTTATGAAGAAAGGAATTTTTACAACATGAAAATCAATTAGAATTGTTATTGATAATCTTTCATTCTTGACGTGGCTCGGGCTCGAACCCTGGCCGGCAGGTTACCATGACATGTTTCGATCGCAACCACTCGATCTCCTCAGATGGATTTGCCGTCTTACACTCGCAGCCATCGACGACTGCTGACGTCACTAGTCAAACATCAATCCTTAAACCAAATTGTATTTTAACATTTGGTAGATCGAAATTTGCTTTCCTGAATGATTATCAATTTTAATTGATTTTACATGTTTTTTCCTTTTATTTATGTTTTTTCGTACATTTGTCCTTCAAGTTGTGCTGAAAAAGGTCAACAGAAAAGAGAAAGACAAAGTGAAAAAACAAAAAAAATGTACTTGGACTTCAAGAAAAATTCTTGACGAAAGTACGAAAAAACAGAAGTAAAAGGAAAAAACATGTAAAATCAATTAAACTGGATAATCATTCAGGAAAGCAAATTTCGATCTACCAAATGGATATCCGGCATCCGATTTCTAACACTTCGATTTGAAGCTAATTTCGACGAACAATCTACAAAACAAAATAATAATATCAAAGTATTTTTTGGGAATACAAATTTTAATTTAAAAGATTTGGCTATTCGTACTTAATTCCCAATTTTTATTCTTGATAAAAACATTGAAATTTATTCCCTGCAAATAATAGGACCAGTCCAAACACGCGTGTAAAGAGTAGCCCACAAGGGACCAGGACTAGCCCAAAAGTAACCCAAACGTATGGAAAACAAATGGTCTATTTAACAATACGATGTCCTAGGGGAGGACCATATAACCCGCCTTTGGACCACTAAGGAGTAGTTTTAAAACTACTCCATGGTATACACAAGAGGATTCGTTTTAAAGTCGTTTAAAAACGAAAGCACGTCGTTAAAACCCGAAAACATGTCGTCTCACTACAAACACTTTTTAACAATGGCATGGTCCATGCTTGCATTACATCGGACCAGTACATGGAGTAGTCCATTTTTTCAAAATGGATCAGGTGGTCCAATTTTATTTGCAGGGTTGTTGATGGGATAAGCTATTCTTATGCGCATTTCACTGGTTGCTTAGGCCAGATCATCAGGAAACTTCATCCATAAAGATTTTAGAAAAACTAAAGATATTAAACCAAATAAAAATGTTAAGCGTTTAAGAATTATATACAACAGTTCTACTTGTAACAATATCAAAGTTTAAACAAAAACATCAACAGTAAACAGTGAGTTTATCTCTTCTTACATTCCAATAAATTTCAGTGTTTTTATCACGAATAAAAATTGGGAATTAAGCACGAATAACAAAATCTTTCAAATCAAAATAATAATATTAAAAATTTAATTAAAGATTTTTTGAGTTTTTGTGTTCGCAAAACAACATTTAAAAACTTGTCCTTTTAACTACTAAAATATTATTTTACAAAAAGAAAATCCTCAACATTTTTTCTCAATAGACATAAAAGAGATAAATAATAAAGAAATGCCAAAAAAAATTAGGATAATGTGACGAACACAACGGCGTTGAAACTATTTGTTAGATCACGTTGTTTGGCTAATATCTGCGATTAGTTGATCATCATCTACAGTTGATCATCAGCACCATCGTCATTATCATCACAACCTTCGACAGCCTTGTGAGATTGATAGTCTTTATATTTTCTGTTCTTAGATTCTATTGTATTAAGACTTGTTGCTTTATTTTATACAAACTAAATGTTGTTATGTTTTTGACCTGTGGGCAGTTCCACTTTAAACACAACTTTAATACATATTTTTGCTTAGATCTTTAAGACTATAAACTAAAATTTTTGCCGGCATTGAAAGAAGCTGAAAAACAACACATGTGAAAGCTCCTTTTCTTTGTTTTTTTTAAGGAAAATTTGTAAAGTGCAAATTTATGCAAAAGATATAGTATTTTAACATTGTTTTTTGAGAACCAACAATTTAGGTGTTAAATTTATTGTGGCGGAAATGGGCATAAATATTCTATTTAATACTTACACATTTAAAAAAAAAAAAAGTGCTGGCGTTTTTTTTTTCTTGTGAGCACATAATTTTTTTTTATTATGTATGGAAATATTGAATAAATGTTTAAAAATTTATAATTGCTTATAGAAAATTTATTTTTAATAAAATCCTTATTTTTATCAGAAAACTTAATGAGTTTCGGTAAAAAAGTTAGAAGTTTTCAAAAACATTATTTTGTGGACATAATTTTTTTTAATAAATGATATGGAAAACAAAAGACTTAAGACACATACGTAAATGAATCGGTTCCACAGTACAGCAACCAAAATCGGAATGGGATGCAACCAAAAGCTCATGAATGTTTACGCTTTCTATAAGAAAACCATTGAGATTTTTTTTAGGTTTTGCACTACTTTCTTTTTTACATGCATTTGAAGTTGTTGATTATGGAACGCTGCAAACTGGGGCCAAAAGCCCTTTTTAGCGGATCAATTCAGATCTCCTCAGCCACAATAGTGAGGTAAACTAAATTTGGTGAGTGTAAATCTTGGAACAAACTGCATGTTCCAACAAAATCTTGGAGGTATAGGAGGGGGGAAACGGTTACCCCCCATGAAAAAAATTTCTTAATTTGATTATATCTGAATAACTGCAATAGTGAGGCACACAAAATTTACTGTCTGTTTTTAGAAAACGTAAGCAAGTGAGTGAGTGAGAAATTATATTGAAAACAAAAACAAATTTTCGTTTTTATTATATGATTTCCCCCTCCCTCACTTGCTTACGTTTTCTAAAAACAGGCAGTTAATTTGCGTAGCTCTGCATATTCCAAAAAAATCTTGAAGGTTTAGAAGGTGGAGACGGATACCCCCCATACAAAGTATTTATTAATTTTCTTTTATCTGAATAACTACAATAGTGAGGCACACAAAATTTACTGTGCGTAACTCTTAGAATGTTCCAAATAAATATTGGAGGCATAGGAAGCGACAGACGCCCCCTCCGCCCATGAAAAAATTTACCAATTTGCTAATGTATATCTGAACAGCAAAAAAATGAGGCACACTTAATTTAATGTGCGTAGCTCTTGGAACAAACCGGATATTCCAAAAAATCTTAGGTGAATAGGAGTGGGGAGACGGGAAGATTGTTTTTTAAATCAAGCACGCTTCCGCTGCAGTGCCTTACATTGAATGATTTCGGATTTGAATAACTCAAAAGGCTAATTTTTTTAATGAGGTTTAGTTATTTCGTAAGTGCGTGAGAATTTAATTTTTATATTCACGCACTTTAGTTTTTAAATCATTGATAAATATAAATTTAACCACGATCACGAGTGACCCATGTGTGACTCACGCATAACTTGTGCGTAACCAATCACGACATTTGCACATCGTTAATAAAAACACATAAAACATTGACAACAATAACATCAATAAAAGTTATAGCAAAAGTCCTATAGCGCTTTTTGGTGGTAAACTCAGTGCGTGTTGCTTCTAAGTCGTACATAACCTCTAAGGTGTAGTGTACGATTTTTAAAATTAATGTTTTTTTTTTTATTTATTATTAAAAATTAATATCGCTTTGTATATTATATTTTTTTAGTATTCTTATTATTTTATTACTTATATTTATACATATTTATCATTGGATATTTATTTTAGGTTTTTTTAAATTTTCAAATTAACGTAAACCTTATTAAATAAATGCTGAAATAACCATGAATTACATGCTTGTCAACATAGCTTTGGTGATTCAACTGGGGTTTTATTCAAAGATTCCATGTAAAATTTCAACAGTAGTTCTTTTCTGTCCTGCTCGTGGCATTTCCTTAAATGAACAGTAAAAAAATCTGTGTTTAAAATTCGTGGTCACATAAACTGAATTTCATAAGGACAATCATTAGCACCTTATTTATTTTTAGAGATACAGTTACTTACAGTTCTAAGCGATTTATCCTCTCGCAATAAATAAATTTTTGTTTAAAGTGTTATTTAAATTTTTCTGCAACAACAATGTTAAAAATTAAAGAAAAATTTAATTTTTCTTCAAGCTAATTGTATTTTTGTGACGCGGTATTCCTGAAGATGACATCCAAAGGATGTCGAAATATTGAAAAATAAAGTATTAAAAAGGGAAAAAAAAAACTGACCTCGAGCTTGAATATTATTTATTTTTTAAAAATTATAATTGAAAAAGGTCGAAAAATTAAAAAACTAATAAAAAAAAAAAAATTAAAGAAAAATTCTTAAAATATAATAGCTAATTTTTAATATTTTTAATTAGGCTTAAGTTCATGAAATTTAATTTTTATTAAATTATTTTTATGAAGAAAGGAATTTTACAACATGAAAATTAATTAAAATTGTTATTGATAATCTTTCATTCTTTACGTGGCTCGGGCTCGAACCCTGGCCGGCAGGTTACCATGACATGTTTCGATCGCAACCACTCGATCTCCTCAGATGGATTTGTAAAATTCCTTTCTTCATAAAAATAATTTAATAAAAATTAAATTTCATGAACTTAAGCCTAATTAAAAATATTAAAAATTTGGATTAAAAACCATAAATAGTTCAACAAAATAACCACAGTACTAATTATTGTTAAAGCTAAGGCACGAGCTCTATGTGTACATTTGTCCTTGAAGTTGTGCTGAAAAAGGTCAACGGAAAAGAGAAAGACAAAATGAAAAAACAAAAAAATGTACTTGGACTTCAAGAAAAATTCTTGACGAAAGTACGAAAAAACAGAAGTAAAGGAAAAAACATGTAAAATCAATTAAAATGGATAATCATTCAGGAAAGCAAATTTCGATCTACCAAATGTTAAAATATAATTTGGTTTAAGGATTGATGTTTGACTAGTGACGTCAGCAGTCGTCGATGGCTGCGAGTGTAAGACGGCAAATCCATCTGAGGAGATCGAGTGGCTGCGATCGAAACATGTCATGGTAACCTGCCGGCCAGGGTTCGAGCCCGAGCCACGTCAAGAATGAAAGATTATCAATAACAATTTTAATTAATTTTCATGTTGTAAAATTCCTTTCTTCATAAAAATAATTTAATAAAAATTAAATTTCATGAACTTAAGCCTAATTAAAAATATTAAAAATTTGGATTAAAAACCATAAATAGTTCAACAAAATAACCACAATACTAATTATTGTTAAAGCTAAGGCACGAGCTCTATGTGTACATTTGTCCTTCAAGTTGTGCTGAAAAAGGTCAACGGAAAAGAGAAAGACAAAATGAAAAAACAAAAAAATGTACTTGGACTTCAAGAAAAATTCTTGACGAAAGTACGAAAAAACAGAAGTAAAGGAAAAAACATGTAAAATCAATTAAAATGGATAATCATTCAGGAAAGCAAATTTCGATCTACCAAATGTTAAAATATAATTTGGTTTAAGGATTGATGTTTGACTAGTGACGTCAGCAGTCGTCGATGGCTGCGAGTGTAAGACGGCAAATCCATCTGAGGAGATCGAGTGGTTGCGATCGAAACATGTCATGGTAACCTGCCGGCCAGGGTTCGAGCCCGAGCCACGTCAAGAATGAAAGATTATCAATAACAATTTTAATTAATTTTCATGTTGTAAAATTCCTTTCTTCATAAAAATAATTTAATAAAAATTAAATTTCATGAACTTAAGCCTAATTAAAAATATTAAAAATTTGGATTAAAAACCATAAATAGTTCAACAAAATAACCACAATACTAATTATAATAGCTAATACTTACAGTTTTTTGTAAAATCCCAGCAAACACAGAAATACACCTTATGTATTGCCAAACGTATTGCCTGGATGAAAAATGTTATTGCGGCAATAATCGTATTCGTATTGCGGAAGATACTTCCTTCGGGAAGAAACGTGTCTCGATGGCAATACTTCTAAGCAATACAAAAGCGATACTTCTAGATGATTAACTAGCAATATCGCCAGATAACCACTTTTAAGAAAATAGGAAGATATCACCAAAATATCATTGGGATGATAAACGAAGATTTTGCATTTAAAAAATTGTCATTTGTGTACAAAGAAGCACAGCTTTTTATTTAAAGTTAAATTGGTAATTGTATACGTATAAATTTTACTTAACATAATATAATTTATAATTCAAATAGAGTAAAAAATATACATAAATGTTTAGTTTCCACAAAATTCTTGAAAAAAAAACATACCACTTCTTTAAAATTGCATCCAGGGTTGAGAAATTCTTGACTAAATTGAAAAGGAAATAGATTAATATTTAACCGATTTATTTAATTTTAATATTTACCTTTTGCAGAATATTTTGGGAAATAATTTTTAAGTTTTAATAATTGGATTAATTTTTACTTTTTATTTATGACGTATGTATTAAATTTAAAAAAAATTGTTCTGTCTATGTTGCGTAATTTTCTCAAAAATTATAAAAGGAAGAAAATAAAATATAACTTTGATTATTTTCTTTTAGATGACAATTTGGAGATATTGCTAAACTATTGCCTTAGGGGATATCTTCCATTTGTTTGCAGGGATATATATTTCGATCACAATGTGCATACTGATATATATTAACTTTGTTAAGTTTTACTTGTTGTACAAATATTTTATTTAACATATCTTCATTGAATTTGTATTTTTAGTTTTATGTAAATTTGAAATATTTGTCAGTTGTGAAATAAATTTTTATTAGAAAACATACAAAATAATTGGCGACGAGGAAAATTTAAAAAAAGAAAATATTTTTTAATTAATTTTAAAATAGAAACCCAATTTGCCAAACTGCTTAAATATCAACAATCTTGGGCTCAGCAATTACTTGAAAGCCAACAACGATTTTTTGCACGTTTCATGGAAAACGTTAACGCAACTCCAAAAAAGAACATACCTCCATTTCCAAAATTTGAATTAAGTGCAGACAACTTTTCTTCGTATTCCAACCAACTCAAGGAACATTTTAAAGCGTATGGTGTTCAAGAAGCCAAACAAATGAAATCGTATTTTATATCTTGGATGGGTCCAGATTTATTTGAATTAACAAGAAAATTATTTGGATCTGAAAAATTTCAAAGCAAGACTTTCGAGCAAATAATTTGTAAGTTGGAGCAATATTTTGCATCAAAAGTTCACGTATTAGCAGCACGATTCAAGTTTCACAACAGAGCTATGCAAGAGGGTGAGTCGTATTCAAAATGGTTACTTGAATTAAAAGGCTTAGCCAGAAATTGTTCTTTTACATGTAAACATTGTCAAACGGAATATGTTGATGATATGATAAGAGACGCTCTTATCTTAAATACATCCCATGATTTAGTTCGTACAGCTGCCTTGCAAAAGCAGAACCCATCTTTAGAAGAAGTTGTCAATATTGCAGAAACATTCGAGTCAACGCAATCTTCTTTGCAGACATTAAGAAGCAATAGCCTTCCACAGGAAGTTCAACAAATAAAGCACAGAAACAGCAAGCAAAAGTTTCAAGGGAAAAACAATCAATCCAAAAAGCAAGTTCATAATATGTCTCCCGGAAATCAACTACCCTCCTGTTCGGGATGTTTCAAAAATCATAAGAAGGAGAATTGTAAGTTCCGCAATGCTACATGCCATAAATGTGGTAAAACTGGCCACATAGCTCCGGTATGTAAATCTAAAAATATTAATAATATTAAAAACGTAGCAGAAAGCGATGTTCCATTGGAACATTGCCATCAAATCAATAATCTGCTTATACGCCGGCATAAGAAATTATATAAATGTTCAAGTAAATGAACATAATATTGAATTTCAGTTTGATACTGGTGCATCATGTTCTATGATTGATTTAAAAATGTTCAATCTTTTTAAAAATTTGCCTTTATTGAAAACCAATACTATTTTGAGAGCTTATGGGAATCAAAATATTCCCGTTCTCGGAGTTCTGGATGTAAATGTTAAGCTGGGTTTGGAAACTAAGGCTTTAAAATTGTTAGTGGCTAATACATATGAAGGTTCCAATATTTTTGGCATTGATTAGTATGATGCATTTCATCGCGTTAATGATATTTTGCAAGTAGATGAAATACAAGAAAAGGCTATAAAAAACAAATTTCCCAAGTTATTTTGAGACTCATTAGGTTGTTGCAACCTATTTTAAGCACATTTATATTTAAAACAAAATGCTATTCCGAAATTTTCGAAGCCAATACCAATTCCATTTGCATTGCAAGAATCTTTTAAAAAAGAAGCTAAACGGTTAGAAGGATTAGGTATTTGGAAACCTATTTCATATAGTTCATGGGCTTCTCCTATAGTTATAGTCCCTAAGCCAAATTTGAAAATAAGAATTTGTGCCGATTTTAAACAAACAGTTAACCCACAATTAGACATGGAACAGTATCCTATTCCCAAATTGCAAGATTTATTATACAAGTTAAGGGGTGGATGTCATTTTTCAAAAATAGAATTGTCTGAAGCTTATTTCCAAATTTCTATGGATGATGAATCCAAGAAAGTGTTAGTTGTAAATACTCCTCTTGGGTTATTCCAATATCAGAAGTTACCTTTTGGCGTTTCTAGTGCACCGGCAATTTTTCAACGGTTTTTACAACAATTAATATCCGATATTCCAAACACTGTTAACTATCTTGATGACATAGTAGTTACAGGTAAAACCTTAGAAGAACATAAGCAAAATTTGTAAAAACTTCTTACAAAATTACAAAATGCTGGTTTAACTTGCAATTTAACTAAATGCTCATTTTTACAAGATAAAACTGAATACCTTGGTAATATTATAAGCAAAAATGGAATCGAACCATCTAATAAAGGTATTCTAGCAATTCAGAATTTGCCTAGACCCAAAAATTTGAACGATTTACAAGCTTTCATTGGTAAAGTAACGTAGTACATGAAATATATAAAGGATTTTTCAACTTTATGTGAACCTCTTAATAAATTAAGAAGAAAAACTAGTCCTTTTATTTGGGGAAATAGTCAAGAAAAGGCATTCCAAAATCTCAAGAAGCAATTAATTTCTACAACCAGATTGTCTCATTTCGACGATAATTTACCTATAGTCTTAGAAACTGATGCATCGTCTTTTGGGTTAGGAGCAGTAATTTCCCATGTCTATCCCGATGGCTTAGAAAAACCTATAGCGCATGCTTCTAAAACTTTAAATTGTCACCAGAAGAATTATAGCCAAATTGAAAAAGAAGCATATGGAGTAAAGAAGTTTCACGAATATCTTTACGGCAGGAAATTCATTCTAACTACGGATCATAAGCCTCTTGTATCAATTTTTAATCCTCAGAAGTCTATCCCAACACACTCAGCGCACCGGCTTCAGCGATGGGCTCTTTTACTATCAAGTTACACATTTGATATTAAATATACATAAATCCTCTAATAGTCATCAAAATGCAGATGCATTATCGCGGTTGCCATGTTCATCAGATGAGGAGTTTGATGTTGAATTGGATAACATAGATATAAATTTGGCTGAAGAAATATCTTCATTTCCTGTGAATGCTGCACAAATTGCAGAGTGTACAAAAAAGGACACATTGTTAGCAAAAGTTTTTAAATTTTTAAAAGAAGGCTGGCCAAACAAATTAGATTATAATTTAAAGCCTTATTATAATAGACGAGAGAATTTAACAACGGTAGATGGTGTAATTTTATTACAGGTAGATACTAACCGAGTGGTTATTCCAAAATATTTTCAGAACAAAATATTAAACTTATTGCATGAAGGTCATTGGAGTGTTGTTAAAACTAAGCAGTTAGCACGTCAGTATTGTTGGTGGCCTGGAATTGATAAGTCGATTGAAAGTTTGATTTCAAAATGTTCACCATGTTGTTCTGTAATGTCTATGCCCACAGAGAGTTCAGCTCCTGGCAAGCACCTACAAAACCTTGGCAGCGAATTCATCTGGATTTCGTTGGACCTTTTAAAAACTCCATGTGGTTTTTATGTGTTGATGCATTTTCACATTATCCTTACGTTTACAATGTGAACTCAACTACTACATCAGCTACAATAAGTATGCTAGAAAATATTTTTGCAATGGAAGGTCTTCCTGAAGTAATAGTTACTGATAATGGTCCTCAGTTTACGTCGGAGGAGTTTAAGAAATTTTGTAAAACAAATGGCATTGTTCATTTAACTACAGCGCCTTTTCATCCAGCATCCAATGGGCAAGCAGAACGTTTCGTTTGATCATTTAAAACTTCTCTTAAAAAGCATATAGACTCTGGAAGGAGTGTTGGAGGATCATTACTAAGATTTTTGTCAACATATCGTTCAACTCCTAGAGAGAACGGAAAGTCACCTGCGGAATTACTACATGGTCGACAACCAAGAGTTATTCTGAGCTTGCTAAATCCAGTTGAACAAGTTCGTAAGGAGTTTACAACATCAAAATTTAAAATAAACGAGAATGTATTAGCAAGAATATTTGGAAAGTCTCAAAGCTGGATATCTGCAAAAAATTTTAAAATATTAGGAAATATGCTATATATGCTTAAAACTTCAGAAAATAAAATTGTCAAACGTCATCAAAATCAAATAAGGAAGTATAAACTTAACATTAAACAACAAGGGGATAATCAGCGGGAAGCACCACAAGATTTAATCTTTTTTCCGACTTACAATTATAATAATAATAATAACTATAATAATGAATCTTCTATCGTTTCAGATCAGTCTATAAGAAATAGTCTTGATAGAAACGATCAGCATATATCTACAAATCCCTCTAGTTCAACAGCTACAAATGATTATTCTTCAGCAGATAAAATTTTAAGAAGATCAGAAAGAATTAAAAGAAAAACCGCGAAGGAATAATTGATATATATTAACTTTGTTAAGTTTTACTTGTTGTACAAATATTTCATTTAACATTTCTTCATTGAATTTGTATTTTTAGTTTTATGTAAATTTGAAATATTTGTCATTTGTGAAATAAATTTTTATTAGAAAACATACATAATACATACATACGTATTTTAAAATAATAACTTTCTTAAAATAATTTATTATGATTTCAAAAGATTTTGTTATTCGTGCTTAATAACAAAATCTTTAGTTTGTCTAAAATCTTTATGGATGAAGTTTCCTGATGATCTGGCCTAAGCAACCAGTGAAATGCATAGGAATAGCTTATCCCATCAACAATAAATTTCAAGTGTTTTTATCAAGGATAAAAACTGGGAATTAAGCACGAATAACAAAATCTTTTGAAATTAAAATTTTGTATTCCCAAAAATTGAAATTACTTTTTGATAATAAACAGGCAAGTGCACGGCCTAAAAAAATAAAAAAAAAAAAAAAAAAACACTTAATTGACAACATCTTTTGTAAGTTGTTGTTTGTTTTTTATTTTGTTTTTCTTAACCTACTTACAACTACAATTAATGTTGAGAGAATTTCAACTAATTGTAGTGGGGAGTGTAAGACGAGATAAACCCACTTTTTTATTGTTGATGTATTTTGTTCAAGCTTTGATATTGTTACAAGTAAAACTGTTGCTATAAGTCTTATACGTTTAACAGTTTTATTTGGTTTAATATCTTTAGTTTGTCTAAAATCTTTATGGATGAAGTTTCCTGATGATCTGGCCTAAGCAACCAGTGAAATGCATAGGAATAGCTTATCCCATCAACAATAAATTTCAAGTGTTTTTATCAAGGATAAAAACTGGGAATTAAGCACGAATAACAAAATCTTTTGAAATTAAAATTTTGTATTCCCAAAAATTGAAATTACTTTTTGATAATAAACAGGCAAGTGCACGGCCTAAAAAAATAAAAAAAAAAAAAAAAAAAAAAAAACACTTAATTGACAACATCTTTTGTAAGTTGTTGTTTGTTTTTTATTTTGTTTTTCTTAACCTACTTACAACTACAATTAATGTTGAGAGAATTTCAACTAATTGTAGTGGGGAGTGTAAGACGAGATAAACCCACTTTTTTATTGTTGATGTATTTTGTTCAAGCTTTGATATTGTTACAAGTAAAACTGTTGCTATAAGTCTTATACGTTTAACAGTTTTATTTGGTTTAATATCTTTAGTTTGTCTAAAATCTTTATGGATGAAGTTTCCTGATGATCTGGCCTAAGCAACCAGTGAAATGCATAGGAATAGCTTATCCCATCAACAATAAATTTCAAGTGTTTTTATCAAGGATAAAAACTGGGAATTAAGCACGAATAACAAAATCTTTTGAAATTAAAAAAAAATTTTGTATTCCCAAAAATTGAAATTACTTTTTGATAATAAACAGGCAAGTGCACGGCCTAAAAAAATAAAAATAAAAAAAAAAAAAAAACACTTAATTGACAACATCTTTTGTAAGTTGTTGTTTGTTTTTTATTTTGTTTTTCTTAACCTACTTACAACTACAATTAATGTTGAGAGAATTTCAACTAATTGTAGTGGGGAGTGTAAGACGAGATAAACCCACTTTTTTATTGTTGATGTATTTTGTTCAAGCTTTGATATTGTTACAAGTAAAACTGTTGCTATAAGTCTTATACGTTTAACAGTTTTATTTGGTTTAATATCTTTAGTTTGTCTAAAATCTTTATGGATGAAGTTTCCTGATGATCTGGCCTAAGCAACCAGTGAAATGCATAGGAATAGCTTATCCCATCAACAATAAATTTCAAGTGTTTTTATCAAGGATAAAAACTGGGAATTAAGCACGAATAACAAAATCTTTTGAAATTAAAATTTTGTATTCCCAAAAATTGAAATTACTTTTTGATAATAATTTATTATGTTTAAAAATATTTGATATTTGGATAAATAATAGTTCAGCTTCGGTTTGCCCTTTCCATGTTTGCAATGGTCGTCCTCTTCTTTGGCTGCCTTGTGGGTTCCACTCTTTGACTTGTTTCGCAATATCGTTTGGTTGATTACGTAAAGTACGGCCAATCCAAAACCAATTACGTTTTCTGATTTCATATGTGATTGAAGTTTCGTCGGTTTCAGACCGAAGCTGCAGATTTGAAATTGTCCTTGGCCAGTATTTGCAGAGGATCTTTCTTAAACATTGTTCAAGGTCTCACATGCACACAACAGTGTGGATTTCCCGTTTGTATTGTACATTTCTAATTTCGTTCGTCTTGACGTGTCTTTGAAGAGTTTTTATGCGGCTGTAGATATCTAATTCGGAACCTATACTCTTGTCCAGTTTGCTTACCAGATTGCTGTTTAATTGCATTGTTTAAGTTGCGGTTTACTGGACCAATTAAGATTGCATATCTGGAAAATCTGCCTTGAAGACCACAGGTAGTTATACTTCTGTTCGGCGTTGCATTATTCAGTACAACGTCGAGTACGCAGTTAAAAAGTAGAGGTGATAATTCGCAGCCTTTACGTACCGCAGAACAGATTTTAATTCTGCTGTTAAGCTGTTTTGCATGGAGGATTCGGCAGCTAGCATTAGCATATAGGCCTATGATGAGACCTATAATTTTAGGAGGTAAGCCTTCGCATTCTTATGAGGTCCATGTGGCAGAGAGGCTAACGGTGTCAAAAGCATTTCAAAATCTATTAATGCAAGCTAAAGCGGCGATCTTCACTTTAGTATTATCATTCGTATAATTTATCGATATCACATTAATATACAATTAATTAATTAATTAAAAGACTTGGTTTATGTTATCCAAATATACAGTACAAATGCAATCTTTTTAAAATTATTACTGAGATTATAATATTTTCCTCCACATCCAAAATGCTAAAGCTTTTAAAAGACAATTTAAAAGAAATAAACTAGATTATCGTAAAAGTAACCACAATTGAAATAAATAATAAGAGCAAATAAACATTCCACAAAAGTACAATATTAATATCACTTATGATCCAATATAATTTAAAATACTTTATACTTTTTTATTGTTAACAGATCATTTTTCTACCACTATTAAAACCTTTTTCTCCACACGTCTACATTAAAAATTACGAAAAAAATTTCTTTCTTTCTAAATTTCTTCATACGCAAGAAGGTAAAGTGTATCTTTTTTTTATGTAAAAATAATATTGTTTCAATCAATATAATTTAATAAGAAAACACAAAAGATTTATTGTAAAAATTCGAGATCTCTCTAAAATATAACACCATTAGTACCGCCAGCTACACCACTTCATCATAGCGGGAGAGCAATTCGAAAGCTCTTCAAAATTAACTGGCATATTGCTACTTTAAAACGCTATTGTATGCCGCCCGCCTGCTATTTAAGACGCTTTCAAATCAAATAGTTATTAAAACAACAACAGAAAGTCATAGACATGGTAGAAGAAAAGTCTTATGAATTTCTAAACAAATTTTTGAAAAGTTGTTGAAGACGACGTATGGCATACGCCGCCTTTATTTATTTATCAATCTGTAGCAGGTACAATGCCAACCCATTACATTTTTGTTTTTTTTTTTTTTTTATTCAAAACGAGGTTTTATCATTTTTGAAGTCCATGATAAATTTCTTATAATTTCTTTTATTTAGTTATTTTTCTCTTTAAGCGTCACAAAGTTTTTTTTCTGTTTTGTAAATTCTTTCAAATGATCGATTTGAATGTAGACAATAATAAATGGAAAAATTGAACTAGAAATATTTAAGAAACTGGGCCACTGAACCTGCATACAAAAATATAAAAAAATTTTAACTTAAACTATTAAAAAAAAACAAATAATCCAATTTTTTAATGAGAAATTGTATTAATGTTTACACGCAGAGAAAAAATATGTTTCCATATGGTCAGTCAGCACTAACTGAGCTATTTTTAGTGGAAAATATTAATACGAATTATGGCTACTTCAACCGTATTATAGTCAGCTGCAACCATATTGATATTTAATCCGCTCTAGATATGGTAACTTCAATATTATATACATACTTGCCATCGGCCTTGTTTTAATTATAAAATACATTAATATTTTGTTGTAGATCCATAACCATAATATGTTGTTTTAGAACCATGTTGTTCTTAAAAATTTAAAAAAAAACAGAATTGTATTGTTCAAATTTAAAGGTTAATTTATTTATTTAGTTAACTAATGGGCAATTTTCAGGATTGATATTAAAACACATTTATGTTTAAAATCGTTTTAAATACAAAATTCTCTTCTTCACTAAAAACTTAAGTGAAACTTAAGTCACCGATGTGGTACACTTAATGTCAACTTAAGTTTCCATTGTAACACTTTAGCCAGGTAGACTCAATAACACAACAATACAAGAACAACAGGCAAAGCATTAACAGTCAGCTGTTTTTTCAGACCACCTTGTAAATAAATACACTTTTTATATTTTTTTTTTTTGTATTTAGTAGTGCTACCATACTTTTGTATCCTTGGTATTATATGCCTGCAACGGTGCATAAAATTTATATTCATCGCATTGATAATGTTAATAATCATACACGGAAAGAAGTTTATTTTCTAAAGTAATCAATTTCTAGTCTTAAAACAAGAAAATCCAAAATATAAAAATAATTTCTTGATTTTAAATTATTTTGTTCGTATTTAGTAAAACATTTTCTTGGTTTAAGGCATATTTAGTTACTAAATCTTTCCGTGTACAGTTCCTATTGGAATGTTAGCAGAAGGGGCCATCGAATCAAGCTACAAAGTAATAATAAATGCTAGGTTGAGCACACAAGCAAAATAAGTAAGGTTCAATCTAATAAGGCGCTTATAGTATATCTGATTCTAAAGTCAGAACCATCAATTTCTGTTTATAGAAATTGTGCCAACAATATTATTAGCAATGATTTGATGAGGAATCTGCGTGTAAAAGATAATAAAACAATAAAACAAAAAACACGAAGTAAAACTTTTGATATAAAATGAATTTATCATTTGGCATCAAACACAATTTACAAACCTTTTTCAATTGTTTGATTTTAACATTTGAATTCAAATTGATAATGATTTGAATAATAACATTCGACATGCAATGTTCTATCAATTTGATGTCAAATCGTTATCAAAAGTAGTTCTCAAATCAAAAAAATAGCTTGACAGCACTGAAGCGAAAGTTAATGTAAGCACTAATAGTATCAATATATCTGTAATAACCAAAATTATGTGTTTTGCAGATAGGTAAGATTACTTGGGTCCTTATAGCGGTCCCTTTGTGATACCCTTAGCCAGTGACAAGCGTCAGTCAGTGTCAACCAGACTATTCCCCAGTGGTCCGCGTCATAGCCAGGCCATAAAGTCCTAGCCATCAAGCAGTTATGCTCTTACTGCGATCTCCCCTGAGCTCTTCTATACGACTCTCTTCTGATGAGAGTCTTGCAGCGGGATGTTGAAATGCCAATCAGGCCGTTGGCGAACATGTCGTTCAAGTTTGCCCAGACCGTCCGCAGTTTGGTTGCCCAGGCATCCACTGTGTACCCATGTAAACGTTACACTGGAATGTTCGGCGATCTCATTTAGACATCTGGCATTCCAATGTTAACATATATGTCGAGAACACACCAGCCAGAGCTGCAATGGCAGCCTTGATGTCCGTAAATATACATATCGTCACCTCAAATGCAAAAGGCCGTAACTACTCAAAAATTCAAATTTGACTTTTTGATTGATTATGACGTACTTAACCGAAACACATCTACACAGAAAATCATACATGTATACGTCCAAAAATAACGACTTTATTTCCGAAAAACAAAAGGCCGTAACTGCAACGTTAACAATTTCATAAACCAAAAAGCCGTAACTACAGTTTTCCAAAAAAAAAAAAAACAAGAAAAACATCAAAACAAAGTTGCCTTTGATTCTCTTTCAATATGTGTTATTGCGTTATTATTTTTCTTAGCCACTTTAATTTAATTTTATTTTCTCAAATTAAATTTATAAATTAAATATATTTGTTTAATAGTTATGAGGAATTTTGTGTTTTGTTTTAAAATACTTACAATAAATAGATACAAAAAGACATCACTTGCCTAAAAACTTTTTTAGTTACGTTCTTAAAGCACTATTTTCTTATCTTAACCATTTGTTTTATTTTATGCACTATTTTATTCTTGTAGTTACGGCTTTTTGGTTTCAGAAAAATAGAGTATAAAAGGCCGTAACTTACATTTCTTAAAAAGTACTTTTTTCCATTAATTTCTTTTTTAGAAACAAATCCGTCTTTGTTTTCTTAGCTTGAATCTAAAATTTGGATATTAAGTTTTAAGTAGTCTTTAATTTATAACGTTTATTCCTTCTCCTGTTAAAAACCATAAAGTGTAGTTACGGCCTTTTGCATTTTAGGTGACGATATATCTCTCGATATACGATAGTACCTCAGCCAGTTTGCCACCCGCTTTATTGCAGAGATTTCCGCCTGCAGCACACTACTTCCATCTGGCAGCCTAAAAGAGGCCCTAATGCCCAATTCCTCGATGAAGAAACCTTCATCTACTCTATTGCCTATCTTGGAACCATCGATATAGACCCGTAGGTCCAGTTCCAGAGATCGCGTTTTATCGAGCAGCACACCATCATCATCACCATGATTAACTGTGAACAAAGCACCGAAAAAGGGTTCCGGAGTACAATAGTCCAGCCTTGCCAGGTCATATGATGCGTGAAGCGTGACCCTGGTATGACCATAGCTTCGTATCTACTTATGTTTTGTATGTTTAAAAAGAAATAACATTTACGTATGATAGCTTAAATTATTATTTTTAATTTGTGGTGCGATTTTTGGAACACAAAAGTTCTTTAAGGACATATCGAAGGTAGGAGACATCATATTGCATTGAACAAAAAGTTAAAAATATGTAAATAGTAACACATTTAATTAATTTTAAATGATTCTTGTGCCAAATTAATTAGCTTTTTGCTTATTTTCTTGAAAAAGGAAATTATAGATATCTTTGATCTGATTTGATAAAAATTGTACCGAAGCATTAGACATACTAAAACTAGCGTGCGTACAAAGTTTCACTACGTTATTTTTTATTTTTCTCTCCGGTATTGCAATTTTAAAATTCAAGATACGAATCCTTGGAATTTAAATGACCAAACTTTATGTTTTTTTTTTTTTTTTTAATAATTAAAACACGTGTGCCGAAATTCATGAGCATAGTTATTCTATTTCTACTTTTGACCACTCATAATATCGAATCACGACAGTGGGCGCTGTCTGGTTGAAACCGTTTCTGCTTAAAATGACTTGCAATGACATGAGGAATAAAAAAAAGGGGAATCATATGCCATTCACGGTAATATTGGCAAGGTTTTCTGATATTAGGAAAAATGGGCCGATGACGGCTTCCACATGTAAGCTGAACCAAAGAATGATTTTTTTCTGGAGTTAATGTAGTTTCAAAGGTCTGATGAGGCTTGTTCTCTTTACAAGAACGACAGTTCTGCTTTTTTACATATCCGTTAAAAATTATCTCGTAAAATAGAGGGTGAACAAAAAGAAACGATGGGTTTACTTTATTTTAAATCAAATTTGTTTATTACACTTCTTGAATAAATGACGTTAGTTGGCGTAAGTGCCCTCATTTTTAGTTTTGCATAGTCGTGATCTAACTGAGATTTTTTTCATGATATTTTAAAGATTTCTAAAGCCTTCGATCGAATTTTTTTGAATTAAATTTTTTAGTTGAGGTGTTTTTATTGGCCAAGTATTTGAGAAAAAAAACTCTGAAAAAGTGTGACCACTTATTTTATTAACCATTAACTTTCTTTAAAGAAGTTTTTATAGATTGACCAAACATTGTTTCGTAAAAAATCGAAGCTAATTATAATTAAAATACTCTTAAATGCTTTTTGATCCAATAAACATTATGTAAAATCAAACAAATATTTGACAAAAATTGTGATCATGGCAGAAATATATTTGCAATTCAGATTTATTAGCTCATTTAAACTCCTTAGAAAAAAAATTGACAACAGCCATAAATTTTAATAGTTGAGCAAAAGATTTATGTTAATAGTTTTATATGTTTTTTTTTTCATTCAAAATATTTTATTTCTTAACAAAATTCTACATATTAAAATTTTTTCTCACACTTTTCTTAAAAACACTCCTTAGTACTCAAATTAGTTTTAAGTTCGTTTCCATTCACACGCATAATTTAAATATAAAAAAAGTCTCATAAGAAAGAACAATATAAAAATCTCGTTTTTTTAATAGAATGTCATAAAAAATTGGATCCTCCCTCACGCTTTAAACACATTTTTTTATATTCCACTTTGAATAAAACACGACCGTAGAAAAAACAAAAGGACAAGCATCTCAAATTTCAATGAACCTGTTGGGTTGGTATAAATATTCTCACAGTTTCAGACACATTTTTTTTTTTGTTTAGTCCTGCTTCTATTTATAGCAAACATATCAAAAAAAAATTCTCTTAAATTTAGAAATTAGATTAGAATGATGAAAAGATCACATTCAATTTTATTTCCAAAAAAATTTAAACAAGCACCCATTATCACCACCACAAATATTCCCACATGTTTTTTTTTATTGAAATCCCAGTCGGAAGTAAAAACAAATTAAACGTCTCTTTACAATATTCAACAGGATATATTTGAGATTTTGTAGATAAAGAAAACAGTGGAACTAATGATTTTGTAACAGTAGTTTCTATTTACTTTTAACAAGACCGTTTTCTAAATAATTTTTTATTGATTTAAATAGATGTTTTTTATTTTTTAATGAGAAAATTGAGATTATGTTAATTTCGTAATAAGCCAAAAACTTTTTTTTTTTTTAAATATCTTGGTGAGTTTTATTTTATCTTTAAATTTTATAATTTTAATCTATTTAAATTTAAAATATTTTTAATTAGGCTTAAGTTCATGAAATTTAATTTTCATTAAATTATTTTTATGAAGAAAGGAATTTTACAACATGAAAACTAATTAAAATTGTTATTGATAATCTTTCATTCTTGACGTGGCTCGGGCTCGAACCCTGGCCGGCAGGTTACCATGACATGTTTCGATCGCAACCACTCGATCTCCTCAGATGGATTTGCCGTCTTACACTCGCAGCCATCGACGACTGCTGACGTCAATAGTCAAACATCAATCCTTAAACCAAATTGTATTTTAACATTTGGTAGATCGAAATTTGCTTTCCTGAATGATTATCCATTTTAATTGATTTCACATGTTTTTTCCTTACTTCTGTTTTTTCGTACTTTTGTCAAGAATTTTTCTTGAAGTCCAAGTACATTTTTTGTTTTTTCATTTTGTCTTTCTCTTTTCCGTTGACCTTTTTCAGCACAACTTGAAGGACAAATGTACACATAGAGCTCGTGCCTTAGCTTTAACAATAATTAGTATTGTGGTTATTTTGTTGAACTATTTATGGTTTTTAATCCAAATTTTTAATATTTTTAATTAGGCTTAAGTTCATGAAATTTAATTTTCATTAAATTATTTTTATGAAGAAAGGAATTTTACAACATGAAAACTAATTAAAATTGTTATTGATAATCTTTCATTCTTGACGTGGCTCGGGCTCGAACCCTGGCCGGAATTATCAATAAAAAGATTATCAATAACAATTTTAATTAGTTTTCATGTTGTAAAATTCCTTTCTTCATAAAAATAATTTAATGAAAATTAAATTTCATGAACTTAAGCCTAATTAAAAATATTAAAAATTTGGATTAAAAACCATAAATAGTTCAACAAAATAACCACAATACTAATTATTTAAATTTATATAAAAAATGTGGGGCTAAGATACGGCATTCGATATCGATCGCAATTACAACACAATTGAAGTGGAAATTTCTATCGATAACGAATGCCGAAATCTGGCCTCTGCTTGATTTCTGCTGTGTTTGAAATTTATTTTGAATACACTACTAACGGTATAAAAGAACTGTTCACTAGATGGAAATTTAACTTTTAATAATCTGATTGCGATAAAAGAATTAAAAGCTGTCCCAATTGGCTCGTTGCAAGTCTATCAGTAAGAGGGTTGCGGGTTAAAATCCTGCCAAAGACTTTGGTCTATTGTACTATAAGTTGCTATTTTTCAGTTAATTAGCTTAAAATATAATTTGTAATTGTATTTATAATATTTTGTAAATAAATAAATAACAGGGTATTTATTGAAATTTTACAATCAAAATTTTATTATTTCTCAAGAATCACCTAAGAGATTGAAATTTTCTTAAAGGGAAATAGTAGTTTAAGCCATATCAAGCCATTGAGAAAACAGAGTTTTTAAAAACAACTTTATTCGTAAATATAAAGACTGTACACTAGTCATACAACTTTTTACAATTCTTGCAAATAAGGAAAACGTTATAGCATACTTGAATAGAGCATAAAAAAGTATAAGACCCATTATATTTATTTTAGAAATCGCAAAAAAGTTTCCACACCAAATATTACTTTTTTTATAAGATCGTATAGCCATTTGCTTTATCTTTACATTTAAAAATTTAAACATATATTATTTGTGTAAAAATGTTAAAGAAAGTGATTTAAATACTTTTAAATACGTTAATGCTCGTTGGAGTTCTAGAGCTATTCTGCCACATTTGTCTGTTATACCTTTTGTGATGCTTGGAGCGAATTATGGTTTTCAGATCATACTTTCATTAAAAACAATTTCTCCGGCTTTAAAAAAGCAAATGAATATTTTCTCTTACAAACGACAGCTGTTCAGGAAGTTTAGCCAAGCAACCTCTGCGCAGAACGTGCAATGAAAATTGTGCAAGACATTTTGCTATTCTGCAAATCAACACATACTTTAAATACGTTCAAATAACAATTGAAAACATTTGTGTTTTAAAATAAAAATTTTTAAAAAAAACTCTGTCTTTTTTTTAAAAATCACGTTTCGTGCGAAACATTTTTGAACCCAACTCACCTAAAAAAGTGATATTCTTTACTTGTACAATATTTGCCACCATGTAGTGGTACGCCAAATTTTTCGTAAAATTTAGTTATATGCCTACTGTACACCATGTTTTGTGAATTTTTTTTAATTTTTGAATTATTATTACATACATTCGGCCTTAATACGAGAGTCATTATCGTGGTCAAAGTCGTTCGTAGTCGTTTAAAAATGTTGTCGATAGCAATTACAATTTAGGACGAAACTTTAAAACACACAAGGTAGTCATAAAGTTGTAAAGTCATATGTCTTGAAAAGAATACAAGAAAAATATATGACTGCTGTGAGCAACCGCTTATAATTTAGATTACTACTGTACAGTTATGACCCGGGAAACCAGAAATATGCTCTAAAAAACAAGTTTTATGCGCATTAAATATGCAGTAAAACTGGAAAATATGTCCAGAAAAATGTTAAAAATATGCCCTAAAAATTAAAATTGCTCACTTGAAGACACAATTTTCATTAAGTTAATAACAAAATCTAAAAAAACCTATAAAAGGTTAAAATCCATATAAGATATGTTTGCGCCGAATATTATCTAGATATTAACGTCCATATGGGTTTTTGTCTTAAAGGGTTTTAGGTACGGTCGCTTAATTGTTAACAAATGTTAATATTTAAAAGGAATTTAAAGCTAGTTAAGAACGGTAGCTTTGAGCAAATGTGAACCGATTCGAAATGATTTAATTTGAAGTAAAATATTTTTGGCACGAATTTAATTTATGGTGTTTTCTTTTCTACAAAAAAATGTGACATTTTATTTAAAAAAATGCAATTTGGTGTCTGTTTCTTAAACATTTTGCTCCCTACAAGGGTGAGTTTTTTAGAATAAAACAAGCCAGCCTTTTCAGGAGCAAAATTTTTAAGAAACAGACACCGAATTGCATTTTTTTTTAAATAAAATGTCACATTTTTTTGTAGAAAAGAAAACACCATTAAATACCATCCTAATTAGATAGCTTGCGGACACAAAGAGTCTAATTTGGACGTGAAATTATAGACCGATTCTCACCATTTGACAAGACTTCGCCCATATTTGATCAAATTATCTACAAAATTGGAACTTGTACTCTGCGCAAAAGGCTTACATGGACAGACAACCAGCCAGGCGGATGGGTGGACATTGTTAGATCACTTTAAAAAGTGATTCTGAGTCAATCGGAATACTTAAAGATTGGTCTAGATACAAATCGCATAACATTTATTCTTCATGACAACCTGCTTTGTCTTACAATTTAAAAGTAACAATTAAATGTAGATGTCGAAATTAAAGTAACTGATTTTCGAAAAAAAAATTTTTTTATTTGCTGCGAAAGCTATTGTAGGCGTCTAAAAAAATTGAATATGTATCAAAATATGCATTAAAAAGGCAAAATATGCGCTATAAACCTAAAAAAAATGCTGCAAAAAGGCTCTTTTAACTAAAATATGCTGCAAATGGTAAAATATGCACTAACAAATCGATGCCAAAATTCATAAAAAGCGGATAAATATATTGTTTCTGCCTTCATTAGTCGCACAAGGAAAAACATGCAATTGCATATTTCTGGTTTCCCTGGTTATGACAAATCAATGAACACAGCATAAACATTTTTATTTTGTTTGAAACACAACAGTGTTTTTTAAGCAATTGTAAAATATTATTTAGGACATTATAAAGATATGACTTAATAGCACACCTTGTGAATCCCCCAATAGAAAGTTTGTCGTATTTGTGTCATTTACAACATCCATAATATCATTTTCTAAAATCTTTAACTAAAATAAAAGAACATCCCTGAAACTATCTTTGTAAAAGTTTACTTACTTTTCTTTCAAAAATTTATGATCAAAATATTGTACAATTTTTCCACTGTGCATTAGATAAGGCCGTTACGGAACGTACTTACGTTAATATAGAATACTTTCGATATACGTTCACTACTACTTAGAAAATGTCTTATGGATGTCATGTGTACCTGCCAAGATGCTATACATACAACAATTGAATCACAGCCGCGAATAACGTTTTAAGTTACAAAATAATAATTTTTCAGGAGGGCAAAAAATCGTTTTTTGACAGGCAGCATTATTTGTGTTAAAAATTTTTTTTTTTTCTATTAATAAAAATAATGATAATAAAAACTTTAATGCAAAAGGCTTTTAAAACATTATTCCACACTGCAAAACCATTTCGGTTTCATCATTTTGTTAGTAACTTGCAATGTTCTTCCACTGGCTGACACTTTGTACGCCATTTTGAAGGGGTTAAGGTGCATAGTTTTGGTTGATTTGATGTTTAAACTGTGTAAGAGAGTAAGGTTACCGGTTATTTGAAAAAAACAGTTTTTGCAAAATGTGGCGTTTACAACGTTATTCGCGGCTGTGCTTCAATTATCCCTCCATTGGACTACTTAAAAGCTAGCCAAAATAAAATTAATGATGTCACTCGACTGACATCTTTATCGGTCGGAAAATTCTTGGTATGTGCCTTCTATAAAATTGGATGATTGCGCATCTTTTATCTTATTTTGCTGGATAATGTGCATCAAGTTCATGCTTATACAACAAATTTCCAAAGTAAAAAAAATTTACATATCGTCGTTGCTCCGATAAAAACAGCTATGTGTTTTCCTGGCTTTTCAGGAGATCAAAAGAACCGTATTATTTAGTTACCTTAGCATATATTTTAAAAGTGAAACGTTTAATTGAACAAATGTTAACATTGCTTTAAGTATTTGGTGAACTAAAACCGGACTTATTGGCCATTGAGCAGCTGTAACAAATTTTTCCAAAAAGCTACACATACACATTGTTGGAGCATTTTTAATAATTATTTGTAATTTTTTTTTACACATAGCTGCTTTGGTTTGCAGAAAGAATGAATATTTTTATTAAAACTAAGCATATTTTAGGCAATATCAGTGTTAAAATTTTTATTTGGAAAGTTAAATAAGGAATAATATAATAGTTTAAGGACTTTAAAGGATTGTAACTTTAGAAAAATGTTGAAATACCTGCAGATATAGATACCATTCAACCCAGATAAGACAAATGTGTTGAATCCGATAAATCGGAAATATGAATGAATGAATGGGGACCAAGGGAGAATGCCTGGTCCAATCATGACGAAAATTATGACCAGTCCAATTTCAGGGCTTGACAAAATAAATTTTCCAAGGAATTCCACAATTCCAAAAAAAGTTCTGGCTAATAATCGGTTAATGCTTATTAATTTTGGGAAAAGAGTGAAAAGGAATGCATTTAGTATTTCAAAAACAGAAGATTAAAAATGTTATAAAATAGTAAATTGATAAATTATCATAGAATGCGTGGTAATCTTTATGAATATATTTTTTTAAGGGATTGCAGAATTCCACATTTTGATTCGTCTATTAACAGTTTATAAGTGCACCCATAGCAAATATATTTCACAATATGGTCACGTGGAACAAAATTATTACTAACGAAAAATTTTAAACATATTGTGTATTATTAACCATAATAAAGTCACCGGCAACCATACTATGGTTAAAGTTGTTATCCATCATGAAGCCACAACCATATAATGGTTTCCCCCGAAAAAAACAACTGAATGAAGGTTGTTATGTGGTGTTGTAAGTGAGGAATTTCGAAAAATAGTTTTTCACTATTTTTGGGTTTTATCCTTATGGGATGCTTAAGAAGCGTACACAAACGAGTTGCTCGAAAGATTATTGATATATTATTAATTTCTAAAGAGTTACTAATACAATTGCAAATAATTTTCAAACGTTATTAACCAAGCAATAGTAACGAAGACCTTCAGCACGTTGTTGTAAAACAGAGCAGATATTCTGGCGGGTATCGAACCCGCAGCCATCGCACTGATAGCACAGCTTACTACCAACAAGCCTACCGGGGCACCCTTTTTTGACATAAAAAAACTGAAATACTAGTTAAAATCTATATGTTGTGAAAGACAGTTAAGTGAATTTTTACACATAGCTGTTTTTGTAAAAACATTCTGCATATGGGTTACACATAGCTACGTTTGTTAACTTCTGAACCAGTAAAAATATCATTAAACTGTTTGGTGGGTAGATGTATCATAAACAGAGATTTCAAAGGGTGTAATAAATAAAATTTTAAAATTTTGCACATAGCTGATTTTGTCGGAGCAACGACGATATGTAAATACAAAACAAACGACTCGCCAAGTCCGTTCTAATGTAAATGCCCATATTATACAAGTACTCAGTTTTCGACTCGCCTCCTTTGTATGTTGTTCTATAGCATTTTGGCCTATTAACTTTACTTTTCTCTACAAATGCACATACAAACTAGAACTCTAATTTCAGTTTAGAGGATCTAATTGTAACGTTTTTTTTTATAATTTTTAATGTTTTTTTTTCATTTCAACGTACAGGCAAACATGTAATTGCCAAAAATTATTTGATTAGCTGAGAGTTACTTTAAGTAAGTGAAAACTTTTCCATAAAAATGTCACTCTCATCAATTTGGGCCCTATTGTGTGGGAACTTTTATCCCACTTAAAACTTCTATTTAAAACTCTTCTTACCTCTTAATCAATTCATAGAAAATTTGTATCTCATTCAACGTAAAAACCACATATTACCTTCCTGAATATTTGTAGGGTACATTTTCATAACTTTTGTGACATTTTTAGCTTTTGGTGACATTTATGGATCATAACAATTTCAATAAATGATAAACTTTTGAATAAAGTGATTCTATTGTAATTCTTTTTTTTTTTTTGTGCTCCAAACACAATATACAAGAAACCAACTACTTGAACACCATGAGGGACTTAAGAGAGTGTATAAGTGTATGTTTGTGTGTATGCGATTTTTGATGTAGTCGAAATACCCTGGGGTATCAATTTACTAAAACAATTTGATTTTATTTAATATTTTTTTTTTTTTTTTTTGTTATTTCTTGCGCATTGTATTGTATAAATATTGTTTTGTATTTTTGGCATATTTTCGCTATTGAGTTTGGGTTATTTTTATTTATTTATTCATAAATATTTTATGTTACTTTTTGTTAAAAAGGGAATACACAATGTTCTTTTGTATGTCTGGGGACGGAAGAGAATTTTGTTAGTATGTTAAGTGGTCATTTGAAAATGAGATATGTTTGTTTATGTTAACGTTGTTATTTTATTTGATTTCTTTCAAATACACTTGGCAAAAGTCTTCCATAGCAACTTGTATTTGAAATATAACATTAAAAATATGCTTATGTAGGTAAGAGTTATGTAAAAATACTCTGCAATTTTGTTATGTGTATAAATATGGTTTAGCTTTTAACATGTGCGTTTATAAGTAGTTTTTGCATATATTCATGAAATTGAAATCAATTAGTGATGATATTAAATTAATTGGATTTGTATTTGGTAACATGATCGTGGCAGTGTTGTAAGAACTATTGGATAAGGAAACAATGGGGCCACATAAGTTGGCAAATAAGTACATATATATATGAATTGCATATAATTTAAGTTAAATTTGGATGAACAATGTGCCATACATTGTAAACAATAAATAAAAATAGCTAAAAGCCGACGAAGCAGCAAATTTAATAATAAAAGTTTTAAAATGAAAAGATCATTATAAAAATTTAATTCTTTTACATAATTTAAAACCCTCCACCTCTGGTGGTGAAGGACGGTATACTTACTTTGTCATTCTATTGGGGGTTTCACAAGGTGTCATAAAGTCATATGTCTTAAAATAATAACATGAAAAAATGCTACTGTTGTGAACAGCCCCTCATAATTTAGTGTGCTATTTGAATTTTAATCAGCTGATTTAAAACAAATATAAAAAATTAATATTTACCGAAAATAAAAATATTTTTTTGTTTCTAGTCCGTGAATTAATATGTAAATTAAATTAGATCTTGCCTGACTATTTTCCCTTATTTAGACGCAAAGCACAATTAATTTTTTTTTTGTTTCAGTGCAGCTCTAGACACTTTTAGTTTACAAAGCAACAACAATATTTTTAAACCATTGGAAAATGTTAGAACATTATGGCAATATAACATGATAGCACATCTTATGAATATCCCCAGACTGGATACGAAGCTGACTTACACAAGGCAGATCGAATATGCTACTTCAAAGGCGGCAAAGATAACAGCATCATTAAGCAGACTAATGGCGAACATTGGTGGACCTCTTCCAAGCAGGAGAAAATTACTCATGGAGGCTAGTAACAGTATACTCCTCTATGGATCTGAAATCTGGGCCCCTACTGTGGCAACTCAGACTAGAGCGAGAAAACTTCTTTCTGTGCAGAGAACAGCAGCTCTGCGGGTGACGTCCGCGTACCGCACAGTATCTACACAAGCTGTCTTAATAATAGCGGGAATGATACCCATAGACCTTCAGGCATTGGAGCGCTGGAAGGTCTTCAACACAAAGCAAAACACTGCCCAAGCACAAAACAAAGCGAGCATACGGCAGGAAGTCCTACAAAATTGGCAACTTCGATGGAGAAATGGAGAGCAAGGCAGATGGACATATAAGCTAATTACCAATTTGGAAATGTGGGTAAACAGAGGAAGTGGCGAAGTTAACTACTACATAACCCAGATGTTAACCGGCCATGGTTACTTTCTAGTGTACCTTTACCACATGGGAAAATGTAGCTCACCCTTCTGCATGTATGATGAAGAAGAGGGGTTGGATGACGCTGAACATACCTTTTTTGAGTGTTGTAAAGGGGCGGAGCGCCGCAGAAGACTTGAGAGAGAAATCGGTCCTATTTCAGTCACAAACATCGTGTTGAAAATGACAAATAGTGAAGGATGCTGGAATGCAGTAAGAAGTTACGTGGAGCATGTCCTCCGTGAGAAAAAACTGGATATGGACGCAGCAGCATAGGAGAGAAGGAGAATTATGGGAATTATATTAATACATAAAATAAAAGCGGAGTCCGGACGCGGGCATAGAATGTTGAGTTGGTAAAACACAACATAGGGGGTCACCTTGAAGTATTGCTAAAAGTGGTTCCGAGGTGACGTAATACCCCGATGATGGCATGAGGTGGGTTTTTAGCCGGTATCAAAGGTTTCCGGCATACGACGAGCTTGACGAACTCGTTAGATGCGTAACGCATTTTCCCATCTCGATCCGCAAAAAAAAAAAAAAAAAAAAAATATCCCATATGTAAAACTTATTTAGTTTTCGTCTAAGATAAGGTATATTTATATTCTAGGTCTTTGAGTAATTCTTAGTTGATATATTCATGCCTGTCCGTCTGTCAGTCAGTTGAAACCCATTTTCGGACCACTCAAAAGAAAAGAACAATATTGGTGTCAAATTTGTTTAAGTTATCCCAAGCTGTATGCGATTGAAACCAAGCAAAATCGGTTGAGTACGAAAAGTGTTATGAATCCAAATGCAAAACAACCACTCTTTAAAACTCAGTTGTCTGTTAAGTGGTCCTTAAATTTTGAACACATAAGACCTGAAATCACACTGCCAAATTTCGTAAAAATCGGTTAATAATTTACTATAGGCCCCATAAAAAGCCCACGTTTAGAAAACACTTTACTGAGCCTAAAATATCATCTGCCATTGTTGTCAAAGCCTATAAATTACACTGCGAATAATGGGTGTTGTCTAGGGTAATAAAAACTACCCGATTAAGCGATGAAACAATATTTTTTAATTTTTTGTAGTATTATAACATATTTTTAGCGTTTTTAATTGTGTTTAAACAAAAGGTATGTGTTTAGAAAATATTTTTCCATACAGTATACTGTAGGAAGTCAAACACATTTATAACTAACTTCAAACTGGTTTTTTTATAACCACATCTAGTTGATTAAGTGACTTTTTTCCTTGTCGACGACTCATTATTTTAACATGGGCATGTCATAGGCAGTAGTCAATTGGCCATCATTGCATGACTTTTTAACTGACTACTAACTAGTTATTTTTCAACCTATTTGTAATTAATTAAAAGTATTGTCAGTTTATAATAAATTATTTAAATTTTAAATAATTTTTGTCAAAAAAATATACATATGTACATATGAACATGCATACATACATATGTATATCTTTATATATTTTGTTATAGAAATAATTATTTATGAAAATTTTGCATTAAACTGCCCTAAATGATGATGTATAATAGTCCTGAAATAGTAATAGTAAACAGATTTGTATTGATTCATTTTTTAATTATTTTAAAATGTTTGTATATATTTTTTTCATTTGACTTCATGGCATGCTTGTTTTACTTATTTTGATTTTATTTGTGTTTTACTTGTGCCTTTTTGGTTGATATCTGCATGAGATTTAAACCAATTTGTAGTCATTTAAAAAAAAGTTAATTTATAGTTAGTGTTTTTTTCAACTGACTTTTTTATTTACTACAGGGTATATTTCCTTCTACCAATACATTCATAAAATATAGAACAAAATTCAAAACTTAGGAATTCGGAAATAAACTTTTTTACCAAAAGTTCGACGATGGGCTTTGCCAGGATGGGTCAGGTGATGACCTGGCAACAGAAGAAACTCTCGAGGGTAACACAAACAATATTTTAACAGAATTAACCGAAATACTAAGAAGTGTTAAGAATTTTAAAAAATTAAAACAGGACTCTAATGACATAATGGAAAATTTAAATGTTAAGAGAAATCCAGGAGAAGGTATTATGGGTTGCTTTCAATTTCTCCAACATCAACGTTAAGTGAAAGAACATTTTCCAAGCCAAGTTTTATTAAAACTCAAGAAAAGATCGCTTAAGTTCAAATAAGATCGCCTTTAACTATTAAAATAAAAAATAAAATGATTATGCAGTTTATTTTTAATTTAACAATAAACTTCCGTATTTATAAACAAGCAAGAAAGTATAGTCGATCAAGCCCGACCATATGATACCCTACACCACAGTATTTAAAAACACATCATGCTTATGTGTCCATGTAAATATGGATTTATCTATGTCTATAAACTTCATGAAAATCGGTTTGAAAGTTTGTGAGAGGCAGAAATTGCCCCCTACCTCCCCTTGTGGTCCTATTTTTGACAAACTGTATAGCTAATGTGTCCATATAGATATGGATCTATCTATGTTTTAAATATCATTAAAATCGGTTTGAGAGGCATAAATTGCCCCTATTTTCCCTCGTGGTCCTATTTTTTAAAAAATGCATACTTTTTGTGTTGATATAGATATGGTTCTATTTATCTTTTAAATTTCATTGAAATCGGTTTGATAGTTTTTGAGAGGAAGAAATTTCCCCCTATCTTCCCTCGTGGTCATACGATTCGACCCATTTTCAATCTTGATCCTTGTGCCAATAAGAACCTATGACCCAAATTTCATCAAATTATCTCCAAAATTGCGACCTGTACTTTGCGCACAAGGTTACATGGACAGCCAGCCATCCAGCCAGCCTGCCAGCCAGCCAGCCGGACGGACATCGTTAGTTCGACTCAGAATGTGATTCTAAGACGATCGGTATACTTTAAGGTGGGTCTAGGACCAATATTTTAAGGCGTTACACACATCAGCACAAATGCATAATACCCTCTCCACTATTGTGGTGTGGGTATAAAATTAAAATGGATTTGAATTGTATTTTAAGAAAAAATTTGCCTTAAAACACATTTAAAATTTATTTTATTTTTTTTTTTTTGAATACGGCAGAATATGTTTAAAAAAATATGTATAACATATTTATGAATAATTTGTTTGTTTGCTCGTTTTAGTCCAATAATTGTTATGTATTGTTTTTATACCCTCCACTGCAAATAGTTGTGAATAGGGTATACTAAGTTTGTCATTCCGTGTTAAAATTTTTTAATATTCATCTCAGAACCCATGAAGTATATATATTCTGGCTTCTTTAGTAATTCTAAGTCGATTTAGCCATGTCCGTCTGTCTGTCTGTCTGTGAAAACACGCTCACTTTCGAAAAACTTAAAGAAAATGAACAAACTTGGTGTCAAATCGCTTGTAGTTATCCTAACCTGATTAAAACCCACTAAAATCGGTTCAGTAGGGTCAGAGCTATGAGTTAAAATGTGAAACCACCACCTTAAAAAATTGATAATTTTGTTACAAAAACTAACATAAATGGTAGAAAACTGCACGGAATGATATAAGATAATGCTGAGGTTCGACTGAAAATCATACAGTAAAATTTCGTGAAGTTCGGTTCATAATTTTCCCTAGGCCCCATATAAACCCTACTCCCGGGAAACAGCTTAGAATGCCTATAACCGCTATTAATTATGCTACCATAACAAAATTTGGCACGTCACAGTTTTATAGGACTAGAAAAGACACTGTGAAATTTCGTGAAGATTGCCCCATAATTAACCCTATTCCCCATATAAACCCTACTCCCGGAAGACAACTTACTACGCCTTAAGCCGTTATTAATAATGCTATCAGAATAAAATTGAATACTTCAAAGTTTTATAGAACTAGAAATAGCACTAATAAATTTCGTGATGATCGGGCACTAATTTACTATAGGCCCCATATAAAGCCCACTCTGGTAAAATAATAGCAGATATAGATATTGCAGTAAACTTCCTTCCAGCTAAGCTTCATATGGCCAGAAAAAATGATATGCAATTTTGTTATATACGGTCCATAATAAACCTTAGATCCATTTCAAGCAGCCTTCTGAAATTCACGGCAAACGCTTAAACTAATTTCACCGCTGTTTTGAAATTTATTGAAATATATGTTTTTAATTTCAGAAATCACTCTGCAGAATTTTAGGATGACTGGTTCATAACTTACCATGGCTCCAATATAAATTTCCTTCCTGAAAATCATTTAAGATCGGCTTAAACTGTTACGAATAATGATATTTTACTCAAGCTAGTTCAAATTGCTATAAAAAAAAGCATAAAACTTTCTGATTGTCGGTCAATAATTTAATATTTGTCTAAACAGCAAACAATTTTATTGCTGATGTATGTTTTTATAAAGATAAATTATTAATAAATAGATATCGTTTTATAGATAAAGATCGGTGTAGGGTATCAAATATTCGGCACAGCAGAATAAAGCACTCTAACTTGTTTTTACTAATAAACTCCTAATAATAAATAACTTAGTTTGGTTTTTCTTGTGGTTATTTTGGTTGCGTTTACCTCCAAGTTGTAATTGGTCAGGCTCCGAATCAATGACCCTTTGAATTTCCTCTTAGACACAATTGTGCGATTTTATGTTCTGATATCTGTAACAAATGTGTCTATTGATGGTTTCCTTGCTGATCTCGAACTCTGAACATAGTTTAACATTCGTTAGCAATTCATTGCGTATATTGTTTGTTATATGCGGTGTCTCCATTCCGCTAAGTAGAACAAATTTCACGCATTATTTATATATGCAAATAGTTGTGTATTTTACTCCTTTAGGGATCATAGAGCCATCAAAAAGATTTTGCCAAGACCAGGCGCGGATCCAGCTTGAGCCTTAGGGGGGGGAAATTTTTTATGATACAAAAAAAAATTTATTTTTAAAAGTTTATTAAAAGCAATTTGTGTATATTATATTAAAAAAACTCAACAATAAGGTTAAATAAAATATTCAATATAAATTAAAATAAACTAATCTTTTTAAATAAGCAATTTATGATTTCCTTGTGAGGCAAATTTAGATAGTACAGTCTATGTTCAGTTTGCCATTGTTGATCCGAGCCATGTTTTTATTCGACGAAGGGTAGGAAATGACCTCTCGCTCGTAGCATTACTTACGAGCATTGAAACGAAAATTTGAAATATTTTTCTTAGATTTGGGTAGATATCTTCATCACAGTTTATTAAAGCATTTACAACGTTATCTGATAGATTTTCAGATAATTTCCATGTTTGTTGCCAATGCTACAGTTCAGGCTCAAGTTTAGATGTTAGTAAGTGTTTATCTCGAGTTGTGGTTTTAAAAGTTTTATATCTGTATATGACTTGATTACACTTTGAGTAGAAGTTTTGGTATGTTCAATACATTAAAGATATCTATTGGAAAGGTGTTTTGAGATCTTCTTAAATAAATTCAATAAGAGAATGAAACCTACAACTCGGAAGAAATCTTCAACATTTTGGATTTTAGGTTGGAACCTCGATTTGAACGCAAATAACTTTACCTTTTTTAAAAATCACTTTAAATTGTTCTTCGGCTTTATTTCTTTTTTCTTCAAGGCACATGATTAAAGTTTTGATAAGGCTTGATCCTTTTTGAAGATCTATATCGTGCTTTTGTAAAATGATACTAAGCGGCTGTGTTACAATAAGTATCACACTTAATATGTTTATTCCGCAAATAAATTCAAAAGTTCTAAGTGAGTTCCTTAATATAAGGCTCTTGATGAAGTATCTCTACCTTTCCACTCAGATATGTTTTCCAAAGCTTCTACTATATGATGTACACTTGTTGCAAAGTGTAAAGCTGAGTCGTGACGGTCCACCCATCTTGTCTCGCATAATGTAGAGAGTTTGGCTCCCAAATACTTTAGTAAAAACGTGTTTTGCCTGATTTACGGGAAACAGCAAGGCGTTTGTTTCGCATTTGTCGCGGTTTCCAGAATTTTAAACAGCTCCATTTTCTGCTGACATCAAACGACACCCATCAGTTTCAACTCCTATACAGTTTTTTAGGTCAAGACTAAAATTTGTCAAAGTTTTAAGAACTGTTGATGATAGTGCCATCGCATCAATTGACACATCAGCGTCATAATCAATATCCTGTGAAGGCTCTTCAAATGTTTTTACAACAAAGCCAAAACAATTCTTCCCTAACAACTTTTTGTTGTATGTTGAAATATTTTAAAGATAAGGAAATCTGGCTTTTCCCCGACAAATCCTTGCGTTCGTCAAAAATTATCAAATAGGAATTTTTTTCATATAACTCATATATATGTATGTACATAAATATTACAAATACTAAGGCTTTTTAATAATTCAACCGCACGCATTATCAAGTTAAACGTTTACTCTTTGGTTATACATAGATGGCACCTGCTGGGATTGAATGTAGAATAATAAGTATTTGAATACATTAAACTAGATGTTTCATTGAAAATATCTAATAAATAACTATTAGGATGAAGATTTGGATACTTATTGAAAATTTGGTTAGAGATTCAATAAAAAAACAAAAAAAATACTTATTGAAAATTTCGTTAGAGATTCAATAAAAAAAACAAAAAAAAAACCTTGCTGGGATTTCCAAAAATTGTGTACATTAAAAAAAGATAATATTAACGGTTATTCTTGTATTATCGAAATAAACAAAACATATTTTTATAATTTACGGGGGGGGGAAATTTCCTTATTTCACCCCCCCTGAATCCGCGCCTGGCCAAGACATTCGGTAACTTTCGCGGTATTTAACTTAATTTCAGTTCATATGTTCATTTCCAGGGATGAGCTGGTATCCCTTCCCGTCTTCATGCTCGCGGGTAACACTCAATGGACTTCCTGCTGGTATATTCATCTTGTTTCCTTAGAGTGTGTCCAATCCAGTTATATTCGCGTTGTTTTATTCAGATTTATTTATATTGTCTGTTGATTTGCTCTTCTCCATATCTCGGTATTTGACTATATCCTTGGCCAGAAAATGTATAGAATTATCCGCAAACATAAGAACATACAGTCTCTGTGATGCCATGTTCATTGTTTCACAGCCATATAGAAAAGGGATTTGCAGACTGTAATTAAAAGTTCTCAATTTGTTACTTTTCGATATGTTTGATAAGGCCTAGACTCATTTCAACAACGCCAACGTCTTCTTCGATCAATTGATTATATTGGATATGTCAGGCGATGACCCGCCGTATTAACCGATGAAGCTGCTGAGATAGCAGAACGAAGGAACTTCCTGTACATTTGTAGGGCTCAGAGCTGAACCGAACCAAGTCATAAAACAAAATATACATATCGCACTTGATCAACAAGAGGGTATTAATTCAAAATTTTTATTTTTTTACTTTTTGGACGAAATCGACATGTTATATTCATATCTAAGCTCTGTAAAAATATCATGCTATTTTGCCTACTTGTTGATTTGGTGCGATATGTTTTTTAAAACTTAACTTAATTAAACCCATGTCAATTGCTTCAAACTCAAATTTTCTTTTCTAACCTGGCTCGCTTCAGCTCTGGGCCCA
Source organism: Pollenia angustigena (assembly GCA_930367215.1). NCBI lineage: Eukaryota > Metazoa > Arthropoda > Insecta > Diptera > Polleniidae > Pollenia > Pollenia angustigena. The sequence goes on along the minus strand of OV884057.1, from coordinate 175,794,159 downwards.
TGATATATCCTGACCGATAATCATGAATCGAACGAAGCCCTTTGTTACAATTAATCCGAAGTGATTTATTTATTATTTATTTTTAGTTTTGTCGCTTCAGCTTTTGTTTTCACCGATCATATATTTTCATTGTCGCAAACTCGGACCTTTTCACATTCTATTTTCCACATCTTCCTTGATGTCACCTTCAGTCGATACTATACCGACAAGATATTCGACAGTGATCTTTTTTTTGAAATTGAGACATATTTGCTGTATTTATCCTGGTTTTCAACGCAATTCAAGGGACTCATTAGTTCTGTAATTATGTTTGTTTATAGAATGGCATCATCTGTATATCCTTAATCCCGTAAATTTTTAAAGTCGTCCAATTCGAGCCTGTGAGAGAATCATCTAATTTTTTATATATTGCAGGAAAAGGTATTTCTTAAAAACAATTTAATTTATATAAAAGTAATATTTAAAAACCCAAACTATTTTTTTTAAAAAAACGTTAATTTTGTTCGCAAAAAAATTATCTTTTTTGCAAATTAGAACAATTCTCTTCCTAACCAAGAAAACTCACAAATACCTACAATGTAACGAGAAACCAAAGAAGACACATAGAGAAAAACACCTCTAGTGATTATCACTATTTATAAATCTAACACTCTTTCAAGCGTTTCACACAAAACGTGCAAATAATAACACCATCTCTTACTAATGATCTACGCCATGTTAAACCGCGCGAAAAACATCAAGCAATACCAACAAATAAATAAAAACGCGTAAATACTTTAACATACATATGAAAACCAAACTACCACAACAGTTGAATGCTAAGAAACAACCATTTTTCCAAACAATTTAAGAGGCTCCCCAACATTAGACATCAACGTTGTAGACGTCGCTGCAGTCATCATCATCATTATCATTGAGCTGCCGCAAAAACTACAAAAAAACAAAAAAATTAACATTAAAACATAGAAATGGCAGTAAAACATTAGTTAATGCTCTATGGCTCTGGTTAAGTAAAGAGCTTCCATTGCGTTTTAGCTCATCGAGTGTAACTACTTGCACTACTGTTAAAAGCCATATTGTACGTTTACACTAATTGGCGGACAACAAAAATTGAAAACTACAGCTACAACAACGTCAGCATACAGCAGCAATGAGGCCTAAGCATTTTCAGCTCGAATAGAAAGAAGAAAAAAAAACATTTTGCGCTCACACACAAAAGTTTCTATACTTTTCGGTGATTATTATCGTTGTCATTGGGGGAAAATGTCTTGAGTTAAGAAGGTGGTAGTAGCAATTTTACTTTAACGTGAACCATGAATATGTTTTTAAACAAATTAACGAAATTGTCGTCGGTGGCAGGAAATAAATGTTTTTTATTTCTAGTTTCTTTGTTAAAATGCGTGTGGACTTTTATTTGCACACATTTTTTATTTGCGGTGCGAGCTGCTACATGTGTTTTTTTTTTTTTTTTGGCTCTGCAGTAACAAAAACTTTGAGTGCTTTGTTTTAAGATGTTTAAAATGTACTGAAAGAAATAAACCTGACAATAATTAAATAAAAGTATTCATATTTAACAAAATAAATTAAGAGTGAAAAGGTATTTAGGTAATAATGGACAAGTCTCCTGTGCAAACTTAACGGGTTTGTAACGAAGACATGTTATATTTTCACTTAATGCTTTGCTTACAAAGGCCTTAATTTTATATGGCGAGTTTCGAATTTTCAAAAGTTCTAATAATATGCTTATGAATCATTTTTCAGTTTTTTAAATCGCTTCTTGTAATAAATCTTATATTAGTTTTTGTCTATAAATAAACTTTGTTAATTTCCTAATCGGCGAATCATGATCAGACGTTACTTTGTACTATTTTCCTACTTAAGTATTGCTAAGATTTGCTTGTTAACATACGAATAAATATATTTTACTATATGTACAAAATTTTTTTCAGTGTACTATTTTCAAACACCAACAATTTTACATATGAATACAATGAACCTTTAAAAAATAGATCACAATAAAAATCATACAATTTCATTTACCGTTATAATGGCAACACGTTATGCCAAGTTCAATAATAAAAGCATCACTTAACATTGAGAAAATGCCTACAATACGGGCAAAAAAAAAAAAATAAATAATCGACGACAATATTTTCATATTATTTTTGCCAACAACAGATGTGTGTGGTGGAGCTGCAACAAGCTGTTGCATCCACAGCTAAAGTATTTAGCGTATGCTTCCAACTTTAAGTATTAATGCGTTTTTATAAAGATGAACTCATAAACGCATTTTTGTATATAGACAAGAAACGTTTTCTGTGTTTTTCGTTTTTCTTTTTTTTTACTTCCATCTAACCACATGTTAGCTGAAGTTGTGAAACCACACAAAACTTTTGTATGGATGAACAGAAAAAAACCCCCACATATAATTTTCTTTAATCTACAGCTTCAAATCAAATTATAAAATATAAACAAAAGACAAAATGTGAAGATGAAAAGTACAGGAGAAATATTAATTCCCTTAATAAAGATTAATACAGTGGGCTTGGACAGGTCAGATGAATAAATAAAACATATATCGGACAAATGACAAGCCCAAACACGCTTACGTTTATCAAAATTTTCTGGAACAGTTTTTTTGAAAATGGCGGGCTTATTTTCTTGTTCCGTTTTAAGCAGCAAAACATAATCCAGTTGTGCTAAATCGGGCTGTTGGCAAAATGACCCAAAACAAAATCGTCCAATGTAAACGAAAAATGGGCCAACAGATAAAAATAGAAATTATATCCAAAAGTTGTGAAAAAAGAAAATACCCAATCGCTAACTAGTTCTTGTCTGCATAGCCGGCATTCGGACGTGGTCAAGGATTTTCCCTCTATGGTATAGCAAACACCGGCAATGCAGAGAAGCTTTAGTTAAGGCTAGTTTGCACTATTATTTATTATTATTTTTACAATGTGTAAAAGTCTGATAATGTGAATCAAGGCGAATTCATACAAGGTGGTCTTATTTTGAAAACGTTTTACAACACTGTAAAATATTTTAACGTTGTGTCAAAAATTTAAACAAATATTTGATTTTGTTTTTATATTAAATTGTTTTTTTTTCGAAATTTTATAACTTAAAAAAGTTTTAAATTTAACAATTTTAATCGAAAATTATAGAATTAAGTTAAGATTCCCCAAAACCAACAGGACGGTATACCATTTTGACACAAGGCTAGTAATCAGCTGTTGCTTACGTAGCAAGATAAGTTCACCTGGTGTAAATTCGCCTTGGTGTGAATGCAAGTGTGATGAAAATGACAAGTATTATGAAAAAAGGTTTGACATCCCATACGACTTCAACGTTTTTTAAACGACAAAACCATAAACAATGTTACCCTGTCAAAAATTTAATAAAAATTTACAGCATTATTGTCAAATTTAAATTTAAATTTTAACTTGAGAAATAAAATTATTATGATTAATTTTTTGACACGAGCATTAATAAAAGCAAGTTTGTTAACTATTGTTAAAATAATGCTTAAATGTAAACCATTGTCCCAAAATTGTGCCTTTATGATTAACTCATTAACTCATTTTTGTTTTCTGGTACTTTTTTTAATTTGAGAAGTAAACAAATATTCCCAAGTTAACGCTTCAACGACGTTTTGAAAATGAACTCGCAGTGGCATGTGTAAACAGAAAAGCAAATGGCATGAGATTCGAGTATTTCGAAAAATTTTTCTCTGATAATATAGAGATAAATAATCCACAAAATCTTTTAACGTTTAGGGTCATTCGTGAAATATTAAGCCAATAATACAAAAAATGGTGTTCAAGCACGCAGAGAAAAAACATGTTTAAGTATGATCACCTCCAACAAAACAATTTTTAAAGAAAATTATAGACATATTCGCCTGTATTTATAAAAAAAATTTTAAATTTAATAAATGTTTACAAAACAAATTTTGTATGAAAATTCTCCTGAATAAACGTTTGTTAAATTTAATAATCATTTATAAATACGGGGGACTATGTTTAATTTAACCATATAATTGTCACCAATAACCATATTAAGGTTAAATTAGTCGTCCATCAAGAAGCCACAACCATATTATAGTTTCCTATAAGCATGTTGTGTTTAAATATGAAAATAATTTTTTCTTAAATTAACAATAGTATTTTCCTCTTTCGTAAGAGCAACAAGCTATGGTTGAAGAACAACCATGCTTTTATAAGTGTTCAACATAATTTGGTTATTATTAACGATAACATGTTCGGAAGCAACCATAATATGGCTGTGGCTTCTTGATGGACGACCAATTTAACCATTATATGGTTATCGGTGACAATAATATGGTTAATTTAAACATAATATGTTTAAAATTTTCTTTAAAAATAACTTTGTTGGAGGTGACCATATTTAAACATGTTTTTTCTCTGGATGAGTATAGTATTGTAGGTAGTTTAATGAATGTAAGACGACCAGAGTTTGTGGGTAGATTAAAACGATTAAAATGTAATCCGCGAAGACCTAACAGCAGGAATAGGTTTGATAAATGGGATCCCATTATATCGTTCCATATCCAATAATTGGACGTACAAGATACACGTACAAGAAACCCGATTTCGTAATATAATGATCTTTAAACTCTTTTGACCAACGTTTTATATAAACAAGTGTTCCCCTGGCTTTATTGTTGTTGTAATGTATTGATTAAATTTCAAATTTGCGTGAAATATGATAGCTTTATCCTGGAAACTGTCTACCTTTTCCAGTCGATATTCAGGCAAACATTTTTGCTGATCTTAAATTATTTCCGCAAAAACGCATTACTCTAAATTTTCTCAAAATAAATCCCATAAAGTTAAAAATGCACCATTTTTAGAATAAATCAAGGTCAATTTGTAATGATTGCTGGTCAAACATGTCGTTAAAGCTTATACAACATGAAAATATTTAAAGTCTGAATTAATGAATAGCGGGAAAAGAAGCGGATCAAGGTGCTTTCTTTGAGGTACACCAGAAAGTACTTTTAATCTTACTGATGTTGTAAAGGGTGGCGCAGAATGAGCTATTTGGTTTGAATTTTTTATCAATTTTTTAATTGTTTTTTTTCTTAGTAAATTATAAACCTTTTTCTTCGACCTTATTTATTAAATATAAATTAAATTAAATATAATAAGCACGAATAACAAAATCTTTTGAAATTAAAATTTTGTATTCCCAAAAATTTAAATTACTTTTTGATTATAAACAGGCGAGTGCACGGCCTAAAAAACACTTAATTGACAACATCTTTTGTAAGTTGTTGTTGTTTTTATTTTGTTTTTCTTAACCTACTTACAACTACAATTAATGTTGAGAGAATTTCAACTAATTGTAGTGGGGAATGTAAGATGAGATAAGCCCACTGTTTATTGTTGATGCGTTTTGTTTAAACTTTGATATTATTACAAGTAGAACTGTTGCTATAAGTCTTATACGTTTAACAGTTTTATTTGGTTTAATATCTTTAGTTTTTCTAAAATCTTTATGGATGAAGTTTCCTGATGATCTGGCCTAAGCAACCAGTGAAATGCATAGGAATAGCTTATCCCATCAACAATAAATTTCAAGTGTTTTTATCAAGAATAAAAACTAGGAATTAAGCACGAATAACAAAATCTTTTGAAATTAAATATTATTCTTTAAAAAATTATTCAAGCTTAAGGCCACTTTTTAAAAAATTAATTAAAATATTTTTATTTTCGATATTTCGATTTCTGTTGGAAATCTTCTTCAGGAAATTTTTTTAAAATAAAATAAACTTTGACAATAAATGGAAAAATAAGCTATGGAGAAATAAATTTTAAAATTTCAATTAACAAAATTATCATAATAAATTTAAAATTCCATTCTACAAACTTTAAACAAAAAGACAACAAAAAGGAAAAACAAATTATCAAGATTTCAAGAGATATGAGGGTAATTAAAAATGGATTAACGGGTTCAAAATAGTAAGAAAAAGGATAATGAAATACAATTATATTTTTGATAAGATACCGAAATGAGGGGATTATGCCTAAAGATTCCACTAAGAATATTTTCAAGATCTTCCATGGACAGCTTCAGTAACTTATCAGTTCGGGAAATATGTTCAAGGCTAACCAAACAGGATTCTTAATTCATCACTCAAGCAAAAATATTACCAATTAAGGGACAATCAAGAAGAATTACAATAATTAAAATATGTTACAAGCAGGTTTTTGAATAGTGTTGAGATGGAGAGTTTTTTGAAATATGATGTTTGTCATCAGCAAATAAAAACAAGTTAGAGTGCTCTATTCGGCTGTGCCGAATCTTTGATACCCTCCACCGAGAGTTCGAATGTTTAAGGAGTAATATCTGTATGATGTTATTATTATCTTAAACTGTGACGATTTGTTATTAATTATGGATTTAGGCGACTAAACTGTTTTCCGGTAGTAGGGTTTATATGGGGCCTAGGGTAAATTATGGACCGAACTTCACGAAATTTCACAGTCTTTTTCCCAGTTCTATAAAACTTTTATGTACCAAATTTTGTTATGATAGCATGATTTTTTACGGATTTAGGCGTACTAAACTGTTTTTCGGGAGTAAGGTTTATATGGGGCCCAGGGTAAGCTATGGACCGATCTTCACGAAATAACACAATTTTATTTCTTGTCCAATAAAACTTTGATGTACCAAATTTTGTTATGATAGCATTATTTTTTACGTTTTTAGGTGTACTTAGTTGTTTTCCGGGAGTAAAGTTTATATGGGGCCTATGGTAAATTATGAACCGATCTTCACGAAATTTCAAAGATTTATTTTTAGTTATATAAAACTTTGATGTACCAAATTTTGTTATGATAGCATTATTTTTTACGTTTTTAGGCGTGCTAAGTTGTTTTCCAGAAGTAGGTTTTATATGAGGCCTATGGTAAATTATGGACCAATCTTCACGAAACTTAACAGTTTAATTTCTAGTCCTATGTAACTGTGACTTGCCAAAATTTGTAATGATAGCAGTGTTAGTTAGGGTTTTAGGCTTAATATACTGTTTTCCGGGAGTAGGGCTTATATGGGGCCTAGGGTAAATTATTGACGGATCTTCACGAAATTTCATAGCGTGATTTCCAGTTGAATAAAACGAATTGTTGCGAAATCTTATATCATTCTGTGCATTTTTCCACCATTTATGTTAGTTTTTGTAACAAAATTATGAATTTTTTTTAGGTGGTGGTCCCACATTTTGATTCATAGCTCAGATATTATTGAACCGATTGCTGAATTTCAATCCCAAACTGCTTAGGACAACTACAAGCAATTTGACACCAAGTTTGTTGATTTCTTTTGAGTTTTTCGAAAGTGAGCGTGTTTTCAACAGACGGACAGACGGACAGACAGACGGACATGGCTAAATCGACTTAAAATTACTCAAGGACCCTGAGTAATAGTAAAAAAGTTTCACACGGAATGACAAACTGAATATACCCTCTTCACAACTAATTGTGGTGGAGGGTATAATAATGAAGAAAGAAAAACAGGTACATAAGAAAAAGTTTGATTGTCTTATTAATTTGCAGAGAAAAGAGTTAGGAATAAGATTTAATAAGAAATGGCTTGTAAATAAAATAGATAGGGATATACCAGAGGATGTACAATGGATTTTATCTTTAGGACAAAAACACGCACTTCCGGTAAATAAAGGGGATTTTCCATTGAGGAAAGTTATATGTGATGGGGAAAATTTTATTGAAACTGTAAAAAATAAGAAACAACAGGACATTGCAAGGTCAAATTTTGTAACGGTAATAGATAATCATTTAAATAAAATGTCATTAGATTGTAGGGATAGATTTACAATAAATAAGGTGAAATTGATTGAAAAATTTCTTAGCAATAATAGGGAAAAAATGATTTTAAGTGCGGATAAAGGTAACACAATAGTAGCTATTAATAAAATGGATTATATGTCTAGAATTGTAAACATTTTAAGTGACGATAATACTATTCACACATTTTAAAAAGATCCAACAAGCAGAAAAGTCAATAAATTCACCCTCACATAATCTAATTCTAAGTATAATGTTAGTAATTATATACGATTTAAACATTAGTTGGAAAATTTAACAATTCAGGATAATGAAAAATTAATAGCACTTGATGTTGTTTCATTATTTCCTAGTATTCCAGTTGACTTGGCAATTAGAATTAATGGTGAAAATTGGGACAAATTTTCAGGGTTAACGAATATTAATAAGGATTTGTTTTTGAGAATTATAAAGTTCTGTAAAGTAGATAATAGATATTTTCAATTTGATAAGAAAAAAAGGGCTACCTATGGGTTCTCCAGCATCGCCAATAGTTGCTGATATTGTTATGGAGAAATTAATAGATACATGTTCAGGAAAATTTACAATTAAACCGAAGATAATAACGAAATATGTATATGACTTGTTTGTTATAGTTAATGAGAATGAGATTGGTACTCTGTTGTCAACGTTTAATTCTTTTGGTCAGAATATTAAGTTCACTATTGAAAGGGAATTGAATTTTTCAATTCCATATTTGGACACATTGGTGATTAGGAAAGGAAGTAAATTATTGGTAGAATTTTAAATTATTCTTCTAAACACCCGAAAAGAATTATCATAAACACAGCTAGGAAGCTAATAGATAGGATATTAACAAGTAGTGACAATAGATTTCATAGGAAAAATAAGGAACCAGTGAAATCCGCATAGGAATAGCTTATCCCATCAACAATAAATTTTAAGTGTTTTTATCAATAATAAAAACTGGGAATTAAGTACGAATAACAAAATCTTTTGAAATTAAAATTTTGCATTCCCAAAAATTGAAATTACTTTTTGATAATAAGGGTGTTTGTGAAACGGCAGCAAAGTTCTATGGTGAATTAAAATTTCTACGCTAATGTCAAAATTTATACTAGCCCCCAGGGCTAGTGAAATTTTATTCACCTCAACAGTGTCAAAATGTTACTTCTTTGTACTTTGCTACCGTTTCACACACACCCTAAACAGGCAAGTGCACGGCCTAAAAAAACCCTTTATTGACAACATCTTTTGTAAGTTGTTGTTGTTTTTATTTTGTTTTTCTTAACCTAATTACAACTACAATTAATGTTGAGAGAATTTCAACTAATTGTAGTGGGGAATGTAAGATGAGATAAACCCACTGTTTATTGTTGATGTGTTTTGTTTAAGCTTTGATATTGTTACAAGTAGAACTGTTGCTATAAGGCTTATACGTTTTACAGTTTTATTTGGTTTAATATCTTTAGTTTTTCTAAAATCTTTATGGATGAAGTTTCCTGATGATCTGGCCTAAGCAACCAGTGAAATGCGCATAGGAATAGCTTATCCCATCAACAATAAATTGCAAGTGTTTTTATCAATAATAAAAACTGGGAATTAAGCACGAATAACAAAATCTTTTGATATTTTGAAGAATAATAGATTACTAAAGTCAGATATGTCGAATTTAGTTTATAAGATTCATTGTGGTGGCAATGATAATGAACGATGTAGGAAAATATATGTAGGAACAACTGGGACAAAACTGAAAACTAGATTAGCAGGACATAAACATGCCCAAAAATATAGGAATTATAATTCAGCCCATGGAACGGCGTTATCAAGACATTGTCGGGATTTTAATCATTATCCTGATTTTGAAAACACATCAGTTTTGAATACTGAAAGTTTTAAAAAACGTAGATACGTGTTAAAAATGTTGCAGATAAATAATGTTCCATTTGAGAAAAGGATTGATTTTAAAAAAGATACTGAGCTCAGATTTGTAGACATTTCCTGAATAAAAATAAATAGGTTGATGGAAGGGATAATTAAAAATACATATGTAGGTTTTTGATTGTTTATAAAATACATTTCAGATGTCATAGTTCAGTTGGTGAATATTTATTAAATGAAAATGACTATTGACGGAAAGGGACATTAAAATAGGTTTTATGCTTTGAATATATTTAAAAAATGTGTTTCTCCTTTTTGTTTGTTTGTCTTTTTGTTTAAAGTTTGTAGAATGCAATTTTAAATTTATTATGATAATTTTGTTAATTGGAATTTTAAAATTTATTTTTCCATATTGAATTTTTTTTTTTTTTTTTTTTTTATTTATTGTTAAATTTTATATTATTCTAAAAAAATTTCCTGAAGAAGATTTCCAACAGAAATCGAAATATAGAAAATGAAAATATTTTAATTAAAGCTTCGTTCATAATCGCAAATACATTTTCACTTGGTGTTCATAATAGAGCAACAATTTCTTTTGCAAACACACACATTTTGCATTAAGAAAGCGTTTGCAAATTTTAGCCACAACAATTGTATGCGTTAATTATTATTTTTTACAACATTATGATAAAATTTTCATTCAAAACTAAGTAAAATTATTTTAAACGTCAGAAACAATTTTATACAAATTGTTGCTGAAGTTCTAATTGACTCAACTTTAGTTACATTTTTAAAAAAATTTTAGTTACATTTTTGTTCTAAAAATGAACGCTTTAAGCTGCGTTCACAATCAAAAAAACATTTTCACTTTGTGTTTATAATAGAGCAACAATTTCTTCTGTAACTTCATACATGTTTGCATCAAGAAACCGTTTGCAAATTTTAGTCACAACATTATTATGCATTTATTATTATGTTTTTTCAACATTTTGTTCAAATTTTCGTTCAAAACTAAATAAAATTATTTTAAACGTCAGAAACAATTTCATACAAATTGTTGCTGAAAATATTTTTAAAAATGTAACTAAAGTTGAGTCAACTAGAACTTCAGCTAAACACTAAATATCGTTTTTTAATGTTCGGTTCGGTAGATTTGTGGAAAACACAAACGCTAATAGTGTTTGTGTAGAAAATCATTAAAAAAATAACGTTTCCCTGTTAGTCATCTTTCGAACACAAAAATATTACTGTTTTTATCAAACTCAACAAAAGATGTAAACATTTAATTCCGTTCGGTTTTTTTTTTCAAATCCACAAACTTCAATGTGTTCGGTTCGGCTCGTTAATGTTCGTCCCTTTGGCTGGTAAAAAAAACATTTTTACAAAAACAAAATACACACACGAAAAAACATTATAGAACATTAAAATATAATGTTTGTCTTCAGTATCACTACAATTGTTCTGTTTTTTTAACGAAGAACCGAACATTATATAATGTTCGGTTCTTTCTTGTAAATAGTTATGAACGGTATTAAGGGTTGTGTATGTCTACACAATCACTAAAAAAATAGATATAGTTCCTGGGTGTGTGAGCCGAACGTTAAACATTGGTAGCCAACGATACAAATCTTATTTAGGTAACCCAGTTAGTGGGTTGATAAGAGATATATTCGTAGAACGCATTATTTCGCGTACAAGCAATTTTAACTGGCCTCCACGTTCACCGCTCCAGACAGATTTCTTTGGTTATATTTGAAAGAAACAGTTAATGTTAACAAGCCAAGAGCTATTTACCAACTTAAAACCGACATTTGAAATTAAACCATGGTCATTACACCCGGAATTTTGTGAAAATTTATTGCAAATGTGTTAAAATGGCACGTCGTATATGTGAAGCAGAAAATTGACATCATTTACAGGATATTATTTTTTAAAGCTAATTGAAACTATTCCCCCAAAAAAAAAATAAAAAATATCGGTTGAAGTTTAAAAAAAAGTAAATATGATATTCTTTACCGGAGTTTATTGGTAAGAGAGCATGCTATTCTTCTCTGCCCGCTCGCCAATGAACTCAGACTTTCTGTAAGAAAACTTTTATAGTGTGAAACCAGTCTAAGTACAAAATATTTCAACCAGGAAAATTTTAAAACTTTGATTTTATTCCAATATATCTCCATTGAAACCTTCACTAGTTTGTAATATAAAGATTTTGTTCTGTTTTTAATTCAACCTATTTTTTATCCCACTGTATTCTTTTATTTAAACTCTGGAGAAAACTGGAGAAAATCATTGCACTCAAATATTAACAGTAGTTAAACAAATAAATAAAAAAAATTAAACTTAAATAGCTATGAAATGTCGTATTGGTTTTGAAAAAAAAAAAAAATCAAATACTTATTTTTTATTATTTTCTTCTTCTCTCTTCTTATAATCATTGTTTTGAATATGGTTTTAATAAAACTATGAAAAAAAAGAAATAATAATGGTGCTGCAAAGATGAAATAGTAGAAATAAGTACAATTTATATAAAAAAAGTACATTTTTTATTTTTAAATTAGTGCGCGTGATGATGGTGTTTAGATATTAAATGTTACTTGTTGTTTGGCAGTTGTTATTTGTAATTGTATTTTAAATAAATTTCAACTTAAGGAGAGAGAGAAAAAACTTTCTTTTTATTAAAAAAAAAGAAGCAAACAGACAGACAAACAAATAAAATGTGATGATATTAAATTACAATAAAATACCTATAAACTGAAAATGAAGGGTCGTTTTTTGTAAAAGTAGCAGATTAAAATGCGTTTAATGGCGTCTCAAGTAGAAGACATGGTTAAGGCAGCTTTTAAATTCCATATCAAGATGAAGGTGAACAATTGTTTGAGGAATTACTTTAAGAAAACAATTCATAATTGTATAAAAAACAAATATTTTATGAACTTACTTTTTAATGACATGTCACGGTTTCTGTCAAATTCTTACAATAACTCCTTTTAATTTGTGTTGACATGATTAAAGGTTGAGAAAGTCTACTTAATACAAAGAAAAGGTTAAATAATGTACAAAGATTTTTCACAAATTTCTTGCAAATTTTTTATATTTTATAAATATTTAAATTTTAGTAATTAAGCTTAAGCCTTGCTCTTTTTCCAAGAACCGTTTATATTTCTTAAATCGGTCAAGAATTACTGAAGTAAAATCAAAATACATTTATTTGTGCTATACAAAAATTAACAACTAAAGTAGTTTTTAATATGGCCTATAAATCACTTCTCTTTGTTTTTTGGAATAATGTTGATGGATGGCAATTTAGCCGTAATTAAGGTATCTGAAATGAAACTAAAAAATTTTCACTGATCTTAGTTCAGAGCAGGCTGGATTTCGCACAAAAAGATCCTTCTCAAGCTGTCCGTAAAATCGCTGTTTCCTCTATACGCAGAGAAAACACATGGTTAAAACAAATTATGGTCCCTGCAATGCACTATGTTTCAAACACCTACTTTTTCCGTGCGAAATTAATAACTTTTAAAATATTAAACTTTTTGGAGCCACATTGGAAGGAAGCTAAAGACAGGAATTTTTGGATAAATCTGAGAAAAAATTAACCCATTGGTGACCAATTAGACGTAAAAAAGTGAGCTTGTTTCATTATTATTTTTTTATTAAAAAAAATCATTTTACTTTAGTTTTCAGTGAAATTTATTGTATCATTTAACTGCAATTCATTTTCTATGTAGACAAATTTAACTGAAAATATTTATTGAACTAGGGGATAAAAATTCGCCTTGTTCGTAGTGGTTTTCGTCATCGATATTTTCATTTATATCATTGTAACTTAGAAGCTCTATAACTTCATGAGGAAGGTTAAGAGGCTTATGTTGTTGCATGCGCCTACGTAAGTATTTTGTCGAAATTATTGGATCGGATGTATCTAAAACTCTGTTGAAAGATCCAGAAGGTTGTTCGTTCTGCTGTTTTTGCGAGCATTATGAAATCTGTCGGATTTATAAATCTTGTGGCGTAAATAAGCTGCCGATTCGCCAGAAACACCAACTGCTTCGAATGAATTAACACCTTGTGAACAGTGGATGTCATTGGTAGCCAACGATACAAATCTTGTATCATTTTTGCTGTCTGGAAGCAGTATGTTTCAAACTTGTTTGGATTTATGGGAAAGTTACACGATAAACAGATCAATATAATTTTAAAGCGAACATCACACCCGTGATATCACCGAAAATTACATCACTAGAGAAAGCTCGACGGGCTGTATTTCCGTCGTTGGAACTTCAGAAGCCACCAACTTTAGGCATATCCACACGAAGACCCAGCTCCCACCAAAAAGCATTTTGAATTTCTTCTTTGCTCTTTATAACTTTAAGTTTGTGATCCTCTGACCGTATTTGCCATTTTTCTACTTTACATTTATAGCCTTAATGTTGCTGCTACTTGTAATAGTAACTCAGTTTGCCCTAATATAGCCGTTGAAAGCTCCGCTGCTGCTCTTCTTTTCCCATATTCCGACATTTTGTAAAATGTAACCTCTGGACGTCCCACAGTTGAAGAAGTTTTAAAAGATGCTGTTTTAATTTGGAAAGATATCTAGCTATTTAGCCATGAAAAGTTTTCATTTCGAAACTGATTTTCTCTTCTTCCACTTTTTACCCATTTTGTTTCTAGATACTTGCAGAAAAGGCGTACCTTTTCCACCAATAATTTCTAGCAATCATCGTCAATCTCACGCGCATCAACTTTATTTAAGTCATATTGGACAAGAATATAATTTTTTGAGTTTTTTGAGGGTTGTTTTAACCAAATTTCAAAAAATTCGATTTTTTCAAAGCATAGGAATCTGCAAAAAATTTTATTATTTAGATTACGCAATTTTACGCAATATGAGATAAATCCTAGTAAATGAACCACTCTTTAGTGTATTCAAATCTATTTACATTTGGTTTGCCAAGCGTTAACATTTTTTAAAAAGCTTACATGAAATTAAACTTTTGAAAAAAACCCCATTTTAAAGGTTATGTTAAAAATTTAATTTTTCAAAAAAATTTTAAAAATTTTTTGTAACAAATCTTAAGTACTTACTTGACAGGTTATTCTCCATTACAAACTTTCTATAAAATTTTAACACACTTTTCACAATAAATGCTCAAACTTTCGATAAAAAAGTGATATTTTACAAAATTGTTTCTACACGAATGGAAACAATGTCTTTTACTGCGCGCTGTCAAACAGTATTTTGTACTTTTCAAAAAAAAGTATCAATTTGTTTGAATTGGAGTATTAGTAACTGGTTTGCAAAAAAATCAAAGCAATATGGATAGTTTCAAAATTTGAATTTCGCACGGAAAAAGCAGGTGTTTGAAACATAGTGCAATGGCAGGAAACAAACTTTTGTTGTTTTTAACAAAACTTTTTTCACGATTGATAATATTTTGTTTCTGTTTTAAAATAAAGTGTTTACCTTCCTTGAAACTTCAAATATGGTTGAACTGAGCAATAAATTTTTTTTAATAAAAAGAAGCTGCAACCATACACTTAAACATATTATGGTTACCTTTATCATATTATTATCACGGCATCCATATTATGGTTAAATTCATCCATCCAAAAGTTATAACCATGTTATGGCTAATTTTAAATAACAATAATATGATATTCAACATTTTTAATTTTTCGAATTTATTCTATGAGCTAAATTTCAGTTATGTATTTTATAAAGCTTTTTTGTAATATTTCTATTCCTAAAATTTTTCAGAAATGACTTTATACACTACCAGACTATTATATTGTATTTATAAAATACATAACTGAAATTTAGCTCATAGAATTAATTCGAAAAATGAAAAATGTTGATTATAATATAAAGTTACCTAGCGCCATCTGTTTTGGATACAAACAGTTGGCTAACTCGACTATTGCACTGTAAAGAACAGTGCAAAGAACATATCTAACACCAGAACCGTTACCAAATTAAATAGTGGGCTTCACTACTTCTGCGCTGATAGCCTCATATATACATTGAGCTTTTTGGTTTTATATATAGCGACGCCATTTAAAGTCCAATTTTTTTTTTGTCGCATATCATTATTAATGGCCTAACTGTGGCTTCATTTTTGTCTTCGGTGAGTTTTTAATCCGACATCGAATTCTGAACGCCACTTATAACAAATCGAATCCTTCCCCCTAATGCCCAATTTTTTCACGTGGCAAGAAAGTCCTTCTAATACTTTGTATATCTAGGTTTTCATTTGTTCACATTTATGCCACGCCTCAAAAGTACGCCCCATTTATTCTTTTGCACATACATATTTTATTGAGCCACGTAGATCAATATACAAAACCAAGAAAATTGCATCAGTAAGAATGAAATTTTATGTCAATGAAGTATCTAGAGTTGTAAAAAAGTTTTATCAATCTTTTAATATAAAAATATAATATAAAATGCGCCATTTTATATAAAACCTAGAAAAGAGTTATAGTTCTGTGATATTTACATTAAGTTTGACTTTTATTCGGTGTTTGTGTTGTATTTTACTTATTAACAATTTATTTATTTCTGTGTCGTGTAGTCCAGTTTTTAATATTAAATAGTTGAAAAGTGCAATACAAATGTAAACCCGAATTCATTATTATGGAATAAAAATAACCGCTGATGAAGTTCGAAAGAAGCGAACGAAACGATGGGAACAACAAATAAATTAACCATAAATGTTTTTTAGTTACATTTGGTAACAAAACGATTGATCATAATTAGCCCGTGAGGAAAACAAAAAACCTCAATACATAATAATAATCTAAGACTACGGAGTTTAGTGTGAACATACCTTTATTTTTTATTTATAAGATCGGTAGCAAGGCGAATTCAACAAGGTAAACTCGTCGCTACAACAATTACAACTCTAACAAAAATAACAGGCATTTTGTTATTGTAACATATCCGAGTTGTCAAAATAGTTGTTTGCAAAAAGTGTGAATAAAAAGTAAGCAATAAAATTTTTTATTAATTTTTTATATTTAAAGTTGTGTGTTTATGAACCGATCTAAACAAAATTTAATGTATTCTGTGTTTTTGAAGATTTAATGTTAAGGGTGCATTCTGCCATGCATTTACATATATTAGTTTTTTTTAATCAAAGTGTGTATAAATTTTTATGGCACGATGTTTCACATTGGGTTTTTTGACTCGTTTCCAACTAAACCAATTGTGTTGGAGTTCAATTCAGAAATACTTAGGAGAAGTGGAAAGAATTTTACACTAATATTGTTCTTTTATTTTGAGTTTTTTCGAAAGTGAGAGTGTTTTGAACAGTCGGACATGGCTAAATAGACTAAAAACTGCTCAAGGACCCAGCATATGCATAATTAGAAACAAATGTAGCTTACCAACGCAGCTCCAACAAAAAAGGACATAGAGGAATAGAAAATTGAAAAATAAGAAGAACAAATTTCATGGTCAA
This sequence comes from Pollenia angustigena, assembly GCA_930367215.1. Taxonomy (NCBI): domain Eukaryota; kingdom Metazoa; phylum Arthropoda; class Insecta; order Diptera; family Polleniidae; genus Pollenia; species Pollenia angustigena. Next base: position 175,776,986 of record OV884057.1, on the reverse strand, counting down.
ATTCTACAAAACGCATAGTTTCAGAGTAATGGACTTCTGAAGTTTTCAAATGAATTTTCGATTTTCCACTACATTTGTAAACGCATGTGACCATTATTAGTGTCTTTTGAAAGCTTTTTAACAGATCTTTCTGAAAATGCAAACTTTTTAACTCTTTACCTCCTAATACAGTTTTTACAAAAAATTTATATCAAAACGTCACGGAAGTGCACTAGGAATCAAAAATTTAATCAAATAAACCCCAGCTTCGCTTAAAAAACCTTCTCCATATAGCAAGCCTTCGGTGGGGCGCAAGGATTTTCTCATCTATGGTATAACAAGCACCGACTTTGAAAAATAAAGGTTCTTCGCATAGCAATTGATATGCTTACTATAATATTTTCGCAAACTCATCGCCGCTCCTTTATGGATTAAGAATTTTTAAATAAAAGCTCTTAAATTATACCAATATTAGCTATATACTAAACGTTTCCGAGAATTGTGCCATTTTATTTTTTCTTGCTATTTTTTAATTTTCTATTCCCCTTTGTTTTTTTACTTGGAACTGCGTTGGTTAACTAGAATTAAGCCACAATTAATTTTTTTGCCATAAAATTTCACAAGTTAACACAATCACAATTTTTTTTAAATGAAAAACAAAAATATTTAAAAAATACAATTTATTGACAACTCGGATAATACAGCTGACGAACAGATGTTCTAAAGAGTTTACCTTGTTGAATTCGCCTTGATCGGTAGTTAGAAAATTAATTTAAGTAGAGCTATATTATAATGGGGTTTAATTAGCAACATAACGCAACAGAAATATTTTAGATCGGTTTTGATATGTATTTAAATTTTCAATTTGAATTTTTGCATAATGACTACCATTACGAGAATGGCTTGCTTAAGAAATATTTATTGTTATACCTTGAACTTCAAAGCTTTATTTTGGCATCGGATCATCCATATAATTATGACTGCTATATGATATAATACACTTACAAATCAAATAGAAACAATGAATTAGAAAAGGGCTTATCAGTTAAATCGCATTTCAAAAGTTTTACTTAGTACTATTAACTGTTGTCAATATACAAGCTTAAACTTGTGTAAATTGTATGTGTGTGTTTGAGTATAAAGTTAATTTTTTTACTGTAGGTTTAAACCTCGAAGAAACCTTATTTTTTTCTTATTATTTGTTAATTTTTTAACGAGGCGAATTAAAAAAAAAAATCCCTCCAAAAAACTTTCCAAGACCCGAAACAAATCAAACGACAACAACTGCTACGATGACGACGCGAGAGCGCAAAAAACCTGGAGATCATTTGATGATAACGTGCGCATTTGTTTGTCACGATATTGTTTGTATTAAAAACGCTTTTTTTTGTTTTTTTTTTTGAAAGCGATTCAATATAAAGCAACAATAATAACAAAAGCTATAACAACAACTATAAAAAATAATATCAACAATATTAAAAACAGTAAAAAGTCTATAAAAAAAGATTTAAATTCACGTGGTAAATCGCACCTTCCTTTTAAAGTTAAGCAGCAAGAAAAACAACAAGAGCAACAACAACAATATGAAAATCTAACAACATTGAGATATTAAGATAGCGAAAAAACATACCCTTTTGTAGCTGCCTGCTGCTGCTTAGTAAAACTAATAAACCTTAACAAAAGAAGCCCTAAAACCTTAAACAATATCACATTTAAAAAGTTTGTTACAATTTCTTCTATTAAGTTTAGAGCGTAGATTAGCAGCGTTTATATATTATATACTCGTAGCATGGTAAAAATCTAGTTGCAATGGAGAACAACCTCTTACTCAATGAGGTATGTAAGTAATGCAAACAACAGGGATATATTTGACCATGCCAAATCTGTTATACCCACCACCATTATCTTATATAAGAAATCAATATACTAAAGGGTGGTCCAACCATAGTCACACCATCTTAACATCAAGTTTTTTGCCCAACTTAATTTGACATTTCTTTTTTCCAGTGTTTGACAAATTTAACTATGCAGAGGTACACGATTGACCATAAGCGTTAAGATTGTTGAAGCCTTTTAAGAAAATGGACGTTCAAATTAAAAGGCATTTCGTGCACTTCATCATCAGCGACGAAGTACACTTTCATTTGAGAGAATTCGTAAACAAGCAGAACTGTCGCATTTGGGCAAATAAGAATCCACTAGTGATTGTTGCAAAGTTGGTGCATCCACAAACAGTGGCTGTGGTGCGGTTTATGGGCGCTATCTTTGAACTTCGTTGAAAATAAGCAGTTACCGTGAATGGTGTTCTCCATCGCGATATGATAACGGACTTCTTGTGGCCAGAAATTGAGAATATGGACCTGGACGATATGTGGTTCCTATAGGATGGTGTCACTTGCCACACAGCCAATGAAACAATGGCTCTTGTTTAACTCACGTCATGGCGATGTACATTGGCCGCCACGATCATATGATTTGACACCGTGTGACTTCTTTATATCGAGATATTTTAAGAAAAAAGTGTACGTCAATAAGTTAAGAACAATTCAAGAGCCAAAAATTCGGCACATTGAACCTTAATTGTGAGTCAGAGTCATTGAAAATATGGGCCGTCGGAGATACACTTGGGGAGCATTTGGCCGATATTTTGTTTCACACAAAACTGTTATAGGTCCATTTATAATAATAAAAAATATTATAAAACATAATTAAAAAAAATCATTGCGAAATATTTCTAACATAAATATTTAACGATTGGAAACTTAAAATTTGTTTAAGCTGGTGTTTCCTCGATGTTACTATGCATACAAATATTAGTTGTAAATTTCAATGCAACACGTAGAAAACTTCCCGTGCAGCACCTTTAATGCTAAAACAGAATACCGTGAGATACTTTGTAAAGGAAATTTGCAAAGTGTTGCAACGATTTTGTATTGGGTCTATGTGGGGGTTATTTTTAATACCAAAGAAATATTGTAGAAAAATAAAAAAAAAATTAATTGTGTTGCATAGGGACCTTTCTTTTTGCTGTTATCGTGCCAAAAGTTTTTAGTCGGAGGCCATTTGTATGGAGCTAGAGAAAAAGGTGGACTACAAGCATTCAATTTTGGTTTCAAATACCAAATTTCGCGGCTCAAGTTCACTATTGAGTGAAAATTCTTATTCTGGAGTACATTGGTATGAAAGGAAGGCTTTTGAGAAAGGAAATAAATCTAATTTTTATAATTTTTGTTATAAAATTTTGTTTAATAGGGAAATATTTGTCATAAAATTCTTTTATTTCAAAATTCTTATTAAAAAACGATGTTTAAAATTCTTGAGTTTTGCGTTTTCGACTTCCTGCCAGGCAACTCTACGCAACAAACTGAGACAGAAACACGACTCTGAAGTAGAAGGCTATCTAAACAGCCTAGATGCCACAAAAAACTCCAATTACAGCTTATGGAAGGCTGTAAGATATATGCAATGTCCTATAACCCACGAATGTCCACTAAGACTGGAAACCCGTACCTGGGCCAAAAACACAAATGAAAAAATTAATGCCTTTGCAAGCCACTTGGAGAAAGTTTTCACTCCCCATGATGCTGATACTTGTTCCTGTCGTCCAATTATTCCTGATACAGTTAACGATCCAATAAAATTTAAATTAACCCAAGAAAAATCAGCGATAGAAAATGTCAAAAATCTCCCGGTCCTGACCGCATCACAGGCTTAATGATAAGAAACTTACCTACGTCTACTTCAAGAATCTTGCTGCTCATCTTTACTGTGATATTACGAGTTGGCTACTACCCATCCTCTTGGAAGACCTCTACAACTGTTATGATTCCTAAGCCAGGAAAAGACGCTAGTCAAATTACGTCGTACAGACCAATCGGCCTACTATCAATATTATCAAAGCTATTCGAAAAAATATTCCTTTTAAGTATAACTCCCTATCTTACTGAACACGCAATCATTCCGGATCATCAGTTCGGATTCCGAGCAAGGCATGGTACAATCGAACAAGTGCATAGAATTGTTACCCAAATTTGGTCAGCGTTTGAGAGAAAGGAATATTGCTCAGCACTGTTTATAGACATTTCCCAAGCATTCGACAAAGTTTGGCATGACGGGCTTATCATTAAAATAACATGAATGTTTCCACAAAACACTCACAAACTCCTTGAGAGCTATTTAACTGGCAGAACATTCATGGTTAGATCAAAAAACCAATACTCCCCCACCAAGAAAATATCTGCTGGCGTCCCTCAAGGCAGTATATTAGGGCCGTTACTGAATATAATATATACAGCTGATATGCCAACAAGCCCGAGCACACATACTTCTACGTTTGCAGACGACACAGCATTTATTAGTGTTAATCAGGACCCAAAAGTTGCATCGCAGCATTTACAGTCCCACATAAATGAACTAGAAGCCTGGCTAGAAAAATGGAAAATAATGGTTAGCCCGGCTAAATGTGCTCACTTAACTTTCACGCTCAGAAAACAAACGTGCCCTCCTGTTAAAATAAATAAATTCACTGTTCCGGTAGAAAGCCATGTTAAGTACTTGGGAATTCATATAGATAGACGCCTGACCTAGTCTCGTCATATTGAAGCGAAAATAACGGCTATGAAACTTAAAGCAGCTCAACTACATTGGCTAATTGGTCGAAACTCAAACTTATCCTTAGACAACAAAGTTCTCTTATACAAGTCTATCATAAAACCAATATGGACATATGGGATCCTATTATGGGGTACTGCATGCGCATCAAACATCCAGAAGCTACAAAGAAGACAGTCTAGGATATTACGCCAAATTGTCTGCGCCTCGCTAGGGATCTAATAAAGTTCCAAGGTCACCGGAGGCTGAAAAGATACGACAATTTGAGCCTAGCAGGCTTTTTTGACACTTGAATGCAATTAATTAGCGATTACATTGGTAACGGCTGACAAATACAAATAAGAATTAGGATTAAGCTTTGAGTTCATATTGTAATTTTCGACAAGAAAGATTCAATAAAAAAAAAAAAATAAAAAAAAAACAAAACAAAACCTCTGATATATAAATGGACAGCCCGCCAGTCAGGCGGATGAACGGATATCGTTTGATCGACTAAGAAAGTAATTGTGGGTGGATCGGTGTACTAGAATCAATATTTTAAGCTGTTACACTTTTAGGGCTAATTTGCGAAAGTTGTAGCTTTTATTTTGTGTTACACTTTTTTTATATTTATTTCAGTTTCGGTTTTGTAGTCTAGTTATCTTTTTTTTAAAAAGAAAATATGGAATTATTGAAGTTGTTTATTCTACTTGCGATTTGAAAATTTTAAATCTGGTAGGCAAAATTTATTGGAAGTTTTTGATATTTTATTTTTGAAAATGAAAAAAAATAAATAAAGATTGTGGGGGGATGGGAGTACGAAATTAAGAGTTACGCATTTGAAGATATAAAAAGATAATTCTGCATGTTAAAGTTAATAAAAAATTTGACGTTCACTTTTCTTGTAAGCTTTTTCTAAATTTTCCACAATGGACGCATTTATAATTTTTGCATCTATCTATTCTATTTCCCCATCGTTAACACTTTCCAAATCCCTTAGAACATTATATGCAGAACCATGCAATATCATATTTCTACCAAATAAAGAAAAATATGGAGATATGTATACCTATTGAAGAATGAATTGAACTACGCAAAGATTGATTAATATGACAAATTTGCTCAACCCACGTCATTCGGTTCTCACCTAAGTACGATCGAACAGCAGCTAGTATAGACCTTTTTACACGTTCGGACGCGTTTCTCTGTGGAGCATATACTCCACTTAATATCTGTCTAATCCCATACGATTTACACATGCTAGTAAAGTCCTTAGAAGTAAATTGACAATCGTTATCACAGTGAACTGCTTCCGAAACAACAAATACACTGAACACATTAAACTGCAAGAATGTAATTATAGATACTATTGGAATCAACCTTGCGTAAAGGTTGAATAAAGCAAAATTTACTAAAATGATCTAAAACAACAAGCAGATTTGTATTTCCCATTTTCGAACGAGGATAAGGTTTTAACTAGTCAATAAACATTTTCTGAAATGGTCTCTCGGTGATTGTCTGCTTACCCATTTGTGTTCTAGTTACAAAATTGGTAGATTTTGTAGACTTGCCATATTCCGCAATTTCCTATAAAACTCCTCACTTGAATAGCCATGTTAGGCCAAAGTCTTAAAAGCGTTTTCGAAACTTCGCCATGGGAGGATTATGTACTGTTTATATAAGGCCTTTAGTGAGAGAACCTGTTACCATAGCTTCCATATAAAAGTATCAGAAATGTTACTTCAGAAAAACCAATTAAAACTGTAATCCATTGTTCAGAACCCACTAAAGAAACATTGGTGAACAATGACGTTACAACACATATCAGCACAAATGCATAATATCCCCTTCACGTAGGTGGAGTTTGTTTACATACATATATTTCTACACAACTTGCTAAATTTGCTTTAAAGTTTTCACTACTCTGATATTTTAGATTACCAATAAAGAAAAAAAAACGCCAATAAAATGCGTGTTTATTGATTTTGTAGTTTTATCGATGATATTGGCCACTTAAAAGCTAAAGTGAGCATAAAATTTATTATTTTCTAAACTTATATTTATATGAGTATATACTCCGCTAACTTAGAAGTATATGACAAAAGAATACACATAAATTTACAAAAGGGTTTCTCTAATATCGAGAAAAAAAAATAATGAAATGAAAACAATATAAAACACATTTCTTAAGCTTTAAGTTTTATACAATATATTTTCGCCTTAGTTTTTTTTTTTTTGCCTTATTTCGTTTCACTAGCTGCTGATGATCTAATTTGGTAACAATTGTGTGTCGTGCATCTTTGCTTATTCACTCACTCGTTACGAAAGAGGTAGAAACTTTATGTTTTGACGATCATGTGTGTATTAAAGATCTATTTTGAGTATGTATGATACACATACGTAGATATATACATACACCTTTGTTAAATATTGAATATATTTAGTTTTTCTTCTTCTTCCCAATTTAATAGCTAATATGGTTGATTTGCGATCAATTGGTTTCGATAATGAGTTTAGCGCACCCATTTTAAGAAACTTTGTGTAATCTTTTATTTTCCATAAAATATTTTCACCAAAACGAAACAAAAAATGGAATAGAAAATAAAGCCCATAAAAAAACTTAAGGGTTCTTCATTGTCAGCACAAAGAGTTTTTTTAAGGCATGAAGAGTCTAGTACATATAAGTAGAAGTGGTTTGCTTAGTTGGACTGGTTGAGTTTTGTGAATCCAAGTCGGTTTTAGCCCATGTAGCATTTTCTTATTGGGTTTTTGAAGAAAATATTCTAATTAGAATTTAATGACTATTTTTCAACATCGCATTTAAATATTAATTATTTCTAAGTTCGGTTTAAATACGAAATTAAATTTTCTAAGAGGTACTTTTTGAAATGATACTTAAATAGCCTGCGTTGTTTATTTAAGTTTCAATTGTGTATAACTTAGCAAGGTGGCCTAAATAAAGGCTTGCCAGATTCAAATTTGCAAAATTCTTGACATTCACAAAAAAAACTTGATTTTGTAGAGAATATAATTTAATGACAGGCACATGTAAGGTAATATTTCATTTTCATTTATTTTATTTTATATACAAAATGTCTGGGTGCGCTCTTTGAAAGTTTTCTTTCCTTAATTCTCAGTTCAATGTTGAGAGGGTAACAAAACGTGATGTTCTTCTCCGAGCTTTCAAATTGTGCATTTTGTTATAAAAAATGTTGAATACTGAAAACATTAGCTGGAAAGACTTTTTAGCAAATACACTAAAGTAGAACAGCAAAATATTCATTTGCTTAAGGAAAGCTGTACACAAATTTTAAAATAATTATTTTTTTTTTTTTTTTGGTTTTGGAAAATATTGATATCATTGATCTGGCAGGCCTACCTTAATATCATAACAATACAAGAACAACAGGCAAAGCAAAAACAATCATATGTTCTTTGAGACCACCTTGTAGATATCTGTGGCCGTATGGAAAAACTAGTTAACTCCGCTTTTTCCTTAAATTAAGTTACCACCAAAAATGGAAAGCGTGTTTCATTTACTACCACTCTGTCAGATCGAAACCTTGATATAGTTTTCATTTAAAAGTTATTTAAAAAACAAAAATCAGAAAATCACCAATTTTTATATAAAACCTAGATAGCTCCATGCATATTTGGAAAAAACAAGGTAGCTCAATAGTGTCTTAAAAAACGAAAAAGAGAAAGAGTGAAATAGAACAAATTCGCGTCACAAATTCTTTGGGTCAAAATGTTGAACATAAAAATTGCAACTCCCGAGAATTCAAAGAATATTATATGCATTCTTTATATGCATACTAGCGAACCCCTGCACACTTCGTAGTGCAAAAAAGAAAATAAGAAATCAATTCGAATTCATTTAAATCAGTGATAAATTGTTTTTATTGTAATGCGCTGTGGCACACAACAATTCTTAATATTCCATTTTCGGTGATTTTTTTTTTTTCTTCATTATTTATTTATTGAATCTTCATATATTAAATATGAACTAACAATAATTAATCAAATCTTAACCTAATACGTTATTTTTTGTCCTGCCAGTGCCAGACAAAAATTTTCTTCATCGCGGGTTCTGTTCACTTTTATAGGTGTTTATCGCTCATCTAATTGGATAAGTGCTGCAGTGTCTCTTCTTCTTAAGCGAGTGTGGCCGCTATCATTTAAAATATTTCGTGCTAGTAGGTTCGGGTGCAATTCAAGCCTTTTTAAGTATTTTACTGCATATTTCGTAATCATAGTTTTAACTAATGGAAAATTAAGATCCTTGTGAATATTTGAGTTTTTAACATACCAAGGGGCAGCTGTAATTATTCGAAGAAGTTTATTTTGGCGCCTTTGAATTTTTTCGATATTAGAGGCCGAGGCAGTGCCCCATAACTGAATACCATAGCACCAGATTGGCTTTAAGATGGAGTTGTAAAGAAGAAGTTTGCAGTCGAGACTAAGGACAGAGTTTCTTCCAATAAGCCAATGAATTTGGATGGCTTTTAGTTTCATTTGAGTTAATTTTGCCTCTATATGGCTTTTCCACGTTAAACGGCGATCTAGATGAATACCGAGGTATTTTACGTGCGAATTTTGAGGTATTATTTGATTATTGATTTTAATAGGGGGGCATGATTCCCGACGCAAGGTGAATGTTATATGTACGCATTTTTGCTCATTGACCTCTATCCTCCATTGCTTTAACCATAGTTCGAGTTGAAATATATGATCCTGTAGGAATCGAGATGCTTCTTGACGGTTTTCGTGCACGCTCACAAAAGCTGTATCATCAGCAAATGTTGAAGTTTGTGTGTAGTTGTTTGTTGGCATATCCGAGGTATATATTAAGCATAAAAGTGGGCCCAGGATGCTTCCCTGAGGGACTCCAGCGTCAATTTGCTGAGGAGAGCTTAAATAATCACCTTCTTTAATAATAAATTTTCGACCGACTAAGTAGCTTTCTAACAGCTTGTGTGTGTTTACTGGTAAGTTGAGCTTCAATTTATGTAATAAGCCTTCATGCCAGACTTTATCAAAAGCTTGAGAAACATCGATGAAGAGAGCGCAACAATATTTTTTGTCTTCAAAGGCTTTTGTTATTGCGTTTACTATACGATGAGTTTGCTCAATTGTGCTGTGTTCTCTTCTAAAGCCGAATTGGTGGTTAGGAATACATCTATTTTGATTTAAAATTGGGGTTAATTTTGACGCTAACAGCTTCTCAAACAGCTTTGATATATTAGAAAGTAAGCTTATAGGCCTATATGACTCAACTTTTGTGTGATCCTTTTCAGGTTTAGGTATCATGGTGACTAAGGAGACCTTCCACTTTTTAGGATAGTATTCAAGGCGTAAAATAGCATTAAAAATTAAAAGAATAATTTTCTTTGCTATGCTGGGTAGCTCCAAAAGCATTTTGTTGCTGATCTTATCAAAACCAGGAGCCTTCTTGGGGTTTAAATCACAAATAGCCTTTTCGATTTCTCTTATCTCAAATCTTAGCGGAACAGCTGCTCTAGCAGCAACAGGTGGTAACTCGACCGCAATATCGTGAGATATATTTGGGGTAAATACGTTTTTTAAATGACTGACAAACAGATTTCCTTTTTCAACATCATTTCTTGCCCAACTTCCATTCAAGCTTCTTAATGGTGGTTTAGAGACAACTGGCCTTTTGAGATTTCTAGCTGCACGCCATAATGAGTAGTTTGATTGTGGGGTTGCATCAAGTTCCTCAAGATATTTTTCCAGAGAAGCCGTTTTCTTAGTCTGCAGTAACTTTCTTAGTCTTTTTGCACACTCTTTAAGTAAGTTCTTAAGTTGAGGGGATCTGTGCAATTGCCATCTGTGGAATATATTTTAATAGTTTTTATTTTTTTGGGGGCAATATTGGAATGTTGAACAGCTAGTTTCAGAAAACTGTCAAAATTGTCAATAGAGCGATCAACATAGTCCGGTGTACTGAGCGCAATATTTTCTGTGCAATGGGTACTGAGATATTTTTTATATTTTAACCAATTAATTTGCGTAGCTGTCGTCGGAGGTAAATATACAAAACCGATCGATTGCCAAAGCGCAAACAGTCCTCATACAACTGTCCATGTGAGAAAGTTGAACAGGAAACTGAAGTCGTTTGAATTCAAATGGCATATCAGACGGAGTCATTGGGATGCGTGGAATGAATACATCTTCGCCTTTGAATTTTCCAGTTAAAATAGTAGCTTCAATTACATAAGCCATAAACCTTTTAATAGCAAGCCTTGTGCCATTTCACAAAAGGGGTTGATTGATATTGCGAAGCAAGATAATAGTGACTCCAACTTTCAATTGGAGATTGTGCGGAGGCAATCGTGGTAAATCCAACGAATTCAAAAATTCTGTTGGATAATTTACAACATCTTCTACATTGGAAACAATATCTACAGACCGGTACGAAACCAATGCGCCAGGAATGTTTGATTTAATTCACTAACATCTTTGTTCTTTGCCGCTAAAATTGCTCTGTCACTCAACCATGTATGGCATGTATATTTTTGGGCTATTTTAGGGAACACAATCAATACCTCTTTTGACTGTACGAAATGGCAAAAATCATGTAGCAATGTTATCAATCCAGTGTTATTAACAGGTATTGCACCATTCCCAATTTTCAGCAATTGCTTAGAGAACTTATCAGCAGATGGATCATTCTGGAACTGAACACGAATGTTAGTAGTGAGTTTCAATGTTTTTACAAATCTCCATAAGCATGAAGACCCCAGTAAAAATTTCGCCTACTTTTTCAAATTGAATAGCTTCTTTAACTCATTATTTTGTAGCTTTGTTATATAAGTGCATCTATAACAACTTCTATAACTACTTTTTCTGGTGGTATGCAGGTAAACAAAATAATGACTTACTTTTGAATGCGTTCATTTTGGGACATCCCTTGTAAAATTCATTGGTTCTTTCATTAGAATTGTAAGTAGTGCTCCTATGCTTTTCTGATTACTCAACACATTCACCCCTATCGTAAATAATTTTTCCCCCGTAATATTTCCCCCTTTTACATATTTGCGATCATGAACAACTCCCTTGAAAAAGGGTAATTCAAAGGAGAATAATAACGTGGAAAAATGTTCACGGAAAAAAAATCCCCTTATCGTGAAAAATTTTTCCCTCGTAATTTGTTCACATTTCCCTTAGATTTTCTCACTTTATTTTTTCTAGGAACAGAACATGTATGTATACATACTTGTATTGGTGTTGGTGTTGCTGAGTTGACAATCTTTGGTCGGCGCAGTTGATGCTCCGAGTCGTTCCGGTACGTAGACCCAATTGTCGCGGGAACGGAACATGCATGTAAGTAGTTCCTCCTATTAATCGAATATTAAGGGTCAATAAACTTAATAAGGCACAAACCGATATATTGATCAACAAAATACAAAAAACCAGGTCGATTGCCTGTGGATTTGTGAAGCTTCGATAGACTTGGTGGCAGAATTTTGGAAAATATTTTACTACATAAAATTTAAAAAGGGCAAAAAACTAACGTTGTAATCTAACTATCCCTCCAATACTAAATATTTTGCTTTATTTTATATACATACTTGTATATTTTTGAACAATAATTTCATTGATTTTTTAATGTTTTTATTCTTCCCAGTAAAAACTTCGCCTACTTTTTCAAAATGAATAGCTTCTTGAACTAATTATTTTGTAGCTTTCTTCTTTAATTACATCTATAACAACTTTTTTCTGGATGTATGCAGGTAAAAAAAATAATGACTTACTTTTTAATGCGTTCATTTTGGGACATCCCTTGTAAAATGCATTGGTTCTTTCAGTAGAATTGTAAGTAGTGCTCTTATGTTTTTCTGATTACTCAACACATTATTGTGTAGGCGAAGTTTTTACTGGGTTTCTTGTTTTTTTTTACATTCACTGGAACTGATATCGTGAGAATTCAAATGAGATTCACGATTGCTTTTTTCCCTTCGAGGGGAATGAAAATTTCATGGGAACAAAAATTCCACTTGTTATTCACGATAGGGGTGATTATTTTGTAGGCGAAGTTTTTACTGGGACTATAAGCAAGCGTTAATTTAATCGGCAGCTGTCGATCTATAAAATCAAGGTTTAATCAACTCTGAATTACCTCGTAGGTCTTTCATTGTTCTTCCCAATGCTTAAACAGATATCTTATCCCAAATAATGATACCGCAACGTTTCAGTAATTTTGCCGTTCCAGATGTTTTTTAAACGTTACATGTGGGAGTTTCATTAACTTGGTAATTCAATGGCAATTTCAAAGCGGAATGTGCTGTGCGAACACCATCTAACAAAGTGGCAGCACTGCCAGAAGACGCCTTTCAGTTTCTCAAAATATTAACTTAAATTTACAAAATTTTCATGCACGAAAAAATACATGTTTGGAAATCAAAGCAGCGTTCACTTAAATGGCTACATATAACTTATTAAGATGTGATTTACAATACGTAAAAAGCTTAACTAAAGTAATCGTTTGACTAAAATCGAATTGTTATAAATTTAAAAACTAATTGAATTTCAGTTTTTAAAAATATTAAGTTAAATTCGAAAAATTTCCATGCAAAAAAAATACATATTTCGGAATGAATTCAGTGTTCACTAAAATGGCTATAACTCATGAACCAATACACATTTGAAGACTGCTGATACATAAAAACCTTGGTATTGATGTCACTGCAGTTTTTTTAAACGCTGAAAATATGATATTTGAAAGATTTCAAATCTTTCCCGATGACAATACACGAATACATGGGCGTAGCCGGGATAAGATCTAGGGGGGGGGGCAAAAATTTTTTTTGGTAAAATGCTTTTTTGACCGCCTTTTACTCAATGCAAATGGATGAAACTTTGGCATACATATTCTGTTTTAAGAAAAGCGTTTCGTAAAAAAAATTTTTTTTTTAAATGTTCTTATTTGATATTAAGCTGTGCTATCATACTTTTTTCTTAATAAAATAAGACTATTTAAATCACGCTGAAAAAATTAAACTGTATTTAAATAAAATTTAATTTAAAAAAAAAGAAATAACTAAATAGAAATTTAATTTAAATTGGACATAAGAAAATGGATGGCATTTTTTTACAATATGAGAAAAGGTTATAGTTATAAGAAGTTATTAATCTCTCAAGGAGAATAGAAAATAATTTTTATTAAGGATTTGACCTTTCAAAACGTCGAACCGATTCATTGATATAAAATTTAAGTTAAATTGATATAACCATTTAAAACATGTAGATTTTTATGCATTTAAAGCGTTTTATTTTTTTTTTTTGCTTCAAATTCTAGAGTTCTGCGTCTTAAAATGTCAAATATATAAAAACGTCATAATTAATACGAAATTAAAACAATCAATTTATACTCTAGTTTTTATACATTTATGTAAAAATTCATTGCACTCAAAGTTAATTTATGAAAAAAAATGATCGTAAATTTTTGTGTTAATTTTAAGAAAAAAAATTCTGTGGTAGCTTTTAGAGATATGCACTTAACAAAAAGCAATATTATTAAGATTTTTGTATGACGTGCTAAATTCCCAATTTTCCATATTTGATAAATACACCGAAATTTATTGTTGAGGGGAAGCTAGCCTCTATGCGCATTTCACCGGTTGCTTAGGCCAGATCATCAGGAAACATTTTCCAAAGATTTTAGAAAAGCTAAAAATATTATACAAATAAAACCCTAAAGCGAATAAGAATTTTAAACACTCAAAGTCTTACTTGTACCAATATCAAAGCTTAAACAAAACACCAACAATAAACAGTGAGTTTATCTTTTCTTACATCCCCCTACAATTGGTTGGGTTCTTTCCGACTCGAATTGTAGTTGTAAGTGGGTAAAAAGAATAAACAAAATTAAAAAACAAATTGCTTCATTCTATTGTCTTCGCAAGAAAACAACAAAAAAAACCAATTTGGCAATATTGTTATTAAGAAAGCAAATATTGATTATCAGTTAAAAACTTAAAATTTTTAATAATCTTAATAAAGTTATTTCATCATGAAAATTAAACAAAAAAATGTATGTAAATATTTCCACGTTTTATTTACAGTGTATTTTAAAACTTCCTAAATTTTAGATCATTGTTTTCTAAAGCTACTACGCATGTTAGAGATGTTCTAACTACACTCACAATATTATTACAGTAACGGTCTGTAGTTTATTTAAGAAATATTCCGTTCAGTCATTTTTAAATAAATAAACATTTAAAATTCCAAGCAAATTGATTTTTAACTGATTCTAACAGTTATTCAAAAAACTAAGTTAATATTAATACGGATTTTCAGTTGCAGTTAATATTGTCCGTTGATTGAGTTAAATTCTTCTTTATGTTAAATTAAATAAAAATTTAATTTAAAGCAACGAAAAGTTCATTTAATTTTTACTGTCAAAAATTAAATATTCAGTTATTTTATATAATTTTACTACCAAAAATTAATTTTTACTTATCTATAAAAAATGAATTGCTTGTTTTGTGTAAGCACTTCCCATTTTCTATTTGTTAAAATAATTTAGTTAAATAGGTACAGCAAATTTTAAAAGTAAAATAATTGCGAAGCCATATTGGTCATGCTGCTGGTGTCTTATAATTGAGAGTTCTTCTGTAAACAACGTGGTCAGTATAACAAAAGTAAAACATACGTGTGTAACAGGATAAGTAAATAAAAATATTCTTCGTCTCTCGCTTATAACGTTGGGTCTCCACGTAGCAATTTTTATTGCTAAGTACAAGCAATAACGTCGGCAGAACAATGATAGAACAATGGAGCAATAATTCCTGATTATATTGCTGGAGAACACTTGAAATTGCTTTGCCATAAATTTGCAATTTTCACCTCGAGTAGTTGTATAAAGTTTTGTGGCTGTATTTATAACAAATGTTTTATGTTGTGTTTTGAAGTTGTTGTTTAATTTTCTTTTCTAAATTAATAAATTAAATTAATAAAATAATTAATTGTAATTGTCGGAGCTGTGTTTTGTATTACTTTTTTGTTTATCTGCGTATGAAAAAAAAAACTAAAACTTGTATTGTTCTATTGAAAAAATTAAAATATACAAAAAACCAATTCGTCACTTGGTTTTGCTGATATTGACGTTTATTTAAAAAAATAATATATAAAAACTTTTTCTGTAGTCTGTTGAAGTATTTTTTCACTTGGCGGCTTTTTCTTGATTGCTTTTTTAATAAATAAACACACTAACCGTACAGAGAAATGAAATGTCAGATAAATTACAACTGATTTGACAGCAGATTGCTAAGCAATCAGATGAGCAATCATTGCGCAATGGATTGCTACTCATGGCAATTTGCGGTCTATACGTCGCAAATTTAATGGAGCAATCAAATTTGACGTTTGCAGCCATAAATATTGCTACGTGGAGACCCGGGGTAAGAAAAACAAGCGGACAGTTGTCTGTCTGGTATTTTTTAGAAATTCGGCTCTTTTGTGGAGTAAACTAAAATTTAATAAAATAACTGAATATTTAATTGTTTTTACTGAATATGGTGTTGAATTTTTGACAGTAAAATTTTAAGAAACAACTGAATATTTAATTGTTTTTACTGAATATGGTGTTGAATTTTTGACAGTAAAATTTTACAAAATAATTGAATATTTTTTTGATTTTACGGAATATGGTGTTGAATTTTTGACAGTAAAAATTAAATGAACTTTTTATTAAAAATAAATGAAAAATAAGTAGACCGGTATTTAATTGAATTTTCATTTATTTTATATTACAATTTCAGTTAATTTTACGTACAGAATATTGTGAGTGTAGAATTCAACATGCATTTAAATCTTTGTCTTCAATCAAAATCAAATTACCATGTGCACCATAAATTTTGTATGCAATTTCCTTTAGATGTTAAATAATGTTTTTTTTTTTTTTTTGCATTTAATTGTGTTAAATGTTGATCACTTCATATATAATTTTTTCGTATTTTCAATTCGAGCTGCATTTGATTTAATTTATTTTTAATTTACATAAAATTTGAATTTTCTATTTTTGTTCTAACTAATGTTGAAATTTTGTTTTTATCTTTACTTTGTTTTTTTTATACCCTTCACCGAAGGTAGAAAGGGTATATATAACTTTGTCATTCCGTTTGTAATTTCTACAATATTGATCCTACACCCTATAAAGTATATATATTCTGGGTTCTTATGAAAAGCGAAGTTCAAAACCGGCTGTCCGTCTGTCCGTCTGTCCGTCTGTCTGTTGAAATGGGTTTTCCGAAGCCCCCAGAAATGATGGGGACTTGGTTGGAGTATCTTTATGTCAGGTATTCTTATTATAATTTTGCTATTGAAATTCGGCCAGATCGGTCCACAAATGGCTGAGATATGAGCAAAAAACCACGACTACCTCTAATTTTTCCCAAAAATCCCTTGTGTTTGTTGTATTTTTATTACTTTTTGCTGTATATCTGGGGAACGACAAAAGCCAAAGTCACCAAATTAGGTACACACATTAAGGTTGCCAATACACACCATCCTACAAAATGTGGGCGGGATTGGAGAAGTGGGCGTGGTACCTCCCGTACAAAAAATATTAAAAATTGTATAAAAACCTAAATTTTAAGGCTGCCATATGTCCTATGGATATGACTTATATACCAAAAACTCGGGAAAATCGGTTCAGATACAAAAAAGTTATGACCAAAATTATTTTTTTTAAATACCCATTTTCGGTAACCATGTTTCTTCCCGAGTCCAAGTTTTATAACACAAATAAATGGTAAATTTCTTGCTTAACACGTCGGTATATAAATCTGTCATATCGGTTAAATAATGGCTGAGTTATAATCAAAATACTGAAATCCCAAAAGTTACTCTTTTTATAATTAAGTTTGTTTTTTTTATAATTAAGTTTGTTTTTTTATAGTTAAGTTTGCTTAAATATATGTACATATATGTAGGTATATATACATATATGCCTATAAGCCAATTTAATGGAAATTTTATTTTTAAGCATGTTGGTATATAAATCTGCCAAATCGGTTAAAAATGGTTAAGTTATGTGCAAAATACTCCAAAAAAGGACTAAAAACATTAACATTTTTATAAAAACTAAAATTTTAGAGCTGTATTATGACCTATTCATACGTTTTAGATATCAAAATATCGGAAATCTTTAGAAAAACTCGGAATATCGGTAAAAAAAAGTAATGTCAAAAATATAGTTTTTTTTTAATACCTATTTTCGTGAACCATAGAACTTCCCGACTACAAGTTTTATCACCAAAGTAAATGGTAATTTTATACTTTAAGATGTCGGTATGACCAAATACTGAAATTCGATCAAAACTTAACGTGCTATATATTAATTAAACTTTTAATATATTTAATAGCATGCAATCATGTGCAAATAATTAAATAAAACTAAACGATATATATTTTATAACATGTATATATACATATATTTAAATATATATATAAACTTCTGTTCTTTCCAAACCATGGTGAAGGGTATATAAGATTCGGCATAGCCGAATATAGCACTCTTACTTGTTTTTTTTTTTTTTTTGTCGAAATCTAAGCAAGTTTATTGTGCTTTACAAGTGTAAAAAACTATACACAGAAAACACTCTGATTTTGTGATCCGTAAATGTGAAAAAAGAAAAGAAAATGTGATCATCTGTATTTACAGTGGAAACTAAACGTGAAAGACTTTCATTGAAAGTGTTGTATAAAAAATTCCTTTTAGGGCCATTATTACAACTTGGAGTTAGCTAAAGTTAAGATTAAATTGACAGATAATAATGTGTTATCTGTCAAAAAGCGTGTGTTAACTGTCGGATAACAGCTAACGCCAAGTTATAATAATGGCCTTTAGAGGTTTTTTGATATTTCATTAAATAAATGTTAGCATTTCTTATTTGTAGGATGTTTTGATTTTTTTAAGGGAGAATTTACGGTCTTATTTTCTAACAAAAAACAATTTGTCAAACAGTTGTATTACAATTTTTTAAGTATTTGTGGTCGTTTTAAATCTGACACTTTATCATAAATAGAACCATTATCATTTCAGAAACTATCTTTTGTGTTCATACCAGTGTTACCAATGTAGCCATTTGCAAACTTGTAGAGCACTTCGTCAAGTGAACGCTTCGCCTAGTCCTCCATCTCAGCAGCTAATACGCAACACTATGGGTCGAGCCAATAACTCTTTTGAATAATAATCCTCCAAATCGGTAAGCACTTGAATTTATCGATCTGGGGTCAAATTATGGCAGTTGTGATCGAATACTTTTTCGATTCCAAAGCAATTTTATTTCTATATCTTTCTGTCCACTGACGGATCGAAATCATGTTTTTGGTATTGTAAAACATTTTTTTTAAGCTTTCACAACACTGAAAAAATAAGTACGATTTGTTCAGTATTGACTGAAATAAAACTGCTTTCGAATCGAAAAAGTATTCGATCACGACTGCCATAATTTGCCCCCTGATGCCGTTCTCTGCTACTTGGACTCCACCCGTCCACTACTTGGAAAATTCTGGGGAAAGATATTGGCCAACATCTGTTTTAGAACCAACTGGTGCAAAAATTAAAACCAGCGTTAAGGCTCATTGCTGGCTTAACCTTCGCCTTACCAATACCCACCTGAGCTACCATTTCGGTTTTATTTCTTTATTATTTTTACTTACTGAACAAATTGTTTTCTTTAAAATAAATGAAAAAAAAAAATTCTATGACGAAAACTTCTTTAAAAAAACCGAAAAAATTTGTATGACGATAACTAGTTCTCATCGTTTATAAATATGCAGTAACACCCGGGTGGGTATTTTTAAAAGGTGAACATTTTAATATTTGGTTAGTCAAAGGCTATGTTAACAACAAGAATTGTCTTTTTTGGCGATAGCACAATCCTCCTGAGACCCCAAGACCCTTCTACACGGTGAAATCTTTACTAGCTGGTGCGGTTTATATACAAAAGGCATTATCGTTCCATTTGTCTTTAAATTCGAAACCGGTGCCAACATTACCGTTAATGGCAAACGCTACAGGCAAATGATTCCTGGGGTCAAATCGCGACGTTCGATATCGATCGAAATTCCCATGTAAATTGTATTGCAATTTCGATCGATATCGAATGCCGTAATTTGGTACCTGATTTTCGTGTTCTTTATGTAATTGAAAATCATTTGAACGAAAATTGGGTCCACGAGATGGCGCTGAATGGCATACAGCGCGTGAAACCATCACTTTGTAAAGCCAAACGTTTGGTAACCAAATTATCTCACCTGTGAAAGGGCCATCTCCTTCACGTGAATGGGTCCCGAAGAGGTGCACTCTCGTAAATTTGTTTTTAAGTACTGTGGTGAAGGGTAGCATATAGTCGGGCTTGACCGACTGTACTTTCTTAGTGCAAATTCACACGTTGCAAGTCTTATTGATCAGCTTGCTACCTTATAGGCTAGAGAGAGTGAGAGAGAAACGTTTATTTTCCTCTCTTCACTCTCGTTATAAAGTAGCAAGCTGATCAATAAGACTTGCAACGTGTGAATTGGGACTTACTTGTTTTAAATATCGATTTAATATTTTAACAAAAATTATTTTCTAGCTATATTTAACCATTTAAAAGGTACTGCATTAAAAAAAAAGTTTAAAGTCTCACCAGTCTTATATACATTTAGCATTAAGGTTAGAGTGGGAGTTGGAGTCGGACTTAAAAAATTTCAGAGGTTGGAGTCGTGACCCTGGTAAAAAAAATTACTATAGCTGTATGAAACCACATGAGTTATAAATTTGTATTTGTGGAGTATTTATTTACATAAAAAATTTATTAGAACTCATAAATGAAATAAAATGAGGGTCTTCAATTTATAGCTGTATATTTTTTCCTATCAACTTTTCCACTTTAAAAATCCATAGCTTTTGATTGGTCTTGAATTTTGGTACACGTTTTTTGGCCGGATCTTTGGCCTTTAATTTTTGCTTTAAAAAAAATTATGGAGGCTTTAAAATACATTTTCGTTTTAAGTTTAATTATAATAATAATTTACAACAGTGAAGTGTTTAAGCTTGGTAAAAATGGGTTGTTATATAATGTATTATTTTATCAGTTTATTTTAGAAGAAATACTTCTTAAAACCTTTTTAATTTAAATGTTGTCAGAAAATAACCAATTTTGGCCCACTTGGGCAAAAAAGAAAAAAAAATTACAAAAAAAACGCATAACTGACACAAATTCAACACTAGAGGGAAAACATGTAGGGCCGACAAGCGCAGAATGGTTTTAAAGGACAGGAGTTATGCTTTATTCAACATGACATCTTCGGAGAATTTAAATTTAAAAAAAATTTAAATTTTTAAGACACACAAAACGTTTTTGTTACCACTATTTTTTTAATTGTTTCTTTGTAATATTATATTTTGATTTTTGTTAGTTACACTGCACTATGGGTAATTTATCCAATTTTTTTGGCCAAAATTGATAACAGGCGGACAGAATTTTAACAAATCTGGATATGAATTTGTTGATTAACTTTTTAACTTATTAACTCTTAAACTAAGAATAAACTTGGAATTTCTAAATATCGCATTCTTATGAAAAGATCCGCGTTAGAACAAAATTTTTTAAATTTCTTTTTGTCTACTTTTGGTATATCTTATTAATTTTCTAATTTAATATCATCCAAATCATTTGTGTAAATTGTGTATGTTAACATATTGACATCATTTGCGCACTCATCGTTTTCACTGGCGCTAAGATCCTTAGTGTTTTCAGAGCTTAAGCGAAATAGAGGTTGCCTGCAAAAAAATGGGATATCTCAAAAAACGCAAAAAAACGCAGCATGAAATTGATTATACAATCTCAAAATCAAATACTTATCAAGACCTTATTACTATTAGCTTTAAAACATTTTAAACTTTTTTTAAAAGCTTCTCCAAAGTTGTATAAAACTTTTATTTTTTTTTTTAATTGAGATAAGATCAAAAGATTGATTTTGTTTTCACCAATAAACTATTTTATTTTAAACAACGATTATGTATTTATTAAGCACTTACTATTAATATTGTTTTCCATATTTTATTGTATTTTTCATTTGTTTTTTTATTAAAAACTAGTGTCAGGTATTGTAATAAAAAATAACACGAAGCCCGCCCCACTTAAACTGTTGATTGTATACATTGACTTTAAGAGTCGGGCGATGAACGGGTTTTTGTTATTTATAAAATAAAAATTCACTTCTATTTGCTTTGAAGTATTCTTTATCACCTTAGAACAAAAAAAACTACATTTTCTAAAGAGCAGATTTTGAATTTTGGCCAAAAATATAGGCCAAATTACCTACTGTGCACTGTGCAAGAAATTGACACGTTTTTGTCGATTTAACATAATTCGGAATGATGAATCCAGTCGTTTTTTTTAATTGGCTCTGGTTTTCGAGATATACCGTTATTTCGAAAATAAAGGAGGTTGCACAACATATATTTGCGTAACTCAAAAACGGTTTAGTGTATTGAAATTACTAAAAAAAACCGAAATTCAAACAAAAAATTTTTTTTTTTCAAAAGATTGATCAAATAGTTATCGAAGCTACTTTGGACAAATTTGGCAACAATAATAGGTAATAAGTTACATGGATGAGAGAGAAAAATATTTTTTTTTCAAATTGGGTCACTTGACATGAAATCCCCCATATGTATACATTTTTACTAAAGCTTAATACACAAGCTTTTTTAAAGTTATTAAGTCACTAACAAATTAATTATAAAATAAGATTTTTTTTGCTCTTTCAGCCAATTGACACTGGAGTCCTACAAGGAAGCATATTAGGCCCTCTATTGTTCTTTATATATACTTCGGCCATGCCAACAAACAACTACGCCTAAACTTAAGCTTTTGCTGTGGCACAGTTTTTTTTAAGCGAACAAGGTAACCGCTATCAAGCACTTCAATACATTAAGGACCATACATTTCAATTGGAAACATGGTTAGAAAATAATAATATACAGCCATGTCACAGAGTACAATTCCGTTCGGAAACGGAATTCATTCCGTATTTTGGTGCTTCAGAAAATGACGATAATATTTTTCGGAATGAAACCATTTTAGTTTTAATGAACCGAATGGGAGTTTTCTGTATCTGAAAAACCAAAATACTATCAAAATACACTTTCTATCAATAAACAAATAGGTTTTCTTCGATTCCGAACGGATTTGAATGTGACATGGCTGATAATAGCAATAATGTTTCTATTACATTCACTTTCAGTAGGCAATCATGCCCTTCCATAAACATCAATAGTCAATTAATACGTCATCATTCGAAATAAAAAGTAAAAATACTTCTTGTGCAATGTTTAACATGTAAATGCCATAAGAGGCAAAACTAACTCAAATGAAACTAAAAGCAGTTCAAATTAATGGATTAATAAGAAGAATTTATGTCTCTTGTCTCGCTTCTTCTACTTTACAACTTTATCTGAAAGCCAGTCTGGTGCTACGGTTTTCAGTGGGGCACTGCCTCGGCCCATAATATTGAAAAAATTCAAAGGCACCAAAATAAATTTTTTCGATTAATCACAGCCGCCACTTTTACGTTAAAAAGTCACATATTTATAAATATTTCAATGTGCCATTAGCCAAAACTATGATCACGAAATAAAACAAATATTTTCAGGAGAGCCGAAACCCCATTCTTGATCAAAGATCAAACTAGGCTAGGTTAGCGCTGGGTATTAAACCTTTTGAACTTGGTTATTCCTACACTCATAAAATTATTATAGTAACTGATTGTGGGTTATTTAATTCGCTTTCCGTACTGTTAAAAAAAAGTTAGGTATAAAAAGACCTTAGGCTCAAAAATTTATTAATATTTGAAATAATAAAGGTCGAATAAAATACAAAATTTATAAAGTTATGTATTTTACGAATAATTTTATTTTTATACCCTTCAACACAGGTGGTCATTCCGTTTGTAATTTCTATAATATTGATGTGAGACCCTATAAAGTATATATATTCTGGGTCCTTATGAGGAGCGAAGTTGATTTAACGATGTCCGTCTGTCCGTTGAAATGGATTTTCCGAAGACCCCATATATGATGGGGGTCAGGTTATCATACATTTATGTCACTTATGGTCCGCAAATGGCTGAGATATGAGTAAAAAACCACGGCTGCTTAAAATGTTTTCCTTTAAAGGTCCAATTAGACGTGACATTACTATACCAACACTGTATTACCAAAACGACATAAACATACCATACAAACCAATTCAATTTTGGTTTTTACGGTCATACAGTGGCTATGGTAATACAGTGTTGGTAATGTGTTTTTTTTTTTTGTTGCTTTTGTATACCCCACTACAAGTGGTGGATTTTATTTGAAATGTGTTTTATTTTACGCATACACATACCCAATAATGCATGTATATAATATGCCGCTCAAATAAAGAAACAAACTCATAGACTCAATATGTTTTAATTTAACGCTTCTTCAGTAAAAGCATTCGTAGCCGAGTTGTTAAGTTCTCTCCTGAGACTGATTATATTGCCAGTTCGAATCCCAAAAAGAATTTTTTTTTTCATTTTTTTTATATAATTTTTTTATGTTCTAAAAAACGATTTTAAGAATTTCAAATATCAACTTTGGCAAAAGAGGAAACGGGCTTAGGTAAATTTTTTGTTTTTTTATATTCTTCGGCATGACAAATAGAAAAGTTGGCGTGGCTTAAGGCGACCGTACACGACATGTTTTTGTCATCTGACATGTCAAATTTCCCACTGCAAAATACATACATGTCGTGTGTTACCTTTTAAACTTTGCTTTTGTAAAAGTCAGATGCAAAGTCATCTGACAAAATTTCAATTAGAGCGTGCTCTATTTTCTTCTGACAAACCATCTGACATCAGAAATCTATGCCGAGAGGAAAGCGGCAGCGGCGTCGACTATTGACGGAATCATTAGCCGGCTGAAGTTAATATTTTACAATACCGAGATATGTATGATCAATCCCACTATTAAATAGAATTTATGTAAATATATATATATATATATAAACCGTTTCATTATAATATCCTAAATTGGTATCTTTGAATTAAAAGAAAAATATGTTAAGATGGCTGAATTATTTTACGGCGTAAATAAAAATTTTCTTGGCGGCATTTTTATTTTGGTTTTGCAACAACTATGGGAAAAACAGACAATGTCAGAAGCAAATTACATGCACGTTTGTGACCGAATATTATAAACCTTCTGTAAAACAGCCATTTTGACAGACATGCACAATTACATGTGACTTGAAAAGTTGACAAGTCAGATGTAAAAAACATGTCGTCTACAAGCACCTTTAGTTAATATTTATTTATACCTTTCTAAAGAACGTTATTTATGTATATAACTTTTTGTTTTTATATCATCATGGCGAAGGGTATATAAGATTCGGCATAGCCGAATATAGCACTATTACTTGTTTTACATTTATGTTTGTTATTCAAAAAAGAAACTTCCAAAAAATAATGTTTTCCGTATTTATTTTGTTATGTAGTTTGATTTTGGTCGGTTAAAATATATTTTTTAAAAGTTAAAACTATTTAAGTTTAACGAAAATGCTGTTCAATAAATAAAAAATATAAAAATTAATGTAAAAATCATTTGTTTTTTTTTTTTGTTTAGGTATGCGATTTCCATGCAAATGCATGTCTTTTGTTGATTGACTAAGAACGATGTCGACCAATTACACAGCCCGACAAAATTAAAAAATATTTTTGCTTCTTTGAATTTAACTTAACTGATTCTAGTTAATTTGGGTGCGCTGAATTCAAAACTGTAATCAGTACTTTCTAAATACTTAAACAAATTTGGGAGTTTTTTTTTTTGGCAATAACTATAACAGTAAATAAAAAATTTTGATAAAAAAAATGAATTTTAGAAAAAAAATTTTGGTAATTAGTGTAATTGGAGGTCATAAGTGGAGGGTATATAAAGTTATATCATGAAAACTAGAGCTGATAGAGACAAACTGATTACAGTAGTTGCGTTCGAGAACACAAAAGTTTTTACTATATTTTACGATGAAGCAGAAATTTCTGCAGTAAAATTTAGTAAATCAAAAAAACATATGTTTCAAAAGGTAAACAAACAAAAGTAACAAATAAAAAGCATGCAAATTGTGAAAAAATTGTTAAACAAAAGAAAAGTTGAAATAAAAATTTAACCAAAACAAAAAGTGTATTAATAATAATTAATTAAACTTGTTTGTGAAGCATTTATTTGGCTAAATACAAACTTTTAAAATTTTTTTTGTTTTGTTAATTTTTTAGAGTTGTAAAAGTGTGAAGTGTTTGGGTACTTAAGTAATCAATAGCAAAAAAATTATTCATGTTCTTTTAAATAATTTAACCCGCTACAAATTAGTAAAATCAAATAAAATAAAAAACAAACAAATATGAAAGATTACATAAAATAGTTTGTTTGTATTTTCCAAAAATGCTCGTGTTATAAAAAGTATTTAATCGAGTACCGATAAGAAAACGAGTTAAGTAGTCAAAAGTGTCAATATTTTTCAATACTTCAATTATTTTCCATCAGCTGTTGCCTTTAATTTACGAATTTTTACAAATTTTGCGTTCGCGTAAAACAGCTTTTTGTGAGAGAAAATTTTTTATCTTACTCATTTACTGCATTTTACTGTAAAAGTACTCAAACGCACCTAGTTTTGAATTCAGCGCACCCAAATTAACTAGAATCAGTTGATAAATTCAAAGAAGCAAATTGAGTGTTGGCCTGTGTTATCTTTCCGAATCATTAAATTTGCGGTTAAAAGGCATCGATTTGTTTTTGCATATTGTTGCATATTTACTTTTTTAAATGCCTATTTTTGCATACATATTTTGAAATTTTTGAGTGTTTTTTATTTTTATAATATTATACAAAAAGTTCTTAAAATAATTTTCAAATACACAAAAAAACCTTCTAAAAAGAACTTTTAAAATCAATAAATAAATTATTTTGGAGATTTGCTTTAAATACAGGACTTTCAAGATTTTGACAAAAAATGCTTCTATTTCAAACCGATGAAGCACCTTGCATGGTAAAGGCTTCTAATGAGTTTCAAATGTTGTATTCAAAACTGTTACAAGCTACTTGCTTGCCACGTGGGTTATACCGCGTTGCAGACGAAATTAGAAGCCAATTTGATATTATTGCAATTTTTAATGAAATGTATCCCTTGATTCCTCTTACACCACAGCCAGTAGTAACATGACTATGGCCTGGCTAGATGCTTCACAATCTTATTCAAAAAACTTTGAGAAATTAAAGAACGTGAGAGAAGCTTGTTGATACCGATGATTATGCAGTTAAAAAAAGTAAAAGAAATATTAAATTCAAATAACATCAGAAGACAATTAGCATTTGTATTTTCCAAATACGGATATATTGGCGAAACAATAACTAATTAAGAGGGATTTAGATCACTTAATACTCAAGTCAAATTAATTGATATAGCAGAAAGTAAAATTAACAATATGGAAAGAAGAATAGCCTGAGAAATTTAAAAAAAAAAAATTCAAAACGTTTTGCAAAAAGAATTAAGGATTTCAAAAAACAAATACCTTTGATCTGATCTGGAATCAAAGTGGCATCTGGAAATAAATTTTTTCATTCAATAAAACAGTTCTTATTTTTTTAAACAAACAAAAATTTAAATATGTTATTTAAGTTTTTTATAGATATTTGAATAACAATAGACTGATTTTTTGCTTTTAATCAAATTAAAGCCTTGTTCACAATAGGCAGCAACATTTTCACTGGTGTTCGTAATAGAGCAACAATTTTTTTCGCGACCACCCACATTTTAAATAAAGAAACCGTTTGCAAATTTTGCCCAAAACAATATTATGTATTTATTATTATTTGTTGGAACATTTTCATTCAAAACTAAATAAAATTATTTTAAAGGTCAGAAACAATTTCATAAAAATTGCTGCTAAAGTTCTAGTTGACTCAACTTTAGAAAAAAAACTTTAGTTACAATTTTGTTTATAAAATGAAAGGAAAATGTATGAAATACTTTGGGAAGAAATAAGATTGTGAACAAAGCTTAAAAAACGATTTGTAATGGAAATTTTTTAAGTTTGTAGTGCATATTTTATTAGTGAATATTTTTGATTTTTAAGTGCATATTTTAAGCGCATACATTCGATGTTTTTAGTGCATGATAATCTCATCCCTAGTTATTACGTTAAAAAACCTGAATTGGATCATCTGCGTTTAAAATAAAAAAACATACGTGGTTGCCTATTAAAACCACAGAAATATTGAAATGGCTTGAAATGCACCCAAATCCACTATCTCGAAATATTTTTAATTATTCGATTAAGGAGACTCATATTATTAGAAGAGCGCTAGGCACCTACAAATGTGACCAAAAACCGTAAAGGGAAACATTTTCGTACGGCACGACATAAAACAAATTTTAATTAATTATTGTCAAATATATGAAGATTCAATAAAAAAAAATTTTGAGAAGATAAAATTCTTTAAAATTCAAATGTCGAATAGCTCAGTAGTATTACATCTTGATTGACGATTAACATGGTTATGGAATCATGGCCAAATTAACGCAAATTAAACTAAAAGCAACTCCATCAAATTGGCTTACTGCAAAAAATCTGTATTTTGCCAGGATTTTAAACTTATACTTTTGAACTTCATCTGAAAGCTAATCTCGTGCTGCGATATTCAGTTATGTGGCAGTACCTCGGCCTTGAATATTGAAAAAGAATCCAAAGGCGACAAAAAAGCCTTATTCAAATAATTTGAGTCGCACAAAGTTAAGTTAAAAACTCACAAGGATCACAAAATCATGCAAAATGTTAGAAAATGAACTACACTGGCAATAAAAATTAAAGATAACGCAGATTAGCAGTAATGAAATATCAAAATGTGTAAAAATATTTAAAGTTTTTAAATTTAAATAATATTAATAGTAATAGATAATCGAAAACAAAAAGATGCGAAAGACAAACGTGCAAACGCGTTAAAGTGTACCAATCGCTAGATTTGATACCATTTTCTTTCGCATCGCAAATAGAGGGTAGGACCCCTAGAGTTTTACGTTTTCAAATCGTGCGATCGTCAGAATATGAACGATAAAGATTCAACAAATAAATATCGAAGTAGATACATAAATTGTTCTTTAAAAAATTTTTGAAAATAAAAATAGTATTTTCTTGTTATTTTTTTAACAAAATTTTCGCTAAAAAAAACCCCCAATAAAAAGTTTAATTTTTTTTTTTAATTTTAATTTTGATTTTATGTATTTTTCGTTTTCTTTAATTTTTTAAATAAATTATTTCTTATAAAACTAAAAAACATTTCATTTATATAAAAAAGATTTGTATATAAAAAATATCTCTAAAACTACATTTACATACATATACATACATATAGAAAAAGTTTTTTTTTATATAAAAAATATATTCTTACCTTAAAACTAAAATTGTCTTTCCTTATTGTTCTTAAAATATAAATTTGAGCTTAAACTTTACTTTACAAAATTAAATTGGTTTGTTTGTTCTCAGTTTTTACAAAAATGTACAATTTGTGATTTTTACAATAAAATTAAAAAAAAGAAATTAATTATAATACATTTGTACAGGCACTCTACAAAAAAAAAGGAATTTAAATGCAAGGAAAATAGTTATTTTTTGTGGTTTAAGAGGCTGACTAGAGTTTTGGTTTTGTTTGAGAATAAAAATGGAATTAAAGGCTCAGCCTTTTTGATTTAGTTTTAATTTTTGAAAAAATCTAACACCAGGTTGAAATCTTTTTTTTTTTTTTTTTTTTGATTGTTGGAAAAGTTGAAAAATAGTTAAGAATTTAATTAGTTTTAGTAGTTTTTAGGAACTAATTTTTGGTGGTTTTTTTTACATTTGTTTTATTATGGCAAACTTGAGTCGTTTTGTCAAAAAAAGTTTCCTAATGCTCATTGTAGACGGGATAGGAGTTTAGTTCAGCTGAGGAGTTACTAGAGTTGTTTGTAGAGTTTAGAGAACCTTGGCAACCGCCTTCTGAGTGTTTGGTCAACAAAGACATGCGAGAGAAAGTTTTGGAACAATTAGTACAGGAATATTTCTTGATATCGGAGTGTGTTTGCAAATGGGCTCTTAAGTTGGAACGATCAGCGAAGGCACGATGGCAATGCTGACAGCTGAAGGGTTTTTCTCCGGTGTGAGTGCGTATGTGGCCCTGCAATAACCACGGCCGCGAGAAGGCTTTGCCGCAAATGTTACACTTGCATGGCAAAGTGTGAGTACGTATGTGCATTTTCAAAGCACCCAGGGAAACGTAGGTCTTATCACAATCTTTGCAGCTGAAAGATTTTTTCACTTGGTTACCCTCTGCAGCTGGGCAATGAAACTGTTGGTGTTTGGTTAGTCCCGAGAAGGTAGAGTAAGATTTTTGACAATCTGGACATTGATAGCGGGGTGGACCATTTTTTTCTTTCTTAGCTGGCGTGCTCGCCAATGAAACTGGTGCGTTTTGCTGTTGAACAACAGGAGACATATCGATTTTTTCAGTTTTAATAAGAACAGATTTTTGAGGTGTCTTCATGGAGCTGCAATTCGGGGTCTTAACAGAAAGATCTTCCGGCACAGGAGAGGCAAGAGATTCAGGTGTCAACGATCTCATCGAGTAGTAAGAAGATTCTGAG
Source organism: Pollenia angustigena (assembly GCA_930367215.1). Taxonomy (NCBI): domain Eukaryota; kingdom Metazoa; phylum Arthropoda; class Insecta; order Diptera; family Polleniidae; genus Pollenia; species Pollenia angustigena. The sequence continues at coordinate 175,746,705 of OV884057.1, read as the reverse complement.
TAGGCTGGTGAAATGGGAGCATGGTGATGTTGCGGCGGATAACCCAAGGCATAAGAAACAGCAGATTGATGATGTGTTGAATAGGCAGGTAAAGGATAAGGCATAAATCTGTGCTGATGTTGGGGAGATTGAGAAGGCATTTGCCGTACACCAATGGGTCTATGAATTACATCTGTACGCATAGGTGGTGAAACAGAATTGGCACGTCCGCCTAAGTAATGATGGGGAGGAGGTGACAATGAACCAATGGAATCTGAGGGTGAGCTAGGCGATAGGAGTTCTCCTCTCAAGGGAGAAATTTGTTGAGCCAAATGTGGATTGTTAATGGTGCGATAAAATTCAGCAGTATAGGGAGACATATGAAAATTCCAGGGTTGTATGCCATATTTCGGATATGTCGGTGTAGGCACTACTACAGCCGCCGAAGCAGCAGCAACAGCAGCGGCTGCCGCTAAAGCAGCTGCCTGTGTGGTATTTGTATCTTCACTTTGATTATCCTCAATATCCACACAATCGATCATTTCATCCTCATCATCACACATGCTGTCATCATCGGTGTGATCAACATCAACTCCCTCATCTTCGCAGCAATCACTGACATTGATCATTTCATCCTCTGCTAAAGATGACACACATTTTACCGACGTTTCACAGGTATCCTTTTTCAAGCTTAGATTTTCGGGTTCATCGTTATCCATTTTTAGAGGCACTGCACTAATGATTGGTTTTTTTGCATCCACAATAATAGAAGAATCATCCTCTTCGAACTGATAATGGACCGGACGTTTTTTCAAAGGACACTTGGAATAATTTTTTTCCACTAGCATATCTTCAATATTATGCATTTTGATTTTATTTTTACTTTTTTTATTCTTATATGAACACAAATGTTTTTTTTTATTTAAAAAAATGTTTTAAAATAAATATTTTGGTTTTAAACCGTTATTTTACACGTTTCAACATGTTTTGTTTACAAAGATCATATACTTTTTTTGTTATAGGTACTCAAACTTAAATGTTCTTTAGATCTTTAAATAAAACGCGCTTAAAAATATTTTTGCTACAATATTTTTTCTTAAAAAGCGATGTTAACGCAAGCAAAAGCAACGAAGAACTGTGCTGGAGCATAAACTATCACGAGTTTATATAGGCTGAGAAAAATTTCTATAGCTCTTTATTCCTACACTCCACTAAAATCTAAACTCGTTGTAATAAAAATTATGCTCTTCTCTCGAAACGAGTATCACCTGCTAAAATTTACTCGCACTCTCAATTTAATAATACTCTCTTGCCTTAAAATACATATTATAAACATACATAAACATACACCACCACGAAATTACAGTTCATTACATACTGGCAGCATTAAAATTCAACCACCAATCATCTGGCCTAGTGAATTAAGTGAACCGCTATCTTGGGCTGGTGTGTTTGTATGCGAGTGTTGACAAACATTAAACACAAAACCTGTTTAAGCATGTTCAAGCACATGTTGGCTACGCGTGCCGTTATAATGGTTTTAAATAAAACCATACACAAACCACCAATAGCAAATGTTACCAATACTTGGACAAAAGAAATCTGGTCTTGTTATATAGTATGTACCTGAATTTTGTATAGTAAAAAGATAGAGTTATTTACAAAAATCTCTCACACACTCTTTTACACTCTCATCAAATATTATACTCTATTTTCTGCCAAAGAAATTCTCAATTTGGAAAGATTTTTTCTCATTTATATAAAATTACCAACATCTCAGGCTCCAGGCAGCTGTTGCTTATAAAATTGTATACTTTTTGCATATGAAAATTCTCACCTTTGACTATATCTTCTCTTCCTAATTCCTTGTTATGCTCTGCTGCATTTTGTCTGTGCCAGAGCACACTTTTCTTGTCATTTCATGTTTATAACACCGTGTTGTATCCGTAATACTCTTATTTTGTTTCTTTTAATTTTTTTTTTTTTTTTTTTGTAGGATCTTTTTACATTTCTCGTTTTTATCGTTTAAGTAGGGAGACATTTGCTCAAACGCAACTAGTCTAAATATAGACTTCCATGTGTTAGGAAGGACAGGTGGTCCGTCGTCTTATAGCACTTATAAAGTTTTATTTTCAAAGATTTTTATACGTAATTTGAGTATGTTGTTTTGTATGTATTGGTGTTTGGTAAAGACCCACTTGAAGTATTTTTCAGGACCTTAAGTGCATGACGTTTTATTTTAAAGGAGTGTTTTACAAAGGATTTTTTTTAAGTTCAATGAACTAAAAGTTATTGAAACTTGTAAATGAGTGTTCAGGATAAGCAATAACACTTTAACAATTTTATCATTTTGGTTTTCAAAAAAGAATTTTAAAATAAAAATATTAAGAGTTAAAAAAAATTTTAAAATTTTAAAAATAAATTTTATAAATCAAAATAGAATTATATGATTAAAATTAAAAAATCAAAACTAACATTTACATAAAGTTCTTTAATCAGGAAAAGTTTCTATTTGGAAAGAAATGATCACATTTAAGGGTACTCTACACTATCACACAAGTCTTACATATGTATATTGAGAAACATACAACCCTGTCATGATAAGTTTTTATTATTTTTTGAAAATGTTCAGACAATTATTAGATCATGCTAGAATTTTTGTTAAAATACTTAAGACTTGTATGATATTGTAAGACGGGCTTTAATAGAATTGTTGTTAACAACAAATCTGTTAAATACAAATTAATTTTGTATGCAACTTATTAAAAATTAAACTTATTAATGTGCACTTACCAAAACTGAACTAAATTAAATTTAATGTATTGCAATAATAAATAATAAGCTTTGAAAAATATTGTCCTCTATGTGATGGCCATTTTCTGCTTCGCATACATTTTGCTATTTCTAAAATATTTTACATAACTTTTTGTTAAATTTCGCATGTAATGACTATGACCTCACTTTGAATTTCGGGTGTTAGTTGCGGAAGTGTTCTTGGTTTTGTTAACAAACACCTTTTGAATTTTTGATATTTTTAATTAGACTTGAGTTCATCAAATTTTATTTTCATTAAATGATTTTTACTGAAGGAAAGAATTTTACAACATGAAATTTATTAAAATTAATGGATAATTTTTATTCTTGACTGAGCTGGGGATCGAACTCGGGTTGAATTTACATGTTTCAAGAATCGCCAGATTTTTTCATCAGAATTCAAATATCCCCAAAAGAAACTGCCAGAAGCTGTAAAATTCTTTGAACAAGGAGCCCAGCTTAAATTGCTTATGCGCGAAATAATGCGTTCGCCGTATGAGCTGTGGCTTCATCTTGCCAAAACCACAATGTTTGATGCTTTTCCTAAGCAACATATTCCAGCATCGTTTGGTATGCCACAGCGTTGACAGAGATGGAAACACAAATATTATTTTATAAAAAAAATATGGGACAATTATCCCTGCGGATGATATACAAAGTTTTGTTAAATTTTGATATTCATTGGATATCAACATTGGAATTATTGTGCATAAATGAAGAACTTTAAATAAATTAAACAAAATGCGAAAACAATTTAAAATACTTTCATTAAAAATTTTTATACAAATTTCCACACAGTCTGCAAAATTAGATGAAATTTTAATAAATAAATAAGAAGTCAATAAGTTTTACGTAAAGTTTTGTCGATATCGAGATCTGTATAGTACCTACATATATCAGACGTGATTTTCTATGTAATAAACAGACATAAATACCGAAATTAAATTAGATATTTAAAATATTTATTTGTATAACCATACCACAATAGTGGAGAGGGTGTTATGCATTTGTGCCGTAACACCTTAAAATGTTGGTCCTAGACCAACCTTAAAGTATACCGATCGACTCACTTTCTGGGCTGATCTTACGATGTCCGTCCTTGGTACATAGGTTTTAAATAGCACAATTATCGATTCCCGCCAGAGATTTTGGTCTATTTCACTACAACGTGTTGTTGTTCTAAGTTACTATTGCTCAGTTAATTAAGTTTGAATTTTATTTTCAACTTTTAATAAAGAAAGAAAAATTAAACAAAACTGGTTCTTCAGTTTTAAAGTAAACAATCAGTTTTTAAGTAAACGGCATTTTTCTCACTGATACTTTGATCTGTCCGATTTTGCGTTTGACACAAAAAGTTGGTTTATTTTTTGTTCTTCATTCGGATTTCACAGTAAAAATTGCAAAAGTTCGTTGTTTTTTTATTGTTTGAGAAGATGAGAATATAAAGTGTAGAAAAAGTGAAAAACAATTAATTGATAACATTTTTTTTTTTAAGTTTAGAGCACATTTTGGTCTTGCAAACACTTGTCCAATTTTGCGTTTGAGTCACGCAGAAGTGGTGTTACCCACAGTTTAATTTGGTAACGGTCCTGGTAAAATATATGTTCTTTACAGTGCAATAGTCTAGTAAGCCAACTTTTTTATCCAAAACAGATGGCCCTATAAACAAAGTTTTTGCACGGGCCATTACAACCAAGTACTATAGTGCAAGAGTAGTGTTAACTCCTCATTATCTCATAATAAGTAGACTGTGGTTATACCACTTGTGCCCTGATAGCCTCATAAATATATAAAGCATTGTATACTTTCCGGGCTAGATTTAGACATTTGTAACGAACCCAACCACAAAAGGCCCTATCTATAAAGAGGACTTGCTACCTATAGTTACCGGCCGTGCTCGTCGAAATGAGGGTGGTTCTTTCCTCTTTCAAGTAAGACTATGGTTCGAACATTCATTTAAAATTTAGGTAGCTGTAAATAATAAAGTAAACTAACCTACAAATAAAAATACATAATAATAAAACAAAAAAAAAAAAAAAAAAATAAATAAAAGAATCATATTCAACATTTTTCATTATTTTTTTTTTTTTTTTTCGAATTTATTCTATGAGCTAAATTTCAGTTATGTATTTTATAAAGCTTTTTTGTAATAGTTCTATTCCTACAATTTTTCAGAAATTACTTTATACACTACCAGACTATTATATTGTATTTTCTTTTTACATTTTACCTTAGCCTTCCGTTGGAAAGCAATGAGGTATATTGAATGTACAGAAAAATTTACAATTATTAGACACCAGCAGAATGTAATGCATTTTCTGGCCCGCTACGGCCGTCGTCAGCATTCTTTGTGTCTCACTGGATAGTGTTACTTTATAAATTGAATGTATTTAACTCAACTATTTTAACAAATAGAAACTGGGAATTATTTCCTTCCGAAGGTAACTTTATATTATATTCAACATTTTTCATTTTTTTTTTTTCGAATTTATTCTATGAGCTAAATTTCAGTTATGTATTTTATAAAGCTTTTTTGTAATAGTTCTATTCCTACAATTTTTCAGAAATGACTTTATACACTACCAGACTATTATATTGTATTTTCTATTTATTTTCTATTTTACCCGGTAGGCTAGCTAGTAGTGAGCTAGTCTAATAACCCCGGGGTTGCGGGTTCGATCCCCGCCAGAGACTCTGGTTTCTTTCCTGCAGACAAGCGTCAAGCTTCGCGGGGATTAGCATAGGGAATTGAAAAAAAAAAAAAAAAAAAAAAAACTATTACAAAAAAGCTTTATAAAATACATAACTGAAATTTAGCTCATAGAATAAATTCGAAAAAAAAAAAATGAAAAATGTTGAATATAATATAAAGTTACCTTCGGAAGGAAATAATTCCCAGTTTCTATTAAATAAAAGAATCTTTAAAGTATCTGCTTAGTTCAAGAGGTTTTGTTGTTATAACCTCCGTCAATTTCATTACCCTCCCAAGCCATGCTATCTCTGTTTTAAATAAATTCCCAGATAGCCCTATTTTGATTCACCTCCAATTGACCTTAACTTTTCATAGAATAGAATAAAAACATTTTTTCATTTTTCGAATTTATTCTATGAGCTAAATTTCAGTTATGTATAAAGCTTTTTTGTAATAGTTCTATTCATAACGGAATCTTGAAATGTTTTATTCATTTCATCATAAACTAATATAACTATTATTTTAATAGTAATAATAATCTTTAAAAAAAAAATTATTTTTTTAGTGTTATTATGAATTAAATTTTAATATACAAAAAAAAACTCCAAATTGATAAATTATTAATAACATTAAAGAGATTAGAAATGTAAATTTCCATTGAAAATTTAAGGTTTGAAATTATGTTTGTATGTATATATAAGATAAATCATATATTTTTTTTTTTTAATTAATAGGAAAAATTGTTTGAGTGAAAATTTATATTAAGTTAAAGTCATAATTCTAATGAACTCAGCCTCCAGGCCTGTTGTCCGCGATGATTTGAGATTAAAAATGCTGTTAAATTTTAGCTCAAATTATGGATTACTTCTTAGAAATTAACTAACAGGAAACAAAAGGAAGTTGATATAACAACAGGAAACAAACGTTAAACAAAATAAATAATTAAATATAAGCAAACCAATGGATACATCATTTCACTGATCTTTTAATATTGCAGGCTTATATATGTCCATAAACGATTATGGCTTAATGGTCATTTCTATGACCAAATTCCAGAAAAATGGCGTTTTGCAATTTGAATGACATATCGGCATTGGCCCGATAGGCCATGACCATAAACGTATATACAATTTATAATTTCTGTCCTTTCAAAATTATTTAAGTGATCGATTCGTTTGGGTGCGTTTGGTTGGGTGAGATTTCCTTTATTATCTTCCCCAAAAATTGTGTTCCTTTTAAGGAATACCGTATTATACGTGTTGACTTTCCTTATGCAAATTTTAGTAAGTCCCAATTTCCACAATGCAAGTCTTATTGATAAACTTATCACATTTTCTTCTTTGAATCAGTTTCGGCGTTTTCACGAATCAAGTCTTATTATTTATCTGTTATTCCATTTGTATGAATCTTTTGACATAAATATGAAAGATAATTGTCAAAATACCCCTGCTGAAAATTACGAATGTGAAAACAAAACGCATATGACGAGTACACTCTCGCCTACAAAGTAGCAAGCTGATCAATAAGTCTTGCATTGTGGAAATTGGGACTAACGGCAGATTTTTGAGTTTCCTCCTTTTTCCCACTACACACTGAAATTGTTTGTATATGACTATTTCCAAAAAAACGTCAACCAAAAAAATGGAAAAAAAAAAATTTTCTTTTCAAGATTTATTTAGAGAATTGCTTATATTTTTTTAATATATGCGTATAAATTATTTGATTCGAAAAAAAAGATAAATAGTAAACGAAGTACTACAACTTTTAGCACATACTTGTGTATATTAGAAAATATGCATTTGGAACAACAATACTCTAATCTAAGGCGTATTTATGATCTGAAAAACATTTTTTATTATGTTTCTTATATAAAGGATTTTAAATAGCAACATAAAAAAATTTTAAATCATGGTGGAAAAATTGTCCCGTTTACAATGTCCCGTTTACAATTTCTTTAACAATTTATTTAAAAAAATGTAATTCATATTTTATTTTGAAATCGAAACCATTTTTAGGGCACATTAGTACGCAACATTTTAAAATTAATCCCAATAAAATATTGTGTCAGGTTTCGCAGAAATCACTGTTTAAACGGTTACCCCTTAAAACCCACTTCCGTTTTTTGTCCAGTTTACAATCACTGGTTTTTTGCAATTATCTCGGAAACCACGACAGTAAGCGAAAAATTTCATTTGCGGAAATTAAAGAGCTAATTGAGAGTTAAAAGAATCATTAATTTAAAAAATTAAAATCAGGTTGTTTTTTACAGTTTTGTCAATATAAACGTGTGCGAATGTCCCGTTTACAATCTTGGAAGTGCCCATATGTAAATATCCATTAAATACAATTTACAACTTCTTACCTTAAAATTGAATAAATGCTTGGATTTTTGCAACAATAAAAACAATTAAACTTGTTGCAATCGAAAAAATTAATTTTGCAAAATAATTTAAAAAAACATTGACGTTAAAATAATCTGATTTCTTTTAGAATTTTTTTTCACACAATTCAAATCAAATATTTTTTTTAGTAATAAAAAAAAAAAATATCTAAAATTTTGAAATTTGTTATTAAAATTTCCAAGCAATTTTGATCAATTAAAAAAAAAAAAAAAAAATACACAGTTATAATTATAAAGTAGAAACAAAAATGCAAGTTATGAAATCCACCCAACAGCCTCACACATAAGTACTTTTACAATAAAATGTAGTAAATGAGGAATAACTGAGTGAACTGAAAACTAACTTTAAAAAATGCTGTTGCCCAAAAAAGTATGCGAACGGAAAATTTATAAAAATTGGTAAAATTGAAAGAACAGCTGATGGATGTAGTGTGGAAAAATGTTTACCCTCGATAAAATACTTTTAAAACCACCAACAATTTAGGAAAATACAACCAAATTATTTGTTGTAATCTTTAATTTTTTTGTTTGTTTTATATTTGGTTTTGCTAATTTGTGTCTGGGTTAATTTATTCAAACGAACATTTCTGTGGCATTTTGACAAAACATCGTAAGTCAAATTATAAAAGTTAAAAAAATGTTGTAAATCTACGAATCTTCTTACAAAAAACATCTATGTATGTTAAAGTTTGTTAAATTTAAAATTAAAATATATGATAGTATAATAAAAGCCATAATAAACCACACAAAATGCTTGGCAAACACACACATTGTTTTTGTTTGGGGTTTGCCAATAAACAACTCAAATATTCTCCGTACAAACATCATATATATTATTTCTAAAGCACTTTTTTTTGTCGGTTGCAAATATCTCCCATACCACCGCATCAAATTAAATGAATGATATCTCATTTTAAAGCTTATTTCTAACACTAATGACGAAAAATAATTAGAAATTGAAAAATTAATATCTTCATTGATAAAAATTACGGTGCGAAATAGTCGCACGAGTCATCTAGTTAATTTTAATTTTTGTTTTGTTTGCAATGAATGCATTTGCCAATAGTGCTGCGGCAATTTTGTTGCTTTTAGCTAAAAACGGAGAAGAACTTATAAAATAAAGGCAAAAAATTTAAAGTAAAAAGTTATTTAAATAACGAGCTGTTTTGTGGCAAGCAATACTACTAAAAAAATTTTATTTAATATTAAAAATTAATGGAATTTAATACATTTTGCATTTGACGCCACAAAAAGTTTCACAAATATCCAACATGTCTGCAAAATATTAAAAATTTTTTAAATTTCTGCAAACATTGCTTCAAATGTTTGTCCAAACAGCAAACAACCCAATTGACAACACAAAATGTTTGTACAAACGTAAAATTTTGACATGTTGGCCAAGGTGTATTATGCCCTTAAGTACCAGGTATGTTCATTAGGGAGAGTTTTCACTATTTACCCATCTAATGTCAAAATAATTTATTTAATTTTTGACGCTAGTTTTAATTTTTTTCCATGTTTTCTTTTTGTTTGGCGTTGCATGGGTTTTGAAGTTGAGAGCAACATTTCTAATGACTGTACCTTGCACTTATTCTACGATGATTATAATGATTTTTTCAACAATCATTGTTTTGTCAAAATGCCACAGATTTTGTTGCTATTGATTTCTATAAAAAGAAGTGCAGTTCTAAGTATACAAATACTTCATACTTTTACAAACTTTAACAGCTTGTTTTTTGTTTTTCTAAATTTTACCGCATAAATTTCTGCAGTTAAAATTCGTAAATACTCAGTCAAGAACTGGCACTTTGAAGTTCAGTAAAAAATAGTTAAAACTTTTGTGTTCCCGGATGCACCTATTAACTTCATATTCTTAGTTTAAAGCTTAAATGATCCAAAATTTCTTATAATTGTAAAGATCAATAAAAAAGATCTTTCTTAGAATTTATAATTTCCATAATTAGTATTGTGGTTATTTTGTTGAACTATTTATAGTTTTTAATCCAAATTTTTAATATTTTTAATTAGGCTTAAGTTCATGAAATTTAATTTTTATTAAATTATTTTTTATGAAGAAAGGAATTTTACAACATGAAAATCAATTAAAATTGTTATTGATAATCTTTCATTCTTGACGTGGCTCGGGCTCGAACCCTGGCCGGTAGGTTACCATGACATGTTTCGATCGCAACCACTCGATCTCCTCAGATGGATTTGCCGTCTTACACTCGCAGCCATCGACGACTGCTGACGTCACTAGTCAAACATCAATCCTTAAACCAAATTGTATTTTAACATTTGGTAGATCGAACTTTGCTTTCCTGAATGATTATCCATTTTAATTGATTTTACATGTTTTTTTCCTTTACTTCTGTTTTTTCGTACTTTCGTCAAGAATTTTTCTTGAAGTCCAAGTAAATTTTTTTGTTTTTTCACTTTGTCTTTCTCTTTTCTGTTGACCTTTTTCAGCACAACTTGAAGGACAAATGTACACATAGAGCTCGTGCCTTAGCTTTAACAATAATTAGTATTGTGGTTATTTTGTTGAACTATTTATAGTTTTTAATCCAAATTTTTAATATTTTTAATTAGGCTTAAGTTCATGAAATTTAATTTTTATTAAATTATTTTTTATGAAGAAAGGAATTTTACAACATGAAAATCAATTAAAATTGTTATTGATAATCTTTCATTCTTGACGTGGCTCGGGCTCGAACCCATTTCCATGTTCAACACTCATGTATAAATCGAAGCTTTTTAATCTATATCAGGGTTTATCGATTACAAACAGAAGAGGATGAAGTTGTTTATTTTAAGGTTTTCAACTCAATATTTTGGACCGTCCCTACGGAAATGTGGTTCTGATCACAGTTCTATGTTTACAACAGTAGACCTGATGAAGTAGGAAATGTTGTTCCAGATAAGTAGCAGTTTTTTATTGTACGTAACAAACATTGCGCACTTTAACTTGAGAGCTGATCAAATCGAAAGTTATACTCGTATGATTTATTTTCTGTCACTTTAATTTTCCCAGAGAGCGATCCGCCCCATATTGAGGAACAATTTCCTTACGCTACAGAAAGCGGTAGCATCTTAAGAGGTCATAGACTAGTTGTTTTTGAGGCACATTCAGTGATCACGTGGTAACTTATGCTTTTATCATAAATTTCTGTTAAATCCCAGGTTATAAGTGACCTCGTCATTTAGCTGGATAATCCATAGCACCAGCAAGGGGTAATTGCATTGCCCAGAAAATTGTGTAATTCAATTTTGATCTTGTGTAGAGCGCGTTAATACACGGGTGCATTAGTAAACGTATTGTGTTCAAATTCCATTTTTAGCTAGAGATTATTGTCACTTTATTTTAAATTTATTGTAGGTAATTATATAACAATATTCTTTTTATGCTAAAAATTTTGAGTTTAAAAAACTAGATACATAATCCAGATTTAACAAATAGTCGGGCTGACCGACTATTTTAACAAAAATATCTATAGTTTGAATTTCTTCTTCGCAGGACCATTTCAGAAAAATGTATTTGAATTTGCCAGAAATGTTTATAGTGTTTTAACATAATTTTTAGTATTGTGGACCATTAACGAAACTCATATTTTTTGACAATTTTTTACAAATATTAACCCCCATATTCATAAAAAATATTTTTATTTTATTGGCGGTTTATTGAACACATTTTCATAGGAAATTTTCATAGGAAATTTTCATAGGAAATTCGTTCAATAAACCTCCAATAAAACAAAAATATTTTTTATGAATATGGGGGTAAATGTTTAAATCCAAATTTTTTTTTTTTAATATTTTTAATTAGGCTTAAGTTCATTAAATTTAATTAAGTGGTTGCAATCGAAACATGTAAGGGTAACCTGTCCGTAAAAACGCCTGGGTTCGAGCCCAGCTTCATTCAGGAATGAAAAATTATCAATGAATTTTAATTAATTTCATGTTGTAAAATTCCTTTCTTCATGAAAAATAATTTAATGAAAATTAAATTTTATGAACTTACCCCTAATTAAAAATATTAAAAAAAAAAAATTGGATTTAAACATTTAATATTTGTAAAAAAATGTCAAAAAAATATGAGTTCAACAAAATGACCACATGATTATTAAATGTTTAAGTTAATCTTAAATTTAGGGATGTGCAAATTAAAAAAATATATCGATATATATCGAATCGATATTTTTTAAGAGTATCGATATTTGTTATTTCAAAAATATCGATACATCGATATATCGAACGTATTTTGCTAAAACTATTACCAAATTAAAAAATTGTATATATTTTTATACATATGGGCATTTCCATTAGAATGTCAACCAGGACTCAAAAAATTAAAACGCTTGAAACTCTTTTTCAAATATGGTAGAAAGGAAAAAAACACCCAAACTTTACTATGCCGGGGTACTTATAGCTTATTACAATTTTTAAAAAGCAAAAAATAATAGTTTCAACTCACTTTCTCATTGATTCATTTTTAGTAACTGCAATTGACAATTTTAAATATTCTGCCGAATAAATACAGATACCGGATATATTGCAATTATACTTTATAATTAATGTTACAACAACAATGAACAAGATCCATGACGAAAGAACAAATTTATAGTTCGATTAGCGGTATATTTTTGTGTTTATTTTGGATGCTATTCTAATGTCACGTACGTGGTGCGAAAACATCATTTATCTTTGTCATATGAAATTGGTAAGCCTTAGATATTTCAAAATAAAAGTTCAAAGCAAGATATTTGCTGCAAAAAAATATTGATCGGAATTTTTTTTTAAATTGGTATAATAAAAATATTATAAGCTTTTAAAGCTCGTCACGTACGATATTTTAAGTACTAAAATGCAACTAAACGCATCATCTTTTATGTTGGTATTTAGTTTACATTTGTTCAAACCTTATTTTATTACAATCAAAATCACCTTACAAAATTTTTTTGGAATGGGTCCATATTTGACCATAGCTGCATACAAGTGCCATTCCCGAAAATAGCTTTAAGTGCCATAACTTCCTTATAAAAATTTCCGACAATGACTTTTACGATAGGTACTATGTCCTGACAAAATGTTGTGCGGGTAGGTCCAAAATTAACCATAGGTCCCATATAAACCCCCTTCCTTAAATCGGCTAGGGGCAAACAAATCTCATATTGATGGAGATAACTAAACAATATTCGGCACAAATAACTTTTATATAATTCTTAACCTCATAGCATAATTCTGTTCTGGCGATCTTGATTGGCCATGGGCCCCATGTAGGGTACACTCTCAAAAAATATTTTTTTAAATATTATAGTGTAGGGTGTCATATGGACGGGCTTGACCGATTATACATTCTTACTTGTTTGTTTAAGTTTTTATATACATACATAAATTTACAAAAAATATATTTCATGCCATGTAAATACTATAAGAGAAAAATCTGTCACGTACGGTATGTCACGAACGATATTACATTTTGTTCATTATAAAACCATCCAAAAAAAAATTTTTTTTTTCCAATTACGGATTATAAAGAAAAAATAATTGGCTTAATGTATGAAATTAAAAAAACGGAGAAAAACATCCCACAATTCGCAGATTTTCGTACTTTTTTCATTCACCCAAATCAAGGACCCTAAATAATAATTATGCTAATTTTTCAGGTACCAAAAAATTGTCCACTTTTAAGAAATATTTTAAAAAATTGCTCATAATTATTATGTATAATAAAAATACATATTTGTTAAACATAACTATTATATACAATTAATATATTTTTACATTGGCTCATAACTATTATGATCGATAAATATTTATTTCTCTTACAGATAACTATTACTAAAGATTTTTATTGTTTTTATTTACGATAATAATTATTTTGAGAATTTTCTTGATATTAATTGTTCTATTTTTGCAGATTATATATGTGCATATATAAATACACATTAAAATTAGTTATAACTGTTATGTTATTTCTTATTCATAACTATTAAAAATAATTATTAATATATCTATCGAATAGTAATAGTTATGTTTGAGAAATACTTTTAATGGGTGGTTAAATTGTAAGGGCCGATGTTGAATGTGAACCACACCTAAACGCCAAGTTTTTTCCGAATTTTATTTGACATTTCTCTATCTCAGACTTATTCAATTTGAACCATGGAGAGATACACAATCCAACAACGTGCTAAAGTTATCCAGACTTATTATGAAAATGGGCGTTCAAATCAAAATGCATATCGTGCACTTCGTGATGCAGTGATGAGGCACATTTTCACCTCAGTGGATTCGTCAATAAGCAGAATTGCCGCATTTAGGCGAATGATAATCCAAGAGTGATTGTCTAAAAACCAATGCATTAACAAAGAGCGACTATTTGGTGCGGTCTATGGGCTGGCAGCATCATCGGGCCGTATATTTTCCAAAGTGAGGCCGGTCAAGCAGTAGCTGTGAATGGTGTTCGCTATCGTGAGATGATAACGAACTTTTTATGGCCCGAATTGGAAGATATGGATGTGGACGATATGTGGTTTCAGCAGGACGGTGCCACTTGCCACACAGCTAACGAAACAATGGCTCTTTTGCGCAACAAATTCAATGGCCGTGTTATCTCACGTAATGGCGATGTCAATTGGCCGCCAAGATCATGTGATTTGACACCGTTGGACTTTTTTCTTTGGGGTTATTTGAAAGAAAAAGTGTACGTCGATAAGCCAGCAACAATTCAAAAGCTAAAGGATGAGATAATTCGGCATTATGCCTCAGGGTCATCGAAAATTTGGACCATCGGATGGAGGTGTGCCGCCGTGGTCGCGGCGCCCATTTGGCCGATATTTTGTTCCATACATAATTGAGTAATACCAATATATCATAATAAAATAAAATTACAATAATTTCCTAAATAGTTTGTGGTTTATTCAAAATCAACATCGGCCCTTGAAATTTATATTTTAGAATTAGTTATCATAATTTTTTAAGAATAAAAATTGGAAATAATAATTATTCTTAATAAATAAAATATAAATTTATTCATAATTATTATTCGCAATTTTTATCTAATAAAAGTTATAACTATTAAGTCCTTGACCCAAATATCACTTCCGTTTTATGTCACGTACGATATGATCTTATTTTGCCCGATATTTTGGCCAACAAGGTTCCGAATTTGAAAATTTTTTATTCATATGTAGTTCCCTCTAAATGAAACATAATGATACAAAAAATTTTCCAGTTTATACTATTTTTGCAAAATTTCTATCTCTCTGAAGGCGTACAAATGTCACGTGCGATGACATGGAAATCTTAATATACCTATGCACAATTCTTATTATTGTTCCAAATATACATATATAAATATATATATAATCTTTTCAAGTTCGTTTGACTTTACTGTTTTGATTAGAAATCTGTAATGTGAAAATCCCGCTTTTTTTCTTAATTCTTCTTCTTATAAATGCCAATCAATTAGATCTTCAAATTAGTTTAAAAAAACATATGATGCATGCAGTGATGAAAATTCTTAAAAAAAATATTGTTTGAAAAACGGCTAAAATTTTTAGTTTTTAATGAAGACTGACTTATTTCAATATCGATATATCGGTATTTTAAATATCGGCGATATGCATATATCGATTTTTTTTTTTATTTTGATATGCCGATATTTTTTGCTTATTCAATGGTATTTTAATTATTCATATTTTACCTACTGAAATCAAAATTTTATATTTGCAATTTAATTAATTACACATTGTTAAGACCTTTTTATAATTGTTGCAAATATATTCGTTAACCGTTGACCAAACAATAAAACAAGCACACACATGATTAATAAAAAACATAGCCCGAAAACCCATTCTAATTTTCAATAAAATATAACGAAAATTTTACATAATTTTTTTAGGGTGGTACTGTGTTGATCGTGTTTTAATTTATATTCAATTATTTTATCATATTTGTATGTATTTTTTCTGGTACAGTTCCATATTTTTTTATTTTTTGGTTTCCTTAAACAAACTTCAAAAGCCCAGTAATAAAAAATAAAAATTTTAAAGTAAATTTTAATACAAGGAATTGGTAAATTAAATACACTACTTATATGTACATTCAAATACTAACACACTTCTAAACAGCTATTATTTACTGCATACAAGTTGGTTCATACATACATTCGTACGTGTGTACATTCATACTAGTAAAACAACAAATTTTATAATGAAAAACATACAACATAAAAATAAAACGAGACAAAAAGTAAAACACAGAAAAATAAACACAACTAAAACACAGAACGAATGAACATGAACACCTGGACAATATTTTTCGTTTAGCATTTTAGTAAGTGTTGTTGCTATTATTTGTTGTGTTATTAAAAAGTTTTGCAAATGTATTAGTATTTTATGTTGTTGCTATTAATTGTTGTAGTTGTTGTTAATGTTTTAGTAAACGCAACAACATTCAAAATTACAGAAACAAACAAAATTAATATTTATAAAAAGCCACACAGACACATATTTATATTTACATACATTAATATAGCAAACCAGCAACTTCTACTTACTCGTTTAACAATCGTTTTTTGTAGAATCGAAGAAAAAACTTAATAAAACCAACAACAGCAACACAACAACCATAATGGAAATACTAAAAAAAAAAACGTAATATCTTATTCATATCAACTGTTTGAACATGAATAAACAGAGTTATAATTTTACTGCCCCACTCGACGACCACTAAATTGTACGATACAACAGCAAAGCTTTCAAACTAAAACGATCGTTTTTGATCGTCTGTTGTTTATGATCAAACAGAAATCAAAATCAAGCCAAATTATATCTACAGTAGAAACAACAACAACATCTACAGCACAACGACACAGCTACAACTTTCGTTTTGTTGTGTCAAAACGACAGGAGTTTTGAAATACATATGTATGTCGGCGATTATTCATGAGTGAGTCAGTCGGTTAATTTTTCTTTAGCTGTGTAAGTGTGTATTCCGAATTATGTGCTTGAAAATGCTAAAGTCAGTGTGACTGATTATCACTGCGATGGCCCAAGCACGTTCGTAATACAAGGTATTTTAATTAAAGAGAAATACACATTGAAGTTCATATTGATTTGTTTATAAATTCTTTTTGTTTATTAATAAAAATAAGAGATATTGTTTTAATTGATTGCTATCTTTCAATATTTAAGAGATATTTATATTGTTAGTTATTTCAAGAGTTTTATTTTGCTACTTAAGAGTTAAAAGTCAGGTATAAATTGGAAATGAAACATATTTGCTTTTTAAAGAGAATATTTTTTTAATTTAATATATGCACTTAGTAATAAAGAGACCTTTTGTAACTAAGAGATTGCAGAATAATGTTAACGAGCTAAAAACTTGTTTGTACTAAAATCAGTAACAAATTAAAATTATAATCAAAAATAAAACTTTAAATCCCGAATTCAAAATCCCTAATTCCAAAACCCGAATCGCTAACTAAAGGCCCCACCATAATATGCACAGCCTTGCTTAAACTTCTGTCAAAAATTAACGCAAAGTCTCTCAAATGTATTTAAAAAAAAAATCAAAATTAAAAATTATTTGATTTCGTACGGAAAGTGTGATAAGTTTCGCACTTTGCTTAAGCAAATGACAGTTTCATTAAACTTAACAAAACAGTTTATCTGCATAGCGTGCCTTCAACCCTGTGCAAGGATATTGTTTTCTATGATATAACCAACGCCGGCTTCTATTACTTTAGCTGCTAAACTCGGGGTTTTTAAATTCAAAACTTTGAAATTCGGGACTTAAAAAAGTTCAGGATTTTGACATTTCGGGGCTTAAAATCTCTTAAGGGCAAAATAAAACTCACAAATGGCTTGCCAAACATTTTTACGTTTGTACAAACATTTTGTGTTGTTAATTTGGGTATTTGCTGTTTGTACAAACATTTGAAGCAATGTTTGCAGAAATATTAAAAATTTTTAATATTTGACAGACATGTTCGATATATGTCAAACTTTTTGTGGCGACTAATGCTAAATGTATTCAATTCAATTAATTTTTAGTATTAAATAAAATTTTTTAGTAGTATAACTTGCCACAAAACAGCTCGTTGTTTAAATCCCTTTTAACTTAAAATTTGTTGCCTTTATTTTATAATTTCTTCCCGTTTTAAACAAAAAGTAACGAAATTGCCGCAGCACTGTTGGCATCTGCATTCGTTGAAAACAAAACAAAAATTAAAATTAATGTTTGTACGGAGAATATTTGGGTTGTTTATTGGCAAACCCCGAATGGATGCAATGTGTGTGTTTGCCAAGCATTTTGTGTGGTTTATTATGCCCTTTAGTTTGATACCATCCCATCATAAAATAATAAAAGAAAGGGTACCGCAGTTTTCTATACCATGCAGATCCCATATAAAGTCAACTGCCGAAAAAAATTTTAATTATTTTGCAGGGATTTGGTGAAGCCGAGTTCAGCATTTTAACATTTCTTTGTCAAAAATTATAGCCTTATTTCAATTAAAATATTAATTTCTCTGACATAAGATGGATTAATAAGTTACTCATAGTTTGAAATCAGAAATAAATATGGGATATTTTATTTCAAATGAAGTAAAGCGTATTTTAGCCAGATATTCCACTCTGATTTAGGTTAGGATGTTATTTAAATACAACGATATACAGAACGTATCCTAATGATAATACAAATGTCATTTCGGTTTTGATTTTGATATTTGGAACCCATTTAAATACTTAAGTCATGGTCATTGGCGTAGTTAGAGGGAGTTGGGGTGGGCAAACCCCATCTTATGATTTTATTACTCATACCCAACAAACAAATTAAAATCAAATGTTTTATTTTGCTTTGCTTGAAAATCATTTATTGCGGTTTAGAAAATCTGATTCAGAAGTTGTGACATTGAAGAAAGTGTTATCGAAAGTCACACATCGTTATGCCACATTATTTACCAAATGTTGAACTTTGTTCTTTGCTTCCCAATTTTCTGGATCTGTTTTTAAAAAAACAATTGAAATATTGCAAGCTTCAAAAAACCGAAGACTAGTATTGGAAATGAATCCTTGAATTTCTTTATATTTAAGGTTGTCTTCTATTAAAATCTACTACTCCATTCTCGCTACTTGGCGTTTCTATATTTCTTGCCATTCAAACTCAAAGTTTTGGTGTTGATATTTTCATCAAAAACTAAAAACAAAAACGCTAAGATAAGCAATTTTGGAATAAAGTACCTAGAGAAGTTTTTAACGTGGCTTTCTGCATGGCTTTAAGCTGTATTGGTAACGCATAACACTTACATCAATGTCACAACTTCTGAAATAAATTTTCCGAATTTATTGCTGGGCATAACACTATACATAAGAGCCCCAATTAATGATTTTTAAGCAAAGCAAAAGCTTAACGTTTGATTTGTATTTGCTTGTTGGGTATGAGTTATAATTTCAAAAATATTTGTGTCTTAATTATTAATAATGAATTGATGTTTTAATCTGCGTTGTAAGTTTTCTTTATTTTCATAAGTTTAAAGTTAAAAATTATTTACAAAATTTATGGAAAAATTACGAAAACTTGTAATTTAGGGTACTTAAATTAGAAAATTCATTGCAAAAACTTACAGCCAATCCCACGATGTCACACGTTATTGTTTCTGCACACAAACATTTTTCTTCTTTGACTTACACTAGAGACATATGGAAAATAATTTTTAAGCCAACCGAATCATTATTAAAAAGTAGACAAAATATCACGACATTTTTACAGCGTTTAGATATGAATATTGCGTGTCGATTTTTCTCAAAATTTGAACAAACAAAAATTTAGAGTTAAATCGCTATAACGTAACGCTATTATGAACAATAATTTAAGGACCCAACTATAATGTGCATTAGCTTGTTTACCAAACTTTACCAAAAAGCCTCTTATATGCATTTTAAACAAGTAAGAGTATATCGTTCAAGCCCTAACCTACACCGCAGTATATAAAAGCAATTTTGCAAGTATAACCTATCACCTGATAGAAGCTTGTGTGGAAGATATTTGAAATTATGGACCAACTTTCACTATTTTTAATAGGATTGGTCCTTGTGCCAATTAGAACCTATGTACCGAATTTCGTTTGATCGACTCAGAAATTGATTCTGAGTTGATCCGTGTACTTAATCCTACGGTCAATAACCAACAAAATATACGTTAGTCAATAACCGGGTACCCCGGTACCCCTTTGTAGATTTTTGAACTTTTATATTTGAAAATATTGTTTTAAGTCCAACCACATTTAGATAGTGTTGCAAAATAGGCCAATAATAAATATCCGTATATAAAAATAATCAAATTATGTAGATTTTTGTTTTAAAGCGCTACGCTACACTTTGTCTTCTGCCGCAAAGCCATTTGTAGCAATCAAAAGAAGTCGCTAGAGTATACAGATAGCAATTTTTAGTTCTTTTTATTTTTTATAATTTTTATTGCTTACTTTAATGTTGCTCTTACATATGCATGTAGGCCGGTTTATAGATGTATCGCTACTACCCTTGTAGGTATAATAAAGAAATAATTGAGAGAGTTTCAGCAGAACATTTAATAGCGCTGGTGGAATTTTAATTTAAAATTAAGTAAGAATGTCGCGTAAAGTGAAGTTCCTATCATAAAGCCAATACAGACATTTATCAAATGAAAGAAAGCTTCATATAACTGATCTATTTTTGACGATATCGTGGATGATAAACAGTTGTCCGAAAGAGTCGACGGTGAAACACCTTACACTCGAAATATAATCTGTCGAATGCTGATATTTACGATGAGTCTTCAGATAAATGTGATGCCGAAGTAAATATTTTGCCTTGTGGCAAAAGCACAATTTGTTACGGCATCGTTGTTGGCCTGTACGATCAAGGAATTACTTTCAAAAGCTCGAGCTTGAGAGTAGATATGGTGAACATAATAGTGCGTCAGATAAAAAAGCAGATGCGACATATGCAGTCTATATTGGAATTAACCCAACAAAATCACCACCTAATTGGATATACATATGAAACAGTAAATTAAACACATACGTTTTGCCTTTACTGATATTTTAAGAATGACAGGTGAAAATCAATCATGTAATGATAAAACGAAAGATTTATGTGCCATCACAAATTATCCTCTATGTCGAGCAACAATTGCCATTAACAGATTTTTGTTACTGCGACGTTTTATACGATGTAAACTTCCAGTGAATGGTCAGCTAAATTGGGGATTAAAGTTTGTGTGGATTTGTTATGCAAAAAACTCCTATCGGCTGGATAAACAACTATATACAGGAAAATCACCAATGGGTCCTGAGAAACTACAAGGAAAAAGAGTGGTTAAGGATCTATCAGGTCCTTTTCATGATTGGCGCACAATAACAGATAATTTTTCTACCACCCTTGATTTGGCGGAACATTCCAATTACTCGCCACTTTTCATCACGATCTGCTATTAAATGCAGTCTACGCAAATCGATACCCACAAATATAACATTTGAGGGGCTTAAAGCACAAGTGGTTTAAGTGCTTTTTTCTAAAATTGAGTTTACATATGGAATTATAGGTATATTTCGGAAAAGTTGTTCAGAGCACAAGATGTAAATGTAGGATTCTTATCCGGACGCTAGATATTGTGAACAATTCAAGCACTGGACATTAAAATACCTGCTTCGCTTGGAGCACAAGGGAAACAACCACTTTTGTCTCATTATTTAACATAAGCCACTTGAACCCCTTGTGCTTTAAACCCCTCATTTGAACAATAAAAAGGTTATTAAAAACAAACAAATTTATATGTTTTTTCAATCAAAGTCAAAATAACAGTGGTAATTTCTAAAGAAAAACACATACAACTTGTAGGGGTACCGCGGTATCCGGTCATTGACTCGCGTAGGTGTCGAATGTTAAACGGTTTTAAACAAAGATCTGGCTATAGTCCTAAATAGTGACGATTTGGAGTTTTATCGCCACATCTTCATTGTGAAAGAATTGCGAACATTTTTAAGCTGAAAAAGTAACCCGGGTACCCGGTTATTGACCGTAGGGTTAAAGGTAGAGAAATAAAATTGTTTGTTAAAATAAAATTTTGTTACAAAATAGATTGAAATCTAAAACACAACTGGGACATTCATAAGGTCATAAGTCTTAAAATAATAACAAGAAAAAAAATGAGTGCTATGAGCAACTACACATAATTTAGATTTATACTGTGTAGTTATGACAAAACAATAAAAAGAGCATTAAAATTCATATTATTTTGTTTGAACAACAACAATAATTTTAGTTAAAAAAAAATTGTCCAGTTTGAGGATATTATGACTTGATGAAACCTTATGAATACCACATATGATATAAAAAATTGTTTTCAAAATTAAATAATTTATTCCATTTGAAATCCCATTAAAATAATCTTTATTACATCACTTTTCAAACTTTGATTTATTAAGGAAGAAAAACACCGTATCGATTTAGAATGATCTTTTCTTTACAGTAAAAAAATACAAAAATTATGGATGGTGCCTTTTAAAGCAAGTAATAAAATGATAATGATAAAAGTTTTTAACCCTTTCGCTATTTGTTAAATTATATTGTTTATCACACAGATCAAAAATTTCCAGTTTAATATCAACTTAAATATCAATGACGGCATTTACATCTATGCAATTAACGCCGAGTTTTTTTTCTATTTTCTTTTAAAGTAGTTGCTACGAAACTTTTTTCACATTTACATTTACATTTTATTCAAGCATTTTTTCAACTTTTTCAACCCCGTTTTCTTCCCAAGACCTATTGCTAACAAACAAAAAGTTGCATGTGAAAGTTGCGGCAAGTTGCGGCGTTAATTGCATAATGTAAATGCCGTCAATGTTGTATTGAAAAAAAAACTAATCAAAGGAAATTAGTTTATTTGAGAAAACTTCTTTTGTAAAAAAAACTAATTTATCTCTCATATAATCAGTTATAGAAGAACACAAAATTTAAACTAGACTGGCGCTACTTCTACTTTACTAATTTAGAGTCTGGAAAACTTATCAGATGCTCAACCAGACATCGTCTTCCTTTTTTAGAAATTTTTCTTTCCTTCTCTCAATTAGATTAAAATAAAATGATATTTCTTAACTGCAGCAAAAATGAAAATACGAACTGTTTTCTAAAAGTGTCACTTTGGAAAAATTGGCACACTTTGCTATTCTATCGAACACACCTTGTTGCAAAATCAATATTATTTAGTTTTCATAACAAAATGTTGCAACCCATAAAAAATTCTTTTCAATTATTTGTTTAGTTGTTTCTGCCTTTCCTTCTTTCTTTTAAAATATAACAAAAAAAATGCATCTGTTTTTCCTAAGCAAATCTGTATATAGACTACAGTTAAAAGTGTATTTCTTTAGATTTAAATGCATACATACATAAACTTATTATGTTATTTGTTTTGTTATATCCTGTTTTCTTATTGTTCTCTGTTGCACCTCTCTCCTCTCTCTTCTCAAATTTCATTATATCCTTAATAGCATTTACAGTTATTGCTTGTTGCTAAAGATAGATTCAATTTTATAACTTCCTTGTTTTTGTTTTATAGATATTTTATAACGTTTTCTTTATTTTATAATAATCTCAATGTAACCTAATCTAACAGTTTATCAAAACATTTTATTTGTATTTGAACACTCCATTAGTTGGGGGTTGTTTATTAAGAAAAAAGTGTATTTCATTACTTGAGATAAGAAACAGTTGTCGACCCTTAAACTAATTTTGGGGCCTTCTTTAAGTATTACTTTAAATAGTTTTTAATTTTCACATCTGCTTGGAGTTCATCAGTGTTTAAAATAACCAGAGTTCATTGGACATTGTTTGGTATAACGGTTCTTTTTCTAATAACTAAGTGAATAACGGTCGCTGAGGGCAGAAAAAATGTGTATTTTGTTTGATTCGGAAATGGCCTTACGTTTCATTTTTTAAGAGTATTTACGAATATTTGCTAGATTAATGGTGTTTTCTTTTATACAAAAAAAATGTGACATTTTATTTAACAAAATGCAATTTGGTGTCTGTTTCTTAAAAATTTTGCTCCCGAAAAGGGTGTTTAGAGTAAAACAGGCCACCCTTTTCGTGACCAAAATTTTTAAGAAACAGACACCAAATTGCATTTTTTTAAAATAAAATGTCACATTTTTTTGTAGAAAAGAAAACACCATAAGTAAAATTTTTATTAATCAGATAATTTTCAAAAGAAATAAATTTTTAGGTTTTAGAATTGCTGATATGTCGAAATGTATTTTATTTCAGGGTGGGTCGAAAATATAACATGACCCAGTCATTCCCATAAATAATTGGGGTATTCACAAGGTGTGCTATCATGTTATATTATCATAATGTTCTAACATTTTACAATGGCTTAAAAGTATTGTTGTTGCTTTGTAAACAAAAAGTGTCTTCAATAAATAGAACTTTGCTTGCTATGTTTATTTTGCTATCGTAATTAATCCGAAGTTTTTATAATCCGTCGCCGTTGATAGTAAAATTTTATCCGGCTACATCCGAATTTTACCTGCGGCTAGCAATTTTTGTAACAGATCACTTGCGGCGTCAAATTAGACGGCTGAGGACTCTGTTAACAAACCAAATAAAATTAATTTGTGATTTGCTTCCAAATAATGGCAAATAGTCAGGTAAGTTCTAATTTAATATATTAATTCATGAATTAGAATTAAAAAATATTATTATTTTTGGTAAATATTTATTTTCTGTATTTGTTTTAAATCAGATGATTTAAATTTAAAATAGCACACTGCATTATGAGGGGCTGTTCACAACATTCTTTTTTTCATGTTATTATTTTAATACAAATGACTTTAAAAATGACATTTTTTAATATAAGGGTGGTCCAACCATAACGCATGATGGCAAATGTGGGTCACACCTTAACGTCAAGTTTTTTTAACATATCTTAATTTTAGTTTGCACTTCGTGACTTCTTTGGTCAGCATAATCGACCAAATAATGCGTACAGAATCGGGAGAATTGTGGGAAAATTTTAGCAAACCACGTTTCTAGAAAATGTGAAAACACCTGTTCATGCTCGCCCATTTCGGCGGCGTAATCGGATCGTAATTTTTCGAAAATATGGTCGACCGAGCAGTTACCGTGAATAGTGTTCGCTGTCGTAAGATGCTAACGGACTACTTGTAGGCAGAAATTAAAAATATGTACTTGGACGATATGTGGTGCTAACAGGATAGTGCCACTTGCCAGGCCGCCAACGAAAGAATGGCTCTTTGACGCGAGAAATTCAATGGCCGTGTTATCTTCTGTCGTGGCGTTGTTAATTGGCTGCCACGATCATGTGATTTGACACCGTTACAATTAATTCTTTGGGAATATTTAGAGGAAAATGTGTACGTTAATAACTCAATTATGTGTGTCTCAGAGTCATTGAAAATATGGACCATCAGATATAGGTGCTACCGAAGATGTGGAGAGCATTTGGCCTAGACCGATGGCAAGCCTCAAACCATTGTACAAACACCATTTAATCCTGAAAAAATCACTGTTTGGTGGGCTTAATGGGCCGTTAGAATCAAAGGACTATATGTCTTCACAAGAGTGCCCCGGTAGGCTAGCTGGTAGTGATCTAGTCTATCAGCGCCTTGGTTGCGGGTTCGATTCCCACCAGGGACTCTGGTTTCTTTCCTGAAGACAAGCGAAGAGCTTCGCAAGACTAGCCTAGGAAATTAATAATAAAAAAAAAAGAAAAGATACAGTTATAGAGGCATACTTACTAATTGGTTCGTGCCTTAAGGCCCAACTACAATATGCTTAAGTTTCCTTAAGCAACAGTACGAATACATGTATGATATTCAAACCATATTGTACCTGAAAACTTTTTGTAAAGTTTAATGAATCTGTCATTTTCTTAAGAAAAGTGCGAAACTGTTCGCACTTTCCGTACGGAATCAAAAGTTGTTTTTGTTTTGGTGTTTTTAAATGCATTTGAGAAGCTTTGTGTTTATTTTTGACAGAAGCTTAAGTAGCCTTATGCATATTATATTCGCCCAAGGGCACACCTCCACTCGGGGACCAATGCGGCTCATTGTGAATGTATATTATAGATGGGCCCTTATAAGAAGGCTCTAGTATTGCACACTTGTGGTTGCAGCAGGAAAGTGTCACATAAGGTGCAGTACAATAAGTTTAATGAGAAAAACATTTGGCGAACAAATAATTTCACGAAATTAACAAGTTAACTGTTAAAATTATCAAATGATATATTCACCCTTATCGTGTTTGGCGTATTTAAAATACGCCTACGACTGTTTGGTAATAGATTAAAGGAAAAAGTTCACGTTCTCTTTAATCTATTACCAAACTGTCGTAGGCGTATTTTAAATACGCCAAACACAATAAGGGTGATTAAGTCCCAGGTCTATGCATATAAACCACAGAATACACAGAACTATCACGAGACGGAAGATTTTGCGTTTTTTTCTGTCTCTTTCAAAGAAAGCTGCCCTTTTGCATTTCTCTTTTCAACATCTTCTATGTCGCAATACAATGAACACAAATTTATTTAGTTAAGATTTATTTACAAAACTGTTGTAAAAATTAACTTTTAAGTTCACCACAAGACGAGTTAATAATATGAAAGTAAGTAAATAACATTATAAAACAAAACAATATTACTAAATATATTTTTTTGCACTAAAAACAACGTTTGTTGAACTAATGCACTTGTTTAACGTGGTTTGTGTTTTGTTATTTTTGTTTTGATCACGCCATTTGTGTTGATTGTTGCGGCCTGATTTTACACCTTGCCCCTTCACTACCAAAAAAAGCTTTCTGTCTCTTTCTTCGAAAGCTACCCTCGCAACTGATTTGGGACTTTTTCACACGTCACTTTTTACAGTTCTGTGTATTCTGTGATATAAACACAAACGATCGAGCACTTGGAAGCCAATTCACAACGCGTTATATCAAAAAAGGAATCCTTTAAGTAATGGCCTTACTTTAAAAAGTCTTTCCAGAATGCAGTGGCACAGAAAAGTCTTCATACTTCTTAATTTTTTTATAATGTTAAAAAAAAAATAAAAAGGCTGCATATTTTATTAATTTTTAGGAAAACTGGTATGTAGACATTTCTCTGTCACTGTATATCCCGGCTGAATAGATTCCCAATTAAAAAAAAATGTATTCAAACCTTAAATTGACACAAATAATTATTTGATATTGAAACAAATCGATTTATTTAACATTCTTTTTTTTCACACATAAACCTTGCCGGAAATGGATTTTATTTTTAGAGGTGAATCTTTATATCCGACTATGCTTTTATGTCGACTTACATAGATAGCACTTCCACTTTAAGTTATTGCTGTGCATTTCATTTATACATATTTTAAGTATTCAAAATCCTTTTAATTTTCAACACCTTTTTTCAAATATAATGACGCCACTCAATTTCAAGTGGCACACGCCAGATGTAGCATTTGGCACAAATATGCATTGAATTTAAACATCAGACATGACATGCAATTTGAGCTCCTACAAAATGTTACGCATGCGCACAAGTTGGACTATTAAAGTAAAACAACAAACAAAGTAGTTTTTATTTTAAAATGTTTGCTATGAAAATGTACCCCTAAAAAAACACCCCTTTCCTAAGCCATTCATTCATATATTTTTCCAGTAGTCACTTGGTGTGGTAGTTGGGTGTCATTCATCAATGTTGCATGCAGTTTCAACTCAATCATAATTACAAAAAAAAAATAATTCTCGTATGAGACCCTTTTAAATTTAGTGCAGTGGAATTCGTTTATATTGTTTTACCTCCATAGATGGAGAGGTTTCATTCAACACACTCATAAGTTTTCATATGCAACATAAATGACATGTGTTTATATGTGTTGCATTGAAATGCCTTATGGCTATCTATTTAGTATTATTTTTTGCATTGGTTTTCTAAATTTTCTATTCGAATGAGGAGGGTTGCTTGTGTTTTAAGGTTAAGCAACCGAAATAATCATGCGTCATTTAGCATTTGCAATTTATTGAAATTGTTTGGGTGCTTATTGAATATAACTGACGACCCTTCTCAAATGATGTTATTAAGTTTTGTTTTCTATTTCAAAAAATAATTTATTATTTTTTTTCAAAAATTATTACTCATCATGTCAATTATTTATGGCATCTTTGAATGATTCGATAATGGCGAAATTGATGTTGTAGCAGTTTTTAATGTATTCCAAAATTTGTTAAATTTTTAATGTAATACTTTGATTAATTAAGCAATTTGAAAAAAAAAATTTTTTTTTTGTTTAATTGAAGTGTTATGGAAAAGGGAAAAATTGTTTTGTTTCAAAGAAAGGATACTTTTTATTTTAATTAAATAAATAGTTAGAGGGCCTTGTCGAAATTTAATGCTTCCCAACAAAAATATGAATATTTTATTTCAAACCTCAAAATTATCATGGTACTCTATTTCCAAGTTTCACCCTTAAATGTATGTTACCTTTGTTTAAGAAAATACCAAAGGTCAAAAATTTTGATGTTATTTAATGGTAAAAATTATGGTTCATAATAACATAACACATTTTTAATCTATGAAATTAACAACAAAAAACACTCAGTGAAAGTACACCCAAAGAAAAAACATGTTTAGATATGGTCACCTCCAACCAAACTATTTTTAAAGAAAATTTTAAACATATTATGTTTAATATAACCATATTATGGTCAGCGGTAACCACATTGTGTTAAATTAGGCCTTCAGCAAGAAGCCCTAACCATATTATTGTTGCCTCCAAGCATGTTATGATCAATAATTACTAAAATTTGTTAAATTAGGCCTTCATCAAGAAGCCCTAACCATATTATTGTTGCCTCCAAGCATGTTATGATCAATAATTACTAAAATTTGTTAAACTCTTACAATAACATGGTTGGTTTTCAACCATAGTATGTTGCTCTTGATAAAGAGGAAAATTCTATTGTAAATTTAAAAACAAATTATTATCATATTTAACCACATTATTTTTAGAGGCAACCATAATATGGTTGTGGGTTCCTGATGGATGACTAATTTAATCACAATGTGGTTACCGCTGACCATAATATGGTTATATTAAACATAATATGTTTAAAATTTTCTTTAAAAATAGTTTGGTTGGAGGTGACCATATTTCCACATGTTCTTTCTCTACGTGTAAGACATATACATACGTAGACCATATACGCTTCTTCGAGTAAATATATTTTTTATTTAACCCTTATGTGCACACCTATATACTCGGGTGACTCTGGAGTTTTTAACCAAAATTTTTGCACTGAAATTGATAATCTCCATATCTTAAACTCTTTCTATTATATTAAAATGTCTCTTGCCGTTCCCATTTACTTATATAATACAACATATAATTTTTAATGCGAAAATGCTTGTTTTCTATGTAACTTCAAGATACCCACTAAAAAGTGGAGCTTCCAACAAAGCAGGTTTGTAAGGGAGAAATGTAAGAGTTTCGCTAACCATCTCGCTTACGGAAGGCATACAATGTATATGGTGAGTTTCCACTTTGAAGCAACACATTTTTGACACAAAAAGCGCTTTATTCAATGCTTATAAAAACTTGTAAGTGTAGATATCTGATAATTTTTTTACAGTTGTTTTTTAGTATTCTCCCTTACAAACCTGCTTCGTAGTAAGATGGAATGACGTGGCACTTACAATATTATTTTTTTTTTTTATAAATCTTATTAAGAGTTCGTTCGCTTACTTTACTGCCTCTCTATATGTATAATTGCATAGCGAATAATTGTGCGCTGTTTTTTTACTTTTTAAAATGTACCATTAGTGCTTCGCAAAATTATAAAATTGCAGTGCAATAAAAGTTGTTTTTTGTCGTGCACATAAGGATTAAACAAGACAAATATTTATGGACCAAATAATATTATATACATAATTCAAAATATTTATGTGTCTGGATATTTATGGCAGTCAGGCTAGCTGGTAGTGAGCTAGTATATTAGCGCCGGGCTAGCGGGTTCGATTGCCGCGAAAGACTCTGGTTTCTTTCCTGCAGACAAGCTTAGAGCTTCGCGGGATTAGCTTAGAGAATTAAAAAAAAATAATTATATAATTTTTACTATACGTTCAATCACTTGTATTGTGGAAACCCCATATTGTAAAGACGTTAGGGTCAATTGTGAACTTAGAGCCATATGGTTCTGTGATTATTTTTTATTTGATTTACATTAAATGTTAGTTTTATATCCTCAATTTTTAAAGATTTAAGTCAAAGGAAGTGCATTTTGCACAAAAGTGGTAATAGATATTCATGAGATAATTATTATATATCTTCTAACTATATAAAAATTAAAAATAGTGTATCTGAATGCGTGTTTGTTTGTTCCCTACACCACCTAAGCTACTAAGCCGATTTTCATGAAATTTTCGAGTGGGCTTGGTACCTATCATACAAAGATAATATGAATTACCTTAAAACTGGTGAACAGTTACATCAAAAGGTTTCAAATTTGATACAAATAAATTGGTTATCAATACACAACTTCTTCCATAAAGTGAGCTGGATTGGCCAAGTGGTTCTGGTATCTAGAGAATTGCAAGAGCTAAAGTTACCAAAATGTTGTGCAAATATCTTGGTTGTCAATACACAATATCATACATCTGAAATTTGAACAGGCTTAGCGAAGTGGGCGAGGCACAATATATATTTAATTAATTCTGAATAATGGTAGTAGACAAATTGTTTTAGTTTGTTACACATAGCTGGGTTATTAATACAGATGTATGTATGGGTATCTGATGACACCTGGACGCTCATCCAGCAGCGCAAGGATTTAAAATCGCAAATAAACGCTACGCGAACTAGGTCACTGAAACTTGAATTAAGCAAAAGATATAGTCTATTGGACAAAAATGTCAAGAAAAGTGCAAGATGCGATAAACGGCGCTGGGCAGAAGATATTGCTACTCAAGCTGAAACTGCTGCAGCGACTCACAAAACGGGAGAACTATATGGCGCTTTAAGGAAACTGACAGGAAAGAACGTTAAATTTTCAAAAGGGAAACCACTCATTGGACCAGATGGAATATCTCACACCAACAGCCAAGCTCAGCTAGGGGTTACACAAATATACTGTCAGTACAACAGACATCCAAGGATGAAAATGTTTGCAGCTGCGAATCCCACGTGATTAGAGATGATATTAGCATTCTGACACCCTCCTTATCAGAGATATGCGACGCGATATAATCTCTGAAAAATAATAAATCTGCAGGAATTGATGATGTTGCTCCAGAAATGCTCAGTGCAAATCCAGGCATAAGCGCTGCACTCCTCCTGCCTATCATCGAGAACTTCTCGAATTCAGGCGAACTGCCTTCCGATCTTAAAGAAGCATTAATAATCAATGTGCCTAAAAAGGGCAACCTTTCTGATTGCTCCAATTATAGGGGCATAACTCTACTGAGTATGGTCAATAAGGTCATAGCCCACATACTCAATGTAAACACCCTCAGGATCATTATTGAACAATCAGTAGAGATGAGAACGCCGTTATATCTCACATTTATAGACTTTCAAAAGGCCTTCGACACTCTCTCTCACCACGCAATATGGAAAGCACTACAATGTAAAGGTGTACCTACAAAAATTATTAATTTAATTCAAGCCATGTACGACGATTCTTACTGTCGCATCTTACACGATGGTCTGACCAGCCAGAAAATTAAAATTCATACAGGGGTAAGACAAGGGTGTGTCTTGTCACCTCTTCTTTTCAATATTGTATTGGACACAATTATGATAGCTGCGACTCGGGAAGCTAACGTTATTACTGGGGGGTTCAACACCCGGCTAGAGGATCTTGACTACGCTGATGACATGTGTCTTTTAACGCATCAGCAGTCCAGCATGCAGCAAAAACTGAACCAAGTGCAAGAGTACGCGAAAAGAGCCGGTCTTGTAATCAATAGCTTTAAAACCAAATCCTTGCGCATAAACGCTGGAAATACAACACCACTAAT
Organism: Pollenia angustigena; assembly: GCA_930367215.1. Lineage (NCBI taxonomy): Eukaryota > Metazoa > Arthropoda > Insecta > Diptera > Polleniidae > Pollenia > Pollenia angustigena. Next base: position 175,714,753 of record OV884057.1, on the reverse strand, counting down.
TTTAGACAATACACCACTGGAAGAAGTAGGATTATTTAATTATCGTGGTAGCATATTAACATCAACAGGAGGCTCCGAAATGGACATAAATAATCGTATGAAAAAAGCAAGACAAGCATTTGGAGCCTTGAACTACGTTTGGAAATCATCACAGATAAAACGTAGCACCAAAATACGTATATTCAACTCAAATGTAAAATCTATATTGCTCTATGGGTGCGAAACATGGAATACATCTCCAAGAGTAATTAGCAGAATCCAGGCATTCGTAAACAGATGTCTTAGGAGAATCCTGCGAATCCATTGGTCAAACATAATATCAAACCAACATCTATACGAAAGGTGCAATCAAAAGCCAATGTGTAATGAAATAAAAAGCAGAAAGTGGCGTTGGATAGGTCATACATTGAGGAAGCCTGAAGGAAATATTGGCAAAAAAGCCCTACAATGGAACCCTCAGGGAAGCCGACGCAGAGGCAGGCCCACTCAAACTTTGAGACGACAAGTTCAAGATGAACTTAGGAAGCCGCATACAACGTGGAGTGAAATAAAATTGTTAGCATTAAGAAAAAATGATTGGAAACATTTTGTTGTGGCCCTATGTTCTACCTAGGAACTTGGATGAAATAATAATGTGTGTAAAGTTTCCAAATACTGTACTCTGCAAGACACTTTATTGTCAATACACAACATATGACAAATTGTGGGTGGGATTGCAGAAGTGGGCTTGGCATAAAATAAATTTAATTATTTCTGATGAACGGTAACAGAAAAGGGTACAAATTTGAAACACATAGCTGGGTTATCAATTGACAAACTCTGTAAAAAAAAGGCGGTATTGCTGAGGTAGGCGTGGCACCTCCCATACAAAGACAATATAAGTTTCGGTATATCTGGAGAGCGGCAACAGCTACAGTTTGCAAATTTTAGTAAAAATTTCTTAGTTATCAGTGCACACAACATCCGAAAAAATTGTACAAGTGGGCGTGGCACTTACCACACAAAGGCATTAAATATATCTGTATATCTGGAGTATGCCTAGAGGCTAAGTTTCCAATTTACAAAATGCGATACAATTAGGGCGGGATTGGATAAGTGGGTGTGGCACTTCTAATACAAACCATTATAGATTTCTGTATACGTAGAGAACGGCAGGAGCCGAAGTTACAAAGTAAAAGCATCTTGGCTGTCAATACATAACATGCGACAAAATGTTGGCAAGGTTTTGCAAGTGGGCGTGGCACTTTCCATACAATAACCTTAAATATTTCTGTATATCTGGCGAAGTTTTCAAGTAAGCTACAAGTATCTCGGTTATCAATGCACAACACCCATACAAATACATTATAGATTGTTGTAAATCTGGAAAACAGCTTAAATTACCAAATTTGGTACAAGAATTTTGGTTATGACAGGCTTGTACAAGCAGGCGTGGCACAACGTTGGTAATTTTTATCTCAAGAACGGTATTTATACAACTTTCTGTTATTATCGCACCATGTTGAAGGGTTTATAAGATACGGCCCAATATAGCACCATAATAGTGTTTTCTTTTCTACAAAAAAATTTTATATATTATTTAAATAGTTAAATTTAACGTTCGTTTCTTAATGCTTTGCTCTCTAAAAGGGAAGCACGTATTATTCTAAAACCTTACTTATGGTTGAAGGCATTGCACCTTTCGCCCCGAAGAAATCGAAAGTGTTGAAAGTGCCCCCTAAAATGGGTGATATATGGCTAATTCCATAGCGTTGAACGTGACAGTCGTGCGCATCAAAAATGCAATAACAGTTTAAACAACAAATATTTTTACGTTCTTTTAAGCCTTATATTAATGCACTTAGAAAGCACTGTTATCTATTGTAAAGTTGATGGAGGGCGCGATTCTAGGTCAAAGATAATGGCAAAAAGTAGCGGTTCGAACGTGAAAAAAATAGAAGTAGTTTTTGTAGCCATGTGTAAAAAGGCGTAATTCACCGAAAGCTGGCACAATTTTATAGTCAAACTACTTTCAGAATTTTACGTACATAACAATGTAACATTAAAATGTCTTTGGTTTGGTGTCAAAATCTTCCGTTTTGTTATTTAAGCCAAAGTCTGTGTCGATACGTAACATTTCGAACGTGAAATTTTTTCCATAATAATTTAACAGAATAATGATTAAAACAAAATAAAAATTTACCGTTAATGCGAATAACATATTTCTCTCCGAACTCTTCCTTAGATTACAGACCATGTTAGGAACTTTTTTGGAAAAGTGTTATCATATATCACCTCTTTTAAAGAAGATAATATTAAAGAAAACATACAATAAAACTTTCTCGCAAATAAGATATTACGTTCGTGCAACTTTGCAGGCTGCTTGTTCGTCTAAGTAAACGAATTTTTGGGGGAATTTATGATATTTGTAAAATTTAAATATTTCTCTATAACAAAATCATAAAAAAATATGCTTTTAATAATTTTAAAATTGTCGGTCACGGTGGACCTTTAGAAAGAAATGCCCATAAAACGCGAAAAAAAATTCGCCATAAAATTTATTAAAAGTGCCTAAAACTATAAGGAATTTCGAAAAAAATTGTTAAATTCGTAAAAATTTGCTAACAGCGGCATAATGGCGAAGTCTTATATATTTATATATTTATTCAAAATCGTTCAAGCTCTAAAAAATTAGAAACTCTTGTAGAAAAAATTGCTTCATTGCAAAAATTCCCCAACAATTTATATGAAATTGCTAAATCGGTTAAAAAAACAAAATGCCGGAAAATAACATAAAAAGCGTTAAAAAATGAGCTGTAAAGATGAAGAAGAAACCTTTTCTTCAGGTTTTTAAAACACACGCAGAGAAAAAATATGGTTGGGCATGGTTACGGCAACAACACTATGTTTAATGTAACAATATATTGTTGTCGTACACAAATAATTGTTATTTTTAGTAAATATCAACAATATTATAGTTACTGTAAACATATTAATGTTTATCGCAATTATGAATTTGACTATTGTTGACCGAAAAATAATTATTTTTCTAACAACTTAATTATGATAACTTTCTAAACATAGTATAATTCTCACAACCATATCATGATATTTAATAGCCATAACATGATAACTTTCTATACATTTATCATATTATGTTAAAGATGCAATCAAGCTATTTTTACTCTAATCATATTATGTTAGCGCCATTTGTAAAATAATTTTGGAGCAGTTGTATCGTTTTTTTTATTTGTGAGCGGTTAAACAATTAAAAGATAAAATTCCATTAAAAATAAGTTTAAAGATATTAAAAAATTAAAATATTAGCGGAGTTCATTCAAGTATTAGTGATGTAATAGTGCAAATGAAAAATATCATAGTTTTTTTGTAAAATCCAACAACAAAACACAAAGAGATTTCGTTATATGTACATATTTTATAAAAGTGCTACGATATTTCATAAACATCTTAAAATCGAAAAAATGGACACACGCGGTTGCCCATGAAAACCACATATTTTTCATTTGCTCTTTTGCAAGCCTTATATTGAACTCCGCTATTTGATTAACATTAAGGAAAATTGTAAAAAGCCACAAAATAAAAAATCGATGCAAAAATATTTTAATATATTTTGTATTTTTATGACAGCTATGAAAGGTGCTGTATCATAATATGATTGCTTCTAAATTTATTATGATTAACATGATGATAATATGATTACTTCTTAGCTTTTTATGATTAACATGACAATAATTTGATTACTTCTTAACTTAGTATGATTAACAGAATAATAATATGATTAAAGGAAACATATTATGATGACATATTACGAGTATATTTAGTCATAATATGATTCAATAATAATCTTAATATGGTGACTACAATCATAATTCTTATCATAATATGTTGCTCTTAGAATATGTTTACCACAACCATGTTATTTCTTTGCGTGCATGTTAAATGTAGCCCATAAGGGATTAGGACTAGTTCAAAGGTAACCCCAATGTATGGAAAAACATGGTCTAATTATATTTTTTTTAAAACTAGTTTTTAATACATGTTATACTTTCTTTCGAATTTTCGTTTAATATCATTCATGTTGTAAAATTCCTTTCTTCATAAAAATAATTTAATAAAAATTAAATTTCATGAACTTAAGCCTAATTAAAAATATTAAAAATTTGGATTAAAAACCATAAATAGTTCAACAAAATAACCACAATACTAATTAATATTTTATTGTGAAAAAAATGTTTGGGATATGCGTACTTTTAGGCAAACGCCGGAGCCTATTGAATTAGTGAAAGTCCTTGCTTTTATTAAGAACGTTTTTTGGAATCTGTATTTTTTATCACTTCAAATTTCATATAACAATTTGTTAATAGTCATCCAATGCAAAAATAACTATTTCTAATTGATGTTTCTTTAGCAGTTTTCCACTAATCTGTATCTGTGTGGTCTACTATAGACAACAACTAAGTTGTGGCGATAAATTATCTAGACTAGTTTTGTGAACATTTGACATATACGACATGCAAACATACATACTCACAAAAACAAAATTACACTAATATAGTCATATAACAGGGTAATTAAATGGTCTCCTAGAAACAAGTTTTTTTCGATTTATTTCCATGATCATTCAGTCGATCAGACAGTTCTGTCCTGTAGTTTGTTGTTGTTTTTGTGTGATTGTGTTGTTGTCGCTGTTGTTGTTTTGACAACATTATAGACCAAAATAAAGTCTAAATCTAGTTATTATCTTATCTTTTAATTTATGCAGGTTAGAAAATTTGCACGTCGCCACAACCACTGTTGGAAATGGGAAATTAGTTGAGCACAGGCACAAAAATTCATTATAAGACGTAAAACTAGAAAACAACATGAAGTTGACCAAACCAACATTAAGACGGGCGGGTGGATAGACTAAATGTTGAAATAGTTTGTTCGTTAAGTGTTCAAGTATATGAGTTTGTACAGACTTGTGTTTAAGTATCCTGTGGCTTAAGACGACAAATTAACCAATTGTTTCAAGTGTTGTTTTTGTTGCTGTTTTAGTTTATTAACTTTCTTCTGAGAGGCAATTTCTTTTTCTAGTACAAACAGGCAAAAAATGTGTGTCAGTGTTATGTTCTTTCTAACATTATTTAGAACATTAATGATTTAATTGCTTTTATACCTTTACAACAAAAATTTCGATAGTTTCTTCTCAAATTGTTGTTATTTTATTGTGTGCACTGGTGGGCCTTGTTAGTTGATCGCTGTTCCTTTTGGTGTGTGAGATGTTAATCATGTTGTTAACATTAATGAAAACATTGATTTTAGTAAATGATAATTGTTTTAATTTTGTTTTTGCTCAGTTGTACTTTTTTCTGCTAAAAAAAAAGCCTAAAACTTTAAAAGATGCCTACAGAGTTTAATCATTTTTTTAACAAGTTCACCTAAATTTTTTTAAACAACGTGTGTGGTGCTGTATAAGAAATTTGTATTGTTTACAGCTGCTTGAAGAAATCTTTTTGTAAAGGTTTAGTGAAAACTGTATTAAAATTTTCATAAATTATAAAATTGGGTTACAAATACATTCATACATATATGTATAAATCAATTAAGGTTGAATCTCGGTTAGGAGTTAATTGAATTATTTTTCATATAATTGTTTTTTAAAATTTTTTATAAACATACAGGCAAAGCCAGTACTGATATTCTCGGAATCAAGATACGTGCTACAATTAGATTTCTCCACTTTTTCCAGGTATTAAATTTTTAAATTCGGAACAAGTCAATTTTTCTAACAAATATATAATTATAAAAGACGGAGATTCCTACCAGAAGTATTAAATAAATTATAAAAAGAGTTCCCGTATTCTATTTGTTAAAATAATTTAGTCAATTACATCAAATTTTCAAAGTAGAATGATGACGAAAACCACTTCACGCCATTCTGCTGTTGTCTTTTAATTGCGTGATCTTATGTAAACAAAGTGGAATACAACAAAAGTGAAACGTGCTGTAACTGGAAAACATATAGTAATATTCGCTCTCTCTCTCTCTGGTTCCGGGGTGAAAGTTTAGAATTATTCTAACAAACGGGCCAAATCAAAAACCGCACACATTTTCTAGTTTTTTTTTTATTTTTTTATTAAAAGTGTTAGGCCAATAAAATTTGTATGAAGCATCCCTACTGCCCGTCTATACCAGAGATAAATATTGCGACATATATTTCAGTAAATGTCAAAATTATGTTATCTTTAATGTAAAAAACAATTTTTTGTACATAAAACGTCAAATTTGTTTTCAATTGAAAAATGTAAGCAAAATTAAAAAATAATAGCGAATTGTGTGGAAAAGAAATTAAGTTTGTAAAATGGTAGCAAATTATAATGGAAGTAAAAGAATTAAATAATTAACCCATTAAGGCCCGAGCCATGATCCCATTGAGCTATAATGATGAAACTTTTACAATTTGATTGTTTATACCTTAATATGAAAGAAAATAAATTTTGGGCAAATCGGATACGTGGGAGCCCAGATAACTCCCGTTGCGAAAATGCAACGTTGGGCCTTAACGATATAAAAATTAAGCGCATTTTTAAAAAATTTTAAATTAAAATATTTTATTCACGTCTTTAGGAAAAAAAAAATTAAAAAAGATATTCATTTACATTTTATTATACCCACACCACAATAGTGGAGAGGGTATTATGCATTTGTGCTGATGTGTGTAACGCCTTAAAATATTGGTCCTAGACCCACCTTAAAGTATACCGATCTTCTTAGAATCACTTTCTGAGTCGAACTAACGATGTCCGTCCGGCTGGCTGGCTTTCCATGTAACCTTGTGCGCAAAGTACAGGTCGCAATTTTGGAGCTAATTTGATGAAATTTTGGTCATAGGTTCTTATTGGCACAATGACCAAGCCTATTGAAAATGGGCCGAATCCTAGGACCACGAGGGAAGATAGGGGGAAATTTCTTCCTCTCAGAAACTATCAAACTAATTTCAATGAATTTTAAAACATAGATAGAACCATATCTTTATGGACACAAAATGTATGAATTTTTAAAAAAATACGACCACGAGGGGAGTTAGGGGCAATTTCTGCCTCTCAAACCGATTTTAATGAAATTTAAAACATAGATAGATCCATATCTATATGGATACAGTTTTTCTAAAATAGGACCACAACGGGAGGTAGGGGGTAATTTCTGCCTCTCACACACTTTCAAACCGATTTTCATGAAGTTTATAAATACTGTGGTGTAGGGTATCATATGGTCGGGCTTGACCGACTATACTTTCTTACTTGTTTTAAATTCAATTATGATATGCTCCAAGGCACTTTGGGTGCTCTGCTACGTCACTTTTTTCACATTTGTAAATTGATCGGTCCATAATTTACCATAGGCCCCATATAAAGCCCACTCTCGAAAAACACTTTAGTACGCCTAAAACCATAACAAATAATTCTATTGTTATAAATTTTGTTCTGTCACAGTTTTATATGACTAGAAACCACACTGTTAACATTCGTAAAGATATCCTATCCTATCCACTGACAGATGGTATCAAATATTTTTCATAGCCGAATATAGCACTCTTACTGGTTTTTCCTTAATATCCTGGGAGAGGATAATTTCACATTACTTGTTCGATTTTCTCTTACTGTACCTATTGAAGTCCCTGCTAGAAATTTCTGTCAATTGTTCCTGGACAGAAAGACAGAACTTATGACCAGTGAAAGGAGAACTAATCAGCTAACTGCTATATAAAGAACTAGAAGGTAAAAAAAGTAATGAATAATCTTACATTGTTATAACTAACACTAAACACGTTCATTGAGAATAGATGTGTGACTGATCAAATGGTGTCAATTAACCAATGACAACTCCATGTAAAAGTGAAAGGTCTTATTCATATAAAGTGTTAGAACTAGAACCGGTCTCTACCCCAAAGACCTATCACGGGACTACTTTGGTGTAAGTTCGCTTCCCTTTAGGAAAATAACACACTTGACATAGAAAATTTACCTACTGCGTAATAACAACAACTTTTAATTTACATGTATACATGTTTTATTATGTGGTTTTAAATAGCAAGTGATTGTATAAATATATTTTATTTGATAATTTTATGTAATTTGTATATGGTTTCGGCCCAGTGTTGCGTTTTCGCATCACGGATGTATCCAATCATAAAAAAAGTCGCAAATGACTACGATGATTGGATTTTTGAGTAGAAATAATAATGTTCGTATGTTAGCTACCTCCTTCAGAAGTTTCAGATAGGTATATTATATATTACTTTATTTTTTTAACTTTTTCCAAAAGTACCCAAAAAACAGGAAAAATTAAAAAATTTAAATTAAACATTTTTTTAAAAAAAACTTATGTATGATACAAATCCAAAAACAGGTCGATGAGATATTAAGTTAAATTTTATTTCACTGTGCTTTATAACAATATCATGTAAAAACAAAATGCCTGAGGGGAGGTTTAAGTGAACGTTGTGAAAATGGGTTAAAAATAAACACTAAAATTATTTTTTTTTTTAAATAAATACTAAAATGAAATTGCCAAAATTAATTTTGTTAATAAATTTTTTTCTTATTCGATCTTAGTAATTTAGATTTATATTAATTTGTTTCAGCTTGAGTTCTTTTTTATATAAAAATATTATCTTTACTATAAATTTTCATATCAATTCGAATGTGTGTTCCAAGTCAAATTACAATCCAAGAAGCCTTCATACTTTAATGAGGCCATTCCATCAATATTTTTCAGGAATATTTTTCTATTCAGTATCAGAATTTTTTATTTCTTTATTTCCATTACGAAGCTTACTTTAGTTATCTTTTGTTTAGCAATGAAGTAAATTGTACAGAAAATGTATACAACTATTAGATACCAGCATAATGTAATGCATTTTCTGGCCCTCTACGGCCTTCTTCAGCATGCTTTGTATCCCATAACTGGATAGTGCCTATTGTAAATTTTATGTATTTAACTTAATTATTTAAACAAATAGGATCTGGAAATTTAATTCTGTACAATTAACTTCATTGCTAACCAACAGATAGCTAAAGTAAGCTTCGTAATAGAAATATACAAACAAAAAATTCTGTGCATAGAAAAATATTCCTGAAAAATATTAATAATATTATCACTACTAGAAGCTTTCCCACAAGTTGGAAATGGGCCAAACTCCATCCCAATCCAAAATCATCTTCCGAATACCGTCCTTTTGCTATACTACCGTATCTATCAAAGGCTTTTGAAAAATTACTCCGTACTCAAATAACTAAATATCTCAATGATTTCAACCTACTTATATCAAAACAATCTGGATTTCGTGCCAAGCACAGTTGTACCACTGCTCTCATTGACGTAGCTGAAGATCTTAGAATAGAGCTAGATGGTGATCAGAGCACATTGTTGGTGTTACTAGATCACTCAAAGGCGTTTAATTGTGTTGACCATGTTGTTTTAATATAAAAACTTGAAAAAATTATACAATTTTTCTCCTACGTCTTTAAAACTAATGCGATCATACCTTACTGGGCGACAACAGTGTAGAAACCAATCCGTCGTTTACATCCTCCTTTCTCCCAGTCACTAGAGGAGTACCACATGGCTCAATTCTTGGACCTTTACTTTTTTTAAATTTATGCTTACGACTTGCCAGATCAGTTGCAACACTGCAATATCAGAATGTATGCGGATGATTTTCAACTGTATATTAGTAATAAAAAAAGCTACTTTGTGGAAAAGTTACACGAAGACTCAAAAAGTATATCACTGTGGGCTTCTATCAACCCAAACAAATCAAAGTGCATCCTACTACATAAAAGAACACAGCGCGCCATTGAAATACCACAAGTCTACGTTAATAACCATCGAATAGAAGCAGTGGATAGAGCTAAAAACTTAGGAGTTATCTTCAATAGCACGTTAACCTGGGCAGATTATGTCACAAATGCCTGTGGAAAAATATTCTCTATGATACGTACTCTATGGCCCACACAATACTGTACACCACTTAAAATCAGGCAGCAGCTTGCAAAAACTTATTGAATACCCACCTTAACTTATGCCTGCGAAGTTTTTTCAAGTTGTGATGCAACAAGTAAAGCGAGACTTAATGTAACGTTCAACAACATAACTAGATACATTATTGGACTTAAGCTTTACGGAAACAGTGAACATATTACAGGGAAAATTCTCAGCGTACAGTTCCATGATCGTATGAAAATACGAACATTGGTATTCTTGCATTAAATCATATCAACTCACGAACCTGGTTACCTTTTTAGCCGGATTAGTTTTAGTCGAATTGGCAGAAACATAATTTTAATACAACTGAGACACCATACGCTTATATCAAATTGGCAGTTCATTGTAAATGCAATACGTCTTTGAAATACTATTCCTCCAATCATTAGGGAAACCAGCAACGCTCCACTTTTAAAAAAAAAGAATTCACAATTATAATTGTAACTAAAACCTCCATGCACTTTTTATATACATATTTACTTCCTGATAAATTTAAATTTTTTATAATTTATACTCTGTATATCATTATTTAATATCTTCCTTTTACCTGCTCAATAGTTATAACTTAATTAAAACAATTTTTGTTAAATCTTATATTATTTTATTTGTTTTTTTTTTTTTTTTTTTTTGCTCAACTGTAAACCAAATAACTATGTCCCCACTTCTATTATTATAAAAAACTTATGTTTTGTTCTAGAAGGTACCAACTTATAAATAAATAAATAAAAAAAAAATAAAGTATGAAGGCTTTATGGATTGTAATTTGGCTTGGAATACACATTAGAATTAATATGAATTAATAATAAAAATGTTACTCACCATGAGAATTAAATTCCAAGATCCTGTATCAGTGATGTTAACCGTACGGTAATTACCATTTTTTACGGTAATTTTGAGCCCCAAAAGCTAGCAAGGTAATTTCATTTAAAATACGGTAATATCAATTTTGGGTTTTTTGATATTTATATACATGCTTACATATGAAGGCTTTATGATTTTAACTTTTGAGAGGTGATTTTCAACCAGTTTTAGAAATAGATGAATGTTATACAAAAAATTAAGAATGTTATGTTTCTGCAAATGCTTAGGTAACAGTGATAGTTATATAATTTATTTTATTTTAAACTTTTTGTCCGTTTCAAAGTCAACAGCATTTAAAGTAGCCGTAATGTGATGCATTTAAATATAGCAAAGCTTCGTACAGACGGTGGTCAGATCTTACAATGTAGTCCTTTTTCTGACAATGGTGCCATTGTCAGATGCATTAATTTTACACATCTGCCAAATGAAAATGAGCTTACAATGTTAACACAGTTGCAATTCTTTTTTGGCAATTTTAATGACAACATTGTAAGATCTGACCACCGTCAGTACGAAGCTTAAATATTAAAACTTTTCAGTTGAAGCAAAAATATGTATATGTTTTAATTTTGTATTAAAGGCATATGAAAAAGAACTTTTATACCAATAGTTTCATCATAAGAAGATGACAAAATAGCACTGTATTTTACAGCGGGTAGATATGAATATTGCGTGTACATTTTTTACAAAACGTAATAAAAAAATTTTTGAGTCAATATTCCCTTGCGATATTCGAATTTTAAAAAATTCTGTCTTAGTTGAACGATACCAATTCCGGTCCAAATTCAAACTTTTTAGCGTCAGTCGTTTAGGCTGTGCGATGATGAATCAGTCTGGCAGTAACGTTAAAATTTTAGTTATATGATGATTTTACTTTCGTTATGATAAAAAATACAATAATTTTGGTTTAAAATATGTTTTAAACAAAGATTTTCATTACAATTTTTCATAAAACACATTTAAAATTTAAATAAATTGTTTTTAAATACTGCTGTGAATGTTTAAATTAAAAAACCTTTGCGTATGGTAATTTCTTCTCAAAAATGGTAATTTTTAGAGGGCCGTACGGTAATGAAAAAATAAAAGTTAACATCACTGTCCTGTATATTTATTTTTTTTTAACAAAGAAAAAGAAAGAAAAAACAAAAATTTCGAAACTTTGATATAAAAAAACATTTGTATTCCAAAAAAAAAAAAATTTTGTTTCTAAAACGACTGCTCACATTAAAAAAAATTTAATTTTCTTTAAGAAAATTGTATTGCGTAATTTTTTATTAATTTCAATAAACTAAACCGTTGTTGAGTTACGCGAATATATGTTGTGCAACCTACTCAATTTTCAAAATAACGGTATATCTCAAAAACAAGAGCTAACCTAAAAAAACGGTGGGCACCATTGGATTCAGCGTACCCGTATTATGCTAAAACGCCATGTGCCTGGCTTGTCTAAAAAAAAGTGTGAATTTCGAGCCCAGTGTTATCGACCGATCGTTATTAAATAGTGTGATGGCAGACCAAGTTTTAGGAGTAAGTGTTTTCCTAGAGTGGGCTTTATATGGGTCCTACGGTAAATTATTGACCCATTTTCGCGAAATTTTGCAGTATGTGACAGAACAACGGATATGGGTACGATAAAGATTTATAAAGTTAAACACATAAAGAAAAAACCAAGTTTACCCTTCTTCACCACTAATAGTGGAAGGTGTCAAAAGATGCATAAGGGAGCTACAAATTTGAATTTAGAACAATTGTGGGTGACACATGCCATAAAACAGGGATGGAAATATGTAGTTGTGAAATTAATTTTTTTTTTACTTTTTATTTTTAAAGCTACCGGGGTCCCACTGTCATACGTGTGGCTTACTCTGTGAGTATGGAGTATTCTGAACTCTATACTAGTTTAAGATTTACTTTTATATAGACATGGGCGCTTTTTCGTTGCTAACCACCAACGCACAAAGTGTAAGAGAAAGTTTCCGTCTTTCATACAATTCTATGTACTTTGAATAATAGTTTGTAATCAAAACAAAACACTTTCTCATATACTTAGTATACGGTGCTGTAATTAGCGTAATGTACTTGTTTATATACAAAATGTATGGAATTTTGCAACAATACACCCTACCGAAAATGTTAGAAAAATAACAAAAACAAAATTTTATTTTATTGTTTATTTTATTAATAAATAATTAAAATAAATAATTTATATTTTTTATAATTTTTTATAATAAACACAAAACAATTTCATTATAGATCCATAGATCCGAACCAGTGATTTGGTTACAAAGAGAAAAAAAAACAAATTATTTTGCATAAACTGAACACATTTGAAAAAAACTGTATAACAAAGATATTCACGTCCCTATGGAAAATTTGTAAGAAATAATTTTCTGTGTGGTTGTTATAGTTTTGCAATTTTACATTTTCGCAAAGTGCAACTTTTGCCATGAATACCTTTTAATAAAGTAAAATTTTAAAATTTAATAAAAAATAAAGAAAAACTTAAATGGTGTTAACACTGCTTCACTGTTTTTCTCGCTTTCCTTATTTGCGGCATTTCATTGACGGATTCGGTAAGCGTGTAGCCATCATTTTTAACTGTTTCTATGCAAAGTGAAAAAAGACAAAACAACAAAGAACAAAGATGAGACTAGAGTACCATTTTTTAAAATACATTAACTGTTACTTACCGAAAATTGCAGCATTCAAAGACTTATATTTTTTAAAGGCTTTCTTGTCTTTCACGCCATCGTGATTGTACGAAAAGGAGCCGATGAAAATTCTTGCGTAATCCTACAGGACTTAAAATTCGTTTTATAACGATTATCTGAAAGAAAGCTGCAATAATTAAAAAAAAAAAACAAATGGGAATAATATTTAAGACAAATCAGGTTAGAATAAGCATTAAGTGTATTTATTTCATTACCACTAGTTGAAGCATTTTAATGTGTTAACACAATGTATTCCGTTTCCGGATTTTCAAAAGTTTCAGCGTTCATACTTTTTGTTTTGAGGAGATTGAGTGGTTGCAATCGAAACATGTCATGGTAACCTGCCGGCTGGGGTTCGAGCCCCAGCCACGTCAAGAATGAAAGATTATCAATAACAATTTTAATTAATTTTCATGTTGTAAAATTCCTTTCTTCATAAAAATAATTTAATGAAAAATTAAATTTCATGTACTTAAGCCTAATTAAAAATATTAAAAATTTGGATTAAAAAACCATAAATAGTTCAACAAAATAACCACAATACTAATTATTGTTAAAGCTAAGGCACGAGCTCTATGTGTACATTTGTCCTTCAAGTTGTGCTGAAAAAGGTCAACAGAAAAGAAAAAGACAAAATGAAAAAACAAAAAAATGTACTTGGACTTCAAGAAAAATTCTTGACAAAAGTACGAAAAACAGAAGTAAGGAAAAAACATGTAAAATCAATTGAAATGGATAACCATTCAGGAAAGCAAATTTCGCTCTACCAAATGTTAGAATACAATTTGGTTTAAGAATTGATGTTTGACTATTGACGTCAGCAGTCGTCGATGGCTGCGAGTGTAAGACGGCAAATCCATCTGAGGAGATTGAGTGGTTGCAATCGAAACATGTCATGGTAACCTGCCGGCCGGGGTTCGAGCCCCAGCCACGTCAAGAATGAAAGATTATCAATAACAATTTTAATTAATTTTCATGTTGTAAAATTCCTTTCTTCATAAAAATAATTTAATGAAAAATTAAGGGGGTAATTTTGTTGTTCACTTCACCTTGAAATTTTGAAAATTCAAAAAATTTTATATGAAAATTTTCTCAACGCAAGGTGAAGTGAACAACAAAATTACCCCCTAAATTTCATGAACTTAGCCTAATTAAAAATATTAACCCTAGAAGGGTACTGTGAGTAAAATTTACTCACATAAGGAATAGATTTGTTCGTAAATCAGCAGGTTGGCCACACTGAAAGTCAAGCCACTAGCAGTGCTTCGCCCACTCTGTCATTAGTCAGCTGTCGCAAGCATTGAATGGTATTGTTTGATTTATCGCGCTTGTGGACAATTTAAAAAAAGTTAGTGAGTAAAATTTACTTATCAGTACCCTTTACGTACTAAATTGTGTGAGTCAAATTTACTCATCAGTACCCTTTACGTACTAATTTGGGTGAGTTATATTTACTAATCAGTAACTTACTACGTGTCTAAAAAATATATTTTGTGCTGGATTATGACAATTATGTTTTTTTTTTGTATTATGTTATCGTAAAGAATACTATAGATCATACAAATGGCAGGTCGCGGGCTATCAGAACAAAATATTTTGAATGCAATACTTGAACTAGAATCTGAGGAAGAAGACAATTTGGAGTTTGAGCTTTTTAACTTTGATGAGGATTCTTGGGACAGTGTTGCAGATCCGGAGTATCAACCAGAAACGGAAGAATTAAATGATGTCGAAGAAAATTTGATACACGGAATAATAAATGCAGAAGAAGCTGAAAAGGAAGAAAGGGAGGAAACACCTGGAAGCAGCAAACGTAAAAAACAGAAACTTAGTGAGGGGAGAAGAAATGAAAGATCAGCTGCTCAAGAAATTCGTGAAACAGAAGAGCTTAATTCAATTATTACACCTAGTAACAACAATCTGATCGGAAAAGATGGAAATTTCATTTGGAGTAAGGAACCTGTTGCTGCGCTAGGTCAAAAAACTCCCTCAAAAAATATTGTCCACATTCGCCCTGGCCCAACAGCAAATGCAAAAAATTCGTTGTGTCCTGCCAGCTGCTTCAAACTGTTTTTTACCGCAGACATATTGGAAGAGATTTTGGTTCATACAAATAAAGAAATAAACATTCAAAGGGAGAACTATAACGAGAAATCTCACGCGGTTTTGTCAAATTTGGAAATGGACGAACTTGAAGCATTTCTTGGTTTGTTAGTCTTGTCCGCTGCTCTCAAAGATAATCACTTGGCAACACATATGATGTTTGACACTACATACTGTGGGGAAAGGTACAAGGCAACCATGCCTGAGAGAAGGTTCAAATTTATCCTAAATTGTCTAAGATTCGATGACAAAGAAACAAGAACTGCTAGAAGAGAAATGACAAAACTAGCTCCAGTTTCTTCTATCTGGGACAAACTGCTAAACAATTGCAGAGTGAACTATAAACCTGGAAGCTATATAACCATTGACGAGCAACTAGTTGGATTTAGAGGCAAATGTCCATTAAGGATGTATATTCCCTCTAAACCCAACAAGTATGGGATCAAAATTGTCATGTCTTGTGATAGCGGAACAAAGTATATGTTGGATGCCATTGTTTACCTTGGAAAAGGAAGTGTACCTCCTGGAATGGCTGCTGGTGAATATTATGTTGTTGAACTGCTGAAAAATGTAAAGGGTACCAATCGAAATGTCACGATAGACAATTGGTTTACGAGTGTACCACTCATTCAACGTCTCCGTCATGAATACAAAATAACAACTGTTGGCACAATAAAAAAAAATAAACCACAATTGCCTATTGAAGCTACAGATATAAAGTTTCAAAAACGAGCCGCATCGACTTCATTGTTTATATATTTCATGAGGATTTGACAGTTGTATCATACAAACCCAATAATAAAAAACTTGTATTATTGGCGTCTAGTATGCACAGTACGGGTAGTATTCATGAAACCACTGGAAAACCAGAAATAGTGCATGTGTACAACTCAACAAAAGGAGGAGTTGACAGTTTTGATCAGATGTGTCAAAACATTAACCATGGCAGGAAAACCAGAAGGTGGCCTCTAGCATTTTTCCAAAATATGATGAACATAGCTGCAATAAACGCATACATCGTTTACGCGCATAACATGTGTAGCCGTGGGCAAAAGCCAGAATCCCGACTTAATTTTATGTTATCTCTACACAAGGAGTTAACGGAAGGATCTCAAAGGAAAAGATTAGCAACTAATACAAACATGAGCCTGGCGTTGAAAAAATCCATTCAAAATATTGTAGGCTCAAGCCAAGAGGCCCATAGTGCCGGAGAAGACCAAAAGGGGCCAAGAAAGTACTGTAATTTTTGTAGTTATACCAAACGTAGATACACCACCACTTATTGCAATTGTGGATTAGCTATTTGCGGCGAACATTCACAAAAAAGTGCCCTGACTGTGCTTGAAAAACAATTTTTAAATAAATAAAGTATTATTTTTGCTTATTTTATATATTTCAATAAAAAATTACACTTATATTATATGCTGGCTTTCAATTTTTTTCATTTAAAACTACTACTTTACAAAATAAATCAGATAATAACGTAAAAATTCTGAAGTGAGTAAAATTTACTCATCGGTACCTATAAGCGCCTACAATTTAACCGTACCCTTCTAGGGTTAAAAAATTTGGATTAAAAAACCATAAATAGTTCAACCAAATAACTACAATACTAATTATTTTTGTTAATTTATTTTATTATTTGACAAATAAATTAATGTTTTCCAACAAAAAATTTCAACAGTTTTTTTTTAAATTTCAAATAAAATTGGTCTACCTGTAGTACTGTATCATGTACATTGTACAATACGTGGTTACCGAAAGCAAACTCTGTGTTACTATTTGGCTTACAATTCTAAGTACTCGGAATATTAGTAACTGGGTTATTTGTTACCATTTTTTTTTTTTTTTTTTTACTGTTAGGACCAGCACTCAGGGGATGACCCCTACTAATGCATTGCATTGTGTTGGAACTAGGAAAATAAGTTATGGGAAGGAAGATAGAGGGAGTAGTGTTTGTGAACATTCGATTTGAACTTAATCATGTTGTAAGTGAGAGGGAAGACTTATGCAGGAAGGTTATTCCACATACGAACAGTCCGGGAAAAAAACGAATTCTCTCTGTAATGCGTTGTACGATTCACCTGCCAATCGACCACATAAGGATGGGCTCTTGAGGAAAAACGTGTATTACGAACAAATGTACGGGTTTCGGGAACCAGATCCCTGATTTCGTCGGAACACATCCCATTGTAGTAACGATAAAACAGGCAAATACAACCCACATTGCGACGGTGCTCAAGGGAGTCAATAGAATTGGTTACCCTACTGTCACCAATGAGAACCCTCGCCCTCTCCTGCACGCGGTCGAGAAGCTCCAAAATAGACTTTGAAGCACCGGCCCACACATGAGAGTTGTATTCCATACGCGGTCGGATATAGGTGGTATAAATAGTAAGGAGATCAGATGGAGTGAAGTATATCCTACACCGTCTTAGAAAACCGAGTCACTTGAATGCTTCTTTCGACACCTTGAATATATGTTCAGTCCATCGGACGTCACATTGTATCCTCATGCCCAGAACATCAAGAGATTCTGATTCCTCAATAATTATACCACCCATATATACAGATGAGGCACCTTGCTTTGTCGCGCGTTTATGCGTCAGCACGCAACATTGGGTTTTTCGGGCATTAAAATCGACCCTATTTGCACGACATCATTCCGAGACTATGTCAAGGTCTTGGCCAAGCGTATCATTCATATTCTGCCTCATAGCAGCGACATCGGATACGCTTGGTCTGCACTCGAATGAGTACGAATGGCAAATGTTGCTGTCATCTGCAAAAGAGTAGATAGGGTTGGAAGTTTGACAAAGGAGGTCATTTAGAAAGATAAGAAATAGAGTAGGAGAAAGAACGGAGCCTTGCGGTACACCTGAATGAATCTTGAACTCGTTTGACGAAACCCCATCTATACCAACTTGTATAGTGCGATCTCTGAGAAAACTCGATATAAATCGAGAGAAATTATCACCGACACCAAACGCAGCAAGTTTTGTCAAGAGTGCACCATGCCAGACTCTGTCAAACGCCTTGGAAATATCCAAAGCAATTACCTTACTTTCGCCAAAATGGTGAATGGAACGGCACCATTTTTCCGATAACAGAGATAGTAAGTCTCCAGTAGAGCGACCTCTACGCAAGCCATACTGGCGGTCGCTTAGTAGGTAGTTTGACTCTAAATATTTGACAAGATGGTAATTTACCATACTCTCCATAACTTTGGAAAGTGGCGAACAAATTGCAATTGGGCGGTAATTTTCAGGGTTCCCTTTTTAGGAATTGGCGTTACATTAGCAACTTTCCAGCAGAGTGGAAATTCCGCGGCACGGTATAAAGTGCTGAAAAGATTTGCTAAGGGACGAGCTATCGTCGAAGAGCACTGCTTCAAGACCAGTGCAGGTATACCATCCTGCCCAGGAGACTTGTTTACGTCGAGATCCGCAAGAACCCTTTTAACAGCTTGACCCCGAAAAAATATTCTAGGCATAGTTACGGATACTTTTTCGAGTTCGGGTAGTGGTTGACTGCTAGCTGGTAGGTAAGAATTATTAGCAAATAATTCAGCAAAACAATTAGCCTTATCAACCGGGTCCGTGAATGATCGGCCATCCTTTAAAAGAGTAAGTTGTACGGCCCGAGTGGTGAAGCCAAGAAGAATTGTGGACATTAAAATCACCAGCAACAACGATTTCACTGTCGGGACAATTCTCAAGAATCTTCGCTATTGAGTCGGAAAGGGAAAGGGAAGCCCGATAAGGTAATATCCCTTCTCGCGTTTGGCCTTCTGTAAAGAAATCCGAAATGCAAATAGTGTGTATCGATTTTGAATTTAACCCAAAGACAGTTAAATTCCTCATCAAGCATGCCCATTGATTGCTGGCACTGATACACAACTTCATTGCGTATGTACATAGCAAGACCCCCATGAAGATTAAAGAGGGATAGAAGGTGATACCCAGGAATCTGAAAATCAAGTGGATCCGAATTTTCTGACACCTGAGTTTCACATAAGGCGAAAACATCCGGCCGGTGAAGACAAACGTGAGCATACACAGAGAAAACATTCGTTCTCAGCCCACGTATATTGCAAAATTCGATTCTAAACCGACCTCTCATCACAACATAAAACAAATTCAAATCAAACGGAAAGTACAGATATCCACTATGTTAAAAGTCGTTAAAAACTGTTTGGTGATCAGTGTTATACCTTCATCACCAAAACAGTTCAAAAACGATTAACACAAGAACATCTGCACTAACAAAAATAAAAAGGACGGTTAAAAAAGGAACACAAAAGACCATGCCATAAAAAGGACCATAAAAGCCCTGATCTGGTCATCGTCGAAAAAAGGCCATCACTGACGAATTATTATTATTTTTGTTTTATTGTTGTTGTTAATAGTATTGCTAGTTTTTTTTTTTTTTTTGTTTGTTGTTATTGTTGTATTGTTTTAAAAAATTTTAATTTAGACCTCAACTTTTCAAAAGAATTTTAAATCTAAAAGTTTAAATTTTTTTAATCAACCGCTTTCATAACGTTAACTTTATTTTACTTCAATAGACTTTTAAATAATTTTAAAATTTACTAAGAAGCCCATATCAGATTAATGTAATAAATACATTCCCCATGACTCTTCTGAAAAGAGATAGCCTTAAGAAAATTTTTATAATTAAATACTTTTATCTTTTTTGAAGTTTGTCTAGAAGTTTGAATTTTTAAAACACAATTTCTGTAGTTCTACTGTTAAAAATAGTACACAGACAATTAAAGACAATAAACAATATAGATAAACATACAACAAAGAATCAAATGTTTTCTGATAATAGTTTTCCTGATGAATAAAGGGTTTTCTTTCCAGATTTTTAAAAAGGTGGGCCAGGATAAGCCTAGAGTACCCGGAATGTGAAAATCAACATGCTCGTGTTCTTCTGACGTAGTTCCGATATCATTACATGACACACAATGGCCCTTGTGGCTTTGTATTGACGTCAAAATTACGTCAGAACCACATGCGCATGTGGCTTTTCACATACCGTGTACTCTAGGCTTTAGTTTGCAGCTTACTGCATATTTACATTAGGTAGTATTGAATACTGACTGAAAACTTAATACTTGGTCAGTTTTCCTATGGAAATATATGCACTAGCTAGTATCATAACACCTTTAATAGTAAAAAAATACTTTTAAACTTAATATAATCCACAAAGATTCTACAACAACATTTCCGTTTCAAAAACAATGTCTTAAATTATTTTGATTTCTTCTTTTGAATTATGTATTAAAGTTTCAAACTTTGCACAACATTTTTTCCTCTTGAGTTTCATTGTCAAAAACGTTTACTTTTTGTGGTAAAAAGTCAATTTCATATTTAAACATTAATAACAGAAGCTCGATTACTCTCTCCCTGCAACATTCACTTTGCTTAAAGTTTAAAAAGTTTTAACAGAAAAGTGTTGTCTTAAGAAATTATTATAAATTTGAACAAGTTAATATGATAAACTACCGACACATGTTAACCGAAATTGATTTTAAACATGTTGAACAATTTTGTTGTCATCTGCTAACAAGAATGATTGTAATTTCAAAAAAAAAAAACTCAAAATTAAACAAATAACCTTAATTTTGGAAAATAAATAATATTTTTTGAAAAACAAAAAAAAATTTTCTCTTTAGTATCATAAAATTCGTCAAGAAAAAATACAAGAGATTTGATTTTAAACTACACTTGTTGTTAATCCGTTTAAGTCTTTGCTAAGATTTTTATTATATTTTCGCTGCAACAAAACTATAATTTTGAAAAAACATTTTTATGTATTTAAGATTTTTGAGCGCAGGGGGTTCTACAAAGAGGACACGGCATTGCCATTCTCTTTGTTATTTGAAAAAAGTTCGTCTTACACACGGCTGCGGGCGGCAAAATGCATTTGTGCTGGTGATTGCAACTGCAAAGAATAATGATTGTATGAAAAGGATCTCCCGAAATATGCATAAAAAACTGATTATTAAACAACAAAACTTTTGTAGTAAAAGTTCTTATGCTCACACCACAATAGTGGCGAGGCTATTTTGGGTTTGTGTTGATATTTGTACACTGAAAAGAAATATCCATCCTTCAGTACTAAAATCAAGCCAGAGCGGTGTCAATCGTACGGTAAATATGGATTTCCTTAAATAAAGTGCAGATTGCTTGATTAAAGTACGGATTTTAAAGGTGCCCCCTACTTAAAATTATCCAATATCGGGATTGACTTAAGCAAAAGTGAGTTAGAAGTTAATCTCAAACTTTGCTTAATTCAAGAATTTCCCAAAAAGGCACTTGAAATACCCCAGAGAAGCAGATAAAGAGAGAATATTATTATCCAGTTAGCCAGATTGCCGTTGACGACATTGTCGTCAATGATGTAAGCACGACTTGTCCCATGTTGTTTAGGTTTTCCAGTAGACAATTTACAGGAAATCATCGTGTACGACAGTTTAAGCGACGTTGTCTTATAAGTTCTATTAAGCTTTATATGGGACAGTATGAGCGACTTTGTCTTATAAGTTGTCCTCTATTAAACTCCATGTGGGACAGTATGAGCGACACTGTCTTATAAGTTGCCTTGTATAAAAGCTTTTGACGGCAAAGTTTTATTGAATGCTATTCAATCACTTGCTTGGTTTTCTTAAATTTCTCCCATTATTTTTTTTTTAATTGTTTAAATACCTACAAAAAATTTACAAATTAGTTCTAAACAGTAAATGCTGATGAAATTGTTCGCGGGCTGGAAAATAGATTACATGCAGTTAATACTTCAGTGTCAACTTTAGGATTGCTTATAGGAGTCGAATATAAAACGTATAAAAGAAATTATAATTATAAATTTATAAGACACCAGCAACAGGCCCAACATTTTATGTATTTTACTCATAGATGGGGGTAGTGCACTCATTTTGCAGTTTCAACTCACACTTAAGGCTAGATTACACTATTATACTTTGTATTAATACATGTCAAAAACTCAAGTAATATGACAAAGTGTGATAGTGTGAATGCAATGTGACACGAAAATGACAAGTACATATTAAGAAAAAAGTTTGACATCCCGTACGACTTCATCGTTTTTTGAAACATTTTAAAACAATAATACTTTTTATTGGATCAGGGTTGCATTTTATTTCATGTGTGAGTGTTTATACTTTGTGAGATGGTGTGAACACAAACTGTCATGTTACATTAGATTTTTTGACAGTCGCAACAAAACTCATTAAATTTCCATCTCACAAAGTATTATGGAATACGTAAGACTTGTGAGATAGTGTAATCTAGGCTTTAGTAATAGTCACAGAATACACAGAACTGTCACGAGACGGAAGATTTTGCGTTTTTTTTTTTTGCCTCTTTCAAAGAAAGCTGCCCTTTTGCATTTCTCTTTTCATTATCTGCTATGCCGCAATACAATGAACACAAATTTATTTAGTTAAGATTTATTTACAAAACTGTTGTAAAAATTTACTTTTACGTTCACCACAACACGAGTAAATAATATTTAAGTAAGTAAATAATATTATAAAACAAAACAATATTACTTAAAACATTTTTTTTGAACAAATGCATTTGT
Source organism: Pollenia angustigena (assembly GCA_930367215.1). Lineage (NCBI taxonomy): Eukaryota > Metazoa > Arthropoda > Insecta > Diptera > Polleniidae > Pollenia > Pollenia angustigena. Next base: position 175,691,441 of record OV884057.1, on the reverse strand, counting down.
TTAACGTGGTTTGTGTTTTGTTATTTTTGTTTTGATCACGCCATTTGTGTTGATTGTTGCGGCCTGTTTTTACACCTTGCCACTTCACTACCAAAAAAAGCTTTCTGTCTCTTTCTTCGAAAGCTACCCTCGCAACTGATTTGGGCCTTTTTCACACGTCACTTTTTACAGTTCTGTGTATTCTGTGGTAATAGTCCAAAAAAATTGCAATCATTTTGTTGATGTTGAGTGATGAATTGAAAATTTGCAGCCCCACTCAACATGAGTGATAGTGATGTTAAAAAATTTTGCACCCAAAAGAAAATAGTTTGAATTAAAAAAAAGCAGTCATCAGCTTATTGCAAGTTTTTTTACTTCACTCATTTGAGTGCAACTAAAATTGTTGCACTAAATTCAAAATCAAAAACTTGTATTTTCATTATTAAAGCCAATAATTATACCGTTTTTGATAAAATATCATTTTGTTTAATGTTCCTCAAAAGAAATCCAAAACCATGCACATACAAAGTTACATTTCTTAAATTTTAGTGAGACAACATTTGTATGCAGCTTTTTGATTGCAAGTCTAAATATTGCTCTATTTGAATTGAGTGCAGATTTTTGCATTCAATCTGCGTTTAGTGATAGTGACAAAATTGCAATATCGCTAGTTTATTTTAGTTTTTAAGCTGGTATAAAAAATTTAATCTAATTTTTTTGCAGTTTTATTAAGTGAAAGTGCACTGCTGATATTAATCAATATTTAGTGCACTAGCCACAACAATGATTTTACTAAATAACTTTAACAAATAGAATTTGGGAATTTTTGCCTCTTATTTTACTTTTTAAACATAAAAATCATGAAAGTTATTTTTTCTTGTTGTGTTGTTATTGTTGTTTCTACCCAAAATAAGCATATCATTGTTTACCTTTTTTAAGTGTTGTTGTTGTTTTTTCAACAAACTTTTACAAACACATGCATTTTCATGCGAAAGTTATCGCATTTGGGATTGTTTAAAGAACTTTCTAGTGTTAAAGTTCGACGCAAGACAGTTTTTAACAACAGTTTGTTAAAAATAAAATTTTAGGTCAACATGAAAAAATTTATCAAAATTACACTTTACAAAATAGCACTCAATAAAACATATTTAATAATGAAATAATGTTTCTTCATATTAAACTTTTGTCCATTTTTTAGCTTATAATTCTCATTCGCTTTACAGTTTTAGTTGAACAAAATCTTTAGTTTTTCTAAAGTAGCCAGCGAAAAGCGAATAGGAACTGGCTTCTTCCTTCACAATAAATTTTAGTGTATTTATAAAAGAATAAAAATTAGGAATTAAGCACATCATACAGCAATGTTCTTAAAATCGCACGATTTGTAATCGCAAAACGCCAGATTTATTTTTTTGGTGTTCTTTCACTCGTGCGTTTAGCTTGCGATCTGCCATAGTTTTTTACAAATATTCTAGTTCTCTTTTGCATGTTGAAGTCGCCAAACTTCTTGCTATTGCGATTCACAGAACACCTAATTTGCAATTTTAAGTCAGAATCGCCAATTTTAAGCGTTTTGCGATTGTCAGAACATGCCCGATAATTAATAAATAAATAATTAAAGATTCGATAAATATTTTATTTGATATATTCCAAATTTACAAAAATTAATTTTAACAAATCACATAAACATTTTGCTGAAAAAAATTCAACCTACAAACTTTTTTATCAATACCGCAAAAATCGTCATCCCAGAAAATTCAAAAATTTGTTTAATCAAATATGCGACTTTCGTATTCAAATATGAAAATGATTTTTTTTCTGTATTTAAAGTACACAAGTAAGTGGAGAAAACTTAAATTTAGTTCGATTTTTTCTTTCTGTAAAACACCTTAAAATTTTGGTCTCACCCTTTAGTATACCGATTGACTTAAAATCACTTTTTGAATCGATCTAACTTTGTGCGCAAAGATCAGTTCACAATTTTGTAGATAATTTGATGGAATTCTAATTATTACAAGGACAAAACCTATGTTAAGAATCGGTCCATTACTTCACAAAGCCCCCAGACAAGCTTCTTTCCGGAATAGAGTCTTTCATACAACTACTACTCCTGAAAATTGCTTTTAATGCCATTGACGACAATAATGTGTTATGAAAATATGTTTTCCTGGTAGAAGACAAGAAATCACGCTGTAAAATTTCGTGAAGATCGGTCCATAATTTTTCATAGGTCCCAAAATGTATATCATTTATTATCAATCATTCCAAAATTCCCAGGAATGAAAACATATTATCTACGCTTCCGTAAATGGAAAGTCTGGGCAATACTTTTCAAAAATATTTTTATGTTTGTCTTTAAGATAAGATTTCGACGACACTTAACTTCATCGCCGATATTTATCTTTAAAACTATTTCAACTTTTCACTTAACCCTCGTTGTTTTAACCTCGCTTTAAAAAAACCACCTTAATATCACCCAGAATTTATTGCAAGAATTTTTTATATTTTTGTGTGTGGTGCCAGGCCTTTAGTTGAAATATTTTTGGTACATTTAAGCTGTCCTTTTAAACATTTTTATTGTCGATTTTTTAAAAGGGCTTTTTTGGCGATTTATGTAAGCTTTAAACATAAACATGATTTTGGTGTGTTTTGTTAATATTAAAAATACCTTAACTAAAAGAGAAAAGGAAGAAAAACGAATAAGTTTGGGTTTTTTTAAATTTTTTTTTATTATTTTGGAGAAAAATAATTGTAATAAAACAAATCTTATTACATGTGGTTTGTTTCATCTGTATGATGTCTGTTTCTGGAGGGTGTATTACAGCAGACAATAACATCATTTTGAATTTTAGTACTTTTTTGGCTAAGTCGAAATTTAAGTTTTGAAATTTTTGATTTTTTTTTACAAGTTTAACTTGTTGTGTTAACAAAACAAAAGTCATAAAAATGTTTTATGATTTGCGTTATAGTGCTTAAATTTTAATTTTGGGAATATAGTTCTCATTGGAAAACGAAAGGTATTTTGAATTGGTTATTTTGTTTGAGCCTGAAGTTCAAAATATTAAGAGAAAAAATTAAGAATGATTTTGAAGTACCCGATTTCGGGTAAATTAGTTTGAAAGTTTGACAACGATCATATTAGGAAACGGTCGTGTTATTCTCATTATTATATAACAGTAAATTGCAACATAACCCTTCAATAATATTCGTATTTTCTTAAGGTATCTCTTCGAGAACGTACACGTCTCAGACGTTACGTTTTTTGTTGCAGGCTACAAGCTACAATTTGAAATTTGTTTTAACTGTTATATTTAAATTAAAATATTAAATACGAAATACTTATACGAAACATACTAAAAAAATAAATTTTTGATTGACTATATATCGTGACTGTTTACCTCGCAAGCGTCTCTATACCAATCATCTAAATTTACTGTATAAATATCGCGTAGTGTAAGAAAACATTTCAATTAAATCGTTGTCAAAAAGAAAATGTGCTTTAGTCATTTTTTTAGTTTTGTGGGAGAGTAATTTTAAATTTTAAAGGTGATTTTTGAAAATTAACGTATCGCACACCTAGATCAAAAGTGACTCAACTCAAAAGACTTAATATTTCAGAAATCGAAAAAAAACTCTTTTAGACGTAAAAAAAAATATTAAAACAAGTTAGAGTGCTATATTCGGCTGTGCCGAATCTTTGATACCCTCCACCGACAGTTCGAATGTTTAAGGAGTAATATCTGTATGATATTATTATCTTAAACTGTGACGATTTGTTATTAATTATGGTTTTAGGCGACTAAACTGTTTTCCGGTAGTAGGGTTTATATGGGGCCTAGGGAAAACTATGGACCGATCATCACGAAATTTCAAAGCGTCATTTCTAGTCCTTTAAAACTGTGACGTACCAATTTCTGTTATGATTGCATTATTTTTTACGGTTTAAGGCGTACTAAACTGTTTTCCGGTAGTAGGGTTTATATGGGGCCTAAGGTAAATTATGGACCGATCGTCACGAAATTTCACAGTGTTATTTCTAGTCCTAAAAAACTGTGACGTACCAAATTTTGTTACGCTAGCGTTATTAATTACGGTTTTAGGACTACTAAACTGTTTTCTGGGAGTAGTGTTTATATGGGGCTTAGGGTAAATTATAGACGGATCTTCACGAAATTTAACAGCGTGATTTCCAGTCAAATAAAACGAATTTTTGCAAAATCTTATTTCATTCCGTGCCTTGTTCCAGCATTTATGTTATTTTTTGTAACAAAACTGTCAATTTTTTTAGGTGGTGGTTCCACATTTTGATTCATACCTCTGGTCCTACTGAACCGATTTTGCTGGATTTCAATCCCAAACTGCTTAGGATAACTACAAGCAATTTGGCACCAAGTTTGTTTTTTTTTATTTTGAGTTGTTCGGAAGTGAGCGTGTTTTCAACAGACGGACAGACGGACAGATGGACATGGCTAAATCGACTTAGAATTACTCAAGGACCCAGAATATATATACTTTATGGGGTCTGAGATGAATAATAAAAAAGTTTCACACGGAATGACAAACTTAATATACCCTCTTCACAACTAATTGTGGTGGAGGGTATAAAGAAATCGTTGGACAATTTAGTAGAAAATCCAAACAGATTTTGGTCTAAAAAGTTGTTTTTTCTTAAATATTTGTACATTAGATAAGGAAAAATTTTAAGTTGTTTCATTTTTATTTATGTATTTTTTGCAGAAGCTACCGCATTATTTTAAGTTCTGTTCCCTTAACTGAATTCTTTTCAAGTTTTGACACTTTTGCCAAATTCTTAACTGGCACAAGGCTAATTAATATAAACTCCAACACAGATTTATTTTATCAAAAGTGTCACAATTCGAATTAAGACTATTAAGCATTTAGCAGTAGGGATCTACCACCATCATATTTTTTGGTACAACTAAAAACAAGTCACTTTTATGAATTGCAACTTTATACCAATTGAAACATAAAGAAAGACATAACTGTTTACAACAACTGTTAACAACAACATAATACACTGAAATGTTTTATAGATAAACAAGAACATTGTGCATACACTGAAAGAATTTTCTTCGCAATACCAATGAATTTTGACATTAGTCCCATGAAAAATTGCATTGAAAAAGAACCTATGCAGCGCTTCGTTCGATCAATGAAACCTGTTTCATTAAAAGGATTTAATGAAACATTACATTAGATCTATGAATATTATTCATTGGATGAATACTTTCAATAAAGTAAAAAAAATTTTTTTTTTTATTTTTTTAATTATTTTTTTTTTCTTATTTCATTTTTTCTAATAAATGATATTAAATTGTCCATAACAACAATACCCAGTAAAAAACGTGCTCCAAAAGGAGCAGGTTTTTTGTATGGGATGCCTGATTTTTGTATGGGGTGTTCCCGGTTTGGAGGACTATTTTCTGCTGACAATAAGCGCTTCTTTTAACATGCAAACAAAGCGCTCCTTAAGTGCTTTTTTAAGGGCTAACTATATTAACATATTCATTAATGTTTTGCTTTTATTCGTTTTAATGCCTTTTTTCAATCACTTTCGTAAACCATAATATATTTTTTTTTCGCTTAAAAACCCTCTTCGTTGTCAGCACTAAAATAGCATCTTTTTTGTATGTTTTTTTCGTTATCATTTACTGCTTTATAAGAGCTCTCTAATTGAAGCGCTTGAGTATGAGCTTTTTCTCTGTAGTGCTTCAAAAAACCCAATTTTTTTTTACTGGGTAACAACGTTGGTTGAAAGTGTATTGAAAGCTTTTGTTGCATTACTATAATGACAATTTTATTGTCATAATGAAAATTTAAATTTATGAAGGCAATTATGGAAATATGTTGCTTTCATAAAAAAATGTTTGATTTCATAAATTTATTTGCATACATATAACATTAGATGTATGAAATTATTAAATCTTACATTTTTTAATTAACAATTAAACATTTTTTTAAGGAAACTATAATTTTGTATTAATTTATGAACATAGTTATGTTTTTTGTATTTGTATTTGTATTTGTATTTGTTTTTGTATTTGTTTTTGTATTTGTATTTGTATTTGTTTTTGTATTGTTTTTTTATGTTATGTTTTTATATTGGATATTTTCATATATCCAATGAAAATTTTTAACGTAATTACGAAATCTAATGAAGCGATTTTAACGAAAATACTTCATTGTAACTATGAAATTCCATTTAGACAATGAAAATTTTCATTTACCCAAGGAAAATTTTTTATGAAAATGATTCATTAAATATATGAAGCATTTTTCTTTCAGTGCAGTTAAAGCATATAAGACCGAAAAATAAAAAATTTTGAATTAAGTCGCGTTTAAACTAGGTGTGCGATATGTGCACCAGTTCTCTGCAATCATAGCTTTCTAAGTTTTTAGTTTTAAATATTCCTAATGTCGCAGAGAAAAGTAAACTTAACTTTTTATTGCAAATGTTGTTGAACCTTAAAATAATAAAGTGGTAATTCCATGTCAAATCTACCAAGAGTGGGAAACGAACGCTTTCGTTTTTAATGAAATTTGGTGAGAAGGTTTATTTTATCTTATAAGGAACATATATGAACGAAAAAAAAACATTAAACAATTTTTTTCGAAAGTTATATCATATTCAAAATGTCATAATACCGCCGAATTAGCCGAATGTGTTGATTTTATTTCTTTAATATCTTGATACTACTTTACTTACGAAGATGATTTTAATGTCATTTTAAAAAAAATACTTGGGGCTATAAATCATATATTAAAAACGGACTAAGTCAAAAAACTATTTTTTATTTGGCTGATTTTTTTTTATATAATACCTCAAACTGTTCTTTAAAAATCGTAAAACTTTGAAGGAGGTGATTTTTTTTTTAAGATATGATTTTTTTTCTTTCGCAACCTTTAAAAAAATAATCTTAAAATTACAGTACACTGTGCTAGTTGCAAAAAACAGACAAGCCGGGCACCTTGCATTTTAACCTAATTGAGGCACGCTGAATCCAGTGGTGCTAACCGTTTTTTTTAGGTTAGCTCTTGTTTTTAAGATATACCGTTATTTCGAAAATGTAGAGGTTGCACTGCATATATTCGCGTTACACAAAAACGGTTTAGTTTATTGAAATAACTTAAAAAAAACCGAAATTCCGCAATAAATAATAAAGTGGGTCATACATTTGACCCATCTAGGAGCATCCTACGCGCTGTACCATACAAATATTGCGGTTTAATAAAATTCTTTAATTTGGGACCTGCAAATTTTAAATTTTTTTTCGGTTATATTTGTTGTTTATAGGATAAAAGAAACCTTCTCACCAAATTTCATTAAAATCGAAATGGTTCGTGTCTAGGGTTCCCAACTTTGTTTGTTGCAATTAAAGTACATTGATTGTTAAAGGTTAAGAAAAAAAAGGACACAGTATAAATATAAAGTACAATTAATTTCTTTTTGGTTTATTTCAAAAGGTTTTTTACTGCTTTTCGCGAGTTTTATCAAACAATTACACTGTGCTAGAATTTGACACTTTTTTCTTGAGACAAGCCGGGAAACTGGCGCTTTAACCCAATTCGGGTACGCTGAATCCAATACCGGTTTAAAAACGGTTCAGTTTATTGAAATAACTAAAGAAACGTTAAATTTTTTTCTAACTAGCGCAGTCGTTTTAGAAACATAATTTTTTTGGCAGCAAAAATAATTTTTTGCAACATTTCGAAATTTTTGTTTGTGAAAAATGTATAAAAAATTCCAGACATATAAATAACAAAGCTTCAAACAAAACAAGCTATAAATGACTAAAATCTGTTAACAACTTTTTATTTTATACACAAAAATCGAAAGAAGTGCTGATAAGGGGCAATTATGTCTCCAGAAATTGTTAAGGCCACTCCTTGGCTGTTATGGTAAGTTTTCTTCAATATATTTCTAGTCTGTATTAAACATTTTGTATGGGAGCCCCCTTAAGGAATGGCAGGCAGTAATTTGAGAGAATTTTGCACTTGTGTTTTTAAAATATGCAGCTATTGCACTTAAACAAAACAAATTAGTGAAATAGTGCTGTTATTTTTTTTCGAATAATCGTCCCGCCAATATAGAAAAAACATCAACAAATGGCCCTGACTAATATCAATTAGTTGTTCTTTAGTTTTTCTTAAAAAAAAAACTTGTAATTATAATTTTATGACTAATAAAACCCTGACTAATATAACCTGAAACTATTTTGAATTCTAGATAAATCAAATCATGCGAAATAAAGTATTTTCGCGTACTTAATTATTCTCATAAAGTATAGAGTACAGTTACTCGAAATAACGTACAATACTTTATTATAAAGTACGGTTGGCAAGCCTATTCGTGTCCCACTCTTGGTCGATTAAACATGGAATTACCCAAAGGCAAAAATAAATGTTGCCATAATATTCTAAAGAATCGTATAAAATTATTTAAACCTTGTACATGTCTTATTTTGAAGGTGCCACTAACTCAAATTTAGCTTAATTCAACTTAAGCACGTTTTCCTTTTTGCCACAGAAATAAAAAATGTAAATGTGTTCAATGTAGGGTTCAAAATGTTCTACTTTTGCTAAATTAAAAGTACTTATAAAATCGCTCTGACATTTAGTATTAACATTTTAATGAGCTGCATTAAATTTTATCTCTCCTCAGTTTTCTTTTACTCATAATGGGGTGTTAAAACTTTTATGTGGAGAAATTTTTTTGATTTTTTTTTTTTGCTGGACTTTCACTTAAAGGGCTTTTAAGTGCAATTAGAAGACTACTAAAAATAACACAACGAAAAGAATTTAATTTTTTTTGTGTAGATTAAAAGTTTTTTTTTACTAATTAGAGGTCGCTGATTTCAAATCTTATCTCCGTTTTTCATCATCAGCTCGCATTTTTTAGTAACAGGTACTAATCTTATTTTTGACTTTTTTCCAAAAATAAAAAGTTTAAAATATCATAACTGTACTCTTTTTTAAGCGATTTTCAAACTTTTTCTCTTTTTAAAAGATGTAATTGTTAGCCAATTTAATAGCGGCATGAAATAGCCCCCCACGAAATAAGTCCCCAACAAAATTATGAAATAATTCCCCAATTTTTGGGATCTTATTTCATATGAAATAAAACCCCAATTTTAAAACGAAATGAAACCCCAACGAAATGAAATAACTCCCCAAATCAAAATGAAATAAATTCCCAAAAATTGGGGAGTTATTTCATTGGAAATAAGTCCCCATTTCCTGAAATGAAATAAATCCCCAAAAAGTGTTCAAAACATCCAATCAATTCAAAATAGGAGGGGTGCTTTTTTACCATGGGAGGTAAGGCCATGATGGCTTTATTGCTCAATTTTGCGAAGTGAGAGATATAGCCATATTTTTTTCCCAAATGAGAGGCAAAGCCATATTTTTCCAGAATATTGTTACGCATGGTGTAAACATTCTGTAAAAGGAAAAATCCTTAGTAATCATTGAAAAACATTTTTTTATTATTGTGACGCACGCAGAAAAACTCATTCAGAGAAGCCACCTGCCGCGTCCTACTATAGGAAAAAACCCCTAAGCGCGGCCGCAGGCTGCCAAGCAGGAAAACTTTAGTATGCGAAGCCAGATTTCAATACTTAACTTTAGTAAAAGGGAAAATCATTACCTCTTGATTATAAAAATAAGAAAACTATTAATTAATGTAAAATGGAAAAGTTCTTCAAAACTGAAATGAGAGATAAAGCCATTTCCTAATATTACTTATGTGTCCTAAGGCCATGATGGCTTTGTCTCCCATTCGAATGAAAAAAAAATAAAAGGCTTTATCTCTCTTTTGAATGGGAGACCTGGATTCATTGCAGTCAGCAAAAAAAAAAAAAAAATTAATTTATTTTATTCCTTACCGCAAAATTATTTCTCAAACTAACTACCTAGTAAGTATTATTTTTAATGAATGAGTGGTCTTGACCATTCATTAAAACAAGTTTTGTTTACGTATTATAACGCGACATAATCTGCATTTTTGACGATTTTGGAATAAATTTGAAAATGAAAAAAGTCCCAAAAATATTTTTAGGGACTTATTTCATTTCAGATTTTTGGGGACTTATTTCATATGAAATAACTCCTCAATATAAAAATGAAATAAGTCCCCAAAAAAATTAAATAAATCCCCAAAAAACGTTGTTGTATTTTTTTGGGGAGTTATTTCATTTCCGTTTTGCGGACTAATTTCGTGGGGGGCTATTTCATGCCGCCAATTTAATTTTTGAAAATCAACAAAAAATGGCTGAGTAATAGTTGTTTACGTTAAATAATATAAAAAAATATTTCAAAAAATCATCAAATCCAAAACAGAAAAAAGTTAAAGTCTTATGACTTTAGCGTAAGGTCACATAACCTCCCAGTAAAAACTTCGCTTACCCTTTGAAAATGAAAAGCTACTTGCACTCATTATTTCGTAGCTTTCTTCTATATAACAACTATAACTACTTCTACACCCAACACCAACAAAACTATTTTAATGATAATTGTAAATATATTGTGTTTCATTTAACCATTTAGTCCTACATCAAGAAGCGGCAACCATGTTATGGTTTCCTCCGAACAAGGCGCGGATCCAGCTTGAGCCTTAGGGGGGGGGGGTTAATTTTTTATGATACAAAAAAGTAAAAAAAACTCAACAAAAAGGGAGGTCATTTCCAAAGTTCGGTCCTCTATGTTCATGTTCTGTACAATTTTCACCCAACAAAGCTGCACCCCGCTTTCAATTTCTTAGTTGTTTTTAACTTTCTATTTTTTGAAAACATGAACACTCATAAACAAACAATTTTTCCGTTTAAGAAATATTAATTCGTTTTAAACTACTTATTATTATTGTTCTCATTACTAACGAACTCTTAATATTAAAACCCATTTTATAACTATTAAAACTAAATCATAACAAAAATTCCCACAGAAGAATCCCAGATAAATATCGAATGAACTCTTTAACTCAAATAAACAATTAACAATGATAATAAAACTATCAACCTGTAAAGATAAAAAAACAAAAAATACATAAACAAATCTTTAGTAAAGTGCACCAAAAAATAGCTCAAAATAAAATCATATATTTTCCATTGAATGACTAAAAAAAATAAAAATTATCAGTTTTCTTGTCAGAGGAAAAAATATGTTTGTAAAATAAAAGGATAATGTAAACACAAGATTATCTTTGGGACACAAATATCGCCTAAACAATGATTATCTTAGTAAACCATTCCATAACTCTAAGCGGCTTGGAGACTTAATATTGTTTGTTTATAATTTTAAAATATTTGTTGTTTGTAAATGATAAAATTTTAGTAATTTTTTATGTTTGTTAGAGAAAATTATGAGCAGAGATAAACAAAATGACATAATGACACGACGAGACACCTGAACTTTTTAAATATTTGCTAGACACATACATATCTAGAAATTTTGACACATATTGCAATGTTATACCACGACAAGAAATCGTATATTTTTACTTTTTTCCTATTTTATAATTTTATTTAATTTTTGCTTTTTTTTAATCAACAAATATTTGTTAGAAAACAAAATGTTTAAAATAATTTATCACAACTAAATAAAAAACAAGTATGAATGTCAAGCCCGACCATTTCATACCCTACACCACAGTATATACAGACAAGTGCACCATATCCAGGTCCCATAGGCAATCATGGACCCGACAAAACAAAATATGTTATGAGGCTAAGAATAATATAATAATTTTTTTTGCCGATTATCTCAATGTACCATCGAAATAATAAAACTAAAATGGAACTGATAGGTCACATATTGCTTCAGCCCTTAAGACACTACAGTTTTTAAGCATTGTTCAAGTTTTGGTGAACAGTGCAAATATAAAGTAATAGAACAATTTACCAAGTGTGAAGGGTTCAGCTGTATTAAGGTAAATGGCAAACTGTCAAACATTTCACTTAAGTTATCGATAAAAAATGAAGTTATGTCAAAAAAAATGTAAAATTGTTCAACTTAAAATTGACATTTCAAGCTTGAAATATCAAAAGTGTTGCTGAATCAGCGGCTTATGGGCAAATTCAGCGATTAACCGCTTTTGGTTTTTATGTTTCTCATAAACAAAAAGTTGGCAACATTTAATAAAATTAACAGAACAGGGATGGTAAGTTGTTTTAATTGTACTTTTTTGTTGATATTTTTAAAACTAAGATTTATAATACCTTTTTGTGGTGTTTTTTAAGAACATAAATCAAATTAGTTTAAACTAAAAAAATCTTTTAGTACAATAAGGGTAAAAAAGTACAATTTTTAAAGGTTGTTGGTACAATTTTAAAAATTCTCAACGCCATCCCTGAAACAAAACCACAACAAGTGAAAAAAAATAAAAAACTTTGTTTACATTTTTTATAGTTTGCTCTTTCTAGCATTAACTGTTTCTTTCTATCAATTCTATATCAATTAATGAATAAAAAATGTAGTGTCATAAGGGCTTTCGACCTAGAAATCGTCGGTTGATAATTTAATTGACGTATGTGGATTTTTTGCGATTTTGAGTTAAGATCTATTCCTTAGGTTTTCCGACCTGATCTTTCATTGGCGTAATCAGTTTTTCGATACCTCATACGGGTTTCCAGATATGGAGTGTTGAGTTTGTCGTATGTGGTATTTGCTTAAGCAGTTTTGTAACTTCAAACTCAATTTACTCGAAACTATCGGAATTCACATACGACAATTAAATTATCAATCGACGAAATGGCATCGTTAACGTACATGTACACGACATGATTTTTACATCTGACTTGTCAAATTTCCCACTGCAAAATACATACATGGCATTGCCTCTGTAAAATTCAGATGCAAAGCCATCTGACAAAATTTCAATTAGAGCGTGCTCTATTTTCTTCTGACAAACCATCTGACATCGGCTACCAACCTACATTGGTATTTTAGAATTTAAAGAAAAAAATGCTAAGATGGCTGAACTCTTTTACGGCGCAAATAAAAAATAGTTGTAGCGGTATCACGCTATTTTGAAACTGACAACTTCTTTAGTTCCTGCAATAACTATGCGAAAAAAAAAACAGAACCATGCACGTTTGTGACCGAATATTATAAACCTTATGTAAACCAGCAATTTTGACAGACATGCACAATTACATGTGATTTGAAAAGTTGACAAGTCGTAAGAGCTGCCCTGAAATGGAATCCCCAGTTCCATCGCAACGTACAATTTTAAAAGAGTGGCAAAAAACAGATCATGGAAACAAATAAAATCACTTGCCGCTGATCGTATTCATTGAAGAAAATTCGTTGGTACTCTAAATATGTTTAACCAATGAACGTTCTACAAATTATTTAAAATAATTAGTATTGTGGTTATTTTGTTGAACTATTTATGGTTTTTAATCCAAATTTTTAATATTTTTAATTAGGCTTAAGTTCATGAAATTTAATTTTTATTAAATTATTTTTGTGAAGAAAGGAATTTTACAACATGAAAATTAATTAAAATTGTTATTGATAATCTTTCATTCTTGACGTGGCTCGGGCTCGAACCCTGGCCGGCAGGTTACCATGACATGTTTCGATCGCAACCACTCGATCTCCTCAGATGGATTTGCCGTCTTACACTCGCAGCCATCGACGACTGCTGACGTCACTAGTCAAACATCAATCCTTAAACCAAATTGTATTTTAACATTTGGTAGATCGAAATTTGCTTTCCTGAATGATTATCCACTTTTAATTGATTTTACATGTTTTTTCCTTTACTTCTGTTTTTTCGTACTTTCGTCATGAATTTTTCCTGAAGTCCAAGTACATTTTTTTTTTTTTTTTTTTTGTTTTTTCACTTTGTCTTTCTCTTTTCTGTTGACCTTTTTCAGCACAACTTGAAGGACAAATGTACACATAGAGCTCGTGCCTTAGCTTTAACAATAATTAGTATTGTGGTTATTTTGTTGAACTATTTATGGTTTTTAATCCAAATTTTTAATATTTTTAATTAGGCTTAAGTTCATGAAATTTAATTTTTATTAAATTATTTTTGTGAAGAAAGGAATTTTACAACATGAAAATTAATTAAAATTGTTATTGATAATCTTTCATTCTTGACGTGGCTCGGGCTCGAACCCTGGCCGGCAGGTTACCATGACATGTTTCGATCGCAACCACTCGATCTCCTCAGATGGATTTGCCGTCTTACACTCGCAGCCATCGACGACTGCTGACGTCACTAGTCAAACATCAATCCTTAAACCAAATTGTATTTTAACATTTGGTAGATCGAAATTTGCTTTCCTGAATGATTATCCACTTTTAATTGATTTTACATGTTTTTTCCTTTACTTCTGTTTTTTCGTACTTTCGTCATGAATTTTTCCTGAAGTTATTTAAAATATATTATAGGGTGGTTAAATTGTAAGGGCCGATGTTGAATGTGAACCACACCTAAACGCCAAGTTTTTTTTCCGAATTTTATTTGACATTTCTCTATTTCAGACTTACTCAATTTGAACCATGGAGAGATACACAATCCAACAACGTGTTAAAGTTATCCAGACTTATTATGAAAATGGGCGTTCAAATCAAAAAAAAAATCATCTTCAGTGATGAGGCACATTTTCACCTCAGTGGATTCGTCAATAAACAGAATTGCCGCATTTGGGCGAATGAGAATCCAAGAGTGATTGTCGAAAAACCAATGCAACCACAAAGAGTGACTGTTTGGTGCGGTTTATGGGCTGGCGGCATCATCGGGCCGTATTTTTTCCAAAATGAGGCCGGTCAGGCAGTTACTGTGAATGGTGTTCGTTATCGTGAGATGATAACGAACTTTTTATGGCCCGAATTGGAAGATATGGATGTGGACGATATGTGGTTTCAGCAGGACGGTGCCAATTGCCACACAGCTAACGAAACAATGGCTCTTTTGCGCAACAAATTCGATGGCCGTGTTATCTCACGTAATGGCGATGTCAATTGGCCGCCAAGATCATGTGATTTGACACCGTTGGACTTTTTTCTTTGGGGTTATTTGAAAGAAAAGGTGTACGTCGATAAGCCAGCAACAATTCAAGAGCTAAAGGATGAGATAATTCGGCACATTAACGGCATAGAACCTCCATTATGCCTCAGGGTCATCGAAAATTTGGACCATCGGATGGAGGTGTGCCGCCGTGATCGCGGCGCCCATTTGGCCGATATTTTGTTCCATACATAATTGAATAATACCAATATATCATAATAAAATAAAATTACAATAATTTCCTGAATAGTTTGTGTTTTATTCAAAATCAACATCGGCCCTTGAAATTTAACCACCCATAATAAATAAAGACTTTAAAAATAAAGATTCTTATAAAAAAATTTTGTGGCGAATATTATCTAGAAATCTACATAGGTTCATGCATACACTACTTTTTCGCCTTAAGGGGATTGTAGGGAGTGGGTTTATATAGGGACCTATGCTTAATTCTGCACAAACAAGCACAAAATTTGGTGTTCACACATAAAACTTAAGTTTCCGAAAAAAAGATCAGATCCCGCGGAATCCCAAAGCTACCAAAACGAATACAATTTCGAGTACGTAAACACTATTAATTAATGGGATCTCAATTTTTATTACGGGAAGAAACATAATCACCCCTATCGCGAATGTTATGGGAATATGATATATGGGATCAAACCTAACTTGCCATCCCCAACAAATCGGTATCGCAAAAATTTTGGGAGTAAAAATTTCTATTGTGAATTATTTGTCAATGGTTTGTAAACAAAAGTCTATATTGAGAGTAACTAGTCAGTGCTTGTATTGTGAAAGAAAAATATACAAAATATAATAAAATAAATAATGAAAAGTGTTTATCTTCATTTTGTTTGTGTACACTCCTTCAATAAAAGGAAAAAGGAATTTAATTTAGTCCTTCTTAAGAATACAAATTAAAATTTACATGTTCCCTTCTCGTTCACATCAACACTTGTTGGGAGTTTATTTAGTAAAAAATTCGCGGGAGTAAACATTGGCAATGCTAAATTTTTTAAGTTTGGGAATTCATTCCCAAAAAATTGGTTATGGGAATCATTCACAATACGAAATAAAAAAATATGGGAATATTTTCATTGGAGTAGTTGTTTGCGATAGGGGTTATTTCAATAAAACAAGTCCTAGAATTAAATTCAAGAACCAAATTTTAGAACAACCAAACAAATTTGTCACACCACCGGTGGAGACTATTCTGTAATTCATTACTTTTTCTACCTTTTTGTTCTGCATAAACCAGTTACATGATTGGTTCTCATTTCAGTGCTCATGAGTTCTTTCTTTTCGTACCTGTTCTACTTTCACAACTCCCAGGACCAGTCTGTTGGACCAATTGACACAAATTTCCCGCAGGGCAACGACTGGGTCCTTATGAGCAGCGAAGTTGATTAAACAATGTCCGTCTTTCTGTTCAGCACAGAAAAAAATACCAATGTAAAATTAACATGGCGCAATGTTAATTGAAAAATCATAGTAAAAGTCTGCAAAAATATGGACAAGTTTAAAATA
Organism: Pollenia angustigena; assembly: GCA_930367215.1. Lineage (NCBI taxonomy): Eukaryota > Metazoa > Arthropoda > Insecta > Diptera > Polleniidae > Pollenia > Pollenia angustigena. Next base: position 175,674,901 of record OV884057.1, on the reverse strand, counting down.
ATTTGTAAAAAAAGATGAACAATTCCCGTATTCTTTTTGTTTAAATTATTTAGATAAAAACATAAAAGTTTTAAAATAGAATGATGACGAATCATACCGGGCCATTCTGCTGGTGTCTTTGAATTGTGAGTGATTCTGTAAACAAGGGAGAATACAGCAACAAATTGAGACATGTTGGAACAGGAAAATACATAATAATATTCTGTCTCTCTCTATCTCTCAGTTTCCGGGGCCAAGTGTATACAATTATTGTAAAAAAAATCATACATATTAATAAATCATGCTTAAATAATGTGAAGTAACTATAAAGCTAAATAACTACCAAAAAATGTAAAGTCGACCTTGTTGTCGAACATTTGAGAGTTTTTTTCTGAGTGCGAAGACCCCAGATATGATGGCGACTAGGAAGCTATATATTTATGTTACATATTCTCTTTTAAAATTTGCTATGAACCAGATCAACTGAGATATGAGCAAAATACCAGGACTGTCTCTCACTTTTACCCATGTCACTAAAAATGTTATCTACAAACCTTAATGTTTCGTAGTCCTCATATCATTATATCATTGAATCACTAAAGGTCCAATTAGACGTGACATAACCATACCAAAACTGTCTTACCATAGCCACTGTATTACCAAAACGACATAAACATACCATACAAACCAATTTAATTTTGGTTTCTAAATTCGCCGTCACGGCTGTGGCATTATGTTTATGTCACGTCTAATTTAAGCTTAAGTGGGGAAAAAGGAACTACTGACATTTACTTCATGTACCTGATTTGAGTACTGCAAAAAAAAAAAAAAAAAAAAATGGTGTAAAAAGTGTCGTGTTATGGTGTTTTCTTTTCTGACAAAAATGTTCCATGTATGCAACCGTTCGCTCGGAAAATATATGCAAAAATGTTAAAAGTTGTCGTTTTCATTTCTAAATATGTTGCAACAATTAATGGCAAATTTGTTCCATTTCTTACCCGCAGTTATAATTGAGTGTGAGATAATACCCTTTTTTTATATCTGCGTAAAGTACTTTTTTATGCAAGCAAGTATTATTTTTTTAATTTTTTTCTTGTTTTTGCGTACCGGAAAATATTAGTGATCTTACGAACTTAGAGCAGGTGTCAAAAATTGTTCCGATTCGCAAAAAAGATGGTGACAATGAACTGAATAATCTTCGACCTATTTCCTTACTTTCTAATCTAGGCAAACTTTTTGAAATTATAATCCGCAAGAAAATGGATTTGAATGTAAATTCCAGTAATATTCCCGAGTTGCAGTTTGGATTTAAGCTTGGCCATTCTACCTCGGATTCGTTGCTGAAATTTCAGAACGATGTGGTAGAAAATCTTCGCGAGCGTTACTTTACTGTTGCAGTTTCCTTAGATATTGAGAAGGCATTCGATCATGCCTACCAAAATGACATTCTTGATAAAATGATTCAAATTGTTGAAAAGTTTTTTTTCCAATAGATGATTTCAAGTGTTTTATAATAATAAATTCTCCGTTCAAGGCGATGTAAAATTCCTCAGGGTTCTATTTTGGCACCACATCTATTCAACATCTTTATGTATGACTTTCCCCACACTGTGGGTGCTTCCACGGGTCTGTTATATGCTGACGACGCTTTATTATATGCAAACAATGAATCCCCAAGGGGGGGCATTGTTTAAAGTTTCTGAGCACTTGCAAGTTGTCAAGGCTTTTTACGAGAACTGGGGATTAAAAAATGAACACAACAAAGAATGAAGCAATTTGCATCCAGAAATGCAGAGGTTTTGTAGTTCCGGAGAGATGCTTCACCTTCAGCTTGAAGAGGTAGATATCTCAATAAGAGACAAAATAAAATACCTTGGTGTTCATTTTGGTAACCTTTTGAAATTTAATAAACATGCCCGTATCGTACTTGGAAAAGCATACCAAATAATGTGAATTTTTTCAAAAATTTAAAAAAAAAAACTTACCAATGAAAACAAAACTTCTTCTGTAAAAAACAAGTATTAGACCCGTCTTTTTGTATGCTTTTCCAATTTGGTTGAGCATTTCTCCTACTGTATTGAAGGAATTTGAAATTTTCGAAAAAAGGTGTTGCATCGGAAAATACTACCAATCTCCAAATAAAAGGTATTCAAATGTATCGAAAGTTATTCTTGTCTGGTTATATGTTTGCGACTTGATAAAACGATTTGTGTTTAGGGTTTTGGACCATGATAATGTTTCTGTTAAAAGAATGTATGACAGTCAAAGACTTTTTAATTGGTCTAACGATAATTAATTATCGGCTATTGGTTATATTTATGAGCATCCTCCATCTTTTGATATAAACACTTCACTTGTGAATTTTATGAAAGAACTAGTCCTGCTACTCATAGGGGATAACAATGTAAATTTTGTTTAATGTGCTGTTTACACAACACAAGTGACTAAACGTGTAGTAAAATTTATATGGAAAACACTCAAAAACCTGAGTGCTTTTCATATAAATTTTACTACACGTTCACTCACTTGTGTTGTGAAACAGCACATAAGTTTTTATAATACTAGTTTTATGTTTAGTTTTAAGTTATTTTTAAGATTATTTTGGAGTGAATATAGAACTTCCTCTAAATATGAAAGCTCTGGGAGCAAGAGCGTGCACTAATTTCTATAACTGATTTTATCATTTAATTAATTTCTTTTGTCTGTAAAGCTTGGTGCTGAATTCCTGTTACTGTAAATTAAGATATTACATTATAGTCTTAAGTTTTTTCCTTCTAATAAAATAATAATTTTAAGTTTGTTTTCAAAAAAGAATTACAAAAAGTCTCAATAAATTAAAACTTAAACTTAAACTTGTGTTTGCGTACAATTTCTGTTATATTGGGATTTTTGGTTATATTGTGATGGATATAAAAACTTTTTGTTTTTCGTTTGTTTTGCTTTTATTTAAAACACTTTTTTTTAGCACAAAATTTTTAACAACAGCCGACTTTAGTAATTGAAAATCAGTGCTGTTAACGCATATGGAATTCGAAGTAAATTTAATGTTGAAAATTGCTACAACCGTGGTTAATATCGCTTTTAGTACCAAATTTGCATTCAATATTTAACACGCTAAATACACATAAGTGTTGAGTGTAAAACGTAGCTTTTATTGTGTTCCATTGTAGTTTAGAAAAATGTATCACTTTGTAAGGGTACGTGTAACTTGATTATATATTACACTATTAAAATGCATTACATATTATGTTTTAGAAAAGAAAACACCATTAGACATCCTCAAATTAAAGTCAGTTCTCCTCTCAAGGGCTAAGAACACAAAACTTGCATTTATTATTATTAACAACGCTGTTTTAATTGATTATCACAAAATGAATGTTTTGAAGTTGTTCCCATTTTGCACTTAGCAATTAAATTAATGTACTTTGTTGTTTAACTTATATTTTAACCCTCGGGTTTACACATTTTTATACCCTTCACCTCAGGCGGAAAAGGGTATATATAGGTTTGTCATTCCGTTTGTAATTTCTAAAATAGTGATCTAAGACCCTATAAAGTATATATATTCTGGGTCCTTATGAGGAGTGAACCTGATTTAACGATGTCCGTCCATCTGCCTGTCTGTCCGTCTTACGTTTGATATGTGTTTTTCGGAGACTCCCAGACATGATAGCGGCTAGGTTGTTTTACATTTATGCTACATATAGTCCACCATTTCGTGCTATTGAAATTCAGCAAGATCGGTCCACAAATGGCTGAGATATGACCAAAAAACCACGACTACCTCTAATTTTTTCCAAAAATCCCTTGTGGTTGTTGTATTTTTATTACTTTTTGCTGCATATCTTTGGAACGGCACAAGCCAAAGTTTCCAAATTAGGTACACACATTTAGGTTGCCAATACACACCATCCCACAGAATGTGGGCTGGATTGGAGAAGTGGGCGTGGTACTTCCCGTACAAAAAAATTAAAAATTGTATAAAAACTAAATTTTAGGGCTTCCATATGTTCTATGAATATGACTTATATACCAAAATATCGAAAATTTTTAGTAGAACATATTTTATAAAAAACTCGGAAAAATCGGTTTGGATACAAAAAAGTTATGACCAAAACTAAATTTTTTTTTTAAATACCCACTTTCGGGAACCAAAAATCTTCCCGAGTCCAAGCTTTATACGTCAAGTAAATGGTAAATTTCTTCTTCAACACGTGGGTATATAAATCTGTCAAATCGGTTAAAAAATGGCTGAGTTATAGCCGAAATACTGAATCCCCAAAAATAACTCTTTTTTATAATTAACTTTGTTAAAATATATGTATACAAGTATATATAAATGTTTATATATAAATATAGCTTAAGTAAATGGTAAAATTCTTCCTTAACACGTCGGTATATACAACTATCAAATCGGTTAGACAGTGGGTAATTTATGAGCAAAATACTCCAAAAATGGGCTAAAAAACATCAAAACTTTTATAAAAACCTAAATTTTAGGGCTGCCATACGTCCTATGGATATGACTTATATACCAAAATATCGGAAATTTGTATGAGTTATAACCGAAATACTGGGGTCTAATCACCGCATACGAAATCGAGCAAAATTTATCGAAATTATTTATTTTGGTATCATGAAACTCGATATCGAATGAAATGTATTGAATTTGAAATAATAGCATTCGACATCGAGTAACTCGACATTACATTTATCGAGTTTTCATTCGATACGCCAGTGTCAACCAACTTTTGAATAAATAAAACCAAATTTTTTTAACTAAATTTTATATTATACAAATTTATAATTGAAATAAAATATGAAATTCATTATATCAAATAATATGCGTACATATTTATATTATTTGTATTTATAATACACAAATTAACATAGTTCTAAAAACTGAAAGATAAGATCGTTTTATTTCATAAAATGTATATAACATGTTTATAATATGCAATTTTATTATATTATTTTATTTGTAATAGAAAAGAGAAATAACATAAATGTATTAGCATTATGGATTTCCTTAGCAACTGAAACATGATATTTTAATTTTAGAATGTTGCTGACAATCTGAACAAAAAATTTTTTGGAGTATATGAATATTCCATTTTCAATATTAAATAGAACCAATTCGTTTGCATTTTTTCAAACATCGTTTCTTTTCAAGCTAATACACGAATACAATTGGTTTTAGTTATGATGAAAAGTCTACTTTTCCCGATGCATGGAAACAATCTAAAATAATCCCTATTCCTAAAACCAACAGTGAATTCAGGCCGATTGCCATTCTTCCGTTCCTATCGAAAGTCATGGAAAACCTCATAGCAAAACAAATCAATCAGTACTTAGAAAGTAATAATTTTCTGTCTGATAGGCAATCGGGTTTCATGAAAGCTAGAAGCTGTACCACTGCCCTACTGGATGTGGTTGAAGACCTCAGATCAAAGTTAGATGAAAACTTGGTTGCTTTCCTAGTTCTTCTTGATCATAGTAAAGCATTTGATACGGTAGATCATGCAATTCTATTAACAAAGCTTCAAAAATTATTTTATTTTTCGAATACAACCTGTAATCTTATATATTCGTATCTTATGGACAGATCTCAACGTGTTTATCTTAATAATAATGTTTCAAATTCATTGAATGTTAAAAGAGGAGTTCCTCAAGGTTCTGTACTGGGGCCACTCTTATTCTGTATGTACATTAATGACCTACCTGATGTTTTGACTGACAGCAAAGGTTTACATGAGTGCCCATATAGAAAATGTAAGTTCTTGTGTAAACTCTTTAAATTGTGAATTAGACAAAATTGACAGCTGGGCTAATGCCAATGGGCTATCCATCAACCCAGCCAAATCTAAATGTATTTTGCTTTCGAAGTCTAATAGAGCATTTGAAGTACCGGAAGTTAACATCAAGGGAAATAGAATTGAGTATGTTAAAACAGCTGAGAACCTGGGAGTTGTTTTTAATGTTCGGCTAACCTGGTCAAACCATATTAATGTCGTTGTGGGTGGAGTGTATAGTATGTTTCGCAACTTGTGGGCAGTAATAGATTCAACACCATTGCCCATACGTATGAAACTTGCAAAAACATATCTTATTCCTGTCCTATTATACGGTTGTGAAATTTTTGCGAACTGTGACAGTGACGATCAACGTAAACTCAACTTAGCTTACAACAATATTGCAAGATATGTATTTCTCAAAGGACGTCGTGACCACATTTCACTCTACTCGTATCAGATATTTCAAATTAAGTTTGATAACCTCTTGAAACTTAAATGCCTTATATTTTTACATAAGATTATTATCTCTAAGCAGCCTATATATTTGTTCAATAGGATTCAATTTGCTAGATCTAGCCGCGGAAGGAAGATTATTCAACAAAGATATAAGAGTCTTCTGTCACATCGACAATTTTTCATTTATACCACAAGTCTTTGGAATTCTTACCGAATTATATACAAAGCTTAGGCAATGCAAATGCGTTTAAAAAGGAGTTACATAAATTTTTTTGCATTATATAATATATCAGTCTTACTATGTCTTATCACTGACTATCCAGTCTGATGCAGTTTTCTATTTCTCTGTCTTTTTTAATGTTATGTTATTATTTTAATATTATTTCTTTTTAATTTCCTTAATTACATACTGTGATTATAGGTTTGATCTTATTCCCTAGCACTTTCATTTATAAGATAATTATCTTGTTTTGCTAGGATACAACTAAATTAAAATAAATAAATAAATAAAATAAAAATGTAATATTTGGTGTGCAAAATCTCTTGAGCGCCTGAATTGGAATAGAGACTTGTTCCATGGGCCCAACTCCAAAACGTATATTATTTTGACGCAGCATATACCAACATTAAGTTGCTGCTTATTCCATTTTGGTCAATCTTTACCATAGATATAATCATGGGCAGAGTATTGTTGACAAGTTTGTACATGTGGTTGTTCTTCATCGTCCTTAGACTAGGTAAGGTTCCAGCTCACTTGGGTCCCTTTGTGATACCCAGCGCCACTGCCCATCCTATAGAGCAGTTACGCAGATGGCGTTACTGCAGAATCCAGCCACTTCGTCCTCCTAATGAATAGAATAAGCGATCTTAGTTCTATCCTGGATAGATCCTCTAGGCAGGCAAACACCGGTTTCCCCAGGCATTCCTCCCTTATACCCCGCAACCCAGGGCATTGACAGAGAAAGTGAAGCACAGTCTCCTCCTCCTCTTTATCCTGGCAACTTCTGCAGTAGTCGTTGAATTCTAGACCCATTCTTTCAGCATGAGTCCCTACCGGCCAGTGCCTAGTCACAACCGATACAACTGTCCTTATCTGGTCCCTTTTGAACCTAAGTAGAGAGCTAGTTCTCCGTTCATCATAACCAGGCCATAATAGCCTGGATATCGAGCAGGTGGACTCACTAGTCCACCGCATCTGCGCAACTCTATAAGACTCGCGCCTGATAAGTAATTTACAGTGAGCCATTGGAAGACCAACAAATTGATCGATGAAAACGTCATCCATGCGACCACCTTGTTTTGCAAGCTCATCTGCCACTAGATTAACCGGGCACTCCGAGTGACCCGGTTTCCATATAAGTGTTACCTTGAATGTTTCACAATCTCATTCAAAGACATCCGACATTCTACAGTTAATCTAGATGTCGTATAGGCACCCGCTAGGGAAGCAAGGGTAGCCTTGCTGTCAGTAAATATACGTATATCTCCCGATATGCGATAATACCTCAGCCAATTTGCCGCCCGCCTTATAGCCGAGATCTCCGCCTGCAGGACACTACATCCATCCGGCAGACGAAAGGAAACTCTCACATCCAGTTCCTCTATGTAGAAGCCTCCGCCAGCTCTTTCACCCCTCCTCGAAGGGTCAGTTCGTGGTGAGTATCCGACAGCGCATTGTCATGAGCCATCCGTGGCATAAACCCCGCGCCAGTGAAAGGCACCGGGGGGCAATAGTCCACACCATCAGAGGCAGTTGAACCATAGTCACGGGCCGACCAACCGAGCGCCGCGTTCAGCCTTGTCGCTGAGCAAAGAGCCATCTGTATGGCCATGATGTCCACCGGGAGCCTGTTCAGTATCGTAAACAGCGCCCTCGCGGGAGTAGATCGCATTGATCCCGTGATTCATCGTCCTTAGAAGCAAACGATTCATTTTGTTTTATGAACAAATTAGTTTCAGAACCGGATGAATCGTTCTTATTTGGAACGTCATCATTCTGTTCAGCTATGACCGGTTGATTTTAATAACCTTCCTCAACAGCTTTATTATGTTCTAAGTCATTAGCCTCCACTCTTCACATGTGCTTATTGGTTTTTTTTTTTCAAATCGAGAACTATATGGAGCTTCTATTTTGTGTGTTTAATAAAATTAAATAAATAACATATAATTTAACAAAAAATAATCAAAAACAGCAAGAAATACAGTTAAAACTACGGCATCTTCTATACAAAATATATAAGGGTCTGGCCAGCCCACATGTGTTACGAATGTGATGTGTGCAGAAAAATATTCGAATAAGTTTCCTTATATATTCTTTCCAGGATATATTTGTTCAGCTTTTTATAGTAAACTAAATTCTAGAAGGTTACAGGACATTTCAAGTCTCTACCTGAGTTTCAAATATACTAAAATAACATTTAAAATCGAAATAGGTCTGGCCAGACTCACGAGTAAGACGAAGGGTTAAACAAACTAAGTAGAATGCTGGCAGTAAAAATTAACAAAACCGGTTTATAAACGACCTAGTTATATACAAATAAATACCTTTAGCACAGTAGCGCCCTTACCAGCGCTAAATTTGGCTCATATATTTCTTTAATATTAGGAGTATTAAGTATTAATAACTTTCCAAATTGGTCACCTGGCAACATCAATTCTTCTCCCTAGTTTAGGCTCTTGGTTCGATAGTATCCATACAAAAAAAGCTAAGAGGATAAAATTAAGCTCAAATATAACTTTCTGTTCTTTTACAACCATGTTGGAGAGTAATTAAGGTTGGGCATAACCGAATATTGCTCTTTTAGTCAATTTAATAAAAATTTTGGCTGTAGGAAAAATCGCCCAAAGAAAAATGGCCCATAAAAAATAATGAAAAATCGCACAAAAAAATTCCATGTAAAACTGGGCCTGAATTCATATGAAAAGTGACCCAAAAATAACTATGACACTCCAAAAAGTGTCACAGTGTCCATGGACTTTATGAAACTTTTAAGTGTCATAATGCCCATCAGAGCAGTGTCATAAGGTCCGTGGACGTTATGTCACTTTGTACAGTGTCATAATGTCCACAACATGCTTACAAACTCGAAAGCATAGACGGCGTTCGGCCGGGCGCAAGGATTTTCTCTTCTTTGATAAAACAAGTACCGGCTCCGCTAACTAAAGCTTCTGTGCACAGCCGGCCTTCAGCCGGGAGCTAGGCTTTTCTCCTCTATGGTATAACAAAGACCGGCTTTGCTAACTAAAGCTACTCTACGAAGTCGGCCTTCGTTCGGAAACAAATCAAATTTTAGAAGCTTTACTTAGAGAAACCGGTACTTGGTATACCATAAAGGAAAAAATTCTTGCGCCCGCCCAAGGCCGTCTGCGCAGAGAAGCTTTAGTTAGCGAAGCCAAAAAATTAATAATATTCGCTTAGCCTTCTTTTTCCTAGTAACATATCTCATTTGCATATTATCCTCAAAACAAAAAAGTATCATGTATTAAAAACACCTTAAAACAAATCTCAGACAGATATAAAATTTATTCAAGTGTCTTAAAATAATTAAGGTTTTAAAACAAGCCGCCAACTTTCCAAATAAAAAGACTAACCATGTCTGTGGGGAAATGATTTAAGGAAAAGATATAGCCATATAATTAACAAATACTACCAACAATTTTGAAATTTTCAAAAAAAGAAAACAACAACTAAGAAAACGGTAAACGGCTCTTGCCAACAAACACAAATCAACAAATTATATAATGAAGGCAGTATATTATTTTCAAATTCTCCTTTTTCATTCCTTAATTTTATTAAACATGCAGACATGTTTACTTAAAATTATTGAAGGCGCCTTTTGTTAGCCGGTGAAATTCATTATGAACATTTCATTGCAATAAAGAATCAGAAAAACACCTTAAATACAACAAACAAAAATGCACATTTTAATATAAAAAAAAAAACAATAAAAAAAAGAGAAGGTGTAACTAACAAAACCGACATACAAATCAAAATGGCAGAGCAAAAGTAAGAAGAATATTAATCCTTTAGGTTGGTTGTTAATTTTTAACTGACTCATACTGTTCACTTTGAACGGTTGGATGGATGAATGGACGGACGGATGGATGGACTAATTGAAGAACCCTACCCATATACAAACGTATAATCAACGCCTTTTGTGTTAAAGTATTTATGCATTTTGTATCCTTTTTGATTTCGAACACTTGACAGTTTAAGGTGTTTAGAAGGGTAAAGATGAGAACTGATAGTGTTATTGCTGGTGTTAATATGCGATAAAAATACACTGAAAGAAATGTTCTTAAATTTGGCTCAGTATATTCCTAATATGCCGTAATATTTTTTATGTTCCGTTAAAAACAAATATACAAATTCGGGATCCTAATGAAGTTTTAATACCATCGACTTCTTTTACGGGGTACAAAGTCGTATATAAAAAGATAAAACAGTTTGAAACCTTCAAACTGAATACGACACAATATATGTACAATAAAAGCCTTCTAGCTGATTCATAGTTGGAAGATTTGATAAGTCCCACCGCAGAAAAAAATTGAGTTCAATTAAAAAATGTGTGATTTAGTTATAAAATTAATTTAATTTTGCACCAGTTAACAAATTAATTGTATCAGTTAAATATTTATATTAACAACATTTTCTGCAGCGTTTAAAAAACTGCAGTCAAAGTAAAAAAAAACTGTCATTTCTTCCACTTCTTCATATGTCATTGGGCAAAAAAAATTGTTGGTTTAACTTCTAATTCATTAAATGTAAACAATCGTGGTCCAACCAACTCGAAAAGCTAAAAGTTGTTTAAAATTTTTTGTTTTTTGTTGGATAGTTTTTGGTTTCGCCAGCAAGTTTTTAACCCTACTTTTCTGTTTTCAGTAATGTTGTTGATATAAGTAAACGTTAAAACAGATTTAATTTTTGAATATTGCGTTTATTGAGCTAATAGATCCTAAATTTCTTCAATGTAAATAAAATTAAATTTTTAATTACACTATTTTGTTCCCGACGTTTCGTCGATTGTTTGTCGACTTTTTCAAAGGATTGTTTATTTAAAAATTAAAAAAACCATAAACTAAGTACAATAATGTTACACATAAACAATACGGCTCCACGAAAAGCCCCCCAATGAAATAACGCCCAAACGAGAAATTAAATATTCCCCAATTTTTTTTTCATACATTTTTGGGTGTTATTTCATATGAAAAAACTCCGAATTTTTTTGGGCCGTTTTTTATTTTTTGGGAATTATTTCATTCTTCATTTGGGGTTTTCAAATTATGAAATAATCTCCAATGAAATAACACCCAACAAATTTTTAAAATTCGGGGCTTGTTTCATAGCGTGTTTAATTTGGGTGTTATTTCATTTTTAATTCGGAGGTTATTTCATTTTTAACACTAAAGTTAAGTATTGAAATCTTCGCATACTTAAGTTTTTCTGCGTGACGGCCTGCGGCCGTGCTTAGGGATTTTTTCCTCCAGTAGGACGCGGCAGGTGGCTTCGCTGAATGAAGTTTTCCTGCGTGCGTCACAAGAATAAAAAAATGTTTTTCAATGATAACTAAGGATTTTCCCTTTTACAGAATGTTGACACCATGCGTAACACTATTCTGGAAAAGTATGGCTTTGTCTCTCATTTGTGAAAAAAGTATGGCCATATCTCTCATTTCGCAAAATTTTAAATATGACCTTACCTCTCACTGATTGGGCGATAAGACCATAACGGCTTTACCTCCCAGTCAATTGAGCAATAAAGCCATTATGACCTTACCTCCCATGGTTAAAAGCACCCCCCCCCCCCCCCCCCGTGTATAGGCCAAACGTAGAAGGCAAATTGTCTTCCGAACTGCAAAAATAGAGCAGGGCTACAAGGATCTACGGGCGGGTAAAATAACTACAGCAATATTTTTGAACCGAATATATCCTTATTATTAAGAAGACGCCTGCGGGCCTCCACACGATGCATTTCAATAATTTTGCGACTTTGCTGTTGGTTCATATTGACTTCATGAAATCCTTGGTGAAACTGATTCTTTTATGAATTTTGGGCATAATTTCATTTTTGTTGCTGATGGGGTTAATTTCATTGGGGGTTATTTCATTTTCATCATTGGGTGTTATTTCATATGAAATCATCAAAATATTGGGGGTTGTTTCGTTTTCGTTTTGGGGTTTATTTCATTTATTTTTCGATGTTATTTCATTCACTGCTTTTGGGTGTTATTTCCTATTTTTTGGGGATTATTTCATTGGGGGCTATTTCCTGGGCGTTATTTCATTGGGGGGCTTTTCGTGGAGCCAACAATTCAATACATTACATTATTTGATTCTTTTTGATTAATGATTTAATTGGAAAAAAAAAATTGACGATAATTTCTTCTGTAGTGATTTTTTTTACGTTCCTCAGCATTGAAACCTTTGCCGTCAACGAAAAAAATTGCCAAACATGTCAATTGCAATCCATATGCAGCCGCTCGGATATTTGTAGGGACATTCTGAAGGATATTTTATCTTTTGCCGCTGTAACATCCTCACGAGAAATCAGATGCAGCCAATCTGGGGTCAACAAATATCCAAAATTGACAGACCTCGATCGCGGCTGACCAGAGATCCCATCTGGCACTACAGGAGTTTGTACCCCCTGGTAACACGGCAACGGACTAACAGTCGGTTGAAGCATGAGCTAGTTTGTCTCTGCCTTCAGATCCTTTTGGGTATCACGTAGTGGTTGTAGCCTAATACCCAAAGTCGCGGGAGGGCATATCCTGAAAATTTCCCTAAAGGGCTAATTTTTCACAACTTGTGGGAGAGTTTGGCCTGAGGGAGGACTATCCCCTAGTGCTATTGTTGCTCAAGAGACTCTTGCCAGATTATGAACTTAAATTGCTGCCTGGATTTGTTGACGGTTGACTGGTAGACGAATTGTTTGCCACTCAGTGGCTAAGATCTACTATGCAGTATACTCTAGGGAATGTAAACCATGCAAATCACTCCCACAGCTTTAACCCATACACCATATAGTTTGGGAATGGGTTCATTTCTTTAACTAAGTATTGTTGAACCCACTTTTATGGTAGTTTGTATGCCAAAGTCAAAAAACCTTCCGGAAGGATAATTTTTAGGCTAAATCCTTGAAGATACAATATGATCTAATGAAATCTTTATATTCTTTCTAACATACTAAATGGAGCTTTACACTATCACAGAAGTCTTGTGTGATAGTGTAAATAAAGCCTTAGGTAGTTATTAAACATTTTTCATTTTCAGATTTATCAAGAGTCTTAGAAACTTACCTATAAGCTTTTTTGATACGAATGTTGGGGGCTGCCAAGGCAAAATTCCGAAAATAGTGAAGCCGGTTATTGTTATATTTACCATTAAAAAGAAAATCCTTGCGCCAGGCCGAAGGCCGGCTAGGCAGAAAAGCTTTAGTAGCCGAGTCCGGAAATAGAAATTCGGAATCTTAAGTTTCGGACGTATACCTCCAACCCAAATATGTACTTAGATTTAAAACTACATATGTTTGTAGTAAGAATTTTTGAATTCAAATTTAAAAATAAAAATTGGGTGGTTTTTTTATCATTTTTTTGGACATTTTTTCAAAATTTTTCGATACAATTTTCTGTTTTAATTTTGGGCCATTTTTGGTTTTGGTCGATTTTTCACATGTGGGCATCAGAGATCAGCAATGAGTAGTGAAAAAGTGAGTAGAGCTAAATCATGACTCATAAATTCTTGTACTTATACGCACTCATACTTATTCCAATGTTATTCAAACTCATATTCACTCAAAAGTTTCATTTTATTCATCGTACTCATACTTAGCAACATTTGAAGTGTTTGATTTAGAATCTACTCAACTCATGTGTATAGGCGAAGCAAAATGCGAGGCTGCCAGATTTGTCCCTGAAATAGCAAAGTGACGACTTGGCAATTACAGTTTACTAAAGTTACATGTATGAAGTGGACGATTTTTCGGCAAATTTTTCTGGCAGCGCTGTTTATTAAGTTGTGTGTTTTATCTGTTGTGTTAAAACGGCAAATGGATGAGCTAAATGATTTGAATCATTGTGAGTATTGTAAGTATTTTCTTGAAATTATAAATCAAGCTGACGTCATTTATGAGTATGCGTATAATGTCAACGTCGCACTCATAAATATTTCTCATTCTGAGTATGAGTGAATCAGAGTAGTTTAGTTTAAATGATTTCTACGCACTTATACTTAGAATTGCATGAGTCAGTATGAGTAGCGAAAAAACGATTCATTGCTTATCTCTGGTGGGCATTTCCGTCCAAAGGTCCACCGAGACCGAAAATTTAAATGTTATTAAAAGCTGATTATTTTACGATATTGTTATAGAGAAATATTTAGATTTTACTAATTTCATTAATTTACCCATAAATTTGTTCACTTAGATGAACAATCAGACTTCAAAGTTGTGCAAACGTAATTTCTTATATGTGAGAATGTTTTATTGTATGTTTTCTTTAATATTTATCTTTCTTAAAAGAGGTGATATTTGATAAAAATTATTCCAAAAATATTTTCTTACATGGTCTGTAATCTAAGGGAGAGTTCAAAGAGAAATATGTTATTCGGATTAACGTTAAATTCTTATTTTATTTTAATCATTCTTCAGTTAAATTATTATGGAAAACATTTCACGTTCGAAGTGTCACGTATCGACCCAGATTTTGGCTTAAAAAAGAAAATACAGAAGATTTTATACACACAGAAAACAAATTGGTTGGAAAACGGTTGCAGTAATAAAATATTGATCAAGAAATACAATTTACTATTGCAACTATTAAAAATGTATAGTTCTAACTGATTTTTAATTCTCTTGATCATTAAAACGTTATGCTAACTGAAATATGATTCCTTCAATTCTTTTATAAGTTATGATAACTAATTTAATTTAGTTTTAAAAATTAGTACAAATGGTCATAATCACAACCGAATTTAATACAGGGCAATACTGAATATTGGTCTTTGCAATTAATAATTTGATTTCGTCAATAAATTTTGTAATATAAATGTTAATTCATTTATTGCAACTAATTATCGATTGCTAGTATAGTTTCAATTCGATTACAACAACTGAAAATATAATTATTTGGTATTCACAACCAAAAAAAAAGTTATATGTCCCAATTGTTTACTAAATTTTCTGTCAAAACATTAAATATAATAAAATAATTTTAACTTTATATTAAAATAAATAAGTTTGTGTTAAAAAATTGAAAATGTGCAAAAACTTAATAAATAGGGGTAAGTTATTTACGTATTTTTATAATTATGTACATTTGCACGTACATATGTGTGTATGTATTATATTTCTTACAAATACACACATATATGTACCCACCTAGCATTTTCAATCAAAAGAATCAAATGGGAATCTCATGAAGAGCATTCATCGTCGACGAGCGCAATTTTTAATCGTAAAAGATTCCTCGCACGGGAGAAACTTTTACACTAGCTGATTCCTCTGCGAGATACTTCTACAACACAGCGAAAGACGCTTTTATCACAGTGCAAAAAAATTTGGGACATTGCCGCCAGCCTCAACACTTGCATCGCTAAATGAAACTAGAATGTACTTGAGCTAAAAAATAATTTCAGATGTCTTCTTTTCTTAGAATATATTATCCCTCTAACACTCATTTTAAGGAGTAATTTTTGTCCTTTTTTAACTTCCCAACAAAAGTATACTAAAACGACACTTTAGAGGTTTAAAAAGTTCCACGAATATTTTCTGCATCAAATTTTACTAGGGGTCTTCTAAGAACAAAACATCGTGCAATGTATGTAAAACGGGTTTTCGAAATTCCTGGCCTTGAAATTTTTGAATTTCTTGAAAACCCATTTTACATAAAGTGCATGAACTTTTTGTCTTAAAATTTGATGCAAAAAATATTCGTGGAACATTTTAACCCTCTAAAGTGCCGTTTTAGAATACTTTTGTTGGGAAGTTAAAAAAAGGGCAAAAATTACCCCTTAAAATGAGTTATAGAGAATTAATATATCCTAAGAAAAGAATCGCAATACGATTTTACTGAAGACATCTGAAATAATTTTTTAGCTCAGAAGTACATTAAGTATATTTTTTTTGACTTATACCAAACGCCTTTTCAAAAAATTCAAAAACTTTAAAGGCCCATATTTCGGGAACTAAAGCTAACTTTTCAAAACCCTTTGGCAGATTT
Organism: Pollenia angustigena; assembly: GCA_930367215.1. Lineage (NCBI taxonomy): Eukaryota > Metazoa > Arthropoda > Insecta > Diptera > Polleniidae > Pollenia > Pollenia angustigena. Next base: position 175,658,454 of record OV884057.1, on the reverse strand, counting down.
GCTCTAATAATGTTCTAGTTTCATTTTGCGTTCCAAGTATTGATGCTGGTTTTTTTGTTGCACAGTGTATTGATCGTAGGCGAATTCGTTTGAGATTTCTGTAAAGATTTTCTAATGAGTGAATGAATGAATCTTATGAGACTATTGGAGGAATTCCCTTACAACTTGTAGAATGCTTACACATATAACTGAGCCACCTAAACAAGAGCATCAAGCTTATTTTTCATACAATTTATATGAAACAAACCTTAAGATAAGGAATTCAACAACAATCCTGTTGGAAAATCTTATTTGGCAGATCCTTACGTCGGCTTGTTTAAATAAAATTGTATTAACAAGTGAATTTTCATGTTTTAAAAACGCCCTTATTTAGGTAGCTCAGTAATTGTTATATGACTCATAAGGAGATCCGCAAAAGGTTCATTCCAAGTTTAAAAGACAAGCGTGTCAAAAAATGTATAAAAAACGAATAAATAAAAAATTTTGATCATCAGAAGATTCTTTGAGGAGTTAGACAATCGTCTTACAAACATCTTATGCTATCTGGGCAATATCTTAGACCTACATGTACATATTGTTTATATTTTGCTCCGCGTGTACATTGGTCAAACAAATATGTTATAAGTACATTAGATGAAAATCGCTGTTTTTTTTTTAGTGATTTTCATATTAATTTACAGCTTCAATCACTGTTCGTATTGTAAAAACCACATGTTAATTATTCTGTTTAACTTCAGACACTTGAACAAGACGACATGGAAGCCAAAGATTGCTTTTGTTGGTACATTAAGGTATAAGCTGGAAATCCGTTGGATGATGTGGAAAGCTGCATGTAGGTGTTTGTATAAAATTAAATAATTTGTTAACTATGTATACATAAAAATATTGATAAATAAATAGTTTTAACAAAAAATGGAGATTATGGGAATAATTTTGACTTTCTATCTAATAAATCGGGAAAATGGTTCATGTAACCGGTTAAAAAAATATATTGATAACGACAATCAAATCTCTTGTTATGAACACCAATTATGTGTTAGTTCAGTTGCACCTATCATTTATTCGGGTATAAGCACAATTTTGTTTCTAATAATCATACTTACAACTAACAATTTCTGTTGTTATGACTGATTGTGTACTAAAATTCAAATGTTGCTATCAAAAATATTATGCCAAGCAACCAAATTTTCAGTAATTGTAACCGAATTGTGTGATAGTACATGCAACCGACGAAATTCGATTGGCGCCAAATTCGGTTGTGATCACGAATCTGTTTTCTCTGTGTACACATGTAAAAATTATTTAGTTTTTGTCTAGTTGCTCTGTATTCTGCTCCCACAATGGTGAAGGGTATATAAGATTCGGCACAGCTGAATATAGCACTCTTACTTGTTTTTCATCCAAAGGACATGCATTAGCAGTGAATACTAATACCGACTTCTTGGCAAATCAGACTAAAATACAAATTACAATAAATCTTAATTGTAAAGCACTAGCGACTAACGGTTATCGGCTCTTAGGTACTAATAAGTAGGTTCTATGTTTTTACGTAGTAGATACATATACATATAAAGTTTGCATTATTAAATTTTATTGTGTAAAGAGAGATTTTGAAAAAATAGATGTTGATGTTATTTTCGGTTGGAGTTTTTAGCATATTTATAATATTTGGTGAATTAGATATGGTACTGCGATGTTCAGCAAAGGCAGGGTAGTCGCTCAATATATGTGAAATCGTTAAACGTGAATTAATGCAGTATGAGACTACAAGACTGCAAACTGTGGTGTCAAGGATATCCAAATGTGGAAAAATATATTTTAATTATTAAATAAATCAATTTTTCTCAGTGCCTTTTGTTCCAACATGTATCTTTAAATACATTCTTGTTAACCTCATTTGAGTTTTAACCATTTAGCTGCAGCTCACAAACACATACACACCCCTGCAAACACAAAACTCGGCATTAATGGTCAAACCCTTTTGTTATTAAGTACCGTTTTAAATCAAAATTTGTGTATTTGTTTCTTTTGTTGCTGCTAAACGAGTAGAAATAAAGTTACAAGAGTGTGTGGCAATTGAGTTGATTTTATTTATTTTTTTTTGTATTTTGGTTAAGTTGCGTTGCATTCCTATTGCCACCTGCCAAATGATTAATCATTTCGTTAAATATTGGGTTATAATCATACATAGTTGTAACGGTCGGTCGCTATTGTTGAAACTTGCTGATGATCCATCAAAAAAAGAAACTTCATCATTTATTCTTTCTGTAAGAATCACAATTACATACATGGATGGGGTTATAGTTTGATTTTTTTTTTTTTTTTTTTGTAGTTTGTATGTTTTTTCAGGTTGTAGTGTTTAAAGGGTTTTTGATTGTTTTTTGGCGGCACACTAAACTAAATACATGTTGTGTTTATGTTTAACACCTTTTTTCCGCTAGTAATATGGATGTGGTATAATAGGGGTGTTCACTTTTCACTAGTTTTTTAAAAAGCAATATTTAACTAATACAGTGTTTTTGTTATTCTTTGTTTTTGGGAAAAATATTCAGATAAATGGATTTTTTTTTTTTTGCTTAAGTTTTTGGCGTCACTACAATTTTTAAAAGAGTTCAGGCGCTAAACGAAATAGTCACAGTAAAGGTTATATTCTAAGGGCGATGAGTTATATTGCCGTGCTTGGGAAAAAGTCAGTAAAATTCACTTACTTCCTCTATTTAATATTTAAGCCAATAAATTCCTAAATTTAAGCTACAACGGTGAGTGGATGTCTTAATGATTTTGTATAATTAAACTTAGCTACCTTAAGCCTGGTACTCTGTTCAACATTTCACGTGAAATGCTGTCAAAACACATATGAAAAAAATTGTGCAGAATATGTATAAAATAATGTTGATAGAGTTGTACTCTGTTTATTTTGTGAAAAAATTCCGAAATGTTTCTGGCAACATTTTTTTTTCAACTGCGAAATAATGTAAGCTGCACTTATTTCATGTGAAATTTAAAGCAAAAGCAAAAAAGTATGAACTTAATATTATATAAGAAATTAAAAAAATACAACCGGTACAATTAGTTGAAATTCTCTCAACATTAATTGTAGTTGTAAGTAGGTTAAGAAAAACAAAATAAAAACAACAACTTACAAAAGATGTTGTCAATTAAGTGTTTTTTAGGCCGTGCACTAAAATCTTTATGGATGAAGTTTCCTGATGATCTGGCCTAAGCAACCAGTGAAATGAATTTCAAGTGTTTTTGTCAAGAATAAAAACTGGGAATTAAGCACGAATAACAAAATCTTTTGAAATTAAAATTTTGTATTCCCAAAAATTGAAATTACCTTTTTGATAAAAATATAATTTTTAATAAAATATACGTGGGGCTTGTTAACATACGCAAAACTATTCGCATACTTTAAAGGAATAAGAACGTCAAATTGTGACAAATCGCAAGATAGGTAACATTGATACAAGTCAAAAGTTTCTTGTGAAATAATCAATGTTGCTCAACATTTTTCACAGATTTGAACAGAGTACTAGGCTTTAGGCTGGGTTTTTGAGATCTCAGTTAAACTAGGTCGAGTTATACTAAAAACAGATTTGTGCCGCCATTTCTAAGTTTGTATACAAAATTTTGACGGAACAGCTTAGTTTTGCTTAAAATGTTGGTCTTTAATGAAATACATTAAAAAAATTACATTTCGCCGGAAGCATCAGAGTTTCAGACTTCGTCAAACTAAGTTTAATATTAATCCATATCTCAAAAGCCCGTCCTTAGTGGATATATGTGGCTTAAGCCAGGGGCGTTTTTTATACTAAGGAAACAGTAGTCCGTAGATTCGTTGACTTAAACACTAGACGCATTTGATACAGTTGTCCGCAGATGTTTATGGATCCTAAACGGCTTTTTGTTGAAACCTTGATGAATGTGATGCTATTCTTACCTTACTTATGCTTTGTAAGCTAGTTTTGAAATTTTTAATTATTTACAAAGAAAAGTTTGCTAGTTGCTAGCAGTGAACGCCCTTAATGTTTCCCCATAAGAAAATAGTTTATATGCACCAACTAAAATTATGTGATTTTAGAATTTTTTTTTTTTTACAAATACACCATCACCAACAACATTTAGAACATGGTTTAATATGTTAGAAATATAAAAAAGAAAACATATGATGACCCAAAAAAAAAAACTAAAGAACCCTTTTGCTTTTTCTTTGGCAACAAGTTAGAAAATATAAAACTCATCAATTATTGTCGTTAATGTTTAAACAACGATGTGCCCTGCATCTATTTTCTCATGATGTGTTTTTAATTTAATAAAATGCATTTTTTATTTTGTCAGTAAAATGTCGAATTCATTCATTTACAAAAACCAACTAAAAAATTATTAAGGAAAATTCTATGCCTGTGGCCATCACTTTGAAGTTTGTTTCAGTTTGTTTTAACAATTTGTTAGTTAAAAGAAAAGAAAACATTTTTTCTTCTCTAAATTCTTTCTAATCATGTCTATCAAATTTGACAAGCATATTGGTATGTTTAGTGTACAATATTGTTTAAATGGTTTAAATTTATTTTTTTTCCAGCGTTTCGTGTCTTACTATGTGTCGACTTAATAGTGGCATTATAACACTACTTTCAAGATTTGAATCGTTAATTCTTCACTCTCTTTGATTTTTTAAAGTTTTGCTAAGTTTTCTTTTCATACAAAATCGTAAGATGATGATGATGATTAGAGTCTAGCTCGTATTGCCTGCTGGCCGGAGTTAGAGCCAGTGCCAACTATTTGTTAGTCAGTTGGCTATTTAGTTTGTACGCCTTAAAGTCTTCAACTGACACATGATGATGCATTCATCATCCTGCACGCGTTGATTGTTAAATACTCCAGGGTAGTATTTATTGTTTTTAGTTTTCAGTTTTAGTTTTATTTAATTTGATTTATTTTTTTTTTCTAAAGCACTTTAATTTAAAGAAATTAAAGTGTTTCTGTTTAATGGTTAATTATTTGAAAGGTGCTGAAAATTTGATTTGATTTAAATTAATACTCTATTATTATATCAGGGTAAATTATATACATGAAATTTATTAAAAGTTATAAAACGAAGAATAAAAAGATATTAGGATTATAATTGATTGGTAGTGAGATGAAAGATGTATTTATTTCCTTAATAAGGGTTAACATTATTAAGTCGAAATGCTTTCTTTGAAATTTAATATTTAACAAAAAGAATTTCAATAAACTGAAAACACTTAAACTAGACTTTCTATTACGAAATGTTTTTACAAGAGAAACAGATGTATTTTTGAATTTATATATAAGTCAATGGCTGTACAAAAAATGACGGCTAAAGAAGTCGGTAAAGTCTCCATGAAAATTTATTATACTCTCCACAACTATTTGTTAACAGCTTATTCTACTACACGCAGAGAAAAAATATGGTTGGGCATGGTTACGGCAACAACAGTATGTTTATTGTAACAATATATTGTTGTCTCTCACAAAAAATTGTTATTTTTATTAAATTTAAGCAAAGTTAAAGTTACTGTAAACATATCAATGTTTATCTCAATTATAAGTTTCAGTATTGTTGGCTGAAAAATAACAATTTTTCTAACAACTTAATAATGATAACTTTGAGAACATATTATATTACCCATAACTATTTCATAATATTTAATAGCTATAACATGATAACTTTCTATATATGAACTCATAGTATGTTTAAGATGCAATAAAAATATTTTTACTATAATAATATTTTGTTAGCGCCATTTGTAAAATAAGTTTCAATCAGTTGTGTCGTCTGTTTTAAATATCGCCTTCGAATTATTTGTAAGTGAGTTGTTGGACCACAATTTAAAAAAAAAAAAATACCAATTAGAAAAAAGCTTAAGGAAATTAAAAAAAAAATAAAGAAATTGTTTTTACCTTTAAAAATGTGTAAAGTGCGACAAAATAAGAAAATCGATGCAAAAAAATTTCTATTTACTTTTTATTGTTGTGACAGTGGTGCTGTATCATAATATGATTACTTCTAAATTTAGTATGATTACATGATAATAATATGATTGATTCTTAACTTATTATGATTAACATGATGAGAATATGATTACGTCTTAATTTTATTATGATAAACATGACAATAACATGATTACTTCTCAACTTATTATGATTAACATGATAAGAATATGATTAAAGGAAAAATAGTATGATGAAATATTACGAATATATTTGGTCATATAATGATTCAATAACACTGGTTTACAGATAGAAATTTTCAAATTCAAAATTCAAAGTTTCCCTATTTTTTACGTGTTTTTCAAAATTTTTAATTTTTATTTCGTTTTTTTTTTCTACGTTACAGTAAAGATCTGGAATGTTTTATTTTGTTACCAAATAGTTTATTTAATGACCAACATTTTAAGCGTGACTTGAAAAAAATTGGATGAAAAATAAAGTTTTTATTAAGGATTTTGTGGAACGACAATATTTTCATCTTCATTGCTCACACACTATATTCGGCGTCCATCAGTATTTAACAAAAAACGCAATTTGATATAAGATGAATTATTATAGTAATCGTTATATGGTCACTACAATCATGAATCTTATCATAATATATTGCTCTTAGAATATGTTTATCACAGCCATGTTTTTTCTTTGCGTGTACGTTTTTCAGATAAATGGCCAATATTCAGGATTGATATTAGAACACATTTATGTTTAAAATCGTTTTAAACACAAAATTCTCTTCTTCACTAAACACTGAAATAAAACTTAATTCACCGATGTGGTACATTTAAATTAAGTTTCTTTTGGAATAACTTAGCAAGGTGGCGTCAATATGACAACAATACAACAACAATAGGCAAAGCATTAACATTCAGCAGTTTTTTTTAAACCACCTTGCAAATAAATAAACTTTTTTATGATATTTTTTTGTATTTAGTAGTGCTACCATACTTTTATCTTAATTATATAAGACTTTTCAAATAAAACTCAAAAAATCAATCTGTACTTAAGTACGATTAAAGTTTATATGAAAATTAACTTAATATAGATTTAAATGCTGTGCTGAAAATTGGGCATAAGTGACATAACTCTGCAACAATATTCGTACAATTTTTAATAAATCGTCTGACTTGTTTAACATGCAAGCGTCTCTACATCGTTCGTCTGAATTTTCTCTTTTATAATAGTGATTCATTTTGAATCGATTGTTGCACTAAAACGTTGGTGAAGATTTTCGAAATTTTTGTTAGTAAAAAATACATTTTCGAAAGTAAGTGTGTCTTTAAGAGACGGACATGGCTAAATAGACTTAGAATCACTCAAGATCCCAGAATATTTATATTTTATGGGATTTAGATGAACATTAAAAAAAACAATTCACACGGAAAGGCAATTTTTATCACTATTGGGGAAGTGCATAATAAATTAATTGTTTGACATTGGACGGCTGGCTTTAAACTTTAATCCTAAGGACCAAGTCGCAAATATTAAAATAATTGTATCTTGCATTCGCTTTTATTGTTGTGAAAGCAAAACCACTGAATCGTTTGCTCCATTTTTCCCATCTAACCACCATGCAAATACTTTGCGGGAATGGTAAAATTATCCAGGTGTACTTTTGGTATTCATGTAAAATTTATATCCTTAATTTAAGAAAATTCTATTATAAAGACGAAACTTGTTTAAAACGGTCGATTTTTTAACCTCCCAGCAAAAACTTTTCTTACCTGGTAAGTTAGCAAGTAATGTTGAAGAAAATAAACACGACTTATTTTTCGGCTGAATAACTACTTTTTTTGTTCGTGATTTCCCCAGAATTCAGTACCTTCAATACACTTAACTAGAAGTCAAAAAATATCTAGTTATTATTTAACTACTAGTAAGTTGAATTGTAGGTTAGGGATATAACTTTTTAACAATTTTTTAAAATATCAAAATTGGCATAGCACAGTCCGATAGAGCATAAACAACTATAAGGGAACGTATATTTATTTTGTCGCTAAGGTCAAAAAAGTTCACGCACCAACCGCGATGAAGTTTTGAAAATTTTAAATTTTCTTTTTGGTTAAGAAAAATTAATAATATGTTTATTTAAAACAAAAAATAGCGCAAGTATGAAATTTCAATAATATTTTGACTAACTAAAACGTATCTTTTACCTTTTTTAACAAAAAAAAAAAAAAAATTAAAAAAGAATAAAAAACACCGTATAAAATTATGAGTATGTATTCAATATGTATTGGCTTATAAAAACCAATTGTTGCGTGAACTTTTTTGAGAAAAATTACAAAAGATTATGATTTTCGTGGTTACTAGGACATGGTTGACCTCATGGTACTATGCCAAAAAATTGGTTATACCCCTATTGTAGGTACTTACGATATACTCACCAGAAGCCAAAAAATAATTAGTTAATAAACATTATAAGCAGTAATTGAGTACGTTACCAGTAACTAAATATTCAGTGCTGAAAACAACACAACTAATAAGTAGTTATTGAGCTGATTTTTAGTAAGCAAATGTTAAGTAGTGAAAATAATAGAAGTAATAATTAGTTGCTGAGGTCATTACTAGCAAGAATGACAGAAATAAAGATTACGCCTTGTGCATGTTTTACCGTTTGATGACGTAGTAGTTCCCTTGTAAAGATTACCAATTCTCTTTTATATGTGAAAATTTTAATTTCTTAGAAAACATGTATGTATTACGTGATAGTTGGCAGCCCTGCAATTAATTTACTCAGAGAGTTCAAGTAAAATATATTATATCAATTGTCAAAAAACTAAGAATTTTGCTTAAAATTTTATATTAAAAATGTTATTACAATAAATAAATTGTTTAAAAGTGTTCAAACGCGTGTTGAAAGTTGCGTAATAAAGAAAAATAAAAAATAAATAAAAATAGAAGAGAGCAGAAAAGAGTACAAACATAAAGTGTGCAGTGGGCAAATGCCAACAAATTAACCCCAAAAAACAAAGGGGGAAATTGTGCGAAAAACTAAAGTGTTGGGTGCTTTAATTTAAATGTCTGTATTTTTTGCCATAGCATATATAGAGATAAAATATATTTATGTAAGTTAAAAATCAAATTATGAAGAAAAAAGTAACTTCTAATAAAAAAATTTTAGTTTTCAAATAATATAAATAGAAAAATAATAAATTGTGCAACTGTCATGTTAACAGATAAACATAACAGCCTGAAAGCTTAAAATTATTGGCCAATGAGAACGAAGGTTGTGTGACGTCACAGTTCCTACATGCGCAGTATAAAATTTTGATATTTGCCTGATGTCGTAACCTTTATTTCTATCGTTCTTGATTACTAGTCAGTACTTATTGAAGTTTTCAGAATAATGACAATTGTAATGACAACTACTTACTAGGTAACGTATGAAGTACCTACCACCTATTACTAAAAATGACTAAGTTTTTCCTGGGCTTGTCTCCATGAAAATCTGTGGTTTTTATGGGTAACCGCGTAATCCATTTTTTTTCGAGATTATGATACCATATTGTTTAATTTTAAATGCTCCTTACATGGTTCTAAAAATGTTTGAGAAAAGTGGCCTATCTTGCCGATTTATTTAACCTAATAACAAAATTCAAAAAGTGCAATACCTAGCCCATGGTTTGATCTAGAATGGTTTTTGGCTGTCTCGAAATTGATGATGATTTGATGTTAAGACATACGCGGTTTCCCATGAAAACCACACTAATGTCTTCCCAGAATGGGGAGTTTGATAATTAAAAATATACTTAATGTACTCTCTAATTCCTTTTAATAACTGACTAAACAAAATTTCTATCTTCGTTTAAAGCAAAGATTTATACTTGCAGCTTTCTATTTTAAATATTGATATAAAGTAAATCATCTTATATTTAATAGCTGGTTATCTCCTTAAACCCTTTTTCAACTTTCTAAAAAATAATTTTAAATAAATTTGATAATTCTACTTTGTTCACATACGAATGTTTTCATATAACTATTAACATTTAAAAGAAGGTATTATTATGATCTGACAGCTTATTACTTTATTAAGATTTATGACAATTAATAACAGGGATACACCGGCTCAAATCATAAAAATTCCATCCACTCATGAACAAGAAACTTCCGCTTCGTAAAAGTGTTTTAGAAACTGATACACACAAATCCATTAAAAAAAAGATGTTTAATAAGGCAAAAGAGGGATTTTTGGAATAACACAAATGGATTAAAATCAGTCAATACAGTTTTTTTATTCTTTATGAAAGAAAAAAAATAATAAAATTATTAATTTTTGTATAGAAAAAAAAAAAAATTATGACTAATTTACAAACTAAAGAGTCAAAGTATTTTTATTTGGAAAACAGAAAAAAAGAATAAAAATGTTTGAAAATGATTAATGATGACCTAAATGAAATTTATTTCACTGAGTATTGAATTATAGATTTTATAGCCAATGGACCTCACAGGAGTTGCATTTCATAGAATTATTGACTTTTAAACAAAAATTCCCTACAAACCACCTTGCATGTAATCATCCTTAATAAAATATTTATATTGAAGACACACGCCTAAGAAAATCAGGCTTTAAATTTTAGATTATATCTTTAGCACCTTGTTGTTTGATATTTTATATTTTTTTGCCTTATCCACTATCTTTTTGGAATTAAACACCCGCACCCTGTTTCTGTATTTTTATTTTTATTGTTTTTTTTTATTTTGCCATTCTCCTTTTACTATTGTCTAATTTACGATTGTATTCCTTTGGGCATGAGTATTCATAATGTCCACATTTTTGTGCCAACTAGATTTTATATAGAAAAGTGGTTTTCTTCTTTTCTATGATGCAATAAATTTCAACAAACACCTTGCAAAAACCAACCGTATACTATCAGTGATTTTCTCCTTTTTTGGTTAATTTTATCATGTTCAGCAAAGAATAAAATCTCTTTTTCAATTCCAATTTTATTTGTGAGTGTGTTTGCATTTGTTTTATTTCTATTACATCTGCTTATCTGTGATTTTTGAGCACCTTACATTTGCTTGCCTTGTTGGTATTTCTAAGATACAATTTGTTTTTTCGGGTGATTTGTTTCTTTTGAATTTGGGTTGCGTGCTTTTTTGCAAAATTGTTTACAATTTTTTTGTCTTATCAATTTCCTTAATCATTCCTTTTGAGGATTATACGTATTGCAATCAATTGATAGATATACGCCTCACCTGTCTAGGTAAAAAGGAAAACGATTTGATGTATGTTGGAGTTTGAATTAACAAAAAGATGAGGGTATATTTTATTGTAGAAAGAATTGACCTGATGCCGGATTTTAAAATCTTTAAAAAAATTGTAATTTACAACAATCTTTTAAGCCACAATTAGTTCACTGCATGCAAATAGTCAAGTAAAGTCGGAAGCGAAAGTACTCCGTTCTTAATTATTAGGCAAATACCAAAAGGTACTTACATAAACGAGCTCTAGGACCTTGCTGGGACTATTTGAATTTGTATAGAGTTTTATGGCATCCGCAAGAACTTCCACAAATGAACTCCAAAGCTTGGCTTGGGACTACTTCATAGAGTCTTAAGGCTACAGCAGGAACATTTTGTTGTTAACCAGCTAAATTCTTCAAAAAAAAGTAAAGAAAAATGCTTCTGTGTTGTGTGTGCTGTTTTGCTTTTATTTTATTTAACACAGTCCATATATAATTGCGCTGGGCCTGGGGGTACAAATAGAAATAACATTTTCTTGAAAAAGATTGCCATGCACACAGATTGTAAACATTTAGTTTGTCTTAACTTTTGCACTCAAAACACCTTTATTGAGGAGTTCATATAAATTAAGGAGGGTCTGTAGAGTCGACTTGCATGATTGCCTGATATGCAAGGTCCCATATGAAAGTAATGTTAAAAAATGCTTGGCTAGGACTTAGTATGCACTTAAGGGTTAAAATACCAAACCACTCCTCAAATGTTTTGTCATTTACATCTGCTTATATACTAATTTATAACTATATCTAGCTTATATTCGTAAAATATTAAGTCAGATATCTCACCAAGGTTAGATACAGTTACTTATGACATTCGTAGAGAAGGTAAAAGACAGAATCTGCTTTTTTCTGTCACTGCAACTATGGCAGTAATCGTTAATGGGAAGTCCGAGTCGACTTGCATACTTGCCTGCTATCCAATGTCCCATTAATATGTCAGTAATATTTATAAACATATGTCCCCACGTGATATCTTAGCCATTTGTAAACCGATTTCGTTGAATTTTTATAGAAAAATTAATCAGATAACCCATGATACAAAAATCTTGTCCCTATCATATCTAAGGCATTCGAAAGACCCATTTCAACAGACCGATGGACGGACATACAGACAAATCGACATAGCCTAAATCAACTTTGGTCCTCATAAGGACTCAAAATAGTCCAACGTTTTAGGGTTTAAGATCACAGGATTAAGTAGACCGTTAACCTGTGGTGAAGGGTATAAAAACAACAACAAGTAACATAATTGATTGCAATGAACAATTTTATTTAACATCATTTAAATTTATTTTTATTTTACTATGGAGCACCTGTTTTGTAATAGAAACATTTCCATAGAGGTAATAAATTTGGCTTAGTCAAGATTTATACTGAAGCTGCCATGAATAGTGAGTATACTTTTTTCGGAACTAGGCGAAATTACGAACCGATTTGGGTTCTTTTCAGTATAAAGTACACTTTGTTTATAAGAAATATCTGAAATTGGTCCTTTCTCAAACAGTATGGGCCCTTTTGTGCTAAAATCTTTATTTTAGGATTAAAAAAAGACAATAGCTTTCTAAAATTCAGTGATTCATGAACCGATTATTTCCACTGGCTGTTGTCTGCTATACCTATTTTATATAGATGTTAATATGTAAAGGGTGTTTTTTAAAGTATCACAACTTTAAGTTTGCACCTCTGCTGTATTTGAGCTTTATGTTTAGTTTGATTTGACATTCTATTGTGAAACTTACACCAGAGCAACGCGTGCAAATTGTTGAAATTTTTAATTGACTAGTGTCAAACTTCGACCATAATTTTTTTTGTAAATATGAAGAAAACATAATTCATCAAGTATATATGAATTTATTTGTTTCGAGCATTTATTTTTTCCTTTAAAGTGGATCGATTTGTCGAGGGACCAACCTCCGGTTCATATTTTATCTTCTACGTGAGTTAATTTAATTTTGTAAGTTCAATATAAAAAATACCAATTAAAAAACAAAAAAGTATCAAAAAGTCTCCTTTGTATATTTTCATCCACTCAGGACGTTGCACGTTTAATTTTATGTTTCTATGTCTAATATTAACGAAAAATTACCAAAAAGCTCCCCTTACATGTTCTTGTTCACCCAGTTTAATGTATAATTTTATCTTTATAGGTCGAATATTAACGAAAATTCAAAAAAGTTCCAGATGAAAAACAAAAAATACCAGCATTTTTTATCTTATAGGTTATCACTCACTCAGGACCCTACACCTATAATATTATGTTTCTGAGTTCAATATTATAGAAAATTTAAAAATTATCACATGAAGCACAGAAAAGTAAAAGAAAGAAATTTAGTTTCCCGTATTTCCCCTTTTTTCTCCCCATAGAGGTTCGGATGACAAACAAAGGAAGAAAGCGTTCTTAACTGTTTTGCCTGGCCTGATTTATACATAACCTAGCATTTACACATGCCACTGCCAGTTCGAAAAATTCAATACACTCACACTTTTTTACTAATACACTCTCATTTTTCGCAATGGCAGCTCCAGTGGCAGCAAAAATTGCAAGCGAGTGGAAATTTGGCACTTGCATGCCACTAAATGTCAAAACGATAAGCAATGTTACCCTGTTACAAATTTAAATCACATTTACTGGATTGTTGTCAAATTGTTATTGAAGTTTTAACTTAATAAAGAATTATTATGATTAATTTTTTAAAAATGCGCATAAATAAAAGCAAGTTTGTTAATAATAGAGCATTAATATCGTAAAAATAATGCAAATATAAATAAATGAAAAATTTCCCCAAAAATGTGCCATTATGATTAACTCGGTAACTCTATTTTGTTTTCTGGTACTTTTTTTTTAATTTGAGAAGTAAACAAATTTGCTCAAGTGGACGCTTCTACGAGATTTTGAAAATGAACTCGCAGTGCCATGTGTAATCACAAAAGTTAATGGCATGAGATTCGACTATTTCGAACAAATTTTCTTTGATAATATGTATACAACAGTGGCATGCCACTACTTGCGTGTAAAGGCAGGGTTAGATTTATATAGTCGAAATATTCGAAAACCGGTATCTGCAAAATGTCGAATAATCGATCACCCTAATTTTTTGTATTTGATAATTGAAAATAAATTTTTATTTATTTATTTTGCATTTGTGTTAGTAGCAATTTTAAACGCTTATAACTCTGAAACTATTGAACAGATTTTAATTAAATATATATTGTGCACTTCTGTGAGTAAATTTCTTTCAAATGGTGTATATTTTGTTCAAATCGGTTGGCATACAGAGGAGGAAAGTGTTCTTAACTGTTTTGCCTTAGCCGATTTATATATACATACATAGATATTGATTTTGAATTTGAATATCAATTCTTTATTTTATTTTCCGATGAAGCCCATTTCTAGTTGAATGGGTACGTAAATAAGTAGAATTGTCGCATTTGGAGTAAGGAGAATCCACAAGCCTTACTCGTGACAAAAATCATATTTAAACATTAGTTTCATAAATCTTCTACTTTCTTTCAAAAAATGTGCTATTTTGACTACTTTTTTCATATGCATTTAATACTAAATTAAAATTATTTTGCTTCTACTGAAAATGTTAAAATTTTGAGTTAATACAGTATTGTTGAACAAGTGCGAAATATATTCTTACAAGTCTTTGTCGATCTAAGGATTCAGATCATCAAGCTGGTCGAAAAGTTGAAGTTTATTAAAACTACCATCAAAAAGTCAATTTTAATAAGATCGATCCATAATTCTAGACCTTTTGAAGAACATGGGATTTTCCCCAATCTATAAATAGACCGCCATTTCAAACCACTACATTGAAAAACAAATTATCAAAATGCAGATGTTACTTAAAAAAAAAAAATATCAACAAAACAAAAATAATTTTTAAAATCTCAACAAAAGTGTACAAAAATATTTCAACAAAACTTCTGACGCGCACATGTCCTTTATTATCAGTCAAAACCAAAACATACGCACCCTTATAGACTGGAATGTCTGTTGAATAATTGTTAAAACTAATTTAAATTTTTGTTATTCCACAGAGAAACATCTTGCACTCTTGTTGAGCTTCAATGTGCAGCAGTAGCACCAGCTCAACATCGAACGTACAACAATTGTTTAGCTCAATAATAAAATTTTCGCTTGAATGCAATAAGATCCTTTTGAATTTTTATTCATTCACTATTGTAAAACAAATATGAAGTCGAATTATGTATGTAGATGTAGTTATAAATCAGATTCAGCAGATAGATGATGGTGTTTTTGTTGCTACTTGAATTTATTTTAAAATAAATTCTTTAGTAGCAAGCGGCTGCGCACGCGTATTGAAATTTGAAACGCCTTGTCAGGATTTAACAAGCATAGAAAAAGGGATTTGGTTTTTGAGAGTATCATACAACACCTGGCATTATTAATACAAATTACAAATATAATAAAAAAAATATAGTTTTTTAGTAAAAATAACGAAAATGTTTGCTTAGCTTCCTTTTGAATAAAACTGTCGTTAAAAGGAAGAAGATTTTAAACATTGCTATGGGGTTAAAAATTACAATATTTTTGATTCAACTTAATGCTTCTTATAGTCTTTGTTTTGAAATTTTCTTCCTTAATTGTCAAATCATACTTAAATCAAATACTTTAAATTTTTAATGAGCAACTTTTCCATTAATCTAAATATGATACGGCTTCTCATCTGACCCATCTTTGGCTACCAAACCTATAAATGACAATTGCCTTCAAAATAATAATTTTTTTTCTCTGCGAATGTCTTTTGCGACTGTCCTGTTCTCAATACCATTTCGTCATTACTTTTTCCGCTAAACATTGTTTTCGTTGGCCATTATTATAACGGTAACCTATTAAGCAATAAAAATTGTTTAAAGTTGATGTGCTCGTTACAATTTCTACACAACAGTAAGTTCTTAACGGCTTCACCTTTAACCTCAAAAAATTCAAAAAAAGGTTCCATGCAAAAGTGTTTAAAAGAAAACCACAAAAATATTTTAAAGCTTTGGATTTTTTGGATATAATAAGAAAGAAAAAAATACTAAAAGCCAGTGAGAAAAGTTACAAAAAAAAAAAAAATAAATTAAGAGACACAAAAACAATGAACCTTGATTTAACATTTCGAGATAATCAGCAGCAGCTACGAGTATAACAACTCTAAGAGCGCTCAACAGGTTGGTTGATACGTTCGTTTCTGCCAGGAACGTTTAACCCATTTCGAAAGGATAACATCTAAGTTTACTAAGAGCTTACGTCAATAAAGCCTATTTGTCGCATCTACCCATACTAATGTTGGCTATCTTTAAAGTCTCGGCGGAGTTTGTAGTTTCTGAAACGATTGTAACTACAAAGAAAGTACCTAGTCTCATGCAAAACTCATCTGTGTTAAGGCTAGTTTACACTATTATACTTTGTATTAATACATGTCAAAAACTCAAGTAATATGTAAAAGTCTGGTAGTGTGCATGCATGTGTGATGAAAATGACGAGTATTATGAAAAAAAGTTTGACATCCCATACGACTTGATCGTTTTTGAAAAATTTCTAAACAATAATACTTTTCATTGGATCAGGGTTCCATTTTATTTCATGTGTGAGTGTTTCTACTTTGTGTGATAATGTGAACACAAACTGTCATGTTAAATAAGATTTTTTGACAGTCGCAACAAAACTCATTAGATTTCTATCTCACAAAGTATTATGGAATACGTAAGACTTGTGAGATAGTGTAATCTAGCCTTTAATGATGCTCAAAGAATATCTTAATGATTTTTTTTTTGTTTTATTAAGAAACATTTTCTAGAAAAAGATTTTGTGTAAGAGGATTTTCTATGAGGAATTTGTAACTTAACAAAACGTAAACGTATACGTTGTAGATCAGCTGTTCCATGTTCCTTTCTAAGCTTATGTAAAAATAGGTACTTTTACGTAAACGTGACGATGCGCTTTGCATGAAATAAAGCCCTCATTACTCATACGTAATTGTTACGGACACGTTAACGTGTCGGGTGACTAAAGCGATTAGTAGTTACTAAAAATACATAAACATTTTGAAATGAAACAACTCTTCTACAACGTATACGTTTACGTAAGAGTAATGAGGTGTAATTGTATTAAAATCTTACTTCGTTTTTAGTTTTCAGCAGTTTTCGAACTTTATGTTCTTTATGTTTGGTGACAGATCAAACATTCTATCGACGCGCATCACGGTTTCTTTTAATATATTTTATACAAAATTCTTAAAAAAAAAAATAAACTAAAATTTTGAGAATTTTCTGCATACAGATACAAATTTTACAAATTTTGACAAAATTTCTGTTCTCTTTTTAACACATTTCAACACCTCATGACATATTCAGGTGCTTTTAAGGTTTGTCACGTCATCATGAATAACGCTTTCAAATTGTAGAAATTTAAATTGAAAAAAAAAAAAAAAATTGGAATACGAAGCTCATTTCTTGCTAAGCGAAGCGAAGAAATCCTCAAGACGATAATGAATCATCTATTATATCCATTTAAATTTAGAGTTAAGTGCAGTTTACACACTCTTTCGAAATGAGCAAGAAGATGCCATTCCGATGAATGGCGATCGCTAACGAGCCATGCTGACTTTTTTGGTTTTCAAAAATTTATCAGCTACACATCAACGATACTTGGTTCCAACAAGACGGATCAGCTTGCCATACAGCGCGCTTAAAAATCGATTTATTGCAAAATCAAATTGGTGACAACTTTATGTCCAGAAGTGGTCCTCTTCATTGGCCCCTCGTTTGCGCGATTTAACATATCTGTATTAAAATTTATATGGCTATGTTACCCAGTAAAAGCTACGCTTAATTTTTCAACTCATTATTTAGTCGCTTTCTGCTATAACTACTCCTATAACTACTTATTTTCTAGATGTATGTACATATAAATAAAAATAATAAATTTCAGTACGAAAGAACATAGGTAAAGGAAAAACATGTAAAATCAATTAAAAATTGATAATCATTCAAAAAAGTAAATTTCGATCTACCAAAGGTTAAAATACAATTTGGTTTATTAAGATTTTTGTATGACGTGCTAAATTCCCAATTTTCCACATTTGATAAATACACCGAAATTTATTGTTGAGGGAAAGCTAGCTTCTATGCGCATTTCACTGGTTGCTTAGGCCAGATCATCAGGAAACCTTTTCCAAAGATTTTAGAAAAGCTAAAAATATTATACAAATAAAACCCTAAATCGAATAAGAATTTTAAACAGTCAAAGTCCTACTTGTAACAATATCAAAACTTAAGCAAAACACCAACAATTAAACCTTTATTGTTGATGTTTTACTATTGACGTCAGCAGTCGTCGATGGCTGCGAGTGTAAGACGGCAAATCCCTCTGAGGAGATCGAGTAGTAGCGATCGAAGCATGTCAGGGTAACCAGCCGCCTGGGTTCGAATCTCAGGTCAGTCAAGAATGAATGATTATCAATAACAATTTTAATTAATTTTCATGTTGTAAAATTCCTTTCTTCATAAAAATAATTTAATGAAAATTAATTAATAAATTTGGATTTAAAATAATAAAAATCTTTTGAATGCGCTCATTTTTGGGACTTCCCTAGTGAAATTCTTTGGTTTTTTTCTGATTACTCAACACATTATTTTGTAGGCGAAGTTTTAACTGGTTACGGCATTAGTGTATGCCGACAAAACAGCATTTCTTGAAGCAGTAGAATCCAATATTTAAGCCACCTTCGACGCCATGCAGCTAGATTAAATCATTTAACTGTAGTTGCGGCGGACATATGCCGGAAATCATATTTAAGAAATAAATGCTAAAAAATGTCTAACAGATTACACACTGATAGAAAAATTCATCTTCATATTGATGATGCCCTAACATCAGAATTGTGACATAAATGTTACTACAAATGGCAACAATGATGCAAAAAGCAACATCATTGCAATGACTAGTGCCTTCGTACAATTTTGTCATTTTTAACGTGCCATCTATTTTATGACTATAGTGACATCAATTCGATGCCACATTATGTATATTATTAACATTTTTTTAATTGTTACAATGTATTATAAGAAGCAAAAATTCCTATATTCTACTTTTTTAAACTATTTAGTTAAATACATCAAATTTGTAAGTAGAATATTTACAAAAACCATATGGCCCATGGTGCTGGTGTCTTATTAGTGAGAGTTCGGCTTTAAACAAAGGTCGAAATTCAACAAACGTGAAACAAACATATGTAACGGGGTAGTTAATAATAAAATTCTCTCACTTTGAATTAATGACAAACTGTCATTAAATTAATGCTAATCTGTCCTTTCTCCGATCTTACTGCGTCATCACACTGAAGGCATGCTCTTCATTTCTGTGATGCCGATGTGTTATCCCATTGATGACATAATTTCATTTTTACCCTGAAGACACTTTGGCCAAGTGCTGTTAAGGTTGACATCACCATGATGAAAAGCGTCTTGGGGTCAAAAACGAATACACTTGTCACAGTACTGATGTGAAAATACATCAGCGTTATGACGCCGTTTCTATCAGTGCGAAAACAAATTTCATTCCAAAGCAGTTTTTAAATGATATATTTTGAAATTAAAGTATTTTCTATATTGGAAAAATTTCTTTAACATTTATTTTTCATAAAATATTTTAATATAAAATTTATTTTGCATAAAATACTTTATTATAAAATTTGGAGCAAAAACGAATTTTCTTAGCAAGTTGCGAACAAAATCAAAAGTTGTGCAGCGATTGTAATGAAATAAAGTTAATTTCAGTCGAAATAAGGTTAACTAAATGTTTTAGACCAAAACTGTAGCACATTTATTTTTTACGAATTTTTCAAGAACAAGAACAAAGTTTTCTTGGTATTTACAAAAAATTATTTAACAATGTTTCGTTTAAATGTGCTAAATTCCCATTTTGTACTATTGATAAACAGAAATTTATTGTTGATGGAAAAGCTATTCCAATGCTCATTTCACTGGTTGCTTAACCAGTCAAAAAACTGTTCAAAACTTCAACGATATCTCTGAAACTACTGGGCAAATTTAAAAACAATGTAAGCACGGCATGAAGGTAATATTGTTGCCAAGTTTTAGATTTTTTTTTTCATTTTAGACATAACGGTGTGTCTCGAAAATCGAGCTGATAGAGAAAAATTGAGATTTGATTTGAAATCAGCAACCTCAAATTAGTAAAAAGTTCCAGGCGACCAGTTCAGCTGGACCAGGCCGCAAAATGACTGTTCCCCAGTGCTGTATGAACAAACAATAATTAATAAATTATTAATGTCATTCTTAAGTTTGCATCCTGCCAATATCGAAAGGAAGTTCTCCTAAACACGGTTGCCGTTCACATAAGTGTTTTGAGTTCTTCTGGCAGGACAAGCACCTTTCTGCAATATTTTCGCATTAATTTGCGTTTCATGATATTTTATTTTAACCATTTGTAAAACTGACTCTTTAAAGGGTTAATAATTTTTTTGATTTGTAAAATACAAACCTCTTCTACTTAACTTATAACAAAAGAATAGCCTGAAAATAATACAGGAAAAATGTCAAAAAAATAAAAATCTTAACAAGAAATTTAAATATGTACTAAAAAATAAATTCGTATATTTTGCTATAGAATAAAATAATAAAAAAAATACATATTTTATAAGCAAAATAAAAAACTAACTAAAGGAATAATAAAAGTAAAGAGTTCAAACTCATGTATGAACCCATGTTAGTTGCTGTTGTTGTTGTGCAGAAAGCCAAAGCATGGCCAAGATTATTGCAACATTTTCTTAACTTTTTATGAAAAATAACAACAACAACATAATGCAACACATGTTTGAAAAAATTGAAGTGTATGTCATATAGTGGCACGAGCTTAATGTTTTAACATTTAAACAGGTATCATAAACTTAGCATACCGACCAACCAACAACTTGAGTTTATGGCAACGAAGACGATGATGACATTACCGTTCTTATATTCCACACTATAAACTTAACCGCCAGTCGTCAGTGATGATGACAACTATGACGACACAACGAACAGCAAGTTGTAACAACAATAAAAATAATCATAATAATAATGAAGATGACAAGTTTTGTTATAAAATTTTAAGAATAAATAGGTACTTTTAGCCTTTTAAGTGTATAATAGAACTGTATAAAGTGTCACACAAAAAAAATTAATTCGTATAAAATTTACTTAAACGAGCTTGAAATTTAATTCGGCTGTGATGAATCTCTTATATTGCTAAAACAGAAGAAACATTTTTAACGAGTAAACGTCAAGCAGGGATGTTAGATGTGACGATTTTACGTCATTTTGATGATTTTTTTCGATGAATTTACCAAAATGACGATTGACGATTTTTAATATAGAGTCACTTAGGTTTGGACGATTTAACCTTTATGTCAACAGCAGAAAAATTATACTTACGTCAACAGTAAGCATACCCGGGTATACACATATATTTTATATGGGATTTTTTTTGTTATATGCTGTTTTGCGTTGGCGATTTTAAGTTTAAATTTTAAAAAAAGGTGGTTGTTAGTTTGGTTTTTACTTTTGTGGTTTTGTGAGTTAAAATATTGGAAAATCGGGTGTTTTAACAACACAAGTTTCGTCGTTGTTTTCAAACTTAATTTTTGGTAAACATGTTATGACACCAGGTAATTCAGAGCAACATAAAAATGGCAGATGATGAAAGACTCACTCCAAGGCAAACAAGTGCACTTGATTATGAGAAACAACAATAATATATTCGTCAAAGATTTAATAGTGTCCGAAACAGTTGTGGATGGAACCGACGCTGGTGTATCTCCAAATTACTCCGAAGTGGAAAGAATCCAGTTGCCAAAATACAATATAGATGATGAAACTGAAGACAGTGACAAATTTTCTGATATACGGTGTCAAAGAGGACACAGCTTTACGCAAAGATGGAATAATTTTGTTTGCTGCAACACCAAAAACTGTCAGGTTCCCACAACATACTAAAGTCTGCAAACTATGAACCAGTAACAAGTACACAAGGGGTTTCTATTATGGAAACATTCAGGTTGATAATGTCCGATGAAATTTTCGACTTGATTATATAATGCTATGAGCGTGAGGATATAAAAAACCCTACACGACAACATTGTATATGGAAAACAATAACAAAAAGCGAGTTTGATTCGTATTTTAGTCTTCTCTTACTGAGTGGCGTAACGTTCACACTTAAGACTTGTGGAAAACAACCGCACATTCGCTATATTGCGGTGCGATAAGTGTACGGCGCATCTAGGCAATAAGACGCTTCATACGTTTTGGTAACGGGAATACACGCGAGTAACATAAGCAAACCGAAAAAGCGGCAGCAATAACGGTTATATTTTTATGCAAAAGACCCGTCTTTGCATTCATTCTGCTGATATGTCGCAATGCAATAGTTAAGTTAAAAATGTTTAATTATTTAGAACTGAAAATTAATTTTACTTACTAATTTTTTGCAATAAGCATGTAAAATTAATTTTATTTGTATAAGTTTGTCTATACATACCCAGGTATGCAGCTGTTGACGTAAGGGGTACAAATTGAAAATTGTCCTTCCCTTTGCCCCAACTTGACCAATTTCACCCAGGTATAAGAATATGGTATAGAACACTTTTATTAAGGATATCATGAAATTTCACGTCGATCCGATGATTACTTTTCATGATATAGCGGTTTTAAAACGCAAAACATACCCGGGTATGTAGCTGTTGACATAAAGGTTAATCCTGTCAATAAATTTATTTTAAACTTTAATCTGGCATCAATTTTATAACACTTCAATCTGGCAAGTAAAGTTTTTTCTTAGTTTGTATATGTGTGTAGAGGCAAATATATATTTATACTAGCGGACCCGACGAACTTCGCCTCGTCCCAATTTTAAGCCTTTAGACAAACTCTAGAGTAATAATACAACACAAATGTAAGATGAGATAAACCCACTTTTTTATTGTTGATGTGTTTTGTTAAAGCTTTGATATTGTTACAAGTAAAACTGTTGCTATAAGTCTTATACGTTTAACAGTTTTATTTGGTTTAATGTCTTTAGTTTTTCTAAAATCTTTATGGATGGAGTTTCCTGATGATCCGGCCTAAGCAGCCAGTGAAATGCGTAGGAATAGCTTATCCCATCAACAATAAATTTCAAGTGTTTTTATCAAGAATAAAAACTGGGAATTAAGCACGAATAACAAAATCTTTTGAAATTAACAACACAAATATTTAAATTTTCAATGTGATTTATTTGAATGGAATCAGCAGAGAGCGATTTGATGAACAATGTTTTTCGATTTGTTTTCCGGCGCAAAAACAAATAACGAAGACGGTTTCCCAACACGCGAACATGCAACGTACAGCTGACCGTGCGGAAAACAGGGGAAATACAAGATTAATCCCACAGACTTCTAGTGATAGCTTTGCGATTTATTGATTGTCATTGGAAATGCCAATCGAACGGGGAACTGAATCCGCTTGAATTGGAATGGAATGTCAGTTGGAATAATGCGAATTTGTGGGATAAGGACTTCCTCTCCTTTGAATTTGCCCTTGATGATTGTCGCCGGAATCACATTGTTCATTAGCTTTTTGACGGACAACCGCGTACCGTTGCACATTTTTAGAGGATTGAGATTCCGCAACATGATTAGGATCGATACCACCTTCAGCTGTAAATTATGCGGCGGAGTTCCTGGTACATCAAGCGAGTTCAAAAATTCCGACGGGTAGCTGGTCGGTTCATTATCATCGGTCACACAGTCAACAGATTTGTACGTATGCAGTTTGCGATTTGACTTTGAACAATTAAGTTTAAGCTATCGACGTCCTTATTCTTCGCTGCTAATATTGCCCGTTCACGAATCTAATCGAGATTTTTGTAATTTTGTGCAATGCCAGGGAACACTTTGCTGATGAGTTCCTCCTTGGACGATGTGAATTCACAAACATTTTCAGGGAACGATATCAATCTATGCGAAACATTAACAGGAATTTGGCCGTTGCCAAGCTCCAGCAGTTGTCCCGAGAATTTAGCAGGCGATGGGTCGTTTTGCAACGCGACTCTCATGTTTGTGGTCAATTGCAAATTCTGGACATGCCTCCACAAAGACAACGATTACAGGCACGCGTTAAGCTCATCCGCAGCAGAAGATTTGGGGATGACAGGAAGTGTTTGACGAAAATCTCCGGAGAGCAATATCAAAGCCCCACCAAATCGTCTTAAGTATTAAAAATTCTGTATTTTTTGGTTTTGTTATACTTAATTATTGTTTTATGTTTTAATAGAGCAATTAATCCGTTGTAGTATATGCATACTGTAGTATTCATATAAATGCATGAATACTAAGCAATACCACGACTTTGTTCTACAGTTATTTGAAACTGCACAATTGACATTGAACCACATAAATGTAAATGGTAAATTATAAACAAACAAAACAATTATTTGAAACTGCACAATTGACATTGAACCACATATGGTAAATTGTAAACAAACAAAACAATTAAATGTGTATGTCCAAAAAACCCAAAATAAAATAACTAAAAAGGTTTCTTGTTACAATTGTTTTGTATACTTGCGATACGTTTATGACGGCATCATAAAACGTTTGGGTGTATGTCTGTTTGACATCTTGACCACCCGGAAAAGTACTTGAAACATGTGTGTCACTAAAATGTGCAACTAGGTCGTGGGATGTGCTGCTGTAGCATTTTAGGTAATATAATTCTAAGACTATAATTTAGTATATAAGATAGTGTAAATATTTTTGTAAAATTAGTATTAGTGTTAATATCAAAGTGAGTGGGATAACCAAGAGCAGAAAGTAAATAAAATTAAGAAAACCCAAACAAAAACTTGCTTTTTATTCCTCACACCAAACCTACCATATGGCGATCCTTGGAAAAAACTTGGAACATTGGTGGAAGTCCTAGTTCAAAGCCAGAACTAGAAGGAGAAGACAAGCCAAGTCTCTTCTCTCAACAGTAGTACCAGCTTAGGAGTACTAACCTAGCAAAGGTAGCAAAACTTTGTTCATCAACATCAACTTTAACAGCGAATTTCATTCATCATCAACATCCGTAACAAAAAAAAAAAAAAAAAAGAAGGAGGAAATATTTTATCTCATCAGCATTAACTATAGCAGCGAATGGTATTCTTCATCAACAACGGCAACGAAGAGAAGTAAGCAACAATAAACATATATAACTAGAGAACGCAACAAGCATATGTAAGTCGTCTAAAGAAAATTTTTTTTTAAAAAAAAAAAAAACAACCTATAAAGTGGAGGTAGTTAATTTTATACAGTGCAGAAGAAGAAATATACACACACAAAACAAAAAAAAAAAAACACAAAAGATATAGAAATAGTGTTTAAAAGAAAAGTGTTCAAAAAAAAAAAAAAAAAAAAAGTTTTAGATCAAATGGGGAATGCTCAGAATAAAATTAAAGAGGTCGTAACAGCAACAGCTAATGCACCTCCTGCCATTAGCATCAGTATTGAATTAGCAATTTTAATATGCATTTTATTCACTTTTAACGTACTGATTAAATATGTAAAAAATTATGTGAAGAAGCAAATTAATAGAGTCATGGTAAAAACAAATATAAATAATATTGCATAACTATTAAACATATAAAGCTATTACAAAGAAAAAAAAAAATAATGTTATCCAATAAATAGAATATTTTAAAATTATATAAAACATAAGGTATTATATAAACCCAAAAATGATATATCACATATAAACTTTTTTTAAAAAAAAAAAAAAATCATCTCACATCTTCATGAATGGTATATTGCTGTAGTGATCTTTGATGGATAGTATATATAAACAGGTAGAAACATTAATATCAAACGCCAGAAAATCAATAGGCAAAGTTTATACAGCGGACACCTTGGTCGCAAAACGAAAAGAGGTGGAAAGATTAGAATTTCAAACCATAGAAATATTGGAAGATCCGAAAATATCGAAAGTAGATAGGGATAGGAATATAGAAAGATTTGGCAAATTAAAGGGTGAAGCGTTAGAAATTCTTAGGTTACACGAACAAAGGGATCAACAATCATCATCGCAACAAGCGCGTGATATTAGTTCAAGGGAAACAGGTGACGTAGATAACACGATGACAGACAACGTACTTAACACGACCGAATTGGCAGCTATTTCCAAGCTTATACCAATATTTAACGGTGCAAAAGGGGAACTTGAGATCTTTTTGGCAAATCTAGAGATAGTACAGGAAACCATTGTACCTGAAAAACATACTGCATTCTTCAACTTTATATATAAAACAAAACTAACCTCGAAAGTACAGAATAAGATTAGACAAATAGCCGTACCAATTGATATTGCAACATTAAGAAATTCACTAAAACGGGCCTATGGAATAAAGAAATCTCCTAACGTCATTTTGAACGAATTGACAACCATAGTCCAAACAGAGTCAATACGAAAATTTGCAGATCAAATAGAAACCCTGATGATGGAACTAAACGAGCTACAAACGGAGGCTCTTGGCGAAGCGAGCAGGGAAATAATTAGCAACACGAATGCTATAATAGCTTTCAACTCGTTCAAAAACGGATTAAAGAACAGGGAAGTAGTCCGAACGATTGAGGCCAGCAGGAAGAAAACACTTCACGAAGCCATAGAGATAGCATTGGAGACATCAGCGGACATCAGACAGAGCCAAATTATGTTCCAGACAGCAAGGTCGAGGGGTCCAGACAACAACAATAGAAATACCAATGATAACAGAAACGGTAGACGCAACAGCTACAACAGTAACTTCAATAACAATGCCAACGAAAGCAGGAACAGTGTTAACAGCAGATGTGGAAGTTGCGGCGGAAAGCATGGTGATAGATGCTATGCTCAAGGAAAAACTTGCGACAAGTGTGGTAAGCCTAACCACTTTGCGAAGGTATGCAGATCAGGAAACAATAGCAATGCTCAGAATAATAGTAGGCGTAGAAATAATAATTATGACAATGGAAATGGTAACAGAAGTCGTAGGGTACATCACGTTCAGGAACAGGGAAACTCCCAAGATCCGGAAGTCTTAAGGTACCAAGACTCTCCGGACCAAAACTAGTAGAATTACACAAAATTTACAATATTTCATCCGATTTAAAGAATTATATAAAATTGAATATTCAAGGTACAAACAGTGTAATGACATTTTTAATAGACACAGGGGCTGATGTGTCACTGTGCAAGGAAAATACTGTTCGAAATTACGAGGAAGATCCGGATGATTATTGTTTATTAACTGGAATCTCTAAGGACAAAATAAGGTCTTTGGGATCCACTATTGTGAAGATACCAATTGGAGAAACTGTTGTTAACCACAAAATACAACTCGTGGATTATGATTTTCCAATTGCTACTGATGGAATACTGGGTAGGGATTTCCTCTGCAAGTATAATTGTAATATTGACTATGAGAAATACATACTAACGGTTAATGCGGGAAGTGAATCGGTCATATTTCCAATACATGATAGGACTTATGGCATAAGTTGGGTGAAAATTCCACCAAGAAGCGAAGTTATTCTCCCTTTTAAACTGGATTTAGAAGAGGACGGAGTAGTTTGTAGTCGTGAAATTGCTCACGGCATATTCTTAGCGAATTCGATTGTTCCTAAAACGGGTAATCAACATATAAGATTACTGAATGTATTGGATAAAACAACGGTAGTTAGAAATCTCAAAGTCGATACAATTCCATTAAGGAACTACGATATCTATAGAACAGGTACGCGGAAGGGATTACATTCTGAACAACGATTCCAAAAATTAATGAGTGAACTTAACATAGATAGCGAAGATGAGAACGCGAAACGGGAATTAATTGATATACTTAAAGAATATCAATCTATTTTTCATTTAGATGGAGAGCATTTGACAACTAACAACTTCTATTCTCAGACAATCCAATTGAACGATAACAGTCCAGTCTACATAAAAAATTATCGGTTGCCGCAGGCACAAACTGAGGAAATTCACAATCAAGTGAAGGGTTTATTGAGAGAGGGAATAATAGAACCGTCCGTGAGTCCATATAATGCTCCATTGCTTTTGGTACCGAAAAAGGGCCAAACCGATTTAAAAAAATGGCGTCTAGTAGTTGATTTTAGGAAATTGAATGACAAAATAGTCAATGATAAATTCCCACTAACAAGGCTAGATGACATTTTGGACAAATTAGGTAGGGCGAGGTATTTTTCGACTCTGGATATGACAAGTTCATTCCACCAAATTGAACTTGAACCTGATTCAAGACCTTTTACAGCCTTTTCGACCCTAGATGGTCATTACCAGTATACACGGCTACCATTTGGTCTTAAGATTTCTTCTAACAGTTTTCAACGTATGTTGACCATTGCTCTATCTGGATTGGAATCAGAGGCATTTTTATATGTTGATGATATTATTGTCTTTGGATGTAGTTTGAAACACCATAATCGGAATTTGGTTAACGTGTTTGATAGACTCGCGAGATATAACTTGAAATTGAACGCGGGCAAGTGTTGTTTTTTAAAACCTGAGGTGGTATATTTAGGTCATCTGATAACTTCAAATGGTATAAAACCCGACCCAGGTAAATTTGAGGCCATTACTAAATATCCCATTCCAAAAAACGCGGATGATGTCAGGCGTTTTGTAGCATTCTGTAATTACTACAGACGGTTCATAAAAAATTTTGCGGATATTGCAAGTTGTCTGAATAATCTTTTAAAGAAAAATGTTAAATTTGAATGGACGGAGGAATGTCAAGTAGCTTTTGAGAAGTTGAAGGCAAATTTGATTAGTCCACCCATTCTACAATATCCTAATTTTGAAAAACCATTTGTATTAACCACAGACGCATCTGATTTTGCGCTTGGGGCAGTTTTATCTCAAGGTACGATAGGTGAAGATCTACCTATATCATACGCAAGTAAGTCACTCAACAGATATGAAAAGAACAAGCCGGTCATAGAAAAAGAATTGTTAGCCATACATTGGGGCATACAATTCTTCAGGCCATACCTATACGGAAGAAAATTTACCGTGGTTACAGACCATCGACCATTAATATCGTTGTTTTCACACAAAAATCCCAGTTCTAAGTTAACTCGGATACGACTAGAATTATCAGATTACGACTTTAACATAGTATATAAAAAAGGAGCAAATAATACGAATGCGGATGCATTGTCCAGAATTCAGATAGATTCGGAGACATTAAAGGAAATGATACCTCACGAAATAGACGAAACGGTAAGGAAAACGCTGGTGATAACAAGGGGAATGAGTAAAAAGACGCAAGAAAAAGAAAGCAGAACAGAAAAACAGAATGAGAGAGGTAAGAAGGATAGAGAAATTGATGCAACCGAAGAGAACTGCAATTCTCATAATGAGCCTGATCAACTCAATATGTGGGAATGCACATCTTTCAACGACATCAAGCGCGCGAAAAGAATAAAATTTATGTTAGAGGAAGACCTAGGCACAAGAATAAAAATTACAGACCAAAAGAGTCTAAATGAGATACAGGTGAGATGTAGCGATAATTCACATTATTTCGATAATGTACTGAAGAAACTACTGTCAACACTGGAAGGATTGAAATACAAAATTTATGCACTGAATAGGAGTGATAACGTATTTAATATGATAACCCATGAGGTTTTGAAAGAAAAAGTAAATAAACTTAAAGTTAAAGACGTCACAATACTGTTATACAACGACCCCCAAAGGATAACGAATGTAGAAAAACAAAAAGAATTGATAAAATTATATCACGACACACCAAGCGGAGGACATTTCGGAGTTAGAAAAACTTTGTTAAAATTAAAACAAAAATACATATGGAAAAACATGTACAAGATGGTTAAAAAACATGTATCAACGTGTGATCTTTGCCAAAGAAACAAGCAAGTAAGACACACTAGGGAACCATTCTGCATAACGGATACACCAACACAGAGTTTTGAGACGATTGTAATCGACACAGTTGGGCCATTACGTCCTTCTGGAGATTATAGGTACATATTGACCATGCAGTGCGAACTGACGAAGTATGTTATAGCGGCTCCCATGGAAACAAAAGAAGCCGTATCTATAGCAAAGACCTTAGTTGAAAATTTGATATTGAAATACGGTTTATTTAGAACACTGAAATCGGACAGGGGAACGGAGTTTGCCAATGAATTACTTAAAGAAATCTGTGGATTACTGAAGATAGAACAAAAATTTTCCACACCCTATCATCACGAGACTCTAGGTACCGTTGAAAGGAACCATCGTGTTTTAAATGAGTATTTCCTATCTTTTGTAGGTGAAGGTGAATGGCATTCATGGATACCATACTATACTTTTGCATACAATATTACTCCTCATGTAGACACTGAATACTCTCCTTTTGAATTGATATTTGGGAAATTACCTAGTTTACCAGGCGACCAGATTACGAATTGCGATAGGGTGTATAATCTTGATAATTACGCGAATGAACTAAAGATTAGATTAAAAAACTCTTTAGAAAACGCTAGAAAATTAATAAAGATAGTCAAGGATAAAAGAATGTTAGATTCACATAACAATGCTAATAGAATAGAATTGGAAGTAGGCGACTGGGTCTTGGTAAGGTTGGAAAGTAGGAAGAAAAATGAATCGCCTTACCATGGTCCATACGAAATAGTAGATATAGATGATCTAAATGTGTACATAAAAATTAAAAATAATGTTAAAGCTTATCATAAAAATTTATTAAAGAAATATAATACAAAATAAGCAAGATTAATTATATAATACATAATATCTAAAATTAATACAAAAAAAAAAATAGTATATAAAATTGTAGTGTTAATGACTTTCAAAAAAAAAAAAGGAAAAAACAAAACAAAAAGAAATAAATTTTTTTTATGTAACCAACCAGACAGTATGCATACACTTATATTTGTAGTAATCATCCAATTTCAAAGTTTTTGAAGAAATTGTACGATTCCTCTTAAGGGCGATGGTGTAGTATATGCATACTGTAGTATTCATATAAATGCATGAATACTAAGCAATACCACGACTTTGTTCTACAGTTATTTGAAACTGCACAATTGACATTGAACCACATAAATGTAAATGGTAAATTATAAACAAACAAAACAATTATTTGAAACTGCACAATTGACATTGAACCACATATGGTAAATTGTAAACAAACAAAACAATTAAATGTGTATGTCCAAAAAACCCAAAATAAAATAACTAAAAAGGTTTCTTGTTACAATTGTTTTGTATACTTGCGATACGTTTATGACGGCATCATAAAACGTTTGGGTGTATGTCTGTTTGACATCTTGACCACCCGGAAAAGTACTTGAAACATGTGTGTCACTAAAATGTGCAACTAGGTCGTGGGATGTGCTGCTGTAGCATTTTAGGTAATATAATTCTAAGACTATAATTTAGTATATAAGATAGTGTAAATATTTTTGTAAAATTAGTATTAGTGTTAATATCAAAGTGAGTGGGATAACCAAGAGCAGAAAGTAAATAAAATTAAGAAAACCCAAACAAAAACTTGCTTTTTATTCCTCACACCAAACCTACCATACCGTGTTGATATGAAAAACGATTTTTTTATGACTATTCTTTGACGGTTTTTTTTCAGAACTAATGACGATTATGACGATTTTTTTTTTCAAATTTTGACGATAATTCGAAAAAAACATCACTGACGTCAATTATGTATGTATATGCAAGTTTTTACAGAATTTTTGGCATATTAAACTATTTTTTCCAAAAAAATGTATTCCTAAGAGAAATCTACAAACTATCTTAATCTAGAAAATTCTACATAAAATAGAAACATTTTTTCATGTAAAAGAATTTTTGTTAAAAATTTTTGAATATAAAAGAATTTTCTCTTAATCATTTTGCAATTAATGGAGATTTTTATATAAAAATGATATAAAAGAAATTTCCAAGGAAACATTTGTATATAAAAAAATGTTCTTTTTAAGAAAATATTGGCTGCTTATTTATAAGAGAAATTTAAATGAATTTTCTATTAAAAATTTTGGATTTATAATAATTTCTCTTTATATTTTTGCAAATAATAGAGTTAATTAAAGAAAATTTTTTATAAAAAAGAAAGCATATTGATTATTAAAAGAAATCATCCGGCAACATGTGGGCGAGATTGGTGAAGTAGGCTTGGAATTTTTATTCTTCTAATAAAAATGTGTGCCATAAAACTTTTAAAGAAAATTTGAAACACAAGATAACTCTTTTAATATAAAAAATTTCTGTTTAAATTGAAAGTTAAGAGTTTAAAGTAGTGTTCGAAAATAAACACTAAATATCGCTCCCTAGTGTTCGGTTAGTTAGATTTGTGGAAAACACAAACGCTAATAGTGCGTGTGTAGAAAATCATTAAAAAAATAACGTTTCCCTGTATGTCATCTTTCAAAAACACAAAAACAATACTATTTTTATCCAACACAACAAAAGATGAGAACATTTAATTCTGTTCTTGTTTTTTTTTTTAAACTACAAACTTAATTATGTTCGGTTCGGTTCACTAATATTCGTCGCTTTTAGCTGGTAAAAAAAACCAAACCTTTTTTACAAAAAAAAAAACCAAACCTTTTTTACAAAAAAAAAAAAAAAAAAACACATACACATACACATACGAAAAAAAACGAGAAGCCAGCAAAATTATTTTATACAAAACATATGTAGCTGTTCGTGCTGCGGCCGTTGCTAAAACTTTTTGTTTGTTCATTTCTTTATCATCGCAAAAAAAATAAACATCAAAGAACATTCAAATATTATGCTTGTCTCCAGTATCACTACAATTGCTCTGTTTTTTAACGAAGAACAGTACATTATATAATGTTCGGATCTTTCTTGAAAATAGTCACAAACGGTATTAAGGGTTGTGTACGTCTACACAATCACTAAAAAGCGTTCTTGGTTGTGTGAGTCGAACGCTCAGTAACCCAGTTGGCTATCATCATCAATGATTCGTTCACGACAATGTTAATTCCTGCACGACACGTAAGGGACAACTAATGCAAATCGTCGACGAATTTTTCGAAAAAGTGTCGCGCAAATCGTGCGCGACACAAAGAAAGACAATGTCGCTCAGCTTGTCGTACATACACGAATGTGTGCAAGACAATATCGCCTAACTTGTCGTTGATGACCACATGCACGGCATTGTCGTCCATATTGTCGTTGATGACCCCATGCACGACATTGTCGTCCATATTGTCGTTGATGACTACATGCACGACACTGTCGTCCATATTGTCGTTGATGACCACATACAAGACATTGTCGTCCATATTGTCGTTGATGACGACATGCACGATATTGCCGTACAATTGTCGTTGATGACTATATATGTAGACGACAATAGATTCTAATTTGTCGTCAACGACTACGTATAAGACAATGTTAATGAAGTTGTCGTTGATGACCGTGTGCACGTCATTGACATTCACTTTGTCGTCGACGACAGCTTATACGACGATCTCGCCTATAAATCCATTCAAATAAATAAAAAAAAAATACATTAGCACATATGTTTATAATCATACTTTAATTCTTATCAATTAATTTATTTTTTTTTTAATGATTCATTATTTTAATAGATTTTCTTTAAACTCCATTTTGGCCTTGTCCTTGTTAAATGTGTTTTTGATTTTTTTGAGGATTGCCCTGAACTCTTTTTTGAGATCCTCGTACGTACACGACATTTTCCTCAAAATTGTCTTCCAGAAATCCTAAGTGAGAGGAGGACATGTCGTGCATAAATCGTTGACGACAATGTCGTCGACGGCAGTTTGGCCTACATTAATGTACAGTTTATTTTCGAGCACTGGTTCAAAGTGAATTTATTTATAACATTCAAATGTATAAGAGAATTTTTTAGCGTAAGAAAATTATCTGTGAAAGATATGACATATAAGAAAATTAAAAAGAATTTGAGGTGTAGGGAACAATTTAAATGTTTATGTCATTCTCCACATTCCTTTCTACTTATCAATGTTAAAGGTTTTCTTTTCTTCATGATGACTGGTTACCAAAAATTCGTTTTTATTTTTTGTAGAAAAAGAGGTAAAATACAAAAATGCCAAAGGTTATCAATCAAAAATATTTCGTATATATTTTCAAATTTTTGGAAATAAATCTTTACTTTATGGCTTTTACCAAAAAAAAAAATAATAAATTCATGTTCTAATAAATCTCTTTGCAAGACAGGTATCACGTTTTTACGAGTGCATTCTGTATGCGAACTCTTTTCCTGTTGCCTTTTACAAGAAAGTCATTCAGAATATTTATTTCGTTCATCTCTTTTTATTTCATTCAAAAGAACTAAACAATTTTAACTCTTTTTATTACCTTTATATTCATGCCATTGTTTTATTTATAATTTTTATAGCCCTCAATTTAATTCCCTTGCACGAGTACCTGCGAAAAGGATTATGTATTTAAGCTTCAAGTGTCTTCATAGATTTTAGTCATTCGAGTAGATATTTCAATTTGAACAATAAATACTCTTTAACATTTTACGAATGCCATTGTCCTTTAAAAGTTGTGTAGGTTTGTTTCATTAAACGCATTTAACATCCTTCTTCGCGTTAGAGTGTTATTTGTTCTTGGTTGGCTTAAGAGTTGCATTGTATTATTTTGTGGAATTTAAACATATTTCATTGTTTATATTTGAGAGAAAAAAAGTAAAATTCAACAATGTCGTGC
Organism: Pollenia angustigena; assembly: GCA_930367215.1. Taxonomy (NCBI): domain Eukaryota; kingdom Metazoa; phylum Arthropoda; class Insecta; order Diptera; family Polleniidae; genus Pollenia; species Pollenia angustigena. The sequence goes on along the minus strand of OV884057.1, from coordinate 175,623,400 downwards.
AACACACCTGGCACTTTGCTGCAAGTGGAATGTATTTGAAAAGGTTTATATGTACATATGTATATAAAACATATAAATTATATTCAAAAACAAAGGGAAAATTAAAATCAAGGTTGATAATATATTAACCCGATACTACTGCAATCGGGATAAAATATGTTTTTCAGTTCGATTGCCGACTACTGTAGAGAAAGCATATTTGTCTATATGTTTGCCGTTAACAATACTATTTTTAACGGACAATTATCGACCACATTCTTCAATCACTCAATAATTTCCACAATCAACCATATTATAAGTTAATCCGTCCTCCGAAGCCTCCGATCATCTTCATATAGAACAATATGTTTTCTCAAAATGTTTTCTTGATCTAATGGAAATATTTAATTAGTAATGCTATTGTTATCAGGAATAGCTTATCTCATCAACAATAAATTTCAAGTGTGTTTATCAAGAATAAAAACTGGGAATTAAGCACGAATAACAAAATCTTTTGAAATTGAATTTTGTATTCTCAAAGAAATTACTTTTTGATAGTTATCACTAATATATTATGATTAAATAAGCCTTTAACTACTACGATTCTTTAAATATCTTTATGATTTCGTGAAGCCTGATAACAAAACATAAAGCTTTAAAATTAGGTGATTTTTAGGAGAGAGATCTCGCTTGCGGAAGGCATGGCACCTTCAAGCCATACATGTATGATTGAAGGCTCATTTTGTACTACCAGAACCAGTGTTTGAAAATAAACCATAAATATCGTTCTGTAGAGTACAGTTCGGTAGATTTGTGACGCTAAAAGTGTTTGTGTTCGAAATTATAAAAAAGATTACGTTTCTCTGTTTGTGATCTTCGAACACAACTTCGTTGTCTTCGGTTCATCACATTAAAGTTTGTTCTAAAAATCTTTTACAAAAAGAAGTTGCTAGCACTTTTGCTAGCTCATTTCTTTATTAATGTAAATAAGAAACACTATAGCACGCTAAAATATAATGTACGTCTACAGAACCACTACAAATGTTCTGTTTTGTAACGAAGAACAGAAAACTATATAATGGTTGTTACTTTCTTAAAAATAGTTACGAATCGTATAAAGGGTTGAGTTCGTATACACAAACACTAAAAAGATATGTAAGCCGTGGATGTGTAAGCCGTACGCTGCATAATGTTCTTTTGTTTTCGAGCGCTGGCTTAAATATTTGCGAATGTGCCATGTTCGTAAAGAGCTGTTTGAATCGCTCTTTATACCAGTGACGGGCACATTTGCAAATCCTATGTACGCGTGCATAAGAATAAAAATGCTGTTTGTGCGACGTCGACACATGTACACTATAAACTTCTTTGTGTGGCTGTGACAATGTACTTTCGGCTTTTGCTTTGTTGTTATTTCGTCAACACAAGCATAAATGAGATAGTATGTGTGTGCCCTTCACTGCTTTATACCCACACCACCATAGTGGGGAGGGAATTACGCATTTTTGCTAACGTGGGTAACATATTAAAGTATTGGTACACAACTTAAAGTATATAGATGGACTCAAAATTGCTTTCGAAATTGATCTAACTGTATCCGTCCGTCGGGCTGGTAGTTGGTTGCTGTCCATGTAAACTTTGTGACCCAAGTGCAGGTTAAAATTTGTTTTTAAATACTGTGGTGTAGGGTATCATATGGTTACTTACTTGTTTCATAGAGTTTTAAAGACAAAATTCGTTTGTTACTATGGATTGCTTTCAATTCTTATTTAAAAAATTACACTTTTTAATACCTGCTGCCAAGTAGGATCACAAGCAACACCCTTAATGCTAAAGATGACATAATTAAGAAAATGTCTAAAATGTGTTTATTTAAACTATATATCTATCACAAAATATATACATAGGTACAAACATACGTATGTATGTATCAACTTTCAACAGGCAAAAACTTATTTTCCGACAAATAACCCTTAAAGAAAAAACTGTTTAAAATTTTGTAATTTTTTTTAATATTTAAGGAAGATAAATACTTTAAATTGTATGCAAATTGTATTTCCTTGGAATTCTACACCTGGCACCTTTTGAACAATTGTTCTTTTTGATTTTTTTTTTAAAGTACATCTATACACAATACATGGAAAGTAGAAAACAAAATAAAAGGAAATCTCTTGTTTTTCAAAATGACAATGAATTGGAAATGATGAATGCATTTTTTTTTTCTTTAACACAAAAAATCTTCTCAATATAAACGGAATATAAAACAAGACAACAAACACAAAACACAACATAAAAGAAATGAAAACCCATAATGCATACAACACTACTAAAATCACGAACTAAATATACAACAAATGTTTTTAACTTAATGCTATACAGTATTAACACAACACTACCACCAATAGCAGCAGCAGAAAAAACAACAACAACCGGGACAACCTCAATAACAGCGATGAACAACATTAACAACCGACGTGCAACAAGAAACAACAACAACAAAAAAATCTATTTTAAACATGCTAGACAAGTTGGCGCGTTGTTCGACAACAACAACAAATGAAAAACAGCATTAACAGCAACAACAACATGCACAATGGACACAAATCTTAGGTAATTCACTAACTGCATACAACAACACATCAAAACACAGTTTATGCAGTGTGACTACAAGAGACAAGGGCGAAATTCTTGCATTCATACGAAAGGGACAGACAGATTTTGTGTCGTTCTGCATTTTAAACTGGCAGCATTGGAAAGAAGTGAATTGCAAGATTTCATACTTTGTTGTTGAGTTGTTTTTGTTTTACTACGAAAGGTGTCAATTCTACGAACAAATGCCACTGGGTGATAAAAACAATACGCACACACAGCAGGAAGCACAAGCCAATAAAAATAAAATGACAAGAAAATTGTTATAGATATTGATGCTAGCTAAGGCTAGTTGCTACAGCTATAGTTGTTGTTACTTTTTTTCTTAACGATTTTTGGAAGAGGCCGAGTCAGGGGCAGATACAGATAGAGAGACAAGACAAGGCGAACAAATACAATAAAATTAATGATAAATTATGTGTAATAATGAAATCATGGCCAACAACTAAACAAGTCCTTTAAAAATGCAAAGATTTAAAAAAAAAAATTATGTAACAAGTACATACGATCTTAAAAGACAAGACCACAAATTGAAGAGTCATATTTTTTAAAATTTTTTATAATTTTCTATTTGTCAAAATGGACAAAGTGTGAGGTCTTTAGTTTTCAGAAGACAAAAATCATTAGTTATACAATTAAAGGAGCTGATATTAACGATCTTGTTATTAAATTCATTAGAAATGTAGAGGAAAAAGTGTGGTAGTAAAGATATTTTAAGGCTTTACATATCAAGCCACTTTTAAAATTTTGTATCCAAAAAAATAAATTGAGGACTTCCTTTTAATAATTAAATATGTATGCTTTCTCATCTAACAAAAATTTTGTTTTCGTACATAGTTTAAACCTGTCAGTTTAAATAAGGCTCGCAGTGATTATTGCCCCTTAAATTGATCTCTTTGTCTATTAAACTACCAAGCTAAGAAATGGTGCAAAAAGCCGCTATTCTAGAAAGCCTCTATGAAAATAATGCACCTAAAGCTTTGTGGCAACAGGCCTGGCCCTTATACCAAATTTCATCAATTTATCTCCAAAATTGCGACCTGTACCTACTTTCCGCACATGGATAGCCTACCAGCCGGATGGACGGACATCACAAGATTGGCTTAGCAAATAATTCTGAGTCGATCGGTCTACTAAAAGGTGAGACTTGGAGAAATATATGCATGCGTTACGCTTATCAGAACAAAAGAATAATATTCCTCCACTATTTTAAAGCGGAAAAAAATAGTTGTGTCATATGCGGCCCAAAGATTTGTTAAATGTGACCACTACTTTTATAAAAGGTTTTCCATTTAGAGGTTTCAAAATCGCCTGTCTGGCAGGGCTGACAGCTGTTTAATATCTGTGAGCGAAAGGTTTGACTTTTACGAATATGGATCGTTTAACAATCGAAGAGCGCGTAAAAATGGTTAAAATTTTCAACAAAATTGGTTCGAGCATTTTCGAGTTAGAATCGACCTACTCTGCGAGGACTATAAGGAAATTTTAGGAAACTAGAAGCCTTGCAGATGTAGTCAGGCTGGTGCATCATCGTAATATATGTACTGCTGAAATAATTGCTTCCTGAAGGTGTGGCGGTTAATCCGATTTTGTCGATTCCACGGCGTCCTCAGCAATTGGGCATATTTTGCATTTGGAAATGCACTTCCATCCATATATAGCCCAGCAATTAAAGCCAGGTGACTCTTCACAACGCCATAGATATGTTGATTGGCCGCTAGACTAACAGCATTTCAATGTTGATTTTTCGAAATATATCGAAAATATTCTTTAGCTGATTTTTCGAAATGTATCGAAAATATTCTTTGGCGATACTGCTCATTTTTTACTCGGTGGTTAGGTCAATAAGCCAAATTGTTGCATATGGGGCTCGGCGAACCTAGAAGTGCGCATATAAGTGATCGTTAGATGCGCATTTTGGTCTGAAGGTGTCACTAAGCCATATTTGTTCCAAAAGTACGCTGGAAGAACCCTTATCATCAATTCGGAGTACAATGGAAGATTATTAACTGGACCATATGTGGTTTAAACAAGACGGTGCCATGAGCCACACAACACGACCGATTTTTACTTTATTGCATCGGAAGTTTGGCAACATCAATGTGTCACCAAGATCGTGTTATTTGACGCCGTTAGGCTTTTTTGTGGGGCTACTTCAAAGACTGTGTCTTCGCGGATTACACCCAAACGTTTGATCATTTAAAAACGAATATTCATCAAGTTATCATCGATATATCGCCCGAAGTATGCGAAAAAGAAACCGAAAACTAACTCAAAAGGATCGACTGCGGTAACAAATCTAGAGTCGGTCACTCAAATTTGTATGTAACTGAAACAAATTTATACATTTCTAGACCGGTGTACTTATTCAGCCGCAGCTTAAGCTTAGCACAATATTAGATCAAGCCGAGAAAACAATTATTCGGCCCATTTTAACTCATCATCATACCTCATCTAATGTAGATGTTAAACCCCATATTCCGAAAGAAAATTTTTATGCTTACAACTTTAAAAAAGGTAATGCTAGTGTTTTCGCAATGCCATTGTTACAGTAGTTATTTAAAAACCTGAATCAATTTGCCTTACTTTAACACTTTTGTGACCACTGTCGTGTTAGAACTTTATTTCCTGAAGGACATTGGTATAAATCCTTGCGAAATACATGTACGTATAACATAAAATTTTTTTGTCTTGGCAGTTTATGCAGAATTTTATGTCACAACTAAAGATTTTGGCACTAGAGCTTACCTGTATGAGAGCTGCGGAACGTTTTGGGCGAACGGCCCCAATTTTTTGTGACAAAGTTTTGACACAAATTTTGTGAAATTTGTTTGAGTAAAAACGATTTTAAGGAATGGGGCTGATGGAAAAGCTTTGTTCGATTATGAATCCCAGCACTACGAAATTTTGTTAATAGGCTTTGGGATTTATTCGGGTTAGGGATTTTGGGACACTTCCCCTTTGCTGGAATTTATATTTATGAATGTGTGTTTGTATGTTTGTTTGAAGTCTATGGTATGCCTTAAAGGAAACATATGCTATACTTAATTTTAAAATTGCAGCAAGGCGACGTGCCACGCCAATTTAAGAATACCTATTAAAAATTGTTTATCTCGGAAAATAATTCAGCTAGAAATTTCAAATTAAGTACGGTCAACTTTGACATCCCCACGAACATATGGGTTAGAAATGGGCGTGGCAATTCTCGTATGAATTATATACTTAAATTCGTATATCTGGAAAACGATAACAGTTAGAGAACACACATTTTTTCAGAGCAACTTTGACATCTGTATGATTATTTTGGTAGGAAACCGGTGCATTAGCAATAGTGGGCGTGGCATCTCTCATATGAATGAAATACTAAAATTCGTATATATGCGAAACTATAATAGCTTAGGTTATCAAATTTTGCACAGGCAACTTTGGGATCTATGTATTTAATCCCTTATGAATAAAATTCCACTATGTTTATATTCGAAAACTATAGCAGTTAGAATCCCGAATTTTTGTAGGAGTTACTTAAGTATCAATATAAATATTTTGTACAAAAAATAGTCGTACAACCAAAATTGGCTGTGTCAATTCCTATATGAAGTAAATCTGTGAACTAGAGCTACCAAATTTTGTCACAGTAACTTTAATATCAAAATGAATAAGGCAAAAATGGGAGGATCACAGTTGTGGGCGTGGCAGCGCGTGGCTTGCCATTGGAGGGGGCCAATTGATACCTAACAGCCACAATGAACGTGTTTAGTTTTAGTTACTTCAATGCTAGTCCTAGGTATTATTTCAACAAAACAGCCAAAGAACTAAACTTAAGATCCAATTTTTAAAAAAATATGTAACACCTCCGGTGATTACTGTACCTGTTACAAAAATAGTACAAAAATACATTAAAAATTCGTTTAAATTAATTCAATACATTTCGTTCTTAAAAAATCAGTTAAATGATTGGTTCTCTTTTCACTGGTCATGAGCTCTTCCTTTTTGTAGTTTTTCTATTTTCACAAGTCCCAGGACCGGCTCTCTTCGTTAATTGACCCAAATTTCCTGCAGGGTAAATACTAAAATTCGTATATCTGGGCAAAAGCCATAAAGCTTTGCAAGGCAATTTTTATATTCATATAAATATTTGCTGAATAATGGGTACAATGCCAATAGTAGGCCCCATGTCAGGGCAACTTTGACGTCCATACATTAGGAAAAATGTATGAGTAACTTTTTAAATAAATATATTCCCTGCGGGAAATTTGTGTCAATTGGGCCAACAGACTGATCCTGGGATTTGTGAAAATAGAACAAGTACAAAAAGAAAGAACTCCTGACTAGTGTAAGGAGAACCAATCATTTAACTGGTTTATGAAGAACTAAAAGGTAGAAATTATACTACAATGTATTGAAATAATACTACATTGTAGTAACTGACACTAAATACGTTCATTAGGAATAGATATGTGACTGGTCAAATGGTGTCAATTGACCCCCTCCAATGACAACCTCATGTAAAATTGATAGGTCTTATTCATATAAAATGTTAGAACTGGAACCGGTATCTACTACCAAAGACCTATCATGGGACTACTTTGGTGTCAGTTCGCTTCCCTCTAGGGTTGTTTAAACCTGCTGTTTCGTTAGAAAAAACTTACGAATGTTAGTTTGATGGACCATTTGGATATCCCTTTTTTGTTTTTTTTATCATCACAGATTAAATATGTAAAAGACAATTGTGGGATGCCCCGTTTATTGATTTTTGTTGTCAAGAAACACAAATATTTGCAGTTCATTTTGTGTGTTTTTTTAATAGTTCAAACGTGATTGTTGGCAATAACTTTTTCCAATGTCTTACAATTGTCACGGAAATATCAACATTGAATAACAATATGATTTGAAATTTTGGTTATCGGTGGACTCCAGTCCGGCTACGAATGGAAAATACAACCATACCTTGGCAAGTCTAGAAATACACAGCCTGAAAAGAACCAAGGGCAACACGTTGTATTGGACTTGATAGAAAGCTTGAAAAGGCACAATATAACAGGCGACATTTTTTCCACTTTTGAGTTGGTAAAAAACTTATGGAAAGGAAACTTACATCTGTAGGGTTTTAAGATGACGTAGATACTGCTTATCATCTGGTTGGTTCCTACAGCATAAAACGCAAAAAAATTGATGGCCAAACATTGTATTTGAAAACATACTTGATACGTCCGCTTTGAATGCATACATAGCTGATCGGAATCGCAGGAGACCAGCATTTCTGCGGAACCTAGCACTTTTCCTGGCTAAGGCGTATATGATGAAATGGACTAGATTACCTCAACAAGAGTTCTCAGCACAGTAATTGACTGAAATACAATCACCATGCATGGTTCCAGTGGCCTCTACGAATAATAATACTCCTAACTAAAAGGCTCGAAAGCGTGGAATTTGTAGTTGCAATAAGTCTAAGCCTTAGATAAAATGCTCCATTTGCAGCAAGTTTATTTCCAAACTAACTGAAAAATTTTTGCTCATCATGCAATGAAAATTATTATAAACTTAACTAATAAATACCTATATTTTTTTAAATAAATGTAAAGAAATCAATGAATATCAAAGAAAATATACTATGGACCAAATGGTCCCTTAACCTAAGATGCGTAAATTTATATGTTTCTCAGTCCTGTTTTAAGTCATAACCTTGAAGTTTTGTAAAAACCATTGTTTTATAAAAATACCACGTGAGCTAAAAATCTAAGTCAGTATATATCACCGTTCAAAAGTTACAAGGGAAACAATTCAAAAATTGGACCAAATGGGCTTAGTTAAAAAAAAAACTGTGAATTGGGCAGATAACCCCAAACTAATTCGTGCTAGTTAGTATTCAGTCTCTCACACAAGGATATTATTTAATTTTCCTTTGGCAATATATTATTTTTTATAATATATGGATATTTAGAGTGCCCACGTAGCTTAGTTGATAGTGAACTAGTCTATCAGTGCGAGGGTGGCGTGTCCGATTCCTGCCAGAGAGTCTGATCTATTCCACAACAACGAACTGAAGGTCTTAGTTACTTTTGCTTGATTAATTAATTTAGAATATTATTTGCAATTGTAACCCATAATCAAGAAAATATAAAAATTGCAATACTTATGTAAGTAATACTTTAAGGCTCAACCATAATACGCATATTCTTCCTTAACCTACTGTCAAAAATTAACAACAAAAAAATCTCAAATGTATTAAAAAAAAAACAAAAACAAAATAAAAAAACATTGATTCCGTAGATTCGCACCCTGCTTAAACAAATGACAGTTTCATTAAACTTAGCAAAAAGTTTCCTTAAGTTCAATATGGTTTGCCTCATATAACTACAAGTATTCGCTCATTCGCTTAGGCCAACTTAAGCACATTGTTCTTTGGCCTTTATTCTTTAATAAATTTAATAGATTAGCTGTAAAAATTTCACATAACCTCCTTTACAACTATTTACACTTTACTCATCGTTATGCACCATAATTTAGAATAAATTTAAGCAACCCTTTCAATGAGATCTAAACAATTCATTGTCAAAAGCAATCAGGTAGATTTTCTACAACAAAGCATTCAAAATCAAACAAAAGTTTAATTTTTGGACATCTGTTTTAGCTGTTCATCATCAGATGTGCAAAAAAAGAACTGAAATATGACTGTCCTTTCTTAAGGACGGTTTAACTCTATAAATCAGCACCTGCCCTGAAGTACTTACACAAAAGGTATGAAAATAATGAAAAGAAGCGCCTTAACTATTCATTGTTTAAATTCTTGTTATTATTCAATGGTGAAAATCCACCACACTGTGGTACCCTTAAGATAAAATGAATCTACAATTTAAGTTCATTTAGTTTCTTATACATTTTTCATTTAGCCGAAATTCGGAAAGAGAAAAGAAACTATTGTATTCTTAGTCGCTTATATTTATTAATTGTCTTCTAAATACAATTGAATATTGTGTACTTTGTTAGAATTTATGTAAACTTGTTAATGTAAAATTTTATGGCTGTGCGATATTTCTTCACAAAATTCTTTTTGTTAATGCAACATTTAGTTGCAATTTTCCTGTGTGCCTCTGCCGGAGTGTGCAAAATTTATATGAAGAAAAGGACTAACAGATTATGCCCTTCAAGAGCCAGCATGATAATTCTTAAGGTATTTAGGTTTTATTTGTAAATGCTTTTGAATATTTAGTTCCGGGTTTTGTATTTTTAGTTGTTTTAAATTTTATAGTCATTTTTATTTTAGTTAAAAGGTTAATGAATGTGTCAGTTTTAGAATAACAGAAGTAAACAATTGTCACACTGTTACGATATTTGAAAAAAACAAAAAAATATTCTTTGTTAACCATCTGGTTTTAAGTTCTAGGGATATCTACAACTAGTTTTTCTTTCATTATTTGAAATGAATAAGTTTTAAATACAAGGTACTTGAGATGTTTAAAAAAATGTTTATTGTTAGAATGACCCGAAAATGTTTTAATGTGTTGATAAACAGAGAAAAATTCAATATGTATAACTTCATATTAATCTCAAAGTATCAGAGTGTTTGTAATGTTCTTTATTGTTTTCTGCGAAAAGAATTTAAGATCAAACAAAAAATGTTTTTTTTTCTCTCTTAGTATTCTAGTACATTTGAAATTTTTGATTTAATTTTTTACAGGTGGTCTTGCGCAAATATAATTTAAATAGGAAGGAAATAGTTATTCTCTATTGGAACCCCTTTACCCGGACACTAGTGTCAATGTAAACAAACTTTAATCAAACAGTCGTATTCAAACTTCCTTTCAAGAAGAAAGAAAGCATAAACATTTGTAAAGGGTTTATATAAAAAAACCATCAGTACGAGTATTTGCTCTGATAAAACACGAGACGAACAACATGTAAATCAGCACATTTTAAGTTGTTAAAGGTGCAAATGAAGGTGCACAAAGTGTTATTCACTCATCTAGTTACTTATAGACGCAGACAAATGCTTAGATAAACATACGCTTGTCAATTCACCTTTATATGTATATGTGTGTTTGTATGAATGAAACTATGATTTCATATATAGAAGGAAAATGTGATTAAAATACATAAGATTGAGAGAAAAAGTTATTTCTAACAAATCTATTTAGAAATTGAAAAAAAGGTTAAGAAAACCCGGTGCGCTTTGTCGGGTTAACAGATTTCGTTTATAGATAACGAAGAAATATAAACCAAATTTTAAACTTCTATCTTTCTTCAGATATTTGGACAATTATATTGTCCTTGTATACAAGGATGCCCCTAGATGGGTCAAATGTATGACCAACCCCACTTTATTTTTCATCTCAATCATTTATTTCCTACATACCTACGCGCTATCTCCATTCCTTAAGGGGGCTCCCATAGAAAATGTTCAATGCAAACTAAAGATATATTGAAGAAAAAGTCCCATAAATGCCCAGGAGTTGCCCCCAGTGGGATAAAATATATGACCGACCTCATTTAGTTTTTCTTTTAACATTTTCTCGAGACATACTTTCCCCTTATCACCACTTCTTAGGGGGGCTCCCCTACAAATATTGCTTTTAATGAAATTCTTAGATTAATTTAAATTTGTCGCGTTTTGTGAATAAAATTAAAAGTTGTAAACAGATTTTAATCATTAATGGCTTGTGTTGTTTGCAGCTTCGCTTTTTTAAATGTCTAAAAAAAAAATTGGAAGCCTAGCTACATTTTTCAATTTTTTATGAATTCATAAAAAACAAAAATTTCGAAATTTTGATAAAAAATTCTTTCTTTTTTCAAGAAAAAATTATTGGGGTGTGTGCTATCTTGTTGTATTGGCTTGATTGGCTTAAAAATATTGTTGCTGCTTTGCTAACAAAAAGTGTCTTAAATTATTAAAACTTTGCTTGCTATGTTTATTGTGCTGTCGTAATTAATCAGAAAAGACCTACGCTGAGCCGGGCTATTGTAGCCGTCGCCGTTTATGTTATAGTTTTATCCGGCTTAAATTCGAATTTAACCTGCGGCTAGCAATTTTTGCAACAAAACACTTGCGGCGTCAAATTAGATCGGCTCACAACTCTGATGTTTGGTAAGCAAACAAAAAAAATTTGTTTGTGGTTTGCGTCTGAAAAATGGAAAATAGTCAGGAAAGATCTAATTTTATTTATTAATTCATGGATTAGAATTAAAAAATATTTTGATTTTAGGTAAATATTTATTTTTTTATATTTGTTTTCAATCAGCCGATTTAAATTCAAAATAGCACACTAAATTATGAGGGGTTGTTCACAACTGTCGTATTTTTTCATGTTACTTTCTTATTTTAAGACATATAACTTTATGACACCTTGTGAATCCCCCATATGTTTCTAAAATTACTGCTCATATTAAAAAAAGCGAATTTTATTGCGGTTATATCGGTTTGTTTAGTACTTTCCAAAAACTAAACCGTTTTTGAGTTACGCGAATATATATGTTGTGCAATTTCCTCCATTTTCGAAATAACGGGATATCTCGAAAAAAAGAGTAAGCCTAAAAAACGGTATACACATATATTTTATATGGGATTTTTTTTTGTTATATGCTGTTTCGCTTTGGCGATTTTTAGTTTAAATGTTAAACAAAAGGTGGTTATTAGTTTGGTTTTTACTTTTGTGGTTTTGTGAGTTGAAATATTTGGAAAATGGGGTTTTTAATCAAACACAAGTTTTGTCGTTGTTTTCAAACTTAATTTTTGGTAAAAATGTTATAACACCAGGTAATTCAGAGCAAGATAAAAATGGCAGATCATGAATGACTCACTCCAAGGCAAATAAGTGCACTTGATTATGAGAAACAACAAGAACATATTTGTCAAAGATTTATTAGTGTCCGAAGGAGTTATGGACAGAACCGGCGCTGGTGTATCTCCAAATAACTCCGATGTGGAAAAATCCAGTTACCAAAATACAATATAGATGATGAAACTGAAGACAGTGACGAATTTTCTGATATACGGTGTCAAAGTGGACACAGCTTTACGCAAAGATGGAATAATTTTGTTTGCTGCACCACCACAAACTGTCAAGTTCCGTTCCCACAACATACTAAAGTCTGCAAACTATGAATCAGTAAGATGTACATATGTCCATGTTTTACATGCATATCTGCACTAAGACTTAATTGCATGGTGGGTTTTAGCCACTCAGTTTTTTACATTTTTCTCTAAATGTCGATAGTACAGAGTTTTGACAAAGTCTCACATATCTTGCAATATGTAAACAGTGGTGATACTGAGTACATTCAAACTCCTTGCTAGGAAGTTCGAGCTATCTAATCTATTGCTGTGTGTTTTCTGTCAACAGCTCCTGCTAAATAGTAGCAGGACACAGATGTCTCCTCCTCGCAACCGAACCACTCCACTAGTTCCAATTGCAATTTGGAAAACATCTACCCGCGTTAGTTTGGGTAACACCAGCAGCCACCTCGTGTAATCGGCTTACCGGCATCAATTGCAAGAAAAGCATTCTGAACCAGAAAGCCTAGTCTTTGTTCAGTAACACTAATCTTTTGTGAAGGAATCTCGCTACAACCAAGATCTTATTCGGTTTAACTCATGTAGAGCAACATCAAATATAGGAATTTTCAAAATCTCACCTGAACACATGGCCTTGGGTCACCAAGTGAACGAGCTTCTTTCAAGAGCAGATTTACTAGTTCCAATAGTATAAATGCTCACTACACCATATCCTGCGCAGAGTCACAACCGAAACATAGGAATTTTCACACTCCACCTGAACCGAAGGTCAGTCTTTATCGAATTCAAGGGAGGCTACTAATTTATACATAACGGAAGCTAACTACGCCACCATACCATCTTCAAACCCGGCAATACCGAGTAAGTCCAATCGTCAAACCCGGCCATACCGAGTAAGTCCATCAACAACCATAAACATCCTTCTCATCCTTCAACATTCTTCTCATCCTTCCACATCCTTTTCCTCCACAAATAGTGTTAATTGGCAAAAATTTCGGCTTCTCTGATCCAGATCCCTTGACTTACAAGAGCCACCACTGCAAGTGGTAAGGTAAATGTACACAAGGGGTTTCTATTATGGAAACATTCAGGTTGATAATGTACGATGAAATTTGCGACCTAATTATTCTTGAGACAGGAAAATAATGCTATGAGCGTGAGGATATTTTGGTCTTATCTTACTGAGTGGCGTAACACGTTTTGCCAACGTTCACACTTAAGACTTGTGGAAAACAACCGCACATCCGCTATATCGCGGTGCGATAAGTGTACGGCGCTTCTAGGCAATAGGACGCTTCATACGTTTCGATAAGCAAACCGAAAAAGCGGCACCGTTATATATTTTTGATGCTGAATAAAAACCTCGTCCAACAATGAAGGTCTGCACATTATGTCAAAGACCCGTAATTGCAGTTCATTCTACTGATATGTCGCAATGCAATAGTTTTAGTTAAAAATATTTAATTATTTACAACTGGTTAATTTTCATCTTTAATTATAATATTAGTTTTTTGCATTTTTAACTTGAAAATTAATTTTACTTACTAACTTTATGCAATAAGCATGTAAAATAAATTTTATTTGTATACGTTTGATTATACATACCCAGGTCTGCAGCTGTTAACGTAAGGGGTACCAATTGAAAATTGTCGTTCCCTTTGCCCCAACATGACCAATTTTACCCAGGTGTAGGAATATGGTATAGAACACTTTTATTAAGGATATCATAAAATTTCACGTCGATCCGATGATTACTTTTCATGATATAGCGGTTTTAAAACGCAAAACATACCCGGGTATGTAGCTGTTGACATAAAGGTTAAGAAATGTTTAAAAGAAAATTTTTGTTCGAGGTGAAGCCCTGTAATCCAATGTCTGGACAATCAAGTGCAAGTTTTCCGAAAGTCAGTTAAAAAAATTTTAAAAACCTAAAAATAAGTCTTCAATAACCGTTTTGAGCTGATGTTGTACATATTCTGATGTATTAATTAAAAAAATCATTCCACATTCTCTTATGATGTTATATGAGTGTTTGCAAAACGTAAATCTTTCTTTATGAAACTCGAAAATTCCTCAACACCAACCCAATACATAATTAAAACTACAACAAATGTAAAGGGTATATAAAAAGGGGTTTTGTTAACACAAAGTATTATTGGCACAGCTGCTAATGAATATGTGTACTTTATTTGTGAAATAGCAAACAATAGTGTTGTATGTTGTGGTTAAACGATTGAGGTTTGTGGTGATAAAAATCGGAAATAAACCAATGAACATTGTATTTATTCATCATATTTATAAATATGTATTTAAGGTATCAAACGTAATGTGAAGGAATCTTGAAACGCATATCAGAAGAAGAGTTTATTAGGAAGGGCGAACATATGCAAAATTAAAAAAAAAATAAATATTTAAAAATAAATAAAAAGGAAAATTTATGTTTAAGATTAATAAAACCTGGAAAAAGAATTTCATTGTTAGTCAAAAAAAAGAAATGCTTATACATTTAGGCAACACGTGTTGATTGTGTAATTCTTCCATACAACCCCGCACAAAGGAAAAGCAACATTAACAAAAATAATGTCGAACAAAAAATACTTGTGCACTTATGCGAACACCTTGCCTTAAACCCATTTTTAATGATAATGAAATGCACATGTCTCAAAAATTTAAATTTGAAATTACACAAATTGAAAAGGGGTGCTTTATTTGGTAGTTTTCATTGGGGGAGGGTTGCTTAAGTTTTTTATAATTACAGGAAAACTAGAGTTTTTCAGTCCTTAAAAGTCCTTTCAGGGGGTTGAAAAGTTTGAGTAAAGCAACATATGCCTCTTTGTTATTGTTTGTTTATTATATATCCATATGTAAAGGAATTTATGAATTTTTTTTAAAATGTTAATGAAAAATTTTTACTTCGGTAACTATACACCTTGCTTTTAGGCATTTATGCTCTGCTGCATCTTTTGGGTGGAAATAGCAGGACACAAGTGCATATTTAAAGAATGCCTTTTTAAGGTAATATCCTGTAAAAAATGTATGACTTTGTTTTCCTAATTTGATTCAAATTGTATTAAAAATAATAAAACACAATTAAAAACAACTTGAAAAAGTACAGTCGGTCAAGCCCGGTCAATGATACCCTACACCAATGTATTTAAGACAAATTTTTGAAAGTGTACCCTATTTGGTAGTCATGGACAATCATGGACTCGTCAAAAAAAATATATGTAGGCTGAGATTAATATTAGAGTTCGGTGTTATAAATATTATAAAAAAAATTTACTAACACCCAGAGAAAACACATGGTTGAAGTTTGGTTTAAAAATCATATTATGGTCCCTGCAATGGCAACAAACAAACTATTGTTGTTTTTAACATTACTTTTTTTACAACTAATAATTTTTTGTTTCTATTTAACTATAAGGTGTTTACTTTCTGTAAAACTTCAAATAAAATTGAACTTAACAATACAATGTTTTAATAAGATCAAGCTACAACCATACACTTAAACAAATTATGGTTACTCTAACCATATTATTGCTGCCGGCAACCATATTATGGTTAAATTCATCCATCTAAAAGCTATAACCATATCATGGTTGTCTCCAAACATGTTATGGTTAATAATATCTTACAATAATATGTTTACTTTTACATTTAAAGTAATATGTTTAAAACAACAAATTTATGTTCGTTTTGTTCTCTGCAATATTTGAGTGCTTTTCCATTACATAATTGCTTGGTTTGCTTTAAATTCTCATTCATTTTGTTTTAATTATTGATTAAACGACATAAATTTACATAGTACTATGAACCAGCAAAATCGAGTGCTGATGAGGGTCGTCAAAGGGTTGAAAACGATTTGAATGCGATTACTTATAAAAGTTGAACGTAACACGTAACAGGAAAAAATAAATAAAGGATGCTTAATAAAAAAATTGAAAAAATGGATGAAATAA
The DNA here is from genome assembly GCA_930367215.1 of Pollenia angustigena. Classification (NCBI taxonomy): domain Eukaryota; kingdom Metazoa; phylum Arthropoda; class Insecta; order Diptera; family Polleniidae; genus Pollenia; species Pollenia angustigena. Next base: position 175,606,807 of record OV884057.1, on the reverse strand, counting down.
ATAACCATAATATGGATAACTTTAACCCTAGTTGTGTTAATTCTGACCATATTATGGTTACTTTAGTCCGAATTCTAGAAACTATTGACCACATATGGCTGACTTTAACCATAGTTGTGTAAATTCTGACCTTAATATGGTTACTTTTGTCCAAATTCTGGAAACTTTAGACCACATTATGGTTAATTTTGACCATTATTATGGTTAATATTGGCCAAAATATGGCTCATTTTTTGGGAACTTATGGTTAATTTTGACCATGTTATAATAAATTTTGTGATTTTTTTTGTTAACATCAACCATATTATGGGCATATTTAACCATTATTTGGTAGCCTGCAAACATAAACATTGTTAAAATCCCACAATAGTATGTTGCTCTTAAAATATGGGTACCCCTTACCATATTTTTTTCTCCGTGTACATGATTTTTGAGAGTCTTTAATCGTTAATCGAGCCTTTCTATCCGAAGTGATACCTTCGCCTTTTTGTTTTCAGATAACTTTGGATTGCAATATCTAAGAACCTCTTGTTTTCGCAATTTGAAAATAAACCCTTATAGTAGTTGGCGTAGGCGCCTTAAGTCGAAAATTTGTACAGCGTATATGTGAAAGTGATTTCAAAACTTAACGACATTTTTCGCAACAACTACGCCAACCAAATAGATTCGTAAACAGTGTCGTATTTGTTAACTTTTTTGCTAACCACCAAACCATTTTTTAAAAACGCCTAACTTCCGCCACAATAACGCCAACCACGATATGGGTGGATGCAATTTCCTTTAGTTTAAACATAATTTGCAAAACAAAAAACAGATTTGAGCAACAGTAAGAAATTAATATGTTTAAAATTGAATCTCTGTATCACATTTAATACATACTGCAGTTTTTCTGTTTCTGTGCTGTTGTACATAAAATACAAGTGTTTATTACAAAAAAATTTTTGATTTAACTTAAAAATTACAATTTAGTGTTCGTTTCTTAAAAATGTTTTGCTCTCTCAAATGGAAGCATGTTTGTTTCTAAAAAATTCTCGTTTACAAATGGCTTATGGCATTTGTATAAATCGAGAATGTTAATGGTGCTTTGTAAAAAAGTTGACCTCGGTTTATCTATGGGGCTATTTTAATAAAGGCCTCAAAGTGCAACAAAGCTATGCGAAAATTGCAAAAAATTGAAAAAATTTGCAAATATTGCGAAAGGTTTTAATATTTCAAATAAACCATTAAATTGATAACAAGTCCCTTAAACTAATAGGAATGGCAACAATTAGGTAATAATTGCTAAATAAAAGGAAATTCGCAAAAATTTGCTAACAACGGCATGATAGTAAATTCTATTATTTATTAAAAATCGTTAAAGTTGTAAAAACTCAGAAAACGTACAGGAAAAAAACGCTTTTATCGCAACATGGCTGATGGGATGATAACGGATGGCAACTGAACTGAAGTTGAGTAGCCAGCAGCAAAATAAGGCAACGCCGCACATGTCAAAATCAGTGTTCAAAAATAAACACTAAATATCGCTCCTTACCTGGCGTTTCCACATGCAAGTACAAGTTCGAAAAACTCAATACACTCACACTTTTTCACTAACATTCACACCATTTTTGTTCATTCAGCCAATCGGCTGTTTCCTCGATTTTTCGTTGATAATACGTATTCACTACTTGCAAGTAATTACTTGCATGTGGAAACGTAGGGTTAGTGTTTTGCTCGGTAGATTTGTGGAATACACAAACGCTAATGGGTAGTGTTTGTGTAGTAAATTATTAAAAAAAAAAACGTTTTCCTGTTTGTCATCTTACGAACACAAAAATAATACTGTTCTTATCTTACTCAACAAAAAGATAAGAACATTTAATTCCGTTCGGTTTTTTAAAAAACCACAAACTTCATTGTGTTCGTTTCAGCTCATTAATTTTCGTTCGTTTCTGTTGTGCTTTGCGCCCTTTTGGATGGTAAAAAAAACCAAAAAATTTTTTACAAAAACAAAATACACATACGAAAAAAAAACAAAAAGCCATCAAAATAGTTTTACATAATACACACAAAAGCTGTTCGTGTAGCGGTCGTTGCTAATATTTTTTTATTTGTTCATTTCTTTATCAATGTAAAAACATTAAAATATAATGTTTGTCTACAGTATCACTACAATTGTTCTGTTTTTTGACGAAGAACAGAGCATTATTGAATGTTCGGCTCATTCTTAAAAATAGGTACGAACGGTATTAAGGGTTGTGTTTGTCTACACAAACACTAAAAAAATTGATATCGTTCCTTGATGTGTGAGCCGAACGCTTAATAATGCTCTGTTTATTTTCGAATACTGGCAAAAAGTGATTTTTTCCTGCTTGTCCTCACGCGAATGTTTAGCGTGCCTTTCTTCTGTAGGGAGAGTTTGGTTTTATAGGAAGCAGTGCTCGAGGTTAAAATCTTATGATTATTTAATATAGTTAATATATTTCTAACTCAAAATTTATTGTCCTTTTTTTCTTTGGAAAAAGGATATTTTGTAAACCATATGCCTTGTATTCAAAATGAAATTCATTGAGTTCATTATGATCATTTAAAACACCGCACACATGTTTTATTATTTTAGTAACTAATAAATTGTCTTGATTCCTTATAAATCAACTTAAATTTTTAACACTCTCGCTTTATTTCATAAACTATTTAGTTTTTGTTTCCATTTCTATTATACTTTTTTTTCGTTAGTGCTGTCATGTGTTACTTTGATTTATGTATGTTGTATGCACCGTGTAATAAGTGTGTTACATTTAAAGAATAAAATGTTGTTTTCTTTTTATTGTATTTATTTAGTTTTTCATTCGGTGTTCAATGTTGCGCATGCGCAATAAATCCTATTTTTATGACACCTGACAAAATACTCCCCAATAACAGCCGTATTCTCTATTCTAAATTTTCTTCATCGCTTTTATTATTTAGAATTTTTTTTCTACATTTATTCATTCATTTCTTGAGATTTTATGTTGCACACACATTGTAAGCATTTTAAAGGTGTCTGTCCGTCCGGAATAGTGTTGATGCTATAGCTCATTTTTATAGTTTCTCCATTAAAGTCATTTTAATTTTCATCGACAGTTGTTGCAAGAGTTAAGCCAGTTTTAATCGTCTGAATGGCAAGAAAGAGGACATGCTTTTAATATGATCTTCATATCATTTATAAGACACATTTAGAAATATAAAAAAAGAACCATGAAACTATGACTTGGACTGAATTGTACAAAGACAAAGAAATGGTACTACAATACTTACGTACAGTATAAAGCATAAAACCTCTCAATATTTCTTGTATGTTGGAGTTTTGTGTTATTTAATTTTTTTTTACATTTAACACTTAAAAGTAGTTTGAGGCTCCTGTAAAATCGCTTTTCTATGCATGATTGTAATAAAGTTATAAATCTTGTCAGTTTACTGCTATTTGCTGTGAAGTTTTGAATAACTCATATAAATAGTCATCATCATCACCATCTGAAATGCCGAAGGTGTGTTCTATGGGAGTTATTGTAGATTTTTATTCATTTTTTTCTCCATCTCCAAACTACTCTTTATATCGTTTTGTTTGGTAATAGATGTTTTAATCATTTTTATGAGATGTGTATTGCTAACTGATGGTTTGTTAAATGTTTGAGACAATAAAATCTAAACTTTTAAGCTTCTGTGTAAGAAGCTTAAAAGCATAAAACTGTGCTATATGATTAAAAACTATAGAGTGTTGGTAAATATCGTTTTTCCTAGAGTAGTAAAGAATTTTATCGCTGCCATAACCTTGGGAAAGGTAAAATAAAAACTCCAGTATTTTATAGACATTTAAAAAACTTTTTATTGTTTTTCAAATTCATAAATCAAAATGCAACTATGTTTACTTTGTATGAGATTTTTTTAGCTTAATTTAATTATCAAAATATTAATGGCTTTTGCTGTATATTTGTCAGTATTAAGTTGTCTTTTTGTTAATAAAAATACATAACAAAATACTAACTATTTGTGTTTCTGTACATATCAAATGGAAAAAAGCTTTTGAACAAAAACTGATCCATTTGTCTATATTTATTGCTTTACCTCTTGAGGCTATAAAAATGCAATACACAAAAACACATTAATCTTGGATTACGGTCACTCAGAATCTCTCTTTTCATATTCATGTAAATCTTGTGTCAATATCAAGGAACTGTACTGATAAGTTAACGCAAAAGAATTTGGCAGTTGCCTGTCAAAAAGGTGACTCTTTTTCAAAATTACCTTGTCACTCTAACACCAGACCTATTTTTTATCTGTCAGGAAATGGATGCTCTTACTTTGAGACCAGCAGTTAAGTAATCCAAATTTAATCATTTTGACTTAAGTTAACCGAATTTTAAGGAGGTTGTAGTAAGTTAATCGAAACTGAATCTTTGAAAAGTTAAACATTATTTTATAACTATGTATGTATTAATATTTTTTAAACTAATATACATAAATTTTCACATCACAATTTCCCGTGATATAAAACTAGTGTGTGCTAAATTTCATGGTAGTGATGTTATTTCTTAAAGAGATAGTGGACTTTATATGGGATCTTAGTTAATTTTGGACCAAACATTACAAAATATTATGGTGGTACTTCTAGTCATATAAGCTAAAACATTACAATATCATTATATCTAAGCATTTAAGTATAAATAGCCCTTATGTGTGCACCAAGATACCCAGGTACCTGTACGCGTTTTTTATGGGATATATTTTTAGTTTGAAGTAGCTCTGTATTAACTTAGAATAGTCTACATATGGGCATTTCCCCAGAATAGTCTTCCAGGATGCAAAAATAGAATGTTGATTATCAACGTCTTTTATTATTTATTATTAGAAAAAAAGTCTATGTTCTTATAAAATAATGGTTTCCTAGCTTATCTGAGCTGTTTACTTGACCAAATTGGGCTGAAAACTGAAAAATTTTATAATTTCCTGTATTTTCTACTTTTAAAGACATTTTTATATACTTATTTTACAAGCAAAAAATATGTTATGTTTACACTCTTTCTTCGTAATCTCTCCATTACAATTAACTATAAAAGCAGTATTTAGTTTTTTTGTTAAGGAAATTTGAAGACATTTATGGTAAAATGCATGGCGGTAATAATAAAAAAACATATGGAAAAATCGTACGTTCGCGATCCGTACGTTCGAGACCGGTGCATAAGCCAATTATTTTGTAAATACTGGATGGAGACCTACATTAATAAAATTTTAAAATAAATTAATCACTTTTGAAAATTCCGTTTCATTACGCAGATTTTTACATTTCACTACTGTCAGCCGAAGTTGACTTCTAGTTTGCGTACGTTCGTAACCACACGTTTATAACTCTGATTATGAAAACTTAAACTAGATAAAATCCATTTTTTGTAGTAAACAGAGCCACCCAAATGCTATGGAATTGCAAAAAAAATGCTAGAAAAAGTTTTGTTTTCTATATTTTTGTACATCAACAGCGTACGAACGTACTTTCGTGACCCCAGGAAATGCCCATATTTTTTTTTTTTTTTTTACTGTTAGGACCAGCACTCAGGGGATGACCCCTACTAATGCCTTGCATTGTGTTAGAACTAGGAAAATAGGTTGTGGGAAGGAGGATAGAGGGAGTAGTGTTTGTGAACATTCGATTTGAACTTAATCATGTTGTAAGTGAGAGGGAAGACTTCTGCAGGAAGGTTATTCCACATACGAACTGTACGGGAAAAAAATGAATTCTCTCTGTAATGCGTTGTACGATTCACCTGCCAATCGACCACATAAGGATGGGCTCTTGAGGGAAAAACGTGTATTACGAACAAACGTACGGGTTTCGGGAACCAGATCCCTAATTTCGTCAGAACACATCCCATTGTAGTAACGATAAAACAGACAAATACAACCCACATTGCGACGGTGCTCGAGGGAGTCAATAGAATTGGATACCCTACTGTCACCAATGAGAACCTTCGCCCTCTCCTGCACGCGGTCGAGAAGCTCCAAAATAGACTTTGAAGCACCGGCCCACACATTAGAGTTGTATTCCATACGCGGTCGGATATAGGTGGTATAAATAGTAAGGAGATCAGATGGCGTGAAGTACATCTTACACCGTCTTAGAAAACCGAGGCACTTGAATGCTTCTTTCGACACCTTGAATATATGTTCTGTCCATCGGACATCACATTGTATCCTCATGCCCAGAACATCAAGAGATTCTGATTCCTCAATAATTATACCACCCATATATACAGATGAGGCACCTTGATTTGTCGCGCGTTTATGCGTCAGCATATATATAAAATATATACGTTAACAACTTTGTTCATAAAATAGAGAAACGGAAACATAAAGAAAACAAAAATTCAATTAGTATTAACAAATTCAATTAGTAAAACAAAAATTAAATATTAGTGCATACCGTTCGAGCCGTTTGTACACATTGGAAGACTAATAAAATGCTTAAATATATAATAATTATATCTATTGTTTGATCACGGCATTTCTGTGAATTTAGGGGCTTCAGTCGAAAGGACAACTTATCGTGCAATTTTTTCAACCGATTAATCAAAACGAATTTTGGAATAAAAGGGCAACGCTGAAGATAAAAGTGATTTGCTCCCCGATTATTCAGACGATATTGACATAATTGAAAGACACACCGGAGATGTAACTGCTGCCTATGAGAAGGATTTAGATAAAATTGGTCTGGCGCTAAACGAGAGCAAAACAAAGATATTGATTACGATTACACGCAGAGAAAAAATATGGTTGGGCATGGTTAGGGCAACTACACTATGTTTATTGTAACAATATATTGTTGCCGTACACAAATAATTGTTACATTTTTTAATAATTATTTTTCTAACAACTAAGAAATGATAAATTTCAAAACATATTATATTACTCACAACCATATTATGATATTAAATAGCCACAATATGATAACTATATATACATTTATCATAATATGTTTAGGATGCAATCAAAATATTTTAACTCTAATAATATTCTGTTAGCGCCATTTGTAAAATAATTTTCCATCAGTTTTCTATCGAATTATTTGTTAGTGAGTGGTTCAACAATTAAAAAAAATACTAATTAAAAAAAACATTTGCAAAAAATTTAAAAAAAAATACGAAATTATATTAGTCGATGCAAAAAAAAATAATTTTTTTTTAATTGTTGTGACGGCACCACTGTATCATAATATGATTACTTCTAATTTTGTTATGATTAACATGACAATAATATGATAACTTGTTAGCGTATTATGCTAACCATGATAAGAATAAGATAAAGGGAAAAACATTATGATGATACATTACGAATATATTTGGTCATTACATGATTCAATAATATTCGTAATATGGTGACTACAATCATGAATCTTATCATAATATGTTGCTCTTTGTATATGCTTATCACAACCATGTTTTTTCTTTGCGTATACATAAAAATCAACGTCAACAAAATATGTTAACGAATTTTAAGCAGGCAATTGTATTTTTTAGGTATTAGAACAATATTCCTAACTTAGAATAAAACTAAGGATTGTGCTGGAAACAAGTATTATTATGGACTGCTGGGCTTAGTTCAAAAGTAAAGCCATCTCCAGAAAAACGAAAACCACTTGTGATACCCGTGGCCAAACATGGGTACTTAAAAAAATCGATAAAGACGTGTTAGTCATTTTTGATAGAAAAATTAATTCGTAAAATGTATGGGCCCATATGCGTTAAGTACTGTTCATAAGTTCACAAATGAATCAATTCCTGTATGAGATTTACGCGACTGTTAACAAAGTAAAACTTATAAAGAAACAACGATTACGCTTTATGAGACACATCAGAATAATGATCGCAAATACTCCAATTTGAAAGAAATTCGAGAATATATATGAAGGAAAACGATAACGGGGAAGACCTAATAATCCCTGGTGCATTGAACTAGAGATAACGTACAAAAGATCGAAGTGCATGGAGGACATTTTATTAGCAGGCCGATACCAACAACTGGCTTAATAACTAGGTGTCTGTTGCAAAGCCAATAACACTTTTACAGCGTTTTACCCCCCTCCCACGTTTGCACATGCAAGTGCAAGTTCGATAAACTCAATACACTCACACTTTTTTACTTAAACCATCACATTTTTGGTACTTCCCTGCAAATAATAGGACCAGTCCAAGCACGCGTGTAAATAGTAGCCCACAAGGGACTAGGACTAGTCCAAAAGTAGTCTGAACGTATGGAAAAAACATGTTCTATTTCACATTACGATGTCCTAGGGCAGGACCATATAACGCAGCTTTGGTTAGTTTTAAAACTAATCCATGGTATGCTCAAGAAGATTAGTTTTGAAGTCGTTTAAAAACGAAAGCATGTCGTTAAAAAACGAACACTTTTTAACAATGACATGGTCCATGCTTTCATTACATCAGACCAGTCCATGGAATAGTCCATTTTATCAAAATGGATATTATTTGCAGGGTTGATATTTGCTTCAAGTAAAATGACAAATGGAAAAACAGCGTTACCGTGGATGAGTTTTGTATCTTAGTAAAATAAAAATTATACTTATAGCTGATTTCTGTGTACATATTTATTAATTAAAATTAAATTAATGATATTATTGGGCACAAATTTCAGGTATTTAGAAAAAAAAATTAAATCAAAATATTTTTTTTTAGTAATTTTATGATATCGAAAACAATGTTTAAGCTTCGATATTGTTACAAATAAAACTGATGCTTATAGTTCCTTTTCGCTTAACAGTTTTATTTTGTTTAATATCTTTAGTTTTTCTAAAATCTTTGGATGTAGTTTCCTGATGATCTGGCCTAATCAACCAATGAAATGCGTATACGAATAGCTTATCCCATCAAGAATAAATTTCAAGAATAAAAATCGGGAATTAAGCACAACAAACAAAATCTTGAAAATTGAGAATTATGTGTTCCCAAAAATTAATTTGGTTTTTAATTTATTTAAAAAAAATACAGTCAAATATCACCGGGTTACAGATTTTGCGCCACCTCGTACAACACCAACAAATTATATCCAATTTTGATACTGGACTAAAATTTCTTCCCATTTAGTTATTTTGAAACTGGAAACAATAATATACAATTTATTTATGATCGACCCATAATTCAATACGGGTCATATATATAGTCCAGCCCCGAAAAAACTAATCATGCCTAAAAATATTACGTATGAAATTTTATACAACTGGAAATTTTAAAATCAGGTTTTCTTTACTATATAATTTTAACAAAATCGCATATAAGTTTTACTACCTAAGAGTTCTAAAAATTATAATTCTTTGTGGTGGATATCAAGATTCGGCAAACGCGAGTGTAGCGTACTTGTTTTTCATTTTAATTTACAGCCGGGTCATCGTGCTTCATTCTTTTGCAATCCATTAAAACATTTCGCCAGATGACCATTTCAAATTTCAACGTTCAAATAGAAATATTTAAATTTAGAATAATATCTTTTACGTTATTTTGAATTTATAAAAAAATTTAAACCCACATTTTCAACAAAACTTAGCGCTCGAGTGCATGTCTCTACACGAGCATAAACATGTAAAAAAACAAACACCTTGCATAAATTGCTTAACAGAAATTTTAAATAATTGTGTTTAAAATAATTTATATATAAACTCATCTTTCAACTGAGACACATCACCACCCCAAAACAACAAACAGACAAAAATTATGCACTTGTTCCTCTTGACTGATCGTTAACCACCAGAAACTCAACAAACAAACATATGCCACTTTTCAAACTCAGAGTAAAATAGAAAAAAACCAACAACCTGATGCTAAAATGAACAGGAAAAACTTTTTGACTTTCTGCCTGCCACCCGTATGACCAACAGGATATAAAATGCAAAGTGTTTTCAGTTTTTGTTTTGTATTGTCTGCTTAATTGAAGGAAAAACAACCCACATTTGGTCACAATGAAAAAATATTGTTTGAAATTTATGCTCGTGAATGGCACGAGTTTTCAAGAAGTTTTTCTGCCGTCTGCATAGTGACTAATTATTTAAATTATGCATTATTAAGGGTTACAAATGATGGAATGTTTTCGTTTGTTGTTGACTAAAAGAAAAAACGTTAAGGAACAAAAAAAAAAAAAAAATAACTTTACATAAAGAGCCGGTCAACCATCAAATAGTTACAGAGCGACACAAGTCTGACGCCTGCCGTTCAATGATAGTTTTTACTTTGTCACTTTTATGTTGTTGTAGTAATTGTTGCTGCTATTAAATTTTTCTTTTTATACTTTGCCTGCACACCACCAATTTTTTTCTAATTGTAAAGCACACGATCAACACATTTAGGTAGTTGTTAAACAGAACTTTAAAGTTGCCAACTTTATTTAAAAGCTGTGGGCCTCAATATACCAATTCTTGGCCACCACACCCAAAAAATTGGGGTAAATATATCCGAAACTTATCAGTGATTACTAGTTTTGGTTTATTACACACCATAATAGTGGAGAGGGTATTATGCATTTATGCCTATGTTTGTATCAACTTTAACAATACTGGTCGACTCAGAACCACTTTCTAAGTCGATCTAACGATGTCCGTCCGGCTGGCATGCTTGCAGTTTTGGAGATAATTTGATGAAATTTTCCACAACTGGAACAAAGACTAAGCCAATTGAAAATGGGTCGAATCGGTCAATAATTTCACATAGCCCCCAAGCCCCAAGCTTCTTTCCGGAATAGGGTCTGTGTGCTCATAATCCATTTTATTATGTTGGTATTAAGATTAAATGTGGTCCAAACTAATTTTATTGCAATCAAAATTTATTAACCAAATTTAATTGGAATTGGTCCATATTTCACAATAGCTCCCATACAAAAACTACTCCCGAAATTAGCTTTTAATGCCATAACTTCCTTATGAATTTTGGAATTTATATACAATTTGGCTAAATGACTTTCACGATAAAAAAAAGTTGTGTTGGTAAATCTAAAATTAACCATAGATCATATAAAACCCCTTCCTGAAATTCCTTAATTGTCAACTTATGACCATCGATGTGTATTTTGTATCTTTTTCCTTCAGTTTTTCTGCTCGTTATAAGAGAGATAATAGAGTTTTAATCAATAAAATAAACACTAAATATCGTTCTTTAATGTTCGGTTCGGAAGATTTGTGGAAAACACAAACGCTAATAGTGTTTGTGTAGAAATTCATTAAAAAAAAATAACGTTTCCCTGTTTGTCATCTTTCGAACACAAAAATAATGCTGTTTTCATCATACTCAACAAATGATGAGAACATTAAATTCCGTTCGGTTTTTTTTTTTGAAAAAAAAACCAAACATTTTTTACAAAAACAAAATACACACACATAGAACATTAAAATATAATGTTTTTCTACAGTATCACTACAATTGTTCTGTTTTTTACGAAGAACCGAACATTATATAATGTTCGGTTCTTTCTTGAAAATAGTTACGAACGGTATTAAGGTTTGTGTATGTTTACACAAACACTAAAAAAATAGATATCGTTCATCGGTGTGTGAGCCGAACGCTAAATAATGTTCTGTTTATTTTCGAACACTGGTTTTAATACAATTAAAGACACGCCGATAAGTTTAGCTGACAAACATTGTTCAAGCTAATTTTATTAGTTTTTAAAAATTGTTACATAATTTTACGCAGCCATTATACAAATTTCCCCTTGAAGTAGGGGTTTTTCACGATCAGTTAAGCTTATCAATCAAATTTGAACAAAATCCTTCTTATATTATGAATGTGAAAGTTTGAATAGTTCAATGTGTAGATGTTTGTTAGTTTGTGGCTCAATCACGCGAAAACCGCTTAATAGGTGTTGATGAAATTGGGTTGACGTATAGCATATAGCACAGATTCAAATATAAAGTACTTTTTTAAAAGTTTATCGGTGAGAAAATTGTTTCTTTGGTACTTTTCCTTTTTTTGTTTTTTTTTTTTTTTTAAATTTGGTATGCAAATTGGTCCAGATAAAAATAGAGTGTACTTTTTAAGGTATAAAATGGGCATTTTTTAAGAGGATGAAATTGGTACTGTTTCTTTTTTCGATCAATTTGATACATATACAGATCATAGCTATCATTAACATATAGTGTTCTTTCACGGGGCCTAAGATGAGGAAAAGCTGGTACTCTTTTACCTTTTGTACTTTTATTATTTTCGAAAAATTTGGTATAGAGATAATATATGGTTCAAATTCAAATATTAGGTTCTTTTTATACCTTCCACCACAATTAGTTGTGAAGAGGGTATACTAAGTTTGTCATTATGTGTGAGACTTTTTTATTATTCATCTCAGTCCCTATAAAGTATATATATTCTGAGTCCTTGAGTAATTCAAGGTCGATTTAGCAATGCCCGTCTGTCTGTCCGTCTGTTGGAAACACGCTCACTTTCGAAAAACTCCAAAGAATTTAACAAACTTGGTGTCAAATTGCTTATAGTTATCCTCGGTAAATCGGTTCAATAGGATCAGAGCTATGAATCAAAATGTGAAACCACCACCTAAAAAAAATGTATAATTTTGTTACAAAAACTAACATAAATAGTGGAACAATGCACGGAATAATATAAGATTTTGCAAAAATTCGTTTTAATCGACTGGAAATCATGTTGTAAAATTTCGTGAAGCTCCGTCCATAATTTATCCTAGGCCCCATATAAACCCTAGTCCCGGAAAAAAGTTTCGTACGCATAAAACCGTAAAAAATAATGCTATCATAACAAAGTCTGGTACATAACAGTTTTATTGGACAATAAGTAAGACTATAAAATTTCGTGAAGATCGGTCTATAATTTACCCTAGGCCCCATATGAACCTAACTACCGGCAAACAGTTTAGTACGCCTAAACCCATTATTAATAATGCTATCATAATAGAAATTGGTACGTCACAGTTTTATAGGACTAGAAATGACACTATGAAATTTCGTGAAGATCGGTCCATAGTTTACCCTAGGCCCCATATAAAGCTGACTATGGTAAAATAATTAAATACGCCTAAAACCGTATTAGATATATATATTGCGATTGGGATGATTGGTTCATGGCTTTCCATGATGATTGGTTCATGGCTTACCATGGCTCCAATAAAAATTGCCCTCCTGAAAATCATTTAACTTCGGCTTAAACTGTTACGAATTATGATATTTTATTCTAGCTATTAAAACTGCTAAAAAAAAGAGCATTAAACTTTCTGATTGTCGGTCAATAATTTAATATAGGTCTTAACCGCAACCAATTTAAATGCAGATGTTTGTTTTTATAAAGATAAATTAATAATAAATAAACATCATACAGATATTACTCCTATAACATTCGAACTGTCGGTGGAGGGTATCAAAGGTTCGGCACAGCCGAATATAGCACTCTAACTTGTTATTACATAAAAACAAAAAAAAAAGGTACTGTGGTACTTTTTTTCTTTTTTTTATTACATTTGGTAAGCATATTTTATAGGGTCCATTGGCTTGAATATATATATTTGGAGACCCTTTGCTTACATGGACAGTTAAATGTCGGTTTCTCAGAAGTATCGAGAGCTCAAAACTTATATGTATTGTATGTAGACGAAAAATATTAATTCAAAGATATTTCTTTATTAAAATTTTTTTAACATAAAATAAGTATGGATGTAGAAAACCCCATAAAATATATGTACATTTTTTATAGGACAACCCATATTCTTTAATGCTTGCTCTAAGTCACATGTTAATATAATTTAACTTAATATTGAAAATGTGTTTAACCTGTTAATTTTTTACCAAGTCGCTTTAAAAATGTATCTAAAATTTGAAATTCACATCAGATTATTGTAACATGTCGTCGTACTGTTTAAGAAATCACAAGATGCAAAATTAACGAAGCTTTAACCAATAGTCAGTCCAGTTTCGTGACCCCGGGGGCACGTAATTCCCGTTGTACCAGATGTGATCTCTGGCCACCAGCAATCGCAAGAGATCGTGAAGATCCCCTAAGATCTGTTAATTTTGAGTTTCGCCAAGTCCCAGGTATTGACTGCCCTGATTTCCCTGGGGGATGTAAGTCCAAAAGGTTAAATATCGTTAAGATGATCCCTACAGAACTCCCAGGGTGTGTGGCTGATTTACATAGAAGTTTTGTCTTACATAAAAAATTTTAGTTGCACAAAAAAATGTCAAACCGGATTCAGAATTCAGAATTAAATTACCTGATAGTACCCTATGTCCGCGTCCACTAATAGAAGTAAATTATATTTAATTTTTTTATTATATTCACAAGACAATAAATTTACGTAAAAATGTATTCTTTAGCTGCACTGTCTTTTCGCTTTGTTAGTGTAAAAGTAATGTTTTAGCTGCTGTTGGTAGTTGTGGTGTTTGTGAGTGGTGTCGTCAAGGATCGTGCCAAGTCTAGCATGTCTTATCACAAATTCGTGCCTGTCTTTACAGCACTTACTATCAGGCGAAAGCAATAACAACAACTGATACCACTAAAACTCTTACAAAAACAACAACAAACACACACACAACATGAGGGTGCTTAGGCGCATATTAAGTAACTGTTTGTATGAGTTATTTTTTAAGCCAGGTTTATAGGTTTAGACCTTTAAAATATATTTTCGTGTGTTTGGGGTGTTGCCAGCGACATGTGTCTAAGTACATGTTTTGACGTATTTGTTTGTTATTGTGTTTCTGTACATTTTCACCTTTGCCTCGGGCTAAAAGCATGTCGAAATGACCCCGCTCCTGTCGTAAGCGAAACCCAAACGAAAACTGATCATTATAACAAAATTCTAAGCACAAGGTGGCGGCATTTTACATAATGCTTTAATAAAGTCAAGAGTTAAGTGTATTCCTAGTGCTCCAAAACAGGTACAAGTCCAGACAACACAACACAGCGGACATGTTTAAGTTTTGTAATTAAGTCACATTTTTTTTCGTTTAAAGGGAACTTGTAAATTTAAGGATTATTGTAAAATTAATGACACTTATTTGGAAATTAAAAAAAATAGTTTTTTTTTTTGTTTTGTTTTCATTGCTAGCAAGGTGTAAAGGATAATTTGGTTCAACCGGAAGTGCTATTTTAAAAATTTGTAGAACTAATTATTGCACTTGCTGGACAACGACTATCATTGTTTTTAATTTTTTACAATATTTTTTTGAGGAAAATAAAATAATTTTAATCTTAAAAAACTGTTTTTAAATATATAATTAAAATCCTAAAATCATTGGGAAAAAAGAAACAATATGAAACATACATCAAGGTTCCATTTTATACAAATCTTTTGTTTTTGAAAAGACATTTTAATCTACATCCTGTTTATCCTTTTTTTTCAATTCAATTGCTTTCCTGTTAAACGTTCAATAAGAAAATTGTTTCAAAAAGAAACATATTTTTGTATGTCTGTGTTTATTACTTCCTGGAATGTGCTATTTTCTTTGCAGGAAAGTTCAGGTTTCTTTAAATTGATTTTTGCTTGGGAGATTTCCAATGATTTTACAGGTTAGAGGTGAAGAAAAAATTTGTCACTTGAGAAGTAAGAGAAGTGTTAAATGCAGGTATTTTTGCTGAAAAAAAGATGTGTTGAAATACATTTATAATTTAACACACAAAATCATCCATAAATCATAAATACCAGGATCTCCTATTACAAAGACTTTATTTAACCTTTAGCAATTTCGAGATTTTCATAAACATTTTTAATTTATATTTAAAAATCTCTTATATGCTATCAAGATGTCAGTCCTGAGATTTCCCGGGAAATTTAAATCTTTTCACTTTTTGCTTCCCCGGAAGTTTATTGCGGGATTTACGGAAAATTGTTTAAGTATTTCTAATAAGAAAAGATTCATTGAGTCGACATTTACTAACAATTACAATTTATAAATAGCCACACGTACAAAAAAAAAAATATAGTTAGAGGTAACCATATTCTAAGAGCAACATACTATGGTAGGATTTTAACAATGTTTATGTTTACAGGTTACCATATTATGTTTATATATGACCATAGTATGGTTAAAATCAACAAAAATGTGTCCTAGGTCAACCATAATATGGTCAAAATGAACCATATTTTAAACAATATTAACCATAATAATGGCTAAAACTAATCATATTATGTTCAAAATTAACCATAATATGGTCACAATATCCCAGACAAAAGTAAGAATATTATGGTTAGAATTAACAATAATCTGGTGAATGTAATTCATATTATGGTTATTTATTTCATTCATTTTTTCAATTTGTTTGTAAAGTGTCAAATTATAATTTTGTTTAATTTTTTATTCCTGATAGGTGTTATGTTCCTCCACCTTTATAAAAAAATACCCTTTGAATCACATTCCAGCCTGTTTATTTAACGTAAATTTATGTACTTTAATCAATTATTAAAATAAAACAAGTAAGAAAGTATAGTCCCTACACCACAGTATTTGAGTGCCCCGGTAGACTAGCTGGTAGTGAGCTAGTCTATCAGCGACGGCGTTGTGGGTTCTTTAGCTTCTTTAGGAAATTGAACAAAAAAAAAAAAAAATTAAAAACACATCATGGTTATGTGTCGATATAAATATGGATTTATCTATGTATAAACTTCATGTTTGAAAGTTTGTAAGAGGCAGAAATTGCCCATTACCTCCCCTTGTGATCCTATTTGTGAAAAACTGCATACCTTTTGTGTCCATATAGATATGGCTCTATCTAGATTTAAATTTCATTAAAATCGGTTTGATAGTTGCTGAGAGGAAGAAATTTCCCCTTATCTTCCTTCGCGGTTCTTCGATTCGGCCCATTTTCAATACGCTAGGTCCTTGTGGCAATAAGAACCTATGACCCAAATAATCTCCAAAATTGCGACCTGTACTTTGCGCACAAGGTTACATGGACAGACAGCCAGACAGAAAGCCAGCCGGGCGGACATCGTTAGTTCGACTCAGAAAGTGATTCTGAGTCGATGGGTATGCTTTAAGGTGGGATAGGACTATTTTAAGGCGTTACACACATCAGCACAAATGCATAATACCCTCTCCACTATTGTGGTGTAGGTATAATGAATGAGAATTTTAAGCAAACTAAGTAAAATTCAAACGACCAGAATATTGTTGCTTTCTAATCGTTTATCAATTTAAATTTTAAACTATACATACAATGTTTTAAAATGCTATAATTTCGAACATATTTTTGTTATTAAATATTAACCATAACATGTTTGGAGGTAACCATAATATGGTTATAGCTTTTGGATGGATGAATTTAACCATAATACGGATGCCGTGATAAAAATATGGTTAAGGTAACCATAACATGTTTAAGTGTTTGGATGTAGCTTTATTTTACTACAACATTATATTGTTAATTTCAACCATATTTGAAGTTTCAAGGGAGGTAAACACCTTATTGTTAAATAGAAACAAAATATTATCAATCGTGAAAGAAATTTTGTTAAAAACAACAAAAGTTTGTTTTTTGCCATTGCAGGGACTATAATATGTTTTTTAACCATAGTTACACCATGTTTTTTCTCTGCATGCATCAAAGGATAGTTAATAGCTTTTTATTAGCACAGTTTGTATTTTTTTTTTTTTTTCTTTTTTAATTGTTCTCAACTGTTGGAATTGTTGATCCATCCCAATAAAAAATGGAGCTTCCAACGAAGCAGGTTTGTTAGGGAGAAACATAATAGTTTCGCTTACCATTGCGCTTACGGAAAGCATGAATGGCGAGTTCCCACTTTGTAGCAATACATTTTTGACACATGAAGCGCATATAAAAATTGTTGGATATAACGATCAGCCTTAGACACTGAATGTTTTGATACAGCTATTTTTTAGTATGCTCCCTTAAAAACCTGCTTCGTAGTAAGGGAATGCCGTAGCACTTGAAATGTTATATTTTTTATAAAAGTTGTCATGTACTCTAGTTTTCCTTAATGTCAACAGCTACATACCCGGGTATATTTTGAATTTTAAAAACTCTGTATCTCTGAAAGTGGCAATCATATCGCTCTCAAGCTTCATGATATCCTCACTGAAAGTGCTTTCTAACATATTCTGATGTTTGAAAATTGGATAAATCAGACCATGGATATGGTAATTTTTTTCATTTCTACCACTTGCGTCAACCGCAGTTCAAGTAATGACGAGCAACTAACAAGTTTTTGCTAAAAAGTCTCTTATGGTAAATATTTTTAGCTGTTGACATAATGGTTAAAGGTTTGCCAACTTAATGCTCGATCGAAAAAAGGCGGATTCAATTGATATTCAAAAACTATTTTATAATTTCTTGAATTTGTTTTTGTTTTCATTGATAATTTTGGCTTTGCGTTGCGTTTTACACAATTAGTCCCTAAACAATTAGAATGCAATAATCCGATATACAGAGAGGTGAACGGTACCAAAAATGAGGACTAATTAAAAAATAAAGCTGGTTTTTCCATAAAATTGAATGAAGGCATTTTTAATCGGTTTCTTATAACTTAAAATCCTTTAATTTCATGCAAAATCAATCATTAAAATAAAAAACTACATAATTTAAATTTGCCACAAACAGCATTTGATTTGCTTATTCTGCTTAATATTTTCGATGTTGATGATGATAAACTGAAGATGATTATGATGAAGGCGAAGATAATTATGAAGATGATTTCTTATTCCATATTTAGCAATAAATGAGCCTTGTTTAAAAAAATAATAAATTGCTCGAAAAAATAATATATTTTTTAGTTTTTAGTTTATTAAATAAAAGAAAATTAAAATTCCACAAAAATTTTAATTTCAAAAGATTTTGTTATTCGTGCTTAATTCCCAGTTTTTATTTTTGATAAAAACACTTGAAATTTATTGTTGATGGGATAAGCTATTCCTATGCATTTCACTGGTTGCTTAGGCCAGATCATCAGGAAACTTCATCCATAAAGATTTTAGAAAAACTAAAGACATTAAACCAAATAAAACTGTTAAACGCATAAGACTTATAGCAACAGTTTTACTTGTAACAATATCAAAGCTTTAACAAAACACATCAACAATAAAAAAAAGTGGGTTCATCTCATCTTACATTCCCCACTACAATTAGTTGAAATTCTCTCAACATTAATTGTAGTTGTAAGTAGGTTAAGAAAAACAAAATAAAAAACAAACAACAACTTACAAAAGATGTTGTCAATTAAGTGTTTTTTTAGGCCGTGCACTTGCCTGTTTATTATCAAAAAGTAATTTCAATTTTTGGGAATACAAAATTTTAATTTCAAAAGATTTTGTTATTCGTGCTTAATTCCCAGTTTTTATTCTTGATAAAAACACTTGAAATTTATTGTTGATGGGATAAGCTATTTCTATGCATTTCACTGGTTGCTTAGGCCAGATCATCAGGAAACTTCATCCATAAAGATTTTAGAAAAACTAAAGATATTAAACCAAATAAAACTGTTAAACGTATAAGACTTATAGCAACAGTTTTACTTGTAAAACTGTTGCTATAAGTCTTTTTGATAATAAACAGGCAAGTGCACGGCCTAAAAAAACACTTAATTGACAACATCTTTTGTCAGTTGTTGTTTGTTTTTTATTTTGTTTTTCTTAACCTACTTACAACTACAATTAATGTTGAGAGAATTTCAACTAATTGTAGGGGGGAATGTAAGATGAGATAAACCCACTTTTTTATTGTTGATGTGTTTTGTTAAAGCTTTGATATTGTTACAAGTAAAACTGTTGCTATAAGTCTTATACGTTTAACAGTTTTATTTGGTTTAATATCTTTAGTTTTTCTAAAATCTTTATGGATGAAGTTTCCTGATGATCTGGCCTAAGCAACCAGTGAAATGCATAGGAATAGCTTATCCCATCAACAATAAATTTCAAGTGTTTTTATCAAGAATAAAAACTGGGAATTAAGCACGAATAACAAAATCTTTTGAAATTAAAATTTTGTATTCCCAAAAATTTAAATT
This sequence comes from Pollenia angustigena, assembly GCA_930367215.1. Lineage (NCBI taxonomy): Eukaryota > Metazoa > Arthropoda > Insecta > Diptera > Polleniidae > Pollenia > Pollenia angustigena. Next base: position 175,586,821 of record OV884057.1, on the reverse strand, counting down.
ACTTTTTGATTCCACAAAAATTTTACAAAAAAATGTTTTTTATTAGTAATCAATATACACAGAATCCATAAAAATATTGTGTCATAAATTACATGTTTCACCCCTATGCATAATCCGACTAACTTTATACTAACCACCATAGATCTGCAGCAAACAGTAACACGTTCTGAATGCGTTCGTTTTTTCGGGATTTTCGAACCCCAAATTCGATAATTTATTAAGTCATCAAGGTAAAAATGTGATCTAATGCATTTTTAAAAAAACTCAGCATTTAGGTATTGATGTTAATATTCAATACATTTAACAAACTCTTTTCGCTGTGCGAGGTCATTAGTAACCTAACCTCAAATTCTAAGTTGTAATTTTTAGGGGTTGCCAAGGCTTGACTGCACTAACGGCAGTAAATACAAATCTTACGTTAATTTTCGAATACCTTTTATATCAGCTACCTGACATTACGCTTGACTTAATCACAATGTGCTTTTTAAACTCAATAATCTACATAAATACTTTATGTCAACTTTGACTGATCTACATAAATAGTACCGATTAATTCTTGGAAATCGATTTTAAAAATACCGGTAATAGAAATATACACTTAATTTTAGTTAAGAAATAATATATCCATTTATTACGTATTCTCTGCATTAATACATAATATTTCATGTACTTGCCTTTTTATGTTGCTACTTACACATTTTGGTAAATCGAATTCAATTGTAATTAATAGTATTTTGTTAAATTATGCTAATTTTATTAACACGCGTCTAATTTGGGTTTTATTTTTCAAAAAACATAAAATCTAATTAATTATTTGGAAAGCGTTTTAGACTTAATTTGTTTTAACAAACCCCATGAAAAACGTGATTGTAACATCAAACCCTTTGATTTTTTATATTTTAATGTTTTAAGCTAAACGGCATAACTTCAATTAAATTTTTTTCGCTTGAGAATCATTGATGAGTTAGACACAAAGAAAACTGTCTCCAAAATTATTTAAGTTTTCGGATTAGAATTTTATTACATGTTCGTTAAATTACACCGAGTATTAGGGCTTCCGCTTAGAACTTCACTGTTTAATGCAGCCGCTTTTTGTGTTATTAATCGCACTTTGATTGTCGTGCATTTAAAAACCAATTGTATTCATTAAACAATTGTTGACATAAAAAATGGGAAAAAAAATAATTTTTTTTTTTTATAAAATAAAAATATACGTGTTGTAGTCTGGTTTTTTTGGCGCATATGTTTCCTGTGTCTCGTACAAATTTCTTTGTTTCTTTTTCAAATGCAACCGGAAATTCCTTTAAGTATTTTTTTAAGGTTTTGTTTTTTACAAGTTGTATTTTGAGACGTGCTTTAGAATTTTTTTATTTCATTCTGAGAAACTCTTGGAATGTCATTGCTCTGATTTTTTTTTTTTTTTTTTTGCTATTGCGTTTGTATTTTAAGGGATTAAATCTTTAAGCATTCAAAAAACGTTTTAAATCATTTATTATGGTATTTATGTGGAGCAAGTGCACTCTTTACCTTAATATGAGAGTAAAGCAGTTCTTGTGTTTAATTGAATTAGTAATATTTTCCTTACAAATTAAAGGATACACCTGCTTCCTTAGACGTTAGGGGATTTTCAGAAAGTTCACTGAACTTTTTGGTAAGATTAGATAAAGAAAAGACAGGTTAATAAAGAAATATAAGATTAGAAAAAAAGTAACAAAAAAAAGAGATTTTTTGAAAAAAATTCTTTATTGAGGGGAAAATTTATATAGGAGCTAGATTATATATACTACAGGGTGGCGCTACGAGCTCTATCCCCAATGAGCTAAATCCCGAAAATCAAAATGAACTTATTTCCAAATTTTTTTATACAGAGCATAAAAACAACGACATACCCGGTTTGCTAAAATTTTCGCACAATTCTCCCGATTGTGGACCCATTTGTTCGCTGACCAAAAAAATCACAAAGTGCACGAAATGCATTTTGATTTAAGCGCCAATTTTCATAAAAGGCATCAACAATCTTAAGGCACTGCTTAATTGTGAACCTCTCCATTGTTGAATATGTCAAACACTGAAAAAAAAGAAATGACAAATTTCACGAAAAGAAGTTTATTTTCTTAAGTAACACTGTGCAACAAAATTAGGGTCATCGCCAACAGCCTCAACACTTGCAACGCGAAATAAAAGTAGACTACTAGTAGAGCAAATCTGCAAAGGGTTTTGAAAGTTAGCTCGGGCACCCAAAATATGGGCCCCTAAAGTTTTTTAATTTTTTGAAAAGGCGTTAGGTATAAGTAAAAAAAAAATATACTAAATGTACTTCTGACCTGAAAGACTATTTCAGATGTCTGCAGTAGAATTGTATGGCGATTCTCTTCTTAGAATATATCAACCCTCTAACACTCATTTTTAGGGGCCATTTTTTATCTTCCACACAAAAGTATACTAAAACGGCACTTTTAAGAGTTTAAATGTTCTACGAATATTTTCTGCATCAAATTTCACAAGGAGTCTTCTAAGACCAAAAAATTCGTGCAATGTATGTAAAACGGGTTTTCGAAAAATTCAAAAATTTCAAGGGACGGAATCCAATTACACTGTGCAACAAAAAAAAAAACCAGCCTCAACACTTGCAATGCAAAATGATGGGAGACTTCTAGTAGAGAAAATCTGCCAAAGGATTTTGAAAAGTTAACTTTTTGAAAAGGCTTTTGGTAAATATATTTATTTTCTTAAATAAATAAAAATTTTGCTTAAACCAAGCCACACACATATTTAGAGTAAGTCATTTTTGGCTTGGACGAGAATCATGCAAAATTTTCTTGGTTGAAGCCATATTTAGTTAATAATTCTTTCCGTGTAAGTAAGACAAACAACTTTACGTTAAGGTGTGACTCACAATCAACATCGTACATTATGGTTGGAACACCCTTTATAATAAATGAGATGTTTTGCATTAAAATGAAACACTTATACGGAAAATCAAGTAGATATAAATAATAAGAATGTTTTTTAGCCCGGGAAACTTTAAATAGTAGGAAATAATAATCGAACATTCTTTTTAATTCGAATGATCAATACATGACATTAATATTTGAAAGTTATTTCGGGCATATGGGCTTTTCTTGACGAAGCGCATTTTGGACGTTACATTTTGAGCCTCATTTTAGAGCATTGCTGGCCGTATGTCACCATGTTGGGCTCCATGGCACATAAACATAAAAATACTCGCTCAAAGCGATAAAGAAAATTCGGGCAATTTGGTAGTGTTGTTCAAGCTTGAACCTATTAATGATGATTTGTGAGGGTATACTGAGCACAATTAAAAGTACGAGATGACAAGTGATTCTAACAGTTCCTTTATCGCTTTATGAGAAAAAATAATAAGTGTATAAATGCATGTTCTCTTCCATGTTATTCCAAAGATATGCATTGATATAATCAGTATATTTATCCATAAAGAGCCTAAGAACTACATTTTACAGAAAATAAAAAATTTCTAAAATAGTTTTGAAAAAAAAGCCGTCGAAAAAATAAATAAAATAAGGTTTTTGAAATAAAACGTTTTCTTAAAAACATAAAAAAAAAACGAAAACAAAATAATTATATTTAAGCATTGTCATAAAAATTTCATTCTTCAAAACAAATTTAAATAAAATTTATGAAGAGGCCCAGTTGGCCATGTCTTCAAGACAACGTCGACGACGCGTACAAGACCCATAGTAAATTCCTGACGACATGTTGACGACAGCACATGCAAATCGTCGACGACTTTTTCGAACAAAGGGCACTTAAGTCGTAAACGACAATGTGTGCGACATTATTATGCATATTGTCGTTAATGATCATATGGGTAACAATGTGGTTAAAGTTGTCACTGGCGACTTTATAAACGACTTTTTTCTCATAAAGTCGTTAATGCCCGATTAGCGACATTACCTTAATAGTGTCGTTGGTGACAATTAGGGATTAAACAAACACCGATACTGATATATTGGCGATACTTCAGATTTGCCTATATATCTAGAATAAGGGGAACGGGTAAATAAGTATACCTCGAGGATATATTTACTAAAATCTCTTAGTGTCGTGATGCGCTGTGAATTCCAACTAGTGAATTCCAGGGCCTTGATGGGCTGTGAACTCCAAACTAATGAAATGTCCGAAGATTTTCAGAGACTGGGCTCGAAAACAGTGGATACTGGATGTGTGGAGACAGTCAGACCTCCAGTAGGCTTTTGATTAATAAGGGAATGGGTTCTGAACTTAACATATCGTCGACATAATATGCAAACCTGCTAACTTCGAATAACTTTTAATCGAAACAACAAACTTTTTCTATTTCATATGCGCAGCTTGAGAGAAAACCTAAAAATATAACACATTTTAAGACTCAATTTGAAGAAAAACTACATGCTGGTCGACGAGGTTTATCTTTCTCTTCCACACGGCATTAAAATTTCAATGTACATAAAAAGTGAATTTAGCAGGTTTGCATATTGAGCCTACGATACGGCAATGCAGTCAGCAGGAACATTTATTTTTTGTGTTTCTTGTCCTATCAATTCACGTTTTCCAATTGCACAATTGAGACACAGCCGCGAAAAACGTTATAAGTTACAAAATAATTATATTTAACAGGCAGGATTATTTATTTTTTAATTTTTTTTATTATCAAAAATATTGATAATAAAAGCAAAATATCAAGAAATATTAATTTTAAATTACATACAAATTTAAAGTTTTGAATTTTTTTTACTTGTCGTCAAAGTGGTTCGAAACACGACAAAATGCATACAATGGTCGCCTAAGTTGTCCTTAATAAAGTCTAATTGAAGACAAGATGAGCGACAATTGCATGCATTTTGTCGTCAGTGTGGTTTGAAACACAACAAAATGCATGCAATGGTTACTTATGTTGTCTTCAATAAATTATTATTCTAGACAAATTTAAAAAAATGTCTCCAAAAAAGTCGTAAATACGATGTTTAACACGACAATATACACGTTTTCTTACTTAAGTTGTCGCCATCAATGTTATAAAGGCGACCAATTTAAAAATGATATGAAGACATCGTTGACGACATTAGCGTGTATGACCATTTGGCCAACTGGGAGGTTTCTGAGAATACATACATACATATTTCATTTCCCAGTTGGCCAAATGGTCATAGACGCAAATGTCGTCAACGATGTCTTCCGAACATTTTTGAATTTTTCGCCTATATAACATTGATGGCGACAACTTAAGTAAGAAAACGTGTATATTGCCGTGTTAAAAATCGTATTTAAGACTTTTTTGGAGACATTTTTTTAAATTTGCCTTGAAAAATAATTTATTGGGGACAACGTAAGTAACCATTGCATGCATTTTGTCGTGTTTCAAACCACACTGACGACAAAATGCATGCAATTGTCGCTCATCTTGTCTTCAATTAGACTTTATTGAGGACAACTAAGGCGACCACTGCATGCATTTTGTCGTGTTTCGAACCACTTTGACGACAAAATGCATGCAATGGTCGCTAACGTTGTCCGCTACTACAAAAAATTCAAAATTTTAAATTTGTATGTAATTTAAAATTAATATTTCTTATGGTGTTTTCTTTTCTACAAAAAAGTGTGACATTTTATTAAAAAAAATGCAATTTGGTGTCCGTTTCATAAAAATTTTGCTTCCAAAAAAGGGTGAGATTTTTAGAATAAAGCAAGCCACCCTTTTCGGGAGCAAAATCTTTAAGAAACAGACTCCAAATTGCATTTTTTTTAATAAAATGTCACACTTTTTTGTAGAAAAGAAAACACCATTAATGTTTTGCTTTTATTATCAATATTTTTGTTAATAAAAAAAATTAAAAAATAAATAATCCTGCCTGTTAAATATAATTATTTTGTAACTTATAACGCTATTCGCGGCTGTGTTTAAATTGTGCTATTGGAATACGTGAATTGATAGGACAAGAAACACAAAAAATAAATGTTCCTGCTGACTACATTGCCATATCGTAGGCTCAATATGCAAACCTGCTAAATCTACTTTTTAAGTGATGCCGGGTGGAAGAGAAAGATACACCTCGTCGACCAGCATGTAGTTTTTCTACAAATTGAGTCTTAAAGTATGTTAAACTAACTATATTTTTAGATTTTCTCTCAAGCTGCGCATATGAAATATAAAAAGTTTGTTGTTTCCATTAAAAGTTATTGGAAGTTAGCAGGTTTGCATATTATGTCGATGATATGTTAAGTTCAGAACCCATTCCCTTATTAATCAAAAGCCTATTGGAGGTCTCACTGTCTCCACACATCCAGTATCTACTATTTTCGAGCCCAGTCTCCCAAACTCATCGGCCATTTCATTAGTTTGGAATTCACTAGTTGGAATTCACAGCCTCTCAAGACCCTAAGAGATTTTAGTAAATATATCCTCGAGGTATACCCATTTACCCGTTCCCCTTATTCTGGATATATCGGCAAATCTGAAGTATCGCCAATATATCAGTATCGGTGTTCGTTTAATCCCTAATTGTCACTTACCTGTCGGCGACTAAATCGTAGATAGTGTCAACAATATTGTCATCAACGACACTATTAAGGTAATGTTTATTAACGACTTTATGAGAAAAAAGTCGTTTATATACATAGTTGCCAGTGACAACTTTAACCACATTGTTACCCATATGATCATTAGCGACAATATGCATAATAATGTCGCTCACATTGTCGTTTACGACTTAAGTGCCCTTTGTTCGAAAAAGTCGTCGACGATTTGCATGGGCTGTCGTCAACATGTCGTCAGGAATTTACTATGGGTCTTGTACGCGTCCTCGACGTTGTCTTGAAGACATGGCCAACTGGGATTTTAAAAATAAATACATAGAAAAAAAAATCTTAAAAAAACGTTTTAAGAAATGTTTTTCAACAAAAAAAAAAAAAAGTTTTTTGAAAATTTTTATTTGTTTTTTTTCCAGAAAAGTTTTTGCTTTTTTTTAAACTATAAATTTTGTTTTCAAAGAATTTTTTTTTTTCGTTTAAATTTTAAACACAGGGTGTGTGTGAAACGGTAGCAAAGTACAGAAGGCCTCTGTACCCCTTCTTTTGGATAAACAAGCCCTTCTCGCTCCATTCCATACTCATATCTTTTTTACACGCGTTGTCATTGCGGAGAAGGCCTTCCGCTTTCCTTTCTTCCCCAGAGCTTCTTAAAGGCCTTCAAATAAATGGCTTTTAGAAGGCTTTCCAGAGAATGACTGTCAAAAGGCCTTAGCAAAAAAGTTATCTTGAAGGGTTTTTAAGAAAGGTATGGTAAAAGGCCTTTCAATTAATGGCTCTTAAAAGGCCTTTCAGACCATCCTTATACAAATGCATTAAAGGTCATATTGAAGGGCTATCAGTCTAAAACATTAAGGAATATTTCCTTACAAGTGAAATTAGAAGACTGAAAAGGTTTCATGTACATATTAGATGTGATACCTATTTTTTTATTGAAATAATTAAATTTGCTAAATATTGTAAAATAGATTGCAAATAAAAGTTTATAATAAAATAAAACTTTTAAGCACAAGTACCTATCTTCCTTAATAAACAAAACTCAACTAAAATGATTTACATTATTGTTTTTATTTTGTATTTTAATATTCACCTACTTTGTTACTTTGTTTTTATAACGGGATCTGAATTCTTTCGCTTTGGCGAAAAAAACAAAACAAAAAATTTTACTCTTTCTCTTCAACTTCAACTAAAATGATTTACAACATATGTATGTTACTTTGTTTTTGTAAAGGGATCTGAACTCTTTTGCTTTTGCTTGTGAAAAAAAAACAAAACAAAAAATGTTACTCCTTCTTTTCTCGCTTCTCATACCAAAGAGCCGATGCCTTCTATGAGGCATTCTTTAGCAGTTACGTAAGAATAGTAATTAAATCAAAAAAATTTTTAAGCAGGCCTTTAAAAAGGCCTGCATTAAGAAGGTCTTCTGAGTTTTCCCGCTGGGTTGCTACCGTTTCACACACACACCCACAGAAAAACAACCCAATAAAAATTTTTATCATATTGCGAAGCACTAATGGTACCTTTAAAAAAATAAGTGCAGAATTATGCGCTACGCAATAAGACATACAGAAATGCAGTAAAGTAAGTGAAAAAACTCTCAACAACTTTTATAAAAAAAAAATAACATTTCAAGTGCTACGGCATTCCCTTACTAAGAAGCAGGTTTGTAAGTGAGAATACTAAAAAATATCTGTATCAAAACATTCAGTGTGTAAAGCTGATCGTTACATCCAACATTTTTTATATGCGCTGAATAATGCGCTTCATGTGTCAAAAATGTATGGCTTCAAAGTGGGAACTCGCCATATAAAATTCATGTCTTCCGTATGCGCAATGGTAAGCGCAACTCTTATGTTTCTCCCTTACAAACCTGCTTCGTTGGAAGCTCCATTTTTTACTGGGAATATTCTTTTTTTCACACACAAAAATTTTTTATTTCAAAAATAAAATTTAATTTTGTGTTTTCCGTTCGTAATTTCCGGTCCTTGGTTTAAACCAGTGTTCGAAAATAAACACAAAATATCGCACCTTAGTGTGCGGTTCGGTAGATTTGTGGATATCACAAACGCTTATAGTTTTTGTGTAGAAAATCGTTAAAAAAATAACGTTTCCCTGTTAGTCATCTTTCGAACACAAAAATAAAACTGGTTTTTATCGAACTCAACAAAAGATGAGAGCATTTAATTCTGTTCGTTTTTTTTTTTTTTTTAAACCACAAACTTGATTATGTTCGGTTCGGCTCATTTATGTATGTACGTCTCTTTTGGCTGGCAAAAAAAAAACAAATATTTTTTACAAAAACAAAATACACATACGAAAAAGCAAAATAATTTTACACACACAAAATATATACACAATACACACACAAGCTGTTCGTGCTGCGGTCGTTGCTAAAACTTTTTGTTTGTTCATTTCTTTATCAATCAAAAAAATAAACATTATAGAACATTAAAATATAAAGTTTGTCTACAGTATCACTACAATTGTTCTGTTTTTTAACGTTCAACAGAACAATATATAATGTTCGGATCTTTCTTGAAAATAGTGAGGAACAGTCTACACAATCACTAAAAAAAAGATATCGTTCTTAGGTGTGTGAGCCGAACGCGAAATAATGTTCTGTTTATTTTTTATTTTTGAATACTGGCTTAAACATTATTTAATTCTTCTTTAAATAAAATAAAAGCTTGTTGTATGCTTTCAAGTGCAATATATAGTGCATTATATTTATTTTACCTATTACCTTATTAATAAAAATTGTTCTTAAATGTTCTCGTTGGCCCATTATCATTATTCTTTATAATTTAAATCCGAAAAACACCTATTTATCTACGGAAACACCCATATTTTGATGTAAAATTGGCACATATTCATCCCACTTAGAAATGTAAATGTTACCAGCCAAGGGCTCTCCCAATTTGTATTTTTCAGCGAATTTCTCAATTTGAAATTTAGGATGTCCCTCTAGTTTGGTATGGCTAACATAAGGTTGGCCGTCAAAGTCTAATTTACCAGGCTGCTTATAAACCAAAAACACATAACGCATCAAACCACTTGTCTTGGGAGCAATAGGACCTAAATAGGGAGATTTTATTTCCCCTTTTTCGACATCTTTACCGGGAACATTAACCACTAGCCAATGTAGAAATTCACTCCATATCGGATTGGCAGGTGATGGAGCATCAGGGCTGGCCATATAGACTGTATAATAGCTATCGGAATCAGCAGTCCAATCGATTAAGGGAGTGTCTTTAGTTTCGGTCGGTGTAAATTCCTTGCCATCGCCCACAATAAGTCCGTTTTCGAATTCAACCTGGAACAAGAAAGTTATTTTACCTAAATGTTATACATTTATTTATTTGTTAATATCTACCCTTAATTTGTCCTTAGGTGCCATGGTTAACATATCAGGTATTACTTTTGTATCCTTAAAAAGTTGTTCCAAATCACTGTCCGCCCAAACCAGTAATATAAATAGTGTAAACAAAATAGCTTGCGAAAACATTTTAAATCTGTACTCTTAACACATTTAATATATTTCCATTTAAAGCTGATCTATTTATATGATTTTGATTGATTACATTAATAATAATAATATATTTATTTTAAGAATATTTCTTTTGTTTGTCTAAATAGATCTAATTTTAACAAATTGTCAGATTAATATTGATGTTACATGTCGTGGGCAATTACTTAAAATTATTTAATACATTTTATTTAAATCAACAATTGTTATTATAATGACCCAAAATTTTTTCAACAGCTGTGTTAAATTTAAAATTTCACTATTTTGAAAATATTGAAATAAGTATTTAGAGAATATAATGTTTGCTGGGAAATAATTATTTGAAATATAAATTTAGGAACCGTTAACACAAAGTAAATAAGCAGTGTAAAAAACATAATTTCTGTTTCAACAAAAAGAAAGAAAAACCTAACTTCAATTATTAATTCTCATACAGAAGGCGCTGGCAAATTGTTAACACTTTGTTATTAAGGCAACTCGAATTGCCTAGCATTTCCTATTTCTGGATTATTTTATTATATAAAAGTAAAAACCAACTTGACGTTTAAAATATATAATAGGATCTCACTTCTAACAAATTTTAAGGGCTGATGTTAAATGTGAACCACACCCAAACGTCAAGTTTTTTCTGCATTTCATTTGACATTTCTCAATTTTAGATTAACTTAATTTGAACAATGGAAAGATACACAATCGAGCAACGCGTTTAACCCTGCTGTTAGGTTAGAAAAAACTTACGAATGTTAGGTTAATGGACCATTTGGTCCTTATAAACAGCTAATGTGAAAAACAAGTATGGAATACACTTTTTTTTAATCAACATAGATTAAATATGTTCATGACAATTATGGGATGCCCCGTTTTTGATTTTTGTTGTCAATAAACATAAATATTTGCACTGCTCGGTTCAGTTTGTGTGTTGTATTCCATAGTTCATACGTTTTTTTTTTCAATGCAGGAAGTGACTCCGATATTTCAGACTCAGAAATGGATTATATTTTAGAAAATGGCTAAACAAGTTCTTTTAAAACAGATACTGAACGGGAACCCATCCTAGCTGCAGCTAACTTTGTTGATCCGTTTTTTATTGATAAAAATAAAATTATTTGGAGTGCCACTGCATTATGTCTGAAGATAAATTTCATATGATCAATAGTGCCATCCGCTTCGATGATGTTTTGAGTCGACGACAAATGCGACGTTGAGAAAAATTTGCTCCTATTCTTGAACTATGGGACCGTTGGCAACAACTTCTTCCAATGTTTTACAACTGTCACGAATATGTCACCATTGATGAGCAACTTGGTTTATTCCGGGGACGATGTTCTTTTTTACAGTTTATGCCATCAACACCAGAAAAATATGATTTGAAATTGTGGATTTCGGAGAGTTAAGCTACCTTGGTAAGCCTAGAAATGCATAGCCTGAAAAGTACCAAGGGCAACACGTTGTATTGACAGAAGGCTTGAAAGGGCATAATATAACAGGCGACAATTTGTTTCCACTTTTGAGTTGGTAAGAAACTTTAGGAAAATATAGATACTGCTGATCAAATGGTTGGTTCCTACGACCCAAAACGCAAAACAACCCGACGAAACATTTGCAAACATACTTGATATATCCTCTTTGAATGCGTACATACCATTTTCTTTTATTGACGTTTCATGTGCTCCAGCCTCAACAGCGTATATGATGAAACGGACTAGATTACTTCAACTAAAGTTCTCAGCACAGTTATTGACTGAAATACGATCGACATGCAAAGTTCCAGTGGCCTTTTCCAATAATAATACTTCGAGCTCAGGGGCTCGAAAGCGTGGAATTTGTAGTTGCTGTAAGTTTAAGTCTGACATAAAATGCTACATTTGCATCCAGTTTATTTGCAAAACTAGCCTAAAAACATTTTGCGTATCATGCAATGACAATTTTTATAAATTAAACTAATAAATACTTTTGTTATTTTTAAATAAATGTAAAAAAAATCAAAGAAAACCAAAGAAAATATACTATAGACCAAATGGTCCCTTAACCTAAGATCCGTAAATTTATATTTTTCTCAGTTACGTATTGTGTCAGAACCTTGAATTTTTGAAAATAACATTGATTTTTAAAAAGACCACATGAGCTAAAAAACTAAGTGAGTGTATATCACCGTTTAAAAATTACAAAGGAAACAATTCAAAAATCGGACCAAATGGGCTTAACCTAACAGCAGGGTTAAGTTATTCAGGCTTATTATGAAAATGGGCGTTTAAATCAAAATGCATATCGTGAACTTCGTGATTTGTCCGGTCAATTTAATCTTCCAAATGTGCGTTCGTTTGGAAAAATGCTGGTACAGCTCGTACTGCAGAAAATACTGCTGCTGTTCGCGATAGAAAGACTGAAGAGCCGTCCAGCTCAACTCATCGTCGTGCCCAACAATTGCACCTCTCACGCTCGTCGTTGATGAACATTATGCATAAAGACTTGCATTAACACGCTAACAAGGTGCAATTGACTCAAGAACTAAAGACTCTTGACCATTCCAAACGTCGTCAATGGTCAGAATGGTGGCAAGAAATGGCAACAGTGGGTGATCTATTTTCGAAGAAAATCATCTTCAGCGATGAAGCACATTTTCACCTCAGTGAATTCGTCAATAAGCAGAATAGCCGCATTTGGGCGAATTATAATCCATGAGTGATTGTTGAAAAACCAATGCATCCACAAAGAGGGACTGTTTGGTGCGGCTTATGGGCTGGTGGTATTAGGCCGGTCAGGCAGTAACTGTGAATGGTGTTCGCTATCCTGAGATGATAGCGAACTTTTCATGGCCCGAATGCGAAGATATGGATGTGAACGATATGTGGTTTCAACAGGACGGTGTCACTTGCCGTGTTTTTCACGTGGTGACGATGTCAATGGGCCGCCAAGGTCATTTGATTTGACAACGTTTGACTTCTTTCTTTGGGGTTATTTGAAAGAAAAGGTGTACGTCGATAAGCCACCAACAATTCCAGAGCTAAACGATGAGATAATTTGGCACATTTACGGCAATTATGCCTGAGCGTCATAGAAAATTTGGACCATCTGATGGATGTGTGTCACCAAAGTCGCGGCATCCATTTCGCCGATATTTTGTTCCATACATAATTGAACCATACCAATACTGTCAAAATAAAAAGAAATGACGATAATTGCCTAAATAAATTGTGTTTTATTCAAAATCAACATCGGCCGTTAAAATTTAACCACCCTTTATTATATTTAATCAAATAACGATAACGACAAATTTTACAAACAAACAAAAAAAAAAAAAAAAAAGGAACGAGTAAGAATGTATACCATTTCGATTGCTACTTTTTTATTTTGTTAGGACCCCTATTAATGCATTCTATTGTGATTTTTTTTTTTTTTTTTTTTTTTTTTAATTTATTTTTTATTATTGAATCTTTCTTATCGAAATTTACAATATGTATTCAAATCTTAATTCTACTTGTTGTTTATTAGTTGTTACCAGTGTAACCACTAACTGCTGTATTCAAAGTTTAAGACTGTCTTCTAGTTAGGCTCAAAGTATCGGTTCTTTTTAGCCGCTGGTGGCCTTCGAACTAAAGCAAACCCCGAGCGAGGTAGTTAGGGTGGACCATTAGTTTATCGATGTAGCTTATTGATCTATTGTGATGGAACTAGGAAAATAGGTTATATAAGGAGGATGGGAGAGTAGAGAGGAAAGACTTCAGCAGGAAGATTATTTCACATACAAACAGTCCGGCAAAAACCGAATTGCCCCTGTAATACGTTGTACACTGCACCGGTCAATCGACTACAAAAGGATGGGCTCTTGAGGAAAATCGTGTATTACGAACAAAAGTACAGGTTTCGAGAACTAGATCCCTAATTTTATCAGAGCACATCCCATTAAAATAACGATAAAACAGGCAAATAAAACTTACATTGCGACGGGCCCCAACGGAGTCAATGAGAACCTACTGTCACCAATGAGAACCTTTGTCCATCGGACATCACAATGTGTCTTCAACAGAAAATCAAGAGATTCTGATTTCTTAAAAATTATACCACTCATATATACAAATAAGGCGCATTTATGCATCAGCATGCAGCATTGGGTCTTTCGGCCATTAACATCGACCCTTTTCGCACGACCCCATTCCGAGATTATGTCAATTATGTCAAGCGTATAAATTATGTTCTGCCTCGTAGCACCAACATCGAATACGCGTTGTCTTTAATTAAATGAATATGAATGGCAATGGTTGCTGTCATCTGGGACCCATGGACCCGTCAGCACAAAATTATGTTATGAGGTTAAGATTCATGTAACAGTTTATTGTGCCGAATAATATATGAGATTTGTTTGCCATTAAGTGATTTCCGGGGATGAATAATGTCAACCGTGACTCAAAAAATAAAAACCCTTCAAATTAAACTTAGTAGTCCAATTCAATTTGGTAAGATGATTTTAATTGCAGTAAAATAAGTTTGGTTTAAATTCAATCTTAATAATAAGATGCTTTATGGACACAAAGATTCTATTTCGGAAAGAAACCTGTATGGGGGCTGTGTGAAATTATTGCCGAACTCTAACCATTTTCAATAGACTCGGTTCTAGTCATAATTAGAACCTATTTAACAAAGTTCATCAAATTATCTTCGAAGTTGCGAACTGTACTTTGAGTACAAAATTATCATGGACAGCCAGCCATTTGCACGGACGGACTCACATCGTAAGATCGACTCAGAAGTGATTTTGAATCGATTGGTATACTTATTTTTAGGTGTTAGAAGTATCAGCACAAGCGCATAAGCCTTCTTCACTATTGTGGCTAATGTCAATAAAATATAAAACTTTAACCAAACAGCTTAAAGCTCCTGCAGAGTCTCACTCACTGTATTCAAATTTAAGACAAAAACAAATTTGAATTTTTTTGTTGCCTTTTCATTGTATATACCCAGACCAAATTTTTAATTTTATTCCAAAAACAGGCAGTAACGTTTTGTTAACCGTCAACTATAATATTTATGTATTTGTTTTTGATTCTATAACGATTCTAAGAAAACGTGGAAGCTCTGGGAATAAAAACATTTATAAGGATTTCTACACCGTTACTTGCATTTGCAAATTCATCCCCAGACACATCTTCACACCATCTTTTGATTATTTTAAGCCGCCACAATAAAAAATGCTTGCAAACTTACATTTTTATTTCTAATTTCAAAACGAATAATGCATTTAAGCTGCCGATTCTAATTTCACAAAATTCTAATTACTGAGAGTTCTAATTTGTGAATATCTTTTGTATTATTATTCAAATGTCAATAGATTTATTAAATAAAACTGCACTGAAATAAAAAAAAAAAAAACAAACCAATTTAGTGGAAACATGCAAATATCATTAATGAACGTGTTATTTGCATTAAATCAATCAAGTATTGTTCAGCTAGGACGTATGTTTGAATATTAGATTATCAAAAGAAATGGCTGAAACAATAAAAAACAAAAACTTGTTGCCAAGTTTTTTAGTACAAATTATTCAAATTATATACAATTTTTAATTAAATAAATGTTGCGAAAACAACAACAAATTATATTCTAACCTCTTAAATATTTAGCCAGTTAAAGTGAAAAAGACTAGAGTTTCGGAATTGCAACCAGTAACCTTTGCACTATTAGACTAGATCACTATTAACTGGACTATCGGCGTACCCTGTTTAAGTATTCTCTATGGAAGCTGCTTGTTTGTTGACCGAAACTATGTTTTAATATGCCATGATTACCAGTTGGGGTGTAGCCAAGGCGAATTTAAAAAAGTAAACTCAACTCGTCAGCCTGTCATCACCTGTCTCCACGGCGAAATAAAAAAAAATAGGAAAACGTAAAAATATAATTTTGTTTATGTTTTGCGCCAAAATAACCGAAAAAATTCCTTAGAAAAACTGCGAATAATTAAAGTGAATTTAAAAATTTTTTTATAACCCAAACAAAATTTTTATTTTGTTTTTCAATCAATTTTTGCCTTAAATTCGCCTTGGGTGCAGCATATATTTGTGTTTGTAAAATATAACTTTAACTTCAAGTATTACAGACCTTATGCAAACAATTTATTTTTGGCTTAAAACACAAACATGTGCCCATGTTCCATAACTCTCGCGTCGAGAAAGTTTTCGATTGAAATGTGTGAAATGAAACAAAAATGCCATAAATTGAAACAAACAGCTGTTTTTCTCACTTAACTGGGTCTGTAACTTTTTTGGCGAGTACAAGCTGTCACGTAAGGAAATTACTCGCCAATTTACAGAAAAAGTGTGTCTGTATCATTTTGGTGAGAAAAGTTCCCGCTTTGAACTGTCAAATAAACTCACGAATAAAAATGGGGCGAGAAAAAATTGTATCACTAAAAAACAAATAAAAATGCAAAATGCAAAGAATAATAATAATAATATTTTATTCTTGGCACATTTTTCATTGTTTTATTATTTTGCTTTTTAAATTTTAATAAAATATACGAATGTCTTCAAAGCTCGTTTGCAAACAACAAACATTAAAGTCGCTCTTTACACAATTTGGTATAGCCGACGGTTGTATTTTCGCCGCCGTCGTTGAAAAATGTTAAATTTTGGTCGCCGTCAACGATTTGTTTTACTGTCGTTCTGAACGTCTGCCATATCACATCGGCTTCGAATGCAATATTTTGACATTTATAACGTAACGACGTAATCTCTTTTGATAGTTTTCGACATGAGTTACAGACACACATTTTTCTCACTTTTCGAGAAACGATGGAATATTTTGTTTCACATCTTTTCGATGCAAAAAGTTCTTACTAAAGTTACCCCAATAAAAAATGGAGCTACCAACGAAGCAGGTTTGTAAGGGAGAAACATAAGCGTTTCGCTTACCATTGCGCTTACGGAAGACATGAATTTTATATGGCGAGTTCCCACTTTGAAGCAATACATTTTTGACACATAAAGCGCATTATTCAGCGCATATAAAAATTGTTATATGTAACGATCAGCCTTTCACACTGAATGTTTTGATACAGTTATTTTTTAGTTTTCTCCCTTACAAATCTGCTTCGTAGTAAGGGAATGCCGTAGCACTTGAAATGTTATTTTTTTTATAGGAGTTGTTGAGAGTTCTTTCACTTACTTTACTGCATTTCTGTATGTCTTATTGCGTAGCGCATGATTGTGCGCTTATTTTTTTAAATGTACCTCTAGTGTTTCGCAAAATGATAAAATTTTTTATTGGGAAGAACATGGGTAATGGAAACGTATTTCTATGGCAATTTATTCTATAAAAACTTTGTAAGAACGTAACTTTTCAAGTGTGATTATTAGCATATGAAGAATGAAATATGGACTGATTTTCAAACATTAGCGCAAAACTAAAACAAAATTTAATATCAAAAGATTTTGTTATTCGTGCTTAATTCCCAGTTTTTATTATTGATAAAAACACTTGAAATTTATTGTTGATGGGATAAGCTATTCCTATGCATTTCACTGGTTGCTTAGGCCAGATCATCAGGAAACTTCATCCATAAAGGTTTTAGACAAACTAAAGATATTAAACCAAATAAAACTGTTAAACGTATAAGAATTATAGCAACAGTTCTACTTGTAACAATATCAAAGTTTAAACAAAACACATCAACAATAAACAACAGTGGGTTCATCTCATCTTACATTTCCCCACTACAATTAGTTGAAATTCTCTCAACATTAATTGTAGTTGTAAGTAGGTTAAGAAAAACAAAATGAAAAAAAACAACAACTTACAAAAGATGTTGTCAATTAAGTGTTTTTTAGGCCGTGCACTGCCTGTTTATTATCAAAAAGTAATTTGAAAAAAAAAAAAAAAAAAAAAAAAAAAAAAAAACACTTAATTGACAACATCTTTTGTAAGTTGTTGTTTTTTTTCATTTTGTTTTTCTTAACCTACTTACAACTACAATTAATTATTTTTATTATATAAAATTTTATTAGTTTGTCTTAAACCTTTATGGATGAAGTTTCCTGATGATCTGGCCTAAGCAACCAGTGAAATGCATAGGAATAGCTTATCCCATCAACAATAAATTTCAAGTGTTTTTATCAATAATAAAAACTGGGAATTAAGCACGAATAACAAAATCTTTTGAAATTAAAATTTTGTATTTCCAAAAATTGAAATTACTTTTTGATAATAAACAGGCAGTGCACGGCCTAAAAAACACTTAATTGACAACATCTTTTGTAAGTTGTTGTTTTTTTCATTTTGTTTTTCTTAACCTACTTACAACTACAATTAATGTTGAGAGAATTTCAACTAATTGTAGTAGGGAAATGTAAGATGAGATGAACCCACTGTTGTTTATTGTTGATGTGTTTTGTTTAAACTTTGATATTGTTACAAGTAGAACTGTTGCTATAATTCTTATACGTTTAACAGTTTTATTTGGTTTAATATCTTTAGTTTGTCTAAAACCTTTATGGATGAAGTTTCCTGATGATCTGGCCTAAGCAACCAGTGAAATGCATAGGAATAGCTTATCCCATCAACAATAAATTTCAAGTGTTTTTATCAATAATAAAAACTGGGAATTAAGCACGAATAACAAAATCTTTTGAAATTAAAATTTTGTATTCCCAAAAATTGAAATTACTTTTTGATAACAAAATTTAATATTTAAAGAAAATATGAAAAAAGTAACGATACTATCCCTATAATTATTTGGCTAGAGATCAGTTCAATAAATTAACAGTAAGTAGAAAACATACTAAATCATTGATTTTCTGAAATCCAAATCAAATAATCTTTTATTTATAAGGCAATAAAACCCGTTTATTATAAAACGACAATCCGGTAAAAATATTTGATAAAATGCAACCAAACTCCAACTGTGTTGAAGGCAGAAATCCCCGGATGTACTGCGAAACCAAAACGCAGTTTTAAAAATAAAACGGTACAGATATACTTCCACATATCAGAGTAGCATACCAACTTTATTTCTAGTTTGTCAATAAGTCAAATTTCTTAAATTACTATTTATTTAAAAAAACCTCTCTTAAGGCTTCTATAAAAGAATGAAAACGGAAATTATTGCAACCCACGCTGAATACAAGGCAGGTGGATTTATAGGTTACATGCAGATCATTAAAATGATCCGCCTATTGTGCTTGATTATCATATGCTGCCTAGTCTGGCATTGAATAGGAATTTTAGGGTCCTTATACCTGATAGGGACCAATAGGTGAACAAATCCTAGTTGCCCGGTTGCACGGACCAGATCTGAGGAATGGTGACACTGGGGCGGGCATCATGAGTCTGCTTGCCAAGGGGGCTTGCCAATGGGCAAACAGCCTCCGATCTTTCAGGCGGAGATCTACGTCATCCTCATATGCGCTAGGAAATGTCTGTAGAGAACGGAAAAGGGCTCGAGATTATTTTTAATGACAGATACTCAAGCCGCTCTTAGAGCACTATCTGTTTCTCCGAACGATAATTTTTCACACATGGACGTCCACTTCTGGACTCATGCAGTCCAAAAGATTGTGAGATTTGTGCTTTGCTTGAAAAAGCGGAACTTAGACTTCTTGTTGGCCTATTTACGGTGCACTTAGACACCATCAGTTTATATTATGGGTAACGCATCTACCAAGATATGAAGATTTTGTGAGGTGGATGATGAAACGCCTGAACAACTGCTCTGCTGCTGTCCTGCTTTAGGGACTTCCAGGCGGAAATTTTTGAGGGGGCAAATGATTAACTCAATTGATATTTATGATCTTTCATCAAGCAGGATAATGAGCTGTATACGAAGCCTGAACCTGACATGGAGAGATACATGGGCTGCACAAAAGATCCTCTGGATCGTGGTGACTATGGCCTTCAAGACACATACACACATATCGTGACCAAAATAATACAATTTAGCGTAACAACACTTTTTATAAGTTTACAGGAGAAGCAAAAAACTTTACAAAATCAAAATCTTTAATAAAGCCGCCTTTTTGATGATACATTGTTTTGTATTTTAGGTGACGATATATATTGCAACTCACACAATTATAAATTCATTTTTCTTATTGTCACCTTGGATTTCCTACAGTTCGAATAAAAGCTTTAGCAATTCCATATTTATTGCAATGTTTTAAGCGCTTACTCCACTGCTGGCAATAGTTTAATAACATGTAGCGGTGTTTTTTTTACAGTGTCGCTACTTTAAGTTGTCATCACTGCTTTCTTTGAGCACACATTAACAGCAGATAGTTGCTTTTTGCTTAGTTTGCTTTAAAATTTCCTTATGAATCGGCTTACACCAGAGCAACGCGGGCAAATTGTTGAAATTTTTAATCAAAATGATTTCAATTCAAAATTCTATTTTCCGATGAAGAACACTTCTGGTTGAATGGGTACGTAAATAAGCAGAATTGTCGCATGTGGACTGAGCAGAATCCACAAGCTTTTGTCGATACACCATTACATCCACAGAAAATTACTGTTTGGTGCGCTTAATGGGCTGGCGCAGTCATTGGAACGTATGTTTTTAAAAACGATGATGTTCTGAATGCGGAAAGTTGTTGAAAATTGATGTTCCAGCCGTGGCGGCCACATGGCAGAAATCATATTTAAACATTAATTTCATAAAATTTTCTTTCCAAAAAATATATTTATATTTTTGTTTTATTATGATTTTAGCTTGTGTCACTCTATAAAATACACCCTTTATAATAAAAAAGGGACATCACAATTTTGGAAAATATTTTTTAGTCTATCCGTCCATATTTAAGCTTTAAGCGAATGAGCGAATACATGTAAGTTATATGAGGCAAACCATATTGAATGGGGGAGGGGAGGGGGGGGGGGGGTTCTTTTTATCCATGGGCGGTAAGGCCATTATGGATTTGTTGCTCAATTGAATGGTCTTATTGCCCAATCATTGAGAGGTAAGGTCATATGTAAAATTTTGCGAAGTGAGAGATATAGCCATATTTTTTTCCCCCATATGAGAGGCAAAGCCATATTTTTCCAGAATATTGTTACGCATGGTGTAAACATTCTGTAAAAGGGAAAATCATAAGTTATCATTGAAAAACATTTTTTTATTCTTGTGACGCACGCAGGAAAACTTTATTCACCGAAGCCACCTGCCGCGTACTACTGTAGGAAAAACCCCCTAAGCGCGGCCGCAGGCCACCAAGCAGAAAAACTTTAGTATGCGAAGCCAGATTTTAATACTTAACTTAAGTAAAAGGGAAAATCATTTATACCATGGAAGCTAAGACCATGATGGCTTTGCCTCCCATGCGAATGAAAAACAAAATTAAAGGCTTTATCTCTCTTTTGAATGGGAGATAAAGCCATCATGGTCTTAGCTTCCATGGTATAAAAGCACACCCCTCCCCCTATTGAATTTAAGTAAACTTTTTGCTAAGTTTAATGAAACTGTCATTTGCTTAAGCAAGGTGCGAATCTATTCGCACATTCCGTACAGAATCAAATGTTTTTTTATTTTGTTTTTGTTTTCCTAAGTACATTTGAGAGACTTTTTCTTTATTTTTGACAGTAGGTTAAGCAAAGCTAAGCATATTATGGTTGAGCCTTTAGATTTTATGAAACAAGTATTGCACTCTACTTGCTGATAGTTCTACCTAAATTGGGTTTTAAACCAATTAATTTTCAAAAACTCGAATACAAACATTGATATAGTCCTTTGTTCAACCACTTTTAATCCGACCTCTTGGCTTTATTCTAATATTTCCTAACTAACATTCATATTTAAATAAAAAAAAGTGAAATTAAATCGATGTTATTAGCAAATAAATTAACAAGCATTTATAACTTTAAACTATTATTTATATTTTGCAGTTTAAACAAAAGCAGATTAAGAAAATCACGAATTTTTGTTTGCCAAAAATTTTTCATTTCTGTTTCATTTGTTAGTTTATAAAAAAAAAGGTTGCGTGGGAAACAATTTTGCGTGCCAATCGAGAGTTTTTGACTTTTGAAATTTTATGGCTACCAAAAGTCCAAAAAAAAAAAAAGAAAAAAAATCTTAAATTAAGATTGTAAAATATTATTCAACCTTGTTTATGAAGACCTAATTTACAGGTAGAGATAAACAGAAACTAAAGCATTAAAAAATGACAAACAATACAAAAACCACAAAACTTCATAAACCATTAACTCTAAAAGAAACCAACATTTTAGCTCTATTTTCTAATAGCGACACAACTATAATAAATTGACAAAAAACACGATTTAGTATGAAATATCATGATCATCTTTTGTTTAACCCTCAACAAGCACAAGTGGTGAATATGGATATAATTAGTTTGTCCATTTGTGTGTAACATCGAAAAATAATGTGATGAAAGCATTTTAACTTTCAAAGTCTTAACAAAAAAGTGATATATTCGGCCGTGCCGCCGAATCTTACGACCCCTTAACAATAGTACTCCATTTGCTCTTTTGCCCACAGGTATGGGCGCTGTCTCACCAAAATTCCTATTTAAGTAGCATATTTCTTAGAAATGGATCGGTTATAATGATTTTTAAAACCAAACAAACCTCATAATGGGTGATTTTTTAAGAGCTATAGGAAAGTTTAAAAAAAAAGTACGGTCCATATAGTTTAATGTTTGAAAATTTTTTCATGCAAATGTTGACCGTGACTGCACCTCAAATAGTCCATCCGCTTACACCAATTTTGGCATTCTTTTTCCACATTTCGGCCGGTATCTCAAGAATAAATGCTTCAATATTGTCTTCCACGCGTAAATTGAAGCGGTAATTTGTGTATAGACATGAGCTTGAACATAGCCCCACAAAAAATAGTCTAACGGCGTTAAATCGCACGATATAGGCGGCTAATTGACCGGTCCCGAACGTGAAATAAAATGTTCACCGAACTCGCCTCTCAATAAGTCCATTGTTAAGCGGTTTGTGTGGCATGTGGCACCGTCTTGTTAAAACCACATGTCATGCAAGTCAAGCTCTTGCATTTTGAGCAAAAAAAAGTTGGATATCATCTCACGTTGTTGAGTAACAGAGGCCCAATTGCTGATAACGGCTACGAATCGATAATTGATGGTCATCATTAACACTGGCCGATACAGCTGCGATATTTTCTTCACTTCGCACTCTACGTAAGCGTGTTGGTGGTTTAATGTCCAGCAATGTAAATTTGGTGCGAATATTAGTCACAAAAGCCCAAATAGCCGCTTCAGTGGGTCGATTAAACTGACCATAAAATGGAAGAAGCGTGCGATGAACTTTCTTAACAGAGAACGCATTTTGATAATAAAATTCAATAATTTGCAAGCGTTATTCGTTTGTAAGACGGTTCATGGTTAAATTATAGACCAAACTGAAGATGTTTGACAGTGAAACAAAACACGAAACGTGCGTCAGCTGTTTAAGCCATGTTATGAGCTCAATTTTATCAACTTTTATCATAATAAAATACTTTTATGGAACGGAACAGACTTAATATGTCTACTCCTTATTTTCTAGGTTATTCAGTAATCTTAAAAAAAGTCGCAAATCAGGGATAAATTTTCTCTTTTTGTATTTTTTTTTTCTTGATTGGTGTTCTGTGTTGCGAACAGTGTTTGAATATAAACACTAAATATCGCTCCTTAGTGTTCGGTTCGGTAGACTTGTGGAAAATACAAACGCGAATAGTGTTTGTGTAGAAAATCATTAAAAAATAACGTTTCCCTGTTAGTCATCTTTCGAACCCAAAAATAATACTATTTTTTATCAAACTCAACAAAAGATGAGAACATTTAATTCCGTTCGGTTTTTTTAAATCCACAAACTTCATTGCAGTGTTCTAAAATAAACACTAAATATCGTTACTTAATGTTCGGTTTGGTAGATTTGTGGAAAACACAAACGCTAATAGTGTTTGTGTAGAAAATCATTAAAAAAATAACGTTTCTCTGTTAGTCATCTTTCGAACACAAAAATATTACTGTTTTTATCAAACTCAACAAAAGATGTGAACATTTAATTCCGTTGGGGTTTTTTTTTTTTTGAAAATCCACAAACTTCAATGTGTTCGGTTCTACTCATTTCTGTTCGTCTCTTTTGGCTGGTAAAAAAAACCAAATATTTTTTACAAATACCAAATACACACACGAAAAAAACATTATAGAACCTTAAAATATAATGTTAGTCTACAGTATCACTACAATTGTTCTGTTTTTTAACGAAGAAGCGAACATTATATAATGTTCGGCTCTTTCTTGAAAATAGTTACGAACGGTATTAAGTGTTGTGTGTGTCTACACAATCACTAAAAAATAGACATCGTTCCAGGGTGTGTGAGCAGAACGTTAAATAATGTACTGTTTATTTTCGAACACTGCTTCATTCTGTTCAGTTCGGCTTATTAATCTTCGTCCCTTTTTCGGTAAAAAAAAAACACACATCTTTTACAAAAACAAAATACACAGACGAAAAAAAAACAAAAAGCCAGCAAAATAATTTTACACAAACATAACATATACACACACAAGCTGTTCGTGCTGCGGTCGTTGCTTAAATTTTTGGTTTGTTCATTTCTTTATCAATTTAAAAAAAGAGACATTATAGAACATGAAAATATAATGTTTGTCT
Organism: Pollenia angustigena; assembly: GCA_930367215.1. Taxonomy (NCBI): domain Eukaryota; kingdom Metazoa; phylum Arthropoda; class Insecta; order Diptera; family Polleniidae; genus Pollenia; species Pollenia angustigena. The sequence goes on along the minus strand of OV884057.1, from coordinate 175,562,132 downwards.
GCAGTTTCACTCCAATTGTTCTGTTTTCGAATGAAGAACAGAACAATATATAATGTTCGGCTCTTTCCTGAAAATAGTTATGAACGGTATTAAGGGTTGTTTGTGTTCGTCTACGCAATTACATAAAAATAAATATCGCTCTTGGGTGTGTGAGCCGAACGCAAAATAATGTACTGTTTATTTTCGAACACTGGTTGCGAAATTAAATTAAAGCAAGTGCCACTGAATTCCAAAGACAAGTAAAAGGACATTCTTCAATGACTTGTCCAAACCATCTTGAAACTGAAAATGGGTTCCCCTTATTTTTCTAAGGTGACTGTATCTCAAGACAGTTAAAAAAAGAAACCTTCTTCAGTTATCTTTACAACCAAAACTAATATTTATTTGGGTCTTTTTGTCTTGTACCAATCCAGTTAAGTACACTTTTACGATTTACTTTCATATTCAAGCCTCAGAAAATTTAAAATTTGCCAAATATGATTTTCTCTGATCCTTGACTTTAAGAATAAATTGGTCAAACAAACATGAACAGTTTTGAAAATCCAATATATTTTGGCCGACAGCTGAATGACTTTATGTAGAGTATCTAAGATTCGTGAAAGTTAAATATACCATTTTAATTTGTTAATATAAAGATATACAAATAGTTTTTTTTGTTGTTACTGAATACAATAAAAATAGTAAAATAATGTTATAATTTCTAAGAATTATAAACAAGATTGCAAAAATATTAGGAAATCTTTTCATTTCAGTTTTTATTTTTTTGGCAATTGTGTTTTGTTTAGTCACAAGCAAATTTGCTAAGAATATTTCACAGTAACAACAGGTTCACACGATTGAATATGGAATTTTGTTGTTTTTAAGAATTGTTCAATTATTCAATTTTTTTTAAGATTTGAGAGTTTTGGGATTTCACGGTTAACAACAGCAAAACGAGGACTAAAACAAAAGTTAAATATAACAGGAGTGACCAGAAGCGTAATTTGAATAAATTTGGAAAATGGAAGGTGTTTTAAACAAAACCAAACTTCATTAAGAGTTTGTAAATGCATAATTGAGATTTTTGGATAAAAGCAAAAATTTCAGTAAAATTCGAATAGTTCCAGCAAATATTCATGTAGCTGTCTTAAGTCTTTTGTTTGCCCGCCTCTGCTTTCGTACCATAAACCTGTTTCAGATTCATGATTTTTCTCATTGTCATGTACATGAAAAAAGAAAACAAACTACCTGTCCGATAGAAATATTTGAGTCGTCTTACATTTTATTTTTATATACCGTGTCAAATTGTATTCACAATCAAAGCCAGTTCCAAAAAAAAAAAAACAACCTATACACACATTTATATTGAAGCAACAAGTGAATGATAGGATAATCGTCCTTTTTGCCAAACCTCACTTCTTTTTCTGGCTTTTTGTTGCTGGTTTTTGTTTTCTTGCATACAATTTTATTCACTGCACGTTTGTTTCATTTATTTTTTTCTGTGTGTATGTGTTTTTTTTTTTTTTTTTTTTGTTTATTTTATTTAACAAACTAAATTGTTTTTAAAGACCTCCTTTTGTTTATTGCCGAGTTTTTTTCAGTACAACATCCTCAATGAGCCAAATGTGAGAGTACTGTAAATAACTAAACGCTCTAAACAGACAGAAGAACGGATGGATGGATGGATGGACGGACAGACAGAGAAAACCCGCATTTCATTTCAATAAATTCACATGATCTGCGTCCACATTGCAGCAGGTTCAATCTTCAGTAACAGGTCGTTTTTTAAAATGTTGTTAAATGTTTTCGAACAACAATTTACGTTTGAATTTCATTATGGAGAATTTATGAATTGTCTGTTCATTATGGTGCGTGCATCCGTTTGAGTTGTATGATTTTTGTGAGAACAAGTGCACAGTTTGAGGTAAGTATTAAAAGATTATAACAAAAACTGTATGTTTTGTTTAGTTTTGAATAAATTTTCGTGTGAATATTTTATTACAAAGAAAAAAGGATGCAAAAAAGTTTTACTGTTATAAAATCTGGGAATAAACTGGACTATTTCAAAGGGTAGGCAAATATTTTTGTACACTTTTTATCGTATTACACAATGCAACACGAAAAAAACAACCATATACGTATCACTCTACGTGATAAAAGACCCGTCTCTCCCAGTTTTGCCCAAAGTCAGGCCCTTTTTTATGGGCCCCCAAAGATTTGGGGCCTCTGTGCCATTTTTGCAAAAAACTGATCATTTTCTCAGGCTCATATCTTGCAAACCGTTCGGAATTTGGATCTACGCTTTTAGACAAAATTATAGATCTTGCCATAAAGAACAAAAAATTGTGAACATATAAAATCAAAAAACTTCATCTTCGCGATCAAAATCGCAAAAAATGTTTAAAAAATTAGATTTTTTCACCTTTTTCCTCTGTTCAGGTTCATAGGTAGCAAACCGTTCAAAATTCAAGGAAACAATCATCGACAAAAATGTACCTAAGATCTCAATAAATAAGTTTCTAGAGCATATGAACTTTCTAGGAATTATTCTTAACACAGTTTAGGTAGAAGCTAAAGTGAAAAATTTTTGAAAATCAATTAAACTTTTACCGCCTTCACATTAGTTAACGAAACATTAAGTCTAGCAAAAGTGTATGGGATTAATGTATTTGTTAACTAATGTGAAATTTAACTTTTTTTTGCATAACACGGTAAAAGTTTAATTTATGTTTAGCTAATAAATAATAAAAAAAATAATTTCTGACGCGCCTAATTATTAAAAGCTTTATCCTTCCGGGTAGAGTTTGGAAGGAAACAAGACTTTCAAGGGGTATAGCAAAATTGTTAAGATTGGCTGGTGCATAAAACTGGCAGATGGCTAAGATATCACAATCAACTAGAGATCAATCTAGTACAACGAAGGTCTTCAGCACATGTCACTAATGGTGCCTTGTTTTCCTTCGGTGTTAATAGCCATCAATGATATTCCACTTAATAGCCTGTTCAAGGTAACATGATGCAGGAATTACAATTTATTACAAGCTGTACTTAAAACGCCTACAACTGTCTGAAAATTTTTTTTGGAACGCTAACGGCATCCGCCAACATAAAAATGAACTCAAATACTTCTCAATAAATAACAAAATGACATTTGATTGTGAAGATAGTTCCTTAAACTCATTTTACTTCAAGAAATACGTTTAAAATCAATGGTTATATATTTTATGATACCAAGGACCCTCGAGATGGAGCTACCTAATGTTTGAGCATTGTGAAGATTATCTGCAAGCAACGAAGATTTGTGTTGAAGAGCTAAATCGAAACATAGTAATTTAATCTTTATACACTCCACTTAGACTTTCTATATAAGAAAGCCAATTTTATAAATATTACTAATCATTAGGACCCTGTTTCCAGGCTGCCGGTTATTAGAACGCTAAACAGACTTTCTGTGAGTCACGAATTATACTACTAAAGTGTCGTGTTTTGTTTAATAATATTTAAAAATGGACTTAAATGTGTTCGCGAGTGGACAACCAACATATTGGCCTACTGAACAGCAAAAAATTCCAGATGTCATCGATTTCGGCGTGGTTAAAAACATCCCCACAGAAACGATTAAAGTTGAAGCTTCCTTTAAATTATCTTCCGACCACACACCTAAATTGTTACTATAATGAACCCAAATAGAATTGTACCTCCGACTAGTTACTAAGTGACGCACAGACAGCTATTTGGCCCTTAAAGTCGCACAAAATTCATTTTTTTTTTATTAGCACTACACCCTTTTTACTGTTATTTTTTAAAAGTCAGGTAACCCCTCGAAACAATAGAACCAACATGGCGCGCTTCAACCTTTCACCAGCTACAGAAAGTCAGTCGGAAGTTACCATTCGAAAAACGTGTTCGTATGAATTTTTCGATACGCTCAAAACTTAAGTGTCTTCAATTATTCATTTTATGGTGATAAAGTAGATTTTGTATTAGTTTCTATTATGGATTGTGTTCAATCAGGTATGTGCTTTATCTAAAACTTAAGATTTACGTTGATTCTAATTACTAACTAGGTTTTTTTGCCCTTAATGGTTAAGCTCTACAAATGCAAAAAAAAAGAACACACACATCTTCTCATGTCACAGAGGTTTCAAACTATTTCTGTTCATTAATGTTTTTTGGGATTTTTCAAACAGGCTTTCAAGGTCTAATTATTTCCTATATGTAAATAAAAGATTTATTTCATATTTTCCTCCGACGTTTCGCAGGCTGTTTTCTGTTTCTGAGCTTTAAGTTTGGTAGTATTTTGTAGAATAGATCCTCCAGAAATTTAAAACGCAAAAAACAGCCACCCCCAATCCACCCCTAAATTTTTAGCGATTTTTTTAGTACATGGGCTTTGAATTCAATAAGAGGAATTTTAATAAAATTTCATTTTTTGCGGGACCAACTGGGCTTATTGTTGGACATACCTGAGGCAACACTAATGATGGGAATACCGGTAGCCGCTATTTTGAAGAACACGAAAGATCAGCAGAGATATGTATCTGGGATTGACAAAAATTTAATATACCGGTTAAAAATAATACTTGATGCCATGTGCTTTGGTATTGAAATTAAGGATACTGCTGAATTGTATGGTTCCCTTTATCAATTTCAGCTTGTGTCACCGGCATTTCACTAGGTGTTGCGCCATGGAGCAGCCGTAAAAAGTGAGGCGATTCTGACAATCGGTCAACTCTCTGAAGAAGCGGCAGAAGCCCGTAATAAACATGTACACACATACAGGCTGGATTATTCTAGAAAATTTTCAAGAATTGAATGCAAGCAATATGTGCTAAACAGGTTGCTTTTGACGTCAGTCCCTCTTCTGACAGGAATGAGGAAAACCAAATCGAAAAAGAAGAAACCGTTTTTGATTAAAGTCTTAAATTTACTTGAAGAAAACGGCATTTGCAAAGTAAATATTGAAAATGAATACGATACTGTAAAAAATTACGAATAAATAAGATTTATAATAATGTTTTTTGCCTTTTTCTACACTGAAATACCCTAACCTACCTTTAAATCCAATAAAATACTAATATAAAATTTTAAATGAAAGAAAAAATATTTTTGAGCGACTTTTAGGGCCAAATACCTGTCTGTGCGACGTCAGCCACACAAATTAATTGGTTAAAATATAGAAAATATCTCAGGTCCCATTGCACAGAAAATATTCCGCTTAGTACACCGGAGAATAATTAATTTTGACAGTTACCTTTAAACAGCTGTTCAAAATTTCAGCATACCCCCAAAAAAAATCAAAAATAATAAAATATATTCTACAAATGTCGAGCGGCTTTTGACTGAAAGAGGGAGAGTTCGATGAGAGTGGCAATTGCAAAGATCTCCACAACTAAAGAATTTATAAAAACAAAAAGGCTAAGAAATTTAATGCAGTCTCAGAAAAAGGCTTCAATAGAATAATATATCTCAAGGAATTTAATCCACAGTCAGACTACTCATTATGAAGTGCAGCTAGAAATCTCAAAAGGCCAGTTATCATTTGAAATCTTCCTTAAACTCTAGTGCGTTTACATTGACTTTTTTTGAAATTATAAAGATTTTGTTTTCATAACAAAAACATTTGACTGAAAGTTGTTTGTGTAAAATATGCATACATAAAAAGAAATAGGCATTTGAAAATTGGCATAAGCTTTTATTTATACTAGTGTTCGCCTAATGGTCAAAACTCGACCATAAATATTTATTTTTTCCGTCTTAGTGGATCAATTTCGCGAGGGACCAACCTCCGGTTCATATTTTATCCTCTACGTGATTTTATTTAATTTTGTAAGTTCAATATAAAAAATATAAGAAAATATCAATTAAAAAACAAAAAAGTATCAAAAAGTCATGTTTAATTCTATGTTTCTATGTCCAATATTAATCAAAGAACTAGCTGTAGCATGATAAAAAACCAAGAATCGACCTCTAATGCATTCTTATTCACTCAGGTCCATGCATGTTTAATTTTAGCTTTGTACGTCGAATATTAACAAAAATTCTAAAAGTACCAGATGAAAAACAGGAAGTACCAATATTTTTCATCTTATAGATTCTCATTCACTCAGTAACCTGCACCCATAATATTATGTCTCTAATTTCAATATTATAGATGCACGGAAAAGTAAAAGAAAGATATTTAATTTTCCTTTTTTTTCTTGATACTTTTTTCTCCCCATAGGGGTTCGTTTAACAAACTAAGGAAGAAAGCGTTCTTAACCCATTAAGGACGAATGGGTATTTAACTACCCAAAAACCGAGCCATCGTAAAAAAATTCTGGATAAATTCAGGTAATAGGTTTTAGAAATTGATTTTTACAAAAAGATAAAGAAAGGATAGGCACTACTTACAAAAAATTTGGAGTTTAATTAAACCCCCTTCTATTGTGAAAGTTAGCGGCTTAAAAGATAGCAATTTTTTTAAATTTGGAAAAAATGAACCACAACGGCTCTGGAAAAATGGGAGAGTAGAAAATCGGAAAACCCTCTTGGTGACTTATAGCCTTAGGTGTGCTCTGCGTTAGAAAAAAATATTCAGTAAATTGGGCCAATCAGGAAGACTACAGGATTGGTTCAACGACATGGGTATTTAAATACCCACTTCGCTGTTAGATGGCTCCAAACACACATTTTGTTTAAATTTTTTGGAAAGTAAAATAAGTTGTGTTATGTAAAATTAACTATTTATAATTAAAAAAATAAAGAAATAAATATAAAAACTGTGGTTGATTATTGAGATAATTTTATTTTTTAATGTTTTTTGGGACACCAGCACAAAACTATGCAAAACAAGCCTTTGGGTGTATGCTAAATTTGCATTGTGTACAACCAATTTCAGTTCTACCTCCACATTGCCCACAACGGCCGCCCTTATCAATTTTGCTTGTCATATCCATGCTCTTTGCCATTTCTTGTGCATTTGTGACACTAAATTGTTTTTAAAAAACAAAAATCACCGTATAAAGTAAAACAGAGCAGTAAATAAACAATCACACAGCTACTCAAAGACGGGAAAGTCCCAACTTATTTTAAATAATACCCCTGCGAGAAAGCTCAGCAGACCTTCTTACTTTAGGCCTTATTAAAGTTCTGTTTAAACATTTTTTGATTCAATTTCCATTATCTAACTACTAAAGAGATCCCATAGAAGGCCTCGGCTCTTTCTGATAAAAGATAAGCTACACATTCCACATTATCTTCATTTGTCGTTTTGGTTGTTTTTGCATAAGCTATATAATTGCATACATATTTTTTTTGACCCTGTAACCATTCTTATGTAACTATGAAAGAAGCGAGAGAAGGGTGCCTACCCCGCAATGACAACGTGTGCAAAAATACTTGAGTGTAGAATGAAGCAAGCAGGCCTTGTACATCCAAAAGGAGGAGTACAGAGGCCTCCTAGAAGGAATCCGAACCCCTTATTTTTCCTTCTGGGACCGTTTCTACGTACAAAGTGAAATAGGCACACAACACTCACATCCATACATCTTATAAATGCGTTTTCTAATTTTTTTGTTTTTTAGAACTATTTAATAGCGAAGTGGGTAGAAAAATACCCATAGTCTAGAGGCCAAGGTTTGACAGTTAAAAATAAAAAAAAACAAGTAAAAATGCTATATTCGGCTGTGACGAATCTTATATACCCTTCACCATGGTGCGAGCAGAATACAGAGCAACTAGACAAAAACTAAATAATTTTTACATACCTATACATACATATCTACAATACTTAAAACTTCATTATAAATAAAATTTAAAAAGCGAAAACTAGTAAATATTTGTTTTAAATCGTTTTTAGAACATAAAAAAAATAAAAATATTACAAAAAATTTTTCTTTTTAAAAAACCAAGATTCGAACCAGGAAACTCTCAGTTTCTAACTTAACACACCTCCTAGACAACTGAATCATGAAGGAACGTTAATTGAATATCATTAAAATGAAATATGGCACGTTTACTGTTCACAAAATTCAACACAGTTGAGTTGTAATTACTTTTGATGTTTGTATGTATGTATGTATGTATGTGTGTTTGTTTGTTTTCTTTTATCTTTTTTGGCGAGTTTTTAAGTATCAAAAAACACAAAAATTCCTAGTTTCTATTTGTTAAAATTATTTCGTTAAATAGATGAAATAATAAAGAAGGGTGAAAACGAAAATCATATTGGGCATTATGCTAGTATATGTAAACAATTGAAAGGGTGGGGGGGGGGGGGGGGGGGGGTTGAGGGACATCACTTGGTTAAATCAAGTTCTCTCCTCATAAGGACCCAGAATATATGTACTTTATAGGGTCTTAGATCAATATTGTAGAAATTACGAATGAAACCCTTTTCCACCTGAGGTGAAGGGTATAAAAAGAGTAATTTTTGGGATTTCAGTATTTTGCTTATAACTCAGCGATTTTTTAACGATTTGACAGATTTATATACCGACGTGTTTAAGAAGAAATTTGCCAGTTAGTTGGGTTATAAATCTTGGACTGGGGAAGATCTATGGTTCCCGAAAAAAAAATTATTATTTTGGCCATAACTTTTTCGTATCTGAACCGAGTTTTTCAGAAAATATTTTATACCAAAGATTCCCGATCTTTCGATATGCCAGGGATATCCATAGATCGTATAACAGTCCAAAAAATCAGGTTTTTATACAATTTTTGATATTTTTTGTACGGGAGTTACCACGCCCCACTTTTCCGATCCCGCCCACATTTTGTGGGATGCTGTGTATTGATAAACTTAATGTGTGTACCTAATTTGAAAGTTTTGGTTCTAGCCGTTCTCAAGATACACAGAAAAAAGTAATAAAAATACCCCAACAACAAGGGATTTTTGGGAAAAATTAGAGGTAGTCGTAGTTTTTTGGTCATATCTCAGCCATTTGTAGACCGATCTTTCTGAATTTCAATAGCAAAAAATTCCGGACCATATGTGACATTAATGTATAATAACCTGGCCCCCATCATATATGGGGTCTTCGGAAAATTCATTTAAACGGACAGATGGACATGGTTAAATTAAGTTCTCTTCTCATAAGGACCCAGAATATATATACTTTATAGGGTCTTAGATCAATATTGTTGAAATTACAAACGGAATGACAATCTTACATATACCCTATGTCAATGTAAATACTCATAATATTAAATATCTGAAATTTCATCCAAATCGGATCACGAAATCGGTGCTCAGTCTTTAATGGGTTAAATAAATATAGTCAAAATATTCGTGAACCGGTTTCTGAAAAATGTGGATTTATCGACCACCCTATTTTTTTATTATTTGATAATTGAAAAAACATATTTTTTTGTTCTAGATATTCTTAGTAGCAAATTTAAACGCTTATAACTCCGAAAATATTGAACAGATTTTAATATATATTGTGCACTTCTGTAAGTAAATATCTTTCAAATGGTGTATAAATGGTTCGAATTGGTTGACATACAGAGGAGAAAAGTGTTCTTAACTATTTTTCCTTAGCCGATTTATATATAGATTATTTGTCATTTTAATTTTTTTTAATTTTTTGATTTTTTTAAGAGATTTTATTTAGCTTTTTATTAAATTGTCATTGTTTTTATGTAGGGAAGTATTTTTTAGTGCTTTATGGAAAAAACCATAGTTGCATCACTGCTATTAGATTTTGAGCAGATTTCATTAAAATCTAGTCAAGGAGTAGACTTTGATTTGTATGGGAAATCTCGTCAAAAACTACTACATTGATTGTACTTACTAGATTTCGTTGTGCCGTAAATGGGCTATAATCCACCATTTAGAAACGTGATTGGAAGTTGGGGAAGAAATGGTATTGAAAAAGAAAATCTATTTGTTAATCATTTGAAAAATGTATTTATCCCAAATAAACCTCAAGATATAGCAGTCGGGTTACCGCATGTTCATGTTAAAGCAGCTATTCCTACTTGTAATTAAAATACCAAGAAGGCATCCGGTATTAATAAGATCGGTAAAAAAATGCTTTAAGAGCTACCTCGCATTGCAAAGAATGGAAAGTTTCCTTAATAACCATCATACAAAAGCGAGGAGAACATCATAACTTCTAGTCATACATGCGTATTAGCTCATTAACTAATATTTCAATGCTATTTGAGAAACTACTAGTGTCAAAATTAACACCGATTTTAAATGGAAATAGATGTATTCCAAACCATCAAATTGGATTTAGAAGAAAGCACGGCACAATTGAACAAACTCATAGAATAGTAAATGTCATAATAAAGCCTTTGAAGTAAAAAAAATATTGATAAAACCTGGCATGAATGTAAAAAACTTAAATATTCTCAATGTGCCATTAGTTAAAACTATGATAATATGCAGTAAAATATTTAAAAAGACTCGAATTGCATACGAATCCATTAGCTCAAAATATTTTAAATGATGGTGGCCACACTCGCTAAAGGAAAAAAGATACTGCATGACTCAGCCCTTAACACCTACAAACGTGAACAGAAACCGTGAAAGAGAAACTGGCAGGACATAAAATAACTTTTTAGAAAATGATTTTATTGATTAATGTTAGTTCATACTTAATATGTTTATGAAGATTCAATAAATAAATAATGAAAAAAATATATAAAAAGTCTGTGCCAAATAATTTACGCAGTTTGTAAACATGGATCAAAATTATAGCATTTGTCAACACAAAATATTCAAACAAATGTGCAGCATGTAACAAAGTTATCTAAAAAGTATTCTGAAAATTGCACCAAACGCATTGAATGTGAAAAAAATAAAAGGAAATGAACAACAAATGAAGCATGTAGCACGACTTTTTTATATTGGGCAAAATTGAAGCACAACTACCACATGTGTTTTTTTTTAATACAGGATAAGGGTTAATCAACAATTTAAAACTTTTGTGCTCGTAACATTAAAATATATTTCAAAACTAAAAAAAAAAACTTATTTGACTTGACAAAAGACAATTTTATTCAGTGTCCATGTTCTGTCACTCTCGCGATTTTTCGATTGAAATGTGAGAAATTAAACAAAAATTCCAAAAGTTTAAACAAGTGGTTTTTTCGCAAAACTGCGTCTGTAACATTTTTTGGCGAGTATTAGCTGTCACGTAAGGAAATTGCTCGCCAATTTGCAGAAAAAGTGTGTCTGTAAAATTTCTGTGAGAAAGTTCCCGCTTTAAGCCGTCAAATAAACTCACGAACAAAAATTGGGCGCAATAAAATGTTACCACCGTCAACGATATGTGTGAGTGGCTTTCTCAACGTCTGCAATGTTACATCGACGTAATCTCTTTTGACATGAGTTACAGACACTCTTTTTTCTAACTTTTCGAGAAACCACGGAGTATTTTGTTTCACATCTTTTCGATGCGAGAAGTTCTTACTAAAGTTACAGAACATGGGTACAGGATTTGTTTCTTTAATATTAGCTACGAGATTTTATTCTTTCTTGAAAATAGTTACTAACGGTATTTAGGGTTGTGTTCGACTACACAATCACTAAAAAAATAAATATCGTTCTTGGATGTGTGAGCCGAACGCTAAATAATGTACTGTTTATTTTCGAACTCTGCTTTAAACCAAAGATCTATCAATCAAGTAACTGCTTTGAAATTCCGATTACTTCAATATATCGTTAATATGTCAACTCCAATTTGTAAATGTTACTTTAATAAAGTTCTTTTATTTTTAACTTAATAATTGTATACATTTTCAATGAGTTGGCAAATTTCAGACAACAAAACTAAAAGTGATTGATGGTAATAATTTAGAACAAAATATCCCCACCTGTTGACAACTTGAAAAAGAAATTACAAAAATCGCAAAAAACACTTGTTTCATCACTCATAACCAACCATTATTGAACAACAACACGACCATTAAAATAGATTAATGAAATAAACGAATTTTTAGATGACATAACAAAATGTTTAAAAAAAATTATTACTTTTTGTTAAATTGTAACACTGAGTTTCAAAATCCGTTTTCTGATTCAACAAAAACCAATTCGGTGCTTTTTTGTGGTTCTTTTTCTGTTCTGTTTTGTTTATGACTCAGTTAAAAAGAAAAAGAAAAAAAGAATTGTTGACGTTTTATGTCATTTATGATTTTATTAATATTATGAAAAAGCCGACAACCATTTAAAAACATGACAGAATTCATGACATGCTCTTCAACAAGAGTAAAATTAAAAACAAAATTAACTACATACGTTTTATAATAAACTAAATTTTTTATAAAAAAAAATGAGACAGATCATTCTGTTTTTCTTAAACAAGAACCCAACAATGTAATAAAAATGTTAAATATGAGTCTAAATTGCGGTTTATATCACATTTTTTATATTGTTTGTCTTGTTGATTAAAACGAAATCGTACGTTCACGACTGTCAGTAACTGAATTGTTTTTTTTTTCAACGTTGAAAATCATATCTTGTGAGTTTTTTGGCCTTTTATGAGAGCAGGTTAATTGTTACACATCATTCTTGCTTAAACCGTTTGGCCCGTTTAAACTTGTCAGTTTTTGTTTTGCAATTATTTAAAATTAGCTTGTTTCTGTTTTATCTTTGGATCTGCAATTTTTGCGCCTGAAAAAGTAATTCCTTTGATTTTTTGTTTAAAAATGTAATTAATTCTTTGTTCAAGCTTATTAAATTTCATAATATCATTTTATGATCTTGTGTTAAATTTAAAGATTAAAATATCTTCAAATGTCAAAGAAAAACACAAAATATTTGGAGTAGAGTTTTGGAAAAATTTCTTGTATCGGGTGATTTTTTAGCTATTATCTTTTTGGCAACACTGGTTTAAACAGCTGACGCACGTTTCGTGTTTTGTTTCACTGCCAAACATCTTCAGTTTGGTCTATAATTTAACCATTAATCGTCTTACAATAGAACAACGCTTGCAAATTATTGAATTTTATTATCAAAATGCGTGCTCTGATAAGAAAGTTCATCGCGCGCTAAGCAGAATTGTCGATTTTGGAGTGAAGATCAGCCAGAAGCATTGCAAGAGCTACCAATGCATCCAGAAAAAGTCAGTTTGGTGCGGTTTATGGGCTGGTGGCATCATTGGACCGTACTTCTTCAAAGATGATGCGAATCGTAACGTAACTGTGAATGGTGAGCGCTATCGTGAGATGATATCCAACTTTTTTTTGCCGAAAATGCAAGAGCTTAACTTTCATGACATGTGGTTTTAACAAGACGCTGCCACATGCCACACAGCACGCTTAACAATGGACTTATTGAGAGGCGAGTTCGGTGAACGTTCGGGACCGGTCAATTGGCCGCCTAGATCGTGCGATTTAATGCCTTTAGACTATCTTTTGTGGGGCGTTGCTAAAGCTCATGTCTATACACACATGCCCGCTTCAATTGACGCATTCGAAGACAACATTGAAGCATTTATTCATGAGATACCGGCCGAAATGTTGGAAAGAGTATGCCAAAATTGGACTAAGCGGATGGACCATTTGAGGCGCACTCACGGTCAATATTTGCAAGAAATAATCTTCAAATATTTAATTATATGGACCGCACTATCGATTCAAATAAAGATTTCATGCATTTTTCTGAATTTTATGTGTTTTTTTTAAACTTTCCTATAGCTCTTAAACAATCACCCGATTTTTAATGGAAAAAAATTTTTGAAATGGAATTGCCAAGGCAACATTTATTGTACGATGTTTGTACAAAAAGGAGTCACTTGTAACCAAATATGTTCTGATATTAATACCATAGGCTTCCATATTTTTTTTTTTTTTTTTTTTTTCATAAAGTGGCTTTCTTATAAAGTCTACTCAATATGGGACATTGAAGTAATTAATTCTATTAAAACAAGTAGAAAAATAAAGTCCTTTTGCCCCATCCTAGGTGAGAATAACGGTCAATAATGGGCTTTCTTAAACCAATTATTATTTTATTTAATGTATGCGAACAATTGTATTCCGGTACTAAATTTAAAAAAAAAAATATCGAGCTTAAAGCAACTTGTAAATTAATAAATTAATTTTCTCTACAACTTTTTAACCTGCATTGCGTTTGAAGGGTCTATAAAAAACAAAATTGATTTCTCAGAATCGCAAATCAAAAATCAGTAAGAACTCTTGCGGTTCGAGACAAATCTCTTACGGTGCCATGTTGGTGCTAGCAATGAACTAAGCAAAGAATTATAATTCAGAAGCCGACATGGTTTTTGCATTTAAGTAATTGATCGCAGATTTAATTCTCTTAATTATTTATTTTCCAGCTTTTATATAAGGGTGGTGAAATTTTAAGGGCCGATGTTGATTTTGAATAAAACACAAATTATTTAGGAAATTATTGTCATTTATTTTTATTATGATAATATTGGTATGGTTCAATTATGTATGGAACAAAATATCGGCCGCCGCAACCTCGGCAGCACAGCTCCATCCGATGATCCAAATTATCGATGACGCTGAGGCATAATAGCATTTCTATGCCGTTAATGTGCCGAATTATATCATCGTTTAGTCCAACGGTGTCAAATCACATGATCTTGGCGACCAATTGACATCGCCACCAAGTGAGATAGCACGGCCATTGAATTTGTCGCGCAAATGAGCCATTATTTCGTTAGCTGTGTAGCAAGTGGCACTGTCCTGTTGAAACCACATATCGTCCACATCCATATCTTCCAATTCGGGCCATAAAAAGTTTGTTATCATCTCACGATAGCGAACACTATTCACAGTTACTGCCTGACCGGCCTCATTTTGGAAAAAAATACGGCCCAATGATGCCACCATCCCATACACCGCACCAAACAGTAACACCTTGTGGGTGCATTGGTTTTTCGCCCAAATGCGGCAGTTCTGCTTATTGACGAATCCACTGAGGGGAAAATGTGCCTCATTACTGAAGATGATTTTCTTCGAAAATTGATTATCCATTTTCATAATAAGCCTGAATAACTTTAACGCGTTGTTCGATTGTGTGTCTTTCCATGATTCAAATTGAGTTAGTCTGAAATTGAGAAATGTCAAATGAAATGCAGAAAAAAACTTGACATTTAGGTGTGGTTCACATTCAACATCGGCCCTTAAAATTTAACCACCCTTATCTATATATATAAAAGAAAGTCGTGTTAGTTACACCACTTATAACTCAAGAACGGCAGAACAGATTTGGCTGAAAATTGGTAGGGAGATAGCTTAGAGCCAGGAGACGGACATAGGACACTTTTGCCTCGCCCACTTTTACGCCCACTTTTTTCGATTTACCTAAAACCAGAAAACGGCTCCATCGAGTTGACTTATTTTTCTTTCAAATCTTCGTATTAATCCATTTTAAGTTTTCATCGATAGAAAAATTTACCACGCCTACTTTTACGCCCACTTTTTCTATTAAGCGCATAAATTGAGAACGGCTTGACCGATTTGGACGATTTTTTCTTTAAAATGATCGCCATGGTCCACCTTAGGGTTTTACGGAAAGAAAATTTTGCCCCGCCTCTTTTACGCCCACTTTTTTCGATTTACCTAAAATCAAAAAACTGCTCCATCGATTTGACTAATTTATCTTTCAAATGTTCGTATTAATCCATTTTAAGTTTTCATCGATAGAAAAATTTACCACGCCTACTTTTACGCCCACTTTTTCTATTAAGCGCATAAGTGGAGAACGACTTGACCGATTTGGACGATTTTGATTTGAGTAATTTATCTTTCAAATGTTCGTATTAATCCATTTTAAGTTTTCATCGATAGAAAAATTTACCACGCCTACTTTTACGCCCACTTTTTCTATTAAGCGCATAACTGGAGAACGACTTGACCGATTTGGACGATTTTTTCTTCAAAATGATCGCCATGGTTTAACTTAGGTTTTTACGGAAAGAAAATTTTGCCCCGCCCACTTTTACGCCCACTTTTTTCGATTTACCTAAAATCAAAAAACTGCTCCATCGATTTGACTAATTTTTCTTTTAACTGTTCGTATTAATTTATTTTACGTTTTCATCGAAAGAAAAAATTACCACGCCTTCTTTTACGCCCACTTTTTCTATTAAGAGCATGATTTGAGAACGGCTTAACCGATTTGGACGATTTTTTCTTTAAAATTATCGCCATGGTCCAACTTATTCTTTTTTGATTGAGCCCATATCCACACCATATGTAAGTTATTTAAAAAAAAAAAATTATGATAGGTATTCCATGGATTTTTATTTTAAAGGCCGTAAATTTCGTTAAATGCTCAATTTAAATCGTGTGGTAATACAAAACTAATGTTTACTTAGGGCCAGCAACGTAGACCGGGTCAGCTCGTATATATATAAAGGAAAATAAGAACAATATATAAACGAAAAAGTTATTTAATTTTTAAGCCCCATGGTTACTTTTGGCCCACCCTGTTTAAACAAATTTAAATTTTAAAGTTTGGTTAAACAATCCCATCTGAGCAAGAAACGATTTGACACCAAAAGCATACTTTTCTGTTGAGTCTTTTACAAGTCAGCGTGTCTTCCAAGGAAAGACGGAGAGACAGACAGATACGTGGTCGGACGGACGGACCGACGGAGAAAGAGAAGTAGATGGCTTATTCAATGTTCTTTGTGGAGTATAAGAAAAACATTTGTTGATGTAACACGCGGAATGCCAAACTCAATAAACCCTCATTAGCCACTTGTGGCAGTAGTATGTTTAATAATGCTTAAATCATTTAAGAACATGTGGCGAATGTGAAGTTTTAGCTTCTTTTATTTAGCGAATTTTGTTATTGCTGTTGATCCATTCCGGGGATTTGAAGAGATCATCTTAAGCAAATTACACTTTTTAAAAAATCAAAAAATCCAAAATTGATATATCTCAAGAGAACTTTACGATCTCCTGCGATCGTGGCTGACCATAGATCCTAACTGGTGCTGCGGGAGTGAGAAGCCCCCTAGGTGAGTTGGCATCGAACAAATGGTCAAATGTTTCAAGCATCTGTTAGCATTCATCTTGCGGGATATGCTTTCTGGCAAGGTGATGTTGCTACTCGACAGATGCTGCTAGCATTTTTCCAAAATCAGCGCAGGTTCGACAGCACTAGCTCCTACACAAGGGGCGAGTATGGAATCTTGCCGAATTATGTACTCATTTGCTATTTTTCTGAAGCTCGTTTGAATGAGGACCACGTCTAAACAAAATTCAAAGCAAAACTAAGCAGGAAACTTTTTTTTAAGTGTTCATAAAAGGGACACGTGGCCATAAGTACTTTACCGCACAATTACGTGTTTAGATTTGGATCTTGTTTATTATTCTCAATATAAACATTAATATGAGTCTTAAGTTTACGATTAGGTTTTCCAAAATTCGGGCTACGATCTCCTATAGTCCAGTCTCTACGAAATTGGTTTAAGAAATATCTTGGATTTTTAAAAGCTTGACACAAAAGCTTCATTGAAAAAATGATCTTGTAAATGCATGGAAAAATATATCTATTACGTCTTGATACGATTTATGCTTATGCAACACTGAAAGAAAAATGCTTCATATATTTAATCAATTATTTTCATAAAAAAATTTTCCTTGTGTAAAAGAAAATTTTCATTGTTTAAATGGAATTTCATAGTTTAAATGAAGTATTTTTGTTAAAATCGCTTCATTGGATTTCGTAATTACGTTAAAAAGTTTCATTGGATATATGAAAACTTAAGTTTGTCCAAGTTAAACAAAAAATATTAATTGGGAACATTAAAAAGCAATATACAAATATAACTATATTCATAAATTAATACAAAATTATAGTTTCCTTAAAAAAATTTTTAATTGTTAATTAAAAAATGTAAGATTTAATAATTTCATACATCGAATGTTACATGTATGCCATTAACTTTATGAAATCAAAAAATTTTTTTATGAAAGCAACATATTTCAATAATTGCCTTCATAATTTAAATTTTCATTATGACAATAAAAATGTCATTATAGTAATAAAACAAAAACTTTCAATCAACGTTGTTATTGTTATTATGGACAATTTAATCTCATATTTACGCTCTTAATTGAGTAAAAAACATAGTTTTTTATCCAAAAACTACACTGCCCCGGTAGACTAGCTGGTAGAGAGCTAGTCTATCAGCACCGAGGTTGCGTGTTCGAATCCTGCCAGAGACAGAAAAAAAAATAAATACAGTAAAATAAAATAAGAAAAAAAAAAAAAAAAATAATTAAAAAAATAAAATAATTAAAAAAAAAAAAAATTTTTACTTTATTGAAAGTATTCATCCAATGAATAATATTCATATATCTAATGTAATGTTTCATTAAATCCTTTTAATGAAACAGGTTTCATTGATCCAACGAAGCGCTGCATATGTTCCTTTTTAATGCAAATTTTCATGGGATTAATGTCAAAATTCATTGGTATTGCGAAGAAAATTCTTTCAGTGAAGTATACAAATTGTTATTTCGCAGTAAAATCAATTCGCGTTGGTGCTTTAATAAATATGGAGCAATGACTTTACGATTTGGATACCTTTGCAGTACTACCCAAAAGAAATTTCCTAAAAATTGCCTCTAATGCCATAATTTAAACACCAAATCATAATAATACCATTCACTTTATTTTAAAAGTAACTAGCCTACACTTGAACAGCAAACACATTTGTCCAAAAAATAACTTGTCTTTGTAAATTTATTTGTACAAATTGCCACCCGCTTCGTTACAGGTGGCCTATTATTTGTTGCCTTAAAAATTTACAACAGTATGAAGAGAAAACTATTATAGACTAATTGTTTATTTTTGCTGGTTTTGACAATATTTTTTTAACCCACAAATCTAATATTTAGTTTATTTTTAGCTACAAAAATAAATAGTGAAAGCACAATCCTATTAGCAATTAAATAAAGAAAACATCACAAGAGATCATTTCTTGGTATGATTAATACTTTAGAAAAAATAATAATAATAAAGATTGAAATATTTTTGATGTTTTGGGCAGGTCAAAATTCGTTCATAGATTTTTTTTTTTTTTGTGTCAAATGCGGGTATTTTAAAAAACAAAACAATTAAAATCAAATTGAAAGTGAAAACAAGCTAGGGCTGTGCCGAATCTTTAATACACTCCACCAACAAATTTTTACTTTTCGGGAATTGACTTTGTCAAGGTTCTGTAATAAATTTTACAACAGTCTGTATACAAATTCTTACATCACAATTTCAAGCCATGCTTCCATGTTCTATATAGAAATCTTAATCGATTAATACTGAGATCGAAAAAAGTTTTTAGTTCAACTTATGTTTAACTCTTATCCTGTATTAATGGGACAAAATTGCGCAAACAGTTTTAATTGCTCATTTATTCTTTAAATACTAGGCTAAGTGGATTTTTTTGAAACTTTTGAACAATTATTTTTTTAGTGAATACTATTGAAATTTAAAATATAATTTTGGTAGATCGTTTTACAAAGCGTATGGGAGAAAACTTACGCAATTGGTACTTTTGGGTCAAAATTGCCCAATGCAACAAATTCAATTTACTCATGTGATACGAGCTTAGTAACAATTTTGTTTGCCATTACAATTTTCTATGGGAAATAGGAGTTATCACAGATTTTCGTTATTTTTGCTCTATCTCTTATAGTTTACAAGAAAAACGCATTTAAAGTTTTTCATTCAAAAATCCTATGAAAATCAATGTTTAAATGGTGACGAAAGGTTACTTTTGTAAAAACCGTTCTAACAGCACCAAATATGCAAATAAATGTTCTGAATGTCAAAAATTTATTTGCAAAAAGCATTCTGAGACCAATAGTGTGTGTAATGAATGTAAAAAAATAAAAAAAAACAAAACACGTTTTGCTGCCGTAACATGGCAGAGAGACGAAAAATTATTTATTTATTTATCAATACAACAAGAACAAGTCTTATATTACACAGTACAACACATGATTTCGGGACTCAATTCTGATAATTGCTTATGATAGTAGACCTAAAAAGAAGAACTTCTGCATCATTAGTTTTGTCATGTTAGCTCAATAAATAATTTAAAAATTAATTTGAAGTTAGTAAGTATCGCATAGGGGAATTTGTCACGTTTTAGGTTCTTTTGTTTGTCATAACTCGAGAACCACTACTCCGAATATGCTGAAACAAATGTACAAAAATTACAAATCCTTTAATTTGTTTATACAACGTTTCGCTACATAAGCAACTGTTTCGCAGTTATAAATAAATGTATGAAGAAAAAAATATTGTTCGCCCAAAAAATTTTTATTTTTTATTTTTAATTCCTAAAAAATCCAAAACAGTAAAAAAAAAGTGTCAAGTCCTATTACTTTCACGTAAAGTCGCATAACCTATGAACAAAATGACACATAAATAATGAAAATCGATGAACGCGTTTCGCTTTTATTAACAATTAATTAAAGGTATGAATTTCAAAAATTTGCTCGAGATATCCACAAAATTCTTTGGAAAAAACTATAACAATTTTTTATGATTATCAGAATTAAAAAAAAAAGTAAGAAAAAAAGGTTATTTGATTTTTATGGTTGCGATAGCAAAGTAATAAACGTTAATAACTGTGAGTGGACAATTAAAAGGAAAATAGGAAAGTAATAGGACTTGACACTTTTTTTACTCTTTTGGAATTTTAATGAATTAAAAATAAAAAATTTAAATTTTTTGGGCAACAAATATTTTTTTTCTTCATACATTTATTTATAACTGCGAAACTGTTGCTTATGTAGCGAAACGTTGTATGAACAAATTAAAGGAATTGTAATTCGTCTTTTTTAAATTTGTTTCAGCTTATTCGGACTAGTGGTTCTCGAGTTATGACAAACAAAAGAGCCTAAAACGTGACAAATTCCCCTATACGATACTTACTAACTTCAAATTAATTTTTAAATTATTCATTGAGCCAACATGACCGAACTAATGATGCAGAAGTTCTTCTTGTTGAGTCCACTTTCATAAGCAATTATCAGAATAGAGTCCCGAATCAATCACCTGAAAAATGTTGTACTGTGTTACAGTATTGGATAGTAATTTGATAAGTATATTTTACATTCAATAGTATGAAAATAGAATTAATTAAGAAAAGAAAAAAAAAAGATCGAATAAACATATGACTATATATTTTGTGCACAAATAAATATGTATATGTTTACAAATAAGTATATATTTATAATCAGGTTATTTTAACTGAAGTACTCAAATATTGCAGATTTAAAATGACTTGCAAAGCTTATGATTTGGATTCGAGGGGGTAGTTGGCTCCAGAGACGAATCGAATTAATGAAGAAGTGTTGATTAGAAATGGATTTGTAATACCTGATCCTATTAATGTTGTTACCTGTGTGCGATCTAGAGAAAATGATTCGATTATATAGGTAGGAAGGCTGTTGACTGTATATAATCTTATGCAAAAACAATAGAGTTCGTCATGTCAATAAGTTATCAAGTGTTATGTTACGTTATGCTATGGTTCCTTTTTATTCCAATTACTAATCTAGCAATATTATTGTATGTTACGTTGAGCCTTCGCTTATTAACAGAATCGCAACTTGAGAAAAGCTCGCATCCATACATGATTGTTGGCAATAAATACGTTTTGGCTAATAGCATTCGGATGTGAATGGCTGTGTAATATTGTGACATCCATAGATTCCTAAGCATAGAAAAAGTTTTTCCACAGCTTATTTTAACATGGTCTGACCAATTAAATTGATTGTTAAAAACAACTGCAAGTTTTTTCACAGTATCAACATAATTTATTGTCATGTCATTAATCTGTATTGGTGGTAGACACGTGGTTATATATTTCAATGGTCCAATAACAATAGCAACTGATTTTTTGGAGTTTAAGCTTAGGCCATTTGCAGATGCCCAAAGACAAATATGATTGAGATCTTCGTTTTTGGCGTCGTCAGCATACATTTGTATTTTACAATGTTTCACTTGTAAAGGCAGATCATTAGCGTATATAGAATACAATAGTGGTCCTAGTATTGAACCCTCCCAATAAAAAATTTTATCATTTTGCGAAGCACTAATGGTACATTTAAAAGAATAAGCTCACAATTATGCGCTACGCTATAAGACATACAGAAATGCAGTAAAGTAAGTGAAAGAACTCTTAACAACTTTTATAAAAAAAAAATAACTTTTCAAGTGCTACGGCATTCCCTTACTACGAAGCAGGTTTGTAAGGGAGAATACTAAAAAATAACTGTATCAAAACATTTAGTGTGTAAGGCTTATCGTTACATCCAACAATTTTTATATGCGCTGAATAATGCGCTTTATGTGTCAAAAATGCATTACTTCAAAGTGGGAACTCGCCATATAAAATTCATGCTTTCTGTACGCGCAATGGTAAGCGAAACGTTTATGTTTCTCCCTTACAATCCTGCTTCGTTGGAAGCTCCATTTTTTATTGGGCTGTGGCACACCTCTGAGCATTAAAGGTGCATGTAGACGACATGTTTTTTACATCTAACTTGTCAACTTTTTAAGTCACATGTAATTGTGCATGTCTGTCAAAATGGCTGTTTTACAGAATGTTTATAATATTCGGTCACAAACGTACATGTAATTTGTATCTGACATTGTCTCTGTTTTTTTCGCATAGTTGTAGCAAAAATCAAAATAAAAATGCCGCCACGAAAATTTATATTTACGCCGTAAAATAATTTAGCCATCTTAACATATTTTTCTTTTAATTCAAAGATACCAATTTAAGATATTATAATGAAACGGTTTTTACATATGTATTTACATAAATTCTATTCAATAGTGGGATGATCATACATATCTCGGTATTGTAAAATATTAACTTCAGCCGGCTAATAATTCCGTCAATAGTGGACCTCGCTGCCGGTTTCCTCTCGGCATAGATTTCTGATGTCAGATGGTTTGTCAGAAGAAAATAGAGCACGCTCTTATTGAAATTTTGCCAGATTACTTTGCATCTGACTTTTACAGAAGCAAAATTTAAAAGGTAACACACGACATGTATGTACTTTGCAGTGGGTAATTTGACATGTCAGATAACAAACACGTGTCGTGTACGGTCGCCTTAAATAACGTTCAGAGACACTTTGACATCTGGCACTTACATATGACGTTAACAGTTTTAATGTTGTTGAGGAGAAATTGCACATGTGCTTTAATTTAAGACAGTCAATGGAATGATGCACTGTGTCAAAGGCTTTGGAGTGATCAAGCAGTATTAGACATCATTTGGCGTTTATCAATTTGGCATCTTATTTTCTCCGAGACATCAATCAGAGTAGTAGTAAAGCAGTGCTTGGGTCTAAATCCAGATTGCCTATCATTTAACATGGAGTATGTATAAAGGTAGTGGCTTCATTGCGAGTGAATTAATGCAAAATTGAAATTGGTCGGTAGCTCTTATTAGATTTCAAGATCGGTATAATTTTAGCATTCTTCCATTCAGACGGGATCGTTGTGATGATCATGTTGCAATGATTTTTGAACAGAATTATTTCAATATTTTACAATTATATAAAAATAGACTGATTTATTTTAAATTTACACAAAATAAGTACAAATTTTTGGTTAGATTAATTATTTGGCTGGGGTTTTCAGTCGTTGTCTGGCCAGACCATGTGCTACTAAGGTTATAGAACATCGAAGGGTTAAAAAAATGTTCATAGAAAATTCGTTTTACTTACCAGTTATAAACCTGAATTATTTTTTATGAATAAGGCTGTAAGATTTTATGTTTTCATTTATTTTTTTATTAAAAAATGATTTATTAGCCCAGTAAAATCTTGGTAATGACTTGCAATTGCTGAACAACTAACTTTTCAAAGACTACTTCATACCATCTGCATTACATAGAAGTTGCTTAGTAATGGTTGACATATAATCCGATACATAAGTAAGTAATTGTTTATGAGTTGATTAATGAAATTTGTAATTGAATTATAATAAAATCCATCTAAGGCTTTATTTATTCAAAGATACATATCGACAGACAGACAAATTCAAAAGGCCCCATAATATATAAACTTTATGGGGTTTAAAATCCATATTGAAGTAATTACAAGCGGAATGAAAAACTTATAAATACCCTTTACACCTGTGGTGAAGGGTATAAAAACTCATTTAACAAATTACAAACATTAAAGCCAAATTTCCAAATATTTCGAAATCAGCTTTTAATGGGTTTACCTGTATGTACTTAAACACTTGTAGGCCTTTAACATTTAACAGCAAAATCATTATGAATGATTAATGTTTTTTAGTTTATATACTTACAAATAATGCTTTAATTTTATATATAAACTCAATAATATAAAGTAAAATGGGTGTTTGTATGCACTTAACTTTTTCTTCAGGAATTTGTACGAATAATTTGTTACGAGTGAGCGCCAAAAACTAAACTAGTTAGAATGTAAAAATTTGCAAAGTTTCACTTGTTATTTTAATGGATTTATGCATATTTTGTTAGTACAAATATTTTTGTTTTATTTGCCTTATTGATATTAAAATATGCTTGAATATACCAAATAAACGGAATAGAAAAATGCCACCTAAAATGAAAAATTGATGCACTTTTCATATCAAAAATTGTGCAAAAAAGAAAAAATAAGCAACTACAACAAACTGGCAGTTAGATACTTTAATGCATGATTGTATGTATAACATAACGACCACCCACACACTGAGTAAAATTTTTACAGCAATTAAAGGGAAGGTTTCCCTTTTGAAGTTAATTAAAATGACTAAAGAGTGTTTGATTTTGGGGATAAAAAGGCTGTTTTTTGTTTGACAAAAGTTAGCTTTGAAGGTTATTTTAGTCGATATTTTGCAAGCTCTACCATTTTAAATATATTTACATACCTATTTTTATTACAAAGTTCGGGATATTTTATAGAGATCATTTACATTTCATTCCGTTCAATGTGGTGCAAAGAAAAGAAGGATTTTCATTAGTTACCTAATAATTTTTTTATTTTAAAGTTATAATTTTTTTTTTTTATTTTACTAAAACATAAGAAATTTGTTTAACTTAAGTATGACACAAGTAGTGACTATATTATTATATAAAAAATATTCCACACTCGAAGTATATGTAATTGGCGCTGGTTACTTCTAATTTCTTACATTCAATGGATTATGAAAATTAGATGTCGGTTTTTAAAAATTTAACTCAATTACACGCAGAGAAAAAATATGGTTGGGCATGGTTACGGCAACAACACTTTGTTTAATGTAACAATATATTGTTGTCGTACACAAATAATTGTTATTTTTATTTAATATCAACAATATTATAGTTACTGTAAACGTATCAATGTTTATCGCAATTATGAATTTGAGTATTGTTGACCGAAAAATAATTATTTTTCTAACAACTTAATTATGATAACTTTCTAAACATATTATATTTCTCACAACCATATCATGATATTAAATAGCCATAGCATGATAACTTTCTATACATTTATCATATTATGTTAAAGATGCAATCAAACTATTTTTACTCTAATCATATTATGTTAGCGCCATTTGTAAAATAATTTTGAAGAAGTTGTGTCGTTTTTTATTTGTGAGCGGATTAACAATTAAAAGATAAAATTCCATAAAAAAAAATAAGTTTAAAGAAATTAAAATATTAGCGGAGCTCATTCAAGTATTAGTGATGTAATAGTGCAAATGCAAAATATGATATTTATTTTGTAAAATCCAACAACAAAACACACAGAGATTTCGTTATATTTTATAAAAGTGCTACGATATTTTTGTGGTTTTCATGGGCAACCGCGTGTGTCTCAAAACAAATTTTTCAGGAAAGCCGAAAAACCATTCTAGATCCAACTATGGGCTAGGTATTGCACTTTTCAAACTTTGTCATTACGTTAAAAAATCGGAATTGATCCATCTTTTTTCAAAAAAATGTAAAGAGCGTTCAAAATTAGGCAATATGGCATCAACAACTTAAATCGAAAAAATGGACACACGCGGTTGCCCATGAAAACCACAGATTTTTCATTTGCTCTTTTGCAAGCCTTATATTGAACTCCGCTATTAGATTAACATTAAGAAAAATTGTAAAAAGCCACAAAATAAAAAATCGATGCAAAAATATTTTAATTTATTTTGTATTTTTATGACAGCTATGAAAGGTGCTGCATCATAATATGTTTGCTTCTAAATTTATTATGATTAACATGATGATAATATGATTACTTCTTAGCTTATTATGATTAACATGACAATAATATGATTAATTTCTTAGCTTATTATGATTAACATGACAATAATTTGATTACTTCTTAATTTAGTATGATTAACAGAATAATAATATGATTAAGGGAAAAATATTATGATGTAATAGTACGAGTATATTTAGTCATAATATGATTCAATAATAATCTTAATATGGTGACTACAATCATAATTCTTATCATAATATGTTGCTCTTAGAATATGTTTACCACAACTATGTTTTTTCTTCGCGTTTAGTTAAGTTCGTCGCTTAATAGTTTGCCTTTCAATTTTGAATTCCAAAGCCTTTTAAATTACAATCTAATAATAACAAAATTACAGGCACAATAATATACTTTCATGCATTTTCTTCCCTATTCTTGTTGAGAAAAACTTTTCTCGTGTTTTCATTTTGCTAACTTCTTCATTTTGTGGAACGTAAATATAAAATAAAGTTTTTTTTATAAAAATATTGTATACTAATGAGTTCTGGTTCACATCCCTCAAGTTTAAGACTTCAAATTTTAAGTTTTTAGAAGAGACAGGCAAATATATGGCATTCTCTTTTCCTTTCTCACCTAAAAGCTTAAGACTTGACGTCTAAAACTTGAAGAGTGTGAACCAGCACTAACAAAGCTATTTTTACCAAAGTTAAATACTTTGACTTTCAACGTTTGCCATACATACAGAAATTATTATTATCTTTGTATGGGAGGTGCCAAGCTCTCTTCTCCATTTTAGCCGACTTTTTCACAGTTGTTTTGTATTGATAACGGAGCTGTTTGTCAAAAATTTCGATACTTTTACGATTAACTATTTAGGATTTTTAGCCTATGGTAGGCACTGGGAAGTCAGAAAAACTCTGTACAAAAGTTTGTTTAGTAGTAAAGGAGTCTAAAGGGAATAAACAAACAGATATCTGGAAAACGATCGTAAACGTTTGGACTATGGATCTAGATTATGTACATAATGGTGTAGTCTAGTGAGATTAACTTTTTTTTATCAACTTTTCATTCTACATTTACAATAAATATTTACACTGAAAGTCGTTCTACTGAGTTGGCTTGGAAAATCATCGCTCCTCTCTATACAAAAGGGCTAAGCGTTTTGATACAGGGCTATTCTATTTGTGGTCTTAAGACTGCCGGTTTGGAAAGGCTGACAGATGTTAAATATATGTCATCTGAAGTGTTATTTATTTAGTGATGGGTTTGCCATTTACGAATATGTTACGTTAAATAACCAAAGAATGAAAATAGTTAAAATGTACTAAAAAAAAAGTGGTGGTTCCAACGCGGCCACTTTTCTAGCATTACGGGGTCGTCATTATCGAGCTACTATGCAAGGAATCGGCGAGATTATTTATATTAATTTGAAGAAAGAAACGGTGCAGACGTGGTCAGGCCTGTTCATCATTGCAATGTGCCTGCAATTGATGATTATAAGATGAAAGGTATTTGGTTTCAAAAACATGGTGCCGCAAGCCAATAGCCACTTTTGAAATTGGAAAAAAGAAAGATTACAGACGAGGTCAGGCCTGTGCATCATCGCCTTGTGCGCACTGTGAAAATATCGGAAAAGCCCTTACCGTCAATTAAGAGCTCTAAAACCGTATGATAACCGACTTTTTTTGGCAATCAATTAATAATTATGAAGTGGAAAATATGTGGCTCCAAAAACTTGGCACCGCAAGCCAAATATCACATCCGAATTTGGCTTTATTGCATTATTAAAGATTCCAGGATGCGCCATTTTACGTTTTGGGAAGTCAATTGGTCTCAAAGATCATGCAATTCGATGCCGTTAGGCTTTTTATGAGTTACGTATAATACCGTAATAATACTCTAATGTTAAAGCATTTTCGCCGAGATACTGCCCAAAATGTGCATAAATTTGATCGAAAACTATTTCAAAAGAATCGACTGCTGCAACCAATTCAAAAGCGATCATTTAAATCACCTTGTATTTTGTACGCAATTGCAAGGTCCAAGCATTAAAATGAAATAAAAGTTTCATCGATATCATAGCTTGGAAGTGTCTATTTTTTAAGCTGAAAAATGCATAGCCCGTTAAAAGACTTGTACTACGGATTTGGTCTGCAAAATGAGCGAACACTACCCATGATCGCCGCTCAGATCTTTACAAAATGGCGTATCTGTTTTATTTGAGAATTGTATGTACGAAACACAGGGACATAGTGAAGGTTAAAAGAGCAGATACGCTTCCATTTTCTTGGTACCACCTTACGAGGTTCACTTGAAGGATTCAGAAAGTACCAATTCTGCCTTGTGAGACCAAACACTATTGAAATCACTAACAAGAAATGAGATCATAAAAAAATTTAAGCATATTGATTTTTTGTATGTGAAAATTGCTGTTGCAGGGAGCAGTAAAATTCGATTTTTTTATAATAGAATACCTTCCCAATTCACTAATAAAATTCAATAAAATAAACTTATGTATGTATTCACTACCAACTACCCACTAAAGTTAAGAAAATTCACTTCATTTTTTTTTTTTTTTTTTGCAAAAATAAAACCCAAACTTTTTCTTCTTCCTTTTTATCCAATAGTTTTCTGCAACTTGTGCATTTTTCCTAAAACTCAGTGTCAATTTTACATACATATCAAACGATAACTATTTTATTTTTACCAAAGTATCTTTTCAATTGAATATAGATACTTGGTTAAGCTTTTTTTTTTTTTTGTCTTTTACTTTCAAGGTAGTTTGTATAATGCAGATACACATTCATACACACGACTACATATGGAAGCGAGTGATATTAAACTATAAACAAAAATAAATTCAAAGGAACTAAAATATAAGAAAAATTGCATTGTATAAATATTATCATATGGTAATTTTTCTTTCATTTTGCAATTTCTGTTTCATTTGCCATTTGTATGTTGGATATTGTGTTTTCTCTTAAAGAGCAATTACTAATTCAAAACAAAAAAAAAAAGAAAAAAATAAACAAATGCATAAGAGTTTTTAAAACAATTGTCTATTGAAGCTCTGGCTATACAAACGAACAAAAAATTACTTATCGTGGATTTGAAAAATTGCAAACCATTGAAGATTACAACAAGTGACCCATGATGCGAAGAACGTACAAACATATTCCACCTTATACAGAAGTAACATCAAATGGAAATCAATAAATTGTTATGTATGATATGGAGGTAGAGCTTATAAATGGTAATTGGAAATTTTTTTAAAAGAGGCCTTTAAGTAAAAATTTACTTGGACAGAACCTAGGAAAAAGAAACAAAAGACTTAGAAAACAAACGTTCCTTTTGAAATAAACCTGTCACAGAAAAAATTCAAATAAAACAGAAATCTTAATAATAAATTTTGTATTCCCGTTAATAACTTTGATAATATACTTGCATGTGCCCGTGCAGAAAACTGAACTACCAAATTGGTTTTTTTGTTGTTTTCTTGCGAAGACAATAGAATGGAACAATTTGTTTTTAAATTTTGTTTTTTCTTTTTACACACTTAAAACTACAATTCGAGTCGGAAAGAGCCCAACCAATTGTAGGGGGATATAAGAAAAGATAAACTCACTGTTTATTGTTGGTGTTTTGTTTAAGCTTTGATATTGTTACAAGTAAGACTTTGAGTGTTTAAAATTCTTATTCGCTTTAGTGTTTTAGTTGTATAATATTTTTAGCTTTTCTAAAATCTTTGGAAAAGGTTTCCTGATGATCTGGCCTAAGCAACCATTGAAATGCGCATAGGGGCTAAATTTCAGTGTATTTATCAAATATAAAAAATTGGGAATTTAGCACGTCATACAGAAATCTTAATAGTAAATTTTGTATTCCCGCAAATAACTTTGAAATAGATCTATTTTTAACAAATTTAAATTTTTATTTAAAATTATATGTTATTTTAAGAACAATTTTGATTTTAGTTGAACTGTTAATTTTTTTAATTTATGATCTTCTTTTAATTAGGCTTGATTGAGTTCATCAAATTTAATTTTCATTAAATTATTTCTTGAAGAAAAATTATCAATAAATTTTAATAAAAATTCCTTCCCTCAGTGAAAATAATTTAATGAAAATTAAATTTGATGAACTCAATCAAGCCTAATTAAAAGAATATCAAAAATTAAAAAATTAACAGTTCAACTAAAATCAAAATTGTTCTTTAAATAACATATAATTTTAAATTTATTAAAAATAGATCTATTTCAAAGTTCATCAGTTCAACTAAAATCAATATTGTTTATAAAATAGCTATGGCACAAGCTCTAATGTTTAAATTTGTACTTTTATTTGTACAAATAAAAATGTCGACGAAAGTGGACAAAAAGACATAATAAAGGTTTTCAAGACAAAGTCTTGACAGAAAGAATACGAAAAAACAGAGGAAAGGAGGTAACATGTAATTTGAAATTTAAGTGATAATAACAGCAGATTTCGAACCACCAGTACTATTGATGTTTGACTGTTGGCTAACGGGCACCGCAGTGGTGCAGTGAGTAGAACACAAAGATCTTCCGACGATAGAATGTAGTGATTCTTGAAACATGTAAAGATCAACCCGGTTCGAATCCCACCTCAGCCAAGAAAAATTATCAATAAATTTTAATAAAAATTCCTTCCCTCAGTGAAATTAATTTAATGACAATTAAATTTGATGAACTCAATCAAGCCTAATTAAAAGAATATCATTATATGTTATTATTATTTGGCATTTAAAACTTTTTTTCAGGGCCCTTCTTCTTCAAATTACCTAAAATCCACCTTTCTTCTCAAATGTTATCATTGTCCATAAATGCGTGGTTATATTTATGGTCAAAGTTAGATTATAAAATCGTATGCTAACTTCTTTAAAAAACGAAACTATTCAAAGCAAAGAGGAGACGTAAGCCAGAATACACTGTTTTAACAATATTTACTACTGAAGAAGTAATAGTAAACTAACATTATAAGAGGCAACATAAAGTATATGCGTATATAAGAATCTATGAAATACACATGCTTAAGACATTAAGTTATATACTTTTATAAGTAGAAAACAGTGGTTGTACGTATGTTTA
This sequence comes from Pollenia angustigena, assembly GCA_930367215.1. NCBI lineage: Eukaryota > Metazoa > Arthropoda > Insecta > Diptera > Polleniidae > Pollenia > Pollenia angustigena. The sequence continues at coordinate 175,530,885 of OV884057.1, read as the reverse complement.
AACGCCTCCACTTTGGTGGCACGTACCTCTTTGAACAAAAAAAATTGTTATATACGATGAACAGAAAATCGAGAGAACGTTAATATTTAACATTTTATTTAACCGCAAACTTTAGGAGAAACTCATGTAACCAGAATATAAAATTTGAGTATATAGATCTTCTTAGAAGTGGGGGGATACTAAACAACTATCGTGTGCAGACAGAATATTTTTAAAGCGGGGAGTTTATTAGGGACCTGTAAGAAATAACCGATCTATTAAAATAAAACAATTTGGGTGGTGTAAGTTTAACTTTTATAATGATATCAATATTAATACGTGCTTGTATCAGGTGATTTTTTAGCTATTATCTTTCTGGCAACGCTGGTTTAAACAGCTGACGCACGTTTCGTGTTTTGTTTCACTGTCAAACATCTTCAGTTTGGTCTATAATTTAACCATTAATCGTCTTACAAAAGAAACAACGCTTGCAAATTATTGAATTTTATTATCAAAATGCGTAAGAAAGTTCATCGCGCGCTTCTTGGGTTCAGCGACTAAGCTCATTTTTAGCTCAATGGGTACCCTAATAAGCAGAATTGTCGATTTTGGAGTGAAGATCAGCCAGAAGCATTGCAAGAGCTACCAATGCATCCAGAAAAAGTCAGTTTGGTGCGGTTTATGGGCTGGTGGCATCATTGGACCGTACTTCTTCAAAGATGATGCGAATCGTAACGTAACTGTGAATGGTGAGCGCTATCGTGAGATGATATCCAACCTTTTTTTGCCGAAAATGCAAGAGCTTGACTTGCATGACATGTGGTTTCAACAAGACGCTGCCACATGCCACACAGCACGCTTAACAATGGACTTGTTGAGAGGCAAGTTCGGTGAACATTTTATTTCACGTTCGGGATTTAACGCCTTTAGACTATTTTTTGTGGGGCTATGTAAAAGCTCATGTCTATACACACATGCCCGCTTCAATTGACGCATTGGAAGACAATATTGAAGCATTTATTCATAAGATACCGGCCGAAATGTTGGAAAGTGTATGCCAAAATTTGACTAAGCGGATGGACCATTTGAGGCGCAGTCGCGGTCAACATTTGCATGAAATAATCTTCAAACATTAAATTATATGGACCGTACTATCGATTCAAATAAAGATTTCATGAATTTTTCTGAATTTTATTTGTTTTTTTTTTTAACTTTCCTATAGCTCTTAAAAATTCACCCATTATAAGAGATTATGGGCCTACCACTAAAAAAAAATTAACTGTATGCTTAAGGACCATAAAAAAATTACTTGGGCCAAAATATATCCATATAATTTTCAGATAATTGACGGGAATTAAGCGAAAGAGCTTATCTGACGTAAATTAACCCCAATGTTTTTTAAAACACTTAACCTCACCTAAAAAAAATTAAGATACAAATTTATATGAAAACTTTCTCAATGCCAATTAAAGAGATTTGCAAAATAACCGCCTTTATAAAAAAAACACTTTTAAAACTTTTGCTTGTTGGCTCATAACCGATCAGAGCTTCAATATGAAGTTCATTTCGAAACCAAGTACATAAGAAAGTATGCCTCGCACTGTAAGATATCTTTATCTATGCCCATGTTCTGTAACTCTCGCTTCGAGAAACTTTTCGACTGAAATGTGTAAAATGAAACAAAAATGCCATACAGTAAAACAAACATCTGTTTTTCTCACTTAACTGTGTCTGTAACTATTTTTTTGCGAGTAATAGCTGTTACGTAAGGAAATTACTCGCCAATTTAAAGATAAAGTGTGTCTGTAACATTTTTGCGAGAAAAGTTCCCGCTTTGAACTGTCAAATAAACTCACGAATAAAAATGGAGCGAGAAAAAATTTTAACACTAAAAAAACAATTAAAAATGCAAAATACAAAGAATAATAACAATAATATTTTGTTCTTGGCACATTTTTTTATTGTTGAATTATTTTTCTTTTAACATTATTATAAAATATACGAATGTTTTCAAAGCTCGTTTGCAAACATCAAACATTAAAGTCGCACTTAACATTATTCTGTATAGCCGATGGTTGTATTTTCGCCGCCGTCGTTAAAAAATTTTCAATTTTAGTAAATTTTGGTCGCCGTCAATGATATGTGTGACTGGCAATCTGAACATCTGCAATGTCGCATCGGCTTCGAGTGCAATGTTATGACATTTATAACGTAACGACGTAATCTCTTTTGATAGTTTTCGACATGAGTTACAGACACACTTTTTTCTCACATTTCGAGAAACGATGGAATATTTTGTTTCACATCTCTTCGATGCGAAAAGTTCTCACTAAAGTAACAGAAAATGGGTACTGATTACAAATATAGACAGAACGATTTTCAAGATTTTTATTTATTAAGAAATGTTTTGAATTATAGACATATCGAAACAAACTTTGTAATTGCAATGTCACTGTAAATAAATCGGTGATGGCAACACTAATGGCTTGTTAGAGTGGTCAGTTATCCAGAAAATTTTAACTCAATAATTCTCCATATTAGAGCCAATGGAGACCTGTACTGTAATATACCAAGAGATTTTTATTGAAGTGCTATTTCAGAATCGATATTGTTTTTGGAAAAACGACCTCAACACACACAGTGAACAGTTAATTTTCAACGAAAAAGTTAAAGTTCGGATGAAACTCTTACAAAGAGAGTTTTATTTCGCTGACATAAAATAAAACTCTTTTGAGAGTCTTTTTATTTGCCAGAAACTAATTCTAAAGGTACACATATGGCAAACATTTGACAAAAAATGTAAAAGATTTGTTTGCCATAATTTGAACACAAAATATTTTTCAGGTATAAGTTGAAAAACAGCAGATTTTTGGCAAACAAAATTATTTGTCAGCAAACAAAAATGCTCCTTACATGACCAGGAAACGTCAAATATTTTTCTCTTTTTTGGGCTAAAAAATATTTGTTCTAACAAAAATTTTCAAAGACTAAACAGCGCCAAGCAAAAAGTTTTTAAATAACAGTTATTGAATAAAATTAAAAAAATTAACAAAATTTACCCATTTTTAATGGCGAAGAAGCATATTTATGTAAAAATTTGTTTCTGTGTTCTCTTTTTACAAAACAGTTGCACGACAAGTAGAACTCCGTTTGTTACAAAATACATTCTTCCTAAGTCAAAGAATTATTTATTTAATATACGAGCCTGTGTTACGACTTATGCATTCCCCGCTTGGCGCATTTTTATTTAAGGGCCAGTTTGCGAAAGTTTAGTCACTTTTGGACCATCATGGACACACAAAAATAAAATAATGTTATGACCTTTATGTCAAATATATATATATATATTATATCAAATTATTCAAGTAATTTTTGGGAACACAAAATTTTCTATTTTTTCCCAGTTTTTATTCTTGATGAATACACCGAAATTTATTGTTGGAGGAAAAGCAAGATTCTATGCGTATTTCACTGGCTGCTTAGGTCAGAAAATCAGGAAACCATCTCCCAAAAAAAAAGACAATCCAAAGATATTAGCAAATAAAACTGCAGAGTGAATGAGAATTGCAAACACTCCAAAAGTAGCTTTTCCTTCAACAATAAATTTCAGTGTATTTATCAAGAATAAAAATTGGGAATAAAGCATGACAAACAAAATCTTATTAATTAAAAATTTATATAGAACTAATTTGCGCCCATTAATTAACCGATATCAACATCTTTATAGGATTTTTTCGTCTTGATTTGATTGTAGGGAGTGGGTTTATATAGGACCTAGAACCAATTATGTACCTATCAAGACAAAACTTTGACATGATATAGAAGCTTTTATAGAAATTATCATCAAAACTAACATTTGGAGGGCTAATAGTATGTTCACATTTGGGTTTTTAAACGCGTTTAAGCAAAATGTTGATTTAGCTAATCAAAGCCGTTCACATTACATTTGAGATGATTAAGATGACAGATGATTAAGAAAAAACACACACACAAGCACACAAAAAAACAACAAACAAATTTAAATTTCTTTAAAGTATTAAAAATGGATAAAAACACTTTTATAAAGTTATCAGAAGATTATTTTAATCAATTTAATGATGAAATTGTGAAAATTTATGAATTATTTAAGGAAAAAAAAAATAAAAACATTAAGCAGACATCTTGGCCGGTTGTACACAATCGAGCGATTCTATATTATTAGGGTATGTTCAGTGGATTCTATGTGGTTTATGAAGTGATTTAGTTGTAATCATGTCGATTTGAAGTGATAAACAAATCACTTCAATGTATGCACTTATAAAATTATTACAGTAACTGTTTGTGAGTTATTAAATTCGTTTTCCGTACTGTTAAATTTGAATTAAAATATAGTTATTTTACGAATAATTTTAACATTTTTGTTTGTTATTCAAAAAACAAACTACCAAAAAATAATGTTTTTTCGTTTTTATTTTTTTATGTAGTTTGATTTTTTTCAGTTAAAATGTATTTTTTTAAAGTCAAAACTATTAAATTTTAAGGAATATTTTGTTAAATAAATAAAAAATTTTAAAATGACTGTAAAAATAATTTGTTTTAAATGAAATGTAAATGATCCGTTTTTTAAATGAGTTTTAATTTGTTTAAAATGAATTTTCGTTTGAATTTAACTACATAATATTTTGAGTGTGGGTAATCATCTCGATTTTGAAGTGATTAGAGCTTAATCACGTTCGAACTGCTTAAACGCGTTTAAGAAGCCAAATGTGAACATACTATTAGAGCTTAAACGAACCAAGTCAAAAAAGAAAATTCAAAAATATATTGAGTTTAAGTAAGTGAATTGCCATTAATTTCTGGAGCCATTGACTTGGGCTTATTACCATTACCTTAGGAACGAAAAACTTGTTGATTTAGTCCGTTACAGAACTGGATAGAGTTAAACTTTGCGGATAATTTCGCACCAGTTTTGAAATACATGTAAATATTGTCTTTATTGACTTGGTTCGGTCCACCTTTGAGCCCTCCATTTATAAGGTTATTATGGCATTAAAATCTTTTTATACATGTGGTATTTGAACAAGAACTATGGCTAAATATGGACCGTTTACAACAATATTTGATAAGGTGAAAAAGCGATGTTGCAAATTTAATCTAAATATTTACCTTATAAAAATAAGCTTCCATAAGCTATGTGAAATTGTGGAACAATTTTTTCCATTACCTACAACAATTTTAACGTACTCATCAAATTTCATTACACTATCTCGAAAATTGCGTCCTGCACTTTACGAATAAGGTTAAAATGGACAGCAATGCGGGCGGACGGATACCGTTATATCGATTCAGAAAAGGTTGTTGACTAAGAATAACAATTTTGGTGCCGAAATCATTCTAGTTCTTCCAAGCAGCTCCCGCACAAATCAATATGTTTGGTAAAAAAAATAATACATATAAATTAGTGGCGGATTGCATCGATTGTCGTTAAATTTTGCATAAAATCGATTTATATAACTATAAGTAATGTAACCAAATTTCGTAAAGAAAAGAGGAACTTCGAGTTTATCCAGGTATTGGTTGAGTTTTGGCTACACGGTGTTCAGACTGCTGATAGAGTTGCCTTTTGTTATTGCTATCAACTGCAGCAGTTTTTGTAAGTACGAAGAGATAAGTACATACTAGTCGCATACGTGTTGTTTTCAGCTGATGGTAATAATAAGGCGGGCATGATAGGACTTACAATTTTTAATGTTATACATTTATTTGCCACTTAAAATAAAACAAAACGGTCCATTATACCAACTAACCCCTAACCAATGTCTCCCTAATATGACTTTTATGTTTTTAATATAAAAGATTTGATAAATCTAAGAAGAAGGCCAAGTCAGTTACTTAGCTTAATCCTAAAAAAAAGTGTACCTTGGCTAAGGGTTTTGCTAACGTAAAGACTACTCGGTATTGTATTTAAAGCAGCTTTTAAAAAACTACAGTCAAAGCAGAAAAACTGCCAATTCTCCCTCTTTTTCTTTTGTCGTTGGCCAAAACTATTGCTTTTACTTCTGATTCAATTTATACAAACAGTCGATATCACCCCAACTCAAAAATTAAAAAGTTGTACACAAATTTTCGTTTTTGTTCGACAGTTTTGGTTTCAGTTGCGGTTTTTTAAACACTTATTTATAGTATACTTTCTTACAGATTTTGCAAATATTTGAAATTGATCAAATATTTCAACTAGCCCAAATAAAAAGTTTTAACTAAGCGAGAAATTTGAAACAATAGTAAAGTACTATTCAGATACTTCTGGAGTATAACACAAGAAAAGCTTCAAATCGATCAACTATTCCGCGCAGTATCCACTAAAGTGTTCCATATTGATATTTGAGAATGTATGTTGGCCAATATGTATACTTAGCAAAGATATCTAAGTCAATAAATTTATTTTTGTGGTGCGAAGATAAATTCGTTGTCTTAAAGAAACATCTTTATAAAACAGTTAAACCTGCTGTAAATGCTGATATGATTGTTTAACAATGTGGCATAAAGAAACACTAAATCATAAATACAGTCGAATTTCTACTTAATGAACATCTTTGCAATTAAGCTCTCTTTATTATGAATTGATTAAAGAAAACAATTTTTTCGTTCAAATTTAATGCATTTTGTCTTCTTCTTTAGATCAATTTCGACACAGTAAATTTTTTATAAAATAAATATATTTTTTTTTTTTTTTTTTTCATTATTTATTTATTGAATCTTCATATATTAAATATGAACTAACAATAATTAATCAAATCTTAACCTAATACGTTATTTTATCTCCTGCCAGTGCCAGACAAAATTTTCTTCATCACGGGTTATGTTCACTTTTATAGGTGTTTATCGCTCATCTAATTGGGTAAGTGCTGCAGTGTCTCTTCTTCTTAAGCGAGTGTGGCCGCCATGATTTAAAATATTTCGAGCTAGTGGATTTGGGTGTTGTTCAAGCCTTTTTAAATATTTTATTGCATATTTTGTAATCATAGTTTTAACTAATGGCACATTGAGATCCTTATGAATGTTTGAGTTTTTAACATACCAGGGAGCGGCTGTGATTATTCGAAGAAGTTTATTTTGGCGCCTTTGAATTTTGTCGATATTAGAGGCCGATGCAGTGCCCCATAGTTGAATACCGTAGCACCAGATAGGCTTTAAGATAGAGTTGTAAAGTAGAAGCTTGCAATCGAGACTAAGGACAGAATTTCTTCCAATAAGCCAGTGAATTTGAATGGCTTTTAGTTTCATTTGAGTTAATTTTGCCTCTATATGGCATTTCCACGTTAATCGCCGATCCAGATGTATACCGAGATATTTTACATGCGAATGTTGAGGAATTATTTGATTATTGATTGTAATAGGGGGGCAAGATTCCCGGCGCAAAGTGAATGTTATATGTACGCATTTTTGCTCATTTTCCATTGTCTTAACCATATTTCTAGTTGAAATATATAATGCTGTAAGTAACGTGATGCTTCATAACGATTTTCGTGGACGCTTAGAAAAGCTGTATCGTCTGCAAATGTTGAAGTTTGTGTATAGTTGCTTGTTGGCATGTCCGAAGTATAAATTAAGTATAATAGGGGTCCCAGGATGCTGCCTTGTGGGACTCCAGCGGCAATGGGCTGAGGTGAACTTACGAAATTTCCTTCTTTAATAATAAATTGACGACCGACTAAGTAACTTTCTAGCAGCTTGTGTGTGTTTGCTGGTAAATTTTGCTTTAATTTATGTAATAAGCCTTCATTCATGCCAGACTTTATCAAAAGCTTTCGAAACATCGATGAAGAGTGCTGAGCAATTTTTCTTTTCTTCAAATGCTTTTCTTATGACATATACTTTTCGATGAGTCTGTTCGATTGTGCTGTGTTTTCTTCTAAATCCGAACTGATGGTTTGGAATATAATTTTGAAACTAATAATTTCTCAAACAGCTTTGACATATTTGATAATAAGCTAATAGGTCTATAAGACTCAACTTTTGTATGATCTTTACCTGGCTTTGGTATCATGGTAACTAAGGAAACCTTCCATTTTTGAGGATAGTATTCAAGGCGTAAAATAGCATTAAAAATAAAAAGAATAATATTCTTTGCTATGCGAGGTAGCTCCAAAAGCATTTTATTACTGATTTTATCAATACCAGGTGCCTTCTTAGTGTTTAAGTCGCAAATAGCCTTTTCGATTTCTCTTATCTCAAATCAGAGGGAAAAGCTGCTCTAGCAGCAACAGGTGGTAACTCGACCGCAATATTGTGAGATATATTTGTGGTAAATACGTTTTTTTAAGATTGACAAACAGATTTCCTTTTTCAACATCATTTCTTGCCCAACTTCCATTCAAGTTTCTTAATGGTGGTTTAGAGACAACTGGCCTTTTGAGGTTTCTAGCTGCACGCCATAATGAGTAGTCTGATTGTGGGGTTGCATCAAGTTCCTTAAGATATTTTTCCAGAGAAGCCGTTTTCTGAGCCTGCAGTAACTTTCTGTATAACAAATAAAAATTTGGCTCTCATACAATTTGTTTTCCATACATACAATGCAAACAATTAAACAATTAACGCAAGAAGCGTCTAACCTGTCATTCAAGGATATGGATATGAAGCTCTATTAAACTTAATAAACGCTGCGGAAGGAAAAGTGCATTCAAAACTAAAAAAATTAATTGTTAAAAAAAAGTGAAAAAAGGTTATAAATAGTGCTGGGATACTATCGATATTTTCTACTATCGATATTTATCGATAGTTCAGATTTCTCTATCGATATATCGATATAACTATCGACTGAATGTTTGTACTTGTGCAGGAAAACTTTAATTTTTTTTTAGGCTACAGTCCGTTGTTTTCATCGTGGGGTGCTTTAAAACCATGTGAGATAAGGCCATGATGGCTTTATTGCTCAATTGAATGGGAGATAAAGTCATAATGGTGTTATTGCCCATTCATTGTTAACATTCTGTAAAATGAAAAATCCTTAGTTATCATTGAAAAAAAAAATTTTTTTTTAGTCTTGTGACGCAAGCAGGAAAACTTAATTCAGCGATGCCACCTGCCGCGTCCTACTGGAGGAGAAAACCCGTAAGCACGGCGCCACGCAGTAAAACTTTAGTATGCGAAGCCAGATTTCAGTACTTACCTTTAGTGTCTCCGGATGTGAGCTAAGGCCATGACGGCTTTATCTCCCACTCAAATGAAAAAAAAAAATAAAAGGCTTTATCTCCCTATTGAATGAGAGATAAAGCCATTGTGACCTTATCTCACATGGTATTAAAGCACCCCCCCCCCCCCCCCCCCCCTTTCATCACTTTTTTGAATGTATGAGACGTGATTATATCGACCCCTTTGCGCGAAATTATCGTATGTTACAAAAACCAAATTTTACAGGACAGCCATTTTTCTACTTTTCTCTGCATTCACTTGCAATATAAAAATGAAAATATACATTAAATTTTTTGAGCAACGAAGTGGAATTCGCCTACAATATTTTGTCAGGTGACGTCTCTTTGAATGTAGAACAAGATTGCATCAAAAACTCAATTTCAAAAAAATTGGCATATACGATAATTTCGCGCAAAGGGGTGGATATACGCACGTTATTTTAGATGGCAGTTTTTTAAAAATTGATAAGTACCTTTCTGAAGGAACTTTAAAAAATTTTCTAAATTCTAAACCCAAAAAGGTAATCAATCTAGCGGACTTATGCTCTAATGGTCGTTCATTGTTTTGTCCTATGCTTGCAATTGCATTTGGATTTGTATTTTTTTTTACAACATTACAAAAATATTTGACATTTCAGTCCCTATATAAACATGTACAAATTTCGACTTCAAGGCCTTTAATTAGCAGTAAAAAGCACTGCTAAGCAATCTATACCACTTGCCATTCTTGTTGTTTGGATTCATTGCTGTAATTCAGCAGTAATTAATAATAGCAAGTAAAAATTTGCGGCAAAATACCGTGTGTGTATAGCTGCTGTTAGATGTCTTCATATCAGTATTTTAAATAATAAAAATATCGATATTTATATTTTTCCTATCGATATTTTCGATATTTTAAGACTATCGATAATATCGATAGTTTCCCAGCACTAGTTATAAAGTGATTATTAATCCATATAGATTCATTATAGGGAACTTCGACTGTATATTTCAAAACAAAATTTTCCTATGACTTGATATTTAACATAAAGATTATAATTTTCCAAGACTTTAGTATAGCTATAGTTTTTTTTCTTTTACTTCTTTAGCTACTGTTTGCTTTACTATTGTCTATAGTTTAGAAAAAGCATTCATTTACTAACTATAAAAAAAAACATTTTTCGTTTCGGTTTAAGTAGGTGTGGTCCTTCTATCATCTTTTAGAGCACTTGCTTTTTATTGTTGTTGCTGTTATTGTTATGATCATCGTATGATGATGATAATGCTGATCAATACGCCCCATTTTTTAACTCCTCTCTACTACTTTTTGCAGTAGTAATCCTGTCGTGAGTTAAATGCATGTTGATGTTTTTTCCATCATAATTTTTTTCCACATTTTTTCGTTTAACCACAAAATGACTGATGATTTCCGCGTTAATCTCTTTGGATTTGCAATTGAATGTAATTTTTCTTAAAGGTTTTTGTTTAAAGATTTCTTTAGCGGTTCACAAAGCTGCTACTGGTTTTGAATGGTTTCATTTTACAGAGGGCGTGTATAGAGTTTAGGCAATATTTGACTTTTGCTAGGAAGAGTTTAAATACTCGTACTAGAGAGTGTGTGTATGTATGTTTGTACCATTTGAATAAAATAGCAATGAAATCTTTAGTTAGTTTTTGACAGTTTTATTGCTACTGTAATGGAGATGATAATAAAGTGAAATTTAAATGCACTGATTTACAATTAAATCTATTGGTTAAATGAAATTTTAATCAAACTGCAAGTCATAGTATCAAGTATTGGTCTTAAGTCTTTTGTTTTGTATTGAAAAAAACAAACGAATTAAAGTCAATGGGAAATAATTTATTTTGTAAATGTATTGAATTTGATATTGTTGATCTTTTTGAAAGGAAACTACAATATAAATGTTGATATTATTTTTGAACTTAAATTTTTGAAATGATTTGCTAATTTCACATACGATATAAATGCTAGAAATTTTTAAGGGAAAACGCTTTGATTTAAGAAATTTTTTTTTTTTTTTTGTTGTTTTGTAATAAACTTAAGAAGCTTAGGAAACTTCTGCTGGTCTAATTCAACTAGCACTTGATTACAATAAGCAAATTTTCAACGCAGTGATAACATGATTAAACAAAAAATGTGAAAATGGGGCTCCTAAGATCCAAGAATAATTGTGGTGTATCAAGTATAAAGAATACAAAGAATTGATTAAGAAAAGATCATAAGACCATATTTCTTTTAAAAGCATTGAGCAAGTTGCTTTAAATGTCATTGACATATTATGCCGGCCAATAATAAAACATTTTCAAAGTCAAAGGTAAATTTAAATTTAAAGAAACAGGCGGAATTGTGGCTTAAAGAGATGGAGCCACAGCTAACATAGCACGTCAAAATATGGCTCTACAACGCAAAATTTTTAGCAATCGAATAAAGTTGCGTTTTTCTGATTTTAAAGGCCACATCATTTGCTCAATTCGTTGGCTCTGGATCGTTTCTTTGAGCCTACTAAAAGAGTATAGTGTATATCTGGTACTATCTAACATTAGGAATCTAAAATTTTAAGATTGGTTATGGAAAATGTTTTGAAAATGGTACCTCAAGTCGAAATCCACAATGGCTAACATTTTGGTGATATTATATTATACAATAATCTTTTATTTTTGGCATAACTACACTTTTAGAAGGTATGAATGTGCGTGCCAAATATTATTCGTAATTATGGGCCATGTCACAGACAACAATTCCGTTCGGAATTGAAGAAAACATATTTGTTTGTTGATGGGAAGTGTATTTTGATAGCTTTATGGCCTTTCAGATACAGACAACTCCCATACCGGTCATGTAAACAAAAATGGTTTCATTCCGAAACATTTTTTCGTCATTTTCTGAAGCACCAAAATACGGAATGAATTCCGTTTCCGAACGGAATTGTACTCTGTGACATGGCTGTATATTATAAATTATTTGTCGTGTTGCCGTTTTTGAAAAATTCTTTTTCTAAATTATTGTTTCGAACTAGAAATAAACAAAACAAAAAATTAAGATAAGTGGTTCTTATAGAAAATTATTTTAAAAACATCTGCAAAACCGTAAATGATAAATCTAAATCAAAACTTTTCTCATTTCGGTCGATTGTTTTACTTTAATTAGCTAAGGGTATATTGTAAAAGTTGGTCAATATGACCTCTAAGGTTCAAAACACCGATAGGCAAATTCATGGTGCCGCGACTTTTGTTTCGCATTTATTACGTAAGTGTACACATACGTTGTAGAGAATTTAACAACATTAGCAAGAACATATCGCTCCTTTATTGCAACATAGTCATATCACAAAAAATCTAAAATTTTAAGCTACTTAAGCAAAACTGTTCCTTTATACCTTCTCTATATGTAAAACAAAAATCTGTGTTTTATCTCAAACTGAACCGCAGGCTTAGTAAAATATAATTTATTAAATCTGTACAAAAAGGTAAATTTTCAAAACTTTAATCGAATTTTGCAAAGTTCGATTTTTTTTAAGATATGACTATGTTGCAATAAAGGAGCGACCCTGCAAATAAAATTGGACCACCTGATCCATTTTGATAAAACGGACTACTCCATGGACTGGTTACACGCGTAACGTACTTCCAAACTGGAAGTGATCATTTTGAGTTCCAATTTTTCTAACTTAACCCCAATTTTTTATTATTTTTAAATGCGAAATTAGCCTAGAATCTATATATATAAAATTGTAACGTTACTGACTGACTCACTGACTCACTGACTGACTGATTCATCATCGCACAGCCTAAACGCCTGAAGCTAGACACTTGAAATTTAGACCAGAGATTGGTCACTCCCCAAATCGATCCACTATGACGGGATTTTTGGAAATTCGAATGTTTAGGGGGTAAAAAGGTGTAAAAACGGGAAAATGCGGTGACCTTATATCTCCAAAACTAAAACAGATACAAAAAAAATTTAATACTGATCGTTGTTCTTTAGAAAAATAAGCGGATAGTTGTCTGGTACTTTTTTGAAATTTGGCCCTATTAGGGAGTAAACGGGTAAAACCTGAATTTTGGTACTTTTTTGACACCCTATCTATCTTTTGAACCAATAAACATAGAAACAAAGTTTATACCACATTCGAAACCTATGAAAAAAATACGAATACGAGTTTGGTACTTTTTCGAAATTCGAACATTTAAGGGGTGAAATTCGTCGCTAATTTTGGTACTTTTTTTACAAAACATTTTCCTCCATTCATTAACATACTCGTACTTAATAATGAGCCCCCACTATAATACTGAATTTTTTGATACTTTAATGGGGGGAAAAAAATAGTACCAAAAAAAAATACGGGAAATTTTATATTTTTCTTTAGCTTTTGGGTCCTACAACTGGTATTCTTAAAATTATCGTTTATGTTGGACCTTAAAACATAAGATTCAACATGTAATGTCCTGAGTGGATAAGAATCTATGACGGAACTTTTTGGTACTTTTTTGTTCATTAACTGGTACTTTTTGAAATTCTGTTAGTATTGGACCAAACAATTCAATATGCAATGCCCTGGATGGATGACAATCTAGATAGATAGATAGATAGATATTTTTCTTTATTGAAATATATAATATTACGTATAACAATATTTGTTTTAATATAAAACTTTGATATAAAAATTATAATTATATTTTAAATAAAGATATTTACGGCTTGGTTTGACAATCTATAAGAGTGAACTTTTTGGTACTTTTTTAATCTTTGACTGGTACTTTTTGAATTTCCGTTGGTATTGGACCTAGAAAAATAAAATTAAACATGCAAGGTCCTGGGTGGATAAGAATCTATAAGAGGAAAGTTTTTGGTACTTATTTTGTTCATTAACTGGTACTTTTTGAATTTCCGTCAGTATTGGACCTAGAAACATAAAATTAAACATGCACGATCCTGTGTAAATGAGAATCTTTAAGTGGGATCTTATTGGTACTTTTTTATTCGTTAGCTGGTACTTTTTGAATTACCGTTAGTATTGGACCCAGAAACATGCAATTAAAAATGGAAGGTCTTGAGTGAATGACAATCTGTTAGAGAGATCTTTTTGGTACTTTTTCGTTTTTTAACTGGTCCTTTTTTTTAAATTTTCGCTAATGTTGGTCTAATGAAAATAAAATTAAACCTGCGTGGTCCTGAGTGAATGAGAATCTCTAAAAGCGGTTATAGATACTTTTTAGTTATTAAACTGGTACTTTTTGAATATCCGTTATTATTGGACTTAGAAACATTAAATTCAAGATGCAATGCCCTAAGTGGATAAGAATATATAAGAGGGAAGTTTTTGGTACTTCTTTGTTCTTTAACTGGTACTTTTTGAATTCCGTTAGTATTGGACCTAGAAACATAAAATTAAACATGCAAGGTCCTGAGTGAATGAAAATCTTTAAGAGGGCTTTTGGTACTATTTTGTTCTTTAACTGGTACCTTTTATATATCCGTATTTATTGGATCTAGAAACATAAAATTAAACATGCAAGCTCCTGAGTGAATGAGAATCTGTAAGAGGGATTTTTTGCTACTTTTTCGTTCTCTAACTGGTATTTTTTTAAAATAAACTGGTAATTTTTTAAATTTAATATTTATTTTTGTGCATTAAATAAAAAAGCAAATTGGTGTCTGGTACTTTAACGAAATTCGGTCGTTTTAAGTAGTAAATCAATACGTATAGAAATAAAAATTAAATAACATTTGTTACTTATCTAAACAATACAAATGCGAATTTGGTACTTTTTCGAAATTCGAACGTTTCATGGGTGAAAATTTTACCTATGTATATCGATCCCGCGAACCTCATACCTCCTATACTTAAAGAGATAAAAAACATCAGCACTTATTCTTGTTTATTAGACAAATTCGCTAACCGTATATTTCCTAAACAAAAAGAGATACAAAAAATTGAATACTAATTATTGTTCATTAAAAAAAATAAACGGAGAGGTGTCTGTTACTTTTTTGAAGGAAGGCCTTTTTGGGGTGTAAAAGGGTAAATAAATATTGTATCACATTTTTAGCTTATCTAAAAAATACAAAACAGGTTTGGACCTTTTTTGAAATTCAAACGTTTAAGGTGTGAAAATCGTTCCTAATTTTGTTACTGTTTTCTCAACATTTTTCTCCATCTCTATATAATATAAATTTGTAAAGTAACTGACGGATTCATCATCGCACATCCTAAACTCTTGAACCTAAAAAGCGGACTTTTGGACCGAAGGTTGGCCTCTCGCCAAATCGATTCCGCTAACCTTAAAAATCCAAAATTAAAGAGATCCAAAAAATTTAACACTTATTGTTGTTCGTTAAAAAAAAATAAGGGGACAGGTGCCTGGTACTTTTTTGAAAATAAACTTTGGCATAAAAATATGTCCACGAAGAAAAAGGAGACGCTAACGAAGTAGCGGGTTAAATGCTAGTATACTCATAATACCGTAAACGTTTTGAAGTGGAATATAGATTACTTTCAAAAATACGTTAACTTGGTTGTCGCACTGCTAAACCGAAAGTGATCATTTCAATAAAATTTTTATAACTGAGAACAAACTTGCGTTTGTTTTATTTCTAAACAGATATAAACCTTATAATATTGTTAAAGTTTTGAGATGGAATATACATAAGCTTAAAACCCAGAAAAAATGTAAAGGTTTCCGGAAGCAAGAAATATACATGAGCGCTGATCTGGCCGTTTCATACTACTTATAAGCAGCAGAGTAAGGAAAGCCATTGAAGTGAATTTTTAATTTAAGTAAACAAAAATTTTTTAATCCAAATTTTAATATTTTTAATCATCCTTAAGTTCATCAAATTTAATTTTTCATTAAATTATTTTTATGAAGAAAGGAATTTTACAACATGAAAATTAATTAAAATTGTTATAGATAATTTTTCATTCTTGACTGACCTGAAATTCAAACACAGGCGGCTGGCCTGAGATTCGAACCTAGGCGGCTGGTTACCCTGACATGTTTCGATCATAACCACTTGATCTCTTCAGAGGGTTACCAGCCGCCTGGGTTCGAATCTCAGGCCAGCCGCCTGTGTTCGAATCTCAGGTCAGTCAAGAATGAAAAATTATCGATAAATAATCTAAGACTGTCAAAAAAAATATAAAAATGTTTTACTTAAAATTGACATTTCCAGATTAATTGTTAGCACTGTTGCCAATTTTTTTAGTTTTTGATCGAAAGAAACGGTTTTTAACTTTTTTTTTTGCGATTTTTAGCTTTTATGACGGTTTTTTGTGGGGAAAAAACGTGGGCAGTATTGTTTGTTTTGTTTACATTTTATCAAATTGTATTTATTGTTCTTTCTCGCATTTGTTGTTTCATTCAGTCAATCCTAAAAAAATCCAATACAAAAAATAGCAAGTATCATAACACCTTTAACGATTATTTCCGAAATATTACTGAACATAGAAATTACACTTTTTTGTTACGTAATCAGCAGGGAAAACAGAAATATGCAATTGCATATTTTTCCTTGTGCGACTAATGAAGGCAGAAATATATTTATCCGTTTTAGAGCTTTTTATGAATTTTGGCATCGATTTGTTAGTGCATATTTTTGCATATTTTACCATTTGCAGCATATTTTCGTTAAAATAACCTTTTTGCAGAATTTTTTAAGTTTATAGCGCATATTTTGCCTTTTTAATGCATATTTTGATACATATTCAATTTTTTTCGATGCCAAAATAGCTTTCGCAGCAAAAAAAAATTTTTTTTTCGAAAATCTGTTACTTAAATTTCGACATCTACGTTTAATTTTTACTCTTAAATTGTAAGACAAAGCAGGTTGTCAATAAGAATAAATGTTATGCGATTTGTACCTAGACCAATCTTTTAGTATTACGATTGATTCAGAATCACTTTTTAAAGTGATCTAACGATGTCTATCCATCCGCCTGGCTGGTTGTCTGTCCATGTTAGCCTTGTGCGCAGAGTGCAAGTTCCAATTTTGTAGAAAATTTGATCAAATATGGACGAAGTCTATGCAAATGGTGAGAATCGGTCTATAATTTCACATCCAAATTAGACTCTTTGTGTCCGCAAGCTATCTAATTAGGATGGTATTTAAATTAAATTCGTGCCAAAAATATTTGACTTTAAATTAAATTATTTTCGAATCGGTTCACATTTGCTCAAACTAGCCTTAAATTCCTTTAAAATGTCAATATTGGTTAACAATTTAGCGACCGTACCTAACATCCCCTTAAGACAAAAACCCATATGGATGTTAATATCTAGATAATATTCGGCGCAAACATCTCTTATATGAATTTTAACCTTTTTTAGGTTCTGTTTTAGATTTTGTTATTAAATTGTTGAATGTTGTGTCTTCAAATGAGCAATTTTAATTTTTAGGCCATATTTTTAACATTTTTCAGGGCATATTTTCCAGTTTTTACTGCATATTTAATGCGCATAAAACGTGTTTTTTTAGAGCATATTTCTGGTTTCCCTGGTAATCAGTCATCATTAGCAGAGAGGGAAAAACGAGTCCTTTTAGGTGGGAGTTCCCCATATAAAAATCATGCCTCTAATAAACAGTTCTGTAAGAGGTATTATGCTTCTCTCTCTTACAAAACAACTTGCCAGTAAGCTCCATTCTTTACTGGGAAAGTTTTGCAAATTTATGTACATAGTATGTGGGAAAGTTATGTATGGAGTTTCTTAGAAACATGACTTGGATGCGCTAGACCCCCTTATTTTATGCAAAAAGGAAAACATTCAGAAAAACTACTATAACTTCCTCAGTGGGATAGAAATCAGGGCTGACCTCCATTCATTTTTGTTTTCCGACAGTTTTCCCGAACCTACTTACCCCCTATCTTTATTCCTTAAGAGGGCTCCCAAACAAAGTTTAAAATTTTTTGATATTATAAAAAATTTGTCCCCACAGCTCCTAGGATTCCCCAAGACAGGTCAAACGTATGACCGACCCCATTTTATTCTTTTCCCCCGACATTGGTTTTTAAGGGGCAGAAGAATTAGAAAAAAGGGAAAATAGAAAGTTTGAGTTTATTGATGAGAGGGGAGAAAATAAAAGCATGTAATCCTTCCCCCTCAACATTGTTTTGAATTGCCTAAATGTGAACATATTTATATCTTAATTTTAGTGAATGCAAACGTTTAAGAAAATTTAGAAGAAGCTAAATAATACAATTAATTTGCTTATCAATTATAACGATTCTGGTTCGCTACTCCGTAGTCAAACTTAGAAACTGGTTTCACAGTTCTTCAAAATAGGCGTCTTTATTCATCGCTTAAACTTTTCCGAATATTAACAAATTTAGGTATATCAAATATCACAAGATAAAAGAACGTTAATCAATATTTTCACAAAAATTTAATTCTAAACAATTCTTTTTATCAACATTTTAAAAAAATATTTATTTTTGTCACGCCTTTGGTGGCATACGAATTTTCCAAAAAAAAAAAAAAACAAATTTTCCCATGCTTTAAAACAACTTATAAGTACATATTTCTATATAATTTTAGCAAATCGTAAACATAATATCCAATACACTAAACAAAACAAAAATATTCACACGTTAACAAAGATATCAAAATAAACAATGCAATCCTTAACCAAAAACCATATTCGAAAAAAAGTAAATAAATGACAATAGTTAATAGAAACGATGTAAACGTTTTCAATACCATTTAATAACAATGGCAACAGGTTTTCTTTTTCGCTTAGAAAAAATGCTACTACTTGTTGCAGTTTTATCTGTCTCGTTGGTCAAAACAACAGGTAATTTTTAGCTTCAAATTCTTTTGTATTGACAGGAAAAGAATTCTTTGTTTTAATCAATTTCTATAACTCGCATACTGGAGTAGTTTTTGGCGCAAAATATAAACATTAAATCTTTTTTGCAATTATCTGCCACAAAAGAAAAAAATGCTTTGTAACTTATTTTTCGTAAATTTTGTTGAAAATCTTTTATTTCAACAAGTGATTTGATTTTTTCTCGTCTCTTTGTTGTGTGCCATAAAAAAAGGCTTCAAATTTCGTATTTTTTATGAAGTGATTTATTTCCATTGAAGTTTAATAAAAGAAATTTTCTAAACAATTGCTAAGAAAGATTTAAGACTATGTGTGTGGTCAATTTCTTTAAAATTTTGGTTAATAAATACAACAATTGATGGGAAGTATCGAAGATAAATATAAGATTTTTTAGGTATTTCTTAGGTATACCTCTTGAATTCGGTGTAAGGAGTGAGGACTCGTCTACCAACGTAAAAGTGAACTACAGGTGCTAATGTTAGTACATAATTTCCTGGACCGTTCAATTACCCCTTGATTTGTAACCTCAGCAAAATAGAAACAAAATACAAGGACATTTCTCCGCAGGATTAAATTACGGCCACTACGCAGCAATTATCGCATCAGGAGCTTCGTTGTTAAAAGCTCCTGCTATATACAGGAATGCCACTAAAGTATACACAACAATCGAGAGAGACTTATCCACCAAACTGGCCAGCTCATTAAGAGCAGTTTCTGACGGTTTCCCTTAATTGTACACATGTTGGCATGTTGACAAAAGATTTCAACTATTGTCCGGAGATATCGGTCCACTATCCCCTTCAGTTTCTTCAAGACAATGTATGACAGACTAATGGGTCAAAGGTCCTTACATGTCTTGTAAGAGGTTTTTCCCGCTTTGGGTATTAACCCATTAAGGACGGATGGGTATTTAAATACCCAAAAAACAGAGCCTTCGTAGAAAAATTCTGGCTAACTTCAGGTAAGAGGTATCGGAAGTTGTTTTTTACAGAAAGATAAAGAAAGGATAGGATTACTTTAACAAATTTTTCAAGTTAAATTTTGCCCCCTATAATTGGGTAAGATAGCGGCTTACAAGTTAGCAATTTTTAATATTTGGAAAAAGTAAGCGACAACGGCTCTGGAAAATTTTGAGAGTGGAAAATCGGATAACCCTCTTGGTGACTTATAGCCTTAGGTGTGATCTGCTTTAGAGAAAAATATTAGCAAAATTGGGCCAATAACGTTGACCACAGGTTTGATATTTATATACCTACTTCGCTATCGATATTTATTATACCTACTTCGCTGTCAGAGGGTTCAAAACACATAGTTTTTTTTAATTTTTGGCAAGTAAAAATTCGATGTTTTTTGTAAAATGAACTATTTATTAGTAAAAAATAAAGAAATAAATATCACAACTGTGGTCGATTATTGAGATAATTTTGTATTTTTAATGTTTTTTGGGACACCAGCATGAAAATGTGGAAATCAAGCCTTTGGGTATAACTAAAATTTGCATTTTGTACAACCAAACTCAGTTTTGCTTCACACTGTCCAAAACGCGGCCAAGCTGAATAATATGGCTTATCATATGGTCAAAGCTCTCCATGCACTTTGCCATTTCTTGTGCATTTGTGACATCTTTTTCTCTTACACCAATGCTTCAACACAAGAAATAAAATTGACTCATGATTGGAGATCCTTCAGATTTTCTTAGCATGCAGTGTAAATTCCTGGCATACACCATCCAAAGCATTAGTAAGAAGGCCTCGGCTCTTTCGTTTAAAATATAAAACATTCCAAATTCCCTTCTATGACAACAGAGAAGAGAAGGAGTAACATTTTTTGTTATGTTTTTTCGCACAAGCACAAGCAAAAGCAAAAGAATTTATTTTTTTTTTTTTTTTTGATCCCGTTACCATTCTTATGTAACTGCAAAAGAAGCGAGAGCAATGACAACGTGTGTAAAAAGATATGAGAGTGGAATAAAGCGAGCAAGCCTTGTAAAGAGCCAATGTTGAATGTAAGCCTCACCTTATTATGACTTATTATTAATATGGGCTTTCAAATCAAAATGCACATCGTGCACTTCGTGATTCAGTGATGAGGCACATTTTCACCTCAGTGGATTCGGCAATAAGCAGAGTTGCCGCATTTGGGCGAATGATAATCTCACGTGGTGGCGATGTCAATTGGCCGCCAAGATCATTTGATTTGACACCGTTGGTCTTCTTCCTTTGGCAGAAAAGGTGTACGTCGATAAGCAAGCAACAATTCAAGAGCTATAGGATGAGATAATTCGGCCCATTAACGGCATAGAACCTCAATTATGCCTCAGCGTCATCGAACATTTAGACCATCGGATGGTGGTGTACCGCCGAGGTCGCGGCGGCCATTTGGCCGATATTTTGTTCCATACATGATTGAACCATACCAATATTTTCATAATAAAAATAAATGACAATAACTTCCTTAATAATTGGTGTTTTATTCAAAATCAACATCGGCCCTTAAAATTTAACCATCCTTTTCATCAAAAAGAAGGAATACAAAGGCCCTCTAGAAGGCATCCGTACTGCTTCCTTTTCCAGCTGGGACAGATTCAACGTACATAGTGAAATAAGCACACAACACACACATCAATGAATGCAATAAATGAATTTTTTAATTTTTGGTTTTCAAAAAATCTTGTGTTTTAGAACTTTATAAGAGCGAAGTGGGTGTTAAAATACCCATGGTCTAGGGGCCAAGGTTTGACAGGTAAAAAAAAGCAATGTCAATATAAATACCCATATTATCAAATGTGTGAAATTTCATCAAAATCGCACCACGAAATCGGGGTTCAGTCTTTAATGGGTTAATACCCTTGTTTCCTCCACCTGGACGGGATATATCCCTACCTTATACATGCCGTGAAAAGCCTCATTAGCCAAGTAGCTACAATAGTCAAAACCATCTGATTCTCTGCACGTTTGCTGCCGTCCGGGCAGGTGGTTTGCATGGGTCAAAATTCCTTTTTGCCTAGAGTATTGTACGCAAGTGGACAATCCCCATTGCCGTAACATGTTAGCCCAGACTCCGGTCGTTCATCGGTCCCGCCATATGCACTCTGCCCAGATAAAGAGTGGCAATCAACATACTCAGAGATTCCTTACTAGATGTGGTCCAGGTTCCATACGGACCCTTAGGATATCGCAACAAGTAAAGGTCTCGAAGAAAGCATCCTTCGCTATCGGGAGGTTTCAGAGACGCTTTCGATGTCCTCGCAAAAGCGTGTCCACGATGCACGTTTCGAGATCTTATCAACCATTTATATGCTCTGAAATGAGTTTTATAGGCATCCCAATCCGAGTCTTCCCCAGAGACCTTTGCTCTCTTAAAGAGTTGGCTGCTGGCAGTTCCAGAAGCATGCAAATCTGTGTTCTATGGCGCGTTATTTCTCATGCCCCAAGCCTACCAGTGGGACAAGAAGCTCCCCTAGATATATCAATGACCCTAGTGTTTCTATCCACCTCCGATATCAAACCTATTCCTAATTAGGGATGGTTTATCCAGAGGGAAAAGTTCGTGCGCCTAAGATTTGTGGAGACTGATTATATTTTTCCCAAATAATTAACTCTATCCTCTGGAGACCCTCTTCATATGTGTAATATATGTATCTTAACTTATAATAAGTTATAAAGACTGACCAATAAAAAATATCAAAATATGGCAGGGCTTAGAAGTTTTAGAAATTATTTTTACATTTGATTTTAACAGTTTGAAAAAACCATACCGTTTGGATATTTTTCCTCAATAACTAATCGTTAAGACCTAAATAACACATATGTATGTGCACCTCCTTTTTCTTCTTCTTTAAATAAAAAAAATAATAAAAACCGAAATTTAAATTACAACTCATAAGATACAAAAAAAAGTTAATAAGCCCTTTACTAAATCGGCTCAGTTCAGATCTTTGGATATGAAGGGTTTACGTTAAAATTATTTATACTTTAAGACCTGGGACCTGATTCTGGCAGTCGTGATCGAGTACTTTTTCGATTCGAAGGATATTTAATATCTAATTATTTCAGTCAATACTGAACGAATCGGAACTATTTTTTCAGTGTTGTAAAGCATTAATTTGACATTAAACCCGAAATTTCAAAACTCAAATTTAGCACAAATAATTTTCATATAAACTGAAACTTCGTAAGATAGATCTACAATTGCCTTTAACTTCCTAAAAACCTTAAAAATAATTCTCAACTGGCATTTAAATCTAATTCTGTAAACAAAGTTTAACAGAAATACCTTTAATGTACCGTCAAGCTTTTTTTTTTGAAGCCAGCAATGGACTACTACTGGTAAGTCCTGAAATTGCAGCAAAAACTTCTTATAGCTTTGGTATGTAAATAAAATTTTCTACAAAATGGTTAAAAGTTAAATAAAATCATATTTCACGGTAGTGCACACTAGGGAGAGGGTATTTATAGTTTTACTTATAGTACCTTGTTCCTTTTTCGTGTACCGATCGACTCTGAATCACTTTCTGAGGTAAGACTTTTCTTTGCGGTGAGACCGTACTACACCTTAATCTGCAACGAATTACAATACTTTAGTGCTGGGACATTTATCGATAGTTCAAATTTCACTATCGATATATCGATATTACTATCGACTGAATGTTTGTACTCAAGTAGGTAAACTTTAACTAGTTTTTTATCAGGCTAAAGTTTGTTGTTTTTATCAATTTATTGAAAGTATAAGACGTATGTTTGTACGCACGTTATTCTAGATGACAGTTTTTAAAAATTGTGATGCTGATAAGCACCTTTCTGAAGGAACCAGAGTTACAGGGAGTGGACTACAAAATATTTAATTGCAACCTTAGACAATGTTCTAAATTGAATTTGATTCTCAACCCAAAAAGTAATCAATCTAGCGGACTTTTCCTCCAATGATCGTTCATTGTTTTATCCTATTCTCGCAATTGCAATTGCATTTATTTTGATTTTTTTTTTTTTACAACATCATAAAACTATCTGATCTTAAGTTAGTATGTAGTAAAAAAGCACAGCTAAGCAATCCATACCAACTGTCATTCTTGTTGTTTGTATTCCTTGCTGTAATTCTGCGCGAATTAATAGTAGCAAGTAAAAACTTGCGGCAAAAAACTGTGCGTGTATAGCTGCTGTAACATGTCTTCATAGCTGTATTTTAAATAATAATAACATCGATATTTTCGATAGTTTAAGACTATCGATAGTATCGATAGTTTCCCAGCGCTACAATACTGTGCTGTTTTTTTAAAGATCAGTTCATAATTTATAAATCCCATATAAAGACCTCTGGTAAAATATTCTTACTCTCGATGGAAGGCATCAAAGGTTCAGCAAAGCCACTTTTATCTGTCTAATTTGTTTTTGCTTGAAAAATATTTTTTTTTGCATATTATGCAAAATTTTTGAAAACAAAATGCTATTTAACATAAATTTCTTAACAAAATTTTACTTTTTTTACATCTGCGGAAAATCTTATACAGCACTAGTCTGCAATTAAAGCCTTCTTTAAAGACGAACACTAAGTGCGATGAATACATACCTCTTGCCGGTTTTCTTCTTTGCACAGATCCTTTTTAAAGGACATTTATCTTGCGAATTGTCTGATTAAGTTGATTACAATAACAAAAAATACGTATTTTTATTTTCTTAAATATGCGTCAACAGTTTATGTAAATCTGATTAGTAGTTTCGGAGTTATTAAGCAAATAATTGTCAAAATAAAAGAAAGAAAACAATGTAAATTTCATTTATATTAAATATTAAATAAATATACCAACATTTTAATATGTTACAAAATTTAATATAAATAATTTTATTCCTGAAATATAAATATATTTAGTTTAACAAACTTTGAATCCTTTATAGACAGTTGAAAAGTATTAGTTGTCAAGTAAACTTTTTCCTAAACTTATATTTCCTGACCGATATTTTAATCATAGTTATCTATAATATCACTTAAAAGACCTTCTAAATAATTATAATCTTTCAGCTTATAGCCAGCATCTTTTACATGAACCCACAATTTTTATTTGGACGAAAAGTACCAAAAGCCAATAGCGACCAAGAAAAAAACACTTTATTTCCCTATTTGTCTAAGTTATAGTAACTTTTACTGTTGGTCATAAAACTAACTAAAACCGTCACACTAACAATAACAAACAACACTAAAACAACAGCAACAGTAACAACTTAAACAATACAGTTTAACTGTTAAACTTTTTAAAATTGATACAATTGCAGGTGCAGCCTTTAGACAATTTAACTTGAGTTGGTTGGTATGTGTGTTTATCTTTTTGTAAGTTAATATTCGTTTCCAGCATTTTATATTTTGGTCATAACACCGAAAAACTTTATCATGAAGCTATAAGTTTACTGGTATGAAAACAAGTGTGTATGTATGTGAACACTTGGAGTTGAGCATAACACACGCATTTAAATTTTAGCTTAAGCTTACAAAACAAATGGCAAAATACACTGAGTTAACAAATTCGTAAATAAACAAACAGAAAAAATTATAGAAGTTACAACGAAGAGAAAAAAAAAATGAACAAACCAACAAAATAATACAAATGTTATTGTTAGCCATCATGTTAGTTGCCAATTGTACAAATGTCGCACATAAACAACACTAACAATAATATAAAGAGTTGAAATGTGAAGAGTCTTATATGGACAAAACTTTGAAATTTATTTCTTTGTATAATTCGTGTGTGTATGATTGTAAGTTTCTCTAAAAATGCCTATTTTGAATATTTCTGAACAAAAAGTTTTTTTTACAATTTTGTAAATGTTAAATTTAGACCGCGAAGTCTACGAATGTTCGGCTTTAAATTAATTGTAAGTCATCATCGAATATTTTTTTTAGATTTTGTAAAATTAGATTTAAATATCTGTGGCAAAAAGGATAAAGTACTTAAGTTAACTTAAGCTAAATATCAGTTAATGAAACCTTTAATATATTTATGTTCAAAAGTCCTCATGGACAAAACTTCAATTATTTTGTACGATGTTTCAGGTAGTAATAGCAAAAATTTTGTTTGCTTATATATTCATAATAGTTAATACTATTTGATACAAAAACTGAAGTCTACTTTAGATTTTTAAGGAATAAAAACAATTCAGGAATAAAAACTTAAAAAAAAACTATAACCGAAGAGAAATTAAAATTTACTGCCTGTTTGTAGAACGCGAGCGCAAAAGTGACTCGTTCAACTTAGATTTAAAACAAAAACAAAATTTCAAAATTTGTTTTTGTTTTAAATGTAAGTTAAGCGAGTCACTTTTGTGCTCGCGTTCTACAAACAGGCAGTTAGCTAAAAAAAGTTTGTTTCTTAGATCTTTTGTTTTAAAACAGAATACTCTACCCATGTTCTGTAACTTTTGTGAGAACTTCCCGCATCGAAAAGATGTGAAATAAAATATTCCATCGTTTCTCGAAAATTGAGAAAAAGTGTGTCTGTAACTCAATTCGAAAACTATCAAAAGAGATTACGTCGTTACGTTATAAATGTCATAATATTGCACTCGAAGCCGATGTGACATTGCAGACGTTGAGAACGCCAGTAACAAATATCGTTGACGGCGCCAACTCAACTAAACTTGAATATTTTTCAACGACGGCGGCGAAAATACAACCGTCGGCTACAACAAATAAATTAAAGGGCGACTTTAATGTTGGTTGTTAGCAAACGAGCATTGATAACATTCCTATATTTTATAAAAATGTTAAAAGAAAAACAATTAAAGAATAAAAAAAATGTGCCAAGTACAAAATTTTATTGTTATTATTCTTTGTATTTTGCATTTTTAATTGGTTTTTAGTGTTAAAATTTTTTTCACCCCATTTTTATTCGTGAGTTTATTTGACAGTTCAAATCGGGAACTTTTCTCACAAAAATGTTACAGACACACTTTTTCTGTATATTGGCGAGTAATTTCCTTAAGTGACAGCTAGTACTCGCAAAAAAAGTTACAGACACAGTTTAGTGAGAAAAACAGCTGTTTGTTTCAATATATGGCATCGCTAACTAAAGCTTCTCTGCATAGCCGGCCTTCGGCCGTGCGCAAGGATTTTCTCCTCTATGGTATAACAAATACCGGCTTCGCTAACTAAAGCTTATCTGCGAAGTCGGCTATCGTTCGGAATCAAGGCAGATTTTAGAAGCTTTACTAAGCGCAACCGGTACTTGTTATACCATAAAGGAAAAAATCCTTGCGCCCGCCCAAAGGCCGTCTGCGCACATAAGCTTTAGTTAGCGAAGCCGGTCTTTGTTATATCATAGAGAAGAAAATCCTTGCGCCCGGCCGAAGGCCTGCTATTCAGAGAAGCTTTAGTTAGCGAAGCCGGTTTTTGTTATATAGCTATTATATTTAACTATTGAAAAGTGCACAAAGTTTGGCGCAGGGCTCAAATAAGTATTACTGTCCATATTGCCGCTCAGCTGTTGAAGATACAATGCATTTTTTACATAAAACTTACATTTGTATGTTACTAAATTTATATGAATAATAAACACTGTTTTGCACATTGGGTAATTTTTAATTTTTTTTTTTTTTTTTTTTTGGGAAAAAAATCGTTTTTTCTTTTTGGGTCATTTTTCATTTTTATTTTGGGCCCTTTTTCGTTTCTTTTGGGCAAAATTTCATGTATAACATTTTGGGTAATTTTTCATGTTCTTTTGGGCGATTCTTCATTTGGGCGATTTTTCATTTTTTTTTTTTTTTTGCCATTTTTCTTTGGGCGATATTTCCTACAGCCTTCATTTCACACATTTAAAACGAAAAGTTTATCGACGCGAGGGTTAAAGAACATGGCCACTGGGGGCTACTTCTGGCAGCCGTGATCGAATACTTTTTTAATTCGAAAGCGATTTTATTTCTTATCAAAGTTATTTTTTGGAATAGGAAATTCATTAATAATAATATTTATTTATGACATGCTTATTCCTTAAGTCAATCGAAATTATTTTGTCAGTGTTGTGAAAACTCAATGAGATAAAACAAGAAATCAAAACAAAGCAAGGTGCCAGTTCCGTTTTTTAAGCCGTGCACTTGCCAGCTTATTATGGAAAACAATAAAGCAAGCTGTGTTTGTTTTTATTTTGTTTTGTTTGTTTTTAACCTACTTACAACTACAATTAATGTTGGGAGAATTCC
The DNA here is from genome assembly GCA_930367215.1 of Pollenia angustigena. Lineage (NCBI taxonomy): Eukaryota > Metazoa > Arthropoda > Insecta > Diptera > Polleniidae > Pollenia > Pollenia angustigena. The sequence continues at coordinate 175,502,731 of OV884057.1, read as the reverse complement.
AACCAATTGTGGTTGGGCATGTATAAACTCTCTGTTATTGTTGGTATTTGTTCAAGCTTTGATATCGCTGTAAATTAGACTTTTTGAGTGTTTGCAATTCACATTCACTCTGCAGTATTGTCAGCCTAATCTAATATCTTTGGCTTTTCAAAAAAATTTTGGGAAAATCTTTCCTGATGATCTGGCCTAAGCAACCAGTGAAATGCACATAGAAACTAGCTTATCCCCCAACAATAAATTTCATTGTTTTTATCAAAAATACAAATTGGTTATTAAGCACGACAAATAAAATCTTATTAACTAAAAAAATATTTTTTATTCCCAAAAATTACTTTGATATTTGTTGATAAATGATCTTAATTATGATATATTTGCGCTAATAATTTTCTCCTACCTTTTTTAAACAGTACCAAAATTATATATTTGCCATTTTTCATTTCGAAAAATATACTAATTTCAAAAAACTACTAAGATCATGTCTATTTAATTTTTGATTCAATTACGTTATTTTTTGAATTTTACATCTACCTGTGGTGGATCACGAGATATAAGGTTGCCGGTTTTACCCGTTTTACCCTAAAAATAGCGGTCAAAAGTCTATTACTTTTGACAGAGGCGGAATTATTTAATGCGGTTTTTTGTTTGGAAGATTATTTATTAACCTTGGTTTTGCTTATATATTAGGGTGCGGCAGAATGTGGTTATGATGTCTGGAAAATTGATAGTTATTTTCTTAAGAATAATCAGTCTTAATTTGAGTAAGAAATTGTTTTTGGAATTTGTATATGAAATTTAAAGCAAAAACTTCGCCTACAAAATAATGTGTTGAGTAATCAGAAAAACATGAAGGCACTACTTACAATTCTACTGAAAGAACCAATGAATTTTACAAGGGATGTCCCAAAATGAACGCATTTTAAAGTAAGTCATTATTATCAGAAAGTAATTTCAATTTTTGGGAATACAAAATTTTATTTTCAAAAGATTTTGTTATTCGTGCTTAATTCCCAGTTTTTATTCTTGACAAAAAACACTTGAAATTTATTGTTGATGGGATAAGCTATTGTAGTGGGGAACGTAAGATGAGATAAACCCACTGTTGTTTATTGTTGATGTGTTTTGTTTAAGCTTTGATATTATTACAAGTAGAACTGTTGCTATAATTCTTATACGTTTAACATGTTTAATGGTTTAATATCTTTAGTTTTTCTAAAATCCTTATGGATGAAGTTTCCTGATGATCTGGCCTAAGCAACCAGTGAAATGCATAGGAATAGCTTATCCCATCAACAATAAATTTCAAGTGTTTTTTGTCAAGAATAAAAACTGGGAATTAAGCACGAATAACAAAATCTTTTGAAAGCAAGTCATTATTTTTTTACATAAATACATCGAGAAAAAGTAAGTTATAGAAGTTGTTATAGCTGTAGTTATAGAAGAAAGCTACTAAATAATTAGTTAAAGAAGCTATTCATTTTGAAAACGTAAGCGAAGTTTTTACTGGGTTGTTACGTTACTGCCTTTCAATAGCGTTTTGGTTTATTTCCTTTATAATAAACCGTTTCGAGTTCTTTATTGCACTTTAATAAAATTAAATAAACACAACACTTTAATGTATAACACTTATGTATTTATTAAGAACTTAGTGACTTTAACAACCGAAATTTACAGCTTTTATTTACAACTCACTATTGTTATCAACACACTTCAATATTTATAGTAAACTTGACAAAGTCTGAACTAATACAGACTTTTGATGCTAGACGCCGCAAGTATTTATATGTACTGTAATTCAGCCATCTAGAACATTCGAAATGTATCCGAAGGTTCGAGGCTTTACTATTCACCACTCTATCGTCTATTATGATTTATGGCGGCACTTATGTTTACATAATTTCACCACTTATACTAAAGCTTTTTTAACGGTCGTTTCTAGGGCTTTCTGTACATTGGGATTGAAGTGTTCTAAATTATAAAAATGTTTAATAACAATGTAAATTAATAAAATTACTTATGAATACAAAACAACTAATAAATACAAGATAAATAATAATTACAACAAATAGATAAACAATAATTACAACTTATTCTTAACTAAAGTTACTTTCGTAACAATATTTTTAGGATAGCGACTACCTTTACTGAACAAAAAATATTTCATATTTGAAGCTTGAAAGGAAAACCAAAAATATAGTTGGTTTTACACAACGCAAGACCCAAATTGAAGAAAAACTATATGCTGGTCTACGAGGCGTATGTTTCTCTACAACTCTGCATCAACATCTAAATTTACTTAAAAAAAGGATTTACCATGTTTGCATATTAAGCCGACGATATGCTGGTATAGAGTATAAACATCAGACTTGAGTCAGAAAAATTGATCAAGCTCCAAACGAGCGAAAAAAATAACAAAAGGAAATGGGTATGTTAATAAAGGAGAGAGTACATACTTTAAAATGGTACTATGCTTTTTAGGAAATATTAGGTTTTCTCTAAGGGCTAGTCCATCAAACCTCAAATGGATGTAAAATTTAACACATTTTTAAAAATAATATAAAAACGATTTTAAAAGTGGTGGAAACATATCTCTACATTAAAATTAAAGTTGCAGAGGTTAGAACTCAAAGAAATCTGATGAAAGAATGTGGTATGTGAAACATGTTAATTCAACCCAGGTTCGAGCCCCAGCTCAGCCTAGAAAATTATCAATAAATTGTAATAAAATTTCATGTTGTAAAAATTCCTACTAAAAATATTTAAAATTAAAAATTAACAGTTAAACTATAAATCACAATTGTTCTTAAAAATCATAATTGTTATGAAACCATGTTAACGAAACCCGTTTCTTTATGAAAACTCCGTTTGAAAAAGTTGTGAGCGATTGAATTTTCAAAATTTATTACAAAATCATACTTTCCAGTCAGATAATAAAAAAGTGCATATTTAGTCACCCTGTTTATACGGAAAATGTTTAAGTAGAGGGCTGTAGGAAATATCGCCCAAAGAAAAATGGCCCAAAAAAAAAAATGAAAAATCGCCCAAATGAAGAATCGCCCAAAAGAACATGAAAAATGACCCAAAAAGTTATATATGAAATTTTGCCCAACAAAAACGAAAAAGGGCCCAAAAAAAAAATGAAAAATGACCCAAAAAGCAAAAACGAATTTTTCCGAAAAAAAATTAAAAATTACCCAATTTGCAAAAAAGTGGTTATTATTCATATAAATTTAGTTCCATACAAGTGTAAGTTTTACGTAAAAAATTGCATTCTATCTTCAACAGCTGCTCGGCAGTAAGGACAGTAATACCGGCTGCGCAAACTTCGCTAAGCTTCTCTGCATAGCCGGCCTTCGGCCGGGCGCAAGGATTTTCTCCTCTATGGTATAGCAAACACCGGCTTCGCTAACTAAAGCTTCTCTGTATAGCCGGCCTTCGGCCGGGCGTAAGGATTTTCTCCTCTATGGTAGAACAAGTACCGGTTTCGCTAAGTAAAGCTTCTAAAATCTGCCTTGTTTTCGAACGAAGGCCATATACGCAGAGAAGCTTTAGTTAGCGAAGCCGGTGTTTGTTATACCATAGAGGGGAAATCCTTGCGCCCGGCCAAAGGCCGGCTATACAGAGAAGTTTTAGTTAGCGAAGCCGGTGTTTGTTATACCATAGAATAGAAAATCCTTGCGCCCGGCCGAAGGCCGGCTATACAGAGAAGCTTTAGTTAGCGAAGCCGGTGTTTGTTATACCATAGAGGAGAAAGTCCATGCGCCCGGCCGAAGGCCGGCTTTGCAGAGAAGCTTTAGTTAGCGCAGCCGGTATATATTATATCCTTGAGGAGAAAATCCTAAGCAAAAGTGTTTTCGTTATATATTTAATATAAACACCCAGAGAAAAAACAACAAACTTATTTTTAAATAAATTACAATTATATTAAATAAAGATGGCCCGAAAAAATGGGCTATTTTTCATATAATGTTTTTGGGTGATTTTTCGTTATGAAAAATCACCCAATTTAAAAAACGAAAAATCACCCAATAATAACGAAAAAAAGCCCAAAAATTTTGGGTCACTTTTCATATGAATTAAGGCCCAATTTTACATGGAATTTTTTTGGGTGATTTTTCATTTTTTTTTTTGGGCCATTTTTCTTTGGGCGATATTTCCTACAGCCTAAGTAGAGATCTGAGTTTTTGGCTTCTGAGGGTCTCAGGTGTTTACTTTTAGATGAGTTTTTAAAATAAAAAATTGGAGGTAAAATAAAAAAAAAATTTGGCCGCTATTTCAAAAATAGCAACACCGTGCGCCGTCTATCTGCGCGAGCGTTTAACCTTGTGTATATCGAAATGGGTTTTCCGAACACACCAGATATGATGGGGACTAGGTTGTTACATATTATATGATATCTATATATCTTTACTTTTTGCAGTTTTCCTTTAAAATAAGATCAAATAAGTAAACCAAATGAAAAAGTGACAGTAAATATTAAAAAAATCGGATTTTAAATGATCGAGTTTAAGACAAAGATTTAAATTTTTCTTAACAATAAAGCTAGGACGCCAAATTTGGTGCGTACATTTCTAAAATAAAGGAGTATTAGATGATAAAAATTAGCTTGATCGGTAGCTTATTTCACCTGGCTCACAAAGTGTCCCTACAATATAAACTAGATTGGTAAAATTTAAAAATCAGTGAAATCGACTAGACAAATATGGTCCGGCATAAGAATTTTGACACGCTCGTTCCATATGAAATAGGGAACAATTATTATGATTTTCTTTACTATACACGCAGAGAAAAACATATTTAAATATGTTCACCTAAAACAATTCTATGTTTAAAGAAAATTTTAACCATATAATGTTTAATTTAACCATATTTTTGTCACCGACAACCATTTTATGGTTAAATTAGTCTCTTATCAAGAAGCCACAACCATATTATAGTTTCCTCTAAATATGTTATAGTTAAATATGACAATAATTAGTTTTTAAATTGACAATAGTATTTTCCTCTTTTTCAAGAGCAAAATGCTATGTTTGAAAACCAACAATGCTATTATAAGTGTTAAACATATTTTAGTTATTATAAACCACTAGCTGGCCGCCCCGGCTTCGCTCGGTAGCTGATTACTAATGATCGATGGAGCCGTTTTCTGATTTTAGGTAAACCGAAAAAAGTAGGCGCAAACGTGGGCGGGGCAATATTTTCTCTCCGTAAAAACCTAAGTTGGACCATGGCGATCGTTTTAAAGAAAAAATCGTCCAAATCGGTGAAATAAATAGAAAAAGTGGGCGTAAAATTAGTCGTGGCAAATTTTTCTTTCGATGAAAACTTAAAATGGATTTATACGAACATTTGAATAAAAAAAATTAGTCAAATCGATGGAGCCGTTTTCTGATTTTAGGTTAATCGAAAATAGTGGGCGTAGAGGTGGGCGGGGCGTAAAAACATAAGTTGGACCATGGCGATTATTTTAATGAAAAATCGTCCAAATCGGTCAAGCCGTTCTCAAGTTATGCGATCAGCAACAGACAACATTTCATTTTTATTATATAGATAATGTGTTCGGAGGCAACCATATTATGGTTGTGGCTTCATGATGGAGGACTATCTTTACCATAATATGGTTGTCGTTAACAACAATATGGTTAAATTAAACATAATATGGTTAAAATTTTCTTTAAACATAGTATTGTTGGAGGTAACCATATTTAAACATGTTTTTTCGCTGGGTGTAGTGAAGGTAATACACGATCCGACATTTCCATTAAAAATGGTTATAAATAAATATTAAAGATGATTAGGTAATAACATCCCAGTAAAAACTTCGCCTACTTTTTCAAAATGAATAGCTTCGTTAACTCATTATTTAGTAGCTTTCTTCTGTAACTACATCTATAACAACTTCTATAACTACTTTTTTCTGGATGTATTTAAGTAAAAAAAATAATGACTTACTTTAAAATGCGTTCATTTTGGGACATCCCTTGTAAAATTCATTGGTTCTATCAGTTGAATTGTAAGTAGTGCCTTCATGTTTTTCTGATTACTCAACACATTATTTTGTAGGCGAAGTTTTTACTGGGATGTCAAACAATTCATTTTAAAATATTTTGGAAAAATAATAGGAAAATTCGAGAGAAATATTAACATACAACTTGAAAAATTGTCAATCAGGATCTTTTAATCAATAACTTTAAATTTTAAGGCTAAAATTGAAATGCCGATGAACACAGTATAATAAACTCAACAATGCCTACGAATAGGCAACGCTGGTTCATTTTGAAAGTGTGTTTTCACTGTCACCCTGTATTATTGTTGATGGCGATAATCTTAGAATTGTGTATGCCAAAATAATTCATCTTCAAAACAAAGTTCGTGAACCTGCTATACATAAGAGTTTGAAAGCTAGTTCAAATTGAAGCCTTTCCACTAAAACATAAAATCATCAAAAACCGTTTTAGTTATTAAAAAGTTTATGTCTTAAGTCTTTTGATTTAAGACATGATCATAAAAGTATGTTGCTTAAGTTTATCACATAATTCCCTATAAATCTTGTATCACATTAAAAAAGAAATCTTTTAAATTACAGTTAATTCTTTTTCTTAAATTAAGAAAATAAGAACTTAAAATGCAAAACACAACAACCCTGACATTCCAGTTTAACAAATTTCTTAACAAAAAACCAAAACAAAAAAGTTTAATTAATGGTATACAGCATAAAGAAAAGGCATAATAAAATTATTTTCGGTTTTATTTTAAATCAGAAAACACTTGTTACGACATACACAGTCATAATCAGCTTGACAATTTTTTCACAGAATTATGATTGAGATCGCAGGTTAACGTAACATGCTCGTACTTTTTTTTATTTATAGAGAGAACAGCAATGAAATGTGAAGAAATTTACAAATTTTATGATAATAAAGACACTACACATGTTCGTTAAGAAATTACAGATAATACCTGGAATTTTTATTTCTCTAAATCTTCATAATCAGTTTTCTTTCACTTCTGTATTATAACGAAACAAGCAAATAAGATTGTAGTAAATTTATAAATTTAGAAAGATTTTCAAGAGAAGTAGCAAGTGTTATAGCCTAAGAGATAAAATAAAAATTTAAGGTAAAGAAATTATTAAAAGCAACATATTTTAACGTACCAAAAACAAAAAATATACCCAAAACTTACAAAAACAACAATATTTTGTTTGAAGCAGCAGAAAAAAGGCTAAGATGTCATCAAATTTTAAACTAAATAAATCTTAAATAATATATAATACCTTTTGCTTATGGCCACTTAATATGGCTTGTATTCTTGTAGCCATTAGAATTGAATTGTGGTTGACGAAATATAAAAGAGCTGAATTGTTGAAGCGTGAACTGAATTTTACACCAGTTCTTTTATTTCTTCAGTTTTTATTTTTATGGTCTTAATGATAACAAGTGCTTTTTTATAACAAGAGGAAGTCATGTATGTGTATTATCGTTTAACATGGTTTTCTTAAGAAGTTCTTTACAAAAAAAAACCCGAAAATAAACTCTTAAATTACACTTTATTAAGAAATAAACAACAAAATTGTTTTAAAACAGAAGTTTTTTAGGTCTTAATTTTTTGTGTGTTGCGTTTAAAGTTTTTATGAACTTGATGATTAAGTGGACATCTGCATATGGTCTGTTAGAGGTTTCTAATTGATAGAGTTGCCAGTGTTGCGGAAATAAATTTGAATACATTACGAATAATTTTAATATTGCATATAATGGACTAGGGAGAACGATCGTATAGTATTCGACCGGTTTAAACCGGTTATTTTAGTTTTGCCCAAGTCGAATAGTTTAAAATGTCTTTTTTTCGAATATCGAATAAACCGGTTATTTTGGTAAAATAAACCGGTTATTTTTGTTATGTGAAATTTATATACATTTTCCTTACTTTTATTATAAATTTACCCGTAATTTAAGTGTTTTTCTACTTGAATATTGGGCAAACTTGAACTTTTTATAAAGAATGTCAAAACAAAGTGTAACAAAAGTAAAAAAAAAAAATATTATGAGCAATGTAAATACAAATCGCTTATAAAAGCGTGTGTTCTTGTAAAAAAACCAAAAACAATTCAAAATACTACAAAAAAATATTCAGCTATTCAGCTTAAAAAGTAATTAGCAATTTGACAGTATTCTAAATACTATCAGTCTTATTCATAAAACTTTTTAACAGCTTAATTAGAAGTTAATAAAAAAAAATTGATAAAACAGTATTCATAGACGTTTAATAAGCTATTAAGCTGTTATTAACAGTTCATAAAATGGTTGATATTTATTGTAGCGTTCACCTTACTTTAAACCTTTAATAAATTAAATTTACAGGTTTTGGCTTTTATATTGCAAAAATCGTTTTAAGAATAAAAATATGATTAATGTTTTAAATTTAATTGCCAGAATTGGTAAGTACGCGAGTTTTTTTACAAAAACATTTACATTATCTTAAAAAAGTTTAGAGATAATATTGTCCAAACGACAACATTAAGCCACCAAAAAATATATGGGAAAAGAATTGATCCTTTTTTGTTGCCGGACGAACAATTTAAAGCAAGATATCGCTTTAACAAATCAACAGTGCAAAAAATAACAAATATGGTAAAATCCGAAATCAAATTAAATAGAAGAGGCTTGGAAACAACTGCCAAGTTCCAGGTTTTAGTGGCAAAATTAATCAGTATCCGCACATATTTAAAAATAAAAGAAATTAGATTCAAGACGATGCAGCTGACCTTCATGGTCTAACTCAGCCAACCGTTAGCAGGATTTGTGCAAGAGTTTCACGACCTTTAGGCAGATTAGGGAAACGAAAAATCAGAATGCCGCAGACACTTATGGAGGAGCAAATTCTGATGAAAGATTTTAAGCTAATCAAACTCTTTCCTGGCGTTATTGTAAGGCGACCAGATTTTGAAAATAAAAATAGAGGACATAAAGAAAAAAAGTAAAAAAATTGTTTGACTTCAAGATTTTTTTTTCATATTTTACAGACAAATTTACATTCCCATATTAATAAATGTAAAGAAAATTTAAAAAGAATTACATATCGTCGGCTTAATATGCAAACCTGCGAAATCCATTTTTTAAGTAAATTGAGATTTGATGCCGTATGGTAGAGAAATATATGCCTCGTCGACCAGCATGTAGTTATTCTTCAATTTGAGTCTTGAAGTGTGTCAAATCAACTATATTTTTGGTTCTCCTCTCAAGCAGTAAAAAGGAAAAATAAAAAGTTTTTCCTGTAAAATTTTTTGAAAGGGAGTTAGCAGGTTTGCATATTAAGCCGACGATGTATAAAAATTTAAATTTACTTAAGTAAAATTAGTTAAAAAAAAAAACAACTAAACTTTAATAATCATTGCTAAAAATTATTCAAAATTTTATACTGCAAGTGTATGAGAGTCCAGTAGGAGTATGAACAGAACAAGCATGGCACAACATTTTCCATACGATTGCACAGAAAAAATAAAAGCAAATATTGGTCATGCTTTTAAAAATAAAGAGCACAAAGATGACAGATTATGAAAAAAGATGATAAAAGAGGACACCAATTTTATAGAGGCAGCCAGTTAAAAAAGAGGATTGTCCTCTAAAAAAGAGTACGTATGGTCACCGTAGTTATTGGTGCCATTGACGGAACGCACATAAAAATAAAAAAGACAGGGGGAGATTTGGCCCAGTATTACATTAATCGAAAAGGATACTATTCTTTAAACGTTTAAACGTAATTTATTATAGTAAACGTTTATGCAGTTTAAAATGTTTTTCCATTTTTCACTTAAAAAAAAACAAGACTTAAGAGTGATGCATAAATAATGACAACATAAGAAGTATTTGAGTACTCGATGTACAAGTTAAAAGAAATATATGTTTAAAACCATATTTTTCATCTTTATTAACGAGAATTATTTTTTTTATAAACTAAAAAGTAATTATTATAACTGAAAGGCCAATTAAAAAAATTTCCGAGGCATTTTTCCTATTTTTCTCTGAATTTTAATAGACTACTTAAATAATCGATTGTTTATTGTATACAACACTAAACTTATAATGACAACATAACATCACATAGTTGCCAGCATGAAAATACAAAAAGAAGAACAGAGTTCAATAACTAATGCAGTGTTATTAAACGTTTATGAATACGGTTTCTTATTAGAGGTTAATTAAATAAAAACTGTTTAATAACTATTGAAGACATTAAACCTAAATTATGAATTTTTTATGAATTAGACCATATGTATATATTTATATTTATAAAGTTAACATCTCAGTGATATATCAAAGTTATTTTAAAGACAAAGGTGGTTAAAGGGCCCTCAATTGATAAGTTGCAAAGGTTCTTCAACGTCACGACTTATTAATCACCTTTAATTAGTCCACAAACTTGACATAAATAAACGCCAAGTAAAACTTAACTCTGCTCTAAGTAGTTTTTAAAAGACTGCAAATAATACTTTTCTAAAATATGCTGCCAATAATGAATGAAAAACTCTTACAGCCATACATAAACATGAGTGGATAGCGTATTCTATCTGTCAAAAACTCGCATGTCCATACAATTTGTATGAAGCATTCCTAAATAGCGCGGCGTCAACGCTTTACAATTGGAAAATCCGATTTGTTGTTGTTAAGAAATAATGTCAATTTAGCTATTTTTTTTGTCAATCTATCGGTTTTTTCTCATATTTTTATTTCTATTATGTGGGTTTTATTAAACAAGAAAGGTAACACTACTGTTTGGAGCACAACGTTGATGCTCTTGTTTGGGTATGGCATATCAGCGTAAGCGGGTGAAAACGTCCCACCTTCCTCTCTTGTTACGGCCACAGAGCACACAGAGGCGTCACGAGACAGAAAATATTGTGTGTTTTCTGCTTTTTCCTTCGAAAGCTGCCCTTTTAACATTTTTTGTTTTGATTACGCAATTTGTGTTGAAAGTAGCGGCCTGTTTTTACACATTGCCACTTCACCACCAAAAAATGTTTTCTTTCTCTTTCTTTGATTTAGGCATTTTTCATGCATCACTTTTTTATCTCTGTATGCTTTGTGTTACGGCTGTTAAGTAGTTCTAGCATATCTTCATGCTAAAAACTACAATATACCGGCGAAATCAACGATGTGGAAAAATTGTTAAGTTTTATTTATTTTAAATTACCAAGAACTTAAAGCAAAATTTAAGGAATCAAACAATCTCATGGAAGGGCTTAAATTGTGACCGACGAATTGACAGATATTTCATACGAAAAGCATTTTCATATTACTATTCGTTTTTATACCACGGAAACAAAATAATTTAAAATTTATAATCCTGGATAAGAGGTTTGTGTTTGCAACTTTTCAAAAATATGTTAGAAGTCTACTGATTCATATAGACATGCTTAACCACCATCAATTAAAACATTATTAAACAGTTTCTAAATTACATTATACAATAATCATATTGGGAATAAAAATCAGTCAATAAACAGAAATTATTTAAAATAAAGCCAAAGTTTGATCAATTTACTGTTCACGCGTTTTTGGATTTTATTGTCAAATATTTGTTAGGTCTGAACAAACCTTAAGTCATATCCATGTATTTTGTTGGTTCCTTACTTTCGTGAATTGCTTTGTTTTTATTTTAATTAAGTTTTTATTACAAAATCTAATTTGATTTTTTGTATTTTTATGTATTCGAATTAAAACCGGTTAACCGGTTATTTTTTAAATGCTTAACCGAACCCCGTTTTTTTTAAAATAGCAACTATTCGGACTGAAAAAGTCGAATAATCGATCACCCTATAATGGACCTATTAATCCTTATAATTATTTAGGTTAGTGCAGGTAACCCAAAACACTAGTTTTATAAAAAAGATGATAAAAGTTATTGCAGGTATTTGGATAGATATGATCCAATATGGACTTATCTCTTTAAATAATTCCAAAAAAAAATTTAGTCGATTTTCTCGAATTTTGTAAAAAAGGTTTTTGCTTACTGCTAAAGAATTTTGCAAAAATTAATTTTTTCATACATATGCATATTTTGCAAGATCTGTGCTATAACCGATCATATAAATTTAAAATGTTGTTATTAGAAACACCTTCTATCTTGGTATCTATAAATCAAAGTTTAGCAATTTATTTATTTATAATACCCATATTGACTTTTGCAGATTATTTAAAGATTGTGAAGAGCTCTAGCAGCGATCCAACGTATTGGCTGCCACTGCCCGAGAATCTCAATGTGCAAATTCGAAAATGTCGTCGGCTTCATCATGACCTATAAAGTGGTTGAATGGAGGTCAGTATGTAATTAGGACATATCAGGATAATGACATAACCGAACAAAATTAACATTCCGGTATGTGTTTGCTGACATATTAAAATTTTTTTTTTTTTAATTTTCCGTATTTTTCAGATTATTTGCTTGAATATTTAAAAACGATTCGTGCATGAAAACATTTGTTTGTACATCAATTAAAAGCTGTTGCAAACTACTTACATGTTGCTGACATAAAAATATTTTTGGGTGACTTTAAGCCTATGGTTGGAGCTAACTACAAAAACGTCCAGTCTCTAAAGGGTCGGAAAAATTTCTTCATAGGGAAATCCATAAATATACTTGGGAATCATCGAACAGTCCCTCGTTTAATCAAATAGATCAGTTAATGATTAGTTAGCTTTCTCTTGGATCCCTCATAGACGTGAAAACTAGATGTGGTGCTGATATTGACAGCGGCCAGCAACTTCTTTTGGCGACACACCCGCGACGTCACCGGCATGCAATTATTTTCATAACAAATTTAAAAAATAAAATACAGTAGAATACAGTATAATACTGTACGACAAATTTCAACATTTGACCTCACCCATGATCAAACTGACCAGATTCTTAAAATATAGCTTAAAAAAAGTTATACATATCTTTCAGTTTTTCTAGATGAATTCGTTTTGGGTTTTTACGAGCAATTCAATTTTTAATGTAAATCCTTGGAGCAATTACCCACATCAGTTGACCGAGACGCCAGAGTTTGTGCTTGAATACTTGGTATTGTTATCAGATGTAATGTGCAAAAAATTAGAAAAATCGGTTGACGGGTTCAAAGCTTATGACGATGTTTCTTAAATGTTAATACAATTTCATATATTTCCCAGTTAAAACTTCGCCTACTAAATAACGTGTTGAGTAATCAGAAAAACATAAGAGCACTACTTATAATTCTACTGAAAGAACCAATGAACTTTACAAGGGATGTCCCAAAATTAACGCATTCAAAAGTAAGTCATTATTTTTTTACCTACATACATTCAGAAATAAGTAGTTATAGAAGCAGCTATAGAAGAAAGCTACTAAATAATGAGGGAGAGAAGCTATTCATTTTGAAAAAGTAAGCGAAGTTTTTACTGGGTTCTGAGCATGTGGCTAAAAAGGGCAACAATATATGATATTGTAATTGTAATTGCAACTAAACTTAATTCGGTCGGAACCCATTAAAAAAGTAATACCAAAGAGACGCGAGTTATATACCAAATCACAGTGTATGGTACGATTTAATGGGATGGAAAGCCAACCTTTCAAAACATACACAGGAGTAAAACAGGGTTGTATCCTATCTCCAACACTCTTCTTCTTTTAGAATCCAATGGAATTTGACAGATTATTTAAATGAACTTGACAATGCCAATGACATACTCAATATCATTTAAATGTACAATAATCGTTTAGTGGATACTGAGGTCAAAACTGTCCATAAATTCAAGGAAAATAGGACTAAATATTTAAGAAAACAAAACTTATGCATGTTGCTGCAATGGAAACTTTGCTGGTGGTTTAGATGAAGACATCTCGGATAAAATTGATAAAGCCCGCTTTGCTTCTTAAAATTTCAATAAGTTCCAGCAATCAAACAATAACTCATAAAAATGTAAATTATGAATATTTAACTGCAGTGTCAAATCGGTTCTTCTTTCTGACTTTACTAGATGAAGCTACACTAGACTGTCCCTAAGAAAAACCATTGTCTTAGACAAATCCTTTGGATCTTCTGCCCAAATAATATCCCCAATGTGACACTGTGGCAACAAAATTGTATTCCCGTTGAACAGAAAATCGACATGGATCAGTCATACTCTTGTACGTTCAGCAACGGAAATCGCAAGAATCGCCGTTGAATGGAACCATCAGGGACATTGCAATCAGGGACTACCACGTAACACAATCGGTTAAAAAATGGCCGAGTTATGATCAAAACACTGAAATTACTCTTTTTTTTTATAATGAAGTCGTTGTATTTTTGGAGTATTTAATTTCTCTCTGGTGAAGGGTACAAAAAATGTAATTTTTGGAAATTCAGTGTTTGGTCACATCTCGGCCATTTTTTAACCGATTTGACAGATTTATATGCCGAGAGAAATCGATGTCACGATATCGATTGCTAAATCGACCCACCCTAATGTATATAAACATTTGACCTGTTCATCGTTGTATATTTTAAAACATTTATTCGAGTACACATGATTTTCAGAAAGTGGGCTTTTATGGGAGTTATGGTTAGTTATAACCCTGATAATTCCAACTCAGCTCAGGAGTAAAACAGAGCTGTGTTCTTTCTTTCATTCTAATTATGTTTCTGCTGGATTACATACTTCAGCAGATAAACTCTGAAACGCCGCATGGCACCCGCTGGAACATTAGCCAATTCCTACATGACATTGGTTTTGCTTAGGATGGTGTAACTTTTGCACATCTCTTCGCTGATAAAGTGAAGAAGATACACTGCTATCAATTTATGCCAAAAATAATTGCCTCAAAATAAATGTGAAAAATACCAGAGATGCGGATTGGTACTAGCAATACGACACCCCTAACACTCCAATGCAAAAAGTCGAGGACGTAGATTCATCTTCTTGAGAATGCCTTCTGACGAGATAGCAAGACATGCACCGGACTGGAACACACGGGCGTAGAAATCCCTGAAGGCCCTGAAACACATGGATACGAATGATTAGAAATAAACATAAATCTCGTAAAAAATTTGTTGCCGCCCTTTGTTGTTAGTAAGAGTTTATTTGATTTACAAACACTTGTTTCTAGCTAAAGCAATTTATTAACAATAATGGGAAAATAAATGGTTTTGGTAAAAAACAAAACGTTTGATACATAAAATTTCCATTCAAAACTTTGGCAACCCTTGTCAATCATAATAAAAAACCGCCCTAGATAGTAAAATTAAGATACTACAAAAAAGATTCTTGTCGGTTCAACTTTGTTTAGGCGCAAGTTAAACTAATTAAATAAAGTTTTTTAATTTGTAAAACTTGTTAAATTAAGAACTACAAATAGCAACAACTTAAATGTTCCATTTTAACATGAGCTTAAAAAATGTCATGACAATATTTTTTACTAACAAACTAAAACAAAAAGAGATACGTTTTTATAAAACGAAATGATAATGATGATTACGATGACGATGACGATAATGTTGATTATCATGTGCTTTTTTTAAGTTTATTGTCTTACATTTGTCATGGGTCATTCGTGCAGCTTGTTTCCTTTACTAGAGTTTTTTGTTTTCTCGAGAGCCCTACAGGCAGCTCATGTGGTTTTGTTGTGGCGAACGTTTTTGTATTCTAATGGCCTGTTCGTCGATAACGAATGAAGACTTCGTTCGCATAGTTTATATGCAAAACAAAAACAATATTTTATAACTTGTTTTTGTTTTAAATGTAATTTAAGCGAACGAAGTCTTCATTCGTTATCGACGAACAGGCCCTAAAATTTTAAATTTTATTGTAAATAAAATAAATAAAATTTTTAATTGAAATAAAGAATTTTAAAAAGAAGTGTTTTATACTTTTTTTTACAAATATTGTATCTTTAACTGAAATATTCAAATCATATCGAGCCCTAACCACGAAAATAACATAAGCGCCAAAAACCAAATTTTACAGGAGAAAGTTTATTTTATTTCATATAAATTTTGTATGAAATTAGTCGCTTACGATCAAATTGTTCTTGCTATAAAATCGTAACGGTACCTTATGTGACTATGAAATTTAAGGAGAAAAAAAGTTAAGTTGCCAATGTCAGATAACCTTTCTGCGATTGTTGACATAATTATGTGTCTTTATAAGTCTTGCTCCTCTGCATTGGCCACTTGTTTACCCACAGCCTGTTCCAAATTATATCTGCTAATATAGAAGTCATTGGATAAAATAGAAAATCTGTATGTGTTTCAAGTTAAATACACGTATTTTATTTTGTAAGCGTAGGAACAGATGTGTTCGTGATAAACGCATGTACCTGGCACTGGCACCTTACCTCAGGGTGCTCTTAAAACGGGCCTTATTAATCATAGTAAAGCCAGGTGAAAATTTATTTCCAGGGGTACCAAAAGATGCTTGGTCACCCGAGATTTTTAGGAGCTCTGCTTACTTTAAGTCTCTGCAAATCTAAAGATATTTTCTGCACCTATTTCCCTACCTAGGGCTGAGCCCACACAAACAAAAACCAAAGCAGTTTTTTTAACTAATACGACAACAGAAAATAAGCTTTTATGAGACAACCTACACCAAATAAATCAAGCGCAATTCTGTCTTTTTGATTAATTGCGAGAAAAAAATTGGTTGCAGAAAATAAATGTAGTTTCCCTGCAAATAAAATTGGACCACCTGATCCATTTTGATAAAAGGGACTACTCCATGGACTGGTCCGTTGCAATGCAAGCATGGACCATGTCATTGTTAAAACGTGTTTGTAGTGAGAAGACATGTCTTCGTTTTTTAACGACGTGATTTCGTTTTTAAACAAATTCAAAAGAAATCCGCTTGTGTATACCATGGAGTAGTTTTAAAACTACTCCTTATGCCCATAATTTCTACAAATAGATATCTAGCTGTGTATAGATATTTATCGTGTAACGAATTTTTCATAATTTTAATACGTATGACTTATCTACTGATTAAACTGTAGTGTATTTTACACCATCCATTTTTGACAGTTAATTCAAAATATTAATAAAAACACAAATGTTGTCATATTTTTAAAGAAAATTTAAAGGAAAAAACACGTAGGTAAATTGAAAGTTGAAATTACCAAACTAGTTTTACCGCATAGGTAAAGATAACTGTTAAGTACAAACACGACCACATATATGTTTGTTGAAATTACGGGCATTAGTAGTCCAAAGGTGGGTTATATGGTCCTCCCATAGGACATCGTAATGTTAAATAGACCATGTTTTTCCATACGTTTGGGTTACTTTTGGACTAGTCCTGGGGCCTGATTCTGGCAGTCGTGATCGAGTAGTTTCTCGATTCGAAAGCAATTTAATATCTAAATATTTTAGTGAATACTGAACGAATCGGAATTATTTTTTCAGTATTGTAAAGCATTCATTTGAGTTTCACAATACTGAAAAAATAATTTCGATTCGTTCAGTATCGACTCAAATAAAATTGCCTTCGAATCGAGAAATTACTCGATCACGACTGCCAGAATTAGGCCCCTGGTCTTTTATGGGCTACTCTTTACACGCGAGTTTGGACTGGTCCTATTATTTGCAGAGTTAATACAACATACCCACACAGAGTAAGACCAAACATATTGAAACGAACCTAATTGCGTGCTTTCTTATGATGAAACAAAATTAAGACAAGTCGAAAAACTATAAAAAACAAAAAACATTGTCGCATTGATGCCTTATTACCGATTGCATTTCAACACAAGAACTTGATAAGACGTTTTTTTTTTTTTTGTTTGAGTTATTACACAAAAACGTTTTGTCTTTCGTTGATCAAGCTAGTTCAGCCTAAAATTGCAGCACCAAGAGGTAGGTTATCTTCAAGACGAATGCACACAACGACAGGGACAATAAATTTTGAATGGCATGAAACCCATTTCAAAAAATTGTCTCGGGATTTAGTTTTGCATGTTTTGTTATAAAACTTATTGCAAATCATCCTCAGATCGCCTTTTACCTATTCTTAATTCCAAACTCTTTTCATTTGTAGTGCTATTTGAATGAGTAGTTCATGTCAATGTTGCGTTGAGTCTGGTGCTTTATTGTCAGTTTGGTTTAATGTCTATTTAAATTTTGTACGTTTTATTATATTTTCTTTCTGTCTACAATTTTATCCATTTCGTTGGTAGAAAAAAAATTATACATGTTTTGTCTTGATTTTGTTTTTGTTGTTACAATTTTCAAAGTAGTTTAATTCAACTTGTCTGCTTAAAGCTTTCATTGTGGTTAATGTCAAGTTTTTTTTCAATCTATTTTTAAACCATTATTTTAGTTTGTCTTTGAAACAGTTTGTACTTTTCTAAGAAATCACGAAGGTGCCGTACAACAAACACGCTTTGACCTGTATTTTTATAACAACAGAAACAAAAATAAACAAAAAATAGTAATAATAAAACTTCCAGTCGTATTTGCTTGGAAATTATAATAATTTTATTTTATCATTAATTTCTTCTTTTTGGGCATAACGAAATTTTATGTTTTGTTTATTTTTATCAGGCATCATTTGAAAGATTTGTAGAGAAAAGCAAAACCAAATTAAATTTTTCAATAATCCATAACATCTAAATGGATATTTTTCTGATACAAATAATATGTGTGAAAATTACTGAATTATGGACATGTGTTGGGCACACGTATTATTTTGTAAAGAGAAACATAATTGTAAGTATGTATGTAGGTAGACGCACACACGCGCGTTGGACTCTATGTAAGATAGAAAGAAGATAAATCAATAAGAGGTTTGGTTTTCAATGCAAGTGTTAAGAATTGATTTGTCTTTAATGGATGTCTTTATTTAAATATGACTACAAAAAAAAAAAAAAAAAAAAAAAAAAAACAAAACTAAAAGCCGCTGTATAAAAATGCATCTTAAATTAAATAACGACCGTCAAACAAAATGTGTTATACACGTTTGTCCTTAAAATCAACACATATCGCTTGGACATTATTACAAGGTTGCAATGAAATAGCAAAAATAAAGAGAAAATCGTCTTTATAAACTCTTATTTTATTCTAATTTTAAAAAATAAAGTTAAGTAACAAAAATTAGTTAACTTGGGGGTTACACGATCAAGTTTTGCCTATCAAGTTTTAATACACTCACACTTTTTTACCAATACACTCATACTTTTAAAAACTGATACGAACTTGCCTTTAAAATTCTCTTGCCAGTGAGTGTTTCAATTTACGTTCAAGAAAACAGCTGATTTCAAGGTTTAGTGAGCAAATTGTTCGTTTATCTTTATAAATTGATTTCTTGATGACATCTTGAAAGTAAATTGCTCAAAAATTGAATGCAGCATACGTCACAGCTTTCAATTTATGTAAATTTTGACAAGCAGTATATGTAAAAGACTATCAAGAACAACTTGACCGTGTGGCCGCAGGGTAAACAAGTTCGCCTAAAAGTTCTATGTTGTCCCATACAACCATAAAACATTTCTAACGGAAAACAAAAAAAAAATATGTTTAATGCAATCTTATAATATTGAGCCAGCGACATGTACATTATTAGCGTGTCCCAAAATTTCTTTTTGTCAGAGGCTCAAGCGTAATTTGAAAGCTTATAGGGTCCAGGAGTTTTGATTTTTTTTTTTTAGATTTTTAGGAAGAGGTTTAGAGGTCGCGCAAATCAAGTCTTTGTTATAAATCTGGTGTTTCGGCCTTTTTTCAAACTTGACTCATAACTTTGTCAATAACCACGTTCATTTAATTTTTTGACCGAATATGTTTAAAGAAAATTTCCCAAACTTTATTTCCATATGCAAAAACTTTAAGTTTCAGCAATATTTTTGTCCATTACGATTCCACATATTAAAAATTTTTGTAATTTTTTAACAAATTCTGCAAAAAACGGATTATTAATTTTCAAATTTATATGAAAGGTATAAAAACTAGTGACGCGATTTTGAAAACCGATTAGTTCTAAGCAATTAAGAAAAACAAAAATGGAATTTTGTCCTACGGTTTCCGAGTTAGACTATTTTTATAGTTTGTACCTTAAAAATGGTGATACTTTTTTCGTTATAATTATTGTATTTTTCCATAAATTTATATAGTTAGGTTTTAACTTTCATAAACTTCTGACATTTATTGATCTAAATCGTTACACGCTGTCATTTTCACTTTCTATTTTATGTGTGCTCCAGAAGCTATCAATCGGGTTCGCTGGATGATGAAAATTATCTATTCTTTGAAAATATGAATTTTCCGAAACCAGTTGCAATCTTATGTATGTAGACAAATCAACAGTTGATGCCTTGCTTGAATCTAGTTCATGTATTTTAAGAATATATATCAAATATTGGTACCTCTACCAGTGCCCTCGATACGATCCTTTCAGTGATCTGAGCCTATTAAAGGAATTGGATAGTTATAAAATTATTAATAAAGCAGTTGCATAGAAAATGTTTCCACAGGAGTGAAGAAACTCGTGGTATTAACCAAGTTATGAGTAAAGTTAAAAAAAGGCCAAAAACTCCGTTTTTTTATGAAAACTCGATTTGCGCGACCTCTAAACCTATTCCGAAAATTCTTAAAAAAAAAACCAAAAATACTTTACCCTAAAGGCTTTTAAATTTTAACTAAGCACCTATAAAAATCAGAAAGCAAAAATTTTTTCGGACACCCTAATGTACATACGTCTTTAAAATTTGTACGGTTTTATAGCGTAAACAACTCTGAAAACATTTTTTAAGATTTCCAAGCTATTTTTTTATATAATTACTGCATTTAATAAATTACTGCCTTAAAAGAAGACATACAATCCTAAAATTGTTTATTATAGGGGCGAATTACTACAAGATATTAGTTTTAAGAGCACATTTTCTACTTCTCTTCTTAGTAGTTAAAGGTTAGGTTAGGTTGAATGGGCAGCCGACACGAGGCCGGCTTACTTGGGTTCTTATAGCTGTCTCTTTGTGATACCCCTAGCCAGTAACACGAGTCAGCCAGTATCTACTAGATTATTTCAACGACATCACTGCAGCATCGAACCATCCCGACTGCCTACAACACAGAGAGATCGATTTTAGTCCCACAATAGACATATCGCCCAAACGTGTAAATTCCGGGCTCCCAAAATGCCTAAACCTAATAACCACTTGAGCGGGGCACTGGCAGAGAAAATAAAACACTGCCTCCTCCTCTTCCTCCTCATGACAACTTCTACAGTAGTCATTATAATCAAGACCTATTCTTCCTGCATGAGTTCCTACCACACAGTGACCGCCCATGACCGATATCACTGTAATTATCATGTTATTATCGAAACCAAGTAGCACGCGCGTTCTCGCCGCTTCGAAACCGGACCATCAAGCAGATATTCTAACCCTACCATCTCTCCTAAGGCCATCTGTACGAGTCACGACTAATGAGAGTCTTGCAAAGAGCCATTAAAATGCCGATCAGGCTCTCGACGAACATTTCGACCAAGATACAGCCCTGTTTGGCCAGGCCGTTTGCAGATTATTTCCACAGGCACCGATTGCGCCCTGGAAGCCATTCCAGCGTTACCCTGGAATGATTAGCAATCTAATTTAGAATCAGCCGGCATTCCACAGATAACAAAGATGTCGTGAAGATAACAGCCAGAGCTGCAATGGCACCCATGCTGTCCGTTAATACACATCGCAATAAAAAATGGAGCTTCCAACGAAGCAGGTTTGTAAAGAAAAAGCATAAAAGTTTCGCTTACCATTGCGCTTACGAAAGACATGAATTTTATATGGCGAGTTCCCACTTTGGATCTATAAATTTTTGACATATAAAGCGCATTGTTCAGCGCATATAAAAATTGTTGGATGTAACGACCTTCTTACACACTGAACGTTTTGATACAGTTATTTTTTAGTATTCTCACAAAGGGAATACCGTGGTTCTTGAATTGTTATTTTTTTATGAAAGTTGTTGAGAGTTCTTTCACTTACTTTACTGCATTTCTGTATATCATATTGCATAGCGCATAATTGTGTGCTTATTTTTTAAACGTGCTTCGCAAAATGATGAAATTTTTTATTGAGGTATAGCTCTCGATATACGATAGTACCTCAGCCAATTTTTTGCCCACCTTATGGTAGAGATTTTCACCTGAAAAACACTGCAGCCATCTGGCAGCCTAAAAGCGACCTCCACCCACCCTTTTGCCCATCTTATACTCCCTTAGGGCCGGTTCCAGAGGTCGTGTATTTGCGAACGGTTCATCACCATTACCATGATGAACTGTGAATAGAGTACCAAAAAAAGGTTCCAAAGTGCAATATTCCAGTCCCGACCGCCAGGTCAAATGAGCACGCAGTGTGTCGCTGGCATTATCATAGTCCCGCGTACAACGAAGTTGTAAAATCATTCACACTTTTCTTGAAAAATTATATAAAATTGTAAGTAAACTATCGATACAAAGGCTTGTCTTAGATACAGGATAGAGTGTATTAAAATGGGTGAAAATCGGTCGGCGATTTGTGCCGCGCACATCAGGCTTAATTTTCTAGATATAAAGTTCCAATATTATACTACCATTGGCTTGCAGGTACAAACGCTTAAAATCGATAATAAACACACGCGTTACCGGTTAAGCATTCTAGGGTTAATGAGCACATTAGAGCCAAACTTTTTATATACAAAATAAAAAAAATATAAATTAAATGGCTAGTTTGCAGTAATATTTTATATAAAAATAAAAATTTTGCGTGAAATAGTAATGAAAATTCCGCAATATTTCCCTTAGAAAGAAAATATTTACAAATTTGTTTCACTTGTACAAATGATTTCTGAGTGTTGGCTTCGAAAGATAAACAAGTCTGTGAATGACTATAACGGCTATTAAGATTCCACTCCCGAAAATTACTTTAATGAAATTTAGCACATGCATAAAAAATAGTCGCACTACCAAAAAGTTTATACCATATTTATATCTCTCCGTTAGTCTATTTTTTAAAAACACGATCGCTTCCGAACGACTTTGCAGAAAATAATGATTTTGGTATTAATATTATTGGTTTTGACTTCAAAATTCGTTGTGGATTTTTAGGAAAATGCCGCGTGGAGGAACTGAATTAACAGATAAAGAGCGAGAATTTATCAAGAAAATGAGTAAATCGGACATGAAAGTTCACCAAAGCTGCGCTTCAGTAAAGAGACACCGAAAAAAGATAAAAAATTTCTCGAAAAACTCAGATAACTATGATCGGAGCAATCGACGCATAGGTACAGCAGTTAGCAACCAATAGCCATATATGAGTTTAAGGCTAATTAAAGTGGAACTTGGTATTAATGTGATTAAACATGCACACGTTGTTTGTCAGAAAATAAGACAATATATAGTTCCTTAATATGAGAATCGAGTGCCTAAGCCACGCCTAAAACAACATCATAAAAATTTACGCTCTGAATTTTATGAAAAGTATTAGTTTTGGGAAGAGTATTTCGAATCTGTAATATTTAGTGATGAAAAAGTTTTAAGCAAGACGGGCCAGATGGTCTCCACAAATATTGGAGGGATGTTAGACGCCCACGGGAAGCATATCATAAAAGAAATTATGGTGGTGGATCACTTATGTATATTTTAAGCGTTATTTTCATCAAAAGGCAAGTTCAAATGCTTTGTGCCAGGCAAAGTTAATGCAGAAATATACATAGATGTTTTAAAAAGACATTTCATTGATTTTGCTAGAGATTTGCATGGCGCTTACTGGATTTTCCAGCAGGAAAATGCATCTATCCACTAGTCGAAGAAGACAAAGGCGTTCGTTAACTCGTGACAAATTTTTACCTGAGTTGCCTGACTTGAACCCAGACCTCAATCCCATTGAGGATGTACATCTTCTAAGCAATATGACAGCCTCAAAGAGCTTAAAATTACCATTTTAGCTGAATGGGAGAACATTGATTTGTCTGTCCTGAAAAAACTGGTGGAGACTATGCATCGTTGTGTTTAATTGATGGAAAAACATAAGGGTAACATAATCCCTTATAACCAGAAGTATGTACAAAACTAAAACTTTTATTTTACAAGTAAAAACAAGTAAGAAAGTATAGTCGGTCAAGCCCGACCATACGATACCGTACACCACAGTATTTAAAACCCCATCATGCTTATGTGTCCATATAAATATGGATTTATCTATGTTTATAAACTTCATTAAAATCGGTCTGAAAGTTTGTGAGAGGCAGAAATTGCCCCCTATGTTTTAAATTTCATTAAAATCTGTTAGAGAGGCATACAGATATGGTTCTATCTATGTTCTAAATTTCATTAAAATCGGTTTGGTAGTTCCTGAGAGGACGAAATAGGCTTGGTCCGTGTGCCAATAAGATTCTTTGTCCCAAATTTTATCAAATTATCTCCAGTCAGACAGCCAGCCTGCCAGCCAGCCAGCCGGACGGACATCGTTAGTCCGACTCAGAAAAGGATTCAAGGTCGATCGGTATACTTTAAGGTGGGTCTAGGACCAATATTTTAAGGCGTTACACACATCAGCACAAATGCATAATACCCTCTCCAATATTGTAATGTGGGTATAACAAAATACACGGGTTCAAAGGTTATGATCACATTTTTTAAATTCAAATACAATTTCATATACACAAAAAAATTCATAGGTAAAATTATCCAAAAATATGGTATAAAATTAACTAAGCGCAAGGGTAGCATGGCAGTATCTAAGTTTCTTAGGTAATATTTCTATTAACCCATTAAGGCCCTGCGTTGCGTTTTCGCAACGTTCACTTAAACCTCCCCTCAGGCATATTGTTGTTACTTGGCATTGTTATAAAGCACAGAGAAATAAAATTTCACTTAATATCTAATCGACCTGTTTTTGGATTTGTATCATACATAAGTTTTTTTTATAAACATTTTTAATTTAAATTTTTAATTTTTCCTGATTTTTGGGTACTTTTGGAAAAAGTTTAAAAAAATAAAGTAATATATAATATACTTATCTGACACATCTGAAGGAGATAGCTAACATACGAACATTATTATTTCTACTCAAAAATCCAATCATCGTAGACATTTGAGACTTTTTTTTTATGATTGGATACATCCGTGATGCGAAAACGCAACACCGGGCCTAAACCATATACAAATTACATAAAATTATCAAATAAAATATATTATACAATCACTTGCTATTTAAATAAAACATGTATACATGTAAATTATAAGTTGTTGTTATTACGCAGTAGGTAAATCCTCTTTGTCAAGTGTGCTATTTTCCTAAAGGGAAGTGAACTTCCACCAAAGTAGTCTCGTGATAGGTCTTTGGGGGAAGAGACCGGTTCCAGTTCTAACAGTTTATATGAATAAGATCTATCACTTTTACATGGGTTTGTCATTGGTTAATTGACACCATTTGACCAGTCACACATCTATTCTCAATGAACGTGTTAAGTGTTAGTTAGAACAATGTAAGATTATTTCGATACAATGTAGTATGTACCGTAATTCATTACTTTTTTACCTTCTTGTTCTTTATGCACCAGTTAGATGATTAGTTCTCCTTTCACTGGTCATGAGTTCTATTTTTTTGAACTTGTTCTATTTTCACAAATCCAGGAACAATTGACACAAATTCCCAGCAGGGTTACTTTAATATTTGATACCATCCACTGACAGCTAGGATATTTCAGGAGTGGGCATTATATTGAACCTGTGGTAAATTATGAACCGATACGAAAGTTGACAGTGTGATTTCTAGTCATTTAAAACTGTGACAGAACAAAATTTATAACAGCAGCAGTGCACCCTAAGTTCCTTGGAGCATATCATAATTGAATTAAAAATAAAATGTAAATAAATATCTTTTTTAATTTTTTTTCCTAAAGACGTGAATAAAATATTTTAATTTAAAATTTTTACAAATGCGCTTAATTTGTATATCGTTAAGGCCCAACGTTGCGTTTTCGCAACGGGAGTTATCTGGGCTCCCACGTATCCGATTTGCCCAAAATTTGTTTTCTTTCATATTTAGGTATAAACAATTAAATTGTAAAAGTTTCATCATTATAGCTCAATGGGATCATGGTTCGGGCCTTAATGGGTTAACTTAGGTAATTGTTCGAAAAACTACCTAAAAATTATGTTGAAGTTATTTCAAATTTGCCAATGATAGCAAAGTTAATTCATATTTTTATATTTGGAAAATTATCTTAATTAAATTTTGTACAAGAACATAGATTTTAGGAAAATTTACTACTTTTTTTAATAAAAAAAAAGACATTTAAAAAAACTATAAATTTTTTTTATTTTTCAATCATAATTCATCTAAACATTGTTAACAGCATTAAAGTATGTTTTTAATTTTCAATACTCATTTAACATTATCTAACATATTGACATTGATCAATGTCCCACTTTACTTTTCTTCAAAATTTTGGTTTTCAAGTAACAGTTTACCCTTAGAATATTCGTCCATATCATGTTCCACTTCAGTTTTTCGGTTTAGGCTTTTCGGCACGCTTCTTTTTTTCCTATCTACCAAGTCCATTTCCTCTAAAGCTTCAGCCTGTAAAACTATTGATATTTATCCAAATTAGTTATATATATTTACCATTAAAAACAATTTATAGCTGTACCTGTTCTCGGCAGCCTTGTTTTTGTCCAACCACTATTGATTTGCTGAACCACATCTTGATATCATTGATTTCGTCATCGGATTCCTCTACAGTTTTAAAGAGAGCAAGTCTTTCCTTTAAAGGTAGTTTCTTTGTATAAAATCCATCCATACCTTTTTTAATTATATTTTCTTACTTTTTATATTTCCTATACTCGTAGTTTGTAGGCATTTATTTTTATTTATATCCAATTGACAATAAAATAAAACTTCATGTACTAAAAAAATCGAAGAAGATAACTAACTCAATAAGTAATATTACCAAAAATTTTAGGCAGTACTTATTGTATATATTACCAACTATGTATTTTAGATAATTAAACTAAGATTTTTTGTTTTCATATTAAAAAAATTACCAATGCAAGCCTTGGTAAAATTACCTAGATTATTTTTATGTGTTTATATTGTTACTCTATAATAATAATATTATATGAAACTGTATTAACATTTTAGAAATGTGATAACAACCTTTGAACCCGTGGAACGATTTTGCACGTGTTTTACCTTTTATATCTAAGAAAAGTACAAAGTATTTATTTATTCTGGCATCTCGATCAACGGGTGTGGGTGTAATCGAAACAGTTCGATTTACATTAGAAGTTGAATTGCTCGTAAAAACGCAAAATTAATTAATCTAGAAAAACTGAGAGATACATATACTTTTTTAAGCTATATTTTCAGAATCTGGTCGGTTTGATCATAGGTGAGGCCAAAAGTTGAAATTTGTCGTTCCGTGATAACTATCACCTATCATGTACAATTTGATATAATAATAGATTAAGATAAATTGTTATTGCTTATTTTGCTAATTGCGAAAGAAAAACCAAAACAAATCCTAAAATCATTGTTTTTGATTCAAATATATCCGCGCGTAAAAAAGCGTTTTTCGACAAAAGCCCTGGGATATTTGTAAGTGTTATTTATAGAAGAACTCCTGTAATAACATATTCCAACTTCAATACGGTTACTACATCCTTTAGTGCCATTTCATTCCAAATGTTGTGGCTATATGGCCGTTACCCGATTTTCTTTTAAAGCAATTGTCTTTGAAAAAATAATACTACTTTTAAAACAAAAACAACAGTTTCTTTAAAATATTAAAATATGTAGCTGATTTTTCTTAAGATCCTTGTCTATAGCATTTATTTTCTTTACTACAGAAGTAATTGCTTTCGCAAGCTCTTGGTAAAATTATATTATTTAACTCTTAGTAATAGTAGCGTTTCACCCAAAATATTTCATTACTTTAGACTTTGCCAACCAATTTATTTATTTTCAGGTAAATTAAGTAATTTCCTAAGTAATTACCACTTTTTGCCCAAATTGATCTACAAAAAATTGAAAACTAAATCGTTGTGTGCAACAAGTTGTTTACACTCTTGATGGAGCAGAAAATGTTTATGAATGCGAACCAATGAAAAAAATCGCAATAAAGTGAACAAATTGTAGACATATGCCATGTACATTAATTTGTATTTATGAACTTAGAAAAAACTTAAACTTTTTTTTCTTCTTACAAAATAAGTTATCAACCAAATAAACGTTGAGGAGAAAAACAAATTTGCATTTTAATTGAATGTGCTCTGGTGCAAATAAAAATGAAAAAAGAAAAAATATGTATGAATTTGTGTATAACAGTAATGGGCATATAACATAACAATGATGGGCTACATATATATTTATATTTTTTTTATTCCCAGGAGGAGCATAGGGCTACTCTTCTCTATTAACAGCACGAACTTTTAATTCATTTAGATTTAAGACTAATTTGTGTGCGAAGGACGAACTCTTTTTCTTCTGCCTGGCGGCTTCCACTCGATGGTCTCCCTTGCGATGTCAGCAAGCAAATTGTATTTTGGGCCCATGTTGTTCAAATAATATCCCTTTTGTTACTAAATATAGAGCTAATTGCACTTTACACCAAAATAAAAAAAAGTAAGTTATACATTTAAAATTTTTTGAGAAACAATTTTAATTACAAAAAGTAGACTTATCGCTGGAAATGCCAATATAAAATCTGCACTATGTCACGTTGAGCAACATTCCATGACTCACAGCCGTACAGAAAATGTCCATGCATATCTGTAACTCTGACTTAAATGCATGGTGGGTCTTAGCCACTGAGTTATTTACATTAACTAAATGTCGATGTACAGAGTTGACAACAAATATCTTGCAATATGTAAGCAGTTGGCGGTACTGAATACATTCAAACTCCTTGCTATGAAGGTTGAGCTATCTAAACTCTGCTGCATTGCTCGAACCTGTCATGCAGCTCCTGTTGATTAGCAACAGGACAAAGATGTTTCCTCGAACCCACTCCACTGGTTCCAATTGTAATTCGGAAGCAATCTACCCGCGTAACTTTGGGTAGCACCACAGCTACCTCGTGTAATTGGTTTATCTACATCATTGTAAGAAAATCATTTTAAAACAAAAAGCATCGTTTTTGTCCAATAACACTAATCTCTTGTAAAGGAAACAACTACTAAAAACCAAGATCTTATTTTTGGAAAAATTTTTGGAAAGGAATTCCCTCGGGCTTGTACTGTGTAAGGGCACACAGAAACAACCGTATCAGGATGGTGTTACTAATTCCAACTTGGTATCATAACGCCACAAACCTTTCCACCCAGACATAAAATGTCTTGTCCAATTGGTTTAAACAACCATGTAATGCAACATTTAATATATGATGACTTTCACACTTTCTTTTCGGATCGGCATCTGGCCTGATGTGAGAGTATCATACTCCCCACGAAATACCCAGCAGCGTACAAACTAAGAAAGGCTACTAATCAACATACATAAATATCCACTATACCACTTCTGACACCTCTCTAACAGCACTCCACATAACCACACGGCTCCAACGCTACACGGACATTCTTCCACAATTAGTGTTACAAGACAAAAGTTTAGCTTTCTGAATCAAATCCCTTGACATTAAAAGAGTCTTCCACTGCAAGTGGATGATGATACCTCACCAATGACCAGTACATGTGTTGCAGCTCACCTGCGGGCCACTGGTCCCCGAGGAGAGCCATATAACCTTAAGTACTATAGTCAATACTTCACGCCATTGAATCCTTCCATTCAAGGGCGCTAGACTTTTGGAAGTAGTACAACCACATCCTAGCGAAGCCTCAACTAGAGCCCTGTATTTTAGCCATCTACAAGAGATGTTACCAGTGTACTGATGTGTGGGATGAACACCAGTGCTAAATAATCTTCCTCTGGACAGAGCACAGGGGATGGCCGCTGAGATTCACGGTGGGCTATCGAGAGGAAGGTTATTATTATAATTGCTCCAGAGGAGTAATTATAATGTGTTGAATTAAGAGAAGAAAGCGAAAACAGAATTTTAGTAATATTTTCAATTCACTTTATTACAATTCTATTTCACTTAAGCTATACATACGTTTAGGGTACAGATCAATTATGTTGGATTGATTTATATCTTAAGTCGTGGGTTTACTGCCAGTTGTTCGATAAGTCGTGTTAGCTAGCATTTAACGAAAGTTCGTTACAAATGACTTTTGGAAAGTTTATGACGAGTATCGGCCTTGCAGTGCGTGCAACTCACAGCAAATTTACGCGATTATTAATGGTGAGCATAACATATAAAAAAACAGTTAAATACAAACAACAGATACAATGTAATTTGTAATGGAATTCATTAGTACAAAGGTTAGGAAAAGTTATAAAACAATGAATTTCAAATTTTATATAATGTGTACAAATGTAATTTGTACAACCAGAGACTACCACGTGGAGGTAATACATAGGCTTTTGTTGCAAGTTGAAGGTATACCACTAGGGCCGTCCTTCTGAACTAGCAACTTAATCTCTACAGCCGTAGAGCAATAGTGACCCAGAGTAAAACAGTTTCAATTTCGTTTATATTGTTGGTGGCTTTCATATTGGGCTTACAAATTCAAGCGGCTGCCAAGCTTTATTGATCTGTTGGTTTTGTATGCAGAATCGCTTACAGTTATCGACGTTGAGATGCATTAATTTGATCATTTTAATATTAACCTTTAAACCTGCCCCTTTGCCGCAAATAGAGTACATGGTTACCAGGAAATATTTGTTTAAAATCATAAAACTTTGCGGAAAAATTCGCCAGAACTGTTATATATACCAATCGCTATCAAAATGTTTCTGATTTTATTATTTACTTAAAATATACCCGTATTTTGTCTTCATAGGATACCGCTAACCTATTCGCAGGTATAACAAAAAAAATATTTTTACATCAACAGTTTCAAAACTCCATTTTAAATTTTTAAGAATTTTGTTAAGCAAATTTCAGAATTTTTGATCATCACATGGAATTTATCGTGGCTATAAAATGGAATAAAATCTGAAAAAAAATATATCAATAAGGTTTTCGTTCCTTCGATTAAAATCTTACCATTTTCGGGAAAAACTCGTTTTTTGGCCATATTTTGTCGAGTGAGACCAATTTCCTTGCTGTAATGTATTTTTAGTAAAACTTATTCAGAATCTTATAGTGCGGATTATTTTAAATATATTCTGAAGGTTTTACTAAAATCGGAAAACTTAAGCCCTAAAATCATGAAGTAAAATGTCAAATTTTGACATATTTGGAATTTCTAAGCGAAAGATAGTGAAATATTGTATATCTTTGAGCCGATTTTGATGAAACTGGAAAAATATACCATAATAAAGATTAACCCTTAAATGTACTTGGGGTCCAAAAGACTCCAAACTGTTTAAGCTCGATGCTTTTCACTGAAGTACTTTAACAGACACACCACACCTTTAACAGATTTTTATATTTAAATTCATCAAATGAAAAAATGATTCGTTATATTTTAAAGATATTTGTGAAATTATCGACATCAAATGTGTTGCAGCACCATTCAAATTAACCGATTTTTAAAGTTTTAAAAGTTTGGGGTTATTTCGACCTCAAGTGCATTTTTGCGCTGTTTTGTCGTCGTATGATTTTAGGGTATATTTCGCATAGTTTTTAAAAATCGGCAACAAAATATACAATATTTCGCTATCTTTCCTTTAGAAATTCCAAATATGTCAAAATTTTACCTTAATTATTAAGTTGAAATTTTTTTACAAAAACTAAAAAAAATGTACTTTCCCCTTGTAAATGCATCTTCAAATTTCAGCTTCGGTGCTACACCAGTCAACGTTATCTTATTATCCATATCTACAATACGTACGTTTATAAAGTTGTATATACTTAACAAGTAAGAAAGTATAGTCGGTCAAGCCCGACCATATGATACCCTACACCACAGTATTTAAAAACACATCATGTTTTTGTGTCCATATAAATATAGATTTATCTATGCTTATAAACTTCATTAAAATCGGTTTGAAAGTTTGTGAGAGGCAGAAATTGCCCCCTACCTCCCCTTGTGGTCCTATTTTTGAAAAACTGTATAGCTAATGTGCCCATATAGATATGGATCTATCTATGTTTTAAATTTCATTAAAATCGGTTTGAGAGGCAGAAATTGTCCCTATCTCCCCTCGTGGTCCCATTTTTTTAAAAATGCATACATTTTGTGTCCATATAGATATGGTTCTATCTATGTCCTTGTGCTAATACAAACCTATGACCCAAATTTCATCAAATTATCTCCAAAAATGCGACCTGTACTTTGCGCACAAGGTTACATGGACAGCCAGCCAGCCTGCCAGCCAGCCGGACGGACATCGTTAGTTCGACTCAGAAAGTGATTCTAAGACGATCGGTATACTTTAAGGTGGGTCTAGGACCAATATTTTAAGGCGTTACATACATCAGCACAAATGCATAATACCCTCTCCACTATTGTGGTGTGGGTATAAAAACAGAAAAGTTATAGTATTTAGAACCAAAAGGCCTTTAATCTTCAACCTATAAAGATTCAAAGTTTGCAAATCAATTCATTATGCAACATCTTCAATATTAAGGATCGTATTTAAGGTATATATAATTTTAAAATGCTTAAAATTATCTTTTTAAGGATGTACAAAAATTATTTTAAAAATTAGCCCATTTTTTATTTCGAAAAATCCCAATTTTTCAATGAGTTTGTTTTTTTAAATCCAATTTTCCCAAATTGCATTGACTTTTTTTTAACCTTCAAGCTTTTATATGATATATGAGCTTAATAGCTCCCAAATTTTTAATAAAATTGTGTTTATTTTGTGTAAATACGGCAGTTATGTATGCAAGTATTTTTCCTCGGTATAAAAATGTTTAAATTAAAAAGACTGTGATGATTTTTCTCTTAGATGCTATTTTTTTCGCCAAATCATAAATTTCTTTTAACAGGTTCTGGCAACGCTGGATACGAAAGTGGGGACTTTTGCACGAGATTGAATCTGGGATAAAAACTGGTCTAAACTGAAGCAATTAAACGAGTCAACGATAAAGCACAGTATCCATTAAACTATAAAAATTATTAGTTTTAAAATGGATCAGCGGGTGTTTTGTGTTACGAGCTGCAGATACCCAAAAATTATTCTCAATAAAATAAACAAAATTATACATGTAGTTAATAGAAACATCAAAACGAGAATAACTAAATTTACAAATAAGCGAAACATTTATTCATTTATTTCTGGCTTTAATCGTCAATAGGTAATTTTTGAACCCAAACATCCTTAAAATAACAAAACATTTTGTTAAAGATCTGATGATGACTTGATGCTGCAGTCGCATACAATAGTAAATAACATTGCATGGGCATGAGCGTTGCCCACACCTGGTCTATAGCCATATGTGGCAATGGCAAACATATTAAGTTGTTAATGTGTTTATGCATATGATTTGGAAGAAAAAAAAGTAACTACGAATTTTTTTTTTTTGTGCTAAAATTATTTATGTAAAATAATGCATAATGAATTTGTTTATATTTCTTTGGCTTGATTTATTCATTGATGAATAAGTCTGTAGGGAAAAAGAAAAAGAAAAATAAAAAAAGCAATTATTAAATTGCTTCAAAACTGATTTCCTTAATTTTTCAGCTGTAGGTGTTAATTGTAGTTGCTTGTAGTTGATATTTTAAAATGTTAGTCATTTTTAAAGTGAAATTGTTTTTATTATTCAATTGTTTTAAAAGCACTTCACTAAAGGTGAGTTAGTTACCTGTTCATCATGACATTTGTAAAAATCCAATGAATATTCTTAATACTTTCTTCAAATTAAATATTATTATTCAATGTAATGAATTTTAACGTATAGTTTTTAGCTAAAATTTTAGTAAGTTTAAGCAGTTCAGAAATATTTTTTATTACCTTTTAAATTCTGTTTTATTATAACAAAGCCCAAAAGACTTCTTTGGCGCATACAACTTTAGTAGGGTACATGCACTCTCACATTCATCCTCAATAGACGAAACGTTTTCCAGATAAATCACGATTTTCATTGACTTAAAATGCATTACAGTCACAGTTTGTTTATTTATAAATCAAAAATAATTATAAAATCCACAATTGTCATTTTAAATAAAGAAGGCATCACATGTATCATCATCTTTGTAGTCATATATAAAAAAAAATGTATAGTTTATGCGCGAACATCCCTCTACAACTATCTTCACATGAAATGAAATTAAAAGGGATTTGGTTTTTTTAATGGAAACATTTGTCTGCTTCCTTGAATGTCTCATACATAGCAAATGTCTCAAGTGTAGGCAGCACATTTTTCTAATATAAAGTTACACAAAATTTACGAAACACCTTTAACCACAACTAATAAAGTGCAGACATCTTACTTTCATTTTTGTTAAAACATTTTGTTACTTTCTCATCAGTTTGATATTCCAAACTGAAATAGTAAAAATTATCTTATTAGATTTTCCTACATTATCTTAGTTTCTTCCCAGGACTGTCACATTTCTTTTTATATGATATCTGCTTCATGCGTGAGACTTTGAATCTGTCTTATAAGTTATAATTGTTTGGCAGTTTATAATAATTGGAAACATAAGCAACATAGACACCTTTCAATGTAAAGAAAAATTCAAAATTCTAATTATTTTTTGAAATTAGAAAATATTGATTTTTCTCATAGGAACATAATCTAATTAGAAGAGAATTTGGTGGTAGGGTTCCATTGCATACTTTAATGAGATGATTTTTAACGGAATAAAATATTTAGTTTTAGAAATTATAAATAGAAATAATATGAAAATACAGGGTCTAAGAAAAAGAAAGTCTCAAATGTAATTTTTTAAAGTCTGTTTTATTATCTTTTTCTATTACACTTCATTAATGAATAAGAAATTTAATTAACTTATTTAAATGCCACCCGTTCTTAGCTTTGCAAAGTCACGCTCTTTCTAAGACGTTTTTATGATAGTTTCTAAGATTTCCGGAGTTATCATACGAAATTCTTCAGGAATATTAAATTTTTTGTTGGACTAGGCTCTTTCTTTCAAATATAAAAAAAAAGAAAAAATTAGGACTGCTTAATTGGACTCGTATGTGGTAGGCATTGGAAATCGTTGCCTCTTAAAATTGTGTTTATTCTTAAGCAGTATTTATCGCTTATAAGTATTTCATAATTTGCAGAGTTTTTGTACTTTTAAACTAGAAGTGCATTTACAAAAATTCGTTTATAAACATATACTGTGCTTATAAAAAATCTCATTTAACTTCTAAGTAGACACCCAATTTATGTGGCACAAGCTGCCACCTGGGCCTGGATGGGACTACTTTTATTTGTATGGAGTTTTGTGGCTATAGCAAGAACATGTTGTTAACTTTTACAATTCTTTGAAATAAAATTAAAGAAGGAATTGCATATGATTTTTGATACGTTTTGTTTTGATTTTATTTACTACAATTCATTAATAATAGGGCAGGACCTGGCCAGGCCCAGGTGAATACAATATGCACAAAATTTTCATTACGCCAATTGCCACGCTCACGGTGTATAAATTTTCTCGTTTTCTTGTAACAAACACTTTGAGTAGGGAATACATAAAGTTTCGTTCTAATATTTTAATTTATTATACAAAAAAAAAAAACTAAGAAAAATGTCAAAAAATGCCGAGCCAGGCCCAAGTATACACCTAAGGGTTAAAATAGTTAAATAGCTTGCATCAAAATACCTTCAAAGTGTTATTAATATTATCAAATTTAGTTTCGATGAAATAATTTTTGTGTGTTTTTTTATTGTTTCTGACTAGAGTGTAAAACGATTCTTGTATCAAAATTTTTACTAAAATTGTATTACATTATGATGTATAAATGCGGGCTATGCATAAGAGCAAGTGCTTATACACGTAGGGATGAAACGATACCTATAAAGTATCGATACTTTTACTCGATGTGGTATCGCTCGTAAAGTATCGATACCTACTTAGAATCGAAAAAAAAGTATCGATACTTAGTTACTTGTATGGGTACTTGTATCGGTTTGTATGATAAACGAATAGAGAGCAGCATTTAAAAACGTTCTTATTAGTGTTTTATTACTATACAATAAAATAAGAACTTCGACCTATTAGAATTTTTGTGCAAAACGATAAGTGTAAAGATTGAAGCCACTTTTAGTTACCACCTAGTACCAATTTCCTTTCGAAAAATCTTTTTTATCTTAGGAAAGAAAATTTTAAAGAACGTTCAGGATAACAACCTTCATTCACCTTTTATTCCAGAAATCAATGTCGCTATGAATTTATCTTAAATGTCAATATGTATTTTATTTCCTTTCAATAATTTCTCAAGCTCAAGGTCCGTTTTATATAAAGAATATTTATTTAAAATTTATCCAATATTTCGCTATCTCAATTGATAGCTTCTTCAGGGATTTTTCGGTTTTTTTATATTTCAAACAAATTTAAAAAAAAAAAGGAAATAATATTAAGAAGGTCGAAGAAATTAAGCTAAATAATGTATGTATTTTATTTTTAAATTGATAAATATATAATAAAGGCTGGTAAAACCATAATCCATGATGTTAATTGTGACCTATCTTTGTTTCAGTATTTGACAACTTCGATTATTGAGAGGTACACAATTGAGCAGCGCATTAAGATTAATTTAATGCACATCGTGATTTTTTTGGTCAGTATAATCGACGAAATGTTTCCACAATCGGGAGAATTGCGCGTAAATTTCAGCAAACCGGGTTTGTAGGAAACGGGAAAATATATGTGCATGCTCCCCAGTTAGTTCTGCGGCTGGCGGTGTCTTCGAAAATGAGGCTGGCCAAGCAATTATCGTGAATGGTGTTCGCTATCGCGGGATGATAACGGACTTCCTATAGCCAGAAATTGAGGAAATGGACCTAGACGATATGTGGTTTATAGGTGTGGACTAGGGATGCCAAACAGGACCAGGTTTTTTAAAACCCGGGATTCGGGATTTTTAATTCAAAAAAAGGGATTCCGGGACGGATCGAGATTTTTCGGGATTTCATATATAAAAGCCAATTCATATAATTATAATTTAATGTTTATGTATAAGAATTAAAAGAAATTAATTCATGAAGAAAATTAAAGTCATTACAAAATAAAACTGTTTAATGTATTCTTTTAAAGTAATATGGAAGTATTATGTATTAAAACTTATATTTAAAAAGATTCTTAAACAAATTAACGACGTCAGATAATTGATACCTTATTTTATCGCAAACATATGCTGCCGACGAAACCAATATTCGCATTCAACACTTCTGGGTGGTATCGTAAATAAATAACTACATATATTTAATTTATTTTATCTCAATTATACACTCTAAAACTTTGTTACGAATTTACGATCATATTTTGTCTAAATTCCAGTTGAAAAATTCTTGATGTCTAAAATTACATCGATTTTGTTGCTAAAAAATATAAACGCGCGAGAAAGAAACATAATTTGTCTAATTTTAAACAAAAATACTAATTTCATATTAAAAATGTTTATTTTTAAGCAAACTGTGTTTAAAAATATGTCGAATATGCCTAAATAACATGAAAATGTTTAATTTTAAGCATATCTGTCCAAAAGAACAACAATTAATGTATTATAGAGGCTTTATTGTCAAGAAGAAGCATTCAAGAGTTTTTTTTTGCATTAGCACATGGCCGTCGTATTTTCTCTGAGGAAAAAATCAAATTTCGTTGTGATTTGAGTATTAAAAAATATAAATAATTGGTTTTCCATGAAGATAAAGCGATATACTTAAGTTATTTTATAAAAATAAGTCAGAAAATATTGTTTAAGTAAAAAAATGTTAGTGTGTCAAATTTGTGAAAAAAAGTTTCAAAGTTTAAAAACATATCATTTGCATTTGTACACACATAAAGATGAAAAAAGCAATGCATTTAAGTGTTTGTATTCGCAATGCGGAAAATATTTTTCTAATTATAATTCGTATGCAGTGCATTTCACACGGTATCATACTTCTAAAGTGCACAGACAAAATTTGGAGTCACATATATATATAAGGTGTTTAGTAAATTTTTGTAATTTTAGAGGGAAGGGTGCAAATGAAATTTACTCCCACGTATCAAAACATTTTCCCACTAGTAATAAAGTTCCTTGTCCAATGTTGAAGTGCTTCCAATTGTTCGGTAATCAGTCTTCCTTTCGGTCGCATTTCTTTCGCAAGCATAGCTCTGAAAAAAGCGGCACTTCAGAACAAAAATTTACTAGAAATATTGTGTCCCTTGCACGGGCAGGACAAGTAAACTCACAAGAAATTAGCAACGGAACCTTGGGCAATACAAATATTGTGAGCGTTAACAGCTTCGAAAATATTTTAACAAAATTGAGATGTGAATTTAATGTATCAGAAATGTGTGTAAATTTTTTGCTAAAAGAATTTCTGAAAATTTGTTCGGATAATGTAAATTTAAATATTTTAAGAGTGAGGCAAATATTTTCTAGCTCAGAAGTCTTAGAAAAAGAAGATGAAGTTGTTAAACTTATTCAGAGTTCCAACTTAAAACAGGATTTAAAACGCATTCAAACGCTATCCAACAAGAAATTTTAAAACCATATCAAGAAAACACGTCTTCAATTACCAACTGCGAAAACATTCAGACACAACAAGTGCTTTATATGTATGTGTGATGACTTTTCAAATAAAGTCGGCGAAAACATAAGCACTGTTTCGCATAGAAATATCAATTCAAGAGCCGGTTGCGATTTATTTTACAATTTTGAAATTCCTTGGGTTAAATTATCTCCCGAAATTATCAAGCGGTTAAATGAAAAACAAAATCTCGGGAAACTATTGAAAGCTTTTGCCAACGTTTTGGTCGACGACTTACGCCAAATATCACATTATATACCGATGAAAGTTTACAGAGAAATTGCTGGCAAGGCAGCAAGTAAATTTCCTGATTCTTTTATAGAAAAAGACGGAGAAGGAAACATAATGTCCCATTCTCGTGTTTCCCTTATTGCAACAATGAGAAATCGCAATAATTTTTTAAACGCTGCTCCCAAAAAGAAAACTGAAAATTCGAGTATGCCTTATAAAAAAAGAATTTTAAACACATTTGCCAGAAGTTGTGTTAATTTGGAGCCACGTAACGCAATGGATGTCGATGTTGATGTTAATTGTAAGAAGCAATTTTTATTGTCCATACATCATAAAAATAAACTTACCGCCAGCGAAGAAGAAACAGTTAAAAAGTACATGAATGATTGTTTTACAATTCAAAGAAACTTTTTTAACAATTCAGAGCAACCTCCAACCGTCAAAGACATTCTGAACAATTGGCCAATGATTTTTCGAAAAGACTGTCTTTACTGTCACTTCAGTAAAGTAATGGAGCTGGACGTTGATGTATTTAAAAGCAACTTTTATACATCTTCCGAAAAAATAAAAAATGTTTTTGGCCTTCAGCAAAATGCTGAAGAAAAATTAATAATAAAAGCGATTTGCAAATTTTTCAAGGAAAAAGATGTTCTTATCTTCAAAGAATACAAGGTAAGCCCAATTTTCTTAAAGTTATTACTTTAAAACTTCTATATATAATTTTTTTTTTTAATTTTCAGTTTGGTTCAACACTTGATGAGGTTAAAGATGATATACATGAATTAACTCCGTTGGTGACTCTAGTTGGTATGTACCATTTTCACTAAAAAATTCTCGCCTATAATGATTTTAAATTGGTTTATTTATTTACTTTATATATAGAAACGTCGACAGAAGAAAAATCCACAGCCTATATTTGGTTTGAAAAGGAGATTACGTCGGTGGCAGATAATTTTAATTGGTTGGATCTTGTTTTGCAATTACTTTGCTACTATTATATATTTAACATCGTCTATCCCAAAGATATATCTCAAACCTTTGAATTCCTTATGCGATATTTTTTTAGATTTTATCCTTCGCAAATGAGAGGCAAAAAACTTCATATAAATAATTTAAGAAAAATTAATTCTTTAATACACAAGCTAGACAAAATTGTCTAGAAACTGTAAAAAGAATTTTTATTAATTTTTTGAATAATAGATAAGTGAATAAGAGCCAACTTTGTTTACTTTATTTGAATTAAATCTTTTATGTTTTTTTTTTAAGCTGACAATATTTACTTTTGTACCTAGAAATAATTTTAAAAAACAAACTGTCCGCTCATTAAAATAGGAAAACAGTTTATTTTTCATAAATACTTTAAAAGAAATGTATATAGGTATTAAAAAACTTAAAATTTTTTAAATTAATTTTAATTAACAAATCTCAAAAAACTGTTATTCAGGTTTAAATGAATAGGCATTATTTAAAAAACTTCACTGAAATTTAATTTAAGTTTTTTTATTCTTATTCCTTTTTATAAATATATTAAAAGGCAAATATAATTTTGAATAATAATATTTACATATGTATTTTTATTTAGGGAAACATGATTAAAACCAAACGTACACAGAAAAAATTTTTGCCCCAGTAAACGCATTAATCAAAAATAAAATCAGTTTTAATTAAAAATTTAATCAAGTGAATTAAACGTTTAATTAAGAGAATTAAACGTTTAATCAAGTGTATTAAACGTTTAATTGACAACATTAATTTGCACCAGTATACAAATTAATAATATCAATTAAACTTTTAATTCACTTGATTAAACGTTTTATTAACTTGATTAAACGTTTAATTCACTTGATTAAATTTTTAATTAAAACTGATTTTATTTTTGATTAATGCGTTTGCTGGGGCAACATTTTTTCTGTGTATATTTTGGTAAAAAGGGAGAAAACTACACACAATGTGTTTAAAATAATTGGAAATTTTTTGTTTAATTTTAAACATATTTTGCTCAAAAATCAGCAAAATGTTTAAAAAAAGGAGTTGTGTAATTTTAGGTCGATAATATTCGGTAAAGTGTTGCCTACTAATATTGACCTAATTTTCAACAAAACTGATTTAGAGTGTATATATGCAAGTATTAATCTAATTAAAAAAACTTGTATGTGTCAAAAGACTTTTGGTAGTTGTTAACACCTATTTGCACAACTTGCATTTTGCGTGCGCAGTTCTATTATCATCCACTTAGAAAAAAGACCCACCATCTGATTTTGTTTGCGTGGTACATAATGCATTGCATGTAACATTTATTCACTATTGGCTTTTTTTGTAACCAGTTAAAAATTAGATTCATGGCCAGTATGATATAATATTAAATTTTTACTAAGCCCAAAATCTCGGGATTTTTATATCAAACCCCGGGATTCGGGACTTAAATTTTTAGAATAATCCCGGGTTTTCGGTATTCGGGATTGGCATCCCTAGTGTTTACTGGTCAAACGGTTTCTTGATACCGTTACTGCTGCTCCAGCCTTGGGAAATAATCAAAAATTTAAGATTAATTTCAA
Source organism: Pollenia angustigena (assembly GCA_930367215.1). NCBI lineage: Eukaryota > Metazoa > Arthropoda > Insecta > Diptera > Polleniidae > Pollenia > Pollenia angustigena. The sequence continues at coordinate 175,461,289 of OV884057.1, read as the reverse complement.
TACCAAAGTTAAACGATTACTTTTGACCGATACCGAGTATTTTTTTACCGATAGTACTTGGTACTCGGTTGCTAAGTATCGATTACAAAAATACTTGGTACTTATATAAAAGTATCGAATATGTACTTGTATTTACTCGTATCGATTCATCCCTATATACACGAAATAATTTCGGATGTTTAAAATAGCCAAAAATGCGTAAAATGCTTATAACCGTTGTGCAAATAAGCGATATTATTATTTATTTGGTATTATAAAGGCCCCAACACAGTTAGGTTATATAGGCCAATTAATTTCACATAAGAGCTTATATTCTATTCTAATATACATATGTATGTACATATTTACATTATTTTAGATTTAAATCGACTTATAAATATTTATTTCAGTCAAAAAATTTTTTATTTTTTTAAATTCATTTTCTTTTTGAAGGATATTAATGTTATTTATGTTATATTTTAAACGTTTGTTATGCAGAAGACTGCATTCATTAAATATGTGAGAGATGGTTAGTGTTTGCCCGCATTCACAAACTGGGGGCTGTGTCTTTTCAATAATATGTTTATGTGAGAAAAAACAATGACCTATCTTGAGTCTATTTAACTTAATAAAGTCTGTTTTGGATATATTGGGTACTATTAATTTGTGCGATATGTTTCTTTGAATTTTAAATAGTTTAGTTTTGTTATTATCCTTCCATAGATCATTCCATGTGTCAAAAATATATTTTCCAATGTATTGTCTATAATCTGAATATTGATAGGTATATTCGGTAGATATCCTGCTTTTTAATGAATTTTTGGCAAGCTGATCAACTTTTTCGTTTCCACCTATATTAAGGTGGCTCGGAACCCATAGAAATGTAATTTCTTGTTTAGGTAGGGATGTTATAAACATTCTTATTTGTTGTATAATCATGTTGTTACTAAATGGATCTTGTAGTCCTTCCAGGGCACTTTTACTGTCGGTTATAATAAGTGTTTTTTGAGAAATGTTTTTAAGTATTTTTAGACATGTTTTTATTGCCAATAATTCGCTAGTATATATAGAGGAAAAATTATGAATACGTTTAGATATGGCAATATTCTTACCAAAAACTGCGAAACCAGCTTTCTCATTCATAACAGAACCATCGGTAAAAAACTGACCATGATTTGAGTATTTGATGTTAATTAATTCCAGAAATTTCTGTTTAATTTCAAAAGAGGTCATATATCGTTTATTTGTATATGCAAGGGAGAAATCTATATTAATATTTGAGAAGCACCAGGGAACCATATGAGAGTACGTTATGTTCTCTATAGCATTTATATTTATGGCATATTTTGAAATAACTTTGTTGAACTCTTGATGAGCCGTTACGTAAAAAGGAATATATTTTTTCAACTTTGATTTAAGGTGAAATTGATCAATTTTTCTCATATCAGAGATTTTATCGTACATCGGGTGGTTTTGTAAAGAAAATATTTTAAGTGTGTAGTTAAGCAACAACTTTAATCTTCTCAAGTAAAGGGGTGGGCATGAGGCTATTATTTGTAGGCTTTTAGCTGGACTAGTTCTAAAGGCTCCAATAGAAAACCTTATTCCCGTGTTAAGGATAGGTTCCAATGTTTTTAAGTCTGAATTAATGGCAGATGAATATATTATTGACGCGTAGTCTAAAGTTGGAAGTACAATAGAGCATAATATTTTAAGAAGGGTTTTTGGATCAGATCCGTATTGAGAGCATCTTAGCATTTTAATTAAATTTAGTTTGGAGTTAGCCCTAGCCCTAATGTTCCGAATGTGGGTCTTAAATGTAAGTTTTTTGTCAAAAATTAATCCTAAAAAATTATGATTGTCAACGAATTTAATATCTTTACCATATAGTTTCAAAGCTGTGTTGTTGGATACCACTTTATAACGTCTGGAAAATTTAATTGCTACCGTCTTTTCATCATTAAATTGGAAGCCGCTTGTATCATTCCATATTTCCAGTTTTTTGATAGTTGTTTGAAGTTTATTCACTATAGCAGAGACTTTTTTACCAGAACAGTAAATAACAAGGTCGTCGGCATACAATAAGGCCTTAACATCTTTATGACAGTTATTTAAGATATCATCTATTGCCAGCAGAAAAAGAGTAACGCTTAATACGGACCCCTGAGGTACTCCATTTTCAAGAAGATGATAACTTGATGCTGTGTTTCCAACCATGCAGCAAAACTTTCGTTCGTTTAAAAAATTTGAAATGAAAGCTGCCATGTTCCCACGTATTCCTGCCGAATTAAGTTTCTTAAAAATTAATTGCTTCCAAACACAATCATAAGCTTTGCGTATATCAAAAAATACAGCTATTAAGTCCTTTTTTTGAGAAAAACTATCCATAATATCAGAGTGTAACAACGCAAGGTTATCAATTGTTGCTCTGTTTTTTCTAAAACCAGATTGATTGGCATTTAAAATTTTATATTTTTCTAAATAATAAACCAGCCTTTTATTAATGATCCTTTCCAGTAGTTTACAAAGGCAATTTGTAAGTGAAATTGGTCTGTAGTTAGTTTTATTTATACTGTCTTTCCCTGGTTTCAATATAGGAATTACAATGGCTTTCTTCCAGTTACTTGGAAAAACCTGTTTCGTCCAAATACTGTTATAAAAGTCTAAAAGGTATTGTGTTGCTTTCTCATCCAGGTTTTTTATCATTTCATATCTAATATTATCCGGCCCCGGGGATGTCCCACGACACGTTCTCAGAGAGGATTTTAGTTCAGATAGTGTAAGTCTGTTATTGTACGATTCGTTTTTGTTAGCTAATTCAATATGAAAACTATTTGTCCTACTATAAAGTCTAAACTTAGTTGAGAAGTTAAAAGAAGACGAATTTTGCGCAAAACCTATGGCCAAGCAGTTGGCTATATCTTTTCTATCTGTCAATAGTATATTGTTGTCTTCTATTGCCATAATTTGGTGAAAGTTAGATGCCCCGTTAAGTGATCTAATTTTTTTATATACTTCAGATGATGGAGTTCGTAAGTTTATAGTATCGCAGAAATCCATCCAGGATTTTTTCTTACTTTCCCTAATAGTTTTGCGTGCCTCCGATTTCGTTTTAAGAAAATTGGCCAGATTTTCTGAAGTTGCATTTCTTTTAAAAATCTTTAATAATTTTCTTCTTTGCTTTATTAATTGTTTGATATTTTCATTCCACCATGGGACTTCCTTTCTGTTATAATTCGTCTGTCTAAGTGGTATTGCTTTGTGTGCTGCATCTAAAATTGTTGTAGTAACATATTTTTCGGTACTATTTATGTCGCTAAAATTATCTAGGGGTTCCGTTAAACTACACTTAAAATTTTCCCAATTTGCATATTTTAGTTTCCAACTAGATCTACGTTCAAAGTTTGGAGAGTGTCCATTTATTGATATAATAATTGGGTAATGATCGCTTGAATAAAGATCGTCACTAATATTCCATTCAAACAGATGTTGAATGTTGGGAGAGATAAGGCTTAGATCTATGTTGCTAAATGTTTTATATGCAAAAATAAAATGTGTTGCACAGTTTATGTTATTTAAAATATTGAGATTATTTTCGTCTATAAAAGATGCAACAGTATTCCCTCTTGTGTCGATATTTTTTGAGCCCCAAATATGGTTATGAGAATTAAAATCACCGAGTAGGAGATATGGTACGTCGAATTGTAATATTAAATTATGAAGGTCATTTTTGGAAAGATTTTCGGAACCTGGAAGATATATGGAGCAAATAATAAAATTAATTGGGAACTTTATTTTTATAGCCACAACTTGGAGTTGTGAAATAATAGGTAATTCTTCTCCAACAAACATATTATTGAGATAAATACAAACACCACCATGGGCATTTGTATCAGAACAAGTATTTTTATAGAAACAAGTGAAGTTTTTAAGTTTAGCATAGTTATTTGATTTAAATCTTGATTCTTGAATACATATAGCAAGGCAATTAAATTTTGATAATATCAATTTAATTTCATCAAAATGATTTAAAAAGCCGTTGCAGTTCCATTGTATTATTTTATATTGACTACTCATCACTAATGCTGGAGCAACTGGAGTTGTCTTCATCATTATCCTCTTCATTTTTTCCAATTGGGTCTCTCAATTTTATATATGATGTGTTTGTTGAGTTTTCTTTCTTCTTTTTTTCTGCATTTATTATTTCACGTTTTTTTCTCTTTGATAAGTTTTTAGGTAACAACTCAATTTTTGATCCATCTGTTTTTGTCACTTGGCGAACTGGAGTGGGGGGAGACTTTGTTTTTGGTGTTGTATCGGTATTTTGTTTTTCTGCAGTGGTGAGTTTTTTATTTTTGTTCTCTTGACATTTGCATTCGCAATTACACGATTTTACAACATTAGAATATGTTGTTGGAAGTTGATTTATTCTATCATATTCTTTACGTGCTTCTCCTATTGTTTTTTTTTGTGTTACTTTTATTTTTTGAATTGCATATTCTTTTTTATAAATAGCACATTCTTTAGAAAAACTGTTGTGTTGTTGTTTACAGTTAGCACATTTTGCCGGTTTGTCACATTTTTCACGATGACCAGACTTGTCAACAGTTGTATGTTCGGTGTTACCACAATGTGGGCAAATTTTTACTTCAGATGAGCACTTTTCTGACACGTGCCCGAATTGGAAGCACATAAAGCATCGTAGAGGGTTTGGAATATACGGTTTTATTTCGGTTGATAAGTATCCCAACAGAATTCTTTCCGGCAGATCACTTACATTAAAAGACACAATGTACAAACCAATATCTACACTTGTTAGTTCCTTAGTTTCGCTGTTTCGTCTTTTTAATCTTTTTATATCAGTGACGTTTGGGTTTTGACCTTTGATTTCTTCCAAAAGTTCATTATCAGACAATTCTCTAAGATCGTTGGAGTAGAATATTCCCTTAGATTTATTAAGTGATTTGTGCTCCTCAACTTGTACAAAAATTTCCATGGATAATGTTAACATTTTAATTATTTTGTTCGCTTGTTTTCCATTGAAACATTGTATAAGTAGTTGTCCCGATCTTAATTTTTTGCAAAGTTTGACTTTACCTCCAACAGCATCAATTGAGCGTTGAATAAGAAAGGGTGATACGTCCGAAAATCCTTTGTCCGCTTTAAATCCTGCTCTGCTCATTAAGAGGAACACAGGATAAAGGGATTCAGGGTTTTCTACCGTTTTGTCCCTATCAAAAAGTAGGCCCCCCATTGTGGGAGTTAAACCAAAAGAGCTCGTTACGGTTGCGATTTGTCACCAATTTAATTATATTCTTTTTTTTTTCCCCGTTGTAACTAAAACGAGTTTTGATTTTGTTTTGTTTTAAAGTTTTTTTTTTTTTCTGTTTGCCTTTTTCTTAAACTCAGTGTGCACTCAATGAGAGTATGTACTGAACTGTTGAATAAGCGATATTTAAAAATAATTTCGTATGTATATGTTTCGTTGAGTCAAATAATAAAATATTTATAATTTGTAAAAAGGATGGAAAAATTCCCATCTATTTGATAACACGTTTCTCCGAAATATCTCGTAACAGTTTCCCTGTTTTCTCCTGTGTGCCCTTTCCCCCAGGGGGAATCTGGTACATCCTTGAGATATAAAAAAGCATCTTAGACCCGTTATTTGGCAGATTTTTCTTATTGAAAGATGGCCATGGATAAGATAACGTAACGGAATATGCTAACGGGCGTGCAGAGACTCACCGGTTCTTTGCGTAGTACACCGACTGCGGCACTGAATGTGATCCTTATGGTCATGGCAGTATTATAAGGTAATATATTGTAGCAGTGACTACACCATTCCGAGACTGGCATTTGTAAGGAAACCGCGAGTTATCTTGGAGGAGGACGGCTGGTTGGCAGGTCTCCGATCTTAAAAGCTTCCCGATTACTGCAGCATATTTCAGGCGGAGATATTTGCGGCCAAACTGGCTGCTAATTTGGCACGTGGTTCCAGTACTAGGGACTCGCACGTGAACCTTTTCATCGATAGTCAGGCGGCGATCAGGGCGATTTCCATTGATTTTTCATTCTCTTCGATCGTCCAGGAGTGTAGAGACTCGATAGATAGACTCTGTGCTTATAGGAAAGTTCACATCTGCTGGGTTCGCGGCCACCAGGGTATAGAACTCAACGAGGATACCAGAACGTGCAGGGTTTCCAAGATAATGTGGGGATCATATGACCAGAGTCGACGAAAATTCTTCTGTCGCTATCGAAAAGGGACTGTAGACTTCTGGTAGGTTTTATAACGGGTCATTGTTGGACTGCGGTATACGCCCAGAGGGCGGGGCGACTGAATAGTGACAATTGTAGATTCTGTGGGGTACCAGGGAAAAAGGAGACAGTAGAGCATTTACTCTGCCGGCATTCGTGCGCTCCCGTGCGAACTATCTGGGAGATCATTACTTCCAGGGTCTCGGGGAAGTCTCTGGAATTTGGTTAATGAGACTCCTAGCATTCGTCAAGAGAGTGTGGGGTACTCTGAGTACCATCACATCGGAATAACCTTTTTCTAACTTTCTTCTTGCGGGTTATCGTACAACGTGGTAGCGCTAGGGACCTATCTGGTCTATGCGGGTTCTTTGTGACCGGGCACTTTAACCTTACCTAACGGCTGATGTATGAGAAAATATAAAAGTTTTCGAATCATATTCGAATAGCAAAATTTTTTTTAATTACGTTCAAACACGCCTTTTTGCATTTTCGCTAACGATATTAAAGTATTAAGTCAATACACAATCACCAGGCCTACGATGTCACACGTGAACGTTCGCATAGAAAATAACATTTAAAACAAAAACAAATTTTAGAAATTACAGAATTAACATATGTATGAACTTTCTATTTTAGGCAAAATTGACCCACAAATACCACATGCTTTTTTTTAATACTGAAAAGGTCCAAATATTCTAACTCTCGGTAGAGGGTATCAAAGCCGAATTTTCATATAAGCTTTTTTAGTAAGTTTTCCAAATTCGCAAAAACTACTTATTATTTGTAAATTTTGGAAAACTGATCCTTACAGCTATTTTACAACAGGGAAGGACTAGTTTCATTCTTAAAAATAATTTTACTTTTTTTTGTGAGTACCTTAGCACTGCAACTTAATATAATTCGTATAATTCCAATTTATCACTTTCCCATCAAATAATTAATTGCTTGTTAACCCAAAAACACTTACAAATAGGTCATAAGTCGAGCAAATAACTAATAAATTGAACTCGTTTACTAAATAAATCCAATAACTAACAAGATAAAATAATTTTACTAGACTAAACAACAATTCAAACCCACAACTACTGAACACTTCACCGTTATTTACACACACTTCAGACAAATGAGTGCACATGTTTGTTTGTGTATGTGCATTGGTGCAAGTTGAAATAACAAATGACAGTTAAACTGGGCAATATACAACACGAGAAATAACAAGAGAAACAATTGGTTGCACCAAAAAAAAAAAAAAAAAATGCGTGTTTCGTTGGAGTTGACATATGGTCGTAATTTGCAATCAAGCTTAAAGATGACAAGAGAAATGTACAACTGAACAATTGACACATAGCACGAGATCCCCAACACATACCTTCTCACCAACAGTTTCGCATATTTACAACCCATTGTGAGTAGTGAGAGGAGGACCTGTTACTCGTAAAACAATGAACAGAAGACAACTGTAGTAACAAACGCAATAAAATGTATGGGTTTGTGTGTGTGTGCAAACCCTTTAACATTTTACGAATTTACAAGTTTATGCGATATAAAACAAAATGATCATAAACAATCTCAAAATCTCCTGGTAAGTGTGAAATGTTGGACAGACATAAATAAATAAATGTATTTACATACTGGTGGTATCTCTGAAAGCATGTGCTTTAGCCACTGCAACAGTATAATTTTCGCCAACATCTTTTTAGGCAGCCACAAAAAGGAAATGTAACAAGTAAAAGTTTCTGTATGAAAAAATAAGAACACAACACACATTTACTGTAGGCTACAGATTTGCAATAAAACTGATCCGAATTTGTTGTATCAAAAATAATAAGCCATAGTTTTTAGGCTTTAAGAAAACATCTTTCTTATATCATATCATAAGCATATTCCTAAAGCCGTATTAGAACTTGATCTATTAAGATTGGGCATGTTCATAAGACGTAAGTGTTGCGCAACCGTTGAGTTACATATAAACATTAACAGTGTTCAGTACATTTAAGATCAATCTGTTTTATCTCAGTATGACTCATCTTTTGCACCCGATGTAGAGTATATTCAATTCGGTTTCTACCATAGATTTTATTAAATGCAATCTCGGTATGTATTTATTTTCTCTCCTTTATGCCCATTTCCAAAACCATAAAAGTATGAATGTTTGTGTAAAATTAGACACATTTTATTATTTAAATCCACTTGTGACGAAATAAAACACGATTTTCTGTGTCGCCCATAATGAAAATATATGGCATGTTAATGCCAGAATTTATTTATCACCTGAAATAAATGTACGTTACATGTGGATGATTGTCTGTAATGGCAATTCAAACTGTGGTTTTGGATGATTAAGGCAAAAAAAAAAGAACTCTTTTAAGAAAATAAGAGTCTTTGGAGATGTATTTTTCATATGAACCTGTACATTAACCAATTAGAACCTAATCATTATAATAAGTTGTAAAGGGAGTTATTAAAATGTGGTTTTTTATTAAGAAAGCTCTGTTATATAAGTTTTTTTAAACATGGAAGTTAAAGAGATTCGTTTTTTTTTTTTTTTGTCCTAATAATTGAATTAGGGATGTAACGATATCCTTTTTTGACGATACGATATCCATACTCAAAATAAAATATCGTCGACATCGATACGCATATTGAATTTAAAAACTTCAGTACAGCAATTTTTGATTATACAAAATTACAGTGTAAGAGTTTATTAAGATACAAAATTTGAGAAGATTTAAAAAACAAAGAATTAAATTTGAATTCATGATAAAATTAACAACAAATAAAAATTTAAAAATTAATTATTAATATCACTGGGCTCGAAATTGATACTGGTTTTATAAGACAAGCTGGGCACTTGTCGTTTAACATAATTCGGGTACGCTGAATCCAGTGGTGCCCACCGTTTTTTTAGGTTGGCTCTGGTTTTCGAGATACACCATTATTTCTAAAATGTAAGAGGTTGCACAGCATATATTTGCGTAACTCAAAAACGCTTTAACTTATTGAAAAAACTAAAAAAACTGAATTTCCGCAATAAAATTTTCATATTTCGAAAACTCGTTTTATATTCATTGCACGATTTTTTGGTCTTAGAAGAGCCCTAGTAAAATTTAATGCAGAAAATATTCGTCGAACATTTTAATCCTCTAAAGTGAGTTTTTATTATACTTGTGTGGGGAAATTAAAAAAACTACCCCTTAAAATGAGTGTTATTGGGTTAATATATTCTGAAAAAAGAATCGCCATAAAATTCTACTGATGACATCTGAAATAGTCTTAGCATTTAGATATTTTTTTTTGACTTATACCAAACGCCTTTTCAAAAAACTCAAAAACTTTAGGGCCGATATTTCGGGAACCCGAGCTAACTTTTTAAAGCCATTTGGCAAATTTACTCTACCAATAGTCTAGTTTAATTTTGCATTGCAAGTTTTAAGGCTGGCGGCGATAACCCGAATTTTGTTGCACTGTGTAATAAACAGGCAAGTGCACAGCCTAAAAAAACTGAACAGGCAACATGCTTTATTTTTTGATTTTCTTGCGAAAAAAAATAAAGCAAGTTGTTTTTGTTTTTGTATTTATTTTGATTTTTCTTAACCTGTCAAACAATTGTGGTGGGGAACGTAAGAAAAGAGAAGGGATGAGCTGTTCTTATGCGCATTTAACTGGTTGCAGATCGTCAGGAAACTTCAAACAAAGATTTTAGAAAAACTAAAGATGTTATACAAATAAAACTGTTAAGCGAATAAGAATTATAAGCACCAGTTTTACTTATTGTTGTTGTTTTGGTTTAAGATTTGATATTGTTACAAGTAAAACTGGTGCTTATAATTCTTATTCGCTTAACAGTTTTATTTGTTTAATATCTTTAGTTTTTCTAAAATCTGGCTATGCAACCAGTGAAATGCGCATAAGAACAGCATATCCCTTCAACAATGAATTTCAGTGTTTTTTTTTATCAAGAATAAGCACGACAAACAAAATCTTGTTCGTTTTTATAATACATTTTTTGCAAAATTTCAGTAAATTGTTTTTTAATTTTTTCCCCATTGACAATTATTGTTCAGATATATTGTAGAATGAGAAAACACATAAATAAATTATCCGCCAAATTTTTTTTTAATATGACACAAACATTTTAGCACCAAATTAATCATAATGATATATAAGATAGTTTACTTATCCTTTGTAAAATATAACCAGATAATTCATTCTTAAATAATTGACAAATTATAAAACCAAAATAACTTTATACCATAAAAGAACTTAAACAAGTTCATCTAAATGATATTAAATCAATTTTTCTTTTCATACAAAAATTAAAATAAAATAAATATTTGACTCATTAAAATCAATAAATCCATAGAAGACACACAAGAAAAATCACTTTAAAATAATATAACAAAAACAAAAGTATCAACAACGAAAAACAACAATCATGATGCAGCGTTTGAGAGGCAATTATGATTAAATTGGCAAATAGTTCACATGCTACCAAATATGGCTGATCGAATGTTTTAAACCAGAACCACCACAATGAATTCGTTACTGTTAAACGAGCATACGTCCGTCCGTCCGTCCGTCCAAACGTTTCTATATCTTCTCTATATTCCTGCTGTCAAGAAACTTTTGAAAAAAAATACCGCCAACAACAAACTAACACTAACTTGAGTGTGTGAGGTGTGTGTGTATGTAATGTTGGCATACATGTGTGCAACCAACTGCTGGTATCTAAAACGTATGTAAAGGAATTCCTTGAGTTAAATCATGGTGATGGATAGATAGATTGTAACTTGATGTTGTACACTACTAGAATAAATATTGCTGCTGTATTGGTGAAGCGGTGGGTCTTATATTTAAGAAAACAAAAAAAAAAAAAATCTTGTTAAATATTTTTAGTGCGAGTGTGTGTGTAATACGCTTGAGTGTAGTTTCAATTAAACTCAATTTGTTTGTTTGCCGCTTGAAAAGGCACATAATCTTCTAAGAAACTGAAAAAAAGCAAAGCAAGTCCTAAGAAACCAAATCGGAAAAAACTAAAAAAAACTATATAAAGTTTGCAACAAAACCCTCTTGTTTTTTTCTCATGACGCATACAAAAAACGCGTTTATGTTTATTTTGTGCTTTTTTTTTTGTTCCCTGATTTTTTTCCATCGTTCTCTACTTACAATTGATGCTCATTGATCGAAATTGTAATGGACATAAATAAAACAAGATCAATCAATTGATTTATTTTGACATGTTGCAACAAAAACTCAAACATCAAACTACAACTAAAGCAACTTTTACAGAAAAAAATCGTGTATCGAAAAGCCAGTAGTGATAAAGAATTTAATCTATATAGCAATTTTGTCAAATTAGTCTAAAGTGATTAGGACTTTAATTAATGTAGCAATCCTGTAACTTTAAATGAATATCTTCAAAATTTAGAGGTAAAGTTTAGCCAAACAGAATAAAATAAAGCAGAAGCAAATTCCACATAAATAAAATTTAAGCAGCCAGATTTTGTTAGGAGAGAATAATAATTGACCATATTATCTATATGGGTATTATTCCAGAGAATCATTTGAGCCCCAATAAAATCACTTTAGATCTTAACACTTAAATCGACCTAAAAAACTTACGTTAGTTACCTTTGTGTGTGGGTTTTCACACATATTCAATGTCTGTCTTCTTTGCTGTAGCGCTATAGTTCGTTTAGTCATGATTAGCATAAAACTAATGATATGTTTATTCCGTCGAGGAACTGGACATTCTGGTACCATTTATGCTGCAGATGACATCGGTGTCTTGTAAGCGGAAACCAGCCTGGTCAAATAGAGTTGTCTCTTCGACGACATGTTTGTTGACGGTCTGATTGCCATTTAAATGGCTAGCTTCATAATTTTCATTAAATGTGAGTAGTACTTTACGACTCACACAGAAAAGCTTAATCGAGATGGAAGGGCCGGAATTCGATGGCCTGGCAATGACGCGGGGGAGACCCTCCTTCTACTTGGGATTAGTAGGGTCTAGATTAGACTAGATATCGACTGTTACAGGTCGCTAGTTCAAAGAGACTCATGCAATAAGAATGGGCCTAGTTTAAATGACTACTTTAGAAGCTGTCAGAAAAAGGAGAAGGGATGAACGGTATTTCACTCTGTCCGCAAATGCTCTGGTCTTAGGAATATCAGGATGAAGCGTCATGGAAGACTAGAATTGTCTTGTTTGGATATTCTATCTAGGGTAAAATTTTGGTCGGACTTTGTTTGAAGTGAAAATAAATGGTAAGAGGCTGCAGTGATGCTTGTAGAGTATTCTGGTGAGCACTACCATAGCTTTCGGTCATTGGCTTAGGGTAAGACGTCCCGCTATTGGCTGCCCATTAAACCTAACATATGGTTTAATTTTAAATCCAAATATTTGATATTTTGATCAGGCTAAAGTTCATTGAATTTATTTTTAATGGAATTATTTTTATGAAGAAAACGATTTTACAACATAAAATAAATTAAAATTTTTTTGATAATTTGCCATTCATGAAGACGCTGGGAACCGAACCCAGGTTTTAACGGACAGGTTGCCCTTACGATTCGATTGAAACCACTCAATATATAGTTCAATTATTAGTCAATATTTCTTTGAAGATTAAGTTGGTAATGTAGTTACTATCGGTGCTGCATGTTTGAAAACTTCTTGAGGAGCACCCTCTTTCAACATGATGAAGCCATGGTGAAATAAACAGGTGGCAGCACTACGCCAGATGACGATTTTTTGCTCTTGCATTATTTGTCTAGGTTTATGTTTAAAAAATTCCACGTTTTGTACTGTAATTATTTTATTTTATTGAAGTTTTTGATAATTTTAAATTAAAACAAGTAAGAGTGCTATATTCGGCTGTGCCGAATCTTATATACCATTCACCATTGTGCGCGCAGAATACAGAGCAACTAAATAATTTTTACATATACATACATACATATTTACAATACTTAAAATTTCATTATAAAAGAAATTTAAAAAGCGAAAACTGGTAAAGATTTTTTTAAAATCGTTTTTAGAACATACAAATATATTATTTCGTTAAATATATGTAATAATAAAGAAGGGTGATAACGAAAATCATATTGGCATTAAGCTTGTATATGTAAACAAATGCGAAGGGGGGGAGAAGACACGACAACCGGATTTGAACTTCGTTTTTCATAAGGACCCAGAATATATATACTTTATAGGGTGTAGGACCTTCGGTGAAGGGTATAAAAAACAAACTTAGTTATAAAAAAAGGGTAATTTTTGGGATTTCAGGATTTTGATTATAACACTGCTATTTCTTAACCGATTGGACAGATTTATATATCGACGTGTTAAAGAAGAAATTTTCCAGTTATTTTGCTTATAATTGGATCTATGGTACCCGAAAATGGGTATTTTTGAAAAAAAATTAATATTTTGGTCATAACTTTTTCGTATCTAAACCGATTTTCCCGAATTTTTCAGAAAATATTTTCTATTAAAAATGTCCGATCTTTTGATATATAAGGCGTAACCATAGGTCATATTGCAGTCAAAAAATTCAGGTTTTTATACAATTTTTAATACTTTTTGTATGGGAGGTACCACGCTCACTTCTAGAATCCCGCCCACATTTCGTGGGATGGTGTGTATTTATAACCTAAATGTTTGTACCTAATTTGAAAACTTTGGCTCTTGCCTTTCTCCAGATATACAGAAAAAAGTAATAAAAATACAACAACCACAAGGAATTTTTTGGAAAAATTAGAGGCAGTCGTGGTTGTTTGGTCATATCTCAGCCATTTTTAGACCGATCTGGCTGAATTTCAATAGCAAGAAATGGTGGACTATAAGTGACATAAATGTAAAACAACCTAGCCGCTATCATGTCTGGAGTCTCCGGAAAACACATTTCAAACGTAAGACGGTCAGACGGACGGACATCGTTAAATCAACTTCTGTCCTCATAAGGACCCAGAATATATATACTTTATATGGTCTAAGATCACTATTGTAGAAATTACAAACGGAATGGCAAACTTATATATACCCTTTTCCACCTGTGGTGAATAAATAAGATATTGACCATAATTAAATAAAAATTGGCTAAAAATTTATTTATTTCATCACTTTCAGCGACACGCTTTAATTTTTGTTTAAAGTATTTTTTGACGTAAACGGTGGTATAACTTCCATTTTGTTGTAATGTTGTATTTGTTGCCGTAACGATGCCGTCTGCTTATTCCACCATGGATGAAGCTACAGCGCTTACAGCAAGGCAAACATTAGAGCTATTGCAGCTTATTTGTGGTGGACGCATTATATTAGATGGCAACATGATTTAGTTACTCCTGGTTTTTTTGTTGGTGGTATTTAAAAGTTACTCTGCATACTCCAACTAAAAATTGTATTAGAGAAGCATTTTAAGCGAAAGCTCTGGAAATTTTTAAAAAAGTCATGGAAAACGTCTAGAAAAGAGTGCGACTTTGCGAAGATATGAATAAGCAGAATACAGCGAAATAAAAAACCAATTTAATTGGCTTTAAGATAAAGAAATCGTGGACTGTTTAAGCTACTTCGTTTCTTTTGTATAAAACGAAAATAAAAAAATTTATTACATAGATCCATATTTGAGTAAAGCTTACATGAAGGCCGAAAATGGATTTTATTTATAAATAGACATTTATCTTTAAAAAAAGTGTTGGACAAAGAAATGTTGATTTCAACTTTATGCAGCAAATTATCTTAAGTTCCTTATTTTACATGAGGTCCACCAGCTATAGAATGCTTCTTTGAAGGCTCTGCTTTATAAGGTTAATTTTTCGGTGGAGTGTTGTTTTAGTGTCTTGGCTTCTGGCGCTTTTTGCTCATATTTGTTGGCTTGTAAGGTTGTTATAAAGGTTTTTTTTTTTTTTTTTTTTTTTGTTTTAGTACTTTGCTCTTGTTGTTAGTTGTTTGATTAAATTTTTTTTCATTCGCTTCTTAGTGGTCTATAGTTTAAGTTAATTTGCGTGTTTTTACTGTGAAGTTTGTTAAACCAATTCACTTGAGAATTTTTGGTGCATTGTAGTGCATGTTTTTTTTTTTTTTTTGCTTTTTGTATTTTAATTTTCGTAAATCAGGTTGTTTTATTTATTCTATTTAAAAGTTTTGTTTATAGTTTTTTGTTTTTTTTTTTATTTTTCTTAACGATTACCTGCAATTTGTGGTTTATTTGTTAAATTTAAATGAATAACGTTTAAGTTTCGTTGCCAAAATTGCCAACAAATTTATTATATGTTGAAAATTTGAATGAAATTGGATATGATGTGTGTTGAAGATAAATGAGTCATCGACTTGTATTGACTGGTATTCAATTAAAAATTTTTTCATAAATAAATAAATAACGATTTAAATAAAAAAAACTTAAGAACTTAACTAAAAAGGTGTTAGAGTTTTCTATACAATTAATTTGAGATCTTGGCTTTATCAAAATCATGTGAAGTATTTCATGGTTTTCATTTCATATAATTAGTGCTATATCAAGGCTGTAATATAATACTCCCAATGCCAATTATTACACAAGGAATAATATTTTTTTTTTTTTTTTCAAAAAATGTTTTAAGTAATCTCATGGATACTTTTCACTTAAGATCACCGCCAAGAAATATATATAACAGTTTTAATAATTTCTATTGATAGCAGCTTTAGTTTGGGAAACCCCTCTGAATAATCTCTAGTTTGATTTAAGCGACTTGGGATATTTCGTTTAGGAACAACTAGTTACTCGTTCTCTACCAATGCGATAAAGATAAATTTTATTTTTTTAACTTTTTTAAAACATCTGACCTACTACAGGGTGTTTTTTAGATGCTTGAGAACTTAAAATACACTGTGCAACAAAAAAAAAACCAGCCTCAACACTTGCAACGAGAAGTGAAAGTTCTGCGAATATTTTTTACATTAAATTTCACTAGGGGTCTTCTAAGAACAAAAGTTAGTGCAATAAATCTTAAACAAATTCTCGAAATTTCGGGCATTGCAAGTTTTGAATTTCTTGAAAAGGCGTTTAGTACAAGTCAAAAAAATATACTAAATTTTCTTCTGACCTATAATAATATTTTAGATGTCTTCAGTAGAATTGTATGGCGATTTTTTTCATAGAATATATTAACCCTCTAACACCCATTTCAAAGACCAAAAAATCGTGCAATGTTTACATACATACAACGTGTTTTCGAAATTCCGGGCCTTGAATTTTTGTAATTCGTCGACACCCCGTATAACATACATTGCACGATTTTTTGGCCTTTAAACACCCCTAGTGAAATTTGATGCAAAAAATATTCTTAGAACATTTTAACCCTCTAACGTGCCGTTTTAGTGTAGAAGTAAAAAAAATACAAAAATAACCCCTTAAAATGAGTGTTACTGAAGAAATCGGAAATTATTTTTTAGATCAGTACCCATGTTCTGTAACTCTCGCATAGAGAAATTTTTCGACTAAAATGTGTGAAATGAAACCAAAAGGCCATAAATTGAAACAAACAGTATTTTTCTCACTTAACTGTGTCTGTAACTTTTTTTGGCAAGTGCAAGCTGTCACGTAAGGAAATTACTAGCCAATTTACAGAAAAAGTGTGTCTGTAACATTTTGGTGAGAAAAGTTCCCGCATTGAACTGTCAAATAAACTCACGAATAAAAATGGGGCGAGAAAAAATTTAAACACTAAAAAACATTTTAAAATGCAAAATGCAAAGAATAATAATAATAGTATTTTATTCTTGGCACATTTTTCAGACACACAATTTTCTCTCTTTTCGAGAAACGATGGAATATTTTGTTTCACATCTTTTCGATGCAGGAAGTTCTCACTAAAGTTACAGAACATGGGTACAGAAGTGCATTTAGTATATTTTTTTTGACTATACCAAACGCCTTTTCAAAAAATTCAAAAACTTTAGGGGCCCATATTTCGGGAGCCCGAGCTAACTCTTCAAAACCCTTAGGCAAATTTGCTCTACTCGTAGTCTACTTTCATTTCGCGTTGCAAGTGTTGAGGCTTGCGGCGATAACCTGAATTTTGTTGCACAGTGATATTGATAACTATGGTTTGACAGCTCAGAATGTCAAACTGTGTTGACATTTCTGTTCAGTAACGGTTTTAATTGAAATTTTTTAAATTTGCTTTGAAAAAAAAAAATCTGTTCGCGAAGTTAATAGTGCGAAGACAGTTAAGTTAAGCGGTTACTGTTTAAGAGCTGGCGTTACGGCTAATGGAGAGAGCTATCGAGCCAGGTTGACTGAATTTTTAAAAAAGGAAATTCTATCTTAGAATAACGCCTTCCTATGTACATTTTTTTTGATCCATGTGGCACTATCATTCTTACACTGTAATTTATTTAAGAAGTACTCCGTTCAGTAATTTTTAAATAAATATACATTTAAAATTCAAATAAAATTAATTTTAAACTGATTCTAACATTTATTCGAAAAACTAAGTGCACATTAATACGGATTTTCAGTTGCAGTTAATATCGATACCTTCCCATAAGAATGCATTACGCGACATTTCTAAAATTGTGTAGGAAACGAAAAAAACGTCTCATTTAGTTATTGATTTGTGTATTTTATTGAAAGGAAGATATGTGGAAAGCGATTTTCAGAATACAAAACTTGACATCATTGCAAATCCAAAATTTTAATCAGATACAAAGTTTTTGTCGCTTAGTACATTTTCGTGGTCAAGACATTGGCGCTTAATACAATGGTAAATGGCGCTTAAAACATTGACATGGACACAAAAAATTAAGGTTTGAAATAAATTGTGTCGTTTAATTCATTTTTCATTCTTTCTGTTAAACAATAAAATAAATAAAAATCCATATAAAGAGTAACAAAACATTTATTTCTAAACAAAAATGCAAAAATTACACTTAGAGACCAAACCGGAAATTTTAAGATTATTAATAATCATTTTGATTGTCAGACAAATCATCTTCTTCGTCTGTCTCTGCCAATTCGTCTTCTTTCTCACCAAATGTATTTTTTATAATATCCTCGTATTCTTGTATGTATCATAATCTGGAGTGTTATAAGCGACAAAAATGGATCAAGTATCAGTTGGATGAGTGTGCTAAGAAACAATTTCGGTTAAACTAAGTGACATCTAACAAAATTTTTGTGTGGACCTTTTGTTGCTTACAACAATTACATTTTTAAAAATGTGGCTTAGAATAATTTCTTTGGAGGATAATACAAATTTCAGGGAGCAACATTATTCCAGTGAGAAAACTTGACGGTTGATACAATTTCATTTTCTTTCTAGTTTCCTTTACATCCATGATAGGGCAGCGAAACTCAGGCCAAAATGTGGCGCTTGACTTCTAGTATAGTTCCACATAAAAAAGTCATTTTCGAAAAAAGTGTCGCTTAATACATTCTTATGGGAAGGTATCGATATTGTCAGTTGATTAAGTTAAAGTATTCTGTATGCACAATTAAATGAAATTATAATTTAAAAAAATGAGAAGTTCATTTAATTTTTACTATGAAAAAATTTAACCGGGAATTCTGTAAAAACAAATGAATTTTCAGTTATTTTATAAAAATTTAACTAATCAAAACATTAACAACAAACTCCACAAAAACAAAGGAACATTCAGTTATTGTACATATGTATGTATGAAGATGGATACAATTAGTTTAAATAGTTGCAAAGATTTTGATGAAGATGATAAAAGTTTCAATTCGAATTCACCTTCAGACTGAAGAAACTTGCCTTTACACCAAAAAACAACAATATAAAAGAATTACTATGATATTTTAAGATAAATCTTAAATTTTCAATTAAATTTCAGAAGATTCTGTTATTCGTGCTTAATTCCCAGTTTTTATTATTGATAAAAACACTTGAAATTTATTGTTGATGGGTTAAGCTATTCCTATGCGCATTTCACTGGTTGCTTAGGCCAGATCATCAGGAAACTGCATCCATAAAGATTTTAGAAAAACTAAAGAATTAAACCAAATAAAACTGTTAAACGTATAAGACTTATAGCAACTTATAGCAACCACTACAATTAGTTGAAATTCTCTCAACATTAATTGTAGTTGTAAGTAGGTTAAGAAAAACAAAATAAAAACAACAACAACTAACAAATGATGTTGTCAATTAAGTGTTTTTTTATGGATGAAGTTTCCTGATGATCTGGCCTAAGCAACCAGTGAAATGCGCATAGGAATAGCTTATCCCATCAACTATAAATTTCAAGTGTTTTTATCAATAATAAAAACTGGGAATTAAGCAAGAATAACAAAATCTTTTGAAATTAAAATTTTGTATTCCCAAAAATTGAAATTACTTTTTGATAATAAACAGGCAAGTGCAAGGCCTAAAAAACACTTAATTTTTAAAGTTAGGTTTTAACTGTCATTTACTTCTGACATTTATTGATCTAAATCGTTACACGCTGTCATTTTCACTTTCTATTTTATGTGTACTCCAGGAGCGCTGGATGATGAAAATGATCTATTCTTTGAAAATATGCATTTTCCGAAACCAGTTGCAATCTTATATAGACAAATCAACAGTTGATGCCTTGCTTGAATTTAGTTCATTTATTTTAAGAATATATATCAAATGTCGGTACCTCTGCCAGTGCCCTCGATACGCTCCTCTCAATTATCTGAGCCTATTAAAGGAATTGGATAGTTATAAGTTTATTAATAAAGCAGTTGCAAAAGCCTCGCTTAAAACTTTTCTAGGTCATTAGTGGTACTTAACTCCGAAATTGGCTGCCTCAGCGTTTTTTGATGAACGTATCGACACCAAAACTTTGCACTTAATGACACAAAAACTGGCAGATACTCCATGCAGCGATTATGAAGTAGCATGTAACTTTAACAGAAGAAAACATTAGAAATAAAGACATTCAACAATTCATTTCAAAAGCCAGTATAACTTTTTTTGAAGCCTGCAATATTTCAATCGATTTTTTAAAAAGAGATCCAGAGAATTGGAAAGCCAACAAGTCATTTCAAGAGGCAAAGAAAAAAGTTCAACAATTACAAGTAGTAAATGATGTGGCAGAACGAGGTGTGGCTTTGGCTAATACTTATATTAACGTCACAACTTCCGAAACTGATTACCAGAATTTATTGAAAGGTATATAACTACATCGCAAGAACCTCAATAAATGATTTTTCACAGAGCAAATGAAAAGTTTTTTTTTTTTTTTTGTTGATTGGGTAAGATTGGTGAACTGGCAAACAGCTTATAATAATATATACTGGGTATAAAGATAAAAGCGGGTAAACCTAAGGAACGGTAAGAACAAATTTAAAAATTGTTTTTTCATATTAATTAGAATTAATTTGTCTTTCAAACTGCATCATTAGTTTTTTTCGTTTTTATTTAAACTTAAAAAGTTGTAAAGCGTTATTACAAAATTTTTAAAAAAATTACGAAAAATTGTAATTAAGGGTATCTAAATGAGAAAACTCATCACCAAAACTTATAATTTTTTCACACAGGAATAAAGCTTGGATACTTTTCTTTAAAACTGTTTCCTCAAAAGTGAAGAAACTCGTGGTATTAACCAAGTTATGAGTAAAGTTAAATAAATGGCCGAAAACTCCGTTTTTTTATGAAAAATAGATTTGCGCGACCTCTAAACCTATTCCGAAAATTCTTAAAAAAAATCAAAAATACTATACCATATAAGCTTTTAAATTTTAGTTGAGCACCTATGAAAATCAGAAAGAAAAAATTTTTTGGGACACCCTAATGTTCACGGCGGTGTAGATCTCATACATTCGTCGTCGCTCCCATATGCTCCCATAAATTTTAATTATTTTTAAATTGAATATCATTTGCACAAGCGACTAGCATATGACTTTTTTCTTCAGCGTTGCCCTTTTATTTCAAAATTTTACTGAAATTGCACGATAAGTTGTCCTCTTTTCTGAGACCTCTTGTGGTAGTAAATGGTTTGAAGATGACAGTTTCAATTCTTTTCCCAAGTAGCTTAGATAGCTATTTGATCAATATTTAAAAAAAAAAATTTTTTTAATTTAAAACTTTTTTTATAGCGGGAAGGTTCGTTTTTGTTCAAAAGAAAGCTTATGGCCTTTAGGGTAGTGTTGGTCGCATTTTGGGCCGCAAGTGGCTTATGTATAAAAAAAAAAATAATTTCTAACTCAATATGAGTGTTTTTCAATTTTTAGCTTATGCACTATTTAGAATTTTTTCCTATTTTTTTAAGAGTTTCAACGGTATGTCACATACCCAACTAGCATTATATACTTTTGATACTGTCTTAATCTCATTAGATCCATTTATATCATAACTTGTTTTACACTCGACATCGATTTCAAAATTGGGTCACTTGACATGAAATCCCCCATATGTATACTCTGCTAAACTACAGTGCAACGCACTGTATTTACTTATAGTGGCTGCATTTTCATATGAAACACGTTCAGGTACACGGGTAACTTGGTTCGCATTTAAGGGCGTTAGGAGTAAAAAGATCTTTCACATAAATTACAAACAAATTACAAAACTCCAAAAGCCAGGTTACCCGGGCGTTTTCAACTTGCTGCCTACATAAGGGTTAATTTTAATACCGCCATTTATCGTTATACTAGTTTATATTCTGGTATACCGATTTAATCATTAAAGTCATTGTTCTCATAAACAGTGTTGGTATTTAGATAGAATTTGGCCCAAAAGTACTCTTCTACAAACTTGGTCGTGTTACCAGCTACATATACTTAATATTCATATAATTTGTCTCCAATACGTTCCAAAACAGCTACTACACTGAAAAATTATGCTTCATAAATTTAATGAATCAATTTCATTAATTTTTTTTTAATTAATCCAATGAAAAATTTAGTTACGGGAATGAAATTTTACAAATATAATAAAACAATTTCAAAAGATTTTGCTATTCGTGCTTAATTCCCAGTTTTTATTCTTGACAAAAACACTTGAAATTTATTGTTGATGGGATAAGCTATTCCTATGCATTTCACTGGTTGATTAGGCCAGATCATCAGGAAACTTCATCCATAAAGATTTTAGACAAACTAAAGATATTAAACCAAATAAAACTGTTAAACGTATAAGAATTATAGCAACAGTTCTACTTGTAACAATATCAAAGCTTGAACAAAACACATCAACAATAAACAACAGTGGGTTTATATTGTAGTGGGGAATGTGAGATGAGATAAACCTTTATGGATGAAGTTTCCTGATGATCTGGCCTAAGCAACCAGTGGAATGCATAGGAAGCTTATCCCATCAACAATAAATTTAAAGTGTTTTTGTCAAGAATAAAAACTGGGAATTAAGCACGAATAGCAAAATTTTTTGAAATTAAAATTTTGTATTCCCAAAAATTGAAATTACTTTTTGATAATAAAACAATTTCATTTCGTTTTTTTAATTCAATTTTAAGCGGTAGACATGAAAACATATGAAAAAAATTTTAAGTTTTAATGTTTCATAACATTAATGAAAAAATTCATTACGATAACGAAATGTAAATAATATTTATGTTCAAAATCAAACAACGCGAAAGCAAAAACAAGAGCACAAAATTCTCACATTCTTTTTTCTTTAATTGTTAATTTAAATACACAAAATTTACGCAGTAGTACAATTCAGAAAAATGGAAAGAAGGCAGATGAAGGTCGTTGCGGGCTGGAAAATGAATTTACGAAATAAAATTAATAAAACTTGATGATTTGAAACATTAATATAAAAAAATAGAAATCACAACAACTCAAAACGCATATTGAAAAAATGGATAAAATTAATTAAAAATTTCATTCAAATATAAAAACATTTATACTAAAATAGAAAACAAATTTCCTTAAGCATTTGACATTAAAATAATGCAAAACTTTCATTGATTTTATGAACATTTCATTAACGGGGGGCTAATGTAACATTCTTTATTAATCCAATGAAGGGTTACATAGGTTGAATTTTAATGTAAGTTTTCATTGGATTGATGTCAAAATCCAATGGATCTGAATAAAATTCTTTCAGTGTATGTCATGACAAAATTTTGTGCTGCTAGGTCCACTTTAAGATGAAAAAATCTCGTAAAGACAAAGGTAGCTATATATTTTATCAGGAACCGTAACAGTAAAAGTCAGATGAAAACAGTTATTTTTTGTTTTTTATTTTTTTGAACAAAAATAACTCTTATTTAACCTTTTATCGGGCAACATGTCATTTTAAGTTCAAATAATAATTTTTCTATTCATAATACTAAAATAAAAATACATATTTATTCAAAAATTAGCAAAAAAATGTTTTCACTTATTTATTTAAAAAAAAAAAAAAAACACTGTGTTACATAAATGTTACATTGCCTGAAAAGTTATGAAAATTTTATGAGAGATGGTATGCGCGGAAGCAGTTATTATTTTTATTATAGCACAATGCAACACCACGCATAATGTTCGCGACACGCCTGGGCAATTAGGCATTTTACATCGGATTCTCTTGTCAGCCCATATTGGCCAATGGCCAACCTGGTCTTTGAGCACAGCTTGTGGTGGAGCATATTGAGCAGGTCCTTTGGACTTTTTTGCTTGTATATCAGGTTCAATTGATCTTATTCTTTTGAAATTTTATTAAGTATCAAGCTTTAAGAAAGTTTCAGCAATTTGCAATCGAAACTCTGCGGAAGATAGAAGCTTTTCTGTGTTCTTGCTAGAGCAGTTTTTTTTATACATTAGCCATAAGTTCGCCATCACTAGATCCAAAAGGTGCACTGAAAAAATTTTCTTCACAGATCCAATGAAATTTACATTAAAATTCAACCTATGTAACCTTTCATTGGATTAATGAAGGATTAATAAAATCAATGACAAAATGTTCATTGATTTTATGAATCCTCATTGAAAAAATGGATAAAATAAATGTTTGTCATTAAACTAATGCAAAATTTTCATTGATTTTATGAAACATTTCATTAATCCAATGAAAGGTTACATAGGTTTAATTTTAATGTAAATTTCATTGGATCTGTGAAGAAATTTTTTTCAGTGTGGTAAAAGTATCGAATTTGCCACGTTTTACTGTGAATCTTTATTTTGTATCTTCCCATTATGGCGTCAATGAGATCTTCACCTCCCATTATATTGCCCAACAATGGAGGGCCGTTCTATTTCAATATACTTTTTTTCACTATTGTCGTATCTTTTTACCGGGCGTTTTGGAATTTCACCAACGAAAGTCGAAGCTAAATTTACAACTTTGTTGTTTTTCCATGAAACTAATGTAATTTCAATTCCTTCGATACTACAAACAAGTTCCACAGAAGATCCCCTAATGTTTTTCATCATTTCTTTTTCAGTCGAATTCGATTGCTTCTTATTGTTCCAACGCTATAAATTCCTTCTTTTGCTAAATAGCCAAGGAGAGGCAACGAAGTAAAGTAGTTATCGAAATAAAGTGGAAAATTTTGATATCTTACAATGATTCGCGCAAGTCTCATGACAACATTTGATGACGCACCTAAATCAGGTTCATTGCTTTCAATTACACTTTCTGTCCCGGTTTCTGGCTCAATTTTGTAAGCAAATCCTGAAGAACCGCATAGTACAAATAACTTATAACCCCATTTATGTGGCTTGTTAGGGATGTAACGCTAAAGAAAGTTTCTAGCTTTGGTAGAGCACATCTGTTCATCGACGCAAAGATGTGGCTCAAGAGGTACCTTACCGAAATTTGTATTTAACTCTTCTATAACTGGACGTATTTTAAACATTCTATCATTATTTTTGTCAGTTGAAGCCAAGTTTTTAGTGTTATCATTGAAGTCATTGAATTTTTTTAAAGGCATTACTTCTCGTATCATAGTGTTCCCAATATTGTTGCTCCTGTGACTTGCTGCATTAGGAAGATTAATCAGCGACATCTTATAAACAACTCCAATAAATTGTTGAATATCTATTTGTGATACGCGAAATGAATCACTAATGTCCTTTTGAGGTATATATAAATTTGTTTGCTCAGCAATGTATTGCAACACATCTTTTGAAAGGAAGTAAAACAAAATATAGTATTGGCGTATCAAGGCTTTTGATTTCTTCGGGTAATGTGATATTCCCTTTGAAAAGCAACTGCTGTTCATTCAATAACAGATTTTTCTTTTTCTAAAGAATGTTCTCATAACGTTTTGTTTTTTGGTCTTTTGTGTTTTCTGTCTAATTTGGCAGAACAATTTCGGTTAGTACCTCTGTGCTTTCGTTCCCAACATATTCTATTAAATTGTCAACATCTGCATCGTCAATGTCATCTACATCCTCGAAATAGTCAGGATCAGCCACACTATCGTTATCAAAATCAAGCCCGTTCTCACTTTCTTCAAGCAGATCTAAAATTTCTGCATCTGTCAACGACTTTGACATATTTATACCGGTGCTAAAAAAAAATTAAAAAAGACACACCACAAGGCAATGTGACATAAATGTAACATACTAATATTTCACGTACAAAAGTGGAATATGGTTTGATTGCAGTTGCATTTGATAGAAATCACTTTAATACATACTTACACACTTATTTTAAAACAAGAAGATAATATTTGTAACACAAATCTAATTTTTTTAAAAAAAACTTGAGCACTTGTTGAGCGTTTGCAAATAGTACTATCTCTTTCTAATATTTAAAATAACAGTTATTTTTTGATTTTTATTTTTTCGAGCAAAAAAAGTTATTCTCTAAAGAAATGTACGTGTTTTAATAATTAAGTTGACTTTTAATAATTATTTTAATGTGCAATGATAATTACATAAAAATTTAAAGTCAACTTAATTATTAAATCACGTACATTTCTTTAGAAAATAATTTTTATTTTTACTCGAAAAAATAAAAATCAAAGAATAACTGTTATTTTTTGTTAAAAAAAAAAAATAAAAATCAAAAAATAACTGTTAAGTTTGATCGAAAAAAAAAATCAAAATTTTAAAAATCAATACATTTTATCATTGACAAGTGCATAAGGAACAATGTGGTATACTTGAATCAGTTTTTCGACATTTAATTCTATATGCTTTTTTTGTTTTAAAATTCCAATATAACTGTTATTTCGGTCCCTGTATTTAATATTCGCCACAATCTTAACAATGAATCTTAACCTTATAACATAATAGGGAACGTTTTCGAAATTGTTTCTGTAAATACTGTAGTGTAGGGTATCATTTGGTCGGGCTTGACCGACTATAATTTCTAACTTGTTTTTCATAAATTGTTTGCTTATTCCAAAAACGTTATTTTTTATATAAATAAAGCATTTTTCAAAAATTCTTGTGATATACATATATAAATAAATTTTCAAGCAAAAAACTCTTAAAACTTCCATCTTATATAAAACTTTGTTGTGATAAGTCTCAGAAGAATGTGAATGAATGCTGAACTTCCGTTTTAAAAAATAATTTTAGAACAAAGATAAAGTTTTATTGAAATCCTTTTTTGTATATCGGGAGATTTTTTAGCTATTATCTTTTTGGCAACACTGGTTTAAACAGCTGACGCACGTTTCGTGTTTTGTTTCAGTGTCAAACATCTGCAGTTTGGTCTATAATTTAACCATGAATCGTCTTACAAACGAACAACGCTTGCAAATTATTGAATTTTATTATCAAAATGCGTGCTCTGTTAAGAAAGTTCATCGCGCGCTTCTTCCATTTTATGATCAGCTCATTTTTGGCTCAATGGGTACGTTAATAAGTAGAATTGTCGATTTTGCAGTGAAGATCAGCCAGAAGCATTGCAAGAGCTATCAATGCATCCAGAAAAGGTCACAGTTTGGTGCGGTTTATGACTGGTGGCATCATCGGACCGTACTTCTTCAAAGATGATGCGAATCGTAACCGTAACCGAGCGCTACCGTGAGATGTTATCCAATTTTTTTTTGCCCAAAATGCAAGAGCTTGACTTGCATGACATGTGGTTTTAACAAGACGGTACCACATGCCACACAGCACTTAACAATGGACTTATTGAGAGGCGAGTTCGGTGAACATTTTATTTCACGTTCGGAACCGGTCAATTGCCCGCCTAGATCGTGCGATTTAATGCCTTTAGACTATTTTTTGTGGCGCTATGTTAAAAGCTCATGTCTATACACACATGCCCGCTTCAATTGACGGATTGGAAGACAACATTGAAGCATTTATTCATGAGATACCGGCCGAAATGTTGGAAAGAGTATGCCAAGATTGGACTAAGCAGATGGACCATTTGAGGCGCAGTCACGGTCAACATTTGCATGAAATAATCTTCAAACATTAAATTATATGGAGCGTACTATCGATTCAAATTAAGAATGCATGCGTTTTTCTGAATTTTATGTGTTTTTTTTTAACTTTCCTATGCTCTTAAAAAATCACCCAATATGAAGAATTAGTAAAAGAAATATATCTACACTTATATAACAAGGTATGCATAAACGTAACGACACAAGAACCAGGTATAAAAGGCAACGTCATTTCTGTCAGTGTAAGCGCTTAGATCACTTTAAAATCAACTACATTTCAATTAATGTCATCAATGGTTGCATTTTAAAATGTTAATTTCAAGTCGCACATAAAATTATAATTTTCTAACCATAAACAATAGTATTTATCTTTTTTCTTGAAACCAATATCCATTAATAATAAAACCAAAGCTTAGAAACTAGATTTTAAAGCGCAACAGTTTTAAAACGGCTTATTAAATTTAATTTTATTTACCATTAGTTACTGTCTTAAAGTAAAATATGAAAAAAAAAACTCAAGTTTTTGTTTTTAACATTTAATTGCTTTTAAAATTGACAACACCCGCCGCCATTAGGAAACTTAATATTTTAAACAAACTTTCCGTTTAAAAACAAAAACTGTTGCAACAACTAACAAAAAAAAAAAAAAAAAAAATAATAAATAAACTTAAAGTAAATTGTTGTTATTTTTGCAAAAAAATGTTGGCAACATTGAAAATTAATTGATTGTTTGCCGTATAAATGTGGCACGCACTAATGGTCTTTAATACCAATTTTATGTGTGTACGTCAAGTCTGCGTATGTGTGTTTTTATATGTGGCAAATGTTGTAAATACCAATCGAGTTTAGTGTTTTAATATTTATGGCACATGTGTGTTGAAAAGGAATTACAGACTCCAAAAAAAACACACATACACACACATACTCACATAATACGAAAAGTGATTGAAATAAGTTGCCGGAAAATTTGACAACTAGACGAAGTTAATTTTAAGCCTATATATATTTCTTATTTTGCAGTGATTTTTGTTCCTTTTTTCTAAATTTTTCTTTAGTAAAAATCATTTTTGTTTTTAAAACTTTTTGACTGGTAATGAGTCACTGTGAAATATTTATTTTGTTGTTTCAGTTATTTCGAAAATACAATTTCTTATCATGAAAAATTACTTCGTATACTGAATGGTGTCTGAAATGTGGGTACTGTCTGGAATAATATGTTGTATTTTTTGTTACATGCTGATATCTGGACCACCTTAAAATATTGCTTCTAACATATTTAATATTATTAGATATAAATTAAAACAAATAAAGTAGAGCAAAAAGTGTAATACACTTTTCATAGAAATTTTCAGCGATAGCGAATCCCTAACAAAAAATCAAAAGACTTAAGAAACAAGCTTGATGTATTATATTCCAGGAAAAGTAACACATGGGGACAAAATTTAACTTTTCCTGTGTTGGTTGGAAGTTTAATGCAATTTTCAAAAGTCAAAAGTTCAATACTTCCCAGCTAGCATTTTCAATCCTGTATGAGTCTGCTGGGAATCTCACAAAGAGTGTTTTTGATCGTCGACGAGCTCATTTTTTAATTGTAGGAGTAACTGTTGTACGTGCTGATTCGTATGAGAGATTCTTCCATAACGCAGCGAAAGACGCTTCTATTAATCATAAAGGGAAACGTTTATGATGTATGTAGAGATTATCTAACGAGTCTTTCAAAAAGCATGCCAAGAGTCTTATGAGACTCATGTAGGGATTATTTTACAACTCGTGAAATGGTCAGCCGAATAACTGAGCTACCTTAAAAGGGGCATCAAGCATCTTTTTAATTTCAAAACTTCTAATTTTCATACAATTTATATGTCGCGAAATCAGCACCATCCTGTCGGAATATCCTTTTTTACAGATCCTTAGGTCGGGTTGTCTTATTAAAATTGTATTGACCAAAGAATTTTCATATTTCAAAACGCTCTTATTTAGGTAGCTCAGTAATTGTTATATGACTCCTACAGAGAGTCGCAAAACGTTCACTCCATGATTAAAAGACGAGCGTGTCAAAAAAGGTATTAAAAAGTAATAAATAAAAAAAATTTAGATATTTTTGTTACTCGTTAGATAATCATCTGAAGATTTTTTTGGGATTTGTATATTAAACATAATCGTCAAGCAAACAGCATATACTAGCTGGATTAACTCTTCAATAAGCGATTTTCAAATTCATTTTTATAAATACAGTCAAAGCCCGGTATTACGAATACGCAGTTTAACGAATATCCGATATAACGAATGGCCAAATTTTTACATTAACTACCTTATATAGCAAATGGCAAAAAAATAATAATCCCGATTTAATGAATGACAACGCAAAATAAAAAAATTGTAATAGAACCGTTAAATTTTTGTGTGTGTTTTTGGCTTCTTTGTTTTGTATTTGAAGGACACGTGTGACGCGCTGCTTTTTTCGTTAAAGTTTCAGTAGTTTTGTTTGGTTCATTGTGAAAACGAGATGTCAAATCGGTAAAGAATTTCTTTTGATTAAAAATTAAAGATTATTGAAGAGTGTAAGAAAGTTGTAAATCTTTCAGTAATATCCCAAAAGAATGGAATACCAAAATCTTAGTAAAGTTTTATAAAGGGTGGTTAAATTGTAAGGGCCGATGTTGAATGTGAACCACACCTAAACGCCAAGTTTTTTTCCGAATTTTATTTGACATTTCTCTATTTCAGACTTACTCAATTTGAACCATGGAGAGATACACAATCCAACAACGTGTTAAAGTTATCTAGACTTATTATGAAAATGGGCGTTCAAATCAAAATGCATATCGTGCACTTCGTGATTTTTTTGGTCAATTTGATCGTCCTAATGTGCGTACAATCGCAAAAATCGTGGAAAAATTCGAGCAAACCGGGTCTGTAGAAGATGTGAGAACACCAGTGCATGCTCGTACAGCTCGTACTGCAGAAAATATTGCTGCTGTTCGCGATAGTGTGGCTGAAGAGCCGTCCACCTCAACTCGTCGTCGTGCCCAACAATTGCACCTCTCACGCTCGTCGTTGATGAACATTATGCATAAAGACTTGCATTTACACGCTTACAAGGTGCAATTGGCTCAAGAACTAAAGACTCTTGACCATTCCAAACGTCGTCAATGGTCAGAATGGTGGCAAGAACTGGCAACAGTGGATGATCAATTTTCGAAGAAAATCATCTTCAGTGATGAGGCACATTTTCACCTCAGTGGATTCGTCAATAAACAGAATTGCCGCATTTGGGCGAATGACAATCCAAGAGTGATTGTCGAAAAACCAATGCACCCACAAAGAGTGACTGTTTGGTGCGGTTTATGGGCTGGCGGCATCATCGGGCCGTATTTTTTCCAAAATGAGGCCGGTCAGGCAGTTACTGTGAATGGTGTTCGCTATCGTGAGATGATAACGAACTTTTTATGGCCCGAATTGGAAGATATGGATGTGGACGAGATGTGGTTTCAGCAGGGCGGTGCCACTTGCCACACAGCTAACGAAACAATGGCTCTTTTGCGCAACAAATTCAATGGCCGTGTTATCTCACGTAATGGCGATGTCAATTGGCCGCCAAGATCATGTGATTTGACACCGTTGGACTTTTTTCTTTGGGGTTATTTGAAAGAAAAGGTGTACGTCGATAAGCCAGCAACAATTCAAGAGCTAAAGGATGAGATAATTCGGCACATTAACGGCATAGAACCTCCATTATGCCTCAGGGTCATCGAAAATTTGGACCATCGGATGGAGGTGTGCCGCCGTGGTCGCGGCGCCCATTTGGCCGATATTTTGTTCCATACATAATTGAGTAATACCAATATATCATAATAAAATAAAATTACAAAAATTTCCTAAATAGTTTGTGTTTTATTCAAAATCAACATCGGCCCTTGAAATTTAACCACCCTTTATCTACACAAAATTATAAATACAATTAAATTTTAAGGTAAAAAATTCCTGACCGATATAACGAATATCTCGGTATAACGAAAGGTCTGAACATTATATCATTCGTTAATTCGGGATTTGACTGTATGTAATTGTAGCTTTAAAAAACAATTCAATTTCTGAAAATCATCAAAAAATTACTGATTAATGGTTGTTTACGTAAAAAAAGAAAAAAAAACAAACAAAAAAGTAAGAAGGTGCAGTCGGTCTAGCCCGCTATATGATACCCTATACCACAGTATTTTAAAATACTTTTGCGAGAGTGCACCCTATTCGGGACCCATGGAGAATCATGCTTATGTGTCCATAATAGAGTTTCTACGCTGGAAAGAATTCCCGGGAATCCCGTGACATTTTTTTTAATTTATCCCGGAAAATTTTCCGTTAATTTTCGGGAATTTTATATTAAATTTTTCGAAATTTTAATTTGTTAGCATCGTTAAAATAAAAAAAAAAACAAGTTAGAGTGCTATATTCGGCTGTGCCGAATCTTTGATACCCTCCACCGACAGTTCGAATGTTTAAGGAGTAATAACTGTATGATGTTATTATTATCTTAAACTGTGACGATTTGTTATTAATTATGGTTTTAGGCGACTAAACTGTTTTCCGGTAGTAGGGTTTATATGGGGCCTAGGGTAAATTATGGACCGATCATCACGAAATTTCACAGCGTCATTTCTAGTCCTTAAAAACTGTGACGTACCAATTTCTGTTATGCTAGCATTCTTAGTTATGGTTTTAGGTGTACTAAACTGTTTTCCGGGAGTAGGGTTTCAATTGGGCCTAAGGTAAATTATGAACCGATCGTCACGAAATTTCACAGTGTTATTTCTAGTCGTAAACTGTGACGTACGAAATTTTGTTACGCTAGCGTTATTTTTTACGGTTTTAGGCGTACTAAACTGTTTTCCGGGAGTATTGTTTATATGGGGCTTATGGTAAATTATAGACGGATCTTAACGAAATTTAACAGCGTGATTTCCAGTAAAAAAAAACAAATTTTTGCAACATTTTATCTCATTCCGTGCCTTGTTCCAGCATTTATGTTATTTTTAGTAACAAAATTATCAATTTTTTTAGGTGGTGGTTCCACATTTTGCTTCATAGCTTTGGTCCTACTGAACCGATTTTGCTGGATAACTACAAGCAATCCAAGCTGCTTAGGATAACTACAAGCAATTTGGCACCAAGTTTGTTTATTTCTTTTGAGTGGTTCGAAAGTGAGCGTGTTTTCAACAGACGAACAGACAGACGGACATGGCTAAATCGACTTAGAATTACTCAAGGACCCAGAATATATATACTTTATGGGGTCTGAGATGAATAATAAAAAAGTTTTACACGGAATGACAAACTTAATATACCCTCTTCACAACTAATTGTGGTGGAGGGTATAAAAAATAAAAATATATTCTTTACTAAAATTACTAAAAACTACCTACAATTCCTACGCCTACGCCAGTAAATCAACGGTCTTTTAAATTGCTGATGAAAAGTCTAAAAAGCTTCTTGAATTAGAAAATTTAAATATAAATCACCAACACCAGATGATGAACCATCTACAAATTTTAAATAAATAAATATAAAGAAAATACAAAAGCCTGAAAATATCTTAAAAAAATTACTTTGATAATAAAAAAAGAATTTGACGTTTATGAAGTCACGGGTAACAGGTCAACAAATTTATAATCTTTGTATGATGCGCTTCTTACTATAAAACCAACGTCTGTAGAAAGCGATAGCACGTTTTTGGTAGCAGGCAATATACATACATATCAACAAGTATTAGAAATAGAATCTCTGATGAGCTTTTAAATGCTTAAATAATACTAAACATATTTTGCTAAAATTAAAATTAATTTTACCAAGTTGCTATTAATAATAACTGCTAAATATTAATAAGTTTTTATAATTCGTGATCTTCAAAAAATATATACATATGCATGAATATATAATATACAAGTACATATGAATGTAACAATTTATTTGGTTTTGT
Organism: Pollenia angustigena; assembly: GCA_930367215.1. Taxonomy (NCBI): domain Eukaryota; kingdom Metazoa; phylum Arthropoda; class Insecta; order Diptera; family Polleniidae; genus Pollenia; species Pollenia angustigena. Next base: position 175,427,813 of record OV884057.1, on the reverse strand, counting down.
TTTGGTTTTCTGTGAAATTAATAAAGCTAAATTTTTGGACTGATGTATATGTTATATTCTTTTAAAAAAGTAAAAACTTTTCTATTGAACTCATTTAATGAAATCATTGTTTTATTCAAAGAATCCCGGGATTCCCAGCAATAAGATTTTTTGCTTATGTTTCGTTTCCCGGGAAAAGAAAAAGTTCGTGAAATTAGAAAATATAAATATGGGTCTATCTATTTTTTAAATTTCATTAAAATCGGTTGGATAGTTTCTGAGAGGTAGAAATAGTTCCTTTCTCCATTCATAGTCCTAAGATTCGGCCCATTTTCAATAGGCACATTTTATCAAATTATCTCCAAAATTGCGACCTGTACTTTGCGCACAAGGTTACATGGACAGCCAGCCTGTCGGACGGACATCGTTGGATCGACTCAAAAAGTGATTCTGAGTCGATTGGTATACTTTCAGGACCCCTATTTTAAGGTGTTACACACATCAGCACAAATACATAATACCCTCTCCACGATTGTGGTGTGAGTAAAAAAATATAAATTTTGTATATCGATGGCTTAATATAAAAAAGGCGTGACTCGATTTTTTGTTTCTTAAAATGGGAATAACAAATCTTAATTGAATCGTTACATTTAAGATATAAAATATGTATGTTTTAGCTCAGTTTTTAATAAAAAGATGCAACAAATTTTATAAAAAAGTGTCCTGAAATTTTAAAGAACGATGCGTTTGGCATTTACTAACCACAACAAACAGAAAATGCTATTTAAAAAAAATTAGTTACGCCTTTTTTATATTAAGCTATCGATATTAAAAAATCAGGAAAAATTCAAAATGGGAACAAGTTAAAGTCTTATTACATTCACGTAAGGTGACATAACCTATGAAAAAAATGAGACATAGATCATTAAAATCGATAAAAAAAACGTTTTTAAGTGAATGGAACAGCAGCAAGTACACACACACATTAAAAAATGTTATTTTTGCATGGAAATCGCGATTTTTATCAATTCACTTTCCTCAGTAAATTGTGAATAAAATCAAATTTTTTACACCGAAACAATGGAATAAAGCTCATTTCATTAGGGAAAAATGTCATTATTTTTCCATGTAATGTTATATTAACATGTTCGATTATTGAAGCTTGTTTTTATTTTATTTAGCTTGACGTTAAATGGGTTTTAAAATTGAGATATTTTCTACTATCGATATTTATCGATAGTTCAGATTTTACTATCGATATATCTATCGACTTAATGTTTGTACTTGTACAGGAAAACTTTAATTATTTTTTTATAAGGCTACAGTCCGTTGTTTTCATCACTTTATTGAATGTTTAAGACTTATGTATATACAGTGAAAACTCCCATAAGCGGACAGCCACCGTCGACCATAATTTGTCCGTTGTTGGGAGGTGTCCGCCTATGGGAGTTTGATAAAAAAAAGGAAAAAAAATTATTTTTATTGTTTATTTAGAGCATTAACACAAAATTCAATTCATATCTACCAAGGCGAATTTACACCAGGTGAACTTATCTTGCTTCGTAAGCAAATGGTATACCGTCCTGTTGGTTCTGGGGAATCTTAACTAAATTCTATAATTTTCGATTAAAATTGTGAAATTTAAAACTTTTTTAATTTATAACATTTCAAAAAAACACAATTTAATATAAAAACAAAATCAAATATTTGTTTGAATTTTTGACACAACGTTAAAATATTTTACAGTGTTGTAAAACGTTTTCATAATAAGACCACCTTGTATGAATTCGCCTTGATATCTACTAATTAACAAAAAAGGTTACTGGAAAAAAAAAAATTTTATAAATTAAAACAATTATTAAAAAATTCATGGTAAGAGTTGCTTTAAAGGCACTCAAGGGAACATAAATTAGTACATACATATACGCATTTGTACTTATTTTGAAATAAAAAAGTCTTTTATAGTTTTTTGTTTCATATTTGCTTGCTTTTCTGTCGTTAAACGAGTTTGAAGGTGATTTTCTAAATTTTTTACCAATGTAAAAGCTGCATAATCATTTTTTACAAATTGGTTGATGTTGTAAAGATATTTCAAGGCATCGGTACAATTCATAACTTTATTTGGAACTGCAATCCAATTTTCTTCATCTAAAGGTTCTTCTGGCCCCACTTCGCTTTCACTTTTCGCTAATTCAATGACAATGTTATAATCTTCTGTCATAATATTTTCGTCAATGGTAACGTACTCTTCAGCATTGCCTGATCCACAGCCTTGTATCAATGATTGCAACTCTATTAGTGGGATATCATCTTCGTCATCAAAATCGCGTGAACTGTATGCATTTTAATCGAATCCGGCCTTACAGAAGCAGTTTTGAATTGTTTCGGTGGTCACCTTATTCCACGTAGATGAGATGAAAAATATAGATTCAAGGATATTAATTTTTTTTTGATTCATCTGTATTTTCATCAAAAGCTGTTATCATATCCTTTACTATAAAACTTCGGCAGTAGAATTTGAAACTACGAATGATGCCTTGGTCCAGGGGCTGGGAAATTGATGTTGTGTTAGGAGATAACCAGATAACTTTAATGTTTTCGAGTTCAATATCTCGGGGATGAGAAGCAGCATTATCCAAAAAAGAGCTATTTTTCGTTTTTCTTTCCCCATTTTATGATCCAATTGAAGTAGCCATTCAGTCATAATCTCTCTATTCATCCATGCCTCTTTATTTGAAATGACTGGTAAATAAGATAAGGGCATAGCTTTCAACGCTCTTGGTCGAGCGGCTTTTTCTATAACCAATGGGACTTCCTTTTGTACCATATTCGCACAAAAAAGCACAGTTAACCTTTCTTTAGAAAGCTTACCACCGGTACATTACTGATTTTTAAAAGTGAGCGTTTTGTTTAATAGAGCTCAAAAAAAGGTTGCTTTCATCCGCATTGTATACATTTTTTTGGTCGTAATCACGAAGGATCAGTTTCAATCTTTCGTTGAACTGGTTAACGTCTTCTTCCGACACCGCTGCTGCTTCTCCGCAAATGAATTTAAAACTGATATTATGCCTCGTTCGCCACTTTTGAAGCCACCCATTCGATGCTACAAAGTTCGCTATGCCCAATTTTATTGCGCATTGTTTTGCCTTCTGTTGAATAACAGGTCCAGATAAAGGGATATTTTGGGCACGAACATTCGAAAACCATTCAAGACACATTTTATATGCCACATGCTTATCTTTAAGTGAGAAAAGTCTGTATTTACACGTAGACTTTTCATAGTGCCTCGTGTTCTATTGTAAAAAAGTGCAATTATTAATATTTTGTCTTATGTTGAATTATTTTTGTCCTCTTTTCAGAGGATTTTTGACCAAATAATGCACAATTTTGCTGTCCGCGTCCGTTCAAGGGAGGGTCCGTTCTTGGGAGGGAAATTTGATATGAAAAATCAATTTGGTGCAACGTTATTCGAAAATTGTCCGCATATGGGAGGTGTCCGCTTATGAGAGTGTCCGCTATTGGGAGTTTTCACGTACGCACGTTATTTTAGATGGCAGTTTTTTAAAAATTGATAAGTACCTTTCTGAAGGAACCGAAAGTAACTTTAAACAATTTTCTAAATTCTAAACCCAAAAAGGTTATCAATCTAGCGAACTTATCCTCTAATGGTCTTTCATTGTTTTGTCTTATGCTTGCAATTGCATTTGGATTTGGATTTTTTTTTTTACAACATTACAAAAATATTTGCCAAACATGTATAAATTTCGACTTAAAGTCCTTTAAATAGCAGTTAAAAGCACTGCAAAGCAATCCATACCACTTCCCATTCTTGTTGTTTGTATTCATTGCTGTAATTCAGCGCGAATTAATAATAGCAAGTAAAAATTTGCGGCAAAGTGTTGAACGTGACAGTCATACGCATAAAAAATGCAATAATATTTAAAAAAACAATATTTTTACGTTTTCTTAACCATAAAATTAAAGCACTAAGAAAGCACTGTTATCTATGCTAAAGTTTATGGAGGGCGCGATTATAGGTCAAAGATAATGGCAAAAGAAGTAGCGGTTCGAGCATGCAAAAACAGAAGTAGTTTTTGTGGCCATGTATAAAAAGGCGTAATTCAGCGAAACCTGGCACAATTTTTTTGTCAAACTACTTTCAGAATTTTACGTAGCAATGTAACATTAAAATGTCTTGGTTTGATTCCAAAATCTTCTGTATTTTCTTTTTTTAAGCCAAAATCTGAGTCGATACGTGACATTTCGAATAATAATAATAATTCAACTGAATAATGATTAAAAATAAATAAAATTTTACCGCTAATCCGAATAACATATTTCTCTTTGAACTCTTCCTTAGATTACAGACCATGTAAGAAAATTTTTTTTTGAAATAAATTTTTTCAAATATCACCTCTTTTAAGAAAGATAAATATTAAAGAAAACATAAAATGAAACATTCTCACATATAAGAAATTACGTTTGCACAACTTTGCAGTCTGATTTTTATCTAAGTGAACAAATTTATGAGTAAATTTATAAAATTAGTAAAATCTCAATATTTCTCTATAACAATATCGTAAAATAATCCGGTCACGGTGGACCTTTTGACGGAAATGCCCATATCTGTATTTTAAATAATTAAAATATCGATATTTATATTTTTCCTATCGATATTTTCGATATTTTAAGACTATCGATAATATCGATAGTCTATCGATAGCTTCCCAGCACTACCATGTAGCGAAAGTGCCTTAATTTTGAACATAACGGTATTTCTCGAAAATAGCTGATAAGCAAAACTAAGTGCAGGTTTGGATTCAGCGTCCCAAATTGCCTTAAAACCGTATTCAGTTCTTAATCAACAAAAATCTTGTTGCCATGTGTAATTCATAAAAAAATTTTGCAAAATATAGGAGCTACAATCATATCTTTAAATGAATTAATTCTTAATTTTAAAAACACTTCGCTTATTGTATGCGAAAATTTCTTGGTTACGCACCATTTGTCATGCAATGTACGAGAATTTTTGTATAATTTTTTTTTTTTGTAGACTCCCACCACTCAAAAAAATTTGTATCGCTTGTAAAAAAGTCTATAATTTCTTTTTTTTTTTTAAGTTTTTTTTTTAAGCAATAATAGTATCCCATTAAAATAATAAAGTTTAAGGCCATTAAAAACCTCTCATTTCCCTTCGGCTAACTCACCAACATCTAACATACCCTACTTGCCTTCCAGGACAGATATGAACAAAATTTTGGTACACGCAATACTATTGAATCATATATATTTGTTCCTTTTACTCCTCTGGGGAGCATATGGCCGCTATGTGAATCATATGACGACCAAATTTACTAGTAAATTTAAGAGTTCAATCAAAAGGGGTTTCTTCTTTTTAGATTTGGTCTTCCTCATTCCTGTCAGACACATCTTGCTTGCATTATACTCTTGAAAATATTCTAGAATAATCCAGCCTGTATGTCCGAACATGTTTTTTACGGGCTTCTGTCGCTTCTTCGGAGAGTCGACCGATTGGCAGAATCGCCTCCCTTATTACGGCTGCTCCATTACGCATCACCTTGTGCAATGTCGGTGACATAGATGCACATTGCATCTAGTATTATTTTTAACCGGTAGATTAAATTTTTGTCAATCCAAGTTATCTCTGCTGATCTTTCGTTTTCTTCAAAAAAGCGGCGACTGGTATTCCCATCATTAGTGTTGCCGAATTTCGATTTAGGTATGTCCACCAATAAGCGGCGGCATGAAATAACTCCCCACGAAATAACTTCCCAAAAAAAATGAAATTACTCCCCAAAAAAATATACAGGAACCAACAACAACGTTTTTCGGGGACTTATTTCATTTTTTTAGGGACTTATTTCATTATTTATTTCATATGAAATAACTCCCCAAAAATTTAAAATGAAATAAGTCCTCAAAAATTTTTTTGGGGAGTAATTTCATTTTTTTTGGGGAGTTATTTCGTGGGGAGTTATTTCATGCCGCCGCAATAAGCCCAGTTGGTCTCGAAATTTTGTTTGTATTTCCTTTTTTGGTTTGTCACCAGATCCTTCTCCTTGGCGGACAGACGAGCGTTTTACTTCCTTACTGACAATTTGTATGCAACATGTAGAATCTAATTCGAGCGTGCAGCAACGATAGCCCAAACCTCATATTTTCTGTAGGGTCTTTAAATTGGGCATATATGGCGCCACATTTGCAAACACAATTTTCTGCTTGACGGATATTGCGTCAATCTAGGTCTTGTCCAGTTCTTTAATTTGATTTTCAATGTACCCAATTGTATCATTGGTCCCATCAGTTGTTTCATTTATGAATCTAGGCCGAATTGGTCTGCAATAATGTGGCGAAGAAGGGGTTGGGTTTTGCCACATTTTTTTTTTCTTTCCTTTCCGTACACCAATTGTAGTGGAACAAGATAACTCTGAAATATGTTGGCGCCGGAATCTGTCTCATTCTCAAACTTCATTTTGTCCTGCGTTTTTGTGACCCTTAACAGCACAAATGATTTTTTTCCGCTGTTGTCAATTGTTTCAGCACCTCCTCGCCAAGACATAACAAGATTCGTTTAATCGCATTTGGGTTTTACATACCTGCTTTTGGAAGGGATATGGTTCCATTAGGCCACTCTCTATTTTTTTTCTAGGATTCTGGGCTTAGAGTTCCGGGAATTTTACAATTTCTGCTTAAATTCGTGTCGTACACAGAGAAAACAGATTCGTGATCACAACCGAATTTGGCGCCAATCGAATTCCGTCGGTTGCATGTAATGTCACACAATTCGGTTACAAATACTGAAAATTTCGTTGCTTAGCATAATATTTTTGATAGCAACATTTGAATTTAAGTACACTATCAGTCGTAACAGATATTGTTAGTTGTTAGTATGATTATTAGAAACAAAATTGTGTTTGTAGCCGAATATATGACTGCTGCAACTAAATTAACACATAATTGGTGTTCATAACAAGAGATTTGATTATCGTTATCAATATATTTTTTTTAACCGGTTGCATAAACCTTTTTTCCAATATATTAGATAGAAAATCAAAATAATTCCAATAAACTACATTTTTATACCCTCCACCACAATTAGTTGTGAAGAGGGTTTATTAAGTTTGTCATTCCGTGTGAAATTTTTTTATTATTCATCTCAGACCCCATAAAGTATATATATTCTGGGTCCTTGAGTAATTCTAAGTCGATTTAACCATGTCCGTCTGTCTGTCCGTCTGTTGAAAACACGCTCACTTTCGAACAACTCAAAAGAAATGAACAAACTTGGCGCCAAATTGCTTGTAGTTATCCTAAGCAGTTTGGGATTGAAAGCCAGCAAAATCGGTTCAGTTGGACCAGAGCTATGAATCAAAATGTGGAACCACCACCTAAAAAAATTGATAATTTTGTTACAAAAAATAACATAAATGCTGGAACAAGGCATAGAATGAGATAAAATTTTGCAAAAATTTGTTTTATCCGACTGGAAATCACGCTGTTAAATTTCGTGAAGATCCGTCCATAATTTACCCTAAGCCCCATATAAACAATGCTCCCGAAAAACAGTTTAGTACACCTAAAACCATAATTAATAATGCTATCATAACAGAAATTGGTACGTCACAGTTTTAAAGGACTAGAAATGACGCTCTCCATCATCCAACGGATTTTTAAAGGTACAGATGATCACTTAATGTACCAACAAAAACAATCTTTGGCTGCAATTTATTTCATCAATGTCGTCTTGTTCCAGCGTCTGAAGTAAAACAGAGCAATTAACGTGTGGTTTCACAATACGAACCGTGATTGAAGATGCAAATTATTATGAAAATCACTAAAAAAAAACTGAGCGATTTTCATATAATGTATGTAAAACATATGATTTTGACCAATGTACACACGGAGCAAAATATAAACAATACGTACATATGTATGTACGTATTGGTTTTAGTCTTTTAATCTTAAATGAACCTTTTGCGACTCTCCTTATGAGTCATGAAAAAACTACTAAGCTACCTAAAAAATCAGCGTTTTTAAAACATGAAAATTTATTTATTATCAATACAATTTTATTTAAAAAAACCCGACTTAAGGATCTGCCAAATAAGATTATCCAAAAGGATGGTGTTTAATTCCTGATCTAAAGGTTTGTTTCGTATAAATTGTATGAAAAAGAAGCGTGATGCTCCTGTTTAGGTGGCTCAGTTATATATGTAAGCATTTTACAAGTTGTAAGGGAATACCTACAAGAGTCTCATAAGATTCTTGATTTGCTTTCTGAAAGCCTCATCACAAAATCCAAAAAAAAACATTTTTCTCTGCGTGTAAGTACCTGCCAATGTGGCCTAATCTATCCACAAAAAGTCATGCTCCTACACCAACACAAAAGGGAAAATGTTAGTACTGAAGAGTCCTTAGCAATTACTACTAAAATAAAAGCATTGGAAATGATGGAGCCCATAGCACTGAATTTGATTTTTATGTCGGAAACTTCTATAAATCTACCAAATTTAAAACAGGCAAGCTGCAAACCAAAATTTGGGTGTTTCCTAAGAAGTATAAATAAATTATTTCCTATATAGTGCTGAAGAACAAAATTGTATGGCAATTTCTTTCCCCCAATCAATGGGATTAAAACCCTTTTAATTATAAAAATCGTTCTCTAATTAACAAAAAGAGGACTTTATTAGCTTTTAAGCTAAAAAACAACTGCTTTTAAATTTGTAAAAATTTTGTAAGTAATCTTGATTTTTGTTCAAAAACCAGCAGTTCTTTTCTTAACCTTTAAAATTAAAAACAAAAAAAAAAAATTTTAAATTAAAAAAATATAACCTTTACTAGAGAAATGCCTTAACATAAATAAACATAACTCATTATCTGCAAATTGTTGTCTTTTCATATAATGTGCCTGCTATGTTGTCTTTTTTTTTCTGTAAGAATATGAAAAATTCGGAGGCGTTATGTAATTAATCATTGAAATTTTAAAGCTATTTGTAAATCATTACAAAGACCGTAAAAATCTAACACTTCCCTAACACCATACGTGTACGATGTGTACATGCGCATAGAAATACATGTCATATCCCATACAGCTAAACTGCACGAGAAACACCTTACAAATTCTTAGACAAGAGAAATCGCAAGAGAAAAATAACGTACAACGTTTTGCGCAGACAAAAAGATACCAACTAACAACAATTTCGCTACAATAAATGAATGTTAATGTTGTTTGAGTGTTTAGAAATATAAGAAGGAAAAACAGAAAGCTATAAAATGTTTAAAGAAGAGTAGATAACCCAAAACATTAGCCACGTTTAGAGATATTAGAAGCTACTGACTATCAAGACACTGAAACGTGCTAAAAAAGATGACTTTTAAGTTGCTGCAGAAGCTGTGTAGAATCATCATCATCGTCATCTGCAACAAGTAGTAAATGTTGCTGCAGTAGTAGAAGCAGTTGCTGTTAAGAAAACAAATCACTAACTTGTGCAAAAGAGTTAAAAACTCATAAAAACTAATAATCATTATAATTGCTGCAACAAAAGTCAGGACAAGATTTAAGTTGGAGAGCAATAAATTCAGAGGAGACAAATTATGAACGGTATTAGACGAAGTAAGAATGCGTTGCAAAATATTGAAAACATTTTAATTTCAAAAGATTTTGCTATTCGTGCTTAATTCCCAGTTTTTATTCTTGACAAAAACACTTGAATTTTATTGTTGATGGAATATAGCTCATCTTTTGAAATTAAAATTTTGTATTCCCAAAAATTGAAATTACTTTTTGATTGAAAACATTTTTAATTTTTTTAATGTATCCAAAGTCCACTGTAAGAGAGTCAACCCTCCCAGTGTAAGCCCAACCTCTGTTTTAATGGTGTTTTCTTTTCTTGCAAAATGTGCCATGCATGCTTTCATTCTATAAAATTATATATGCAAATATTTGAAAAGTTGTCGTTTTCCTTTCTAAATATGTTACACAAATAAATGGTAAATAGGATCTATATTTTAGCCCCAGTTATATTTCATGGTAAGTTTATACTCTTTCAAGCAGCTGCGTTAAGTCCTTTTTTATGCAAGTGAGTGTTTTGCTGATTTTCTTTAAGGAAGTACAACACCACCCGTTTTCGCCTCCATGCATTGCATGTCTTTTATACCTCACTTGCATTCTATGTTTTAAGTTACATGTAACACTTTTAATGCGGCACAAATCAGCTGATTTGGTCGATCGCTGCTTGTGACGATTACAACAGTACAAAGTAAGCCTGCATGTCACTTGCTACGTAAAGCAGCACAGCTTCGTTTTTGACACGCAGAGAAAAAGCGTAGAATACATGGTGTGCACTTCGAGCTTTATTCTTGTGTGTGCGTACAAGTGAAATGGATATAAAAGATGTTGTTTTCAAAAAAATTATGGCGCAAAATTTTTTACATCAGGTGACTTTTACCCCCATTCTAGATCTAAGATAAATACATAAGCAATTTGGCAAAAATTTCAGAAGAATAACAGAACAATATTTCTTGTTGCTCAGCTTATGTTAAGGGTATGGGAAACGAATTTATGTTAACTCATAATTTGTAAAAAATCGAGAAAGAATATTTAAAAAAATTAATATAAATTTGTTAAGAATTAGGTAGGCTTTTTAACTTCCCGGACTTTTTCTATTCACGGAAAACAAAACAAAAAAAATCTTATTCCCTGGAATCCCGAGATTCTATAAATAAAACAATGATTTCATTAAATGAGTTCAAGACAAAAGTTTTTACTTTTTTAAAAGAATATACACGTTTACAACCCCAGCAAAAACTTGGTAATGACTTGCCATTACTGAACAACATACTTTTCAATGACTACTTCATACCATCTGCATTACATAGAAGTAGTTTAGTAATGGCTGACATATAATCTGATACCTAAGTACTTGTGTATGAGTTGATTTACGAAATTTATAATTCATTTAAAATAAAATACATCTACGGTTTAATTTTTTTTCAAATCTAATACAAATTGGTTTTAAATATTTATTCCTACAATTTTTTTTTTTTATTACACTGAAAGAAAAATGCTTCATATATTTAATGAATCATTTTCATAAAAAAATTTTCCTTGGGTAAATGAAAATTTTCATTGTCTAAATGGAATTACATAGTTATAATGAAGTATTTTCGTTAAAATCGTTTCATTGGATTTCGTAATTGCGTTAAAAATTTTCATTGGATATATGAAAACTTAAGTTTGTCCAAGTTAAACAAAAAATTTTAATTGGAAACATAAAAAAACAATATACAAACATAACTCTATTCATATATTAATACAAAATTATAGTTTCCTTTAAAAAAATGTATAATTGTTAATTAAAAATTGTAAGATTTAATAATTTCATAAATCTAATGTTACATGTATGCCATTAATTTTATGAATAAAAAAAATTTTGTTTATAAAAGCAACATATTTCAATAATTGCCTTCATAAATTTATATTTTCATTATGATAATAAAAATGTCATTATAGTAATGAAACAAAAACTTTCAATCCACTTTCAATCAACGTTTTTATTATTATTATGGACAATTTAATCTCATATTTACGCTCTTTATTGAGTAAAAAACATAGTTTTATTATGCTAGTCTATCAGCACCGAGGTTGCGCGATCGAATCCCACCAGAGACAGAAAAAAAATAAAACAAAGTAAAATAAAATAAGAAAAAATAGAAAATAAAATAAAATAAAAATAGAAAAAAAAGAATTAAAAAAAAAATAATAAAAAAAAATTTTTTTTAAAGTGATTACATGTTAGTTGTAATTTTGGTGACATCGGAGTAATAAGTTACTTAAGTCCCTATTTGTAAGCGAATGTGGTAATGACTTATTTAACTCTATATTTGCAAGCGAGGGTGGTAAGTACTTGCCTCCAATGACATCACCGTGTTAAAATAATGAGTTAAAACGCCAATGTATAAGTAGTAAAGAGTCGTTATATTAGCTTTTTAACTCATTACTTTGCAATGTAAGTTTTTGCTGGGACAGTCTAAAAAATAAGCTTTAATTCCACAGAAAACAAAATAAATTGTAACATTCATATGTACATGCATATTATATATGTACCTATGTATATATTTATTTTTTATTTTTTTTTTTTTTTTTTTTGAGATCATTTTTTAATAGTTATTATTAATAGCAACTTGGTTAAATTAATTTTCTTTTATTTTTAGGGCATTAAAAAGCTCATTAGAGATTCTATTTCTAATCCTTGTTGAAATGTAGATTGCCTGCTACCGAAAACTTGCTCTCGCTTTCAATATATGCAAATTTTTTGGCCTGTTACCCGTGACTTCATAGACGTCAAATTCTATTTTTAAGATATTTTCAGGCTTTTGTATTTTCTTTACACTTTCTTAGAATAAATAGATGGTTCATCAGCTGGTATTGGTGATGGTGTATCGTGCACATTTTCATTTTCTACATCAAAAGGCTTTTTAGACATTTCATCAGCAATTAAAAAGACCGTTGATTTATTAGCGTAGAAAAAAAGTTCGATTTGTAGGTAGTTTTTAGTAATTTTAGTAAAGAATATATTTTTATTTTTTTTTTATTTTAACGATGCTAACAAATTAAAATTTAAAAAAATTTAATTTAAAATTCCCGAAAATTCCGGGGAAAAATTTCGCGGGATTAATTTAAAAAAAAATCCCAAGAATTCTTTCCCAAGCAGAAACTCTAACATTAGGTTATTTATTTATTTGTATCAGCAGTTTTCTTTTTAAATCAAAGGTAAAAAAAATTTCAAGAAAAGGCTAAAAAAAAAATAAAGAATACGATTTCAAAAAATGCCGAACTAGTTCCAATGGAAAAATACAAAATGGAAGAGACAGCGGTTGTTCTATTGAAGAAATTGTATGCAGAAGTTTGGCTGAAGATTGTAGGTCTGCAAACGCCTTTCAAAAATTCAAAGTAATATAACGATATGGAGTTAAGATGAAAACTTGTACGCATCAAAAAATGAGGAAGTCATAGCGGGTGTGAGAAAAAATAAAGAAGAAAATGGAAGATTTTTCATAATTTCAGATGAATGGAAGGATGTATCTTATTTAAAATACATAATTTTTCGTACAAATAATTTATTTTTATTCGTTATTCTCATCGATTAATCGAATAATTTTTTAGATGTAATCGTTTGATCGAACAAACAAAAACAATTATTTGAATTATTCGAAAAAAGGTTAACCCTTCTGCATCCCTTGGATATGTGCCCTTCCTATGATCCTTTGGGTCAATATGACCCAACAATAAAATGTTAACAGCATTTCATATTTAAGTGAAATAAAACCAAAAGCGATTCTATTGATTATTTGACCGAAAAAATTATTTATCGATGATTCTGAATGAAGATGAACTCAATTCAATAGAAAACAAATTTTAAAGTGGAATTAAACTTGCAATATCGCATGTTGGGTCATATTGACCCAAAGGATATTAAATGTGTGTAAATCGTGTTTTTTGGAGGGGGAAGGAAAAACTAAAATTTTATTATTTTCATTTAAATTTATAATTTTTGTCCCTGTAATGGATAAATTGAAGTTTCACGTCCATATCTTATATTAAAAGGGACAAATTTTGCGTTTGAAAACCAAAATTGGGTCAAATTGACCCAAGGAGTGCAGAAGGGTTAAATGCAAATAATTGACAACTCTAGTATCCACTCAAGACATTGCATGTTGAATTGTATCAAAAATTGCAGTATTGTAGTGGGGCCTATAATTTAGTACGAATATGTCAATGAATGGAGAAAAAGGATTTTTAAAAAAAGTACCAAAAATAGTTACGATTTTCACCCCTTAAACGTTCAAATTTCAAAAGAGTACCACATTTATATTCGTATTTTATTGATAAGTTTCGAATGCGGGGGTGACAAAAAAGTACCAAAATTCAGGGTTGACCCGTTTTCTACCTAAAAGAGCCGAATATCAAAAAAGTACCAGACACCTGTGCGCTTATTTTTCTAAAGAACAACGATAAGTATTACAGTATTTTTGTATCTCTCTTAGTTTTGGAGATATAAGGTTATCGAATTTACCTGTTTTTACTCTTTTTTACCCCCTAAACATTCGAATTTCCAAAAATCCCGTCTTAGTGGACTGATTTGGGGAGAGACCCACCTCCGGTTCGAATTTCAAGTTTTTAGCTTCAGGCGTTTACGCTGTGCGATAATGAATCAGTCAGTAACGATACAATTTTATATGTATAGATTAATGTTTTTTGTTTTCGTTAAAATAAAATTAATATTTTTTTATATAAACAAAACAGAAAAAATTTATATAAATTTAAATAATGAAGGTCAAAAGAGACAATTACATTTACGAAAAAAATTTGTAATTTTATTGCACAAAAATAAGTTTTTATTTTTAAAAATATTTGTTTGTGTTTATTTTTAATTATTTAATTCTTTTACTTCAATTATAATTTGCTAACATTTCAAAAACTGAATTTCTTTTTCACACAATGAGCTTCTATTTTTTCTTTTTTGGTGTGATTTTGTTTAAACGTCAAACTTAATTGTCACCCAAATAGGTCCAATTTATGTTAGAAATTATTGAATATACCGGGTTTTCCAATAGGGACTTGACAACTTTTAATTTAACGCATTATATCACTGATAATCTAACTGTTACTTTCCTTTTTTTAGTAAACTCAACATTTTCGTCATGGTAAATTCACGAAAGAACAAAGTATGCAAATTATAAATATGAACTACCGAAATTAGGGTCGGTGACCGCAACTTTAAGAGCGTCAACTCCAATTTTCGATCGTTATTCGCGCCCTAGTAGACAAGAAATAACAAGTTTAGTGCAAAAATTTGAGCCTACATATTTAGGCTGTAGGAAATATCGCCCAAAGAAAAATGGCCCAAAGAAAAATGGCCCAAAAAAAATGAAAAATCGTCCAAATGAAGAATCGCCCAAAAGAACATGAAAAATGACCAAACAGTTAAAAATGAAATTTTGCCCAAACAAAACGAAAAAGGGCCCAAAAAAATGCAAAATGACCCAAAAAGCAAAAAACGAATTTTTTCCAAAAAAAAAAAAATACCCAATTTGCAAAAAACCAACAAAACTATTTTTAAAGAAACTTCTTTTACCAAAACAAAGACCGGCTTCGCTAACTAAAGCTTCTCTGCACAGACGGCCTTGGGCGGGCGCAAGAATTTTTTCCTTTATGGTATACCAAGTACCAGTTTCTCTAAGTAAAGCTTCTAAAATATGCTTTGTTTCCGAACGAAGGCCGACTTCGAAGAGTAGCTTTAGTTAGCGAAGCCGGTCTTTGTTATACCATAGAGGAGAAAATCCTCGCTCCCGGCCGAAGGCCGGCTGTGCACTGAAGCATTAGTTAGCGAAGCCGGTACTTGTTTTATCAAAGAGGAGAAAATCCTTGCGGCCAGCCGAAGGTTGGCTATGCTTTCGAGTTTGTAAGCATGTTGTGGACATTATGACACTCTACAAAGTGACATAACGTCCACGGACTTTATGACACTGCTCTGATGGGCATTATGACACTTAAAAGTGTCATAAAGTCCATGGACACTGTGACACTTTTTGGAGTGTCATAGTTATTTTTACAAATAACATGTAGGAATTCGACGCATAATGATAATGAATGATTTAGACAAATAGTATGTAAGATTAGGAAGAAATTTTAAAAATTAAAGATGGCCCGGAAAAATGGACTATTTTTCATACAATATTTTTTTAAAAAACGAAAAATCACCCAATAATAACGAAAAATAGCCCACAAATTTTGGGTCACTTTTCATATGAATTCAGGCCCAATTTTACATGGAATTTTTTGGGCGATTTTTCATTATTTTTTTTTGGGTCATTTTTCTTTGGGCGATTTTTCCTACAGCCACATATTTATTGTGTGATGCTGCCGTGCCAGCCAGACAACTGCCGGTCAGGCGTACATAGCAAACGATCCAAATCAGTCGATTCCGCGGCGTTCTCAAGAACTGGGCATCGCCAAGATTACTTGATGGCGAATTTTGCGTAAAGATCTTGGCTTACACCCATACGAGATCAAGCTGACACAATAATTAAAGCCGATGGACCATTTGACGCGACGTACGTTCTCCGATTGGGCTCTGGAGAAGATGTTCGTCAATAAGAAAATTTGCGTCATTGGTTTGTTGAAAATCTACATGTGCTTCATGAATCTCTGTATCCACAAAAAAAAAGTTTGATGCGGTTTGCATGCCGGCGGCGTCATTGGGCCATATTTTGTCGTCGACAATAACGATCGTCACGTTACTGTAAAGGACGATCGTTACCGCGCCATGATTACCGATTATTTTTGGCCCGAGTTAGAAGACATGGACTTGGACGAAATGTGGTTTCAACAGGACGATGCCACCAGCAACACAGCACACGGTACAATCGATTTATTGAAGAGTAAGTTTGGTGAGCGTGTTATCTCAAGAAATTGACCAGTCAATTGGGCGCCACGTTCATGCCATTTATCGCCCCTAGACTTTTTTCTTTGGGGCTACGTAAAATCATTGGTATATGCCAACAAGCCGAAGTCGTTGGAAGAACTCAGAGCCAACATTGAAAGCGAAATAGCGGCCGAAATGTGTGACCGAGTCATCGCAAAATTGGGTCCAAAGACTATTTAAAAAAAAAGTTGTCAAGTCCTTATTAGAAAATCCGTTATATGGATGTACCAAGGCGAATTCACACAGGTGACATTTTCGAGTCATCTGTTTATTGTTTATGTTTTGTGTGTATACTGAATTTCAAGCTTTGTTCATTAAATTAATTCAATAAAAATCTAAATACTTGAAAAAAAAACTTATTCCAATTTTACGAAAAAAGTGAGCATAAAATATAAACACAAGGAATTTAAAATTCGTAAGGAATAAGTGGAGCCACGATTATTTTGCAATAGAGGAAAAAGATTTACTTTCTAAAGCAATTGTGTTTATTTTATAAACAAAAAAATTTCCTTTTTTATATTTTCAACAAATAATAATTATGACATTCACTATCTCATTATGCGGTCACCTTTATGAATTCGCCTTGGTATGTACAAAAAAATGCAGTCTACATCAGAGATAACATAATTTTGATATTTACTGGAATATATGTCGCAAGTTTTTTCATTGGTATAGACGGGGTGTTATTATCGAAAATCAGTGCTGTTAACGCTTTTGATTGTTTATAATTTTTGCATTCAATATTTGATACGCTAAATATTCATTAGCGTGAAATTTAAAATAAAGATATTATTTCGTTTTAATAAAATACAGGCTTAACATGGATATAGAATATATTTGGTTTTTCAGGTAGATGTTGGTCTGACTTAACTCATTTCAAAGCCAATTAAATCAAATAAATACGAATTATTTATATAAGTTCATCTCTAGGACAGTTTTTGTAGGTTGTGTTGTCCTAAAATCGTTATTCTTCATGACATTGGTGTGAAAACTATGTGAAATCAGGAACTAGTCGACTCCCACCTTAAGCTGTCAATATTCATCCATTTAAACGGTCGAAACCCCCATTATGTACAAATGTATGCAGATCATCATAGAATTGCACAAGGACTCATATGGGGAAGTAAAACACTATTTCATTTTAAGAAAACCTTAAATGTTAAAGTAGAGTGCATTTCAGCAGCAAAAATAAATTTTTAAACAAAATAGCAAAACATTAGTGTCATAAATTGAAATTTTTTTACGATTTCAAATATTCTGCCATAAAAAAAAAACTACACGCACATGCAGTCCAACAACTAATACTCTTATCCATAGTTGTTAATACTATTTGTTAAAACATTTGTAAACGTTGTGCAGATGAACAAATGGGCATGTGTGATCATGCGTTTGAAGCGAATATAATTTTTTAAATTCATAGATTTTTAGCTCATCACCATACCTGGACGTTCAACTTTGGAAATGCTTCCACTTTGAAGAATGTGTTTAAAAGACATCTACGCAAAATGGCGTAAAAATGAAAAGCCAGACAAAGGGTTTCTTTCATCTATGGCAAAAGAATATCTTGGTGTTGTATTTTTTTTAATTTGCTCATTTAAGTTTTTTTCGAACGTTATACCTATGATGTCTCATAAAAGTCGGTCATTAGCTGCTAATAGACTTCAAAATAATAAAATGCAAATGCCTGTGTGCTGGCATAAATTGTTAAAGCAGTGCAAGTTGCACGATTCCCGGCTGATGGTCGGGCAGCAAGTCAGAAAAATTTTTACTATCACAGGTGAGTAATGACTTAAGGGGTCATTTATGTCAGTGGCGGCAATTGTCATTAATTCTGTTTTGCATCTTTTTTATATTTGTTCTCTGAAATTCTCTTTCTTACAATCGTATGTTCATTTTGGGGTGGTGGCATTTAAATAAGCCTGCCAAAGTTCTTCTACAGACAAGATTTCTAAAAGATCAGAAAAACTCTTCTATTGCAAAAATATTCTACAAGGAGTATAAAATTTTTCATATTTGAGTTAACAAAAAACAAAAGTTCATTTTTAGTTGTAAAAATGTTTATCGATTTTTTTCAAAACCTTTCCATTGTGTGTGTTCTTTATTCCACTCAGGCTGGCTGTTGTGTGTTGTCACTGTTGTTTGTCGTTATTGTTATATGGTCCATATATGCCAAGTTCTTGCTGTTCTAGTAGACAGTTGAACAGCATCAGTAACAGCATCATATTGCCATTACTGATCTTGGTTTGTCCTCATGTCTTTTCTTCGTTCTTGCACTAACGAAGCCGACTTTTGTACAAAATCTACCAACCGACCAAACAACCACCTTCAATTCTTCTTTTTTGCCATTCGAAAGTTCTAAAAGGCCACTGTACAAGTGCATTTCTAAACGTTTGTTTGCAAGAAACAATACAAACAAAACATTGTACAAATGTGCGAAAAAAAAATTCACTTTAAAACATTTCTGTGCGCACACACTTAGTGGAACATGTGTGCATCTAGGAAATGTAAAATGATCGATCATTTATCAGCTATTATACCAATTGCAAAACGGTGGAGGAATTTCTACAAAATTAAAAAAAAAAGTTGGATAACAAAATCTAAGCAAAAAATTTTATAACTTGGAATAAAATTTAAAACATTAAAATGAGGGATTAGTTAAATTATAGAACGTTTATTACCACTCCTAATAGGCTTCCTGCAAAGGCCTTTTTAAATATTTAAGAAATTTTATTTAAAATAAAATCCTCCTTTAAAAAATAAATATTATAAGCTTCGTTGGTTTTTTTCTAATTTTGTCCGCGAAGCCAAGTTTTTTTTAACAAATTTTACTTAAACACCAGACCCAATGCCCGATTTGGTTAATTCAAAAAATCTAACTATCGGTTCTGTAGTTATGGACCTAAATTTGAACCAGCCCCCGCAAAAAAATTTATTTTTATGCTTTTTATACAGAAGTTATAATTGAAAAGCAACTATTAAAATTCCAAGTGTAGAACATCGTTCATTCAATCAATCAATCTACCTTGCTCGGTGTCCCATGGTCCTGCGATGCCTCTATGGGCATACACTCAAAACGGTATTAATAGTACGGTGAGTACGAATTTTCGTAAATCAAGCAGAAAGATTGATTCAATCGCAAAATACTTAAATCATCCATATTCAATCCCGATTTTATACTTGAAATAATCCGAAAATTAGATTGATTTATTATTACTAAGATTTCTATGAGACAGCACTTAGCACAAGTTCCCATTTTTCATGTTTGATAAATACACTGAGATTTATTGTTGAGGGAAAGCTAGCTTCTATGCGCATTTCACTGGTTGCTTAGGCCAGCTCATCAGGAAACCTTTTCCAAAGATTTTAGAAAAGCCAAAAATATTATACAAATAAAACCCTAAAAGCGAATAAGTCTTACGTGTACCAATATCAAAGCTTAAACAAAACACCAACAATAAACAGTGAGTTTATCTTTTCTTACATCCCCCTACAATTTGTTGGGTTCCTTCCGACTCGAATTGTAGTTGTAAGTGGGTAAAAAGAAAAAACAAAATTAAAAACAAATTGCTTCATTTTATTGTCTTCGTAAGAAAACAACAAAAAAACTATTTGCCAGTTCAGTTTTTTTGCACGGGCACATGCAATTATATTATCAAAGTTATTTTTGGGAATACAAAATTTATTATTAATAAGATTTCTGTAAGAAGTGCTAAGTTCCCATTTTTTCATATTTGATATATACACTGAGATTTATTGATTTAAGTTAAACTAAGATTGAATCAACCTCAAAATGCGCTTGATTCAAGAATTATCAAATTGATGTTATCCAGAATTCGTATAAATAGAGTAAATTATTAGGATTGATTACCCATTTTACACCATTTTACAGAATGATAAAACACCAGCATCATGCCCGACATGGTTTTTACTTTAAAAATCTTATGTACGCATTTAACTAAAAATATAAACTAAATGTGAGGCAAGAGCTTAATTTTACTATTTAAACATTATAATAATAAGGGAAATCACTCAATTTGCACAACACAGCAACAAAATGTACGTATATGGGTAATTCCAAAGTGTTGAACGTGACAGTCGTACGCATCAAACATGACATAACATTTTAAACAAAAAATATTGTGGGGAATGTAAGATGAGATAAACCCACTTTTTATTGCTGATGTGTTTTGTTTAAGCTTTGATATTATTACAAGTAGAACTGTTGCTATAAGTCTTATATGTTTAACAGTTTTATTTGGTTTAATATCTTTAGTTTTTCTAAAATCTTTATGGATGAAGTTTCCTGATGATCTGGCCTAAGCGAAATGCGCATAAGAATAGCTTATCCCATCAACAATAAATTTCAAGTGTTTTTATCAAGAATAAAAACTGGGAATTAAGCACGAATAACAAAATTTTTTGACCCTTAAATTATAGCACTAAGAAAGCACTGTTATCTATGCTAAAGTTTATGGAGGCCGCGATTCTAGGACAAAGATAATGGCAAAAGAAGTAGCATTCGAACGTGAAAAAAATATAAGTAGTTTTTGTGGCCATGCAAAAACTACTTTCAGAATTTTACGTAGCAATGTAACATTAAAATTTCTTGTTTTGATTCCAAAATCTTTGGTATTTTCTTTTTTTTAAGCCAAAATCTGACTCGATACGTGACATTTCGAACGTGAAATTTGTTCCGTAATAATTTAACTGAATAATGATTAAAATAAAATAAAAATTTACCGTTAATCCGAATAAAATATTTCTCTTTGAACTCTGCCTTAGATTACAGACCATGTAAGAAAATTTTTTTGGAATAATTTTTATCAAATATCACCTCTTTTAGCCCTAGAACACACACCCGGGTACAAATGTATCCACTTGCAACTTTGCAGTGCTGTATCTCAGGAACGGCTTAACTTAAGGAATAGAGATTTCGGATCAAGGAAACATAAGTAATTTCTCAATTGTTTAAAGGTTATTTGATCAGTGGTTCAGGAGCTACGAGCTTCCAAAGTCGACACCTGCGTAAACACACACCCGGGATACGTTTGTGCCACACCAGTGTGTTTAAATTATATTATTTTATTTGAAAAATTATAATTATGAATTATTGTTACATATTGTGCGCTCGGTCTGATCACCAAAGCTAAATAATGGCGAATGCACAATAACATCAAAAAGCAACGGTTAGAATATCCAAATACTACAAACACTTGTTGATCACTTGAATAATAGTTGCCTGCATGCACTCTTTTGCTTATATCTTTTGAACCATGTAGAATATTTGCATGAAACAGAACTAAAACATTTTTAAAATATTTATTTACGCTTTAAAAAAAATGAAAATTAAATTGGACCATTTAAACTTAAGTAAAAACCGAAATAAGCTAGTAGGTACAAACGTATCCCGGGTGTGTGTTCTCGTAGAAAAAGTTGGGTATGCATCGTACGGTTAAGAAAGATAAATATTAAAGAAAACATACAATAAAACATTCTAACATATGCTAAGAAATTACGTTTGCATAACTTTGCAGTCTATTTCTTCATCTAAGTGAACGAATTCATGATTAAATTTATAAAATTAGTAAAATCTAAATATTTCCCCTTACCAATATCGTAAAATAATCAGCTTTTAATAACTTTAAAATTTTCGGTTACGGTGGACCTTTTGACGGAAATGCCCATATGCAATTTTCTCTATTTTGATTCGTTTGCATTAAAAAACACCATGAGCAAAATAAGTATTGCATATTTGCTCAGTTGCAAAAAAATGTAAAATGGTTTTAAGAAAACTTATAAATTGAAAAATTTCGAGGGTTTTAACATAAAATAGAGAATTCAATTTAAATAATTTAAAAAGAAAAAATTGATTTTAATGTGCTTTTGTATAATTGTAAACAAATGAAGATTTTTTACAGTGCTGCCAGAAGTTTTTTGTGTTTCCAGAATAACTTTTTAGAAAAATAGCACATTTGCATAAAAAATAAAAGTGGTATGCTCACGATCAATCTTTATATGCAATGCAAATTTGAACAATGACCATCGTGATTACCCTTAATATATATTTTCTTCTTGTTCTGTTGTTTTTGTTGTTTATACACTCAACAAGCAAATAGTCTTTTTCCAACTTTCCAACTTATGTTGTTGTAAATTCTCATCAGATGGGAATAAAAAGTTATATACGATAAAAACCCTCACTTCGTTATTTTATTCTCCAAGTGGCACTACCAACGAAAAGTTCAATCTTTTTTTACATGACTTAAGAATTTTATACTTATTTTAATAAATTCCGGGACTAATTTTCGAAAGTTATCCCATTTAGGATTGTTTTAAGTACGTTTTATTGTTATTCGGACTTAAATCCTTGAGTACGACTCGTACTTAAAGTTGGTATAAAAAACATAATTAATTACATATCTTACTTAATTATCCCGAGTGTTTTTCTATCTGTGTAGGCAATCAACAAATATACGCCATCTTGTTCTTCCCGAGGAGATGTCTTTCAGTTCAGTTTTATTCTCGTATCTTCTTCTAGTTCTCTTGGCCTCTCAGTTATATCCGCCAGGACAGATTGTCTCGAAGTCGTTTTTGGCCTCCTAGATTTTTGGCTACCCTGAGGATTGTAGGAAAGAGCCCGATAACTTACTTCGGTATTATTATGCGGAGTGTATGCCCTTTTATATTATCTTGGTCGGATAGTTGTCAGAGTTCTACAAATACTTGCAGCATATTTTTGTTTCTTTTTGTTACAGAAAAAGTTTCGCAGGCATCGAGAGACCCAGAAAGTACACATGCTTTAAAATAACGTTATTTCGTTTTTGAGCTATAACTATTGGGACACCATATGTTTTTAAGCTGTAAAAATGCACTCCTGGCCTTTTTACTCTGCTTTTGACGTCTTACTGAAACGAGGAAGATGAAACTTTTTCTATCTTATTCCCTTCTAACATTATGTCTGATTCTAATTCATTATAAATAAGAATCTCCCTCGTCTTCTTTATAATGATTCCCGTTGTGTTTCTATGTTTTTGTTAATGGGCCCGAGTAAGCTGTGCTTGATTACGACTGCCTATGAAACCTAACCTAACCTACCTTAGCGGAAAATCATTATATACGTCACGAAATTATATTGCCAACTTTAATGACAATCGATTCCTAGTTTACCATAGATCCCGAAAATCACTTAAACACGCTTAACTGCGTACGTCTGTACCCCTTTATAATTTTTAAATTTTTTAAGCTTCACAGCAAAAACTATTTGAACAAAATTATAAACAAATTAATTAAATTATTTGATGAAATTTTTAATTGCTTATTAATAATTACAACAAAAATCTATGCCATAACTCTAAATCAATATTTATGCAGTACACAGAAAAAATTATTGCCGAATTATTTTCAAACAAACGCTTGTTTGAAATTTTTTTTAATTTCTACAAATTTTTTTACTGATTCAATTAAAATTTTTGTTTGATTTTTATTTAACCAACAAAAATGTTGACAACCATTCAAAAATATAATACACGCGTTATTGGTTTCAAGTTTTCATAACAAAAAAATAGCAGGTAAACAACAGAAACAACAACAACATTATAAGAAACAAAATAAATTTTTGGTTGGTTTCAAAGTTGGTTAAAAAAACAAAATCCCGTATTCCATTTTTTCAAACTGTTTGCTTAAATACATCAAATACAAAAATATGATGATGACGAAAAACATATCGAGTCGGTCTGTCGCCGTTTTTGGGTTACATATCTTCTTCATTAGCAAAGGAAAGGATACAGCAACAGTGAGTGATGACGAAAAATCATCTTCTAATACAGTGCCTGCTTGTGTGCGCATCATTGCTTGTGCAAAAACCTTTTTTTTTTATTTTGAAATTTAGTATATGAATTTCAGTAAACTTTTTGTTTGATTCAGTTAAATTATTTGTTTGAAAAAATCAGTGTTTTTTTCAATAAACAAAATGCAAATAAATTGTTTGAATATGCGAATTTGTTTATAGGACCGATTTCAGACAAAAAATTGTTTGATTCTACAAATTTTTTGTTTGAATTGGAAAAATAATTTTTTCTGTGTAGGCAAGCAACCAAAAAAATACCTACCAAAACACAAAACCGGGGTACATTTGTACCCCATTGTAATTTTTACTTTCACAAAAATAAAAAATACATATTTTATAATCATTAGATATTTAAATAATTTAATATATTTAATAAAAAAAACCTTTGAGCAGCCTCTTATTTGCCCATTTTTCATATAAAAACTATTGGGTACACGGGTATCCTGGCTATGTGTTTGCGTAGGTGTTTCATAAATGGCCAATAAAATTACTCAAAAAGACTTGAATTTCCTGCGAAGTTTCAATAATCTATTAAAATGGATTTGCAGCTAGAAACGTTAAAAGTTGCTAGTGGACACCATGCCACTATAATAATATTTAATCCAATTTAGTTATATAAGAATAAAAAATGCAATACTTTATTTTGCAATGAGCGGTCCATAATACAGACAGACGGTTCATAAAAGTCAAAACTCAAAAAACCCTTTCAAACAACAAAAACTTTAACAAATAATAATGAATTATTAGTGTAATTTTGTAAAGATCGGTCCATAACTGATAATTAACATACTCTTGGAATACACTTTAATACAGTTCTCGAAAATAAACATTTAATATCGTTTCTTAGTGTTCGGGTCCGTAGATTTGTCGAATAAACATTATCGTTTGTTTAATAAATAAATAATAAATGACGTTTCTCTGTTAGTGATCTTCGAACACAAAACTAATACGGTATTTGTCTAACTCAACAAAAAGATGAGAACATGTTATTACCTTCGGTTTTTTTAAACCACAAACTTCATTGTGTACGGTTCAGCACATTAATGTTCGATAGTTTCAGTTTTTAACTGCCTTTTAACTGTTAAAAAAAAAACCAAATATTTTTTACAAAAACAAAATACCAGTGAAAAAAATTTACACAAACAAAACATGGCCACAATACACACACAAGTTATTCGTGCTGTAGTCGTTGCTAAAATTTTTTGTTTGCTCGTTTCTTTATCAATGGAAAAAAACACTATAGAACATTAAAATATATTGGCCCATACCCAGTAAAAAAAATTGGGTTTTTTGAAGCACTTAAGAGAAAAAGCTCATAATCGAGCGCTTCAATAAAAGAGCTTTTATAAAGCAGTAAATTATATAGAATAAAATATACAAGAAAGCTGCTATTTTAGTGCTGACAACGAAGAAGGTTGCAAACCGAAAAAAAATAAAAATATGCGAAAATGATTGGAAAAAGGCAAAGTAAAAGCAAAACATTAATGAATATGTTAATATAGTTAGCCCCTTAAAAGCTCTTTAGGAGTACTTTGTTTGCATGTTAAAAGAAGCGCTTATTGTCCGCAGAAAATAGTCCTCCAAACCGGGAACACCCCATACAAAAATCAGGCATCCCATCAGCAGGTTTGAAGCGATTTGTGGTACGAATTCATACACAAAACCTGCTCCTTGTGGAGCACATTTTTTACTGGGTAATTATAGTAAAAAATAAAGTCGAATTAAAGTTAAACCCGGTTTTAAATAATGTCAATAACATTGTTTTAAAGTCGACTTCAGAAAAAGTCGACTTTATTTTTTACTATAAATATGGGTTATTGTATATCTACCGAACCACTACAATTGTTCTGTTTTATAACGAAGAACAGAACACTATAAAATATTTGTTACTTGCTTAAAAATAGTTACGAACGGTATTAAGGATTGTGTTCGTATACACAAAAAATAGATATCGATACTTAGTGTGTGAGCCGTACGCTAAATAATGTTCTATTTATTTTCGAATAATAAAAGTGTCATGAAGTTTGACAAATATAAGTTTAATTGGCTAGAAACTTTGATGCCTATTTAAATAATAATAGTTCATAATTTACCACAGAACACTCATAAAACTTATGCCGAAAATCATACTCTTAATTCCTGGTTAAGTATATCGATGATTTGGCATTATTCATTAAGGTGATAACGGGAGATCCTTTAAAATATATATGTATTTCTAATCACCGTTAAATTGCTAGATGATCGACAGGAGCTTAGTACTCATACAAATGTTCCCCAGTGTGGCATGTCATAACACCAACAAGTTTAATAATGTCCACGGACATAATGACACTTTTAAGAATTTCATAAAGTTCATTTCGTAATGTTATTTTTCCTTGGATATTATGGCCCTTTTTGGTGTGTCATAATCACTTAATTGTTTGTTCGAGACGAAAGGCTTAACAAAATAACAAATTAAAAATTTGGGATAGTTTCAAAATACCGAAATATCAAAATCACGAAACTTTTTTAAATTCGAATTTCAGAATTCTGAATCTCAAAATCCCGCACTTTATAATCCCGAATTTTAAAATCCGAAATTGAAAAATCGCGATATAAAATCCACAATATGGAAGCTTTATTTAAGATCTATCGTTAAAGAAGCCATTTAGGAGAAATTTCGGAAAAAATCTTTTTAAATACAAGTTAATTTTGTATTGAAAAGGAGTCCCCTGGCACTTGACACTTGTAAATACAAACAACACCCCGAATTGATATTTTAAATAATTTCCACTCAGTCCAATTTTCACAGCTCAAATTATCCCACTGTTCCACCTTCAATATTTCATCTATTCTACTACGCAGACATATACTCATTTTTGTTACTCTCCCAATTACTGGACGTCCCCTTGGAAGTGCTACAACCAACCCATACAAAACAACAAAAGTCACAATTACGACAAAAAATGTGGATTATTATTTGAAATGTGAGTGCATTTTATTTTAAACGCAATTTAATGGCGCAACGTTGAGACCATTTGTGGCCATAATGTGAACAACAAATGAGCGAACGATCAAACATTTAAACAATCTAGTGGATAGAAAAATGAAAAAAAAAACATCTTCAAAAGTGTCGTTAGTTTCTATATACAGAAGACAATGTATATTTTATTCTTGCTCGGTAACCTGGTCATAAGTTACTTTTCCTTTGCTTTTGCTTCTACTTCTACTTCTATTTTTTTTTTTTTTTTCATCTTTAAGCGATCATCTGATGGTTTAACATTGGGGAATGCAACATGAGTATGATTTATTACTATGTTTGTTTCGGTTTATGACAAAACAGCAACAACAGCAAAAAAGTCGGCTCTCCTTTTTCCATTATAAGTCCAAGAAGATGATAAAAATGGTCAAATGTTTGGCATAAAGTACCTTGTGTATATCAGGAAAAAAATATTATTAGTGGGTGAATTTTTGTGGAGTTTAATATTAAAAAAAGAGGCCACAAAAATGTTTGTTTTCCTAAAGTAAATCAACTTAATAAAATGTTGTTTTCCAAATAGATTTTTTTATGTTTCATTACCATTATTATGGCTTCGGTTTTGATAGCATCTTCTCTTTGTTAACCCTTGTGTTAATACCCGGGTACCATGGTACCCACCTACGTATATTAACATGAAAAAAATGGGAACAAGTCCAGTTTACCAACGCAGCTTCAAATAAAAAAAAGTACATAGGGTAATAGAAAATCGAAAATAAGAGGAAAAAATCAAATGGCAAAATTCACGGAAACGCATACTTTCCGAGTTATGGACCTCTGAAGTTTTCATATAAATTTGCGATTTCCCTCTACATTTCTGAACGTATATGGCCAATATTGGTATGATTTGATAGAGAAAAATATAGATAAGATTTGAAATCAGCGACCTTAAATTAGTAAAAAATTTGACTGCTCCGCAGTGTAATGTATTCTTATGGTGTTTTCTTTTCTACAAAAAAGTGTGACATTTTATTTAAAAAAATGCAATTTGGTGTCTGTTTCATACAAATTTTGCTTCCAAAAAAGGGTGAGTTTTTAAGAATAAAATAAGCCACCGTTTTAGGGAGCAAAATTTTTAAAAAACAGACTCCAAATTGCATTTTTTTTAAATAAAATGTCACATTTTTTGTAGAAAAGAAAACACCATTATAGATTCGAAATGTCCATTAAGTGCAAAAAGGGAACATATTCAGCAGTGGTCCCCTTTCTACACTTAATAGATAATGTTTTAAATTTCATATACTATTCAGTCTCGTTATATCGTTGAATAGATATTATAATATTTCCTAATCTTGTTATTCAAAATAATATGCGTAAGCAGTTATGCAATAACCGGATTTTACACCTTCTACTCGACAATTATCATACCCAGGTATCCATACTGTTTTCGCTATTGTTAAACAACATTTTTATTGTAATGGCTATTTATACATATTATTATTGTATTGTATGTAGAAGGCCATAAGCATAACGACCCAGAGGATCTTTTGCGAAGCCCATGTATCTCACCATGCCTGGGTCAGACTACATATAACAGTTGCGTTCATCATTGATCCCGAAAAATTTTTGCCTGGAAGTCCCCAAGGTGGTACATCAGCACAGCAGATGTTCTGACGTTTCGTCGTCAGCCTCACAAAATCTGCATATCTTTTTCAATGCAGTACCTACCCATTGTAAGTCACGGTGCCCCATAAATAGGCCAACAAGCAGTCTAAGTGCCGCCTTCTCAAGCATAAGTTGCTCACGTGTCTTGCCACGAAACAGTGTTACAGATCTCCTGGACGGTCCTAATCCAGAAGTTGACGTCCATATGTAAAGGAATTCACGTTCGAACCATTTTTGTAATGTCCCCCTAATGTGATCGACAGGGACGCCAAAGAAAGGCTCAGAACCTATGAATGGACGGCGAGATACAAAATGTGAATAAATTTTAACAATATATTCCCGATGAACACTATAACTGTTATTAGGAACTGCTTGAACGGCCTATGCTAGAAGAAGTAGGGGATGATTGTTATGAATTGTTTAATATTTATGATTCTAATCAATATTATTATCAATAATAATAAACAATATTTAATTTAGGGAATATTTCAAAATGTAACTTTTGACGAAAAAATTTAGCTTTTTGAGAGAAAAACATAACTTTTCTCATTCTTCCCCTGGCAATACTGAACCAAAATCCTCTCTCACACCATCGGAATAAGTAGATCCCAGTGATAAGTTGAGAGGCCCTAGACTTGTTGTTCATCAGGCTCTATCAGGGTTCATACGGAGGCTCTGGCTTAAAGCCAAACTGCGGGGATGAAAATTTATTCCCATAATTTTAAGTAATAGTCCATATAAATCCACCCCCTAAAATTGATTTTTGTAGTTTAAAGGCATTTTTAACCAAGCTACAAGATAAATAATATTAGTAGATTGCAAAAGAAAAAAGTACAGAAAATAGACAACATTTATGGTCAAAATGCAATGATTTGTTAGATGCACCTGATTTGTTAACGAATTTAGAGAAAATTTTATAAAATTTTATTTTTTTTTTGGAATTTTAATTAGGTAGAAATGGCAAATAAATAAATTGAAATGAGTAGATATTTGAAATCAAGGTAGATATTACTATGCATAATAAACAATTGGAAATACTCTTAAGTACGGAAATTGTGGTTAAAAAAAAAAAAAAAAATTGTGAACTAAATTAGTTACGTTGCATTTAGACATTTTTCCTAAAAACTATGGGACATTTAAGGAAAATCTTCAAGACGTTTTTTATGAAATATAATTTAAATATTAGCTGTTAAAAAAATAGACTGCTCCAAGCTGTTAAATTGATTGCTACTTGCAGTACTTAACAACCTGTGGTACGAAATATTAAAATTAAATTTAAAAGGTTTTGTTATTCGTGCTTGAAATTTATTGTTGATGGGATAAGTTATTCCTATGCGCATTTCACTGGTTGCTTAGGCCAGATCGTCAGGAAACTTCATCCATAAAGATTTTAGAAAAACTTAAGATATTAAACCAAATAAAACTGTTAAACGTATAAGAATTATAAGCAAAAGTTCTACTTGTAACAATATCAAAGCTTAAACAAAAAGCATCAACAATAAACAATGAGTTTATCTCATCTCACATTCCCCACTACAATTGATTGAAATTCTTCCAACATTAATTGTATTTGTTAGTAGGTTAAGAAAAACAAAATGAAAACAAAAACAACTTGAAAAAGCATGTTGTCAGTTAAGTTTTTTCAGGCCGTGCACTGCCAGTTTATTATCAAAATAATTTTTGGGAATACAAAATTTTAATTTAAAAGGTTTTGTTATTCGTGCTTGTCCCATCAACAATAAATTTCATTGTTTTTATCAAGAATAAAAATTGGAAATTAAGCACGAATAACAAAACCTTTTAAATTAAAATTTTGTATTCCCAAAAATTATTTTGATTAAAATTAAATTTTTTTTTTACATCATTTAGCCTTTATCAAGTGCACACACCATTGATGTAGTTTCTTAAATTATTTTATTGCACATTATCTAATTTCAGATGGTTTATCAGTCTATAAATTACTCTCTTTGCACATCTTAATACCCGTAACTCTTGCTGAAGGCTATCGAGTCTCAAAGTTAGCCCATCAGTGTTCATGCATACATATATGTACATTAGGGTTATAACTTTTTTTGAGTGCAAAATACCACTCCAGCACCATGTGGGCAATTTTGTTCTTATAATAAAAAACTGTTTTTTATGCTGATTCGGTGAAAAAAATTTCCGCACCGTAAGCGATTCCTAAAACTCCACATTATGTGTGAATTTTATTTTTTGAAATTGAAACCAGGGCTGTGGAGTCGTCAAGAAATAGTTTTAACTCCGACTCCGACTCCTTTTGCTGTAATTTTTTAAGTACGACTCCAACTCCGACTCCAACTCCGACTCCTACTCTAACCTATCATTATTTATGAGACTAGTTCTTATTTGACTTTAAACTCTTTTAATTTGTTTTTTAATTCAGTACCTTTTAAATGGTTAAATATAGCAAGAAAATTATTCTGTAAAAACTTTCAAATCGATATTTTAATTCTAACGTGCCGCATTGAGCTTTAACATATGAGGAGGAAAGCTCGAAAAACATATAGCGCCCGATTAAATAGACCAACTGAGCTCTACTTTTTTGATTCTACAGTGTTATGTCATTCTTGACTAATAACTCAACAGTTGAACATTTTAAGCCAACTGTAATATAGAAAAATAATGGATTTAATTTTGGAACCACCGAGTTTTGTTACGGACTTTCGAAAGATATGAGTTTTGATTCAAACCGTATGGGATCATTAAACTTTAGTATATTTTAAAAGTTATATTTATTTATTAAATATATGCAAACAGTGCTAAAAAATGTAACAATAGTTGTGTAGGGAAGAGATAAACTACACCAATTCACATCTGTTGGAATTTATAGATGTGTGAATTTCCATAAGTTCTATCTAATGCAGCTTTCGAGATAGAAAAGTTGAAAACAATGCCAAGTCCAATTTGCTAAGACGTTAAGGGCACCAAGTGTACTAAGTATTGTTTACCACAGAATTTGTAGAGACAAAGAACATCATAAGTTCTTTTTTGTAAATTGTGAAGTGAGGTCTTTTGTTTTTAATATACATAAATTCAAACACTGCCGTTTTGGTCTTGTTTTATTTATTAAGTCAAATATTTAGACCAACTTTTTTAATCATTCTCAGGAAAATTAAATATATTTTTATTAAAACATGCAGATGCGCCTTCAGTTGTTACTTCTACAATTTTTATAACACATTTTGAAGAGAAACGTACCGTAAAAAGTTCTATTATTTCTGGGATCATTAAAATATTCGGATCATTAAAATATTCGGGCAAAGGCAAATTTTTAATACAGAAATAGCATCATTTGCGATTTTCAACGTGTTTCAAAATGTGGCTTGCAGAGTTAAAAAAATATGAATTTTTAAACAACTAAATTGAAATCGTTTTCTTCAGTACACCATTGCTTTTTCCGTTCTAAGTTCAATATTATTATTGTCAAAGACCGAAATTTGAAACTGCAAGTCTTTATTATCTCTCCAATTTTTCCTAAATTGAGTAGATAAAAGAATTCTCAAATCATTTTTCGGGTTTACCCCCAGATTGATGGAAAATAAATTAAGAACAATGTCATGTATTTTTCCGAGCTCCTTTTCCTTTTTTTCTATTATAATTCACCTTGAAGGTTAGAACTTAAAATTTAGTTTACTTAATGCTTTCACCACAGGAGTTACAGCAGATTTCAAGTCATATATCGGAACATGGCTACAAAAAAAATTTGTTAATATACGATAAATAAAAAACAACAAATTTTTAACTTCCTTAATTCGGCTCTATTTCATTAGGGATATCTTGGCGAAATTCAAACAGTGAACCAGCGAGTTTTGTTACAGAAATTTTAGGTCACATAAAAACATAGAAAAGGACATGCTTCGAAACAATCTATATATTTCTCATAAATTGCTAAAAGAACTGTCAAAATAAGATGTTATCTCAATTTTTCTAACTCCCCTACTCATATGAAAAGTATACTGGTCATTATCTTCAGACTTCACAAATTCAAAGAGTAGACCCTCTTATTGCCAATTCCACCAATTTATTTAAATATCAATTTATGTTTAAAAATCGTTTTTTTTATGTGGAATAAAAATAAAATTATATGAAAAATTATATTTAAATATGAATTGATATTTTAAAAGAATTGCTGAAATTGGTCATTAAATTTTTTTTATTTTGAAAAATATTAGAAAAAATTTTAATGCCAAAAAGTCGGAGTCGGAGTCATTAGTGTTTGTGGGTACTTCGACTCCGACTCCGACTCCGGTACAAAAACCTCAACTCCGACTCTTCAACTCCGACTCCATAGCCCTGATTGAAACCCATTTGATTTTGCATTAGACTTATGAAAAATGGTTTAATGTTGAAAATTATATATGAATTTAAACACAAACGAACTTATTTAAGACAGGAGTGACTGATTTAATGATGAAAATAAATAAATAAAAACAAAACTTGAACGCTTTCGGTGTGGAAACTTTTTTCACGAAAGAGGAAAAGTGACACCATATTTTCTTATATTTTTCTATGCCCCAGACGGAAATGAAGTGGTATTTTTGATATCTGCAAAAATTGCAAAAAGTTATATCCCTAATGTACATATGTTTGAATTGAACATGATCAAGATCACTTACTTGCAATGCCAAGACACGCGCTTATTTTCCATATTTTTTATTTTTATTTTTTACATATCAATAGTTAAGAACAGTTTATAAAAACATCAAAATATCCTTCTCATACTTGAAAATATGCCAAGAGATTTGCATAGAAATGGAGTTAAACGAAGTAGACGAGAAAAAAGAAAAAACTATTATTTTTATGAATTTTAGACATCATAAAATGAACTCCCTCTTAACCTTAAAAAACAACACATAAATATGATCATGATCTTCTTTTACAAGCTTCACTTTAAAGAATGAGATAGAGAATAACAAAAATAAAAAACAAAAGTATTGCATTTTTTTATTAAGCATACGACAAGATCGTTAATTTGATTCTGTCTTGTTAAATTTCATCGTCATCATCCTCATCATCCATATTATATAAGGGGCATAAAAGAAGTAGAATATCGAGTATACGATTTGTAGATTATAGCCGCTTGAAATATATAAGTGTTATTTTAAAGTTCAAAGACTTTTTAATAAAAATTCCATTTTCAGTCAGTATTCAACAATCATCCACATCAACAAAGTTCGTCCTTTTGCCGCAATAATTCCATTTGAGTGACTGCTAAGAAGGTTGCCTACAAAATTAAAATACATTCGATGGCCCACAGGTCTTATCTTATGAGCTGAAAATTTAATCCTCCAATAACACTACGCCACAAAAAAGAATGAACCTATTAGACATTTTGATACCCACGCCACAATAGTGGAGAGGGTATTATGCATTTGTGCTGATGTGTGTAACGCCTTTAAATATTGGTCCTAGGCCCACCTAAAAGTATACCGATCGACTCAGAATCACTTTCTGAATCGAACTAACGATGTCCGTCCGGCTGGCAGGCTGGCTGGCTGTCCATGTTACCTTGTGCGCAAAGTACAGGTCGCAATTTTGGAGATAATTTGATAAAATTTGGGACACAGGTTCTTATTGGTACAAGGACCTGTTGAAAATGGGCCAAATCGCAGGACCACGAGGGAAGATAGGGGGAAATTTCTTCCTCTAAGAAACTATCAAACCGATTTTAATGAAATTTAAAACATAAACAGAACCATATCTTTATGAACATAAAAGGGATGCATTTTTTAAAAAATAGGACCACGAGTGGAGATAGGGGCAATTTATGCCTCTCAAACCGATTTTTATGAAATTTACAAAACATAGGTAGTTCCGTATCTATATGGGCACATAAGCTATACAGTTTTTCAAAAATAGGAGCACAAGGGAAGGTAGGGGGCAATTTCTGCCTCTCACAAACTTTCAAACCGATTTTAATGAAGTTTATAAACATAGATAAATCCATATTTATATGGACATAGAAGCATGATTTGTTTTTTAATACTGTGGTGTAGGGAATCATATGGTCGGGCTTGACCGACTATACTTTCTTACTTGTTGAAGCTAAATAAGGGCGGCTGAGCACGAATATGGCACTTATTTCTTTTTTTTTCTTAAGAAGCGTTTTCGAGATATTCGCGAAAATCGTGTTTTTCCAAAAATCTCGAGAATTGTAAATTAACTGCGTTACAGGACTTTAGATTTAAAAAAAATTGCCGTGATGGAGATTCTGAAAATGTTCAACATGGAAAAAACGTAAAAAAATCAATTTCTTTCAAATCTAGGGGCCCGTAACTCAATTAAATTTTTATCCGGTTCAACAAAGTATAAATATGTGCTGAAAGAGGAAAAACAACTGCAGGAAAAAACACTTATCGCGAATATATTGAGAGAAATAAATGAATGCCATATTCGTGTTCAGCAGCCCTGATTTACCTTACAAAACATCTCATTTTTGAAGAAATGGCAAAAAGTCTAAAATTTGTGAACCAGTGTAATCTTTATTAAGTTCTCAATTTCCCTACAACTCGGAACTAGTCTTTTCGACATTGTTTGTTCGCCGCTCTTGCTTCGAGTTAACGCTAAAATTCTAGGTCGAAAAACACTGAAATACCAACGCACCCCAGGAGTGACGGTGCTACTCTGCTTCAGTCTTTCGATGGATGGTGTTAGCGATGGTGTGGCTTGAATGGAAACTATTATTTTGCGTCACTCATTTATTTACTTCAAACATAATTTTGAACTTTACATCCAAAATTTTACTTTTCCTTTTCAATTTAAGTTTTAGACTTTTAACTTTGTTTACGTCTAAACTGAAGACAACGGTGTGTTCAGCCCTGGGGTCTAATAAAATGAACTTTGACATCTCGAGGAGCCACCGCCATCAAGTGGTTTATTTTAATTTTATATTTAAATTTTTGTGTATTTTCAATAAGTTTTTTTGGTATTTCAAATAAACTGAAGTTGTTCAGGAAAAAATGTATTACTATTCGTTGTTAAACCACCATAACGTAAAGTAATCTTGCTTAATGGTCGTGAATTTTGAATTATTATAAAACTAAAAGAAACTTAACCTATCGTGCAATACAAGTGTTGGTATTTAAATAAAACAAATTGTTCCAACGTTTTAAGATAAGGAAAGTGGTTTAATTTTGAAGAAAGTGCTTCCTATTGAGAGAAAATCACCTTTTTCTTTCCTGTTTTTCCCCTTTCATTTTTCTGGGGAGAACACCAAGTGCTTGGGTATCTGGTGTTACAGCTACACAGACGGACTTACCTTGATACAATCTATAGCCTCTGAGAGACGTAATCGATGTTTTTAATTTTAGTAAAAGAAATTAAAACAAATTATAAAAAATTCCGATATTTCCCGGCCACGAAACCTCGCCCAAGCCAATATGGCTGCTAATACGGCATCGTTCGGATTTCAGCCTTTGCATTTGTAATAAAAATTTTTCTAGCTAGTCTTTCCTTTTATTTACATAAATTCTTTTAATTTCAGCTGTCAAAACAAACTCATTTAGTGCTGCTAACCTCCTTTCCCGGGTGCGCATGATAGAAAGCCAAAGCATGAAAGAAATTTGACATTTGTTTATTTTTAATAATGGCCATCATTTGCATTTATCATTCATATCGCTTAAATGAATATCTCCATTTTCCTAATCTATCACTACTGTGATCCGATGTCCATCGAACTGAGTCATAGTTAAAGCGACTACAAACAAACTAAGTCAACTTTTAAAAAGGTGATCCGAAAAACAGTGTGGGCTTTAAATCGTCAAAATGCATGCTATTTAGTTAAGAATTTCTGAACTCTAAAGTATGATACGAGAAAGGCAACAACTCTCACTTTATATGATTAATGTCTGGACGTTGCCTAATAAGCGCACAGTATAAAAAATCGTGTTTTTAAACCACTTCAGAGTAAACTCCCAGAATCGTGCGCTTCAATAAAAAGGCTATATGAACAAAATCACACAAAAATGTTGGGGCCAAATTACGGCATTCGACATCAATCGAAATTGCAATACAATTTAAATGGGGATTTCGATTGATAATAAAGAAGGTTTCAAGAAAGAAAAAAACAATTAACAAATATTCTATACCCAAGCAAATGTATGAGAACGAATGTCAATTACAAGAAGAATATCAACGAGCCTTTTGCGATAATTATGGACTTTGCGCAAGCACATAAGTTTTGAATTAGTAAGTAAACAAAAACAAATTTCATTCCAGTAAAAAATGGATCTTCGAACGAAGCAGGTTTGTAAGGAAGAAATATAAAAGTTTCGCTTCCTATTGCGCTTAGTGCCGGTTCACACACGTCAAGTTTGACTCGTCAAGTCTTGAGCTTTTAGGAAAAAACGGAAAAGAGAAGGCCATTTCTTGTCCCCTCTCTCCTAAAAACTCAAGACCTGACATTAATTTTATATGGCGAGTTCCCACTTTGAAGCAATACATTTTTGACACATAAAGCGCATTATTCAGCGCTTATAAAAACTGTTGCATGTAACGATCAGCTTTACACACTGAATGTGTTTTAGTATTCTCCCTTACAACACGCAAAGAAAAAACATGGTTGTGGTAAACATATTCTAAGAGCAACATATTGTGATAAGATTCATGATTGTAGTAACCATATTAAGATTATTATTGAATCATATTATGACTCAATATACTCGTAATATTACAACATAATATTTTTCCCTTAATCATATTATTATTCTGTTAATCATACTAAGTTAAGAAGTAATCAAATTATTGTCATGATAATCATAATAAGTTAAGAACCAATCATATTATCATCACGTTAATCATAATAAATTTAGAAGCAATCATATTAGCTCTGTTTCTTTACTTTTTGGGTAAAGTTCGTGAAAATGAGAGCAAGCATAAATTTCTCTCATAAAAAGACAAAATTACACAAAAGTACGTGAACAGAAAAAACCAAATTTTAAGCACGAAATAAAAAGTCAATGTTTTGATAGTTTTTACAAAGGCACGAGCTCTATGTGTACATTTGTCCTTCAAGTTGTGCTGAAAAAGGTCAACAGAAAAGAGAAAGACAAAATGAAAAAACAAAAAAAAAAAATTTACTTGGACTTCAGGAAAAATTCTTGACAAAAGTACGAAAAAACAGAAGTAAGGAAAGAACATGTAAAATCAATTAAAATGGATAATCATTCAGGAAAGCAAATTTCGATCTACCAAATGTTAAAATACATTTTGGTTTAAGGATTGATGTTTGACTATTGACGTCAGCAGTCGTCGATGGCTGCGAGTGTAAGACGGCAAATCCATCTGAGGAGATCGAGTGGTTGCGATCGAAACATGTCATGGTAACCTGCCGGCCAGGGTTCGAGCCCGAGCCACTTCAAGAATGAAAGATTATCAATAACAATTTTAATTAATTTTCATGTTGTAAAATTCCTTTCTTCATAAAAATAATTTAATGAAAATTAAATTTCATGAACTTAAGCCTTATTAAAAATATTAAAAATTTGGATTAAAAATCATAAATAGTTCAACAAAATAACCACAATACTAATTATTGTTTTTACAAAACAATAAAAGATTATGCCAGTTTTGCAAAATTATATATTGTCTGCAGAAATAAACTCATTTTACCAAAAATTTAACCAAACAAACACTTTTACAATAACTTACATTATGTTTTTCTAATATTTCAACATAAAACTTTATATTTAAGTACATTATTTGACTCCACAACACTTTTTCCAAAATTTGGTTCAAAATTTTTTTGCTTTGCATTTCATTGTTTTGTTTATGTTTTACAGCTGTTTGACAATTTACACAATTTGCACGAAGAAAAATTCTGGGCTGTTTCGTGCAAGAAGAAGAAGAATTTTATTCTCTCAAATCCGCTCTCATTTACACAAATTAAAAGTACGGGAACGCTTTTCGTGCAAATTGGGATCCCGAGGGATCCCAAAGTAGAGTAAAGAAACAGAGCTATTATGATACAGCCCCTTTCATAACTGTCATAAAAATACAAAATAAATAAAAAAATTTTTTTGAATCGATTTTAATTTTGTGGATTTTTACAATTTTTCTTAATGTAAATTAAATAGCGGAGTTCAATATAGGGCTTGCAAAAGAGCAAATGCAAAATCGGTGGTTTTCATGGGCAACCGCGTATGTCCATTTTGCCGATTTTTAGCTGTTGATGCCATATTGCCGCTCTTTACATGTTTCATAAAATTTTTGAAAAAAGATTTTTAACTTAATGACAAAGTTTAAAAAATGCAATACCTAGTCCGTTTGATCTTGAATGGTTTTTCGGCTTTCCTAAAACATTTGTTTTAGGACATACTCCGTTGCCCAAGAAAACCACAGAATTATCGTAACACTTTTATAAAATGTGACGAAATCTCTGTGTGTTTTGTTGTTTGATTTTACAAAAAAACTATTACATCCGCTAATATTTTAATTTTTTAATTTCTTTCAACTTATTTTTTTTTATGGGAATTTATCTTCAAATAGTTTAACCGCTCACATATAAAATAAACGACACAACTGATTCAAAAGTATTTTACAAATGGCGCTAACATAATATTACTAGAGTAAAAATAGTTTGATTACATCTTAAACAAAATATGATTAATGTAAAGAAAGTTATCATGTTATGGCTATTAAATATCATGATATGGTTGTGAGTAATATAATATGTTTTGAAAGTTATCATATTTTAATTGTTAGAAAAATAATTATTTTTCGGTCAACAATACTCAAATTTATAATTGCGAAAAACATTGATACGTTTACAGTAACTATAATATTGTTGATATTAAATAAAAATAACAATTATTTGTGTACGACAACAATATAGTGTTACATTAAACATAGTGTTGTTGCCGTAACAATGCCCAACCATATTTTTTCTCTGCGTGAAACTTGCCTCATAGTAAGGGAATGCCGAGCACTTGAAATGCTATTTTTTTTATAAAAGTTGTTGAGAGTTCTTTCACTTACTTTACTGCCTTTCTGTATGTCTTATTGCGTAGCACATAATTGTGCGCTTATTTTTTAAATGTACCATAAGGGCTTTTTTTATTTCGTAAGGTTTAAAACAATTGTTATTGTCAGCAGAAAATTGTCCTCCAAACCGGGAACACCCCATTCAAATATCATGCATCAGATCAGCAGGTTTGTTACCGATTATTTAAAATTTTCATAGCAAAATCCTGATCCTTTTAGAGCACATTTTTAGTGGGCGCTAGAAGCACCGATGCCCTATTTGTATCCTAAATATCGCAAAAAATCGCCTAATGCAAATTCCCATCATTTAGCAAAAAATTGCCACATCTGGCACTCTTGTAATATCGTTCGTTAACATCATATTATAACAAATTTTTATTTAGATCTTTTGGTGGTTCTTAGCTGGAAATTTATCAACTTTACGCGGATTTCACTCTACTATTGTTTCTAAAAATCGAAATTCTACTGTTAAGTTTAAAAATGAACATACATGTTCTAACTATTAAATGACTATACTGACGATGGTGATCGTCTTGAATGTCCATAAAAATGTTATGATTGTAATCTCAGTTATTTCTCTAAAATATTTCTCTTTATGATTTTATACAAAAACTCATAACAGAGAAACTAGGAGAAATAGGATGAGCTTTTGAAGGAGAAAAAAAAAATTTTCAAATTTCTAGACGGCCACCACCATCATGATTATTGATTCTTAACATTTATTGCATATAATTTTTTATTATGATAACTTTTTGCCCCTCTCAGTGTTTTCTCAGACGATTTATGTTGCATAGCTGTCATTTTTAAGTTAATGGGTTATTGTCGTTAGTGAAGAAATAGAATAAAGAGTATTTTACTCAGTTCTTTTTTTCCAATATTAATGTTTTATTACAATCTAAACAAAAATTTATGCACTTGCATATTTGAACAGAAAAGTAAATAATCTTTTGTTTTTTTTTATGTAAAGATCAGGTTAAAGGAAAAAGATTTTGTTAAAATGTTTTAACTGGTTTTTACTTAAGCAAACTGTTTAGAAATATTTTTAGAAATATCTCTAAGTTTAATATTTTTCCCCAATATTTTAAACTTTGACGGCAATTATTTCTATGTATTTTTTTCTAACGTTGTCAATTAATTACTGCTATAGTTTGCATTATCCCTCAAATCACTGACAAGATCAAGTGTACCTGGATGTTGGGATTTGGCTGCTAAAAAGGAGGAAGGAAGCCTTACTGAAGCAGCATCGCTTGAAGTGGGCATAACTTCTGCTTGATAATCTGATTTTTTTTTTCTGTTAGGACCAGCACTCAGGGGATGACCCCTACTAATGCATTGCATTGTGTTGGACTAGGAAAATAGGTTGTGGGAAGGAGGATAGAGGGAATAGTGTTTGTGAACATTCGATTTGAACTTAATCATGTTGTAAGTGAGAGGGAAGACTTCTGCAGGGAGGTTATTCCACATACGAACTGTCCGGGGAAAAAAGGAATTCTCTCTGTAATGCGTTGTACGATTCACCTGCCAATTGACCACATAAGGATGGGCTCTTGAGGAAAAACGTGTATTACGTACAAACGTACGGGTTTCGGGAACCAGATCCCTAATTTCGTCAGAACACATCCCATTGTAGTAACGATAAAACAGGCAAATACAACCCACATTGCGACGGTGCTCAAGGGAGTCAATAGAATTCGATACCCTACTGTCACCAATGAGAACCTTCGCCCTCTCCTGCACGCGGTCGAGAAGCTCCAAAATAGACTTTGAAGCGCCGGCCCACACATGAGAGTTGTATTTCATACGCGGTCGTATATAGGTGGTATAAATAGTAAGGGGATCAGATGGAGTGAAGTATATCATACACCGTCTTAGAAAACCGAGGCACTTAAATGCTTCTTTCGACACCTTGAATATATGTGCTGTCCATCGGACATCACATTGTATCCTCATGCCCAGAACATCAAGAGATTCTGATTCCTCAATAATTGTACCACCCATATAAACAGATGAGGCACCTTGATTTGATTTTTCGGGCATTAAAATCGACCCTATTCGTACGACCCCATTCCGAGATTATGTCAAGGTCTCGGGCGAGCGTATCATTCATATTCTGCCTCATAGCACCGACATCGGATACGCTTTGTCTGCATTCGAATAAGTACGAGTGGCAAAGGTTGCTGTCATCTGCAAAAGAGTAGATAGGGTTGGAAGTTTGACAAAGGTGCTCATTAAGAAAGATAAGAAATAGAGTAGGAGAAAGAACGGAGCCTTGCGGCACCCCTGAATGAATCTTGAACTCGTTTGACGAATCCCCATCTATAACAACTTGTATAGTGCCATCTCTGAGAAAACTCGATATAAATCGAGAGAAATTATCACTTGAATTTGTTTGGTATTGATTAACCGAATCTCCAATTCCATGTGATGGTGAATGAAATAAAGCCATCTTATTTGTTCGTTGAAGGGGACACCAATCTATAGTTTCTTCGTTTGCTATTTTTATTTGAGTAATAATCGTAGCCTCAGCGTCAGGAGATCCTGAACCTTCACTTTCAAACTGACCCCTTAGCAAACAACGAATGGTTTTGGTTTAAGCATAAGGTCGCAGAACAGCTTAAACTCTGAGTTTCTACTTTAATTGGAAGTTCGGCTGCTTGCAGATCGCACTGGTTGCTGTCGCAATTGTAACAGACTCTTCAGCTCCAAAACAAGGAGCCAGAGTATAATTCTGCCATATTATGCACTTAAAATTTTTTAGTAAAAAAATAGCTTATAAAAATAAATAGAGGCTAAAAAACGCCAAACAAGATTTTATTACAAAAAACGCATTAATATTAATTAAAAACTGAAAAGTTTATTTAAACATTAACACATTTTTAGTGACAATAAGCTAAGCATAAAAAAAAATTTAAATAACGAAAAGCTAAAATTTTCCATAAAACAGTTTTTTTATTGTAAAAATCATGTGCCTAATTAAGAAAAACTCAACGTTACAAATTGAATTTTTTGCCTAAACGAAAGAAAAACATGGCTAAACTGACAGCATTGTTGGGCTGATACATGGGGGATATCTCACTATTTTTACCCAGTGCAAAGAGCACAGTGGCTAAGCCTCCATGGCCACAGAGGATACAGAGATGAAAAAAAGTGACGTAGGAAAAATGCCCAAATCATTTGCGAGGGCAGCTTTCGAAGAAAGAGAAAGAAATCGTTTTTTTTTTTTTATTGAAATGGGAATGGGTAAAAACAGGCCGCTACAATCAAAACAAAAAAGCAAAAAGGGCAGCTTTCGAAGAAAAGGACAGAAAAAAACACAATATTTTCTGTCTCGTGACCCCTGTGTGCTCTGTGCCCTTGGCAGATATTCAACTTAATTTCATCCGGCTTGAAACTGTCAAAACATTTTTTGATAATAAAAGTGGAAAAAAATTTTTTGAAAACAAGTGTGTAACTAATAAATTGTTGCGTATTGTACTAAGACGACCAGTTCTTTTTCATACTCTCCCACAACTAGTTGTGGTACACTAAGTTTGTCGTTCGTATAAACTTCTTTAATATTCATCTAAGACCCCATAAACTATATAACTATATTCTATGTCTCAAGCAACTCTTATTCGATTAAGTCATGTCTGTCCGTCTGTTGAAATCACGCTCCCTTTTGAACGACTCGTAAGAAAACAACAAAATTTTT
The DNA here is from genome assembly GCA_930367215.1 of Pollenia angustigena. NCBI lineage: Eukaryota > Metazoa > Arthropoda > Insecta > Diptera > Polleniidae > Pollenia > Pollenia angustigena. The sequence continues at coordinate 175,384,170 of OV884057.1, read as the reverse complement.
GTCAAATTGTTGCTAGTTCGTTCTCCTAAGCAGTTTGAGATTGAATAGAGTTATGAATCAAAATGTGGAACAACCACCTTAAAGATTTGAAAACCTTGTTACAAACCAAGCATAAATAGTGGTGGAATGCACATATTGATATGAAATTTCCATGAAAAACTTATTCTACATGACTGGAAATCATACCAAACATTTTGGAGAAGATCGGTGATTCATAATTAACCATGAGCCCCATAGAAAGCCCACCCTCGAAAAACAATTTAATATGCTTTAAATAGAAACGAATAATGCTATTGAAGCAGTTTTATATGACTAGAAATTCCATTGTCAAATTTCATGAAGATCGTTCCATAATTTACCACAGGCTCCATATAAACCATACTCTCGGAAAAACTTTAGGAAGCCTAAAACCGTAACAAACAATGCTATTGTAATAAATTTTGTTCTCTTACAGTTTTATAAGACTAAAAATTACCTTGTCAAATTTCGTGCAAGTCCCATATAACCCCATTCCGGAAATATTCTAAATGTTAGTAATATAGCACTCTAACTTGTTTTATGATAAATCCCACATACCTTTTTGAAGCCGCACTACGAGGTCTCAAAATGGGAATGCTCGTTATTTTAATAAGGATGTTAATGCTTTTATAAAATGTTTATAACCAGGGCCCGGACTTTAATGCAGTTAAAATCGCGTTTTATGCGCATAAAAATGCACAAAAATATGCGCTAAAAATTTTAAAAATATGCAGTTAAAATTATCTTAATTTTTTATTAGTGATAAAAAAAAACATAAAAATCACAAGAAAAACAAAAATAGCATAAAAAACGTTTAAATTCAGTCTCATAAACGTAAGGAAGGCACAATAACCACAAAAGTATAAGTTAAAATAAAGTAAAACACAAATTTTAATATAAAGAAACAGTAAGACAATCATGTGAATTAAGTCACTTGTAAAGGCCCAAATATAATATGCAAAAGCTGGCTTGAGCAAATCTGCGAATACATGTTAATCATAAGTGTCAAACACTATTGAACTTAAGAAACCTTTTTGTTAAATTTTTTGAAACTGCGAAACTGATCTCAATTACATACGAATCAAATGTTTATTGATTTTTTTTTTTAAATGCCTTTAGAGATATATTTGACCCTACAATTTTTCAAAATAAAAGCTTACTGCCTGATTTTCAAAACAAAATAAAACGGAAGTGATAGGTGCATGATTAAATGCAGATAGTTTCTCTGTGGTATAAACATTTTCACTACGCTGTTTTCGAAAACAATTTTAATTAAATATGCAAGCCGCTAAGGATTTAAAACAATAAAATTAAATCCTTAATTTTTGTGAAAACTTTATCAAGCTTGCTAAGTATATGTTAACTTAAGTATCTTATTTATGGCAATATCAATTAAATTTTATTCACAATTGTTGAATCCTTTTAACATATCTTTGAATTGGCAAAAGTTTTCAGCATAATTCATTTTTGCTTTCAACCACGTGCCCCATCTAGTTGTTATAGGCTGTAGAGGAAGACATTAATCCAGATAATTCTTTTTATATGCGGCAACACGCGAAGGTGCTTTACAAAATATTTTTCCCCATAGAAATCAATAAATAAATATTATCGAAGTTGTCTTTTATCTCTTCTGCGGAAGGGTGCAGAACAAGAAATATGCAATATAAGCAATATATGCATTTAAAGCAAAATATGCAAAAATATGCACTAAAAAAACGATGCCATTTTACTGCAAATTTCTTGATTTGCAAAGATATTTTGTATATGGTAATCTCCGACTGACAAAAACAAATATGCATTTGCATAAAAATCCGGGCCTTGTTTATAACATATAAACTGGGGTAAGTTCAAAAAAAGCTTCATAAAAGATTTTAGACTTTATTTGGATTTGACTTTGTAATAATTTCTGTAGAGGTAATTTTTCAGAAACTTTTAAGTTCAATAGATATAAGTTAATAACAAAAAACAGGGGGCTTACTCTGGCAGTCGTGGTCGAATACTTTTTCGATTCGAAAGCAATTTTATTTCTAATTCTTTCAGTCGATACTAAACGAATCGTATTTTTGTAGTGTTGTGAAACCCCAAACAAATGCTTTATAACACTCAGAAAATAATTTCGATTCGTTCAGTATTGACTGAATAAATAAGAAATAAAATTGCTTTCGAATCGACTGCCAGTATTAGATCTCTGAACTCGCAAATTGCTTTATTTTGATTTTCTTGCGAAAATAATAAAATTAAGCAATTTGTTTTTAATTTTGGTCTTTCCTTTTACCCACTTACAACTACAATTCGTGTCGGAAAAAACCAACCAATTAAAGGGGAATGTAAGACAGGACAAACTCACTGTTTATTCACGCAAAGAAAAAACATGGTTGTGGTAAACATATTTTAAGAGCAACATATTATGATAAGAATTATGATTGTAGTCACCATATTAAGATTATTATTGAATCATATTATGACTAAATATACGCGTAATATGTCATCATAATATTTTTCCCTTAATCATATTATTATTCTGTTAATCATACTAAGCTAAGAAGTAATCAAATTATTGTCATGTTAATCATAATAAGCTAAGAAATTAATCATATTATTGTCATGTTAATCATAATAAGCTAAGAAGCAATCATATTATCATCATGTTAATCATAATAAATTTAGAAGCAATCATATTATGATACAGCACCTTTCATAGCTGTCATAAAAATACAAAATAAAATTAAATATTTTTGGATCGATTTTTTATTTTGTGGCTTTTTACAATTTTTCTTAATGTTAATCAAATAGCGGAGTTCAATATAAGGCTTGCAAAAGAGCAAATGAAAAATCTGTGGTTTTCATGGGCAACCGCGTGTGTCCATTTTTTCGATGTTAAGATGTTGATGAAATATCGTAGCACTTTTATAAAATATAACGAAATCTCTGTGTGTTTTGTTGTTGGATTTTACAAAAAAACTATGATATTTTGCATTTGCACTATTACATCACTAATACTTGAATGAACTCCGCTAATATTTTAATTTTTAAATTTCTTTAAACTTATTTTTTTATGGAATTTTATCTTTTAATTGTTTAACCGCTCACAAATAAAAAAAACGACACAGCTGCTTCAAAATTATTTTACAAATGGCGCTAACATAATATGATAAGAGTAAAAATAGTTTGATTGCATCTTTAACATAATATGATAAATGTATAGAAAGTTATCATATTATGGCTATTAAATATCATGATATGGTTGTGAGAAATATAATATGTTTAGAAAGTTATCATAATTAAGTTGTTAGAAAAATAATTATTTTTCGGTCAACCATACTCAAATTCATAATTGCGATAAACATTGATATGTTTACAGTAACTATAATATTGTTGATATTAAATAAAAATAACAATTATTTGTTTCCGACAACAATATATTGTTACATTAAACATAGTGTTGTTGCCGTAACCATGCCCAACCATATTTTTTCTCTGCGTGTTGTTGGTGTTTTGTTCAAGCTTTGATATCGTGGCAAATAAGACTTAAGGGTTTGTAATTCTCATTCGCTTAACACTTTTCCGAAGTGTTTGAAAACAGATTCCCTGATGATCTGGCCTAAGCAACCAGCGTAATGCGCATTGCAACTAGCTTTTCACGAAACAATAAATTTCAGTGTATTTATCAATAAATATTGGGAATTAATTTTGTATATTTATTTATTTATTTTTATTAAGCACGACAATGCTACAAGACAAAGACTCTTTAACAGCATTGGGAAAATATTGTTAATAAATACATATGTACATTAGGCTATAACCTTTTCACATTTTTCGCGAATATCAAAAACGGCATAGTATACACGCTGAGAAAAAACATGTTTAAATATGGTCACCTTCAACAAAAGAATTTTTAAAGAAAATTTTAAGCATATTATGGTAAATATAACCATATTATTATCACCTACAACCATATTATGGTTGAATTAGTCCTCCATCAAGAAGCCATAACCATATTATGGTTGCCTCTAAACATGCTATGGTTAAAAATGACAATAATTTGTTTTAAAATTAACAATAGTGTTTTCCTCTTTTCTAAGAGCAACATGCTATGGTTGAAAACCAACCATGCTATTATTAGTGTTAAACATATTTTAGTTATTAATAACAATAACATGTTTGGAAGCAACCATAATATGGTTCTAGCATCTTGATGGAGGGCTAATTCAACCATAATATGGTTGTCGGTGACAATAATATTGTTAAATGAATTATATGTTTAAAATTTTCTTTAGAAATAGTTTTGTTGGAGGCGACCATATTTAAACATGTTTTTTCTCTGGGTGTAGTCGTGTAGAACAATAAAAGCTATTAATAAAAAATATAATAATTTTTTCGGATTGTTAAAAAAGTTCACACAGGGGTCGGGTTGAAGTTTGGAAACAACCATTTTTATTCCACGTAAATTTAAAAAAATATACCACTGATATTTGTATATATTCCTATACGTAACACTTAAATGCTATTTTGGAATTTAGCCACTGCTTTAGATTTAAAAATTTTCCTACGTTTTACAATTCATCGCGGTTCAAAATTTCTTGGAAAGTTTTAGAAATATGCTTCCCTGCGTGAGGTTTTTTTCGCAAAACGGCGGGAGACAGGTGTTTATATTAGTAAAACATCCTTGGCAACTCCGTGGTACTATGCCAAAAAATTTGGTTATAGCCCTCATGTACATATGTAGTTTCAATTAAGTAGTAAAATAATTATAGATAGTAAATTTACAATTAATGACAGAAATAACCAAGCAACAAATCAATTTTTAACAAAAAATAAATTTAAATTTGAGCAAGTTGTTACAGGCATATTTATCATTTGTTAAGTTAAATTTAAATGTTTGTTTTATCAATTTTTACACAGTATAGAAATACAAATTATATAAAAATAAAAATCAAAGAAAGTGTTAATTAAGTTCAATATTAAAATAAAATAAAATCATCTTTAAACTGCTTTGTATTGCTTGTTGCTTGAAAGTTATGAGGTAAATGGTTCCAAAGACTAATTGTGTGAATTAAAAAGTGTTTCTTAGAATGCTCATCTCTTTCCCTCTATTTGATCTGAAGAAATTGAATTTATGATACAAGTAATTAGGCTGTTTTGTGTATATAATCTTGTGTAGTTAAATCAACGAATGGCATTTTAACAGGTTATCACATGATATATTGTATATTATCTTTGAATAGCTTAAGATTCTAGAAAAAAGTTTCATTCCAAAAACATATCTGACAATATTGTTATCTGCTACATTTAGTTTTCTCTTACTTAACGAATCAAAGTTTGTGTAAAGTTCACAACCATAAATTATTGTTGGCAATAGGTAAGATTTTGCTAATAACATTCGAATTTTTAAGGGAGTATAATGCTGACTCATCCACAAGTTACGTAACATTGCAAATGTTCTACCACAGATTGCATTTATGTGGTCCAAACAATTTAGTTTTTTATTAAAGATTATTCCAAGGTTCTTAGCAGTTTCAACTTGTTCAATTGTTGTATTTTTAAGCCTTATTGGTGGTATTAAAGATGGAAACCGTTTTGTAATTGTTATTGTTATCGCATGAGACTTTCTGGCATTTAAACAAAGTCCATTTCTTGGCGCGCATTGATTAATCCTGTTCAGCTGATGTAAAGCTGAACATCGTCTGCATACATTTGGAATCCAGAATGTAGGAATTGGGAAGGCTAGTCACTTGAATACATGGCATATAGAAGAGGGACAAGTATGGAGCCCTGAGGTACACCTCTAGAAACTGCGCAATTATTCGATTTTTCAGAACCATGGCAAACTGACTGCGATCTATTACACAAATAAGACGACATTAGGTGTACTGCTGTTGATGAAAATCTAAACATTTGCTTAAGTTTAAGGCAAAGAATCGAATGTTCTACGGTGTCTAACGCCTTAGAATGGTCTAGTAACACTAAAAAAGAAATTTTGTTATCATCTATTTGGCATCTTAATTCGTCTGATACATCAACAAGCGCCGTAAGACAACTGTGTTTAGGTCTGAAGCCTGATTGTCGCTTAGTAAGTAATGAATTTCCATAAAGGTATTTACTCATTTGTGCATGAAGCAATCTCTCAAAGACCTTTGACAAAAAATGGTAAAATGGCAATTGGACGGTAGTCCTTATCTGATTTTGGTGTCGGTACAACCTTGGCATGTTTCCACACAGTCGGGTAACATGATGTCGTTAGTATTGTGTTAAAAAGGTAAGTGATATGTGGTAAGATATACGGCAGAATAAGTTTTAAGAATTTGGGTTGAATTTAATCATGTCCCACAGATTCCGATTTGGCATTCAAAAAAGGCTCCAGAACAACTCCCTGAGTAAAATGAATGAAAACAAGCACATCATAACTAATGAATAAAACGAAAATATTAGGTTTAAAGAGATCTCTTTTTTGGAAAAATAACAAGAAAGTTTAGCATTTCGCTATTTTTTATTGGAAGACAATCGGTTTTCAAATGTCATCCGTTATGCTCCTTTTATTCATATGTTAAATTTCATATTAATCCGTTGACACGCTTGGAAATGGCATAGTTTTTTCAAAAAAAAAATCCTAACCCAATGTGCATTGTAAAATAAACTAAAATGCTGCTGAGCCGTAGAACGGTTCTTAGAATTAAGTTCAATATTGTTTTCAAGGAAGTTGCAATTGAACTTAAAATTTATTTCATAGTCAAGGATTTATGTTAATTGAGTTTAGTCAAATGTCATTAACACTTCACGATACACTCAGCAAGCTGCACGTACTACACATTTCAAGAGAATAAAATACAGCGTGTTTCAAAGGTTTTTAAACTTTAAAGGAAGATATTTTCTTCCCATCGATTAGCATTAATAAATATATTTACATTTTTTAAACACAATTGAAGAAAACTTAAAAAAAAAAATATAACAAATTGGAATAAAATGTTTACTCTATAAGATTTAAGTAAGATGATGCTAAGCAATTTATTTTGTCTAAAATATACTTCAAAAAGTTCTTAAATGGTACGTCTGAATGTTTTACAGAACAAAAATTATAACAAAAATCTAAATAAAGCAACCAAACAGTCGAATAATCGAATCGTCTTTAACTATTTATGCACGACTGCATAAACATTTTTATGTTTGGAAGCTGAAATTACTATCAGGGGTGTGCTGGAAATCGCAAACGCAAAACGCAAGAATTTTAAAAGTCATTTTTTAGTAAGATTTCTGTAATAAAAGAATTTTATGACAAATATTATACAAACATTTTTCTATTAAACAGAATTTTATAACAAAAATTATAAAAATTTGATTAAAAGTGTATTATAAACAGGCTCCAATTTCTTGCGTTTTGCGTTTGCGATTTCCAGCACATCCCCCTATATGATAATACCCTAGCCCGCGTACACATGTATTCAATCTAATTGAAATAATTATTGGATTTGCATGTGGGAAACATTCAGGTAAAATATCTTCGCCCAGCATATCCCATGTAACCGTAACCATATCGCAATTGGGCATTTTTATGGTGGCCAGGCAAAATACTGGACCCATGTATGGAATTTACTTTTTCGACTTAGACATTTAACTCGATATAAAGTCTAACCGTTTAGGTGTAACATCAATGCAATTAAGGTGAAAAAATATATAAACTACAGCTACCTTCAGAAATCATTACTGTTGAATTTTTTACTGGATGATTGATCCAAAATTATTATATTTAATAGATAAGAAGTATGATTTTTATATGACCGTAAGTGATTCGTGATCGCATAAGCGATTGGCTCTTAAAGTACAAGCATTGCATCAATCTTCAAAATAATGCCACAGATCTACTTAAATCTTGCTTCATATTCCTAATAATATTGTTACCACAAAAAAAACTCAAGAAGATTTGGCAAAAAACCTTAAGAGGTTTATATTGCAGGTTGATTGGAATATCATTGTAAAATTTAAAAATAATGAAAAATCATTACCCTTTATGTGCTCGGTAGTCTACATTTGTAGCATTTTTGCAGAAACAGTTGAATAAAAAAAAACATTCCACAACAACAGGGTCCGAAATTTTCAGTAGCTTCCTAAAAATCAATTCTAAGTAGTTTTGTGTATTGACACGTTAAAAAATAATTTACAGCACCCCCAAGATCCTACATTTCAAAATGACCATCTCCTGGCCGGTAGGCTACAAACGTAGACACCCTATGAAATGAATGGAAATACAAATCGTTCTTTTAATAAGCCCGAATTTTTTTGAATGGGGCATGCGGAATATGTAATTTAGTTTTTTTTTTACTTTTGATTTCTTGTGCACATGTGTGTATGCATGGTTGTGCTTTAGGCTTGCCAGGCGGGCTTGATTTGGCTTGATTGTTAAGCTTTTTCAATGAGTGTCCAGAATCAAGAAAAATATCATTTGCCAGCTAAACCGGAATTTTAAAAATTGTTCCATTAAACTGTTAAGAAAATCAAGAACCAATAACAATTATTGATCTATTTGGATTTTTGGGCTGCAGTTATAATGTATTTTGTCGGAAAGAGCTGTGGGAATTTGTATCCCAAGAAATTTGAATTGTAAGAAGAACAATGTATAGCAGGACTCTATTTTGTTTTTCATTTAACCATAATCCATTCATTTAAAGCATTAATATTGTCTTTAGAAAGCAATTTTGGATTTACAGATATTATTCGAAGCATCGGATAATTAGTTATTTTTCTATAACTAGATCATTTATAGACCGTTTATTTTATGCAAAAGCTAAAAAAATTAAGTTCATAATGCATATCAAGACTTTTAAAAGTTATGTTTTAAGGGTAAAAATTAGTAGCACTCGTAATTTGTATCTCGTATCGGGTATCTTAGACATTTGTGGACCAAATTTCAATTGAAAGCTATTCCGGACTTAATAAATGCATATCTTCTTCAGAAAACGCATTTCAACGTTTACACAGACAGAAAAACCGACGGACGAATAGACGGGGATCGTTGAATCAACTCAGCATTTATTAGATCAATATTGTAAGAATTATAAACTTATATAAAAAACGAACTTACGTAGGTTTATCCACCTGTGTTGGAGGGTATAAATAATATAAACTTTTTTTGTCAATTTAACCGAAATATTAATTGTAAAGAAAAATCAACTTTTTCTTTTCAATGCCAAGCTTTTTGCCGATTTCGATCTGGCGAGCCTAGTGTGCTTGCATATTTGACCTTATTATATTTTACAAATATGCATTAAAGTATAACACTCTCCTATGTGGACATAGTTTTCCATACAAATACATATTTGCTACAAATGTAGCTTTTCGACCGCCAACGTAAGTTTACAATCCCGAGCACTTAAAGGTTAAGGATAGACAACTTAGCGGCTCGGCAGAATGTTTGACCAGTAAATTTTTAGATCTTGCAGCTATAATTCTTAGGTGGGGAGGATCTACGACGATAGTTTCGGCCGCGTTTGAAGGAACTCAAACACGGAGGTTGCTACCACAAAAGCTGTGAAACCAGTTGCAGTCGATGCCTGGAGTTCAGCAGACTTCAAAATTGACAGATCTCCTGAAATCGCGGCTGACCAGAGATCATATCTGCTACCATTGGGGCCTCAGTTTTAGACTGCACGTGGTCGTTGTGATTTAAACTGAAGATTGACGAAAGGAACTTCTTTAAAAGTCGGCTTTAAAAGCCGATTTTCCACATAAAGGGGAAGTTCATCTGCTAGAGGTTTTCCCAGGGTTCTGTGGATGTTTCAACACATGCTGTTTGCCTAAAAAAAGCGGCGGAGGTTAAAAGATCCAAGACAAGTGGTGATGTCTGAGGCTTGTTGACATAGACTCGTGACTTTAAAAAACGACGGCAATCTTGCCGGCCATATTAACTCACCAAAAACAAGAGACTAGGCGACTCGGAAATGCAGCCCTAATAAAATCGTAACAGTAATTCCGTGTTCTTGAGGACTATAACGCTTTATTTCTTATTGTCGTGTAATTTGTACCGGTTAGCTTTACAAATGTCCAAGCAGAACTGGCATTTACCGCCATTTGCAAAAATTATAGCAAATTCCGTTAGGGGATGACTTTTGCGCCACCTTGTAGCAAATGTTTTTTAAAAATTTTAAGTGTAGATTTATGTACGTTTGCAAAGGGATTATGGGTTATCCTTTAGGAGAAACATATTTTTATTTCAAATTACAGCAAAGTCGGTGCAATTACTTTTAAAAACGAACTCCTTCAAATGTCCGCTGTGGAAGTGCTGGCATGTATATAAAACACATTTCAAACTTATTTTATTTTTTATGAATACGGGTGTAAAAAATTAAATACATGTTAAGTCGACTTAGATTTTTTTTAATTGAGCTGCCGATATCACTTTAATACCATGTGAGATAAGGCCATGATGGCTTTATTGCTCAATCATTGAGAGGTAAGGTCATATTTAAAATATTGCGAAATGAGAGATAAAGCCATATTTTTCCAGAATATTGTTATGTATGGTGTAAACATTCTTTAGAAAATCCTTAGTTATCATTGAAAATCATTTTGTTTATTCTTGTGACGCACCCAGGAAAACTTAATTCAGCGAAGCCACCTGCCGCGTCCTACTGGAGGAGAAAATCCGTAAGCACGGCCGCAGGCCGCCACGCAGAAAAACTTTTGTATGCGTAGCCAGATTTCAATACTTAACTTTAGTGTCTCCGGAACTGAAATGAGAGATAAAGCCATTATCTAATATTGCTAATGTGTGCTAAGGCCATGATGGCTTTATCTTCCATTCAAAAGAAAACAAATAAAAAAGGCTGCATCTCCCTATTGAATGAGAGATAAAGCCATCATGGCCTTATCTCACGTGGTATTAAAGCACCCACCTCGTACGTATAAGACGGCCATTCGCTGCTGTGTGGGATAACTCGCTTGCCGCACTTGGTGTTTATTAATTTGAAACTTGAATCTCCAACTAGACGATCAACTTATTCACCAACCATGCAACCTTCAAAAACCTTCAAAAACAATATTAATGCCATCAACGAAGAGTGACAGAGTTCAAAGAAATCCAATATTTTTGGTTCCAATTAAAAGATATGATTAAAGAATATACAGCCATGTCACAGAGTACAATTCCGTTGGGAATGATTCCGTTCGGAATTGAAGAAAATATATTTGTTTATTGATAGAAAGTGTATTTTGATAGTTTTTTGGCCTTTCAGATACAGAAAACTCCCATTCCGTGCATGAAAACAGAAATGGTTTCATTCCGAATTTTTTTTTCGTCATTTTCTGAAGCACCAAAATACGGAATGAATACGGAATTGTACTCTGTGACATGGCTTATAATATGGATTTGAATATTTAAGAATTTCGGAAATTTCCGACGATTGTATTATTTTTTTTTTTTAGTTAAGACCTAGTTTTGTTTCAACGATCTTCTATGCATTAATTGCTAAAAACAAATAGAATTTTCCCTTTACAAACTCTACTATCACCTTTAAAAAAATGTGAGACAAATATCCGGAACAATTACAAACAACAGTTTTTATTACCGTTTTTTTTACATATGATGATGTTATATAGCTTTCTATTATTTTATTTAAACACAAAAACTCTATTGCAAAATTTACAAATAACAAAAGGCATGAAAAACAAATGTTGAAAATTTAACTGCATCTGGTGATACAACCAAGTGTACACATGCAAAACTTGAACAAAACAAAAAAAAAATATATTCTAAAAGTTAAGTAAAAGTGTTCTTCTTATAAAGTGAAAGTCAAAAATTCTAGTGGTTGAAACCGGCTTAGATTTTAGCTAATTGTAAACAAAATTTTCCAAACAGTATAAAGATAATTTTTGACAGAGTTTAAAAAAGCTGTAAAATTTGTATGTCTTTTGCTCATCAGAAGACGTAAATTGTATATAAAATATATTTTTTCCACACAATCATAAGTGAAGAGGGTACTATGCCGTGTTCAGATATGCACCTTAATTGAGTTTTACGCAATAAATGCCATTATTGAGCTCAATTATCCATACAAAATTGCAATTTAGTTATTGCTCAATTAATACGAAATTGTTATAAATATTGAGTAAAATTAAAATGCGACACTGTAACAAGTGTGTTTATTAAGCAAAACACCACTTACTAAACAGTGTTTTGACATTTGGCAATTGAAATTACAACAAAAAAAATGGCCACCCATTTGGTCTGCGCAAGAACCAGATGTTTATTCCTTAAAGATGTCTAAAGTTGTTTACATTTTCTTATACATGTACATTTTTGTTTACGTTAAATTTTGTATGTAGTAGTAATATAAATTGAGTTAGCTAAATTGTGTATATGTGAACAGAAAGATAATTATGTCAATTAACCGAATATTGACTCAATAAGTATATAAAACCAATCGCATGTCTGTGTATCCTTGTAAAAACTGTGATCAAAGTTAAGTAAAGTTAAGTAAAGTATTAATATTTAAACATTATTTCTGGACGCATTCTGGACGTCCAAATTTAAGTCACTTTTTTGAGCTTTGGTGGTCGTATTTCACCAATAACCCGATCAACGTTGGCGTCCAAGGCGTTAATTGTTGCTGGCTTATTAGCCTATTCTAGTGTCGTCACGTAGCCCCACACAGGGTTGTCAGATTTGTTTGAGCTGCATCGCCAAACCGGATGTCAGTAATAGCCAAACGTCAATTTTGTTCAGTTTTCGTAACATTTATTTATTTATTTTTTTTAAAGTAAATTTTGCATACAAAAATAGCTAGTATCATAACATTGTCAAAAGTCGCCAAAAACTAAGAAAAAAAAGTCGCCGAAACTAAATTTTCTTTACAAGGTTTCGTTTAAATATGCTAAATTCCCATTTCATACTATTGATAAACTGAAATTTATTGTTGATTTCTTTTTAGTTTCTTTTATTTTTTTTTTAATAACATACAATGGAGATCATATATTTAGTTAAAAAAAAAACTAAAATTAAGTACACAAGTCCATAAGATCGTACACTTCAGCCTGATCGATTTCATTACTGGAGTTCTAACCTGCATACATAATATAAGAATTAAATAGTGACTAACAGCAATGTCACAGAGTACAATTCCGTTCGGGTACGGAACTCATTCCGTATTTTGGTGCTTCAGAAAATGACGAAAAAATGTTTCGGAATGAAACCATTTTTGTTTTCATGAACGGTATGGGAGTTGTCTGTATCTGAAAGGCCATAAAACTATAAATATACAATTTCCATCAACAAACAAATATGTTTTCTTCAATTCCGAACGGAATCATTCCGAACGGAATTGTACTCTGTGACATGGCCCTAAATATAAAATTCACGTAAAATAAAAATCATGTAACAGAAGTTGCCAGATTTTAAATTATAAATGATAACAAAAAATTACAAACTGTTAAAAAATCGCTGAAATAGTATATATGTTAAAAATAGCCAAGTAAATCGGCAGTTATATCATAAATCGCCAAAAAAAAAAAGTCGGCAATCGCCAAATGCAAAATCCCACCGCCAAACACGTTTTAAAATCGCCACGTTTGGCGAGAAATTGCCACATCTGACAGCCCTGGCCCCACAGCAAATTAATTGAGAGGTGCTTAATCGTATGACCTTGGAAGCCAATTATTAGGTCCATTTCTCAAAATCAAGTGATAGCCAAATTATGGTTTCAATTAGTCTTTGGTAGTTATCGCCATATTGCACGTAGTTCCATCCTGTTTAATTGATCATAGTGCAGTAATGATCATGGTGCAGTAATGATCTACATTTTTGAAGAAAATAGGTCGCATGACATCAACGGCATGTGAACAGCACAAAAGGTTAATTTTGCTGGATAAAATGAAGCCTGTGGGTCTGTTTTCGATTTTTCTCACTTCATTTGTGGCAATTTTAGGTGGCATGTCATAATGTCCAGTGTCATAGTGTTCATGGACACTAAGGCATTATGACACTCTACAAAGTGTCATAAAGTCCACGGACGTTATGGCACTGCTCTGTTGGACATTATGCGACCTTTAAGAGTGCTATAAAGTCCATGGACACTGTGACACTTTTTGGAGTGTCCATGGACACTATGGCACTGGACGTTATAACATGCCACCAAATTCTATTTATGAACAAACCTTACGCTGGACACAATTTTGCGATAAAATATCGACGGCTGATTTTTAAAGTGAAACTAGGTAATTTGATTGCGTTGCTGGTTTAAGAGCTTAAAAAGAGTTTAAAAACCATGTCGTCAACAATAAGACTCACATTGTGCGAAAGCCAAAAATAGTTTAAAAATAAACAGAGTTCGGAAAAATGCATATATGATTTTAAATTTACATTTTCTTTTATTAAAAATAGAAAAAATAGGAAGAAAGCAATATACATTTTTACGAGAGTGAAAATGGCAACAACTGATTTAATCTGGAAATAAAAAATCGTTTTCATTTCTTCATATTTACGGTTTCATGAATTTCTTCACTTTTTTCACAGCGTAAAGTTACGAACGTGAGGAATTAAAAAAAAAATGCTCACTCATGTGGAATGAGCAAACAAAAAATTTGAGAAACGCTTCTCACTAGTATTATTGTTGTTGCTATGCAATTTGCTCGACCACAGCACGAATAGCCTGTGTGTGTATTAAATACATGTTTTACTTGTTTTTTCCTTTATTTATTTTATTTATGCATAAATCAAATTTTTTATTTCTGAAAAATTCACATATGAGTGAGGAAATTTAAAGCTTATTAATCCTCATCCTCATGAGGATGAATAACCAGCAACATTTTTAAACGTTCACGCACGCTTATGGCTGAATAATGAGTGAACATCTCGGTACTCTGAGCAAAACTGATAAGTTTATTAATAAGACTTGCTTGTCTGAACATAGACCAAGTCTTATCGAGCTTAAATTATCACCCTTTGTTGTTGCGTCAATAGTGAACAAGAGCTCCCACATAAAATTTACTATCAGGTATAAATTTTACTGCCATAAAACCGAATAAAATGTTCGTAGCAAGATACAATTTAGAACAGATTTTTTATGTGCAGCATCTTAAAGTTTTAAAACAATAGGCAACCAGCAGCCTGTGCCCTACAATTACTCCTACTGCCAAAAATTTTAAGAAAATTAAGAAAATTCGGCATTCAAAAATTTTAACATTTTATAATTGCCAGTAGCCCCCAGACAAACCTTATCCCCAAAAATTTTAGTGCCAAGATACAAATTAAAAAGTTGATATCGAAATAAAATTTGGACCGAACAAGTTCTATGCAAGAGAAAATCTTACCCAAAAATTTTTAAGTTGAAGTGTCCATAATTTAATTTTCTCCCAGCCAAAATATCCCGTTGTGTCCCCAAAACTTATAACTAAGCAAAACTTCGTCGGAATCGTTGGTTAAAATGGGCTACTCAACTTATATTGATAACAAAGCCCCAATCTAAAGATATGAAGAAAAAATTTTAGGAGGATGATTAGGATTTGGTACTTATTATTTTAATATAAGTCAAAATCTCCTAACAAAATTTGGAGCCTTATATCGGGTGATTTTTCAGCTATTATCTTTTTGGCAACACTGGTTTAAACAGCTGACGCACATCTTCAGTTTGGTCTATAATTTAACCATGAATCGTCTTACAAACGAATAAATTTCGCACCAAATTTACATTGTTGGACATTAAACCACCAACACGCTTACGTAGAGTGCGAAGTGAAGAAAATATCGCAGCTGTATCGGCCAGTGTTAATGATGACCATCAATTATCGATTCGTCGCCGTTCGCAGCAATTGGGCCTCTGTTACTCAACAACGTGGAAAATTTTGCGGAAGGATTTAGGTGTGAAGCCTTTCAAATTACAGCTGGTGCAAGAATTGAAGCCAAACGACCTTCCGCAACATAGAATTTTTGGTGAATGGGCTCTTGGAAAGTTGGCTCATTTTTGCTCAATGGGTACGTCAATAAGCAGAATTGCCGATTTTGGAGTGAAGTTCAACCAGAAGCATTGCAAGAGCTACCAATGCATCCAGAAAAGGTCACAGTTTGGTGCGGTTTATGGGCTGGTGGCATCATTGGACTGTACTTCTTCAAAGATGATGCGAATCGTAACGTGACTGTGAATGATGAGCGCTACCGTGAGATGATATCCAACTTTTTTTGCCCAAAATGCAAGAGCTTGACTTGCATGACATGTGGTTTCAACAAGACGGTGCCAGATGCCACACAGCACGCTTAACAATGGACTTATTGAGAGGCGAGTTCGGTGAACATTTTATTTCACGTTCGGGACCGGTCAATTGGCCGCCTAGATCGTGCGAATTAAAGCCTTTAGACTATTTTGTTGGGGCTATGTTAAAGCTCATGTCTATACACACATGCCCGCTTCAATTGACGCATTAGAAAGCAACATTCATGAGATACCAGCCGAAATGTTGGAAAGAGTACGCCAAAACTGGACTAAGCGGATGGACCATTTGAGGCGCAGTCACGGTCAACATTTGCATGAAATAATCTTCAAACATTAAATTATATGGACCGTACTATCGATTCAAATAAAGATTTCATGCATTTTTCTGAATTTTATGTGTTTTTTTAACTTTTCTATAGCTCTTACAAAATCAACCGATAGTTGTAACTGCTCCTAAAAGCATTTTCATCAACACATTAGATTTCTCTTCATGGCATAACTTTCAGGCTTACTTTCATGTAAATCGAATTATTACTTTTGGATTATTTAGTGCTTTGAACCAACAAGATGATAGTGTACGATTTTATTTTAATTTGAGTTCAATCCATAAACTTAAATCTCTGACTTTTTTTCAATGGTGTAAACCAAATTCTTGTTTTTGATGCAATTGAAAATTCTTTGAATTTCCTTATAACAAGATGCAAATGCTCTAACTTACAGAATATACCTTTTCTTGTACAAAAGTTTTTAGTTTATTCGAAAAATGTTTACTCCCTTTCTCTACTTTGCATTAGAATTAAGATTGAGATTAATGTATTCCATGAGGTATTTGAAAAATCCTAACAATTATTTAACATGTTTTGATTTCATCTTGCAGTTTAAAATTTCAAATTAGAAAAATGGTTCTTAGAGGTTATATAAGTATTTTGCATAAATGTGATTGATCTCACCTTTTGATATACAAAATAAACGAACACAGATTGAATTCTTAAATTTACACCATATGTACTTTAAAACCCGCTCCATCAGATACAATTAAGGCCTCTAATATTAACAGCCAGCCGGCTGTAACGAAAAATTCATTGAACTCTATTTGTTGTTGTAAGTGAAAAGAAATTTGCTATCTAAAAATAAAAAAAATTTTTTCTTTTAATTTACATTTTCTTTTATTAAAAATAGAAAAAATAGGAAGAAAGCAATATACATTTTTACGTATGAATAAAATATGCAACGAGAGTGAATATGGCAACAATTGATTTAATCTGGAAATAAAAAATCGTTTTCATTTCTTTTTGTTAAATCTTGGTTATTGGTCTTAAACAGCTCATTTTTAATACAAGAGGTACTAATAATATGCATAAACAATTCAATACAATTTTATTTAATTCCCACTTTTCAGTACGCCATACAGATGTGGTAGAAGTTGGAGACGATTGAGATTTTTTACGTTGCCTACTTTGACATGCAGAGTGACCATTTTTTAACGAAATGTTATTTTACAACCTTTTATTGCCTTTTGTTAAAAAAAAGAGACATTCATTAATTATACAAATATATACATATACAATAAGGTTGTGCCAGTGACCCCCTAGAATGAACAATAATGTTAATGAAGTTTCTAAAACAAGAAATAATTTTTTTTTTGCCATGCCCCCAAATTCAGCGCTTTTTTGTTTTTAATATATTTAAGATCCGATCTCATCGTCTCATATTCCACTTATTATGACTTGACCGTGGCTTAACAACGATATGGATAATTCCAAAGTGTTGAACGTGACAGTCGTAGGCATCAAAAATGCAATAACATTTTTAACAACAAATATTTTTACGTTCTCTTAACCCTTAAATTATAGCACTAAGAAAGCACTTTTATCTATGCTAAAGTTTATGGAGGGCGCGATTCTAGGTCAAAGATAATGGCAAAAGAAGTAGCGGTTCGAACGTCAAAAAAAAAAAAGAAGTAGTTTTTGTGGCCATGCATAAAAAGGCACAATTTTTCAAACTACTTTCAGAATTTTACGTAGCAATGTAAAAAATCGTCTGTATTTTCTTTTTTTTAAGCCAAAATCTGACTCGATTCGTGACATTTCGAACGTGAAATTTGTTCCGTAATAATTTAGCTGAATAATGATCAAAATAAAATAAAAATTTACCGTTAATCCGAATAACATATTTCTCTTTGAACTCTTCCTTAGATTACACTACGTGACAAAATTTCAACAAATTGGTGACCAAATGAATCTGACAGCTATTCATTATGTAAAATTTTCCGCTGAATCCGAATATGAAGTCAGAATTGTCAAAAGTAGAACAGTTTTTGAGATATTCCAAAATAACCGTTATTTGTGTTTAAAAAAAAGATGATGCGATGATGATGAGAAATTTTATGATTTTGTTCAATTTTGCTCTTTTCAAGTTATTTTTTTTAAACCAATGATTTAAAAATCCTAATTTTTTATTGTATACGACATTAGATTATTTGTATATGAACATTTTGCGCCCAACAAGACATAGATTGGTACAAAAATGACAAAGCTACAGCAGATTTAGTAAATTAACCCACATAGAAATTCAATACTTTAAAGCAATTTTTAATATTTATTTTTATTAAAAATTTAGCTTTTTATATTTATTTCTTGTGGGTTAATTTAATTATTCTTCTGTAACAATAATTAGCATTGTGGTTATTTTGTTGAACTATTTATGGTTTTTAATCCAAATTTTTAATATTTTTAATTAGGCTTAAGTTCATGAAATTTAATTTTTATTAAATTATTTTTATGAAGAAAGGAATTTTACAACATGAAAATTAATTGAAATTGTTATTGATAATCTTTCATTCTTGACGTGGCTCGGGCTCGAACCCTGGCCGGCAGGTTACCATGACATGTTTCGATCGCAACCACTCGATCTCCTCAGATGGATTTGCCGTCTTACACTCGCAGCCATCGATAAGGATTGATGTTTGACTAGTGACGTCAGCAGTCGTCGATGGCTGCGAGTGTAAGACGGCAAATCCATTCTTCTGTAACTTTATCATTTTAGCACCGATCAGGATCCTATTGGGCACAAAATGTTCGTATTGAAATGGGCTGAAATTTTATTTTTTTGATATTTGCATTTCAGTCACAGCATCTTTTTTAAAAACACAAATAACGGTTATTTTGAAATATCTCAAAATTTTACATAAAGATTAGGTGTGAAATTCATTTGGTCAAAAAATTGTCACGTAGTGTTACAGGTCATATAAGAAATTTTTTTTGGAATAATTTTTATCAAATATCACCTCTTTTAAGAAAGATAAATATTTTCACATATAAGAAATTACGTTTGCACAACTTTGCAGTCTGATTGTTCATCTAAGTGGACAAATTTATGGGTAAATTTATAAAATGAGTAAAATAAATATTTCTCTATAACAATATCGTAAAATAATCAGCTTTTAATAACTTTAAAATTTTTGCCGGAAATGCCCATATGCGATATGATGAAATCAGATTTTATATAAAAAACCAAATGTGCTGTATTTGGGGCGTGACAAAAAAAAAATGTTTTAGGTTCTAGAAATTTAACCCTATGGCGCGACTAGTGTAAATTTTTTTATTTCGTATTAAATTTTATTTCGTATTAGATTAAATGTAACATGCACGGGAAGAATTATTTACTTAATATGGCTTGAAGTGGTAATATATGTATGTATGCAGATGATGTTTGCTTATTTTACCCTTATAAGCATGCAACAGTTGTCAAAGCTTACATGGAACGTGATGCATCCTTAATATGTGAATTTGCTAGAATTAATAAACTTATCTTGAATGTTAATAAAACTCAGCCGATAAGATTTAAGCCAACTCCTATTAATATAAATATAATTGTTGATGAAAGAGAAAACATGGAAGTTAAGTCTGTTAAGTACTAAGGAATAAATATTCAAAACAATCTTGTTTGGGACAAACACACACAATCGCTTAGAATAAAAGCCGCGCAAGCCGTTGGCTTTTTATACAGATTTAGAAACAAACTTCATGAAAATTCGAAACTTATTATATATCGTCGCAGGAATTAAGGAACGCTGTAACTGACGAAACATAAAATATTCACCAGAGCCAAAAACCTGTATGAAAGAAAATAGAGAAAAAGTTCATATCACAAAAACTTTACAACTTAGGGTACGTTCCGACTGATGAAATATTTGATAGCAAACATCAAATATTTCACTAACGTAGTCTGAACACAAAATATGTTTGAGTGTCTAATAAAATAACAGCTGATTTTGAGCAAATAAAAGTATTTGCCGGCAAACAAATATTTGTCCAATGTGAACATAATGTGAACACAAAAAAAATCAAATATTTTAGTAGTTTTTGAGCAAACATTTATTTGATATTACAAAAAAATTGTAAGAGCAAACAACGACAAATAATTTTAGCCATGTTATCTAAAGAAGCAATTTTTCTTGTTAGTTTTCGGATTCTTTACAGTTTTAAAGATTTTTTATAATTATTAGACTTTGCTATCATGCCGCTATTGGCAAATTTTTGCGAATTTCCGCTAATTTACCAATTTTTATAGAATTTTTGCCATTCCTTATAGTTTAAGCCACTGTTAATTAATTTTATGGTTTTGTTTGAAATCTTAAAACTGTTCGCGAATTTTCGCTATTTTTGCAAATTTTTTTTTTGTTTTCCCCGACATTGTGTTTTTTTAACCGTTTAAGCGATTTCAAATAAATTTTAGGGTTTGTTTCGAAGTTTGCAATTTTTCGCTTATTTTAGCCATGTTCGTGATAGAAGCGATTTCTTTTTGTGATTATTTGCAGATTTAACGATCTTTAATAACTGTTAAGCTTTCCTATCATGCCGCTATTAGCAAATTTTGGCAAATTTCCGCTAATTTGGCCATTTGTACCGAATTTTTGCCATCCCTTATACTTTTAGGGACTTTTAATCAATTTTATGGCTTGTCTGAAATTTTTAAAAATTTTAGCGAATTTTCGTTTATTTTTCAAAAAACATTTTTTTGCTATTTTCCGACAATTTGTTTTTAAACGATTTCAAATAAATTTTAGGGTTTGTTTCCAAGTTTGCAGTTTTTCGCGAATGCTCGCCAGGGTTGTCAGATGTGGCGATTTCTCGCCAAACGTGGCGATTTTCAAACATGTTTGGCGACCTAATTTTTGATTTGGCGACATGGCGATTTTTTGGCGATTTATAAAATAGTTAAAATCGCCAACTGGCTATTTTTGATGACCTTTGAATTTGTTTTGAAATTCGTTAAATTTAATACTAAGAAATAATATTATTTTAATTCTCGTATTTTTATGAATGAAATTTCAGGCAATCCTATGTATGATAGGTATTTGAAGGTATGTTCAAATGGCTGATGAAGTTAATGAAAATCTTCTAGAAAAGTGTTTTTTATATATAAAATTGCTCTTGAAATAATCAATAAATTGAATTCCTTAAAACACTAATATGTGTTAAGTCTATAAAAATTTTCACATTATACTTATACGTATGTGGCAATTTATTATCACAGATAAAATATGTTGTTGTTAGTGATATTTTAAAGATTTTTATGAATCCTATCATACCTTTGGGCGAACTCCACTAAAACTCGCCTTCGAATTAGAATGCAATACGATCTTCTAGACGCGTTATTAGGAGTTATACAGGTATGTTCTGTAAATCACAAGATTTCAAATCACTTTTGATTTTGAAATCACAATTGTGATTAATGGTCGTTTAAAAACCACAAAAGTTTTAACTTAGCTAAAAATGGTGGAAACAAATAAGCAAGTAATTTTAAATCGGCGGACACTTAGCTGACTGGTTTAAGATCACAATTATGAAAAAAGCATTTTGTCCAGAACAACTTTTTTGTGATTTCAAATCACTTTGACAAAAAGTGATTTTCAGAACATGCCTGATAAGTTATATGAATGGAAATAGTACATGTTGCACTTCTTTTGTACTTTCGTTGAATAAATGTAATCCCCTCACAATGTATTCCAAATTAGAAGACAAATAGCGAGAATTGACGGTGAAGCATTTTAGATATATAATAAAACTGAAACTGTTGTATACATATAGTGAATTTCTAATATTTGTTTAGTACTAGTCGCAAAAAATCTTTTTTTGTTGCTTTAAGTAGACTACTATAAATTATTTTATAGTAAACATCGTACCTTTTTTGTGTTCACTTACTATTTTTATTTCGCTCTATATAAAAATTAAGCAAAATATATATTATAGCGACTTTTTTTGAGTTTTTGGCGTATTTTAGCGATACGGAACTAATTTAGTTTTTAGGATTTTTAAAAAATATTTTAAATAATAGTTCTATATGTAAAAAGAAAATACAATATAATAGTCTGGTAGTGTATAAAGTCATTTCTGAGAAATTAAAGGAATAGAACTATTACAAAAAAGCTTTATAAAATACATAACTGAAATTTAGCTCATAGAATAAATTCGAAAAATGAAAAATGTTGAATATTTTAAATAATTTAAAAAATATGTATTTTATTGTCAAAAACTTGTAAAGAAAGGCTTTGGCGATTTTGGCGATTTTTGATATTGAATTTGGCGAAAAAGGTCAAAATCAATCTGACAACCCTGATGCTCGCGAATAAGCGATTTTTCCCCGTGAATCTTTACAGCTTTAACGATTTTAAATAACTATTAGGCTTTGCTATCAAACTGCTATTAGCAAATTTTTGCAAATTTCCGCTTATTTGGCAATTTTTACTATTTGTGAAATTTATTTTAATTTTTGAACACTTTCATTAAATAATTATTTGATGCAAATAATTGTCTAAGTGTGAACGCATTGCAAACATGATTTCATTTTTATACCCACACCAAAATAGAGGAGAGGGTATTATGCATTTTTTCTGATGTGTGTAACGCCTTAAAATATTGGTCCTAGATTCACCTTAAAGTATACAGATCGACTCAGAATCACTTTCTGAGACGAACTAACGATGTCCGTCCGGCTGGCTGGCTGGCTGGATGTCCATGTAACATTGTGCGCAAAGTACAGGTCGCAATTTTGGAGATAATTTTATAAAATTTGGGACATAGGTTCTTATTGACACAAGGACCAAGCTTATTGAAAATGGGCCAAATCGTAGGACCACGAGGGAAGATAGGGGGAAATTTCTTCCTCTCAGAATCTATCAAACCGATTTTAATGAAATTTAAAACTTACATAGAACCATATCTTCATGGACACAAAAGGGATGTATTCTTTAAAAAAAATAGCACCACGAGGCGAGATAGGGCCAATTTCTGCCTCTCAAACCGATTTTAATGAAACTTAAAACATAGACAGATCCATATCTAAAGGGACACATAAGCTATAGTTTTTCAAAAATAGGACCACAAGGGGAGGTAGGGGGCAATTTCTGTCCCTCACAAACTTTTAAACCGATTTTAATGAGTTTTATAAACATAGATAAATCCATATTTATATGGACATATAAGCATGATGTGTTTTTAAATACTGTGTTGTACGGTATCATATGGTCGGGCTTGACCGACTGTACTTTCTTACTTGTTTTTATTTGACACTATTTTCCAACTGTTTTAACAAACAAAAATTGTCAAATGTTTGAGCTTAGCGTGAACAATAAACAAAATATTTTTTTGTTTCACACAGTTTGAAGCAAATATCAGAACAAATATTTTTGTCAAATATTTCATTAGTCTGAACGTACCTTTAGGAACATGATTTTAAAAGCGAATTTTTATTTTTTCTCGCTTTATATATTGGCTCTAAGCATTTCCTCTCAAGTCTTTTATTCCCGGTGATTCTGCTGCTTACAGCTTTTACTTTTTTTTTGCGTAAGCAATTTTTTTTCTGATAAAACTGATGCAAAAAACCGTATTTTCGATTTGTTGTCAGTTACAGCGTTCTTAGATTCCTGCGACGATATAATGCTTTAATCCACAGTCAATTTAATTATTTGCCCATTTTGTATGGATCAATTAAAATCGTTACAACGCATGCAGATTAGAGCTTTAAAGGTAGTCTATAATTTGCCAATGTTATATTCTACTTAATCACTGTTTACAGACATATGTCAAACTATATTGCCAATATATGGTATTTACAAAATGCAACTTTTGGTATATGTATTTAAATGCTTGAATAACATTGGACATCACACCATTAAATTTTTACCAAATCAAAATGTAATTAATACTAGAAATAATCAAAATTTAAGAATAGCCCGATTTAGATTGGAAACAACTAAGCAGCGTGTTGAGTTCATGGGTAGCCGTGAGTTTAATTACTTGCCACAAGAGTTAAAAAGCGCAAATAGAATTTAAATTTTTTAAAAATTACAGAAAAAACACATTTTGGAACATATAGATGAGCTTTTAACGCAAAATTTATTTATTTCTTATTAAATATATAACACTACTATATCTAAATTCGTTCTAATTTAGGTTTTTAATACCAGAAAATACTCTACAGAATTTTGTGAGGATTGGTGCATAATTTACCATGGATCCAATATAAATACCCCTCTCGAAAATAATTTTAATTCGGCTAAAACTCTTACGTATTATGACATTTTACTTCAATTTCTTTAAATTAAGTTTAATATGATATAATGAATATGATTGTCGGTCAATAATTTAACATATGTATGTAGGTTTGTTTTTATAAAGAATAATTAATAATTTATAGATCCCATCCCTGAAATATCCTAACTGTCGACGGAGTGTTAGCAACATGTTTAGAGGCAACCAAAATATGGTTGTGGCTTCTTGATGGACGACTAATTTAACAAGAGAATGGTTGTCGGTAACAATAATATGGTTGGATTAAATATAATATGTTTATAATTTTCTTTAAAAACCGTTTTGTTGGAGATGACATATTAGAACGTGTTTTTTCTCTGCGTGTAAAAACACTTACTTTTGTTAATTGTTGAAAATGTTAAGCTTGTTTTAATTAATGTTAGAAGCACAACTGAGACGAACGACGCACTGTGGCTGAAAATTGAATTTCATCGGCCAAAAGTCCAATTTTTTGTCATCGCCGATTTCAAAAATTTTAATGCCATTCGATAGCAAACATATTAGAACTAAGGTATCCAAAAAACTAGATTAAAATATTGATAATTGTGGCTGTGGCATGCTGCTGGAAACAAATATTTTATGTTGTTTTAGAAAAAAATTAATTTTTGTAAATTTGATCAGAACTATATTATGATTTCTCGCAAACCGTTATCAATAATGGACCGAAATTTTTTTTGTTATATTGTTGGGATAGTAGTCTTTAAAAAGTGGTTCATTACATCACTGTATCATTTATACCTGATGTGTTATTAAATGTTTCCCCAGGTTCTATATTTTAGTTAAATCTGAATTTTAGAGGAGTAGAACTTGTTAGGGTCAAAATAGGTTAAAGAGATTTTAGTACCATCAGAAAGCTGAAAGTGTCCTCTTTGACCCCATATATACTTGTTCAACTGTTTGGAACTGTCTGTTGAACACTTGTTTCATTTTAATGAAATTACTCGCAACATTTTTTTTGCTATTTTTATTTAAGCTGCTCATATGACTGAAATATAACACAATGGTTTACGAACGAGGAAAAATTATTTTGCTTCTTATGAACGGCTGAACATATTTGAATGAAATTTTAAGCTGTCATGGCCGGGTAGCTTTTGAGTTGAATTGAAAGAATGGAGGGTCGGGAGTGTGACTTGCGGACCTCTAAAATTGGTAACCTCGGAAATTCAAACTTTTAAAAAATTCACCAAAAATATTTTATGGATTTCAAAAAAAATTAAATTTAAGGTGTGCTACAAAAAATATGCTTAAATTTTTAGGTTATCTCCTTTGCCTTTGGAGATATTCGGATAAAACGGATTTTTTGGCTTGATTTTATAACGGTTTTTCTAGTTTTTTAATCGGATGAATTATGTTTTATGTCAAACTCTTATCAATAGTGGGTTCAACATTTTTTATATTGGTAGTAAAGCAGTCTTCAAACAATGTTATGTTGTATTACTGTACCGATTATACCTGCTGTGTTATTAAATATTTTTTCAGGTTCTATATTGTAGTCAAATTGAAATTCAGAAGTATAGAATTTATGAGGGCCAAAAGGGGTTAGAGAGATTTTACTAGCTGTAGGAAGGTGAAGGTATCTACTTTAAACCCAAATACACTTTTGTACCTGTTTGGACCAGCCTATAGAACACTTTTTTAGTTTGTGTAAAATTATTCGCAACATTTATTTTGCTCTTTTTATTTTACCTATTCATATGACTGGAATATAAATGTACCAAGCCAAGTTGTGCTAGGTATTTTATATTATATAATTACCAATACCTGTAGGATTTTAAGCGTATCCTACTTTAGCCCAATTTAGTTTTTTATTCTACCTTATTATGCTACCTAGGAACACAGTATAATGCAAGCTATGTATAAAAGCCAGTGGTATTCGAATAAAATCTCAGTTGTTAAAATATATCTAAGCAATAACAATCTATAGCTGAAGCTCACCAGCTTTAAAGAATTATCCGAAGAGTATTTTAAAAATAAAAAGGAGGAAGATGTTTTAAGTTACATTGAAGGAAAACTCAATTTATATTCCTGCAGCACTGAAATACGATCGAAACTGCAAAATAAAATAATCGATTTCGTCAAAAACTTAAAAAAGCGGTTCAAACAAGTTGGATGGAGTAAACCTAGATTTTACAACAGTTTTGCAAACTGGTTAGATGGCGAACTCAGTGTCCAGATATCTTCAGAAGGTACAAATGAAAATAACCTTGGGAGGCCAAAGAAATCACTTGAGAACTGTAGCGATAGATCTAAAAGGCGGAAGCTTAAGGATATGAACGAAGAAATCGGAGATACAAGTCTTCAAGAAGCTTTGCTATATCAACTGCGATCACAAAAAGAACTCACAAAAGTCGATATTATTGAAAAAGTTTTTATCGCTAGTCCCAAGAGAACAAAACGGATTCTTAAGAGTATTCCAACGCAAAGCGATGAAAAACAGTTTTCAAATGAAGAGGTATTAGCATTATTTTTAGATTTGACGTTAACAAAAGAGTAATATATTCAGCTCAGAGTGCGTGCAATTGAAAAAGGTTCAAATCTGTATCCTGCTTATCATCACATAACTGCTGCTAAGAAGGAATGTTTGCCACCAAGGGACACTATTAAAATGACATCAATTTCGGCAGAGGTAAAACTTCAAGGTCTACTTAATCATACAGCTCAGCGTTTACTACAATCACTTAAAGGAGATGATTTGAAAAAATATGGGAACTGCAAGTTAACTCTCTTTTGCAAATGGGGATGTGATGGTTCTTCTGGACAGAAACAATACAAGCAATCTATATGTGAAAATACTTCAGATACAGATATGTTCATGGTATCATTTGTTCCATTGCGATTGGTAAAGAATTTGGAACACTCGGAGCCTTCCACCAGTACGATGCAAACAAAGGATATTTGGAAAAATCTCACACCATCTTCTACAAAATACTGCAGACCAATTAAATTTGAATTTAAAACGGAAACTGCTGTTACCATTAAAAATGAAACCAGTTATATAAGAGCCCAAATTGCAACACTACGGCCATTAGAATTAGAAATATAATTGAAGTTAACTATCAATTAGTGCTAACGATGATAGACGGAAAAGTAGGCCAGGCTTTGACTGACACAAAGGCTTCATCCAGCTGCATTATATGCCAAACCACATCAAGCAAATTAAACCAAGTCCCGGAAAATCATTAGATAATACTAATGCATATGAATTTGGATTATCACCGCTACATACAAGAATACGAATTATGGAGCACATACTAAAAATCAGTTGTGATTTGGATTTTGGACCTACAGGATCAATAAGAAACAATGAAACCAACAAGGATTTAAGAAGTATAAAAAAGAAGCATGTTCAGGATGAATTTCGCAAATGTGGCTTGATTATAGACCAACCAAAACAAGGTTCAGGCAATACGAATGATGGGAATACAGCAAGAAGGTTCTTTTCTGATAACAAAAAAAGCATCTGAAATAACAGGTGTTGATATAAGTCTTATATCAAGATTTAAAACAATCATTGATGTACTTGCATGCAATGAACAAATTGATTATAGAAAATTTGGGGATTATGCCAAAGAAACAGCTCGAATATGTACTATCAAATATCCATGGAGAAATATGTCTGCAATGGTTCATAAAATCCTTTATCATGCAGAGGATGTCATTAGGCATCATTTAGTACCACTAAGAGATCTGTCAGAAGAAGCCCAGGAAAAAAGGAATAAAGATTACAGATTTTATAGGGAGCACAATACCAGAAAAATGTCACGAGATTTTACGAACGAAGATCTGTTTAATATATTGTTGGCAACGTCAGATCCGCTCACCTCTAGCATTCGAAGTCAATGGAAAGTAGAACATCGGGACTTAGATGAAGAAGCAAAAGGGCTGCTAAGATTAAAAAGTTCTTAAAATAGTGGGCTGAAAAAAAATCCCACTTTTTTAATAAAAAAATACCATAGTTCTCAATCTCAATCATTAGCATTTTCATACTAAATGCTAAAAAACATAACTTTGACCTTAAATTTCCCAACAACTACTGAACGGATTTTAACAAAATTAAAACTGTAAAAAAGTTCAAGAAGTCTTTTCTCCTGCAAATTATCTCTATCGGTTCAAAAGTTACAGACTTTTGGCCGATGAAAAACGACTTTCAGTCACTGTGCGACGAATTACTTGCAACCAAACTTGGAAGCCACATAAACTAAGGGATATGAAACACTGATTTTATATATGATTCGAAGAAACTAAGACAGCGCATTGAACTTATTTAAATTAAATGTGTCTGCCCATTTACGTTACATCAGTTTATCGGTACAGCTAATAAATGCAAACATAACTAAACAAACATGTGTATATATGTTAATATGACGTCACAAAAATGTATACAGAGATAACAGAAGTGCGCAATGCACTATCTTGTTTCCTTTGTATCGAGGACTTTACACAACACAAATCCTATTTCATTGCTTAAACAAATGGTTAAAAACTATTACCAGAATCAAAAGCGTAAAGCCCTGCAAGAAATTAATGAGCGAATAGTCACATTTTTCACATTGGTATTTAGAAAATGATAGAAAGAAATGACAGAAAACTTGATTTCGGTCATTTCTTTCTATCATTTTCTTAACACCAACGTGAAAAATGTGACTATTCGTTCATTCATTTCTTGTAGGGGTATTAAAAACTGGGCCAACGAAAAATTAACGCCGTAGACAATAAAGCGTATTTTGTATTATGATCTGCTTACACATGAAAATTACTACCAACAAAATATACGAAAGTATATAGGCATTTATTCTTAACCCTTGTGTTAATACCCAACTTTATCTACATTGTTTAGCACGCGGGGTACTCGGGTACCCAAATACTATAATGTATTAATAATCCATATTTTTATGAAATAAAATTAAATTTTTAAACTTTTTAAAAGCGTATTAAATTATATTTATGTTAAAATATGATTTTTTAACTTTGTATTGCATAACGGCTAATATTTAAAATTTTTTAAATTTTAAATTTCTGGTCATACATGATATGTAAGTGAGACTTCCCCGTATTTTAATTCTAACCCTTTGGAAACTAAACTGATGTAACTGTATGATACAGAATTCAGTTTATTGAATTTTTGGAGCAGTTCAAACGTGTTTTTGTTATCCCATGAAGTGTGTTGTATTGTATTGGGTACCGGGGTACCCGGGTGCGCAAAATGCGATGGTTAAAGTCTAAGAAAATTTCTTTGAGTATTAAAGGAGGAAAATAATAAATCTAGAATCTGAATTCGCTTTCTTTTAAGTTAAATAACGACGATCCAAATGCTTGTTTAAAAATTAAATTCTTAATACATTTTTTTCATAGCTGGGTACCATGGTACCCGGGTTTTAACAAAAGGGTTAAATATAAAATAATATTAAAAAAATTTGTTACAAGGTATATTTACACAAGGTACCTTCATTTGGGAGTGTAGACATGCTGCTCTAAAAAAGGAACCGAGTTGTCAAAATTGTCTTCATATAAAACAAAAACCATTTAACGCACACATGTACAAATTTTGGCTCATATACACAAAATTTTACGTTTGGGTTCCAACTAGAGGTAATCAGCTGACAAACATATGCGCCAACGAGTTTACGTTGTGTTCATATACCTTGATTTGTTAATAAGTACAAAATTTGTCATTTAATTTTTATACTTCAAACACGTCAAAATGACACAAAATATTTTTTCTCGTGTAGAAAATAAAATAAAATAAAATATAGAATTTTATTATTTTTATTAATCGCGGAAATATCTTAATTATTAATTATTAACTTATTAATTTCAAGAGTCAATTAAAACAATTTCAAATAAAAAAAAAAACACAAAAGAACAACCAACATTCAGATGAAGTTCAAAATAACATGCCAGACAATATTGAAATATTTTGCATATTTTGTTTGCCAAAAATCGAATTGAATACACCTGAACTGTACAATGAACTCTGTAAAACAAAATTAAAATATTATAATTCTCAGTTTAAGCAGACTTTGTAGCAGACAACAAATCATGAATAAGACAATCAACTTTAACAGTTTTAAGCAAAATAAAAAAAAAAAACTATATAAAATTCAAAAAGATCATCATAAGAATCTTTTAAAGAAACCAACCTGTCTTTAAAAGTGAATAAATGTAAAGAAAAAATGGAAATTAAATGTATTTAAAAGAACTAACTTAATTCCTGGAAAGCGTAATTCTTAAAAATCAAATTGAAAGTGAATTTGTTTCAAATTTTTTAAATGTTGCCAAAAAAAAAATTTTGTGATAGCCTGCCAAATGTTCAATTTTCTTTTTTTTATCCTCATTACCCCAAAACCTATATGTGTGTGCTAATAAATTCAGTTTTAAAAAAAGCGTTAGAAAAACTTATGCAATAATGTGTTACTGCATACTGTGACCACTATCATAAATAAACATTTTACCCATTTACCATTACTTTATATTTTCCTAGTGATTATACTGGTAACACTAAATAATGCTCAGCATTGTAACTTCACTGTAAGTTTAGAAATGACCACATGATTAGAAGATTTTTTTTCTCTATGTTCACACATGCTGCCTGAGCATTAGATACGAATATTTTAGTTTAATAAATAACCGAATAATTTAAAAAATTTCTTCAATATAATTTAACGTCTTATGGTGGTCCGGACAAAACGACGATACGTTTCGTGGGGTATGGACTGGGGGTATGGCTAGAAAAAGTGTCAAATATTTATACAAACAGGAAGCACTTTTAACCATATAAAAACACCTTCCTCTTTGGTTATTTTTCCAAAGCGGTACAAAATTCCATTTATTTTGCTGTTACATATAAGATATTAAAAACAATTAAACATACAGCCGTCCAATATGGCTTTCAAAACAACGATTCGATCGAAGTTACAACAATAAAAAATTAAATAAAATGTATATTTTTAATTACGCTTGAGTTCGTCAAGTTTAATTTTCATAAAATTATTTTTACTGAAGTAAGGAATTTTGACAACATGAAATTTTATTAAGATTTATTGATAATTTTCTTGGCTGAGCTGGGGCTCGAGCCTGGGTTGAATTTAAGAAAAAATTTTAAAAAATGAACAGTTCAACTAAAAATCACAATTGTTCTAAAAGAAAATTTTTAAATGATGATGATGATGACAGTGGCTCCTTACGATGTCAATTCGTCTTAGGGCATATCATCATTCAAAATAGAAACCAGGAATGGGAAATCCGTTCAAATCAAAATGCATTTCGTGCCCTTCGTAATTTTTTTTTTTTTTTTTTTTGATCGACCAAATGTATTCTCAATTTTAGTTTCAGGATATATGGAAAACACTCGAACCCTCTCTCCGACATACTCTTCAGCGTTTTTCTATTCTGAATCGTCCGGTATTCTACAAGTGTTGGGGGGGTCTAAAAAGATACTCCGCAAATTTAAAATAAGATTTTTATTGACAATCTTGTGATATGTCGAAAACAATTTTGCAGAGCATCAAATTGAAATTCTTCCGAAAATGAATTTTTCGATTAGTTATAACTTAAAAATTTTGTGCAACTTTATGAGTCGCCAGATTAAAAACAAAATTTATTTTGCAAAACTGCTTTCTAGACTGTACAACAAAACCGATTGGAATATCGAATATATTTTGCGTTGAATATAACACCACTATTTTCCAAAAATGCACACACTTTCATACGACTGCAAATACAACAATTGTCACATGAATGGAAATTAATTATCGCAAACAGTGTTGCCACCACATGCAATCGTTTAAACATGAATCATGGACGACTGCAAAAGATAGCAACCGAATAATCCAGGCACCAAACAAACCAGCCAACCAACCAGCCAACAAAACAACCAACAATCAGGCAAAAGTTTAGCACAAGCTCGTGGTCTACACTTTAAGCTGTTGCCGCCGCAGCAAAGCGCAGCAAGTTAAACATGCGTGTTAATTGAAATCAGAGCAGCTAACACTGCAACTGACTGCGTGGCCAGTGAATAGTGGCAACTACTTGTGGTGGGATTTTAATCACCCAAAGAAGAATGCAAATGTAATAAAGTAGTAGCTGCAAAATTATCATGAAACAAAGGTGATAACGAGTTAACAAACATACATAATACTTTATTTTTACTAAAGCTGTGATTTCGCCTTTTCTTTTCAAATGTTTGTAAGTATGTACGCTTGTATAATTTTGTCTCCTGACACAAAACTAACATAATTTAAAACTTAGTTTTCCTGGTTTTTTTTTTTTTTTTTGTATATATAAAATTCGAAGAAATACGACATTAGCCCAAAAAGAAAAGATAATTGAAATTAAAAGTGAAATCTCAAATTGTTAAGATTTCAATTTAAGTTTGAAGACTAAAAATAAAAATTAAAATTATGGCTTTAAATGCGAAAAGAAAACGTAAGCACTCAGATTATTGTTTAGTTGAAATCATAAAATTAATAAATTTATTGTTTATTGAATGTTGACATAACGTTGTATATTATACAAACTCGGCTGGTTACACATTCTGGCTGGCAACAACCTTGTATAACAAATTTTCGTTTCATATTGCTGTTGTGTTGTTTTCATTTTTCATCGACAAGTTCTGTTGTGGCAAAAATTCGGAAGTATGTTATGGGCGTTACAGGTATAACTCCCTCCAGATATAAACGATAACAACAAGCGCTCATTTCATTTCATTTATTTCATTTTTTTGTGGCTTCTACAAAATTAAAACTTAAGCGTGGAAAGAAAAATTGTTTTTCTTAAATAAAATGACCAAAGGACCATGACCAGTATTAATAAAAATCCCATAATACAAATCATTTATTGTAAAAGAAGAAGAATTGTATAAATACATGTGTATTTACAATTGAATGATATTATACACTCAACAAATTGTGTTAATAAGGAAATGAAAAAATTTTCTTTGTGAAACATGAAGACATTTTTACCATGTCATGTGATAGTAAACCAATATATTTTCTAAATAGAATTCGGCAACAACACACAGAAAGAAAAACACTCGGGATAAACTAAACTTTTTATACCCACACCACAATAGTGGAGAGGGTCCCAGCGGGAAAAAGAAGGAGTACGGAGGCCTTCCAGAAGGCCTCTGTACCCCTTCTTTTGGATAAACAAGGCCTTCTCGCTCCATTCCATACTCATATCTTTTTTACACGCGTTGTCATTGCGGAGAAGGCCTTCCGCTTTCCTTTCTTCCCCAGAGCTTCTTAAAGGCCTTCAAATAAATGGCTCTTAGAAGGCTTTCCAGAGAATGACTTTCAAAAGGCCTTAGCAAAAAGGTTATCTTGAAGGGTTTTTAAGAAAGATATGTTAAAAGGCCTTTCAATTAATGGCTCTTAAAAGGCCTTTCAGGCCATTCACTACAAATGCATTAAAGGTCATATTGAAGGGCTATCAGTCTAAAATATTAAGGAATATTTCCTTGCAAATGAAATTAGAAACGTATGTTAATATATTTTATACCTATTTTTTTTTATTGAAATAATAAAATTTGCTAAATAATTTTACAATATTGTAAATAAAAGTATACCTATAACAAAAAAAAAAAAACTTTTAAGCACAAGTAGGTATCTATCTTCGTTAATGGACAAAACTCAACTAAAATGATTTATATTATTGTTTTTATTTTGTATTTTAATATGCACCTACTTTGTTAATTTGTTTTTATAACGGGATCTGAATTCTTTCGCTTTGGCGAAAAAAAAAACAAAACACAAAATTTTACTCTTTCTCTTTTCCACTTCAACTAAAATGATTTACAACATATGTAACTTTGTTTTTGTAAAGGGATCTGAATTCTTTTGCTTTTGCTTGTGCAAAAAAAAACAAAACAAAAAATGTTACTCCTTCTTTTCTCGCTTCTCATACCAAAGAGCCGAGGCCTTCTATGAGGCATTCTTTAGCAGTTACGTTAGAATAGTAATTAAATCAGTGTTCGAAAATAAACCGTACATTATTTAGCGTTCGGCTCACACACCGAAGAACGATATCTATTTTTTTAGTGTTTGTGTAAACATACACAACCCTTAATACCGTTCGTAACTATTTTCAAGAAAGAACCGAACATTATATAATGTTCGGTTCTTCGTTAAAAAACAGAACAATTGTAGTGATACTGTAGAAAAACATTATATTTTAATGTTCTATAATGTTTTTTTCGTGTGTGTATTTTGTTTTTGTAAAAAATGTTTGGTTCGTTTTTTACTAGCGAAAAGGGACGAACATTAACGAGCCGAACCGAACACATTGAAGTTTGTGGATTTTCAAAAAAAACCGAACGGAATTGAATGTTCTCATCTTTTGTTGAGTATGATGAAAACAGTATTATTTTTGTGTTCGAAAGATGACAAACAGGGAAACGTTATTTTTTTTAATGAATTTCTACACAAACACTATTAGCGTTTGTGTTTTCCAAAAATCTACCGAACCGAACATTAAAGAACGATATTTAGTGTTTATTTTCGAACACTGAATTAAATCAAAAAATTTTTTAAGGAGGCCTTTAAAAAGGCCTGAAGTAAGAAGGTCTTCTGAGTTTTCCCGCTGGGGTATTATGCATTTGTGCTGATGTGTGTAACGCCTTTAAATATTGGTCCTAGACCCACCTTAAGTATACCGATCGTCTTAGTATCACTTTCTGAGTCGAACTAACGATGTCCGTCCGGCTGGCAGGCTGGCTGGCTGGCTGGCTGGCTGGCTGGCTGGTCTGGCTGGCTGTCCATGTAACTTTGTGCGCAAAGATAATTTGGAGATAATTTGATGAAATTTGGATCATAGGTTCTTATTGGTACAAGGACCAAGTCTATTGAAAATGGGCTGAATCGTAGGACCACGGGGAAAGATAGGGGGAAATGTCTTCCTCTCAGAAACTATCAAACCGATTTCAATGAAATTTAAAACATAGATATTTCCATATCTATATGGACACAAAATGTATAAATTTTTAAAAAAATCGGACCGCGAGGGGAGATAGGGACAATTTCTGCCTCTCAAACCGATTTTAATGAAATGTAAGACATAGATAAATCCATATCTATATGGACACAATAGCTATACAGTTTTTCAAAAATAGGACCACAAGGGGAGGTAGGGGGCAATTTCTGCCTCTCACAAACTTTCAAACCGATTTTCATGAAGTTTATAAACATAGATAAATCCATATTTACATGGACACAAAAAACATGATGTGTTTTTAAATACTGTGGTGTAGGGTATCATATGGTCGGTCTTGACCGACTATACTTTCTTACTTGTTTTTACTTACTTTGAGAACGATTCGTACTCAAAAATTCAAGTACGAATAACACTTAAACGTACTCAAAACAATCCTAAATGGGATAACTTTATAAAATCTATTCTGGAATTTTTTAAAATAAGTACAAAATTCTGAAATCAATTTTTTATTTAATTTTATTTATTTAATAGGTCTATGGATAAATTCTTAGAGCCTAATACAAATGAGTATTTAACTTAAGTATAATATTACGTTTAACTATATTTAAATCTAGAGCAAAATCAATAAATTCAAACAGTATATTAAAGCAACAACACAGTTTTCTAAATGGGTCTGCCATAGCATAGTTAGTTCGGAAAGTTTTTATAAATAAGGGATTATAGTACCGCACCGTACGTCGTGGAATGTTAAATGATAAACTACTTAATAAAAAATTCGAGCATACTTTTCCATTTATTAAGTTAATTACAAATGAGACATTTAGCATAACTCTGCGACTATTCAGTGTTGGCCAACGTATTAAAGATAATCTTGTAGAATATGAGGGGAGATTATCATATCCTCGATATGTATCTCTCAGGCAAAAAAGCAAGAATTGTTTTTGAATGGATTCAATATGGTCACTATGAACCATATAATGTGGATCCCATACAATACAATATTCCAAGATTGGTCTAACGAGAGATGTGTAAAGTTGTTTAGTGACGAAAGGATCATTGAATTCTTTCGCCCAACGTTTAATAAAAGCCGGAGTACAACGAGCCCTGTTCACAGTCATTGTTATGTGTTGAATAAAATCCAATTTTACATCCAGTAAGATGCCAAGGTCCATAATTGTGTCAACTATCTCGATTTTATAGTCACCGAGTTTATAGTTATTTAAAATACTACGTTTTCTTGAAAAGCGCATATGTTTACATTTCATTAGGTTTAATTCCATTAGGTTATGTTTACACCAATTATAAAAGGTATCCAAATCTTCTTGAAGATAAATATGGTCTAAAGAGTTTGTGAAGTTTAAAAAAATTTTTACATCGTCTGCGAACATTAGTATATGGGAATGTTTAATAATATCAGGCATGTCGTTGTCAAGTAAAAAAAAAATTGAACTTTTCGTTGGTAGTGTACTCTGAGAGTAAATTTACAAAGTAAGCGCTTAAATCTCACATAACTTATTAGTCTTATCTCTCAGCATTGCATTCTTTTATTTGTGCAAACGCGTGTGTTTATCAACATTTGTTGTCGAAATTAAAACAACACCACACAAGTTGTAAAAAATCGATGTGCTTGTCATTTAGTTTATATTTTTAGTTAGTTATTTTAGTTTTAAAGTAAGACCCATAACGGGCATGATGCTGGTGTTATATCCTTCTGTAAAGTGTAAAACGAGTGACTAAATCAATCATAACAATTACATCTTTCTAATTTCTTTTTTTTGTTTTTTTTAAGCATGAATTCGGGATATAATCAACTTTATAATACTTGAATCAAGCGCATTTTGTGATTGATTCAATCTTAGTTTTACTTTAATCAATCACATTTTCCGTTTATTTCAAGTACGAATTCGGGATTGAATATGGATAAGTTAAATATTTCTCAATTGAAAATCCGTTCTTTAATCAATTATTCTGTACTTGATTCAAGGAAATCTGTACTCACCGTACTATTTATAACGCATCGGATTGATTTGAGTGCGGATGGATTGCTTTTTCTTTTGAGTGCATATCATTCTGGTTCATATCCTCAATTTCTGTCCACAAGAAGTCCGTTATCATCTCGCGACTGTTGGGCACGAAGACGAGTCGAGGTTGACGGCTCGTCTGCCAGACTATCACGAACAACCGCAATGCAAACAACAGGTGTTTTCACATTTCAGACCAGGTGCTGAAATTTATACATAATTCTCCCGATTGTGAACACATTAAGTCGATTATGCTGACCAAAAAAGTCACAAAGTGCATGAAATGCATTTTGAACGCCCTTCAACAATCTAACCGCGCTGCTCAATTGTCTAACTCGCCAAGGTTAAATTTGTTAAACACTGAAACAAAGAAACGTCAAATGTAGTCGGGCGAAAAACTTGACGTAAAGGCGTGCATTATGGATGGACCACCCTTTTTTTGTGAAAAATTTAAAATTTTCAAATACCTAGAACAAATATTGTATATCCTATGATTTTTGAAGAAAAAGCGGTCAAATTTCCCGCTAATCGTCAAATCGATAATTTTACCGCGATGGGCACATGAAAATCACTAGAATCGCGAGAAAACTAGCAACAGTGTCTGAGACTATAACTTTAATTAGCAACAGACAAATGATTCGTTAAAGCTAAGCCTCTATGTGAGAGATAAGTTGCTCGAAAGCTAGATGAACCTATAAACCAATTTTCTCTAATTTTACACCCACTTCAATTCTTCTAAGGCAAACCAACAACGAAATTTTCGAGTGTATTTTTTTTTTTTAATACCACAAAAAAAAATATATTTTAATTTTTTAGTGATTGGCTTAAACATATTTTATGGCTTATAACTGCAAAATGACATTAAATACTTTTTAACTATATACATACATATCTGTACAAGTACAATTTAGGTTGGTACCTAAAGTTATACAAAGCGAAAAATAAAAATTCTTTAAGCTGTTCCTTTTTTTTTTTTTTTTTTTTGTTTCATTGCCTGAATATTGTCTTCATTTTGTAATTTAATAATATTTTATGGCAGCGAAACGACGACTTCCCTGGCGATAAACCAATGAGTGAGTATTCTTCTTTTTTTGAACAATTTTTTATTTCGTTGATTTCATAATATATGGCAGTATGTCAGTGTGGCCGCCCTACACCCATTACTTACAATGACCGATATTTTTGTTCGTTGTTGGTTGGTTGCTAAATAAAATGGATTAATTTTGTTTTAAGTTTTATATACGCAAAACAAATTGTATTTTATTCAATGTTTAACATAAAAGATTGTGATTGTTTTTAAATTGGTAGGGTTCGTTCGTTCGTTCGGTATTGAATTCTTTTAGGAAAAAAATAAAAAAAAAAATTAAGCTTTCACTTGACCCCAACGTATCAATATAATAAATATTATTTGTTTTGACGCGTGCTTAGTGAAGGTAGATTTTTTTGTAGTTTAAAATTTATAAATTTAAAAACTTCAGTTGTAGTAGAAGGTACCCAGTGAAGTAATTAAACCAATTTTCCTTAACCATAAAGAATTGGGAAATCTGGCTGTTTGGATGATAAGTTGACTTTTAGTGCAATTTGGGAAAACAGTATTATTTGATATGCAGTCAGACAGCTATTTCAATAAGATTGCGGAATATATAAAAATTGTATGACTATCTTAATCATACTTATTGCTACCACCTCTATATTGTGAATAATTAATTCTTTTTATGCCTACTAAAACCATGTTATGGTTTACCAAAGCCATGTGCATTTTTTTCGAAAACATATATATGTTTAAAATTTAATAATAAAATGTTGCTCTTTTTGTCATGTCTTTAATTCAACAATAGTTTGATTGCACAAGCAACCCATTACAGCATAACTTCCGATTAATCGGACGGCAGTAAATTGCGTATTTTCAATAAAAAACATAAAATTTTTCTTGCGAATTTGATGGTAGCAGATAGTTCGGAGTAAGTTAAAATTTGACAACATTGCTTGTAAAGAATTAAACAAATTTAACGTTATGCATTACAAACTTCTGAGTGTGATTTTTTTTTAGCTTGAAAGTACATGAAATATTAGCTATTTTAGAATGTAAAGATGAAACAGACTCTACAGAACGTTTAATTTATGTTGAACTACCTTTTGAGCAGAGCGGGCAGGCAACAGATGAAGACAGTCTGACGATGAACACGTGGGGAACCTTAGCTGCTTGGGGCGCACATTGCTTCACACCAACTTCAAAGTACAACGTTTAGCTCGGAAGGGAGACGATACCAATGAAACCACATCTTAAAATGAAAAGACATTGAATGATGAAACCGATAGTGACGATAATGTACCGCTATCTTCCTTACGGGATTCCTACAAAAAAGAAATACAAAAGTCTCAATCCAAAAAGGGGAACATAGCGCATTGGGAAAAAGAACTACCAAGCTTCACAAATCCAGAATTTTTCGAAAAATTAACTTCACAGGAAAGTATAAATTGTCAAGATCCATTGGAGTACTTCCAACTTTTTTCACACGGATCTAATAAAAAATATGGTTGATCAAACCAATCTTTACGCTGGCCAAAAAAATAAACCTTTGATGGTAACTGAAAATGAAATATACGTAGTTTTAGCATATACATGGTTTGAAAGAACCATTAAAAATATGTTTCTTTATGGTAAAAAATAAATAAACCATGTTAAAAATAAATGCTTCTACATATTATTGCAACAATATTGTTGTTACTTCAATCATAATAAAATAAATTATTATGGTCAACCATGTGCAGTGATAGTCAGTTTAAGTGTCGATTTCCTTCGCAGACCGAGCATCACATACGATTTTGTGTGCATTAAATAGCACTGTGAGCACCTTATTCCAGGACGCTGAATCCAGTGGTGCTAACCGTTCTTTAAGGTAAGCTCTTGCTTTAAAAATAGTTTAGATTGAAAATTATTGTTATCGATATAATAACACAGGTAGACATTTAAAAACTCGCTAAAAGCGTGTTTATTTATTGCATCTGATTCTGGAGTTTTTGGCATGCTTAAGCCGAATACACGTAGAGAAAAACATGTTAAATATAGTCACCTCCAACAAAACTATTTTTAGAGAACAC
This sequence comes from Pollenia angustigena, assembly GCA_930367215.1. Classification (NCBI taxonomy): domain Eukaryota; kingdom Metazoa; phylum Arthropoda; class Insecta; order Diptera; family Polleniidae; genus Pollenia; species Pollenia angustigena. The sequence continues at coordinate 175,343,316 of OV884057.1, read as the reverse complement.
TTTAAACATATTACGTTTAATTTAACCATATTATTGCTACCGACAACCATATTATGGTTAAGTAAGTCATCCATCAAGATGCCTCAACCATATTATGGTTGTCTCTAAACATGTTATGGTTAAATATGACAATTTGTTTTTAAATTAACAATAGTATTTTCCTCTTTCCAAGAGCATCATGCTATGGTTGAAAACCAACCATGCTATTATAACTGTTAAACATATTTAAGTTATAATTAACAATAAAATGCTCTGAGGCAACCATAATACGGTTATAACTTCTTGATGGAGGATTTATTAAACTATAATACTGTTGTCGGTAACAACGATATGGTTAAATTTATATTTTTATATTTTCTTAAACATGTGTTTTCTCTGGGTGTACGAGCTCAGTTTTCACTATCCAGTCACATTTATCAGATAACGTTACACTTGTGTTTTTAGCTGTGTACTTCTCTTCCAACCACTTTCCAGAGTCAAAGCCTGGCTTAATTAAAATTAATTATTTCTGGTTTAAAATGCCACTAAATTACGCTTGAAATTGTTGCTAATTTTTAATCTTAATTATTTTTAAAACAAGATCTAACCCTTCGGCCTAATGTTATGCTGGTCTAACCACCATGACATGAATGCCTCATGCAAGCGCGGCTCTACGCCCAAACAAGCAGTATGGAATTTGGCAGAACCCAGTACTCTTACCCCTAACTTGAAAGCTGGAGCTATCTAAATTCCGCTGCTAAAATCACCATGTGTTGAATATCGACAGCACATTGGGAGATCCGTCTCCAAGCCGAACTTCCCCTGTAGCGTTTAGACCACAGCCACCAAAAATATAGGTTATCTGCTCAGTCGCGGTAAGCCTCTGAGACAAAAAGGTTACAGTCATGTCGATATCATCCTGACAGGTGTTGGCTGCACCAATTTTCCCTTAGCGGATTTTTCACCAAAAGAAGACAAGTCCTTAGCTCTGGACGGTTACTCTTCGTTTAAGAACAATAGAGAAAAGCTTCGTCAAATCGACGATTTTTAAAGTAAAAAAATCAACAACAATTTTTTTGCAAAACATTATATTAAAAATTAAAAATAAAATAAATCATTATCAAAGTACTTTTTGGAAACACAAAATTTTTTTTTAATAAGTTTTTGTTTGTCGTGCTTAATTCCCAAATTGTATTCTTTATAAATACACTGAAATTTACTGTTGGAAGATAAGCTAGTTTTTGTGTGCATTTCACTGGTTGCTAAGGCCAAATCATCTGGAAACGTTCTCCCCAGAAATTTTAGAAAAGGCAAAACCATTAGCAAATAGAACAGAGTGAATGAGAATTGCAAACACTCAACAAGTCCTGTTTTCAACGATATCAAAGCTTAAGAGAAATACCAACAATAAACAGTAAGTTTATCTTTTCCTACTTAAAAAAAAATTGGAAACTAAGCAAATAAATTTAAATAAATATTTAAGAAAAAAATTACTTTTTCTCTCTGAAACTTCGACACGAATTTGAACTCTTTTTTGTGTTTTCAAATTAATTAACTATTTAAAGCTTTCGTCAACATTATAACGTTGTTAGAAGAACATTATCGGAGTACGCATAAAACAGTTATATGATAAAGAGTAAATAAGCTTCATCGATTCGACGAACAGTTACTATCCAGGGTTAATATGCACCCTATTAACCCCAGCATACAGAAAGGTAAACAGGGAAGGTATTTCAAGACATTTGCGTTCAACGCATTATTTCAATATGCAGCGATATTAATTGGCCGCCACGTTTTTTGGATTAAGTCGCTCTTGATTTTTTTTGTGTTTTTTTTTTTGCAAACATCTTATGCTGGGTACACACTATGCAACACATTTACACAATCTAGTGAATTAAATTCATTTTCATTCATTCCAGGTTGCATCAACATCAAAACGCTTTGATATTTTGAGGTTGCATTGAAACAGATTGCATGTAGGTTGCACTGTGTGTACCCAGCATTAGAAAGAGCGCGACTATGCGTTGCTAAGAATGAGCGGTACTTTTACAACGTTATTTTTCACGTCTTAATAAAGTAAATTCTACGACAGTAAAATGTTTGGCCTTTTTCGGACTATAGTTTCTCAACTCTTTGTTTTATTAATGATTATTTTTATTAAAATTAATATGTTTTTTTGGTAAAACAAATTCTTATATTCAATTTAACGATAAAATGTTATCAGTTGCATGAACTTTAATTATTAAGTTACATTGTATTTACAACCAACTTTACTTAAATAGTTTAACATTAACTTTCCCTCTTTTTCTTAACACAACAGAGAAAATAGAGCCAAGATATAAAAATCCTTTTAGTCCGTTGCTTTAAATTATAACATTTGATTTAATGTGAACTTTTGAAAATTTATAATGTTTAACGAAATTTGGCTGCCAGTTGTCAAAATAACTTGGACTATGATTGTTTCTTTCCAGCACGAAAATGGAATGTGAATGTGTTTTATGAAGATCATAAATTTTTATTACTGTTTCACTGAGATATCAATTTCATTATTGTTCTCTGGTCAAAACAAAAAAAAATGGTACCTCCCAACAAATGTTAAGCCATTATTGTTTAAAAAATCGAAGTAGGAGCAAAAAGAAATACTAAAATGTCTATCATATTAACATATTAAATTGAGAAAACAATGTTTGAGGACAAGAAAGCAACCTACTAGTTGCAAGTTGCAACAGTAAAGGAAAATCTCTACTATTTAAATTCAAAAAATTATCTTAATGTGATGTGTATGGTGGACCTACATTAGCAAATGTGACCAAAAATTTTAAAAATTGTGAAAAAAAAAAAAACAATAAAGTGAAGTGGAGTACAAAATCAAAAAGACAATGGCCACTTGAAACTTGTCTGGCTGTATTTTTTGTTAGTTTAAATATTGTAGTTGACAAACATGTGTAAGAAATAAGAATTGATTTTTTACATGCACCCTACAGAACGTTACCTTAGACATTTGAAATGTTTGACAGGACTGGATTTAGCTTGTTGGCTGGGGGGCACAGGCATGACTTTTTATTTTGCAGGCGAAGGATGTAGAAACCCCTACTAGATGGTACGGAGATATTTGTAATCGTCAGCGAACTCTGTTCTGTTATTCGCAATTATACCTCCAAAGATAGATCCAGGCTAATATCATAGACAACGACTTAAAAAGAAAGTGAGAAAAAACCCCAACTCTATGATTGTGTAATATTCCCTGCAGATAAAGTAACTAGTATTAAATTGACTAGTTTGTTTTTCTTCACTAACTATCGTATTTAACTGTTGGTTGTCATTTTTATGCATTTTTAAAATAGTTTAAAACTAGTTGCTTTATTTACAGTAAAAGTACTAATAAAAGCAAAGCTATTTTTGACTATTCCCCTCAATATTTTTCATACTTGATTTTTGTTTTTAGTGTATTTATTTATTAAAGAGTACTTCTAAGCCCCAGAGAACCAGAAAAAGAGAATATTGTAATTTATTTTCCTGTTATACCCCAGCGGGAAAATGGAATTAATAGGAATCGAAAAAGTAATACATATCTTGTAAAATATTTGATTCCAGAATTCATTATTCTTAACACAGACCATGTCCTAGGATTGTTATAAATTATTTTAATGTAAACTGGGAATGACTTAAATAATTCTAAAAAAAAAAGATAATTTTCACGAACAGAAGAAAAAACACGAAACATTTTTACGAACAGAAACAATACATTCCTTGTTCTGCAAATGTGAGAATATACGTGATAATCAAATCATAATTATTGTGTCAATAAAATTACCTTCTCGATTCCCATAAATGCATTATTATTCTTTCGAAAATAATACATTATTTTTTAGTTATTTATGTAATCAATTCCGTATTTTCCTGCTGGGACGATGTTTAATTTTTGTTGAATTTCCTTTTGTTTACAAAAATTAAAGAAACTACAGTACAATACGCATATAAGAAACTCGCTTATAAGAAAAACTCTTCTATAAGAAACAAATTCTGAAGAAAAATTATGCTCATTCCATAGAAAATGGTACGTGTATAAGAAAGTGTACATATTCTCACAATTGAATTTTTTTAACCTCGGTTAAAATTGATTTTTATTTTTCAAAGAATATCTAGACGTTGACAAAGGCAACGATTCTATTTGTAAATTAGAAGATATTCTCTTTAGAACCCATGAAAATGAGCTCGTCCAAAAGAAAATTTAAGATTTTTTCAGTGTTACTTAAGGCCGTTACACACTATCCCACAAAGTCTTACGTATTTTATGAAAATGCTTCCCTGATGAAATTATTGTTTATAAATTTTCTAAAAACAATAACAACTTATCATGACAGGGTTGCATTTTTATAAAATACGAACGACTTTGTGGGATAGTGTGTAACGGCCTTTAATAGTATTTTTTAAGTAAACACATGTTTTTAAACTATGTATTCATTCTTCTTAGTGATGATGAATTAATATGTTTTTACCAGATTACTTTTTTTTATCACATGTGATTTTAAGTGAAGTGCAATTACCTGTTTTGTTTTTGTTATGTTTCTATCTTTAATTGTGTATATTTACTTATATTTGTACAACAAATAAACGAAATTTAGTACAAAATGATGTGTAGTATGTATTAATATTAAACAGTTTTATTTCAATTATATATTTCTATAGGAAATTTTTTAAACTCTGTTACTAATGTATATAAGAAAATATCTTTCTTATATACGTGTTAGAGATATAAGAAAATATCTTTCTTATATGCGTGTTTTCTTTATAAGAAAGCTTGCATATAAGAAAGAAAATCGGTGCATTTTTAGACTTTCTTATATGCGTATTGTACTTAGAGTTTTTTTTTCCCGGAGTTTTTCGATTCCCGGGAAAGCGGGAAATTTTTTTGAATTTCCCGGGATCCCGCTCCATACAAATAATACACAGTAAATTAAATAAAAGAAATCCGTAAATACTACAAAATTAAATGAAGATTAAAAGAGGAACTTGAATTATTATTACCTTACGGTTTTATATGTAAATTCCGTATTATTATTATGCTCTAGATACAAGATAAAAAATTAAGATAAACATAACAATTTAATTCATAAATCAATAATAAAAACAAACACAAATTGAGGTACTCAAGATATGAGATCAAAAAGTTAATTCTTAAAATAGATAAAATATTTTAAATAAATATATTAACATTTTTTAATGGCTTAGGAAATAACTTTCTGACACATTCAAAGCGCTTAGTAAGTCGTCAAAAAGTATATTGATTATTTTATTTACTAATTACCATGTTTCCGAAAAATTTCGTTAATTTTTTAACGAGGTTGGATAAATAGTTAAAAGTGCACCGTTGTAGAAGGCTTTTGATTCACAATAAGAAGAATTTTTTTTTATAAACAACGTCTATATCAGTCAAATGTATGTCAAGGTTCATGCAAAAAATAGCATCAACCTCTTACAAACCTTTTCATTTCATTAGGTCTATCTGTAATCTTTAGGACAATGTGTCAAATTGTATGTTGTAGTATCTTACACGAGTTTCCAAATTTTTTTTTATTTCGGTTTCCCCGCACTTCAAGGGTATATAAACCAACACAAATTTTTTTCAATTCACCTAATAAACATATCGCTCCTTCATTGCAACATAGTCATATCTCAAAAAATCAAAAATTGTAAGTAATGTAAGCAAAGTGTTCCTTCATGCCTTCTCGTATTTTATCTCAAACTGAACCGAAGTTATAGCAAAATATATCTTTAAATCGGTACATTTTGAAAACTTTAATCGCGTTTTGCCAAGTTCATTTGTTTTTGTAGATATGACTATGTTACAATAAAGGAGCTATGTGTTTAGGTATCTGCTATTTTAAAGACTTGTCCATGGACAATTAAACTTTACTACCTGCATCTTATTTTGAATTAATGTTCTTTATTAACTTTTCACTTCACTAAATTTATTAATTATCAACTGTTGCACTGTTTTAAATAGATTTATTGCATCAGGAGACATTGATTTACGTATGTACTCACTTCTTGTAATTGATCTAATCGACAACCCATCCACAGATGCTTATTTTAAGAGAATAGAAAACTAAATTTCAAAGTATAAATAGCTGTTTTTTTAAACTCTGAGGAATTTTTTATTTCCCGGGATCCCGCATGAAAAATCCCGGGAAAGCGGGAAATAAAATTATTGAAATTGAAAAATCCCGTCCCGGGAATTCCCGGGAAAAAACCCTAATTGTACTGTAACAGAATGCACCGAAATGATTTTCGGCATCACTCGACATTGTAAATTTCATGTATTTAACTTAATAATTTTAGTAAAATGAAAACGGGAATTTTCCTTCTTTTTATGTATTTTTGAAACATGATAATAATTAATCAACTCTAAAACCAGCGTTGTAGTGTTTTTGTTGTCTTTACAACAGACAAGTAAATTCTTTCTTTATCTACTTTTGTAGAGTTTTTGTTGTTCGTACAATGAACAAGTAGTAAATCTTTTTTTTTACCCAATTTTGTAGTGTTGTAGTTGTTTCTACAACAAATAGCGTCACGTATAAAGGTGCGCAGCCGAAATTTTATCAACTTTCTCATTTCTCGACCTAACAACTAGTAGAAAACTAGTCCAAAGCCTTACTAGAATCGATTTTAGCTGCATGGTAAGCATTAAATCCCTGCACGAATGCATTTTAAAGCCGTTTCAAAACATTCGTTTGTTTTTCAATTACTGATTGTCGATTGCTTTTTGCTAACGAATCAAATTCTGTATTGTGAAAAACACATAAAGCACGAAAAAAATATAAACACACAAATGCAGTGTGTTATAAACGAATCAATCGAATCACACCAAACAACAGTAACACTTTTTGTACACTTGTCCAAGTCACATCGACGACTGAATTGATGAGCCCTGCAAATAAAATTGGACCACCTGATCCATTTTGATAAAATGGACTACTCCATGGACTGGTCCGATGTAATGCAAGCATGGACCATGTCATTGTTAAAAAGTGTTTGTAGTGAGACGACATGTCTTCGTTTTTTAACGACATGCTTTCGTTTTTAAACGACTTCAAAACTAATCCTCTTGAGTATACCATGGAGTAGTTTTAAAACTACTCCTAAGTGGTCCAAATGTGGATTATATGGTCCTCTCCTAGGACATCGTAATGTTAAATAGACCATGTTTTTTTCATACGTTTGGGTTAGTTTTGGACTAGTCCTGGTCCCTTATTACACGCGTGTTTGGACTGGTCCTATTATTTGCAGGGAGCATAAAAATATGTGTAAGTAGTGGTATACACAATTGTGCAAAGAAATGAAATTCTCTGTTATAGACTCACAATTGCTGTGTGTTATGTGTTCTTTCACATCAAATTATACATTGCATTGATTTGTTTTTTTAAATCAAACTACTGCTTAACAACGAGTTGTTTGAAACCAACTACTGTTTAAAGTCGGTTTTTCATTGCGTATCATTCGAACTGATTTAAAAAAAACACAGTTTTGATACAACAATAACTTGGTGTGGAGAACTGTGAAAAAGAATCAAATGCATTCGTGCAAGGCTTTAAAGTTTAAATACATGCTTGCGTGTGACAATTTTCGCAACTTTAAATTGTAATTAGAATAAAAAAAATGGAGCAGCAGAAGTTGAGGCGTGTGAAACTGGCCCAGGGCTACCCATTTCACTAAATAATTGCGTATAAGCCACATCTCATTCTCTTAATTTTAAGTTAGAGGTCAACGAGACAAAACCGATTAGGTAGTTGCGTTAATGTTTTTTCAAATACAGTTCGTAAAATAAATGATGGAATTAAGAAAATGAATTAAATGATTATGAAAAAATGTCTTTGGTACGGATGAGCGATCCCGTGATTTTTTAAGGAACATATTGATTAGTGAAGGCGATTTAAACAGAACTGAGATTGTGATTGTGTATAGTTATCATAAAATAAAACAACTACACTATACGTTCTTGGAAATTTGAATTTTTTATTACACGAATCAAGTGAATTAAGTAATCCATTGGCAATAAGTTCTTGTTGTTCTTATTTTCAAGTTTGTTAAAGATAGTGTTTCCTGTATTCGTTCCCACCTTTTATTTAAAAAAAAAAAAAATATATAAATATTTTTTTAATACATTCAATATTTGACTTTGAATTGTATTCGTATTGAAGACAATGTCACTGCCAGTGCCAATATTGGCAAATAACAATGCAATGTTGACAACGTTGTCTTTTTACTGTTGTTGTCATTTTATTGTTAAGTGCCTGATTTTTTCCCATTTCAAAATTTTTTTTTCTTTTTGAGTTGGTAGGACGAAATTGTTGCGCTGAGTTTGGTCTTTGTTCATATTACAGTTTTTTTTTTTTTTAATTTTTTGCTGGTCATGTGGCGCTTTGATTGTCATGCAACATTACTGAAAAATTGTTTTGTATAAAAATGCCAAAATAATAAAAGTAGTAAAAGTTGTTATCATTTTAATGTTATTGTCATTGTCAAATGACAACTCGATATTGGCCTTTTTGTAAGACTTTCTTGTTTTAGTTTTGTGGCATTTAAAGTAGAGTCATTAGCAGTTTAAGTATTGTCAATGGCAAAGGTTGAACTACATTATAGTATTTTGTTGCAAGTTGTAAATGGATAATAATTTGAAGAAAGTTTATAATATCAAGGAAATTTATTTTGAAGTAGTTTAACAAAATCAAAAGCAACATTTTATTAGAAAATATTATAAAAAAAAAATTAATCAAATTTATTTATTTATTAAGAGTTACAAGAACAATTACATACATACATACGGATATAAGAACATCTCATGCTTTTAAGAAAGTATTTCAAAAGGAGCTGTGCAATAAAGCCATATTTCCATATAAGGAGTGAAATAAAACCATACATGGCCTTATTTCCCATTTAAATTTGTTTCTTTTAATATAATTCTAATTTATTTAAAAATTGTTTTGTTGTTTTTTTTCTGGATGTATATATTAAAAATATAACGAAAACACTTTTCGGCGCAAGGATTTTTTCTTCTATGGTATAACAAAAACCGGCTTCTCTAACTAAAGCTTCTCTGCATAGCCGGCCTTCGGCCAGGCGCAAGGATTTTCTCTTCTATGGTATAACAAATACCGGCTTCGCTAACTAAAGCTTATCTGCATAGCCGGCCTCCGGCCAGGCGCAAGGATTTTCTCCTCTATGGGATAACAAAGACCGGCTTCGCTAACAAAAGCATCTTTACATAGACGGACATCGGCCGGCCGCAAGGATTTTCTCCTCTATGGTATAACAAAGACCGGCTTCGCTAACTAAAGCTTATCTGCATAGCCGGCCTTTGGGCGGGCGCAAGAATTTTCTCCTTTATGTTATAACAAAGACCGGCTTCGCTAACAAAAGCATCTCTACATAGACGGACATCGGCCGGCCGCAAGGATTTTCTCCTCTATGGTATAACAAAGACCGGCACCGCTAACTAAAGCTTATCTGCATAGCCGGCCTTTGGGCGGGCGCAAGAATTTTCTCCTTTATGGTATAACAAGTACCGGTTTCGCTAAGTTAAGCTTCTAAAATCTGCCTTGTTTCCAAACGAAGGCCGACTAAGCAGAGAAGCTTTAGTTAGCGACGCCGGTCTTTGTTATACCATAGAGGAGAAAATCCTTGAGCCCGGCCGAAGGCCGGCTATGCTTTGGAGTTTGTATACATGCTGTGGCGAGACCGCCGCACGCGCGACCCGCTCGCCTGCCGAACGCGCTGAACCACCCCCTTCCAACTACTGTACCATATTTTTCAACACTTGACAATGGCAACTCATTCTTTTGGCAATTTGTAACCATAACAATTGCACTGTTATGGCGTTATTTCTACTTTGGTTACTAAGCGATTATGGTGTTATTGCACTTAGATGGTGGTAATAAAGGCATATGGCCTTGGAATTGAGAAATAATGCCATATGGCCATTTCAAAAGCAGCGTGTCTTTTTTTTCAAGAAATCTTGAAACTTTCCGTAAGTAAATAAAAAACTTGATAAAACTTAGTGATGATGGTAATGCAGAATACGTAAAATCAGAAGAGAAACGAAGCAATACGTAACATAGAATACCAAAGTTGCCAAACAGAGAAAATTTCAATCCAAATCGAAACGCAAATCGAAACACGTACCTTCTTCTCAATTTTTAATCAATATACTCCGGTTTATTGCAGTTTTATTTTAATTTAATAATCCAACGAGGTATTAAAAACACCAAAATTCCTTTAAAATTACATGCAGTAAATTGACAGTAAATGATTGCCACATGCATTTGTATTTCGTTACCACCAAAATAAATTCCCAAAGAAGTTATATAATTTACCCGGTATTTACCCAGACATAAGGTCAATACTAAGGATTGCTGTTCGGTTTTAACCGAAATCGAAACCGCGATTTTAAACGCATTAAAACCGAAACCGACAAAAAAACCTCGATTTTAGCTTTTACTTAAACAATATATTTATGCTTAAAGAAATTGCAAATTATACATAACACTCGTACTTCATATACAAAATCTTTATATCTAAGAAGAATAATTGTTACCTTTTTTACTCTTAAGTAGATACCTAATTTTTCTGTGGCATAAACTGCCACCTGAGCTTGGCTGGGAATACTTTTGAATGTATAGGGTTTTATGGCTATAGCTGGAACATTTTGTCGAGAAGAAGAATAGTTTTTCGACAAAAACAGTAAAGAAAGAATTCTTAGGTGTTGCGTATGCTTTTTGATACGTTGCATTTTGATTTTTTATTGCGATGCCCACGGTGTTAACACTTTTTCTCGTGTTCTTCTAAAAAAAAACACTTTAATTGAAGAATACATGAAGTTTCCATCTACATAATATACTTAATAATTACAAGAAAAATTGGAAAAAGTCAAAAAATGCCTTGCCAGGCACCGGTTTACACTTAAGGGTTAATAAAAGTACCTGTATTAAAACAAATAAATTGTATTACATACCAAAGAACTGCAAAATCACTATTTTTCTTGATTTATTCATACGCTCAAATTTACATTCACTCTTTGCTTGCAAAACAAAGTTCAACGTTGGTAATTTTTGCATCATTTCGTACACATTTGATTTTTACATGTATTCGTTTTTTATTGAAAGTGCTTTCTTTGCACTTTTGTTGCGCACGCAATAAACCAGAACTGTGTAAATTCAAAACGAGAACATTCTTATACTTTTGCATTCAAGTTTGATTGTATGACCGCAAGTGAGTGTATTTGTTGCTGTTCATTTAATGCGATTTTTTTGCAATTGCACAAAGCCGTTCTCTGATCTATACCCCAAGATTTAATTATATTTCAAAAATAATTGGTAAAATTTGCAAAATAAGAGACGTTTTATTTAAGTGTTTTTTAGTGCTGAATCTTTAATACCCTCTACCGACCGTTAACATATTTTAGGAGGGAAAGGGGGTGCTTTAAAACCATGGTAGATAAGGCCATGATGGCATTATTGCTCAATTGAATGAGAGATAAAGCCATTATGGCCCTATTGCCCAATCATTGAGAGGTAAGGTCATATTTAAAATTTCGCGAAATAAGAGATATAGCCATATTTTTTTTCGCAAATGAGAGATAAAGCCATACTTTTTCAGAACATTGTTATGTATGGTGCAAACATTCTGTAAAAGGGAAAATCCTTAGTTATCATTGAAAAAAATTTTTTTATTCTTGTGACGCACGCAGGAAAACTTTATTCAGCGAGGCCACCTGCCGCGTCCTATTGGAAGAAAAAACCCCTAAGCACTGCCGCAGGCTGTCACGCAGAAAAACTTTAGTATGCGAAGCCAGATTTCAATACTTAACTTTAGTGTCTCCGGAATTGAAATGAGAGATAAAGCCATTTTCTAATATTGCTAATGTGAGCTAAGGCCATGATGGCTTTATCTTCCATTCAAATGAAAGAAAAAAAACATAAACAGCCTTATTTTTCCCTATTGAATGAGAGATAAAGCCATCATGGCCTTATCTACCATGGTATTAAAGCTCCCCCCTTTTAGGAGTGGGATCAATAAATTATTGAACAATCTTTATAAAAACGGACGTAAGTATTAAAATTGGCTGCGGTTTAGACCTACATGTGTTAAATTACACTATGGAACATTTTTGGGATTATTGTCTGGGGGGTGAGAAATTCCAAGTCAGGATGATGGAACTAGGTCAGTATAGTTAAACCCTCAAAGGGTTTGGCGTTCGTATGTGTCAGTTTTTTTTTATGACATTTTAAATTTTTCTTTATCTTGATGTTTTTTTGTTTAACATAACTCGAGAACCACTTGTCCGATTTTGCTAAAACAAATTAAAAAAAAATTAGAATTACAATTTCTTTAATCCGTTCATGTAACGTTTTTCTTTATAATCAACAGTTTTGCTGGTAAAAATAAATTTGTGGAGAATTATAATTGATAAGTGCAAAAAAATGTTCAAGCCTGGATGTATGCAGCAGATTTTATCACAAACCTGCACTGCAATTTTTGTGACTTTTTTTAAGCGATCGGTGAAAATCGTCGGACTTTTGTTTGTTATTTGAAAGAATACATTCAGTGATGCCAACAGTAGGGGATTTCCCCTTTTCTAGGGATTTTTTTTTCGGAAAATTTCAACCGTAGGGAAAAGAGTACACAATTTTTTATTTTAGGGCATATTTATTTATTTATTTATTTAATCAATGGATATTATCCTTACTGACTAATAACAATATTGACTTAAAATTAATGAATAACAATATGCATTTTAAAATATACTACAAATTTACAGAATATATGTAGTACATAAAAAAAACTGACACATACGAACGCCAAACCCTTTGAGGGTTTTACTATACTGATCTAGTACCATCACCCTGACTTGGAATTTCTCACCCCCCAGATTGGCTGTTGTACTGTGTTATTGGCCGACAATAGAAAGTTTTATGCTTATTTAGGTAAAATATTATGATTCGTAACAGTCTTAGCCGTACTCAAGTTGTTATATTGGACCCATGCTAAATTAGGCATGAATGATCACAAAATTCTGTAGACTAATTTCTAAATTAGAACAAATTTTAGTGCAGAACTGAAATTTGTTTTAGCGTTTTGTATGTTTTAAAGGCCTTTGCAGAATGCTACTTTTTATGGGGTCTATGGTAAATTATGGACCAATTATCATAATTTAATTATTTGTGGCTATAGAAAGCTAAATTCGACCAAATTTTACTAAAAAATCTTTATATGCTATGGTATAAGTCGTATTCAAGTGTTTTCCTATAGTTGGCTTTATATAGAAAAATGCTCAATTATGATTGTTACGAAATATGACAGTGTGACTTTTACTGCTATAAAACTGTGACATGACCTATTTTATGACAAGGGCATTACACAAGGCAACAAAATCGAAAAATTTTAAAAGCTTGAAAAATCACTATGCAATTTTGATGTATTGTGGTTCCAGTAGTACAATTATGATGCAAATTTTAAATTCTATGGAGAGGTTTTTTTTAAAAAAATTTGTTTGTAAAAATTGAGATTTTTGAAAAGGCTGCTCCTTACATCCTACCGTAACTTTGGGACGACGAACTTGGTTTTGTTATACAATCCGTCAAAAAACTTTAAATAACGCCAGATTTAAGTTTTAAAAATATTTTTTTTTTTATTTAGCCATTATTATTGGAGTTATTGAGGACGAAGTGGCAAAAAAATATTTTTATTGTTTTTTTTTTTTTTGTTTTTTATAAAGTTTTTGGATTCAAGTAATTCATAAAAAATTGAAATTAACTAATAATTACCAGTTTTAGTACTTTAGCCCCCCGCTGCATGTGTAAGAAGTAAACTAAATTTTAGTTCATGAAAATCTATGGACAAATTCCTGTCTTATTCCCGATAAACTGAAAGTACCTAGTTTTGACCTTTTTTATTGCAAATTTGAGTAGAGCTAAAAATCACAAAGTTTTACATTTTTATAAAACAATATTTTTTGTAATCCTTTACTTTAATTATTTTTTCATAACGCTGCATATAAGAGAAATAAAATAAATTTTGTTTCATGAAAATCCATGAATAAATTCGTTTTTTATTTCCGATTAGGTGAAAGTACCTAATTTTGACATTTTTTTTTCGCAAATTTGTGTCACATTTGCATTCATAACTTTTATCCTTCTGAGCCAAAGATATTAGCAAACAAAACCTCAGAGTGAATGAGAATTACAAACACTCAAAAAGTCTTATTTGCACGGATATTAAAGCTTTAACAAAATACCAACAATAACAGTGAGTTTATCTTTTCATACATTCCCCACTACATCTGGTTGGAATTCTCCCAATTTTTTAGTTGTAAGTGGGTTAAGAAAAAACAAATTCGTTTATTGATTTCGCAAAAAAAAACCAAAATAAAGCAACTTGTCAGTTAAGTTTTGTATGCCATGCACTAGCAAATTTATTATCAAAGTAATTTTTGGGAATAAAAAATTTTTAATTAATAACCCAGGAAAAACTTGGTAATGACTTGCCATTACTGAACAACTTACTTTTCAATGACTACTTCATACCATCTGCATTACATAGAAGTAGTTTGCTAATGGCTGACATATAATCTGATACCTTAGTACTTGTGTATGAGTTGATTAACGAAATTTATAATTCATTCGTAATAAAATGCATCTACGGTTGAAGTTTTTTCATATCTAATACAAATTGATTTAAAATATTTGTTCTTACAATTTGTTTTTTTTTATTATAAATAAAAAACAATTTGTAATAAATTAGAATATGAAAAATTATGCTGTACTGAAATTTTATAGTCATGACATGTTAGTTGTAATTTTGGTGACATCGGAGTAATAAGTTATTAAAGTCCCTATTTGTAAGCGAATGTGGTAATGACTTATTTAACTCCCTATTTGTAAGCGAATGTGGTAATGACTTATTTAACTCCCTATTTGTAAGCGAGGGTGGTAAGTAGTTGCCTCCAATGACATCACCGTGTTAAAATAATGAGTTAAAATGCCAATGTATAAGTAGTGAAGAGTCGTTATATTAGCTTTTTAACTCATTACTTTGCAATGTAAGTTTTTGCTGGGAAGATTGTGTTTGTCGTGCTTAATTAAGCTTTATTTGAGGTTTGATATCGTTGCAAATAAGACCTTTTGAGTGTTTGCAATTCTCGTTTACTCTGCAATTTTATTTGCTAATATCTTTGGCTTTTCTAAAAACTTTTGAGAAAATGTTTCCTGATGATCTGACCTACGCAACTGACCTGCGCATAGAAACTAGCTTATCATCTAACAATAAATTTCAGTGTATTTATAAAAAATAAAAATTTGGAGTAAAGTAAAACAAACAAAATCTTAATAATTAAACATTTTGTATTCCCAAAAATTACTTTTATAATGAAAAATTTAAATTTTTCAGATTTTCCTGCAGACATTAAATCTTGATTTTTCAAAAGAAGATAATTTTTAGGTACAAATTTTAAATAAATAAGAATTAGCGGTTTAAAGTTCGTAATAACAAGTCGTAATATTTAATCGTCGTCTCTTCTCTCCATATTCTGGCCCCAAAAAATGCTACATTAGATTCTTTCTTCACACGCAAAGTTTACTTTGATAAAGTATTTTCAACTTCCTTTTAAACTTTTGTTGATTTCTTCATACGAAAAGCTTACTTTGTTATACCCACACCACAACAGTGGAGAGGGTGCTGATTGTGCAACACATAGAC
Organism: Pollenia angustigena; assembly: GCA_930367215.1. Taxonomy (NCBI): domain Eukaryota; kingdom Metazoa; phylum Arthropoda; class Insecta; order Diptera; family Polleniidae; genus Pollenia; species Pollenia angustigena. The sequence goes on along the minus strand of OV884057.1, from coordinate 175,327,584 downwards.
CAATCGCCTCAAAATCACTATATGAGTCGATATATATACCCAGTAAAAAATGTGCTCCAAAAGGAGCAGGTTTTGTGTATGAATACCTCAAATCGCTTCGAACCTACTGATGGGATGCCTGATTTTTGTATGGGGTGTTGCCGGTTTGGAGGACTATTTTCTGCTGACAATAAGCGCTTCTTTTAAAATGCAAACAAAGCACTCCTAAAGTGCTTATTAAGGGGCTAACTATATTAACATATTCATTAATGTCTTACTTTTACTTGCTTAAATGCCTTTTTCAATCATTTTCGAATATTTTTATTTTTTCGGTTTGCAGCCTTCTTCGTTGTTAGCACTAAAATATCAGCTTTTTTGTATATTTTATTCTATATCATTTACTGCTGTATAAAAGCTCTTTTATTGAAGCGCTCGATTATGCGCTTTTTCTATTAAGTGCTTTAAAAAACCCAAGTTTTTTTTACTGGGTATGTCCCCCCTAGATTTTTTTGTGTGAGTAGTAATGACCTCAAAACGCATAAGTACATTCAAACACTTACAACAGTTGTACTAATGCCCGTAATTTCTACAAAAAGATATCTAGCTGTGTATAGATATCTATGGTTCAGGCGCGGATTTAGGGGGAATAAGGGAATTCCCCCCCCCCCCCCCCATTTATAAAAATATGTTTTGTTTATTTCGATAGTACAAGAATTCCCAATAATAACATTTTTTTTTTAACGTACAATTTTTGGAAATCCCAGCAAGGTTTTTTGTGTTTTTTTTTTTTTCTGGAATCTCTAACGAAATTTTCAATAAGTATCTATAACTTAATCCTAATAGTTATTTATTAGATATTTCCAATGAAACATCTAGTTAACCGTATTCAAATACTTATTATTCTACATTCAATCCCAGCAGGTGCCATCTATATCCCAAGACTAAACGTTTGACTTGATAATGCGTGCGGTTGAATTATTAATAAGCGTTAGTAAATGCAATATTTATGTATGTATGTGTTTTATGAATCAAAATTCTATTCGATAATTTTTGACGAAAGCACGGATTTGTCGGGGAAAAGCCAGATTTCCTTATCTTTAAGATATTTCAACATACAACAACAAGCTGTTAGGGAAGAATTTATTGGCTTTATTGTAAACGCATTTGAAGAGACTTCAAAGGAAATTGATGACGTCGATGTGTCAATTGATGCGAAGGCACTATCATCAATAGTTCTTAAAGTTGTGACAAATTTTGGTCATGACCTAAAAAATTGTGTAGGAGAGGGAACAGATGGGTGTTCTCTGATGTCAGCAGAAAACGGAGCTGTTAAAAAACTCTGGAAACCGCGACAAATACGAAACAAACGCCTTGTTATTCCCTTAAATCAAACAACTCAATTTCTAAAAGCTATAAAGTGCCATTAATACAAAAAGTTGTATCATTTGTTAAAGAAACGACAAAATTTTTAAATATAATCATCCCAAGCGAAACACACTTTTAGCCAACTATTTGGGAGTCAAACTCTCTATATTATGTGAGACAAGATGGGTGGACCGTCACGACTCAATTTTACACTATGCAACAAGTGTACATTATAAAGTAGAAGCTTTGGAAAAAATATCTGAGTGGAAACTCACTTAGTACTTTTGAATTTATTTGCGGAATATACTTATTAAGTGTGATACTTATTGTAACACAGCCACTTAGTATCATTTTACAAAAGCAAGATATAGATCTTCAAAAAGGATCAAGCCTTATCAAAACTTTAATCATGAGCCTTGAAGAGATCAGAAATGAAGCCAAAGAGCAATTCAAAGCGATTTTTGAAAAAGTTTAAGTTATTTTCGTTCAAATCGAGGTTCGAATCGAAAAGACAAGATTTGAACGAAATAATCACATCCAAAATGTTGAAGATTACTACCGAGTTGTAGGTAACATTCCTCTTATTGAATTTATTTTAGAAGCTCTCAAAACACCTTATCCAATCCTTAATATATTGAAGATACCTAAACTTCTACCTCAAAGTGTAATCAAGTCATAAACAGATACAAAACTGTTAAAACCACAACTACCTGATGAGCGGATTATATTTGATAAAAGATATAAAAACCTATAAACATCTAAACTTGAGCCTGAACTATTGCATTGGCAACGAACATGGAAATTATCTATCAAGAAAATTTATCAGATAACGTTGTAAACGCTTTAATAAACTGTGATGAGATATCTTCAAATCTAAGAAAAATATTTAAAATGTTCGTTTCAATGCTCGTCAGTAAAGCTACGAGCGGGAAGTCATTTCCTACGCTTCGTCGAATAAAAACGTGGCTCAGATCAACAATGACAAAAGATAGACTGTACTGTCTAAATTTTCCTCACAACAGCCAGAGAAAAACATGTTTAAATATGGTCACCTCAAACCAAACTATTTTAAAAGAAAATTTTAAACATATTATGTCTAATATAACCATATTATTGTCAGCGGTAACCACAATATGGTTAACTTAGGCCTCCATCAAGAAGCCCTAACCATATTATTGTTGCCTCCAAGCATGTTATGATCAATAATAACTCAAATTTTTTTAACACTGACAATAGCATGGTTGCTTTTCAACCATAGTATGTTGCTCTTGATAAAGAGGAAAATACTATTGTAAATTTAAAAACAAATTATTATCATATTTTACTATAACATTTTTAGAGGCAACCATAATGTGGTTGTGGGTTCTTGATGGAGGACTAGTTTAACCATAATATGGTTGTCGCTGACAAAAATATGGTTATTTTAACCATAATATATTTAAAATTTTCTTTAAAAATAGTTTAGTTGGAGGTGACCATATTTAAACATGTTTTTTTCCCTACGTGAAGGAAATCATAAATTGCTTATTTAAAAAGATTAATGTATATTGAACTGATCTAATATTTAATTTGACCTTTTTGTTGAGTGTGTTTAGTGTAATATACAACTTTAAAAAACAAATCTTTTACTTTTTTGTGTCATACAAAATGTCCCCCTCCCCCCTGAGGCTCAAGCTGGATCCGCGCCTGCTATGGTGTAACGTATTTTCTATAATTTTAAAACATATTTCTTACCTTCGGGTTAAAGTTTAGTGTATTTGACACCATCGATTTTCGATAGTTAATTTACGTAGGCAAACTTAACGTTGACATAACCAAAATAGTGTTACCGGATATGTTAAGGTAACTTTTAGGTACGAACACGACCAGATATCTATTTGTAGAATTTACGAGTATAAGTTGTATAAACAAAAGCACCACCTAATTAATTTGTTTAATAAATATTCACTTAGGTGGTTTAGAAAGCTGCACTGGTGTACTTTTGTTTTAAAGGTAAGAATACAATATTTTATTGCATAACAAATCTGAATTTTTTTTTCCTTTTTAATTTAACATAAATTACGAACAGCAGAATCGCTACTCGAGAGCTCCTGTCTATTTTATGTGTAGTTCAGTGTGATTTTAGATATCAGATTGAGCGGATCTTCAAGTTAACCCAACATAGTGATATTTTTCTCTCTCCTCTTAAAGGGTTAATCAAATGTGTTCTGTCAGGTGTCCTGGCCATCAAATTGTGTCTTTATTTACAAGTTGCATATATTCTTATGTTTAAATTTTACTTTAAGATAACTCTTTTTCATTGCTTTATTCCTAGAATGAAAAATCTTAAGTTTTGCTAGAGCAACATCGTATATGTAGCGCTTAAGTTGTTTTCATCGAAAAAACCCCAAAAAAAAACAGAAAAAAGCTTCAAAAAACGGACGCCAACAATTATTTTAAAACAAAGTGCTTGTTTTTTTTTTGCAACAGTACAGCCATGTTCACAAAATATCTGTTCGAAGCGAGTGTTAAACAATTTATGTAACACCAAATGACATATTTTAAAGCTTTTGCTAAAAGTTGCCTTAAAGCGACAAATACTGCACTGTTTATAATGTTTTTTTTCTCTCTCTTTTCTCGAATTTGAGGTTTCTCAGTGGTAAGTGTGTCCTGTCCAGTACCTGGCAGAAACAAGCAATATATGAGTATTTTTTAGTTTAAAATATTTCTTGTGTGCTTTTTTTGTTTGTGTTTTTTTAACCAAATGTGGAGGTGCATAATGTTTATTACAATCACATACAACAACTTGCCTCAGATGCATTTAGGACGAATAAAAAAAAGCTATTCTATCTGGTGAAAGAAATAACAAACAAAAATTTAGTTGCGGAAATTATTCTTTAACAGTAGAGACTTAGAAAACCCCTATTTCGTTTAAATTTAAAAAATAAATGCAAAAGCGAATATGCCGAAACGAATTTATAAAAAAAAACATTATTTTATAAACCATTTCTTTAAAAAGATTTTGGTTTAAGAGTATGTATATGTATATCGCTCAACAACTATTAAACTAAACATACTCATTGTAGTGTCTGCTAAAAAATAAACAACATTAAATAATTTGCCTTACTTTATTTAGATGCTGCTTGCTGCCGTTACTGCTGTTGTTGCTGTTTCCACTTATTGTGTCTCTCTGGTCAATATTGCTGCTGAAAGCCAAAAAGGTGACCTAATGTTTATGTGACATGTTTCTACGAGTTGCAGTTTGTTTTGTTGATTTTTTTTTTGCTTCATCTTTATGTTGCTCCTTCCTTCAGTCTTTGGTGTTCCATCTTTTTTTCGGTGCATTTTTTTTGGTTTTTTTTTTTTGTTTTACTGCGCAAATGTTAGCTGTTAAATAAGATATCATGTTAAATTACGAGCTAGATGTGTTTGGGGTTTTTTTCTGTTTGCCCCTCTGTAAATGTGGCACCACAATTTTATTACATGTTAAGTGTATGTTTTTGTTATGTTTTCTTCAATCTTTAAAAGTTTGATGTGTAAGACTAAAGAAAAACTTCACACACACACATTTTCATATTAACATGAATATTTTTTGCAAATAGTGCTTATAGAGATGTATTCTTTTTTAGTTGGTATCAGGAGAATTCATTAATTTTAAGAAAAATGTGTTCATTCCTGGAGTTGGTCCTTAAAATGATCTCAAAAATGTGATTGTTTTTAAATCAGATAAGATAAATATATCGATAAAAGGTGATATAAAGCCAGACATAAGAAAAATGTCCACGACTTTTGCTATAGTTTTTATACCCACATCACAATAGTGAAGAGGGTATTATGTATATTATTATCTAAAAGGCTTAGAATTACTTATTGAATCAATCTGGCAATGTCCATCCGTCCGGCTATCTGGCTGACATGCAGTCAATGCAAACTTTGTGCGCGAAGTACGGGTCGCAACTTTGGACTTATTTAATAAAATTTTAGTACATATGTAGGTTATAATTTTCACAAGCACCAAGTCTATTGAAAATATTGAGAATCGGTATATAATTTCACATAGCCAATAGATTGGCAATCAAGCTTCTTTTCGGAAAAGAGTCTTTAACCCCAAAAACCATCTACTTCAGTTGGTTATTACATTAAAAATGCTTCGAGCTTATTTTATGGCAATCTTTATCAACTAACTACATTGTATCGGAATCTGGCCACAATTGACTCCACAAATTCTTCTCCCGTAAATTGATTTTAATGCCATAAGCTTCTTAAAAATTGTGTTATTGGCAACCAAATTGACGACAATAACTTTTACCATAGCTCCCATATAAACCCAACTCCTTAAATCTCATATAGAAAAAGATATCTAAGAAATATTCGGCACAAAGAACTTTCACATGAATTTTGTTCTGGTGGGTCCATGATTGCCAATGGGTCCCAAGTAGTGCTGGGAAACTATCGATAGACTATCGATATTATCGATAGTCTTACAATATCGAAAATATCGATAGGAAAAATATAAATATCGATATTTTTATTATTTAAAATACAGCTATGAAGACATCTTACAGCAGCTATACACACACAGTTTTTTTGCCGCAAATTTTTACATGCTATTATTAATTCACGCTGAATTACAGCAAAGAATACAAACAACAAGAATGGCAAGTGGTATGGATTGCTTAGCAGTGCTTTTTACTGCTAATTAAAGGCCTTCAAGTCGAAATTTGTACATGTTTATATAGGGACTGAAATGTCAAATATTTTTGTAATGTTGTAAAAAAAATACAAATCCAAATGCAATTGCAAGCATAGGACAAAACAATGATCGACCATTAGAGCATAAGTCCGCTAGATTGATTACCTTTTTGGGTTTAGAATTTAGAAAATTTTTTAAGTTGCAATGGAATATCTTATAGTCCCTGTTACTTCGGTTCCTTCAGAAAGGTACTTATCAATTTTTAAAAAACTGTCTTCTAAAATAACGTGCATATTAGAGTTTTCAACCGATTAAGAATAATTCGATTAATCGATCAAACAAAACCAAACCATTGTTCGAATAATTGTAAAACGACGATTTTCGAATAACGAATAAATCGATTAATTAACGTCGATTAATCGAAAAATTTTTTTTATTAAAAAACAAATTAAATAAAAGCTTTGATTTATTCTTATACGTTTTTAGTGATTTTATACAAAATTTAGGAGAGTTAAAAAATATTGTTGCCATATCCCTGGTTGTAATTAATATCAATGTTTAGTTAGTAAAAACCGTGTTGAGTACTCCTTGTATTTAAAAAATTTATTCTATGTTCTTTTAAACAAATCTTAACAAACAATTGAGTAGGTTAGTTGCAAAACTCGTTCGTTACAAAACTAAAAATGCGAGATGACAATTGATTCTAACAGTTCTTTTGGCGCTTTATGAGAAGAAATACAATAATTGTATCAATGCATGTCCTCTTCCATGATTTTTGCACGGACATGCATTGATTTTGCAACTCACCTTCTCAATTGTATCAACTGTTTTATTTTTAAATCAAACCTTGAACAAATTTCAAGAAAGGGGATTTTTAAATTTCGGTTGAAAAATTTAGAAATAAACAAAAAGCTTAAAAATAAAGAATTGATTCATAAAAATTATTTCTTGAAAGTAGAAAATGTTGTTATTGTTTGATATTTTTTTTTTAAAAATTATGTATGTATTTCTTTACCATTTGCGTAAGTTTCACAATATTTAACATTGAAAACGATGTGGTGGAAGATAACCAAACGTCATCAAGAAATGCCGAACTTGGTCCAATGGAAAAATACATTAAGAGAGACAGCGGCTGTTCTATAGAAGAAATTGTAGGCAGAAGTTTGGCTGAAGATGGTAGGCCTGCCAACGCCATTCGCCCAGAGTTATATCGGGTTATTAAGGAATTAAGGGTTTAACGATCGATGCCTTTAAGTAATACAACAATTTGGAGTTAAGATGAAAAATGTTATGCATCAAAAAAAAGAAGAAGTCATAGCGGATGGAATGGAAGATTTTCCATAGTAATTTTTTTTTAAATATTTTTTAATTCGTTATTCTCATCGATTAATCGAATAATTTTTTAGATTTAATTGTTAGATCGAACGAACAAAAACAATTTTTTAAATTATTCGAACATAGTTGAAAGGCGAATAATTGACAACTCTAGTGCGTATATACATACGTCTCTTACATTCAATAAAGTGATAAAAACACGAACAAACATTCAGTCGATAGTAATATCGATATATCGATAGTGAAATCTGAACTATCGATAAATATCGATAGTATCCCAGCACTAGTCCCAAGTAGGCTACGCTCTCGAAAATTTGTTCTTATATATTTTTTTGGGCAGGGGTATCTTATGGCCGGATTGAATGAATATTCTTTCTTAGTTGTTTATTATTGAGTTAAAAAATAGCCATATTTTTCTATAAAGCTACATTTTATTAATAGAAATATCTACAAAAGTACTCATCTATGCAAAAAATCAAAACTGAACACCTTTGATTAAAATACAATTTTGGAGTTCTAAGACCACAAGTGTCTCGAAGAAATGGCAATTAATGGACCGATATGATCTATTTTTAATTTCAAAGACACCAAACAAGTATAATCGGGTTAGGTTCACTCAACAAGTTTGTTGGGATACCTAGGGCTCCCATTATACCCAGAGTTTTTCCATATTTAGTAACGTATAACACTCCGTGATTACCGGGAACTCATAATGTTTATTTAAAAATGAGTTAACTGTATTGTCTAGAATCTGTTTTAGACATTAGTGTTTCTTAACATTTGTTTCAAGATATCTGGCATCATTGTCAAATTTTAATAAACATATACTTTAACTTCGCCTTGTTCTCGATTAAAGGAAATTTTGAACGTGCTTTTGCAAGTTGTTTTTGTTTTTTCTTAACCTACTTACAACTACAATTAATGTTGGAAGAATACCAAACAATTGTAGTGGGGAATGCAAGAAGAGATAAGCTCACTGTGTATTGTTGATGTTTTTGTTTAAACTTTGATATTGTTACAAGTAGAACTGTTGCTTATAATTCTTAAACGCTTAACAGTTTTATTTGGTTTAATATCTTTAGTTTTTCTAAAATATTTATGGATGAACTTTCCTGACGCTCTGGCCTAAGCAACCAGTGAAATGCGCATAGGAATAGCTTATCCCATCAACAATAAATTTTTAGTGTTTTTATCAAGAATAAAAATTGGGAATTAAAATTTTGTATTCCCAAAAATTATTTTGACAGGAAATAATATTGTAAAAGAAATAAACAGAAAAGATTCACTGTTTATGGCTGTTGTTTTTGTTTAAGCTTTGATATTGTTAGAAGTAAAACTTTTTTTTTTTTTTTTTTAATTCCCTATGCTAATCCCCGCGAAGCTTGACACTTGTCTGCAGGAAAGAAACCAGAGTCTCTGGCGGGAATCGAACCCGCAACCCCGGGGTTGATAGACTAGCTCACTACTAGCTAGCCTACCGGGGCACTCGTATTCGCATAACATTTTTATTTGTATAATATTGTTAGTTTTTGGATGAAGTTTCCTGATGATCTGGCCCACGCAACTAGTGAAATGCGCATAGGAATAGCTTATCCCATCATCAATGAATTTTAGTTTATCCATAGTATGGAATTTAGCACATTTAAACGAAACATTGTTAATAGAGTTAATTTTCGTTGTGCCAAAGATATCTTGTCGCATATCACAAAAATTTAATTTTTTTGAGTAATCGAATCTAAAGGTATAAAATTTTATTCACTAATATTCATTTCATATGACTAAAAATCATACTACTAAGTTTTGTAAAGATCGGTTCGTAATTCTCAGAAAATACGCGTAAAACCGCAACGAATTTTAATGCTATGAAGCAATGTTTTATTAAGATTGGCTATCATTTTAAGATACATTTAAAGCATTATAGTGAAATATTCTTTCTGTCTGTCCTTTTTTCGATTGTCATTTCAATGTTTGCAATATTAATCAATTTTTGTATACGAATAATCACATTCTTATTTTAAAATCCGCCTTCTGCACGCAGAAGAAAAACATTGTTGAAGTATGATAAAAAAAAACAATACTGTAATTCCCGCAATGACCACAAACAAACTGTTGTTATATTCAACATTACTATTGTCACGATTAGTCTAAAGTTCAAAATTCAAATGTGGTTGAAAATTTTTAGCTACAACTAACGGCATTAAAAATGCTTAGTATATTTGGGGGATACACAAGGTGTCATAAAGTCATATGTCTTAAAATAATAACATGAAAAAATACAAATATTGTGAGCAATCCCTCATAATTCAGTGTGCTATTTTGAATTTAAGTCATCTGATTTAAAACAAATATAAATAAAAAATATTTACCAAAATAAAATATTTTTTAATTCTAATCCATCAATTAATAAATAAAATTAGATCTTGCCTGACTATTTTCCATTTTTCAGACGCAAATCAGTAATAAACTGTATATTGTTTGTTTAAGGTGCTATCAGACGGACTGTATTTTACATTTTTTTTTTTTTTTTTTAATTCCCTATGCTAATCCCCGCGAAGCTTGACGCTTGTCTGCAGGAAAGAAACCAGAGTCTCTGGCGGGAATCGAACCCGCAACACCGGGGTTGATAGACTAGCTCACTACTAGCTAGCCTACCGGGGCACTCACTGTCACTTTTCTTACCCATATGTAATTCCGTATGTATGTCAAAATTTCCATTTTACATACGATTCATAATTTTTGCTATCACACCTGCTTATGTTTTTCCTTATGACATAACCTATAAATGTAAACAAAAGCTAACTTTTGTTTACGTTTCAAAACAAACCAGCTGTTTTGTTTATGTTTGCCACAGGAAAACAGAGCGTGTTCTAATCAAAAAAGTTACATATGTATTTCCACATGTATTTTACACGTGCAAAGTTTCATATGTATCACACGATGTGTACAACTTTTACAGATGGAAAATTTGGCAGTACATATGTATGTAAAATACATCCCGTCTGATAGCACCATTATTACCAAACAGCAGAGTCCTAAGCCGATATTAGCCAGATAAAAAAACGGCGACGGCTTACAAAAACTAATGCGGCTCAGCCGTTCAGCGCAGGTTTCTTCAGATTAATTACGACAGCATAATAAACATTGCAAGCTAAGTTCTATTTATTTAAGACACTTTTTGTTTACAAAACAACAACAATATTTTTAAACCATTATAAAACGATAGAACATTATGACAATATGATGTGAATACTCCAATTATGTTTAATTAATAACAAAATCATAGTTGTCTTATACTCTGCAGTTGCTGAATTCAGGTCAATCACTTCGTTGGTTTGCTTAAAATTCTCGATTCCTATTTTTTTATGTAATTGTTGATTTGAATACATAAAATTATTGAAAAGTCGCAGTGAGCTAAAAAAATTATCTACATACAATTTACTTCACTATCAATCAAACGGAAGCTTATAATAGTAGAATATAACATGTAGCAGGAATAAAATAAGTTAAATTAAATTACAAATAGCACATTTAAAAAGTGTCTGAAATCAATAACCATAAAATATTATTTACCATATTATACTTAATATTGACCATATTATTGTACATACCCTGGAGGGATGCGAACTGACACCAAAGTAGTCCTGTGAAATGTCATTGATGGTAGAGATCGGTTCTAGTTCTAACACTTTATATGAACTAGACCTATCGCTTTTACATGGGGTTGTCATTGGAGGGGGTCAATTGACACCATTTGACCAGTCACACATATAGTCTCAATGAACATGTTTAGTGTTAGCTACTACAATGATATATTATTTCAATACAATGTCGCATTTTTTTCAATAAAACAAGTACTAGAACTAAATTTAAGAACCAAATTTTAGAAAGTCCCCAAAAAATTTGTCACACCACCTTTGTTCTTCATTTGCCAGTTAAATGATTGGTTCTCCTTTCACTGGTCATGGTTCTCCTTTCACTGGTCATGAGTTCTTTCTTTTTGTACTTGTTCTATTTCCGCAAATCCTAGGACCAGTCTGTTGGACCAATTGATACAAATTTCCCGCATTGTTAATTTTGACCAAATTATAGAAAATTATATATTACGGTTTGTTTTGACACATACTGTCAATTTAAAAATCATGTGTTGCACTATGTAAGTAAGAATCTTTGATGCCCTCCACCGATATTTTGAATATTTAAAAAGTGGGCGTTTTATGAAGCCTATGGGGTCTTTGGTAAATTCTAGTCTTAAGAAACTTTGACAGACCAAAATGTACTATACAGATAGAAAAACACCCGTGATAAATTAAGTTTTTTAAACTAACTTCTAGTACGAGTCGTACTCAAAAATTCAAGTACGAAAAACACTAAAACGTTCTTAAAACAATCCTAAATGGGATTAATTTTGCAAATCAATCGCGAAATTCCTTAAAAAAGGTATACAATTCTTAAACCAAATAAAAAAGATTGAACTGTTCGTTGGAAGTGTCATTCTGAGAATAAAATTACGTAGTGAGCGTTCTAACCTCATATAACTTAAAAAAAGTTTGCTGTAGACAGTACAACAACACCACACAAGCAGTTAAAAAACGATTTGCTTGTTGTGCATAGAAAAACAACAGAACAAGACGAAAACACTTTATTTTCATGTTTAAAAAGTAAAATTGAGAACTCTTGCTTCTCATTAAGTTTATATTTTCAGTTATATATGAGGGGTATAGATGCAAAGACTGCAAAGTCCACTTTTTCACAAAAGTAACTTATAATAATTCTTAGTTGTATTTAATGAATGCCTCCAATTAGTGAATATTACATTACCCGATACACTTTTATCCCATAAAAAAGTATGTTAAAAAATTAAGAATTGATGCAAAAACGGCAATGTCCATTGGAGATAGTCGTTTTTGCAATGATCACAGTTTGTTAAGCTCTCTTTCTCTCAACTATTTTCGTTTGTCATTCCGTGTGAAACTTTTTTATTATTCATCTCAGACCTCATAAAGTATATATATTCTGGGTCCTTGAGTAATTCTAAGTCGATTTAACCATGTCCGTCTGTCTGTCCGTCTGTTGAAAACACGCTCATTTTCGAACAACTCAAAAGAAATCAACAAACTTGGCGCCAAATTGCTTGTAGTTATCCTAAGCAGTTTGGGATTGAAATCCAGCAATATCGGTTTAATAGGACCAGAGCTATGAATCAAAATGTGGAACCACCATATAAAAAAATTGATAATTTTGTCACAAAAAATAACATAAAAGCTGGAACAAGGCACGGAATGAGATAAGATTTTGCACAAATTTCTTTTATTTGACTGGAAATCACGCTGTTAAATTTCGTGAAGATCCGTCCATAATTTACCCTAAACCCCATATAAACAATACTCCCGGAAAACAGTTTAGTACGCCTAAAACCGTAAAAAAAACGCTAGCGTAACAAAATTTGGTACGTCACAGTTTTTTAGAACTAGAAATAACTTTTTGAAATTTCGTGACGAGCGGTCCATAATTTACCCTAGGTCCCATAGAAACCCTACTACCGGAAAACAGTTTAGTACGCCTAAAACCGTAAAAAATAATGCAATCATAACAAAATTTGGCTCGTCACAGTTTTATAGGACTATAAATGATACTGTGAAATTTCGTGAAGATCGGTACATAATTTACACTAGGCCCCATTGAAACCCTACTCCCGGAAAACAGTTTAGTCGCCTAAAACCATAATTAAGAACAAATCGTCACAGTTTAAGATAATATTCCTTAAGATATTTAAGATATTACTCCTTAAACATTCGAACTGTCGGTGAAGGGTATCAAAGATTCGACACAGCCGAATATAGCACTCTAACTTGTTTTATTTTGTTTTTTTTTTTTGCAAAACAAAACTAAAAAGAAATTTAAAAATATAACAAATTAGTTTGTTTTATTGTTCATTTTATAACTTGTCATTAATTGTAATTATGAAGCTAAGTTGTTATGAAGTTCCTCCAAATCAATCAAGAAAAAACTAAGCCTTTGTTAAGTTTAACAATTTTAAAACTACTTTTTTTAAGTACTTGCCAATGCTAAAAAAAGCAGTAATGTCCATTTGATTAGAGCAAACACACCAATCTCCAATTTTATTATTATAATTGCCAGCAAACCGCTATATCGATTTGGTTGAAACTTGCGTCATATCTTCATCATATTCTTATTTACTGAATAGCAGAATAGAGGTTTTTACTAGTTATTACGAAAACTATAAATGTGGACATTGCAGTCTTTACATCTGTACCCCTCATATGTACATTAAATTTTTAAAGCAAACCCCATATCGGGAATGATGCTGGTGTTTTATAACTGAAAATCAGTAAGGTGTAAAAAGTAAATCAATCATAATAAAACTCTCATTATAATTCCACTTTGGGTTTATTTCAAATATGAATTCGGGATTGAATCGACTTTATAGCACTTGAATCAAGCGCATTTTGAGATTGATTCAATCTTAGTTTTATGTTTGTGATCACATTCGACCTTCTCTGAGAAAAGGGACCTAGTGTGTGAAAATGAAGTTTTAAGAAAAACGTCAAAAAAGTAACATTTTAATGTTTGTCTCATTTTTTCGATTTTCCCAAGAACACATTTTATGACACACTTTATTATAATTAAAATTAAGCAAAATATGTTAAAAATATTTATAATATGGTCCAACGAACCATGGCGTGGTAAGAATTAACCATAATATGGTCACCTACAAACATAGCATTAGTATATTCCAACCATAGTAAGTGGTTATTAGATTATAAACATCTCCAAAAAGATTTTTTTCCGTGTACCTATCTTTCTTCAAGAAAGACCCTAATACTAGTGTTTCTGTTATTTTTCCTGTCATATAAACTTACAACATGGATCAATTATAATCAAGTACTCATATCATTTGTATTGTTCCATTTTTAAACAACAACAAAAATGACATACGCCCATTGTTAGCGCAAGCAAAGTAAAATTTCTCTTTTCTTTTTTATAACTCTAAATTTTTATTTTTTTATTTTTTTCTAAATGCCATTTTTCCCCTAAACAAACATTGTTCGTTAGAAGAAGAAGGAGAAAAAAAAAGACCTACATGTTTGTTGATTTAAAACTCTAAAACGTTTATTACTTTAAGATTAATTGCATTTTAAGTTGAAGAAATTATAATCGAATAATGGTTAAAGAAAACAACATAGACAGTCAAATAAATTGCATTGCACTTGATTGATTAATAGATGATGTCTTTAACGATTCAATGAATATGTATGAGATGAAAAAGAGTTGAATGGAGTTGGATAAATTGAATGCCTCCTGGAGTGTGACTTATAAATGTATACAAAGATAAAATACATACATGAGTATGTAAATTTGTTGTTTGTAACAAATTCTAATTTCATTTGTACTCTGCATTTGTAGTCTGCATTTTGGTTCCGTTTAGTTGAATTTAAATGTTGTTAACTTGTTACCCAAAAAAAGCACATATTCATAGTAAAAGTAACTGTAGTGTAGCCAATTACTTAAATGATTACAAAAAAAACTTCATTCAGTATGAAAACCAACCTTTTTTTAATTTTATTGTTGTTGTGTTTATTAACCAAAATGAAGGTGTTTCCAAAAGCCTACACTATAATACTTATAGGTAGGAATTTTTTTATTCTCCTAATGGGACCTGTATATAAGATAAATGCAAGTTTGTATGCCTTAAGGTGGAAGTACATAGCACGCGTTAGTTCGTCGACAAGTATCGTGCGTTTATAAGCTTTAGCGCGTCAAAAACTGCAAGTTACACAACACGCGTTACAAAAGCCATTCCTGTCAGCTGTTTTTTATTTGTTTACTTATTTGTGCATTAAAAACGGGTTCGAAAGTACATATGTATATCAAGATTTTGTTATTTTATTAAATTTATTCTTTTTATATAAATATTGTACGTTTTTTAAGCTCTTTAATAAGTTTTTCTTTCATGATTCACAAATTTGTTAAATTATTATTTTTATTGTCAGCTGATTACTTGTCAAAAACACACAACGCGTTAAAAAGTTCAAAGTTAACCAACTTTCTGGCGCAAACGCGTCAAAATATTTTGCATGTAGCTTGTTCTATGAAAACACACTAGCTTAATTTTTTTTGACAGAAGACGACAGAGCGCGCGCGCACTAACGCGTGTTATGTACTTCTACCTTTAGTGTTTTCATTTTAATTCACTGTACCTATAATAGACAGAGGAAACTTGGAGGAAACCCGAAATTGAAGTTATGTTCCTTTGTTTGTAACTTTTTTACTTTATAAGTTTTGCGGTGCTACACCTCCATCAAGAAAACACAAACATATTATATTTGCTTCCGCACATGTTATGGTTAATAAAAACTAAAAATATTTAACACTTATAATAGCATGGTTGTTTTTCAACCATAGCATGTTCCTCTTGGAAAAGAGGAAAATACTATTGTTAAATCAAAAATAAATTATTTTCATATTTAACCGTGAGATGTTTACAGGCAACCATAATATGATTACGGCTGCTCGATGGAGGACTAATTTATCCATAATATACTTGTCGGTGACAAAAATATAATTCAATAAAGGATATTATGTTTAAAATTGTCTTAAAAAATAGTTTTGTTGGAGGTGGCCATATTGAAACATGTTTGTTTTTTCTCTGCATGTACCAAGATTAATTTTATATCTAGTACAAGTCGTTTTTAATTTATATCGAGAACAAATCGTTGGGGGCTGTAGGAAAAATCGCCCAAACAAAAATGGCCCAAAAAAATAAATGAAAAATCGCCCAAAAAAATTCCATGTAAAATTGGGCCTGAATTCATATGAAAAGTGACTCAACATTTTTGGGCCATTTTTCGTTATTATTGAGTGATTTTTCGTTTTTTAAATTTGGTATAATATTATATAAAAAATAGCCCATTTTTCGGGCCATTTTTCATTTTTAAAATTTCGTCCAAATCTTACATACTATTTGTCTAAGTCATTCCTTATTACTAAATGTTATTTATAAAAATAACGGGACATATTGCAAAAAGGTGGCATGTCATAACGTCCAGTGTCAGTGTCTGTGGACAAACTCGAAAGCATAGCTCACAAACGCGAAAGCATAGCCGGCCTTTGGCCGGGCGCAAGGATTTTCTCCTCTTTGATAAAACAAGTACCGGCTTCGCTAACTAAAGCTTCTCTGCACAGATGGCCTTCGGCCGGGGGCAAGGATTTTCTCCTCTATGGTATAACAAAAAGCGGCTTCGCTAACTAAAGCTTCTCTGCATAGCCGGCCTTCGGCCTGGCGCACGGATTTTCTCCTCTATGGTATAACAAATACTGGCTTCGCTATCTAAAGCTTATCTGCGAAGTCGGCCTTCGTTCGGAAACAAGGTAGATTTTAGAAGCTTTACTTAGCGAAACCGGTACTTGTTATACCATAAAGGAAAAAATCCTTGCGCCCGCCCAAAGGCCGTCTGCGCAGAGAAGGTTTAGTTAGCGAAGCCAGTATTTGTTATACCATAGAGGAGAAAATCCGTGCGCCAGGCCGAAGGCCGCCTATGCAGAGAAGCTTTAGTTAGCGAAGCCGGTTTTTGTTATACCATAGAGTAGAAAATCCTTGCGCCCAAAAGTGTTTTCGTTATATGTTTAATATATGCACCCAGAGAAATAACAACTAAACCATTTTTAAAAAAATGTTGACCATATTATGTTTAATTTAACCAAATCATTGTCACCGACAACCATATTATGGTAAAATAAGTTTCTTTAAAAATAGTTTTGTTGGTTGTGACCATAATAAAACATGTCTTTTTTTTGTTTATAACATTTTTAGTAATTATGGACCTAATGAAATTTTAAAAAATTACATAATGTCTATTTGCAAAGTGTCTTAATGCCTACGTACATTATCCCATTTTCAAAAGTGTCACAGTGTCCATGGACACTACGACACTGGACGTTATGACATGCCACCTTGCAAAAAGCTATATTCTGATTTGAGTAATTGATTATAACTATGCAGTGATTAATTCATATTTAACTATTGAAGAGTGCACAAAGTTTGGCCGAGCAGCTGTTGAAGATACAATGCAATTTTTACATAAAACTTACATTTGTATGTAATTAAAATTTATATGAATAATAAACACTTTTTTGCAAATCGGTTAATTTTAAATGTTTTTTGGGTAATTTTTCATGTTCTTTTGGGCGATTCTTCATTTGGGCGATTTTTCCTACAGCCACAATGCACCAGATATACTAGTTAAATTTTGCTTAACTTGAACACAATACCAACATGTTTATGACTATGAAAGTGATTTAAGGGTGTTTTATAACATGTTAGCTTTTGTCAAGTGTGTACTGATCAGAGAAAGCCAATGGGTATAAAAAAATTAAAGTACTCTAGCACATATAGACAATTTTCAATACGTGTGCGTACTCGTATCTGTTTATTCACATACTTGTGTATATCCATGCGCATTTGATTTCGTTCATGTATGTTATCATACTTATTGTGTTTCATACTCGCACATATTCAGACACACCCATAGTATTGACTTCAAAAATTTTTTTTTTTTTTTTGTTAAATATTTTCATAAATGTTGCCAGAATTTCAAAATCGTGTAAGAACAATTCAACAAAATTTTATTGAAAAACGATTGTTGACTTTAAAAAAATTTCTGTGATATAAAGATTTGCGTTCTTATTTAAGAAAATCTAAAAAAAAGACTAAATGGATGCAAATTAATTTACGTTGTGTTATTTTAATCGTTCTTAATAAAAACAGAAAAAGTTACTGTTATCCAAAAAAAAAATCGAATATTCATATTGGCAGTTAAGAAATGAGATATCACAGGTAAATACATTAATTTATATTATGAGTTTGAGTAGTTTATCTGTTGCCAGTTGCATTTTTAAGACGTTAAAAAATGGTTTAAAATTTAATTGCTGAAGTCAATCAGTATGCCAACGATAATGTTAGCCTTAAAGAAGACTTCGACATCATGCTATGGTGGAAAAACAACTCCACAAGGTATCCACGGTTGTCTTAAAAGAATCAAGAATTTGATGAAATTTCCTGCCTGCAGCGCAGCTTTAGATTAAGATTTCTCTTTAGCTGGAAACATAAAAAAAGAAACAGAAAAGATCCCAAAATAGTTGATATTTTTATAAAAAACCTCTTTCGTAAAATAGATTATAATTTATTATAGCTTTAGAAGCATTATTTTAATTTGGTAGCAAATATTATTGTTTTAATATAACTTTAACATAAATTTTTAGGTCGTGGCAACACTGCTTGCTTTAAACTAATCATACAAAATGTTGAAGTTACTTGTCGATACTTACGATACATGCCTTTACTCATACGCATTCAAAGGATTACCCATAAGCATGCGTGTTTGTTCATACTCATACCGGTCGATATACAAACTTATTCATGCTCATACTTATTGGTAGTCATACCTTGGTGTACTCGTGCTCGGTGGCGTATGAATAGGTTATAAGTATTAAAAATATAACTTTTTGGCTTTCTCTGGTACTGAAATTCATAAAATTTGGAAACAATAAAAAAAAGTTTTGGACTGAATTTGATTTTAGTATCTACATAATTGAAATATTTATGAAAACTAAGGCTGTATTCCGAAAGAAAATTTGCATGTGGTCTGGAGAAATCGTAAACTGGTTTAAACCTTTTTCAATTAGGGTTCCCCTTGTCCCAGTAAAAACACATTGTTACGAAATGAAATTTACTAAGAATTGTTTATTGTTTTTGCTATAAGAAATCTTATAAACAGGGAAACTGAAGCAATATATTTATCCGTTAAGGGCTTTTTATGGACTTTGGTTGGCATCGATTTGTTAGTGCATATTTTTGCATATCTACTGTTTGCAACATGTTGTTGCATATTTAATAGGGAGATCGATTTTTCGACTTTTTTCCAAAACCGGTTTTCAATTATTCCGAACAGCTGCTAGTTTAAAAACCCGGTTTTCGGTTTAGCATTTTAAAAAAAACTGGCTTACCGGCTATAATTTTAATACATAAAAATCAAATTAGTTTTTTTTAATAAAAAGTTAATTTGAATAACAACAAAACAATTCATACAACATAGATATGACTTAGGCCCGTTTTCACAACTTACCGATAGCTAAAGGTAGTATTTTATCGGCCCTATAAGAAGTGGTAAAATCTACTTTTATCTATCGGTATGTTGTGAAAACGGGCCTAAAGGTATGTTCAGACCTAACAAATAGTTGACGATGAAATCAAAAAAAAAAAAAGCGTGACCAGTAAATTAATCAAACTTAAACTTTATTTTCAATAATTTTTTTTTTTGTTTACTTAACTTTATTTGTAAGAAATTACGGCTCCACGAAAACGCCCCCAATGAAATAACGCCCAAACGAGAAATGAAATATTCCCCAATTTTTTCATAAATTTTTGGGTGTTATTATTTTTTTGGGCGGTTTTTCATTTTTTTTTTTGGGAATTATTTCATTCCTCATTTGGGGTTTTCAAATTATGAAATAATCTCCAATGAAATAATACCCAACAAATTTTCAAAATTCGGGGCTTTTTTCATAGCGTATTTAATTTGGGTGGTATTTAATTTTTTATTTGGGGGCTACTTCATTTTTAAAGCTGTTTGTTTTTGGGGGTTATTTTATTTTATTTGGGTTTTATTTCATTTGCTTAGTTTGATCTTTTTCCTTTTTTTAAGAATTCAAGTAACTGTTTTTTGGAAAAACCGTGTCAACAAATGAGGCATGTTGAGTTGAGTTGTTGTAAAACATTAAATATTTTCAGTTGTGCATCGAAGTTCGGACGTTTTATATCGTGTTAATATTTAAAAAAATGGAATTCGAAATTGTTGGTGGAAAACGAAGAAATAGCAATTTGCTATATTCTTTAAGTGAAAAACAATTATATTTAAACAGTGGAGGTAGTTGTGTAAAGGCCAAACGTAAAAGGCAAATTGTCTACCGAACTGCAAAAATATAGCAATGCTACAAGGATCTACGGGAGGGAAAAATAACTGCAGCAATATTGTTGAGGCGAATATATCCTTATTTGAAGAAGACGCCTGCGGGCCTCCACACGATTCATTTCAATAATTTGGCGACTTTGCTGTTGGTCCATATTGACTTCATGAAATCCTTGGTGAAACGGACTCTTTTATGAATTTTGGGCATAATTTAATTTTTGTTGCTGATGGGGTTTATTTCATTGGGGGTTATTTCATTTTCATCATTTTGTGTTATTTCATATCAAATAACTTCCAAATATTGGGGGTTGTTTCGTTTTCGTTTTAAAGCTTATTTAATTTATTTTTCGATGTTATTTCATTCACTGCTTTTGGGTGTTATTTCCT
The DNA here is from genome assembly GCA_930367215.1 of Pollenia angustigena. Classification (NCBI taxonomy): domain Eukaryota; kingdom Metazoa; phylum Arthropoda; class Insecta; order Diptera; family Polleniidae; genus Pollenia; species Pollenia angustigena. Next base: position 175,306,860 of record OV884057.1, on the reverse strand, counting down.
ATTTTTTGGGGTTTATTTCATTGGGTGTTATTTCCAGGGCGTTATTTCCTTTGGGGGGATTTTCGTGGAGCCGAAAATACTTGTATATTGTAATTTAGAAACTGTTAAATAATGTTTGCTCTTGCCAAACGCTTTCGAAAGCAAACAATTCTTTAAGAAAACTAGTGATTACGTGTAGGACGTCAAATATTTAATTATTATTATTATAAAATTCCCGTAGTTCCTAGGTGGAACATAGTGAGTATAGATGTGAGTATATCTTCAGAATTTTTAAAAATCTTTGGTTTTAAAAAATTATAGGAATTTAAAAAATTTATTATTTGAGATATTCCCCCAAATTGATTTTAAATGAGTTTTAATTTGTTGGTGGTTAAGCATGTCTTCTTGAATCAGTAGACTTCCACCATATTTTTGAAAAGTTGCAAACAAAACCTTTCAGTCATAATTATATATTTCAAATTATTTTGTTTCAGCGTTATAGAAACAAACAGTAAAATGAATTTGCCTTTTGTATGAAATATCCATCAATTTGTCGATCACAATTATAATCATTTCGTGACGTTGTTTGATTCCATCGATTTTGTTTTAATAAATAAAACTGATGAATTTTCCCATATCGTTGATTCCGCCGGTATGTTGTAGTTTTAATCATGCAGAAATGCTAGAACTACATAAGAGTTTTTCGTTCATTTTTGGCAGCATATTTTAGTGAAGTATACTTGGAACAGCAACAAGTGTTACTTGCCGTATATTTATGTCAAGCTTGTGGACTAATTAAAGGTGATTAATAAGTCGTGACGTTAAGAACCTTTGCCCTTTAAGCACCATTGTCTTTTAAATCAGTTCGATTTATAATATTTAGAATATTGTCAAATTGCTAATTACTTTTTAAACTGAAAATTTTTTTTTAATTGTTTTTGATTTTTATTACAAGAACACAATTTCATTTACATAGTCAATTTGTATTTACATTGATCATAATGTGTTTTGACTTTTGTTACATTTTGCTCTGACCTTCTTCATAAAAAGTTTAAGTTTTCCAACATTCAATTAGAAAAATACTTAAATTTATGGGAGAATCATGGTAAATTTCTGCAAAAGTATGCCCTGATTTTAAATTTATCTTTATTTCATATTAATTTTAAATGAAAAATATGAAAATAACCTTAAATCACGTTTATTTAATATTATTCACTCTTAAAATATCCTTGTACAATGTTGAATCCATAAAAACCTGTTTTATATTAAAATCAAAAGTTTATCTTGTTAAATTAACATGCATACATTTTTGTTATTTTCATGTTTAAAATATGTTATAAAAAGAAGACAATTCCCGTATTCTTTTAATTGAAATTATTTATTTAAATAGTACATCAAGTTTTCAAAGTAGAATGATGACGAAAACCATATCGGGCCATTCTGCTAATGCTTCTGTTAAAAAAGGAGACACAAAATAATAAAACATGTGTTACAGGGGTAAGTGTTTTGAATTATTCTTAAATAAATGCATATGTTGTCTTCACACTGTTACATTACACTCCAACCAATTTGATTCTACATGAAATTCACGTTGTTTCAACTTGAAATAACTTTCATTCATTCACTATAAATGACATTTTCCTCTAACGTTACTGCAATGTTAAATTAATATGAATTATAGTTATTTTAAAAGAAAAAAATGTTGTTCCCAAGTTATTGTAAAACATGTTAAATTAACATGAAACAACAATGAAGCAAAATCACTACTGAAAAATGTAAAATCAACCTTGTTTTGAACGAATTTACATTGATTTTTTTCTGAGTGCAAGTGCTTTCTTAATGAATTGAAAGTAAATATTTGAAATGGCTTTTATGTTTTATATACATAAATATCTGTATACCCAACGTGTTGCTTAAATTTCGCCATCTACATTTAATTTTTAGCCTCTAGTTGTAAGCCAATCAGGTTATAGGTATAAATATAGACTCATCTTTTTGTATATCGATCGAAACAAAATCCCTTTAAAAATTGATCTAACGATGTATTTTCGCCAGTCAGGCTTGTTGTTAGTTCCTCCTATGATCTTTCGTCTGATCATTCACCTTCAATCCTCATTTTAAAAGGTAACTCTGACGCCGCAGCTGCAAACTGTATTTCCTATCCAAACAGAAACACAAATTGGTTAAAGTATAAAATGTATGTGAGCTCTCACCTATCACAGTGCATTCCCCTAAAAAATTCATCTGACATCCAAAAGGCTGTCGACCGATTTACAGAAGTCTTGGATGCTGCATCAAGAAATGCAACCCCAATCAAGCGGACAATTAAACGTGCTCCTTCCAATACATCGACGGATATAGAGACCCTTATCAGAGAAAAAAGGAAGTTAAGAAGACAATGGCAAAACAGTCGTTCCCCAACCACTAAGGCCCAACTACAATTATGCCTGACAACTCTTCGCAACAAATTGAGACAGAACCACGAGTCTGCAATAGAAGGCTATCTAAACAGCCTAGATGCCAAAAAAAACTCCAATTATAGCTTATGGAAGGCTGTACGGCATATGAAATGCCCTATAACACAAGAATATCCATTAAGACCGCACTTGGGCCAAAAACACAGATGAAAAATTAAACGCTTTCGCGGGCCACCTTTAGAAAGTTTTCACGCCACATGATACACATACTTGTTCCTGTCATCCAAACATTCCTGATAAGGTAAACCATCCATTAAAATTTAACATTACTCAAGTAAAATCTGCAGTAGAAAAAGTGAATATTAGAAAATCTCCCGGACTTGACCGTATCACAGGGTCAATGATAAGAAACTTACCATCGTCTGCTTCCAGAATCTTGCTACTCATTTTTAACGCTGTATTAAGAGTCGGATACTTCCCATCCTCATGGAAGAGGTCTATAATTGTTATGATTCCCAAGCCAGGAAAAGATGCTAGCCAGGTTGCGTCGTACAGACCGATAAGCTTATTGTCAATCCTATCGATGCTTTTCGAAAAAATATTCATTTTAAGTATAACTCCTCATCTAAATGAACACGACATTATCCCGGATCACCAGTTCGGATTCAGAGCGAAACATGGTACAATAGAACAAGTGCATAGAATTGTCACCCTTATTAGATCGGCGTTTGAGAAAAAGCAATTCTGCTCAGCCCTGTTTATAGACATTTCCCAATCATTTGACAAAGTTTGGCATGATGGGCTACTCATCAAAATAACACGAATGCTTCCTCAAAACACTCACAACCTTCTGGAGAGCTATCTAACAGGCAGAACATTCATAGTAAGGTCGCAAGATAAATACTCCCCCCTCAAGAAAATTATTGCTGGTGTCCCTCAAGGCAGCATATTAGGGCCATTGCTGTAAATAATATATACAGCTGATATGGCAACAAGCCCAAGCACACATACTTCTACGTTTGCAGACGACACAGCATTTATTAGCGTTAACCATGACCCAAAAGTCGCATCGCAAAATCTGCAGTCCCACATCAATGAACTAGAGGCATGGCTAGAAAAATGGAGAATAAAGGTTAACCCGGCTAAATGTGCTCACTTAACTTTCACGCTCAGAAGACAAACGTGCCCAGCAGTAAAAATAAATAACATCACTGTTCCGGTAGAAAACCATGTAAAGTACTTGGGAATTCATATAGATAGACGCTTGACCTGGTCTCGTCATATCGAAGCGAAAATAACGGCTATGAAACTTAAAGCAGCTCAACTACATTGGCCTCTCGGTGGAAACTCAAACTTGTCTTTAGACAACAAAATTCTTCTATACAAGTCCATCATAAAACCAATATGGACATATGGCATCCAATTATGGGGTACTGCATGCGCATCTAACATCCAAAAGCTTCAAAGAAGACAGTCTAGAATATTACGACAAATTGTCTGCGCCTCATGGTATATACGTATCCACAGAGATCTCAACGTCTCCACTATCCACGAGGAAATTAAAAAATATTCAATAAGCTACATCGATAAACTAATGGTCCACCCTAACTACCTCGCTCGGGGTTTGCTTCAGTTCGAAGGTCACCCGAGGCTAAAAAGAACCGATACTTTGAGCCTAACTAGAAGACAGTCTTAAAATTTGAATACAGCAGTTAGTGGTTACACTGGTAACAACTAATAAACAACAAGTAGAATTAAGATTTGAATACATACTGTAAATTTCGATAAGAAAGATTCAATAATAAAAAATAAATTAAAAAAAAAAAAGGCTTGTTGTCTTGCCAAGTGGAAATTGTGCGCAAAGTAGAAGCTGCAATTTTGTACAATTTGAAAATTTTTTTAATACGTTTTAATTGTACTAAGGATGAACCCTTTGTAAGTGTTGAGAATTCGTCTAATTTAACAAAGTCCCTATACAAACTTATTTCAGACATATGGCCTGTTCGTCGATAACGAATGAAGACTTCGTTCGCATAATTTACATGCAAAACAAAAACAATATTTTATAATTTGTTTTTGTTTTAAATGTAATTTAAGCGAATGAAGTCTTCAATCGTTATCGACGAACAGGCCCATAGACTTTATGATCATAAACCAGTCCAATATGTTCGTTTTTAGATTATATTATATAATTTAATATATAATTTATAATTAATTTATAATTTTTTCTGTTTGTTTTTTTGTTTTTTTTTTTTTTTTTTTTTTTTTGAATCGGTTCACATTTGACCATAGCTATCCGTAATAACTTTGACTTCCTTTTTTTAAATGTTAATATTAATACAAAATTTAGCAACCGTCCCTAAAATTTCTTTAAGACAAAAATCTCCCATACATGGTGTATATAGATGGTCAGTCTTATTGCGAAAGCGGTTCTCGTGGTCAAAGTCGTTTAAGCTATTTGTCATTATAACTTTAATTTTACGACAACGTTAATGTAAAACACATAGAAAGTTTGTCATATGTTTATCACTTACGACAATAATACTACCAATTTCTTAAAACGACTGGTTTTCAACTGCGACAAGGACACTCATAAAAACGCCGAATGTGCGGCAAAAAAAAACCTCTAATTACACAATTTTGTTTTGGTTAGCTAATGGCTGCCCATCGGTTCCAATTAGGTTATATTCTTGAAAATTCTTCTGTAAATTCTATTGTGTATGGGCCGATTATAATTTTTGACTTGCTTGTTATTATTGCAAATATATATTATTAAGTTGTTGAATATTTTGTTCTCAAAAAAGACACGTTTTGTTGTTTTTTTTACATATTTTTAAAAATTGTTATGGCAAATGGCTCCATTTTTAATGTTCATAAAACATTCTCTTAAAACATATTTCCGGTTTCCCTGCTGATAAATTTGAATTGGATTTCTTTAGACCAGTGATAACCAAGCCCAGAACTAACCAAGCCCCGAACGCACGCACACAAAGATATTATGTACTTGTGTGCGGTCGCAGAGACTGATGATAGTCTGATGTTTTGAAACGAACAAAGTTGTTGTATACATGTGAATTGCCGACCATGTCTGTGTGAAAAATACTATTATTGACTGACTCGCGAGCCTATGGAGTGGCTATTACTGCTTTATATCGATTTAAAGAGTAATTCTGAGTCGATCAGTATGTTTAAAGGTCAATTTATAGTCAATATTTATATGTCAACAGCACAATTATGTATTTGTCCTTCCTTCCTTATAAAGCTCTTACAGACAAGCACCTAGTTAAACGGACGGATGTCGCTAAAACAATGCAGAAAGTGATTTCGCATTTGATCATATCAGCGAAAAATCGTATAATAGTGTAGGGTAAATTCATTTAAGCTATAGAATATTTTTACATACTATTAAACGCTTTATCGTTATAAAGTCTATTATTTAGTTACTACAAATCAAAAGCTGCAATTCATAGTGAAATGCTTTCTTCCATTTGTTATGTTTTTTGTGACGTTTGATTTTTGTTACTTTTAAATTTGTACAACACTACACGAACTTCGGAGAATTTTTTAGTAAAGGGGGTTAACGTTCCAAATATTTTTCTTGGCAAGGTGATAAGTCAATAAATTGTTTTATAAATTTAAATTATAGTTTTACATGAATTATAAAAGTTAATAAACAAAAAGTATTTATTTGCTAACCTTTATAGAATTTGAAAAAATATTAACTGAAGGTGGTAATTTCTGAAATACCAAATTATTTTTATGGTATTTTAAATACATAAATGTATCATTTTATTTTTATAAATTGGAATTTTATTAAATAATTACATCATTAAAACTAAATTAATTTGTTGATGAAAAATTTGTTATACGAAATTAATTATATAAGAGGCACGAATTACGCGTGGGTCTTATATAGAAGCCATAAGAAATTATTGAATATTTTCCCGAAAAAATGGATTAAGATTATTTTACTCACCAACAAAATATGAATGTATATTAAGTTGGTCGTTCCGTCTGTTACTAATCAGAGATGCCACAAGCAATTAGTTTAACGATCACGCGTAGGAAAAAGATCTATGTGTGCAGATTGCAGAACAAGACTTACAAGGGAAATCTTATAAAACTTCGATTGTTGTTTTATTTATTTATATATGACGCCTAAAATGCTAGCAAATTATATTTTTATATTGAAATTAGCAACATGCCAAATTTTGTGATGTTTGTTACATATCCAATATAAAACTTCCACCCGAAAAGCTTAAAACCGACATAAATCACTATATTTTAAATAAATATAGACAATTATGTATATCAATTAGATCTGCCCCAGTTTTGAGGTCTTAATTTGTAAGGCTAAGGCCCCCAGCTAAAGAATGGATTTTATCGCCCGTATAAAAAGTGTTCCATTATTACAACTTTACTTTAACCTTCCCGGTAATAAAATCCCTTATTTACTTTATCGCTCACTTTAGGTACAAATAAGGTTTTATAAATGGAACACTTTTTATAAGGCCGCTTAAAGTCTACTTTATGCTATCGGTAAGTCGTGAAAACGGGCCTCAGATTGATAAATGTTAACGTTACCCTAGTAACCAATTTCTGAGCTACTTGAAAATAGCATTGAATATTTCAGCTAGAACCTTTACATAGATATCCCTTGTCTTCTGTGACATTTAGTTATCTTGCCACTACATAAAGGGTGTTGTACAAGACAGAAATATTGCTGAAATGAAATTTTTTATTATAATCTGTTATATAGTTTCATGGCATTATCGCCTTATGACTCAATTTGATGATGCATCGTAGCCGTTGGTGAGTTAATTTATGCACTTACCAAATGGTATGTGTGAGCTTGAATTCGTTTGCAAACACAAGTAGTAATTTTGAGTATAAAGAACCGCCAAAGGATATACACTCTCCCCTTGTAAGAGGACCGGAGCTATCTAACCTCCACTACCTTTTATACATGAATCCTGGCAGCTTCTGTCAAATAGCAACAGCACCTAGGGATCACCATTTCCGCGATTTTTGCTACAACGTGCTCTCCAGAATATTATCCTTTTCATTCGAAAGGCCAGGCTCTCTCAAAGACAATCCAAATGAAAGACAGGAAGCATTTCTCGCAAAAAGCGTACTAAACCGAGACCTTAAGAGTAGGCAGACCGCCTTGCACAAAGGGCCACTGACTCCCATTACACCTTTAATTAATAGTTCTGTAGTATAACTTCGAATTCAATGAAGTCCAACTAAGGACTTTACGAACTCTGTCTTTCAATAGCGCTTTCATTGGCGCTATCAAGTAGCATTAAGTTATTGGCATTGTATGAAATTCCGAAGAACGCCAGTACACTTCGAGTTGAGGGTAAATACATATCCAAGGCATTAAAGGTAAATTCTCCCCTTTTGATTCTATGAATGACCCCAACCGGATTCGCCACGAAGGATGTAGCACCAAAAGGTGCAATATCCTTAAAATGATCCCTAAAACCCTCGGTGGGGAGAGCCGAGGGGGCCAGTGAAAAGGATCACTTCTGGAAAAAGTTGTCAACAAATTGATTTTAAAATAAATCGATTGTTAAGCGCATTCTATTGCAAGTTGCGCTATTTGGTTAAAAACAAATGTGGTTAGTATTTAGCTGATTAATTTTTGGAAAAAAACATTTATTCAGCATGGCTCGATAGCGCTCGCCATTCACCATAACTGCAGCTCCTTGCTCATTTAGAAAGAGCGTATAACCCGCACCAAACAGTCGATTTTAACGGGCGAAATGGTGATTCGTTAACGGCTTGATGTAGTCATTTAAATAGAAATGAGCTTCGTAAAATGGACGAAGAAATCCATGAACTTCGCGCAAAAATTTATTTTCTTTAAAGAAAATTTTCACAAACTGGCTTTAAACGATTCATGATGACTTGCCAAATCTAACTGAACAGAAATGTCAACACAGTTGGACATTCTCAACTTCATATAGTTTAGTTTTATTATGTGAATATCACTTTGCTAACAATATATTTATTGATACTTTTCGAAATAGCGACTTAATCTGAAATTTTGATATCTAGTTAGGCTTGGGCTCATCAAATTTAATTTTCATTAAATTATTTTTACTGAAGGAAGGAATCTTACAACATGAAATTAATTAAAAATGTTTATTGATAATTTTTATTCTTGGCTGAGCTGGGGCTCGAACTCGGGTTGAATTAACGCTTCGAGAATAACCACATTCTCATCATCAGAATTCTTTGCAATTCTACCCTCTGCACCACTGCGGTGCCTGCCAGCCAACAGTCAAACATCAATCTTTAACCAATGGTATTGGTGGTTCGAATTTTGCTGCAATTAATTATCATTTGTCAATGACTTAATGTCAACCGGCCAATTGCAGTTGATGTCAGAGGACAATATTCCAGTCACATAAATATCTTAGGATCATTAAATGTCTAAGATCTTGTGGCCCATTTTGTGATGTTTTAGAACTTTAATAAGTACTAAGAGGAATAAAAAAAATCATTTAAAAGTCAAAACACTTCTAGTCTATAAAAAAAAGGCCACAAAAAAATACCAATTTTCAAATATTGAACATAAAATGAATGGGTCACAGTCAAAAACAAATGTAATTCTCCTCCGCAACAACGCGCTTAATTCTCCAGAAAACTTTGTATACTATTTTAACTACAATGTAAAAGCTTAACGATATTTTTTGGGAACATCAGAAGAGCAACAAAAACTAAAACCGCAATGCAACATAAAAATTAGCACAATTTCATGATTTTAAAACTCTACTTTAGAAAAACTAAAAGAAAAAACAACAGACTCAGTCAAGACAATTGTTTCAAAACCAACTAAAAAAGTTGATCCAATACAAACATTTTCTTTTAGCCACATCTTTAGAAAACAAATACAAAAGAAAAATAGCAATATTATCAAAAAGGTCAAAAATAATAGTAAAAACTGAATTACACGTGACTTAACCGCATATGGAGAAAATTTCCTGACGTTCAGTCGGTTTGTCTGTTTATGCGTTCACTGGTTTTGCTCTGCATCTCTTTGGAAGGATAACAAAATTTAAAGTTTTTAAGCATTTTGGTTTCAGCACTTTACTACGATCATGATGATGATGAAAATAATGATCATGAAAATGCATGCGTTACCAAATATGGATGATCTACGAGAATGCTTTGAAGCATATGGTTTCTTCAGTTACATTTAGATTAACTTATGTTTAAATTTTTAAGAGGGAGAGAGAGAATTGAGAACCATCAGTTTTCAATACAAATAATCATTTAGCAGCCAAAAAACCCGTTGCATTTGAAACTAAATAATTTCGAAATTTATGTTCATTCAAGTCATGTAGATTATATGGTACAGCAACTGAGTTTAGAATTATTCTGAAAGAATGAAAACAATAATATTGTTGATAGAAGAGAGAAGATGCAGGTTATGGAAGCAGTTTATTTGGTAAAATAGTCTTGAGCTAAACTATTAGACTTGCAACCAAAACAGTGGGAACTCTTAATAAAGGACTCAAGCAAATAAGATTTACTTTTGAACAAGAATTTTCTTAAAAATAAATTAAATTTTAAGTGTGTTATAAAGATATAATTATAATTTCCATTATTTTTCTTCAACTTTTAGCTTTAAACAACTTTTAATGTCCATCATTTAGATTTTAAAGTTTGCTTTCAGTTTGTTCTCTTAACTCCCTATTTAAGTCATTAAATTGTTAAATATTATGGGTGTTGAGCAGGCACGTTTTAAATTGTTGTTGTTGGTGTATTTCATTGTTGCTGTTTGCTGCTACCTTTGTTGAATTGGATTCTTAAGTGAGAAGTGTAAAGCGTTCTTATCTTAAGTGCTGATGTTGCTACTGAATTTGGCAGAGTTCTATTGCAGTCATAGCAGAGTTTGGTAAAATTAGCAACTATAAAAGAAACAAAAACCGATGAATTTATAGTTGGTAAACATTTTTAAATTGCAAAGGATTTTCTAAAGCAGGGGTAACCAAACCAATTTGCTATTTATGAAAAACTATTATTAGTATTGTGGTTATTTTATTGAACTATTTATGGTTTTTAATCCAAATTTTAAATATTTTTAATTAGGCTTAAGTTCATTAAATTTAATTTTCATTAAATTATTTTTATGAAGAAAGGAATTTTACAACATGAAAATTAAAAAAAAAAAAAAATATTAAAAATTTATGAAAAACTTTATATCGAGCCATTACCGCAAAAAAAGCTTAAGCGACAAAAACACAAATTTACAGTAGAAGGTTTTTTTTTTATTTTATTTCATAAAAGTTTTGTACGAAGGTTGCCGCTGTAAAATCGTAACGGTACCTTTTGTGGCCATCAGATTTAAGGAGATGTTACAAGTGTTGCTAATAAAGTCTTTTATTAAAAAAAAAACCAAAATTAAAACTGATTTTTAAGAGTTTTGAAAATGTTTAAAATCAAAATTTTAAACACCAAATTTCCTTTTATTTTGAAATTAAATATTTTTTAAAGGATTATATTAACAGAATATTGAATTTACCCCTTAATGTTAATATCATGTTACGATTAAGTTTCTATTATTGTGAATTAAACTTTAAAATGTTATATGTCCATGTTTTACATGCATATCTGTACTATGACTTAATTGCATGGTGGGTTTTAGCCACTCAGTTTTTTACATTTTTCTCTAAATGTCGATGTACAGAGCTTGACAAAGTCTCGCATATCTTGCAATATGTAAACAGTTGGTGATACTGAGTACATTCAAACTCCTTGCTAGGAAGTTCGAGCTATCTAATCTCTTGCTGCGTGTTTTCTGTCAACAGCTCCTGTTAAATAGTAACAGGACACAGATGTCTCCACCTTGCAACCGAACCACTCCACTAGTTCCAATTGCAATTTGGAAAACATCTACCCGCGTTAGTTTGGGTAGCACCATCAGCCACCTCGTGTAATCAAGTTTACCGACATCATTGTAAGAAAAGCATTCTGAGCCAAAAAGCCTAGTCTTTGCTCAGTAACACTAATTTTTGTAAAGGAAGCCTGCTACAAACCAAGATCTTGTTTACTGGACCAATTTTTCTGGATAGGAGTGTGACGGGTACCGACGGCAGCACTTACTTTCCTCTCCCTCGGGCTTGCGCTGTGTAAGGGCACACAGAAACAACCGTATAAGAGTGGTGTAATTTCCCCATCTAGATATCTACGCCACAACCTATCCGTCCAGACATAAAATGTCTTGTCCAATTTGGTTTAACCGCCACCACGTGCAGTGCAACATCCAATGCATGAAGACTTGCAAACCAACCTTTCCGATGTACAAATTCGGCCATACCGAATAATTCCTCATCGACCCAGGAAAGCTTACTTATCAACATACATCAGATGCCCACTGCACCATCATCATCCTTCTCATCCTTCATTTATCAACAATCATAACCGTGCAGTGCACATCAATATACGAAAACTTTCTTGACATTCTTTTCGGTGTGGTGAGGAAACACCTACTGGGAGCTTACTAATTAACGCACAAGAACATACACTACACAACTTCTGACATATCTAAATCATCCTTCTCATCCTTCATAACAACCATCATCATCCTTCTAATCCTTCTACGAACCACGTGTCTACAAACGTCAACGTACCTTTCCTTATACAAATAGTGTTACTTGGCAAAAATGTTGGCTTCTTGACCCAGATCCCTTGACATTACAAGAGTCTCCATTGCAAATGGTAGGTAAAAATGATTCCTGCAACCAATGATCAGTACAGGTGTTGCTACTCACCTGCGGGCCACTGATCCCCGAGGAACCATATAACCTTAAGTACTATGGTCAATACTTCACGTCATTGAATAAATTCAAGGACGCTAGACTTTCAGAATTCGCATCACCATTTCTTAGCCAGCCTCGGCTAGAGCCTTGTATTGTTAGCCATCTCAAAGAGATGTTTCCAGGAACCACCACGGGGAGGTAATACATCGGCTTTTGTTGCATGTTGAAGGTATACCACTGGGGCCGTCCTTCTGAACATGCAACTTCTGTTCCTACTTTAAAATGTTATGCTGGAATTTTGCTATACACACAATTGTTAACGAAACTAACTTGAAATTGTTAAAATTAAAAAGATGGCACTTGTCTAGAAGCTAGCCAACGGGTTTTTTGTTTTTCTAACCCCAAAAACTTAACCTAACTCTAATTCCTTTATAATTTCTCCTGGCGAGAGAATTATAAAACCGCGTATTACAAGTAAACGGGAATAACATAACTAGTTGGCTGATACTTTATACCTATATAGGCATAGCGAAGTTTACGTCCACTAACATCTAATAATCTAACTATCTAACTCCCAGCATTCCCAACTCACTTGTTCAGGAATATTTTACAAATATGGCTTTTTTATATGAAATTTAAAAAAAAAAATGTTGTATTGCATACTTTTCTGAAAAAACTTTTCAAAACCCCCCAAAAACGGGGAGGTGCTTTAATAACATGGTAGTTGTATTGTAATCTATTGTATTAATCAAACTTTTTAACATATGTTACATTTGTGAATAGCGTTAAATGTACAGTGCTTTAAAAAGACTTGTTCTTGTTGCACTGTGTACCAAATAAATAAATAAATAAATAAGGCCATGATGGCTTTATCTCCCATTCAATAGGGAGATAAAGCCTTTTTTGTTTTTGTTTTTCATTTGAATGGTAGATAAAGCCATCATGGCCTTAGCTCACATTAGCAATATTAGAGAATGGCTTTATCTCTCATTTCAGTTCCGGAGACACTAAAGTTAAGTATTTAGGGGTATTTTCCTCCAGTAGGACGCGGCAGTTGGCTTCGCTGAATAAATTTTTCCTGCGTGCGTCACAAGAATAAACAAATGTTTTTCAATGATAACTAAGGATTTTCCCTTTTACAGAATGTTTACACCATGCATTACAATTTTCTGAAAAAATATGGCTTTATCCCTCATTTCGCAAAATTTTATATATGACCTTACCTCTCAATGATTGGGCAATAAAGCCATTATGGCTTTATCTCCCATTCAATTGAGCAATAATGCCATCATGGCCTTATCTACCATGGTTTTAAAGCACCTCCCAAAAAAACAAGATTAAAAACAGATTAATGGCTAATAAACCAATGAATCTTTAGACGTTGGTTTAGTTGAACTAAACCTAAAGTTGTATGTAGTTCCAACTTAACAGCTGTAAATCAGTGCCCCATATATTATATGTAGTGCAAAAAATAATAATGTGGCAGCACTGCGATAAATGTTGTCAAACTCATATGATTTGTATTGGTAGTTTAAACACCCAATTTTATGCGTTTAAAGATGGTTTAAATGTTTACAGAATTATAGATTTGCTGGCTTAAGCACATTTTAAACTAAAAAGAGAGCTTAACTTGAGCTGATTTATTAGCCCTAAGTATTTTAAGCACATGCTGTGTCTTTAATAATAAAAAAGTTTTTAAAAGTCTCCGTTTACTTTTCCAATTTCAAAGAAGTAAAAATGTATAGTTGGTCAAGCACGACTATATGATATCCTTCATCACAGCATTCAAAAACAAATTTTCGAGACTGTAGCCTTTTTCGGACCCAGTGCAATCAGCACAGCCAGCCCAAAATTATGTTAAGATATAAAGATGCATGTAAAAGTTCTTTGTTTTGAATATAATTAAAATAGCTTCATCTTTAGGAAATTTGTTTGCCTTTAAGTGGTCTTAGCCATATAGGAGAAATGGCTAATTTTGCACCAACCAGCACAATATTTTGTCATCACAAAGTTCCTACCTATCACAACAGTTATTGTTGCCAATTGTTTTGACTTGGGATGCAATTTTCATGCAAATGCATGTTTTTTGTCGAAAGTCTAAGAACGATGTCGACCAATTATTTGCTATATGGCAGAATGTAAGAAAAGGCAGGTAAATACCAGGCTTGTTCACGCAAAAACCGATATTAATCTTTTTCAACGCTACATTGAATCTCAACTTGATCTCAGTTCGTCTTTTAATACCGAAGGCGAAATTAACTATGCTGTAGAAATGTTTTCAAAAGTGATACATGAAGCTTCGTTTAGGGCTACACCGCCAAACTTAAATTATAGTTCAAATTTTCAACTGTCGCTTGAAATAAGGTCACTTATCACAGCAAAAAGAAGATTACGCAATATCTGGAAGAGGTCAGGGATGCCGGTTGACAAGACTAATTTCAATCGTGCAGCTAGTCATTTAAAGAAAAGGCTTCGTGAATTAAAAAATGATTCAATCAATAGATATCTTTCCAAGCTAAGTCCAGCTAATAATAACGATTACAATCTCTGGAAGGCAACTAAATATCTAAAGCATGCTCAAAAACGTAATGTTCCAATAAAGGACACAAATGGTGATTGGTGTCGATCTGATAAGAATAAAGCTGCTGCCTTCAAAAGATACCTTGAAGACATATTTACTCCTTTTTCGTTTTGCACGCAAGAACAAGATTCCACAATAAACTCCTTCTTGGAAATTTCATGGCAAATGAGTCTACCCATTAAACCTTTTAGAGTTACTGAAATTATAGCTGAAATAAAAAAGCTGAATCCAAAAAAATCTGCAGGATATGATAATATTGATGCAAAAGTTCTAAAAAATCTGCCGAAAAAAGCTTTAGTTTTTCTGACAGTGTTGTTCAACGCTATCTTAAGGCTATCACATTTTCCTACCCAGTGGAAGCATGCAAAAATTATAATGGTTAACAAACCTCTTAAGCCAGAACACTGTATTAAATCATACCGGCCTATCAGTTTGCTACCTATATTATCTAAATTATTTGAAAAGCTTTTTCAAAAAAGGCTACTACCGGTCCTAGAGTCTCTTCAAATCATACCTGATCACCAATTTGGGTTTCGACACAAACATGGAACTCCTGAGCAGTGCCACAGAATAGTTAAAAAAAGAGTGTGGCACAATGGCCTTTTATTTAAGCTAAAAAAACTTCTGCAAGCTCCATATTATCTTTTACTCAGATCATATTTAACTGATCGCAGCTTTTTTGTTAGTATCAATGGGGAAAACTCGGAAATCGGATACATAAAAGCAGGTGTGCCTCAAGGAAGCGTACTAGGCCCCTTACTGTATACATTATTTACCGCAGATATGCCGACAAATGAAAACGTTTTGATTGCTACGTATGCTGATGACACTGCAATATTAGCTACCAGCAAATCTACCGCTTTAGCAGCAGATATGGTGCAAACACAACTTAACTTAACAAGCAATTGGTTGAAAAATTGGAATATAAAAGTGAATGCGGAAAAATCCAATCACGTCACATTCGCACTAAAAAAAGGGGACTGTCCCCCCGTTTACC
This sequence comes from Pollenia angustigena, assembly GCA_930367215.1. NCBI lineage: Eukaryota > Metazoa > Arthropoda > Insecta > Diptera > Polleniidae > Pollenia > Pollenia angustigena. The sequence continues at coordinate 175,291,113 of OV884057.1, read as the reverse complement.
TTGACGGAACTGTTATACCGAAGTCTGATCACGCAAAATATTTAGGACTTATAATAGACAGACGCTTGACTTGGAAAGACCATATAAAACTGAAAAGGAAACAACTTGAAATCAAAACAAGGAAGATGTATTGGCTTCTTGGTCCTATGTCCGAATTAAGTCTTAACAACAAGGTTTTGCTTTATAAAACAGTTCTAAAGCCAGTATGGACTTACGGAATACAATTATGGGGAACTGCATCCTACTCGAATATTGATATAATTCAAAAATATCAGTCTAAAACCCTCAGACTTTTAACGAACGCACCCTGGTTTGTGAGAAACAACGCTATTCACCGTGATCTTGATGTACGCTTTATTACTGAAGAAATTAAAAATTACAGTAGAAAATACCAACAAAGACTAAGCAACCACCAAAATTTACTTGCGATCTCATTGTTAGATGATAGTTATGAAATTAGACGTTTAAAAAGATTACACATTCTAGATCTCCCATTTTAAATATAACTTTCAGTTGTAAAACTTAGTGTTAATAATTTTTTTTTTTGTTTTTAAGCATTGTATTGTATAAAGCAGTTAGATTCGTAGGAACCTAACACTCTGTGAAATTATTGTATTAGCTATAAGTTTTGCTTAATATTTATTTGTAAATAGATTGCAAAAATAAAAAGTTAAAAAAAAAAAAAAAAAAATATTTAGGTTTTTAATGCATATTTATGCATATTTTGAAATTTTTGAGTGATTTTTTTTTTAATTTTCATATTATAAAAAAAATTGTAAATACCCTAGAGGGAAGCAAACTGACACCAAACTAGTTTAGTGATAGGTTCTTTGGCTGTAGAGACCGGTTCTAGTTCTAACACTTTATATGAATGGGACCTATCACTTTTACATGTGGTTGTCATAGAAGTGGGTCAATTGACACCTAACAGGCACCTCTTGACAAGTCACCCATCTATTCTCAATGAACGTGTTTAGTGCTAGTTTCTACAATGCTTGTCCTAGGTATTATTTCAATAAAACTAGTCCTAGGACTAAAAAAAAATATACTCTTTATTAAAAAAGGGAACCTCAAGCTTAATAAAACAGACATTAATAAAAAAATGCTTGTTATATTAATTTCGATATTTGGATACAAAAAGCGTTTTAATAAATTCAATACTTTCTCTACCTTTTTGTTCTTCATATACCAGTTAAGTGATTGGTTCTCCTTTCACCGGTCATGAGTTCTTTCTTTTGGTACTTATTATATTTTCACAAGTCCCAGGACCAGTTCTGTTGGAACAATTGACACAAATTTCCCGCAGGGTATGTACACAAAAAAAATGTTTAAATCAATAAATAAATTATTTTAGAGTTTTGCTTAAAATACTAGATTTTCAAGATTTCGACAAAAGATCCTTCTTTTTTAAAACGATGCAGCACTTTACATGGTTAAGGCTTCCAATGAATTTAAAATATTTTACCCAAAACTGTTACAAGTTAATTGCTTGGCAAATGGAATTTACCGCGTTGCAGAGAAAATTAAAGGCCAATTCGGTAATATTCCAATTTTTAATGAAATGTTTCCCTTGATTCCCCTTCCACTGCAGCCAGTAGTAAAAAGATGGAGGCCTGGCTAGATGCTTCAGAATTCTATTTAAAAAACTGACAATATTTAAATACAATTGGTGAAATAGGCACTTAATGAAACACTTCTTATTTATTTAAATAAACAAAAATTTTAATTAGTTATTTAAATTTTTTAAAGCTATTTGAATAACAATAGACTAACAGCCTGTTCGTCGATTTCGAACGTTAACGTCGCATAGAAAATTACATTTAAAACAAAAACAATTTTTCGAATTTTGTTTTTGTTTTGAATATAATTTTCTATGCGAACGTTAACGTTCGAAATCGACGAACAGGCTATTAATTTTATATATTTTTGTAAAATTAAAAAGCTATTTTTTATGGAAATTTTAAAGTTTTTAGTGCACATTTTGGATTTTTCACTGCATTTTTTAAGCCCATATTTTCGATTTTTTAGTGCATGAAAATCTCATCCCTAGTTATGACAATACCAACATTTATAAGGAAGGTATGGAATTAAAGTATTTGCTTGCGAGCTATGGTTAAACATGGTCCGATTCCAATATAATTTAGTAGTGGTTGGACAATTGAAACGTATGTTCCAAATGTTATCAATTTATCTTAAAAATTGTGAACTATACTTTGTGCACAAGGTAACATGACAAGACCACCAGCCATCCTGCCAGTCAGACAGACGGGCATCCTTAGATTGACTGAGAAAGTGATTGTGAATCAATTGGTATACTAAAAGACGGGTCTAGGACCAAAATTTTAAGGTGCTTTACACATCAGCACAAACGCATTTCACCCTCTCCACCATTATTATGTGGATGCACTCATAGAAAAATCCAACATCGGAATTGCGACATCAGTGTTATTACAAATGGCACAATGAAGCAAAAAGTGATATCAATACAATAACGAACGGCATAATAACATTTTGTCATGTTTTATGCGTCATCTATGCTATGACTTCAGTGACATAAATTCGATGCCACATTTTGTGTATTGCAAACAATATTTTCATGTTTAAAAAGTAAAATAAGAAGCGAAAATTCCCATATTCTATTTGCTTGAATTATTTAGCTAAATACATTCAATTTCCAAAGTAGAATGATTACAAAAACCATATCAGGCTGCTGGTGTCTTAAAACTGAGAGTTCTTCTGTGAACAGTGGGTTAATAATAATATTCTCTCCTTTTGACTAAAGTCAAACCCAATGGCTCAATTTAATGACAAACTGTCATGATAAGTCCTTTCTCCGATGTTACTGAGTCATCGCACTAATGACATTTTTTTTAAACTGACAATAATTCGTCATTTCTGTGATGCCGATGTGTCATTCCATTGATGACTTAATTTCACCTGATGATCATTTGGCCAAGTGATGTTAAGGCTGGCATTACAATGTTGAAAAGTTTCATGGGGTCAAATACTAAGACACTTGTCCTCATACAGATGTCCAAATACATCAGCATTATATCGCCTTTTCTATCAGTGTATAACCGAAGTAATTCGATTGATCATAAATGCTTGGCCTCACTATGTTCCTTTAATTTCAGCTTAAAGCAAAAGGTTTGTCCGGTTCAGATTTGTTGGCTTTGGCACAGAGGACGGAGACCACCCATTTTAGCGAAAAAAGTTTAGATTTGTTGGCTTTGGAACAGAGGACGGAGACCACCTATTTTAGCGAAAATAGTTTAAAGATTTTAAAAGGCCTTTTTCAAATTCAAGAAAAATTAAAAATGTTTCACCAGCAGGATTTATCGAAAAGTAAGAACATTGGTTGCCATACGACTAACGTTAAAGAAAGATTTTAAGTGTTCAGAGTTCATTTTGCGTCGAATCTTTACTGGCGATATAAAATGGATTCATTACGACAGCCGTTTCCGAGATTCAGCTAAGCAGTTGGAAAAAGTTAAAGCCGAATTTCTATGGTGTGAAGGTTCTGTATTTGGTGGGAACACATTCAGACCTTCTGATATCATGTTAGACGATCACAAAGGACCTGCATCGAATACAGGAATTTTAAAGAAAAACTTTTAAAAATTTTGTTTTTAAAACGAAAATACAGATATTTTTATATTAATAGAAATTTTTTTTTTGCAAATTTCCCTTTAAAATATCAAAATTTTTTCAAGATGTCTTCTTTTATAAATAACTTGCACAACTCTGCTCTCAAATTATCTTTTGCGATCTGTGTTTAGAAAAAAAAGCAAATCCCATTCACCTGAAAACCGACAAAAAAAAGTTGCATAAAATACTTCAAAACATTTATGAAAATATTTTAAAACCTTTTTAAACAATGATCTTCACAATGACACTAATTTGCAAAAATTCAATGGCAAACAACAGAAAAAACCAAACGAAATTTTGAACTACAAAATTGCGCCTAAAAAATTTGGAGGGGGGAAAAACATCAAGATGTATATTTAAGTGTCTGAACAGCAAAAATACCAAAAATGATTGCAGATCACACATTGCAACATGTCAGTTAACATGTCAACAACAATTACTACCGTAACATTAGCCACTGATACAAACACACAAAAACCCATATAGTCAACAATACACTGCTTCAGCAATAAAATTGCTTCAACTAAAATTTAACAAAACTTAAAGTGACACCAAAGTATGCGTTTAAGTGTGACTTGACGGCATAGTCGTCGTATTCGTTGTCAATGCCGTTGCTGTCGTCAGCAACAAGAACGTCGTCATCATCATCTTCTTCGTCATCGTCATCAGCACAACCCAATTGTCGGTCAAGTGACAACAAGACGCGACAAGAAAAATTTTCCTTAAACATTCACCACCACCAATGAACATTTTGCTGTTGAGGTGTTGGCTGTTACCCAGACAGGAACTTGATTGTGTGTTTTATGTTTGAGTATTTGTTGGTAAGGTGAGGTGGTACTTTTGGAAGATTATTAGTTGGACTAAATGAGTGACTGAGTGACATGATATGCTTGCTACCCATAAACAGACAATCGTAAATGGCAACCATAAAGTGTATGTGACTGTATGTTGCATGTTTTAGACTGTTTAGTACTTTTTGTTTATTTCCACTAAATTCACCTTTCTTTGCAGTAAATCGTTTAAATTTCACTGGACAAGCTCTTAAATTAATTTATTTCCAAATTTAGCTTTTTTGCGATTATAGGAAAATTTAATTTTCGCCATAAATTAAAAGGAATATTAAGTGAATGTTTTTTTTTTTTTTTTTCTTCAAGTTTAGGTCAAATCAATAAAATATCAAACAAGTAAAAGGTATTATCGGGCAAACCCAATACAAACAGGGTGGCCCAAAAGAAACGAGGAAATGTAAATGGTTTGTGATATTTATTTTTATTCAGTTTTTCTGATTGTTGGGAAAATGAAAATGAAAAGGTACACTATTAAAAAACGAACTTCATTAATCGGATTTTATTTATTTGACCTTATTTTTTTTGAAAACGCATCGTTCGTGCCAAACGACTACTGCGAACAGAAAGTTCTACAGAGCCATGCACGATTTTCTCCTACCTCAACTAGACAAATTGGGACTGGAGAAAATGTGGTTCCAACAGGATAGAGGTCGACTAATCTCTCGTTTTGGTGCTAACAAAAAAATACTTTTCATATATCAATACGAAAATCGCATATTTGATTAAAAAAATGTTTGAATTTTCTGCGATGACGATTTTTGCGGTATTGTTGGAAAAGTTCGTAGGTATAGTTATTGAATTTTAAGTCATCAACCAAGTTAATTGAGTAAATAAAAAAGTTTTTGTCCAAAATAATTTTTTTCAACAAAATGTTTACGTGATTTGTTAAAATTGATTGTTCGAAATTTTGAATAAATCAAACTAAATGCTTATCAAATCTTTATATCTTTAGCATTTTGACAAAACTTTGAAAAACGTAAACAAAAATGTTTTTGAATAAAAATTCGTATGATTAACAACATTTTTTTCAACTTTTTAAATTTGACTTAGGCCCATTTTCACAACTTCCCGATAGCTAAAGGTAGGATTTTATCGTCCATATAAAAGGTGTTCCTTAATCAAAACTTTACTTTAACCCACCAGGTAGGATGAACTTAAAGATACTTTTCGCTCACTTAAGGTTAAAGTAAATTTTTAATAATGGAACACTTTTTACAAGGCCGGTTAAAGTAAATTTTTAATAATGGAACACTTTTTACAAGGCCGGTTAAAGTCTACTTTTAGCTGTGGGTAAGTTGTGAAAACGGGCCTTAAAAAGTTTTGTCAAAATGCCACTGATGTTCTAAATACCCAATTTTTATTCTTTGACAAATGCACGAAAATTTATTGTTGGGGGATAAGCTAGTTCTTATGCGCATTTTACTTGTTGCTTAGGCCATATCATCAGGAAACCTTTTTACAAGGACTTTGGAAAGCAAAAGATATTATACAAATAAAACTGTAAAGCTAATGAGAATCACAAACACTCATATCATACTTGCAACGATATCAACGCGATGTTAAAAAAATGAACAAGAGTTGTAGAAATACTATCTTTACTTTGATTAAAATATTTTTTTATTGAATATGAAGAAATATTTCTATGGCATTTTGACAAAACATCTTAAGTCAAATTTAAAAAGTTGAAAAAATGTTGTTAATCATACCAATTTTCATTTAAAAACCATTTTTGTTGATGTTTTTTTAAATTTTGTATTATAAACGAAATTGTTCTTGTACCCTTAAGCGAACACCAGGTCCTGGCCATGCAATTGTGACTTTTTTCCAGTTTTTTTTTTTTAATATAATTATTAAATATATTAGAACGAAACTTAAGTTTTCCTCAATCAAAGTGTTTTTTACAAGAAAAAGAGAACAAAGTGTAAATTTAAAAACCGTGGGCGTGGCAATAGGCCAAAAAAAAATTTTGTGCATATTATATCCACCAGGGCCTAGCCAGTCCCTGACATATTACCTATAAAGTATACTGCAGTAAATAAAATCAAAATGAAACGTTTCAAAAAGCATACGCAACATATAAGAATTCTTTCTTTACTGTTTTTTCAAAGAATTATTCTATTTCCCAACAAAATGTTCCTGCTATAGCCATAAAACTCCACACATGTAAAAGTAGTCCCAACCAGGCACAGGTTAGTGTAAGTTTTTCTATAGCCAAAAAAAGCTTCATAAAAAATACAATGAGTCCCACCCAGGCCCTGGGGTTCGTTTGTGTAAAATCATTTTGGTCTTTGCTTAAGGGTTAATTTTGGTTTATTTTATTTTTTAATAAAAATAATTTTTTTACCCAGCTTTTTTTAAAAATTTTTTGCTATATTATGTCGTCTTAAGATGTTTTGTCTAAATGCCACAGATTTAATTATTTTATTATTAAATATGATGAATTTCGATCTACCAAATGTTAAAATACAATTTGGTTTAAGGATTGATGTTTGACTAGTGACGTCAGCAGTCGTCGATGGCTGCGAGTGTAAGACGGCAAATCCATCTGAGGAGATCGAGTGGTTGCGATCGAAACATGTCATGGTAACCTGCCGGCCAGGGTTCGAGCCCGAGCCACGTCAAGAATGAAAGATTATCAATAACAATTTTAATTGATTTTCATGTTGTAAAATTCCTTTCTTCATACAAATAATTTAATGAAAAATTAAATTCCATGAACTTAAGCCTAATTAAAAATATTAAAAAAATATTTGGATTAAAAATTATTAAATATGTTTTATTGAAAGCTATTTTGCAAAGCGCAATTTTGATAAATTTTTTTCATTGAATCCAATAAAAAGTTTGTAGACCTAAAACTTTATTTCCAACAAACTGTGTTGTTAAAAATTTTCTTGAGGTATTTTTTTCTAGCCAGAATGATGAAAACTGGCATAAATCATGTCCGTATGGTCATAAATTTTTGGGGCGGCCACTTGGTGATATCTTTTCTCTGCTTTATTAAAAAATCTTAAAATATCTATATTAAACGCAATGCAAAAGCAAAACTAAATTTTTTTATTATAGTCAAAGAATATCTAGGGGGCAACTTTTGTGCCACCTTGTATATATTCTTAACTATCATGAATATGGCAAATTATAGATTCGCCATAGATCCCATAATCTCTTTAACATGGCTAAAATGCTTCAAAATAATGATGATGTAATGCACCAATTTATATTTAATAAGACAAAAAATATTTGAATTTGTACTGATCGGTCTGTAATTTACCAAATGTCCCATTTAAAGCCCACACTCGGCAGAATAAGGATAAAAAGGTTGCCATAAAATTTAGCACACACTTTTTTTATTAAACCCCATATTTCTTTTCCTTTTTCCCACCCTTGCGAAACCTATCACGTTTTTGGCAACTACGATGATTTCGCTATAATAGACCTTTTGTAAGGAAATTTTGTAAAAATATTTGGGCTTACATAAGAGTTGAATTTGATCCTGAGAAATACATTTATAAAGGAGAAATATGCTGGAGTCGATTTTAAATTGTTCTATTGTGGACTCGCCAACACGAAATTTGTTTGCAAGATTTTGGGTTTATTCGATACAATTTTTAGGAAATAACCAAAATACTGATTATTGTTTAAGCTAAGGCACGAGCTCTATGTTTGCATTTGTCCTTCAAGTTGTGCTGAAAAGGTCAGCAAGAAAAAGAAAGACAAAAAAATGAAAAAACAAAACAAAATATGTACTTTGAACTTCAAGAAGAATTCTTGACAAAAGTACGAAAAAACAGAAGTAAAGGAAGAACATGTAAAATAAATTAAAATACACACAGAAAACAAATTGGTTGGGAAACGGTTGCAGTAATAATATATTGATCAAGTAATATGATTTATTATTGCAACTATTAAAAATGTATAGTTCTAACTGATTTTTAATTCTCTTGATTATAAAAATGATGCTCCAACTGAAATATGATTCCTTCAATTCTTTTATTAGTTATGATAACTAATTTAATTAAGTTCTAAAAATTAGAACAAATGGTTAGAATCACAACTGAATTTAATAAAGGGCAATACTGAATATTGGTCATTGCAATCAATAATTTGCTTTCGTCAATAAATTTTGTAATATAAATGATTATTCATTTATTGCTGCTAATTATTGATTCTTGGAATAGATTCAATTCGAGTACAACAAATGAAAATATATTTATTCGGAATTCACAACCAAAAAATAGTTAAAAGCCCCAATTGCTTACTAAATTTTCTGTCAAAACATTTGATAGATTAAATTAATTTTTAATATTATATTTAAAAAATATATTTGCGGTCAAAAAATGGGGTAAGTAATTTACGTATTCTTTTAGGTATGAACATATACACGTACATACATATGTATGTATGAATGTATGTATTATTTTCTATACCCTGCAAATTATATTGGACTTCTTGATCCATTTTGATCCTGGACTGATCCAATGTAGTGCAAGTATGGACCATGTCATTATTAAAAAGAGTTTGCAGTGAAACGACATGTATCCTCTGGAGTATACCATGGAGTAGTTTTAAGACTTCCCCTTTGTAATGCAAGCTGGGTTATATGGTCCTGCCCTAGGACATCGTACTGTAAAATAACCCATTTTTTCCATTCATTGAGATTACCTTTGAACAAGTCCTTGCCCCTTATGGGCTACATTTGACCGGTTAAAAAAAAAAAAAGATAACGACAATCAAATCTCTTGTTATGAGCACTGTTCATTCAGTTGCAGCTTTCATTTATTCGGGTATAAGCACAATTTTGTTTCTAATAATCATACTAGCAACTAACAATATCTGTTGTTATGACTGATAGTGTACTAAAATTCAAATGTTGCTATCAAAAATATAATTCTAAGCAACGAATTTTTCAGTAATTGGAACCGAATTGTGTGATAGTACATGCAACCGACGAAATTCGATTGGCTCCAAATTCGGTTGTGATCACGAATCTGTTTTCTCTGTGTAGATAATCATTCAAAGCAAATTTCGATCTACCAAAGGTTAAATACAATTTGGTTTAAGGATTGATGTTTGACTAATGACGTCAGCAGTCGTCGATGGCTGCGAGTGTCAAACGGCAAGCCCTATGATGAGATTGAGTGGTTGCAGTCGAAACATGTCAGGGTAACCTGTCCGAAAAAACGCCTGGGTTCGAGCCCAGCTTCAGTCAAGAATGAAAGATTATCAATAAAAATTTTAATTAATTTCATCCTTTCTTCATAAAAATAATTTAATGAAAATTAAATTTGATGAACTTTAGCCTAATTAAAAAAATAAAAAAAAAAATTTTTAGGAAATGTTATCTAAATTATCCAGTTGCTAAAAGATTTATAACTGTAACAATTGTTCTCGAAAGAAAGTTTTATGAAACTATAGCCAAATGTAGTGCAATCTACCGAAAATAAGTAAGCCTTTAACTTTCATTATATATTTTTGTTAATAACTTCATCTATCATCAGCATTTCAAATACAGTAGTGTTATTAAAGGTAACTTTAAACATAAAGTTTTGTACTAAAAGTGATCTTAATTATTAAAACTGAATAACTTTAACTTTGAACTTATTTAATATGCTTTCATAAATATTACACAAACTGATTACCAGGGAAACCAGAAATATGCTCTAAAAACGCGTTTTATGCGCATTAAATATGCAGTTAAAACTTGAAAATATGCCCTGAAAAATGTTGAAAATATGCCCTAAAAGTTAAAAATTGCTCATTTGAAGACACAATAATCAACAATTTAGTTACAAAATTTAAAACAAAAACCTAAAAATATTATCGCTGAAGCCCATATTAGGTTAAAATTCATATAAGAGATGTTTGCGTCGAATATTATCTAGATATTAACATCCATATGGGTTTTGTCTTAAAGGGATTTTAGGTACGGTCGCTAAATTGCTAACAAATGTTAACATTTAAAAGGAAGTTAAAGCTTTTTAAGGATGGGAGCTTTGAGCAAATGTGAAACGATTCGAAAATAATTTAATTATCATAATTAGATAGCTTACGGAGTCTAATTTGGATTTGAAATTATATACCGATTCTCACCACTCACTATGAAGTCTATCGTCCATATTTGGTCAAATTATATACAATATTGGAACTTGTACTTTGCGCACAAGGCTAACATGGACAAACAACCAGCCAGACGGACGGATGGACATCGTTAGATCACTTTAAAACGTGATTCTGAGTCGACCGGGATACTAAAAGATTGGTGAAAACCTGCTTTGTCTTACAATTTTAGAGTAAAAATTAAATATAGATGTTAAAATTGAAAAAAAAAATTAATTTACTTGCAGCGAAAGCTACTGTAGGCATCTAAATAAAATTTAATATGTATCCATTGCAATTGCATATTTATGGTTTCCCTGCGGATTACCAATGAATATATCTTCAAATTTATACACATGTATATTTCTTTAAATACAATTCCTTATTTAACTACTTGCACATTCCAAAGAAGAAAAAACCGCCAAATTAGCTATACTGTCACTTCAAAGTCAAACAATGAAAGGCGTTACAAATTCCCCATCAATGTTGGACTTTTAAACTTAAGTCAAGGATAAATTTTACTACAATCTTTTTATTTATGTGGCCATTTCTAGTTATGGCTAAATGGAAAGGCAGGAAAAATGTAAAACATAACAACAACAACAAAAAATGTATCGGCAAAATGTGTAGATACAAATATGTATTTACAAGGAGTATTTGTTTTGAAGCCAACTAAAAGTCATAGAATTGAATGATAATGTTGAAGTGAAATTTGTTTTGGTCCATTTCTTTTATGGAGCGGGTGTTTGTTTATTTTCTACTTATTTATCGTTTACTATTCCACCTCTTACATACTTACACATGTTGGTGGGAATGGAGTCTATAAATGGTGTGGTCTGTATTCCGTTTGGCCCAGTTAAATCACTTAAAAATGATCGCATTTTTAAATCAAATTTATTTTATTGGCTTAAGCTGCCGTTAAATAGGGTTTGAGATGTTGGAAAGCCACCAAGCATTTAAGAAACAAGCTATTGTTGCATATCATGATTTACTGTAATGAACATTTAAAAGAATTTTTAAGATTTTATGTAAAGAACTAAAAACTTAAGAGCAAGAACATTAAATGTTAATTATTGTTAAACAAATTGTTTATTTAACCCAATTGTGTCCTCTTTTCTAGATGTAGAAAATTACGTAAATATATTTTCCATATTAAAACTTGCTGGTAATATTTCTGTCTCTTAGGGAGACGTTCGCTAATGCGCACAAATCCCTGTTTATGTACAGTTTTACGTTTCTTAAAAAAGTTAAATCTTTTAAAATCGCAAATTTTAAACATTTGCGTACATTGGGCATAAAATGAGTCACATATTTGAAAAATCAAATAAGTAAAATAACACTAGTAATGCAATTGTTGCTTATAACATGAATCTTCACGTTTTTTGATTTACTAAGGAACATTTCTGTAGGTTTACTTTATATTTGTTATATTTTTGTACGAGGATAAATATCAGCGAAAGAATAAAACAAAAGGCAAATTTGTTTACAGTGCACTCTTCCTATTGATCAAAGTTTTATTTAAAGGAGCTCAAAAGTTTTGACTTATGCAGTTCAAGGAAATGACTTTACTTTGCAAATATTTGTTTAAAGAAGCATCTTAAGAAAAGTTTAACGAGTAGTCTACTACTAAAAAAGTTAATTAGCAATTGGTGTAAAAAGTCAAGATTTGAAAAGCAATGTATCGCACTTGATAAAAAAACACGGGGTTTTACTCAATGTTTAAATATTTTAAGTATAAAAAAAAAGTTTTTTAATATTATATTTAAGACATGCGCGTAAGGCGGACCTAAAAAGGGCAAATGTCAACGAGTTGTCAAGATTCCGACGGAAGGACCCTAAGGCCCTGGGTTACATCTAAACGAAAGACGGCTCATGGACTGAGTCTAGCTCTGAGACCCAAACCTTACTTATGGAGATGCACTTTCCCGGGTGAATGGGAACCGGAGGTATGGTAGATGGTCAGTAGGACGTGATGTCCATGACATCGCATCATACTATCCGCTTGCGTCAAGGAAATGGCCACAAGGGAGAAGCTGGCGTGGGCGGTCAATACTTTCGACCCATAAGTCACCGGGTCCGAATAGCATTTTTCCGGCCATGCTTTGCAACATCCCGGACGATGCATAAGTTCTGCTGCTGAATATATTCAAGAAATGCCTCAGTAGGAGGTATTTGCCTAGGGGGTGGAGAGAGGTTAGGCTGGGCCACTTGAAACAAGGGGATTTTAGACATATTAGTCTGTCTTCATTCTTGCTGAAAACTCTTGAGAGATTTCTATCTCAGGAGTCATATTGAGACCCGCCTTATTAGCAACGCTCAACATGCCTACCTGAAGGGGCAATCTGTTGAGAGTGCGTTACATGAGGTGATGGGTTGTATATATAGAATATAATCTCGCCGCGTTTCTGGATATAGAAGGAGAGTTTAATAACATTAGGATTGGGGCGATTAGAGATTCGTTGTTGGAGTAGGTTGCTAAGGACTTTCTGGTAGAGCTGATAGTCTGCATGCTTAGCAGTAGGATTATAAACACGAGCATGGGGGATCATGTGATAAGGAGGAGGGTTACCAGGGGGACACCACAAGGGGATTTTATCGCCTCTACTGTGGTTGCTTGTGGTCAACGGGATTCTAAGGTCATTTGATTCCATCGGCAGGAAAGTTGTTGCCTATGCGGACGACATAGTCCTGCTGGTCAGGGGAAAATTTCTGTCCACGATCGGGGAAATTATGTAGGAGGCGAACTCTCGGCATGGGCAACGGATAGGGATGTGTCTTAACCCTGAGACTGAGCTGGTGCTATTTATCAGAAGGTACAGGATAGAGGGATGTAGGGGGCCAGTGCTAGATGGCGTCGAGTTACCTCTATCGGACGGTGCAAAGTTTTTGGGTAACTTTCTAGCCTGCAAACTGCCTTGGAAGATAAATACTAAGAAGAGGATGAGAAGGGGACTCAATGCCTACTACACATGCAGGAACTCCATCGGTAAGAACTGTAGTCTGAGGCCGGATATAGTAAACTGAATTTACACATCGGTGGCTAGGCCTATGCTTACCTATACAAAATATAATATCACTTAAACATTTTGCTGGATCTGAATGAGATTTTTTTCTAATTTTTTAAATTTAAATTTTGCTTTAATAACATTAAGTTTTATTTTGGTGTATCTTAACGTTACAAGATTATTTAAAGAATTTAGAAAAAGTTCCTTGGGTGAAATTTCACCCATTTATAAAAACGTGTAAGCCTACCTACATTCGATTGAATATTATGGATGATTTTCTTAATAAATATTATTTTGTCTAAAAATTAAGGAAAACCCCCTGTATGAATGTATGAATTAATGAAAATAAATAATCAGTATAGGTGATTTTTCACCCGAAGAACTTTCCAGCAAGTTATTTTGAGGAACGTATGGGGTTAACAAAACTCGACTTATTGCATTGGTACTGAATGTTATTGCATGATTTATATAGAAAACAACTAAATTTTATAATATAATCAATCAATTTTTTTCCGATAGCAAATGATTTAAAAAAGTCTTATTGTAAAAAAACCAAACGAAATCCTACAACAATCTTAAAATTTCTTTGGAAAAACACCCTTAAAATTATTTTGCAAAAAATATAAATTTATCATATAAAAACAAAATTTTAAACAAACTCATCAATTCTCTTTGGCTGGTGTTTTATTAGTTGTATAAACATAATTTTGCAAATATTTTCTATATAATTTTTACTAGAATTCGCAAATCGCTATAAACGGCAGGCAATCGAAATGACTTGACCCAAATTTTATACATTAAGGGATAATTTTTAAATATATTTTAAGTGTTGTTTTTTTCTTAAAGTTGAAGTTGTTGTTTTGAAATTGTTATTGATGGTGTTTAGTTAAAAATAATTTAAAAAGTTTCATGTTAAATTTAAGATTTTTCTTTCTTTATTTTACATTTAGTTGGCATTTTAGTATTTAGTTTTTTGTCTGGTGTTTCTATTTATGTTAAGTATAGTTCATGTTTGTTTCGGCTTCCAACTTGTGGCAAATCACTTAATTTATATGTTTTCTGATTTAACATATTTATTGTCAGTTTTGCATTGGACTGCCTAAACAGATCATAAAAACATATAAACACTTGGGTGAAACGCAGCTATGTGCAAGGTTAAAACGGCGACAAGAGAATTTTACGAAATATGTAGTTATGGCTTCTCTTAAAAGAACGAAAATTCTTTAAAAGTCTAAAGGATTTTTTATTTTATTGCAAATATTTGATTATTTGATTTTATTTAAATTAATTTAATTTGTAATTTCCATTATTTATGTATTTTTCAATAAAATAATTTAAAACTTAAGCAGCAAACTCGAAAATGTTCTTAACTTCACAATTTAAACTTAAGACTTACGAAACGAACTCGTTTTTTGTAGTCAATGTTCTCGGAGAGAGTACGAATAATTAAAGACTTAGCACACGAACTTAATATCCAATATTTAAATTTTTCAGTATATTAGACTTAAGACACAAACTTGTATAATCATTATAGATAATAAAGACTTAAGACACATACTTTCTTTCTACGCATTTTGTATTTATTAAAAGACTTAAGACGAGAACGTTACTTTAAAATCTTTTAAAATTTAAAAGATTTAAGGCACTAGCATCAGTTTTACGCTGTGATCTTGTTCTGAGCACATCGTTGTCGAAAGTCGTATTACCGTCGGTTGTGTTAATATCAAGTTAAGCTTGAATTAACACAAAAAAATAAAAAATAAAAAAAAAAAATATTTAAAAAAATTAAGAGAACACTAGATAAAATTGAGACTGCTTTCAACTCACAAAATTACGTGATGAAAAAAACAAAAAATAATAACGGCAATGCCGTTAACAATACAAATTATTTTCAACCTTTACAAACATTACAAATTGATAACAATGAAGCTGCTGTTATAACAACAAATGTTAAGAATGTCATTCCTCCTATTACTATATTGAAATGTAATATAGAAGACACACGAGAATTATGCGAAACCAACAACATTAGTGGTTATGCATTGAAAAGAATTTCAATTGGTCTCAAGTTATTTTGTAAAAATCAAGATGATTATGATAAAGTTATAAAAATTTTAGATAAAAAGAATATTGAATATTTTACTTATGCAAGTAAACATGAGCGGCCTTACAAAGCGCTATTATTTGGTCTTGACAAGATGGATCCTAAGTTGCTAAAGGCTAAGCTAATTGATATTGGTCTTAGGTGCTTAGACGTTAAGTTAGTTATAAGAAATTGCCAGTTTAACCAAGAACGAATTATTTATGTTGTTTACTTTAAACGACAAACAATAACAGTTAATGAGCTTAGAAAACAATATTCAAATATAGACTATATTAGAGTAAGTTGGGACTATCAACGATCTCGGAAAAATAAAGTCACGCAATGTTATAACTGCCAGATGTTCGGCCACGGGGCATCTCGATGTAAAGTTAAAACCTTCTGTGCTAAATGTGCTGGCAATCATAAAACAGAAGAATGTAAAGTTGAAATATTTAAATGTGCTAACTGCAATGAGCAACATAAATCTAATTCGCCGCAATGTCCAAGTAGACTTTTCCAACCAAAAACATAACTCTCCCAGACCAATTCAAAATCGTGCAAACTACAATGCTAATTACCCTAATATCTTACGTCAGCAAACAAATCCAGCACCAAGTATTTGGCATCAGCAAAATGTTAACCTAAATACAAATACAAATAATAACAATCTCTTCTCTCTAGAAGAAATACAAAATTTAACATTAGAACTTATTAATGGCCTGAAAAATTGTAAATCAAAAGCTGACCAATTCCAAGTGGTCACTAGCTTAGCTTGTAAATTCTTATATGAGTGAGTTTATAAATATAATAACATGGAATGCTAGAGGTATTCGTAACAAGAAAGAAGAACTTTTTAATTTTTTAATATATAATAATATTCATATATGTTTATTAACCGAGTCTTGGTTAAACCCAAATATATCTATGAAACATAGTGCCTTTTGTTGTTACCGTCGTGATAGAGACTCTAGAGGGGGTGGCGTGGCTGTTATTGTAAGAAGAAACCTTATTCATCAAGTACTTCCTGTGGTTAGCACCCAATTAATTGAGAATGTTGGAATTAAGTTAATGACAAACAATGGTTCCGTAAATATTTTTTCTTGTTATTTTCCTGGAGGGGCTGCAGGTAATGATAATTCAAGAAAATTGATGTTTGCAGCAGATATGGAAAAACTCATACGTTACAACAACCATAATAAGTATATCTTAGGCGGGGATTTAAACTGTAGGCACCAAGCATGGGGTTGCCTAAGGTCAAATTGCTGGGGTAACATTCTCCATGATAAACTGACAATTAGAGATTTATATATAAAACATTCACCCGATCCAACGCATATCCCTTCATCGGCAAGAAGTCAACCTTCAACTCTTGATTATTTTTTAACAAATACACCACAAATGCTATCGGCAGTTGAGGTCTTTAATAATCTCGGTTCGGATCACCTACCGGTAAGAACAACGTTAAGCTACTATTGCACCCCCAACCACGAAGACTTAAGATATATTTATTCTAAGGCTAACTGGCGTAGATATTCTAATCAGGTAAACCATGCCCTCAGAAGTTATAATTTTAATATATCAACGGATACCGATACCATTGACAATATGATACTGTCCTTGAATAATTCAATTAAAAGCGCCATTGATGTAAGTGTCCCCAAAAAACAGATATCAAATAAGCAAAAACCATTACCAATACAAATTCAAAGCCTAATTGCTACCAGAAACTACTACAGAAGAAGATGGATACGGCACAGACATATTATAGACAAAGTCGAAATGAGACTTATTAACAAAACTATTCAGGAAGAAATCTTTCAACTTAGGAATTCATCTTGGAATAATTATTTGTCAACTCTACAAAAAGGCTCTTCCCCCTTTTGGAATATTACAAAAGTATTAAGGAAGAAGTCAAAACAAATACCAACACTTATCAATAATGGAACACAATATGCATCATGTGTTGAAAAATGCAATATTCTAGCAGAAACATTTAAGAATAATAACTCTCTCTCAGTAAATCTAAACGATCCTGATACCACATTTGAAGTAAACAATTACATACAACATCTTCAAAACAACGGTAATGTTGACTATCCTGATCCTTTAATTACAGAGTCACAAATAAAGAGTGTAATTAAAAGTTTAAAAAATAAGAAAGCACCAGGAGCTGATGAAATCAATAATTTATGTATTAAAAAACTTCCACAAAATGGTATTAGACTTCTTACGACAATAATCAATTCTTGTCTAAAAATTTCTTATTTTCCAAACTGTTGGAAGGAAGCAAAAATTATACCAATTGCCAAACCTAATAAGCCCAACAATAATCCTCTTTCTTACCGCCCTATTAGCCTTTTACCAGCAATCAGTAAAGTATTGGAAAAAATTATAAAAGAAAAATTAACCACCTTTATAAACGATAATGACATAGTCCCTCCGCAACAGTTTGGATTCAGGAGCGGCTTAAATACGTCTCATGCAATATTAAGAATCAAGGACATAGTCAAGTCGAATTTTAATAACGGCATTTCCACGGGTATGATCTTATTAGATGTAAAAGCTGCATTCGACTCAGTTTGGCACGATGCTCTTCTTTTTAAAATGGGTAATGCCAACTTTCCTACGCACTTAATTAAAATAATAAAAAGTTTTCTTAAAAATCGGGAATTTAAGGTGCATTTAGGAAAATATTCTTCAAATAAAGTCACTGTCGGTGCTGGTTGTCCACAAGGCTCCTGTCTCTCACCCATTTTATATAACATCTACACTTCGGATTTCCCAGTTCTTCTTGACTGTAATACATCCATATTTGCTGACGATACAGCTTTATTATGCTCAGGAGAGTTAGCAGAGGATATAATTAATAATCTTCAATCATCGTTGGAAATTGTGTGTTATTATTTCACTAAATGGAAAATTACTCTTAATTGCTTGAAAACTCAGGCCATATATTTTACTAGGAAAAGAAAAGAATGCTATACCCCACAAAGATGTCTACGATTACAATCAACTGATATTCTTTGGGAATCAAAAGTTAAATATCTTGGAGTAATATTAGACCCAAAATTGAACTTCAAAGAACATATTTCATATACCGTCAATAAAATTAACAGAGTAACAAGAATATTATATCCATTCATTAATAGAAAATCGAAACTTAGTTGTGAAAATAAAATTATAATGCTGAAAGTGATATTTCACTCAATAATGTTTTATGATGCTCCAGTCTGGGCAAATATAGCAAATACACACATAAAAAATCTACAAATAACACAAAATAAGTTACTCAAAATGATGTACAACCTCCCGAGGCACTTTTCAACTTGGAGACTACATAACATAAGTAATATCGAAATGGTAGATGAAAAATTACGACGACTTAAATGCAATTTTGACCAAAGATGTCAGTTATCGCAATATCAGCATATCAACAATATGGTATCACATGTAGATTAGTTTTTCTTTAGGATTTAAGTGTTTTTTTTTTATCTAAAATTAATTTTTTTTTTTTTTTTTTTTTTTTTTTATTAAATGAGGTTTTTTTTAATTTTCCTCTTGATCTCAACTGTTATTTGTTTCTTTTTTATATTAGGTTAACAAAATACTATTTTTGAGTAGAAAAGAAATATATCTCTAAACTCTCTACATTTTAAACATAAATATTGTATTAACACGTTGAACTTTGTACAAATATTATTAGAAATAAAGAATTGAATTGAAAAAAAAGGCACTAGCACTATAAAATGTTTATACCCTACACCACAACTAGTTGAGAATATGGTATTCTAAGTTCCTCATTCCGTGTAAAGCTTTTTAATATTCTTCCAAGACCTCATCAAATATATAAATTCTCGATTTTTTAGTAATTTTAAGTCAATTTAGCCATGTCCGTCTGTCTGACCGTCTGTTAAAATCACGTTCAGTTTCGAACGACTCAAAAGAAAAAAACAATATGGCTATCAAATTATTGCGAGTGCTCCTAAGCATTTTGTGATTGAGATCCAGAAAAATCGGTTCAATAGGATAAGAGTAATCCCAGCAAAAGCTTTACTTGCAATCCTAATTTCAATGACTTCCTAAACTCATTACTTTGTAGCTTAATTCGCCATTTTTTGGACTTTTAGTCATATATTGAATAATAACTTTATTGTTACAAATATCTTAAATAAGTCATAATTACAAATAATAAAAACTGCTTTAATATAATGATTTAAATATGTTACTATTAAACGATTTTTAATATTTATTCAAATCAATTTGCAATATATTTCGTTAATATTTGTTAGTTAATCGGTAAAACTAAAAAATTTTAAAAATAATTTTGATGCGAGTGTTAGAGCTTGTGACGACTAAAAGTCGGAGCACTCGTTTTTGAGTCACATCCCCTAGACTACACCACCACACCAGACCAACTCGGCCCAAGATGAATCATAATTATTCGAATTTATTATTATTTTCGTATTATACCGTATCGCATAGGTTATATTATCCTTTGGTTTTATTATTACTTCCATTAATTAGTGTTTGTATTAGATAAGAAAGAATTTATGTACATGTCATTTTATATAAGTGCCACAGGGCAAGTACTAGTTTTGAAATTAACGGACCTATGGCTTCTGCCATCTGGTGGCGAGTAGGAAAGAATGGGACACGAGAACCATAATTACTTTAGTGTGTGTGTGTGTAAATCAGTGACAGGCACATTTGCAAATCCTATGTACGCGTGCATAGGAATAAAAATGCTGCTTGTGCGACGTCGACACATGTACACTATAAACTTCTTTGTGTGCCTGTGACAATGCACGTTCGGCTGTTGCTTTGTTGTTATTTCGTCAACACAAGCATAAATGTGATAGTATGTGTGTGCCCTTCACTGGTGTAAATGCACACCAGCAAACAGTATAAAAGCAGAGTACGCATCAGTAAGCAGGTCACAGCTAAATAATATCTAGCGATCCTAGAAGAGAGGTTACACCTCTTTCGTGTGATCCCACTCGTTGCCGGTAAAGATTTCAAGGAAAGAGAACAGCGGTGTAGACTAAATTCTCTTGGTTTGTTTTCTGTCTTTTCCTTGGCTATCGTGAGCAGTGTTGCCACTTTGTGGGTAATTACCCGAATTTGGTATAATTTTTACAGTCGTGGGTAGAGCGTGGGTAATTTCTCTTAGGTGTAATTCAGGTGTAATTTGAAATTCTTCCTTCAGATACCTAAATAAAACCAAGATTCGATTTCAATTTTTAAATATTGTTGATAATAAGATTTAATTTAAAAAAAAAAAATTGTAAAATGCTTTTTTTAGCCGCCTTTTCCTCAACTCAAATGGATGCAAGATTTGATGCTCCGAAGTGAATGTAAAGAAAAGCATTTTAAAAAAAAAAAAAAAAAAAAAAAAATTCAGCCACCTCCTAGATTACTCGGTTTCTTTTTAAGAAAAGACTTCAATCATTAAATGTATATTTTCAAAAGTTTGGTAATGAATTTCGCAAGATGGACTCTTAGATGTGGATAAAGATGGCTATCATAGTGATTTAGAACCTAAAGTTTATTGAAAAAAGTTCTATATGTTTCCAATATTCCAACATATAATTAATTTTATTTTTATCTTGCAACTTTTAAATGCTTAAGTGTAAAGAATATTTAAAGCCCTTAACAGTTGTAAAACTGAATTACGAAAGGGATAGTTATATAAAACCCTGCATGCATTTTGTTTACTAAATAAGGTATAAAAGGTATTGTTTTAAGACCATGAAACTTGAAATGGTAGACAACACAAAAAAAAAAAAAAAAATTTTATCGCAACCATTAGAAACTGATTTCAAACAAATAGGCACACCGCCTGTTTTCAATTTTGTCAATTTTGTTGTTTTTTTTCGAGCATTGCTGGCTGCATGTCACAAATAAAATAAATTATGTTGACCTCCAAGACGTCACTTGTTGCGGGTATATCAGCATAAACCGGTGACTTCACAGCCTTAGGAAAACAATCAAGAGGTGTCACATCGCACATCCTTGAAGTCTAATTGACAGTTTATTTTCTCTAAATCAACACATCACCTTCATTTGTGAAAAAACAAGTTGCGTCATTTTAATCCTGAAGTCGCCTATAAGTTGCGAAAATCGATGGCTGATTTTCAAAGTAAATTTGGATAGTTTGGTGGCGTTGTTCAAGAATGAATCTATTCATGACGATGTGCCTGACCAAAAAGTGAGAGCTGTATGACAGTGCGTTTGACAGCTAACCTTTCGTAAGCTCTATCGGGCTTAAAAACACCCATTATAATAAATGGCAATGAGCATTTTGAACCTTCCCTAGTTATATGCAATTAAATGTGGAAGTTAGACTCATTATTTTAGGATTTTAATTTTATGTTTTATTAACTGATTTTAAGTCGTTAATGTTATTTTTGTTATTTTATATGAAATTACAATAAGAATCTTAACAGTTTGATTAATTTTAATATTCTTTCAATGAGTTTGTTTTGTTTTGCTTCTTTTTATTAAATAAAATTTAAATTTTATATGGAGGGTTCAAAGCTGAACCAAACCAAGTCATAAAATAAGATGCATATATCGTCGGTTGATTTTTTAATTGTCGTATGTCTTATGTAATTTGTATCCACATTCGACAATTAAATAATCAACCGACGATATGTATTTCAAAACTGCAACGGACTAAATCAAAAAGTTTTTCGTTCCAAAGGTAATGGTAATAAACCCATGTCAATGGCTCCAAATATTAATGTAAATTCACTTATTTTCATTTTTGACTTGGTTCGCTTCAGCTCTGAGCCCTCCATATCAGGTGTAATTTCGTTTAAATCGGGTAATTTTGCTTCATCTCAAGTGTAATTTTCAATATTGCTGGTGGTAACACTGATCGTGAGACAGCGTCCGAGAGCAGGGTGATATTGCACCTCAAAAGAGCAGCGGTGTAGACTAAATCCTCTCGACGTGTAGTAGCACACATCGCCGGTTGAACACCTGGTTCGAGGTTACACCGCGACCTCGTTGTTCGATCCGGGGTCTCCATAACCACACGCCTATTGCGACCGTTGTGTTTAATCTGTCGTGTGTCGCGTCGCTACCCTCGTGTGTCAATAAAGTGTCGAGTGTGTGTTGTCGGTTTCGTCCCGAGAGTGTCGTGGCCGTCATTTGTGTAATATTTAAATTAAGCAGAATAAATATACTGAGCTAACGTTTTATAACGTTTGAGCAAAAAAGGAGCGAGTCCGGTGTTTCATTTCTCTGGTAATTAAATACATTTTTGTAACGAACCCTGGGAGCCGCGAGCTCTACCCCATCATAAGGCGGAAAAACATGTCGCTACAAGATATAGATGATTTTGTGCAGATAAAACACTCTGTAATTACACAGAAAAAATTATTGCCGAATTATTTTCAAACAAACGCTTGTTTGAAAATTTTTTTGATTTCTACAAATTTTTTTACTGATTCAATCAATATTTTTGTTTGATTTTTATTTAACCAACAAAAATGTGGACAACTCTTTAAAAATTTAATAAGCGCGCTATTGGTTTGAAGTTTTCATAATTTTGTATGAAATATTTAACGCTCTTTAATGTTGTCGTCTTTTTGCATTTTTTTATTGATTGTAAGCAACACTTCTTTATGTGAAATATAAGAACTACAACAAAAAACACATGCAGTCTATTTTTGGACGCTTTAAAAAAGTACAGCAATAAGAAAAATGATAAAATAGCGTGACGAGGTTTGTAGTAAAAAAACAACAAAAACAATAGCAGGTAAAAAAACGTTTCATTTTTTTTAAACAACAGAAAAAACACATTATAAGAAACAAAATAAATTTTTGGTTGGTTTCAAAGTTGGTAAAAAAAAACCAAATCCCGTATTCAATTTTTTCAAATAGTTTGTTTAAATACATCAAATACAAAAATAGAATGATGGCGGAAAACATATCGAGTCGGTCTGCCGCCGTTTTTGGTTACATTTCTTCTTCATTAGCAAAGGAAAGGATAAAGCAACAGTGAATGATGAAGAAAAACACTGTGAGTATAAATATGACTTCGTTCAAAAATTATTTCAACAAAAAAATGTGTCTCAAAGCCAGCCGGCCGCTCTGCTCTGCTTCATCTTCGCCAACAGTGCTTGCTTGTGTGCGCGTCATTGCTTGTGCCAAAACTTTTTGTTTGATTCAGCAAAAATATTTGTTTGAAATTTATATGAATTTCAGTGAACTTTTTGTTTGATTCTGTAAAATTATTTGTTTGAAAAAATCGGCGTTTTTTTTCAATAAACAAAATGCAAATAAATTGTTTGAATATGCGAATTTGTTTGTAGGACCGATTTTAGACAAAAAATTGTTTGATTCTACAAATTTTTTGTTTGAATTGGCAAAATAATTTTTTCTGTGTAAGTTTTTGGTTATATTTGGAAAAATTTATTATTGTGTATACTTTTTCAACAAAAATTCCATAAGATTTCTTATGAATAAAAGAGAAATTTTAATTAGTTTTTTAATCATTTAATCATTTTTAAATCTGTAACTACTTTTTTGTAACTACATATTTTTATAAAACTTTTAAGTATAAAAGAAAGATATAATTTTTAAGTTATAATTAGCCAAATTTTAAAGGACTGCTTTTGGGATATCGAGAACAAAAATAAGTCAAGCAAAGTTTTTGCTGGAAAAGAATCCAAGTGTGGAATCACTATCCTTAAAAATTGATAATTTTGCTACAAAAACTTGCATAATTAGTGGCGAAATGCACAAATTTTCGTTTATCAGAAATAAATAACTTTTTTGTAATTTTTAAATTAAAAAAAAAATTTATAACAAATGAGAAACGATCCTAAGTTTTATATTTTAATTGAGATATATTATTATATTTATAATCAGGTATGTCACAGAATTTGAACGAAAGTGAAAGTTCAATTTGTACCGTTATTTTTTTTTGCTTTTTTTTAATTAAAACGAAAGATTTTTCCGTTTTTAGTTCTCTAGACAATGTTTCATTTGCACTTTCTTACGAATTTGGTTTCTGTGACACACTTGAATAATTCGTATAGTGGAAAGAACTGTTTTTCCGAAAAACTTTTTCTTTTAGCTTAGTCCCAATTTACACTAGGGACATTTGTTGCCAGACAGACGAATTTTGAAGGCGAGGGGTCGAAAAGGTAGAGTGTGTAGTACATGACTATCTGTACTGGACATTTTTTCATTTCTCTTTCTTACTTTTCGTAGTTTACATACAAGTGTTAATTTCTGTCTGACTTCTAATGTTTCATATGTAAACGCTTCATGTAAGATTAAAAGAGAATTCAAAAAATATCCGGCAAGAAATGTCCCTAGTGTAAATTGGGACTTAGCGAAACTTACACAGAAAAGATTATTTTTCCAATTCAAACAAAAAATTTGTAGAATCAAACAATTTTTTGTCTAAAATCGGTCCTACAAACAAATTCGCATATTCAAACAATTTATTTGCATTTTGTTTATTGAAAAAAAACGCCGATTTTTTCAAACAAATAATTTTACAGAATCAAACAAAAAGTTTACTGAAATTCATATAAATTTCAAACAAATAATTTTGCTGAATCAAACAAAAAAGTTTTGGCACAAGCAATGACGCGCACACAAGCAAGCACTGTTGGCGAAGATGAAGCAGAGCAGAGCGGCCGGCTGGCTTTGAGACATATTTTTTTGTTGGAATAATTTTTGAACGAAGTCATATTTATACTCACAGTGTTTTTCTTCATCACACACTTTTGCTTTATCCTTTCCTTTGCTAATGAGTCGGCAAACCGACTCGATATGTTTTCCGCCATCATTCTATTTTTGTATTTGATGTATTTAAACAAACTGTTTGAAAAAATTGAATACGGGATTTTGTTTTTTTTTACAAAAAATTAAACAAAATTTATTTTGTTTCTGATAATGTGTGTTTTCTGTTGTTTAAAAAAAATTAAACGTTTTTTTTTACCTGCTATTGATTTTGTTGTTTTTTTTTTTACTACAAACCTCGTCACGCTATTTTATCATTTTTCTTATTGCTGTACTTTTTAAAGCGTTCAAAAATAGACTGCATGTGTTTTTTGTTGTAGTTCTTATATTTATCATAAAGAAGTGTTGATTACGATCAAATAAAAAAATGCAAAAAGACGACAACATTAAAGAGCGTTAAATATTTCATACAAAATTATGAAAACTTTAAACCAATAGCGCGTTTATTAAATTTTTGAAGAGTTGTCCACATTTTTGTTGGTTAAATAAAAATCAAACAAAAATATTGATTGAATCAGTAAAAAAATTTGTAGAAATCAAAAAAATTTTCAAACAAGCGTTTGTTTGAAAATAATTCGGCAATAATTTTTTCTGTGTAGTCTGGTTATTATATCGTCTAAAAAAATTTAATCTCTTACCGAACAACAAAACTTTTTGTTATTTGACGAACTTGGATGGAAAAAATCAACATACCTTTCATCTTTATGGTGGTGGGTATTAAAATTTAAAAAGTAAAATTTTTATGAGGTAGAGGTAAAACAGGGAATATATACGGACCATTTTTAATTAACTTAAAAAGTTTTCTTATTTTGCGAAGCACTTATGGATTACACACATTTATGCACAATAAGACATACAGAGAAGCAGTAAGGTAAGTAAACGAACTCTAAACAAATCAAAAACAAAACATTTAAAGTGCTACGGCACTCCCTAACTACCAGGCGCGGATTCAGGGGGGGTGGGGAAATAAGGAAATTTCCCCCCCGAAAATTTTAAAAATATGTTTTGCTAATTTCGATAATACAAGAATTCCCAATAATAAGATTTTTTTAATGTACAAAATTTTTGGAAAATTATTCTACATTCAATCCCAGCATGTGCCATCTATATCCAAAGAATAAACGTTTGACTTGATATTGCGTGCGGTTGAATTATTAAAAAGCCTTAGTATTTGCAATATTTATGTATATATTTATGTGTTATATGAATCAAATTTCTATTCGATAATTTTTGACGAAAGCACGGATTTGTCGGGGAAAAGCCAGATTTCCTTATCTTTAAGACATTGCAACATACAACAAAAAGTTGTTAGGGAAGAATTTATTAGCTTTGTTGTAAACGCATTTGAAGAGGCTTCAAAGGATATTGATGACGTTGGTGTGTCAATTAATGCGAAGGCACTATCATCAATAGTTCTTAAAGCTTTGACAGATTTTGGTTTTGACTTAAAAAATTGTGTAGTAGTTGGAACGGATGGGTGTCCTCTGATGTCAGCAGAAAATGGAGCTGTTAAAAAATTCTGAAAGCCGCGACAAATGCGAAACAAACGTCTTGCTATTCCCATAATTCAAGCAACTCAATTTCTAGAAGCAATAAAGTGCCACTAATTCAAAAAAATTTTATCATTTGATAAAAAAACGACAACATTTTTTAAATATAATCATCCCAAGCGAAACGCAGTTTTATCAAAGTATTTGGGAACCAATTACATTATGCGAGACAAGATGGGTGGACCGTCACGACTCAATTTTACACTTTGCAACAAGTGTCCATCATATAGTAGAAGCTTTGGAAAAAATATCTAAGTGGAAAGGTAGTATCTCTACCTTTATATTAAGTGTGATACATATTGTAACACAGCCGCTTAGTATCATTTTACAAAAGCAAGATATAGATCTTCAAAAGGGATCAAGCCTTATCAAAACTTTAATCATGTGCCTTGAAGAAAAAAAGAAATAAAGCCGAAGAATAATGAAAAGCGATTTTTGAAAAAGTTAAAGTTATTTGCGTTCAAATCGAGGTTCCTATCGAAAAGACAAGATTTGAACGAAAAAATCACATCCAAAATGTTGAAGATTACTACAGAGTTGTAGATTACATTCCTCTTATTGAATTTTTTTAGAAGATCTCATAACAACTTTCCCAATAGATATCCCAAATGTATTGAACATACCTAAACTTCTACCTCAAAGTGTAATCAAGTCATATACAGATACAAAACTTTTAAAACCACAACTAGCTGATGAGCTGATTATATTTGATAAAAGAGATAAACACCTACTAACATCTAAACTTGAGCCTGATCTATCAGATGACGTTGTAGATGCTTTAATAAACTGTGATGAAGATATCTACCCAAATCTTAGAAAAATATTTAAAATGTTCGTTTTAATGCTCGTCAGTAAAGCAACGAGCGGGAGGTCATTTCCTACCCTTCGTCGAATAAAAACATGGCTCGGATCAACAATGACAGAAGATAGACTGTACTGTCTAAATTTGCCTCACAAGGAAATCATAAATTGCTTATTTAAAAAGATTAATGTATATTGAACTGATCTTATATTTTATTTAACCTTTTTGTTGAGTTTTTTTAATTAGGGTAATGGCTTTTTTTGAACAAAATTTCTTCATCCCACCACGCGATGGGCAATTTAGTATTGATAATGAAAATAATTTTTTTAGGCCATTTTGGCCAAAAAAGTTTACGCACCAAATGCAATTTCTAAAGCTCCTCAAAAATAATTTTTTTTTTTTATTTCCATACAAATTATATATCGAGGGTTATTTTTCAAATTTTTATTCCCAAAAATTGAAATTACTTTTTGATAATAAACAGGCAAGTGCACGGCCTAAAAAAACACTTAATTGACAACATCTTTTGTAAGTTGTTGTTTGTTTTTTATTTTGTTTTTCTTAACCTACTTACAACTACAATTAATGTTGAGAGAATTTCAACTAATTGTAGTGGGGAGTGTAAGACGAGATAAACCCACTTTTTTATTGTTGATGTATTTTGTTCAAGCTTTGATATTGTTACAAGTAAAACTGTTGCTATAAGTCTTATACGTTTAACAGTTTTATTTGGTTTAATATCTTTAGTTTGTCTAAAATCTTTATGGATGAAGTTTCCTGATGATCTGGCCTAAGCAACCAGTGAAATGCATAGGAATAGCTTATCCCATCAACAATAAATTTCAAGTGTTTTTATCAAGAATAAAAACTGGGAATTAAGCACAAATAACAAAATCTTTTGAAATTAAAATTTTTTATTCCCAAAAATTGAAATTACTTTTTGATAATAAACAGGCAAGTGCACGGCCTAAAAAAACACTTAATTGACAACATCTTTTGTAAGTTGTTGTTTGTTTTTTATTTTGTTTTTCTTAACCTACTTACAACTACAATTAATGTTGAGAGAATTTCAACTAATTGTAGTGGGGAGTGTAAGACGAGATAAACCCACTTTTTTATTGTTGATGTATTTTGTTCAAGCTTTGATATTGTTACAAGTAAAACTGTTGCTATAAGTCTTATACGTTTAACAGTTTTATTTGGTTTAATATCTTTAGTTTGTCTAAAATCTTTATGGATGAAGTTTCCTGATGATCTGGCCTAAGCAACCAGTGAAATGCATAGGAATAGCTTATCCCATCAACAATAAATTTCAAGTGTTTTTATCAAGAATAAAAACTGGGAATTAAGCACAAATAACAAAATCTTTTGAAACTTTATTTTACAATGTTATTAAAAATTAACGTCTAAATCATACATATATTAATTTTTTTTTTTAATTCCAGATATTCGCGCTTAAATGTCTGATAGCACTATTTGCAAATTAAAATTTTATCGTCTTGAACATTCAAATAAGCAGATAGCACTATTTGAACAAAAATAAAATGAGCTGTAATGAATACTTTTTGAGACTTTAATAAAGTTACACGTTTTTTTATTAAAATAATTGGTAAAATTTAAAGAAACGCATAATCATGTTAACAGAACTCGAAATTAAGTTAAAATTTTACACTAATGTTTATTGAAAAGCAATAAATAATTTAAATTTATCCACATATTTTAAAGTATCATAAAAATAATGATATTCTTATAGCAGACTTCAATGCTATGGAAATGCATCCGTTTGCTTAGTTGAAAAGAACGTGGGCCAGATTATAAGGGTTTCGCTTATATTTATATGATCTGCACAGTGTGGGAAATTTGGAAAAAAATGGAAATAATTCTATATTTTATAAACGGTTGGTCCGAATGCAGTTTGAGGGGAAAATTAAAAAGTTGTAGTCGAGTTTAGGTCTTGGATTTGAGGTCTATAGACTTAGCTATAGGTTCCCAAATTAGGACATCTCAGGTATAACAAAAACTAAAAACGATCCTTAATTTTAGCTGGATGCTAAAAATAATTTTTTAGAGAAATGCGCTTGCCGAGTACTCCATAATTGGTCCAGTATTTTGGAAATATAAGACTCAAATTTATCTTAATTTGTTTGAAATATGTTTTTGTGAATTATCAACAAGATTTTGTTTGTCGTGCTTAATTCATAATTTTTATTTTTGATAAAAATACTGAAATTTATTGCTGATGGAATAAGCTATTAACATACGCACTTCACTGGTTGCATAGGCCAGATCATCAGGAAACTTCATCCTAAGATTTTAGAAAATTTATTGATATTGTACAAATAAATTTGCTTAACAGTTTTATTTGTATAATATCATGTACAAGTAAATTTTGGCCATGACTTTGTCTGAGGTGGTCCATTCGGACGGTCCAATTTTGGGCGAATCGTTCGACTTTGTATGACCCGATATGTGTATAATAATTGTGCAATATGAATACTAAAGCGGCTCATACACTTGCAATAAAATTGTTCAATTTTACGTATATTATATCGCCAATATGTATGCGATATTCGATGGTAGCACAATATATTGGCAACAATCAAAAGACTTTTGATTTTTATTGCAAAACGAAAATAAATTGAAATGTGTTGGCAACATTGTACAATGCTGTTCATGTTTTTCCTATAGTTTATGTTCACCTTTTTATTGAATGAATGAAACCATTGTGCGACTTATTGCATAATATAGGACAAAATTGAAATAATATGGCGAATATCATATACAATAATATTGCAAGTGTATGGGCCACTTAAGACCCGTACTTGGTAGCCATTATATTTCTAAAAAACACTAATTTTAGGGAATTTTCGGCTGTTTTTTTGGAAATAGTGGGATTCGTTTTGTAAGTTTAGTACAATTTTGAGTTGGTTTGTATTAAGCATTAAAACATGTATTTACTTGTAAAATTTCATTAAATAATATTAGCTAACAAAGACTTTATTAGATAAATTAAAATTTTTATTGTTTACAAAAACTCATAAAACAATTTTTTGCAGTTTCTTGCAAAATTTCTACAACGAATTTAAAAATTATATTAGTTTATGACATCTAGACACAATTCCTAACCCTTTGATGTATAATATGTCTACTTAGTAATAACACTTTTTATCATTTTATTATATGAAGTAATATTATTTATGTAGATAGCACTTTTTTACCAAAAAAAAACGTCTGTGTTAGAAAGCACAAAACAACATTTATGAAAAAAAAACGTTTTGGGAATTTTTTTTTTCAAATTTAAATGACAGGTGACCCTTCCGTCAGTGAACACGTTTCTATAAAGAAAAAAATTTTTTAAAATTTCAGATAGCACTAATTGAAAAATAACCCTCGATATGGTACAATTATTGTTTATATATGCTATATATTTTAGCCCCCATATTCATAAATGATTATAAAATTTAATAAACGTTAAATAAGGAAAATTTTCATAGAATATTTGGTTTTCAAGCCGTTATTAAATTTAAAATATTTTTATGAATACAGGCATAAATACATAAAATAAGCAACTGTATAACAAAAAGGTAAAGCTATTTTTTGGGTTTAATGAAATAAATTTTAAGTTTAAAGTGCGAGTTGATTTACATAATGGAAAAATATCTTGTGCTACTTTAATAGCTCGTTCCGCGCATATAGAGTCGCAATTTTTTTTTTGCGCCCTTCTTCCGAAAATGGTAAGATCTTGTTATATTCATGAAATTATTAAAAAATAATTAAAATTTTGTAATTAAATGTTAATTTTGCATAGTAAGGAGAAAAATTGAAATTCAAAACTTTATCGCGTTTGGTAAGGAAACTCTCTGCACGATCGCGAAAAAGTAATACATAATTCTCTTAATATTTTTTCATGGTCTATATGGCTATGTGATGAAGGATTTGATATTCGGAAAAATTGCAAAAAGTACTTACCCTAACACACATATTGTTTTTAATAAACTTTTAAAAACAAATTGTTTACTTTTTTGTATCATGCAAAATTTCCCCCCCCTAAGGCTCAAGCTGGATCCGTGCCTGCTAACTACGAAGCAGGCTTATAGGGGAGAATATTAAAGAATAACTGTAACTTCAAAAAATTGAGCTGATCCCCAGTAAAAAATTTTTAGGTTTTTGAAAGCACGAAAACTACATGAGCACTGATATATGCAGCCACCGCACTACTAATAAGCAACAGAAAAACCAATAACATTTAATAGAGTTTTTAATTTAAGTTATTAAAAATGGTTGAGAAACTTTGCATTATTCCTTATAAGTAAGCAGGATTTAAGTCAATAATTTAAATGATTATTTTAAAGAAAAACTTCACAAGCAAAGTTCAAAGTGCTTCTGCAAATTCCTTTTACATGGAAGCAGGTTGTTTTGCAATGCACATAGGAATAGCTTATCCCATCAACAATAAACTTTAGTGTGTCAATAGTATGAAATGGAAATTTAGCACATTATAACGAAGCCTTGATTTTAAAATGTGTTTA
This sequence comes from Pollenia angustigena, assembly GCA_930367215.1. Classification (NCBI taxonomy): domain Eukaryota; kingdom Metazoa; phylum Arthropoda; class Insecta; order Diptera; family Polleniidae; genus Pollenia; species Pollenia angustigena. The sequence continues at coordinate 175,258,790 of OV884057.1, read as the reverse complement.
CGAACATTCCCGAAATATTTCCGAACATAGAAATTAATTTTTTTTATTATGCAATCAGTCATCAAATGGTTTTTTTAGCAGAGAGGAAAAAAATAGTGCTTCCAATAAAAATCATGCCTCCTGTAAGTAGGTTTGTAAGGCGATATTATACTTTTCCCCTTACAAAACTGCTTAGCAGTATGCTTCATTTTCCACTGGGTCGTAACATTCACCAATTTTAGTTTGAGTTGAACTAAGCGCTTTTTGAGTCAAAATGGGAACTTACCATATTAAATTCATGTCATCCGTAAGCGATTTGGTCAGCGGAAATATAACATTCACCTTACGAACCTGCTAAGTTCGAAACTCAATTTTGTATTGGGTTATTTCATAACTCTATAGTAGTTCATATAGATCCGCCACTATTATCCAAAAATCTATTTGGTCGGTCGTTCATATAGGAAAGGTATTATGCGTTTCTATTAAAGTTTGTAACAAATAAAATTATTGTTACTACCCCTACTTTTAAGTATACCGATTGACTCAGAATAATTTCCTCAAAGCAATATAAGTCCGTTTGTTGAATAGGCTTATGTGTTCATAGGGTGGCATTGCGTATAATAATCTTTGGTTCATAAGCTATTTTTGTACAAAAGAAAAAACTTTAGGCCAGTCTAATAGAAATAAGGCTCGAGTATGCAAAGAACATTAAATTATTTTTGTATTTTTCAATTAAATTATTTACATTTTCTTTATAAACATTAAGAGCCACTTTTTGGGTTTGAGATTAAAGTTAATTAAATTCTAAATTTAGCGAATCTGTGAATTAAGTTTATCTAGCACCAATTGAATTTGATATTTTTAGGTTGTGGCTTAAACCATGTAGTGTTACCATACTGACACAAATAAATAGCAAAATTTTTTTTGCAAATGTCAACTTTTCATCAAATCAATATGGATGTTTTCAAAGAAGAAAAGGAAAATGTGCGAATTTAATATTGTTTACAACGTAGCAATTTTTTACGTTTAAAGAAAAAATATAAAATGGAAAAATTATATAAAAGTGCTTAGCAATATACCATGTTTTAAAAAATATTTTTTGTTTATATTTTTGCAACAATTGTTTATGTTAAACATGCGTATGTTGACAGTTTAAGTTTAGGTTTAAACCACCACCATTGGCCTTAAGCTTGCAAAAAAGTTTAAAAAAAAAATATAACTCAAAAAGTAAATACAGAGATTAAAGTTAATTTAATAGCTAATAATTAGTATTGTGGTTATTTTGTTGAACTATTTATGGTTTTTAATCCAAATTTTTAATATTTTTAATTAGGCTTAAGTTCATGAAATTTAATTTTCATTAAATTATTTTTATGAAGAAAGGAATTTTACAACATGAAAATTTATTAAAATTGTTATTGATAATCTTTCATTCTTCATAAAATAATTTAATGAAAATTAAATTTCATGAACTTAAGCCTAATTAAAAATATTAAAAATTTGGATTAAAAACCATAAATAGTTGAACAAAATAACCACAATACTAATTATTGTTAAAGCTAGGGCACGAGCTCTATGTGTACATTTGTCCTTCAAGTTGTGCTGAAAAAGGTCAACGGAAAGGAGAAGGACAAAATGGAAAAAAACAAAAAAATGTACTTGGACTTCAAGAAAAATTCTTGACAAAAGTACGAGAAAACAGAAGTAAGGAAAAAACATGTAAAATCAATTAAAATGGATAATCATTCAGGAAAGCAAATTTCGATCTACCAAATGTTTAAATACAATTTGGTTTAAGGATTGATGTTTGACTATTGACGTCAGCAGTCGTCGATGGCTGCGAGTGTAAGACGGCAAATCCATCTGAGGAGATCGAGTGGTTGCGATCGAAACATGTCATGGTAACCTGCCGGCCAGGGTTCGAGCCCGAGCCACGTCAAGAATGAAAGATTATCAATAACAATTTTAATAAATTTTCATGTTGTAAAATTCCTTTCTTCATAAAAATAATTGAATGAAAATTAAATTTCATGAACTTAAGCCTAATTAAAAATATTAAAAATTTGGATTAATAGCTAATCTCTAACTGAAAAAGTAAATACCAAGATTAATGTTAATTTAATCGCTAATCTCTAACCCAAAAAGTGGTTCTAAGAATCCTTTATCTAATCCTGCGAAGCCAGTTGGCTTAGCTGCAGGATATAAAAATAAAATTGTAATTTCAGTTCGTATATAATATTAATTTTTTTGCGGTAAATATTGAAAGGACAGCAAGTGGAAGGCCTTTTTGAAGGCCTCTATACTCCTTTCTCAGAGATTCGCTTCGCATGTATCCTGCCTTCAGAAGTATGCCTTCTAGAGAGTTAACATTTCTTTTTGAAAGACCTTCCAAAATATTCAGTTTTATTTACTTTTTATTTTTAGTGACCTTCCTTACTCCCTTCTTTGGGAAGGGAACGAAGTTGATATTAAAGGCAGTGTGGAAGGGCTTGCTCCCAATGACAACTTGTGTAAAAAATAAATAAGTATGGAATGCGGCGAGAAGGGCTTGTGACTGCTAAATAAAGCCATCTATTAGGCCTCTTTACTCATATATTGGTAATGTATTAAAGATATTTGGAAGTGTGATGAGTTTTTTCCATTGTTGTTATTGTGCCGTTGAACTTTGAATATTCCTTCTGTTCGATGCCTTGTGTTGTATGCTTGATCTATTGGCTTTGAAAACCGAAAATCGTTGTAGAATTCGTTGACTACAGTATTGTGGTAGAGAATTTTTACATTTAATACTTCGAGGTTGCTGGCAATGTTGTGAGAGTTGAGTCTGTTGCTTGTGTTATTGGTGTTTAGGCTGACGTTATTAGTATTAAAGTTGTTGTTTGTTGTTTTTATTATACTTATAGTGTAGTTATTTGTGCTGTTTATATTGATGATGGTGTTGTTGGTGCCTGTGATGTTGTTGATTATATTGAATGTGCTGATGATGTTGTTTGAGTTATTACTTCTATTATTTGTGTCAATGGTATACGAGTTGTGTTGACTGTGCTGGTTAATATATTAGGTGTATTATTGTTGTTTGTGTTATTAGAATTGTTGGTACTGGATAAGTTGTTATGTATGTTATGTATGGTTGTTTACGGTTTCATATATGAGTTCTGTTTGAAGCTTTTGGTTGTACTGTTTATTTTAAAACCCAATCCTCCAAAACAACAACTGGTTGGGAAATTTTTTGAAATTTTGTCAATATGTAACCTTTAAAAAAAGTCTTAATAAATTTGGTATTAACTCCTACAGGGTAGTTCATAAGTAACGTTATGATTTACTTAATATATAACTTTTTTCTTTTTAATTTTATTTAAGGTTGGCACTTTTTTTAATTTAGACACTTGTTTGGAGAAATGCGCACAAAATATTTTTAAGATCTTTCAGACGGTGCAAATTTCTGGCTTCTTCCAGAGCATTTTCTATAACTTTTCTATAAGTAGTTTGAATCGACTTGTTCGTCCTTTTAGAAAAATATGATCATTAAACTTTTTCAGACTTTTTTCGACACTTAAGAGTGCATCTAAGTTGATGCATTCTTTACAAGAGTACAGATACTTCTTTGTTACCGAAAACTTTAAAACATTCGGTAAATTTTTGGAGCACTATGTGAAATTTATGTATAAAAGAAATTTCGATATAATCTTGTGTGTGAATAATAAAGTCAGTATGACTTTCAAAATAAAATTGTACATCTACGGATCGTTGTTTTGTGGCTTTGCAATATTATTTATTCAAGTTATTCATAGTAAGTTCCAAAAAGGGCTAATTCAACTATAGCTGCACAGTAAAAAAAATTGTTCACCAATTAAAGCATTAATCAAAAATAAAACCATTGTTAATTAAAAATTTGATTAATTAAATTAAACGTCTAATCAAGAGAATTAAACGTATAATCAAGTGAACCAAAAGTTTAATTGTTTAATTGATGATATAAAACCATTTTAATTAAAAATTTTATTAATTAAATAAAACGTTTATTAAAGGGAATTAAACGTTTAATCAAGCGAATTAAACTTTTAATTGATGATATAAATTGGTTTAAGTTCTTGAATTCAATTGATTAAACGTTTAATTCACTTGATTAAAATCTGAGTTTGACCGTTCAAACCAGTTTATTTTTATCTGTTAGTGTTTTCTTAGGAAGGTTTGTCATTTCGGGCCGCAAACACTAACAATGCGATGCAAAAACCCCTATGTTGTTTATGGATTGTTGTAGTATCGCACCACCTGTAGTTTAATTCGCCTTGGTTCCGAAAAAAAAACAAAAAAAATGCGTAAACAAAAAATTTGCAATTTTAACAAAAACTTTACTTCTGACAGTATCTTATGGCAAAATTTTTGAGAAAACAGGTCCAGAACTAACCGAAAATTTAATCTAAATGGTGGTAAAATTTTAAGGGCCGATATTGATTTTGAATAAAATACAAATTATTAAGGAAATTATTGTCATAAGTATGGTTCAATTTTGTATGGAACAAAATATCGGCCAACTGGACGACGCGACCTCGACGGCACACCTCCATCAGATGGTCCAAATTTTCGACGACGCTGAGGCATAAATGAGGTTATATGCCCTTAATGTGCCGAATTATCTCGTTATATCCTTTAGCTCTGGAACTGTTGCTGGCTTATCGACGTATACCTTCCCTAGAGGGAAGCGAACTGACACTAAAGTAGTCCCATGATAGGTCTTTGGTGGTAGAGACCGGTTCTAGTTTTAACACTTTCTATGAATAAGGCCTATCACTTTTACATGGGGTTGTCATTGGAGGAGGTCAATTGACACCATTTGACGAGTCACAAATCTATTCTCAATGGACGTGTTAAGTGACAGTTATAAAAATGTAGTATTATTTCAATACGATGTAGTATTATTACAATAAAACAAGTCCTATAATTAAATTCAAGAGCCAAATTTTAGAAAGTTCCAAAAAAATCTATCACACCACCGGTGAAGAATGTTCTGTAATTCATTACTTTCTCTACCTTTTTGTTCTTCATAAACCAACTACATGATTGGTTCTCTTTTCACTGGTCATGAGTTCTTTCTTTTTGTACCTGTTCTATTTTCACAACTCCCAGGACCAGTCTGTTGTACCAATTGACACAAATTTCTCGCAGGGTTTTCTTTCAAATAACCCAAAAAAAGGAGGTCCAACGGTGTTGAATTTGACGCGCAAAAGTGCCATTGTTTCGTTAGCTGTGTGGCAAGTGACACCATCCTGTTAAAACCACATATCGTCCACATCCATATCTTCTAATTATATCAAAAGTTCGTAATCATCGCACTATAGTGAACACCACTCATAGTAACTGCCTGACCGGCCTTATTTTGGAAAAAAAAGACGGCCCGATGATGACGCCAGCCCATTAACCGCACCAAACAGTCACTCTTTGTGGGTGCATTGGTTTTTCGACAATCACTCTTGGATTATCATTCGTCTAAATGCGGCAATTCTGCTTATCGACGAATCCACTGAGGTGAAAATGTGCCTCATCACTGAATCACGAAGTGCACGATATGCATTTTGATTTGAACGCCCATTTTCATAATAAGCTCGATTGTGTATATGTCTATGGTTCAAATTGAGTTAGTCTGAAATTGAGAAAAGTCAAATGAAATGCAGAAAAAAAAACTTGTGTGGTTCACATTCAACATCGGCCCTAAAAATTTAATAAAATTCAACACAAATGCCGTGGCCTGACGAATAGTGGTTTAAAGAATTGGGGCAATATTTTTGTTAATTTTTTCTTTTTATCATAAAACAGATTTCAATCAAATTTTAATACTTACATTTTAAATAAATTATTTCGTCTACATTTAAAAAGATTTAAGAGATGCAGAAGAAATTAAGGGTTAGTGAATTTCGAGAAGAAATCTGAAGAGATTAAGGCAGATAAGGCCTTTAACTAGAGAAAAATATTCTTAGAAAATTCAGAGAATTCTCTGGTAGAAGGTTATTTGCTTATGTGCTGAGTGGCTCTTTGCCACTCGCTGTTGTTTGTCACGTTCTCATTGTATCATTAAGCATAAAGATTAAAGTTTTCTTTTTCTGGTAAGCTCCCCTCCGATAGGCAAAGAGTCCTTTAGCCTGAATGTGCAATTATTCAAATATCTTTAATATAACCATGCTTAAATCTCATTTTGACTTAATTAAATTATGTTTATCTTACATATTTAAATACAGCCACCGACTTAACCGTAAGTGATAACTAATACAGCATCTTAAATAATGCTTAATAGCAAACAAAAACGAAAATCTGGTTAACAACACCGAAGTTAAAAAAAAAACACCCAACAGAACCTTTTGAACTTCAACGTGCATCACTTGTTGCACAAATCAGCCGCTTACGATCGGACACCAAAATTTTAACACAGAACAAAAATAAACACCAAAACAACAAAAAAAAAACTAAAATCTAAAGAAAACATATGTCAGCTTTCATGTGCTTGATATTAAAACATTAAAAATCCCCCAACGTTTCTAAAATAGACAATGTAGACATGTATGTAAAATTGTTTGCTGGCCATATTATGTTGCAGGCATGATATAAATAAAATCACAGTAGCTGCAGTTTTATTTTACATTCTAATTAGATTGTCAACAACACGAAAACAACCTCATTTTCAAACTAAATGTTTAGTTTCGTAGTTGTTTAAGCAGGAGTTAAGGAACTTAATATATAAATCTGAAAGAGTAGTTTGTATGAGGGTATCGCCTGCTTAACGAAAACACCACAAAATCTGCATAAACTTTAGGTTTTTTTTTTTTTTTGTTTTGTTAAGTTCATTAACATGCACAGGTTAATTACTACATTTCTAGGAGATGCAAAACATAAAATTTCACAGAAATAAGCCATTAAACATTAAGTCACTGTATACAACCAACATACGACAGCACACATGTATGAGACAACATATGCACTATAGTCAAAGTGACATTCATCCTTTTTTAGCGCTGAGTGCGCTTGATTTTAGCTTGGAATTTTAACCCCTAATAGCAACTTAAATATATTTATATTGTAAATGATTTACTATATAAACAATGTAAACAGAATGATCAAATATGAACGTGTTGCCACCGATATTTCATTTGCGTGCACCGAGTTTTAACTGGTTGCCAAGCATTATTTCAAATTTATTCGGATTTTTAACCTCTTCAGATTATGGGCACACATATGTGTACCTTAACTTATTACAAGTTTTAAAGACTAGCGACATCGTGTGACCATTAGAAACAATTTTATTACTTGCTTTAAGCTACTGCTCTTCAAAAAAATATCAAAAGATGGCAGGGTTTAGAAGTTTTAGCCATTATTTTTACATTTGAATTTAACATGTTCAAAAAAAACCATATGTTGGGATATTTTTCCTCAATGACTAATCCATAAGACCTGAAGTTCACATACGTGCACCTCTTTTTCTACCACTTTAAAAAAAAAAACATTAAAAAAAATAAAAACCGAAATTTAAATTACATCAAATAAGATGAAACAAATAGTTAATAAGCCATTTACTTAATCGGTTCAGTTTAGATCTTAAGAAATTAAGGATTAACGTTGAAATTATAAATACCTTAAGACCTGAGAGACACATATGTGCTCCCTTAATTTCTAAGAATTCAAATAAAATTAAAAAAAAAATATGCAGTTATCTTATTTGCTCCCAAAAGGTGTAAAAAATATATAAGAAATTGGTTAACGTTCGGGTCTTAAGAGTCTAAAGTCGACTTTCCTTTGGAGCTATAAATACTATGTTGACAAAAATAGGATCAAAATTCTAGCATATATTGTTGAAGCGCAGTAAGCGATCCCTATTAAACATTTCTATATAATACTAGCTGGCCCGGCAAACGTTGTTTTGCCACATAACTTATGTAACAGTGTCTGCTAGCCAAATTTTAAGAAAAAATTATAGGCTAAAGTTCTTTCCAGATGTTACATTAGTTGCCTGCCCAATTTCAAGAAAATTAATTGATTAGTTAAGAAGATATAGGGAGGCGGAGGCTTTTGCCCCTCTTGCCCTTTTTAATGCCCTGCCCTCTTTCCGATGTTACAGTGTATGCATGCCAAATTTTAAGAAAACCGGTTGATTAGTTAGGAAGATACAGTGAGGGGGAGCTTTTACCTCTATTGCAATATTTTGGGCCCTCTAGCGAAATAAAATATACTCTACGACCTATTCTCATACCTAACAAATACAAATACAAAATTTCATGAAAATTGGTCAAGCCGTTACGGAGGATTTCAAAATGGAGGGCAATTTGTTGATATTTGTATGGGAATATAAATACATGTTTCGGAATGAATGCAGTGTTCACTATAACTCAAGAACCAATACACATTTGAAGACCGTTGATACATAAAAACCTTGGTATTGACTACACCTTACACGTGAACGTTAAAGAAACAAAATCGGTTCACGCATTTTAGAGAACATCAATTACTAACACAATGCAACTTATTTTTATATATATAGATTTCAGTGTATGAAGGCTGCATTAAAGTCAGTTAACTCCATGGATTATCTCATGTGGATTAAGTGTCAACCCATCAAAAACGGAACATTTACTATTGAAGAGGAAATAAAGGATCGTGAGAGCAGAGGTTGAATGTTATTGATCTGCAGATCACAGATGGCAAACTATCCTAGGGGCTGGAAGTCCGAACAAAGGTATATAAGACAATAGTTGTAAAACATGCATGTAGAGGTGCAATTGGCAGGAATTGGGGCTTAACCCCCGGTGTTTCAATAAGATTTATAAGGCTGTTGCAATTCCGCAGATGCCTGCTTCGTAACCGCAGCTGAGGTTAAATAGCTTCAGTCCCAAACAAGGGGCGGGAGTATAATTCTGCCTAGTTTTATGCTCTAATTTTTACCAAAGTATGCATGTGCTGGCGCGCACACACGAGGGCAATTAGTAAGCGCATTGTTTGTAACCTTAGCCACTGGGTGGAAAACCATTGGATTTTTCCTACACGGCAGGTGCTAATGTAAATCTATTCTTTTACCTGCCCCGGGCGAAGTATGCTAGTGAGCCCCGGAACCTTTCTTCATTGCACGATATGCAACACATACGGCTTACGGGAGTGAGTTGTCTAATGACATCTCCTTCTAAGAACTACCCTGAGGCTGACGGTTCAAAGAAATCTAGTACAGTTGGTGCGGTGACAGTGGCCTGGCTATGATGAACGTAGCACTTTAATTCTACTAAGGCTTAAAAGGTAACAAATCAGAACAGTAAAAACTAGGCACTGACCGGTAGGATCCCCGCGAGTATTCTCTCAAACGTTTTCATGATGTAGAGGAAGAAGAAATGTGGAACCTTGTACTTCAGGACATTAGGGGGGATACATAACAAAACCAGTGGTTGTCTGTTTGGATGATCTATTCGTTAATTCTTCTTTTCATTAGGAAAACAAATTGGTTGGAATCTGCAGTGGTACATATCGAGTTGCTGCTGTTGAGGTTGTAAGTTGTTTCGTTATATCGCTGCCCAAGGAATCGAACTTAATTTAAGGGACCTCGCTCAAAATAATGATATATTATTTTGCACCTAAATCACGCCATATCGCTGACAAAAATACGGTAAGTAAGGGTAGTTTTTTAAAAAATTATTTAAGAATTATGGTCAATTGCTGCCTGATTTTAAAATGTGTTTTTGAGATAATTTATCTTTACGTTAATGTTATAGTGTTATCTACGTAATCAACTTTATCAACGTAATCAACCGGTATTCTTAAAGTCAATTTCACTTAAATACAGCCAGATCTTTTAGCAGATGATATAAATGGATCCACTGTGAAAAGCCGTAGTTATATAAAAAGGATATTGTACGAATGAAATTTGTTCCTGGGGTAAAATTTGAGTAAATTGCTTATTATCATGAAAACAAACTGCTGAAAAGGCAATACCGAATGAAGGATTTTCGCGTTTTGTGTATCGAAGTTGACGAAGGTACAGGCGGATATAACATAATCGTTCTTTTCTTTTTCCATTTTTACTTTTCAAATGTGTTCAATGAATCAAATTTCAATTTAGAAACCTTTTTTGCAAAAGTCATATTCCCTTAATTTGAAATTTGATTCATTAAACACATTCGAAAAATAAAAATGGTTTAAATAATAAAAACAACTAATAAAAAGAAATTATTCTTACAGTCTATTATCGTTTTTTAGGCAACACATCGCAAAATATCTTGATCATCAAAGGGTTAATATTAGAACATTTAGGTGATATTTCAGAGCTTAAGCTTTAAAGAGTATTTAGACCATCTGTGGTGCTAGATGCCACAACAGCCGCCACCGCCACCAATCACTTCACAGCAATAACGAAAAAACATATAATAAATGCATGTTTAAAAGCAGGAAGAAATGATAAGATTTCCTAAGTTGCAAAAGCATCACAACCACTCCACCTCCAGTTCAACTAAAATTAAAACTCTGGAAAAAAGAAGAAATGTAAACAAATAAAGTCAAAATCCTAAGCAAATGAGTAACGGCGGTATATTTTGTGTTCAGCAAGAACATCTTCTTCCCTATTTTTTTTAAGACTATTCCTACAAACAAAACAGACAACAAACACATGTTAGGCACTGTAACATAAACGACAGTAGCAAAATGTGCAACATTAACAACAGCAGCAGCAACAGCAGCAGTAGAAACGACATTACTGATGGTCATTAAAACAAAAGCAACAGCCAAATATAACCATATGAATCAAAATGAAACATACCATGCATGGGCAATACACGAATCACGGTTATAACCTTTTGTACTTTTTTATAAAAAAAAAAGTTTTTTCTACTTGATTTTTTTTCCATGAAGGATTGTTTAAATGGTCTTATGCGACAAACAACCAACTAACCAGCAAAAATCAACCGCGTGAATAACTAATTTCAACGGAAGCTAAACAAAATCTCAACTTGAAATAAAAACCAAAAAAAAAACGTCAAACAGCAGCACCAACAACAATAAAATAAAGGATAACCCATTTATCACCCACCATCACTGTTAACATTTAAACACCAACAGCCAAGCGGCCGCAAACCGACATTATTTAACTTTGCAACATTTGAAGTCCATAAAGTCAGAATCAGTCTCATACTACTACTGTTATTGTTGTTGTTTTTCTTTCTTTTAATGTTGTTCCTGTTGCTGCAACTTTAGAACAATAAGAATTTTTCGGTGTTTTTGTTGCCACATTTAACAGCAACAACAACAAGTAATTCTTATTATTTACAATGAAATTTTGTTGCCAGAAAAACAAATCGTGCATTAACACTTTTAGAAAATGGGTTGTGGAAAAATACACACCTGATAACAGCACAAAAAAAATTCCTCTTTTCGATTGGAATATTTTGGTTTAAGAATTTCCTTTTTTTGGCATCTAAATTTAGTCAGAGCTGTTGTACGTCTTTGATATTGGGGGGTGTTCGGAGATTTTCTATTTATAGAAATAACTTTCATCATTTGCTTGCTTAATTAAATGACAAATAATTTTTGAAAACAAATACTGTTAGAAATTATCTAAATTCCAGCTTAAACCTTCCAGCATTTGTTTGAATTAAAAATAAATTAATCTTTTTCTTTTATTACACAGAAAAAAATAAAATTTTATTTCGATTAAAAAAAAAGATAGTATATGATAGATGATAGATAAAAAGTTAATTAAATTTGAACCAGTTAACAAATTAGTAGTATCAATTAAATATTTTTTGATAATAACAAACAACATTTTTGCAGCTATGATATAAATAAACTTTTAATTCATTTGATTAAATTTTTAATTAACTGTCAGGTCCACAATGTCGACCAGAACATTTCTTTCGTATATTTATATTGAAAACAGTAATAAAAAATTAAAATTTGATTTTGTTTACAATATAAATATTTGAAAGAAATGTTTACCTCGACATTGTGGGCCAGGCAAATATTGCTGTTTCTTTCTCGTTGCAAGTATTTCAATAAAGGGATGCAGGCGGTAACAAAATTGTTTTAGAAATTTCAGAATTGACTATAAAGTTGCTCCCACTTCCATGGTCTAATGCTGAAGTAGAGAGGGTGTTTAGCCAAGAAACATCGTTAAAAGTAATTTGAGAAATAGGTTACATTAAGCAACCGTTTATTCGATTTTATCAATTATGTGAATATTTTTACCAAAACAATACAATTGGGGTATTCACAAGGTGTGCTATCATGTTATATCGTCATGATGTTCCAACATTTTACAATGGTTTAAAAATATTGTTGTTGCTTTGTAAACAAAAAGTGTCTTAAATTAATAGAACGTTGCTTGCTATGTTTATTGTGCTGTCGTAATTAACCAGAAGAGACCAGAGCTGAGCGGCGGAACCGTATCGCGTTAGTTCTTGTAGCCGTCGCCGTTGATGGTATAATTGTATCCGGTTAACATCAAAATTTGACCTGCGGCTAGCAATTTTTGCAAGAAATCACTTGCGGCGTCAAATAAGATCGGCTTATGACTCTGCTGTTAGGTAAACAAACAAAAAAAAATTTATTTCTTATTTGCGTCTGCAAAATGGAAAATAGTCAGGTAATATCCAATTTAATTTATTAATTCATGGAAAAGAATTAAAAACTATTTTGATGTTAGGTAAATATTTATTTTAAATCAGCTGCTTTAAATTCAATAAAAGCACGCTTAATTTTGAGGGGTTGTTCACAACAGTCGTATTTTTTCATGTTATTATTTTAAGACATATGACTTTATGACACCTTGTGAATCCCCCAAATATGTATACCACCACCACAATAGTGGAGAGGGTACTATGCGTTTGTGCTGATGTCTGTAACACCTTAAAATATTAGTCCTTAGCCCAGAATCACTTTCTGAGTCGAATTAACGATGTTTGTCCGGCTGGCTGGCTGTCCATGTAAACCTTGTGCGCAAAGTACAGGTCGATATTTAGAGATTATTTGATAAAATTTGCTACAAAGGTTCTAATGTGGTGTAGAGTATCATAAAGTCGGTTGGATAAATGTTGTCGTGATTATGATTTACCTTCAAATTATTTAAAGCTTATGATTATTTGAAACTAATGAGTGATTCCTATGAGATGAACAATAACGACATCGAATTTTTCAATGATTTAATTTTTTAATATTTATTTTTTTAATACTAATTTACGTTTATTCTTAATTAACAAATTGATCTTAACTCACAATTTTATCGTAAACAACTTTAAATGAATTATTTCTGTTTTGTTATTGCATTTTAATGTGTTTTTATTTAAAAAAGCTTTTAGCCATTTTTTGCCATTTTTTCCGTAAATTTATTAAATTTTGGTCACCAAGTATTGGCAACACTGGTCCCATGTCCCGTTTACAAATTTTCTGGATTTTTTTTTTTCGAATAAGAAACCTGTGTGGAATAGATTGTGTTTACTTTAAGGTCACCAAGCTTAACTTTCATGTAAAATTTTCCTTAATTCAGCTTGTAATTGTAACCTTTGTTTGAATTAAAATGTTAGCATGGACTGACTGTCTGTTCAAACTTTATAAATATTGCAAGACTATCGACAGATTTAGACCTGTAGTTCTTGCACGAGATAAGCTCGTTGTGAAATTATCCTTTTTATGTGTAATCAATGTAAAGTTAAGGAATGAAATTAAGATGTTTAGAGTTTTTGTTCTTTTATCATTCAGAAATGATGATTAGTACATGAAACTAAGAATTAATAACAATTTAATGGCCCTTAGCTTAACCGTGACTTTTTAAATCAAACACAGGTTTTTAGTCTTCTTTTACCCATTTTTACCTTTAGATTTAGGGCACAAAACCCCTCCCACAAGAAAAAGTTCGTCATGGTTTGGCTGGACCTTTAAAGTACATTACAGGGCCAAAATACTAACTCGCAATTCGATTATGTACAAGCGATACCGTACCCGTCAAGTTCCACTTCACGGCGGGCAGGAAGCAATTTATTATTCCATAAAAATGGCGACAAAAAACAAAAGCGGGGATTTGTTTGTGATAAAAAATGTATTCAAAAGCCGTTTGAATTGAAATCCTAGCTGCTCCTTTTCTTGAGATATTCACTTTTTCGATTTTTGCGCCAACCAGTACTGATGATGAGCTACTTTTGAATAATGTAACAGGTGAAAAAACTCGAATATCCATTAATAAAAAAACTCCAAAAGAAATAATCTTTTCTCCTGAAAGATTATATAATTTTCAAGCTAATACTGCATCATCTTCAAATTATATGAAAAAATTAGTCAACTTCATTCGTAGCAAAGTTGGAAGGAAATCTGTTCCTTCGAATTATGACCACCCTATGCAAGAAAAACAAAAGTCAATGGAAACTATTTACCAAAAAACTTTTTCAAATTTCGAGACTAAAGAAGGAAATTCACAAAGACCGGTTGTTAATGCTAACGCTAGTGAACTTCTTCACTTTGTTTTTGAACAACGGAACGTGGAGCAAATACAGGAAACTAAAATAAAATTATTGGCAGATGGAGGTCAAAATCTTTCAAAATTTCGTTATCTATTTTATCTGAAGAAGAAGAAAATGATTCAAACGATTGTGAAAGTAAAAACTTATCCTTTTATTCTTCTAGGGGAAATATTGGAAATAAACGCAAATTAAATAGTGTCAATCGGTTAATTATACTATGCATAGTATCACAATTTAAAGAGACTTATGACAATCTTAAAACTTTAGTTCATTTAACAAAATAAAATTAAACTTATTTTAATGTTTAATGGACAGCAGCCAGCAAATGCCACATACCCGTGCCCTTATTGCTTTATAACTTTGGGTGAATTAGTAGGCTTTAATCAAATATATAAATAAAATGATTCAAAAACCTACGGTAACCAATATTTTAATTTAAAATCGTACAAACATTTTAAGGAAGATAATTTGCACTTTCAACGTTTAGGTTGTGATAAAAAAGAAGCAAAGAAGGTCACAGTACAGTTAATTTTGCATTATTCGCGGAAGAGAATAATGATGATTTCGACAATACATATGCAATAGAGAAAAGTTAAAGTAGTAGGTCGTGATAAAGCTTTATTATGGCCCAAAAAGCTAAGCCTAAGAATTACCAAGGCGATGTCTTTAAAGGAAATCAATGTCCTAAACTTTTAAAAGAAGCGGATGCACAACAAGATCCTATTATTTATGAGAATGTTGGACCATATCGATTGCTGCCTTATATCGCTTCATTTAAAGCAATGAATAAAATTGTAGAATCTTGCTTCTCTACAAAAAAGTACTCTTTAAAGCTCCGCAATGCTTTAAAGAGTACAGATGTCACTCAAACCATTAAAATCCATGTGATCTTAGATCATTTAAAACAAGCTATAATGCTCATAAATAACGATGGCTTAAGAGTCTGGTCTGAGCAAGCTGGGGAATCGATTCATAGAGACTTTGTTAAGTTTTGGGATAATTTCAAAATAAATAGTATGGAAGATCCATCTTACCAGAACCGATTAAAAAAAGCAGTAGTTTGGGTGAGTTCCAAAACATCAGTTGCAAAGCAACTCGCTTTTTTAAGTGCTTTCTACCAAGCAACCGTGAAAAATTTTACAATGTTATCTGTACCAAAGTTCACTAAAAACAATATCGATGCGTACACAATAATCAAACTAGATATAGTTAAACTCTATGATACTTTTTTGACTTTGACTGCAAAGTATTATGATGTTTAGGAACTCAGCCTTTTCATCTCTTCATATATAAAAGTTAAATTAACAAAAAAAAAAAAAAAAATAAAAATAGTTTAAAACAACAGAAATTAAAAAAATAAAAAACTTTAAAAAAGCGGTGCAATGTAAGAAAATACCACGCGGTGCACCTTAGGAACGTGCAAGATCGGCTAAGATCTTACTTCATGTTCTTTTAGAAAATTCTTCCTGCGCAAAACTCGAAAAAAGTGAATATCTCAAGAAAAGGAGCAGCTAGGATTTCAATTCAAACGGCTTTTGAATACATTTTTCATCACAAACAAATCCCCGCTTTTGGTTTTTGTCGCCATTTTTATGGAATAATAAGTTGCTTCCTGCCCGCCGTGACTTATTACCGTCCGTTGTGTAAAACCCTAATCAAAGGTCAGAGAAAACTCGAGATTGCGGCGGTAACTGACACAACTCTCCAACTTATTTTACCCCTTCAAAAAATAAAATTTGTTAGGTCATTAAAATAAGTATTTGTTTTCATCGCTGGAGTCAAATCCTTTTTTGAGGTTTAAAAATAAGATATAACCACTTGGGGCTAAGACTAGAGAATAAATCGGATAAAAAGCAATTCGTATGCTTACTCATGATATTTTTGCATGGAATGAAAAATGAGCACACGAAATTCTCTTTTTTCTCAAATCTTAAGGTAGTCTGCTATTAATTTTTCTGGAACACAAACTAAATTACGCAGCTTATTAACATTTTGACAGAAGTCAGCTGACAGATGTCTGTTGATAGGATCACTGTTGCCATTTTAGTAAGTAATAGACTTATTGACTAGCCGTCGTACATATATTCCGGATCCTTGTAAAATGTTCTTCTTTACAAAACTGTTTAGCTTTCACAAAGCGAATTGCAAATAAATGTTTAAGCTTTTAGTTAAGTATTACTTTTTTGGATATATAGGAAGGGGGAGACAGATACCCCCATACAAAGTTTAATGAGGCACACTTAAATTGATGTGCATAACTCTTAGAAAAAAAACTGCATGCTCCAAAAAATTCTTGGTGGTATAGGAGGGGTGAGACTAGTATCTCTTTACAAGAAAATTATAAATAAACGTGATTTTTAAATGACTCGTGCTTCCACTAAATTGCCTGCAATTTAATTAGTTCAGATACAAATTACCTAAAAAAGATTTTTTTTTATAAGGCTAAGAATGTAAGTCCTTGAGTGCGTTAGAATTCAATCTCTATACTCACGCACTCCATTTTTTAAATCATTATAATACAACCACGGACACGAGTGAATCACGCGTGACCACGTATAAAAAATCACGACATTTGCACATCTCTAATCAAAACACACAAAACAAGGGCAATAACAACAGCAAAAAAATAAAGCAAAAGTCGCAAATCGCTTTTTTGGGCAAACTCAACGTATGTTTGTAATAATTCGTATATAACTGCTTAGGCGCACCGATGCACAGCACACATTTTTCTAAAATAACGCTTATTTGTTCAAACTTTAAATATAACTAAAACTCTCTGCTTCATTTAGCCCAATTAATAACTTTATGCCCACTTAAACTGAGAACAACTTTTTTTTCCATTTCCTTTTTAAATTAAAAAATAAAAGCTCTTCCACAAAACAATTGAAAAAATACCTTAAATACATGTTTTTGTTTAAGCTTTGGTATTGTTACAAGTACAACTGGGGTTCATAATACTTATTCGCTTAACAGTTTTATTTGGTTTAATATCTTTAGTTTTTCTAAAATCGTTGATGAAGTTACCTGACGATCTAGCCTAAGCAACCAGTGAAATGCGTATACGAATAGCTTATCCCATCAACAATAATTTTTCAGTTTCAGAAACCTTGTTCATTAATTTTTTGAATCCCAAGAAAAACTTTGATACCTAAACTTTATTTTTTTGCCTATTTTGCAATTTTCTCTCACATTGTTTAATTTAATGGATCACTTAAAAAGCACCGTTACATATTTTTAATTTTTTTTTTGTCAACCGATGTAAAAGTTTATTCACTTTTAGTTTTCACGTTACTTGAACTATTTTTTTTAATTCATCCTTGGAATTACTCCCTTTGGCCCTAATGTGCGATGGTCTGTCTGACCATGCCAGTTTTTAGAACCATGCCATAATTTGTTGCACATCCATTAAAGATTGATCTATAATTTATTATAGATCTTAACATTGATATAAAATTTAATACAAAATAAGTAAATCTGCCGAATCTTTTATATCCTCTACCGAGAGTAAGTCTATTTTAGAAGTGGGATTTACATGGAATCTATAATGGTGTTTTCTTTTCTACAAAAAATGTAACATTTTATTTAAAAAAATGCAATTTGGTGTCTTGTTTTATTTTAAAAAACTCACCTTTTTCGGGGGCAAAATTTTTAAGACACAGACACCAAATTGAATTTTTTTTTTAAATAAAATGTCACATTTTTTTGTAGAAAAGAAAACGCCATTAGTTATGATTCATTCTTAAAAAAAACTGACCTCACAGTATTTAAATTCGCTGCGATTTTAATTGTCATGGTTTTAGGCGAACTAAAGCATTTCCTGAGAGTGGAGGGCATCGCGAAATTATGGACCGAACTTTACGAAATTTTGCGATGTAATTTCTAGTCTTATGAGACTAGCAGATACCAAATTTTAATAAAAAATCATTTCTCGTGAAGTTTTTAGACGTATTAAAATATTTTTAGAGAGTGGCCTTTATAAAGGCCTTACCATAGGACCGACCTTCACAAAAATTTTCGTCGTGATTTCTAGTCTTATGAAACTAAGACAGGCCAAATTTTACTATTATAACCTTATTTGTTACGGCTTTAATCGCCCCAATTTATGTTGGTTTTTTTTAGGGGAAATTAAATTTTTTACGTTGGTTGTTTCACGTTTGGGTCTATTACGGATTACAAACCCAAACTGTTTAGGATACCTAGAAACTATTTGTCACCAAAATTATTCTTTTCTTTCGAAAGTGAGCATGTTGTCAACAGACGAATAGAAAACCCAGCAGACAGACGGGCATGGATAAGTGTTCTTATAAATATGTGTACTTCATGGGGTCTAGGTTTAAAATAGTATGTTATAATTTTAAATGATTATTAAAACAGCATATGGCTCAAAATCACCAAGGTGCAGAATTGGTTTTGCTAGCAATTTGATGTATTAAATCTTGACTTTATTGAAAAAAGAAAATTTATAAATTACTACAACTAACCTGTTTTATGTGTACATCAAACAATAATTTTAATTTAAGAAGTAATTTTTAAACTAATTCAATATACATGCAGAGAAGTCATTTCGGGAACGCGTCCTAAATACAATCTTCAACAACAAGTCCAAGATATTAACGAAAATTTTAAGGTATTTAACACCAGTGATAACTAAATACACCGTAATTATTATGCAAAATCTAGTTTTGAAAAGGATACTAAAACATTATTTATTTCTTATAATAAAGATGCAAAAATTGTTTGTCCGATAGTGCACAAGTCATTTCAGTGAACGCATCGATAATCAAAAAATAATTATTTTAAGTGAACATAGCCATCAGGTGTTAAACGGCAGTAGAAGAAAAAAACAATAAAAAAGCCAACTGTCAATGCATTTATCGCCAAATAAGTTATATTAAAGTGGTAAGTAACTTTCAATGCATTAATCATAGAGCGTACATCAATAGTCCGTCATTTCGTGAACGTGTTTATTTAATGTAATTATTGATAAAATTCTTTTTTACGACAAGAAATACTTTATTATTTCCCCAAATATTTTACTATTGACTAAGTATTTTTATAATCAGGCTTAAGTTCATCAAATTTAAATTTCATTAAATTATTTTTATGAAGAAAGGAATTTTACAACACGAAAATTAGTTAAAATTGTTATTGATAATTTTTCATTCTTGACGTGGCTGGGGCTCGAACCCCGGCCGGCAGGTTACCATGACATGTTTCGATCGCAACCACTCGATCTCCTCAGATGGATTTGCCGTCTTACACTCGCAGCCATCGACGACTGCTGAAGTCAATAGTCAAACATCAATTCCTTAACCAAATTGTATTTTAACCTTTGGTAGATCGAAATTTGCTTTTCTGAATAATTATCCAATTTAAACTGATTTTACGTGTTTTTTCCTTACTTCTGCTTTCTCGTACTTTTGTCAAGAATTCTTCTTGAAGTCGAAAGAACATTTTTTTGTTTGTTTTTTCATTTTTGTCGTTCTTTTTTGTTGTTTTTTGAGAAAGCAGAAGTAAGGAAAAAACACGTAAAATCAGTTAAAATTGGATAATTATTCAGAAAAGCAAATTTCGATCTACCAAAGGTTAAAATACAATTTGGTTTAAGAATTGATGTTTGACTATTGACTTCAGCAGTCGTCGATGGCTGCGAGTGTAAGGCGGCAAATCCATCTGAGGAGATCGAGTGGTTGCGATCGAAACATGTCATGGTAACCTGCCGGCCGGGGTTCGAGCCCCAGCCACGTCAAGAATGAAAAATTATCAATAACAATTTTAACTAATTTTCGTGTTGTAAAATTCCTTTCTTCATAAAAATAATTTAATGAAAATTAAATTTGATAAACTTAAGCCTGATTATAAAAATACTTAAATTTTGGATTAATGGAAAAAATTATTATCTTGATGATTATTTTTTTTTTTTTTTTTTTTGTATTTTTTTAATATTTTTTTGCTGACTTTTCTTCAAAATAAATAACTTTAATATTTAAACCGTTGCTTACAATTCAAATAATTCCTTACTTATACCTTATGATATCAATATCATCATTTTGGTAACAGTTTTGTCATTCAGGGAACGATTGATCATGTCCGGGAACATTAATATTTTTTAATAAAAAAAGCATAAATTGAGAAAATACATACATTTTATAATAGAATTTTTATTCTGTTCGTATAACGTTAATTCGATCATAAGAGTTTTGAATATTTTGATTTTTCTAAAATTTTATGCACGATAATTGCAAGTCTTTAATTTTTTTGCGTATTTAGCTTGAAAAGGATTTTGTATGTATTGTTTTTACTTATGTTTATATAATATAGATTCATAAAAAACCCGTGTTATTAAACGATGCTTAAGTTATGTACTTTGTTTTGTTTTTGTTAATTTAACCAAATCTTAGAAAAACGTTCCCGAAATGATGGTTTTCTGAAAGATATTCACTAAAAAGCAGTTTTATAAAAAAAGTTTAGAATTGTGTGCGCTGCCCTGTCAAAGTTTATTAATATACAAATTTTGCAAAAGTATAAACAAAGAGCCAAATTTTCCCTGGCATAAAATCAATCTTGAAAGTTACAACCTTGGTGATTTTGAGCCACATATTTAAATTGTCAAGATTAGTTTGTTATTTACATTCAAAAAGAATATATTAGATTTTTACATTAGAATTCAAAATACTCTAAAATTATAATATAATTACGTACTAGTAATATTTTATTTTGTATTATTGCACATTGCTCATACGCACAGAACACAAGTGTGTTCACAAAAAATACAACAAAAATTAATTGAAAAATTATAATTAATTACAGCAAATTTCGAACCACGAACACCATTAGTTAAAGATTGATGTTGCTTTGTGGTGCAGAGTGTAGAACTGCAATGAATTCTGATGATGAGAATGTGGTTATTCTCGCAACGTAAATGCAACCCGAGTTCGAGCCCCAGCTCTGCCAAGAATAAAAAATATCTATAAATGAATTTCATGTTGTAAAATTTCTTCCTACAGTAAGATAATTTGATGAAAATTAAATTTGATTAAACTCAAGCCTAACTAAATATCAAAATTTCAGATTTAATATTAATTATTTTTCTATTAAGTTTGAGGATTTAATGGTTATTATTTTTTAATAAAAGCAATTAACACATTTAATCTTTAATTACATTAATTACAAAATAAGAAAAACATTACAATTTAAAATTTTTACAAATTTAATCAATATAACTCATCAATTCAATTTAGGTAGGTAGGTATGTAGAAAGGCCGGTGTGAAGTCTCCTTCACACCTTCACCCAGAGACCAATATGGTCCATTGTGACGCCTTAATTAGAGATAGCTATGAAGGTAGAAAGTAGGTAAAATAAACAGTGAAAGCACAAGACAGATCAAAAAGATAGGTAGAAATGAAAGGAAAGAAGAGAAGGTAAAAAAAGGTAAAGGACCAACCCCGAGAGAAATCCCACTCAAACCAATTTCGGCCTACGTGCGGTTAGCACCCAGTCTCCCCTTGCGCAGCCAGGTCATCCCCATTACGAATCCTATCAGATTCTCGACTCCGCAACTCGAGACATTCCCTAATTCGCCCAGGAATCTACTGTCCAGCCACCTCAGCCTGCTACCCTGCAACCTGGGACAGTGGCACAGGAAGTGCTCAACTGTCTCCAATTCCTCAGGGTCCTCGCACAACCTGCATATGTCCGACAAGTCGGATCCCATCCTCACCGCCATTCTGCCTATCATACAGTGGCCCGTGATCATTCCTATCATGGTCCTAACGCAGACCCTGCTCCTGCCCAGCAGCGACACCGAATCGGACTTCCTAAGCAACGGCCACAGTGTCCGCGATACCCGACAGTCCGGTCGGCCCTACCAGGCCCGATTGGTCGCGCCCAGTATCCACTCCTTAATCCTACCAAAAAAGAAGCCCAATGGAAGCCTAACCGCCTCCACACAGTCAGGATTGTCCATCCCTGAGCCCTGTCTTGCCAACTCATCCGCCTATGTCGCAATGACCCGGCACCCAGCACATCCTTAGCAAATACTCCCCTAAGGCTCCCTTCAGAGCCTTCCTACACTCATCAACCAGCCTGGAGTTCACATAACAGCCCCTTACGGCCATAGGAGCCGCCTGGCTGTCCACATATAGAGTGACCTCCGAGCCCCTATCAATGTTGTCCCTCATAAGTTCCATGGCCCTCCAGACCCCTAGAACCTCCCCCTGAAAAACACTGCAGTCGTCAGGAAGCCTATATGACGTTCTTATGTTCAGATCCTCAATGTAGACCCCTGCACCCGTGCCCCTCATCTTCGAGCCATCAGTGAAAATAGCAAATCCACCAAATAATCTGCTCCTGCCCGACCAGCTCTCCCTAGAGGGCATTATTACCGACCAAAATCCACTCTGGTGCTCACATAATCAGTGGAGCCCGGCGGTCCCAGGCAATAGCCACCAGCCTTAATCTCACCCAGGATCCGTGAGTGACCCTGAGTGTCTTTCCTCGTCAGTCCTAACTCCCTCAGTCTTAGAATGCTCCTGGCCGCCATTCCCATCACATACTGCTCAATAGGCAGAAGATGTAGAATGACATCCAGGGCAGCCTGAGGAGTACTTCTCATGGCACCTGTCATGCCAATTGGAGCACACCTCTGAGCCTTAGAAAGAAGGTTCCTACGACTTGCCAATGTCAATGTCTCCCACCAAACACAACATCCATACGTAAGAATGGGTCTAACCACCGAAGTGTACAGCCATCCCACCACTGACGCCGGAGTCCCCAGCTCCTACCTATCGATGATCTGCAAGCATACCCCTTTTGAGTCTCTCCTGAGTATTCCTACCCCATGACAACTTGCTGTCCATAAAAACCCCCAGATACTTATCACTATCAGATAGTCCAAGCTCCACTCCTCCCAGTACCGGCAGTCTTAACTCCTCCACCTTGTACCTCCTAGTGAAAAGAACCAACTCGTTTTCCCAAGATTAATTCCCAGTCCCTTGTCACTTGCCCATGCCGCCAGTTCGCCCAGCGCCCCTTGCATGATGTCGCTAATTTTCGGCAGAAACTTGCCCGACACCAATATCAACACATCATCCGCGTAGACCACGACCTTCTGACCCATTCTGTCAAAACGTCTAAGAACGACATTGACGGCCAAGAGCCACAATAAGGGAGAGAGAACTCCCCCCTGTGGGGTTCCCCTAGTCACCGATTTCCTTAAGCGTTCGTTTCCCCAGTCCGAGTGAATAACTCTGCTGCTAAGCATCATAGTTATCCATTCGACCAAGAACAACGGAACCCTCAGGTCAACCAGTGCCTGCCTTATAGCCTCTATCCTCAAAATGTTAAAGGCGCCCTCTATGTCCAGCAATGCCGCCAGGGTGTATTTCCTGGTTCGCAAACCCCGCTCCACATAACCAACCACATCATGCAACGCACTCTTAACAGATCTACCTTTAAGGTAGGCGTGTTGAGCGCCGCTGACGATGCCGGCGTCAATCTTCGTCCTCAGATTTAGATCAATCAGTCTTTCCAACGTCTTCAAGGGAAAATACGACAAGCTGATTGTCTAAAATCCTTGGGTTTAATGTGACCGGTTCAATTTTCAATTTAACTTTTAAGCAAGTTAAAGTGCTATATTCGGCTGTGCCGAATCTTTGATACCCTCCACCGACAGTTCGAATGTTTTAGGAGTAATATCTGTATGATGTCTATCAATTATTATAATCTTTATCAAAACAAACATCTGCATTAAAATTGGTTGCGGTTTAAACCTTTATTAAATTATTGACCGACAATCAGAAGGTTTTATGCTTTTTAAGCAATTTTAATTTTAGCTTGAGTAAAATATCATGATTCGTAACAGTTTAAGCCGAACCTATATGATTTTCAGGAGGGCAAATTATATTAGAGCCATGGTAAGCTATGAGCCAATCATCCCAAAATTCTGTAGAGTGATTTCTGGTATTAAAAAACATAAATTTCAATACAGCGGAGCAATTAGTTTTAGCGTTTGCAGTGAATTTCTGAAGGCTGCTAAAATGGGATCTAAGGTAAATTATAGACCGTATATCACAAAATTGCATAACATTTTTTGTTGGCTATATGAAGCTAAGCTGGAAGAAAGTTTACCGCAATATCTATATCTGCTACGGTTGTAGTCATATTTAATTATTTTACCAGAGTGGGCCTTAAATGGGGCCTAGGGTAAATTATGGACCGATCTTTACAAAATTTTATAGTCTTATTTCTTTTCCAATAAAACTGCGATGTACCAAATTTTGTTATGATAGCATTATTTTTTACGTTTTTAGGAGTACTAAACTGTATTCCGGAAGTATGGCTTATATGGGGCCTTGGGTAAATTATGAACCGACCTTCACAAAACTTTTAAGTGTCATATCTCGTCCTATTAAACTGTGACGTGCCAAAATTTGTTATGAAAGCATTGTTAATTAGGATTTTCGGCGTACTATACTGTTTTCCGGGAGTTGGGCTTATATGGGGCCTCGGGTAAATTATGGACGGATCTTCACGAAATCTTACAGCGTGATTTCCAGTCAAATAAAACGAATCTTTGCAAAATTCAATATCATTCTGTGCATTATTCCACCATTTTTGTTCGTTTTTGTAACAAAACTATCAATTTTTTTTAGGTGGTGGTTCCACATTTTGATTCATAGCTCTG
Organism: Pollenia angustigena; assembly: GCA_930367215.1. Taxonomy (NCBI): domain Eukaryota; kingdom Metazoa; phylum Arthropoda; class Insecta; order Diptera; family Polleniidae; genus Pollenia; species Pollenia angustigena. The sequence continues at coordinate 175,233,661 of OV884057.1, read as the reverse complement.
ATCCTACTGAACCGTTTTTGCTGGATTTCAATCCCAAACTGCCTAGGATAACTGCAAGCATACTTGACACCAAGTTTGTTTATTTCTTTTGAGTTTTTCGAAAGTGAGCGTGTTTGCAACAGACGGACAGACAGACGGACATGGCTAAATCGACTTAGAATTACTCAAGGACCCAGCATATATATAGTTTATGGGGTCTGAGATGAATAAAAAAAAGTTTCACACGGAATGACAAACTTAGTATACCCTCTTCACAACTTATTGTTGTGGAGGGTATAAAAAGGGAAGACACTAGCAATAATGAAGCCACGACGAATTCCTTATACTGTTAACGCAAATCCAGAAAAGTTGGTTGACGTGAACAAATTTTTTCAAAAGCCAAATGTACACTGGCAAGGAATAGAAGGTTGAAAGTTTTAACGTGCTATTATGGATAGCACCGGTGATGCTTCGGAAGAAGAAAACGAGACCAATGAAAAAAATTAAAAAAAGACAACGAATTGTAGTTGAGAATGTAAAGAAAGAAAAACTTACTGTTTTTTGTTGATGTTTTGTTTAAGCTTTGATATCGTTACAAATAAGACTTGAATGTTTGTAATTGTCGTTCGCTTTACAATTTTATTTGTATAATAAATTTAGCTTTTCCTTTTTGCCTTTCGCATAGGAATAAGCTTTTTCCCCAATAATAAATGCCTTTGTATTTACCAAGATAAAAATTGGCAATTTAGAACACTTGTTTAGGGATAAAAATAATGTGTACAAAATGAAGGATTAGTAATATGAATTTGTTCATTTAATGCAGAATCCAATTTTAAATTGAATTTTAAATAATTTTTTTATTTTTATTGATCAATACACCCTTGACCGGGATGTAGGTCCAACTAAAATAATTTGCAAGAAACAAAACTTGCTTTTTTTAGAAAAGTTAATTCCAAAACTCTTTTCTTACGGTGCATAGTTTCAAAACTCGCTCCTTTCTATCACAAATAAGATTCTGTCGGTATTTTTTTTTTTTTTTTTTTTATTTTAAAAAAAATAGTTCTTCTTTTGCAAAAATTAACTATATGCCAGTCCAATAAAACAGCAGAAAGGTATCAGCTGAAAAAGTAATTTTTAGCTAAATAATCGTTTTTTGAGATTCGTCAAAAATTTTTTTAAGGTACAAGTAGCGAGTTATGGCACTCAGCCCCTTAAATGTATTAAAAATTAACATTCTTTTTTTTTCTGACTAAACACGGGATTGAACATTTTCTGTAATACCGTTGTTGATATAAAAAACGTTTAATTCACTTGATTAAATTGTTTAATTAAATCTGATTTTATTTTTTATTAATGGTTTAATTGAAAATAAATTTGCTAGAATTTTTCTGCGCACCACAGGCGTATTCACTTTAAAACTAATAATCTTGGTATTTATTAGGGTGTTCAGTTCGATTATTCGAACAATTTTATACGATTAATTGTTCGAATAATTTAAAATTGCTAATTTCGATTAAAGGATTAATCGAAGAATTTATACCGATTAATCGAATAATTTTAATATATGGGTAATTCCATGTCAAAACGACCAAGAGTGGGACTCGACCCCTTTCGATTTTAATGAAATTGTGTAAGAAGGTTTCTTTTATCTTATAAGGAACAAATATGAACAAGAAAATATTTTAAAATTTATTTTTCAAAAGTTAAGTCATTTTCAAAATGTCATAATTTTCCGAATGTGTTGAGCCTTTTTCTTCAAAACATTAAATTTTAAAAACGGACTAGGACAAAAACTTATTTTTTTATTTGGCTGATTTTTTTTTTTTTTTTTTTTTTTTTGTTTGTATAATACCTCAATCTGTTCTTTAAAAATCCTGAAACTTTGAAGGATCTGTTTTTTTTTTAAGATATGATTTTTTTTTCTTTCGCAACCTTTAAAAAAATAATCCTAAAATAGTAATTTAATATTGTAATTTTGAGCAATAAATATACTGTGCTAGTTGCAAAAAACAGCCCAGCCGCGCACCTGGCATTTTACCCTAATTGGGGCAAGCTGAATCCAGTGGTGCTATCCGTTTTTTTAGGTAAGCTCTTGTTTTCAAGATATACCGTTATCAAAATAATTTTTGGGAATACAAAATTTGTTTTACCGTTATTTCGAAAATGTAAGAGGTTGCACAGCATTTATTCGCGTAACTCAAAAACGGTTTAGTTTATTGAAATTTCTAAAAAAAACCCCGAAATTCCGCAATAAATAATAAAGTAAGGTTGGTCCTACCCATCTCTATTCTACGCGCTGCAGGGGCCAAATTAAAGAATATTATTAAACCGCCATATTTGCATGATACAGCGCGTAGGATGCTCCAAGATGGATCAAATGTATGACCAACCCCACTTTATTTTTTATTGCGGAAATTCGGTTTTTTTTAAATCTTTAATTACTTAAATACTCTTTTTTTCTAAAATTATCGAAAAAAAATCTTTTAATTTATAAAATTTGTGGATTTAGAATTTTTCGATTAATCGATTATTTTAAAATTTTATTCGTTTCATCGAATAAGTTAAAAATGCCAAATATCGATTAATCGTTTAATCGAACAAAAATAAACCCCGATTAATTGAACACCCTTGTATTAATATAAAATTTAGCAGAAAAAAAATTATACTTGATGGTCCATAAATGCTTAGAGGTCCCAAGGTGGGACTAGTTAGGGTATCATATGGTTGGCCCTGCCCCCTGACTTTTCATTCATACTTGTTTTTAAAAATTAATCGTGTCTGATTTTTAAGTAGAACATTACCTAAAATTGCTTACAGAAAACTTAAATTATGGTCTATTATTTAATCAGTTCCATATATGTAAGTTTTCTTTTTACCAAATTTGTAAGGTAATGTTGTTTTAACCAGGTCATAAAAGGGCTTTGTATAAAATAAACGCAAGTTCTAAAGAAATGTTAAAGCAAATAAAAATGTGCAAGCAGATCCTACTTAAAAATTCCCTATCAAAAATAAATACAGATTTCTATAATAAATTTTGACACCAAATTAGTAAAATTAAAAACTGCAAAAAATAAATAAATTTGTTTTTAATATTTTGCGCTCAGCCACTGTTATTATTTATAATAAAGCCCTAATAGCTTTAAAAATATATACTTTGTCTCCCTATTATGGAATTTCCATTAAGGTAACAAGCTTCACCATCAACCTATAACACCCTTTTATCTTCCTCAAATGTAGGACACTTAAACATCAATTGCAACAACTCCAACAATAATAACAAAAACAACTGCCATTGTTTATGTTCTAACGTCATCTAATATTGGCATAAAATTCGTGTTCTTTTTTGTACGAGTAACTTGCTTCTTCTAACAAACTTTGCTTAACGTTACAACTAATAACAACCAACAACTGCAACAAAAATAAGTAAGAAAGTATAGTGCGACAAGCCCGACCATATGATAACCTACAGCTACTAATAACTACGAGATTTATATGTTTTCAGAAAATATTAGCATAAAGGTTTTATTGCCACAATTCATCACAATACCAACATTTATAAACAAAATGAGTGGCGGTGAAACTTAGTTTAAGAAGTATTATTTGGAGCTTTGTTCAAATTTAGACCAATTCTTTCAAAATTAAGTGGCATGATTAGGTTGGCAACAAAATATTTTGATTTTAATTTGATTTAATTAGCGACATAATTAAAAAGTTTTCTGGATTCAACAGCTCTATTCCGAATAGCACTTGTACGGGAATTGCCTCTCCTGGCAATGGATATTTCAACACGAAAAAGGTGAAACAGAATTCAGAGAAATATCAAAATTGCATTGTTTATTTCAAAAACCGGTCAAACGAACAGTTTATAATCTGGAGTAAATCAAAGAAAACTTAAACCTTAAAATTACTCAACAAATCTGATTTTATTCGCATATCTCGTCTTTGTTTCACCATCACGTGGGGATAGTATTTAAGTTTTTTGCACTAAACGATGTAAAAGATAGTAACGACTCAGTTTTGGAGTTTTTGTTGATTGCCAGGTTTTGGAAATAAACGATTCAATTGCAGATCTCTTGAGATCGCCGCTGACCAAAGAATCTATCTGATACCACGGAAGTCGATAGACCCCTGTGATCAGGCACGGGACTATTGTTGATACCTTCGCAATGATACACACAGAAAAAAATACCAATGTTTAAGTAACATGGCGTAATGTTGAGTGAGAATCATAGTAAATTTCTGCAAAAGTATGCGTGTTATTTAAATTTTAAGTATGTACATTTTTTTATTTTCATGTCTAGAATATGTTATAAAAAGAAGACAATTACCGTACTCTTTTAATTAAATTTATTTAGCTAAATAGTACATCAAGTTTTCAAAGTAGAATGATGACGAAAACCATATCGGGATATTCTACTGATGCTTCTGTTAACAAAGTAGATTACAAAATATGTAAAACATGTGGTTATAGGGGTAAGTGTTTTAAATTATTCTTAAATAAATGCATATGCTGTCTCTGAAGCTTCTTCTTCACACTGTTATATCACACTCAAACCAATTTGAATCTACATTAAATTCACGTTGTTTCTTCTTGAAATAACTTTCATTTAACGTGATTCGGATTGTTATTTCAATAAAAAGGACATTTTGCTCTAACTTTACTGCAATGTTAAATTAACATGAATTATTGTTATTTTAAAAGAAAAAAATGTTGTTCGCAAGTTATTGTAAAATCATGTTAAATTTACATGAAGCAAAATCACTACCGAAAACGGTAAAATCAACCTTGTTTTCGACGATTTTATATTGATTTTTTTCTGTGTGTAGGTACTTTATGTAAAAAAATGCCTTTCGCCAGGACAAGATTACTTTTGCAATGAGCGTACTTTTATCGGAGAACGGTACTTTTTGTCTACTATGATCCCTTTAAAAAAAATATACTTCTTTCGGGAGAGGACCCTTTCGGGATACAAGTGTTGGTTGTGAAATTGTGGACCAGTTTTGCAGAATCTTAAATAAGTTCGTTCTTATGAAAATAAAATCGTATGTGTCAAATTTTATCAAATTATCTCCAAAATTACGACAAAAGATTTCGCAGCCAGACGGGTGGGCATCATTAGGTCGACTAAGAAAGAGATTCTAAATTTAAAAGGTTGATCAACATTAGCACAATTGTAGAATTGGAGAAGGATGCTTTTTGAGGAATAATGAGTTCACTACTTGAAAGGTCTGTTTAAAAACATGATCCACTTTTTTTTGAGCGAGTCGTGCAAAGGGAGAAGGGATAGCTCCAGCTTCTAAGCAAATTGTGAGTGTTTTATCTTACACTCAAGTTATTACCTGAGCGTGTTGGTTGCTCACACACTCAGAGGCAATTGGTAAACGCATTGCTTGTCAGCCAGCGTTAAAGATCCACCATTGGATTATGCCAACATGGCAGGTGCTCGTATAAATCTTTTCTATAACTTCTACGGGGGCTAAGTAAAATCGTAGACCAGCTTGCAACGTTTTAGAAAATTTCATCCCTATGACAATAATACGTATGTGGGAAATTTTATAAAAATATCTCCAACATAGCAACACAAGATTTAACAGCCAGACGGACGGACATCTTGAGGTCGATTAAGAAAGAGATTCTGAGTGGAAAAGGTGGATCAAGAAACAACATTGTTCCACACATTAGCTCAATTTCATAATACACTCCCCACCTCTATAGAAGTGTAGGGTATTTAAAGCTGCAAAGACAAATATCCAGTAAAATAAACCAAACAAAAAAATTTAAACACACGTTACACTTTTGTTGCTTTGACCTAGAATTTAAGTCAAGTTGAAGTCCATTATTGTTTGCCTTGCTACCAAAGGCATTCTGCCAAATGTGGTTTGAAAATAAATTATGAAATGTTTGTAACAAATTACCTGGCAAATGAAGGCACTATTAAATTTTCACATTTTATCAATATTTTAAAGGTAAACACAAAATGAAGGAATATTTAGGTTTATATGTTGCACTATGACACATTTTATTTAATAGTGCTCATAATTTGTTTAAATTGCACCAAAAATGGTATGACATGATGCACTTGGTGAATTATTTTAATAGAAATTCCAAAAGGAAAACTTAGATGGCATTTGCATTAGTAGAATTTAATTAATAATAATTTTTCAAATTAATTTTCTAATCAGATAAACAGATTATTCCCAATTATGGATAAGTTTAAGAAACAAATATTGACTACAATATGTAGTGACATAAAGTTTTGACTAATATTTTACTACAGTTTTGAAGAATGTATGGCTTGTAAGTATTTGTGTGTTTGTATGAAGAATTGGATTCTGAACTGAATAAAATCTATAATAGATTTAAAAAAAGAAACTAGCAGAAACTTCTTTTTGGAATAGAGTCTGTGTGCCTGTAAACTATCTTATTCACCCCTATCGCAAACAACTACTCCCATGAAAAGATTCCCATATTTTTTTTATTTTGTATTGTGAATGATTCCCATGTCAAATTTTTTGGGAATGAATTCACAAACTTAAAAAATTTGGCATCGCTCATGTTTTCTCCCGCGAGTATTTTTACTAAATAAATTCCCAACAAGTGTTAATGTGAACGAGAAGGGAATATGTAAATTTTAATTTGTATTCTAAGGTAGGACTCAATTAAATTTATTTTTTCTTTCATTGAAGGAGTTTTAATTAAGAAAATGAAGATAAACACTATTCATTATTTATTTTATTATATTTTTATTAGTATTTTATTTTGTATATTTTTCTTTCACGATACAAGCACTGACAAGTTATTCACAATAGAGACGTTTGTTTATAAAATACTAACAAATAATTCACAATAGTAATTATTACTCCCAAAATATTTGCGATACCGATTTGTTGGGGATGGGAATATAGGTTTGCTCCCACATAACATATTCCCATAACATTCGCGATAGGGGTGATTATATTAGTATTAACATTAAACTTGGCTCAAAGATATCTTATTGCAACAAATCTAAATCGTCTTACCGAATTTTTTCAAAATCACCATAATCTTCCGAAAAATGTTGGTAGATACTATATACAAAAGTAAGCGAAGATAACTATTATGCTTTTTCAAGGCGAATTAACTAAAGGTGGTGTCGAAACGTTTGTTTTGATTTGTTAGTGTTTTGCTAAGAATAGTTGACATATCGAGCTATAAGCACTAACAATGCAATGTCAAAACCCCTATGTTGTTTTTGATTGTTGTAGTTCCGACACCACCTGTAGTTAAATTCGCCTTGTACTATTTCATGCCAAAATTTTTTACTGGTAGGTCCAGAATTGGCCATAGGTCCCATATAAACCTTCTTTTTAAAATTGCTTTAACCCATTAAGGCCCGAGCCATGATCCCGTTGAGTTATAATGACGAAACTTTTAAAATTTTATTGTTTATACCTAAATAAGAAAGAAAACAAATTTTGGGCAAATTGGATACGCGGGAGCCCAGATAACCACCGTTGCAAAAACGCAACGTTGGGCCTTAACGATATAAAAACTAAGCGCATTTGCAAACATTTTAAATAAAAATTTTTTATTTACGTCTTTAGGAAAAAAAATAATTAAAAAAGATATTCATATACATTTCATTTTTAATTCAATTATGATATGTTCCAAAGCACTTTGGGTGCACTGCTACGTCACATTTCTCACGTTTGTAATTGATTGGTCCATTATTTACCATAGGCCCCATATAAAGCCCATTCTCGAAAAACACTTTAGTAGTAACAAATAATTCTATTATAATAAATTTTGTTCTGTCACAGTTTTATAATGACTAGAAATCACACTGTCAACTTTCGTAAAGATCGGTTCATTATTTACCACAGGTCCAATATAATGCCCACTCTTGAGATATCCTAGTTGTCAGTGGATGGTATCAAATATTTGGCATAGCCGAATATAGCACTCTTACTGGTTTTCTTTAATATCCTGGGAGAGGATAATTTCACATTACTTGTTCGATTTTCTCTTATTGTACCTATTGAAGAACCCTGGGGAAAATTTGTGACAATTGTTCCAACAGCCTGGTCCTGGGATTTGTGAAATTAGAACAAGGAGAACTTATCATCTTGCTGGTATATTAAGAACAAAAAGGTAAAAAACTAATGAAGCACAGTACATTCTACACCGATGGTGTGACACTTTTTTGGGACTTTCTGAAATTTGATTCTTAAATCTAGTTCTGGGGACTTGTTTTATTGACATACTACATTGTATCGAAATAATCTAACATTGTTATAACTAACACTAAACACGTTCATGGAGAATAGATGTTAGACTGGTCAAATAGTGTCAATTGACCAATGACAACCCCATGTTAAAGTGATATTTCTTATCTTATCACCAAAGACCTATCACGGGACTACTTTGGTGTAAGTTCGCTGTCCTTTAGGAAAATAACACACTTTGGGAATAAGAAAAAAAAAGGAATTGACATAGAGGATTTACCTTCTGCGAAATATCCTGCATTTTAAAAATTGGAAATTAGTTTGAAAAAGGTGAAAAAATTATCGAAAATTTCAAAACACATAAATAACAACAACTTATAATTAACATACATACATGTTTTTATTATGCTGTTTTAAATAGCAAGTGATTGTATAAATATGTTTGTATTTGAAAATTGTATGTAATTTGTATATCGTTTAGGCCCAGTGTTGCGTTTTCGCATCACGGATATATAAAATCATAAAAAAAGTCTCAAATGTCTACGATGATTGGATTTTTCAGTAGAAATAATAATGTTCGTATGTTACCTACCTCCTTCAGAAGTTTCAGATAGGTATATTATATATTACTTTATTTTTTTTAACTTTTTTCAAAAGTGCCCAAAAAACAGGAAAAATTAAAAATTTAGATTAAAAATTTTTATAAAAAAAACTTATATATGATACAAATCCAAAAACAGGTCGATTAGATATTTAGTTAAATTTTATTTCACTGTGCTTTATAACACTATCACGTAACAACAAAATGCCTGAGGGGAGGTTTAAGTGAACGTTGCGAAAACGCAACGCATGGTCTTAATGGGTTAAGACGTATAATTCGCATATATATGTAGATAGCTAAATAATATTAATATAATATAATGGGCAATCATGGCTGGGTCCATGATTGCCCATGGCTTCAAGACATGGGGCACTGTTTAAAAATTTTCTGTATATACTGTTTGGTTAGCTGGTAATGTTGGCTATCAAATGACCGTGCTAGAACGACTATACTTTCTTAACAAATTTTATATTAATACGAAAAATGTTTATTCTTATCTTTTGAGATTCTAAGAGTCTACCGATTTCGTTCGTAGTCTTGTTCTTGCGAATATTTTGAAACCTTTATTATTTTACGAAAAAACTGTCCCGACTTTATGAAAGGATATCAACAGTAGATATTTAAAGCCAAATTTTAGACACGCCAAAACAAATTTATGATATAAACTAAGGAAAGGTTCCATTAACATCCGCAATCACGCACAACTCACGTGGGTTCAGCACTTAATTTCCGTTGTTTTACCATAGTTCACTGTCTCCCAGGGGTCCCATGTTACCAGGCTGCCGACATTTTCAATCAGCCAACCGGCAGACTCAATAAAGAAGTGAGTCCTATTAAAACCAATGTTAGTTAGACAAGATTTGTCCCCAAGTGTACTTCGAACAAACAGTTTGAGGCTTAGGTCTCCGAATGCCGTTCAATGATGAAAGAGATATTCTTCGAGAGATAATTCGAACAAACAGTTTGAGGCATAGGTCTCCGAATGCCGTTCAATGATGAAAGAGATATTCCGTTGACTACTCTTTTTCACCGTTAACGCAACTTCTACACAGGTCCCAATAAGCTTATAATCAGTTTAAAGTCTTATTTCATATATAATGGGCCAGATTTTTTCCGTTTTCACACCGTTTTAAATCTTTGACCAGCAATAAGATGACATTTGTCGATTATTTCCTTACTCTTCGTAAGCGAAACACCAATTTTGTATCGCAATGGTTCCTTTAAGGAGTGTCAACTCAAAATTTTTAAATACGAAATTTTTGCAAAAAATCGATTTACATTGGTCATATCTACGCACTATCAAAATCTTCGATCAATTTCTCTAGTATTTGCCAAAAAAAACGACAATTGTATCCCCTTTTGTAGAATAAGAATATTAAAAGACAACAGCTTTTTGTCTCTACTGAAAATGTATAAATTTTATACAGGAACCATTACGATATGTTGATATTGGTGTTTCCATGTATGGGACCCATTTAAGAGTACCCAGTGAAAGTCCTGCTATCTCCTCCAGAGACATCAGGCATTCTATAACACTTCTCGATCGGTCATAATATGAATATCCCTGTCAGATATCTCACCATACCGAATGTGACTCGTGGGTGTTTCTGTAGTCATTATCTAAACGTTTTAACCTTAAGCTTCATATAAAAGTTTTTTTGACAAATACTATTTGGTTTTCAAAATCTATAGGAGATTTTGTTTTCATCTTAGCCCTCTTACGCATGAAAGATAATTTTTTTATTTTGCTTAAATGTTAAAAAAATAAAACACTTTAAAAAAAAAACGATGTTTACTTCAAAATAAAGTACACATTTAAATTTTAAAAAGAAATGATATCAAAGTGTTTTTTAATTTTGCTTTTCAGAGTAATAGTAAAAGCTGCCTGAAGGCAGCCCTATAGTTGTTAGAGGATTAAAGTAATTTTGGGACGGTGTTGATGTGGGATTTATTCTGAAAGCTACAATAACAAAATCTTGTCATGACATCTAAGCTTATTTTAAAGATATTTTTGCCAAAACAGTGATATCAATACCAGCATTTATAGGGAAGTTATGATATTGAAAACTTTTTTCCAGAGTGGTATTTAAATGGGAGTTAATGAAAATATGAATCAACTTCAACCGGTTTCATAAATTTATTAAGGTGCCAATGAATTATTTGAGGCTAAATTATACATATATATAAATATATCTATATATATATATATATATATATATATATATATATATATGGCAGTATAATTAGATGGGCCTATAAGCACAAAGCCCCTATTCAAAGAGTTCCAATAATTTTAAATTTTCATACATGGGCTTCGATTCGCAATCGAACCGAGATTTTTTGTTCCAACTAAACATTAAGTGTAAAGAAAAATTTATCCAATGCGCACGTGTATACTTATGCACTTTACACAAAAGTTTGTCACTACAACAAAAGAAAATGGCAGGAATTCAACCGCAAAACTGATCTTTACGATCCCCATACAGGAATTGGATTTTGCAATTTTAAACGACAGGTAATATTAAAAAGGCTCATATTTTTTATTACCATCCTCATTACCTCTAAATCCTTGTTCATTAATGGCGATTGTAGGAGAAATGGGAATAGTGATGGACTTTTATTTCGGAAGAATGTTTGCATATTACTCAGAAATTATCTTCAATAAGTTTTATCTCCTTAATCCCTCTGTTACAATCACTATCGAGCTCTCAACTCACCAACTATACTTAAAATAGACTAAGAATGTGTAGTTTATTGAAAATTTATTTTGCTAAGAAGATTAAGAATTAAGATTAATTGTTTCAAATCATATTCCAGTTGCTATTGCAGGATGAAGTTGTTTTTTTTTTTTTTTTTTCTTTTCATCCCTCTAATGCAATTTGTATCAACACTCTGCAATTTAATATTTTATTGCCCTAAAATTATTGATATTTTCTCATGCTATTTTCCCATGCTCAATACCGAATAGTGTCTCATATATTTTAGTTTTACTGATAGACATGTAAACCTTAAAAAAATGTTGTATAATTTCTATCAGTTATTTAAACAAATGAGTTCTTTATAAAAACTTTAGAAAAGTTGGAAGTACATAGATTGCAATATATAGTTTTAAATTAAAATAAGAGTAACTGTATAACACGTTAAGCTAGCGGCCAGACTCTCTTTTAGTCTCATCCTATTTCTCCCTTTTGTTTATGCTACACTCTGTAGTTTTTCGGTTTCTAGTCGTTCTTGGCATCTCGAACTTAAAATCATCCTAAAAGTTTCCTGTCCAGTCTCGTAATCGTCAAATCATTAAGGCCTAAAGAGGTCATCAGAATAATAGTCTTTATGTTTGTACAATTCACAAGCTCGAAGTATCGTCGTATTCGTTGTGTAATCGTCTTATTATAGAATATTGTATATTTTTTGTTATTATTTTCATATATGATTGATTTTTATTCAAATTGCTTAACATTTAATATTTATTAACATTTTATCTCAAATTAAAACTCCTATAACACAGTGCAACAAAATTCGGGTCATCGCAGCCAGCCTTAACACTTGCAACGCGAAATGAAAGTCGACTACTAAAAGAGCAAATCTGCCAAAGGGTTTTGAAAAGCTAGCTCGGCCTTCCGAAATATGGGCCCGTAAAGTTTTTAAATATTTTGAAAAGGCGTTTGGTATAAGTCAAAAAAAAATATACTAAATGTACTTCTGAGCTAAAAAATAATTTCAGATGTCTCTAGTAGAATCGTATGGCGATTCTTTTCTTAGAATTTATTAACCTTCTTACTCTCATTCCAAGGGGTAATTTTTGTCCTTTTTCCCAACCCATACACAAAAGTATACTAAAACGGCACTTTAAAGGGTTAAAATATTTTCTGCATCAAATTTCACTAAAGCTCTTCGAACACCAAAAGTTCGTGTGATGTATTTAAAACAGTGTTCGAAAATAAGTACAGTACATTATTAAACGTTCGGCTCACACACCCAGAAACGATATATATTTTAGTGATTGTGTAGACATACACAACCCTTAATACCGTTCGTAACTATTTTCAAGAAAGAACCGAACATTATATAATGTTCGGTTCTACATTAAAAAACAGAACAATTGTAGTGATACTGTAGACAAACATTATATTTTAATGTTCTTTAATGTTTTTTTCGTGTGTGTATTTTGTTTTTGTAAAAAATTTTTGGTTTTTTGCTACCAGCCAAAAGGGACGAACATTAACGAGCCGAACCGAACACATTGAAGTTTGTGGATTTTCAAAAAAAACCGAACGGAATTAAATGTTCACATCTTTTGTTGTGTTTGATAAAAACAGTAATATTTTTGTGTTCGAAAGATGACTAACAGGGAAACGTTATTTTTTTAATGATTTTCTACACAAACACTATAAGCGTTTGTGTTTTCCACAAATCTACCGAACCGAACATTAAAAAACGATATAAAGTGTTTATTTTCGAACACTGATTTAAAATGGATTTTCGAAATTTCGGGCATTGAAATTTTTGAATTTTTCGAAAACCCGTTTTACATACATTGCACGATTTTTTGATCTCAGAAGACCCCTAGTGAAATTTAATGCAGAAAATATTCGTAGAACATTTTAATCCTCTAAAGTGCCGTTGTAGTATATTTTTGTGTGGAAGTTAAAAAATTACCCCTTAAAATTAGTGTTAGAGGGTTAATATTTTCTAGAAAAAGAATCGCTATACAATTCTACTACAGACATCTGAAATAGTCTTTTAGATCAGAAGTACATTTAGTATATTTTTTTGACTTGTACCAAACACCTTTTTGAGAAATTTCAATACCAAACGCCTTTTCAAAAAATTTAAAATTTTTAGGGCCCCATATTTCGGGAACCTGAACAACTTTTCAAAACCCTTTGGCAGATTTGCTATACAAATAGTCTACTTTCATTTCGCGTTGCTAGTGTTGAGGCTGGCTGTTTTCTTTTTTTTTTTTTTTTTTGTTGCACAGTGTAATTGGCTAAATGTCATGGTATCAACCAATGTGAATGAAAAATTTTATTAATGATGAAGAAAAAAATAAAAACTAAGAGTGAACATTGTACATTGAATTTATATTTTCAATTTTTTACATTCACAAGTGAATAAACAAAAATCATATTTTTTTAAACGATACCATACGACAGAGTTTGTGAATTGAACAACAAGATCTTTTTATACTTTCTCTTTTTTTTTTTCTTCTAATAATTTGTCGCGCCAATTCCTGAAATCAAGGTGCTTGTAATGAAGCGAACGCCTTAATGTGCAGGTCAAAAATTTGCTTAATGAACTAACAATTAATCTATAATTTAATAAAAGATAATTTAAAAAAACTAGATGGCCCGTGCGAATATTTCGCACCGTAAGTTGTCATTTTTGTAACATAAAATGAAAATAATTAATAGAAATTTTAGTAACTTCAATACATTTTAAAATATAATTTTTATCAATGAAAATATTAATTTTTCAATTTCTAATTATTTTTCGTCATTAGTGTTAGAAATAAGCTTTAAAATGAGATATCATTCATTAAATTTGATGCGGTAGTGCTTTAGAAATAACATATATGATTACCAAATGCTGGTTTAAGATTGTAAAACTGTAGCGTCAAAAGTCTTTACTTTCGATTTACAAACGGCCTAAGTGATAGGGACAATGACGGCCGAGATGTTTCTCAGCCTAGCGTACATATCTTTAAGACTCCGTAATAACAATACAAGCAGCTGGGTAACAGCTGTTCAATGAAAGATCAACGGTATAAAAGGCGTGGTGGAGGTATAAAATCAATTGAGTCGGCTACCAGGTCACCACAGGATAAGAACTAGCATTGACGAGAAGATAATATTTCCCACAAATGCAAATTCAAATTTTCCTGCTTTGATAGTCAACTAGTGAGAGGATGGTAGCGACCTCTACTCTTTTCTGCTAGTGTCCAAACCTGTGGTGATCACAAAGAGAGGTATTTTATAATATATGTGGTGAGTGTATTTTGAGTGCACTGAAAAAATTTCTAGCTACGTATGTATATCAAAAAATATTCAAAGTGTATTGAAAATATTTGAAGTTCTGAAAAAGAGAAAGAAATAGAACTACTCAGTTTAAGTATTAACTATCGGGCATGATCTACAAATCGAAATGAAGTGGATTTGAAATCGAACGAGATTTTGATTTCAATTATTGATAAAATTATTGTAGGTATATATAATTGATTTTCAAAGTATGAAAAACATAAAAAGGAATATTTTTATGAACTTTGGTACCAGGCTCGTTTTCAAAATTTGTTCGGTTTTAAACCCACTTCATTTCGACTTACAGAACATACCGGTATGTGTTTTGTTTTTGTTATTTAACAATATAAGAAAATCATGAAAAGTGATCTACCCCTCATCCTAAAGTTGAATATTAAAGAAATCAGTCGAAAGTTGTGAGTATGGAAATAAGATATTTCAAGCACTTACCTCTATCTCCGACAATTGCACCTGCACAAGTCCTAGCCTCAAATGTACTGTTGGATTTGTGACATATTATGCTTTTTGTAATAAAATTTAAGTAAAACAACGTTTGTCAAAACCATTTCTTTTGTTTCTACGTGAAGAAAAACAGGCAATACTGGATCCCGATGAGCTACTAGGAATGGGCAAAAAATATCGATATATCAAAATATCGATATTTTTAAAAAAAATAATCGATATATATCGTCGATATTTTAAATACCGATATATCGATGTATCGATATTGAAATACGACTATCGAATTCGATATTTTTTAAAGTCAGTTTTCATTAAAAACTCAAAATTTTTGCCTTTTTTCAAACAATGTGTATTAAAAAATTGGCATCACTGCAAGCATCATATGTTTTTTTTTTAACTAATACGAAGATCTATAACTCCCAGTCTACAACTGACATGATTTGCTGTTATAACATGGTTATAAAAGCGTTGTTAAAACATTTACATTAACAACCGTGTTATAACATGAGAAAACCTCTTACATGATGAGTCTATACTTAACACTAACATCATATTAGTGTTAATATTAAGCATTTCATGTCAGTTGTAGACTGCATGTAATAGAAGAAGAATTAAGAAAGAAGCGGGGTTTTCACCTTGCAGATTTCTAAATAAAACAGTAAAGTCAAACGAACTTGAAAAGATTTATTTTATGCAGTTTTGGAACAATATGTGTGCCTATATATATTTGGAATAATAATAAGATTTGTGCATATATATATATATATATATATATATATATATAGTATATATACATATATAAAATTTTTTAATTTGGTAATACGTTCGATATATCGATACATCGATATTTTTGAAATAATAAAAATCGATACTCTTAAAAAATATCGATTCGATATATATCGATATATTTTTTCAATTTCCAACAACCAAAAAAAAACGTTTCATTACAAAACTCCTTTCCTACTAAATGCGATTAACTTGGTTTTAATCCCACACTGGTTAGGGGCACTACACTAGAAAAAAGGTGAAATTATGCCATCAATGGGATTTCACACCGGCATCACAGAAATGACGAATCGGAGTCAGTTTAATAAAAAAATGTCATCAGTGCGATGACTCAGTAACATCGGAGAATGGACTTTATTTTATTTTGATTTATTAAATTTTGTAATAAAAAAGCCTTCATGAATCTTTCTTGTCGAAAATTACAATATGTATTCAAAACTTGATCCTAATTCTTATATGTATTTGTTAGCCATTACCAATGTAACCGCTAATTAATTGTATTCAAGTGTCAAAAAGCCTGCTAGGCTCAAAGTGCCAGTTCGTTTAAGCCTCAGTTGACCTTCGATTACTTTTACAGCTGGGTACGTTTGTCTTCTGAGCGTGAAAGTTAAGTGAACACATTTAGCCGGGTTAACCTTTATTTTTCATTTTTCTAGCCAGGCCTCTAGTTCATTAATGTGGGACTGATGACAGTGCGATGCAACTTTTGGGTACTGATTTACACTAATAAATGCAAACGTAGAAGTATGTGAGCTTAAGCTTGTTGGCATATCGGCTGTATATATTATATACAGTAACGTGCCTAATATGCTGCCTTGAGGGACACCAGCAGATATTTTCTTGGGCGGGGAGTATAAATTTTTTGATCTTACCATGAATGTTCTGCCAGTTAAATAGCTCTCAAGAAGTTTGTGAGTGTTTTGGGGAAGCATTCGTGTTATTTTACTGAGTAACACATCATGCCAAACTTTGTCGAATGCTTGGGAAATGTCTATAAACAGTGCTGGGCAATATTCCTTTCTCTCAAACGCTGATCTAATTTGGGTAAAAATTCTATGCACTTGTGAGATTGTACCATTCCTTGCTCGGAATACGAACTGATGATCCGGAATGATTGCGTGTTAGTCAAAGTGAGAGAATATTATTATAAAATAACCCATTACATATGTTTGTTTTAGTTTTGTTTGTATTCCGCCCTTTGTTTAAAGAAGAACTCTTATGGTGTTTTGTTTTCTACAAAAAATGTGACATTTTATTAAAAAAAAATGCAATTTGGTGTATGTTTCTTAAAAATTTTGCCCCCATAAAGGGTGGCTTGCCTTATTCACCTTTTCGGGAGTAAAATTTTTAAGAATCAGACACCAAATTTCATTTTTTTAAATAAAATCTTGCATTATTTTGTAGAAAAGAAAACACCATTAATTACAAGAAACAAATACAAATAAAATATGGTATTTCTCGTTTCTTAAACATGAAAATAATGTTGATAATATACAAAATGTGGCATCAAATTGATGTCACTTTAGTCTTAGCATAGATGACGCATAAAATATGACAACATTTTATGATGACGCTCATCATTGGATTGATGTCACTTTTTTGCCTCATTGATGTCGCAATTCTGATGCTAGGGCATCATTAATATGAAGATGCATTTTTCTATGAGTAGAGTCGTTCCGAAATCTCTAAATTGAAAGAAAAAGTGCTTAATTTTTTTTTAGTTTTAGAACGATAATTTTAACTTTAAAGGTTATATATGATAATTTTTTTGTATTCTAATAAAATCATCACTTATCTTTGGTAACAGTTTTTTTAAGATTTTATTCCTTAGTACTCCCACAGTGACTGATCGGAGTTTAACTTAAGTTTTTATTCCAAAACACTTCCAAAGTCGGAATATATTATCAATAGTCTGATGCTGGTATTACGCAACAGTTGATCCAGGACCTCTTGGTTAAAAATGTTTTGACTCTTTTTCCTATCACACAACAATTACCAAATTTGGACTGATTGCTCTACTTAATGGTTATGTAGCCAAAATTGGGTGGAAGACCCAAATAGAAAAAAATCTGCAACAATATCATATCAGCAACATCTAAAGCAACAAATAAAGTGAATTTAATGTGTTTTATTTTCTTCAACCAAAATGAAGCTCTAAAATAATTTTGTAACAACATCAACAATTTTATGCACTTTCAACGCCATAAATTTCAATTACACTTTATAGCACTTTTACTGTTAAAATCGGCGAAACAATTTTTTTTTTTTTTTTTTTTTTTTTTTTTTGTTTATTTTTTATTCCATGTTGTAGCACTACAATAATGTAAGTATGGATGTTTCTCTACTACTACTAGATACAATGGGATGAAATTAAAGTAAATACATAAAAATCAACAAAAAAAAAAAAAAAAATCGAAACATCAGAGCAACCAGAGAAACTTGAACTGCAGTGTAAAGAAAACAACAGTGGGAGCCAATAAAGAATTTATTGATTTATTATTGATGTTTTCATGATGTGTGGACGTTGTATGATCAAATATTCCATGCATGTTGCAGATGTATTTTATTGAGGTTATTCAAACTTCATACAGAAATACACATACTCATATACATTTTCATATTGATTACGGCTCAAGTAGTTATAGTCACAAGTTGACCTCTCAAATTAGTGCGTTTATGTTTTTGGGGCTTTTGATTTTTTGCCGATACTGGGTCATTGCACACACTCAAAGAGAAATTATACACAACCAAGTATACTTTATAATGCTTATAATCGAAAGAAAATAAAGGAAAAACCAAAATAAGGAAAACAAAAATTCTTCATGTTTGACAGTATACAAATAATGGCAGTTATGCACTAAACTCTATATCTATACAGACTATATAGACTGCAGACGAGTGCATACACCATGGCCTGACATGAACCATAAGAATAATGAAAAAAGACTCCCGAAGATATAAGAAGACACCAATCGATCATTGGGAAGCCAAACATACACTTAAAGAAAAAAAAGAAGAAAATTTCCAGATATACATATGTTTGCGAAAAACAGTTTAGAAATCATTTTTATTTCAAGCTTTATCTGCACCTAATGCACAAATTTCATTTTCATAACTGATATATCAAAGTAATAGTTTTCTCAGTGTAAACTAAAAAAACAAAAAAACTCCAAGAACCTCAAGTATCTTGTACAAAATTTGTTACACTGAACTTTTGCCTTCAATTGCTGACACTGCACATTAAGAGGGTATTTGGTTCGCTCATTCGTTTGGATGTTTACTAGTCAGGCAATGCCGATACACTCATACATGCTTTTACCCCATACATGAGTAATTTGAAGTGAAATATTTTAGAAAGTCATTGTTGATTTGACATGGAAAATCAATCATGTCAATTTTGAGTAAGATGTGTTGGTTGACAAGAATATTTGTTTTGTTTGTAATTCTTGTTTTGAAATTTAAAGTTTTTTATTGGTATTTAAGGCATCGTCTTACTTTGTACCATTATGCACAATTTATTGTTACAGTTGTTGTTTAGGGCCATTGTTTATATGAAGATGATGATGACAGTGTTTGTGACCAACTATTAAATATATGAATGTACATTAAAGAAGAATTTAACAAATTTATTAAGGTATTCAAGGAACTAACTTAAAATGCCAAGAAAAATAAAAGAGGTTTATAGAAGGTTAATTAAACAATATTAAACAAATATAAAATTCGTTTTATAAACCTGTGCTATTTTTATGAATTAGGGCTTAAATATTAAGGGCTAATTTTTGTTATCTGTTTTATTAGAGATTTTATGATATTATTGGAAATTAAAATTCGGTAGCATTTTCGTTTTTCCTTTAGATCGTATTTCTTTAAATGTCACCGAAGAGACAATTTCCCAATCCATTTCGCCTTTATTCTCTATGGCAAATCGTTGCCTAATAATTTGTCATTTTAAATTGTTTTTTGGTTCTTGTACAAAAGTTTCAAAATCTTAGATATGGCCTTTTAGGTTTAAGGTAACGGTATATAACTCAATTTAAGAATCTTCTATTGGTGCATAACTAAAGTAATGCGGGATGCACAGCAGACGGTGTTTATTTTACTCATTGTTTGTATCTCAATTAACTCACATTGGCATATAAGATGGCAAGCATTTGTCATTTATTCTCACTTACTGATTAATGTCCAATTTTCAGGATAGTATTTAAATCTATATTAAGTTAATTTTCATAACATCTTAAATCGTTTTTAGAAACAGATTGATTTTTTGAGTTTTACTTGAAAATTCTTATTTCATTAAGATATAAGTATGGCAGCAATACTAATTATTTATTATTTATTATTTATTTATTGAATAGCAGAATTTTAAATTTGTTATGACTAAAATGTATAATTGCAATACTAAATACAAAAAAAAATACATAAAAAAGTGTATTTACCTTGCAGATAACGAGACTAATCCATACATGCATGAAAAGAATAGTCCATAAAGGAGTAGCAGTACTCGAAAGGTAACCCAAATGTAATGAAACTACCCCATGTTCACACAAACGCATGGTAAACTCCAGACGATTAGTTTTAACTTCGTTTAAAAACAAAAACAATTCGTTTAAAAACGAAGACATGTCGTTTCACTACAAACTTATTTAACAATGATATGGTCCATGCTTGTAAATATGGACCAGTCCAGGGATCAAAATGGAT
This sequence comes from Pollenia angustigena, assembly GCA_930367215.1. NCBI lineage: Eukaryota > Metazoa > Arthropoda > Insecta > Diptera > Polleniidae > Pollenia > Pollenia angustigena. The sequence continues at coordinate 175,212,913 of OV884057.1, read as the reverse complement.
CACGTAGTCCAATATTATTTACAAGGTAGTCTCAAAAAACATCTGACTGTTATTGTTTTGCCTTTTGTTGTTGTATTGTTTTGATATTAAGACCAACTTGCTAAAATATATACAATGGAAACTTAAGTTAAATTAAAATGTACCATCTTGGTGATTAATCCGACTAGTCCATATACGCATGTAAAACGTAATCCATAAGAGACAAGGACTAGTCCAAAGGTAACCGCAATATATGGAAAAAAATGGTCTATTCAACATTACGAAGTCCTATGGCAGGACCACATAACCCAGCTTTGCATTACAAAGATGTAGTCTTAAAACCACTCCATGGTATACTCCAGAGGATTAGCTTTGAAATCGTTTAAAAACGAAAACATGTCGTAAAAAAAAGAAGACATGTCGTTTCACTGCAAACTCTTTTTAAAAACTACATGGTCCATGCTTGCATTACATTGGACCAGTCCAGGGAGTAGTCCATATGATCAAAATGGATCAAGTAGTCCAACATTATTTGCAGGGCATCTAAGCGCTTAGTGAAGAACAAAACGATTTAAATAAAAATGTGATATATCTGACCTAAAAGCTGGCCTTAATGTGCGAAAAAGATGATTTGCTTGGTTTAATAATGATGAGTTTGACACGAAGAAGTTAATTGGGGTCATGGCTCCAAAATTATTCTCGAAATCAAAGAGAACTTGAAAAATCAATGGACGACACTCAAACAACAATCACAAAACGTTTGCAATCATTGAGATTTTTCAAAAAGCAGAGAAATTGGATATCACACGAGTTGAGATACGTTGAAGAACGATATTGTATCTCTGATTGAAGGCTTTAAAACAGTGATAACCAAGCCCCGAACTAACCAAGCCCCGAACGCACGCACACAAAGATATTATGTACTTGGGCGCGGTCGCAGAGACTGATGATAGCCTGATGTTTTGAAACGAACAAAGTTGTTGTATACATGTGAATTGCCGACCGTGTCTGTGTGAAAACTACGAATATTGACTTACTCGCGAGCCTGTGGAGTGGTTATCACTGCTTTAAAAGGAAGAAACTTTAGCATCGAATCGTTACTAGCGATAAAAACTATATTCATTAATAAAAAAAAAAACCATCACTTTATTTAGCCAAACGATTAGTGTCTAATTTATTTCAAGAAATGGACCTGTAAATTTGTCGCCTTGTTCGTATGATTGGACACTTGTGGACTACTTTTTGTCGGGTACGTCAAATAGCTGGTCTATATTGTTAAACGAGCAACAAGCAGATTGATCATTTAAAATCGAACATTCGATGCACTTTTGACGAAATAAGATCGTATATGCTCGTATAAATATAAGAAGTGGTGCAAAATTGTCCCTGCAGCATGGGGTTCATAAATGCCATGAAACTTGTAAGCTAATAAAGCTAAAATTTTGGTCATTTAATTGAACTTGTTATATTCTATTTTTTAAAAACAAACTTTCTCTCATTTTATATATGTAAGCAACAATAAAAAAACAATTAAAATTGCTATATTCGGCTGTGTCGAATCTTTGATTACTTCCACCAACAGTCAGAATATTTCAGAAGTGGGCTTAATATGGGATTTATAAACTAATGGGTGATTTTTTAAGAGCTATAGGAAAGTTTAAAAAAAAAAACACATAAAATTCAGAAAAATTCTTGAAATCTTTATTTGAATCGATAGTACGGTCCATATAATTTAATGTTTGAAGATTATTTCATGCAAATGTTGACCGTGACTGCGCCTCAAATGGTCCATCCGCTTAGTCCAATTTTGGCATACTCTTGCCAACATTTCGGCCGGTAGCTCATGAAAAAATGCTTCAATGTTGTCTTCCAATGTATCAATTGAAGCGGGCATGTGTGCATAGACATGAGCTTTAACATAGCCACACAAAAAATATTCTAAAGGCGTTAAATCGCACGATCTAGGCGGCCAATTGACCGGTCCCGAACGTGAAATAAAATGTTCACCGAACTCGCCTCTCAATAAGTCCATTGTTAAGCGTGCTGTGTGGCATGTGGCACCGTCTTGTTGTAACCACATGTCATGCAAGTCAAGCTCTTGCATTTTGGGCAAAAAAAGTTGGATAACATCTCACGGTAGCTCTTACCATTCACGTTACGATTCGCATCATCTTTGAAGAAGTACGGTCCAATGATGCCACCAGCCCATAAACCGCACCAAACTGTGACTTTTTCTGGATGCATTGGTAGCTCTTGCAATGCTTCTGGCTGATCTTCACTCCAAAATCGACAATTCTTCTTACCAACGTACCCATTGGGCCAAAAATGAGCTTCGGCGCTGAACACAAGAAGCGCGCGATGAACTTTCTTTACAGAGCACGCATTTTGATAATAACGTTTTTCGTTTGTAAGACGATTCATGGTTAAATTATAGACCAAACTGAAAATGTTTGACAGTGAAACAAAACACGAAACGTGCGTCAGCTGTTTAAGCCAGTGTTGCCAAAAAGATAATAGCTAAAAAAATCACCCGATAAAAACCAATTTCGACAAAAACTGACGGGCTTCTCTTTCGCAAAATTTATTAAAAACGAAACACTAAAAATTAAAGATGGCGCAGATAGACAGTATTGAAACGTCAATATAAGTAAAAAAATTAAAAAAAAAAAACATGGTAGAATAAGTACAAGGTAGGTTCATTAGGGAGAGTTGTCATTATTTACCCAACAATGGACTTATTGAGAGGCGATTTCGGTGAACATTTTATTTCACGTTCGGGACCGGTCAATTGGCCGCCTAGATCGTGCGATTTAACACCTTTAGACTATTTTTTGTGTGGCTTTGTTAAAGCTCATGTCTATGCACACATGCCCGCTTCAATTGATACATTGGAAGACAACATTGAAGCATTTTTCATGAGCTACCGGCCGAAATGTTGGCAAGAGTATGCCAAAATTGGACTAAGCGGATTTACCATTTGACGTTATCTAATGACTATACCTTGTACTTATTCTACCATGAAAAAAAGGAAAGATTAACTTTTTTTTGCTTGAAAATTTAAATTAAAAAAATAAATACTATTTATTAATTTATTAAATAGTGATAATTTACGTAAAGGCAAAAAAAGATACGGAAGACAAAGGCGCAAGCGCATGAAAAAGTACTAATCCCTCGGTTTCACTCGACTTGCTAGCATTTTTTTCTAATATCGCTATGGAGAGTAGCCTGACCTCTCATCGTTTTAATTCTTTGCGGTTAAACGCGTATTAAAGTCAATTCCAACAGTACGCTTTATATCGGAACTATGTGAAATTTTGGACCGATCCACACAAATTTCGGTAGAGTGATTTCTTGTTTTTTTAGACCAATTCTCACTTTTTCAATAGGCTTGGTCTAAGTAAATTGTCTCCGAAATGTCCTGTAAATTGCATACAAGGTTTACGTGGATAGCCAGCTAGCCAGCCGGACGGACAGAAGGACATCGTTAGATCTATTCAAAAAGTTGTTCTAAGTCGATCGGTATATTTAAATGTGGTTCTAGATATTTTAATATGTAAACGTGTCACAAGCATCAGCACAAATATAGCAATATACCCTCTTCACTACTGTGGTGTGGGTAAGAAAAGTTCCACACGGATTGACAAACTTAGTATATACCCTTATCCAGCATTAGTGATGAAGGGTACAAGAATATGGTAATTTCTTGCAAAATGTCTTCTTATATTTAACAACCCTCATCGCAAGTAGACTTAAAATATTAAGAAACATTGTAGCGGTTCGACCACACCCAAAATTTGCCCACTTGATTCAAGCTGGCGCTTAATTGCAGAACTACAAAACAAATTTGAATACATGTGTGGTTGCAATTGCAATTAGCAACAGCAGCTAACAGACAAGCGGCAAGAAACAACCATTTCTATGTTAAAAAAAATACATAATTTGAACAATTTATTTATAGTTGTTAGCACCCTACTGAGTCATCAACTTGTACACATATTCTCTCCTACATTTGAACACACTTACATGCTTGAATTTAGGTAAGAGAAATCTTAAGGCACTGGCAATTTTAAGAAGCAGTAGAAATCTGCTGTGTGCAAAACAATTTGAGCTAAAACCAACAGTGGGTGGCATTTGCAGACATTCGAAAAGTGAAACATTCTCTAACATTTTTAGAGTTTTTGTACTTTAAAAAAAAAGCCAAAAGTGACGTTTAATTATGAAATTTGTTTGTTGTTTTTCTTTTTGGCAAATTTGTATATTTTGTTAAACCAGTAGTTACAATTTTATTGTGGCAAATTTATTGTTTGCTTTTTTATCGAAAAAAAAAGGATTTAAATTTTATTTGATTTATTTATTAGCAGAACTTTATTATGCAATATACAGATATAAAAAGGTTTTGAATAATTATACCGCTTGTCTATTGTTATAGGAAACCTTTAAATCAATTGGTTTTTTTAATTTATTTGTGTATTATTAATTTTTCTAGAAAGACTGCAAAAACTCCTACCGGGATGGAATAATTAATGGAAAACTTTCAATATCCAATGCCCTTTATATGTTCATTTCAAGTAAAAGGTATGACTAAAGTCTTTTTAATCCTTAAAAATCTATTTCTATAAAAAAATTGCACTTTCAAAATCTTTTTAAACTCCTTTTTAAACTATTTAAATTAGTACACAAAATAATTGTAATAAAAACAATTTTACTCATAACTCGAAATATCAATATTATCTAGATAGATTAGAGTAATCGTTTAAATTTATTTAAAAAAAAATTTTTGTTTTACTCTTCTTAACTAGATTTCCTTTAAAAAAAACATTTTTTTTTGTTTTGTAATTTGCCAGCAGATTAATACGTCTTTCTTTCAATTTTATATCCACCGCAAATTGACTCAGCGTGTAACAATATAATTAATAGATTTATTTTAATGTTCAGTTTTATAATAATATTTGTAACAAACTAATTTTTTTTAACTTCAGGTGTGTAAAGTAATACAAATACTAGTATCTATAACTTTTTACAAGGCATAGAAAATTACCAGAAGCGAAAGTTTAAATCAAAAGGACAACAAGCTGATGTTTTTTCAGCAACACATTTTGAATATTTAAATATAAAACTAAAGAAAAATTTACAGAAAGTCATAATATAGTTTTTTTTTCTTTTTTTTTTTGGAGAAGCCTCATCTCTAGTCGTTTTTATACCCTTCACCTCAGGTGGAAAAGGGTATATGGGCTACTTCAAATTTTTTGAGCACCTGCTGAAACCGACATACTATGGCTCTTATTTCGTTAAGTTTTATGAATTGAAAAAAACGTTGTACAGGGTTTGGATGACTATACTTGAAGGATATGACGTGCAAAGTTTTACGTTGAAAAGTCCTCACCTTAAGAATTGGTGGTCATCTAAAATTCGAAAAATTAAAAAAACGACTTGAAACTTGCAAGAGTTTTTTCATTCATTCCGTTTTCTTTGTAATAGTTTTAAGCTTTCAGATCCAAACCCATACAAAATATAGTTACTAGACTTGGAGGATATATCCACTAAAAAAAAATGTTTGATATCGCTGCTGGGTGAAAAGGTGCATGGTGTTTTAAAGTGAAACCAAAATTTTCCGAATTTTGAAATTTTTGAAGATTTTACATAGAGTTTTTGCGCCGTTTAATAAAAATGAGTTTAAAGCGCAGAATTAAAAAAACTGCGTAATTTTATAAAGTTTGAGGTGTATCAAGTTGGTGTCAGCGCACCAATAACGTATCACGGACATCACAAACTTAAAAGAAATTACCGTAAATTTTTTAAAAATGTATCTTTTTTGCGTCTGACAATCTGAATTGCCTTTTAAATTGGCTAGTGTATTGCGTGATGTGAGTAACTTCGTAAAGGGCACCTCCGAGGCGAAAATGCACTTTAAAATTTTTAAACGCAAAAATTTTATGAACTTTTGAAAATTTTTGCAAAAAAACAATTTATTTTTAAGCTTTTTTTTATATCAAAACATGTCATGGAAACATGTTTAGGTATCTAAATAGATTCTTCGCAACGGACTAAACTGATAAAGTGCAAAAAAAATTGTTTATTTCAACCGTGGCGCGTGCAGCGGCAGTTTTTTCCAAACACATTTCGCCTTGTGACAACTGAAGCGCTGTATCAATTCCGCTCAAACGTACATCGAATAGAAGACTTTACTGAGCTTGATACTAAAATTGAAAACGCACCAAAAAATTTTAAGGATTTAAAATTTTATGGAGGAAACAAAATGTTTCTAACCTCAAAAAGCATTCTTGTATGAAATATTTGATTAGCGATAGCCAAATAGTTTTTTTCCCAAAATATTGCAAATTATGTCTTATACTAGCCGTAATTTTGTAAAATGTTTAACAATTTTAAATAAATTTTTTATATGCATACACGATCAAAAAAAATTTTTTTATATTTTTTTCCAGTGTATTTTAAAAAGTATTCAAGCTTTTACAAATATTTTAGTGTGCTAAGAAAGCCCTTAAGGGGTATTATCCACACGCGTTAGCCTTTTTCAATTTTAACAAAAACTTTAATTTTTATATTTTTTTTTTAATTTTTAACTTTAAACCGCAGTAAAATTAAAATGATTAACGCGAACGGATTTCACATGCTCAAATATCGGTTTGTACACACGCAAATCAACATTGATGTCAGACAAAAAAAAAAAATTAAAAAAAAAATGTCTAAGTGTCGTAAATTTTTGAAGTTGCTCATATATAAGTTTGTCATTCCGTTTGTAATTTCTACAATATTGATCCTACACCCTATAAAGTATATATATTCTGGGTCCTTATGAAAAGCGAAGTTGATTTAACCATGTCCGTCTGTCCGTTGAAATGGATTTTTCGAAGATCCCATTTATGGGGGGGGCCAGGTTATTATACATTTATGTCACGTATGGTCCGGAATTGTTTGCTATTGAAATTCAGAAAGATCGGTCCACAAATGGCTGAGATATGAGCAAAAAAACACGACTACCTCTAATTTTTCCCAATAATCCCTTGTGGTTGTTGTATTTTTATTACTTTTTGCTGTATATCTGGGGAACGGCAAAAGCCAAAGTTTCCAAATTAGGTACACACATTTATGTTGCCAATACACACCATCCTACAAAATGTGGGCGGGATTAAAGAAGTGGGCGTGGTACCTCCGGTACAAAAAAAATAAAAATTTTAAAAAAACCTAAATTTTAGGGCTGCCATATGTCCTATGGATATGACTTATATACCAAAATATCGGAAATTTTTAGTAGAGCATATTTTATAAAAAAAACTCGGGAAAATCGGTTCAGATACAAAAAAGTTAATAGCAAAATTAAATTTTTAAATACCCACTTTCGGGAACCATTGATCTCCCTGAGTCTAAGCTTTATAGCTCAAGTAAATGGTAAATTTCTTCTTTAACACGTCGGTTTATAAATCTGTCAAATCGGTTAATAAATGGCTGAGTTATGAGCAAAAAACCACGACTACCTCTAATTTTTTCGAAAAATCCCTTGTGGTTGTTGTATTTTTATTACTTTTTGCTGTATATCTGGGGAACGGCAAAAGCCAAAGTTTCCAAATTAGGTACACACATTAAAGTTGCCAATACACACCATCCTACAAACTGTGGGCGGGATTGAAGAAGTGGACGTGGTACAATTTTTTTTTAAATTTTTATTTTTTTATGTTCTAAGAACGATTTAAAAAAAATATTTACCAGTTTTCGCTTTTTAAATTTAATTTATAATGAAGTTTAAAGTACATATTGGTAATATGTGTGTATACATATGTAAAAATTATTTAGTTTTTGTCTAGTTGCTCTGTATTCTGCTCCCACAATGGTGAAGGGTATATAAGATTCGGCACAGCCGAATATAGCACTCTTACTTGTTTAACATCGAACCTTCGTTTGGAGTTACATATTTATTTGTTTGACTTAAATTCCTACTAAAGCCGCCATCTACAATATTAAATAGCTTCAAAAGAGAAAATGTAATCATTTGTTTAACAATACCAAACGTTATTTAACTGAACAGGTTCCTTTAAGTAAATAACTTTAAAAAATCGCTAAGATTTTGTGTAAACACTTGAGGTGGAAAAATTGCAAAAAATTTGATAGAAATGTATTGCCACAGTAAATCAATTTTCTTTGATTATCACTGGATGACCGTACTTGTTTTATAGTGTTAAGCAGTGTTGCCAGAACTTTAGGAGGTAAAATCAGCAAAAATCCACATTTTTCATCAAAAAATTTAAGATTTTAAAAATCTTCAATAAATCTTCAAAATTCATTTTTTATGTAGTTTATTAAGAAAACCATATAACAACTCATTTCAATATATACGGCATGTTCTGGAATCTGAAATAGATGGTAAATATCTATAAGTGGTCCTCGAAGTATGAGGTACAAAAAAAGGAAATATTTTTTTGATCTTTCAACACAGCAAAGTTTTAAAAACTGGTTCTATTACAGTTTCACTCGAATGCGATTTTAAGAACATGACTAATAATTTTTAGATATTTTTACATTAAGATATCTTTCCAAACTTCTCCTCAAGCTGAGTAGGGATTAATCACACCTTTGGTATCTTAAACAACAAATTAAAAGATAATTGCTTGACATGTTATTTCAACTATCAATGGTCTTATTGAAAATTGACACGAGATGAAATATTGCAACAATTAAAGATATTTATACATAAGTACATATGAATATATACGTATGTACATATGCATATTATTTCGTACAAAATCAGATAACATAAGTCCGGCAATATTAATGTGTCGAGACAATGCGAATTTTTAATTTTTTAATCTATTGAGAATAAAATTCCTACTAATGAATCTATTTCCTAACGGTTCTTCTTCTATGAATGAATGATTAATTTCGTGTATCAATGAAAAAAGTGGAAAAAGTACAAACATAAGTGACAATAAAAATAAATTTCCACAGAGCTAAAAAAATCTGCAATTTTAAACCAAATATCTTCAAATCTGCGTTTTGACAATTGAAGCACAGCCGCGAATAACGTTTTAAGTTACAAAATAATAATTTTTCAGGAGAGCAAAAAAACGTTGCTTGACAGGCAGCATTATTTGCTTTAAAAATTTTATTTTTCTATTATTAAAAATTATGATAATAAAAACTTTTATGCAAAAGGCTTTTAAAATATTAATCCACACTGCAAAAACATTTCGGTTTCATTATTTTGTTAGTAACTTGCAATGTTCTTCCACTGGCTGACACTTTGTACGCCATTTTGAAGGCGTTAAGGTGCATAGTTTTGGTTGATTTGATGTTTAAACTGTGTAAGAGAGAAAGGTCAACGGTTATCTGCAAAATAACAGTTTTTGCAAAATGTGGCGTTTACAACGTTATTCGCGGCTGTGCTTCAATTTTTGAGATAAAATCTGCAAAATGCAGATAAATCTGCACTTCTGGCATCGCTGGTGCTTTACAAATTTCACATCTGGGATATTTTCTCTGCAGAAATATACTGTAGTTTTTGTGAAAGTTTTTGGAGAACATGCTCTTTCTAAAACCACTTTAAGAAATTGGTTTAAAAGCTACTATTATCGAACCTTTGATGTTAAGGACGAGTAAAGTCTGAGAAGATCTTAAGCTTTTGTTAACACTAATTAGACGATTAGGATGTAAATATGATAATTCAAAACCAAGGAGTGGGAAGTAAAATAACACGCAGAGACATCGAACGTCGTTCTTTTATTTTGGAACTGCTGCTTTGTGTTACAAAGGTTTCTGTTTCCACACCACAATAGTGGGGAGGGTATTATACGTTTGTGCTGATGTTTTTAATACCTTCATATATTGCTCCTGGGCCCATCTTTTAGTATACCTATCGACTTAGAATCATCTTTTTAATCGATCTTATAACTTTTAAATTTGTGCACAAAATGCAATATGTAGTGACAATCGGTCAAATGGGCCCCATACAAGCTTCTTTTCAGGATAGAGCCCATAAACTACTTTATTATGGTGATATTTAGATTAAATTTGGTCCAAACTTATGCCATTGCATTTTTCATCATCTTACTTAATTGTATTGCTCCCATACAAATACTACGCCCAAAAATAGCTTTTAAAGCCATAACTTTCTTGTATCAAGTCTACAATTGACATGAAATGCTTAACATTAACCCTAACATGATGCCATGACTGCAGTGTTAATTATAAACTCATCATGTCAGAGGTTTTTCTCATATTTTAACAGCATTTCTAAGCAATCTATATTGCAAGCTAATATTATTTCTTAACATTAAATCTTGGCGTTGACATAAAATTTAGTGACAGTAACTTTCACGATAGCTTATATGTCATGTTCTGCTGGTAGGTTCAAAATTAACCATATGTCCCAAATAATCCTCTTTCCTAAAATTACTTAAAGTCAAATAAATCTCATATACTTAGTTGAAATATCTAAATAATATAATTATTCTGGCGGGTCCGTGATTGTTGATGGGTCCACAATAGGGTATACTCGCGAAAATGTATTTTTTAAAACTGTTGTTCAGGCTATCATATAATCTGTCCTTAACGACTATACTTTCTTACTTGTTTTGCTTTGGATTATGACTGCAACTAAAAAGTTAATTTATTTTCCAAATCCTAAAAATAAAACGAATTTTTTTTATGAACGCGTCCAACGGTCAAAATCAATGGTAATACACAAAAAAGTTATTGCACTAAAATAACGCTTTGTTGCACTCAAAACGGCGAGCTAAATTATAAGCTATACAAGTAAATATCTGGTGTAATTCAGTACCTTGCCCGTAAAATTTTGCGAAAGTCGTCTTATCTCCCCTAGATTTACTTCCAAATGTTTTTTTTTTAATATATATGTTCCCGACGATCCTATAAGGAGCATAGGGCCCCAAAAATATAGTTGAGGTTTCATTAATACGTGTTATTTAAGATGCGGTAGCTTATTAGGCTTCCGCATCCGATCCTGGTGCTGGGGCTGCCAGCAACCTCCAGGCAGGCAATTTGTAAAGTTTTTCAAAGGCAGAGATTATCCGCGTTCCTTCTACTTCCTGAGACGCCCTTAACGAGCCATCAGGATACTTTACAGAAACTAAGTTTCAGAAGTTCTTCCTACTGACCTGAGACGTCTTCCAACCATTCAGGTTACTTAGCCGCCTTTTCACTCTAGCTAGCCTCTGAACGGGTGTTCTAAAGCCATTTCCCGGGGAATACCTGGTAAAAACCGGAGGTAGTGAGCTGCTTTGACTGTGAAGCAAAGGAATCATCCTTGGACACTCCCACATGAGTGGCAATCAAGAACTTTCAACCTTTACTTGTCGCAGTCCATTCCCCAAAAATGCTTTTTTTAATGCTTTCATTCTATTATAAACTTTGGCTAAAATTAAATTTCCATAGGTTCCGTATAAAGTCTACTCTCCTTAGCACAATCAATGTTATTTAATTTCTTATTAAAAAATTTTTGTAGCACTAGGTCCTATTTTTTTAAAAGGTCAACCACAGAGGGCATGATACCTTCTCATGCAATGCATTATGTGTACTAAGAAAACTGATTATGGGGAGGAGAAATGTTATATTTATGGGAATTGTATTTGAATTTTTCTACCTGGAAAATAAAAGGAAAACAACTGAAGGCAGGTTATTGAACAAGCAAACGTTCCGTTAACAAACACTGTCATTCGAACACAAATAGATGAAAAAGAATTGGACCAAATCTTATATGTAAAAAGTATTTAAGCTCAATTTTCTTAACCTTAAATAGGGATCTAGAATAAGTATATCTTATTATCAATATTGTGGAAATTACAAACGGAATAACAATCCTTCCCACTATGGTTATGAGTAAAAACCAATTTTACACAAGCCAGACCGGGTTTTAGAAAAAAGTTCAACGATCTTATAAGAACAATATCCATTGTAGGAACGATTAAACGGAGTTGCGTACACGATCAGTGTTGCAGTTGAGAGATACCCTATTATCACTTATGAGCTTTGCACTCTCTCCACTATCATTATTGTGCTCGGTCGTTTAACACCAAAATGCACTTTTAAGCATTAAATCAGATAAAGTATACAAATTTCAAGAAATAAGTTTAAGTAATTATTTTGTCAACACACCGTTGTTGTATTGACAAAATATAAGAGGAATAATAAAGAAAAATCGTATGCAAGCTTGCAGAAGGCTTCTTAATGGAATGGATATTACGAATTTTGATAGAGTTCCAGAATTTATTATTAATTCTTTTTTTGGTCAAGGAACGTATAGAGAACGCCTACTAGTAACAACGTTTGGATTCGTAAATGGATTAAGTACAGATCAATTGTTCTTATTATTAAGATGGAAACCGTTTCGGAAGGACCATCAGATTAAAATTATCGACCTTTATAAATGGCTTGAAGATCCAGTGCATGGTAGACGGTATTATAGTTTTAACGTGGCATTGGGATTAGTTGTATTTTGTAATGGTGAACATGAACACGAATTCCAATTTCCTACTAAAAATATAATAAAACACAAACATACGTAATTACGTCAACAATTTTTTTTAATATTGTTTTTCCAGTAGTTAAGTTCGGTACCTATTTGTACACATTTCTTTAAAGTTTTTTTATTATAGTAAGTATAAAGTAATTAATAACAAAAAAAGGAGAGCCATGAGAGATAAGGACAAAAAATTATAGTTGTCCCTTTTACGAAATGTCCAATATATAACTTTTTGCATAAGAAAAAAATGAGAAATAAAGCCATAATGGCCTTATATTTCATGGCTCTATCGCACTCCTCCATAAAAAAATCATTTATTTATCAGATAAATATTTGAAGGGTTTCATGAACTTCTGCACGACAGAATGGGCATACTAGTTTACTGGTTTGATCAATTTTGTGAGTTTGCATTGTAAGACAGCATTTACTGCAAATTTTCAAGTGCTTACAAGGAAAAAATAAGATATTTGGCTGCTTTATGAAACAAACCACGCACATATTATAATTAATTGTATTCTAGGGGTATGAAATAACTCCCACTTTACAAAACGAATTTATTCCCACTCAAAACGCAATAAGTCCCACTTAAAATAAAAACGCGTAACGAAATAAGTCCCATCAATTGACGAAATAAGTCCCACTTTTAAAAACGAAATAACTCCCACTTTCAAAACAGAAATTTTTTGTGGGACTTATTTCGTTTTTAAAAGTGGGACTTATTTCGTGGGAGTTATTTCATAGACCCTTTTATTTCATTGTTTTTTGGCTTAAAATATAGATGGATAAGGTGACAAAACAATTCCAAAATACTGGTTTTTATCCGTGTACTCCCAAAAAGGCCCGAATTTAAAAAAAGTATCAGACACATGTTTATATTTTTATGGAACAACGATACTTTGTTTTTTATCTCTTTTAGTTAAGGAGATATAAGGCTAGCGAATCAACATGTTTTTACATTTCAATTTCAAAAAATCCCTTCTTAGTGGATCGATTTTTTAGCTTCAGGCGTTTATGCTGTGCAATGATGAATCAGTCAGCCAGTAACGTTACAATTTTATATACATACATAATAGATATTTTGCTTTATTTAAAAATTTAATTAAAAAAACTATGCAAAGGGCGGCAATGCTTCTTCTTGATTTGACATCTAGATGTTCTCAATTCGACAACAAGATTTAATTGTTTCGACAACGTATGGTTTTTTATAACATTATATTCTTAATCTTTCAACTATTCTTCGTTCCCTTTTTAAAAAGCGTTTCCTTTAAATTTGCTAACGCATTTTGGCGAAAATATTAACAACGCTTCGTTGTCGTTTAAAAGTCATTCGTTATACATTTGAGACTTGTACTTTATCTTACATAAATACAAACATTTTGTTTATAGTTATTATAAAATTTATATTGCATTTAAAATTGGTAATCGATCTTGTTCACTAAACCATACTTTGCTCATGTGTCCGTAGACACATTACCATATTACCACTAGCATTAGCCTTGACTTTTATATAAAACTTTAAACCGCATTACATTCGGTTACAATTTAAACCAACTATTTTTCAAATTATACGCACTTTGTTATATTTTCAATGAATTAAAATTCTAAGAAACCCAACTGATGTGTACCCTTAAAACTACTTTCTGCTGCCATACTAATTAAATTTATTTCATATAAATTAAAAACTATTCACAGTTTGAAGGTTAGAGGTCATTAATATTTACACTAATCTAGATTTCATTGTATGAAAAACACTCATTTAATTTTTATAATTTAATTGCCATCTACGCTAAATACATATATAAATCCTGAAAGTAGAAACAATGAAAAGAAAACATTATATCCGGAAAAAGACTGCTCTATTGAAACTTTAAACCTTGCAACAAAAAACCGAACACGATTTGTTAGAAAATGGTAGCAAAGTCATAATCACGCGTGAACATGCAACCTAAAAGCTCACAAATGTTGCACTTAAAATAAATTAACACGATTTTTTTCAAACTCATTTTCTTACATTTTTGTTTCCATATTTTTTTTTTTTTTTTTTTTGTAATTTCAAACTCATTTATATGCAATTTGAAAGTATTTCTGCCATTTTTTTTTCTCAAACGCTTTTCTTATTGTATTACAAACATTTATGGCGGAATGAAAGGGTAAATAAATATTATAACTTGGCAAACAAATAAAATTAAATGGAGTCACAAACTCTTGTGGCAGCGTTAAATGTAATTTTTACTTAATACAATGTAACATTGAATTAGGGTATGAAATAACAAGGAACAGCTGATAAGGGTATTCAGTTCAGATTTTTTTGATTGCAAAAAACGCAAAAAAGGAAAATTGCACTCATGTTATAATATTTTGAAAGTGTAAGGTTGTACACATTTGACGTGTCAAAAAAAATTTAAGACAACATGTCAAACAAAAGTTTATGATACATATATGGGCATTTCCCCAGAATGGTCTACCAGGATGAAAAAAATAATATATTGATTATTATCGTCTTTTATTGTTTATTATTAGAATAAAAGTCTATGTTCTTATAAAAGAGTAGTTTCCTAGCGAATCTGAGCTGTTTTACTTGAGGAAATTGGGCTGGAAACTGAACAATTTTATAATTTCCTGTATTTTCTACTTCTAAAGACATTTTTATATACATACTGATTTTACATGCAAAAAATATGTTACGTTTACACTCTTTCTTCATAATCTCTCCATTACAATCAATTGTAAAAGGCGTATTAAGTTTTTTTGTTAAATTTGTAGACATTTATGGTAAAATGCATGGTGATAATAATAAAAAAACATATGGAAAAATCGTACGTTCGCGATCCGTACGTTCGCGACCGGTACATAAGCCAATTAAATAAAAACCAAAAGAGATATTTTATTTTGTAAATACTAGCTGGAGACCTACATTAATACACTTTAAAAATAAATTAAACACTTTTGAAAATTCCGTTTCATTACGCAGATTTTTACATTTCACTATTGTCAGCCGAAGTTGACTTCTATATTGCGTACGTTGGTGACCACACGTTTATAACTCTTATTATGAAAACTTAAACTCGATGAAATCCATCTTTTGTACTAAACATAGAGCTACCCAAATGCTATCGAATCGCAAAAAAAATGCTGGGAAAAGTTTTGTTTTCTATATTATTTGTACATCAAAAGCGTACGAACGTACGTTCGTGACCCCAGGAAATGCCCATATCTGTACTGTGGGTTCCTAAAATACAGGAGAATTTTTAATTAATTTTCACTGAAATTTAATTTCTCAAATTTACCTCGAAACTTCTGTTATCTGACAAAAATCCAAGTACCTTAACAACTTCTTCATCTGGCCATTTTTTTAAACCCGTGTCTTTTTTTTTTTTTTTGTTTTTACGATTTTTTTTATACTTTTTTTCTAGTATTGCATTCATTTTTTAATTTTTTTTTTTTTTTTTTTTTTTGTTTTTGAAAAACGACTTTCAAGAAAATTTTAAATTTGATGTAATTAAAATGGAGTTCTGAAAATCATTATTGGTTACATTCAAAAGAGATGTAAATTTTAGTGCTTTTTGTGAAAAAAGACGACATTTTTGTTAGAGTGGCAGGCCACCTACAATTTGAAGATTATAAATTGCTAACGCTTTAAAAATTGCAATTTTATAATTTTCCAATCTGATATTTTTACACATGGTTAAAGGTTGTTTGAATGGCAACTTTTAGTGTAAAAGTTTTTCCTTGTTTTTGTTGTAACAAAAATTTGCATTTTTGCAATCAAAAAATATCTGGACTGAATGTCCTTGATAATTTTTAGAAAAATATTTTTGTTTTGAATTAAAAAAATTCTTAAAGTTAAAATATGGTATAAAAAAGGCAAATCCGTCCATCTCGTTTAAAGCCTATTGAAATTTGAAAAGGGTTTCACACCCTACACAGTTATAACTTTTATGTAATTCAAAAGCTTCGATTCTGACAGAATATAACGACTTCGACTCCTTTTCTAACATTGATTCGCAGTGTATATGGGTAATTTCATGCCAAAACCACCAAGAGTGGGACACGACCCTTTTCGATTTTAATGAAATTTGGTGAGAAGGTTTGTTTTATAAGGAACATATATGAACGAAAAACAGTTTTAAAATTTTTTTTAGAAAGTTATGTCATATTCAAAATGTCATAATTTCGCCGAATTAGCCGAATGTGTTGAGCTTATTTCCTCAATATCTCGAAAACTACTTGACATACGAAGATGTTTTAATGTCATTTTAAAGATAATACTTGGGGCTACAAACCATGTATTGGAAATAAATAACTGCAAAATATTAAATGTTAAAAACGGACTAAGTCAAAAACTTAGTTTTTTATTTGGCAGATTTTTTTTTTTTTTTTTTTTTTGAAGGAGGTGTTTTTTAAGATGTGATTATTTTTCTTTCGCAACCTTCAAAAAAAATAATCTTAAAATAGAAATTTAATATTGTAATTTTGAGCAATAAGTACACTGTGCTAGTTGCAAAAAAACAGACCAGCTAACCGTTTTTTAGGTTAGCTCTTGTTTTCAAGATGTACCGTTATTTCGAATATGTAAGAGGTTGCACAGCATACATTCGCTTAACTCAAAGACAGTTCAGTTTATTGAAATTACTAAAAAAAAACCATGAGCTAAATTTCAGTTATGTATTTTATAAAGCTTTTTTGTAATAGTTATATTCCTTCAATTTTTCAGAAATGACTTTATACACTACCAGACTATTATATTGTATTTTCTTTTTACATTTTACCTTAGCCTTCCTTTGGAAAGCAATGAGGTAAATTGAATGTACAGAAAAATTTACAATCATTAGACACCAGCAGAATGTAATGTAATTCGGCAATAAATAATAAAGTTGGGTTGGGCATACCTTTGACCCATCTAGGAGCATTCTCTTTAAAATGACATCAAAATCATCTTCGTATGTCAAATTTTCCCGCTGTTATGACTTTAATTTCATTGCGAATATTTTGTTTTAGCTGTGGTATGGTCGCTGGCTTATTTACGCAAACCTTTTTTTTCAAATAACCTCAAAGAAACCAGCGCCGTTAAATCCGGAAAATGTGGGGGCCAATTGAAATCGCTTCTGCACGAAATAATGCGTTCGCCAAAGAGATTCGTTACAGAGCCATTGTATCCCTTGCAGTGTGGGCTGTGGCTCCATCTTGTTGGAGTCATAACTGTAGATAGTTTAACAGCTGCCCTCAAAACATTGTCCAGCATCGTTCGATATTCAGCACCATTAACCGTCACTGAGAATTCATAATATTGAACAAGGATCCTTTCAGACGATACACCGCACCAAACAGTGCACTTAAGTGAGTGTAATTGTTGTTAATGAACTGTTCTTGGATTTTCCGTAGCCCTTATTCTGGAATTTTGCTTGTTAATGTAACTATTCAAATGGAAATGGGCTTCAAACTCATTACTTACATTGTTAATGAAATCGCGATTTTCTTCTGCTTTTTGTCGGAATGAAATGGCAGTAATCAATTCAACAAGTTTTGATCGCTGTTCTGTTGTGTATTGTTCCATTTCGAAAACCCGAAGTTTTCTTTACAAAACAAAAAATATAAATTAATTTAAAAAGTTATTAAGCATTCAACCCCTAGCGGTAGTTTTGGGCCACCCTGTATTTAACTTTTTTCCTATGGAAAATCGTCAAACTTAAGGCATTGAGCAAATTGTCAATAATTTGTTTCTGTACCCAAAAATCATGTTCATGACGATAAATCGTTAAATCTGGCAACGTGGTTTTGAAATCGCACTATGATCCAAATTTGCTATATAAAATCGACCCCATTTCTTACTTTTTTACTAATGCATCTTGATATCAAGATATCGTCGCAAACAAACAATCATTAGAACAACTTCAAATTCAATATCTACCGAAAGTTTTCTTACTTTACCCTTTGCTCTTACTATTGTTTTTTCTATACACTCGCAATTGATTAAGGGTATTACATGATCGAAATCACCCGTATATTGTACAAAAAAAATGTCACCAACCTGACGTCAAATGAAATACGACTTCTTTTTAAGAAAACAAATTCTTGGAATTAAAAACATCTGAAGGAGTATAACATTTAAGTACGTGACCATGTGCCATTAATAAGAATTATTTATTGCGTGTAAACTTAGTGGCATAAAACTGTTAATAAATTATTATTATAATTCTTATAATTTTTAAATGTGACAATGTAGCTGTTAGAAAAAATTTAATTATTTTGTTATTAAATCATTCTAAAGGACGAACAATATTGTTAACCTTTAATCGCAACTTGCTATTTTTGCCGTTTTTTTTTTTGTATCAGATTAAAAAATTAATTTTACACAGATTTATGTTAGACAGAATCTTGTTTTAACAGAAATAGCAAGATAATTTTTTTACATAAAATTCATCCCAAATAATATCTAAGCTAAAATAATTTTAAAAATTCAGCA
This sequence comes from Pollenia angustigena, assembly GCA_930367215.1. Taxonomy (NCBI): domain Eukaryota; kingdom Metazoa; phylum Arthropoda; class Insecta; order Diptera; family Polleniidae; genus Pollenia; species Pollenia angustigena. The sequence continues at coordinate 175,193,981 of OV884057.1, read as the reverse complement.
AATTTTTATTTTCTTCTGTGAGAGCGGAATAGTCTTTAGATTATCAAATTAAAAACCGCTTAATCTATTTTATCCTTGACGTGTGTTAAAAGTATTGATTACACTAACTTAAACTACCTAAACAATATTTTACTTTTCGAAAAAAACAACATCAAGTGGCGCCTTAAAAGAATTACTAGCAGACGTTTATTTAGTTAAGAAAAAAAAATAAAATAAAAATTAACTTGCATTTTAAAACGGAAACCTGCAAAGTTGTTGAAATTTTATATCCCACAGAGTATCAAGGGGGTCTAAAAACTACAAACAGCAGCACTAAAACTCCTTGATACACCTGTAGCAAACTAAATAGCAAAAATTAAAAAATAAAATAAAGACTTAAATGTGTGCGGTCTTAAATCATGGCTTAAATGTAAACCACTACAAAAAAAAAGAAGAAGGCCATGTCGAACAGCAGCTACAGCAGCCATAAAAGCAACAAACACTGACAGTTGGAAAATTGAAAAATTAACAAGTATGAAATGTGTAATTAAAAGCTTAAAAAAATGTTTGTTGGTTTTAGTTTGTCACGCCAAACCACCCAAAAGACAAAAGTAAAACTATAAACACACACAAATACACACTAATACATACAGAATTGCACGTATGCAGTGATTTAAAGGAATACAAACTTTTATGGCATGACAATGCTCATATTGATTTTTATATTAAATTTTTATGGTTTACATCATTGATTTACTCTTTTTAATATTCTCTTTAGCACGACATTATGCTCATTATTCGTCCAATTAAATTATCTAAAACATTTACTTGTTTTTCATTTGCTTTTTTAATTCTTTAAAGCAAAACTTTCGTTGCGATACACAAACAACCGGAAATATCATTGTATGTATGTTTCCCACCACTGGTCCACACCTACAGAAGTACAAAATAAAGTTTGATGTGCACTAAAAGAATTTTCTTCACAGATCCCAATGGATTTTAAACTAATGCAATTAAAATTTACATAGAAATTCAACGTATGTAACGTTACATTGGATTAATGAAGAATGTTTTATTAGCCCGCAGTTAATTAAAAGTTTTTTGTGACTTTTTGTCATCACATTAATGAAAAAGTTCATTTACATTATGATGAAGAGTCAAACGTTTAAAGAAATTTTTTTTTTGTTATGTTATGTTTTGTTACTTTTTTTTTATTTGTTGTTTTTTATTTTAGCCATATTTTCAATGGCGTATTAATGTTAAGTCACTTTTACACGCCAGCTGCGGTTATTATTTTCCAGGATAGCTATTACGTCATTATACTATTACATTTCTATATTATTATACTTTTATACTTTCGTTCTGAATATCACAATAGAAATCACAACTGTGATTTAAGAGTGTTTTGAAAATCACCAACGTTTTAACTTAGTTTAAAATAGTGAAAAAAATCAGCGGTTATTTAGCTGACCGACTAAAAATCACAATTTTCTGGCCTATTCTGAAAATCACTTTAACTCAATCGCGTGATGAAAAAAGAATTTGTCCAAAACACCTTTATTGGGATTTCAAAACATTTTCGCAAAAAGTCATTTCCAGAAAATGCCTGCATTAAACATGTAAGTATACTATTATACTATTATATATTTATAAAATTATACTATTATACTAATATACAAATTTACTATTATACTATTATACTATTATACTATTATACTATTATACTATTATACTATTATACTATTATACTATTATACTATTATACTATTATACTATTATACTATTATACTATTATACTATTATACTATTATACTATTATACTATTATACTATTATACTATTATACTATTATACTATTATACTATTATACTATTATACTATTATACTATTATACTATTATACTATTATACTATTATACTATTATACTATTATACTATTATACTATTATACTATTATACTATTATACTATTATACTATTATACTATTATACTATTATACTATTATACTTTTATACTATTATACTATTATACTATTATATTATTATACTATTATACTATTATACTTTTTTACTATTATACTATTTTACTATTATACTATTATACTATTATATTATTATACTATTATACTATTATATTATTATACTATTATTATACAAAATAAAATACTCAAACTATTAAAACCATCTACAGTCGTCAATAACTCTACACAACAAACGCACAGCACCATGCCAAGAAGCAAAAATAACAACTATGCTAAAGATCGTAACGTTTTAAACGTCTTCAATATATATCGAACAACACTTGCAATTGAATTCCTATACAAAATTGACCACAACCACCAAACACGAAGCAACATTCAAGGAAAGTTCAAAGTCCAACAATTCCGTAATGAATATAGTAGAAGCACCCTACCCATAATGTTACCAACAATCTTTAATACAATACCCAATTATGTTCTTTCTAGAAGCAACAACAAGAGAGCCAGAAACAAAGTCCTTAAAACACATTTAATTAATACGCAATGAAGAAATTAATTAAAACAATAAAAAATAAATTTTATTAAAAATATTAATAAGATATTAAAATAAGTATTAAAACTTCTTTTGTATATTCGATGTTTACTATACCCACCTGCAGATAACCCATAACGGCTTCGCAAGGTTATACTAACACTGAATTGTACACTGAATAAGTAATAATAAACTGAATAATAAACTGAATAAAGTGAATATTATACTATTATACTATTATAACTATTATACTATTATACTGGAACGAAAAAAATTCAGCATATTTTTCAATGATGATGCCTACAAGGAGGTAAGGGCATTCGTCTCTTTATACTGTTTGTTCCAGTATTAATTTTTTATATCAAAATAACCCTTTTATTTTTTTTTTTTTAATATGTAAACGATTCTTATAATTCCTTTAAATCCCATTTCAAAATCAACAGGAAAAGTCAAAACATGTTTTCATGTTTGTTGTTGCTATGTTTGATTCCTTATTCTGTTTTATTTTTCTTAAAAGCCCCCCAATGAAGATCGATTGTTATACAATTGTGGCGACAAGCTGTAAAAGTAGCCTTGTTTGTTTGGCCTAAAAGCTAAATCATCTACAATTCTTTGCCACCACCACCAACATCGGAGCATTAACAGTCTTAAAAATTTTAACTTTCAACGTACCCACCAACTTTATAAGCGTGGCTAATTAATCTCATTTTAATTGTTGGTTTAAAATACAAGTGGTTTTTAGTTTTTTCCCCAACTAGTTTCACATAAAAAGAGGCGTAATTTTATATATTTTTCTATAAGTTGCAGTTGTTTTTTACAATTTTTTTTTAACAAATCACCACCTTCTTGTGCTTCTTGTATATTTTATATCGTTAAGCCCTCAGGCCTTTCATATTTGTTATAAATTCAATGACTTAGAATTGGTAGCCCATATTTTTAAAGGTTGTTGGGACAGCAATAACAAAAATATATGATGAAAATAAATATATGTGCCACAAATAGTGAATGAATGCTTTAACATTTAAGAGTTAGTGGCTTTTGTTTAACATTGAATAATTACTTAATATTGCACAATTAATGTCTTGTTGATATGTAAGTTGCCACCAAAAGTTGCAAGTTATAAATAGTATTTATTTTTTGTTGAAAGATATATGAATGGAACAAATGTAATGTGAATTTCTTCCGTGGAGTTATTAATATTGAGCAAAATCTAAATAAATTTTTGGTTAATTTCTTATTCATTTTTTGAAGCCAAAAATGCATTCGGTGTAACTTAAGACCTATTTTAGCAAAATGGTTTTGTTACATTTCCATTTTCTTGACCATGTCACGGTAATAATAACTTTACTGTATCCTACATCTCTCTTTCTTTCTCGCTTTATCTCAAACTACTTAGAGTGATTGGTCAAAATGCCTTAAGTATTAAGATCAAGAAGTTAAAGGCAAAAGCCTTTCGCATTTCGTATGAAATGCAAAAATAACGTTTGTCTCGTATTGTTAAAATTCATTCCAAAATACAAAATATGCACTGCAACGTAAGTTTTGTGGTGAACACAAAAAGGAAAGCTACAAAATGGCATTGCAGTGTAGAATGCAAAAGGCTAATGAGACATTACAGTACTTCGCACTGGAAATTGAGCGGTTAGTGCAGCTAACTTATCCTGGTGAGAATCATCAATGTTGGACAACTTCAACTCTAAAGCATTTATTAATATTATTCGAGGTGCTGATATAAAGTATGAAGCATTTGCAGCACAAAAGTCAACGTTTGCAGAAACAGTATCGTTTACCCTGGCTCAGAAAACTGCAAGGATATTTGCAAAGCTACATTCGAATAAGATGCAAAGGCTCGATATTACTGCTGATGATGATAACGATATCATGAAGGAATTAAAGAACTTAAAAAAGCAGTTTTGCGGGTTTTTATTAAGAAGCTCGGTAGAAACAAACTGAAATGCAATAACAGCGACAAGACGGGTGAAATACAGTACAACCGCAAAGCACATAGAAAACGTTCAAGATCTTTTTCACCGCCGAGGGATAACTAACGGGCTAGTCACCAGTCATCACAGAAGTCGCCGTTAAGTCCTTTCACATCTGAGGACTCGACGATAAATTTTATTTAATGGTGCAAAAGAGTATTAGAAATGTTATGTCATGGTAAAAAGCACATTTTTACTCTCGACGCTGGTGCAGGATTTTCGATTACAAGGCCTGACTTGATAAGGGAAGCTGTCAAAACACTAAGCGGGGTGAGCTGGCGAAATGCTGAAAACATTAGTCTGGATATGGGAACACAAATGATGTATTTGCGTGATGTTGAAATATCCCTTTGTGTTCGGTATGGAAGTGAGGCTCGTGTGGGGCAGCTTCTCATATGTAATCTTCAAGAAATCCCCGTCACCTCCGAGAAAAAACGTCGAAAACCAATTCAGAGTTTGAAATTCCTATTTCAATGTTACAAAAACTCTGGTTTTTGAATTGGATTGCGCCGAAACAGAGATAGGAATTTAAGTTTTTACGATTCCCAGGATAAAAGTGTCATAAATAGTATAATCGTAATACAGAATTATATTATAATGTGGGGAGGGAGGCACTAAAGTACTTTTTGACCTGGATCTTTCATGCTTATATTATAAGGAGAAGGGCAAACCAACGACAGTGCAAACGAGCAAAATATAAATTTTTTGATAATATTGCGTATTTTTTGGGATCCAAAGATTATTGGTAGTATGAACTACTGAAATTTGGGCCTACCTCAGGCTTAATATACAATGTAGTCTTCTAAAATTAATGTTGATGCCGGCACTTCGGGAATCATGTGGTAGCCATGATTTATATTCCAATCGAGCTAAGAAATGTCATAAAAATATTACAAGATATATGATATGTTCGACCTACTTTCCATGTGAACTCCTTGAATTTAAAAAATCCTACTTTTAAGCTGTTAGCCCCATCTTCAAAGCAAGAGGGAGGTGTAATGTCTAGACTAGACAGAACCATTTTTCCACCAGGTTAAAAAAAATATGGGGAAAGGCTTAAATGACAGGTATACACGGTATTGTTGAACACTTCTAATTGGAAGTGATTCACTTAAGTCAAAGATATTAAAAATATACTTAAAAATTATCTAGTCCCAAACGAAGGAAAATATCCATTAATTGTCAAAAAAGGGGGGAAAAGTCATTTCTAACTGTGGCCAATATTTTGAATGGTTTTAAATTGTAAATAAAGGGTAGTTGAATTTAAAGGGCCGATGATGAATGTAAAACGTCATTTGCGAATTTCATTTGACATTTCTCAATTTCAGGCTTACTCAATTTGAACCATGGAGAGATACACAATCGAGCAACGCGTTAAAGTGATTCAGGCTTAATTTTAAAATGGGCGTTCAAATCAAAATGCATATCGTACACTTCGTGATTCAGTGATTAGGCATATTTTCACCTCAGTGGATTCGTCAATAAGCAGAATTGCCTCATTTGGGCGAATGATAATCCAAGAGTGATTATTGAAAACCCAATTCACCCACAAAGAGTAACTGTTTGGTGTGGTTTATGGGCTGGCGGCATCATCGGGCCTTATTTTATTCCAAAATGAGCTCGGTCAGGCAGTTACTGTGCATGGTGTTCGCTATCGTGGGATGATAACGAACTTCTTATGGCCAGAATTGGAAGACATGGATGTCGACGATATGTGGTTTCAACAGGACGGTGCCAATTTCCACACTGCTAACGAAACAATGGCGCTTTTGCGTGACAAGTTCAACGGCCGTGTTATCTCACGTGGTGGCGATGTCAAGTGGACGCCAATATCATGTGATTTGACACCGTTGTCCTTTTTCCTTTGGGGTTTTTTGAAAGAAAAGGTGTACGACGATAAGCCAGAGACAATTCAAGAGCTAAAGGATGAGATAATTCGGCACATTAACGGCATAGAACCTCAATTATGACTCAATGTCATCGAAAATTTGGACCATCGGATGGAGGAGTACCGCCGAGGTTGCGGAGGCCATTTAGCCAATATTTTGGTCCATACATAATTGAACCATATTAATACTATCATAATAAAAAGAAATGACAATAATTTTCTAACATCGGCCCTTAAGTGAACGACATTTTGCTTTACCCCATACAAATTATACGGAAAAGGGAACAAATTTTGAGGGAAATTTTATTTCCGAAAGATAGATGGTAAATAGTTCCTACATTTATGATCCGAAAATAACTTCTACTCGTTAAAAAAAATTAATAAATTGAAAAAAATACACTTGCAAACTACGAAACCATATCCAAATTTCCAATACATATTAACGAAAATTTTATTTTAATGATTGGTTGACAAAGTGAATGGCATTCAAAGCTAAAATTGTTGTTAGGTCGCATGTTAAACACAGTGAACATTAAACCATTCAATATGCATCAAATTCATCTCAAAATACAAAAACAAAATATACCACAACAAACACATGACTTTAATTTATTCAATTTAATTAGAAATACAAAAACATTTTCCAACCTAAAATGTCTACAATCAATTTATACTCAAATAAATTCAATTAAAACCAATCAAAGTCTGTTTAGGATTTTTTGGCAAAACTTTATTTCGACTTGATGCACGCCATGTCAATGAATGATTTGACAGTTAAGACTAATGGTTGACACAAGTTGAACAGCATTTTAACGGTTTTTTTTCATTTCATTTAAATCTATTTATGTATGTTGGTTGTTTTTTGTATTTTGTAGGTTAACTGGAAGAAAAAAACACATTTCCTTTAACTGGCATATAGTGCATAAGTACCATAGACTGATACCAGTGGCCAGTGCGGTATGACTAGCGGGTGGAAGTTACATTGAAATGAAATAAACAACAAGAATTTTAGTTTGTTATTTTAAGATCAAAAAGGTTACAGGTACCATACAAAGTTTTTTTTTTAACATACTTGTTTAAAGGGTTTTCCATTAGAAATACACAGAAAATTTGGGATTTATTTCAAAAATTTTACATGTAGGAAAGGGAAAGATTTCTTACTTTTGTTGCGATTTTGGTTTAATTGCAGATTTTTTTCTAACAAATTTCCAATTTAAAACTTTAAAATTACCTAATATATACTTTTATAACGGTATTGTTATAAATTAGTAAATACGTGGCATCTTTAAAATTGGTCAAAACTTTTTAAAAAATAAAGCTTAAGCTGGAGGTCCACACCACGCGTTACACGCATTTTCGCTGTCTACGCAGCTGTCAAAAAAGTAGAATCCCTACAAGAAATGAATGAGCGAGTAGTCACATTTTTCATTTTGGTGTTAAAAAAATTATAGAAAGAAATGACCGAATGTGACAGGAATCTATATTTCGGTCATTTCTTTCTATCATTTTCTTAACACCAAAATGAAAAATGTGACTACTCGCTCATTCATTTCTTGCAGGGATGTGTGTAGTTATATGTTACAAGTTACATGCACAAAAGCGTAGGATGTATTGAGGCGTTGAATGAGCAAAATAGGTTTACTTTCTACTTTTGTAAGCGTCACAAGCAGCGTTCGAACAAATCGGCTGGTTTTGACAAATGAAATTTAATTGTTACTTGTGGTGATGTCGCATAAAAAGAGTTGCATGTAACTTAAATTATAGAACGCATGGAAGGTATAAAAATCATGCAATGCGTAGAGGCGAAAACACGTTCACTCCAGCTTTTCACAGTGGCTTTACCTTAAGGATGATGTTTATATCGACAGTGAATGTGAATAATTTTTCAAAACATTTGCAACAACCAGTATTTATCAAATAATATCTTGTACATAACTGCTTTTGAAAAGCAAATATTGTCTAAACTAGATGTTGTAGCATTTTTATTCAAATTTATGTTTTTTTTTTACTCTTATGGTTTCTTATTTATGTATTATTTTTAAATGAACCTAAGTTTATGTACCTGAAATAAAAATATACAGGCCCACAATGAAATTCTGTTTTTAGAAACATTTTTAAAAGTAGTGTAGGGGAAAGGGGGAGGAGGAAAAAAGTGGTTGTCCCCTGATAGAAATGGCATCATAACATTAATGTATTTTGACATCAGTGCTATGACAACTGCCTTTGTTTTTAGCCCCATGACACTTTTCATCATTTCAAAACTGATGCACATCAAATCACCATAAATCAGGTACCACGATATAAAGATAACATTTCATGACGTTCAATGTCTACATAGAACTGGAACTCGGAACTTTGATTATAATACCGATCAGTGCAGTACTGTGATCGAAATCGTAAACACCTACAAATATCTCGGTATAAATATATCGACCAAAATTTTAAATGGAAAACTCACATCCAAGAAGTACACAAGAAACTTCAAAAATCTTCTTATATGATGTATCAGTTAAGCAACTGTTCCAATGACAAAGTAATGAGGCAAGCTTACTTCTCATTTGTAGAGTCACATATACGTCATGGCATCACAGCGTGGGGAAACTCATCATACTGCAGTAAACTTCAGCAAATTCAATATAAAATAATCAAACTATTAAAACCATCTACTGTCGTCAATAACTCTACACAACCACAACACACAAGCAACACCACTCCAAGCAGCTAAAATAACAACTATGCTAATGATCGCAACGTTTTAAACGTCTTCAATATATATCGAACAACACTTGCAATAGATTTCTATAATGACACCAGACTTTTATACAAAATTGACCACAACCACCCAACACGAAACAACAATCAAGGAAAGTTCAAAGTCCAACAATTCCGTAATGAATATAGCAGAAGCACCCAACCCGTAATGTTACCAACAATCTTCAATACAGTAACCAATGATGTTCTTTCTAGAAGCAACAACAAGAGAGCCAGAAACAAAGTCCTTAAAACACATTTTATTAAAAAGCAATGAACAAATGAATAAAAACAATAAAAAATAAGTTTTATTGAAAATTTTATTAAGAAAGTAAAAAAAGTATTAAAACTTCTTTTGTATATTCGATGTTTACTATACAAACCTGCAGATAAGCCATAACGGCTTCGCAAGGTTATACTAACACTGAATAAGTAATAATAAACTGAACATAGTGAATTTAAAAAAAAAAAACATGTGTGGAGGCAACAATAATATGGCTGTGGCTTCTTGTTGAAGATCTAATTTAACCATAATATGGTTGTGTCTGACAATAATTTCGGTTATTTGAGCATAATATGTTTCCCTGCACTGAAAGAATTTTCTTCGCAATGCCAATGAATTTTGACATTGATCCAATGAAAAATTGCATTAAAAAGGAACCTATGCAGCGCTTCGTTGGATCAATGAAACCTGTTTCATTAAAATGAATTACATTAGATCTATGAATATTATTCATTGGATGAATACTTTCAATTTGTTTTTTAATTTTTTTATTTTATTTTTTCTTATTTTACTTTATTTTTTCTGTCTCTGGCGGGAATCGATCGCGCAACCTCGGTGCTGATAGACCAGCTCACTACCAGCTAGTCTACCGAGGCAGTGTAGATTTTGGCTAAAAAAACGATGTTTTTACTTAATTAAGAGCGTAAATATGAGATTAAATTGTCCATAACAACAATTACAACGTTGATTGAAAGTTTTTGGCTCATTACTATAATGACATTTTTCATTATCAAATTGAAAATTTAAATTTATGAAAGCATTATTGAAATATGTTGCTTTTATAAAAAAAATTTTTGATTTCATAAATTGAATGGCAGATGTATGAAATAATAAAATCTTACATTTTTTGATTAACAATCAAACATTTTTTTAAGGAAACTATAATTTTGTATATATTAATGAATATAGTTATGTTTGTATATTGTTTTTCTATGTTGCCAATTAAAATTTTTTGTTTAACTTGGACAAACTTACGTTTCATATATCCAATGCAAATTTTTAAAGTTATTACGAAATCCAATGAAGCGATTTTAACGAAAATACTTCATTATAACTATGAAATTCTATTTAGACAATGAAAATTTTCATTTACCCAAGGAAAATTTTTTTATGAAAATGATTCATTAAATATATGAAGCCTTTTTCTTTCAGTGTGATTGCGCATACGCCTGGATAGCTTACTCATATCGGACTCGATACTTTCAAGATGCCGGATTGAAGACAATTCATATGCTTAGCATACTGTGGGTCATAGGGAACTTATGGGTCGATTACGGATGGCAACTGAACTGAAGTTGAGTAAACATTTTTTAGCTTCCTTTGAACTTTGTATAAAACTAGTGTAAATATCTGCTTGGTGAAAGAATACGAGAGTAATTTATTCTCAATCTTTACGGATTTACGAAGTTCCGAAATTCCGAAAATTTCTTATCGTTTCTTATTTTCGGAACTGAAAAAACCAGACCCGATTGGAATTGCTAATTTAATTTCATCTTAAGGCTTTTGATTGCACGAATAATATTGATATTGCGTTTCTTATGACACGGGACATTCTATAGAGCGACCTAAAAGGAATCAAAACATAGCATGTCTTCAGGACTTCCAAATAACTTCAGTTGTTCAAGACAGACATTCTTGAGACCAAGAAATCCATGCTCTATCTGGAATGCCCATTATTTATTTAATTTAACCAAATCAATTAATTCAGTTTTTGGGAAAAATTTGTGTAAAACACATTTGTTTATGGAGTAAAACAATTCCTTAATATATTCTTTCGATTGTTGCAGTTTAAAAGTTAAAATTGTTATTTTGAACGCTTGGGCTGTTATATTGCGACTAGATTTTAGCATTTCATAATACAAAATACCTTTCTGATCCACCAAATGTCATTTTAATATTTTGCTGGGGTATATTTCTTTCGTAGCAAAAAGAGCTTCTTTTTGTATTGCGAAGTCCACGAAATTCACCAGCGCTTAGAAAACAGCAGTCAAAGTACAAACACTGCCATTTATCTACTTCTTCATTTGTCATTGGCCAAAAAAAACTGTTGCTTTTACTTTGGATTCATTAAATGTAAACAGTCGATGCCAAACCAACGCAAAAAGCGAAAAGTTGTACACAAATTTTCGTTATTTGTTCAACAGTTTTTGTTTCCGACTGCAGTTTTTTAATCCCTGATATTAACTATTAAATTAAAGAAAGTTCTGTCCCTAAAAAGGGCTGAACTGCATTTGAACACAGACATTTAATTTAGATTTTAACGTATGATAATGTCTTAAAATTACAAAAAAAAAAATTGTTTTATAGAACTAAAAAGTGTGGTATTAATGGCTAATAAATCACTGATGGTCTAAACGCTGGTTTAGTTCAACTATACTTGAATTTATATGTAGTTTAAACTCAGCAACTATAAATCAGTGTCCCATGAATTATAAGTAGTTAAAAAATAACATGTGGCAGCACTACGACAACTCTTATCAAATTCATATGGTCTGTATTGGTAGTTTAAACGCACAATTTTATGCGTTTAAAGATGGTTTATATACTTATGGCGATTTCTTTTCTGATAAATATGTTGCATAAATGTTACATGCTCTATCTCTTTTGTGTAAGTCATGTAACATTTATGCAACATATTTCTCAGAAAAGAAATCGCCATTAGAGATTTATAGATTTGTTTGTTTAAACACATTTTAAACCAAAAAGAGAGTTTAACTTGCTCTGATTTTTTAGCCCTTAGTTGATCCATAAGAGGTTCATCATCTTTCATAACAGGTTCATTCCCCAAAATGTCGAGTTTAAAAAAAAAATACGTCAAAGCCCGGTATAACGAATACGCAGTTTAACTAATATCCGATATAACGAACGGCCAAATTTGTTCACTAACTATCTTTTATAGCGAATGGCAAAAAAAAAATAGTCCCGATTTAACGAATGACAAAGCAAAATAAAAAAAATCGTAACAGAACCGTTAGATTTTTGTGTGTTTTTGGCTTCCTTGCTTTGTATTGCAAGAACACGTGTTATGCGTTGGTTTTTTTCGTTAAAGTTTCAGTAATTTTGTTTGGTTCGTTGTGAAAATGAGATTTGAAATCGAAAAAGAATCTCTTATGATAAAAAATTAAAGATTTAAGAAGAGTGTAAGAAAGGTGTAAGAAAGGTGTAAATCTTTCAGTAATATACCAAAAGTATGGAATACCAAAATCTTATTAAAGTTTTATATCTACACTTAATTAAAAATATCGGGTGATTTTTTAGCTATTATCTTTTTGGCAACACTGGTTTAAACAGCTGACGCACGTTTCGTGTCTTGATTCACTGTCAAACATCTTCAGTTTGGTCTATAATTTAACCAAGAATCGTCTTACAAACGAACAACGCTTGCAAATTATTGAATTTTATTATCAAATTGCATGTTCTGTTAAGAAAGTTCATCGCGTGCTTCTTGTGTTCAGCCACGAAGCTTATTAATGGGTACGTTGATAATCAGAATTGTCGAATTTGGAGTGAAGATCAGCCAGAAGCATTGCTAGAGCTACCAATGCATCCAGAAAAAGTTACAGTTTGGTGCGGTTTATGGGCTGGTGGCATCATTGGACCGTACTTCTTCAAAGATGATGCGAATCGTAACGTAACTGTGAATGGTGAGCGCTACCGTGAGATGATATCCAACTTTTTTTTGCCCAAAATGCAAGAGCTTGACTTGCATGACATGTGGTTTCAACAAGATGGTGCCACATGCCACACAACTCGCTTAACAATGGACTTATTGAGAGGCGAGTTCGGTGAACATTTTATTTCACGTTCGGAACCGGTCAATTGGCCGCCTAGATCGTACGATTTAACGCCTTTAGGCTATTTTTGTGGGGATATGTTAAAGCTCATGTCTATACACACATGCCCACTTCAATTGAAGCATTGGAAGACAACATTGAAGCATTTATTCATGAGATACCGGCCGAAATGTTGGAAAGAGTATGCTAAAATTGGACTAAGCGGATGGACCATTTGAGGCGCATTCACGGTCAACACTTGCATGAAATAATCTTCAAACATTAAATTATATAAACCGTACTATCGATTAAAATAATGAGATTTTATGCATTTTTCTGAATTTTAGTTGTTTTTTTTTTTTTAACTTTCCTATAGCTCTTAAAAAATCACCCACTTCAATTAAATTTTGATGTTTTTCAAATTGTGGACCACCGTTTTTTATAAAATTTTAAGGTAAAAAACTACTGATCGATATAATGAATATCTCGGTATAACGAAAGGTCTGAACATCATATCATTCGTTAAACCGGGCTTTGACTGTACTACCGAGAATTATAAACACGGAGCAAAAAAATGACAACAAATACTGAGAATTCTCGAATCGTTGCTGTACAACATTTCGTCAAAACAAAAGATTTAGGAAGCAAGCATCACAGCTGGTATTCTAATGCATTTCCCCCTTTTTATTAAATTCCTATTTTAAGGGAATTTACTTTAAACCCTTTTCAACTCGTTATCATGTTTTTACAAGAAGTCCTTTTTTCTTAAGAGTTTATTGAAAGCTTAAGCATTTTTTTTTTTATTTTTCTTTAACAAGTAGAAAAAAAAATGCATGCTGTTTGTCTACTGAAATGATAAAGTGATTCTGTTTTCAATTTTTGTTTGCCTACATTAACGTTAAATAAATTCATTTCACTTACAATTTGTTAAACCATTTCTTTTGCCTGATTTTCTTTTAGTTACAATTATTTTCGTTACATTTCAACTGACTGTTTATTCAAATTTAAACTTGAAATCAAATCAAAAGTAGCGCTTTAAATGTTTGGTTTCGGATTCAGTTTACAATGGTTTTCGTTTTTTTTTTTTGCCAAGCACGCGTTCCCGTCAGTGTTAAAGACGAAAAACTGTAAGTTTTCTTAAAAAAAGAAAGAAAAAAAGTTTAGAAGAAAAAGACTAAAAACAGAAGACACTAGCAAGAAAAAAACATATTTTTTTCTGGAGGAAAGGAAAGAATTGTTGTAACACTATACCGCCTCCACCTTTTGATACCGCAACCACTATCAGCAAAAAAAAAAGCAAAGGTGACAAAGTCACGAAATTCTTGTCAATTTTTAACTATAGACCAATTTGTTTGTCTCTTTTCGCGTTGTTCTCTTTTTTATTCCTTCGTTTTTTGCTGCGGTTTAATACATTTTTTCGGTTTTTTGTTTAATTTCGTGACAAATCATGCTACCAAAATTGGGAGAAAATATTTTCAACTTTTTTCTTTTATTCTTCACTTTATATACTATAAATTTTATTTATTTCTTTAATTCGTCTGCCAATATAAACACCAGGGCAAAGAAATGTCTGAGGTTAAAGCTGAAACTAGATATGATTTGTTTTAAAGGCATTCTTAAATTTAAATTTGAATATAGACATAATAGCAGCACTTGCAGTAATAAAGTGTTTTCTAATATATAAAATAAAAATTAATGATTTATTTCAAATTCAAAACCAAATTAAGCAAATATTGTGAAAGAGTGGAATATAGATTTTAAAAATGAATACATTTTACGTTTCTGTCATTTTACAAGCTTAAAACCAAAGTTCTTATTATATTTAAGCGATTTTTTTATTGAAGATATACAAGCAATATTAACGAATTTAACTAAACTTAACGAAAAAATATTCGATTATTGGTGCATTTCAAAAGAATAATTCACTTACAATATCAATGTTCACTAAAATTACTCGTTTTGCATTATTCTTTCTTCATTTGTAAACGAATAAGCAAAAGTGATTTTTTCGGATGAGAGCTCGAGACTTAATTCTTTGTTTGAAGAATGACTCTTTTAAGAATAAAAATTAAGAGTTCATCCTTAATTGAATTGTAATAATCAGGGAAACCAGAAATATGCTCTAAAAATACGTTTTATGTGCATTAAATATGCAGTAAAAATATAAAAATATGCCCTGAAAATTGTTAAAAATGTGCCGCAATCAAAAATTGCTAATTTGAAAACAAAATATTCAACAATTTAATAACAGTTCCATTTTATAACAAATTATAATCGGTAAAGCCCAAACACCATTACAGTAATTACAGTCGAATTTTCGAGATTTTACCCTGTTTGGAAACGATGGGCAATAATCGGTTCACAAAAACAAAGTTATGTTAAGAGGTTACAAATCATATAAGAGATATTTGTGCCGAATACTTTCTAGATATTAACAGCCATTTGAGATTTTTCGTCTTACGGGATTTTAGAGACGGTCTCTAAATTGTTAAAATTTAAAAGGAAGCGAATGTGAACTGATTCGAAAAGAATTTAAGTTCTGGGTCGAGTTAAATCTAAATACCAACATAATAAGACGGACACAAAGAGTCTAATGTGAAATTATAGACCAATTCTCACCATTTATGTAGACTTCGTCTTTAGTACAATTAAAATGTATTTACCAAATTTTATCATATTTTCTACAAGATTGCAACATGTACTTTGCGCACAAGGTTAAAATGAACAGACAACCGGCAAGGCGGACGGATGGACATCGTAAGATAACTTTGAAACGTGATTCTGAGTCGATCGATATACGAAAAGATTGGTCCAGATTTCTATGCATTACACATATCGCCAGAAACTTATATAATTGATATATCCTTAATGAAAATAACATTTATCTTTAATGACAAGTTGTACCCATGTTATGTAACTTTATTGAGAACTTTTCGCATCGATAAGATGTGAAACAAAATATTCCATCGTTTCTCGAAAAGTGAGAAAAAAGTGTGTCTGTAACTCATGTCGAAAACTATCAAAAGATATTACGTTGTTACGGTATAAATGTCATAATATTCTACTCGAAGCCGATGTGACATTGCAGACGTTGAGAACGGCAGTCACACATATCGTTGACGGCGCCCAAAATTTACAATAATTGAACATTTTTCAACGATGGCGGCGAAAAAAAAAACGTCGGCTATACTAAATAATGTAAAGTGCGACTTTAATGTTTGTTGTTTTAAACGAGCTTTGAAAACATGCGAATATCTTATAAAAATGTTAAAAGAAAAATAATTAATCAATAAAAAATGTGCCAAAAACAAAATATTATTATTATTATTCTTTGTATTTTTGATTGTTTCTTAGTGTTAAAATAAATAAAATGAAAAAGAACTCGCCTAAGAAAATAACAGACACAGTTTAATGAGATGTTTGTTTCAATATATGTCATTTTTGTTTCATTTCACACATTTCAATCGCAAAGTTTCTCGACGTGGTTTCTCTTACAATTTTCTAGTAAAAACTAAATGTCGAAATGAAAGCAATACGTTGGGAATACAGATAAATATTTAAAACATAAAATCCAAATTTTTGCAAAAACAAAAATTTTTTTTATTTATTTGCTGCGAAAACTCTTAAAGGCATATTATTTTTATTTAGCGTATTGAATTATATAAAAGAAAGAACATATACATAAATCAAAGGTATTAGAACGATTCTAAATTGTTTACAAATTTAATGAGTTTAACCATGAAACTGCGTCTTTCGTCAAAGTGTGGATATCGCTCAATGGTCCTTTGTAGGATAAGATGGGGCATTCTTTAATGATGTGATCGGTTGTTTGACGGGGGGCTCCACATGGACATCTGGGATCATCTACTTGGCCCCATTTGTAGAGAGTTTCCAGGGTTCTACCGGTACCAGTTCGCAATCTGTGAAAGTGTTGTTTCGAGTGTTATTCCAAGATATTTTGGAGAGGGGCTGTGTGCAAGTCGTGTGTTGTTTATACGTATGTTTAATTCTCGATGAGACTCATGGTGGTTAAGGTGAAAACAGCTCACCTCGGTCTTGGCAGCGCTAGGTGTAAGTCGCCAGTTTTTACAGTATATAGAAAATTTGCTAAGGTCTGATGTAAGTGTTCCAATTCGGAAAAAGTTGAGTGTTGGCAGGCGAACGCCAAGTCATCAGCATAGATGAATTTACGCGATTTAGACGTCGGTAAATCATGAATGTATAAGTTATACAACGTTGGAGCTAACACAGAACCTTGGGGAAGCCCGTTGTTTAGTTTACAAGTTCTGCTATTCTTGTAATTTATAAACACACTAAATAGACGATCACTAAGCATGTAACTGATGAGGTTGCAAATTTGTATACACGGTATAACCTTTAGTAATTTATGTAATAGCCCCTTTTTCCACACTGTATCATACGCCGCCGTCAGATCTACAAAGACTGCTCCAGTTTTTGTTTTTTCTGGAAACCATATTCAATAAAGTTAGTCAGAGACAAGACTTGGTCTGTACAACCTCTTTGTTTTCTAAATCCTGCTTGTTCTTGAGGAATTACGCGATCAATTTCCAGGCCTATTCTATTTAAAATTAGGCGTTCCAGCAGCTTTAGGCTCACGGAAAGCAACGAAACAGGGCGATAGTTTTGAGGTAGGTCCGCTGGTTTGTACGGCTTTAATAGCGTGATAATCTTCGATTTCTTGAAAGATGTGGGTATCTGATTTGTTGATAGTATGTTTGTAAATTTTTGTTCTTGGACCTGCATGTTTTAGAAATTCTGGGTAGATTCCATCTAAGCCCGCTGCTGTCTTTACTTTAATAGCTTTCAGAGCAAAATTCAGTTCTAGTGTAGTAAAAGGGCTAGAGAACTGAGCGCTTGGAGAAACAAGTGAAGTTAGAACTTTATATTCCTTTTGCATGTACCTGGAGAAAGTTCTATTTGGTTCAGGTTTTGAAACTGCAACTATATGGGCTGCTATTTGATTTGGATTTAAAGTTGGCTTAGTAGATGTTGGTGGTGTCGCACTCCCCAACTTTCTCAATAGGCTCCAAGCCTTTCGGCTGGAATGTTTAAGATCCATACATCCCACTGAACTGGTCCACTGCTGCTTTCTTGATATATCCAGCCTTTTCATTAATTCATCAGCTGTATCCTGACCCACATTTAAGAAGTAAAGCTGTGGTAAAGGCATAAAGTTTATTTGAATGCTCAATTATGTTCTAGAAATTCAAATACACCTGGATATTTGAACTCTAGTCCATTTATAAAAGAGCCAACCTATCAGCACCATCGATGAGCACTTGTCAAATGCTTGTCCAGCCGGCTAATTCATCGTGTACGTATCATTGACGGTATATTCGCCGTCATATCTAAATTATTTAATTTTCCATCCAGCATCATCGGTGTGACACATACAAACACCTTTTCACTTATACTACCACAATGCTTGATGAGTAGTGTATTTGGGCCTTTAAGCAACTTTTTAGTAACGCTGGACAACTTTGTTCCGACCAAATAAGCAATTCATAAGACATAAATGCAGAAAAATTTCTTTTCTGCCATAATTATACCAATTTTTTTAGTTTTTAGTAAAAGGTGCATAGAATTTTAACTGTATACTAAATACCCCATGATCATAATAATAGGAACCCTTCTTAAAACAAAATCACTTTTGTGAAATTGAAAAACCAAAATAAAAAGCTTTTAAATTTATTCCTTGGATCAAATTAATTCACTGAAAAGAAAAATCAGTACATCCGTATTTAAATCAGGCCGAAACGGGGTCAATACTACGGTAAGCTCAGATTTCCTGTAATCAAGTAAAGAATGCTTAATTCAAATATGGATTATTTAAGTTCCTCGTTCTCAAAAAAATCCGTAAACAAGATTTTCTTAACCCTAGTACACACACCCGGGTACAAATGTATCCACTTGCAACTTTGCAGTGCTGTAACTCAGGAACGGCTTAACTTAAGGAATAGAGATTTCCGATCAAGGAAACATAAGTAATTTCTAATTGTTTAAAGGTTATTTAATCAGTGGTTCAGGAGCTACGAACTTCCAAAGTCGACACCTACGTAAACACACACCCAGTTTATATCAAAATAAAAGGCAACAAACCATTTTATAGTGTGTTTAAATTATATTATTTTATTTGAAAAATGATAATTATGAATTATTGTTACATATTGTGCACTCGGTGATCAGCTAAATAATGGCGAATGCACAATTACATCAAAAAGCAACGATTAGAATATCCAAATACTACAAACACTTGTTTATCACTTGAATAATAGTTGCCTGCATGCACTCTTTTGCTTATATCTTTTGAACCATGTAGAATATTTGCATGAAACAAAACTAAAACATTTTTAAAATCTGATCCAATGAAAAGTATTATTGTTTAGAAATTTTCCAAAAAACGATGAAGTCATATGGGATGTCAAACTTTTTTCATAATACTTGTCATTTTCGTAACACATTGCATTCACACTATCACACTTTGTCATATTACTTGAGTTTTTGACATGTATTAATACAAAGTATAATAGTGTAATCTAGCCTTAAGTTGGCCTTAATCCCAAATTCGTACTTTAACTAATCCGAAAGTCGAGATTTAATTCAAGCGTACACACTTACCCCAGAGAATATTATTATTTATTTACCCCGCTTACACATAAGTTTGTTTCACATGTGTTTTATTCTCCCCCTTTGTTTACAGAAAAACTCACAACTTTAAGACACCAGCAGCAGTAGTGCGATTCTCTATTCAATTTTAACATAATTTAAATTGTTAAAAATATTTAACAGCAAAGTTAACGTAAATTTTATTCAGTAACTTTTTTAACAATAACGTTTACTGCTAAGTTCTATCTTAACGTCAGGTATTTAAGTTATCTTAACGGCAAAATATTTTTCATTGTTTATTTTTAAATTCGTAGTTATTAAAAAAAAAAACAAACAAACAAAAAAATTGGCGAATAAAAGCCTCATTAACATTTTAAAAATTCACGTTATTTACATAAATTTTGCAAAAATAATGTTAAACAATTTGGTTTTTTTTTTGCGAATTTACCAAAAAGCATTAAAAATATTACATTTTAGATGCAGCTTATGGAAATCACTAAAAGTGTTTTCTTTTCTACACAAAAAATAAGTGGTAGACTTTCCAATCATGTTAGCTAATTTTTGCAAATTTCCACTAATTTAGCAATTTTTACCGAATTTTTGCTATTCCTTATAGTTTAAGTGACTTCAAATCAATTTTATGGTTTGGTTGAAGTATTAAAAAATTTCGCGAATTTTCGCTGTTTTTTTTTTTTTTTTTTTTTTTTTTTTGTTATTTTCCGACATTTTGTTTTTTTAACCGATTTAATGATTTCAAATAAATTTTTTTGCTTCTCTCCAAGTTTGCAATTATTCGCGAATTATAGCCACGTTCGCGGTAGAAGCTTTTTATTCCTGTAAGTTTTCTGATTCTTTACAGCTTGAACGATTTTTAATAAATAGTAGACTTTGCCATCATTTCGCTGTTAACAAATATTTGCGAATTTCCCCTAATTTAGCAATTTTAACCGGATTTTTGCCATTCCTTATAGTTTAAGTGAATTTAAATAAATTTTATGGTTTGTTCGAAATATTAAAAAATTTCGCGAATTTTCGCTATTTTTGCAAAAAAATTTTATATATTCCGACAACTTGTTTTTTAAGCGATTTCAAATAAATTTTAAGGTTTTTTTCCAAGTTTGCAATTTTTCGCGAATTTTATCCATGTTCGCGTTATAAGCGATTTTTTCCTGTGGTTCTTTAGAGCTTTAACGATTTTTAATAAATACCCGCTGTTTGCAAATTTTTGCGAATTTCCGCTAGTTTAACAATTTTTACCAAATTTTTGCAATTCCTTATAGTTTTAGCGACTTTTAATAAATTTTATGGCTTTTTTGAAATGTTAAAAATTTTCGCTATTTTTGCAAATTTTCCGATTTTTTTCAATATTCGCTAGACTATCAAATCCTAAATGGGGTTTTGTTAGTTTCGAAAGTACTTTAAGTCATTCCACACGAGAAGTAGTTTGCAGTGTTCGTTAAATATACTAATTAATTAACAAAGATGCCACTTGATTGATATTTTTAGCTATGTTGTTTAAATTGAGTTACTGCATTGCTGTATTGTTACCGTAAGCAATAAACTGTGCCGGTAAAATTAACGTTAACGTTAGTTGTTAAAAGTTAGAGAATTCCACTTCAGGTCTGATATGATTCATTCTACTCTGAAGATTTGTTGTATTTAACTAAATAATGTTAACAAATAGAATTCGGGAATTTTCGCTTGTTATTTTGCTTTTTAAACATGAAAACAATGTCGGTTTTTCTTCTTGAAGAGTTGTTGTTGCTTCTACACAAAACAGGCAAATAACTTTTTACCTTTTTTTATAGTGTTGTTGTTGTTTGAACACACGCGTATGCACTTGCCTTAAAGACTTTTTGGTTTAGTACGAGTGTTTTCTTTTTTTTGTACAAAAACTGTAGTTTTGAACATAAAAAGTAAAATAAACTAAAACAATTCAGATTCCATTTTAACTTAAAGCATTTAATTTGTTGATCATAATAATACCCAACCTAAATCAGTCTTTTAAGATCACTTTTCATGATTTGTCATTTAAGCGATTAAAAAAGGATTGTATGATTCATTCATATGTTCAAATAAAGATTTCTAAATGTTTTGAATTTGAAACTTGTTTATCACTAGAGCGATTGAAAAAGGATTCACATATGGTTGATTCATGATCTCAAAAAGGAACAGCAAATTGTATCACAAACGATTCTTAAAGAGGATTCGTCGGTAATGTAACATTTTCTCACAACAAGAGAATCATTTATGATTGAAAAATGAGTTCATTTGTAGTTATTGTGCTCTTGATTGTGATTCCTAAAAGATTCGGTTGTGATACAACATGCTTGCTGGGAAGGTATATTTCAATGATGCTTAATAATTCATAACACAGCTTCATTTAAGTTCCTGAAATAACTTTAAATATTAAATTAGAATAAGCATCCAGTATAGCCTTCGACATACTAGATATTAATTTTTGGCAAGTTTTTTAGTGATATTTCATACCACGCCTTCTTTGTTTGTTCCCACAAATCGTGTTTATTTCTAAAAGTTTTTTTGCTTAGCTTTTTCTTGAACTCGTCTAAAAAGTTTTTGATAGGGTATATGTCTGGTGATTGGCTAGGGTAGCTTATAATATAAACATTGTTCCTCCTGATCAATTCTTGACCAAGGCAGGATTTAGATAAAGTAATGGCATATCTGCATGTGCATATGGAAGCAAATTTACTTAAGCGGCATTAACACGGTGACTTTTAAGACATGTCATTTTTAATTTTCTTTTCAAGCTGCTAGCAAAATTATTTTACATTTACATGATGACTTTTAAAACATGTCTTTTTTAAATTTTTGTTTTAACAATTAGAAAAAGAAATGAAAATAAAACATAATAGCAATATTTGTAAACGAAAATTAAAAAAAAGCACAAAGAATAGAATTCATGATTTTTTTACTTCTCTTTCTTCTATACTGAATGCATCTAAAAAAAAAACATGTCTTAAAAATCGTCGTATAAATTCCGCCTGAGACTGCTAAAATACAAAATTTTGTTGCTACTACATTTTGCACAAATTTCATTTAATAAATATTCCTCCAATTTCTTACAACAAATAAATACTGTTCATTATTTTCATGTATCGTTACAAACACCATCATTAAGTTGGCTCGTAAATATTAACAACTCATTGGCCATAAAATTATTAGCCATCTCACATAATTTTCATTTGAAACAAGCTGCTCTAGTTCACTACTGCAAACTATAGTCCATCTACTTGCTAATTTGAGCTAAACATGTGCCAGGGCCCCTCTGTCTTTTCTTTTTCTTTCCGTGTCTTGCTTTTAACTTAATAGCCACCAATAAACAAATTGTAACCATCAATTACGCAGCAAATTAAAATCAAATAATTTAGCGTGAAAATCATATGGAAAAACTAGTTAAAAACCATTTAGTGCTATAAAAAATTGCATGCAAATTATAGGGATTGTATTACTTTTGCTACACCAGCCAAAACGAGTTGAAGAATTGAGAGTGAAGTAGTGAACGACTTAGTGTTACTTGATTTTATAATGACTTTTAAATTAGCTAGTAATTTGTTTAAGGCTTTAGTTATTTTTAAACTTAAAGAGATTGATTTCTTCTCCACTAAGAAATAAATTTACAAAATCGTTATGAATCTGAATGCTTACAAAAGAATTCAGCTAAAATGCGATTTTGTTAAGGGATATCGCTGCTTACGTTTTATTGACTGGGCAACAATTTGTTTAATCAAACCTGTAGTGTCAAATATCATTTTTACAGTATTATTTTTTTGGCATTTTTTTCTTAGAATTTCAGTGAGAATCTGAATTTTCTACACTATTATGCCCGTAATTTATACAAACAGATATCTAGTATTGTTCGTACCTAACAGTTATCTTTACCTATCCGGTAACACTAGTTTTGCAATTTCAACGTACATTTTGCCTACGTGAATTAACTATCGAAAATCGATAGTGTAAAATAGGTTAGAAATACGCCATAAAATTATAGAAATTGGGAATTATTTCCTTCCGAAGGTTACTTTATATTATATTCAACATTTTTCATTTTTCGAATTTATTCTATGAGCTAAATTTCAGTTATATATTTTATAAAGCTTTTTTTGTTATAGTACTATTCCTTAAATTTTTCAGAAATGATTTATACACTATTATATTGTATTTTCTTTTTACAGTTTTACCTTAGCCTTCCTTTGGAAAGCAATGAGGTATATTGTATGTATAAAGTCAATTCTGAAAAATTTAAGGAATAGTACTAGAGTTGTCAACCGATTAAGAATAATTCGATTAATCGATCAAACAAAACCAAACCCTGGTTCGAATAATTTCAAAACGACGATTTTCGAATAACGAATAAATCGATTAATTAATTACGATTAATCGAACAATTTTTTTTAATAATAAAAAAAAATTAAATAAAAGCTTGGAATTTGATTTATTGTCATACGTTTTTAGTGATTTTATATAAAATGAAGGAAAGTTAAAAATATTGTTGCCATAGCCCTGGTTGTAATTAATGTTTAGTAAGCAACCGTGTTGACTACTCATTGAATTTCAAAAATGTATTTTATGTTCTTATTAAAAAAAATCTTAACAAACAATTGAGTTGGTTTGTTGCAAAACTCGTTGGTTACAAAATTAAAAATACCAGATGATTCCATGAATTTAGCACGGACATGCATTGATGCAATCAGAATATTTCGTCTAATAAAGCGCCAAAAGAACCTTAAGAATCATATGCCATCTCGTATTTTTAATTTTGCAACAAACGAGTTTTGCAACTCACCTTCTCAATTTCGAAAATCGAAAGTAATATTGGATTATTAAGGAATTACAGGTTTTACGTTGCCTTTAAGTAAAACAACGATATGGAGTTAGTATAAAAATTGTATGCATAAAAAAAGAATAAGTCATAGCGGATGGAATGGAAGATTTTCCATAGTTTTTTTTGTAAACAAATATTTTTAATCGTTATTCTCATCGATTAATCGAATAATATTTTAGATTAAATCGTGTGATCGAACGAACAAAAACAATTATTTGAATTATTCGAACAAAGTTGAAAGGCGAATAATTGACAACCCTAAATAGTACTATAACAAAAAAAGCTTTATAAAATACATAACTGAAATTTAGCTCATAGAATAAATTCGAAAAATGAAAAATGTTGGTCATAAAATTATAAAAACCATAGATATCTATACACAGATAGATATCTTTTTGTAGAAATTACGGGCATTAAACTTATTAAAATTAATATTATTGAACCTTTAAAAAATAAAAAAAAATACAAAGTCATTCTAACCAATTGTTGTGGGGAATGTAAGAAAAGCTAAACTTTTTCTTTTGTTTTTTCTTTAGCCACTGACAACTACGTTTAGAGTTGCCAAAAAAAAAAACAACCAATTGTGGTCGGGATTGTAAGAAAAGATAAACTCACTGTTTATTGTTGTTGTTTTTGTTTAAGCTTTGATATTGTTACAAGTAAAACTGGGGCTTTTAATTCTTATTCGCTTAACAGTTTTATTTGTTTATATCTTTAGTTTTTCTCAATCAGTGATTTTACCAAGAATAAAAATTGGGGATTAAGCACGACAAACAAAATCTTGTTAAAGTCATAGTTTTAAGTAGGGGTGAGCGAATATTCGGATTCGAATTTGCGAACTATTCGATAATATTTGCTATTTGCATTCGCGAATATCTACGCACAGAAAAACATTAATGTAAAATCGTCGAAAATAATGTTGATTTTACCATTTTCGATAATAATTTTGCTTCATAGTTACTTAATGTTAGTTTAACAAAATAACTATAATTCATGTTAATTTAACGTTTCAGTAAAGTAAGAGCAAAATGTCATTCATATTGAAATAACAATCCGAATCACGTTGAATGAAAGTTATTTCAAGTTGAAGCAACGTGAATTTCATGTAGAATCAAATTGGTTTGAGTGTGATATAACAGTGTGAAGAAGCTTCAGAGACAACATATGCATTTATTTAAGAATAATTCCAAGCACTTACCCCTGTAACACATGTTTAACTTTTTTTGTATTCCCCTTTGTTAACAGAAGCATCAGCAGAATGGCCCGATATGGTTTTCGTAATCATTCTACTTTGAAAACTTCATGTACTATTTAACTAAATAATTTTAACTAAAAGAATACGGGAATTTGAAAATAAATTAAGTTAGGTTTTTTTATGGTGTTGTTTTTTTCTATACAAAACAAGAAAAACAGATTTTTAAGGTTTCAATATTGAACAATGTTAGTTTAACATTTTTCATTTAAAATTAATTTTAAACAATGGTCATTTTAAATAAAGTCAATACTTTTTCAGAAATGTACTATGATTTTTAAGCAACATTGCGCCATGTTAATTTAACATTGATATTTTTTCTGTGTGTACATGCATACACACACTCACACATATGTACCTACACACATACTTAAGTATGTATCAGAGAATGGCTTAAGCCATTAAGCCACAGATCGCAAAAAAATCGCAGTAAATGAACACCAACAAATACACTCGCTTGCGGTCAAACATTCAAACTTGCGCAACCGCAAACATTCGCTGCTAGTTTGCAGTCATTCAAACAATGCACATCGTGCTTTGTTATTTATTCCATCGTTAAGTCTGTGTTCATACGGCTCATGTCTTATTGACAAGATTGCTACTTTATAGGCGAGAGGGGCGAGGGGAAAAGAAACGAGTACACAGATGCATGTACTGTCTTCACGTTTTACTTTTTCATTCGTTGTTTAATTTTGGTATTGCTTTCACTATCAAAAAAGCACATGTCGTCAACATGACATGAATCATTTGAACGCCAATTCATGTTCAAAGACGAAAAAGGAAGAATCTTGTCAATAAGACATGAGCCGTATGAACTCAGACTGAGCTTCGTTTGTCAATTAAGATGTTTGTGTGTTTGGTCCGACAATGATTGTTTTGGCAAAGAAAAAAAAAATACAAACAAAAAAGCCAGAAATCAAGCAATTATTACTCATGTAGGCATTCAGCAGTTACTATGTAGTACAAGAAAAAAAATATTGAAATGAAACCAAGGACTTAATAGTTATAACTTTTATTCGATAAAAATTGCGAATTATAATTACGAATAAATTTATATATTATTTATTAAGAATAATTATTATTTCCAATTTTTATTTTTAAAAAATGATGATAACTATTATGGGTATCAAATAAAAGTATTTCTCAAACATAATTATTACTATCCGATATATATATTACTAATTATTTTTAATAGTTATGAATAAGAAATAACATAACAGTTATAACTAATTTTAATGTGTATTTATATATGCACATGTATAATCTGCAAAAATAGAACAAGTAATATCAAGAAAATACTCAAAATAATTATTATCGTAAGTAAAAACAATAAAAATCTTTAGTAATAGTTAGCTGTAAGAGAGATAAATATTTATCGATCATAATAGTTATGAGCCAATGTAAATAGATATTAATTGGATAGTTATGTTTAACAAATATTTATTTTCATTATACATAATAATTATGAGCAATTTTTTAGATTATTTCTTAAAAATTAGCATAATTATTATTTAGGGTCCTTTAATGAAACTAAACGCACATACATATGTAGGTACAAACAATTTCCATAGAAACAGAAGACTTTTTTTTATCATTTCTTAAAAAGTACAGTAGTTTTGTATGTACAATGTATTCTTGTAATTGTTGTTAATTTTAACAAAGCGTCTCATCGAGTGGTTTATTGTTGTTAGTGTTAACAAAGCGTCTCATCGAGTGGACAATGACTTTGGGTATTTGTGTTATATTGCGTGCGCAACAAAAAATGCAAACAAAGCACTTTCAATAAAAAACGCACACATGCAAAAATCAAATGTGTACGAAACGATGTAAAAATTACCAACGTTGAACTTTGTTTTGCAGGCAAAGAAAGTAAATTTGAGCGTATGAATATATCAAGAAAAATAGTGATTTTGCAGTTCTCTGGTATGTATGCATGTTAATTTAACAAGATAAACTTTTGATTTTAATATAAAACAGGTTTTATGGATTCAATATTAAAAAATGTTATTTTAACAGTGAATAATATTAAATAAATGTGATTCAAGGGTATTTTAATATATTTCATTTAAAATTAATATGAATTATTGATAAATTTAAATAAAGGGCATACTTTTGCAGAAATTTACTATGATTCTCAATCAACAGTTCGCCATGTTAATTTAACATTGTTATTTTTTCTGTATGTAATGATGGCAATTTTAATAAAATCTGAAAACCTTTTAAGAAAATAGATTGTAACGAATGTCACAAATGCGAAAATATTTATGAGCAAACATCAAAAATCTCATTAAAGCTAATTTAATTAACATTGGTCTGCTACCGATGCTTAAATATTGATAGGAATCAACTGCGAGATTCGGTGTTTGCCTTTCAGTTGAATGGCGGAAAATTAAAAAAGTCAAGGATTTATTAACCATCCCTCGTGTTTGTTTTAACTTGATACCAAAATTTTGTTCTAGAAACACATAATTGTCCTCTTCCTTATTAACTAAATGATAATGAAATGCGCATAGGAATAGCTTATCCCATCAACAATAAACTTCAGTTTATCAATAGTATGAAATGGGAATTTAGCACATTTAAACGAAACCTTGTTTATTAATTTTTTGAATCCCAAGAAAAACTTTGATAATTCGGGTCATTTACCAATAATCCCATAAAGCCCCATTTTCTATTTTCACCATCTGAGTTCTTAAACTTAATTCAAAAATATTTGGTCCTGCAATATGTTACAAATCATATGAGTGACTAATAACAGCCATTTATTTGCTGATAATAACTTACTAGCTTCAAGTAATTTCACCACACTAACAGCAATATAATTGTTTTTATATTAACAGGCAGTCTAAAGCCAATAAAAAAGAAAAATTATAAAATCTCGTAAATTGAAACATTTTCAAAGAAGCCCTTCCCACCAGTAGATTGGTAAGCAAATATGTTTGTACATTTACCTTTAAAGAAAGAAGAGAATTTTCAAATGAAGTCATTTTTTATGGAAGTCATGATAATTATATGTTTAAGCAAGCATGACTTTGGAATTTAAAAATTGATGGTAATTTTTAAATTTATTGATTTTATTTAGTAAAGCCTTTAAAAAAAATTTTTTTTGCAAGAATTTGCCTTAAAATAAAGTGTAAGAAATTTGAACTAAAAATTGCTTTACAACTGAACTGAAATGTAGTTTAACAGCAATCAATTTTTTTAAAATAAATTCAATATGATTATTGTATTGAAAATTTTTTTAACCAAACCCTTCACTGATTTTGAAAATCATGTTAAAATTTTAAACTTCAAAACACGCACGCATTTTAATGAACAGAAATTGTTGCACCCACTCAAAGTGAAATAAAAAGAAATTTCTACCAAACAGAAATGACAAAATTGAACCAACAACAAAAATATTTCTGCACTTTAAATACACTTGATTACACCCACAATTGACATGGAAACGCTTGACAAAACAAAAAAAGTCTTAAAAAATTAAAGAAGACAACAATTATATGTTCAGTTGAAAAAAAGGAAGATTTTGGGTTTGTAAAAACGCACGTTCCCTAAATGAATTAATTTCTTTACCACGCATCGTCATCATCATCATCAGCGCTATCACGAGATGTGGATGGCGATAAAGCTTAAACACGAGCCTTTAGCAAAAAAATTTCTAAAAATCCCAAAAAAAATAATCAAGTTGCTGTGTATAAATTGTTAATGACTCTTTTAATGGTTAATTTTATTTTAAAGAAAAATACTCTTTTTAAAAAAAAAAAAAGTCATGAAATGGTTTTCAAAAATGAGTCTTATACGAGGGCGGGTCAATAAGTCCGTGATTTTTTTAATTCCCCGCCTCTTAACTGAAAGGGCAACACTGCATCTGTCAACAGATCAGTTGATTGCTGCCAACATTTTAATCAGTTGCGTAATTTTTTTTTTTTTTTTGCTTGATAGCAATTAATAGCAGACTGTTTCGTTATTTAGGGAGAAAATAAAAAAGTGAATTGCATGTGTTTATTAGCCACTTTTCAGGTTTGAAAACAAGAAGCGCATATCACTGGTTTCTTAGGCCAGATGTCAGGAAACTTCATCCAAAGATTTTGAAAAACTAAAGATATTATACAAATAAAACTGTTAAGCGAATAAGAATTATAAACCCCAATTTTACTTGCAACAATATCAAAGCTTAAACAAAAACAACAACAATAAACAGTGATTGATTTTTTGTCAACTCTAAATGTATTTGTAAGGGGGTAAAGAAAATTTTTTGTTGAAGCATTTTTTCACGACTTCTAAATTAAAAGTACAATTTTCCTAATAACAGAACTCATAAGCATATTAGTTATCTTTTATCTATTAAAGAACTTTATATATTAATAAATAAATAATTTTTTTAATTTCAAAAGATTTTGTTATTCGTGCTTAATTCCCAGCTTTTATTCTTGACAAAAACACTTGAAATTTATTGTTGATGGGATAAGCTATTCCTATGCGCATTTCACTGGTTGCTTAGGCCAGATCATCAGGAAACTTCATCCATAAAGATTTTAGAAAAACTAAAGATATTAAACCAAATAAAACTGTTAAACGTATAAGAATTATAGCAACAGTTCTACTTGTAACAATATCAAAGTTTAAACAAAACACATCAACAATAAACAACTGTGGGTTTATCTCATCTTACATTCCCCACTACAATTAGTTGAAATTCTCTCAACATTAATTGTAGTTGTAAGTAGGTTAAGAAAAACAAAATAAAAACAACAACAACTTACAAAAGATGTTGTCAATTAAGTGTTTTTTTAAGGCCGTGCACTTGCCCGTTTATTATCAAAAAGTAATTTCAATTTTTGGGAATACAAAATTTTAATTTCAAAAGATTTTGTTATTCGTGCTTAATTCCCAGTTTTTATTTATAACTCTGGAGTGTTATAAGCGACAAAAATTTATCAAGTTTCAGTTGGATGAGTGTGCTAAGCGACAATTTCGGTTAAACTAAGCGACATCTAACAAAATTTTTGTGTGGACATTTTGTTGCTTACAACAATTACATTTTTAAAAATGTGGCTTAGAATAATTTCTTTGGCGGATAATAAAAATTTCAGGGAGCAACATTATTCCAGTGACAAAACTTGACGGTTGATACAATTTCATTTTCTTTCTAGTTTCCTTTGCATCCATGATAGGGCAACGAAACCCATGCCAAAATGTGGCGCTTAACTTCTAGTATAGTTCCACATCAAAAAGTCATTTTCGAAAAAAGTGTCGCTTAATACATTCTTATGGGAAGGTATCGATATTTATATACGGAAACAATATTGAGAGCGATAATAATAACGTTAGTTATTTATGAATAAAATCCAAATAACCGTTGCTTGAAATGCAGGGCGCTGCTGGTTTCTTTAATTGTTGCGGGAAGATTGTTCCAGAGACGTATTGCAGTTATAAAAAATTACCATTCCGAAACTAGCGTGCGGTGTCTAAATTGAATAAAATTCTTGTTCCTTCCGAGGCGACTAAAATGTAAACGATTATAAAGATAATTTGACTCACCAGTGGTTATTATTTTATGCAGATTAACAAGAGTTCGTATTTTCAACAAGTCTTCAAATAGCACCCCGTATATTGTTTTTGAAAACGGGGACATATTAATTTATACCTTCAACTTATGTTTGCTATTTGAATCACAACTTGCAAAGATCTCACATCCATAGTTAAGGACTGGTATTAGATATGTTTTCGCAATTAGTACTCGAATCTTCATTGGTGTTACACCTTGTGTTTGCCATAGTGTTCTAAGTATTGAGTAAGTTCTGCCACAAGCAAATGTTACATGATCTGACCAAGTGAGTGTGTTGTTAAAAATGAGACCAAGATTTTTTGCCTTATCAACTATTTCAATTTGTTGGTCGTTGATACACATTTTAGGACGTGGATCTATTTTCTGGGTTCTTCTTCGTATTATAATACATTTAGATTTTGAAGGATTTAAACTTAAACCAACTTAAGTCAAGCTTTTAGCACCATCTGCCTGAAATAAATCTTTTTTTTTTGTTTTTCCTTAAAAAGCCTTTTTGCGACGCCTATGCACGCAAAGAAAAAACATGGTTGTGGTAAACATATTCTAAGAGCAACATATTATGATAAGAATTATGATTGTAGTCACCATATTAAGATTATTATTGAATCATATTATGACTAAATATACTCGTACTATTACATCATAATATTTTTCCCTTAATCATATTATTATTCTGTTAATCATACTTAGTTAAGAAGTAATCAAATTATTGTTATGTTAATCATAATAAGCTAAGAAATTTATCATATTATTGCCATGTTAATCATAATAAGCTAAGAAGTAATCATATTATCATCATGTTAATCATAATAAATTTAGAAGCAATCATATTATGATACAGCACCTTTCATAGCTGTCATAAAAATACAAAATAAATTTAAATATTTTTGAATCGATTTTTTATTTTGTGGCCTTTTACAATTTTTCTTAATGTTAATCAAATAGCGGAGTTCAATATAAGGCTTGCAAAAGAGCAAATGAAAAATCTGTGGTTTTCATGGGCAACCGCGTGTGTCCATTTTTTCGATTTTAAGATGTTGATGCCATATTGCCTAATTTTGAACGCTCTTTACATTTTTTTGAAAAAAGATGGATCAATTCCGATTTTTTAAAGTAATGAAAAAGTTTAAAAGTGCAATACCTAGCCCATAGTTTGATCAAGAATGGTTTTTGGGCTTATCTGAACATTTTGTTTTAAGTCATACGCGGTTGCCCATGAAAACCACAGAAATATCGTAACACTTTTATAAAATGTGACGAAATCTCTGTGTGTTTTGTTGTTTGATTTTACAAAAAAACTACGATATTATGCATTTGCGCTATCACATCACTTATACCGAACGAACTCCGCTAATATTTTAATTTTTTAATTTCTTTCAACTTATTTTTTTTTATGGGAATTTATCTTCAAATAGTTTAACCGCTCACATATAAAATAAACGACACAACTGATTCAAAAGTATTTTACAAATGGCGCTAACATAATATTATTAGAGTAAAAATAGTTTGATTACATCTTTAACATAATATGATAAATGTATAGAAAATTATCATGTTATGGCTATTAAATATCATGATATGGTTGTGAGAAATTTAATATGTTTAGAAAGTTATCATAATTAAGTTGTTAGAAAAATAATTATTTTTCGGTCAACAATACTCAAATTCATAATTGCGATAAACATTGATATGTTTACAGTTACTATAATATTGTTAATATTAAATAAAAATAACAATTATTAGTGTACGATAACAATATATTGTTACATTAAACATAGTGTTGTTGCCGTAACCATGCCCAACCATATTTTTTCTATGCGTTTGTATTGGTAAATACTGCTTATAAAATACATGACAAATTTTTTTGGTTTAAAATTCCCTTTTTGTGGCCACTTTTGTTGGCAAATTTCCTTTTATTGACCGTTTTAGAAAATTTCCAACGGAAAGGCTGATTTTGATGGCCTAACAAAAATCTTATTTTTTTGGAAGGGATAACAAAATTGAAGAAAGTGTGTGGAGCTTAAAAGAGACAACGTTGAAAATAAAATTGCTTTTTATACAAACCCCTCTGTTTTATTAAAAAAGTCTCGGAGTCATTGACCCGCCCTCGTATATGTGGGATTAATGGATTCATATGAATTCAATATTTAATACTGATTTGAAATATATTCGGGCAATAAAAATTTTATTATTTCATTTTGAGGACATCAAAATATTTCTCTTAATTCGCTAATAGTCTATACATTCTGGGTAACGACGATAGTCGAAGTAAGTCTTCCGCGAAAGACCCGACGCCATAGCTAATAAAAAAAACCGATTTCATTAATTTTGGAATATGTTCTGAACTAACCAGCCGATATTGAATCAAAACACTTCTTCCCCGCAAGTAATGGACTGACTGGTGCCACGCAATTCTTTTTTTTACACCCACACCAGTATAAGTCCCAGGTAGCTTAGGAATTAGCTTTACGAGCAAAACAACCGCCTGTGAGCTCATTCTTCGATCATAAATAATACTCTTGTTGTGGGAAAGTGGTACCCTACCGATAAATCACCTCAAAGAACCATTTATGATACAATTTTCTGATTCCTTTTCATTTATAATCCTTTTTCAATCGCTGTAGTGGTAAATCAGTTTTAAATTTAAAACATTTAGAAATTATTATTTTTTGAACATATAAATAAATCATATTTGAATCCATTTTCAATCGCTCAGGTAATCAATCAGTTTTAAATCATCAAAAATGATCTGAGAAGACTCATTTAGGTGAATTTTACCAAAAATTATCACCCAAATGCTAGCTGGGGTATAGATAATATTATGTGGTTTTACTGATGTGTGATTGTCTCCATAACCATCATTAATTATACCGCTCGACTTAAAATCACTCTCTAAATTGACCTTACGATGCCTGTCCGTCAGTCCAGCTGGCTGGCTGTCCATATCAACTTTGTGCGCAATGTACAGGTCGCCAGTATCACAAGGGTTTAGCGTATTTAAAATTGTGACAATCGGTTCATTATTTCGCATAGGCCCTATACAAACTTCTTTCCAAAAAATTGCTCATACGTTTAGATTAAATTTGAACCAAAATTATTTTTTTGAAAATTTATACCAAACATGTACTGCACCAAAAGATTAATCTGGGAAACACTTGATGAAACAATGGGCCAATAATCAGCCCATTTTTAATCACAAACGAGCCACCTAACATTCTTTTAAAAAAAAAATAAATAAAGCGACTGGGTGAATATTTAATATCAAAAGAAAAACTGAAAATCTAAGTCGCCCTAGATGGTCCCGTGAGTATTAATCGTGTGTAGATTATTATTTATTATTTTATTTTAATAAATACCATAAAAACAATATTTTTTAAATATCGCTTATGTTTAGTCAAAGCCAATATAAGATCGTTTATAAAAGCATTTTATTCAGAATAATTCTCTGGTCCAACCAAGACGCGCGATGGTAATTGTAAATAAAACAAAAAGTAATTAGTATTGTGTTTAGTTTTGTTGAACTGTTTATGGTTTTTAATAAAAATTTTGATATTAAAAAAAAATAAAAGAAAAAAATGTACTTTGCACTTCGAGAAGAATTCTTGGCAAAAAGTACGACAAAACAGAAGTAAGGACGAACATGTAAATCAATTAAAATAAATAATCATTCAAAGCAAATTTCGATCTACCAAAGGTTAAATACAATTTGGTTTAAAGATAGATGTTTGGCTGCCAGCAGTCGTCGATGGCTGTGAGTGTTAAACGGAAACCCCCTCTGAAGAGATTGAGTGGTTTCAATTGAAAATTGTAAGGCAACCCTCCGTGAAAGCCTGGGTTGAGCCCGCGACAGTCAAGAATGAAAAATTATCAATAAATTTTAATTAATTTCATGTTGTATAATTCCTTTCTTCATAAAAGTAATTTAATGAAAATTAAATTTGATGAACTTTAGCCTAATTAAAAATATCAAAATTTGGATAATAAAACAAAAAGTTTTCAGAGAATTATCTTAATATTCTGTAACAATTTTGTGTGAAACAATATATCCGCCAAATGCTCACCATGGCTCGGTTACATACCTCTATCCATCCGATCGTCAATATTTTTAATGACTCAGAGTTATAATTGAGATTCAATGTCGTTAATGTGCCGAATAATCTCATCCCTAAGCTCTTGAATTGTTCTTGAATTATTGTCGTACACTTTTTATTTTAAATATCCTCTAAGAAAGAAGTCCAACGGTGTCAAATAATTTGATTGGGGCGGCCAATTAAAATCGCCGCGACGTGACACAATACGGCCATTAAATTTATCGCGATTGTTTCGTTTGCTGTGTGGCATGTGGCACCATCCTGTTGGAACCACATATCGTCCAGTTATCATGGTAACTGCTTGGCCGACCTTATCGAACAACAGTAATGTCTACGCAGAATGAACTGGGCGAGCATACACAGGTATTTTCACATTTCCTGCAGACCCGGTTTGCTGAAATTCTCCCGATTGTGGACACATTGAGACGATTCTGCTGACCAAAAAAATCACGAAGTGCACGAAATGCATTTTGATTTGAACGCCTATTTTCGTAATAGGCTTCAACAATCTTAACGTCAATTTGTCAAGCACTGAAACAAAGAAATGACTAATTAAGTTGGGCAAACATCTTGACGTTAAGGTTTGACTCACAATTAACATCGTGCATTATGGTTCGACCACCCTTTGTAAAAAAATGAGAAAGAAAATAATACTGCTCTACTCTTATGGCTGTTACTTAATGTCAACAAAAATATATTAGAGCGATAAACTGTCCGTTAACGATTTTGGGTTTCTCAATATACCGACAAAAACATTGTTTTCAGCTTGCAACACCTCTCAAAATACATGTTAAAGCTGGGAGTCAGCTGATTGAATTTATCTGTACGGCAAATAAAAGGAAAATAACTAATTGGCAGATGAGTGCTGGTTAACTTTGCGACAGAAAAGAAGCAAATCAGACATTAAGAAAACCAAATTTCTTTAATGTGCAGTTTTTCGTTGGGAAACGAGATAATCGTGTAATGAGAAAACGGTCATTAGCCTTTGAAGATAATCGACCAAATTTGGTCCATTTAAATATCCGAAATATTCTATTCAAAAACTTCGTACTGTACTCTCGATTAGATAATATTGTGATTGTTGGATTTTTGTTGCTTAAAAATTAGCTAGACTAAATTCCTTAAACGATGCCTCCTTTAAATTTGCATTTGTAGTTGTGAATATTGGTTGGTGCCACACAATAATTAATACGCGAAAATGTGACATTAAAACGCTTTAGGGTAATAAATTTCTTTTAATTTTTTTTTTTCTTTAACATTAACATTTTTTCTTGATTATTTGTATTCATATTGAATATATAATCGTTTGTAAGTTTAAGTGGTAAAAAAAAACTCTACTGCCACATATGACAGAATGATTTTACAAACTACTGTTGTTTTGGGGCAACAGCATCTTCAATAAAGCGAGGCTGAAAAAGCACTGAGAGAAATTAAATAAAATTAACAAACTTAAATCAAGATTTAAGTTACCATAAGTGAGTTTCTAAAATGTACATATATTTTTTTTAATTAACGACCAAAAAAATTTCTTTAGAAAGTTTAACCAAATGAAAGCAGAATTTAGTAATATTGAAAATAATTCCTTTCAGTGTATTTCTTTGGCACATTTGTGCGTAAACATGCATTTTTGTCATCTGTCTTCATTTTCAACGTTTTTATATGGATTTTATTTTCTTTTTGTCTTTTTGCTACTCCTGCTGCAGCCTTCAATTTTTTTTTTTTTTTTTTTTTTTTGTTATGCCAAACATGGATTTTACGCTGTCTGATGGTGGCGTGGTACCTGTTGCTGTTAATTTTCTGGGTGTGTACGTTTAAAATTTCAACCGAGAACAGATTACAATTCAATGAAATCAACTGCATTTGTAGGGACTTGAAGAGGTTTCACAGTTTGTTTTTTATGCGATTTATTGTTAATTTTTTTTATATAAAAATTTGCAAACGTTCGTTGCACCTACGCCCACAGTTTTTGGCAATGTTGTAGTTTGAAAGAAGAAATTGAACGTCTCTGTGTGTGTGTGAGTGTGTGTGTGTGTGTGTGTGTGTCTGCTCGTATGGAGTTTACTCGCAAAAAGAAGTAGAGGTAAAAAATTTGTCGTTCTGCGTGTAACATCTTAAATGTTTTTGTCAGAGGGCCAGTATTACAACTTGGCGTTAGTTAAGGTAGAATTTTGTTACACGCATAAAAAGTTCACTATTACAACTTTTCTTAAAACTAAAGTGATCGATATATTAAAGGCTTATCCTTCCGGGTAGGATAAAGTTGAAAAAAATTAATAACTTTGTATACCTGTACTAAATTATACCGCCAAAATTCTACATTTTACTAACGCCAAGTTATGTCACCCTAAGACATATACAAATTTCTGGGCTTTAAATAATTTAGCTGTTTTTCTCCGCTTAAACGTTTTTATAAACCCGCTTGCTTTTGCACTGTGGATTAGAATATATTTATTTTTAAATTAAATTATTTCCACCTCATTAAACATTTTTGGAACATATTATAAAATGGTTTAAATTAGGTCATTGGATCATCAGCACTCAGAAAAATGCCATTTCCATAAACTCACATTAAGCTAAACTTTTTAAAAAAAAAATATACATGCATATTATTACACCCATATCAATGTCTCCCTAACCATATTATGGGTAAAGCAGTCCTTCATCACCACAACCACATTATGGTGCCCTAAGACCGCGAAAAGGTTAGCTGCGAACACGACGGTAAGACTAAGGACCACTAAAACATGGAGGATAGCACCCTCAAATCCTGTATGAGATAAATTGTTGCATGGACGTTTATTTTGTCACACCTGAGCCAATCTTTAATCCTAGCTTCACCATAAGCAAAGTGGAATTCCCGTGAATGCGATTCATATATTCACTAGCGGGTCTAAAACACTGTATTGTGTCAGTTCTGGCTTATACTCCGAACAGCTAAACTGTAGTATCCCGAAACCATGACCATCTATACAGCCACGAGACACATTCGGAATGGTGAAATATCTGGCAGGGATATTCACATTAGTACCGAAAGCAAGGCAGTCATAAGATTCCTTGAGAATGTGTTCATCACATGAAAAAATTTCCAAGAATGCCGGATGTCTCTGGAGGAGACAGCGAGACATTTACAGCCGTATTCATAATGAAAATTTGGCATAAAGTAAGCAAAAAGTTTATTCATAATACACTAACCAAACTCTGGCTAACGATTTGCTAAACTCTTTTTAACGAGCTGCCATACGTTTGCCAACTTGTGAAAAACAGCCGTTTAATGTCAAACAATTTTGTTGGTCTTTTTAATTGACTGTTTTTTAATTTAATTTACTGTCTTTTACTTAATTTATTTTAATTTTAAAATTTTTATATGTGAAGGGAAAAACAAAAAAAGGAAAAAATGACAAATTCAGCGATGATTAATACAAAACGTGTTGCATTTTTGAGTAATACAATGTGGCATCTTACAAATTCAGAGTTGATTTATTAAAAGTTGGCAGATGGAGAAAAGTTCGTTATGAATTAACTCTGTGCTTACAAGCTGCTAAGCTTAATCGGCATTCTAGTTAGCAGCTCGTTGTACGTAGTGTACAAACTGTGGCTAACTTTTTGTTATGGATACGGCTGTTAGTGCTTACACTTAACAGCCGTACCTAAACAAGAGCGGAAGGTGGAACGTTTTCTTCCGCTTAGCTTTTACGCTGATATGCCATACCTTAACTAAGGCGTCACCGTTGTGTCACAAACAGTAGTGTTAACTTTTTTGTTTAATAAAACCCACATACTAGAAATAAAAATAAGAGAAAAAACCGCTAGATTGACAAAAAATAGCTAAATTGCCATTATTTATTAACAATAGCGGCCAACTTGACTATAAAACGCGCTGTCAAAATCGGATTTTCCAATTGCAAAGCGACCTCACCTTTGAGGCACACTCAAAGGCTAGGGAGTTCCCTAATGTAGAAAATGCGGTGACGAGGAGGCGGAGTCAACGGAACATATTCTCTGTCATTGTGCGGCAATCGGAGATCTAAGCCTTCAACTGTTTAGTCGCAGAGCCCTTGGAAACAAAACTTGTCTCTCTGATATTGAATCAACTGGGTGGCTGAGTGCGAACATTGGTAGCCAGGTAACATAGCACCTTTGGGAGACGGTGTAACATGGTAACACAGCGGGAACTTATTAAGGAACCCACGTGAGCCCTTATATTTAAGCCCTTTTTGAGCTTTTAAAAAAGTGGCATTATTTTCAAATGCTTTTTCGCGTTTGATGTCCCAGAAGTTGGCATCACTGGATAGTTGTAGTTGCTGGCAGAGTACAGAATTGTTCGTGTATGAAGGCTGAAAAACACACATTTTTAATAAATATTTTGCTTTTGCTTATTCATCTATGAGATGATTTCGTTTATTTGATAAATACAAAAATCGGAGAAACTAATAAATCTAATACAATTATAAACAGAAGCCAAATATTTTTTATTCCTTATATTCATGAATGAAAATAAGCAGCAAAATTTTAAAATGTTCATGCTCACTCATGAATGAACGATTAGTGAAAAATGTTGGTACTCTGTGCCCATGTTCTGTAACTCTCGCATCGAGCAACTTTTCGATTGAAATGTGTGAAATGAAATGAACAGCTGTGTTTCTCACTAAACTGTGTCTGTTACTTTTTTTTGCTAGTTCTAGCTGTCACGTAAGGAAATAACTTGCCAATTTTGCAGAAAATGTGTGTCTGTAACATTTTTGTAAAAAAAGTTCACGATTTGAACTGTCAAATAAAATCACGAATAAAAAATAGGCGAGAAAAAATTTTAACTCCAAAAAACAATCGAAAATGCAAAATACAAAGAATAATAATAATAATATTTTGCTCTTGGCACATTTTTTATTGCTTTAAACATTTTTATAAAATATACGAATGTTTTTAAAACGCGTTTGCAAACAACAAACATTAAAGTTGCACTTTAGATTATTTGGTATAGCCGATGGTTGTATTTTCGCTGCCGTTGTTGAAAGATTTTCAATTTTAGTAAATTTTGGTCTACGTAATCACTTCTGATAGTTTTCGGCATGAGTTACAGACACGCTTTTTCTCACTTTTCGGGAAACGATGGAATATTTTTTTCACAGCTTTTTGATACGAGAAGTTCTCACTATAGTTACAGAACATGGGTACTGGTTTTTGGGACGATAATTTTCCCTAATACTCTAAAATGCTGTAAGGAATCATATGATCGGGCTTGATCGACTCAAATTTCTTACTTATTTATTTCCACTTATGTTTTTACTTTTGCATTAAAGAAGACCAAAAACAATTCTTACCTTTAAACAAACATTTGAATGGAGAAATTGAATTTCTTTTAACTGAAGCTGTAAAGCCTTCATGCACAACATTTGGGCGATGATATGGGGCAGGGAGTTTATGCACATTTTTTCCTTTTTGCCAACATATAATTATTAGGTTTCAACAAAATTTAAGGAATTTTATAATTTTTCAATGCGAATGAGAATTTTTGCTTTCGTGTAAGTGTTTAAAATTTTGTAATTAATATACATTGAAAAGATTTTTGTTTATTTTTTTTTTTTTTTTTTTTTTGGGCATTTAAAATTAAGTGATTCTTTATTCATGAACTTTAAGCCCAAAATATTTATTTTATACGTTTATTTACATTTTCTTTTTTCATTGCTGTAATACAGTGGGGCGTTTTTGTGTTGACGTGTGCATAAACATTTAATTTTTCGAGAATGTATCTGTGCTTGTGTATATATTTTACTGAGTTTCAAGTAGTTAATTCATTAAATTCATAAACATTAACCCTTTAGCAAAAGGTTTTGAAAACAAGTATTAATATAATTTTGCCAATGCACACTTTTAAATAGCTGAAAATAAAGAAACTACAGTAGAACTTATAATAAATAAAAAAATGTTAATCAAATATTTAGACACAACTGCTATTTTATTTACAATTTAATCCTACTTGCAACTTCTTGTGTCTTTTTAACGGAACTTAAGGCTGTGTTTATGAAAAAGTGCAACATTTTTTGTACATCATGACCTAAATTTCTACAGTTTATGAAATATAATGAATTCATTAAAATAAAGCAATACTCAGGATGAATGAGAAATCAAAGCAAAAAAAATAATTGACTTAAATTAAGGATTGTATTTAAGTGAAATTTAATTATTTACAATAATACCACAAGTAAGAAGAACATAATAAGAAAATATAGTCGGTTAAGCCCGACCATATGCCCTACACCACAGTATATAATAAAATTTTGCGATTGTGCCCTATTTGGGACGCATTGGCAATCATGGACTCGCTGGAACAAAATTATGTCATGAGGTTAATATTCATGTTAATATATGAGACTGTACGATGGGGGTTGATATGTGACCTATCGTTAATTTTGAATTTACTAGAATAATATTTTGTCATGACATAGATCCTATCCAAAAAGATATAATCGCCAATTTGTATGTTAATGTTAGTAGCAACATTTATAAGGGAGTTATGTCACAAAAAGCTATTTTTCAAATATCAAATTTTATAATATGATTGAAATACCAAAATAATAAGATGGTTTATGGGCACAAAGATTCTATTCCGGAAAAAAGCTTGTGGGGGGGTGGGGGTCTATGGGAAATAATCTGACGATTCGCCCAATTTCACCAATTTGATAAAATTATCTCCATATCTGTAATTTTTCCACACGGCTTACATGGACAGCCAGCCAGCTGGACGGAAAGCGTTAGATCGACTCAGAAATTTGATTTTTGGAGAAAGTGATTAAGTTATGGCCCGATTTTTACAATCTCTAATGATTTTATTACCAGTCATGTAAAACTTAATTGCCCTTATTCCAATAAAATATCATGATCAGTTTTAGGCGCATTAAGCTGATTGTTAGAACGGACCAACTATCACAAATTGCACCAAATTGGAACACAGAAATAAAATTTTTTCAAGTGTCTTATGCAACCCATACACTTTTCAATTCAATTGTCAACTGAGTATTTCAACTGAATTGATGCTTGGCCACACACTTAATCAACTGAGTTGAAAGACTTCAAATTAGTTTTAAAATTTAATGATATAAAAGACAATTTTTAAAATACTTAACTTTTTTTTTGCAAAAGAAAACTACAAACATTAAGCTAATCAATAGACTCGAGAACACACAGTACAATCAAATTGAAAGACTTAGTAGTCAACTTGAAACAATCAAAATTCGACAACCGTCAAACTAGTCAATTGACAAAGCCATACACGCTTTGATTTGGAGAACAACCGACTCAGTTGATAACTGAGTTGAATCGTATATGGGCTGCTTTAGGCGTTGTAAAGCAGTGTTCAAAAATAAACAAAACATTATTTAGCGTTCGGCTCACACACCCAGGAACGATATCTATTTTTTTAGTGTTTGTGTAGACGAACACAACCGTTAATACCGTTCGTAACTACTTTCAGGAAAGAGCCGAACATTATATAGTGTTCTGTTCTTCGTTAGAAAACAGAACAATTGTAGTCATACTGTAGACAAACATTATATTTTAATGTTCTATGTTTCTTTTTTTACATTGATAAAGAAAGGAAGGATGACAAACAGGGACACGTTATTTTTTTACTTATTTACTACACAAACACTATAAGCGTTTGTGTTTTCCACAAATCTACACAACCGCACTAAGGACTGCTTTATGTAAGGCCTATGGAAAATTATGAATAGATCGTGACGAAATTGGATGGTAAGATTTCTACATAGTCTTTTGGTACTATGGCAGACAAAAGTTAACTAAAATAGCGGGTTTTTCGACATATGTAAGTGTTTTTCGTGAGTGAACTTTATATGGGACTTTTGGTAAATAGTGGACCAATCTTTACGAAAGTTATTTGTTGTTTGAAAGTAATCTAGTAAAATAAAATGACATTGGGCGGAATGCACCGACATCAATTTATGTTTGTTTTTGTAATAAAAATATCAATTTGTTAGGAAAGGTATTCAAAATGGCTTATAACACTTTTCCTTCATCCCTTTAATCCCAAACTGCTGAGAAGAACTAATAGATAGAATTTGACAGCCATATTAATCTAAACAGACGGACATGGCGAAATGAGTAAAACAAGTTAAGGTGGTATATTTGGCTGTGCCGAATCTTTAATAGGCGCCGTGTAATAGGTGCCGTGTAATCATCCAAGTGCAATAACACCATAATCGCTTAATAACCAAAGTGGAAATAACGCCATAACAGTGTAATTGTTATGGTTACAAATTGCCAAGAGAATGAGTTGCCATTGTCAAGTGTTGAAAAAATATGGTACAGTAGGTGGAAGGGGGAGGGGAGGGAGCGAGTCCGGCGGTAATTATAGTATGCCAAATACCGGCTTTGCTAAATAAAATTGTTCTTTTATGTTGGTTTTCGACTGGACATAAGGGTTCTTAATTTTATGGTATATCAAGCACCGGCTTCGCTCAGCTGAGTTAATTTTCTTCATTTAAACCAGAACCCCCTCCACCCTGAAAAATTTATATTTCTATTGAAGAAATTAACAGAAATTGGTGACAAACTGAACCGATTGTTATTTACAAAAGAACTCGTTTTCTATGACTAAATTTTACACTACGATGAGCGGTCTATAATTTACCATAGGTCGCTTGTAAAACCCATTCTCGGATATACTTTAGCATAGAAATTGGAGAATATCGGCCCACAATTTACCATATGCTCCATTCGAGCATTTTAATTTTCAGTTTTTCTTAACGACTTTAGTGGCAAAACTTGCATCATCTTTATAAAAATTATAAAAATGTGATAACTGTATTGAAATTTGGTCCAGTTTATGTTTTTTAATACTAAAATTACTCAACCGAATTTTGTTTGATAATAAGTCGGTTAAGTTCGACCATATAATGACCTATACCACAGAATATACAGATAAATATTTGAGGGTGTACCTAATTTAGGACTCATGGGCAATCATGGACCCGATAAAACAAAATAAGGTTATAGTCGCCAAATTTTGTATAAATTCACTTATAAAATTATTACAGTAACTGATTGTGGGTTAATAAATTACCGCTGTGTTGCGCAAGAAACTTGCGCAAGTAACCTGTCGAGTGTAAAAGGGGTCTTACTTTGGAGATGCTTCTTATACTCGCCTTAGACACTAATGAGAGATTAAACTGCAAACTACCCTGCAAGCAATTTGGTAGTCGAC
Source organism: Pollenia angustigena (assembly GCA_930367215.1). Lineage (NCBI taxonomy): Eukaryota > Metazoa > Arthropoda > Insecta > Diptera > Polleniidae > Pollenia > Pollenia angustigena. The sequence continues at coordinate 175,149,215 of OV884057.1, read as the reverse complement.
TACAAAAATAACGCATTTATAATTAACTTTGTTTTCTTTTGTTATTTCGAATTTGCATTTTTATAACTGTTTATTGTTTTGTATATGCAAAATTTTAGCGTCGCAGTGAATTCCTGCCTATAAATTGTCTCAAATGCGGGAGATACGGACATTAAAAATGACTTTAAGTTTATAAAAAAACGAAAAGTCCATGCAGAATGCATAAAAAAAGAAGTGAAAATAGGTACTTAAAATATTAACATAACTGAATTCAAAATAAAAAGAAATATATTAAAATAAAATAATTTTTAATATTTTTAATTAGGCTTAAGTTCATGAAATTTAATTTTTATTAAATTATTTCAAATATTTTCATGTTGTAAAATTCCTTTCTTCATAAAAATAATTTAATAAAAATTAAATTTCATGAACTTAAGCCTAATTAAAAATATTAAAAATTTGGATTAAAAGCCATAAATAGTTCAACAAAATAACCACAATACTAATTATTGTTAAAGCTAAGGCACGAGCTCTATGTGTACATTTGTCCTTCAAGTTGTGCTGAAAAAGGTCAACAGAAAAGAGAAAGACAAAGTGAAAAAACAAAAAATGTACTTGGACTTCAAGAAAAATTCTTGACGAAAGTACGAAAAAACAGAAGTAAAGGAAAAAACATGTAAAATCAATTAAAATGGATAATCATTCAGGAAAGCAAATTTCGATCTACCAAATGTTAAAATACAATTTGGTTTAAGGATTGATGTTTGACTAGTGACGTCAGCAGTCGTCGATGGCTGCGAGTGTAAGACGGCAAATCCATCTGAGGAGATCGAGTGGTTGCGATCGAAACATGTCATGGTAACCTGCCGGCCAGGGTTCGAGCCCGAGCCACGTCAAGAATGAAAGATTATCAATAACAATTTAAATTGATTTTCATGTTGTAAAATTCCTTTCTTCATAAAAATAATTTAATAAAAATTAAATTTCATGAACTTAAGCCTAATTAAAAATATTAATAAAATAATTTTTAATAATTAAAAATAAAATCTTTTCCTTTTTAAGCTTATGGTGTATTAACATAAATTTAGCTAAAAGCTAACTACTAACTACTAACTTTTAACTAACTACTCCCTAACTCACTTTAAGCTAACTACTATGCAAAGTCGGACAATTGACTACTTCCTATGACATGCCAATGTTAAAACAGTCAGTTGGCTCCATTAAAAATAATGCAGGCATCAACCACAACTAGCTTAAAAAAAGTTAACTTATATTTAACTGAGTTGCTTGCAGGGTAGATACAAACAACATCACAGCTCATACATACAAACACACGATACACAAAAAAAGAAAGCAACCAAAATAAAATAAAACAAGTTAGAGTGCTATATTCGGCTGTGCCGAATCTTTGATACCCTCCACCGACAGTTCGAATGTTTAAGGAGTAATATCTGTATGATGTTATTATTATCTTAAACTGTGACGATTTGCTATTAATTATGGTTTTAGGCGACTAAACTGTTTTCCGGTAGTAGGGTTTATATGGGGCCTAGGGTAAGTTAAGGACCGATCATCACGAAATTTCACAGCGTCATTTCTAGTCTTTTAAAACTGTGACGTACCAATTTCTGTTATGATAGCATTATTAATTATGGTTTTAGGTGTACTAAACTGTTTTCCGGTAGTAGGGTTTATATGGGGCCTAACGTAAATTATGGACCGATCATCACGAAATTTCACAGTGTTATTTATAGTCCTATAAAACTGTGACGTACTAAATTTTGTTATGCTAGCGTTATTTTTTACGGTTTTAGGCGTACTAAACTGTTTTCTGGGAGTAGTGTTTATATGGGGCTTAGGGTCAATTATGAACGGATCTTCACGAAATTTAACAGCGATTTCCAGTCAAATAAAACATATTTTTGAAAAATCTTATCTCATTCCGTGCCTTGTGTCAGCATTTATGTTATTTTTTGTAACAAAATTATCAATTTTTTTAGGTGGTGGTCCACATTTTGATTCATAGCTCTGGTCCTACTGAACCGATTTTGCTGGATTTCAATCCCAAACTGCTTAGGTTAACTACAAGCACCAAGTTTGTTTATTTCTTTTGAGTTGTTCGAAAGTGAGCGTGTTTTCAACAGACGGACAGATGGACAGACAGACGGACATGGCTAAATCGACTTAGAATTACTCAAGAACCCAGAATATATATACTTTATGGGGTCTGAGATGAATAATAAAAAAGTTTCACACGGAATGTCAAACTTAATATACCCTCTTCACAACTAATTGTGGTGGAGGGTATAAAAAACATTAGTTGACAAAAGATTACAGCTGATTTCTTGTTTTTTTTTTATTTATTTTTAAATGTTATTATATTCTTTGTGTTTAGTTTATTGGAAAATAGCATAAAATTTTAAAGCAAAATATGTTCATATTTCTTATTTATAATCCTATTTAAATCAACGAACAACGAAACTAAAGGTCAACTTTTTACAAGTATAAACAATTTAATTTTTTATCATTAAGTACATCACTTTTTGGGTATATGATTTTCCACCGAAACTACTCCATACAACACCATTACGTGAAGTTGTATTTGGCAAATATTGTCCAGTAGGTTGGCTTGAATTTAAAAACATTTTTCTTAGTAAAAGTAATGACTATCAATTAGATTTCTTAAACTTACACATATGTGCAATAAGTATACCACCAACCGGTTTGACGTTCAACTGCGCAACTGCCCTTTGGCCAGTCATCGTTATCATTATCGATTGTGCTAAATTTGGACCCAACATTATATTCCAAATCATCCTCACCTAAACCATAATGTTTGCCCGCAGATTTTAGTTCATACAGTTCAGTGGCATTTCCTACCACAAAATTGTCGTAGAGCGCAAAATTGGACTCTCCTTCAAAATTTTCCATATAAACATATAGTTGCTGACGCCCATTATAATTAGTTAGAGCATGTAAATTGTCTAAGCCAATCCAATATTCACCATCAACTTTGCCAAATCCATTTACATAATCCGACCAAACACGAGTAAAATTTTCCGAACCATCTTGACGTCGCAAAATGTGCATCCATCCCCCTTGATTGGTCTCTTCATCGCAATAGACCATTATTTGTTTCGTTTTATTACCAGGAATAAATATTTTATAGTAACCACTCTTTTGGGTACATTTAGTAGCCGATTTGCAGTCAACTGGAGCGGGATCTTGGTAACAGTGTTTCTTAAATTCTGGCAGCGTATCAACACGTTCATCAAACAGACGTTTGTGCCAATAATTTTCTTTAGCTTTTTCATTATCCAAAATACTGGAAAAATCTAAGCGTTTATTTTTGCTTTACATGCTTCACATTCTAAAGTACTTACTGTTTGGTTATTGAATTTATTTGTTGCTGTAGATCATCATTTGTTTTCTTAGATTTATCGAATTTATTGGAAAGTTCTATATATTTTTCTTCAAGTGCAAAATGCTTAATATTAAGACTGAATTAAATATTCATATAAAATAATAATGAAAGTATAATCCATGGTTTTGTTAATGGCATTTTTAGACGATACAACTGACTACAGGAGGTTGCCTGTATAACACGAAAGTAGAAAAGATCGTGTATTTTTTGTTTCTAAGTCCAAAAATAACGGATATTCAAAAAATACCAGTTAAAGAACAAAAAAAGTACCAAAAAGCGCTTTTACAGATTCTCATTCACTCAGGACCTTGCATGTTAAATTTTATGTTTTAAGGTCCAATATTTACGATAATTTTGAAAAATACTAGTTGTGAACCAAAAAAGGAAAGAAAGATATTAAATTTCCCGTATATCCTCTTTTTGGTATTATTAAAATTACTCCCTAAAAGGGAGTAAACTATCCAATAGGACTATACTTGGTGAAAATTTCATCCAAATCGAAAGACATCGATCTCAAAAGTTTGGTCACTTTACATGAAATTCCCCATATGTATATACTTATATGAAGAGTAAAATAAGAAGCAAAAGTTCCCATTTAGTTTATATCAAATTTTTAAATTAAAAACTATGTCAGGCATAATGCAGGTGTCTTATAATTGAAATTCTGTATAGGTGTAAAACAGGTTAGTAAATCAATCAAAATAATATTCTCCTTCTCTATCTCTCTGGGTTAAGTGTTTTTGGTTAGAATCATTTTGAGATTCAATCTTGGTTTTACATAAATCAATCTCAGTTTCGGATTATTTCAAGTACGAATTCGGCATTTGATATGGATAAGTTAAGTATTTCGCACTTAAATAATCCGTACTTGAATCAATATTTCTGTACTTGATTCAAGAACATCCTTAATATTGATATTGCTTAGAAGTTTTTAAAGTTCGGATGGATTGATTTTGAGTGTGCTTGAATATTAAAAAGTTTCAATCGGAATGACAAGCTTATGGCTTGATCATCGATTTTGAACGAAGACTTTGTTCGCTTAACTTACATGATAAGCAAAAATTATATTTAATAAACTGTATTTGTTTAAATGTAAGTTAAGCGAACAAAGTCTTCGTTAATATGTCCTCATTCACCACTAGTGGTGGAGGGTCTATATGTCTAATGGGCTCAACATACATTTACAAGTAGGGATGCAAATCGATGTTTCCACGATAAGCATCGATACTAAAAAACATCGGATGGAAACACGATACATCGATGTTTCAACATCGATATTATAAACTACTTTGCACTTAAGGCTCAGTTAGGCGAACGTTGCTGTACCCGTAATGTACCGCACCGTACTGTAAGCACGTTGGTGCACTTATAGAACGTTTAAAAACGTGTCATATCCCTGCAAATAAAATTGGATCCATTTTAATAAAATGGACTGGTCCGATGTAATGCAAGCATGGACCATGTCATTGTTAAAAAGCTTTTGCAGTGAGACGACATCTCTTCGTTTTTAAACGACATGCTTTCGTTTTTAAACGAATTCAAAACTAGTCCTCTTGAGTATACCATTGAGTAGTTTTAAAACTACTCCTTGGTGGTCCAAAGGTGGGTTATATGGTCCTCTCCTAGGACATCGTAATGTTAAATAGACCATGTTTTTAAATTTTTAGCATACATATATTGTAAATGTGCATACACCAAACAAGGCTTTGATACAATTTAAATAAAGTCTTTTATTGTATGTGTACTTCCATTTGTTTACTTTAAACATCTTAACATAGGTAATTATATTTGGAAATATGTTGCATTGTAAGTTGTTTTGTCGCAATTCCATATATACTGAAAAAAGTACTAAAAAAAAGAGCAAAATTACCCGCATTCAATGTAACATACAAGCCGCCCATCACTGTCTTACAAATGTCACGTAACAACGGCAAGAAATTCTATTTTATGCAGATTGGTACGTTGCAACTACGGTACATTGCATTTCGGTAAGCTTTTGTATTGGTTTTCATATAACAAAAAGCGAACAGCTGATGGATACAGTACATATACGGTACAGCAACGTTCGCCGAACTGAGCCTTTATACTTACGGACTGCTCAAATTCGTCTTTGCTACTGAAAATCTTAAGGCCCAAATATAAAATGCATAAGCTTGCTTAAGCTTCTGTTAAAAATTAACAAAAAACCTGACAAATATTTTTAAAAACATAATAAAAACACATTTGATTCCGTACAGATAGTGCAATCAGTTTCACACTTTGCTTAAGAAAATGACAGATTCATAAAACTTAACAAAAAGTTTTCTTAAGTACAATATGATTTGACACATATGATTTACATGTTTATTATACAGTGGCTTAAACCAACTTAAGCATTTTATAGTTGGGCCTTTACACTTGCACAGTCTCCTAAATTTTTTTTAACATTTCTTCAGATTATACAAGGGGTTACCCCTTATTACATATAGTGCATAGTATGCATGTACATAAGGAGCCCTAATAGCAAAAATGATGTAACCAACAACATTTTAGAATTTTGTTTTTTGATGAAAATCTATCATTTTTGATCATTTGCATCATCTCTTAAAATCTCATATCTCTGAAAAGTACCGTTACGAAATAAAAGCAAAAGCAATTTCAAACGAAACCTTCTCCTGTAAAATTTTATTTTTGTTGGTTACATCATTTTTGCTATAAGGGCTCGATATGTACGTACCTACTTTGTACTGCTATGCTCTAAAATACGCTTTTTATATGTTTAAAACAAGGGTTTAGTTAAAAAAATGAAAATTAAAAATGGTAAAAATATTATTAAAAAAATTTAAATAAATGAAACTATTAAATGGACGATGTCGATGTTATTTACTTTTGACGCCGATGTATCGCCAATATATCGTCCATAAAAACATCGATCTTAATATCGATGTTTATGAACGATACATCGATGTTTTCTAAACATCGATGCATCGTTTGCATCCCTATTTACAAGTTAGACTGTACGACTCTATAAGCCAAAATACGTGCACGTGAGCGTTAAATTGTTTTTGTTTTATATGGTGAAATTTTTGACAAGTCGTGTATTTTTGTAATGCTCTCCCCAATGCGCCTACCTTGTGTATATTTACCTTGAATTGACCTTAATGAAGAATCATGTCACTCATATCAGTATAATCGTCTACAAATGCCTTTAATAATAAAATACCTTTTCTCCGACTCTTTGACTGCATTTAATTCGCTCAGTAATGTTAAGTACTCTATATTTGATTCGGACGTTTTATGATCTAAAATTTTTTAAATAAAATTACTTGAAAATCTATTTTATAGTGTTACCTGATACATACTTTGGTTAAATATTAACTTATTTGTCTCAATATTTTCCTCTTGTGTAAAAATGTTCCTCCTGCAAAATGTTTGTTTAGTTTTTTCAAAAAATTTTTATTAAAAATCATGAATTTTTTTACTTATCTGGAATGGTATCTATACGAATCTTTAAATCATCTAATGATTTTTTAACAACACCAAAATTTTCAAAAACCTGAAGGAATTTATTATCTATAAGGGCACAATTGCTGTTGGGATTTCTGTAAAGGTCAATGTGAATCTTAATTTTTTGTTTTTATACAAATTCATCAAGGAATTTTAAATTACTACTTACTGTCCACTTAAAGCATCCAATCGCACTTTTAAAATATCCAATGATTTTTTAACACTTTCCATTTGAACGAAAAAATTTAAATACATTTCCTCTACTTCACGCAATTCGGAGCTCTGTAGAAATTTGTTTAAAAGAAAAATAAGAGTTTTGGAATCTTTTTTCGTTTTTGAATAATTCTTACAACACTAAGGATTGTTGAAAAAATAAAAATTAATTGTTTTATATACATTGTGCTATAATGAACTTGTTAAAGTGAATTTCAAATTTAAACTGCAATTTTTTCGGAATTAAATTGATAACAATTTGAATAAAGTGATAAGTGATTCGACATTTTGAAACCTTCCACTTTGAGAGAAAATAACTTTGTAGTGATCGATTCACAATTGATTAACGCCAATAAAAATACATATTAAAGTTTTTTTTCATATAGACTTTGACGTTTGGTATGACAAAAAATTGTGAGGTGAAGACCCCGTGATAAAAGTTTTTGAACGGCCTTGCTCCTGTTTTTTGCTTACCCTGCAGCCACACAAACTGCTTGTCAAAACTCGTTTGAATTGACAGCCGTAGCACAGGCTGCATACAAATTGAAAGTCAATTTTTTTTTCAAAATGCCACCGCCGATAGAATAACTCAAAAGTTATATAAAAAATCACAAGATTTTTTCAAAAAAAGAACACATTTTTTTAAGATACATGTACATAAGTATATTTTTGAAAGTAAAAGCAAAAATTAATTTGAGATCAGCCAAGGCGAATAAACTACAGATGGTGTCGAAACGGCATCTGATTATGACAATTCGTGCTTATTTGTTTTGATTTGTTAGTGTTTTGCTAAGAAAGGTTAACATTTCGAGCTACAAGCACTAACAATTCAATGCAAAAAACCCCCATGTTGTTTCTGTTGTTTTTGGATTTTTTTAGTTCCGACACCACCTGTAGTTGAATTCGCCTTGTGATCTGCTGTTAAATTGGACGTAAAGCTGCCAAACAAATGGAAAGTTAAAATTAAGAGCCATCTTGTGGTCAATTTTAAAAGTGTTTGGCCCGTTATCACAACTTACCGATAGTTAAAGGTCGGATTTTATCGGCCGTATAAAAAGTTATTCATTATTCCAACTTTACTTTTACCTACCACGTAGGATGAACATTAATTTATTTTATCGCTCACTTCAGATTAAAGAAAAGTTTTAGTAATGGAACACTTTTTATAAGGCCGGTGAAAGTCTACTTTTAGCTATCGATATGTTATGAAAACGGGCCTTAGTGTGTTAAGCTTCGTACATACGATGGTCAGATCTTACATTGTTGTCATTTTTCTGACAATGGTGTCATTGTCAGATTCATTAATTTTACACATCTTCCAAATGAAAATAAGCTTACAAAGTTCACACAGTTGCAAGGCATTTTTAGGCAATTTTAATAACAACATTTTTAGATCTGACCATCGCCTTAGTAAAAAAAAAATGAGAATGTATTGCAAATTGAAAGGAATGGAAAGGAATGGAAAGGAAAGGTAAAACTTGATCGTGTAGCCTCCGAGTTATGCAGACAAAAAACATTTCCAAGTTTTTTTTTTTTTTTGGGTAACTTTCTATATTTGTTCAAACTTTCTAAGTATTTCAAATAAAAAAAAAAATATTTTTAAAAAATCAGCTTGGAATCAAAAGTTTAAATAAATCTCATGAAACAACAAATGAAGTAATGAAGTAGTATTTTAAGCTTTTTTAGGACAAAAAGGTACTTTTTTGACTTCGTATTTAAATTTTATTTATCTTTATATTCAATTTATATACGAAATTGAGTTTTACCGTGTTTTTTTCATAATGATACTTAAATAGCCGCCGTTACTGATTTAAAGTCTATTTAAGTCTCCATGGTGTTTTACTTGACAAGTTGGCGCTACAACATCACAAATTTCACAGGCAAACCAAAAACAATTAGCTGTTTCTTAGAGGCCACCTTGTCATCGTTCAGACTTGCAATTTTTGTTGCTGCAATTTTTTTTAATTCTGCTTTGAAATTGCAGTAGTGTCCACACAGAAAAAATTATTGCCGAATAATTTTCAAACAAACGCTTGTTTGAAAATTTTTTTAATTTCTACAAATTTTTTTACTGATTCAATTAAAATTTTTGTTTGATTTTTATTTAACCAACAAAAATGTTGACAACCATTCAAAAATATAATACACGCGTGAAACCAATCAAGTTTTCATAATTTTGTATGAAATATTTAACGCTTTTTAATGTTGTCGTCTTTTTGCATTTTTTTATTTGATCGTAAGCAACACTTCCTAATGTGAAATATAAGAACTACAACAAAAAACACATACAGTCTATTTTTGGACACTTTAAAAAAGTACAACAGTAAGAAAGATGAAGAGGTTTGAAGTAAAAAAAAAAAACAAAAAAATAGCAGGTAAAAAAACGTTTCACTCTTTTTAAACAACAGAAACAACAACAACATTATAAGAAACAAAATAAATTTTTGGTTGGTTTCAAAGTTGGTAAAAAAAAAACCAAAATCCCGTATTCAATTTTTTCAAACTGTTTGCTTAAATACATCAAATACAAAAATATAATGATGACGAAAAACATATCGAGTCGGTCTGTCGCCGTTTTTGGGTTACATTTCTTCTTCATTAGCAAAGGAAAGGATACAGCAACAGTGAGTGATGACGAAAAACATGGTGTGTATAAAAAAAGACTTCGTTCAAAAATTATTCCAACAAAAAAATGTGTCTCAAAGCCAACCGGCCGCTCTGCTCTCTCTGTCATCATCTTCTAATACAGTGCCAGCTTGTGTGCGCATCATTGCTTGTGCAAAAACCTTTTTTTTTTTTTTTAATTTTGAAATTTAGTATATGAATTTCAGTAAACTTTTTGTTTGATTCAGTTAAATTATTTGTTTGAAAAAATCAGTGTTTTTTTCAATAAACAAAATGCAAATAAATTGTTTGAATATGCGAATTTGTTTATAGGACCGATTTCAGACAAAAAATTGTTTGATTCTACAAATTTTTTGTTTGAATTGGAAAAATAATTTTTTCTGTGCAGATATATAATTCTAGGGCTGCAATTTTTTTATTTTTATCTTGTTATTTTTATATTTTATATATAAACACAAATACACCTACAGCCAACTTTATGTTGAAAAGTGTGAGGATTTAGACCCATTATTTATAGTGTCTAATGAAGATATAAACTATTTCGAATTAGTTTCAGAGTTTAAAGATATTATAACTTACCCAGATGCATTTATGCATGAATTTAAACTTCTAGAGAATAAAGTAAATGTCACGAAATATGAACACATATTCAAAATTTCGAATGCTGAAGATTTGTGGCATGAAATTGGAACATTGAAAAATAGATTTGATGAGAATAACTGGAGCCAAATTACGGCATTCGATATCAATCGAAATTCCCATTTAAATTGTATTGCAATTTCGATTGATATTGAATGCGGTTAATTGGCCCCTGTATATGTATTCAAACTTGTACAAATTGGTCTCTCATATTTTTACATTGTCACACAGTAGTGCTTCTGCTGAGCGTGTTTTTACTAAGTTAGCTTCAATCAAAAATAAAGTAACAAATAGGTTAAAAGTAAATACTTGCGAATCCATGCTTTTATCTTTAAATTTGTTAGATACACAGAAAAAATTAGTTTTCCAATTCAAACAAAAAATTTGTAAAACCAAACAATTTTTTGTCTGAAATCGGTCCTATAAACAAATTCGCAAATTCAAACAATTTGTTTGCATTTTGTTTATTGAAAAAAACACCGATTTTTTCAAACAAATAATTTAACTGAATCAAACAAAAAGTTTACTGAAATTCATGCAATTTTCAAACAAATAATTTTGCTGAATCAAACAAAAAAGTTTTTTCACAAGCAATGACGCGCACACAAGCCAGCACTGTTGGAGAAGTAAAGCAGACATAGCAGACCTGCCGGCTGGCTTTGAGACACATTTTTTGTTGGAATAATTTTTGAACGAAGTCTTGTCTTATTTATACACACAATGTTTTTCTTCATCACTCACTGTTGCTGCATCCTTTCCTTTGCTTATGAAGAAGAAATGTACCCAAAAACGGCGGCAGACCGACTCGATATGTTTTTCGTCATCAATCCATTTTGGTATTTGATGTATTTAAGCAAACAGTTTGAAAAAATTTAATACGGGATTTTGTTTGTTTTACCAACTTTGAAACCAACCAAAATTTTATTTTGTTTCTTATAATGTTGTTGTTGTTTCTGTTGTTTAAAAAGAGTAAAACGTTTTTTTACCTGCTATTGTTTTTGTTGTTTTTACTACAAACCTCGTCACGCAATTTTATCATTTTTCTTATTGCTGTACTTTTTAAAATCTTCCAAAAATAGACTGCATGTGTTTTTTGTTGTAGTTCTTATATTTCACATAAAAAAGTGTTGCTTACGATCAAATAAAAAAATACAAAAAAACAACAACATTAAGGAGCGTTATATATTTAATACAAAATTATGAAAACTTGAAACCAATAACGCGTTTATAATATTTTTGAATAGTTGTCAACATTTTTGTTGGTTTAATAAAAATCAAACAAAAATTTTAATTGAATCAGTAAAAAAATTTGTAGAAACCAAAAAAATTTTCAAACAAGTGTTTGTTTGAAAATACTTCGGCAATAATTTTTTCTGTGTACTAGCCTTGAAGATTGGGTTCCAAGTGAAGACATTTTACGAAAGTATAGAAGTCGTTTTAAGAACAATTAATTGTTAACAAATTTTTATGAAACTGACCATTTAAAAATAACACAGGACGACATTGAAAACGCTTGTTTAACCATTTGAAGCAATAATAGACGAAATTGGATGAAAACCAAATATGCTTTAGTAAAGAAATTAAAACACTAGCACCTAAATTCAGTAGCATATATGCATTTATTTGTATTAAAGTGCGGAACTTATTAAAAATAAAGTATTTGAAAAAGTGATATTTTCGTTTTTTTGTTATAGGATTTCTTGTTATTATCCGATTATAGCTTAGCTGCCAGGCCCACGGTGTCGACAAGAACATTTCTTTCGCATATTTTTAAAAAACTTAAATTTGTTTTTGTTTTCAATACAAATATACGAAAGAAATGTTCTTGTCGGCATCGTGGGCCTGGGCCTACAACTTTTGTAATTAGGTTGACTGTAGAATAAAATTATAAAACTATGGATTTTGTTATTAATTGTGGTATAAATCATCTGCCGAAATTGCAGTAATTGGTGTATCGGATAAATGTGACGTGATGGGAGAAAACTGTGCTCATATTCGACCAAAGCATTCCAAAAAAACATAAGAATCTGGTGGAATGGGCAAATAAATTTCTAAAAAGTTTTTAAATGTCTACCTATGCAATACAATGTCTTTAATAAATCAAAGAAAATGTTTTCAGAAGGAAAAGTACAAGAAATATCTTAATAAAAGTATATAAAACACATTACATAAATATCTTCTATTTGCTGCAACAATTTCATAATCCAAAAAACATGTTTGGCAGAAAACAAGTGTAACGTTTTTGAATACACAAAACATTAAAGTAAATATTTTATAAAAATTACTTCTCGAGAGAAATATTTACAAAATATTTATTTTTATAATACGATCAATTGTTTTTTAGTGTATATAATTACTATACAATGTTTTTTGTTATGTTTTTATACCATATACATGGTTCGCCCTTCCTCTTTGCAGGGCCACAATTGCCCGACAATTCTGCATCTAGACTCTAGATTCTAGAGCCTGTAAAGAAATGCTCGCTTTCAAAATTTATTTGGTTTTGAATTCACTTCATTTCGATTAACAGAACATACCCGATTGTTTTATTTTTTAGTTACCTGCGACATTGGTGAAGTATCTGTTACAAAAGTCCACACAAAATCAATGCCAATACTATTTATTAGTGGTGTATTAAAGTTAATACACTGATCCCCTAGACGTTAGTAGTATTTTAGTCAGAGTTGCCATTTTAGCGTCTTTGGCGCTAGATTTAGCGCTTTTTAACTGTCGAAAAGGCGCATATTTTTTCCTTAGCGGTTTTTTTAATAAAAAGCGCTAAATTAGCGCTTTTATTGATACCCAACATTTTTGTATTTTTATTTGCATACATTAAAATCAAGTCACATTAAACCAAAATTTGTTTCCGTTTTGAAAATACTTTACTCTGAAAAGCATTCTAAACAAGGTAAGAAGTTTATTTTCTAAAGAAATCCATTTCGTTTCTTAAAACAAGAAAATCCAAAAATAAATAACTGGTTTTTACTTGTTTTGTTCGTATGAAGGAAAAGTTTCTTAAATAAAGAAACATTTTCTCATGATTAAAAAATTCACGTTTTTGGTATATGATTAAAAATTTCAAGAAGCATTTATTTTTTTTTTTTTTTTTTTTAATTCCCTATGCTAATCCCCGCGAAGCTTGACGCTTGTCTGCAGGAAAGAAACCAAAGTCTCTGGCGGGAATCGAACCCGCAACCCCGGGGTTGATAGACTAGCGATTCTTTAAATTTTTCAGAAAAGACAACTTGGTTTGATTCAATTAGTTTTTATTTAGATCGACATGTTAACAAATCATTCAAAAGGTTCTTCTTTTATATTAAGTGTTTTTTTTAACTAACTAGTGCTATACGTTTTTATGGAAAAAATTTAGGCTTTTCTTGACTTGATTTAAGTAACTATAGAATTAAAATAAATTGTTTTTTAGCTGTATTTTAGTAAATTTTTAGTTCGATTTGAGTCATAACTTTTTGCTTAAACCAGGCAAACACAGGTTTATATACAATAAGAAATTTTTGGCTTGGACGAGAAAAGTGCAAAATTTTCGTGGTTCAAGACATATTTGCTGGTGATTTAGTAAATAATTCTTTCTGTGTATATTTGAAATTATGTGTCTTTAGTTTTCCTGAAATATCGGAAAAGGCTTTTAAAAATATTAATGTTTTATTAACACTGCTCGGCAAAAAACAAAAAAAAAGTCGATCTAGAGAACTTGATTATGTGATTTTAATTCACTATAGCGTGCCGAATCCGAATAGTTTATTCAATCACGTCTAGTTAACTTTTGTTTACTGATTTCTTGTCTTATTTTATTCACAATATACCTCGATTTCTAATAAATGATAAAAATACTAATTTGCATGGAAAAATGACCGCTACTAATTAAGAAATAATTTAGAAAATAATTATTTGTAAAAGATCAATATCGTTCTCAAGTTGTGATAAAATGTATGTAGCATAAATGCCTTATTTCGGTCAAAATATAATTCTAGCCCATAAAAAAACAAGACATGATAGAAAAAACTGAAAACGAATTTGAATTTAACGCAGTAGTATATTTGTTTTTCATATATTTTAATTTAAAACGATTTTTTTGACGGCCAGTGTAATTAATAAAACTTGGTTCTTAAACATTTCATTAAGTTTTTTATTTAGCGCTTTTTGATATGGGGCAAGGCGCTTTTTGATTAGAAATAGTTCACAACCCTGATTTTAGTCGAAAACATAACAGTGGTGAATTTGATAGCAACACGGATGAGTGCAAGTATAGCAAGAGAGATAATATGAATTGAAAACGAGCTGATAAGTGGAGAATCATTAATTAAATTTACAATAACAAAAAAACGATCGTTAAAGAAAATAATATGGAAACAGAGTTATTAAAGAATAAATTCTTCGAATTAGCTTAAAGCTTATATTCTGAAGAAATAATTAATAAAGGTATATAAAATGACAAGTAAGGGAGAATAAAGCTATTCTAACAAGTAAGGGAGAATATAATTATTCAAGAATATTGGCGATCATGAAATACTTTTCACTTCTTTCATGTATAAAGATGACTGAAAAAGGGTATAGGTTAAACCCAAGGTTGGCAACCGATACCAATAACGTTTAAATTGAATACCGGTATTGATATAAGTTTTTTGCATAAAATTCCAATATACGGTATACCGATAATGAAATAATTGAAATACCGAAATTCATTTTGGTATCCAACCTTGGTTAAACCCAATAAAAAATGGAGTTTCTAACGCAGCAGGTTTGAAAGGGAGAAATGTAAAAATTTCGCTTACCATCTCACTTACGGAAGACATGAATTTTATATGGCCCAGGTTTTAAAAAAACTTCAGTCTAATCCAAAAACTGTCTAATAAAAAACGAAAATTTGTGTACAACTTTTCGGTTTTTGAGTTTGTTTGACAGCGACTGTTTAATGAATCAGAAGTAAAAGCAACAGTATTTTTTTTTTTTTTTTTTTTTTTTGCCAAATGAAGAATCGCAAGAAATATTCTACTTTGACTGCAGTTTTTAAACGATGTTTGTGCTACAGAAAGCGCTTTATTCAGCGCATATAAAAATTGGTGACTGTAAAGATAATTTTTTATTACCGTTATTCTTTAATATGCTCGCTTACAAACAAGCTTCGCAAGGATGTGCTCTTACTTTTTAAATTTTTTTTCGATTAAGAAAATATCCCAATAAAACGTTTTTATTTAAAGTAGAAATTTATTTACTTGTTTTGCCACATATATTTTATGTATACACTCTTTAAAGTTCAGGCTGTGCAAAAAACACACGCATACAAATAAGAAAAAAAGTATTCCAGCTCTGAGAATAAAGTAAAATGAGCTGCGGCCCCTTAAAAGCTAAAGAGACTATGAAAACTCAACACCCAGTTGAGCGGCAATATTTGACAAGTGTAGAACTATTTCTTTGACCAAAGCAAAGAAACTTTAGTTTAGAAACTAAGACCAACAGTTAAGCACCACCACGTCTAAGAGAATGACAACTTTGATCAGAAAATTGATTAGCACTAACAATGCTGCTAAGCCAGTAGCACCCTACAAGTAAGTTTATATAAAAATTGGATGCCAAAAAGTATCTAAGATGACTAAAACGTAGGAAGAAGTGGAACAAACAAATAACAATAATATCACTAGCCAGTGCAGAGGATATGAATGGTTACATTGTTGTTTTATGATTTGTAAAAATTATACTTTAAAATAAGAGTCATTTATTAGTAAACACATGTTTTATCTTGTCTCTTTTCATGGTGTTTTGTCATTACTCTTTCTTGTTTTTTTAATGGATGATCGAACTGGCTGTTCCTCACCATGTAATTCAACTCCACTTGACTTCGAACTTTAATCACTTCTCTCTTCCCTTCTACGTACATATCATAACACCGCGTTCGTTTCAAAACAATTGTAATGATGTAAAGTCAAGCTGTTGTGGCAGATCGTACTGTTTATGTTTCTGGCTGCTTAGGTTTGGATAAGACAACCATGAAATTGGTGCCGGGTGGTGCTGTCGAGCAAACTGAAATGGCCTTGAAAAATCTAGAAGCTGTACTTGTTGCTGCTGATTCTGGCGTTGATAAAGTTATTAAAAATACCATTTTCTTAAAGGATCTTAATGATTTTGGTGCCGTCAATGAGGTTTACAAAAAAGGTATGTTAATCCAAAAATTCAACTCGTTATCTTTTTGTTATTTAATCAAATTAAAAAAAAAATATAAGTTCTAATCAGTAAATAATCAATTTCTTATGTATACAATATATTATTTAATAACTCTATGTATATGTATAGTAGAATGTGTTGCTAAATGCTCTATCATCTTGACATTATTCACCCCTATTATGAAAGTCGACATCGACACAAGTAGACGGCACCTCAACACTAATGGTATTTTCCGAGTCGTTGTTGACAATAATCGATTACTTTTGACAGTCAAGTGATATTTCTTAAGGCGCTTTTAAGTCGACGTCGAGTAGTATTGTCCCCGTTTTAGTCGACAGGAAATTTTGCGACGACTCAAATGAAAGTTAAAGAAATTTTAAATGAAATGTTAACATATTTATTGAATACGTTTGAAATAAAAAATGCAAATTTAAAAGAAGTTATGGGCACAAATTTAATTAGAAAATTTAACGCGAAAATTCGGAAACATTTGCAAAAATATCGAAAATTTGCGAACATTTTTAATATGAAAGGAATGACAAAAATTCGGTGAAAATTGCTAAATTAACGGAAATTCGCAAAAATTTGCTAACAGCGGCATGAAAGAAAAGTCTTATATTTATTAATAAACGTTAAAGCTATAAAGAATCAGAAAACTTACAGTAAAAATATCTTTTATCAAAAACATGCCAAAAATTCGCGAACAAAATTCAAAATTGGAAGCAAACTCTACACTTTATTTTAAAAAGCTAAATCGGTTAAAAAAATATGTCGGAAAATAGCATAAATAGCGTTAAAAAGTGAGTGAAGAACAAAAAAATAAAAAAAACAATTGGAGATGGGATTTTTTTGTCAAATTTTCGATAACTAGTCGACGTCGACACAACATTCTTATAAAATACCAAATTAACGTCGAAGTGATGTAGTCGTCGCCTTGATGTGACAACAATTAAAAATTAATGTCGACGTCGACAACGCCTTACATAATAGGGGTGATTGTTTTTATTTTTTAAAAGGTGTTTATGTTCTTTTTTTTTATTTTTAAACAATGTCTAAGTTTATCACAAAAAAATTAAGGCTCTCTCAAAACGTTGACACTGTTAAGATTATATGAGCTCATTGCGAATCTTTTTCCCCTCTTTTTCTCCATTTTCACTCTCGCTCTTTTTGGCTCTTTTTTCAGTTTTCAACAAAGACTTCCCCGCTCGTAGCTGTTTCCAAGTTGCCCGCTTGCCAATGGACGCTTCGGTTGAAATTGAATGCATTGCTATGACTGGTGATGTCAAAACTGTCCCTTCAGCCTGACTAGACGGATCAGAAAAAAAAACTATATCGAAAATGTAATCCTCTGAAAAAAATAAAAAAAAATTTTAAAAAGTAATATAAAGTAATTTATACCTTCATAGATATTATAGATATTAAGGAATAATATACAATATTTGGTCTGAATTTACACATTTAATCTTTTGATGCTCAACTTCTTTTCAATTTCCTTTTAAAGATGCCAATAAAATCACACGCAGCAATCGGTTTCAACTTTTTTCGGTTTAAAACAATAACAATTTTACAAAACAGCGAATCAAAGAGAAAAGGAAAAAAATTACATGCAGCCATCGTTGTGCATATACCATCGAATAAAAACACAAAGCGTACTGACCGAGTACAGGAATCTCTGTACTAACCCCCTATCTTCTTTCTTCGTTCACATAAAAACAAGAGTTGAGCATTAAAAGATGAAACGTGTGAAGGCAGACTAACAACCGTACCTTAACAACAGCGGATAGCGGAACGTTTGCTTCCGCTTAGCTTTTACGCTAATATGCCATACCTAAACAAGAACGTCAACGTTGTGCCACAAACAGTAGTGTTACCTTTCTTGTTTAATTAAACCCACATAACAACACATTAACAATAGCGGCCAACTTCACTATTAAACCCGCTGTCAAAATCGGATTTTTCAATTGTAAAGCGTTGACGCCGCGCTATTTAGGGATGCTTCATACAAATTGTATGGGCATGATAATTTTTGACTGCTAGAAAACGCTTTCCGCTCTTGTTTAGGTATGGCTATTAGCGTTCGGCCCACACACCCAAGAATGATATCTATTTTTTAGTGATTGTGTAGACGAACACAACCCTTAATACCGTACGTAACTACCAATCATTATATAATGTTTTGTTCTTCGTTAAAAAAACAGAACAGAAAGTATCACTACTGTAATTGATAAAGAAATGAGCAAGCAAAAAATTGTATCAACGACCGCAGCACGAACAGTGTGTATTGTGTATATGTTTTGTTTGTGTAAAATTATTTTGCTGGCTTTTTGTTTTTTTTTTCATATGTATATTTTGTTTTTGTAAAAAGTATTTGATTTTATTTAACCAGCCGAATATTAATGAGCCGAACCGAACACAATGAAGTTTGTGTTTAAAAAAAACCGAACGGAATTAAATTTTCTCATCTTTTGTTAAGTTGAAAAGATGACAAAGAGGGAAACGTTATTTTTTAATGATTTTATTATGCGCTCCATATATGTTTCAATTCATATGTCAACTGAGTCATTCAACTGAATTGATGCTTGGCCACACACTACATCAACTAAATTTAAAGATTTTAAATTAATTTTAAAATTTAATGAAATAAAAGACAATTTTTAAAATACTTAACTTTTTTTGCAAAATAAAACTATAAACATTAATTTTGACAGCTGATCAAGAGACTCGAGCACACACAGTACAATCGAATTGAAAGACTTAGTAGTCAACTTGAAAAAATCTAACGCCTTGATTGCTAGTGATGCATGAAACTTCTTTTCGGTTCACATGATATTCTATATTTAATTTTTTTTATATTTTTTTTTTAATTGCAGAGCTTAAAAATTATCCTTATCAAATAAAACCATATCGCTCATTTGCTGCAAGACCGGCTCTCTGACTGCATCTCTAACTCCAAAATTTCATTTTTTGAGTTATGCCGGTCTTGCAGCAAATGAGCGATATATTATTTTAGTTTCTGAACAAAAATTTTGCCGAAAGGTATCATAAACACTTTTGTTTGAACCTCTTTTAAATATACGATAAGAAAGTATTCGAATAACAAGTTTGTTTACTATTTATTTACATCACTATTATTATGATGTTTGAACAATAATTTGTTGTTTTAAACAAAAAAAAAACAAATTGTTTCAACAATTTAATACATAAATAATTAAAAAGAATATCTGCATTTGCCCCTGAACATATTCTTTTAAATCTTATAAAATTGTTTTTAAATAATTATTTAAATTTTTATAATTAACCATACTATAACTTTAAATTGGTTTGCTAAAATAAAAAAAAATTGTAAAAATTTGTTAACATAGTATGGACACAAAAAAAATATCATAAAATGCAAACACTTATCAAAATGTCATTTAATTTTTGGTTTAAAAAAGGGCAAATCCAACAATAAATTTTCTTACTTTATGAATGGATTATTAAAGGTTTAATAGACTATTTTTCGTTTAGGAATACAACTCTAGCAATTTTTGCTTAAAAACGGTTAATTAATCATAAACACGTTTTTATGAATACGGCTGTAAATCTTTTGATTTTTCTACAACCAACTCGACAACCGTGAAACTAATCAATTAACAAAGCCATACACGCTTTGATTTGTACAACAACCGACTCAGTTGACAATTACATTTAATCGTGTATGGGCTGCTTTAGCGTTTGTGTTTTCCACAAATCTACCGAACCGAACACAAAGGAACGATATTTAGTGTTTATTTTCGAATACTGATATACATATACCCTTCGCCGCATATGGAAAGTTCGTTTTGTATAAGTTTGTGATTCCGTTTTTAATTTCTACAATATTTTTAATTTCTACAATATTTATCTTACACATTATAATGTATGAATTTATATTATGGATCCTTAAAAGTTGCGGAGTTGGCTGAACGGTGTCTGTCTGTTTGTTCGTAAGTTTATGTGTGAGTGTGTATGTTGAAATAACTAAGTTTTCTAAATACTCCAGATATGATGCGGACTATATTGCTTTATACATATTTATTACACATATAGTTCGGAATAGTTTGCTAATGAAATTTAACTCACAAAGAACACGGCTGCCTTTAAATTTTCTTATTTTAACTCATTGCTAAAGTCTTCTTACAATCTATTTCACCTGAAATAAAGTTAGTAGCACACTAGTAGTGAAAATTAGCAAAATCTGTTTATAAATTTATAGACAAATAACTAACTACCTTTTCTTCCCGATACAAACCCCCCCTCCCCCCCCCCCCCCCCCCCCCCCCCCATGCCATATGAGTTTAAAGAAAGCAAAATTTCGCTTAATTATTTAATATTCGTACAAATATAGAGTTTTAAATATTTAAAATTAACCAAACAGGTTAAATATTTCACCTGGGCCCTTACTCCCGAACTTAAGGTTTTTGAACGAAGTTTTAAACAGGTGTGGATATAGTATACATATAAGAAAATAATACTTTTACTTTTTTAAATAAATACAGTTTTGTGTCCAACCCTAACTCCGGGAGAAGAAGCTTTTGTAAAAGAGCTTGGTTGAAACAAAATAACGGACCTGCGCAATGCGTATATGAATTCTAAGCTCTAAACAAAATATATTAACAGCATAACTCTCTCAATGGTCGCCAGTATCAATTCACCTTAATCTTAATGATTAATACTGTAATATTCTTGTCTTTCTTTACATTTCTTCGCAGATAATCAAGGCGAATTCATAGCAGGTGAACTCGAGAGATCAGCTTACTATATATTGCTCGGTGCATTTTGACCTAATTTGTCTTGTTAGTTTGTCACAAATTTTTTTATACATTTATTTTGACAAATAAGCTACATACTTTTCAAAGCAAATTCGGGCGAATCTTGCTGTTATGAATTTGCCTTGGTGATCTCATTACAGGTGGTCTTAAAAGCCCTGCTGATAAATTTTTTAGCTTTATAATTGTTGAATGTTAAAATTTTTTTATCTTTGCTTCTGTTTTGATTTGTTTCTTTTTTTTGACATTTTATAATGATTTAACTAAAAAAACAAAATGCTTGTGGTGTTTGTAGTTGCTGTAGTACCGATATTACCTGTAATGAATTCGCCTTGCTTGGTAGATAATAAAATCAATTTTTTTTTTTATTTTCCCTCTTTTTAATTAATTTAGTTTAATTTTTTTCTACATGGCCATTTCATTTTAATCATTTCAAATTTAGTTTCCTTTTTTAAAGGCATTACTTTTTTAGAACATCATTTTAAATTACTAATGTGAATTTTATCGGTTACATCATCCCATACAAAGCTATTTAGTTGTTTAGCTTATTGCTTTTCTATTTAAATAGATTACACGAATTTTTTTAAAGAGGCAGACAACAAGTCTGCAAATAAATTTGTGGTTTTATTAAAGAAAAATACTTTTAAAGCTAATTTGCGGTTGTCTAAATTTGAAAAGATAAATTATTTAGATCTCTTCTTTACAAACATAATTGGATTGAATAGTTCAGGTGAATTAAATATTATTGCTGTTATGTGTGGAAGTATACACCGAACAAATTCATCTATCTTCTGATATCTACACCCAGAGAAAAAACAGTTTTCAATATGCTCACCTCCAAAATTTTTTTTTACATATTTTAGTTAATTTGAACATATTGTCACCGGCAGCCATATTATGGATAAATTGATTCTCCACCAAAAAGCCACATGCTTACAAAAATTAAAATGTGTTTTTTTGTTCCCTACACGCAGAGAAAAAATATGGCTGGGCATGGTTACGGCAACAACACTATGTTTATTGTAACAATATATTGTTGTCGTACACAAATAATTGTTATTTTTACTTAATATCAGCAATATTATAGTTACTGCAAACATATCAATGTTTATCGCAATTATAAATATGAGTATTGTTGACCGAAAAATAATTATTTTTCTAACAACTAAATTATGATAACTTTCAAAACATATTATATTACCCACAACCATATCATGATATTGAATAGCCATAACATGATAACTTTCTATACATTTATCATATTATGTTTAAGATGCAATCAAACTATTTTTACTCTAATAATATTATGCTAGCGCCATTTGTAAAATTATTTTGAATCAGTTGTGTCGTTTGTTTTATATGTGAGCGGTTAAACAAGATAAATTACCATAAAAATAATAAATTTAAAGAAATTAAAATAGTTAATAATTAACACTGCAAAATATCGTAGTAAAATCCAACAACAAATATTGAACTCCGCTATTTTATGTGCATCAAGAAAAATTGTAAAAATCACAAAATAAAAAGTCGGTACATAAAAATTTTAATTTATTTTGTATTGTTATGACAGTTATTAAAGGACCTGTGTCAAAATATGATTGCCTCTAAATTTATTATGATTAACATGATGATATGATTACTTCTTAGCTTTTTATGATTAACATGACAATAATATGATTAATTACTTAGCTTATTATGATTAACATGATAATAATATGATTCCTTCTTAACTTATTATGATTAACAGAATAATAATATGATTAAGGGAAAAATATTATGATGTAATATTACGGATATATTTACCAAAAAAATGATTCAATAATAATCTTAATATGGTGGCTACAATCATGAATCTTATCATAATATGTTGCTCATAGAATATGTTTACCACAACCATGTTTTTTCTTTACGTGTATAGACTCCTAAAATAATGAACCGATTTTCCTTAAATTTTCACAGTAATTTCATTATGAGGCTATACCCAACAAACACGAAGTCAAACCTTTGATATGAAATTAATTTATCATATGACATCAAACACAATTTTTAAACCTTTTTCAATTTTTTGACTTTGACATTTGAATTCAAATTGATAAAGGTTTGAATATAAATACTTGGCATACAATAATTTATCAATTTGATTTACATAAAATTGTTGTCCAATGTTATTCTTAAATCAAAAACAATTACTTGGGAGCACCAAAAATAAATGTAAACACTAAAAAATGGCGTTTAAAGTACATAGGTATTAAGTGAAAGAATGTGAATAAAAATTAAACGTGAAAGTGAAGAAAATATAAGCTTTCTGTACGATTGCGGTACTACGTCTTGACAATCCTCAAAACAGAAAGTATCCAAGTATTTCTTTTCAATCTTAAAGCTATGGTGACGAATGTTTATCTCACAGTTTATTTAAATAAATATTGAATTTAAATTAAAAAAAAATATTTTTTTATGTTCCACATTGTATTAAAGTCCTCATTTGAAAAACATAAGATAATAACGTTTGAAAGCAAGTTGAAAATAAAAGCATTTCGCAATTTGAAAATAATTTCCCCTTTTTGTTGTGAATTCTATGATTTTCAAATGATTTTCAGATCATTTGTCGTTTGAAAAAGGGTTTGATTTCAAATTGAAAGTGTGCTTGGCACCATCCACGCAAAGAAAATAAAAATTACAGTATATCTGGAGAACGGTACAGTAGAAGAAGGGATTGCGGTTTGATGCCTAAAAACCGAAACCGAAAACCGACCGAAAACCTCGGTTTTAGCTTTTACTTTAAATAAATATTTAGGCCAAAAGAAATTTCATACATAATTTAAACATAATACTCGTACTTCATTTAAAAAAAAAATTTACATAACAGCCAGGAACAATCGCAAGGTATTTCAAAATTCTTTAAATTTAAAATAAGTATTAGGAAGAACAAATGTTTTTTTATAAAAGAACCTAAATTAAAATAAAAAAAATTGTATTACATACTAAACAATTTTTATGTAGGTATGTAGTTTTACTTGGATATTTTCAATACCGAAACCTCGGTTTCACATTTTTACAGTTTTAGCAAACCCTACAGTAGGAGTATCTAAACCTCGTATACATATATCGAGCTCTAATAGCAAAAATGATGTAACCAACAACATTTTAGATTTTTGTTTTTTGATGAAAATCGATAATTTTTGAACATTTGCATCCTCTCTTAAAACCTCATATCTCTGAAGAGTACCGTAACGAAATAAGAGCAAAAGCAATTTCAAACGAAACCCTAGACTTGAAGGAAAAATATTAAATAAAACCTTCTCCTGTGAAATTTTATTTTTGTTGGTTACATCATTTTTGCTATAAGGGCTCGATATTCAGTGTTGCCAACGTGTGTGTAATTTCTACTTGCATGTATAGCCCATGTGTAGTCTGTGTGTAATTTTACTTTAAGTTTTTGTTATCACTAACTGTTGACAGTTCAGTTCTTCTTTTTTAACTCCGAAAGTCAAACTTGTTTTTCAAACCCTGACTTTTAAATTTTTTTTTTTGTTACTTTCCAACTCAAACGTGTTACATGGGATCTCCTAACACTTACACTAATATCGTGCTATTTTTATGTGTGGAGTGCTAATGTTAGTCATTTAACAGCGGCGTTAAGCAATCTTCTTTGAAAGCAATTTAAATTGTTGGTCTTATGTGAGTAATTTTGCTTCAATTGTGTAATTTTCAAATCCTTCATTGCAAACACTGTAAGGTTGCTTCGTTATCAATACACGAGCTTTGTTCAAAAAAATATTTTACTAATTTTATTTCAATTGGCTTTACGAAGCTCACCGATAACAGCCTGCGTCTTGTTCTTACGAAAACTGCCAAACATTTTACGAAACATGATGCTAAACTAAGAAATTTGTGTGTATAAATTACAAAAATGTACGAAAGGTTTAAGTATATCTTACGAAATTATTTCGTTATTGCTTAAACTATAAGTATTATAAGTTGTATTATTTTTTTAAAATACTAAACGAATAATCTTGGTGCTTTTAAAGAAATATCAATTTTTTATTATATTAAATAATACAACAATACTTTTTTTCGTAAACCAAAAAGTTATTTCTCAAAATTAACGCAAGATTTGTATTTGTCACCATATGTGCAGTAAAGTGTTTTTAACCCTAAAAAAATTCAAGTCTTGCGTTAATTTTGAGACATCCTTTAGTTTATAAAAAAAAATCCGTTTGCCTATTAGAACTAAAAAATTATAAACGAAACTTGTTCGAATTAAATACGACAAAATTAGCTATGAGACTTTCTCTCGTAAACTGTGTAGCATAAATGATTTATGCTCAGTGTAAAGTTTTGAAGAAAAATACTGCCAAATTTGTCTGCGGTTTTAATTTTTTTAATAAAATTGTTATAAAGAATAAAAGCTTTGTGGCTTTAACTATAAGATAATTTAAAACATCTACTCAGAAGTCTTTGTTGTCAAAAGTGAAAAAAGCGGTTATAAAATTAATGAAATTTAGGATTAATTTGTGGTTTAAATTTATATGGCTGAGCTTTCTGGCTGTCAAACTGCCAGGGTGTTAATTATTTTTGGACGACAACATTTGAGAGCCTCCTCTGAAACCTCGTTTAAGCATTCATATAAAACAGCGAAAATTTCCAGAATCTGCACCTGAATATTATATAACCTATAAACCAGTAACCAAATGGAGTTTTCATCATAACTCCACCATCTGAATTTTACCAAGTCAAATCGAGTTCTATATGATTCTCCACCAGACAAATACATAGGTTAACAAGACAGAATCAAATTAACGATCTTGTCGTATGCTTAATAAAAAACAAGTTAGAGTGCTATATTCGGCTGTGGCGAATCTCCACCGGCAGTTCGAATGTTTGGCCATATGAAGCTAAGATGGAACAAAATTTACCGCAATATCTATATCTGCTACGGTTTAAGACGTATTTTATTATTTTACCAGAGTGGGCTTTATATGGGGCCTACAGTAAATTATGGACCGATCTTCACGAAATTTCACAGTGTCATTTCTAGTCCTAAAAAACTGTGACGAACTAAATGTTGTTATTATAGTATTATTTGTTACGGTTCTATGCGTATTAAACTGTTTTCCGGAAGTAGGTTTTATATGGGGCCTAGGGTAAATTATCGGCCGTTCTTCACGAAATTTCACAGCGTAATTTTTGGTTCTAGAATACTGTGGTGTACCAAATTTTGTTATGATAGCGTTATTTTTAACGGTTTTAGGCGTACTAAACTGTTTTCCGGGAGTAGGGTTTATATGGGGCCTAGGGTAAATTATTGACCGATCTGCACAAAACTTTACAGTGTCATTTCTAGTCACATAAAAGGAATTTTGGCAAAATCGTATATCATTCTGTTAGTTTCTCTACCATTTATGTTAGTTTTTGTAACAAAATTATCAATTTTTTAGGTGGTGGTTCCGCATTTTGATTAAAGCTCTGATCCTACAGAACCGATTTTGCTGGATTTCAATCCCAAACTGCTTAGGATAACTACAAGCAATTTGACACCAAGTTTGTTTATTTCTTTTGAGTTTTTCAAAAGTGAGCGTGTTTTCAACAAACGGACAGACAGACGGATATGGCTAAATCGACTTAGAATTACTCAAGGACCCAGAATATATATACTTACTTTATGGGGTCTGAGATGAATAGTAAAAAAGTTTCACACGGAATGACAAACTTAGTATACCCTCTTCACAACTAATTGTGGTGGAGGGTATAAAAACTAGTGCATATGGGTGTGTTGAAAACCGGTTACTCGGTACAATAATACAACGCCAAGTCATAAGCCTATAGGAATGAAATACAAAACGCAGGAAAATTTGACAAACAAGAACGGCCTGAATGCTTTTTAAAGATAATGACAATGACGCGCGAGCTGCTTTCTCGTCCAAAGCAGTTTTACAATTAATTTAAGATTTTTATGTATAAATTAGATTTTTTAAGAATAAAATCGATTTTTAGTGAAAATAAAATTGTTTAAAGACATAATACGATCACCAATTGTCAAGCCTCTATAACAATACACCGTTTTTTCATGCTCTCTTAGTTTATAATAGCGGCTTTCACTCTTTGTATTAAGTGTAAATCTCTGCTTTACTTAATATGATTTTTAGTATTGTAAATTATTGAAGTTGCTGATTGCGTGAAAGAGACAGTTATAGTTTCTTCAACTGTTTTATTTTTGGGTTATTTAACAAACGTGTTTAATACAGCTTTTTGTTGGATTTTTCAACCGCAGCTTAGTAAATTTCAGTCTAATACATTTTGTTGTTGCAGTGTTGCAAATCTTAGTAATTTAACTAAATTAATAAGATTCACAAGGTCTACAAGGGACTCTATTATCAAGGGTGAAACCCGCTAATACAAAAGCCCGATGTTTTTGATGGTAAATTAATAAACATCTAGTTCATATAAAAAATTAATGTTTAACTAAAACATTCGATTTTTTGAAAAAACGAAAAAAAAATTTGATGGAAAATAAAACCGAATACAAAGTTTTGTTTACTTCTCTGTATGACTTTCAGTTTAACAAATAAAAGCAAGTTAAGGTAGCCTATGCTCCTTATAGGAACCACGGGAACTAATATATATATATATATATAAGGTAGCGTTAAAACATACTATTTAATATATAAACTGGTGCTAGTGTTTAATAAAAGTTCAGGAGGCAAATTACGGTATTCGATATCGATCGAAATTACAATACAATTTAAATCGAAATTTCGATCAGTATAGAATGCCGTAGTTCGTCCCCATATGTTTTCCTCACCTCATCAATTCCTACAAATTTAGAATTTAAGCTATTGGAAAATGCCAGTAAACAGCATTTTGATAATATAAATTATAATACGGTACAAGTAGGAATTTGTTCCACTACTTTTGGCAGCACTGCTACACAAAATAGTTTGATCAGCATAAATCGCTTAAGAATATTAAAATCATGACAAAATGAACAGTTTCGCGTAAGAGATATGTATTAAATGAACAGATTTACTAAGCTTCATTGGCGAAATATACTTTTAATTATTACAAAGCAAACCAATTTTTCTACATTTAATAACAGTAATTCGAAGCCATCACAAAAATTGACATTTAAAACTGCAACAAAAAATAAAAACAAATTAATGAGATATCACCCACATTTCTTGAAAACCAAAAATTAAGCCAACATTTCAAAATTAGACAGGCAAACAAAGTTTCCCAACGTTGCACCTGAATTTAAATTTGTTAGTTACCAACCTGTCGTTGAGATGGTGAAACGAAAATCTCAAGCCAAGTAAACAAAAAAAGATTTTATAGGTAAAAATAGTTATCTTTTAAATTTGTAATGCAAGAAACAAATGTTCAAACTGTTCAAGTGACTTGAAATAAATGCAAGCTACAAAAAATTATAATTAGTATGAATAAAAGACGACTTTAGAACACTCTATATGAAATTTTTATAAACACAATAGCAGAGTTCAGTGTTTGGTACAAATGGTCTTGCAAAAGACCAAATTAATAAATTAAGTAGTTTTTTTTATCCAAAAAACAAAAAACACACACACAGATTTAAAAAATGAGCTACAAAATTTTGCAATTGCTCTTTTGGAAGAACATTTGCACCAAACACTGAACTCTGCTTATAAAAAAACAAGGATATCCCAAAATGTATGTCATCTCATTTGTTATACATCCAAGTTATTGTAAAATTCTTTGATTTAAATCTGCTCTTTATTTTGGCAGTGGCTGCAAAAGATAGGCATTTGCCCAAGATTTTTCTTATTTAAAAAGTTCTCTTTGGTATTAACAACATTTTTAAAAAGACTAGACTTAAAAAATGAGGAACTTAGATCTATATTTATATTACGTTTTCTAATGGGAAAGTGAAGCGCAAGCAAATATTTGAATTTATCCACACAGCCAATCCTTTCTTAATGTCAACCTCAACCACTGTCTAAAAGACTTGGCGTCTGTCCCCTGTCGCGCTGACGAGAGTATGACGACCGACCTTAGGCGGGATAACCCTACTATTTTGTATGGCTAAATACCTACATACTTCTGCATGCCTGGTGGCGACGTTGGCAGAACCAACACCAGGATCGGACGCTGTGGTTTAGTAAGCCGAACGTCTTAAATATATACCTTATTAATGAAACCAAAACAAGAATGAAAACTAATAAGCCCGATAAAATTTTGATGGAATTTGGCATAATATCTAGAACAAGAATCGGAACATAGAATGTACGTACTCTTTTGAAAACCTCAAGGCTTGAACAATTATGCAAGGAATTCACCGCCCTTAAGCTCTCATTACATGGCCTATGCGAAGTACGATGGTGTGAATCAGGAGAATTTACAACAGCAGAAGGTTTTACGGTTCTTTTCTCCGGAAAATAAACGAATGAGTTGCCTCGATCAAGTGGCGTCGGTTTCGTTTTATCAAAACAGGTGAAACGTGCCCTAATAGATTGGAAACCTTACTCCGATAGAATTATTGCTGCCAGAGTGCGCTGCAAAGCCCGGAACATTACGTTTATCCATTATATTATATATATTATACTTTGTATTAATACATGTCAAAAACTCAAGTAATATGACAAAGTGTGATAGTGTGAATGCAATGTGTCACGAAAATTACAAGTATTAAGAAAAAAGTTTTACATCCCATATGACTTCATCGTTTTTTGAAAAATTTCTAAACAATAATACTTTTCATTGGATCAGGGTTGCATTTTATTCCATGTGTGAGTGTTTATACTTTGTGTGATGGTGTGAAACCAAACTGTCATGTTAAATTAGATTTTTTGACAGTCGCAACAAAACTCATTAGATTTCTATCTCACTTAGTATTATGGAATACGTAAGACTTGTGAGATAGTGTAATCTAGCCTTTAAGGGAGACATTGTCATTATGATGGGTTGACCCCGAAAATGTTATTGTGGAGAGCACAATGGGTAGGCATGGTCTTGCACGACTAACGGCGAATGAAAAAATGTTTCTGGACACCTGCAGGAACAATAACCTTGCCATTGGCGGTACGTTATTCCCTCCTCCAAGAATACACAAAATCACCTGGGTATCCCCTGACAGTCGCACGGAAAACCAAATGGACCACATAACTATCAGCAGAAAATGGCGCAGTTCTTTATTGGATGTTCGGAATAAACGAGGTTGCCACTATGCGAATAAAAAGCACTGCTATCAGGACGAACAACAGTGTATCGCAGAGAAGATTCAATGTGGCAAAGTTTAAAGACCCAAAAATCGCAAACCTATTCTCTAATGAATTGAAAGAATACGCCTCAAGTAACAATGAAACCCAAACATGGCCGCATGTCAGGGAAATCTTCACTTAGGTAGCGGAAAAACATCTGGGGTTTAAAACTACTACTAGGAAAGAATAGATAATCGATGCTACGTGGGACTTAATTCAGCAAAGGAAGGTCGCAAAGAGGCCAGCCAACAGCAACTATACAACCGCCTTAATTCTGAGGTAAAACGCAGTGCCCGGAGAGATAACGCTATTGGATCAATAGCATAGCGAGCGAACTTCAAGCAGCGGCTGAAACCCATCGTCTGAGGGACATGTATATAGTATATATATTGTCCCGTTTGCTTTTAAGGAGCATAGGGCCTCGAGGGACGTTTATATTTCTGTTAATAAGCTGACAAATAGAAAATGATCGACCGGAAAGACTTTAAAAAAAGATGTGGTAGAACTTCTTACATTAAAAACCCAACAGATTACACTATGGGATAACTTTTACTTTGGCATGCTATCAACATCTACTGCTCACAGTCAACCCATTTGCGGATGTGCTTCCGATCTTTATTCAAGTGTTTCTCCAAAGTCGGCATTTGGCCGAAGTCTAAAATGTATGTTATGTATTTAAAACATAGGTGTTTGGTCAAGTTTTAATGAACTAATTTAAGCATTTAAATTAAACAATTAATAATAAAGTTTGTGTCCATAAGTTATTTTGAATTTGCATATAATTTAGTAGTAGCAAAATGACTAATTTTTGAAAAACGGAGGTTTAAACAATAAATTCGGTTTATTCGAATTTTATAATACGTTTTATAGGGTATCAATGTAAAAATTTAGCATTTAGGTTATTTTAGCAGTCCCAACTCAAATAACAAGATAATAAATAACAATATCACCAGCAAATTTTTGTAGAAATAAAAAGTTAAGTTTATTTAAAGTTTATTTTCTTTTATTTGGCTTTCTGTGTATTTCTAATTTGTTTGAAATCTCCACAACAATTGCGCCCTGTCATTGTAATTTTATAATTATCAAATTGTTGTAGCAAGTTGCAATGCGATGATATAAACCCAACCACCTCCAACATAAGACAAGAAACTAATGAATATAAACGAATTGAAAATAAGTTTGAATTTCATATTAGAATGCGACGAATCTTTGATACCCTTTAGCAAAAATTTTAGTTTTTAGAAAGTAGGCAGAAAATGGAATATGTGATAATTGAACAACCAATCTTTTTAAAATCTTAAAATTTTTTGTCATGTGAAACTAATATCATTTTCATCACGAGTTTATGCGTATCTAGATGCCTATTTGGGATATAGCCTTTGGTTAATTATTTCCATTATGAAATTTGAACATTTCATTTCTACACCAAGAGAAAAAAAATTTATATTTCAATATAGTCATCTAAAACAAACTATTTTCAACCATAATCTTAAACATATTATAGTTAACTTTACCATTTTATGCTTATTTTGACCATATTATTGATAAATTAGTCCTCCATCAAGAAACCACAACCATATAATGGTTGCCTCCGAACATGTTATAGTAAATAATAACAAAAAAATGTTTAACACTTATAATAGTTTGGTTATATACTTTTTCTCTTAAAAAAGAGGAAAATACTACTGCTAATTAAGAAAGTAAACATATTATTATTAGAGTAAAGATATTTTGATTGCATCTTAAACATATTACGATTACACATATAGAAAGTTATCATGTTATGACTATTAAATATCATGAATTGGTTGTAAGAGATATAATATGTTTTTAAAATTATCATTATTTTATTGTTAGAATAATAACACAGTACAACATTTTTCAGTTAATTGATTGCCAACTCAATTCTGTGAACTGTATGTGAAATTAGACCCAAAAAGAAGAATTTCTGCATCATTCGTTTTGTCTTCTTACCTGCGATTTGAAGTTAGTATCGATTTGAAGTTAGTACTATCGTATAGGGGAATTTATCACGTTTTAGGCCCTGTTGTTTGACATAGCTCGACAACCACTAGCCCAATTTAGTTGAAATAATATTTAAAAAATTAAGAATTACAATTCCCTCAATCTGTTCATATATTGTTTTCCTATACAAGTAACACTTTCGAAGTTAAAAATGAATGTATGAAGGGAAAAAATTATTTTTTGCCTAAAAATTTAAATTTTTTTTTTTTAAAATACATAAAAAATCCAAAATGGAAAAAAGTTTCAAGTCTAGTTATTTTTTCGCAAAGTCACATAACCTATGAGCAAAATGAGACAAAGATCAAAAATCGATGCACGCGTTTCGCTTTTATTCGCAATTGAGTAAAGGTATGAATTTCAAAAATCAGTTATAGCCACCACCCTTAAAATAAAAATAAAAATATAAATTAAAAAATTATCATGCAAAAAAAAACTTTATTTATAAAAACTTAATGAAAATAAAATAATATGCAATTAATACGCAATTATAATATGCATAAAAACAAAATTTAGAACATTTTTTCAATTATTGGCAATATCCATCCTTGTAGAAGTTGACGCTTGTGGTTCTGATGATCTTGTTTTCTTCGTAGGTTGTTCATATTCATGGTCTGAGTCTGTATCGTCATCCGAGATACACATACTATTCAAGGGCGTGTTTCTTTCACTGTGTCCACCAATTTCAATGTCTTCATCTTCGGTGCTTTCTTCAAACTGCATAATTGTGGAACTCCACCAACAAACCTCCGCAAGCAATGCATCAAATTTTTTGCTTTTGAACCGCTTTTCAAATGGCATGGTCACCTGGTGGAACCTCTCTCCTTGTTCGTCTGATTCCTGAGGTGATTGTGCCAAAAAAGTATCGAGGTGGTGGTGCAAGAAATGCAATTTCAGCGTCATGGATGCACCGATTTTTTCGAAATAAAAAATTAACAAATTTAGATATGACAATATTGAAATACAGAGTACGATACGTACCGTTTTTAATTTTCTCATCACTGAGTTTCGGAAAGATGGATTTCAAACAGTCAAAGGCGCCGTTAACTTTTTTGACCACCACTTCAACGAATTTCCCAGCTATTCCCAGTTTCATGTGGAGCGGTGGCAACAAAAGCAGCACAGCCTTCAAACTAGTAACTGAACCATCGATGAATAAACGCCAGTCGCCAGCGATATAATCCATTCCCAATTTTTTCACTAAACCTGGGATATCATGGCAGTACGTGAACGTATTTGCTTCGTCAACGGAATTAAATTTCTGAAAATCAGCTTGGCGTTGTCGGTATGATGTTGCGCTGACATTTTGCTGTGTGAGTTTTCTTCTCTTCAAAAATGATGTCAGCCATTCGGAGTCGTGTTGAGATAGTCCCAGCTTGGCCACAATGTAATCCATTTCGATTTGTGGTAGCGGTTGTGGTGCACTATTTTCAATATCGGGTATCCAATCAGCATCATTCAAATCGGTCGGATTAGTGAAAACGGTTTCGGCTAGCAGGGACACAGTATCCGCACTCGGAGGTTTAGGTGCATCGGTATCAGCAGGGCGTTGCACTGGAAGTGTGGCAGTAAATGCAGCAGTGTATACTTTTGTTTTCAATTGTTGTCTGTTTAATCCAGGACGAAAATTTATGCATGCATAGCACCTGGATTCATCATGTCCAGTTGTGTCTTCCACCCAAATTACTGGCTTCATAAAAGATAACTTTCTACTTTTTCCGTGAATCCATTTTAGAAGGGTAGTAAAATAACTGTTGCACACTGTGTTCGGCGTAAAATTTGCACCACTTAAATCTGCTTCATCGAAATAATTACAATACGCGGTTTTGAATTGCTCAGTAAACAAATTTTTTCGATCTTTTTTCTGTATTTTTCGGACGATATGACCACAAACGTAACAATATTCATCCAAATATGGGCACTTGTTGTTTTCCATATTGATATATTTTATGTTTTGTTGTTATTCACTTTTAAAAAACTGGAGAAAAATCACTTTTACTGTTCGCGTTCGTCGGCACTGGCTGAATGCCAAAAATCGATCAATGCACACCTATAAATACTACGTATTTTTGAATATTTTACTGCCAGGTACTTATAAATGGGCGCATATTTTAAGGGCGGCTGGCTATATACCTGATTCAGCACTTGTACGTTTCAAACTGTGCAAAACTTTCCAAATAATGACCACCCTTAAATGTGGGTGCAATTTCTGTAAAAAAATCATATAGGTAGCCACCGGAAAAACCCAAATAATAAAAAGGTCCACTTTCCGTTTAATTGTCCACGTACATTTATTACCGCAATCATAAAAATCAAATAACCTTTTGTTTATTCCTTTTTTTTTTAATTCTCAGAATCATGAAAAAGGTGTCAATGTTTTCTCCAAATAATGTTGTGCATATCTCGAGCAAATTTTTGAAATTCATACATTTACTTAATTGTGAATAAATGACAAACGCGTGCATCGATTTTTATGATCTTTGTCTCATTTTGCTCATAGGTTATGTGACTTTGCGAAAAAATAAGTAGACTTGAAACTTTTTTCCATTTTGGATTTTTTATGTATTTTTAAAAAAAAAAATTTAAATTTTTAGGCAAAATATAATTTTTTCCCTTCATACATTCATTTTTAATTTCGAAAGTGTTACTTGTATAGGAAAACAATATATGAACAGATTAAGGGAATTGTAATTCTTAATTTTTTAAAATTTATTTCAACTAAATTGGGCTAGTGGTTGTCGAGCTATGTCAAAAAACAAGGCCTAAAACGTGATAAATTCCCCTATACGATAGTACTAACTTCAAATCGATACTAACTTCAAATCGCAGGTAAGAAGACAAAACGAATGATGCAGAAATTCTTCTTTTTGGGTCTAATTTCACATACAGTTCACAGAATTGAGTTGGCAAATCATGTGTTGTACTGTGTAATTATAATAATAATAATATTGCTTATATTATTATTGTTACAATAAACAAAGTGTAGTTTCCGTAGCTATACCCAACCATATTTTTACTCTGCGTGTAGTTTAAAAACGTTAAAAAAAGGAAGAGATCGTGAATTTTGTTAAGTGGGATCTTAAATAAAAAAAACAAATTTGATTTTATATCTTCAAACTTCAGTTATTTTTCATTATAATAATTCTTTTTTAAAATTTATTAAAGGCGAAGGCCTTGGCAGCCAGTCCTTTTCTCTTTATGCATTTTCTGCAAATTAAATTTGCATTAAATAAATATTAATAATAATAATAATAAAATTTATTTTAAAACTATATTTGTTCGATGCGAAGAAACACGTACGATACGGGTACGTATGTAATTGCCGGCACAGAAAATAAAAAGTGTTTTGCCTTTTTTCTTTCTTAGGAATAAAAGAGGAATCTGGAAAAAATAACAGTTTCCATAGTAACGATGATATCGGTGAAAGCACTTTAATTTGTGATTTCCTTTTTTCCATTAAAATCTTAAAACCGAAAATGTTGGAAAGCCGTGATCGCATTTATGTTTTAATAAATATAGTTTTTTTTTTTATCAAAAACGAAAATAATTGAAAATAGTTGTAGTTTCCCAAAACAAACTCCGAAGTCCAGAAAAGGTCGTCCATCCGATTTTACTTAGATGTCCCAAAAACCTGAATTTTTCATACCAAATTGGGAAAACCCAGAAAAATGGATATGATCACTTATTTATTATAAGTACCTGTTCTTCTGGCCATCCAACTTTGGGCCACTTTTTCGAGCATTTCTGACCGTATGCCACGAACAACCTTGGCCTTCAAGGTGCCAATTGTTGCTGGTTAATCAGAATAAACTGCTTACTTCACAACCTGCCAATTGCCGTTAAATGCCATTTCTCGAAATAAATTAATCGCCAAATGTTGACTTTAATAAGTCAACTGTCATATTCGTCGTGTCGCACACAGCGCCATTTTGTTGAAACAACATCTGACTCGGATCCATGTCATTACAATTTCAAACAAAATATCATTGGTTATGGTGCGTTTATTATCTCTATTGACAATAACTAAGGCGACCAGATTTTGAAAATAAAAATAGAGGACATAAAGAAAAAAAATTTTTTGACTTCAAGATTTTTTTACATATTTTACAGACAAATTTAAATTCCCATATTAATAAATGTAAAGAAGATTTAAAAATAATTACATATCGTCGGCTTAATATGCAGACCTGCGAAATCCACTTTTTAAGTAAATTGAGATTTGATGCCGTGTGGTAGAGAAATATATGCCTCGTCGACAAGCATGTAGCTATTCTTCAATTTGAGTCTTGAAGTGTGTCAAATCAACTATATTTTTGGTTCTCCTCTCAAGCAGTAAATAGGAAAAATAAAAAGTTTTTCCTGTAAAATTTGTTGAAAGGGAGTTAGCAGGTTTGCAAGTGTATGAGAGTCCAGTAGGAGTATGAACAGAACAAGCATGGCACAACATTTTCCATACGATTGCACAGAAAAAACCGTTGATCACCGTGAAATAAAATTTTTATTTTAATTTATAAATAAATAATTGGTCATGCTTTTAAAAATAAAGAGGACAAAGATGACAGATTATGAAAAAAAGATGATTAAAGAGGACACAAATTTTATAGAGGACAGCCAGTTAAAAAAGAGGATTGTCCTCTAAAAAAGAGTACGTACCCATCTAGGAGCATCCTACCCTCTGCAGTGGCCAATTTAAAGAATTTTATTACGTCGCAATATTTGTATGGTACAGCGCGTAGGATGCTCCTAGATGGGTCAAATGTATGACCAACCCCACTTTATTATTTATTGCCGAATTTCGGTTATCTTAGTTATTTCAATAAACTAAACCGTTTTTGAGTTACGCGAATATATGCTGTGCAACCTCTTACATTTTCGAAATAACGGTATATCTTAAAAACAAGAGCTAACCTAAAAAAACGGTTAGCACCACTGGATTCAGCGTCCCCAATTAGGGTAAAATGCCAGGTGCGGGGCTGGTCTGTTTTCTACAACTTTCACAGTGTACTTATTGCTCAAAATTACAATATTAAAATTCTATTTTAATATTATTTTTTTAAAGGTTGCGAAAGGAAAAAAATCATATCTTAAAAAAGAAAAAAAACACCTCCTTCAAAGTTTCAGAATTTTTAAAGAACAGTTTGAGGTAATACACAAAAAAAATCAGCCAAATAAAAAAAAAAGGTTTTTGACTTAGTCCGTTTTTAAAATTTAACATTTTGCAGATATTACATTTTTCAAAAAGTATTCTCTTTAAAATGACATTAAAATCATTTTCGTATGTCAAGTAGTTTTCGAGATATTGAAGAAATAAGCTGAACACATTCGGCTAATTCTGCGAAATTATGACATTTTGAATATGACATAACTTTCGAAAAACAAATTTTAAAATTTTTTTTCGTTCATATATGTTCCTAATAAGATAAAAGGAACCTTGTCACCAAATTTCATTAAAATCGGAAGGGGTCGTGTCCCACTCTTGGTCGTTTATAGCTTTTCATTATGTCGCGTACCGACATTCCTATACACTATATCTTGCTGTCGGACATTTGTATGAAAGCGAGTTGAAAATATATTGCGTTTCGAACCATTCTCGTTACACAACTTATGTTTCTGGTTTTACTAAAATGGACGTTATCGTTTCACAAATTTTCGTTAGTCATCGTTAAGACTTGCAATTTTTGTTGCTGGAATTTTTATGAAATTATAGACTTGTAATTCTTGTTTTTTTATCTTGCCTTTCTTTGTCTTCTTTTTATATTTTGTATATAAATACAAATACACCTACAGGATACTTAAATTAAAAAATGTGAGACTAACAAAACAAAACAGAATTGCAAAGTACATGAAACTGAGTACCCCTCACTAATCTTCTGCAACACAAGTTGCATGTCTAGACGATGACTTAATGCAATAATATACTTTTTTGTACTCCAAGCCTTTTTTTGTACAAAAACCCTGATTTGGGGGTTGTTTATAAAGGAGTTTTGACAAATAATTTGACCTATTACTGAAATGATAGATTAGACTAATCGCGTCAAATTTCAAATGCTTTTTCATATACATACATACATATATTTCATGCCCAATTTATAATATACTAGATGACCCGTGCGAATATTCCGCACCGTTATTTTTATCAATGAAAATATTAATTTTTCAATTTCTAATTATTTTTCGTCATTAGTGTTAGAAATAAGCTTTAAAATGAGATATCATTCATTAAATTTGATGCGGTGGTATGGGAGATATTTGCAACCGACCAAAAAAAAGTGCTTTAAAAATAATATATATGATGATTACTTAATAGAGTTGTCAATTATTCGACTTTAAACTTCGTTCGAATAATTCAAATAATTGTTGTTGTTCGTTCGATCAAACGATTAAATATTAAAAATTATTCGATTAATCGACGAGAATAACGAATAAAAAATATTATTTTTACAAAAATATTCCGTATTTTTAATAGATACATCCGTCCCTCATCTACAACTATGGAAAATCGTCCATTTTCTACTTTATTTTTTCTCAAATCCGCTTTGACTTCTGCTTTTTTAATGTGTAAAACTTTTCATGTTAACTCCGATAATATTTTGGATTTTCGAAAAGCCTTTGCAGACGTTCCATCTTCAAACTTCTGCATACAGTTTCTTCTATAGAACAATTACTGTCTCTCTTTGTTTTCCACTGGACCAAGTTTGGCCATTTTTGATGTCTTTGGAAAAGATAAAATATATTTTTGAAATAATATGAGTACTTAACACGGTTTTTGCTTACTTAACATGGATATTAATTATAATCAGGGCTATGGCTACAATATTTTTTAGCTTTCCTACATTGTGCACGATGTTAATTGTAAGTCGGCAAGATTTTTGTCCAACTTTCTTTGTTTCAGTGTATTTCGTGCACTTCGTGACACACTCATTTACCTCAGTATAGTCTTTAACATGCAGAATTACCGCATTTGGGCCAATGAGAATCCACAGGTGATTGCTGAAAAGAGGATGCTTCCACAAAGAGGGACTGGTTGGTGGGGTTTTTGGGCTGGCGGTATCCTCGGGCCGCACCTTTATGAAATTGACTATCGCGAGATGATAACATAGGGCACGATCCGAAAATCAATAATTATAATTTTTTTTTTATTGTGTGACTATAATTTTTGTGGAGTATTTGACAATTTGTTAACCCAAATCTACTTCACTGATATAAATATATATAAATATATAAACATTTGAAAAAACTTATCCAGCGGAGAGATACATTTACGAGCATACCCGGACTTATTGTAGCCAGATAAGGATATGGACATGGAAGATATGTGGTTCCACCAGAATGGTGCCACTTACCACGCAGTCAACGAAACAATGCACTTTTGCGCGAGAAATTCAATGGCCGTGTTAAAAGAAAAAGTGTACGTCAATAAGCCAAGAACAATTCAAGAGCTAAAGGATGAGATTATTCTGCCTATTCAGGATATTTAACCTTAATTATTTCTCAATCGTCGAAAATATGACCATCGGAAGAGGTATGCCACCGAAGCCGTGGCGGGCATTTGGCCGATATTTTCTTTCACCCATATTTGTCATAGATCTTTATATAATAATAAAAAATATTGAAAAAATTCTCAAAAAACTTTTAGTTTTATTTACAATAAACATGGTGCGTTTTGGTTGACCACCCTTTATAAAATCACTAAAAA
Organism: Pollenia angustigena; assembly: GCA_930367215.1. NCBI lineage: Eukaryota > Metazoa > Arthropoda > Insecta > Diptera > Polleniidae > Pollenia > Pollenia angustigena. The sequence goes on along the minus strand of OV884057.1, from coordinate 175,108,937 downwards.
GTTATAAGAATAAATCAAATTCTAAGCTTTTTTTTGTTCGAGTAATCGACATAATTTAATCGATTTATTCGTTATTCGCAAATCGCCATTTTAAAATTATTCGAACAAGATTTTGGTTTTGTTTGATCGATTAATCGAATTATTCTTAATCGGTTGACAACTCTATTACTTAAGCTTTATTCATCAAGGAACCGATGTGTCTTAATAGTGTAACTATTATACTTTGTATAAATACATGTCGAAAACTCAAGTAAAATGAAAAAGTGTGAACGCAATGTGCTATGAAAATCGTTCATCGATTTATGAATTTTTTGCAAAACAATAATACTTTTCATTTGATCAGGGTTTCATTTTAACAAAAGCAATTTCATATGTTATAATAGGTGTGATCCCTTACTCAACGTTGGGAGCCCGCGGGATCCCAATCTTGCCGAAAACTGTTCCCGTACTCTAAGGCCCGTTTTCACGACTTCCAATAGCTAAAAGTTGACTTTAACCGGCCTAATAAAAAGTGTTCCATTATTAAAACTTAGCTTTAACCTAAAGTGAGCAATAAAGTAAATTAAGATTCGCCCTACCTGGTAGGTAAAAGTAAAGTTGTAATAATGGACCACTTTTTATACGACCAGTGAAATCCTACCTTTAAGCTATCGGTAAGTTGTGAAAACGGGCCTAAGTTTGGTAAAGTGAGAGAGTTTTTAAGATAAATATATTCTTCATATTGCACGAAGTAGCCCGTACATTTTATTTGGGCTGATTGGTGAAATTATTAAACAATCAGCTGTGTCAACAAACAACAAAAAACTACAAGCAAGTATTATCAAAAGAATTAAAATAATAAATATTAATAAAATAAACAATAAAACAGATTAAATAATAAGAACAATTAAAAAAACATTTTTTAAGAAACGCTTTTCTTAAAAAAGAAGTAACGTTTTCTTTTCGGGTAGAAATTTGTTTATTCTCATTTTACCGAACTTTGCCCAAAAAGTACGAAATCGCACATAATGTGATTAAAAACTGTAATGTAAAACTAGATTTCTTTTCCACAAAGTATTATGGCATACATATGTATGTAAGGCTTGTGTGGCAGTGTAAACTAGCCTTTAATAAACTTAATTTACAAACATATACATAAATGCAAAATTTAATCATATGGCCATGCCAAATATTTATTAATGCCACACTTCCTAAAAAACAGGATTTCTAAATATCTTAAATTTTTTACATTCCATTGCATGTCAATATTAAGATTTGCACTCTAAAATATCTTTTAAAAGTTTAAACAATAATTTTAATTAAAAACTTTCACTACTACAACAATCTTGTTCACTTATAAAGTTCATTCAAGGATTTCTTAACATTTTTTATTTGATATATCAGAGTCATTAGCAAGCATTTTAGGCCGCCAAAAAACTCTATTGAAAATTACGAATATAATAACAAAAAACATTCGATATGAATAAAGTATAATTAATTTAAAGCACCTCATAAATTGCAAATTAAAATTTATAAATACGTATTTAACAACAACTTTACATTTAGTTTTAATATGTAGTTTAACATGTTGCAGATAATGTTGTACAAATATAAACACAATTTAAACATCAAGCGTTGATTAAATTCAATATAAGAAAAAGTTACTTTAGTAGATGTAATTGATTAATCGGCACAGTAACAGTAAACTTTTTCGCCTGGAAAAATTGTGATAAACGAACCATGTATGCAATATTGAAATCAGGAATATAGTGAAATCATCAAAATACAGGACTTTTTCTACATTTGAAATACCGAATTAATTCCAATTTCGATTGGTGTATTTTCCCCTTAAAATTCGGAAAAGTTTATTTTTTATATCAGATAATATATAATCCAAACAATCAAAATATACTTCCAGAAGATATGTAAGTAATAACTAAGGTCGATTTTTAATTTATATAAATAAAAACTGGCAACAAAAAAATCTAAGAATTTATATTCAATTTTAACGAACAAATTTCGGTATACATATTAATTATTTTAAACCCTTAATATCGATTTATCAATATCTGTCCGATATTGCAAACTTAAGAAAGGACATTTCTTTAAAGTTTGATAAGTTTCTTCAAAAAAAAAAATTGTAGTTTGTGACTTGTCGTTTTAATTGTGTGTACACTTTTTGTTAACTTGAAATGCCGTAAATGGAAAAAAATTGCATAAAAGCATACATCTGCATAATTTTCATTCATAATTATTATAAATAAACCGATTTATGAACGTATGCACATACATACAGGGTTCCTATTTAAGAAAAATTTACGAAATAATTATATTAAAAATCTTTGCGTAATTTCGGGATTTTTTTTAAATGTTCGAACTAAATTTAAATTTTTTTTTACATTAATTGTCAATACCGAAAGAAATAAAAAAGCTGAAGTTTGTATCCGTTTGTCAAGAGTGGATCTAGCTTTCAAAAACATTTATCAGCATTATAATGGTTAGGAAAACTTCTAATTATGGCATAAATCTAATAAACTAAAAACCTATTTTTCACTGAAAAAAAAACAATCAATTCATCCATACTTAAATCAAGCCGAAGCGGTGTCAATAGTACTGTAAGTACGGATTTCCTTACATCAAGTAAAGAACGCTTGATTCAAGTGCGAAATACTTAATTTACCAATTTTTAATCCCGAATTCGTTTTTTAAATAATCCGAAAACAGGATTGACTTAATTAAAAGTGAGATAAAATTAATCTCAAAACAGTGCTTGATTCAAGAATTGCTAAGACGGCTTAATGTCGATTCGTACTTGAAATAATCCTTAAGTGAGATTAGATTGATTCTAACCTAAACACTTACCCCACAGAACCAGAGAGAATATTATGATTTTACTTACTCGTTACACATGCCTATTTCACTTTTGTTGTATTCCGTCCTTTGTTTACAGAAGAATTCTCAATTATAAGACAGCAGCGGGGGGGTGCTTTAATATCATGTGAGATAAGGCCATGATGGCTTTATCCCCCATTCAATAGGGAGATAAAGCCTTTTTTTTATTTGAATGGGAGATAAAGCCATCATGGTCTTAGCTCACATTAGAAATATTAGAAAATGGCTTTATCTCTCATTACAGTTCCGGAGACACTAAAGTTAAGTATTGAAATCTGCCTTCGCACTCTAAAGTATTTCTGCGTGGCGGCCTGCGGCCGTGCTTAGGGGTTTTTTCCTCCAGTAGGACGCGGCAGATGGCTTCGCTGAATAAAGTTTTCCTGTGTGCGTCACAAGAGTAAAAAAATGTTTTTCAATGATAACTAAGGATTTTCCCTTTTACAGAATGTTTACACCATGAATAACAATATTCTGGAAAAATATGGCTTTATCTCTCATTTGCGAAAAAAAATATGACTATATCTCTCATTTCGCAAAATTTTAAATATGACCTTACCTCTCAATGTTAACAGTGGAATGCCGGATGTCTCTAAATGAGATCGCGAAACATTCCAGTGTAACGCTGACATGGGTACCAGGGCACAGTGGGTTCCTGGGCAACCATACCGCGGACAGTCTGGCCAAACGGGGCTGTCTCTTGGACGACATGTTCGTCGGCGGCCTGATTGGCACTTCAATGGCCCGCTGCAAGACTCTCATCAGACGGGAGTCGTACAGAAGGGCTCAGGGGAGGTGGCTATGACGCGGCGAGAACGCGCGTACTACTCGGTATCGGCAGGGACCGGATAAGGACAGTGATATCGGTCATCACGGGTCACTGGGTGATAGGGACTCATGCTAGGAGGATGGGTCTTGCGTATAATGACTACTGTAGGAGTTGTCATGATGAGGAGGAGGAGGAGACGGTGTTTCACTTTCTCTGCCAATGCCCCGGTCTGGGGGCATTATGTTTAGGCATTTTGGGAGACCGGAATTGCCATGTCTGGACGATTTGTCCAATGCGGGACTGAAATCGATCTCCTTGTTCGATCTCCTTGTTCTGCAGTGACCTCTGGGGAATAGTCTGGTGGATACTGGCTGACTCTTGTCACTGGCTAGGGGTATCACAAAGGGACCGCTATAAGGACCCAAGTGAGTCGTCGTCCCGACAGCAGCAGCATGCCCAATATGATTTCCGTAATCATTTTACTTTAAAAATCTATTTGCTAAATCTGATACAATTAGTAAAGCGATATTGATCGTTACGTTTAACAACATAGTCCTGTCCTGGCGTTCTAGTGTTTCTTTGTTTTCATCTGGGCCTTATGGCCTTTCTTTAGATAATCTGCTGAGCGTGAGAGTTTTTTTACTTAAAATAATATATACCCACAAACCTGAGCACCTGTACGGTAAACTTTGTATTTTTGACATAAGCAGGGGGGAAAGAATTTGATCTTTTGGATACAAAAGTTTAATTTCTGAGTGGCATTTCTACATATTAGCAGTATCTCTCTGGAATTCTATACCCTATAGCTTTCAACTTTTAAGTAACGCACGAAAATTTAAGGAAAACATTTTACTTGAGATTAAAATATATAATAATATTTAAATTTTTTTATTGTTAAAATATGTTGTTTTATGCTTTTTTTAAATTAAATAATTAAAAATTTGTTATTGTTTCATTTTAATTGTTTTTTGGTTATGTATATAAAAATTGTAGTTAGTTATTAAGTTGTTTATTAATTAATGATTTTAAGTTTAACATATTCCCAGTTCCATACTGCAAAATAAGACTCTTAGTCTTGTATATGGAGCAATTCAAATGTTCGTGTGTCATTGTTTTGGGTGTGATTGTGGGCAGATATTAAACGGACCTCGTCAATTCTACGAAGAATGTGTGTAGTGTATAAGAAATAACAAAGTGTATATAGGGTTAAAAATTAATTACTTATTTGATTATAACTGGGTTAAGCTAGTTTAGTATACAGGAAATAAAAGAGGAATGTTAAATCTTGTAATATTAAGAAAATACAGAAAAATATCAGCTCAAAAGTTTCTTTAACTAAAATCCGCCTTTGTACAGATATCGCGATTTGTGCTCTAAAATCTTTTGTGGGATGGTGATGACATTTCATCAACATATTCCAAACCATTTTCGTTGAGAAATTTATATTGAAAACAAAAACAAATTTGAGTTTTTTTTTTTTTGTGGTTTTAATAAAAATTCCCAAGCGAAAATTTTTATTTTATTTTGAAAAACAGGCAGATACTAAGGATTTTTGGATTAAGTTGCCATAAGTCTTGTAAACCTTTCGTACTTTTTTATTCTGCACATAAAATTTCTGCAAGATCCCGGGAATAACAAATTTTTTGATCTCCCGGAGATGGAAAAAGTGAGTAAAATAAGAAACCCTAGCATACATACATACTTAAACACCATGAAGACAATTAAATGATAACCCTTAGGCATGCCACCTACGCATCATCCAACATGATTGTTTTATTATGTATGACTGAATATCATGCAAATCATGCTGTTTGTTTGTTCATTGCAAACAACCAACCAACCAACAACGAACAACAACTGACAACAGCACAAAAGCCAGGAGAAGTCCCTTGATCAAAAACACAAGTACATTCCAAAATTTTATAAATTATGATCTTAAAGCGCAACTAATTAATTTCGACATTATGATGACGTATCGCTTGTAGGGGGACAATATCGCATACAACAGCATCATCTTAAACTTTTTTTTAAATAAATGAAATCTAAATACCAGGATCCCCTCCTGTGTTTGCGGTATGCAATCACCTTCAATATCACCAGCAAACATCCTTATGTAAAAAGGGCTTTTATATTTTGGGTTTTTTTTACATTAAAGCAAGCAGTAGACATAAGTAAATTAAGGCAGTTTTATAAGGTGAAAGTGGATTTTGCTTAATATTAAACATTATTGTTAAACTTTATTCGAAATTAAAATTATATTGATTTTAACACTTGATTTTTTTTTTTTTTTTGAATAGTGAAAGATTCGTTTATTGTTAAGGTTTATTTTTTATTGTTCAAATAAAATTAAGAAATTAAAGTAAAATAAAATTTGTTCTAAGGCACACTTGGTGCTAATAACATCGCCTAAGACTTAAGAAAAATTCTGAAAGAAGTTAAGAGAAGTGATTATGGAAAATATTTGGTAAATATCTGAATTGTTGAAAGCCTTTTGATCAACCTCAAGTTTTAAAGAGTATATGGAAGTAAAAATTACTGCTTATGTTATAATATTTGTAATGCTAGCCATTATTTCGAAAAACAAGTTAAATTTCATATCCTTGTTCAAACATTTTTGACAAAAAGTTAGAATTATCTTTCAATTCTTTCATAGGCCAGACTAAATCAGCAAAAAGCAATTAGAAACTGAAAATACAGTAGCCCGCTTCTGTATTTCTCACATCGTAAAACTTTTCGCATGAAACGTGTGAATTGCAACAAAAATAGTGTGAAATGAAACAAAAAATGGTTTTTCTCACACAAGTGTTTCTGTATCTTTTCTTTGCGAGAATTATCTGTCATTTAAATAATTTTCCAGCATTTATTGGAAGGATATGAGAAAAAGTGTTTCTGTAACAATATTTTGCGAAAAGTTTCTTACAAGAACTGTCAAAATTAGTCGCATTTGAAATTGGTGCGAGAAAAACAAAATGTGGATATTTTAAATTTAAAATATGTTTACATCCTATTTTTTTAAAATAAATGAAAAATGTAAGTCCCAATTCACACGTTGCCAGTCTTATTGATCAGCTTGCTACTTTATAACGAGAGTGAAGAGAGGAAAATAAACGTTTCTCTCTCGCTCTCTCTTGCCTATAAGGTAGCAAGCTGATCAATAAGACTTGCAACGTGTGAATTGGCACTAAGGAATTTAAATGATAAATGCATAATTTATATGATGAAAATAAACAAAACACAATTGTTATATTTTGTTATTTTATATTTTTTTTTAGCCTTTCCTTGTTTTGGTTTTATTCAATGCTGCCTGATAAATGTGTGTCAAAATCGCCGATTTCCTTAGAAAAATATCGTCTTTATACCCACACCACAATAGTGGAGAGGGTATTATGCATTTGTGTTGATGTATGTAACGCCTTAAAATATTGGTCCTAAACCCACCTTAAAGTATACCGATCGTCTTAGAATCGCTTTCTGAGTCGAACTAACGATGTCCGTCCGGCTGGCTGGCTGTCCATGTAACCTTGTGCGCAAACTACAGGTCGCAATTTTGGAGATAATTTGATGAAATTTGGGTCATAGGTTCTTATTGGTACAAGGACCAAGCCTAATGGGCCGAATCGTAGGACCACGAGGGCAGATAGGGGGAAATTTCTGCCTCTCACAAACTTTCAAACCGATTTTCATGAAGTTTATAAGCATAGATAAATCTATATTTATATGGACACATTAACATGATGTGTTTTTAAATATTGTGGTGTAGGGTATCATGTGGTCGGGCTTGACCGACTATACTTTCTTACTTGTTTTTGTTTAAAAAATCGTGCAATTTAAAATAAATTTTAAACAAATTTGTTTCGACTTTAATTTAAACATAATCAAACAAAAACAAAGTAAAAGTTCATGGGCATTTAATAATTTCTTTAAATTTATATTTCTTTTGTTAAGCTGAAGGATTATTTTTTATAAAATTATTTATTTTCTTTAATCCGATAACAATTTAAAATTGTTGTTTTTCCCTGGAGAAGTCACACAAAGGCATGAGAAAATATCATATTAAACAAAAAATTAAATAAATATTTTTACAAAAGAAAAAAAAAACCAAGCTTAATAAAATAAACATACATCCTTTTTTAAAATAGATATATATTTACAAAAACCGAGATCAAAATGGAACATTTTTAAATTAAATCAGCTTTGATAACAGTATTATAAATATTCTGGGTTTTTATGGAATTGATACTGACAACGTTGTTTTATATTTATATCGTGTGTAGTCCGAAATAATATATTATTGAAATTTAACTATATCGGTTTACAAATGGCTGAGATATAAATCTTTAATTTACCTATTCCTATAATCTTTTTTTTTTTTACCTGACATGGACTTAGTAGAATACCTGGTAGTTAAAATTAAAAAACTCGGTTCATAAATAAACGGGTTAAAGACCCAATAAAAACTTCGCCTACAAAATAATCTGTTAAGTAATCAGAAACACATAAAAGCACTACATACAATTCTACTGAAAAAACTAATGAATTTTACAAGGGTTGTACCAAAATGAACGAATTCAAAAGTAAGTCATTTTTTTATCTAAATACTACGGTTAACCGATTAATTACTACCCGATTAACTGATCGGTTAATTTCAAATTGGCTTTTTTCGATTAACGATTAAACCGGTTAATTTAAGTCATATTTTTTATATGTATATAAGAAGTATTAAATGTTCAAAATAAGCCAAGTCGGTCCATACTTTCCCTCGAAATTTTGCTTTTGCCGATACATTTTTCAGGGAAGAGACAAACAATTTCGAGGACAATTTTCACAATAGGGATAAACAAAAAATTTAACCCTTGTTTCTAAAGATATCTTTTTTTCTAATAAACAAACATATAAAAATATTTACAATTATCTTATTTCGAAGACTAAGGGGCTTATAGTGTAAAACGCAACGCCAACAATTTCATTAAAAGCAAAAACAAAATCAAAAATATTTTATAAATTTGTTGTTGCTTTCTACAGACATTCATATTGTTTTTTTTTTTTTAATTTTCAACGCCACAAAATAGAAGTGTTTGAAATTTAAAAATTAAAGATGAATTTCTATAAAAAATAACAACAAAATTATAAAATATTTTTGATTTTGTTTTTGCTTTCGTCACTTTTTTAGAAAAAATCATAAAAAGCGTCACTTTGTTCATTTCGGAACAAGAAAATCGTCAAAATGACAATAAATCGTTTAATCTGGCAGCCCTGTTTTTATTATATTTATTTCTTTTGTTGACGTTTCGCATTATTTGACACTTAATTACTGGAAATATTCCAGTATAAACAGAATTTGTTGAGTCTGTTTTCGCATTCAAATACAGAAACACTTTTATCTCATAAATCGAGAAACGATGGAATTTTTTGTTTCACACTTCCTGTAAGAAATTTTACGATGCGAGAAATACAGAAACGAGCTACAGGGTTCTAATTAAGGCTTTCGATATCGATCGAAATTTGCATTTAAATCGTATTATAATTTCGATAGATATAGAATATTTGCGCCCAGGGCAAGTCAACACACCAGGGGGGCTACCGCGTATTTTGATTCAAAAAGCAAAATTTTTCGAAAGTTATTTTCGATTCGAAAGTTAAACCGTACTGCGTAACTCGTTCGAAAGGATGACAGAGTTGTATTTATAAACAAATTGGAAATTTGATTAAAAGTTGGTAGCACTGCTATGAAAATACCAACATGGACGAAAATATCCCACAACAAAACAAATAAAAAATACTATTCAATGTGTGAAAAATATTATAATTGTGTTTTTTAATAAAAATTTGTTGTATTTCCCTGTATTTCAACAGAAAAAACCAACTATTACTTTATGTTGTTTTTGTTTGTAAATGTAAATTTTTTTTTTAAATTTCAAGACCACAAATGTTAAAACATTTTCAATAATAACGTTAGTAAACATTTATTTTATATCAATTATAATATTATTAGGTTTAATTTGTTTGTTTTACACTATTATTAATCTTGAACTTTGTCATCAGGGCTGCCAGGTACTTTTTTTCCTTGTCCCCAAAAAATTTAAAAAAAATATCCCCAAAAATCCCCAAATTAAGAAAAAAAAACCTTAATAAGCAAATATTTTTCTGTTTGTTTTTTTTCTGACCAAATTTAAAAATTTTTTTTTTTTTTAAAGTAAAAATAGTAAGAACAATTTTAATTAGAAATCCCCAAAAATCCCCAAATAAAAATTTATTGTAAAAAAAGTATTTTATTTTTTTTGTACCCTGAAGGAAAAATAACATAAATTTATAAAGTACCTTTAACACTACCTTTTAACTAAAATGATAATCTTAATAAGGACCTTTTACACCGTTTAAGTTGTTGATAAAAGTAAGATAAAAGTTTTGCTACTTTTTTCATATTTTTAATACGAGACAAAGAAAAATAAGCATAAATAATAAAAGGGAAAATATATTAAAAGAGTGTAAAATCCCCAAAAAATCCCCGAATTTTTTTTTTAAGTCCCCAAAAAAATCCCCAATCCCCAAATGACTTTCTATGTCCTTTTTGCTCGCATAAAATCCCCAACTTTTGGGATAAATCCCCAAGTCTGACAGCCCTGTTTGTCATTTGCACTTTGTCTCTAACAAAATAGCTTTCGAACAATTTCCTAGCGCTTTTTACATAACTGACACTCGTTTTCGTAATACGGAGTTGGAGTTTCGAAAGGGGTTTTTATTGTTCGTAATATAGAGTTGCCGTTACTACAGGTACTTTTTGTTTTCGAAAAGGTATAAACAACTTCCGTTCATTTGAAACAAATAGTACGAAAATCGAAATACACAGTAGAAATTGTTCGAACTCGTAAATTATTTCTTTCGAATCGAAATACGCGGTAACCCCCCAGATTACAGGGAATTCGCGAAAATATCAAAGTCTAAGTTCATATGTTTTTATAAAATTTTGAAATCCTCAATTTCATTTTTACTTAACAAAAAGACGTGTCGTAAGAATAAGAAATCTTTTATACCATTTATTTCGCAATTACATTTACATAAAATTATTTATTTAAATAAACAATCAGAAATATAATACCCTTTTATTGTTCCAACATTATTAAAACAGATTAAAATTTTATTCTCTTTTAGCCAAATTGTGACATTAAAGTCTTTAAGAAAAATAAAACCGTATATTAATATCTTTTAATATCAGGTTAGTTGTCATAATTAAAATTATTATTAATAAACATGTTGTGATTAAAATGAAGGTTTTAAACTGGTCAGTTATAAAATACTTTATACTTACAATCATAACATACAACCGAACTTACTTTTTTGTTGCCACTTAACTCAGGTGGACTCTCTCAACATGTGATCAGGTCCATTTCATATACAAATAAATAAAACACAACGAAAAACCACAAGAGTCACAACGAGTAAAAGCCATGTAAAATATTCTTAAGCACTTGACAGTGAAATATTATACACATGTAAACACTCATTCATTAAATATTTGTAACTTGTCATGATTATGATTGTTTTTCATTATTTTTCAGTTTCCTTTCTACTCTTTTACTTTTTTTTGCCAAGCAAGTCCATCCTTGATGAACAAAAGACATTTTTAGTAAATCAACTAAATGTTGCAAGTATTAATTAGCTGACATTTAAGTTACACCCGTATAGGGTTAATACGTTACATACCCTGCAAATAAAATTGGACCACCTGATCCATTTTGATATATTGGACTACTCCATGGACTAGTCCGATGTAATGCAAGCATGGACCATGTCATTGTTAAAAAGTGTTTGCAGTGAGACGACATGTCTTCGTTTTTTAACGACGTTCTTCCGTTTTTACACGACTTCAAAACGAATCCTCTTGTGTATACCATGGAGTAATTTTAAAACTACTCCTTAGTAGCCCAAAGGTGAGTTATATGGTCCTCCCCTAGGACATCGTAATGTTAAATAGACCATGTTTTTTCCATACGTTTGGGTAACTTTTGGACTAGTCCTGGTCCCTTGTGGGCTACTCTTTACACGCGTGTTTGGACCGGTCCTATTATTTGCAGGGTATGAATAGAAACACTGACAGATATACAGTGGCTCTCATTAATATTCGGTTTTTTGTTCCGAGTTATTAAAAGTCAACAAAATTAATAGAAAATAATAAAAAAAACGGGGATATTATTTTTTTGTATTCATAAGATATATTAAGAGATCAAAAATAACTTATTTCGGAATTCTGAATATTGAACAAACCATAATAATAAAAACAAAAACAAAAAAACTTAAATAATTGACACCTCATTATTATTCGGTATTTTAGTTTTACCACAAAAGGCAACGCTATAAGTCTGCATGTTTTCATAAACTATTTGTAAAATGTGAAAACACACATTAATTAACACCAAACAAATAAAGTGAGCTGAATAAACATGCTATTCTCAAGGTTTTTTTTTATAAAATGAGCGATTGATCGTAAGGGGAAAAAATTTGTTAAAGTAAAGAAAATTAGTGAATTTTTTCATTACTAAAAAGGAAAAAAATATAAAAATATTGCTGAAATATTGAATATGAAGCCAAAAACTGTTGGTGACATTATCCGAACGATAATCGAATTGATTTTAAAGAAAAAATTGCGATGACAAAAAAGCTTACGAGATGGAAGAGCGCAGTATTGTTATAAAAATCCATGCTAATTCACGCTTAAATGCCCCCAAAATCGTTACTGAAGTTGCTGCGGAATTTTAAAAGACAGTTTCAGAAGCAACCATACATCGCACAGCTAAAAAAGAAGCTGTTCACGAAGGGCTCACGGCCGTATTGCTCGAAGAAAGCCTTTCGTGAATTTGAAAAACAGAAATCATCGGTCAAAATTTGCTAAGGACCATATAAAAAAAGTTGTAAATTGATGGGATGACGTAATTTTTCTGGTAAAAGCAGATCTAACTTATTTGGAAAACTATAATGTGGCCGAAGCCGACTAAAGAGTTAAAAGGAAAAAATATTACTCCAACAGTTAAGCATGGAGGAGGAAGGGTAATGGTGTGAGGCTGCATATCATGTAAAGGGGTTGGGAAACTGGTATTTATCGAAGGCATTATGAACAACGATGTTTATTTGAACATTTAGAGTGACAATTCGAAAGAATCTGCAGAAAAAATGGGAAGTGCAAAAACTTTTAAATTGTATCTTGACAACGACCCTAAACATAAAGCCCACGTTGTTCGTGAGTGGTTGCCTTACAATTGCCCAAAAGTTATTAAGACGCCTGCTCAATCTCCAGGCATGAATCCTATAGAAAATTTATGGGACCATTTAGATCGCCGAGTACGCGAAAATCCCGTTTCTTCGAAAAACGAACTCAAAAAAACCGCTGCAGGAAGAATGGGTAAAATCAGTATGTATTACTTTCAAAAAATTATTTTTTAAAAGCCAAATCGTCTTTCTGAGGTTAAAAAAATAATGGTTATCCAACCAGATATTAGTTTATTTCTTTTTTATTTTTATTTAAACAGTAATGGTATATGTGCTAAAAAAAAACCGAATATTAATGAGGCGTCAATTACTTAAGTTTTTTTTTGTTTTTGTATTATTGTTTGTTCAATACTCAGAATTCTGAAATAAGTTATTTTTGATCTCTTAATATATCTTATGAATACAAAAAAATAATATTACCGTTTTTTTATTATTTTCTATAAATTTTGTTGACTTTTAATAACTCGGAATAAAAAACCGAATATTAATGAGAGCCACTGTATGTATATGTAGATACAGACATATGTAAATATTTAGGACATACATACAAGAAACAATCAGCTAATGATCGCTTGCGCGGAGGTATAGAATTTCATTTATATTAATATAGTAGGTAGTTTCTTTTTGCGGTTTTTATAAAAATAATAATTTAAGTTATTAAATCAAAAATATTAAACAAAACTTTTATAGTAACAGCATTGTCAGTATCACAAATTCAAAAACATTTTCATTAATACTACCATAGCGCTTGATGAGTAATGCTTGACCGGTACAGACCCCTCAAGCAATTTTTATCCGTTTATTTAACTCATAGGCATAAGGAAGTTTTTGACATTTCAAATATCTAAAAACAGGTAAGAATGCTATATTCGAATTTTTGTTACCCTACATCTAGAATAAAAAGTTCTCTGAAATGTACTTTGAGAGACAGTTTTTTTCTTAAAGATCAGCGATTAAATAAAATTTAATCTTTGAAAGTCGTTTTTGAGTCGTCGACTATTTCATTTTGTTTGATATCCTGCAAATAATGTGACTAGTCCATATACGCATTTAAAATGTAGCCCATAAGGGGCTAGGACTTGTACTTAGGTAACCCCAATGTATGGAAAAAACATGATATATTTAACATTACAATGTCCTAGGGCAGGACCATATAACCCAGCTTTGCATTACAAAGGAGTAGTCTTAAAACTACTCCATGGTATACTCCAGAGGATTAGCTTTAAAATCGCTAAAAACCAAAACATGTCGTTAAAAAACGAAGACATGTCGTTTCACTACAAACTCTTTTTAACAATGAGATGGTCCATGCTTGCATTACATTGGACCAGTCCAGGGAGTAGTCTATTTGATCAAAATGAATCAGGTAGTCCAATATTATTTGCAGGGCAGTTCAAACGCCCAACGATGGCGGTTTCTGCCAAAAGTTGGAACAGCTCGTAAAAGGCAAATAATACTTATGAACAAAAAACCAAAAATTTTACTTGCATGTGTATTTCATTTGTTATTAATTCCATGTGTAATCTGTGTGTAACTTAATGTTAAAAGTTCATTAATTATTGACGGTCAAGATATGCTTTTCGAACATTAAGTGTTGAAAATATTTTCAGTTTCATCACAGTCAAACTTCCTTTTGAAACTCTGACTGTTTTTCACTTTTCATAGCATGTTATCTTTCTCTCTCAACAATACACATAAACAATATTGTACAGGGGTGTGCTGGAAATCGTAAATGTAAAACGACAGAATTTGGAAGTTGTTTTTAATACACTTTTAATCTAATTTTTATAATTTTTGTTATTAAATTCTGTTTAACAGAGGAATATTTGTATTATATTTGTCATAAAAATCTTTTATTACAGAAATCTTATTAAAAAACGATTTTTAAAATTCTTGTGTCTTACGTTTCCGATTTCCAGCACACCCCTGGTAATTTGATAGACAATCGTGTGTAATTTCCGAATCCTTCATTGGCAACACTAACTAATACACCTCGCTGCTGTGCGAACAAATTTTTACACCCCATCTAAACGTGTTATGTTGTATGTGCGCAAGAACTAAGCGTTGGTAATGTTATGTATTAACTTTCATTGATTTGGGGAACACGTATGGAACGACAACCCATATAGAAGAAGTAACAAGCTAATTGCACCAGACGTAATATCACAAATTGATATCAACAGTAAAATCGCAAACTCTGATAGCACAATATATTGGCAACAACAAAAGACGTTTGATTTTTATTGCACAACGAAAAGATAGTGGAATGTGTTGGCAGCATTGTACAATGTTGTTTAAGTTTTTCCTTTACCCTGCGGCCACACTTTCAAGTTGTTCTTGATAGTCTTTTACATATACTGCTTGTCAAAATTTACATAAATTGAAACGTATGCTGCACTCAATTTGTAAGCAATTTACTTCCAAGATGTTAACAACAGAGACAAACTTGTACTCAGCTGTTAAATTGAAAGTAAATTGCCAAACAAATGGAGAGGTGAAATTGAAAGCCATCTCGTGGTCAATTTAAAAAGTGTGAGTGTGTTAGTAAAAAACTGAGAATGTATTGCAAATTGAAAGGAATTGAAAGGCAAAACTTGATCGTGTGGCCACCAAGTTAAGTTATGTTGACCTTTTTATTGAATGAATGTTGAGCCACATTTTAATTGAAACCATTGTGCCACTTTTTGAAGAATAATATTACAATTAGCACATGTAATAATATTGTATAAAGGATGGGGCGCTTAAGCTGTGGGGTATATATATTTTGAATACCCCTTTTTGAATCCAAAACCTGCTTCATGATATTTTTATGGTTTCTAAGATATTAATCATTAAGCGCCCCCTTTTTCATATTTTTAATATTATTGTATACATATGTTATTCGTCATATTATTTCTATAATGTCCTTTGATATTCAATAAGTAGCTCAATGTTTTCAATTAAAAAAAAAAACTTTTAATAAAAAAAAACCTTAAAGCAAACCAACATGGCTTATTGTTGCTAACACATTTCACAGGCAAGAATGTTTGCCATTATATTGTGCCTCCTTCGAATATCACATACACATTGGCGATATAATTGTACAATACGAAAAATTTAACAATTATATTGCAAGTGTAAGCGCCGCTTTAATTTAGCTACATATCAACTATTTTAAAGTTTATTAAGTGTTGTTTTGCTCTACAAGCTAAATAAAATGACAAGAAAATAAATTTTAGTCTTGCTGCGTTTCATTGCCCTAAGAAAAAAAGTAGTACAAGCAAAAGCAAAATATAATGTCAACAACTCAATACACAGCAGAAAGTATACGCATACATCAATAATGGCTACTTTTTAGAAATAAATTCAGAAAAGAGGCGTATGCGGCACAAAACAATAATTTTCATTTTCAATAAAATACTATCAACTTCTAAATTCGTAAATGTACGTTCAAAAAATTTACATTTTTCTTTAAAAGGTATGCCAGAAGCAGTGGTGAAAATTCAAACAAAAAATCTATCTATGAGGTCAATTTTCAGAGAACTTCATGTAAACCTTCATAACGACTTTATGGCATATGTGCCAAACCAATAATGAGCTGACGAACTGTCTATATGAGCCAGATATATGTGTGCACATGCAAATTTATTTTCCCTTTTTTAAATCATGTCTTTTTTGAGTTGGTAGCCAGCGAGATAGATAGATAGAACCCTAAATTGGGTTTTCAGTGTTATTATACAATCCTCTTTGCACTTATTTATGTTTTTTAATATTTGCTTTATTCTTATTTCAAAGTGATAAGTTTATTAATTAAACAAAATTTAATACGAATAAAAAACTAAGAAAATCAGAAAAAATTCACTCTGGCCGCAAAAAAAGAAAAATAGGAAAAATTTATGAAGTTTTTGGAAGTTGCTTTAAAAAAGAAACTTGTCTTTTAAATCATCGTAAAAATTGGGTCTAGCCAAAGTGAATTCATTAAAGGTGAACTTAACTGCCCCAACTTTTTTTGTGTAGCTTTATAATTGTTGTATGTCATAATTTAATTTCTTATCCATGTTTTTATTTTGTCTTATTTCTGTTTTTTACATTATTAAATGATTTTACAAAAACAAATTGCTTGTGGTTTTATAGGAGTTGTACTTGGTGTAGTACCGATATTACCTGTATTGAATTCGCCTTGGCTGTAAAAATAATTTAATTGATCAAAATCGCTGAAACTAATGTTAAACTTTTTAAGTCACTACTTTGGCAAAAAAAATCGCTAAATATTCCTCACTGTCATCAACACAGTCAATGAACAGCTGTTCAATGTAAATATTTATCATCATCAAAACGGCAAACACAATGAAATTGTTTAATGAAATTTTTCAAATTAAGAACTTTGCATGTTTTAAAAGTAATAAAATAATAAAACGTGAAATTAATTCTAGAAAATCAAAAACATGAATTTGCATATTTAAAAACGAAGCAAGTTAAATGACACTCTGCAGTTGCAATTTGGAAGCCGCATGGAAAGGACGTTTTCTACCTCAAGTGAAATAATAATAAAAAAAACTTAGGAATAATATATTGTGAAAAACGGAAACTTCGCTTTTTTCAAGGCAGTTTTATTTGTTTGAAAATATTGTAAGAAACCAAATCTTGCCAAAGAAGGCACGTCAGTTTTATAATAGTTTTAGCAACTGGTGGTTGCGACAAAATTATTTTTATTGTTAACACATGGTGTAAGCAAGTTGTGTTTTTGTGTGATTTATAACTTTGAATTTAAATTTTAATACAACACGCCAACTTCTATAGAACTACAACAACTATTATTTTAAGATTATTGAGATTTAAAAAACGGAAAATAACACAACAGCAACTCAGCAAAGAATAAAAAATGTCCGTTTATGCCTGGGTAAGTTTCATAGATTGGATTCGAAAACTTATTTCTATATGGATAAAATCTGCTGCATTTTGATAAAGAAGTTAAACATTTTACTATTAGTTTTGTAACATAATTACCCAGAGCAGTTTTTTTAATTAAAAATAGGAATTCAGGTTTAGTAAGGACAAAGAACTTTGTGATCAAGTGAAATTCTTCAGAAATTGTCCATGATTTCATTTGCCCCCACACAAATGATCTTGTGGAATAAGCAAGCTATGATTTTTTGACATAATTTGGCATTTTTTATTGAATCAATTTATCGATATCTTTTAAAACTGATAGAAATCGGGGGCCGAATTGCAGAATTTGATATCGATCGAAATTTCCATTAAAATTGTATTGTAAACTTTTAAAAAGGTCTGCAAATTGTCATAGCTCTATTTTTAAAAATGATTTATTTCACACAAACACTTGAAAATTTTAATATTGAGAAATAATTTGTTAAATAAAACTTTGATGACATCACATTATTTTCATAGGTCCATCTTGCTAAATTTAATTAATTAATTTGGAACTGTAGGAACATAAATATGTAAAACAATAACAATTATTTATTAAATGTTGCACAAATACCAATTATGTAAACTTAAATCTCGCTGCAAAACTTCCCAGCGATTGGTTAAAAAAGATAATTTTTCTTAACACATACCTATAACCGGAAAAGAGTTTAAAAAATCGGTATTGTCTAGATATGTTTCTATTTAAAAAAAATGTTAAAACTTATCTTCTGGAATTCTGGAAATCGAAATCACGTGAAGTTAAAATCGATTGATATTTTTTTTACCTGATTTTACGACTAGTTCTGGTAAAGATAAGTGGTCCGCCAATAATGAGGTATATAAAAGCAAATATTTTTATAAACTTACAGGATGGTTTTCAAAATTTGTTCGATTTCAATATCACGTGATTTGGATTTCCAGAACATGTCTGATTTCTATATAAGGTATTCATAAGTCAACTTAATCTAATTATAATGCATTTATTATTTACATACTCACTAGTAACAACTTTGACGAAAAATAAGTAGTCTCCTTTTAATATAGTCATAAAACTTTTTTAAGCGCTTTACTTTAGAGTTTCCGTTCTTTAATTGTTTTTGTTTTTATTTACTGAATTTTCTAATATTCTTTTTTGTATCTACATGCATATAAAGGGCGCCAACTCACACGGTCAACTTGGCCTTGGTTATGAATCGGAAATGTGTACAACGCCGCAAAAATTAAGGAAATGCTCTTTCACACCATCTAGTGTGCGTTCAATTAGAGGCGGTGGTGGTCATGTTTTAGTTTTAGATGCTTGTGGTCGCATACATGCATGTGGTTGGAATAATCGGGGACAATTGGGTTTGGATTCGATAAGAGAATGTTTAAGTGAATTTAAGGCAATACCAGAGAAGTTTTTTAATGTAAGTAAATAATAGAAAACAATTTGTGTTATTGCAATTAGTTAAAACCCAAGTAACTACATAAACAAAAAACGAAATTTATAATAGTTATTAAAACTAACAACACTTGAAAAATATATATTTTTGTGTTTTTAAATTTTCTTTTTTTATTTAAGGATGATTCAGTTGATTTTATAGCCTGCGGCTGGGATATATCTGGTTGTATTACTACATCCCGCAAACTTTATGTCTGGGGTTCAAATGCCTTCCAACAACTTGGTATATGCCAACGAGGTTTTACCTCAATTCGCAAACCATTTCATATGCAGCTGCCTCGTAACGATACACCTTTACGTATAAGTTTCGGCATGCGACATACAGCAGTGCTAACTGAGGATTCTAAGATCTATATCTATGGACGCTTAAGAGTCTCAGATACATTGCCGGATGAATTGAATATTGTGAAAATAAGTCAAAGTTCTATAGTAGTAAAATTAATTCCACGCCTAAGCGGAGAACTGGCAATACAAAATATAAGCAGTGGACAAAATCATCTAATTATGCATTTAGCAGCACCAGAAGATCAACTCGATAATAAGGCACCTGCAAAGAGAGTTTTAGTTTTGGGTGATAATAAATTTGGTCAAGCGAATTCATTTCAATTCGATGAAGAAATTGTTGCTATAGCAGCTGGTTGGACTCATAGTGCCGTGTTATTGAAAGACAAACGTATTCTCTTGTGGGGTCGCAATTGCTATGGTCAATTGGGATTGGGCAGCTATACAGAAAATTTTCCTACTCCCATGGAATTAAATGTTTCCAAAGCAATTTCACCAGTGCAACTACATTTGGGCTCGGAGCATGGCTTATTTATGTCGAAAGAGGGTGATATTTTCACCTGGGGTTGGAATGAACATGGTAATTGCGGCAATGATTCTACCAATAATGTGTAAGTGAATAAATACAATTTTTTGAACATTACTAATCAGTTTTTATTTCTAAAATGCTTTTTTCCATTTAGTTGCAAACCAAATCTAGTCGATTTGCCTACATCCTGTAAAATTGCTGGTTGTGGTGCTGGTTTTTGTATTGCCATTTGTGATAGTAATAATTAAAATTCACGGTTGTTGTTCTAAATTGCTTGAATTATTCTGTAAGAGAGAAACTTTTTGAGTGCCGTTTGGTTTCTATGTGCTATAGTTTTTACTTATTTTTATAAGATTTTTATGAAACTTAAATTTTGATTGCAACTCTAGCTTTGTATATGACGTATGCTATTTTTAGGCTCAAATAAAGTTGTTAATGTGTTTTAATATTATGATTTTATTTTTTTATACCCACACAACAATAGTGGAGGGTGTATAATGCAGTTGTGCTGATGTGTTTAACACCTTAAAATATTTAAGTACACCGATCGACTGAGAATCACTTTCTGAGTTGATCTAACGATGTCCGTCCGGCTGGCGGGCTGTTCATGTAACTTTGTGCGCAAAGTAAAGGTCTCCATTTTGGATATAATTTAATAAAATTTGGCACACAGGTTCTCATTGGTACAAGGACCAAGCCTATTGAAAATGGGCCGAATCGTAGGACCACGAGGGGAGATTTTATTGAAAATAAAACATAGAAAGATTCCTATTCATATACATAGCTATACACTCTCGCAAAATTTGTTAGAGAAATTGACTCCAAAATTTTGCCACTAAGAACACTTTTTGCAGTTTTTTGGCGGCAACCTATATATTCCCGAGTTATGGGACTTGAAATTTTTGATATATTTTTCATTATCGGATGTGTTCTAGAATCCGAATCCACTCGAAAGTGGATTAATTTAGCATTTTTGGTGTTCTGCATTTCACATTCACAAGTTTTTATTCGTTTTCAATTAGAGTAGTAATGGGTTGGTGAAAGTAAAACGAATCGACTTTTATTCTAATATTTGATAACATTTTTACCAAAAAAATAAATTTTGTTTTTAGCTTAAAATCTTCTTTATCCAATTTAATCAAAAATATATCGTTATCTAAAATGCAAAAGTCCCTAACTTACCCTAAATTTAAAATCGACTTTTTCATTATTTTGATGTAATTACAGTTTATTTTTTTTAACGATTTTTATGTTATTTTCAGACAATTTGTTTTTTAATCGATTTAGCGATCTCAAATTAGTTTTTTTGTTTGATTAAAATTTTGCGATTTTTCGCGAATTTTAGCCATGTTCGCGATTTGTTTCAGTAAGTTTTCTGATTCTTTACAGCTTTAACGATTTATAATAAATATGAGACTTTGCTATCATGCCGATGTAAGCAAACTTTTGCGAATTTAGCAATTTTTACCTAATTTTTGCAAATCCTTATAGTTTTAGGGACTTTTAATCAATTATATGGCTGGTTTGAAATATTAAAAATTTACGCGATTTTTCGCTATTTTTGCAATTTTTTTTTTTGTTATTTTCCGACATTTTGTTTTTTTTTTACCGATTTAGCGCTTTCAAATAAATTTTAGTGTTTGTTTAAAAGTTTGCAATTTTCCGCGAATTTTAGCAATGTTCGCGATAGAAGCTATTTTTTCCTGTGATTCTTTACAGCTTTCACGATTTTAAAAAAATATTAAACATTGCTATCATGCTGCGGTTAGCAAATTAGCGATCTTTAGTCCAAAAAAAGTTTTTACGAACAAAAACTTCGAATACACAAAAACATGCGGATTTGAGAACACCAATTTATGAATTATGCGGACTTAAAAAATTTTTCGTTTTCAATTCGAGTCGAAACCTAGAACATACCTGTGTATCTTTAATTAATTAATTGTCCATTTGTTGATATATTGGTATCATAAAATTGCGTCAAAAATAACCTTCCAAACTTGACAACTCCCTTGGCCCATTAACAGCTAAATAAAGAAAGTTTAGACAATATGATAAAGGTAATGTAATCTACTAAAACACGAATTTATAAAAATTTAAAATTCTTCCGCCCAGCCGAAGGCCAGCAATGCAGAAAAATTTAGTAAGCAGAGCCAGTGTTCGACATGTTTCGATCGTATCTTTCCGCATTTTTCATAAGATTTCTATGATACCCATATTATCTCATTACGACTTAAGTAAATTAAGAAAGAGTTAACGTGAAATCTATTATACGCTATAATATCTCTACCGTTTGTTGTTGCCGCTCGTTAGTAATGTGGAGCTCAGTCTTTTGTTCCAAAACTGCAGCTTAGTTTTCCCCAAAGACATGGCTGCTAGGATTTACTGCCAGGAGCCTGTTTAATCGAGGCCAAAGTTATTTCCTCTGCCGGTAGTGTACGACATTTT
Source organism: Pollenia angustigena (assembly GCA_930367215.1). Taxonomy (NCBI): domain Eukaryota; kingdom Metazoa; phylum Arthropoda; class Insecta; order Diptera; family Polleniidae; genus Pollenia; species Pollenia angustigena. The sequence goes on along the minus strand of OV884057.1, from coordinate 175,086,434 downwards.
TGCTTTAATTTTGCCTTTAAATTAACCCACACTCGTTTGCCAAAACTGTTCAGTTTTTCTGCGATACGCATCCATGTTATTTTAGTAATGGCTTTTGTTTCTTAAAAATACCGAACCCCATAATCGATTTGGCATTTTCCATTTCATGGATTAAAAGCACAGAATACAATTAAAAGCTCAAACTGTTTTCTGGTTGTAGTTTTTACCATTTTAAAATCTGCACTTAAAGAAACAAAAACATAAACTTAAAAAACATTTTATAAAAAACTAGCTTAACCCGTGCGCTTCGCTACACTGCTTTAACCACTTCTTCAGTTGAGAGATACTTAATATATGCATCCTATGGGAGGTATTTCCCCCTGTGCCTACCGGCTTTATTTTTATTTTCAAAAGTGTAGCATACCATAAGAGTGACTTTTACAAAGTTTGAACATTCTCACTTAACAGTTCTTAAGATATGCGATATTAAACATTGGTGTCCCATGGGGGGTAACACTTCCCCCGCTGCTATTTTATTTCAGTTTTGGGGCTCTGAAGATCCTACTATCAAAAGTTCAACAAAATCCGTGCAGTGGCTCTTAATTATATTTCTATCTATGAGGGGTACTGCTCCTTCTCTGTCAACCCCGCCCATTTTTATATTGAAATTTAAAGTTAACCATAATAGTAGCTTTAACCACGTTTGAAGACTCTCCCTTTAATAGTTCTTCAGTTGAGTGATATTTAATATATGCATCCTATGGGAGGTATTTCCCCCCCTGCGCCTACCCGCTTTATTTTTATTTTCAATAGTGTAGTATACCATAAGAGTGACTTCTACAACGTTTGAACATTCTCACTATAACAGTTCTTAAGATATGCGATATTAAACTTTGGTGTCCTTTTGGGGGTAACACTTCCCCCGCTACTATTTTATTTCAGTTTTGGGGCTCTGAAGATCCTACTATCAAAAGTTCAACAAAATGCATGCAGCGGCTCTTAATTATATTTCTATCTATGAGGGGTACTGCTCCTCCCCTGTCAACCCCGCCCATTTTTATATTGAAATTTTCATTTTACCATAATAGTAGCTTTAACCACGTTTGAAGGCTGTCCCTTAAATAGTTCTTCAGTTGAGCTATATTTAATATATGCATCCTATGGGAGGTATTTCCCCCCTGCGCCTACCGCTTTATTTTTATTCTCAATAGAGTAGTATACCATAAGAGTGACTTCTACAAAGTTTGAACATTCTCACTGTAACAGTTCTTAAGATATGCTATATTAAACATTGGCGTCCTATGGGGGGAACCACTTCCCCCGCTACTGTTTTATTTAAATTTTGGGGCTTAGAAGATCCTACTACCAAAAGTTCAACAAAATGCGTGCAGCGGGTCTTAAGATATGCGATATTAAATATTGGCATCCTATGGGGGGTACCAATTCCCCTGCCCCGATTTTGGATTTCAAAATCAACTAACCATCATCACTCCTCCCTGTACCTTCCCTAAAAATTTTATGGCAATCGGTCGAGCCGTTCTCGAGTTATGGAGTGACAATCAAAATGTACACTTCTTTTTATATATATAGATATACTTATGAACTTATTAGTTTTGCCGCCTCCTTTACTTTAAAATATATTAGCAGCAACTTCAAATTTGTGGTTGCCAATATGTTAACAATATGGCAACAGAAATATCAAGCTGTTAGTTGGCAGTTGCCATACGTAATATAAATTTGGCAACTGGCAACAATACTTCAGTTGTGTTGCCATCTGTAATCGATCCAACAATATGTGTTAAAATAATAATCAGCCCTAATTTTCCCATTTTTGAATATTGGTCGGGGCAAAATTTGCAAATACATAAATATGTACATATTTTTCTTTTTACTAAAAATGTGTATGCTTTTGTAAAGAAATGTTGGTTTCACTGTGAACACCCAGTGAAAATGTTGTTATCATTGTTAATCTGGCTTTAAAGTAAAAAACTTCAGTAAAAGTGTTCTCAATTTTTATAACGTTTAACAATTATAGTTTTTAATTCTATTTACACACTTATATATATGTACTATATAACTGCAGTTGACGAGAGTAAAATATTACCGAATTACATTAAATAAAATTTGTTTATCATTCTATATAGAAAGCCATATAGTCGGTATAAACAAACTACTAGTTAAACACTTGTTTGTAAAATACTTGATTTTAAAATTATTTAAAAATGACAAATTGAAAATAAACCATACAAAATCAATCAGGAAAAAAATTTAATAAAAATTGTAAAGAAAATAAAAATTGAAAAAATATTTTAAAAGAAAACAACAAATTTTATAAAAAAGTCAACAACTAAAAAAACCGTTAAATACAAAATAGATAAGAAGAAAAAAAGTAAGAGTGCCGGACTTTGTTTTAATATTTAGTTATTATGATGGACTATGAAAAACAGATGCTGCAAACGGAAACCATTATCGTTGAAATGTTGGAATTTTTAGAAAGTAAGCAAAATAACCAAAACTTTAAGAAACTTTTATATTTTTTAAATATTTTAAAAGTATGTACAAAGTTAAATTCTTAACCATTTTCCTTTTTGTTATCATTTAGCAAGCAGCGAAGAAGAATGTGACCTTGACCAAAAAATATCGGAGAAGTGTCATGAAAAGATCAAAATAATCAACAAAGATTTTAATGACAACATTCTTATTGATAAAATTAAAAGTAAACAAATATCAAACTATGAATTAAAAAAAGAACCAAGACTTAATTCAACTATTGCCAAAGAGCTAAAGAAGTTAAGAGATCAATTGAAATGTGATACTACTAATGAAATTGGTAAGTTGGTGGAAAAAAGAAGAAGAAGAAATTAATTAACCAAAATTATTTTAATTTCTAGATTTTAACAACAAAAATCAAATCAATTATTTAAAAACCCAAGAAAGTTTAAATAAATCAATTAATCAAAATAATTTCGATATCTCTTCTGCTTCTGATTATGAGATCCCTGAATGGATCAAAAAATTAGAAAATCAATGCCGTCGTAGTTCTAGTAACTCTTTTATTCAAGAAATTCATAAAGCCATATATCAAGAAACTGTAGGTCATCCTTCGGGGGGATCTGCGGACTATTATCAGGCAGCCCAAAATTATGCGCTTTATGGGAAAAATTTTTTAGATTTCCCTGACAATTTAGAAGCAATAATGTGCGATAAAAATTTACAAAACTCAACAACGGAAAGTACTAATTTGATACCAAATGTTGGAAATTGTCTATATACGGTAAGTTAAAATTAAAAAATAACAATTGGAATTTGGCTGGACCGAATCTTATGTGGAATCTATCTGTAGTAGGTATAAAAAAAGCTTGCAGATTAAAAACGAAGAACTCCAATTGTAAAATTTATTAACACTGGCATATATACCCTTCATCTTAGCTAAAAAGGCAGTTAATTTTTTGTTCAGAATACAGTTCAATTGACATATGGGCATTTCCTAGGGTCACGAACGTACGTTCGTACGCTTTTGATGTACAAATAATATAAAACTTTTTCTAGAATTTTTTTTGCAATTCGAAAGCATTTGGGTAGCTCTATTTTTAGTACAAAAGATGGATTTAATCGAGTTTAAGGTTTCATAATAAGAGTTATAAACGTGTGGTCACGAACATACGCAAAATAGAACTCAACTTCGGCTGACAGTAGTGAAATGTAAAAATCTGCGCAATGGAACGGAATATTCAAAAGTGATTCATTTATTTTAAAAGTGTATTAATGTAGGTCTCCATCCAGTATTTACAAAATAAAATATCTCTCTTGGTTTTTATGTAATTGGCTTATGTACCGGTCGCGACAGTATGGATCGCGAACGTACGACAGGAAATTATAAAATTTTGCAGTTTCCAGCCCAATTTCCTCAAGTAAAACAGCTCAGATATGCAAGAAACCCATTCTTTTATAAGAACATAGACTTTTTTTCTAATAATAAACAATAAAAAACGATGAGAATCAATGTTTTATTTTTTCATCCTGGTAGACCATTCTGGGGAAATGCCCATATCACACTTGATCAACAAGAGGGTATTAACTTTTATCGGGTATGTACTAGAAATCGAAATGAAGTAAAATCGAACGATAATCATCATATATATTATTTCTAAAGCACTTTTTTTGTCGGTTGCAAATATCTCCCATACCACCGCATCAAATTTAATGAATGATATCTCATTTTAAAGCTTATTTGTAACACTTATGACGAAAAATAATTAGAAATTGAAAAATTAATATTTTCATTGATAAAAATTACGGTGCAAAATATACGCACGGGTCATCTAGTCATCATATATATTATTTCTAAAGCACTTTTTTTTGTCGGTTGCAAATATCTCCCATACCACCGCATCAAATTTAATAAATGATATCTCATTTTAAAGCTTATTTCTAACACTAATGACGAAAAATAATTAGAAATTGAAAAATTAATATTTTCATTGATAAAAATTACGGTGCGAAATATTCGCACGGGTCATCTAGTATATATTATTTCTAAAGTACTTTTTTTTTGTCGGTTGGAAATATCTCCCATACCACCGTATCAAATTTAATGAATGATGTCTCATTTTAAAGCTTATTTCTAACACTAATGACGAAAAATAATAAGAAATTGAAAAATTAATATTTTCATTGATAAAAATTACGGTGCGAAATATTCGCACGGGTCATCTAGTATATATTATTTCTAAAGCACTTTTTTTTGTCGGTTGAAAATATCTCCCATACCACTGCATCAAATTTAATGAATGATATCTCATTTTAAAGCTTATTTCTAACACTAATGACGAAAAATAATTAGAAATTGAAAAATTAATATTTTCATTGATAAAAATTATATTTTAAAATGTATTTAAGTTACTAAAATTTCTATTAATTATTTTCATTTTATGTTACAAAAATGACAACTAACGGTGCGAAATATTCGCACGGGTCATCTAGTTTAATTTAATTACTATTTACAAAATGACGGGAATTTTTCAGGGTTTTAAGTGTTGTTCTTGCAAAAATAAAAGATACTTTTTTTTTTTTGGCTTTCCTAAAACTAAAATTGTTTGGCGAACTACATATTTATAGTTATGTTGCCAGGGTATCACACAAATTTTAGGAGCCATAACCGCAAAGTCCTCGTTCAACCTAACCCTTCGTGTAGGTAAAATGTCCGAGTTATATTTGGTTCTCCACCAGTCACATTGAGTTATTGATGGTTCTCCACCAGACAAAACCTCAAATTGAGGTTAAAAACGATCGCATATAGTTAATGCAGATACCGCAAAAACTGTAACTCGGTACAGTTACATATACGACGCCGAAACACTAACCAATGCGGGGTGACACCGCAAAACGCAACAATAGCAGACAAACAAAAACGACCTGTTTGCCCTTAAGAAATAACGACAAAAAGCGCGAGCTGCTTCTCCACTCAGAGCAGTATTACGAGTGCGAAAAGATACTTAAAGAATGAAGTAGATAAAATGGATTATTTTTATGAACTTTCATTACAGGGTCGTTTTTAAAATTTGCTCGATTTTAAAACTACTTCATTAAATTCGCCTTGTACTTCTACATTTGTATGCATGTAATTCATTAAATGTAAACAGTCGCTGTCAAACCAATCAAAAAGCCAAAAATTGCAGACAACATTTTTGGGTTTCTTAGACAGTTATTGGTTTCGACTGCAGTTTTTTTAACCCTGGTTTCAATAGTTTATTTTTTGTTGCAATACCGGCAAATATAACTTTTTCGATAAATTTTTAAATCATCACCAAAATTTATTTAAACTTTCATAGATTTATTTTGATAAAAAATACATAACTTCTCTTTTTAGAAACCCAATACAGCTACTTCAAATACTATAGTTCCTACCTCAGGTGGCTTCACATCAGCAGCCGCTTATTATCAAATATGTAACAGTATGCAAACACAAGCTAGGCCAGCACTTTCCAACAATCCGGTAAACTCAACAGCCTATGGTATATTTTTGGGTAACAAAGTGACCTATATAGCTGCGACACCTCAAACACCTTCGTTAATTTGTAATCAACACAGTACAACAACAACAAATTTTGTGTCAAATAGTTTGGCCAATGCTGCTCTGGCCACTTCGCCCACCATACTTTATACGAATCCCATGTTGACCACAACAACACAACAATATTTGACACAATTTTTAAATACTGCAGCCTCTATGCAATCATCTACAGCTGCTACAAATGTCCCCGCTTCTAGTGTTTATGAACGTTTGATTTATGCTCATATGTTGCAACAACAGCTTTATCAAACGCAACAGGCAGCAGCCATTGCAGCAATGTTTCAACATAAGCAACGTGTTGCTGCTGCAGCTGCAGCAGCGCGACAATCTGTCAATGGATTGGTCGTTAATACAAATAGATCATCGCCTCAACATTTAACTACAACGCCAACGACTTCGAGCGGTAATATTTCCACTTTTTGTAACAGTAATCCACAGTTAAATAGTTCACCAGCAGAATTTGCGGAAATGAAGCAACAAAACAGCGCAGCAGTTGTGGCAACTGAAAAATAGAGAATTCAAAGTCTAAAGCTGATTAGATATAATATACTTATGTATATGATCTTCAATTTACTTTTCTATCATTTGTGTAAACTAATTTGCTTTTAATCTTAAAATTTTTTGTAAATTGTTAAATAGTTTTAATAATAAATATGTAAATAATTTTGGTATATACATACTATTTAATAGCTTACAATTTGTTAAATAATTCTTAGTTCAATAAGAATATGTTAATACATAGTTCTCATTATTTAAAATAAAACTTTCAAAACTGTAAAAAAATTATATGATTTTATGATTAGAGATTTTATATAACTTTGGCCCACAGTGGCGACTAAAGGCAGCCATCTCTGTAGATTTTGTGCCCAGTGTTGTCATATCCTACGATTTATCTTGTTTTGCAACTATTTTGAGATGCAAAGAAGTTTTTAAGTTTTTTTTTTCCTAAAAAAAGTGTTTCTAAAATTTTTAATAATTTACATAAGTTTATTTATTCATAATTTGTAAAAAATAAATCTTTGCTCATTTTAAATCATTTAAAAATATAGGGAGTTAATGCGCGATATAAAACCAATGGATAAATTTAATTTTTTTTATTTACATATACTACATACATATATTTTATAGAAATGTATTTTTATATTATTTATGCTATTTTTTAAACAAATAGAAATCAAACACATGCAGTTAACACATGAATTTGTTAACGATTTGTAAAAAAAAGTATTTTGGTCGAAAAAGTTTTTTTTTAGAAATTGAAAGAATTAAAAAAAATATGACAGCACTGTTTGTGCCTCAAGTAATAGATTTTTTCTTGCTCTCATTTTCAATTAAAAAGTTAAAATTTTGCAAAACTTGTTAAGAATGGGTTGGTGACTGTACTAACAATTTTTTTTTGAATAGGCCGTCAATTGTCACATATTTCTAAATACAATCACCCTTATTGTGTTTGGCGTATTTAAGATACGTCTACGACAGTTTGGTAATAGATTAAAGAAAAAAAGTTCACGTTCTCTTTAATCTATTACCAAACAGTCGTAGGCGTTTTTTAAATTTAATAAAATTTATTAACCTCCTACTTACCACCACCGTATTAAATGTTACACATATCGGTTGTGAGCTCTGCTATTTTCCTAAGTTCCACTACCAACCACCAGAGGCCAACATATCTATTTTGGATAATAAGCAGTGATGCCAGGAAAAATTTCAAAAAATCCCTACGTGTCTCCAAAAAAAATTCCTTTTTTCCCTTCAACCAAAAAGAAATTTCCCTACATTTTTCCCTACGTTAAAAATTTATTGTTTTTAGCGACAAGTAAACAAAAACATATTTATTTTGTTAACATTTTGTTTCTTCCTTTTTTTAAATCAAGCTCAAGGTCGGGTTAAGAAAAATATATTAATTTATTATACATCCAATATTTCGCTGCCACAATGGACAGCTTCTTCAGGGATCTTGGGTTTATAAATTTTAAACAAATTTTTATAAAACAAAATTTAAATTAAATAACAAAAATTGACAACATGAAAAATAAATAATAAAAATAATACACAGGAAACAATATTATTCTATTACATTTTTCTAAACTTATTCAATTTCCTATCTTATTCTTATAAATTAAATGTCTGTAATTTTGAGCTACATTGTCTGTATCGGTTTCAAAATTAATTCTTTGTTCTATTGGTGTGTTGATTATTTGTATGAAGCGTCGTTTGTAGTTTGATTCTGTATTTAAAACTGTTGTATTTTCGAAATCTGGTGTATGTCTAAAATTGGCACAATGTGAAGACAATGCAGTTTTTTGAGAAGATATATTTTTGTATTTTTGATCAGATCTATGTCCTGCTAGTCTAGTTTTTAATTTGTTTTTCGTAGTACCTGTATATACCTTGTTACATATTTCATTATCCTTACCCTTGCAGGGAATTTTATAAATTATTTTAAATCTATCTAATTTCTCTATTCTATCTTTCATTTTACTAAATAATCTATGTAATGTATTATTATATGTCCTATGAGCCATCCTATAATTATTAATGTCATAAACATTAGAGTTTTCCAGTCGTTCAGAAATCACCGGTACATAAGTTAAAGACTTATAAACCTTAGGTTCAGTAACCGTAGTCCCACTACCTTCCCTATGTCCTTTGTACTGTCCAATCAATCTACAAATCAATTCTCCTGGGAAATTATTATCCTCTAAAATATTTTTGATTTTTATTTTATTTTTTCTATGAAAAACTATATCGCTAATATTTAAAACTTTATCTATAAGATTTTTGGCAGTATTTATAATAACTCTACTCGGATGTTTTGAATAATAATTAATAATTCTTCCTGAAGAAATTGGCTTCTGGTACCAATCTACTAATAACATATTCCCCTTTCTTATAATTAATGTGTCTAAATATGGAAGCTTAAGATCACATTCCTTTTCAATTGTAAATTTAATATCCTGGTGAAAGGAGTTAAATATGTTTAACATGTTTTCTATTTCACATTCTGAAATAATACAAAATAGATCATCTACATAATATATTTTTCTTAACCTGACCTTGAGCTTGATTTCAAAAATGTAAGAAATAAAATTAAAAGGTCGAAAAAATAGACTAAATAATTAACATTTTGTACATATTTATTATAATAAAATTTATTTTTTAAAAATAACACTGTGTGACAAATTTAATCTCTTTCTTTTTGACAGAAACGCCTCTATTAATCCTTTAATCTAGAACAAAACAGAGTCAAACTTCGCATTTGATTTATCATTTCCTCATCTTTTGTTAATTTTTTAAGAGCTTAATTCCGGCATATACATACTCAGAGCAGCTAAACTGGAGCATTCCTATAAGGCTGCCGGACCACTGCAGTGTCATCCAGGCCGAGATAATGGCCATCCACACAGCCGCGAGACGCATCCGGTACGGAGATATATCTGGAAGGGATATTCACATTATTACCGATAGCAAGGCGGCCATAAGATCCCTGGAGAATGTGTTCATCACATCGAGAATTGTCCGAGAATGCCGGATGTCTCTGGAGGAGAAAGCGAGACATTCACTGGTCACCCTTAATTAGGTCCCCGGACACAGGGACATACCGGGGAACTGCATGGCGGATTCGTTGGCGTATGCGGGCACCACCTTGAATCGAGACGATTCAACATATGTAGGTGTTTCACTCCCAAGAGGTGAGCAACTCATGGCGCACGAGTTTCATATTATCGCCAGTCAGAGGTGGCACGTTGAAACTACCTGTGGGGAAACCAGGAAAATCTGGCCCATCATAGATGAAAAAAGGACACGGCGGGCATTACAGCTGTCCAGACATCATCTTAGGAACCTGATTGCGGTTAAAACTGGCCACTGGCCCATTGGGAGGCACGCCCAGATGCTGGGGCTCCCTTACAATGACTTATGTAGAAGTTGCGGCGTGGAGGAGGAGGAAGAGTCAACGGAACATCTTCTCTGTAATTGCTCGGCATTCAGAGATCTAAGACTAAAAATGTTTGGTCGAAGAGCCCTTGGGGACAAAACTTGTCTCTCTGATGTTGATGTAAACGGGATCCACTCCTTTACTGAATCGACCGGATGGCTGCGTGGGAACACTAGCAGCCAGATAACATAGGACCCATGGGAGACGGTGTAACATGGTAACACAACGGGAACTCATTAATGGACCCACGTGAGCTGTGCTTGATCACGGCTGCCAATGGAACCTAACCTAAACGCCCAAATACATTGATCAAAATACTCATCAAGCATTGTGGTAGTATGAGTGAAAATATGTTTGTATGTGTCACACCGTCGATGCTGGATGGAAAATCAAAAGATTTAGATATTACGGCGAATATTACGTCAAGCACACGTACACGATGAATTCGCCGGCTGGACAAGCATTTGACAAGTGTATTTGGGCCTTAAGAGCTTAATAGTTTTCAAGAATACTTATTTTTAATAATTTTTTTAACAAATAAAGGGGGCTCTGTAAAATTTAAAAAAAATGTTTTCTTCAGTTCCCCTGAACTTAAATATAAAAAAAGTTCTTTTTAAAAGTAAATCATTTCATGTCCTTAAAAGTTTTCATTTAAAATTTTTTAAAAATTTGAAATTGTATACTTTAATTTCTCTTAGCTTAGAAGGTGTGATTGTTTTTTTACAAATAAATTTCTATTCAGAAATTTCATGTATTGGATTTTCGCTTTAAATATTCGCATACATTTTAGAGAATGTGAGTGCGAATGCAAATAGCAAAAATAAAAGAATAGTTCGCAATGCGAACGCGAATATACGTTGCCACTTAATTATATAATAGGGGGTTCGAAGAATATTCGGGTACATGGTTTTAATATATGGATTGCCAGGCTGTAAGGAATGGTTTCTTTTAAAAAATACTACATTTGTACTAAAATGCTATTGTATATGAAAAATTTTCATTTTTAAATGAAAATTAGATGAATATTTACGTATTTTTAGATACTAACAGCCATGCACGATTTGAAATCGCAAAACGCCAGATTTATTTTATGGTGTTCTGAAACTGGTGCGTTTTGCTTGCGACCTGGCATAGTTTTTTAAAGTTCCCTTGAGCATACTTTTGCAATTTGAAGTCACGAAACTTCTTGCGATTGCGATTTACAGTCCACGTATTATGCAATTTCAAGTAAAAATCGCAAATGTTAAGCGTTTTGCGATTGTCAGAACATGCCCGTATATTGAAAATGAGATATAATTTTTAAAATTCCCTACAATCGCCTTAAAATAAAAAATATGTCCTTTTTCCCCTACGCTGGAAATTTTTCGAAAAAATCCCTACAAAAAGGGATAATTCCCTTCATTTGGCATCACTGATAATAAGTGATGTCAACATAAATAGATTGAGTGGTTTTTGACTAGGGATGCAAACAGTGTGACCAGTACCTCGTTTCTGTATTTCTCGCTTCGTAAAATTTTCCGCATGAAACGTGTGAATTGCAACAAAAATAGTGTGAAATGAAACAAAAAATGGTTTTTCTCACGCAAGTGTTTCTGTATCTTTTCTTGGCGAGAATTATCTGTCATTTTAATAATTTTCCAGCAATTTTTGGAAGGATGCGAGAAAAAGTGTTTCTATAACAATATTTTGCGAAAAGTTTCTTTCAACAACTGTCAAAATAAGTCACATTTGAAATTGGTGGCGAGAAAAACAAAATGTAGATATTTTGAATTTAAAATATGTTTATATACTATTTTTTTTAAATAAATAAAAAAATAGAAGGAATATAAATGATGAATGCATAATTTATATGATGAAAATAAACAAAAAACCATTGTTATATTTTGTTATTTTAAATTTTTTTTAGCCTTTCCTTGTTTTGGTTTTATTAGGTGCTGCCAGATAAATTTGTGTAAAAATCGTCAATTTTCTGAGAAAAAAATATAAAAGTTCCTCCTTTTTTGTTTTAAAAATCGTGTAATTTAAAATAAATTTTAAACAAATTTGTTTCGACTTTTATTAAAACATAATCAAACAAAAACAAAGTTAAAGTTCATGGGTATTTAATAATTTCTTTAAATTTATATTTCTTTTGTTAAGCTGAAGGATAATTTTTTATAAAACTATTTATTTTCTTTAATCCGATAAAGGCATGAGAAAATATCATATTAAACAAAAAATAAAATAAATGGCCCATAACTATAGTCATAAACAAAGCATACTTTAAGAGTTCTAAAGTAAACTTATATTAAAGATATGCTTTTGATCTACTTTAGACAAGCAAAAGCATACTTTACACGTTAAACCCGATGTTAATTTTAAAACCAGCTGAATTTGTGTTTAACTCATTTAACAACAGCATGAGCTGTTTTTCGCCAAATAAAAAAGTACTTGCAAAAAGTTAAACATGTTTATGTTATAATAAGTTGGCTGATATTTTGCTTTACACGTTAGGCCAAAATTGCCTAGCGTTTTACACAAAGTTTTGTAATTTTGTTGTTGCTTTCTACATAAAATCATATTGCGTGTTTCAACCGTACAAGATATGCAGTGTTTTATTTATATTTTAATTTTCAATGTCGGCTGCTTAAAGTTGCCACTTGCTTATATTTTGTTGTATGTTGAATGAAAAATTTACTACATTTGAGGTCGGTTCAATTTAAAACATACTTTAGTTTCGACTATAGTAGCAAAATATTTAAAAGAATGTTTTTATTTTAAAGTTGTTTTTAAATAGAACCGACTTTAGCGTTTGACTATGATTATGGGCCAATATTTTTACAAAAGCAAAAAGAAGCCAAGCTTAATAAAATAAACATACATCCTTATTTAAAATAGATAAATATAGATAAATAGATAAATTTTTTAATTAAATCAGCTTTGTAAAAAACCTAGAATTCATAGTGACAACGTTGTTTTATATTTATATCGTATGTAGTTCGAAATAGTATATTATTGAAATTTAACTATATCGGTTTACAAATGGCTGAGATATAAATCTGTAATTTACCTATTCCTATAAATTTTTTTTCTTTTTTTTACCTGAAATAGACTTAGTAGAACAGCTGGTAGTTTTAGTTAAAAAAATCGGTTCATAAATGAACGGGTTACAGACAAACAACTTTTTTTCTTGAAGAAATAATGGTTTTGGCCCAAAAATGTCCATATAAGATAAGAATATCAAAAGGGTGTTTCCACAGAAATTGACCCCTTATAGCTCAAAAATTAAATTTTTATTTTGAAATAATTTTTCCGCTATTATACAAAATAAATGTATCGTGTCATATTCCTAAAGATTAACTTTAATTTTATTTATACTAACAAAAATATATTTTTTTTTTGTTTTCCTTTATTTTTGGCCACTTACTTTTATTTTTTTTGTCACCGATAATAAATGAATTCACACGCAAAAAACTTGTGATTTTTATAATGTATTTTTTAAACAAATCATTTCAAAGAGTTAAATCTTGACAAAACTTGACATATCCTGTGCAAAATTTTACAAAACATGATGTTTGTTTCAGACATTTAAAAACAGCACATTTATAAAGTAACGGCCGTTACTTTGGATACACCCAAATATCAATCATATTTTGTTAATGTATATAAGAAGTATTAAATGTTCAAAATAAGCCAAATCGGTCCATTTCTTTCCCTCGAAATTTTGCTTTTGCCGATACATTTTTCAGGGAAGAGGCAAACAACTTCGAGGACAATTTTCATAAAAGGGATAAATAAAAAACTTTAAGCTGTCTTGTTTTTAAAGATATTTTTTTTACTAATAAACAAACATATTAAAATATTTAAAACTATCTTATTTCGAAGACTAAGGGGCAACGCCAACAATTTCATTGAAAGCAAAAAAAAAAAATCAAAAGTATTTTATAAATTTGTTGTTACTTTCTATTTTTTTAATTTTCAACGCCACAAAATATGAAGTGTTTGTGAAATTTAAAAATTCAATATGAATTTCTATAGAAAGTAACAACAAAATTATAAAATATTTTTGATTTTGTTTTGGCTTTCGTCACTTTTTTAGAAAAATCATTAAATCGTCACTTTGCTAATTTCGGAACAAAAAGTTGTCAAAATGACAATAACTCGTCAAATCTGGCAGCCCCGTTTTTATTATATTTATTTCTTTTGTTGACGTTTCGCTTTTATTTGACACTTAATTACTGGAAATATTCCAGTATAAACAGAATTTGTTGTGTCTGTTTTCGCATTCAAATACAGAAACACTTTTATCTCATAAATCGAGAAACGATGGAATTTTTTGTTTCACACTTCATGTAAGAAATTTTACGATGCGAGAAATACAGAAACGAGGTACAGGTTTTTTAAAAATATAAAGCTAAATCATGTTTGAAATAGAGCTAAAAAAAGCTAAAGAAGGAAATTTAAAGCCAACAAATAAAGCTTAATTTTTTTTTTTATATCTTCTTGTAGTAACTTTTAATTATTTCGATATTTTTCATAGATTAAGTATTGCTTATGTAATTATAGCTGCGTATAATTATATAAATAAAAGAAAAAAAAGTCCAAAAAAAGCTTGACTAGTAAATTGATCAAACTTTAGCTTTATTTTTAACAATTTCTATTGATTTGCTTAACTTTATATGTAAGAAGATAATTGTTATGTTTGATCTAGCTAAACGTTTTGCAAAATTAAATAATTTTTTTATTAAAACTAGGGACGCTAAATATTATAAAGGTATAAACATAACTTAACTAGTAAAATTTTTACTAGCAGAAATTTTCAAAAAATAATTGTCGGAAGTCGTTGTCGTCGCTTGAAATTCGAAATCACGACAATGTAAAACACATAAGTAAAAAGTTTGCGTCAATCATAATACCAACTTTTAAAAACGACTATATTTCGACCACGACAACAAATAAGAAGAATATTTTTCCCTGATACCTAATTTTTTTCATGATGAAAAAATATAAACGAATTAATTCTTAAGGCTCAGTTAGCCGGGAGTAACAGTAACGTTGAAAATCAGCTGATTCATTTAGTTGTATGTAAAGCAATTATAACGATTACAGTTAGCAGTAAGATGTTACGTCTCAATCTGTAAGAAATAGATTGGTCTTACTTTTTTACGGTAAGGTTACTGTTACTATTACTCCTGGCGAACTGAGCCTTTAGTCTGTGTTCATACGGGACGAGGGGAAAAGAAACGAGTTCACAGATGCATGTACTGTCTTTACGTTTTGCTTTCTTATTCGTTGTTTAATTTTGTTTTTGTTTCAATATCAAAAAAAAAAAAAACAAAATAAAAAACATGTCGTCAACATGATATGATTCATTTGAACGCCAATTCATGTTCAAAGAAGAAAAAGGAAGAATCTTGTCAAGAAGACATGAGCCGTATGACTTAGTTATGGTTTGAGTCTTCGAAAATTAAAAAGAACGTAGAACGTTTTGCTAATGTAAACTTAACGCCCATAATTTGATTTACTTTTGCTCTTGATGCCTGCTTACAGATGCAATAAGTATGTGGCAAATATGCTTTCATCGCTAAATGGACTATCATGTAAATCCTTTATATTAAATTTACTTATAACGGCAGAAAAAAACAGATAAATTGTAATATATCGCTTAAGTGGCTTAAAACTGTAGTGACTATAAACGAAAAGTACTGTATGCTAAAACCTTATTTTTCAATTCTCATGCAATAGGCATAGGCATAAAACTTGCTCTAAGCTTTGCTTTTGTTCAATAATTGATTTGTGGTCTTGCTATTATCAATGAAATATGGAATAGAAATATGTATGTTTTTTATTCTTATAAATCACATAAATTTACTGTTTATTCAAGAAATTTTTCGAAGTGTAACTTAAGACAAAAATTCGATTTTTTTTCCTTCAGGCTCAGTTAGCCGGGAGTAATGGTAACAGTAACCGTACCTTAAAAAAGTAAGACCAATCTATTTCTTACAGATTGAGACGTAACATCTTACTGCTAACTGTAATTGTTCTAATTGCTTTACATACAACAAAATGAATCAGCTGATTTTTAACGTTACTGTTATTCCCGGCTAACTGAGCCTTTCCCCTCGCAGCACTGTTATGTATGTAAATCAAATCTGCAACAGCGATTTCTTCTGCTCTGCCAGACTATTACCCTTTTTACTAAATCACACATACGTTTATTCGGATAACTCTTTTATTATTTTAAAATAGAAATAAACACGAAATTGAAATTAAAAAAGGCTAGGAAAAGCTAAATGCATCGTTGAAAAAAGCTGAAAAAAAGCTTAAAGCTAAATGAAATATCTCGAGCTAAAAAGGAAAAAATAAAGCTAAACTTAGCTCGAAAAAAGCTAATATGGTCACACTGGATGCAAACGATACATCGATATTTTCTAAATCGATGTTTTGATGGACGATGATACATCGGAGCCGAAACTAAAAACATCGACATCGTCCATTCAATATGTTAATTTTTTTTTTAATATACGTAGAAACTCGATTCTTGCACGTAATGAAAACCGGGCTCAGTGCAAGTTTCGAGGTTGTTGCAAGTACCGAGTATTAATTTCCCATACAAAATAAAAGGCGCATACATCTGTTTAAAATCTAAAGCTTCGTACAGACGATGGTCAGATCTTACAATGTTGTCATTAAAATTGCCTAAACATTTCTTGCAACTGTGTGAACATTGTAAGCACATTTTCTTTTGGAAGATGTGTAAAATTAATGCATCTGACAATGGCACCATTGTCAGAAAAATTACCACATTGTAAGATCTGACCATTGTCTGTACGAAGCTTAAGTTTAATATTTCAATTCAAAACACTTAAGTTTAACGCATTCGTATAACAGTAGATACATATTTTATGAGGAATTAAAGAAATTTAAGATTTTTGTTTGTTTTGTACAAAGTCGCTTGTTCAGTACTACACTGCTTCTTAGTCTCTGGAGCATCATAATATCGTCTAATGAAGCATTGTTTTGCTCCGCCCATTCTAAGCAAGTATCATTATGACACCGAACCTCTCAATAGTCAGCTTAAAACTGATTCAAATTATGTACAACATTTCATCAGCAGCATAAAACGACAAGGATTTCTCGAAATGTATTCAGTCTAAGAAAACGTAAACAAAGCAGCACGCAAGAGTAATACAAGAGTAATGTTGTAAGTATCGAGCTCAAAATTTTTGGATGTCGCAAGCACTGAGTGCGAAATGAAAAATATTTCTATGTTGCAAGAATCGAGGTGTGCAACTATCAAGTACATATGTGCAAGAATCGAGTTTCTGCTGTATTTACAATTTTTGATTTTTTCCGTTTAAGCCTTTATTTAAAAATATATAAAAAAGTGTATTTCAAAACGTTTACATAAATATGTACATATCGCTCGTTTGCTGCAAGACCGGCATAACTCAAAAAAGTCCATTTCGAGATAAACGCATTTAAAGTTTTTGATTTGCTCTAAATACTTAGAAAAACAGAAGACACATTCTCTTCAAACTGGGAAAGTATAAATGATATAAAGATGAATTTAATACACAATATAAAGAAAAACAAAGCGAACAATTCTGCATCTCTAACTCCAAAATTTCATTTTTTGAGTTATGCCGGTCTTGCAGCAAATGAGCGTTATGTGTTTATATGCATTCTATGCATTACAAACTTTATGTTATAAGGGGAAACCCTTTTATAAACTAAAGAAATGTGAAAACAATTTGGAAGACTGTGTGAACAAGAGTGAAGGCCCAACAATAATGTGCTTAAGTTGGCTTAAGCAACTGTGCAAATACACGAATAATCATAGGTGTCAAACCATATTGTACTTAATGAAACTTTTTGGTCAGTTTAATGAATCTGTCATTTGCTAAAGCAAAGTGCGAGCCCCATCGGTCTTTCCGTACGGAATCAAATGTTTTTTGTTTTTGTGTTTTTAAATTCATTTGACAGAAGCTTATGCATATTACAGTTGGGCTTTAAAATTTTCAATAGCAAAGAACAATTTGAGCAGTCCTTAAGTATTAATGCAAAGTAGCCCGGCAGGAAATGTCACTAGTGAATCTGTACTGATTCACTATTGACACAGTCACCAGAACTAGTGACTTATTATATCCCAGGCAATGTTATTTACAATATACATACATTTAACATGTGCTTGTCATTGGAAATCTACTACTGACGTTGGTATAACTGACTAGGTAGTTCCTTTGGGAACATATGTAGACATTGGAACCAGTGTTGCCAAAACGTGTAGAGGTAAAATCAGCAAAAATCCAGAATTTTTCATCAAAAAATCTGCGTCAAGATTTTAAAAATCTTCCATAAAACGCATTTGTTACATTTTTTTTGTAGTTTATTAAGAAAACGATATAACAATTCATTTCAAAATATACGGGCATGTTCTGATATTTGAAATCGATGGTAAATATATATAAGTGGTCCTCGAAGTATGAGGTATAAAAAGGAAATATTTGTTTGAACTTTCAACACAGAAAAGTTTTAAAAATTTTTTCTATTTTAATTTCACTCAAATGCGATTTTCAGAACATGGCTGATAATATTTGGATATTTTTACATTAACCATATCTTTCCATCACATCTTTTATTTCTTAAACAAAAAACCAAAAAAACGTTAATTGCTTGACATGTTCTTTAAACTATCAAGGATTTTATTGAAAACTTACAAGAGATCAAATATTGTAACTATTAAAGATATTTATACATAAGTTCATATGAATATATACGTACATATGCATATTTCGTGTAAAAACAGAGAACATTAGTCCGGCAATAAATAAAATAAATTCCTGCTAATAAATCTGTTTCCAAACGGTTCTTCTATAAATGGTTGATATATTTCGTTTATCAATGTAAGAAGTGGAAAAAGTACAAACATAAGTGACACTGTAAAGAAGTTTCCACCGAACTAAACAATCTGCAATTTTAAACCAACAATCTTTTAATCTGCATTTTGACCATTTTGGGGATAAAATCTGTAAAATGCAGATAAATCTGCACTTCTGGTGTCAGTGATTGGAACCAGAGAATCGCTAGAACATTTTAGTAAAAGTAATGTACACTTTTTGTAAGAATACGAAAATATAACAATCTTTTTTTATTATTTCTTCAGCTTTAATAGTTGTTATTGATAAAATCTTTTTCATATTAAAGCCAAATATTGTGGCAAATGTAGTGTAGTGTAGACACTTCGTTGACAATGTCACCAATATAGTCGACAAAACTGATGACTTGGAGACACTTGCACCCAGGTTTCCTTCAGGGAGTTTATAGCATCGATGTTGAAACATCGATATATCGCGTTTTTACCGATGTCTTTTTAACATCGATGCTTATCGTGGATAAATCGTTGTTTTTAAAAACCGATGTTCTTCAGAACGATGTTGCATAACTATTTTTGACTCACAATCACACAAGCTTTCAAGGAAAATAAATGCCATCACTCACGCTTAACAAAATTGTTGTTCTTTTTATCTGAAATATTTTATTTAAGGCAGTCTTTACGATTTCGTGAGAATCGTCAATATTTAAAGCAGTGAAGGCACACACATACTATCACATTTATGCTTGTGTTGACGAAATAACAACAAAGCAACCCAGCGGGAAAACTCAGAAGACCTTCTTACTTCAGGCCTGCTTAAAAAATTTTTTGATTTAATTACTATTCTTACGTAACTGCTAAATAATGCCTCATAGAAGGCCTCGGCTCTTTGGTATAAAAGATAAGATACACCTTCCACGCTCGCTTCTATGAGAAGCGAGAAAATAAAATGTAACATTTTTTGTTTTGTTTTTTTTTGCACAAGCAAAAGCAAAAAAATTCAGATCCCTTTACAAAAACAAAGTAACATATGTTGTAAATCATTTTAGTTGAAGTTGAAAAGAGAAAGAGTAAAATTTTTTGTTTTACTTTTTCGCCAAAGCGAAAGAATTCAGATCTCATTATAAAAACAAAGTAACAAAGTAGGTGCATATTAAAATACAAAATAAAAACAAGATGTAAATCATTTTAGTTGAGTTTTGTCCATTATTTTTTACAGAAAATCCTTAAAAAAAAGGACATGGTGATCGCAGTTGGACGCGCCTTAAAAAAACCTTTTTTACCATACCCAATTTGTATATGTTGGTAAGGAAACAGATTCTTAAATTAACAAAACATACAAAAATAGACCCTTTTTCAAACTGGTGCAGCTCACGAGAGGTCAAAGCTAGAGCCGAAATATTTAAAATGTCATCTTAAAAAAGTCCAAGGTTCATTTTTAGAAGGGTACATCGAGCACGAATTTTGCTTCCATACAACTTGAGTCGCTCTAATGTACATAGTTTAACAATAAACAATAAAATAAAATGCATATGTGCTATGTAGATATGTATGAAGTTCTAAAACTTTTAAATTAAGTAATTAATTAACCGGCTGCAAATAAAAAGTTTTTATATGTTAAAAAGATTAAGGAAATCTAAACTAAAAAAAAACAAAATAGAGGGTGGCCCAAAATTACCGAAGGGGTTGAATTGCTATTAACTTTTTAATTATACATTATTTTTTTTTTCTCTTCTTTTCAGTATTTTGTAAAGAAAACTTGGGGAATTTAAAATAGAGCAGTACTCAATTGATCAAATTGTTAAACTTTATTTTTCAAATCAACGATCCATTGTTTTGACTCAACGTTAACGAATTATTTCGTGTACAAGTGATGTTAATTGGCCTCCGCGTTCACCGGATTTAATCGCCACAGACTGTTTTCTTTGGGGTTATTTGAAAGGAAAAGTCTACATTAATAAGCCTAGAACCATCCTGCAATAAATATATAAATAAATAAATAAAAATAACGTGACGAAATAAACAACATAACACCTGAAGTTTTGCGAAAGGTTATGGAAAATGTGTTGGAAAGAGCACGAATTCGCGAAGCAGAAAATGGCCACCACTTGCGAGATATTATTTTTCATAACTAAACTAAAAATATTCCCCATTTATATACGTACTAGCTTAACCCGGTGTGCTTCGCTACCCCCATCGTTATAAAATAAAACTGAAAGTATGTATTTACAATATATATAAACAAAAATTTATTTATTAAATTATTAGCTGCTTCGTAGTAAGAGAATTCCGTGGCATTTCGTTTTATGGGGGTATTGCTCTCCCTCCGTCAACCCCGCCCATTTTTCTTTTAAAATTTACCATAAAATGGATTTTACCACGTTTGAAGACTCCAGCTATCATAGCTTTTCAGTAACGCGATAAATAATATTTGCATGTTATGGGAGGTATTGCTCCCCCTGCGCCTTCCCGCTTTATTTTTATTTTCAAAAGTGTAGTATACCATTAGAATGACTTCTACAAAGTTTGAATATTCTCACTATAACAGTTCTTAAGC
The DNA here is from genome assembly GCA_930367215.1 of Pollenia angustigena. NCBI lineage: Eukaryota > Metazoa > Arthropoda > Insecta > Diptera > Polleniidae > Pollenia > Pollenia angustigena. The sequence continues at coordinate 175,065,034 of OV884057.1, read as the reverse complement.
TATGCGATATTAAACATTGGCGTCCGATGGGGGTACCACTTCCCCCGCTGCCATTTGATTTCAATTTTGGGGCTCAGAAGATCCAACTACCAAAAGTTCAACAAAATGCTTGCAGCGGCTCTTAAAATATGCGATATTTAATATTGGCATCCACGAAAAAATATGGCACCGCCCCTTTGTCCAATCACACCTTTTTGAACCCTACGACACATTAATTCAGAACAGAATAGTCTTCTGTGAAAATTTGATACAATCGGTTCAGTAGTTTATTAGATATAACGTTTTTTACTTTTTCTATAAATGGGCGGGTCCACGCCCACTTTTTTAATTAAACATATTTCTATTCATTATACAATACTAATAATTGTTAAAGCTAAGGCACGAGCTCTATGTTTGCATTTGTCCTTCAAGTTGTGCTGAAAAGGTCAACAAGCACGTATATAAATGGGGAATATTTTTAGTTTAGTTATGAAAAATAATATCTCGCAAGTGGCGGCCATTTTCTGCTTCGCGAATTCGTGCTCTTTCCAACACATTTTCCATAACCTTTCGCAAAACTTCAGGTGTTATGTTGTTTATTTCGTCACGTTATTTTTATTTATTTATTTATATATTTATTGCAGGATGGTTCTAGGCTTATTAATGTAGACTTTTCCTTTCAAATAACCCCAAAGAAAACAGTCTGTGGCGATTAAATCCGGTGAACGCGGAGGCCAATTAACATCACTTGTACACGAAATAATTCGTTCACGTTGAGTCAAAACAATGGATCGTTGATTTGAAAAATAAAGTTTAACAATTTGGTCAATTGAGTACTGCTCTATTTTAAATTCCCCAAGTTTTCTTTACAAAATACTGAAAAAAAAATCGGAGAACACGTTTTCAAGTTATGGCAAAATATATAAGGCAACCCAACGATTTAGGGGGTGAAGTATGCCACGCCTTTAAAAGAAAATCCTTACGAACTAGAGAAAAACAGAAAACAGATTTGAATTAAGGGCATCAAAATCCATATAATCCACATACTTTTATTTCTAGGGTAGAGAAACATTTTTTTGTTGCGCAGTGTACTTTTGTTGCGCAGTGTAATTTTTTCAAAATCTGCCAATAGACTTTTTATATCATACTACATCTAAAACTATCAAAAAACTAAAACTTTTAATTCAAAAAACACGTTTAATAATTTTGGCCAGCTTTTCAGGCCAAATACTCCTCTGTGTGTCGGTGGAGGGTATCAAAGATTCGGCACAGCCGAATATAGCACTCTAACTGGTTTTTTTCTACGTTTTTACAAATTCACCAAGTAAAGTAGACACAAAAAATCTACAAATTATTTTTTAACATGTTTCTTAAATAATATTTTTTTCCTAACAAAATAAGCGTCCAATTGTTATTATCGGACAAAAAATTAAGAAAACTACACAAAATTTGAGTTTTGATAAACAATTTCTTTAACCAACGCTTCTACTGTTCTTAGGTACATACTTTATTGCAGTTTAGGGTAGTGTGCCTTCACTTATCGGCCTATTTCAAAATACTGGCTGACTTTATAATGCAGTGTAGCAAAGCATCTCTTAAATTATAGATGCCGGGTCCTGAGTGAATTAGAAAAAAATTTCTTGGAAATAGCAATAAAATATTTTTGGGCCTGATAAAACTAAAAATTTTTTATTATTATAAGATTGTTTATGGGGATAACCTTTTGTATCAAGTGTTTTCGTCAAGCTGACCATGTGATTTGTTAGTGCTTGACGTCTCGTTACTTGTGCGAGTACAAATCACGAGAATTTAAAAATTATCTTCTTTTCTTATTGCTTTTTTTGTTGTGTACACAAATAAATTATTAAAAGTGCAATTGCACCATCCGCTTCACAATTCATGGTTTATTTTTGACGTTTAAGGTTATGCGAACATATCACACGCCCAAATCACAGCTGTGGCCAAATCTGTTGATTAGGTTTAATAAAAAAAATACATAATGGAGACCTAAAAAACGTTTTCCTATCAGGGACCGTAGCAGCTATTCCTTTTTTCATAAAAGTCAGATAATTACAGTTATATTTTTGATTTTAATGTTTTTGAACAAAAATAACAGTTATTTTTTGGTTTTTATTTTTTTGAACAAGGTTATTTTTTATTTCTGCTTTTTCAAATTTTTTAAATTTAATATTTTTATTTGTTATACAAAAATAAGGCGAATGTATTAAATTTAACCTAAAACATAGTATAAGTATATACTTAAATCAATTTGGCTTTTAATAAATAAATAAAAACAATATTTTACTTTATTTCAAAATAATTAGAAAAAATAATCTTAAAGCTTTAAGCAGGTTTATATATGTATGCATGAATATCAAACCATCTGTTTAGTAGTTTATTTGGCAAGAGCAAACCCAAGACGACTGCTACCAAAATCGAAGATGGAGTAGTATTTACCAATGAAAATATTACCCAAAATCCAAAATTCGACACCATTGCTTTCGAAGGCAGAAAAGCAGACACCTTCGGATTGTCGAATATAGTCATAGGCTTCAATGGAAAAAGTGGTACCACTAATATTCAAAAGTATAGGTAGCAAGCTATCGACGGAAGAGCAATCAACGGTGTAAATGCGGTAGTAGGAGTCAAAGGTGGCACCAATGTCGGCTTGGATTTTTTTGTATTGAGAGTAGGGAACAACAATGTGAGCGGTGCCAGTATCAGCAATAGCTTGGCAGTTAGTACACACATTAACACCGTTAACACTAGCAGAGTTCATTTTGAATTGCCAGTAGCCTTTGGAGGAGACGGGTACATAAGTAATTTTGCCGGTATAATGAGTAGGATCAATACCACCCAAAACAAGAACCCCCCCATGTATAGAGGTACCATTACGAGTCAAGTAGAAAGAGAATAAGTTTTTATTTACCAATCGTTGAGAGTACATATTATAGAAAGGGGGCACAACATTGTTTTTAGAAATGGATTTGTAACCCAATCCAAAAATACCATCGAAGGGAGCGTAAGTGAAAATGGTTCCGGGTTCGTTGGTAGCAGCAGCAAAGACTTGATTTTGAATAGCCAATCCTTCAACTGTGACTATATCTTGAACCAAATAGCCATACAAACTACCGCTACCGTAGGCAATGGATAAGGCTTTACCATTTTTGACATAGGTGCGGGAATCACTGGGTTTATAAGTACTGTGGCTTTTACAGGCTGTATTACCAGAGCCACAAGGATCTACGGGTAACCATAAGTTGGTAGATCCCGTATCGAACAAAACCAAAAACTCTTGAGCTGGAGTGCCAATGGTAATTTTACCATAGTACGAATCATCAGCGTAGTTCATCAAATTTTCTTGTACAACTTCCCCGTGTTGGATCTTAATTAAATTGTTGTATTTGCTCTTTAATTTGTACAATTTGTTGGCCCTGCTTTTGTTATTCTTTACCTTGTGCAAATGCACAAGCACGGCTGCCTCCGACAATAGGGCTAAACTCAAAAGTATAACTACAATCTTTAACATGTTTTCAAAAACAAAAACCGTTTTAGGACAACCAACTCGCTTTTATATTCAGTCACAATTGGCTCAATTTCATTTCGTACGGTAGCATGGGAGATTGAAAAATGTTCTGAAAAAAAATTGAAAACCAACACAATACTAAAAGCATTGACAAACAAATTTAAGTATTTGCTAGCGAGCACGAGTACGTACGATGAGAGCGATGTATTGTTACGTTCTTTGTTGTGTTTCTTTTTCTTCTGTCGCCATACGCGGCAAACTCTGCAATATATTTACTTATTTCTTACGTCGCCGATTAACGATGGGACCATTAGGGTGGTTTTTCAAAATCGATTTTCGAATTTTAAAGGTGCTCATATCTAGAATTATGCAATTAAGTGTTAAAATACAATTGCGAAAATCTTAGCTCAATCGGACTTTGCTTTCCTGTGCCTAAAGAGCCCCAAAGTTTTAGAAAATGACTGTTTTTCACGAAATAGCGCCATGTTTCTGCTTTAGCTGATGAATGCCATAATTTATTAAAATAAATTTACTATCAACTGAAAGGTAATTTTAATGACTTTACATTAAATTCTAACACACTTTCTTCAAAAATATATAATACAAAGAAAAACAAAAAGTTATCAAATTTTTATTTATGTGAAAAACAGTCATTTTCTAAAACTTTGGGGCTCTTTAGGCACGGGAAAGCAACGTCCGATTGAGCTAAAACTTTTACAATTGTATTTTTACACTAAATGGAGCATTTTTAAATGTGAGCACTTTGCACTTTCAATTAATGGCTCTTAAAAGGCGTTTCAGACCATCCTTCTACAAAGTCCTTTGATTAAAGGTAATATTGAAGGGCTATCAGTCTAAAACATTAAGGAATATTTCCTTACAAATGAAATTAGAAGAATGAATAGGTTTCATGTACATCTTAGATCTCCAATACAGAAAATGAAACAACACGTAACTTTTTATATATGTATACCTTTTTTACAAACGTATGTTTATATATTTTATTAAACTTATTATAGTTTAATAACACATGTGATACCTATTTTTTTATTGAAATAATCAAATTTGCTTAATATTGTAAAATAGATTGTAAATAAAAGTATGTACATTAGAGCGACTGAAGTTGTATGGAAGCAAAATTCGTGCTCAATGTACCCTCCTAAAAATGAACCTTGCACTTTTTTAAGATGACATTTTAAATATTTCGGCTCCAGTTTTGACCATAGCTGTTAAGTAATGATTACTAATCATAATAATTAGTAATTAGATTATTTTTTTTTAAAAGGTGAAGTAATGATTATATTACGATTATTTTCAGATTCGCACGATTACTAATTGATTCCGATTACAGATAATCAAAAAATAATCAAGATTAATAAAAATTACGAAAAAATAATCAAAAATAATAAAAAGTAATCGAAAAATAATTTGACTACTTTCGAAGATTACTTTTGACTATTTTTGATTATTTTTTCTTTATTTTGCGAAATTAGTGCAATACTGTTTTACACTGCAGTTACACGCTCAAGTTTTTCTTGATAGTCTTTTACATATACTGTTTGTCAAAATTTCCAAACATTGATAGTTGTGACGTAGGCTGCATTCAATTTTTGAGCAATTTACTTCCAAGATGCCATCAAGAAAAAAATTTATAAAGAGAAACGAAAAATTTGCTCACTAACCTTGAAATCAGCTGTTTTCTTGAACGTTAATTGAAACACTCACTGGCAAGAGAATTTAAAGGCAAGTTCGTATCAATTTTTAAAAGTATGAGTGTATTGGTTAAAAAGTGTAAGTGTATTAAAACTTAATAGCCAAAACTTGATCGTGTAACCCTCAAGTAATGTAAGTTATTTTTTTTCATTTTTTGTTATTACAGTAATTTTTACTTAGCTGCACAATCTCCTTTGCGCGATTTTTTTTGTGCAGGTAAATCAAAAATGCAGCTATCTTAAATGTATTTAGCTACCCTAATGCAGGTACGCAATTGTGGTTACCTGCATAAAAGTGGCAGCTAAAGAAAAGTGTTTTAAAGAGGAGTAACAACGTTTTTATTAATAAATGTATAGGCGGCATGAAATAACCCCCCCTTATTTCATATGCAATAAAGCCCCAATTCTGAAAATAAAATTAGCCCTCAACGAAATGAAATAACGCCCCAAACAAAAATGAAATAATTCCCTAATTTTTGGGGGCTTATTTCATTGAAATAAAACTCCAATTTCTGAAATGAAATAAAGGCCCAATATATGTAATGCAATTAATTATACAGTTTTGCTTTAAAGAATCACGCGATATATATCATGGTATGATATTCCAAACACAAGCTCCGCCAACTAAGGCTTTTCTGCATAGCCGGCCTTCGGCCGGGCGCAATGACTTTTTCCTCTATGGTATAACAAACACCGGCTTCGCTAGATAAAGCTTCTCTGCATAGCACCAGAATTTTCTCTTCTATAGTATAAAAATACCGACTCGACCCGGCTACGCAGATAAGCTTTAGTTAGCGAAGCCGATGTTTGGTATACCATATATAAGGAAACCATTGCGCCCGGCCGAAGGCTGGCTATGCAGGGCAGCTTTTTTTTATCGAAGCCGGTGTTCTGTATACCAAAGTAGATAAATCCTTGGCTCCCAAAACGTTTTCATTATAAATTTGAAAATGAAGTAATACCCCAATACAGAAAACAACAAAAACGATTTTTTGGGGGATAATTTCATATGAAATACACCCCAAACAAAATGAAAAAACCCCCCAAAAATCGTTTTTGTTGTTTTCTGTACAAAATTTTGGGGGGTTATTTCATTATTTTTTTGGGGGGTTATTTCATGCCGCCAAATTTATAATAAGAATGGCGTTCAAACAACCTCTAGTCATTTGTTATGCATTTTTATAATGAACGAGGTAGCCAAATAAATAAAGTGGGGAACAGAATAGTCGCTGTAGTACAACGTTAACAATAGCGCTGCAAGCTGTCAAAAGTTAAAAACGGCAGTTTCAAAGTAGTGTCAACAGAAAACGTAGTTGTAGTAGTCGTTGCAGTTGAAGCGCAAAATTCGAGATTTTGAATTTTATTGCGCTACAGAGCATTCGTCAGCTTTTAATACTACAACTGCTTATTCTGTTCCAGGCCAAGATTTCCTTTCATATAATCGTGGTGAAGTTGCTGTAACCACAAACCATATGCATAAATGAAGGTAAATGCAAACAAAATAAATGAATTATAATGATGCCAACTTGACTTGTTTGCGAAACTATATTTTTTATGTGTGCAGCTAACTTCGATGTTTTATATGAAAATATTTTAAGCTAAGCAGATCCCAGGAATTGCAACAGTTATTATCTTATTTTAAAATTGGAACAGAGGTTAAGAGAAAGGTTCCAACCATATTTCTTGTTGAAGCCTGAGGCAAATATTGCAATTGCAGCAACAGTGCTAACTCAAAGCATTAAAATCAAATGGAATTGAATATATTCTTAATGTTTTCTATATTATTTTTCCACGTATTTTTCCCTTTTTTGTTGACTTAGGAAGTACTAAAATTGTTATTGGTTGTTTTGTTATTGAAGTGAATATACCTATATTTTGTATACAAACACTATCTATTTTTTACGTTTTAAATGCAAATTTTTCAAAATAAAACGAAAGTGTAAAATTTACTGAATTTTTAAAAAATAATCGAAAATAATCAAAAATAATCCTTGAAAGTAGTCAACTATTTTTTGATTACTTTTGATTATTTTTGATTATTTTCTCGTAATCCTAACTAATCTTAATTATTTTTGGATTATTTGTAATTATAATTAATTAATAATCAGGAATTGTAAAAAAGAGAATTATGTAATCAATACCATTCTTTTTAAAATTTAACCTAATTGATTACTACTCGGAATCCAAATTTAACAGCTCTGGTTTTGACCTCTCGTGAGCTGCACCAGTTTGAAAAAGGGTATATTTTTGTATGTTTTGTTAATTTAAGAATCTGTTTCCTTACCAACATATACAAATTGAGTATCGTAAAAAAGGTTTTTTTAAGGCGCGTCCAACTGCATATATAATTTGTCCAAGGACGATCATCCATGTCCTTTTTTTTAAGGATTTTCTGTAAAAAAACGGTTTTTGAATTTTTTGTTTGGGGTTGTTTGTAATAAAAGTGCCAAATTAACATGTTCTTTAGTCGATTTAATTAAATACGTGTCTCATTTCTTTTTTTCTTTTTTTAGTCCTATTTTCATCCATACATGATCTAGAAACTAAATCCGCTATCATATTAGAGTTACTACAAAATTGCATTTATATATATTCCAGAGCACCTTGTAAAATGCATCTAATTTGCAAAAATCTAAATTATTTACATACAAAGATGATATACTTGCCAAAAGATAAAATTTGATACCCATATTGCCCTATTTAAAACGAAGGGTTACCACCCCATTGAATTTTTGTCAAAACGCGAACTAGCACGAATTTCAGAAAAAGCTGAGACACGTATTTAATTAAATCGACTTAAGATTAAAACATGTTAATTTGGCACTTTTATTACAAACAACCCCAAACAAAAAATTTAAAAACCCTTTTTTTACAGAAAACCTTAAAAAAAGGACATGGATTATCGTCCTTGAGCAAATTATATATGCAGTAGGACGCGCCTTAAAAAAAATTTTTTTACGATACCCAATTTGTATATGTTGGTAAGAAAACAGATTCTTAAATTAACAAAACATACCCTTTTTCAAACTGGTCCAGCTCACGAGAGGTCAAATCTGGAGCCGAAATATTTAAAATGTCATTTTAAAAAAGTCCAAGGTCCAATTTTTAGGAGGGTACATCGAGCACTTTTTTTGGTGAGTCGCTCTAATGTACATACATGTTTGTTTTTTTGTATTTTTTAATATAATAAAGGTATCACATGTAGAGATATATATTTTTCCTATTGGATAAAATTATTTAAATTATTCGAATTATTCGAGTAATTCGAACAATTAAAAACCCTTACTCGATTATTCGAGCAATTTTAAAATTCAAAAATCGATTAATTTCGAACAAAACCAAAAGTCATTTGTGTAATAATATTAAAACTAATGTTATTTATTCTTTGAGTTCTACGTATCTATGTACACATGTATGTAACAAGGTTGGTACAAAAAGCGTATTTAAAACTATTTCAACAAGTTCTTGAAAACGTTTTAAACCGCGAAGAAGACTAAAATTTGTACCCACATCTTGACAAAATCGGTCTTGCCATTGCAACAATGGAATTCATAATAATATATTATCCCAAAAAATCCCCAGCGAATAAAGTGTTTTCCCCAAAAAATCCCCTGGGGATTTTCACGAAATTTGGGGATAAAAATTTCGTGAAAATCCAAAAACCCCAACTTGGGGATAAATCCCCAAAACTGTGAACACTGTTACAGAGATAAATAGATGGATATCCACGACTTCATATACCGTAATTTAGTTTTGTAAACTTAACAAAAATATTTAAATGACACACCCGGTTATCATAGGTTGGTGACTGCACTATGACAGTTTTGGAATGGTTTTAAACCATTAATTGTCAATTTGCAATATATTGCTTAAGCAATTTTTTTATTAGACCATATTTACATTATGCAATTATCGCCGTAACTTTCGCATGCAACTTTTTGTGTGTTAGCAAGAGGTGTAGGGAAGAAAACGGGGTTGATAAAGTTGAAAAAATGCTTGAAAAAAATGTAAATGTAAATGTGAAAAGAGTTTCGTAGTAACTACTTTAAAAGAACAAAAACTGGGCGTTAATTGCATAGTCTAAATGCGGTATTATAAATAATGTACGATGCTATTTTCGCAACGCCCTCTTTGGAGGTTGTGAGCTCTACTAACGCATTTAGTTTTGCTACCTGCCACAAGGGGGAAACATACTGCTCTTTTTGTCCCTATCCCCACGATTGTTTAATAAGGGTTCAATAAAATTGTCATTACGTGTGCAGTACCAAGAAACATTAAATAACATGGGCAAAATATACTGAAAATTATGGCCCATTTACACTACAACGAAATCTAGTACTTACGAGATTTCGAGCAATATGTTCTTGTTTTCAACTCAAAATCAGGTTTAGTTGAACTCAACTTTAATTATCTAACATTTTCGGGTATGTTCTACAGGGTGGCCCAAATAAGACCTAGTGATGTTAAACACGTATAACTCTTGTAATAACGGCTTTTTTTAAATAATTTATTTGTATATGTTAAATACATTTTATGGAAATTGATCGTGACAATGTGTGAAATAGGACATCAGACAAATGACCAACATTTTGCTCGATACAGGCATTGGATCTTTTTAGCGCATTTTTCATTACACGGCGTAATGTTTCTAGTTGCAGGAGCCGTATTTCGCCTTGAATATTCTGCTTGAATTGTCCAAGTGTCTGTGGCTTGTTAACATACACTTAGTCTTTTAAATTACCCCATAACAAAAAATCAGGCGCAGTTAAATCTGATGAACGAGGAGGCCAAAGAAAGTCTGAACTTTTTGAAATTATGCGTTCACCAAAAATTTCACGCAGCATGTCCATAGTTTGCCTAGAAGTATGCGCAGTGGCTCCATCTTGTTGAAACCACAAATGAGGATGTTGCTCCACCATTGGCCGCAAAAAGTTGTCGATCATTGTTCTGTAAGAAGCCACGGAGAACGTTTCTGGCGTTTCATCCTCATTCTCAATGGGCCGATGATTTTTGTGGCCATAACACCGCACCAAACAGTGCATCTGATTGGATGTGACTGATGCTGATGTATTGCCCTTGGACTAAACTTGTAATCATGGAAGATTAGGGCGCTGATCTAACGTTAAAAAACCGGCGATAATTTCGCTGCGTCAGAACAATTGATCGTTGAAGAGAATAATAAAAAAAATAATTTTAATGCGGTGTTGTACGTATTAATTTTAAGTTTCCAAGAGCTCATCTGCAAAAAGAAAAAATAAATTATGTTAAAAAATAAAAGAGTTATTTGTGTTTCACATCAGCTGGTCTTATTTGGGCCACCCTGTAGAATCCGAATCCACTCGAAAGTTTTTAATCGATTTCAATTAGAAAAGTAAGGGGTTGGTGAAAGAAAACGAATCGACTTTTATTCTAACCATATATGAAAACATTTTTAACCTTTTCGCTACAAGTTTTTACTGGGTTACTAAAAAAATCCAATTTTTTGGATTTGTATTATAATTGGCCCTAATAACAACAATCAATACTCACTTTTGAAAAAAATGCACCCTAAATGTGTTTTTTGGACTGTATCCATATGGATACATCTTTCGGTTATGGTAAAGAAATTTTGTTAAAAAAAACTAACATAAATAACGGAATAATGCACGGAATTCTAAAAGATTTTGCAAAAATTCGTTTTATACGAGCGGAAACCATGCTGTAAAATTTCGCGAAGATCGGACCATAATTTACTTTTAGACCCATATAAGCCATAATCCCGGAAAGCAGTATATAACGCATAAAACCTTAATAAATAATGCTATCAGAATAAAATTTATTACTTCACAGTTTTATAAGACTAGAAACCACACTAATAAATTTCGTGATGATCGGTCCATAATTTGCAAAAGGCCCCATATAAAAACCACTCAGCAGCATCAAACTTAAAATTATTTTATATCCGTTGTGTGTATATAATTCAACGCCATAACTTGCGTTTGTATCCATATGGATACATACTATGTTTAAAAAATCTGCACAGCTTTTTTCCGGCTTAAAACAAAGAACTATTGATGCAAAAAGTTAAAATAAACCTTTTTCTTTATGTTGGATGTGTTTTTTTTTTAAACATGGTCATATATATATATATGTTATTTGAAATAAAAAAAAATTTATTTTTAACAAAAAATTTTATATGAAAAAACGTTTTTTTAAAAATGCTATATTTTTCTCAATTTTGCAAAAATCCGAGAGTTTTTCATTAAAAATAATTCATAAGATCTGAAAAAACAATAACGTGCCGCAATCTAAGCCAATTCTTTGACCTGGAGATTGTCTGATGCCTCCACAGTTGAGTGTATCCATATGGATACAATGTAGCGAAAGGGTTAACAAAAAAAAAAAAAAAAAAAAAAAATAAATTACAAATAGAAACTGCGAATTATTTCATAAGTTATTTTTAACTATAACTTTAATAAATGTATAAAGTTTCACTATCCAGTGTGACACAAAGAATGCTGACGAAGGCCGTAGTGGGCCAGAAAGGTAAAATGTAACAAGAAGATACAAGATAATAGTCTGGTAGTGTATAAAGTGATTACTAAAAATTTAAGGAAAAGGACTACATATTACAAAAACGCTTTATAAAATACATAACTGAAATTAAGCTCATAGAATAAATTCGAAAGATAAAAAATTTTGTTTTAAATTTAAAATGTTCTTTATCGTGCAATTTTAAATGTAAAACCGTGTGTGACGTGTTTTTTATTATTGTTCCTCTTTACCCTGAAGATGAGATCCAGTGGATTTCGAAATATTGGAAACATTTTTTAAATAAATAAAAAAATAAAAAACTGACCTTGAGCTTAACTAATTATTCACATTAAAATTACAACAAAAGGTCGAACAACACACATATTGAATATGTTCTTTATCCAATTTAATCAAAAATATATCGTTACCGAAAACTCAAAAGGCCCTAACAACCCAAAATTTATATCGACTTTTTCATTGATTTCGATGTAATTTTAGCTAATTTTTTAATGTTATTTTCCGAAAATATGTTTTTTTAATCGATTTTTAATATTGGAATTTTTCGCGAATTTTAGCCATTTTCGCGATAAAATCGATTTGTTCCTGTAAGTTTTCTGATTATTTACAGTTTTAACGATTTATTATAAACAGCAGGCTTTTACTATCATGCCGGTGCTAGCAAATTTTCGCAAATTTCCGCTAATTTAACAATTTTTGCTAAATTCCTTATAGTTTTAGAGATTTTTTAATCAATTTTATGGCTTGTGTGAAATATTAAAATATTTTGCTATTTTTATCAAATTTGTTTTGTTATTTGCCGACATTTTATTTTTTTTACACCCATTTAGCGATTTCAAATAAATTTTAGTGTTTGTTTAAAAGTTTGCAATTTTTCACGAGTTAAAGCCATGATTTTTCCTGTGATTCTTTACAGCTTTCCCGATTTTTAATAAATACTAGTCTGTGCTACCTTGCTGCGGTTAGCAAATTAGTGATATTTAGTTCAACTAAAGTTTTTTCGAATAAAAACTTCGAATACACAAAAACATGCGGATTCAAGAACACCAATCTATGAATTATGCGAATTTAAGAAATTGTTCGTTTTCAATTCAAGTCGAAATTTAGCACATATGTACCTGTTTATTTTGTTTTCTTTTTTTTAAACCTCAAACTTCGTTGTGTTCGGCTTAGCACATTAATGTTTGATTGTTTCGATTTACAAAAATAAAATACATATACAAAAAAAAAAAAAAAACAAAACAAAACAAAAAGCGAAACAAAGCATGTATACAATACACACACACAAGCTATTCGTGCTGTGGACGTTGCTAACATTTTTTTGCTTATTTCTTTAACAATTTAAAAAAGAAACACTATAGAACATTAAACTGTAATGTATGTATGTCTACAGAACCACTACAACTGTTTTGTTTTATAACGAAGAGCAAAACACAATATAATGTTCGTTACTTTCTTGAAAATAGTTATAAACGGTATTAAGGGTTGTGAATTTATACGCGAACACTAAAAAACAAATATCGTTCATGGGTGTGCACGCTAAATAATGCTCTGTGAAAAATTTTTAACTAAAAAGTGAGTTTAACTTGCACTGATAAAAAAATAGAGGTTTCCATATGTCACTAAAACGTACTTCCCTGCACAAGAAAATAATGACGTTTTAATAAAAAAAAAAAAAAAAAAAATAAAACAGAAAAACCTTAATGGCGGCTTCTTAAAAAAATTAAACATTTTGTGAAAATAGTAAAAAATGGAAAAGAAAAATAATCCCGTTTGCTGCCTTTCCAAAACATTTTTGAAAATTGAGTTGTGCCTGTTGATGATATGTAAGTAGGTGCCGGTTACCACACGTCAAGTCTTGAGTTTTTCCCTTCGCTCCAAAAAGCTCAAGACTTGACGAGTCAAACTTGACGTGTGTGAACCGGCACTAAGTGAAACAGAAAAAAACTTTTAGTCAGCTGCTTTTGTTATGAAACCGAATTCTCGCTAATGTCACAAAGTACAATGTAAACGCACTTGATTTTGAGGAAGATTTATAATCAAACCTGTTATTTTTCCGTTGTAACGTAAACAGCCTATATGGAAACTTTTTGTTAAGTTTAATGAATCTGGCATTTGCTTTAGCAAAGTGCAAAACTGATCGCACATTTCGTACGAAATCAGATGCTTTTTGAAAAGCTGGAATACAATATGATAGGAACACCTTGTAAACATGTTAGTTTTTAGCTTTAGGTATTTTTTATGGGAAGATGTTGACATCTTCGCAAATTGTTGGTAGATGTAAGACGTTGATAAGTGTGAAAAGGCTATTAGGTTTTATTTTTATTTATTTTTTATACCTTAAGCTACTCTCCGCGAAGCAGGAAAGAAAGCAGAGTCTCTAGGGGGAATCGAACCCGCAACCCCGGCGCTGATAGACTAGCTCACTAGCAGCACAAAAGTATTTGTAGCAAGTTTTAATAGTTTCAAATCTTGTGACTTTCTAAAAAAAAAACATTCCTTTCGTCCTTTTAATTTTAGATAGCATAGTATATTATTTTCTCTCTAAGAAATAAAGATGCAGAAATTAAGTTCCCAAAACTATTAAGTAAAAACTTAAGGTTATTACATTTCGAAAATGATAAAATCCCAAATGTTAATTAATAACAAACGTCAATTAAAAATTTTCTTTAAAGACTTTTCAGCTGCTTATCAAACGTTGCGAAGAAATTGTTGTACTCTTATCGGTAAAAGTAAGAATCCAAGAAAATATTTATCAGTTAGCTAACTTTTAGAAAATCCATACATGTAATTAAAATTCAAATTACGCTTATCATAATACAAGTGGTCTGTTGAGAATTTGTTATTAAACCTTTCTGAGCACTTTTTTATTCTCCCGACAGTATCGTAGTAAATAAAATTAGACCAATTGACTGATTGACTATAAAAGCCAATTGTTTTTCGTAAATTCGTTATAGTTTTCTAAAACATGCTAAAGTTTGTGGTAACAATTTTGAGTTTGGCCCTGTTGGCAGAGGCAGCTGTAGTTGTGCCTTTGCTCAAGCTCAAGGAGCCAAAAAGCAAGGCCAACGAATTGCTAAAATTAAAAAGCAAATACAACGATTTGATAAAGATTCAACCCAGAGATGGCGTCCAAGAAAGTTTGTTAAATTATGTTGATGACTCCTACTATGGCAAAATTACAATTGGCACTCCAGCTCAAGAGTTTTTAGTTTTGTTCGATACTGGCTCTTCCAACTTGTGGGTACCTGTAGCTCCATGTGCCTCCGGTGATACTGCCTGTGAAAACCACAATACATACGATCCCAGTGCTTCTTCCACCTATGTCAAAAATGGTGAAGCCTTCTCTATTGCCTACGGCAGTGGTAGTTTGTCTGGCTATTTGGTTCAAGATACCGTCACCGTTGAAGGTTTGCCTATTCAAGATCAGGTCTTCGCTGGAGCTACCAACGAACCCGGTAACACTTTCACTTACTCACCCTTCGATGGTATTTTGGGTATGGGATACCAATCTATTTCCCAAAACAATGTCGTCCCACCTTTCTACAACATGTTCTCCCAAGGCTTGGTTGACACCAACTTGTTCTCCTTCTACTTGACTCGTGATGGAACTTCTGACGATGGCGGTGTTCTTGTTTTGGGTGGTGTTGATCCTACACACTACAGCGGCGAAATCACTTACGTTCCCGTTTCCACTGAAGGCTACTGGCAATTCGAAATGAACTCTGCTAAAATTAATGGCGTCAATGTATGTGACAGCTGCCAAGCTATTGCCGATACTGGTACCTCTCTAATTGCGGTTCCATACTCTCAAATCGAAAATATCCAAGCCGCCATTGGTGCCACCTTCAACTACGATTACTACTCTTACACCGTTGATTGCAATACCGTCGATAGCTTGCCTCCTTTAATATTGAATATTGGTGGCACCACTTTCACCATTGGAGCTGACGACTACATTCTCAAGTCCGAAGGTGTTTGCTCTTCTGCCTTTGAAAACGCTGGTACCGATTTTTGGATTTTGGGTGATATTTTTATTGGTAAATACTATTCTGTCTTCGATTTGGCCAACAACCGTGTTGGTTTCGCAGTTGCCAAATAAATTGTTTGAAACAGGACTTGCTGATGTATTTAAATCTTTAAAACGATTATTTTTTTTTTTTTTATAATTTTTGTAAAATAAAGTAAAAGAGTATTTTTGTATATTTTGTTTTTGCATTATTTTCATAAATCTTACTGCAGGCCTACAATGTCGACAAGCCCATTTCTTTCACATATTTATATTGAAAACAATAATAAAAAAC
Source organism: Pollenia angustigena (assembly GCA_930367215.1). NCBI lineage: Eukaryota > Metazoa > Arthropoda > Insecta > Diptera > Polleniidae > Pollenia > Pollenia angustigena. Next base: position 175,048,982 of record OV884057.1, on the reverse strand, counting down.
ACTCACAATATTCTGTACGTAAAATAACTGAAATTGTAATATTTATAAAATAAATGAAAATTCAATTAAAAACCGGTCTACTTATTTTTCATTTATTTTTAACAAAAATTTCATTTAATTTTTACTGTCAAAAATTCAACACCATATTCCGTAAAATCAAATAAATATTCAGTTATTTTGTAAAATTTTATTGTCAAAAATTCAACACCATATTCAGTAAAAACAATTAAATATTCAGTTATTTTATTAAATTCAGTTATTTTATTAAATTCAGTAATTTTCGTTTACTCCACAAAAGAGCCGAATTTCTAAAAAATACCAGACAGACACCTGTCCGCTTGTTTTTCTTATAAGTCAGAAAGGGGGAGAATATTATTATTTACTTACCCTGTTACACACGTTTGTATTACTTTTGTTGTACTGACCACGTTGTTTACAGAAGAACTCTCAATTATATGACACCAACAACATGACCGATATGGCTTCGCAATTATTTTACTTTTAAAATTTGATGTATTTAACTAAATTATATTAACAAATAGAAAATGGGAATTGCTTACACAAAACAAGCAATTCATTTTTATAGATAAGTAAAAATTAATTTTTGGTAGTGAAATTATATGAAATAACTGAATATTTAATTGTTTTTACTAAATATGGTGTTGAGTTTTTGACAGTAAAATTTTATAAAATAACTGCATATTTATTTGTTTTTACGGAATATGTAGTTAATTTTTTGACAATTAATTTATATAAGATAACTGAATATTTAATTGATTTTACGGAATTCGCGGTTGAATTTTTGAAAGTAAAAATTAAATGAACTTTTCGTTGCTTTAAATTACATTTTTATTTAATTTAACATATTGTCGACATCGTGGGCCAGGCAGTTATCAATATATATAAAAATGAAGAATGTTTGTCTGTTTGTATGTTTGTTGGCTTATAGACTCCTAAACTACCGAACCGATTTCCCGATTTACAGTAACATCACCTGAGCGCTGAAAATAAAATAGCCTTCTTATTTTTTTGATAGGGGAAGGGGAAGAAGTACTCCCCATAGGATGCCAAGATTAAGTATAGCATATCTTAAGAGCCTCTGCACCCATTTGCTTAAACTTTTTGCAGTAGCATCTTCTAACAGCCGTACCTAAACAAGAGCGGAAGGCGGAACGTTTTCTTCCGCTTAGATTTTACGCTGATATGCCATACCTAAACAAGAGCGTCAACGCTGTGCCACAAACAGTAGTGGTAACTTTCTTGTTTAATAAAACCCACATGCTAGAAATAAAAAGAAGAGAAATAACCGCTAGATCCACCACTATTATGGATAACAATCTTGAAGCGATGTGGTGGCTTAAGTCTTGGCTGTGGTTTGTGTCTTGGCCCGGGCATTTTGCCAGCAACTGGTGATTCCCGAGGCGAAGGCAAGGAACTTAAAGGCTTTGGCGACGAAAAGTTATCCATCCCCTAAACCGAGGTGTTATGCGACCCGTGCCTATCGGTTGGTTTGCAGTCAGGGGTTACCGACTGTATTAGTACGGAGCTTTGCTGATACCTGGGCACCTCAGCAAATAGACCACGCCCTTACCACGTTAATGGGGGCTATGACGTGGTGGACCTTTCAATTCCCCTACACTCGTGGGACCAAAAATGAACAACAATTTCGAAAAACAAACACAACCAGAACAAGCACAACAAAAACAAAAACTACAAAAACAAACACAAAAAAAACAATTAACGATAACTGATGACGGACAGGCGAGAAAAAGGACAACGATTGACAGCGAGACGAAAAAGCCAGGAGCTGTAACAGCCCAGGCAACCAGTGAAGATCGGCCCAAGCTGATCGGAAGTGGTAAGGCAGCTCGACCAGAAGGCGGCTGTTCCAAAAACTGCGGCGAGGTACCCCTGAACTTCGCTCCAAGTACCTCAAAAACCGCTCAAGCCCTTTCCGTCATTGGAACGGATAAAACCCCTGCTTCGGGTGCTGCAAAGTTGGGTATGACTAAGTCGCCTAACAAAGCAGCTTCCCATGTGTCTATTGTGCAAGGAGGGATGGCGATGACAACATCCTATCCCAAAGTTGCACCACCCCCCGCCAAACTCGGCGACCGCAGAAAGTCCCCTTGGCACAAAAACCCTACAAAGAGGGCTTCGAACACAAGGCGTGCTGCCTTGCGTTTCATCGACATTCTCGGCTCCAAGAAAGCCGAAGACCTCACCAATGAGCAGAAAGCTTCACTGGCATGGGCAAAAGCCCACATAGCTGAGCTGCCAAGTGCTACTCCTCCAGTCCCTGGAAAGGTGACAATGCCTAAACGGCAACGTTCGGAGGAGGAAGCTGCAGCCGTTAAACAGCAACCAGGGACGAAACGTCCCAAAATTTCATCGAAACCGATGAACAAATCTTTTAGCGAGGTGGCCAAAGGTCACCTTGTACGAGCTATCATCGACAGAAGCGTTGATAATGGTGCCATTTCTCATACTAAGTGGGATCTGGTAAAACAAAAACTTATGGGTGTGTTCTGGACGATCCTCAGGGAAAATCCAGGGCCACCCCCTCAATGCGATGACGCTGGCTGGTACCAGGGTCACATAAAGCTGATGGCTTGCGCAGATGAGCGCTCAGCGCTGCTTCTAAAGCGGGCCATTGAACTACTAGGAGAGGTTTGGGAAGGTGCCAGGCTTGACGTGGTGTTAGTTGGAGAGATACCACGGAGGCCGAGATCGATCGCCACCATCCCCGCCGAACCATCTGAACCTGAGGAGATCTTGAGGATCATTCAGTGCTGCAACCCTCAACTGCCCACACAGGACTGGAAAGTAGTGAAGGTTTCAGCTGCTGAGGGGTCCTCAAGGACGGCGATTGTGGTTATTAACCAGCAATCCTTGGAGCCACTGAGGGAGAGGCAGGGCAAGCTCTACTATGGTTTTAGTACGATCTTGCTCCGTGTCTACCGAAGTGACAACAAGGGCAATCCGGCTCCGTCGGTAAGTGAGGCCAAGCAACCTGAGGAAAGCATGGCTTGCGACGATGCCGTGGGCTCAAGTGACAAAGAGGATACCCAGTCTGTCTCAGGATTGGTGGGTGACTTCTTTGATCACTTGGGTGACATGGTTGATGAGGACGTGCTGCTGGAATCTGACCAGGAGGACGTCAACATCACAGTGGTCGCCAAAATGGATCATGGTGAAGGTGCTACAGATAAACCTCCACCACTCTAAAGCAGCATCTGCTGCACTGCTCCTCCGTGTGGTGGAAAGAGGGGAGGAGCTCGTGATGGTCCAAGAACCCTGGATTCATAAGAATCGGGTTTGCGGACTAAACCTAAAAGGCTACAAGCTATTGTTTGCGAAAGGTACAGGTAACATAAGATCTTGTGTCTTAGCTAAAAACTCTTTGAATATCTTCATTCTTTCTGATTACAATGATGAAGATACTTCTACTGTTGCTCTTGAGACACCGGACGGTATAGTCTGGATGGTCTCGGCGTATATGGCGCATGACCACGGGCAGGACCCTCCCAACGGGCTTATCCGTGATGCCGTAATAAAGGCTGCGGGCACTGGAACGCCGATTGTAATCTGTGCCGATGCTAATGCGCACCACACTATATGGGGTAGTACGGACACAAATGTAAGAGGTGAGTCGCTTTTCTCCTTTATTATTAATTATAATTTAGGAGTAGTAAATAGGGGCTGTGAGCCTACGTTTGTGGTTGCAAATAGGTGTGAGGTTCTTGATGTCACGCTAGTTAGTATAAACCACATCAATTTGATCGAGGGTTGGATGGTATCGAATGACTGTTCACTCTCTGATCACAGATATGTGGAATTTAGTTTAGGGCTTAGGTCTTCGGGATCGATGGCTATATTGAACAGGAGACGGACGAACTGGGGGATTCAACACTCCTCTCTGATCCGGTCTCTATCTGACCCTCCTAGGGTTTATGATATCGGGGGGATCGATGCGGCAGTGGATCTGCTTTCGAACTCACTGCAGTTGGCGACGTCCTTGGCGTGTAAGCCAAGGGTACGTAGGGGTAGGAACCGGCCACCATGGTGGGATCCTGACATTGCGCAGGCGAGAACTGATTGTCGTAGGCTGTTCAATGTGGCGAAGCGCCAAGGCAACTGGGCGGACTACAAGTCATCATTGAATAAGTTTAGAAACTTGGTAAGATCAGCGAAAAGGACTGCTTGGAGGAACTTCTGTAGCGGCGTGGAAGGATCCTCTGAGACGAACCGTTTACGTAAGATAATGGCCTCGAGCCCGATGGTTCCGACCTACGTCCGGAAATCGGATGGTAGTTGGACTACAAATAGTCAAGAAACACTAGAGGTGTTAATTGATACTCACTTTCCTGGTAACTCCCAATGGGGTATGCGGTGTAGTATATGCATACTGTAGTATTCATATAAATGCATGAATACTAAGCAATACCACGACTTTGTTCTACAGTTATTTGAAACTGCACAATTGACTTTGAACCACATAAATGTAAATGGTAAATTATAAACAAACAAAACAATTATTTGAAACTGCACAATTGACATTGAACCACATATGGTAAATTGTAAACAAACAAAACAATTAAATGTGTATGTCCAAAAAACCCAAAATAAAATAACTAAAAAGGTTTCTTGTTACAATTGTTTTGTATACTTGCGATACGTTTATGACGGCATCATAAAACGTTTGGGTGTATGTCTGTTTGACATCTTGACCACCCGGAAAAGTACTTGAAACATGTGTGTCACTAAAATGTGCAACTAGGTCGTGGGATGTGCTGCTGTAGCATTTTAGGTAATATAATTCTAAGACTATAATTTAGTATATAAGATAGTGTAAATATTTTTGTAAAATTAGTATTAGTGTTAATATCAAAGTGAGTGGGATAACCAAGAGCAGAAAGTAAATAAAATTAAGAAAACCCAAACAAAAACTTGCTTTTTATTCCTCACACCAAACCTACCATATGGCGATCCTTGGAAAAAACTTGGAACATTGGTGGAAGTCCTAGTTCAAAGCCAGAACTAGAAGGAGAAGACAAGCCAAGTCTCTTCTCTCAACAGTAGTACCAGCTTAGGAGTACTAACCTAGCAAAGGTAGCAAAACTTTGTTCATCAACATCAACTTTAACAGCGAATTTCATTCATCATCAACATCCGTAACAAAAAAAAAGAAAAAAAAAGAAGGAGGAAATATTTTATCTCATCAGCATTAACTATAGCAGCGAATGGTATTCTTCATCAACAACGGCAACGAAGAGAAGTAAGCAACAATAAACATATATAGCTAGAGAACGCAACAAGCATATGTAAGTCGTCTAAAGAAAATTTTTTAAAAAAAAAAAAAACACAAAAGATATAGAAATAGTGTTTAAAAGAAAAGTGTTCAAAAAAAAAAAAAAAAAGTTTTAGATCAAATGGGGAATGCTCAGAATAAAATTAAAGAGGTCGTAACAGCAACAGCTAATGCACCTCCTGCCATTAGCATCAGTATTGAATTAGCAATTTTAATATGCATTTTATTCACTTTTAACGTACTGATTAAATATATAAAAAATTATGTGAAGAAGCAAATTAATAGAGTCATGGTAAAAACTAATATAAATAATATTGCATAACTATTAAACATAGAAAGCTATTACAAAGAAAAAAAAAAAATAATGTTATCCAATAAATAGAATATTTTAAAATTATATAAAACATAAGGTATTATATAAACCCAAAAATGATATATCACTTATAAACTTTTTTTTAAAAAAAAAAATCATCTCACATCTTCATGAATGGTATATTGCTGTAGTGATCTTTGATGGATAGTATATATAAACAGGTAGAAACATTAATATCAAACGCCAGAAAATCAATAGGCAAAGTTTATACAGCGGACACCTTGGTCGCAAAACGAAAAGAGGTGGAAAGATTAGAATTACAAACCATAGAAATATTGGAAGATCCGAAAATATCGAAAGTAGATAGGGATAGGAATATAGAAAGATTTGGCAAATTAAAGGGTGAAGCGTTAGAAATTCTTAGGTTACACGAACAAAGGGATCAACAATCATCATCGCAACAAGCGCGTGATATTAGTTCAAGGGAAACAGGTGACGTAGATAACACGATGACAGACAACGTACTTAACACGACCGAATTGGCAGCTATTTCCAAGCTTATACCAATATTTAACGGTGCAAAAGGGGAACTTGAGATCTTTTTGGCAAATCTAGAGATAGTACAGGAAACCATTGTACCTGAAAAACATACTGCATTCTTCAACTTTATATATAAAACAAAACTAACCTCGAAAGTACAGAATAAGATTAGACAAATAGCCGTACCAATTGATATTGCAACATTAAGAAATTCACTAAAACGGGCCTATGGAATAAAGAAATCTCCTAACGTCATTTTGAACGAATTGACAACCATAGTCCAAACAGAGTCAATACGAAAATTTGCAGATCAAATAGAAACCCTGATGATGGAACTAAACGAGCTACAAACGGAGGCTCTTGGCGAAGCGAGCAGGGAAATAATTAGCAACACGAATGCTATAATAGCTTTCAACTCGTTCAAAAACGGATTAAAGAACAGGGAAGTAGTCCGAACGATTGAGGCCAGCAGGAAGAAAACACTTCACGAAGCCATAGAGATAGCATTGGAGACATCAGCGGACATCAGACAGAGCCAAATTATGTTCCAGACAGCAAGGTCGAGGGGTCCAGACAACAACAATAGAAATACCAATGATAACAGAAACGGTAGACGCAACAGCTACAACAGTAACTTCAATAACAATGCCAACGAAAGCAGGAACAGTGTTAACAGCAGATGTGGAAGTTGCGGCGGAAAGCATGGTGATAGATGCTATGCTCAAGGAAAAACTTGCGACAAGTGTGGGAAGCCTAACCACTTTGCGAAGGTATGCAGATCAGGAAACAATAGCAATGCTCAGAATAATGGAAATAGTAGGCGTAGAAATAATAATGATGACAATGGAAATGGTAACAGAAGTCGTAGGGTACATCACGTTCAGGAACAGGGAAACTCCCAAGATCCGGAAGTCTTAAGGTACCAAGACTCTCCGGACCAAAACTAGTAGAATTACACAAAATTTACAATATTTCATCCGATTTAAAGAATTATATAAAATTGAATATTCAAGGTACAAACAGTGTAATGACATTTTTAATAGACACAGGGGCTGATGTGTCACTGTGCAAGGAAAATACTGTTCGAAATTACGAGGAAGATCCGGATGATTATTGTTTATTAACTGGAATCTCTAAGGACAAAATAAGGTCTTTGGGATCCACTATTGTGAAGATACCAATTGGAGAAACTGTTGTTAACCACAAAATACAACTCGTGGATTATGATTTTCCAATTGCTACTGATGGAATACTGGGTAGGGATTTCCTCTGCAAGTATAATTGTAATATTGACTATGAGAAATACATACTAACGGTTAATGCGGGAAGTGAATCGGTCATATTTCCAATACATGATAGGACTTATGGCATAAGTTGGGTGAAAATTCCACCAAGAAGCGAAGTTATTCTTCCTTTTAAACTGGATTTAGAAGAGGACGGAGTAGTTTGTAGTCGTGAAATTGCTCACGGCATATTCTTAGCGAATTCGATTGTTCCTAAAACGGGTAATCAACATATAAGATTACTGAATGTATTGGATAAAACAACGGTAGTTAGAAATCTCAAAGTCGATACAATTCCATTAAGGAACTACGATATCTATAGAACAGGTACGCGGAAGGGATTACATTCTGAACAACGATTCCAAAAATTAATGAGTGAACTTAACATAGATAGCGAAGATGAGAACGCGAAACGGGAATTAATTGATATACTTAAAGAATATCAATCTATTTTTCATTTAGATGGAGAGCATTTGACAACTAACAACTTCTATTCTCAGACAATCCAATTGAACGATAACAGTCCAGTCTACATAAAAAATTATCGGTTGCCGCAGGCACAAACTGAGGAAATTCACAATCAAGTGAAGGGTTTATTGAGAGAGGGAATAATAGAACCGTCCGTGAGTCCATATAATGCTCCATTGCTTTTGGTACCGAAAAAGGGCCAAACCGATTTAAAAAAATGGCGTCTAGTAGTTGATTTTAGGAAATTGAATGACAAAATAGTCAATGATAAATTCCCACTAACAAGGCTAGATGACATTTTGGACAAATTAGGTAGGGCGAGGTATTTTTCGACTCTGGATATGACAAGTTCATTCCACCAAATTGAACTTGAACCTGATTCAAGACCTTTTACAGCCTTTTCGACCCTAGATGGTCATTACCAGTATACACGGCTACCATTTGGTCTTAAGATTTCTTCTAACAGTTTTCAACGTATGTTGACCATTGCTCTATCTGGATTGGAATCAGAGGCATTTTTATATGTTGATGATATTATTGTCTTTGGATGTAGTTTGAAACACCATAATCGGAATTTGGTTAACGTGTTTGATAGACTCGCGAGATATAACTTGAAATTGAACGCGGGCAAGTGTTGTTTTTTAAAACCTGAGGTGGTATATTTAGGTTATCTGATAACTTCAAATGGTATAAAACCCGACCCAGGTAAATTTGAGGCCATTACTAAATATCCCATTCCAAAAAACGCGGATGATGTCAGGCGTTTTGTAGCATTCTGTAATTACTACAGACGGTTCATAAAAAATTTTGCGGATATTGCAAGTTGTCTGAATAATCTTTTAAAGAAAAATGTTAAATTTGAATGGACGGAGGAATGTCAAGTAGCTTTTGAGAAGTTGAAGGCAAATTTGATTAGTCCACCCATTCTACAATATCCTAATTTTGAAAAACCATTTGTATTAACCACAGACGCATCTGATTTTGCGCTTGGGGCAGTTTTATCTCAAGGTACGATAGGTGAAGATCTACCTATATCATACGCAAGTAAGTCACTCAACAGATATGAAAAGAACAAGCCGGTCATAGAAAAAGAATTGTTAGCCATACATTGGGGCATACAATTCTTCAGGCCATACCTATACGGAAGAAAATTTACCGTGGTTACAGACCATCGACCATTAATATCGTTGTTTTCGCACAAAAATCCAAGTTCTAAGTTAACTCGGATACGACTAGAATTATCAGATTACGACTTTAACATAGTATATAAAAAAGGAGCAAATAATACGAATGCGGATGCATTGTCCAGAATTCAGATAGATTCTGAGACATTAAAGGAAATGATACCTCACGAAATAGACGAAACGGTAAGGAAAACGCTGGTGATAACAAGGGGAATGAGTAAAAAGACGCAAGAAAAAGAAAGCAGAACAGAAAAACAGAATGAGAGAGGTAAGAAGGATAGAGAAATTGATGCAACCGAAGAGAACTGCAATTCTCATAATGAGCCTGATCAACTCAATATGTGGGAATGCACATCTTTCAACGACATCAAGCGCGCGAAAAGAATAAAATTTATGTTAGAGGAAGACCTAGGCACAAGAATAAAAATTACAGACCAAAAGAGTCTAAATGAGATACAGGTGAGATGTAGCGATAATTCACATTATTTCGATAATGTACTGAAGAAACTACTGTCAACACTGGAAGAATTGAAATACAAAATTTATGCACTGAATAGGAGTGATAACGTATTTAATATGATAACCCATGAGGTTTTGAAAGAAAAAGTAAATAAACTTAAAGTTAAAGACGTCACAATACTGTTATACAACGACCCCCAAAGGATAACGAATGTAGAAAAACAAAAAGAATTGATAAAATTATATCACGACACACCAAGCGGAGGACATTTCGGAGTTAGAAAAACTTTGTTAAAATTAAAACAAAAATACATATGGAAAAACATGTACAAGATGGTTAAAAAACATGTATCAACGTGTGATCTTTGCCAAAGAAACAAGCAAGTGAGACACACTAGGGAACCATTCTGCATAACGGATACACCAACACAGAGTTTTGAGACGATTGTGATCGACACAGTTGGGCCATTACGTCCTTCTGGAGATTATAGGTACATATTGACCATGCAGTGCGAACTGACGAAGTATGTTATAGCGGCTCCCATGGAAACAAAAGAAGCCGTATCTATAGCAAAGACCTTAGTTGAAAATTTGATATTGAAATACGGTTTATTTAGAACACTGAAATCGGACAGGGGAACGGAGTTTGCTAATGAATTACTTAAAGAAATCTGTGGATTATTGAAGATAGAACAAAAATTTTCCACACCCTATCATCACGAGACTCTAGGTACCGTTGAAAGGAACCATCGTGTTTTAAATGAGTATTTCCTATCTTTTGTAGGTGAAGGTGAATGGCATTCATGGATACCATACTATACTTTTGCATACAATATTACTCCTCATGTAGACACTGAATACTCTCCTTTTGAATTGATATTTGGGAAATTACCTAGTTTACCAGGCGACCAGATTACGAATTGCGATAGGGTGTATAATCTTGATAATTACGCGAATGAACTAAAGATTAGATTAAAAAACTCTTTAGAAAACGCTAGAAAATTAATAAAGATAGTCAAGGATAAAAGAATGTTAGATTCACATAACAATGCTAATAGAATAGAATTGGAAGTAGGCGACTGGGTCTTGGTAAGGTTGGAAAGTAGGAAGAAAAATGAATCGCCTTACCATGGTCCATACGAAATAGTAGATATAGATGATCTAAATGTGTACATAAAAATTAAAAATAATATTAAAGCTTATCATAAAAATTTATTAAAGAAATATAATACAAAATAAGCAAAATTAATTATATAATACATAATATCTAAAATTAATACAAAAAAAAAAAAATAGTATATAAAATTGTAGTGTTAATGACTTTCAAAAAAAAAAAAAAAAAAACAAAACAAAAAGAAATAAATTTTTTTTTATGTAACCAACCAGACAGTATGCATACACACTTATATTTGTAGTAATCATCCAATTTCAAAGTTTTTGAAGAAATTGTACGATTCCTCTTAAGGGCGATGGTGTAGTATATGCATACTGTAGTATTCATATAAATGCATGAATACTAAGCAATACCACGACTTTGTTCTACAGTTATTTGAAACTGCACAATTGACATTGAACCACATAAATGTAAATGGTAAATTATAAACAAACAAAACAATTATTTGAAACTGCACAATTGACATTGAACCACATATGGTAAATTGTAAACAAACAAAACAATTAAATGTGTATGTCCAAAAAACCCAAAATAAAATAACTAAAAAGGTTTCTTGTTACAATTGTTTTGTATACTTGCGATACGTTTATGACGGCATCATAAAACGTTTGGGTGTATGTCTGTTTGACATCTTGACCACCCGGAAAAGTACTTGAAACATGTGTGTCACTAAAATGTGCAACTAGGTCGTGGGATGTGCTGCTGTAGCATTTTAGGTAATATAATTCTAAGACTATAATTTAGTATATAAGATAGTGTAAATATTTTTGTAAAATTAGTATTAGTGTTAATATCAAAGTGAGTGGGATAACCAAGAGCAGAAAGTAAATAAAATTAAGAAAACCCAAACAAAAACTTGCTTTTTATTCCTCACACCAAACCTACCATAGCGGGATCAAGCGTGGGAGGCGACTCCCATTCCTATGTCCATTCAATTGGACTATGACAGGATTAAATGGGCTATCGATAGCTTTAGCCCATATAAATCTCCGGGTATGGATGGTATAATTCCGGCGGACCTGCAGAGGAACTCGGCCCTGATAATACCCTGGTTGCTGGCCATATACAGGGGATGCGCTAGATTTTCGTATCTTCCTGTGAAATGGTCCCTGTGTAGAGTGGTCTTTATACCCAAAGGGGGTAAGGCTTCTCACACCGAGCCGAAGGACTACAGACCGATCAGTCTTGCATCCTTTCTTCTAAAGACTCTTGAGAGGGTTATCGATGTGCACTTGAGGATGACTATCCCAAGAGGTCTGCTCTCTGCCTCTCAACATGCCTACACAAAGGGCAAGTCTGTTGAGACGGCTCTTCACTCTCTAGTAGGAACTATTGAGAGATCGCTCGAATTCAAGGAGTACACACTAGTGGCCTTTCTCGATATTGAGGGAGCCTTCAACAATGTCAACCCGGACTCTATCGTGACGTCCATGATGAGTCTGGGGATCGATGTTGGCATATGTAGATTTGTGGACAATCTATTGAGGAACAGGGTCATTTGCTCTACGATAGGTGAAACCAGTGTTCAGAGGCTGGTGAATAGGGGTACTCCCCAAGGGGGAGTTCTATCCCCACTATTGTGGAACCTGACTATGAACACCATGTTGACAAAGATGGACAACATGAGGATCAAAGTAGTGGCGTATGCTGATGATGTCTCAGTGGCCATCACAGGGATGCATTTGGGAGTTATGTCCCAGTGTATGGAGGCTGCCTTGAAGGTACTCAGCACCTGGAGTGCATCGTGTGGACTGGGTGTAAATCCGTCTAAGACGGAACTGGTACTCTTTACGAGGAAGTATAAGACCGAGGACTTTAGACTTCCAAGGTTAAATGGAACTGAGCTTCAGATATCTCAAAGTGCCAAGTATCTGGGCGTGGATTTGGATAGCAGGCTGTCATGGGGACTTAATGTCCGGATGAGAGTGGAAAAGGCAATAGTTGCCATTTATGCGTGTAGGGGTGCAATTGGCAGAAACTGGGGTATGAACCCAAAGTGTGTCAACTGGATCTTTGAAGCTGTAGTAAAGCCGACCCTGTACTATGGAGTCGTTGTATGGTGGACTGCATTGGATAGGAGCACACACCGCGCAATGCTTGAGAAAGTATACAGACTTGTCGCGTTGATGATCACGGGATCAATGCGATCTACTCCTACGAAGGCGCTGTTTACGTTATTGAACTGGCTCCCGGTGGACATAACGGCCAAACAGTTGGCTCTTTGCTCGGCGACACGGCTGCACGCAACGAACGGCTGGTCGACCCGTGACTATGGACACGCCAGGATTATCGGAAGTACGATTGTCCCTGACGGTGTGGATTACTGCACCCCGGTGCCGTTCTTTGGTGCGGGGTTCGTGACACAAGTGGCGCACGGCAACGTGCTGTCGGATTCCTTCCGAGAACCTACCCTAGGGGTTTATACTGATGGTTCGAGGAAGGGCGAGAGAGTTGGCGGAGGTTTCTTCATAGAGGAACTGGATGTGAAGGTTTACTTTCGTCTGCCGGACGGATGCAGTGTCCTGCAGGCGGAAATCTCGGCTATAAGGCGGGCGGCAAACTGGCTGAGGTATCATCGCATATCGGGAGATATACGTATATTTACTGACAGCAAGGCTGCCCTTGCTTCCCTAGCGGGTGTCTACACGACATCTAGGTTAACTGTAGAATGTCGGATGTCTTTGGATGAGATTGCGAAACATTCAAGGGTAACGCTTATATGGATACCGGGTCACTCGGAGTGCCCGGGTAATCTAATGGCAGATGGGCTGGCCAGACAAGGTGGTCGCATGGATGACGTATTCATCGATCAATTTGTCGGTCTTCCAATGGCTCACTGTAAATTACTCATCAGGCGCGAGTCGTATAGAGTTGCGCAGATGCGGTGGACCTGTGAATCCACCTGTTTGATATCCAGGATCCTTTGGCCTGGATATGATGAACGGAGAACTAGAGCTCTACTTGGTTTCAATAGGAACCAGATTAGGACGGTGATATCAGTTTTAACTGGACACTGGCCGGTGGGGACTCATGCTGCGAGGATGGGTCTGGAATTTAATGACTACTGTAGGAGTTGTCAGAACGAGGAGGAAGAGGAGACTGTTCTTCACTTCCTTTGTCATTGCCCTGGACTACGGGGCATCAGGGAAAAATACCTTGGGGAACCGATGTTTTCCTGTTTGGGGGATCTGTCCATGACAGAACTGAAATCGCTCCTTCTCTTCATTAGGAAGACGAAGTGGTTGGAACCTGCAGTGACGCCATCTGGATGACTGATCTGGGGGATGGGCATTGGCGCCGGGTATCACAAAGGGACCACTGAAGGACCCAAGTGAGCTGTCTTTTGATGGCTGCCCATGGAACCTAACCTAACCTAACCGCTAGATTGACAAAAAATTGCTAAATTGCCATTATTTATTAACAATAGCGGCCAACTCCACGTTTAAACGCGCTGTCAAAATCGGATTTTCCAATTGTAAAGCGTTGACGCCGCGCTATTTAGGGATGCTCCATACAAATTGTATGGGCATGAGAATTTTTGACAGCTAGAAAACGCTTTCCGCTCTTGTTTAGGTATGGCTGTAAGCCGCGAAATTGAAATAAGATATCAGCAAGAAAAGTGGTACCCCTCATAGGACGCCAATGTTAAATATCGCATATCTTAAGAGCTGTTAAAGTGAAGATGCTCAAACTTGGTAGGAGTAACTCTTACTGTAAACTACACCTTTGAGAATAATTAAGGTGGTAGGCGCATGGGGAGTAATACCTTGCCTAGGATGCATATAGTAAATATCGTAACTGAAGAACTGTTATAGGTAAAATCTTCAAACGAGGTTAAAGTCACTATTATGGTAAAATAAACATTTTATAATAAAAATGGGCGGGGTTGACGGACGAAAATACTAAATACCGAATATCTGAAGACAAAAGTCTTCAAGCTTTGTAGGACCCACTCTTATGGTAAACTGCACCTTTCAAAATAAAAATGAAGGGGTCAGGTGTAGGAGGCGCAATAAGCAATATATAACCAATAAAAAATTTTATCATTTTGCGAAGCACTAATGGTACATATAAAAATATAAGCGCACAATTTTCTGATTACCCGTCGCTCAACATAGCCTGTTAATATTTTTAATTTTCAAATGGTAACAGTGAAAGTATTCCAATTTTGTGCAAAGAGCTTAGCTAATAATACACAACATCTTTCAAAAAGTAGGTTCAATGGGAAAAGTAGGAATATCACCTTGAAATTTCTGCATATCTGTAGAACGGTTAATGTTAAAGCTTTTAAATTTAGTACAAAGCATTTGTAAAAAATACTCGAGATCTGTTTAAAAAAAATGTTACAAATTTTATTTAAATTGTTAAGCTTTGTATATTTGGAAAATAAATAAATTTAAAGAAATACAGTTTTGAAGTCTCCATAAAAGTAAAAAGTTGGGGGCTTTTTAAATAATATTTAAATAGTTTTGCTTTTAAAATTCTCAATAGCCTCTGCGGAATAATGAGGCTTTATGATAAAATATATGTAGTTGCGGGTTTTATAGTTCACAAACACTTTTCTTTATGAATTAACTAGTTAAGAAATGTAAGTTACTTGGAGCAGCATGCGCGGATCTAGCTTAAGCCTTAGGGGGAGGGGGGGGGGGGGGGGGGAATTTTGTATGATACAAAAAAGTAAAAAATTTGTTTTTAAAAGTTTATTAAAAAAAATAAGTGTATATTATATTAAAAAAAAAAACTCAAAAATAAGGTTAAATAAAATATAAGATTAGTTCAATATAAATTACAATAAATTACTCTTTTTAAATAAGCAATTTATGATGTCCTTGTGAGGCAAATTTAAATAGTACAGTATTTCTTCTGTTTTTGTTGATCTGAGCCATGTTTTTGTTCGATGAAGGGTAGGAAATAACCTCTCGCTCGTAGCATAACTGACAAGCATTGAAACGAAAAATTTAAATATATTTCTTAGCTTTGGGTAAATATCTTCATCACAGTTTATTAAAGCATCTACAACGTTATCTGATAGATCAGGCTCAAGTTTAGATGTCAGTAGGTGTTTATCTCTTTTATCAATCATAATCAGCTCATCAGCTAGTTGTGATTTTAAAAGTTTTGTATCTGTATATGACTTGATTACACTTTGAGGTAGAAGTTTAGGTATATTTAATACATTTAGAATATCTATTGAGAAAGGTGTTTTGAGATCTTCTAAAATAAATTCGATAAGAGGAATGTAACCTACAACTCGGTAGTAATCTTCAACACTTTGGATGTGATTATTTCGTTCAAATCTTGTCTTTTCGATTGAAACCTCGATTTGAACGCAAATACATATTTATAATAGCAAGTGGTCAAGGCCCATTTTGGCTATAGAAGAATGGGTGTATATGAAGTTAGTTATTCCATGTGTTAGATAAACCAAAAAAATATACATCTGTAGGACCAAATAAACTACACAAGCAGCTTGACCACAACAATATGGTTGTGTAAATGTTAAACATTTTTGGCTTTAGTACAAACATACGTTTTATATGTATGATCAAACCACTTGTGTGGTGTGATTGGCTCGACTCCCGAAAAACAGCTAAATACGATTAAATCCTTAGTAAATAGTAATAAGGGCTTTTCCATTTTTCGGTTTTAAAAGAAAAGTTAATTAGAACACTCATCAAGCTATAATTTCGATGAAACTTTAATTTTATTATAATGCTTGCAAATTGTATTCACGTACAGAGCACAATGTAATTTAAATTATCGCTCTAGATTCGTTGCAGCTATCGATACTTTTTAAGGTAGTTTTCGACAACTTTTTCGCACATGTCCGGCCGTATCTTGGCAATAACTTGACGAATTTTGGTTCTCAATGGTCCAACGTTAGAGGATTTTCCACGTACACGCAGCCACACAAAAAAAAAATGAACGGTGACAAATCGCATGACCTTGATGGCCAATTGATGCCACCAAAGCATTAAATTACGCATGCTGGAAACTTCCCAGGCAACAAAGCTTAAATCAGTCATGTCTTGTTGGTCGTTGCATCTTCTTGCAGAAACCAAATATCGTCCAATTCATAATATTCAATCGCATTCTAAAAAAAAGTCCGTTATTATACGGCGACAGCGCCCTGAGACTTGAAAGCGACAAATTCGGATTATCCGCCACACTTTCACTGGCACAAGCGATATTTTCGGCAGTGCGCAACTTGCAATGACGCTCAGGCCTGACCAGATCTGTAACGCTTCCAGTCTTTTCAAATTTCTTAATAATATTGCCAATTTCTTGAACAGTAGGTCGATTATGACGACCGTAATCACCCCGTAATGCTAAAAAAGAGTGGCCATGTTTGATTCACCACTTTTTTGTAGTAAGTTTTAACCATTTTTACGCGTTCTTCGGTTGTTAAACGATCTTTATTTATAAATTTCAAACCATTCACTAAATTACAGCCGTACTTAAACAAGAACGGAAGGCGGAACGTTTTTTTCCACTTAACTTTTACGTTAATATGACATACCTAAACAAGAGCGTCAACGTTGTATTACGAACAGTAGTGTTACATTTCTTGTTAAATAAAACGCACATAATAAAAATAAAAAATGGAGATAAAACCGCTAGATTGTCCAAAAATATCTAAACTGTCATTATCTAGTAACAATAGCGGCCAACTTCACTATTAAACGCGCTGTCAAAATCGGATTTTCCAAATGCAAAGCGTTGATGCCGCACTATTTAGGGATGCTTCATGCAAATTGTATAGGCATGACAATTTTTGACAACTTAACAACGCGTTCCGCTTTCTTTTGGTACGGCTGCCAATGCGACTTGTGATGAAAGATATTCAACAGTTGACATCCTTGCCAGATCAAAAATTTGGCCAAGATACTAAAATGCCAGATATTATGAAGATTGATCATAATTTAACACACTCTCAAAATATTCAAACCCCCTACTTTTTTGTGGAAAGTATGAAAGATTCAGTGAAGGCGATTATTGCAGAATAACTTTTCTTTAATAAGTTTTAAATGTTTACTTTAAAACGTAAATCTTGATATCAGTTACTGTTGAATAACAACCACTCGTAAGTAGACTGTGTTATTGATAAAAATTTGATAACAAAAATCAGTAAATAGTATAAAAATACAAGAACTAGTATGAAAATAATCTTCACCTAATAGTTTGAGTAAAATAATAAGTTTCAAAAAATAATTGATTGAAAAGCTATTTTTTCGAAATTTAGAAATCGTTTCGGACCATTGATACAAAGGCCCCTATTACGGGTTACAACTCAACTCAGTTGAGTTGTAATTTCTTAACTTTTGTATTATAGTTGACAACTTTGCTAAATTGCGGTGAACAAAAAGATAACAAAAATTACAACATATCACAACCAGTTGTGTTTATTACAACTCAACTGAGTTGAGTTGTATTCCGAAACAAGCTTTGTTTCGGAATAGGGTCTTTGCGTAATGCCATAACTTCCTTATAAATGTAAGTATTTACAAAAAAATTGAGGCAATGACTTTTACGATAGCTAAAATTAACCATAGGTCCCATGTAAGCACCAAGATGACATAAAACATTATAACAATTGTGATTTTGCATTGAACTGTTGGTTTTTAATTGAAGTTTTTGATATAAGTTCATTAAATTTAATTTTCATTAACTTATTTTTAGTGAAGGAAGGAATTTACACCATGAAATGAATTAATTATTAATTTCAATTCAGTTCAATTCAAAATTATAATTATTATAAAAATAGCTTTGGCACAAGCTCTATGTTCACTTTGTATAGAGAAAGGTCAACGAAAAAAGGCAAAACGGAAAAAATATAAAAAACCTTACTTAAGTCTTTAAGACAAAGTCTTGACCGAAAGTACGAAATATAGAATCAATTTCAGCAAATTTCGGTCCACCATTACCATTGGGTATTAAAGAGTGATGTTTGACTATAGACTGGCATACGACACAGTGGTGCAAACGGTAGAAAGGCAAAGAATTCTGATGATGAGAATGTAGTTGTTACCGAAACGAGTGAATCCGAGCTCTATCCCGTGTTCAGTCAAGAATACAATTATCAAAAACCATTTTTAATTCATTTCATGTTGTAAATTCCTTCCTTCACTAAAAATAATCTAATGAAAATTAAATTTAGGTAATTCAAAATATCAAAAACTTCAAACGTAAATTATGTTTAAATTTGTTTATTTATTTAAGTTCATATTTTAGGAATCTCTGAAAACCTCTTGGGCTTACAATTTTGCATCATAGCTAGAGTTTTTCTTTTCCCGGACTTTTGTATTTCCCGGTAAAGCAGGATTTATTTTCAATTTCCTGGGAATAGGAAGAAGAGACGACAACCGGATAACCGCTTTGCATAAGGACCCAGAATATATATATATACTTTATAGGGTGTAGGCCCTTCGGTGAAGGGTATAAAAAACAATCTTAATTATAAAAAAGAGTAATTTTTGGGATTTCAGTATTTTGGTCATAACTCTGCTATTTCTTAACCGATTTGACAGATTTATATACCGACGTGTTAAATAAGAAATTTGTCAGTTATTTTGGCTATAAAACGTGGACTCGGGATGATCTATGGTTCCTGAAAATGCGTATTTTTCAAAAAAAAATTAATATTTTGGTCATAACTTTTTCGTATCTGAACCGATTTTCCCGAGTTTTTAAGAAAATATTTTCTATTAAAAATTTCCGATCTTCTGATATATAAGGCGTAACCATAGGTCATATTACAGTCAAAAAATTCAGGTTTTTATAAAATTTTTAATACTTTTTGTATGAGAGGTACCACGCCTACTTCTCCAATCCCGCCCACATTTTGTAGGATGGTGTATATTTATAACCTTAATGTTTGTACCTAATTTTAAAGCTTTGGCTCGTGGCGTTCTCAAGATATACAGAAAAAAGTAATAAAAATACAACAACCACAAGGGATTTTTTGGAAAAATTAGAGGCAGTCGTGGTTTTTTGGTCATATCTCAGCCATTGTTGGACCGATCTGGCTGAATTTTAATAGCAAGAAATGGTGGACTATATGTGACATAAATGTAAAACAAAAGAGCCGCTATCATGTCTGGAGTCTCCGGAAAACACATATCAAACGTAAGACGGACAGACGGACGGACGGACGGACAGATATCGTTAAATCAACTTCTCTCCTCATAAGGACCCATAATATATATACAGTCAAATCCCGATAATTCGTACCCCGATAATTCGTACCCCGATAAATCGTAATTCCCGATAATTCGTAATAAACTGTCGGTCCCTTGAAAAAATCTCGTTAATTCGTAAAATTTCCATACATTTTGGTCCCCTCGATAATTCGTAATTTTTTTTTTCAAATAAAATCTTCTTTACCTCTTATAAATCGTAATTGTTTGCTTACTACCACTTATAATTCGTAATAAAAACAACAAAAACATGGAAAGAATGCTTTTATGCTTACCATTTTTTTATTTTTGCGTGGGTTTTTGCTTGTGTGTATATTTATTTTCTTAAGATCAGTTTGTTACATGCAAAATTTTTATATATTTTATTTTTAACAATTGTTTTTTATGTTTTTTTTATCGTTTTAGTAAATAAATTGAAAAACCCCGTTTATTCGTATTTATTTTATTTTAACCCCGTTAAATCGAAACCCCGCTAAATCGAAAACCCCTATAATTCGTAAGAAATGGCCGGTCCCTTGCGATTACGAATTATCGGGATTCTACTGTACTTTATAGGGTCTAAGATCAATATTGTAGAAATTACAAACGGAATGACAAACTTATATATACCCTTTTCCACCTGTGGTGAAGGGTATAAAAATAAAATTATTCGAAAAATAACTATATTTTTATTCAATTTTAACAGAACAGAAAACGAATTTAATAGCCCACAATCAGTTACTGTAATAATTTTATAAGTGTACTTATCTCCAGATATGGGTAAATCCAAAGTGTTGAACGCGACAGTCGTACGCATCAAAAATGCAATAATATTTTAAACAACAGGTATTTTTACGTTCTCTTAACCCTTAAATTATAGCACTAGCAATGTAACATTAAAATGTCTTTGGTTTGAGTCCAAAATCTTCTGTATTTTCTTTTTTTAAGCCAAAATCTGTGTCGATGCGTGACATTTCGAATGTGAAATTTTTTCCATAATAATTTAACTGAATAATGATTAAAACAAAATAAAAATTTACCGTTTATCCGAATAACATTTTTCTCTTTTAACTCTTCATTAGATTACAGACCATGTAAGAAAATTTTTTTGGAATAATTTTTATCAAATATCACCTCTTTTAAGGAAGATAATATTAAAGAAAACATACAATAAAACATTCCTTACAAATAAGAAATTACGTTTGCACAACGTTGCAGTCTGATTGTTCAACTATGTTCACTAAGTTTATGGGTAAATTTATAAAATTTATAAAATTAGTAAAATCTAAATATTTCTCTATAACAATATCGTGAAATAATCAGCTTTTAATAACTTTTAAATTTTCGGTCACGGTGGACCTTTTGACGGAAATGCCCATATACAGAAATCTATAATGTTTTTATATGACAGTGACACTCCCAATTTTTCAATACCACCCACATTTTTTCGGATGTTGTGTTTTGATAAACAAAATGCTTGTATATAATTTTAAAACATAAGCTCCATCCGTTCTCCAGATATAAATACAAATAAAATACAAAACAACAACAAGGAATTTTTGGGAAAAACTAGTGGCACTCGTGTTTTTTTTGCTCATATCTCAGCCGTTTGTGGACCGATCTGTCTAAATTTCTATGACAAATAATTCCGGATAATATGTGACATAATTATATAGCTACCAAGTTCAAACCATATCTCTGGTCTTGGGAAAATCCATTTCAACGGACACAAGAACAGACAGACATCGTTAAATCAACTTCGCTCCTCATAAGAGAATTAATCGTCCCCTTAATAAAACAATAGTGTATAGTTTTTCTGGGGTTTTGAGAAAATCGTGTTTAAAGTTTTTGGCAAATCGGATGTCTATCAAAACCTCAATATCGCGGTTTTGGATATTGGATCTTTCGACGAATACATAATACCGTTTCTTGTCTTTAAATTTACCAATTTTTTTATTCTACGCATCCTTTAAGACCATAATTATGCCATTCAAAGTGCAAGTCCTTCATATAGGCTATTTTATTTTTTAAGGAATTCGTATGATGTATCTGATACACTATTTTATTTTGTATGGTGTACGCTATTTTATTCAACGATTTTACGGTATTTTTATTTAAATATTTGATTTCAGAAATATCAATTTGTTACATTACAAAACAGTGATTAATTTATAGTTTTGTTAATTCAGTGGCACATATTCATTACTTTCCAATTTGGGTTATTATAAACAAATAATTATGACCAATTAAGGTATACATCGCGTAAATCAAAAATAACTAAAAGTTCATTCGTCTTCTTTCTCTTCCTCTGCTACATCTGGCTCATCTAAACCATTTCGCTTCTTTCCACCTTATAACTGCCGTACCTAAACAAGAGCGGAAGGCGCAACGTTTTCTTCCACTTAGCTTTTACGCTAATATGCCCTAAACAAGAGCGTCAACGCTGTGCCACAAGCAGTAGTGTTAACTTTCTTGTTTAATAAAACCCACATACTAGAAATAAAAAGAAGAGAAATAACCGCTACATTGACAAAAAATAGCTAAATTGCCATTATTTATTAACAATAGCGGCCAACTTCACGTTTAAACGCGCTGTCAAAATCGGATTTTCCAATTGTAAAGCGTTGACGCCGCGCTATTTAGGGATGCTTCATACAAATTGCATGGGAATGAGCATTTTTGACAGCTAGAAAACGCTTTCCGCTCTTGTTTAGGTGTGGCTGTAAGTTAAAAAAAAATGACTGCGAGCCACGAGGAATAACATTCTTCTTGCACAAATTTCGGATATCATGCAGCTTTCGATGGTCGAAATGAAACTATTTCTCAAACAATAGTGTATATAATTATAAGCTATTTTCTGAGTTAAAGTTTTCATAAATTGTATTTTTTCCTACAGGCTAAAATGGAGTTACACCATTATTGTTTCAACAACTTTGGAGTGGCAATTTCAAGTAAAATAGCGCATATGAGCTTACACACTTATTGAAGGAAAATTTTGAACAAGAAATTATACGCTATTTTTTCAACGACGCACTTTTTGGAAGTAGAATTTGGCGAAATTTTGACATAAAATCAATGATGGAGATTCTAAATATGCAATAATAATAGCGTATGAGCACATACGCTATTGTTTTATGTGGTCTAAGATTCATATTGTATAAATTGCATTCCGTTCGTAATTTCCGATTTCCGCGAATTATGTCCCAGGAAATATTGTATGAAAAACACTAATCAATGTGTTTAAACTTTATTATGCAGAAAAACTTTCGGGAATCAATTCACAATTCTGACTAATCCAAAATCCAATGTAACGTACATAATTACTTTAATGTAAATATGCTTTTTGCAAAATTTTGTTATTTGCATTACTAGTCAAAGCTGTATTTATAATATATTTATTCAAACTAACTGCTTTAGGTTATGTTTGCAGAAGTTTATAAATAACGTCATCATTTCCAAGTAAAACGCTATTAAAAAAATCACAAATTATATTTTGTTATAATCTATTTATTTTATGTTTGAAGCCAAAATCTTATAAAACTTGTTTACAGCATCGAATGTGCATCAAGCCAACTCATAAAGAGTTTAGTTGGCAAGAGCAAAGCCAACGCGATTATTGGCCAAATCAAAGATGGAGTAGTATTTTCCAATGAAAATATCACCCAAAATCCAGAAGTCGGCACCAATTGTTTCGAATGCTGAAGAGCAGACACCATCAGATTGAAGAATATAGTCACTGGCTTCAATGGTGAAAGTGGTGCCACCAATGTTCAAAATCAAAGGAGGCAAGCTATCGATGGTAGAACAATCAACAGTATAAGAGTAGTAATCGTAGTTGAAGGTGGCACCAATGGCGGCTTGGATATTTTCGTATTGCGAGTAGGGAACAGCAATGAGGGAGGTGCCAGTATCTGCTATAGCTTGGCAGCCATCACATACATTAACCCCGTTAACACTAGCAGAGTTCATTTGGAATTGCCAGTAGCCTTCTGATGAAACAGGAACATAAGTAATATCACCGCTGTAGTGATCGGAATCAACACCACCCAAAACAAGAACACCACCATCATTAGAGGTACCATCACGAGTCAAGTAGAAGGAGAACAAGTTGGTGTCAACCAAGCCCTGAGAGTACATGTTGTAGAAAGGAGGAACAACATTGTCCTGAGAAATGGATTGGTATCCCATACCCAAAATACCATCGAAGGGTGAGTAAGTGAAAGTGTTACCGGGTTCGTTGGTAGCAGCAGCAAAAACTTGATCTTGAATAGCCAAACCTTCAACGGTGACGGTATCTTGCACCAAATAGCCGGACAAACTACCACTACCGTAGGCAATGGAGAAGGCTTCACCATTATTGACATAGCTGGAGGAAGCGCTGGGATCGTATGTATTGTGGTTTTCACAGGCAGCATCACCGGAGGCACAGGGAGCTACAGGTACCCACAAGTTGGAGGAGCCGGTATCAAACAAAACCAAGAATTCTTGAGCTGGAGTGCCAATGGTAATTTTACCATAGTAGGAGTCATCAACGTAATTCATCAAACTTTCCTGGACGCCATCTCTGGGTTGGATCTTAATCAAATCACTGTATTTGCTCTTCAACTTGTACAACTCGTTGGCCTTGCTTTTGGGCTCCTTGACCTTGTGTAAAGGCACAACTATGGCTGCCTCTGCCAAAAGAGCCAAACTCAAAATTGTTACCACAAACTTCAACATATTTTCAAACTATAAACATTTTTCTAAAGTCCAACGTCTTTTATAGTAACAAGAAAGTAAGTGCCTCAGTGTAATATCGTTTAGGGAGATTAAAAAAAAATCCACAAGGCTACAGAACACTTATTTTCCGACAAGTGCATGTTGAATTTTACATGAATTGAATTTTGTAAAAGTTAAAAAACTGATAAGTATTCGATTGGGTTTTTCTCCTACTGCGAAAAGTGCAGAAAGCCTTTTTGTTTGTATCTTTTGATAACTTGTAATAAAATTAATGTGGTATTTATAGAACACGAGCGCCTTACGCGTCCGTTCAACTTACATTTAAAACAAAAACTAATTTCGAAATTTTGTTTTTGTTTTAAATGTAAGTTGAACGGACGAGTAAGGCGCTCGTGTTCTATAAACAACACATAAAAAAAAATATTACAAGTGTTTTTTTTTTTAATTCCTTAACATTTTTGTATTATTTCCAAATCTTTTGCATACAATATTTATTAATGGCGATTTCTTTTCTGAGACTTTCTAATATTACCTTTCTAATATTACCTATAATCAATCGAAGTGTTACATGTTGTGCAACTTCAATAGAACAAAAAAGGCTGTTTTTAGTCTGGATTTATACTATGAAAGTTTTCTTTCAGAAAGTCTGAGTTTATTGGTGAGAGGGGAAGAGCACATGCTGTTTTTCTCAGGACAATGTTGTTCCTCCTTTCTACAACATGTACTCTCAGGGCTTGGTTGACACCAACTTGTTCTCCTTCTACTTGAAACGTGTAACATGTGATTTGGCAACATTATTAAATGCTGACCGAATGCTGACCGATCTTCTGATATATAAGGCGTAACCATAGGTCATATTACAGTCAAAAAATTCAGGTTTTTATAAAATTTTTAATACTTTTTGTATGAGAGGTACCACGCCTACTTCTCCAATCCCGCCCACATTTTGTAGGATGGTGTATATTTATAACCTTAATGTTTGTACCTAATTTTAAAGCTTTGGCTCGTGGCGTTCTCAAGATATACAGAAAAAAGTAATAAAAATACAACAACCACAAGGGATTTTTTGGAAAAATTAGAGGCAGTCGTGGTTTTTTGGTCATATCTCAGCCATTGTTAGACCGATCTGGCTGAATTTCAATAGCAAGAAATGGTGGACTATATGTGACATAAATGTAAAACAAAAGAGCCGCTATCATGTCTGGAGTCTCCGGAAAACACATATCAAACGTAAGACGGACAGACGGACGGACGGACGGACAGATATCGTTAAATCAACTTCTCTCCTCATAAGGACCCATAATATATATACAGTCAAATCCCGATAATTCGTACCCCGATAATTCGTACCCCGATAAATCGTAATTCCCGATAATTCGTAATAAACTGTCGGTCCCTTGAAAAAATCTCGTTAATTCGTAAAATTTCCATACATTTTGGTCCCCTCGATAATTCGTAATTTTTTTTTTCAAATAAAATCTTCTTTACCTCTTATAAATCGTAATTGTTTGCTTACTACCACTTATAATTCGTAATAAAAACAACAAAAACATGGAAAGAATGCTTTTATGCTTACCATTTTTTTATTTTTGCGTGGGTTTTTGCTTGTGTGTATATTTATTTTCTTAAGATCAGTTTGTTACATGCATAATTTTTATGTATAATTTTTATATATTTTATTTTTAACAATTGTTTTTTATGTTTTTTTTATCGTTTTAGTAAATAAATTGAAAAACCCCGTTTATTCGTATTTATTTTATTTTAACCCCGTTAAATCGAAACCCCGCTAAATCGAAAACCCCTATAATTCGTAAGAAATGGCCGGTCCCTTGCGATTACGAATTATCGGGATTCTACTGTACTTTATAGGGTCTAAGATCAATATTGTAGAAATTACAAACGGAATGACAAACTTATATATACCCTTTTCCACCTGTGGTGAAGGGTATAAAAATAAAATTATTCGAAAAATAACTATATTTTTATTCAATTTTAACAGAACAGAAAACGAATTTAATAGCCCACAATCAGTTACTGTAATAATTTTATAAGTGTACTTATCTCCAGATATGGGTAAATCCAAAGTGTTGAACGCGACAGTCGTACGCATCAAAAATGCAATAATATTTTAAACAACAGGTATTTTTACGTTCTCTTAACCCTTAAATTATAGCACTAGCAATGTAACATTAAAATGTCTTTGGTTTGAGTCCAAAATCTTCTGTATTTTCTTTTTTTAAGCCAAAATCTGTGTCGATGCGTGACATTTCGAATGTGAAATTTTTTCCATAATAATTTAACTGAATAATGATTAAAACAAAATAAAAATTTACCGTTTATCCGAATAACATTTTTCTCTTTTAACTCTTCATTAGATTACAGACCATGTAAGAAAATTTTTTTGGAATAATTTTTATCAAATATCACCTCTTTTAAGGAAGATAATATTAAAGAAAACATACAATAAAACATTCCTTACAAATAAGAAATTACGTTTGCACAACGTTGCAGTCTGATTGTTCAACTATGTTCACTAAGTTTATGGGTAAATTTATAAAATTTATAAAATTAGTAAAATCTAAATATTTCTCTATAACAATATCGTGAAATAATCAGCTTTTAATAACTTTTAAATTTTCGGTCACGGTGGACCTTTTGACGGAAATGCCCATATACAGAAATCTATAATGTTTTTATATGACAGTGACACTCCCAATTTTTCAATACCACCCACATTTTTTCGGATGTTGTGTTTTGATAAACAAAATGCTTGTATATAATTTTAAAACATAAGCTCCATCCGTTCTCCAGATATAAATACAAATAAAATACAAAACAACAACAAGGAATTTTTGGGAAAAACTAGTGGCACTCGTGTTTTTTTTGCTCATATCTCAGCCGTTTGTGGACCGATCTGTCTAAATTTCTATGACAAATAATTCCGGATAATATGTGACATAATTATATAGCTACCAAGTTCAAACCATATCTCTGGTCTTGGGAAAATCCATTTCAACGGACACAAGAACAGACAGACATCGTTAAATCAACTTCGCTCCTCATAAGAGAATTAATCGTCCCCTTAATAAAACAATAGTGTATAGTTTTTCTGGGGTTTTGAGAAAATCGTGTTTAAAGTTTTTGGCAAATCGGATGTCTATCAAAACCTCAATATCGCGGTTTTGGATATTGGATCTTTCGACGAATACATAATACCGTTTCTTGTCTTTAAATTTACCAATTTTTTTATTCTACGCATCCTTTAAGACCATAATTATGCCATTCAAAGTGCAAGTCCTTCATATAGGCTATTTTATTTTTTAAGGAATTCGTATGATGTATCTGATACACTATTTTATTTTGTATGGTGTACGCTATTTTATTCAACGATTTTACGGTATTTTTATTTAAATATTTGATTTCAGAAATATCAATTTGTTACATTACAAAACAGTGATTAATTTATAGTTTTGTTAATTCAGTGGCACATATTCATTACTTTCCAATTTGGGTTATTATAAACAAATAATTATGACCAATTAAGGTATACATCGCGTAAATCAAAAATAACTAAAAGTTCATTCGTCTTCTTTCTCTTCCTCTGCTACATCTGGCTCATCTAAACCATTTCGCTTCTTTCCACCTTATAACTGCCGTACCTAAACAAGAGCGGAAGGCGCAACGTTTTCTTCCACTTAGCTTTTACGCTAATATGCCCTAAACAAGAGCGTCAACGCTGTGCCACAAGCAGTAGTGTTAACTTTCTTGTTTAATAAAACCCACATACTAGAAATAAAAAGAAGAGAAATAACCGCTACATTGACAAAAAATAGCTAAATTGCCATTATTTATTAACAATAGCGGCCAACTTCACGTTTAAACGCGCTGTCAAAATCGGATTTTCCAATTGTAAAGCGTTGACGCCGCGCTATTTAGGGATGCTTCATACAAATTGCATGGGAATGAGCATTTTTGACAGCTAGAAAACGCTTTCCGCTCTTGTTTAGGTGTGGCTGTAAGTTAAAAAAAAATGACTGCGAGCCACGAGGAATAACATTCTTCTTGCACAAATTTCGGATATCATGCAGCTTTCGATGGTCGAAATGAAACTATTTCTCAAACAATAGTGTATATAATTATAAGCTATTTTCTGAGTTAAAGTTTTCATAAATTGTATTTTTTCCTACAGGCTAAAATGGAGTTACACCATTATTGTTTCAACAACTTTGGAGTGGCAATTTCAAGTAAAATAGCGCATATGAGCTTACACACTTATTGAAGGAAAATTTTGAACAAGAAATTATACGCTATTTTTTTCAACGACGCACTTTTTGGAAGTAGAATTTGGCGAAATTTTGACATAAAATCAATGATGGAGATTCTAAATATGCAATAATAATAGCGTATGAGCACATACGCTATTGTTTTATGTGGTCTAAGATTCATATTGTATAAATTGCATTCCGTTCGTAATTTCCGATTTCCGCGAATTATGTCCCAGGAAATATTGTATGAAAAACACTAATCAATGTGTTTAAACTTTATTATGCAGAAAAACTTTCGGGAATCAATTCACAATTCTGACTAATCCAAAATCCAATGTAACGTACATAATTACTTTAATGTAAATATGCTTTTTGCAAAATTTTGTTATTTGCATTACTAGTCAAAGCTGTATTTATAATATATTTATTCAAACTAACTGCTTTAGGTTATGTTTGCAGAAGTTTATAAATAACGTCATCATTTCCAAGTAAAACGCTATTAAAAAAATCACAAATTATATTTTGTTATAATCTATTTATTTTATGTTTGAAGCCAAAATCTTATAAAACTTGTTTACAGCATCGAATGTGCATCAAGCCAACTCATAAAGAGTTTAGTTGGCAAGAGCAAAGCCAACGCGATTATTGGCCAAATCAAAGATGGAGTAGTATTTTCCAATGAAAATATCACCCAAAATCCAGAAGTCGGCACCAATTGTTTCGAATGCTGAAGAGCAGACACCATCAGATTGAAGAATATAGTCACTGGCTTCAATGGTGAAAGTGGTGCCACCAATGTTCAAAATCAAAGGAGGCAAGCTATCGATGGTAGAACAATCAACAGTATAAGAGTAGTAATCGTAGTTGAAGGTGGCACCAATGGCGGCTTGGATATTTTCGTATTGCGAGTAGGGAACAGCAATGAGGGAGGTGCCAGTATCTGCTATAGCTTGGCAGCCATCACATACATTAACCCCGTTAACACTAGCAGAGTTCATTTGGAATTGCCAGTAGCCTTCTGATGAAACAGGAACATAAGTAATATCACCGCTGTAGTGATCGGAATCAACACCACCCAAAACAAGAACACCACCATCATTAGAGGTACCATCACGAGTCAAGTAGAAGGAGAACAAGTTGGTGTCAACCAAGCCCTGAGAGTACATGTTGTAGAAAGGAGGAACAACATTGTCCTGAGAAATGGATTGGTATCCCATACCCAAAATACCATCGAAGGGTGAGTAAGTGAAAGTGTTACCGGGTTCGTTGGTAGCAGCAGCAAAAACTTGATCTTGAATAGCCAAACCTTCAACGGTGACGGTATCTTGCACCAAATAGCCGGACAAACTACCACTACCGTAGGCAATGGAGAAGGCTTCACCATTATTGACATAGCTGGAGGAAGCGCTGGGATCGTATGTATTGTGGTTTTCACAGGCAGCATCACCGGAGGCACAGGGAGCTACAGGTACCCACAAGTTGGAGGAGCCGGTATCAAACAAAACCAAGAATTCTTGAGCTGGAGTGCCAATGGTAATTTTACCATAGTAGGAGTCATCAACGTAATTCATCAAACTTTCCTGGACGCCATCTCTGGGTTGG
The DNA here is from genome assembly GCA_930367215.1 of Pollenia angustigena. NCBI lineage: Eukaryota > Metazoa > Arthropoda > Insecta > Diptera > Polleniidae > Pollenia > Pollenia angustigena. Next base: position 175,018,488 of record OV884057.1, on the reverse strand, counting down.
ATCTTAATCAAATCACTGTATTTGCTCTTCAACTTGTACAACTCGTTGGCCTTGCTTTTGGGCTCCTTGACCTTGTGTAAAGGCACAACTATGGCTGCCTCTGCCAAAAGAGCCAAACTCAAAATTGTTACCACAAACTTCAACATATTTTCAAACTATAAACATTTTTCTAAAGTCCAACGTCTTTTATAGTAACAAGAAAGTAAGTGCCTCAGTGTAATATCGTTTAGGGAGATTAAAAAAAAATCCACAAGGCTACAGACCACTTATTTTCCGACAAGTGCATGTTGAATTTTACATGAATTGAATTTTGTAAAAGTTAAAAAACTGATAAGTATTCGATTGGGTTTTTCTCCTACTGCGAAAAGTGCAGAAAGCCTTTTTGTTTGTATCTTTTGATAACTTGTAATAAAATTAATGTGGTATTTATAGAACACGAGCGCCTTACGCGTCCGTTCAACTTACATTTAAAACAAAAACAAAATTTCGAAATTAGTTTTTGTTTTAAATGTAAGTTGAACGGACGAGTAAGGCGCTCGTGTTCTATAAACAACACATAAAAAAAAATATTACAAGTGTTTTTTTTTTTAATTCCTTAACATTTTTGTATTATTTCCAAATCTTTTGCATACAATATTTATTAATGGCGATTTCTTTTCTGAGACTTTCTAATATTACCTTTCTAATATTACCTATAATCAATCGAAGTGTTACATGTTGTGCAACTTCAATAGAACAAAAAAGGCTGTTTTTAGTCTGGATTTATACTATGAAAGTTTTCTTTCAGAAAGTCTGAGTTTATTGGTGAGAGGGGAAGAGCACATGCTGTTTTTCTCAGGACAATGTTGTTCCTCCTTTCTACAACATGTACTCTCAGGGCTTGGTTGACACCAACTTGTTCTCCTTCTACTTGAAACGTGTAACATGTGATTTGGCAACATTATTAAATGCTGACCGAATTTTTAAAAAAGGAACAAAGATTCGGCAAAAATAGTTAAGTACAATTAGCGTTTAAAATTTGAAGATCTTTTATAACACTAATATCAAAGTAGAGTAAAATGTATAAACGAGAGAGAAAAACATAAAAAAAATAATTTATTTTTCAAAAATAATACCAAAATTAACAGCTGGAATTTAGTGTTGCACTCATGCCCCTTTAATTAATATGTGTGTTGAACATGTAGCATTTTGTTTTTCTGTTTAAGGGAAACATTCTGAGAAAAGAATGCGTTACACTTTTAATTTAACACATATTTTTCAGAAAAGAGAATAAATGCAGAATATTACTCATAAAAGAAAACGTCGTAAAGAAAAGGAATTGCTCATAGCAGTCGCTCGTTTTACATTTTTAACAACAAACCTTTTTTTAATGTAGTCCAGTTAAAATAACCTTAATACTACAACGTCTTTATACATTCTAGAATAGTTAAATGCGATACGAGTGTCTTGTGTCAGAGCGATAAATATTTTGATATTGCTTTTAATTTGCTGTCAATTATATTATGTTTTAAGAAATCTGATCCGAAACATAAAGCTTGAACTTTCAGTTATAAGTGGATTATGATTATATTTAATCATATCGCAAATATACAGGCAATAATATACGCAGTGGTAAAATAATAAATTTTCAGACTGCGAGATTCATTATTGATTAGATTTAATGACCTAAATTTAGTATGTGCCACAACCGGTTAAACGACAAATTTTGGTTAAAGGGGGTATAAAATTATTTGGTACTTTTTAAAAATTATAAATTATATTTGGGGGACTCACAAGGTAGTCATATGTCTTAAAATAATTACAAGCTATGCTTTGGAGCTTGTTAACATGTTGTGACGGGCCCGCCGCACGCCCCACGATCGCCCGGCGGACGCGCCTTCCCCCCCCCCATCCACTTACTGTACCATATATTTTCAACATTTGACAATGGCAACTCATTCTTTTGCAAATTTGTAACCATAGCGATTACACTGTTGTGGCGTTATTACCACTTTGGTTACTAAACGATTATGGCGTTGTTGCACTTGGATGGTGGTAATGAATAAATGAATTGAGAAATAAAGGCTTTACTGTACGGGACCGAAGGTATTGTTGATAAGGATATTAGAATGTATTTGGTTGAGCCTTTTAGTTCTAGAAACTCAACTCACCAGGCGCGGATTCAGGGTGGGGGTGGAACTAAGGAAATTCCCCCACCCCCCCCGGAAATTATAAAAAATATGTTTTGTTAATTCGATAATACAAGAATTCCCAATAATAATATTTTTTTAATGTACAACATTTTTGGAAATCCCAGCAAAGTTTTTTTTTTTTTTTTTTTTTTTTTTTTTTTTTTTTTTTTTTATGGAATCTCTAACGAAATTTTCAATAAGTATTTTTTTTCAATAAGTATCCATATCTTAATCCTAATAGTTATTTATTAGATATTTCCAAGGAAACATCTAGTTTACCGTATTCAATTACTTATTATTCTACATTCAATCCCAGCAGGTGCCATCTATATCCAAAGACTAAACGTTTGACTTGAAAATGTGTGCGGTTGAATTATTAAAAAGCCTTAATAAATGGATTTGTCGGGGAAAAGCCAGATTTCCTTATCTTTAAGATATTTCAACATACAACAAAAAGTTTTAGGGAAGAATTTATTGGCTTTGTTGTAAACGCATTTGAAGAGGCTTCAAAAGATATTGATGACGTTGATGTGTCAATTGATGCGAAGGAACGATTATCAATAGTTCTTAAAGCTTTGACAAATTTTGGTCTTGACCTAAAAAATTGTGTAAGAGATGGAACAGATGGGTGTCCTCTGATGTCAGCAGAAAATGGAGATGTTCAAAACTTCTGGAAAAGCGATAAATGCGAAACAAACGCCTTGCTATTCCCATAAATCGAACAACTCAATTTCTAAAAGCAATAAAGTGCCATTAATACAAAAAGTTGCGAAAAACAGTTTTAGCAAAGTATTTGGGAGCCAAACTCTCTTCATCATGCGTCTTTGCAACAAGTGTACATCATATAGTAGAAGCTTTGGAAAAAATATCTCAGTGGAAAGGTAGTATCTCTACCTTTATATTAAGGAACTCACTGAGTACTTTTAAATTTATTTGCGGAATATACATATTAAGTGTGATACCTATTGTAACACAGCCACTTAGTATCATTTTACAAAGGCAAGATATAGATCTTCAAAAAGATCAAGCCTTATCAAAATTTTAATCATGTGCCTTGAAGAGAAAAGAAATAAAGCCGAACAACAAGTTAAAGCGATTTTTGAAAAAGTTAAAGTTATTTGCGTTCAAATCGAGGTTCCTATCGAAAAGACAAGATTTGAATGAAATAATCACATCCAAAATGTTGAAGATTACTACCGAGTTGTAGGTTACATTCCTCTTATTGAATTTATTTTAGAAGATCTCATTACAACTTTCCCAATAGATATCCCAAAGTGTAATCAAGTCATATACAGATACAAAACTGTTAAAACCACAACTAGCTGATGAGCTGATTATATTTTATAAAAGAGATAAACACCTACTAAGATCTAAACTTGAGTCTGATCTATCAGATAACGTTGTAGATGCTTTAGTAAACTGTGATGAAGATATCTACCCAAACCTAAGAAAAATATTTAAAATTTTCGCTTCAATGCTCGTCAGTAAAGCTACGAGCGGGAGGTCATTTTCTACCCTTCGTCGAATAAAAACAAGGCTCGGATAAACAATGACAGAAGATAGACTGTACTGTCTAAATTTGCCTCACAAGGAAATCATAAATTGCTTATTTAAAAAGTTTAATGTATATTGAACTGATCTTATATCTTATTTAACCTTTTTGTTGAGTTTTTTTAATTAGGGTAATGACTTTTTTTGGACAAAATTTCTTCATCCCACCATGCGATGGGCAATTTTTTAAAACCTTTTCTTTAGCTTCACTTCGGAAAATCAAATCTTGTAACGTTAATTTAACCGCCTTATACTCAATGCAAATGGATGAAACTTTGCAGGCATACATATTCCCGATGACAATACACGAATACATGGGCGTAGCCAGGATAAAATCTAGGGGGGTGGGGGGAGACAATTTTTTTTTTGGTAAAATGCTTTTTCGACCGCCTTTTTTTACTCAATGCAAATGGATGAAACTTTGCAGGCATACATATTCCCGATGACAGTACACGAACACATGGGCGTAGCCAGGATAAAATCTAGGGGGGCGGGCAAAATTTTTTTAAATGTTCTTATGTATAGTAAGAAGAAAATTTGAAATTCAAAACTTTATCGCGTTTGGTGCGGAAACTTTCTTCACGATCGCGAAAAAGTAAAACATCACTTTTTTAATATTTTTTCGCGGTCTATACGACTATGCGAGAAGAATTTGATATTCGCAAAAATTCCAAAAAGGACTTACCCTAATACACTTTTTGTTTTTAATAAACTTCTAAAAACTAATTTTTTACTTTTTTGTATCATACTAAATTCCCCCCCCCCCCAAGGCTCCAGCTGGATCCGCGCCTGCAACTCACGAATACTGAAAATCTAGTCCATTTATAAATCTTAAGCCCGTAGCAACTAGAAAATAGGAACGTTTCTAGTGAGCAGCTATTAAGTGCTGCTGAACTACGTTAATCCGAAGAATGAAGCATACAGCCTTAAATGCGGAAAATTTTCAAAAATGTTTTTTACTAAATAAAATATTTTGTTACAAAAACTAGCATAAAAAGTGCCGGAATGCTCATATCGATATAAGACTTTGCATTAATTTTATATGACTTAAAATCATACAGCAAAGTTTCGTGAAGATCGGTCCATAATTTACAATAGGCCAAATAAAATGCCCACCTCGACAAGCATTTTAGTATGCCTAAGACAGTAAAGAATAATGCTATTGTAATAAGTTTTGGTCTGTCGCAGTTTTGTATGACCAGAAAGCACAATGTTAACTTTCGTAAAGATCTGACCATAATTTACCATAGGCCGAATATAAAGCCTACTCTTGGAAAATACTTTAGTACGCGTAAAACCGTAAGAAATAAAGCTATGATAATAAAATTTGGTCAGTCATAGTTTTATAAGACTATTAATCACTTTGTTAAATTTCATAAAGATCGGCCCTTAATTTACCACAGGTGAATTTACCCATATTAAGACACTCCGGTGGGTAATGGTGCCTAATGTAGCACTGTAACTTTTTTTTATTTACTTTTTAGACATTTAGAAATTTTTAGAAATTTTGAAACAGATTTTGAATAATTCTTGCTAGTTAAAATTTTCAACTAATTTTTTGCCTCTCATGGGGCCCCGAGACTGGTTTCCAGGGGTACAAAGAGAATACAAAAAATATTCTTTTCGAAATTTAAAAACTTTTTATTTGAAAATATTGAGCTTTTTTTGTCGTTTAATCTTTCAAAAGTCTTATTAAAACAAGAAAGCATTGGCGTAAAGCTTATATTGACGAACAATGCTTCATACCTTTTGAAGCGAATCAAGTTTTGGGATGAATTTAGAGAATTTTTTTTACTTAGTTGAAAGAATTTACTTAAAATTTTTTTCGTAAAAATAAAAAGTTTTTTAATATTTGCAAAAAACTAGATTTTGAACGTATGTTGTTAACCGGCTAGCGTTAACTTTTGTAAATAATACAAAAAAAGGAGCAACGAAAATTTCGTTTGTAAAATGTAGCATGCATTATTTGCAGCGTAGATAGAGGACTTGTCTACCAAATTATTATAACCTTTCTTGCTTTAAATGTTAAATAACATTAGATAATTATTTATTTTTAAAACGCAATTAATTTTAAAATCAATAAACCTTTTTAAATTCTTTAGAACATTTGTTAAGCTTATTTTAATTTTTACCGAGTCATTAGAGTTTAGTCTTCAAAATCGTTATCATAAAATAAAAGGCCACTTTAAATTCAGCAGACACAATCGTGTAAATCTCTGCAAATAAAACAAAATAATTTATAAACATTTTTATCATCGACAAATTTCAATTTTTAAAAAAGTACTTCAGATAACACATTACTTGTCATAAAAATATTTAAACGATGTTAAATAAAAAGCTAATTATTTTATAATTTAATTTTTAAATAATAAGCTTAAAAAATTTATGATATATGAGCAAAACTATATTGGTTTATATTATTACTGATATAAATCTAGGATCATAAATTACAAGAAATCAATTTATAAGAAAATTAAAATATTTTTAAAATTTGTTTGCATTTCTTTTGGACTACGTGGTGACAAAATCACGAATTGCTGTCAGTTATTAGGCACAATGCTACGAGATAGTTAGATAAGTTTTAAGGTAGAACGATTTGTGTGTTATTATTAAAGCTTAAAAACATGAAATTTTGTATCGCGAGTTTTTTTAAAAATTGCCCATTAAAACTAATGCCAATCCAATCATATCTTTCGACGTAAAGACTGCTTCACCGTATAGTGGTCGTCTTTAGGGCTTAAGTACGTTTAAATGAAAAATAAGCTTAATCTGGGATCACTCAAACTTTTGACCAAAAAATCGATTTTTTTTTGTATGAAAATTAAAAAAAAAAACAAATCTTCAATAGCTTATAACCCCGTAAATAATTGTGTAATTGATTAAATAAGCGAATTCTGTGATCACTCATATTAGTACCCAAAAATCAACTTTTTATATGAAAATTAAAAAAATCTTTCAGCGCTTACACCTTCGAAAAAAAAGCTGTCTAATCGATAAAATGGGCGAATTGTTTTTTTTTTTTAATTTATTTTTTTAAATTTATTTTTTATTATTGAATCTTTCTTATCGAAATTTACAATTGGGGTATTCACAAGGTGTGCTATCATGTTATATTGTCATAATGTTCAAACATTTTACAATGGTTTAAAAATATTGTTTTTGCTTTGTAAACAAAAAGTGTCTTAAATAAATAGAACTTTGCTTGCTATGTTTATTGTGCTGTCGTAATTAATCCGAAGAGACCTGCGCTGAACGGCTGAGCCGAGCCGCATTAGTTTTTGTACGCCACCGCCGTTGGTGGTAAAATTTTATCCGGCTAACATCCGAATTTAACCTGCGGCTATCAATTTTTCCAAGAAATAACTTGCGCCATGAAATTAGATCGGCCTTGGACTCTGCTGTTTGGTAGACCAACAAAATTAAATTAATTTTGTTAATTTCTTGCGTCTGAAGAATGGAAAATATTCAGGTAAGATCTAATTTATTTTATAAATTCATGGATTCGTGAATATTTTTATTTTTAGAAAATATTTATTTATTATATTTGTTTTAAATCAGCTGATTTAAATTCAAAATAGCACACTGAATTATGAAGGTTTGTTCACAACAGTCGTATTTTTTCATGTTATTATTTTACGACTTATGACTTTATGACACCTTGTGAATCCCCCAAATATGTATTCAAATCTTAATTCTACTTGTTTTTTATTAGTTGTTACCAATGTAACGACTAACTGCTGTATTCAAATTTTAAAAATGTCTTCTAGTTAGGCTCAAAGTATCGGTTCTTTTTAGCCTTTGGTGACCTTCGAACTGAAGCAGACCCCAAACGAGGTAGTTAGGGTGGGCCATTAGTTTATCGATGTAGCTAATTGAATATTTTTAATTTCCTCCTGGATAGTGGGGACGTTGAGATCTCTGTCGATAGTATCGTTACGTATATACCATGGGGCGCAGACAATTTGTCGTAATATTCTAGACTGTCTACTTTGAAGCTTTTGGATGTTAGATGCGCATGCAGTACCCCATAATTGGATGCCATATGTCCATATTGGTTTTATGATGGACTTGTTTAAGAGAATTTTGTTGTCTAAAGGCAAGTTTGAGTTTCGACCGAGAAGCCAATGTAGTTGAGCTGCTTTAAGTTTCATAGCCTTTATTTTCGCTTCAATATGACGAGACCAGGTCAATATGAATTCTCAAGTACTTAACATGGTTTTCTACCGGAACAGTGATGCTATATATTTTTACAGCTGGGCACGTTTGTCTTCTGAGCGTGAAAGTTAAGTGAGCACATTTAGCCGGGTTAACCTTTATTCTCCATTTTTCTAGCCAGGCCTCTCGTTTATTGATGTGGGGCTGCAGGTTTGCGATGCAACTTTTGGGTCATGGTTAACGCTAATAAATGTAGTGTCGTCTGCAAATGTAGAGGTATGCGTGCTCAGGTTTGTTGGCATATCCGCTGTGTATATTATACATAGAAGCGGTCCTAATATGCTGCCTTGGGGGACACCAGCAGTAATTTTCTTGAGGCGGGAGTAATTATCTTGCGACCTTACTATGAATGTTCTGCCTGTTAGATAGCTCTCCAGAAGCCTGTAAGTGTTTTGAGGAAGCATTCGTGTTATTTTGATGAGTAGCCCATCATGCCAAACTTTGTCAAATGCTTGCGAAATGTCTATAAACAAGGCTGAGCAGTATTGCTTTTTCTCAAATGCCGATCTAATTAGGGTGACAATTCTATGCACTTGGTCTATTGTACCATGTTTCGCTCTGAATCCGAACTGGTGATCCGGGATGATATCGTGTTCATTTAGATGAGGAGTTATACCTTAAACGAATATTTTTTCGAAAAGCTTCGATGGGATTGATAATAAGCTTATCGGTCTGTACGACGCAACCTGGCTGGCATCTTTTCCTGGCTTGGGAATCATAACAATTATAGACCTCTTCCATGCGGATGGGAAGTATCCGACTCTTAATATCGCGTTAAAAATGAGCAGCAAGATTCTAGAAGCAGACAATGGTAAGTTTCTTATCATTGACCCTGTGATGCGGTCAGGTCCGGGAGATTTTCTGATATTCACTTTTTCTATTGCAGATTTTACTTGAGTTATGTTAAATTTTATTGGATGGTTATCAGGAATGATTGGACGACAGGAACAAGTATGTGCATCATGTGGCGTGAAAACTTTCTCAAGGTGTCCCGCGAAAGCGTATAATTTTTCATTTGTGTTTTTGGCCCAAGTGCGGTTTTCCAGTCTTAATGGAGATTCTTTGTTTATAGGGCATTTCATATGCCGTACAGCCTTCCATAAGCTGTAATTGGAGTTTTTTGTGGCATCTAGGCTGTTTAGATAGCCTTCTATTGCAGACTCGTGGTTCTGTCTCAATTTGTTGCGAAGAGTTGTCAGGCATAATTGTAGTTGGGTCTTAGTGGATGGGGAACGACTGTTTTGCCATTGTCTTCTTAACTTCCTTTTTTTTGTGATAACTAGGTTTAAACCCAAAAAATGACTTTTTATATACGTTTTAATGAAAAAAGTCTCAATATTTGATCCCACACATTTTTGACCAGAAATCGACTTTTGAAATAAACAAATTCAAAAATTCCTTATAAGCGAAGAACTCTGTAAATATACTACATATCTGTGGCCGTATGGAAAAACTAGTTAACTCCACTTTTTGTGAAAATTGAGATAACACCAAAAATAGAAAGCGTGTTTTGTTTGCTTTCACTCTGTCAGATCGAAATTTTGATATTGTATCTCATTTAAAAGTTATTTGAAAAACAAAAATCAGATAAATACCAAATTTTTTGAAAAAACTAGATAACTCCATGCATTTTTTGAAAAAACAAGTTAACTCCAAAATGTCTTAAAAAACAGAGAAATAAGAAGTTTAAAACGACGTTGTTTCGAAAACTAAGAGAAAAAGAGCGAAAAAGAACAAATTCGGGTCACAAGCTCTTTGGGTCAAAATGTTGAACCTAAAAATGGGAACTCCCGATAATATAAAGAATGCATTCTTTATATACATATTATATCAATTCTGAAGTTCTTGATGTATAGAATACGACTGCAAAACACCCGAAATCTTTTTGAGTAATAGTATTTAACCCACATGGATCTAACGTACCATATGTGGCACAGTAACTTTAAGAAAGGTTTCAACTTACCCATTAATATTTTTTTTTCTGTTGCAAAGATAATATTAAGGTATTTTGACGTACAAAAATAATAACAACTTTTTTTTCCAGTTTTTTTTTCTTGGAATAAATCTGGAAGGCAAGCAAATTTTATTAAAAAATGGAGTTACATAGTTCTTATATACGGCCACAGATTTCTTTAAATAGAAACAAGTTAACTGCCCGATCCACGATGTCGACAAGAACATATCTTTTGTATATTTATATTGAAAACAAAAAAATTTTAGTTTTTTTATTATTGTTTTCAATATAAATATGCGAAAGAAATGTTCTTGTCGACAATGTGGGCCTCGCAGTAAATTTCTTTATTTTTAAATTAAACTAAGAACATATTCATATTCTCAACACAATACGATATTTAATACTAATACAATTTTAATATTATAAAATTATTTTTTCTGGAACCTTGACGATCTTCTCAATATTAAATGCTCATCAACCGGAGACTCATTTAGGCTTTTGCCGAATTCCTGATTAAAACTTGTATTGAGCTTTTTCCGGCTTGATTTGATTTTGTTTTTTTTTAAAGCATTTATTTCGAAATTTTCGAGGTCTTCATCCGATTGCTCGATGAAGTTTTGCTTCCTTTTATTTTGTTCCGTGCTGCCTTCTGGAATAATTTCCTCCAACTTAGTCTGCATTTGCATGAGGTGAAGGTCTGGATCAACGTTTATGTTAGTCGGATTGTAATTTGTTGGTAGGTTTTCATAAAAAGAATAAACGTCTGGCCGTAAAAGTGGCAGAATGCTGATCAAATCTTTCTTCTTTTCTTTCGTGATTGGAAGAGGGCTGTGATTGCACTGCACAAGGTAGTCACCTAATTTTGAAACCGTGTTTTGTCTCATGTCCAAATAAATAAAACGTTCCTCTTCAGAAAGTGTGTTTTTATACATAACAATGCCTTGTTTCTCTTTAGTGTACCGCAGCCACTTTACATTGCTGATTTTAAGGGGTGTATTATCATTAGAACGTTTTGGTATTACCAAAGTGCTTTTAAATAGTTCGTCGTAGCTGTAAATTGATGATTGGTTCAAAACAATAACTTGAAAAGGATTTGACTTTTTTGCCTCTCTGACTAGTTGGTGCCAATCTTCCGGACAATGAATTTCTTTGGACGTTAACGGAACACCTTTTGTTTAAAATTTTGATATTTATTGAAATAAAATAAACCACAAACTCAATAGCTGTTTTCAATTTCAACGTATGTTAAACCGAGTATAACGTTAATCCACGTCCCAAAAACTGGCCAATTAATTTCATAAAATCAAAAAGGGTAAACTTTTTAATTAAGTATTTGCATAAAAACAGACAAAAACTCGGCTTATTTTTTGATATATAAGCATAAAAAGAAAAAAAAAATAATTTTTGGAAAAACTGGATAACTCCATCTTTTCGTAAAAAAACGGGTAAATTAACGTGCTGAGCCAAATAGTTAATGTTTTTCAACAAATTTCAAAAAACTAGATAACTCCACTTTTCGAAAAAACAAGATAACTGCCACTGATTTTCGGTTTTAATGTCCAAAAATTAGTTTAATGGAACCAGAAATCTTTAACGTTATTTAAAATTATGTTTCGTTAAGTGCGCATGCATAATAACATAAATTCATATGAAATAATTAGCGAACTATGTTTAAAACTTAAAATGTGTTTTTCTCGTGTTTTAAAAAAATGGAGTTATCTAGTTTTTCCATACGGCCACATATATTATATACTAAGAATTACTTTTTAATCGATCTAATGATCTCCGTAAGTCTGGCTGGTTGTCGGCGTAAGCCTTTTGTGCAAAGTGTATGTCGCAATTTTTGAGATAATTATGTAATATTTGGTACATATTGCGGTTTTCATAAGAACGAACTCTATTGACAATTGTGATAATCAGCCCATAATTTCACGTAGCACACAAATAAACGACTTTCCCTTTGAAAAAGAAAGAAATCAGGGACCGTAACGGTTATAATAAATAAATCAAAAAGTTATATTATGAATTAAAAAAAACTCCATCTTTAAAAGTTACTTTCCAACGTAAAAATGAAAGGTCGAAACAAACTCTTAAAAATAGATTTTTATTTTGCCTTCATAAAATAAAACTCATTTTAGGAGTTTTATTTTTTCTGTCTAAAATAAAACTAGTTTTAGGAGTTTTATTTTTGCCGTCTAAAGTAAAACTCATTTGAGGAGTTTTATGTTTTCCGTCAGAAAATAAAACTCGTTTAAGTTTAATTTTTTCCGTCAGAAACAAATTTGCATGTTAAAACAATTTATTTTGCACTAAGTTCATTGCAGAAATCTGATTTTTCCAAAAATAATTTTGATAATTAGTTAATTTGTTTTTGACATTTAAAAATATTTTCAAGCAAATAAACTTTCAATTATCAAACACCATCAGATTGGTCCGATATGTGTATTTATTCTGCCATGGTTTTAATCATGATGCAATAAGGTGGTGGCGTGGCACAACTACACAAGGTAGACTCTTTGGCCCATATGTTTGTCAGCTGTTTACCCCAGTTAGAACCCAATTGTTTTTGTTTTATATGAAAACAATTTTGACAAGTCGGTTCTTGTTATAGAGCAGCATGTCTACACTCCCAAATTAGTCTAACTTGTGTTAATGTACCTTGGGTGGTGGGCTCAAAAGACGAGCTGTTCGCAGTGTTTTCTTCGTGGTGTGTCGTTTGGTGTCTATTTATTTTTGTTTGGTTTTGTTTTTGTTTATGGCTTGAAATGAAGCTTGAAATTCAAACGAAGCCCTCAGCTCTGCATTTATAGAAAAATTAGAACGGCGTGAGAATAAAAATTGGGAATTAAGCACGACAAACAAAATCTTGTAAATAAAAAATTTTGTATTCCCAAAAATTACTTTAATAATATTTTTTTAATCTTTTTCTTAAAATGGTTTTTATTTATTTTTTCTTTTTGCAGATAAAAAATAACCAATGCGATGATCGACCATCGACAAGCGAGGTAGCTTTACGATCTTCATCGGATGTTTTCCCATCTTCGCCGGATGTTTGTGATAATCCCAATCAGTGATGGAAAATTCAGTACTATGGCACTATTTTCAGTACTTTTTCCTTTCAAAAATACCACGGTACCCCCACGTCCGTTTAAGTACTGTTTTTTTTTTGTTATGCTTCTTTGTTTAGAAATTTAGCGTTGATATTTTTTTGTAACATTGACAACCAGGGCTGTGGAGTCGTCAACAAAAACTGTGATACATTAGCAATAACAACCTGTGATATTTAATTACTTTTTATTTTTCAATTAATTTTAAACAAATTCGTGTTTTATGTTGTAAAACTTGTGTGTTTTTTATTATAAAATGTGAATTTAACAAAGATTGAATATTTAATAAACTGAAAATCCCAGTGGAAGTTGGAAAATACCAACGAAACGTAGGATGAAAATGTAAATAAATAATCTCTTATTTAAATACAAATGACCCTGTTTAGATAAATTCTAAGAAAATAATAAAAATTCAAGATAAAGGTCGATTAATAAGTAATATTGAAAAAGTACTAACTCCGACTCCCACCGCTGAAATTCCAACTCTGACTTTTAATCTGACCTTAATGCGAAATGTATATGAGACTGTTCCTTATTTGACTTTAAACTTTTTTTTTTTATTGCAGTACCTCTTAAATGGTTAAGTATAGCAAGAAAAAGATTCAGTAAAAATTTCGAATCAATATTTTAAGTATTAAATTATATGATAATTTTGTTAATTGAAATTTTGAAAATTTATTTTTCCAACTTTTATTTTTCCATTTATTGTCAATCAAATTTTGAAATTTTATTTTATTATAAAAATTTCCAGAAGAAGATTTCCAACGGAAATCGAAAAATAGAAATAAATATATAAATTAATTTTATAAAAAAGCGACCTTAAGCTTGAACAATTTATTAAAGTATTTTTATTTTGGAAATTATAACAAGTTTTTGTGGGTACTTCGACTCCGACTTAGGTACACAAACCTCAACTTCGACTCTACAACTCCGACTCCACAGCCGTCTTGACAACATTGCCTACACTAAATTTATTCTTAGCAAAGTATATATCGATAGCTTAATTTAAAAAAGGTGTAAGTCGATTTTTTGTTTCTTTGCAGGGGAAGAAAAAACCTTATGATATCAGAAAAATTTAAGATCTAAAAAGTTTGATTGCGATTTTTAATAAAAAGATGTTGAGCCCCAAAAGGCAGCAAGGTAATTTCGTTTAAAAAACGGTAATATCAAGATTTGGGTTTTTGATATTCATATACATACATATTAAGGCTTTATGATCCTAACTTTTGAGATGCGATTTTCATGAATGCAATACAAAAAGTTAAGAATGTTATGTTTCTGCAAATGCTTGCTTGGGTTACAGTGATAAGTGTAAAATATGAAAAATTAAATAACTCATTGTAGGTATATAATTAACTGTATTTTTAACTTTTTGGTTGTTTCAAAATCAACAATTGTTTAAGCATTTAAAATAGCCGTAATGTGATGCATTTAACAATAGGAATTATAAAAAATGTTCAGTAAAAGCAAAAATATTACATATTCATTTTGTATTAAAGGCACATAAAAAGGACTTTTAAACCAATGGTTTCATTATAAGAAGATTTTTTTTTTTTTTTTTTAAATTTATTTTTATTATTGAATCTTTCTTATCGAAATTTACAATATGTATTCAAATCTTAATTCTACTTGTTGTTTATTAGTTGTTACCAGTGTAACCACTAACTGCTGTATTCAAATTTTAAGACTGTCTTCTAGTTAGGCTCAAAGTATCGGTTCTTTTTAGCCTCTGGTGACCTTCGAACTGAAGCAAACCCCGAGCGGGGTAGTTAGGGTGGACCATTAGTTTATCGATGTAGCTTATTGAATATTTTTTAATTTCCTCCTGGATAGTGGGGACGTTGAGATCTCTGTGGATAATATCATTACGTATATACCATGGGGCGCAGACAATTTGTCGAAATATTCTAGACTGTCTTCTTTGAAGCTTTTGGATGTTAGATGCTCATGCAGTACCCCATAATTGGATGCCATATGTCCATATTGGTTTTATGATGGACTTGTATAGAAGAATTTTGTTGTCTAAAGACAAGTTTGAGTTTCCACCGAGAAGCCAATGTAGTTGAGCTGCTTTAAGTTTCATAGCCGTTATTTTCGCTTCGATATCACGAGACCAGGTCAAGCGTCTATCTATATGAATTCCCAAGTACTTTACATGGTTTTCTACCGGAACAGTGATGTTATTTATTTTTACTGCTGGGCACGTTTGTCTTCTGAGCGTGAAAGTTAAGTGAGCACATTTAGCCGGGTTAACCTTTATTCTCCATTTTTCTAGCCATGCCTCTAGTTCATTGATGTGGGACTGCAGATTTTGCGATGCGACTTTTGGGTCATGGTAAACGCTAATAAATGCTGTGTCGTCTGCAAATGTAGAGGTATGCGTGCTCAGGTTTGTTGGCATATCCGCTGTGTATATTATATATAGAAGCGGTCCTAATATGCTGCCTTGGGGAACACCAGCAGTAATTTTCTTGAGGGGGGAGTATTTATCTTGCGACCTTACTATGAATGTTCTGCCTGTTAGATAGCTCTCCAGAAGCTTGTGAGTGTTTTGAGGAAGCATTCGTGTTATTTTGATGAGTAGCCCATCATGCCAAACTTTGTCAAAAGCTTGGGAAATGTCTATAAACAGTGCTGAGCAGTATTGCTTTTTCTCAAACGCCGATCTAATAAGGGTGACAATTCTATGCACTTGTTCTATTGTCCCATGTTTCGCTCTGAATCCGAACTGGTGATCCGGGATGATGTCGTGTTCATTTAGATGAGGAGTTATACTTAAAACGAATATTTTTTCGAAAAGCTTCGATAGGATTGACAATAAGCTTATCGGTCTGTTACGACGCAACCTGGCTAGCATCTTTTCCTGGCTTGGGAATCATCACAATTATAGACCTCTTCCATGAGGATGGGAAGTAACCGACTCTTAATATAGCGTTAAAAATGAGATTCTGGAAGCAGACGATGGTAGGTTTCTTATCATTGACCCTGTGATGCGGTCAGGTCCGGGAGATTTTCTAATATTCACTTTTTCTATTGCAGATTTTACTTGAGTTATGTTAAATTTTAAGGGATGGTTTACCTTATCAGGAATGATTGGACGGCAGGAACAAGTATGTGCATCATGTGGCGTGAAAACTTTCTCAAGGTGGACCGCGAAAGCGTTTAATTTTTCATGTGTGTTTTTGGCCCAAGTGCGGTTTTCCAGTCTTAATGGAGATTCTTGGGTTATAGGGCATTTCATATGCCGTACAGCCTTCCATAAGCTATAATTGGAGTTTTTTGTGGCGTCTAGGCTGTTTAGATAGCCTTCTATTGCAGACTCGTGGTTCTGTCTCAATTTGTTGCGAAGAGTGGTCAGGCATAATTGTAGTTGGGCCTTAGTGGTTGGGGAACGACTGTTTTGCCATTGTCTTCTTAACTTCCTTTTCTCTCTGATAAGGGTCTCTATATCCGTCGATGTATTGTAAGGAGCACGTTTAATTGTCCGCTTGATTGGGGTTGCATTTCTTGCTGCAGTATCCAAGACTTCTGTAAATCGGTCGACAGCTATTTGGATGTCAGATGAATTTTTTAGGGGAATGCACTGTGATAGGTGAGAGCTCACATACATTTTAGACTTTAACCAATTTGTGTTTCTGTTTGGATAGGAAATAAAGTTTGCAGCTGCAGCGTCAGAGTTACCTTTTAAAATAAGGATTGAAGGTGAATGATCAGACGAAAGATCATAGGAGGAACTAACTAGTACCTGATCGCGCTTGATGTTTTTAATTACAGCAAAGTCAATAAGGTCTGGAAGCTTATTGAAGTCGGTTGGCCAATAGGTAGGCTCACCACTCGATACCACATCAAAATTATTTGCAGTTACGGTATTGTATAGCTGATTATCTCTAGGACTATTAAGTCTGGAGCCCCAATATGTATGTTTAGCGTTGTAGTCGCCAGCAGCAATGAATTTCTGGCCCAATGTGGAGAAGAAGTTGAGAAATTTATCGTTTACAATTTTGTGCCTCGGGGGACAATAAACGGATGTTAACGTTAGATTGAAATCAGTAAGATTTATAGATGTGGCCTGGATACAATCTTCTTCGAACTCTGGCAATGGTAAGTGTCTGATGTTTTTGTGCACAATTATGGCTGTGCCACCACAAGCTCGTCCGCTGGGATGTTTTGTGTCATACGTAAGGTATCCATTTACCCTTAAGCAGTTTTTATGAGTAAAGTGTGTTTCAGAGACAAGAAGTACGTCGATTTCATGCCTATGAAGAAAGTTTGCAACTTCGTGTTTATGTTGGGATAACCCGTTTGCATTCCAGAAACATATTTTTAACTGGTTCATTTTTTGTTGAGTAGAACTTGCAGGAGCACGTTCTGGTTTCGCATCATTTCCTGAAACATGTTCTGCATAGTGGCCATGAAGTTATTCATAGTTTGAATTAAATTTTCAATTGAGGTAGGCATATTTCCAGAAGGCATTTGTAGACCTTCCCTAGGAACATTAGCGTTTGGAGGTTGCTTTGCGTTAGAAGTACTCGGGGGATTTTTCGCATTAGGGTTTCCTTTTAAGACTTGGGCATATGATTGGTTTTGATTGTTTGTTTGTGAAGTACTAGCAATAGAGCCAGCGGCTTGCGCATGTGAAGGACCATATTGGGAGTGAGTATATTTTTGAACTAAAGCAGGTTTTTTTAAATGCAAGAAGACTCTACAACCCCTATAGTTTGCCGTGTGATTTTCGCCACAGTTGCTGCATTTCTTTACATTCGGGTCAGCTTTAGAACGATTACATTCGGCGGTTTTATGAGCGTCGCCACAAACCACACATACGTGAGGCAATTTACAATATGATTTTGTATGCCCATATTCCTGACAGTTTGTGCATTGGGAGGGACCCTTTCGTTTTAATGGCTCCTCAACAGTTATTCTTCTGTTGAGTAGGTAGCGCAAGTTGTATATGGGATGAACTGAATTTTTGGTTTTGAGAACCGATGAATCAAACGATATTTCAACGCGGTGCATTGGTTGAGGAACTTTATTCCTGTTCAAAATGTTATGAACAGATTTAAGAAGATGATAAAATAGCACTTTATTTTACAGCGGGTAGATATGAATATTGCGTGTCAATATTTTGGTTTAAAATGTATTTCAAAAGAAAGCTTTTCATGAAAATTTTTCATAAGACATATTTAAAATTTGAATAAATTAAAAAACCTTTGCGTACGGTAATATCTTCTCAGAAAAGGTAATTTTAAGAGGGCCGTACGGTAATGAGAAAATAAAAGTTAACAACACTGGTACCATCTGAATTTTTCAATTTTCCATCACTGATCCCAATCACAAACATCGCTTTTGGGTCAGTATTTGACCTCCCTTAATGTAGATAGCGAACAAGAAGAGGAAGAAAATTACAATGAGGATGAAGAAAATCGTTCAATGAAATCGATAAACCTCTTCTTGAATACTGGGGGCAAAAAAAATATGCTATACTTACTTGTATAAATTTGCAAAAAAAAAAAAAAAATGGAATGTGTTCCCGCAACTCTTCAAAAGAGTTTTATTTTATAAAGGCAAAATGAGTTTTATTTTAGACTGAAAACATAAAACTCCAAAAATGAGTTTTATTTTAGGCGGAAAAAATAAAACTCCTCAAATAAGTTTGATTTTAAGCCTAGTACTCTTTGTGAAAATTTGTTGAGCAACATTAATTATTTCACACGAAAATTTTGACATAAACATTCCAATGTTACCTACCTTGAGAGTTGGTACAATTTGACGTTTTTATTCCTGTAAAGTATGCGACATTGTTTTGCGTATGTAAACAAACCCCACAAGTATTTTACTTAAATTTATTTTTTTTTATAACAAATTTTATAAAAAAGAAAGTATATATGGATAAACTGTTAGAGGTTGTGTTATTTTAATTTTTTATTTCTTATTAAATAATCAGTTCATATTTTTTTACTTTTCCTTAAAATTCCACGTAAAATAAGTGTAGCTTACATTATTTCGCAGTTGTAAAAAAATGGTGCCAGAAACATTTCGGATCTTTTCACAAAATGAGCAGAGTACAACTCTATCATCAACATTATTTCATAGATATTCCGCACAAGTTTTTTTTCAAATGCGTTTTGACAGCATTTCACGTGAAACGTTGAATTGAGTACCAGGCTTTAGACGGAAAAAATAAAACTCCTCAAATGAGTTTTATTTTAGACGCAAAACATTAAACTCTTTTTGTTTAAGATAACCACAGATTCTCAAATAGCTCGTCTGTACGAATCTATTGATACATATATGACACTATAGGTCTCCGTTGGCTCAAACATGAAGAGTTTTTATGTTTAAATTTTCCAGATAGCTGTTATTTACGGCGCATATGCCAAAAAGTCGTAGTCTAGAAAAACAACAATAAGGGTTTACATGAAGTTTCCTAAAAATGTACCCGATTAAGCGAACTTAAAAGTTAATAGCATTTTCTTAATTTATTTTTTAATAGTAGATGCTTGTGCTGCATACGTATACTTATTGCTGTATATTGAGTTGTGTACATATTATTTTGCTTTTGCTTTAACAACTTTTTTCATACGGCAATGAAGGAAGGCAAAAGTGAAATTTATTTGGTTGTTGTCATGTTGTTTTGATTTCTCTTTAACTACTTTTTTTCTTATGGCAATGAAGCAAAGCAAGAGTGAAATTTATTTTTTACGTTTTTGTATGAAGAATTTTCTGCTTTCGCCAAACAGTGGCTTGTAGAGCAAGACAATATTTAAAAAACTTTTTTAAAATGGTCGGTAGATCAAGCCAATAGTGAGTTGACGATATGTTTGTTCCCGTTTCCCAACAAGGTAATTGAGAATTTGAAGCATCTTCTGGTTTCACCAAGGGTCAAGGTGATAATGGTTAAGCTATTGTTGATACTGGCACTAGTTTGATTCCTTATCGTTGGTATACACTACAGTAAAGATGGTAATTAGTACGCTGAGTGTTTTGGTATTGATTTATAGACCGAAGTATTTATTGTTACTGCTGGTATCACTTTAACTTTGTAACCAAGTGTCTATATATTTAATTTCAAAGGCAGCTGCATGTTTTTTTTCACTGTTATAGAGACTGACATCTAGGTATTGGGTGATGTTTTCATTGAACGTTACTAAAGGGTACTTGACACTATCTAACACGTCTTACGTATTTTGATAAAAATGCTTCAATGTTAAAAAATTTTCACACAAATAATGTGACAGTGTAAAGTACCCTTATTGACTTTTCACACTTGCTAACATCTACCATCAATTAGCAAAGATGCTGAAATTTTCTGATAAGAAATACAAAGAGCTTAAAATCAACATCTTTTCAAGATGTTCCTATCTCATTGTATTCCATTCTACTTCTTCCGATAATTTTTGTGTCATCACTAGAAAAGTGATAATTAATTTCATTATTACTTTTTTTTATTAGAAAACAAAATATATTCCAAACACATTTTGTCACTTTTGTAGAAAAAAAGTATTAAATTTTTTTTTTTTTTCAGATATGTGTAGTGACTTTTTCGATTCATAGTAGATATTTCAAGTAAGAATGCATGTTTCACATTTTTCTTCGAAATATATGCAAGAGTACAAAGGGTGTAAAGTCGTTTTCGATTTAGGTAATAGCCGTGTTAGCTTTGCTAAATAAAATGTGATCAAATTTTAATACTCGGAAATATATAAAATATTTTAAGGAACAGGTTAATATATTTTTTCAATAAAAATTTATATGAAACGTTAAGATAGAAGAGTTTAATCGAAATATCTTTACATGGCCACCCTATTTTAGCGTTATGGGTACATATCTCATACAACAACCAAGGCAAATACGGGTTTTCGTTTTTTCTTTCCTATGCACAATACCTAAGACAACAACCCTTATTAAAATTTTTAGATGACTAGGCGTTGCCATTGTTAATGCTTAAATATGTTACGAATTCAGTATGTCTTTTTAAATAAACTGATTTTAAAATTAATTTTTTTTATAATTCAGAAGGCAACTCATAGTCAACAAATTTCTCTTTGAGTTGCCTCCCTAAACTAACTTTATACATAACGTTTTACCTTTTTTAAAGTAAATTTTATTGCGGAATTTCGTTTTTTTTTAGTTTTTCAATAAACTAAAGCGTTTTTGAGTTACGCGAACATATGTTGTGCAACCTCCTTAATTTTCGAAATAGCGGAATATCTCGAAAACCAAAGCCAACATAAAGAAAAAAGTTTTAACTTTCTTAAAGTAAATTTTATTGCGGAATTTCGGGTTTTTTTAGTTTTTCAATAAGCTAAAGCGTTTTTGAGTTGCGCGAACATATGTTAATCTATCTCAGAGATAGGCAAAATGCCGCCCATGGGCGCTTTGTTACTCTCTTATTTACACGTACTTAAGCACACGTACAGAAGAAAAAAATTAAAACAATTCAGTCTCGCTTGAGCAGTCGCACTGGTATGTTGTGTTACGCTTGCTGCTTGATAAGCGTTGCCAAATAGGATTATTTTTTTGTTAAAAGAATTATAAAAAAAGTTTTATTTTATAATTCTTTGTTTAAAAAATAAGTTTTTTTGTAAATTGTTTTATTAAAGTTCGTTTTTATAATTCTTTGTTTAAAAAATAAGTTTTTTGTAAATTGTGCAGTTTTACATTACAATTTTTTTCTTTCAATTTTGGTATTATATTTCTTACGACATTTTTGCCTTTTAAAGGCTTGATCGAACCTCATTATAATCCATTATTATGTAACCTTGAAACATATAATGGTGACAGAAAAGAAGAACTTCACTTTTTCAAAACTTTTGATTAATTCATCTATGTCAAACTTCTAGGGGCAACATTTTATACGCATGAGGTCTACGAGATGTTCATCTGTGAGACGATTTATGTGCTTATTTTTTATAAACTTAAAAAAACAAAATGAAGATTCACATATTAAGGTTGATCCAAACATCGAATACATCTTTATAATTTAATTTTTTTTTTTTTGGATAAAGGTTTTTATTGATATTTTTTTCAGAAGCTTATTCCACTTTCTAGAGGTAAAGATAAATCAACTTGCATTTTTTTAAGTTCTTCTTTTATGCCACCATTATGTATCTCAATGTTACCCAGTAACGGATTATTATGAAGTTCGATTATATTTAAAAAAAAAGAATTATGGCAACGCTGCAGAACAATGAGAACGGGAGAGTCATAAAGCACTAACATTATTATGAAATACACATGTATGTGTTTGCCTATCTTTGATCTATCTATACCAGTGATGTCATTATGATTGTGTTGGTGAGATTACTCTTATCTCTTACATGCCCAGCGGGCGAAATATGCGGTTGCGAGGCCTTATTAAAGACCTTTTCTAAGGGTCATCTATGTTCGATTAAATTGTTGGGAATCAGGTAAGGTATTAAAACTTACAAAACATTTTCATGAAAGGGCGATGCAAACACCAGGGCCAGCATTATGCGAGGAAATATAGTTCATGCTTTCCATTAATTTTTCATCAGACCATTTAAAGTTAACTTACATTTATTGCTATGAAGACTTAAAAGCAATGAATAATAATACAATTATCAAAAAATGTTGAGTTATGGACAGACACAATCAGTTATTATTTAAATAAATTTAATTTGGAACCTCAGAAACTTTGCTTATTTTTTGGAAAAATTGCGCAGTTCACAATATTTGAAGTCTTTTTACAACCTAATACAATTCTTTCCAATATTTTTCGTTTTTTGCTCAACATACCTTTGCGAATTCTAACAATGAAAATTCATTTGCTCATACTAATGCAAATATTAAGTTTAAAAATATTCTGTAAGTATTTACCACCATTATAAAAAGAGAAGATTTTACTAGCCTATAATAAATACTTTTATTTACCAATAATATCTTCTAAATTTATATTGCAGTTTCGTAACAACAAAACATTTTTTAGGTTTGCGGATGTTAATTTATTGCGTTGTTTTGAGCAAATGTATTTCAAATCGGAAAATATTTGTTCGCAAAGATATGTTGAGGAGAAAAGCGACCAACATTTGAAGGAATTTTTTTTTAATATAGGATATAGAGCGCCCCGTCTAAATTTTTCCAGAACTCAATAATATTTTCCCTGTCTGGAGGATTAATTTCGCTCCTAAGTATGATTAGTTCCGACTGGATGCTGAATTCATAACTCGCAATGTCGCACTTAAAGGGATTTTGGAATATGTTAAGTAGTGGTTTTATATCCTCAAAATCTTGAAAACGATCTTGAAAGTTGTAAAAAAGGTTTTCAAAAATTGCCAAATACTCAGATTTTTTCAAATATTTCTCCTTGTCATAAATAAGCAAAGTTTTAGGAAAGTTGGAAAAATCTTCATTATTTATTTCATTTGTTAATAAAAATAATTTGGTTTTAAAATTAAAAACAATCGTATATATGTAACTTAAATTGTTTCCATTTCCTTGTAGTTCCAAATTTAGCTCATTTAAAATACTGCTTGTATCAGCCAGAAACGCAAGGTCTAAAATGAACTCATAATCATTCAACTGTATTAATTCACATTCGTCTAAATTTTCAGTTTCCCAAAAACGCAACACCTCTTTTCTAAGATCGAATAACCTGTTTAGACAATCACCCCGACTAAGCCAACGAACTTCCGTAAACATTTTTAAGTAGTGGTGATTGGCGTTTACGTTTTTAAGAAAACTTACAAATTTTCTGTGCGTTAATGAATGATGACCCCCCGTATTCTATTGATTATCCGCTCTGCAGTGTTAATAGCGGCATGATCACTTATAAATTTTGAGGCAAGCATGGACTGATGAATTATGCAATGGAAAGCATGTACATCAATTCCATTTTGCTTAAGCTGTCCTACGAAACCTTCATACTTCCCGGCCATAACGTTTGCACCATCCGTGCAAACTCCTGCTAATTTTGAAGCTTGTGTAACAGATATCAGGTTTTCAAAGACTACGTCGTATAATACCTTACCTGTTACATTACCGTAAAACGTTTCAAGTGAGTACATAGTTTCAAAAACATTGTACTCAGTATCTATGCATCGAACACAAATGACCAATTGGCAAAGATCATTAGTGTCGGTGCTTTCGTCGAGGTAAAAAGAAAAATATTCACAATTTTTTAACTTTTCCCTAATCACAGATTGTATATGTGCAGCTAAAATTGATGTGCGCTTGACGACACTATTTCTGCTCATGGAAAGCGTTTTTATTACGCTGCAATGGATTTTCAGTTTTTCCAAAACTGCATTGAAAAGCTTTTTTATAAATGCCCCATCGGAAAATGGTCTTCCCTGTTTTACTATTTCCAAAGTTAGTAAATTTGATATTTCTATATTTAACTCTTCTATCCTATCTTCTTGTGATACCCAACTTTTCAAGCTATCCAAATAAACCTTTTTTTTAATCTTATATTGGTTTTCCCTTTCTTTTACTTCATATTGTTTAATATCATTATGGAAATGATCATAATGCCTTTTCAAAGTATACAATCTCTTAAGTTCAAATGTTTTAAAACATAAGAGACATTGAAAATAATTAAATGCATTTTTTATCATAAAATATTTTTTATATGGCATCATTTATCTTTTTTTTAATAAACTCATCCGCTTGCACGTCCGTTATCGCTGTATACAAGACTATTAAATGAAATTCTAATTTGAAGTTTACAGGTATACACAATTGTACATAGAAATGGATTTCCCTGGTCTATTTATTCAAAAATAAAATGAATTACATGAGAATTATAACGTGAAAAAGTTATTTTAGTAAAAAGTTAGGGTATTCATAGTGGTAAGTAAAATAGAAAGGGTATTTACGGTGTTGGGTTACTCATACTTCAAACATCTGTGCATACATTTAAATTCTAGCTAATGGTATATCATAACTTTTTACAAAATACCAAATGCGCACCTGAGTTTGCCTGCAAAAAGGTATAAAGTCATTATAACAGGTCAAAGTAACGTTAAATAAATACCATAAAGTAGTAAGGTTTACTCTTTAGACTCGGTCATATAATTGTAGCATAAAAAAGTAAGCAATAAAAATAGTGCGAAACAATAAAGTTTCATTAATACATCAATAAAACACATCTTCTTACCCAAAAATTTTACCTGATGTCACATTTGCCTTTATGTGTATAGGTTTACATATAAATTGTAGCAAAACAAGACTTTTTTAACTTGTTTTTTAAATATTTTTACCTACTTAAGAAAAGAGTTTTAAAAAAAAAAAACCCCACCGACGCGATTGGTACAGAAACAAAAATATTTTTACAATCACAAAATACCAACAAATTCTTGTGGCTTTTTCTTTTCTTAACAATTTCCGCATTTAGGTACGTCTTTTTAACGAAAGAAAAAGGGACCCTGTTACAGGCATCAACGAATTTTTTTCACGAACAAAACACATATCGTTAGCTTAAATGCAAAACAATTATTTTGAAAATTTGAAATTTTTGTTGATTAGGATTCACTTTACATATATATTTTTATAAAATTTTAAAATTCTATCTTAAAAAATAACCACAATTGCACAATTGTGCAAAGAAATGGAAATCCCTGTTTTAAAATCATTGTACAATGTCAAAAACAGAAATAAAACAAAACAAAAACATAGATAATAAATAAAATAAAAAAGATAATAAAACAAAAAAAAAAGATGTACCTACATACAGTTATTGTATATTTATTTATATACATAAATATATTTAGAGGCCTCAAAACAGGCCTTGCAATATTTGCGATATTTCCCGCTGAATGAGAGTGTTTCTCAGTAAACAATTATATTTTACGCTCGCAAAATAAAAGAGCGTAAGCGTACATGTGAATTAATTTGCACAATTGTGCAAGGCGCTGACATCCCTGATCTATACAATATATAATTTCTTATTATGTCAGGATGTTTGCATGTATGTCCTATTCTTTCCGCAACTTTCTGAAGCCATCTGATGACATAGGAAGCTGAAATTTGGCACACTTGAAGTACTTTCCCTGCGGAAGATCGTAACGAAGCCATATTTTTGATTTTCGGCTTTTCAACTAGTATAACTATAAAGATATGATAGAAAAGATGTTTTTTTTTATAATAAGGGCAACTTTGGGCCCCACCCGGCACGGGTAGGCACCGTCGGATTGACCTGAAAAATTAGATCATGATTTCTTACACCAAACCTCATATTTTAAGCAGCGCAAACAATTAAATTAAAAAAAAAAATAAAATTCCGACCATTCTAATGTACACGGTCAAAATTTCTTATCAAGCGCTATGGAAGTGTTCGTAAAAATGTGTTTGTATGGACGGAGCTGGATGGAAAATCAAAAAATTTAGATATGATGGCGGATATTAAGTCAAGCACAAGTACGCGAGTAAATTCGCCGTGAACCCAAGCATTTTGAACGTGTACAGACAGACCCCTTTAAAGCTAAAAAAATCACATTTGGATGAATTTATATAATGGGCATATCCGTCAAAAGGTCCACCGTGACCGAAAATTTAAAAGTTATTAAAAGCTGATTATTTTACGATATTGTTATAGGGAAATATTTAGATTTGACTAATTTTACACAATTTACCGCAAAGTTGTGCAAACGTAATTTCTTATTTGTGAGAATGTTTTATTGTATATTTTCTTTAATATTATCTCCCTGAAAAGAGGGGATATTTGATAAAAATTATTCCAAAAAAATTTTCTTACATGGTCTGTAATCTAAGGAAGAGTTCAAAGAGAAATATGTTATTCGGTTTAACGGTAAATTTTTATTTTGTTTTAATCATTATTCAGTTCAATTATTATGGAAAAAATTTCACGTTCGAAATGTCACGTATCGACCCAGATTTTTGCTTAAAAAAAAAGAAAATACAGAAGATTTTGGAATCAAAGCCAAGACATTTAAATGTTACATTGCTACGTACAATTCTCAAAGTAGTTTGACTAAAAAATTGTGCCACGTTTCGCTTAATTACGCCTTTTTATACATGGCCACAAAAACTACTTTTATTTTTTTCACGTTCGAACCGCTACTTATTTTGCCATTATCTTTGGCCTCGAGTCGCTCCCTCCATAAACTTTAGCTATAGTTTAAGGGTTAGGAGAACGTAAAAATATTTGTTGTTTAAAATTTTATTGCATGCGTACGATTGTCACGTTCAAAACTTTAGATTTACCCATATGTAGATAATACTCAACATAAAGAACTCCTATATGAATCTTAAAATCATAACATAGTTTTGTTCTGGCGGGTCCATAAATGCCCACGGGTCCCAAGTAGGGCCCACTTTAGAAAATTTGTGCCTAAATACCGTGGTATGAGTGCCATACGGCCGGGCATGACCGAGTATACTCTCTCTCTCTGTCTATCTTGCGATTTATTTACTTTGTAAAATTTTAAAATAGTCAGCGGTTAAAAAACTGCAGTCAAAGTAGAAAAACTGCCATTTCTTTCACTTCTTCATTTCGTCGTCTGAATGTTTAAGTGCTCTACGTGCAAAAAATACATTTTGAGAGAATCGATTTTGAATATTTAGAAATTTTTTCTGAAAAAACTACCCGATAGAATTTTTTGATTTTTATACCACATATTCGTGTTAAAAAGATAATTCTAATTAGATACTTTTTAGCTCCAGATCACATCTACAACGGTATATTTTCTAATGGTAAAAAAATTCCTGTTTGCTGTATACGCCACCTTAGTCATATTTCCTTGCAAATACATACACGTAGAGCAAAATGACATTAACAAAGCACTAAAACACATCTAAAATCTATATATATAAAAGAAAGTCGTGTTAGTTACACCACTTATAACTCAAGAACGGCAGAACAGATTTGGCTGAAAATTGGTAGGGAGGTAGCTTAGAGCCAGGAGACGGACATAGGATACTTTTTCCCCGCCCACTTTTACGCCCACTTTTTTCGATTTACCTAAAATCAGAAAACGGCTCCATCGAGTTGACTAATTTTTCTTTCAAATCTTCGTATTAATCCATTTTAAGTTTTCATCGAAAGAAAAATTTACCACGCCTACTTTTACGCCCACTTTTTCTATTAAGCGCATAAATTGAGAACGGCTTGACCGATTTGGACGATTTTTTCTTTAAAATGATCGCCATGGTCCAACTTAGGGTTTTACGGAAAGAAAATTTTGCCCCGCCCACTTTTACGCCCACTTTTTTCGATTTACCTAAAATCAAAAAACTGCTCCATCGATTTGACTAATTTATCTTTCAAATGTTCGTATTAATCCAATTTAAGTTTTCATCGATAGAAAAATTTACCACGCCTACTTTTACGCCCACTTTTTCTATTAAGCGCATAAATTGAGAACGGCTTGACCGATTTGGACGATTTTTTCTTTAAAATGATCGCCATGGTCCAACTTAGGGGTTTACGGAAAGAAAATTTTGCCCCGCCCACTTTTACGCCCACTTTTTTCGATTTACCTAAAATCAAAAATTGCTCCATCGATTTGACTAATTTTTCTTTTAACTGTTCGTATTAATTTATTTTACGTTTTCATCGAAAGAAAAAATTACCACGCCTACTTTAACGCCCACTTTTTCTATTAAGAGCATGATTTGAGAACGGCTTGACCGATTTGGACGATTTTTTCTTTAAAATTATCGCCATGGTCCAACTTATTCTTTTTTGATTGAGCCCTAATCCTCACCATATGTAAGTTATTTTTTAAAAAAAATTTATGATAGGTATTCCATGGATTTTTATTTTAAAGGCCGTAAATTTCGTTAAATGCTCAATTTAAATCGTGTGGTAATACAAAACTAATGTTTACTTAGGGCCAGCAACGTAGACCGGGTCAGCTAGTTATTAATAAAAAAAGCATGAAATAAAACTTTTAAAAAGTTATTATAAGATACATTTTGTGAAGTTATTATAACAAAATTAACTTTTTTATTTATTTGACTTAGGTAGTAATTTCCCTGCGGGAAATATGTGTCAATTGTTCCAACAGACTGGTCCTGGGAGTTGTAAAAATATAACAGGTACAAAAAATGGTGTCAATTGACTCCCTCCAATGACAACCCCATGTAAAAGTGATAGGTCTGATTCATAGAAAGTGTTAAAACAAGAACCGGTCTCTACCATCAAAGACCTATCACGGGACTACTTTGGTGTCAGTTCGCTTCCCTCTAGGGTTTTGTCTTTTTCAGATATAAAATTGAATAACAGTTTTAGATCGGAAATTTTTTCATTTTTAATTATTTCTTTTCTCTTAAATATGTTCAAATGTGTTTAAAAAATATTTAACGGTGTTGGTAACTGATGCCGTTAACCTCTTTTTATTATATTCCCTGTTTTCAAATGAGGCTGCAAGATTGAGTTTTTAAATTTTATTGTGAACAAGTTATTCTGTATGTATTGAAGAACTTTTATTTTACTAAATGAAAATTCTTAAAATCTAAGAATTCTTTTTCTGTAACCTTAAAGCTACGTTCACAATCAAAAAAACATTTTCACTTGGTGTTCATAATAGAGCAACAATTTCTTTTGCAACTACACACATTTTGCATCAAGAAACCGTTTGCAAATTTTAGCCACAACAATATTATGCATTTATTTTTATTTTTGTAAACATTTTTTAAAAATTTTTCATTAAAAACTAAATAAAATAATTTTTAACGTCAGAAACAATTTCATACAAATTGTTGCTGAAGTTCTAGTTGACTCAACTTTAATTACATTTTTAAAAAAATTTTAGTTACATTTTTGTTCTAAAAATTAAAGGAAAATATATGAAATACTTTGGGAAGAAAAAAGATAGAAGAAAAAACGAAATTGTTTTTTAGATTGTGAACGTAGCTTAATTTTTATTTTATTTGTTTAAAATTTTTTCAAATAATTAACAAGTTACAAAATATTGTGAATTTCTAAACCTTTCAGATACTTGTCTAAAGCGCTGTGAACTTAATCAACTTCCTGGATTTGAAAATTTTTGGATAATGCTTTTGATCTGTAAATGTTCTGACAAAAATTTCAAGGTTGCTGTAGACAACATTTGATTTTCATTTTGGGCAACGCACGAATCACTCTACATAACTATATTTCGTATAATTGGATGTTCTATTATCAAAGTATTTTGTATAAATAACTAGTTATTGCGTTACCTCCACGACCGTTATTAAACTCGTCTCAAACGCAAAAATAACTAAATTTTTTCTTCTTGGAAATAATAATTGTAGCAGTCATATTGCAAACATTTATTTTCGCGATGCAAACCCTTTAGGAAGGTTGAAACTGCTTTGCAAATCAAAACATACAATAACAGAAAAAGGGTTCTACTTTAAGGCCATTCGTTTCATTTCTTTGAATATTGAATTCTTCAATTTCATCCTCCGTTGCATCTTTAAATGAAAATTGTACGCAACGACCGCATTGGTCTTTTATAGATTTTTTAAAGGACCAATTAAAATTGAGGTTGAATTGATCTCTATAAAATTTGTCTGTATACGCCACTAAATGGTATATAGTGCAAATTTCAGAACATATTTTGTTTTGAAGGATATAGAGCAAAATGGACACGATTTAGCTCAGCGACCAGACGAGATAGCCGAAAACGGATTGCAGATTTAAAAAATTTGGGGTCTAAAACCTATGGTGGCATCCTTAACTCAAAATCGTAAAAATGGCGTATAGAGCACTTAAACTTTCGGACGACGATTTGCATTGACCAAAAAAAAACTTTTGCTTTTACTTCTAATTCATTAAATGTAAACAGTCGCTGTCAATCCATAAGCCAAAAACTCACAAATTTTCGTTTTTTGTTCGACGGTTTTTGTTTTCGACTGCAGTTTTTTAAACCCTGAAAATATTATTTTTAAATATGGAAGTCTGGACGGAATATTGGAAAGTTATCTTTTTGCCGTAGACTCATGAATATAAAGCAGCGAAAGACGGATAGAGAACATTGAATAAAAGAGAGTAAATCGGTTGCTTTACACTAAGAGAAATTTTTGAAAAGTTCTTGAATTGTATGTAAATATGCAATCAAAAATTCTGTAAAAAAAACTTTATACCGATCGATTCAGAATCACGTTTTGGATCAGCCTAAAGATATTTAACCGTTCGGCCGGCTAGCAAGCTGTCCATATATACTTTGTGCGCAAAACACAATTCGCCATTTTGGAGATAGTTTGATGAAATTTGGTACGTAGGCTCTAATTGTAACAAGGATCAATCCTTTGGAAAATGGTGAGAATCATTCCATAATTTCACACAGCCCCCATACAAGCTTATTTCGGGAATAGAGCCCATAAACCATCTTATTGTATGGGCATTTTAATTAAAGTTGGTCCGAACTATTTTATTGCAATCTTAATCATTTTACACTAAATTTTTTTTGGAATAGGTCAATAGCTTTTAATGCCATAAAAACTTCCTTATAAATGTTGGTATTGCCACAAAAATTGGCGACAATGACTTTTACGATAGCTTCTATATCATAATAAAATATTGTGCTGGTAGGTCTTAATTAACCATAGGAGCCATATAAATCACTTAAATGTTTGACTTCTCATATAGATGAAGATATCTAAATAATAACATCATAACATAATTTTGTTCTAGCGAAGCCATTGTTGACCATTTTTTTAATTCAATATTCTACGTTAATGCCTACTAAAAGTATTTTTAGAATACGTACCATAATATAATTCACATTCTTTAATAAATAAAGCTTAAGTAAGTACTTACAAAAAGATTTTCTTTTGTACTTTTTTTCTAATTTAAAGTTTTAGACAATTTTTTGTCTTTTGTTATTAACATCACTTTCAGCTATTCGAGACAAAAATCTTAGATTAATTTTTCCACTGTCTATGGAGTTTGTTTAACAAAAAAACAAATATTCTTATCAATAATTTATTTGTCGATTTTTGTAATTGAATTTTCAAAGCAAAAAAAGTAAAATGCGAAAAAATTTACGAAAATATTGGCAAAAGAAATCTAACGAGCTTGAGAAGAATAAAAGCACATACTTGTAATTTCTTTTAGAGTGTTGTCTACCGCAATACTAATTCCGAGTAGTGGCTACATCAGGTGTGGGGTTTTAAGCGGGATAAAATAAAATTGAACAGCTAAGTATAAGTATTAATTTTTTATTTTTTATATGTTACAAAAACAATTACATGTTATATTCTTACCTTATCTTTCAGGAAATTCATAGACCTTAAGTCAATGAAATTTACCAGAGTCTTTGGCGCTCACTACCAACTAGCCGGGGCACCTGAAGAATCTATGTAAGTTTGTCATTACGTTAATAATTTCTAGAATATTGATCTAAGCCCCTATGCAGTATATATATTCTGGGTCCTTGTGAGTAGCGAAGTTGATTAAACGATAACTGTCTGTCCATCTGACTGTTGAAATCGGGCTTCCGAAGATCCCAGATTTGATGGGGACTTGGTAGGTATATTTATATCACATAATCTCTGTTATATTTTGCTATTGAAATTCAGACTGATTGGCCCACAAATGTCGGCGATATGAGCAAAAAAAACACGACTGCCTCTAATTTTTCCAAACATTTGTTTTTTATATATCTGTAGAGCGGCAGAAGTAAAATTTTTCAAAATTTTCAAATTAGGTAGAAACATCTTGGTCTTCGATACACCACAACCTCTTTCAAAATATGCGTGGGATTGGAACAGTGGGTGTGAACTTCCTGTACAAACAATATAGGCTTATGTTTATCTGAATAACGGCAATAATAAAGTTTCGAAATAAGAGGCAAGCATCTTGTTTATTAATACACAACATCAGACAAAAAGTAGGCGGGATTAAAGAAGTGGGCTTGGTGCAAAATTGATTTATTTATATCTAAGGAGTGGTAGAAGAAAAATTTTGCACACATAGCTGGGTTATCAATACACAACCTCTCTAACAATATGGGTGGGATTGAGATGGCAGTGGGAGTGGGAGTGGGAGTGGCACCTGCCGTAGAAAAACATTATAGGTTAAAAATATATCCGGAGAACGGCAAGAGATAAAGTTTCTAAATTGTTTATTAATACACAATATCAGACAAAAAATCGGCGAGAATGGAGAAGTGGGCGTGGTGCAAAATAGATTTATTCAAACCTAAAAAACGGTATTTTTATAACTTTCTGTTCTTATCGCAACACGGTGAAAAGTATTGCCGAATATAGCACTCTTACTTGTATGTTAAGTTTTATTTTTTAATTCTTGACCATGTTGACAAAAAATCTTCTACGCCACTGCAGACAAACATAAAACTGTGTATTTAGTCGGCAATTTACGGGGCATATTTACTTTTATTTCGAAAAAGGGAATATTAGACAAGTAAAAAACTTTATTTCTACTTAACATTTCACGCTTACTTTTTTTCTCGTTTGATACTTCAGGGTCTATGCCAAAGTGGAGAAAAAAAAAAAGACTGAACTGAAAAAAACCTCAGCCAAAGATTGTAATTTACCATTAACTTTATTTGAAATTATTGTTAACTTAAGCAAACACATATAAAAGTTTGCATGTTTGTGTATAAGTGGTTGTGGAAAATGTCTCGAAGAAAATTTCAAGTGGCACTTGTTGTAATGTTTTGTAGTTGTTGTTGTTCGTTTTTTACATTTTTCACGTTGAAAAACGATTGTTCTTTTTTTTTTGTATGTGTGTATCTATGTTGTGATGTGTTTTTTATTATACTTTTGAAGATGTTCTTGAATTCTGACATGCACAAACTCTCTTTATACGCTACACGACCATAGGTCGGGATGTTTTGGCGGAAGTTTGTATCGCTAACATAACACATAAAAGCAAATGTATTTCAAGTGCTCAAAACAATATTCAAATGGGACGTTTTAAGTGCATACCACAAATGCAGTTTTGTTAAATTTTCCGTAACTTTTTTTTTTATTATTGGAAAAATTTTCGTAATTTTTGGTTCATGCCACAAAACGAAGTAATATATCTGAAAAAGTACTTAGTTCATGAATAAACCATTGTTCAAAAATTTAATGAGAGCATTATGGCTAATTTTTAACTGCCCGTTTTTAGAACGCGAGCGCAAAAATGATTCGTTTAACATTTAAAACAAAATTTCAAAATTTGTTTTTGTTTTTAATGTTAGTTAAACATGTAAGTCTGTGTTCATACGGCTAATGTCTTATTGGCAAGATTGCTACTTTATAGGCGAGAGGGACTAGGGGAAAAGAAACGAGTACACAGATGCATGTACTGTCTTTACGTTTTGCTTTCTTAATCGTTGTTTAATTTTGTTTTTGTTTTCAATATCAAATAAAACAAACTAAAAAACATGTCATCAAAGTTTTTCCTGGGATTAAAAAATTAATCTACAAGGTTACGTTGTAATGTGCTAAATTCCCATTTCATACTACTGACAAACTGAAGTTGATTTCACTGGTTTCTTAGGCCAGATCGTCAGGAAACTTCATCCATTTTTTTTAGAAAAACTAAAGATATTATACAAATAAAACTGTTAAGCATATATGAATTCGTCGTCAACATGACATGATTCATTTGAACGCCAATTCATGTTCAAAGAAGAAAAAGGAAGAATCTTGTCAATAAGACATGAGCCGTATGAACTCAGACTAAGGGTAACCTGTCCGTGAAAGCCTGGGTTCGGTTCCCACCTCAGTCAAGAATGAAAAATTATCCATAAATTTTAATTAATTTCATGTTGTAAAATTCTTTTCTTCATAAAAATAATTTAATGAAAATTTAATTTGATGAACTTTAGCCGAATTAAAATACAGTCAAATCCCGATAATTCGTACCCCGATAAATCATAATTCCCGATAATTCATAATAAACTGTCGGTCGCTTGAAAAAATCTCGTTAATTCGTAAAATGTCCATATATTTTGGTAACCTCGCAAATTCGTATTTTTTTTTTTTTTCAAATAAAATCTGCTTTACCTCTTATAAATCGTAATTGTTTGCTAACTACCACTTATAATTCGTAAAGAAAACAATAGAAACATGGAAAAAATGATTTTTTGTATACCACTAGTTTATTTTTGTGTGAGTTTTTGCTTTTGTGTGCGTTTATTTTCTTAAGATCAGTTTGTTAGACCCCTTTCACACTTGCGCAAGTTACTTGCCGACAACAACAAAGTCTGTACACAATTTATTTTCCTTACCCCGACCTTACCGCTCACGACTACAAACCAAGAGTTGCACAAGAGACTTGCGCAAGTTACTTGCCGAGTGTGAAATATATAATTTTTATATATTTTATTTTTAACAATTGTTTATTATGTTTTTTTATCGTTTTAGTAAATAAATTTAAAAACCCCGTTTATTCGTATTTATTTTATATTAACCCCGTTAAATCGGAACCCCTCTAAATCGAAAACCCCAATAATTCGTAAGAAATGGCCGGTCCCTTGCGTTTACGAATTATCGGGATTCTACTGTATTAAAGTAATGCAAATTTCTTTATAGTCGTACGTGTGGCTATTGCATTACAATAAGTTACTTATAAATTTTGGCATTGGGATAAAATTTGACAAACATAACTTTTATGATAGCTGTATACATATAACTTACATATAAATCTTATCCTCGTTATAAATTCTTTCGTTATTAGTTTAATATTTTCCCAAAGGTCCTAAATGTAAATCAATGAAAACTCACTAGTGGTGAAGGGTATCATATGGTTGGGCTTGCCTGATTACAGTTCTAACTTTCTTCAAAGTACTTTTGTTCGATATGTGCTGTTCAATTGCGGTTTTCCAATAGATACATACAAATAAACTTAACTCACACTTGCATAAATACTTATGTATGTGTGAACACATTCATCGTTGTCTTACATGTACATGCGGTCTATGTTTAGGACATGCACGCGTATGCAATCAGGCATTAAATTAGCAGGGATTCGCTTACTTTTTTTTTTTGCAATTGCTTTCCTCGCTTTGTTCAAAAAAAAAAGTTTGTCTCTTTAGTTTATTTATTTGGCAAACAAAAGAAAAGAAAATAAAGAAAATGTTTTTCTAATTTGTGAACTGTTTAAAAGCTATTTGGGGAAAAAAAGATAAAAGTCTTAAAAATTTCATTGTTATATAAAATAGAGAAAAAAAAATTAATTAAAATTAAATGAAGTAACTTACTAAAAATTTTTTTAAAATTAAATTGATTTTTTTTTGGTAAAACTTAAAAACAAATCATTTTTGTGTAATTTTTCTTTTTTAAGTCGATAAGTTGATGTACTGTTTGATATAAAGCAGAGGCCTGTTGGAACCAATTTCTTGGTAATATTGACTTACCAGCCCTAAATATTAATGCAGAATGATTATTCGCTTACCAAAAGCGACAATTTTGCTTGCAGACATGTCAGTTAAATCAAAAGTTAATCACTTCAATCAACTCAAGAAGACTCAGCTTCTCGAGCAGATAAATCGGGAGTTTTGAAAAAAGTCTATGCGGTTAACCCTTATACGGTCATCGGGTGAAATTTCACCAATATTATGTTTTAAAAAATAAAATCTCTTAAACATTTTGCTGCATCTAAATGAGAATTTTTTCTGATTTTTTAAAATTAAATTTTGCTTTAATAATATTAAGTTTTATTTTGTTATATCTAAACGTTACAAGATTATTTGATGAATTATGGAAAAGTGCCTCGGGTGAAATTTCACCCATTTATATATATATTCAGATTGAATATTATGGATGATTTTAGTTAAAAAAAATTAATTAAATAAATTAAATTAAATATTATTTTGTCTAAAAAAAAATAATGAAAATACCTTTAATAAAGGAAAAAACTCTGTAGATTTTTATTTAATAATCAGTATGGGTGATTTTTCAACCGAAGAACTTTCCTGTAAGTTATTTTGAGGAATGCATGAGGGTTAATTAGTGGTCATAAATTTGCAGACAAAACTATTGTGTATAACTTAAAAAAGCAGGACTGAAAACAGATGGCCTATTGTTTGCACAGATGTTTACTGTCGTTTATTTTCACTGATTTATTAAACGAAATAGTGTGAACAATTCAAAATTTTTATGCCCTCCACCACAATTAGTTGTGAAGAGGGTATACTTAGTGTGTCATTCCGTGTGAAACTTTTTTATTATTCATCTCAGACACCATAAAAAGTATATATTCTGGGTCCTTGAGTGATTCTAAGTCGATTTAGCCATGTCCGTCTGTCCGTCTTTTGAAAACACGCTCACTTTCGAACAACTCAAAAGAAATGAACAAACTTGGTGCCAAATTGCTTGTAGTTATCCTAAGCAGTCTGGGATTGAAATCCAGCCAAATCGGATTAGTAGGACTATAGCTATGAATCAGAATGTGGAACCACCACCTAAAAACATTGATAATTTTGTTACAAAAAATAGCATATATGGTGGAACAAGGCACGGAATGAGATAAGATTTTGCAAAAATTTGTTTTATTTGACTGGAAATCACGCTGTTAAATTTCGTGAAGAGCCGTCCATAATTAACCCTAAGCCCCTTATAAACACTACTCCCGGAAAACAGTTTAGTACGCCTAAAACCGTAAAAAATAACGCTATCGTAACAAAATTTGGTACGTCACAGTTTTTTTGGACTAGAAATAACACTGTGAAACTTCGTGACGGTCGGTCCATAATTTACCTTAGGCCCTATATAAACCTACTACTACCGGAAAGCCTAAAACCATAAAAATAATGCAATCATAACAGAAATTGGTACGTCACAGTTTTATAGGGCTAGAAATGACGCTGTGAAATATCGTGATAATCGGTCCATAATTTACCGTAGGCCCCATATAAACCCTACTACCGGAAAACAGTTTAGTCGCCTAAAACAAAAATTAATAAAAAGTCGTCACAGTTTAAGATAATTATAATAAATAGACATCATACAGATATTACTCCTTAAACATTCGAACTGTCGGTGGAGGGTATCAAAGATTCGGCACATCCGAATATAGCACTCTAACTTGTTTTCTTAAAACATTGAAGTCTGTGCCGACAAAAAGCTTAATGCTTAATAAAAGTGCAATTGGAGAATATCTAATGCTTGTCGATGCTTATCCTGTGTTCAATCGATTTCGTGGTGCGAAAAACGATTTGTGGGATCAAAAAATTGTAACTGGGTGGTCCTAAAAGTTCGAAAATGGTGAACTGGAGGCAATTCTCCATGAAGATTGTTAATTAACTCAAGAAGAATTGGTAATATCATTAGGTGTCAATCAAGCACAAATATTCAAATGCAAGCAACACGGTTTTTTAAGAGCAATGAAGATGGTAACCACACGATTCGAAGCCAAGAGAAGTTAAGAGATAAATTTGTATACCGAAAATGCTGCCTGCCTTAAAAATAGGTAATTTTTGAGTTGTATCATTAGTAACGAGACATAGAAATCTAGACCCATCTTCTAGTATAACGCTCGACTCAGAATAACTTTTTTTAAAGTGATTTAACGATGTCCATCCGTCCGTCTGTCTGTTGTAAATCTTGTGCACAAAGTACAAGTTGCACTTTTGTAGATAATTTGATAAATTTGGCAAATACGTTTTAATTGTACTAAGAAGGAAGCCTATGATTAAAATCGGTCTAAAAAGTCCCATATAAACTTCTTTGCTTAATAGACTCTTTGATCCATAAGCCATCTAATTATGTTCGTATTTAGATAAAATTTGCCCCAAAAATATTTTACTGCAAATTTTTTTTTTAAATCGGTTGACATTTGACCATCCCTAAATAGCTTTGACTTCCTTTTAAAGATTAATATTAATATAAAATATAGCGACCATCCCAAAAATCCCTCTGAGATAAAAAATCTAATCTAATTAATAAGATTTTGTTTGTCGTGCTGAATTCCCAATTTTTATTCTTGATAAAAAAAAAAACACTGAAATTTATTGCTGGAGGATAAGCTAGTTTTTATTTTGCTAATATCTTTGGCTTTTCTAAAATTGTTTTGGGAGAATGTTCCCTAAGGACCTGGCCTAAGCAATCAGTGAAATGCGCATAGACTTGGAGCATATATCTGGTTCCCCTGTTTATTACAAAAATCATGTGCAAAGCGACTCCTCTAACTCGGGATTATATGCTTTTTTCATAACTTTTCTATTTCCTAAAAAAAGTTTTGTATTATGAAAATGATGTAATAGATTATTTTGTTTCAAATAGTACCGGGTACATTATAGGTATCGGAAATAAATTGTTTTATCTTCTCCTTATTTTTCGGCGACCTGCCTAATAGTTTTCTCCTCACCAAGTCTCCGTTAAGAATCACACTTTTTCTTTAAAGTGAGTGTTTTATGTTTGCGTTAATTATTTAAAAACACGGCACTTGCCACGAAATAAGACAAACACGCTTGCACAGGAAGAACCGAAACTGAAGTAATGACAGTGAATAACAAAACATTTGAAATAAAAACCGTAAAACAACGGCATC
Organism: Pollenia angustigena; assembly: GCA_930367215.1. Classification (NCBI taxonomy): domain Eukaryota; kingdom Metazoa; phylum Arthropoda; class Insecta; order Diptera; family Polleniidae; genus Pollenia; species Pollenia angustigena. The sequence continues at coordinate 174,979,077 of OV884057.1, read as the reverse complement.
TAATTTTTGTTCTTGCATACAAAAAATTGCCCGGAGTATAGGCGTACAAATTTTAAATTGTCCGAAATGTAGAAGCGTCCGAGTTACTGGAGTGACCGGGCTGTCGCATAACTGGACTATCGAAGTTGCACTGTATAACATTTTCATTTGTGCTAACAGGTATTAAAAGCCAGCCTTTTTCTTGATTGTGGACACTTTAAACACAAAATATACATAAAAGTAGGTGTATAAAATAAATATGTAATAGGTTTAGATATTAAGAATACTAAATCAATCTTGTGTATGGAAAAATTAACGCGAAAGTGTATCGCATTAGCACATGTCATATCAAAACCTGTTTAAGGTAAAATATTTTGTATGAAGCTTGGCGATATACATTTTAAATATATGTATGATTTTTTAAGAGCTATAGGAAAGTTTTAAGAAAAACACATAAAATTCAGAAAAATTCATGAAATCTTTATTTGAATCGATAGTACGGTCCATATAATTTAATGTTTGAAGACTATTTCATGCAAATGTTGACCGTGACTGCGCCTCAAATGGTCCATCCGCTTAGTCCAATTTTGGCATACTCTTTCCAACATTTCGGCCGGTATCTCATAAATAAATGCTTCAATGTTGTCTTCCAATGCATCAATTGAAGCGGGCATGTGAGTATAGACATGAGCCTTAACATAGCCCCACAAACGTCCGAACGGAAAATAAAATGTTCACCGAACTCGCCTCTCAATAAGTCCATTGCTAAGCGTGCTGTGTGGCATGTGGCACCGTCTTGTTTAAACCACATGTCATGCAAGTCAAGCTCTTGCATTTTGGGCAAAAAAAGTTGGATAGCATCTCACGGTAGCGCTCACCATTCACAGTTACGTTACGATTCGCACCATCTTTAAAGAAGTACGGTCCAATGATTCCAACAGCCCATAAACCGCACCAAACTGTGACTTTTTCTGGATGCATTGGTAGCTCTTGCAATGCTTCTGGCTGATCTTCACTCCAAAATCGACAATTCTGCTTATTAACGTACCCATTGAGCCAAAAAGGAGTTTCGTCGCTGAACACAAGAAGCGTGCAATGAACTTTCTTAACAGAGCACGCATTTTCATAATAAAATTCAATAATTTGCAAGCGTTGTTCGTTTGTAAGACGATTCATGGTTAAATTATAGACCAAACTGAAGATGTTTGACAGTGAAACATAACACGAAACGTGCGTCAGATGTTTTAACCAGTGTTGCCAAAAAGATAATAGCTAAAAAAGTCACCCGATACATATTCATGCAGTTTTTTTCCAACACAACTATTTAAAACACAAATTATGTAAACCAAGGTATGGTTAAATAAATCAAGAAGCCATTATTCCGTTTATAAAAACCATAATATGTTTAACAGTTTTTAGTTAAAAATAGTTGTATTGGTGGTGACCATATCGAAAGAAATGCGTGTTCTTTACGTGCTGAGTACCTTATGTAGGCGACATTATTCCAAACTCCTTATTTGCGTCAAGACTGTGTGAAAAAATAGTCTTAATTCCAGGGTTAAAGAAATCGCAGTAGAATTCAAAAACTGTCGAACAAAAAACGAAAATTTGTGTACAACTTTTCGACATACATACGTATTGTTCTAAAATAGAAAATTAGGGAGCAAAAAAAAAACAATCTCAAATATTAAATCAGTATTCTCAACATATTTGTAATTAATATAAAAAATTTTTGACAATTTTTTTATTTCATTGTTTAATTTTTACAAGTAACATTAGTTGTTTTTTTTTTCCAACATTTAAAGCAATTGTTTTCGTTATTTATAAAGAACAACAATTGTAATAAAATAAAACTTTTTTGACATTTTTATTGTATAATTTTAACAATAAAAATACAAGTCGGAGCAAGCAATAAAAATTAATTAAAAAAAAAAAAAAAAAACAGTTTTTAACCAAAAGTTTAAATAACTTTTAATTGATTTATTTTAATTTTACTATACAAACGTGAGTATAAATTTAATTACATATACATATGTACATATTTAATTTTATCTATAAAATTTAATTACAATAAATCCGTTTATGACAAAATGTTTTGTTAGTGGCTGATAATGAAAATATCAAAAGACAATATTAATGGTAATGAATACTTATTACGAGGGCGTGAACTTTTATGCAAATACATATATGTTTTTCTTTGAAGGTTTAAATATTAAATGAACAACCCAGTAAAAAAAAAATTTGTTATTTTTGAAGCACTACAGAGAAAAAGCGTATAATGAAGCGCTTCAATTAGAGAGCTCTTATAAAGCAGTAAATGATAAAGCATAAAACATACAAAAAAGCTGCTATTTTAGTGCTGACAACGAAGAAGGTTTTAAAGCGAAAAAAAATAAAAATATATTAGAAAATATTATTTAAGTTTATTTTTATTCGACCTTTTTATTCTAACATAAAAGAAGTAATTAATTAAGCTCGAGGTCCAGGTTTTTTTGTTTTTTTATAAAATCATATTTTTATTTTTCCAATATTTCGCTACAAAACATCGAGTAGCATCATCAGGGTTAAAGCTACAAAAATATATAAAAACAGATGAATACAAAACATCAATAACAATCAAACCAATAAGCAAATTACGCACAAAACAAAAATGTATAAACAACAAAAAACACTCAATGCAACAAAAACAATGCTTACATATAATTTAAACAAATTTTTTAGTATTTTCAATTAGGCTAAAGTTCATCAAATTTAATTTTCATTAAATTATTTTTTTGAAGAAAGGAATTTTACAACATGAAATTAATTAAAATTTATTGATAATTTTTCATTCTTGACTGAAGCTGGGCTCGAACCCAGGCGTTTTTTCGGACAGGTTACCCTGACATGTTTCGATTGCAACCACTCAATCTCCTCAGAGGGCTTGCCGTTTAACACTCGCAGCCATCGACGACTGCTGACGTCAATAGTCAAACATCAATCCCTAAACCAAATTGTATTTAACCTTTAGTAGATCGAAATTTGCTTTTTGAATGATTATCTATTTTAATTTATTTTTACATGTTTTAGCTCTATGTTTGCATTTGTCCTTCAAGTTGTACTGAAAAAGGTCAACAAGAAAAGAAAAGACGAAAAAATTAAAAACAAAAACAAAAAATGTACTTTGAACTTCAAGAAGAATTCTTGACAAAAGTACGAAAAAACAGAAGTAAGGAAAAACATGTTAAAATAAATTAAAATAGATAATCATTCAAAAAGCAAATTTCGATCTACCAAAGGTTGAATACAATTTGGTTTAAGGATTGATGTTTGCTTATGACGTCAGCAGTCGTCGATGGCTGCGAATGTTAAACGGCAAGCCCTCTGAGGAGATTGAGTGGTTGCAATCGAAACATGTCAGGGTAACCTGTCCGTAAAAACGCCTGGTTCGAGCCCAGATCGAGTCAAGAATGAAAAATTATCAATAAATTTTAATTAATTTCATGTTGTAAAATTCCTTTCTTCAAAAAAATAATTTAATGAAAATTAAATTTGATGAACTTTAGCCTAATTGAAAATACTAAAAAATTTGGATTAAATACCATAAATAGTTCAACAAAATAACCACAATACTGATTACTTTAAACAAATTTTTTCGAAAACAAAACATTAAAAAAGTAGTTATCACTACATCTTCTAATATTGCTCTGATTATAAACATTATATTGCACTGTATGTATATTAATTATTGCACTGGGTTCTTTTGTTCTTATTAACTAAATGACGATAAAATTCTGCACAGTTCTCTATGAGATCAGCCTTAAAGCTAATTCTTTCCTTTGTTGGTGTATTTATAATGTGGAGTACTTCTAGCATGTAGCGGCGTTTATGATTATTCTCGCTGTCAATAAGTCGTAACTTAATAAATTCCCTAGTGTATTGAAGGTTTTGTAAGCCATACTATATCTTTTTCCATTAAAAAGTTTTGATTTTTCAAAACGTTCTGATATTTCTGGCACATACATAAATGATGGATTTGTAAACTTTTTCTTCTTCTTTGTCTTTCTTTCTTTGAGCCTTATCTTTTCCATATTCACGAATCAGTTTTTCGGTGATATTTCTTGGAAAATCGTTAGAATGTAACATGTGTCTTATTTTGTTTATATTCGCATGGTCAAACTCCCTATCACTAATATTTAATATTCTTTTAATCAGATTATTCGCGGTGTTGATGATTATTTTCTTGGGATGTTTAGAAAAATCGTTAATAATGCGTCCGGACTCGGTTGGTTTTTGATACTAGTCAATTTAGTAAGACAAAAGACAAAATTGACAACCTTGAAAAATCAAATGTTGTGTATAAAAAAACCTGTAATGGCAACAATACCAATAAATGTAATATGGTTAACATTGGGACAACTAAAAACAAACTTAAAGCACGATTATCCGGACACAAATCAGACCAAAAATCTCGAACTTATGATGTTACACATAAAACAGCATTAGCGGCCCACTGTGCAGTTGAAAATCACTCTCCAGATTTTGATGGAGCACGAGTTATTGACAGCGAGAATAATTACAAACGCCGGTACATGCTAGAAGTACTCCACATTATAAATACACCAACAAAGGAGAGAGTTAACTTTAAGGCTGATCTCATAGAGAACTGTGCAGAATTTTATCGTCATTTAGTTAATAAGAACAAAAGAACCCAGTGCAATAATTAATATACATACACTGCAATATAAAGTTTATAATCAGTGCAATATTAGAAGAAAAAGTGATAACTACTTTTTTAATGTTTTGTTTTTGAAAAAAATTGTTTAAAATATATGTAAGTATTGTTTTTGTTGCATTGAGTGTTTTTTGTTGTTTATACATTTTTGTTTTGTGCGTAATTTGCTTATTGGTTTAATTGTTATTGATGTTTTGTATTCATCTGTTTTTATATATTTTTGTAGCTTTAACCCTGATGATGCTACTGGATGTTTTGTAGCGAAATATTGGAAAAATAAAAATATGATTTTATAAAAAAACAAAAAAACCTGGACCTCGAGCTTAATTAATTACTTCTTTTATATTAGAAAATTATTGAAAAAAGGCATATAAACAAGTAAAACCAACACATTAATAAATATGTAAATATAGTTAGCCCTTTAAAAAAGCACTTTAGGAGCGCTTTGTTTGCATGCGCTTATTGTCAGCAGAAAATAGTCCTCCAAACCGGGAACACCCCATACAAAAATCAGGCATCCCATCAGCAGGTTTGAAGCGATTTGAGGTATGAATTCATACAAAAAACCTGCTCCTTTTGGAGCACATTTTTTACTGGGAAGTTATTTATCCGAATCGAAACAATTGCTGAAAAATATCCTCGATTTTTTTAGTACATATTTTTGCATATTTTATCGTTAACGCATTTTGTTGTCATATAATGTTAAAGATTTCAATGTAAATTCGCATGCCATCAGACATGTTCTGAAAATCACTTTATCGTGAAGTGATTTGAAAGCACAAAGTCACAAAACGAAACCTCGCTATTTAAAACCGGTCAGCTTCCAGCATGAAGTGATTGCAATCGAAACATGTAAGGGTAACCTGTCCGTAAAAAATCGCCTGGGTTCGATCCCAGCTTCAGTCAAGAATGAAAAATTATCAGTGAATTTTAATTAATTTCATTTTGTAAAAATTCCTTTCTTCATAAAAATAATTTAATGAAAATTAAATTTGATGAACTTAAGCCTAATTAAAAATATTAAAAATTTGGATTAAAAACCATAAATAGTTCAACAAAATAACCACAATACTAAGTATTTTAAATCACTTGAAATGTTTTTAAGCATTTTTCTTTGCAATCTATTATAAAATCTTCAGATAGAATTCAACTGATTTGTTCCTTATTTGGTTTTGCAATAAAATTTATTATTTTACACAGAAGTATCTAAAAATTTACAAATTTTCCTTTTTATTAGTCAGCTGATATTGTCCATCAAAAACACGTGCGAGGTTGCCATACCAACAATATGACTAATTTATTTAATTAAATAATTCATTGAAAATAAAAATTAAGTTTTTGCAGAAAATCAAACAATTGTAGCACTTATAGAAAAAATTTATAAATTTTATTAAAAAAATTGGGGATAATACACAGAAAAAAATATCTCAAAAAAATTTTAACAACACAGTTTGTTAAAAATAAAATTTAAGGTAAACAAACTTTTTATTTGATTCAATTAATAAAATTTATACTGTGTAAAATAGCACTCAATAAAACATATTTAATAATGAAATAATTAAATATTTCTTCATATTCAATAAAAAAAAATACTTTAATCAAAGCAAAGACAGTATTTTTACAACTATTGTCCATTTTTTAATAGCTCATAATTCTCATTCGCTTTACAGTTTTATTTTAATAATATCTTGAGTTTTTCCAAAATTTTTGGAAAGAGGCGAAGTGCGCATAGGAACTGAACTAGCTTATCCTACTCACAATAAATTTTAGTGTATTTATCAAAGAATACAAATTGGCACATCAATATTAGTAAATAAATAAATAAAGATTCGACAATTGATTTTAACCTATCACGTAAACTTTTTGTTGAAAAAAATTATTTTGGGCAACAAATTTTTGTATTGCCTCAATAAAATTAGTTGTTGACTAAAAATTCAATAACTATGCCAACAAACTTTTTTATCAATACTGCAGAAATCGTCATCGCAGAATATTCAAAATTTTTTTTTAATCAAATGGGCGTTTTTTGTATTCAAATGTGAAATTTTTTTTGTGTCTATTATATAAAATAACTGTTATTTTATTGCTTGGAGTAGCATTTCTGATGTGTAAAATCAGCGTTCGATGTCAATCTGATGTGCTATTTTTAATGATGTTAGATTTTTTTGTGTTTGACAAACACCTTTAAATTGGTGTCTCTTTTTTTGAATGTTAAACACACAGCTTACAATTGGTTCCAGAAAGACAAAAACATGACATGAAATTCCTCGAGAATAGATTGAGTTTCTGTAGCATTTCTTTTTTATTTTAAGAAATATTTTTAACAAAAACGTTTTGTCGATTCAACTGTGTTGTTGGAAGCAGTGTTCGAAAATAAACAGTACATTATTTAACGTTCGGCTCACACACCCAGGAATGATATCTATTTGTTAGTGATTGTGTAGACATACACAACCCTTAATACCGTTCGTAACCATTTTCAAGAATGACCCGAACATTATATAATGTTCGGTTCTTTGTTAAAAAACAGAACAATCGTAGTGATACTGTAGACAAACATTATATTTTAATGTTCTATAATGTTTTTTTCGTGTGTGTATTTTGTTTTTGTAAAAAATTTTTGTTTTTTTTTACCAGCCAAAAGGGACGAACATTAACGAGCCGAACCGAACACATTGAAGTTTGTGGATTTTCAAAAAAAAAAACCGAACGGAATTTTGTTGAGTTTGATAAAACCAGTAATATTTTTGTGTTCGAAAGATGACTAACAGGGAAACGTTATTTTTTTTTAATGATTTTCAACACAAACACTGTTAGCGTTTGTGTTTTCCACAAATCTACCGAACCGAACATTAAGAAACGATATTTAGTGTTTATTTTCGAACACTGGTTAGAAGTATCGTCGCAGAAAAAATTTGCACAAACTTTTTTCCAATTAAAACATTAATCAATAATAAAATCAGTTTAAATTCAAAATTGAATCAAGTGAATTAAACGTTTAATCAAGTGAATTAAACGTTTAATCAAGTGAATTAAACATTAAATTACTACTATTAATTTTTTACTGGTGCAAATTTAATTAATTTCTTAGTTAAAATCACAAATTTTTTAACTAAAATCAATTTAATTTTTTTTTCTGTGTTGTTAGAAAAATAAAAATTCGCTGTATATACACAGAAAAAAAATTAATTTCAATTAAAAAGTTTGTGATATTAATTAAAAAAAAATATATATTAAATTTCCACCAATAAACAAATTAACAGCACCACTTAATTTTTTTTTGTATTAACAACATTTTCTGCAGTTAAATTCACTTTGATTAAATTTTTAATTAACTGATTTTATTTTTGATTAATGGAATAAAAAATTTTTTTTGAAATATATCTCAAACTTAAAGAAAAAACAAATACAGAAAGTAAACTGTCAGTTTTTTTTTAAATAATAAATGTATGGCCGATTTCATAAACGCAGTATTGCAAAGCATCACAAAAAACAAATGCATTAAAAAGGCACTACAAATTAAAACAATGCACAAATTTCACAACCGTTGTACAGTGAATACAGTTACCATGCTATACAAAATTGTCTACAGAAAAGTCGTGGAGTTTATGAAGCTATTCCATTTACTGTTACATTGCAATACTGCGTTTATGAAGTCAACCAATATTTTATTAATTTTTAAAGGATGTTTTGAATTTCTGAAGCATGTTTTATGCGCATATTTTTCAAAAATAAATGAATGAAATTCCACGCCCTTCTTACTACTAAATTTAAAACAATAACGATGAATAAAACTAATTTGTTTACTTTTGGCATACTATAATGAAATTATTTCAATAACAATGAGGAATGTAGTTCAGGAAACATTGTGTTGATGGAAATTATTAAGGGTTAAATGTAATAAGGAGGGCAAGTTTATATGCACAAAACACTTTAAAATATGCATCCATACAATTGAAAGAAAAAACAGAGAAATATGTTGTAAAACTTTGTGGAAAAGTCCTTTTTTTAAATAAATAATTTAATAAAAATACAGAAAATAACTTTTTTTTTTTAAATACAATTATTAATTACAACATAATCAGCCATGTTATAGAGAACAATTCCGTTCAGAAACGGAATTCATTCCGTATTTTGGTGCTTCAAAAAATGACGAAAAAATGTTTCGGAATGAAACCATTTTTGTTTTCATGAACTGTATGGGAGTTGTCTGTATCTGAAAGGCCATAAAACTATCAAAATACACTTTCCATCAACAAACAAATATGTTTTTTTTCAATTCCGAACGGAATCATTCCGAACGGAATTGTACTCTGTGACATGGCCCAATACATTATAGTTCTTAATTGTAATTATAAGAGACAATTTTGATAATAATATTAAATTTTGGCTTATTGCAAATTTTTTTTTCATAAGTTATTTGTAAATCAAATAATATGTATATTAAAATTTTAACTTACAATAACACTGGTTGGCAAAAAAAGTCATGTTATATGATTTTAATTGACTTGAGCGTGCTCAATCTAAATCTGTTCACAGATTGATTCTATCACGGCTTACACTGCTCTGTAGCAAACATTGTTTTAAATAAAAATATATGTACAGGGTTTCCGTCATTTTGGTAAACATTAGTCTTGACAGTTCATTTTTGGCTGTCGTGAAGAAGACACGTTGCAAATTTACTATGGAAAAATATGTCGATAAACCAATGTGTTTTAATCGTAAAAAACATTTTATCAAAATCAATCATCGATTACTGTGACGATGAGAAAGTAACGTGAAATTTTTGGGAGAAACAAAGTGCCAACAAAACGCACTATTTATCGTGTAGTGAATGATTTCGAAGAAAGAGGGTCTGTAGGTGATAGGCTAAAAAATGGACCACAACGTACTGCAAGATCGGCTGAAAATATTACTGCTGCTCAAGAAAGTGTTCAAAACAATCCAGCAACCTCAATTCGACGCCGTGCTCAGGAGCATCAAAGAACAACTTTGGCCATAACTTTGCACAAGTATTTACATTTGTTTCCATTTAAGATTCAGTTGACACAAGAGCTTCTTTCACAAGACCATTTACGCCACCATAGTATACCTTCCCGGCGGACAACCCGTATATACCGTTATTTCATAAATAGAGGATGTTGCAAAACAAATTCGCGTAACTTAAAAACGGTAGATAACTACTCGACTGGTATATCGTTTGGAATATTAGGGTAAATATATTTTTAAACTTTTAAACAAACAACGCATACATATGCGGTTGGAAGTTTTTTTTTTAGTGCGTAAAAACTTTGCCCGTTATTTAGTCTAATTCGATTGTTTGAAGCATTTTAAATAATTTTTATATTTGTTTTTTTTTCTGTCCTATTGTCATTCTCTGTAAATTTGCATTAAACAATGTAACGCAGTTTACTTTCCCAGCTGAGGTATGACTCAGTCTGTCCAGGGTCGATTTGAAGGTCTGCTTTCTTAAAATGAAGCACGGGGTGTTTTCGTGTATGTTTTTAGCAAAGCTTTAATTACGAAATCTTAATCCACGCTAAATACTTAGAACTAACGACGGCCATTGGCTGATTCAAAGCGGCTGTGGACGGGAACGGGTGCTGAGGCAGCGTAATTCCGTGCACGTACAGCTGGTGACGTTAGGAACGGCTACATGTTGTTGGCATAAGGCACCTACGATGTCGATCCGTGGGGCAGCGCTAAGTTACTGAGGATTCGATATGGCAGAGAAGATGGAAATAAACGGGTTTCGGTTATAGGTTGTTAGTATCTACATTTACGATCGAAACTATGCCGAGTACGGAGCATTCGGTGGGCCCCGTAGTTGGCTCTACACACGACTAACTACTTCGACTAGTTGGACCGACACTGATGGTTGTCTGGCCATGGTGTGACTTATTACGGTCTTAAATACTAGAAATGACTTAAAAATACTTTGGACACCAAGAGATTTGGGAGGTCTTGGCGTTCGGCTATATACGGTTCTGGTAAATCGGGTTCGGTTAAATTCGGTTTGTATTCAGTCGGCTACCGAATGGAATTCGGAGGCACCGGCAGTCGGCTGAACACGACTAACTACGGGTTGAGTGCAGGTTCGTATTCACTACTGGTAAGAATACTTGGCCTACTGGTTTGTATTCAGTCGGCTACCGAATGGAATTCGGAGGCACCGGCAGTCGGCTGAACACGACTAACTACGGGTTGAGTGCAGGTTCGTATTCACTACTGGTAAGAATACGTGACCGACTGGTTTGTATTCAGTCGGCTACCGAATGGAATTCGGAGGCACCGGCACTCCGCTGAACACGACTAATAATACGTGAAATACCGGTTTGCATTTAGTCGGCTGTTAGGATTAAAATGTAAGGATTAAATGTAAATGTAGGGTAAGTTTGTAACGTCACGTTGCAACAAAAATACATTTATTTATATTTAAAAAATTAAATTAACACAAACACACACTCCATTACACTTCCATTTCAGTGGAAAAATCAGGGCATTTATAAAACTTAAAAACATAAAAGATTGTTAGCAATGTTCAGTGGTATAGTTTGTTATTATAATGATAAAACAAATAATACAGAATGCATTGTATAATATTCGTATGTACATGTCGCTTCTTAACTTCAATAGTGTTATAACTAATAAAGCATTATATCATTATTTTTTTGGTAGAATGCAAAAATGTGCACAATATCATGATTGGTATGGTATAGAAAATTCTTTTTGAATCGTTGGCCATTTCGCGCTTGTGATAAAAAAATTTTTTATTACGCCTTGTTTCTGATTGTAACAATGACACATTTCAGTTTTGCAAGGGTTGTCATATAGTTTAGAATTCAGGTTTTTGTGTTCGTCCGATATTTTAGGTAAATCTATTTTTGTTTTAGATATTTTATTCTTAAACTTAAAATAACTCTAGGAAAAAATGGCACGTTTTGAATTATGACACTATTAAAGTAAATGGGCAACATGTAAAAGCTCATTGTGACAATGCTAAGGGGAGTTATATTAATGTAACATTTATTTATATAATACAATAATGGAACTATGATTGTTTTAATTATTATGAACAAATGCTATTTTGTCTTGTCTAACAATAAAATTGAATTACATTTTTAAATCAAAAACATATACAAAATTATAATAAATTAATATTTTTTATATAAGAGGTTGTAACGAGTATTTATATGGGAACGGGGCTACCTAATAAAGTCGGCCGTGCTCGTCGGTGGGCGTGTGTTTTGCTCCCAAATTTATCATAATATTTAAATCAATTACCAAAGACTTTACTTTAGGTAGCTAATATTATATACAAAAATGATCTACACAAGCAAAATAAAATAGAAAAGAAATAAGTAAAGAAGTGGTTGATAATCGATATGTAGCTTGCGATAGTTTTTGCTACATATTTCCTAAGCCCTCCCTCCATGCTGACAGGAGTTGAAGTAGGTCGTCAGCCCAATTAAAGAAAAATAATCACCGAGATGATTACCCCATACCTTTACCTTCACCTTTCGTAATTAATAACGAATACTCAAAAATTCATGTTTAAAAAAAAACAATGCCAAAAAACTAATTTTTATAAAAGGTATAAAACACAAAACATATATGAACTTAAATTATTTTAATTAAGTAAAATTTAATAATAAATCTATTTTAACCAATAGCCACCTAACGATATATATACTACTCTGTTTTTATATATTTTTGATTTTAATGTTTAAAAGGAAATAAATTAAATTTAATAACGATGTGTGTAATTGGGAATAAATATGGGAAAACTGAATGCAATAGGAATATATACAAAATTATCTGAGGATAAATCAAAATCTATTGTTGTGGCACCACCAGTTACGAAAGGTAATTAAGTGCAACTATATATTCCACTATTAAAAATCTTATTGCATTTATTTAGTTAAAATCATTATCTAGTGAATTTTTTTCTGTTTTAGTGGTTTTTAAATAAAATATATCATAACTTACGGTTTAAAAGTCCATCGATGTCAGCCGGCGCCGTATGACAGTAGATTGGTACATTGTAAGGCTAGACTAGCTAGTAGTGAGCTAGTCTATCAACCCCAGGGTTGCGGGTTCGATTCCCGCCAGAGACTCTGGTTTCCTTCCTGCAGACAAGCGTCAAGCTTCGCGGGGATTAGCATAGGGAATTATAAAAAAATTATAAGCAGTATGATATATGTATACGGAAATGTGAATGTTAGGTGGTTATGTGTAAATGTGAAGGTGGATTATGTTAACTACTAAAATTTATAATAATTCATTCTTAATATAATCCATAATTTGACATTATGTATGGCAAAATCTCAGACGAGCAAATAGATTTTATCTTAGGTGACCATGTACTTCTTAGATTTTCAAAACTATTTGAATTTACGGAAAACTTAAAAAATAACAAAAGAAAAATAACAGAATAGGGTTGCCAAACACAATTATTAATTTAAGAATTTAGAAATCGGAATTTAACAGTAAAACACAAAATTGAGCACTAAGTAAATTAATAAAATTAAATAACCCGGATATAATCAAACACTATTGCCTAAATTTTGGAAATTGGGGAGATCTAATTAAATGACAATTTTTCCTTTTCCTCTTCTCCTCCAATTTGGTTTTGTTCCAAATCACATTCTTTTTTTTCTTTAGTTGCCAATTTTTTAACGCTGGCCACCTTAGAAATGTTTTCCTTTAATTTGTGTACCCCAGTAATGAGACCGAGGATGTTCTTCCCTTTCTTTCAGGGAAGAAATAAAATTAAATATAAACTCCTCTTGATTTGTCCCTTGATGGAAAAAGGCTCCAATGAAGGGACTCAATACTTGCTAAATATAATTCTCACAATTAATGAGACCGAGGATGTTCTTCCCTTTCTTTCAGGGAAGAAATAAAATAAAATATAAATTCCTCTTGATTTGTCCCTTGATGGAAAAAGGCTCCAATGTAGGGACTCAATACTTGCTAAATATAATTCTCACAATTAATCACGCAATCTCGTCGTCCAGTTAGTAAAAATAACAACACCCAACTGACGCGGATAGGTTTCCTCCAACACTTATAAAGCGATACTAATTTCTGCAACACAAAATAATCTGTATGATCACATTACCTCTTGAATATTAAACTCGATTCTTACCCAGAAATAAGTATAAGTATTTAACAAAGACGATAAAAGAAAATCCTATTTAGAATCCAACAATGATTATATCCCGAGCACGGTTTCGAATTTTTCTTAAACAAAATTACAAAAGAACTTTTCAGTTTAAAATATTTTTAATATTGATGAAAAATTTTCCGATTTTTGAATTTCTCTAAAAACCCAAAAGTCAAGGCTACCTTTATAATATATTATTTAACTTTAAATTCAAAATACACCCAGATAAAATTATTATTAAACCTTTAAACGAAGCTTGTTTCATTTTCTGGAAAACTCGTCACATCACAAGGTCAATACCAGCCAGTTTTTAAAAATTCAATTTTAATGAAACTTTGACCGTAAATTATGAATAGCTTAAGCAGAGCATACACATCTCCAACATACTGTCACTAACAAGTGATGCTTAATCGTGCTCGAAATACAAACATACTGGTGCAGTATTATTGCCTGTTTTTTGAACGATAGCGCGAGCTTTGAACTGATCATATATTTAACATTAGTAACCTGATACGTATGAGTAATAATGTAATATGCAAATATTACTGATACGTTGATAAATTTAATAAGTCTGAGCAGAGACCTGCGCCGTGGGATTTCATCGGCGGCGGCGGCAGACGCAAAAAAATGCGGCGGCTCGCACCGGCTGTTAGCCGATGTGGCTGTCAGCCGATGGGATATGTATATTAAAATTATATGTACGTACATTTGTGTAAACATATTTGTATGTGTTTATATTAAAACAAACAATTTAAGCCATTTTTCATTCTATAATTCACTACCCATTGAAAAAAATATGTTTTTGTTTAAACAAGAATCACATGTTTTCAATGACACAGGAAATCAAACATTAATTGAATAATTAGCTATTCCAGAGGTACAAAATTTAACATTTTTATATATAAAACAGTTATAATAAAACACACAATCTTTTTTTAGAACTTCTATTTATCTTAGTTCGTCTTGAAAACGGTCTCTTAAAAAAGGACAAAATGTGGTACAGTGACACACCAAAATTTCGACCACGTTGAAGGCTAGTCTTGGTGTGTTGACCGCGTACATGAATACCTCAGTAGTGACGCAAACAAACATATTTGCGTTTTACTCTTAAATTCACTTTTCTTATTAAGCATATTTTCGTAATGCACGAAATCTGAATTGAACTGGCTGATCTCGGCAACCGTATCGCTGGAGTCAATTTCATCCTCCATTACTTTTGATGCTTTAAAAAATCTGTATTCTTGTTATTCTCACACACATTGAGTTTTAAAAACAATCAACACTTAAGGCTGTTTAGCAAAAGTGATTTTGTCAAATTTTTACAGAGTTAAAACTTTTCGGCGGGAAAATACACTGAATAGTTATCACAAAAAATAATCAACAATTGCACCAGTGTTCACCCATTTTCCTATATGTCGTTATTTTGAAAATTTTGATGAAATTTTGGTGCTTTATAAACAAGAAACTAATACTATGTTCACACTTGATTAAGCTCTAATCACTTCAAAATCGAGATGATTACCCATACATTGAAGTGATTTGTTAATCACTTCAAATTGACATGATTACAACTAAATCACTTCATAAACCACATAGAATCCACTGAACATACCTCAAATGTAGAATCGCCAACAACCGTGTACAACCGGCCAAGATTTCTGCTTAATGTTTTTATTTTTTTTTTTTCTTAAATAATTCATAAATTTTCACAATTACATCATTAAAATTATTAAAATAATCTTCTGATAACTTTATAAAAGTGTTTTTATCCATTTTTAATACTTTAAAGAAATTTAAATTTGTTTGTTGTTTTTTTGTGTGTTTGTGTGTGTGTTTTTTCTGAAGCATCTTAATCATCTCAAATGTAATGTGAATGGCTTTGATTAGCTAAATCAACATTTTGCTTAAACGCGTTTAAAAACCCAAATGTGAACATAGCGCCGAAGCGGCTTAGCCGGCTGTAAGCCAGCCGCCGATGAAAATATACAAATAAACCGCCGCCGAAAATTCTTCGGCTAAAAATCGGCTGCAGCTTAGCCACCGATTACTTTATAAATAATTTTTCTTTTTTTAACACCTTGCCACATTCTTTTTTGTTTGTCTATTCGGCGGCTGGCTTACAGCCGGCTAAGCCGCTTCGGCGCAGGTCTCTGAGTCTGAGTTCATACGGCTCATGTCTTATTGACAAGATTCTTCCTTTTTCTTTTTTGAACATGAATGTTTTTTATTTTGTTTTATTTGATATTGAAATTAAACAACGAATAAGAAAGCAAAACGTAAAGACAGTACATTTATCTCTCGCCTATAAAGTAGCAATCTTGTCAATAAGACATGAGCCGTATGAACACAGACTAACCGATTATTGACCATGATATTTTAAATATGTTAACAAATTTGTAATCAGGAATAAAGCAAATGTTAGATATTTTTAACTCATTTCATTCGTACATTAAATTTACAATTGAAAGGGAGTCTAATTCAAGAATATCATATTAGAAGAGGAAATAGGATACTAATAGATTGGTATCATAAACCAACATCTTCTGGTAGAATTATTAATTATTTCTCGAAACATCCACAGAGAATAATTATTAATACAGCTAAAAATTTTATAAAAAGGGTTGTAAAAATAAGCGATTCAGAATTTCATAGAGATAATGATAGGAAGATTTAAGGTACTTTAACTGATAATAGCTTTCCTTAACAATTAATAACAGATTTATTAATACAAGATAATAATTGTAGATTAAATAACCGAAATAGTATTACAGAACAGAGGATTTTTAAGTCGGTAACATATATACCAAAATTTTCAGAAAGATTAGAAAAATCAAATATACATGATAGCAAAATATACAAAATAGCTCATAAATCTTTTAACGCAGTAGGTAAACTATTTACTAAAATGAAAGACAAAATAAAGAAGATGGATATGTCCAATATAGTTTATAAAATACCATGTAAGGGCAATGATAGTGGACAGTGTAATAAAATATATACAGGTACAACAAAAAATAATCCAAAAACTAGGATAGCCCGACATAAATGAGATCAAAAATATAGAAATACTAGATGACCCGACAGACGTTGTCCTGTCCGAATTAGGAAAAATGTTTGCGTTCGATTTTTAAATTCCGTTAAAAAGATACGAACATATGAAAGAAAAATTTGTCAAATCGATGGAGCTGTTTTCTGATTTTAGGTAAATTGAAAAAAGTGGGCGGGGCAAAATTTTCTTTCCGTAAAAACATAAGTTGGACCACGGCGATGATTTTAAAGAAAAAATCGCCCAAATCGGTCAAGCCGTTCTCAAGTTATGCGCTTAATAGAAAAAGTGGGCGTAAAAGTAGGCGTGGGAAATTTTTCTTTCGATCAAAACTTAAAATGGATTAATACGACCATTTAAAAGAAAAATTAGTCAAATCGATGGAGCCGTTTTCTGATTTTAGGTAATTCGAAAAAAGTGGGCGTAAAAGTAGGCGGGGCAAAATTTTCTTTTCGTATAAATCTAAGTTGGACCATGGCGATTATTTTAAAGAAAAAATCGTCCAAATTATATAGATGTCATTGGTGGTGCAATATGAAAATTGGATTTTACCACGCGCCTCCGCCCGCAGACCGAAAATCAAAAATCAGACTTCACAGTGTCAGCCGCCTAAATATTCTGAAGATTTCCTGAAAATTTCACCAAAACCGGCCCAGCCATTTTGGAGTCCATAAGTTACATACATAGTACATACGTATACACATCATATTTTATATTTATAGAATAAGATTTCATCACAAACAACAGCTTTATCAACTCATTGCGCTAATCTAAACCATTATCCAGATTTTGAAAATACAACTGTTTTAAATACAGAAAACAATTATAAACGTAGATTTATGTTAGAAATGTTATATATTATAAAGGTTTCGTCAATTTCGAGAATTAATTTTAAGTCAAACACTGAAAATGTAGCACAAAATTATAGACACTTATGGCCAATTTTCAGGATTGATATTAAAACACATTTATTTTTAAAATCGTTTTAAATCAGGGATGTCAGCGCCTTGCACAATTGTGCAAATTAATTCACATGTACGTTTACGCTCTTTTATTTTGCGAGCGTAAAATATAATTGTTTACTGAGAAACACTCTCATTCAGCGGGAAATATCGCAAATATTGCAAGGCCTGTTTTGAGGCCTCTAAATATATTTATGTATATAAATAAATATACAATAACTGTATGTAGGTACATCTTTTTTTTTGTTTTATTATCTTTTTTATTTTATTTATTATCTATGTTTTTGTTTTGTTTTATTTCTGTTTTTGACATTGTACAATGATTATAAAACAGGGATTTCCATTTCTTTGCACAATTGTGCAATTGTGGTTATTTTTTAAGATAGAATTTCAAAATTTTATAAAAATACTAGCTGACCCGGTCCGCGTTGCTGGCCCCAAGCAAACATTAGTGTTGTATTACCAGACGATTTAAGTTGAGCTGTAAACGAAATTTACAGCCTTTAAAATTTTCCTTCCGTAAAAACCTAAATCGGGCAAGCCGTTCTCAAGTTATGCGCTTAATAGAAAAAGTGGGCGTAGAAGTAGGCGTGATACATTTTTCTTTCAATGAAAACGTAAAATGGAATAATACGAACATTTAAAAGAAAAATTAGTCAAATCGAAGGAGCCGTTTTTTGATTTTAGGTAAATCGAAAAAAGTGGGCGGGGCAAAATTTTCTTTCCGTAAAAACCTAAGTTGGACCATGGCAATCATTTTAAAGAAAAAATCGTTTGAATCGGTCAAGCCGTTCTCAACTTATGCGCTTAATAGAAAAAGTGGGCGTAAAAGTAGGCGTGGTAAATTTTTCTTTCGATGAAAACTTAAAGTTGATTAATACGAACATTTGAAAGAACAATTATTCAACTCGATGGAGCCGTTTTCTGATTTTAGGTAATTCGAAAAAAGTGGGCGTAACAGTGGGCGGGGCAACATTTTCTTTCCGCCAAACCTAAGTTAGAACATGGCGATCATTTTAAAGAGAAAATCGTCCAAATCGGTCAAGCCGTTCTCAAGTAATGCGCTTAATAGAAAAAGTGGGCGTAAAAGTAGGCGTGATACATTTTTCTTTCGATGAAAACGTAAAAGGGATTAATACGAACATTTAAAAGAAAAATTAGTCAAATCGATGAAGCCGTTCTTTGATTTTAGGTAAATCGAAAAAAGTGGGCGGGGCAAAATTTTCTTTCCGTAAAAACCTAAGTTGGACCATGGCAATCATTTTGAAGAAAAAATCGTTTGAATCGGTCAAGCCGTTCTCAACTTATGCGCTTAATAGAAAAAGTGGGCGTAAAAGTAGGCGTGGTAAATTTTTCTTTCGATGAAAACTTAAAGTTGATTAATACGAACATTTGAAAGAACAATTAGTCAACTCGATGGAGCCGTTTTCTGATTTTAGGTAATTCGAAAAAAGTGGGCGGGGCAACATTTTCTTTCCGCAAAACCTAAGTTAGACCACGGCTATCATTTTAAAGAAAAAAATCGTCCAAATCGGTCAAGCCGTTCTCCAGTTATGCGCTTAATAGAAAAAGTGGGCGTAAAAGTAGGCGTGGTAAATTTTTCTTTCGATGAAAACTTAAAGTTGATTAATACGAACATTTGAAAGAAAAATTAGTCAACTCGATGGAGCCGTTTTCTGATTTTAGGTAAATCGAAAAAAGTGGGCGTAAAAGTGGGCGGGGAAAATTTTTTTCCGTAAAAACCTAAGGTGGACCATGGCGATCATTTTAAAGAAAAAATCGTTCAAATCGGTCAAGCCGTTCTCAAGTTATGGTTTTTGCCACGCCCCTCCGCCCCCAGACCGAAAATCAAAAATCAGACTTCCCTATGTCACCCGCCTGAATATTCTGAAGATTCCCTGAAAATTTCATCAAAATCGGCCCAGCCGTTTTGGAGTCCATACGTTACATACATACATACTAGGAATTTCACTTATTATATTTCCGGTTTTCCCGGGATTTTTCTTGCGGGATCCCGGGAAATAAAAAGTTCTTCATAGTTTCAGAAAACAGCTATTTTTACTCTGAAATTTGGTTTTCTTTTCTCTAAAAATTAGCATCTGTGGATGGGTTGTCGATAAGATCAATTATAAGAAATGTGTACAAACGTAAATTAATGTCTCCTGCGGCAATAAATCTATTAAAAGCAGAATGGGCAGTGCAACAATTGATAATTAATAAATTTAGTGAAGTGATGAATTGATAAAGAACATAAATTCAAAATAAGATGCAGGCAGTAAATTCTCATTGTCCATGGACAAGTCTTAAAAATAGGATATACATAAACATATCGCTCCGTTATTGCAACATAGTCGTATCTACAAAAAAAAAAAAAAATCGAGCTTGGTAATATATCCGGGAAGTGCGGGGAAAAAATAATGAAACTCGTGTAAGTTACTAAAACATACAATTTGAAAAACACATTGTCCTAAAGATTACAGATGGACCTAATGAAAAGAAATAGTTTGTAAGAAGTAGTCCGGATGATGCTATTTTTTGCATCAACCTTGACATCAGAAGCATGCAACAACGGTGCACTTTTAATTATTTGTCCAACCTCGGTAAAAAAGTAAACGAAATTTTTCGGAAACATGGTAATTAGTAAACAAAATCAGAAATATACTCTTTGGCGACTCACTAAACGCTTTGAGTGTGTCAGAAAGTAATTTCCTACGCCGTTAAAAAATGTTAATATATTTATTAAAATATTTTATATATTTTATGAATTTACTTTTTGATCTCATGTCTTGAGTACCTCAATTGTTATGTTTATTTTATCTTGTACTTGATCATCATAATACGGAATTGACTTATAATAGCCAAAGGTAATAATAATTCAAGTTCCGCTTTCAATCTTCAATTAATTTTTGTAGTATGTAAGCATTTAGTTTACTTACTTTGTAAACAAGTTCCCTCACGTTTGTTTATAAATGTTTTTTTCATTAATAAAACCAAGTTTACCTTGTATTATTTGTATGGAGCGGGATCCCGGGATCCCGGGAAATTTAAAAATTTTTCCCGCTTTCCCGGGAATCGAAAAACTCCGGGAAAAAAAAAACTCTAATACATACACACATACATACACACATCCAATTTTATATACATAGATAGATAGATATATGTAAAGTGAATCCTAATCAACAAAAATTTCAAATTTTCAAAATAATTGTTTTGCATTTAAGTTAACGATATGTGTTTTGTTCGTGAAAAAAATTCGTTGATGCCTGTAACAGGGTCCCTTTTTCTTTCGTTAAAAAGACGTACCTAAATGCAGAAATTATTAAGAAAAGAAAAAGCCACAAGAATTTGTTGGTATTTTGTGATTGTAAAATTATTTTTGTTTCTGTACTAATCGCGTGGGTGGGTTTTTTTTTTGAAAACTCTTTTCTTAAGTAGGTAAAAATATTTAAAAAACAAGTTAAAAAAGTCTTGTTTTGCTACAATTTATGTGTAAACCTATACACATAAAAGCAAATGTGACAGCAGGTAAAATTTTTGGGTAAGAAGATGTGTTTTATTGATGTATTAATGAAACTTTATTGTTTCGCACTATTTTTGTTGCTTACTTTTTTATGCTACAATTATATGACCGAGTCTAAAGAGTAAACCTTACTACTTTATGGTATTTATTTAACGTAACTTTGACCTGTTATAATGACTTTATACATTTTTGCAGGCAAACTCAGGTGCGCATTTGGTATTTTGTAAAAAGTTATGATATACCATTAGCTATAATTAAAATGTATGCACAGATGTTTGAAGTATGAGTAACCCAACACCGTGAATACCCTTTCTATTTTACTTACCACTATGAATACCCTAACTTTTTACTAAAATAACTTTTTCACGTTATAATTCTCATGTAATTCATTTTATTTTTGAATAAATAGACCAGGGAAATCCATTTCTATGTACAATTGTGTATACCTGTAAGCTTCAAATTAGAATTTTATTTAATAGTCTTGTAGACAGCGATAACGGACGTGCAAGCGGATGAGTTTATTAAAATAAGATAAATGATGCCATATAAAAAATATTTTATGAGAAAAAATGCATTTAATTATTTTCAATGTCTCTTATGTTTTAAAACATTTGAACTTAAGAGATTGTATACTTTGAAAAGGCATTATGATCATTTCCATAATGATATTAAACAATATGAAGTAAAAGAAAGGGAAAACCAATATAAGATTAAAAAAAAGGTTTATTTGGATAGCTTGAAAAGTTGGTTACCGTTGTGATACTAAAGTATCAATTTGACCCTTTTTTAACGCTCTTGATACCTTTTATGACCCTTTTTTTCCATTACCCTTGCGTATAATTTTTGACTATTTCGTGCCACTTTTTGACCCTTTTTAGAAAAAGCACTTATATTTTTTTTTTGGCAACACTGCTGTAACAACTTTTGTAAGTAGCAAAAAAAATTATGTCACAAACAGCTTTTATATGCATACATATGTATTTGACATATGTGTCATAGCAAACTGCCTTCATATACTTAGTTTTCAAGAATTTTTCATTTTAAAATAATTTTTGTTTTCATTTGTAACTTAACGTTCAATTGCGTCTAAAAATAAAAGTGCGCCAAGTTCTACTGAACAATTGTTGCGTTAAAAGTAAATAATCAGTTTTTTAAGAAAAGAAAAACAATTATTACCAAAAATACATATGGACAAGTAAGTATTTAGCTTTTAACAAATTTTATTTCTAGGTACATACTTACTTTTTTATCTTTAAGGTTTGTGGTAAAGTCAAAAAGACAAGATGAGCACCAACCATCGTCAAGCAATGTCCAACAAGTAGCAGGTTATGAACTAAGTTCCGATGAAGAAATTAATTCATCATCAGATAACACAAAAAAATTTAGTATAAATAAAAAAACTATACGTAAATATTCCAAAGAGTGGGAGAGGGAATACAAGTGGGTCAAACTGGACTTTGAAACCAAAAAGCCCATCTGTATTGTCTGCAAACAATTGTTAAATTGCCAAAAGAGTCATTTAGAGCGCCACTCTAAAACCTCTAAACATGTGGACCGTTTTAAAAAGTCTTATGAAGCAAATACGGTGCAACTAGAAAATTGTTTGCCAACAAGAAGTACAAACTTCCGGAAAAATGTAGCAATAGCTGAAATAAAGCTTGTTTTGAGAACGATAAATTGCAACCAATCGTTTTATTCTATGGATAAGTTAGCAAAATTTAATTCAAAAATCTATCCAGATTCTGCAGTTGCAAAGTCGGTTGGTATTGTTTATACGTTTTAAATTTAAGAATAAAATATTTATTTTAAAATACTATTTAATTTTATTTACAGGTAACATGCAGCCGCACAATGGCAAAAACAATTGCCCAGTTTCTTGGTAAAGAAGGTCTACTCCTAATGATGCAAAGTGTGAAAAGTCAGAGTTTCAGCCTTATAATAGATGAAACTACTGATATTTCCACTGAAAAGTGTTTGGTAATTGTTGTAAGACAATTTAATAAAACCAAAGGAAAAACTGTTGACAAATTCGTTCGCTTACTTAAGCCAAATAATGGATCTGGCGAAACTATTGCCAATACTTTACTGGCAGTGTTAGAAGATAACCAAATCCCATTACGAAACTTTATTGGTTTTGCTACCGACAATGCGACGTCAATGGTTGGCAAAAATAATGGCGTACCTACTTTGCTAAACAGAAAAATCCCACATCTCTTCCATATTGGATGTGTTTGCCATTCAATCAACCTAATAAACAGCTCATCGTTAATATGTATTCCAAAAGATGTAGAGCAGATGCTGAGAAATATTTTCAAATATTTTAAAAGCGCGAAAAGACAGAATGATTTTAGAGAACTACAAAATATTTTCGATGTGCCAGAACATAAACTTTTAAGGATAAGTGATACCAGATGGCTCTCATTTTAATCTGTTGCAAGCAGAACATTAGAGCAATGGTCAGTACTGCAACATTATTTTATACGAGCGCAATTTGAAGAAAAATGCGCATCCAATATGGAGAAAATACGCAATATACAGGAAGGACTTTCAGAAACTAATAAAATTTATTTAAAATTTCTAGTCTACATTCTTGAAATTATGAATAAATTAAATTTAAATTTTCAAAGTGAAGCCTCCCAAATAATATACTTAGTTTATTCAACAAAGGAAATTTTACTAGAAATTTTTAAAACTTTTTAAAGAAAAAATACGTTTTGGAAACAAAAATAGAAAATATCGATTTTAACAATATTGTAAATGCTTAGGATACACTTAACATATATATAGGGCATGAAGCCGAAGTCCAAATATGTGGTGAAAAGATTCCAAACAGTACTATTATAGAAATTAAAACCAATATTTTAAATTTTTACAGAAAATTGTGTTATAAAATAACATCAAGAATCGATATTAAAGATGAGAGACTAACACTTTTAAGATTCTTAGATCCTGTATTTATAAAGTCAAACGAAGATATAAACTATTTTGAAATTGTTGCCAAATTCAATAATATAATTACGGAACCAGAGGCTTTTATTCACGAATTTAAGCTATTAGAAAGTAAGGTAAACGACAAAACTTATGAGGCCATATTTAAAATATCTAACGCAGAAACGTTTTGGTTTGAAATCGGAAATTTAAAAAATAGATTTAACAAAAAATTATATTCAAATTTATATCAATTTGTTGCATATATACATATTTACTTTGCCACATAGCAGTGCTTGCGCTGAACGTATTTTTTCTAAATTAGCACTTCTGAAAAATAAACTTTCGAATAGACTAAATGTGGACACTTGTGAGTCCATGCTTTCGTCTCTTAATTTGTTCGAAGCTGAGCTTGAAGATTGGACTCCAAGTGAAGATTTAATTAAAAAATATAGAACCGACATTTCTAAAAAGTAATATGTATGTACATATTTTAAAATAAAAAAATATGTATGTATTTAATTAAAGTAAAATGTAAAGTACAAATCAGAAACAAAAGGTGATAAAATTCGTATGAATTGTTTTTTTAATGTGTTATTGGTTATTTGGTTTTTAATAATTAAACGGCCAATTATCCCAAGTTCATTTATAACTAACTATTTCTTTAACTTCCAGTTAACAATACGCTTTTGACAGTTATAACTGATAGTTAATTATAACTGAACTTGGTAAAATTGGCCGTAAGTAATGATTTATATCTTAAGTTTATATAAAAAGTTGTTCTATTTTTGTTGATTTCTTTTTATTATTAATTACTTTTATGAAAATTAATTTAATTAAAACTAAATGTAGAGTACAAATCAAAAACAAACGTCTTTTATTTTTACTTTGTTTTTTAATAATTTAAGTTATGAACTGTTTCTTATATGAATATAAAAAGTTTTTTTTGTTGAGTTTTTTAATTAATCATTTTTATTTGTTTTTTATGTAATATATATTTTTTTAATTATAACATTACTTATCTTTAAACTAAAAGTTGAATAAAACGTTATTTTTCGCCTTAAATATACTTGACCCCTTTTTTTTAATACCCTTTTTATGACCCATTTTTTTCTAAAATCCCCTTTTTGTGACCCTTTTTGAAATTTCTCAACGGTAACCCTGATCACAAGAAGAAGAGCATGAAGATAGGATAGAAGAGTAAAAAATAGAAATATCAAATTTACTAACTTTGGAAATAGTAAAACAGGGAAGACCATTTTCCGATGGGGCATTTATAAAAAAACTTTTCAATGCAGTTTTGGAAAAACTGAAAATCGATTGCAGCGTAATAAAAACGCTTCCCATGAGCCGAAATAGTGTCGTCAAGCGCACATCAATTTTAGCTGCACATATTCAATCTGAGATTAGGGAAAAGTTAAAAAATTGTGAATATTTTTCTTTTTGCCTCGACGAAAGCACCGACATTAATGATCTTTGCCAATTGGTCATTTGTGTTCGATGCATAGATAGTGAGTACAATGTTTTTGAAACTATGTACTCACTTGAAACGTTTTACGGTAATGTAACAGGTAAGGTATTATACGACGTAGTCTTTGAAAGCCTGATATCTGTTACACAAGCTTCAAAATTAGCAGGAGTTTGCACGGATGGTGCAAACGTTATGGCCGGGAAGTATGAAGGTTTCGTAGGACAGCTTAAGCAAAATGGAATTGATGTACATGCTTTCCATTGCATAATTCATCAGTCCATGCTTGCCTCAAAATTTATAAGTGATCATGCCGCTATTAAGACTGCAGAGCGGATAATCAATAGAATACGGGGGGGTCATCATTCATTAACGCACAGAAAATTTGTAAGTTTTCTTAAAAACGTAAACGCCAATCACCACGACTTAAAAATGTTTACGGAAGTTCGTTGGCTTAGTCGGGGTGATTGTCTAAACAGGTTATTCGATCTTAGAAAAGAGGTGTTGCGTTTTTGGGAAACTGAAAATTTAGACGAATGTGAATTAATACAGTTGAATGATTATGAGTTCATTTAAGACCTTGCGTTTCTGGAGGATACAAGCAGTATTTTAAATGAGCTAAATTTGGAACTACAAGGAAAGGGAAACAATTTAAGTGACATATATACGATTGTTTTTAATTTTAAAACCAAATTATTTTTATTAACAAATGAAATAAATAATGAAGATTTTTCCAACTTTCCTAAAACTTTGCTTATTTATGACAAGGAGAAATATTTGAAGAAATCTGAGTATTTGGCAATTTTTGAAACCCTTTTTTACAACTTTCAAGATCGTTTTCAAGATTTTGAGGATATAAAACCACTACTTAACATATTCCAAAATCCCTTTAAGTGCGACATTGCGAGTTATGAATTCAGCATCCAGTCGGAACTAATCATACTTAGGAGCGAAATTAATCCTCCAGACAGGGAAAATATTATTGAGTTCTGGAAAAATTTAGACGGGGCGCTCTATATCCTATATTAAAAAAAAATTCCTTCAAATGTTTGTCGCTTTTCTCCTCAACATATCTTTGCGAACAAATATTTTCCGATTTGAAATACATTTGCTCAAAACAACGCAATAAATTAACATCCGCAAACCTAAAAAATGTTTTGTTGTTACGAAACTGCAATATAAATTTAGAAGATATTATTGGTAAATAAAAGTATTTATTATAGGCTAGTAAAATCTTCTCTTTTTATAATGGTGGTAAATACTTACAGAATATTTTTAAACTTAATATTTGCATTAGTATGAGCAAATGAATTTTCATTGTTAGAATTCGCAAAGGTATGTTGAGCAAAAAACGAAAAATATTGGAAAGAATTGTATTAGGTTGTAAAAAGACTTCAAATATTGTGAACTGCGCAATTTTTCCAAAAAATAAGCAAAGTTTCTGAGGTTCCAAATTCAATTTATTTAAATAATAACTGATTGTGTCTGTCCATAACTCAACATTTTTCGATAATTGTATTATTATTTATTGCTTTTAAGTCTTCATAGCAATAAATGTAAGTTAACTTTAAATGGTCTGATGAAAAATGAATGGAAAGCATGAACTATATTTCCTCGCATAATGCTGGCCCTGGTGTTTGCATCGCCCTTTCATGAAAATGTTTTGTAAGTTTTTATACCTTACCTGATTCCCAACAATTTAATCGAACATAGATGACCCTTAGAAAAGGTCTTTAATAAGGCCTCGCAATAGGCCTCGCAACCGCATATTTCGCCCGCTGGGCATGTAAGAGATAAGAGTAATCTCACCACCACAATCATAATTGACATCACTGTTTTAAATACAAAATTCTCTTCTTCACTAAAAACTTAAGGATTGATATTAAAATACATTTATTTTTAAAATCGTTTTTAAATACAAAATTCTCTTCTTCAGTAAAACCTAAAGTGAAACTTAAGTCACCGATATGGTACACTTATGGTGTTTTCTTTTCTAAAAAATAATGATGCATTATAGTTGTGTAATATATTTATTAGGTTACACGAACCCTTGCAAAGTGATACATTTTTCTAAATTACAATGGAACAAGATAATAGCTACGTTTTACACTCAACACTAATGTGTATTTAGCGTGTTAAATATTGAATGCAAAGTTTGTACTTAAAGAGATATTCACCACGCTTGTAGCAATTTTCAACATTAAATTTTCTTACTATTCCAATAAGCGTTAACAGCACTGATTTTCAATAATTAATGTCAGCTGTTGTTAAAAATTTTAATAATAAAAGTAAAACAAACGAAAAACAAAAAGTTTTTATATCCATCACAATATAACTAAAAATCACAATATAACGCAAATTGTCCGCAAACACAAGAAAAAAAATACTTGCTTGCATAAAAAAGTACTTTACGCAGATGCAAAAAAGGGTATTATCTCACACTCAGTTATAACTGCGGGTAAGAAATGAAACAAATTTGCCATTTATTGTTGCAACATGTTTAGAAAGAAAAACGACAACTTCTCACATTTTTGCATATATTTTTAGAATGGAACAAAAACCCGCACGAATGGTAGCATATATGGAACATTATTGTCAGAAAAGAAAACACCATTAATTTCAACTTAAGTTTCCATTGTAATATTTTTTTTTTTTTTTTTGATTTTGCTTAAACACTAAAAAATTTTTGGCTAACTATCTAGAGTTATATTGCCAGGGTATCACACGGTTTGTTGGAGCCTCATCCACAAGTCCTCGATCGACCTAGACCTTCGTATAGGAAGGCGAAGAGCTTCCAGAATAAGCTCCAGAGTATATCTTGTCTCCACAGTAAAACGTCTGAGTTATTTCCTTGGTACTCCACCAGTAAAACGTCTGAGTTATATTGGTTCTCCACCAGTCACATGAGTTATTAATGGTTCTCCACTAGACAAAACCTCAAATTGAGGTTAAAAACGATTGCATATAGTTAATGCAACGCAAAACGCAACAAAAGCAGACAAACAAAAACGACCTGTTTGCCCTAAAGAAATAATGACAAAAAGCGCGAGCTGCTTCTCCACTCAGAGCAGTTTTACGAGTGATTGTAATATTTTAGCCAGGTGGCCTCAATACCACAACAATACAACAATAACAGGCAAAGCATTAACAGTCAGCTGTTTTTTCAGACCACCTTGTAAATAATTAAACTTTTTTATATTTTTTTTTTGTATTTAGTAGTGCTATCATACTTTTATTTTAATTAAATAAGACTTTTCAAATAAAACCAGTGTTGCCAAAAGTAGGGATAAATCCCTACATGTAGGGTTTTTTGTTACTAAAATAGGAGCGTAGGGAAAATCGGACAGATTTTTTATATTAGCCAAAATGTAGGTATTTTTTCTCATATTGCATTATATACGAAATATTTAATGAAATGGAATTCTTAAGTCCAGAATATATTTTTGGACAAAAAAAGATGAGTACAAATTTCAACTATTGTATTAACATTTAACTTAAGCCCCAATGATATTTTGTATGAGTGTAGAACAATCGCATAAAATTAATTTTTTGAAATTGTGAAACTAATTTGTTTTCAAACATGGATCTGGACACTTTTCGATAAAAATGGTAAAGGAAAAACTATAATGACAAGGTTGTATTTCAAAATTTATCAAAACTGGTTCGGATTCGGTTTGCTCTACCCAATGCAAATGGTGATGCAAAACAATGGAAGAGGCTGCATTAATTTCGAATATACTAATGGTCACTTAAGAAAATTCAGTTCAAAATAAATACATATGTATATTCGGCCATGTCATGGAAAACGAAATCACGTGAAATTGAAATCGACGAAGATTTTCAATTGAATTATTGCAAAAATCAACGCAGCTTTTCCTGAATTCAAAAGAAGTTCAGGTATATAAAAGGAAATATTTTTTTTTTTGAATTTTGAATACGGGAGAGTTTCAAAATTTGTTCGATTTCATTTTCACGTGACTTTGATGACATGGCCCATTATTTATAAAAAAGCCTGTTGCTTTTGTACCTGAATTAAATTAAAATTATCATATAAATAATATTATTTTTATAAACAAATTTTCTATGAAAATTTTACTTAAAACCGTTGTTAAACTTAAGAAATGTTTATGGGTATATTCACTCTTATCGTGTTTGGTGTATTTTGAAATTTATTTTTTTAAAAAAACCTCTTGTTTTTTAATTGAATTTAATTTAAAGTACCTTAATTTTTTTTAGTTTTATTACTTATTTTTGTTGTTAGAGCTTTACTAAACATATGCGAAAGAAATTAGTTTTTTATAACTATTGTTTTTTCTTAGACTTTAATGACTAAAACGCGTAGGGATTTTGGTAGGGAAAATTTTTGCAACGTGTAGAGTAAAATCGGATTTTTTTTAGTATGCGTAGGTATTTTTCAAAAAATCTTCTGGCAACACTGAATAAAACTCAAAAAACCAATCTGTTTTAAATACGATTTAAGTTTGTTATGAAAATTAAGTTAATATTGATTTAAATACTATCCTGAAAATTAGGCATTAATTTATAAAAATAGAAACGGAAGTTAAAAATTTATTTATATTGTAATAAAACATTCAAGTTTGATTTGAAAAATATTTTATTTTGTTTTTGAATTAAAAATTTTTTCATTTGTCACTTATTGTTAAATTTGTTATAATTTGTTAAAAATTTATAAAATAAGGAAAGAAAAAACCTTGAAGAAGGCACTGAAGGAAGTGCCGAAATATTGGTTTTAAATACATAAAAGTTAAAATTTTTTTATACAAAAAGAACTTAGGCTCGAAAACTTATTAATATTTTTTTATGTTAAAGGTATTTTTGGTTGTTTAGTGGTGTTTTCGTTTTCTATTTTGTTTTCCTTAACGATTCAATGGTTCATGAAATCATTAAAATAATAACCCAAATTATTTATCAATATGTGGTGGATCCGGTTTGTTTATGTTTGTGGCCAAAAAGTTTTTTTCCTTCGCTTGTATGCCACAACATTATTAAATAAATAAGTAATATTTATCAAAATATTTGTGTGTTCGAAATTGTTTAACCACAACAAATCTGTGAAACTTTACAACTGACAAAATATTTTGAAACACATTGTTGAAATTAATTAAACTGTTGCTTATGCATGTGTATTTGTGAAGGTATTTTGATAAATAACATATACATTTTAAAAACCAAGCAGGGATAATGAAGTTTTACTAAAATGTATGTTTATTCATTGTAAATGTCTTATATTAATTTATTTGTTAAGAAATACGGGGTGGCGCACAAGTTTAACAAATACATTGAGCGGCTCATAAACTTGCAATAAAATTGTTCAATATTGCGTATTATACAATTATATCGCCAATGTGTATGAGATATTTGAAGGTGAACAATATATTGGCAACAATCAAAAGACTTTTGATTTTTATTGGTCAACGAAAAGAAAGTGAAATGTGTTGGCAACATTGTACAATGCTGTTTATGTTATTCTTTTAGGTTATGTTCACCTTTTTATTGAATGAATGAAACCATTGTGCGACTTATTGCATAATATAGGACAATGGAAATAATATGGTGAATATCATATACTATAATATTACAAGTGCATGGGCCGCTTTAGTTCTCTCATGTTTTAGCTTGTCTTTTTTTAACAGTTAGATTATAGTTTTCGAGCTAAGCTTTAAAATATGTTTAACTTAAGTGAATAATATTATTAACTGATTACTAGCATAACCCCAACTTCAAAAAAAAAAGTCATAACCCATGACCACCTGTACTTGGCACTGAACAGAATTCAGATTCGGAAGAGGACTTTGAAGAAACTGAGGAAGAAGAACCATGCTACTCATCATCATCTTAGTGTAAAAGAGTAGTTGTTTAAAATAAAATTTAAAAAAAAAATTTTTTTGACAGGGTCGTTCCGGGGGCGGTCAAAAATGTAATTCTATCTATTTCTTTTAATATTTAAATTTTTTAAATAGATTATTTTATGTAACCGCCCACAAAAGGGAGCAGGGACGAAAGGCGTAATTGTACGATCTCCTGGGTCCAATTTTAGGTTTTTTAACTTTCGCCGACATTGAAAGTTGCATTTGCTAAACAAAAGTATGTGAAAACTTAAAAAAAAAAATTCAAATTTTCAGAGGTTGGATTAGTTTTTCAGGGGGAACTTTTCCCTCTTTGGTCCGATATAAGCTAAAACTAAATGCAATGTCCGGCTAGATTGGCAAAAAAACCCTATGTGTGGCGTTTTGTTACACAAAGTAGAATTGTCTGTGGAAATGGCCATATATTAAATTAATTAGTTGCAGTATTAATACAAAAAATTGTAGGTGTAGTTATTAAATGTTTACAGCCTTAGTTTTTTTTTTTTTTTGTAAAAATTGCCCGTTAATTACCAAACATGTTCTTGGTCATTTCAGACAAATGAGTTACATTTAAAAGTGGAAAAAAGGAGGAAAAAATCAATTGCTTCTTTGGGTTGAGGCGCTTAATATCAAAATGTTTTGCAAAACAATATTGATTAATAGGAAATGGATTTTTAGGGCAAAATTAAAAATTAAATTAATTAAATTAAAAAAAAAAAAACAAAAATGAAATTAAATCAACTGTCTACTATTATTTTCTTTAGACTGAGAGTTAAGCCTAAAAGATCACCCACATTATTCAATAACTCTTTTGTAAAAGTATGTTTAAAATTGCCAAATTGAGATGAGATGAGAATATCTTCAATTTAAATTTCAAGAGTTTTTTTTATTCAGATTTGTAATCCGAAAATTTGTTAGTTTATAGAGTCGTGATATTAGACCACGAATAAATTTTAATATTGAGAGTAAAAGAGTATGTAAAGTTCTGTGGCTTGACCACCTATCTAATACAAACATTAGGGGAATTCATACAATTTTGTCACGTGACGCTTACCGTTGCACAGTTTAAAAGTCCCGAGTATAACAAAAACTTAGCGAACGCTACAGCTTAATGGTGGAACAATAACGTTATTGTTTATCATTTGACATCTCAAACACAATTCTTAAACGTTTTTCAGTTGTTTGATTTAACACTTAAATTCAAATTGATAGTGATTTGAAAATAAACATTTGATATCAAATGTTTTATCAATTTGATGTTAAATGTTTGTCAAATATTAAATTCAAATCAAAAATAAACTTGGCAATACTAAAGCGAAAAATAAGTGTAATCATTAAAAATGGCGATTGAAGTTAAATTTTTTACTTTGTGGTTACATGTGTTTTACTATTAAAAATAAATTTTAATAAAAAGTGAACAGCTTATTTCTTGTGAAAAATTAAAATTATTTGTGAGTAATTACAATGATTAAAAATACGAAAAAAAGAAAAATAAAACGGAAAAGTGAAGAAAGTTTGTTGAACGGTCGCGGTGCTGCAATCCTCAAAATAAAAGGGAGCCAAGTAGTTTGTCTTTCCAAGAATTAGAGGACGGAAAGAAAATTATTTCATCTTTTAGCTATCGAATGTTTATGTCACAGTTTATTTAAATAAATAATAAATTTAATTTAAAAAATATAAAATGTTTTTATTTTTATTCCACATTGTATTACACAGTACAACACATGATTTGCCAACTCAATTCTGTGAACTGTATGTGAAATTAGACCCAAAAAGAAGAATTTCTGCATCATTCGTTTTGTCTTCTTACCTGCGATTTGAAGTTAGTATCGATTTGAAGTTAGTACTATCGTATAGGGGAATTTATCACGTTTTAGGCCCTGTTGTTTGACATAGCTCGACAACCACTAGCCCAATTTAGTTGAAATAAATTTTAAAAAATTAAGAATTACAATTCCCTTAATCTGTTCATATATTGTTTTCCTATACAAGTAACACTTTCGAAGTTAAAAATGAATGTATGAAGGGAAAAAATAATTTTTTGCCTAAAAATTTAAATTTTTTTTTTAAAAATACATAAAAAATCCAAAATGGAAAAAAGTTTCAAGTCTAGTTATTTTTTCGCAAAGTCACATAACCTATGAGCAAAACGAGACAAAGATCATAAAAATCGATGCACGCGTTTGTCATTTATTCACAATTAAGTAAATGTATGAAGTTCAAAAATTTGCTCGAGATATGCACAACACTATTTGGAGAAAACATTGACACCTTTTTCATGATTCTGAGAATTAAAAAAAAAGGAATAAACAAAAGGTTATTTGATTTTTATGATTGCGGTAATAAATGTACGTGGACAATTAAACGGAAAGTGGACCTTTTTATTATTTGGGTTTTTCCGGTGGCTACCTATATGATTTTTTTACAGAAATTGCACCCACATTTAAGGGTGGTCATTATTTGGAAAGTTTTGCACAGTTTGAAACGTACAAGTGCTGAATCAGGTATATAGCCAGCCGCCCTTAAAATATGCGCCCATTTATAAGTACCTGGCAGTAAAATATTCAAAAATACGTAGTATTTATAGGTGTGCATTGATCGATTTTTGGCATTCAGCCAGTGCCGACGAACGCGAACAGTAAAAGTGATTTTTCTCCAGTTTTTTAAAAGTGAATAACAACAAAACATAAAATATATCAATATGGAAAACAACAAGTGCCCATATTTGGATGAATATTGTTACGTTTGTGGTCATATCGTCCGAAAAATACAGAAAAAGATCGAAAAAATTTGTTTACTGAGCAATTCAAAACCGCCTATTGTAATTATTTCGATGAAGCAGATTTAAGTGGTGCAAATGTTACGCCGAACACAGTGTGCAACAGTTGTTATACTACCCTTCTAAAATGGATTCACGGAAAAAGTAGAAAGTTATCTTTTATGAAGCCAGTAATTTGGGTGGAAGACACAACTGGACATGATAAATCCAGGTGCTATGCATGCATAAATTTTCGTCCTGGATTAAACAGACAACAATTGAAAACAAAAGTATACACTGCTGCATTTACTGCCACACTTCCAGTGCAACGCCCTGCTGATACCGATGCACCTAAACCTCCGAGTGCGGATACTGTGTCCCTGCTAGCCGAAACCGTTTTCACCAATCCGACCGATTTGGATGATGCTGATTGGATACCCGATATTGAAAAAAGTGCACCACAACCGCTACCACAAATCGAAATGGATTACATTGTGGCCAAGCTGGGACTATCACAACACGACTCCGAATGGCTGACATCATTTTTGAGGAGAAGAAAACTCACACAGCAAAATGTCAGCGCAACATCATACCGACAACGCCAAGCTGATTTTCAGAAATTTAATTCCGTTGACGAAGCAAATACGTTCAGGTACTGCCATGATATCCCAGGTTTAGTGAAAAAATTGGGAATGGATTATATCGCTGGCGACTGGCGTTTATTCATCGATGGTTCAGTTACTAGTTTGAAGGCTGTGCTGCTGCACAAAAAAAATAAAAAACCATGCATTCCATTGGGATTCAGCACAACTATGAAGGAAACGTATGAAGCATTGGGCGAAATTTTGAAGAAAATCAAATACGATGAACACAAATGGAACATTTGTTGCGATCTGAAGGTGGTCAACATACTACAAGGGATTATAGAAAAGGGCGGATATCCAAAATACTTCTGCTTCCTTTGTAATTGGGATTCATGATACAAAGGAAATCAATATCAATGTAAAGATTGGAAAGGAAGAACTCCCGAGCTCAACAAACAATTAAAATTACGCAATGAACCCATGATAAAGGACCTGGATGATATTTTGTTGCCACCGCTCCACATGAAACTGGGAATAGCTGGGAAATTCGTTGAAGTGGTGGTCAAAAAAGTTAACGGCGCCTTTGACTGTTTGAAATCCATCTTTCCGAAACTCAGTGATGAGAAAATTAAAAACGGTACGTATCGTACTCTGTATTTCAATATTGTCATATCTAAATTTGTTAATTTTTTATTTCGAAAAAATCGGTGCATCCATGACGCTGAAATTGCATTTCTTGCACCACCACCTCGATACTTTTTTGGCACAATCACCTCAGGAATCAGACGAACAAGGAGAGAGGTTCCACCAGGTGACCATGCCATTTGAAAAGCGGTTCAAAAGCAAAAAATTTGATGCATTGCTTGCGGAGGTTTGTTGGTGGAGTTCCACAATTATGCAGTTTGAAGAAAGCACCGAAGATGAAGACATTGAAATTGGTGGACACAGTGAAAGAAACACGCCCTTGAATAGTATGTGTATCTCGGATGACGATACAGACTCAGACCATGAATATGAACAACCTACGAAGAAAACAAGATCATCAGAACCACAAGCGTCAACTTCTACAAGGATGGATGTTGCCAATAATTGAAAAAATGTTCTAAATTTTGTTTTTATGCATATTATAATTGCGTATTAATTGCATATTATTTTATTTTCATTAAGTTTTTATAAATAAAGTTTTTTTTTGCATGATAATTGTTTAATTTATATTTTTATTTTTATTTTAAGGGTGGTGGCTATAACTGATTTTTGAAATTCATACCTTTACTCAATTGCGAATAAAAGCGAAACGCGTGCATCGATTTTTATGATCTTTGTCTCATTTTGCTCATAGGTTATGTGACTTTGCGAAAAAATAACTAGACTTGAAACTTTTTTCCATTTTGGATTTTTTATGTATTTTTAAAAAAAAAAATTTTAATTTTTAGGCAAAAAATAATTTTTTCCCTTCATACATTCATTTTTAACTTCGAAAGTGTTACTTGTATAGGAAAACAATATATGAACAGATTAAGGGAATTGTAATTCTTAATTTTTTTAAATTTATTTCAACTAAATTGGGCTAGTGGTTGTCGAGCTATGTCAAACAACAGGGCCTAAAACGTGATAAATTCCCCTATACGATAGTACTAACTTCAAATCGATACTAACTTCAAATCGCAGGTAAGAAGACAAAACGAATGATGCAGAAATTCTTCTTTTTGGGTCTAATTTCACATACAGTTCACAGAATTGAGTTGGCAATCAATTAACTGAAAAATGTTGTACTGTGTTATAATCCACATTTCAAAAAAATTTGAGAATTACGTTTGAAAGCAAGTTGAAAATAAAGGCATTTTTCAATTTAAAAATAATTTCCCCTTTTTGTTGAGAACGCTATGTTATTCAAATGATTTTCAAATCATTATCAAACGTTTGTCGTTTGAGAAAAAATTGAAAAAGATTTGAAATCAAACCTCCGTGTTTGTTGGGTATAGACCAGTGACGGGCACATTTGCAAATCCTATGTACGCGTGCATAGGAATAAAAATGCTGCTTGTGCGACGTCGACACATGTACACTATAAACTTCTTTGTGTGTCTGTGAAAAATGTACGTTCGGCTGTTGTTATTTCGTCAACACAAGCATAAATGTGATAGTATGTTTGTGCCCTTCACTGGTATAGACTCAAATTGTTATCTGTGTATTTGTGTGGTGTGGAGTGATACTCATTATTAGGATCGTCCACCCGGAGTTTACACCACCGTGAGTTTAGGCCATTAAGAACTCATTGGTATTTGCTCAAGACACTTCTTTTCAACATTAATACATAACATACAAGGATGGGGCTGGAAAAAATTATAACACAATTCTGACTGGTTTCAAATGCCTTCATCATTGGACCAAAGTGCTAGGTAGACTATCATAAAGCAATATTTTTATTTAACTCGATGTACCCATCTATTGGTTGATTTTTTGACAAATCAATCTCTTTATGTGGAAATATCTCCCTACTTTAAACTTAATTTTAAAGAATTAACGAAAGAATTTTGTTAATTTTTTTTTTTTTTTGACTAAATGTTTTAGTGATTTGTTAAAATAAATTGTTCAAAATGTTAAAATAGTCGAACAAAATGTTTGTTGAATCAATAAAAATTTATTGTTTTTTTCAAAAATTGATAACAGAAATTGCTGAAATGGTATCTTTATTTAACAAGAATTTTCACTAATTCTAACTCAACTTTATTAACATGTTCGTTATATTAAAAAAAATCACCTCTTTGATTTTTTTTGTGTAATTTTTTTTTTTTTTTAAATAAGTAAAATAGAAAATTGTTTTGGGATTTTTGCGTTCAAATCATCAGTTACAGTTTTTTTGTTGAAGAGGAAATATACTATGAAGGTGTCAGAATATGACAATCGGGTTCGATTCTAAAATTAAGAAGAGAAATAAATAATTTTCTGATCTATAAAAAAAATACCAGTAACGTTTTATTCATCATTTGATTACTTAAAACATAAGCACTTGTAACTTTTGTTTGAAGAACTTGCACGAACGTAAGGCAACCATTTAGTTGATTATTGCTTAACTTAATTGAAAACCTGTAACAACGTATGTATGTAGAAACTTATTTTATTTATTTTACTTACTAATTATTAACCAAAGGCTTTAAATATTCCGGCCATTGATTTAATATTTCATCGTTTGTTTTAGACTCCTCTATTTATTGTTGAAGTATATTTACTTTTTTGGTTTATTTAATTTAAATTTCATCACAACACCTAAAATACACTTTCATATACCAAAGATTAGACAGCAATTAAACAAACTTGTACAAATTTAAAACTAAAAAAATTATCAGCCATGTCACAGAGTACAATTCCGTTCGGAAACGGAATTCATTCCGTATTTTGGTGCTTCAGAAAATGACGAAAAAATGTTTCGGAATGAAACCATTTTTGTTTTCATGAACGGTATGGGAGTTGTCTGTATCTGAAAGGCCATACAACTATCAAAATACACTTTCCATCAACAAACAAATATGTTTTCTTCAATTCCGAACGGAATCATTCCGAACGGAATTGTACTCTGTGACATGGCCCTATATTTCTCTCAGAAAAACTGAAATTTATTAGTAGCAAAATTGTTGCGATTGTTATTAAATATCGCACGAACTCTTTCTATACGACCAGATTAAATTTCGTGATGATTGGTTCATAACACTGGTTTACAGCCAAAAAATACCAAGAACGCCACATGCCTAGACAAGTTTATTGGGACCTCCTGAACACGAAAAACGCTGTAATTTTTTTTCCTAAGTACCGTTTTTTAGATAACGGTACTTTTGTGTTTTTCGGTGTATGGTCCCACTCAAACCCTTGTGGAGCCCAACCGAAAACTCCGATCGAAACAAATGGCACATTGTTGGAAAGGTAATTGAATGCCTTTTCCGTGGATATTTACTTAGTCTGGGATCACACTATGAAAGTTTTCTTTCAGAAAGTCTGAGTTTATGGGTGAGAAGGGAAAAAGGAAAAGCATGTTCTCTTCCCCCCTCACCAATAAACTCAGACTTTCTAAAAGAAAACTTTCATAGTGTGAACCCAGACTTAAGTCCCATTGAAATCCACTTTCCAATCACGCGAAAAGCGCTACAACTGGCAACTCTAAACTGTAACAAAGTTTACTCTGTCATAGTTTCATAAGACTAGGAATTACACAATTAATTATATTTTATTAAGATTGAGGTATAATTTACGATAGGTCCCATAAAAAGCCCACACCTTTAATAATCTCACACTCGGTGAAGGTATCGAAGATTCGGCACAGCCGAATTTATATAACACACTTTCTTGTTATTGCTAATTTTATAATAAAAAATGCATCAAAGGCTTGCTCGTATCATGCAATGATTCAATTTTGTTTAAATTTTTTAACTACAACCACTGCCATCCTAACACTTACGGTTGACATTGACATAACGATAAATGCTAATAGCTGACATTTGGTGTCTATCTTCTCATATCACTTTCCTGCCGTATAAACATTATTTACTACATTTACACAAACAAATTATATTATTATAATTTTTTGGTTGGTTAATCCACGAAACACCCCAAAATATTCTGACAGACAGATAAACATACACACAGTACATACAATAATATCTACATTGAACCAAACAAAAGCTTTTGTACATTAATTTAAACAAAATGTTGTGAAAAGGATTTTATTAGAGCGAGACTGTGTATGTTTGTTTTTAGTGAATACGCGATAATGCCACAGGTTGTTGGTCAGAGTTTATAGCTGCCACAACAAGAGAACAACAAGTCTTTAATACAATGACAGGTTGGCTGACATATTTACAAATGCCCACACCCACATAACTCATACACATACATATGGATGTGTGCATTTTGAAACTGCTTTCAAATTGAATGGAAGGCTAAACAAAGTAATGATAACAACAATAAAAATGGTCTAAAGCAAATAAATGATTTGCATAAAATTTAATGCTAATTTTTAGTAATTTCAAATTAAAAAAGGAGTGAGGATTTAATTAGATATAAATCAATTTGTCTAAACTAAAGATGAGAAAGTTTTTCTTGGGAGTCAAAAAATTAATTTACAAGAATTCATTTAAATGTGCTAAATTCCCATTTCATACTATTTATAAACTGAAATTTATTGTTGAAGGGATAAGCTATTCCTACGCGCATTTTACTGGTTGCTTAGGCCAGATCGTCAGAAAACTGTATCCAAAGATTTTAGAAAAACTAAAGATATTATACAAATAAAACCCCAGTTTTACTTGTAACAATATCAAAGCTTAAACAAAAACAACAACAATAAACAGTGAGTTTTTCTTTTCTTACAGTTCCGACTACAATTGGTGGAAAATTGATGTGATTAAATTAGAAAATTCGAATACACTATACAAATGAGCATACTAAGAATTATCTCGTAGAGGCAAATATTTTTAGAAAAATACTAAATTAAACAAGAAAGAAAGTATAGTCGGTCAAGCCCGACCATATAATATCCTACATTAAAGTATATAAAAACAATATTTGCGAGTGCGCGGGTAATCATGGACTAACCTGACCAAATTATATTATGAGGTTTAGATTTTTGTAATAGTTCTTTGTGCCGAATATAATTTTAATATCTTCATCTATATGATTAATTATGTAGATCGCTCTATTGTCAATTTTGACAGTTTTCTGAAACTAGCTGTTCAACATTCCAATATTGCCCCCAAAAAAAACAAAAACTATTAAAATATATTCCACAGATGTCGAGCATCTTTTGCCTGAAAAAAGGAGGGCTCGAAGAGAGTTTAGTGTCTCTAAACCACCATTAAGAAACTTGAATGGAAGTTGCGCAAGAAATTATGTTGAAAAATGAAATCTGTTTGTCAATCATTTAAAAAACGTATTTACCCCAAATATATCTCACGATATTGCGGTCGAGTTACCACCTGTTGCAGCTAGAGCAGCTGTTCCCCTAAGATTTGAGTTAAGAGAAATCGAAAAGGCTATTTGTGATTTAAACCCCACGAAGGCTCCTGGTTTTGATAAGATCAGTAATAAAATGCTTTTGGAGCTACCTCGCACAGCAAAAAAAATTATTCTTTTTATTTTTAATGCTATTTTACGCCTTGAATACTATCCCGAAAAATGGAAGGTTTCCTTAGTTACCATGATACCTAAACCAGGAAAGGATCACACAAAAGTTGAGTCATATAGGCCTATAAGCTTACTTTCTAATATATCAAAGCTGTTTGAGAAGCTGTTAACGTCAAAATTAACCCCAATTTTAAATGAAAATAGATGTATTCCTAACCACCAGTTCGGCTTTAGAAGAGAACACAGCACAATTGAGCAAACCCATCGTATAGTTAACGCAATAAGAAAAGCCTTTGAAGAAAGAAAAAATTGTTCTGCTCTCTTCGTCGATGTTTCTCAAGCTTTTGATAAAGTCTGGCATGAAGGCTTAATACATAAATTGAAGCTAAACTTACCAGTTAACACACACAAGCTGCTAGAAAGCTACTTAGTCGGTCAAAAGTTTATTATTAAAGAAGGTGATTATTTAAGCTCTCCTCAGCAAATTGACGCTGGAGTCCCTCAGGGAAGCATTTTCCAAGCGTGCACGAAAACAGTCAAGAAGCATCTCGATACCTACAGGATCATATATTTCAACTCGAACTATGGTTAAAGCAATGGAGGATAAAGGTCAATGAGCAAAAATGCGTACATATAACATTCACCTTGCGTCGGGAATCATGCCCCCCTATTAAAAGCAATAATCAAATAATACCTCAAAATTCGCATGTAAAATACCTCGGCATTCATCTAGATCGCCGTTTAACGTGGAAAAGCCATATAGAGGCAAAATTAACTCAAATGAAACTAAAAGCCATCCAAATTCATTGGCTTATTGGAAGAAACTCTGTCCTTAGTCTCGACTGCAAACTTCTTCTGGTATTCAGTTATGGGGCACTGCCTCGGCCTCTAATATCGAAAAAATTCAAAGGCGTCAAAATAAACTACATCGAATAATCACAGCTGCCCCATGGTATGTTAAAAACTCAAATATTGACAACGATCTCAATATTCCATTAGTTAAAACTATGATTACGAAATATGCAGTAAAATACTTTAAAAAGGCTCGAATTGCACCCGAACCCACCAGCACGAAATATTTTAAATGATAGCGGCCACACTCGCATAAGAAGAAGAGACACTGCAGCACTTATCCAATTAGATGAGCGATAAACACCTATATTAGTGAACAGAACCCGTGATGACGAAAATTTTTGTCTGGCACTGGCAGGACATAAAATAACGTATTAGATTAAGATTTGATTAATTATTGTTAGTTCATATTTAATATATGAAGATTCAATAAATTAATAATGAAAAAAAAAAAAATAAATAAATCTATATGAGCTTTTAGGATGGGGGTTTATATAGGACCTATTAGGAAATTTTGTCATAATTAGCTATCCTAAAAGTTATTATTGTTAATACCAACATTAACAGGGAAGTTATGTCATTAAAAGCTATTTTCGGGAGCAGTATTTGTATGGGAGCCATGGTCAAGTATTGATCGATTTAAATAAAATTTGGTAAAATAATTTTAATTGCAATAGAATAAGTTTGGACCTCATTTAATCTTAATACCGACATAATAAAACGGTTTATGGACACAAAGACCTTATTCCGGAAAGAAGCTTTTATACGGGCAATGTGTAATTATGGACTGATTCGCCCCAATTGGAACATATGTACCAAATTTCATTAAATCATCTCCAAAATTGCGAACTGGGCCCTGTATCTCAAAAAAAAAATTGTAAAATTGTTGCTTTTTTAATGTATTTTACTTGTAGATTTGTTACTTGTAGTTTTGTGAAACAGGGCCCTGTGCTTTGCGTACTTTTAAAATGTTTTAAATGCTGAAACGGTACCCGCAATTTATTTTCTATTTGACAAAGTTGTAATTCATACGACGAGGCTTCAAAGAGAAGAATATGCATTTTTATCTTGATCGGTCTCTTTATGGACCCGAAAATTTTTATTTTGTTAATTTTTACTGTCAATGAAAAGAATTTAAAAAAAAAAGACAAATATTTTCCATATTATGTTGCAGCATATTTTCATTTTAGTAGCTCTTTGGAGCAATTTGGATACATTTTTATACGATGTTCTACGCATTGCAATACATATTGCCTTTGTTCTTCTTGGACTGTTAGAAGTCAATGGAATTGTTATGTGCAGGCAGCGTTGCCATTTGTCAAGATTTCACTTTTTTTGCAAGTTTTTTGAGATGCCAAAAAGTTTTTAATTTATTTAAAGTTTTATTTCTATTTTTTTATAGACATATAGGCCCATATTCATAGTCAAAAATAAAGTCGACTTTAAGTTAAACCCAGCTTTAAGTAATGTCAATAACATTGTTTTAAAGTCGACTTTTTCTATAAATATCGGCCATATAGTTTTTAGTATATAAGTTTTAAAAAAATAGATGTAACCAATAATACCTACCTTAAAAATTCCAAAGATATTTATTAAGGTGCTGAAGTAATTTCAGCACTAGCTGCATATAAATTATCTAAAGATGATGAAACAGAGTTAAGAGTTCATTTTTTAAAGTTTAATGTTGAACTTTGCACTGTATTGTTAAAAAGGTTCGATTTTGATAAGAATCTTTTAATGTAATAAAAGGTTACCAAAAAAGTATTGCCCAATTATATATATATAATTTCCTTTAAGTCCGGGTGGAGCGTAGGGCCATTTTCTTTATTTTTCTTTATGGTTTCAGTAATCGGTTAATTTTCTAACAAGATGAGTGATTGGCCCAGGAGGCCTAGTATGGTTGCAGGGCTGCGGCATTAATTTGTTTTTGTTTTCTAGTCAATCAGGCTTCCATACGAACCCAAGACTATATTTCATGTCATTAGATATTTCCCTTATGGATATACCGCCATTGATCGGTCGACATTAAGATGTCCTGTCGCCATTGGGATACATGTCTGGTCGCCTTCTCACTTTGATTTTTCCGAACATAATTTACAAAAAGGGCAAAATATTGAGAACTTTTGGAAGGACGTTGTGATAAGTCCGTAGTTTATCATATTGAAAAAAATAAGTTTATTCAATTTGTCGTTACCAATATCTACAGAAAATGTAGAGCATATTTCCTCAAAAATTTATTTAAACAAAAAAAGTGCTGGAAACAAATTAGAAATACAAACTTTATGCGGTATTTTACGAACAAAAGACTTTTTGAAACAAATAACAGTGATTGTTAGAATTTTCAGCAATCAAAAGAAATATTAAATTTTTTTATAACTGTAAATAAAATGAATTCCTAATACATTTTGGTATATTCTTTTAAAAATTTTGCACTTGTTTTCGCAAGAAAAAACTTTTTTTCCGAGATAGCAAGATTTTTTTTTTAAATATATGGTAACACTGTGTGCAGGTGACAGCATCCCTATTTATTACATATCGCGTAAATATATTATTACTTTTTATTAAAACAAAGTCATGCAGTTTTGTATATGTACGAAACGAAATAGAAAATAAGTATGTATAATAATAAGAGAATAAATAATAAGAAAAGACATTGCAAATAATGTGTAGTTC
This sequence comes from Pollenia angustigena, assembly GCA_930367215.1. NCBI lineage: Eukaryota > Metazoa > Arthropoda > Insecta > Diptera > Polleniidae > Pollenia > Pollenia angustigena. Next base: position 174,934,443 of record OV884057.1, on the reverse strand, counting down.
ATTTCTTCTTTTGATGGAACATATTGCTTTGCATTTTCGAATTTGGTTTCTCTTGTTACACTAGCCACAATGTTCTTTTTTGTTTTAATATCAACCATATTGACAAAAAGGGATAAAGTAAAGACTGCTTTGGTTAAATAATACAAATGCTGATAAAACTTGTTTAAAGCAGCAAGCGATATTATTTCCACAAATTCATACCTCTAAACAGCTTTTATAAAACACAAATCTTGATTGGATGCTTTTATGGTCAAGTTACATTGTGTTCACTGTGAAACTTAAATTGTTGCAATGGAAACATTATATGAGTCACACCTTAACGTCAAGTTTTTTGCGCAACTTGATTTGACCTTTTTTTGTTTTAGTATTTGACAACTTCTACTATTGAGAGGCACACAATTGAGCAGCGCTTTAAGGATTGTTAAAGCCTTTTACGAAAATAGGAGTTCAATCGAAATGCATTTAATGTACATCGTGATTTTTTTGGTCAGCATAATCGACCAATGTTTCCACAATCGGGAGAATTGTGCGCAAATTTTAGCAAGCCGGATCTGTAGCAAATGCGAAAACATATGTGCATGCTCGCCCAGTTACTTCTGCGGCTGGCGGCTCTATCGGGCCGTACTTCTTCTACCGTGAATGGTGTTCGCTATCGCGAGATGATAACGGATTTCCTGTAGCCAGAAATTGAGGAAATGAACCTAGACGATATGTGGTTTATATGTGTTTACTGTTCAAACGCTTTCTTGATACCGTTAGTGCTGCTCCAGCTTTGGAAAGTAATCAAAAACTTGAGATTTATTTCAATACCAAAGGGAAATGATTACTTTTGACCGATACCGAGTATTTTTTTACCGATACTACTTAGTACTCGGTTGCTAAGTATCGATTACAAAAATACTTGGTACTTATATAAAAGTGTCGAATATGTACTTGTATTTGCTCGTATCGTTTCATCCCTAGGCTTTACTTATTTAATTTAATAATTTTAAAAAGTCAAAATACATACATATAACAATATCGGGCGTGTTCTAGAAATCGAAACAAAGTGGATTTAAAATCGAACAAATTTTAAAAACGACCCTGCAATGAAAGTTCATGAAAATATTCCATTTTATCTACGTTATACTTTAAGTATCTATTATGTTTGCAAGAACAACACTTAATAAACCCACGTAAAACTTCGGCCATTTTGTAAAAAATTTAATTTAAATTATCCTTCGACTTCAATTTCAATTTATAGAACATATAAAGTAAAAAAAAACTGTCTTCTGATTAAATTTAAATTAAAATCTTTCCCGTTAGATTTTCGTATCACTGTACCTTAAAATTCTCTCACCAATACAGTTGCAAAATATTTTTGGACATCGATGGTTTACTTGTTTATAGTTTTAATTAATTTCGATTTAAATTGAAAAATTGTTTTTATTAACATTTTGATTTTTTAATACTGTATTTTATTTAATCCCATTAAATTTTTAATATTTTTTCTCACACAAACTTTTTTTTAAAAATTCTATATTTTAGGTTTGAGCAGAAATATAATAAATTGAAATCCATCTAAAGAAATTTTAAATGTTATTTGTTTTATACAAATTCCTATTAATTTCTTACCTCTCAAAAAGCCATTCATACCATTTTCATTCAGCTATAAAGATGTTGTCAAGGTGACAGGCAAGTAAATTAAAACGTACTTCATTTTAAAGAAAACTACTCATACCACGAATGTTGCTTTAATTCGAATAACAGCAGCAAACATGAATATCTAATTAAAGTCTTTAATTAAAAAATACTTTAGAATTTAAATTTAACAATGCATAGTTGTTAGGCTTAGCAAATGCTTATACATAAAGAATACTTTAAGGTGGCAAGTAATGAATCTTACTATCCACAAGTTAGAAAAAGAAAGGATTTACTTTATATTAAAAGAATTTCTTATTAAATTTTTACCTAACATGAATCTAAATTAATTAGCAATCTTTAACAAAAAACTTTGTTAACCTAAATTTGCCTTTTTAAACGATTATAATGAAATTTTCTGTTAATATTTGGACTACCAGAAACACAAAGCTATTTTCATTAATACAAGTGTCTTTTTACTTACATTGCCATTTAAACATTGGACTAGTGGGCATAAAGTTTTGCTTACTTAGTACTAAAGTGTGTAGAGGAAAGAATTTACAATTTATACATTCTAAGTCACGTTTTCATTTTAACAGTAGAATGCAATTTTAAAACCTACGACTATCGCATTTTTATTACTGTATATTTAGTTCATATGTACATATAATTAAAAAAATTTTAGTGGAAGTTGTATGCAATATATTTACATTTTATTTGTAAATGCTTTGTTAAGCAAGTATCTTTAAAACAAGAAAAGGTTAAATAGAAAATATACTTATTATATATTTTTTCTATTTACTTAAGGTACGGTCACATATGGCAAACAATTGTCAAATTTAGTTTGCCGGCATTTTTAAAAAATTTGTTAAAAAAAAATAAAAATTTTATTTGCTGGTCACACAACGCAATTTGGTGAAGTAGTTTCCAGTCTTATACAACTAAATTAAACTATATTATGATCTAAAGCATTATTGAAGTTACGCAAGCAATAAAGTGTTTTTAGACAGTGGATCTATTGTAAAATATAGACCGATCTTCACGAAATATAGTTGTATGACTTCTAGGCATATAAATTGAGTTTGTGCAAAATTTAACGATAAAAGGTGCATTCCGCCACCAATTAACGTTAGTTTTTGTTACAGAAATATCGATTTTTTCGGGAGGTTGTTTCACATTTTGGTCCATAACGCTTTTCCTACTGAACCAAAAGTGCTGAATTTCAATCCAAACTGCTTAAAAGAACTTGAGTGAACTTGCCACCAAAATTTTTATTTTTCGTCAGCATCCTTCTCTTAATCCGTCCGGTTAGCTGTCCATATTCATCTTATTCGCAAAGTACATGTCGCAATTTTTGAGATAAATCGGGTGTGTTCTAGAATCCGAATTCACTCGAAAGTGGATTAATTCAGCATTTTTTGTGTTCTGCAATTCACCACCACATGTTTTTATTCGTTATCAATTAGAGTAGTAAGGGGTCAGTGAAAGTAAAACAAATCGACTTATATTCTTATACATTTTAAGCAAAAACATAATTTTGCGAATATCGCGAATTTTTGCAAATTTCCACTGATTTAGCAATTTTTACAGAATTTTTGCCATTCCTTATAGTGCTAGGGACTTTTAGTCAATTTTATGGCTTGTTCGAAATATTAAATATTTTCGCGCATTTTCGCTATTTTTATAATTTTTTTTTTCCGACATTTTGTTTTTTTACCGATACATTTTTGGATTTGTTTCCAAGTTTGCAATTTTTCCTGATTTCTGCTAATTTAGCAATTTTTATCGCATTTTTGCCATTCCTTTTAATTTTAGGGACTTTTAATCAATTTTATGGCTTGTTTGAAATATTAAAATTGATCGTTTTTGTTTTGCAATCTTCGCATATCTTTGTTGCGCTTTTCGGCAATCGTCGCCATTATTAAGATAGCCCCATATATAAACCGTAGTCACCTATTTTACAGGGCACTATCAAAGAAAACATCATAAATTTTTTTTTCTGCACAACAACTTCGAATACACAAAAACATGCGGATTTCAGAACGCCAATTTCTGAATTATGCGGATTCCAAAAACACACCTGATAGTAATTAAATGTTGTTTACGTTTTTATTGTCATAAGAGGTGAAACGAATCGGTCGATAATTTCACATAGCCCCCATAAAAACTTATTTGTCCATAGACAATCTATTATCACCTTACCAAATGTTATTGTAATCGATCCGTATTTTACCATAGCTCTTATGCAAATACCACTTCTGTAAATAGCTTTTATTGTCATAATAATCTTATAAATGTCGGTTTTGGCAATAATTTCTATAATAGCTTCTATGTCGTGTCAAAATGTTGTCTTGGTAGGCCGAGAATTGGTTCTAGATCACTTGCTACAATCACTTCAAGACGAAAAAAATCTCATAAAGATGTATGTATATGTCGGTATATTATTTGGCACTAATATGTTTTATATAAATCTTAAATTAATTATATAATTTTATTATGGCGGGTCTCTGATTGTCCACAGACCCCAAACTGGTACACTCTCAAAAATTTATATATTTATATAGATACGCCATGCTTGCAATTCATAATTCGTAACATAGGCTCATAGAAATTACCCATTTACTTAAGAAAAATGTATTTTGTAACATCTTGAATCCTATTTACCGCGCAACTCTATGCTAAAAAGAGAACACAGGAAAAATTTTTACATAAATAAGTTTTTTCGTCATTAAAAACATATTTAATTTTGTTAATTTTTTCAATTTCATTCAATAATTTTTATTTTAAAGCTTTTTATTTGCCGCTATTTGTTCTTACAAAATTTTTGTAAGAACAAATATTTATTTGCCTAAAAACGAGGAAAATATTTGTCGTTAAATGGTCACATTAGGAGCATTTTTGTTTGCTAGCAAATAATTTTGTTTGCCCAAAATCAGCTGTTTTTCTGTTTGCCCCTCAAAAATATTTTGTGGTCAGATTAGGGCAAACAAATATTTGATATTTTTTGTCAAATGTTTGCCATATGTGACCGTACCTTTATTAAATCTTAATGTTGCTTATGCACCTCAGCATTCGTTTGCACTAGAAAAGTGTCTTGTATTAGAGCTACCTTAAAGTTCAAGTCCATATATTTTATAGACCAATTCTAGAAATTTCCTGTCCTAAGATTTCAAGTTCAATATTTTTTCCAAATAGGGATGCTAGTGGAAGCTCATAATACTCTCCAATCATAGAACTGCACTTTTGGCTGATTTTGTTTGTATTTTACACAGTTAAATATCGTCTATAAAGAATCATAAAGCTGGAAAAGAGTTTGATTTTTTAAGGGCCATTATTATAACTTGACGTTAGCTGTTATCCGACAGTTAACAGACGCTTTTTGACAGATAACACATTATTATCTGTCAATTTAATCTTAACTTTAGATAACTTCAAGTTGTAATAATGGCCCTAAGAGCTATAGAAAAGTTTAAAAAAACACATAAAATTCAGAAAAATTCATGAAATCTTTATTTGAATCGATAGTACGGTCCATATAATTTAATTTTTGACGATTATTTCATGCAAATTTTGACCGGGACTGCGCCTCAAATGGTCCATCCGCTTAGTCCAATTTGTGCATACTCTTTCCAACATTTCGGCCGTTATGTCATGAATAAATGCTTCAATGTTGTCTTCCAATGAGTCAATTGAAGCGGGCATGTGTGTATAGACATGAGCTTTAACATAGCCCCACAAAAAATAGTCTAAAGGCGTTAAATCGCACTATCTAGGCGGCCAATTGACCGGTCCCGAATGTGAATTGTTAAGCGTGCTGTGTGGCAGGCGGCACCGTCTTGTTGAGACCACGTGTCATGCAAGTCAAGCTCTTGCACTCACCATTCACAGTTACGTTACGATTCGCATCATCTTTAAAGAAGTACGGTCCAATGATGCCACTAGCCCATAAACCGCATCAAACTGTGACTTTTTCTGGATCAATTGGTAGCTCTTGCAATGCTTCTGGCTGATCTTCACTCCAAAATCGACAATTCTGCTTATTAACGTACCCATTGAGCCAAAAATGAGCTTCGTCGCTGAACACAAGAAGCGCGCGATGAACTTTCTTAACAGAGCACGCATTTTGATAATAAAATTCAATAATTTGCAAGCGTTGTTCGTTTGTAAGGCGATTCATGGCTAAATTATAGACCAAACTGAAGATGTTTGACAGTGAAACAAAACACGAAACGGGCGTCAGCTGTTTAAACCAGTGCTGCCAAAAAGATAATAGCTAAAAAATCACCCATTATAAGATATATAGGTGCTCTCCACGTGCTGCGATCTTTTGTACATTGTCTTAACGCGTTCCTTCATTTATATTCTCACTTAGTAGTTTTAAAGAAGTTTCAGACATAACGATTTTCAACTGCATTGAAAAATATTTTTGTTGAAAACTCCAAAAGTTACCAGAGTACCTAGGGGCGTACATAAGGGTTAATTAAAAAACTTTCAATTATACAATTTAATTTATTTTAAGTTACTATTATTTTTATTAATAAAAATCACCTAAATCCATTAGCTATTACTTGATTTCAAATTGAAAAAGATTTGAAATCAAACCTTTTCTAAAACGACAAACCTTTGACAATGTTAGCATTCTCAACAAAATGGGAAAATTATTTTCGAAATGAGAAATGCATTTATTTAACTAGCTCGCATACGTGTATCTCAAATGTTTTTCAATTGTGAATTTTATTTAATACAATGTATAACATAAATGAAAAATATTTTTTTTAATTAAATCTTATTTCTTTAAATAAACTGCCAGCATTCGGCACTATATCTAAAAGATGAAATGGTGTTCTTTCTGTCCTCAAATTCTTGGAAAGGCGAAATACTTGGCTCATTTTTATTTTGAGGATTTTCATGGCGTAGCACTGCGATTGAACAACAAACTTATATTTTCTTAAATTTCTCGTTTTATTTCATGTTCGTGTATGAAAAAAAATAAATTTTGTAATTAAGTTTTCACTCACAAATAATTTATATTTTTTCACAAGAAAGTTTTTCTAAAGGCATTATTTGTAGTTTTTCACATTTAACTTAAATTGCCATTTTTTAATGTTAACATTTATTTTTCGCTTTAGTGCCGCCAAGTTTTTTTGATTGGATATTAACATATGGCAATAATTTGATATGAAATTGATAAAACATTGTATGTCAAATATTTATCTATCAGGCATGTTCTGAAAATCACTTTTTGTGAAAGTGATTTGAAATCACAAAAAAGGTGTTCTGGAAAAAAAGCTTTTTTCATAATTGTGATTTTAAACCGGTCAGCTAAGTGGCCGCCGATTTAAAATTACTTGCTTAATTTTGTGATTTACAAAACACCCATTAATCACAATTGTGATTTCAAAATCACAAGTGATTTGAATTCTTGTGATTTACAGAACATGCCTGTATATATAAAAAAATAAGTCCGTATATGTACGTCGCCGAACTACTCATAAACGCGTCGTGCGATTTCAACCAAACTTATACACTACGTAGGCAGTCGCCCATATATAGTTTATATGAAGTTTGGTTGAAATCCGATAACGCATGTGTGTGCGGTGCGTATGTGAAGTGAGTGTGTTTTTGCCGCTGGAAAACCAACTTTATTAAAAACAAGTGTGTTTCTTTTCTTATTTTGTTTTGGCGTGCGAAGCAGGCAACGGGCTAGTATTATATAAAAAGAAGTGTACACTTTTATGTCACCACTAACTGCGAAAACGGTTAGACCGATTTCAACAAAAACGTTGGGGTACGTTGGGGATAGTCTGTAGATGGTTTATGTTAAGTTTGCATGAAATCGGCCCAGTGGTTTCTGAGATATGCCATTTAGATTTTCCTACTATATATTCCCATACAAATATCAAAAAAATGCCCTCCATTTTGAATTCTTTCGAAACGGTTTGACTGACTGTTAGGAAATTTTGTAAGTGTTTTTGTTAGGTATGAGAATAGGTCGTAGAGTATATTTTCAATCGCTAGAGGGCGCAAAATATGGCACAAGCTCCCCCTCCCTATATCTTATTAGCTAATCAACCTGTTTTCTTAAAATTTGGCATGCAGGCACTGTAACATCTGAAAGAAAATAGGGAATAGGGCTAGAGGAGTAAAAGATCCCCCTCCCTATATCTGCTTAACAAATCGACCGGTTTTCTTGAAATTTTGCAGGGAAATCGTGTAACATCTGGAAAGAACTATAGCCTACAATTTTTATTATATATGGGGTGAAATAGGGCAATAGAGGTAAAAGCTCCCCCTCCCCAATCTTTTAAACTAATCAACCGGGTTTCTTAAAATTTGGCATGCAGACACTGTAACATCTGAAAGGAAATAGGAAATAGGGCGTGAGATAGGGCAATAGCAGTAAAAGCTCCCCTTCCTTCTTTTAAGCTAATGAGCGGGTTTTCTTAAAATTTGGCATGCAGACACTGTAACATCTGAAAGGAAAAAGGGAATAGGATGTGAAATAGGGCAAGAAGAGTAAAAGCTCCCCCTCCCAATATCTTCTTAAAATTTCGCAGCCAAATAGTGTTGCAGCCGGAAAGTACTATAGCCTATAGTTTTTATTATTTAGGACGTGAAGCAGGACGGGTTGAAGCTCCCTTCCCTATGTCTTCTTAACTAATCAACTGATTTTCTTGAAATTTGGTGGACAAATAGTGTAATTTCTGGAAAGAACTAAAGCCTATAATTGTTATTATCTTCTTAACTAATCAACCGGGTTTCTTAAAATTTGGCATGCAGACACTGTAACATCTGAAAGAAATAAGTTATATGGCAAAACAACGTTTGCAGGGCCAGCTAGTATTTATATTAAAATCATTATAAATTTGAATTCAAATTTCAAAATCAAATGATTTAAAAAGGTTTGAGATTTGTAGATATGGGTAAATCCAAAGTGTTGAACGTGACTGTCGTATGCATCAAAAATGCAATAACATTTTTAACAACAAATATTTGTACGTTCTCTTAACCCTTAAATTATAGCACTAAAGCACTGTTATCTATGCTAAAGTTTATGGAGGGCGCGATTCTAGGTCAAAGATAATGGAAAAAGGTAGCGGTTCGAACGTGAAGAAATATAAGTAGTTTTTGTGGCCATGTATAAAAAGGCGTAATTCAGCGAAACCAGGCACAATTTTTTAATTTTGTTAGTCTACTACTTTCCGAATTTTACGTAGCAATAACACATAAAAATGTCTTTGGTTTGATTCCAAAATCTTCTGTATTTTTTTTAAGCCAAAATCTGAGTCGATACGTGACATTTAGAACGTGAAATTTTTTCCATAATAATTTAACTGAATAATGATTAAAACAAAATAAAAATTTACCGTTAATCCGAATAACATATGGGCAAATCCTGCGTGACGAACGCTACACAGAAAAAATTATTGCCGAATTATTTTCAAACAAACGCTTGTTTGAAAATTTTTTTGATTTCTACAAATTTTTTTACTGATTCAATCAATATTTTTGTTTGATTTTTATTTAACCAACAAAAATGTGGACAACTCTTCAAAAATTTAATAAACGCGCTATTGGTTTGAAGTTTTCATAATTTTGTATGCAATATTTGACGCTCTTTAATGTTGTCGTCTTTTTGCATTTTTTTATTGATTGTAAGCAACACTTCTTTATGATAAATATAAGAACTACAACAAAAAACACATGCAGTCTATTTTTGAACGCTTTAAAAAAGTACAGCAATAAGAAAAATGATAAAATAGCGTGACGAGGTTTGTAGTAAAAAAAAAACAACAAAAACAATAGCAGGTAAAAAAAAACGTTTAATTTTTTTTAAACAACAGAAAAAACACATTATCAGAAACAAAATAAATTTTTGGTTGGTTTCAAAGTTGGTAAAAAAAAACAAAATCCCGTATTCAATTTTTTCAAACAGTTTGCTTAAATACATCAAATACAAAAATAGAATGATGGCGGAAAACATATCGAGTCGGTCTGCCGACTCATTAGCAAAGGAAATGATAAAGCAAAAGTGTGTGATGAAGAAAAACACTGTGAGTATAAATATGACTTCGTTCAAAAATTATTCCAACAAAAAAATATGTCTTAAAGCCAGCCGGCCGCTCTGCTCTGCTTCATCTTGGCCAACAGTGCTTGCTTGTGTGCGCGTCATTGCTTGTGCCAAAACTTTTTTGTTTGATTCAGCAAAACTATTTGTTTGAAATTTATATGAATTTCAGTAAACTTTTTGTTTGATTCTGTAAAATTATTTGTTTGAAAAAATCGGCATTTTTTCCAATAAACAAAATGCAAATAAATTGTTTGAATATGCGAATTTGTTTGTAGGACCGATTTTAGACAAAAAATTGTTTGATTCTACAAATTTTTTGTTTGAATTGGAAAAATAATTTTTTCTGTGTACATTCGTACGCGTTTTCTGATTGAAATATAAACATTTTTCGGTCTTTCAAAAGAGATAGCTTCAACTTATATATAGTGTTTAGTGACATTAATATGTACTTACGAATGGCATATGTCATAATTTCGTAGCAAGTATTTGTTGCGAAATAATTGATCACAAGGTTTTGTGACGCACGCTACAAAAAGTGGAAGTAACTTCAAAGGTTGAAGTGCGTTTTCCTAATTTTTAGCGAATTTGGCATGATAAGGTATACAAAATCTTATTCCTAAAAGAAAGATGACTATAAGAGAATTCTAAACGCACTTATTCGCAGCCAAATAAATGTTGTGATTTTTTGACAAAAGCCGTGAGCCCTTTGTGACGCACGCTATAGTTTTTCCAGTAGTATTTTATTATTATATTTTATTTATTTTAACAAATCAAATTATATTTTTATCAATTGCATTTCTTAAACTAATTTCTTAACTAATGAATATCAACTTTTTTTTAACGAAATTTATATTTTGATAAGTCTGCTGTAAGTGCTATTTTAAGCACAAAAATCACCTAAAATAATGCTAAATTCACGTATAACATTGAGAAATCAGCAGTGGGGTAGGATTTGGTAAAAATTATTGCATTAATGATCATTGAAATACATATTTTTTAATATAAAAATGAAATTAAACATCTAGTCTTATATTTCATTAAAAAAAAATTCATTTGAAAAATTTTTGTTTGGTGGACTGTTTCTGGGATTTGCCCATATGGCTCTTTGAACTCTTCCTTAGATTACAGACCATGTAAGAAAATTTTTTTTGGAATAATTTTTATCAAATATCACCTCTCTTCAGGAAGATAAATATTAAAGAAAACATACAATAAAACATTCTCACAAATAAGAAATTACGTTTGCACAACTTTGCAGTCTGATTGGATTGTTCATCTAAGTGAACAAATTTATGGGTGAATTTATAAAATTATTAAAATCTAAATATTTCTCTATAACAATATCGTAAAATAATCAGCTTTTAATAACTTTTAAATTTTCGGTCACGGTGGACCTTTTGACAGAAATGCCCATATTTGATGTCCAATGATATAGTCAGTTCTTATCAAAGGATTGACTTCATGTTTGCTGGGTATACAAAAAAGCACATTACTGCCATACACCTATTCACAGATATACGCGAGTACACACTCTGAAAACAATGCTTATCTGTCATTAAAACATAAAAGCAATCCTTATAACAAAATTTACTTTCTGCATTTTCATGCCGCAAAAATCCTACCTATCGACCGACTTCCTCACACCAACATCATCGTTTGTATTTTAATTGTGTTTAATTCAGTATTGTAAAATTTAATCTTCTTAGGTGGCGGAAACGGTGGAAATGGGTTTCATACAATTTAATATTTAGAATTCTGAATGTGTATTTTCATTTCACATTTTGTTGGTGCCCTTGCGATTATATTTGTTGTTGTTTTTCCGATTTTCGAGGGAAAATTTATTCGGCTGACATTAATTCCATTGATAAACCATCTGCAGCACAGTTTGTTAATGTTGCTTAAAAATATAGGAGTTTGTGAGTGTGTTGCTTTATTTGTAACAGGTATAATAAATTAATATTTAACAAAGTAATTATTATTTGCATTCGGATTTTACCTACGCTTTGTTGAGCTGTTTATTTTTTTTTTATCTTTTTATGTAAAAATATGTGTGAATGTATGTATGTACATATGTGTTCCCGTACTATACCAAAGTTACCCAAAGTTAAAAAAACTTACCCAAAAGCTTTCCCGTACTTAGAAATTGTGTAAACAAAAGAGCTTATGAGTAAGGCAATATTATTATTCTATTTCACAAGCGTATTCAAAAATTTTTTATTGGACAAGTCTGGTAACGAGGAACCAATCAGCTGTCTTTACACTAACATTGTTTATTAAATAAAGAACTTGAATTTTAAATTGCAATTGAAGTTAAATACAGAAGTATCTGTTAATAAATTATATTTAATTTAATAAAATAATACTTCATTATTAAGTTAAAAGGGGAGTATGGGAGTGTGTAAGGCAAATTGGTTAAATCGTTCCTTAGTAAGACTTGTCATCCCTAAAACTGACGAGTATAAGGTAAAGTGTTCCCACTATCCTTAGTAATTCACTCCAAGACGACTCGTAGGTCAGCGTACTGATCAAATTGCTACGGTATTGGCCTCCTCGTGGTACTCCCTGGGGACCACCTCTGTTTAGGTGGAAGCTAATTCGAGCGACGGTCTTCAGCATATCCGAATGGTAATTTAAAAAAAAAAATGACGTCTCGGGAAGTAGGCATATTTGCTAAGTTTGCTATTGACTTTCACCAAGCCAGGCTGGTGACTTAGCTGGAATCCCCTGCGCCAGCCTAGAAGAGCTATAGGCCAATCACTTATTCTCCCGGAAGTTAAAATGATTACTGAAACCTATGTTTTGCGGCCCTATGTTCCACAGGGAATTAAAGGATTACATATATATGTTAAGTCTAACTTCTTTGTTTTAACTTTGCATTAAATTTAAGTCAATAAATTAACTTAGATTTGCACCGGCTGGTTTAAAGTCCACAACTTCACTTGAACTAAAATTTATAATTTAAATTTAAGTCAATACAATCACTCATGACTACGGATGAGATTTTTTTGGGCACTAAAAATATGCCCATCAAATATGCACTAAAAACTCCAAAATATGCCTTAAAAATTAAAAAATATGCTCTAAAGCCTTGAACATGTTTTTAAAACAAACAAAATAAAAAGTTCAGTCTAATAATTTTTAAAACTTAAAACTTAGTTTAAATAACTAAATTTTTGTTTGCATTAACCAAGGCTAATTTACACCCGGTGAAATTATCTTGCTACGTAACTTGGTGGCCACACGATCAAGTTTTGCCTTTCAATTCCTTTCAATTTGCAATACACTCTCAGTTTTTTACTAACACACTCACAATTTTTTAATTGACCACGAGATGGCTTTCAATTTCACCTTTCCATTTGTTTGGCAATATTACTCTCAATTTAACAGATGAGTACAAGTTTGTCTTTATAAATTGTGTTGTTGTTGATATCTTGGAAGTAAATTGCTTACAAATTGAGTACAGCCTACGTCACAGCTTTCAATTTATATACATTTTGACAAGCAGTATATGTAAAAGACTATCAAGAACAACTTGATCGTGTGGCCGAAGGGTAAGCAACAGCTGATAACTAACCATGTGTCAAAATGGTATACCGTCCTGGTGGTTCTGGGGAATCTTAACTAAATTCTATAATTTTCGCTTAAAATTATGAAATTTAAAATTTTTTAAATTATTAAATTTCAAAACACACAATTTAAAATTATGGAATTTAAAATTTTTTAAATTATTAAATTTCATAACACGCAATTTAAAATTAAAAGCAAAATGAAAAATTTGCTTGAATTGTTTAATTCAGTATTGCATTATTTTTGACCCAACGTTAAAATATTTTACAGTGTTGTAAACGTTTTCAAAATAAGACCATCTTTTATGAATTCGCCTTGGCATTAACAAATAAATGCTTTTTAATATTATTAAAAGTAAACCCCCAACGTAGACCGAAGTTATAGGAGCACACTTGAAGCATGCCAATTCATTTGGAGAATATTAATTTTCTAATTCAAATCCCACATTTAGAAGACTTTTTTTTGTTTATTTGGAAATTTTTTGTAGAAATTTATTTTATAATATGGAAATTTAAAAAATATTATATCACTCAAAAATGTTAAAATATGCATTTAAAACCAAAATGTGCATTATCACAAAAATATGCAACAATATGCAAAAACAAATCGATGCAATTTTAAAACAAATTTAATGATTCGGAAAGATAATTTGTCGACGTCGATCTTAAACTGTTGAAAAAAAACATGCATTTGCTTGGGAATCGCATCCCTACTCATGACTTTTAAATTAAAGGCGCTACATTCTAATTTTGTCTTGTCACAAATTTTCGGATAGCGAATTCTTTGTCTTTTCTATTATGTTTTCGCACAGTTGATTAAGCCAACTTAAGCACAGTTGGTTGGTCCTTTAACTTTTTAGAGCGGCAGATGGGTGCTAAAATTTGGTTATCTAAACCGCGAGATTATCTTTTACGCTAGAAAATTTTTTCGCAATTTAACTGTGTTGAAAAAAAATATTACACCTCTTATGCAAAATTAATTCAATTAACATTTTACAGTAGAATCCCGATAATTTGTCATTGCAAGGGATTGACCATTTCTTACGAATTATAGGGGCTTTCGATTTAGCGGGGTTTCGATATAACGGGGATAAAATAAAATAAATACGAATTAACGGGGTTTTTCCATTTATTTACTAAAGCGATAAAAAAAAACATAAAAAGCAAGTGTTAAAAACAAAATGTGTATATAAAAATTATTCATGTAACAAACTGATCTCAAGAAAATAAACGAGGTAAAAAAAAAAATCATTCTTTCCAAGTTTCTGTTGCTATTATTACGAAATATAAGTTTTAGATAGCAAACACTTAATATTTATAAGAGGTAAAGAAGATTTTATTTGAAAAAAGAATTACGAATTAGCGAGGGGACCAAAATGTAAGACATTTTACAAATTAACGAGATTTTTTTAAGGGACCGACAGTTTATTACGAATAATCGGGTATTACGATTTATCGGGGTACGAATTATCGGGATTTGACTGTATATGAAAAGAAAGTCTAAACTTGGAGCGCTTTTTCTCCATTTTGTTGCATTTTGAACATTCAAAGTTGACAACGTTAGTTTGTTTATTAAAGACAACTGTCAAATCGAAGCAAGTGTGTAGATGAGTCGTGGAAACAGCATGATTCATACACATGATTGAGAAAGCGAAACTTGTAGTGGGATATCTACTAGATGCTATTTACTTCATATTAGTTAAATATTTATTTTCTTTTTATATCGATGGCTTTATAAAAAAAGGTGTTACCCTTTTTATGTTACTTTACAGGGAAAGGAAAAACATTAAAAAAATCCGTATAATTTTGGATATAAAAAAGGGTTTAATGCATTTTTCAATAACAAGATGCAAAAATTTATATACCATAGTCCCCTGAAATTTTTAATCAAAGCTAATATGGCATTTGTCTACTAGAATAACCCAAATGCAATTTAAATAAACAGTTACGTTTTTCATATTAAGCTATCGATATACCGAACTATCGATTTAAACTTGTCATAGAAGCACAACTAAATTATTCATATGCATCATTTTTGGTTTGGCTATAAAAATACCTTCGCTTAACATTTGTTAGCAAATCCAACCACCCTTTAGTTCTAAATGTGATAATCACAATAAATGCAACTGTGATTAACAAGTGGTTTTTATCTTTAGTTCTTCGTTGTTTCAGCTTAGTGCCGGTCGTGTGAACAATCGCTCCTTGTTTATGTTAAAATTTTCAAGTACAAAGTGAATAAATTTACAAAAAAAGTAGTTAAATCTATAAATGAGCTCCTTTATTTTGTGTGTATATCAAAATTTTTAATGTTTGTGTAAAAATACAGAATAAAAGAGTGTGTAAAGTTTGGCCGAAAAGTTGTAAAATTTTATTGGAAAATTCTTGTTGGTATTAGTGATGTGTGTTTTCTGTTTATTATTGGTGATGTGTTTTAAATCGTCCAATCGATATTTCGATTTAGATAAGTAAAATTCAAAAGCGTTAAAAATGTTAATTTAAAAAATTAAATTTGAGAAAGCGTTCATTAAATTAATGCAATAAATAAATATTTAAAAATTTAAAGTGCTTAAATAAACATTATTAAAAATTTCTGACTATAATTAACTAAAGTAACATATAATAAAAATATTGTAAATTGAATTTTTTTCCGAGGAGTTAAAATGCTTATATGTACCTATGTATATTTTCTGGTAAGTTTATTTTTTTCAAGTAAAAACATATAATATATCGTCCCCTTAATAAAACAATAGTCTATAATTTTTTTGTAATTTCGAGATAATGGAGTTACACTAACATTGTTTATTAAATAAAGAACTTGAATTTTAAATTGCAATTGGAGTTAAATACAGAAGTATCTGTTAATAAGTTCTGTTACATTTTATAAAATATTGCTTTATTATTCAGTCTAACTTCTTTGTTATAAATTCGCATTTAATTCATTTCAGTGATGTCTATATTGCGTTTACAATGCCTAACGGGTTTTAAGCTATAAAAGCAGCGAATAATTGACAAGCTTGCAACAATGATTAAAAGTTTGGTTAAAAATTCAAGTTTTTTTCCTGCCCGTACTTTTGCTTATACTTGATATTTCCTGAGAAAATTTTCTTTTACTCTCAGTTGTCTGAACTTTAACCAAAAAGTTTGGAAACATATAAAATTTAATTTTGAAAACGTTTATGTTTTTAATAAAAACGTTGAGGAGTTGTAAAACAGTTGAATGTTTAGAAATTTATAGATTATTTTCGATGTCAATGTTGCTTGGATCTAAGAGTTATTATGGACCGTATATCACAAAATTGCATAACATTTTTTCTGGCCATATGAAGCTAAGTTGGAAGAAAATTTACCGCAATATCTATATCTGCTACGGGTTTAGGCGTATTTAATTATTTTACCAGAGTGGGCTTATTGAGGTCTATAGCAAATTATGGACTGATCACCACGAAATTTATTAGTGTGATTTTTAGTAATATAAAACTTTGATTTACCAAATTTTGTTATAATAGCATTATTAATTATGATTTTAGGCATACTAAATTGTTTTCCGGTAGAAGGCTTTATATGGAAATAAGGGTAAATTATGAACCGCTCTTCACGAAATTTTACTGTTTTATTTCTAGTTCTATAAAACTTAATTAATTCCATTTAAAGCAGCCTTCTGAAATTCACTGCAAACGCTAAAACTAATTTCTCCGCTGTATTGAAATTTATGTCTTTTAATACCAGAAATCACTCTGCAGAATTTTGGGATGATTGGTTCATAGCTTACCATGTCTCCAAAATAAATTCCCCTCCTGATAACTAACCACGTGTCAAAATGATATACCGTCCTGGTGGTTCTGGGGAATCTTAACTAAATTCTATAATTTTCGCTTAAAATTATGAAATTTAAAATTTTTTAAATTATTAAATTTCAAAACACACAATTTAAAATTATGGAATTTAAAATTTTTTAAATTATTTAATTTCATAACACGCAATTTAAAATTAAAAGCAAAATGAAAAATTTGCTTGAATTGTTTAATTCAGTATTGCATTATTTTTGACCCAACGTTAAAATATTTTACAGTGTTGTAAACGTTTTCAAAATAAGACCATCTTTTATGAATTCGCCTTGGCATTAACAAATAAATGCTTTTTAATATTATTAAAAGTAAACCCCCAACGTAGACCGAAGTTATAGGAGCACACTTGAAGCATGCCAATTCATTTGGAGAATATTAATTTTCTAATTCAAATCCCACATTTAGAACACTTTTTTTTGTTTATTTGGAAATTTTTTGTAGAAATTTATTTTATAATATGGAAATTTAAAAAATATTATATCACTCAAAAATGTTAAAATATGCATTTAAAACCAAAATGTGCATTATCACAAAAATATGCAACAATATGCAAAAACAAATCGATGCAATTTTAAAACAAATTTAATGATTCGGAAAGATAATTTGTCGACGTCGATCTTAAACTGTTGAAAAAAAACATGCATTTGCTTGGGAATCGCATCCCTACTCATGACTTTTAAATTAAAGGCGCTACATTCTAATTTTGTCTTGTCACAAATTTTCGGAAAGCGAATTCTTTGTCTTTTCTATTATGTTTTCGCACAATTGATTAAGCCAACTTAAGCACAGTTGGTTGGTCCTTTAACTTTTTAGAGCGGCAGATGGGTGCTAAAATTTGGTTATCTAAACCGCGAGATTATCTTTTACGCTAGAAAATTTTTTCGCAATTTAACTGTGTTGAAAAAAAATATTACACCTCTTATGCAAAATTAATTCAATTAACATTTTACAGTAGAATCCCGATAATTTGTCATTGCAAGGGATTGACCATTTCTTACGAATTATAGGGGCTTTCGATTTAGCGGGGTTTCGATATAACGGGGATAAAATAAAATAAAAACGAATTAACGGGGTTTTTCCATTTATTTACTAAAGCGATAAAAAAAAACATAAAAAGCAAGTGTTAAAAACAAAATGTGTATATAAAAATTATTCATGTAACAAACTGATCTCAAGAAAATAAACGAGGTAAAAAAAAAAAAATCATTCTTTCCAAGTTTCTGTTGCTATTATTACGAAATAAAAGTTTAGATAGCAAACACTTAATATTTATAAGAGGTAAAGAAGATTTTATTTGAAAAAAGAATAACGAATTAGCGAGGGGACCAAAATGTATGGACATTTTACAAATTAACGAGATTTTTTTAAGGGACCGACAGTTTATTGCGAATAATCGGGTATTACGATTTATCGGGGTACGAATTATCGGGATTTGACTGTATATGAAAAGAAAGTCTAAACTTGGAGCGCTTTTTCTCCATTTTGTTGCATTTTGAACATTCAAAGTTGACAACGTTAGTTTGTTTATTAAAGACAACTGCCAAATCGAAGCAAGTGTGTAGATGAGTCGTGGAAACAGCATGATTCATACACATGATTGAGAAAGCGAAAATTGTAGTGGAATATCTATTAGATGCTATTTACTTCAGATTAGTTAAATATTTATTTTCTTTTTATATCGATGGCTTTATAAAAAAAGGTGTTACCCTTTTTATGTTACTTTACAGGGAAAGGAAAAACATTAAAAAAATCTGTATAATTTTGGATATAAAAAAGGGTTTAATGCATTTTTCAATAACAAGATGCAAACATTTATATACCATAGTCCCCTGAAATTTTTTATCAAAGCTAATGTGGCATTTGTCTACTAGAATAACCCAAACGCAATTTAAATAAACAGTTACGTTTTTCATATTAAGCTATCGATATACCGAACTATCGATTAAAACATTCGTTTGTCATAGAAGCACAACTAAATTATTCATATGCAGTGGATATCAATACCCCTGCAGACAAAGTTTTTCCACGCCATCATTTTTGGTTTGGCTATAAAAATACCTTCGCTTAACATTTGTTAGCAAATCCAACCACCCTTTAGTTCTAAATGTGATAATCACAATAAATGCAACTGTGATTAACAAGTGGTTTTTATCTTTAGTTCTTCGTTGTTTCAGCTTAGTGCCGGTCGTGTGAACAATCGCTCCTTGTTTATGTTAAAATTTTCAAGTAAAACGTGAATAAATTTACAAAAAAAGTAGTTAAATCTATAAATGAGCTCCTTTATTTTGTGTGTATATCAAAATTTTTTATGTTTGTGTAAAAATACTGAATAAAAGAGTGTGTAAAGTTTGGCCGAAAAGTTGTAAATTTTTTTTTGGAAAATTCTTGTTGGTTTTAGTGATGTGTGTTTTCTGTTTATTATTAGTGATGTGTATTAAATCGTCCAATCGATATTTCGATTTAGATAAGTAAAATTCAAAAGCGTTAAAAGTGTTTGTTAAAATTTAATTTAAAAAATTAGATTTGAGAAAGTGTTCATTAAACTAAGTCAAATAAATAAATATTTGTTTCAAATTTTAAAGTGCTTAAATATACAGTATTATAATATTTTTCCTATTATTAACTTAAAGTAAAATGTAATAAAAATATTGTAAATTAAAAATTTTTTCAGAGGAGTTAAAAATGTTTGACACCTATATTTTCTGGTAAGTTTATTTTTTTCGAGTAAAAACAAATAATATATCTGTGGCAATTTGACAAAACATCTTTAGTCGAGATAAGTTAAAAAAAAAAACGCGGTGAAAAAATCATTTTTATCAAATAATAAGATAAACCGAAATTAAAGAAAAATTTTGTTTATAATGCAAAATTTTAAAAACGTGAATGAAAGTTCGTACGATTAGCAAAATTATTTTCAACTTTTTAAATTTGACTTAACATGTTTTGTCAAAATGCCACAGATATGTTTACATACATATGTACCTACAATTATATAATACATACCTTCAATTTATATAATCAGTTTTTATGATATTTGTAATCAATTTGAGAATTTTCGTTAAATTGAGGATTGCGAAATTTATTGAGGATACTTTTTATGAAAATAACATTCTTATTTAATATTAATTTTTTTAAATATCTTTGATGTAGCGCAAAAAATATAAAAAATCGTTAATCTTTGTTAAACATTATTTAACAAATTTTTAAGGAATTTTAAATATTTATGACGAAAGCAAGTTCCTATACCTACCTATACACCAAAATGTTTGAATAATACAAGCCGGAAAGCAAAATTATACTGAAATGATCAAAAGTATGCACTTTTTGTTATTGTTATTTTAAATAAAATAGTTATTTTAAATCGATAGGCAAAGGGAAGGGGGTCAACTCAAATATTAACAATTTTCACTTTTTTGCTTTTTCTCTACACTTTTTTCAAAAAAAAAAAAATATCAAGTAAGAATGCATAATCAAGCAAGCCCGCCGTATTTAAAAACAAATTCTCGATAGTGTCACCTTTTTGGAACTGATGGGCAATCACGAACCCGAAAAATAAATTTATATTACGAACGATTCCCTATAAGAATAACTAATATTAAATTTTTGTTACATTTCTCTAGTTCGAAACGATAATTTCATATCTACTAGAACTATAATTATGCCAAATATGTATAAAGAAATTTGGTCAAAAATTTTTTGGTATGTCCGCTTCAGGAAAAATTGAACCTACCAGTACATGACATAGAAGATATCTTTTATAATATTGTCGCCAATTTTTATGTAAATACCAACACTTATAAGTAAGTTATGGCAATAAAAGCTATTTGCGGGGGTAGTATTTGTATGGGATGGACCGATTCCAATAAAATGTGGTAAGATGATTTAGATTGCAATCAAATAAGTTTAGACCAAATGCAATCTAAATACCAATATAATAAATAAGATGGTTTATGGGATCACAGAAACTCTATTCGGAAAAGAAGTTTGTATGCTATGTGAAATTGTGAACCGATTCTCACCAATTTCAATAGGCTTGTAACAATTAGAACCTAATGTACTAAATTCCATCAAATTATCTCTAAAATTGCTACCTGTACTTTGGGCACAAAGTTAACATGGCAAGCCAGTCAGTCAGCCGAACGGACATCGTTAGATCGACTCAGAAAGTTAATCGGAGTCGATCGGTATACTAAAAGGTGGGTTTAATACTCATATTTTAAGGTTTTATAAACATCAGCAAATGCGAATAATACCACCTCCATTTTTGTGGGGTGGGTATAAAAAAAAAGTTTTTTGCCTCTACTAAAAATTTATAAATTTTGAGTTGAACCTCTTTAGAGATATGGAAAATATTGTATTGTTGTAACATACTACTGCCATCGAAAGTTCTTCCCTAGGGAAAGTTTTTTTTCTGTTGATACAGCTGCTGCTGAGTTGACAATATTTAGCCAATAGAGACTCAGGTCGTTCCAAAGTGAAGAGGCAAAACAGTTAAGAACACTTTCCTCATCTGTATTTCAACCGATTTGAATAAAATCACCATTTGAATGGTATTTACTCACCGAAGTGCACAATATATATTTAATTAAAATCTGTTCAATAATTTCAGAGTTATAAGTAGGGATGAGATTTTCATGCACTAAAAAATCGAAAATATGCGCATAAAATATGCACTAAAAAAATAAAAAATATGCACTAAAAACTTGATAATTTTCCACAAAAAATCTTTTTTTAATTTTACTAAAAACAAAAAAAAATAAAAAATGCAGTATATTGTTATTAAAATATCTTAAAAAAACTAAGTACTGTTTTATTAAAAGTAAAAATGTCTTGTACTTGAAGAATGCCAATGCATTTTTAAAAAATTTACTGTCCGATCCCACTTTGATTCCAGATCAGATCAAATATATTTGAAATTTTTTTGAAATCCTAAAATTTTTTTTGCAAAAAGTGTTAGATTCTTTTTTCATTCGTCGGGCTATTCTTCCTTCCACATTGTTAATTTTACTTTCTGCAATATCAATTAATTTGACTTGAGTATTAGCTGAACTAAATCCCTCCTAATTATTTATTTTTTCACCAATATATCCAAAATTTTCCAATTTACATACAAATGCTTATTGACTTCTGATGTTTTTTAAATTAAATATGTATTTTTTTCTGCTTTTTTAATTGAACAATTATCGGCATCAACAAGCTCTTCTAACATTCTTAAATTACTCGAAGTTTTTTGAATAGATTTCTGAAGCTGGCCTCCATTTTGCTTCTACTGGCTGCCGTGGCAGGGGAATCAAGGGCTATATTTCATTAAAAATTGCAATACTATCGAATTGGCTTCTTAATTATTTGCAACCATTGTGCCAAGCAAATAGCTTGTAACAGTTTTGGATACAAATTTTTAAGCCCATTGGAAGCCTTAACTACGCATCGGTTTAAAAAAGAAGCATTTTTGTCGAAATCTTGAAAATCTTGTATTTAAAGCAAAGCTCCAAAAGAATTTATTTATTTTTTAAAAATTTCTTCGGACATTTTTTTTTTGTGTATTTAAAAATTTTTTTAAGAACTTTTTATAATATGGAAATTTACAAAAAATCACTAAAAAATGTCAAAATATGCAGAAATATGCATTCAAAACCTAAATATGCAAAAATATGCATTTTCACCAAAATATGCAATAATATGCAAAAACAAATCGATGCCATTTTATCGCAAATTTAATGATTCGGAAAGATAATTGATCGACATCGTTCTTAGACTACCGACAAAAAACATGCATTTGCATGGAAATCGCATCCCTAGTTATAAGCGTTCAAAATTGCTACTAACACAAATACAAAAAACATGAATAGAAACTTTTTTTCAATTATCAAATAATAAAAAATTAGGGTGATCGATTATTCGACATTTATCAGAAACCGGTTTTCGAATATTTCGACTTTATTAATCCTTTGTATAAATCGGACCTGGAAAAACAGTCAAGAGCGCTTTCTTCCTTTGTTTGTTAACCGAACCTCTATGGGGAGAAAAACGGGAAATACGGAAAACTAAATTTCTTTCTTTTACTTTTCTGTGCTTCATGTGAAAATTTTTAAATTTTCTATAATAGAAACTGGGAATTATTTCCTTCTGAAGGTAACTTTATATTATATTCAACATTTTTCATTTTTCGAATTTATTCTATGAGCTAAATTTCAGTTATGTATTTTATAAAGCTTTTTTGTAATAGTTCTATTCCTACAATTTTTCAGAAATGAGTTTATACACTACCAGACTATTATATTGTATTTTCTTTTTACATTTTACCTTAGCCTTCCGTTGGAAAGCAATGAGGTATATTGAATGTACAGAAAAATTTACAATTATTAGACACCAGCAGAATGTAATGCATTTTCTGGCCCGCTACGGCCGTCGCACACTGGTTCATATTTTGAGAAGGCGGCCAAAATTATTTTTTTTTATGTTCTCCGATCTTAAAATTTTTTTATTCATGTGAAAGTAAATACTAGTGAACCTCGGGAGCCAAAAAATTTCAACCCTATTTCAACTATTTCATTGAGAACAGGGTGGTCCGAAATGGACTTTCTCAATATTTGGTTATAGTTTTGAATTTCTGAGTAAATTTTTGAAGTTGAAATGCTCATAACTTTTTTGTTTTTTAAGATTTTTTGACAGAATAAGTTTTGTGAATTAGTTTATTTTATTAGCTACACGTGGTTTAAAGCATTAAACTCTGCGCCCTCTAGAACTATTTAATTTTTTTTTTTTTTTTAATGTCAAAATTTCTCGGAAATTTCCTACTTTATAGAGCATAAGTCCTGCCCGTCAAAACGCGTCAAAAAAAATCTATACTCTCTTGTAGTCCAGAATCTAACCTACATTTCTATACCCCATTGTACACACGTCTGGGCACGACCTTGCGAACTACAGCACTTTCTGTGACCCAAAGTAAGATATTCGGTTAAAAAAATAAGTCCTGCAAGGACACATTACTGAAATTAAAGAAGATGAGTCTTAAAGAATTTTCGACAAATAAAGCAGTTCAGGCCACATAAATTATCACAGGAGTACATTTTGAATTAATAAGACGATTCCACATCATTTTACAAGTTATATCATGTAGCAGAAAGATAAATGCAAAAAAATTTGGCCAGTATGCAAATGAAACAGCAATTCTTTATAACAAAAAATACTCTTGGAGACATATGCCAACCACAGTTCATAAAATTTTATACCATGGGGAACAAATATTTCAACACAATATGCTACCAGTTGGAGATCTATCTGAAGAAGCGCAAGAAAAAAGGAACAAAGACTACAGATTCTTCCGCGAGCATCTATATATATACAAAAATGAAAAATGTTTGTATGTTTGTTTGTTTGTTGGCTTATAGACTACGAAACTACTGAACCGATTTTCCTGAAATTTTTAAAGTAACATCACGTGAGCCCTAAAAATAAAATAGGCTACTTATTTTTTTGATAGGGACAGGGGAATTGGTACCCCCCATAGGATGCCAATATTAATTATCGCATATCTTAAGAGCCGCTGGACGCATTTTGCTGAACTTTTTGTAGTAGGATCTACTGAGCCCCAAAATTTAAATAAAATTGCAGCGGGGGAAGTGTCACCCCCATAGGACGCCAATGTTTAATATCGCATATCTTAAGAATTGTTATAGTAAGAATGTTCAAACTTTGTAGAAGTCACTCTTATGGTATACCACACTTTTGAGAAAAAAAAATAAAGCGGGTAGGCGCAGGGGGGAAATACCTCCCATAGGATGTATATATTAAATATCTCTCATTTCAAGAAGTGGTTTAAGAAGTGTAGCGAAGCTCACCAGGTTAAGCTAGTTAATATTTAAAAATAAAATACACATACATCTCAAACCAAAAATAAAAGTTGAATTACCTAAAATGTTATCGATAGCCAAGAATACTATTTGGGCATTTTTCAAAATATTCCTTTTCAGTTGTATCCTTATAACAACTCGTCTCGTCCCAAAAAAAGCCAACCTTTGGCCCCTGTGAATATTGGGACTAAAAAATTTACAGGGGCCAAATATTGGCATTTTCTGACAGGATCTAAGTTCGACAATAAAAAAATAAGTATCAGTTGTAAAATACAAGAGAAATAATGATAAATTATAAAAAAATCATATTTGAAATATTCAACTTTTACACCGAAACTCAACAAAAAAATGAAAATGCATTTTGAACTCCCCATAACTTTTGCTCCTATCAGTCGAATTTTACGTTTTATAGTGCAAATTAAAGCATCTATCGAGCAAAAAAAATCGCATAAAAAAATACCGATCCAGTCAAAAGTTATGGAATTTTGACCGCCTTCTCGTAAAATTTCCCACTGTGCGTCGTCAGCATTCTTTGTGTCTCACTGGATAGTGTTACTTTATAAATTGAATGTATTTAACTCAACTATTTTAACAAATAGAAACTGGGAATTATTTCCTTCTGAAGGTAACTTTATATTATATTCAACATTTTTCATTTTTCGAATTTATTCTATGAGCTAAATTTCAGTTATGTATTTTATAAAGCTTTTTTGTAATAGTTCTATTCCTACAATTTTTCAGAAATGACTTTATACACTACCAGACTATTATATTGTATTTTCTTTTTACATTTTACCTTAGCCTTCCGTTGGAAAGCAATGAGGTATATTGAATGTACAGAAAAATTTACAATTATTAGACAACAGCAGAATGTAATGCATTTTCTGGCCCGCTACGGCCGTCGTCAGCATTCTTTGTGTCTCACTGGATAGTGTTACTTTATAAATTGAATGTATTTAACTCAACTATTTTAACAAATAGAAACTGGGAATTATTTCCTTCTTAAGGTAACTTTATATTATATTCAACATTTTTCATTTTTCGAATTTATTCTATGAGCTAAATTTCAGTTATGTATTTTATAAAGCTTTTTTGTAATAGTTCTATTCCTACAATTTTTCAGAAATGACTTTATACACTACCAGACTATTATATTGTATTTTCTTTTTACATTTTACCTTAGCCTTCCGTTGGAAAGCAATGAGGTATATTGAATGTACAGAAAAATTTACAATTATTAGACACCAGCAGAATGTAATGCATTTTCTGGCCCGCTACGGCCGTCGTCAGCATTCTTTGTGTCTCACTGGATAGTGTTACTTTATAAATTGAATGTATTTAACTCAACTATTTTAACAAATAGAAACTGGGAATTATTTCCTTCTGAAGGTAACTTTATATTATATTCAACATTTTTCATTTTTCGAATTTATTCTATGAGCTAAATTTCAGTTATGTATTTTATAAAGCTTTTTTGTAATAGTTCTATTCCTACAATTTTTCAGAAATGACTTTATACACTACCAGACTATTATATTGTATTTTCTTTTTACATTTTACCTTAGCCTTCCGTTGGAAAGCAATGAGGTATATTGAATGTACAGAAAAATTTACAATTATTAGACACCAGCAGAATGTAATGCATTTTCTGGCCCGCTACGGCCGTCGTCAGCATTCTTTGTGTCTCACTGGATAGTGTTACTTTATAAATTGAATGTATTTAACTCAACTATTTTAACAAATAGAAACTGGGAATTATTTCCTTCTGAAGGTAACTTTATATTATATTCAACATTTTTCATTTTTCGAATTTATTCTATGAGCTAAATTTCAGTTATGTTTTTTATAAAGCTTTTTTGTAATAGTTCTATTCCTACAATTTTTCAGAAATGACTTTATACACTACCAGACTATTATATTGCATTTTCTTTTTACATTTTACCTTAGCCTTCCGTTGGAAAGCAATGAGGTATATTGAATGTACAGAAAAATTTACAATTATTAGACACCAGCAGAATGTAATGCATTTTCTGGCCCGCTACGGCCGTCGTCAGCATTCTTTGTGTCTCACTGGATAGTGTTACTTTATAAATTGAATGTATTTAACTCAACTATTTTAACAAATAGAAACTGGGAATTATTTCCTTCTGAAGGTAACTTTATATTATATTCAACATTTTTCATTTTTCGAATTTATTCTATGAGCTAAATTTCAGTTATGTATTTTATAAAGCTTTTTTGTAATAGTTCTATTCCTACAATTTTTCAGAAATGACTTTATACACTACCAGACTATTATATTGTGTTTTCTTTTTACATTTTACCTTAGCCTTCCGTTGGAAAGCAATGAGGTATATTGAATGTACAGAAAAATTTACAATTATTAGACACCAGCAGAATGTAATGCATTTTCTGGCCCGCTACGGCCGTCGTCAGCATTCTTTGTGTCTCACTGGATAGTGTTACTTTATAAATTGAATGTATTTAACTCAACTATTTTAACAAATAGAAACTGGGAATTATTTCCTTCTGAAGGTAACTTTATATTATATTCAACATTTTTCATTTTTCGAATTTATTCTATGAGCTAAATTTCAGTTATGTATTTTATAAAGCTTTTTTGTAATAGTTCTATTCCTACAATTTTTCAGAAATGACTTTATACACTACCAGACTATTATATTGTATTTTCTTTTTACATTTTACCTTAGCCTTCCGTTGGAAAGCAATGAGGTATATTGAATGTACAGAAAAATTTACAATTATTAGACACCAGCAGAATGTAATGCATTTTCTGGCCCGCTACGGCCGTCGTCAGCATTCTTTGTGTCTCACTGGATAGTGTTACTTTATAAATTGAATGTTTTTAACTCAACTATTTTAACAAATAGAAACTGGGAAGTACAGTTAGGGACAAAATTGTTCACAAATTTAGCGTTATTGGCAAAATAGGCTATAAATTTTTTTTTATTTACAACTATTTAAAATTTTTTAACTATATGAAAAGTAGAACATTTCAAGAACTCAAAAATAAAAACTTTTCCAAAAAATATATGTTCATAATATTTTACACGGTATCAGTATTGACTTCTGGATGTGAACAATTATGACCCTAGTTAGAGATTATTGTTGTATTTGGGTCCTAGCGTTTGGTATGTTGTCCATTTGCTCTTTTAAGCTGCCTTAATCTTTTTTTCCATTCTTTTACAAGAGTTCTTAGCAGTTTTGGCTCTTTTTTTTCCAAGCTTAAACGGCAAGCTCGCTAAGCTTATATCCAGTGTTAGGCGGGTTCCTCTGAGCAAAAAAAAAGTGGTGTTTTGGAAAGGACCAAAGGTACTCAAGTGGCTACTACTCTGGCGACTAATTAGGTAAAATTATTTTCGAGTTTTTATTTTTTTCAAACTAACTTTTAGGTATTTCTGACGTATGCTTAATATTGTTGTCCTGCATAATGATATCACCCTGTCGTGATTCTTAGCCGAATATGGCTTATCTTAGAATCAACGGGTCTTTAATGATGATTATGTAGTGCTTGGCACACATTTTACTTCTGAATTAACGGAGTGTTCGAAGCTGGTTCCCGCGAAAACAATCTCATGTCATTTATGAGATCATCAAAATTTTAACATTTGGAATTATTTCACTCTTTTACGCAAACACTTTTACGCCAGCCATGTTAACTCCGGTCCGCCTGCCTGCAATCCCATAATTTTTGTCCGATCTAAGCATGTTACACGAATTAAATCTTTAAAACTGAATTTTTCTTACTTTTTTTGCAAACTTCATCCGTTTTCAGCTTTTATTTTTGCTAAAAGATGGGTTGTCGCTCTTTATTCTAGCTACTAACCTACTAGAACTTAAGCAACTTCATATGATTTTAGC
Source organism: Pollenia angustigena (assembly GCA_930367215.1). Lineage (NCBI taxonomy): Eukaryota > Metazoa > Arthropoda > Insecta > Diptera > Polleniidae > Pollenia > Pollenia angustigena. The sequence continues at coordinate 174,905,606 of OV884057.1, read as the reverse complement.
GCTTACATCTAAATTGTACTCTATGCTCAGTATTTGCCGTACCTTAATAGCTATACTGACAACACCAGTAACAATAAGTCGCTTTGATTCGCGAAAATCATTTGGCTAAAGTTTTTTTTGGGCGACCAGCTTTGTTGCTTTTGGTATCCAAACTACACTTTTTTTTATTTAACATTCAAATCTCTCTGAATTGTTGTATTTTGTGTGATCTTGCGATGTGAGACTTCTTTTTATAAATTTTTCACAATGCTTTGTTTTAAAATTGCCGCTTCTGAAGAAACTAGTCAAAATTTAACTGCTCGAATTTTTTCCAAATTTTAAAAATATTTAATATTAATGAATTAATTGACTCACTTTAAAAGCAAATCCCACAGATTAAACTTGAAATTTTATTGGAATTTTTATGACAGATTCACACAGGGTCAATATTGTTCACACATATGGTTTGGATGTTAGCTTAGTATTAATATAAAAACAAACGGTACTTTTGAAAATAAGTTTACATAGTATTATTTTAAAATGTAGAAACCCATGCAATAGTTTTTGAAAGTTTCCAAGTTGAAACTTTAATAGTTTTCATGATAAACATAAATGTTTTATAATTTCGTGAACAATTTTGTCCCTAACTGTATTTCCTTCTGAAGGTAACTTTATATTATATTCAACATTTTTCATTTTTCGAATTTATTCTATGAGCTAAATTTCAGTTATGTATTTTATAAAGCTTTTTTGTAATAGTTCTATTCCTACAATTTTTCAGAAATGACTTTATACACTACCAGACTATTAAATTGTATTTTCTTTTTACATTTTACCTTAGCCTTCCGTTGGAAAGCAATGAGGTATATTGAATGTACAGAAAAATTTACAATTATTAGACACCAGCAGAATGTAATGCATTTTCTGGCCCGCTACGGCCGTCGTCAGCATTCTTTGTGTCTCACTGGATAATGTTACTTTATAAATTGAATGTATTTAACTCAACTATTTTAACAAATAGAAACTGGGAATTATTTCCTTCTGAAGGTAACTTTATATTATATTCAACATTTTTCATTTTTCGAATTTATTCTATGAGCTAAATTTCAGTTATGTATTTTATAAAGCTTTTTTGTAATAGTTCTATTCCTACAATTTTTCAGAAATGACTTTATACACTACCAGACTATTATATTGTATTTTCTTTTTACATTTTACCTTAGCTTTCCGTTGGAAAGCAATGAGGTATATTGAATGTACAGAAAAATTTACAATTATTAGACACCAGCAGAATGTAATGCATTTTCTGGCCCGCTACGGCCGTCGTCAGCATTCTTTGTGTCTCACTGGATAGTGTTACTTTATAAATTGAATGTATTTAACTCAACTATTTTAACAAATAGAAACTGGGAATTATTTCCTTCTGAAGGTAACTTTATATTATATTCAACATTTTTCATTTTTCGAATTTATTCTATGAGCTAAATTTCAGTTATGTATTTTATAAAGCTTTTTTGTAATAGTTCTATTCCTACAATTTTTCAGAAATGACTTTATACACTACCAGACTATTATATTGTATTTTCTTTTTACATTTTACCTTAGCCTTCCGTTGGAAAGCAATGAGGTATATTGAATGTACAGAAAAATTTACAATTATTAGACACCAGCAGAATGTAATGCATTTTCTGGCCCGCTACGGCCGTCGTCAGCATTCTTTGTGTCTCACTGGATAGTGTTACTTTATAAATTGAATGTATTTAACTCAACTATTTTAACAAATAGAAACTGGGAATTATTTCCTTCTGAAGGTAACTTTATATTATATTCAACATTTTTCATTTTTCGAATTTATTCTATGAGCTAAATTTCAGTTATGTATTTTATAAAGCTTTTTTGTAATAGTTCTATTCCTACAATTTTTCAGAAATGACTTTATACACTACCAGACTATTATATTGTATTTTCTTTTTACATTTTACCTTAGCCTTCCGTTGGAAAGCAATGAGGTATATTGAATGTACAGAAAAATTTACAATTATTAGACACCAGCAGAATGTAATGCATTTTCTGGCCCGCTACGGCCGTCGTCAGCATTCTTTGTGTCTCACTGGATAGTGTTACTTTATAAATTGAATGTATTTAACTCAACTATTTTAACAAATAGAAACTGGGAATTATTTCCTTCTGAAGGTAACTTTATATTATATTCAACATTTTTCATTTTTCGAATTTATTCTATGAGCTAAATTTCAGTTATGTATTTTATAAAGCTTTTTTGTAATAGTTCTATTCCTACAATTTTTCAGAAATGACTTTATACACTACCAGACTATTATATTGTATTTTCTTTTTACATTTTACCTTAGCCTTCCGTTGGAAAGCAATGAGGTATATTGAATGTACAGAAAAATTTACAATTATTAGACACCAGCAGAATGTAATGCATTTTCTGGCCCGCTACGGCCGTCGTCAGCATTCTTTGTGTCTCACTGGATAGTGTTACTTTATAAATTGAATGTATTTAACTCAACTATTTTAACAAATAGAAACTGGGAATTATTTCCTTCTGAAGGTAACTTTATATTATATTCAACATTTTTCATTTTTCGAATTTATTCTATGAGCTAAATTTCAGTTATGTATTTTATAAAGCTTTTTTGTAATAGTTCTATTCCTACAATTTTTCAGAAATGACTTTATACACTACCAGACTATTATATTGTATTTTCTTTTTACATTTTACCTTAGCCTTCCGTTGGAAAGCAATGAGGTATATTGAATGTACAGAAAAATTTACAATTATTAGACACCAGCAGAATGTAATGCATTTTCTGGCCCGCTACGGCCGTCGTCAGCATTCTTTGTGTCTCACTGGATAGTGTTACTTTATAAATTGAATGTATTTAACTCAACTATTTTAACAAATAGAAACTGGGAATTATTTCCTTCTGAAGGTAACTTTATATTATATTCAACATTTTTCATTTTTCGAATTTATTCTATGAGCTAAATTTCAGTTATGTATTTTATAAAGCTTTTTTGTAATAGTTCTATTCCTACAATTTTTCAGAAATGACTTTATACACTACCAGACTATTATATTGTATTTTCTTTTTACATTTTACCTTAGCCTTCCGTTGGAAAGCAATGAGGTATATTGAATGTACAGAAAAATTTACAATTATTAGACACCAGCAGAATGTAATGCATTTTCTGGCCCGCTACGGCCGTCGTCAGCATTCTTTGTGTCTCACTGGATAGTGTTACTTTATAAATTGAATGTATTTAACTCAACTATTTTAACAAATAGAAACTGGGAATTATTTCCTTCTGAAGGTAACTTTATATTATATTCAACATTTTTCATTTTTCGAATTTATTCTATGAGCTAAATTTCAGTTATGTATTTTATAAAGCTTTTTTGTAATAGTTCTATTCCTACAATTTTTCAGAAATGACTTTATACACTACCAGACTATTATATTGTATTTTCTTTTTACATTTTACCTTAGCCTTCCGTTGGAAAGCAATGAGGTATATTGAATGTACAGAAAAATTTACAATTATTAGACACCAGCAGAATGTAATGCATTTTCTGGCCCGCTACGGCCGTCGTCAGCATTCTTTGTGTCTCACTGGATAGTGTTACTTTATAAATTGAATGTATTTAACTCAACTATTTTAACAAATAGAAACTGGGAATTATTTCCTTCTGAAGGTAACTTTATATTATATTCAACATTTTTCATTTTTCGAATTTATTCTATGAGCTAAATTTCAGTTATGTATTTTATAAAGCTTTTTTGTAATAGTTCTATTCCTACAATTTTTCAGAAATGACTTTATACACTACCAGACTATTATATTGTATTTTCTTTTTACATTTTACCTTAGCTTTCCGTTGGAAAGCAATGAGGTATATTGAATGTACAGAAAAATTTACAATTATTAGACACCAGCAGAATGTAATGCATTTTCTGGCCCGCTACGGCCGTCGTCAGCATTCTTTGTGTCTCACTGGATAGTGTTACTTTATAAATTGAATGTATTTAACTCAACTATTTTAACAAATAGAAACTGGGAATTATTTCCTTCTGAAGGTAACTTTATATTATATTCAACATTTTTCATTTTTCGAATTTATTCTATGAGCTAAATTTCAGTTATGTATTTTATAAAGCTTTTTTGTAATAGTTCTATTCCTACAATTTTTCAGAAATGACTTTATACACTACCAGACTATTATATTGTATTTTCTTTTTACATTTTACCTTAGCCTTCCGTTGGAAAGCAATGAGGTATATTGAATGTACAGAAAAATTTACAATTATTAGACACCAGCAGAATGTAATGCATTTTCTGGCCCGCTACGGCCGTCGTCAGCATTCTTTGTGTCTCACTGGATAGTGTTACTTTATAAATTGAATGTATTTAACTCAACTATTTTAACAAATAGAAACTGGGAATTATTTCCTTCTGAAGGTAACTTTATATTATATTCAACATTTTTCATTTTTCGAATTTATTCTATGAGCTAAATTTCAGTTATGTATTTTATAAAGCTTTTTTGTAATAGTTCTATTCCTACAATTTTTCAGAAATGACTTTATACACTACCAGACTATTATATTGTATTTTCTTTTTACATTTTACCTTAGCCTTCCGTTGGAAAGCAATGAGGTATATTGAATGTACAGAAAAATTTACAATTATTAGACACCAGCAGAATGTAATGCATTTTCTGGCCCGCTACGGCCGTCGTCAGCATTCTTTGTGTCTCACTGGATAGTGTTACTTTATAAATTGAATGTATTTAACTCAACTATTTTAACAAATAGAAACTGGGAATTATTTCCTTCTGAAGGTAACTTTATATTATATTCAACATTTTTCATTTTTCGAATTTATTCTATGAGCTAAATTTCAGTTATGTATTTTATAAAGCTTTTTTGTAATAGTTCTATTCCTACAATTTTTCAGAAATGACTTTATACACTACCAGACTATTATATTGTATTTTCTTTTTACATTTTACCTTAGCCTTCCGTTGGAAAGCAATGAGGTATATTGAATGTACAGAAAAATTTACAATTATTAGACACCAGCAGAATGTAATGCATTTTCTGGCCCGCTACGGCCGTCGTCAGCATTCTTTGTGTCTCACTGGATAGTGTTACTTTATAAATTGAATGTATTTAACTCAACTATTTTAACAAATAGAAACTGGGAATTATTTCCTTCTGAAGGTAACTTTATATTATATTCAACATTTTTCATTTTTCGAATTTATTCTATGAGCTAAATTTCAGTTATGTATTTTATAAAGCTTTTTTGTAATAGTTCTATTCCTACAATTTTTCAGAAATGACTTTATACACTACCAGACTATTATATTGTATTTTCTTTTTACATTTTACCTTAGCCTTCCGTTGGAAAGCAATGAGGTATATTGAATGTACAGAAAAATTTACAATTATTAGACACCAGCAGAATGTAATGCATTTTCTGGCCCGCTACGGCCGTCGTCAGCATTCTTTGTGTCTCACTGGATAGTGTTACTTTATAAATTGAATGTATTTAACTCAACTATTTTAACAAATAGAAACTGGGAATTATTTCCTTCTGAAGGTAACTTTATATTATATTCAACATTTTTCATTTTTCGAATTTATTCTATGAGCTAAATTTCAGTTATGTATTTTATAAAGCTTTTTTGTAATAGTTCTATTCCTACAATTTTTCAGAAATGACTTTATACACTACCAGACTATTATATTGTATTTTCTTTTTACATTTTACCTTAGCCTTCCGTTGGAAAGCAATGAGGTATATTGAATGTACAGAAAAATTTACAATTATTAGACACCAGCAGAATGTAATGCATTTTCTGGCCCGCTACGGCCGTCGTCAGCATTCTTTGTGTCTCACTGGATAGTGTTACTTTATAAATTGAATGTATTTAACTCAACTATTTTAACAAATAGAAACTGGGAATTATTTCCTTCTGAAGGTAACTTTATATTATATTCAACATTTTTCATTTTTCGAATTTATTCTATGAGCTAAATTTCAGTTATGTATTTTATAAAGCTTTTTTGTAATAGTTCTATTCCTACAATTTTTCAGAAATGACTTTATACACTACCAGACTATTATATTGTATTTTCTTTTTACATTTTACCTTAGCCTTCCGTTGGAAAGCAATGAGGTATATTGAATGTACAGAAAAATTTACAATTATTAGACACCAGCAGAATGTAATGCATTTTCTGGCCCGCTACGGCCGTCGTCAGCATTCTTTGTGTCTCACTGGATAGTGTTACTTTATAAATTGAATGTATTTAACTCAACTATTTTAACAAATAGAAACTGGGAATTATTTCCTTCTGAAGGTAACTTTATATTATATTCAACATTTTTCATTTTTCGAATTTATTCTATGAGCTAAATTTCAGTTATGTATTTTATAAAGCTTTTTTGTAATAGTTCTATTCCTACAATTTTTCAGAAATGACTTTATACACTACCAGACTATTATATTGTATTTTCTTTTTACATTTTACCTTAGCCTTCCGTTGGAAAGCAATGAGGTATATTGAATGTACAGAAAAATTTACAATTATTAGACACCAGCAGAATGTAATGCATTTTCTGGCCCGCTACGGCCGTCGTCAGCATTCTTTGTGTCTCACTGGATAGTGTTACTTTATAAATTGAATGTATTTAACTCAACTATTTTAACAAATAGAAACTGGGAATTATTTCCTTCTGAAGGTAACTTTATATTATATTCAACATTTTTCATTTTTCGAATTTATTCCATGAGCTAAATTTCAGTTATGTATTTTATAAAGCTTTTTTGTAATAGTTCTATTCCTACAATTTTTCAGAAATGACTTTATACACTACCAGACTATTATATTGTATTTTCTTTTTACATTTTACCTTAGCCTTCCGTTGGAAAGCAATGAGGTATATTGAATGTACAGAAAAATTTACAATTATTAGACACCAGCAGAATGTAATGCATTTTCTGGCCCGCTACGGCCGTCGTCAGCATTCTTTGTGTCTCACTGGATAGTGTTACTTTATAAATTGAATGTATTTAACTCAACTATTTTAACAAATAGAAACTGGGAATTATTTCCTTCTGAAGGTAACTTTATATTATATTCAACATTTTTCATTTTTCGAATTTATTCTATGAGCTAAATTTCAGTTATGTATTTTATAAAGCTTTTTTGTAATAGTTCTATTCCTACAATTTTTCAGAAATGACTTTATACACTACCAGACTATTATATTGTATTTTCTTTTTACATTTTACCTTAGCCTTCCGTTGGAAAGCAATGAGGTATATTGAATGTACAGAAAAATTTACAATTATTAGACACCAGCAGAATGTAATGCATTTTCTGGCCCGCTACGGCCGTCGTCAGCATTCTTTGTGTCTCACTGGATAGTGTTACTTTATAAATTGAATGTTTTTAACTCAACTATTTTAACAAATAGAAACTGGGAATTATTTCCTTCTGAAGGTAACTTTATATTATATTCAACATTTTTCATTTTTCGAATTTATTCTATGAGCTAAATTTCAGTTATGTATTTTATAAAGCTTTTTTGTAATAGTTCTATTCCTACAATTTTTCAGAAATGACTTTATACACTACCAGACTATTATATTGTATTTTCTTTTTACATTTTACCTTAGCCTTCCGTTGGAAAGCAATGAGGTATATTGAATGTACAGAAAAATTTACAATTATTAGACACCAGCAGAATGTAATGCATTTTCTGGCCCGCTACGGCCGTCGTCAGCATTCTTTGTGTCTCACTGGATAGTGTTACTTTATAAATTGAATGTATTTAACTCAACTATTTTAACAAATAGAAACTGGGAATTATTTCCTTCTGAAGGTAACTTTATATTATATTCAACATTTTTCATTTTTCGAATTTATTCTATGAGCTAAATTTCAGTTATGTATTTTATAAAGCTTTTTTGTAATAGTTCTATTCCTACAATTTTTCAGAAATGACTTTATACACTACCAGACTATTATATTGTATTTTCTTTTTACATTTTACCTTAGCCTTCCGTTGGAAAGCAATGAGGTATATTGAATGTACAGAAAAATTTACAATTATTAGACACCAGCAGAATGTAATGCATTTTCTGGCCCGCTACGGCCGTCGTCAGCATTCTTTGTGTCTCACTGGATAGTGTTACTTTATAAATTGAATGTATTTAACTCAACTATTTTAACAAATAGAAACTGGGAATTATTTCCTTCTGAAGGTAACTTTATATTATATTCAACATTTTTCATTTTTCGAATTTATTCTATGAGCTAAATTTCAGTTATGTATTTTATAAAGCTTTTTTGTAATAGTTCTATTCCTACAATTTTTCAGAAATGACTTTATACACTACCAGACTATTATATTGTATTTTCTTTTTACATTTTACCTTAGCCTTCCGTTGGAAAGCAATGAGGTATATTGAATGTACAGAAAAATTTACAATTATTAGACACCAGCAGAATGTAATGCATTTTCTGGCCCGCTACGGCCGTCGTCAGCATTCTTTGTGTCTCACTGGATAGTGTTACTTTATAAATTGAATGTATTTAACTCAACTATTTTAACAAATAGAAACTGGGAATTATTTCCTTCTGAAGGTAACTTTATATTATATTCAACATTTTTCATTTTTCGAATTTATTCTATGAGCTAAATTTCAGTTATGTATTTTATAAAGCTTTTTTGTAATAGTTATATTCCTACAATTTTTCAGAAATGACTTTATACACTACCAGACTATTATATTGTATTTTCTTTTTACATTTTACCTTAGCCTTCCGTTGGAAAGCAATGAGGTATATTGAATGTACAGAAAAATTTACAATTATTAGACACCAGCAGAATGTAATGCATTTTCTGGCCCGCTACGGCCGTCGTCAGCATTCTTTGTGTCTCACTGGATAGTGTTACTTTATAAATTGAATGTATTTAACTCAACTATTTTAACAAATAGAAACTGGGAATTATTTCCTTCTGAAGGTAACTTTATATTATATTCAACATTTTTCATTTTTCGAATTTATTCTATGAGCTAAATTTCAGTTATGTATTTTATAAAGCTTTTTTGTAATAGTTCTATTCCTACAATTTTTCAGAAATGACTTTATACACTACCAGACTATTATATTGTATTTTCTTTTTACATTTTACCTTAGCCTTCCGTTGGAAAGCAATGAGGTATATTGAATGTACAGAAAAATTTACAATTATTAGACACCAGCAGAATGTAATGCATTTTCTGGCCCGCTACGGCCGTCGTCAGCATTCTTTGTGTCTCACTGGATAGTGTTACTTTATAAATTGAATGTATTTAACTCAACTATTTTAACAAATAGAAACTGGGAATTATTTCCTTCTGAAGGTAACTTTATATTATATTCAACATTTTTCATTTTTCGAATTTATTCTATGAGCTAAATTTCAGTTATGTATTTTATAAAGCTTTTTTGTAATAGTTCTATTCCTACAATTTTTCAGAAATGACTTTATACACTACCAGACTATTATATTGTATTTTCTTTTTACATTTTACCTTAGCCTTCCGTTGGAAAGCAATGAGGTATATTGAATGTACAGAAAAATTTACAATTATTAGACACCAGCAGAATGTAATGCATTTTCTGGCCCGCTACGGCCGTCGTCAGCATTCTTTGTGTCTCACTGGATAGTGTTACTTTATAAATTGAATGTATTTAACTCAACTATTTTAACAAATAGAAACTGGGAATTATTTCCTTCTGAAAGTAACTTTATATTATATTCAACATTTTTAATTTTTCGAATTTATTCTATGAGCTAAATTTCAGTTATGTATTTTATAAAGCTTTTTTGTAATAGTTCTATTCCTACAATTTTTCAGAAATGATTTTATACACTACCAGACTATTATATTGTATTTTCTATTTACATTTTACCTTAGCCTACCGTTGGAAAGCAATGAGGTATATTGAATGTACAGAAAAATTTACAATTATTAGACACCAGCAGAATGTAATGCATTTTCTGGCCCGCTACGGCCGTCGTCAGCATTCTTTGTGTCTCACTGGATAGTGTTACTTTATAAATTGAATGTATTTAACTCAACTATTTTAACAAATAGAAACTGGGAATTATTTCCTTCCGAAGGTAACTTTATATTATATTCAACATAACTGAAATTTAGCACATAGAATAAATTCGAAAAATGAAAAATGTTGAATATAATATAAAGTTACCTTCGGAAGGAAATAATTCCCAGTTTCTATTTGTTAAAATAGTTGAGTTAAATACATTCAATTTATAAAGTAACACTATCCAGTGAGACACAAAGAATGCTGACGACGGCCGTAGCGGGCCAGAAAATGCATTACATTCTGCTGGTGTCTAATAATTGTAAATTTTTCTGTACATTCAATATACCTCATTGCTTTCCAACGGTAGGCTAAGGTAAAATGTAAATAGAAAATACAATATAATAGTCTGGTAGTGTATAAAGTCATTTCTGAAAAATTGTAGGAATAGAACTATTACAAAAAAGCTTTATAAAATACATAACTGAAATTTAGCACATAGAATAAATTCGAAAAATGAAAAATGTTGAATATAATATAAAGTTACCTTCGGAAGGAAATAATTCCCAGTTTCTATTTGTTAAAATAGTTGAGTTAAATACATTCAATTTATAAAGTAACACTATCCAGTGAGACACAAAGAATGCTGACGACGGCCGTAGCGGGCCAGAAAATGCATTACATTCTGCTGGTGTCTAATAATTGTAAATTTTTTCTGTACATTCAATATACCTCATTGCTTTCCAACGGAAGGCTAAGGTAAAATGTAAAAAGAAAATACAATATAATAGTCTGGTAGTGTATAAAGTCATTTCTGAAAAATTGTAGGAATAGAACTATTACAAAAAAGCTTTATAAAATACATAACTGAAATTTAGCTCATAGAATAAATTCGAAAAATGAAAAATGTTGAATATAATATAAAGTTACCTTCAGAAGGAAATAATTCCCAGTTTCTATTTGTTAAAATAGTTGAGTTAAATACATTCAATTTATAAAGTAACACTATCCAGTGAGACACAAAGAATGCTGACGACGGCCGTAGCGGGCCAGAAAATGCATTACATTCTGCTGGTGTCTAATAATTGTAAATTTTTCTGTACATTCAATATACCTCATTGCTTTCCAACGGTAGGCTAAGGTAAAATGTAAATAGAAAATACAATATAATAGTCTGGTAGTGTATAAAGTCATTTCTGAAAAATTGTAGGAATAGAACTATTACAAAAAAGCTTTATAAAATACATAACTGAAATTTAGCTCATAGAATAAATTCGAAAAATGAAAAATGTTGAATATAATATAAAGTTACCTTCAGAAGGAAATAATTCCCAGTTTCTATTTGTTAAAATAGTTGAGTTAAATACATTCAATTTATAAAGTAACACTATCCAGTGAGACACAAAGAATGCTGACGACGGCCGTAGCGGGCCAGAAAATGCATTACATTCTGTATAATTGTAAATTTTTCTGTACATTCAATATACCTTATTGCTTTCCAACGTGACAAACAATTGATTGTGACAAACAATTGACAAACAATTGATTGTGTAGGTGACAAACAATTGATTGTGTAGAAAAATTTATATGAAAATTAATCAGTTTTTTGAGTACATTTCATATAAATTATACTACACAATCAAGTGCTTGTCACCTGGAAACCACACATAAGGTAAAATGTAAAAAGAAAATACAATATAATAGTCTGGTAGTGTATAAAGTCATTTCTGAAAAATTGTAGGAATAGAACTATTACAAAAAAGCTTTATAAAATACATAACTGAAATTTAGCTCATAGAATAAATTCGAAAAATGAAAAATGTTGAATATAATATAAAGTTACCTTCAGAAGGAAATAATTCCCAGTTTCTATTTGTTAAAATAGTTGAGTTAAATACATTCAATTTATAAAGTAACACTATCCAGTGAGACACAAAGAATGCTGACGACGGCCGTAGCGGGCCAGAAAATGCATTACATTCTGCTGGTGTCTAATAATTGTAAATTTTTTCTGTACATTCAATATACCTCATTGCTTTCCAACGGAAGGCTAAGGTAAAATGTAAAAAGAAAATACAATATAATAGTCTGGTAGTGTATAAAGTCATTTCTGAAAAATTGTAGGAATAGAACTATTACAAAAAAGCTTTATAAAATACATAACTGAAATTTAGCTCATAGAATAAATTCGAAAAATGAAAAATGTTGAATATAATATAAAGTTACCTTCAGAAGGAAATAATTCCCAGTTTCTATTTGTTAAAATAGTTGAGTTAAATACATTCAATTTATAAAGTAACACTATCCAGTGAGACACAAAGAATGCTGACGACGGCCGTAGCGGGCCAGAAAATGCATTACATTCTGCTGGTGTCTAATAATTGTAAATTTTTCTGTACATTCAATATACCTCATTGCTTTCCAACGGAAGGCTAAGGTAAAATGTAAAAAGAAAATACAATATAATAGTCTGGTAGTGTATAAAGTCATTTCTGAAAAATTGTAGGAATAGAACTATTACAAAAAAGCTTTATAAAATACATAACTGAAATTTAGCTCATAGAATAAATTCGAAAAATGAAAAATGTTGAATATAATATAAAGTTACCTTCAGAAGGAAATAATTCCCAGTTTCTATTTGTTAAAATAGTTGAGTTAAATACATTCAATTTATAAAGTAACACTATCCAGTGAGACACAAAGAATGCTGACGACGGCCGTAGCGGGCCAGAAAATGCATTACATTCTGCTGGTGTCTAATAATTGTAAATTTTTCTGTACATTCAATATAGCTCATTGCTTTCCAACGGAAGGCTAAGGTAAAATGTAAAAAGAAAATACAATATAATAGTCTGGTAGTGTATAGTCATTTCTGAAAAATTGTAGGAATAGAACTATTACAAAAAAGCTTTATAAAATACATAACTGAAATTTAGCTCATAGAATAAATTCGAAAAATGAAAAATGTTGAATATAATATAAAGTTACCTTCAGAAGGAAATAATTCCCAGTTTCTATTTGTTAAAATAGTTGAGTTAAATACATTCAATTTATAAAGTAACACTATCCAGTGAGACACAAAGAATGCTGACGACGGCCGTAGCGGGCCAGAAAATGCATTACATTCTGCTGGTGTCTAATAATTGTAAATTTTTCTGTACATTCAATATACCTCATTGCTTTCCAACGGAAGGCTAAGGTAAAATGTAAAAAGAAAATACAATATAATAGTCTGGTAGTGTATAAAGTCATTTCTGAAAAATTGTAGGAATAGAACTATTACAAAAAGGCTTTATAAAATACATAACTGAAATTTAGCTCATAGAATAAATTCGAAAAATGAAAAATGTTGAATATAATATAAAGTTACCTTCAGAAGGAAATAATTCCCAGTTTCTATTTGTTAAAATAGTTCAGTTAAATACATTCAATTTATAAAGTAACACTATCCAGTGAGACACAAAGAATGCTGACGACGGCCGTAGCGGGCCAGAAAATGCATTACATTCTGCTGGTGTCTAATAATTGTAAATTTTTCTGTACATTCAATATACCTCATTGCTTTCCAACGGAAGGCTAAGGTAAAATGTAAAAAGAAAATACAATATAATAGTCTGGTAGTGTATAAAGTCATTTCTGAAAAATTGTAGGAATAGAACTATTACAAAAAAGCTTTATAAAATACATAACTGAAATTTAGCTCATAGAATAAATTTGAAAAAAATGAAAAATGTTGAATATAATATAAAGTTACCTTCAGAAGGAAATAATTCCCAGTTTCTATTTGTTAAAATAGTTGAGTTAAATACATTCAATTTATAAAGTAACACTATCCAGTGAGACACAAAGAATGCTGACGACGGCCGTAGCGGGCCAGAAAATGCATTACATTCTGCTGGTGTCTAATAATTGTAAATTTTTCTGTACATTCAATATACCTCATTGCTTTCCAACGGAAGGCTAAGGTAAAATGTAAAAAGAAAATACAATATAATAGTCTGGTAGTGTATAGTCATTTCTGAAAAATTGTAGGAATAGAACTATTACAAAAAAGCTTTATAAAATACATAACTGAAATTTAGCTCATAGAATAAATTCGAAAAATGAAAAATGTTGAATATAATATAAAGTTACCTTCAGAAGGAAATAATTCCCAGTTTCTATTTGTTAAAATAGTTGAGTTAAATACATTCAATTTATAAAGTAACACTATCCAGTGAGACACAAAGAATGCTGACGACGGCCGTAGCGGGCCAGAAAATGCATTACATTCTGCTGGTGTCTAATAATTGTAAATTTTTCTGTACATTCAATATACCTCATTGCTTTCCAACGGAAGGCTAAGGTAAAATGTAAAAAGAAAATACAATATAATAGTCTGGTAGTGTATAAAGTCATTTCTGAAAAATTGTAGGAATAGAACTATTACAAAAAAGCTTTATAAAATACATAACTGAAATTTAGCTCATAGAATAAATTCGAAAAATGAAAAATGTTGAATATAATATAAAGTTAGCTTCAGAAGGAAATAATTCCCAGTTTCTATTTGTTAAAATAGTTGAGTTAAATACATTCAATTTATAAAGTAACACTATCCAGTGAGACACAAAGAATGCTGACGACGGCCGTAGCGGGCTAGAAAATGCATTACATTCTGCTGGTGTCTAATAATTGTAAATTTTTCTGTACATTCAATATACCTCATTGCTTTCCAACGGAAGGCTAAGGTAAAATGTAAAAAGAAAATACAATATAATAGTCTGGTAGTGTATAAAGTCATTTCTGATAAATTGTAGGAATAGAACTATTACAAAAAAGCTTTATAAAATACATAACTGAAATTTAGCTCATAGAATAAATTCGAAAAATGTTGAATATAATATAAAGTTACCTTCAGAAGGAAATAATTCCCAGTTTCTATTTGTTAAAATAGTTGAGTTAAATACATTCAATTTATAAAGTAACACTATCCAGTGAGACACAAAGAATGCTGACGACGGCCGTAGCGGGCCAGAAAATGCATTACATTCTGCTGGTGTCTAATAATTGTAAATTTTTCTGTACATTCAATATACCTCATTGCTTTCCAACGGAAGGCTAAGGTAAAATGTAAAAAGAAAATACAATATAATAGTCTGGTAGTGTATAAAGTCATTTCTGATAAATTGTAGGAATAGAACTATTACAAAAAAGCTTTATAAAATACATAACTGAAATTTAGCTCATAGAATAAATTCGAAAAATGTTGAATATAATATAAAGTTACCTTCAGAAGGAAATAATTCCCAGTTTCTATTTGTTAAAATAGTCTAGTTAAATACATTCAATTTATAAAGTAACACTATCCAGTGAGACACAAAGAATGCTGACGACGGCCGTAGCGGGCCAGAAAATGCATTACATTCTGCTGGTGTCTAATAATTGTAAATTTTTCTGTACATTCAATATACCTCATTGCTTTCCAACGGAAGGCTAAGGTAAAATGTAAAAAGAAAATACAATATAATAGTCTGGTAGTGTATAAAGTCATTTCTGAAAAATTGTAGGAATAGAACTATTACAAAAAAGCTTTATAAAATACATAACTGAAATTTAGCTCATAGAATAAATTCGAAAAATGAAAAATGTTGAATATTTTCTATAATATTGAACTAAGAAACATAATATTATAGGTGAAAGGTCTTGAGTGAATGATAACCTTTAAGATAAAAAATTTTGGTACTTTTAGTTTTTCATCTGGAACATTTTGAATTTTCGTTAATATTCAACCTATAAAGATAAAATTATACATTAAACTGGGTAAATAAGAACATGTAAGGGGAGCTTTTTGGTACTTTTTCGTTCAACAGTTGGTACTTTGATTAATTTCGTTAATATTTGACATAGAAACATAAAATTAAACGTGCAACGTCCTGAGTGGATGACAATATATAAAGGAGACTTTTTGATACTTTTTTGTTTTTCAATTGGAATTTTTTAAATTGAACTTACAAAATTAAATTAACGCACGTAGAAGATAAAATGTGAACCGGAGGTTGGTCCCTCGCCAAATCGATCCACTTCGAAGGAAAAAATAAATGCTCGAAACAAATAAATTCATATATACTAAGATGAATTATGTTTTCTCCATATTTACATAAAAATGTATGGTCGAATTTTGACCATTAGGCGGACACTAGTATGTATAAAACCACACCTTTGTTCTAAAATAATTTTTTTTATTGTTGTTGTTGTTATTCCAAAATTCCTGGAAAACATCAAAAAAAACTTTGAAAATCTGGTCATTTTTATGACATATTTGATTCGTCTTGAAATATGTAGTAAACCTTTCATTAGGAATGAGGTTTTCTAAGTGGTAAAATTTGTAAAGGCAGCAATTTTTGTAATTCCCGGAAATTTAATTATAAGCTGTTGTGCTTCTTAATTTTTATGAATTTTTTTACTTAACAAATTGCATTTTGTCATTTGGAGTTTAAATAAAAGTTAAGTTAAGGCGATCATCTTATGCATATGCATTTTGTGGTTATAAAATGGTTCTTTGGTGAGGCAAAAAATTGTACCAAGTCCCGTTTTCACAGCTTACCGATAGCTAAAAGTAGACTTAAACCGGTGTATAGTGTTCCATTACACTGTGCCAGAAATTGACACTTTTTTTGAGACATACCTACCCGCTATCTACGGTTTTTTAGTTATTTCAATAAAATAAACCGTTTTTGAGTTACGCGAATATATGCTGTGCAACCTCCTCCATTTTCGAAATAACGGTATATCTCGAACACCAGAGCCAATCTAAAAAAAACCGAGCGCACCACTGGATTCAGCATACCCAAATTATGTTAAATCGCCATGTGCCCGGCTTGTCTGTTTTTTCAACTTGCATAGTGTTATTTAAATTTTACTTTTACCTAAACTGAGCGATAAAGTTAATTAAGGTTCATCCAACCTGGTAGGTTTAAGCGAAGTTGTAATAAGGAATCAGTTTTTATACGGCCGATAAATCATACCTTTAGCTATCGGTACGTTGTGAAAACGGCCCTAAATGTACTTCTGAGCCAAAACATTATTTCAGATGTTTTCAGCAGAATTGCATGGCGAAAATTAAGCTCTTGTTAAGCAGTTCATGTCTTATTGCACGTTTGATTCATTAATTATTACCAAAATTTGGTATTTGTTTATTTATTCTGAAATTTATCACTGATCATTGGACCTAAAGCTTATCCTGCTTTTTAATTAAAACATTTTGTTACAATACAAAATGTTGTATGTTACAATATACCCAGTAAAAACTTCGCTTACTTTTTCAAAATAAATAGCTTCTTTAACTCATTATTTAGTAGATTTCTTCTATAACTACATCTATAACAACTTCTATAACTACTTTTTTCAGAATGTATTTAAGTAAAAAAATAATGACTTACTTTAAAATGCGTTCATGTTGGGACATCCCTTGTAAAATTCATTAGTTCTTTCAGTAGAATTGTAAGTAGTGCCTTCATGTTTTTCTGATTACTCAACACATTATTTTGTAGGCGAAGTTTTTACTGGGTATGTACATTAGGGTATTCATTCGGTTAACCGTTAATCCGTTCGAAAATTAAGTAAAGTAATGTTTCTGCAATTTTTTCTATGATGTATAAAATACCAAGTTTCGGCTATTTATCTGAAATTTGTTCATGAATATTGTTACGAAAGCTAAATTATCTACGAATTTTTTATAGTTATAATTATAAGTTATCTTGTAAGTTATAGTTTTATGTTACTTAAAATTGTCATGTATAATTTTCAACACAACTGTTATTTTAAAATAATTCCTATATAAATTTCCCAGTCATTTCTAGAAATGGTTATAGAACATAATCAGGTATGTGATGGAAATCGATTTTATAAACGATACGATTTGAAACCGAAAATATCGTTTTCAGTATCTTTTAAAATGGATTTTAAATGCATATTCCTTTTATTTTCAGTGTTTATTCTTTAAGTTTTTATATTATAAACGTTAACTGAAGTGTATTCTGAACGAAAATTTAAGATTTTAATTCAGAAATAGATTATAAAATCGTTCGAAATTCATCACACCTTTTAAAAACGGTCGTTTTGAAATCGATCGATTTTCATCACATACCTGAATAATTAGTTTTTACGGGAAGGTTCAGGAAAAATCTAGAAATAATTATGAAATATAAAAAGGGGTGACTCATGTATAATAGTTTATAGTTTTGCTTTGAGAAACGGTTCTGTTCGTTGCTAACAGTTGTGAACAAAATAATTAATTTTCAATAAAGTTTGTTAAGTTGAATAAGTGTGTGTTTTTATTCGGATTTGCAATTAAAAAGAACTCAAACGCGTTTATTAAAAGGAAAAACGTAACAATATTGTGGTATCATTTGTAGTTGTGCCAGTTTAAGTGAAAATTAACACCATAAAAGTAAACCGTTATGGCATAAACACAGCTACAACTCAAAATATTTCCCTTTACAAAACTGATATTAATTGATTTTACATTTCGATACAACTCAAAATATTTATCTTCAATTGATTCTAAAGAAGCTACTCTTATGTCACAAAGAGGGATATAGTGCACTGGTTATCGTTTTCTAGCAAAAAGTGAAATTTTTAATTTAGAGTTGAACCTCTTTAGAGGAACGGGTGCGATATGTATAATTTAAACAGGACTATAAATTAGTAAAAACATGTTTCTTGCAGTTTCACTTACTCTTTAACAGTACATTCATCCTTCCGTCAATAAAAGTTACGATTGCTTTTTTTAATTCAATAAAACTTGCTGTAGGATTTCAAGACAAATTATTCGATGACTTAATTTTGTCATGAAGTGACACAAATATAATTTATAGTACCCCATAATTTCACAAACGCCAAGCAATAGCAACTTAGTCCTTCCGCCCGTTGCAGTGAAACACACCAGTCTCTGGAGGGAATCGCACTAGCAACCCTCACACTGATAGAATAGCTCACTACCAACTAGCCTACCTACACGCAAAGAAAAAACATGGTTGTGGTAAACATATTCTAAGAGCAACATATTATGATAAGAATTATGATTGTAGTCACCATATTAAGATTATTATTGAATCATGTTATGACTAAATATACTCGTACTATTACATCATAATATTGTTCCCTTAATCATATTATTATTCTGTTAATCATACTAAATTAAGAAGTAATCAAATTATTGTCATGTTAATCATAATAAGCTAAGAAATTAATCATATTATTGTCATGTTAATCATAATAAGCTAAGAAGTAATCATATTATCATCATGTAAATCATAATAAATTTAGAAGCAATCATATTATGATACAGCACTTTTCATAGCTGTCATAAAAATACAAAATAAATTAAAATATTTTTGCATCGATTTTTTATTTTGTGGCTTTTTACAATTTTTCTTAATGTTAATCAAATAGCGGAGTTCAATATAAGGCTTGCAAAAGAGCAAATGAAAAATCCGTGGTTTTCATGGGCAACCGCGTGTGTCCATTTTTTCGATTTTCAGATGTGGATGCCATATTGCCTAATTCTGAACGCTCTTTACCTTGTTTTTAAAAAAGATGGTTCAATTTTGATTTATTAACGTAATAACAAAGTTTAAAAAGTGCAATACCTAGCCGATAGTTTGATCTAGAATGGTTTTTCGGCTTGCCTGAAAAATTTGTTTTAAGACATACGCGGTTGCCCATGAAAACCACAGAAATATCGTAGCACTTTTATACAATATAACGAAATCTCTGTGTATTTTGTTGTTGGATTTTACAAAAAAAACTATGCTATTTTGCATTTGCACTTTTAAATCACTAATACTTGAATGAACTCCGCTAATTTTATCTTTTAATTAATTAACCGCTGACAAATAAAAAAACGACACAACTGATTCAAAATTATTTTACAAATGGCGCTAACATAATATGATTAGAGTAAAAATAGTTTGATTGCATCTTTAACATAATATGATAAATGTATAGAAAGTTATCATGTTATGCCTATTAAATATCATGATATGGTTGTGAGAAATATAATATGTTTAGAAAGTTATCATAATTAAGTTGTTAGAAAAATAATTATTTTTCGGTCAACAATACTCAAATTCATAATTGCGATAAACATTGATATGTTTACAGTAACTATAATATTGTTGATATTAAATAAAAGTAACAATTATTTGTGTACGACAACAATATATTGTTACATTAAACATAGTGTTGTTGCCGTAACCATGTCCAACCATATTTTTTCTCTGCGTGTATGCACCCGAAAGTTTTTATGTAAGCGGACCAAAGTTGGGTATTGTTGACACTTTTAAGCTAAAAAGCAAAAACTTACTTCAAACCTTATATAGACATTTCTGCCTCCCTCGTCTTTTCACCACACATTGACTCATTTGAGTAAACATTTTTCAGAAGCGAAAATGCTTTCCGGATCATATTGTTTTCATAGGGTGAATAATAAAAAATAAAAATAAAAAAAAAATTAAAGTGATGAATTGATTAAAGAAGACATGATAAGCTGTTATGCATATTGTATATATTATAGCTAAGATTGAAGATTTCTGCTACCGTTAATCCGTCAAAATGGGTAAATTGCTGTTTTATTCTTGTGAGAATAATAAAAGTGGGATGTGGTTTTTGATAAGCACAAACTTCAAGAAATGTTATGATTTTTCGGATTAGATTCTGTAAGAGATGACGAAAGTATAAATAGAGAAAACGCTATTCGATTCGAAGAAAACATTTTTCTTTTTAAAAAGGAATTACAAGTCTTGAAGGAAAGTGTCTTGAGATTATATAATGTTCATTTGACTTTAAAGACAAAAATCCGTAGAAAGGAAACGTGTTTTTTCTTGAAATCTTCACACAGAAAAAAATCAATGTAAATTCGTTCAAAACAAGGTCGATTTTACATTTTTCAGTAGTGATTTTGCTTCATTGTTGTTTCATGTTAATTTAACATGATTTTACAATAACTTGCTAACAACATTTTTTTCTTTTAAAATAACTATAATTCATGTTAATTTAACATTGCAGTAAAGTTAGAGCAAAAAGTTATTTATATTGAAATAACAATCCAAATTACGTCGAATGAAAGTTATTTCAAGGTGAAACAACGGAAATTGGTTGGAGTGTGATATAACAGTGTGAAGAAAACATATGCATTTATTTAAGAATAATTCAAAACACTTACCCCTGTAACACATGTTTCACTTATTTTGTATTCCCTTTTGTTAACAGAAGCATCAACAGAATGGCCCGATATGGTTTTCGTCATCATTCTACTTTGAAAACTTGAAGTACTATTTAACTAAATAATTTTAATTAAAAGAATACGGGAATTGTCTTCTTTTTATAACATATTTTAAACATGAAAATAAAAAAATGTACATACTTAAGTATGTATGCATGTTAATTTAACAAGATAAACTTTTGATTTTAATATAAAACAGGTTTTTATGGATTCAATATTAAACAATGTTATTTTAACAGTGAATAATAATAAATAAACGTGATTTAAGGTCATTTTAATATTTTTTATTTAAAATTAATATGAAATAATGATAAATTTAAATAAAGGGCAACTTCTGCAGAAATTAACCATGATTCTCAATCAACATTTATTTTGCAATGTTATTTTAACATTGGTATTTTTTTCTGTGTTTTCTTGATAAAATTTGAAATCGGCTTTCAAACGATTCTATAAATACTTATTCTGAAGTAAAATCATACTTAAAAAAAAATATTTTGTTATAATTTGTTTAATTTACCGAATAAATTTTATAGGCTTAAAAAACCACTATACAATTTTGATGTATTGTGGATCCAGAAGTACAAATATGGTCCAAATTTTAAATTCTATGGAGAGGTTTTTTTTAAATTTTTGTTTAGTATATATTGAGATTTTTGAAAAGGCTGCTCCTTACGTCTTATCGTAACTTTGGAACGACGTTATGCAATCCGTCAAAACATTTTAAAATACGTTTAAGTTTCTAAAATATCATTTTTTTTATCTCAGCCATTATTTTTGGAGTGACAAAAAAATTTGTTTTTTTGTTTTTTATAAAATTTTTGAATTCAAAAAATTCATAAAAAATTTAAATCAACAAATACTTACAAGTTTTAGTACTTAAGCTCAAAGCTGCATGTATTAGAGGTGAAATAAATTTTATGTCATGAAAATCCGTAGACAAATTCCTGTTTTATTCCCGATCAACTGAAAGTACCTACATAGTTTTGACCTTTTTTTTCGCAAATTTGTGTAGTTCTCAAAATCACAAGGTTTAACGTTTTTATTACACAATATTTTTTTTAATCCTTTACTTTAATTATTTTTTCTTAAAGCTGCACATAATAAAAAAATAATAAATTTTGTTTTATAAAAATCCATTGATAAATTTGTTTTTTATTCCCGATAAAGTGAAAGTACCTAGTTTTGACATTTTTTTATCGCAAATTTGTGTCGACCAACATGTGGCAAACATTAAACAGCATCATGTTGTTAAAATTTACGATAAAAAATTTAAAATAAGTACTTTCACTTTATCGGGAATAAAAAACAAATTTATCAATGGATTTTTATAAAACAAAATTTATTTATTTTTTATTATGTGTGTGGGTCCTAGACCCAATATCGACTCATAATCACTTTCTGAGTTGATCTAAAGTTGTCCGTCCGGCAGGTTGCCTGGATGTCCATTTAACCTTGTGCGAAAAGTACAGGTCGCAATTTTGGAGATAATTTAAATAAAATTTAGCACATAAGTTCATATTGACCGAATCGTAGGACCACAAGGGGAGATTTCTGCCTCTCAGAAACTATCAAACCGATTTTAATGAAATTTAAAACATAGATAGATCCCTATTCATATGGCCATACACTCTCGAAAATTTGTTTTTAAATACTGTGGTGTAGGGTATCATATGATCGGGCTTGACCGACTATACTTTCTTACTTGTTTTACATTGATAAAGAAATGAACAAAAAAATAATTAAGGAACGACCGTTTGTGGGTGTATTGTGTATATGCTTTGTTTGTCTAAAATTATTTTGCTGGCTTTTAGTTTTTTTTCGTGTGTGTATTTTGTTTTTGTAAAAAATGTTTAGTTTTTTACCAGCCAAAAGGGACCAACATTAATGTGCCGAACAGAACACAATGAAGTTTGTGGTTAAAAAAAAACCGAACGGAATTAAATGTTCTCATCTTTCTTTTGAGTTGGATAAATGCACTATTATTTTTGTGTTCGAAAGATGACAAACAGGGCAATGTTATTTTTTTAATGATTAACTACACAAACACTAACTTTTTTTAAGTATATTAAGTGTTTATTTTCAAACACTGCATAGAAGTTAAGCTTGAACATTTTTCTCTAAAAAAAAACAAGTTATGAATAAAGTTAGAAAGCCGGCGAAAACCCCAATTTTTAATGAAAACTCGACTTGTGCGACCTTTCAACCTCTTCTGAAAAATCTGATAACAATCTCACAACTATTTGAGCCTATAAGCTTTCAAATTATGCTTGACACCCTAGTGTATAGTGTACACTTTGACTTTTATAAAATTCCTCTTAATTGTTGAATATTTTTATTATAAATGAAAAGAAGGAAATCTTCGCAAGAGAAAAAAAAACGACCTTAAACATTCTTTTATAGCACTCCTCTGAAAAAACCTTTTGCCAAAAGTTACTTAAAAAACATATTTTTCTTATGGTTATTTTTGGTGGCATGAAAGTAAAAGGAGCCAAAGAATGAACACTTTTATTGTTTGGTTAAATCGTTTCATGCATAAAGAAAAATGTGTTTTTCATGCTAATCATCATGGGTGGCAAGAAATACTAAAAAAGCAGCAAAAATACAAAACATTGATGTAGGCAAAAAGGGATTTGCACCCACAATATGAATTCAAAACAAATAAAATGTTTAAAAGGAAAATATAACATGACTACCTTTCTTAACAGCTATTCATAGACATGCCTAAAGAAAGTTACTGATTTTTCTTCCATTTCCCCGAGACTTTACAAACTTTTTTCTAGTTTTCTAAGTTTATGCAGAGGAATTTCGGCTTAAAAGAAAAACAAAATGAGAAGGGATGATGGCCAATGCTGCGTGGAAATATTTTAAAGCTCATGCAGGTTAAATTGATGACAATTTTTTTGGTCGATTTACCTTTTTTCTAAAACACCCAATTCCTGCCACATTCGATGATTGTACCTAGTTTAACAATAAGTTTCAGAATAATTTATACTTCGTTTTCTACTTGAAATTTAAAGTTATTATACTCTAGAGAGGTCAAAAGAGATTTTTTTAATTTTGTTTTTATTTTGTGCCAGTCAAAAGAAAATAAAGTCTCATACACGTCTGTAAGCAACACAAGTTTGAAAATCGATTTCTTTGTATTTTTCTAAATAGAGTTAATAAAACGAAACTTTATCATTTAAAATGTGTATAATGTGTCAATATTGAAATCAATTTAAGTTTTCCAAATGGAACTTTTAAACTGCTTCATTAATGCCAAAGACATTTGAATTAAATTTTGTATAAGAAATATATTTGAAAAGAATTTATTTTACACAAGGGATTTCGAAAATATCAAAGTTTTTGCATTGTAAAATACTGAATGAAACTATGAACAAAATGTTGCTGCTGCTTTTATAGAAATAAGTTTTACGGTAATAAAACCTTGTATCGAATAGAGGTCCACATAAACATTTTTGAGGCTTCTTGTAATCACTCAACGTAGTTACCAGTTTGAAAAGCGTTAAATCATTCTTCCACAGTGGACCTGATGGTGCTCCAAGCTATATTTTAACTAAGTTTGGTAATGCTTTCGCCACACCTTTATCGATAATATTTATCTTATCATTAAGGTATGGCTACTTTCCTCCATTTTTGATAGAATCTTATAAAATTTTGATTTAAGTCTGGAAATAAATCAAATGTAGCAAATTATAAAGGTATCGCTAAACTAAGTGCTATTCCTAAACTCTTTGAAAAGTGCATAACTGATTATTATCTCTCTCATCAAATATCGTCATTACCATCTCCTTTTCAGCATGGGTTTGTAAAAGGTTGCTCAGAAAGGACAAATCCTTTACAACTTACCACAACTGTTAATAATGGATTTAAAACTGGTCAATTAACGGACGTTTTATACACATACTTTAGTAAAGCTTTTGATAAAGTCAACCATAATCGTCTCCTTAGTAAACTTTCCTTAGTGAGTTTTATTAATAACATTCTTTGCTAGCTTGAGTCATACCTAATTTGTTGGAAACAAAATGTTTGTTTTGATAACACAGCATCACAGAGCATCAGGGTCAATTCTGGAGTACCGCAATCCAATCTTATTCTCACTTTTTATAAATGATCTGCAGAGTACAGTACACAATTGTGATGTATTAATGTATGCCGATGATATAAAAATCTTATAAGGCTTATTATTATTGATTTCAGCTAGTTCTTTCCTTACAGACCTACCCCTGGTATTTTAGGTCTTCCTCTTTGTCTACTTCCATGTGGGTTCCATTCCAGCGCCATCCTGGTTTCATTATGTGCTTGCTTTGATAAGGTATGTCCTATCCATTTCCACTTTCTGCGCTTTATCTGTATGTGTATGGGCTCTTCTTTAGCCAAGCTCCATAGGTGTTCGTTTGTTATTGTGTTGGGCCAGTATATGCCACATATAATGCGAAGGCTTTTATTTATAAAAACTTGTAGCCGCTGCCAATTCACTGGCCAGCCGTGTTTCATTTCCGTATAAAAGGGGCATATAGTTTTTTGTCTGCCAAATTAACTTCTTGCATTATAAATCTATTCGAGATATCCTTATTAATGCCACCGCTTGAACACATTTTAGTCCTTAAGTAGCAGAAGCAGTGAACGTATTCTATTCGGTTATTGTCGATGATGATATGAGCGTTGCTGCTTTTGTGTAGGTGCATGGCGTACGTCTTTTTTATATTTATTTCAAAGCCAACTCTTCTGGCTGTGTTCACAAGATCGTTTGTTTTGCTTGTTCGAAAGTTTATATAAAAAAAGGCAAGTATCATCTGCACCTTCCAGATGTCTTAGAAAACTCCGCGAAATACCCATTTTCTTCATGCATAGTTCCTCCATAAAACAGTCCATTACCAATCCTAATGACTTGTATTATTTTGTTTGGCACTCACATAAAGCTAACCATTCTATTGACTGGATCAACCGCTTTTTTAAAGTCATTTTACTACATAACCTCTAGTACAATATGGGCATTTCCATTTTGACGTGTCGTGATATTTGTACCACAGAATGTAAAAAAATTAAATGAAGAAGTCAAATTTGAACGAGTTAAATTGCCTTGCCGAAGAAAATTGCTTAACATTATGTTCTTAGTTTTTCATTAATTGATCCGCTTATAATTTCTTTCTGAATCGATCTATCGATGTTTGGCCGTTTGTCTGGTTGAGAAAAAATCTCATTTTAATGGGTCACAAACATGGTTCAATCTTTAAAAATTTTAATGTCAATACAGTGGTGTAGTGTATTATATAGAGGGCTAAGAGCTAAAGCGAACCAAGTCAGAAAAGATAATTCGAAAAAATTTTGAGTTTGAGTAAATGAACTACATTTAAATTCTATAGCCATTGACTTGGTTTTATTACCATTACCTAAGTCGGGACTGTAAGAAAATACTGTTTTTGTTTAATGCTTGATATTGTTACAAGTTAAACTGTTGCTTATAATTCTTATTCGCTTAACAGTTTTATTTGCATAATATCCTTAGTTTTTCTAAAATCTTTGGATGAAATTGCCTGACGATCTGGCCTAAACAACCAGTGAAATGCGCATAGGAATAGCTTATCCCATCAATAATAAATTTCAGTTTTTCAATAGCATGTAATTGGAATTTAGCACATTTAAACGAAACCTGGTTAAAACGCTTTTTGATATATTCAGTAACAATAATGGAAAGGGTTAAACTTTGCGGAGAATTTTGAAATACAGTTTATATTTTATGATTTGGTTCGGTTCAGCTCTGAGCCCTCCTTTTCTTCCTGTTGTATATGGGCTAGATGAAATTATAAACAACTTTGAGTAATGCATAAAACAAATAAAATCTTATACGTAAACAGGGCTCCGTTAATCTTCCATGCGTTCGTGATTACATGAGGGTATTTGTGATAGATATTGCTCATATCATGGATTAAAAAAACATATTTTTAATAACAAAACAAGTTCTTAAATTCTACAAAGAGAATATTTTTTACCCGGGCTGGAAGAAATTATGGATACATTAAATTAATTAAATTAATCCTTTCAAATTGTGAAACAATAAGCTTTCTCATGTTGACACTTTTGGGTGGCTGTATTTGTGTTAGATATGGTGATAGATTAAGTTCATATTTAGTACCACAAATTTTTTATTGGGAGCTTAACTGATTTCGCTCAATGCAAAAAATTTTCAAATACCATTTTAATAAATTGTATTTTCTTGATTTAAGTCTGCGGAAGAACATTGAATACAAATACATTTGTATTTAACCCTTATACAACAAAAGAACGTTTTTACACACAAAGAAAAAATATGCTTTCATAAAGGTTGGTTAAATTGTAAGGGCCGATGTTGAATGTGAACCACACCTAAACGCCAAGTTTTTTTCCAGAATTTTATTTGACATTTCTCTATTTCAGACTTACTCAATTTGAACCATGGAGAGATACACAATCCAACAACGTGTTAAAGTTATCCAGACTTATTACGAAAATGGGCGTTCAAATCAAAATGCATATCGTGCACTTCGTGATTTTTTTGGTAAATTTGATCGTCCAAATGTGCGTACAATCGCAAAAATCGTGGAAAAATTCGAGCAAACCGGGTCTGTAGAAGATGTGAGAACACCAGTGCATGCTCGTACAGCTCGTACTGCAGAAAATATTGCTGCTGTTCGCGATAGTGTGGCTGAAGAGCCGTCCACCTCAACTCGTCGTCGTGCCCAACAATTGCACCTCTCACGCTCGTCGTTGATGAACATTATGCATAAAGACTTGCATTTAAACGCTTACAAGGTGCAATTGGCTCAAGAACTAAAGCCTCTTGACCATTCCAAACGTCGTGAATGGGCAGAATGGTGGCAAGAAATGGCAACAGTGGATGATCAATTTTCGAAGAAAATCATCTTCAGTGATGAGGCACATTTTCACCTCAGTGGATTCGTCAATAAACAGAATTGCCGCATTTGGGCGAATGAGAATCCAAGAGTGATTGTCGAAAAACCAATGCACCCACAAAGAGTGACTGTTTGGTGCGGTTTATGGGCTGGCGGCATCATCGGGCCGTATTTTTTCCAAAATGAGGCCGGTCAGGCAGTTACTGTGAATGGTGTTCGCTATCGTGAGATGATAACGAACTTTTTATGGCCCGAATTGGAAGATATGGATGTGGACGATATGTGGGTTCAGCAGGACGGTGCCACTTGCCACACAGCTAACGAAACAATGGCTCTTTTGTACAACAAATTCAATGGCCGTGTTATCTCACGTAATGGCGATGTCAATTGGCCGCCAAGATCATGTGATTTGACACCGTTGGATTTTTTTCTTTGGGGTTATTTGAAAGAAAAGGTGTACGTCGATAAGCCAGCAACAATTCAAGAGCTAAAGGATGAGATAATTCGGCACATTAACGGCATAGAACCTCCATTATGCCTCAGGGTCATCGAAAATTTGGACCATCGGATGGAGGTGTGCCGCCGTGGTCGCGGCGCCCATTTGGTCGATATTTTGTTCCATAAATTGAGAAATACCCAATATATCATAATAAAATAAAATTACAATAATTTCCTAAATAGTTTGTGTTTTATTCAAAATCAACATCGGCCCTTGAAATTTAACCACCCTTTATAATCATGAAGAGCTTAATACTATGTTCACACTTGGGTTCTTAAACGCGTTTAAGCAGCTCGAACGTGATTAAGCTCTAATCACTTCAAAATCGAGAAAATTACCCATACATTGAAGTGATTTGTTAATCACTTCAAATTGACATGATTACAACTAAATCACTTCATAAACCACATAGAATCCACTGAACATACCTCAAATGTAGAATCGCCAACAACCGTGTACAACCGGCCAAGATCTGCTTAATGTTTTTATTTTTTTTTTTTTTTTTCTTAAATAATTCATACATTTTCACAATTACATCATTAAAATTATTAAAATAATCTTCTGATAACTTTATAAAAGTGTTTTTATCCATTTTTAATACTTTAAAGAAATTTAAATTTGTTTGTTGTTTTTTGTGTGTTTGTGTGTGTGTTTTTTCTTAATCATCTGTCATCTTAATCATCTCAAATGTAATGTGAACGGCTTTCATTAGCTAAATCAACATTTTGCTTAAACGCGTTTAAAAACCCAAATGTGAACATAGCATAACTTTGTTTAAAGAAATTTTTTTAATACATTAACTGTAACCTGTGCTCATGTTCTGTAACTCTCCCAAACAAAAAATACTATATATTGAAACATACAACTGTTTTTCTGGCTTAACTGGGTCTGTAATATTTCTGGAGAGTTATATCTGTCACCTAAGGAATCTATTCGAAAATTTACAAAAAAGACTCGAATAATTTCACATCGTCTTCGAGTGGAATTTAATGACATTTATAACGTAACAACGTATTCTCTTTTGCTAGTTTTGGGCATGAGTTACAGACACATTTTTTTCACATTTCGAGGAACGGTAGAATATTTTGATTTACATCTTTTCGATGCGAGAAGTGCTCACTAAAGTTACGGAACATGAATGCTAAACCTGTTTATTAAGTCCTCCGTAAGCAAACTTCAATAATATTATGGTTGCC
The DNA here is from genome assembly GCA_930367215.1 of Pollenia angustigena. Lineage (NCBI taxonomy): Eukaryota > Metazoa > Arthropoda > Insecta > Diptera > Polleniidae > Pollenia > Pollenia angustigena. The sequence goes on along the minus strand of OV884057.1, from coordinate 174,875,637 downwards.
TTTGCTCATGTTAAAATTTAATTATAATTTGTCTGTTTACCGCAAATAGTTTCATGGTATAATTTGCTTTTTTTTTAATTTTAAACATATAAATTATTACGATAAATATGAACATGGTTGTAGGTTACTTAAATATGTTTATGACAGATGTAAAAATTGGCTGATTCGTTATGATTCCATAATATGGTTGTTCCTACAAATATTTTTGAGAAACTAAAGTGTTTTTGAATTTGGATCAACGATACTAAAAAAGTGGTCTGTAACCATTTTAAACACTATTTTTTCTCTAGGTGTATATGCTTCAATATTACTTTCTAATACCAATATAACACGTCAACCTATCAAATACATATCGGCGCATGTAAATAAAATTCATTCACTCTGATATCCTGCCTTAAAGACAATGATGAAATGCGACATAAGCTTAACATTTAACGTGACATGATACCTTAATGGCTTCTAATGTCAAAAGATTGTTTCAAAATGTATAAAAATTGTAAGAGTGTCTTTATATTTTTTTACATTTTTGTTAATGTTTGTATGTATGTGTGAATGTGTCTGTTGACAACCTGATATAGCTGGCGGTTAAGCTAAAATTTTTGAAAGAAGAAAATAAATATACAGATTCTAAATTCATATCTATTAAATCGTAAGCTAGGCAACAACAAAAAAAGGTAACAAGTTACTTTAAAAAAAAACAAAAAGGGATTTACCTTTAAAAAATTCACCTAAATAAATAAAATACGTGAAAATTTATCAAAATATGTTATATTGATTTGGCATGATGATGGGATATTGGGGATATTTGATGTATATATAGATATCGCTGCTTTATTGCAACGTAGACATATCTTAAAAAATGTAAAGTTTCTTATGCAAAAGCAGTTGTATCTAAAGCTGTACCGAAAATGTAACGAAATATATTTTATTAAATCAGTACTGTAATTACAGCTGCATTACTAAATTTGCACGACTTTTAGTGCTTATAAACGTGAAATGCATATAAAAAACTATACAAAAATAAGAACGAAACTTGTTTTCAGTTTTTTAAAATTTTTATTGAGATCAATGTTTCATATACATATCACAAACTTTATGAGCACCTGCCATATGGCCCAATCCAGGGTTTAAAAAACTTCAGTCGAAACCAAAAGCTGTCGAACAAAAACCGAAAATTGGGGTTTAACTTTTCGCCTTTTGAGTTGGTTTCACAGCGGCTGTTTACATTTTATGAACCAGAAGTAAAGTCAAAATTTTTTTTGGCCAATGACAAATGAAGAAGTGGAAGAAATGGCAGTTTTTCCACTTTTACTGCCGTTTTTGAAACGCTGGCCCAATCTCTTGTAGGATCTTAACCACTGGGTTTTTATTTATGCTTTTACCTAGTGCCCTTGTTGTGCATGGATACTTTACCTACAGGATGAAAATTTTGGGAGTATAATCCGACTAAAACTATACACTCGTCTCTTGTCTAGGGGCCAGAGCTACATCTCTAACTCAGTGGCTTTTGTTAAATAGCAACAGAAACTAATGAACCTTCATAGGCAACACTTTTCTACAAGGATGAAAAACCAGCCCTCCCGCGATTTTAGATATACGGCCACTACGTGATCCCCAAAGTAACCCTTTAAAGAATGGCAAGACTTCCGCAAAGGCAATCTTCTTGAAAGACACGAAGCATTTCTGATAAGAAGCATAGTAATGGAGGCTTCAACCAATAGTCAGACCGGTGCTTTGTCACCGGGGTCTACTGCCTGCCGTAGCACCAGAGTTAAGTACTCTGGAAAACTTAAAACTTAAGAAATTCGAAAACTTCATAAGCCCTGTCATTTGAATGCTTGTCGCATCCCAGGTTGCATACACCCGTTATTTTGTCAAGTTAGTGTGGCTTATTTGGTGTTTAACCGTGTTGCCACCTGAGTGTTAATAATGTTGAAGTAGTTTTTTTAATGCTGCTTTTGGTGCTGACATCTAAATCTTAGCTCCCTATAATTACAAAACCAAAAATAATGAGTATGCGACTTAGAAACTACAACATTTTGATATTGCACTCTTGGGGTGCAGTCAATAAAACATGCTTGTTTAGGACATAAAGTTGGCAGATCTCCTTAGGATTGTGGCTAACCCGAGTCCATTTTGGTACTCCGAAAGCCAGTAGCCCTTGTGAAAGCAGTGATGACATTTTAATATCAGGTTAAGGAAACATTTTGTTACGTAAGCAAGTCCAAAGTTCGAATGTCCCCGTATGCTGTGGTGATTTAGCAGAAAGTGTTTTGAGCTGATGGTTTAGTATTTCCAACTAGTCTAGGCAATCATGTGTTAAAATTGCCATTCGAGGTGTCTCTATACGTGTACTCATTGTATCCACTCCATGTTGAGAGCTTATTAAGGTTCTTGTAACATACTTTTAGTGCTTTTGGGCACATCTCCCTAAAAAACGTTTCATTTAATTCCAAAGTATTAGTATTGGGTATTTTCCTTAAAAGTTGTGAAGATATTTTGGAGCCATATTTTTTTTTTTTTAACAAAAAATGTCTTAATACTTTGAAATATTCCATTGAAATTATTTAAGCTAAAACATGTTTTCTCACATTTTAGTATCAACTAAATGATAATTTATATATACAGGTTCTCCCACAATAAAAAGGAGACCCCATACAGTACTTAGTTTTCATCTTTATGTTAATTATTTTTAGTAGGTCTGAATTAAATTGGGCTAATTTAATTGTTATTATTCATATGAATTGAAGTATATTAAATGAAAATTCTTAAAATAAACTAAGGCTTTTATGTTGAGTTCCAAACATTAGACTTTTTCAATGTGTCCCACTTGAAGTGTGAGTATCCTTATGTATCTCCAAGAAGAAAGAAGCAAACAATTTCTTCTCAAAAATAAATTGACATACAATAAAAACTAAATACATATATCCTTTTTGACTTGCTGATTCAAAAACAAAAGCAAAAACAACTTAACAATCCAACACTTATCTCATGTTTCACGAACATTTTATGTTGAAAACAATCAAAATTTGCATAATATGAAAATAATATTTTTCCCATTATATTCATATGTTTAGAAAAGAAAAATGTCTGCTTTTTCATAAAAGGAAAAGAGTAAGTTTTAAAATACTTGTATCTAAAAAATAGAGTGTGAGAAGCAATTTCTTTCGAAAAGATTTGAACTTAAAATATGATAATAGCTTATCTATTTGGCAACATATGCTGACAACTTTTCCTTTAGTTATTTTTCAAGATTTTTATACCCTCCACCACCACTAGGTGGGCTGAATGAGGGTATATTTAGTTCATCATTCAGTATGAATTTATTTTTATATTCATATAAGATTCCAAGAATTATATTTATTTTTGGTCCTTGAGTAATTCTAATTCTAAATAAAAAATGGATATTTCTGTTACAAAAATTAATATAATTAATATTAATGGCGGAATGCACCGATTCTCATGTGACAAGAACTCAAACCAACAAATTTCTTGAAAACCGTTGATATTCTAGTAAAATTTGGCATATCATAGTTTGGTATTCTAAAAATCAAACTACGAAATTCCGTAAAAATCGGTTTATAGTTTACCATGGTTCCAAAATAAAGTCCACTCTCGCAAAAACACTTTGGTGCGCCTAAAGCCGTTAGGAATTTTGCGAAAGTGAAAATTTGTTCAAATTGAGTTACATAAAACTTGAAATGACACCAGAGTTCCCAGTTTTATTTTAGGCCTTATCCCCAATTTGCGATTTTTCATCCCCAAAAATCCCCAAAATAGCAATTTTCTTATCCCCAATAATCCCCACATTTTCTTAAAGCAAAAAATTGTATGTCAATGGAAAAATATGCATGCATCGATTTATTTAAATAAATCCATTTGTGTAATATTATTTAAACTAATGTTATTTCTTTGAGTATCTATGTTTACATGTACAGTATGTAACAAGGGTTACGTAAAAACGTAAAAGACAAATAATTATGCGTCAAGACTAGGGAACCATAATCTTCTAATTCATAAGCCAATTCAATTTTGCTTTAAATGTTTGTTTAAAAAGTGCATTTGAGATTATGGAATAAATTTGTCACAGCAAGCTTCACTATTTTAAAGTGTGTATTTATTCTCAGAAGAGCTCCTAATAACTCATATTGCATTCTGTTGCAAATATTGATTTTGGTTGTATTCACTACAGAAAAATGCTAGTTCAACAGAAGTAACGCTAGTTGGTACAAAAAGCATATTTAAAACTATTTCAACAAGTTCTTGAAATAGTTTTAAACCACAAAAAAAAGACAAAAATTTGTACATATGTACATCTTGACCAAATTGGTCTTGCCATTGCGAAAATGATATTAATAATAATAAATTATCCCCAAAAATCCCCAGCGAAAAAAGAGCTTTGTCCCAAAAAATCCCCTGGGGATTTTCACGATATTTGTATCCCCAATTTCAAAAAAAAGATCCCCAATAAATGCCCAAAACTGGGAACACTGAATGACACTACCAAATTGCCTCATATAAAGCACTCTATCAAAAAAGTGTTTAGTACGCCTACTAGTGATGTCGTATTCATGTCACCGAATATTCGCCTATTTAATGACATTCGTATTACTATTCGCCAAATTCTTGCAAATATTTAACGAATATTTTGTGAATAAGTTTAAAAAAATGTAAAATTGTAAAAAAGTTAATAAAAAGAAATAGAGAATATTAATTTTTATTTATAAATATTAAAAAATTCAATTCCTTTGGAATATTTTTAGCTACATGCTTCTGGAATTCTAGTTGTTGGATTTTAATTTCTTATGAATTCTTAAAAACAAAAATGTTAAAAATTTAAATTTAAAAAAGTCCTTTTTTCGGTTCAACTTTTATAAATTTAGAAATACGTCTTAAAGACAATTCTGTTGTCGAAATTTAATTTTTTTTACTTTGCTCAACAGGGACCGTAACAGTTATTTCTTTTTTCATTAAAGTCAGATGAAAACAGTTATCTTTTTTTTTTATTTATTTATCACAATGAATTATAGTTATACACAATTTAACTTAATAAAATAGATTAATAATATAATAGTAATAAAATATAATAATAATAAATAGCTATACAATTGAAATAAAAACATTCATAAAGATTAATAAAATAATAAGTAGATGCAATTATTTGACAGCAATACAATCAAATATGATAACTATAAACTTTAGGAAAAATAATTAATAAGAAATTTTCTAAATTTTATTGCGTTACAAGTGGTTTGCAAATGATTTGGAAGTTGATTCCAGAGACGTATACTAAATAAAAAAACTTGGCATTCTGATGCGTCACTTCGATGACGAAATTGTTTAATAGATTTCCCTCTAAGCGATCTTGCGAACCGCAAACGATCGTACAGGTACTTCGGTTCCATAGTTATAATAATCCTGTGTAGGAAGATAATGTTCCTAAATTTAAGAAAATTATTAAATGGTAAATGAAGTAAACGGCAGGAATAGAAACTTATTCTATCAAATTTTCTCAGACCAAAAACGTAGCGGACAATGTTATTATACGTTGTGGTAAGTTTTCTCATATCCTGGGAGTTGCGGCCAGCATATATTTCAGAGGCATACAGTAGCGTCGGTAGTAGACAAGTCTTCGCAATTGAAGTTCTTATTCTAAGTGGTGTTAAAAATGTTGTGATCCACAATCCCCTTAACATACCATATATCCTGCCACAAGCCTGATTGATGTGATCCGACCAAGTCAAAGTCCTATTCATTGTTATCCCCAGATTTTTAATCGTGGCAACAACAGCAATTCTAGCATCTCTAATATAAATATTCAGATCATCATCCATTACTACATTTTTCCTACTTATCACTACACATTTGGCTTTTTCCGGATTTTGTTTCAAGCCATTAGCCGAAGCCCAATTAAAAATTTTGTCCAAATCAAAATTTAAATGGTTTACACTTATGAGGTATGATTCTTTGATCTTTATTTTTTTGAACAAACTTAACAGTTATTTTTTGATTTTTTTTTTCGAGCAAAAATAAAATTTATTCTCTAAAGAAATGTACGTGTTTTAATAATTTAGTTGATTTTAAATAATTATTTTAATGTGCATAAGAAATTCCAATAATAATTACACATTAAAATAAAAATTTAAAGCCAACTAAATTATTAAAAAACAAGTAAGAAAGTATAGTCGGTCAAGCGCGACCATATGATACCCTACACTTATGTGTCCATATAAATATAGATTTAGCTATGTTTATAAACTTCATGAAAATCGGTTTGAAAGTTTGTGAGAGGCAGAAATTGCCCCCTACCTCCCGTTGTGGTCCTATTTTTGAAAAACTGTATAGCTAACGTGTCCATATAGATATGGATCTATCTATGTTTTAAATTTCATTTAAATCGGTTTGAGAGGCAGAAATTGCCCCTATCTCCCTCGTGGTCCTAATTTTTAAAAAATGCATACAGTTTGTGTCCAGAAAGACACAAGGTTACATGGACAGCCAGCCAGCCTGCCAGCCAGTTCGACTCAGAAAGTGATTCTAAGACGATCGGTATACTTTAAGGTGGGTCTAGGACCAATATTTTAAGGCGTTACACACATCAGCACAAATGCATAATACCCTCTCCACTATTGTGGTGTGGGTATAAATATATGCATCCATCCCTTTTGTCTTTAAAATTTCATTTAAAACATGATGTAAAGGGTGGTTAAATTTCAAGGGCCGATGTTGATTTTGAATAAAACACAAACTATTTAGGAAATTATTGTAATTTTATTTTATTAAGATATATTGGTATTACTCAATTATGTATGGAACAAAATATCGGCCAAATGGGCGCCGCGAACACGGCGGCACACCTCCATCCGATGGTCCAAATTTTCGATGACCCTGAGGCATAATGGAGGTTCTATGCCGTTAATGTGCCGAATTATCTCATCCTTTAGCTCTTGAATTGTTGCTGGCTTATCGACGTACACCTTTTCTTTCAAATAACCCCAAAGAAAAAAGTCCAACGGTGTCAAATCATATGATCTTGGCGGCCAATTGACATCGCCATTACGTGAGATAACACGGCCATTGAATTTGTTGCGCAAAAGAGCCATTGTTTCGTTAGCTGTGTGGCAAGTGGCACCGTCCTGCTGAAACCACATATCGTCCATATCATCTCACGATAGCGAACACCATTCACAGTAACTGCCTGACCGGCCTCATTTTGTATTGATGATGCCGCCAGCCCATAAACCGCACCAAACAGTCAACCTTTGTGGGTGCATTGGTTTTTCGACAATCACTCTTGGATTCTCATTCGACCAAATGCGGCAATTCTGTTTATTGACGAATCCACTGAGGTGAAAATGTGCCTCATCACCGAAGATGATTTTCTTCGAAAATTGATCATCCACTGTTGCCATTTCTTGCCACCATTCTGCCCATTCACGATGTTTGGAATGGTCAAGAGGCTTTAGTTCTTGAGCCAATTGCACCTTGTAAGCGTGTAAATGCAAGTCTTTATGCATAATGTTCATCAACGACGAGCGTGAGAGGTGCAATTGTTGGGCACGACGACGAGTTGAGGTGGACGGCTCTTCAGCCACACTATCGCGAACAGCAGCAATATTTCCTGCAGTACGAGCTGTACGAGCATGCACTGGTGTTCTCACATCTTCTACAGACCCGGTTTGCTCGAATTTTTCCACGATTTTTGCGATTGTACGCACATTTGGACGATCAAATTGACCAAAAAAATCACGAAGTGCACGATATGCATTTTGATTTGATTGATTGATTTGATTGAACGCCCATTTTCATAATAAGTCTGGATAACTTTAACACGTTGTTGGATTGTGTATCTCTCCATGGTTCAAATTGAGTAAGTCTGAAATAGAGAAATGTCAAATAAAATTCGGAAAAAAGCTTGGCGTTAAGGTGTGGTTCACATTCAACATCGGCCCTTACAATTTAACCACCCTTTATTTGTAAAACTTTATTTTTATTTTTCCACATTTACTTCTATATGCTTTTTTTGTTTTAAAATTAGAATATAACTGTTATTTTCAATCCCTGTTGCTAAATAGAGCAAAGCCATCTGAAGCTAAACAGGGTGGCGCATAAGTAATATTTTAGTTTTGTTTACTTTTTGGGCAATTTATGATGGACTCAGCACATAACAAGGAACAAAAAATTTTTCATTTTGAAGGTCAACATTCGATTAATTCACACGTTAAGATCACATCGAATAAGGAGCAATGAGGCTAATTTTAGCATTCGATACTGGGCAATGATTGAAAATATTTTAGATAGCAATCCAGAGTTGTGGTTCCAACAAGATGGAGCCAAACCTCGTCCAACTACGGCTCTTCTGCGCAACATTTCTGGCGATCGCGTTTTTTAAGTATTCTCCTTAAGTGAAGTCAGGAGTCTGAGGCTTAAATAACCAAAACGAGAGATTAAGTGATTTGGATATGGTTCCTTCAGAATATCTGTTGTGGCTCGAGTGTGCGCCGTTGCACCGTCCTAAGGGACACACATGTTCTCCAGACCTAATTCATCCAATTGGGGTAGCAAAATTTGATAATCATGGCTCTGTAATCGCGCTGTCCACAGCCGTCGTTCGACATTATCAAAAAAAAAAAAAAATTGCCCGATGGCTCCTCCAGCGTAAACAGCACACCACACAGTAACTTGGGGTAGATGTAATAGCACTTAGTGCCCCAGAAGCGACTATTTTGTTTATTCACAAAACCGCAAAGATGGAAATGAACCCCATCGGTCGTTATAATTTTCTACGAAAAATCGTCCATATCTTCGTTAAGATTCAGGATGGCTTGGGCGTAGGTAAGATGTGTTTGGCGTTCAACATCTGATGCACTGTCGGCACTTTGTAAGGGAACACCTTCAAATCTTTCACCAAAAGTCTGCGTAGCGACCGCCGGCTAATGTCCAATTGCGTTGCACGTCGTCTGGTTGATGTTCTGGGCTTTTTTTAGACATCTTGGGCAAAAGCAGAGATATTCTCAGTAGAACGGCTGCTCCGGAGCCAGCCAGCCTAGTGAAAATCTCGTATTGTCCCAGTCTCCTTAAGGCATCGGACGGCCAGAAAACCTACAACTAAATTCACGCTCTGCCAACATAACCGCGGAGTAAACCGATTCATGGCTTGTCGATTGGTATTCTGCGTTGGTTAACTTCACAATTGTCAAAAAATGTTACAGTATATTTCGTTTAGCTGCATTTCACTTACCTGCATTTTTTGCATATCTGCACAAAATACAAAGCATTGTGAATGATGGCTAAATTTTGTTAGAAAAAAATCGTGTACGTGCATTTTGCTTAAGTGCATATTTTGGATAACAGCATTCGATTTTTGGTCAACAATTTTAATTTTTAATACAAAATATTACTTTTAAGTGCCTCATAAAAAAATTTATCATATCGCTATTTTATGAAAAAGATAGGCAAAAAATTTAATTTTGAAATAAAAATGTAAATTGAAAATACATTTGATCTGGCAGATGTGTTTGTGTGTGTACCCTCCATCACCAAAAGTGGTGAATCAGCGTGTGCTTAGTTTGTAATTCCGTGTGAAACTTTTTGATTAGCCATCTCAGACCCCATAAAGTATATATATATTCTGACTCCTTGAGAATTTCTAAGTCGATTTAGCCATGCCCGTCTGTCTGTTCATCTGTTGAAAACACGCTCACGTTCGAAAAACTCAATAGAAAAGAAAAAATTTGGTGTCAAATTGCTTAAAGTTATCCTAAACAGAAAAAATCAAGCAAACAATTTGTTGAGTGTGTACCTATTACCAAAATGATTTTATAGATTACTAAAAATTGTAAAAATTTAAAATTGTGAATTTTTTTTTTTCTATAAATTATTTTTTAATTTTAATTAAAAAAAATTATCAAAAAACTCTGCCGTTTCAAACAATGTGTTAATTGATTTAATCTATATATGTATCTAAAACAGGATGTGTGTATGTATGTATGTAACGTATGGACTCCAAAACGGCTGGGCCGATTTTGATGAAATTTTCGGGGAATCTTCAGAATATTCAGGCGGGTGACACTGTGAAGTCTGCGGGCGGAGGGGCGTGGCAAAATCCATTTTTCATATTGCACCACCAATGACATCTATATAATTTGGACGGTTTTTTCTTTAAAATGATCGCCATGGTCCAACTTAGATTTATACGAAAAGAACATTTTGCCCAACGCACTTTTTTCGAATTACCTAAAATCAGAAAACGGCTCCATCGATTTGACAAATTTGTCTTTAAAATTTTTGTATTAATCCATTTTAAGTTTTCATCGAAAGAAAAATTTACCACGCCTACTTTTACGCCAACTTTTTCTATTAAGCGCATAACTTGAGAACGGCTTGAGCGATTTTTTCTTTAAAATGATTGCCATGGTCCAACTAAGGTTTTTACGAAAAGAACATTTTGCCCCTCTCACTTTTTTCAATTTACCTAAAATCAAAAAACGGCTCAATCTATAATATCCATTATAATATCTAGATATCATATAGAGCGAAATGATTCGGCACAGCCGAATATAGCACTCTAACTTATTTTAAATAAATTGTTTAATAAACATATATTAATATTAAATTTAAAACTATGTTAAAAAAATTTGTTGAAAATAATGATTGCATGACTAAATCTATTTTTGTAATAAAAAAAAAATTTTACATAAGTGCACATTTATGCAGGTAAGTGAATTCTTTTAAAAGCATTATTTATGCCGCTAAGTGAATACTGCGTAAGAGAATATTTTGCGTACCTGCACGAATTTTCGTGCAAACTTGAATGTGCAGCTAAACGAAAAATACTGTATAGCATTTTCTATTGGGGTGGTTACTTTTGCACTTTAATACGCCTAAACCTAAACTTATTCATGATATTTTATTTAAAAAAGGTGCAATCAACTTTTATATGGCTAGAAATAAAATGGATCAATAAATTAATTTGTCGTAGATCCCATATAAATCCTCCTGAAATATTTTAAATCTTGGTGGAGGGCATCAACGATTCGGCACTGCCGATTATAACACTTTTACTTGTTAAATCTAAAGAGAATAAGCGAATATTATGAAAATTGTTATTAGACAGGTACAATCTTAAACTAAGTGTGTACAGATGTATTTCACAATATTTTTTTTTTTTACAAACGTACTTAAGAATATATTTTTTACACATGTTTGTGTTTTAGCACATAAATATGTTTGCAATGTTAATATGTGTTTGAGGATAAATTTATGTAAGTGTGCGTTGGAATGGAAGGTGTGTTGGCATTCAGAGCACAGTTTGTGCTAAATTGCCAAATTTAAGATTTATAGCAGCAGCATTATTAAGCGATAATTTATGTTAAACGTTTTTTGATGTCGATTATGGAAATTCACAAGGGAGAATTAATGCAAATCGATATAATTTGATTTTGTTGAGTTTGTTTGGAAATTTAGATTGAATTTATGGAATTAAAAAAAAAAAACAATACATAAATAAATAATATTTAAACTTAAATTTACATTTAATATTGTATTTACTAAATTTTTATTTACTACCCCTTATTTTTAACAATCCCTTTGTCTTTAAAATTTCAGCGTCCCTTTCTTCATTTCACTTTAAACATGATGTATTTGTTAAACTTTTTTTCAATATTTTTTTTTAAGAAAACGCATTAGAGAAACAAAAAATCAAAGTATTAATTTTTAGCCAGTCATTTATTTAATGAGCGCCACGAACCACAAACTTCAGTTTACAATACATTAATTTGGCAAATCACTAATTATCTTATATATTTCTAACAATTCATCATGATTTTCTGTTAGAAGAAAAATACATAAAGAACAAACGGTCCAAAGTACAAGTACTTAACACAATTTTTTGTATCTGCACTTCAAAAATTTTCGTTATTAGACACCATTAACAATTTCAAATAAATCAAAAAAGGGAATGAATGAATCTTTAAATTACCAAAATGAAAAAAAAAAATAAAATACAAATGGTAGTTAGAAATGATGAAGCACTTTCTTTGCGAAATGTTTTTTTTTTTATTGTCAGTATTTTACTAATGTTTCTAGTTAAAAATAAAAGTTAATTTCAAAAATTTAAAAATCTGTTTAAAATTAGCAGTCACTTGATTCATGTAGTCAATGACTTTTAAGTGCAATGTTAAATTCTTAACAAGCTAGAACGCTATATACGGCTGTGGCAAATCATAAATAGACTTCCTTCTCAAGAAATAACATTTTTCGACAGTGGAATATGACTTCTATAAAATCTCACATCACACTTTCTAGTGATGTTTAACTAATGAGTGAAAAATCTTATAACGTGTTATTATCATTCGTTAATGTATCAAGGCCTCGTTACTCTTATGTAAACGTTTATGCTACGGAAAAAAATTCTGATAGTGCATAGAAATATATTCCTGGAAAATATTGAAGGCAATTTGACTTAGAAAATACATTCGAATTAATATGAAAATTTATGTAATAAATGTTACTCACCATAAGAACTAAAATTCCCAGATTCTATTTGTTAAAATAAAAATATTTTATTAGATTTCTAACTGATAAAATACCTTGGAACTAACATGTGAACATATTTTAGTCCCTTTATAGATGTGGGTGTGTATGTGTAATAAGTTATTGAAATCACGATAAACGTCAAATTCTATACGTAAGAAATTTCGTACTCATATTTTTCATACGAGCATGTTCTAGAAATTAAAATGTAGTGAAATTGAAACTGAACAGAGAAAAACTATGAATTGGCATGTTAACGGCAACTACATTATGTTTATTGTAACCAGGGGGTGGATTCTGGTTCTGTGAAACTGTGAAATGAAAACTTTTTTCGCTTTTTCATAGAGTTTCTGATTCTTGTTTGGTGAAAAAATGATAAATAAATTCCAATGTTTTCATATGAAAAGAACAAGTGGGATGAAACAAATTGTTTTCACAATTTCACAGTTATACGATTCTTGTTCTGTGTAATAGTGCAAAGAATGGTCAAAAACTTTTCATTTATGACATATTTTTACACATTCATTTTAACGGTGAAAACTCTCAATGTATTCGTATTTAATGAAAATTTTTAATGATATCCATAACACTACTGACGTAAAACATTTATAAAGTTTTCCTGCCTTTGCTCATCGCAAATTTATTGCAAAAAATCAATTTATTTTTTTAATATTTGTCTAATAATGAACATATTTGTAATTAAACTTACTATATCTTTTTAAAATTTTGAGGTTAAGAATGTTTTTATATAGAAAATTCTTAAAATATAAATAATAGTCTGTTAGGATTATAAATAAATATAAAATCCTGACATTTTTAAATTTATAATTTTTTAGTTGTGTATTTGCATAGTTTAAGACTTGATCAGAAGACAAAGTAGATATGTTATTACCATAGGCGGTAAAAAATATAGGTTTAGCGACGTCTTTAAGTTAACTTAGGGCCGCCTTCAATTTTTTTATTTTTTTATAATTTTACATTTAAAAAAATTATTCTACATTTGAGTGAATCCATGTCAAACCGTTAAGTCGTTCGGCATCATCACCTCCGATTTGAATGAAATTCAACACAAATGTTGAATGTTATTGGACTTTAACAAAACATAAATTTTCAGACCCCAGATTCTTTCAGCTTCCGAAATATGACGTCATAAAAGATGAGAAAAATGTGAAAAAAACTCAAAAGTCTCCTTACAAAAGGGGATAGAACTCTTGAACTACGCAAGATAATTTAGTTTTATTGGTATCGTTTTAAAGGTGAAAGTGCACCCTTTAAAACGATATGCATATTGTGTTTTTCTAAGAAGAGGTCAAAGCTCAATTATTGGGGTCTTGAGTTCAAAGCTCCATATCTAGAAAAGTATATTTTTTAAAATTCTTAAAAAAATATACGTTAAGTATTATACCCTCTTCAACATTTGCAGAAAATTTAAAGGTGGAGACTCGATTGGTGTCAGAGTTATATACCAGAAGGTGATTCTAAGTATGTTTTGTGTTCAAAAATCCCTTGTTGATGTTGTATTTTAATTATTTTTTTCAGTATATCTGGAGAACGGAAAGAGCCAAAGTTTCCAAATTTAGTACACAAATTTTAGGTATCAATACCCACCATCCCACAAAATGTGGTCGGGATTGGAGAAGTGGGCGTGGTACCTCCCGTACAAGAACTTGTTTTTTCTAATTTTTAATTGGTTGGGTGGTATTTACATGATTTAAAAAAGAAGGGAAGAAATTATTCCGTGCTGTGGACCATAATATAAATGAAAGAACATTAAAAATTTTAAAAAATTAAATCTAAAAAAGTTAAATTAAAAAAAATATAACCTTTGGTTGGAAAATAAAATTACAATACTCATTTTTTGAAAATGTTCTACAATTAAAAAAAATATACAATGATTAAAAATATTTTTTAAAAACAGAGTATATTCTGTACAGTGGATGTAAAATGTAACTACAAGTAAATCCCTCTTAATGGACTTGAAATCGTTTAGGAAGTTTTATATTTCTGCCCGAGTTTTGTACGTTTTCATTGTTTAAACACTGTTCTTGTTCAACAAATATAAATGAAAGTACATTTATAAATATTTATACAAAATTCAATTCATTTAACAAAATTAATATTAGAAAACATTAAAAGGTTTACTTGGTTTGAAAAATCCAATTACTATACTCATTTTATGAAAATTGTATACAATTAAAAAAATTATGCATTGATTAAAAATATTTTTTAAAAACATAGTATATTATGTACAGTGGATATAAAATGTATCTACAATACTACGCCTAAGTATTGTATATGCATTGTTATTGTAAGTAAAACTTAATATTTTTAATTAAAAAATCGGACAAAAATGGCTAAAACATGGTTAGAAAACTTTCAGTAAAATAAATACATTTGCGGCTTACCGCCGGTTCAAAACTGCTAAGCCACGATTTCTGCATTTGACTTTTACATTTTATTAACATACTTACAAAAGTTTCACGGCTACAATGGAATGAAACATTTTTTCATTAAAAGAACGTGAATCGCAATTTGTGTAATTGTGAAATGATATTATGAGAAGTTCTCATGAAAACGAAAATGAAAAGTTTTCTTTCATTTCACAGTTTCACACAACCAGAATCGACCCCCAGGGCTGTAAAGTGGTCAAGAAATAGTTATAACTCCGACTCCTTCTGCTGAAATTTTTTAAGTACGACTCCGACACCAACTCCGACTCCTACTCTAACCTTGATGCTAATTATTTATGAGACTGATCCTTATTTGACTTTAAACTCTTTTTTTTATACCCTTCACCGAAGGTAAAAGGGTATATATAAGTTTGTTATTTCTACAATATTGATCCTACACCCTATAAAGTATATATATTCTGGGTCCTTATGAAAAGCGAAGTTCAAATCCGGTTGTTCGTCTGTCTGTTGAAATGGGTTTTCCGAAGCCCCCAGATATGATGGGGGCTTGGTTGGGGTATCTTTGCGTCAGGTATTCTTATTATAATTTTGCTATTGAAATTCAGCCAGATCGGTCCAAAAATGGCTGAGATATGAGAAAAACACCACGACTACCTCTAATTTTTTCCAAAAATCCCTTGTGGTTGTTGTATTTTTATTACTTTTTGCTGTATATCTGGGGAACGGCAAAAGCCAAAGTTTCCAAATTAGGTACACACATTTAGGTTGCCAACACACACCATCCTAAAAAATGTGGGCGGGATTGGAGAAGTGGGCGTGGTATCTCCCGTACAAAAAAAATTAAAAATTGTAAAAAACCTAAATTTTAGGGCTGCCTATGTCCTATGGATATGACTTATATATCAAAATAGTAGAACATATTTTATAAAAAACTCGGGAAAATCGGTTCAGATACAAAAAAGCTTTTTTAAAATACCCACTTTCGGGAACCATAGATCTCCCGAGTCCAAGCTTTATAGCTAAAGTAAATGGTAAATTTCTACTTAAACACGTCGGTATATAAAGCTGTCAAATCGGTTAAAAAATGGCTGAGTTATGATCACAATACTGATATCCCAAAAATTATTTTTTTATACCCTTCACCGAAGGTAAAAAGGGTATATATAACTTTGTCATTCCGTTTGTAATTTCTTCAATATTGATCCTACACCCTATAAAGTATATATATTCTGGGTCCTTATGAAAAGCGAAGTTCAAATCCGGCTGTCCGTCTCTTCCCCCCTCCCCCCTTGACATTTGTTTACATATACTAGCATAATGCCCAATATTATTTTCGTTATCATCCTTCTTTATTATTTCATCTATTTAACGAAATAATTTTAACAAATCGAAACTAGGAATTTTTGTGTTTTTTTGCTACTTAAAAACTCCCCAAAAAGATAAAAGAAAACAAACACACATACTTACATGCCACAAACTATTTTGGTGAATATATTTCCATATTTCGGTTCACAACTCAAATAAGTATTATGGTTTACAACTTTGCTATTGTGGTGAACAAAAACATCAAAAGTAATTACAACTCAACACAGTGAACATTAAACCATATTTAATTTAAATGATATTGAAACAACGTTCCTTCATGGTTTGGTTGTCTAGGGGGTGTGTTAAGTTAGAAACTGTGAGGTCTCTGGTTCGAATCTTGTTTTTTTTTAAAGAACATTTTTTTTATGTTCTAAAAACGATTTAAAAAATATTTACCAGTTTTCGCTTTTTAAATTTAATTTATAATGAAGTTTAAAGTATTGTAAATATTTATGTATACATATGTAAAAATTATTTAGTTTTTGTCTAGTTGCTATTCTGCTCCCACAATGGTGAAGGGTGTATAAGATTAGGCACAGCCGAATATAATACTCTTACTTGTTTTAATTCAGTTCTTTTAAAATGGTAAAATATAGCAAGAAAATGATTCTGTAAAAATTTCAAATCGATATTTTAATTCTAATGTGCCGCATTGAGCTTTAACATACTAATTATTAAATGGACCAAATGAGTTGAACTTTTTTGATTCTAAAGTGTTATATCATTGTTGACCAGTCGTGACCAAATGAATCTGACAGCTTCATTCGAATGAATCTGACAGCTTCATTCGAATGAATCCGAATATGAAGTCAGTATTGTCAAAAGTAGAACAGTTTTTGAGATATTCCAAAATAACCGTTATTTGTCTTTTTAAAAAAGATGATATGACTTAAATGCAAATATCTTCAAACATTTTAAACGGATTATGTATTTCTTCTTTTTAGGGAAAGATAATAAAATAACAAAACTAGCCATGGGTCGTTTGTGAAAATTAGTTAAGAAATGACAGATGAATTTGTTCAATTTTACTCTTTTCAAGTTGTTTCAGAACCATCAACATCGTCTGCGGTGTCTTCGCAAATGGAAGCAACAACATCAATAAGTTTTGACTCTAGATTGGTATCAATTGGTATCAATACAGATACTGAAAGATGATAAAAATACCTTTCAAACAAGCCCAGATTGAGAAATCTACTATAATTCTATCCGATCTTATGACGAATTTAATTAAATTATTCTATGTATACATATATGGAAAAATATGTATTTTGAAATTTTGGGGGGCTCCCAACCCGAAATTAGAGCTATGGTCTCTTGAGAAAAATTTCTCAGAATCACCTATAGATTACGTTTTTGCTATACGCTTCATCAAAAGATATCGTTCCATACAATTTGACCCGCCCTAAGTTAATCATTCCCATGCGTCTTCAGTTGTTACTTCTACAATTTTGATAATCGTATAAAATATACTTCAGAGCAAACACTCATATTAAATATATCAAGCGAGCATCTGTAGACGTAGAAATAATTTTTTCTATTACTTTTTCGAAAATTTGTCGCATCAATTTATAATTTACTGTAACAACGTGCTAAACGAATGTAGTGTAAAATAAACAGTAAATTTTAACTGCTTTTTTAATTTAAACAGCTTATTTTCATGTTTATAACCGTTTTTTTTTAAGAGCTTAAAACCGGTTTCTTATTTGCTTTTTTTTGTGGCCCTAGTCATCAATAACCGATAATATCGATACTTTCCCGTAAGAATGTATTACGCGACACTTTTTTCGAAAATGACTTTTTGATGTGGAACTATACTAGAAGTTAAGCGCCACATTTTGGCCTGGGTTTCGCTGCCCTATCATGGATGCAAAGGAAACTAGGGTGAAAATAAAATTGTATCAACCGTCAAGTTTTCTCACTGGAATAATGTGGCACCCTGTAATTTGTATTATCCGCCAAAGAAGCTATGCTAAGCCACATTTATAAATATGTTTTGTATTCTGAAAATCGCTTTCCAAATATGTTTCTTTCAATAAAATCCGAAAAATATATAACTAAATGAAACGTTTTTTTTTTGTTTCCTACACAATTTTAGAAATGTCGCTTAATACATTCTTACGGGAAGGTATCGATATTATAAAAAATTTTTAAAAATGTGTATAGACGGACAGCCAGAGGGGCGTACGGACGGACAGATATGCTTCAATCATCAATTCTTAGTGTTTTAAAGTAGGTTATAAAATAATGGATAAACAAATTGTTTTATATGAGTTATTCACAAAACACACAACGTATAAGTAATTAATTAAGAATTAAGTATTAGTAATTATTACTCATACGTTCTAAATTTAACCATTTAAAACCTTTTGTTTGAAAGTTAAGCAATTTCTCTTAATATTTCACATTAATTCTTAAGACAATATGAAGATTTACAGATAATTTTTTCACTAGAATTATTATCTGTCTGGTGGCTTTGGTTCCTATTTAACTTTATAATAATCATTGTGTTTATTGCAATAAATATAAACACACACATACTTGTTACTACATTAAAATTTCGTATGCATGAGCATGAATTTTTTAAAACACTGAGTTTCTGCAGAGATGCCTAACCTTCTTTTCATAAGTAATCAAGGAAGCTTTAACTATTTATTTAACCCAATTTTCTTTTTTCTTTTTCTTTTTTTCTTTTTGTTGTGAATTACAAATTTCATATTAAAAATATTTATGTTTAAGACGCAAGGTTGTACTTCGCTGTTGTTCTTTTAAAATTACCGTAGATACTCAAATATCTCGTTGTAAATCAAACTAATAAACAAACAAAAGCACCGTCATCGCCCTTAGGCATTTATCAAGGAAATGTTAAAAACTGGAAGAGGAAGTTTTACATCCACATTATTATCCAAGACATATTCACATGTTTATTTATCATACATCATTTAAACACATACATATGCAATGAGTTTTTTTTTTGCACACTCATACACATGTTTATTGCCAGGATAATTCTACTATCATATGCATACACACAAACACACACATATTTTTGTAAAAAAAAGTCGTTTTTGTTGGTTTCCTGTAGCTATTTTGCTGTGATGTGAAAAAAATTTTTGTTATTCTCTTGCTCCTTGTCTACATTTTGATGTCACTTTTCTTAAAGACATCATACATTTTCTTTATGAGTAAAAGACTTAAGCATAAAAGGTCTTAAAAGGAACTTTTAAATAAAATTGCAGTGCAGAGATAAATAAAAAACTATGGATCTACGAAATTTAATATACAAAATCTTTCTGTATAAAAGCTAAGTAATCAGCCGATGTTAAATGTCTAGAGGTGATGTTTTTTCCACGAATTATAACTATAAAAAAATTCCTATATGACCTTGCATTGTAAAACAGATCCATTAGATATTAGTTTTAATGACATCTACATAGATTTGGTTGAGTTTGTCAACTTCGGTGGGTTATTAAGCGGCATAGCCCCACATTAACCCATTAAGACCCTGCGTTGCGTTTTCGCAACGTTCACTTAAACCTCCCCTCAGGCATTTTGTTGTTACGTGATATTGTTATAAAGCACAGTGAAATAAAATTTAACTTAATATCTAATCGAGCTGTTTTTGGATTTGTATCATACATAAGTTTTTTTTATAAAAATTTTGAATTTAAATTTTGAATTTTTCCTGTTTTTTGAGTATTTTTGAAAAAAGTTAAAAAAAATAAAGTAATATATAATATACCTGTCTGAAACTTCTAAAGGAGGTAGCTAACATACGAACAATATTAATTCTAATGAAAAATCCATTCATCGTAGACATTTGAGACGTTTTTTATGATTGGATATATCCGTGATGCGAAAACGCAACACTGGGCCTATCTATACCATATACAAATTACATAAAATTATCAAATAAAATATATTTATACAACCACTTGCTATTTAAAACAACAAAATAAAAACTTGTATATATGTTAATTATAAGTTGTTGTTATTTATGTGTTTTGAAATTTTCGATAATTTTTCCACCTTTTTCAAACTAATGGCCAATTTTTAAAATGCAGGATATTTCGCAGTAGGTAAATTCTCTATGACAATTTCTTTTTTTTTTTCTTATGCCAAAAGTGTATTATTTTCCTAGAAGGAAGCGAACTTACTCCAAAGTAGTCCCGTGATAGGTCTTTGGTCATAGAGGCCGGTTCTAGTTCTAACACTTTATATGAATAAGACCTATCACTTTAACATGGGGTTGTCATATTTCAATAAAACAAGTCCCAAAAAAAGTGTCACACAATCGGTAAAGACTGTACTGTAATTAATTACTTTGTTACCCTTTTTGTTCTTAATATACCAGTTAGATTATAAGTTCTCCTTTCACTGGTTATGAATTCTATCTTTTTGAACTTGTTCTATTTTCACAAAGCCCAGGACCATTCTGTTGGATCAATTGACACAAATTTCCCCCAGGGTTACTTCAATAGGTACAGTAAGAGAATATCGAACAAGTAGTGTGAAATTATCCTCTCCCAGGATATTAAAGAAAACCAGTAAGAGTGCTATATTCGGCTACGCCAAATATTTGATACCATCCACTGACAACTAGGATATTTCAAGAGTGGGCATTATATTGAACCTGTGGTAAATTATGAACCGATCTTTACGAAAGTTGACAGTGTGATTTCTAGTCATATAAAACTGTGACAGAACAAAATTTATTTCAATATAATTATTTGTTATGGTTTTAGGCGAACTAAAGTGTTTTTCGAGAGTGTGCTTTATATGGGGCATATGGTAAATTATGGACCGATCAATTACAAGTATGAGAAATGTGACGTAGCAGTGCACACAAAGTGCTTTGGAACATATCATAATCGAATAAAAAATGAAATGTATATGAATATCTTTTTTAATTTTTTTTTCCTAAAGACGTGAATAAAAAATTTTAATTTAAAATGTTTGCAAATGCGCTTAATTTTTATATCGTTAAGGCCCAACGTTGCGTTTTCGCAACGGGGGTTATCTGGGCTCCCACTTATCCGATTTGCTCAAAATTTGTTTTCTTTCATATTTAGGTATAAGCAATAAAATTTTAAAAGTTTCATCATTATACCTCAATGGGATCATGGCTTGGGCCTTTATGGGTTAAACTGAAAATTAAAATTATATTTGATATCCTTTAGCACGGGTGGAAAGGACATATATAAGTTTGTCATTTTGTTTATAGTTTCAACAGTATTGATCGAAGACCCTAAAAATTTATAGTCTGGGTCCTTATGAATAGCGAAGTTGGGTTAACGGCGTCCGTCTATCTTTCTATATGTCTCTTTGTGTGTACATATGTTGAAATAGGTTTTCCGAAGACCTCTAGATATGGTGGGGTGTTTGCTGTTGAGATCGGTCCATAAACGATTGAGAAACAGAAAGAAAACCACGACTGCCTCAAATTTTTGTAATAAAATTGCGTCTTTGATGTTTATGTTTTTTTTTTATTTTGATGTACATATAATTTTTTAGTTCTGTTTGATATTATGAAGTAGTAGGTGAATGGTATGGTGAAGGGTCTTGAAGATTTGGTACAGCCGAATATAACACTTTTGGCGGCATGAAATAACCCCCCAAAATATAACCCCCAAAAAATAATGAAATAACCCCCCAAAGCTTGGGGCCTTATTTCATATGCAATAAAGCCCCATTTTTGAAAATGAAATTAGCCCCCAACGAAATGAAATAACGCCCCACACATAAATGAAATAATTCCCTAATTTTTGGGGGCTTATTTCATATCAAATAGAACCCCAATTTCTGAAATTAAATAAAGCCCCAATATATGTAATGTAATTAATTATACAGTTTTGCTTGAAAGAATCACGCGATATATATCATAGAATGATATTCCAAAGCCAAGCTCCGCCAACTAAGGCTTTTCTGCATAGCCGGCCTTCGGCCGTGCGCAATGACTTTTTCCTCTATGGTATTACAAACACCGGCTTCTCTAGCTAAATCTTCTCTGCAAAGCGCCAGGATTTTCTCCTCTATAGTATAAAAATACCGACTCGATCCGGCTACGCAGAGAAGCTTAAGTTAGCGAAGCCGGAGTTTGGTATACCATATATGTAGAAGAAAACCAGGGCAGCTTTTTGTTATCGAAGCCGGCGTTCTGTATACCAAAGTGGATAAATCCTTGCGCCCAAAACGTTTTCATTATAAATTTGAAAATGAAATAATCCCCCAAAAAATATATTGGGGCTTTATTTCATAACGATTTTTTGGGGGATAATTTCATATGAAATAATATCCCAATTAAACAAATGAAATAACACCCCAAACATAATGAAATAACCCCCCAAAAATCGTTTTTGTTGTTCTCTGTACAAAATTTTGGGGGGTTACTTCATTATTTTTTTGGGAGGTTATATTTTGGGGGGTTATTTCATGCCGCCAACACTTTTACTTGTTATAATTGTGTTAGTAAAAAATAACTCATACATTTGATTGCCATAAAAATCTGAAGCCAGTTTGGTATGTGTGCACCTAATTTTTCGGATTTCATTTGTGTTTAGTTGTATACAAAAATTTAATTTAAAATTTTTTTTTTTTTAATGAAATTTTGTTATTTGACATCTAATTAATTATTTTCCGACAAAAGTCTGAACTTATCTGAATGGGATTTGTGAAAAATTTTAAACAAATTATAAAATTTAAAGTTTAATAAAACTAGGGTGTTCCAAATAATCGTTATTGCTTTAAAGGCGGGAATTATATGGAACAAATGATATTTTTAAAAACTCAAAAGTGTGATTATTAGTCATATCTTAAAGGACACAAATTTTATAACAATATATTTTTGGTCTCTTATTATGACCCACCCTTAACTTAAATAACACTGGTTTACCGCCAAAAAATACCAAGAACGCCACATGCCTAGATAAGTTAATTGGGACGCTGTAATTTTTTTTTCTAAGTACTGTTTTTTAGATAACGGTACTTTTGTGTTTTTGGTATATGGTCCCACTCAAACCCTTGTCCGATCCGAAATAGATGGCATATTGCCTTTTCCGTCGATATGCTGCAAATTTCTATCTGATAAGAAATGGCTAAGTAATGGCACCTCAAAGTTCAAAATTTGCCTATTTTTTACGTTTTTTTCGACATTTTTCATTTTTATTTCGTTTTTTTTTCTACGTTATAGTAAAGAGCTGGAATGTTTTATTTTAAACCAAATAGTTTATTTAATTACCAACATTTTAAGCGTAATGTGAAAAAAATCGGATGAAAAATAAAGTTTTTATTAAGGATTTTGTGGAACGACAATAGTTTCATCTAATATAAAATTCCGTTTTTTTTTAAATATGTTAAAACTGATGGACACAACACAGTGGCTGAAAATCTTTATTCATCGAAAGAGATAATTTTGTCAAAATCGGTTCAGTTGTTGTTGAGAAATTAAAGGTCATAGTTGAACTTTTGATGTTTTTTAGCATTTATTATGAAAATGCTAATGATTGAGATTGTGAATTATTAAAAAAGTGGTAAATTTTTCTTTCCACTGTTTTAAGCACTTTTTAATCTACTGCCAAATTTCATTAATATATCTTTGTTCATGTCAGATTTATAGAATTTCAAACCTTAAAATTATTATTTTTATTATTTTATATTGAAAGCCCTTTTATTCACTTAAACTATATAAATAATAATTTTAATGTTTGACATTCTATAAATCTAACATGAATAAAGGTATCATAATGAATTAAGGCAGTTATGTAGATTAAAAAGTTCTTAAAACAGTGGATTGAAAAACATCCCCATTTTTTATTAAAACATACCCAAATTCCCAATCCCGGAAAACAGCTTTAAATTTTTTTTTTTTTTTTGTTCAAAAAAGGCAAAAGGCAATTTTCTAGAAAAGAAAACATAACTGTTCTAACTGTATAAAAATCGGTGTGTTGAATTATTAGAATTTTTTACTCAAATTAATTTTTTTTTGTTTGAAAAATTTGAGTTGAAATAGGGCATATGGGAGTAAAAATGTCAAACTGACTAAAAATTGCTTCTACAAGCATACTAATAATGTTTTCTTTCGAAAAATAGAAACATTTTTATATATTTCTGGAGAAAATATTTTTTTATCAGCGAAAGAACAAATGCGTATTCGTATTACCGTATATACCACTATACACTCAGGTCATTTTTTATGCGGTAGATGCGTTCCGCATAAAAGTTTTGCTTTTAACAAAACATTAAATTCATAAATGCAATTTTATGTGAAAAAAATATTTTATTTAAGTAAAACTAAAATAAAAATAAATAATTCATATTAAGGTTTATAAAGTAAATCAAAATAAAATATTAAAAAGGGATAAAAATAGCATTTTAACAGCCCAGTAAAAAATTTTAAGGTTTTCGGAAGCAAGAAAAGTACAAGAGCGCTGATATATGCGCTGGCTATTACATACTACTTAGAAGCAACAGGGAAGCGAAAACCAGTGAAGTCAATTTTTAATATAAGTAAATGAAAATTATTTAATAGCTTCGCATAATCCCTTATAAGTAAGCAGGTTGTAAGGGAGTAGTTGAAATGATTATTTAAAAGAAAAAATTTAAGACCAAAGTTCAAAGTGCTTCTGTTTATCCCTTACATGGAAGCACGTTGTATTGCAATGATTTCAAAATGTGTTTACGATTATTCCCGACATGTAATCGAAAACAAGAGATGCTTAAAATTACTTCTTTTTTATTACGCAATCAGTCAGCAAATTGTTTTTGAGCAGAGAGGACGCAAGCAAATTTGTGTGTGGTCAATTACTAGATTTGTTGTGGTTTTCTTTTTAATTTGCGTACAGTTTCGTTCTATTTTAAAAATTACATATTAACTGTGTTGTGTGTTTGTTTTGCTTTTTGTTCTTTTGCATCAGTTTTTGTGTTGCGCTTCTTGTATACAGTGTAGAAGCAATTAATCAAAGGTATGAAAGCTGCGGTTTTTGGAAGCTATTCCTTCACGGAATAATGTAAGCCATGAAAAACGCAGTGATTTTACAAAAAAGTAGTGCTTCCAAGTGGGAATTCGCCATATAAAAATCATGCCTCTTGTAAGCAGGTTTGTAAGGGGGGATTGTGCTTCTCTCCCTTACAAACCTGCTTACCAGTAAGCACCATTTTTTACTGGGAGTTTTTAGTTCTCCTGAGAAATAAGATTAAGCAGAATCGCTTAGCAATTGTCTGTATCTCTTATTTACCGGTTCGATGTTGCTTTCATCACTAGAGGAGACAATTATATTATCATCAGATGCAACAGTTTTATTTTAAATGCTGGAGAAAATAGAATTATGCGTGATTGGCATGGGTAAGGTATTTGCACAACCTTTATCATTTTCTGTTCTCTGAAAAAATTTTGTCATTAAACTTTGCGATGCCGAATTTTTTGATTGTTTCTGCAGTTCACGATATCCTGAGAAAAGATTTTATAATCCAGATTGAAGTTTTAATGGTCGTTCCGTATCTGGGTCCACATTGAGAATTTGGTTTTGTAATTTATTAACTGTGTTCAAAACTTCTCCAATTTGTTTCGCAGTAAACGGCGTTGCGTTAATTTCTAATTCAGAATCGCTGTCATCATCTTCTTGTTTTTCTATAGTTAAACTGAGAACGTCATCATCGCTCAATGGTTCATCAATAAACAGTTCGCCTAAGTCGATGTGGTTAAGTGTTTCGAAACCTCTCCTCCAATTTGATGTGCCAAGGCAAAAATTTCATCCGTCAGTGATGACGTCGCAATATTCATATCACTCCCAACAAAGCTTTACAGAAAGCACACATTACATGTCAAAAACTACATACCAGTGTTATCAATTATCTAAATATTATTTTTATAATAAAAAAAAATTTGCATATTTAAAAACCGCATAATTTCAAATTCGCATAAAAAAATACCGCATAAAAAAAGACCTGAGTGTACCTTTAAAAAAATGCATAGGCATGTAATAATACCTATGATCATTTTATGATTAGGTTTCTACATTATCAACTCTACAACAGGTTCAACTGGAACCAGTTCCACTAGAATACTTTTTAGATTAAAAAAATAAATAAGTGTAAATTTTTAAATGTTTATTTTCTTTTTTATTTTAATAACAATAAGGACAAAAACATATTTTTTGCTTAAATAACAATAAAAGTTAATTATCCAACCGTAGGAAAATTGCCTCCAAATATTCCATATTTGGTTTTGTATTACCTCTGTCCTGTAGCAGCCCTTTTGCTACTTCATCTAAGTCCCGATGTTCTACTTTCCATTGACTTCGAATGCTAGAGATGAACGGATCTGACGTTGCCAACAATATATTAAACAGATCTTCGTTTGTAAAATCTCTTGACATTTTTCTGGTATTGTGCTCCCTATAAAATCTGTAATCTTTATTCCTTTTTTCCTGGGCTTTCTCTGACAGATCTCCTAGTGGTACTAAATGATGCCTAATGACATCCTCTTCTTGATAAAGGATTTTATGACCTGTTGCAGGCATATTTCTCCATGGATATTTGGTAAGATCTCCCAAATTTTCTATAATCAATTTGTTAATTGCATACCTAGCACAGCTTGGCTTGGTACACTTATATTTCAGTCATCTGAATAGGTAACATAACAAGAGCAAAAGAAATGTTGCGAATAATTTTACACAAACTAAAAAAGTGTTCTATAGGCTGGTCTAAACAGGTACAAAAGTGCATTTGGGTTTAAAGTGGATACTTTCACCTTCTTCAGCTAGTAAAATCTCTTTGACCCCTTTTGACCCTCATAAATTCTATTCTTCTGAACCTCAATTTGACTAAAATATAGAACCTGAACAAATATTTAATAACACATCAGGTATAATCGGTACAGTAATACAACATAACATTGTTTAAAAAATGCTTTACTACCAATATAAAAAATGTTGAACCCACTATTTATAACAGTAACATAAAACATAGTCCACTCGATTAAAAAACTAGAAAAATCGTTATAAAATCAAGCCAAAAAATCCGTTTTATCCGAATATCTCCAAAGGCAAAGGAGATATCCTAAACATTTAAGCATAGTTTTTGTAACTCAGCTTAAGTTTAATTTTTTTTGCAATCCATAAATATATTTTTGGTGAGTTTTTTAAAAGTTTGAATTTCCAAGGTTACCAAATTTAGAGATCCGCAAGTCACTCTCCCGACCCTTCACGGACCCGTGTTCTTTCAATTCAACTCAAAAGCTACCCGGCCATGACAGTTTAAAATTTCATTCAAATATGTTCAGCCGTTCATAAGAAACAAAATAATTTTTCAAAACAAAACGTTCGTAAACCATTGTGTTATATTTCAGTCATATGAGCAGCTTAAATAAAAAGAGCAAAAAAAAAAAAAAATATTACGAGTAATTTTATTTAAATGAAAAAAGTGTTCAACAGACAGTTCCAAACAGTTGCAGAAGTATATATGGGGTTAAAGAGGACACTTTCAGCTTTCTGATGGTACTAAAATCTCTTTAACCCCTTTTGACCCTAAGATATAGAACCTGGGGAAACATTTAATAAGACATCAGGTATAAATGATACAGTGATGTAATGAACCACTTTTTAAAGACTACTATCCCACTAATATAACAATATTTTGACCAATTATTGATAACGGTTTGCGAGAAATCATAATTTAGTTCTTATCAAATTTACAAAAATTAAGTTTTTTCTAAAACAGCATAAAATATTTGTTTTCAGCAGCATGCCACAGCCACAATTACCAATATTTTAATCTAGTTTTTTGGATACCTTAGTTCTAATATGTTTGCTATCGAATGGCATTAAAATTTTTGAAATCGGCTATGACAAAAATTGGACTTTTGGCCGATGAAATTCAATTTTCAGCCACAGTGCGCCGATTATAGTGTGTTAGCAATGAAGATAAAAATATTGTCGTTCCACAAAATCCTTAATAAAAACTTTATTTTTCATCCGATCTTTTTTCGATAGTACTTTTTGGTTGGGCTCCACAAGGGTTTGGTTGGGACCATACACCGAAAAACACAAAAGTACCGTTATCTAAAAAACGGTACTTAGAAAAAAAAAATTACAGCGTTTTTCGTGTTCAGGAGGTCACAATTAACTTATCTAGGCATATGGCGTTCTTGGTATTTTTCCAAATTAAAAATGTGTAAAGCAGTGTAATGGACCGATCATAGTAAAATGTTTTAATATAAAATATTTTGCCAGTATAATGAAAAATGCAAATATGAAATATAAGAAGTTTTTTGTCTCTCCTGTAAAATGTGCTGAAAGGAAGTAAGCAGCTTTGCATTTTAAGCCGACGAAATACTGGGTTAAGTAACAAACATTGTGTAATAGAAATATATTTTTAGTGAGGTTGTTTCACGTTTGTGTCCATAGCTCTTTCTCTACTCAAGTAATCAAGTAATCTGTAAAAGTGTGATAGTGTTATGAACATGACAAGTATTGCGAGAAAAATTTAACATCCCATACAACTTTATCGTTTTTTTAATTTTCGTAGACAATAGTATATTTTATTGATCAGGGTTGCATTTCTAAATAAGTTTAGAGAGTGACATATACTAAGGACATATTCGCAACTATATATGGGCATTTCCATTTTGTCGTGACGTGATATTTGTACGACAAAATATAAAAAAAAAATTAAATGAAGAAGTCAAATTTGTAGGGCGGCATGAAATAAACCCCCCAACATATAACCCCCAAAAAAATAATGAAATAACCCCCCAAAAGTTTGTAAAGAGAACAACAAAAACGATTTTTGGGGGTTATTTCATTTTGTTTGGGGTGTTATTTCATTTTTTTAATTGAGGGATTATTTCATATGAAATTATCCCCCAAAAAATCATTATGAAATAAAGCCCCAATATATTTTTTGGGGGACTATTTCATTTTCAAATTTATAACGAAAACGTTTTTGGGCGCAAGGATTTTCTCCACTTTGGTATACAGAACGATAAATAAAGTTGCCCTGCATAGCCGGGCTTCGGCTGGGCGCAATGGTTTTCTTCTCTATGGTATACCAAACACCGGCTTCGCTAACTAACGCTTCTCTGCGTATCCGGGTCGAGTCGATATTTTTATACTATAGAGGAGAAAATCCTGGCGCTATGCAGAACAGCTTTAGTAAGCGAAGCCGGTGTTTGTTATACCATAGAGGAAAAAGTCATTGCGGCCGGCCGAAGGCCGGCTATGCAGAAAAGCCTTAGTTGGCGAAGCTTGTGTTTGGTATATCATACCATGATATCTATTGCGTGATTCTTTAAAGCAAAAGTGTATAATTGATTGTATTACATATACTGCGCTCTTATTTCATTTCAGAAATTGGGGTTTTATTTCATATGGAATAAGCCCCCAAAAATTAGGGAATTATTTCATTTATGTTTGGGGCGTTAATTAATTTCGTTGGGGGCTAATTTCATTTTCAAAATTGGGGCTTTATTGCATATGAAATAAGGCCCCACGAGTTGGGGAGTTATTTCATTATTTTTTTGGGGGGTTATATTTTGTAGGGTTATTATATGCCGCCATAAAGTGGCACTTTGTTCATCAATCGACGATAATGATTTGAAGATATGTAGATTTATTTTCCAAGCCATCAAATTTAAAAATCTTTGCTCGTTTAAAGTCTACTTTTTTTAATGCAACGCTAGAATGCAAATAAGTTTTTATTTTAGAACCATGTTTTTCAAATGTTATCCTTTTTGTTACTAAATGTAGAGCCTAGTTGCGCTTTACACCAAAATATAAAAAAAAAAAAAAAATAGTAAACTATACATATACAATTTTTGGAGGAACAATTTAAATTTCTTCTGGCGTTACGTTACAAAAAGTAGACTTTTCGCTGAAAGTGCCCATATACACCTACCAGCACAAGATCCGTTTTTGTGGTAAGATTTTTGTTTCCGGATTTTTATCCAGATATTTTCACTCAGGTATATTACTAATGCATGTTTAAGTGATTTTCCTAATTTTAATAGGATAGACGGGTAAATGCATTTGTGCTCATTTTATGCCGGCCAGGGTTCGAGCCCGAGCCACGTCAAGAATGAAAGATTATCAATAACAATTTTAATTAATTTTCATGTTGTAAAATTCCTTTCTTCATAAAAATAATTTAATAAAAATTAAATTTTAAGCCTAATTAAAATTAAAAATTTAAAAAAATTTGGATTAAAAACCATAAATAGTTCAACAAAATAACCACAATACTAATTATTGATTTCTAAAACTGTTTCAAAAAAGTTGTAAATTTTTGGGAAACTTGATTTATCGTAAGACAGCATTGGAATTTATGCAGTAAAATCAATACAAAGGCAAAAGTTAAAAAGAACGAAGAATGTTCCTTGAAAGTACCATTTCCGTTTCTCCGCTGGCACATAACAGTAAAAAAGGTGATTTGTGCTTTTCTCCTACTTTTTTTATCCCCCTAAGCTGCAGCGGTTATCGAGTGCGTGTCTTCAACTAAACAACTTTCTTACCATTTTTTTAAATTTACGGTCCCTTATGATATGTTCACACGTCAGTTTTTTTCGTAATTCGCTCTATCAATCGTAATTGGCAGCTTTTGCCTATCAAATAAAATCTTTCAGGAGAACCGAAAAACCATTCTAGATCAAACTCTGGGCTAGGTATTAAACTTTTTTAACTTTGTTATTAATTAAAACCACGTAAAGAGCGTTTTAAATTAAGCATTATGGCGTTAACAGCTTATGGCAAATTTCCCCAATTCTATTTAAATATAAATTCATATTTAAAAATAGTTTTTCATATACATACAATGAACATACAAATAAATAAATAAATAAATAAAAAAATTTATTTTTATTTGACATAAAAAATTAATTTTTAACATAAATTGATTTATAAATAAATTGGTGAAACCGGCCATTAGAGTCGAAAAAATGGACAACAAATTCTGATCCAAATTACAAAATTTGAGAGCGAATTAACTCATTTATACGTAATTAATTTTGAATTACTATGTCAACTACTAAAAAAGGCGATTACGTCTTATACGTTTCGTGGAGTGTGGACTGCATAAAGGGGTGGATTTGGGCGAAAGCTCCAGAATACCAGCCAAGGTTCCAAACACCTTGGTATATTCCTCGAGAAAACGCCGATTTCGTTTCGGGGTTTATGGAGTGTATAGGGTGACTGGAGACTTGGTCGATATTTTAACGCATCATATTAATAAGGCTAGAAAAAGAGTAAAAAAGGCACAAAGATTTAAACGGAAGAAAGCACTTCTAACCATATAACACACTTTCCTGTTTTTTCCAAAAACATTATAAAGTTTCCATTTATTTCATATAAAATACAAAATTTACTGTACGATATTTAATTCCAAAATTCTTCTATATATATACAAATAAGTTGCATTGTGTTAGTAATTGATGTTCTCTGAAATGCGTGTAAAGTTAACGTGGATGGTGACCCCAATACCAAGGTTTTTATGTGTCAACGGTCTTCAAATGTGTATTGGTTTATGAGTTATAGCCATTTAAGTGAACACTGCATTCATTCCGAAACATGTATTTATATGCCCATACAAATATCAACAAAATGCCCTCCATTTTGAATTCCTCCGAAACGGCTTGACCGATTTTTATGAAATTTTGTATGTGTATTTGTTAGGTATGAGAATAGGTTGCAGAGTATATTTTATGTCGCTAGAGGGCGCAAAATGTTGCAATAGGGGTAAAAGCTCCCTCTCCCCACTCTTCTAAACTAATCAACCGGTTTTCTTAACATTTTGTATGCAGACAATGTAACATCTGATAAAGAATAGGGAATTGGGTGTGAAATAGGGTAAGAGGGCTAAAAGCTCCCCCTCCCTATATCTTCATAACTAATCAACAGTTTTTTAAATTTCGTAGGCAAATAGTGTAACAGTGGGAAAGAACTATAGCCTATAGTTTTTATTATTTAGGGCGTGAAATAGAGTTAGAGGGGTAAAAGCTCCCCCTCCCTCTTTCTTCTTAACTAATCAACCGGTTTTCTTAAAATTTGGCATGCATGTAACATCGGAAAGAGGGCAGGGCATTAAATAGGGCAAGAGGGCCAAAAGCTCCGCCTCCCTATATCTTCTTTACTAATCAATTAATTTTTTTGAAATTAGGTAGGCAAATAGTGTAACATCTGTAGTGCGATTCTCTATTCAATTTTAACATAATTTAAATTGCTAAAAATATTTAACAGCAAAGTTAACGTAAATTTTATTCAGTAACTTTTTTAACAATAACGTTTACTGCTAAGTTCTATCTTAACGTTAGGTATTTAAGTTATCTTAACGGCAAAATATTTTTCATTGTTTATTTTTAAATTCGTAGTTTAAAAAAAAAAAAAAAAACTAACAAAAAATTTGGTGAATAAAAGCCTCATTAACATTTTTAAAATTCACGTTATTTACATAAATTTTGCAAAAATAATATTAAACAATTTGGTTTTTTTTGCGAATTTACCAAAAAGCATTAAAAATATTACATTTTAGATGCAGCTTATGGAAATCACTAAAAGTGTTTTCTTTTTTACACAAAAAATAAGTGGTAGACTTTCCAATCATGTTAGCTAATTTTTGCAAATTTCCACTAATTTAGCAATTTTTACCGAATTTTTGCTATTCCTTATAATTTAAGTGACTTTAAATCAATTTTATGGTTTGGTTGAAGTATTAAAAAATTTCGCGAATTTTCGCTGTTTTTGCATTTTATTTTTTTTTTTTGTTATTTTCCGACATTTTGTTTTTTTAACCGATTTAATGATTTCAAATAAATTTTTTTGCTTCTCTCCAAGTTTGCAATTATTCGCGAATTATAGCCACGTTCGCTGTAGAAGCTTTTTATTCCTGTAAGTTTTCTGATTCTTTATAGCTTGAACGATTTTTAATAAATAGTACCCTTTGCCATCATTTCGCTGTTAACAAATATTTGCGAATTTCCCCTAATTTAGCAATTTTTACCGGATTTTTGCCATTCCTTATAGTTTATGTGAATTTAAATAAATTTTATGGTTTGTTCGAAATATTAAAAAATTTCGCGAATTTTCGCTATTTTTGCAAAAAAATTTTATATATTCCGACAACTTGTTTTTTAAGCGATTTCAAATAAATTTTAAGGTTTTTTTCCAAGTTTGCAATTTTTCGCGAATTTTATCCATGTTCGCGTTATAAGCGATTTTTTCCTGTGGTTCTTTAGAGCTTTAACGATTTTTAATAAAAACCCGCTGTTTGCAAATTTTTGCGAATTTCCGCTAGTTTAACAATTTTTACCGAATTTTTGCAATTCCTTATAGTTTTAGCGACTTTTAATCAATTTTATGGCTTTTTTGAAATGTTAAAAATTTTCGCTATTTTTGCAAATTTTCCGATTTTTTGCAATTTTCGCTAGACTATCAAATCCTAAATGGGGTTTTGTTAGTTTCGAAATTACTCTAAGTCGTTCCACACGAGAAGTAGTTTGCAGTGTTCGTTAAATATACTAATTAATTAACAAAGATGCCACTTGATTGATATTTTTAGCTATGTTGTTTAAATTGAGTTACTGAATTGCTGTATTGTTACCGTAAGCAATAAACTGTGCCGGTAAAATTAACGTTAACGTTAGTTGTTAAAAGTTAGAGAATTCCACTACTGGAAAGAACTATAGCCTGTATTTTTTTTTCTTAAAATTTGGCTAGCAGACACTGTTACATCTGAAAGAAATAAGTTATGTGGCAAAACAACGTTTGCCGGGCCATAAAATAATAACTAAATCACAAAAACCATTTAGTTATGTTAAAACGATTAAAAACACAGCCATCCAATATGGCTTTCCAACAACGATTCGACTTAGAACATTTACAAGTTAAAAGCAAAGAAAAGTATAATACTTGATGAAAGTGGCGCCTCACGTTGTCAATTCGTCTTAGGGCATATCATCATTCAAAATAGAAACCAGGGATAGAAAAGCCGCTGCCTTCGGTTCAGAAGTGAACAACTATAAACAAATAAATCATTGTCATCACTAATTTTGATCGAAAAACATAAAATTATAAATACAGTCGGGCCTCGATTATCCGTGATCTGGTTAACCGGCCAAAGATGAGTCAATTGTTTTTTGTTTGCAATATTTTCAAATTGCTTGCTTCGATTAACCGTGATTACGTCTATTATCCGTGATGGCAGTTGAAAAATATTAGACAAACAACATTACACGACTATTTTTAAGAAATAGTATTCTTTTTTTGCTTATTGTCCTTTTTTTCATGTTTTCAGTAGAAAATTAAAAATGTACATAAACTTCTTGAATTAATTTTTTTAATGTAAATATGTATGAACACCAATGTTAACTTGTAAAATAATAAAAATATTAAAAAAAACTGTAAAATCAAAATTGTTATTCGATTAACCGTGAAAATCGATTATCCGTAATGGTTATGGTCCCGACCATCACGGATAATCGAGGCCCGACTGTAAAAAAGTTGATTTTTGTGAAATTTTAAACTAGACTTGAAATAATACAGATTTTTTTTTATTTATTTGATATACACCTACGACATCAACTGATTTATATCCGGATAAATAACATAGCCATTTTCCGCTGCACACTTTGGCCAGGCAGATACAGCAACCAGTCATTTGACCAATTGGATCCTTCCATTCAACTGGCTTACCGAATGACAAATATTCCTCCAAGCCCTTAGCAAATTTAGTTTATTTTACAAACACGTAGAATAAAATACGTTTCGAGTCCAAATCTGGCTACGTATGGAAAATAAAATTTATAAGGTTTCAAAAAGATTTTGATAGATTTTATTCGGACACTTTTTTTAATAATGTAGACAGACTACAAACAAACTAAAAGTTATCAAGTGAATATTTACATATTTAAATATCAAATGAGGGGCTTAAAGCACAAGGGGTTCAAGTGACTTATGATAAATAATGAGACAAAAGCGGTTATTTCGCTTGTGCACCAAGCGAAGCAGGTATTTTAATGTCAAGTGCTTGAATTGTTCACCATATCCAGCGTCCAGATGAGAATCTTACATTCACCTCTTGTGGTCTAAACAACTTCTCCGAACTTCACGTATAATTCCCTATGTAAACTCAATTTTAGAAAAAGGCACTTAAATCCCTTGTGCTTTAAGCCCCTCAAATGTAATTTCGAATTTTTAAAACTACAAAATCCGGACTGTGGCTTACTTCATAAAAAGGCATAGAATTCATAGACAACTTTTCTAAAAGCAATGCCTTGAGTTCATTATTGAATGGTAACCGTCTTCACTGCACAACGGTAGCAAAATTTGTGCATTGTTCTTATTTGTGATGCTTTGTCAACG
Source organism: Pollenia angustigena (assembly GCA_930367215.1). NCBI lineage: Eukaryota > Metazoa > Arthropoda > Insecta > Diptera > Polleniidae > Pollenia > Pollenia angustigena. The sequence continues at coordinate 174,839,987 of OV884057.1, read as the reverse complement.
CTTTTGTTTTCAGGGATGCTTTGCTAAATTGCATTTATGAAGTCATCCAGTATCTTGAAATAGACCGATAAGTGAAAGCATACTACCTAAAACCGCAATTAGGTACATAAATACAATATAAGCGTTGATTAAAAAAAGTTTTTATCAAAATTCAAATTCGGATGTTTTCACTAAATATGTCGTTATTTCTTAATAACCTTACGGGAGCGAATTAAAGTGGTGAATTTTGAAAACACATTTTTTACAAGTTTAAAGTCGTATAGCGCAGTAAATCTTGATTCGACCGATAGATATGGGCTGAAAGACAAATGACATATCTGTGCAAAAGCTTAAATCTTGTCCAATTCAGTTGAAAGGTTGCCGATATTTTTCGAAAACAACTGCAGAAAAACACGATTATTGCGTAAATCTCGAAAACGTTTTTTGAGAGAAATAAATTAATGCTATATTCGTGTTCCGCCCCAATTTAGCATGGAAAATATCTCAATTTTGAGGTTAATTTTTTTGTGGCATAGTGTAATTTAGTATTTTTTAGAAAGACAAGGTGAGACAAAAAGAAAAGGTTCTAAATCAAATTTTATAAATTCTTTTTTATAAAATGCAACCAGTGACTTTATAACTTGACGAATGCGCAGTTCAAATAAAAAAAAAAAAAAAAAAACGGAAAAGTGTTTCCTAAAGGGTATGCCCAGATCACATTTGTTAAAAAACTAAAATTTGTTTTTAATATTTAAAAGTTCAAATAAATACGTTACAATACATCCCCTTATATTAAACCTAAAATATTTTGTAATTTCTTTTCAAGCTCTTCCCATTTAGTCATCAGAAATTTCAATAAAAAAAGACAGACAAGCAAATACAAAACTAAGTTTTCAATCAAATTAACTGTAATTTGTTAAATTACATTAGACACGTTAAAGTTTATCCTTTTATTCAAGTCCTAACAATACTTTCGAAAATGACATCAAACAGCGTGCCGAACACTGAACAATAGACTGACTGGCTGAATGAATCTGTGGAGTGTAAAGAAAAGGGACACATTTTTTTTTGTTGTCCTTCTTAGCCAGATGTCAACTATGGGTGTGTGTGTGTATCATAACGTGTGTGTTTGTGTCCATTGGTTTTTGTGCGTGTTTGTAAAAAGGATGTATTTTGTAATGATTTTAGTTAATTTAAGCGCTATTGTGTTCAAAGAAAGAAAAAAATCTTTGTATAGTTAAAGAAATCAGCATTAATATCGTCCTTGACTTTAATGTTTTCGTATGCTTTGATGCTTTTTTAAAATGATTGTTAGTGATAAAAGTACAGTGATGGAGAAAATGATAAATCGTTGGCTTAAAATGCAAACTTGCTTATCTTGAGAGGAAAGCCAAAAATACAGTTAGTTTTACACACTTCAAGACTCAAATTGAAGAAAAACTTCATGCTGGTCGACGCACACTGGAGCCAAAAGCCCTTATTCGAGGATTAATTCATAGCTCCTCAGCTTCAATAGTAAGGTACACTAAATTTGATGTGGGAAACTCTTAGATTAAATTTCATTTTTAACACAATCTTGGTTATAAGAGGGGGGAAAAGGACACCCTCCATACAAAAAAAAAGAAAGTTTTTTTCTTATATCTGAAGAACTACAATAGTAAAACATACTTAGTTTTATGTGCGTAACTCTTAGAACAAACTTCATGTTCCAACAAAACTTTGGAGGTATAAGAGGGAGAGACGGGTACCCCCATACAAAAAAAGTATTAATAAAATAAAAAATTGATTTCTTATTCACGCACACTCCTGCTTAATTCCCTGCAATAAATCTTTACATACGTATTATGTAAACAATTATTTTTCATCAGCTCTGTTTTAAATACTACTTATTATCAAAGTATTATTGAAAACTTGAGAGTTGTCCTATGAATAACCAGTGCATTTCTTTAGTTCTTCTTTTAAAAAGGTAATTCATATATTGGCTAACAATTACAATTTTTCAAAATATCATACAAGCTTTGGTGACTGTAAAAAAACAACGCTCTACAAAACAACATTTAATATGTATAAATTGTAATATATAAATTTAGCCACGGTCAAGCGTAAAAAATTACGACATTTGCACATCTCTAATAAAAACACATTAAAGAATGACAGCAACAACAGCAATACAAATTATAGCAGAAGTCGTGATGCGCTTTTTGTTGGTAAACTCAACGCGTGTTGATACAAATTCGTACATAACTTCTATGGCACACCGATGCGCACCTTAATTTTTTCTAAAGCAACGCTGATTTGTTCAACCTTTCAAATAAAGTTAAAATTAATTAAGCCTAATTAATAACTTATGCCCAATTTTTAGGATAGTATTTAAATCTATATTAAGTTAATTTTCATAACAAACTTAAATCGTATTTAAATATATATTGGTTTTTTGAGTTTTATTTGAAAAGACTTATTTGATTAATATAAAAGTATGGTAGCACTACTAAATACAAAAAAAAACAATACAAAAAAGTGTATTTATTTACAAGGTGGTCTGAAAAAACAGCTGACTGTTTATGCTTTGCCTGTTGTTGTTGTTGTATTGTTGTGATATTGAGGCCACCTTGCTAAAATACTACAATGGAAACTTAAGTTGAAATTAAGTGTCCCACATCGGTGACTTAAGTTTCACTTAAGTTTTTAGTGAAGAAGAGAATTTTGTATTTAAAAGGATTTTAAACATAAATGTGTTTTAATATCAATCCTGAAAATTGGCCATTAATGTCCACTTAAATTGAAAAAATTATTTTTTTTTTGCAATTCCCATATAAACTTAAAAAATAAAACCACCTCCACAAATAATTTTTTTTTTTAAATTTAAGCTACACATTTTAAGAAGTACCTTAACTTGATGGTTGCATAATTATTTTAATTACTTTTTGATTGTACTTTCGGTAAATCGGATGTATTTACGAAAAAAATTTAGCTTTTTTTTTACCTATTTTTTTAAATTTTTTGTTACAATGTTCAATTTCAACACGTCATTACAAAAGCACCGTTACATATTTGACATGAATTTTTTTTTTTTGCCTTCTGATGCAGAATTTTGTGCACTTTAACCGAGTACTTTTAGTTTTCACGGTACTTGCTTTTTTTTTTAAATTATCCGTGAAATCACTGCTTTTGGCCCCTGTGTGCGACGTGACGTATGTATCTTTCTTTACCACACGGCATCAAAATCCCAATTTACTTAAAAAGTGGATTTAGCAGGTTTGCATATTAAGCGGACGAAATATTATACAATATATTGCCCATTTGCCGCAACATCGTCATAATTCAAAAACATTAGTTTTACATAAAACGACTTTAAAGTTTTAAATTAACTCACAACATAATGGAAAAAGAAACGTTTTTTCTTCTCTCAATAGTAAAGTTTACAATATCTTCATAAGAAATATTTGCAATATTTTCATATCGTCACCTAAAATGCAAAAGGCCGTAACTACACTTTATGGTTTTTTACAGGAGAAGGCATAAACGTTATATATTAAAGACTACTTAAAACTTAATATCCAAATTTTAGATTCAAGCTTAGAAAACAAAGACGGATTTGTTTCTAAAAAAGAAATTAATGGAAAAAAGTACTTTTTAAGAAATGTTAGTTTCGGCCTTTTATACTATATTTTTCTGAAACCAAAAAGCCGTAACTACAAGAATAAAATTGTGCATAAAATAAAACAAATGGTTAAGATAAGAAAATAGTGCTTTAAGGACGTAACTAAAAAAGTTTTTAGGCAAGTGATGTCTTTTTGTATCTATTTATTGTAAGTATTTTAAAACAAAACACAAAATTCCTCATAACTATTAAACAAATTTATTTAATTTATAAATTTAATTCGAGAAAATAAAATTAAATTAAAGTGGTAAAGAAAAATAATAACGCAATAACACACATTGAAAGAGAATCAAAGGCAACTTTGTTTTGATTTTTTTCTTTTTTTTTTTTTTGGAAAACTGTAGTTACGGCTTTTTGGTTTATGAAATTGTTAACGTTGCAGTTACGGCCTTTTGTTTTTCGGAAATAAAGTCGTTATTTTTGGACGTATCATGTAAGATTTTCTGTGTAGATGTGTTTTGGTTAAGCACGGCATAATCAATCAAAAAATCAAATTTGAATTTTTGATTAGTTACGGCCTTTTGCATTTTAGGTGACGATATAATGATTTTCTATTCATTATTGGTTAAAATTTGCAATTTTTGACTTATGACGTTGTTGCAGTAAACGAGCTATATGTTTATATTTTTGTAAATAATATTTTACATTTTCTTCGCAATTTTGCTCTTCGATTTCAATTAACCTTTTCTATTAAAAGTTTTGCCCTCTACTGTTATTTAGACATTGTCCTGTCTGTGTATTCTTGTTTTTTTTCTCTTTATTATATTGTTTGTTGTTTGCTCTTCACAAAATTGTGTTGCTGTTTTTATTATTATTGTTCCATTTAGTTTGTCGCTTTTGTTAAATATTTAACTTAATATTCTGGTAATAGTTAGTTGTTGTTGTTACTTTTCAAAAAGATTTTGATTTTATTTAAATGGTGGTTGATTTAATGATGATTCAATCTTTGCATTTTTATTATTAAAGGGGAATGAATACTTTTAATAAAGTTAAACAAATTTATGGTATTTAGGGTGTTTTTGTAAAAGTTAATCTTTTGTTATATTTGCAAATGCTTGTTATATTAAATAATTATAAATCATTTTAATGGACCATTCAGTATTTTTGATTTATCTGCGTCTTAAAGGGAAACTTTGAATAAAAAAGCTGTAATTATAGCTTAAACTTAGTCGACGTTAAATCGCAGTTAATTCAAAGTTTATTTATAATTTAGCCCAAACTGAGTCGTAGTCCAGTCACATTTTATGACTTAAATATTTCTATTAGTTATTGTAACAAAAATGTTTGTTATTGAAGTATTTTAAACATTAGTACCAAATTTTTTGGAACAAAGTATTTTTCCCATGCTTATAGTACTATAAACAGAAAAAAAATGTAGTTATGACAAATAATTTTTGCAGTTGTTCAATTTGTATTTGTTGCAAATAAAAAGTAGTTGATTCAATATGATTTTTTATAAGCTCGATTTGTCACAACAGCAAAATTACAATTAACAAATTTTCATTTAATTGAACGTGATTCCATTTAAAAATTCATTTCAACAGCAATTTAGGAAAATCAGATGGTTTCAGATTTGAAAAAGGGCCATAATAAAGATTTTCTTTAATTTCCGTGGGTGTGCTATCCATCCGTCAGCTTGATTTTATAACAGCTCTTACCTGCCTCTCAAACCTTAGGATTCGACTTGTCGTCTCCACGTATTTGAAGGCCATCCCCTTCCTCTGCTTACTTGTGGATGCACTATATGAAAGCCAGTTATGGTCGATCCAATTTATTTTTTTCTTGGCTATTCTCGAATCGGCGTTACTGCCATTTGTTCCCACAGGTCTCTATTTGGGACTACATTCATATATACACTAGACTGGCCATAGCGTTATATGGAAAAATTAAAAAATGTTCAATCCAAAAGTTTTCGCACTGAAAAATATGAGGTTGGGAATAAAAATAATTATGCATATTTTAATTTTTTTTTTTTTAGTTCCGAGTACCTCCGGGTTGGGCCCAAAGTTTTATTATATTACCCATTGATCACCCTTTCAAAAAATGTTGTTCTATTAGTAGGGAATTCATTTAATCGGGCTTTTGCTTAAATCAGCTAATCGCTCGATTAATTTTGTTATTGATAACTATGTATGTAATAAACTGTGAGATATTTTTATTAATTATTTAATTATTATAGATCTTATAAAATAGTGTTTAAGAAAAATAAATTGGTTTAAATGTTTAGGATTGAAGCGATTCCTTTCATTAGTTTTGATAAAACTTGACTTGGAAGAAATTCTTTCACTTTTCGAAGATGTTGGAGAAATCGAAAGCAACCCATAATATGGATTATCTAATTTACTGTATTTTAAGAATGTATTTCTAGAAGATAAATAATAAGTAAAGACGAATTATAAAATAAAATAATAAACAGTAATAATGCCAAGCTCATCTAAGAAACTACCATACGATAATGGTATATTTTTGGTGGGAAATGCGAAAGTGAACTGAAAGGCGCAAAGTTGCCTAATTTTTTTTTTATAAAACCCGATTGCAAAAGCTCCCTGTGAAGCTACTGGAAGAAGCAGAAAAGCGCAAGCGAAAATATGAAGAAGAGTTACAAGAAGTTCTAGGTATTGGTCAATATAATGTCTTTTTTTATTGTTATTTTTAATTATTCCTTTTGTTGCAAGATGATGCTGCGTCTGATACAGATACCACAGAAAGTAATGTACACGAAGGCGTAGAAATGGACAATTCAGCTCCGGAAGTTGATTTTCTGAAGGACCAGCATCAAGGAATCCAGGGATCTCGCGGAAAATCCGTTTTGTTGATGATCGATTGTTAGCAAGCATGGTTAAATACCGCATCAGTGATAGCGATGCAATGCATTTACCATCTGCTACAATTACAGCCGTCTTGCGGAAGTTGCAGGAAATGAAATCTGACTCGAACGATATACAAGTGGAAGATTTCGTTTCAAACAATGCGAAAAGAATATCGCAGCAGACAGGCGAATCAGATCATAGATGAAATCAAGGTACATAGAATTATTACAGTAAGTGAGTAATTTAATAAAAATATAGTTATTTTAAGAATAATTTTATTTTTGTGTTTGTTATTCAAAAAGCAAACTACCAAAAAGTAAGGTTTTTCCGTATGTATGTATTTTGTTATGTAGTTTGATATTTGTCGGTTAAAATATATTTTTTAAAAGTAAAAACTATTCAATTTTCAGGAATATGATGTTCAATAAATAAAACTATTATGAATGTTTTCTAATAAAAATTTATTCCACAACTGACAAATATTTCAAATTTACATAAAACTAAAAATACAAATTCAATGAAGATATGTTAAATAAAATATTTGTACAACAAGTGAAACTTAACAAAGTTAATAAATATCAAAAACATTTAGAAATTAATGAAAAAATTATTTGTTTTAAATGAAATGTAAATGATCCGTTTTTTAAATGAATTTTAATTTGTTTAAAATAATTTTCGTTTGAATTTAGCTACATAATATTTTGAGTGTATATAATAAATAAATACATGCATAATGTTGGCCGATGTATTCTAAATTTCGTAATTTTGTCTTAACGTGTATTTGAGGAGATTTCGTAACTTTTTGTAGAGCTCCGAATACTTCATGAGCTTTTTTGATCCTGTTTGCGATATCCTCGATTGAATCGCATGTCAAATATATAACGCTGCCTTAGTATAAGAAGAAATCCACTTCTTCAAGTTCCACATTATAAATTCGGAGCTTCAAATTATGAGATGTGTTCAAAGTAGCTTCATCTTACCAATATGCTGCGCTCCTAAGAAAGAAAGTAACATCTCCATTTTAGTAGTTTTGAGGAGGATAGGAAAAAATTATACTCGCGAGCACAGTCCACGTCAATTCTCTCGTTTTCTAGATCTTCCAGCAGTCATTGTAAGCCCCATGTAATGCCTCGTCTCATTGTGGCTCTTTATATCAGTTTACCATCAAGCATTATATTGAATACATATTTTAGTTAACCACCAATATTTACATTAAACCTTTTGCCCAGGCTCCTTTCTTTTAGTACTTTACACATCGAATTCTGGTATAACGTGGTTATTAGGTCAAGTTAGTCATATATTTATTTTTATATTTTTTTCTTAATTACAGTTCCTCATTGAAAGTTTCGTTGCCAATATGTAGTCCGAAAATCTTTGTTTTAAAAATCTTTTTCTTACAGTTTCGTTTCAGCAGCTAGATAAACATAATTTTATAGTGCTACAGTTGTAGTTGTTTCTAGGCAACAACAGATGGCAGCCCCATTATTCTAGGACCTGCTTCATCAGACCAATTATTTACTTATGTAGCTGGAACAACAACCGATTAACGAAACTGATACAAGGCAAAATAACAAAACTGAAAGGATCGATACTCAAAAAACTAGGTCAGTAAAATTTAACACGGGAAGATGCGAAAACAGCTGATACAAATCGTTTAAGATGGAGATGCTTTGTGGAATATTGTCCCAAAGGGGGTAATGAAAAACAGTCATAGTCTTTCAGTTACAGTCAAAATGCTATAGATTATTCCTACGTTTACAGCCAGTTTGTCATAGTCTTGATAACATAGTCATTGTCTTATATCAATTGTAACAAAGTCCTCATTGTGCCACGTGCATTTTAAACAATAAAATGCTAATCAATAAAAATTTTACTTTTAGAATAACACATTAATTTCTGAAACATGATTGTGACCTAAAAAAATATTTGTGTGTGCATTAACCCATTTACGTTGCTGTACCAATTTGGGAACACTTCATTATTTGCGGCTTATGACAAAGTTATTGACATTTTTCAATATATATTTGCATAATCGATAAATTAAAAGTTCATACATTTCTATAACATAAAAATTTTTTTAAGTGACCACTGTGCCAATTTTGGTACACATCTTTAATTTCCAAAAAAAAAAAAAAATTTTTTTTTTTATTTTCTGTTTATACATATGTAATGAATTTAATAATAAAATAACAAATATTTTATTTTTTGTCCGGTAGTTTTTGTTTGGGCTTAAATGGGTTAAGGTGGACCCTCAATGTGTAAGCAAATTTCAAAAACAAAGGGACATTTTTAAAGTTTTTTTCCGGGAATACAAAATTTATTATTAATAAGATTTCTGTATGACGTGCTAAATTCCCAATTTTTCAATTTTTCTAAGGGTAGGACAAACAAAAATTTGAGCTCGATCGGTTAAAGATTGGCGTGACGCACGAGGGTTAAATTTCGTAAGAATGAAATAAATTAAAATACTAGCCAGAAGTCACCCTTACGGAAGAACAATATAAATGCATTATCCATTATTTTTGTGACCCTAATGTTTCTTCAGAACAAGCTTACCCACTATGTCCAACTCTTCATAGGGCTTCCCCCCCAAAAAAGCAAAATTTTCATGAAAATTTATTAAATTAAAAAATGTAAATCGGATCATACATGGGTTTTGTGATGCGACCTAACTTCACAGACTCTGGTCCGTTTCACTACAATGGGATGAATGTCTACGTTACTATTGCTCGGTTAATTAAGTTAGAATATAATTATGTATGGTGGTTACAGTGCATTACATCAACCAAGTTTAATAATTGGTAATGAGGAACTCGAAAATGTTCAAATTTTCAAATACCTTGGCAGTACTGTTGGTAATAGGAGTGGAGCTGAAGAATATGTCACGAACCGGATAAACAAAGCCAAGTCTACGTTTGGTATGTTAAATAACATTTGGCGATCTAGTCAAATTTCAAAAAATACAAAACTAAGAATTTTTAACTCAAATGTAAAATCGGTTCTGTACTACGCATGCGAAACATGGAAAAGTACGAGAAGCATTGATAAACGTTTACAGACATTCACAAACAAATGTCTCAGAAATATCCTGGGTATATGGTGGCCAAATCGTATAAGTAACTCGGACTTGTGGTTACACACAAAGCAAAAACCAGTTCCAAGTGAAATAAAACGAAGAAAGTGGCGGTGGATTGGCCATATACTTCGAAGGCCTACAGAAAATATAGCACGACAAGCACTAACTTGGAACCCTCAAGGAAGTCGACGCCCTGGTGCACCATCAAAAACCTAGAGAAGAACTATTGATGAAGAGTTGGGTACTGCAAATTACAGTTGGAATGACATATGCCGTGAAGCTTATTATAGAGATAGATACAGAGAAGTTGTTGAGGCCCTATGCTCCAACGGGAGAGAAGGATGACAGAAGAAGAAGATAATTTGTAATTGTATTTGTAACTTTTAATAAATAATTAAAAAAAATAATACTTTTAATTTAATTCCGTAATGATTTTCCGCCTGCAAACGATCAATTAATATATTTGTAAGTATGAGCTTTTCTTGCTTTTGAGTTTCAATCAATAGCTTTAATTGAAATGTGAACACCAGCAAAAGAGGCTATTTAAAACGTAAACACTAATTAAAATATTTCAACACAGTTAATTGAAACAATTAAAAATTTGTATATAACTTAAAAATATTTTGAAGTTTGTGTGTATGTTTTAATATTTGCAAATATACTTACAAACATTAAAATTTTTATCAAAGTTATTTTCGGGAATAAAAAATTTATTATTAATACGATTTCTGTAGGACGTGCTAAATTGCCAATTTTTCATATTTGATAAATACACTGAAATTGTTTGTTGAGCACCAAGATAATTCACTCCGCAAAATTCGACTTTCACAAGTGAAAGCCACATGCAGTTCATGATCTCTCTACTTTGGGCTTAAGTGAAAATCAAGGCTTTCCCAAAGACAATCATCTTGAAAGGCAGGAAGCATTTTTTGAAAGAAGCATACTAAAGGAGACCTCACTACAGTCAGACCAGTAAGCATTTCGCACTGAGGCCGACGTAATCCCGTGGCACCATCAGTTAAATACTGAGGTACAGCTTCAAACTTAATGAAGTCCATAGGAGCCCGAGGAAGTTTGATAAAATCCAGATAGCATTCAACTAATTTTATAACGTATGAGATACCGAGGAATGCCAGTATATTCAAATGCCAAGGTTAGATAAATAAACAAGGCAGAATGTCACCTTGCGGATCCAGGAATGACCTCAAGCTGTTTTGGCCTGAAGGATGTAATACCAAAAGGTGAAATATCCTTTAGATGATCCCTATAACCCCCTTGTCGACCAATTGTCTACACGTGAAATGCCGAATATAGTTCTTTTGCTAGCACTGCTCTCAAGCTTAAACAATTTCTTGTACTCCTGTTTTAAATAAGAGAATCGCCAAATTATGATTGAAACCTTATTTACATAGACGTATTGACCTTTAACCTGTGAGCAAAAAATCAACAAAAGTTAAATTAAATGTAGGAAGGGGAAAAGTATGCACGAAACCTAAACTATTTTTTAATAAAAGAGGTGCGCATATGATTTTCAATGTCATCATATTCGACAAAAATTAATTTGCGATCGAAACAGCACAACATTATTCGATTGAAATGTTATTTCGCAGCTGTTGGAGTTAAAATTGCCGTCTAAAAAAGAAGTCATTGGTTGATTTTTTTCACACTAAAATTTATAGTGCGAAAAAGAATAACAATGGCTGAACGAATTCAGACGAGAGCCAACTATTCGGTCATAAAGCAAGACGAAAGGTACCAGAAGTGTAGGACACTGAAGGACAGCACAACAAGAGGAGAATATCGCATAAGGTAAAAATTTTTCGAATAATTCGATGTTGACAATGTCATTGTACTCACAACGATTTAACTAGAGGAGGATAAAGTGCTTTTGCTTGCACAGTGGAAAAAGAGGTCGCTCAGGTAGCATGGTTGGCCTTAACATGACTCTTGTTGGCATTGAAAAATGAAAATTGGAACGAGAAGATCGACTACTGATTTCATACCTTAGCAACGGATAAGTTATGTGTATTAAAGAAGACGATTTGGGATATTTGTTTGGAAGAAAATTTAAGGGTTGGAGAAAGTGGGAAGAGTTCGTTTTAGTGAAATATTGGAGACACAAAATTATGGGGATTGCTCATACATATTACCTCCCATGGGAAAACTCGGGTGTAGTTACGAAACTTTTGTATCCATTTTCACCTAATTTCGACCTCAAAAGCTTTTCCTCTTGTGCGGTAGGCCAATTTTTTTTATCCCTACCTCAAACAAAAGTGACCTTCGTTTTTTGATACTCTTAAATAAAAAAATAAGGAACACATGAATGTTTATGTAAACATTTTAGCCTTTGCACAACATCTAATAGATCTCAAATATGCAAATAAAACATTATTTTCTTTTGATTGTTTGACCAAAGAAAACAACCCAATAAAATTTATGTATTTGAAATAAATATCAACCCACTTACAACTCTATTTTAAATACTTTTACCTTTTGATGTTAACTCAATGCTTGTTCTCACTCATTTGTTATTTAAATCCTTTATTCTCTTGTTTCTTTTCCTTAGGACACATTTAAATGTCTAGTCGTGGAAAAAGAAGAGGAAACCGAAATGTATTTAATCCTTTTTTATGACAACATTGCGAAGAACGTAAGAAATTTATATGAGAACATACAGCATGCATGAGTATTTCATATTAGAAGCTCAAAGGGATTGTAGAGAAAAACATTATCATTTCGTTTAGTTAAAAGACAGAGACTTAAGTACTTCTTTGTACTCTTATGGTAATAATATTAAAGTCAAAATAACATCAAATGTCTGCTTTTTTGAGTTTAATATGTATTTTTAAATATGTATACTGTACAAACTAGTACTTAATTCGCTTATATATATATGGAGGAAGCTTACACAGGCATACATCCAGATAGACAGACAGACAGACAAATAAACATTTAAATGAATGGTTGGTTCGTTGTATGAAATTAAGGGCGGACACATAAATGTTTTTAAAGTAGACATACATATTGTTGCTTTATAATAGCATAATAAATTTTTCAAAACACTTGTTTATGAGAAAAATAATAAAGGTGACCAAATAAATTTTCATTTGGGTCAATACATTTGTGGATGTTAAATTTATTTGAAGAGAAAAACTAAAGAAATTGTAGTCGGTCGATTAAATGGATATCGCAATTTAAAACATATAGAATTATGCAGTTATTGCCAGAGATTATAAGAGTTAATTGAAGCTTATTAAAAATAATCTTGTATATGCCGTCTATAATGCCAAGAAATATCCATCTAAGATTCCATAAGGTTTATATATATTAAGCCCTTGGGTAGTTACAAATCTACTTTTGAACGTTAAAAAAAAAACAAATAAATTATATTGCTGCCAAATTATTTCTACTAGAAAATAATACTGATATTTTCTAGTATTCAGCCCAATTCTCGGAATTATAAGGACCATGTAGTTTGGATCAAATAGTTTGAATATGTTTAAGATTTTTCTATAAAAAATGTCTTTAGTTGAATTTCATCCTGATATAACTCAAGCATTGATCAACCCGAAACCTGGTCTCTCTACATTCACATGAGAAACAAAAATATGTCATTCAGCTGAAATAACGTCTATGTTTATTTTAAATGTTTGTTTTTAAGGGAAAACATTTAAACAACTTTTTTTTCTTTTTTAAGGTAACACACATTTTACTAAACAAACGGCTACAAATAAAGGGTGGTTATTTAAGCCCAATAGAACTAGCGAAAGTTTTAGCTGTTTAACGAACTATGGGTAGATTCACGCTTGAAAACTCATATTATGTATAAAAAGTTATTTTAAAAATTCGCTATAGATTCATTTTCGCACCTTATAGACGCAAAATTGTATTTAGCGATAAGGCTTATTTTTGTCTTAATGGGTTTGTTAGTAGACAGAATTGCCTCTTATGACGTCAGACTATTTTACAACACTCTAAAGACATCGTTGTGATTTTTGTTTCTAAAAATGGATGATGGGGATCCCAGCGTGATATATATTTAACAGGATGGAACCCCTTAACGGCGACCGCAACCATCGACTGATTGAAATTAATATTTGGCGATAAGTGGATTTTCGGGGAATTAACTCGTCAACTGGCCTCCATGATCGTGCGATTTTCATTTCTTGATTATTTCTTGCGGTTCTACGTGAAGCAGTGATGGAAAATTCAGTACTATGGTACTTTTTTCAGTACTTTTTCCTTTCAAAAATACTACGGTACCCACACGTCTGTTTTAGTACTATTTTCTTGTTATGCTTCTTTGTTTTGAAACTAAGCGTTGATATTTTTTTTAACATTGACAACCAGGGCTGTGGAGTCGTCAACAAAAAGTACTAACTCCGATCTAACCTTAGCATTAAAGTTATGAGACTGGTCCTTATTTGACTTTTAACTCTTTTTAAATGCAGAACCTTTTAATTGGTTAAATATAGCAAGAAAAGGATGCAGTAAAATTTTCGAATCAATATTTTAAATATTGCATCGCCAATTTCGAAGTATTTTTATTTTGGAAATGATGTATTAGAATATTTTTTTTTAAATTTGTTATGCCGAAAATTTTTGGAGTCGGGGTCGCGAATTTTTTGTGGGTACTTCAAGTCCTAATCCGGTACAAGGAACTCAACTCCGCCTCTACAACTCCGAATCCACCGCCCTCTTGGCAACATTTCCGACACAAAATTAATTCTTATCATATTTTAATATCAGATATCCTGTTCAGAATTTTGCTATTGAAAGAAATTTAGCCAACTCGGTTCATAAATGGCTGAGATATGAGCAAAAAAAAAAAAAAAAAAAAAAAAAAATTTTTTATTTTATATTATTTTTTTTAAGTTTATTTTCCAAAAAAAAAAGTTTGAAAAAGTACCGAAATGTTGAAAAAAGTACTCTTTTGCTTAGTGGTCAGTACCATCTGAATTTTTCCATTTTCCATCACTGACGTGAAGCCTCTGGCTTATGCTGATCAAACAGCTGACATAAAACGGCTAACATTGTTCCTGTTATTCCTGATATGTATATGGTCAACAATGTTAAAAAAAGTGCCCAAAACTAGACATTCATAACGCGCTTCGTCAAGAGCTGCCGCAGTGCCCATATGGTCGAAAGCGATTTCAAATGATAAAAAAAATTTGGTTTAAAATTAAATTTTTCGTTTTACTGTTTACTGTTTACAATTTAAATTTTTCGGGTTAAAAAAAACCACCCTAAAGCCTGGTACTCATTTCAACGTTTCACGTGAAATGCTGTCGAAACAAATATGAAAAAAACTCGTGCGGAATATCTATGAAATAACGTTGATAGAGTTGTACTCTGCGCATTTTGTGAAAAAGTTCCGAAAGGTTTCTGGCAACATTTGTTTACAACTGCGAAATAATGTAAGCTGCACTTATTTCACGTGGAATTTTAAGCAAAAGCAATATGACACAACCGGTAACAGTTTTTTTTATACATATCTACTTTCTTTTTTATTTAATTTTGTAGTAAAATACATGTGGGTTTTGTTTACATACGCAAAACTATGTCGCATACATTGCAGGAATAAAAACGTCAAATTGTACAAACTCGCATGATAGGTAACATTGATACATGTCAAAATTTTGTGTGAAATAATTAATGTTGCTCAACATTTTTCACAAATTTGAACAGAGTACTAGGCTTTAGGAGGGAATTCAACTTAAACGTTTATCCAAAATAAACATTTAAAATGCTCGTATCAATTTAATAGAGCGACTAAAAGCGAACCATTTGTCGGCCAACCAAAAACTCCTCAACCTTAAATTATAAAAATATCGAATTTAAACTTTTTATCCATCAATTTTCAAGGAAACAACAACAACATGAAAGTAATATCCTTAGCAATGCTTTAATACTAGGGAATTTTATTCATTCAAAGTTGATGCTCGAATCAACGATGCTTAACGAGTAATTTGATTACAAGTTGAGAAATAAAGAAGAAAAAAATTAAAATAAACGACTGTTAAAATCATGTCAATGTTATTTTCGTTAAGTGCTGGTTTACACGTTTAAATTTTTAGCCGTCAAGTCTTGAGCTTTTTGGAGAAAAGGAAGAGTGAATGCCACTTTTTTTCTCTGCCTCTCCTAAAAACGCAAGAATTGACGACTAAAACTTGAAGCGTGTGTCCCAGCACTAAGAAAATAAAAGTGAATTTAATACACTCCACTCCATCCTGAACAACACATTTAAATAATGAATCGGTATTGAAATTAACATAATGTCATTGTTATTTTTAAATTAAACGCCATAAAATCACAGTGGACAATTAAAATTTTCTAAAGGAAGCTCTTTTGAATGTTAAAGCATAAATTTAAAAATATATTGTGAAATAATTTAAATATTTTGCACGATTTACTTGCTTTGCAAAACAGTCTGGAAGTTTAAAATAAAATTTTGATTCTTGTTAAGTTTTATTTTTTTTTATTTTTTTGAGATAACAAGACAGAGCAAAAATCGCAGACAATTTAATTGTCAAGATGTGACAACTTTTTTAAATAAAACTGTCAAATGTAAATGTTTTGAAAGAAATAAATTTACAAGATAAAAGAGAGGATTCAAGACTTTTATTAGTCGCATTGGAAATAATTAAATTGCTTAAGTTTTTAATGGGGAAGTATTTTAATTTCTTTTCTTTATAACTGTAAAGAAGCTCATTCCGTCAGTTTTATTATCGAACAATGTCTTTTTGGAATTTTTAATTTATTGTTTGTTTTTGTTTTATCGCAACGAAATAAAATTTATTTTTTTAAGTATACAAATATTTTTCTAGACACAAAAAACTTATTGTTAAAACAATTTCTATTATTGTACTTGAATACATGTAATTTTTAAGTTATCGCACTTGTTCTACAATAGTGTATTAACTCAAAATGTTTATTTTTTTACTTTTTGGCAGAAATCTAACCTCTGTAAAAATATCGTGCTACGTTATCTGCTTTTTATACCCACACCACAATAGTGGAGAGGGTATTATGCATTTGTGCTGATGTGTGTAACGCCTTAAAATAGTGTTCCTAGAGCCACCTTAAAGTATACCGATCGACTCAGAATCAGTTTCTGAGTCGAACTAACGATGTCCGTCCGGCTGGCTGGCAGGCTGGCTGGCTGTCCATGTAAACTTGTGCGCAAAGTACATGTCGCAAAAATAACATATTCCAGATCTTTACTATAACGTAGAAAAAAAAACGAAATAAAAATGAAAAATGTTGAAAAAAAACGTAAAAAATAGGCAAATTTTAAGGTGCCATAACTCAGCCATTTCTTATCAGAAGCATATCGACGGAAAACACATTCAATTACCTTTTCAACCATATGCCATTTATCTCGATTTGGTTGAAATCCACAAGGGTTTGATTGGGACCATACACCGAAAACACACAAAAGTACCGTTATCTAAAAAACGGTACTTAGAAAAAAAATTACAGCGTTTTCGTGGTCAGGAGATCCCAATGAACTTATCTAGGCATCTAGCGTTCTTGGTATTTGTCCAACTTAAAAATTTGTAAAGCAGTGTTATACATAAATGTGCCCGTAATTTAAGTATTTTTCTAATTGAATATTGGGCAAACTTAAACTTTTTATTAAGAATGTCAAAGAAAAATGTAACAAAAGTCAAAAAACTATATAAACAAAGCGTGTATTCTTGTAATAAAAAACAAAAACAATTCAAAATGCTACCAACAAAAATGTTCAACTTAAAAAGTAATAAGCAATTTGCCAGTATTCTAAATATAATATATACTTTTATAAAGATGTCATTTCTGGTGATATTTCGAACTGATTTTAAAGACAATGGTGCTGAAAGGGCCCTTAAATGATAAGTTGCAAATGTTCTTCAACGTCACGACTTATTATATATATATATATATATATATATGTCCTTTATTTATTTAAATATGAACAGTACTTATACCTTAATATAACAAGTACATACTTAAATATAATGTTCACGAGGAACATAGGGCGTTAATGAATTCTCTCCAACTATTTCTGTCTCTTGCAAGTAGTTTGATTTGATTCCAAGTTGTTTGTGCTGATTCAAGTTCCTTTCTTGTGCAACGTATCCATGTGTTGCGAGGTCGTCCTTGCCGGCGTTGACCTTGAGGGTTCCAATCAAGAGCTTCTCTAGCAATATCGTTTTGTGGTCTTCTAAGAATATGACCAATCCAAGTCCATTTTCGTCTTCGTGACTTATTAGTCACCTTTAATTAGAGGGAGTTTACACAGAGTCTTTTCAGACATGTCTGTTTTTGACATTCTCTTTTGAACATGCTTCCAAAAACCTATTGTCTTTTCACGATGTCTTTCCAAACATGTCTGTTTTCATGTATAATAGTCTAATATACATATGCATACAAATTAAAAACATGGAAATTCATATAAACAAACATGAAAACTCATTTCATGTCTGTTTGGCACCTTCTCTACCCCGATCGCCAACAAACAAAACAAACGTGTTTGTTAGACATGTCTGAATAGACACCGTGTAAACTCCCTCTTAGTCCACAAGCATGACATAAATATACGCCAAGTAAAACTTGACTCTGTGCCAAGTAGTTTTTAAGAGACTGCAAATAATACTTTACTAAAATATGCTGCCAAAACTGAATGAAAAACTCTTAAGTAGTTCTAGCATATCCATATCTTCATGCTTAAAACTACAATATACCGGCGGAATCAACGATATGGAAAAATTCTTCAGTTTTATTGATTAAAACACCAAGAACTTAAAACAAAATTTAAGGAATCAAATAATATCATGGAAGGTTTTTAATTTTGATCGACGAATTAACAGACATTTCATAAAAAACCATGTTCATATTACAATTCGTTTCTATAATTTTGAAACAAAATACTTTGAAATATATAATGCTGACTAAGAGGTTTTGTTTGCAACTTTTCAAAAATATGGTTCAACTCTACTGATTCATGCTTAGCCACCATCAAATTAAAAAATTTTTGAGAAAATATCAAATAATAAATTTATTTAATTCCTTTATTTTTTACCAACCAAAGTTTTTCAAAAATTCTAAAATTATGTTCACGCCTGTACACGTAACCACTAGTTTTCTTAAAGAATTGTTTGCTTTTGCAAAACGTTTGGCTAGACCAAACATTATTGAACAGTTTCTAAATTACATTATACGATTATCAGCTTAAAAAAAAGTTTAGTAAATAAATAGAAATTAATAAAAATAAAGCTTAAGTTTGATCTATTTACTGGTCACGCTTCTTTTTTTGATTATTTCGTCAAATATTTGTTAGGTCTGAACATACCTTAAGTCATATCTATGTATTTTGTTGGATCCTTATCTTCGTGAATTGTTTTGTTTTAATTTAAATTAACTTTTAATCATAAAAACTTATTTGATTTATGTATTTTTATGTATTCGAATTAAAACCGGTTAAGCGGTTATTTTTAAAATGCTTAGCCGAATACGGGTTTCGGTAAAATAATAGCTATTCGGAATATTTGAAAACCGGTTTTTGAAAAAAGTCGAATAATCGTACTCCCTATTGTTTACATAGCATTAGATCTTTTTAGACCAGATAATACCAAGATTAGATATATTCATACCAGAATAATAATTTGGTATGTACCCTACTGCACTCTCGTAATATATATATATATATATATATATAACAACCTATCTAGAGCTGGCAGATCTTGCTGAGCACAACGCACAGTGCGAGATTTTGGAAAAAAAAATTTAAATAATTCTAGATTTTGAAAACAGTTAGTACGTATGGAATAAAATTCCAGCTGCCAATTAAGAACTTGTTTTTGAGTTTAAGTTTTTGATAAAGGATCTATAGACTTTTCAGAAGGGCCACCATGGGTTCCCTAAATAAGGCACCTCGGGGATTACGAAAATTAAAATCGATCTTAATTTTAACCCGATTTTGAAACTTTTTAATAATTTAACGTACTAGTCTGGTTCTACAAAAAGGTAGCGAACATACTGTCTTGGTAGAAAAAATATTCCCAAATACAAAAAACAAAAAATACTTCAGTTTATCAATAGTATGAAATGGGAATTTAGCACATTTAAACGAAACCTTGTTAATTAAGTTTTTGAATCACAAGAAAAACATTGATAACTAATATGCATGTGTCAATGTAAATAAAAATGAAATGGCAAAATAAAATAAAGCAATTTGTTTTTATTTTTGTTTTTTCTTTACCCACTTACAACCATGGTGAAATAAACAGCTGGCAGCACTACGCCAGAAGACGATTTTTTGCTCTTTCATGGTTTGTCTAGGTTTATGTCAAAGTTTTGTTTATGTTTACAACAAGTCCACGTTTTGTGCTGTGATTATTGTATATTATTAAAGTTTTTGATCATTTTAAATTAAAATTAATAAATTAAAATAAATTAATTAAATAAATAAGATAAAATAATAAATGAGATAAAAATTGGCTAAAAATTTATTTATTTCATCACGTTCAGCGGCACGCTTTGATTTTTGTTTAGAGTATTTTTTGACGTAAACGGTGATATAATTTCCATTTTTGTTGTAATGTTGTATTTGTTGCCGTAACGATGCCATAAACTCACTGTTTATTGTTGTTGTTTTTGTTTAAGCTTTGCTATTGTTACAGGTAAAACTGGGCCTTATAATTCTTATTCGCTTAGTAGTTTTATTTGTATAATATGTTTAGTTTTTCTTACATCTTTGGATAAAGTTTCCTGACGATCTGGCCTAAGCAACCAGTGAAATGCGCATAGGAATAGCTTATCCCATCAACAATAAATTTCTTTTTATCAATAGTATGAAATGGGAATTTAGCACATTTAAACGAAAACTTGTTAATTAAGTTTTTGAATCCCAAGAAAAACTTTGATAAAAAAATATGTTTTTTTGATTTTCAATAGTTTTTGGGATTCCTTTTTAAACTTTAAAAGTCAGATAACATAGGACCCATGGGAGACGGTGTGACATGGTAGCACAACGGGAACTGATTAATGGCCCACGTGAGCTGTGCTTGATCACGGCTGCCAATGGAACCTAACATAGCCTACCCCATACCTAATTATTTTTTTTTTTAAAAATGGTCGTTATGCCAAACCAATAACACTATGGAACATTTTTGGGATTATTGTCTGGGGGGGTGAGAAATTCCAAGTCAGGGTGATGGTACTAGGTTAGTATAGTAAAACCCTCAAAGGGTTTGGCGTTCGTATGTGTCAGTTTTTTTGTATGACATTTTAAATTTTTTCCTTATCTTGATGTTTTTTTGTTTAACATAACTCGAGAACCACTTGTCCGATTTTGCTAAAACAAACTCAAAAAAATTTAGAATTACAATTTTTTTAATCCGTTCATATAACGTTTTTCTTTATAATCAACAGTTTTGCCAGTAAAAATAAATTTGTGGAGAATTATAATTGATAAGTGCAAAAAATGTTCAAGCCTGGATGTATGCAGCAGATTTTATCACAAACCTGCACTGCAATTTTTGTGACTTTTTTTAAGCGATCGGTGAAAATCGTCGGACTTTTGTTTGTTATTTGAAAGAATACAGCCACATTCAGTGATGCCAACAGTAGGGGATTTCCCCTTTTCTAGGAATTTTTTTTCGGATCATTTTTATCTTCAATCGGATCTTAATAACTTCTTTTTATGGTGTAATCATAATATGATGGAGCTGAATCTTGTGAAATGCAAAAGCATGCGTTTTTATAGAAATAACTGTATTGCTGTTAATTATGCTTTTGGTGGTCATCAACTGGAGTTGGTTGATTCGTTTCTTGATATTGAAGCCTTACTGGATCCTAAATTAAACTTTGTTTCTCATATTACATTAACTGTTAATAAAGCTCGAGGCGTTCTTGGCTTTATTAAGCGCTGGGTTAAAAATTCACCGATCCATACATAACGAAGCAACTTTACGTATCACTCGTTAGACCAATCTTAGAATATGGGTCAATCATTTGGGATCCATTTTACAACATTCACAATTCTCGTATTGAATGGGTCCAAAAACAATTTTTATTATTCTGTTTACGTGATCTTCATTGGAGTTACTCGACAAACTTTCCTTCCTATGCTAGAAGACTGGCATTAATAAAATTACCAACGCTCAAAAGTCGTCGCACAATGTTAAATGATTCTTTTATGGTTAATCTTATTAATGGTAATGTTTGTTGTGATTTTCTGTAGAGTCTGCTAAATTTTATATACCTTGTCGCAATACGCGTCATTATAATCTGCTTTTTGTTAATTTTTTTTAGAGAAAATTACGCTATTGCTGATCCTTTTTCGAGGTTATGTAGACAATTTAATTCTATGTCACAATTTGTTGATTTTTCTTATTGTTTTTCTTTATTCGTAAATTTTTATGTACTACATATATTCTGTAAATTTGTAGTTTTTTTTTAAATGCATATTGTTATTCATTAATTTTAAGTCAATATTGTTATTAGTCAGTAAGGATAATATCCATTGATTAAATAAATAAATAAATAAATATGCCCTAAAATAAAAAATTGTGTCCTCTTTTCCCTACGGTTGAAATTTTCCGAAAAAAAATCCCTAGAAAAGGGGAAATCCCCTACTGTTGGCATCACTGAATGTGGGTGTATTCATTCAAATAACAAACAAAAGTCCGACGATTTTCACCGATCGCTTAAAAAAAGTCACAAAAATTGCAGTGCAGGTTTGTGATAAAATCTGCTGCATACATCCAGGCTTGAACATTTTTTTTGCACTTATCAATTATAATTCTCCACAAATTTATTTTTACTGGCAAAACTGTTGATTATAAAGAAAAACGTTATATGAACGGATTAAAAAAATTGTAATTCTAAATTTTTTTGAGTTTGTTTTAGCAAAAACGGACAAGTGGTTCTCAAGTTATGTTAAACAAAAAAACATCAAGATAAGGAAAAAATTTAAAATGTCATAAAAAAAACTGACACATACGAACGCCAAACCCTTTGAGGGTTTTACTATACTGACCTAGTACCATCACCCTGACTTGGAATTTCTCACCCCCCAGATTGGCTGTTGTACTGTGTAATCAGCTGACGAAATGTGTTATTGACATATATACCCCAAACCCATTTTCGCACTGTTTTGCAAACTATCTTCAATTAGTTTTACAATTGTAAAAAAATTATTTTATATTTTTATCTAGATTTAAATTCCAATGAATAGGTTCAAGAAATTTTGCCGATTTTTGTTGCTGATTTTTGGCAGTAATCTAATGAAGAGTTTGGCGTCAAAACTGTTGCTCTGAGTCCTAGGCAAAGGGGTAAATTGATGGGACAGTGTTGATAATTACATCAGATATAACAGCATCGTGATATATGGACTTAAACTATTACGAGGTAACCTGTGCTCCTTTTTAATTGTTTGATCATTTTAGATGAATTTTGTTCAACAAAACCTGGATTATCGAGCTTTTGGTTATTCGCGGTCACAATAGCTCTAGTAGTGATACTTGATTGACAATATAAAAAATGTATCTAGGGTTGTTATCTTATATTTATCTCAGTTAAGTTTATTAAAGAAAAGATACTACACAAAATGTTTGAGCATATCTTGAAGTTCTCCGTAGTAAGGTTGGTAGATAGGTAGAAAGGCTGGTGTGAAGTTTTCTTCACACCTTCACCCAGAGACCAATATGGTCCATTGTGACGCCTTTTTTAGGAATAGACAAGTGAAAAAAGGAAAGTAGATGAAATAAAGAACGACAGCATGAGATTCGAAAGATAGATAGTAAAAGAAAGTAACAGACCAAACTAAAATTCGCGTGCGGCCAGCACCCCGCCTCCTCTCGTGCAGCTACGTCATCTCCATTACGAATCCTATCAGACCCTCAAGTTCACAACCCGAGACATCCCCTAATTCGCCCAGGGATCACTGCCCAGCCACTTGAGCCTGCTGCCTGAAGCATGGGGCAGTGGCACAGAATGTGCTCAACTGTCTCCAGCACCTCCGGGACCTCACACAACCTGCACACATCCGATAAGTCGGATCCCAATCTCACCGCCATCGTGCCTATCATACAGTAGCCCGTGATAACCCCTGTCATGGTCTTAACACAGACCATACTCCTGCCCAGCAGCGACTCCGAATCGGACTTTCTAATCACTGGCCACAGTGCCCTTGATACCCGGCAGTCCATTCAGTTCCCCCAGGCCCTCTCCGTAGTTAACTTAAGACCAGAATTTTAAAAAGACAGAAATTCCACTTTTTTTAGTTAAAAATTGCAATTTGGTTGTTGTTGAATAAATAATGTAGATTGACATAATACAAGATTCTATAAAGATTGATTTATATTGTATACCACATTTCGCATTAGATCCACTCCCGACAAAATCTCTTTCTTAAAATGATAGAATACGAGTCATAACTAAATATAGCAGTTTGCTTTCTACTCCTTAAAAGCTTAATGATTTATTAGCCAATTCTTATGCATTTTCATATTATGCAAAAAATATATATAAAAGATGTACAAGAAGTTATTAAGACCTTCATACTAAAATCATTGTAAACATTTTTTCAAGCATGGGAAAATGCTCTTGCTTACATTTAAAACATTGAATTAAATAACTTTCTTGTAAATCCCACCAAAATTAGATTTTTGAAATGGTATTCTATTACAGTTTATTAAACAAAAACTGTTTACTACGTGCTTAATTTAAAATTATAAAAGCCATGCTTTTTCTTTCAGCCATTTAACATTCTCCTGCAAACAACTTTTAATTTTCTATTTAGAAAAAGTTCAACAAAAAAAAAATATAAATCAAATATAACAATTTCCCTTAAAATATTTAGTTTCATGTAGTTTTTTGGTTTTTGTACTCTACACCACCATAAATGGTAGTTAAGTCCAGAATTGGCCAAAAGTCTCATATAAGCTCAGTACCCGTAAGTTCTTTAAATATAAAAACAATCCTTAATTGATGGTACATATCTTGATAATAACTGGTAAAAATCACTTTAACCCTGGAAGGTTACTCTTCATTTTAGTACATTAAGGTTTCCCTTCGTCGAATTTTAAAAAAAATGTTCTAGCAGAACGATTTTTAAAGTAAAAGATTAACAAGACGTTTTTTAAATAACCATTTTATTATGGATTAATATTTTGTATTGCTCGATCAAATTATATTATTAAGCTTTAAAGAGGCAATACAACATAAAAGTTTAACCATTTTATTAAAAACTAAAATAATAGAAAGAATACAAAATAAAAGTTATTTTTCTCTCTCCAAATTCAATATTACCTTTTTTCAGATTTCGTCATCTGCTAACGTTAGCTGCGTCGATTCGCCGAACAATTCCCATCCAGGGTTAAAACAATTAAGGCCGCCCTTTTTCAAAAAGTTTTTCCGTAGCCGTATGAAAAGTGTCCCAATATTACAACTTTACTTTAACTACCACGTAGGTAGAATGAAGTTAAGCTTTAATAAAGGAACAGTTTTTCGTACGGCCCATAAAATCCTACCTTTAGCTGTCGGAAGTTGTGAAAACGGGCCTATGTATGTATTGGCTGTTTTTTATAGACGCACATTAAAACTAGCTGGCATACAAATTTTTCAGTATATTTTGGCAAATCATCATGCAAAAGCTTACACCGGAACAACGTTTACAAATCTTTTAAATTTATTTCCAAAATCCGCACACTGTTCGCTTGACTTCGTCAAGCTTAAAGCGCATAGTCGTCTATTCGTCTATCGATCAATTCATGACAAAATTTACTCCTTTATATAAAATTCTTCCAGTTAGAGCTCGTACTGTGCGCAAAGAAGAAGAAGCCATAGTCGCTGTAGACGTCAGTATGACAGAGGACTCGAATTAATCGATCCGATGCCGTTCTCATTAACTCAGTATCTGTCCGTCTATTAATTTGAAAACTTTAAGGAAAGATAATGAACTGCATCAAAATAAGATCTAACTGGTGCCAGGATTAGGGCCAGCAGAACATCAACTGCTTTGCGTGCTCGGCGAATGGGCGGAATATCAACTGGAATTTGAACCAAATTTTCACCGTTAAATCACCATGAGCGCAATCATCATGACACTCTTGACACTCCATTACATCTCAAAAAAATCACTGTTTGGTTCGGTTTAATCGTTGAAGGCGTCATTGTCCCATTTGTCTTTATATCCGAAACCGGTGCCAACATTTCCGTTAAGGGCAAATGATTCGTGATTTTTTATTTCTCATGCTATTGAAAATCATTTGGAGGAGAAATGGTGCCAACAAAACTTTGCAATATGCCATACAGCGCGTGATACTATCTCTTTATAGAGCCGTACATTTGGTGACCGAATTATATTAAGACACGGAACCGTGAATTGACCACGTCTTACTGGGGATTTGACACTGGTCTATGCTAATAAACCAGCAACGATTGATCACATTAAGAAGCCAACATTCTATTCACTTTGGACGAAATAAGACCGGGTGTGCGCGAAAAAGTGTTGTAACGACAGGATTGTGTTCATAAGGCTCAGTTGCAGGGGCAATAGGCCAGCAATTATTTTTAAACCTTAAATGATAAGAAATTCGTAAGCTCATAAAGCCAAGTATTTTGGCAATTCCATTCAATTTGTTGTGTTTTATATTTAAAAAAATTCTATGTCTCTAAAAAACCTCCGTCCCCAACTAGATGTTGGCGTCTAGAAGAAATTTGACGCACATAGCTCTTATATAAATCTTATGTTGTTTTCTTTTCTACAAAAAAAATGTGAAATTTTATTTTAAAAAAATGCAATTTGGTGTCTGTTTCTTAAAAATTTTGCTCCCGAAAAGGGTGGCTTGTTTTATTCTAAAAAACTCACCCTTGGGAGACACCAAATTGCATTTTTTTTAAATAACATGTCACATTTTTTGTAGAAAAGAAAACACCATTAATGAAATAAACAGAAAAAATAAAATTTGATTTCAATTAAAAAATGTGTTTAATTAATTAAAAAATTATTTAAATTTACACCAGTAAACAAATTAATAGTATCAATTAAACGTTAAATTCACTTGATTACACGTTTAACTCATTGGATTTAACCTTTAATTCACTTGATTAAATTTTTAATTAAAACTGACTTTATTTTTGATTAATGCTTTAATTGGTGAATAATTTTAAAAATTTTTTTCTCTGGAGGGTACTATAGGATCGGGATTGCCCGAACATATAATTTCTTACTTGTTTTTTTACTTTTAAAACAAACAAAAAATGTAACTTCTCTTCATATGAACAGCTACTGTTTTTAATTAAAAATTCTAGTCATTCATATAGAAGCACCAGAAAAAAATAACTGGAATATAAATAGAGCACATATTTTTAGTACTTAAAAACAGTGGTGGCTAAAATTGGCACACTGCACTACCGATTTTAATTCATATTAAAATTAATTTAAATTAAAATGTCATCTTACAAAATGTGTCCGTCCTTTTGATATGATATAGCTTAACATTTAGCAGGAGAAGTTCTAAAAAATATTAATACTCTGTACTTTTTTCCTGCAGCGTTACATCGTATATTACAGTAGTTTTGACTTAACTGCCTTTTGTTTACGTGCACTTTTGACTTAACTGCACGAAATTGATAATTTTTGGAATTATTCTTCATAATTCCATACAAATTCCTTTTTTAAGAGCACTTTCTGTACCTGCACATTTAAGATAAATGCACAAAATTTTTGGCATTTTAAAATTATTTTCATACAAAAAATCAAAGTTAGCTGCACTTTGACTTAACTGCCCAATATAAATATTTGTTGGAATTATTCTGCAAAATCCTTTTTTACGTGCATTTTGTATACCTGCACATTTGTCATATTTTTGCGCAGATTTAAAATATTTTCATACAAAACATCAAAGATAGCTGCACATATAAAAATATATGGTGGCCACTTTTTCACATAAATATCCAATTTTAGCTGTTTTTAAAAACATAAGTCGCAATAATTTTGTTTTTTTTCCATAAATGTTTATGTTCTTTGTGAATTCTCATTGTTTTTGATAATGTTTCTTTTATATTAAATAAACATACAACATGTATAAAATTATCTGTTATTTCCCAGCTAGCATAGACTGTTTGTTAGACGATTATGTTTAATATACAACTCCTAATAGAATCTTCTGATGATTATCTGACTCGTCTTTAAATCTTGGAATGAACCTTTTGGGACTCTCTGTAAGAGTCGTATAACAATTACTGAGCTACCTAAATAAGACCGTTTTTGAAGTATGAAAATGCTATTGCCAATACAATTTTAATAAAACAAACCGGCCTAAGGACCTGTAAAAGAGGATTTGCCGACAGGATGGTGTTGATTTCGCGACCGTAAGGTATGTTTTATGGAAATTGTATAAAAATTAGAAGTTTTGACATGAAAAATACGCTTGATGCCCTTATTTAGTTAGCTCCTTCATACGGCTGAGCGTTTCACGAGTTCTAAAATAATACCCACATGAGTCTCATACGACTCTTGGCATGCTTTTTGAAAGACTCGTTAGACAATCTCTACATACATCATAAACGATTTCCTTTACGATTAATATAAGCATTTTTCGCTGCGTTATGGAAGAAGCTCTCTTAGGTATCAGCACGTGTAACAGTTTCTCCCGTGCAAGGAATTGTCTCCAATTAAAAAATTAGCTCGTCGACTATCAAAACCACTCTTTGTGAGATTCCCAGTAGACTCCTTGACGATTGAAAATGCTAGCTGGGTTGAAATAACATTTTAATAAAATATAAATTTATGTATTAATAAAATAATTTTTTTATTCTACTTTTAAATCAAACACTTTGCTTTAGCTGCACTTTTGTGCAAGTAACAACAATTGTGTACCTGCACATTAAGGCAGGTAAATGCATTTAAGATAACTGCATTTTTGATTTAGCTGCACAAAAAATCGTGCAAAGGAGATTGTGCAGCTAAGTCAAAACTACTGTATTTAGTTTTATTTTTTTTATTTTTGTTAGTAAGTCACGTTCATTTGTGTTTCCTTTCACCCGCAGTAAATGAATGCCGACATTTAGTTTGTATAGATTTTTATGGTTGCTATTTTGCACTCTGTTAGATGTAAATGTTGGTGCACAAAAAATAACGCTTTACTCAGGATTGTAGAGTTTTTTTTCTTGCTGTACTAAAGGGTAAGAAGATTTCAAAGAGATTTAGTGATACAAAAGAAATCAACAAAAACACTACATAAAAATCTAAAACCAACAAAAATAGTAAATGCGCACGTCAAATGTGTGTTTTTATTAAAAAAAAAAAAAAAAAATATAATAGAAAATGGAAGGATTAAAAGAAACCTAGTTACCTAGTAGCTTTTATAGCAAAAAAAAAAATAATTATAAATAGAAAAACGAGCTTAAAGAGTAATAAGAATAGTGAAAACATTAGTAGAAATATTGGTAATGAAAAAGTGTTACGTTTAAGAAGTAACACAGTGCTACAAAAATAAAGGATACCAATTGGAAAGGATATATTTGGCCGTAAAGAGTTTACCACCCAAAAAAACGTCATAAAATTTTAAAACGCAAAGACAACAGACACTCAGTTCAAGATAATTTAAAGAAATATTTAATTTATTTAATATTAAATTCTTTCTTAATTTAAAATTTTCTAAAGCTACAAATCTGTAGTCACAAGAAATAACCGCCTAAGTCGACTTAAGAAACAATTAAGTTTATATTTGTTTTAATTTAATATTTCTGAAATAAATAAAATTTTCGTTATAGTTTTTTATCTAAGCCATGTGGGGGTAGGAATCAGAGAACTGCAAAATCCACTATTTTTGTTGATTAACTCATACGCTATAATTTACATTAACTCTATGCCTGCAAAACAAAGTTCAACGCTGGTAATTTTGACATCGTTTTGTACACATTTGATTTGTGCATGTGTGAGTTTTTTATTGAATGTGCTTTGCTTGCATTTATTGTTGCGCACGCAATAACACAATTTTTTAAAGTCAAACGGCATTTATTCTTTTGCTTTTGCATTTAAGTAGTCATTCCCTGCAAATTATAGGACCAGTCTAAACACGCGTGTAAAGAGTAGTCCACAAGGGACCAGAAAACCTGGTCTCTTTAACATTACGATGTCCTAGGAGAGAACCATATAACCCACCTTTGGCCCACTAAGGAGTAGTTTTAAAACTACTCCATGGTATACACAAGAGAATTAGTTTTGAAGTCGTTTAAAAACGAAAGCACGTCGTTAAAAAACGAAGACATGTCGCCTCACTACAAACAGTTTTTAACAATGACATGGTCCATGCTTGCATTACATCGGACCAGTCCATGGAGTAGTCCATTTTATCAAAATGGATCAGGTGGTCCAATTTTATTTGCAGGATTGTCCCCTCGATGACACAACGACGAATGTAAATTGGTATGAGTACGAGTCACTTTGTTGGTATGATTGTTGTAGGAATAACCCTGCAAATAATAGGACCAGTCCAAACACGCGTGTAAAGAGTAGTCCACAAGGGACCAGGACTAGCCCAAAACTAACCCAAACGTATGGAAAAACCCTGGTCTATTTAACATTACGATGTCCTAGGAGAGGACCATATAACCCACCTTTGGACCACTAAGGAGTAGTTTTAAAACTACTCCATGGTGTACACAAGAGGATTAGTTTTGAAGTCGTATAAAAACGAAAGCATGTCGTTAAAAAACGAGGACATGTCGTCTCACTACAAACACTTTTTACAATGACATGGTTCATGCTCGCATTGCATCGGACCAGTCCATGGAGTAGTCCATATTAAAAAAATGGATCAGGTGGTCCAATTTTATTTGCAGGGAAGTTCAAATAAATTACAGTTAAACCTCGATTATCCGGCTCTCGTGGGACCGGCACCACCACGGATAATCGAAATACACGGTTAATAGAGTTTATATTAAAATATACAGAAATTTATTTATTTTTATTTAAACATTCGATTTATGTAACTACAGATTCAAATATACAACATATTTTTTTACAAAACATACAAATTGTCATAGACAATGCAAAATCAAATATGTATGTATCATCAAAAACATTAAAATTGGGATTTTTACTGATTATGCTTTGGTTGATCAAACTATGTACATGACTGCACAAATTTTGTAAATTTTACAACGTTTACTGCTTTTTTGTTTTTGCATTTCTTCTGACGATATGTTTAAATTTCACTTACTAAATGAATAAAAACGCATATATGTATGTTCTTATGTGTGGGCACATGAACTTAAAAAGGGGAAACACCGGATTTAGATTAACATACATAATAAAAAACATATGAATGATGCACGGATAATAGATGTAAAGCACGGTTAATAGAGGTATAAATCTAAAGCACGGAAAATAGAGTTAAAGCACGGATTATAGAGGGAAAAAATAAAAAGAACCGCATGCCGGTTAATAGATGTAACCGATTAATAGAGGGCCGGTTAATCGAGGTTTAACTGTAATTGTATTGTCCAATTTGTTTTTGTGTTTACCCTGCAAATAATATTGGACCACCTGATTTTGATCAAATGGACTACTCATTGGACTAGTCCGATGTCTTTTACACGCGTGTTTGGACTAGTCCTATTATTTGCAGGGTATTTTTTTAAAAGCGTAACAAGCACATTAACAACAATAACAACAATACATTGTACATTGTACATACAGAACTACTGTACTTTTTAAGAAATGATAAAAAATAAAAACGTCTTCTGTTTCTATGGAAATTGTTTCAGCTGCTGAATAGTCATCAGAGCAATGATTTTTGTGTATTTTTCTTTGTATATGTTTTTTACCAAAGCAATAATTGGCGAACGAAGCTAAACATGGTATGAATGGAAAAGCCAATACGCTGTGCATGACTTGAACGAATTTAAAACATCACCGATGTGTGTGGCTGATAAAGTTTGATTGCATGAACACAAATGTGTGTATTTGATGTTGTTGATTATTGAGAATTTTTTTAAATTGCAGAAAGCTGTTCTCTGGTACGAATCCACGATTCTGAATTGCAATTTTTCTAATGCCATTAATTTTTTCAGAAACGCAAGCATAAATATAAAGTGCCTTTTCTCATAAACTATTTCGACTTAGGCGGTTATTGCTTATGACCCCAGAAATGAAGGGTGGTCCAACTTTAATGCACGATGCTAATTGTGAGTCACACCTTAACATCATGTTTTTGTCCAACTTAATTTGACATTTCATTATTTCAGTGTTTGACAAATTCAACTATGGAGAGCAGAGGTAAACAATTGAGCAGCGCATTAAGATTGTCGAAACCTTTTACGAAAATGGGCGTTCAAATCAAAATGCATTTCGTGCACTTCGTGGTTTTTTGGTCAGCATAATCGACCAAATGTGTCCACAATTGGAAGATTGTGTGCAAATTTCAACACACTGGGTCTGTAGGAAATGTCAAAACATCTGTGCATGCTCGCGCAGTTAATTCTGCGGAAAACAATGCTGTTGTTCGAAAATTAGTTCGGCGAAGCAGATGCACAAAAAAAAAAATAAAAATAGATTTCAATTAAAAAATTTGTGATATTAATTAAAAAATTAATTAAATTTGCACCAGTAAGCAAATTGATAGTATCAATTAAACGTTTAATTTACTTGATTAAACGTTTAATTCACTTGATTAAAAGTTTAATTCACTTGATTGAATTTTTAATTAAAACTGATTTTATTTTTGATTAATGCTTTAATTAGTGAAAAATATTGGAAAATTTTTTATGTGTGCTAACGGACTTCTTGTGGCCAGAAATTAAGCAAATGGCCCTGGACGATATGTGGTTCCAACAGGATGGTGCCACTTGCCACACAGCCAACGAAATAATGGCTCTTTTGGGCGAGAAATTTAATGACCGTGTTATCGGCTGTAGGAAAAATCGCCCAAAGAAAAATGGCCCAAAAAAAATAAATGAAAAATCGCCCAAAAAAATTCCATGTAAAATTGGGCCCAAATTCATATAAAAAGCCCATTTTTTCGGGCCATTTTTCATTTTTAAAATTTCGTCAAAATGTTACATACTATTTGTCCAAATCATTCATTATTACTATACGTCGAATTCCTAAATGTTATTTATAAAAATAACGGGACATATTGCTAAAAGGTGGCATGTCATAACGTCCAGAGTCATAGTGTCCGTGGACAAACTCGAAAGCATAGCCGGCCTTTGGCCGGGCGCAAGCATTTTCTCCTCTTTGATAAAACAAGTACCGGCTTCGCTAACTAAAGCTTCTCTGCACAGCCGGCCTTTGGCCGGGGGCTAGGATTTTCTCCTCTATGGTATAACAAATACTGGCTTCGCTAACTAAAGCTTATCTGCGCAGTCGGCCTTCGTTCGGAAACAAGGCAGATTTTAGAAGCTTTACTTAGCGTAACCGGTACTTGTTATACCATAAAGGAAAAAATCCTTGCGTCCGCCCAAAGGACGTCTGCGCAGAGAAGCTTTAGTTAGCGAAGCCGGTCTTTGTTATATCATAGAGTAGAAAATCTTGCGGCCGGCCGAAGGCCGGCTATGCCGAGACGCTTTTGTAAGCGCTGCCGGTATTTGTTACACCATAGGGGAGAAAATCCTTGCGCCCAAAAGTGTTTTCGTTATATGTTTAATATATGCACCCAGAGAAAAAACAACAAAACCATTTTTAAAAAAATGTTGACCATATTATGTTTAATTTAACCAAATCATTGTCACCGACAACCATATTATGGTAAAATAAGTTTCTTTAAAAATAGTTTTGTTGGTTGTGACCATAATAAAACATGTTTTTCTCTTACATTTGTAAGTTACTAAATTTATATGAATAATAAACACTGTTTTGCAAATTGGGTAATTTTTAATTTTTTTTGGGAAAAAAATTCGTTTTTGCCTTTTGGGTAATTTTTCATTTTTTTTGGCCCTTTTTCGTTTTGTTTGGGCAAAATTTCATATATAACTTTTTGGGTCATTTTTCATGTTCTTTTGGGCGATCCTTCCTTCACGTCATGACGATGTTAATTGGCCGCAACAATCATGTGATTTGACAAGGTTGGACTTATTTCTTTGGGGATATTTAAAAAAAAAAAGTGTACGTCAATAAGCCAAAAACAATTCAAGAGCTAAAGGATTAGATTATTCGGCACATTAACGACATTGAACCACAATTATGTCTCAGATTCATTAAAAATATGGACCATCGGATAGAGGTATTCCACCAAAGCCGTAGCGAGCATTTGGAAGATATTTTGTTACAAACATAATTGTCATATAACCTTCTATAATAATAAAAAATATTAAAATAATTTTTTGAAAACTTTTGGTTTTATTTACAACTAACATCGTGCGTTTTGGTTGGACCACCCTTTATTTTGCTTATTAAAATTTTGCATTCCATTCATTATTGTCTTCTTTACTTCAATTCTTTGTGATGATTTAGATTAATTTTGCAAGCAACCACTTTTATTTTTGATAAAAGAGTTTTAATACCTGCAGTGAATTTTCTTTAAATGAACAAAAATCATATTAAAAGTGTTGTCATAGTGCCAACACGTCTCAGTTGGAGGACAAGAATTTTTGCAATAACATTATTTGCCTTCTAAAGAGTAGATTTAACTTATCAAAAATTTAATCAAAGAAAAGATAGTGCTAGTAGGTGTTTTTAAAACATTTAGAAATATTTGTGATATGAATTTAATTAAAAATATCGACAGAATAAATATTAAATAAAACATTATTTGATTACTAGGAATTATATTATGTGTCGTAGTTTAGCCATACCTTAAACTTTCATAGACATTTTTTTTCAAATTAAATATTTTAAATTATTTTTTCTTCATAAAAATTATTTAACGAAAATTAAATTTGATGGACTTTAGCCTTATTAAAATATAAAAATTTGGGTTAATAATCATAAACAGTTCAATATTATAACATAATCACAATAATAATTATTTGAAAAATATTTTTAATTTAAGAATTTTTGAAACTTTTTAACCTTTTTAAGTAAAAAACAATATATTCTGCCATATCAGAAAGTCCAAATTTAAAAAAGGTACATTTTCTTTTTTTTGCCTTTCTATAGTAGAGAACCCAAAACAAAAGTAAATGAGTTATTACTGTTCATAGAAAAGAACATTATTTGGTGTTACTATGAATATTTTTACAATGTTATTTAAAGCTAAAGCTTTTTTAAGTTATTTATCTACAAAACAACAAAGTAGAAACCCCATAATAACACTTAGGATTATATATACTTCGTTTCATTTCTACGAATTTTTAATGGACTTTTCATCACCTGATTGTTAACAACCAATAGTACTAAATTCGGCTATGCCGAATCTTTGATACCCTCCATCGAGGGTAAGAATATTTTATATGGGATATGTGATATTTTGAACCAAACTTAAAGTCTACACAACTACTCATCCTACTGACCGAAAACACAACGCGGGGTGCTTTAAAACCATGGTAGAAAAGGCCATGATGGCATTATTGCTCAATTGAATGGGAGATAAAGCCATAATGGTCTTATTGCCCAATCATTGAGAGGTAAGGTCATATTTAAAATTTTGCGAAATTTTACATTCTGTAAAAGGGAAAATCCTTAGTTATCATTGAAAAACATTTTTTTATTCTTGTGACGCACGCAGGAAAACTTTATTCAGCGAAGCCACCTGCCGCGTCCTACTGGAGGAAAAAACCCCTAAGCACGGCCGCTGGCCGTCACGCAGAAAAACTTTAGTATGCGAAGCCAGATTTCAATACTTAACTTTAGTGTCTCCGGAACTGAAATGAGAGATAAAGCCATTTTCTAATATTGCTAATGTGAGCTTAGGCCATGATGGCTTTTTCGCCCATTCAAATGAAAAAAAAAAACGAGAAAGGCTTTATCTCCATATTGAATGAGAGATAAAGCCATCATGGGCTTATCTACCAAGGTATTAAAGCACGCCCCCAACACAACCATGCGGAAGCCACAACCATATTATGGGTGCCTTTGTGGTTAAATATGACAATAATATTTTTTTAAATTAACAAAAGTATTTTCTTCTATTCCAAGAGCAACAAACTATGCTTGAAAACCAACCATGCAACTTTAAGTGCTAAAAATATTGTTGTTATTACTAACCGTAAAATGTTCGGAGGCAACTATAATATGGTTTGGGGATTTTTGCTGGAGGACAAATTTTACCATAGTTTGGTTCTCGGTAACAATAATATGATTAAATTAAACATATGGTGTTGTTGGAGGTAATCATATTTAAACATGTTTTTTCTCTGGGTGAATAAAATATTATTATTCCTTTGGTTTTAAGCATATGAAAGATATTCTTATCATGGGGTTTTATATTAGATTT
Organism: Pollenia angustigena; assembly: GCA_930367215.1. Lineage (NCBI taxonomy): Eukaryota > Metazoa > Arthropoda > Insecta > Diptera > Polleniidae > Pollenia > Pollenia angustigena. Next base: position 174,804,089 of record OV884057.1, on the reverse strand, counting down.
ATGTTAAATTAGGGACCGATGCCCAAGGACACCGATTTTAAAAAATATATGATGTGTAAAATGGTCGACAAAAATCAACTGCGTACCAATTTTGTTTTTAAAAGTTACTTAGAAAATAGTGGTTGTATCTCAGAAGATACACCGGGCACTCCACCGTAAGTATTTTTCATACGAAAGTACTAATACAAAGCATAGAAAACATAAGCTAGCATTTTTGAAATTATTTAATTTTAATTAAAAAACAAGGTAAGAAAGTATAGTCGGTCAAGCCCGACCATGCGATACCCTACACCGCAGTATTTAAGTACACATTTTCGAGACTGCACCCTATTCGGAATCCATGGAGAATCATACTTATGTGTTCATATAATCATGAAAGCATTTATGTTTTAAGGTTCATTAATAACGGTTTGAAACTTCATGAGAGGCAGAATTTGCCCCCTTCCTCCCCTCGTGGTCCTATTTTAAAAAAACTGCATAGCTTATGTGTCCACATAAATATGTTTCTATTTATGTATTTAATATCATCAAAATCGATTTGATAGTTTCTGGGAGGCAGAAACTGCCCCCTATCTTGTTTCGTAGTCCTACTATTGGGCCCATTCAATAAGCTTGGTTTTTGTGTCAATGCCCCTCTAGCCTGCCAGCTAGCATGGTGGACATCGTCAGATCGACTCAGAAAGTGATTCTGAAGCGATCAATATACTTTAAGGTAGGTCTAAGACCCATATTTTAAGGTATAACATACGTCTTTTTTCCGCGGTAGGACCCTAACATTCTGTGAACTGAACATTCTTGCTTGCTCAGAGCAATTTGGTAGCTTTCAACTTCCCTTTTTATCCATCACAGTGCAATGGTCCATCTATCTAATCTAGTATTCTTCGGCGGCTCCGGTTTATTATTAGCGGACCCAGTGTACGCGAATATACTAACAAGAGTATTGTTTTATAAAAATTGTCGAAGCATGCCATATAGATTTTAAATCTGGGCACTATGTGAAAAATAAAGCAACTGTGTTTGCAGTAGACATACACAATACACAAGTTTCAGCTGAGCCACTATATACTTCAAATTTGTTACCATATCCATTTTATCGCTAAGTACAAAAAGTTTAAAGCCCCATTTTGCAAGTACTGCTTCAAATAGCTTCCAACTTTAGTGGAGTAAACTTGTTCGTCTACACATAGCCTTTTCAACTTTGGAATGCAGGCAAAAGTTGTATTGAGAGTTTGAATAAGAGATCGAGATAGATAAAGCCAGCCAGTATTAGGATAATCTTGAACAGGTTTTTCAGTTGTATCAGTAAAATGAGTTACTTCAAGAATGTTTTTAAACCGTCTTCCGCTTATTTGTCTTTTTATGATGTATAGCAGTGATGCTTTTTTTCAAACCAATAGTCCCGAAAACTGGGAAGCTTTCAATAATTCAAATAGAAAAGAATTCCGATACATTTACGAACGTCCGTTACGCTTAAATTAATTTAATGTATTTCAGAATATTTAATGGATTCTCTAACCATATGTTCCTATAAGTTGTGTGGAAATAAATGATACCAAACTTGACATGGGATTTGTAAATTTGTTATATCTTGGTGATTACCTTCCTTCCAGAAAACTCTACCAAACTCAGAAAATTTGGGATTTACTTTTATCACTCTTAACAAAGAAGAGCATGAATTTTAATGTGGGCAGAAGTTTCTGAAAAAGAAGTGTTAAATTTTGCATAATCTGGCCATAACCTCTGTCAGGAGGAAGTTCTTGATCTGCATTTATCATGCTGATAAAAAAGTAATGCACGAATGCAACAAGGTCAATTTAATCGTCAGTGCAAGCAACCAAAACATGATTACCCATTAGATGCTTCCTGACTCCCGGTTTTTACTCTAAATGCCTCTTGTACCGAATTCTCTATCTGCGAGCTTCAACCTTAAAACTAAACAAACACCAGTAGATAAGTAAACAAAACGAATTTTTAATTTGCTGGTGAATGTCTATTGTATCTTTAAAGATATAACCATTGGATAAAGATTGACGAGGTGTCCCCGGAACCTTTTTTTAAATTATTGCTAATAGCGCTTGGACATATATTCGAACCACATTATATTTTTTCTGGACCTCAATTTCCGCTCCGATCTGAGATTTAACGTTGCAAATAAACCTTTTAATTTAGATTTTTAAAAATATAATTTTTAAAGTTTACGGCTATTTAAACATAAAAATCTAAAATTTTTTTAAGAAAAATAAATTTAGATTTTCTAGAGATTTCTAAACATACTTGTGTTTTTTATTTTTATTAAAAATGAGCCCGTGGGAATTTTTTTGATGGTTGTATCTTTAAAGATACAGTGGGCTTTTAAGGGTTAAGCATTCTAGTATTATAAAACTATGAAATACCAACTTTTGGTGCAATACCGTTTTTCGTTACGGTTTAAGGCGTACTATAGTGTTTTCTGAGAGTTGCTTTATATCTGACTTATTAATCACTCAACTATTCTCACCGAACATGCCAGATTTCACCCAAACTATTTTGGATAACTAGAAACAATGCGACAGAAAATATTGTTGTTGTAAAATTTAGCCCACTACTGTTTGGTAAGACAAGACATAAAATTCCTTAAAGAAAGGTCTGTAATTAACCATGGGGCCTATATAAAGCCCATTCTCAAAAATCAGCTTAATAAGCCTTAAACTGCGGCAAATTTTGATATTATGGTTAAATTTAGTTGGAAAAAACAACGAAAGATACGTATCCCACAAAGACTTACTAAAGTCTAAAAAAAGCTTATTATTAATACGATATCCGTATGACGTGCTAAATTCCCAATTTTTCATATTTGATAAATACACTGAAATTTATTGTTGAGGGAAAGCTAGCTTCTATGCGCATTTTACACTACAATTCGAGTCGGAAAGAACCCAACCAATTGTAGGGGGATGTAAGAAAAGATAAACTCACTGTTTATTGTTGGTGTTTTGTTTAAGCTTTGATATTGTTACAAGTAAGACTTAAGAGTGTTTGTAATTCTTATTCGCTTTAGGGTTTTATTTGTTTAATATTTTTGGCTTTTCTAAAATCTTTGGAAGAGGTTTCCTGATGAGCTGGCCTTAGCAAGCAGTGAAATGCGCATAGAAGCTTGCTTTCCCTCAACAATAAATTTCAGTGTATTTATCAAATATGAAAAATTGGGAATTTAGCACGTCATACGGATATCGTATTAATAATAAACTTTGTATTCCCGAAAATAACTTTGATAAAAATAGCTTTTCTGAATAAAGTCCCGGGAATTTCACAATAAATTCCAGGGAAAGCAATTGAAAATCCCGAGATCAAACACTACTCCGAATCTACTCCATTAAAATGTAAGCGACAAACCTCACCTATGTAGTGTTGTAAGTATGTACACAGCTAGGAGTGAAGTTCTGTAGCAAGCTTAAAATACTATAGTTCGTAGCAGCTGAATAAAAGTTATTTACCGTTATTCTTCTCCATTTTTTTTTTTTTTGTTGGAAATATCCGGCTTACCATTGCCAACTTAATCCGATTTGTTATTATGTATAACGATGGTGGCATCAATGATTTAGTTGACGACATTCGTTTGCATGCATGACGAAATTTCCATGTTGTATATGATGTGTCGCCTACATTTCTCTTCATCTATTCCACATTTCTATATTTTTATCGTTTAAAATTGCTATTATCCTTATCGGAAAATTTTTGAATAAAAACTTATTTGTTTTGAAAGATAGATGCTTGGATTGCAGTTACAAGTTAATTTGCTTCTAGATTAAGTCGTTTGCTGCTACTGCTGAACGAGTGGATATACCGACTGTGTTATTTATTTGCCTGAGTTAATATTGGCTTTTTTTTGCTTTTGGGATCCAGGAATGTATGTTAAGGAAACAAACATTTAAATTTATATTTGGTTTTTATTTGTATGGCCAAGAGCTTAACATGAACATTAGACCGACTCACCTTATATGGGCAAAAAAAAGTTAAAGTTGTACCCCCCTGAAAATTAACTTTGGCATGTTTTATGAAGATTCCCAAAATATTTTGGCTCTAGCGATAATCTCCCGTAAGTTATACCGCGTCGAAAATTCAACATATTTTCGCTATTAGAAGTCGATAAGAGAAAAAAAATTGGTGTGACCTGCCCTTCTATACATATATACTTTTGATCCTTAAGTAATTCTTAGTCGATTAAGCCATGTCCGCTTGTCTGTCCGTCGACTGAAGTCATACTCACTTTTCAAAGACTCAACAAAAAAGAACAACATTGGTGTTCTTTCTGTTCCCCTAAACCGTTTTTGATTGAAATCTAGCATAATCGGTGCAGTAGAAAAAGAGCAGTAAAACCAAATGTGGACCTATCTCCCTAAAAAATTTATGTTTCTATTAAAAATAAAGAAAACATAAATTTGTGACAGAATGCATCGATTCCCATTAAGTATTGGACAAACTCGCTTTATATAACTGAAAATCGCAGAAAAATTTATAAAGACGGTCCCAAATATACTATAGCCTCATATAAAGTGGCCTTCCAAAAAGCTTACTGTATTGAAATCCAGTCTAATTAAAGTTTTTTTTTAAAGATTTCTTTTTTTAACTTCAAAAGATTTTGTTATTCGTGCTTAATTCCCAGTTTTTATTATTGATAAAAACACTTGAAATTTATTGTTGATGGGATAAGCTATTCCTATGCGCATTTCACTGGTTGCTTAGGCCAGATCATCAGGAAACTTCATCCATAAAGATTTTAGAAAAACTAAAGATATTAAACCAAATAAAACTGTTAAACGTATAAGACTTATAGCAACAGTTCTACTTGTAATTATAACAAAGTTTAAACAAAACACATCAACAATAAACAGTGGGTTTATCTCATCTTACATTCCCCACTACAATTAGTTGAAATTCTCTCAACATTAATTGTAGTTGTAAATTGGATAAATTTTAAATAAATAATTTTTATTTTTTTTTTTTTTTTTTTTTAATATTTTTAATTAGGCTTAAGTTCATTAAATTTAATTTTCATTCAATTATTTTTATGAAGAAAGGAATTTAACAACATGAAAATTAATTAAAATTTATTGATAATTTTTCATTCTTGACTCAATCTGGGCTCGAACGCAGGTGTTTACGGACAGGTTACCCTGACATGTGTCGATTGCAACCACTCAATCTCCTCAGAGGGCTTGCCGTTTAACACTCGCAGCCATCGACGACTGCTGACGTCATTAGTCAAACATCAATCCTTAAACCAAATTGTATTTAACCTTTGGTAGATCGAAATTTGCTTTGAATGATTATCTATTTTAATTTATTTTACATGTTCTTCCTTTACTTCTGTTTTTTCGTACTTTTGTCAAGAATTCTTCTTGAAGTTCAAAGTACATATTTTTTGTTTTTTCATTTTTTTGACTTTCTTATTCTTTTTGACCTTTTCAGCACAACTTGAAGGACAAATGCAAACATAGAGCTCGTGCCTTAGCTTTAACAATTATTAGTATTGTGGTTATTTTATTGAACTATTTATGGTTTTTAATCCAAATTTTTAATATTTTTAATTAGGCTTAAGTTCATTAAATTTAATTTTCATTAAATTTCATTTCATTAAAATTGAGTCAAGAATGAAAAATTATCAATAAATTTTAATTAATTTTCATATTGTAAAATTCCTTTCTTCATAAAAATAATTTATGCATATATACATACATCTGTACATTAAGGTAATAACTTTTTTTGAGTGCCAAAATACCACTCCAGTACCAGGTGAGGAATTTTATTCTGATAATAAAAAACTGTTTTTTAAGCTGATTCGGTGAAAAAAGTTTCCGGACCGTAAGCGATTTTATTTTTGGAAATTGAAACCTATTTGATTTTGCATTAGACTTATTAAAAATGGTTTAATGTTGAAGATTTTATATGAATTTAAACAAAAACGAACTTATTTAAGAAAAGAGTAACTGATTTAATAATGAAAAAAAAAAAAAAAAAAAAAAACAAAACTTTAACGCTTTCGGTGCGGAAACTTTTTTTACGAAAGAGGAAAAGTGACACCATATTTTTTTATAGTTTTTTATGCCCCACAAGGATATGAGGCGGTATTTTTGTTGTTTGCAAAAATTGCAAAAAGTTATATCCCTAATGTACATGAAAGTTTTTATTTCTAATTTTTCTTTTATATGGTAGAAATAAAAACGCCTGAGCTCAACCCTATTCCTTTCGATCACCTGGACAATTCTCGACCAGGAACTGGTATAAAAATGTTTTCCCTACATGAACAAACTTATATTCTGTCCGTTTTAGTTGTCCGTCGTATATTGTCTGGGTGAGAAATGGCAGAATACTTAAACCTTAGAATGGGTGGTGTTTTGCTTAAAGATGCCGGATGCAAGTGATGACGTTTCGACGATGGATGTGACAGCGATGCTGTGGTGTCATCGTTTGTTCTTCTATCTTTAGTTTTAAGTTTCTTTCAAAATTTTTGTTTTTTTTTGTAGGTTTACATGTTATTAGCCTTGTCCGTGGTGACTAGCTATAAAAGTAAAATGAAAATTGGTTGGATAGAGTTGGAGAGGCAGAAATTTCTTTTCTGTCTCCTCTTGGTCCAAGGCTTGAAAAAAAATATAAAGCCTGTATGTTTTATTTATGCTGATCTATTTATGATTAAAATTTCATTATAATTGGTTAGATATTTTCGGAGAGGCAATAATTCTCCATATGGTTTCCCTGGGTCCTTGTTTCAAAAAATATAAAAAAATTAAATTTCATCAAAATCGGTTCACCAATTTCGCCGATAAAACGTTGCAAACGCAAAAGTCACTTTCGTATTCGGTTGACTGTTTTTTCAGTCAAGAATGAAAAATTATCAATAAATTTTAATTAATTTCATGTTGTAAAATTCCTTTCTTCATAAAAATAATTTAATGAAAATTAAATTTGTTGAACTTTTGCCTAATTAAAAATATTAAAAAAAATTTGGATTAAAAACCATAAATAGTTCAACAAAATAACCACAATACTGATTATTGTTAAAGCTAAGGCACGAGCTCTATGTTTGCATATGTCCTTCGAGTTGTGCTGAAAAAGGTCAACAAGAAAAAGAAAGACAAAAAAATGAGAAACAAAAAAACAAAAAATGTACTTTGTACTTCAAGAAGAATTCTTGACAAAAGTACGAAAAAACAGAAGTAAGGAAAAACATGTAAAATAAATTAAAATAGATAATCATTCAAAGCAAATTTCGATCTACCAAAGGTTAAATACAATTTGGTTTAAGGATTGATGTTTGACTATTGACGTCAGCAGTCGTCGATGGCTGCAAGTGTTAACCGGCAAGCCCTCTGAAGGGTAACCTGTCCGTAAAAACGCCTGGGTTCGAGCCCAGCTTCAGTCAAGAACGAAAAATTATCAATAAATTTTCAATTAATTTCATGTTGTAAAATTCCTTTCTTCATAAAAAAAATTTAATGAAAATTAAATTTGATGAACTTTATTTAGCCTAATTAAAAATATTTATTTTTTGTTGATGTTTTGTTTTAGCTTTGATATTGTTACAAGTAAGACTTTGAGTGTTATAATTCTTACACTGAAATAATTTTCTTCGCATTACCAATGAATTTTGACATTAATCTCATTAAAAATTGCATTAAAAAGGAACCTATGCAGGGCTTCGTTGGATCAATGAAACCTGTTGCATTAAAATGTATTTAATGAAACATTACATTAGATCTATGAATACTTTCAATAAAGTAAAAAAATTAATTTTTTTTTTTTTATTTTATTTTTTCTTATATTATATTATTTTTTTTTTTTTTTTTTTTGTCTCTGGCGGGTATCGATCGCGCAACCTTGGTGCTGATAGACTAGCTCACTACCAGCTTGTCTACCGGAGCAGTGTAGTTTTTGGATAAAAAAACTATGTTTTTTCCTCAATTAAGAGCATAAATATGAGATTAAATTGTCAATAACAACAATAACAACGCTGATTAAAAGCTTTTGTTTCATTACTATAATGACATTTTTCATTGGCATAATGCAAATTTAAATTTATGAAAGCGTTATTGAAATATGTTGCTTTTATAAAAAAATTTTTGATTTCATAAATTTAATGGCATATTACATTAGATGTATGAAATAATTAAATCTTACATATTTTGATTAACAATTAAACATTTTTTTAAGGAAACTATAATTTTGTATTAATTTATTAATATAGTTATGTTTATATATGGTTTTTTTATGTTCCCAATTAAAATTTTTTGCTTAACTTGGACAAACTTAAGTTTTCATATATCCAATGAAAATTTTTAACGTAATTACGAAATCCAATGAAGCGATTTTAACGAAAATACTTCATTATAACTATGAAATTCCATTTAAACAATGAAAATTTTCATTCACCCAAGGAAACTTTTTTTATGAAAATGATTCATTAAATATATGAAGCATTTTTCTTTCAGTGTATTCGCTTTAAGGTTTTATGTGTATAATATTTTTAGCTTTTCTAAAATCTTTTGAAAAGGTTTCCTGGTGATCTGGCCTAAGCAACCAGTGAAATAAGCATATAAGCTAGCTTTCCCTCAACAATAAATTTCAGTGTATTTATCATATGAGGAGCCATAGCAAAACGCAATGATTACATGTATCAAGTTTTTTGTTTTTTTGATTGAATCCTAATCTACACATTGAAATCTATATTACCTTTATTATAAAGCATTCCAAAACTCAATAACACTCTGTAATTCAATATCAAATAAAATGGTTCTGAGCAAAATGCAATAATTACACATCTTTGCAATAAATCGCTACAAGAAATTTAAAAAAAGTCAACTTTATAAATAAAAATAACTGTAAAACTTAAGGAATTTTTGTTTAGTTAATACCTTTTGCAATCAAATCAATGAAAAAGTCGATTTTGAATTTTGTGTTAGTTAGGTCACTTTGCGTTTTAGGTGACAATATATTTTTGAATAAATTAGAAAAAGAACAGTTTAAACTAAAAACAAAATAGTTTCTGTTAAAAATGTTATCATATATTAGAATAAAAGTCGATTCGGCTTACTTTCACCAACCCCTTACCACATACAGTTCAAAGCCAAATGAAAAAAATACTATGATTCGGACCAAAACCCAATAATTCCAAATTTGTTATCTTAATAACTTTAAAACAAAGTTTCAGATAAAATAATTAATTTGTGACTAATTTTATTTTTTGTAGACAATTATACCTCAATAATTGTTTTTTAAAAAAATTATGAGCTACTTACTAAAATTAAATTTTGCCGTTTATCCAAAAAAATGTTATGGTGTAATTATTGCGTTTTGTTATGGACCTCCTCATATATAATATTTAGTAATTAAGCACGTCATACATAAATCTTATTATTAATAAGATTTTGGTCTCTATTTTTTCAAAAACATCATGACGAACCTTTGTCGTCCTTAATCTCGTCCAATTGTGTCTTCCAACTGACAATTCCAGTACTTTGCTATTATTTATTTTACTGTCAGATTTTTTACTTATTACCAAAAAAAAAAAAAAAAAAAATTATGGCCCTTATGGTATAAAACGAAAGGAAACGTCAAAAATTACATTGAAAGGACTTACAAAGTCAAAAATATTTCATAATGTTGTTGTTGCTTTCTAAAGAAATTTATATGTATTGCGTCTTAAAATTTTCAACGCCAAAAGAAAATATACTGTAGAAAACAACAACAAAATTACAAAATTTGTTTTACTTTGTTATTGATTTCAATCTAGTTTTTGGCGTTACGTTTTAAACAATTAGGGCCTATTTTTCGTTCTTTTTCTCACCCCTTTTTAACCTTTAAAACTATTATTTTTCTCTTATTCTCGTTAGCGATGCGAATCAATTATTTCACTTTACTCCCTAAGGGGTATACAAGACAAGTTTACTAAACCCTCCACTGTCACGAGCGTTGAATTTGGGTATATTAACCCTTAAATGCCCACTGTATCTTTAAAGATACAACCATCAAAAAAATTCCCACGGGCTCATTTTTAATAAAAATAAAAATTTAAAAACACAAGTATGTTTAGAAATCTTTAGAAAATCATCTAAAATTTATTTTTATTAAAAAAATTTTAGATTTTTATGTTTAAATAGCCGTAAACTTAAAAAATTATATTTTTAAAAATCTAAATTAAAAGGTTTATTTGCAACGTTAAATCCCAGATCCGAGCGGGAATTGAGGTCCAGAAAAAATATAAGGTGGTTCGAATATATGTCCAGACGCTATTAGCAATAATTAAAAAACAAAAGCTTCCGGGGACACGTCGTCAAGCTTTATCCAATGGTTGTATCTTTAAAGATACAATGTGCACTCACCAGCAAATTAAAAATTCTTTTTTGTTTACTTATGTACTGCTGTTTGTTTAGTTTTATGTTGAAGCTTGCAGATAGAGAATTCGTTACGACAGGCAGTAAGAGTAAAAACTGGGAGTCAGGAAGCATCTAATTGTTAATGATGTTTTGGATGCTTGCACTGACGATGAAATTGACTTTGATGCATTCGTACATGACTTTTTATCAACACGAAAAATGCAGATCAAGAACTTCTTCCTGATAGAGGTTATGGCCAGATTATGCAACATTTAACATTTCTTTTTCAGAAACTTCTGACACACATTGAAATTCATGCTCTTCTATGTTTAGAGTGGTAAAAGTAAATCCCAAATTTTCTGAGTTTGGTAGAGTTTTCTGGAACAAAGGTAATCTCCAAGATATAACAAAATTTACTTAGAGGAACATATGGTTAGAGAATCCATTAAATATTCTGAAATAGATCAAATCGGAATTTTTTTCTATATGAGTTATTAAAAGCTTCCCAGTTCTCGGGACTATTGGTTTGAAAAAAAAAAAATCATCGCTGCTGTACTATCATAAAAAGACAAATAAGCGGAAGAGGTTTTAATAAAATTCTTGAAGTAGTTAATTTTAATGATACAACTGAAAAGCCTTTTCAATATGATCCTAATACTGGCAGGCTTTATCTATCACGACCTCTTATTCAAACTCTCAATACAACTTTTGCCTCCGTTCCAAAGTTGAAAAGGCTATGTATAGACGAACAAATTTACTCCAGTAAAGTAGGAAGCTATTTGAAGCAGCACTTGCCGAATAAGCCAACAAAATGGGGCTTTAAACTTTTTATACTTAGCGATACAATGGAATATGGTAACAAATTTGAAGTATGTAAGTATATAGTGGCTCAGCTGAAACTTGTGTATTGTGTCATTGTGTTCACAAAGTGCCCAGATTTAAAAACTATATCGTATGCTTCGACAATTTTTATAAAACAATACTCTTGTTAGTATATTCGCGTACACTGGGTCCGCTTATAATAAACCAGCGCCGCCGAAGAATACTAGATTAGATATGATGGATCATTGGACTGTGATGGATAAAAAGGGAAGTTGAAAGCTACCAAATTGCTCTGAACAAACATGAATGTTCTGTTCAAAGAATTTAAGGGTTCTACCGCGGAAAAAATTACGTGTGTAACACCTTAAAATATGGGTCCTGGCCCACCTTAAAGTATATCGATCGCTTCAGAATCACTTTCTGAGTCGATCTGATGATGTCCATCATGCTGGCTGGCTGTCCATGTAACCTTGTGCGCAAAGTACAGGTCTCAATTGCATAGGCTCGTATTGACACAAAGACCAAGCCTATTGAATAGCCAAATAGTAGGACCACGAAACAAGATAGGGGGCAGTTTCTGCTTCCCAGAAACTATCAAACCGATTTTAATGATATTAAAAACATAAATAGAAACATATTTATGTGCACACATAAGCTATGCAGTTTTTTAAAAATAGGACCACGAGGGGAGGAATGGGGCAAATTCTGCCTCTCACAAAGTTTCAAACCGTTATTAATGAACCTTAAAACATAAATGCTTTCATGATTATATGGACACATAAGCATGATTCTTCATGGGTCCCGAATAGGGTGCAGTCTCGAAAATGTGTATTTAAATACTGTGGTGTAGAGTATCATATGGTCGGGCTTGACCGACTATACTTTCTTACTTGTTTTTTAATTAAAATAAACTAATTTCAAAGATGCTAGCTCATGTTTTCTTTGGTTTATATTAGTACTTTCGTATGAATAATACTTACGGGGGAGTGCCCAGTGTATCTTCTAAGATACAACCACTATTTTCTAAATAACTTTAAAAAAAAAATTGTTTTCGACAAAATTGGTACGCAGTTGATTTTTGTCGACCATTTTACACATCATATATTTTTTATATCAAAATCGGTGTCCTTGGGCATTTAAGGGTTAAGTTGGCTGTTCCGTATGTAACACCAAGTTTTATTTATAGAAATTGTGACGTCAGATTTTTCGTTGGAGTGTTCTAAGGATTCAGCACAGGCTTCATGCAATAAGAGCGTTTTAAAACCAATAAGTGGGTTTTTTTGTAATTAATTTTTTTAACTGCTTTATTTTGTAGTTATAAATTTACATATAAAGTTAAGCTTTAATTTTTCTAATTAATTTTATCAAATGCAGTCACTTAAAATATGGACGTAATTTCCTGCCATATCTTTTTCCACCATGGTGTGCTGTTTGATTCGTTGGCGATAGTTGTTGTTATGTTGTTGGAACTACTGCTGGTATTGTGTACTGGACTCCAGGTTGAATTCATCAATGTTGTGTTGAGCGCGGGATTCCAAGTAGTATTTGCTATTGGTGTTGTAGATGTGGTATTTTCCCAAGGATTAATGGTGGAATTTGGCCAGGGACTCCATGTAGAATTAGACGATGGACTCCATGTTGTGTTGAGCGAGGGATTCCAAGTAGTATTTGCTATTGGTGTTGTAGATGTGGTATTTTCCCAAGGATTAAAGGTGGAATTTGGCCAGGGACTCCATGTAGAATTAGGCGATGGACTCCATGTTGTGTTGAGCGAGGGATTCCAAGTAGTATTTGCTATTGGTGGTATTGCTGTACTATTTTCCCAAGGATTAAAGGTTGAATTTGGCCAGGGACTCCATGTAGAATTAGGCGATGGACTACATGTTGTGTTGAGAGAAGGATTACAAGTAGAATTTACTATTGGTGTTGTTGCTGTACTATTTTCCCAAGGATTAAATGTTGAATTTGGCCAGGGACTCCATGTAGAATTTGGTGATGGACTCCATGTTGTGTTGACCGAGGGATTCCAAGTAGTATTTACTATTGGTGGTGTTGCTGTACTATTTTCCCAAGGATTAAAGGTTGAATTTGGCCAGGGACTCCATGTAGAATTTGGTGATGGACTCCATGTTGTGTTGAGCGAGGGATTCCACGTAGTATTTACTATTGGTGGTGTTGCTGTACTATTTTCCCAAGGATTAAAGGTTGAATTTGGCCAGGGACTCCATGTAGAATTAGGCGATGGACTCCATGTTGTGTTGACCGAGGGATTCGAAGTAGTATTAACTATTGGTGGTGTTGCTGTACTATTTTCCCAAGGATTAAAGGTTGAATTTGGCCAGGGACTCCACGTCGAATTATGTGATGGACTCCATGTTGTGTTGAGCGAAGGATTCCAAGTAGTATTTGCTACTGGTGTTGTAGCTGTGGTATTTTCCCAAGGATTTAAGGTTGAATTTGGCCAGGGACTCCATGTAGAATTAGGCGGTGGACTCCATGTTGTGTTGAGCGAAGGATTACAAGTAGAATTTACTATTGGTGTTGTTGCTGTACTATTTTCCCAAGGATTAAATGTTGAATTTGGCCATGGACTCCATGTAGAATTTGGTGATGGACTCCATGTTGTGTTGACCGAGGGATTCCAAGTAGTATTTACTATTGGTGGTGTTGCTGTACTATTTTCCCAAGGATTAAAGGTTGAATTTGGCCAGGGACTCCATGTAGAATTTGGTGATGGACTCCATGTTGTGTTAACCGAAGGTTGCCAAGTAGTATTTGCTATTGGTGTTGTAGCTGTGGTATTTTCCCAAGGATTTAAGGTTGAATTTGGCCAGGGACTCCATGTAGAATTAGGCGATGGACTCCATGTTGTGTTGACCGAAGGATTCCAAGTAGTATTCACTATTGGTGGTGTTGCTGTACTATTTTCCCAAGGATTAAAGGTTGAATTTGGCCAGGGACTCCACGTCGAATTAGGTGATGGACTCCATGTTGTGTTGAGCGAAGGATTCCAAGTAGTATTTGCTACTGGTGTTGTAGCTGTGGTATTTTCCCAAGGATTTAAGGTTGAATTTGGCCAGGGACTCCATGTAGAATTAGGCGATGGACTCCATGTTGTGTTGACCGAGGGATTCGAAGTAGTATTTACTATTGGTGGTGTTGCTGTACTATTTTCCCAAGGATTAAATGTTGAATTTGGCCAGGGACTCCACGTCGAATTATGTGATGGACTCCATGTTGTGTTGAGCGAAGGATTCCAAGTAGTATTTGCTATTGGTGTTGTAGCTGTGGTATTTTCCCAAGGATTTAAGGTTGAATTTGGCCAGGGACTCCATGTAGAATTAGGCGATGGACTCCATGTTGTGTTGACCGAGGGATTCCAAGTAGTATTTACTATTGGTGGTGTTGCTGTACTATTTTCCCAAGGATTAAAGGTTGAATTTGGCCAGGGACTCCATGTAGAATTAGGTGATGGACTCCTAGTTGTGTTGAGCGAGGGATTCCAAGTAGTATTTGCTATTTGTGTTGTTGCTGTGGTATTTTCCCAAGGATTAAAGGTTGAATTTGGCCAGGGACTCCATGTAGAATTAGGGGATGGACTCCATGTTGTGTTAAGCGAAGGATTCCAAGTAGTATTTGCTATTGGTGGTGTTGCTGTACTATTTTCCCAAGGATTAAAGGTTGAATTTGGCCAGGGACTCCATGTAGAGTTAGGTGATGGAATCCATGTTGTATTGAGCGAGGGATTCCAAGTAGTATTAACTATTGGTGATGTTGCTGTGCTATTTTCCCAAGGACTAAAGGTTGAATTAGGCCAAGGACTCAATGTTGTTGAACTGAATTCAGGAGGCTCTGTAGAATTACCGCTTGATGGAGGCTGGGAATTTTCTGCTAACCAAGTAAGTAGCGCTTTGTTTATAACACTCAATTCTTTTGACAACTTTTTGAGTGATAATTGAACGCACCTTTTGGTTTCTTTATTTATAAAATCATTTTCATGTTTTAAATCTTTAAAACTTTTTAAAACCTAAATAGAAAAAAGTTAATTAGAGACAAGATATAACTACAATTTTCACAATCCCATTTTTTCACTTACAACATCAGAAAAGCATTCCACGTATTCCTCTTCGACCTTAGTTCTGGTCTTACAACGTAATATATCTCGCGATAAATGTTTACGGAGACGTTTCCAGGAATGACCTTTAGAATAATGTTGAAAATCATTATCAGAAATATCAACACATTTTCGTACTTCTTGGCCAAATTGGGATAATACTTCAACGTTGCTTTTTTTGTAATTTAAAAAGCATTCCAAATTTTCATTGCTAATGGGTGCATTTTCGTTAAATTTAAAATGTTTCTCTACATCGTAGTTCTTAAAAATGGCATCAAATAAAAGATTCCAGGCCGGAATCGTATTACCCAAATCTTCTTCAAAATTTACATTTTGATCTAAAACATTGCCAGATGCCTAAATAATTATAAAAAAATTATTATTACAAGGATTGTTCGCTTGTTTAGTACAAAAACTTACCAAATTATTGCTGAATGCAAGCAAAACTATGGCCAAAACACCACAAGCAACTTTCATAGTTGCTTTCAGAATAGTTTTCACTTTCGAATTAAACTGATGTTTTTACATTCGCTTTATTTAAATAAAAAGAAATCTTCATTTCTTACTAATTTGAGTTTAATTAAAGATAACAAATTTGATAATAAATTATTAATTACTGCTTTTTTTAAATATTAGTCATTGTATTTGATATTCTGTCCAATATTTAAGATAAAGTTAAAAATTTGTCTATATACATAAATCAAGAATTGTTTAATTTCTTGGAAGCATTTATTTTTTACGCTTTCTTATCGAAAAGTGTTATAACTGTGATAAAAGTTTCATTTAGTCAGGAACGTAGCTAGACTGTGGGAATTTTTTGTTAGTATTATCTCGTCTTGAATATTGGCTTAAAAATTGAAAACCAAGAATATAAGAAATTGATAAATAAATTTATTTTTCCCCAAAACGAAGTCTTTAAAAAACGCTGTGACACGGTTTATGAACTTACCAAGCGCATTTTAAAATTTGTACCCAGACCAAGGTACATATTAGTTCGTATAAACATTCTTCTTAATTACATATCTCAACTGGAATTCTGTACAAATACACAAGACGGGCACATGGCGTTTTAAAATAATTCGGGTACGCGAATCCAATGGTGTTAACCGTTTTTTAGGTTAGCTCTTGTTTTCGAGATATACCGTTATTTCGAAAATGGAGGAGGTTGCACAACATATATTCGCGTAAATGGTTTAGTTTATTGGAATTACTAAAAAACCGAAATTCCGCAATAAAATTACCTTTAAAAAAAAGTTTAACCTTTTTCTAATATGCGCAGTCGAATAAATTATGGTTCTTAAACGACTGCGCAAGTTAAGTTTTAGTCCGAGTTGGAAAGGAAAAAGTCAAAAGATGAAACCACTTCGATCGTTCAAATACAATTGATTATATTTTTCATCTCTCTTTTTCTTAAATAATAAAATATCTTAAAACTAAAATGGCTAATAAGAATAAATGAAATATCTAAAGTACAAAAATGAGTTTAATTTGGTTTCTCAGAATTTATACAGAGTAATAGGTCATAAAGAAATCAGTACATTGTATGTAAAATAAAAAAGGTTAACCTTTGTTTAAAGGTGGACTGCATGTTATTTTACAGTTATTTTTTTGTATTCTCCCTTACAAACCTGCTTCGTAGTAAGGAAAAGCCGTGGCACTTAGACGGTATTTTTTCGTTTATAAAACTTGTTTAAAGTTTCCCCCACTGTTGCCAATTCAGAGATTTTCCCGCTAAATCTAGCGTTTTTGAAATGTCAATCGCGGGAAGAAATATATTTTAGCGGTAAGCGGGAAATCTAGCGATTTTCAAACAAATCTCAGCGGCTCATTTTCGATACAAACATCTTTCTCAATTTTGAAATTTGCAGAATTTATACTTTTTCTTTTTGTTTTTCTGGCTAAAAACTAATTGTCTATGTTTACGGTTTTACTTACTTTTGTAGGTTTAGTTAACTAAGGATTGTACATGACATTTTATTTTCGATTTTCGGTTAGTATTTTGTTAGGGCTGTATGTGACAATTCACAACCTAAAGCATGCTAAAAATTTTGAAATAAAAGTTAAGGAATGGATCTTAGTTGCTTCGATAGATCCCAAGCAATATAATTCACTTATAGTGTTTTCTTTTCTACAAAAAAAGTGACATTTTATTTAAAAAAAATGCAATTTGGAGTCTTTTTCTTAAATATTTTGCTCCCGAAAAGGTGGGCTTGTTTAATTCTAAATAACTCACCCTTTTTGGAAAGAAAATTTTTATGAAACAGACACCAAATTGCATTTTTTTAAATAAAATGTCACACTTTTTTGTAGAAAAGATGACCCCCTTAAAAAAATTATATCAACTACGCTTATGTCGTAAATTTTGTATATAGAGGCTTAATATTCAAATAGTGCTATCTGCAATTTTTTTAAAAATGTGTTTTTTATTTAAATTAAAAAAAAAATTTTTTTTTCCAAAACTTTTTTTCATAAATATTGTATTGTGCTTTCTAACACACCAGTTTTTTTTTTTTTTTTTTGTTAAAAAGTGCTATCTCATAAAAAATATTAGTGTATATAATAAAATGATCAAAATTGTTACATATAAACAAGTAGACATATTATTCATCAAATAGTTGAGAATTGTGTCTAGACTTCAAAAACTAATATAATTTTAAAATTCGTTGCAGAAATTTTGCAAAAAATTATTTTAATTTATGCAATAAAATCTTTATTAGCTAATATTATTTATTGAAATTTGACAAGTAATACTTAATACAAAGCTGTTAAAAAAATTTTAAACTTACATAACGAATCCCACAATTCCCAAAAATCAGCCAAAAGTCCCCAAATATTTGTTTTTTTTAGAAATATAAAGGCTACCAAGCACGGGTCTTATGGCCAATTTTCAGGATTGATATTTAAACACATTTATGTTTAAAATCGTTTTAAATACAAAATTCTCTTCTTCACTTGATACTTAAATTAAACTTAATATACCGATGTGGTACATTTAATTTCAACTTAAGTTGCCATTGTAATAGCTTAGCAAGGTGGCCTCAATATCACAACAATACAAAGCAATAACAGTTTTTCGCGACCACCTTGCATATAATTAGACTTTTTTGTATTTAGTAGTGCTACCATACTTTAATCTTACTTAAAAAAGACTTTTCAAATAAAACTCAAAAAATCAATCTGTATTTAAATACGATTTAAGTGTATATGAAAATAATCTTTATATAGATTTAAATACTATCCTGAAAATTGGGCATTGGTATTCCTATTGCATAATTATTATAAACATATCGGGTCATACAAACTCGAACGAGTCGCCCAAAATTGGACCGGTCGAATGGACCACCTCAAATGAAGTCATGGCCAACATTTACATGATATCATTTTCAAACAGTAAATGCCATTTGGGCATTTCCATGAGAATGTCAACCAGGACTCAAAAAATTAAAACGCTTGTAACTTTTTTTCAAATATGGTAGAATGGAAAAAACCACCCAAACTGTACTATACCGGGGTACTTATAGCTTATTACAATTTTTAAAAAGCAAAAAATAATAGTTTTAACTCACTTTCTCATTGATTCATTTTTAGTAACTGCAATTCACATGTTTTAATATTCTGCCGATTAAATTCAGATACCGGTAATATTGCAATTATACTTTAAAATAAATGTTACAACAACAATGAACAAGATCCATGACGAAAGAACAAATTTATAGTTCGATTCACTGTATATTTTTGTGTTTGTTTTGAATGCTACTCTAATGTCACGCATGTGGTGCGAAAACATCATTTATCTTTGTGATATGAAATTGGTAAGTCTTAGATATTTCAAAATAAAAGTTCAAAGCAAGATATTAAAAATTAAAAAAAGAAGAAAAACCTCCCACAATTCGCAGATTTTCGTATTTTCTTACATTCACCCAAATATCACTTCCGTTTTATGTCACGTATTTTGCCCGTTATTTTGGACAACAAGGTTCCGCATTTGAAAATTTTTTTTTTCATATATAGTTCCCTCTAAATGAAACATAATGATACAAAAAATTTTCCAGTTAATACTATTTTTGCAAAATTTTTATCTCTCTGAAGGCGTACAAATGTCACGTACGATGACATGGAAATGCCCATATGTTGTTCTCTTGATCGATAATAAAAATTTTAAGCTCAGTTTCAAATTTATTTGTTTTTTTTTTTTCATTAAAAATCAAACCTCACGATGAATCTCCCCCCACATGAAGATTAGGTATATAACTTTTTGCAATTTTTGCAAATATCAAAAATACCACCTCATAGCCGTGTGGGGCATACAAAATAAGTAAAAAATATGGTGTCACTTTTCCTCTATCGGGTTTCCGCACTGAAAGCGTTGAAGTTTTGTTTTTATTTATTTTCATCATTAAATCAGTTACTCTTGTCTTAAATAAGTTCGTTTTTGTTTAAATTCCTATATAATCTGCAACAATAAACCATTTATTCATAAGTCTAATGCAAAATCAAATGTGTTTTAAAATTTAAAAATTAAATGCAGACATAATAAAGAGTTTAAGAAATCGCTTACGGTGTGGAAACTTTTTTAACCGAATCAATAAAAAACTGTTTATTTTATTATCAGAACAACATTCCCCACATGAAACTGGAGTGGGTTTTTACTAGAGTTGTCAATTATTCGCCTTTTAACTCTGTTCGAATAATTCAAATAATTGCTTTTGTTCGTTCGATCAAACGATTAAATCTAATAAATTATTCGATTAATCGATGAGAATAACGAATAAAAAAATTATTTTTACAAAAAATTACTATGGAAAATCTTCCATTCCATTCTGCATAAAATTGTTTATCTTAAATTCATATCGTTGTATTACTTAAGGCGACCGTACACGACATGTTTTTGTCATCTGACATGTCAAATTTCCCACTGCAAAATACATACATGTCGTGTGTTACCTTTTAAACTTTGCTTCTGTAGAAGTCAGATGCAAAGTCATCTGACAAAAGTTCAATTAGAGCGTGCTCTATTTTCTTCTGACAAACCATCTGACATCGGAAATCTATGCCGCGAAGAAACCGGCAGCGGCGTCCACTATTGACGGAATCATTAGCCGGCTGAAGTTAATATTTTACAATACTGAAATATATATAATCATCGCACCATTGAATAGAATTTATGTAATTATATATATAAAAACCGTTTCATTATAATATCCTAAATTGGTATCTTTGAATTTAAAGAAAAATATGTTAAGATGGCTAAATTATTTAACGGCGTAAATACAAACTTTCGTGGTGGCATTTTTATTTTGGTTTTTGTAACAATAATGGGGAAAAAACAGAGACAATGTCAGAAGCAAATTACATGTACGTTTGTGACCGAATATTATAAACCTTCTGTAAAACAGCCATTTTGACAGACATGCACAATTACATGTGACTTGAAAAGTTGACAAGTCAGATGTAAAAAACATGTCGTCTACATGCACCTTTAAAGGCATCGTAAAACCCTTAATTCCTTAGTCCGATATTACTCTGGGTTTTCGAAAGGCGTTGGCACACCTACCATCTTCAGCAAAACTTCTGTCTAGAATTTCTTCTATAGAACAGCCGCTGTCTTTCTTTGTATTTTTATTTTTAAGCTTTTTGTTTATTTCTAAATTTTTCACCCGAAATTGAAAAATCCCTTTTCTTGAAATTTTTTTAAATATTCTGATTGCTGAATCAAGGAAGAGTACATGAATTGAAACAATTAGTATATTTATTCTCATAAAGCGCCAAAAGAACTGTTAGAATCAATTGTCATCTCGTATTTTTAATTTTGTAACGAACGTGTTTTGCAACTCACCTGCTAAATTGTTTGTTAAGATTTGTTTAATAAGAACATAAAATAAATTTTTGAAATACAATGAGTACTCAACACGGGTTTCGCTTACTAAACATTTAGATTAATTACAACCGGGGCTATAGCAACAATGCATTTTGTATAAAATCACTTAAAACGTATGAGAATAAATCAAATTCTAAGCTCCTTTTTAATTTATATTTTAATAAAAAAATTTTTCGATTAATCGATATCAATTAATCGATTTATTCGTTATTCGAAAATCGTCGTTTTAAAATTATTCGAACAAGAGTTTGGTTTTGTTTGATCGATTAATCGAATTATTCTTAATCGGTTGACACCTCTAGTTTTTACACTCTAAAAAAAGTAATAATTTTATTGAATATATGTCGCTAAACATTTGTTTTATTAATAAAAAAGATACATTTTTAGACAAAAATTGTAAAAAATCGGCTTTTTCAGAAGCCTAAGTTCAAATGCATATAACTTCTTAAATAAACTTAACTTAAGCCTAATTATAAAAATATTAAAAATTTGGATTAAGAACCATAAATAGTTCAACAAAATAACCACAATACTGATTATTGTTAAAGCTAAGGCACGAGCTCTATGTGTACATTTGTCCTTCAAGTTGTGCTGAAAAAGGTCAACAGAAAAAAGAATTAAAAAACAAAAAATGTACTTTGGTCTTTAAGAAGAATTCTTGACAAAAGTACGAGAAAACAGAAGTAAGGAAAAAATATGTAAAATCAATTAAAATGGATAATCATTCAGAAAAGCAAATTTCGATCTACCAAAGGTTAAAATACAATTTGGTTTAAGGATTGATGTTTGACTATTGACGTCGATGGCTGCGAGTGTAAGACGGCAAATCCATCTGAGGAGATCGTGTGGTTGCGATCGAAACATGTCATGGAAACCTGCCGGCCAGGGTTCGAGCTCCAGCCACGGTCAAGAATGCAAGATTATAAATGGAAATTTTAATTAATTTTCATGTTGTAAAATTCCTTTCTTCATAAAAATAATTTAATAAAAATTAAATTTGATGAACTTAAGCCTAACTATAAAATTATTAAAAATTTGGATTAAAAACCATAAATAGTTCAACAAAATAACCACAATACTGATTAAAAAAGATTTTTTTTTACAACTTGCAAAATATATATATATATATATATATATATATATATATATATATATATATAATGTCCTGTGGTTCCTATTAGGAACAAAGGGCCACAACGAATCTATTCCATTCGGTCCGGTTTGATGATATACGTTTTATTTCTCCCCAGCTGAGATCGATGCGTCTAATTTCGATGTTCAATTGTCGACGCCAGGTGTGAGATGGTCTGCCTAATCTGCGGGATGTACCATGTGAATTCCAATCAATGGCAATTTTTGCTGTGTCATTTGGAGGCCTACGTAGCGTATGGCCAATCCAGCGCCATTTGCGGTTAAGTATGTCAGTATCAGAGAATAGCTTTTTGCAATTGAAAAAAAATCGCATTTAATTAACGACAACAAATACACACGCTTACGGTCATACAGTCAAACTCGCGCAACCGCAAATATTCGCTGCTGGTTTGCAGTCATTCAAATAACGCACATCGTGCTTTGTTATTTATACAATCGTTACCTTCGTTTTTTTTATACAGATTCTAAGTGTTCTGAGCGCAAATGATTGTTTGGTAAAGAAACAAAAAATACAAACGAAAGAGCCAGAAATGAAACAATCATTACTCATGTATTTATTCAGCATTAACTATGTAGTACAAGAAAAAAAAAATTTAAATGAAACTAAACACACATACTTATGTAGGTACACACAATTTCCATAGAAACAAAAAGTACAGTAGTAGTAGTAGTAGGTACAATGTATTTTTGTTATTGTTGTTAATTTTGAAAAAGCGTCTCATCGTTGTTTATTGTTGTTGTTAATGTAAACAAAAGTATAGAGAATGTGCTCTTTTGAATTTACTCAGTTGTGTTAAATTGCGTGAGCAACAAAAATGCAAATAAAGCACTTTCAATAAAAAACGAATAAATGAAAATATCAAATGTGTACGAAAGGAAAAAAAAATTACCAACGTTGAACTTTGTTTTGCATGTATAGAGTTATTGTAAATTTTAGCGTATGAATAAATGCACAAAAATAGTGAGTTTTGAGGTTCTCTGGTCAGTATGGATTGTCTGCTGATTTGTTTGACTCCAAAGTTCCATATTGGAGATGGTGTTGGGCCAAAAAACCTTAAGGATGCGTCGAAGACATCGATTAACAAACACTTGCAGAGTGTTTACGTCGTGATCTGTTGTATTCCATGTCTCACATGCATAAAGGAGCACAGACTTAACACAAGAGTTAAAAATACGAATCTTGGTGCCCTTGGATATGGCTGAAGATTTCCATACTGACCGAAGGGAACCAAATGCTTGGTTAGCTTTAGAGATTCGGTACGTGACATCATTACTAGAACCACTTGTGTTTGTAATGATGCTGCCGAGGTAGCAAAAAGACGTAACTTCTTCCAGGTCGGTATTTCCTATGCAGAATTTGTTGGTGTTTGTTGTATTGCAGCGCATCACTTTGCTCTTGCCTATGTTTATTTTTAAGCCAGCTTTTGCAGCTTCTGTTTCGATGCATTTCAACTTAGATGTCATATCTTTATAACTGTGTGCAAGCAGGCAGATATCATCAGCATATTCTAGGCTCTCGAGCTGTTGGTTAAGACCCCAGTTGATACCTCTCTTTGCTTTAGTAGCATTGCGAACTATAACATCTAGAACGATGTTAAACAGCAAGGGAGACAGTACACAACCCTGGCGAACACCAGCTACAACATCGAAACTGTTGCTCAGAGCATTATTGTGGACAACACGACATTTAACATTACGGTACAGCTCCTGAGTAAGGCTTATGATTTTGGGTGGGACCCCTTTGCAAGCTAGAGCACTCCATATTGCGTTTTGATTCAGGGTATCAAAAGCTTTTTCAAAATCTATAAACAACAGGTAGAGCGGAGAACGAAGTTCTTTCGATTGTTCTATGATTATTCGGAGACTATTGATGTGGTCTATACAAGATTTTTGGGGTCGGAAGCCAGCTTGTTCGGGTCTTAGGTCCTTTAGTACAGTGTCAGATATTCTCTTGTTAATAATTTGTGCAATAACTTTATTGGTTGCGCTAAGGATGGTGATGCCCCGCCAGTTCTTACAGTTTTTCAGGTCACCTTTTTTTGGAATATTTACGATAAGACCTTCTTTTAGCTTCGAGTCAAGTTCTTGCAAAATATAGAATATTAATTGATTTGCTGGTAATTCACAAACAAAAATATTTCAAACAAATTATGATAAATTTTAGTCTTATATTTCCAAAATACTAGACCAATTATAAATTATGAAGAACTGGACAAGCGCATTTCACTTAAAAATTATTTTAAGCATCGAGCTAAAATTAAGAATTAATTATCGTTCTTAGTTTTTGTTATACCCGAGGAGTCAGTATTTGGGAATCTAAAGGACCTCTCCTGCTAGGTTTATAGACCTTAAATGCAAGACTTTAACCTGACTACAACTCTTTAATTGTCACCGCAAACTTCATTCCAATCGGACCAATTTTTTGTAAAATATAGAATTATTTCCTATTTTTTTTTTCGAAATTTCTCAACCTCTGCAGCGATCATATATATAAATGTAAGCGAATCCCTTATAATCTGTCCCACTTCCTATTCAACTTAGCAAATGGAAGCATTTATAAATCACTGAAGCCTGTTATTTCGCAAGAATATCATTAGTTTTATGATAATTTAAAATATGCGGATAAAGTTTAATTATTTATTGCTTTCCAGTAAAGGTTAGTGTAAAAGTTTAACTTAATTTCGAGTTCTGTTAACATGATAACGCGCTTCTTTTAATTTTACTAAATATTTTCATAAAATTTCGTGTAACTTAAATTAAAGTCGCACATTGTTTTCGTTACAGCTCATTTTCATTTTTGTTCAAATAGTGCTATCTGCTTATTTCAATGTTCAAATCGATAAAATTTTAATTTGTAAATAGTGCTATCAGGCATATAAGCGCGAATATCTGAAATTTTGTTTTTGTTGGACTTTATTTTTTAATAACATTGTAAAATAAAGTTTAGTTAATACTTTAAGAGTTATCGAAAAAATCCGTTTTTTCGCTCTCCTGTAAAATTGTGATTTTGCAGATAGCACTATTTGAATAATAACCCTCGATATATTAATTCATATTAATTAGTCTAGATTAACTAATGCGAGGGTTGCTATTGGCTATTTGTAATGAAAATAAATACAGTTACTTTTTTTTATCGATAATAGCGTTATCAATGGCTACACTGTGCATGAAATTGACACTTTTTTTTCGTGACAAGCCGGGCACATGGCGTTTTAACATAATTCGGGACGCTGAATCCAGTGGTGCCCGCGGTTTTTTCAGATTGGCTCTGGTTTTCGAGATATACCGTTATTTCGAAAATGGAGAAGGTTGCACAACATATATTCGCGTAACTCAAAAACGGTTTAGTTTATTGAAATTACTAAAAAAAACCGAAATTCCGCTAAGAACAAAAAACTAATGGAGGTCAGTCATACATCTTATCCCACTAGGAGTGACTCCTAGGCAGTTGTGGAACCTTTTCTTCAATATACATATATGAAGAATATAATTTATATGGAGCATTTCACAGGATTTTTTTTAATTTTTAAATTCTTTATTCAAAATTATGTACATATATATGAAGAATGTGCCAATGCAGAAAATTTATTTTCAATGACATTTTGACGTAAAATTTTTTAAATGCGGTTTTTGTGCCATTTACAATACAAAGCAAAAAAACAAATATTCAAATGTATGCTACTCCAAAGAAATATGCATGCATTATTACCACACTTTCACTTTGCGGTAGGAATTTTGGAAAATCCGCAGTTACCGATTAAAGAATTCTTAGAATTAAGAAATAAAGTCATAAATGCTTACATCTTTGTATTTTATTGTGCTTACAAAACCACACAAAACGGTATTTTATTGTGCAGTCGAAACCGCACCAATCGGTCTTGTAAAAAACTTAAATAAAATATTATATTGTTATACATGGAACAGGTAGAAATATTAATCGTTCTGGCTTTGTTTTTTTTTACAAAACATTGTCATGAAGGTCTCGACAGGTACTTTGATTAAAACAATTACAGTATAAATAAGAGTTCCTCAACCCCTTCACTGTCATATGGAAAGTGCTTGCGAAAGTGATTAGTGAAGTTTAAAGCCTTTGACAGTCTTGTATCTAATCAGTTATATTGAAATATCTAAGATGGAGGCGTGTAAAAAGTTTAATTACTTTTGTTATGTGTGTGGGAAATGTAAAAATATGCCAAGTCGCCGTCAAATCACTAATGAAACAAGTACCTTGTATGAATCATATTTTTCTTTAAGTGTTATATATGGTAAGAGTTAGACACCATCAATAGTGTGTACACACTGCATTTACCATTTAAACAAGTGGGGAAAAAATGGAGACGCCATGCAGTTTGGTGTTCCAATGATTTGGAGAGATCCCATAGTTCATGTTGAAGATGAGTGTTATGCGTGCATAAATTATACAGCGGGTATGAACAGAAGAACAATGACTTATATATCTTATACTGCAACAACATATGCTCGATTTCCGCTGCCACATTCTGATGAAATTCCTGTTCCGGATAGCCAAATACCAACAGAACATATTCCCTCAATAATTCATTCTGTTGAAGCGGGTGGGCCAGCTACTTCAATGTATGAGCCGTCATGCATCACGTTTCCATGCAGTCACAATGAAATCACGCAATATCGTCTGGATATAATGGTACGGCGTCTAAAATTATCTCAAAGACAGAGCATTCTCTTAACAAAAGAGCTAAAACGAGCTAATATTTTAGCACCAGGTGTACAAATATACGGGGCTATCAATCGCCATAGACGATTTACGACTTTTTTTAAATCAATTGAGAATAATTCTATCGCGTATTGTACTGACATCCGTGGCTTGGTTTTAACAATGCAAAATGAATATAATCCTGGAGATTGGCGCTTATTCATTGATTCTTCCAAAAGTAGCTTAAAAGCAGTTTTGCTACATGTCACTAATTTAAAAAGTCCTATTCCGATAGCACTAAGCACAAATACTAAAGAGACATACGCATCATTGAAAAAAATTATACAGTTAATTAAATATGAAGACCATAAGTGGAAAATATGCGCAGATTTAAAAGTCGTAGCTCTTTTAAGAGGCATGTAATTGGGCTATACTAAAAATATGTGCTTCATGTGCTTATGGAATACGCGTTTCGATGGCGACCAGTACAATACACGGGATTGGGCTTTACGTGATGAAAGCAGATTGCATAGAAATAATGTTATTGAATTACCACTTGTGCCGATGGAAAAGATTTTGCTCCCTCCACTCCACATCAAACTGGGTATTGTAAAAAATTTTATAAAAGCATTGAGCCCAGATTAAGCGGCATGAAAGTAAAAGAAGGTATAAACTGTAACTACTTTATTAAATTAGATTTATATTTCATATCATAATGTTTTTATTTTAAAGGAATTCTTAATGGATCGGACATTCGTCGTCTTATGAAGGACCATCAATTTGAGGTTGCATTGAATGATATAGAGCTATTGGCCTGGAATTGTGTGAAATCAGTAATAGAAAATGTATTAGGAAATCATCGGTATGAAAACTGGCTAATTTTAATCAAAAATATGCTAACCGCATTTAAAACTTAAACGTTAGAATGTCATTGAAAATAAATTTTTTGCATTACCATGCTGGCAAATTTAATGAACATTCACCAGCCGAGTCTGATGAACATGGCGAGAGATTTCACCAAGTAACAGCCAGGCTCGAACACTGGTATAGCGGCAAACAACTTGATTCGCTATTAGGGGATATTTGTTGGAATCTGCAGGAGGAAGAAGAATAAATTTCTAAATAAAAACTTTAACTTTAACTAATTAACAACAAAAATAAATGTTTTAAAATTTTTAAGTTTGGTTAATTTAAAAAATAAAAAAATTTCATCTATCATGAAAAAATTAAAAGTTGTAGACAGACTTTAATCCCTTATAGCTTATTTTATTTGGAACTTTGTTTTTTATATGCGTAGAACCCTAGCCTTAAATTTGGCCCTGCAGCGCCTAGGATGCTTCTAGATGGGTCAAGTGTATGACCAACCCCACTTTATTTTTCATCTCAATCATTTATTTCTAACATACCCTATCTCCATTCCTTAAGGGGGCTTCTATACAAAATGTTCAATGCAGACTAGAAATACATTGAAGAAAAAGTCTCATAAATGCCCAGGAGTTGCCCCTAGGATGATAAAATGTATGACTGGCCTCCATTAGTTTTTTGTTCTTAACATTTTCTCAAATTATACTTTCCCTTTATCACCATCCCTTAGGGGGCTCCCATACAAATATTGCGTTTTATGAAATTCTTAAATTAATTAAAATTTGTCGACTTTTGTGAATAAAATCAAAAGTTGCAAACAGATTTTAATCATTTATGGCTTGTTTTGTTTGTAGCTTCGTTTTTTAAAAAAATTAGAAGCCTAGCTGCATTTTTTAATTTTTTATGAATTTTTAAAAAACAAAAATTTCGAAATTTTGATAAAAAAAAATTAATTTTTTTTTTCAAAAAAAAAAAATTATGTTTCAATAACGACTACTCATATTAGAAAAAGAGTTTTACTTTTCTGAAATGAAACTTTATTGCCGAATTTCGGTTTTTTTAGTAATTTCAATAAACTAAACCGTTTTTGAGTTACGCGAATATATGTTGTGCAACCTCCTCCATTTTCGAAATAACGGTATATCTCGAAAACCAGAGCCAATCTGAAAAAACCGCGATCACCACTGGATTCAGCGTCCCCGAATTATGTTAAAACGCCATGTGCCCGGCTTGTCTGTTTTTTCAACTAGCATAGTGCTATCAATACACTTTTACATGCGTTGGAGTTCATTTTCGTAACATATCCTTTGAATGTGGTGGCCTGCTGAAAACGCTTGTGTGCGAGTTCGCTGAATGTGTCCCTTTGCAACGCCATTGAAGCACCTGCAGTATGTACTGTTAAAACAACAAGGTTGTGTGGTTGTCCACATCTGACCTAACATCATCCGACATGCATCACCTTCATTAATAAAAAATTTTTTGCAAGACAACAATTTACTCCAAATGACAGATTTTGTTAATTATAATTTGTTAAGAATTATTTTCACAGAACAGTTTTAAAATGTCAGAATAAGAGAGAAAGTTGTAACATAAAAAAACATAAAATTAATATATCGCTCATTTGCTGCAAGACCGGCATAACTCAAAAAATTAAATTTTGGAGTTAGAGATGCAGAATTTTTCGCTTTGTTTTTCTTTATTTTGTGTATTAAATTCATCATAATGTCCAGTTTGAAGAGAATGTTGTTTCTTTTCTTCTAAGTAGTTGGAGCAAATCAAAAATGTTAAATGCGTTTATCTCGAAAGGGATTTTTTTGAGTTTTGCCGGTCTTGCAGCAAATGAGCGATATGTATATATATACATATATATGTATATCTTCTTCTATCTATATCTATCTTCTATATATCTATCTATATATATAAAATAGGATGTGTGTATGTATGTATGTATGTATGTATGTATGTATGTATGTATGTATGTATGTATGTATGTATGTATGTATGTATGTATGTATGTATGTATGTATGTATGTGTATGTATGTATGTATGTAACGTATGGACTCAAAACGGCTGGGCCGATTTCCATAAAATTTTCAGGGAATCTTCAGAATATTCAGGCGCGTGACACTGTGAAGTCTGATTTTTGATTTTCGGTCTGCGGGCGGAGGGGCGTGGCAAAATCCAATTTTCATATTGCACCACCAATGACATCTATATAATTTGGACGATTTTTTCTTTAAATTAATGACCATCGTGCAACTTAAGTTTATACGAAAAGAAAATTTTGCCCCGCCTACTTATAAGAGTGTTAAACGGCAAGCCCTCTGAGGAGATTGAGTGGTTGCAATCGAAACATGTCAGGGTAACCTGTCCGTAAACACCTTGGTTCGAGCCCAGATTGAGTCAAGAATGAAAAATTATCAGTAAATTTCAATTGATTTTCATGTTGTAAAATTCCTTTCTTCATAAAAATAATTTAATGAAAATTAAATTTAATGAACTTAAGCCTAATTAAAAATATTAAAAATTTGGATTAAAAACCATAAATAGTTCAATAAAATAACCACAATACTAATAAAAAAAAAAAAAAAAAAACTTTTTTCGAATTATGTACCTAAAATCAGAAAACGGCTCCATCGATTTGAAAATTTTTTCTTTCAAATGTTCGTATTAATCCATTTTAAGTTTTCATCGAAAGAAAAATTTACCACGCCTACTTTTACGCCTACTTTTACGCCCACTTTTTCTATTAAGCGCATAACTTGAGAACGGCTTGACCGATTCGGACTATTTTTTCTTTAAAATGATTGCCATGTTCCAACTTAGGTTTCTACGGAAAGAAAATTTTGCTCCGCCCACTTTTTTCAATTTACCTAAAATCAAAAACGGCTCCACCGATTTGTCTAATTTTTCTTTTAAATGTTCGTATTAATCCATTTTACATTTTCATCGAAAGAAACATGTGTCACGCCTACTTTAACGCCCACTTTTTCTATTAAGCGCATAACTTGAGAACGGCTTGACTTATTTGGACGATTTTTTCCATAAAATCATCGCCATGGTCCAACTTAGGCTTTTACGGAAAGAAAATTTTGCCCCGCCCACTTTAACGGACACTTTTTTTCGATTTACCAAAAATCAAAAAACGGCTCCATCGATTTAACTAATTTTTCTTTTAAATGTTTGTATCTTTTCAACGGATTTTAAAAATCGAACGCAAACATTTTTCCTAATTTGGACAGGGCAACGTCTGTCAGGTCAGCTAGTACTTAAGAAAGAAATATTTTTTTAATTCAATGATATCGATTGACAATTTTACTTTGAACTTTTATGCCCAAATGAATTTGACAATGACATTCGTAGAATTTTAAATAAAGTTCAGTTGTTTAAAGAAGCCTTGAATATCCAACAAATGTTACTCAAAGTTCAATAAGATCTTAATGCTGTACAAAGTGACTCCGCTACAATTGCAACTGCCATTGATGTAATTTGTTGAACATTGATATACTACTGTCAAAACGGAATTTTGTTGAAACGCGAACTTACTCCAACTCATTATTTGGCGAATGTGATGCATCCCAAATATGTTTACATGAAAGTATGTATACAAACTAATTAGTCAAGAAAACGTAGATAGCAAGAGAATGGATAAGTCAAAAGCACCTCTCATTTCTTGCACCCTGTTTGGCATTTAAAATTTAAGTTGCAGAATATTTTTTACAATTACGGTATTTTGATTGAAAAAATGGAAAAAGCACACAAGGAAAAGTATTTACACTAAAAGCTGCAATTTAAACAGCCTTAAACCAAGTGTAAAAAATCAGGTTTAAAAGTTGCAACATTACAGTTTTTTTCCATTTAACATTATATTAATATTTATAATCTATTTCCATTACAGACGTAATAATAAGATGACAGGCTGTTTTACTTTATTTGACACGACAAATATGTACAAAATCACACTTTTAAATTATAATAAAGAGATTCAACATGAGTGCAATTTTCCATTTTCCTTTTTTTGCAATCAAAAAAATCAGAACTGAACAACAATTGTCAAAAATTTAAAATTTTTACGAGCAAACTTTTACGATTTTTTTGCTTCTGTAATAAATTGACCTGCTAGTTCAGCATCAATAGAAAACATTTTACCCCCTAATTGTTTAATATAGAATAACCATAGAAATCGTCTTGGATTGGAAAATGTATCGACATTTAAAGGATTTTAACTTCAATTTCGGCCTTTACAAAATCAATTTCAGGTTTTTAAAAAACAAAATCAGAATTTTCGTAATCCAATTGAGTATTTTACAAATCATATTCCGCATTTTTCAAACCAAATTCATTTTAAAAAGCCTGATTTTGATTTTTAAAAGGAATTAGATTTAATTAATTAATAAAAAGAGAAAAGCCCACTAACGTTAAATCAACATATGTACGTACAAATGGGCATATAAACACTTTGTATACATTTTATAATCATTTTCTTTTATTTTTCGGTAAAAAGAATTTAAAAATTATGCCATCTTTGTATAAATGAATATAAAGAAAAAAACCCACTTGGGGTTTTTAACCCTCAAAAGATAATCATATCGTGACATACGTTAAAGATAATCATACGTAAAAATTACGTATTATTTTAACCTGATATATGGTTGTATTTATTGATTAACTAAGAAAAAACTAATATGGATTTTATTTTTACATTTATATAAAATATTTATAATATTTTTAATTAGGCTTAAGTTCATCAAATTTAATTTTCATTAAATTATTTTTATGAAGAAAGGAATTTTACAACATGAAATTAATTAAAATTTACTGATAATTTTTCATTCTTGACTGAAGCTGGGCTCGAACCCAGGCGTTTTTTACGGACAGGTTACCCTTACATGTTTCGATTGCAACCACTCAATCTCTTCAGAGGGCTTGCCGTTTAACACTCGCAGCCATCGACGACTGCTGACGTCAATAGTCAAACATCAATCCTTAAACCAAATTGTATTTTGGTAGATCGAAATTTGCTTTGAATGATTATCTATTTTAATTTATTTTACATGTTTTTCCTTACTTCTGTTTTTTCGTACTTTTGTCAAGAATTCTTCTTGAAGTCCAAAGTACATATTTTGTTTTGTTTTTCATATTTTGTCTTTCTTTTTCTTGTTGACCTTTTTCAGCACAACTTGAAGGACAAATGCAAACATAGAGCTCGTGCCTAAGCTTTAACAATAATTAGTATTTAACCTACCAAAGGTTAAATACAATCGAAACATGTAAGGGTAACCTGTCCGTAAAAAACGCCTGGGTTCGAGCCCAGCTTCAGTCAAGAATGAAAAATTATCAGTAAATTTTAATTAACTGCCTGTTTAACGATTTCGAACGTCAACGTTCGCATAGAAAATTACATTTGAAACAAAAACAAATTTTAGAATTTTGTTTTTGTTTTAAATATAATTTTCTATGCGAACGTTAACGTTCGAAATCGTTGAACAGGCTATAATTTCATGTTGTAAAATTCCTTTCTTCATAAAAATAATTTAATTAAAATTAAATTTGCTGAACTTAAGCCTAATTAAAAATATTAAAAATTTGGATTAAAAACCATAAATAGTTCAACAAAATAACCACAATACTAATTATTTTATATAAAATAAATATACAAAACTTAAAATATGTTTATATATAAAATGTCTGAAGTGCACAGCAACTTATTCAAGCTAAATAAAAAAAAAATAGCAATACTTCGAAAGTGCATGCCTAAAATTTACGTATATAATCTTTCGAGGGTTAAAACAAAATACCCATTAAAACCCGGGTGGGGTTTTCTGGGTTACCCAGTGGGCAGCCAACCTTGCTGTTCACACAAGTTTAAATGACAAAACGTTATTATTTGTAAAGATCAAATGACACCTGTTAACACTCAAAGCTGCCGACGCCCTCAATATGAATATCAACCCTCGTATTATACTGTTATTTTTAAAATACCACCTGCTGACGGGGGAAAAACTTAAACTTATTATTCTGGGAATTAAATAATCTGTTAAATCTTTTTAAAGATATGCACACTTGCCATGAAATAATAACATTTTGATCATTATAAGTCATTGAGGTGATTTTTTTTTACAAAAAAAAAAAGAGCAGAACAATAATTTAGGTCTGCAACGAAAACAAATGCAGGGCTAAGTGTCAAACGCAAAAGCTTAACTGTATCAAGTTCTGCAAGGGACTAAATCAAAAAATGTTTCGTTCCTAAGGCGACGGTAATAAACCCAATTCAATGGCTCCAGAAATGAATGGAAGTTCAAAAATTTTTTCTAGGTTGCAAAAAAAGTTATTTTTTTTTGGCAAGCTGGCTTTCTCACGAAATAATTGAAGAACGGTCAAGATATGGCATATGCCATTAAAAACTTGACCTGGTGATTAAGAACACGAAATTATTATTGGAAAAAAGTATTCAAACTAGAAAACCAACCTGCAGAAATTTATGTTTTCAATTTTCCAAAAAAGGAATAACTTTTATTTTTATTTTGCCATTTATAAATTATACAGACGTTTGAATATTTACAATCTGTGTATATGAATAAAATGTTGTTAAAAGAGTAGGTAAAATTCTGTTATATACACAACAATTTTGTTTTGGGAATTTGAATTAGCATCATAAAAGGAAGTTAATTTGAATACTTAATCCATTTATTTAACAAACTTTTTTTAATTAATTTCTCAAGTGTATTATTGTTAATACAAATTAGTTTAAATTTTGAATTTAACTTGAAATAATTTTATATATAAAACGTACATAAAATTTTTGGTATTTTGTTGGTTATTTGCTTCATTATTTTATGAAATAAAAATGTTAGCAAAACAACTTTCTTTTAGGCTAATGTTGTTGAGAAGAGCTAAAATATTGCTATGTAATGAGTGATTTTTTAAGAGCTATAGGAAAGTTTAAAAAAAAAAACACATACAATTCAGAAAAATGCATGAAATCTTTATTTGACTCGATAGTACGGTCCTTATAATTTAATGTTTGAAGATTATTTCATGCAAATGTTGACCGTGACTGCGCCTCGAATGGTCCATTCGCTTAGTCCAATTTTGGCATACTCTTTCTAACATTTCTGCCGGTATCTCACGAATAAATGCTTGAATGTTGTCTTCCAATGCGTCAATTGAAGCGGGCATGTATGTATAGACATGAGCTTTAACATAGCCCCACAAAAAATAGTCTAAAGGCGTTAAATCGCACGATCTAGGCGGCCAATTGACCGGTCCCGAACGTGAAATAAAATGTACACCGAACTCGCCTCTCAATAAGTCCATTGTTAAGCGTGCTGTGTGGCATGTGGCACCGTCTTGTTGAAAACACATGTCATGCAAGTCAAGCTCTTGCCGTTTGGGCAAAAAAATTTGGATATCATCTCACGGTAGCGCTCACCATTCACAGTTACGTTACGATTCGCATCATGAAGAAGTACGGTCCAATGATGCCACCAGCCCATAAACCACACCAAACTGTGAGTTTTTCTGGATGCATTGGTAGCTCTTGCAGTGCTTCTGGCTAATCCTCACTCCAAAATCGATAATTCTGCTTATTAGCGTACCCATTGAGCCAAAAATGAGCTGACCATAAAATGGAAGAAGCTCGCGATGAACTTTCTTAACGCACGCATTTTGATAATTTACTTCAATAATTTGCAAGCGTTGTTCGTTTGTAAGACGATTCATGGTTAAATTATAGTCCAAACTGAAGATGTCTGATAGTGAAACAAAACACGAAACGTGCGTCAGCTGTTTAAACCAGTGTTGCCAAAAAGATAATAGCTAAAAAATCACCCGATATCATATTATTGTGATATGTTTTTTCAAAGGGATAGTCATAAGCATACAAATTACATTTGAATATATGTGCTTGATGGCAAACTTTGACGGCCAGACGCCCCCCTAAAACACAACTTATCGCTATGCATTTATTTTGTAATTTTTTTTAATTGAAACTGAACCGCTTTGGGGGAAGAGAATATAAGAAATTAAAAAAAAAAAATTTTTTAATTTTGTATTTAAAAATACTTTTGCTAAAAACTATTTTGTAATTTGTTTTTTTGTTTTAATAGAAAAATAAAAAAGTATTTGTGTTATTAGAAATACGTATTTTCCACAACTTTGCCTGAGATCCTGCGAATCGGCAAGACTATAGACGGTATTTAATATTTTTTACCTGTCATTCGTCCAGAATGCATTTTTATCTAAAAATTGAGACTAATAGTTGTATTGTATTGTTTTCTTCAGCCGATCATTTTGAGAATCGGTCAATAATTTTACATAGCCCTTAAACAAACTTTTTTCCGGAATAGATTACACTAGTATACAAGGAACAGTATCCGAAATAGTTTTAACTAACTTCATACAAAATACGAATTGATAAGTAAAATTCATTTATTAGTTTTTACGATCCCTGATATTTTTCGAATTTGACGAAAGTACCCACATTTAGCTTCATAGTGTTGATATTTACTTAGTTAGTTGGTATCAAATATCCAAAATATTGCGTTTAAGTGATCTTTTCTCTATAATTGAGCGATAAAAGAGTTAAAAGTAAAAAGTAATAGTAATTTACTTTTGTAGCAAAATGTCTCTAAAATGTATTAATAATCCCGCCAATTTTTGTTATATTTGCGGTGAGGTGATATTTAGTAAACAAAGGTGTTGTCTATCGCCTATAATAAAAAAAGGCTATTATTACTACTTTAACGAAAACATTAAACACCAAGATAAAAGCTGGGTTCCTTATTTCTGCTGCAATCCATGTGCTACAGGTTTGAGAAATTGGCTGAATGACAAAAAAACATCATTTCGTTGTGCAGTGCCAATGCAGTGGCGAGAATCGGCGAATCACGTAAATGCTTGTTTTTTCTGCCTGATGACTCATATATTTGGAAAAGGGAAAGTTGTTTCAAAAAAAAGAAGAGTGTCATAACATATCCAAATATACCATCGGCTACTCGTCCCATACCGCATAGCAATCTGTATCCGATCCTGAAACGTCCTAACATCGGTGCCGACGAAGATGAAATTACGGGCGATTCACCGCCAATCTCGTCAATGTCAGAATACGAGGTACCTAGTACATCATCACAGCCACACATGATAACGCAAGCTGAATTAAATTAGTGTGTAAGGGACTTAGAATTGCCAAAGAATAAAGCAGAACTTTAAGGTTCGAGATTGCAACAATGGAACCTTTTAGAAAGTGGTGTGGTTATAACATGTTTCCGTACCAGACAAACACCGTTGATGCAATATTTTGAAATGGCTGAAAGTTTAGTTTTTTGTAAAGATGTCCGGGGTTTACTGGAATCTCTTTACATTACATATAAACGGGACGAATGGAGACTTTTTATAGATGGTTCTAAGTTAAGTTTAAAAGCTGTATTGTTAAATAACCATAATATTTTACCATCGATTCCTATTGGTTATGCAGTCCATATGAAGGAATCTTATGAGAATATGAAAACCATCTTGCTGGAGATTAAGTATGATGAACACCAATGGCAAATTTGCAGAGATTTAAAAGTCATAGCTATTCTACTTGTACTACAATTAGGCTACACTAAATTTTGTAGCTTTCTTTGCGAATGTGATACTTGTGACAGGAAGCAGCATTATACAAAAAAGGTGTGGCCTCATCGTCAGCCTGGTAAAAAAAATATTCAAGGTAACCCTTTAGTTGACAAACAAAAAGTGTTACTTTCAATACTGCACATAAAACAAGGGCTTATGAAAAATTTCGTAAAAGCAATGAACAAAAATGGAACTGCTTTTCAATACTTTCGTCCGAAATTTCCAAGATTAAGTGAGGCTAAGAGTAAAGAGGGTATATTTGTTGGTCCCCAAATAAGAAATTTATTTAAAGATGAGCACTTCGACTCTATTTTGAAAGGTAAAGAAAAAAAAGTCTGGGACAATTTTCGCCTTGTGACAAATAACTTCTTGGGAAATAAGAGGAGTGCCAACTACCCTGAAAATCCACTTTTTACAATCTCATTTGGACTTTTTTCCGGATTACTGTAGGGCTTTTAGCGATGAACACGGGGAGCGCTTCCACCAGGACATTGCTAACATGGAAAAACAATAGCAGGGCAAGTGGAACGTTTCAATGTTAGCGTATAACTGCTGGACTATTTATCGGGATGCTGCAGAAGAATACTACACACGTGTGATTTTGTGGTGTTCTGTAAATCACACCGTTTTTGTGTTTTTCGGTGTGATTTTTCAATTGTCGAAAGCACAAGAAAATACAAAAAGTGTGTTTTACAAAATTATTGCTAATTTTTTACGCTTTTAATGTAATTTTCCAACAATTTGTTTTTTTTTTTTTAACCGATTTAGCGATTTCAAATTAAGTTTAGGGTGTGTTTAAAATTTTCCAATTTTTTGCGAATTTTAGCCATGTTCGCGATAAAAGCAATTTGTTTCTATAAGTTTTCGATTCTTTATAGCTTTGACGATTTATAATAAATAGTAGAATTTTGCTATCATGCCGCTGTTAGCCAATTTTTGTGAATTTCCTCTAATTAAGACATTTTAACCGAATTTTTGCCATTCCTTATAGTTTTAGGGACTTTCAATCAATTTTAAGGCTCGTTTGAAATATAAAAATTTTTCGCGAATTTAGCCATTTTCGCGATAGAAGCGATTTTTTCCTGTGATTCTTTACAGCTCTTACGATTTTTAATAAATATTATACTTTGCTTTCATGCCGCTGTTAGCAAATTAGCGATCTTTAATTCAACTAAAAAAAAAAACAAACTGAAATCACAACATTTTCATCATTTCTTTAGTGTCGTCGAATTTTCTTATTTTTTAAGGATTTGTTGCAAATAAAATAGTTTATTGCATAAACAATTAATAAACAACACATTGAATATTTTATTTAAGTAATTTATTATGACGACCATCTTACAATAGTCGCAAAAATAACAAAGTGATTTCCAAAAGTTGTTTACCTTGCTGAACGTTTTGAAATCACAAAATAATATGCCCAGAACACCTTTATTGCGATTTCAAATCACTTTCATAAAATGTGATTTTCAGAACAGGCCTGATAATTGTTATTTTTGAATGCAGTATGTCAACATAAATAAAAAAAAATCTTCTTACCCTAAAAGATACTTTTTGAAAATCCAAATTTGTATACTAGTGTTTTTTGTGCCCATAAACCTTCTTTCTCATTATGTTGGTATTAAGTCCAAAAATATATTAATGCAAAGTTAATTTTTTAACCAACAACATTCTTTACGATGTGTTGTTATCAAAACTTAATTGATATTAAATACATTTTACTGCAATTTATTTTTGAATTGCACAAAAACAAAAATTTGTTATCTCTAAAAATGATTAGCTTGTCTGCGGTAAAGAATGTGGTTTTTAATAATATTAATAATTCGTTGTGAACATAATTAAATTTTGCTTCTGTTAACTTGATTTATAAAAACATTTATAATGATGACAAAATATTGATTTAATATTGCTCATAATCAAATTGTATGTAGTAAGTGTGTATGTTAAATTGATTATTAATTCATTTAAATTTTGTCTGTTATTAAAATTTTGCTATTAATATCTGTAGAAAATTACAGAACAATGTTTATTGAAAATCTCTACCGTTGTAGCCACGATGTATAGTGGTGTACATACTTACGTATTTGCCGATAGTATTTAATACCCAATAAACCAACACGATTTTTAAATATCCTATAACCCAACAAAAGCAGTGATGTCAGATTAGGGAATTTTTCCCAAAATTGGGGATTTTATTTTTAATATAAACTTTAAACTTTATTTGAGGATTATGTTGGGGATTTTTTTTGTATTTTCATTCTATTTTGTTTTATTTAGCAACAAAAAATTCTTTGTAATAAAAATTTACAAGTGGCAAGTTTTCCAAGAAGTAATTTTTCATTACAATCAATGGACTTTGGCTACGATTTGTAAGAAGAAAAAAACGATAGATTCAGTGTTGCCATTAAAAGTTTTTTTATAATATTTAAAAAGTTAATTGCAACAAATACCAAAGTGTTTTCCACCAGATATAAAATGTTTTAAGACTTACAAACACTTTGCACTAAATATATGCTGTACCCATTGAAACAGCACAATTTCAGGTTATCTATGAAAATAATTCAACCAGTTGTGAATATCAATGCTTCAACAGATATTTTTGGATGACAATGGAGAAAACTGTCGCTTGTTAAATGGAAGAAATATTTTTTGACGTACAAAAATTGGACAATTTGTGCTTCTTTTGGGCAGACAAAAAACTTCTGGACTTCAAATGCACCTTATCCTGATCTCAATGTTAGAAAAAAATAAAGTTAACAAAAACGGTGACATAGCGGAATGTCGAAATTAGAGGGGCATAACCTTATTGCCAATCACTACCAAACTACTGTAGTAACTTCATGACAGATTATCCTCCTCGCTATCTTCCTAACTTCGAATTGAACCGGCTGGTGTTAGGGCCCATCACTCATGCACGGATGACGTGAACAGCCTTATTATTGTCCAAAATTCAGTGGAACGGCGATCCACTCTATATTGCATATTTATAGAATTTGCTAAGGCATTCGATACCATTTACCATCAATCTATTTGGCAAGCGCTGCATTGAAAAAAATATGTTCCGCATGAATTGAATCTGTTCTTTATATCTCGTTTCAATATTTCTGGTGCTACATGAACCTTAAGATTAACGCAGGTGATCGACAAGCCTGTGATTTATCTCAATAACTTTTCAATATTGTAGTTGACATTAAAATGCTTAAGGCAACCACCAATTGAAAGGGAATCATTTCGGACTAATTGGGCAAAGATCCAATTATGCCGATGACATGTATTCTGGCCCACACATTCAACGATTGGCAGCCAAACTAGAGCAAATAGAAACCATTGCAAGTGATGCTGGTGTACATGACATAGACCCAGGTTTTGCTTTTGAATACCATATTTTCCAAAAAGTTCTAAATTGAAAACGTTGATCTTGAAGATGTCCAATATTTTATATGTATATTTGGGTAGTGCTATATATATATCAGGTGGCTCGCGAGACGATACTGTTAATAGCATCAAAAAAGCAAACCAAGCATTTGGGGCACTACAAAAGGTTTAGAAATCATTCTAAACTCAAGCTTCGCCTTTTGTCATCCAACGAACGTTCTGTGCTGCTGTATGTCTGCGAATCCTGGAACACCACAGAAAGCGACCTGCAATCCTGCGATAAATGCTCGTCGCGCAACCGCTTTAGATACTTTGGCCCAATGTTATCTCAAAAAAAAAAACCTGTGGAAAAGAACAGGTGAAACACCAATATGTATTTAGATCATCAATCTTAAATAGAGTTTGATTGGACATGTTTTCAGACGAAACAATAGCAACGTAACGAATATGACAATAGTAAAGAACCCACAAGGTAGTGCAAGAACTGAATCAAACTCAACTGGAAAAGCCTGGACCGAAGTTTCGATGATAGCACAGTATAGACTACAGTGGAAAAACCTTGTTGTGTGGCCCTTTTGTTCCACCTACACACAGAACAAATCAATGTAAAAAATACGAAAACAAGGTTGATTCTACAGTTTTCCGTAGTGATTTTGCTTCATAGTTCCTTCATGCTAATTAAACATGATTTTTTTTTACAATAACTTGAGAACAAAATTTTTTCTTCAAAAATAACTATTATTCATGTTAATTTAACATTGCAGTTAAGTCATTTATATTGAAATAACAATCCGAATCACGTTGAATTAAAGTTATTTCAAGTTAAAACATCGTGAATTTCATGTAGATTCAAGTTGGTTTGAGTGTCAAATAACATTGAGAAAAACCTTCAGAGACAACATATACATTAATTTAAGAATAATTCAAAACACTTACACGCGGAGCCAGAGAAGGAGAGTATATAATTATTTATTTTTCTGTAACAAATGTTTCACTTTTTTTGAATTCCCCTTTGTTAGCAGAATGGCCCGATATGGGTTTCATCATCACTCAACTTTGAAAATTTTAAGTTCTATTTTACTAAGTAATTTTAACAAAAAGAACACGGGAATTTTTTTACTCTTTTTCGATTATTTTACACATGAAAATAAAAAAAAATTATGTTTTTCTGTTTATAGTGTTGTTGTATTTTTCTATAAAAATAAGTAAAACTGATTTTTATGGTTTCAATATTGAACAATTTTATTTTAACATTTTTCTTTTAAAATAAGCATGAAACCAAGATAATTTTAAATAAAGTCCATACTTTTGCCTAAATTAACTATGATTTTAAATCAATATTGCGCCATCTTAGTTTATTGATATCCCGATATCGCTAGATCACGGCCATTTGAAGACTTAGTCAAATTGGTGCTAAACTCTTTGATTTCTTACTCAATTTGATTTTGTTGTGTTATACTAACCTTAACAATTAGTTCGAAACTATCGCATTCTCAAGAACACTAACAAAATTATAGCAAACATAAGTCACTTACAATCAGGCGCGGATTCAGGGGGGGGGGGAAATAAGGACATTTTCCCCCCGTAAATTATAAAAATTTGTTTTGTTAATTTCGATAATACAAGAATTCCCAATAATAATATTTTTTTTAATGTACAAAATTTTTGGAAATCCCAGCAAGGTTTTTTGTTTTTTTTTATGGAAGTTCTAACGAAATTTTCAATAATCCTAAAAGTTATTTAAGGGCGTTACACACTATGCCACAAAGTCTTACGTATTTTATGAAAATGCTTCCCTGATGTAATTATTGTTCATAAATTTTCAAAAAACTATAACAACTTATCATGACAGGGTTGCATTTTCATAAAATACGAAAGACTTTGTGGGATAGTGTGTAACGGCCTTTAATAGATATTTCAAATGAAAAATCTAGTTTACCGTATTCAAATACTTACTATTCTACATTTAATCCCAGCAGGTGCTATCTACATTCGAAGACTAAACGTTTGACTTGATAATGCGTGCGGTTGAATTATTAATAAGCTCTGGTTGGTTGGTTATCGTGGTAGCACGCAAAGGTCCAGGCGTGCAGCAAGTAGAGCCGACAGTGGCCCCGTTTTGACACCACACAACTCGTCAAGAAATTGGAACCCCCCGATCAGACTTGAACCAGGGGGGCAATGCCGAGGTGGCTAGAGCCAGCCCGTTGCGTTGAGATATTTCAGCAGGCTGTTGAGTCCCACCCGCGATATCTCCGAGAGTCCCCGTAGAAGGTAATCCCCAAATAGTCTATGTCGCGTTGAGT
The DNA here is from genome assembly GCA_930367215.1 of Pollenia angustigena. NCBI lineage: Eukaryota > Metazoa > Arthropoda > Insecta > Diptera > Polleniidae > Pollenia > Pollenia angustigena. The sequence goes on along the minus strand of OV884057.1, from coordinate 174,760,941 downwards.
TAAACGCCGGGCAATCACATAGAAGATGAAATACTGTCTCCTCAGTTCCAGGTTCCCTGCAGCTGCGGCAGCATTCATTGAAAGGGAGGCCGAGTCTCATAGCGTGCCTGCCAATCGTCCAGTGACCAGTAAGTACGTATGTGAGTCTCGACACGTCCTTCCGACTGAAGTTGAGAAGTCGCTCAGAGCGACCTATGTCATATGTGGGCCACGTTTTCCTGGTAGCCCTGCAGCCATCTAGTTTCCTCCATTTATTGTCAGCCATATCCAGATAGTGCCTGAAGATTTCGCTCCTGATAGTTCCCAGGGGTGTTGCGACTGACACCGCCTGTGCAGGCTGATCTTTGTACTCTGCCCAGCTGAACCACGATGTACTTCTTGCCCGTCGCGGTCCACCATACCAGAGATCCATATGTAAGAATGGGCCGTACTATTGCCGTGTATAGCCACTTGACCAGTCTAGGATTAAGGCCCCACCTGGTGCCAAACATTCTACGGCAGGCGTAATAAGCCACCGTAGCCTTCCTGACCCTGTGCTGAGTATTCAATTTCCATGATAGTTTCGAGTCCAGGATAATTCCCAGATATTTAGCGTGATTCGACAGGGGAAGTTCGCAACCCCTCAGCCGTGGCAGTCTGAAAGCCGGAATCTTCGTCCTTCTGGTGAACAGTACCAGTTCCGTTTTGCTTGGGTTCACTCCCAGTCCGCACTCAGCGGCCCAGTTGCTGAGCGCCCCCAACGCACCGGACATAATGTCACTCATCACATCCAGAAACGCACCAGATACTAGTAACACCACGTCATCCGCATAGGCCACCGTCTTGATGCCCCTGTTATCCAGACCAGTAAGTATCGAGTTAACAACGATGAGCCAGAGCAGAGGAGAGATCACCCCACCTTGGGGTGTACCCCTACTAACCTTCTTTGACCTCACGCTGTTGCCAAGACATGATGTAACGATCCTTGACCTCAACATGTTCACTAACCATCTAATGATGTACTCCTGGACATCCAGATCAGTTAGAGCCCGTTCGATCGCAGTGATCGTGACGTTGTTAAAAGCGCCCTCAATATCCAGGAAGGCAGCCATGGTAAATTGTTTATATTCCAGTGATCGTTCTATGGCCCCTACTACCTCGTGAAGCGCCGTCTCCGTAGACCGACCCTTAAGGTAGGCATGTTGGCTACATGACAGTCGTGATGTACCCTCCAGTCCATGCCTTATATGTGAGTCCAGAAGTCTCTCCAGAGTTTTGAGCAGAAAAGATGATAGACTGATTGGACGAAAGTCCCCCGCAGTCTCATGACTACTCTTTCCGATTTTGGGTATAAAAACCACCTTTACCCTCCTCCAATTAGCCGGAACATAATTGAGGGATAGGCAGAGTCTATACATTAACCTTAACCAGGGAGTGACATATCTCCGTGCGCTCTGCAGCATCCTAGGAAAAATGCCATCAGGTCCTGGGGATTTATATGGGGCAAAACTACCGATCGCCCATTGGATTCTTTCCTCCGAAATGATATTTTCATCAATCTCGGAGAACGAATCCTCGTATACTGGTTCCCCATCAGTAGCGTCCAAGCAACCAGGGAAATGAGTATTAAGTAGAATGTCAAGTGTTTCCTCCGATGATTCCGACCAGGTGTCATCCGTTCTCTTGACATAAGTTGGGTTCGAGTGGCCCTTGGCCAAAACTCTGCTAAGTCTGGCAGATTCTTTGGTATTATCTATTGATTCGCAGAAGTTCCTCCATGATCTTCTTTTTGCGACTGTTATTGCCTTTTTATATGCCCTCTGTTTTTCGCGGTATTCCTGCCACGAATTACTGGCATAGCCCGTGTTGAAGGCCCTACGGGCCTCCCTTCTTAGAGCCGAGAGTTCCGAGTTCCACCAGGGAGGGAAGCTCTTTCCGGCCCTTGTAATGGGGCAGGAGATTTCAAACGCCCTAGTCAGGGCGCCACTGAAGGTCTCCTCCACCCCCTCGAGTGCAGAGATTGAATCCCGAATCACCGGCATTCTCCTGAGTTTACGTTCAAGAATTCCGTTAAACTTAGCCCAGTCCGTTCGTCTCGGATTTCTAAAGCTTAGTTTCCCGGTATTACCTATGTGTCCAATGTCGAAGAGTATCCAGTTGTGGTCCGAGAAGGACCTACTACTCGATACCCCCCACCTATCAACTGATAAATTAGACCTGTCGTTCATAAGCGTCAAATCTAGAACCTCTTCCCAACCATTGAAATTACCCGAACTAGGAAATCTAAATGTTGGCCTAGAGCCAGAGTTACAAATGGTAATTTTGTTAGTATTTATGAAATCTAATAGACACTCACCTCTATTGTTGATTTCACTGCTGCCCCAGATGGTGTGCCTGGCGTTGGCATCACATCCAAGAATGAAGTCCTCTTTGGCGCCTGAAGAGGATAGGAGCGCCCGTACCTCGTCTGGAGGGGCGTCTTTGTCATGTGCCATATAGCATGAGGCAATCAGAAACCTTCTTTTGTCCGCCATCTCGACCCTTGCAACTGAAAGGTCCGCTGAGCTAAGCTGTGAACAGAAGAAGATATTAATGTGTTTTTTCTCAACAAGACATGCTCTTGGCCTACCCCTGTCCTTTGCGTACAGTATATTATATGTTTTGGCCGGAAACCCTTTCACCACTCCGTTTACCGTCCAGGGTTCCTGAACCAGCGCTATGTCGAGGTCCTTCTCGGCTAGGAGGACCCCGAGGTTGTCGGAAGCACATCTCGAGTGCTGCAGATTAATCTGCACGGCTCTCAATGCCATCGGGTGGCTTCTCTTCCGACTCGGAGAGCTGCATATCGGTGAGCAGGTTGTGGGCGACCTCGACCTCATCCTTTTCACCACTCGCCGAGCTTGTTGGGCGGAACACTTTTACCTTAGCGTCCCGCACACCAAAGAAAAGCTTCAGGCCTGCCTTCTCGAGCTCCGTTGAGCCTTCCTCCGTGATGGCAAGCGTAAGGCACGTACTGTTATCCCCGTGATCTTCGGCCCGGATAATAGTCCACTCTTCCATCGGGATACTGGGGTTCTGTCTCTTCAGACATCCCAGTATTTTCTGACCGTCAGAACCTACCTTCGGTAACCAAATCTTTGCCCGTGGTCTCATTGGAATTTCCTCGGCGGGGATTAGCTTAAGACTTAAGCCATCCCATGCATCGCTAATTTTAGCGATACACTTGCCTAAGAAGTCCTTTGAGAAGACGTCCAGACATTTGATTACCCTGTAGCCCCAGTGAATCTCACCGGAGTCAAAACGAGGTGCAGGACTATCCACATTGGTAAGGACGTGCTCCATGACGAGCTCAGCCAATCTGGATTCGATTGCACCCCATTCTGTTACCACAGGGGTAAGATGACCACTCTTCTCGTTCGCCAAGGCCATCAATAGGTGATCCTTTACAACCTCATTAAAGGGTCTCCTGGTGGTTGCAGAGCTCGATGGTCCCGGAGTGATCGTGTTATCTCGGATCTTCCTCCGTTTTGGCGGCTTTTCACTCTCTGCCTGAGAGCGATTCCGCTTGGACCCTTCTTGAGCAACATTAGATGAGCTGGGCATGTTGTCCTTAAACTTAAGGTACTCTTCTACCACAGCCTGATATTTAACACGATCTTCCTCATCGCGTTCGTGTGGGGTACCATTCGCAGCGTTCTTAGCAATCTTGCCGAGAATGAATTGCGCCTTGTTATATTTTTGCCTGAGGATGTCACCAGGACTTCTCCTCTTTTTTGTATTTGTTTTCTCACCCGGTTGTCCATCAGACTTGACGGTCGGTTGGGTGAGCTTCGATTTGTTTTGCGTGGGCAGTGGCGTGCTCTGGCTGTCACCCACACTGCCGGAGAGTCCGATCAAGGTCTCTTGACTAGAGGCCAGGAGATCGTCCTCAGATGAGAGGTTTCTCTCATCTTGTTTTTTTAAAAATTTTTCTTTATTTAATTGAGTTTTCTTCATTTTGTTCCCACGAGTAGGCACGTAAGGGGATGGACCGTCCATGCAGTGACGGCGTACATGGACTAGACTACAACTTACAACCGGCCCGTGTCCTAGCACCGGAGGGGAGCTGTTAGCGACTAGTCTTCTTTAACCACTTACTAGTCATTCAGGTTCTCGGCACTGCTACCAACCACCTTAACCTTACAAGTGGGGGAGAAGGGATGGGGATCAGAAGGGATATGAAGGGAAAGAGGATAGGAGAGAGGATGGATAACCATTAGTTGCGAAGGCCTTTGGGTTTTCCAGTTTATGACCAGATGCAGTGTTGACCAGTCATCCACTGTATCAGGGCACAAACCAGTAACCATAGCCTACGCTTAAGCCACCACATCACGACAAGATTGTTATCCAGGTGGGGATTAATAAGCCCTAGTAAATGCAATATTTATGTATGTATGTGTTATATGAATCAAAATTCTATCCGATAAATTTTGACGAAAGCACGAATTTATCAGGGAAAAGCCAGATTTCCTTATTTTTAAGATATTTCAACATGCAACAAAAAGTTTATAGGGAAGATTGTATTGGCTTGATTGTAATCGCATTTGAAGAGGCTTCAAAAGATATTGTTGACGTTGATGTGTCAATTGATGCGAAGGCACTATCATCAATAGGTGGCATGTCATAACGTCCAGTGTCATAGTGTTCATGGACAAGTACCATAAAGGATTTTCTCCTCTATGGTATAACAAACATGATTATTGGCCGGAATCATGGATTTTCTCCTCTATTGTATAACCAAAACCGGCTTCGCTAACTAAAGCTTCACTGCATAGACGGCCTTCGGCCGGGCGCAAGGATTTTCTCTTCTATGGTATAACAAAAACCGGCTTCGCTAAGTAAAGCTTCTCTGCGTAGTCGGCCTTCGTTCGGAAACATGGCATATTTTAGAAGCTTAACTTAGCGAAACCGGTACTTGTTATACCATAAAGGAGAAAATCCTTTATGGTACTTGTCCATGGACACTATGATACTGGATATTATGACATGCCACCCATCAATAGTGCTTAAAGCTTTGACAAATTTTGGTCTTGACCTAATAAATTGTGTAGGAGATGGAACAGATGTGTATCCTCTGATGTCAGCAGAAAATGGAGCTGTTAAAATACTCTGGAAACCGCGACAAATGCGAAACCAACGCCTTGCTATTCCCATAAATCAAGAAACTCAATTTCTAAAAGCAATAAATTGCCATTAATACAAAAATTTGTATCATTTGTTAAAGAAACGACAAAATATTTTAAATATAATCATCCCAAGCGAAACACAGTTTTAGCAAAGTATTTGGGAGCCAAACTCTATACATTATGCGATCACGACTCAATTTAACACTTTGCAACAAGTGTACATCATATAGTAGAAGCTTTGGAAAAATATCTGAGTGGAAAGGTAGTATCTCTACCTTTATATTTAGGAACTCACTTAGTACTTTTGAATTTATTTGCGGAATATACATATTAAGTGTGATACTTGATGTAACACAGCCACTTAGTATAATTTTAAAGAAGCAAAACATATATCTTCAAAAAGGATCAAGCCTTATCAAAACTTTAATCATGAGCCTTGAAGGAAACAGAAATAAAACAAAAGAATATTTCAAAGCGATTTTTGAAAAAGTTTAAGTTATTTGCGTACAAATCGAGGTTCCAATCGAAAAGACAAGATTTGAACGAAATAATCACATCCCGAATGTTGAAGATTACTACCGAGTTGTTACATTCCTCTTATTGAATTTACTTTAGAAGATCTCAAAACACCTTTCCCAATAGTGAACATACCTAAACTTCTACCTCAAAGTGTAATCAAGTCATATACAGATATAAAACTGTTAAAACCACAACTAACTAATGAGCTGATTATATTTGGTAAAAGAGATAAACACCTACTAACATCTAAACTTGAGCCTAATCTGTGAGATAACGTTGAAGATGCTTTAATAAACTGTGATGAAGATATCTACCCAAATCTAAGAAAAATATTTCAAATGTTCGTGTCAATGCTCGTCAGTAATGCTACGAGCGGGAGGTCATTTCCTACCCTTCGTCGAATAAAAACATGACTCAGATCAACAATGACAGAAGACATACTGTACTGTCTAAATTTGCCTCACAAGAAAATCAAAAATTGTCTATTTAAAAATAGTAATGTATATTGAACTGATCTTATATTTTATTTAACCTTTTTGTTGAGTTTTTTTTTTAATATAATATACACGTATTGTTTTTAATAAACTTTAAAAAAACAAATTTTTTACTTTTTGCATCATACAAAATTCCCCCCCCCCCGTAAAGCTCAAGCTGGATCCGCGCCTGCTTACAATCATGCTTTTTAAATTGTTACCGAAAGAAAGTATATAGCAAATATAATTGTAATAAATATTGCCATTTTTCAAATACACTGTAGATACTGTTAAGTTTTTGTTCATACATAAATAAGCATATAATAAGCTTGCGTATAAATCTCTGAAATCTCTTATTCTACAATTCAGCAACATTTTGCTTATGTAATTGTATACTGGGTATTGTGTTACATTTAATACCACCAATTGATGAGGTTGTATTGGTGTCTGTTAAATTGAGGTTGCATCAACAATACCCGAAAACAGCAACAATATACAATACACTTTGTATATTCATGTAGTTAGATGAATAGTTGTTGGTCTGCGGTTAGTGCAACAAACTAAATGGATGTTCTGAGATTTTTTTAAATTTTGTACAGGAAGCTATTAGCGACGCTTATTCATGGACGAGGATTATTAAAATGGTGTATTGAGTTCATATCGTCTTGAACATTTTCAATTAATGCTCTATTCAACTATTCAATGTACTCTTGCTTTTTGTATACAGAATTGGCAGTTATTTAAAATATATAGTAAGTTTAGTTAATTATATTTGGTAGGCAGGTCGATTATTTGACTTTCTTTTAAAAACCGGTTTTCAAATATTTCGAAAGAAACCCGGTTTTCGGTTAAATATAAGAAAAATAACTGGTTAACCGGTTTTCTTTGAATAAATTAAAACACAAAAATAAAATTAAAGTTGAATGCAAACAAAACAATTTACAAATTTACCAACAGAATAACAGGTTTTAAAAACATTAAAGGGACTCTATAAATTTATTATTTGAGATATTCTCCCAATTTTATTTTAAACTAGCTGGTCGCCCCGGCTTCGCTCGGTAGCTGATTACTAATGATCGATGGAGCCGTTTTCTGATTTTAGGTAAATCGAAAAAAGTGGGCGTAAAAGGGGACGGGGCAATATTTCTTTGCGCAAAAACCTAAGTTGGACCATGGCGATTATTTTAAAGAAAAAATCGTCCAAATCGGTCAAATAAATAGAAAAAGTGGGCGTAAAAGTAGGCGTGGTAAATTTTTCTTTCGATGAAAACTTAAAATGGACTAATACGAACATTTAAAAAAAATTAGTAAAATCGATGGAGCAGTTTTTGGATTTTAGGTAAATCAAAAAAAGTGGGCGGGGCAAAATTATCTTTCCGCAAAAACCTAAGTTGAGCCATGGTGATCATTTTAAAGAAAAAATCTTCCAAATCGGTCAATCCGTTCTCAAGTTATGCGATCAGCAACAGAAAACATTTCATTTTTATTATATAGATAAGATTTAATTTATTGGTAATAAACAGGCAAACCAGAAATATGCAATTGCATGTTTTTCCTTGTGTCACTAATGAAGGCAGAAACAATATATTTATCCGTTTTAGAGCTTTTTTAAAATTTTGGCATCGATTTGTTAGTGCATATTTTACCATTTGCAGCATATTTTAGTTAAAAGAGCCTTTTTGCTGCATTTTTTAAGTGTATAGCGCATATTTTGCCTTTTTAATGCAGTTTTTGATACATATTAAATTTTTTTAGATGCCTACAATAGCTTTCGCAGCAAATAAAAAAAATTTTTTTTTCGAAAATCTGTTACTTCAATTTCGACATCTACATTTAATTTTTACTCTAAAATTGTAAGACAAAGCAGGTTTTCATTAAGAATAAATGTTATGCGAATCTTAGTATTCCGATCGACTCAGAATCACTTTTTAAAGTGATCTAACGATGTCCATCCATCCGCCTGGATGGTTGTCTGTCCATGTTAGCCTTGTGAGCAGAGTACATGTTCCAATTTTGTAGATAATTTGATAAAATGTGGACGAAGTCTATGCAAATGGTGAGAATCGGTCTATAATTTCACATCCAAATTAGATTCTTTGTGTCCGCCAGCTATCTAATTAGGATGTTTTTCAGGGCATATTTTCCAGTTTTTACTGCATATTTAATATTTCTGGTTTCCCTGGTAATAAATCATGTCTATATGCATCAGTAGACTTCAACCATATTTTTAAAAGTTACAAACAAAATCTCTTAGCCAAGATTATATCTGTTGCATTTTGACAAAACATCTTAAGTCGAGATAAGATCTCAAAAAAGTTTTAAAAAAAAGACTTGGTGAAAAATTCATTTTTATGAAATAATAAAATAAACCAAAATTAAAGAAAAATTTCGATTATAAAACAAAATTTTAAAAACATAAATAAAAATGTTTTTTGAATGAAAATTCGTATGATTAACAAATTTTTTTCAATGTTTTAAATTTGACTTAAGATGTTTTGTCAAAATGCCATATATGTTAAATGATTTGGTTCAGCATTAAAAAAAACGAAAAGAAGAAAAGGTTGCTATGAACAAAGTCCCGAAATCAAATTGATATAATTATTCGATATTCAACAAATGGACATTTAAAAATAACCGGCTCGAGCAAAACTAAAAAAAAACCGGTTGAAACCAGCACGAAAAATTACTGTTGGATCTCCCTAATATTTAGTTAATAATATCACCGTGTTTTACTACGGTTGTTTAAGTAGCACCAAAAACCATTGGTGGTTTACTAAAAGGACTCAATATAAAGTTGGAATGCATTATGTGGTTATTGAATGTTTTAGGTTTGATAATAATTTGGTTTCATTATGGTTGCATTAAAGCTACAAACAAACAGTATGAGAATGAATATGATAAAAATTTATGTATGTATGAATATCAAGTATTTGAAATGATTAATTTTTAAACTGATTTCAAACAGAGACATCAAACCAGTAGTTGTGCTCATTTTCTTTACTAGCTGAAACTTGCGATTTAAATTAAAAGTTGACAAACTTTTTCTCCCAATTACTCAAAAGAATAAAACAGTTGTGAACACTTTACCCACTTTTGCCAATTGAGCTAATTTCTCGTCAAATATAGCGATTTTTAATCAAACTTTGCGGGAAAAATTGGGAAGAAGCTATTGGTGGGAAATCTAGCGATTTCATGTTATTTTTTGGACGTTAATAACATTTTTATTTGAGAAAATTGTTAAAGAGGTGCTTTGAAATAAAGTAAAGGGCCAAATAAACCACACAAACGGTTACACAAACATATGGGCAAATCCTGCGTGACGAACGCTACATTCGCACGCGTTTTCTGATTGAAATATACACATTTTTTGGTCTTTCAAAAAAGATAGCTTCAACTTATATATAGTATTTAGTGACATTAATATGTACTATCGAATGGCATATATCATAATTTATAAGCCAGTATTTGTTGCGAAATAATTGATCACAAAGTTTTGTGACGCACGCTACAAAAAGTGGAAGTAACTTCAAAGGTTGAAGTGCGTTTTCCTAATTTTTAGCGAATTTTGCATCATAATGTATTCAAAATCTGATTCCTAAAAGAAAGATGGCTATAAGAGAATTCTAAACGCACTTATTCGCAGACAAAAAATGTTGTGATTTTTTTACAAAAGCCGTGAACCCTTTGTGACGCACGCAACGTAACGCACGCTACAGTTTTTCCAGTAGTATTTTATTATTATATTTTATTTATTTTAACAAAACAAATTATATTTTCATGAATTGCATTTCTTAAACTAATTTCTTAACTAATGAATGTCAACTTTTTTTTTTAACGAAATTTATATTTTGATAAGTTTGCTGTAAGTGCTATTTTAAGAACAAAAATTACCTAAAATAATTTTAAATTCACGTATTTTATTAAGAAATCAGCAGTGGGGTAGGATTTGGTAAAAATTATTGCATTAATGATCATTGAAATACATATTATTTAATATAAAAATGAAATAAAACATCTAGTCTTATATTCCGTTAAAAAAAAATTAATTTGAAAAATTTTTGGTTGGTGGACTGTTTCTGGGATTTGCCCATATGCAAAAAGTATGGAGCATGTTTGGCCATCAAAAACCAAGCCGGGTTTTTATTGTTGAACTTGCTGTAGGATTGCCGCCAACTGATTGATATTTAAAATTGCCTTGCGAAGAGCTTTAAATTTAATTCTCAGTAATTCATACGTTATATTAGTATTTCCAAAAAATATATTAACTTTAAAGCCTCAGTTGCAATGGACGCAGCCATATCGTTTTTCATTTCTCTTATTCTTGTCATATAAATTCACTTTATTTTAGGTACAAAAAGGTTTTAAAGCAGAAGTGGGCACAACTAAAACTGTGCTTGTATTGATGCTTATTAGTATTAGTGAGATGGCAGAAGTACCCACCAAACACAAAGCCAAGCATTTGAAATAAATGGTGCATTATATTTCCTTATTTTATATTTCACGCATTTGAAGCAATATAAAACATTTTTTAATAGTTCATCATCATTCATTTGAAATGAAACACGTGTGTTTGCTGGGTAAATTCTCTAGAAAAAAACTACAAAAAATATAAGAAAATCTGTCTCATCAAAAACTAAATTAAAGAGGCTAAGAATACGTGTGAAATCTCTCAGCACAATTGTGCTATGGAGCGCCCACCATTGTTTTAAAGCACGTGAACACTTACCAGCAACAATTATGTATTAAAAAATATATAACTTTTTGTTATTGAACAAACCTAAAATTTCTCTGCAACACAAACATTTTTATATTAAACTTAAATATATAAATGTACTTATGTGAAAGATAATTCGATGATCGGTAAAACAATACCCATATTCAATCTAAAAGACATTTATAAATTTACATTTTTTTAAACGCACGAAAATGCTGCATATTTTTATGCGCGTTTAATACTGATAATAACTATTGTTCAGAGATGGAAAAATGTATTTTAAGATTATGTTGTAACAAAAATATAATTATGTATCAATGTTATGCATCAGTTCAAGAACTCATCTAATTATATTTGAATATAAATTAGAAAGAAGCAGTTTATCAAGACATACTATACTACACAGACAAAAATAAATTTCAAATTTAGTAAAGGAATTACTAACCATAACTATTACAAAAATTTTAAATTCAAACATTTGTAATAATTTAATTGAAAAAAAAAACAATTATCTTAAATTTATATATTATGCTATTAAACAAAACAGTTTTTCAAAACTTCTTTACAATTTTAAACAAATAAAATGTTTTTAGATACATACAAAATGTAAGTTAAATTTGGACGTCAGTTTCTTACAAACTTTTTTTTAAATCTATAAAAAAATTCTTTAATAATCTTCTAATACAGAAAAAATTTCGTGTCACGAAACGCCTTAAGCGATTTTTATAAATTTTTTGTATATTTGATCAGTATGACAATAGGTCGTGAAGTATACTTCATACTGCTAGTTCATTAGATATTAAAGCCGTGATGCCAGAAGTGCAGATTTATCTGCATTTTGCAGATTTTATACCCCAAAATTGCCTAAATGCAGATTTAAAGATTTTTGGTTTAAAAATGTAGATTTTTAAGCTCGGTTGAAACTTCTTTTTTTAAGGTACTCTTAGGCCGAGGCCACGAGAAAATCAAAGGATTTAACATACATATGGCAGCATTGCCAAAACCTATCTGGCTTTAGAAGATGAATAACAAATCTTTTTTTCTTAAACTCATTAAGTTCTTACAAATATGAATACAATTTTCGCGTAATGCCCCGGTAGGCTAGCTAGTAGTGAGCTAGTCTATCAACGTCGGGGTTGCGGGTTCGATTCCCGCCAGAGACTCTGGTTTCTTTTCTGCAGACAAGCGTTAAACTTCGCGGGAATTAGCATAGGGAATTAAAAAAAAAAAAAACCTCTCTTGACAATGGCAGTTTAACAACTAACCGCTCAGAAATTGCGCTCAGTAATAAGCCACTTGCCGCTTTACCGCTCATTGCGTGGCCTCGGCCTTTTTTTGTTTAGCAAAATAACGCTAATGTTGTATCTTTCGTTTCATTTAAGTTAAATTGCTTGTTGAAAGGGCCGATGTTGAATGTGAACCAGACCTAAACGTCAACTTTTTTTTCTGCATTTCATTTGACATTACTCAATTTTAGATTAACTCAATTTGATCAATGGAAACATACACAATCGAGCAACGCGTTAAAGTTATTCAGGCTTATTATGAAAATGGGCGTTCTAATCAAAATGCATATCGTGCACTTCGTGATTTTTTCTGTCAATTTATTCTTCCAAATGTGCGTATAATCATAAACATCGGGCAAAAATTTGAGCAAACCGGGTCTGTGGTAGATGTGAAAACAGCAGTGCATGCTCGTGCAGCTCGTACTGAAGGAAATATTGCTGCTGTTCGCGATAGTGTGGCTGAAGAGCCGTCCACTTCAATTTGTCGTCCTGCCCAGCAATTGGACCTCTCACGTTGGTCGTTGATGAACATTATGCATAAAGATTTGCATTTACGCGCTTACAAGGTGCAATTGACTCAAGAACTAAATCCTCTTGACCAATCCAAACGTCGTCAATGGTCAGAATGGTGGCAAGAAAAGGCAACAGAGGATGATAAACTTTCGAAGAAAATCATCTTCAGTGATGAGGTACATTTTCACCTCAGTGGCCTCCTCAATAAGCAGTATTGCTGCATTTGGGCGAATGATAATCCAAGAGTGATTGTCGAAAAACCAATGCACCCACAAAGAGTGACTGTTTGGTACGGTTTATGGGCTGGCGGCATCATCGGGCCCTATTTTTTCCAAAATGTGTTCGGTCAGGCCGTTATCGTGAGATGAAAGCGAACTTTTAATTGCCCGAATTGGAAGATATGGATGTTGACAATATGTGGTTTCCAAAGGATGTAGCTTTTGCTACACAGCTAACGAAACAATGGCCGTTTTGCGATACAAATTCAATCGCCGTATTATCTCACGTGGTGGCAATAATTCTAGATAATTTTAAAGCTTAAATAAAATCTATTAATCATTGAAATAACTATTTTAATTTTATTCTTATGCCTCTTTAAACAAACCCTTTTCCGTCATTCCAGCTCATAGACTTTAATTTAAAAATACCAATTTATAGTTAAAAAATTTCTAATTTCCTCAAAGTCATGTTTCCCAACATACAACAAACACAAGCAAATTTATATGATCACACGCACGCACTACACAAGTAGTATGTATAAGTATGTAAAGGGTGTTTTTTTAAACTAAATATTGTGCACTAGCAAATTAAAAATTTATTTAAAGAAATCATTGCTCTATTTGCTAAGTTACATGCGCACTACGCAAATTTTACAGGGATATATAATGGTCCTTCTGAGCGGGCAGCTTAACAAATAATTCAAAAAAGTTCCTCTATTTATCCAGTTTACGTCATTGAAGACACAGACATTTTCGCACTGAAGAAACGATCGCTTCTGACTTGGCATGCTACGTGTTCTCAGCATCTTGGGTTTTGTTGTATAACACATGGAACATTTTAAAAAAGATTTTGGTAAACATTAAAACCGGATGCACTTTCTTTAAGATGCTCAAACCTTATATGCATTTAAATTAATTCAAGATAGATCAATTCCTCAGAAATAGTTTGATGAAAATTGTCAACCAGCGGAATAATCGTTTGAAGTTTCTATTAAAATTGGGTAGGGCATATCGATACGCGAACATTATTCACGTACACGTAGAGAAAAAACATGTTTAAGTATGGTCACCTCCAACCAAACTATTTTAAAAGAAAATTTTAACCATATTATGGTAAATATAACCATATAATTATCAGCGACAACCATATTATGGTTAATTTAGTCCTCCATCAAGAACTCACAACCATGTTATGGTTACCTCTAAAAACGTTATGGTTAAATATAATAATAATTTGTTTTGAAATTTACAATAGTATTTTCCACTTTTTCAAGAGCAACATACTATGGTTGAAAACCAACCATGCTATTGTAAGTGATCATAGCACGTTTGGAGCCAACACTACTATGGTCGGGCCTTTTTGGTGACAATAATATGGTTATATTAAACAAAATATGTTTAAAATGTTATTTTAAAATAGTTTGGTTGGAGGTGACCCTATTTAAACATGTTTTTTCTCTGGGTGTAGGATCAGTAAGTTTCGCTTTCCAAAAATTAGTAAAACAAACATCAGTAACTTTTGGTGGACTTATCTACGTTAAGTCCATTTACTACATTGACCATCCAACAACTCTAGGGCAATCAAAAGTCAAATCGAAAGGTAAAGAACCAGGCCTGCCATTTTTGCCGATTTATCGGCATTTTGCCGATTTTTTGCCTCTAAATTATCAAAGTGCCGATTTGCCGATTTTTGCTCCAAAATTGCCGATTTTTTGACTAACAAGTAAAAGGCGATTACTTTTTGTTTGTTTGATAATAATACACTAACTTTAAGCGATACTGAAACAGTTGTAACATTGAAAAGAGACAACTGTTATTAAGTCAGCGCTTCTACTAAAGAAAAAGGGGTTAGTTTTATTCAATATTAAATGCAGTGTTTGTAATGTGTGTTGGGTTAATACATTATTATTTGAAAAATATTCCACTATGAAGAATTAAAGGCCAAAGTTAAAAAAGAAATAATTTTTAAACCTAAAATAATTCAGTTAAAATTTCTTTTTCTATTAGAAAAATATAAAACACTTTATATTTGTGTTTGAAAATGGATAGATAAATACTTACAAAAGAATAAAGGTAAGATAAATTTATATTCACTATCAACGCATATAATTTAAATAATAATTACTTTGATAATTAAATAATTTTTTTTTTAAGATTACAACGCAATTGAGGACGATGTTAGTACATAAATTAAATAGCCAATTCTTATGTAAGGAAAATTAAAAAAATTTGCAAACTTGTTGGCAAAAAATTTCAGATTTATAACGTGAACATTTAATGGCAGCATTTGGTACAATTTTTGGTCCTTCCACATTCTTTCACAAATGTGGAAAGAATTTTTTAATGTAACCGAGTTTTGATGTTCACTGGAAAATTTATCTTTGCAAGTTATTCGTTTTTTAAAGTTTAAATTATTATTTAAAAATTAATAATTTAAACTGTTTTGATATTAATATTAAAACGGATTTAATAAAAATGTCAAACTCAAATATTTGTACATGGAATATACTTAATTATAAAGTTAAAAAAAAAAACTTTATATTTAACTACAAATTCTTTGTAAAACGTTTATTTTGATTGATTCTTTTGAAATTTCATAAGTTATAAACATTAGATAATTCTGAATTGTTCTTATTTGTAAGTAAGAATATGTTTTATTGTATTTAAAATAGGTATTTTTAATTTTTTTATATTAAAGTGCCGATAATGCCGATTTTTTTTTTTAAAATATGCCGATTTTTTATCAAAATTATCTGGCACCCCTGTAAAGAACTTATCTGGCAGGATGCTACACGGTAGAGCTTGTCTTGGATGTCTTTTATTAGGTGTTACTTTGAAAACAAAAATGCCATAGAATTTGCTCCCAAATAAAATAAACATTTTATTTAATCACAAAAAAAACCTTAAATTTTTTGTTGTTTCATTGTAAATTTAAGTTCGAGCGCTCTTATCAAAACACCCTATATATACTAACTATTAGTACCACTTTGGTGACAAAATTCGTTTTAATCGACTACGTGTTCAGTTTAACAAAACACCAAATTGGATAAAATATCAAACATATTGGCGGCATATAAAAAGGAAAAAAAAAAAACAAATAATGTTCATGCACAACATGTATTAAAAGTCGTTTTTTTGTTGTTGTTGTTTAGGTTCTCATCATTGTTCCCATGGCCAAAATGTGTGATACAATAAGAAATGCTAATGTAATACTGGTATCACTCATTACCCACTGTGTTGGGAAAGAGTTTTGTACAAAGAAATATGTATGTATCTAATATATTCTAAAACACATGTATTAAATGTTAGTAGTAATCGATTCTTTAGAACGGATATTAAACCAAAAAACATTTACAACACACACACACACACACTCTCGTAGTTGAAGTAACAAATTCCCTAAATAAAACAAGTGAGAAATGAAAACGCCTATTGACTGCTAATGTCTAAAAAGTGTATTTGAAAGTAATCGCTAAGGAAGTTACATACAAAAAACGGAAGTTAAATGTGTCTTACTGCAAACAAGAAAACAAAGAAGAAAATGGTTAAAAAATAATTTAAATATATGTCTTTACCCAAAATAAAGGTAAGACAGGTGTTTCATTGATGAAAGAGGTTTCATAGAAGAGATTTGATTGATAACAACGTTTGCCTTTTAGAACAAATATGCTCTAGATACCAAGCCGTGTATTCTCAAATGATTATTAGATTTAACAAATCTAATAATATAAAAGCAGCTTTCTAAGCCTTTCAAATTCAATATTTGTTATACCCTTGACCGAAGGTAAGAGGGTATTTATAACTTTGTCATTCCGTTTGTAAGTTCCACAGTTGTGATCCTAAACCCTATAAAGTATATTTACTCAGGGTCCTTATGAAAAGCGAAGTTTAATTTAACGATGTCCCTCTCTTCCACGAACAAACACTAATGCGCTGAACCGAACACAATGACACAAACCGAACGGAATTAAATGCTCTCATCTTTTTGTTGAGCAGTATTATTTTTGTGTTCGAAAGTTGACAAACAGGGAAACGTAATTTTTTTAATGATTTCCTACACAAACACTATGAACGTTTGTGTTTTCCACAAATCTACTGAACCGAACACTAAGAAACGACATTTAATGTTTGTTAGTGTTACCAAACGTTTGAGGTTTTGTACACATACTCGACCAAAAAGATCACAAATTCAAAATTTGTGCTGGTGCGCAAACTTTAATTGTTAAAGGTGTAAATAACCGTTGTAGGCGCTCAATAAAAAATTTTTAAATAAAAAAAAAAATTAGGTTTTATACATTAGGATTGATGGAATGAGATTATTGATGCTAAAATTTGGTCTATTTAGACCAGTATTTTAGCTGTAAACTCTCAAATAAATATATTCCCTGAAACGATCCACCCAAGGAATTCTTTGTTCTATTTGATACCCGATCCTCGAACTTGTGGATACCAACTGTACCCTGTTCGGCTAACAATTGGGCTTGCCAATTCCACAATCGCTATGATGTTAATGCTTCATCCATTTACAAATATATTGGCGAAAGTTTTTTCATTTAGTATGGCAGTGGCAGCATGTCTGGTTATTTGGTGCAAGATACAGTAAGCGAAGGTTTGGCTATTCAAAGTCAAGTTTTCGCCGTTGCCACCAATGAACCTGGTCAAACATTTGTTTACTCTCCTTTTGCTGGCATCCTGGGCATGGGTTTCCAAGAATAAAAATTGGGAATGAAGCACGAATAACAAAATCTTTTAAAGTAAAAAAAAAACAATTTTTTATCAAAATTTCGAAATTATTGTTTTTTAAAAATGAATAAAAAATTGGAAAATGAAGCTAGGCTTCTAATTTTTTCCAGACGTTTAAAAATTACAAATAAAACAAACCATAAATGATTAAAATCTGTATGCAACTTTTGATTTTATTCACAAAAGTCGAAAAATTTTAATAAATTTAAGAATTTCTAACAACGCAATATTTGTATGGGAGCCCCCCCTAAAAAGTGGTGATAAGGGGCAAGTACGTCTCGAGAAAATGTTAAGGACAAAAAACTAATTGAGGTCGGTCATACATTTTAACCCACTGAGACGACTCCTGGGCATTAATGGGACTTTTTCTTCAATATATTTCTAGTCTGAATTGAACATTTTGTATGGGAGCCCCCTTAAGGAATGGAGAGAGCAGGTAGGTATGTTAGAAATAAATGATTGAGATGAAAAATAAAATGGGGTTCGTCATACGTTTGACCCACTGCAGGCGCCAAATTTTAGGAATTTTAATAAGCCGCAATATTTGTATGGTTGAAATTCTTAAATTTAGCCGGTGCAACGCGTAGGATACTTAATCATTTATGGCTTGTTTTGTTTGCAATTTCGCTTTTTATACGTCTGGAAAAAATTAGAAGTCTAGCTGCATTTTCCAATTTTTTATGAATTTTTAAAAAACAAATACTTTGATAAAAAAAAAATTATTTTTTTCCAAAAAAAAAAAAAGTTTCTAAAACGGCGATGCGCAAACTGACCCCAGGAAATATCGCCCCAAATGTTAAATGAAAAACGGAAACAAAATTTTACATGAGACATAACAACACGCAATTTTGGCGCAATTTTTTGTTTTTTTTGGGGTTATTTTTCATTTTTTCGTTAAGGTGTTTTTGCATTTTAAGTGGAATGAAAAATGGCCCCAAATGAAATCACAATTTTTACTTTGGGGCGTTTTTTCGTCTACTTCTAAAAAATGCAAATTTTAAGAAATAAAAAATCACCCCAAACATTTTTACACAAATTTTATAAAATTCTATGTTAAAGTTTCTAGGGATAGTATAAAAAACCCGAATTCTTTTACCAAAGCTTTGCAAAGTAGAGAAAATCTTTGCCGGTTATGCAGAGATGCTTTAGTTAGCGAAGCCAGTGTTTGTTATGCCATAGAGGAAAAAATCATTGAGCGAAGCCAGTGGTCGTTATACCAAAGAGAAAAAAATCCTTTCACCCGGCCGAAGGCCGCCTATATAGAGAAGCTTTAGTTAGCGAAGCCAGTATTCGTTATACCATAGAAAAGAAAATCCTTGCGCCAGGCCGCAGGCCGTCTATAACGTGAAACTTTAGTAAGCAAAGCCAGTTTTCGTTATACCATAGAGAAAAAAATCCTTGTGCATGGCCGAAATCCCAACCATGCTATCAATCGTACGACTTTTAAAACCAAAACTGTATAATTATCCGGATTTTGAAATCGGGTTTCTAAATTTGTGATTTTTAGTTTCGGGCATAAGAACTGCACCGAAAATGTTTAATGTAACTTTCTTTGTGTTCTTTTTTGGGGTTCAAATTCATTATAAATTTTGAGGCGATTTTTTATAATGAAGAATAACCCCAAATTTAGGGTCATATTTCATGTTATTTTTAGGTTTATTTTTAATTTTTTTGGGGTAATTTTTCATTAAAAAACTGGGGCCATATTGCATTATAAAAAATAGCCCCAAATTTGGGGTCAATTTTCATATATTTTTTGGGGCCATATTTCGCAGCGCCATTTTAATAAACTAAACCGTTTTTGATGGGCGCTGCGAAATATGGCCCCAGGAAATATGGCCCCAAAAAATAAATTAAAATTGACCCCAAATTTGGGGCTATTTTTCATAATGCAATATGGCCCCATTTTTTTAATGAAAAATTACCCCAAAAAAATGAAAAATAACCCTAAAAATAAAATGAAATATGTCCCTAAATTTGGGGTTATTCTTCATTATGAAAAATCACCTCAAAATTTATAATGAATTTTAACCCCAAAAAAGAACACAAAGAAAGTGACATTAAACATTTTCGGTGGAGTTCATATTCCCAAAACTAAAAATCCCAAATTTAGAATCCCGATTTCAAAATCCGGATAATTATACAGTTTTGGTTTTAAAAACCGTACGATTGATAGCACGGTTGGGCTTTCGGCCATGCACAAGGATTTTTTTCTCTATGGTATAACGAACACTGGCTTTGCTTACTAAAGCTCTACGCTATAGACGGCCTTCGGCCGGGCGCAAGGATTTTCTTTTCTATGGTATAACGAACCCTTCTCGCAATAGCCGGCCTTCGGCCGGGCTCAAGGATTTTTTCCTCTATGGTATAACAAACACCGGCTTCGCTAACTAAAGCATCTCTGCATAACCGGCAAGGATTTTCTCTACTTTGGTATAAGAATTCTGGTTTTTTATGTTATCCCTAGTAACTTTTACATAGAATTTTATAAAATTTGTGTAAAAATGTTTGGGGTGATTTTTCATTTCTTTAAACTTGCATTTTTTATTAGTAGATGAAAAATAGCCCCAAAGTAAAAATTGTGATTTTATTTGGGGCCATTTTTCATTCCTTGATATTGGGGTCATTTTTCATTCCACTTAAAATGCAAAAACACCCTAACGAAAAAATGAAAAATAACCCCAAAAAAAAACAAAAAAATTGCGCCAAAATTGCGTGTTGTTGTGTCTCATGTAAAATTTTGGGGCCGTTTTTCATTTTCCTTTTGGGGCCATATTTCCTGGGGTCATTTTGCGCACCGCCTTTTGATGTACGCGAATATATGTTGTGCAACATCCTCCATTCGAAAACAAGAGCTAACCTAAAAAAACGGTTAGCACCATTGGATTCAACTAGCACAGTGTAATTTTATGCATAATATCCTCTCCATTATTGCGCAGTGCGTATAAAAAGTATAGTTTGTTAGAAACGTCAACACGAATCCATTTTTATTTTTCGGGTCATTTTTCGATTACGTTGGGCAATTTTTCGCCATACAACTTTTCGAATTTTAAAAAATTTCTATGAAACTATTTTCTAAGTGAAGTGAAGTGTTTTAGAAAATAATTTACATATATTTTTTTTTTACCATAAAACGTTGTTTTAGTTTATTATAGAAATGAAAACCTTAAACATGTTCTTAATGTCATCAACTATATAGTGTACTGTTAAGTGGGGTAGGGCATTGTTCGATACTGGTTGACCAACTTTACTTGTTTTAACTTTTTTACTTACATTAAGATAACAACACTCTTCTTCGTTTTATGGATTAGAGCTACTTCCGTATTACGAATTAATATCCGCTTTTGAAATGAGTGTGTTTCATTATTAATAAAAACAGATAATTGCTTAACACAAAAATACAAGTAATAGTTATATAATATTGTTTTTTTGTTAAAAAATCAATTTAATTAAAAAAATTTTAATCTTGTTAAATTCTCGTATATTTCTCACTTAAAAATTTAAATGATTTTTGACATCATGTCATATTTTTTGTTTTAATTTCCCCCTGACACCTTTTGTCACCTTCATTAATTGATGTCAGCATAAATTGTTCACAACGTATTTTCACTTTTATGAAGGCAATTTAACAAACATTTTCTAAATCGTTTAGTTTCTGATACATGTCATCATACATGGACTTGTGTCACTTAAAATAAACTGGACTTTTTGTAGAAAAAAAGGATTGTCATAAAATTCACATATTCACTTTTTTTATTTTTTTTTATTTTCTGTTCTTATAACATTCTACTTTCGTACACGTGTATATTCATTGCTGTATATGAAACGAGAGAGAGAGAGACAGAAAAAAGAATCCTTAAAAAACGGATATGTTTCTTTATTCTAGAACCATTTATGTTTGGTGTCGTGTTATCGTAAACTATTTTGTTAATCATTGTTTAACTATAAACGGTTTTTAGTCGGCATGTCATTCTGCAATGCTTTTCCTGATTGTTGGAAAACGAAAATTGTCGTTCTTCATTCACAAGTATAAAATATTTTTTGTTTAGTTTTAAAGCAAAATTGACGTTATGCCGAAACCTAAATTAAGAAATATTGCCTTCAACATATCGCACACGAACTCATAAACAGGCACAATTTTAAATCGTTTTTTTCATAAGCCATTTGTGAAACTCAATTTGTTTGAAAAATTGCAACCATGTCTTTGAAGCCAGTTTTCTGCCTCACCTTAACAGTTTAGAACTTTGAGTTATGCCTGTTTATGATTTAGTGTGCGATATGGATGTACCTACATGTGTTCGTTAAATAAAAAGGGGACAAATTTTAGCTCAAACTTATTTATAGCATATGGAGTAAAGTGTTTAATGTCATCGAAAAAATTGCGAATATTTTCTTTGCTGTCTAGACAGGCAGAAAAATATAACGTTGAGAATTTGTTGGACTTTGCTAAGGTGCAGATGTTAAGGAAAAAATAGTTAAGAAGTTGGGGAAAGGTTTTTACAAGGTATTATGGTATTATCCACATAACATAATACATATGTACAGTAGAATCCCGATAATTCGTAATCGCAAGGGACCGGCTATTTCTTACGAATTACAGGGGTTTTCGATTTAGCGGGGTTTCGATTAAACGGGGTTAAAAAAAAATAAATACGAATAAACGGGGGTTTCAATTTATTTACTAAAACGATACAAAAAACCTAAAAAACTATTGTTAAAAATAAAATTTATAAAAATTATACATAAAAATTATTCATGTAACAAACTGATCTTAAGAAAATAAATCCACACACAAGCAAAAACCCACGTAGAAATAAAATAGTGGTATACAAAAAATCATTCTTTCCATGTTTTTGTTGTTTTTATTATGAATTATAAATGGTAGTTAGCAAACAATTACGATTTATAAGAGGTAAAAAAGATTTTATTTGAAAAAAAATTACGAATTATCGAGGGGACCAAAATGTCCATACATTTTACGAATTAACGAGATTTTTTCAAGGGACCGACAGTTTATTACGAATTATCGGGAATTACGATTTATCGGGGTACGAATTATCTGGATTTGACTGTATATTGATTTTTTTGCAAACAATTTTTTTTTTTTTGAGTGACATTTTCGACACAAGCTTCTTTTGGATCTAGAATGAATGCTTTTGAAGTTGGTACAAATCGGTACATGACTGTACCTAATCACATCAAAAATACTCCTAAGACTATATTCCTAAGGAATAGAAATATCCAGAAAATTCAAACGTTAACGGTTTCAGGTGATCACAGCTCCCATTTTTACTCAAATTTTCAAGGTTGGTCCATAATTCTACTTTGAAAAATTCTCACAAAAAGTTGTAATCAAAATAATCCAAGGCACAACTGACTTTTAAATCCCATCAATAAACGCAGAACAAATTATCAGTAGTTTTTTATCAAATAAAAAAATTGTTCCAAAAGTAATTAAATTTAATACATGCGATAATTGAATCAATTATTTTTTTTTTGTTGAAACAAATAAAAAATATAATTTTGATTTAATTAAGAGTAAAGTTGTTTTGAAATAAATTTGTATACCGTCCACCACAATTAGTTGTGAAGGGGGTGTACTTAGTTTGTCATTCCGTGGGAAACTTTTTTATTATGCATCTCAGACCCCATATAGTTGTATATTCTGGGTCCTTGAGTAATTCTAAGTCGATTTAGCCATGTCCGTCTGTCTGTCCGTCTGTTAAAAACACGCTCACTTTCGAAAAACTAAAAAGAAACAAACAAACAAACTTGGTGTCAAATTGCTTGTAGTTATCCTAAGCAGTTTGGAATTGAAATTCAGCAAAATCGGTTCAGTAGGATCAGAGCTATGAATCAAAATGTGGAACCACCACCTAAAAAAATTGATAATTTAGATCAAACAAACTATCATAAATGGTACAACCATGCACAGAATGATATTAGCTTTTGCATGGAAATCACGCTGTACAATTTCGTGAAGATCCGTCCATAATTTACCCTAGGCCCCATATAAGCCCTTCTCCCGGAAAACAGTATAGTACTCCTAAAACCCCAACTAACAATGCTATCGTAACGTTTTGGCTCCTCACGGTCTTATAGGACTAGAAATGACACTGTGAAATTTCGTGAAGATCGGTCCATAATTTACCCTAGGCCCCATACAAACCCTACTTCCGGAAAACAGTAAAGTACGCCCAAAACCATAATAAATAATGCTATCACAACAAAAGTGGGTACGTTACAGTTCTAGAGGACTAGAAATAAAACTGGGAAATTTCGTGAAGATCGGTCAATAACTTACCTTGGGCCCCATATAAACCCTGCTCCCGGAAAACAGTTTAGTGCGCCTAAAACCATAAGAAATAATTTTATCATAACAAAATTTGACACATCAAAGTTTTATTGAACAAGAAATAAGACTTTAACATTTTGTGAAGAACGGTCCATAATTTACCATAGGCCCCATATAAAACCCACTCTGGTAAAATAATTAAATACGCCTAAAACCGTAGCCGCTATAGATATTCCGGTAAACTTTCTTCCAGCTTATTTTCATATGGCCACAAAATATGTTATGCAATTTTGTGATATACGGTCCATAATTTACCTCAGATCCCATTTTAGCAGCCTTCTTAAATTCAGTGCAAAAGCTTAAACTAATTTCTCCGCCTTATTAAAATTTATGTTTTTTAAAACTAGAAACCACTCTGCAGAATTTTGGGATGATTGGTTCATAGCTTACCATGGCTCCAATGTAAATTGACCTCCTGAAAATCATTTAAGTTCGGCTTAAACTGTTACGAATCATGATATTTTACTCAAACTATTTAAAATTGTTAAAAAAGCATTAAACTTTCTAATTGTCGGTCAATAATTTAATATAGGTCTTAACCGCAACCAATTTTAATGCAGATATCTGTTTTTATAAAGATAATAAATAATAATAAATAGACATCATATAGATACTACTCCTAAAACATTCGAACTGTCGCACAGAGGAGTATTTGGCCTGAAAAGCTGGCCAAAATTATTAAACGTGTTTTTTGAATTAAAAGTTTTAGTTTTTTGATAGTTTTAGGTGTAGTATGATATAAAAAGTCTAGTGGAAGATTTTGAAAAAATTACACTGCGCAACAAAAGTACACTGCGCCACAAAAAAAAATTTTCTCTACCCTAGAAATAAAAGTATGTGGATAAAATGGATTTTGATGCCCTCAATTGAAATCTGTTTTCCGTTTTTCTCTAGTACGTAAGGATTTTCTTTTAAAGGCGTGGCATACTTCACCCCCTAAATCGTTGGGTTGCCTTATATATTTTGCCATAACTTAAAAACGTGTTCTCCGATTTTAATAGTAGGAGGAACAGAAGATGCACCGGAAAATTCTGCTTAAACTAACCATACACATTTATTTTATATCTATTACTATTTTGGAGTTATTAAAAATTTAAGGGCGAAAAAAAAAATTTACATGCAAAATGCGTAAAATTTTTTGTTTTCAACATGCAATAAAAAAATTTAAGAACCAAAAAGTTTAAATTTTTAAGATTTTTCTAAAAGCCACATTCATAAAGCTTGGTCAGATCTTACAATATTGTAAGCAGGCGTTGCCAACAGCAAAATTTTTCTGACAATGGTCCATTGTCAGATGCATTAATTTTGCACATCTGCAAATACAAATGAGCTTACAATGCTTACAATTTTAATGCAATTTAAGCAACGCTGCTTACCAATATTGTAAGATCTGACCATCGTCTCTACGAAGCTTAATGAATAAAAGTTGGTATAAATCGCAAAACTCAATTAACAAATGTTGATTTTAAAGGTTTAAACTCATTCTTGACAGACTGTATGTACATTAGGGCGGGTCGATTTGTATGGATGAAAAAAAAATTAAAAATCGTATAGCAAAAACGTAATCTACATAAAATTCTAAGAAAATTCTCCGAAGAAACTATGGGTCTAAAATAAAATCCTAATCCGCGCCTCTCGACTTGAAAATTTTTTACTTGGGTGAAAATTTGTTTTAAAGTAAAAAAAATTTTGAGTTGTAAAAAAATATAAAGTCCAAAAGAACTACCTATCTAAACAATTTTATTCAAAAAATTCGATTTCTTTTTGGAAAAAGCTATTTTTTCAAAAAAAAATTTTTTATGGGGATGTGTGGGACATTCCCTTAAAACTATTACGGATAATTAAGAATTTTTGCAATTTATAATTACATATAGGCAGGTATTAATATTGTGAAGTGTTAAAAGTGATGTGAATAACAGCTGAAATCAATAATTCAAAATACATAAAAGTTTATGACGATATAAAGGTATAAGAAAAAGTGCCCGATGAGCAAAAAAAGACGAAATGTGAAAATTTAAAAAAATCGTCAAAAATAATAGCGCAAACTTTTTTTTTGGTTTCTAAAATTAGAGATTCCAAATTTTATTGTGGTATCAAACATAATTCGTAGAAATGCTAACCTCACTTTTAAGAACCTCTTCTTTTCCTTTTTTTGCAACAAAAAAGTGTATAATTTGTTTTTTTTTTAGCTTTTGAACGAATTGTTTCAACATGAATATTCAACATATTTAAAATTTTTGTTAAACCTTTATTCGTTTAGCCGCAAAAAAAAATCATATAAACATCCAGAAACCGAAAAAAACCATTTAAATCTCATATAATTTTCTTCACTTTCCTGACTTTAGCTGGGTCTCAGAGCTACAAATCCCAACTAAAAGTCTTCAAAATTTACAATATAATGTAAAATATTGCTGTCTGTCGAGCTGCATACTCAGTTCTTAAGATTTCTTAAAATTCAGTTTTGCCTTTTTGGCCAGCTTTTCAGGCCAAATACTCCTCTGTGTGTTGGTGGAGGGTATCAAAGATTTGGCATTGCCGAATATAGCACTCTAACTTGTTAATTAAAATATTAATTAAATAACAAAAAATCTTAATGGATTTTTTCGTTTAAAATAAAATAATTTAAACTTGTTGTTGGGAAATGTCAAAAACTGAGCTTCATTAAATAAAATCAATTTACACATTGTTTGAAACGGCAAAGTTTTTTGATAATTTTTTTAATTCAAATTAAAAATATCATTTATTGAAAAACAAATATATCACAATTTTAAATTTTTACAATTTTTAGTAATCTATAATATAGATTCTATATTATCATTTTGGAAATAGGTGCAGAATCAACAAATTGTTTGCTTGATTCTATGAATTTGATGATTTGAGACAATTTTTTTTGTCAAGTTTAGCATCACTTCAAAAGAAAAACTTGAACTCGCAAAATTCTCTCTATAATGTTGGTACACAGAAAAATTATTAGTAGTTTTTTTTATCAATTAAAAAAATTATTTAAAAAGTATTTAAATTTCATTAATGTGATAATTGAATCAATTATTTTTTTGTTGAAAAAAATTAAAAATATAATTTTTATTTAATTAACATTTGAGTTGTTTTGAAACAAAAAATAACAAAAAATTATTTCGTTTAAAATAAAATAATTTAAACTTGTGAAAATTTTGTTGGAAATTGTCAAAATCAATCAACACATTGTTTGAAACGGCAAAGTTTTTTGATAATTTTTTTAATTAAAATTAAAAATGTAATTTATTGAAAAAAAAAAACCTACTCAAAATATAAATTTTTTACAATTTTTAGTAATCAATATAATCATTTTGGTAAAAGGTGAAAAATCAACAAATGGGTTGCTTGATTCTATGAATTTGGTATAAATTTGGCGATTAGAGACAATTTTTAATTTTTTCTGTGTATTGAAAAAAAGAATACAAAAATAAAAACAGTGTTCGTCGCTTCGACGAATGTATATCAATCTATGGTTCATATTTGGTAGAAGATCTATTTATTTTAATCACTTCTTCGCATCTATGCTTCATTGAATTCACAAGATTGGCGCGGGTATCCGGGAAAATTTATTACCAAGCTTCCTGAACCTTTTGCCAGAACATATTCTGCTTATTCGCAAACTTGCCTACATATATATGCTATTTTTAAATTCACAAGCTCTTAAAACTTAAAACAACGACAGCAACTTCCAATTCTCTCTCATTTTATTATTTTAATTTTTTATTTCCTTTTCTTTTTGGTTTCTGTTTACAAAATGTATGAAATTATGGTTGCTTTGTGGAGATAGTAAAAAATGCTTCAATGCATTTGGAAGGAGCATATCGTCCCAAATTTTGTCCGACACTGTACAGATAAACTCTGGATACTTTTGAGCTACTAAAAGGATTTTATCATGTCCTTCCTTCAATCCTTATGTTGAAAGCCTTATATACGTCGCAATAAAAGACTTTGAAAGATTTAATTTTTAAAATAATAATGATAATCCACATCGGTCTGTTATTTCACTTATCGCTCATAGAAAAGTCTCCCCGGGATATGAACGGCCATAGGAGATGGGCATCATTAGTTACTTTAATTTAAACTTCTTAACGCGTTCAGTATCTTTGGCAAGTTGTCATCTGAAAATAAAAGATTAAAAAAATTTCTGAATCATGGAGGAACATTTTTGAAGAGGTTATGCGTTATATTAAGTGCAGTGTTGCCAAAACTTGGTGATCAAAAATGGCTAAATTTGCGGAAAAAGGCTAAAAAAATGGCTAAAAACTTTTTTAAATAACAGCACATAAAAATTAAATAGCAAAACAGAAATTATTCAATACACATTTTTATACCCTTCACAACATGCTAAAAACTTTTTTAAATAACAGCACATACAAATTAAATAGCAAAACAGAAATTATTTATTACACATTTTTATACCCTTCACAACAGGTGGAAATGGGTATATATAAGTTCGTCATTCCGTTTGTAATTTCTACAATAGTGATCTAAGACCATATAAAGTATATATATTCTGGGTTCTTATGAGGAGATAAGTTGATTTAACGATGTCCGTCCGTCTGACCGTCTTACGTTTGATATGTGTTTTCCGGAGACTCCAGACATGATAGCGGCTAGGTTGTTTCACATTTATGTTACATATAGTCCACCATTTCTTGCTATTGAAATTCAGCAAGATCGGTCCACAAATGGCTGAGATATGACCAAAATACAACGACTGCCTCTAATTTTTTCCAAAAACCCCTTGTTGTTGTATTTTTATTACTTTTTCCTGTATATCTAGAGAACGGCAGGAGCCAAAGTTTCCAAATTAGGTACAAACATTCAGGTTATAAATACACACCAAACTAACAAAATGTGGGCGGGGTTGGAGAAGTGGGAGTGGTACCTCCCATAAAAAAAATTTCTAAAATTGTATAATAACCTGATTTTTTTGACTGTAATATGACCTATGGTTACGACTTATATATCAAAAGATCGGAAATTTTTAGTAGAAAATATTTTCTGAAAAACTCGGGAAAATCGGTTATGACCAAAATATTAATTTTTTTTTTTTAAAATACCCATTTTTGGGAACCATTGCCGAGTCCAAGTTTTATAACCAAAATAACTGGCAAATTTTTTCTTTAACATGTCGGTATATAAATCTGTCAAATCGGTTAAGAAATAGCAGAGATATGACCAAAATACTGAAATCCCAAAAATTACTCTTTTTTTATACCCTCCACCACAATTAGTGTGAAACTTTTTTATTATTCATCTCAGACCCCATAAAGTATATCAGCCCAATTATGAATAAAAATTCCCCGGGAGTTTTCTCCCTTCTCCCATTTTTCCTATGTAAATTTAATTGTTAACCCTTTATAACTCAGGATCATAAAAATCCAAAATTTTTTGAAATAACGTTTACTTATGTAAAAAAAACAAACACATATTTTTCAGAATTTAAAAAAAAATAATTTTCTCTGTTTAATTCAGGTTTTTAGGGATTGTGACATTTCTGTAACATTGAGTGAAACGTTAAAAAAAAATCTTAAATGGTATGAAATAATTTGAAACAATTATTTTGTTTGTTGTAACACAACGCTACACCGCATTTTTCGCAAATAGTTTGTGACACGCCAGAACATTGGGGAAACTTGCACCGTATTCTCTTTTCAACCCAAATCGGCCAATGGCCTATTTGATCCTGGCGTACTGCCATAGGCGGAACATGTTGTGCTGGGCCCTTATGTTTCTTTGCTTGAAGAATATTTTCAAAAGAGCTCCTTTTCTTTATATTGGGTTTTAATCCAAACTTGCATAGGGTCTCTCCTATCTCAAGTCGGAAATCTGCTGAAGACATTTGTTTACCTTCAATGTTTTTTGAGGTTCTAGCTCTACGATATAGTAGCCAACAATTTGCCATGGTGAGGTCCAATTAATGGTAGAACATTCGAACTTGCCATCTTTTGCTCCGTACCTCTATTTTGTATCTTCCCATAATACTATCTATTAAATCGACGCCTCCCATGTGACGATTGTATTCCCCAACAACAAAAGGACGATCAATTTCAATGTATTTCTTATTTGATTTATCGTATCGCCTGACTTTGGCCTTAGGCAACTCACCAGCAAAAGTTGACAAGAGCATTACAGCTTTATTGTCTTTCCATATGACATTTGAAATATCAATACCATTCACATCAGCAACATATTCAGTAGAATATCCTCTTTCCTTTTTTTGCACCTCCTTATCAGTAGGCATTTTTCCATCAGGAATTCGATTGCGTCGAACCGTTCCAAGACTTAATATTCCCTCTTTAGCTAAATACTCTAGCAACGGCAATGAAGTAAAGTAATTGTCAAAGTATATTTTATAATTTTGATGTCTTGGAACCATTCTGGACATTCTCATTACCACGTTTGCTGATGCCCCCAAATTTGGCTCATTCGTATGAACAATGTTTTCAGCTCCAGTTTCTGGTTCTATTTTATAGGCAAATCCTGAAACTCCACTTAGAACATATATCTTATAGCCCCATTTATGAGGTTTCTGTGGATTATATCTTTTTAAACTATTCCTTGCCTTAGTAGAGCAAATTTGCTAATCAACGCTTAGATATTCTTCCATTGGAACTCCACTAAAAGTTTCATTTAATTTTTCAACTACAGGTCTTATTTTGTAAAGCTTATCAGCATGCGGAGCATCACGTGGTGGTAGATGAGAATTGTCATTGAAATGAATGAACTGTCTTATTTTTTCAAATTTTTGTCTTGGCATTATCTCTTGTATCATGGGTGTACCAATTGATGAGGTCCAATGGCTAATTACACTTGGTAGTTTTATCAACGACATAATGTATATTATTCCAATAAATTGCTGAATATCGGTATCAGTTATTTGTAATAATTGATTTGGATTTCTCCGAGTTGCGTACAGATTTGTTTGCTCTGCTATAAAACTTATCAGCTCTTTGGGGAAAAAATTAAAAAAATATTGTATAGGCGTTTCGAGATCCAATAAGTTTGGTGGTAGTGCAGTGTTTCCCGTAAACTCTAATTGTGGCTGGTTTACTACTAAGCTCTTTTTCTTCCATCTTAGCTGCGAAATTCTTTGTTTTGGTCCTGTCGAAGCTAATTTTATAATTGAAGGATCTGAAGATGAGGAACCTGGATCAGGATTGGATGGAGAACCTGGATCAGGATTGGATGAAGAACCTGGATCAGGACTAGTGTTTTCGATATCCAAGGCTGAATATGGATCATCTTCGACGTTTTCTTCATAATCTGGCGTTGGTTGGTAGTCGGAGTCAGCAATGCTATCATCATCGTTATCAAGACCATCTTCACTGTCGTATTGGCAAAGTATGTCATATATTTCACTTTCACGTAGTACTCGCGACGTCATTCTTAAATAAAACTACACAATTATAAACTCACACTCCTTTGTATTTCTTGTCACTTTATAATTTTTTTTTTCACTCATTAACTCAATGTAACAGAAATGTTACAAACATAAATATTTGCTTTTTGTTATCATAGTAGTACTTTTACGTGTTACAAATAATAGAATACCAAAATGATACACCTACCTATAATTTTTTATCAAAATACCAAAGCTTTTTTTACTTTTGAGATAATTTTACGAAATTTTCAATTTGCTTAACAGGGGATTTTTAATATTTTAAGTTGGCCAAACTTCGAAGCTATTTAATTTATAAGTGGCGGCGTTCAAAAGGCTTATTGTGAATGAAAATCTTAATTAGTGTGTTGCCATAGGGTTACAATTATTTAAATCAACAAAACGTTGTTATTACTTAATTTGGAGACATTTTTTTGGTTTGTTACAGATATGTCACACTGGGTTGTAAAGGGTTAAAAAGGGAAAACGGAAAAAACTCCCGGGGAATTTTTATTCATAATTGGGCTGTATATATTCTGGGTCCTTGAGTAATTCTAAGTCGATTTAGCCATGCCCGTCTGTCTGTCCGCCTGTCAGTCTGTTGAAAACACGCTCACTTTCGAACAACTCAAAAGAAATCAACAAACTTAGTGCCAAATTGCTTGTTGTTATCCTAAGCAGTTTGGAATTGAAATCCAGCAAAATCGGTTCAGTAAGACCAGAGCTATGAATCAAAATGTGGAACCACCACCTAAAAAAATTGATAATTTTGTTACAAAAAATAACATAAATGCTGGAACAAGGCACGGAATGAGATAAGATTTTGCAAAAATTTGTTTTATTTGGCTGGAAATCACGCTGTTAAATTTCGTGAAGATCCGTCCATAATTTACCCTAAGCCCCATATAAACACTACTCCCGGAAAACAGTTTAGTACGCCTAAAACCGCAAAAAATAACGCTAGCGTAACAAAATTTAGTACGTCACAGTTTTTTAGGACTGTAAATGATACTGTGAAATTTCGTGAAGATCGGTACATAATTTACCCTAGACCCCATAGAAACCCTACTCCCGGAAAACAGTTTAGTACACCTAAAACCATAATTAATAATGCTATCATAACAGAAATTGGTACGTCAGAGTTTTAAAGGACTAGAAATGACGCTGTGAAATTTCGTGATGATCGGTCCATAATTTACCTTAGGCCTCATATAAACCCTACTACCGGAAAACAGTTTAGTCGCTTTAAACCATAATTAATAACAAATCGTCACAGTTTAAGATAATAATAAAATCATACAGATATTACTCCTTAAACATTCGAACTGTCGGTGGAGGGTATCCAAGACTCGGCACAGCCGAATATAGCACTCTAACTTGTTTATAATTAAGTTTGTTTGTTATACCCTTCACCGAAGGTCCTGCACCCTATAAAGTATATATATTCTGGGTCCTTATGCAAAGCGAAGTTCAAATCCGGTTGTCGTCTCTTCTTCCTATCCCCTCACCCCCCTTCGTATTTGTTTACATATACTAGCATAATGCCCAATATGATTTTCGTTATCACCCTTCTTTATTATTTCATAATAAAAAATATTTACCAGTTATCGCTTTTTAAATTTCATTTATAATGAAGTTGTAAGTATTGTAAATATGTATGTATATGTACATGTAAAAATTATTTAGTTGCTCTGTATTCTGCTCGCACAATGATGAAGGGTATATAAGATTCGGCACAGCCGAATAAAGCACTCTTACTTGTTTACAATACAAATGTAAAATGAGATAAATATGAAACATAAGAATAAACGTTAACTAATATTTCAGCATTTAAAAATCATCGATAAGTTCGATGTCATAGGAATAACTCACTTCTTGTTTTAAATATTTTGAAGCTAAATCATAATTATGACAATATTTAACCAGCCTAAAAAAGTATAGTCGATCAAACTCGACTAGATGATACCCTACACTACATTTTATAAATTTAATGTTGGAATAATGTTCCTTTATTTTGAAAGATCACTGTTTTTAGTGATTTTCATCATTTGTAAAAGTTGTGGTTTAAATTAAATACGTTTTAATTGTTAAAAGTATTTATTTTACTTTATAAATAATTTCAAAAGAAAAACGGCAAAAAAATGTATGGCTAAGCAAGTTGAAAAATGGCTGAAATGGCCAATGGCTAAATTCAGTTTTTAATGGCGATACAAGATGAAAAATAGCTAAATCTTGGCAACACTGATTAAGTGCCAAACCAACCACACTAATGGTTTCATAATCATATGAAAAATATATAGAGCAAATTTGTATGAATATTAAAAACTTTTAATATTCACATAAACATCTTGTCGTTGTTGTTGTTGTCAATCTGCTTGTGTCGTTTATTTGACAATTAAATTTTCGTGCGCTAAAGTTTTTAAACGCACGATAATCGTCGACGAATTAACGAATTAACTTCATACCTTAAGGCCAGATTCACAATTACAACAACATTTTCACTTGGTGTTTACAATAAAGCAACAATTTTTTACCAGCTCACACATTCTCAATCAAGGAAATTTTGCTTAAAACAATATTTAGAATTTTTATTATATTTTCAAATAACGTGTGTGAAGATAAACATGAAAAGTTAAATTCGTTTTTAAAAAATATCGCATGCGATAAAAAATATTTAAAAAAATATCGCTCGTATTATACAGAAAATACGACTATTTATACGAAATTTTACAGTTTTTATGAAAAATTAATAATTTTTATTTAATATTTAAAACTAACTAGATATTTAGTTAGTCTTTTTATATAAAAATTTATGATTTTTGAAAAAATACGACTTAAAGTGAAATTCTCATGAAAGTGCTGTCTGAGGGATATGGCCACTGTATCCAAACCCTTCGATTTTAGGGAATCAAACCTAATGGGAAATGAAGACTATGGACAAGACTACAATAACCTATAAGCACTTTATCCAAATTGTGTTTGTGAAAATGTTTATACATTTTTGAAAATTTGACTTAGAGTGAAATTCTCATGAAAGTGCTGTGTGAGGGATATGGCCATATAAATAAAGTGCTTATATGTCCATAGTCTTCATTTTCCATTAGGTTTGATTCCCTGAGATCGAAGGGTTTGGACACAGTGGCCATATCCCTCACACAACACTTTCATGAGAATTTCACTCTAAGTCGTATTTTTTCAAAAATCATAAATTTTTATATAAAAAGACTAACTAAATATCTAGTTAGTTTTAAATATTAAATAAAAATTATTAATTTTTCATAAAAACTGTAAAATTTCGTATAAATAGTCGTATTTTTTTTATAACGCGCATGCGATATTTTTTTAAAATATTTTTTATCGCAATATTTTAACTCAACTGAGTTGAGTTGTAAACCGTAATAGGCCCCTTGTGTGTTGATTGTTTTTGTTATTGTTATTTGATTATTATTTTAATTTAAAATTTATTTAAAAACAACTAAAATGTTTAATGTATCAAAATTATATTTTTAAATTTCGTTCAACAAAAAAAAATAATTGATTCAATCATTTTGTTATTCGTGCTTAATCCCAATTTTTATTCTTGATAAAAGCACTGAAAATTTATTATTAATGGGATAAGCTATTCCTATGCGCATTTCACTGGTTGCTAAGGTCAGATCGTTTAGAAACTTCATCTAAAAAATATTTTAGAAAAAATAAACATATTTAACCAAATAAAACTGTTAAGCGTATAAGAATTATTAGCAATTAATTAAATTTATTTTCATTCATTCCAGATTGCATCAACATCAAAATGCTTTGTTATTTTGAGATTGCATTGATGTAGATTGCATGTAGATTGCACTGGCTGTACCCAGCATAACAATTTCAAAGTTTAAACAGAAACATCAAGAAAAAACAGTGAGTTTATCTCTTCTTACATTCCCCCCTAAAATGGGTTGGACTTCTTCCAACATTGATTGTAGTTGTAAGTAGGTTAAGAAAAAACAAAATGATAAAAAAACAACTTGCAAAAGCATGGTGCCAGTTATGTTTTTTTAGGCCGTGCACTTGCCTGTTCATTATCAAAATAATTTTTGGGAATACAAAATTTTAATTTAAAATATTTTGTTATTCGTGCTTAATTCCCAATTTTTTTCTTGATAAAAACACTGAACACTGGCTTAAATATTTTTTAAATAATTTTTTTAATTGATAAAAACTACTAATAATTTTTTCTGTGTAAATAGCAAAAAAGTGAAAATTTCGTAAATGAAAATCAAGCATTCGTTGCACCCCTATTAAAAAATATGTACTTTTCTTTAAAAACTTCCAAACATTTGATGAGCAGTGTTTTAATGTAGAAAATTTATCTTATTTTAATTAATCTTAGGGAGGGAATTTTAGAGAAAAATTCTGATAAACGCGAACGCACAGTTAACATAAATATC
Organism: Pollenia angustigena; assembly: GCA_930367215.1. NCBI lineage: Eukaryota > Metazoa > Arthropoda > Insecta > Diptera > Polleniidae > Pollenia > Pollenia angustigena. Next base: position 174,725,147 of record OV884057.1, on the reverse strand, counting down.
TATATAAAAAAAAAAAATATTTATGGTGAAACGGTAAATATTTATTATTAATACGATATCCGTATGACGTGCTAAATTCCCAATTTCTCATATTTGATAAATACACTGAAATTCATTGTTGAGGGAAAGCTAGCTTCTATGCGCATTTCACTGGTTGCTTAGGCCAGATCATCAGGAAACCTTTTCCATGATTTTAGAAAAGCCAAAAATATTAAACAAATAAAACCCTAAAGCGAATAAGAATTATAAACACTCTTAAGTCTTACTTGTAACAATATCAAAGCTTAAACAAAACACCAACAATAAACAGTGAGTTTATCTTTCTTACATCCCCCTACAATTGGTTGGGTTCTTTCCGACTCGAATTGTATTTGTAAGTGGGTAAAAAGAAAAAACAAAATTAAAAAACAAATTGTTTCATTCTATTGTCTTCGCAAGAAAACAACAAAAAAAAACCAATTTGGCAATTCAGTTTTCTGCACGGGCAGATGCAAGTATATTATCAAAGTTATTTACGGGAATACAAAATTTATTATAAGATTTTTGTATGACGTGCTAAATTCCCAATTTGATAAATACACTGAAATTTATTGTTGAGGGAAAGCTAGCTTCTATGCGCATTTCGCTGGTTGCTAAGGCCAGCTCATCAGGAAACCTTTTAAAAGATTTTAGAAAAGCCAAAAATATAAAACAAATAAAACCCTTAAGCGAATAAGAATTATATTATAAATATTTATGTTAAAATCAATAACGATTCTATTTTATTAAAAAATAATAAGCTGTAGTCTATACATACATATCGTTACCTAAAACGCAAAAGGCCCTAACTAACCAAATATTAAAAATTCTGAATACAAATGATAATAACAAATTTTTCAATCATTAAACAAAAATCAGCGATTTCATTAAAAAAAAAAAACGGCAATATCTACAAAAGATTATTTGATAAACGCTAAGAGACCCGACTAACAGTTTGCATGATATGCATTATTGTCAATTGTCCAAACAACTCGTAGGTTTTACAAGAAAAATAGAAAAAATATACATTATAAACAGTTTATGGCAATTTATCTTGTAAGTGTACTTAATTGAATAAACTCCCAAATTAAGGAAGCAAATAAACAGTTTAGTTTCAATGGTCCGAAACGTTTTCTAAATTTCGAAAAAATAGCTTTTCAATCAATTATTTTTTGAAACTTATTATTTTACTCAAACTATTAGGTGAAGATAATTTTCATACTAGTTCTTGTATTTGTATACTGTTTACTGATTTTTGTTATCAAATTTTTATCAATAACACATGTCTACTTACGAGTGGTTGTTATTCAACAGTAACTGATATCAAGATTTACTTTTTAAAGTAAACACTTAAAACTTATTAAAGAAAAGTTATTATGTAATAATGCCTTTACTGAATCTTTGATACTTTCCACAAAAAATTAGGGGTTTTGAATATTTTGAGAGTGTGTTAAATTATGAACAATCTTCAAAAACTCTGGCATTTTAGTATCTTAACCAAATTTCTAAGCAGGCAAGGCTGTCAACTGTCAAATTGGCAGTCAAACCTAAACAAAAGCGGCACGCGTTTTTTAGTTGTCAAAAATTGTCATGCCCATACAATTTGCATGAAGCACCTCTAAAAAGTCCGGCATCAACGCTTTGCATTTGGAAAATCCGATTTTGACAGCGCGTTTAATAGTGAAGTTGGCCAATATTGTTAATAAATAATAGCAATTTAGCTATTTTTGGGCAATCTAGCGGTTTAAACTCCATTTTTTATTTTTATTATGTGCGTTTTATTTAACAAGAACTGTAACACTACTGTTCGTAATACAACGTTGACGCTCTTGTTTAGGTATGTCATATTAACGTAAAAGTTAAGTGGAAAAAACGTTCCGCCTTCCGTTCTTGTTTTAGTACGGCTGTAATTTAGTGAATGGTTGGAAATTTATAAATAAAGATTGTTTAACAACCGAAGAACGCGTAAAAATGGTTAAAACTTACTACAAAAAAGTGGTGGATCAAACATGGCCACTTTTTTAGCATTACGGGGTGATTGCGGTCGTCATAATCGACCTACTGTTCAAGGAATTGGCAAGATTATTAAGAAATTTGAAAAGACTGGAAGCGTTACAGATGTGGTCAGGCCTGTGCGTCATTGCAAGTTGCGCGCTGCCGAAAGTATTGCTTGTGTTAGTGAAAGTGTAGCGGATAATCCGATTTTGTCTCATTCACTAGTCAGGGCGCTGTCGTCGTATAATAACTGATTTTTTTTTTTAATGCGATTGAATATTATGATTTGGACGATATTTGATTTCGGCAAGACGATGCAACGACCAACAAGACACGACTGATTTACGCTTTGTTGCCTGGGAAGTTTCCAGCATGCGTAATTTAATGCTTTGGTGACATCAATTGGCCATCAAGTTCATGCGATTTGTCACCGTTAGTTTTTATGTGGGGCTGCGTGTACGTGGAAAATCCTCTAGCGTTGGACCATTGAAAACCAAAATTCGTCAAGTTATTGCCAAGATACCGCCCGACATGTGCGAGAAAGTTGTCGAAAACTACCTCAAAAGAATCGATAGCTGCAACGAATCTAGAGCGATAATTTAAATGACATTGTGCTCTGTACGTGAATACAATTTCCAAGCATTATAATAAAATTAAAGTTTCATCGAAATCATAGCTTGATGAATCTTTTAATTAACTTTTCTTTTAAAATCGAAAAATTTAAAACCCGTTATTACTATTCGCTACGGATTTAAGCGTATTTAGCTGAGTCAAGCCAATCACACCACACAAGTGGTTTGATCAAACATATAAAACGTATGTTTGTACGAAAGCCAAAAATTTCTAACATGTACACAACCATATAGTTGTGGTCAAGCCGCTTGTGTAGTTTATTTGGTCCTACAGATGTATATTTTTTTTGGTTGATCTAACACATGGAATAACTAACTTCATATACCCCCATTCTTTTATAGCCAAAATAGGCCTTGACCACTTGCAATTACAAATAACAACGAAAACAGCCTCTCTCCGTATGATGGTGTAGGGTATACCTATTTAGAAAACACATGCGTTACATATTTAACTTCGAATAAAAATTCGATAAATTATGTTATTTATTTATCAAATGTAATCAATTACTTGTTGTTATAAAAATAAAATATTTTTTAAAAAAGAGCACTAATTGCCTAAACCTGAATATAATTGATTAAGGCCCAAATTTATAGTCATTATCTAGAAAATAACAACAGTTTAACAAAAAAAAAAAAATATTATTTCCAGCTTTTTCTTAACCATTAGTTAGTTAAACCCTCAAATGTTGTTGGATAACTACTTTTTTTTTTATTATTCATTAGTTTAATAGAGTAACCATTTTATTGTTAATATGATACTTTAGTTAAGCAATACTTATCATTTTAGCTTAGTAATAATTAACTAATGCCTGTAAATTTGAACCTAGGAATTTAGCTATTTTTTATGTATGTATAAGTATATTTAGTTTGTGTTACAAAAAAAATATCATGCCATAGATTAAATCATTCTACAAGCTTAAATTATGCGAAAACACTTTTTTGAATTGTGTTTATTCTTTATTATAGCAATATTTTTTTTTAAGTTTTATCTTGTAAACAATTTATTTTATGCATTCACATTTGAACTTTATTTGCAAAAAAAATTACAAAAATTAAAAAAAAAAGAAACATAGTCATGCGTGTCGCTTTTTTCTGTGGCAAATTAGAGGCCTACATGTTGCTTTAACATGCATATCATAAGAGTGTCTCTCCACCTTTTATGTGATTTTCTTTTAGCCGATTGTAAATGTGAATAATTTGTCAAGAATTGTTTGTTAAAAATTTGTCATTTAGGTTAACACATTTTCTTAATCTTACTGAAGAACTAAACAAATGAAATGACATATTAAATAAATGTGTATGTGAGGTATTAAATGGTTGTGAGATAAGATTTACTCTTAAAAAATTTCAAGTTGAAATTGCACTTAAAGGAAGTTTTGAGGTAGATTTGGAATTCAGTTATTTTTGTTTCTTACCGTGCTGTTAAAGTGTTTAGATTGTAAATTAATTTAACTGTAGTGTAAAGAATAAAAAGAAAAAAAAAACAAGTTAGAGTGCTATATTTGGCTGTGCCGAATCTTTGATACCCTCCACCGACAGTTCGAATGTTTAAAGAGTAATATCTGTATGATGTTATTATTATCTTAAACTGTGACGATTTGTTATTTTTTACGGATTTAGGCGTACTAAACTGTTTTCCGGGAGTAGGGTTTATATGGGGCCCAGGGTAAATTATGGACCGATCTTCACGAAATTACACAGTTTTATTTCTTGTCCTATAATGATGTACCAAATTTTGTTATGATAGCATTATTTTTTACGGATTTAGGCGTACTAAACTGTTTTCCGGGAGTAAGGTTTATATGGAGCCCGGGGTAAGTTATGGACCGATCTTCACGAAATAACACAATTTTATTTCTTGTCCTATAAAACTTTGATGTACCAAATTTTGTTATGATAGCATTATTTTTTACGTTTTTAGGCCTACTAAGTTGTTTTCCGGAAGTAGGTTTTATATGGGGCCTATGGTAAATTATGGACCGATCTTCACGAACCTTAACAGTTTAATTTCTAGTCCTATGTAACTGTGACTTGCCAAAATTTGTAATGATAGCATTGTTAGTTAGGGTTTTAGGCTTAATATACTGTTTTCCGGGAGTAGGGCTTATATGGGGCCTAGGGTAAATTATTGACGGATCTTCACGAAATTTCACAGCGTGATTTCCAGTTGAATAAAACGAGTTGTTGCGAAATCTTATATCATTCTGTGCATTTTTCCACCATTTATGTTAGTTTTTGTAACAAAATTATCAATTTTTTTTAGGTAATGGTTCCACATTTTGATTCATAGCTCAGATCCTATTGAACCGATTTTGCTGAATTTCAATCCCAAACTGCTTAGGATAACTACAAGCAATTTGACACCAAGTTTGTTGATTTCTTTTGAGTTTTTCGAAAGTGAGCGTGTTTTCAACAGACGGACAGACGGACAGACAGACGGACATGGCTAAATCGACTTAAAATTACTCAAGGACCCAGAATATATATACTTTATAGGGTCTGAGATGAATAGTAAAAAAGTTTCACACGGAATGACAAACTGAATATACCCTCTTCACAACTAATTGTGGTGGAGGGTATAAAAATACGTATTTTACTATAAATTTAGAATAATTGCTGTTTGTGCTGTACTGTAAATACAGTATCCAACAGTAGTCCAGTATTTATTTGCCAAAAAAATGACGATTTTATTAAAATTGGTTAATTTATTTATCTTTTGTCATAGAACAGATATTTTTTAAAATTCTGTTGTATCGGGTGATTTTTCTTAGATGCATTATCGATATCAATAACTATGGTTTGGCAGCCGAGAACGTGAAACTGTGTTGACATTTCTGTTTAGTCCATTATTGCCCGGTACCCGAAAACGTGAACCAATTTCGTTGAAACTTTGTTCATGTTATTTTTTTGGTCTAACTAAAATATATTTTTAGTTTCAAGAAAATTGCACGATTGGTATCTGAGATATAAGTTGGTAAGTTTACTTACCAGTGGGCCGGTATGTTAAGTATTTTTCGAAAAAAACAATAATCCAACCTCGCAGATCTTAAAACGATAAACAGAAAATTCTCCGTTTTTCAAGTCAATTTAAACAAAAAAATCAATCCACCTAAGGATAATTGACACCAGGTGGCATTATAACGCCAACTGATTACAGGGTGATTCATCATGAGGTTTGAATTATTATGTAAAATAAAAAACATAAATTGGAAGGGAAACTTAAAATGATAGGTTAAAAAACTATTTGTGGTATTTACTATTTGAAAATGCTAGCACGTGCACAGAAAAAATTATTTTTCCAATTCAAACAAAAAATTTGTAGAATCAAAAAATTTTTTGTCTGAAATCGGTCCTATAAACAAATTCGCTTATTCAAACAATTTATTTGCATTTTGTTTATTGAAAAAAACACTGATTTTTTCAAACAAATAATTTAACTGAATCAAACAAAAAGTTTACTGAATTTCATATACTAAATTTCAAAATCAAAAAAAAAAAAAGTTTTTGCACAAGCAATGATGCGCACACAAGCAGGCACTGTATAAGAAGATGATGGCAGAGAGAGCAGAGCGGCCGGCTGGCTTTGAGACACATTTTTTTGTTGGAATAATTTTTGAACGAAGTCTTTTTTTATACACACAATGTTTTTCGTCATCACTCACTGTTGCTGTATCCTTTCCTTTGCTAATGAAGAAGAAATGTAACCCAAAAACGGCGACAGACCGACTCGATATGTTTTTCGTCATCATTATATTTTTGTATTTGATGTATTTAAGCAAACAGTTTGAAAAAATTGAATACGGGATTTTGGTTTTTTTTTAACCAACTTTGAAACCAACCAAAAATTTATTTTGTTTCTTATAATGTTGTTGTTGTTTCTGTTGTTTAAAAAGAGTGAAACGTTTTTTTACCTGTTATTTTTTTTTTTTTTTTTACTTCAAATCTCTTCATCCTTCTTACTGTTGTACTTTTTTAAAGTGTCCAAAAATAGACTGTTTTTGTTGTAGTTCTTATATTTCACATTAGGAAGTGTTGCTTACGATCAAATAAAAAAATGCAAAAAGACGACAACATTAAAGAGCGTTAAATATTTCATACAAAATTATGAAAACTTGAAACCAATAACGCGTGTATTATATTTTTGAATGGTTGTCAACATTTTTGTTGGTTAAATAAAAATCAAACAAAAATTTTAATTGAATCAGTAAAAAAATTTGTAGAAATTAAAAAAATTTTCAAACAAACGTTTGTTTGAAAATAATTCGGCAATAATTTTTTCTGTGTACATGTTGGCCATGACTACGTGTGAAGTGGTTCATTCGGAACTCAATGAAAATCCAGTGTTATATCGTGAAATTTTGTAAAGTGATGAAGCACATTTCCGGAAAAGTACAAAGGGCTAAGATAACATCCATTTAAAACAACGGTATGGTGTGATTTATAGGCTAGTGGAATCATTTGTCCATATTTCTTCACAAATGCGGAAAATCAGAATTTATTAGACCATTTTATTTGGAACGCAAACATTTTAAATACTGTCAAGAGCAAATTCGTAATTCGCCCGAACTCGCTCTAAAAAATATCTAGCTTATTAGACAAAAATCCCAAGGCAAATTACAATTTTTGGCAAACTTACAAGTCGAATAAGAACAAAATACATGGTAAAAAAAATTGACAGCTAATCTTTCGAGTTCACATGAAGTAAATTCGCCTTGAATACAATGTAAAAGTACTGATAAATTTAGCTTATGGCGAATTAACTACGGCGAATAGAATACGTCATTGCCACTTCCTCATTCAATGCGCCATGAACCAACCATTGAGTTTCAAAAAAAGTGAAATGCTTTTGTTCACGATTCTATTAAATCATGGCTTATTTGTTATATGTTTCTGCCCATGTTATTTGAAACTTTTAGTAGAAGTAAATTAATTTAAATTATGAACATAATTAAAGTAGCCGAAATGAGGGTTTATTTGTTGGAGCCTAGCGCAAATCCTTCCTAACCGCGACGGGATAACAAAAGACTTATAAGCAACAAGGAAATGACTTTTTGATAATAAACAGGCAAGTACACGGCCTAAAAAACACTTAATTGACAACATGCTTTTGTAAGTTGTTGTTGTTTTCATTTTGTTTTTCTTAACCTACCCTGCCGTCAAATGAGTAGCTAACTACAAAAAAGCCAATTTTAAGTTAGCTTGTATAGACTAACTTAAAGCCATCTACAATGGAAAATTTACATTAACCGAAGTGTATACAAACACTATGTATTTTAAGTAGAGAGAGCCAAGTCGATTGGCAAACAAACGGCTCCAAGACCCACAAAAGATTTAATTATTTAGGGCCATTATTACAATATACGGGATAGAAATTGGTAATCGGTAATGGCCAGGTTTTAATAAAATAGTTTATTTAAAAACCCCAACTAAAAGCTAACTTAAAGTAGTAAGTTTATAGCTAGCTACAAAAAGTTAACTTTAAAGTTAACTGAAAGTAATGCAGAGTCGGACAATTAACTACTTCCTAGGACATCGCAATGTTAAAATAGCTAGTTAATTTCATATAAAAGTAATGCAAGTGTCAATCACCACTACTTGAGAAATAGTTAGCTTTCAGTTAATTTAAAGTTAACGGAATGTCCGACAGGGAACTTACAACTACAATTAATGTTGAGAGAATTTCAACTAATTGTAGTGGGGAATGTAAGATGAGATAAACTCACTGTTTATTGTTGATGTGTTTTGTTTAAACTTTGATATTGTTACATGTAGAACTGTTGCTTATAAGTCTTATACGTTTAACAGTTTTATTTGGTTTAATATATTTAGTTTTTCTTAAATCTTTATGGATGAAGTTTCCTGATGATCTGGCCTAAGCAACCAGTGAAATGCGCATAGGAATAGCTTATCCCATCAACAATAAATTTCCAATGTTTTTATCAAGAATAAAAACTGGGAATTAAGCACGAATAACAAAATCTTTTGAAATTAAAATCCTTCAAATTGTTTTCTTCAAAGACATTAAATTAAAGTATAAATCAAACGAAACTTCGATATTTTTTATACGATAGGATTTATACTTGACTAAAGAGCTGGTAAGTAAAATTACCGGCTGGGCTATAATGGGTTAGTAAAGCTTGAAGAGTCATCATGAATCGTTTAATGTTAGAACAACGCTTCCGTTTTGGGGTAATTAACTTAAAAAAAATAAATCTGTGTAAGCAGTTCATAAAGCATTTTTAACCCTGCATTACTAACCTCAAATCATGTCGCATTGTTACTAACCATGGGTCTTATCGACCCATCAATTATATTATCCAATGAAATCGTCTCAACTTATAAATTGATAAAACGTTTACTTCTTTTGGTAGATTATATATAGTCTTTTGTTAAATTGTTAAATTTGAATATACAATGGTGTGTTAAACAACTTATATATTTATATTGAAATTAAGTTTGTACTAATTACAACACAGCTAAAAAAAAGTGAAAAAAGTTAGCCAGGCGAATTGCGCATAAAATTATGAGTTTTTAAGTAGTAAAATGTTAGAAAGAAAAGTTGGTATGGCTAAAATTTATCCTTTGTATAACGGTATAATAAATCTTTGTCACATTATTGCTAACTGGGTCTAGTCGACCCAGGCTGTTTTTTTAAATAATTTTATATGCATAATATCATATATATTCCTTATGTTTATTGTTTAAAGACGTTTAAATATAAACAAATTTAGATTACACATATATCTCGAGTTAAAATACCGTCTTGTTTTTTTTTTAATTTAAAAAGTTTGCGTGTCCCAGAGGTTAGTAATGGAGGGTTAATCAAAGAATTGCGTTTAGTGATAAAGCGCATTTTCCGATGAATTTAACGTCACTTAGCAAAGCGGCCATATTTGGAGCGAAGACAATCTTCAAGTCGTAAACAAATCACGATTACATTCATTTTTATTGGCGGCATCATCGGTCCTTGTTTCTTTCAAAAAAAAAAAAAAACTATTTTAATTAATGGTGTTTTCTTTTCTACAAAAAAGGTGCATGTATAAAATGTGCTGACAACCCTGTAATAATGCAATTTGTTACTTGACGAGAACAAAACACAAAATTGAATCAGCCTGTTTTTAATAGCTGATAAAAAGTTTGTTCTTCAAAATATAAACAAATTTATAGTTAATAAAGAATTTTTTTTGCTAAAATCAAAATAAATGGATGCTGTAATATCCATATTTTTATCTTTATGTCTTAAATTTTTAAAAATCTTCTTTAGTTTGTTTTTCATAACATGGGATCTGACCTGACAATTTTTTGTCATAACAAACGTAAAAAACCCTGACAAAAATTTAAGATTTTTTTTATATAGATTTTGACGTTGGGTATGACAAAAAATTGTAAATAAGCACTTTAGAAAAGTGCTTTGTGTGCATGTTTTATTAGGTTAAAATAAGCACTTATTGTCAGCAGAAAGTTGTCCTCCAAACCGGGACCAACCCATAACGAAATCATGCATCCCTTCAGCAGGTTTGAAACAATTTTTGGAGCACATTTTTTACAGGGTAGTAATACCAATCATCCAAATTCGAAAAACTTGGTTTTTTTTTACATAAGGATTGATATTTAAGAAAAACGTACACTGTACAAAACCAACCATATGGGATGAGCTAAATCAACACTTTCTATATACGAAAGATAATTGATATTGAAAATTAGTCAATTTATTCCAGTATTTTAGCTTTAAGCTCTCAAGCAAATATCCTATCAGAAAACCAATTTTGATACGCCAACGGTCGTATCAAATGTTTTATGTTCGAAGAGTGTGTGGTATTGAAAAAAGGTTAAACCGATCAGTTATTTCACATAGCTGTGAAACAACTATAATCTTCCGATTATGTTCTCGAAAACGACAGCGGTCCGAAGGAACGTCAAAAAGCACAATTACTTCTTGTATACAAAGCACTTTAGCTACTACATTAACAGTTGGGGAATTCAGTACATGAATATATTTTGTTCGTTATATGCAAACATTTTGACTTTGTTGATGTTGTTAATGGGAAACAATCCGATTCGAACCTTCAGATATTTTTGTTAACTATTTAAAATAATTTTTAAATATATAATTGATGTGACCTCAATCGATCAATTATGTTGATTTTTGTGGACTTTATCGTTCTTTGCAATGTTGTTATCTATTTTTTACTGCTAAAAATTTTGGTATATAATAGAAACAAATTGAAAGTTCTTCAGACATTTAATTACAAGAAGTCAACATGTTAAAGTTAGTTGTGGCTCTACTTTGTGTATTCCTTTTAACGGAAGCCACTTTGGTCAGCGTACCATTGTACAAGGTACAGGAATCGAAACAAAAGTCAAATGAATTGGTAAAACTAAGAGCAAAATATAACGTAAAGGATGCTTGCAATGTGCACAAGGAAAAACTCTTCAACTATGTAGATGATTCCTATTACGGTAAAATAACGGTTGGCACTCCACCCAAGGAATTCTTGGTTTTATTTGATACCGGCTCCTCGAACTTGTGGATACCAACTGTACCCTGTTCGGCTTACAATTTGGCTTGCCAATTCCACAATCGCTATGATGGAAATGCTTCATCCACTTACAAATATATTGGCGAAAGTTTTTCCATTCAGTATGGCAGTGGCAGCTTGTCTGGTTATTTGGTGCAAGATACAGTAAGCGTAGAAGGTTTGGCTATTCAAAGTCAAGTTTTCGCCGTTGCCACCAATGAACCTGGTCAAACATTTGTTTACTCCCCTTTTGATGGCATCCTGGGCATGGGGTTCCAAAGTATTTCTAATGACAATGTTGTACCACCCTTCTACAACATGGTTTCCCAAAATTTAATAGACTCGCAAGTGTTCTCGTTCTACTTGGCACGTAACGGTACCTCTGCTGAAGGTGGTGTTATGGTTTTGGGCGGTGTTGATCCCAATCATTATACTGGTGAATTTTATTATGTTCCTGTTTCCAGCCCAGGCTATTGGCAATTTGAAGTGAGATCCGCCCATGTACTAGATACAAGTGTATGTGACTACTGCCAAGCTATTGCTGATACTGGTACCTCCCTCATTGGCGTTCCTTCCAATATGTTTTTGACTCTTCAAAATGCGATTGGTGCCACTTTCGACTTGAACACTTATGAATTCTTGTTCAATTGCTCTACCATTGATAGTTTGCCTACTATTTCATTCCACATTGGTAGCGGCATCTTCAACTTGGAACCCAGCGATTATGTTATTAAATCTGAAGGTCAATGTTCTTCTGCCTTTGAAGATGCCGGTATGAATATCTGGATTTTGGGTGATGTTTTTATTGGTAAATACTATACAAGTTTCGACTTGAGAAACCAACGTGTTGGTTTTGCTAAAGCTGTTTGAGGTAATTTTCGACACAAAATAATATTCTGAGTGTAACTTTGAACAATTTTTGTGAATTTAAGCTGAAAGAAATAAAAATAGCATATTAAACGAATTTGATTTTTCTTTAATTTTTTTTAATAAAAACACAGTAGGACTGAATTTTAAATAAATGCTGCTGGCATCAAGGGCTTAAAATTTACGCAACAAAAACTCCGTTAGCATGGTGTAGTAGTCATTGGCGGTTATGTTCTGTTACGGTCTTCACCCAAACTTTCCGCACCATCTGAAATTTTCTTCTCACTACCGGATGGATATAGACTACATAGTTAGCCGCGTTTCATCCAATACTATATACTCAGACTAAAATGTTTGAAAGGTCGATTATGTGCACCATGAAATTCCTCATAAAACAGTTTTTTGAGATGCTGAGTTTTGCAAACGTCTTACTTATTTATTATAGTTTTATAAAGAGCAATTGTTTTGAAATGGTTTTTAAGAAATTTTATTTTCGTTTGATGAAAATATTTAAAATAAAGTTTTAGGCGTATGTTCAGAAATCATAATTAATGTCCGAACTAATTAAACAATTGACGCAGAGCCGCGAATAACGTTGTAAAAGCCACTTTTTGCAAAAACCGTTTTTTTGCAGATAACCCTTAATATTACTCTCGTACACTGTTTAAACCTCAAATCACTCAAAATTATGCACCTTAAAGGCCTTAAACATGGCATACAAAGAGTCAGCTAGTGGAAGAACGTTGTAAGTTACTTACAAATGATACAAAGTAAATGGTTTTAAACGTGGAATAACGTTTTAAAAGTCATCAGTCATGATGCTTTGTGTAGTGGAAGAACGTTTTAAATGACATCGTGATTGTGGATATGAAACGTTTTTCCACTAAAAAAAAGTTATAAACTGTAAATTTGCATGTAATTTAAATTTTAAATTTGTTAATATTTTGCATAAAAATTTTTATTATCATTATTTTTAATAATCTAAAAAAAAAATAAAAAATTAATAATCTTGCCTGTTAAAAACGTTTTTTTGCTCTCCTGAAAAAAAATTATTTTGTAACTTAAAACCAGCGTTGCCATTTTGGTGCCTTTCGGGTATTTTTTGGTGCTTTTTTGCTCATGCAATACCCGAAATTTTGTTAAACACCCGTTTTTGAAAAGCGGGTATTTATACTGCTTTTAACAATTTCTCACAGTGCTTTTTAGTGCCTTTTACAATATTTATTTTTTTTGTACCATTTTTTAAAACTTCGATTATATTGAGGATGATTAAGATGAGATTTGCTATTTGGGGTACAATTTTGGGAAGGCCTGTAAAGATTTTAAGGTTTCAAATGATAAAAAAAACTGATAAAAGAAAGTTGCATTCGTTTTACCAAAAACTTTATTTACGAGGTTAGAGCTAGGCTTCCTAGCAATTTGGAAATTTTACAAAACGTTTACTTTTTTGCGTTGACAACATATTTTTTTTATTAAAATTTGGGCTGTCATTAAGTTTTATAAGGAATGGTCGGTCACTGCAAATTTTCGGTAATTGCAACAGGCCAGATTTTTTCTAACTACGAAAATCTAGCTCGCACTTTATTACTGTTTTACGACCAATTCAAATTCAATCTGGATCATCATCCAAATGATTTGGTTGATATAATTTTTATTGAAGGTAATCTATGTATGTATGTATATATAAATCGGCTAAGGCAAAACAGTTAAGAACACTTTCTCCTCCGTATGTCAACCGATTTGAACAAAATATACACCATTTAAGAGGTAGAAGTGCACAATGTATATTTTATTAAAATCTGTTCAATAATTTCAGAGTTATAAGCGTTCAAAATTGTAACTAACAAAAATGCAAAATAAATAAATAAAAATTTATTTTCAATTATCAAATAATAAAAAATTAGGGTGATCGATTATTCGACATTTTTCAGAAACCGGTTTTCGAATATTTCGACTATAAAAATCAAACCAGGCAAAACAGTTAAGAACGCTTTCTTCCTTTGTTTGTCAACCGAACCTCTATGGGGAGAAAAAAAGGGAAATATGGGAAACTAAATTTCTTTTTTTTTTACTTTTCTGTTCTTCATTTGATAATTGTTAAATTTTCTGTAATATAGAACTTTGAAACATAATATTATAGGTGTAGATCCTGAGTGAGTGATAACCTATAAGATAAAAAATGCTGGTATTTTTTGTTTTTCATCTGGAACTTTTTGAATTTTCGTTAACATTCGACCTATAAAGATAAAATTATAAATTAAACTGGGTGAATAAGAACATGTTAGGGGAGCTTTTTGGTACTTTTCGTTGTACATCTTTAATATTAATATTAGACATAGAAACATAAAATTAAACGTGCAACGTCCTGAGTGGATGACAATATATATAATCGAGACTTTTTGATACATTTTTGTTTTTCAATTGGTATTTTTTATACGGAACTTACAAAATTAAATTAACTCACGTAGAAGATAATATATGAACCAGAGGTTGGTCCCTCGCCAAATCGATCCACTTTGAAGGAAAAAATAAATGCTCGAAACAAATAAATTCATATATACTTAGATGAATTATGTTTTCTTCATATTTACAAAAAAAGTTATGGTCGAATTTTGACCATAAGGCGAACACTAGTAATAATAAATTTAAAAATGTTTATATACAAATGTAAATATATTTATTATTTAATCTTAAAAGAAAATGGTCCCCATCAACGCCATCGCCTTTTTTTAAATTTTGGAGGTATATAATATTCGGCAACGAGTTTTGTGTTAAATTAAATTTAAAAAATGGCTTAGTGCTTTTTTACCCTTTTTTTGGTTCAAAATAGTGCTTTTTAGTGCTTTTTTTAAATTTTAAAGTGCTTTTTGCTCTCAAAAAGTTGGCATCACTGCTTAAAATGTTATTCGCGGCTGTGCTTCAATTATCATATATCATATATACTACATAATAGGCAAGTTGATTTATTTTCCTCCCTTTAACGACAATACTACTCAAATGATACATCGAAAGATATTTTTTTGGTAGAAGAACACAACGTATATTTTATTAAAATCGGTTCAGTATTTTAGGAGTTATAGGCGTTAGAAAGTGTTACTAATACAAAGTAAATACTCACGTACGTGTGAGCAAAAAAAAAAAAAAAAATGTAAACAAATAACAGAAACACAGTTGCATATATGCTTTTTTTGTGTAAGAACAACAACATTCGATTTCTCTCCTATGCCTTAAATTGGAGACAGACAATTTTAACTGTTTTGTGTTCTTTTTGGAAGAGTTGTTGTTTTTAAATGTTGCCGTTGATTTTTGCATAGGCATAATTTAAAATGTTACCGTTGATTTCCATAATATGTTTTGGTGTTACTTTAAATTAATAAGTGTTTGGTGTTAATTAGTTTAAATTAAAGTTAAGTATTTATTGACTATATTTATAATTGCATGAAATAATAGAATTTTAAATTAAAAGTGACAAAGTTTTATACTGATTTACAAAAATCTAAAATTCTTAAAAAATGCATCGCGGTGGTAACTAGACGAATGGGGTTGATAGGCTATGAAGAAAACATTCCACAATAATACGGAATATGTAACCGGTCTTCAACAAATCACTTGATGATACTGACAACTTAGATGTTTTTTTTTAAGTGTGGATTAAACTCAATCACACTTTATTTTCGAATTTTTTACTTCATTAAAGCCTATTTTCGGGAGTGGACCAATCTCAAGAAAATCTGGTAAGATGAATAGAGTTGCAATACAATAAATGTAAATAACAACATTATTAGACGGTACAAAACTTTATACCGGGGAGAATTTTAAATGAGGGCTATGTGGAATTATGGTCCAATTCTCACTTTTTGCAATACGCACAAGTTTTTATTCAGCACAAACGCATAACAACCAGTCCAACATTGGTGGTTTGGGTACAAAACAACAACTCTGCCAAAAAGAAAACTGAATAGGTACATATTTGCAATTATTCGATTGAACTAATGTATATTATAAATAAAACTATTGATCATGGGAATCACAAATTGCTGTAATGAGTTTAGGATTCATGTAAAAGTTCTCTTTGCCCAATATTTTCTAGGTAACTACATCTATATGAGATTTTTTCGTCTTAAAGAGATTTTAAGGAGGGTGTTGATATGGGACCAATGGTTAAAATGGATGTACCAACACGAAGTTCACATAGTAGCTGTTACAAAAGTTATCGTTGCCAAATTTTTTATAAATACCAACATTTCTAAGGAAGTTATATCATGTGTGGTATTTTTATGGTATTGTTTGGGAGCTATGGTCAAATATGTATCGATTCCAATAAGATTTGATAAAATTATTAAGGTTACAATAAAATATTATTTGGTCAAATTAAATGTCAATTCCAATATATACCAGAAAGATCTTTGTATGAGGGGTATGTGTAATTTTGGACCAATTCATACAATTTATAATAAGCAGCATTTTTGTTCAGCATAAATGAATAATAAACATTCTACCTTTGGTGGTGTGGGTAGAAAAACAAATTTTTCAAAAAGAAAATTAAAAATTATTTCAATCATTCTGTTTTAATACCCACACTACCATAGATGGAGAGGATATTATGCGATTGTAATGAAATATGTATCAGATTAAAATATTAGTTTTGGACCCCCCTTAAGTGTAACAATCAATCAAGTCTGTTTGGCTGGCTGGTATACACTAAGCAAAGTCTGTATTTCTAGATTGCAGGCGATTGTGCCGACTGCTGGCCCATACTTGTAACTAAAAACAGTTCATAGATAATTTTATATATTATTCACAATTCATAACAAGTGCATCAACTGTTCTCAGCTGATAGAAGATATGCCACCATTTTTTGTGCTTAAACTATTGAAAAGTGGGGATTTATTATTTTTTTAACCATACCATTATAGTTGGTGGGAGCCAGGCGCGGATCCAGCTTGAGCCTTAGGGGGGGGGGGGGAATTTTGTATCATACAAAAAAGTAAAAAATTTGTTTTTAAAACTTTATTAAAAACAATATGTGTATTAGGGTGATTACTTTTTACATTTTTTGCGAATATCAAATTCTTCATCGCATAACCGTATAGACCGTGAAAAAATATTAAGAAATTATCTATAACTTTTTTGCGAAGTTTCCGAACCAAACGCGATAAAGTTTTGAATTTCAATTTTTCTCCTTACTATACAAAATTAACAATTAATTACAAAATTTTAAGTATTTTCTAATAATTTCATTAATATAACAAGATCTTACCATTTGTACGGAACAAGGGCGCAAAAAATCGCGATTCTATTTCTCGGTTTTTTTAATAAACCAAATTTTAATGGCAAATGATAGATGTTGTGATAGTTGAGTTGTTTGGCGGATATATGAAACAGTGATAATTTTCAGCAGCGTAGTAATATATGCGAGGAACTAGCTATTAAAGTTGCACAAGAAATTTTTCATTATGTAAATCAACTCGCATTTTAAACTTAAAATTTATTTCATTAAACGCAA
Source organism: Pollenia angustigena (assembly GCA_930367215.1). Taxonomy (NCBI): domain Eukaryota; kingdom Metazoa; phylum Arthropoda; class Insecta; order Diptera; family Polleniidae; genus Pollenia; species Pollenia angustigena. The sequence continues at coordinate 174,707,610 of OV884057.1, read as the reverse complement.
AAAAATAGCTTTACATTTTTGTTATACAGTTGCTTATTTTATGTATTTATTCCTGTATTCATAAAAATATTTTAAATTTAATAAAGGCTTGAAAACCAAATTTTCCTTAATAAACGTTTATTAAATTTTATTATCATTTATGAATATGGGGGCTAAAATATATCTATCTATATATATAAAAGTGAATGTATGTATATTTGTATATATATATATATATATTTGTGCCTTATAGGAGGCCAAACCACTTGACCGATGGCCTTGAAATTTTCACAGCCTGTAACTGTGACCCTGGAAGAGACATTAGGCTATATAAAATTGTGACTGGGCAAAGAGGCGATGCCACGCCCATACAACACAAAATTTAAAATCGTGTTATCTATGACATTTTTTGACCTACGGCGATAATATTTGGTATATATGTTGTTGCCATGAATAGAAATACGTTTAATTAAAACAGTGGTAAAAAGGTGTATTGGACAAAGGGGCGGTGCCATATTTTTTCGTGGATGCCAATATTAAATATCGCATATTTTAAGAGCCGCTGCAAGCATTTTGTTTAACTTTTGGTAGTAGGATCTTCTGAGCCCCAAAATTCAAATAAAATAGCAGCGGGGGAAGTGGCATAGGACGCCATTGTTTAATATCGCATATCTTGAGAACTGTTATAGTGAGAATGTTCAAACTTTGTACAATTCACTCTAATGGTATACTACACTTTTGAAAATAAAAATAAAGCGGGCATGCGCAGGGGTGGAAATACCTCCCATACGATGCATATATTAAATATCGCTCAACTGAAGAACTATTAAAGGGAGAGTCTTCAAACGTGGTTAAAGCTACTATTATAGCAAACTTTAAATTTCAATATAGTAATGGGCGGGGCAGAGGACAGAGGAGGAGCAGTACCCCTCATAGATAGAAATATTAATAAGAGCCGCTGCAAGCAATTTGTTGAACTTTTGGTAGTAGGGTCTTCTGAGCCCCAAAATTGAAACAAAATAGCAGCGGGGGAAGTGGTTCCCCCCATATAACGCCAATGTTTAATATCGCATATCTTGAGAACTGTTATAGTGAGAATGTTCAAACTTTGTAGAAGTCACACTTATGGTATACTACACTACTGAAAATAAAAACAAAGCGGGCATGCGCAGGGGTGGAAATACCTCCCATACGATGCATATATTAAATATCGCTCAACTGAAAAAGTGGTTAAAGCAGTGTAGCGAAGCGCACCGGGTTAAGCTAGTAGTATATATAAACAATAAATATACCATATATAATGTGTATGGAAATTAAAAAAAAATAATTTTTTTTTGAGGAGCTTTAGAAATTGCATTTGTTGCTTTTTGACCAAAAAGGCCTAATAAAATTATTTTCATTATCAATACTAAATTGCCCATCGCGTGGTGGGGTGAAGAAATTTTGTTCAAAAAAAGTTATTACCCTAATTAAAAAAACTCAACAAAAAGGTTAAATAAAATATAAGATCAGTTCAATATACATTAATATTTTTAAATAAGCAATTTAAGATTTCCTTGTGAGGCAAATTTAGACAGTACAGTCTATCTTCTGTCATTGTTGATCCGAGCCATCTTTTTATTCGACGAAGGGTAAGAAATGACCTTCCGCTCGTAGCTTTACTGACGAGCATTGAAACGAAAATTTGAAATATTTTTCTTAGATTTGGGTAGATATCTTCTCAACGTTTACTAAAGCATCTACAACGTTATCTAATAGATCAGACTAAAGTTTAGATCTTAGATCGTAGTTGTTTATCTCTTTTATCAAATTTAATCAGCTCATCAGCTAGTTGTGGTTTTAACAGTTTTGTATCTGTATATGACTTGATTACACTTTGAGGTAGAAGTTTAAGTATGTTCAAACATTTGGGTTATCCATTGGGAAAGTTGTTATGAGGTCTTCTAAAATAAATTCAATAAGAGGAATATAACCTACAATCGGTAGTAATCTTCAATATTTTGGATGTGATTATTTCGTTCAAATCTTGCCTTTTCGATAGCAACCTCGATTTGAACGCAAATAACTTTAACTTTTTCAAAAATCGCTTTAAATTGTTCTTCGGCTTTATTTCTTTTTTTCAAGGTACATGATTAAAATTTTGATAAGGCTTGATCCTTGAACTTGCTTTTGAAAATGATACTAAGTGGATGTGTTACAATAGGTATCACACTTAATATGTATATTCCGCAATTAAATTTAAAAGTACTAAGTGAGTTCCTTAATATATTTTTTCCAAAGCTTCTACTATATTTTTCTTTTTTTTTTCATTATTTATTTATTGAATCTTCATATATTAAATATGAACTAACAATAATTAATCAAATCTTAACCTAATACGTTATTTTTTGTCCTGCCAGTGCCAGACAAAAATTTTCTTCATCGCGGGTTCTGTTCACTTTTATAGGTGTTTATCGCTCATCTAATTGGATAAGTGCTGCAGTGTCTCTTCTTCTTAAGCGAGTGTGGCCGCTATCATTTAAAATATTTCGTGCTAGTGGGTTCGGGTGCAATTCGAGCCTTTTTAAGTATTTTACTGCATATTTCGTAATCATAGTTTTAACTAATGGAACATTGAGATCCTTGTGAATATTTGAGTTTTTAACATACCAAGGGGCAGCTGTGATTATTCGAAGTAGTTTATTTTGGCGCCTTTGAATTTTTTCGATATTAGAGGCCGAGGCAGTGCCCCATAACTGAATACCATAGCACCAGATTGGCTTTAAGATGGAGTTGTAAAGAAGAAGTTTGCAGTCGAGACTAAGGACAGAGTTTCTTCCAATAAGCCAATGAATTTGGATGGCTTTTAGTTTCATTTGAGTTAATTTTGCCTCTATATGAATTTTCCACGTTAAACGGCAATCTAGATGAATACCGAGGTATTTTACATGCGAATTTTGAGGTATTATTTGATTATTGATTTTAATAGGGGGGCATGATTCCCGACGCAAGGTGAATGTTATATGTACGCATTTTTGCTCATTGATCTCTATCCTCCATTGCTTTAACCATAGTTCGAGTTGAAATATATGATCCTGTAGGTATCGAGATGCTTCTTGACGGTTTTCGTATACGTAAATGTTGAAGTTTGTGTGTAGTTGTTTGTTGGCATATCCGAGGTATATATTAAGTATAAAAGTGGGCCCAGGATGCTTCCCTGAGGGACTCCAACGTCAATTTGCTGAGGAGAGCTTAAATAATCACCTTCTTTAATAATAAACTTTCGACCGACTAAGTAGCTTTCTAACAGCTTGTGTGTGTTTACTGGTAAGTTTAGCTTCAATTTATGTAATAAGCCTTCATGCCAGACTTTATCGAAAGCTTGAGAAACATCGATGAAGAGATCGGAACAATATTTTTTTTCTTCAAAGGCTTTTCTTATTGCGTTTACTATACGATGGGTTTGCTCAATTGTGCTGTGTTCTCTTCTAAAGCCGAATTGGTGGTTAGGAATACATCTATTGTCATTTAAAATTGGGGTTAATTTTGACGCTAACAGCTTCTCAAACAGCTTTGATATATTAGAAAGTAAGCTTATAGGCCTATATGACTCAACTTTTGTGTGATCCTTTCCAGGTTTAGGTATCATGGTGACTAAAGAGACCTTCCACTTTTGAGGATAGTATTCAAGGCGTAAAATAGCATTAAAAATTAAAAGAATAATTTTCTTTGCTATGCTGGGTAGCTCCAAAAGCATTTTGTTGCTGATCTTGTCAAAACCAGGAGCCTTCTTGGGGTTTAAATCACAAATAGCCTTTTCGATTTCTCTTATCTCAAATCTTAGCGGAACAGCTGCTCTAGCAGCAACAGGTGGTAACTCGACCGCAATATCGTGAGATATATTTGGGGTAAATACGTTTTTTAAATGATTGACAAACAGATTTCCTTTTTCAACATCATTTCTTGCCCAACTTCCATTCAAGTTTCTTAATGGTGGTTTAGAGACAACTGGCCTTTTGAGATTTCTAGCTGCACGCCATAATGAGTAGTCTGATTGTGGGGTTGCATCAAGTTCCTTAAGATATTTTTCCAGAGAAGCCGTTTTCTTAGTCTGCAGTAACTTTCTTAGTCTTTTTGTACACTCTTTAAGTAAGTTCTTAAGTTGAGGGGATCTGTGCAATTGCCACTCTCTTCGAGCCCTCCTTTTTTCAGACAAAAGATGCTCGACATCTGTGGATTATATTTTAATAGTTTTTGTTTTTTTGGGGGCAATATTGGAATGTTGAACAGCCAGTTTCAGAAAACTGTCAAAATTGTCAATAGAGCGATCTACATAATCCGGTGTACTGAGCGGAATATTTTCTGTGCAATGGGTACTGAGATATTTTTTATATTTTAACCAATTAATTTGCGTAGCTGTCGTCGGAGGTACAATTCTATTGGGGTTCATTATAGTAACAATTGTAGGTGTGTGGTCGGAAGATAAATCTAGGGAGGCTTCAACTTGAATCGTTTCTATGGGAATGTTTTTAACCACGCCGAAATCTATGACATCTGGAATATTTTGATGATCAGTGGGCCAATATGTTGGTTGTCCGCTCGCTACCACATTTAAATCCATTTTAGAAATTATGTTAAATAAAACACGACCCTTTGGTGTTATAAGTCGCGACCCCCAGAGGGTATGTTTAGCGTTATAATCGCCAGTGGCTAGGAAACACGGTCCTAATGATTTAAAATATTTACAATATTGGTCCTCCGATATTGAAAATCTAGGCGGGGAGTATAACGATGAAATTTTTAGGTTTCTATTTAATTCCTCAACGCAAATGTTCGTTGCCTGGAGATAATCTTCACGATGATCACACATTAGGTAGTGTTTGACTCGGGCCTTTATTAAAATGGCAGAACCTCCACAAGCTCTATCTCGAGGGTCCTTGGTATCATATAGTATATAACCATTTATTTTAAACGTATTTCTTGAGGTTAAATGAGTTTCAGAAATCATCATGACATCAATTTGTTTATTTTTAAGAAAGTATTCTAATTCATTTTTATGTTGGCGGATGCAGTTTGCGTTCCAAAAACAAATTTTTAAACAGTTCATGGTTTGTTAAGTACAGCTTGCAATAACATCGATTGCATTCTAAGCATTTCCTGCATCATATTACCCATTGTGTTCGTAAAATTATTTACCGTTTGCACTAATGTTTCCATGGTTTTTTCTAAACGACTTAAATAAGAAAATTGAGTTTCATCATTACTTGGCGAGGCACCTTGCATTGGCTCATGGTTTGATTTTAGGACGTTAGCGTAAGAGGTTCTGTTATTACTAGGCTGGGGGGCTTGAATTGCATTTGTGTTAACCTGATTTGTTACCTGCATTTGAGGGGGATTAGTTTTCGGTCCGACCGACTGCTTGACGATAGTATATACAGGGCATCCTCTATAATTGGCAGTGTGATTACCGCCACAGTGGCTACATTTTTTTACGTTGGGGTCGGTTTTAGACTTGTCGCAAAGAACTGTTCCATGTAATTCACCACATACTACGCAAACAGGGGGTAAGTAGCAGAATGCCTTAGTATGGCCAAATTCCTGGCAGTTTAGACATTGAACAGGACCCTATCTTTTGTGCGGCTCCTCATTAGTTACCCTTCTGTACAGAATATATTTTAAATTATAAATTGGATGCGTTTCATTTTTTTTGAGCTTGACGTCGCCGGGTTCAAGCTCCACTCGAAATAGTGGTTGGGGATTTTTTTCCCTATTTTTGATATTTGTTACGTTTTTGATTTTAAAGCCCTTCTCTTCCAAAAAAGCTTTAATTTCCCCTGGGTCTACGCATGAGTCTATGCCCTTGATTACTACCTGAAGACCTTTACTGCTCTTCAGTTGATACGTATAAAAGTTTTTATTCAGAGTCTCAAATCTTGTAATTACCTTTCGAAAATCATCCTCGTGATTCACCTGTATTTTAGTCTCGTTAATGATACCGCGCTTTATTGCAGCTACATAAAAGGAATTTTCACCTATCACCGAAATTAAACTTTTTATTAACTCATTAGAGTTTTGCTCTCTAAGGTATATCGGGGGTGGCTTAGACGATTTAATGACGTTTGGTGCTTCAGAGGATTCATCCTCCAGAATCGCGAAACGATTTTGTGTATTTATTTTATCAAAAGATGGTACTTTTGAGGCCGAAGCAACTGCTGCAAAGGTAGGGCTGCGTCCCCGTTTAAGCACTGTTATGTACCTGTCCATACCAACTTGTACTGTAGGCTTTTGACAACTTTTTACAGGGGGGTTTTCCATTGCATTTGTGTTTAAGTTCATGGTAACATTTCCCACTAAATTTGTTTTTGACGTCACGGCAATACTAACTGGCCTGGCAACACTTGTCACCAAATCTTGTTGTATTTTTTTTAATGAGTCACTATCCAACGTTTGTGTAAATACCGAGGGTGAGAGGGAACGTGTTCGAGTAATTGGCTTAGCCGTTAGGTAGTTAATATTGTTTTGTTTTATTTATTTCTGCATTATTTTCATTTGCATTAACTAAAACGTAAACGTTTCTTTCATTTTGTCTTAGTGTTGTTTCACTGTTTGTACTCATGCAAAGAGTTGTTTTTGTTTTTCACCGTTTTGCTTTGCTTTAATATTTTTATTATTTATTGTATTTTACAACAACAAAAGAAAAACAAGAATTTAAATGTTTTGTTCAGAATATGTATACACATTAGAGGTCTGCTTTGAATAATTCACTTGTTTGCCTTTATTCAAAGTGCACAACATTTACTCAAATATTAAACATTCAAAAATGTAAGAAAAGAGTAAACCATATACAAAAATAAGAGAGAATGAATTGAATAAAACCCTTGTTTACTGTAAATGAATTTGAGAGTCACTCATAAATAACAAAACAGTGGAATGACCCGTTAGAGAGAGCAAGTTTACAAAAAATATTCGAATAATTTTTGAATTATTGAATGTCCATACATTTATTTGAATACATTGACATAATATGTGTGTATGCTTGTGGCTTCTTTTATTTGTAAGAGTTAAGCTTACACATACATACGTAATGTGTGGGTACAGAAATTTTACATTCAAATTATATTTGAATATTTCACTCATTTGACTTGCGTTGACTGAATTGAATGAGTTTTTATTCGTTTTGTCTTTGGTTATTCTTTCATTTGTTTCTTTATTATTGGGTGCTCGACACAAATGAGTGTGTTGAAATTGGTTTTTATTTATTCTTGAACATTCATACGTACATATATATTTTTACTGATTTATTTTATTTAATTTGATCGTTTTAAATTGTTCACTATTATGTTAAATAATTTAATTAACAAAATATATTATTTTGTTTTTTTTAAGCGTCCATTCGCTGCTTAGATTACAAAATCAAATGTGATTAGTTGCGTTCGAGAACACAAAAGTTTTTACTATTTTTTACAAAACTTTACTGCATTTTACGAAATTGCGTTCGAGTACACAAAGTGCAGTAAATGAGAACATAAATTGAGAGCGAAAAGCGACAGTTCTTGTCTGAGTATTTACAAATTTTTACTGCAGAATTTTTGCAGTAAAATTTAGTAAATCAAAAAAACATATGTTTCAAAAGGTAAACAAACAAAAGTAACAAATAAAAAGCATACAAATTGTAAAAAAATTGTTAAATAAAAGAAAAGTTGAAATAAAAATTAAACCAAAACAAAAAGTGAATAAATACTAATTAATTAAACTTGTTTGTGAAGCATTTATTTGGCTAAATGCAAACTTTTGAAATTTTTTTGTTATGTTATTTTACGAATTTTTACAAATTTTGCGTTCGCGTACTTTTTTGGACAACAGCTTTTTGTGAGAGAAAAGTTTTTAGTTTACTCATTTACTGCATTTTACTGTAAAAGTACTCAAACGCACCTATTAATTAATAGTTCAAATCGTATGCGGGGCTAAAAATACACGTCTGTATCACAACAAAGCACAAACCGAACTCTACTATATGATGTACACTTGATGCAAAGACGCATAATGAAGAGAGTTTGGCTCCCAAATACTTTGCTAAACTGTTTTTCGCTTGGGATGATTATATTAAAAAAATGTTGTCGTTTCTTTCACAAATGATACAACTTTTTGTATTAATGGCACTTTATTGCTTTTAGAAATTGAGTTGTTCGATTTATGGGAATAGAAAGACGTTTGTTTCGCATTTGTCGCTTTTCTAGAAATTTTGAACAGCTCCATTTTCTGCTGACATCAGAGGATGTCATCTGTTCCATCACCTACACAATTTTTTAGGTCAGGAAAAAAATTTTTCAAAGCTTTAAGAACTATTAATGATAGTGCCTTTGCATCAATTGAAACATCAACATCATCAATATCTTTTGAAGTCTCTTCAAATGCGTTTACAACAAAGCCAATAAATTCTTCCCTAAAAACTTTTTGTTTTCGTCAAAAATAATCGAATAGAATTTTGATTAATATAACACCTGCTGGGATTGAATGTAGAATAATAAGTAATTGAATACGGTAAACTAGATGTTTCTTTGGAAATATCTAATAAATAACTATTAGGATTAAGATATGGATACTTATTAAAAATCGTTAGAGATTTAATTAAAAAAAAATAAAAAAAATACTTATTGAAAATTTCATTAGAGATTCCATAAAAAAACAAAAAAAACCTTGCTGGTATTTCCAAAAATTTTGTACATTAAAAAAAAATATTATTTTTGGGAATTCTTGTATTATCGAAATTAACAAAACATATTTTTATAATTTACGGGGGGGGAAATAAGGAAATTGAATCCGCGCCTCGAGGGAGCATTATGCATATGTGCAAATTTGCGTAACACACAGAAGTATAAGTTCAGGGCTACGGATCGTCTCACAAGCAGTTACTTAATCGATCTAACGATCTCCGTCTGTCTGGCTGGCCGGAGCTTGGAGCAAAGTGGTAAAAAGTCGGATATAATTTTTTTTGGACTGTTAAATAATATTATTGACTACAGAAACATTAAAAAAGTACCTATTATTCAGGGGTGTCATAGAATCCAAGTCGGTTTTGCTCATTGTCGGTTTTGCAAACCAATATTGGTTTTATTTGGTGTCATAAAAACAAGTCGGATTTGTTATTTTCGAATACAAATAATACCGATATTCGAATCAGCTGTTTTATGTTTTGGCTCATGTGTTTATAGCTTTAAGTGCAATTTTTGTTTGACAATTTTGTAAATTATGATTTTAGTGCTAAAATATTGTTAAAAGCTGTGTTTTTAATTAAAGGAAAATTAGAGAAAAGAAAATAAGAAGTGGTAATACAGTAAACATGAAAGAAATGCCAAGGTGTTATTACTTGCATTGCATTGGTATTGTGTAATTTTATTGTTTTGTAAAAATTAAATTAAATTTATTAAAAATCTAAACAAATTTGTTGTTAAACTTTAGAAATAAATAAAATGACCGCTGCTGTTGTTGCATATTTGGTTTTTGCAGAAAAAATGAGAAGAAGACTTGCTTATTTGCAGCAGCCCGCTGCCGGAGACTACCGGAAACATGCAAAAAATAAAAGTTTACCAATTAATCAATTTTATTTTGCTTCTATCAGTGGAAAAAATCTAACTGTTGAACAAAATAAAATAAAAAATTAACATTTTAACAACTTGATTAATTTCCAATAAAAAAACAAGACCTGTAAGCTGCTTGGTTTATTTTCAATAAAAACCCGGTAACATTGGTTTCTGTGACACCTAAAACCGACACGAATTGTAGTTCGAACAAAAAACCGACAACATTGGATTTCATGACACCAACGTATTTTTTTTTGTCGGTTTCAAATCCAATACCGATAATATCGGCTTCTATGACACCCCTGATTGATAGATTTTTTTTTCCTTTTTTGTACTTTATAGAATTTTGGAAAATCTTCAGAATTTCATGTAGACTTGACTTTTGTATGTAGTATTAAAAAATAAATGTTCAATAATGATTTTTAAAAAGTTAAATTGATTATATTCTAATTCTCGAGTTTCCATATAAAATTCTTTCATCAATTCATTAAAAGAAAAAAAGAACTTTAATCTTGTTTTCCTTGCAATATAATTTTTTGTGATTTTGTTCACACTTAACAAATATTTGACGAAAAAATGCAAAACAAGCATTACCACTAAATAAATCAACATTAAACTTTCTTTTCAACAACTTTTGTTTATTTACCAAACTTTTTTTCCAAAAAAATCTTATAAGAATGTTGTTTGTGAATTCTTAATTATGTGAAATCTTAAAAAAGTTCACTACAAATTGTGGTTACGTGTTTGGCGTCAAATATTTGTTAAGTGTGACTATAGCTTTAAAACACTAAAAATTTTCAGCTAATATTTCATATAATTTTTTTTTTTAAGATAATACACATAAATTTATACTAACTGTGATCATTGGTTTTTATTATACAGAACAGTTCTCTATTTTGGAGCTTTGTTCTTTGTGAGATATTTCTTAATCTTAATACAGAACTATATTTGTACTGTTTTGTTTTTTAAATAGCTCAAACAAATACATGCCCAATTTATTTGAGCTAAGTGGTAGCGAAGTCTAAATTAGCTGTTGGTCAAAAACATGTGACACCTTTTTTTGAGGGCCCTCCGATTTACAACATCTCTGGAGTCCCATAACAAAATTTTGTCACCAAATCGCCCAACTGGGTAAAGGGTTTTACTACCGGTTGCAGGCGCGGATTCAGGGGGGGGGGAAATGAGGAAATCCCCACCCCCCCCGTAAATTTTAAAAATATGTTTTGTTTATCTCGATAATACAAGAATACCTATTAATATTATTTTTTTAAATTTACAAAATTTTTGGAAATCCCAGCAAGGTTTTTTTATTAAATCTCTAACCAAATTTTCAATAAGTATCCAAATCTTAATCCTATGTGATATTTTCAATGAAACAGCTAGTTTACTCTATTTAAATACTTATTATTCTACATTCAATCCCAGCAGATGCCATCTATGTATAACCAAAGAGTAAACGTTTGACTTGAAAATGCGTGCGGTTGAATTATTAATAAGCATTAGTATATGCAATATTTATGTATGTATTTATGTGTTATATGAATCAAAATTCTATTCGATAATTTTTGACGAGCGCACGGATTTGCCCGGGAAAGCCAGAATTCCTTATCTTTAAAATTTTTCAACATACAACAAAAAGTTGTTAGGTAAGAATTTTTTGGCTTTGTTGTAAACGCATTTGAAGAGCCTTCACTGGATATTGATAATGACGCTGATGTGTCAATTGATGCGAAGGCACTATCATCAATAGTTCTTAAAACTTTGACAAATTTTGATCTTGACCTAAAAAATTGTGTAGGAGTTGGAACTGATGGATGTCCTTTGATGTCAGCAGAAAATGGAGCTGTTAAAAAATTCTGGAAACCGCGACAAATGCGAAACAAATGCCTTGCTATTCCCATAAATCAAACAACTCAATTTCTAAAAGCAATAAAGTGCCATTTATACAAAAAGGTGTATCATTTGTAAAAGAAACTACAAAATTTTTTAAATATAATCATCCCAGGCAAAACACAGTTTTAGTCAAGTATTTGGGAGCCAAACTTTCTACATTATGTGAGACAAGATGTGTGGACCGTTACGACCCAGCTTTACACTTTGCAACAAGTGTACATCATATAGTAGAAGCTTTGAAAAAAAATCTGAGTGGAAAGGTGGATTTACTTCATCAAAAGCCTTATATTAACGATTCACTTAGAACTTTTGAATTTATTTTTGGAATAAACATATTAAGTGTGATACTTATTGTAACACAGCCGCTTCAAAAAGGTTCAACCCTTATCAAAACTTTAATCATGTGCCTTGAAGAAAAAAGAAATAAAGCCGAAGAACAATTTAAAGTGATTTTTGAAAAAGTTAAAGTTATTTGCGTTCAAATCGAGGTTCCAATCTAAAAGACAAGATTTGAACGAAATAATCACATCCAAAATGTTGAATATTTCTACTGAGTTGTAGGTTACATTCCCCTTATTGAATTTATTTTAGAAGATCTCAAAACATCTTTCCAAAAGATATCCTTAATGTATTGAACATACCAAAACTTCTTCTCAAAGTTTAATCAAGTCATATACAGATACAAAACTTTTAATACCACAACTCGAAATAAACACCTACTAACATCTAAACTTGAGCCTAAACTGTTGCAATGGCAACAAACATGGAAAATATCTGAAAATCTATCAGATAACGTTGTAGATGCTTTAATAAACTGTGATGAAGATATTTACTTAAATCTAAGAAAAATATTTCAAATTTTCGTTTCAATGCTCGCCAGTAACGCTACGAGCGAGAGGTCATTTTCTACCCTTCGTCAAATAAAAACATGGCTCAGAACAACAATGACAAACTAAATATAGACTGTACTATCTAAATTTGCCTCACAAGGACATCATAAATTGCTAATTTAAAAAGATTAGTTTATTTTAGTTTATATTGAATATTTGATTTAACCTTATTGTTGAGTTTTTTTTTTTTAATATAATATACACATTAGGGTGGCCCAAAATACAAAAGTATCGAATATTCGCGCTCCACAACGCTGATCCTATTCGAATAGTGCTTAAAAATGTTCAGGCCAAATTTAAGCACAATCGGTCAATATTTAGAGGTTGCGATAGTTAAATGATTTTTCGGGGTTAGATAGACTTACACGGTCTATAGATCTAATAAAGTCGTTTTAAAAAAAACAGATTTCATTTTTATTGGCTTAGTTGTATTTTGTTTTTTGCGAAACTTAACTTTTTCGTGCGATGAATCTGACTCACTGTCAGAAATTTCAGCATAATCCTTCTAAACTCGTTTCTTGTAATTCTGCATTCAAAATAAGTTAAATAATTATTTAGAGGGATGAATATATTTGAATTTTAACAAATGTAAATCTAGTAAAGATCAAAGAAAAGTGTGAAAAAGTATATCCAATACATAAACAAGTAAAAAATGATAAGCCAAAAGTAGATGCATGTAATAGGTATAAGATGTGAAACAAAATAGTCGCCATTCATCGCGACCTCTAAATATTGTCCCATTGATCCAATTTTTGGTATTTACATATATTTTAGGAAAAGAAACAACATCAAGCTTGTGGAGAAAGTATTGGACTATACTTTTACTTTTCCATACAAGCGTGGGCCAGTCTAATACACATATTGCTTTTAATAAACTTTTAAAAACAAATTTTTTTCAATCATAAAAAATTTTATACCCACACCACAGTAGTGGAGAGGGTATCATGCAATTGTGCTGATGTGTGTAAAGCCTTAAAATATTGGTCCTAGACCCACCTTAAAGTATACCGATCGACTTATAATCACTTTCTGAGTCGAACTAACGCTGTCCGTCCGGCTGGCTGGCTGTCAATATAATCTTGTGCGCAAAGTACAGGTCGCAATTTTGGAGATAATTTGATACAATTTTGTGACAAAGGTTCTTATTGCCACAAGGACCAAGCCTTTTGAAAATGGGCCGAATCGTAGGACCACGAGGGAAGATAGGGAAAATATCTGCCTATAAAAAACTATCAAACCGATTTTAATGAAGTTTAAAAACAAAGTTAAATCCACATTAATATGGCCACATATGCATGATGTGTTTTTAGATACTGTGGTGTAGGGTATCATATGGTCGGGCTTGACCGACTATACTTCTTACTTGTTTAATTTATGTGTACCATTCCCGAGAATAAAAACCAGTAAACTACAAATCCTATGGGTAGTGCTGAACACGAGCTAACTCGCGGCCTAAGAATAAAAAGGTTATATTTGCAACTAAGCTACATATTAGATAGAACCTTCTTGTCCAAAGGTCGTGAACAAGCTGAACGTAATTACAATGTTTTGTTTAGAAAATATTAATCTTTATTAAAATTAATATTTTTCGAAATAACAAAACATCATCTTACTTACATTTCACTCCCCAATTGTAACTTAAATATCAGAAATTTTCGATAATTAAATAAATAAATAATTCGAAAACTTCTCCTTTTAAGATAACAAGCACAATCAATAACCATCTTAACAAAACTAGTATGCAAGTACTTTTTTTTAGCAATTGTAACTTTTTATATTTGTAGATACATTAAAAATTCAAAAGCAATTCCGATGCTATTAAGTTGTTTCCATTGAATTGTTAAATGACTTAAAGCCTGCTTGCTAGTTTGCCTTCCTGCATTTTTGCCTTTGCTTTTTGTTAAACATGAAAATCTCAAAAAAGGCCATAACAAGGCAAAGTGTTATATTGCCCTGGGGATTATTTCACTTTACACGCGAACATTTTGATATTCTATAGCTATAGTCTATATCTGTTTTATAAGTTTTTGTTTGGATTCTACACAGGTTTTTTGTTGGTGCTGCATTATATTTTGTTGGCAATAAAATTGGAACTGGAAAAATGCAAGTTTGAATGTACATTAACAAAAAAAAAAAAAAAAAAAAACAAAAAAAACACAACACTAAATTGGGAAATTGTTTTTATGATTGTTGCAATGATGCACACTTAACTCGTACACGTGTAGACAGTTGCATTTTTATAATAAAATCATGATAGAAAGCAAAATTCAAACAGCAATATGTGGCAAAAAAAAAAGCAAAAAAACGGAGAGAAAATAACATTATTAAAAACCCTTTGGGAAATGTTTACAGCATGATTGTTGAGGGATATTTTACGATTTTATTACTCTTCAGTTGCTTTTTGTATAACTTATTGTTGTTTCTGCTATTTTTTGTTAATTCCATTGAACTTGAAAATTGCTTTCTATATCTACATGCCCTTATGGATTGTAGACACTTTTCTGTAAAAACTGTTTGCACAAAAATGTGTTGTAAATCAATTATGAATTTATGGGTCAATTTCTTTGCCTAATAGAAGTGCAGAGTTTTCTTTTCAATTAAATTTTTATTGCATGATATTTTTGAAAAAAAAAAATATCGAAACTCAGTTATGTTTGCATAAAAAAAGCTATACTGAATTAAAAAAAAGAAAAAAGGTGATTACAGACACATGGACACAAAACCAACTATTGGTCGGCCATCAGCTAAAACGGTTTGCTCCACAAAATATATTTGAATACATTAAGAAACATACGTCAGCGGGTTAAACTCCGCCTTGTGTAAAATAAAAATTGATTTCAATTAAAAAATTTGTGATATTAATTAAAAAATTAATTAAATTTGCCCAAGTTATCAATTAAATATTTAGACTTTTGTTAATTGAAATAAATTTTAATTAAATTATAATATAAACAATTAAACATTGAATTAATTTTTTTATAATTTTGCATTTTTATTTTTGATAAAACCGGTTTTTTTTGTTTGTTTTAAAAATACACAGATTAAAAAAATGAAGCACAGCCGCGAATAACGTTTTAAGTAACAAAATAATTATTTCTCAGGAGAGCAAAAAAACGTTTTTAACAGGCAAGATTATTTTTTTTTTTTTTAGATTATTAAAAATTATGATAATAAAAATTTTTATGCAAAATATCAACAAATTTAAAATTTAAATTACATGCAAATTTACAGTTTATAACTTTTTTTTAGTGGAAAGACGTTTCATATGCACAATCACGATGCCATTTAAAACGTTCTTCCACTACGCAAAGCATCATGACTGGTGGCTTTTAAAACGTTATTCCACGTTTCAAAACCATTTACTTTGTATCATTTGTAAGTAACTTACAACGTTCTTCCACTAGCTGACTCTTTGTATGCCATTTTTATGGGCTTTAAGGTGCATAATTTTGGTTGATTTGAGGTTTAAACAGTGTACGAGAGTAATGTTAACGATTATCTGCAAAAAAACAGTTTTTGCAAAAAGTGGCTTTGACAACGTTATACGCGGCTGTGCTTCAAATGTTGCATGCCGGTCCATATTGGCGCTTCTGCGTAAAATAGTCTTACATATTTTTTTTATTTAACAAACTTTCTGTCTTATTAAATTTTTTTTATCAACAACATTTGCTGTATTATTGTTGTTGATATAAGTAAACCTTTAATTCACTTGATTAAATTCTTTAATTAATGGTTTATTAAAAAAAAAAAAAAATTGTTGAGAAGTTTTCTGTGTTAGAGGGAAAACACGGATTTTTAGTATTTTATTCCCTTAGCTATTTATACCCTACACCACAGTTGAAAAGGGTACACTCACAATATTCTGTACGTAAAATTAACTGAAATTGTAATATAAAATAAATGAAAGTTCAATTAAAAACCGGTCTACTTATTTTTCATTTATGTTTAACAATTATAGATATTTATATTTAAGCAACCGCGAATTCCGTAAAATCAAATAAATATTTAGTTATTTTGTAAAATTTTACTGTCAAAAATTCAACTATATATTCAGTAAAAACAATTAAATATTCAGTTATTTTATAAAATTTTACTGTCAAAAAATTGAACCCATATTCAGTAAAATCAATTAAATATTTAGTTATTTTATTAAATTCAGTAATTTTCGTTTACTACACAAAAGAGCCGAATTTCTAAAAAATACCAGACAGACACATGTCCGCTTGTTTTTCTTATAAGCGAGAGAGGGAGAATATTATTATTTACTTACCCTGGTACACGCGTTTGTTTAACTTTTGTTGTACTGACCACGTTGTTTACAGAAGAACTCTCAATTTATAAGACACCAGCAGCATGACCGATATGGCTTCGCAATTATTTTACTTTTAAAATTTGATGTATTTAACTAAATTATATTAACAAATAGAAAAGGGGAATCGCGTACACAAAACAAGCAATTAATTTTTTATAGATAAGTAAAAATTAATTTTTGGTAGTTAAATTATATAAAATAACTGAATATTTAATTGTTTTTACTGAATATGGTGTTGAATTTTTGACAGTAAAATTTTATAAAATAACTGCAAATTTATTTGTTTTTACGCAATCTGTAGTTAGTTTTTTGACAATCAATTTATATAAGATAACTGAATATTTATTTGTTTTTACGGAATTCGCGGTTGAATTTTTGACAATTTTTGAATAACTGTTAGAATCAGTTAAAAATAAATTTGCTTGGAATTTTAAATGTTTATGTATTTAAAAATGACTG
This sequence comes from Pollenia angustigena, assembly GCA_930367215.1. NCBI lineage: Eukaryota > Metazoa > Arthropoda > Insecta > Diptera > Polleniidae > Pollenia > Pollenia angustigena. The sequence goes on along the minus strand of OV884057.1, from coordinate 174,690,517 downwards.
AACGGAATATTTCTTAAATAAACTACAGTCCGTTACTGTAATAATATTGTGAGTGTATATATATTAGTTTGTCATTCCGCTTGTGGTTTCTACAATATTGATCTTAGAATATCTAAAGAATATATATTCTATACGGAAAGAAGTTTAATTTCTAAAGTAAATTCTAAAAAGTTCTAAAAAAATTTTCAGTAAAACAAAAGACGAAATTCCAAATATGGAAAAAGCAAATGTGGTATACCAGATCCCCTGTATGGGTAATGAAACTGAAACGTGTAAGAAAGTGTATGTTGGAACAACTAAAAATAAATTAAAAACTAGAATTGCAGGACATAAATCCGATCAAAAACATCGTTTGAACAATTTTATTCAAAAAACGGCATTAACAACCACTGTGTGAGAACCAAATTGTAAACGACGCTACATGCTAGAGATGCTACACATCATTAACATCAGGGTTACCGTTGGAAATTTTCGAAAAGGGTCACAAAAAGGGGATTTTCCAGAAAAAGGGGTCAAAAAAAGGGTATTTCAATAAAAAAAGGGTCAAGTTTTTTATAAGCAGTATTTCCCATTTTAATGAACATAATAAGACCAAGTTTTTTTTTATAAGCAAACAAAAAAATAGTATTTCAGGTAGGAAGAGCTCAAAAACTTAATTTTTAATGGAATGCTCTGCCCTGTTTTAAACACCTGACAAAAAGTTTATTCTTTATCATTATAGCTAATTTTTTCATACTTTTTATGTAATTTTCCGATTTAGCGATGCCAAATAAATTTTAGTGTTTGTTTTGAAATTTTCTATCGTTCGCGAATTGTAACCATTTTCTCGATTAAAGCGATTTTTTCCTGTAAGTGTGAGATTTTTTAAAGCTTTTACGATTTTTAATAAATATAAGACTTTGCTATCATACCGCTTTAAGCAAATATTTGGGAATTGCCGCTAATCGAGCAATTTTTACCTCTTGTTTTCATTCCTGTTAGGGCACTCTCAACACTGTCGATTCAAAAGGGGGCGAAAAGTTCAATACCTTTTGCCATTATTAAGGGCGAATTTTTTTGAATAAAACATGCTACTGTTTAAGAGAACAAAACACCAAATTGCATTTTTTTAATAAAATGTCAAATTTTTGTTTTAAAAAGAAACCACCGTAAAAAATAACAAATATTTATACATATGAGTTATGTTTGCTTTAAGGGAAATTGTACTTTACTATCAAAAATCAAGGAGAAGAAAGCATTGAATTGTAAGTTTATACTTTGAGTCTGTTCCATATCAAGCAATGCTTATTTCGAAATCATTTGTTTAGCACTTCTGATCCGCAGTGTTGACAAAAAACAAAATGTGAGAGCTATTTCCAAAAAAGGGTCAAAAAGTGTCACAAAATCGGTGATAATGATACAAAAGTATAATTTAAAATAAGGGTCATAAAAGGTATCAACACCATCGAAAAAGGGTCAAATTGATACTTTAGTATCACAACGGTAACGCTGATTAACATATCAGCGACAAAAATGAATTTTAAAATTGATGTAGAGAACTGTTCTCAAAGCTACAAGCATTTAATTGACAAGGGGAAGAATGTATGCAATATTTAGTTTTTAAGTTTAGTTGAATAACAGACGATGCAGAAAAAGAAACAGTAAAAATATTTTGTTTTAAAGTCCGTGTTTAATATAAATTATTATTTATTTGTAAGTTTACGTATTGATGTTTACATGTATTTTTATTGTTGTTTGTTCTTCTATGTGGTTTATTATTATTGTTATTCTGTTTATATGTTTTATACATTATACTTAAATTTATATTTATAGACAAGCCCTGAAGATGATACTCAAAGAGTATCGAAATATCGGCATAAATTAAAATAAAATTTATTTTCAATACTGGCCTCGAGCTTAAAATAAAAGCATTTTCATTTATACATAAAAGAAGGTCGAATAAAAGCAACTTGAAGTAATCAATTTCAGAAATCAGAAATCCAAAACTAATTTCATGATTTTAACTTATTTGGTTCGTATTTTGTTAAATTTCCTCAATTAAGAAACACTTTTTAATAGCTTGTTTTTATTTAAAATAAGAAAGTTATTTCTAAAATCAAGCTGCACTTATTAATTATTATTTTGTATAAAAGATTTTTTTGATTTTCAAATAGAACCGAATTTCTTGTATCAACGAACAAATTCGAGGTATTTCTTAAAATTTTTCAGAAAATGCTTAAGAAAACTTGGCTTAACTCAATTAATTTTTATTGAAATCTACATGTTAAGCAAATCAATAAAAAGTTTCTTATTTTATATTAAATTTTCTTAAAATAACTAATGCCACACATTTTTGTGTAAAACAAGTAAGAAGTATAGTCGGTCAAGCCCGACCATATGATACCCTACACCATAGCATTTAAAACGCATCATGCTTATGTGTTCATATAAATATGGATTTATCTGTGTTTATTAACTTCATTAAAATCAGTTTGAAAGTTTATGAGATGCACAAATTGCCCCCTACCTCCCCTTGTGGACCTAATTTTGAAAAACTGCATAGAGTATGTGTCCATATAAATATGTTTGTATCTATGATTTAATTTCATTAAAGTCGAATTGGTAGTTTCTGAGAGGCAGAAATTTTCCCCTATCTTCTCTCGTGGTCAATAAGGTTAGCCCTTATTTAAACAAAGAAGATATGTATATGTGTAGTATTAAATAATAAAAATAAGCCACATCGGTTTATTATTTATGGAGTTTCATAAGAAAACGCAACAATTCCATTTTAAAAGTTTTTTCTTACTGAATATTATAGTACATACTAACATATGAGCCAATGTTATAAAACTTACCAAGTGTCAGTAATTATTTTGTTATTCAATAACAAATATAATGGGTTAAATAAAAATGAAACGATTCTTCATCTTTGCGATAAGCAAGTTCAGAATATTAGTGAAAAGTTTTTTTTTATATTAAATATGAACTAACAATAATTAATCAAATCTTAACCTAATACTTTATTTTATGTCCTGCCAGTGCCAGACAAAATTTTTCTTCATCGCGAGTTCTGTTCTTATAAATAAATTAGTGAAAAGTTAATGGTTAAATAAATAAATGCTGTTTATCTTCAATAAACTTATGCAATTTTAAGAAAACAGGTAAAATTACAATATTATTAAAATGAAAAAGTCATAATCCGTAACCTAGTTCATGTTAAAACTGAACATTTCTTTTGATTTCAATCATAACGAATTTACTTACTATGAATCGTATCAAAACGCAACAATTCCAAATTTGTTTTCTAAATAACATAAGACAAGTTAATTTATTTTTTAATTTCTAGCTCAGACATAACCTTACTAGCCCTTGAAAACCTTATTGTTTCCCCAATGAATTCCTTAACTTCAGCAATTAAAAGTTTTATTTATCTTCAATTCCATCTTGCCTACTGGTTTCAACCCTAAATCATGAAATATATCAGAAATTGTTATGATACCCAAGCCAGGTAAGGATGCTAGCTAAGCCTCACCTTATCGCCCGTTAAGATTACTTTCAACTTTATCAAACCTCTTTCCGGAAGTATTTTCAATTGCGTTGACTCCATATCTAAACGACCACAACGTCTTTCCCGTTTATAAGTTTGGATTCCGAAAGGATAATGGAACGATCCAATAGTTACATCGCACAGTTACTCTTATCAGAAAGGCTTTCGAGGACAGACTATGTCGCACATATTTCTTCATAGTCATAGTTTAATAGTCTCCTTGTTATTCCAAAATACCCACAAGTTACCGCAAAACTGTTTATAAGATCGTTCTTTTATAGTAAAGTATAAAGATGACATCGCAGACAAAAGAAAAATCACAGCAGGAGTTCCTAAAGCAGTATAATTGGTTCTCTTTCGTATAAATTTGATATTTTAGATATGCCCACAAACAACCTGATACACTCGCCAACTTTTGCAGACGATAACATTAAAATCATAAATGTATTTTGGTATACACCTTGATCGTCACCTAAGTCTGGGGTCACACTAGAGGTCTGCTTTGAATAATTCACTTGTTTGCCTTTATTCAAAGTGCACAACATTTACTCAAATATTAAACATTCAAAAATGTAAGAAAGGAGTAAACCATATACAAAAATAAGAGAGAATGAATTGAATAAAATACTTGTTTACTGTAAATGAATTTGAGAGTCATTCATAAATAACAAAACAGTGGAATGACCCGTTAGAGAGAGCAAGTTTACAAAAAATATTCGAATAATTTTTGAATTATTGAATGTCCATACATTTATTTGAATACATTAACATAATATGTGTGTAAGCTTGTGGCTTCTTTTATTTGTAAGAGTTAAGCTTACACATACATACGTAATGTGTAGCTAAAGAAATTTTACATTCAAATTATATTTAAAAATTTCACTCATTTGACTTGCGTTGACTGAATTGAATGAGTTTTTATTCGTTTTGTCTTTGGTTATTCTTTCATTTGTTTCTTTATTATTGGGTGCTCGACACATTGCAGTTAAAAAACAAATGAGTGTGTTGAAATTGGTTTTTATTTATTCTTGCAGACCTCTAGTTCACACTATGAAATTTTCTTTCAGAAAGTCTAAGTTTATTGGTGAGAGGGAAAAAGGAACAGCATGTTTTCTTCCCCTCTCACCCACAAACTAAGACTTTCAGAAAAAAAACTTTCATAGTGTGATCCCAGACTAACCTGGTCTCAACCAACACATTGAATCCAAATCTATATAACTTTAACCTTTAGCTTTCCCAAGCTGTCCCCGTTCTGCTCTTAACCTAAACTACAAAGTTATACTCTTCCAAGCTATCAATAAGCCAATATGGACCTATCGAACCCAACTATGGGGAACAGCTTCTGATTTTAATATGTATAGCGAAATTACAAAGACTACAAAATAAAAAATTGCGACTAATTAATAGTCACGCGTTATATAAGTATCGCGAATATTCATAAGCACCTTAATATTCTATTTGTTCGACAAAATAAAAGACTTCTGCTCCAAATATGTACGAAAACTGGTAACTCATCCAAATCCTGCTAACCAAGTGGTTATTCATTTAAGCTTTACCAAATTCCCCCGTGTGTGCTCGGATACTTCACAGAAAAAATTGAAAACCAACTTCAATTAACGTATTTGTTAGAAATTTGTACTATTAATTAAATTCTTTACTGATTTTTCGCCAGCAAACAAATTGATCATATCAATTAAAACGTTTGTAAGTTTGAGCTTTTCTTGCTGTTCAGTTTCAATCAATAGGTTCAATGGAAATGTGACCACCAGCAAAAGAGGCTAAATAAAACGTAAAAACAAATTAAAATTTTTTTTTAATCAACCACAGTTAATTGAAACAATTAAAAAATTGTTTGAAAATTTTAAATATTTTTAAGTTTGTGTGTATGTTTTCATATTTGCAAATACATATACACACAAACATTATAATTTTTATTTTCAATTAAGGCAAATTAATTGGAATAATTAAAAAAATTGTTGAAACAGCATTATTGAATTAATTGAAAAAATTTTGGTGAAAATCGTTTCTGTGTTTACACACAGGCATCAATTTTGGTTGTATAATTCAACAAAAATAACACACTCACTCTTTATTTAGTAGCTGGGACTATTTAACCTCCGCTGCTATATTCAAAATCCAGCAGCTTTTGTTAAATAGCAACAGCAGCAAGGGAGGAATAAAGCTCGCAGCTAGTGCCTTCTACAGTGGACAAACTTTCCTGATGATTCTCACGGCTTTAGGTATAAACTATAGTCACGTCGTAATCCCCGAAATTTCTCCACATAAAAAAGGTGCTGTTTCTTCAAGCCTTTTGTGAGTTCACGCCTTGAAGAAGGCACTCCCCCATCGGACGGTGAACAACTTACTGAAAAGCTACCTTCCATAAGAAAAGCAAGGCTCCTGTAAGAAAGAAGCATTTCTCGCAAAAAACATACTAACTTAGGCCTCAACCAGTAGTCGGAACGTTTCCTTCACACCGAGGGCTACTAATCCCCGTAGCACCAGATTAAATTACTTTGGTAAAACTTCGAACTCAAGGAATCCGAAAACTTCATGAGCCCTGTCTTTTGGACGTTTGTAATATCCAAGGTTGCATGCAACGGTTTTTTCTTGGTTGTTAAATTACTTTATTAATTTTAGTAAATTACAAATATGTATAAGCTTTTTGACATGGATAATTTACAGGCAATGACGTCCTTTTGCACGGAAGTTAATGGCTAAAAACTTTTGCAGAAGATGCTGCTCTTTGTTTTAATAAAATGTAATCGATCGTTATATTTAAATATGTTCTTTAAATAAGTTTTTTTACTGTTAAAACATCTTTAAGAAGCCCCTTTTATATCCGTTTCTTTTTTTTTATTAATTTGAACAAATTTCTTTTAATTATGACTCTGAAAGGTCCTTCAAACAATTAGCTGCTAACAATTTGCAAAAGATGATGACTTAAATGATGAAATCTTTTGATATAAAAGTCTTGCAATATGTAATAATGTTCATTAACAGCCAACCATATTTCTTTTTCTAAACTTCTTAAGCGACCATTTTTTTATTAAACCTTTAATTTTTTTCTTAACTTTCTTTGAATTATTTTGTATCCTTTCCGTTTTGTTTTTTTTTTTTTTGTTCTCATAAATATAATTAAGTTTAGTTGCTTTGTTTCTGCAAGACTAAAAAAATGAAGCACTAGAGGACATGACCATTACCGAAGTGGATTTTTTCCGTCAAACCTTTTTCAAGTGTCCTTTCGCCTTTACGGTTGTTGTGTTAAACTGTTGTTGTTATTATTAAGTTGTTGAAAACTTGGAAGGATTCTTTAACATCCTCTATTGCTTTTGCTTTTTGCTGCTTAACGAGTTAAATGGCACTTTATAAAATGAGTAACAACTGATGTAATTATTGTGTTTTTTCTTATCTTCTGTAATAAATAAAGTATGGTTTGATGTTAAGAAGTTTTTGGAAATTTGGTGAAAGGATAAGCAAAGTTAAGATGATAAATTATATAAGAAAAATTAAATATTTTAAAGTTTATTGAAAGTTGTTTGGACTCTAAGTTTATTCTAGTAGTGCTGATCTTACTTAAATTTTAAAGCTTATTTAAAAGTTTAAACATATTAAAAGATAACAATTTTCCATTCATTGAGTTTAAACAATTTTGTTTTTATTAAAACAAAAAAGTTAGAAATGCTTATAAATATATTGTAGAAATGCTAGCAATTGTTAATAGTCTTTTCATTATTTTTAATTGTAAATCTCTGTTTGTAAAACACTTCAAATACATTGTATAAGAATACACTGACAGATAGAGTTGGATAAACCAAATATGTACATTAGGGTGGTCGTTAGCTGTATGGATCAAATTTTTTTTCTATTTTTCCATGCTCTAACCCCCCAATTCGGTGGGTATTGATAAAAAAAAACAACTCAAAAAAATTTTAAGAACGATCGGCGAAGGCTAAGCCGTCCCTCAACCCCGCCAAGAACCCACTGTTTATTGTTGATGTGTTTTGTTTAAACTTTGATATTATTACAAGTAGAACTGTTGCTATAAGTCTTATACGTTTAACAGTTTTATTTGGTTTAATATCTTAAGTTTTTCTAAAATCTTTATGGATGAAGTTTCCTGATGATCTGGCCTAAGCAACCAGTGAAATGCGCATAGGAATAGCTTATCCCATCAACAATAAATTTCAAGTGTTTTTATCAAGAATAAAAACTGGGTATTAAGCACGAATAACAAAATCTTTTGAAATTAAAATTTTGTATTCCCAAAAATTTAAATTACTTTTTGATTATCAATTATAAATATTTAGGTTTGAAAAATTTGGAAATATTACCAATTGAGTCACGGGGGCACCACCGTACTTTTTGGCTTTGAATTGTATCAAAAAAGTACAATTGCACCCACTTTATCAACCGTGGTACGTTAGAAACAAATGATATGCGTTTTTTCTATTTTTTTTTTAAGCAAACGCGCACAAACACAAATATTAAAGATGAATTGACGTGTGTAAGAAAAAACAGTTCTAAAGAAAAAATTCGCATCAATGCTGCTGTTTACTTTTTATTTTAATTAGGTTTTGTTCAATATGAGTTTTACAGAAAACTTGTTAAGGCAAAAGTTGTTGGAAACTAACTAACAGTAGAAGTACTAACAACAACTTCTAAGAAAACGATTTTTATGTAAAATTAATATTTTCCTAAATATAAGTCATACAAGTCGGACTTTAAGATTTTTCTCAAACTTTGGCAGGCGTGAGGGACGTCGCCGATTGTCCCAAAAAAATTTCCGCGTAGTTTTTTATCAATACCCACCGAATTGGAGTGTTAGAGCATGGAAAAATAGAAAAAAAATTTGATCCATACAGCTAACGACCACCCTAATGTACATACACAGTTATAGAACATGTAACCTCAATTATACAAAGACTCATGGGTAATTCCATGTCAAATGAGTGGGATACGACCCCTTCCGATTTCAATGAAATTTGGTGAAAAGGTTTGTTTATCTTATAAGGAACATATGGGTAAATCCAAAGTGTTGAACGTGACAGTCGTACACAGAGCGAAAAAAAACGTTAAAAAACTGTCAACCAGTGGTAATAAATTGATAACAAACTGTTGTCAATATTTCGACAACATTTGTTGTTAAATTTTAAACAAAATGTTGTCAAATTGGGCCGTTAGATAAAAAACGTACCATTGTTGTCAAATTGATAACACCCTGTTGTCAAATAGGTATCGCCCTGTTGTCATTATTAACAGCGTATACAAGTTATCCCACAATCAACTTTGGTATTCGAAAGTAAAAAGTGAAAAGTTTCAGTGCTGTGATTAAATTAATAAATAAAAATTTAATAAATAAAATAAAAAAAATTTCTAAAATTTGTTTTTGTTTTCAATTTAATTTTCTATGCGAACGTTAACGTGTGACATCGTGGGCCTGGCTGTAAAAGTGTGAATTTTTTATGTATTTTTTTATAAGTATATTATTTAATGTGAAATAAATTAATAAATTTACATTATTCCATTTTTTTACTTGGGTTCAGAATGGGTTATTAAGTACATACTACAATCAGAACAATGTGTTATCGAAAGGACAACCGAATGTTGTCAATATATTAACGGTGTGTTGTCAAAAATGACAACAGCATGTTGTCGGTATGGTACCATTATGGTGATAATATATAACCAATTTGATGTCATATTGAGAACAAATGGTGACAAACTGACAACGAGGTGGTTAAAAAACATTGATACCATCCGTTATCAAATTGAACACAAACGTAGTTGGCTCACTTTTGACAACGGATGGTGTCAATTTTGGTATTTTTATACCGGATTTTTCCCTCTGTGTACGCATCAAAAATAACATTTTAAACAGCAAATATTTTAAGAAAGCACTGTTATCTATGCTAAAGTTTTTGGAGGGCGCCTTTTTAGGTCAAAGATAATGACAAAAGAAGTAGCGGTTCGAACGTGAAAAAATAGAAGTAGTTTTTGTGGCCATATACAGTTAGGGACAAAATTGTTCACAGATTTTGTGTTATTGGCAAAATATGCTATAAATTTTTATTTTATTTATAATTATTTAAAATTTTTTAACAATATGAAAAGTAAAACATTTCAAGAACTTAAAAATAAAAACTTTTCTAAAAAATATGTGTGCATAATATTTTACACGGTATAAGTATTGAGTTCTGAATGTGAACAATTATGACCCTTGTTAGAGATTATTGTTGTATTTGGATCCTAGCGTTTGGTATGTTGTCCATTTGCTCTTTTAAGCTGCCTTAATCCTCTTTTCCATTCTTTTACAATAGTTCTTAGCAGTTTCGGCATTATTTTTTCCAAGCTTTAGAGGCAAGCTCGCTAAGCTTATATACAGTGCTTGGCGGGTTCCTCTGAGCAAAAAAAAAGGTGTTTTGGAATGGGCCAAAGGTACTCAAATGGGGGTACTACTCTGGCGACTAATTATGTAAATTTATTTTCGAATTTTTATTTTCTTCAAACTAACTTTTAGCTATTTCTGAAGTATGCTTGAGATCGTTGTCCTGCATATTGATATCACCCCGTCGTGGTTCTACCCGAATATGGCTTATCTTGGAAACAACGGGTCTTTAAGGATGATTATGTAGTTCTTTGCACACATTTTTCTTCTGAATTAGCGGAGTGCTCGAAGCTGGTTCCTGCGAAAACAATCTCAAGTCATTTATGAGATCATCAAAATTTAAACATTTGGAATAATTTCACTCTTTTACGGTAACACTTTTACGCCAGACATGTTGACTCCCGTCCGCCTGCCTGCAATCTCATAATTTTTGTCCGATCAAAGGCATGTTACACGCATTGAATCTTTAAAACTGAATTTTTCTTATTTTTTTGCAAACTTCAGCCGTTTTCAGCTGTTATTTTTGCTAAAAGGTGGGTTGTCGCTCTTTATTCCAGCTACTAATCTACTTGATTTTAACCAACTTCGTACGATTTTAGTGCTTACATCTAAATTGTACTCAATGCTCATTATTTGCCGGACCTATATAGCTATATTGACTACACCAGTAACAATAAGTCGCTTTGAGTCGCGAAAATCTTTTGGCGAAAGTTTTTTTTGGGCGACCAGCTTTGTTGCTTTTGCTATCCAAACTACACTTTTTTTATTCTAGATGCATTAAAATCTCACTGAAATGTTTTATTTTTTGTGATCTTGCGATGTGAGACTCCTTTTTTTTAAATTTTCACAATGCTCTGTTTTAAAAGTGCCGCTTTTGAATTACCGTTCTTGAAGAAACTAGGCAAAATTTAAATGCTCAAAGATTTTTCAAATTTTAAAAAAATTTAATATTAGGAATTAATTTACTCACTTTAAAAGCAAATCCCACAGAAAAAACTTTAACTTTTTTGGAATTGTTATGAAAGATTCACACAGGGTCAATATTGTTCACACATATGGTTTGGATGTTAACTTAGTACAAACATAAAAACTAGCGGTACTTTTGAAAATAAAACTATGTATTATTATAAAATGTAGAAAGCCATACAATAGTTTTAGAAAGTTTCCAAGTAGAAACTTTAATAGTTTTCATGATAAACATAAATTTTTTATAATTTCGTGAACAATTTTGTTCCTAACTGTATATAAAATCGTAATTCAGCGAAACCTGGCACAATTTTTTAGTCAAACTACTTTCAGAATTTTATATAGCAATGTTAGATTAAAATGCCTATGCTTTGATTCCAAAATCTTCTGTATTTTCTTTTTGCAAGCCAAAATCTGTGTCGATGCGTGACATTTCGAACGTGAAATTTTTTTCCATAATAATTTAACTGAATAATGATTAAAACAAAATAAAAATTACTGTTAATAAGAATAACATATTTCTCTTTGAACTCTTCCTTAGATTACAGACCATGTAAGAACATTTTTTTGGAATAACTTTTATCAAACATCACCTCTGTTAAGGAAGATAATATTAAAGAAAACATACAATAAAACATTCTCACAAATAAGAAATTACGTTTGCACAACTTTGCAGTCTGATTGTTCATCTAAGTGAACAAATTTATGGGTAAATTTATAAAATTAGTAAAATCTTAATATTTCTCTATAACAATATCGTAAAATAATCAGCTTTCAATAACTTTTAAATTTTCGGTCACGGTGGACCGTATGTGAATGAAAAAGAATTTTATTTTTTTTTTTTTCGAAAGTTATGTCATATTCAAAGTGTCATAATTTCGCCGAATTAGCCGAATGCGTTGTGTTTATTTCTTTAATATTTTTTTCAATTTAAGTATGGCTTGTAGCCCCAAGTATTCTCTTTAAAATTACATTAAAATCATCTGCGTATGTAAAGTAGTTTTTGAGATATTGAAGAAATAAACTCAATTCATTCGCCTAGTTTGCCGAAATTATGACATTTTTAATATGACACAACATTTGAAAAAAAAAATGTAAAATCTTTTTTTCGTTCATATATGTTGCTTATAATTAAAAAGAAACCTTCTCACCAAATTTCATTAAAATCGGAAGGGGTCGTGTCCCACTCTTGGTCGATTTGACATGGAATTACCCACATACAACTAACATTCAAATAGTAGCAACAATGACAACAATCATTACAACATATCACAGTTGTAATTTTTTTTGCTATTCTTTCCAACCTCCAACAAAACTCTAAAGGAAGAAAAACAAAAATAAATTGAAAAAGACGGAAGTTGTCTTTCCTTAAGGACAGAAAAAATAAAAAATCCAGAAAAAACTTTTGTTAAATAAACAATTGCAACAGACAACAAAAACGTTCAGTTTTTTTGTTTATAGTTTTGTTGCTGTTGTAGTAGTTATTGTTGCTATAAACGTTGTAAATATGTAGTATAAAACATTGCAAAAGATATATAAAGGTAAAATTAAAAAGAATATCTAAGCAAAATTAGAGGGACTTAAGACGACTGTGTGATGGCCTATACAGTTAAATACAAATTATTGTACTTGTTTAAGCATCAGTTTAACTACCCAATAAACAACTTTATCATTTTGCGAAGCACTTATGGTACATTAAAAAAATAGGCGTAGAATTATGCGCTACGCAATAAGACATAGAGAGATGCAGTAAAGTAAGTGAAAGATTTCTCAACAATTTTTATAAAAAAAAAATAACATTTCAAGTGATACGGCATTACCTTACAACGAAGAAGGTTTGTAAGAGAGAATACTAAAAAATAACTGTACAAAACATTCAGTGTGTATAACTGATCGTTAAATCCAACAACTTTTATATGCGCTCTATGTGTCAAAAATATATTGCTTCAAATTCATGTCTTCCGCAAGCGCAATGGTAAGCGAAACTTTTATGTTGCTCCCTTACAAACCTGCTTCATTGGAAGATATTGGGTAAAATAAGTTAAATCACTTCATGAAGTTTTCGCGAAGGTAGATCATAAATTGGCCATGGCAAATCATCCACATACTTTGAATATCGATGCATTCGACACTACTATACAGCAGTACATATGGAATTCTCTAGATGCCAAGGGGGTCCCAAAAACCATTGCTAACATAATTGAAAACAAGTATTTCAATGCAGGGAACAAGATCCTGCTTCAAGGACAAACTTTGGGTGCCTTTTCAATTTTCCCACTCTTGTTGACGATTTTCTAGTTTTGAGCATAGAAATGCCAAACTTAAAGCACAAACGAAAACAAAAGGGGGGGGGGGGGGGGGGGGGGGGGTGCTTTAATACCAAGTGAGATAAGGTCGTGATGGCTTTAACTCTCATTCAATAGGGAGATAACGCGTTTTTTATTTTTTTTTTAATTTGAATGGGAGATTAAGCCATCATGGGCCTAGCTCATATTAGCAATATTAAAAAATGGCTTTAGCTCTCATTTCAGTTCCAGAGACCCAAAGTTAAGTATTGAAATCTGGCTTCGCATACTTAAAGCTTTCCTGCGTGGCGGCCTGCGGCCGTGCTTAGGGATTTTTTCTTCCAGGGGGACACGGCAGGTGGCTTCGCTGAATAAAGTTTTTTATTAAAAAAAAAAATGCAATTTAGAGTCTGTTTTTTAAAAATTTTGCTTCCGAAAAGGGCCACCATAAAGATTTTCCCTTTTACAGAATGTTTACACCATGCATAACAATATTCAGAAAAAATATGGCTTTATCTCTCATTTGCGAAAACAAAATATGGCTATATCTCTCATATCGCAAAATTTTAAATATGACCTTACCTCTCAATGATTGGGCAATAAGGCCATTATGGCTTTATCTCCCATTCAATTGAGCAATAAAGCCATCATGGCCTTATCTCACATGGTTTTAAAGTACCCCCCCCCCCCCCCCAAACAAAAGTCATGAGACTTAATACAAAGAACACCAGCGCTGCTGTTGATGGAGTCGTCGCGAATCGGATAGACAAAGATCGTAAGGCTCTACACTCACTGTGAAAGGTACGGATATCGAACGATCTTTCTTGGGACCTTAAGCTAAAATTTACAATACCTTCTAATCTATGGATGTGAAACCTGAGCTCTGAAGCTTTAAGTTTTAAGTCTTTAGCTAACAGTCATTTGACCCTAGACATTACAAACAAAACTACCAGATCTTCCTCCCTAAGAGAATTTTCCATTGAGGGCATTAGCCAACAGTCAGTCTGGTGTCGTGTCACCATGGGCTACTGACTCCCGTGGTACCAGGTGAAAAGCTGTGGTTAGCCTTCGGTCTCAAGAAGTCACAAAGACTTCAGGAGGCGTTTTAAAATTGAATCTTTGCCGATTTCCAGCAACTGATTTGCCACACCAAAAGTAGAAATACCCTTAACATGATCCCTACACCAACCCTGATCACAGCATTCCTTCACTACAAAACAGGCTTGTAAAGGAGATTATTAAAGAATAACTTTAAAGACAAAAAATAAGGGTTGTAAAGCACATCGTTGCTTTCAACACTAAATATTTGCCTTGAATTAAAACCATCTTGTGTGAAAGAGGGAACTCGCCATAAATGAATTATATAAATTCATGGCTTCAGTTAGCGAGATGGTAAAGGAAGTTAAAGCATTTATCCTTTAAAAACCTGCTGCGTTTAAAGCTCAATTTATTGAATATGCAAATGGTTTTACGAGACTTCTACACAAATAAAAAAAAATTCGTTTACTTACCCATCTCTGTGTGACTTACTGCGTAGCGCATACACGTGTGGTACTTTTTAAAATGTACTTTATTGAGAAACAATTCTCATAAAAGTCGAAAAAATGTTTCATTGTAATAAATATCTAATATATAATTGCTCCCGCATCTGCAGAATACAAAAACATTATTTTTATTGCTAGCAGGCCGATAAATTCTTTGTAAGTTCTACTTCGGTACTCGTATCAGGAATACGATTTACAAATAACATATCCTTTTTAGATATCTAAGATCCAGACGGATAGTAAAAAAGAGAGAGAGGTAGAAAGGGAGGAAGATACATGATCCGGAACTTGTATTTTCCGTATAAACACGAATAGTTACTAAATAAATTGTATAAAATATTAAATTATATTAAACATGTTGTAGGGCATATACTGCGAAGGTATTGGTACTATCTCACCGATGTTAAATATTAGCACAAATACAACAATACATACACAAATCTTTACTCACACATTAAACTGAATATAAACACACACTCTTTTATAAAGGTATGTATATTTAAGGACACCTGGTAGTTTAAGTAACTTTTCCACAGATGAACTTAAACTACACACGCATACATATTTACACAATTCCCAGTTGAACTTACGCATACAACTAAACGCACAGAAACGAACACCATAAAAATAAAGAATATAACGTGACTCAAGTTTTCACAAGTAGCAAATCGTAGAGAGAATACCAAAAAGAAATATTTGAAAAAGAAAAGTACTTGAACCAGTAGCCATTAGAAGGAATGCAACTATTTTTCTAACTCTACTACTACAAATGCGAGCACTGAATTTGATACACATGCTGACTGTTGGCTTTCTCCTTTTTTAGTGTACACTAGTGTTATGTTAGTTGTTGTTTTTCTTGTTATTATTGCCCATATAGTAAACATTGTTAACAGTTGTTGAAGTTGTATTGGTTGTACTTTTGTGCATGTGTACACTCTGGTTTGCTATACAATCATCATTACTGTCATTGTATTTTATTTTTTTAATTTTTTTGTTGGTGGTGTATGTCCTTAAATACATAGTTGTCCTAAAGGTTAAATTAAGGAGGCTCATGTTTGGCAACGAATTTAAAACATAATTTATTTTTAAGAAAGAAACTTAAGAATATTTATTAAAAAAAAACATATTCTTCATGAATATTCAATTCAATTCAATAAGTTACAGGAAAACAGCCCGGCGGAAAATTTGTGTAAATAGTTCTTAAAGCATTTTCCCCGTGACCAGTGGACACAATATTATAATATAAGGAAAAATTTGTGATAGGTGAAAACAAGATAATCAATTAACTGGGGATGAAGTGTTTAAGGTTTAGTTACTCCAGAAGAGAGGCAGTTAACACAAATCTGGTCGTATGACTGGATTTTGTGCACACTGATGCTATTTGTCTATATTCCTTTATTAGAAGGAGATCTATCATATCAATATCGTTCACTCGGGACAATATCTGCGGCATGCAAAATTGAAACCATAATTGAATGTGTTTATTTAGGTTATTTCAGTGACCTGTTACAAAGTGTTAAAAAGGTACCAATGAGCCCCCTTCTAAGACATCACCACGTTAAAGTGGCTAGTCACGTGATGAGTTTAATGGTAGTTCCCTTTTTTCGTATTTTTACAATAATACCTTCTTTAAGCTTATCGTGAAGGCGCCCGCTTTCTTTAATTCTTAGACAATGGGAAGGATTAGTTTCGCTTTGACGGTGGGTTGTGCTTCTAGCATTTCCGGTGCGAAGTTGACGAACATCGGGGATTTGTTTATTTTTTATTTCAGCTAATAAATTATCTAAGTATATATCGGGTGATTTTTTAAGAGCTATAGGAAAGTTTAAAAAAAAAACATAAAATTCAGAAAAATGCATGAAATCTTTATTTGAATCGATAGTACGGTCCATATAACTTAATGTTTGAAGATTATTTCATGCAAATGTTGACCTTGACTGCGCCTCAAATGGTCCATCCGCTAAGTCCAATTTTGGCATACTCTTTCCATTATTTCGGCCGGTATCTCATGAATAAATGCTTCAATGTTGTCTTCCAATGCGTCAATTGAAGCGGGCATGTGTGTATAGATATGAGTTTTAACATAGCCCCATAAAAAATAGTCTAAAGGCGTTAAATCGCACCATCTAGGCGGCCAATTGACCGGTCCCGAGCGTGAAATAAAATGTTCACCGAAGTCGCTTCTCAAAAGTCCATTGTTAAGCGTGCTGTGTGGCATGTGGCACCGTCTTGTTGAAACCACATGTCATGCAAGTCAAGCTCTTGCACTTTGGGCAAAAAAAACTTGGATTGCATCTCACGGTAGCGCTCACCATTCACAGTTACGTTACGATTCGCATCATGAAGAAGTACGGTCCAATGATGCCACCAGCCCATAAACCACACCAAACTGTGAGTTTTTCTGGATACATTGGTAGCTCTTGCAGTGCTTCTGGCTGATCTTCACTCCAAAATCGACAATTCTGCTTATTAACGTACCCATTGAGCCAAAAATTAGCTTCGCCGCTGAACGCAAGAATCGCGCGATGAACTTTCTTAACAGAGCAAGCGTTGTTCGTTTGTAAGACGATTCATGGTTAAATTATAGACCAAACTGAAGATGTTTGACAGTGAAACAAAACACGAAACGTGCGTCAGCTGTTTAAGCCAGTGTTGCCAAAAAGATAATAGCTAAAAAATCACCCATTATAAGAATACCCTGCATTTAATTTGTACCAGTTGTTCCAACAGAACTGCTCCTGGGATTTGTGAAAAAAGAATTAGGACAAATTGAAAGAACTCATGGCCAGCTGATATATTAAGAAAAAAAAAATAGAAAATCTGGTGAATAAAATAATACGCGTTATTTCTTTATATCGAAGTTTTTATGAAAAATGTAAAATTGTTTTTCTATACTTTAATAAGTACTCAATTTGTAACACTTACAGTGTTCACCGGTGATGCCATTCATTTCCTTGGGATTATTTACAAATTGGTTCTTACATTAAAATTATAACAAGGACCAGTCACACATCTAATCATTAAGTTTAGATGTGTGACTTGTTAAACGGTAGCTGTTAGGTGTCAACTAACGCCTTACAATGACAGGTCACATTCATATAAGTGTTAGAACTAAAACCGGTCTCACACACCAAAGAACCTATAACGGGACCACAAGTGTGTCCCAAAAAAGCATAATTGAAAAGCTTATAGGGTAAAGTATATTTGAGATTTATTTCAGATTTTTCGGAAGAGGTTGCCCAAGTCGAATTTCTTCCAAAAATCGTGTCTACCGGCCTTTTATTGAGTTTTCTTCATAACTTTGTTAAAAACCATGATGTTCTTCAATTTTAAGGAAATAATTTTGGTATACAAAGACAATAAGTTTTTGCTATGCATTTGCTCATTTATGCACCCTACATTAAAATTTTTCGTAATTTTTCCATAAATTTTGTAAATAACGCTTTTAAATTTTTTTGCGAAAATTAAACAAACCAACAATGCAGTTTGAAAGATCAATTATTCTTAATAACTTAGAAACAAATATTTTGGAATTTGCTCTAACCGTTCCTGAGTTATACCGGTTTTCAGCTTTGTACCCAGTTTATAATATTGTTACTCATACCCAACAAACAAATAAAAATCAAACGTTTTGCTTTTGGGACACACTAGAGACCACTTCAGTGTCAGTTTGCTTCGCTCTAGGTTATTTACACTTTAATATACCTTTAACTTTATAAACCTTTGGTGAATTTGGTAACCGTTTTTGAATACGAGGGTGAACCATTTAGTACATAACACGCGTTAATTCGTCGAAATGTGTCGTGCGTTTAAAAACTTTAGCGCACTAAAAATTGCAAGTTACACAACGCGCGTTACAAAAGCCATTATTGCCTTTAGCTCTTTACTTTTTTTTGAATTTTTGACGTACACTTTTTCTTACCAAAGTAAAATTTTGGGAATACAAAATTTTTAAATTACAAGATTTTGTTTGTCGTGCTTAATTCCCAGTTTTTATTCTTGATAAAAATACTTTAATTTATTGCTAAAGGGATAAGCTATTCCTATGCGCATTTATCTGGTTTCTTAGCCCAGATCGTCAGGAAACTTCATCCAAAACTGTTAAGCAAATAAGAATTATAAGTAACAGTTTTACTTGTAACAAGCTTAAACAAAAACAACAACAATAAACAGTGAGTTTATCTTTTCTTACATTCCCCACAACAATTGGTTGGAATTCTTCCAACATTAATTGTAGTTGTAAGTAGGTAAAGAAAAAACAAAATGAAAACAAAAACAACTTGCATCCCAAGAATAACTTTGATAACTAATACGCATGTGGCAGTCTAAATAAAACTGGACTGGCAAAAGAAAATAAAGAAATTTGTTTTTATTTTTATTTCTTTACCCACTACCAACTACATTCAGAGTTGACAAAAAATCAACCAATTGTAGTCGGGACTGTAAGAAAAGATAAACTCACTGTTTATTGTTGTTGTTTTTGTTTAAGCTTTGATATTGTTACAAGTAAAACTGGGGTTTTATTTGTTTAATATCTTTAGTTTTTCTAAAATCTTTGGATGAAGTTTCTTGACGATCTGGCCTAAGCAACCAGTGAAATGCGCATAGGAAAAGCTTATCCCTTCAACAATAAATTTCAGTTTATCAACAGTATGAAATGGGAATTTTGCACATTTAAGCGATACCTTGTAACTTGGTTTATTGTTTTCGCAAAAAATAAAGCATGTTGCCAGTTTAGTTTTTTTAGCCGTGCACTTGCCAGTTTATTATAAAAGTAATTTTTTTGGGAATACAAAATTTTTAACTTACAAGATTTTGTTTGTCGTGGTTAATTCCCAATTTTTATTCTTGATAAAAACACTGAAATTTATTGTTGAAGGGATATATTAAATATCCCAAAGAAAGAAGTCCAACGATGTCAAATCACATGATCGTGGCGGCCAATTAACATTCCCACGACGAAATATAACACGGTCATTAAATTTCTCGTGCAAAGGAGCCATTGTTTCGTTGGCTGTGTGGCAAGTGGCACCATCCTATTGGAACTACAAGAAGTCCGTTATCATCTCGCGATAGCGAAAGCCATTCACGAATCGAGGTTGCATCTATTCTATTACTAAGGCGACGTCATTTCTAGCGCTGTCGCGAAAAACAGCAATGTTTTCCGCAGGACACGCTTGGAGAGCATGCACAGGTGTTTTCACATTTCCTTTATAGCCGCTGCTGAAAATTGCGCACGATTCTCCCGATTGTGGACACATTTGGTCGATTATGCCGACCAAAAAAATCACAAAATGCACGAATTTCTTTTTTATTTGAACGCCAATTTTCGTAAAAGGCTTCAACAATCTTAGGGCGCTGCTCAATTGTGTACCTCTCCGTGGCTGAAGTTGCCAAACTCTGAAACAACGAATTGGAAAATTGGGTAAGGCAAACAACTTGGCGTTATAATGTGACTTTGGTTAGATTACTCTTCACAATATTTTTTAATTTGAACCCGCCTAATAAATCCTATTGTATCTATGTGTATTTATATAGTGTAGACATCGCCGCATCCTCTTTGGCAATTATCACCATTTTTATTTTTGTTTTCATTACAAATTTTACTTTTATTTATATTTTCCATGGTGTACTTAAGACATACAATTTTATTTACTTAACTTGTTTACAGGGATGGCCAATTAGATCTTAAACGTCCAGTAATAAAAAAAAATATTCAAGTTTTACGGGCTTATCAATAGAAAATAAAACAGTTTAATAAAAGGTTTATGAAACGGTTTTTGTAAAAAATTTGTTATTATTTGGTATGGACCTATGTTTACTATGTATTTTGTGTAATGTAGGGGATGTTTAATAAAGGGATGTTGTTTTTCAATTACCTGACTATAATCACTTTGTTTTATTTCTCTTATTCTTATTTCTGATAGTATTCGCCCATCTCTGAAAATAGTTTTTATAACAATTTATTTGATTTTTTGATTTTAATTACCTGATTTTTATTTTCTTTTTTTTCCATTTCATACTCTTCACCTTAATATCTGTTTTAATTGGTGGTTGCAAAATATATATTTTAGCAACTACGAGTACTTTCGATGAAAGTTTTTCTAATACAAAAACTTTTTTTAAACCAATATCAAATAAAGTTTTAACGAATTTCATTAAAAGCAAAATACATTAAAAATAGTTGTTTAATTAAACTTTTTAACGAATTTTAAATGTTAGTTTTTAATGTCACACAATTACTTTAAGCAAATAACCTTTTATTAATGCGTTCAAAATTTATTGCATTCCAGATGTAAAAATATGAGTTGATGCCAAAAACTAAAAATTTGGAAATGTTTGGCCAATAGCTAAAACCACAAACGAACCACAAATACAGTTTTTATAATAAATTATTGAAAAACTTTTTTATGCAATAAATTTTTAAATATAAGTTAATTAATGGTTATAAAATTATACAGCAGTATTGGAGGTAACAAGTTAAAGTCTGTATAGCCGCATCTTGTATGCCCTTCACCATATATTGAAAACACAATTGTTTCCTAACTCATATGGCAGGGGGGTTATTGTGTAAAAATTCCTTTTCTGAGAAAATATATGCAAGGGAGCTTGATTAAACAATAGTTTAAGTTCTTTGATTTTTTAAAGCAATCAAAGAGAGTATTTTAGCTTAATTTTATTAACAGTGAGATACATTTAAGGAGGCTGGGTAAAATAATTAACCGATTTAACTTATTTTCAATACAAAATACTTTTTATATAAGAAATATCTGAGACAAATTTTGTTTTCCAATATTATATGAGGGGCTTAGAGCACAAGGGGTTTAAGTGCCTTTTTCAAAAATTGAGGTTACATATGGAATTATAGGTATAGTTCGGAGAAGTTGTTCAGAGCACAAGAGGTGAATGTAGGATTCTCATCCGGACGCTAGATATGGTGAACAATTCAAGCAATTGACATTAAAATACCTGCTTCGCTTGAGGCACAAGCGAAACAACTGCTTTTGTCTCATTATTTAACATAAGTCACTTGAACCCCTTGTGCTTTAAGCCCCTCATATGGTATTGGCGCTATTATTACTAAGTGAATTTGAAAATTGAAAATAGAAATACAAAAATTAAAAGACAACTTCAAAAATTAAAGCTTTATGGGTAAAAATTAGAGATTAATTGGTAATAGGTGTACTCCCTGGGGCTATGTAGGGACACATTCTAATAATATTGCTCCCTATGGTCATGTGATATTCCGGGGAAGTCAGGCATAGTCCACACATGGAATTCAGTAGAGTTCAAATGTGATGGATCTCCTGAGGTCGTGCAGGACCAGAGATTCTAAATTACACTAGGAGACTCCGTAACCCTCGTAGACACGGCTTCGGACTATCTATTGTTGAGGTCCCTTTGGATATAACGTGGCCGTTGTGGATTATACCAAAAGTCGCGGGGAGAAAGATCTTAAAAAGTCAGCTTAAAGGGCTGATTTTCTATTACATGTGGGAAAGTTGCTTCCTGCTGGCGGATCTCATAGTTGCTGTTGCTTTTCCACAAAATCTGCTCGCATGCAAAAAAGCAGAGGAGGCTAGAGAACTCTAGCTCCTTAACAAAGGCGAGTGTATAATTCTGCCGCGTTATATACTGCAGGTAGTCTTCACACACACGGGGTAAACGCATTGTGTGTCGCCCAATGGCTTAGATTAGACATACCCGGCAGGTGCTCACGCATATTAGTCTTTTCCACATCTGTAGTGAGGGGCAAATGGAATGCTATCATACAATTTTAGTGTTTTTGTTACAACTTACAAATAACTGTTCACCCATTTGATAGATTTATAGGTCGACTGGTTTTAAAACTTGCCCTTAAAATGTTAACACGGAAAGATCTATGTTTCCCGAAAATGTGTGTTCACAAAAAAAATGTTGCCCCAGTAAACGCATTAATCAAAAATAAAATCAGTTTTAATTAAAAATTTAATCAAGTGAATTAAACGTTTAATTAAGAGAATCAAACGTTTAATCAAGTGTATTAAACGTTTAATTGACAACATTAATTTGCACCAGTATACAAATTAATACTATCAATTAAACTTTTAATTCACTTGATTAAACGTTTAATTCTCTTAATTAAACGTTTAATTCACTTGATTAAATTTTAATTAAAACTGATTTTATTTTTGATTAATGCGTTTACTGGGGCAAAATTTTTTCTGTGTTCCATTGAATGTCTAAGGCATACCTAGGGTCTTCCAAAAATGTTTTCTACTAAAAGTTTTTGGGCAAAATAAACGTACTCATTAGTTAAACTAAAGTTTTAAAAATTAAAATTTTTTAGTCATTTTGCTCTAAGTCATTAATATACCGATTTGGCTGATTTTAAAAAGCAAAATACGCAAAGGATAGCCAGTCAGTAGAAACTATATTTTCTTTAGGGAGGACATTCGCAAACTTGATATCGGATGTTGTTTCATCATCTTCGCTACTTATAAGGACCTAAAATATATATACTTTATAGTAAGTACAAAATAAATGATAAACCTATATATGTATATCCATTACACCTAAAGTAAAGGGTATTTAAATGACGACAAATGTGGACAGTTTTGGGGTAACTGTAATGACGACACGAATTAAGGCCGAATGAAATAAGGGCCAAATAAGAATATTAAATATGCCCCAATTGAAAAATTCCCTTTAAAATCAAATAAATCCCAAGTGGAAAAAATGATATAACGACACAAATCCAAAATTAATAAATAAATTATTCAGATTTAGTTTTAAAAAAGTTATTTTTTTAATAAAAAATGGAAATATGAATTAAATAAAAAAAAATAAAAAAAAAATAAAAATTAATAAGTCGCAATTATTATTTCAATAAAATTATATTTGAAAATGCTAAAATTACGGTGCTGCAAAATGTGGCCTGGCCGAATACTGTCTAGGCAGAGAACCTTTAGTAAGTGAAGAGGAGAAAATCCAAGCGCCCAGGCAAATGCCCGCTATGCAGATTGGTTTTAGTTAGAGAAACCGGTGTTTGTTATACTAATGACCGCACGCAGAACAAAAATATGGCTGGTCATGGTTACAGCAACGACACTATCAGGGGTGTTCTGGAAATCGAAAACCCAAAACACAAGAATTTGGAAGTTGTTTTTATTAAACTTTTAATCTAATTTTTATAATATTTGTTATAAAAGTCTGTTTAATAGAGAAATATTTGTATAAAATTGGTAATAAACGACGTTTAAAATTCTTGCGTTTTCGATTTCCAGAACAGCCCCGTATGTTTATTGGAACAATATAATCTTGTCGTACACACAAAATTTTTATTCTTATTTAATATCAGCCATATTATAGTTACTGTTAACATTTCAATGTTTATCGCAATTATAAATTTGAGTATTTCTCACTGAAAAATAATAATTTTTCTAACAACTAAATAATAATAACTTTGAAAACACATTATATCGGGTGATTTTTTAGCTATTATCTTTTTGGCAACACTGGTTTAAACAGCTGACGCACGTTTCGTGTTTTGTTTCACTCTCAAACATCTTCAGTTTGGTCCATAATCTTACAATAATCTTACGTCTTACAAACGAACAACGCTTGCAAATTATTGAATTTTATTATCAAAATGCGTGCTCTGTTAAGAAAGTTCATCGCGCGCTTCTTGTATTTAGCGACGAAGCTCATTTTTGGCTCAATCGGTACGTTTATTTTTATTTTTTTATTTTATTTATTTTATTTTATTTATTTTAATATATATAATTAGGTCTATGGATAAATCCTTACAGCCTAATACAAATGAGTATTTAACTTAAGTATAATATTACGTTTAACAATATTTAAATCCAGAGAAAAATCAATAAATTCAAACATTTCATTGAAGCAACAACACAGTTTTCTAAATGGGTCTGCCATAGCATAGTTAGTTCGGAAAGTTTTTATAAATAAGGGATTATAGTACCGTACCGTACGTCGTGGAATGTTAAATGATAAACTACTTAATAAAAAATTCGAGCATACTTTTCCATTTATTAAGTTAATTACAAATGAGACATTTAGCATAACTCTGCGACTTTTCAGTGTTGGCAAACGTATTAAAGATAATCTTGTAGAATATGAGGGGAGATTATCATATCCTCGATATGTATCTCTCAGGCAAAAAAGCAAGAATTGTTTTTGAATGGATTCAATATGATCACTATGAACCATATAATGTGGATCCCATACAATCGAGCCGTATTCCAAGATTGGTCTAACGAGAGATGTGTAAAGTTGTTTAGTGACGAAAGTATCATGGAATTCCTTCGCCCAACGTTTAATAAAAGCCAGAGTACAACTAACTCTGTTGACAGTCATTGTTATGTGTTGAATAAAATCCAATTTTACATCCAGTAAGATGCCAAGATCCATAATTGTGTCAACTATCTCGATTTTATAGTCACCATTAGGTTATGTTTACACCAATTATAAAAGGCATCCAAGTCTTCTTGAAGATAAATATGGTCTAAAGAGTTCGTGAAGTTTAAAAAAATTTTTACATCATCTGCGAACATTAGTATATGTGAATGTTTAATAATATCAGGCATGTCGTTGATGAAGAGCAGAAACAAAAGTGGGCCAAGGTGACTACCTTGCGGAACACCGGATTTTACCAATATAGGTTTAGAAGTTGAAAACCCAAATTTTACGCATTGTATTCTGCCGAGAAGATATGACCTTAGCCAGCTTAAATAAGTTTTGTCGAAACCCATAATATCAATTTTTCTCAAAAGAAGGTTGTGATTTACCTTATCAAATGCCTTACTGAAGTCGGTATATATAACGTTGTCAGTTCTAAAATATTTGTCATAGTTGATGATTCTTTACGAAATCCGTGTTGAAAAGGTGTTAATAACGGTGAAACTTGATGAACCAATGAATCTAAAATGCATTTTTCAAAAAGTTTTGGAATTGCGCTAAGTTTGGCTATACCTCTGTAATTAATTATATTTGATTTATTACCAGATTTGAACAAAGGAATTAAATATGACTCTTTCCATATTTTTGGAAAATATCCATTTTTCAAAGAAATATTAAAAATAATTGACAACGGCATTGCTAAAGCTTCCATACAGTTGATTAAAATACTGCTTGGTATACCATCAGGACCCATTGAGTTTGAATATTTAAAAGATTTTAAGCAATTGATAATATTAAGTGTGGTTATTGGTGAAAATGAAATAGTTTGACCAGTAACTATATTAAATGGATAGTTGACATTTTCAGCACAATGTGCATCAGAATATGTGGACGAAAAAAGTCGGCGAATAAATCACTGATTTCCTTTTCATCGTGTGTTTCAGTACCCATATATTTCATGACCTTCGGTGCGCCAGAGATCTTTCTTTTCGAATTTACAAATTTATAGAATGATCTTGGATCGTATTTTAAGTTGTTTTTTATTTTAATCAAATAATCGTTATATAATTTAGCATTTAGCAAATTGTATTTTGCACGAAGGACGGAATACTTGCTGTAATCGCAGTGGGATCCAGATTTCTTATATTTTCTGTAATTCTTGTTTTTTAAGTTTTTTAACGAAGAAAGTTGTTTATTACCCCATGGTGGTCCTGATTTTGAGCTCAGTGAAAATTTTGGTATACATTCATTCATATATTGTTTTATTGTACTGTAAAAATTATTAATCATTTTATCGATTGTTTCTGATGCGCCAATGCGAATGGATAACAATTGAATCCAATTTGTGTTAATTAAAAGGTTATGTAGGTCGTTGTAATTTGCCCTTTTAAAACAAAACAACTTTTCTTTTTTATGGAAATTTTGAACACGATGACAACTAAAAATGTTGCAGCTAATTTCAATATTTACGATTTATTGTACATTCCTTAGGCTCATTAACAAATACCAGGTCAAGTAATTTACCATACATATTGTAGACGCCATTTATCTGATGTAGACATAAATTTGTAATGTTACCGAATATATCATCACTGATGTTATCAGAACGATTAGGAATGTAAGTTTTACTTTCTGTGGAGAAATGCCAGGTAATCTGAGGTATATTAAAATCGCCAAGGACTAACATGAAGTCACCCAAACTGATTTTTGAAGCCACTTGTTCCATTGCCAAAATGTGTTGTTGATAAGTAATTATATCAGATTGAGGTGGGATATAAGAACATGTAATAAATATTTTAATGTTGTTTACTTTTACTACCACTGCAATAAATTCAATTTTACTTGCTAAGTTTAATATTAGCTCTTCAGCAGGAAATGTATTTAAGACAGCTATTAAAACTCCACCGCCAGTAGTAACTGCAGTTCTATCGCGCCGGAATACATGAAAATTATTGCAAACAATTTCGGTATTTAAGAAAGTATTATTTAGCCAAGTCTCACTTAGACAAATTATGTGGTGATTGAAATTAAAACTATCGACATAAAATTTGGAGCATTTAGTCCTCATTCCACGTACGTTTTGGTATATAATAATGAGTTGATCGTCGGGAGCATCAGTTAGTTTTTTGAATGTAATAATTGTTGTTTCGGCAAATAAGCAACATTCGTTGGACGCCGGTTTATATTTTGTTCATATTCTCGAACTAAGACATGTTCAGGCCAAAAAGATGGGTCGAGAATGGAGTTAAAAATTTCAAATGGAACAGTAAGCTTAAATGATGTGATAATCCGCGCTTGCGAGTAAGTAAACTTATATACATTCAAATAAAATTTTTGCCGATCTTAGATTTAATATACGCATCAATGTCGTCAACAGATGTATCAGATGCAAAACAAGATACAAAGATTTGTTTTTTTGGTGGGATCACTCTCAGATCTTTTATAGCAGCACAGTTATTTTCACTATTTATCAAATTAACAGGATTTGTTGCATTTTGATGATTTATTGGGACAGTATTAGTTGGAACGGATGTTTTGCTTAGAAGAGTTGGCCCACGATCATTAACAGATGAAGAAGCGGGTTAGGGATTCTGAGGCAAAGATGGCAAAGAAGAAGGTTCAGTCAACTTTACTTTATTGTTTGAACAGGAGATTTTATAGATTCTAAAGCATTAAAATCATCAAAAATTTTAGCATATTGTGATATTTTATCAACAAGTTTATTTGCTTCTTCTTGAATTTCCAAAAAACGGGATTTATTTGATTGGAAAAAACGATAGAATGTAATGCTTATTTTCTTGCAATCATTACAGCGCCAAGCAAGTCCATTATCTTTCGACAATGATCCAGCAACAAGACCGGAAAGACCACTGCATTTAATATGGCAAAGACCATTACATAACCAACAAGAAATCATCATCTGTTCATCGTTGGTAATGGGAAATTTTTTCATAATACACGCCATGATATGATCCAATTTATAAGTGTTTATATATATTTTAAAATAAAATTGTTTTAAAAGAAAATTGTTTGTTGGGTATACAATCCTACTATCCAATAGATGGCGCTTAGCGATTAAAATAGCAAATACACAAACCAGTTAGAGTTGTAATTACAAATATATGGAACAAATTAGATCAGCTGACAGTAGATGCAGAATGTTATCCACAGAAAAGAAAAATACGATCCACTACAAGAACAGGTCACAAGTAACAAAATACGTACAATTTTATCCTTTGATTATCACAAAAACCGCACTCCCAGATGCACACACTCCAATGACACCGACAGCACAAAGGGATATGTTGTTAAAAATATGTTTATTAGCTTTACAGCGAATCACAAAACAATTGAATTTAAAAAAGTAAACAGAGCGACTTATATACACATCTAAATGACACCAATGTTAATAAGCAGAATTGTCGATTTTGGAGTGAAGATCAGCCAGAAGCATTGCAAGAGCTTCCAATGCATCCAGAAAAATTCACAGTTTGGTGCGGTTTATGGGCTGGTGGCATCATTGGACCGTACTTCTTCAAAGATGATGCGAATCTTAACGTAAGTGTGAATGGTGAGCGCTACCGTGAGATGATATACAAATTTTTTTTGCCCAAACTGCAAGAGCTTGACTTGCATGACATGTGTTTTCAACAAGACGGTGCCACATGCCACACAGCACGCTTAACAATGGACTTATTGAGAGGCGAGTTCGGGGAACATTTTATTTAACGTTCGGAACCGGTCAATTGGCCGCCAAGATCGTGCGATTTGACGCCTTTAGACTGTTTTTTGTGGGGCTATGTTAAAACTCATGTCTATACACACATGCCTGCTTCAATTGACGCATTGGAGATACCGGCCGAAATGTTGGAAAGAGTATATGCCAAAATGGGACTAAGCGGATGGACCATTTTAGGCGCAGTCACGGTCAACATTTGCATGAAATAATCTTTAAACATTAAATTATGTGAACCGTACTATCAATTCAAATAAAGATTTCATGCATTTTTCTGAATTTCATGTATTTTTTTTTTAAACTTTCCTATAGCTCTTAAAAAATCACCCGATATTACTCACAACTATTTCATGATGTTTAAAAGCCAACAAAATATCTTTACTTTAACAATATTTTGTTATCGCCATTTGTAAAATAATTTCGCATCAGTTGTGCCGTTTGTTTTACACATGCCTATCGAATAATTTGTTATTGAGTGGTTCAACAATTAAAAAAAATATCCATTAAAAAACAAGTTTCAAAAAATTAAAATAATAAAGAAACAAAAAGACAAATAATCAACCAATTGTAGTCGGGATTGTAGGAAAAAATAAACTCACTGTTTGTAGTTGGTGTTTTGTTTTAGCTTTGATATTGTAACGGGTAAGACTTTTTGTGTTTATAATTCTTATTCGCTTAACAGTTTTATTTCAATTATATCTTTAGCTTTTCTAAAATCTTTGGATGAAGCTTCCTGATGGTCTGGCCTTAGCAACCAGTAAAATGCGCATAGGTATAGCTTATCCCACCAATAATAAATTTCACTATATCAACAGTAAGAATTGGGAATAAAGCACATTAAAAGTAAATCTTATTAAAGAAATTTTATTTACATTAACAAAAATTTTTAGTGCCACAAAATAACAAATTAATGAAAAAAAAATTTAATTTTTTCTATTGTTGTGAAGGTGCTGCTGTATCATAATATGAATACTTCTAAACTTATTATGATTACCATGACAATAGTATGAATACTTCTTAACTTATTATGATAAACATGATAAGAATATGATAAAGGGAAAAATATTATAATGTAATATTACGAATATATTTGGTCATAATATGATTCAATAATAATCGTAATATTGTAACTACAATTACACTGGTTTACAGCCAAAAAATACCAAGAACACCACATGCCTAGATAAGTTAATTGGGACCTCCTGAACACGAAAATCGCTGTAATTTTTTTTCCTAAGTACCGTTTTTTAGATAACGGTACTTTTGTGTTTTTCGGTGTTTGGTCCCACTCAAACCCTTGTTGAGCCCAACCAAAAAGTCCGATCGAAATAAGTGGCATAGTTTTTGCGCAAGGATTTTCTCATTTATGTTAAACCAGTACTAACTTCACTAACGAAATATTCTTTGCATAGTCGACTTTCGGCTGGGGCCACATTTCGCAGTGCCAAAATTTTGTAAAAAAATTTAATATAAAGAAAATGAAATATGGTCCAAAAAAATTAAATACAGCCCAAAAAGTTTTTATATCAAAAAAAAAAAAAAAAATAATTTTTTTGGGTGTTATTTCATAGTGAATTAAGACTGAATTACAAAATTAAGCAAAACATAAAAAAACAAACGAAATTTCGTACAATTTTCAACTAATTATTTTTATTGGTTTTTATTTCATTTTCTTAATTGGGCCTTTTTTCATTAAGCCTTATTTTGTATAACCATCTGTTGCACTTTAATACTAAATGAAAGCTGCAATATAATAATCGAACTAAAATAACCAAAAGATAGAGTTTTATAACAAACTAGAAATTAAATTAAAATAAATTTTGAAAAAAAAATACCAATATCAATTCTGTACAAAAAAAAGTAGAAAATTTAAATTGCCATTAAATTTTTATCAGATACATTAGACCGACTCAACTTGTATGGAGCTGAAAAAATGATTTTGTTACCCCTCTGAAAATAAAGTTTGATATGTTTTATGATGATTCCCAAAATATTTTGGTTCTAGCGTTTACCATCTATGAGCTGGACCATTTTTAAAAAAGATATTTTTAGTTTTCCGAATTTTTTTGTACTTTGCTCCAAGACGATATAAATTATAAACGATTGGCATCATCGAAAAGAGTTCTTGAAACAGCTTCCAATGGCATATAAAACTTGACCAATTGCGACCTGCTAATTGAGATATTTAACTAAATACATATTTCCATTTCGAGTTTTCATACAAATTCTATATATGTGGAAATAATGTTCTACTTTTCAAATTGAATCTGTTTTAAAATAATGTTAATTTAAGTTTTTCTTTGTATCTTTCCACATAAAACGTGAAAATCGCGATATATTTTATCTTTTTTCATATATATGGGTATCAAATTTTTATACCCTCCACCACAATTAGTTGTGAAGAGGGTATATTAAGTTTGTCATTCCGTGTGAAACTTTTTTATTTTTCATCTCAGACCTCATAAAGTATACATATTCTGGGTTCTTGAGTAATTCGAAGTCGATTTAGCCATGTCCGTCTGTCTGTCCGCCTGTCAGTCTGTTGAAAACACGCTCACTTTCGAACAACTCAAAAGAAATCAACAAACTTAGTGCCAAATTGCTTGTTGTTATCCTAAGCAGTTTGGAATTGAAATCCAGCAAAATCGGTTCAGTGTGACCAGAGCTATGAATAAAAATGTGGAACCACCATCTTAAAAAAATTTATAATTTTGTTACAAAAAATAACATAAATGCTGGAATAAGGCACGGAATGAGATAAGATTTTGCAAACATTTTTTTATTTGACTGGAAATCACGATGTTAAATTTCGTGAAGATCCGTCCATAATTTACCCTAAGCCCCATATAAACAATACTCCCGGAAAAGAGTTTAGTACGCCTAAAACCGTAAAAATTAACGCTAGCGTAACAAAATTTGGAATGTCACAGTTTTTTAGGACTGGAAATAATAATGTGAAATTTCGTGACGATCGGTCCATAATTTACCTTATAGGGCCCATACACAATACCATCATGATTGTACAATCAAGTGATTGTGCCAGCTGATGGACCGTGTATGAGCTTGTGGTGTGATTGTACCAGCTGATGGTGCTTTATCAAAAATAGTTTGATATTTTTTTGATTGTACCAGCATGATTGTATCGTGTGCTGTAAAGTTAGCTCATAAATGTTAAATCGTTAAGGCATAAACATCAAAAAATACAAAATTTAAAATAAAATTTAAATTAAAACAGGTTTTTTTTTACTCCTTATTCGTTTTCGTTTTAGGATAATAGCAATAATAACAGCAGCACAAATTTTATTGTTATTCATTGCAACCTTTTCCACACAATTTTTGGTAAAAAATGAATTTTGTACCAGCATGCTGGTGTGTTGTGTGCTTTAAGCTTAATTGCACAATCACTTGATTGTACAATCATGATGGTATTGTGTATGGGCCCTATTAGGCCCCATATAAACCCTACTACCGGAATACAGTTTAGTACGCCTAAAACCGTAAAAAATAATGCAATCATAACAAATTTTGGTTCGTCACAGTTTTATAGGACTATAAATGATACTGGGAAGTTTCGTGAAGATCCGTACATAATTTACCCTAGGCCCCATAGAAACCCTACTCCCGGAAAACAGTTTAGTACACCTAAAACCATAATTAATAAAGCTAGCATAACAGAAATTGGTACGTCAGAGTTTTAAAGGACTGGAAATGACGCTGTGAAATTTCGTGATGATCGGTCCATTATTTACCCTAGGCCCCATATAAACCCTACTATCGGAAAACAGTTTAGTCGCCGAAAACCATAATTAATAACAAATCGTCACAGTTAAAGATAATAATACCATCATACAGATATTACTCCTTAAACATTCGAACTGTCGGTGTAGGGTATCAAAGATTTGGCACAGCCGAATATAGCACTCTTACTTATTTAATTTTTCAATTTATCAAAATGTAAAAAATACAATTACATACAATAAAAAACATAAAATGTATAAAAAATCTTTTCGTGATTCTATCTTTGTATAAAGTTTGCACGATTCCATTTTGTTTGCAATATGACCTGGTCGATTATTGAAATTTGGAAAGCAGAATATTATTTCAACATACGTAGAATTTGTATGAAAACCCGAAACAAAAATATGTATTTAGTTAAATATCTCAATGGACCATATTGGTATCTGGGTGAAGGTGTGAAGGAGACTTCACACCGGCCTTTCTACCTACCTAAATATCTCACTTAATAGGTCAATTTTTATATACCGTTGGAAGCTGCTTCAAAAACTCTTTTCGATGATACCAAATTTTATTTATGTCGTCTTGGAGCAAAGTACAAAAAAAATTCGAAAAACTGAAAAAATACCTTTTTTAAAAATGGTCCAGCTCAGGGATGGTCAACGCTAGAAACAAAATATTTTGGGAATCATCATAAAACATATCAAGCTTTATTTTCAGAGGGGTAACAAAATCACTTTTTTTTTTGAGTCGCTCTAATATACATACATACATAGCATTTTGAAACTATAATATTTATATTCTGCCCACATATAATAATTGTCTAGCGTCTGGTTATGATTTTTATTTGTAATTAATATTTAATCACATTTTAATTATTTTGCTTATAACTGTCAAAATTACACACAAATAATTATATAAATTCATTAAATTATAAAGTCCTCAACTCTCACCCAGGAATTAAAAAAGAATATATTTAGCAGAATAATAAAATTTAACAGAACAAAAGCAGTTTTCATCTAGATCTAATTAATAAATTATCTCGTTTTAACAAGACGTCTAAGTTATTTTTAATTATTATCTCTTTTAAGCAAGACGTATAAGTTATTTTTAATTATTCCCAATATTCATCATACGTCTTTCTATATCTTTTTTTAAATCTTTTATTAATTGATATAATTTCCCTGCTCTTGTCTTTGTTCCTTTTACAATTAATCTTTAATGCCCACATTGTTAAATGGCAATTTACGTCAAACGTGCACATGTGTTTGTAAAAATGCGTCTGTGTGTACTTCTGCTTGGAATTTCAAATGAAGAAATTAGAGTTTTTTTTGCCAGTTGGAATTTGTCGCAAACAAAAGGTAAATAATGAGACAAATTAATGTCTGGCAATTAAGTTAAATGACAACAAAAGGCATGAATAAAGTTCGCCTTTCATTTCATCTTTCTTGTTTGGGGTTTAAGTTACTTGTATTGCATTCGTGGCAGACATAAAGTGATAGTATTTTTAGAAAAGAAAATGGAGCAAATTAACGAAATGTCAATGTTGAAACGTGTTAAAAAATTTACAAGACATTTTAGTGTGAAATTCTGAAACGTGCCGCATAGACAAACGGTGACATTGAATGATAGTGAAAGATGCAATTTTCAAAGAAATTTGTTGTGGCACGTAAAAAGAAGAGACATATTAATGAGCGTATAGTTATACTAAAGCCTTGATTCATTTGTCTTATGTATATTCCTCTGAGTAGACGAAATGCATATTTTTATACGAATTGGACGATTGGAGAATAACATCAAACATATGCCGATTGTTTGATACCCTCCAGGTTTGGGATTTCTATCAAAAAATTTAAAGCCAATATTAATAAAAACTGAACTTACTGTATAAAAGTTTGTTGCTGTTTACGGCGTTCTAAAGTTTATTTCAAAACCTGGCTTTATAAAGGGCCTATCGTAAACTTTGTATTAATCAATGTCAGCGTGTTTTCTAGTAGTATAAAACTATGACCGGCCAAGTTTTACTGCAATAGCATTATTTTTTTCGGTTTAACTTTACAGACTTAAGCCTTTTTCGAGGCTTTATATGGGGCCGTGGTGCATTATGAATCAATCTTTACAAAATTATGTATTGTTAACTTTAGTCTTATGAAACTACGACAAAACAAATTTTACTAAATTTGCATTATTTGTTACGGCCTTAGGCATACTGAAGAGTTTTTAAAGAGTGGTCTTTATATGAGGTCTATGGTTAATTATGTACCGATTATCAGGAAAATTTATTGTATGATTTTTATTTATATTAAAATATTTGCGCGAAATTTAATGACAATCGGTGGATTTCGGTCCCAATTTATGTAAGTTTTTTTAATTAAAAAATATAGTTTTTTATGTAGGTTATTCCACATTTGGGTCTTTAACTATTTTTTTTTGTGAAGCAATAGTGCTGGATGTTAATCCCAAACTGCTTAGGGGAGCTAGAAATAATTAGACATCAAATTTTTTCTTTTTTGTTGTGTCTCTCGAAAGAAGAATATGACTAGATCGACTTGATATTGCCCAAGGACTCAGAATATATATGGAGTGAGCCAGAAAAACATATACTTGTACTTAAGCTATGTTCACACCATTTAAATTTTTGACGTCCTTCACGTAACCAACATTTTTGTACCCACACCACAATAGTGGAGAGGGTATTATGCATTTGTGCTGATGTGTGTAACGCCTTAAAGTATACCGATCACTTTCTGAGTCGAACTAACGATGTCCGTCCGGCTGGCAGGCTGGCTGGCTGTCCATGTAACTTTGTGCGCAAAGTACAGGTAGCAATTTTGGAGATAATTTGATGAAATTTGGGTCATAGATTCTTATTGGTACAAGGACCAAGCCTATTGAAAATGGGTCGAATCGTAGGACCACGAGGGAAGATAGGGGGAAATTTCTCCCTCGCAGAAACTATGAAACCGATTTCAATGAAATTTAAAACATAGATAGAACCATATCTTTCTGGACACAAAATGTATGCATTTTTAAAAAATAGGACCACGAGGGGAGTTAGGGGCAATTTCTGCCTCTCAAACCGATTTTAATGAAATTTAAAAAATAGATATTTCCATATCTATAGGGACCCATTAGCTATACAGTTTTTAAAAAATAGGACCTCAAGGGGAGGCACACACTTTCAAACCGATTTTCATAAGTTTATAAACATAGATAAATCTATATTTATATTGACACATAAGCATGATGTGTTTTTAAATACTGTGGTGTAGGGTATTATATGATCGGGCTTGACCGACTATACTTTCTTACTTGTTTTTCTTGCTTTTGCAAAACGTTTGGCTAGATTAACAGTATCTAAATTATCGTCTTACAAATAAAGTAAATCGAAACTGGGAATTATTTCCTTCCGAAGGTAACTTTATATTATATTCAACATTTTTCATTTTTCGAATTTATTCTATGAGCTAAATTTCAGTTATGTATTTTATAAAGCTTTTTTGTAATAGTTCTATTCATACAATTTTTCAACACTTGAAAAGTT
Organism: Pollenia angustigena; assembly: GCA_930367215.1. Taxonomy (NCBI): domain Eukaryota; kingdom Metazoa; phylum Arthropoda; class Insecta; order Diptera; family Polleniidae; genus Pollenia; species Pollenia angustigena. Next base: position 174,654,392 of record OV884057.1, on the reverse strand, counting down.
TTTGTTTTGGTTTTGCTCATGTACAATACAATTTAAAAATTTTGAATAGTTTTGTACATTTTGCAAACGTTTGCGAAATGTTTTGTTTGTTTTCATACTCTTGTTTCGAGTCTTATGAAAGTAGATTTCGCTAAATTGTACCACAAAAGCTTTTAGCCATACTAACATGATTTCCGGAAGTGGTCTTAAAATGGGGCCGAAGGTATATTATGAACCGACCTTCACTAAATTTTGCGACATCTACATTTCACCTGTTGAGCTTAACCATCAAATCCATCCACTCAGTGGCTGTAGATGCTATTGAGCGATCATCTTAGTATTCTCCTTCTCCACGGGCGATTTTACCACTATATTCAGCTCTGGGGTCACTAGGAATTTGGGCGAGGATAGACCAGCTATTGCTTTCTGCTTTCTAAAAGGAGCTGTGTTTCAAGCTGGTCATATTCGCTGCTTATGAATTTAGCCCACTGCTTTCTCAGTTCCTCAACACTGCTCGCTTGGTCTAATTGGAACTCTTTTAGGTGCGATAACAATTCTTTCCGTTTAAGGGAGTAGGCCCACGACACTCTCAACATTGTCTGTGTTGGTCGGGTAAATAATGTATGTACTTATGTGCTTTATGACATTAAATAACCACCCTTATCGTGGTTGGCGAGTTTAAAATACGCCTGCTACTGTTTGGTAATAGATTTAAGGAAGTAAGTTCAGGTTATCTTTAATCTATTATCAAACAATCGCAAGCGTATTTTAAATTCGCCGAACACGATAAGTAGATGATAAATATACTAAAAAATAATGGAGGTTATTGGAATAATTTTGATTTTCTATCTAATAAATCGGGAAAAGGCAATCAAATCTTTTTTTATGAACATCAATTATGTGTTAATTCAGTTGCATCTATCATATATGCGGGTATAAGCATATTTTTGATTTCTAATAATCATACTAACAACTAACAATATCTGTTGTTATAACTGATAGTGTACTACCACAGGTGGTGAATAGGGTATATATAAGTTTGTCATTCCGTTTGTAATTTCTATAATATTGATGTTAGACCCTATAAAGTATATATATTCTGGGTCCTTATGAGGAGCGAAGTTGATTTAACGATGTCCGTCTGTCCGTTGAAATGGGTTTTCCGAAGACCCCTTATATGATGGGGGCCAGGTTATTATACATTTATATCACATATGGTCCGGAATTGTTTGCTATTGAAATTCAGCAAGATCGGTCAACAAATGGCTGAGATATGAGTAAAAAACCACGACTTCCTCAATTTTTTTCCTTTAAAGGTCCAATTGGACGTGACATTACCATACCAACACTGTATTACCAAATCGACATAAACATACCATACAAACCAATTCAATTTTGGCTTTTACGGTCATACAGTGGCTATGGTAGTAGAGTGTTGGTAATGTGTTTTTTTTTTTTGTTGTTTTTTTATACCCTTCACTACAAGTGGTGATATGCCGCTCAACTAAAGAAACAAACTCATAGATTCAATATATTTTAATTTTACGCTTCTTTAGTAAAAGCATTTTTAGCCGAGTTGTTGAGTTCTCTCCTGAGACTGATGATATTGCCAGTTCGAATCCCAAAAAGATTTTTTTTTTAATTTTTTTGATTTAATTTTTTTATGTTCTAAAAAAACGACTTTTAAATTATAAAACGAATTTCAAACATCAAAGTTGGTTGGCATGACGAAATGAACAGTTGGCGTGGCTCAATTAATATTTATTTATACCTATCTAAAGAACGTTATTATGTCTATAACTTTTTGTTCTTTTCTCATCATGGTGAAGGATATATAAGATTCGGTATAGCGAATATAACACTCTTACTTGTTAATAAATAAGGTTAATCAAAAATATACTTTTTATATTTTCATGTCTTGGATATGGCAAACAAATTACCCTGATATGAAAAACCCATTTGGGTAATAATTTTTCCATGCAATACTTTTAAATTAAACTTTGATATTGAGGTCTGTTTTAGTTAAATTTAATTCCATTTATATATGCTGTTTCCTTAAATAAAAAGGACATATGCAAATGATTTCCTTTATTGTCGATCTACTTTCTATGTATGTAGATATTTTTTGACTTTTTCGATATGGACTAACAATTTTATTATGTTAAACTCTCCATTAGGCAATTTTTACAGATGATTAACTTTGTTTTTTTTTTTTTTGTTTTGGGATTCATTTCCGTTTGAGTGGATATTTTCTATGTAAATATGGGATTTTTGGCTGCAGAGAGAAACAGAGCAAAAAAAAAATCATACAACGAAAAAGCAGATGCAACAATAACAATGATATATTGCAGACATTTTTTTATTTTCTACTCATTGATTAAAACATGTTTGTATGTGAATGTGTGTGCTTAGTAAGACAAAATGTCCTTCATTGTAAAAAGGGATAATTTGCATTTTGCCGAAATATAGATTTTAATCTAAAATTATAGCGAAAGATGTATGTAAAAATGTCTTTAAAATCTTTAAATAGCGCAACTTTAAAAGTAAGCTTATGTTTTAGTCCAGAAATAAATTTTTTTTTTTATTTTGTTAAGACTAAAGCAAAAGGATTTTACTTTGGCAAATTAAACCATATGATTTAGAACAAAGTATTAACTTTTTTCATGTAAGAAGATTAGTGACAATTTCCTTAAGTATTTCTTTTGTAACACAATAAACTTTATATTGACGAAGTTTATTTAATGTGAGTTTTATTTTGTCCAGAATATTGTAACGAAAATAAAAGTTTGGGAAAAATTGTAAAGGAAAATTAACAAAAAAAAAAAAAAAAAAAAAAAAAAAAAAAAAAATCAAGCATGTGACATGATTAAAATTAAAAAGAAAAGTAAGCATGAAACTGTTCGTAGCAAAACTTATCAATCATTGTAAAGAGGATTTACAAAATAAATTAATTCCTTTCTTAGTACTCAATGTAACGTATTGTATTAAAGCTATCATTATATTTATATGAACGTGGGTATTTGTTTGTTGTAACGAAAACCAATAATTCAAGCGAGATATTGCCTTTAGCTTTAAAATTGGTTGGCCGGGGTGTATGTCTTTTGTTTTGTCTGAGATGGTGGCAAATTGTCGTTAACTAGACTTCTAAACCGTCTATGACCTAAGGTAAGATAAATATTTACGAGTCAAATTTTAGTAAACTGATACGTGACTAAATTTATTGTATAAGCGAAAAATGATTTTAAAGTAAAATAAAAAAAATAAAAACAAAAGAACTTAATATTATTAAGTTTAAAAAAAAGGTTTATTAAACAAATTTTCATAGAAAAATCGTTTCATAAATCTTTAATAAACCTTAAATATTTTTTATGAATATGGGTTAGTTATTTAATGCATATTTAACAAAATCTGACCTCAATGTTTTCGCTCGTTCTTTTGTTCTAAGTTCTTTACCGCACTGCGATCTGAAACTTTTTACAACTTCAACCCAGCACTTGCTTTTGCTCTGTGCACAAAAAATCAGAGTATTTAACTTTAGGTACTGCTTTTCTGATAGAAGTGTTCGGCGCTCCTCAAAACAATAATATATATCCTGAATTCTCCAAGCATCGTCATATGACGACATCATTATAACTAATTTTTTAACGCTTATTTTTGTTATTTGCCGAAATTTTGTTTTTAACCCGAAATAGAGATTGTTTTAGTTATTTGTTTTATTTATTTTTTTAGAAAAATTGCAGTACAACAAGAGTTTTAATCTTATATAATAGTACTGCTAAGACAATGACAGATTTATTTGATATTAATAATGAGTAAAAATAGACAAAAATTTAAATATGTGACAGCGCATAGAGAAAGGGACCAGTAAGATAAAGGGAGCAGTAAAAACCAACTAAACAAAACAAGAGGAAGGCACGACCTACGCACGTTTTGAAGGTTGACCAAGGTTGAGATGTGTCGCTTTCAAATGAGACCAATACCAACACGCTCAGTGATGGTACACCAAAGATACACGTACTTAAATCTTTAAAATGGCAAAACCTTTAGGTCCCTTTCTATTTTTCGCGTCACATATCGTCAGCTCACAATTGGTTTGTCCTACCGACCATTTTTTAAAAAGTTGAGTTAGGTATGGGGTAAATATATTTTGAATACCCCATTTTTGAATCCAAAATCTGTTTCGCGAAATTTTTTGTGGTTTTTGAGATATAAAGCATTCATTCAGGACATTCCATGTTGAATTTTATGTTTTGAGGTCAAATATTAACAATAATTAAAAAATACCAGTTGTAGAACCAAAAAGCTGAAGAAAGGTATTAAATTTCCCGTATTTCCCATTTTGGTACTATTTTTCCCCCCCATTATAGTATCCAAAATTGCAAAATGCAAAATGTTTTGTAAAAAAGTACCAAAAATAGTTACGATTTTCACCCCTTAAACGTTCGAATTTCGAAAAAGTACCAAACTTGTATTCGTATTTTTTTGATAAGTTTCGAATGTGGTATAAACTTTATTTCTAGGTTTATTGGGTCAAAAGATAGATGGGCTGAAAAAAACGTACCAAAATGCAGGTTTTACCCGTTTTCACCCTAAAAGAGCCGAATTGCAAAAAAGTACCACACACCTGTCCACTTATTTTTTAAAAGAACAACGATATGTATTACAGTTTTTTTTGTATCTCTTTTTTAGGTTTCCGAATTTACTCTTTTTTACCCCCTAAACATTTGAATTTTTAAAAATCCCGTCTTAGTGGATCGATTTGGGAAAAGATCCACCTCCGGTCCAAATTTCAAGTCCTTAGCTTCAGGCGTTTAGGCTGTACGATGATGAATGAGTCAGTCACTCACGCAATAAGTATACGTATGCAGCACAAAAATCCACTTTTTTAATTTTTTTTAGAAAAGTGGTGTATGCGGCACAAAATAATATTTTTCATTTTCAAAAAACTACTCATAAATTCTAACTTTATTCATGAAAGTGCGCAAAAATTTACATTTTTCGTCAAAACATATACCGGAAGCAGTGGTAAAAATATAAAAAAATTCTATCGGGTACATTTTGAGAAATCTTCATGTAAATCTTCTTTGTCGTTTTTCTCCACTCCGACTTTTTGGCATATGCGCCAAAACAATTCTGAGCTGACGACATATGTATGTAAGTTAAAAAAATTTTAAGCAAAATGAGAAAGTATTGCAATGTAAAAGTGCTTAGCATTGCCTAGGATTTGTATATAAGATGACAGTTCATTCCAGAGACGGATGGCTTTAACGATGAAGTGTCTTTCTGATATAAGTTTGCGGTATCGAATGGAGTTTATTTTGGTATCGTCTATTGGACATTGAAAACGTTATTCTTTTGTGAAGATACTCAGGTTGTTTACTATGAATAATTTTGTGTACAAAAGTAGAGTGAGACAGTTTAGTTGGTTTTCAAAAGTTACATTAAAGATTTGGTAAGAAAACTGTGGTATTCTACTGTATCTAGTTCTTGCAACATTATTAAATGTCACTTTGAGCTTATTCAAGCATAGTGAATTGCAGCTAGAAACAACCATAAAGAAGTGTCGGCAGTAAAAATGTCTTGGCAAAAAGCATGTGTATATTAAATGGAGTGAAATATTGCGTGTTCCAAAGATGTCTTAGCATGGCGTAAGTTTTTCCACAAATGAAGTTTAAGTGACTTGACCAGCAGCCGTATTCTGTAACTTGCTTAGCTAAAGCTTAATCTCTATCGCTTAAATGCCTTAGAGAATACAAAAATTAAAATTTTTAGCGACGACATGAAAAGCCAAAATTGCTGGAATTAAATTTTTATGGCATTGTTAAATCTAGCAATGCACGTTACAGTATTGTATTCGTAGCCAAAAATCGTTAAATCAACTTTATAGATTTTTAGCGATAGAGATTTAGCTTTAGCGAATTACAGAATACGGCCACAGGTTAGTTAATTATTGATTACAATTCCAAGGTTTTTTGCGGTATCAACTATGTAAATTAAGGATTGCCCAATGAGTATATTTGGTAGATTTGAGTGCATATAACTGCTTTTGCTTATCAATATTGCCTTGGATTTTTTTGCGTTTAAACAAAGACCATTTATCAAGGCCCATCTATAAACTTTATCGAGGTCGAACAGCCAATGAAAAGCTGTACATCATCAGCGTACATGTTAAATCCACAATAAATTACTCTAGACGGCAGGTCGTTGGAATATATTGAATATAGAAGAGGACCCAGAATTGAGCCTTGCGGTACACCGCTTGCTGTCAAACAAATGTCATATTTTTAGATCCAGAGCATACAAATTGAGTTCTGTTATGAAGATATGACGAAATTTATTTAACAGCAGTGTTTTAGAAATGGCACATGTGCTTTAATTTTGGTTGAGTACAGTGTGTTCGGAGGTATCAAATGCCTTTGAGTGATCAAGTAAAATTAGAAATAATATCATGTTATTTTCCATCTTTGATCGTAGTTCCTCACAAACATCGATTAACGTAGGTATATAGCTATGTTTGGGTCTGAAACCAGATTGTCTATCAGATAGTATTGATTTATTATATAAGTGCTTTGTGCATTTGCCCATGGACTAATTTTTCAAAAACCTTTGACAAAAACGGTAGTATTACGATAGGTCTATAATTTTTATCGGCCTTTTGAATGGGTTTAATTTTTGCCTGTTTCCATATTAATGGGAAAGTCGACGATGTTATTATTGTATTCATAAATTGTGTTAATTGTTGTTTATATTTTATAAGTTAAATAAATTTAGGATGGATACCATCATGGCCAACCGAACCTGATTTTATATCAAAAATGGACTTCAGGACTTTTTCCTGGGAAGTATTCGTAAACTCAAAGCTAACCTGGTGTTCAAAACTTGTAGTGCTAGTATTACAATAGGCATAAGTAGAGACATTGTACGTGAGATAAGCATCAGGTATACTTGATAATTCAGTATTTAATTGGTTTACGTCAATTTTGCTCCCATCATGTATATAATTTTTACCAATGACAATTGAGCGGATTTCCTTCCAATTCCTCTTTGAGCTAGAAGCTGATTAAAATTTTTCTTTATAGTATTTACATTTTGCAGCTCTGATTTTTATGTTTACATTTCTTCTAGTGATCTTAAAAATATTGTAAAGTTCACTGCTTCTAAATCTTTTCCACCTTTCATATGCTATTTTTCTGTTATCAATTGAGGTTTTAATATCGCTTGAAAACCAGGGGTTGTCAGTCTTTATCGTCTTAGTTTTCATATAAATTTTTGAGTTTGTTTCCAATTTCGCAATTTTTCGAATTTTCCCCATTCCTTATAGTTTAAAGGACGTTTAATCAATTTAATGGCTTGTTTGAAATATTAAAAATTATTGCGAATTTTTTGCAATTTTTCAAACTTTTCCAAATTTTTGCACTTTTCGCATAGCTTTGTTGCTCTTTGAGGCAGTATAAACATCACATATCAGCTATTTTACATGCACTATCAGCACTGTCGATTTATTCGGTGCGAAAAGTAAAATTTCTTATGCCATAAGAAAATCTTTATTCGAGTTGTATAAGAAATATATTTTTTGAGGATATATTTGGTTGCCGTCAGATGACAACACTATGATACAACGAGTACCCTCTGATAATATTTTTTGTTTGTTTTCGGGTTTTTATCAGTAAATTTCTAAGTGTCGGGGTCAATGATCAAAATTTTAATTCTAATTTCAATATTCGAAGCAAAAAATGGTGGTGGCCATTATTTACCTGGATGTGTCTGTACAAAATGATTTGCATTCAGCAAGACAGCATGATCCTATACTCAAGCAAAAGAGTTTAGGAAGAAACTTTGTAATGTCATATATTTTGTAACAAAATTATTATTCCAAAGGTCCGGGGAGAATATCGAAATCCTAGCATGGGGCTGATTCTAAGATATGATAGATATGTGCACAATGTCTTTGCACATTGCGCAAAAAAAATAAGAGACGATGGGCTGGTGAAAAAGGTAAGTCAACTTTAAGGACAAAAAGTGCGAAAAATGAAATAAAGGATTTTGTATTGATTGCTTCGTCCTATTGGATTAAAAATAATAATATTTCAATTATATTTTCATTATAACTATTAAAAACATAAAAGACTGAAAAAATTAAAAGTTCTATAAAAAGGTCCATGAGTTTCACTGGCTGTAGGAAAAATCGCCAAAAAAAAAAAATTAAAAATCGCCCAAAAGAAAATGAAAAATTACCCAAAAAGTTAAATATGAAATTTTGCCTAAAAGAAACGAAGAAGGGCCCAAAATAAAAATGAAAAATGACCCAAAAAGAAAAAAATAATTTTTTCACAAAAAAAAAAAAATTTGCAAAACAGTGTTTATTATTTATATAAATTTAGTAACATACAAATGTAAGTTTTATGTAAAAATTGAAACGTGTGTGAAGATAAATATGAAAAGTTAAATATGTTTTTTAAAAATATCGCATGCGATAAAAAATATTTTAAAAAAATATCGCATGCGTATTGTAAAGAAAATACGACTATTTATACGAAATTTTACAGTTTTTATGAAAAATTAATAATTTTTATTTAATATTTAAAACTATTTAGATATTTAGTTAGTCTTTTTATATTAAAATTTATGATTTTTGAAAAAATACGACTTAGAGTGAAATTCACATGAAAGTGCTGTGTGAGGGATATGGCCACTGTGTCCAAACCCTTCGATCTCAGCGAATCAAACCTAATGGAAAATGAAGACTATGGACAGGGCTACAATAACCTATAAGCACTTTATCCAAATTGTATTTGTGAAAATTCTTATACAATTTTGAAAATTTGACTTAGAGTGAAATTCTCTTGAAAGTGCTGTGTGAGGGATATGGCCACTGTGTCCAAACCCTTCGATCTCAGCGAATCAAACCTAATGGAAAATGAAGACTATGGACAGGGCTACAATAACCTATAAGCACTTTATCCAAATTGTATTTGTGAAAATTTTTATACATTTTTGAAAATTTGACTTAGAGTGAAATTCTCTTGAAAGTGCTGTGTGAGGGATATGGCCACTGTGTCCAAACCCTTCGATCTCAGCGAATCAAACCTAATGGAAAATGAAGACTATGGACAGGGCTACAATAACCTATAAGCACTTTATCCAAATTGTATTTGTGAAAATTTTTATACATTTTTGAAAATTTGACTTAGAGTGAAATTCTCTTGAAAGTGCTGTGTGAGGGATATGGCCACAGTGTCCAAACCCTTCGATCTCAGCGAATCAAACCTAATGGAAAATGAAGACTATGGACAAGGCTACCATAATCTATATTGATCATAGCTGCAGTATGTAGAGTTCCGCAATTAAATTTGTTACTTTCAACAGAATGCCGCAACATGTTTGCGTCACACAGCACTTTCAAGAGAATTTCACTCTAAGTCAAATTTTCAAAAATGTATAAAAATTTTCACAAATACAATTTGGATAAAGTGCTTATAGGTTATTGTAGCCCTGTCCATAGTCTTCATTTTCCATTAGGTTTGATTCGCTGAGATCGAAGGGTTTGGACACAGTGGCCATATCCCTCACACAGCACTTTCAAGAGAATTTCACTCTAAGTCAAATTTTCAAAAATGTATAAAAATTTTCACAAATACAAGTTGGATAAAGTGCTTATAGGTTATTTTAGCCTTGTCCATAGTCTTCATTTTCCATTAGGTTTGATTCCCTGAGATCGAAGGGTTTAGACACAGTGGCCATATCCCTCACACAGCACTTTCAAGAGAATTTCACTCTAAGTCAAATTTTCAAAATTGTATAAGAATTTTCACAAATACAATTTGGATAAAGTGCTTATAGGTTATTGTAGCCCTGTCCATAGTCTTCATTTTCCATTAGGTTTGATTCGCTGAGATCGAAGGGTTTGGACACAGTGGCCATATCCCTCACACAGCACTTTCAACAGAATTTCACTCTAAGTCAAATTTTCAAAAATGTATAAAAATTTTCACAAATACAATTTGGATAAAGTGCTTATGAGTTATTGTAGCCCTGTCTATAGTCTTCATTTTCCCTGAGATCGAAGGGTTTGGACACAGTGGCCATATCCCTCACACAGCACTTTCATGTGAATTTCACTCTAAGTCGTATTTTTTCAAAAATCATAAATTTTAATATAAAAAGACTAACTAAATATCTAGTTAGTTTTAAATATTAAATAAAAATTATTAATTTTTCATAAAAACTGTAAAATTTCGTATAAATAGTCGTATTTTCTTTATAATACGCATGCGATATTGTTTTAAAATTTTTTTTATCGCATGCGATATTTTTTAAAAACATATTTAACTTTTCATATTTATCTTCACACACGTAAAATTGAATTGTATCTTCAACAGCTGCGCGGCAGTATGGACAGTAATATCTATTTGAGCCCTCCGCCAAACTTTGTGCACTATTCAATAGTTAAATATTAATTAATCACTGCATAGGTTTAATCAATTACTCAAAACAGAATACAGCTTTTTGCAAGGTGGCATGTCATAAAGTCCAGTGTTATACACGCACAGAAAAACCTGTTTTATTTTAGTCACAACCAACAAAACTATTTTTAAAGAAACTTATTTTACCATAATACGGTTGTCGGTCACAATGATACGGTTAAATTAAACATTTAAAATGGTTTTGTTGTTTTTTCTCTGCGTGCATATATTAAACATATAACCAAAACACTTTTGGGCGCAAGGATTTTCTCCCCTATGGTGTAACAAATACCGGCAGCGCTTACTAAAGCGTCTCGGCATAGCCGGCCTTCGGCCAGGCGCAAGTATTTTCTACTCTATGGTACAACAAAAACCGACTTCGCGAACTAAAGCTTCTCTGCATAGCCGGCCTTCGGCCGCGCGAAAGGATTTTCTCCTCTATGATATAAAAAAGACCGGCTTTGCTAACTAAAGCTTCTCTGTGCAGACGGCCTTTGGGTAGGCGCAAGGATTTTTTGCTTAATGGTATAACAAGTACCAGTTTCGCTAAGTAAAGCTTTTAAAATCTGCCTTGTTTCCGAACGAAGGCCGACTTCGCAGATAAGATTTAGTTAGCGAAGCCAGTATTTGTTATACCATAGGGGACAAAATCCTTGCGCCCGGCCGAAGGCCAGCTATGCAGAGAAGCTTTATTTAGCGAAGCCGATCTTTGTTATACCATAGAGGAGAAAATCCTTGCCCCCGGCCGAAGGCAGGCTGTGCAGAGAAGCTTAAGTTAGCGAAGCCGGTACTTGTTTTATCAAAGAGGAGAAAATCCTTGCGCCCGGCTAAGCTTTCAAGTTTGTCCACGGACACTATGACACTGGACGTTATGACATGCCACCTTTTTGCAATATGTCCCGTTATTTTTATAAATAACATTTAGGAATTCGACGTACATAGGGGTTTTTTGCCAATCTAGCCGGACATTAAGCAAAAAATTAAATTTAAGAAATGGAAAAATTTAAGTAAGCAGCTCTACAGACAACAAAGTTCTGCATCGTATAGTCATTTTCAAGTCTTTTGCTTGAGATTTGTGGTTTTGGGACACTGTTAAAACCAGGGATGTTGATTTAATTGCATGCGTGTTCTTTGTTTTTTACGGTTTTGGGAGGTTTACAATATATTTTTTTTTAGATAAACGAATAAAGATTTTACATTGATTTTTTTTCTGTGAAAGACTATATAAACAGCTAATTATGAAAAATTTTATTATTAGTTCGAAATTAAAAAAAACGATTTTTTTGTTAACTTTTTTGAAAAAAAAAAAATTGTTTTTGAAGGTGAAGCCCGCTGAGTTCTTAAAAATGTTATACATCACGATAAAATTTAAAATCTCTACTTTTAAAATAAAAACAAAAACGTTGCGCGTTGTTGCGCCATTTTTTTATGATTTTTTGAAAATTTCACCTTTTTTCTGTTTTTGCTCATCTTGCATAGGTACATATGATAGCAACACTTTCGTCAGTCATAAAATGTTTTGGTTCTACGTTTTTATTTAAATTATTACATCTAAGACTTATATTACCTGTGTAAAAAAGGGATTTGCGAAACAGTAAGTAACGGGTTTTAACCACCTGTGCGGCCGCTAAATGACGTTATTTTATGGAGCAAAATAAATGTACCTGTTTTGCATAACTTTTAAAATCATTAATAACAAAAATAATATATATTTGTAATAAAAAAATCAAATCTGGGCTCTAGGTACTTAGTTTTTTTTTTTTAATATATATATTGTGGTTATAGCATAAAATTGTTATCAGAACCATTTTGAAGCTTTGAGAGTAAAATGGAAAAAGTGTATAATACATGGCGCAACTGTAATGAGTGAGGCATTGTTGCCTATCGGGCTATTATCAGAAGAAGCGTCTGAGGCACGAAATAAACATTTTCAGCTTTACAGGCAGAATTTTGCTAGAAAGTTTTCGAGGGTTCAGTGTAACAAAGATATTATAAATAGACTTTTGCTCAGTTCTGACCCACTGATTACTAGTATAAAGCTAAGATGCCACTATCGACGCAATGTACCAATTTTTGGCGTATTTCATATGCCGATAGTGTGAACGGTCAAAATGTTTTAATATGCGACAATCTGTGCCGAAATTGTGCTGACTGTGGACAATCAAAATTAACCTAGATGCGCCGATAATGTGAACACTATTTTGCACAATGTGGAGCAATCAAATTGTTTAATATGTACCGATTTTTATCGGCCACTTGTGTGCCGATCACAGTCTCCAATCAGCGCCGATAGAAGGGATGGCAAAACGAAATTTTTAAATTGCACAAACTGGCTACTAAAATTTTACTTTTTTGAGCTTAATTGTACCAAAATTAAATTTGTTTTATCTTTATTTATGTATTGAAACGTTAAATAGTACATTTGTGCTACTAAATAAAAGAAAACAATTCGCTCTAACCAAAACATTGCAGTTGTATCGATGTGGCCATCCCTGGTTTGTAAACATATGTTTACAAAACAAAAATTACAAAAAAAAAAAAAAGAACAAGTGCAGTAAGTTTGAATGAAATTGAATATATTTTTTATTATACTTATATTAATATATTAATTAAAATTGTTAGGAATTATAATTTAATATTCGGACGGAGAATTTTGCGAATTTCTAAAGTAAAATTATGTCTGCCAACAAGTAAATAAACAAAAACATTTGATTTAATTTGCCCAAATAGCACGATAGTGTGACCGCATTGTACCGATTATTGTCGGAATTGAGTTTTGGCCGATATGAACCGAAAAAAATGTCACAATGTGCGACGATAATGGGACTACCTAAGAATAAATTGTGCAATGTTTTTAAATGTGCGCCGATATAGCACGATAAAAATCGTCACAGATTGTGCTATTTGAGCCGATAGTGGGATCTTAGCTTAAGACCAACTCCAAAAAAAAGTCATTACCCTTTACGAAAGAAGCAATATCTTTTATGCTTCCAACTGTACTTGGTTCTGAAGAGAATTCAGACTCAGAAGAGGATTTTGAAGAAGCAGACGAAAAAGAACCATGTCACTTATCATCATCTTAGTGCAAAAGAGAAGTTATTTTAAATAAAATTTGCTGTTACTATTATAAATAAGTTATAATTACCAATATATTAATTAATTTCAGCTAAATTAAATACTATAAAATACATAAAAGTCACATAAAATCTTAAAAATTAATATGTTTTGGAAATTAGCAAAAAAAAAAAAATTTTTTACAGGTCGTTCCAGGGGAGGGGGGGGGGTTAGAGGGATACCTCCCCCTACCCATAAAAGTTCAAAAATTTAATTTTTATAGTATTAAGGCGTTAGTAATCTATTTCTTTTAATATTAAAATTTTGTTAAATATTATTTTATGTAATCGCCTCAAAAGGGGGCGGGGGCGAAAAGTGTAATTTTACGATCTCATGGGTCTAATTTTAGGTTTTTTAACTTTCGCCGACGCACATAGGGGTTTTTTGCCAATCTAGCCGGACTTACTTTTTGTTTTAGCTTATATTGCTTCTTAAAAGTTATTGAGTGCCCCTAGATCGATGAAACTTGGCAGAAATATGTGATATTGTCATAGGCAGGTAAACCTAAAAAATAAATAAAATCGGAAAATGTTCCCCCTAGAAGAACTAATCCAACCTCTGAAAAATGCAATTTTTTTTAAACTTTTCCCATACTTTTGTTTGGCAAATGCAACTTTTAACGTCGGCGAAAGTTAAAAAACCTAAAATAAGACCCATGAGATCGTAAAATTACACTTTTCGCCCCCCGCCCCCTTTTGAGGGCGGTTACATAAAATAATATTTAAAAAAAATGTAAATATTAAAAGAAATAGATTACTAACGCCTTAATACTATAAAAATTAAATTTTTGAACTTTAATGGGTAGGGGGAGATATCCCTCCAAACACCCCCCCCCCCCGGAACGACCCTGTAAAATTTTTTTTTTTTTTTGCTAATTTCCAAAACATATTAATTTTTAAGATTTTATGTGACTTTTATATATTTTATAGTATTTAATTTATCTGAAAATAATTAATATATTCGTAATAATAACTTATTTATAATAGTAACAGCAAATTTTATTTAAAATAATAACAACTAATTTATTTAAAATAACTTCTCTTTTGCACTAAGATGATGATGAGTGCCATGGTTCTTCTTCGTCTGCTTCTTCAAAATCCTCTTCTGAATCTGAATTCTCTTCGGAGCCAAGTACAGGTGGAAGCATAAAAGAAATTGCTTCTTTCGTAAAGGGTAGTGACTTTTTTTTTGGAGTTGGTCTTATACTAGTAATCAGTGGGTCAGAACTGAGCAAAAGTCTATTTATAACATCTTTGTTACACTGAACCCTCGAAAACTTTCTAGCAAAATTCTGCCTGTAAAGCCGAAAATGTTTATTTCGTGCCTCAGACGCTTCTTCTGATAATAGCCCGATAGGCAACAATGCCTCACTCATTACAGTTGCGCCATGTACTAAAATCTTGTGCATTGTAGGTGTCATAGGATGCCAGGGATATAGAGTAACGTAAAGTTTTGCAGTGTATAAGCAATAATTGGCAAACTAGTGCAAATGGATTTTGTGACCACTTGTAATTACTTCAATAATAACTTTGATCCGGTAGATGAAATCCAATGCAATTCCAGTTATTTCTGCAGCTAATTCAGGATTGGAAAAAAATCGTCTGCTGGTGTTACCATCGTTGCTGTTTCCAAATCCAGTCTTCGGTACATCCACTATTAGCCCTAATTCACTTCTAAATTTTTCTTGGATAGTTTTTTTCCTCTCATTAACAATAGTTTTGTCCTCATCCGATCTTAATTGCCACTTTTTTACTGTGAGTTTATACGATAGGTGTAATATGCTCTCAAATAGACGAATTCTGGCGTGCAAAGTAGATAATCCGAAAGAAAGTGCATCTACGTCTATATCCCTTTTGATTTTCAAATTGTTAAATTCTTTTGAAGTAGCCCCACATATATAGCACTTCATTGTGGACGTAGTTTGTGTTGCGGCATTACATACTTTTGCATCTATCATTGTAAATACCATTGTATGTTTTATGGAATATAACTTTCCTTCCATTAAAAAATTAGTGTTTTGTAATGTAGTAATGGCATCTTGTACATAATTAATTTCTTCTTGGATTACATCTACAGTTTCTTTAACAAATCTGATGCGAATAGGTCTACAATATCGCGGTGATGAAGGAGTTGGATTTTGCCATAATATTTTCTCCTTTTTTGCACCATATATTAGTCGAAGCGGTACGAAACTACTCTGAAAAATATGAGAATCAGAAGCATCATTTTTCATCTTTTGCTTAAATTGTGCCTGGTGTGATCCATCGCAGCCCCATTTGCTTATTAGTTCGAGGGAGTTGCATTCTTCTATTTGTGAATCACATAAAACATCTTTTAAATATGTAAGTAATCTACTTGCAGTATGATTAAGCAAATCCTGAAGATTTATTTGAGCACATGTTTCCGTTACTTCAAATGATTCTTTTGGAGGATAGCATTCACTTTTCTCTCTCTGCAGAATTTTGTAGCTAGGATAAACCTTCTTAGCGGCACTTCGGATTATTTCATATTGTTTTCGAGAAAGATCAGCTTCTACAAATATAGAAAGAGCCTTTAGAGGGGTTAGCTGTTTTACTTTATCCTCTTGTGCAGCTTTGTATGCTTTTTTTATTTTTGTAGCTCTTGCCGGAGAAGACACAATTTCTTTAAGCAGACCTGAGGCATCTTTTTTTCCAGACGTTTGTAGTTGTGTTTGGGTAGCGTGCATCAATAAATCAGCATCGGTTTGAGTTCGCAAGATTTCAGTTTTTCTTCTCTTACTTCTTTCGGTCAATTCAACAAACGGCTTTTGTAGTCGTTTTGAAGACGAACTCCCAAAAAAAGGTATTGTCACTGTTCCTTCCAGCCATTTGGCATGCATGCTTACAAATCGATCCTTTTTTCTTTGTGCTGAATGCCAAAATATTTTAAAAAAATATTTGAATTTCTTTAAGCATTGATTTACTACTGATATGTCACTATCTCCCTGACATTTTGAAATTTCGCACAATTTTCTAACTAAAAATTGTAATTTCTCTTCAACGAGTTTAGAACTACATTCTTGTATAATTTGGAATAACTCTAAATTCGTATACACTTTTTCCATTTTACTCTCGAAGCTTCAAAATGGTTCTGATAACAATTTTATGCAAAAACCACAATATATATTTAAAAAAACTAAGTACCTAGAGCCCAGATTTGATTTTTTATTATATATTATTTTTGTTGTTAATGATTTTAAAAGTTATGCAAAACAGGTACATTTATTTTGCTCTATTAAATAACGTCCTTTAGCGGCCGCACAGGTGGTTAAAACCCGTTACTTACTGTTTCGCACATCCCTTTTTTTACACAGGTAATATTAGGCTTATATGTAATAATTTAAATAAAAACCATCTACGTACAACCAAAACATTTTATGACTGACGAAAGGGTTTCTATCATATGTACCTATGCAAGATGAGCAAAAACAGAAAAAAGGTGAAATTTTCAAAAAATCATAAAAAAAAAATGGCGCAACAACGCGCAACGTTTTTTTTTTGAATTTAAAAGTAGAGATTTCAAATTTTATCGTGATGTATAAAATTTTTAAGAACTCAGCGGAACTCACCTTCAAAAACCTTTTAAATTTTTTTTTTTTACAAAAAAGTGAACAAAAAAATCGTTTTTTTTAATTTCGTACTAATTTTTTTATCATAAAAAATTCAAATAAAATTTTTCTAAAAATTTTCATAATTAGCTGTTTATATAGTCTTTCACAGAAAAAAAAATTCAATGTAAAATCTTTATTCGTTTATCTACAAAAAAATATATTGTAAACCTCCCAAAACCGTAAAAAGTCAATGAACACGCATGCAATTTAATCAACTTTCCTGGTTTTAACAGTGTCCCAAAACCACAAATCTCAAGCAAAAGACTTGAAAATTCACTATACGATGCAGAACTTTGTTGTCTGTCGAGCTGCGTACTTAAATTTTTCCATTTCTTAAAAAAAATTTTTTGCTTAATGTCCGGCTAGATTGGCAAAAAACCCCTATGTGCGACGTTAAAAGTGGCATTTGTCAAACAGAAGTATGGGAAAACTTTAAAAAAATTGCATTTTTCAGAGGTTGGATTAGTTCTTCTAGGGGGAACCTTTTCCTCCTTGGTCCGATTTTATTTATTTTTCAGGGTTACCTGCCTATGACAATATCACATATTTCTGCCAAGTTTCATCGATCTAGGGGCACTCAATAACTTTTAAGAAGCAATATAAGCTAAAACAAAAAGTAATGTCCGGCTAGATTGGCAAAAAAACCCCTATGTGCGACGTACAGGCGCGGATCCAGCTTGAGCCTTAGGGGGGGGGGGGAAATTTTTTATGATACAAAAAAAAATTTGTTTTTAAAAGTTTATTAAAAGCAATTTGTGTATATTATATTAAAAAAACTCAACAATAAGGTTAAATAAAATATTCAATATAAATTAAAATAAACTTATCTTTTTAAATAACCAATTTATGATTTCCTTGTGAGGCAAATTTAGATAGTACAGTCTAAGATCAGTTTGCCATTGTTGATCCGAGCCATGTTTTTATTCGACGAAGGGTAGGAAATGACCTCTCGCTCGTAGCATTACTTACGAGCATTGAAACGAAAATTTGAAATATTTTTCTTAGATTTAGGTAGATATCTTCATCACAGTTTATTAAAGCATCTACAACGTTATTTGATAGATTTTCAGATAATTTCCATGTTTGTTACCAATGCTACAGTGCAGGCTCAAGTTTAGATGTTAGTAGGTGTTTATCTCGAGTTGTGGTTTTAAAAGTTGTATATCTGTATATGACTTGATTACACTTTGAGTAGAAGTTTTGGTATGTTCAATACATTAAAGATATCTATTGGAAAGGTGTTTTGAGATCTTCTAAAATAAATTCAATAAGAGAATGAAACCTACGGCTCGGTAGAAATCTTCAACATTTTGGATGTGATTATTTCGTTCAAATCTTGTTTTTTAGGTTGGAACCTCGATTTGAACGCAAATAACTTTAACTTTTTTAAAAATCACTTTAAATTGTTCTTCGGCTTTATTTCTTTTTTCTTCAAGGCACATGATTAAAGTTTTGATAAGGCTTGATCCTTTTTGAAGATCTATATCGTGCTTTTGTAAAATGATACTAAGCGGCTGTGTTACAACAAGTATCACACTTAATATGTTTATTCCGCAAATAAATTCAAAAGTTCTAAGTGAGTTCCTTAACATAAGGCTCTTGATGAATTATCTCTACCTTTCCACTCAGATATTTTTTCCAAAGCTTCTACTATATGATGTACACTTGTTGCAAAGTGTAAAGCTGAGTCGTGATGATCCACCCATCTTGTCTTGCATAATGTAGAGAGTTTGGCTCGCAAATACTTTACTAAAAACATGTTTTGCCTGATTTACGGGAAATAGCAAGACGTTTGTTTCGCATTTGTCGCGGTTTCCAGAATTTTTTAACAGCTTCATTTTCTGCTGACATCAAACGACACCCATCAGTTCCAACTCCTATACAATTTTTTAGGTCAAGACTAAAATTTGTGAAAGTTTAAAGAACTGTTGATGATAGTGCCATCGCATCAATTGACACATCAGCGTCATTATCAATTTCCTGTGAAGGCTCTTCAAATGCTTTTACAACAAAGCCAAAACAATTCTTGCCTAACAACTATTTGTTGTATGTTGAAATATTTTAAAGATAATGAAATCTGGCTTTTCACCGACAAATCCGTGCGTTCGTCAAAAATTATCGAATAGGATTTTTTTCATATAACACATACTATATTCATAAATATTGCAAAAACTAAGGCTTTTTAATAATTCAACCGCACGCATATTCAAGTCAAACGTTTACTCTTTGGTTATACATAGATGGCGCCTGCTGGGATTGAATGTAGAATAATAACTATTTGAATACGGTAAACTAGATGTTTCATTGAAAATATCTAATAAATAACTATAAGGATGAAGATTTGGATACTTATTGAAAATTTGGTTAGAGATTCAATAAAAAAACAAAAATATACTTATTGAAAATTTCGTTAGAGATTCAATAAAAAAACAAAAAAAAACCTTGCTGGGATTTTCAAAAATTTTGTACATTAAAAAAAGATAATATTAATGGGTATTCATGTATTATCGAAATAAACAAAACATATTTTTATAATTTACGGGGGGGAAATTTCCTTATTTCACCCCCCCCTGAATCCGCGCCTGGCGACGTATAGTAATAATGAATGATTTAGACAATTAGTATGTAAGATTTTGACGAAATTTTAAAAATTAAAAATGGCCTGAAAAATGGGCTATTTTTCATATAATATTTTCATTATGAAAAATCACCAAATTTAAAAAACGAAAAATCACCCAATAATAACGAAAAATAGCCCAAATATTTTGGGTCACTTTTCATATGAATTCAGATCCAATTTTATATGGCCATTTTTCTTTGGGCGATATTTCCTACAGCCGTTTCATTCTTTAATACCAAAATATTGAAACCATCTATAAAATTGATCATTTTCATGATAATAGTATTTATTAAATTTTTGGCCTAAAATTTTTGAAAACAAGAAGAAAAATTTGCTAAGTAAAAATTGCTAAGGAAATACTACATAATACTCATTTAATCGTCGACGAGTGTCGTGCATTTTAAAATTTTAGCGCATGAAAAACGGCACGTTACATAAAGCAAGCAAAAGAAGCCCTTTATGTTAGTTATTTTTTATTCGCTTACTTATTTGTATATCGAAATATGGATTTGGAAATATATTTTTGTAGTTCTTGCTTCCTTTTTTATATACTATTGAATATTTTTTTACTTCTGCATCAAGTTTTTTTCCATGTTTCACAAATCAGTTTCAACGATTCTTTTTTTTTAATTAAAACCTTGTCTTTAGCTTCACTTCGGAAAATCAAATCTTGTAACGTTAATTTAACCACCTTTTACTCAATGCAAATGCATGACACTTTGCAGGCATACATATTCCCGATGACAATACACGAGTACATGGGCGTAGCCAGGATAAAATCTGGGGGGAATTAAATAAAAATTATTTAAGTGCAAAAATTGCCAGCGCAACTGGTTTTACATACAGCAATTTAAGTGCAAGTGTGCCCAACCTGAGCAAGTGTATTGATCCGACCGTAAATGTGGTTCAAAGTGTGAAGTCGTCTGACCAGAGGAATAATAACGAAAAACCTGGAACATCATGATTAGCATTAATAAATACAGGAGCTGTGCCAAAAAGTACTAAAGTGCAAACAGGCATGGACAGATATATTACAATAACTAAGAGAAAGGCTAGCCCTAGGTCCATCCAACAGGAACGCATGGCCAAACAATACAAAGGCTCTAACGTAGTCTCTTTGCCAACAAGTGGTAACAGATTCTCTGTACTATCCATACCTGACGATGAAGAAGCAGAATCAGCTAATGGAACAGCCACTAAAGAAGTAAAACCGCCACCTATCATCAAATAGCCTAGTCAACATGTTGACTCAACTTGTAGGTAAGAATAATTTCTACGTCGTTTCTATACGACGCGTGCAAATTCAAGAAACCAAAATTCAAGCCAGTACAGAAACGAACTTTCGTATTATATCAAGACACCTGGACGCAGAAAATAAAAGTTACTATACATATCAATTAAAATGTGCTAAGGGATTGATTATTGTCATAAAAGGCATAGATAGTTCTGTTCCTACAGAGGAAATAAAATCTGCCATAGAGCTAGAGGGGTATGAGGTAAAATCTGTTCATAACATTTTGAACAGGAATAAAGTTCCTCAACCAATGCACCGCGTTGACCTACTCAACAGAAGAATAACTGTTGAGAAGCCATTAAAACGAAAGGGTCCCTCCCAATGCACAAACTGTCAGGAATATGGGCATACAAAATCATATTGTAAATTGCCTCACGTATGTGTGGTTTGTGGCGACGCTCATAAAACCGCCGAATGTAATCGTTCTAAAGCTGACCCGAATGTTAAGAAATGCAGAAACTGTGGCGAAAATCACACGGCAAACTATAGGGGTTGTAGAGTCTTCTTGCATTTAAAAAAACCTGCTTTAGTTCAAAAATATACTCACTCCCAATATGGTCCGTCACATGCGCCCAGCCAAGCCGCTGGCTCTATTGCTAGTACTTCACAAACAAACAATCAAAACCAATCATATGCCCAAGTCTTAAAAGGAAACCCTAATGCGAAAAATCCCCCGAGTACTTCTAACGCAAAGCAACCTCCAAACGCTAATGTTCCTAGGGAAGGTCTACAAATGCCTTCTGGAAATATGCCTACCTCAATTGAAAATTGAATTCAAACTATGAATAACTTCATGACCACTATGCAGAATGTGTTTCAGGAAATGATGCGAAACCAGAACATGCTCCTGCAAGTTCTACTCAACAAAAAATGAACCAGTTAAAAATATGTTTCTGGAATGCAAACGGGTTATCCCAACATAAACACGAAGTGGCAAACTTTCTTCATAGGCATGAAATCGACGTACTTCTTGTCTCTGAAACACACTTTACTCATAAAAACTGCTTTAGGGTAAATGGATACCTTACGTATGACACAAAACATCCCAGCGGACGAGCTTGTGTTGGCATAGCCATAATTGTGCACAACCACATCAGACACTTACCATTTCCAGAGTACGAAGAAGATTGTATCCAGGCCACATCTATAAATCTTACTGATTTCAATCTAACGTTAACATCCGTTTATTGTCCCCCGAGGCACAAAATTGTAAAGGATAAATTTCTCAACTTCTTCTCCACATTGGGCCAGAAATTCATTGCTGCTGGCGACTACAACGCTAAACATACATATTGGGGCTCCAGACTTATTTGTTCTAGAGGTAATCAGCTATACAATACCGTAACTGCAAATAATTTTGATGTCGTATCGAGTGGTGAGCCTACCTATTGGCCAACCGACTTCAATAAGCTACCAGACCTTATTGACTTTGCTGTTATTAAAAACATCAAGCGCGATCAGGTACTAGTTAGTTCCTCCTATGATCTTTCGTCCGATCATTCACCTTCAATCCTCATTTTAAAAGGTAACTCTGACGCCGCAGCTGCAAACTTTATTTCCTATCCATACAGAAACACAAATTGGTTAAAGTATAAAATGTATGTGAGCTCTCACCTATCACAGTGCATTCCCCTAAAAAATTCATCTGACATCCAAATAGCTGTCGACCGATTTACAGAAGTCTTGGATTCAGCAGCAGGAAATGCAATCCCAATCAAGCGGACAATTAAACGTGCTCCTTGCAATACATCGACGGATATAGAGAAAACTCTTCGCAACAAATTGAGACAGAACCACGAGTCTGCAGTAGAAGGCTATCTAAACAGCCTAGATGCCACAAAAAACTCCAATTATAGCTTATGGATGGCTGTACGGCATCTGAAATGCCCTATAACCCAAGAATCTCCATTAAGACTGGAAAACCGCACTTGGGCCAAAAACACACATGAAAAATTAAACGCTTCCGCTGGCCACCTTGAGAAATTTTTCACGCCACATGATGCACATACTTGTTCCTGTCGTCCAATCATTCCTGATAATCCAATTAAATTTAACATAACTCAAGTAAAATCTGCAATAGAAAAAGTGAATATCAGAAACTCTCCCGGACCTGACCGCAACACAGGGTCAATGATAAGAAACTTACCATCGTCTGCTTCTATAATCTTTCTGCTAATTTTTAACGCGATATTAAGAGTCTATAATTGTTATGATTCCCAAGCCAGGAAAAGATGCTAGCCAGGTTGCGTCGTACAGACCGATAAGCTTATTATCAATCCTATCGAAGCTTTTCGAAAAATATTCGTTTTAAATGAACACGACATCATCCCGGATCACCAGTTCGGATTCAGAGCGAAACATGGTACAATAGAACAAGTGCATAGAATTGTCACCCTTATTAGATCGGCGTTTGAGAAAAAGCAATACTGCTCAGCACTGTTTATAGACATTTCCGAAGCTTTTGACAAAGTTTGGCATGATGGGCTACTCATCAAAATAACACGAATGCTTCCTCAAAACACTCACAAGCTTCTGGAGAGCTATCTAACAGGCAGAACATTCATAGTAAGGTCGCAAGATAATTACTCCCCCCTCAAGAAAATTACTGCTGGTGTCCCCCAAGGCAGCATATTAGGACCGCTTCTATATAGTATGCACAGCGGATATGCCAACAAACTTGAGCACGCATACCTCTACATTTGCAGACGACACAGCATTTATAAGCGTTAACTATGACCCAAAAGTTGCATCGCAAAATCTGCAGTCCCACATCAATGAACTAGAGGCCTGGCTAGAAAAATGGAGAATAAAGGTTAACCCGGCTAAATGTGCTCACTTAACTTTGACGCTCAGAAGACAAACGTGCCCAGCTGTAAAAATAAATATCATCACTGTTCCGGTAGAAAACCATGTTAAGTACTTGGGAATTCATATAGATAGACGCTTGACCTGGTCTCGTCATATTGAAGCGAAAATAACGGCTATGAAACTTAAAGCAGCTCAACTACATTGGCTTCTCGTTCGAAACTCAAACTTGTCTTTAGACAACAAAATTCTCTTATACAAGTCCATCATAAAACAAATATGGACATATGGCATCCAATTATGGGGTGCTGCATGCGCATCTAACATCCAAAAGCTTCAAAGAAGACAGTCTAGAATATTACGACAAATTGTCTGCGCCCCATGGTATATACGTAATGATATTATCCACAGAGAACTCAACGCCCCCACTATCCACGAGGAAATTAAAAAATATTCAATTAGCTACATCGATAAACTAATGGCCCACCCTAACTACCTCGCTCGGGGTCTGCTTCAGTTCGAAGGTCACCAGAGGCAAAAAGAACCGATACTTTGAGCCTAACTAGAAGACATTTTTAATATTTGAATACAGCAGTTAGTGGTTACATTGGTAACAACTAATAAACAACAAGTAGAATTAAGATTTGAATACATATTGTAAATTTCGATAAGAAAGATTCAATAATAAAAATAAATTAATTAAAAAAAAAAAAAAAATAAAAAAATTTGCTTGCCCTATTTAACCATTTTAAAAGTACTGCATTAAAAAAAGAGCGTAAAGTCAAATAAGGACCAGTATTATATGCATTTAGCATAAATTTATAGTAGGAGTCGAAGTTGGAATCGGAGTTGAAGTCCGACTTCTGAGTAAGAGCACAGCGTGATTTGGCTGTAATGCGTGGTACCCACGATAATCTCAATACACATATAATTTTATTTGCACAAATGTATATAAAGGCCGATTATATGAAAATTTTCTTTTCTCATCTTTATATTTTGGTGCTACTTATTATAATAACCTGTTCTATTTGCCGTAATGGTAATTTTATTCAGAAAAACTTTACAATAACAAATTTATACTTTTGCTTTACCTTGATTGAACTCTTCAAAATCAAACTGCAAAAATCCCATTTGTCTTCATAAACTTAAACTCTAAAACCCCAAAGTCTAAATACAAAAGAAATAGTAAATCTTGGTGTCATTTAAAAATGCAGCACGTAACGTTTGGAATTACCACTTCTTCAAATACCTTTATATACTTTTTGAAAAGAAAAATAGAAGCTACAACAAACCTTTACACTTGTCATCATTAAACAAGACGATTGGCACGTATTTGCAGTTATGTTAAGAAAAAATGGCTTTAGATATTGCTAGAGAAACCACGATGCATAAGTATACAACAACAACAATACATTGAACATCTTTGACATTTATAAGCACTTGTAACTTGATCTTCCCAAATGGCTACTTAAATGTTGACAGTTTCCTTTAGAGATACTGCTACATGTAGTAAATATTTTGAACAACTTAATTTTAAATATTTTCTTTTCGTACTAAAATTTTCAAATTAAACGTTTAAGAAAAATTTTAACTGCAACAGTATTTGCTAGCAATATTGTAGTTAAATCCATTTCTATGGATTTTTATTGAATTTTTCAATATTTGTTTAACAAAAAATACTGCAACAAAAAAATTGTTTAGTTTTTTGGCTGGGAAAAAATTTAATTTTCCTAATGGCAGCCGCATGTTTATTTGTTTTAACAACATTTGTGTGTGTTTTTTTTTTCTTTTATCGTTTTCTGGCTTTGTTAGATTTTTGTCCCGTGCCGTTTTTTATTTGGCTTTCAATCTAAATGTTTTATTAGTTTGTTTTTACTGCATGGTTAATACACACTCATACACACACAAACATATACTAAACACTATCATACGAATGCGAATAGTTGCCAATATGAAAAAACGAAAACTTTTGCCAGAAACTGGTAAAATTTAGTTTATTTTTCGTTATTAGAAAAACTAAAGGGAAAATATTGGAAAACAGCTAAAATTGTAAGCTAACAAAATAGTGCAGAGAATATTATTAAATGATATATTCGTGTTAGAAGGTAAATATTACAATAAAAGCAAAACATTAAGTTGAAAAAAGTTTTGAAATTAAATTTTAATTAACTTAAATAACACTGTGCTACACAATAAATATGCGAAGGTCACATAAAAACTCTCTTTTATTGAAGTTCACAGATTAAATTTGTTTCATCAGCTCGCCAAGTTATTTATTTAAGTAAAATAGCGATGAAGTTAAAGTTTCAAATTCAAGAAATCCTTAATTTGTTTTTTTTCTGATTTTAAAAATGTGAGTTTTAGTTTTCGGAAATTAAAATATACTATTGTTTGCCCAGTTTTTTATGCAAATATTAAAAAAACATTGATATAAGTACATATGAATTAATATGTTTCGAGCAATTTTTCGTCTTAGTGGACCGATTAAAATTTAATTTTGTAACTCTGGACTTTTAATTTTAATTAAAAAATGACCAAAAAACTTTGCTGTTTCAAACAATGTGTTGATTGATTTTGAAAATTTCCAACAACAATTTCACAAGTTTAAAATATTTTATTTTAAACGAAATAATTTTTTGCTAATAATTAATATTTCAAATTCAAAATTTATTTCAAAAAAACTCAAATGTTAATTAAATCAAAATTATATTTTTAATTCTCTTTCAACAAAAACAAAAATAATTGATTCAATTATCGCATTTATTAAATTTAAATACTTTTTAAATAATTGTTTTAATTGATAAACAACCAGCACCAGGATCGGATGCGGAAGCCCAATCAGCTACCTCATCTTAAAATGAAAAGATTACTGAAACCGAAGCAAATGAACATACAATAAAACGATCTGATCCAATGATGACGACCTTTAGCATGAAAACACGGACAAGATTTGGAACATGGAATGTAAGAACGTTATTGGAACCATCGCGCCTGGCTCAGCTGTGCAAGGAGTTTTTGAGCTACAATTTATTTTATTTTATTTTTGGGTCTAAGCGAAATAAGGTGGCCAGATTCGGGTGAGCAAATGACAACGCAGGGCCTGCATATTCTTTACTCTGGAAAATCTGCAACCGAAAGTAGATCATCAGGCGTGGGATTTTTGCACTCTAAAGAGGCACGTAAAGCTATAATCTGTTGGAAGCCCTACTCCGACAGGATTATCACTGCCAGATTTCGTACACGTGCTCGAAACCTCACATGCATCCAACGCTATGCCCCCACTGAAGTCTCAGATTTTGCCGTTAAAGAAGAATTCTACAGTCTCCTTGATCGAGCAATTACATCCTCCAACCGAGGTGATATTCTCGTCGTGATGGGTGATTTTAATGCACAAACTGGCTCTATCAACACTGGTTTAGAAAGCACCATGGGGTAACATGGGTTAGGCCGTAAAACTGAAAACGGAGAGCTATTCGTAAATATGTGTGCAGCTAACAATTAAGTTATTGGTGGTACCCTTTTTCCCCACAAACCGATACACAAGGTAACGTGGGTATCGTCGGATCACACAACGGAGAACCAAATATACCACATCACCATCTCCAGAAAATGGCGTGGCTCATTATTAGACGTCCGAAACAAAAGAGGCGCCGACATAGCTAGTGATCATCATTTACTTGTAGCGACTGTGCGCATTAAGATAGCAGCAATTAGACAGAAAACTTTATGTGTGGCAAGAAAATACGATGTTAAAAGACTGAAAATCCCCTCGGTCGCATCGAATTATATACAAGCGCTAAACGAATCACTGACGTCAGTGTCTAATCAACGTAAAGATTGGAAAAATGTAAAAAACATAATCACAGATGCTGCATCGGAACATATTGGTCTTAAAGAGCAGAAACGTAAGGATTGGATATCTGATGAAACATGGGAAATAGTCAAAGAAAGAAAAAAACTCAAAGCCGAACTTAATAACGCAAAAACGCGCAGCGCCAAAGTAACCCTACGAATGCAGCATACTGCCCTAGATCATGAAGTAAAGCGCAGTGCTCGTAGGGACAAACGCGCTTGGACAGATAGTATTGCTACAGAAGCTCAAGCTGCTGCTGAAACTAACCGTAGCAGCGATTTATATAGACTTGTCAAAAAACTGACACACACATCTTCTTCAGTCTCAAAAAAGCCTATTAAGGACAACTCAGGTATACTTATTACTTCTAAGGATGAACAGCTTGAACTCTGGGCTGAACATTACTTTGATATGCTTTCATCACGGCCACAAAATGATCTAACAATATGTAATTGCCCATCCCACGATACACAATTAGATATCAGTACCACTACTCCCCTAATCTCCGAGATCGCAGATGCCATTAAATCGTTAAAAAGCAACAAAAGCCCTGGAAGTGACAACATCTCCCCAGAGCTCCTTAAGGCAAATCCTTTAACTAGTGCTGAACTTGTTTTACCAATTATTGAAGAAATCTGGCAATCAGAAATAATACCGGAAGAGCTTAAGGAAGGTATTATAATAAAATACCAAAAAAAGGGGATTTAACGAATAGGAACAACTGGCGAGGGATCACATTACTCAGCATGGTCAACAAAGTGTTAGCTCACATTATAACTAAGAGAATTTCAGTTAATTTAATGCCAACACTAAGAAAACAACAAGCTGGCTTTCGTCCGAATATGTCATGTATTGACCACATAAATGCACTAAGGATAATCGTGGAACAATCTGTTGAATTTAGGTCTCCCCTGTAAATAGTGTTTATTGACTTTGAGAAGGCATTCGACACTCTTGCTCATTACGTTATATGGAAGGCACTTGAATGTAAAGGAGTACCAGGGAAATTGTTTCAGCTAATAAAGAGTCTATACGCGGGGTCCAGCTGCCGCATTTAACATGATGGTACACTCTCCCGAAAAATCGAGATTGGTACAGGAGTCCGCCAAGGGTGCGTTATGTCACCATTACTCTTCAATATCATGCTAGATATTGTCATGAGTCACGGCATGGTGGAAAATCGCGGAATTTTATGGGGACTCCAAGAACGATTCGAGGACCTCGAGTATGCAGATGACATATGCCTTATATCCCACTGTTACAACGACATGTCTATTAAGTTACAAAAGTTATCAGAAATATCAGCGAAAGCCGGATTAAAAATTAACATCAATAAAACAAAGGTTATGAGAATTCGTTCTGGAAACACAAATCCCTTTCTGATTTATAATGAAGTTCTGGAGGAGGTAGATTCATTCTGCTATCTTGGCGCCTACTTAACCAATACCGGCGACTCCAGTGCAGCCGAATAAAAAAAGCTACCCAATCATTTGGACAGCTCAGCAGAGTATGCAAATCGTCTGCGATTTCCCGCCGTGTTAAAATAAACATTTTCAACTCCAACGTGAAATCTACACTGCTGTATGGCTGTGATTCCTGGAATGCAAGTGTTAAGGACATCCAATCACTTCAAGTGTTCGTAAATAGGTGTCTTCGCTGAATTCTAAGAATTTTTTGGCCACAGACCATTTCAAATCAAAACCTGTGGAACGAAACACACCAAACACCAATATCTACAGAGATTCGAAAAAGAAAGTGGAATCGCTATAAATGCTATTGAATGGAACCCGCAGGGAAGCCGCAGACAGGGTCGACCAGCTCACACATGGCGGAGGCAAATCCATAACGAAGCCAGAAAAATGCAAAGAACGTGGAATGAAGTGAAAACTATTGCGATGGATAGATCCGAATGGAGAACATTTGTTGAGGTCCTATGCTCCTTATAGGAACGACGGGAATATATATATATATATATATATATATATAAATAAAGCTCAGGTTTTGACAATTCCCAACAACAATTCCACAAGTTTAAATTATTTTATTTTAATCGAATCAATTAGTATTTTTTGTTATTTAATTAATATTTTAATTAAAAATTTATTTCAAAACAACTAAAATGTTAATTAAAACAAAATTATATTTTTAATTTTCTTTCAACAAAAAAAAAAAAAAAAAAAATAATTGATTCAATTATCACATTAATTTAATAAAATTACTTTTTAAACAATTTTTTAATTGATAAAAAACTACTGATTATTTTTTTTATGTAGTAGAATTTTAATGTTTTAAAATAAATTATGATTATTTATTTTACTCTTTCTAGGGGTGAATTATATTATTTCCCTGTGGGACATTTGTGTCAATTGGTCCAACAGACTGGTCCTGGGATTTGTGAAAATAGAACAATTACAAAAAGAAAGAGCTCGTGACAAGTTAAAGGAGAACCTATCATTTCACTGGTTTATGAAGAACAAAAACGTATAAAAAGTAATGAATTACAGTACAGTCTGCACCGGTGTTGTGGCACATTTTTTTGGGACTTTCTAAAATTTGGTTCTTGTATTTAATTCTGGACTTGTTTCATTGAAAAAATACTACATTGTATTGAAATAAAACTAAATTGTAGGAACTGAGACTAAACACGTTCATTGAGAATAGATGTGTGACTGGTGAAATAGTGTTAATTGACCCCCTGCAATGACAACCCCATGTAAAATTGATAGGTCTTATTCATATAAAGTGTTCAAACTAGAAACGGACTCTACCACCAAAGACCTATCACGGTACTACTTTGGTGTCAGTTCGCTTCCCTCTAGGGATATGACAAAAAATTTACAGATATACCTTTTAGCGTCGCTTACTTGCTCACATATTTGTTAACTGGGTTATTAATGCCTTACACTGTTCTTCATGTACTGTTTGGGTATCAAGTCGCAGGTTTTGTATAGAATTCCATATTGCCACACATTTTTGTTTTATATTCGACATAGGAATTCAATAACACGCTCATTTCTATGTTTTGATTTTTTTTCTTCTCTTCTCTACATTCAACAAACAGGAAGAAAATAAATTGCAAAAAGCTTTCCAATTAAACATTTTTGTAGGTAAAATGAATTTCAAGAGTAAAACAACGCAACAGCTAAAATTATTATTATTTTTTATATAACAGTAGGAATCGTAAAAAATTGTTGAAATTTCCTGTAATAGCGTTAACAAAATTGTCACACAGCCTGAGGCTGGTAAAAAAAAGTCATATAAGTAGAGGGGTAGGGAAAAAATCGAACTTCAGAAATTTAATAATTGGCAAAATATTTGCCATATTAATTTATAGGATTGTTTTTGCGAAGTCAAATATGTAGGAGTGATTTTTTTTTTTTTTGGAAGTATAAGAAAGTTATTGTTAATTTCCTGCAAAAGATTATGAAGGGAAAAAGTGATAGAGAGTTGGGAGTTTTATATGAGGTAGAAGAAATTTTTTTCAAAAGGAGAAACAATTCTAAAGCTAATACCCATTTGTCTTTTTGGTAATTTATTCAAATTGGTTTAAATATACTTCTTAACTTTTATTGCAAAGAAGAGACTTGTTTTACTTTGGCATTATTTTCTTTTTGAAGTCACATAAGCGCGAAAATAATGAAAACAAGTAAGAGTGATATATTCGGCTATGCCGAATCTTATATACCCTTCACCATTGTGCGAGCAGAATACAGAGCAACTAGACAAAATCTAAATAATTGTTACATATACATACATTTTTACAATACTTAAAACTTAATTTTAAATAAAATTTAAAAAGCGAAAACTGGTAATTATTTTTTTAAATCGTTTTTAGAACACAAAAAAAATTAAAATATTAAAAAAAAAATTTTCTTTTGAAAAAACCAAGATTCGAACCAGGGAACTCTCAGTTTCTAATTTAACACACCCCCTAGACAACTGAACCATGAAGGAACGTTAATCGAATATCCTTAAAATGAAATATGGCACGTTTACCGTTCACAAAATTCAACACAGTTGAGTTGAAATTACTTTTGTTGTTATTGTTCACCGCAATAGCAAAGTTGGAAAATATATTCACCAAAATAGTTTGCGCCATGTATGTATGTGTGTTTGTTTGCTTTCTTTTATCTTTTTGGCGAGTTTTAAGTAGCAAAAAAAAAACACAAAAATTCCTAGTTTCTATTTGTAAAAATTATTTCGTTAAATAGATGAAATAATAAAAAAGGGTGATAACGAAAATCATATTGGGCATCGTGCTAGTATATGTAAACAATTGAAAGGGGGGGTAGAGGGACATCGCATGGTTAAATCAAGTTCTCTCCTCATAAGGACCCAGAATATATATACGCCTTAGATAAATATTTTAGAAATTACAAACGGAATGACAAACTTATATATACCCTTTTCCACCTGAGGTGAAGGGTATAAAAAGAGTAATTTTTGGGATTTCAGTATTTTGATTATAACTCAGCCATTTCTTAACCGATTTGACAGATTTATATACCGACGTGTTTAAGAAGAAATTTTTCAGTTAGTTGGGTTATAAAACTTGGGCTCGGCAAGATCTATGGTTCCCGAAAATGGGTATTTTTCAAAAAAAAAAATAATATTTTGGTCATAACTTTTTCGTATCTGAACCGATTTTCTCGAGTTTTTCAGAAAATATTTTCTACTAAAAATTTCCGATCTTTTGATATATAAGGCGTAACCATAGGTAATATTACAGTCAAAAAATTCAGGTTATTATACAATTTTCGAAATTTTTTGTATGGGAGGTACCACGCCCACTTCTCCAACGCCGCCCACATTTTGTGTGTTAGTGTGTATTTATAACTTGAATGTTTGCACCTAATTTGGAAACTTTGGCAGTTGCCGTTCTCCAGATATACTGAAAAAAGCAATAAAAATACAACAACAACAAGGGATTTTTGAAAAAAATTAGCGGCAGTCGTGGTTTATTGGTCATATCTTAGCCGTTTGTGGACCGATCTTGCTGAATTTCAATAGCACGAAATGGTGGGCTATATGTGACATAAATGTAAAACAACCTAGCCGCTATCATATCTGGAGTCTCCGGAAAACACATATCACACGTAAGACGGACAGACGGATGGACATCGTTAAATCAAGTTCTCTCCTCATAAGGACCCAGAATATATATACTTTATATGGTCTTTGATCAATATTGTAGAAATTACAAACGGAATGACAAACTTATATATACCCTTTTCCAACTGAGGTGAAGGGTATAAAAATTACACAGTGGATTCTGAAGAAAAATAAAACAATAATAGTAATAAATAATTTCTTTTAAAAATGTTACAAAATTTATTTTATTCTACAATAAAAACTCGAAAATATCAAAACTACATGACGTCGTCTGGCCGTCAAATAGGGCTATGTGTTATTTGAAAAAAAAATTGTATTGTACAATTGTAAATTCCTGCCAGTTTTACGATATCATAGTGGGTGTAGCCTCTACACTGTAGAGTCACAGTAATTTTTGTTTTTATACCCTCCACCACAATTAGTTGTGAAGAGGGTATATTAAGTTTGTCATTCCGTGTGAAACTTTTTTATTATTCATCTCAGACCCCATAAAGTATATATATTCTGGGTCCTTGAGTAATTCTAAGTCGATTTAGCCATGTCCGTCTGTCTGTCCGTCTGTTGAAAACACGCTCACTTTCGAACAACTCAAAAGAAATGAACAAATTGCATGTAGTTATCCTAAGCAGTTTGTGATTGAAATCCAGCAAAATCGGTTCAGTAGGACCAGAGCTATGAATCAAAATGTGGAACCACCACCTAAAAAAATTGATAATTTTGTTACAAAAAACAACATAAATGGTGGAACAACGCACGGAACGAGATAAGATTTCGCATAAATTTGTTTTATTTGATTTCGTGAAGATCCGTCCATAATTTACCCTAAGCCCCATATAAACACTACTCCCGGAAAACAGTTTAGTACACCTAAAACCGTAAAAAATAACGCTATCGTAACAAAATTTGGTACGTCACAGGTTTTTAGGACAAGAAATAACACTGTGAAATTTCGTGACGAACGATCCATAATAAACCCTACTACCGGAAAACAGTTTAGTACGCCTAATACCGTAAAAAATAATGCAATCATAACAGAAATTGGTACGTCACAGTTTTAAAGGACTAGAAATGACGCTGTGAAATTTCGTGATGATCGGTCCATAATTTACCCTAGGCCCCATATAAACCCTAATACCGGAAAACAGTTTAGTCGCCTAAAACCATAATTAATAACAAATCGTCACAGATAATAATTAATAGATATCATACAGATATTACTCCTTAAACATTCGAACTGTCGGTGGAGGGTATCGAAGATTTGGCACAGCCGAATATGGCACTCTAACTTGTTTTTTTTTTTTTTTGTTAAGCAATTGTAAATATAGCATTCCATGGCCACTTTATTCACTTTGAAACTGTTACCATGCCTTACTTTAAGCAAACCTATCGGCATCTAGCCTGCAAGTAGTGCTAGGCTTAAGTTTGAATTTTTTTTTATTAGTTATGTTAGTCAAATGAGGCAGGCGAGAGTATGGTCCAACCAAAACGCTCTATGTTAATTGTAAATAAAAAAAAAAAAATTTGAGATAATTATCTAATTTATTTTATTATGATAGAGGGATCTGTGACAATCATATGTGAAACAAAATATCAGCAAAATGCTTGCCACGGATTCACTGGCCATATTAACAATGACTATGAGACATAATTGTGGTTCAATGTCGTTGATGTGTCGAATTATCTCATCCTTAAGCTCTTGAATTGTTCTTGGCTTATTGACGCACACTATTTCCTTTAAACATCCACAAATCAAGAAGTCCAATGGTGTCAAATCACATGATCGTGGCGGCTAATTAACATCGCCACGACGCAATATAATACCGCCATTGAATTTTTTCACGCAAAAGGGCCATGGTTTAGATGGCTGTGGCACCATCCAGTTGGAACCACATATACTCCACATCAATATAATCAATTTCTTACCATAAGCCACGGTAACTACTTGCCCGACCTTATTTTCGAAGAAGTACAGTTAGGGACAAAATTAGTGTTATTGGCAAAATAGGCTATACATTTTTGTTTTATTTATAATTATCTATGTTTTTTTTTAACTATGTATATGAAATGTAGAACATTTAAAGAACTTAAAAATAAAAACTTTACACGGTATTAGTATTAAGTTCTGAGTGTGAACAATTATGACCGCTGTTGGAGATTATTGTTGTTTTTGGGTCCTAGCGTTTGGTGTGTTGTCCCTTTGCTCTTTTAAGCTACCTTAATCCTTTTTAACATACTTATACAAAAACTTTTAGCATTTTCGGCTTTATTTTTCCAAGCTTTAACGGCAAGCTCCCAAAGCTTATATGCAGTGTTAGGCGGTCTCCTCTGAGCAAAAAAATTTGGAGTTTTGAAAAGGACCAAAGGTTCTCAACTGGGTAAATCTCTGGCGACTAATTAGGTTAATTTATTTTCGAATTTTTATTGTCTTCAAACTAACTTTTAGCTATTTCTGAAGTATGCTTAAGATCGTTGTCCTGCATAATGATATCACTCTGTCGTGGTTCTGAGCCGAATATGGCTAATCTTGGAATCTACGGGTCTTCAATTATGGTGCTTGGCATAAATTTTTCTTTTAAATTAGCGGGGTGCTCGAGGCTGGTTCCCACGAAAACAATCTCAAGTCATTTATGAGATCATCCAAATTTTAATATTTGGAGTTATTCCGCTCTTTTACGCTAACTCTTTTACGCCAGCCATTTTTACTGCCGTCCGACTGGCTCCAATCTCACAATTTTTGTCCGATCTAAGCATTTTGCACGCATTGAATCTTAAAAACTGAATTTTTCTTACTCTTTTGCCAACTTCAGCCGTTTTCAGCTTTTATTTTTGCTAAAAGGTGGGTTGTCGCTCTTTATTCTAGCTACTAATCTACTTGAACTTAAGCAACTTCGTACGATTATAGTACTTACATCTAAATTGTACTCAATACCCAGTATTTGCCGGACCTTATATTGACTATATTGACTACACTATTAACAAAAAGTCACTTTGAGCGCGAAAATCAAAAGCTTTGTTGCTTTTGGTATCCAAACTACACTTTTTTTATTTTACATTAGAATCGCACTGAAATGTTTTATTTTTTGTGATCTAGCGATGTGAGACTTCCTTTCTTTTAAATTTTTCACAATGCTCTGTTTAAAAAATTGCCGCTATTGATTTACCGTTCTTGCTCAAATTTTTTTCAAATTTTAAAAATATTTAATATTAAGAATTAATTTACTCACTTTAAAAGCAAATCCCACACATAAAACTTGAAATTTTTTTGGAATTGTTAAGAAAGATTCTCACAGGGTCAATTGTGTTCACACATATGGTTTGGATGTTAACTTAGTATAAATATAAGAACTAACGGTACTTTAGAAATTAAGTTTACATAGTTGAAACTTTAATAGTTTTCATGATATACATACATTTTTATAATTTTGCCAACAATTTTGTCCCTAACTGTTTGTCCTGATGATGCAGAACAAACTGGGCGAGCATGAACAGGTGTTTTCACATTTCCTACAGACCCGGTTTGCTCAAATTTGACCAAAATTCTGCCAAACGTGGACACATTTGGTCGATTATGCTAATCAAAAAAAAAAAAAAAATCACGAAGAACACGAAATGCATTTTGATTTGAACGCCCATTTACGAAACACGTTTTATCAATCCTAACGCGACGCTCAATTGCATACACTGTCCACTTTGGATAAAATAACTATCAAATAATTTGGAATAAAATAAAAAGAAATTTCTGTCCTTTAAAATTTTTTTTTTTTTGTTTTTTTGGATGACTTAAAGCAAATTTTATTTTTAATAATATCCCAGCAAAAACTTGGTAATGGCTTGCCATTACTGAACAACTTACTTTTCAATGACTACTTCATACCATCTGCATTACATAGCAGTAGTTTAGTAATGGCTGACATATAATCTGATACCTAATGCCCGTAATTTCTACAAAAAGATATCTAGCTGTGTATAGATATCTATGGTGTATGGAATTTTTCATAATTTTAATACGTATGTCTTATCTACTGATTAAACTGCATTGTATTTTACACCATCCATTTTTGACAGTTAATTCAAAAAATTAATAAAAACACAAATGTTGCCATATTTTTAAAGAAAATTTAAAGGAAAAAACACGTAGGTAAATTTAACGTTGAAATTACCAAACTAGTTTTAACGCATAGGTAAAGATAACTGTTAGGTACGAACACGACCAGATATCTGTTTGTTGAAATTACGGGCATAAGTACTTGTGTATGAGTTGATTAACGACATTTATAATTCATTCATAATAAAATGCATCTACGGTTTAATTTTTTTCAAATCTAATAAAAATTGGTTTTAAATATTTATTCTTACAATTTGTTTTTTTTTTTTATTACACTGAAATAAAAATGCTTCATATATTTAATGAATCATTTTCATAAAAAAATTTTCCATGGGTAAATGAAAATTTTCATTGTCTAAATGGAATTTCATAGTTATAATGAAGTATTTTCGTTAAAATCGCTTCATTGGATTACGTTATCACGTTATAAATTTTCATTGGATATATGAAAACTTAAGTTTGTCCAAGTTAAACAAAAAATTTTAATTGGGAACATAAAAAAACAATAAACAAACATAACTATATTCATAAATTAATACAAAATTATAGTTTCCTTAAAAAAATGTTTAATTGTTAATTAAAAAATGTAAGATTTAATAATTTCATACATCTAATGTTACAAGTATGCCATTAATTTTATGAATTAAAAAATTTTTTTATAAAAGCAACATATTTCAATAATTGCCTTCATAAATTTAAATTTTCATTATGACAATAAAAATGTCATTATAGTAATGAAACAAAAACTTTCAATCCACTTTCAATCAACGTTTTTATTGTTATTATGGACAATTTAATCTCATATTTACGCTCTTAATTGAGTAAAAACATAGTTTTTTTATGCAAAAACTACACTACCCCAGTAAACATGCTGGTAGTGAGCTAGTCTATCAGCACCGAGGTTGCGCGATCGAATCCCACCAGAGACAGAAAAAAAACTAAAAAAATAAAACTAAGTAAAATAAAATAAGAAAAAAAACTAAAATCAAAATAGAAAAAAAAAAATAATTAAAAAAAAATAATAAAAAAAAAATTTTTTAAAGTCATTACATCCCAGCGGGAAAATGGAATTAATTGGAATCGAGAAAGTAATACAAAACTTGTATGATATTTGATTCCAGAATTCATTATTCTTAACACAGACCATGTCCTACGATTGTAATACATTATTTTAATGTATCCTGCGAATGAATTAAATAATTCATTCTTTGGAATAAATTATATTATTCAAAAGTCTTATAATAAAAGTCTTCTCCAATGCCGTTTGGAATACATTTTTTAATACCTGTTTACTTTAAATAACTTTGACCCACAAACATATAATTTGTGCTTTGACCGTACGCTTTCAAACAAAAGCTGCGACTAAAATAAAAATTATAAGTAGGCGACATAAAGGCAGCAAAAAAATAACGGATTTTTATTAAGGAAATATGTATGTAAAGCAAAAACACGAATAATTGTTACTAACAGAAACAAATCATACCTTGTTCTGCAAATGTGGGAATATACGTGGTAATCAGTGCTTAAATTTTGTGTCTGATGAAATTACCTTCTCGATTCCAATGAATGCATTACTATTCTTTCGAAAATAATGCATTATTTTTTTAATTATTTATGTAATCAATTCCTCATTTTCCCGCTGGGATGTTAGTTGTAATTTTTGTGACATCGGAGTAATAAGTTATTTAACTCCCTATTTGTAAGCGAGGGTGGTAAGTACTTGCCTCCAATGACATCACCGTGTTCAAATAATGAGTTAAAATGCCAATGTATAAGTAGTGAAGAGTCGTTATATTAGCTTTTTAACTCATTACTTTGCAATGTAAGTTTTTGCTGGGATGTTAGTGTTTTGATCAAAATCAGAGAAATCGTTCTCAAGTTATGATGGAATATTTTAGCTAGACATGATAGAATGAATCAACCTGTGAATAAATAAGAATATCGAATTTAAAAACTGCGCTCCGCTTGACTAGCTGTTGGTATACACTTTGTGGGCAAAGTACAGATCGCTTTGTTGGAATAAGTTTAAAAAAATAAGTTTAAGTAAATTGTCACAGGAACGAACCCTGTAACCAAAAGTGAGAATCGGCTTATAATTTCACATTGTGCCCCTTCACGCTTTATATAGTCTTTGCGCTTATAATACATTTTTTTGTTGTTGATATTTTGATTAAATTTCGGCTTAAAATATTATATTGCACCCTTAATCATAAAATCGGTACATATTTGATCACAGCTGACATGATTTTTGATCACAGCTGACATATGTACATACCATTGTCGAAAACCATGATGTTATTTGTTAAAATTTTGCGACGATTACTTTTATAATAACTTCTTTGTTATTTCAAAATACTAATAAAGAACAACCTAACTCTATTTGATGCTGACTTTTTGAAATCTCCCTTCACACGACTTTGGGTCCAAGCCACAATCACCATGTGATGCCCTAAGGGGCCTTAACTAATATTCAGCTGTGACCGAAGTCTCAGCTTCTACTGATTGCCTAGGTACCAGAAAGGATCTCTGGTTACCCAACACTTCAACGGATTTGCCAAATTTTAACTCTGGCATCTCGATCAACTGGTGTGGGTGTAAACGAAACTTCGCCATGTGATAGACAGGAGGATTCACATTAAAAATTGAATTGCGCGTAAAAGCACGACATGACTGAACTAGAAAAACTGAGAGATACGTATCTTTTTTTAAGCTATATTTTAAGACTCTGGTCAGTTTGATCACGGGTGAAAAATCGTGTCGTACAATGTTATATATGGCTGTTTAGCCGTATGCAGGCGCGGATTCAGGGGGGGGGGGGGAAATAAGGAAATTTCCCTCCCCCCCCGTAAATTATAAAAATATGTTTGGTTAATTTCGATAATACAAGAATTCCCATAATAATATTTTTTTAATGTACAAAATTTTTGTTTTTATTGTTTTTTATGTTTTATTTGTTTTTTTTATGGAATCTCTAACGAAATTTTCAATAAGTATTTTTTTATTTTCTTTTATTGAAACTCTAACGATTTTCAATAAGTATCCACATCTTAATCCTAATAGTTATTTATTAGATATTTCCAAAGAAACATTTAGTTTACCGTATTCAATTACTTATTATTCTACATTCAATCCCAGCAGGTGCCATCTATATTCAAAAACTAAACGTTTGACTTGATAATGCGTGCGGCTTAATTATTAAAAAGCCTTAGTATTTGCAATATTTATGTATAAATGTGTTATATGAATCAAAATTCTATTCGATAATTTTTGACGAAAGCACTGATTTGTCGGGGAAAAACCAGATTTCCTTATCTTTTTAATATTTGAACATACAACAAAAAGTTTTTAGGGAAGAATTTATTTGCTTTGTTGTAAACGCATTTGAAGAGGCTTCAAAAGATATTGATGACGTTGATGTGTCAATTGAAGCGAAGTCACTATCATCAATAGTTCTTAAAATTTTGACAAATTTTGGTCTTGACCTAAAAAATTGTGTAGGAGATGGAACAGATGGGTGTCCTCTGATGTCAGCGGAAAATGGAGCTTTTCAAAATTTCTGGAAAAGCGACAAATGCGAAAAAAACTCCTTGCTATTCCCATAAATCGAACAACTCAATTTCTAAAAGCAATAAAGTGCCATTAATACAAAAAGTTGTATCATTTGTTAAAGAAACGACAAAATTTTTTAAATATAATCATCCTAAGCGAAAAACAGTTTAAGCAAAGTATTTGGGAGCCAAACTCTCTTCATTATGCGTCTTCGCAACAAGTGTACATCATATAGTAGAACCTTTGGAAAAAATATCTGAGTGGAAAGGAAGTAGTATCTCTACCTTTATATTAAGGAGCTCACTTAGTACTTTTAAATTTATTTGCGGAATATACATATTAAGTGTGATACCTATTGTAACACAGCCACTTAGTATCATTTTACAAAAGCAAGATATAGATCTTCAAAAAGGATCAAGCCTTATCAAAATTTGTATCATGTGCCTTGAAGAAAAAAGAAATAAAGTCGAAGAACAATTTAAAGCGATTTTTGAAAAAGTTAAAGTTATTTGCGTTCAAATCGAGGTTCCAATCGAAAAGACAAAATTTGAACGAAATAATCACTTCCAAAATGTTGAAGATTACTACCGAGTTGTAGGTTACATTCCTCTTATTGAATTTATTTTAGAAGATCTCAAAACATCTTTCCCAATAGATATCCTAAATGTATTGAACATACCTAAACTTCAACCTCAAAGTGTAATCAAGTCATATGGACAAATCCTGCGTAACGAACGCTACACTCGCTCGTGTTTTCTGATTGATATACACCCATTTTTTGGCCTTTCAAAAGAGATAGCTTCAACTTATATATAGTATTTAGTGACATTAATATGTACTTACGAATGGCATATATCATAATTTCTTAGCAAGCATTTGTTGCGAAATAATTAATCACAAAGTTTTGATACGCACGCCACAAAACTTAGAAGCAACTTTAAAAGTTGAAGGGTGTTTTCCTAGTTTTTAGCGAATTTTACATCATAAGGTATACAAAGTCTTATTCCTAAAAGAAAGATGAATATAAGAGAACTCTAAAATCACTTATTCGCAGCTTAAAAATGTTGTAATTTTTTGATAAAATCCGTGAACCCTTTGTGACGCACGCCTTACAACGCACGCTACAGTTTTTTTAGTACTATATAATAAACCCAATTTTATTTATTTTAACAAAACAAATTATATATTTAAACTAATTTTGTGATCATTAATGAATGTATGAATGAATATCAATCTTTTTTTTAACGAAATTTATATTGCGATGAGTCTGCTGGCTGTAAGTGCTATTTTAAGCTCAAAAAGCACATACAATAATGTTAAATTCATGTGTAACATCAAGAGATCAGGGAAGGGGTTATATTTGGTAAAAATTATTATATTAATGATCGTCGAAATACATATTTTTAAATATAAAAATTAAATTATACACCTAAAAAAAATTAATATGTACAATTTTTGGTTTGTGGACTGTTTTTTAGATTTGCCCATATACCATTTATTTTAAAACCACAACTAGCTGATGAGCTGATTATATTTGATAAACGAGATTAGCACATTTTAACTTGAGCCTGAACTGTTGCATTGGCAACAAACATGGAAAATATCTGAAAATCTATCAGATAACATTGTAGATGCTTTAATAAATTGTGATGAAGACATCTTCCCAAATCTAAGAAAAATATTTAAAATTTTCGTGTCAATGCTCGTCAGTAATGCTACAAGCGAGAGATCATTTCCTACCCTTCGTCGAATAAAAACATGGCTCAGATCAACAATGACCGAAGATAGACTGTACTATCTCAATTTGCCTCACAAGGAAATCACAATTTACTTATTTAAAAAGATTAATTTATTTTAATTTATATTGAACGGATCTTATATTTTATTTAACCCTATTGTTTTTTTTTTTATATAATATACATACATATATTGTTTTTAATAAACTTTTAAAAACAAATTTTTTACTTTTTTGTATCATACAAAATTTCCCCCCGTAAGGCTCGAGCTGGATCCGCGCCTGGCCGTATGTATGTGTAAAGCCTATAGTACACGGAATGTAAAAAGTCACATGCGCATTTGGGTCTGTCGTCATCACACAACACGAACTAGCTATTGTTGCTTTGTAGTGACGTCAACATTACGACAGAACCACATGCACATGTGGCTTTTTACATTCCGTGTACTATTCGCGTTAGAACACCCTAGATATGATGGGGACTAGGTTATTGTATATTTACATCGCATACAGTCTGTATAAGATTGCTATTTAAATTATGCCGGATTATTTCATTGTCGACATATACCCTCTTAAGACCCGAACATTAACCCATTGAATTTTTACATTTCTTATACATTTTTAACACCTTTTGGGGAGCAAATAAGACAACTTTATAATTTTTATAAAAAAATTTTATTTGAATTCTTAGAAATTAAGGGGGCACATTAGGGATATAACTTTTTAACAATTTGTTAAAATATCAAAATTGGCATAGCACAGTCCGATAGAGCATAAAAAACTATAAGGGAACGTATATTTATTTTTTCGATAAGTTCAAAAAAGTTCACGCAGCAACCGCGATGAAGTTTTGAAAATTTTTAATTTTATTTTTGGTTAAGACAAATTTATAATATATTAATTTAAAACAAAAAATAGCTCAAGTGTGAAATTACATTAATATTTAGAGATAGTAAAAAATTTTTCCGCAAACCAAAACGTATCATTAACCTTTTTTAATGAAAAAAAATTAAAAATGAATAAAATACACCGTTTTAAATTATGAATATGGGCATTTCCTGGGGTCACGAACGTACGTTCGTACGCTTTTGATGTAGAAATTATATAGAAAACAAAACTTTTCCTAGCATTTTTTTTGCGATTCGATAGCATTTGGGTAGCTCTATGTTTAGTACAAAAGATGGATTTCATTGGCGGCATGAAATAGCCCCCCACGAAATAAGTCCCCAACAAAATTATGAAATAATTCCCCAATTTTTGGGGTCTTATTTCATATGAAATAAACCCCCAATTTAAGAATGAAATGAAACCCCAACGAAATGAAATAACTCCCCAAATCAAAATGAAATAAATTCCCAAAAATTGGGAAGTTATTTCATTGGAAATAAGTCCCCATTTCCTGAAATGAAATAAATCCCCAAAAAGTATTCAAAACATCCAATCAATTCAAAATAGGGGGGGGGAGGTGCTTTTTAACCATTGGAGGTAAGGCCATGATGGCTTTATTGCTCAATTGAATGGGAGATAAAGCCGTAATGGTCTTATTGCCCAATCATTGAGAGGTAAGGTCATATGTAAAATTTTGCGAAGTGAGAGATATAGTCATATTTTTTCCCCCCAAATGAGAGGCAAAGCCATATTTTTCCAGAATATTGTTACGAATGGTGTAAACATTCTGTAAAAGGGAAAATCCTTAGTTATCATTGAAAACCATGTTTTATTCTTGTGACGCACGCAGAAAAACTTTATTCAGCGAAGCCACCTGCCGCGTCCTACTGGAGGAAAAAACCCCTAATCGCGGCCGCAGGAAAACTTTAGTATGCGAAGCCAGATTTCAATACTTAACTTTAGTAAAAGGAAAAATCATTAGCTCTTAATTATAAAAATAAGAAAACTATTAATCAATGTAAAATGGAAAAGTTTTTCAAAACTGAAATGAGAGATAAAGCCATTTCCTAATATTACTAATGTGTCCTAAGGCCATGGTAGCTTTGCCTCCCATAAAAGGCTTTATCTCTCTTTTGAATGGGAGACCTGGATTCAATGCATCCAGCAAAAAAAAAAAATTAAATGGGCAATAATACCATTGAATGAAAAAAAAAAATAAAAGGCTTTATCTCTCTTTTGAATGGGAGACCTGGATTCAATGCATCCATCAAAAAAAAAAAAATTAAATGGGCAATAATACCATTATGGCTTTATTTTATTCCTTACCGCAAAATTATTCTCAAACTAACTACCTAGTAAGTATTATTTTTAATGAATGAGTGGTCTTGACCCTTCATTAAAACAAGTTTTGTTTACGTATTATAACGGGACATAATCTGCATTTTTGACGATTTTGGAATAAATTTGAAAATGAAAAAAGTCCCAAAATATTTTTAGGGACTTATTGCATTTCAGATTTTTGGGGACTTATTTCATATGAAATAACTCCCCAATATGAAAATGAAATAAGTCCCCAAAAAAATGAAGTAAATCCCCAAAAAACGTTGTTGTTGCCTCTCATATATTTTTTTGGGGAGTTATTTCATTTCCGTTTTGGGGACTTATTTCGTGGGGGGCTATTTCATGCCGCCGATTTCATTGAGTTTAAGTTTTCATAATAAGAGTTATAAACGTGTGGTCACGAACGGACGCAAAATAGAAGTCAACTTCGGCTGACAGTAGTGAAATGTAAAAATCTGCGTAATGAAACAGAATTTTCAAAAGTGATTAATTTATTTTATAAGTGTA
Source organism: Pollenia angustigena (assembly GCA_930367215.1). Taxonomy (NCBI): domain Eukaryota; kingdom Metazoa; phylum Arthropoda; class Insecta; order Diptera; family Polleniidae; genus Pollenia; species Pollenia angustigena. The sequence goes on along the minus strand of OV884057.1, from coordinate 174,609,396 downwards.
TTAATGTAGGTCTCCTTCCAGTATTTACAAAATAAAATATCTCTCTTGGTTTTTATTTAATTGGCTTATGTACCGGTCGCGAACGTACGATTTTTCCATATGTTTTTTTATTATTATCTCCATGCATTTTGCCAATGTCTTTAAATTTCCTTAACAAAAAAACTTAATACTCCTTTTACAATTGATTGTAATGGAGAGATTATGCAGAAAGAGTGTAAACATAACATATTTTTTGCATGTAAAATCAGTATATAAAACTGTCTTTAGAAGTAGAAAATACAGGAAATTATAAAATTGTCCAGTTTCCAGCCCAATTATCTCAAGTTAAACAGCTCAGATATGCCATTCTTTTATAAGAACATAGACTTTTTTCTAATAAAAAACAATAAAAGACGATGATAATCAAATTTTTGTTTTTTTATCCTGGTAGACCATTCTGTGGAAATGCCCATATTCAATATTGCATTGGTTTAGAAAAACCAATTGGTGCGTGAACTTTTTTGAGTAAAATTACAAAAGATTATAATTTTCGTGGTTACTAGGATATGGTTGACCTCATGGTACTATGCCAAAAAATGGGTTATACCCCTAGTGCACATATGTGTACCTCAGGTCTTAAAATATGAATAATTTCAACGTAAATCCTTAATTTCTTAAGATCTGAACTGAACCGATTAAGTGAAGGGCTTATTAACTATTTGTTTTATCTTGTGAGGTGTAATTTAAATTTCGGTTCTTATTTTTTTTTTTTTTTAATTTTTGAGTTAAAGTGGTAGAAAAAGAGGTGCACATATGTGTACTTCAGGTCTTAGCGATTAGTTATTGAGGAAAAATATCCCAACAATATGGTTTTTTCAAACTGTTAAATTTAAATGTAAAAAGTAATGGTTAAAACTTTTTAACCCTGCCATCTTTTGATATTGTTTTGCAGCGCATTAGCTTAAAGCAAGTTATAAAACTGTTTCTATTGGTCACACGACGTCGCTAGTCTTTAAAACTTGTAATAAGTAAAGGAACACATATGTGTACCCATGGTCGGAAGAGGATACATAGGTAAAACAACGCCGCTGCCTATAATTTTTATCCACAAACCTTTACTTTTGAAGGCTCCTTAAAATCCATGGTGCAAGGTAGAGTTCTGCATGTGTGCGATTAAACGACACATGAGTTCACATATCAAACTAGCCACCCTGTAAATAATATTGGACTACCTGATCCAGTTTGATAAAATGGACTACTCCATGGACTAGTTCTATGTAATGCAAGCATGGACCACGCCATTGTTAAAAAGTGTTTGTAGTTAGACGACATGTCTTCGTTTTTTAACGACATGCTTTCGTTTTTAAACGAAATGCTTTCGTTTTTAAACGACTTCAAAACTAATGCTCTTTTGTATACCATGGAGTAGTTTTAAAACATCGGTTTCATGGCAAGCTTGGAGGCCATGGATCAGCAACACTCTTGGCAAATAATTGCAGCCCAAAAAATCAAAGGTTGATTCCCTCTGACTCCCTTACGCATACCTTATCAACATTTTAACATAATCTTTGAACCTTATTTTCTACTTTTAACTTAAATAAACATAGTAAAATACTTGTAGTGAAAACTAGCAACATCGGTTCTGGCACAATAGTGCCCATGCCATAAAAGCAAGAAGACGCAGATATATTCTTAATATGTAGGTAGGTAGGTAGAAAGGCTTGTGTGAAGTCTCCTTCACACCTTTACCCAGAGACCAATATGGTCCATTGTGACGTCTTATTTAGAAAAAGATAGAAATTAGGTGAAGTAAACAGCGAAAGCACAAGTCAGAAAAGAAAGATAGAATAGAAGGTCATCCTTAATATGCGGAGTATTAAATTAAAAAAAAAAAACCAATTATTTAATTTTTTTAACTTGGCTCCCATACAATTGGCCTTCCGAATTCAGGATTTTGTTATTAAAGGGTCAATACAAAACAAGCTTGAATATTTTCTATACATTAAACTATGCCTCCGTAATCTAATCTTTTTTTTTTACTGTTAGGACCAGCACTCAGGGGATGACCCCTACTAACGCATTGCATTGTGTTGGAACTAGGAAAATAGGTTGTGGGAAGGGGGATAGAGGGAGTAGTGTTTGTGAACATCCGATTTGAACTTAATCATGTTGTAAGTGAGAGGCAAGACTTCTGCAGGAAGGTTATTCCACATACGAACTGTGCGTTGTACGATTCACCTGCCAATCGACCGCATATGGATGGGCTCTTGAGGAAAAACGTGTATTACGAACAAACGTACGGGTTTCGGGAACCAGATCCCTAATTTCGTCAGAACACATCCCATTATAGTAACGATAAAACAGACAAATACAACCCACATTGCGACGGTGCTCAAGGGAGTCAATAGAATTGGATACCCTAATGTCACCAATGAGAACCTTCGCCCTCTGCTGCACGCGGTCGAGAAGCTCCAAAATAGACTTTGGAGCACCTGCTCACACATGAGAGTTGTATTCCATACGCGATCGGATATAGGTGGTATAAATAGTAAGGAGATCAGATGGAGTGAAGTATATCACCGTCTTAGAAACCGAGGCACTTGAATGCTTCTTTCGACACCTTGAATATATGTTCTGTCCATCGGACATCACATTGGATCCTCATGCACAGAACATCAAGAGATTCTGATTCCTCAATAATTATACCACCCATATATACAGATGAGGCACCTTGATTTGTAGCGCGTTTATGCGTCAGCACGCAACATTGGGTTTTTCGGGCATTAAATTCGACCCTATTCGCACGACTCCACTCCGAGATTATGTCAAGGTCTCGGCCAAGCGTATCATTCATATTCCGCCTCATAGCAGCGACATCGGATACGCTTGGTCTGCATTCGAATTAGAACGGCAAAGGTTGGTGCCATCTGCAAAAGAGTAGATAGGGTTGGAAGTTTGACAAAAGAGGTCGTTTAGAAAGATAAGAAATATAGTAGGAGAAAGAACGGAGCCTTGCGGCACCCCTGAATGAATCTTGAACTCGTTTGACGAAACCCCATCTATAACAACTCGTATAGTGCGATCTATGAGAAAACTCGATATAAATCGAGAGAAATTATCACCGACACCAAATGCAGTAAGTTTTGACAACAGTGCACCATGACAGACTCTTTCAAACGCCTTGGAAATATCTAAAGCAATTACCTTACTTTCGCCAAAATGGTGAATGGAACGGCACCATTTTTCCGATAACAGAGCTAGTAAGTCTCCAGTAGAGCGACCTCTACGAAAGCCATACTGGCGGTCGCTTAGTAGGTTGTTTGATTCTAAATATTTGACAAGATGGTAATTTACCATACTCTCCATAACTTTGGAAAGTGCCGAACAAATTGCTATTGGGGGGTACTTTTCAGGGTTATTAGCGGTTCCTTTTTTAGGAATTGGCGTTACGTTAGCAACTTTCCAGCAGACTGGAAATTCCGCGGCACGGTATAAAGTGCTGAAAAGGTTTGCTAAGGGACGAGCTAGCGTCGAAGAGCACTGCTTCAAGACCAGTACAGGTATACCATCCGGCCCAGGAGACTTGTTTGTGTCGAGATCCGCCAGAACCCTTTTAACAGCTCGAACCCCGAAAAAATATTCTAGGCATAGTTACGGATACTTTTTCGAGTTCGGGTAGTGGTTGATTGCTAGCTGGTAGGTAAGAATTATAAGCAAATAATTCGGCAAAACAATTAGCCTTATCTTATCTTTTCATATAAGCTAGAGAATAATTGGCTTTCAGTAGTATAGTCAAATGTATATAAGATTCGGCATAGCCGACTTTAGCACTTTTAGTTGTTTTCTTTTTTGAAAATATTGCAAAAATTAAAAAGTTAAATTTTATTGACAATTTCCCGATTAAGTTATGGAAATCATGTGAATTGCATATATTTAATTTTAACGTCTTTTCTGCTTTAATTCGAACTAATCAAATCCTGTAACACATGGACATTTTTCAGAAAATACTTTAAAACAGTGATTTTTTAAATGCATCCATGAGACCAACTTGCATAATGCCATTAGTAATTTCACTTTAAACAAAATATAAATTTTATTTTTTAGAAACAAATTTTAAATAATTTTCATTTTTATCTAAATTTAAATTTTATAATTTTTTTATTTCTAAAAACAGCAAAAAGAAACTTTTTATCACCTTCTACACCAAAAAAAAAAAAACTTTGTCTTAACAGCTCTTAGCTTTTACTACAAACAACTGCATCATCATCATTGTTGTGCCACAAAACGTTTTAAGAAAGAAAAATCCTCATTTTACCCAACAGCACTGTAAAAAGTTAGCTCTACAAATTTGCCAAGGGATTATAAATGAGTAAAATTTTTACAGCTTAAAGGATTATTTCGCGTTACTCATACTTACCACTTTTCTTTTGCCCTTCATTGCTACGAGTGGCGAAAGACAGTAATTTAAGTTTGTCACTTTATGTGTAACGCTAGGAAACTAACGTCTGAGTCACCATAGAGTATATACAAACATTGTGGGCCCAGTAAAGATTTTAATTTGATTTAGCCATTTCGGTTTTTTTTTCTGTTAGGGGATGACCCCTACTAATGCATTGCATTGTGTTGGAACTAGGAAAAGAGGTTGTGGGAAAGAGAATAGAGGAAGTAGTGTTTGTGAATTCGATTTGAACTTAATCATGTTGTAAGTGAGAGGGAAGACTTCTGCAGGAAGGTTATTCAACATACGAACAGTCCGGGGAAAAAAACGAATTCTCTCTGTAATGCGTTATACGATTCACCTGCCAATCGACCACATAAGGATGGGCTCTTGAGGAAAAACGTGTATTGCTGTTTCAGGCGCGGATCCAGCTCGGGGGGAAATTTTGTATGATACAAAAAAGTTTTTTTTTTAAAGTTTATTAAAAACAATATATGTATGTATATTATATAAAAAAAAAAACCAATAGGGTTAAATAAAATATAAGATCCGTTCAATATAAATTAAAATAAATTAATCTTTTTAAATAAGTAAATTGTGATTTCCTTGTGAGGCAAATTGAGATAGTACAGTCTATCTTCGGTCATTGTTGATCTGAGCCATGTAGCATTACTGACGAGCATTGACACGAAAATTTGAAATATTTTTCTTAGATTTATCTTCATCACAGTTTATTAAATCATCTACAATGTTTTCTGATAGTTTTCAGATATTTTCCATGTTTGTTGCCAATGCAACAGTTCAGGCTCAAGTTAAAATGTGTTAATCTCGTTTATCAAATATAATCAGCTCATCAGCTAGTTGTGGTTTTAAAATAAATGGTATATGGGCAAATCTCAAAAACAGTCCACAAACCAAAAATTGTACATATTAATTTTTTTTAGATGTATAATTAAATTTTTATATTTAAAAATATGTATTTCGACGATCATTAATATAATAATTTTTACCAAATATAACCCCTTCCCTGATCTCTTGATGTTACACATGAATTTAACATTATTTTATGTGCTTTTTGAGCTTAAAATAGCACTTACAGCCAGCAGACTCATCGCAATATAAATTTCGTTAAAAAAAAGATTGATATTCATTCATACATTCATTAATGATCACAAAATTAGTTTAAATATATAATTTGTTTTGTTAAAATAAATAAAATTGGGTTTATTATATAGTACTAAAAAAACTGTAGCGTGCGTTGTAAGGCGTGCGTCACAAAGGGTTCACGGATTTTATCAAAAAATTACAACATTTTTAAGCTGCGAATAAGTGATTTTAGAGTTCTCTTATATTCATCTTTCTTTTAGGAATAAGACTTTGTATACCTTATGATGTAAAATTCGCTAAAAACTAGGAAAACACCCTTCAACTTTTAAAGTTGCTTCTAAGTTTTGTGGCGTGCGTATCAAAACTTTGTGATTAATTATTTCGCAACAAATGCTTGCTAAGAAATTATGATATATGCCATTCGTAAGTACATATTAATGTCACTAAATACTATATATAAATTGAAGCTATCTCTTTTGAAAGGCTAAAAAATGGTTATATATCAATCAGAAAACACGAGCGAGTGCTGCGTTCGTTACGCAGGATTTGTCCATATGACTTGATTACACTTTGAGGTTGAAGTTTAGGTATGTTCAATACATTTAGGATATCTATTGGGAAAGATGTTTTGAGATCTTCTAAAATAAATTCAATAAGAGGAATGCAACCTACAACTCGGTAGTAGTCTTCAACATTTTGGAAGTGATTATTTCGTTCAAACTTTGTCTTTTTTATTGGAACCTCGATTTGAACGCAAATAACTTTAACTTTTTCAAAAATCGCTTTAAATTGTTCTTCGGCTTTATTTCTTTTTTCTTCAAGGCACATGATAAAAATTTTGATAAGGTTTGATCCTTTTTGAATATCTATATCTTGCTTTTGTAAAATGATACTAAGTGGCTGTGTTACAATAGGTATCACACTTAATATGTATATTCCGCAAATAAATTTAAAAGTACTAAGTGAGCTCCTTAATATAAAGGTAGAGATACTACTTCCTTTCCACTCAGACATTTTTTCCAAAGGTTCTACTATATGATGTACACTTGTTGCAAAGACGCATAATGAAGAGAGTTTGGCTCCCAAATACTTTGCTAAAACTGTTTTTTGCTTGGGATGATTATATTAAAAAAATTTTGTCGTTTCTTTATCAAATGATAAAACATTTTGTATTAATGGCACTTTATTGCTTTTAGAAATTGAGTTGTTCGATTTATGGGAATAGCAAGGCTTTTGTTTCGCATTTTTCGCTTTTCCAGAAACTTTGAACAGCTCCATTTTCTGCTGACATCAGAGGACACCCATCTGTTCCATCTCCTACACAATTTTTTAGGTCAAGACCAAAATTTGTCAAAGTTTTAAGAACTATTGATGATAGTGCCCTCGCATCAATTGACACATCAACGTCATCAATATCGTTTGAAGCCTCTTCAAATGCGTTTACAACAAAGCCAATAAATTCTTCAATAACAACTTTTTGTTGTATGTTGAAATATCTTAAAGATAGGGAAATCTGGCTTTTCCCCGACAAATCCGTGCTTTCGGCAAAAATTATCGAATAGAATTTTGATTCATATAACACATTTATATTTACATAAATATTGCAAATACTAAGGCTTTTTAATAATTTAGCCGCACGCATTATCAAGTCAAACGTTTAGTCTTTGGATATAGATCACACCTGCTGGAATTGAATGTAGAATAATAAGTAATTGAATATGGTTAACTAAATGTTTCTTTGGAAATATCTAATAAATAACTATTAGGATTAAGATGTGGATACTTATTGAGAATCGTTAGGGATTCAATAAAAAAAAAAATAAAAAAATACTTATTGAAAATATCGTTAGAGATTCCATAAAAAAAAAAACAAAACAAACCTTGCTGGGATTTCCAAAAATTTTGTACATTAAAAAAAATATCATTATGGGAATTCTTATATTATCGAAATTAACAAAACATATTTTTATAATTTACGGGGGGGAAATTTCCTTATTCCCCCCGCCCCCTGAATCAGCGCCTGTGCTGTTTACGTTTGCCTCCGAGCTAAAACGCTGATAAGAAAATATTTTTGCTGTAAATCTATTTCTATTTCTTATAGTCATTTTGAATATGAAACTTAGCAATATGAGTTTTGAAGCAAAATAGTTTTGAAGACAAATGTGAGCCATCCAACCTTGAAAATGGATATTTACATTTTGAGGCTTAATTCGTGTAGCGAAAATACAAAAAAAAAGTAAGAAAGTAAGGTCTATGTATGATACCCTACACCACAGTATTTCAAAACAATTTTAGAGAGTGCACCGTATTCGGATCCCATTAAGAATCTTGCTTATGTGTCCATATTAGAGTTTCTACGCGGGATAGAATTCCCGGGAATCCTAGGAAATTTTTTTTTAATTAATCCCGGGAAATTTTTATCCTGCAGCAAATGTCATTATCGAATGTGTACTGATTCACTATTGACACAGTCAACAGTAATAGTGACTAGGGATGCCAATCGGGATTGATTTAAAAAAATCCTAGGATTTTGAATATCCCGGGATTTCGGGATTTTTCGGGATTTTTTTAAATAAACAACACTTTTTTTTTATTTATTTATGAATTTTCAAAAGGTATCATATATACAACATATATTTTTAAAAAAGAAAAAATAAAAAATACAACCGAAATATAATTTTTAATAATTTTTTTTTGTATAGAGTATAAAAATTCAGTAAAAACGAACATTTTTGTTCCCAAAACTTGATGTATTGAAAATCCCGGAATTAAAAAAGAAAATAAATCCCGGGATTCGGGATTAGGGATTTCCCGTTTGGCATCCCTACTAGTGACTTATTATACCCCAGGCAATGTTACTTACAATAGACATTTAACATGTGCGTTTTTTATTGGAAATCCACTACTGATGTTGGTACTACCGACTAGGTACTGACTCAGTACCTTATATTATATTATATATATGACTAGGTAGTTTCTTAGGGAACATATGTAGACATTGGAACCATTGTAAGAATACGAAATTATAACAATCTTTTTTTTATTACTTCTTCAGCTTTTATAGGAATTATACTTCTCAGTTGTTATTCATAAAATCTTTTTCGTATTAAACTTTAATAATTAAAGCCAAATATAGTGGCAATTTAATGTAGTGTAGACACTTTGCAGAATTTCTTTATATTTGGCATAACTATACCTGAAGTAGATACAAATGTGTGTGACAAATGTATGTGATTTGAAGTCAAGTGGTTTTCGGAACAGGATCATAGATTATCACTACTGAAAAATGCAAATTCTTAAAGGAGGGTTTCAAAGATTCGGCACAGCTAAATATCGTATTTTGTCTGTATGAATTTTATATTTTGTACGAACCATCTTAGTTATTCCCCCTGGTACTTTTGCACATTTATTATATGGCTGTCTGTAGGTTTGTCCCTATGTCAGTACATTCTTTTCAATGGCTGGCTGGCTGTCTGTCTGTCTATTTGTCTGGTAAAGTGCAAATGGGTATTATTTTAGGAAATATAATGTTGAATATTTTGTTTTTGTTTCTAAAGAAACAAAGATTATTTCTTATGCATTGTTTTATTTGGCAAAAAGTTTTCGTTTTTTTGCATTTTTCCTTGATTTATAAATTTAAAGGGTGGTAGAGATGCGTGCATACATTATGCTTGATTGGCTTTATTATCCGGAGCAAAAGATTGAATATGAAAATATTTTAAAATGTTTTCTTAATATAAAGTTTTCTTTTTTGTCTTATTTTTTGAGAGAGTAGTAGAGAGTGGTAAGTAAACAACAAAAGTAAATAAAGTAAATGTGGAAAATAAATGAAAATTTTGTAAATTATTTGTTTCTCTTTGAGCTTTAAATATAAGTAATTTAGAAATTCTTGTATTAATTATTTAAATAATCTGCAAAGTTTTAAAAAATTTTTTTTTAAAAGCGGTTTTTAAGATATTCAGTTTTTAGTGCCGAGTAAAACTTCGCTTGCAAAATAATGTGTTGAGTAATTAGAACAAAAAAATAAAAATTCTACTTACAATTTGTACCAAATGAACTTGTTTAAAATAAGTAATTTTTTTTCCTACATGAGAAATTAATAGTTATAGAAGTAGTTATAGAAGAAAGCTGCGAAGTTTATACCGGGCAGTGATTGAAGTGGCCTAAAGTTATTACATCTGCAAATCTGTTATTAATTTTTGAAACACGTTGAGTTTTTCATCTTAAGATACTAAACAATCACTGCACGCAAAGAAAAAACATGGTTGTGGTAATCATATTCTAAGAGCAACATATTATGATAAGATTCATGATTGCAGTCACCATATTAAGATTATTATTGAATCATATAATGGCTAAATATAAACGTAATATTACATCATAATATTTTTCCCTTAATCATATTATTATTCTGTTAATCATAATAAGTTAAGAAGGAATCATATTATCATCATGTTAATCATAATAAATTTAAAAGCAATCATATTATGATACAGCTCCTTTAATAACTGTCATAACAATACAAAATAAATTAAAATTGTTGTTGGATTTTACTACGATATTTTGCACTATTAATTATAAATTATTTTAATTTCCTTAAATTTATTATTTTTTATGGTAATTTATCTTGTTTAACCGCTCACATATTAAACAAACGACACAACTGATTCAAAATAATTTTACAAATGGCGCTAGCATAATATTATTAGAGTAAAAATAGTTTGATTGCATTTTAAACATGATATGATAAATGTCTAGAAAGTTATCATGTTGCGGCTATTAAATATCATGATATGGTTGTGGGTAATATAATATGTTTTGAAAGTTATCATAATTTAGTTGTTAGAAAAATAATTATTTTTCGGTCAACAATACTCAAATTTATAATTGAGATAAACATTGATATGTTTACAGTAACTATAATATTGTTGATATTTAATAAAAATAACAATTATTTGTGTACGACAACAATATATTGTTACAATAAACATAGCGTTGTTGCCGTAACCATGCCCAACCATATTTTTTCTCTGCGTGTGGTGCCCATGTTCTGTAACTCTCGCGTCGAGAAATTTTTCGATTAAAGTGTGAGAAATTAAACAAAAATGCCATAAATTTAAACAAACATCTATTTTTCTAACTTAACTGCGTTAGTAACATTTTTGGCGAGTATTATCTGTCACGTAAGGAAACACCTCGCCAATTTACATATCTGTGAGAAAGTTCCTGCTTCGAACTGTCAAATAAACTCACGAATAAAAATGGGGCGAGAAAAAATTGTAACACTAAAAAACAATTCAAAATGCAAAGAATAATAATCACCCCTATCGTGAATAAAAATTCCTTGGGAGTTTTTTCCCTTTCGTCATAAAATTTTTTGTATAACTTGTTCTATGAAAAAACACCAGTTTAACTTTTTATTTTAAAGAAGACTATAGAGCGCGAGCGCACAAACGCGTGTTATGTACTTCTACCTTGAGTTCTTATTTTCCGAACTTCAAAATGATAAAATTCTTCTACCCGCACCATTATGCGTTTATCTTGATGTGTGTAACACTTAAAAATATTGTTTATCGACACCCCTTTTAGCATACCAATCAACGCAGAATCAGTTTCTCAATCGATTAAACGATATACATCTGTCCTTCCGACTTGCCGGCCGGCTGGATGTTAACGTGAGTATTGTGCGGGAAGTACATGTCGTACTTTTTAAGAAAATTTTATGAAATTTGGTATATAATTTCATTGTTACAGCGACAAACCTACTGATAATAGTGAAACTTTGAAACTTTTTTTGCGGAATAGAGTCTTTGTGCCGGTAAATCATTAGCAAAAACGGAAAACACGCTTTTCACATATATTGGTCTAGGTATGGAAATTATATACACTTGAAATACGGAAATTGGCATTAGTTTCTCTACGACCTAAACCATTTATCGCAACTCTCCACATACACTGACAGAAAAGGCGTCGTAACGCCAAATTGTCCATCAGGTGAAATTATGTAAGCAATGGGATGACACATCGACATCAGAGAAAAGACGAATCGAAGTCAGTATGATAAGAATTGTCTTCAGAGCGATGGCTCAATAGCATCGGAGAAAGCACTCATTAGAGTTTGTCATTAAATTGAGTCCTTGGTATTGAATTTAGTCAAATTGAGAAATATAATTAATTACTAACCTGTTACACATTTGTTTGTTTTTCTTTTTTTTCTTCATAAAAATAATTTAATGAAAATTAATTGCGCGATTTGATGAAAACCCGTTCAATAAAATAACTACAATACTAATTACAAAAAGCATACTAAAAATTCAAGTAAATCATTAAAATGATTTTCGCAAAATAATTAGCAAATTTGAGGCACTTAAAAAAAGTTTTTATACATACCAACTCAAGAGCAGTAAAGGTCTCCAGGTGGTGATTAAGGGAATTGATTCATGCGTAGACCCAGAGGAAATTAAAACTTTCTTGGAAGAAAAAGGCTTCAAGATAAAACATGTGGTAAATATTAGAAATAGGGACAAAAATCCACAACCACTTTTTCGAGTAGAATTAGAGCCCGGCGACATTAAGTTAAAAAAAAACGAAACGCATCCTATTTATAGTTTGAAATATATATATTTTTCAGTGCTTAAACTGCCAAGAATTTGGCCATACCAAGGCATACTGCTATTTACCCCCTGTCTGCGTAGTATGTGGTGAACTACACGGTACAGTTTCTTGCGATAAGTCTAAAACCGACCCCAACGTAGAAAAATGTAGCAAATGTGGCGGTAATCACACTGCCAATTATAGAGGATGCCCTGTATATACTATCGTCAAGCAGTCGGTCGGACCGAAAACTAATCCCCCTCAAATGCAGGTAACAAATCAGGTAAACACTAATGCAATTCAAGCCCCCCAGCCTAGTAATAACAGAACCTCTTACGCTAACGTCCTAAAATCAAACCATGAGCCAATGCAAGGTGCCTCGCCAAGTAATGATGAAACTCCAGTTTCTAATTTAAGTCGTTTAGAAAAAACCATGGAAACATTAGTGCAAACGGTAAATAATTTTACGAACACAATGGGTAATATGATGCAGGAAATGCTTAGAATGCAATCGATGTTATTGCAAGCTGTACTTAACAAACCATGAACTGTTTAAAAATTTGTTTTTGGAACGCAAACGGCATCCGCCAACATAAAAATGAATTAGAATACTTTCTTAAAAATAAACAAATTAATGTCATGATGATTTCTGAAACTTATTTGACCTCAAGAAATACGTTTAAAATCAATGGTTATATACTATATGATACCAAGGACCCTCGAGATAGAGCTTGTGGAGGTTCTGCCATTTTAATAAAAACCCGAGTCAAACACTACCTAATGTGTGATCATCGTGAAGATTATCTCCAAGCAACGAACATTTGCGTTGAGGAATTAAATAGTAACGTAGTAATTTCATCGTTATACTCCCCGCCAAGATTTTCAATATCGGAGAACCAATATTTTAAATCATTAGGACCGTGTTTCCTAGCTGCTGGCGATTATAACGGTAAACATACCTTCTGGGTGTCGCGACTTATAACACCAAAGGGTCGTGTTTTATTTAACACAATCTATAAAATGGATTTAAATGTGGTAGCGAGCGGACAACCAACATATTGGCCCACTGATCATCAAAAAATTCCAGATGTCATAGATTTCGGCGTGGTTAAAAACATTCCCATAGAAACGATTCGTGTTGAAGCTTCCCTAGAATTATCTTCCGACCACACACCTAAAATTTTTACTATAATGAACCCCAATAGAATTGTTCCTCCGACTGGTTACTTAGCGACGACAGCTACGCAAATTAATTGGTTAAAATATAAAAAATATCTCAGTGCCCATTGCACAGAAAATATTCCGCTCAGTACACCGGATTATGTAGATCGCTCTATTGACAATTTTGACAGTTTTCTGAAACTGGCTGTTCAACATTCCAATATTGCCCCCAAAAAAACAAAAACTATTAAAATATATTCCACAGATGTCGAGCATCTTTTATCTGAAAAAAGGAGGGCTCGAAGAGAGTGGCAATTGCACAGATCCCCTCAACTTAAGAACTTACTTAAAGAGTGTACAAAAAGACTCAGAAAATGGCTTCTCTGGAAAAATTTCTTAAGGAACTTGATGCAACCCCACAATCAGACTACTCATTATGGTTTGCAGCTAGAAATCTCAAAATGCCAGTTGTCTCTAAACCACCATTAAGAAACTTGAATGGAAGTTGGGCAAGAAATGATGTTGAAAAAGGAAATCTGTTTGTCAATCATTTAAAAAACGTATTTACCCCAAATATATCTCACGATATTGCGGTCGAGTTACCACCTGTTGCAGCTAGAGCAGCTGTTCCCCTAAGATTTGAGTTAAGAGAAATCGAAAAGGCTATTTGTGATTTAAACCCCAAGAAGGCTCCTAGTTTTGATAAGATCAGCAACAAAATGCTTTTGGAGCTACCCAGCATAGCAAAGAAAATTATTCTTTTAATTTTTAATGTTATTTTACTCCTTGAATACTATCCTCACAAGTGGAAGGTTTCCTTAGTCACCATGATACCTAAACCAGGAAAGGATCACACAAAAGTTGAGTCATATAGGCCTATAAGCTTACTTTCTAATATATCAAAGCTGTTTGAGAAGCTGTTAACGTCAAAATTAACCCCAATTTTAAATGAAAATAGATGTATTCCACCAATTCGTATAGTAAACGCAATAAGAAAAGCCTTTGAAGAAAGAAAATATTGTTCTGCTCTCTTCGTCGATGTTTCTCAAGCTTTTGATAAAGTCTGGCATGAAGGCTTAATACATAAATTGAAGGTAAACTTACCAGTAAACACACACAAGCTGCTAGAAAGCTACTTAGTCGGTCAAAAGTTTATTATTAAAGAAGGTGATTATTTAAGCTCTCCTCAGCAAATTGACGCTGGAGTCCCTCAGGGAAGCATCCTGGGCCCACTTTTATACTTAATATATACTTCGGATATGCCAACAAACAACTACACCTAAACTTCAACATTTGCTGATGATACAGCTTTTCCAAGCGTGCACGAAAACAGTCAAGACGCATCTCGATACCTACAGGATCATATATTTCAACTCGAACTATGGTTAAAGCAATGGAGGATAAAGGTCAATGAGCAAAAATGCGTACATATAACATTCACCTTGCGTCGGGAATCATGCCCCCCTATTAAAATCAATAATCAAATAATACCTCAAAATTCGCATGTAAAATACCTCGGTATTCATCTAGATCGCCGTTTAACGTGGAAAAGCCATATAGAGCCAAAATTAACTTAAATGAAACTAAAAGCCATCCAAATTCATTGGCTTATTGGAAGAAACTCTGTCCTTAGTCTCGACTGCAAACTTCTTCTTTACAACTCTATCTTAAAGCCATTCTGGGGCTATGGTATACAGTTATGGGGCACTGCCTCGGCCTCTAATATCGAAAAAATTCAAAGGCGCCAAAATAAACTACTTCGAATAATCACAGCTGCCCCTTGGTATGTTAAAAACTCAAATATTCACAAGGATCTCCATTAGTTAAAACTATGGTTACGAAATATGCAGTAAAATACTTAAAAAGGCTCGAATTGCACCCGAACCCACTAGCACGAAATATTTTAAATGATAGCGGCCACACTCGCTTAAGAAGAAGAGACACTGCAGCACTTATCCAATTAGATGAGCGATAAACACCTATAAAAGTGAACAGAACCCGTGATGAAGAAAATTTTTGTCTGGCACTGGCGGGACATAAAATAACGTATTAGGTTAAGATTTGATTAATTATTGTTAGTTCATATTTAATATATGAAGATTCAATAAACAAATAATGAAAAAAAAAAAACAAATAGCATAATAAGTTTGTGTTAATAATACACAAAATCTGGCGTCTGATTGATGTCACTGTAGTCATAGCATAGATGACGCATAAAATAAAAATTTTATGACGACGTCATTGGATTGAATTCAATTTTTGCCTCATTGATGCCATTTGTAATAACATTGATGTCACAATTCTGATGTTAGGGCATCATCTGTATGAAGGTGTATTATTCTTTTTGTGTTTCCAAGCCCTATTTGTGATTAAATCGTACACGACAAAGGGCAAATTGAACAGGAAAATAAAGCAAAACGTAAAATGCACTGTACTTTCTCGCCGCAATAGCACAAACTTAAACTCTGTGATTTTTTATGATATTGTAACTAGTACTTTTTCGTAACCTATTTGAAAAAAAAAACAAGCATTTCTTTAAAATATAGTGGTGTGGGTATAAAAGCCAAATCCTTATCGTGTTCACAGTAGAGCCGTTCATAAGCAATCACAAATTTTAGTTTGTTTATGACAAAGGTACCTACTAACATAATTATGTAAGTAAATATGTTTTGTTTAAAGTTTCTAAATATTTTGTAAATTTTTCCTCATTTCTTATTTTCTATTAATAACAGTTCTCTTTATATAAAACAGCCGACTTACGCTTACCTGTACATCAGTCCCATAAAATACTCTTAGAATTTATTGCTTTTAAAGCCTACCGTCATCAGCATAAGATTATTTCTTCAAGAAAAGAAAAATAGTTCAAATTTCCAAACTTTCTAACAAAAAATACAAATATTTTTATTCCGTTGTTCTGGGGATTTTTATTTCTTCAATTTGTCATTTAAGGTCAGGGTAGGAGGTCTTAGGTTTTCAAAAACTTTTCACTTAAATAAATCAAATGCAAACTTTATTTCCTAAAACATTCCAAAACAGTAACAATGAAAATATGTGTAAATTTCCCAAGACAAATGTTTGATAATTTGAATGTGTTTAAAGAAGTGACAACTTTTTTTGTATCATCTATTATTGCCATACTCAATCCCAAATCCTCTTTAAGGATTCATATGCGAAACCACAAAGAAAAAATAATAAAAAAAAAATAATGTAATAAATAAAAATGAGAAAAAAACGACAGTAATGAAACAAAACTCCATTTGAAATCGTAATCTAAATTCTTAGCTGCTGTGCGCTTTGCAGGAAAATAGCAAAGCAAAAGGAAGGAAATGAGTAGGGGCCACAACGGAAGTAAAACATATTTTATATATTGTAGTAGACTTTGTGTGAAATACAATCACTGTGAAAAATGATGTTAACGCCAATTTCAGGTATGTCATTTATCAACATTTCTATATTATTTTGGGGTTTCTCAAAAATGATGTGATATTTGAATGTGTTTTTTTTGCAAATTATTGTTGGGGGTATAAATAAATTGATTTAAATTTGGGTAAAAGTTGTTTTAAGGTTATCTTGAGGTGTGACATAAGATTTTCATATTATTTAAGTTTTGTTAAAAAAAAATAAATTTAAAATTTCAATTTAATTGAATCTTTTTTTATTAAAAAAGTTTGACTTTATAAAAATATAAAAATTTTTAAATAAATTTTCGTCTTTTTATCTTAGAAATTTACACACCGTTAGCTGAAATGCAAAAAGGCGTCACTAACAAAAATACAATTTTACAGGAGAAGCAAAAAACTTTATTAAATGAAAACTATAAACATGCCAGAAAAGATGAATTGATAAGTCGTCCGTGGAATTTAAACAATTTTCAAAGGAAACCATTTCATAATATTTTGTTGAAAAAAAAATGGTTAATTACATTATTTTTCATTTATAAAATAAACACTCTTGTAGTTACGTCCCTTTGTTTTTTGTTAATAAAAGCGCAATTTTTGATCGCAGAAGTTTATAATTTTGTGAAGACATGTAGATAGATCAATGGCATTCATAATAATCAATCAAAAACACGATTTTAAATTTTTTGTTAGTTACGCCTTTTTGCATTTTAGGTAACGATATATTTAAGTAAAGATAAATCTACTTCAGTTCCCTTTTGAAGATTTTTTTATTCACAAATCAGGCATTTTTATAAAACGACCACTGTTGCCAATTTAGAGATTTTCCCGCTAAATCTAGCGTTTTTTAAATGTGAAACGCGGGAAAAATACGTTTCAGCGTTAAGCGGGAAATCTAGCGATTTTCAAACATCTCTCACAGCTCATTTTCGCTTCCAAAACCTTTCTCAAATTTAAAATGTACAGTTTTTTACTTTTTCTTTTTGTTTTTCTGGCCAAAAACTACTTGTTTATGTTCACTGTTTATTTACTTTTGTAGTTTTAGTGAACTGAAGATTGTGTATGACATTTTTTTAAGATTAAGTAAGTATTTTGTTATGTAAGGAAAGGTTAATTGTCTCGATAGATCCCAAGCAATATAATTCACTAACTTTCATCTTACCAGTTTTAGCTAATTGCCTCAAACGGCAAATAATTACTAAAAAAAATAACGCAAATGTAATAAACTTTTTTGCGTTTACGTACTTGCGTACTAAGTTTGTCATTCCGAGTGAAACTGTTTTAAAATTCATCTCAGACCACATACAGTCTGTTGAAATCACGCTCACTTTCAAACGACTCAAAAGAAAAGATAAATACTGGCATTAAATTGTTTAGAATTCACCTAAGCAGTTTGGGATTGAAGTCCAGTACAATCTGTTCAGTAGGAAAAGAGTTATGAATTAAAATGTGAAACAACCACCCTAAAAAATTTATTTTTATAAACTAGCATAACTATGGCGGAATGCACATAATGATATAAGATTTTCGTTAATATGACTAGAAATTACACTGTCAACTATTGATCAGATCGGTCCATAATTTACCATTGGCCTCATATAAACCCTACTCTAGGATAAAACTTTAGTACGCGTAGAACCGTAAAGCTCTCAATCTTTGTTCTATTATAATAACATTTGGTCAGTCATAGTTTTATAAGACTATAAAATAAATGTTAAAATTTCGTGAAGATCGGCCCATAATTTACCATGTGTCCCATATAAAGACCACTCCGGAAATATTCTAACTGTATGTGGAGGGTATCAAAGATTCGCCAGAGCTGAATACATAACTATAAATTATTTTATTTTTGGGAATAAAATAACTAAGCAAGTTGGAAACCTTACTATGTAAAGTAATTTGAGAGTCATATACATACATTTAAAAAATCCGCCTATATCTAGTTTTATTTAAAACTTTAAAAAATGTTTAGGTTTTAGCGGTATTTTTAAAAAAATTCCCGCTAAGTTAAATATTTAGAGGTTTCTAGAGGTTTTGAAGTCCGATTTGGCGGGAAATGTTCAAAAAAAGTTGGCAACAGTGAAAACGACCTCAAGCTTCAGAGCAAGAAAAATTGTTTGCTCTCTTTGATATCAATTTGAATATACAAAAAAAGAGCTAAAACAAATTATAAATAAGTTTTGCTACTCTGACTTTATAATATGAGCGAAAAATATTAAGTTTCAAAATCGTTCAGAGATTCTTGCCTTTTATTTGATTTATAAAATGTTTATTTTTTAATCTTTAAAGTAAGCAGGATGACTGTGTCTTGTCGAACAAGATATATCGCACGGGGTTAATACAATACGTTGAAAAGCGGGTTCTTATCCTTCATGTAACAAAGCTGTGGGAGCGAGGGCAAGAGTATAAATTCGGAGTCATACTTCTGGGTACGTCTTTCCCTGTGGTTGAGGACGGAGCCTATCAAGCTCCCCAATCCTCCTCGCCATTAACAAGCATGGGACCGTCGTCGCAGGGTCATCCTAATTCCCTTGGTACTAGATAACCCCCACGTTTAGTTTCATGACCGAAACTATTACTACGATAAGCTCCAGAAAGTTCGGCTCTAGTAAATCGCATTTTTAATGTGTATGATGCCAAAGATTAACGTAAGTACCTGCCACGGTGGCCTACCTCACTCTTTGTGTGTATAATTTTAAAGAATTCTACACTCGCTTTTTTAGAAGCTGGATATTCAAACCGAGAAGCCAAGGGAGGTCCGCCAGCAGCCAAACTTTCCCTCAGAGTAAAAACCAGCCCGTTAAGCTGACTTTGGGTCCAAACCACAACAAGTACGTGATCCTCTGAGGGTCCTAAACCAATACTCAGACTGAAAGCACGGTTGTAGGGGCTATTGACTTCAACGATAGAAAATCTGGTCAGCCGTGATCTGATCTGACATCTGTTAATTTTGAACATATTTTTTATTTATATTATTTATATGGAAAAAAACGCGTAAAATAAAAATATGAGGCTGATCTTATGGGCGAAATTTTTTTCGCCTATTAGAAGCTTTTAAAATTATAGCAGTTCAGGAAAAAAAAACATTTATTTTGACGAGCCCTAATGTGCAGTGATTTTTGTTTATAAAAATGAACTCTCAAAGTTATTTTAAATGTACCGAGCAAATATTACAGCACAACAAGGGGTGTTAGAAGAGAAGTTTTAGCGTGAATGATAATCAAAAACTACTATTTGTAAGGTACAAAGTGCTTTTAATGAGCTATTTACCATGTTCTGATTCCATTGATATGTTCACAAGAGTTATTCAGCGTTACCGCAACTACAACTTTGCTGAATATTGCTGGTGAAAAATTAGGAGTCCCTGTAAGTCATTTGAAAAAAATTTAAAAAAATTGTTTATATTTTTTTTTGCATCAAAATTGCACAAAAAGTTATTTTTGGGCAAAAAATGTTCAAAGAATTTTTGAAGGCGGACTCTTAGCAACATTATTTCCATATATGGTTAAGCGGTATAACAAAGTCAATTAAATCGCTAAAATGAGTATAGGGTTTTAATACCGGCTGGTAAAACAATCCAATCTATACTGTCCAATCCTTGTGTTTTTTGCACTGTATATTTTTTTGTATAGGAATTACTGTTCAATAATATTTTTTTTTTTTAATTCGCTTAGGTTAGGTTCCTTGTGCAGCCATCAAATGAATCTAATGAATCGCCCGCTCCTAATCGTGTAAACTAAGAAAGTCTTAAAGGTCCCTTCAGTGGTCTTGTTGTAATAACCAGCACCTTTGCCCATCCTACAGAGCATGCATTTAATTCAATCAATTCGTCTTCCTAATGAAGAGAAGAAGCAACCTTAGTTTTATCCTAGATAGATCGTCCAAACTGGCAAACACCGGTTTTCCCAGGTATTTTTCCATAATGTCCCGAATACCAGGACATTGAAACAGAAAATGAAACACGGTTTCCTCCTCCTTCCCGTCATGACATCTAATACAATAGTCATTGAACTCTAGACCCATTCTCCTCGCATTAGTCCACACCGGCCGGTGCCCAATTATTACGTGATCCCTGTCCCAATATGTTCCCTATTTAACCTTAGTACACGTAGAGAAAAAACATGTTTTAATATGGTCACCTCCAACAAAACTATTTTCAAAGAAAATTTTAAACATATCGGCCCCTTTGCGCGAAATTATCGTATGTTACAAAAACCAAATTTTACAGGACAGCTATTTTTCTACTTTTCTCTGCTTTCGCGTGCAATATCAAAATCAAAATATAATTAAATCTTTGGTGCAACGAAGTGGAATTCGCCTATAATATTTTGTCAGCTGACGTCTCTTTGAATGTGGAACAAGATTGCATCAAAAACTTAATTTCAAAAAAATTGGCATATACGATAATTTCGCGCAAAGGGGTCTATATTATGCTTAATTGAACCATATTATTGTCACCGACAACCATATTATGGTTAAATTAGTTCTCCATCACGATGCCACAACCATATTATGGTTTTTTCTAAAAATGTTATGGTTATATATGGCGATAATTTGTTTTAAGAAAAACCATAGTATTTTCCTCTTTTCCAAGGGCAACATGCTATGGTTGAAAACCAACCATGCTATTATAAGTGTTAAGTATATTTTAATTATTATTAACCATAACCTGTTCGGAAACAACCATATTATGGTTGTGGCCTCTTGATAAAGGACTAATGTAACCATAATATGGTTGCCGGTGATAATAATATGGTTAAATAAAGCAAATTATTATTACAATTTTTTTTAAAAATAGATTTGTTGGAGGTGACCATATTTAAACATATTTTTTCTCTGGGTGTAGGGATCGTGGCCATCGTTCATCATAGCCAGGCCATAATGCCATGATATTGAGCAGGTTGATTCACGAGTCTACCCCAACTGTGCAATTATTTAAGACTCTCGCTTAATAAGGTACTTATCCAGACTTCCACTCCGCTTGGCAAGACCATCTGCTATCAGGTTACCCCAGCAGTCCCCGTGCCCTAGTAACCACATTAGCACTTTTGAATTATTCGCAATCTCATTTACAGATATCCAATATTCTGCAGTTTATCTTAATGTTGTTTAGATCCTTAGCAAACCCAATGGCAATCTTGCTATCAGTAAAGATACACGGATACCCGATGATACCTTAACCAGTTTGCTGCGCGCCTTATAGCTGATATTTTTGACTGCAGTATACTACAATTTTTACTTTTTACACAGAACTGGAGGTTTAAAAATTGGATACACAGAAGGATGCACTACAAAGAAATTATAAGTTTCCAATTATACAGTCACATATTTATATCGTTTCTAAGATTCAGTTTCTATTTATTTAAAAATCACTTACTTCACTCGTATTTAGTTATCTTCATAAACTAAAATATTTTAAGTGCTTCCAATACGAGTTCCGATTAAAAAGAAAACTTTTAGTTTTCTAAAACTCCTATGAATTATCTGGATAAATGTTACGTGCTGATTCAATTCTTTGTTACTTTTTTAATCAAATAAAGAATTTGATTTTAATTTAAATAAAAGCTGCCAAAAATAAAATGGAAAACATTTTACATTGTATTACAAAAAATCAAAAAATAAAATAAAAAGAAAACCAAAACTCTGAAGAAACTTTAAATTAAATTTATCAATTGGGAATTCCAAAAGTTAGCAGCAACATTTTTGTTAATCTTCATGACAAAGAAACATACTTATTGTTCGTAAAAAAAGTTTAAAAAGTCTAACAAATAAAAAAAAAAATTTTAAGATTCTGACCTAGTTTTTATTCGGTCATGATATGGAGGTGAAAAAGCTGCACAATCTTCAGAAACCATAAAGATTTAGATGCTTTTATACGCTACTTGGTATGCAGTTAGTGTTTTCTTCAACATCACAAGGGATGTTTATATCCTGTATCCCATTATGCCATCTAAAATAACAGATTCAATCTTAAGATGTAAAAAAAAAACATTTTGCAAATAAAAATTTCTTTTTTCGTATTGCCAAAACAGAAATTACATTTTAATAACAAGATTTGCAGGCATATTTATTTTTTATATAATTTTATTATTAAGATTTTGGTAAATCCAATTGATGACAATGGGGATTTTCTTTTATTCTCTTTTGGTTGTTCAAATGTTTTTATGTAAGTGTACCAGTATACACACACATACGAATATTCTAATGCCAATTGATCTGGGTAGCATATGTTTCAATAGGCCATAAAATATTATTGTGTTAACAAAAAGAGATTGTTTAAGAATAAATATTTCTTTTGTACTTTTTTAAAGATTGTATTAAAAAAATAAGGAAGAATTGAATTTAAGTTTTTGTTTTCTCTTTGACCGTTAATATTTACATGAAATTTTTGAAAGAAAGAACTTATAGGCAACTAAATATGTACAAACAAGGCTTAATTTAAAAAAAAAAGGTTTGAATATTAAATTTTGTCTAATCTTTAGAATTCTTTGCTAGAAACTGTAATAATATTTTATTAGTTAAACAAATTTCAATTTATAAAACTTTTTCGTAACATCTCCTTAATATTTTACATACTTTTTGCGTAAATGAACCTTTGGTAAGCATTGAAGCTTTTGACATAACCATATACTTAGGATTATTTATAAAAACAATGGAACAAATTTAAAAATAACAAAATTTTTGATAGTTTTAGTTAGGCTTGAGTTCATCAAATTTAATTTTCAATAAATTAAAAGTCTTGACGGAAAGAATGCGAAAAAACGGAAGAAAAGCAGGCAACATATAAATAAATTCTTTTTCTTAAATTAAAAAATGATAATTACAGCAAATTTCGAACCACCAGTACCACTGGTTAAATATTGATGTTTGACTGTTGGCTGGCAGGCACCGCAGTGGTGCAGAGGTGAGAACTCAAAGAATTCTGATGAAAGAATGTGGTGATTCTTGAAACATGTTCAGCCAAGAAAATTTACTGTACAACAACATCAAATTTTTCCAAAAATTACAAGGTCCGGCCTATAAATTTTGATAGAGGAGACAAAACCGTGTATCGGCGTTTTTAAATTTTACACACACATATTGTTAATCAGCATAAGAAACCGTGTGACCCTTACATTTTAGGTATAAAATGTGTTCAACAAATTTATGTATAATGTTGGAAACTCCATTAATTTATTTATTTCTTTTTGTGATTGTAGTCACCATATTAAGATTATTATTGAATCATATTATTATGTCATCATAATATTTTTCCCTTAATCATATTATTATTCTGTTAATCATACTTAGCTAAGAAATTAATCATATTTTTGTCATGTTAATCATAATAAGCTAAGAAGTAATCATATTATCAACATGTTAATCATAATAAATTTAGAAGCAATCATATTATGATACAGCACCTTTCATAGCTGTCATAAAAATACAAAATAAATTAAAATATTTTTGCATCGAATTTTTTATTCTGTGGCTTTTTACAAGTTTCCTTAATGTTAATCAAATAGCGGAGTTCAATATAAGGCTTGCAAAAGAGCAAATGAAAAATCTGTGGTTTTCATGGGCAACCGCGTGTTATAAAATATAACGAAATCTCTGTGTGTTTTGTTGTTGGATTTTACAAAAAAAACTATGATATTTTGCATTTGCACTATTACATCACTAATACTTGAATGAACTCCGCTAATATTTTAATTTTTTATTTTCTTTAAACTTATTGTTTTATGGAATTTTATCTTTTAATTGTTTAACCGCTCACAAATAAAAAAACGACACAACTGTTTCAAAATTATTTTACAAATGGCGCTACCATAATATGATTAGAGTAAAAATAGTTTGATTGCATCTTTAACATAATATGATAAATGTATAGAAAGTTATCATGTTATGGCTATTAAATATCATGATATGGTTGTGAGAAATATAATATGTTAAGGAAGTTATCATAATTAAGTTGTAAGAAAAATAATTATTTTTCGGTCAACAATACTCAAATTCATAATTGCGATAAACATTGATATATTTACAGTAACTATAATATTGCTGATATTAAATAAAAATAACAATTATTTGTGTACGACAACAATATATTGTTACATTAAACATAATGTTGTTGCCGTAACCATGACCAACCATATTTTTTCTCTGCGTGGACGGAGAACATTTTTTAAAGAATATGTTAACCCTCTAACTCCTCAAGGTATGGGTCTTTTTTGTCCTTATTTTTAAAAAGAAAAACACCATTAAAGTAGGGATTTAAGGGGTTAAAAATGTTCCGCAAAAATATTTTCCGTGAAATTTTACTATAAGTCCCTGAATACACCAAAACGGATAATTCAACCAGAAATTCAGAAATAAGACACAACAAAAAAGAGCTTAGGGTTAATTTCGCATTTATTAAGAACTAGCTGACCCGACAGACGTTGTCCAGTCCAAATTAGGAAAAAATTTTGCGTTCGATTTTTAAAATCCGTTAAAAAGATACGAACATTTAAAAGAAAAATTAGTCAAATCGATGGAGCCGTTTTCTGATTCTAGGTAAATCGAAAAAAGTGGGCGTTAAAGTGGTTGGACCATGGCGATGATTTTAGAGCAAAAATCGGTCGGTTCTCAAGTTATGCGCTTAATAGACAAAGTGGGCGTAAAAGTAGGCGTGGTACATTTTCCTTTTGATGAAAACGTAAAATGGATTAATATGAAGATTTAAAAGATAAATTAGTCAAATCGATGGAGCCGTTTTTTGATTTTAGGTAAATCAAAAAAAGTGGGCGGGGCAAAATGTTCTTTTCGTATAAATCTAAGCTGGACCATGGCGATCATTTTAAGGAAAAAATCGTCACAATTATATAGATGTCATTGGTGGTGCAATATGAAAATTTTTTGCCACGCCCCTCCGCCCGCACACTGAAAATCAAAAATCAGACTTCACAGCGTCACGCGCCTGAAGATTTCCTGAAAATTTAATCAAAATCGGCCCAGCCGTTTTGGAGTCCATACGTTGCATACATAAATACACACATCCTGTTTTTTATATACATATAGATTTTATTTTAAAGTACCCCAGAAATTTAGCATGAAAAAAAGTTAAAATTTAACTAAAAACCACTAATGTCTCTATTAGTTTTCCTTCGATAGCCAATTTGGTTAGGAAGTATTCATTAATTACATTTTTTTTAGCTCGTGGAAATTCCACTTCACTATCATACCATGTCCAGCATATTTCAGCGATAAGCGAATGAATGCTTTTGCCTTTATAGCGTTCTTCAATGGGTGCGCATGTCTGATGTCCCATAATCTATATGGGAATTTAAAAAATGAATTTTTGTTGACATATGAACGGCTAGTTTTTCAAAAGCTCTAAGCGTGGTGTCTACGTATATTCGAGCAGTAGGAGAACGATTTTTGCCTAAGACATTGTATATCACTTCCTTAATGCTTTAATGCTTTTCAACGCATCAAGCTCAATTGTAGTGCTCCCTACGTCGAAGTCAGCGTTTTTCATCAGCTTTCTTATATCTGGACCAACAAAAACACCTGTTGGTATGAAACCAATTTCACCAATAACAACCTTCTTTAATCTTTGCTTTCAAAAAGTTTAATGCTGGTTCATTTGTATTCAGGCATTTAACAAAGTTTTTTACCAGACCAAGTTTGATATGCAATGGGGGTAAGAATATTGTGCTCTCCTAATGTTCCCTCAGCTCTAAACTTCCATTGTTTTTTGCTATTTTGGTCGCCATTCCATCTGCTATCCCAAGTGCATAAAAAGCATCAGTGCTTAGCGTATCCAGCCTGCACTCCTGAAAGGAAACCAACGACTTTTAAGTCACAACAGATCCGCTACTTATGGTCTTCATATTTTACGGAGTCCAGTATTAATTTTATAGAATCATAGCTTTCTTTAATATTCATTCCATAGGGTTTTTGGTATTATCGTAATACAGAAGTACTGCTTTTAGACTCTTGTTAGATGAATCAATAAATATACGTCAGTCCTCGTGGTTATACTCAAAATTCATTGCATTCATTATTCCTTCAATATCGTTGCAATAAGCTAATTTTTGGGATACTTTAAAATTAAATTCTTAATAAATGCGAAATTAACCCTAAGCTCTCTTTTGTTGTGTCTTATTTCTGACTTTCTGGTTGAATTTTCCATTTTGGTATATTCAGGGACTTAAAGTAAAATTTCACGGATAATATTTTTGCGGAACATTTTAACCCCTTAAATCCCAGTTTTAATGGTGTTTTTGCACTTTATTAAAAGAAGGACAATTAAAACCCATACCTTGCAGAGTAAGAGGGTTAAAATAGTCTACAAAAATGTTGTCAATAACATTTTCCATAAATTTGCTGAAGACATTTTATACCTTAAATGTAAGGGTCACATGGTTTCCTATGCCGATTATCACTAAGAATGTGCCAGAGCTGGGAAACTTTAACCCGCCCTCAAATGAAATTCAGATGTTAACTTTTAAAACGCCGATACACGTTTCTTTTTTTTTTGTCTCCTCTATCAGCATTTATAGGCCGGACCTTGTAATTTTTTTTTGATAAAAAATTTCATGTTGTAAAATTCCTTCCTTCATAAAACTATATTTTGAATCATACAATTATACTATAGCGAGAAATCAAAAACTCAGCTGATCTAAAACTCAAATTACATAGAACGGTGGTAACGCCTATTCTCACAAAGGGCTGCGCGAGGTGGACACTGAAAAAAGAGAAATAAAAATTTATTTAAGAGAATTATCCGACCCGTAATAGTACAAAAAAAATCAATATAGAACCCGGAGTAACGATGAGTTAATGACTAGATCAACGGGCTCATTCCTTTCAGCATACATCAAATAACAAAGCAAGACCAAGTAGATCGACCAAGAGAATTCTATAACTATGAAAATATGATTCGGGAATCTAGTATGCAATAGAGCAGTGGGTGTGGATATGTTCGGCTAAACGTGATTGCAGAGAAATTGCAAAAGACAAAGAATAATGGAGAAGTATTGTTTGGATGGCCAAGGCTGAAAAATAATTATTTGACCATGTATTTATATGGTGTAATCCAGATGATAGGGTAACCCAGGCGAGAGTAAACAAGAAGCCTCCTCAATGGTAGTATGTCCGTACGCATCCTGACTGATCATACAGGATTACCAATTTCAACAACTACAACCTTCTTTAATCTTTGCTTCGCTTATTTTGGAAACATTGTTTTCAGAAAATTTAATGCTGATTCATTTGTGTTCAGGCACAACTACATACAATTGGGCGGGCAGAATCTGACGAGTGTAGAGCGTTTGGTAAGGAAGGCTAGACGCTGGAACACTTTCTCTGCCGCTGTCAGGCCTTCGTCGAAATAATATGCAAACACCTCGGGATCTATGCCATGTTGCACTTAGATCCCTGAGAAACGTTGACTGGAAAACCTTAGGGAATAACGTTCGGTAAAATGAGTTTCTTAATGATGGACTTTAACCGCCTATCTATATACCCACCTAAATTTCCATGTTTTTAAGAAACACAACACACACGCACAACAGGCCCGCTAGTGACTGACCTAGGTTTATGTTGTACACATACTGATATAAGGTTACATCTTTGATGCTTCGTCCTCCTTTCGACCTAACCTAACCTAGGTATTTATATATTCAAAACGATTTAATGCAATTGGATAAAAGTTCTTTTTGTCTACTACTACTAGAGTGTTTTCTGGAGTATGCTTAATTTGGGTTTATTGTAAATTGTTTTTTTTTTTTCTCCTTTATTTATTCTTCGTGGGAACAAAGACATCATCAATACTTCCATTTTCTTCGTTTAATCTGCATTCCCGTTGGCTCATTATTATCAATTCGCCACACAACCACACCCAAGTTTCGCTGCCATATAATAGGGTTGAAAGGTGCCCTGCTACAAAGCCATAGGCAATATCACCATAATCGTTTAGTAACCAAATTGGAAATAACGTCATAACAGTGTAATTCTTCTGGTTATAAATTGCCAAAAGAATGAGTTGCCATTGTCAAGTGTTGGGAAAATACGGTACAGGAAGCGGAAGTGGGGGAGCGCGGCGCATGAGGCATATTTACAAACTCCAAACATTTTCTCCTCTATGGTAAAACAAGTACCGGCTTCGCTAACTAAAGCATCACTGCGTAGTCGGCCTTCTTACGGAAACAATGCAGATTCTGCTTAGAGAAACCGGTACTTGTTATACTATAGAGGAGAAAATCCTTGCGCCCGGCTGAAGGCCAGCTATGCCGAGACACTTTAGTTAGCGCAGCCGGTAATTGTTGTACCATAGAAGAGAAAATCCTTGCGCCCAAAAGTGTTTTCGTTATATATTTAATATGATGCCGTGCAATAAAGCCATATGGCCTTATTTCTCAATCCACGGCTTTATTTCCATGTAAGGTGTGAAATAAAGCCATTGATGGCCTTATTTCCCATTTAAATTTTTTTCTTTTAATATAATTCTAATTTATTTAAAAATAGATTTGTTATTTTTTCTCTGGGTGTATATATTAAAAATATAACGAAAACACTTTTGGGCGCAAGGATTTGCTCCTCTATGGTATAACAAAAACCGGCTTCGCTAACTAAAGCTTCTCTGCATAGCCGGCCTTCGGACGGACGCAAGGATTTTCTCCTCTATGGTATAACAAAGACCCGCTTCGCTAACTAAAGCTTCTCTGTTTAGCCGGCCTTTGGGCGGGCGCAAATACCGGTATCGCTAAGTAAAAAAAAAATCTAAAATCTGCTTTGTTTCCGAACGAAGGCCGACTATGCAGAAAAGCTTTAGTTAGCGAAGCCGGTCTTTGTTATACCATAAAGGAGAAAATCCTTCCGAACGGCCGAAGGCTGGTTATGCAGAGAAGCTTTAATTAGCGAAGCCGGTTTTTGGCTTTGTAGCACGGCACCGCTTTGAAAATATGTGAAGTTCTCCATACACATCTTAATTGCCCAAATGCCGTTTTAGAATTTAAATCAATTTATAATAAATTCTACCATCAGGGGTAGAAGAGTTAGAAATAAACTTGCTTGCGAATCGAAAAAGTATTCGATCACGACTGCCAGAATTAGCCTCTAGGTTTAAATGCAAATATAAAATTAATAGGAAATTCCAAGTTGTAAAATTCTTTCCCTCAGTGAAAATAAATTAATGAAAATTAAATTTGATGAACTCAAGCCTAATTAAAGAATATCAAAAATTAAAAATTAACAGTTCAACTAAAAATCAAAAATTGTTCTTAGAAATAGCTATGGCACAAGCTCTAATGTTTACATTTGTACTTTAATTTGTACAAATAAAATGTCGACGAAAGTGGACAAAAAAACATAATAAACAAATGTATTCAGGTTTTCAAGACAAAGTCTTGACAGAAAGAATACGAAAAAACAGAGGAAAAAGGAGGCAACATGTAATTTGAAATTTAAGTGATAATAACAGCAAATTTCGAACCACCAGTATTACTGGTTAAAGATTGATGTTTGACTGTTGGCTAACGGGCACCGCAGTGGTGCAGTGGGTAGAACACAAAGATCTTCTGACGATAGAAAGTGGTGTTTCTTGAAACATGTAAAGATCAACCCGGGTTCAAATCCCAGCTCAGCCAAGAAAAATTATCAAAAAAAAATTTTAATAGGAAATTCCAAGTTGTAAAATTCCTTCCCTCAGTGAAAATAATTTAATGAAAATTAAATTAGATGAACTCAAGCCTAATTAAAGAATATCAAAAAATAATTATTAATTTTAAAAATATACATATATTCTGAAAACATGCTATTATTGGGACCCCTCTAATCAATAAATTCAGACATTCTGAAAGAAAACTCTTATAATGTGAACCCAGGCTAAGTAAAGATCCCATCTCAATTTAGTTAATCTTCTTAACTAACAGCAATATAAGTATTTCGCTGGACTACATAATTTATAGCACAACTCCATGTGGTTTTCTTGCTCCTTTTTTTTCTTTTAGAAATAAAAATTTATTAAGTAGTACGAAATTTAACATTTTTTTAATTATCCACTACCAATTACATTTTTTTTGTAGAGTCTTAATCTGTTACAATTAATTTCATCTTTTTGTTACATTGTATGCACGAATGCCGTGAAGCGGTTCATTATACTTTTTGAAAATAAATGTCTGTTACTATGTTTATAAATCTGTTTAATTACCAGAGTAATTAGTATGGATTAAAAAAAAAAAACTGCCAATACCAACCGCAGCATAGTGAAGAGAAAAATGTGTATTGAAGAAGTGTGTGCAATCGGGAGTCAATACATTTTCGTTAACTAAAAAAATACAAATTGTACTACAAAACAAGTATGTATAAATAATGCGAATTGCAAGTGAACGGAACATGCTGTTAAAAGAGTGAAAGCTTTTTGATAACTAAACTGTCAAAAGATTGAGAACTCGTATAGAAAGCAAACATATTTGCTGTCATTAAAAATTTAAAATGTTTGTCATTGTGAAACATTGTTCAAATATACAGGCCTGTCACAGAAATCACTTCCACTTTTGATCGGAATTGATTTCTGTGACAGGCCTGTTAAATTCATTCAAAGTTTTCTGCATATATACCCCCGTATTCATAAGCGATTATTAAATTTAACAAACGTTTATTAAGTAAAATTTTCATAGAAAATATGTTTTGTAAACCTTTAATAAATTTAAAATATTTTAATGAATACAGGCAATGGTTTTTTCCATATTTTTCCCAACACATAAGTTTCGTGACTAAAGCTTTTCTTATATTTGTTAAAGCCATGAACGAATAAAGCCAATTGCTGAAGTAAAGCGTAAGTATTCAGCATCGGTCGATACAAATGATAGGCGAGGCAAAACCTAAACTAATAGGCGGGAGAAGCAAAGTGCAATAATAATATCTTGTCGCATATAACATTGCATTTTTTCGGAATGTTCGTTTCAAAAGAAATAATTGTGTTTGTTGCAAGACATTTGTAATCCATTGTAATCCGATAATAGAGCATTATCTCGCCTATACAAATATTTGTCTTAAACGCTGATTTGGCTCGTTTTTGGGCTTCACATGCGAAATCTGCTTAAGATTTCGAAATGGATCGATTTTTTATCGCTAGCTACACCGAAGTATTTCACAAATTAAAGCATTAATCAATAATAAACTCAGGGGGCGAATTACGACATTCGATATCGATCGAAATTTCCATTTAAATTGTATTGTTATTTCGATCGATATCGAATGCCGTAATTTGCCCTCAGGTGTAATTAAAAATGGTAATCAAGTGAATTAAACAATTAATCAACTGAATTTAACGTTTAATTGCTACTATTTATTTGTTCACTGCAGCAAGTTTAATTAATTTTTTAATTAATATCACAAATTTTTCAATTAAAATAAAATTTTTATTTTTTTCTGTGTACAATTTAAAAAAAAAATTACTCCTTTTTTGGCGTTCAAGCAGCATTCCCCAATTGCTTTAAAATCACCACTTCTGAGCTGCACAAACAATTTTCGCATCTTACCTTCAATGGAACATAAATAGTATAAGCAATCGATGTGCTTCCATCAAGAAGCCACAACCATATTATGGTTAACTCTAAACATGTTATGGTTAAGAGCAACATACTATGGTTGGAAACCAACCATGCTATAATAAGTGTTAGACACATTTTAGTTATTATTAACCATAACATGTTCGAAGGCAATCATAATAGGGCTGTGGCTACTTGATGGAGGACTAATTTAACCATAATATGGTTGTCGGTGACAATTAAACATATTATTTTTAAAATTTTCTTTAAAAAAAGTTTTGTTGGAGGTGACCATATTTAAACATGTTTTTTCGCTGGGTGTATTAATTAATAATCAAAATTTTGTTTGTGCATTTTGATGTAAAATTTAAATTCATTTAAATATCTGGTGCTTAAATAATTTCAATACTATTAATGTACTTGCTTAACCGGATGCGGTTCCCTACAACGTTAAAATAAGTAAAACATTTTTAAAACAGATCTCGTACGAAGCAATTTATTCTAAATTTTTAACTTTAACTATTACCGTTCATCAGTTATACAGAAAACTTTTTTTGTATTTATATCAGTGTTCGAAAATAAACACTAAATATCGTTTTTTAATGTTCATTTCGGTAGATTTGTGGAAAACACAAACGCTAACAGTGTTTGTGTAGAAAATCATTAAAAAAATAACGTTTCCCTGTTAGTCATCTTTCGAACACAAAAATATTACTGTTTTTATCAAACTCAACAAAAGATGTGAACATTTAATTCCGTTCGTTTTTTTTTAAATCCACAAACTTCAATGTGTTCGGTTTGGCTCGTTAATGTTCGTCCCTTTTGGCTGGTAAAAAAACATTTTTACACAAACAAAATACACACACGAATAAAACATTATAGAACATTAAAATATAATGTTTGTTAATAGTATCACTACAATTGTTCTGTTTTTTTACGAAGAACCGAACATTATATAATGTTCAGTTTTTTCTTGAAAATAGTTACGAACGGTATTAAGGGTTGTGTATGTCTACACAATCACTAAAAAAATAGATATCGTTCCTGGGTGTGTGAGCCGAACGTTAAATAATGTACTGTTTATTTTCGAACACTGATTTATATTAAATACTTCTACGACCCAGCTTACTTTTTGATAGATTTCTTGTATAGAAACCAAACTATTTGTTCAAAATCTTAAACTTTTACTGTAACCGTTCTCCAGATTTATAATTTATATCCCCACTGTGCATTGTAGGCTTAATGAATTAAATGAGCATACAGGACAACCCAGCAAATTTGCGTATTTTGATTGACTCTGGAGTTTGGTTGCTTGTGTTAAGTTTGGGTCTTTGTCGTGTTCTATTCCATGACCAATATTTTTTAAATCATTTCATCCAACACCACTCGCCCTCTTAAGGGCTGTTTTTTACGATTTTTTAGAAAAGAGACAACAATTAAAGCTATGAAAAGAAGTTGGAGGGTTAATATATTCCACAAAAATATTTGCGTAATTTTTTCTACAAAGCTGCTGAACATATCTTATACCTCAGAAGTAAAGAACACATATGGGGGATTAACAAGGTGTCATAAGACTTAAAATAATAACATGAAAAAATACGACTGTTGTGAACAAGCCCTCATAATTTAGTGTGCTAATTTGAATTTAAATCAGCTGATTTAAAACAAATATAAAAAATAAATATTTACCTAACATCAATATATTTTTTTATTCTAATCCATAAATTAATAAATTAAATTAGATTTACCTGACTATTTTCCATTTTTTTAGACGCAAATCACAAATAAATTTTTTTTTTGTTTGTTTACTAAACATCAGAGCCCTAAGCCGATATAATTTGACGCCGCAAGTATTTTGTTCCAAAAATTGCTAGCCACAGGTTAAATTCGGATATTAGCCGGATTAAACTATACTATCAACGGCGACGGCAACAAAAACTAGTGCGCAACGGCTCAGCCGCTCAGCGCAGGTCTCTTCTGATTAATTACAACAGCACAATAACGTAGCAAGCAAAGTTCTATTAATTTAAGACACTTTTTGTTTACAAAGCAACAACAATATTTTTAAACCATTGTAAAATGTTAGAACATTATGACAATATAACGCGAAAGCACACCTTGTGAATACTCCAATAGTTTCTTAGCGGGTAAAACTGTACTCCTCCCTAAAATAAAATTCCAATGGGATCTTTCAAAACGCCGACTTATGTATGTATATTTTTTTTTTTTTTTTTTTGTTTACTCTACTATCCATTGTCCCCCGCTATACATTTTCCTTCTTGTACAGTGCAATTAAGTTCACGTTTCGATGATGTAGGCTAAACAAAAATTGGTATATTTGATTAAATTATTCTTAATTATTTGCTCTTTTATTTTAACCAAACGAAAAAAATGAAATATTTGCTAACGAATCTTTCTACTTATGACCCAAATTATCACCAAACATTAATATCTTCCACAAATTAATCACTAAAATGTGATCAATTTTAATGACACATTATGTTGGCTAAAACAAACGATAAATGACACAAACAGGCAATAACATTTGTTACAAGCAACTTGTATTTTTGGATAACGAACGGCAGCCAAAAAGTGGCGTTGTTATAGATCATTTCACATACAAGTGGACGACCACTTACATAATGTTCGTCAGGCATCGCATGTTCGCAGTAAATGAGGTGGCAATTGAATATTTGTGGTTTTTACTATTAAAATTAATGTTTTGTAATCAATAAAAAAAAGAAAAACTGAACTTAACGTTATATATTGGCAATATTAATTCAGAATACAAAGAAGTTGTGAAAAGTTTATACAAGAACTTAAAAAAAAACTAGTAAAATATTGTAAGATTAAATCGAATTTTGAGAAACAGTAAGGCGTGTAGTTTTTCAGGATACAAGCAAAAATAAAGAACAAAAGGGTTTTGGTAAAAAAATAGACTTGATCCTTAATAAATCTTTTAAACTGCTGCTAAGTATCTGTTAAGAGTATGATAAGACCTGCAGAGAAAAATTTCAATTATAAAAATGATATCAAATAGAATTTCGAGGAAGAATATCTAAATTTTTTACAAAAAATAAACAAAACTAAAAGTAAATATCAAAAAATAATTTAAATTTTTGGGAATACAAAATTTTAATTTCAAAAGATTTTGCTATTCGTGCTTAATTCCCAGTTTTTATTCTTGACAAAAAACACTTGAAATTTATTGTTTATGGGATAAGCTATTCCTATGCATTTCACTGGTTGCTTAGGCCAGATCATCAGGAAACTTCATCCATAAAGATTTTAGACAAACTAAAGATATTAAACCAAATAAAACTGTTAAACGTATAAGAATTATAGCAACAGTTCTACTTGTAACAATATCAAAGCTTGAACAAAACACATCAACAATAAACAACAGTGGGTTTATCTCATCTTACATTCTACACTACAATTAGTTGAAATTCTCTCACCATTAATTGTAGTTGTAAGTAGGTTAAGAAAAACAAAATAAAAACAACAACAACTTACAAAAGATGTTGTCAATTAAGTGTTGCCTGTTTATTATCAAAAAGTAATTTCAATTTTTGGGAATACAAAATTTTAATTTCAAAAGATTTTGCTATTCGTGCTTAATTCCCAGTTTTTATTCTTGACAAAAACACTTGAAATTTATTGTTGATGGGATAAGCTATTCCTATATTTTATCTACATAAGGTGTAAATGATGTAACTATATCTCTATTTCATCTCTAATTCATATAAAGGGTTTTCATCTTGTTTTTACCTTTAAAATAATTTAAACAAATTAAAGTTATAAATTTCTCATGATCCAATTAAATAACTTGCTGCAATATATAAATGATAAAATCCCAAAATATACATATCATGTAAATAAAGGATGTATAAAAATAAAAAAAACTATATCTCTATTTAAACACACTGCTCTAAAAATATTGGTTTTAGAACAGAGGTGCTCAAAATTTTAGCCGTGGTTGTATTGCTGCATAATAGTATTAGTAAAGAGAATAAGTTTACCCTGCAAAAACAAAAGTCAAGCGTATAAAATTTGAAGCTGCATTCAAGCCATAGTATACAACTAATATGCCGACTCGAAAGAGCGTTCTCAATTTTTAATTTCACCTATCTTACTACGACGATTGTCAGTTTGACTTACATCTGGTGGTGTCACTGATAGAGCATTTACCTCTTCTTCATTGTCGCTTTCCTGATCTGACAAATCATTTCCTACAACGGGTAATTCCCAAGTTGCATTCCCGCACTCATCGTCACACACAGAAAACAAATTGGTTGGGAAACGGTTGCAGTAATAAAATATTGATCAAGTTACATGATTTATTATTGCAACTATTAAAAATGTATAGTTCTAATTTGCTTTCGTCAATAAATTTTGTAATATTAAGGATTATTCATTTATTGCAGCTAATTATTGATTGTTGGAATAGATTCAATTCGAGTACAACAAATGAAAATATAATTATTTGGAATTCACAACCAATTGCTAACTAAATTTTCTGTCAAAACATTTGATAGATTAAATTAATTTTTAATATTATATTTAAAAAATATATTTGCGGTCAAAAATGGAAAATGTGAAAAACTTAATAAATAGGGGTAAGTAATTTACGTATTCTTATAGGTATGAACATATACACGTACATACATATCGTTAGCTAAAATGCAAAAAGACGTAACTAACAAAAATATAATTTTACAGGAGAAGCAAAAAACTTTGTAAAGTGAAAACTGTGAACATGTCAGAAAAACATGCATTGATAAGTCGTCCATGGAACTCTTCAACCAATTTTCAAGGAAACCCATTTTATTATATTTTCTTAGGAAAAAAATGTGTAATTTCGTCGTTTTGCGTACTTCAAACAAAAAAACTTGTAGTTACGTCCCTTTGTTTTTTGTTAATAAAAACGCAATTTTTGATCGCAGAAGTGTAAAATTTGGTCAAGACATGTAGTTTTATAGCATTCATAATAATCAATCAAAAACTCGACTTGGAATTTTGTGTTAGTTACGTCTTTTTGCATTTTAGCTAACGATATGTATGTATGAATGTATGTATTATTTATATTGGACTTCTTGATCCATTTTGTTCCTGGACTGGTCCAATGTAGTGCAAGTATGGACCATGTCTTTATTAAAAAGAGTTTGCAGTGAAACGACATGTCTTCGTTTTTTAACGACATGTTTTCGTTTTGAAACGATTTCAAAGCTAATCCTCTGGAGTTATACCATGGAGTAGTTTTAAGACTTCCCCTTTGTAGTGCAAGCTGGATTATATGGTCCTGCCCTAGGACATCGTACTATAAAATAACCCATTTTTTCCATGCATTGAGATTACTTGCCCCTTATGGGCTATATTTGACCGGTTAAAAAAATATATATTGATAACGACAATCAAATCTCTTGTTATGAACACCAATTATGTGTTAATCCAGTTGCACCTATCATTTATTCGGGTATAAGCACAATTTTGTTTCTAATAATCATACTAACAACTAACAATATCTGTTGTTATGACTGATAGTGTACTAAAATTCAAATGTTGCTATCAAAAATATTTTTCTAAGCAACGAATTTTTCAGTAATTGGAACCGAATTGTGTGATAGTACATGCAACCGACGAAATTCGATTGGCGCCAAATTCGGTTGTGATCACGAATTTGTTTTCTCTGTGCACTACTTAAATCTTCCAAGTCTGAATTTAAAATTTCAGCTAAGATATCGTCTTCAGTTAATCCACCTGAGAGGAAGAAAAAACAAGGTCAACATATTTTTATAATGTAGTCCGAACACGCACAATTGTGGCACTCCAAACAATTTTGACGTAAAAATATAAAAAAATCACAAAATAATCAAGAAGTAACACTCAACAAACAATATTTAGTATTTTTTCTTATTAAAAACAATTGTTTATGATAAAATATTCCACAATTTAAAGAATTTTAATTTATATGCAAACTTACCCTTTCAACTTATTTTGCAATTGCCAAAAGTACACAACTAAAACTATGAAATTAATATAAAAAAACAAAAACTAAAAACGGTTCTTCCCCATGATCAATAAAGAAAGAGCATACACAATTGTGTTTTGTCGGTCTTATCGCATAACGCCAAATATTAAAGAAATTAAAGAGATTTAAACTTACCTGCACAATTGTGCGTATACGGAAGGAAAGGGTTAAATAAATATTTTTCGATATTGCAGAATAAAAGTTAAACAAACAATGTTTTTAAAAGTTTATGAATGCACCCAGCATTAAATAAATTCCACATTTTTCAAATTAAAAAAATTTTCTAAAACATTTTGTACGATTTTATGGAACTATCCCTGTTGGCCAAACTGCCGTCGACGACATTGTCGTCAACAATTTATGCACGACATGTCTTCTATCACTTAGGATTTCTGGAAGACAATTTTGAGGAAAATGTCGTGGACTACAAAATACTCGACATTGTCTAGTGCACTGTCTTTTGAAGAAGTTAATAAATGACGACATGACCGACGTTGTCTTTCAAGTTGTCTTTTGTTAAAACTTATCCACGACAACATGACAGACATTTTCTTGTAAGGTATCCTCTATCAACAACTATACACGACAGTATGAGCGACAGTGTCTTGTGAGGTGTCCTTTATCAACTTCTAAGCACGACAATATGCGCGACATTGTCTTGTAAGATGTCTTCTTAACAAACAAAAATAAGTTGTTCCCAATAAAAAATAAAAATAACTGTAAAATAACGATAATAATAAAAAAAAACAACCAAAGCAAAGTGAAGAAAATCAGTCAGTCAAGTCTGAGAACTCAAAGACTAAGCTATGATTTTAAAAACATATATGTGCTATTGTATATTTTAATTTATTCATTGAGGTTTATAGGCGACATTGTCGTGTAAGCTGTAACTCCGGCAACTTCATCGACATTGTCCTTTACGCAGTCGTTGACGTCAAAGTAGAATCCATTGTCGTCTATATAGTCATCAAAGACAATACAAACGACAATGCCTTTCATGTGGTCATTAGCGACTATATGGACGACAATGTCGTACATGTGGTCATCAACGACAGGCTGAGCGACATTGTCTATCTTTGTGTCGTGCACGATTTACGCGACACTTGTTTTAAAATGTCATCGACGATTTGCATTAGTTGTCCCTTACGTGTCGTGCAGGAATTAACATTGTCGTGCACGATTCATCAATGATTCTTGCACGACATAGCCAACTGGGATGTTTAGTGTTAAAAATTGTTTAAATACCAATACATTTGAAAAAAATTTTTCACTAATACAAACATCTACTAGGTACTGCTGATATTTGAGTAAGGTCCCAGTAAAAAATGGAGCTTCCTACGAAGCAGGTTTGTAAGGGAGAAACATAAACGTTTCGCTTACCATTGCGCCTACGGAAGACATGAATTTTATATGGCGAGTTCCCACTTTGAAGCAATACATTTTTGGCACATAAAGCGCATTATTCAGCGCACATAAAAATTGTTGGATGAAACGATAAGCCTTACACACTGAAAGTAACAATACAGTTATTTTTTAGTATTCTCCCTTACAAACCTGCTTCGTAGTAAGGGAATGCCGTAGCACTTGAAATGTTATTTTTTTTTATAAAAGTTGTTGAGAGTTCTTTCACTTACTTAACTGCATTTTTGTATGTCTTATTGCGTAGCGCATAATTGTGCGCTTACTTTTTTTAATGTACCATTAGTGCTTCGCAAAATGATAAAATTTTTTATTGGGGTAACTGTCAAAGAGTCGGCATACTAGTTGTATACTATGCTTCAGTCCTTGTAGCGAAATTTTTTTTTTTTTCAAGTTATCAAAATGTCTTTTATTTTTATTTTTAAATGCTTTATAATATAAAGCGGCTTTGCATATTGCCAAAATTATTTTGAATTTCATCATTCTCGTAATACGAAATAAGGCCTGTATGTTTGCTCTATAAAAATTCTTGAAACTTGAACACTCTTCGCTGGATCCTTGACGACAACATGAAATAGCATAAGAATGTATGTGAATTCATTTCAACAATTGTTCTCTGATATGGATTAACATGAGACCTGCACAATGGCTTAATCCCATGGTGAATCCCCAGCTTATGAAAGAATCATGGTTCATATACAGGCTACAATTTGAGAGTATGACCAGCTAAATCATAACCTTCCCTTTGTTTAGGACGTGGAGCTATCTAGCCTCCACTGCTTATATGATTAAAGGCAGTTTTCGTTCTTATGGCAACAGAACATTAGGATGATTTAAAGATTGCAGCTGGTAACCACTCCACTTAGGCTTCCCTAGGAATCACCCCGTTTTACAACTAGCTCATGCTTTCCGAAAGTATTCCTTTAAATTGTCCTTACCATCTTTCGAATCCTCGGTATTCGGGAAGCATTTCTTGAAAAGCATACTAACGGAGACCTTACAAATAGCTAGACAGGGAGCTACTGACTCCCGAGGCACCATCCGTTACGTAGTGAGGTAAACTTCGGTCTCCTTGGAATCATTAGACCGCAAAGAGCACTGTCATTTCTGATATTTGCCGCGTTCTAAGTACGCATTCACCTAATACATTCATTGATTTACAATGTTTCAAAGAGAAGATCGACAAAAACAGTAAACAATTATCTTAAGCCCGCCGCAACATCACTGTTCCGAAGAACCCATAAAGTAAAGACAAAAATTTTCGACGTCTCTCTGCGGTTTCTCTATGACACGTTAACTGTTGCCAGTTATTGTTCATTGATTGTTCGCATTTGAATCCTTGCGGATCCCAGGATTGACCTCAACCTGATTAGACGCGGAGGATGTAGCACCAAAAGGTGAAATATCCTTTATATGTTCCCTACAACCCCCGGGGGAGAACAATTGTTCCTTTGGCTGCGCAAAAAGGTCCTAGACTACCCATTTAGTAAACCGCTCGATTCAGAATAACTTTTGGAATCAATCTAGCGATAGCGCTGGCTGTCCACGTGAACGGTATGGTCAAAGCTCAGATCGAAATATTGGAGATAATTTGGTATATTCGTTTTAGTGCCTATTAAAAACTGTAGCGTATTATATTATTTTAAAACAATTTTTTCCGTCATAGTGTTATAAGATTTAAAATTCTAATGTCAAATTTCGTTTAGATCGACCCTTATTTACCATAAGCCCAGTCGTGAAAAACACTTTAGTATGCCTTTAATCGTAACGAATAATGTTATTGTAATAAATTTTGGTCTGTCACAGTTCTATATGACTACAAATCAAACTGCCAACTTTCGTAAAGATTGGTCCATAATTTACAAAGGATAACTGTAGGTGAAGGACATCAAAGATTCGGCACAGCCGAAACTAACTTGTTTTATTTTAAAATTGCTTGTCACAACTAACCGCTTTGTAACCAACCTCACGACGAATTTAATTTAACTCACGACGAATTTAATCTACCTCACGACCAGGGTTGTTAGATGTGACGATTTTTCGTCACTTTGACGATTTGTTTGAGAAAATACAGTAAAATGACGACTGATGATTTTTAAACTAAAAGTAGAAGTGTTATGACGATTTTCTAACATCAATAAAACACAGGAAATATTAACAATTTTATTGGGAACAGTTCAAAACGTAAAAATAAATTTTTCGAAATACAAAAATGATTGGAAATTAAACAAAAAAAGTGCTTCCTCCATCACAATCCAGCTGGTTTTCATTAGAAGTACTAGTAATTCGAATTATACAATTATATGCATGCCATCGATACGGCAAAAAATATACACTAGAGCTTCGATTTGTGTCGGTCCTATTTGGTCCGCTTTTTAAAAATTGGTTAAATCCGCTTTGCGTTTTAATGATTTCGATTTGCATCGCTACATACGATTTAATTTTTTCGCTGAAGTCATAAACATATGTGAATAATTTTTCTATTTGCGTGTGAAAAGGCGAATTCCCATTTAATTATTATTAATAGTTATTCTAAGTATAGTTGAGTGTTAGGAAGTATGTTAGTTCTTAATAAGAAGTTGTGTATAAAAATGAGTGCAAAGTGAAGAAAATGCACTAGTTTGGAACTAAAATTGGACGTAATAAAACGTTTCAAGTCGGGTAAAAAGACTGTTGATATAGACAGAACTCTTGGTTTATCACCTTCAACAGTAAAAATAATTTGCAATAGTGATAGCGCTAAAAATTAATCATTTAAATAAAGCTCGAGTTAATAGCATATGAGATTTTATTTTGTATTTAATGTTTTTGTGAATATGGACAACTGAAATAAATAAATGTTTGTTATGTTTTTATGAAAATATATTTTTTCTAATGTATTTCTTTTCTAATGATAAATATCTTTCAGCCCACTTGCTGAAATAAATAGAATAAAACTTAACCATATCACTTTCTTTATCATAAATATAATTTCTTGCTAAAAATTTATATTTTTGAACCACTCAATGCAATAAATTGTCTCCAATTTGTAAAATTTAAATATTTGACGATTTGTTGACGATTTTGCTGCTCATGACGATTTCGACGAATTTTGTTAAAACTTTTGACGATTTTTGAAGAAAAAAGCCTAACAACCCTGCTCACGACGAATGATTCTAAAATTCATCAACAATTTATAACAAATTGAAAAAAGTACTAACAATATTTCATATTTCAGATACTTTTTCTTCTTATTCTTTCAAAACAAAAGCCTATAGATGAAGAGAAAAATACTTGAGAAGTTCTGCATGTTTATGTTGAAACATGTGTTCCCTAATGTTAATTAGAGACATTAACTAAACTTTCTAGCATCTTGTGCCATTGTGTTCCAATTCAATAAAGTTAATTTCCATTTTTTTTTTTTTTTTTTCTTTATCGGCATCTTATGGATGGTGATTTTTCTTTGTGTCATTTTCTAATAAATTACTAACATTTATTAAAAATCAATAAAACACATGTGGAAAAATCTTTAAGAAAGTTGAGCAGCTAAACAAAGAAAAAAAAAATAATAAATTTTTTTATTGATGGCCGTTATAAATAAGACCCATGCTGTTTGAAATAAATTTTTTATTTATTTGTTTTATTTTACCATATTCTTGGTCATATGGAGTTGATGTTCACAAAATTGTGTGCTTAAAATGTCAAAATATTTATTTCATTGGCCAATAGAAAGTGTTGATAAATTTGTTATTACTCCTACAAATAGTTTGAAAATGGATTTTAAACAGGTGAATGAAATTTTAGATAAAAAAAACCTCTATAGGGGTATATCATATTTGGTTATTTGTTTACATAATAAAGAGTATCTTTTGGATAATTAATTAAAGCACTTAAGTGGATTTTGTTAATGCTGTTTTGTTATAAATTTCGAAAAAAGTGAAAATCGGTTTATTTTTAAAATAAGTCTTTTGGGCTTATTGGTTTTTAAATAACATACTTGTTTGTTGGAACTGCGTTACCAAATAAAAAAAAAAAATCTTTGCTAAATTGCGGTGAACAAAACCATAACAAAAATTACAACTGATCACAACCAGTTGTCTTGATTACAACTCAACTGAGTTGAGTTGTAAACCGTAATAGGGGCCTTAAGTTAAAAATCGTATGAAACAACAAGAAAAAATGTTTCTTAAGGACGACAGAGAAGATTGAAGATTTAATTATTTGGTGCGGTTTTTAATATACATGACACATCAACATTTACGACACGTTAACACCCGTCAACGACAATCGTTACAAGACAATTCATGAAGACTTCATTGACTCTAAATCTAGTACGATATGTGATATCAAAAGGACGGAGCATCGTAACGTACAGCATTCGGCTCAATTGAATTATTTAAGATCAAGTTCGGCTAGCAAGTTATCTCACGCCAAGGTGCTCGCGAATGACTGCATCGTTCACGCGATTAAACTCCTTTCTACTATTTTTTTTTTAGGGCCAACACTTAAATGTTGGTCAATGTAATAAGCGTTTGAAGAAATGTGAATTATCAAAGCCAAGACCAATAAAGAGTGAGGAGGATGTCGATGATTTGCTTATGGAAGCTACAACAAATAGATTGCAAAGACGTCGATCAGGTCTTCATGTCCAACAGCCTGTTATACCTGAGGAAGATACAGATGATGAGGATAACCGTGCTTCTTTTTTGTCACCTAATTAAAACTTAAGTATAATCCAAATATTCAATATGTGTGTTGTTCGACCTTTTGTTGTAATTTTAATGTAAAT
The DNA here is from genome assembly GCA_930367215.1 of Pollenia angustigena. NCBI lineage: Eukaryota > Metazoa > Arthropoda > Insecta > Diptera > Polleniidae > Pollenia > Pollenia angustigena. The sequence continues at coordinate 174,564,983 of OV884057.1, read as the reverse complement.
AATAAGTTAAGCTCAAGGTCAGGTTTTTTATATTTTTTTATTTATTTAAAAAATGTTTCCAATATTTCGAAATCCACTGGATCTCATCTTCAGGGTAAAGAGGAACAATAATAAAAAACGCGTCACACACGGTTTTACATTTAAAATTGCAATATGTGTGTTGTTCGACCTTTTGTTGTAATTTTAATGTAAATAATTAGTTAAAACCGTGCGTGACGTGTTTTTTATTATTGTTCCTCTTTACCCTGAAGATGAGATCCAGTGGATTTCGAAATATTGGAAACATTTTTTAAATAAATAAAAAAATATAAAAAACCTGACCTTGAGCTTAACTAATTATTTACAGTAAAATATAATCCAAATAATTTGCATAAAACGTTATTTTTTTTATTTTTTATGTCTAATAATAATCATTTTTCTAATTTTGGTGCATTTAATAATTATTTTAATCAAATAAATTTTCCTTTATTAAACATTGTGTCTGTAAACATAAGAAGCATTTCAGCTATTTAATAAATTCAAACTTATGATTTCAAATTTCTCAAAACTACCCAGTATCATTGCTGAACAGTTCAGATTTATAATATCCCGGGATATAACGTAGTGCATTGCTGTAGAGCGGATAGCTATGGTGGAACTTCGGTGTATATTCGAAACTGTTTTAATTATAGTATTGAATTGTGCAAAAGTGAGAATTTTATTGAAACAATTACTGTTACTTTAGAAAATATAAAGATCAGGGGGAACCCTTTAAAAGTAACGTCGTTTTATAGGTCTCAGAAATGTGTTTTTGCTAAATTCTCAGGTTTTATTGAAAATTTAGTTACCAACTATGGACGATGTCCTAGTATTATTGTTGGCGACTCAAATGTTGATTTTTTAAATAGTCCCTTATCAGCAAATTTGTTAGAAATAATATCAAGTCTTAGTGCCAATTCACACTTTGCAAGTCTTATTGATCAGCTTGCTACCTTATAGGCGAGAGAGAGTGAGAGTGAAACGTTTATTTTCCTCTCTTCACTCTCGTTATAAAGTAGCAAGCTGATCAATAAGACTTGCAACGTGTGAATTGGGACTTAATTATCGAAACTGTCATAACTTAATAACTAGGCCAAAATCCGGAACATCTATTGACAACGTTTTTAGTAACATTACAGAAACTGTTATTACGGATACAATTGAATGTTTGTTGACAGATCACAATTTAATTTAATGTAAGGTTGAGAGCCAAAGCAATAGTTCTGAATATGTGGAAACAGTGCGTAAAGTTTGTAATTATGATAAAGTGAGAGAAAATCTGAACAACTTTTTGCAAGTATTTCAGGAATCTGATAGTATTTGTACAGATTTGTCACTTATTATAGCTTATATGGGAAATTCTGCTCAAAATGCAACGGAGTATAAAAATGGCAAAAGGATCTTTAAGAATGAATTGGTACCATGGATAAATAAAAATTTACAAGCCCTTATAATTTATAAAGATAAATTGTTAAAAATGAGAAGAAAACGGCAAAGTGTTAATACAGAGATAAGGTTAAAGAGAATAAGTTACGTAATTAAGAAACTACAACCATTTAGAAAAAATTCAACAGGAACCGAAGAAATGCTGGAAGTTTTTGAATCAAAATCTTGGTTGGAAAACAAGGAGTCAAATAAATGTTAAAGATTCGGATGATATATTAGTAGTTGACAATCAACTTAAAAGTAATCTCTTTAATCAGTATTTTCTTGAAATTCTCAAAACACTAAAGGACCAAATCAGTTATTCACCTGCTGATTCATCCCAATAAAAAATGGAGCTTCCAACGAAACAGGTTTGTAAGGGAGAAACATAAAAGTTTCGCTTACCATAGCGCTTACGGAAGACATGCATTTTATATGGCGAGTTCCCACTTTGAAGCAATACATTTTTGACACAATAAGCACAGTATTCAGCGCATATACAAATTGTTGAATATAACGATCAGCTTAATACACTGAATGTTTTTTTAACAGTTATTTTTGATGCTCTCCCTTACAAACCTGCTTCGTAGTAAGGGAATGCCGTAGCACTTTAAATGTTATTTTTTTTTTTTGTATAAAAGTTGTTGAGAGTTCTTTCACTTACTTTACTGCATTTCTGTATGTCTTATTGCGTAGCGCATAATTGTGCGCTTATTTTTTTAAATGTACCATTAGTGCTTCGCATAATGATAAAATTTTTTATTGGGATGTAACGCTTTAAGAACATTAACTCGTTGTCAAACCACATTTAGCTTTTCACATACTACTTCCTCGGAAATTAAACATATGATTTCAAACCTAGATTTAACAAAGAGCTCTGGTTGGGATGAAATATCACCCAGAATGTTATTTGAATGCAAAAATCTTATCTCTCCATTTCTCTCAAGAATATTTAACAGGATAATTGATACATCGACATATCCAGACGATCTTAAGCTTGCCAAAATTGTTCCAATGCCGAAGGAAAACAATGCTTCAATGGTAGAAAAATTTCGTCCTATTGCTTTGCTGCCGATAACACTACGTGACAATTTTTTGACCAAATGAATTTGACCCCTAGTCTTCGTGTGAAATTTTCCGCTGAATCCGAATATGAAGTCAGAATTGTCAAAAGTGGAACAGTTTTTGAGATATTCTAAAATAACCGTTATTTGTGTTTTTAAAAAGATGCTGTGACTGAAATGCAAATATCCTAAAAATAAAATTTTAGCCTATTTCAATACGAACATTTTGTGCCCAATAGGATCCAAATCGGTGCAAAAATGACAAAGTAACAGAAGATTAATTGAATCAACCCACAACAAATAAATATACAAAGATACATTTTTAATAACAAAAATTGCTTGAAATGATTGAATTTCTATGTGTGCTAATTTACTAAATCTTCTGTAGCTTTGTCATTTTTTAATCAATTTATGTCTTGTTGGGCTCAAAATCTTCATATTAAAATAATCTAATGTCGAATGCAATAAAACATTAGGATTTTTAAATCAATGGTTTAAAAAAAATAACTGGAAAAGAGCAAAATTGAACAAAATCATAAAATTTTCAATGAAGCTTAAACTTTTGTCCACTGTAACTCTGTCATTTCTTGACCAATCTTCACAAGCAATCCATGGTTATTTTAGAAATTTTATTACCTTTCACTTAAAATAAAGAAATACATAATCCGTTTAAAATTTTTGAAGATATTTGCATTTCAGTCACATCATCTTTTTTAAAAACAAAAATAACGGTTATTTTGGAATATCTCAAAAACTGTTCTACTTTTCATATTCGACTTCATATTCGGATTCAGCGGACAATTTGATTTAAAGATAAGCTGTTTTCGGTTTCTTTTAGTCACGACTTTGTTGAAATTTTGTCACGTAGTGTAATCAATAAAATTTTTTAAAAAATTCTTTATAAACAGTTGTCGTTATATTTGAATACTAATAGTTTATTATATAATTGTCAATACGGACTTAAGAAAGGTTGTGGAACAGAAGAAGCTGTTGTAAATGTAATTAACAATGTTAGTCAAGGTTTGGATATTGGGTTCAGTGGTGTGGCTGGAAACTTTTACGATTTTTCTAAAGCGTTTGATTTAGTAGACCATAAAATATTAATTGACAAAATTAAGTATTATGGGGTAAATGAAAAAGCACTGGCTTTGTTGAAGAACAACTTATCAAATCGGAAACAATATATAGATATTGAAAACTGTAAAAGTTATACTGGTGTAGTAGAGTATGGGGTACCACAAGGGAGTGTATTAGGTCCACTGTTATTTAATATATATCTAAACGATATAAAAAATTTAGAATTGTTTGGAAAACTGTACATGTATGCTTATGATATATGTATGTTGTACCCATATCAGCACGAACTAGTTTTAAAGACGAATATGGAGTATGATGCTGCTATAATAACAGAGTATGTGAGGCTAAATAAACTTATTTTAAATCCAGATAAAACCAAATTGTTAAGATTTCGGCCATATGCAACAGATAACCAAAATTTTAGTATATTGTTACGAAAGTTAAATTATCTAAGAATTATTTATAGTTATAGTTATAAGTTATCTTGTAAGTCATAGTTTTATGTTACTTAAAATTGTCATGTATAATTTTCAACACAACTGTTATTTTAAAAATAATTCCTATATAAATTTCCCAGTAATTTCTAGAAATGGTTATAGAACATAATAAATAGTTTTTACGGGAAGGTTTAGGAAAAATCTAGAAATAATTATGAAATATAAAAAGGGGTGACTCATGTAAAATTAGTTTAGTCTGTTTTGAAAAACGGTTCTGTTCGTAACTAACAATTGTGAACAAAATAATTAATTTCAATAAAGTTTGTTAAGTTGAATAAGTGTGTGTTTTTATTCGGATTTGCAATTAAAAGAACTCAAACGCGTTTATTAAAGGAAAAACGTATCAATTGCAATAAAAAAAAAGAAAGAAAAAAATTAAAAAAAAAAGAAATAAAAATAAAATAAATAAACAAATAAAAAAAAAAGTATAAAAAAAAAAACTATACAAACAACAATGAAATTCGAGGAGCTAAAAGTTGAACAGCTCAAGAAAGAGTTGGGCAAGTTGGATCTGCCTACTGCTGGAAATAAAGCTGAGCTGCAGAAAAGATTAATCGATGAATTAAGGCGACGCAATATTGACATCGCAACTTATGAATTTGAAGAAAAAGAAGAAATAGAAGTTGCTACCCGTGTAGTAACAAGCAACATGGATCTTGGTACAATGTTTGCTGCTATGATGGAGAAAATGGAAGAAAATTCTAGAAAAATGGAGGAAATGGTAAAAGAAAATTCGGCTGTAACTTCTAGAAAAATGGAAGAAAATTCTAGAAAAATGGAGGAAATGGTAAAAGAAAATTCGGCTGTAACCTCTAGAAAAATGGGAGAAAATTCTAGAAAAATGGAGGAAATGGTAAAAGAAAATTCGGCTGTAACCTCTAGAAAAATGGAAGAAAATTCTAGAAAAATGGAGGAAATGGTAAAAGAAAATTCGGCTGTAACCTCTAGAAAAATGGAAGAAAATTCAAAAGCTATCGTAGCAGAAAATTCTAAAAATATAGAGAAGATGGTAAAGGAAAATGCAAGCACCATCTTATCCGAAATTCAAGAAAATTCTAGAGTGACAAACGAGAAACTTCAGGCTACTAATGAAAAACTTGAGAAGCTTCAAGAGATTTCTACTGTTATAAACGACAGAGTGGACGATATGGAAATGGAATTGTCTAATGTAAAAACACAAGTCACGGTGTTCGATGAAAAACTACATCATCTGGAAGTTAAAGTTAATAGTCTTCAGTGCCAAGAGGGAGCGGTTCGAGTTTCACCAGAAGTCTCTAGTAGAATTAAGGCCCCGAGTTTTGACGGCAGTTTACCATTTAGTGTTTTTAAGTTCCAGTTTGACACAGTTGCCAACAAAAATGCATGGAACAACGAAGAAAAAGCCATAGAGCTGATTCTGGCTTTAAAAGGATCTGCGGCTGAAATTCTAGAAAGTGTACCAGTAAGTTGCAGAAACAATTACGATGACATTATGGTAGCACTGCAACGAAAGTATGGTGGTGAACACAGAAAAGAAATATTCAGAATGGAATTACGGGGAAGAGTACAAAAGGCAAACGAGACGCTACAGGATTTCGCATTAGAGATTGAGCGCTTGGTGCAGATTACCTATCCAGGTGAAAGTCATCCAATGCTAAGTCATTTTAAGACCGAGGCATTTGTAAACGGTATACGGGATGCTGATGTGAAACTAGCGGTATGTGCATCACAGAAGCCATCATTTGCCGAAACGGTATCATTTGCCCTAGCCCAAGAAACCGCAAGAATAATTTCAAGGCCGCAAGCGTATAAGGTGCGAAAACTTGATTTTGCCGCTGAAGAAGAAAGAGATATTGTAAAGGACATAAAGGAGGCAGTGATGCAAGCTTTAAACGAGAAGCAAGGTAAAAACAAAGTAAAATGTTATAATTGCGGTAAGATTGGCCATATTCAGCGAAACTGCAAAGCACCTAGAAGACGATCAAGATCTTCTTCGCCACCAAAAAACAATCAGCGTGCTAATCAACACACATCACAAGAGTCACCTTTAAACTAAAAATAGCTAGCACCTCGGGGCATGGGCTAGCTTCCACATCTGAGGGCCCCACAATCTCTATATCAGTAGTGCAAAGGACCAACAGGAATCTTACTGCTTATGGTTACATTAATGGTCAGAAACGCATTCTTACTGTGGACACTGGGGCATCACATTCTATAATAAGGCCCGATTTAATACAAAAATCAATCCAACCACTGAGCGGGGTAAGTCTGCGAACAGCTACAGGCGAGTCTGCCACTGTTTATGGAAAAGTAAAAGCACAATTAAGTATGGCCAATGCAATCGCCCATCACGTATTTATTGTGGCTGATATTATAGACGAGGTAATCATTGGCGCAGATTTCATGATTGAACATGGTATTCCATTGGATATGGGTCAGCGAATAATGTATTGGCGTGATGTGGAGATACCCCTTGAAGTTGGATACGAAACCACGACCCATGTAAGACAGCTAATCGCCCTTCAACGTGAAAAACTGCCACCCAAATCGGAAACCTTAGTATGGGCGCGAATGGAGGGAGATTGTGAGGACAACAGTTTTTGGGTGGTAGAGCCAGCAGAAGTTAAAGGAGATATCGTAACAGCGCATGCCCTCGTAAAACCCAGCAACAATCTAGTTCCCGTGAGAGTATTAAATTTATCCAGCATTGAAAAAGTCCTTACGCAGAACTTCAAAATTGGACAATGTACTTCAACAGAAGCAATAATTAATTGCGAGCAGCATCAAGGCGCAGCCAGGAGAATTGGCAAGGACCAAGAGTCACTAGAGGAACGTCTGCGAAAATGGACCGAAAAGATAACACCGCCTTGCAAAAATAAGGCCAAACAACTACTAAGAAAATATGCCTCTGCATTCGCTTTGAAAGGTCAAAACCAAGGCAGAACGTCAATCGTGAAACACGAAATCAACACAGGCGAAGCTAAGCCAATAAAACAGGCGCCAAGAAGCATTCCTCTAGCAAAGCGAAATGAAGTAAAAGAGCTGGTTAGCGAGATGGAAAAGAACGGAGTTATTTAACCATCATCAAGTCCGTGGAGCTCACCAGTGGTTTTGGTGAAAAAGAAAGATGGAAGTTCCAGATTCTGCGTAGATTACAGAAAACTGAATGACGTCACGAAAAAAGATAGTAATCCATTGCCTAGAATTGATGATACCCTGGACACGTTAGCCGGAACGGAATGGTTTTCTACATTGGATTTGCAGATCGGTTATTGGCAAGTGGAAATTTCGGAAAACGATAAGGAGAAAACTGCGTTTAGCGCAAGTGATGGCTTATGGCAGTTTAATGTGATGCCATTTGGACTCTGCAATGCTCCGGCTACATTCGAGCGGTTAATGGAGCAGGTGTTAAAAGGTCTTCACCGAAAGACATGTTTGGTGTACCTTGACGACATTATTGTAATGGGGAAAACATTTGATGAACACCTGAAAAACCTAGAAGAGGTGATGAAACGTATATCAATGGCAGGACTCAAACTAAATGCTAAGAAATGCTCACTGTTCCAGAAGGAAGTAAAATACCTGGGACATCGTGTAACCTCCAAAGGCATCTCGACGGATGATGATAAAATAAAAGCTGTAATGGATTGGCCTCGCCCGAAAAATATTCATGAATTACGCAGTTTTCTAGGCCTATGTACATACTACAGGCGCTTTGTACCAAACTTTGCAAATATTGCTGCAAGTTTACACGAATTGACTAAAAAGGCGCAAAAATACATCTGGAGTGAAGCACAGGAAACAGCATTTCAGAAACTGAAGGAATTGTTGTGCTCAGCACCAATTTTGGCTTACCCCATTACTGGACAGAAATTTGTGCTTGATACCGATGCGAGCGGATACGGAGTTGGAGGTGTGCTTTCCCAAGTGGTCAATGGTGTAGAGCGAGTCGTGGGCTATTACAGCCGAATACTTTCGAAGCCTGAGAGAAATTACTGCGTAACGCGAAGGGAGCTCCTGGCAGTACTAGAGTGCGTAAAACATTTTCACAAGTATTTGTATGGTCAACATTTTGAGTTAAGAACGGACCATTCTGCACTCAGGTGGTTGCTGCAATTCAAGAATCCGGAAGGTCAGATAGCTCGCTGGATTGAGCGCCTACAAAGTTATGATTTAACCATTGAGCACAGAAAAGGTGGAAAACATGGCAACGCGGATGCTCTATCAAGACGACCCTGCAAACTGGAATGCAAGCATTGTGTAAAGGCTGAAGGAAAGGAATACAACTGTGAAGTTCGCCTACTGCATATAGAGTCCAACGAAGACTGGTCAATGGCACAGAAAGCTGACCCTATATTAGAGAAAATCATGAAGGCCAAAGAAGAAGGCAGAAGGCCGAATCGAAACGAAATATCATCTGAAAGTCCGCTAACAAAAGCATACTGGGCCCTATGGAACAGCCTACAGTTGATAAATGGCTGCCTGTACCGAGCATGGGAAAGTGCCGATGGAAAATCAGTTCGTAACCTCATTGTGGTGCCATCGTCAAAAGTACATGAAGTTCTAAATGAATTCCATAATGGTCCAAGTGGTGGCCATCTTGGCGTAACAAAAACATTAGAAAAAATTAAACAACGTTTCTACAGGGTTGGGTGCCAACAAGCTGTGGCCGATTGGATATTAAATTGCACCCAATGCATTGCCGCCAAAGGACCAACAAGGAGAAGTCGGGGACCGCTTCAACAGTACAATTCGGGTGCCCCATTTGAGCGAATCGCAATGGATATAGCCGGACCTTTTCCTGTGAGTGATGCCGGCAACCGTTATGTGTTAGTAGTTATCGATTACTTTAGTAAATGGCCAGAGGTGTATGCCATCCCAAATCAAGAAGCTTGAACCGTTGTGGACGTATTTTTGAATAACTGGGTGTGCCGTTACGGAGTTCCAATAGAATTACACTCCGACCAAGGCAGAAATTTTGAATCTAGTGTGTTCAAAGAAATGTGTGAATTATACGGAATAAGAAAAACTAGAACAACTCCTTTGCATCCACAATCTGATGGTATGGTCGAAAGATTTAACCGCACACTAGAGGAGCACTTGCGTAAAGTAGTAAGCACACATCAGAAAGACTGGGATGAACACATTCCGAAGTTTTTGTTGGCATATAGATCAGCTGTTCACAACTCCACCTCTCGTACACCTGCCAAAATTGTCTTTGAAACGGAGCTCAGACTACCTGGAGATCTAGAATTTGGTGTTAAGCCTGGACCAACAGATGACAACAATGAAGGCTCTACCTCACAGGAACAAGATTACCTTAATGAACTTCATGAGTTCGTGCGAAGTCGGATTAAGCTGTCCAGTGACAAGATGAAATCCAGATACGATCGAGCGGCAAATTCGGAAGGTTTCAAAGAGGGCCAGTTGGTTTTACTTTTTAATCCGCAACGAAAGAAAGGACTATCTCCAAAGCTGCAGACTCATTGGGATGGCCCATACAAAGTAATAAAGAAATTGAATAACGTGGTGTATCGGATCCAGAAATATAAGAGCCCAAGATCAAAAATGAAAGTGGTATATCTAGAACGACTAGCCCATTATGGAAAAGGAGAATCTGAGCCTATTCGGGACGAACAGGCTTAAGTGGAGGGCAGTGTTACGAAAGTTAAATTATCTAAGAATTATTTATAGTTATAGTTATAAGTTATCTTGTAAGTCATAGTTTTATGTTACTTAAAATTGTCATGTATAATTTTCAACACAACTGTTATTTTAAAAATAATTCCTATATAAATTTCCCAGTAATTTCTAGAAATGGTTATAGAACATAATAAATAGTTTTTACGGGAAGGTTCAGGAAAAATCTAGAAATAATTATGAAATATAAAAAGGGGTGACTCATGTAAAATTAGTTTAGTCTGTTTTGAAAAACGGTTCTGTTCGTAACTAACAATTGTGAACAAAATAATTAATTTCAATAAAGTTTGTTAAGTTGAATAAGTGTGTGTTTTTATTCGGATTTGCAATTAAAAGAACTCAAACGCGTTTATTAAAGGAAAAACGTAACAATTTATATTGATGGGAAGGAAGTTTTTGAAGTTTGCTCAACAAAATATCTTGGAATTTATCTACAAAACAATCTTTCCTGGGATAAACATATTGAGACCTTGAAAACGAAGATTACATCGGTTATTGGTATGCTTTATAAATTTAAGAACAAGTTTAATGAAAAAACTCAGCTGATTATATACCAGTCATTAACTCACAGTCATTTAAATTATTTACCTATTATATATGCTTATAAAAAAAAGCAATGAGTTAAAATCATTACAAAGAATTCAAAATAAATCATTGAAAGTCGTTTTTAATAAGCCCTTAATATATTCTACAATAACATTGTAGAGGGATATATCGAAAACAATTCTACCTATTTACGGATTGTATAAATTGCAGTTGCTTTTGTATGTCTTCAAATTTATTGTTAGGAATCAAACCGTATTTAACACAAGAAATAACATGAAACAACGAAACAAAGAGTTGAACATATGGGCAGTATTGAGTTCAATAATCTTCCACAGAATTTTGAAAACATTGAAAGGATTTCAATTTTTAAAAAAAGTTTAAAAGAGTTTCTTCTCCAAAATTAAGAAATGCTTCTATTGTAATAATTATTTGAAAAAATTTATTTAATATCGAGCCCTAACAGCGAAAATAACGTAAGCGGCATGATTTTCAATTTTCGTTTTTTTTAATAAATGACTTTATTGGCAACACTTGCATCATCTCCTAAAATATCATGCTCACATAATGTACCGTTACGATTTTATAGCAAAAACAATTTTAATGTAAGCGACAAATTTCATACAAAATTAATATGAAATAAAACAAAAAAGCTCTCTCCTGTGAAATTTGATTTTTGTCGCTTGCATTATTTTCGCGGTTAGGGGTCGATATGTAAAAATATTTTTTTCTTTTTCTATTTCTTTTTTTTTATTATTGCTATTATTATATAAAACTTATGTAATATTTTTTGCCAACTCGCCTCAATAATGTCCAAGTGGCACTGAGGCACTTTTTATCTTTTGTGAAACATTTCTTCTTTTTTTTTTGAAAATAAACTGAATAAAAAAAAAAAATGCAGCCCAGCTTTCAATTTGAAATTCCTAAAAATTTTGTTAGATTTTTTCACTCGAGTCATGGACAATTGGGTCCATTGTATTCGATTGTACTTTTATTTGAAAAATAACATACGTCGCGACGCGTCGGTCATCATGGCAAACCGCTTTATATATATTTAAATCTCATTCAGCATTCATCATGCTGGAGAATAAAATAATTCAATTAGTCATTTATTTACATATTCACTGCATTTCAGACAAGCAATTCGCTGCCATACATTAAAAAAAGTTTCTTATCTACAGGTAAAATCATACAAAAATGCGTGAAATAAAACACCATAACAAGTTTTAATTTCTGGTTTTTTTTAACAAACACTTTTATAGATCATAACTAAGTTGTAGTATAAAGTCTTTTTTAAACAAAACATTTTGACTACGAACAACATAAATTTTAACGATCATTTTATATGATCAATTTGTTTTCGGAAAATAAAAAATAAACAACAACATTTGTTCAGTTTTCTCTCAAGTTTAACAGTGTAAAACTCACTATTAATCGAAGTAAGATTTGAAAACATGTTTTGTTCAATACTTTCACATGTAACTCATCATCAACATGATCATAATTTGAAACTGAAGCAGCAACTGAAGCTCACTCTAATAGATCTTCAGTCCAGCCACAAAATGCGTCTTCAATCTTTTTTCTATGTCTACAAATTTAACGAGTGATAAACTTTTTTGCTAGACGCCTTTGGATCAGAGATAAGGAAGAAATTCATTTGGCGCCAATATGTTTATTGCTACTTATAGAGTATTTGTTTTGTAGTTTAGAAATTGAAATATGTTTGTTTCGTCTTTGTATTTTAATTTAAAAATTGTATTGGGGCTTAACTGGTCTTTATTACTCCAGCATTAGATCATTAAATAATTTGTCATCCTTGTTAAACAAATAATAAATTATTTTTAGTTTTATGTTAAAAAAAAAAAATTAAAAATGCTGTAGTATGAGATATTTTGTACACTAATCGGTATGGATGAATTTTTGAACTCAATCCGCAATTAGAGAAACGATTAAATTTTTCCTAACTGGGGCTTGTTTTTTTTTTAAGCAGAACAGTTGATTTGTGGCATTTTTTTAAAGAAATTTTAAGCTTTAAAGTGGGTTCTGTTTTTCCCACTGAAATAGTTTTTATTTATTGGTTTTAATATTTTCAGTAAAGTTATGGCAACGTATACCTTGACAATAAGTAAGGCTTAAGAGTTTGTGCAATTAGATGAATTTTATTTAACTTGATTATAACTTTCAAAAGATTTTGTTATTCGTGCTTATTTCCCAGTTTTTATTCTTGACAAAAACACTTGAAATTTATTGTTGATGGGATAAGCTATTCCTATGCATTTCACTGGTTGCTTAGGCCACATAATCAGGAAACTTCATCCATAAAGATTTTAGAAAATCTAAAGATATTAAACCAAATAAAACTGTAAAACGTATAAGAATAATAGCAACAGTTCTACTTGTTACAATATCAAAGCTTAAACAAAATACATCAACAAAAAACACTGTGCAACAAAAAAAAAAAAAAAAAACCAGCCTCAACACTTGCAACGCGAAATGAAAGTAGATTACTAGTAGAGCAAATCTGCCAAGGGGTTCTGAAAAGTTAGCTCGGGCTCCCGAAATATGGAGCCCTAAAGTTTTTGAATTTTTTGAAAAGGCTTTTGGTATAAGTCAAAAAAAATATACTAATTGTACTTCTGAGCTAAAAAATATTTCCAAATGTCTTCAGTAGAATCGTATAGCGATTCTTTTCTTAGAATTTATTAGCCCTCTAACTCTCATTTTAAGCGGCCGACTTCTGAAAAAATCGGGTTTTCGGGTTTTTTGAAAAGGCTTTTGGTATAAGTCAAAAAAAATATACTAATTGTACTTCTGAGCTAAAAAATATTTCCAAATGTCTTCAGTAGAATCGTATAGCGATTCTTTTCTTAGAATTTATTAACCCTCTAACTCTCATTTTAAGCGGTCATTTATGTCCTTTTTCCCAATTCTTACACAAAAGTATACTAAAACGGCACTTCTAACGGTTAAAATGTTGTACGAAGAGTTTTTGCTTCAAATTTCACTAGGGTCTTCAAAGACCAAAAAACCGTGCAATTAGAGTTGTCAAATATTCGTATATTCAAAAAACCGGTTTCGAGTACTTCAAAAAACCGACTTCTGAAAAAATCATGTTTTCGGTTTTTTAACAAAAACCCGGTTTCGAATAATCGGGTTTTCGGTTTTTTTTTAATTATTTATTTAATAAATATTAAAACAAAACAAGCAATTTGTACGTACATATGTACTTCAGAACTAAAACGTATAATACATGTTAGGTATATTACTACATAAAATGTAAGTTAGATTTAAATAGAGATCTGTTTAATAAAACAAAAAAATATTTGTTTTTATACCCACACCACAATAGTGGAGAGGGCATTATGCGTTTCTTCTGATTTGTGTAACACTAAAAAATATCGGTCCGATGGGCACTGGTTTGCCTGAATTATGAAGTTTTCGGGTTTTTTAATTTACGCATCGTGTTTTTTACCAGAGCTGCTACAAATGCAAACATTTTCCTACTTAGATATTCCTTAAAATCCTCAAAACATAACATACACTTGTTTAATTATACTATTTTTTTAAAAGCTTTATTCAGAAAGCGTCAATTGTAATTCAGATAAGTCAATTGTAATTCAGAAAGCGTAAATTGTAATTTTGATTTGGTTATTGTAATTCAGAAAGCGTCAATTGTAAATCAGAATTTATCAATTGTAATTCAGAAAGCGTCAATTGTAATTCAGAATATAATAAGAATACAATGAATTATATCTACCTATTTTGGCTTTTTTTATTATAATAAAATAAAAATAAATAGTAGTTAATAAAATTTCTTTGTTTTCTGATTTACAATTGAAGCTTTCTAAATTACAATTGACTAATCTGAATTACAATTTACGCTTTTTAATTATAACTGACTAATCTGAATTACAATTGACGTTATCAATAAATATTCATTTATTTCATGTTGGAAAATTCCTTTCTTCATGAAAATAATTTAATGAAAATTAAATTTTATGAACTTTAGCCTAATTAAAAATATCAAAATTTAACTTGATATAGCGCCTCATTTTAATTAAATTTCGCAAATATAAAGCAAGTGTAGTTGACGTTAGTTGTAAAATTAAAATCCAAGTGTAGAAAATAGCTGCGTTCGGGAACACAAAAGTTTTTACTGTTTTTTTACTGAAATTTACTGCATTTTAATTAATTGCGTTCGAGTACCCAAAATACAGTATATGAGAACACAAATTGAAAGCGTAAAGTAACAGGTCTTGTCTGAGTACTCACAAATTTGTACTGCAGAAATTTTTGCAAAAAATAATATGGGCATTTCCACCGAAAGGTCCACCGCAACAAAAAAATTATATGTTTTTAAAAAGACTTTGTTTTATCATATTTCAACAGGAAAACAATCAAATTTAATAAAATTAAAAAAATTTTATATTTATTTGTAACCCATTTCAAGATTTATGAATGCAAAGGGGAACAAGTGCAACTTTTCTTATTTGTACGTTTTGCTATGATAACAGTTCTTTAAGAGAGACATTATGCATCGACTTTTTCTCTCTAAAACCTTTCGGAAGGTACAAAGAGTCAAAATAGAATGCACAAGAAACTATGCGATTGCAAACAACTGTAATTTTTTTCTTTGTATTATCTCATATTTCGATGTTATGTGCGACATTGAAAAACAACATTTTCTATCAGTCCGTCGAAACTAAAAGTAGAAAGCTCCTCCGGCCAGGCCAAACAGAGATATTTTATAAATTTAAAATAAAAATAAATTTCTGTAAAATAGCAAGATTTGTGATTTGTGAACAACTTTATATAAGTACCAAGTTATATAAAGTTGTTCACGTGCGACATCCTAAGTGTGAAAATTAAAAATTTTAACATGATTTTTTTATATATATGTAAATGATTTATTTATGTTAATATATATATTTCAATAATTTAAATCTAGATGAGCAAAAAAAGCACTTATTTCAAAAATAAAACCATATTCTAGCCATTAACAATGATATACGAGACGATGAGATTAGACTTTAAATGACGATGTTATATATATGTATAAAAAGGGCTGTAATTTAGGGCGTGACAAAAACAATTTTTTTTAAAGTTTTTCAAACTTAATAAATATACCTTTTATTCTAGGGCGTGACTGATGAAAATATTTTTGTTTGTATTGGCTTCTACCTGATTTAAGGTAGTGTGTGTGTGAAAAATAAAAGAGGCTTTATTTGTAGGCGTGTCATAAAAGTGGGCACATTAAAATCTATACATACGTGGTTTTAGACGGACTTTCTTGGCACGTAAAAAAGTTGGACATTTGGGGGAAGGATCCGAGATGGCATAAGTGGCGCCCAGAATTTGAGATCGGATTAAAAAGTCACCAAAGACAGAAATGCAGCCACTATCGAGCCATGAACACCGATGATGAGATCGGACTTTAAATGGCAGCGCTAAATATAAAAAAACCAAAAGGGCTGAAACTTCATTGACATATCTTTCATCCTAGGGGGTGAAAGGCACAACTTTTCTTTTGTATGGAGGTCGACCCAGTCTAATCAACATATATATTAGAGGTCTGCAACGAGTAACTTTTTTCTTCATATGTGAAACTCGCTGTCGAATATAGTATTTATTTGTTCTCTTGCTTAAAGCGCAAAAAGTGAAGAGAAGTGATTGTTGTTTTTATAAATAGTAACATGCAGCAGCCGAAGATGAAATATGTTCCGAAAAAAAGGAACATATAAAAATGGGTACAACGAAAAAGAAGTACCTATAAAATTATGTTCACTTCATGTGGTACTTGTAGTATTACGCAGTAAAGCTGGAATATGTGTAATTAGAGTCTAATTATTAGACAAACATTTATTTCTTAAGACTATTGATAATTAGAAATTTTTTTGTGTAGTTTAGCCTAAATATTTTTTCATATACATGCAAGTAAATATTATTGCAAATAAATTTCACTTTTAAATATTTATAAATAAACAAAAATCTAAATGATCTAAATAAATAAATTTATGTATAAACATACCTCATTTATTTCCATTTTTTTTTTTTTATTAAACTTAACAGTTAAAAAAGACAATATTTTTTGTTTTTAATGTTTGCAAAACTTCACGTGGTACTGATGGTACCTCAGGGATGTCAGATGTGACGATTTTACGTCATTTTGACGATTTTTTTCGCTGAATTTACCAAAATGACGATTGACGATTTTGAATGTAGAGTCACTTAGGTGTTGACGATTTAATCCCGTCAATAAATTTAGTTTAAACTTTAATCTTTCATCAAATTTTTAACACTTTAATCTGTCAAGTAAAGTTTTTTTCTTACCGAACGTTTCCACATGCAAGTAATTACTTGCAAGTAGTGTATACGTATTATCAACAAAAAATCGAGGAAACAGCCGATTGGCTGAATGAACAAAAATTGTGTGAATGTTAGTGAAAAAGTGTCAGTGTATTGAGTTTTTCGAACATGCACTTGCATGTGGAAATGGGGGGTTAGTTAATATATGTATATAGAGGCGAATATATATTTATATCTACTAGCGGACTCGACGAACTTCGCCTCGTCCCATTTTAAAGCCTTCAGACAAACTTTAGAGTAATAATACAACACAAATATTAAAATTTTTAATATGATTTATTTGAATGGAATTAGTAGAGAGCGATTTGATGTACAAAAATCTATAAATCACTAAATATATAAACCATCTTTGAACGCATAAAATTCGGCGTTTAAACTACCAACGCAGACCATATGAATTTGATAAGATTTATCGTAGTGCTGTCACATGTTATTTTTTTACCACATATAACACATGGGAGAATGATTTATAGTTGCTGAGTTTAAACTTCATATAAATTCAAGTTTAGTTCAACTAAACCAGCGTTTAAACCATCAGTGGTTTATTAGCCATTATTGTACAAGTTTTTTTTTTAGAAAAACTAAAAAACAACTAGTTAATATTAGTCAGGGCCATTTTTTGATGTTTTTTTTATATTGGCACGACGATTTTTCGAAAAAAAAAATAATCTGACAGCACTATTTCACTTGCTTGTTTTATTTGAGTACAATAACTGCCTGCTTTTAAAACACGAGTGCAAAACTCCTTCAAATTACTGCCTGCTTTTAGATCGCGAGCACAAAAGTGACTCGTTTAACTAATATTTAAAACAAAATTTAAAAATGTCCATTCCTTAAGGGGTTCCGATACAAAAAGTTTAATACAGACTAGAAATATATTGAAGAAAACGTACCATAACAGCCAAGGAGTCTCCTTAACAATTTTTCGAGACATACTTGCCCCTTATCTCCACTTCTTAAGGGGGCTCCCATACAAATATTGCGATTTATGAAATTTTTAAATTAATTAACATTTTTTGACTTTTGTGAATAAAATCATAAGTTGTTAACAGATTTTAATCATTTATAGCTGTAATTTTTAATAGATTTTTAACAAACAAAAATTTCGAAATGTTGATTAAAAATTATTTTTGTTGCCAAAAAAAAAAAAAAAAAAAAATTTGTTTCTAAAACGACAGCGCATGTTAGAAAAAAATTTAACGTTTAAAGGAAATTTTATTGCGGATTTTCGTTTTTTTTTAGTATGTAATTTCAATAAACTGAACCGTTTTTGAACCGGTATTGGACTCAGCGTACCCGAAAAAGGTCTAAGCGCCAGTTGCCAAATTCTAGCACAGTGTAATTGTTTGATAAAACTTGCGAAAAGCAATAAAAAACATTTTTAAATATAACAATAAAAAGAAATTAATTGGACTTTATATTTATACTGTGTACTTTTTTTCTTAACCTTTAATAATCAATGTACTTTAATTGCAACAAAAAAACTTTGAATAATTAAGTTTAAGTTATCGACGTCCTTATTCTTCGCTGCTATTATTGCCCGTTCACCAATCCAATCGAGATTTTTGTAGTTTTGTGCAATGTCGGGGAACACTTTGCTGATGATCTCCTCCTTGGACGATGTGAATTCACAAAAATTTTCAGGGAACGATATCAATCCATTCGAAACATCAATAGGAATTTGGCCGTTGCCAAGCTCCGGCAGTTGTCTCGAGAATTCAGCAGCCGATGGGTCGTTCTGCAACACGACTCTAATGTTTGCGGTCAATTGCAACTTCTGGACATGCCTCCACAAAGACGACGATTTCAGGCAGGCATTAAGTTCAGTTCATCTGCATTTGGGGATGACGGGAATTGTTTGACGAAAATCTCCGGAGAGCAATATCAAAGCCGCACCAAATCGTCTTAAGTATTAAAAATTCTATATTTTTTGGTTTTGTATGATTTTATACTTAATATTTTTTTATGTTTTAATAGAGTAATTAATTCGTGTTGATAAAAAAAACGATTTTTTTTATGACGATTTTTTGACGATTTTTTTCAAAACTACTGACGATTTTGACGATTTTTTTTTTAAATTTTGACGATATTTCGAAAAAAACATCTAACATCACTGTGGTACCTATTGAAGTTTGGCTGTCGCATGATACTCGACCGTTCGTTTTATGAATGGTCAAGTGTGAGAGAAAAACGAACAAGTGGTTAGCAAGCACAAACAAAGTCGAGTAACAACCAATAGTTACTCGCTATTTTTGTTGTTCTCAAAAACATGTGCCATGTTTTTTATTATAGTTCGAGTAAGTGTTCATGCTTTGCTAGATCATATGTACTTTTGAAGTACAAATCCATTTGTGCAGGCGTCTAATATATATCATGATGGAAAAAATGTCATGTGCGACAGATCACGTGCGACAGCGATTAAAGCTAAATAAAAAAAAAGTATACATTATTTTTATTTAAAATGACAGCCGTATTTAAGAGACATGAGTGCATGACATTCTACAATTTTTCGCATTCAAATATTGCCTCAGGTTTCGCTGAAATCGGCATTCGAATTAATGGCCACAAAACCCACTTCTGTTTTCGTCGCGTGCAGTTGCCTTGTTTTTTTTTTTGCAATTTTCTTGAAAACGAAACAATTTATCAAAATGAATTATAGCAACAATTATAGGGCTAATTACTAGCTATAACTTGAATCTATTGTCAAAATAAAAATACGTTTTAATTTTACTTTTTTTTAACTTTAAATTTGCACGATGGTCACGTTCGACATGATGGAAATGCCCATATGAAAGATTACATAAAATAATTTGTTTGTATTTTCCAAAAATGTTTGTGTAATACAAAGTGTTTAATTGAGAACCGATAAGAAAACGAACTAAGTAGTCAAAAGTGTAAAAATTTTTCAACACTTCAGTTATTTGCCATCAGCTGTTGCCTTTATTTTACGAATTTTTACAAATTTTGCGTTCGCGTACTTTTTTGTAAGACACCTTCTTGTAAGAGCAAATTTTTTATTTTACTCATTTACTGCATTTTACTGTAAA
The DNA here is from genome assembly GCA_930367215.1 of Pollenia angustigena. Lineage (NCBI taxonomy): Eukaryota > Metazoa > Arthropoda > Insecta > Diptera > Polleniidae > Pollenia > Pollenia angustigena. The sequence goes on along the minus strand of OV884057.1, from coordinate 174,545,267 downwards.
AGTTCTCAAACGCACCTAATATGAACTCATGGAGCAGAGAATTAAGGGACCTTGAGCACCAGTGCAATTTAAAACAAGTAGGAAAGTATAATCGTTCAAGCCCGGGTATATGATACCCTACACCACAAATTTTCGAGAGTGTACCCTATTTGGTATCCATGGGCAATCATGGACCCCCAGAACAAAATTATGTTTTAAGGTTAAGAGAGATTCATGTAAAAGTTTTTTGTACCGAATATAATTTAGATATCCTCATCTACATGATATTTTTTTGCCTTTAAGAAGGTTGTGGTTTAAACTGGACCTATTGTTCATTTTGAACCTACCGTTTCGATATTACTTTACTAGAAAACCCTTTAAATTCCGTTTTTCTCTAGACTCTAGGACCAATATTTTAAGGTGTCAAACATCAGCACAAACGCACAATATTCTCTCCATTATTGTGTTGTGGGTATAAAAATATAATTTTATTACTTTAACTTTGATTTAAAAACGGTAACATTGGAATCGCATTTGTCTCCTTCACAAGATATATGTCTTTAATAACTTAAAAAGGCATTATCCTATTACCGGTTGTTCCTAGTTACTCAATTACCGAAACAGTGTAAAACACCAAGTTGGCTTTTTGTTTTTAAACATTTTGAATTTTGTGCCACATGGGCATAATTTAGGGGAAGTGTTTCTGTATTCTTTACTTTAAGAAAAATAGTGCAGTTCCAGCCCATCTAGTGCTCACTGAAGCTTATCTTAAATGCGATCCATCGTTTTTAATGTGTGAGAGATTGTTTGTGCCCAAGTTAGGCAAGAAAGAAAGAAAGATGATGAATTGAAAGCATTAATCCTCATCCTTATTTTGTTTAGACATTGTCTCGTCCGACTACTATGTGTCCTCATCGATGCAGAAAGCGCTTAATGAAGTACGCTTCATAATGTATACTTTGAACAAAATTATGTATATTGTAAATGCACAATATCTGCCTTTAATATAAAGGTAGTAAGAGTATTAAACGCTTGTATTGTACTTAAGTACACCAATCGACTAATCGATATAAAACTTAAAATTTGCCGTATAAGGCCAAGTAAAGAATATATAATTCGAGAGAATATAAAATCAAACAAAATTTTGAGTGGCCCTATCTTGAAAGTTCTTACAAATATTTCATTTAATAAGGCAAAGTTTATGGAAATCGACATCGAGTGAAATCGAGATTTTTAAGTTAGCTTTTCTTAATGACAGTAGCTTTGAAATAAGCTCTGATAAACGTTTGCGGTACTCAAAATACGAGAGATTATTTTCACAAACTTTAAAGGCAGTAGCCTTTTTTGAATTTGTTCGATTTAAATTTCAATCGATTTAGATTTTCAGAACATTGTTTATATGAGCCGTTTATTTTGAAAGTGGCATTAGTCACTTTTTCAAAAAAAATCGAGTAAATAATAAATATAATAATAAATAATAATAATAAATAATAATAATAATAATAAATACTGAGAAAAATATCATTATCATGATGTTTCAAATACAAGTGAATCTTCTCGAAAGTTAGCATCCATATTTTTAAACGTGTTAAAACGCACACCCTTAAATATCTCGACTTTAAAACCGAAATGACTTATGCCACTTTCAAAATAAACGGCTCATATATTTTATGCCTTGAGTACTTAATATATTTACAAGAATTATAGTAGTTTGAGTTCACTTTATTTTGAATTTTATTCGCTTTAAATTCCAATCGATATCCCTTTCTCGATCCTGGAACGAAATGGTGATAATCAGTCGGTTATTTTATATAGTGGAGGTCAAACCCATTGATCAGGTGGAAAGGAAACTAACGCCAAACTTATCACGTGACAGTTCTAAAGTGGTAGGGACCGGTTCTAATTCTAATCTATATATATAAAACAGGATGTATGTATGTATATATGTATGTATGTATGTTTGTATGTATGTATGTATGTATGTATGTATGTATGTACCCGGTGGCGAACGTCATAGTGATTCAGCGTGACAAACGCTGACAATATTTAATCATCGCTGACAAGTGTTGATTTTACTTTGGTGTCATATATGAATTTTTAAAGTATTTGTCCAAACTGTCATAGGTGACCAATGTTGATTTTGTCTTGTAGGCGTCTATTTGTTTGTGAGTCCCAACACACAATATCAACAACTATCATTAGTGAATTTTTTCAGGTAGAGTGACAAGGAAAACACAGAATAAACTCAAGTAATAAATGGAACAGAACGAACAGAAAAAAGAAACGGTCCGTTATTTTCTGATTTATTCATTGACGGAGACATGTAGCTGACAAAGTCCTGCTGTGCTCACTTCGCGATCTATTCACAACAGACAATGCCGCTAAGTTTTTCCTTTTAAGGGAACAGTGACATTGCAAAGCCGTTGTCATGCATAACTCCCTAAATATCAAATTGTTACTGAATCTGGTGCGATTATTCATCGATGAAAATGTCATAATGACAATGTCGCTCATAAACGTCACCGTGGGCCGATTTTGATGAAATTTTCAGGGAATCTTCAGAATATTCAGGTGGGTGACACTGTGAAGTCTGATTTTCGATTTTCGGTCTGCGGGCAGAGGGGCGTGGCAAAATCCAATTTTCATATTGCACAACCAATGACATCTATATAATTTGGACGATTTTTTCTTTAAAATGATCGCCATGGTCCATCTTAGATTTATACGAAAAGAACATTTTACCCCGCCCACTTTTACGCCCACTTTTTTCGAATTACCTTAAATCGGAAAACGGCTCCATCGATTTGACTAAATTTTCCTTCAAATGTTCGTATTAATCCATTTTAAGTTTTCATCGAAAGAAAAATTGACCACGCCTACTTTTACGCCAACTTTTTCTATTAAGCGCATAACTTGAAAACGACTTGACCGATTTGGACGATTTTTTCTTTAAAATTATCGCCATGGTCCAACTTAGGTTTTTACGGAAAAAAAATTTTGCCACGCCCACATTCACGCCTACTTTTTTTCGATTTACCTAACTTAAAAAGGGCTGCATCGATTTGACTAATTTTTTCATCGAAAGAAAAATGTACTACGCCTACTTATCGATTTTACTAGTTTTTCTTTCAAATGTTCGTATCTTTTTAACGGGTTTTAAAAATCGATCGCAAACATTTTTCCTAATTTGGACAGGACAACGTCTGCCGAGTCAGCTAGAACTTTATATTAAGAGAACTTGTCACTTTAATATTAAGATGTACAAGGGGGAGGTTAATTAGCACCTTTATGACCCTTTATAAAAGGTAACTGACATAACATAATTGAACACATTTAATTTCGGTTAATATAATGCCTGTCGTAGGTATTGTATCGACTGATAAACCAGATAAAATCAGCCACTACCCACACAGAACCGTGTCTCATGACTAGCTTTGTGTCAGTTTCATTTCCCCTAGTGTAACTTTAAATCACATTATTACCAGCTAAGTGATGTGACTTGTTCCAACTAGTGCTGGGATACTATCGATATTTTCTACTATCGATATTTATCGATAGTTCAGATTTCACTATTGATATATCGATATTACTATCGACTGAATGTTTGTACTTGTGCAGGAAACCTTTAATTATTTTTTTATAAGGCTACGGTCCGTTGTTTTTATCACTTTATTGAATGTATGAGAAGTTTGTGTATACGCACGTTATTTTAGATGGCATTGTTTTAAAAATTGATATGTAGCTTTCTGAAAGAACCAAAGTAACAGGGACTATAAGATATTCCGTTGCAACTTTAAAAAATTTTCTAAATTCTAAACCCAAAAAGGTAATCAATCTAGCGGACTTATTCTCTAATGGTCGTTCATAGTTTTGTAAATTTCAAGGGCCGATGTTGATTTTGAATAAAACACAAACTATTTAGGAAATTATTGTAATTTTATTTTATTATAATATATTGGTATTACTCAATTATGTATGGAACAAAATATCGGCCAAATGGGCGACGCGACCACGGCGGCACACCTCCATCCGATGGTCCAAATTTTCGATGACCCTGAGGCATAATGGAGGTTCTATGCCGTTAATGTGCCGAATTATCTCATCCTTTAGCTCTTGAATTGTTGCTGGCTTATCGAAGTACACCTTTTCTTTCAAATAACCCCAAAGAAAAAAGTCCAACGGTGTCAAATCACATGATCTTGGCGGCCAATTGACATCGCCATTACGTGAGATAACACGGCCATTGAATTTGGTGCGCAAAAGAGCCATTGTTTCGTTAGCTGTGTGGCAAGTGGCACCGTCCTGCTGAAACCACATATCGTCCACATCCATATCTTCCAATTCGGGCCATAAAAAGTTCGTTATCATCTCGCGATAGCGAACACCATTCACAGTAACTGCCTGGCCGGCCTGATTTTGGAAAAAATATGGCCCGATGATGCCGCCAGCCCATAAACCGCACCAAACAGTCACTCTTTGTGGGTGCATTGGTTTTTCGACAATCACTCTTGGATTCTCATTCGCCCAAATGCGGCAATTCTGTTTATTGACGAATCCACTGAGGTGAAAATGTGCCTCATCACTGAAGATGATTTTCTTCGAAAATTGATCATCCACTGTTGCCATTTCTTGCCACCATTCTGCCCATTCACGACGTTTGGAATGGTCAAGAGCCTTTAGTTCTTGAGCCAATTGCACCTTGTAAGCGTGTAAATGCAAGTCTTTATGCATAATGTTCATCAACGACGAGGGTGAGAGGTGCAATTGTTGGGCACGACGACGAGTTGAGGTGGACGGCTCTTCAGCCACACTATCGCGAACAGCAGCAATATTTCCTGCAGTACGAGCTGTACGAGCATGCACTGGTGTTCTCACATCTTCTACAGACCCGGTTTGCTCGAACTTTTCCACGATTTTTGCGATTGTACGCACATTTGGACGATCAAATTGACCAAAAAAATCACGAAGTGCACGATATGCATTTTGATTTGAACGCCCATTTTCATAATAAGTCTGGATAACTTTAACACGTTGTTGGATTGTGTATCTCTCCATAGTTCAAATTGAGTAAGTCTGAAATAGAGAAATGTCAAATAAAATTCGGAAAAAAACTTGGCGTTTAGGTGTGGTTCACATTCAACATCGGCCCTTACAATTTAACCACCCTTTACTATGCTTGCTACAACATTACAAAAACTTTTGGCATTTCAGTCCCTATATAAACATGTACAAATTTCGACTTAAAGGCCTTTAATAAGCAGTAAAGAGCACTGCTTAGCAATCCATACCACTTTCCATTCTGGTTGTATGTATTCATTGCTGTAATTCAGCGCGAATTAATAATTGCAAGTAAAAAACTGTGTGTGTATAGCTGCTGTTAGATGTCTTCATAGCTGTATTTAAAATAATAAAAATATCGATATTTATATATTTTTCCTATCGGCATTTTCGATATTTTACTATCTATCGATAGTTTCCCAGCACTACTTCCAAAAGTTCTGTTGGAACAATTGATGCAAAGTTCCTGCAGTCATAGCTCTTCCTTCAGGATAGCCTCATAAGTGAACGCAGACCCCGTAAAGTTTCTCTTCTTAAAACCGCTAGAAAACATTAAAAATATTAAAAAAAATGTCTATTTCAAAACTAGATTTGACAAGTGAGGCTTTAAAATTAAGTATGGTTTTTTGCATAACTGTCTCAAATTTAGTTAGCGTTTATCCAAAATTAAGTCTTGGTACAAAAAAGCCAGCCCTTGGCCCTTTTTTAAACCCCCTACTGTGTTGCAAATCCCATTTCATTTTTAAATTATTGTGGTCCTCTTTAAAGTCACCTATTACCTCCTCCCATTTTCCACAGTTGTTTCCTTTTCTTATTTTAATTATGTATCAATTACTGAGACATTAATTTTTTTATTTAACGAGTACATTAATTAAACGACTATATAAGTAATTCAATATTATATCTTCTTTTATATTTATTAACGGTAATTTTGAACTTGATTCTCAGGCATTAACTAAGAATACATTGTTTTCTCTATTCTCTTTGTTTTCCAATAAACACAGTCAATTGCAATTCGTCTGTGTGTTCACAAGCACTTAGCACTTCATAAAAATGAATCATTGTAGACAGTCGATAATTGAATCTTAAATGAAGGTTTTTAGCATTAAAATTAAAGTCTTGTAAAACAATGTTATGATGCCATTTAAGAAGTTTCTTTAATACTTCTTAACCTTTATATGTATGAGAGGTCAAACAAATCCTTCTTGTTTGGTTAAGTGTTTTGAAGATAAAATCGAGGGAGTAAGGAATATAAGTTTCTTTAAGGTCATTAAACTTATAAAGACGTTGATAGAATAAAAAAAAACAACAAATATTTATATTATTGCAAATTAATCTAAAAATTGTATTGTTACCCAAATGGCCGACAGTAAATACGCAGATTCTAAGCCCACTGTAATAATCCCCTCTCGCAACCCCCACAGTGATACAATTGTTCCCAACCAGCTAATCAGTCTGAATGGCTGTCTATGTAAACCTTTAACTCAATTTACTATTTTGAACAATATTTGATGAATTCGGTGCAAAGCCTATTGAAAAAAGTCCATAATTTTACATAGCCCCCATTGAAGCTTCTTTTCGTAATAGAGCCTTTGTCCACATAAATTATTTAATTATGTTTGAATTTGGATAAAAATCGGTACAAGCATATTTTAGTGAAATCTTAATCATCTTTCTAAGTTTATTTGGCTATAGATATGGAAATTTAAAAATATTGTTTAATGTCAAAACTTGTTTATAAATGTTGGTATTAAAATACCATTTGGCGACAATAGCAACATTTTTGTGGGTAATTTATTATGGCGACAGCTGATTTTTGACATTTTACTGAATCTACGCGGTATCCCAATTTGGAGTACGGAAACGAACCTATTAAAATATTTTAGAACTACTTTGAAAGCTGACATCACTTTTGGTATCAAGATAAAAACGGAATAAAACATGTTATGATGATTAAATCATAACGCTGCATAAATAAGCATTAACCGTCTTATATAAAAAGGTTAAAATTCACAGTAGTTAGCCAACACATTAAGCCAAGGTTAGCAACCGATACCGATTCTTATACCGTTTAAATTGAATACCGGTATTGATACCGATACCGAAATTAGTTTCCTTTAATACCGGTATTATAATCGGTTCGGTAGTAAAAATAGAGAAAAATTAAAAGTTTCAACATTGAAACAATGAAAAATATGTTTGTTAACTTGACGCTCTATGGTTGCAACACTGTTATTGTTTTGTTACTTATTGTGATAAAATCATAGAATGTAACATAAGTTCTACAACAAAATTTCGTCGGTTGATTACACTGCTTTACAAATTTTTAATTTGGAAAAATACCAAGAACGCCACATGCCTCGGTAAGTTAGTTGGAACCTCCTGAACACGAAAAACGCTGTAATTTTTTTTTTCTAAGTACCGTTTTTAGATAAAGGTACTTTTGGGTTTTTCGGTGTATGTTCCCACTCAAACCCTTGTGGAGCCCAACCAAACAGTCCGATCGAAATAAATGGCATATCATTGGAAAGGTAATTGAATGCCTTTTCCGTCGATATACTGATACGCACCTCAAAATTTGCCTATTTTTTACGTTATTTTTAAAATTTTTCATTTTTATTTCGTTTTTTTTCTACGTTATAGTATAGTATTTTTAACCACATAGTTTATTTAATTACCAACATTTTCAAAAAAATCGGATGAAAAATAAAGTTTTTATTAAGGATTTTGTGGAGCGACAATATTTTCATCTCATATAAAATTCCGTCTTTTTTTAATACGTTAAAACTGATGGACGCCGAATACAGTGTGTGAGCAATGAAGATAGTTAAAAAAAGAGGTGGTAATTGCTTTTTTTTAAGACAAAAAATAAAAATAAAGTTTAAGTTTAATACAGTATACATTAACTCCCGTATTCATAAACGATTATTAAATTTAACAAACGTTTATTAAGGATAATTTGCATAGTAAATTTGTTGTTTAAACCTTTATTAAATATAAAAAATTTTTGTGAATACAGGCATAAGGCTATAAATTTTTCACACTTTTTGCGAATATCAAAAAGGCATAGTATTGTCGTGTAGAACATTAAATTAATAAAAAATATGATTATTTTTTCGGATTGTTAAAAAAGTTCACGCATAGCTTAAATGCTATTTTGGAATTTATCCACTGCTTTAGATTTAAAAATTTTCCTACGGTTTACAATTCATCGCGGTTCAAAATTTCTTAGAAGGTTTTAGAAATTTGCATTCCTGCGTAAGGTTTTTTTCGCAAAACGACGGGAGACAGGTGTTTTCATTAATAAAACATTCTTGGCCACTCCGTCGTACTATGCCAATAATTTTGTTATAGCCCTAGTATATTAGTTAGCAAGCCTCTACAATGTATTTTTTGAATTCGTTGGGGTGTATTTTTTCTAAGTGGCGTTTAATATTGGCGGTAGTTTGTTTGCTTGGCAATGAACTCCCCATTTACATTTGTTTGGCGCAACATTTTCATTTAGTGCTTGCCCAAAACTATAGATAATCTTACCATTCGCAGAATATAAATAGAGAGTATTTTTTGGCCAAATAAAATTTAAACGTTTTTTTTTTTTTTGTTGTATTTCTTACCGTCTTCTAAAAATTACACATATAAAGACATTTTTTATACACTTAAGCATTTTATTTAGTCATCGCTGTATTTTTTCGAACTAATACTCATAGAGAAAAATAGTTGTATTGATTTCGTACTATTTTCATAAACAATGATGCCAAATTATTATTTGAAATTCTAATAAATAAATATGTTATTTCATAAAAAAGATCGGTGTTCGGTAAAATTCGGTAAAAATTTCGCCGAACACCGAACATAATTTTTTGCCGAACTACGTAACCGAACCCGAACGTTCGGTCGGACACTAGTAATTTGTATCCACATACGACAATTAAATAATCAACCGACGATTTATAGGAAAATTTTAATTGTGGTGTTTGACAGTCTGAAATATAAAAGTTTAAGCATAAAAACATTTCGTCATCTATGTATCTGAAGGGCCAAATACACTAATCAAAAAAAATCATCACGCATTGTGCTAGTACTTGTGAAAATGTGTTTCAATATATTACACCGACGATGCTGGATGGAAAATCAAAAAATTTAGATATGATGGTTAAGATACATCCAGCTTACGCATACAAGTGAATTTGTCGGCATGACAAGCATTTGACAAGTGTATTTGGCACTTATTTCTATCACCACAGATTCTTTTTAGTTTTTATCTCCTTAAAAATGATTTATCCACAAGTTTAATTATAAGCCCAAAATTTTTAATGAATAAAAACATTTTCTTTTATTATTTTTATTTAATTTTTTTTTTTCAATGAAGCTCTTGGGGTTAATTTCACACTTTTCTTAATGGCTTTTGCTAAAAGACTTAAGGCGTTTTAGTTAGTACATTTCCAATTACTGTGTGAAAAAACACATGCGAAATCTTTTTAAGCACTACGAAAATTAAGCTTTTGTTAAAATATAAGCATGTTGGCCTAAATGTCTGCTTTATGCAATATACATTTCAAATAAAATAAAATAATAAAAATTATTTGCGATTAACTAACTTACTGTTTATATATCAATTTTCGAAATGAAAAATCCTTATTTTCAAGTGATGCTAGATGTAAAATTTATTCATTTAGTAGCACTGTATGTATATTAAGGTGGGTCGAAAAAAAAAGTTGTGCCAGTCACCCCCTAGAATGAAAGTTATGTCAATGAAGTTTCTAAAACAGGAAAAATTTTTTTTTTTGCCACGCCCCAATATACAGCACTTTTGGTGACTTTTTAATCCGAGCTCAAACTCTGGGCGCCACTTATGCCATCTCAGATCCTTCCCCCAAATGTCAAATTTTTTTCACGTGCCAGGAAAGCCCTTCTAAAACTTATTATGCATAGCTTTTAATGTGCTCACTTTTATGACACGCCTCTAAATTATTAAGCCCCTTATATCTTTTTCACATACATATTACCCCAGTAAAAAATGTGCTCCAAAAGGAGCAGGTTTTGTGTATGAATTCATACCACACATCGCTTCAAACCTGCTGATGGGATGCCTGATTTTTGTATGGGGTGTTACCGGTTTTGAGGACTATTTTCTGCTGGCAATAGGCGCTTCTTTTAACATGCAAACAAAGCACTCCTAAAGTGCTTTTTAGGGGCTTACTATATTAACATATTCATTAATGTTTTGCTTTTACTTTTGTTTCAATGTCTTTTTCCAATCATTTTCGGATATTTTTATTTTTTTTCGGGTTGCAACCTTCTTCGTTGTCAGCACTAAAATAGCAGCTTTTTTGTATATTTTATTCTCCATCATTTACTGCTTTATAAAAGCTCTTTTATTGAAGCGCTCGATTATGCGCTTTTTGTCTTAAGTGCTTCAAAAAACCCAAATTTTTTTTACTGGGACATTAAACCAGGTAAAAGCCAATATAAAAAAATGTTCATCTGTCACGCCCTAGAATAAAAGATATATTTATTAAGTTTGAAGGCTTAAGCCATATTCTAGCCATTAACAATGATATACGAAACGATGAAATTGGACTTTAAATGACGATGCTACATATATATAGCAAAACAAGCTGTAATTTAGGGCGTGACAAAACCGATTTTTTTAAAGTGCGTCAAACTTAATAAATATACCTTTTATTCTAGGGCGTGACTGATGAAAATTTTTTGGGTTGTATTGGCTTCTTCCTGGTTTTATGTAATATGTATGTATGTGAAAAAGAAAAAAAGGCGCTTAATTTGGAGGCGTGTTATAAAAGTGAGCAAATTAAAAGCTAAACATACTAAGTTTTAGAAGGGCTTTCTTGGCACGTGAAAAAAATTTGGCATTTAAGGGAAGGATCCGAGATATCATAAGTGGCGCCCATAGTTTGAGCTCGGATTTAAAAGTCATCAAAGGCAAAAATGAAGCCACTGTCAAGCCATGAACAACGATATGCGATATGATGAGATCGCACTTTAAATGGCAGCGCTACATATAAAAAACCAAAAGTGTTGTATTGTGGGGCATGGCAAAAAAAAAAAAGGTTTACCTGTTTTAGCAACTTCATTTACATATCCTTCATTTTAGGGGGTGACTGGCACAACTTTTTTTTTTTATATGGAGGTCGACCCGGTCTAATGTATATAAATTTTTTATTATTATTTTAAATGAAAAAGATCAAAAATTATTGTGTATTTTTAAATTTATTTGCACATTTTTTATTTAATTTTACTTTTGTTGTCATAAGAATGTGCTACAACGAAATAAAAACGTAAAACGGTTAAAAGTGTGGCAATGCTTATAATCTTGTTTGCAAATAGTTTCGTTAATCAGGAATTGTTTTCATGAGTTAGCTATTCGCTAATAAAAATTTAATTCACTATTTATGCGGCAACATTCTCTACTTGCAATATATTTATTTGCGAATAAGTGGTGCGTATAAACGTAGTAATAGTAAAAAGCAATAGAATTAAAGATATCCTTAAAATATTTGTCACATTTACGAAGATTTGGAATATTTTAAAATAATTTACTATTTACTGTCTAATTTCTCGTAGCCTAGCCAAATCTGATAAACTAACGATACGATTTAAAGATTTTTGTTTAATTTGTAATCAGCTTTTCAAACTTGTATACAAAATCTTGACTACAAATGAGGCCTTTCTAACTCTATTGGAGTTATTGGTTATAGCGAAAATCAAAAGATTATATGAACAAATAAGAATTTGATACCCTACACCACAGTTTTTAAAAACATTTTAGAAAGTTGTACAAATATTTGTGCGCAACATATTAACTAATATGTCTTAATATATAAAAAATTATTTTCTAAGCAAAGTGTTTGAAAAACTTTCCCTGAGTATTTATTTATTTAATCAATAGACGTTATCCCTACTGACACACATTGACTTAAAATTAATGAATAACATTATGCAGTTTAAAATATAGCAACCACCTTAACATAATATATGTACATAAAAAATTACGATTTCAAAAAAGCAATAATTTTATGCTTTATGATATTTAAACATAAAGAAAAATCAACAAGTTGTGACAAAGAATTTAATTGTCTACATCACCTTGAAAAAGGATCAGCAAAAGCGTAATTTACTCTATCAAATTTAACAAAAACCAGATTATAATGACGCGTATTGCGACAAGGTATATGTTACCGCCACTGCTGATTTGGTGTATATTATTTATTGTAAACTTCACGCTATAATATTTGAACACATTTCATTTTAAATGTCAAATTTTTGTATTTGTGTATTTGTTGAGTGACTTTTTTGTTAATTTTTTTAAAGTTTTTTTATTGTAAATGTCGGAAATTTCCAGGCGGTATTTTGGTTTTGCCTAATTTTTCCTGTAAGTTTCAAGTTGATATTGCTCTTGGTGGCCAAACCAAAAAGTATTTTAACACTACACAGAAAAAATTATTTTTCCAATTCAAACAAAAAATTTGTAGAATCAAAAATTTTTTTTTGTCTGAAATCGGTCCTATAAACAATGATGCGCACACAAGCAGGCACTGTATTAGAAGCAGGGTTGTGAACTATTTCTAATCAAAAAGCGCCGTGCCCAAAATCAAAAAGCGCTGAAAAGCGCTAAATAAAAAACTTCATGAAATGTTGAAGAAGCAAGTTTTATTAAGTACACTGGCCGTCAAAAAAATCGTTTTAAATAAAAATATATGAAATACAAAGATATAACAGCGCTAAATTCAACTTCGTTTTCAGTTTTTTCTATCATGTCTAGTTTTTTTATGGGCTAGGCTAATATTTCAACAGAAATAAGGCATTTAGGTTACATACATTTTATCATAACTTGAGAGCGATATGTGCGATTTTGATCTTTTACAAATGATTATTTTCAAAATAATTTCTTAATTAGTGGCGACCATTTTTTAATGCAAATTAGTATGTACACTAGGGCGGGTCGATTTGTATGGATGAAAAAAAAAGTTAAAAATCGTATAGCAAAAACGTAATCTACATAAAATTCTAAGAAAATTCTCCGAAGAAGCCATGGGTCTAAAATAAAATCCTAAACCGCGCCTCTCGACTTGAAAATTTTTTTACTTGGGTGAACATTTTTTTAATGTAAAAAAAATTATGAGTGTAAAAAAATATAACGTGCAAAAGAACTACCTTACTAAACAATTTTATTCAAAAAATTCGATTTCTTTTTGTTAAAAGCTATTTATTCAAAAAAAATTTTGATTTCTTTTCAAGTCGAGAGGCGCGGATAAGGATTTTTTTTAAGACCCATAGTTTCTTCGGAGAATATTCTTAGAATTTTATGTAGAATACGTTTTTGCTATACGATTTAAAAAAAAAAAATCGTCCCTAATGTACACATTTTTATAATTTTTCATATCCAGGTATATTATGAATAAAATAAGACATGAAATCATGAAGATCAGTAAACAAAATGTTAACTAGACGTGATTGAATAAACTTTATCCCATCTTCTGAAGATTTAAATACGGAAACAAATTTTGGTTTAATGTGTCTTGATTTTAATGTATGCAAATAAAAGTATAAAAATGTTGGGTATCAATAAAAGCGCTAATTTAGCGCTCTTTTTAAAAAAAAGCGCTAAGGAAATAATATGCGCCTTTTCGACAGTTAAAAAGCTCTAAATCTAGCGCCAAAGGCGCTAAATTGGCAACTCTGATTAGAAGATGATGGCAGAGAGAGCAGAGCGGCCGGCTGGCTTTGAGACACATTTTTTTGTTGGAATAATTTTTGAACGAAGTCTTTTTTTATACACACAATGTTTTTCGTCATCACTCACTGTTGCTTTATCCTTTCCTTTGCTAATGAACACACCCAAAAACGGCGACAGACCGACTCGATATGTTTTTCGTCATCATTATATTTTTGTATTTGATGTATTTAAGCAAACAGTTTGAAAAAATTGAATACGGGATTTTGTTTTTTTTTTAACCAACTTTGAAACCAACCAAAAAATTTATTTTGTTTCTTATAATGTTGTTGTTGTTTCTGTTGTTTAAAAAGAGTGAAACGTTTTTTTACCTGTTTTTTTTTTTTGTTTTTTTTTACTTCAAACCTCTTCATCTTTCTTACTGTTGTACTTTTTTAAAGTGTCCAAAAATAGACTGTATGTGTTTTTTGTTGTTCTTATATTTCACATTAGGAAGTGTTGCTTACGATCAAATAAAAAATGCAAAAAGACGACAACATTAAAAAGCGTTAAATATTTCATACAAAATTATGAAAACTTGAAACCAGTAACGCGTGTATTATATTTTTGAATGGTTGTCAACATTTTTGTTGGTTAAATAAAATTCGAACAAAAATTTTAATTGAATCAGTAAAAAAATTTGTAGAAATTAAAAAAATTTTCAAACACGCATTTGTTTGAAAATAATTCGACAATAATTTTTTCTGTGTAGAGTACTAGAGTTAAAGTCACTGTTTTGAATTTGCAAATTGTTTAATAATTAATTGCTTTTACTTTCACTAGAAAAAAACTCTGTGTTTACAATCTACATTGGATGTCAAAATTTTCACCAACAGTATATTAAATTTAACAGAAAATTCTAACAAACATTACCATTAATAAGATTAACCATACAATATACATTTAACATTGTACGAAGACTTTTGAGCGATGGTAGTTTTATTAATGACAGTCTTCTAGCATAAGAAGGAAAGTTTGTCGAGTAACTCGAATGAATAAAAATTGTTTTTGGACAGATTCAATACGAGAATTATGAATGTTGTTATGCGGATCCCAAATGATTGACCCATATTCTAAGATAGGTCTAACGAGTGGCGTGAAAAAGTTGCTTCGTTATGTAAGAATCGGTGAATTCTTTAGCCCAGCGCTTAATAAAGTCAAGAACACCTCGCTTTATTTACAGTTAATGTAAAATGAGAAACAAAGTTTAATTTAGGATCCAGTAAGCCTCCAAGATCAAGAAACGAATTAACCAACTCTAGTTGATGACCACCCAAAGCATAGTTAACAGCAATACAGTTATCTCTATAAAAACGCATGCATTTGCATTTCATTAGATTCAGCTACATCATATTATCACGACACCATAAAAAAAAGTTATTAATCCGATTGAAGGTAAAAATGATCAGCAAAGCAATTAAAAGACAATTTTTACATCGTCATCATACATTATTGGCGGAGTTGATAACGTTGGGCAGATCATCAATAAACAGCGAAAATAAAAGTGGGCCAATATGACTACCTTGGGGAACACCGGACGAAACATTAATGTACTCGGACATACAATTATTGAATTGTACTTTCAGCTTTTTGCCAATTAAATTAAAACTTAACCACCTTCAACTTCTACGGGATTAACCTAATAAATCCAATTTTATCAAACGCTTTACTGAAGTCAGTATAAACAGCATCAGTTTATTTATTTTGTGTAAATGCAAAATTAATTAAAGTTGTTAAATAAAGTATATTAGCTGTAGTTGAACAGCCTTTTCTAAAGCCATGCTGGCATGCTGCCAGCAACGATGAGGTGTGATGTCAGAGGAAATCAGCAACTAAGTTTTCAAAAAGTTTTGAAATAGCACTTAGTTTGGAAATTCCTCTATAGTTTGTTATATCCGATTTGTTACCAAATTTAAAAAAAGGTTTTATATACGAATCTTTCCATAATTCGGGAAAATAACTACATATAATCGAAGCATTACACAGAAAAGTAAATGTCGTAGTTAGTTATAATGATTCTGCACATTGATAAAAAACAAACGTTGGAACAAGATCAGGACCATGACTTAAAGACATATTTAGCCTTTTAAAGTTAACCAAAATTTCATTGCTATTAAAAGTAGGGAAAGTGATTGCCTGGTTTGATGAGAGCACATAACCACTACTATTACGTATGCAGCATCAGAATCAATTGTGGCAAAAAAGCGGCAAAGTGATATATATGACCTCAGAATCTCCACTTTCTTGGAAATGAAATCTCATAACGGATGGGTATCCATTAGATTTTCTTTTAGAATTGACAAATGCAAAGAAAGAAATCCGTAATAAATAAATGATCCAGACTTTTTGAATTTTTTATAATTTAATTAGTATTGTGGTTATTTTGTTGAACTATTTATGGTTTTTAATCCAAATTTTTAATATTTTTTAATTAGGCTTAAGTTCATGAAATTTAATTTTTATTAAATTATTTTTATGAAGAAAGGAATTTTACAACATGAAAATTAATTAAAATTGTTATTGATAATCTTTCATTCTTGACGTGGCTCGGGCTCGAACCCTGGCCGGCAGGTTACCATGACATGTTTCGATCGCAACCACTCGATCTCCTCAGATGGATTTGCCGTCTTACACTCGCAGCCATCGACGACTGCTGACGTCACTAGTCAAACATCAATCCTTAAACCAAATTGTATTTTAACATTTGGTAGATCGAAATTTGCTTTCCTGAATGATTATCCATCTTAATTGATTTTACAGGGTTCGAGCCCGAGCCACGTCAAGAATGAAAGATTATCAATAACAATTTTAATTAGTTTTCATGTTGTAAAATTCCTTACTTCATACAAATTATTTAATAAAAATTAAATTTCATGAACTTAAGCCTAATTAAATATATTAAAAAAATTTGGATTAAAAACCATAAATAGTTCAACAAAATAACCACAATACTAATTATTGTTAAAGCTAAGGCACGAGCTCTATGTGTACATTTGTCCTTCAAGTTGTGCTGAAAAAAAATCAACAGAAAAGAGAAAGACAAAGTGAAAAAAAAACAAAAAAATGTACTTGGACTTCAAGAAAATTTCTTGACGAAAGTACGAAAAAACAGAAGTAAAGGAAAAAACATGTAAAATCAATTAAGATGGATAATCATTCAGGAAAGCAAATTTCGATCTACCAAATGTTAAAATACAATTTGGTTTAAGGATTGATGTTTGACTAGTGACGTCAGCAGTCGTCGATGGCTGCGAGTGTAAGACGGCAAATCCATCTGAGGAGATCGAGTGGTTGCGATCGAAACATGTCATGGTAACCTGCCGGCCAGGGTTCGAGCCCGAGCCACGTCAAGAATGAAAGATTATCAATAACAATTTTAATTAATTTTCATGTTGTAAAATTCCTTTCTTCATAAAAATAATTTAATAAAAATTAAATTTCATGAACTTAAGCCTAATTAAAAAATATTAAAAATTTGGATTAAAAACCATAAATAGTTCAACAAAATAACCACAATACTAATTATTGTTAAAGCTAAGGCACGAGCTCTTTGTGTACATTTGTCCTTCAAGTTGTGCTGAAAAAGGTCAACGGAAAAGAGAAAGACAAAGTGAAAAAACAAAAAATGTACTTGGACTTCAAGAAAAATTCTTGACGAAAGTACGAAAAAACAGAAGTAAAGGAAAAAACATGTAAAATCAATTAAAATGGATAGTCATTCAGGAAAGCAAATTTCGATCTACCAAATGTTAAAATACAATTTGGTTTAAGGATTGATGTTTGACTAGTGACGTCAGCAGTCGTCGATGGCTGCGAGTGTAAGACGGCAAATCCATCTGAGGAGATCGAGTGGTTGCGATCGAAACATGTCATGGTAACCTGCCGGCCAGGGTTCGAGCCCGAGCCACGTCAAGAATGAAAGATTATCAATAACAATTTTAATTAATTTTCATGTTGTAAAATTCCTTTCTTCATAAAAATAATTTAATAAAAATTAAATTTCATGAACTTAAGCCTAATTAAAAAATATTAAAAATTTTTTATAATTTTTATTCTTTAAATTTTTTAGCCTGGTAAGCAGTTTAGAGTTCCATGGTAGGCTTACTGTAGTATAAACAGATTGTGTGGGTAAACAAATATCAAAAAAGGCGTCAATTTTATTATAAAATATAGAAACCATCACATTAATATCCGAGCTGTTGCACAGAGGAGTATTTGGCCTGAAAAGCTGGCCAAAATTATTAAACGTGTTTTTTGAATTAAAAGTTTTAGCTTTTTGATAGTTTTAGGTGTAGTATGATATAAAAAGTCTAGTGGAAGATTTTGAAAAAATTACACTGCGCAACAAAAGTACACTGCGCAACAAAAAATTTTTCTCTACCCTAGAAATAAAAGTATGTGGATTATATGGATTTTGATGCCCTTAATTCAAATCTGTTTTCTGTTTTTCTCTAGTACGTAAGGATTTTCTTTTAAAGGCGTGGCATACTTCACCCCCTAAAACGTTGGGTTGCCTTATATATTTTGCCGTAACTTGAAAACGTGTTCTCCGATTATAGTACGAGGATCAGAAGATGCACCGGAAAATTCTGCTTAAACTAACCATACACATTTATTTTATATCTATTACTATTTTGGAGTTATTAAAAATTTAATGGCGAAAAAAAAATTTACATGCAAAATGCGTCAAATTTTTTGTTTTCAACAGCAGTAAAAAAATTTAAGGACCAAAAAGTTTAAATTTTTAAGATTTTTCTAAAAGCCACATTCCTAAAGCTTCGTACAGACGATGGTCAGATCTTTCAATATTGTAAGCAGGCGTTGCCAACAGCAAAATTTTTCTGACAATGGTCCATTGTCAGATGCATTAATTTTGCGCATCTACAAATACAAATGAGCTTACAATGTTCACACAGTTGTAAGACATTTTAGCCAATTTTAATACAATTTAAGCAACGCTGCTTACCAATATTGTAAGATCTGACCATCGTCTCTACGAAGCTTAAGGAATAAAAGTTGGTATAAATCGCAAAACTCAATTAACAAATGTTGATTTTAAAGGTTTAACTCATTCTTGACAGACTGTATGTACATTAGGGCGGGTCGATTTGTATGGATGAAAAAAAAATTAAAAATCGTATAGCAAAAACGTAATCTACATAAAATAAAATTCTCCGAAGAAACTATGGGTCTAAAATAAAATCCTAATCCGCGCCTCTCGACTTGAAAATTTTTTACTTGGGTGAAAATTTTTTTTAATGTAAAAAAAATTTTGAGTTGTAAACAAATATAAAGTCCAAAAGAACTACCTTACTAAACAATTTTATTCAAAAAATTCGATTTCTTTTTGGAAAAGGCTATTTTTTCAAAAACAATTTTTTTATGGGAATGTGTGGGACATTCCCTTAAAACTATTACGGATAATTAAGAATTTTTGCAATTTATAATTTCATATAGGCAGGTATTAATATTGTGAAGTGTTAAAAGTGATGTGAATAACAGCTGAAATCAATAATTCAAAATACATAAAAGTTTATGACGATATAAAGGTATAAGAAAAAGTGCCCGATAAGCAAAAAAAGACGAAATGTGAAAATTTAAAAAAATCGTCAAAAATAATAGCGCAAACTTTTTTTTTGGTTTCTAAAATTAGAGATTCCAAATTTTATTGTGGTATCAAACATAATTCGTAGAAATGCTAACCTCACCTTTAAGAACCTCTTCTTTTCCTTTTTTTGCAACAAAAAAGTGTATAATTTGTTTTTTTTTAGCTTTTGAACGAATTGTTTCAACATGAATATTCAACATATTTAAAATTTTTGTTAAACCTTTATTCGTTTAGCCGCAAAAAAAAATCATATAAACATCCAGAAACCGAAAAAAAACATTTAAATCTCATATAATTTTCTTCACTTTCCTGACTTTAGCTGGGTCTCAGAGGTACAAATCCCAACTAAAAGTCTTCAAAATTTACAATATAATGTAAAATATTGTTGTCTGTCGAGCTGCGTACTTTGCTCTTAAGATTTCTTAAAATTCAGTTTTGCCTTTTTGGCCAGCTTTTCAGGCCAAATACTCCTCTGTGTGTTGTTTAAATGAGTAGGTAAGGCACTGCTCCAGCATTTCTTATTAATTGGTTTAATAAGTTGTAATTAGTCCGTTTGAAATAAAAAACTTTTTCGACCTTAAAGGGCTTTAATTGGACTACCAATGGAATTGAAAAACTTATGCCCCTATTGCGGTTCTTCACTTTTGTAACAGTTTGGTTGTCTTTGATAAATTCACATTGCCATTCTCAACTCAACAGGCAGTTGGCTATTTAGTTGTGTATCTGTTTTTTCGTGGTATTGCCGTTTTCAACTTTGTAAAAGTTTGGTCGACAAAAATGTTAAATACACACAACTGCTAAAAAGTAGTTGTGTTATTGGTAGTTAAAGTTTAATTTTTTGAAATTCGGTGAAAATCGATGATGAAAAATTCATGTAAGGAGTTATGGGAAGATTTTATAGTGGAGTTAAATAGTTTGGGACCACGACAATAACTTCTTTTAAGCACTTATAATCTTCTTAATCTAATTATAATATTCTTGGCACAGGTTTGGATACTCTACAAGGCAAGTATAAAGAAAAACTTGCCAAAAATAAAAGAAACACTCAAGCGACAGGGGAAGGCTATCACAAGAAGTGCCAATAAATAGCCTTGAGGATACTGTTTCGTAGCTCTTGTATTGCAAGTCCGGCCAAGTATTTGGTGTTGAATATATTCCACCATCACGTGACAATTTTGCTGAGTCAGTTGAAAAAATAAAACAACCAGCAGATTGGCCAACAGCTAGCCCAACCAGAAAAAGAACTTATCAGGCACAAGAAAGTTTGTTACTTGCCAGTAAAAAAAATTTGGGGTTTTTTGAAGCACTTAAGAGAAAAAGCGCATAATCGAGCGCATCAATAAAAGAGCTTTTATAAAGCAGTAAATGATATGGAATAAAATATACAAAAAAGCTGCTATTTAAGTGCTGACAACGAAGAAGGTTGCAAGCCGAAAAAAATTTAAATATACGAAAATGATTGGAAAAAGGCATTTAAACAAAAGTAAAAGCAAAACATTAATGAATATGTTAATATAGTAAGCCCCAAAAAAGCACTTTAGGAGTGCTTTGTTTGCATGTTAATAGAAGCGCTTATTGTCAGCAGAAAATAGTCCTCCAAACCGGGAACACCCCATACAAAAATCAGGCATCCCATCAGCAGGTTAAAGCGATTAGAGGTATGAATTCATGCACAAAACCTGCTCCTTTTGGAGCACATTTTTTACTGGGTTATTATAAGTTCATACTTGGCACTGGGAAGTTCAAGAGGGTTGGAATCATCACGAGTTTGTCTTATTGTACGTAGCACATCTATACAAGAGTTTTCCTTTTTATCATCATAAAATAAGTCGACACTAATATCAATTATTAATACTTATTATTCAACACAACAATTAAAAATACTTTTAGTTTAAAAAATTATTTAGTTTTATAAAATTTTCACTTGTCAAACTTTATATTTAAAGTTGGCAAATCGACATTTTAAGTTGGCAACTTTATAGCAAACTCAACTTAAAACAGTTGGGTTTCACAATACCTAAAATGAGTTTGGTTCAGAGATCAGCAATGAATCGTTTTTTCGCTACTCATACTGACTCATGCAATTGTAAGTATAAGTGCGTAGAAATCATTTCAACTTAACTACTCTGATTCACTCATACTCACAAGAGAAATATTTATGAGTGCGACGTCGACATTATACGCATACTCATAAATGACGTCATCATGATTTATAATTTCAAGAAAATACTTACAATACTCACAATGATTCCAATCATTTAGCTCATCTATTTACCGTTTTAACACAACAGATAAAACACACAAGTTAATAAACAGCGCTGCCAGATAAATTTGCCGAAAACTCGTCCACTTCATACATGTAACTTTAGTAAACTGTAATTGCCAAATCGTCACTTTGCTATTTCGGGGACACATCTGGCAGCCTCGCATTTTGCTTCGCCTATACACATTGACTTGAGTAGATTCTAAATCAAACACAACAAATTTTGCTAAGTATGAGTACGATGAATAAAACGAAACTTTTGAGTGAATATGAGTTTGAATAACATTGGAATAAGTATGAGTGCGTATAAGTACAAGAATTTATGAGTCATGATTTAGCTCTACTCACTTTTTCACTACTCATTGCTGATCTCTGGTTTGGTTGTGCACAAGTTTGGTTGACTCCAACACGACGAAACTGAGTTAAGTGGAGAACCGCAATAGGGGCATTAGTTCAATAGTGGGGTGATAAAGATCTTCAGGTAACGTTATATGTTCTGAGCGAGTAATAATACAATCATACAATACATAAACATAGTACACAATTTATAAATTTAAAACGAGCATAACCCAAAAAATGCCGGAATATACGACTAGGTATTAAAACGTTATATCTCACCATTATAACGCAAGGCCAGTAAACAACTTTTTAAGAAAAAGCTGTTGAGAAGTTTTGCCTTATCCAACATAAAGTAAAGACCGTTTTCCGTCCGATAATAAATCCGATTAATAAAATACGCCGCATTTTAATACGATATTGACTTGATTCGTTTCGGACTCACAAATTTAATTGATTCTATGTTGCGAAATCTATCTGTTTTGATAATTAAATAAATTTATACTGTTTAACACAAAAAAAAACTAAAAAAGGCCGCATTTTTAAGATACAAAAACTCCGCATTTTTTAAGATATGCACCTAACAATTTACTAACAAAACCAAATTATTTTTAAAGACTGTTGTTTTGTCAATTACTAAAAATTAAAAAAAAAATGAAACCAACTCTTTACAAAACCCCACACCAAAATTGCATTCAAACTTTTGACTACAAAATACAACTTCTATATAAATTTTTAAAAAATCATTTAAACCGCAACAATGGAATATTAAAAAAAAATCTTTTAAAATAACATTCATTGTAATATTAAATTTTATCCTTTTCTTCAATTATACTCCTTAACATCACTTTATTTCAAAACTTTTTGCCAAAATAGACGAAAAAGAAAAAAAAATATATAATACATACAAAATAAAGCTGAAAAACAAATCAAAAGCTCTTTTGAGTGCAATGAAATGGCATTGTATTGTGCAGCAAATGCAGCACGTGCATCATTAAGCTGCATCATTTTGTGGTTTGAAATTGAGAAAGTCTTAATGTAAGAAAGATTTTTTGTTTATCGTTGAGAATAAAGTTTTTGCATTATTTGCTTGTTGTTGTTTATTTTTTTTAGCTTTTTCTTCTATTTTTTACAATAACGACAATTCCTGTTTTGTTGAAGTTTTTTCTTTTTTTTTTTTTGCCTTGTGTTGAAAAAGTACTTGAAAAGCTTTCATGAATTTATTCTTGGCATAGCGGAATATTTTCCCTATACGAGACATTTGTGCTGTTTCCATTATCTGTTTTTTGTAGTTCTCCTACTTCTTTGATGAGTTTTATAGACAATCTTTATACTGCTGACTTGTCTAGTAGATGTTGTTTGTTTATAATTCTTTAAATTCCTTCACACTTTTTTATAACGATTCTTTTGTCATTTTTTTTTCTTTTAAATTTTTGCCCCATCTTACTGCACTTGTACCGATATGTTTGTTTCTGAGTGTGTGTTGCAAATCTTACTTGTTCACGTTTGAATTGTATGCAATTTGTTGTCGTTGTTCTTGATAATGATGTTTGTTTAAACAAATGAAAATTGGTTTCTGAAGTGCTGCCTGGTGCCTGCTACTTGTTTCTGGAAACGTAACTTCATGTGTCACAATATAATAAATGCATCTTCCGTTAAAGGTAGGGATTTGTTTGCCTGTTAAAACAACAATATTCTACATGCTTTATTAGGATTTTCTTTTATTGTTGGCATGAGCCAGCGGCCTCAAAAAAAAAAAACAAATATTTTTGCAGATAGACGTGTTATTAACAAAAAAATTAATTAAAATAAAAACCCAAATTTATTTTTAACCAGACACCTTCTTATTTGATAAAAAAAAGATATGCATTGTGTCTTAAGGAAGGAGAAATGTACACAGGCTATACGAATGTGTCGTTGGACCCATTCTATTCTACGGGGCAGCTGCTTAGGGTGTAGAGTCATCAAACTAGGTTTGAACGTACAATGAGAATGGTGGCGATGACGGTAACAGGTGGAATTAGAACGACCCCCTCTAAGGCATTGTTTACGATTTTGAACTGGTAACCACCAGACATTTTGGCGAAAAGGCTAGCTGCGAACGCGGTGGTAAGACTAAGGGCCACCGAAGCATGGAGGCATTACAATATTCTGAACAAAATAAATTGGCACATGGAGGTTGATTGTGTCACACCCGAGTCAATCTTTGATCCTGGCTTCACGGCAAGCATTTTGGATAGCGAATGCGATTCGAATATTCACGGACGGGTCTAAAACACTATATGGTGTCGATTATGGCATATACTCCAAGCAGCTGAACTGGAGCATTCCTATAAGGCTGCCGGGCCACTGCAGTGGCCGGTACGGTGAAATATCTGGAAGGGATATTCACATTATTACCGATGCAATGTGTTCATCACAACGAGAATTGTCCGAGAATACCGGATCTTTCACTGGTCACCCTTAATTGGGTCCCCCTAAAAGGGGACATACAGGGAAACTGCACCACCTTGAACCGAGACGGTTCACATATCGTCCCCTCAGTATAACAATAGCATATAATTTTTTTAGGATTTGAGAAAATCGTTTTTACAGTTTTTATCAAATCGTATGTCTATTAAAACCACAATATCGCGGTAAATAAAAATTCTTCATATTGGATTTTTCAACGAATACATAATACCGTTTCTTGTTCCTCCATATAGGCTGTTTTTTTTTTAAGGAATTCGTATGATATATCTGATACACTATTTTATTTTGTATGGTATTTTATTCAATGGTGTATGGTGTTTTATTCAATAATTTTACGGTATTTTTATTAAAATATTTGATCTCAAAAATATCAATTTGTAACATTATAAAACAGTGATTAATTCAGTGACACATACTCATTACTTTCCAATTTGGGTTATTATAAACAAAAAATTATGATAAATTAAGGTATACATTGCGTATATCAAAAATAACTAGATGTTCATTCGTCTTCATTCTCTTCCTCTGCTACATCTGGCTCATCTAAACAATTTCGCTTTTTTCCACCTTGTAAGTTAAAGAAAAATGACTGCGTGCCACGAGGAATTACATTCTTCTTGCACAAATTTTCGAGATCATGCAGCTTTCGATGGTTGGAATGAAACTATTTCTCAAACAATAGTGTATATTATAAAAAGAAGAGTACACTTTGATGTCACCACTAACTGCAAAAATGGGTTGACCGATCTCAACAAAATCGTCGGGGTACGTTGGGGATAGTCTTTAGATGGTTTGTGTAAAGTTTGCATGCAATCGGCCCGGTGGTTCCGGAGATATGGCATTTAGATTTTCCTATATATTCCCA
This sequence comes from Pollenia angustigena, assembly GCA_930367215.1. Taxonomy (NCBI): domain Eukaryota; kingdom Metazoa; phylum Arthropoda; class Insecta; order Diptera; family Polleniidae; genus Pollenia; species Pollenia angustigena. The sequence continues at coordinate 174,519,952 of OV884057.1, read as the reverse complement.
TACAAATATCAACAAAATGCCCTCAATTTTGAACTCCTTCGAAACGGCTTGACTGATTTGTATGAAATTTTGTATGTGTTTTTGTTAGGTATGACAATAGGTCGTAGAGTATATTTTTTATCGCGTGAGGGCGTAAAATATGGCATAAGCTCCCCCTCCCTATATCTTATGAGCTTATCAACCTGTTGTCTTAAAATTTGGCATGCAGGCACTATAACATCTGAAAGGAAATAGGGAGTAGGGCGTGAAATAGGGCAAGTGGAGTAAAAGCTCCCTCTCCGTATATCTGCTTAACAAATCGACCAATAGCTTTAAATTTTTTATATCGCATGAAATAGGGCAATAGAGGTAAAAGCTCCTCCTCCCCAATCTTTTAAATTAATCAACCGGGTTTCTTAAAATTTGGCATGCAGACACTGTAACATCTGAAAGAGATAAGTAATATGGCAAAACAACGTTTGCTGGGCCAGCTAGTAGTGTATATTATTATAAGCTATTTTATGAGTTAAAGTTTTCATAAATTGTATTTTTTTCTACAGGCTAAAATGGAGTTTAATGCGTATACACTATTATTCTTTTGACAACTTTGGAGTGGCAGTTTCAAGTCAAATAGCGCATATGACCTTACACACTTATTGAAGGAAAAGTTTGAACAAGAAATTATACACTATTTTTTCCAACGACATTTTGACCCACTTTTTGATAGTAGAATTTGACGAAATTTGGACCAGACATAAAATCAATGATGGAGATTCTAAATATACAATGTGCACATACGCTATTGTTATATTAAGGGGACGATATTATGTAGGTGCTTCACTCCCAAGGATTAAGCAACTTATAGCGCACAAGTTTCATCTTATTGCCAGTCAGAGGTGGCACGATGAAACTTCCTGTGGGGAAACCTGAAAAAACTGGCCCATCATAAATGAAAAAAGGACACGGCGGGCATAACAGCTGTCCAGACATCATCTTAGATACCTAAATGCGGTTATAACTGACCACTGGCCCATTGGGAGGCACGCTCAGAGGCTGGGGCTCCCTTATAATGGCTTGTGTAGAAGTTGCGGCGACGAGGAGGAAGAGTCAACAGAACGTCTTCTCTGTAATTGCTCGGAGATTTAAGACTTGAAATGTTTGGTCGAAGAGCCCTTGGGGACAAAAAATTGTCTCTCTGATGTTGATGTAAACAGGATCCACTCCTTTATTGAATCGACCGGGTGGCTGCATGGGAATACTAGCAGCCAGATAACATAGGACCCATGGATGACTGTGTGTCATGGTAACACAACGGGAACTAATTAATGGACCCACATGAGCTGTGCTTGATCACGGCTGTTAATTTTTTTGAATTTGATATTCGCAAAATTGCAAAAAGTACTTACTCTTATGTGTACCCTGTATCTTATTGGCTCGTAGGAAATGGTTTAAAAAATAGCATAAATAGATTTCTTAAAAAGGAAGCATAACAAGAAAAGGCTAAGCAGACGTTGGATTACTGTAGTATTAGTGTGTCCCAAAAAATTTTTTTGGGGCTCAAGCATAATTTAAAAGCTTATAGGGTAAAGTATTTTTGAGATTTTTTTTCAGATTATTCGGAAGAGGTTTAGAGGTCGCTCAAGTCGAATTTTTGCCAAAAATCGTATCTGCCGGCCTTTTTTTAAGTTTTCTTCACAACTTTGTCAAAAACCACGATTTTCTTCACTTTTAAGGAAATAATTTATTGTACATTGGTGTACAATAACTATAAGTTTTTGCAATGCATTTGCTCATTTATGCAATAAAATTTTTCATAATTTTTCCAAAAATTTTGTAAATAACACTTTATAACTTAAAAATTTTTTATAAAAATGAAAAAAACCAACAATGCAATTTGAAAGATCAATTTATTCTAAGCAACTAAGAAACAAATATTTTTGAATTCGCTCACCAAACGTTTTGCTTTTGCTTCGTTTACAAATCATTAATTACAGTTCTTACGATATAGTTCTATGCCCTGCAATAAATTTTTAAAATCAATTTCAGAAGTAGTGACATTGATGAAAATGTTATCCCTTATCAAAACATACGCTTAGAGGTTTTTATTAAAGGCCAGCTTAAAGAGATGCAACCGACAGAAGATAATAAATAATTGATTAATTTGATTCTTATTTTTTGGGTGATAGATCTAAGCCCTATCCAACAATAAAAGCTTCAGAAGCTATTAAAAGGGCCCGCTGGATGAAGAAAATTATATATTTTTTTATAACTTATGCTGTATTCGAAATCGCTGCAATCTTGCAAGGATAATTCAAAATTCGATGCCTTGCTAGAATTAAGTTCATTTATTTTAAGAATAAATATCAAAAACTGTTACCTCTTTGCCATCTTTGTCAATGCCCTCGATATGCTCCTCTCAATTAGCTTAGTCTTATAAAGCAGAAAATTAATAATGAGGCAGTTGAAGGCGGCACGTTAAAAACTTTTTACGTCATCAGTGGAACTTTATCCCAAAATTGGCTACCTTAGCGTTTTTTTTTTAAACATACCGACACCAGAACTTTGAGTTGAATGGCAAAAAATCTACATACGCCAAGTAGCGAGAACGAAGTATTAAATTTTAACAGAAGACAACCTTAAAAAAAAAGAAATTTATGCATTCATTTCCCAAACCAGTCTTATTTGTTTTAGAAGCTTGTGATATTTCAGTTGATCTTTTAAAAACAGATCCAGAAAATTGGGAAGCCAACAAGTTATTTCAAGATGCAAAAAAAAGTTAAAAATTTACAAGTAGTAAATCATGTGTCAGAACGAGGTGTGGCTTTGGCTATAACTTACTTCAATGTCATTACTTCTGAAACAGTTTTTAAGTACATACCCCAATAAATGATTTTTAAACAAAGCAAAATAAAACGTTTGATTTTAATTTTTTTGTTGGGTATGAGTAATAACATCATAAACTGGATACAAAGCTGAAAACCGATATGTGTAACTCAGGAACGGTAAGAGCGAATTCAAAAATATTTGCTCCTAAAGCTAAGATCCCACTATCGGCTCAAATAGCGCAATCGGCGCACATTTAAAAGCATTGCACAATTTATTCTTAGGTGGTCCCATTATCGTCGCACATTGTGATAATTTTTTTCGTTTCATATCGGCCAAAACTCAATTGCGACAATAATCGGTACAATGCGGTCACACTATCGTGATATTTGGGCAAATTAAATAAAATGTTTTTGTTTATTTACTTGTTGGCAGACATAATTTTACTTTAGAAATTCGCAAAATTCTCCGTCCGAATATTAAATTATGTTTCCTAACAATTTTAAATAATATATTAATAGGTATACATATGTATAATAAAAAATATATTCAATTTCATTCAAACTTACTGCACTTGTTCTTTTTATACCCTTCACCGAAGGTAAGAGGGTATATATAACTTTGTCATTCCGTTTGTATGTTCCACAATATTGATCCTACACCCTATAATGTATATATATTCTGGGTCCTTATGAAAAGCGAAGTTCAAATCCGGTTGTCCGTCTGTCCGTCTGTCCGTGTGTATGTTGAAATGGGTTTTCCAAAAACCCCAGAAATGATGTGGACTAGGTTGATGTATGTTTATATCACATATACTCCGTTTAAGTTTGCTATTGAATTTCAGCCAGATCGGTCCAAAAATGACGGAGATATGAGCAAAAAACCACGACTGCCTCTGATTTTGCCCAAAAATCCCTTGTTGTTGTTGTATTTTTTTATTTCTGTATATCTTGAGAACGACAAGAGCCAAAGTTTCTTAATTTGGTACAAACATTTAGATTATGCAGATACAGTATCCCACAAAATGCGGGCGGGATTGGAGAAGTGGGCGTGGTACCTCCCGTACAAAAATTATTAAAAATTGAAGAAAAACCTGAAACACTCGGGAAAATCGGTTCAGATACGAAAAAGTTATGACCAAAATATAATTTTTTTTTTTCGGGAACCATAGATCTTCCCGAGTCCAAGTTTTATAATCAAAATAACTGGCAAATTTCTTCTTTAACACGTCGATATATAAATCTGTCAAATCGGTTAAGAAATAGCAGAGTTATGACCAAAATACTGCAATCCCAAAAATTACTTTTTTTATACCCTTCACCGAAGGTAAGAGGGTATATATAACTTTGTCATTCCGTTTGTATGTTCCACAATATTGATCCTACACCCTATAATGTATATATATTCTGGGTCCTTATGAAAAGCGAAGTTCAAATCCGGTTGTCCGTCTGTCCGTCTGTCCGTCTGTCCGTGTGTATGTTGAAATAGGTTTTCCAAAAACCCCAGAAATGATGTGGACTAGGTTGATGTATGTTTATATCACATATACTCCGTTTAAGTTTGCTATTGAATTTCAGCCAGATCGGTCCAAAAATGACGGAGATATGAGCAAAAAACCACGACTGCCTCTGATTTTGCCCAAAAATCCCTTGTTGTTGTTGTATTTTTTTATTTCTGTATATCTTGAGAACGACAAGAGCCAAAGTTTCTAAATTTGGTACAAACATTTAGATTATGCAGATACAGTATCCCACAAAATGCGGGTGGGATTGGAGAAGTGGGCGTGGTACCTCCCGTACAAAAATTATTAAAAATGGTAGAAAAACCTGAAACACTCGGGAAAATCGGTTCAGATACGAAAAAGTTATGACCAAAATATAATTTTTTTTTTCGGGAACCATAGATCTTCCCGAGCCCAAGTTTTATAATCAAAATAACTGGCAAATTTCTTCTTTAACACGTCGATATATAAATCTGTCAAATCGGTTAAGAAATAGCAGAGTTATGACCAAAATACTGCAATCCCAAAAATTACTTTTTTTATAATTAAGTTTGTTTAAATATGTATACATATATGTAAGTATATATATATATATATATACCTATAACCCAATTTAATGGTAATATTATTCTTAAGCACGTTGGTATATAAATCTGCTAAATCGGTTAAAAATGGTTAAGTTATGGGCAAAATACTCAAAAAAAGCACTAAAAAACATTAAAATTTTTATTATAAAAACTAAAATTTTAGAGCTGTAATATGACCTATTCATACGTTTTAGATATCAAAATATCGGAAAATCGGGGAAAAAAATTATATGGCAAATATATAGCTTTTTTTAAATACCTATTTTCGGGAACCATAGATCTTCCCGACTCCAAGTTTTATTACCAAAGTAAATGGTAATTTTATACTTTAAGATGTCGGTATAAAAATCTGTCAAATCTGTTACAAAATGGCCGAGTTATGACCAAATTCTAAAATTTGATCAAAACTAAACTAACTATACTTAAACTCTTAATATATTTAATAGCACGCAAGCATGTGCAAATAATTAAATAAAACTAAACAATACATATTATATAATATACATGTATATATACATATATTTAGATATCCATATATATAAACTTCTGTTCTTTCCAAACCATGGTGAAGGGTTTATAAGATTCGGCATAGCCGAATATAGCCCTCTTACTTGTTTTTTTTTGTAATTGTTGTTTTGTAAACAGATGTTTACAAACCAGGGATGGCAACATCGATACAACTGCAATGTTTTGGTTAAAGCGAATTGTCTTCTTTCATTTAGTAGTACAAATGTACTACTTTGATCAGCACACAAGTGGCCAATAAAAATCGGTACATATTAAACAATTCGATTGCTCCACATTGTGCAAAATAGTGTTCACATTATCGGCGCAGCTAGGTTAATTTTGATTGTCACCAGTCAGCACAATTTCGGCACAGATTGTCGCATATTAAAACATTTTGACCGTTCACACTATCGGCACATGAAATACGCCAAAAATTGGTACATTGCGCCAATAGTGGGATCTTAGCTTAAGTTATTTAGAATAAATTGATCTTTCAAACTGCATTGTTGGGTTGTTTCATTTTTATAAAAATTTTAAAAGTCATAAAGCGTTATTTACAAAATCTATGAAAACAAGTTAGAGTGCTATATTTGGCTGTGCCGAATCTTTGATACCCTCCACCGACAGTTCGAATGTTTAAGGAGTTATATCTGTATGATTTTATTATTATCTTAAACTGTGACGGTTTGTTATTAATTATGGTTTTAGGTAGTAGGGTTTATATAAGGCCTAGGGTAAATTATGGACCGATCATCACGAAATTTCACAGCGTCATTTCTAGTCCTTTAAAACTGTGATGTACCAATTTCTGTTATGATAGCATTATTAATTATGGTTTTAGGTGTACTAAACTGTTTTCCGGGGGTAGGGTTTCTATGGGGCCTAGGGTAAATTATGAACCGATCTTCACGAAATTTCTTAGTATTATTTATAGTCCTATAAAACTGTGACAAGCCAAAATTAGTCGATTATTAAGCGACTAAACCAAAACCTTGCTTAATTAATCGAGCGATTAACGGACTAAAGCAAAAGCCCGATTAAATGAATACTCTATATGCCTGTCTGCCGGCCTTTTTTTAAGTTTTCTTCATAACTATGACAAAAGCCACGATTTTCTTCACTTTTAAGGAAATAAATTAAAAGAAAAATGTGCAAGCTTTATATTGGTGTACAATAACTATAAGTTTTTGCAATGCATTTCCTCATTGATGCACTCTACATTATTAAGTTTGTCATTCCGTGTGTAACTTTTTTATTATTCATCTCAGACCCCATAAAGTATATATATATTCTGGGTCCTTGAGTAATTCTAAGTCGATTTAGCCATGTCCGTCTGTCTGTCCGTCTGTTGAAAACACGCTCACTTTCGAACAACTCAAAACAAATGAACAAACTTGGTGCCAAATTGCTTGTAGTTATCCTAAGCAGTTTGGGATTGAAATCCAGCAAAATCGGTTCAGTAGGACCAGAGCTATGAATCAAAATGTGGAACCACCACCTAAAAAAATTGATAATTTTGTTACAAAAAATAACATAAATGCGGGAACAAACCACGGAATTAGATAAGATTTTGCAAAAATGTGTTTTATTTGACTGAAAATCATGCTGTTAAATTTCGTGAAGATCCGTCCATAATTTACCCTAAGCCCCATATAAACACTACTCCCGGAAAACAGTTTAGTACGCCTAAAACCGTAAAAAATCACGCTAGCGTAACAAAATTTGGAACGTCACAGTTTTTTAGAACTAGAAATTACACTGTGAAATTTCGTGACGATCGGTGCATAATTTACCTTAGGCCCTATAGAAACCCTACTCCCGGAGAACAGTTTAGTACACCTAAAACCATAACTGCTAATGCTAGCATAACAGAAATTGGTACGTCACAGTTTTAAAGGACTAGAAATGACGCTGTGAAATTTCGTGATGATCGGTCCATAATTTACCCTAGGTCCCATATAAACCCTACTACCGGAAAACAGTTTAGTCGCCTAAAACCATAATTGATAACAAATCGTCACAGTTTAAGATAATAATAACATCACACAAATATTAATATTACTCCTTAAACATTTGAACTGTCGGTGGAGGGTATCAAAGATTCGGCACAGCCGAATATAGCACTCTAACTTGTTTTATAAACATTTTGTTAAAATTTTCATTCAAAACTAAATAAAATTATTTTAAAAGTCAGAAATAATTTTAAACAAATTGTTGCTGAAGTTCTAGTTGACTCAACTTTAGTTGCATTTTTAAAAAAATTTTAGTTATATTTTTGTTCTAAAAATGAAAGGAAAATATATGAAATACTTTGGGAAGAAAAAAGACAGAAGAAAAAACGAAATGTTTTTTTGATTGTGAACGTAGCTTAATACATAATATCTAATTTCTCAGTCATTTTCCTTTAGTCATTTTAATCTTCCACTATGCCATCAGAGTCCTGTTTTAATTTTTTTAAATGCTTAACACTTCTAATTGTTTTGGTTAATTCTGTTGCTGTGTTACTATCGATAGTTTCTTCTGTTCTCAGGTCATCATGCCGATCGATTAACGGTTAACCAAATGAATACCCTAGTACAATAATTCTGAATTTTTCATCACTGCACACTGGGAAATTCCGGCCAAAAATCCATAACTTCATTATTTAATCTATATCTATATATGCTCACTCCTGTCCCCATCTTTTTGCCTACCTGAGCAAATAAAAGTAGATATGATCATATATGGTTATAATATAATACAGTGCCGCCAGGTACTTTTTTTCCTTGTCCCAAAAAATTAAAAAAATATCCCCAAAAATCCCCAAATTAAGAAAAAAAACCTTAATAAGTAAATATTTTTCTGTTTGTTTTTTTACTGACCAAATTTAAAATTTTTCTTTTTAAAAAAGTAAAAATAGTAAGAAAAATTTTAATTAGAAATCCCCAAAAATCTCCAAATTATTTTGTTTGTACCCTGAAGGAAAAATAACATAAATTTATAAAGTACCTTTAACACTACCTTTTAACGAAAATAATAATCTTAATAAGGACCTTTTACACCGTATAAGTTGTTGATAAGAGTAAGATAAAAGTTTTGCTACTTTTTTCATATTTTTAATACGAGACAAAGAAAAATAAGCATAAATAATAAAAGGGAAAATATATTAAAAGAGTGTAAAATCCCCAAAAAATTCCCGAATTTTTTTTTAAATCCCCAAAAAAATCCCCAATCGCCAAATGACTTTCTTTGTCCTTTTGGCTCGCATAAAATCCCCAACTTTGGGGATAAATCCCCAAGTATGACAGCCCTGATATAATATGTTAACTTATGTGATTATATAAATACATTAACATATGTATATGTATCTTAACATAACTCAGACGTGGATCCGACTTGAGCTGCTTTGGGATGGGTGATGGGGGATTGTTTAGGAATCTTCAACTTAAACATACCATTTTGCAAAATTTCATTTGGAAAGATAATAGAAATGGTATTTATTTTTCCGTTTAAGGTCGGTGGGGGTTGAGATGGGTAAGGATGTGTAGCAATTCTTTTTTCATCCCCTGTACTCGCGACTGCATAACTATATATAACAAATACCTTTTCTTTCAGTAAATAGCTGAAATTTGGCATTCAAATATTGGGAATATATTAAGTATAAAAATAGCTTAACAGAAAAAAGCACCAACGGTATTTATATATTCGAATTTCCAAAAGGTACCAAAATTTGTATAAGAGCTTTTTAAGAGAAGAGAACAAAATTTTACTTTATTTTTATCCTTATTACTTTAAGGCCCGTTTTCACAACTTACCGATAGCTAAAGGCAGGATTTTATCAGCCGTATAAAAGAGTTCCATTATTACAACTTTACTTTAACCCACCCGGTAGGATGAACCTAAATTTACTTTATCGCTCACTTTAGATTAAAGTAAAGTTTTAATAATGGAATACTTTTTATAAAGCCGGTTAAAGTCTACTTTTAGCTATCGGTAAGTTTTGAAAACGGCCCTAAGAAGATGAATGGTTTACCAAAAAAGTACCAAATTTTTTTGTTGCCCTTTTTTATACCCAAAATGTGCAAATTTCAAAAAAGAACCCAACAACGAGATATATGTTGGTGATTTTACGCGTTTTTACCCATTTCTAACCCCTTATGAATTTAATTTCCAAAAGTCTCTACTTTTTTATTGACACATTGAGAGGGGAGTCTACATACAAAATTTCAAATGTCTGGCTTAAGTTGTTTGGGCTGGGCGATGATCACGCAGTCAGTCAAGCTAGTCTTATACAAATATAGGTAATTACTAAAACTGATCTGGCTACTAGGGTGGCAGGTGGTGGCAGCTGAAATGTATAGTACTTACTTTTAATACTTAACAGTACTAGATATAATTATCACTTAACCTCCCCTAGCCCCACCTTTTTTGTTATGGTTTCCTTAAATATGACTTACTTTAGGTTTTATTCATTTTTAAAGTAACTCACAAGCAATTCACTTTTCTAAAAAATTAACGCGCACAAAATCACAATTATCACATGGAATGATTAATTACTAATACGGTTTCAACTTAACGTGCTTATTTACTAAGAAAACTTTAAAGGATATATCAAAGCTTACTTTTATTTCAAAGTACAAAAATCAACTTTGAAAACCTTTAATTTGTAAGAAAAAAAAATTATCTACTTTGATCCACTATTAACAGTAAAATAGTTATCTAAGAGCCAAAATAAGAAATTATTTGTGTGTTTTGAAGTGTTCGCTATAATCTGCCATCAAAATTTTATTAAAATTAAAAAAAAAAAAAAAAAATTATTTTTGGCCCGAATTTCCCAGTGTGCACTGGTGTGAACACAAACGGTTATGTTAAATTCGAATCTAATTATTAGATTTTCTGATAGTCGCAACAAAACGTATTGGATTTTTATCTCCAAAGTATTATAGAATACGTAAGAGTTGTGTGATAGTGTAAACTAGCCTTAAGAACGAAGCTTCAAATCTAAACCATAATTCTCTATAGAAACTTTGACAATATACTTGCATGTGCCCGTGCAGAAAACAGAATTGCCAAATGTTTTTTTTTTTTGTTGTTTTCTTGCAAAGAAAATGGAATGAAACAATTTGTTTTTAATTTTGTTTTTTCTTTTTACCCACTTACAACTACAATTCGAGTCGGAAAGAACCCAACCAATTGTAGGGGGATGTAAGAAAAGATAAACTCACTGTTTATTGTTGGTGTTTTGTTTAAGCTTTGATATTGTTATAAGTAAGACATTGAGTGTTTAAAATTCTTATTCGCTTTAGGGTTTTATTTGTATAATATTTTTAGCTTTTCTAAAATCTTTGGAAAAGGTTTCCTGATGATCTGGCCTAAGCAACCAGTGAAATGCGCATAGAAGCTAGCTTTCCCCCAACAATAAATTTCAGTGTATTTATCAAATATGAAAAATTGGGAATTTAGCACGTCATAAAAAAATCTTAATAGAAAACAAATATTTCTGCCTTTTTTTAAAATAAATCATAGTATTGGTATTATTAGTATTATTTTGCATAACTTCCATGCCACTATTAAAGTTTATAATACTCGTTTTAGAATTTCAAGTAATTTCCGATTGTACCCAGGAAAAACTTTTTGATTTTTAGTAATAGGTGGTAGTTATTTCATACATTACCTGGTAAGTAGTTGTCATTGCAATTGTCATTATTCTGAAAACTTCAATAAGTACTTACTAGTAATGACCTCAGCAACTACTTATTACTTCTGTTATTTTCACTACTGAATATTTGCTTACTGGTAACGTACTCAATAACTACTTATTAGGTCTATTAACTAGTTCTGGTATGTTTATTGTAAGTACTTACAATTCAACTTACTAGTAGCTTTATAATAACTAGGTATTTTTTGACTTCTAGTAAGTGTATTTTGTAAGTACTGAATTCTTTGGACACCTCGAACAAAAATATGTAGTTATTCAGCCGAAAAATAAGTTGTGTTTATTTTCTCCAACATTATTTGCTAACTTACCAGGTAAATAAAGTTTTTGCTGGGTAACTTTCTTTATTTATTGTGAAAGGAACCCTTTTAATATTGCAAATTACTACAATTACTACTAATGCATTCATTCTACCAATTGTGTCACAAAACATATTTAAACCATATTTTTTCGGTCTCATTTTCAAGCCATTTTTTAAGTGTCTTAGCTATAGTCCGCTTTTATCAAGTTTTTTTTTAACACATTTTGAATATTTTAACATAAAATAATTTCTAAACTCATATCCTAAATTCCATTTAATTTTATTTATTTAACCAAAAAAAAAAAACCAAGTCATAAAAGACACTTGTGTCGCAAACAATAGAATATACATTTTTAGTTTAATAGCAGCCTAAAAGCATTTGTATTCAATTCTATTAAAACTATAAAAATTTAAGTTTTTTTTAAGGTTTTATGGACAGACAATAAAACAAAATCTATTGTTTGCCAATAAAGAAATCTCCAAAAAGGGGTAAATCATAAAAAGGGCATTTACTATTTTTATGGTCAAAAAATAAAAAGAGAAATTGCTTTCTTATAAACTTATTTTTTTTAGACAATTGATAACTTTTTTCTATCGGAAAACTAAAATGAATTATGGAGGAACAGATGGTTCACAAAAAAAAAAAAAAAAAAAAATAAAAAATAAAGAGTTATTTGAAAACTTTCAGAAATAAACCTTTCTTATGGTCTATAAATTCCTTTTTTCTATTGTTATTAATAAAATAATTATGTACAATTATTTGAGTTGTTATTAAATAACTGTGCTGCGGTGACAGAAAAACAAAGAATTATTTAATTGACGGCATAACATTGTGGTTTCAATGTTTCCGAGCGTAATATGGAGGTCCACCCCACGCGCCTTCGCGTCAACTCATTGCATGAATTTCATACTTTTCTTGCGTTTTTTGTTTAAAAATGCATGCAATGCTTTTTACGCGGCATCACCACAAGTAAAAAAAAAATGTTTTTGTCAAAATTAGGGACCGCAAATAACAGTCAAGTTGTCAAAGTAATCTTAAAAGAATAAAGCATATAGAAGTAAATATCGGAAAACTGATTTAAGTCTACCATAGTGATCCTTATGAACTAGTGTATGATAAAATTAAATGATTTTAATATCGCTATGTGACAGTTTTTTGACCTAATGTATTTGACACCTAATATTTATATTTATATATTTGGGTATGCAAAAGGTGTGCTATCATGTTTTATTGTCATAATGTTCTAACATTTTACAACGGATTAAAAATATTGCTGTTGCTTCGTATACAAAAAGTGTCTTAAATAAATAGAACTTTGCTTGCTATTCTTATTGTGCTGTCGTACATAGAAAAAATTATTTTTCCAATTCAAACAAAAAATTTGTAGAATCAAGAAATTTTTTGTCTGAAATCGGTCCTATAAACAAATTCGCATATTCAAACAATTTATTTGCATTTTGTTTATTGAAAAAAACACTGATTTTTTCAAACAAATAATTTAACTGAATCAAACAAAAAGTTTACTGAAATTCATATAGTAAATTTCAAAATAAAAAAAAAAGTTTTTTGCACAAGCAATGATGCGCATACAAGCAGGCACTGTATTAGAAGATGATGGCAGAGAGAGCAGAGCGGCCGGCTGGCTTTGAGACACATTTTTTTGTTGGAATAATTTTTGAACGAAGTCTTTTTTTATACACACAATGCTTTTCGTCATCACTCACTGTTGCTGTATCCTTTCCTTTTCTAATGAAGAAGAAATGTAACCCAAAAACGGCGACAGACCGACTCGAGTTTGAAAAAATTGAATACGGGATTTTTGTTTTTTTAACCAACTTTGAAACCAACCAAAAATTTATTTTTTTTCTTATAATGTTGTTGTTGTTTCTGTTGTTTAAAAAGAGTGAAACGTTTTTTTACCTGCTATTTTTTTGTTTTTTTTTTTTTTTTTACTTCAAACCTCTTCATCTCTCTTACTGTTGTACTTTTTTAAAGTGTCCAAAAATTAGAGTTGTGTCGGTCATGAACGAACTAGTTCAATTGAACGGGTCAGTCAGATGAACGATGAACGGCCGTTCAGTTTCATCGTTCAATTCCGTTCAATCGGTCACTTGCATGGATCACTTAGGTCTTTTTAGTCAGTCGGTCACTTGTTTACCAAACAACTGGTTGAAAAGAAACAACAATACTATTGTGATGTATATGAGATGCCAATATAATATTCTTATTTCATTTACTCATTGCAACATTCTTTTACACATTTTCATAATACGATCAGGGCTGTCAAGTTTCTTGGCGACTTAATTTTCAATTGGGCGACATGCGATTTATTTTTGGCTGATTTTAAAATATATGGCGATTTTGTTGTAAATTTGATAATACTAACTGCCTATTTCACGGTGTCAATCGAACGTTTACGTTCGCACAAATAACATGTAAACCAAAAACAAATTTTTTAATTTTGTTTTTGATTTATATGTTATTTGTGCGAACGCATACGTTCGAGTGACATCGTGAAATAGGCAGTTAGTCCCAATTTACACTAGGGACATTTCTTGCCGGATATTTTTTGAATTTTCTTTTAATTTTACCTGAAGCGTTTACATATGAAACATTAGAAGTCAGACGGAAATTAATACTTGTATGTAAACTACAAAAAGTAAGAAAGAGAAATGAAAAAAATGTCCAGTACAGATAGTCATGTACTAAACACTCTACCTTTTCGACCCCTCGCCATCAAACTTCGTCTGTACAGCAAGAAATGTCCCTAGTGTAAATTGGGACTAATGGGTTCTAAAACGCTTTTAAGCTAAATGTTATTACATTAGAAATGATTAATATGACAGATTATTAAGAAAAAAACCCAACAAACAAATTAATATTTCTTTTAAGTATTAAAAATGGATAAAAAATACTTTATAAAGTTATCAGAAGATTATTTTAAACATATTAATGATAAAATTGTAAAAATTTATGAATTATTTAAGAAAAAAAAAAAAAAACAAAACGTTAAGCAGAGTTAAAGAACCCAAGTGTGAGCATAGTATAAGCCATGAATTTGTTTTGAGACTCGTATACAAATTTACCGTTTTTTATTTGGAAATACTATTTCAATGTGGTATTCCATGTAATATAAATTAGTTTTTGAAAAAATATATAGCTATAAGGATACGTCCGGTACGTACCATTTTAAAGAACTCTTTATGTGCATGTTATTCCAATTGTTAATGTCTGTGCTGAAAGAGTTATTTTTAAAAATTAACTCCATTAAAACTCGCTTTCAAAATTGAGTGCAGTATAAACTTCTTGGCACATTATTACGAGGTATAAATTATATGAATGTAAATAGCACGTTAATACCTTCACATGATAACTGAATCGTACACATTGTTTTCCAAAAAACAGTAAGAATGCCTTACCGGTGAAATGTATAGCATTTTAGATATATATCCAATATTTATTTAATACTAACCACAAGAAATCGTTTTGCTGCTTTAGTTAGACTATTGTAAACTATTGTACCTTTTTTGTGTTCACCAAACATTTTAATTAAACAATTTATGTATCAACGCGACCTTTTCCCATTTTTGGCAAATTTTAGCAAATAGGAAGTTATTTATTGTTTAGGATTTATAAAAAATATTTTTAAAACTGTTAAAGATATATTTTATATTGTCAAAAACGCAAAAAAAGGCTTTGGCGATTTTGAACAATAAATTTGTCAAAAAAGATCAAAATTAATCCGACAACCCTGGCTGCTATTCACAATTTTACATGAGCGTTGCCAGTTGTTCTTAATATAAAACCCGCCAAATGCAAATTTTTTATTTGAGCAAAAAATTGTATACATATTTATTTCATTTATTTTTTAAATTAGACCTTAAAATAAATAACCAAATTCAATATTCGACAACTTTATTAACTAAAGCTTAGTCAAGTTTTAGAGCACGAAATTATTAGGGAAAGCCCATTTTTAATGTAGATATAACTAAAGCATTCGTTTATTAATGATGCCCCTAATTTTTAAAAAAGAAAGCTGGTCGTGTTCGTACCTAACAGTTAGTGCCGGTTCACACACGTCAAGTTTTACTCGTCAAGTCTTGAGCTTTTATGAGAGAAGGGAAAAGAGAATGCCATTTCATTTCCCCTCTCTCCAAAAAACTCAAGACTTGACGAGTCAAACTTGACGTGTGTGAACCGGCACTTATCTTTACCTATTTCAACAATCATTTAGCATATATGACAGCTTTTATACTATTAATTACTATGCACTGCTAGATTTCTTTTTGTAGAAATTACAGGCAAAAGACTGGTAAAATAAAAAAAAATATTAGTTTAAAAGAATCTACTTATGCATTTAAATTACTTTTATTTAACTTGCAATGTATGTTTGTGGGTAAAATCTTGCAACTCAAATTTAAAGCAGATTACTCGAACCGATTTAGCTGACATTTTGTAACATATGTTCAGTTTGGATGACAATGCATGGTTAACTGTGTAAAGTTATTATACATCTAACATGTATTGACAAGCAACATGCTTTTATATCATATAAATTGATTAATGACATTATAAGTTCGAAAAACAGGCAGTAAAATTTTTTAAGTAATTATTTCTCTTTAAATAAAGTTACCTAAACATTTACAGCCGTATTCATAAACATTTTAAACTCCATTTCAAATCTGTTTTAAGCATAAACCTTGTGTAAATAAGCGAATTTTAAAATTGGTTCGACCCTTGTTTTAACCTATTTTTAAATGACATTTTTGCTTTTTGCTGTGTGTTTATGGTCATTTTGAACATTTTTGCGAGAAATTTTAAGACAATATATTATTATGTATTTAAACATTAAAAATAAAATGAAATTCAAAAATATGTATGTATGAAAAATGTATATTATTAATATATTTTTCAATTTCACAAATTAAAGCTCAAAAAATTATTAATTGTACATTATGAACTAGTGATGTGTAAACGATCAAAATAAATAAAATAAAACTCGTTATTTGAATACTTTTTGATATCAGCAATAAAATCATCATCTAAATTGCACTTTGTTTTGTTTTGTTAGAACTCTTTATTTTTTTTAAATATAACTGAACAACCTAAACAAAAGCGGCAAGCGTTTTTTTAAAAATTAAAATTTTATTTAAATACAATTTCAATAAAACAAACCGACATAGCGATCTGTAAAATAAGATTTATCAGCCGGGTGGTTTCTAATTCGCATTCTAATGGTTTGTTTCGTATAAATTGTATGCAAATGAGAAGTTGTGACATACAAAAAACGCTTCCGCACTTATTTAGGTAGCTCAGTAAGAGACAACTATTCATATATAAAAAACAAATTTTTCTCACACACGACAAAAAAAATTTTAGATACGAATACGAGTATGAATTAATAACCACTGTTTTACATCATTATGATTCATGTGACAAATAAAAGAGATAGCGTTGCCACCATCAAATTAAAAAATACGGTAAAACGTTTATTAGTTAAAATGCTGATTATGAATACGAATTTAAAAAAAAGCTTTTTTAGGCTTAAAATGTTTTTTAACTAAAATTCATCTAAAACCTGAATTATGATTTTTTTTATGAATACGGCTGTTAGAATATGAGAACACCAAACAAGTATGAAAACCGCCACGTTTAGCGAGAAATCACTACATATGGCAGCCCAGATTGTACTATGAAATTTTCTAAACAATGTGGCAAATTGCCACTGGCAATGTGTTAAAAGAAACAAATATAGTATACTGGTAAAACATAAACATTTTAATAGTATTGTTTCTTTTCAATCAGTTGTTGGGTAAACCAAAAAACAACTCAGAATTTTTCGTTTATTGTTTTCTATTTTTGGGTACACTCAAAAAGTTGTACAGTAACCAGTGTTGCCACTTTGTGGGTAATTACCCGAATTTGGTATAATTTTTACAGTCGTGGGTAGAGCGTGGGTAATTTTTCTTAGGTGTAATTCAGGTGTAATTTGAAATTCTTCCTTCAGATACCCAAATAAAACCAAGATTCGATTTCAGTGACATTTATTTCTTTTTAAATATTGTTGATAATAAGATTTAATTTTTTTAAAAAAAATTGTAAAATGCTTTTTTCAACCGCCTTTTACTCAACGCAAATGGATGCAAGATTTGATGCTCCGAAGTGAATGTAAAGAAAAGCATTTACAAAAAAAAAAATTCTGCCACCCCCTAGATTACTCGGTTTCTTTTTAAGAAAAGACTTCAATCATTAAATGTATATTTTCAAAAGTTTGGTAATGAATTTCGCAAGATGGACTCTTAGATGTGGATAAAGATGACTATCATAGTGATTTAGAACCTGAAGTTTATTGATTTTCCAATATTCCAACATTTAATTAATTTTATTTTTATCTTGCAACTTTTAAATGCTTAAGTGTGAAGAATATTTAAAGCCCTTAACAGTTGTAAAACTGAATTACGAAAGGGATAGTTATATAAAACCCTGCATGCATTTTATTTACTAAATAAGGTAAAAAAGGTATTTTTTAGACCATGAAACTTGAAATGGTAGCCAAAACAAAAAAAAACAAAAAATTTCTTTTAATCGCAACCATTTGAAACTGATTTCAAACAAAAAGGCTCCCCACCTGTTTTCAATTTTGTTCTTTTTTCGAGCATTGCTGGCTGCATGTCACAAATAGAATAAAATGTGTTCACCTCCAAGACGTCACTTGTTGCGGGTTTATCAGCATAAACCGGTGACTTCACAGCTTTACGGAAAACAATCAAGAGGTGTCACATCGCACATCCTTGAAGTCTTATTGAAAGTTTATTTTCTCTAAATCAACACATCACCTTCATTTGTGAAAAAACAAGTTGCGTCATTTTAATCCTGAAGTCGCCTATAAGTTGCGAAAATCGATGGCTGATTTTCAAAGTAAATTTGGATAGTTTGGTGGCGTTGTTCAAGAATGAATCTATTCATGACGATGTGCCTGAGCAAAAAGTGAGAGCTGTATGACAGTTCGTTTGACAGCTAACCTTTCGTAAGCTCTATCGGGCTTAAAAACACCCATTATAATAAATGGCAATGAGCATTTTGAACCTTCCCTAGTTATATGCAATTAAATGTGGAAGTTAGACTCATTATTTTAGGATTTTAATTTTATGTTTTATTAACTGATTTTATGTCGTTAATGTTATTTTTGTTATTTTATATGAAATTACAATAAGAATCTTAACAGTTTGACTAATTTTAATATTCTTTCAATGAGTTTGTTATGTTTTGCTTCTTTTTATTAAATAAAATTTAAATATTATATGGAGGGTTCAAAGCTGAACCAAACCAAGTCATAAAATAAGATGCATATATCGTCGGTTGATTATTTAATTGTCGTATGTCTTATGTAATTTGTATCCACATTCGACAATTAAATAATCAACCGACGATATGTATTTCAAAACTGTAACGGACTAAATCAAAAAGTTTTTCGTTCCAAAGGTAACGGTAATTAACCCATGTCAATGGCTCCACAAAATTAATGGAAATTTACTTATTTTCATTTTTGACTTGGTTCGCTTCAGCTCTGAGCCCTCCATATCAAGTGTAATTTCGTTTAAATCGGGTAATTTTGCTTCATCTCAAGTGTAATTTTCAATATTGCTGGTGGTAACACTGACAGTAACTGAATGTAATTTACTAAAATCATTTTCCGTAGAGTTAAAACTTAATAAAATTTGTTATTTTATAATTAAACTAATTCTTTAACTATTTCTATATGTTTCTCCAAAAAATATATGTTCAGTTATTTTTTATGCATAAAATAAAACTGAAATACTTAACTGCAAAGATATTTTAAATTATTTTATTATTTACATACTTATAGGAACATGTGCACATAAATTAAAAAACACAAATTTTTCGCTGATTTGGTAGGTAATAATGACAGGTATAAATACTGTTTTAGCTGTTTTAGTATGTAATTTAAATTGAGTTAAAATTAATTGAAAAAACCTTTGAATGTATTTTTTGTAGTTTGTACATTGAAATAACAGAAAAATTTATTAATTTTTAAAGAATTTCTCCGTTTTAAAATTAACATTAAAAAATAGCCGCAAAATTCCTTTATTTTAAATGAAATTTCAGTTTTTCAAACTTAATATTATTTTGAATTTACCTACATAATATTTTGAGTGTAACATCAAACAAATATGCTATACTTGTTTCTTTTAACACATTGCCGTATTCAATCAATTGTGAATGAATGAACGAAATCCACAAAAGACCGACTGACACAAAAGATAAACTGACCCAAAAGACAAGCAGGGTTGTCAGATTGATTTTGACCTTTTTCGCCAAATTCAATGTCAAAAATCGCCAAAATCGCCAAAGCCTTTAATTTCAAGTTTTTGGCAGTAAAATACCTATTTTTTAATTTATTAAAAATATTTTTTACAAATCCTAAAAAATTAATTTGTTCCGTATCGCTAAAATACGCCAAAAATTCAAAAAAAGTCGCCATGATATATATTTTGCTTAATTTTTATTTAGAAAAAAGTAAAAATAGCTAGTGAACACAAAAATGGTACGATGTTTACTGTAAAATAGTCTATTTAAAACAACAAAAAAATTTTTTTGCAGCTAGTATTACACATATATAATTGAGGTTCTATCTCATCCTTTAGCTCTTGAATTGTTGCTGGCTTATCGACTTACACCTTTTCTTTCAAATAACCTCAAAGAAAGAAGTCCAACCGTGTCAAATTCTTGGCGGCCAATTGACATCGCCACCACGTGAGATAACACGGCTATTGAATTTGTCGCGCAAAAGAGCCCTTGTTTAGTTAGCGGTGTGGCAAGTGGCACCGTCCTGTTGACACCCCAAATGGGCCACATCCTATCTTCTAATTCGGGCCATAAAAAGATTGTTATCATCTCACGATAACGAACACCATGCACATTAACTGCCTGACCGGCCTAATTTTGGAATAAATACGGCCCGATGATGCCGCCAGCTTATTAACCGCACCAAACAGTCACTCTTTGTGGGTGCATTGGTTTTTCGTCAATCACTCTTGGATTGTCATTCGCCCAAATGAGGCAATTCTGACGAATCCACTGAGGGGAAAATGTGCCTCACACTGAATCACGAAGTGCACGAAATGCATTTTGATTTGAACGCCCATTTTCATAATAAGCCTAAATAACTTTAACGCGTTGCTCGATTGTATATCTTTCCATGGTTCAAATTGAGTTAGTCTGAAATTGAGAAATATCAAATGAAGTGCAGAAAAAAACTTGACGTTCTTCACATTCAACATCGGCCCTTAAAATTTAACCACCCTTTACATTTTTATATATGTAGTTGCAGCTTTATTATGTATCTAAAACGCTTCACCGACAAAGCTCCCTATTTGTCTTCTTTTTTGGAATACATTGTAAGGGTATTGCATTTATTCAACGATGGTACAAAAGAAGTGCAACTTGTAACACGTAATAAAGCGTCTAGAAGTTCGTAATGTATTCTACTTCGAAGGCGAGTTTTAGTAAAGTTCATAGCTTAAACACAGGCGTTACTAGTAATAATTACCAGCATATAAAGAACATTCAAAGTAAGTTCCTTAAAATTGTACGTACCTTCCGTACCGTTTCAGCTTTAAAGTTTTGGCATAAACTTGTTTATCTTTCCAATTAACTAACGCTAGTTTTTTCATTGTGTTTCAAAAATGTCCAAAGGTATGTAAGAGTTTATAAAAATATCACTAACAACAACGTATTGTATCTGTGATAACAAATTACCACATACATATGTATAATGAAAAAATGTTCATAAACTTTAAATATACAGTAGAATCCCGATAATTCGTAATAGCAAGGGACCGGCTATTTCTTACGAATTATAGGGGTTCGATTTAGCGAGGTTTCGATTTAACGGGGTTAAAACAAAATAAATACGAATAATCGGGGTTTTTCAGTTTATTTACTAAAACGATAAAAAAACATAAAAAACAATTGTTAAAAATAAAATATACAAAAATTATTCATGTAACAAACTGATCAAAGTGATCTTAAGAAAATAAACCCCATACAAAAGCAAGAACCCGCGCAAAAATAAAATAGTGGTAAACAAAAAAATCATTCTTTCCATGTTTCTGTTGATTTTATTACAAATTATAAGTGGTAGTTAGCAAACAATTACGATTTATAAGAGGTAAAGAAGATTTTATTTGAAAAAAAATTACGAATTATCGAGGGAACCAAAATGTATGGAAATTTTACGAATTAACGAGACTTTTTCAAGGGACCGGCAGTTTATTACGAATTATCGGGAATTTAACGGGGTACGAATTATCGGGATTTTGTATTTATGTTTAATTCTATTTATTGATTCTTTCAAAAGCACTTTATTTGCTCGGAGATATTCATTATCTTCATCAGCCATTTGAACATACTTTCAAATACTGACCATACTTCATATGAATGCCTCAAATTTCATACATAAAAATTCTATAAGTATAATAAAAATAATATTATTTCTCAACATTGAATTTAACGAATTTCAAAACAAATGCATAGCTCATCAAAATTAGCCAACAAAATCGCCAACTTTTTTGTTAAATCGCCAAAAAATCGCCATGTCGCCAAATCAAAAATTAGGTCGCCAAACAAGTTTGAAAATCGCCACGTTTGGCGAGAAATCGCCACATCTGACAACCCTGAAGACAAGTGACCCGAAATGAACGACTGAACGAAGTGAACGAACTCGTTCACTGTTTTGAATTGAACGTTAATGACCGGTCACCTAAATGAACGATTAAGCCCAAGACTACCAAAAATAGACTGTATGTGTTTTTTGTTGTAGTTCTTATATTTCACATTAGGAAGTGTTGCTTACGACCAAATAAAAAATGCAAAAAGACGTATTTTGTATTTCATACAAAATTATGAAAACTTGAAATCAGTAACGCGTGTTTTATATTTTTGAATGGTTGTCAACATTTTTGTTAATTAAATAAAAATCAAACAAAAATTTTAATTGAATCAGTAAAAAAATTAGTAGAAATTAAAAAAATTTTCAAACACGCATTTGTTTGAAAATAATTCGGCAATAATTTTTTCTGTGTAATTAATCCGAAGAGACCTGGGGCGTAATTCTGGCAACCGTGATCGAGTACTTTCTCGATTCGAAAGCAATTTTATTTCTAATTCTTTCAGTCGATTCTGAACGAATCGAACTTATTTTTTCAGTATTGTGAAACTCAAATAAATGCTTTACAACACTGAAAAAATAATTTCGATTCGTTCAGTATTGACTGCAATAATAATTTATTAAATTGGTTTCGAATCGAGAAAGTACTCGATCACGACTGCCAGAATCAGGCCCCTGCGCTGAACGGCTGAGCCGAGCCGCATTAGTTTTTTGTAAGCCGTCGCCGTTGATGGTTAAATTTTATCCGGCTAACAGGAGAATTGAACCTGCGGCAAAAATTGCTAACAAATCACTTGCGGCGTCAAATTAGATCAGCTTAGGATTCTGCTGTTTGAATTTCTGATTTGCGTTTGAAAAATGGAAAATCGTCAGCTAAGATCTAATTAAATTGATTAATTCATGGATTCGAATTAAAAAATATTTTTATTTTTGGAAAATATTTCTTTTTTATTTGTTTTAAATCAGCTGATTTTAATTAGCACACTGAATTATGAGGTGTTGTTCACAACAGTCTTATTTTTTCATGTTATTATTTCAAGACATATGACTTTATGACACCTTGTGAATCCCCCAATTATTCCAACATAACCATTAATTGTGTTCTGGAAAAAGATGATGTCACTTAAATGCAAATATCTTCAAAAATATCAAAAGGATTATGCATTTCTTTTTTTATGAAAGGTAATAAAATTACATTTTCAAGAAATGCAGAGTTACAAGGGACAAAAAGTCAAACTTTATTGAATTTTTCTTTTTTTTGTACCAAGCAATAAAAAATTATAACGTTTTATTGCATAAGGCATAAGTTTATTTTAATACGAATAGTTTGCATACAATAAGACCTAGATTGGTTCAAAAATGATAAAGCTACAGAAGATTTAAAGATTTAACCCCCCACATAGTAATTTAACAGTTTTAAGTCTTTTTTTCTCGAATTTTTGCTCTACTGTTCTGAAAACTGTTCTACTTTTGACCATTCTGTCTTCACATTTTGATTGAGCGGACAATTTTACATAAGGATTAGGTGTCAGATTCATTTGGTCACGACTTTGTTGAAAATTTGTAACACGGAGTATTTTTAATTTTGATTATTTTTTTAAGCAAAAGTTAAGGGTTATTTTACTTTTGAGCAAAAATGAAAGTTATTTAAAAAAATAACTGTTATTACTTGTCTTTATTGAAAACAGGAATATTTATTACCAGGCTTGCCAGCTGAGAACTTAGTTGCTGATTAAGCATATTTTTCTTTTTTGATTTAGCACCAAGAATTTCAAAATTCACATTTTTATAATTATTTAGCATTTTTAGCACCTTTTTGAGATCCCAAAACTACTTAAAAACTTACATAATATATTCAAGTAAAGTATCAATTCTTCAAGTGTTTAAAGGAATATACATACATGATGAGCATACCTGGGTTATTCCATGTCAAATCGACCAAGAGTGGGACACGACCCTTCCGATTTTAATGAAATTTGATGAGAAGGTTCCTTTTATCTTATAAGGAACATATATATAGGAGCATCCTACAAATATTGAGGTTTAATAAAATTCTAAATTTGGCCCCTGCAGCGCGTAGGATGCTCCTAAATGGGTCAAATGTATGACCAACCGTTTTGAGTTACGCGAATATATGCAGAGCAACCTCCTACATTTTCGAAATATCTTGAAAATAAGAGCTAACCTAAAAAGACAAACAGTTAGCACCACTGGATTCAGCGTGCCCCAATAAGGTTAAAATGCCAGGTGCCCGGCTTGTCTATGTTTTGCCACTAGCATAGTGTACTTATTGCTCAAAATTACAATATTAAAATTCTTTTTTAAGATTATTTTTTTAAAGGTTGCGAAAGAAAAAACTCATATCTTAAAAAATAATCCTTCAAAGTTTCAGGATTTTTAAAGAACAGTTTGAGGTATTATATAAAAAAAATCCGCCAAATAAAAAAATAGTTTTTTGACTTAGTCCGTTTTTAACATTAATATTTTGCAGATTTTTTTTCAATATATGGTTTGTAGCCCCAAGTATTCTTTTTAAAATGATATCAAAATCATCTTCGTATGTAAAGTAGTTTTCGAGATATTGGAAAAATAAGCTCAACACATTCGGCTAATTCGACCAAATTATGTCATTTTGAATATGATATAACTTTCGGGTTATCGTGTCCCACTCTTGGTCGATTTGACATGAAATTACCCACCTATAACTTTTAACAATTACATATTTTTTTCGAAATCGCATAAAAGTTTCCGCACCAAACGCCATTACTTTTTTTTATAAGAATATATATCATTTGTTTTATCATTAAAGTTGAATTAATGTTATTTGTGAAAAAAGTGATATAAGTTTGACATACAATATTTATATGAATTGGTCAAAACTTTTAAATACCAAAAAAATATTATTTTCCCTACAATAAATTTGAGCAATGCCAGCACTCAGAAATGCTTCGGGAATATCGTTTGCAATTATTTGTAAATTTTTATGTGATGCTTAGAACGAAGTCTGGTTTTCTGATCATACTTTCAACAAAAATAATTTCGCTACAACAAAAAATCAATCAATGATTCAGGAAGTAACCTCCTATTTGACTAAAGACCTATTGGATAGGTCTTGCTGAAAACTAGAATGAAAACAGAACTGTTATGTTCAGTTATACACGTAAGAGACGGTGCATATCGGACGATATTTAAAAAAATAGGTTCATTTGAAAAGTACACAGAAAAAAATATTTCAAGAAAATTTTTAAAAACACAGTTTGTTAAAAATAAAATTTTGGGTCGACAAACTTTTAATTTAATATTAAATTTAATGATAATTTCAAAATTACACTTTGCAAAATAGGACTGAACAAAACATATTTAATAATAAGATAATTAAATATTTCTTTATATTCAATAAAAAAATATTTGAGTCAAATAAAGACAGTAATTTTACAACTCCTGTCTATTTTTTGAAAGCTCATAATTCTTGTTCGCTTTACAGTTTTATTTGTATAATATCCTTTGTTTTTCCAAAGTCTTTGGAAAAAGGTTTCCTGATGGTCTGGCCTAAGCAACCAGCGAATTGCGCATAGGAACTACCTTATCCCCCACAATAAATTTAAGTATATTTATCAAATAATAAAAATTGGAAGTTAAGCACATCATAATTGGTAAACAAATAAATAAAGATTCAGTAAACATTTTATTTGATTTATTAAACATTTCCAACAATTTATTTTAACAAATCACGTAAACATTTTGTTGAAAAAAATTATTTTGGGCCAAAATTTTTTTTATTGGCTCAATAAACTTGGTTGTTAGCTAAAAATTCAATAACTAGCGCTTTTGTTTTTTACTGTAGAATAATTTAGCACTTTTCTTTTGCCGATTTAGCACATTGAATTTGAATTCTTCTGGCAAGCCTGATTATTACGGTCCCTGTTCAAACTCCGCTTGTGACGCCTACAAAAGTATAAAGTAAACCTACTGTTAGCACTTTTGTGCGCGTAATTTGCTACGTTAAACTACACAGTTTCTCTTTTTTTGACAGCTGCGTGAGATGGGAAAACATATAGAACGCGTTTGGTGGACCACTAGCTTAAGCCATTATCAGCTTTAAAAATTCTTTATTAAATCTATCAGGGGTGAAATGGAAATCGAAAACGTAAAACACAAGAATTTTCAAGGTGGTTATTTAATAAGATTTCTGTAATAAAAGAATTTGATAACAAATATTATACAAATATTTCTCTATTAAACAGAATTTTACAACAAAAACTATAAAAATTTAATTAAAAGTGTATTAGAAACAACTTTCTAATTCTTGCGTTTTACGTTTTCGATTTCGAGCACACCCCTGTATATTAAATATTTTTTTTTATATATTGTAGTTTTCCTTCTAAGTGTTATTATTTTTTCCATATGAAAATTTTTTTTATTAAAACACATTAAATTCCTTTCATCCTCTGCTTAAACTTGCACATTATTTTCATTTGAAAGCCGTGTCCTTTTGCAAATTAACTCTGTGATAAAATGGCAGAATGAAAACTATCTGTCTGCGGTATTTAACAAAATATTTCTTTTTTTATATTCACTTCACCTGGCGAATACGTGAAGAAATAACTCATTTTGTTTTATTCTCCATTACAATATTGGCAGCTGTAATTACATGTGCATAATATAAAAAATATCAGCGGAAAATTATTATGGGATAATAAAGAAAATATACTCGCATAAATAATTTTTAATTAACTTTACATGTACATAAAATTAATTTTCTTCGGAGTATTGATTAACATCTTATTATGTGAAGGAGCGTAAGAAAATTAAAATTTCCAGTAAAATATTATTTTTACTAGGAGGCAACATGTTGATAAAAGTAGGAATAAAGGAAAATATATGACGGGGGAAAAAAAGAACATAATAATATTATGAAAAGTAAATTTAAGTCTTAAATGTCACTTTCATGAAATAAAAATGAAATTTTGTATCAACATTCAGAATTTAGCAATAGATATTTAATGCACCTTCAAGTGATATTACTTATCAGCGCTTCTGGTTCGACCAGAATGTCCACTTATCAGGCAGAGTACAGCTGTGTTCAAGAATAACATGAGTAATTGCGAATGTCGGTCAAGCTCTCGGTGTTTTTTTTTTTTTTGATTGAAGCAAATTTTGTAAAAAATTTTTGTTTTTGTTTAAGGCTAAAGTTTTTTTTATCAAAATTCGTCACACTCGGTCTATTGATCTTTTAAATACAAAAACCGGACATTTTAGTTCTTTACTTTGGTATCATTTTTATTTTTTTTTTTTTTGTTAACCGACCGAAATTTTGAATTTTTAGAAAGTTTTTAATGGGGTTTTTTTCTTTGAATTCTCCGCAAAGACTTTTTTTTAAATTTATGTTTTGTGACATTTTATAAAAATAACATATCGTCCCCGCAATAAAACAATAGTGTATACGCATGTACACTAGGGTGACCGTTAATTTTTTTTCGTATTTTCACTTGGCAAACCCCTTAGAATGATTCCAAATTAGAAAAAAAATATATATATAAAATTTTAGATCGTTTGCATAGTTATTAGCCGTGCCTTGAGCCCACAAAGTTTGCTAAAATGCTATTTTTCGGTGGCATGTCATAACGTCCAGTGTCATAGTGTCCATGCACGTAATGACACTCCAAAAAGTGTCACAGTGTCCATGGACTTTATGACACTTTTAAAAAGTCTTTCTTCTCTGAAGGTGATCGGACGTGTTATTAACAAGCTCTGCCGTTTTTATTTTTGTGTTTTATATTTTTTTTTGTGTTTATAATAGTAGCTCAATATCTACTTACACTTATTTTGGAAGGTGCATTAAAGACAAAATTAAATAAAGTAAACTAAAATTTTAAAATATCAAAAACAATTAATTCAATTAAAATAAAACAAAGAAAAATAAACAGAACAGAACCATACCAAAGACTATAGATTTATAAAGATATTGCACGACCATACAAAGTTCATACATTTTTCTCTCTATATTAATTTTTCTGGTGGATTTAGCCGCTAAATCCACTTGTGAGAGTAAATTACAGTCTTTATTATTACTCTCAGAGAACTTTTCTCACTTATCAGCGTATATGTATGTGTACACGAGTGTGTGTGTTTGTATGTGTATACATTGCATTTAAAAAATAAAAACAAACTAAAAAGAAGTCTGGTTTTCTCGTTGAAAACACATTTAAATAATAAAAGATGTTTTGTTTGCATTCCATTTCTGTGCAAATAACCTACGTTAAACCAAATGTGACAGATTTTAATTGTAGGGCAATAATATGTGTTTTATTGTTGTACAGATGAAATTTTATCGATTCGCACCGAAGTTCAAATGCTGTTATTGTCTAAATTTAAACAATTGTAGGCATATAAAAAATATTTTTTCTGAAAGAATAAACTGCTTTGTTCATAAAAGATATTTTATATTTACTAAAGCGACATGGCCACACATTAACATGCCTCATCAAACTCACAATTTTGTAATTGAGTTAGTAATAAAAAACTCACAAGTATGGTTCAATGTGAATTTGATGATAACACTACGTGACAAAATTTCAACAAAGTCGTGACCAAATGAATTTGACACTTAATCTTTATGTAAAATTTTCCGCTGAATCCAAATATGAAGTCAGAATTGTCAAAAGTAGAACAGTTTTGAGATATTCCAAAATAACCGTTATTTGCGTTTTTAAAAAAGATGATGTGACTAAAATGCAAATATCTTCAAAATTTTTAAACGGATTATGTTTTTCTTTATTTTCAGTGAAAGGTAATAAAATTTCTAAAATAACCATGGATTGCTTGTGAATATTGGTCAAAAAATGACAGAGTTACAGTGGACAAAATTTCAAGCTTCATTGAAAATTTTATGAGTTTGTTAAATTTTGCTCTATTTAAGTTATTTTTTTTAAACCAATGATTTAAAAACCCTAATATTTTATTGCATGCGACATTAGATTATTTTACTATGAACATTATGAGCCCAACAAGACATAAATTGGTACAAAAATGACAAAGCTACAGAAGATTTAGTAAATTAACCCACATAGAAATTCAATAGTTTTAAGCAATTTTTAATATTTATTGTTACTAAAAATTTAGCTTTGTATATTTATTTGTCGTGGGTTAATTCAATTAATCTTCTGTAACTTTGTCATTTTTGCACCGATGTGGATCCAAAATGTTCGTATTGAAATAGGCTAAAATTTTGTGTTTTGGATATTTGCATATCACTCACATCATCTTTTTTAATAACACAAAAAACACTTGTTTTGGAATATCTCAAAAAATGTTCTACTTTTGACAATTCTGATTTCATATTCGGATTCAGCGGAATTTTACACAAAGATTGGGTGTCAAATTCATTTGGTCAAAAAATTGTCACGTAGTGTAATCAAAATACTTTTAATTTTCATAAAAATTTGCCACCAGTTTGATGTGTATGAACGTAATTTCTTTCAATTTTATTTTTATTAAAATTGTATTATTTGAAAAATTATTAAATCGTTTCCGCCGAAAAATCCAATTTTATTTATTATTACAACAAATTATTATCACAAATTATGCAACAGATTCAGGCTTTGGAATTTGTGTGCTCCTTCCGTCTTACTTTTTGAAGTTTGTAAAATTCTTTTAAAGGTCTGCAAAAATGTTTTTACAAGATAAAGCAATAAGCACTACCAACTAGCCTACCGGAGTAGTGAGCTAGTCGATCAGCGCTGGTGTTCGGGTTCGATTCCCGTTAGATACTCTGGTTTCTTTCCTGCAGACAAGCGAAGAGCTTCGCGGGATTAGGATAGGACAAAAAAATATGTGGATTTCGCTACATACAATATATAGAATGAAACCCAATAAAATCAAAGCCATATTATTAAAATTGTTCGCATATTATACTTTTATTTTTATTTATTTATGTAAAAAGTGTTATATTTTACAGCAACTTAAACAACTTAAATAATAATCAATTAATTCAGACAAAAATAGCCTCGTACACGGATCAGCAAAAGCATAATTAGATCTACAAAATTATTAACGATAGGAATATAATGACGAGTAATACGACAATTATGTACTGTCTGTATTAACGTTTTAAAATTTTAGCTTTTTCAGCATTCGAAGTTTCGTATTTATATGTCTCCCAAGAGGAATGCTTTCTTAGTAAAACCAGTATAAGCAAATTTAAAAATTCCAATCGATGGTTGTAACAATCATTTTGCTCGTCAAACCAAATCGAATAAATGGTATTATTAGTACATTCTACGCACTGCTCCATAATAACTTTTTTTTGTGTTTCATTGCTCTGTTCTTTAAAAATAAATTTTCGAAAACTTTTATGTTAATTTTGCATATTTCGAAAAACAAATCAGAGGGTGAACATAAACTTCCAAAATCAGATTAATTTTCATAGGTTTTCGTATGGATATACATTTCTGATGGGTATGTTAAAATTTGAGATGGTTTAATCATATCCATTCGGCATTTAGTGCAGGATACTCGTTGCGCTATGTAGCCAATGAAATATCGACTAGAAGTAAGTTCTATTGACACATTCACAAAGTTAAAGCTGTCGGCACTTTCATCAAAATATGCTTCATTTTCCTGGTATATATCTGCGATATCTATTAAGGGGGTTGTATTATTAGGCTATACACTGTCATTAACTTCTAAAATGTTTTGAAAGTCAAGTGGAAAAAATATTGCGTCGTCTTCTGCACAATTTTTTGAGGAACTAAATTGCATTATTTTTAAAGATAAAAGCTTGGCCATTGCGAACTTGAATTCGTGAACAGAAGGGTTTTTACAATGGCCACCTTTGGCGCGTACATATGAAAATACGTTTTTTGGTAAGTAAATTAGAATTTTCTTGTAACATTTCCTCAGTTAACGATAATATACTACTGGTGGTTTCGATTAGTCCACTGAGGCAGAATATTTTGTTACCGAAATATTCAACTTGCCGTATGTACGAAACTAGCTCTTGCAATACTTCCCAAGTTTTATTATTAAGCCTTTACCCACGCTTCAGCGGGTTGAGATCATTGAAATTTTTACTATTAAAACCGTCAAAGTAGCTATCGAGTTTTTTTAGATGATACTCAAAGTACTGGCAGTACATCAGAGAGTACTCACACCCCTGAAATAGAAATCGCATATATGTATATACAATGAAAATGAAGATTATTTTAATGAAGATGGTGATTCTTTTACATCCAACAATGTGCCAATAGAATTAACATCGAGTCGATATTTTGTTGGTTACTTAGCACAACGAATATCATGCGTTAAATGTCGTATGGATATAATAAAACCAGCGCAAATTTTGTCATATCCTTCAGAAAAGTTTCATTCATGCAAAAAGTTATCAAAAAGAATCCCACTTTGGAGGTTTGTTTGCCCCCTCTGTTTTATTTTTTGAAGTTTGTAAAATTCATATACATAAAGGTCTTTGAAAAAATATTTTTACAAAATAAAGAAATGAAAGGCATAAAAAAATTTATTGTTGAGCAATGCGTGAGTTGTACCAAAAATTCAATTTATTCTTTTTGGTTTGAGGAGAATGACGTATGTTATAAACACAGGATGGAGATGCTTAATTTACTAGTTCTTATTATTATTACGGAAGCATTCCACATGGGAAACTTACAAATACAAATTATCAAGTACTGAAAAAGTTAAAATTTTAAACCATTAAACTTGTAAAGAGCTCATACGTAAAATCAATAAATACTCATAGTAAATAGTAAGAAACAAACTCTCTTTTTATTTTTAAATTCCTTTGATATATGTATACTAGGGCGGGTCGATTTTTTTTTAAATCGTATAGCAAAAACGTAATCTACATAAAATTCTCCGAAGAAACCATGGGTCTAAAATAAAATCCTAATCCGCGCCTCTCGACTTGAAAATTTATACCTATGCCCGCCTTTGCAAAAAAAAAAAATTTTTTAAAAAATAGCTTTTTCCAAAAAGAAATCGAAGTATAGTAAAAATAATCAGGTCAACAACGATAAAGTTGAACATCTCTTTCTTGAAACATGTTGTGAAGGTAGAAAGTTCTTGATAGGAAGTGTGTATAGACCTAATAAGAGAATTGACTTTTCCCACTTTTACAAAATAATGGAGGCATTAACGCCACTTTACAATGATGTTGTTATAGCAGGTGATTTCAATTCTAACCTGTTAGCTAGCTCAAATCTTATGGAAAATATGAAATCATTTGGTCTTTATCCGGCAAACATAAGTATGCCGACACATTTTTCCTTGACAAACTGTACTTTAATTGACTTGTTCTTCGTATCCAACACATCAAATATTTTAATGTATGAACAGCTGTCCGCATCGTGTTTCTCCAGACATGATCTTATTTTTTTAACCTACAATTTCGTACTGCATCCTGCTAGCAATTTAGTAAGCTTTCGTAACTTCAAACGTGTTAATCTACAAGCCTTAGAGTCAGAAATCAACAAAATAGATTGGAATTATATATATTGCCTGCCAAACGTAGATGAAAAGATCGCATACTTGGAGTACCACCTGCAAATAATGTACAATATTATTGTACCAATACAAACAAAGAGAATGGGAAGCAGCCATAACCCATGGTTTACTTTAAGCATAAAACAACTCGTTACAGAACGTGATATCTCCTATTCCCGTTGGAAGAGGTACAAAACAACTGAATTGTATAACTATTACCGTACATTAAGGAAAAATGCTACAAGAGCAATCAGACAAGCCAAGACGTTGTACTATGCCGACAAATATGCGAACGTAATTCACGTAATACTTGGAAAACCATAAGGGAAATTGGAATTGTTCGTCAAAAAGCAACTTACGGAAACCTGACTACAGATCCAAACTCCATTAATGAAAGCTTTCTTAGCATACCAATGCCACTTGCAAACCACTCGTACTACAGCAACTATCAAAGCAACTTTACACCCGAAAAACATTTTAGTTTTGAATGTGTCAGTCAGTTCGATGTCTTAAAAAGCTGTTTATCTATTACATCAAAAGCCACAGGGGCTGATGATATCCATCCGATATTTTTAAAAATGGTTCTTCCATATATTTTGCCGATTATAACCCACATTTTTAATCACATCATCACTACTAGTAACTATCCCACAAGTTGGAAACGGGCCAAAGTCCTTCCCATTCCAAAATCATCTTCCGAATACCGTCCTATTGCTATACTACCGTATCTATCTAAGGCTTTTGAAAAATTACTCCATACACAAATAACTAAATATCTCAATGATTTCAACCTACTTACATCAAAACAATATGGATTTCGTGCAAAGCACAGTTGTACCACTGCTCTCATTGACGTAGCTGAAGATCTTAGAAAAGAGCTAGATGGTGGTCATAGAGTATTGTTGGTGTTACTAGACCACTCAAAGGCCTTTGATAATGTTGACCATGTTGTTTTAATACAAAAACTTGAAAAAATTATACATTTTTCTCCTACGTCTTCGAAACTAATGCGATCATACCTTACTGGGCGACAACAGTGTGTAGAAACCAATCCGTCGTTAACATCCTCCTTTCTCCCAGTCACTAGAGGAGTACCGCAGGGCTCAATTCTTGGACCTTTACTTTTTTCAATTTATGCTAACGACTTGCCAGATCAGTTGCAACACTGCAATATCAGAATGTATGCGGATGATGTTCAACTGTATATTAGGAGTAAAAAAAGAAACTTTGTGGATAAGTTACACGAGGACTTACAAAGTATTTCACTGTGGGCTTCTACCAATGGCTTAAGCCTTAACCCAAACAAATCAAAGTGCATCCTATTACATAAAAGAACACAGCGCGCCATTGAAATACCCCAAGTCTACGTTAATAACCACCGAATAGAAGCAGTGAATAGAGCTAAGAACTTAGGAGTTATCTTCAATAGCACGTTAACCTGGGTAGATCATGTCACAAATGCCTGTGGAAAAACATTCTCTATGCTACGTACTCTATGGCCCACACAATACTGTACACCACTCAAAATCAGGCTGCTGCTTTCAAAAACTTACTTAATACCCACCTTAACCTATGCTTGTGAATGAAGTCTTTTCAAGTTGTGATGCAACAAGTAAAGCCAGACTTAATGTAACGTTCAACAACATAACTAGATATGTATATGGACTTAAGCTTTACGGAAATAGTGAACATATCACCTCCTACGCAGCGAAGATTCTCGGCGTACAGTTCCATGATCATATGAAAATACGAACATTGGTATTCTTGCATAAAATCATATCAACTCACGAACCTGATTACCTTTATAGCCGGCTTAGTTTTAGTCGATTTGGCAGAAACAGAACTTTAATACAAATGAGACACCATACGCTTATTTCAAATTGGCAGTTCTTCGTAAATGCAATACGTCTTTGGAATACTATTCCTCCAATCATTAGGGAAACCAGCAACGCACAACTTTTTAAAAAAAGAATTATTAATTTTTATTGTAACTAAAACTCTATGCACTTTTTATATACATACATATTTACTTACTGATCTTTTAAAACTTTTTATAACTTACTCTATATGTCATTATTTAATCTCCTCCTTTTACCTGCTCAATAGTTATAACTTAATTAAAATAATTTTTGTTAAATCTTAAAATATTTTTTATATTTTTTTTTTTTTTGTTTGTTTTTATTATGCTTAACTGTTAAACAAATAACTATGTCCGCTCTTCTATTAGTATAAAAAACTTTTGTTTTGTTATAGAAGCTACCAACTTATAAATAAATAAATAAAAATAAATAAATAAATGTCCGTGGACATTATGACACTTTGCAAATGGACATTATGACATTTTCAAAAGTGTCACAGTGTCCATAATTACTAAAGAAGGTAAATACAAAACAAGATCTGCATATGCGCAGAGAAAACATGTTTTATTATGGTCGCAACCAACAAAACTATTTTTAAAGAAACTAATTTAACAATAATATGGTTGTCGGCGACAATGATTTGGTTAAATAAAACATAATATGGTTAAAATTTTTTAAAAATGGTTTTGCTGCTCTGGGTGTATATATTAAATATATAACGAAAACACTATTGGGCGCAAGGATTTTCTCCTCTATGGTATAACAAATACCATCTCGCTAACTAAAGCTTCTCTACACAGCCAGCCTTCGGCCGCGCGCAAGGATTTTCTCCTCTATGGTATAACAAAAACCGGCTTCGCTAACTAAAGCACAGCCGGCGTTCGTTCGGAAATGAGGCAGATTTTAGAAGCTTTACTTAGCGAACCCGGTGTTTGTTATACCATAGAGATGAAAGTCCTTTCGCCCGGCCGAAGGCCGGCTATACAGAGAAGCTTTAGTTAGCGAAACCATTACTTAATTTAGTTTGTAAGCATGTTGTGGACATTATGACACTCTACAAAGTGTCATAACGTCCGCGAACGCTATGACATTTCTTTGATGGACGTTATGACACTGGACGTTATGGCATGCCACCCTATTTTTCTCACTATCGGTCGCTTTAATTGTTGATAACTTCCGTAATATTTATTTTGGAGAAAAACCTTATTTACAAATGTTCTAGTGCTATATCTTATGAACAATGTTGCTCTGTATTAGTTTTCTTGAACATCCAGAATATTGAATATTATCCAGAAAAAACCAAATCAGAAAATAACACCAAAATGTTCACATATCTTCGCATTCTTTGCCTGGTGATTACACTACGTGACAAATTTTCAACAAAGCCGTGACCAAATGATTCTGACTGAATCTTTATATAAAACTTTCCCCTGAATCCGAATATGAAGTCAGAATTGTCAAAACTATAACAGTTTTTGAGATATTCCAAAATAACCGTTATTTGTGGTTTTAAAAAAGACGATGTGACTGAAATGCAAATTTCTTCAACAATTTTGAACGGACTATGTACTTCTTTCTTTTTATTGAGAGGTTATAAAATTTATTAAATAACCATGGGTCGTTTGAAGAGATGAGTCATTAAATGGCAGAGTTATAGTGGACAAAACTTCAAACTTCATTACACTGCTTTACAAATTTTTAATTTAATACCAAGAACGCCATATGCCTAGATAAGTTAATTGGGACCTCCTGAACACAAAAAACGCTGTAATTTTTTTTTCTAAGTACCGTTTTTTAGATAATGGTACTTTTGTGTATTTCGGTATATGGTCCCACTCAAACCCTTGTGGAGCCCAACCAAAAAGTCTGATCGAAATAAATGGCATATCGTTGGAAAGGTAATTGAATACCTTCTCCGTCGATATGCTGAAAATTTCTATCTGATGAGAAATGGCTGAGTAATGGCACCTCAAAATTCAAATGTTTTATTCTTGAATCAAATAGTTTATTTAATTATATTATTATATGTCGAGCCGTCTCGATTCAAGGTGGTACCTGCATACGCCAACGAATCCGCCATGCAGTTCCCCGGTATGTCCCTGTGTCCGGGGACCCAATTAAGGATGACCAGTGAATGTCTCGCTATCTCCTCCAGAGACATCCGGCATTCTCGGACAATTCTCGATGTGATGAACACATTCTCCAGGGATCTTATGGCCGCCTTGCTATCGGTAATAATGTGAATATCCTTCCAGATATATCACCGTACCGGATGCGTCTCGCGGCTGTGTAGATGGCCATTATCTCGGCCTGGATGACACTGCAGTGGCCCGGCAGCCTTATAGGAATGCTCCAGTTTAGCTGCTCGGAGTATATGCCAGAACCGACACCACACAGTGTTTAAGACCCGTCCGTGAAAATTTGAATCGCGTTCGCGGGAATTTGTAGGTCATCATAGTGAACCACATTATCCAAAATGCTTACCGTGAAGCCAGGATCAAAGATTGGCTCGGGTGTGACGTAATCAACAACCATGTTCCAATTAATTTCGTTCAGAATATTAGCATGTCCGATATTGTAATCCCTCCATGCTCCGGTGGCCCTTAGTCTTACCGCCGCGTTCGCAGCTAAACTTTTCGCCAAAATGTCTGGTGGTAACCAGTTTAAAATCGTAAACAGTGCCTTAGAGGGGGTTGTTCTAATGGCACCTGTTACCGCTATCGCCACCATTCTCATTGTACGTTCAAACCTAATTTGATGACTCTTCACCTTGAGTGCCGGCCACCAAACAGCTGCCCCGTAGAATAGAATGGGTTTAATGACACATTCGTATAGCCAATATACATTTCTCTGGTTAATTCCCCAGTTTAGGCCAGCAATTGCAGCAATATAATGCAGTTGCCGCCTTATTAGTCCTGGAAATGGTGTTCATCATCCAGTTCAGTTTGCTGTCCAATATTAGCCCAAGATACTTGGCGCTGTCAGACAGTTCCAGCGAGATCCCCTTTATCCTCGGGGTATCAAATTCGGGAATTTTGTATCTCCTTGTGAAAAGTACCAGTTCCGTTTTGGAAGGATTTACATCCAGTCCACATCCCTGGCACCATTTTGTTAGGACGTCCAATGCGGACTCCATTAGTTCAGACAATAGTCTGGGATCTTTACCCAGAGCCACAACTGCAACGTCATCCGCATAAGCAACCGTTCTGCAGCACGTCCTTTCCATGGCCCTGAGTAGGGTATTCATATTCAGATTCCAAAGTAATGGTGAGAGTACACCGCCTTGCGGGGTGCCCCTAGTCGCTACCTTGGAGATGTTCGAGGCGCCCAAGTTGGATTCAATACGCCTGAAGTGCAGGATACTGCTGACAAATTGAATAATCGCCGGGTCGATTTCCAAATGTCTCATTGCGTTAATAACCGATTCAGGTTCAACGTTGTTGAAAGCGCCCTAAATATCTAGGAATGCAACTAAGGCAAATTCCTTGTAGTGCAGGGATCTCTCTATGTGGCCCACCAATGAGTGAAGCGCATCATCGTGAGGAATTGTGTCCTCACGATGATCTAATATGAATATCCAAAATCCTCTCCAGTGTTTTCAGTAGAAAGGGGGATAGACTAATTGGTCTAAAGTCCTTAGCCATAGTGTGAGATGTCTTCCCACTCTTGGGGATGAAGACGATCGTATATGTTGTCCAAGTTGATGGGACATATGAGATACTCAGGCAGGCTCTAAAAATTGCCAAGAGCCATGGCATCAATATTCCCAGGTTCTTTTGTAGATCCGCTGGGATAATGCTATCCGGACCTGAAGATTTAAAGGGATGGAAGCTTTTGACCGCCCATTCCACACGATGGCCAGTTATCGGAATATTAGAGATATCCCGAGTGCCAGTAAATGTTACCTCCCTAGGCACATCATCGGTGCAACCTGGGAAGTGTGTATTCATCAGGACCTCAAGGGAGTCCCGACTGTTTGTGGTCCAGGATCCGTCCATCTTCCGTATACACGATGGAATAGCTGGTTTAGGGGATAAAATCTTACGTAGCCGACTTGTCTCCGAGGAGTTTTCCACGTCGCTGCAGAAATTTCTCCATGACTGTCTCTTGGCCTTCCTTATAAGATTTTTTTATCCATTTACTGAGGACTTGTAATTGTTCCA
This sequence comes from Pollenia angustigena, assembly GCA_930367215.1. NCBI lineage: Eukaryota > Metazoa > Arthropoda > Insecta > Diptera > Polleniidae > Pollenia > Pollenia angustigena. The sequence continues at coordinate 174,481,349 of OV884057.1, read as the reverse complement.
AACATCCCAACAACCTATATTACATCTGTATGTAATTATACCCACACCATAAGAGTGGAGAGGGTATTATGCATTTGTGCTGATGTGTGTAACACCTTAAAAAGCTTATCCTTAAGTATACCGATCTAACGATGTCCGTCCGGCTGGCTGTACACGTAACCTTGTGCGCAAAGTATAGGTCGCAATTTTGAAGATAATTAAATGAAATTTGGTACATACTTAGGATGTAATTGGCACAGGGCCGGATCGGTCCATAATTTGATTTAGCTCCCAAACAAGCTGCTTTCCGCAATATGTGCCCACTATCAAACCAATTTTAATGAAATTTAAAACATTTGTAGATAGATTCATATTTATATGGACACGTAAGTTATACATTTAAAAAAAAAGATCACGAGGAGAGATAGAAACTATTAAACCGATTTTAATGAAATTTTCATATAGCCATACACTCTCGAAAATTTGTTTTAAATACAATGGTATTGGGTTTCCCATGGTCGTGCTTGACCGACTATATTTTCTTACAAAGTTTTTATGTTACTTTGTCTTAGAGGTACTGTAACGTAGTTTTTAGAGTTTTGTATATAATTTTTTTGTGTTTAAGTTTTTTGTATTAAGCCTTTTGTATCAACGTATTTTATTATTTGCTTGTTTAAGTTCTTTTCTCTCGAAAATTTCACAGCTGTATTCTAACGATCAGTCACTTCATACAATAATACTCTTTCTGTAACGTCTTTTTGCCATCACAGTTTGTAACGTCTTATTTCTTTTTAAATGTAGCTTTTGAATAAAGTAACGTCTGTGAGTTCCCCTGCTCTCTGTTTTTGGTAAAGTTACGTTTATATATTTTTTTTTAATATAGTTTTAGCTATTAAGAATTTCTCTGTATATATTGGAATGAAAGTGATTTGCGGAACCAAATATTGTTAATTTCTGCAAATTTTGGGTTTTTATACGAATTTGTGACAAAATTGGAAACAAAAAATCTTTCATTGGTTTTCCAAGTGAATATAGTTATAGACACCGTAACAAGGGATATAGGAGACAAAATTAATAAAAAATTTAAATCCGTTTTTTTTAAAAAATTAAGGATTTTCGATACTTAAAGTCCTATCGTAAAAATATACTTCGGAGCAAATACTCAATTTTAAATATGCTTCCTTAACATCTGTAGACGCAGGAAGAACTTTTCCTATGTACAAGAATTTGCTGACTCCAAATAAACAAAGTATTCTTTTCGAAAATTTTTTGAATCAATTTATAATTTACTGTAACAACGTATTAAACGAATAAAGTGGAAAATAAAAAATAAACTTTGATTGCATTTTTAATTTTAACGGCTTTTTTTCATGTTTTAAATGCTTTTTTAAGAGCTTAAAACTGTTTTTTGGTTGCCCTAGTGATAACACACACCACAAATTTTATTCTTCTGAATAATGAATATTTATTTGGTTCATTTTAGTTTTTATTTTAAAACTATTTTAAACAGAAATCGGATTTTTTAAACGATAAGCCATACATACATATATACGAGAGCTTGTGAATTGTACAATTATTTAGGCCCTAATTATGTAAAACGCAACGCTATGCCGAAAATAACATTGAAAGCAAAAACAATGTCCAAATTTTGTTGTGGCTTTCTACAGAAATACATATTGCGTTTTAAAATTATCAACACCACAAGAAATTCAGCGTTTAAAATTTAAATATGCATTATACATTTCTATAGAAAACAACAAGAAAATTTTGGCAAATTTTTTACATTGTTTTTGCTTTTTATAATTACGATTAATTATAATTATTGATTATAATAAATGTCAAAAATATTTATTCTCATACTCGTTCGGGAATTATTCTCTTACATTTCTGAGAATTTTAACAGTCTATAAACCTCAGCTAGAATGTTTCTTATATATTATTTATTTTTATAACTTTTTTAATTAATATATTTTCTTTGTTTTTTTCAGGATTTTGCGAAGAAGATTTGGGAATTAATTATGAATAACGAATAGAGGTAATTGAACCCGATTTTTTATTATTATCAAAATGACTTTTCTTGGGTGTTTGAGGTATAGGGTGGCACAGAATGTGCTATATTGTTTGAATTCTTTATATCTGTGGCATTTTGACAAAACATCCTAAGTCAAATTTAAAAAGTTGAAAAAAAAAATGTTGTTAATCATACAAATTTACACTCAAAAAACATTTTTGTTTACGTTTTTAAAATTTTGTATTATAAAGGAATTTTTCCTTTAATTTTGGTTTAATTTATTATCTGATAAAAATTATTTTTTCACCGAGTTTTTTTTAAAAACGTCTTAGCTATCTTATCTCGACTTAAGAGGTTTTGTCAAAATGTCACAGATATATTTTTTAATTATTATCTGCCTGTTCACATAATTCAGAACGAAAACTTCTATTGATTACTTAAATTTTAAAACAAAAACAAATTATAAAATTTTGTTTTTATTTTACATGTAAATTAAGCGAAGGAGATTGTCGATTGAAATCGATGAACAGACCATAATAAATTCTCATACCCAGTAAAAAAAATTCGAGTTTTTTGAAGCACTTAGGAGAAAAAGCGCATAATCTAGCGCTTTCATAAGAGAACTCTAATACAGCAATAAATGATAAAGAATAAAATATACAAAAAGCTGCTCTTTTAGTGCTGACAACGAAGAAAGTTTAAAAGCGAAAAAAATAAAAAAAGTTTATGGTTTACGAAAAAGATTAAAAATGGCATTTAAACAAGTAAAAGCAAAACATTAATGAATATGTTTATATAGTTAGCCCTTAAAAAAAGCTCTTTAGGAGTTGCATATTAATAGAAGCGCTTATTGTCAGCAGAAAATAGTCCTCCAAACCGCGATCATACAAAAATCAGGCATCCCATCAGCAGGTTTGAAGCGTTTCGAGGTATGAATTCATACATAAAACCTGCTCCTTTTGGAGCACATTTTTTACTGGGTAATTATTATGAGATAATGAGGAGTTAACACTACTCTTGCACTATAGTTCTTGGTTGTAACGGTCCATGCAAAAACTATGTTTCTAGCGCATTCTGTTTTTTATACAAACAGTTGGCTTAATCGACTATTGCACTAGGTCTATCTGCGTACTTTTCCAGTAGCAAATACTCAGTAAATTTTTTTGGGAGAGTAAAACCAATATTACTCTATCGGCTGAAAAAATCCCAAAAAGTACGCAGACAGTATCCAGTGAAATTTTGCAAGAAAACAGCTGATCGGTGTTGTAAATTAAAAAACTGGTTTATTACACTGTTATTAGTTTGCTAAATTCAATTTCTTCTTAGTTTTTATTTTTATTTGTCGGGTTTTTTATAAAACTTCTTTTGCTTACATTGCCCAACATAGTGCCGGCTTACAATGGAAAAAAATAATGAAATGCCCAATACAGTGCCCTCCAACAGCTTGACAACGGAGAAAAATAATTTGGATGTGAAGTGCTCGCCAGGAACACAATTCCAAATACTCGCCTCTTCAATTGCAAAGTTTGTCCCACAAAGTTCTGCTGGTTCTATCGGTTCTGCCATCTCCACTTACGCCACGGTCGCACTGTATATTTGGATGTTTCTAGCATGAAGTAAAATGTTTTGTTTATTATAATTTATTATAAACGTTAAAAATCAACACAATTCTAACTACTTACCTCTGCCATTGTTAAATTTAAATTTTTATTTTCATTTCACAAAAACTATTTCATTCAAACAGCTGTTCAAACTATTTGCAAAATCTTGCAAGCGGAAATTTCTCCAGTAACATTTTGCAAGTTCTCCAACTTCCAACTGTCAAAAAATTCTCTTTTTGGCTCTCTCGCTGCAAGAGATTTGGAGTACGCAGACAACATTTTGCAAGATTTTGCTACATTTTGCAACATTTTGCGCAAAATATGTGTACGCAGACAGACCTACTGTAAAGAACAGTGCAAAGAACATATCTTGCACCAGAATCGTAAACAAATTAAATTGTGGGTTACACAACTTCTGCGCTGAAAACCTCAATAATGCTATGTTCACATTTGGGTTCTTAAACGCGTTTAAGCAGCTCGAACGTGATTAAGCTCTAATCACTTCAAAATCGAGATGATTACCCATACATTGAAGTGATTGGTTAATCACTGCAAATTGACATGATTACAACTAAATCACTTCATAAACCACATAGAATCCACTGAACATACCTCAAACTGAGTATAATGTAGAGTCGCCAACATGATCGTGTAAAACCGGCCACGATTTCTGCTTAATGTTTTTATTTTTTTCCTTAAATAATTCATAAATTTTCACAATTTCATCATTAAAATGATTAAAATAATCTTATGATAACTTTATAAAAGCATTTTTAATACTTAAAATAAATATTAATTTGTTTGTTGTATTTTTTTTTCTTAATCATCTGTCATCTTAATCATCTCATATGTAATGTGAACGGCTTTGATTAACTTAATCAACATTTTGCTTAAACGCGTTTAAAAACCCAAATGTGAACATAGCATTAGACTTTAAGCTAAATTAAATAATTATTAATTATTTTATTTTCTTCCTTTTTGTGAAGACGATTTTGAATTAACCATGAATAACTATATCGAACCCTCACCGCGAAAAAAACGTAAGCGCCAAAAATCAAATTTTACAGGAGGGATTTTTTTATTTTATTTCATAAGAATTTTGTATGAAATTTGCGACAAAATTTTTCTTGCTATAAAACCGTAACGGTACCTTATGTGACTATGCCATTTTAGGAAATGATGCAAGTGTTGCCAATAAAATCATTAATTAAAAACGAAAATTGAAAATTATGTCGCTTACGTTATTTCCGCGGTTAGGGCTCGATATAATCGAACAAAAATAATTACACCCAAAATTTTGGGAAAAATATGGAAAATATGTTAATAGAGGATGTGTGTATGTGCGAAGCATCACTTACGGGATATAATTTTTAAAAAATTTTGTAATTATCGCATAGATAAAAAAAAAGTTATAAGCAATTTATAGCATATGGGTAATTCCATTTAAAAACGACCAAGATTGGGACACGACCCCTTCCGATTTTAATGAAATTTGGTGAGAAGGTTCCTTTTATCTTATAAGGAACATATATGAACGAAAAAAAATTAAAAAAATTTTTTTTCAAAAGTTTCAATTTCGCCGAATTAGCCGAATGTGTTGAGCTTATTTCTTCAATATCTCGAAAACTACTTGACATACGAAGATGAATTCGATGCCATTTTAAAGGGAATACTTGGGGCTACAAACAATATATTGAAAAAAAAAAATTTAATTTGACAAATGTAATATCTGCAAAATTTTTAATATTTTTTTTTTTTTGTTAAATTTTAAAAACGGACTAAGTCAAAAACCTATTTTTTTATTTGGCTGATGTTTTTTTGTATAATACCTCAAACTGTTCTTTAAAAATTCTGAAACTTTAAAGGAGGTGTTTTTTTTTTTTCTTTTTTAAGATATGATTTTTTTCCTTTCGCAACCTTTAAAAAAATAATATTAAAATTGAATTTTAATATTGTAATTTTGAGCAATAACTACACTGTGCAAGTTGCAAAAAACAGACCAGCCGCGCACCTGGCATTTTACCATAATTTGGTACGCTGAATCCAGTGGTGCTAAGCGTTTTTTTAGGTTAGCTCGTGTTTTCAAGATATACCGTTATTTCGAAAATGTAAGAGGCTGCACAGCATATTGTAACGACGTGTTTTCACCTTATGCTGGGGTAGAGCTCGCGGCTCCCAGGGTTCGTTACAAAAATTTATTTAATGACCAGAGAAATGAAACACCGGACTCGTTCTTTTCACAAAACGTTATAAACCGTACGCTTAGTTTATTTATTTCTCTTAGTTTCATAAGTTACTACAATAGTCGATAAATTAAATATAACTAATGACGGAACCGACAACGCACACGAAGTTAGCGATGTGACCGCCGTCTGTGACAGAAAGGCCAACGTAGCCAAGGGAGAAGCAGACGGCAAGCCAAGAGAATTTAGTCTACACCGCTGTTCTCTTGCAGTCGTTCGCGGGCGGTCTACTACACGTCGAGAGAATTTAGTCTACACCGCTGTTCTCTCGAGATGCAGTATCACCCTGCTCTCTAGCGCGGCCTCACGATAGTCAGAAAACAAACCAAGAGAATTTAGTCTACACCGCTGTTCTCTTGCCTTGCTATCTTTACCGACAACAAGTTGTATTGCACGAAAGAGGTGTAACCTCTCTTCGATAATAACTAGATATTATTTAGCTATAGAGGTATAACCTCTCACAGCTAAACAAGATCCTACCTGTTTGCCGGCTGCCGACTGACTGCCCGTTTAATGGTACGTACTCCGCTTTTATACTGTTTGCCGGCGTACATTTACACACACATACTACAATAATTATTTATCATAGTTGCTCAAAAGTGTATGTTGTCGTGTCCTACTCTTTCTACTCGCCACCAGATGGTGGAGGATATTTATCCGTTAATTACAAAATTAGTAAATAAATGAATTCTTATTTAATACAAATAATAATTAAAGCACGAAGATAATATAAATTATAGATTTCACACAAGCAAGAAAATTAAGTTAAACATAATATGAATTCATTCACTCAAGGATAATAGAAGCTATGCAATACGGTGTAACACAAAATATAATAATAAATTCAAATAATTATGATTCATCTTGGGCCGGATTGGTCTGGTGTGGTGGTGTAGTCTAGGGCATGTGACTCAAAAACGAGGGCTCCGACTTTTGGTCGTCACATTGCCTCCGGTTTTCCCCAGAAACAAATATGTAAGCCCTGTCTGGCCTGGATGCGGCTGGAGTTAAGGATGTTGATGAGATCTGTGAAGATGGGATTGGTGATTTTGCAGGTGTGGGTGACGCTAATGATTTCGGCGGTGAAAATGATGATGTTGGTGATTTCACCGGTAGAGATGATGAGGATGAATGGTCAATGATGAGTACTGCTACTGCAATATATACGGATCTTCCTCGTCACTAGGGTTTTCGTCTTTTTTTCAAATCACTGCTGGTTAGGCAGGTTGCAGCCTTAGCGGGTTGCAGCGCCGTCGGATGGAAACGGCGATCATTGGCAACAACGGAAGACGGCTACGGACGGCAGCTGAGGCCTGGGATGTCGGCGACGGGTGTGGCGTCAGGCGTCGGTGGCCTGCGGCATCAACGGTCGGCAACGGGTGGCAGCGAAAGCCTGGGGATGTACGCGATGGGTGCGGCGTCAGGCGGCGGCGGCAACTTTTGGCGGCGGCGGCCTGTGGCGGCAACGGTTGGCAGCGGAAGCCTGGGATGTCGGCGATGGGTGCGGCGGCCTCAGATGACGAAGTGGATGACGATGATGTCGGTAATGACGTGGAGGGTATGACGATGAAAATGATTTTTCTGCGTGTCGTTATGGAGACGTAGTTCTACTTGAACATCCGGCTGAAGATTTTACTGTTTCTAGCCATACCGTTGGCGTTAGGGCCATGATTGGGCTGGACTATTGCCAGTTTTTTATCTTCTCATATCCAGTGTTGGTTGTATGCAAGTCTCGTCGCCGCAGCTTGTAGTAGCGTTGTTGCTGTAATGGGGTCCTCGTCTATTTTCATCTTCTTATGGTGGAAATCACTTTCAGCTCTTGGGCCCACTCATGCGGTTGGGGATTATAAGGTTATCATATTCAAGCAGTGACTTCGTCTTAGAAAGCATTTAGTTGTCGAGTTTCTCGTCCTTGATGAGGAACATTGGAGAATATCTTTGCGCTTGCCGAGTTTCTCGTCCCTGGGTAAGGAACATAGGAGAATTACCCGTAGTGATAATATGTTGGCATAGATGACTAACTTAATCTCGAATACGAACTCACTGCATTGGTTGTGTTTAAGGTGATGCTGGTGACACTGCTCACAAATTTGGCCCATCGCTTTCTTAACTCCTACACATTGCCGTTTCAGTTGGAACTCCTTCAGGCAGGATAGCAATTCTTCCGTCTTAAGGGAGTACACCCATGATGTCCACAACATTTAACTGTGACGAATCAGGCTGTTGAGGAACCTGGAACTCACTTTTACAGTCTTCTTTTTTTTTTTTTTTAATTATCGTTTAATTCTTTCCCGATTTTAAGAAAATTGTTTTTTTACTCCCGTTACTTTCGATCTTCTTCGCGCTACGAGATTTAGAAGTTTTTTTTTTTTTTTTTTTATTACGCGTCGATTAATTGTACACGCAGAGGTTTGTTCGCTCCGTTATTTTTTGTCTTCTTCTTGTTACGAAATTCGAAATTGTTCTTGTCCCACGTGGGCTATAACAGTTCTCGCGGTATTTTTCAAGTTCTTCCCGTTATTTTTTTTCTTCATCTTACTAACTAGTTTTTCTACGTAATTTTGTTACATGTTTTAAAAATAGTTTTTTTTTTTAATTTTTATACCGGACAGAATTTATTTTCATTTTTTTTCTTCGAGTTCAGTCTATCATTTTTTTTTTTTATTTTTTTCATTCTTTTTCTCAAGTTCTTTTTCTCTTTCCCGTACAAGAGCCGAGAGTGAGGTTTCTCTGGTCTGAGACGATTAACACAGTGTTTGCTGCTAATGTCCCTGCTCGGGCGCCATTGTAACGACGTGTTTTCACCTTATGCTGGGGTAGAGCTCGCGGCTCCCAGGGTTCGTTACAAAAATTTATTTAATGACCAGAGAAATGAAACACCGGACTCGTTCTTTTCACAAAACGTTATAAACCGTACGCTTAGTTTATTTATTTCTCTTAGTTTCATAAGTTACTACAATAGTCGATAAATTAAATATAACTAATGACGGAACCGACAACGCACACGAAGTTAGCGATGTGACAGACACGCCGTCTGTGACAGAAAGGCCAACGTAGCCAAGGGAGAAGCAGACGGCAAGCCAAGAGAATTTAGTCTACACCGCTGTTCTCTTGCAGTCGTTCGCGGGCGGTCTACTACACGTCGAGAGAATTTAGTCTACACCGCTGTTCTCTCGAGATGCAGTATCACCCTGCTCTCTAGCGCGGCCTCACGATAGTCAGAAAACAAACCAAGAGAATTTAGTCTATACCGCTGTTCTCTTGCCTTGCTATCTTTACCGACAACAAGTTGTATTGCACGAAAGAGGTGTAACCTCTCTTCGATAATAACTAGATATTATTTAGCTATAGAGGTATAACCTCTCACAGCTAAACAAGATCCTACCTGTTTGCCGGCTGCCGACTGACTGCCCGTTTAATGGTACGTACTCCGCTTTTATACTGTTTGCCGGCGTACATTTACACACACATACTACAATAATTATTTATCATAGTTGCTCAAAAGTGTATGTTGTCGTGTCCTACTCTTTCTACTCGCCACCAGATGGTGGAGGATATTTATCCGTTAATTACAAAATTAGTAAATAAATGAATTCTTATTTAATACAAATAATAATTAAAGCACGAAGATAATATAAATTATAGATTTCACACAAGCAAGAAAATTAAGTTAAACATAATATGAATTCATTCACTCAAGGATAATAGAAGCTATGCAATACGGTGTAACACAAAATATAATAATAAATTCAAATAATTATGATTCATCTTGGGCCGGATTGGTCTGGTGTGGTGGTGTAGTCTAGGGCATGTGACTCAAAAACGAGGGCTCCGACTTTTGGTCGTCACATTGCCTCCGGTTTTCCCCAGAAACAAATATGTAAGCCCTGTCTGGCCTGGATGCGGCTGGAGTTAAGGATGTTGATGAGATCTGTGAAGATGGGATTGGTGATTTTGCAGGTGTGGGTGACGCTAATGATTTCGGCGGTGAAAATGATGATGTTGGTGATTTCACCGGTAGAGATGATGAGGATGAATGGTCAATGATGAGTACTGCTACTGCAATATATACGGATCTTCCTCGTCACTAGGGTTTTCGTCTTTTTTTCAAATCACTGCTGGTTAGGCAGGTTGCAGCCTTAGCGGGTTGCAGCGCCGTCGGATGGAAACGGCGATCATTGGCAACAACGGAAGACGGCTACGGACGGCAGCTGAGGCCTGGGATGTCGGCGACGGGTGTGGCGTCAGGCGTCGGTGGCCTGCGGCATCAACGGTCGGCAACGGGTGGCAGCGAAAGCCTGGGGATGTACGCGATGGGTGCGGCGTCAGGCGGCGGCGGCAACTTTTGGCGGCGGCGGCCTGTGGCGGCAACGGTTGGCAGCGGAAGCCTGGGATGTCGGCGATGGGTGCGGCGGCCTCAGATGACGAAGTGGATGACGATGATGTCGGTAATGACGTGGAGGGTATGACGATGAAAATGATTTTTCTGCGTGTCGTTATGGAGACGTAGTTCTACTTGAACATCCGGCTGAAGATTTTACTGTTTCTAGCCATACCGTTGGCGTTAGGGCCATGATTGGGCTGGACTATTGCCAGTTTTTTATCTTCTCATATCCAGTGTTGGTTGTATGCAAGTCTCGTCGCCGCAGCTTGTAGTAGCGTTGTTGCTGTAATGGGGTCCTCGTCTATTTTCATCTTCTTATGGTGGAAATCACTTTCAGCTCTTGGGCCCACTCATGCGGTTGGGGATTATAAGGTTATCATATTCAAGCAGTGACTTCGTCTTAGAAAGCATTTAGTTGTCGAGTTTCTCGTCCTTGATGAGGAACATTGGAGAATATCTTTGCGCTTGCCGAGTTTCTCGTCCCTGGGTAAGGAACATAGGAGAATTACCCGTAGTGATAATATGTTGGCATAGATGACTAACTTAATCTCGAATACGAACTCACTGCATTGGTTGTGTTTAAGGTGATGCTGGTGACACTGCTCACAAATTTGGCCCATCGCTTTCTTAACTCCTACACATTGCCGTTTCAGTTGGAACTCCTTCAGGCAGGATAGCAATTCTTCCGTCTTAAGGGAGTACACCCATGATGTCCACAACATTTAACTGTGACGAATCAGGCTGTTGAGGAACCTGGAACTCACTTTTACAGTCTTCTTTTTTTTTTTTTTTAATTATCGTTTAATTCTTTCCCGATTTTAAGAAAATTGTTTTTTTACTCCCGTTACTTTCGATCTTCTTCGCGCTACGAGATTTAGAAGTTGAATGGTCAATGATGAGTACTGCTACTGCAATATATACGGATCTTCCTCGTCACTAGGGTTTTCGTCTTTTTTTCAAATCACTGCTGGTTAGGCAGGTTGCAGCCTTAGCGGGTTGCAGCGCCGTCGGATGGAAACGGCGATCATTGGCAACAACGGAAGACGGCTACGGACGGCAGCTGAGGCCTGGGATGTCGGCGACGGGTGTGGCGTCAGGCGTCGGTGGCCTGCGGCATCAACGGTCGGCAACGGGTGGCAGCGAAAGCCTGGGGATGTACGCGATGGGTGCGGCGTCAGGCGGCGGCGGCAACTTTTGGCGGCGGCGGCCTGTGGCGGCAACGGTTGGCAGCGGAAGCCTGGGATGTCGGCGATGGGTGCGGCGGCCTCAGATGACGAAGTGGATGACGATGATGTCGGTAATGACGTGGAGGGTATGACGATGAAAATGATTTTTCTGCGTGTCGTTATGGAGACGTAGTTCTACTTGAACATCCGGCTGAAGATTTTACTGTTTCTAGCCATACCGTTGGCGTTAGGGCCATGATTGGGCTGGACTATTGCCAGTTTTTTATCTTCTCATATCCAGTGTTGGTTGTATGCAAGTCTCGTCGCCGCAGCTTGTAGTAGCGTTGTTGCTGTAATGGGGTCCTCGTCTATTTTCATCTTCTTATGGTGGAAATCACTTTCAGCTCTTGGGCCCACTCATGCGGTTGGGGATTATAAGGTTATCATATTCAAGCAGTGACTTCGTCTTAGAAAGCATTTAGTTGTCGAGTTTCTCGTCCTTGATGAGGAACATTGGAGAATATCTTTGCGCTTGCCGAGTTTCTCGTCCCTGGGTAAGGAACATAGGAGAATTACCCGTAGTGATAATATGTTGGCATAGATGACTAACTTAATCTCGAATACGAACTCACTGCATTGGTTGTGTTTAAGGTGATGCTGGTGACACTGCTCACAAATTTGGCCCATCGCTTTCTTAACTCCTACACATTGCCGTTTCAGTTGGAACTCCTTCAGGCAGGATAGCAATTCTTCCGTCTTAAGGGAGTACACCCATGATGTCCACAACATTTAACTGTGACGAATCAGGCTGTTGAGGAACCTGGAACTCACTTTTACAGTCTTCTTTTTTTTTTTTTTTTTAATTATCGTTTAATTCTTTCCCGATTTTAAGAAAATTGTTATTTTACTCCCGTTACTTTCGATCTTCTTCGCGCTACGAGATTTAGAATTTTTTTTTTTTTTTTTTTATTACGCGTCGATTAATTGTACACGCAGAGGTTTGTTCGCTCCGTTATTTTTTGTCTTCTTCTTGTTACGAAATTCGAAATTGTTCTTGTCCCACGTGGGCTATAACAGTTCTCGCGGTATTTTTCAAGTTCTTCCCGTTATTTTTTTTCTTCATCTTACTAACTAGTTTTTCTACGTAATTTTGTTACATGTTTTAAACATAGTTTTTTTTTTTAATTTTTATACCGGACAGAATTTATTTTCATTTTTTTTCTTCGAGTTCAGTCTATCATTTTTTTTTTTTTATTTTTTTCATTCTTTTTCTCAAGTTCTTTTTCTCTTTCCCGTACAAGAGCCGAGAGTGAGGTTTCTCTGGTCTGAGACGATTAACACAGTGTTTGCTGCTAATGTCCCTGCTCGGGCGCCATTGTAACGACGTGTTTTCCACCTTATGCTGGGGTAGAGCTCGCGGCTCCCAGGGTTCGTTACAAAAATTTATTTAATGACCAGAGAAATGAAACACCGGACTCGCTCTTTTCACAAAACGTTATAAACCGTACGCTTAGTTTATTTATTTCTCTTAGTTTCATAAGTTACTACAATAGTCGATAAATTAAATATAACTAATGACGGAACCGACAGCGCACACGAGGTTAGCGATGTGACAGACACGCCGTCTGTGACAGAAAGGCCAACGTAGCCAAGGGAGAAGCAGACGGCAAGCCAAGAGAATTTAGTCTACACCGCTGTTCTCCTGTCTTGCAGTCGTTCGCGGGCGGTCTACTACACGTCGAGAGAATTTAGTCTACACCGCTGTTCTCTCGAGATGCAGTATCACCCTGCTCTCTAGCGCGGCCTCACGATAGTCAGAAAACAAACCAAGAGAATTTAGAAAGATTTTGTTATTCGTGCTTAATTCCCAGTTTTTATTATTGATAAAAACACTTGAAATTTATTGTTGATTGGATAAGCTATTCCTATGCATTTCACTGGTTGCTTAGGCCAGATCATCAGGAAACTTCATCCATAAAGGTTTTAGACAAACTAAAGATATTAAACCAAATAAAACTGTTAAACGTATAAGAATTATAGCGACAGTTCTACTTGTAACAATATCAAAGTTTAAACAAAACACATCAACAATAAACAACAGTGGGTTCATCTCATCTTACATTTCCCCACTACAATTAGTTGAAATTCTCTCAACATTAATTGTAGTTGTAAGTAGGTTAAGAAAAACAAAATGAAAAAAAAAAAAAAAAAAAAAAAAACAACAACTTACAAAAGATGTTGTCAATTAAGTGTTTTTTAGGCCGTGCACTGCCTGTTTATTATCAAAAAGTAATTTCAATTTTTGGGAATACAAAATTTTAATTCCAAAAGATTTTGTTATTCGTGCTTAATTCCCAGTTTTTATTATTGATAAAAACACTTGAAATTTATTGTTGATTGGATAAGCTATTCCTATGCATTTCACTGGTTGCTTAGGCCAGATCATCAGGAAACTTCATCCATAAAGGTTTTAGACAAACTAAAGATATTAAACCAAATAAAACTGTTAAACGTATAAGAATTATAGCGACAGTTCTACTTGTAACAATATCAAAGTTTAAACAAAACACATCAACAATAAACAACAGTGGGTTCATCTCATCTTACATTTCCCCACTACAATTAGTTGAAATTCTCTCAACATTAATTGTAGTTGTAAGTAGGTTAAGAAAAACAAAATGAAAAAAAAAAAAACAACAACTTACAAAAGATGTTGTCAATTAAGTGTTTTTTAGGCCGTGCACTGCCTGTTTATTATCAAAAAGTAATTTCAATTTTTGGGAATACAAAATTTTAATTTCAAAAGATTTTGTTATTCGTGCTTAATTCCCAGTTTTTATTATTGATAAAAACACTTGAAATTTATTGTTGATTGGATAAGCTATTCCTATGCATTTCACTGGTTGCTTAGGCCAGATCATCAGGAAACTTCATCCATAAAGGTTTTAGACAAACTAAAGATATTAAACCAAATAAAACTGTTAAACGTATAAGAATTATAGCAACAGTTCTACTTGTAACAATATCAAAGTTTAAACAAAACACATCAACAATAAACAACAGTGGGTTCATCTCATCTTACATTTCCCCACTACAATTAGTTGAAATTCTCTCAACATTAATTGTAGTTGTAAGTAGGTTAAGAAAAACAAAATGAAAAAAAAAAACAACAACTTACAAAAGATGTTGTCAATTAAGTGTTTTTTAGGCCGTGCACTGCCTGTTTATTATCAAAAAGTAATTTCAATTTTTGGGAATACAAAATTTTAATTTCAAAAGATTTTGTTATTCGTGCTTAATTCCCAGTTTTTATTATTGATAAAAACACTTGAAATTTATTGTTGATTGGATAAGCTATTCCTATGCATTTCACTGGTTGCTTAGGCCAGATCATCAGGAAACTTCATCCATAAAGGTTTTAGACAAACTAAAGATATTAAACCAAATAAAACTGTTAAACGTATAAGAATTATAGCGACAGTTCTACTTGTAACAATATCAAAGTTTAAACAAAACACATCAACAATAAACAATAATAAAAACTGGGAATTAAGCACGAATAACAAAATCTTTTGAAATTAAAATTTTGTATTCCCAAAAATTGAAATTACTTTTTGATAACAAGAGAATTTAGTCTACACCGCTGTTCTCTTGCCTTGCGATCTTTACCGACAACAAGTTGTATTGCACGAAAGAGGTGTAACCTCTCTTCGATAATAACTAGATATTATTTAGCTATAGAGGTATAACCTCTCACAGCTAAACAAGATCCTACCTGTTTGCCGGCTGCCGACTGACTGACTCGTTTCATGGTACGTACTCCGCTTTTATACTGTTTGCCGGCGTACATTTACACACACATACTACAATAATTATTTATCATAGTTGCTCAAAAGTGTATGTTGTCGTGTCCTACTCTTTCTACTCGCCACCAGATGGTGGAGGATATTTATCCGTTAATTACAAAATTAGTAAATAAATGAATTCTTATTTAATACAAATAATAATTAAAGCACGAAGATAATATAAATTATAGATTTCACACAAGCAAGAAAATTAAGTTAAACATAATATGAATTCATTCACTCAAGGATAATAGAAGCTATGCAATACGGTGTAACACAAAATATAATAATAAATTCAAATAATTATGATTCATCTTGGGCCGGATTGGTCTGGTGTGGTGGTGTAGTCTAGGGCATGTGACTCAAAAACGAGGGCTCCGACTTTTGGTCGTCACAATATATTCGCGTTACTCAAAAACGGTTTAGTTTATTGAAATAACTAAAAAAACCGAAATTCGGCAATAAATAATAAAGTGGGGTTGGTCATACATTTGTCCCATCTAGGAGCATCCTACGCGCTGTACCATACAAATATTGCGGCTTAATAAAATTCTTTAATTTGGCCCCTGCAGCGCGTAGGATGCTCCTAGATGGGTCAAATGTATGACCAACCCCACTTTATTATTTATTGCCGCATTTCGGTTGTTTTTAGTTATTTCAATAAACTAAACCGTTTTTGAGTTACGCGAATATATGCTGTGCAGCCTCTTACATTTTCCAAATAACGGCTGGTCTGTTTTTTGCAACTTGCACAGTGTACTTATTGCTCAAAATTACAATATTAAAATTCTATTTTAATATTATTTTTTTAAGGGTTGCGCAAGGAAAAAAATCATATCTTAAAAAAGAAAAAAAACACCTCCTTCAAAGTTTCAGGATTTTTAAAGAACAGTTTGACAAAAAAAAATCAGCCAAATAAAAAAATTGGTTTTTGACTTAGTCCGTTTTTAAAATTTAACATTTTGCAGATATTACATTTGTCAAATGTTTGTAGCCCCAAGTATTCTCTTTTAAATGACATCAAAATCATCTTCGTATGTCAAGTAGTTTTCGAGATATTGAAGAAATAAGCTGAACACATTCGGCTAATTCGGCGAAATTATGACATTTTGAATATGACATAACTTTTAAAAAAAAATTTAAAATTTTTTTTCGTTCATATATGTACCTTATAAGATAAAAGGAACCTTCTCACCAAATTTCATTAAAATCGGAAGGGGTCGTGTCCCACTCTTGGTCGTTTTGACATGGAATTACCCATATAACAACCTGCACATAGAAAAAAAATACAATTGCAAATTATAGTCTCACTTAATTATCCAAGATGTAATCTGTAGTAAATGTCAATAGTGAAACTGTACTGATTCCCTATTGACTTTGTCACCAGTCCTACTGACCAGCTGTAGACCAGACTACTTTGTGCTCTAGACATTTAGAATGTGTTTGTCATTGAAAATCCACCACTGGCCTCAAAATTTACTAAGTACTTAGTTCTTAAGGGACAACATGGAGACATTGGTATCAGAGATTCACTAGTACATTTTAATAGTTCAAGTCCATATTTTTTTTAAAATAATTTTGCTTAACTATTGCACTAATAATATTATTTAAATTCAAAAACCTGCATGTATTTTCTCAAAAAAGTTTTAAATGAATATTTAATTTTAAAAAATTCGAATTTCCACTATAAACTCCTAGTGCTGGGATACTATCGATATTTTCTACTATCGATATTTATCGATAGTTCAGATTTCACTATCGATATATTGATAATACTATCGACTGAATGTTTGTACTTGTGCAGGAAAACTTTAACGAGTTTTTATCAGCCCACAGTTCGTTGTTGTTATCACTTTATTGAACTTATGAGACGTATGTATATGCGCACGTTATTTTAGACGACAGTTTTTTAAAAATTGATAAGTATCTTTCTGAAGGATCCGAAGTAGCATCGACTATAAGGTATTCTATTGCAACTTTAAATAATTTTCTAAATTGGTTTTCATTCTCAACCCAAAAAGGTAATCAATCTAGCGGACTTATCCTCTAATGGATTTTCATTGGTTTGTCCTATGCTCGCAATTGCAAATGCATTTGGATTTGCATTTTTTTTTTTTACAATATTACAAAAATATTTGACATTTCAGTCCCTATATAAACATGCAAAAATTATCAGTAAAAAGCACTGCTAAGCAATCCATACCACTTGCCATTCTTGTTGTTTGTATTCATTGCTGTAATTCAGCGCGAATTTAAAATAGCAAGTAAAAATTTGCGGCAAAAAACTGTGTGTGTAAAGCTGCTGTTAGATGTCTTCATAGCTGTCTTTTAAATTATAATAATATTGATGTTGATGTTTTTCCTATCGATATTTTCGATATTTTTAGACTATCGATAATATCGGTAGTACTATTGATAGTTTCCCAGCATTAGTTGAAGTGTCAACAAAAATCCAACAAAGTTATTGACAGAAGTTGGGACATGGAGACGCTTGATCCTAAGATGCCTGCAGGGTGGTAAATTAGACTTTCTGCCTATTATGGGGAAACATACCAGAGTTACTGGCGGGAATCGAACACAAAATGCTCACACTCGTAGATTAATTCACTACCAAGGCAAAATTTTTCTTTACTAGAATGACATTTAGTTTAAGTACAGACTTTGATATAAATATCTTCATAGTATATGTACTAAGAATATTTCTGTCACAAAAAAAAAAAAAAAAACAAATAAAGCAAACAAACTGGCAGTATGCAGTTTTAGCTGAACTGATTTTATGTCAAAATTCAAAAATGTTTTTTTTTAACCCTACGGTCAATAACCGGGTACCCGGGTAACTTTTTCAACTTAAAAATGCCCGCAATTCTTTCACAATGAAGATGTGGCGATGAAACTCCAAATCGTCGCTATTTAGGACTTAAAAAACATTATAAAAGGAAAAAATATATACATATATAGCCAGATCTTTGTTTAAAACCGTTTATCATTCGACACCTACGCGAGTCAATGACCAGGTACCGCGGTACCCCTTCAAGTTTTATTTGTTTTTCCTTACAAATTACCACGGTTATTTCGAATTTGATCGATAAAACATATAAATTTGTTCTTTTAACAACTTTTTTATTGTTCAAATGTTATATATGTGGGTATCGGCTTGCGTTGACAGCATTTAATAGCAGATCGTGATGAATAGCGCCGACTAATTGGAATGTTCCGCTAAATCAAGAGTGGTAAAATAATTATCTATTGTGATGGTGCGCCAACTCATATGGAAGGACCTGTTAGATCCTTAACCACTCTTTTTTCTTGTCGTATCTCAGGACCCATTGGTGATTTCCCGGTATATGGTTGGTCATCGACCGGATAGGAGTTTTTTGCATCACAAATCCACAAAACTTTAATCCCTAATTTGGCTGATTCGCATTCGCATTCACTGGATGTTTACATCGTATAAAACGTCGCAGGGACCAGAATCTGATAATGGCCATTGTTACTCGGCATAGAGGATAAGATGTGATGGCACGTAAATCTTTCGTATTATCATTACATGAATGATTTGCACCTTTCATTATTAAAATGTCAGTAAAGGCATATATTTCATTTACTGTTACATATTTCCAATTAAGTCGTGGTTTTGTTGGGTTAGTTTTAATATAGACTGCATATTTGGCATCTGCTTTTTTGTTTGTCTGACGCACTATTATGTCTACCATATCTACTCTCAGGCTTGAGCTTTTGAAAGCAATTCCGTTGATCGTGCAGGCCCACAACGTTGCCGTGGAATATTAAGACTTCTAGTTTTGATGGTATAACAAATTGTGCTTTTACCACACGGCAAAATATTTACTTCGGCATAACTTTCAACTGAAGACTCATCGTAAATATCAGCATTAGACAGATTATATTTCCAGTATATGGTGTTTCATAGTAGAGATACTTCTGTATACCGATCTATATGCATATGTTAGAGCAACAATCAAATGCTTAAAATATTTAAAAGCTATACAAATTTTAAAAAAGCAGCGTAATCAAAGATGAACAAAAAAATTGCTATCTGTTTACTTAAGCGACTTCTTTTGATAGCTACAAATGGCTTTGCGACAGTAGACAAAGGGAAACGTAGATAATTAAAACAAAAATCTACATAATTTGATTATTTTTATATACGGAAATTTATTATTGGCCTATTTTGCAACACTATCAATATGTGATTGGACAAAAAACAATATTTTCTAATGTAAAAGTGCAAAAATCTACAAAGGGGTACCGGGGTACCCGGTTATTGACTCACGTATATTTTGTTGGTTATTGACCGTAGGGTTAAACATGTGATGAATTAGCCTGTTGAAACAGACGAACTTAAATGTTTTACTGCTATCTTCTTTATAGTAACAAAAAGCCTCGTTGACCAATCTCAATCTCTTTTGATATTGTCCATATAAATAAATTAAAAAAAAAAAATGTATTTTAAATTCGATTTAAAATACAATCTAAAAATTAACAATATGGTCGGTCATCTATAATAAAATCTAGTGCATAATATTGTTTGACTAAAATTTTATTATTGTTATCCATCAATCTCGAAAATACTTTTTTGTCATTACGATACACAAAATCCATTAGAATGAACGGTAGATATTCAATATTTTAGTTAATGGCTTTAGCAGACCACTGCATCGGTACTCGTATGGTAAAATGAAGCTTTTTGTTTTTATTATTGAAAAATACCAAGCTAAAGTTTATGACATTGATGATAGTGCATGATATGAATATGAGTATTAAATAAATCCATGTGTGTACGTATGTTTATCATTATGCATGTGAATGGTAAATACAGTAGCTTATACTCTTGCATATGATATGAGTTTTATTATACCCTTCACCACTAGTGGTGAATGAGGGTATACTAGGTTTGTCATTCTGAGTGAAACTGTTTTAATATTCATCTAAGATCGCATAAAGTATACAGTATTTATCGCTTATAAGCGTTTTTGCATTTGTTTTTGCATTTGTTAAAACTGACTGATATGCATATACTGTGCTTAAAAAAACTCACCTATTTTCATCAGCACGCAGAAAAAACAAAAATGTATTTTAATTAAAAAATTCGTGATATAAATAACAAAAATCAATTAAATCTGCACCAGTAAACAAATTATTAGTATCAATTAGATATATTATGATATTAGCACCATGTTCTGCAGTAATGTTGTTAATATAAGTAAACGTTTAACTCACTTGATTAAAGATTTAATTAAAACTGATTTTATTTTTGATTAATAGTTTAATTGAAAACAAAATTGGCAAACATTTTTTCTGTGCATCACGAAAGAAAACTATTTTGCTTTCGTCGAAGGTTTACTGCACAAATGGCGACTAATTCTGATAGTGCGTATATTCTAAGATACCCTTTACAGGCAAATGCTTTATAAGAAACAATTTCAACCATTTTACATAGCAAACTATAATTGCACAAGTTTTGATGCGGAAAAGCGTGAAATGCTTATAACCGGTATGAAAATAAGCTATAAATACAGTACTTATATTTTAGGTCCTTGAGCAATTCTAAGTCGATTTCGCCATGTCCATCTGTTGAAAACACGCTTACTTTCGAAAGACTTAATAGAAAAGAATAATATTTGTGCCAAATTCTCTCTTGTTCTCCTTAGTAGTTTGGAAATGGTATACAGTGAAATTGGTTCAATAAGAAAGAGTTTTGAACCCTAATGTGGAAAAACCTCCCTAAAAAATGTATATTTTTGTTAAAACAAACTAACATAAATTTTCGACAGAAGGTGCCTATTTCCAATAGATTTTCACAAAATCATATTATATGACTTGAAGTTATGGTGCAAAATGTTTTGAAAATCGGTCCATAATTTACCATAGGTCCCATTTAAAGCCCACTCTGGAAATGTACTTAAGTACACCTGAAACCATAACAAGTAAAGCAATTGCAGTTAAATATCCTCTGTCATAGTTTCAAATATTCGAAATCATAGGCCCCATGGAAAGCCCACACTCGGAAAAGACTTTAATATGCCTAAAACTGTAACATTTCATACAATTTAGTCTGTCATAGTTTCAGAAAATTAGAAATAACTCTGCCAAATTTTGTTCAGATCGGTTCACTCTTGAACATCATTTAAATACGACTTAACCCATTAGTGCATGAAGTTCCACAAGTACTTTTTAACAAAATTCTATTTTAACACGTGATTTAAAACTATCAACTATCAAAATAATTTTTAGAAGTTTTATTTGAATAAAATTTTTTTTAAAGAATTTAATTTAAAAGGAGTCCCTTATAAGGAACATTATGCAATATCGTCACATGAAATGTGAAATTTTTTGAAATATTCTTTCGGGCGAATGCCCTTGTTGCTCATAAAATTAGACTGTTACCGCAGTTTGCACATCTTTATCCGTTTTGGAGTAGTCTATTATGTGATTCATACCGTCATATCGATTGACAGCACTGAAAATCGATGGTCTGTAACCTCTTACAGAGGTCACACCGAACGTTTCTAGATAAGAAGTGGCTATATATCTACGGAATTGCAACAAGTTTGAGCAATCTAGATCCTTTGTATGCAGCTTACTCATTAGTAGCCAATCAATAACAACGAAAGCATCCAACAGATATGCGAAAATTGGGCACCACCACTTACGTTGTCTTATATATGACCGATAAACAGCAATTAACTGGTCCATTTTGTCTACACCATGCATGCCATGATCCATTGTAATGTTGAAATACTTTTGGTTGGGGACCTGCATGGCGCCTTCTCCTCTTGCATAACGCTTTCACGTTCCAATTTCATTTTTGTCAAACTTAGTTCCTTAGGTGACTACGTTATTGTCTTTTCATCGTACGACGAGTATATTTCCATTATCAGAAAAACGATAGTCCGTAGATCCTCATTAATCTTTTTTCATTTCCGAAACGGGACGGAAGAAGAAGCTTCACGGATATGAAATAATTATCAATAAAAACCTTTATGTAAGAAAAATTTAAATATTCAATTGAAAAAAATTTATGAATATAATTCATTAATCATTTCCATAAAAAGGAGGTATTGAATGTATATGTCAGTATTTTGCAAGTTGTCGTCTCTATATTCTAACTGCTCCAATATTTCAGCAACAGTAAGTCTGTATAAGAATAGCAATGAATATTACCATAAAGCATAATGTCATTTATATTTTAAAACTTTAACAATTTAGTTACTTAATCTCATTTTAATAAACACACATTAAAAAAATATAAATAAAGCAGCAAACTGTTAATTTTCTTTCATTCATACCATAGCACACTGTGGTAAATCACAAATCTAGGTGGACAAAATAAAAAAAAAAAATGTCTGGCAACATTCCTTCTGATCGTTTAGTAAGCTTCTCAATACAATAGGTAACTGTAATTCATGTTTTGTTTTTGTTTGTTTTTAGCTCTGATTAGGATAAATAAGCTTTAAAGTCAGTTGTTGTCAGCACGTACATTCAGATTTCAAAGGGAAGCGTATTTTTTGTGTGACTTCGGTTTATGATTAAAAAGGCTACAGTGATTTTATTGTCATAATTTTTTTTCATTATGATAAAGCTCTATTTCAAGGAAATATATTACAATTTTCATTCAATTATTTCCATTGTAAGTATTAAAATTTTTTTTTTTTTTTTTGTAAGAAGTTCAGAAAGTGCAAAAAATAAAATATTTCCTTTTTTCAAGTAGAGTTAAAGCTGTTAATTCCGCATAATTCCGGCGTAAAACTATATTTGGGTTAATCTTTTAAGTGTTCACTTTAAGATAAATCAAAAATATCTTGCGCGTTTTTGCGACCGCCATACATTTTTTTTTCACTTTTCCAGTATGACCTCCACTCTTTGGCGAAAGGAAATTTTTGAAGAATGGGTAAAAACTCCCAAAATACATCGGAAAGACGTATTACTGACGCTAATAATGGTTAGATATGCCCTTCAAGGGATCCCGCTCCATATTCAATTATATATTTGATCTCATTTTTTATTTAATTCAGGAGTGAGAAGTGAACCTAACGCAATTAATAAATTTTGTCCAGCTAGATTTGCGATCTACCACACTGTGCATAGATGGGCATTTTTCAGTATCAGTACTTTTTCAGTATTTTCTTTTTTTACTGATTACTGGAAAAAAATCAGTATTCAGTAAATATATATATATATATATATATATATATATATATATAAAGATTATTCTTATATTTCGATGGTTTTCTTCCGCAACCTCGTAACTCAAAAACAACTACTTTTCAGGAGAGACAAAATTCTTTTTTTTTTACCAAATATTTGAAACTTTTTGCTATATATTCTTTTATAACCCAAGAATTAGGAAAAATTCCGATATTCTGCCAAACTAAAAAGTTCCAAAATTGTAAGGCGTTAATTACTGATTACTTTTCCGGTTAAAACGAAAAATCGGTACAAATCGAGTTACGTGGTTGCAGAAGAAAACCATAGATTTTGTCTAAATTTTTAATAAAAATTAAATACCAATATTAATTATTTATTAAATTATTATAAATAATAAAAATTAAATATGTACATATTTATAAATATTAAATTAATATATATATATATATATATTTACTGAATACTGATTTTTTTTCAGTAATCAGTAAAAAAAGAAAATACGGAAAAAGTACTGGTACTGAAAAATGCCCATCTATGATTCATACATACCCTTCACGTGTGGTGCGAATTTTTTTATTCCCCTTATAAATTTATTGCACAATATTACGCACTCAATAGAATAAAATTGAATAAAAACACTTGTTGTTCTGACGAAGACAAACAAGAGGATGAGATGCTTAATGAAAGTTTAATTTTTAATTCTTCGAGTTGCTGTAAAGTGGGAAAAAAGAGCGCCCCTTAAAAGGCACCATATACACCAATGGGTTAAACTGTATTATGGTTAAATTAAACATAATATGGTTAAAATTTTCTTTAAAGATAGTATTGTTGGAGGTGACCATATTTAAACATGTTTTTTCTCTGGATGTATACTAGAAATCACTATACCCAGTTATGTGATGAACGATCCATAATTTACGATAGGTTCAATATAAATCTCATTTTACATATCACTTTAATATGCCAAATAATATTTATGGAGCAAATAATAATATTTTATTTATATTATTCAACGAAGTAGGTACAATTTCTAGACCTCATACAAATAATTTCTAGATCTCATAAAATCTCCTAACATATTCGAACTCTCGGTAGAACGTAACAAAGTTTCGGTACAGCCGAATATAGCACTCTTATATGTTTTTTTTTTTTGTATCTGTTCTCAACAAAAACCAACATTGTTATAAACCAAAATAAAAAAAAGTTTAAACAAATTAGGTTAAAAGCATATAATGATGACAATACGGCTGATGTTTTCTGGATGATGATATTAACAATGATGATGTTGATTTTTCTAGAAAAAAATGCCATAATATTATTCAGTTTTTTTCTTCTTTCGTTGACTAGATGGTTTTCATAATTTAATATTGTGGTTTTGTAAAAATGTTATTCATTAAAAGTTTTTGTTAACAAAAACAAATTATATGAGAATTTTGTGTTGTTTAACTTTCGAAAACATAAAATAGTAAATTATAAATTATTTGATTTAAAAAATTTTACAAATACTCAACCAACTTGTTACTAATGAATTTATAATCCACATAAGAAATAAAATGTAAAGCAAAAGGGAATAAAATGTCATTAAAACAACTGTCGCTGTCACTATACAATGATCATATATCAAAAATTTTATTATAAACTCAAATAAAAATATAATCAACCTTGTTTTCCTCATTTTACCATTTTCTGCACAAAATGTTGTAATATGAATTCTATTCATCAAACCAATTACTCTATTCAAAATGAAAACTAATGTGTTTGGTAGTCTCTTTTTTTAAAGTGGGTGGTTTCTTTGTTCTATTATGACCCTCAGAACATGAAAACCACCACTTTAAATTTTTTCAAAACTATGCTAATAATAGTAATTTAAAATATTATAAATATGTGTATGTAGTGCAGATTATTTAAAACTATAAGCCCTTGCAATTTATTCTTTTATTCCTCTTTTACATATTATTCGATATGGTGACAGTTGTTGAGTTAATCCCAGTAAATAGCCCAGGGCAACAAAAGTGCTACATGAGACACATGTTGAAAATGAAAAGCAAAAAAATTTAAATGTTACATTTTTTTGATTCTTTTGTTGTCATTTGGGTACGTAAAGCCAATGGTTTGACTTTAAAAAAGAATTTGCTTGAAATACGAATAAGTGTGTATACTTGATATTCGACTAATGTACCCAAAATGCATTTAAGTAGTGTTAAAAAAGTATTTAAGGTGGTGTTTTTAGAGAGGCGTTTAGGAACAAAGGACATTTTTTGCATGTTTGATGTTTTGATTCATATTTGATTAGCCGAATAAATTTAAAAAGTACTTATTTTGTTTTAAAAACTGAATTAAATGAAATAAATAATTAAAAAACTACTAAAAATAAAATTTTGTATGCACTAGAAAGGCTTAAACAAGATTGAGAAAGCAAAATTAAAAGCAACTGTGGACAAAGTAAATTCTGCTTCGGTTTAACCGAATATATCATGAGCTGTGGAAAAGATTAACATGGGCTTACTCCATGATGGATCTTAACTACTGCGCGACAAGCAATACATTTAGCAGGCGGTCCCGAGTGTGAGCACAGACAACAGAAATAGCAATTTGGGTGCATAATTCGGCATGCTTATACACTCACTCTTTGTTTAGGACCTATTTCCCCTCCACTGGTTTTGAAAAAGGGGTAATCCTCCCTATAACCGACTCACCCACAAATGGGGTAAATCGGCCCCTTGGTGGAATTTTCCGGATATTCCTTCCTGGGTAGGAATATTCCTTCCTGGGTAGTAAACCAAAACCACCACATGAGTCCCTTACGTATATTTTCAACAGAAAAGCAAAATTATCGCAATGAAAATATTCCTAAAAGACAGAAAGCATTTTCCCTAAGACGCATACAAACGGAGGCCGCAACCAATAGTACGTCCGGTGCCGTGCCACCGGGTGCTACTGACACCCACAGCTTCAGATAGGGTCTGTGGTCAGCTGCGAGATCTGTCACGTTTAGTTTTTTTTCTGAATCCTAGGTGTTAATTGCACCTGATCTCCCCGGAGAATGCATCACCAAAAGGTGAAATATTCTCAAAATAATCCTTAAAACACTTCGGCGATATATCATGAGTTCAAAGCTAAAATTTAAGGTTTGATTTTGTGTTTTGTTGGGGTAACATCACTGATACATATATAAATAAATAAACTGTAATATAATAAAAAGGTTTTTGTCATTATTAGGAATTTTGGAGTTTTTTGTGCTTGTTGTCCAATTTTTATTCGATGTCTCATTTGCAACACTTTATTAAACAATTTTTGAACTTAGGTCCCGTATCCTATTTACAAGCTTACGTACAGTGTATGTATAAAAGTAAATTTTTTTTAAGTAATTATATTCTCTTTTTAGATTAAATTGTCGTATTCCTACGTATCCACTACATCTCGCTAAGTTTGCATGAAGTCAGTATCAATCGAGATAGATAGATCTTAACCAGTACCGATGTTATGTAACTCTCACGTCGAGAAACGTTTCGATTGAAATCTGAGAAATGAAACAAAACTACCATAAATTGAAACAGACAACTGGTTTTCTCAATTAACTGTGTCTGTTTAATTTTTGGCGTGTATTAGGTGTCACGTAAGGAAATTACTCGCTAATTTACAGATAAATTGTGTCTAAAAGATATCTGTGACAAAGTTCCCGCTTTGAACTGTCAAATAAACTCGCGAATAAAAACGGGGCGAGAAAAAAATCTTAATACTTAAAAACATATTAAAAATGCAAAGAATAATAATGTGTAATAATATTTTGTTCTTGGCACATTTTTTCAATGCTAAATTATTTTTCTTTTAATATTAAAATATACGAATGTTTTCAAAGCTCATTTGCAAACAACAAATATTAAAGTCGCACTTTACATTATTTGGTATAGCCGACGGTAGTATTTTCGCTGCCGTGGTCGAAATCAACGCCAAGTGTGACTTGCGTTCTCAACGTCTGCAATGCCACATCGACTTCGAGTGCAATGTTATGATATTTATAACGTAACGACGTAATCTCTTTTGATAGTTTTCGACAAGTGTGTCTGTAATTTTTTCTCACTTTTCGAGAAACGAAGGAATATTTTGTGACACATATTTTCGATGCGAGAAGTTCTCACTCAAGTTACAGAACATGTTTTAATTAGTTTTTCTATACATGATCTCTTGTCTAACGTTTTTAGCCTAAGATTAGTATCGTTCGCCACGATAGGGAGATAAACTCATACGGTTAACAGAAACGGCCGGGGAATTCAGTTTAGAGAATCACGTCGATTTTTGCGTCTGATAAAATATTGTTCGTCGTTTGTGGCTGTTTATCGTTAGAGCGCCCAAAGTGACTACCGCTAAAGATTATCATTTGGTGCCAAGGGATATTTATGCACATCTGTTCACTGAAACAGTCTTCCTAATATTTATAAGTATTTTGTGTGTTTTGCTATATGGAGCATTTTTAAAAATGTTTGCCGTAGGACTTCGCATTGTCGCGTTGATCAGTACTTTACTTTGGTCCAAATGTAGAAGTTAAAATAAAGCTTTCAAAGGGCCATTATTAGAAGTTGCTGTTAGCTAAAGCTATGATTTTGTTGCACGTAAAACAAGTTAGTTATTATTTCAACTTAAATTTGATCTACCTAATAAGATGAACTTGCCTTTAACGTATTGCTCTTTTTTGTTTAATTCAGGGTTTAAAAAACTGCAGCCGAAACCAAAAACTGAGTTGGGTTGACAGAGTCTGTTAACATTTAATGAATCAAATGAATCAATTGTCAGTTTTTCTTCTTTGACTGCAGTTTTTTAAACGCTGGTTTAAATTAAAGTTGTAATAGTGAACAAATTTTTATACGTGGGACAAAATCCTACCTTTGACTATCGGCACCCTTAGGGTAATTACTACAACTTGGCTTTAGTAAGAGGGTACGATTTGGTCCCGCTCAAAGAAATTCAACCTCTAACTTACCTTCCAAACAATTGAACAAGTGACCAAATGAAGTGAAGTGAATTTTCATGCTCGCCAGCGATTTGGCTTTATACGATCTCTTTACTCGACAAAAACCAGCAGCTTTTTTAACCTCTAGCAAAATTAAAAGCAATTTTTCTACGAACTTTCTTGTTCAATTTTCAAGGTTTTTTTTTTCATAAATTAAAAAAGTTTTAATAAATTTTTAAGTGTAAATCTTTAGCTTACAAAAATCATTTATTATTTTACTTTATATTTTCCCTTTTTATTCAAAATTTAATGATTGCATTTTGTCCTGTGAAGTAAATAAATATCATTATCGTTGAAGTTGTCGTTTAAGGCATGTCTCTAACATAACTTTAGTCTTGTGCGTATGTTTGTGAAATAACCATTTAGTTGTGAACCATAAATTCATGGCATCAGTAGTGTAGATCTTAAGATTAATTGCTGTGCAACCTTGCTTAAGATAATTTTAAGATTCGTAAGAAAGATACGTAAAATGTTTTTAAACAAAGTACGAAGACACGAATAAAAGGGATGAAAAAAATTGATAAAAATGAAAAAGTACTAAAGGAGTAAAAAAATAATTGTACCAAGTTTTTAGTTTAAGGATAAGTTCGAGATAGTTATAGTATAAATATGTTAAAAATGTTTTTAGATAATAACACAAGTAAAACATTTTATTCAGTCAAGCTTGACCTATCATGTGGTCACACCACTCTATCAAAAAACAATTTTTGCGAGTGTTACCTTTTTGGGACCCGTGGACAATCATGTACCCGCTTGAACAAAATTTTGTTATAAGGTTAACATTTATGTAAAAGTTCTTTGTGCCGAATTTTATTTAGATATCTTCGTCTATACAGCAAAAATTACACTACGTGACAAAATTTCAACAAAGTCGTGACCAAATGAATGTGACAGCTAATCATTATGTAAAATTGTCCGCTGAATAGAGAATGAGATATTCCAAAATAACCGTTATTTGTGTTTTTAAAAAAGATTAGTCAAGAAATGACAGAGTAACAGTGGACAAAAGTTTAAGCTTCATTGAAAATTTTATGATATTGTTCAATTTTGCTTTTTTCAAGTTATTTTTTTTTAAACCAATGATTTAAAAATCCTAATGTTTTATTGCATGCGACATTAGGTTATTTTAAAATGAACATTTTGAGCCTAACAAGACATAGATTGTTAAAAAAATGACAAAGCTACAGAAGATTTAGTAATTTAACACACATAGAAATTCAATCATTTCAAGCAATTTTTGTTAATAAAAATGTAGCTTTGTATATTTATTTGTTGTGGGTTAATTCAATTAATCTTCTGTAACTTTGTCATTTTTGCACCGATCTGGATCCTATTGGGCACAAAATGTTCGTATTGAAATAGCCTAAAATTTTATTTTTTGGATATTTGCATTTTAGTTACAGCCAGGGTTGCCGAACATGGTCTTTTCCGACCAAATGTGGTCGGATATTTTTGGTTTGGTCGGATGGTAGGTCAAACCTAATTTTGGTCGGTTTCAGAAAATTGGACGGATAGCAGACAATTACAAATCTCATAGCTTTTTTTACCAAACACAAACATTATTTTTTTAATTGTTGATGAAACTATTGATATGGCATTGATATTACGTTAGGAGCAAGTTACTTTGACGGTGTTAGTTTTATAAAGGATAGTTTTGTCATCTTATTCGAGCTTACCAAGTCAGATGCCGTTTAAATTTTTCTTCTTATAAAAAAACTTTTTATCAACAAACAATATTCCTATACAACATTTGATCGGATTGGCAACAAACGGCGCTCACGCCATGACTGGAACTGTTGGTAAGCTTATAGCCTATTCAGCGATGTCAAACGTAGACTTCGTTCGCTTAAATTACATGTAAAACAAAGACAATATTGTAAAATTTGTTTTCGTTTTAAATGTAAGTTAATCGAACGATGAACAGGCAGTTAATCTTACTTAGTAATGCAAACAATATTAAGGTTCTTTGTGGTAATATTTAAAGTTTTTTCACATAGTCCTAAAAGAATAACATAAATAATAGAATTTCGGGAATTCTGTTCTGTGTTAGGTGTTTCTTATACAAGATGGACTTCTTAAAGGAAGACGTTGTAAGAATCGTAGAACAGCGGGATGCTTTGATACTGTATTTTGAAACATAGTTGTATAAAGGCAATGGTATAAGAGCCGCAGAACTTGCAGAAAGAATGGATGAGTTCCAAAACAGAGCAAGTTATACAATAACCCAACTATGCATTGTTAAACTCTTTGATACATTTTTACGTTCTCTGCAAGGTTTTAGGATGTATTGGAGCTCAGTCTATGTCTTATAAAGTTTAATACTTTTTTTTTAAATTGTACAAACTTAAGTTAATAAATTTTGATTCATATTTTACTAGTGGTCTATATGTGTTATTGCATTAGGTTCCATGGGCAGCTATCAACAGACAGCTCACTTGGGTCCTTTATTGGTCCCTTTGTGATATGTGTTATTGCATACGATCAATGAATTGTTCATTTGTTAAAGTAAAACGTTACCAGCAAATAAACTTTTAATAAAACTAGGGGTTACGTGTAGGACGTTAAATATTTAATAGGTGGGATCATAGGCTTACTTTTTGTTTTAATATAATTGCATATATTAAATAGTATGTAGATTTATAGCTTTATCCAATAAAAATGATACTTTTTATCAAAAATTCATACACATACATATCGTCATATAAAATGCAAAAGGGCCAATGTTCATTTTGAAAAAGAGAGATAACTTAATAAAAAGTCAGCTATTGTGATTATAACAACGGGGTTTTCTGGTTAATATCGTTACAACATTACGCATGATTGACACTATTTTGAAAAACTGTTTTTGTAATCTCAGCCGTATCGCTACTGAAAATTTTTTAAAAATTATGATAGGCCCTTTTGCATTTTAATGACGATATAATTGTTTTTAAATATTTCAAAAATTTGGTCGGTTTCAAAGGATTTTGGTAGGTTTTGCTGACAATTTTGGTCGGATAAAAATTTTTCAAACGGCAACCCTGGTTACAGCATCTTTTTTAAAAACACAAATAACGGTTATTTTGGAATATCTCAAAAACTGTTCTACTTTGGACAATTCTGACTTCATATTCGGATTCAGCGGAAAATTTTACACAAAGACTAGGTGTCAAATTCATTTGGTCAAAAAATTGTTACGTAGTGTTATCAGTAATTTTTTTATCTAAAAAAAAAATTGTTTAAAAAGTATTTAAATGTGATAATTGAATCAATTTTTTTTTTCGTTGAAAGAAAATTAAAAATATAATTTTGATTTAATTAACATTTTAGTTGTTATGAAATAAATTTTTAATTAAAATATTAAATAAACAACGAAAAATGTAACTGATTTTTTCGTTTAAAATAAATTAATTTAAACTTGTAAAATTGTTGTTGGGAATTGTATAAACCTGAGCTATATTTAATTTAATAAATCAACGCATTGTTTGAAACGGCAATGTTTTTTGATAATTTTTTTAATTAAAATTAAAAATATCATTTATTGCAAAAAAATAATCACAATTTTCAAATTTTAGAATTTTAAGTAATTTTTTAAGAACAATTTTGATTTTAGTTGAACTGTTAATTTTTAATTTTAGATATTCTTTAATTAGGCTTGAGGTCATCAAATTTAATTTTCATTAAATTATTTCCACTGAGGGAAGGAATTTTACAACTTGGAATTTTTATTAAAATTAATTGATAGAGTTTCTTGGCTGAGCTGGGATTTGAACCCGGGTTGGTCTAAACACGTTTCACTCCTAAAGTGATTTTTTAAGGGCTAACAAAATTAACATATTCATTAATATTTTGCTTTTACTTGTTTAAATGCCTTTTTTCAATCATTTTCATATATTTCTTTTAATTTATATAAATGAATTGATATTGTACATATCGCTTAATTATATAAAAATTCATTTTGAACATAGGGCGTCCGTAAATTCTCTCCATTTGGAACGATCATTGGCTAGAGCTTTGACTTCGATCCACGACATGTTGCAGCTTTCGACTTCTCTTCTTAACATCCTAACCCAAGGGTTTCGCGGGCGACCGGGCAGACGGTAACCTTGCGGATGCCAATCGAGTGCATTTTTGCAGATTTCATTACCTGGCCTCCGTAGAATATGGCCAATCCAAGACCACTTTCGACGTTTGATTTCTACCTCAATCGGTACGCATTTGGCTAAGTACAAAAGTTGTTCATATGTCACCCAATGTGGCCAGAATATACGCAGAATTTGTCTGAGGCAACGATTCACAAATGTTTGCAACTTTCTGGGTGTGGTTTGCGTTATGCTCCATGTAGTACAGCTGTATAGTAAGACGGATTTTACACTGCAATTAAATATTCAAATTTTTGTGGGTATAGAAATGTTGTTCGCTCGCCAGGCTTTATCTAGCGAGTGAAATGCGACTCTGGCTTTGTTGATGCGGTCCGTTATGTCCATACTAGAACCGCCATCCTTCGAAATGCGACTACCCAGATAGCAGAAAGAGTCAACGTCCTTAATTACGGCTCCATGTAGTGACAGAGGAGTTGAGTTGATGGTGCCAATCCGCATGAGTTTTGTTTTATTTACGTTTATCTTAAGACCAACTTTCCTTGCGTTCTTTTCAAGGCATATGAGTTTTTTCTGTATATCACCAAATCGGTGGGCAAACAAGCATATATCATCCGCATAGTCTATATCGTTTAGACGTTCGCTTAAATTCCAGCGTATACCATGAGGAGCATCGATGTTTTTTTGTTCCACTACCCCGTCTAGGAGGATAAGGAATAATGTGGGGGATAAAACGCAACCTTGTCTAACAGCTCTCGAATAAGCAGCTCTCTTTTCCATCGAATCTCACTTTCGATTCAGCCCCATTATAAAGCTCGCGGATTAGGTCAACAACCTTATCAGGTATACCTTGGCTCTTAAGGGCCGCCCATATGGCAGGTCTGTATACGGTGTCAAAAGCACGTTCAAAATCGACAAAAAGCATATACAAGTGGCTATTATACTCTCTAGACTGCTCGACTATGATGCGGATGGTGTTAATGTGATCTGCACATGATCTTCCGGGCCTAAAACCAGCTTGCTCCCGGCGTAGTAGAGGTTCTATAATTGGCGTGATCCTTTGTAATAGGAGTAGAGCAAATACTTTGTTGATGACATTAAGTAAAGTTATTCCGCGCCAATTTTTGCAATAGCTGAGATCGCCTTTCTTGGGAATAGTTACAATCACTCCAGCTTTCCAGCTCTCTTGTATCTGATTATTCAGCCATGCAGATTGAAGAATAGGTGTAATTGCTTCGGCAACAGGTGCAGCCCCATATTTAAGTAGTTCAGCTTGCACAGCGTCGGGGCCAGCGGCTTTAGAATCTTTTAATTTCAGCAGTATCGATTTAATTTCATGGTATGTTGGGGGTGATGTTGATGTATCTCTCCGCGGATTGCGGCGACGAGAAAGCCAGGGGCAATTATTGATATTAAAATCAGTGTCGTTTGGAGTAGGAGCAGAGCCGAAAAATTCCTGCCAACGTTGTAATTTTTCTTCGGGTGATGTGATATCGATGTTATTTTTGTCCTTGAGCATTTTTGTGTTTTTTATGTTCCTGCCACTAACATGTTTTATTGCCGTGTAAACACCGCGCATGTTCCCAATGTTTGCCGCTTGTTCTGCTTCTTCAGCGATACTATTATAGTGTCGCTCACGGTCAGCACGTACTAGAGATTTTACGGTTTTTACTGATTACCGATAGTTTTTTTTGGCCACAATTTTAGCATCCGTTGTTTTTGTTTTATTTACGATATTGTTAAGCTCAAGACTCTTCGCTAATCCATGGCTTATGATTTTTCCTCCTAGAACCGCCTTAGCAGCCTGACAACAGCTGTCTGTAATCGTAGACCACGAATGCCTCTCACTACTTCGGGAACGGAGTGAGCCACTGACGGCAGAACAGTATCTTGCGGCCACTTCTGGGTTACGAAGACGGGAAGTATTATATTTAATCGGACCCTTTTGCAGATTTACTGATGCTGGGCGTAGTTTGAAAGTGCCTACCAATAGTTTATTGTCGCTGGCAGTATCTGCACCGCGCATGGTTCTCACATCTAATAAGCACCCTAGGAACAGTTTGCTGACCACTATATATTCGATTTGGTTGAGCGTAAAGCCATCAGGGGATTCCCATGTATATTTATGGATATTTTTGTGGATGAACTTTGTACCGCCTATAAATAAACGATGTCTAGAACAAGTCCACTAATCTTTCACCATTATCCTTTCTGATATCGCCCAGTCCTTGAGATCCCATAACAGACCGGAGATTCTTGTTGTCACAGCCTACCTTAGCATTAAAGTCTCCGAGCAAGATTTTGATGTCACCACTCGGGATCGCTTGAATAACAGCTTCAAGTTGATTATAAAATACATCTTTAGCATCATCATCGCCTACCTCCGTTGGCGCGTAACACCGTATCACAGAGATTTTGCGAAACTTTGAGTGGAAACGTGCAGAGATGATACGGTCGCATACTGATGTATAGTGCTTTGTTTGCCATTGTGGAGAGTATTAGGCCAACACCGTTTATACGGGTCTCACTGTTGCCAGAAAATATGAAGGTATTTCCATTTTGTGTGTGCGTGGAACCGCTGTTCAACCATCTTACTTCACTTAGTCCGTGAATATCGATATTATAGTTGTTCATTTCTCTGCAAACTTGTTCAAGCCTTGATGTATCAGTAAGAGTTTGAACGTTCCATGTTTTAATCTTTATCCGTTGTTTAAAGCCAAATTTCGTCATCGTGTTGGGGGATCGTGTTGAATTCATTGTAGACGTTTCAGTAATAAAAGATTTTTTTCCGGGAGAGGGATATTAACCCGCAGCCCAACCTGCTTGAAGGCGAGGGACCTTGAATTGGCATTGGTTATTGAATGGGCCAATATTTCGCCATGACGATTGGAGCCTCTACGGCACTCAGAACTTAAAGTCACACGTTGCCAGGCGTGTCCATCTGAGACCCTCTTCTCCAATCCGCTGAGTTGTCCGGCACTGCTTATTTGATTCGCATAACCCATGATATATATTTATTTTTTTGTTTTATAATCTTCTTCGCTGTCAGCAGCTTTTTTATATATTTTATTCTTTATTATTTACTGCTTTATAAGAGCTCTCTAATTAAAGCCCTTTTTCTCTGTACCCAATTTTTTTTACTGGGTTGGTTTTACTAAGCGTTAAAAGTTATGCAATTTTCCAACAACATTGACATTTTCATACTACTCGTAACTTTTAATAGACCCACTATTTTAGACCAAAACGTTTACTAAGGACTCTAATCTCTAAATCTATCCGATTTTAAAAAAATTATAAAATTAAGCCGACATAGGTAGGTAGTATACATTTTAGTACTATTTTTCATTAAGAGGAGTACAATTTTTTCCATCCCTTCTATACTCATCCGTATTTGTAATATTGTGAACTTGAAAAAGTACTTGCGTTGCCGGGTTGTTTTGTTTTCTTATGTCGTATTTAGTGCGTAAAAAGGAATTTTTACTGCAGGCTGATGCAGCAATGTACATACACTGATACATGTAGAATGCAACATCATACCAGCCAGGCAACAAAAGAGTGTCATACGCGCACGTTTCATACTGTATGACTTATGAGATGGCAAGTGTTAAAGGTATTGTAATTGCCCATGAGGTAGGAAGAATGTCACCTTTTAAGAAATTATTTTAGCAGCAGATAAGACACTTAACAATAATAAGAAAAAGCAGAAAAAAACATTTTTTTTTTCTTATTCATTTAAAAGGGTTAATATAAGCGTAGTAACTACAAATGTTAGATTAAAAAAAAAAGAAAGACTTTAAAATGCGTTGGCATAAATCAGAAAAACTTTTCAAACATTAGATGAAAAAAAGTTGACATTCATTTTAACGATTTAAGATGGAATTCATCGTGGGATAAATTTAATAATTCTGAGTTTAAAACATTTTTTAAACATTTCTTTCACTTTCAATGTTTTTTTTTTTAAAGACCTTAAATAACAAGTAAGAAAGTATTGTGGGATAAGCCCGACCACTTGATGACCTACACCGCAGTATAAAAAGACATATTTTCGAGAGTGTACCCTATTTGGGGCCCATGGGCAATCATGTTATGAGGTTAGATTATGTTTAAGTTCTTTGTGCCAATTAATATTTATATATCTTCATCTATACACAGAAAAAACACTCGTACTATTTTAAAGTTTTTTTCTTATTACTTTAGTACGAGTCGTACTCAAAAATTTAAGTACAGATAACACCTAAAAGTTCTTAATCCTAGAAGGTTACTCTTCATTTTAGTACATTAAGGTTATTCTTCGTCGAATCGACGAACTTTTTAAAAAATAAATCCTAGCGGAACGAATTTGAAAGTTAAAAATAATCAAAAATCGGTTTTAGTTAAGTGCTTTATTAAAAAATTTGAACTCCTTTTTTTTTTTGTTTTTTAAATTAATTAACTTTTTAAAACAAAAAACCTAAAAAAATAAAAAATTTTCTTACTCAGCCTTTAAAGACAATTAGTCAAATAATACAAAAGAAAAAAATATTTAGTTATTAGCCTTATTTTATGCATGAGACACAAAGTTCAACTTTATGTTCATAACAGATGCTTTTATTGCTTATATTACATATGTATACTTTTCGTCGTTCTGCGTTTGCTATACGGACAGAGGTGACAAATTTTAAGCTCTTTTGGTCCTAAGACAACATTTTCGACGGATTCTGGTCGATTAGGTGTTTTATTTTGAATTTTCCCCATAATTAAGGTCTGCAAGGCAGGTGTCTCTAATCTGCCTCTTAAATAGGGAGCCACGAGAGTTAAATGAAGATCTTTCAGGTATTGTTGTCGGATCTTGGGTTTTCGTTCTTTATGTAACATATTGTGAGTATATATGATGTAATTGTTGACAAAGGCAATATTTAATAGTCCAAAAAATAGACCTAAAAACTTACACTAAAGTTACTATTCGTCGTTGTGACGAGTACACACCTCTGAATCTCCACTTAAACAAAATGAGGATCCAGCGTACGTCTGCTTACTACAAGCTTTTGGCGTCAGCTAAAGTTGTTGAAAAACGGGCGTTAAAAAGTAACTGAGCTTCGTTGATTCGATGAAGAGTAACCGTGCAGGGTTAAAACAGTTCAAAATGGTATTATTTTCGAAAAACAATATGCGTGCATTCGCGAATGTTTATAGAAGTTTGTTGGAGACACAACAACAAAACTACAAAATGAAAAATATAGATTATTTTCATGTCTTAATAGTTAAAAAAGAAGCAATAATTCCCATATTCTTTTTTTTAATTATTTAGTAAAATAGAATGATTATGGAAACCATATTGGGCATGCTGCCCAAAAGGGCGGAATACAACAAAAGTGAAATTAACATTTGCAACGAGTAAGTAAAAAAATAATATTCTCTGGTTCTGTTGGGTAAGTGTTTAGGTTAGACTCAATCTTATCTCAATTTTAAATTATTTCAAGTACGGATCAAGATTGAATCGTCTTAAATATTCTTAAATCAAGCACAGTTTGAAATTAATTTTATCTCAATTTTGATTACGTCAATCCTATTTACTGATTATATTAAGTACGAATGCGGGATTAAATATGGATAAGTTAATTATTTTACACTTGAATAATCCGTATTTGAATTAAGCATTCTGTACACACCATTTGGTCATGGCTAGTTGCTATCGTATATATAGTAGCTATTTTCGGACCAAATTTAATCTAAAAACCAACATATAAAGATGTTTAATGGGAACAAAGACTTTTCCGAAAAGTAGTTGGTATAAAAGCCATGTGAAGTTATGGGACGGTTATCAACATGCTCGACTCAGATATTGATACAGAGTCGATCGGTATACCAATATTAATGGTGCTTTCTTTTCTACAAAAAAATGTGACTTTTTATTTAAAAAAAAATGCAATTTTGTGTCTGTTTCTTAAAAATTTTGCTCCCGAAAAGGGTGAGTTTTTTAAATTAAAACAAACAAAATTTTTAAAAAACAGACACCAAATTGCATTTTTTTAAATAAAATGTCACATTTTTTTGTAGAAAAGAAAACACCATAAGTGTTACATCAGTAAAATCGCATATAATAACCTCACCACTATTGTGGTGTCGGTATAAAAATGAACACATTTCTTTTCTTAAAATCAAATACTTTTTAAAACCATCAGATATAAATAAATTCATGTATGTTTCTAGTTCACATTAGAAAACAATTTTAATTGCTTAGTCGTGCGTTATTTATCAAATATTCATTAAAATATTTGGTTCCGTTTTTAAGAAAACCCATAAATAAATTTTATTGCTGTTTAACATTCACATACAAATTTATAAAGTGACACAACCGCTACAGTAAATCTTAAGCGTTTTAGATGTGTTTCTCAATATTTGAGTGTTTTTTTTTTTTCAAAACCTACAAGTATCGTTAATACAAAACGCAATTTTAATGAAGATGAAAAAGAAAAATAACAAAATATAATAAAAATACCAGAAGTTACTTTCACTTAAATAGTATAGAATACTATAGCCGCTACATCTGGGTACATGTTAAGCGCATTAGCTTTGGAATATAATATACTAAGTAGCTGGTGTGTCCCACGTTAAACTAAGAGGGGACCTTTTGAAAAGTAACCGATGGCTTATTTATATTGGAAATTAAAAAGCATATTAGGCTTTTCTCGTAATTCACCGATAAATTTCGTAGATATTTAAATCTAAATAAAATTTGAAATAAAAGTTTGTATGTAAACTTTGTTACAAAGTATTGCAGGGCGTAGTTCAATAACTGACTAGGGGTCTATAATAAAAGTAACGTTTTACTAAATTATTTTTACAAGTAATTTTTGTTTAAACTCAAAATTTATGGATCCATAACGGATCATTGCAGTATTTGGAGTTTTTGGCTGCTACATTATTAAGAATGTCTTGCTAAAATTATAGCACTCTAAAATAATGAGAACCGACAATTATCCTTGACTTTCATTTCCGTATACAGATTCTAAGTTGATCTATCTGCGTAAGGTCTATGGTTATAAAAGACTAGCAATCATACTTCCAAATTTAATCATAACACTGTGCTAGAATTTGACACTTTTTTTGAGACAAGCGGGACACATTTCTTTTAACCTAATTCGGGTACGTTTAATCCAGTGTTGCTAACCGTTTTTTTAGGTTAGCTATTATTTTCGAGATATGCCGTTATTTCCAACATGGAGGATGCACAACATATTTTCGCGTTACTAAAAAACGGGTAAATTTATTGAAAACACTAAAAAATTTAAATACCGTAATAATTTTATTATAAGTAAGCAAAGTTAAAATATTTTTCTAATATGCGCAGTCGCTTTAGAAAAATAATTTGTTAGCGAAATTTCGAAATTTTTGTTTGTTAAAAATTCACAAAATTTAAGATTCTAACCATACAAATATGACAGTTCAATGAAATTCTTAAACGTGGCCCCTGCATCGCGTAGGATGCTCATAGTGTATGACCAACCCCACTTTATTTTGCATCTACATTAAGGGTGTTCTTATTTGTATGGCCAAATTTAAAAGTGTTTTGATTCCAGTTCGCCGGGCAGATTTTTGTTCCTTTATATTAAGAAAGTAAAGAAGTAAAATTTGGAGCGAATCCAAAAACGTTTAGTGGGCCCGGAAACGACTTCAATATACCTCTTTACGAATAAATATATTAAAATTAACAATTTTTATTTTGAAAAATACACAGAAAAAATTATTGCCGAATTATTTTCAAACAAACGCTTGTTTGAATTTTTTTTTAATTTCTACAAATTTTTTTACTGATTCAATTAAAATTTTTGTTTGATTTTTATTTAACCAACAAAAATGTTGACAACCATTCAAAAATATAATACACGCGTTATTGGTTTCAAGTTTTCATAATTTTGTATGAAATATTAAACCCTTTTTAATGTTGTCGTCTTTTTGCATTTTTTTATTTGATCGTAAGCAACACTTCCTAATATGAAATATAAGAACTACAACAAAAAAGTGAGTGATGACAATAAACATTGTGTGTATAAAAAAACACTTCGTTCAAAAATCAGTGTTTTTTTTTTTTTTTTCAATAAACAAAATGCAAATAAATTGTTTGAATATGCGAATTTGTTTATAGGACCGATTTCAGACAAAAAATTGTTTGATTCTACAAATTTTTTGTTTGAATTGGAAAAATAATTTTTTCTGTGTATAACAATTTTTTTTTTATTGGTTTGAGTAAAATAACAACAATAACATTGAAAAAGAGAATTGGTTTTAAAATCTTTATTTCTTAAAATTATGGATATTTTTGTCGATAAGCCTCAACAACCTGAAACCGACTGAAAAAAAAACTTTGTTTTTTCTGAAACAAAATCACACAAGTCTGTTAAATTTGAATAGTTTCGGCCATTTTTTAATTTGACAATTGTTTCTTTTAATTTAAGTTTTTCAACTATTTTGCGTTTCTTTTCAAAACTTATATTTGAATAAAAGTCAAATCTTGAAGCGGTGCGTCTATGACATTGATATATCTAAACTAGACTTTAATATAAAGTTTCACTAGAAAAATGCAAATATCGCATAATCCATTTGATTCATTTTTCATAAGTGAGACTTATACATATGTAAAGAAATAGTTGCATCTTCATTGCCACTTCTAAATAATTATTTGTTAAAACTTGGCCATGATTAAGCAAATATTTCAAATATTGAAACTTCTGGAGCAGATGTTGAATATAACATAGTTTCGAAAACGCTGCGCAATAAAACGTTGTACACATGGTGGCGGCAAGGTAGATTGATTATACTACGCCCTATTTTTTCCCAGATCGCAGATATTTTCTGTCTCGATAGCCGTGTTGTAAATTGTAAACTTCATCTTCATCAGTCCACTCCATAAGCTGACAAACATCGAAAACTGAACATTAAAAAATTAAATTGGTTCATATACAACACTTACCTGATTGACTCTACTTTTTCCTCTTCGTGCTTCCTCTTCACGCTTCGATAAAATCATATATAC
This sequence comes from Pollenia angustigena, assembly GCA_930367215.1. NCBI lineage: Eukaryota > Metazoa > Arthropoda > Insecta > Diptera > Polleniidae > Pollenia > Pollenia angustigena. The sequence goes on along the minus strand of OV884057.1, from coordinate 174,439,854 downwards.
ACCAGCCATGCAACCAGGACGTCCTTTTCGTCTTCGCATTTCTATAAACAGTATATTTTCTACAATTCGAATTTTGTCTATAGCATCTACGGTGGCAATATCAAATAACTCATCCAGATTTTCAAGAAATGTTTTAGCAGCTTGCGTTTGGGCATTTGATCTTTTCTCAGGAACGGTTTTTTGAATCGGAATCGAAATACGTGCTTAATGCCGAATAATTTGAACGGAATTAATTGCCAATTTTGCACTTCGCTTTGCTAAAGGCTTTTCAAAGCAAATATTGTAAAATAGGACTTGCAAGACCTGACTATTTGACGGAAGTTTTGCGCCAGTAATTTGGTGAGAAACATTCCAAATTAAATCAATTTTGTCTTAGTTTTCGTTGGCTTTAAGTGTTTTTACGTTGAGAGTGCTTGGTACTTCTTCCGTACTCGATTTCGAGGATATTTTTGACATCTTAACTTTAATTACTTGAAAACATAATAAGTTACACCTTAAAATGGTTATTCTTTCCTTAAAAATTTTAAAAAACATGGTCAAAAATTGGAGTGCCGCACTTCACCCCATGTCCCACTCTACCCTAGATAATATTGAATAATGTTAAGAAGAAGAAGAAAACTAAAATAGGTTTTTTTCTTTCAGTATTTATTGAAAAAAATAATGAATAGACGCGATTAAAAAGTGAAATATGTATCAAAATTGATGTTTTGCTCATATTCACTTTTTAAATATTTGAAGTGGTTTCCGGGTCCATAAAACGTTATCGGATTCGGTCCAAACTTTACATATTTACATTTTTTATACAAAGGAACAATAAACTGCCCGGCGGCTTACAAAAATTTGACATTTGAAAATAAGAACACCATTAATCTACATCATTTATTTTTAACAGTGTCCGACCGAACGCACTTTTTGAGACCGAACCCGAACCCGAACTTCGGTAAATTTTGACAATTTCGGCCGAACCCGAACCCGAACTTTTTGTTAATAAATCTGAACAATTGTACATTTTTTAATGTATTTATTAAAAACATAACAAGATTTCGGGAAATTATTACATTTGAACTTTTGGAAGGATGCAACATGAAAATATAAATTGCACTTAATAGTAGTCAAAACTATTTTATAGTTAGAAAATAATTAGTAATTGGTTTTTTTTAAGACAAAATATAAAAAATAAAGTTCAAGTTTAATACTGTATACATTAGGGATATAACTTTTTCACACTTTTTGCGAAAATAAAAAACGGCATATTATAGTGGTGTAGATCATTAAAAGTTAATTATAAAAAAAATAATTTTTTCGGATTGTTAAAAGAGTTAAAGCAGGGATCGGGTTGAAGTTTGAAAACAACCATTTGTATCTCACAGAAATTTAAAAAAATATACACCTGATATTTGTATATATTCCTATACATATCACTTAAATGCTATTTTGGAATTTATCCACTGCTTTAGATTTAAAATTTTCCTACATTTTACAATTCATCGCGATTCAAAATTTCTTGGAAGGTTTTAGAAACTTGCTTCACTGCGTGAGGTTTTTTTTTTGCAAAACGACGGGAGACAGGTGTCTCGATTACTTAAACATTCTTGGCCACTCCGTCATACTATGCAAATAATTTGGTTATAGGCCTAGTATACATATAAGTACTCAAAAATCTACATTGTATTTTTTGAATTTGAATTTTATATTGGCGGTAGTTTGTTTGCTTGGCAATGAACTCCCCTCCCCATTGACATTTGTTTGACGCAACATTTGCATTTAGCGCTTGCTAAATTATTTTTAAAAAAATCTCCTAAATGAATTGGACGACATTTTTATCTGGAAATATGTATACTACAAAGTTTGGTTTGTGGTTCACCCAAAACTATTGATTATCTTACCTTTCGCAGAATATAAATAGAAAGTATTTTTTTTGCCAAATAAAATTTAACCTTTTTTTTTGTTGTATTTTTGACCGTCTTCTAAACATTTATGTATATTTATACACTTAAGCATTTTATTTAGTCATCGCTGTATTTGTTCGAACTAATAATCATAGAGAAAAATAGTTGTATTGTTTTCGTACTATTTTCATAAACAATGATGCCAAATTATAATTTGAAATTATAATAAATATGTTATTTTATAAAAAAGTTTGGTAAAATTTTCGCCGAACACCGAACTTTGACCGAACATCATTTTTTGCCGACCTCCGTAACCGAACCCGAACGTTCGGTCGGACACTAATTTCTAACATACCTACCCGCTATTTCCATTCGTTAAGGGCGTTTCCATACAAAACTCTCCATAGAGACTAGAAATATACTGAAGAAAAAGCCCTATAACTGCTAAGGAGTCGCTGCTAGGAGAATTAAATGTGTGACGGACCTCCATTAGTTTTTTGTTCGTAACATTTCCTCAGAACATAGTTGCCCTTTATCTCCACCCCTTAAGGCGGCTCCCATACAAATATTGCGGCTTAGTGAAATTCTTAAATTGGTCCCCTGCAGCGCCTTGGATGCCTCTAGATAGGCTAAATGTATGACTAGCCCAACTTTATTTATCATCCTAAAAAACTGATGTTTTGAAAACGACTTTGTATATTCAAAGAGTTTTTTTTAAGGAAATTCGGTTTTTTCGTATTTTCAATAAACTAAACAGGTACGCGGCTTGTCTGGTTTTTCAACTAGCACAGTGTAATCGGTTACTTATTCGCAATACGTTCTCAAGAAGAAACGTTTATGCGCCTTAAATGATATTTAGCACACATAAGTTCATATAACAAGATAGTTTGATGTCAGACTTAATGAAGACTGTCGCAAAATTTTCCATAGATCCCATATAAAGAGAACTTCCGAAAAATGTTAATCCTTTATAAGGAGTTTAAAAGATTTGGAATAGTCGAATTTAAAATTTGTACTTATTTAGTTTTCTTTTAATCCTTATTCGTCTGAAAATGTTTAAAATGCAAACAATTTTGAACAAATAATTTGAAACTGCGTAACATAAATAGCTTTTTATGTTTAATTGTCACCCTTTAGTTTAAACATGTTCCCCATCTCTGAGGTATTAAAATTTTTCTGTTAATTCAGTAGCAGCAATAAAGTTTAGCTACTTAAAAAATTATTATTTGAAATGAACAAAACATGAAAATACATCAAATGTTTTTGTAAAGTAGATTTAAAAATCAATAAAAATTCAAGAATACAAGAATTTTTAATTTAAAATAATAAAAAAATTCATAATTTCGAATGGGCACTTTAGGCAGCGTGTGAATGGCGGTGACTACAAATTTTTAGAAAATTAAGTCGAAACGATTAGTGGCCTATGAGAAATGAACATAAAAAAATTTGGAAAAGATTTTGTTAGAAAGAAAATTTACGTTCCATAATAACGGAATTAATTTAAGAATGTAATTTTGTAATAAAAGTGGAAAGTTGGGAAAACAAACGCTAAAAATTTCAAGGTTGTGAAATATAAAAATTTTATTATACATGAGTAGGTGAGTTGCAAATCTCGTTCGTTACAAAATTAAAAATACGAGATGATAAATGATTCTCACAGTTCTGTTCGCGCCTTATGAGAAGAAACATACTGATTGTATCAATGCATGTCCTTGGAAATACATGGAAAAGAACATGCACTGATACAATTAGTATATTTTTCTCATAAAGCGCCAAAAGAACTGTTTGAATAAAGTGTCATCTCCCATATTTAATTTTGTGACGATCGAGTTTTGCAACTCACCTACTGACATCGAAAATTCTTAAGATGACGACATCTATCTTTCTGTATATATAAAACATGATGTGTGTATTGTATGTATGTAACGTATGGACTCCAAAACGGCTGGGCCGATTTTGATGAAATTTTCAGGGAATCTTCAGAATATTCAGGCGGGTGACACTGTGACGCCTTATTTTTGATTTTCGGTCTGCGGTTGGAGGGGCGTGGCAAAATCCAATTTTCATATTGCACCACAATACCATCTACATAATTTGGACGATTATTTTTTCTTCAGAAAGAGCGCCATGGTCCAACTTAGATTTATAGGAAAAGAAAATTTTGCCCCGCCCACTTTTTTCGAATAACCTTTAATCAGAAAACGGCTCCATCGATTTGACAGATTTTTCTTTCAAATGTTTGTATTAATCTATTTTAAGTTTTCATCTAAAGAAAAATTTACCACGCCCACTTTTTCCTTTAAGCGCATAACTTGAGAACGGCTTGACCGATTTGGACGACTTTTTTCTTTAAAATCATCACCATGATCCAACTTAAGTTTTTGCCCCGCTCACTTTAACGCCCACTTTTTTCGATTAATCAAAAATCAGAAAACGGCTCCATCGATTTGACTAATTTTTCTTTCATATGTTCGTATCTTTTTAACGGATTTTAAAAATCGAACGCAAACATTTTTCCTTATTTGGACAGGACAACGTCTGTCGGGTCAGCTAGTTGTTTAATAAATATGAATAAACTTAAACTCAAAGGTATCCTATCAAAAAGTACGTTTATAAGCGATGTAAAATCCTCTAAATTAAATCTAAGCTATTTAATTCCTGTTTTACCAAAAATTTACAAACAAAATCAGTTAAAATATTTTAAATTTATTAAACAATTTTGTCCTTTTTCTTCTTTTTGTATCACAAGCTGCATTTTGCTGATTTCTTTACTTATTTTTTTTTTTTTTTTGTGAAAGATGAGAAAAAGTAGAAATATTTTCTTGTCCATCATCGCCGTAATCCTCATTCACTCCCTCATTCTTGTATTTTACAAATCATTATGGTGTATTGAATAATATTTTATTATTTAGTAAGGAGAAGTTGACTGTAGAAAAAAGTCTCCTAATGGATTTTAATTATTCATGGCCTTAGCGGAAAAAAGTGTTAATGAACCAGAGAGTGAGCTGTGTTTCAAAAGGGCAATAAAAGTTTAAGATTCTTAAGTTGATTTTGTTTTACTTTTTAGAGTAAAACACAGATATTTAAAAAGAAAAAAAATAAACAAAAACGTTTGAGCCAGTTGTAAAATAATTTCCTTTGAGCAAAAAAATGTGAATTCATAAATCAATTTAAATATTTGATTTTAAATAGTCTGGTAAATTTTTTGTGTTTTCTGAATAATGAGCAGTTAAAAGAGGGAAAACTTTAGTTGTTTCTTTGAGAAGAAATTTTTGTAGAAAATATTTAGGATTTTTACTGAGTTTAAATATATCTGCAGTCTATAAACAGATTTTTATTTTACATTTCAGTTCAGTTATATTTCTAGTTTAGGTCTAGTTAAGTTCTAGGTTAGTTATAGTTTCGTTTTAGTTCATTCTAGCTCAGTTGTGCTGTCGGAGGAAGCCATTGTCTTGCAGGCTCCGTAATAAAGCGAGCGTTGCACTAACTGAAGCTTTATCGTATATTGAGAGATATATGCATATTTACGGACAGCAAGGCTGCTCTGGCTGGTGCTTTCACGAAATCAAAGTTAACTGTGGAACACCGAATACCTTTAGAGGGTAGTTCACACGATCACACAAGTAGTACGTATTTTAAGGAAAATAAAACCCTGTCACGATAAGTTGTTCTTGGTTTTTAAAAGATTCCAAAACATAATTGGAAAGTAAAGCATTTTCGTCAAAATAGGTACAACTTGTGTAAACGTCTAAACCCTCCTTAAATGATATTAAGCAACATTCTAGGGTAACGCTGGCATGTCTTCTAGGGAACAGAAGGTGCCTGGAAAATTTTTTTCAGACGCTCTGGAAAACAGGGATGCTTCTTGGACGACATTGTCCTCGAAGTCCTAGCCGGCATTTCAATATTTCGCTGAAAAACCCTCATTAAACGTGAGTCGTATAGAACGTCTCAGGAGAGATGGTCGGGTGAAAATACCTGCTTGATAGCTACTACTCTATGGCCTCTACGACGCGGGGAAAACTTGGTTTCGGTAGGAATCATATTCGGACAGTGATGTCGGTCATTAAGTCACTGGGTGAAGGGGACAAATCCTATGAGGATGGGTCTGGGTTAAAATACTGAAGTTGTTGCCGTGCTGATAAGGAGCAGCAGACGGCATTTCACTTTCTCTGCCAATGCTCCGGTCTCGCTGCTATTAGGATGAGCCATTTTAGGAGACCGGAATCGCCATGCTTGGATGCTGTGCTTAATGAGGGACTGAGGTTTATATCTCTGTTTTGCAAGGAGTCGAAATGGCTCGAGAATGCAGTGATGTCTTGGGAAAAGTCTGGTGGATACTGGATACCTAAACTAGTTCAGTTCAAGTACAGTTAACATAAAGTACAGTTCTAGTGCAGTTCCAGTTCAGTCCTTGTACAGTTCGTGTTCAGTTCAAGCCTATATGAGTTCTAGTTTAGTTCCTGTTCAGGCTAAAATTAGTTCTATTTCTGTTTTAGTATAATTCAAGATCAATTCTAGTACAGTTTCAGTTTGAGTATAGCTTAAGTTGAGTCTTAATTCTTAAAAGAAAGTTTGCTACGATCAGTTATGCTACACCCTGTATAAAATATTTTAGAGGCTAAAGCAAACCTTTTGCTCAATTCCTGATTTTCGAAGAATTTATGGCAATTAATATAAATAAAGCGAACCATTGCCTATGAAAACTAAAGCTAAATACAATTCTTTAAAACTAAGGTAGACTTAAATATTTGTTTGGTAATATCTAAACTCAACGATTTCCTTTCGCAACAAGGAAGGGTTGCTTTAAAAAACCTAAATTAACTTTTAAAAAAAAAATCAATGCAGTATGTCAATATTTTGTTTTTCCTTTACAATGAAAAGAAAACCTTAGTATGTTCAAGGATAAAAACATGTTCAAAGGAATAAAGAAGAATAATTACCACAACTGTTTTCAGATAAGTTTTACAAAGAAATATAATTACAAATATTGTTTAGACAAGTGTCGCAGCTTGGCTAAAAAAGGATATTGCTGCACTCTATAAAAAAGTGAAATGAGATAGCGAAAGAACTAAGACTCACACCCCCAACTATAAAACAATGTAATAAAGCCAAGGCCACTAATGCAAATATTTACATTAACGCAATGAGTGTTAAAGGAGTATGAAAAAAGAAGAACAAAGCAAATAATAACAAAATGGGTGGTGAAAGAGATGAGAAGCAAAAACAAACACAATTCAAAAGATGACAATTTAAACAATTTTTCATTTAATGCAATTCACAGGACACTGCTTGATTCAAGCATAAGTGTTAGAAAAAAAGAATGGGATTTTTATAAAAAAACAAAATTACTTTCTTTTGCTCACACACGCAGGCTGTGAAAAAAAGTAATTAATTCGAGCAGCTACTTAGCGTGTTTATGCAACATAGCAATAACAAAAACAACACGTTTGTGTGGCATCTTATTGTAGCATTAATGATTTAAAAGAAATAATAAAAAAGGGGTTTAATTTTCAATGTCACATATGCTCTGTGTGTGTGTGGAAACAGCCGCCCAAAGACAAAGAGAGGAACGAAAACATACTTGATGAATGATGATGTGTTGGTTGGTTCCGTGCTTCGTTCATACGTTCTATCATTCATTTGTTTTATTGAAATGGTGGATGCCTGCTCTTGTACTATTTTATGGCATAACAGCTGTTTGCTTTTTCTGAATATAATTTTTCTAAACTATAGAGTGTAATTAGCTCCGTTTGATACCTTTCACTGGTCTGCACATAGTTTTATGCAATACACCAGTTTTTAGCCCTTTTTTGTGAACTTTGTTTTGTAATGAATTCATCATTAATACATTTGAATTATTATTACATTCATGAAAATATAAATCATTGTCAAACAGTTTTATCCTACAGATTAGAACCACAACAATTTACAGATTCTAAAGTGGTTAAGCAAATAACCCATGGTGCACATAATTGTCACTTGCGGCACGAGTATGTTTGCATTCCAATTTCAAATCACTATGTGTCCATTTACAATTGCAGATTTTCTTCCGCACACAATCGTGTCTCTTTAAATGCGAAAAAAGCCAATCAAAATATTTATCTTGTTTTCTTCAGTTTCTATAATGTATACTTTGGTTTTTTTGCAGCCAACATGTTTGAAGTTGCACTTGAGACTTAAAGACAAAATGTTAAACGCGTGTTGGCTCTTTCATGTTCAAATTAAACGGGTTCTTTAAAGTTTAGAATGAATATTGTGCAAATGTTGAGATTTTTTTTCCTTTTTGTTTGTAGATAATAAGGAAATTTGATTTAATTGGCCTCATTGACATGTCAAATGTTTAAACAAGTGTGCTTTTAATCATTCACATTTGACAACAACATCTTGCACTTTTTATGTAGCAAAAAAATCAAAATCATTCAAATTTAATTTATAAATGTCAGAGTTTCCGGCACTAATGCAATAAATAACTTTAATGTAATTGTAAAACATTTTACAATTTGTTTTTTTTTTTTTTTGTTGGTATTTTATAAAGTGACTAGGAATTTTGGAAAGACTATAATTTGCAGAGTAATTAGTAAATTTTTCAAATGATTTGAAGTTTTCAAAGAGTTCAACATAATTCACACAGGGTTTTTTATGGTTAAATATTAACAGGCCACATACTGGGAAATAAGGCCAATCTAGAAAACTTGAGAAGTTAGTTAAATAAGCAGACACATCAGTGTTTTTTAAAATAAAATATATTTAGCACTAGATTTAGTACAGTACTTTTCGCTTAAAGTCCACTACTATAGTTGCACACATTTTGTGGACTATAAGCGAATTTGGACTATAACCGATTTTATTTATAAGCCATTTTATGGATAACTAGCATTTAACCCGCTACTTCGTTGGCGTCTCCTTTTTCTTCGTGGACATATCTGCATGCCAAAACTTATTTTCTCATTCACTCAGGGCCTTGCATGTTTATCTTTCTAGGTCTTTCTAGGTCCAATACCAACTGAAATTCAAAAAGTACCAATCAAAGAATAAAAAAGTACCAAAAAGTTCATTCTTATAGATTCTCATCCATCCAGGACATTGCATATTGAATTTTATGTTTCTAGGTCCAATACTAAAGGAAATTCAAAAAGTACCAGTTAAAGAACAAAAAAGTACCAAAAAGTTCCGTCATAGATTCTTATCCACTCACGACATTGCATGTTGAATCTTATGTTTTTAGGTCCAACATAACGATAATTTAAAAAATACCAAAAAGTTAAGTAAAATATCAAATTTCCTGTATTCCCCCTTTTTGGTACTATTTTTCACCCCATTAAAGTATAAAAAATTTCAGTATAATAGTGGCAGCCCATAATTTAGTACGAATATTTCAATAAATGGAGAAAAATGTTTTTTAAAAAAGTACCAAAAATAGTTACGATTTTTACCCCTTAAATGTTCGAATTTCGAAAAAGTACCAAACTTAAATTCCTATATTTTTGTTAGGTTTCGAATGTGGTATTAACTTTGTTTCTATGTTTATTGGTTCAAAAGATAGATGGGGTGTCAAAAAAGTACTAAAATTCAGATTTTACACGTTTACTCCCAAATAGGGCCGAATTTCAAAAAAGTACCAGACACCTGTCCGCTTATTTTTCTAAAGAACAACGATAGGTATTAAATTTTTTTTGTATCTCTTTTAGTTTTGGAGATATAAGGTTACCGAATTTTCCCGTTTTTACCCTTTTTTACCCCCTAAACATTCGAATTTCCAAAAATCCCGTCTTAGTGGATCGATTTGGGGAGTGACCAATCTCCGGTCCAAATTTCAAGTGTCTAGCTTCAGGCATTTAGGCTGTGCGATGATGAATCAGTGAGTCAATCAGTGAGTCAGTCAGTGAGTCAGTAACGTTACAATTTTATATATATAGATAAGTGAAACCTAGTATAATCCTCATTTTGGACTATATAACTATTATTTTCTTCAATAAATCCACTCTTTTTAAACAAAAAAAAAGTTTATTTAAAACATAACCAAATATTAATTTATTTTAAATAAATACTTTATAAGATTTCAATAAAAACAAATGCGTATGAGATTCATTTTAATTCTTTGGATGACGAAATCAAACACAACATAAATATCAATTGCATAGGATCTTTCCATGGGGTCTTCACCTGACAATTTTTTGTTATACCAAACGTCAAAGTCTATATAAAAAAACTCTAATATTTTTATTAGCGTTTTTTTATGAAGTTGGACGATTATTTAACAAAAAATTGTCAGACGAAGCGACATTTGGCATAATATTAGCCCTATTGGCTATTAGGCTATTAGTTGCCAGAAAGGTAAATTAAAACATGTTGCCAGTTGATTAAAAATATATAAAAAAACAGAGTGGAATATAAGCGAACATTTTTGCAAGAAGAATTATATGCGCATGAAATTCGAAAAAATCTGCATGTGAATATGACAGTTTTGGCTTATATCCGTTTTTGGCCTTTAAGCGGAATAAACTATAAGCGAAAAGTACTGTATGTATTAAATTAATAAAAAAAAAATTCTTAAATGTTCAAGAATTTTTTTAAATAAATTGTTTTTAAATTGTCATATTAACAATCTCTTTTAGTTGAAAAAATTAAATAATTTGCTGTCAGTAATTTTTAATGCAATATTAAAAAAAATCCTTTTTGTTTGTTTAGATCTCGTTAAGAATGAACGTTAGGACTGTTATTGAAAACAAAGTCTATGTTAGGGGTAAGTGAAGCTATTATTTGATACTTCTTACCGAAAATTTAACGATGTTTCATTTATTCCTGTTTTTCAATTATATTTGATGATTGTTTCAAGAATCCGTTTTGAGCACAAGTTAAAACCTTCTCCTGCATCCCCTCCTAAGTCCGTTTATGTCAAAGATATGTAGTTGTGACGAGTTTTTTATTATATTTAAATAAAAAATAATAAGATCAACATTTTGAATGCATCTCCTTCTGTTAAAGTAGCCATACATTTTTTTTTTAATTCATGGGCAACAAAACATTTTGTTAAAATGACAAATTTGTAATTAATTTTTATTTGATTGCTAACAAATATTTTATTTGATGTTACAAACTCATAATTAACAAGTAAGAAAGTATAGTCGGTCAAGCCCAACCATATGATACCCTACACCACAATATTAAAAAACACATTATGCTTATATGTCCATATAAATACGGATTTAGCTATGTTTATAAAAGTCAATCAAATCTCTTTAAAAGTTTGTGAGAGGCAGAAATTACCCCCTACCACTCCGTGTGGTCCTATTTTTGAAAAACTGTATAGCTTATGTGTCCATATAGATATGGATCTATCTACGTTTTAATAGGTTTGAGAGGCAGAAATTGGCCCTATTTCCCCTTGTGGTCCTATTTTAAAAAAAATGCTTCCCTTTTGTGTCCATAAAGTTATGGTTCTTTGTATATTTTAAATTTCATTAAAATCGGTTTGATAGTTTTTGAGAGGAAGACATTTCTCCCTATCTTCCGTCGCGGTCATACGATTTAGCCCATTGTCAATAGGCTTGGTCCTTGTGCCAATAAGAACCTATGTCCCAAATTTGATTAAATTATCTCTAAAATTGCGACCTGTACTTTGCGCACAAGGTTACATGGACAGCCAGCCAGCCGGACGGACATGGTTAGTTCGACTCATGCCCGTAATTTCTACAAAAAGATATCTAGTCGTGTTCATACCTAACAGTTCTATTTACCTATCCGGTACCACAATTTTGGCAATCTAAACGTTAATTTTACCTACGTGAATTAACTATCGGAAATCGGTGGTGTAAAATGCATTACACTTTAACCCGTAGGTACGAAATACGGTTTAGAATTATGAAAATCATAGATACCTATACACAGCTAGATATCTATTTCTTGAAATTACGGGCATCAGAAAGTGATTCTGAGTCGATCGGTATACTTTAAGGGGGGTCTAGGACCAATATTTTAAGGCGTTACACACATCAGCACAAATGCATAATACCCTCTCCGCTATTGTGGTGTCGGTATAAAAATATGAAAGTGAGCAATTTTAATTAACAAAAGTATTTTTTATATTTACAAATTCGGTTGTTGTTGCCTTTTCAATGAAAAAAATAATTGTATACAATATATTGACGAATATGGTATTCAATGTGACAATTAATTTGTCGTAATATTTTTCTGTGTTACTTGGTTCGGAAAATTTTAAATTTACAATATTTAAAACACAGAGAAAAGATTGGGTTGTAATTTTTAATTAATTTTAATATCAAATTTGTTGGCCTACTGGAAGTTTTCGGACAAACTAGCTTTTTTTATAAAGTTTTTTGTAAATTGTATTAATATATTTGCTATAACATTAACGGTTTAAAAAGCGTAAGTACAGAACAAATTTTGTTTTGAGAACTTTTCAAATCTTTATAGAGATACAAGAATAGACTACCAGAGAAACCCTGAGATTTTTGTTAAACTTTAGTATGGATATTATAGACTAAAATTGTTCCAGAAATTAGCCGTGGAGGCTCGCGAATGCGATTTTTACATCAGTTTTAAAATTTTATTACTTGCTTGCACCTCTATATGATTTTCTTGTAATTTGCTTTCGAAACAATAAATTATTAAATTAAAATGACATATAAGCTGTCGCTTTGATTTATTTGATATACAATATTTAGTGTAAATGCATCTTTATAGTACTGTAATTTCAAGAATACATTAAATCTTAATTCATGGTGCTGAAAAAAGTAAAATTGGTATCTTTGGCCATTGTTATGTTTTAAAAGGAAGCTATGCAGTCAAGACATACAAATTTTAGAAATTATAGGAACTTTAACACTAGAAAAATGGCTTACGAATGGACCATGAGGGTTCTATTAAATACGTTCAGACTCCGCTGTATGGATATCATCAAAGGCATCATATAAACACAATGTATTCCTCAAGCCGTACAATATTTATTGTTAAAATCTAGTATCGAAGAGAATTAAGAATCCGAAAATTATTAAACGGGTAACTTTGTAAAAATAACTTAAATATCATTATTAAACTTAAAAAAAAATATATTGTAAATTACAAGGACATTTCATGTAAGACTTTTGTTCAAAAAATAATACTGCATGTAGGGTTCCTTTGCGATAGCAATAAAAATATAAATTAAGTAATAAAACTAGCTAAAAAATTTATCGTCGTAACAGCTCTTATTAAACAATGTCTAACACACACTGTGTTAAAAAATCTGCCTTATTTCAACGAAGTTATAACGTACCCTTTCTATTATTCATACAACAATTTTTGGTGTATCAGACTTTTAGCTTAGGAAAATATGAGTTTTCCGCCGAGTAAAGAATTGCATCGAAAAGATTGATCTTATAACAACATAAAGCGTCTATCCTTGCCTATACTTCGTCCATATATGTTTGTGGATCTGACGTTTAGTTTGTAAGATACGATTTTCCGCCGCTAGATTGGCCTTATTTCCCAGTGTCGGCCATATTAGGGCTAATAAATCAGCGCAAGTTGAACTCTCTTTAAAATGTCTTTAAAGCAGCAAATCCATAATTCAGAACTCATTTAATCCAGCTAATAACGCATAACATTGGGCGTATAAATTACCAATACAAACCATATGCATTTGACAACATTTATCGTAGTGCTGCCTCAGTATTATTTTTTGCACTACATGCAATTGTTATATAGGGCACTGATTTACAGCTGTTAACCCTTTACGGCGTCATGTTGTATTTCTGCAACATACTCTTAAAGTAAGTGTAAAAATATTATATATGGTAGCATAGCAATTTAAGGCGATGTTGCAGTTTGGCAACAAAGCATTCTTTCGGTTTAAAAACTATAAGTTTACTAAACAGCAACAAGTTTGTATTCAATTCATTCAAGTCACACGTGTGTGCACTCTTTGAATTCATTTTCAAAAAAATTATTATTTTAAGTAATAGCAATATTTAGCTACTGAAATTTGTTTCCGTGAAAGGCATGAGGATATATTTTAATAATCAATTACTAATTTTTTTCGCAAAACCAATTTCGTTTACGTTTTATACTGATTTTGGTTTGTTGTATATATGCAACATTGCCTATTGAAGTGTATTATTTTACTATTTTTTCAACATTGTGAATGACTGTTCTTTAGTAAATTTCGTAATATAGCTCCCAAGGACCTAGAAATGATTATATCACAATGGTAAGATAGTGAAGATGGCCTTGATTTTTCTGATAACGATGTAGAAAGGGCCGGCTCAACACGTTCCACCGAACGATGTCAGGTTGGATTAATACGGGCACTGATCAGTTTGGGTCAATAAACGCATGAGATGCAAATTTTCAGAATGCAAAGGCTATACGCAGACGTCTTGCGAAAAATGCGGGGTTAGTCTGTGCTACAATAAGCAAAACAACTGCTTTAAAAATTTTCGTATTGTTAATTTCAACTTAAATTTTGAGAGCTACTGCTCTGCAATATTGCATTTCTGCAACAAATAATTTTTTTCAATAAATAAGATCTTAAATATGAGTAAAAATTTTTTTTATTAATTTTTCCATGAAAAGTACCCAATTTACCACCTATTAACCAACAACTTACGAAATTGTCGTTCTTGCGCAGTAAAGGGTTAAGTTTACACTACATATAAATTTAAGTTTAGTTCAACTAAACTAACCATTGATTTATTAACCATTAGAATCCTTAAAAAAGTGTTTTTTTTTCTTGAAATTAAAAATTTAAAAAAAAAACTAAAATTCGTAAGCTTATAAAAATTGTCGTTAAGAGCTATTCTGTAATGACATTTTAACAATTTTTATCGGCAAACAATGTCGGTAGCTAACGACACAAAAAAAGTTCGTGTTAAATAATAACGATAATAAATGTACTGTTAACAAATTACAAATAAAAAGTAAAGAAGCCAATTTTTAAAACAAAAAATGTAAGAAAGTGTAGTCGATCAAGAATGATCCTACATTACAGTATTTGGGTGATCATGTTTCCGCCAAAGAGAGTATTTTATAGAGGTTATATATGAGGTTAAAGGTTATATATTATCTAAATATCTACTACTTTAACTATGATGAATACTATGTGATAACAATTAAGCTTTTATTAAGGTTACTTATTCATGTATAAATAGTTTTGAAACTAGCATATTTCTTAAGAAATATAATCAAAATTTACGCGTTTTCATTCATGTTTTGTTAATATTAATTTTTTACAAGCAAATTTATTTTTTATTAATTTAAAAAATTTTTAACTTTGACCTTCTTATATTTTTTTACTGATATTTGCCGTTAATATTTCTAAACAAAAATATTTGTTTATTTAAAATTGAGAATAACAAATTCGTTCAAGTAACCCATATTTCTCGTTAATTAACGTTATCGGTAGTTAAATTCAAATAGTTACAGAATTGAGGTACAGGCAGTGTTGCCAGAAGTAGGGGAAAATCCCTACATGTAGGTATTTTTGGTACTAAAATAGAAGTGAAGGGAAAATCGGACAGCTTTTTTATAATCACCAAAATGTAGGGATTTTTCGTCATATCGCATTATTTATAAAATAAATACAGAAAAAAACGTTTTGTTAGTGATATTTTCTTGTCCAAAACGGTTGAAAATTTTTCTTTTCACCAAAATCGCTTAAAAATATATTTCCAAAGTTGTTTATGGTTTAAAAAGTGGGCAACACTAATAGCTATGTGTATGTTTTTTCTAAGATATCACTAAATTGAATTTTAAAAAATACATACATATCGCACCTATTCAACAATACTGTATTAACTCAAAATTTTTAGTTTTTTACTTTTTTGAAATAACCGTCAGGTAAAAATATCGAGCTATTTTGTCTACATTTTTGTAAAGAAATTGTTGATTTCAAAATACTTTTTCATATGACCTTCATATTAAGTAAAAATTGTTTCTCTTCTACTGAAAATTGTGTGAGAAAGTGCGAAATGTATTAGTTTTGTACTTATTTTTTTTGTAATATACATATTTGAACAAAATTTATTGTTGATTACTAATGTTTTTTCTTCTATTTTAATGTCAATAGTGCGTAGTGATTTTTGTAGGGGAAATTTTTTCACGTGCAGGGAAAAATCGGATTTTTTTTAGCATGTGTGGGTATTTTTCGACAAATCCACTGGCAACACTGGGTACAGGATAGGTTATATATAAGAACAGTTGTCAAATAAACATCGCAAAATTTAATATCGCGGTTCAAAATTCAAAAAACAGTTACTTGAGGTGAATAGAGGCACAAATAATGTATAAGAAGTGTTTCTTGACTGCAATATTGAATGTGATAAAGTTGTAACCTCCTGTGCATGTTATTTTTACTCATTTTTACTGAGAACGATATCCGAAGGTTAACGCAATATCAAAAAAAAATATTATTATCACCTTAATAACAGGCTTTGAGCTGAACGGAATCTTTTTAATTATTTATGGCCTGTTCATCGATTTCGTACGAAGACTTCGTTCGATATTTTATAATTTGTTTTAAACCTTAGTTGAGTGTAGTATAAGTGATTAATAGATTTTATTTTATAATACACTGACCGCTTGAATTTAAACGCAAATCATTTAAATTTTTTTAAAATTCAATAATTTTTGTTGGTTTTTTTCCGTTGCTGAATTAACTTACGTTGAAACCGTATTGGGTTTTTGTCAATATCATGTAATCATCGACCGATATCACTCGCTGTTGAAGGTGATCAACGTCGTTTTCAATTAAATATGGGCTAATGACGTCGTCCACCAAACGCATCCTCAAAACTTTGTATTTTTTTGCAATAAACTGCAAGCTTTTGGATTTTACTTAAACTGTCGTCGTCCCAAATTCGACAAATTTATTTATTGGTATATCCATGCATCCGAAAATAAGTAATTTTTTCAAGATTTGGGAGAGACCCTATTGAAATTTCCTAAGTAAAAGCGGATAAGCTATAAAGAAATAAGACCCATAATCATTTTAAAAACCTCTCTATTAACGAAAATATAAATTTTGCATATCATTTAACTACACTGAAAGAAAAATGCTTCATATATTTAATGAATCATTTTCATAAAAAAACTTTCCTTGGGTAAATGAAAACGTTCATTGTCTAAATGGAATTTCATAGTTATAATGAAGTATTTTCGTTAAAATCGCTTCATTGGATTTCGTAATTACGTTAAAAATTTTCATTGGATATATGAAAACTTAAGTTTGTCCAAGTTAAACAAAAAATTTTAATTGGGAACATGAAAAAACAATATACAAACATAACATTATTCATAAATTAATACAAAATTATAGTTTCCTTAAAAAAATGTTTAATTGTTAATTAAAAAATGTAAGATTTAAAAATTTCATACATCGAATGTTACATGTACATATGCCACTTAATTTATGAAATCAAAAAAATTTTTTGTAAAAGCAACATATTTCAATAATTGCGTTCATAAATTTAAATTTTCATTATGACAATAAAAATGTCATTATAGTAATGAAACAAAAACTTTCAATCAACGTTGTTATTGTTATTATGGACAATTTAATCTCATATTTACGCTCTTAATTGTGTAAAAAACATAGTTTTTTAATACAAAAACTACACTGCCCCGGTAGACTAGCTGGTAGCGAGCTAGTCTATCAGCACCGAGGTTGAGCGATCGAATCCCGCCAGAGACAGAAAAAAAATTAAAATAAAATAAAGTAAAATAAAAAAAAGAAAAGATACAAAAAAATAATTAAAAAAAAATATAAAAAAAAGTAAAAAATTTTTACTTTATTTAATGTATTCATCCAATGAATAATATTCATAGATCTAATGTAATGTTTCATTAAATCCTTTTAATGAAACAGGTTTCATCGATCCAACGAAGCGCTGCATAGGTTCCTTTTTAATGCAATTTTTCATGGGATTAATGTCAAAATTCATTGGTATTGCGAAGAAAATTCTTTCAGTGTAGTATGTATATCAGGCTTTCGTAATATTTTATTTTTCTTATATTCAGCTTGATAACGGTTGGCGTTGGAGTAAACGCCTGAGTCTTTTTTGAAATAGATTAAAGTAACACACAACCTGTGTTCTTTAATCTCATACAAAAAAAGCCTCAGGCTTATAAGCCAACGCCAACCATTATCAGACTGATTATTTTCAAATCTTCTCTTACAATTCCTCCGCGTCAAAAAAATCGTCCTTCAAAGCATTATAAAGCTGCAGAAAATCCTTCAAATAATGTTCTCACACAATGCATTCTCTTCACTGGTACAGCATCTAACATGTAATGTCGCCAAATGATAGATGGTGTTTTAAGCTACTTAAAACCATAGTCCGAAAAGCAAATACGACTACATAACTACTTACTTCGTTCTATACATACATAAATGCTTAATCATTTTGCACAAAAGTCAATACCCTGCATCATGCAACAGAGTGGTCATTAAACAATTTTAACATGACTTATTTTGAGGAATCATTTCGAATTTACAATTCTCTGCTCATTCTCATACATACGAAGAATTTCTACATTTGCATCAATTCGTCCGTCATTCGAATGGTGTATGAACCCCATTTTAAAAAAAATGTATTCGTCTAAAGATGAACTAATCCTTTGTAAATGTCATTACAATAAATGTTATACACACGCTTGAATTTAACAATGATTAGAGTTGTAGACGATGCTCAGTGTGCAAACATACACAAAAACGTCATGCAACTTGCAACATGATTGTACAACTATTATGGATTTAATACATTCATTCGATTCTTCTTTGTCTCCCCACTTTTTTTTTTTTTTTTTATTTCTGTAAAATTGTACAAACTCAAGTCAGTCGTGTGTGCAAATTGTTTAGTTATGTTATTAAAACATTCGAATTTTTTGTCATTTTGAGTGCACTTTACATTGAACTATTGTATTTTTCTGTTTGTATAACTTACTGGCTTCATTGGTTTTGTATCATTTTAAAAAGAGAAGATGTGTATATTTATTTAATCGTTTTGGCAAATATTGGATTAGTTTAGTTTTTGTATGTATGTAGTTATTGTTGAGAAAAATAAAGTAAAATAACGTATACATATTATGAAAGAAAAAATTTTTTTTACTTGTTTTTTTATTTTTATTCAGTAAATTTCACATTAATTTTAGGCCTATCATATTTTATACTCATCGACTTCGAAGTTCGAAGCCACTGCTGAAACGATCTGGCAATGTCCATCGGTCCGGCTGGCTGGCTATCCACACAGAAAAAATTATTTTTCTAATTCAAACAAAAAATTTGTAGAATCAAACAATTTTTTGTCTGAAATCGGTCCTATAAACAAATTCGCATATTCAAACAATTTATTTGCATTTTGTTTATTGAAAAAAAACACTGATTTTTTCAAACAAATAATTTAACTGAATCAAACAAAAAGTTTACTGAATTTCATATACTAATTTTCAAAATCAAAAAAAAAAAAAAAAAGTTTTTGCACAAGCAATGATGCGCACACAAGCAGGCACTGTATTAGAAGATGATGGCAGAGAGAGCAGAGCGGCCGGCTGGCTTTGAGACACATTTTTTTGTTGGAATAATTTTTGAACGAAGTCTTTTTTTATACACACAATGTTTTACGTCATCACTCACTGTTGCTGTATCCTTTCCTTTGCTAATGAAGAAGAAATGTAACCCAAAAACGGCGACAGACCGACTCGATATGTTTTTCGTCATCATTATATTTTTGTATTTGATGTATTTAAGCAAACAGTTTGAAAAAATTGAATACGGGATTTTGGTTTTTTTTAACCAACTTTGAAACCAACCAAAAATTTATTTTGTTTCTTATAATGTTGTTGTTGTTTCTGTTGTTTAAAAAGAGTGAAACGTTTTTTTACCTGTTATTTTTTGTTTTTTTTTTTTACTTCAAATCTCTTCATCTTTCTTACTGTTGTACTTTTTTAAAGTGTCCAAAAATAGACTGTGTGCGTTTTTTGTTGTTGTTCTTATATTTCACATAAAGAAGTGTTGCTTACGATCAAATAAAAAAATGCAAAAAGACTACAACATTAAAAAGCGTTAAATATTTCATACAAAATTATGAAAACTTGAAACCAATAACGCGTGTATTATATTTTTGAATGGTTGTCAACATTTTTGTTGGTTAAATAAAAATCAAACAAAAATTTTAATTGTTTGAAAATAATTCTGCAATAATTTTTTCTGTGCATGTTGACCTTATGCGCAAAGCACAGGTCGCAATATGAGAGATTTGATGCATAAATGGCAAGAGTTTGTCTAAAATTTCCAGTGTTCGAAAATAAGCCGAACATTATTTAGTGTACGGTACACCCAGCCAGAAACGATATCTATTTTTTAGTATTTTTGTGTAAGTACACAACCGTTAATACCGTTCATTACAAGAAAGTAACAAACATTATGAAGAGTTCTGTTCTTCGTTGGGCTCCCACAAGGAAGCATCTTATGAATTGTTTTATACTTAATGGCCCATAACTAAAGTCATAAACAGAGCATACTTTAAGGTTTTAAAGTAAACTTTTATAAAAAATATGTTTTTAATCTACTATAGACAAGCAAAAGCATACTTTACACGTTAAAACCGGTGTTAAAACTAGCTGAAGTTGTGTTTAACTCATTTAACAACAGCATCAGCTGTTTTTGCCAAATGAAAAATTCCTACAAAAAGTTAAAAATGTTTATGTTACAAGATATTGGTCGATATTTTGCATTTATTATTGATTTGGAGGAAATCTTTTATCTTTTAACACAAAATACATACATATGTATATACCCTTATTGTGTAAAACGCAATGCCAAACATTGCAATGCAAGCAAAAACAAAGTCAAAAATATTTTGTAATTTTGTTGTTGCTTTCTACATAAATTTACATTGCGTTTTTAAATCTTTCAACGCTACAAGGTATGCAGTGTCTTATTTATATTTTAATTTGTAATGTCAGCTGCTTAGAGTTGCCACTTGCTTATATTTTCTTGTATGTTGTATGAAAAATTTTCTACATTTGAGGTGGCACCCAGTTAAAGTCGGTTCAATTTAAAACATACTTTAATTTCGACTATAGTATTAAAATAATTAAAAGAATGTGTTTCTTTTAAAGTTGTTTTTAAAAAGAACCGACTTTAGCGTTCCACTATGATTATGGGCCAATATGTATGCACTACGGATATGGCAATTAACAACTACACCACAACTACAACTTTAGTTGAAGCTACGGCTTTTCTAAGCGTACACGAGAACCGGCATGAAACATTTAGTTACTTAAAGTTTTATATATTTCAATTAGACATGTGGTTAAAACAATTACTAATAGAACCCTGCCCACTTTAAAAATTCAAACTCAAATAAAAACTCAACACTCGCAAGTAGAATATCTCGGTATGCATCTAGATCGGCTTTTTCCACGTATTGGAGAAAAAATTAACTCAAATGTAACTAAAATCAATTCAAATTAATTGAGTTATTGAAAGAAATTCTGTTATTAGACTGGATTGTAAACTTCTACTAAACATTTCCCTCTTAAAGCCAATCTGGTCCTACTGCATTCAGTTATAATATAAGGCACTGCCTCAGCCTCTAATATCAAAAAAAATGCAAAGGAGACAACACAAACTCCTTCAAATAATCACAGCCGCAACCTGGTGTATTGAAAACTAAAATATTCACTATGGTCTCGGAAAGGCAGTAAAACATTTTAAAAGGCTTGAATTGCATCTAAATCCACGAGCTCGAAATATTTTTATTGATGGAGGCCACACTCGCTGTAGAATAAGTCCGACTTTAGACGAGCGAGTATTTGGAAGGAAAACATCTGGAATTCTCTTTTGTTTTTAATTCGCGGTCACACAGACGAAATGTAGCCGGAAACATTCTGTTACTATAAAAATCAAAAGTAAATGTCAACAATGAAAATGTTAACAAAGCAACAAAGTTCCAGCAAAATAATAAAATAGAGTATCAGAATAATAAAAAATAAAAATAGTTTATTTGCATTTGGATGGTTCAAAGCTGAACCGAACCAAGTCATTAAATAAAATGCATAAAGTATTTCAAAATTGGTGTGAAATTCTTCGCAAAGTTTAACTCTATCTAGTTCTGTAACGGACTAAATCAAAAAGTTTTTCGTTCCAAAGGTAACGGTAATAAACCCATGTCAATGGCTCCAGAAGTTAATGGAAAATCACTTACTCAAACTCAAAATATAATCGAATTTTCATTTTTGACTTGGTTCGCTTCAGCTCTGAGCCCTCCATTTATTAATTAACCAATATTACACAGAAAAAAATGTTTGCGCCAGTAAAAGAATTAATCAAAAATAAAATCAGTTTTAATTAAATATTTAATCAGGTGAAGTAAAATTTTAATCAAATGTATTAAATGTTTAATTGACAATATTGCAATTAAACTTTTAATTCACTTGATTAAATGTTTAAAATTTTAATCAAGTGTATTAGTGTATTAAAAGTGTATTAAATGTTTAATTGACAATATTGCAATTAAACGTTTAATTCCCTCAAAATGTATTAAATGTTTAATTGACAATATTGCAATTAAACGTTAAATTCACTTGATTAAATGTTAAGTTAACCTGATTTAAATATTTAAGTAAAACTGATTGTATTTTTGATTAATTCTTTTACTGGCGCAAGAAATTTTTTCTGTGTACCAATTCTATTTAAATATGAATTCATATTTAAATATAGTTTTTCAAAAAATTTTATTTTTATTTGACATTAAAAATGGATTTTAAACATAAATTGATATTTATGTAAATAAATTGGTAAACCGGACATTATTGTCTTAATTGCAAATGATTACGATTCCAAGCAGTTGTCCTAGACACAAATTATTGATACCAAACAAAAGATAGAACAAAGTTGAGTTAAGACCAATCAAAACCTCAAAATGCATTTTTTTGACTTAAGACAATATCGCTCATTTGCTGCAAGACCGGCATAACTCAAAAAATGAAATTTTGGAGTTAGAGATGAAGAATTGTTCGTTTTGTTTTTCTTTATACTGTGTATTAAATTCATCTTTATATCTTTTATACTTTCCCAGTTTGAAGAAAATTTGTCTTCTTTTTTTCTAAGTAGTTAGAGCAAATCAAAAACTTTGAGTGCGTTTATCTCGAAATAGTTTTTTTGAGTTATGCCGCTCTTGCAGCAAATGAGCGATATGTAAATTTAATATTAATTAGTGTTTTTCATACGGGAATTCCCCGGACAAAAATCCCGGGATCCCGCGGCTTTCAAACGAGTCTGTAAATGTTTATTGTGAACTTAAATCCTATTTTAAAATTAATAATTTGTTTAAATTATTTATTTTTTTTGGTTTTATATAAATGCAAATGAATTATTTATGCAGCAATAAGTGCTTAAGTCTATTTGTTTAGTTTTAAACTTTAAAGGTGGCTTTTGGAAATTTTATATAATCCTCTGTTCTCTGTGGCTATAGTTTTTTTTAAGTTTTTATTCCTAAACACTGCTTATCCTACAAAATAATTGAAATTTAGCCCATGAAGATCTTAAGGTCCCATTAACCACTTTTTCTTTTTTGCAACAAAAATTTGAGAAAGTTGAATGCCTTAATAAACTTATTTAATTGATCTGAGGAAATGTTATTTGTTAAAATAATTTAAATTAAATAATATTTTGCATCGATTTGTATTGAGCGGGATTTCCCGGGATCCCGGGAAATTGAAAAATAAATGCCGCTTTACCGGGAAATTAAAAATTCCGGGAAAAGACAAACTCTAATTTATTTTCGTTAAATTATCCCAGTATAAATTGCATGTCGTGTAGAATATTATTAGATTAGTATGCTTTGAATAAGCAAGATTTTCCAGAATATTAATCCTGAGACAATAGTGTCCCTGTTTAGAAAGGATAAATAAAGACAGAAATGTTATATGAGATTGAGCATACAAATAAATATATATATAAGCCTGTCTTCAGATAACAAATTCTTCCAGTAATTGAATTTTTACAGTTTCTAACAGTGTAGCGTGTAATACGATCGGTTAAGTCTTTCGAAACGTTTTATTTTGTTTTTTTAATTCAAAGTAATTCAAAATAAAATCTTCATAATCACAATAAAGTATTAATATTTTTATGATCTCATGTATGTTTTTTTTTAATTTATTCCCAGAAAACGATAAAGAAATGTTTATCTAAATGTCGCATGACAGTAAAATTAGCTATAAAAAAGATTATTCAATTTTGAGAACAAAAGACATTAATGCTAGAAACACAACTGGGACGAACGACGAACTTCGCATAGTACGACGAATTCGTCGGCAAGAATTCGTTGCGTAAATTCGTCAAATGAGGCACATAAGTGCGTGAACCTTACATTTTTTTGAATTTATAAAAACCTATTAATCGAGTGTGTTTTAGAATCCGAATCAACTCGAAGTGGATTACTTCAGCATTTTTGGTGTTCTGCATTTCGCTTTTGCGATCTCAAATTAGTTTTTGGGTTTGTTTAAAATTTTGCAATATTTCGAGAATTTCAGCCATGTTCGCGATTTGTTCCTCTAAGTTTTCTAATTTTTTACAGTTTTCACGATTTATAATAAATAGTAGACTTTGCTATTATGCCGCTGTTAACAAATTTTTGCGACTTTCCGCTAATTTAGCAATTTTTACCGAATTTTAGTCATTCCTTATAGTTTTAGGGAGTTTTAATAAATTTTATGGCTTGTTTGAAATATTAAAAATTTTCGCGGTTTTTCGGCATTTTTTTTGCCATTTTCCGGCATTTTCTACTTTTTATTCAATTCGCGATTTCAAATAAATTTAAGTGTTTATTTAAAAGTTTGCAATTTTTTGCGAATTTTTGCCAAGTTCGCAATAGAAACAATTTGTCCCTCTGATTCTTAACAGCTTTCACGATTTATAATAAATAGTAGACTTTGCTATCATGCCGCTGTTAGCAAATTTTTGCGAATTTCCGCTAATATGCAATTTTTACCGAATTTCAGCCATTCCTTATAGTTTTAGGGACTTCTTATCAATTTAACAATTTCACAATTTTTAATAAATATTGAACTTTGCTATCATGCTGCGCTGTCCCTTTCCCAATTTATTCATCGTTCGTCTGCGTAAAAAATAGATATAAATAAACCTATCGCAGAGTTCGTTACGCACGACGAATTTCGGTCTACGCAATGATTATGTGTACTTTCATATACACCAATGTGTTCTATTTCTGGTGACGAATATTCGTTGCAAATAATTCGTCGTTCGTCCCAGTTGTGTTTCTAGCATTAAGGAATCAAAACAAAAATCAAGCAACTTGAGTTTTGTACACAAATTTCCGAGATCTGATTTGAAAATGTTTGTTAATATGAGTTAAACCATTAACATTAAGCTTCGTTCACAATCAAAAAAACATTTTCACTTGGTGTTCATAATAGAGCAGAAATTTTGCATTAAGAAACCGTTTGCAAATTTTAGCCACAACAAAATCATGCATTTATTATTTTTTTTCAACATTTTCTTAAAATTTTCATTCAAAACTAAATTAAACAATTTCAAACGTCAGAAGCAATTTCATATAAATTGTTGCTGAAGTTCTAGTTGACTCAATTTTTTAAAAAAAACTTTAGTTGCATTTTTATTTATAAGATGAAAGGAAAATATATGATATACTTTGGGAAGAAAAAAGATAGAAGAAAAAACGAAATTGCTGTTTTGATTGTGAACGAAGCTTTACTCATTTAAGGCCGTTACACACTATCCCACAAAGTCTTACGTATTTTATGAAAATGAAACCCTCTCATGATAAGTTGTTATTGTTTTTTGAAATTTTATAAACAATAATTAGATCAAGGAAGCATTTTCATAAAATACGAAAGACTTTGTGGGATAGTGTGTAACGGCCTTTAATGACAGATTTTACAATTGTTTAATAAAAGTTTTAATTCTTTTCCAAAAAAAAAAAAAAAAAAAAAAATAATAATAAGAGTTTAACGTTTAATAAAATAACATTAGAACAGCATACGTCTTGCTAAAAGGCGAAAAGCCTTTTAAAATTATTACAAATATTTTTCTTTTGAAAAACAAAAAAACAAAAAATGTACTTTGAACTTCAAGAAGAATTCTTGACAAAAGTACGAAAAAACAGAAGTAAGGAAAAACATGTAAAATAAATTAAAATAGATAATCATTCAAAGCAAATTTCGATCTACCAAAGGTTAAATACATTTTGGTTTAAGGACTGATGTTTGACTATTGACGTCAGCAGTCGTCGATGGCTGCGAGTGTTAAACGGCAAACCCTCTGAGGAGATTGAGTGGTTGCAATCGAAACATGTCAGGGTAACCTGTCCGTAAAAACGCCTGGGTTCGAGCCCAGCTTCAGTCAAGAATGAAAAATTATCAATAAATTTTAATTAATTTCATGTTGTAAAATTCCTTTCCTCATAAAAATAATTTAATGAAAATTAAATTTGATGAACTTTAGCCTAATTAAAAATTTTAAAAATTTGGATTAAAAACCATTAATAGTTCAACAAAATAACGACAATACTGATTATTTTTCTAAAATAATAAAAAATAAAAGAAAATCACTTTGCTTCTTAATTTCGATTTCGCCTAATTTGTCAATATCCACATAAAATTAAATAAAAATAAATTTGCAAAAATTTTCTCAAAAATTTCATTAAAGTAATTAATCAGGGGTCTAATTCTGGGAGTGGTGATCGAGCACTTTCTCGATTAGAAAGCAATTTTATTTCTTATTCTTTCAGTCGATACTAAACGAATCGAAATTATTTGTTCAGTATTCTGAAACTCAAATTAATGCTTAACAACACCCATGGGCAATACTGGGCCCGCCAATACAAACTTATGTTATGAGGTAAATTTCATGTAAAAGTTCTTTATGCCGAATATTATTTAGATATCTTCAACTATATAAGATTTGTTTGCCTTAAAGTGACTTTAGAAAGGGGGCTTATATGGGACCTATGGTTAATTTTGGATCTACCAGTACAAAATCTCGTCATGACATAGTAGATATCGTAAATGTTATTGTCGCCAAATTTTATGTAAATCCCAAATTTAAAAGCTGTTTTTGGGAGAAGTATTTGTATGGGAGATATTGTCAAATATTGACCGATTCCAATCATATTTGGTTGGATAATTTAAATTGCAATAAAATGAGTCTTGATTAAATTTAATCTGAATTCAGACTCAATAAGATGGACACAAATACTCTATTCCGGAAAGAAGCTTGTACAAGCGTTGTAAGATGTTTTTCAAATATTATCGTCAAATTGTATATTTTTATCCCTAAAAATTCCCATTTTATTTGTTTCCCAAAAATCTCCACTAAGTACTTTTTAGTGCATTTATTTGCACTTGTAATTTCCAACCTAGTTTATGATCGTAAGCTACTTTCATAAACTATACCGTTCACATCAGCATTTTAGACAGTTAAGTGGTTTATTTTTGACAAGTCATAACATTTGTTGCCGCAATATTATTATTGTAATGCATTTGATTTCTAATATCTGTCTGAACTAAGTTTGTTGCCAAAAAAAAACCCCTTCTAGCACAAAGTAGTGTTAATGCACACTTGGCTAAATCATCAAATGCGCCATTTTGATATAAATTAACTTCTATCTAAAATAAGCTCACAGTATTAAATTTGTGCACATCAAAAAAAAATCTGTCTATTTAACATACGGCAGTTTTCTCAATTGTGATTTGAAATGTCTGTTGAACGCTTTAACATTTTTTGCAATGTATTTTTTAGATATAAAAAACATGTCTTCTTTTATATTAATGACAACACTAAATCTTTCGATTTTACTACCTTTTTTAGAATCTTAGGCCTAAATCCATTGAATGTTATACCAAGTAGGATGAATCGGTTTCTATCGCCTTAATAATATTCATAATGAAAAATGTCATAAATAAAGGATGTTTAACACTAGCACACAAGTCTTATTAGTATTTTTCAATTATTACAAGTCTCCAGATACGTAAGACAGGTGTGATAGTGTAAAGTGCCCATGAGTGAAAGCTTTGCCAGTTATAAATTTTATTTTTCAAAGATTGTTTTTGTTGCTTAATAAAAAAATATAATGAAAATTAAAATAACCTTTAACTGTGGAGGTGAAATTTTAGGACATACCTTATGATGTGGTGGTAAATTTTACCCCTCTAAATTTTACTAAAAAAATTAGAAAAAAATATTTTTTGTTAATTATTTGTTTTTGAAAAATAAACAACTACATTTTTAATTACAAAAAATAAAGAAATAAAAAATTATTTTTATTTGTTTAAACAAAACAGGTACATTAATTCACACACCTTTTTTTTAATATAAAAGAACGATACATCAAAAACTTATCAATAAAATATGAATTAAAAAAAAAAAACTTTAAGGGCATTTTTGCACAGCCAAATATATACATTTAAAAATATAAAAGAGATCATGAAAACAATAATTAGGCGTAGAAACTACAGGTCTTACTCATCAAAATCTGCATCCCATACACATTTTCTTACTACATTGCACACAAATCGGCAACTTTGGTCGATATATCTTGGTTATCAGTAGACAACATCTGGGCGGGACTGGAGATATGGGCGTAGCTACTCCCAAACAGATACCTTATAGATTTTTGTGTATCTGAAGAATGCCAAGTGCCAAAGTTTCGAAATAAGGTACAAGAATCTTGGTTAGCAATACAAAGCAATACAATTTGGCGTGGCACAAAATACATTTTTAATATCTTATGAACGGTTACAAAAATGGCCGGGATTGGAGAAGTGGCCGTGGTATAAAACAGATTAATTTTTATCTAAACAACGGTAGGTGAAAGTTATAAAATTGACCAAGCGGTAACAGCTTAGGTTTGGGTACAAAAAGCTTTGCTACCAATATGCAACATCAGTCAAAAAGTGGGCGGGATTAGATAAGTAGGCATGGCACAAAATACAATTCTGTATATCTTAATAATAATAAGTTCAAAATTTTCCAAATTTGGTACGAATAGAATAACGTTTTTGGAATAAATAATTTTTTACCAAAGAAACGTTATTTTGCTCTGGGGTCAATTTTTTTCTACCAAATACTTACGCTAACGCCGACGTGGGGGTATTATATTTTCAAAGAAAAAATTACCTAAATGACGACGAGTGGTAATATTTACACCAGCATGTGCGTAGCTCCGATCACGCTAAGTCGAGCTCAGACAAAACACAAGTGAATAACAATGATCATGATATAAGAAGATACTAAGAGACAGTGTTGCAAAATTGAAATTTTGAAATGGTTCTGAACTTCAACTAAAAGAGTATTTTTCCCACCAAATGGTACTTTTTGTTAAAAAAAAAACAATAGTTTATAATTTATTTAATCAAAAAACAAAATAAACCAAAACTAAAGAAAAATTTCGTTAATAATACAAAATTTAAAACGTAAACAAAAATGTTTTTTAAATGAAAATTCGCATGATAAACAACATTTTTTTTTCAACTTTTTAAATTTGACTTAAGATGTTTTGTCAAAATGCCACAAAATTCATTTATCTAAGTATTTAATAGCAAACAGTATTTATATTTGAGGTGTAATATTGGCTATATTTTTCCAAGAAATTTAAAAATATTCAGTTCTGAAATGCTTTATTTCTGAAAGATCCGCTAGAACACGGAATTGTGAATTAATATTATTATAGTTTTCTTTATCGTTTGTAAATAATATTAATAATATCAGTATAATGCTAATGGTTCTTCGGCAAACACTATTGATTATCACTTTTAAGGTTTTATCTTCAAAACAAAATTTAGTTCTTAGTGTTTCGCACATTGTCGAATAAAACTATTTCGCAGTTTCCTTTACTTTGTAAACCATTTCCCTTACATTGCATGTTTCTATAAATATGGTTTTCATTTAAATTTTCCACTAACATATTATCCTATGCATCCCTTTTTATAAAGTTTTTTTGCCAGTTGTAAGAGCAAATATCCCATTCTGGAAAACAAAATATAGATCCTGCATCCACGCTTTGCATTTCAATATTAACGTCGTTAATGATTTTTAAAATACAACAACATAAATTTTGCAACAAACACATGATAGCCTAAGCCTGCTATCGAAATGATCACATCACAGTTAAAAAAGCTCAAAGGATAAAAAAGTACTGAAAACAACGCGGGGGTACTGCGGTATTTTCAATACGGAAAAGTACTGAAAAAAGTACCAAAGTACTGAATTTTTCAACACTGCTAAGAGAATAAAATTGATTGAGCGCAACGGAAGAGAGTATTTTAAAAAACTATTAAGTGAGGGTACAATTTAGCACCACCTCCACAGTTAAAGGATAAGAAAAAATTCCCAAAAATTCCAAAATTTAAAAAAAATCCCCAATGAAATCTTAAGTGCCAAATCAAATTTTTTATCCGCGTTTTTAAAATATACTCCCATAATTGGCTTTAAATGCCCTAATCTGATATTGCTGAAGCTATGTGAAATTACAAACCGATTTTCACCATTTTCAATAGGCTTGGTCCTTGTGACAATTGAAATCTTAGACCAAATTTCATCAAGGTTTACATAAATAGGCAACCAGCCGGACGGATGGACATCGCTAGATCGATTCATAAGCGATTCTTAGTCGATTGGTATACTAAAAGATGAGTCTAAGAGCAATATTTTAAGGTGTTACAAACATAATCGCCTACTCATAATACTATTTCTACCAATCTGGTGAAGTATATAAATATTTTGTTTACATAATCAACAGAACTTCGCATACTTTGAAAGAATAAAGACGTGGAATTGTGCAAACTTGCGAGATAGGCAGCAATGATACATGTCAGATTTTTCGAATGAAATAATAAATGTTGCACAACATTTGACATAAATTTTAACAGGCTCTAGATTTTAAACATTTTTATTTGTATCTCAACATTACTTCAACAAAAATGTATACAAAGATTTGAAATCCAGATTCAAAACTTCCCCCACGGAATTCAAACATCAAGTCCAACACATGACAAAACATAAACCACAAGTTGCACAAAAACGAAATGGAATTAATGAAATCCAGTTACATTAAAAACAATTCAATAAATTTTTACAAGAATGTAAGTGGTACGAATGAACATTGGAATTCCCAAGATACAATATTCGTTAGTACCAGATAAAAAAAAAAAAAAAAAAAACAAGGAATACAATCCACCACATGTCTGGATGAAAAATGTTTAATAAAAACAGAGAAAGGTGAAACGAAATAAAAGTGAATCTAAAAGATACTTTACTCACACTCTCTCTTATAACAAAAAATACAATCCACAAAAACGATTGGATAGAATAAGGAATGTTTGGTGATGAAACACATATAAAATACAACCCGTTGGATTGATAAAGAAAGGAAGGCATCTTTGAAATTCAGTTCTAAACTGCATGGCTTTGTGTTAAGAGGTTTGGAAAGTGCCTGCATTTTATGTTTACAAAGCATATGTTTTTTACGTAAAATTTTTAAAGGAATTTTTTTATTCATAGAAACAATAAAATTTTATAATTTATTAAAATGTAAATCTGTGAGATTTCACAAAAGTTTTCTGTCTTTTTTAAAGGCATAATTTGTCTTCCTGACATCATCACTTGAATTTGCCATAAACTTCTATAAACATTAAACATGCATTTTATCTTTTAATTTATAATTCGTATTTCCTGTATTGCAGTGCATCATGTTATGGCCTGTTGTTAACTTAGTTCGAAGAAAACCAAAGGATATTAAAATAATTTTACTTTAGCATTAACTAAAATGTAAATTGTTGTAAAATCTCTTGTTGCTGCTGTTGTTAAATCAACGAAGCTTAACTAAAACATTTTATTTAGAATGAGACAGAGAAGTGAGATAGAAAATTTTGTCATGTTTAAAATAACAAGAAAATTAACATAAAAGAAACATTTGTATCTGGAGAATTGTTTTGCTTTAATACGTTTTACAACCAATTTTTTTATTTTTGGGTAAAACAAAATCAAAAACCATGAAATTAAATAATTAAAATCATTTAAATTATACCACATCTATGGCTGGTTACATTTAATTTTTTTATATTTTAAGTTTAGAATTTACGGTCAGACTGGAAAATTCTTAAATATTGAAAGGCATCACACAATTAGTAAAAAAAACAAAGCTTTGAATAGCACTTAATTAGTTAATGGGACTTTTAAAAAAGAACTTTAAGTTAAAGCTTTTATCATTCGTGGATTTAAATTTTTGAAATTTATAAGATAGTGTTTTTAAAAACAAATATTATTAGATATTAAGGGTGTTATTTATAGAGTGATACAAGTTAAAATCATAATAAAACATAGTAACATATTTCTGATATCAATTGAACTGTATTTATTGGATAATTGGATAGAAAATTTTATGATGTTAATGTTTAAATATGATTACGGCGATGTGGCCGCAACGGCTGGCGCGCAGAAGGCTCAATTTGGAACACCAATTTTCAACAACTTTTCGCATTCTGACCATCATTGTTTTTGAAGACATATGGGCCAATGACATCGCCAGCCCATAAAGCACACCAACCAGTAATTTTATGTCGATGTAACGTTGTTTCCACAAAAGCTTGTGGATTTTCCTTACTCCAAATGCGAAAATTCTGTTTATTTACGTACTCATTCAACCAGAAATGGGCTTCATGGGAACATAAAATTTTAAATGGAAATTTAAAATCAATATCAATTTGTGCCACAGCCCATTCGCCGAGTTATTTTGATTAAAAATTTCCACAATTTGCACGCGTTGCGATCCATGATGAAATTTCAAAGCAAACTAAGCAAAAAGCAACTATCAGCTATTAAATGGGTGGTCAAATAAAGCAGTGATGCCAACTCAAAGTTGTATCACTCCTAAAAAAACACCCTTTACTACACTCGTAAAAATTTTACAAAAACCTAATTTTCGAAGAAATAACACAGAACGAGCTTCACTCAAAAGAAAAATCAATCCATCCGTACTCAAATCAGTCCGAAGCGGTCATAATAGTACGGTGAGTACGGATTTTCTTGAATCAAGAAGATTGATTTAGGTACGGATTTTCAATCGCAAAATACTTAACTTATCCATATTCAATCCTGATTTCGTACTGGAAAAAAGATTGATTTATGTAAAACTAAGATGGAATTAATCTCAAAATGCGCTTGATTTAAGAGTTATAAAGTTGATTTTATCCCGAATTCGTGCTTCAAAAAAAAAAAAAAAACAAAAAGGATATTAGAAAGAAAAAGGTGTAATGATTGATTTACTTACCCGTATTACACACGCAGAGAAAAAATATGGTTGGGCATGGTTACGGCAACAACAATATGTTTAATGTAACAATATATTGTTGTCGTACACAAATAATTGTTATTGTTATTTAATATCAACAATATTATAGTTACTGTAAACATATCAATGTTTATCGCAATTATGAATTTGAGTATTGTTGACCGAAAAATAATTATTTTTCGAACAACTTAATTATGATAACTTTCTAAACATATTGGCCCATAACTATAGTCATAAACAAAGCATACTTTAAGAGTTCTAAAGTAAACTTTTATTAAAAATATGCTTTTGATCTACTATAGACAAGCAAAAGCATACTTTACACGTTAAACCCGATGTTTATTTTAAAACCAGCTGAAGTTGTGTTTAACTCATTTAACAACAGCATCAGCTGTTTTTCGCCAAATAAAAAAGTACTTGCAAAAAGTTAAAAATTTTTATGTTATAAGATGTTGGCAATTATTAATGATTTGCAGGAAAACTTTTATGGAAAGAAACACAAAATATATATGTACAGGCCAAAATTGCCTAGCGTTTTACACAAAGTTTTGTAATTTTGTTGTTACTTTCTACATAAAATCATATTGCGTGTTTCAACCGTACAAGATATGCAGTGTTTTATTTATATTTTAATTTTCAATGTCGGCTGCTTAAAGTTGCCACTTGCTTATATTTTGTTGTATGTTGTATGAACAATTTGCTACATTTGAGGTGGAACCCAGTTAAAGTCGGTTCAAATAAAACATACTTTAGTTTCGACTATAGTAGCAAAATATTTAAAAGAATATTTTTATTTTAATTTTTAAATAGAACCGACTTTAGCGTTTGACTATGATTGTGGGCCATTATCTTTCTTACAACCATATCATGATATTTAATAGCCATAACATGATATCTTTCTATACATTTATCATATTATGTTTAAGATGCAAAAATTTTTACTCTAATCATATTATGTTAGCGCCATTTGTAAAATAATTTTGAAGAAATTGTGTCGTTTTGTCTTATTTGTGATCGGTTAAACAATTAAAAGATAAAATTCCATAAAAAAATAAGTTTAAAGAAATTAAAAAATTAAAATATTAGCGGAGTTTTTCATTTGCTCTTTTGCAAGCCTTATATTGAACTCCGCTATTTGATTAACATTAAGAAAAATTGTAAAAAGCCCCATAATAAAAAATTCGATGCAAAAATATTTTAATTTATTTTGTATTTTTATGACAGCTATGAAAGGTGCTGTATCATAATATGATTGCTTCTAAATTTATTATGATTAACATGATAATAATATGATTACTTCTTAGCTTATTATGATTAACAAGACAATAATATGATTAATTTCTTAGCTTATTATGATTTACATGACAATAATTTGATTACTTCTTAACTTAGTATGATTAACAGAATAATAATATGATTAAGGGAAAAATATTATGATGACATATTACGAGTATATTTAGTCATAATATGATTCAATAATAATCTTAATATGGTGACTACTTATCATAATATGTTGCTCTTAGAATATGTTTACCACAGCCATGTTTTTTCTTTGCGTGCACCTAACAGAATGATAAAACAACAACATCATGCACGATATGGTTTTTACTTTAGAAATCGTATGTACATATTCAACCAAAAATATAAACTAAATGAGAAGCAAGAGTTAAAATTAACTTTTTAACCCTTCGTGGTACAAAATGAGTCCGGCCAGACCTTTTTACAATATTATAGAAAATCAAAACATGGGTAAGCCGGAGGGTTAAACACAACTAAAAGTTTAATTTTGTTCACTTCATTTAAGAATTTTATACTTATTTCAAGAAATTCCGGGATTTATTTTCGAAAGTTACCCCATTTAGGATTGTTTTGAGAACGTTTAAGTGTTATTCGTACTTGAATTTTTGAGTACGACTCGTACTTAAGTAATCATAAATACTTGATTTATCCCGAGTGTTTTTCTTACTGTGTGGGCGAGCATGCACAGGTGTTTTCACATTTCCTACAGACCGGGTTTGCTGAAATTTGCGCACCAGTCTTCCGATTGTGAAAACATTTGGTCGATTGTGCTGACGAAAAAAATTCCGAATTGCACGAAATGCTTTTAGATTTCAAGGCCTATTTTCGTAAAATTCTTCAACAATCTTAACGCGCTGCTAAATTTTGTATATGTATGTTTCCTTGCTTGAATTTATTAAACACTAAAACAAAGAAATGTCAAATTTAGTTAATCAAAAAACTTCACATAAAGGTTATATTAAATATATCAAAAATTAGTGGAACAAATCGCTATGGCAATTTAAGTAGTCGCCATTCAAATGTTTTGATTATTTCAATTATTGCATATACATTTGGAAATTTTTACAAAACCGGTTCGCTCAAAAAACGACAAATCATTTGAAAACAATACCAATCTACTTTTACTGAAGGTGATAGTAAAAGGGTTACAGAAAGTTTATTGAGGCTGAATTCCAAAACGTCATTTGCAATGCAACCGAACAAAGACATGCATTCCTAAACGCAACCATTTAAACATTGACAATGTCATACTTCCCTTAATTTAAATTTTTCACCTCCGTGGATTCGTCAATAAGCAGAATTTCCACATTTGGACGAATGATAATTCAAGAGTGATTGTCGAAAAACCAATGCACACACGAAGATTGACGGTCAGGCAGTTACAGTGAATGGTGTTCGCTATCGTGAGATGATAACGATGATGGCGTGAATTGCAAGATATGGATGTGGACGGTATGTGGTTTCAACAGGACGGTGCCACTTGCCACACAGCTTACGAAACAATGACTCTTTCGCGCGACAAATTCAATGGCCGTGTTATCTCACGTGGTGGCGATGTGATTTGACACCGTTGATCTTCTTTCTTTGGGGTTATTTGAAAGAAAAGGTGTATGTCGATAAGCCAGTAACAATTCAAGAGCTAAAGGATGAGATAATTCGGCACATTAACGGCATAGAACCTCAATTATGCCCCAGCGTCATCGAAAATTTGGACCATCGGATGGAGATATGCCGCCGAGGTCGCGGCTGCCATTTGACCGATATATTGTTCCATACATAATTGAACCATACCAATATTATCATAATAAAAAGAAATGACAATAATTTATAATAACAGTTATCGATTCGCAAACAAAATCAAACTTTGCATCTATAACTTTGTTGATGCTTTGTTGAGATTTATTTTTACAAAGAAAAGAACACATCACTTAACTTTGTATTGAAACAGTATACAAATCGCATCACTGGAATGTGCTTTGCCACCTACATAACAAACATTTTTTAAACATGGTTTAAGAACAAGCAAATATTTTGGGAATGTGACGTAAAAATCTTGCAATTTGGAGTCGTTTGATTATTTTCTTAAAATTTTTAAACATAAGCCGATGTTCTTTATCTCAACGTATCAGAGGATATCAGTTTTATTCATTCAAGATCAGATTTTTTAAGTATTTAGCAACGTGCAAATCTACTTTTAAGTTTTAAATAATCGTACTCCGTGGTTTAACGAATAGCTTAAATCTTGCTTGGAAGAGGCGATTGAAGTAGAACTGAGTGCTTTTCATATAAATTTCACCACACGTTCCATTATTTGTATTGTGAAAACAAGACATTAGTCCTTTGAAAATTAGAACTGCATGTGGGCCAGATCTCAAATATGAGACGCTTTTTGACAATTAATTATATTTTATAAAATTGAGTGTCTATATTAAGTAATCAATCTAATGATTCAATAGTTTAAATTATGGGGATTTTTAAAGCTGCATTAGCATACACATTAACATTATGATTCGATCTAGCCAAATAAACGAAAAATAGTTTTATTTTGCAATTAAATCTTCTTAAAAATC
The DNA here is from genome assembly GCA_930367215.1 of Pollenia angustigena. NCBI lineage: Eukaryota > Metazoa > Arthropoda > Insecta > Diptera > Polleniidae > Pollenia > Pollenia angustigena. The sequence goes on along the minus strand of OV884057.1, from coordinate 174,402,765 downwards.
CATAATTATGCTTACTTTACTACTAGAGCTATTAAAGAAACTGTGGTAATACATCCACCGTCAATTTTAGCTTCTATATAGGACACCCTTCCGAAAATCTCTTCGACATTAATCTAACTGCCATAAATGTTGGCTTCGTAAGAAGATTGAAAAACAAAAAAGTTTCTTTAGCAAAATGTTTAGCTATATGTGCACTACGTTCTATATTTTCTAAAAACTTCGAGTTAGTATTGGACAAGATAATATTTTTCACAAATGGACTAACAGCGTTAATAGCACTGTGGTAGTCGAAAATTCGGACAAAGGTTCACTCAAAATATTATGTAGTTAAATTCAAACGAAAATTCATTTGAAACAAATTAAAATTCATTTAAAAAACGGATCATTTACATTTCATTTAAAACAAATGATTTTTTCAGTAATTTCTAAGTTTTTTATTTATTGAACATCATATTCGTTAAAATTGAATAGTTTTTACTTTTAAAAAATATATTTTAACCGATAAAAATCAAACAAATTAACAAAAAAAAAATACGAAAAACATTATTTTTTGGTAGTTTGTTTTTTTAATAACAAACATAAATGTTGAAAAATAAATTTATTCGTAAAATAACTATATTTTTATTCAATTTTAACAGTACCGAAAACGAATTTAATAACCTACAATCAGTTACTGTAATAATTTTATGAGTGTTCTGATATTCGAAATCAAAATACCAAATTTGAAAATTTTGAATTTAAAAATCCCCAACTTACTTAAGCTTCTCTACATAGACGGCCTTCAGACGGGCGCAAAGATTTTCTCCTCTTTAGTATAACAAACACCGGCCTCGCTAACAAAAGCATACTAAGAAGAAGGCTTGCGCGGATAATCTTCAGATAGCGATTCGAGATTTAAATGAGTAATAATGAATCAATTACTGAAAAGAACCCTTATTTTTAACTATCTCTAAAAAAGGGGAATTTTTCTTTTGCAAGATCAATTGAGTTTTTATGGACAGTTTTTGAGCGTTTTTTCGCACATTCTTTTAAGCGATTTTGCTTAGGTTCCTTTTGCTAGCATCCAAATATGTAGTAAAACCATTTTATTTCCATATAATTTGTATAGAAGACCAACCCTTAAAGAATAATACTGTATAAAAACAAATTTCTCGAAACCTGGAGCCAATCTAAAAAAACGGCAAATTCGATTTCCTGGCCCTTAATAATATAAGATCAACTATCAGAACCTTTGCCTGAAAACTAGTTCAAAATCCGAACACTCTGCAATTGGGCAATTGGTTTTTAGTAGTTTCTGATGATCAATAATTTCTAACTAATTCTAAGGCAAAATTTAATTTTGTTTCTTTTTTTCCGTTATATTTATTACATCCTCTCTCTTGCTTTAATCCAAACTGTAATTTTAACTAAAGTAAATTATTTAGTTTTGTTGTATGACACATGTTTGTAGTATTTCTAAAATTTAAATTATAATTTATATTATTGCTAAAATTTATATAAACATTTGCTCTATAAATATTTACATTTAAGTCTATAATACATTATTAGTGGCTTGTGGCCACTTTATATCTTCAATAAAAGTGTGTGTGTGTATGGGAAGTTTTTATAAAATCTACACATACACAAATTGAAATGCAAGAATGCTGATGTATTGGTTTGTTCAGCGCTTGCATTTTTGCATTGGCGCTACAGAATAATGTTTTCAAACAAGAAATAAAATTTTTTGTAATAGCGGAGTTCAGTGTTTGAGGTGAATGGTCTTGCGTAAGTGCAAATGCATAATATTGTAACTTTTGTTTGCAATCCAACAACCAAATATACAGAATTGCAATTGTCACATCATTGCTTTTGCGCAACACTAAAACTGTATAGCTTTTTCTGCTTCGTGTATTGCGTTTACATCACTGATACTAGAACAGCTGACATTTGTAAACAATAATTTAGAATCGTGAAACAAAATTTAAGATTTGGAGCCGACAACTCTAAAAAAAATTAAAAGAGAAAAACCCTACAAAAAGTGGATGCAAGAAGAAATTAAAATTGTTTTAGTTTATTTGGAGGTGACAGAAGACATAGAGGTTAGTATTTAAGAGAGGTCGGGTATTTTTCAAAAGCAATTTCTTTTTTATTATTATTCAGTCACCAACTCCTCAAATGTTTTATAAAAAAGCGGTATCGATGCAACCTGCGATATTATAAGGTGGAAGGTACGATACCTTAAGGCATGTTGTTAAAAGGCCAACTATTGGCGTAGTTCTACTGGGGCAGGACTCTTACAGCCAGCTGAAGTTCTTGCTTACATCAATGAGCTCCATTAAACTCCTTGGCATTCTTTATTATGCTAACGAGTTCTGCAAACTGCTCTGTGCTAACCCTAAGCTTTTGCTTAAATCTAGCGTCGTCTAGAGTTGTGAGTACGTTGTTTCGCCAGGATATTGAAACTTGATCAAAAATTCTGCGGCGACAAGACATTGCAATAGGTTTATTTTCCTCGAACTCATCTAGCACATTTTCACAGGCATCGTCATCATCCAACATTTCTGCAATTAAAGTATTTAAAAGTTACAATGTACATATATTACCGCTCGGTATTTATGAATATACCTTCGTTCAGAACCATTTCTTGGCAACTTATTCTACTAATGGTACGATAATATTTTCTTTTCACCTTTTTGTAAATTTTCACGACCAGTAATTCTGTACAACAGCTGCGATCTTATTTGCATCTAGCATTGCTAAGTTGCTTTAAATACCGCTCACTGTCAGTGATAAAATTATTGCTCTACCAAACCGTTGAAACCTAAAACGCACCAAACATTGAATACCGCTAATGTATTCAATTTTATTATTATTCAATATTTTTACAAGTTTTTTCTTTTAGATTAACGGCCGTATTCATAAACGAAAAATTTAACAACCATTTTTTAAGTAAAATTTCCATAGACAATTTGGTTTGTAAACCTTAATGAAAATAAAAATATTTTTATCAGTGTTCAAAAATCTAAATGTCGCTCCTTAGTGTTCGGTTCGGTAGATTTGTGGAAAACACAAACGCTAAAAGTGTTTCTGGAGAAAATCATTAAAAAAATAACGTTTCCCTGCTTGTCAGCTTTCGAACACAAAAATAAGAGTGTTCTTATCCAACTCAACAAAAAGATGAGAACATTTAATTCCGTTCGGTTTTTTTTTTAATCCACAAGCTTCATTGTGTTCGGCTCAGCGCATTAATGTTCGTCCCTTTTGGCTGGTAAAAAAACCAAACATTTTATTACAAAAACAAAATACACATATGACAAAAACAAAAACACACAAGCTGTTCGTGCTGCGGTAATTTTTCTTTTTTGTTCATTTCTTTATCAATTGTTTGTTCATTCTTGATCAATGTAAAAAAGAAACATTACAGAACATTAAAATATAATGATTGTCTACAGTATCACTACAATTGTTCTGTTTTTTTAACGAAGAACAAAACAGTATAAAATGTTCGGCTCTTTCTTACAGATACCAACTGTATTAAGGGTTGTGTTAGTCTATATAATAGATATCGTTCTTGGGTGTGTGAACAGAACGCCAAATAATGTACTGTTTATTTTCGAATATTGATTTTTATGAATACGGCCGAAAATGTTCAAAAGTTATGGTATTAGAAATCACCTTAATATTACAAATAAATCGAGCCCTTACCGCGAAAATAACGTAAGCGCCAAAAATCAAATTTGACGGAAGAGATTTTTTTTATTTTAATTCATATAATTTTTGTATCAAATTTGTCGCTTACGATAAAATTGTTCTTGCTATACAATCGTTATTGTACCTTATGTGACCATGACATTTAAGGAGATGATACAAGTGTTGCCAATAAAGTAATTTATAAAAAAAACGAAAATTGAAAATGATGTCGCTTACGTTATTTTCGCTGTTATGGCTCGAAATACTTGAGGATTGTTTAAGATAAATAATTTATAGAATAGCTTCATAATTATATTCAAAACTTTAAATAATACAGCATTTAACGTTCTACTTGTACTATCTCAATTTAAATTATTTATTCAGTTCCGTTTCCTATTTTCGTTTGTCTCAGTGATATTTTGCATGTATTGAAATGTTATTGCAGATGTTGTAATTCACAGATTTATTGTGGTTCATTGATGTTTTGTTTAATTTTTAATAAGTATTTGGATAGTGTTAACTACAAAATAAGGATTTATGCTTATTTGAATATTTGATATAAAAAATATCTGTATACCCTGTAATACATCTGCTTAAAGTTTAAACAAATATTCATATATACATAAATATTTTTATGAGAAATGTAAATTTGTAATATAATAAATTAAAAGGAAACTGTAATAACACTTAAAAATATTAGATTTTGAATAATTAATATATGCTTTAATATACTTGTCTTAAAAATATTAAATAGAACTAAAAGTATATTTAATACTTGTTTAAATCAAAAAATATTTATTTTAATAGAGTAATTGTCATAGGCTTGCCAGATTCAAGTTTGCAAAATTCTTGACATTTACTTAAAATATCTTGATTTTAAAAAGAATTCATGACAATTAAAAACTTTCTTTAATAACACTGGTTTACAGCCAAAAAATACCAAGAACACCACATGCCTAGATAAGTTAATTGGGACCTCCTGAACTCGAAAATCGCTGTAATTTTTTTTTCCTAAGTACCGTTTTTTAGATAACGGTACTTTTGTGTTTTTCGGTGTATGGTCCCGCTCAAACCCTTGTGGAGCCCATTCAAAAAGTCCGATCGAAATAAATGGAATATCGTTGGAAAGGTAATCGAATGCCTTTTCCATCCAATTTCTATCTGATAAGAAATGGCTCAGTAATGGCACCTCTAAGTTCAAAAAATGTAAATTTTTTACGTTTTTTTTCAAAATTTTTCATTTTTATTTCGTTTTTTTTATTACGGACTTTTTGGTTGGGCTCCACAAGGGTTTGAGTGGGACCATACACCGAAAAACACAAAAGTACCGTTATCTAAAAAACGGTACTTAGGAAAAAAAATTACAGCGATTTTCGTGTTCAGGAGGTCTCAATTAACTTATCTAGGCATGTGGTGTTCTTGGTATTTTTCCAAATTACAAATTTGTAAAGCAGTGTAATCTATCTATATAAAAATAAGATGCATTGTGTTAGTAATTGATGTTCTCTGAAATGCGTCAACCGATTTCTGTAAAGTTCACGTGAAAGGTGACATTTGTATGTATCAACGGTCTTCAGATGTGTGTTGGTTCATGAGTTGTAGCCATTTTAGTGAACACCACCTACATTCATTCCGAAACATGTATTTATATTCCCATACAAATATCCACAAAATGCCCTCCATTTTGAACTCCTCCGAAACGGCTTGACCGATTTTTATGAAATTTTGTATGTGTGTTTGTTAGGTATGAGAATAGGTCGTAAAGTATATTCCATATCGCTAGAGGGCGCAAAATATTGCAATAGGGCTAAAAGCTCCCACTCCCCAATCTTCTAAACTAATCAACCGGTTTCCTTAAAATTTGGCATGCAGACAATTTAACATCTGAAAAAGAATAGGGAATAGGGTGTGAAATAGGGTAAGAGGGGCAAAAGCTACCCCTCCCTATATCTTCGTAACTAATCAACCGATTTTTTTGAAATTTCGCAGGCAAATAGTATTACAGTTCGAAAGAACTATAGCCTATAGTTTCTGTTATTTAGGACGTGAAATAGAGCAAGAGGGGAAAAATATCCCCCTCCTTCTATCTTCTTGAACAAAATCAACCGGTTTTCTTAAAATTTGGCACGCATACACTATAACATCGGAAAGAGGGCAGGGCATTAAATAGTGCAAGAGGGGTAAAAGCTCCGCCTCCCTATATCTTCTTAACTTATCAAAAGTAAAAAAGAAGTATAAGCAAATAAATTAACTATTGGCAACAAAAATTTCTATACTCTTTTGTTTCGAGTCAGCTGATTAACTTTTTTAATAATTCGTTTTGAGTGTTGATATGGGGTTCTGTTATTAGTGTTAAAAAAAGACACGGATATTTGATAGCTATTTAAATAAACACAGTGAAACAAAACAATGATATATTTATTTGGTTTCAACACAGCTTTGTTTAATAAAAACTTTAAGCAAATAAAAAAAAAATAACGTGTATTTTTTTTGGTTGGTTTTTATAAAATCTTGACAAAACATATATTCCTTGATTCTTAAAATAAAAATTGTTATTAATCAAGAAATATCAAGACCGCCTGGCAAGCCTGCATTGTTACCTAAAGCACAAACGTCCCTAAATATTCATTGATCCTGATGTAATTTATCAACACAAATGTCCACACAAATTTCGGAATCTTTTGACCAAAATTAGCGATTTTGTTAACGTAAAACACACACTCCTTTTCACCAAAAATTATACGATAAACGGTAAAAGACCTAACTAAGAGTTTTCATAATATGCAACAATGGCAAATGTCAAAATAACTGGTAGGTTTAACAAGAATAATGGAAGGAAAAGAAGTTATAAGCAGTTTATCATTTTTTTAATTTTAAATAGTTTTTTTGCTTTTCCTGAAAATTTTTCAAAATGTTAGTGCCTTTCGCGTTTTAGGTAACGATATTACTTTTAGAATTACCTCTATGGAATATTGAAACAAATAGATTTTTGCCATTCGCCATCACAGTCATACTTGTTTTTTAAACCCTGACAATTTTTTTTAGTTTCCAGGGGTCACCATGAGCAATAAACTTGGAAATTTTAATGTTTTAAATTGTCAAAGATTATTGCTGACATCATATCGCACACCTATTTCAAAAGTGACTCAACTCAAAATTTTAATTTTTTAGGTTTATATGCTTAAACAATGCACATAAACTTGTTTATTTATAGAGTTGTTACCTGTTATTAAAAAACGGTTATGTCTTGTTTTATGTTTTAATTGGTATAAAGTTGCAATTCATAAAAGTGTCTATACAATCTTAATTCGAGTTGTGACACTTTTGATAAAATAAATTATTGTTGGAGTTTATATCCATTAGACTTGTTTCTGTTTAGAATTTGGCAAAAGTGTCAAAACTTGAAAACAATTCAGCTAAAGTGACATAACTCAAAATAATTTGGTAAATTGTGCAAATAATACATCATCAAAAATGACACAACTAAAAATTGCTCATTATCTAGTGTATAAATATTCCCCACTTTTAAGGTCAAGGTGGTTGATAGCAGTGCCGAGGACCTGAATGGCTGGTTAGTGGTTAAAGAAACCGGTCGCGAACAGCTTCCCTCTGGCGCCGATGGCAAGGGTCAGTTGTAACTTGGCCTAGTCCGTGCAAGCCGTCACTGCGCGAGACGGTCCTTTTCTTTACGGCTTACTCGTGGGACCAAAAAAACTGGACAAACTTACAAAAAAAATCCAAGGACGCGACTCTAAGAGTCGATGCAGGGAATATCTCTGACAACTCGGCAGTTTCGGTGTCAGATCCAGACGCCGATTGGCTGAGTATCTACAGAGATATTCTTGAGCAAGAAGGTCAGTTATTGACAGAACTGACAGAGACAAGCGGGACGAACGACCCCCCAGTCGGTTCCCCGTCTCGAACAGGGGTCTCGGAAAGACTCGATGGTCTAGCTCTGGGATCTGATGATGAGCATGAAATTACAATGATTTCAGCTCATGATCAGGACCATAGGGCCGGGCCATCGGCTCCTGAGGTCACACTCGAGATAGGGAGCGGAGTAGTGGGTGGATCAAAACCCATTGTTCGGCAGGATGCGACAGAACAGGTCGCATCAGAAGGCCAAACGAGTCTTGAAAAAGCCTTTCTAGAAAAGATAGCTAAGAAAGACTCCTCACTACACGATGGGCGGGATAGGCACTTGCTGAGGAAGCACCGAAAGAACGTTGCCAGATTCGGTGATATCCTAGGCATTCCCTATCCTGCGGGATTCACAGCAAGGGCTGCTGAGGGCTCAAATGTCAGTATGGACAACGAACCCTCAGTAACCCCTGCTGATGAATCCTCCAATAATGGAACGGGAAGTAAGAAAGGGGGTACAGAATCAACACCTGGTTCTCTAAACCGAGACAGTACGGTCACGGATAAGGGAACCAAGCCTGATGATGTACCACCCTCTACTAGCTGCGCGATGAGGACTGGTAAAGTCTTGATAATCTCCGACAGTCCCCCCCTAAGGGAGGTCACAAAGGGGATTACTGAGAAATGCCAGCCAACATCTGCAGGGAAATCGGGTGATCACCGACAGAGCTCTGCTAAGGCCCCCAAAAAGGGGGTATTTAAGAGAGTTAGGTCTGGTGATGACCAGAAATCCCCAGCGGCCAAAAGGAAGGATCCCCGAAAGGAGATCACCAAGAGGGCTGGTTCCAGAGAGGAACAACCCTCTACGTCAAAGAAGCTAAGGGAGTCGTCAGGTAAGGACGGTATTCTAGCAGCTGTCATTGATCGTATGGATCCCGATGGAAGGATCAGTGTCGAGAAATGGCAGGTGCTAGAAAACAAACTACTCGACGAAATCTTTAGCGTCAAAGGAAGTCCGGACGAAGTATCGTTCAAAGGGGCTGACTGGATAACAGGTGTCAAAACTGTCAGTTGCGGCAATCAAAAAACCTTTGAGTTTTTAAAGGCTGCAATCGGCAGGTGTGGCAGCGCTTATCCTGAAGCCAGATTGGACGTCATACTCGCGTCTGAGTTGCCATTAAGGCCGGTAGTCACTGTATGGATTCCTCCACCTATAAAACCGGTGGAGGTCATACTGGGGTTACTTACCAATCAGAACAATGGGCTCTTTACAGGCCAGTGGAAGATGATAGCTTCACGGGGTTGTAAGGAGAACCAAGGAAGAGATTTCAGGTTCGCAGTAGACCGGGAATCTCTGAAAAAACTGAAGTCAATGGGAGGGGTTGCTGTATTCGGGTTAGGGTCTATCAGATTTAGGTTTCCTAAAAATGATAAACCCTAAGAGGCTGAGAGTGGTGCAGATAAACTTGCACCACTGTGAAGCGGCCTCAACCGAATTAGTAACCCACCTCATTGACAACAATGTGGACGTGGCTTTAATCCAAGAGCCCTGGATTAACAAAAACCGGGTAGTTGGATTAAATATCACGGGGTATACCTTGTTCGTATCCCGCTCTGATGAGAAGGTACGGACTTGTATACTGGCGAGAACTGAACATAAATTTATGATTTCTCATTCTTTCAGTAATGGAGACCTCACGGTTGTGACAGGGGAAGCCAAGGACAAAACGGTCCTGGCACTGGCATCGGCATACTTGCCATATGAAGCTGCCGATCCACCTGGGGAAAAAGTGCGAGAGTTGGTGGAGCACTCGGGCAGAAGCGGCTCGAGGCTGGTACTAGGATGTGACGCCAATGCACACCATTCCCAATGGGGTAGTGCCGACATCAACAAAAGAGGTGAGTCTATGTTTGATTTTATTGTTGCCAGCAATCTTTTTATCTGTAACAGGGGGAATACGCCAACGTTCAGAACTAGGGATAGAGAGGCAGTGATAGATATAACATTGACGAACTGTAGGGAATTAGTAGAGGACTGGAGGGTGGCTTTGGATTTTTCCTTCTCTGATCATAGTCGTCTGTCCTTTAGTCTAATGTTTGAGAGGTCGAAAAGGTGTCCATATAGGAATCCGAGAAGGACGGATTGGGATTCGTTTTCGGGACTGGTGCAACGGAACCTTAGGGTTACACGGAACTGGGGGTCGACTCCGGCCGGTGTGGAGCAACTGGTAAACACCTTCACGGGGGTATTGACCAGTAGCTATGAGCGATCCTGTCCGTTAAATTTTCCGGGCAGGCGTACACAGCCAAGATGGTGGACAGACGAGTTGAAAACTCAAAGGTCCACCGTCAGAAGGCTGTTCAATAGGGCGAAGTATACGCGCAGGGATGAGGATTGGAGTAACTTAAAGTTGAGTTACGGAAGGTATAAGGGAGATATTAGAAGGGCGAAAAGGGACTCGTGGATTAAGTTTAGCGAGTCAGTTGAATCTGTGAATGAGATGTCTAGGTTCAGAAGAATTTTATCTAAGGACCCTATAGTCCCTGGATTTATTCAGAGATCGGACGGCTCATGGACGGAATCTGGCTCTGAATCTCTCTGTCTGCTTATGGAGACTCACTTTCCGGGGTGTGTGGATCCTGGGTCGGGGGAACAGGCTGTATGTGGTGACCCCTTCTCTGGTTCGGGCTCAGGCGGTGAGGAAAGAGAGACGGTGGGGGACATGATTACCTTGGATAAGGTAACATGGGCGGTAAATACCTTTGGGTCCTACAAATCGGCGGGGCCAGACGGTATATTTCCGGCGATGTTACAGAATATCGGGAAATCATCACTCCTGTTGTTGGTGGAACTGTTTAGGGTATGTGTGCTGAGCGGGTACATTCCTAGGAGGTGGAGGGAGGTTAGGGTAGTTTTTATTCCCAAGGCGGGTAGAACCGGTCACTCTAAACCCAAGGATTTTAGACCAATCAGCTTGTCGTCTTTTCTCTTGAAGACGTTGGAAAGACTGATTGATCTACATCTGAGGATGAAGATTGACGCCGGCATCGTCAGTGGCGCTCAACACGCCTACCTTAAAGGTAGATCTGTTGAGAGTGCGTTGCATGATGTGGTTGGTTATGTGGAGCGGGGTTTGCGAACCAGGGAATACACCCTGGCGGCATTCCTTGACATAGAGGGCGCCTTTAATAATTTGAGGATAGAGGCCATAAGGCAGGCACTGATTGACCTAAGGGTTCCGTTGTTCTTGGTCGAGTGGATAACTATGATGCTTAGCAGCAGAGTTATTCACTCGGACTGGGGAAACGAGCGCTTAAGGAAATCGGTGACTAGAGGGACCCCACAGGGAGGAGTTCTCTCTCCCTTATTGTGGCTCTTGGCCGTCAATGTCGTTCTGAGACGTTTTGACAGAATGGGTCGTAGCCTACGCGGATGATGTGGTGATATTGGTGTCGGGCAAGTTTCTGCCGACAATTAGCGACATCATGCAAGGGGCGCTGGGCGAACTGGCGGCATGGGCAAGTGACAAGGGACTGGGAGTAAATCCGGAGAAGACGGAGTTGGTTCTTTTCACTAGGAGGTACAAGGTGGAGGAGTTTAGACTGCCGGTACTGGGAGGAGTGGAGCTTGGACTATCTGATAGTGCTAAGTATCTGGGGGTTTTTCTGGACAGTAAGCTGTCATGGGGTAGGAATACTCAGGAGAGACTCAAAAGGGGTCTCAATGCTTACTATGCTTGCAGATCATCGATAGGTAGGAGCTGGGGACTCCGGCCGTCAGTGGTGGGATGGCTGTACACTTCGGTGGTTAGACCCATTCTTACGTATGGATGCTGTGTTTGGTGGGAGTCATTGAGATTGGCAAGTCGTAGGAACCTTCTTTCTAAGGCTCAGAGGTGTGCTTCAATTGGCATGACAGGTGCCTTGAGAAGTACTCCTCAGGCTGCCCTGGATGTCATTCTACATCTTCTGCCCATTGAGCAGTAATTGATGGGAATGGCGGCCAGGAGCATTCTTAGACTGAGGGAGTTAGGACTTACGAGGAATGAGACTCAGGGTCACTCACGGATCCTGGGTGAGATTGAGGCTGGTGGCTATTGCCTGGGACCGCCGGGATCCACTGATTATGTTAGCACCAGTTTGGATTTTGGTCGGTTGCCAGAGGTAATAATGCCCTCTAGGGAGAGCTGGTCGGGAAGGGGCAGATTATTTGGTGGATTTGCTATTTTCACTGATGGCTTGAAGATGAGGGGCACGGGTGCAGGGGTCTACATTGAGGATCTGAACATAAGAAGGTCATATAGGCTTCCTGACGACTGCAGTGTTTTTCAAGCGGAGGTTCTGGGGGTCTGGAGGGCCGTGGAACTGATGAGGGACAACATTGATAGGGGCTCGGAGGTCACTATATATGTGGACAGCCAGGCGGCTCTTATGGCCGTAAGGGGCTGATATGTGAACTCCAGGCTAGTTGATGAGTGTAGGAGGGCTCTGAGGGGAGCCTTAGGGGAGTATCTGCTAAGGTTATGCTGGGTGCCGGGTCATTGCGATATAGGCGGCAATGAGATTGCTGATGAGTTGGCAAGACAGGGCTCAGAGATGGAGGATCCTGACTGTGTGGAGGCGGTTAGGCCTCCATTGGGCTTCTATTTTGGTAGAATTAGGGAATGGATACTGAGCGTGACCAATCGGGCCTGGGGGAGCCGAACGGACTGTCGGGTATCACGGACACTGTGGCCGGTGCTTAGGAAGTCCGATTCGGTGTCGCTGTTGGGCAGGAGCAGGGTCTGCGTTAGGACCATGATAGGAATTATCACGGGCCACTGTATGATAGGCAGGATGGCGGTGAGGATGGGATCCGACTTGTCGGATATATGCAGGTTGTGCGAGGACCCTGAGGACTTGGAGTCAGTTGAGCACTTTCTGTGCCACTGTCCTAGGTTGCAGGGTAGCAGGTTGAGGTGGCTGGGCAGTAGATTCCTGGGCGAATTAGGGGATGTCTCGGGTTGCGGACTCGAGAATCTGATAGGATTCGTAATGGGGATGGCCTGGCTGCGCGAGGGGAGACTGGGTGCTAACCGCACGTAGGGCGGATTTGGTTTAAGTGGGATTTCTTTCGAGGTTGGTCCTTTACCTTCTTTTCTTTCCTTTCTTTTCTACCTATCTTTCGGATCTGTCTTATGCTTTTGCTGCTTACTTCACCTACTTTATACCTTCTTAGCTATCTCTAATTAAGGCGTCACAATGGACCATATTGGTCTCTGGGTGAAGGTGTGAAGGAAACTTCACACCGGCCTTTCTACCTACCTACCTACCTACCTAGTGTATAAATATCTAAAAAAAAAACTTTTTAAATCATAATCTGTATTGAGTTTCTATTCAATGGTCCAATGATTTGTTTTAAACCATTTTATTTTTAGGTCAAAAACATTTTTCTTCGATATCTGAAAAATTAAGTTTTTTGAGTTGAGTTACTTTTGAACTAGGTATGCGATATATGTATTCTATGTCTAATGTGCGTATTAATTGTGAAAAAATGGTTCAAAAGTTTTTTGAGATTGCACATCAACTATTTCACAAATTAAACGCTAATTTGAAAATAAAACACCGGAAAACATGTAAATTAAAACAACACAAGTGAGTGCTTTTGACATTTTTGGCCGAATAATATAAAGCGAAAATTTGTATGAAAACCATTAAGGTAAAAGTACACAACACGCGTTAGTGCGCGAGCGCGTTATAGCCTTCAAGTTACATAAAAAATATTTTGACAAGTAAATCAGTTGATTATAAAAAACAAAAAATATTAAGAAAAAAAAGGAAACAACACTACAAAAAAAGAGTTAAAGCTTCGTATTCCACATGGGTGTTCAATAACCGAAGCATCTTTTAACCCTTAAGTAGCCACCTAATTTGTATGGCACAAACTGTCAATTGAGCTTGGCTGCGATCACTTTTATTTGTATGGAGTTTTATGGATTTAGCAAGAACATTTTGTTGTCCACTAGAATAATTCTTCGAAATAAAAGTAAAGAAAGAATTCTTGCGTGCTGAGTGTGCTTTTTGATACTTTTCATTTTGATTTTATTAATTATACCAATTGCCACGCCCACGTTTCTTAAATTAAAAAAAAGTTTTTGTTTCGATTGAGTAAAACATACTAGGGCGAAGCTGTATATTATAAAAAACGTCAAAAAATGCCTGTCCAAACCCAGGTAAACACTTAACGGCTAATCGCTTATAACTAAAAAATATGGGTTTAAATGTAATAAAAATTGATCTTACCTCCGATAATATTCGCTTTAATGGCAAGAAACATCCAAGACCTCATAGCATTACTTTTAGAGTGGCTAGATGAATATGTCTCTCTCGCAACTTGTTGTAAAAAATAAAACTGGGAATAATCACAACAAACAACTGTAAATCCTTTCCATCTAAATTATTATTGGTTTTATCTTTTCTAATTCTAGTCTGCAGTTATTCAGTTAATAGCAATATAATCACAGTATTTTTTTTTTTTTTAATTTAAAATGTTCTTTAAATAACATTTGTTTGTTTTAACTTTTTTCTAATATGTAAAAAACTTTATCCAGTTTATCTTGTTTTAGCAATAATTAGTTTGAAAATGTTTCAATTAAAATCGAAACAAAACAAATGACAAATGTAAGCAAATTAGTTAACAAAGTACATTTATATACAATTTATTTCAGATTTTAACATTTAAAGGGGATTAAAACAATAAATCCTTTTAAAACATTTTTTTGCAGCTTGAAGGTTGATAACAATTTATTTTCATATTAATCTTTCTTTCCGTACAGCCGAGAGGAAATAAATTATAAAGTATAATTATTTTATTTTAATCCAAATTTTTAATATTTTTAATTAGGCTTAAGTTCATGAAATTTAATTTTCATTAAATTATTTTTATGAAGAAAGGAATTTTACAACATGAAAATTAATTAAATGAAAATTATCGATCTACCAAATGTTAAAATACAATTTGGTTTAAGGATTGATGTTTGGACTATTGACGTCAGCAGTCCTCGATGGCTGCGGGTGTAAGACGGCAATTCCATCTGAGGAGATCGAGTGGTTGCGATCGAAACATGTCATGGTAACCTGCCGGCCAGGGTTCGAGCCCGGGCCACGTCAGGAATGAAAGATTATCAATAACAATTTTAATTAATTTTCATGTTGTAAAATTCCTTTCTTCATAAAAATAATTTAATGAAAATTAAATTTCATGAACTTAAGCCTAATTAAAAATATTAAAAATTTGGATTAAAAGCCATAAATGGTTCAACAAAATAACCACAATACTAATTATTGTTAAAAAAGCTAGGGCACGAGCTCTATGTGTACATGTGACCTTCAAGTTGTGCTGAAAAAGGTCAACAGAAAAGAGAAGGACAAAATGGAAAAACAAAAAATGTACTTGGACTTCAAGGAAAATTCTTGACAAAAGTACGAAAAAACAGAAGTAAGGAAAAAACATGTAAAATCAATTAAAATGGATAATCATTCAGGAAAGCAAATTTCGATCTACCAAATGTTAAAATACAATTTGGTTTAAGGATTGATGTTTGACTATTGACGTCAGCAGTCGTCGATGGCTGCGGGTGTAAGACGGCAAATCCATCTGAGGAGATCGAGTGGTTGCGATCGAAACATGTCATGGTAACCTGCCGGCCAGGGTTCGAGCCCGGGCCACGTCAGGAATGAAAGATTATCAATAACAATTTTAATTAATTTTCATGTTGTAAAATTCCTTTCTTCATAAAAATAATTTAATGAAAATTAAATTTCATGAACTTAAGCCTAATTAAAAATATTAAAAATTTGGATTAAAAGCCATAAATGGTTCAACAAAATAACCACAATGCTAATTATTGTTATGATTATTTTAAATTAAAATTTTAACAAGAATTTATAATAAAGTTTTGTTTTTTAAAATGTTTTACTAAAGGATTAAAAAAAGATTTTTAGAGGAAAAAAGTTAATGAAAATACTTCATTGAAGCAAAAAATTTTTATGGTATAAAGAGTTGGAAAAAGTGGTGTTTTACACAACTGGCAAAGTTTTTATTTAATTTAACTAGATTTAAATTAAAAAAATTAACATATAAAGGCCAGTTTACACGGTAATACAATGTATAACGACTTTGTAGAATCAAAATATTATGAAATTCTCTCCGTGTTTAAAAGAAAAAAATAAAAGTCTGTTGAGAGTATACTTTATGTTTACACGGATGGTATAAGTAAAATCAAAAATAATAACAAAAAAGCAGATGGTTGAAGTTTTACAATTTTTACAAAAACAACATGAAAATTTCCTGAGTTGATTTTAGTCGTTTTTGTAATTGTATACAAATACTACCACCTTCAATATACTCCGTTAAAATGCACCTCTGCTGTGATGAAAATACATAAGTTTCTAAAATGGTTTAGAAAAAAATCATTTACCGACCGCTTGTCAGATTTTGTATTCGTATTTTCTCTTACTCAATGCATTTTGCTTTTACATGATATGATTTCTCTCATTCTACATTATGTCGTAATACAATGTATTACCGTATAAACTGGCCTTAAGTACATTTTGCTATATTGAAGAATATTCTGAAATGTAACTAATGGCGTTTTCTTATCCAGTGTATTAATTTGACAAAAATTTAAGTTCTTTTGAATTAAGATAATTCAAACTACTGGATAAAACGTTCACCACGTTAAAGTTAATTTTTTTATAAATTCGCTATTGTTTTTATTTTATATAACCAAAAAAATCTTCCGTAGCTCCACGGATTTTTAACACAAATTTATTCAATCTTACACATAAAGGATGGTCCAAATATAAGCCACAATGTTAATTGTGAGTCACACCTTAACGTCAAGTTTTTTGCACAACTTAGTTTGACATTTTTTTTTTCAATGTTTTAAAAATTCAACCACGGCGAGCTACACAATTGAGCAGCGCGTTAAGATTGTTAAAACCTTTTTCGAAAAAAGGCGAGCAAATCAAAATGCATTTTGTGCCTTTTGTGCACTGTATCCTCAATCGGAAGAATTGTGTGCAAATTTTAGCAAATCGGGTCCATAGGAAATGTGAAAACACTTTAACATGCTCTCGCTTTTGCTTCTTCGAAAATGAGGTCGGCAAGCAGTAACCGTAAAAGGTGTTCACTATCGCGAGACAATACCAGACTTCTTGGAGCCAGAAGTTGAGGATATGGACGTGGACGATATGTAGTTCCAACAGGATGATGACACTTTTTACACAGCCAATGAAACAATGGCTCTTTTAAGTAGTCGCCACGACCATGTGATTTGACAACGTTGGACTTCTTTTTCTTGGGATATTTAAAAGAAAAAGTGAACGTCAATAAGCCAGAACAATTCAAGGGCTTAAGTATGAGGCACATTAAACACATTTTATTATTATAGATCGTTTTATAACAATAAAAAATTTTAAGATAGTTCTTTGAAAACTGTTTGTCTTATTTAAAATTAACATTGTGAGTTTTCGTTAGACCATATGGTAGTACCATATGCCGAAATAATATGAAACTCCTGTGCTTGTGGTTATAATCCCAAGAAATAATGGTCGTGTTTTTTCCATCGTTTTTCCATTCTTTGTTTCAACAATAATTTGATGAAAAGTAATACTTATTATTCAGCCTAACTGCCTGTTTGTAGAACGCGAGCACAAAAGTGACTCGCTTAACTTACATTTAAAACAAAAACAAATTTTTAAATTTTGTTTTTGTTTTAAATGTAAGTTGGACGAGTCACTTTTGCGCTCGCGTTCTACAAACAGGCAGTTAGTCCGGTTGTCGTTGTCGTCATCGACAGTGTCATTTTTTGTAGAAGATGAAAGAACACACACAGAAGAAATGAAAAGCCAACTTCAATTAACGTATTTGTTAGAAATTTGTACTATAAATTAAATTCTGTACTGATTTTCCGCCAGCAAACAAATTGATCATATCAATTAACACGTTTGTAAGTTTGAGCTTTTCTTGCTTTTCAGTTTCAATCAATAGGTTTAATTGAAATGTGACCACCAGCGAAAGAGGCTAAATAAAACGTAAACACAAATTAAAATTTTTTTTTCAATCAACACAGTAAATTGAAACAATTAAAAAATTGTTTGAAAATTTTAAATATGTTAAAGTTTGTGTGTATGTTTTCATATTTGCAAATATACACACAAACATTATAATTTTTATTTTCAATTAACGGAAATTAATTGGAAAAATTAAAAAAAATTGTTTGAAACAGCATTATTGAATTAATTGAAAACATTTTGGTGAAAATTTTGTCTGTGCAGACTGTGTCTTACTTAAATCTATTACAAAAAGCGACACTGTCGATGACGATAATGACAACTGGAATAAGGCTGATTATTTCCAGGGACGAAGTCTACTTAGCCTAGGGGGGTCAGGACCCTTCCACAACCTTGGATCCGCGCTTGTCTTGAAGTAACAACTTTTACTCAACATACACGGCTTACAAATTTTAAAATGGTGACAAAACTTGGCAATTAAATGGCTTTTCAAAAGTTTGTTTTAATAGGTTCACAACTCATTATAGCTTTAAAAAAAAAAAACAATTAACATGCTTTAAAGCTTAGGTAAACATGACTCCTTTCATCGCAAAATGCCCATGATAGATCTTTTAAATCTTAGCAAAAATTAAATGTCAGATGTAAATCTTATGTAAACAAAATTATTCCATAAAAAATCATTAGAATAAATCTTAAAACAGCCTGTTTTTAGAAGACGAGCACAAAGTTCGTTCGTTTAACTTACATTTAAAACAAAAACAAATTCATTTCAAAATTCAAAAAAATTAATAATTCCTTCGCATTTGTTGGCAAAGAAAAACCATTTAAAACTTTTTCCAAATAAATTGCTGCAATTTTCATTGCAAAAAACAAATCCTTTCAATAACTTTGTTGCATTTTAATCAATACAATTATTACAGTTTGTGGTTACAACTTTATATCTCCTAGCAAATGTCGTCTATGTCTTTTATTTAGAAAATTATGTTGAAAACTTTTCGTAAATTTTCTAAATCCAAAAATAAATAAAAAAAAAACCAAATACCATTTAAATAGTCAACGATAAAACTTATAAAAACTTTACTGATTGTTGTTGGTTTAAGTTGGTGCAATAAAAAACGCCCCTACTTGTCGCGACGCATGTCACAGATATTTGCAGTTTGCACAAAAACTGCAAGATATTTTTTTTTTGTTTTGTTAGTTTTTTTTTATTTCCCCAACAACTTTAATTTTATAATGCAATTTCAAGCCAACACTTAGTTGCCTTTTGAATGCAAACAAATAGAAAGAATGAAAAGTTGAATTAAATTCACAAATTGAACACACATGTATACGAAAACATACTCGTTTATACTTTTTAGCCGAAAATATATTTATTTTAATTCCTTGGCCAAAAGCCAAGGTAAAAATAAAGGCTGAAATAAGCATGAACAAAAAAATAGAAAGCGATGAAAAAGAATGTTGTGCACCAAATGTCAAAGGATTAATTTCGTATATAAAAATGGCAACTACTTTATTCGTTCTGTCTATGGACATAAAAATAAAGCCGGGGCATGAAAGTAGAAGACCCCATGCAGAACTTAAAATTATTTGAAAATAAAATTAAATGTGTTAAAATGCCTGCATTTTGGGTTAAATGCAAATTTATGTTGTACAAATTTTATTAAATTTAATTTGTATCTGACATGATTTAAAATGGGAAATTAGTTAATAAGAGTCATTGTAAAATTTTAGCACAGAAGCTCTGTTCCACATGCATAACAAGACAGTCCCTATAAAGTTACCCAAAAGCCTTCCAGATCACAATTTTTACGCAAGAGTAATTGAGAGAGTAATTTTGTCATTTCCCGCACAAATTTGCATGAACTTTTTCTAAGGGCACTGCTACACGTTCAATAAATATCGTGATATTTGGATCACGATCCATTTTAAAATATTGATGGATCACGAGCGTATGCTACATGTTCAATATTTATCGCGTCAGTATTTATGTTATTTTTGTTTATTATTATTGCTGTGCGGGTCGTTTATCAATGTCGAGAGAAAACCTGTTTAGCTATTTTGCTCGATTTCACTGTCTTCTGCCATTATTCTTTATTTCAATAAACTTTTCACAAATTTTGTCAATTGTTTTACTTTTTATTTGTTTAATTTTTTCCACTACGTATTTTATTTCTTTTATTTTGACACTTTTTACTGTCGTATTAATTTTTATTAATATTATTTAATATCATGAAAATGCTACACGTTCAATATTTATCACGCGATCCACGATCCGCGATCTGGATTTCTGGATTTCATATTTTAGGCCATTCTGCGATATGGATCGCGATCCATCAATATTGCATGCTACACGTTCAATAAATATCGTGATACTAGAAATATCACGATATTTATTGAACGTGTAGCACTGCCCTAAGGATAAGTGCGGACAAGATTCTAACAATCAGCTGTTTTTTGTTAACCTATGAAACTGATAACTTAAGCAGAAAATTTGCAAGCAAAAGAAAAAGTTTAGTTTGGTCCAAACTTATTTAGTGCCAATCATCACCATAGCTTCTATAACAATACTACTCAGAAAATAGCTTTTAATTCCATAACATCTTTATAAATGTTGGCATTGACAATAACTTTTACGACATCTACTTTGTCGCGACGATATATTGTGCTGGTAGGTCCAAAGTAAATCATAGTGCCTATAAAAGCCCCCTTCCTAAAATCTGTTTAAGGTAAACAAAATCATAATTATAAATATATGAGGGGTATAGATGCAAAGACTGCAATGTCCACATTTATAGTTTTCGTCAGGGACCTTAACAGTTATGCCTTTTTTCGTAAAAGTCAGATGATAACTGTTATTTTTTGATTTTTATTTTTTCGATCAAAAATAACAGTTATTTTTTTATTTTTATTTTTTTGAACAAAAATAACAGTTATTTTTTGATTTTTATTTTTTCGAGCAAAAATAAAAGTTATTCTCGAAATAAATTTACGTGTTTTAATAATTTAGCTGACTTTAATAATTATTTTAATGTGCATAAGGAATTCCAATGATATAACACACTAAAATAAAAATTTAAGGTCAACTAAATTATTAAATCACGTACATTTATTTAGAGAATAACTTTTATTTTTGCTCGAAAAAATAAAAATCAAAAAATAACTGTTATTTTTGTTAAAAAGAATAAAAATCAAAAAATAACTGTTATTTTTGATCGAAAAAATAAAAATCAAAAAATAACAGTTATTTTTGTTCAAAAAAATAAAAATCAAAAAATAACTGTTAAGTTTGATCGAAAATATAAAAATCAAAATTATAAAAATCAATATATTTTATCATTGACAAGTGCATGAGGAACAATATGGTATACTTGAATAAGTTTTTCGACATTTAATTCTATATGCTTTTTTTGTTTTAAAATTCCAATATAACTGTTATTTTCGGTCCCTGGTTTTCGTAATAAATAGTAAAAACCTCTAGCACAAAGTATATTCATATTTATGTATTGTATATCATGCTATTCAGTAAATAAGAATATGATGAAGATATGACGCAAGTTTCAACCAAATCGATATAGCGGTTTGCTGGCAATTATAATAATAAAATTGGAGATTGCTGTGTTTGCTCTAATCAAATGGACATTGTTCCTTTTTAGCATTGGCAAGTACTTAAAAAAATCATTAGTTATAAAATTCTTAAATTTAGCAAAGGCTTAGTTTTTTCTTAATAGATTTGGAGGAACTTCATAACAACTTAGCTCCATAATTACAACTAATGACAAAGTTATAAAGTGAACAATAAAACTAGCTGTTTCATATAAAAAATAATTTGTTATATTTTTAAATTTCTTTTTAGTTTTGTTTTGCAAAAAAGAAACAAAATAAAACAATAGCATGCATTTTCGAAAATAGTTGAGAGAAAAAGAGCTTAACAAGCTGTGATCATTGAAAAAACGACAATCTCCAATGGACATTGCCGTTTTTGCAACAATTCTTGATTTTTGAACATACTTTTTTATGGGATAAAAGTGTTTCTGGTAATGTCATATTCACTTATTGGAAGCATTTATTAAATACAACTAAGAGGTATTATAAGTTACGTTTATGAAAAAAGTGGAGATTGCAGCCTTTGCATATATACCCCTCATGTGTATCTAAATTAGTGCTGGGATACTATCGATATTTTCTACTATCGATAATTATCGATAGTTCAGATTTCACTATCGATATATCGATATTACTATCGACTGAATGTTTGTACTTAAGTAGGAAAACTGTAACTAGGTTTTTATCAGGCTATAGTTCCTTGTTTTTATCACTTTATTGAACCTATGAGACGTATATACATATGTACGCACGTTCTTGTAGATAACAGTTTTTAAAAATTGTGATGCTGATAAGCACCTTTCTGAAGAAACCAAAGTAACAGGGATTATAAGAAATTTTATTGTAACTTTATATAATGTTCTAAATTGGATTTGATTCTCAACCCAAAAGGTTATCAATCTAGCGGACTTTTCCTCCGGTCGTTCATTGTTTTATCCTATGCTTGCGATTGAAATTGCATTTTTATTTGATTTTTTTTTTTTGCATATTAAAAATATCTGACATTTCAGTCCCTTTGTAAACATATAAAAAATTCGGCATAAAGGCCTTAAGCTAGCAGTAAAAAAAGCACAGCTAAGGAATCCATACCACCTGCCATTCCTGTTGTTTGTATTCATTGCTGTAATTCTGCGAGAATTAATAATAGCAATTAAAAACTGTGTGTGCATGGCTGCTGTTTCATGTCTTCATAGTTGTATTTTAAATAATAATAATATCTATATTTAAATTTTTCATCGATATTTTCGATAGTTTAAGATTATCGATAGTTTCCCAGCACTAATCTAAAGAATAATTAACACAAACAACTTTTGCATGAATCTTAACCTAACAACATAATTTTGTTCTAGCGGGTCCATGGTTCCCATATAATGTACACTAGACTGGTCGCAATTTTTTTTTTAAATTTAATTGTTTGCGCTGCTTAAAATATGAGGTTTGGTGTAAGAAATGATGATCTAATTTTTCAGGTCAACCCGACGGTGCCTTGCCGTGCAGGATGGGGCCCAAAGTTCTCCATATTATAAAAAAAAACATCACTTCCATCATATCTTTATAGTTATATTAGTTGAAAAGCCGAAAATCAAAAATATGGCTTCGTTACGATCTTCCGCAGGGAAAGTACTTCAAGTGTGCCAAATTTCAGCTTCCTATGTCATCAGATGGCTTCAGAAAGTTGCGGAAAGAATAGGACATACATGCAAACATCCTGACATACTAAGAAATCATATATTGTATAGATAGATTAACATATGTTCGCGCAACTCAAAAACGCTTTAGCTTATTAAAAAACTAAAAAAAAACCGAAATTCCGCAATAAAATTTACTTTAAGAAAGGTAAAACGTTTTTCTTGTATGCGCAGTCGTTTTAGAAACATAGTTTTTTTCTGGAAAAAAAATAATTTTTTTATTAAAATTTCGGAATTTTTGTTTTTAAAAATTCACAAAAAATTGCAGCTATGCTTCTTATTTTATGCAGACATATAAAAAACAACATTGCAAACAAAACAAGCTATAAATGATTAAAATCTGTTAACAACTTTTGATTTTATGTATTCACAAAATACGAAAAATTTTAATTAATTTAAGAATTTTATTAAACCGCCACATCTTTTGTGGCGCCCCACCCGGCACGGCTAGGCACCGTCGGATTGACCTGAAAAATTAGATCATGATTTCTTACACCAAACCTCATATTTTAAGCAGCGCAAGCAATAAAATTTAAAAAAAAAATCCCATACAAGATGCGACCAGTCTAATGTACACTTTCGAAATTATTTTTTAAAACTGTGGTGCAGGGTATTACAACAACAAACGATTTTATCGCCTTATGGTCAAAATTAAGCGACAGGTTTTTGATTTCTATGGTTCCGATGGAAAGTTATAGACCGATGATCAGGAAAGCTGCCAGTTATATTGGATGATTTTTGTCTAGCTTTCTTTTAAGCAAAAAAAAAACATTTCGGATAAAAAAAAATTTAAAAAAAGTTTTTACTTTAAAAAAAAGTTTTAAATTTAAAAAAAAATTGTTTTTAAAAAACAAAACGAATTTTTTTTTTCAAAAGCTATCGAAGCTACTTTGGACAAACTTTGCTAACACCAATAGGTAATAAGTTAGATGGATGAGAAAGAACACCTGTATGGCCAAATATTGACCCTTTCTAACTGAGAAACTTTTGCGTCTAAACTAATATCCAATAGGACTAACCTTGGTGAAAATGTCATCCAAATCGGAAGACATCGATTTTAAAGTTGGGTCACTTGACATGAAATCCCCCATATGTGTATCCGATCAGATTGGATGTTGGGTTGTGGTACCACAATACCATGGTATTTTAACATTTTGCCGAATATAAGCCGCAATACTATCAAAGAGCTTATGTCTGGCTAAATTACGAACTGAGCACAGGAGCTCCCTTAGTTTCAAGCTCTTGGTGTGTCTACCGGTCATCCAGTGACCCGTTAATTCATATACATATTTACTTTAAATTAGAAAAGGCCTATATTAAATATGAAATATTTTAAGTTTGAGACATAAGACTTAAAAAAAATTAATAAATAAAAAAAGCTTATGTCCAGGGAAACCATAAATGTACAATTGCAGAAACAATATATTTATCTCTTTTAGAGCTTTTTATGAATTATGGCATCGATTTGTTAGTGCATATTTTTGCATATATTACTTTTTGAAATATTGTTTTCATAATTTAGTTAAAAGAGCCTTAAATTTATAGCGCATATTTTACCTTTTTAAGGCATATTTTGATACATGTTATTTTTTGTTTTAAATATTTATCTGTACAGCCAGCGTATTGCTTGAATTTCGCCATCAACATTTAATTTTTCTAGAAAATTCTAAGACAAAGCAGGTTGTCATTAAAGATAAATGTTATTTTAAAATTCAAAATTTTATGTATGAACAATAATTAAGGAAAAATCCATTATATAAATTGTTTTGGGACCAATCTTTTAGTATGCCGATCGACTCAGCGTCACTTTTTGAATAGATCTAATGATGCCCATCCGTCCGTTTGACTGGTTGTAGTCTGCTCATGATAATTTTTTGCCCAATGTAAAAGTTGCAATCTTGTAGAAAATTTGATCAGATTTGCTAAATACATTTTATTTGTATTAAGGACGAAGTCTGTGTAAATGGTAAGAAACGGTTTTTCCACATAATCCCCATAAAAACTTTTTTCCAAATTTGACTCTTTTGACCTAATTTTGTTAAACGCAAGCGCAACCCCAAAAATTGTATTGAAAACAAAACCAAAAATATTTCATAATTTCGTTGTTGTCTTCTACAGAAATTCATATTGAATTTTTAAATTTCAAACGCTTCTTATCTTGTGGCGTTGAAAATTTTAAAACGCAATATGAATTTCTTAAGAAAGCAAAAACAAAATTATAGCAAATTTTTGACATTGTTTTTGATTGCAATGTTATTTTTGGCGGTGCGTTTTACAAAATTAGAGCCTTTGTGTCCGTTAACCATCTAATAATATTGGTATTTAGATTAAATTCGCCCCAAAAATATTTGACTGCAAATTAAATTCTTTTCGAATCAGTTCACATTTGCCCAAAGCTCCCATCTATAAATAGCTTTAACTTCCTTTTAAATGTTAACATGAATTAACAATTTAGCCGCCGTCCATAAAATCCCTTTAAGACAAAAAATCGCATATGGATGTAAATATCTAGATTCCAAATAAAATTTCCAAATAAAATTTCCAAATAAAATTTCCAAATAAAATAAAATTTGGAAATTTTAGGATTGTTTTTATTAAATGGAAATATCTTATATACAAATACGGGAAAAATGTTTTTGTGGTTGATTTTTAAGTATCTTATCGCCCACCGATTTTAATGAGTCATATATCGTTTAAAATATGCACAATATATTTTTTTTCTAAATTTGAAAAGCATTGTAATTTATCTTACAGACAAACGTACAAAGTTCGGTCAATAGTGCATTTTTTCCTTTCTCTTAAAATGTGTAGGTTTTTGTTGTATAACGCACGGTTTTCTCAAAAGTAAATGTCGAATTTCGGCCACCGGGCTATCCTAGTTATTATTAAATTGTTGTGTATTTTTTCAAATTAGCAATTTTTTAATTTTTTGGGGCATATTTTTAACAAATTTCCGGGCGTATTTTCAAGTTTTTACTGCATATTTAATAAGCATAAAATGCGTTTATAGAGCATATTTCTGGTTTCCCTGCTTATGACTATACAAGACATTTTTTTATATATATTTTTTTAACAAGTTTTATGTCTTATAACAATTCATCAATTC
Source organism: Pollenia angustigena (assembly GCA_930367215.1). NCBI lineage: Eukaryota > Metazoa > Arthropoda > Insecta > Diptera > Polleniidae > Pollenia > Pollenia angustigena. The sequence continues at coordinate 174,376,782 of OV884057.1, read as the reverse complement.
TGTTTATATATCGATTCATATTTTATTTTAAATGTCAGACACCCATTTTCTAAATTAAAGTCATTTCGGGTGTAGTTTAGAAGTTCCAGATAGTTTTTTTTTTTTTGTTACATGTGGGCTAAGTTTTCTTGTAGCCCTGCAGCTACTTAGTTTCATCCACCTATAGTTACCTATAGGATGCCTGAGAAAGTATATAGGTTGGCTGCGCTGATGATCACGGGATCACTCCGCTCGACACCGACGAAGGCACTGTTTACTATGCTAAACTGGTTGCCGATTGATATCATGGCCGAACAACAGGCCTTGACTTCCGCTATGAGACTGGGGGCGGTGGGCCTATGGTCTACGCGGAACTATGGTCATGCTAGGGTCACGCTTCACGCGTCATACGACCTGGCGGGGCTGGACTATTGCACTCCGAAATCCTTTTTCGGTGCTTTGTTCACGGTTCATCATGGTAACTATGATGAGCTGCTCGATAATACGCGATCTCTGGAGCCGACCCTGCGGGTCTACACCGATGGTTCCAGGATGGGCGACAGAGTGGGTGGAGGTTTCTTCATCGAGGAATTGGACATCAGGGTCTCTTTTAGGCTGCCAGATGGCAGTAGTGTGCTGCAGGCGGAAATCTCTGGCATAAAGCGGGCGGCAAACTGGCTGAAGTACTATCGTATATCGAGGGATGTATGTATATTTACGGACAGAAAGGCTGCCATTGCAGCTCTGGCTGGTGTCTTTACGACATCTATGTTAACAGTGGAATGCCGGATGTCTCTAAATGAGATCGCGAAACATTCCAGTGTAACGCTGACATGGGTACCAGGACACAGCGGGCTCCTGGGCAACCATACTGCGGACAGTCTAGCCAAACAAGGCTGTCTGTTGGACGACATGTTCGTCGACGCCCTGATTGGCAATTCAATGGCCCGCTGCAGGACTCTCATCAGACGGGAGTCGTACAGAAAAGCTCAGGGGAGATGGCAGGGCGAGCATACCTGTTTGATGGCCAGGACTCTATGGCCTGGCTATGACGCGGCGAGAACGCGCGTACTACTCGGTCTCGGCAGGGACCGGATAAGGACAGTGATATCGGTTATCACGGGTCACTGGGTGATAGGGACTCATGCTAGGAGGATGGGTCTTGCGTATAATGACTACTGCAGGAGTTGTCAAGATGAGGAGGAGGAGGAGACGGTGTTTCACTTCCTCTGCCAATGCCCCGGTCTGGCGGGCGTTAGGGTGAGGCATTTTGGGAGACCGGAATTGCCATGTCTGGACGATTTGTCCAATGCGGGACTGAAATCGATCTCCCTGTTCTGCAGGGAATCGGGGTGGTTCGAGACTGCGGTGACCTCTGGGGAATAGTCTGGTGGATACTGGCTGACCCTTGTCACTGGCTAGGGGTATCACAAAGGGACCGCTATAAGGACCCAAGTGAGTCGTCTTCGTGACGGCTACCCATTTAACCTAACCTAACCTATAGTTATCCTTACCATGAAATTATTTAAAGATTTTGGTTTTAATAGTTCCTAGGGTTACTACTAGCTCGGTTACCTGCTTTCTACTTTACTACTTCAAAAGGCTATATGTACAGTAAGTGAAAAGAATGTCCCTTTCAGGACAGCTTTTCCTTATGCTAATTAAGAAGGATAGACAGTATCTCATATGGTTCGGGCATAGGGTTGCAGCCTAGCTATCAAGAAACGTTTCAAGTTTGCCGCGATTATTCTTATTGTATAGTCACGGTTGATAAAGTTGATACTTTTTTTTTTTGGTACAATTCAAAGCTAAAAAGTACGCTGGTAACCCTGTGACTTATGTGGTACTATTTCCAAATATGGGCAAATCCTGCGTGACGAACGCTACATTCGCACGCGTTTTCTGATTGAAATATAAACATTTTTTGGCCTTTCAAAAAAGATAGCTTCAACTTATATACAAGTTTTTAGTGACAATAATATGTACTTATGAATGGCATATATCATAATTTCTTATCAAGTATTTGTTGCGAAATAATTGATCACTAAGTTTTGTGAAGCACGCTACACAAAGTGGAAGTAACTTCAAAGGTTGAAGTGCGTTTTCCTAATTTTTAGCGAATTTGGCATGATAAGGTATACAAAATCTAATTCCTAAAAGAAAGATGACTTATTCGCAGCCAAAAAATGTTGTGATTTTTTGACAAAAGCCGTGAACCCTTTGTGACGCACGCTACATAACGCACGCTATATTTTTCCAGTAGTATTATTATTATATATTATTTATTTTAACAAAACCAATTATATTTTTATGAATAGCGTTTCTTAAACTAATTTCTTAACTAATGAATATCAACTTTTTTTAACGAAATTTATATTTGGATAAGTCTGCTGTAAGTGCTACTTTAAGCACAAAAATCACCTAAAATAATGCTAAATTCACGTATAACATTTAGAAATCAGCAGTGGGGTAGGATTTGGTAAAAATTATTGCATTAATGATCATTGAAATAGATATTTTTTTAATATTAAAATGAAATTATACATCTACTCATATATTCCATTAAAAAAAATTCATTTGAACAATTTTTGGTTAGTGGACTGTTTCTGGGATTTGCCCATATTTCAAACTTATTATTATTTGATATAAAATGGCAACTTGTCCAATGAATATAAAGGGAGATCAGTGTTTAGCAGCATATAATCTTGTATTTTCTGATTTTATTGAAAAGTTTTTTAAAGATAAGGGAAACAACTTCTGCAGAAGTTCTAGTAGAAGCGATGACTTCCTCTCATGTAAAGATTATTCTGGAACGGAAACTCATAATATTTTGAAATATTTGTCAGCAAGTAGATTGTCACGTCATTATTATTTTACTTTGAATGATTTTGAAGGAGAGTTTACAAACGCTAAATTAAATTTTATTATATCCGGACTTATAAAATGTTTTTCCTCTTTCTGCAGTACAAATTGAAAATTTAAAACGCAACAAATTTGGAAATGCCATCCTAAGATGCTCGGATGCACATATTTTTAGAACGCTTAAAATTTTTGTTTGGTCAAATGGTGCGCAATTTTTAAAAAAAGGATTTACTCCAGCAAATGTGTTTTCAGTAAAAACCAGTAGAATACAGCTTTTATTAAAAATTTTTCTTAATGAAAGTGCAAATTATGATACCATTATTAACGTGTTTCGAGCGTGGTCGGATATAGATGCTTAGCACTACGGTCAATAGCCGGGTACCCGGGTATTTTTTTCAACTTAAAAATGCTCGCAATTCTTTTACAACAAAGATGTGGCGATGAAACTCCAAATCGTCGCTATTAAGGACTTAAAAAACTATAAAAGAAAAAAAGAAAAATATATATATAGCCAGATCTTTGTTTAAAACCGTTAAACATTCGACACCTACGCGAGTCAATGACTGGGCACCGCAGTACCCCTTCAAGTTTTATTTGTTTTTCCTTACAAATTATCACGGTTATTTTGAATTTGATCGATAAAACATATAAATTTGTTTTTTAACAACTTGTTTTATTGTTGTCAGCATTTAATAGCAGATCGTGATGAGTAGTGGCGACCAATTCGAATATTCCGCTAAATCAAGAGTGGTATAACAATTATCTATTGTGATGGTGCGCCAACTATCATGGAAAAGACCTGTTAGATCCTTAACGACCCTTTTTTCTTGTTGTATCTCAGGACTTAATTGGTGATTTCTCGGTATATAGTTGGTCATCGACCGGATAGGAGTTTTTTGCATCACAGATCCACAAAACTTTAATCCCTAATTTGGCTGATTCGCATCTGATCGTGCAGGCCCACAACGTTGCCGTAAAATATTAAGACTTCTAGTTTTGATGGGATAACAAATTGGCCAGTAAAAAAATTTGGGTTTTTTGAAGCACTACAGAGAAAAAGCGCATACTCAAGCGCTTCAATTAGAGAGCTCTTAAAAAGCAGTAAATGATAACGAATAAAACATACAAAAAAGCTGCTATTTTAGTGCTGACAACGAAAAGGGTTTTTAAGCGAAAAAAAATATATTATGGTTTACGAAAATGATTGAAAAAAGGCATTTAAACAAGTAAAAGCAAAACATTAATGAATATGTTAATATAGTTAGCCTTAAAAAAGCACTCTAGGAGCGCTTTGTTTGCATGTCAAAAGAAGCGCTTATTGTCAGCAGAAAATAGTCCTCCAAACCGGGAACACCCCATACAAAAATCAGGCATCCCATCAGCAGGTTTGAAGCGATTTGAGGTATGAATTCATACAAAAAACCTGCTCCTTTTGGAGCACGTTTTTTACTGGGTGTGCTTTTGCCACACGTCAAAATATTTTCTTCGGCATAACTTTCAACTGAAGACTCATGGTAAATATCAGCATTAGAAAGATTATATTTCCAGTATATGGTGTCTCACCGTCTACTCTTCTGATCTATTTTTGACGCGATATCGTCAAAAATAGATCAGCACTATAAAATGTTCTGCTGAAACTCTCTCAATTATTTCTTTATTATACCTTCACGCATATGTATGACCAACAAGCAAATGCTTTAAGTACTTAAATGCTATAAAAGTTTTAAAAAGGCACCGTAATCAAAGAAGAACATAAAAATTGCTATCTGTTTACTTTAGCGACTTCTCTTGATAGCTACAAATGGCTTTACGACAGTAGATAAAATTAAGCGTAGCGATTTAAAACAAAAATCTACATAATTTGATTATTTTTATATACGGAAATTTATTATTGGCCTATCTTGCAACACTATCAATATGTTGTTGGACGAAAAACAATATTTTCTAATGTAAAAGTGATAAAATCTACAAAGGGGTACCGGGGTACCCGGTTATTGACTAACGTATATTTTGTTGGTTATTGACCGTAGGGTTAACAAAACTTAAAAAAACGAAAATATTTATGTTTTTTTGGTCCAAAGTGACCACAATGAAAAACTAATTTGATCAGTTAATGTTTCCAGAGCTTAATAGAATAACCAAAGGAATATTTTTCATTCATTTCAAGTGTAATCGAAACATGACTTTTTCTTTTATAAAAAAAAAATGATTTAATACTATTGGGGTCGAGAAAGTACGATTTTAAAAGTACGTTAGTACGATATTGGTTTTCTGATGTATCATTCCTGTGTATAGTATTCTGCAGGCTTCAAGAACATATGAATGAAATGCAAAGTTTTATTAACTACATAAACGACTAATTAACTGCAACAATCTTCTTTTTTTAATGAACTGTAATCAATACAAAATGATTCGCAATCAAATATGCACGAAAGTATTCCAGCAATGTGTAACCACACACCACCAACTACTGTAAAATTATTAACCTGCTTTTATTATTTCAAGTACTATTATCTTTTTCAGACATTAATTTCATTTTCACAGCCTCAAGGTTATGTTTCTGGCAACATTTTATTTTAATAAAAACTGTTGTTTGTTTTTTTTTTTTTTTTTGTTTTTTGTTAAAAACATTAATTAAAAATCAGTATTGATTATATTTCAGCAAATGATAATAAATTTTATTGTACATTTTCAACCAGTGCAATTTAAATCTGGGCAATTTTAAATAACAGAGTGAAAGGTTATTAAGGAAACGGAACGTAAAATATTGATAAATTTTTATTAATTAAATTAAATGAATTTAAATTATCTGAAGCCAACGTTTTATTTGCTACGTAAGATGTAAAGCTTAAGCTGTTGTATAACAAATTATATGGCCCACTGTTCCCGCACATGATAAATCGCATTCAGACTAGTAACTTAAAGTAAACTGAAATAAATTTTTGGTTTAAAAACTTTTAATATTGATTTCTGTTTCTTTTATTTTAACAGTTTAACATGCAAACTATAAATACAGTTCCATGTAATTCTGTTTGGTTTCATCTTTCATTTGTGTCTTTAAATGAACAATAATATAAAAGGCTGGCGGCAGTGTTTACAATTATTTAAGCAATTAATTCCCGTATTTCAATTTAATAAAATTGTAGGTAAATGTTCGCATGAAGCTTTTAAATTTATGGTTGGACGTATTTCTTTTTGTTTTAATTTGTTAATGTTTGCAGGACTTGAAAGAGGAGTAACCATTTAAATATTCATTTACTTTGCTAGTTATTGTGGTACTCCACAAGACTCCTTTTTGTAACAAAACAGCATTCATTCTTTAATTGACAACTCAATGATATTGCAGCGCTATGGAGAATGTATTGTGGTTTTTCTCTTTTTTTTTTTTTTAATTGAAAGATAACATCTTACTGATAAAGATATTAAGTTTATTTTTCACAAATTGGTTATATTAAAATCTGATGCTGCGTCAGAACACCATTGTAATGAATTAAACGAATTTGGTTAAACTTCAAAGTAGAGAAAAATTAATAGGGGGAATTATTTTGGTTACCAATGTGCCTTGAATTTTAAATAAAGATTTAGTGCAGCTGACTCTTTGTTATATCGCTCCTTTATTGCAACATAGTCATATCTCAAAAAATCAAACATTTTAAGTTACTTAAGCAAAACTGCTCCTTCATTTCTTCTCTATATGCAAAACAAAAATCAGTGTTTTATCTCAAACTAAACCGCAGGTTTAGTAAAATATATTTTATTGAATCTGTATAAGAAGGTACATTTTGAAAACTTTAATCGCATTTTGCCAAGTTTGATTTTTTTTTTAGATATGACTATGTTGCAAGAAAGGAGCGATATATGTATATTAGACCGTAAAAAAAAAGTTTCCCCGTACCCCCTCTAATATTAACTTTTGCTAAGGAAGTAATTCGATAATTCCAGCAGAAACATTTTTTATATTTATTATTACAGTTTTGCCAAGGAAGAATTACTATAATTTCTGCAGGACAGTCAGCATTTACAATCGGATCTTTAAATATTTTGTAAAGAAATCGTGTCTTTTTGTTTACTCCTCTTGCTTCCCTAACCCGTTCGGGAAGGCTTTTTTTTTTGCCTGCTTTTTTCCATGTAATATAATAATTTACGTTTAGGAATTTACATTGAAACGGCAATAAAAAACTAAAATATGTTTTTGTTTTCAATACATACATAAGTTCTGAAACGAAAATGTTTATTTCCATTTTCAAAAACAGGCAGTTAAATTGTTGTCCATCGGACTTTTGAGCAATTAAGGTTTTTCCTACATTTATGTCCACAATTTCATATCATTATCCGCCCGCAATGAAGCAACAGCAGGCATTCGTCAAATGTTCGGTCCGCAAGTTCATAATTTCATACACTTCGAGAGTAACTCATACGTTGACATGATCAGTTGGACCAAATTCGAATTGACTAAGCCGCCATGTTTGCAATTCTATACGCAAGACCAGCTGAAAACATTTCATACGAAATAATCGCTTTACCAGGTTAGCACAAGGAAAATAACTTCATTTAATACTCTTCTTTGCAAAATTTAATTATTTTCACAGCTTTATTAAGACTTTTGTAGTCCAGATAATATTTAATATACTCATCAGTGTTGCCAATTTAGCCATTTAGTGGCTAGATTTAGCTATTTTTCACCCTGTTTAGCCATTAAAAAATTAGTTTAGCCATAAGCCATTTTTCAACTTGTTTAGCCATAAATTTTTTTGGCGTTTTTCTTTTAAAAGAATAATTTTTATTTTATTATAAAAATTTATAAAAGTAAAATAAATAAACAACACAAACATCGCTGTTGCAAGTATTTCAATAAAGGGATGCAGGCGGTAACAAAATTGTTTTAGAAATTTCAGAATTGACTATAAAGTTGCTCTCACTTCCATGGTCTAATCCTGAAGTAGAGAGTGGGCTTAGTAAACATCGTTAAAAGTAATTTGAGAAATAGGTTACATTAAACAACCCTAAATTCGGTTTTATTTGTCTGGCTGGCTGGCTGTACATGTAAACCTTGTGCGCAAAGTACAGGCCGCAGTTTAGAGATTATTTGATAAAATTTGGTACAAAGGTTCTAATGTGGTTTAGGGTATCATAAAGTCGGGTTTAACCGACTATACTTTCTTACTTGTTTTTAATTGTAGATCTGGACTCAAAAGGTTGGGTAAATGTTGTCGTGAATATGATTTATTTTCAAATTATTTAAAACTTATGATTATTTGAAACTAATGAGTGAGTGATTCCTATGAGATGAACAATAACGACATCGAATTTTTCGATAATTTAATTTTTTAATATTAATTTATTTAAATATTAATTTATGTTTATTCTTATTTAAGAAATTTATTTTAACTCACAATTTCATCGTAAACAACTTTAGATGAATTATTTCTGTTTTGTTATTGAATTTTAATGAGTTTTTATTTAAAAAAGCTTTTAGCCATTTTTTAGCACATTTTTAGCCATTTTTTGCCGTAACTTTAGCCATTTTTGGTCACCAAGTTTTGGCAACACTGATACTCATACTCATATGGGGTTTTACTAAAATCGGAAAACATTAACCCTTAAATAATGAAGGTCAACGTTAAAATTTTCACAAATTTGTAATTTCTTAGGGAAAGATAGCGAAATATTATATATTTTTGTGCCGATTGATATGAAATTGGGGAAAAATATACCCAGTCACAAGAAGACAAAACCCTTCAACTTAGGGTCAAAATATCCTATAGGATATAGGAAAATATACACAACGCACCAGCTGGCCATCACTGATTTTGAGTCGATCTCACGATGAAAGTTCGTCCGGCTGGGTGGTTATCTGTCCATGTAACCTTGTTCGCAGTTTTGAATGAAATTTTGTATAAGAAAGAAGCTTATTGAAAATGGTGAGAATCGGTCCGAAATTTCACATAACCCCCATACAAATATCTTTCCGGAATTGTCCATTTAGCCATCTTATTATGTTGGTATTTTATTCGGTCAAAGCTTATTCTATTGCAATTCATATCAGCTTACCAAATGTTGTTAAAATCGATTCATATTTCACTGTTGATACGATAAAAATACCCGAAAATAGCTTCTAATGCCATACTTGCTAATATATATTGGTATTGAAATAAAAATTGGCAACAATTATTTTTACGGTAGCTACTATGTCATGACGAAATGTTAAGCTGGCAAATAAACCAAAGGTCTCATATAAACCCTTTTCCCAAAATCACTTAAAGGGAAACAAATCTCACATAGATGAATATATACATATAAATAATTTTTGACACAAAGAATTTTTAACCGTAAACAGAGAAAACAGATTAGTGATCACAACCGAATTTGGCGCCAATCGAATTTCGTAGGTTGCATGTACTATCACACAATTCGGTTACAATTACTGAAAATTTCGTTGCTTACACAGCGTTTACATTTGCCAGTACTGGCAAGACAGTAAGCATATACATATTAGTTGGCAAAACAATGCAAAAACAAAATAGCTGTAAAAGTGTTTATGTATTAGTGAAAAAGTTTGAATGAATTGCTACTGTCTTGCCAGAACTTGCAAATGTAAACGCTATGTTAGAATTTTTGATAGCAACATTTCAATTTTAGTACACTATCAGTCATCACCAATGATGCCAACTTTTTGAGAGCAAAAAGCACTTGTTCATTTGAGTCCAAATACAAAGTTAAACCAATAAATTTATCATTTTGGACTCAATTTAACATTTAAACTGGCGGTCCACACCACACGTTACACGCCTTTTACATGCACAAACACGTAGGATGCATTAAGGCGTTAAATGCGAAAAGACGGTTTACTTTCTACTTTTGTAAGCATCACAAGTAGCGTTGGAACAAATCAGCTGATTTTGACATATACAATTTTTTTACTTGTAGTGATGCCGCATAAGAACCGTTGCATGTAACTTGAAACGTAGAACGCAAGTAAGGTATCAAAATCATGTAATTCGTGGAGGCGAAAACGAGTGGGGTGGACCTCCAGCTTTATGTATTGGCGATTTCCACACGAAAGGCAATTGATTGTGTAGTAAAATGTATATGAAAAGCACTTAGTTTTTTTGTGGACCCCGCACATTAAGGGCTTATAAAGCTGTTATGATACTTGCTATTTTTTGTATTTTTTCTATATTGGAGAACAGTGCAAATATATTTGCATAGGAAAACTGACTAAGTGTAAAGAGTATGATTATATCATAAAAAATCTTGAAATGTCAAACAAATATACATGTGTTATCGATAAATAATCTAAGACTGTCAAAAAAAATATAAAATTTTTTAACTTAAAATTGACATTTCCAGATTAATTGTTAGCACTGTTGCCAATTTTTTTAATTTTTGATCGAAAGAAACGGGTTTTAACTTTTTTTTTTTGCGATTTTTAGCTTTTATGACAGTTTTTTTGTGGGGAAAAAACGTGGGCAGTATTGTTTGTTTTGTTTACATTTTATCAAATTGTATTTCTTGTTCTTTCTCGCATTTGTTGTTTCATTCAGTCAATCCTAAAAAAATCCAATACAAAAATTAGCAAGTATCATAACACCTTAAGTCAGTGCAAGTTAATGCTATGCTAATAGCCTTTTTACACTGATCAATATCTAACATCTACCATAAATTTGCCACAATTTGCGAAGATGTTAACATCTCTCCATAAGAAATACATAGGGCGAAAAACCAACATCTTTCAACATCTTTAAAAGATGTTCCTATCTCATTTTATTCCATTCAACATCTTTCGATTATTCTAGTGTCATCACTAGCAAAGTGGCAATAAATTTTATTATAATTGTGGCCAGTGTTGAAAAATTCAGTACTTTGGTACTTTTTCAGTACTTTTACATATTAAAAATACCGCAGTACCCCCGCGTTGTTTTCAGTACTTTTTTATCCTTTGAGCTTTTTTAAGGTGATGGGATCATTTCGATAGCAGGCTTAGGTTATCATGTGCTTGCAGCAAAATGTATGTTGTTGTATTTTAAAAATAATTAGCGACATAAATATTGAAATGCAAAGCTTAGACGGGAGGATTCATATTTTGCTTTTCAGAATGGGATATTTGTTCTGACAACAGAATTTGGTTTTGAACATAAAACCTTAAAAGTTATAATCAGCTTCAATCCAGAAAATATTGTTTTCGGAAAAACCAATAGCATAATACTGTTGTTATTAATGTTATTTACAAACGATAAATAAAACTATAATAATATCAATTCTCAATTCCGTGTTTTAGCGGATCTTTCAGAAATAAAGCATTTCAGAATTGAATATATTTAAATTTCTTGGAAAAATATAGCCAATATTAAGAACGAAACTAATGTTTGCTGACCTTTCATATATTGCTTTTGGTATTTTTTCGATACCACATTTCTGAGCATCAATTGAACGTGCATTTTCAAATACAAAATGATGAAAAAAGCAAAGGAAGAAATCGTTTACATATAGAAACTGTTTCAAGTTTGATAAAACTAAAGATCTATTAAAATCAACTGGTAGTTGCTGTTGTAGTTATAATATATCTTATGATTTCTTAAAGTAAATGTGCTTTATCTTAAAACACTGAATTAAAATCTTTGATTTTAACCATTATTGTTTTAAACTTTTTTTAGAACTAAGTTCTAAGTTTGTAAAAGTCTGAACTATGTAACATTGCAAAAGTTAAAATATAAACATTAAAACCAGTATTAATTTATATTGACAAAAATAAAATTTTTAATTTATTGTCTTATTCATAAATATATGAACTATTTCAAATATTTTTTTTTTAATACTGAAAAAACGTACCTTAAACGGCTCTTACACTTTCAATATATGTAACTGTTCAATTATATCGCCAATGGGTTTGTAATATTCGAAGGTGACAGAATATATTGGTAAGAATCGAAATCAGAAAAGCAATATATTGTGATGTTGTTTTGCTTTAAATGTTGTGTTTTTTTCTAGATAAGAGTTGCGCCATATTTTAATTGAAACCATTGTGCCACTTATTTAATAATATGGGGCCATATAGAAATATATACTCCTTGCAGGAGTAAAAGGAACGAATATATATATATATATATATATATATATATATATAGAAATAATATGGCGAATAACACATACAATAATATTGTAAATGGATGGGGCGCTTGAAATATTATTTACATGTGTGCCTTAAACATAAATACTGTTCGCCATTAAATACTTAGATAACTGAATTCCAATAAAATATTTTCGTTCCATATATTTTCATAAATTATTGTTTTTTTTTAACAAAAAGTACCATTTGGTGGGAAAAATACTCTTTCAGTTGAAGTTCAGTACCATTTCAAAATTTCAATTTTGCAACTCTGACAAAAAAAAATTTTTTTGAAAGCAGTAGCCGGTTTCTTTATTTCTCACATCGTAAAACTTTTCGCATGAAACGTGTGAATTGCAACAAAAATAGTGTGAAATGAAACAAAAAATGGGTTTTCTCACACAAGTGTTTCTGTGTCTTTTCTTTGCGAGAATAATTTGTTATTTTAATAATTTTCCAGCAATTATTGGAAGGATGTGAGAACAAGTGTTTCTGTAAGAACTGTCAAAATAAGTCACATTTGAAATGGGTGCGAGAAAAACAAAATAAAGATATTTTAAAATTAAAATATGTTTATATACTATTTTTTTAATATAAATAAATAAAAAAAAGAATATAAATGAATAGTGCATAATTTAAATGATGAAAATAAATAAACTCAATTGTTATACATATTTTGTTATTTAAAAATTTTTTAGGATTTTCTTGTTTGGGTTTTATTCACGGCTGCCAGCTAAATTTGACACAAATCGTCAATTTCCTGAGAAAAAAATAGAAAAGATCGTCGTTTTTATTTTAAAAATCGTGGAATTTAAAATTAATTTAAAGAAATTTTTTTTTTGACTTTTATTAAAACATATTAAAACAAAAACATGGTTAAAGTTCATGGGTATTTAATAATTTCTTTAAATTTATTTTTATTTTGTTAAGCTGGAGGATTATTTTTTATAAAATTATTTATTTTCTTTAATCCGATAACAATTTAAAATTGTTGTTTTTCTACAAGGTTTCGTTTAAATGTGCCAAATTCCCATTTCATACTATTGATAAACTGAAATTTATTGTTGATGGGAAAAGCTATTCCTATGCGCATTTCACTGGTTGCTTAGGCCAGATCGTCAAAAACTTTATATTCCCTGGAGAAGCCACACAAAGGCATGAGAAAATATCATATTAAACAAAAAATAATTAATATTTTTACAAAAGCAAAAAGACACCAAGCTTAATAAAATAAACATTCAAATTAATTTTTATTGCTTAATTTTTTTTTTTAAAAAGAAACTTTATTTTTTCATATTTTTTATACACCACAGTTCAAGAATCTACTTAAGACTAACTTAACTAAATCGCAACCATAATAATTAATACATACTTGTTTTCACGCATTATGCAAATACAACATTTTTTAAGGGAAAATAAATTACAAAACTTAATAGTAGTTTATTTTGCTAGACATATCGTCAGCATAACTGATGTGAAAACAACATGAATTTATTTTTAACAAAAATGAGACATTTGAGACATCTTATCTTACATCCTTTTTTAAAATAGATATATATTTACAAATACCGAGATCAAAATGGAAAATTTTAAAATTAAATCAGCTTTAATAGCAGCATTATAAATATTCGGGGTTTTTATTTTTGCGAAAAACCAAGAATTGATAGTGACAACGCTGTTTTATATTTATATCGTTTGTAGTCCAAAATAGTATATTATTGAAATTAAACTATATCGGTTTACAAATGGCTGAGATATAAATCTTTAATTTACCTATTCCTATAATTTTTTTTAATTGTACATATAACACTGGTTCCTCTAAAGCTCATCTCAAAATTTACACATTTTCACTTTTTGCAGGAAAATAATAAGCAGTAGTCATATCTACCCACTGTAAAAATCTTAATTCAATTTCTCCAGTATTTTGCAAAAAAAAAAAAAAAAAAAAAAACTCTGAAAAATATCATATCTGAACAATATAATGTCAAAAATTCACTACAAGTTAAAGAGCAACTCAAAAATATGAAACTTCAGCAAGGAGAAATGCTGGTATCATTTGATGTTATTTCACTGTTTACGAACATACCCGTTCACACTGCGATAAGAAACATTATGACGAAATGGAATACTATCAAGGACTTCACGAAGATTCCAAGCGCCAAATTCTTAAAAATTTTACAATTTTGTTTACAAGACAACAACTATTTTGTATATGGTAAAAAAACGTTTAACCAAATATTTGGCATGCCCATGGGCAACCCACTTTCCCCTACCATAGCAGATATTACACTTGACTGTTTACTAGACGAAGCTATATTAGAACTGGAGAAGAAGAACATTCATATCAAATACATTGTTAAATATGTAGATGATATATTGGCGATCATACACAATGACGACAAAGATGAAATTTTATCAACATTCAACAAATATCACAAGAAAATTCAATTTACAGTTGAAATGGAAAACAATGGACAACTTGCATATCTTGATACCAAACTCCATCGGATTGACAACAACATTATCTTTGACTGGTATGCAAAGGCAACATCATCTGGCAGGATTATGAATTTTCATACAACGCAACCAAAAAATCAAATCATTAATACGGCAAAAAACTTTATCTTTAGAGTAATTAACATCAGTGATGCACAATTTCACAACAAAAACATTAAGATAATAAAAGAAACACTCAAAAACAACAGCTTCCCGAAAAATCTGGTAAATTTACTATTAGAAAATACACTAGCAATAATACAAAATAAATCAAACAACCAATGTAATAACATCATCGATAAACAACAACAAAAATTTTACAGTGTAAAATATATACCAGGTCTGACAAACAATAAAAACCTCAAAACAACTATGAAAACAAAAAACATATGTTTTGCTTATAAGCCGAACACAACACTCAGCACAATTTATTCTAAAATAAAAGCTCCTATTGACAAAAAGCAACAAAGCAATGTTGTTTACGAAATCCAATGCAACGGAACAGACAACGAAAACTGCGAATTAATATACATAGGCACAACAAAAAGAACTCTTGAGACAAGGATGGGGGAACACCAAATGGACATATTGAAGGGGAGGGAAAGCACAGCACTTGCAAAACACATCATAGAAAGTAAGCATACCGCCAACATAGAAGGAATCAGAATATTAGACAGGGAAGGCGTTGAAAGAAAGAGATATACGATCGAAAGCTTACGAATTCAGCAAAATATACACAAAACTATGAACAAGAAGGAAGATACCGACAACATTAGTGCTAGCTATTTAACTGCTATTAATTAAACTGTGATACTAGAATAAGATGTGTTTAAATAATATGTTCGTGGATTTTAAATGGTTTTTGTTTGATGTTATATGTTTTGTTAACGTAAAATTATTTGTGATTTAATGATTTAATAACGTTTACAGTTGTAAGTTCAATTGGTTTTTAATATCATATTTTTTATAATTGTAATAATTTTATGTTTTTTATTAAATAAACTAGACAATCCCTTGAAAAAGTCGACAAAAAATCGACGAAACGTCGGGAAACCAGTAATAATAATGCGTTTTTATTAAAATTGGAAATAATATAGGCCTTATTAGCTCATGGTAACACACAAATAACTAAAAAACTGGTGTAATTCCCCTTTGTGGTATAAGGTATAAGTTTGCAAATATATCTAAAAACTATTTTGAAATCGATTTTGAGGTTTGTTTAATCGATTTCAAAAATCAAAATAAAAAAAGTCGATCAAAAAATCAAAAATCGATTTTGGATTCCATTTACCATTCCCTAGTAAAATTTAGTTTTGGAAAAATAGGTATAGCTTTTACTCTAAATTTGTTTAAGTAAACAAATTTAAAAAAAACAACTTACAAAAATCTAAAAATTTTTAACCCCCTTATTCACAAACGAATATTAAATTTAACAAACGTTTATTAAAGACAATTTTAATAGTAAATTTTTTCTTTAAACCTTTATTAAATTTAAAAATATTTTATGAATACAGGCATTAGACTTTAAAAATTAGTTTTTTAAAATTTATATATTTTCGATATGACAGTTAATTGTTATTAACAATAAAAAGTTTAATAAAGAAACAATCCTTCCAAGAAAAAAAATAAGCCCTAAATAAGTTAATAATTATATTTATTAAAATTTCCAACCATAAAAATTTTATTATTGTGTTTAAAAGTATTTTAATTAAAAACTAATATTCAAAATTAACTTACGCTGCACTTTAGTTAGGTTCTTCCAATATTTATTAACTCCATTTTTTAGTTTCGACAAACGCGCGAACCGCTACCCGTTTTATTGACCGTAGAACTTGCTTAGGTAACACTATCTCAATTGTTTTTGCTTTTAATTGTAAACAAAACAAAAATAATATAATGCTTTGAATTTGCCTTTACAAAAACAACAAATACAAAGCTTCACCTCTTTTTTGCGACAGTCTTTTTGACATTTTTTTCTTTTTTCAACTCTTCCTATTTTAATATTCAGACACAAGACGAATTGACTAGAAGGTGAGGTCACCTCTACAATAAAACTGCTTCTGTGGTCGGATTGTCAAAAACATTGCTAGTGGAAAAAGGTTTGTTTACATAAAGAACTAGTTAGTAAACAAACTTTGACAAGTCGACCACTGAAAAAAATCACCATATGTTGACCCACCTTCTAGTGAATTCACCTAGATTTAAAAACAAAATAACAAACAAAACAAAACCAAAAAACTAAACACCGGTAAAAACAGCAACAACAAATCAAAAAAAATTACACATAATCAAGGCGAATTAACTACAGGTGGTGTCGAAACGGCATCTGATTTTAACAGAGCTTATTTGTTTTGATTTGTTAGTGTTGTTAGAATGGTTGAGATTGCGAGCTTTAAGTACAATGCAAAAAACCCTATGTTGTTTCTTTTGTTTTTGGATTGTTGCAGTTCCAACACCACCTGTAGTTGAATTCGCCTTGCACATAATATGCTCTATTGAATGATACATATTTTTTAACCGCAATTTTCCTACTAATACACTTAGCTTAATAAATTTTAAATATAAAATTAATGACACCACTGGTACGAACATTAATTTATTAATTTCTTTTAAATTTACACTTTTTAACTTTATTTACGTTGTGTTAGATGACCGATTTAAATAACAACAGCTGAAAAACTACATTGATGTTAACAGTAGAGTTACCGCATAGTAAAAGTGTATGTACTAAATAGGGAAAAAAGGTTAAGGAGACAAAATTTATAATAAAGCATGATTCTTTAGTTGAGTTTAATAAATTTTAGTAGAACTTTTATATAATTTTTTCTACTGAAGATGTTGTATAGAAATTAATATTTTGGAGATTAATGATTATATGAGAGCCATAATTTATTTTGAACTCAGCACTGTTTAGAGGCTTTCAGCCGCTTAAAAAAAGTTTGTGCCGAATGTTATCCTACTAAGAACATTTTTTGAAATATTTAAGGAGTACAGTCTTCTCTTCTTAACTAATTTTAATGTGATTACCAGCTAGCCTACTGGAGCAATTCAAAACATTCATTAATTGCTTACTTTAGTGTATTTAACGATATATTAATATTTAATAACAGCGTACGATAAAAACCCTTGATTTCACGATCTTAACGAAAACCGGTGGTAACAGGAAAGTTGTAACGTACCGAATCTAAAAGGCCAACTAAGAATTCGGTACTCTTCGGTGAGTATGGAAAAGTTCAGCAATATTTATAATGCCCATATTGTTAAAACCGAAATACAAAACTGTTGTTTTAACAGTAGTTAAAGGCATATTTTTGTGAAATTTTCCTTAAAGGCCAGTTTACACGGTAATACAATGCATTACGACTTTGTAGAATCAAAATATTATGAAATTCTCTCCGCGTTTAAAAGAAAAAAAGAAAAATCTTTTGTAAGTATAATTCATGTTTACACGGATGGTATAAGTAATATTAAAAATAATAACAAAAAAGCAGATGGTTACAGTTTTACAATTTTTACAAAAACAACATGAAAATATCCTGAATTATTTTTGTAATTGTATAAAAATGCTACCACCTTCAATAAACTCCGTTAAAATACACCCCTGGTGTGATGAAAATACATAAGTTTCTAAAATGGTTTAGAGAAAAAACATTTACCGACCGCTTGTCAGATTTTGTATCCGTATTCTCTCTTACTCAATACATTTTTCAAGCTATTTTTTAATTATTTTTTTAAACATAATTATGTATTTTATTCTTAATGATGTCACATTAAATGGTAAAGGCCTTTAGCGACATAAAATTTAAAATCGACGTTATGACTGATTATGAATCAAAACGACGATTTTGAATTTTTTTTATCGCTAACGGTCTTTAGGCCTTTAGCGACATAAAATTTAAAATCGACGTTATGACTGATTATGAATCAAAACGACGATTTTGAATTTTTTTTATCGCTAACGGTCTTTAGGATTTAATGTATAACATGCCTTCTATGATTTTATTTTAAATTTAGCTTTCGCACCAATTTAACTATGTATATAATAAGCGTTCGCATTTACTAAACACGCATTCGCAATCCCCTAATACAAATGCGACAATATGAATTGGTAAGATTTAGTTTTGGAAAAATAGGTTTAAATTTTACCATAAATTTGTAAATGAAAAAAAAGATGAAAAAAGCTAAAAATTCGATAAACTTTTTTAACCCTTATGTGTGTGGAAAAAAACACCTTCTATAGGGTGGATAGGTACCTGGGTACCTTCATGCAAATTGTATGAGAAATCTAATTTTTTGTCTTGTATTGTACAAACAATCGATGGTTAATGATATAATATTAGAATTTTACTCTGGTTTCCTTTTCATATATTTTTTAAAATCCTACACCCAAAAAAAAAAAATTTGTAATATAAAACGTATACAGGTACCCAGGTACTTATTCACCCTATTAAGGGTGCAAAAAGCAAATTGGTATGCCACGCCCCCCCCCAACTCATATTGTATATAAACACCTATGAAAATATAATAATAACAAAAAGTTAGGAGTTCTCATGAAATTGTAGAATTGTAGACTAAAATCTTATATAAAAAATTTCGATTTGAAAACGCAATAGGTACACAGGTACCTGTCCACACACATAAGGGTTAAATTTTTAAAAGTAGTTTTTTAAAAATTAAAAATTTTCGATATGAGAGTAAATTTGTATTTACTATATAAAGTTTAATAAAGAAACAATCGTTCCAAGGAAAAATAAAAAAAAATCTGGCCCTAAATAAGTTAAAAATTATATGTATTAAAATTTCCAACCATAAAAATTTTATTATTGTGTTTAAAAGTATTTTAATTAAAAAAAAAAATATATTCAACATTAACTTACGCTACACATTAATTTGGCACTTCCAATATCTATTACCTCCATTTTTTAGTTTCGACAAACGCGCGAACCGCTACCCGTTTTATTAACCGTATAACTTGTTTAGGTGACACTATCACTAATTTTTCGCTTTCAATTTTAAACCTTTGAATTTGCATTTACAAAAACAACAAATACAGCGCTTCACCTCTTCTTTGCGACAATCTTTTTGACTTTTCTTCTGTTTTACAACTCTTCTTATTTTAATATTCAAACACAAGACGAATTGACTAGAAGGTGAGGTCAACTATACAACACTGCTTCTGTGGTCGGATTGTCAAAAATATTGCTAGTAAAAACGGTTTGTTTACATAAAGAACTATAAACTAACTTTGACAAGTCGTTCACCGAAAAAAATCACCATATGTTGACCCACCTTCTAGTGAATTCACCTTGATTTAAAAACAAAATAACAAACAAAACAACAAAACCAAAGAACTAAACACCGGCAAAAACAGCAACAACAAATCAAAAAAAGTTACACATAATCAAGGCGAATTAACTACAGGTGGTGTCGAAACGGCATCTAATTTTAACAGAGCTTATTTGTTTTGATTTGTTGGTGTTGTTAGAATGGTTGACATTGCGAGCTTTAAGCACAATGCAAAAAACCCTATGTTGTTTCTTTTGTTTTTGGATTGTTGCAGTTCCAACACCATCTGTAGTTGAATTCGCCTTACACATAATATGCTCTATTAAATGATACATATTTTGTAAGCGCCATTTTCATACTTGTAAGTAATAAATACACTAAACTTAATAAATTTTAAATATCAAATTATGGAACATTGAAGGAATTTTCTTTTTAATAATTTCTTTTGATTTAACACTTTTAAACTTTATTTACGTTGTGTCTAAGGTCGGACGACATTTATTAGATGACCGATTAAAATAACAACAGCAGAAAAACTAAATTGATGTTAACAGTAGAGTTACCGCATAGTCAAAGTGTATGTACTAAATAGGGGAAAAAGGTTAAGGAGACAAACTTTATAATAAAGCATGTTTCTTCAATTTAGTTTAATAAAAATTTTATGTTATTTTTTAGGATTTGTTTTTCGTTTTTTAACTGGTTTCTAGCCAGAATTTTATGAAAATAATGTTTATGATATTCAAATTGCGATTCGCATAAAAATTATTCTTTCCCGGCGGTACAATTTATAGGAGAGTTGTCGCATGACAGTGATTTTTCAAAGTAGAACTTTTATATAATTTTTCCTACTGAAGATGTTGTATAGAAAT
The DNA here is from genome assembly GCA_930367215.1 of Pollenia angustigena. Classification (NCBI taxonomy): domain Eukaryota; kingdom Metazoa; phylum Arthropoda; class Insecta; order Diptera; family Polleniidae; genus Pollenia; species Pollenia angustigena. Next base: position 174,356,184 of record OV884057.1, on the reverse strand, counting down.
TAAAATTTTGGAGATTAATGATTATATGAGAGCCATAATTATTTTGAAACAGTGCTGGTGTTTAAAGGCTTTCAGCCGAATAAAAAAAGATTGTGCCGAATTTTACCAGACTAAGAACATTTTTTAAGATATTTTAGGAGTACAGTCTTCTTTTCTTAACTAATTTTAATGTGATTATTACCTTTATGTTATTTCGGGTGTTGGTTTGATGGTGTAAGATAAAATGGACTTGTGTTACCAATTTTAATATGATCCGTCATTGTGTCGAAGAACGGCAAACACTGATACAGTGATTTTAAGCCTAATGGTATTTTAAAAGGCAAATCTGCCTCATTATTTTTCGATGTTACAAAACCAGCTCAAACGTACAAGAGCCTTCTAAACATAGGGTATAAATATCTTTAAAAAATAACATGTATTAAATATCTCCCAACTTTTGCTGTTTACGATTTTGTGCATATACAAATTACAGGGTGCCACATTATTCCAGTGAGAAAACTTGACGGTTGATACAATTTTATTTTCACCCTAGTTTCCTTTGCATCCGTGATAGGGCAGCGAAACCCAGGCCAAAATGTGGCGCTTAATTTCTAGTATAGTTCCACATCAAAAAGTCATTTTCGAAAAAAGTGTCGCTTAATACATTCTTACGGGAAAGTATCGATATATAAACAAAAAGTTTTGTCATAACAAAAACTTCATTCTATATAATTTCAACTTGCTTTAAATACATCGAAGAAGACGCAAGCGATGTTGTGATGCCATTTAAATCGTTAAAAGAGACTACATTGACTGCAAACATTCTGAAAGATTTTTTAATAACGTTACCCAAAAAAACGGCGTTTAAATTTTAAGTGAGCAAAATATAAAAACAAAACTTCTTCTTCCACTTTTAATTCTAGCAAAAGTGGGTTCACGTACTTTAATATTTAAGGGAATAATCATAACGACTATTTTCTTTAATCGCATATAAAACTTTACATTAATTAGTGCTGCTATATTTGATTAAAGAAGTTTTGGTAACCTTTCATAAAATTTTTGTTAAATTATTTTGTCATTGTCATAAAATAATTTTAGCATTTTGCTTTACTTAACATATTTTAGTACAAAAGTACCATGAATTATTTTGGCATGAACCTTAGTATTATTTTTTTCTTTCCGTGCAATCGATAAAATACAAAATGATTGCATAAAATTTGATGGCGGAATAAATGAAATTAAATAAATTAATAAATAACACAGGCTTGCTAAATTTGGAAAGTGTTGAAATCTAGTCCCAGGACGTATAATTTACTAAAGGTTTAAATTGCGCTGAATCCGAATCTTAACTCAGAAATTCTTTAAAATTCTTCTAAAAAAAACATGTTTTTAGCCATATTCCAGACGTTATAGCTTCGTGAGCTAATCTTTACTTATAATAAGCTGATTATAAGCTGATCTTCACGAAATTTTGCAGTGTGATTTCTAGTCATATAAAACTGTTGCAGGCCTACAATAGCCTTACTGGTAACGGTTTTACGCATACTTAAGTGTTTTCCAAGTGTTTATATGGGGCCTTGGCAAATTATAGACCGATATTAACTGCACCGAACGTCATGTAGAACGGCAGTGGCGCATTCCACCACTATTTATGTTGGAAATTATCCATACCTGGTGCCTGTACGTTATACAAAAAAACGTACACAATTTAAGAGAACAACAAAATGTACTATTAAGATTTTTGTATGACGTGCTAAATTCCCAATTTCCCACATTTGATAAATACACTGAAATTTATTGTTGAGGGAAAGCTAGCTTCTATGCGCATTTCACTGGTTGCTTAGGCCAGATCATCAGGAAACCTTTTCCAAAGATTTTAGAAAAGCTAAAAATATTATACAAATAAAACCCTAAAGCGAATAAGAATTATAAACACTCTAAGTCCTACTTGTATGTACTGTTTTCACTCTATGTATACGTTTGCTTGCAAGATAAATTTAAAAAAAATAAATTAATTTGGAAAAAATTTATTTGGTGTATATCTACACATATGGCATATATGTGGACGGTAAGATATTTAAAATTCAACTACAAAAATTCGTTCCCGTATTTATATATGTATAAGATACTGGGTTGGTGGTTTCACATTAGAATGCATTACTCTTCATAATAAATTATGGCTCCCATATAATCATTAATCTCCTAAATGTTAATTTCTATACAATATCTTCATTTCCACTTTGGAAAATCTCTGCCATGCCACAACTCTCCTATAAATTGTACCGCTACCAAATTGGGAAAGAATAAATTTTATGCGAACCGTAATTTGAATATCATAAACATTATTTTCATTCAATTCAGGCCAGAAACCAGTTAAATAACGAGTAACAAATCCTAACATAAAATGTATAAAACTCAATTGAAGATCATGTTTCATATAAATCTTTTTTCCCTATTTAATACATACACTTTCACTATGTGGTAACTCTACTGTTAACATCAATTTAGTTTTTCTGCTGTTGTTACTTAAATCGGTCATCTAATTTATGTCGTCCGTCCTTAAACACAAAATAAATAAAGTTAAAAAGTGTTAATTTAAAAGAAATTAATAAAAACCATTTTCATTCAAGTGGTGTCTTTAATTTGATATTTAAAATTTATTAATTTTAGTGTATTTATTAATATGAAAATGCCGGTAAAAAATTCATTCAATAAAGCAGATTAGGTGTACATTTTTTGGTTTGTTGTTGTTGTTATTGCCAGTGTTCAGTTCTTTTTGTTGTTGTTGTTTGGTATTTTGTTTTTGAATCAAGGCGAATTTATTGGGTGGTGGGGTCAAGTCAACATATGGTGTTTTTTTCGGTGGTCGACTTGTCAAAGTTTGTTAACAAACTAGTTTTTTATGTAAACAAACATTTTTTACTAGCAACATTTTTGACAATCCGACCACAGAAGCAGTGTTGTTCTAGTCAATTCGCCTTGTTTTTGAATAATAAAATAGTCTATTCAATTCGCCTTGTTTTTGAATAATAAAATATGAAGCAAGGCGAATTTTAAAATTTTTTTAAATGCGCCTAGATATGAAGAGTGGTGAAATAAAAGAAGAAAAAAAATGTCAAAAAAGGCTGAAGCAAAGAAAGGGTAAAGCGCTGTATTTGTTGTTTTTGCATAGGCAAATTCAAAGCATCATACATATTATTATTTTCATTTGGTTTACAATTGAAAGCAAAAAATTCGTGATAGTGTTACCTAAGCAAGTTATATGGTTAATAAAACGGGTAGCGGTTCGCGCGTTTGTCGAAACTAAAATGGAGTTAATAAATATTGGAAGTGCCTAATTAATGTGCAGCGTAAGTTAATGTTGATTATTTTTTTTAATTTTTTCTTTATTAAAATACTACATTGTAAAATTTTTATTGTTAGAAATTTCAATATAATTTTTAACTATTTTAGGGCCAGATTTTCTTTCTATTTTTTCTTGGAAAGATTTTTTAAAAAAATATTTTTTAAAGTCTAAAGTTTATCGAATTTTATGATTTTTGTAAGTTTTTTTTTCTTTGTTTGACATATTTATGGTAAGAGTTATATTTTTGGAAAATTAAATCTCACCAATTGATATCATTTTGTTACATTTTGGATCTTTTTAGTACCGTAGTACTACCGCGGCATACTTGGTTCAATTTATAAGTCTCAACGTTTTGCTAGATGTCAACTGCAATTTTGTTTTGTTCTCTTTTTGACCCTTTTTTTCTTCTTTTAAATGGTCAGCTTTTGTTCTAACCCTGCGGCCTGTGTGTTAGTAAAACAGTGAGAATAGGTATATTGCAAATTGAATGGAATTGAAAGGCAAAACTTGATCGTGTGGCCACCAAGTAGTCTGTGTTCAAACGGCTCTTGTCTTATTGACATGATTGCTACTTTATAGCGAGAGGGACGAGGGGAAAAGAAACGAGCACACAGATGCATGTGCTGTTTTTACGTTTTGCTTTCTCATTCGTTGTTGAATTTTGTTATTGTTTTCAATATCAAAAAAGCACATGGCGTCAACATGACATAAATCATTTGAAAGCCAATTCAAGTTCTAAGAAGAAAAAGGAAGAATCTTGTCAATAAGACATGAGCCGTATGAACTTAGACTAACGAAGTTTTAATAGGTATATTTTAAACTACATGAGCTGTAATATTCGTTAACACTTGCTGCCAACTAGGGCTTCCAATCGGGAAATCCAGACTTTTTTTTATATTTTTTGTTATTTTTAAATTTTTTTTATATAATTTGTATAAATATTAATTTGTTGGTGTATTTGTTGACAAAAAAAGTTTTTGCTTCACCTTCTTGTTCAAAAATAAACAAAACATACCAAAACAAAAACTATGCTACATACCTTTTATTTGAGAAAACAATAATTTTAATGTGTACAATTGAAGCAGAGCCGCGAATAACGTTGTAAAAGAAACTTTTTGCAAAAACTGTTTTTTTGCAGATAGCCGTTAACATTACTCTCGTACACTGTTTAAACCTCAAAGCACCCAAAATTATGCACCTTAAAGCCCTTAAAAAGGGAATACAAAGAGTCAGCTAGTGGAAGAACGTTTTAAGTAACTTAAAAATAATACAAAGTAAATGGTTTTAAACGTGGAATAACGTTTTAAAAGCCATCCGTCATGATGCTTTGTGTAGTGGAAGAACGTTTTAAATGACATCGTGATTGTGGATATGAAACGTTTTTCCACTAAAAAAAAGTTATAAGCTGTAAATATGCATGTAATTTAAGTTTCAAATTTTATGATATTTTGCATACAAATTTTAATTATCATTATTTTTATAAATCTAAAAAAAAACAAGTAAGAGTGCTATATTCCGCTGTGCCGATTCTTTATGTATACCCTTCACCATTGTGCGAGTAGAATAGAGAGCAACTAAATAATTTTTACATATGCATATACATACATATTTACAATACTTAAAACTTCATTATAAATGAAATTTAAAAAGCGAAAACGGTAAATATTTTTATTTAATCGTTTTTAGTTTCTATTTGTTAAAATTATTTCGTTAAATATGTATATGAAATAATAAAGAAGGGTGATAACGAAAATCATATTGGGCATTATGCTAGTATATGTAAACAAATACGAAGGGGGGTGAGGGGATTGGAAGAAGAGTCGACAACCGGATTTGAACTTCGCTTTGCATAAGGACCCAGAATATATATACTTTATAGGGTGCAGGACCTTCGGTGAAGGGTATAACAAACAAACTTAATCATAAAAAAAGATTAATTTTTGGGATTTCAGTATTTTGGTCATAACTCTGCTATTTCTCAACCGATTTGACAGATTTATATACCGACGTGTTAAGGAAGAAATTTGCCAGTTATTTTGGCTATAAAACTTGGACTCGGGAAGATCTATGGTTCCTGAAAATAGGTATTTTTCAAAAAAAAAAAAAAAATAATATTTTGGTCATAACTTTTTCGTATCTGAATCGATTTTCCCGAGTTTTTCAGAAAATATTTTCTATAAAAAATTTCCGATCTTCTGATATATGAGGCGTAACCATAGGTCATATTACAGTAAAAAAATGCAGGTTTTTATAAAATTTTTAATACTTTTAGAATGAGAGGTACGACGCCTACTTCTCCAATCCCGGCCACACTTTGTAGGCTGGTGTGTATTTTAAACCTAAATGTTTGTACCTAATTTTAAAGCTTTGGCTCTTGCCGTTCTCCAGATATACAGAAAAAAGTAATAAAAATACAACAACCACAAGGGATTTTTTGGAAAAATTAGAGGCAGTCGTGGTTTTTTGGTCATATCTCAGCCATTGTTGGACCGATCTGGCTAAATTTCAATAGCAAGAAATGGTGGACTATATGCGATATAAATGTAAAACAACGTAGCCGCTATCATGTCTGGAGTCTCCGGAAAACACATATCAAACGTAAGACGGACAGACGGACGGACGGATATCGTTAAATCAACTTCTGTCCTCATAAGGACCCAGAATATATATACTTTATAGGGTCTAAGATCAATATTGTAGAAATTACAAACGGAATGACAAACTTATATATACCCTTTTCCACATGTGGTGAAGGGTATAAAAATAAAAAATAATAATCTTGCCTGTTAAAAACGTTTTCTTGCTCTCCTGAAAAAAAATTATTTTGTAACTTCAATTTATTACATATTACGAGTATATTTAGTCATAATCTTAATATGTTGACTACAATCATGAATCTTGCCATAATATGTTGCTCTTAGAATATGTTTACCACAACCATGTTTTTTCTTTGCGTGTAAAAAATATTTACTTGTTAACTTCAAAATCGTTTTTCTCCAAAACTAATGTTTTACCAATAGGCCCCTTTTAACGGAAACTGTCACATATAATGTTTTTTTTTTCGAACATTAGGTGTACGCTAGGGTTGGCTGACTACACGTAGAAAAAAATATGGTTGGAGGTAGACATATTCTAAGAGCAACTTACTTTAATTGGATTTTAACATTGTTTATGTTTACAGGATACCATATTATTTTTAAATATGACCATAGTATGATTAAAATCATCCAAAATTGTCCCGTAATCAACCATAATATGGTAAAAATTAGCCATATTTTAGCCAATATTAACCATAATAATGGTCAAAACTAACCATATTATGTTCAAAATTAACCATAATATGATAGAAATTTTGCTGAATTTTGACAAAAGTAGCCAAATTCTGGTCAGAATTAACAATAATATGGACACTGTTAACCATATTATGGCTATTTATTTTATCCATTTTTACAATCTTTAAAAAAGTTTTTTTTAAAACAAGAAAAGTTTATTTGTTGCCATTGCAGGGACCATAATATGTTTTTTTTTTTAACCATACTTCAACCATATTTTTTCTCTGCGTGTATACTTTCTTACTTGTTGTTTCCGTCGTTATTTTACTTCACAGCGTATTTTTACCGAATTTTATCGTGTTGTGCGAAATTTACCGTTCGTTCCAGTTATGTACCTAACAATAGACTTTAAGTAATATCTTCCTAGAAAATCATTTACTTCAAAACTGATAAACTCACAGTTTTTTTGGAGGAAACATTTTGTAATTTATTAAACTTATGTTGAATATTTATTTAAAACAATTTTCTTTTATGTAACTTAGAATTTAAAAATATTTATGTTTAACAATTAGTTTTATTGCTACGTAGTGATTGATGTACAAAGTGAATAAATTTCTCAAAGAATATTAAAACTGAACGAGTAAATATTTATTTAGCATAAAACATTCTTTTAAAAAAAGATAATACTACTGAAATAAAATAGAAATAAGCAAAAAAAAAATTAAATGAAATTGTTTAAGAAACTAAATTGTAATATTTAATGATATTTTAATTGCTGTTTTTTACCTCATCGTTTATACTTCTTCAAATAATCGTGCCACAACAAGCCTTTCATGTGTTTTCCATACAAAACATTGCTGGTTTTTCAGTTTTGTTGGTATTTAATAAATCGCACTTGATCAACAAGAGGGTAATAACTCAAAATTTTTAATTTTTTTACTTCTTGGAAAAAATCTACTCGTCATATTCACATCTTCCCGCTGTAAGAATTGCTAAAGGGTGTTTTTTAGATTATCACAAGCTTAAGTTGGCATCACTGCTTTATTTTTTCACCCATTTAACAGCTGATAGTAGTGCTGGGAAACTATCGATTGTCCATCGATAGTCTAAAAAAAATGGAAAATATCGATAGGAAAAATATAAATATCGATATTTTTATTATTTAAAATACAGCTATGAAAACATCTAATCTAATAGCAGCTATACACACCAGTGATGGAAAATTTAAAAACTTAGATCGTACTGACCACTAAACAAAAGAGTACTTTTTTCAACATTTTGGTACTTTTTCAAACATATTTTTTTTATATGGAAAATAAACTTAAAAACTAAAAACTAAAATACATATTGTTTTGCTCAAAGCTCAGCTATCTATGGACCAAGCTGGCTAAATTTCAACAGTGTTGTCATAACCGTTTGATAAGAATAAAGTTTGTGTAGGCAATGTTGTCAACAGGGCTGTGGTGTCGAAGTTGTAGAGTTGGTGCTGAGGTTTTCGTATCGGAGTCGGAGTCGAAGTACTGAAATCCAAAATTTAAAAAATAGCGACTCCGACTCCAAAATTTTTCAGCATGAAAAATTAAAAAAATATTCTAATAATTTCCAAAATAAAAAGACTTCGAAATTGGCAATGCAATAATTAAAATATTGATTCGAAATTTTTACTGAGTCCTTTTCTTGCTATATTTAACCATTTAAAAAGTACTTCATTAAAAAAAGAGTTTAAAGTCAAATAAGTACCAGTCTCATATACATTTGGCATTAAGGTTAGATTAGGAGTCGGAGTTGAAATTTCAGCGTTTGTTAATGTTAAACAAAAATATCAACACTAAATTTCTTAATAACGAAGCATAGCCAGAAAAGAGTACTAAAACGGACGTGGGGGTACCGTGGTATTTTTGAAACGAAAAAGTACTGAAAATAGTACCATAGTTCTGAATTTTTCATCACTGATACACACACAGTTTTTTGCCGCAACTTTTTACTTGCTATTGTTAATTCGCGCTGAATTACAGCAATGAATACAAACAACAAGAATGGCAGGTGGTATGGATTGCTTAGCAGTGCTTTTTACTGCTAATTAAAGGCCTTTAAGTCGGAATCTGTACATGTTTATATAGAGACTGAAATGTCAAATATGTTTGTACTGTTGTAAAAAAAATGCAAATCCAAATGCAATTGCAAGCATAGGAAAAAACAATGAACGACCATTAGAGGATAAGTCCGCGAGATTGATTACCTTTTTGTGTTTAGAATTTAGAAAATTTTTTAGAGTTGCAATGGAATATCTTATAGTCCCTGTTACATCGGTTCCTTCAGAAAGGTACTTATCAATTTTTAAAAAAACTGCCATCTAAAATACATATGTACGTCTAAAGGTACATTCAATAAAGTGATATAAAAAACAAACTGTAGCCTTATAAAAAAATAATTAAAGTTTTCCTGCACAAGTACAAACATTCAGTCGATAGTAATATCGATATATCGATAGTGAAATCTAAACTATCGATATATCGATGGTGAAATCTGAACTATCGATAAATATCGATAGTAGAAAATATCGCAGCATTAGCTGATAGTAGCTTTTTGTTTAGTTTGCTTTGAGATTTCATTATGAATCGACTTAAACCAGAGCAACGCGTGCAAATTGTTGAAAATTTTATTTTCCTATGAAGCCCATTTCTGGTTGAATGGGACCGTAAATAACTAGATTTGTTGTATTTGGAGTGAGGAGTATCCACAAGGAGGAGTATCCACAGGAAATTACTGTTTGGTGCGCTTTATGGGCTGGCGGAGTCATTTGCCCATTTGTCTTCAAAACTGTCGATGTCAGAATGCGAAAAGTTGTTGAAAATTGGTGTTCCAGATTGCGCCTTCTACGCGCCAGCCGTGGCGGCCACATGGCTGAATCATATTTAAACAAAAATTTCAGATAATTTTCTTTCCAACAAAGCCCGTTTTATTGATATTAAAAATATATTTCCTTGTTTTATTATGATTTAAACTTGTATCACTCTATGAAAAACATTTATAAAGTGTTAGAACCAGAACCGGTCCCTATCACTTTAGAACTTTACGTGACAAATTTGGTGGTAGTTCCCTTTCCCCTTGGGTGATTTTGTGATCGATGATCAAAAAACACGGTAGAGTGATTTATAGAATTAGAAAAACGAAATTGAACCTAATTTCAATACAATAGCACAATTTGTTATTTGTCTTCTTTTTGGTACTGAAACGTTTGGTTTAATTTTTTTTATATGCCTTTAACCCTTTTGCGGACACCATTTTTGGAGAAGAGTTTCTAGTGGGACACTTGTTGTATATCCATTATTAGGCAAGATAGAAAAATACTGAAAACATCAAGCTGCTAGATATTAAAAATAAAAAGGGCTGTTTACGGTTACGAACGTGATGCATCTACGTATGTCCTAAGTGGAAATGTTCCTAGATGTCAGACGGATATGTCTTATGAACTCGTTAAGTTTCTACGGGCTAAACATTTTATGACGTATATGGACGTCATGTCGCATGAGTAATTTGCTTTGCCATCTATATACGCCAGTGTCCGCGAAAGGGTTCATATTGAATTAGAAATTGTTTTGCTTTTACTGAAAAGTCTTAAATTTTGTGTTAATACCCTTTTGTTGAGCAAGTGAGATATAAAAAACAGAAAGTATGAAAAAGTAAATAAAAAGGAAAAATCTTTTTATTTGCTTGATTTTTGTTTAATTGTTTATTTAATATTTACCACAAAATATTGTTGATTTACTCATTTCAGTATTTTCAATCAACATTTGTAGCAAAAAACAAAAATCAAAAAGCAAAAAAACAGACTGGAAGCAAAAAAAGCTTCACAAGATCAAAGAATTTATAGACTGAGCAGAAAAAACACACACAAACAAAATTGTGGAAAAACAAAAGTACACAAACGAAACGATGATGATGATACATTTTGATTAAACAAACATTTATATAACATTTCTGTTGCATTTTCATTCATTTTCCAATAAAATAACATTAGCAATAACAAAAAACAACAACATTTTTATGGCTGTTGGGAAAATTTCAGAAAAACCAAATAATTGATAAACAATTTGATGTTTGTTTAAAGTACACTAGTATTTGTATTGCAGGAGTAGTGGTGGAGTGTGTGTTTGTGTTTATGTTAAAAACTCGTTTGTTGTCCAATTAAAAGGGGTGGAAAGAATGTCAATGAAAATTATTCACAAATATCTTTGGGAACACTAGAAGTAAATAGAGGTTACACTTATTATATTAGAAAGTTTTGTACAGCAATGATGCAATTTTTTTAAGGACAAAATTAAAAAAAAAAAAAAATTGGAATATGTTATAAATAAGGAAGTATAGTTTGTTTAGCGCGATATGATGAAGACACAATACACCACATTGGTAAATAATGGTCGTTTAGATTGATATTTATATCCCGTTAAAATTATGCAAAAATAACGAAATCTTTTTACAGAACTCCTTTCCAATTTCTATAATAATAAGTTCTCTGTAGACAAAATCTCAAATCTACATACATATTGAAACAAAAACTTGAAAAACTCACAAGAAAAGTAATTATGCATCAATTTTAATCAATTTAAAAACATAAGAATAAAATTCTGATTTATCATCAATAAGTCTGGCACATCAAACTGAATTATTTTTGAAATATGCATTTATTATAAGAAAAACTTCTAATACTCAAAAATATTTGAACAAGAGCTAATTTTTATTTCAAATATACCCGTATTTACTTGTATATGAGTTTTTGTCTTCGTAGGATACCGATAACCTATTCACTGCAAGGACCGGAAAACGTTTTTTAATTTGGTTTTTGTTTAAATATTTATCATTGAAAACTAAAAAATTTTTTACACCGTACGAAAAAAGAAAATATATATAAAAAAAAAAAAAATTCAAATTCATATCCCTCAAAGTACAAAATAATAAAGTTCTCAATTGAAAAAGTTTTTGAAGAAAAAAAAATAAAAATTTAAAATGTGTTTTTATACATTTGAAAATAGCAAACTGAAATTAACATTTATCAAAGAAAAAAAATTAAAATTTAAACAAGTACATTGAAATAAAGTTCATTAAGAAAATGGGTCAGGCAAAACGATATTTTTTTTTTGTTTGTTTTTTTTTTTTTTTGTTTAATTCCCTATGTTAATCCCCGCGAAGCTTTACGCTTTTCTGCAGGAAAGATTCTCTGGCGGGAATCGAACACGCGACCCCGGGGTTGATAGACTAGCTCACTACCAGCTAGCCTACCGGGGCACTCATATATTATATAATCCCACGTAGCTTAAATTGTGTCAGCAATAGACACTGTCGGGGATCGTTAACAAAATTTGGAAATAAAGGCATTAAACGTACATATATAATCGTATTTGTTGTTCCTTCCAAGACTCAATGGAAAAGCTATTTAATAAAAAAAATTATGCAATACCTAACTTAATCTGCTAAACCTAGTACAAAATACATATGCTAAAACGGCAACACTGGTCGAAACTTGCTCGAGTTGCCTAGCTTTACCTGCAACTCAGGGCTCCGTGGAAAGGGCGTTCAGCGCCTTACCAGTTATTACGACAAAAAACCGCAGAAATCAAAGTTCTGAATACTTACTGTCTGTTTGTAGAACACAAATTTTTAAATTTTGTTTTTGTTTTAAATAAAAGTTAAACGAATGCATCTTGTGATCGTGATATACAAACAGGCAGTTAGAGAACTTGCGGCTCAAACTCAACAATAAATAAATTAACGAAATAAAAATAAACATTTTTTATTTCCAAAAAAAATTACATTGATAATTATAATAAACTGGCAAGTGCACGGCTAAAAACACTAAACTGGCAATTCCAACCAATTGTGGGAATTGTGGGGAATGAAAGAAAAGATAAACTCACTGTCTATTGTTGTTGCTGTTGTTTAAGCTTTGATATTGTTGCAAGTAAAACTGTTGCTTATAACTCTTATTCGCTTAACAGTTTTATTTGTTTAATATCTTAAGTTTTTCTAAAATCTTTGGTTGAAATTTGCTGACTTAGGCAACCAGTGAAATGCGCATGGGAATAGTATCCCTTCAACAAGTAGTTTCAGTGTTTTTATCAAGAATAAAAATTGGAAATTAAGCACGACAAACAAAATCTTGTAAAAAAAAATTTTATGCAAAAAGAAGAGCTTTTGATTTTAATTTTTTTCATGTACAAAATGATAATTATACTTTCAAAATAAATATCTTTTTTTTTCTCTTCTGATTAAACAAAAAATTTATTTTGTACGTAAAAGTTTTTTATTTTTTCAATGAAAACTTTTTATTTTAAGTTTTCGGTTTTTAATTTCTGATGCCTGATTCACAGGTATTACAAAAAAAAAAAATTTTTAACAGCAGTTTCAAAACTTCATTTTAAAATTTTTAAAAATTTTGTTTAACAAATTTCAGAATTTTTTGATCATCACATTGGGATTTATTTAGGATATAATAAGGAAAAAAATATGAAAAAATTATTCGAATACCTCCCATAGTTTTTCAGTACCTGAGATTTAAATCTTGTGGTTTTCGGGAAAATCTAATTTTTTAGCAATATTTTGGCGATTGAGCCCAATTTCCTTACTGTTATGCATTTTAGGTTAAAATTATTAAGAATATTATAGTCCATAATTTTAAGCATAGTCTGAAGGTTTTACTTAAATCATATTGAAATTTTGTATAAAGTAAAAATGTAGTTTAACCCTTAAATGCACTTTGGATCCAAATGACCCCAATCATTTAAACCTTTGAAAAATCTATAAACTTAAATGGTGTTAAGCATAATAAGATTAATAATGAAGGCAAACTAAACAATTTATATAGTGTATAAAAATTGACAATTGACCCTTTTCAAGCATGGGACCCATTTGACCCAAAATTTTTTTAAACGGAGAAATATTTTTTAAATATAAATCAATTTTATAAACATTTTGTAATACGATTTAATTGCCAAAAAAAATTATTATTTCTTAATATTAAGAAAATTTATGGAAAAAAGAATTTTCCGGAAAGAAGTATGTGGGGTGAACAAGTAAAATTTTGGACCGATTCTTACCATTTCCAAAGGGCTACGGCCTTTTCACAATTAAGACAACCAGCCACCAGGACATCATTCTGAGTCGATCGGCATGCTAAAATGTGGATCTTAGAACAATTTATCACACATCCGCACAAACGCATAATATCCTCTCCACTGTTGTTGTGTGGGTATGGTGATAAATTTTCTACGTTCAAATTTGTGTTTTGAATTAATTTTGTTGGGAAAATATTATTAGAAATTTTAACATGGAAAACTTTTTCGGTACGTTGGAAAAAGAAGATTTTCTATTGACCTCATGCATAGTTAGTTTTGACAAAAATTTGTGGCAACACTCTAATAGACTTATGGTGCTTTCTTTTCTAAAAAATAATCATGCATTATAGTTGTGTCATATATTTATTAGGTTACACGAACCCTTACAAAGTGATACATTTTTCTAAATTACAATGGAACAAAATAATAATTACGTTTTACACTCAACACTAATGTGTATTTAGCGTGTTAAATATTGAATGCAAAGTTTGTACTAAAAGCGATATTCACCACCCTTGTAGCAATTTTCAATATTAGATTTTCTTACAATTCCAATAAGCGTTAACAGCACTGATTTTCCATAATAAATGTCAGCTATTGTTAAAAATTTTGCGACAAAAAAAATTTTATAAAAGTAAAACAAACGAAAAACAAAAAGTTTTTATAGCCATCACAATATAATTAAAAATCACAATATAACGCAAATTGTCCGCAAACTCAAGAAAAAAAAAATACTTGCTTGCATAAAAAAGTACTTTACGCAGATGCAAAAAAGGGTATTACCTCACACTCAGTTATAACTGCGGGTAAGAAATGGAACAAATTTGCCATTTATTGTTGCAACATGTTAAGAAAGGAAAACGACAACTTCTCACATTTTTGCATATCGTTATCTAAAACGCAAAACTCCCTATCTAACATATTGAAAATTTTACAGGAGAAGCAAATAACTATTAAAAATGGTAATCGATAAATTGCCTTAAACTGTTTACAATTTATTTTTCTTCTAGTTTTATTGTTAAACCTAACAGTTGTTTTGACAATTGAAAATGTTGCATATTATGCAAACTGTTAGTAACGTCTTTTAGCGCGTATCATATAATCTTTTGTAGATAGGGCCGTTTGTTTTTTGTTAATAAAATCGCTAATTTTGGTTGAAAGACTCAAAAATTTATTGTGGACATAAGTGTTGATGCAATTCATCAGATTTATTGAAAAAGTCGATTTTTAATTTTTTGTTAGTTAGGGCCTTTTGCGTTTTAGGTAACGATATATTTTTTTGGGAATGGAACAAAAACCCGCACGAATGGTAGCATATATGGAACATTATTGTCAGAAAAGAAAACACCATTAAAGTTTTTTACCGTATTCCCATAAAAAATACTCCTTAGCCCTAAAGTTATTTTCATCTTAGTTGTATAATTTTGTTTTGATTAAAAACAATAGAGATAATCTTTAGCAATACTTTATGTTCCTTTCGATGACCACATGCCATGTTTGTCTAAAGCCTCTGGCAGCAAAATAGTACAATTAAATTAAGATAAATTCGAATATTAAATTTCAAATACACTTTTCAGTATAGATACGGAATGTCCTTATCCAGCTCGATGTGAAATTTTTGATTTGTTTTTTTTTTTTGTTAAACCAATTCTCTTTATGCTTTACTACTGATTCTTTGCCTTATTATTTTATTGTGATCCCTTGTTCAATAAGACGACAGAGAACTGCTATGAGTAAATGAATGAATTAAATTCATTGAAAATTTCTTGTGTTCAATGGTATATAAATCGTAAATGCATCATGCTGCGTTCAAATGTAGAAGACAATACTATGTATGATAATTATATGGTCCATTGCGTATTGAGCGCATTGTATCAATAAGGATTATTAATATGTATTTTATTTACACTTTGTAGGATAGTAGTAATGATGAAAAGACGTGTGTGGGGGCGAGAGAGGGAGAAAACCAAAAATACTTATCAGTAGTCCACCTATAAAACCATCAAAAGGTATTTGGGAATTGTGCTTTTAAATCACTATCAATCAGATTTTATAAAGTCGCTAATAGTAACCAGGTTCGTAGGAAGGCAATAGTAGAGCCTTTGGGAAAAACAAAAGGCCTAATCAAATTGGCATATTTGGTTTTAAGGCCTTTCTGTTTTTGCAGAAAAGGTTTTGCTTCTTTTCCAAAATAGTTTTTCGTTTATGTTCTTCTTTTAATTGAAATTTGCAGCGACTGCAGTTTTTGATTAGATTGCTTTGTTAAAAGGATAATAAAGTTTTTTATCTTGGAATATTTATCTTAAGAGGTTTACTTAGTTATTTTATTAGCTTAAAATGACGTCGCTTGATTGAATTTATAAGATATTTCCTTAAATTTATTGTCTTGATGTACAAAATAAATAATAAAATTGCTTATTATTTGGGGAAACGGTTTGATAACATTCAAAATAATTAGCAGAAACAATGGAATTAAAAAAAAAATTGAGAAACAAGAGAAGTGAAAGGTTGGTAAAGCCGAGAATAAATTACGTATTCTTAACCACGAAAACTTTATTAATTTTAACCAACGCCTTCGGTATGACAGCGAACAGTTTGTAGAATTGACGCGCGTTAATTTTGAAAGCACTTGATAAATCTCTCGTTAGCCCAAGGAACACCATATTAATTTTAATGTACGAGTTCGGAGGGGAAACGAAGAGTTTATAAGAATAACTCGGAATTGCGTAAAGAATACTTAATAAATGTGTCGTTAATTCAGCGAACCTTTAATTTACTTAAACGTACATTTTAATTGAGGTAGATATGCTTATATAAATTTTGATAAACTTTTCCATTGCCAAATGAGAGTTTTAATAACTTTTTAGTGATTTATTATTGCAACGAATTGTACATTATTCATTATAAAACCCAGCTAACGAAACATTTAAGAAATGCATGTTAATTAAGTAAATGAAAGTTATGTTAATTTAAATACCAGTATGATTTTTTTTTTCATAATATTAACGAAAAATTCATTGAGCCAACGAATATAATTTTAACTAGGTTTCGTTTAAATGTGCTTAATTCCCATTTCATACTATTGATAAACTGAAATTTATTGTTGATGGGATGAGCTATTCCTATGCGCATTTCACTGGTTGCTTAGGCCAGATCGTCAGGAAACTTCATCCACAGATTTTAGAGAAACTAAAGATATAATACAAATGAAACTGTTAAGCGAATAAGAATTATAAACACCAGTTTTACTTTTAACAATATCAAAGCTTAAACAAAAACAACAACAATAAACAGCGAGTTTATATTTTCTCACAGTCCCGACTACAATTGGTTGATTTTTTGTCAACTCTAAATGTAGTTGTAAGTGGGTAAAGAAAAAACAATAATAAAAACAAATTACTTTATTTTATTTTGCCAGTTCAGTTTTATTTGCACTGCCACATGCATATTAATTTTAATAAACGTTGATTGCTAAACAGTGGTGAGATAAGAAAAGAAAGTTCTATAAATATCGTTCTTTAGATACAAAAAAAATCTATTTGGCGCCACGCCCACTTATCCACTCCTGCCCACTTTTCGTCGGATGTTGTGTGTTGCTTATCAAGATGCTTGTACCTAATTTACTTTTACAACTGCCGTTCTCAAGATAAACAGAGATCTATAATGTCTTTGTAGGGAAGGTGCAACACCGTCTTCTGCAATCCTGTCCATAATTTTAGAGAGGTTGTGTATTGATAACCCAGCTTTGTGCAATCAGCTTTGTGCGACAGCAAAAGCGAATTTACTCATGCACATCTCTGTTTTGTAGCACTAAAAATTATATTTGCTTAAAAATAAGCAAAAATTAATATATAAAATTGACAAACCATGTTTGTGCTGCTGGCTCCTCTAAATCCCTTAGTTTCCTTAACTCTTTTTTAAAGTCTAATAGTACTTTCCCTGTAATCAATTCAAGAGTAAATATTCCTTAACGTTCTACAAAAACCAAGATATTCATATTTTCTTTAGAGTACGAAAAAGTTTTATACTTAAAGCAACACTAAGCCCATGATGTATCCTTTGATGACCTACATACGAATCAAGTCGATGCGTTTTATTTTACAACAAATTGGCAGAAACTTACACAATGACAGACATGAAATGAAAAGAAGTAAATTCTTGTGCATATGAAGCTCTAAATAAACCTCAATATAAAAATGTCACAAAAACTCTAAACACATTCACATACACATCATTCAAGATCTCAAATTTAGCATTGAACAAAGGCAAAGAAATCGGAGAAAAGAAACCATAATGACATGTGTGAAGTATTGGTAGAAATCTTTAACATGACAAGGAAGTGATGGTGTCACTACAAACAAAAAAATAACAAAAAAAAAAAAAAAGAATAAATAAGTACAAGAGTATTTCTGTGAGAATGTGTTTGTTTGTCATTTTGTAAATGCAAATCAGTTTTAGGATAAAGGAAAATTGAAGTGGAGAATGTACTGAAACAAAAGCTAAAGAAAAACTTTTATTGTTCGAGAATGCACTGAGAAAAAACAAATAGTTTTAGTAATTTTTACATAGTCTTATATACACTCATAAAATTATTGCAGTAACTGATTGTGGGTTATTAAATTCGTTTTCCGTACTGTTAAAGTTGAATAAAAATATAGTTATTTTAAGAATAATTTTATTATTTAACATTTATGATTGTTATTCAAAAAAACAAACTACCAAAAAATAATGTTTTTCCGTACTTATTTTTTTATTAAGTTTGATTTTTGTCGGTTAAAATATATTTTTTAAAATTAAAAACAAATCAATTTTAAGAAATATGCTGTTTAATAAATAAAAAATGTAAATGATCCGTTTTTTAAATGAATTTTAAGTTGTTTAAAATGAATTTTCGTTCGAATTTAACTAGATAATATTTTGAGTGTATATTTTCTTAAATATTGTCTTGGTAGCCTACTCAAAAGCTTAATAGCGGGAGGATATTTTTATAAATAGACATTTTGTATATCGTCATTAAGCCAAAAAATTTGCGAAGGAAAATTTATATGGAAGCTGTGTAAAATAATAGCGAAAGCTTTTAGCAAAACAAATCTTATATGGAAATACATTTGACGAGGTTAAAAAAATTTAAACGCGATTTACTTTATCGCTTTATTTATAAAGAAGTATTTAAATAAGCAAATATAGTCGGCACAGGTTCCATACCCTACACCACAAATAAATTATACTGGGCGGGCCTATGGCCAGTTATGGACCAACGAAAGAAAACACTGTGTTCAAATTAACTGCTATTTCTATTTTCGAACAAAGACTTCGTTCGCTTAACCGGGGGTACATTTGAATGTCGACTAGCGATGAAACGATACCTCTAAGGCAGTGAAGGGCCACACATACTATCACATTTATGCTTGTGTTGACGAAATAACAACAAACCCAGTGTTATGGCGTACTAGCTCTGAACGTGTATATTCGCTAGCTCATTAAAAACTACCGCTAGTCCCACTACAATCTACCTCACATGCTTTTGAGTGGCGAATTTAACACGGGGATGCCCTACGAGGTGGCGATGGATCCCTCTCTGCATAATCTCTACCTACCATAAGGGTTAGCTACTTATATCTTCAAAGCGAGCTAGCAAAAAGCAAGCGATTGTGTTGTTGTTCTAATAACGGGATCTATTTCGGATACACATTTTTTTGTGTTGTCGTTGAAAAAAAATTGTTTTCTGCATTACTTGGAGCTATAGAATTAGCTAGCGAAAAGTGGGTACCTATTTTCAAATGTTAACACTAGATATTGGTGTCTAGAGAAAGATTTAGGAATAATCTGAATGCCACATCAGTACACCCTGGTACAAATTGAGTGAAAGTGCTAACTATTTCGCCTGTCATTGGTGGTGATTGCTACTTTTTATACCACTGGGAAGCAACAGCCGAACGTACATTATCACAGCCACACAAAGAAGTTTATAGTGTGCATGTGTCGACGTCGCACAAACAGTATTTTTATTCCTATGCACGCGTACATAGGATTTGCAAATGTGCCCGTCACTGCTCTAAGGTATCGATACTTTTACTCGATGTAGTATCGCTCGTAAAGTATCGATAACTACTTCGTATCGAAAAAAAGTATCGATACTTACTTGTATCGATACTTGTATCGGTTTGTATCATAAAAGAATAGAAAGCAGCATTTAAAACGTTCTTATTAGTGTTAAGGTATTATACAATACAATAAGAACTACGACCCATTAGAATTTTTGTGCAAAACAAAAAGTGTAAAAATTTAGACCACTTTAAGTTACCACCAAGTACCAATTTCCTTTTGAAAAATCTTTTTTATCTTAGGAAACAAAATTTTATAGAACGTTTCAGGATAACAACCTTTTATTTACCTTTTATTCCAGAAAACAACAATGTCACTATTAATTTATTTTAAATGTCATTATGTATTTTATTTTTTAATTGAAAAATATATGGAGGGCTCACAGCTAAAGCGAACCAAGTCAAAATAGATTATTCGAAAATATTTTGAGGTTGCGTAAGTAGACTGCCATTGATTTCGGGAGTCGTTGACATGAGTTTATTACTGTTACCTTAGGAACGAAACATTTTTTGATTTAGTCTATTACAAAACTGAATAGAGTTAAACTTTACGGAGAATTTTGCACCAGCTTTGAACTATTTATATACATTATATTAAATGACTTGGTTCGGTTCAGATGTGAGACCTCCATATAATAAAGGGTGGTATAACCATAATCCACGATAATTGTGAATCACCTTAACGTCAAGGTTTTTTCGCAACTTAAATTGACCTTTTCTTTGTTTCAGTATTTGACAACTTCTATAATTTTGAGGTACACAATGGTGCAGCGTGTTAAGATTGTTAAAGCCTTTTACGAAAATGGGCATTCAATCAAAAGTCATTTCGTGCACATCGCGTTTTTTTTGTTCAGCATAATCGACCAAATGTTTCCACAATCGAGAGAATTGTGCGCAAATTTCAGCAAACCGAGACTGTAGAAAATGGGAAAACAAAAGTGCATGCTCGCCCAGTTAGTTCTGCGGCTGGCGGCGTTATCGGGCTGTACTTCTTCGAAAATGATGTCGACCAAGCAATTACCGTGAATGGAGTTCGCTATCGTGAGATGATAACGGACTTCCTTTAGCGAGAAATTGAGGAAATTGACCTATACAATATGTGGTTTATAGGTGTTTACTGGTCAAACGGTTTCTTGATACCATAACTGCTGCTCCAGTTTTGGAAAAAATTCACAAAAGGAAAAATTAATTTCAATACCAAAGTAAAACGATTACTTTTGACCAATACCGAGTATTATTTACCAATACTACTTGGTACTCGGTTACTAAGTATCGATTACAAAAATACTTGGTACTTATAAAAATAAAAGCATCGAATATATAGTTGTATTAACTCGTATCGTTTCATCCCTAATGACGACTAGACAAAATCGAAGTTCCATTTCAACTAGAAAGTGTCTCGTATGGACTTGTATATGGGCATTTCCCTCAAAAGGTCCACCGTGATCGAAAATTTAAAAGTTATTTAAAGCTGATTATTTTACGATATTGTTACAGAGAAATATTTAGATTTTACTAGTTTTTTAAATTTACCCATAAATTTGTTCACATAGATGAACAATCAGACTGCAAAGCTGTGCCAACGTAATTTCTTATTTGTGAGAAAGTTTTATTGTATGTTTTCTTTAATATTATCTTCCTTAAAAGAGGTGATATTTGATAAAAATTATTGCAAAAAAATTTTCTTACATTCTCTGTATTCTAAGGAAGAGATCAAAGAGAAATATGTTATTCGGATTTACGGTAAATTTTTATGTTGTTTAAAATTTCACGTTCGAAATGTCACGTATCGACCCAGATTTTGGCTTAAAAAAAATACAGAAGATTTTGTAATCAAGCCAACGACGATTTAATGTTACAATGCTACGTAAAATTCTGAAAGTAGTTGGGCTAAAAAATTGTGCCAGGTTTCGCTGAATTACTCCTTTTTATACATGGCCACAAAACCTACTTCTATTTTTTCACGTTCGAACCGCTAATTCTTTTGCCATTATCTTTTTCCTAGAATCGCGGCCTACATAAGCTTTAGCATAGATAACAGTGCTTTCTTAGTGCTGTAATTTAAGGGTTAAGAGAACATAAAAATATTTGTTGCTTAATTTATTATTGCATTTTTGATGCGTACGACTGTCACGTTCAACACTTTGGAATTTGATTTCGACGGATACCGTTAACCTACCCAATAAAAAATGGAGCTTCCAACGAAGCAGGTTTGTAAGGAAGAAACATAAAAGTTTCGCTTACCATTGCGCTTACGGAAGACATGAATTTTATATGGCGAGTTCCCACTTTGAAGCAATACACTTTTGACACATAAAGCGCACTATTCAGCGCACATAAAAATTGTTGGATGTAACGATCAGCTTTACACACTGAATGTTTTGATACAGTTATTTTTTAGTATTCTCCCTTACAAACCTGCTTCGTAGTAAGGGAATGCCGTAGCACTTGAAATGTTATTTTTTTTAATAAGAATTGTTGAGAGATCTTTCACTTACTTTACTGCATTTCTATATGTCTTATTGCGTAGCGCATAATTGTGCGCTTATTTTTTTAAATGTACCTTTAGTGCTTCGCAAAATGATAAAATTTTTTATTGGGTATTCGCTGGTATGACCAAATAAAAATAAGTTTTTTAACTGCAGTTTCAAAACTCCATTTTAAAATTTAGGTTTACAAATTTCAGAACTTTTTGACCATCTCATTTGGGATTTATTAAGGATATAATAGCACAAAGCAGTTACTGCGATTTTGGGAAAAAACTAATTTTTTGGCCATATTTTGTCGAATGAGCCCAATTTCCTTTCTGTTATGAATTTTAAGTAAAAGTTATTCAGAATATTAAGGTCTGGATAATTATACCCACACCACAATAGTGGAGAGGGTATTATGCATTTGTGCTGATGTGTGTAACGCCTTAAAATATTGGTTCTAGACCCACCTTAAATTATACCGATAGACTCAGAATCACTTTCTGAGTCGAACTAACGATGTCCGTCCTGCTGGCTGGCTGTCCATGTAACATTGTGCGCAAAGTACAGGTCGCAATTTTGGATATAATTTGATAAAATTTAGGACATAGGTTCTTATTGGCACAAGGACCAAGCCTATTGAAAATGGTCCAAATCGTAGGACCACGAGGGAAGATAGGGGGAAATTTCTTCCTCTCAGAAGCTATCAAACCGATTTTAATGAAATTTTAAACATAGATAGAACCATATCTATATGGACACAAAAGGTATGCATTTGTTAAAAAATAGGATCACGAGGGGAAATAGGGGCAATTTCTGCCTCTCAAACCGATATTAATGAAATTTAAAACATAGATAGATCTATATCTATATGGACACATAAGCTAAACAGTTTTTCAAAAATGGGATCACAAGGGGAGGTAGGGGACGATTTCTGCCTCTCACAAAACTTTCAAACAGATTTTAATGAAGTTTATAAACATAGATAAATCCATATTTATATGGACATATAAGCATGATGTATTTTTTAATACTGTGGTGTAGGGTATCATATGGTCGGGCTTGACCGACTATACTTTCTTACTTGTTTTAAATGAACTCTGAAGGTTTTACTAAAGGCCCAAATACACCGATCAAAATACTCATCAAGTATTGTGGTAGTATTAGTATGAGTTTGTATGTGTCACACCGACGATTAGGAATGGGCAAAAAATATCGATATATCAAAATATCGATATTTTTAAACAAAATAATCGATATACATCGCCGATATTTAAAATACCGATATATCGATGTATCGATATTGAAATACGTCTATCGAATTCGATATTTTTTAAAGTCAGTCTTCATTAAAAACTCAAAATGTTAGCCGTTTTTCAAACAATATGTTTTTGAGTATTGGCATCACTGCATGCATCATATTTTTTTTAAACTAATATGAAGATATATAACTCCCCGTGTACAAATGACATGATTGGCTGTTATAACATGATGTTATAAAAGCGTTTTTAAAACATTTGCATTAACAACCGTGTTATATCATGAGAAAACCTCTAACATGAGGAGTCTATACTAAACACTAACATCATATTAGTAGTGCATGTACAAAATTAACGAAGAGGTTTGAATTCGTTATAAGTTTTTATTTAAGAAATAATTATTAACTTTTTTTTTTAATACAGTAGATAAATAAAGTTTAGTTATGAAAAATAATATCGCGCAAGTGGTGCCCATTTCCTGCTTCGCAAATACGTGCTCTTTCCAACACATTTTCCATAACCTTTGCAAAACTTCAAAAACATAAGGACCAGTTATCCTTTCCGATGAAACACCGCACCAAATCGTACACTTAGGTGGGTGTAATTCTCGCTGTTGAACTACTCTCGGAATTTCCGTACTTACAAACCCACTTAATTGGGTTCATTGGCCGCTTTCTGTTTCACAACCGTAGGGCATTTTTGCTTATTAACGAGCCCACTTAATTGGAAATGGGCTTCGTGGCTCATAATTAAATTATGAATAAAATTATGATCGTTGATTTGAAAAATTCAATTGAGTACTGCTCCATTTTAAATTCCTCAAGTCTTCGTTACAAAATACTGAAAGGAAAAGAAAAAAAAAATTATAATAAAAAAGTTATAAGCAATTCAAGATGAAGAATTAAGAAAGATTTCTTATTAAAAGTGAAGTCAAATGAACTTGAAAAGATTTATTTTAATATTATTTTATGCTGTTTTGGAACAGTATATGTGCCTATATATATTTGGAATAATAATAAGATTTGTGCATATATATATATTAATTTTTTTAAATTGTTAATAGTTTCAGCAACATACGTTCGATATATCGATACATCGATATTTTTGAAATAATAAATATCGATACTCTTTAAAAATATCGATTCGATATATATCAAAATATTTTTTTAATTTGCCCATCCCTACCGACGATGCTGTATGAAAAATCCAAAAATTAGGTATTAAGGCGAATATGACCTCCAGCACACGTACACGGATGAATTCGCCTCCTGGACAAGCATTTGACGAGTGTATTTGGCCCTTAAAATCGATGAACATTAACCCTAAAATCGTGAATTTGGAATTTTTAAAGAAGCGATAGAAAAGTATGTACTTTTGTGCAGATTTTTATAAAAATGGAGAAAAGTAAGTCATACGAAGACAAAAGAGTGCAGAAATGCGAATAAAGCCTCAAATGCGCTTTAAAATTTAAAAGATATCTGTCAGAGAACAATTCTAGGGGGTGGGAGAGGAAGGTTAAAAATTCGCAAGTTAATTTTTTTGGAGCACTTTAATATACATAATGGATAATTGGTAGAAAGAACATACATACGTATATCGGTTTAGTAAAATATCAACTTTCGAAAATAGTGGATCGGCGCTGTGTGTTTTTTCACACAGATTACATTTGATTTGTGATATGAAAACAGAACACACTTTAATTAAAAGACAACTTTCTGCCTGACTTTTTCAGAAATACTGTTAAAAGGTAATACACAACATGTATTTTGCGGTAGGAAATTCGACAAGTGAAATGTAAATAAAATGTCAGGTACGGCAGGCTTTAGAAGTCAAAATAATTAAATATCTTCTTTTGGTACATGCACAGTTTATTAAGAGAAACAAGTGAACAAATTTAAACAAATATTTCTTAATTTAAACTATTTTAAGTGTTAAATTACCAAGTAAAATTTTCTATAAAACGACACAAAATTTTAAGCATATTCTTACTTCCTCTATGATTTCCCATCAAAGACCACACAAGTTGACTTTTTAAAAGTGATTTTTTTTTTGCTACTTAATAACTTTATAATTTTGTTGGCTTTTTGTCTAGCCAGAAGTCGTAAAACTTCAATGGCAATGGATGATACAGTGTATTTTAATTATCGCTTTAACAACATCCAACCACCCAACAGCGATAAAAAAAACAAAGTGACAAATTTAACCGAAAGGTCCCGTACACTTTCACTTCTTTTAAAGGGGGTATCGGCGGTGAAGAAGAAGAAGTCATATTATGATCTGTTTATCATTTGCGTTTAAATATCATCATAAAAAATAATTTAGACATTTATTATCATTTCATCTATTTACGCATAAATGTTGGCGATAAAAAATGTTGACTTTCGCTGGGGTGATAAATGAGTGCTGTTGTACATGATGATGATAACGATGATGAAAGTGCAGTTTATTTGGCTAAAGTCTGCTTAGCAGTTTTGCGTATAACATAATAGAGCAAACAGCCAAATAGAGAAATTCGGTTGTTTATCATTTAAGGAATTATTTTTAATTATGTTGAATAAATTCAATAGAAATTGTTTTCTTAAAGGGCTTATTTAAGTTTATACTAAATACAAGTTTATTGAAATCTTTTAAATTTATTATTTTAAAATTTTCTTCACTAAAACGCCTTCGGTTTTCATTTAATTTACAGTTTCTTCGGTCTGCTTTTACTCATACATATATTTGCTGGTTTTAAATATGACATACAAGCAAAAAAAAAAAAATATGTTTTGATCACAAAAATTTAATTTAATTTTTTTGCTTTTGTTTTTACTTCCAGTACTTCGGTGTAAATATTTCAATAAAGTGGCGCCTTAAGCAATTTCAGCAACAAACACGACAACGACTAGCGCAACTTGCAACATAACATGCAGACTTTTTAGTGGCATTTCAATGGCTTAAAACGAGTTAGGGCAGTTTTAATTGAAACTTGTTGAAATAATAAACCCATAATACACACAAACGCAGTAAAAGTATTAATTACTTTAGACTGTTCATTTGTGAAAATTACTTTATTACTGTTACAGTCAAATCCCGATAAATCGTAATTCCCGATAATTCGTAATAAATTGTCGGTCCCTTAAAAAAATCTCGTTAATTCGTAAATTTTTCATACATTTTGGTCCCCTCGATAATTCGTAATTTTTTTTTCAAATAAAATCTTCTTTACCTCTTATAAATCGTAATTGTTTGCTTACTACCACTTATAATTCGTAATAAAAACAACAAAAACATGGAAAGAATGATTTTTTGTTTACCACTATTTTATTTTTGCGTGGGTTTTTGCTTGTGTGTGGATTTATTTTCTTAAGATCAGTTTGTTACATACATAATTTTTATATAGAATTTTAATATATTTTATTTTTAACAACTGTTTTTTATGTTTTTTTTTATCGTTTTAGTAAATAAATTGAAGAACCCCGTCTATTCGTATTTATTTTATTTTAACCCCGTTAAATCGAAACCCTGCTAAATCGAAAACCCCTATAATTCGTAAGAAATGGCCGGTCCCTTGCGATTACGAATTATCGGGATTCTACTGTACTTTAAAGCAATTAAATTGAATTTGTATCCATTTAAAAGAAATTGTTTATATTAATTAACCAAATGAATATCGGGTTTTGTGATGTTAACAGTTTTAAATCAAATTCAGATCAGTTAATATTTTGGCATATGTATACGTGCTGACACGAAGAAAATACATATAAGTAACTGAGGGATTCTATACACTTGATCAGAAATGAATTAATAATTTTTAGCTGAACATAACAAATAAAAAATTGTGATTAAAATTTTATTGGGCATATAGTCTTAAAACATAACAGATGGCGTATCTTTTAACCATGGCTTGTGTCTTATGTAACTTCCCAGCGGTAACTAGAATGAGTAAAGAGGCCTAATAGAAGGCCTTATTTAGCATTCACAAGCTGTCAGAAGCCCTTCTCGCCGCATTCCATACTTTTTTATTTTTTACACAGGTTGTCATTGGACGCAAGGCCTTCCACACTTCCTTTAAAAACAATTTCGATCTCTTCCTAAAGAAGGGAGTAAGAAAGGTCACAAAAAATAAAAAGTAAATACAACTGAACAACGTCGTTTCTCCCTTCTCAAAGAAGGGAGTAGCGTAGCGAATGTGTACTGAATATATCAGAAGGTCTTTTAAAAAGAAGTTTATACCTTCTAGAAGGCATACTTCTGAAGGCAGGATATCATGCGAAGCGAATCTTTTAGAAAGGAGTATAGAGGCCTTCAAAAAGGCCCGCCACTTGCGGTCCTTGCAATATTTACCGCTGGGTTATATTCTGAATAAATTTGAAAAAAAAAACAAAATCTTTTGTTTTTTGAAAACTCTCGAATTTTGCCTCAAAAGCATTTGAACCACCAGGTCAGCCAAAATGTCCAAGCAATAAAAAAGTTCCTACTACATTTAAGCGTTTTTACTTACTTAAGTACGAATTGTACTCACAACTACGAATAAGACTTAAAAGTACTTCAACAAATCCAAAATGGGACAAC
Organism: Pollenia angustigena; assembly: GCA_930367215.1. Classification (NCBI taxonomy): domain Eukaryota; kingdom Metazoa; phylum Arthropoda; class Insecta; order Diptera; family Polleniidae; genus Pollenia; species Pollenia angustigena. Next base: position 174,328,087 of record OV884057.1, on the reverse strand, counting down.
TTTCGAAAACCAATGTTGAAGCATACGCGTGTATTTTTAAAAGGTTGTTGTAGAAAGAATAACAAAAACACTACAAAAGAAAAAATTAAGATTATTTTCAGGTTTTAAAAATAAAAAAGATGCAATAATTCCCATATTCTATTTTTTTAAGTTATTAAGTTAAATACATCAAGTTTTCAAAATAGAAATTAGATTACGAAAACCATATTGGGCATGCTGCTGGTGTCTTATAATTGAGAATTAGAGTGTGATTAAGTAAAATAATAATATTCTTTCTGGATCTATGCAGTAAGTGTTTAGGTAAGAATTAGAGTTGTTAACCGATTAAGAATAATTCGATTAATCGATCAAACAAAAACAAACTCTTGTTCGAATAATTTTAAAATGGCGATTTTCGAATAACGAATAAGTCGATTAAATTATGTCGATTAATCGAACAATTTTTTTTTTATTAAAAAATAAATTAATAGAAGACTAATAAGAAATAAAAGCTTAGAATTTGATTTATTTCATAAGTTTTTAGCGATTTTATACAAAATGAAGAAAAAGTAAAAAATATTGTTGCTATAGCCCTCATTGTAATTAATCTCAATGTTTAGTAGGCAAAAACCGTGTTAAAGGCTAGATTACACTTTTATACTTTGTATTAATACATGTCAAAAACTCAAGTAATATGACAAAGTGTGATAGTGTGAATGACAAGTATTATGAAAAAAGTTTGACATCCCATACGACTTCATCGTTTTTTGAAAAATTTCTAAACAATAATACTTTTCATTGGATCAGGACTGCATTTTATTTCATGTGTGAGTGTTTATACTTTGTGTGATGGTGTGAACACAAACTGTCATGTTACCTTAGATTTTTTGACAGTCGCATCAAAACTTATTAGATTTCTATCTCACAAAGTATTATGGAATACGTAAGACTTGTGAGATAGTGTAATCTAGGCTTAAGTATTCATTGTATTTCAAAAATATATCTTATGTTCGTATTAAACAAATCTTTGATAAACAATTGTAACAGCTGTTTTCTTTTTAAATCAAACGTTAAATAATTTTCATGAAATGTTGATTAAGTTAATCAGAGCCGTTCACATTATATTTGAGATGATTTAGATGACAGATAATAAAGAAAAAAATGCAACAAACAAATTTAAATTTCTTTTAATTATTAAAAATTGATAAAAAATACTTTAATAAAGTGATCAGAACATAATTTTAAACATATTAATTATGAAATTGTAAAAATTTACGAATAACTTAAAGTCAAGTAAAAACATTAAGAAGAAATCATGGTCGGTTGTAAACGCGAGGGGCACTTAAATGGTGACTGATTCTGTATGGTACTCAGTTTGAGGTATGATCAGAGGATTCGATGTGGTTTATGAAGTGATTAAGTTGTTATCATGTCAATTTGAAGTGATTACCAAATAACTTTAATATACTTTATGGAGCTAAGATGAAAAGTTGTATGATTCAAAAAAAGAAGTCATAGTGCATTTGAGAAAAAATAAAAAAGAAAATTGAAGATTTTCCACAGTTGTAAATTAACGGACGGATGTATCTTATTTAAAATATGTAATTTTTTTTATTCGTTATTCTCATCGATTAATCGAATAATTTTTCAGATTTAATCGTTAGATCGAACGAACAAAAACAATTATTTGAATTATTCGAACAAGTAAGAAGCAATGTAATCTCACTTTCGGATTATTTCAAGTACGAATCAAAATTAAACCATCTAAGAAATTCTTGAATCAAGCACAGATTAGGTTAAATTTTATCTTACTTTTAATTAAGTCCATCCAGTTTTCGAATTATTTTCAGAACTTGAATAATACGTATTTTAATTATGCATTGTGTACTTGATTTATGGAAATACGTACTTAACGTGCTTTTGACACTGCATCGGATTGATTTAAGTACGCATGGATTGATTTTTTAAGATTCTGTCAATATGCGACCACACATGAAGCCATTACACATATTTCATTATGACATTCATACGGACAACGGTAGAGAAAGTGATACTGAATGTGTAGATGTAGTGAAGTGTACTAACCACTATTTACCATTATTTTTTGGGAGTAAAAACCGCATTCGTAAGGTTATAGCAGCTGTAAGGTATCAAAGCTGGATCTCAAATTTACTATGAAAACAGTCAGTAATGCTAATTTAGACGAAGCGTTAAACTATGTATGTCGAATAGATTCCAAAGAAGTAAAAGATTTTTATTAGGATTCCGAAAAAAATTTAATTCTTATAAGCAAAAGTTTTCTCCTCAAAATGCATCCATTCCAATTTAAACCAATATACATATATTTTTTAAACCAAAAATCTTTTAATACAACACAATTTTACTAATTAATTTATATTCCTCAGACGCCATTCATACTTTAAGATTTCCCATCATAATATCACATTTTGATTTGCCACTGCATAAATGACGCTTCCAAAACATTTTAATTGCATTTGTTGTTTTTGTTATTTGTTTATCTTTATGAAATTTAATATGCCAAACTAATTGCAGTATCAATCCTTTTGTCCGAAAATTTGATAAGCTTAATATGTCTGTTTGTAAGTCTGCATTAGTGAGTGGGTAAATGTTTAGCCTGATGGCTCTAAATATAATGTTATAAATGAGAACACATACATTTACAATTCAAATTGACAGCTACAATATTTGCCAAACAAAATCAATACAAATACACAACATTATGCACAAATCAATGTTAACTTATGTGGTTGTTTATATGTTGAACTACCAGGGCAGGTTTTTATTAGTGTTCGAAAATAAAATAGTACTACCACCAAAATCTGTACCAGTGGCAGCTCAATGCACTATTAGCGTTTGTGTTTTCCACAAATCTACCGAACCGAACACTAAGGAGCGATATTTAGTGTTAATGTTTATACACAAAAAGTTCTATTGTACATACATTAGTTTTTTTTATGATTTTTTTCTGCCATTTTTGAATTATAAATTTTTGTAAACAATTTGGCAGATTCATTAGAAGTAGCTGTTGAGCTTAGCCGCTACAAAACTGTTAACAAGCGTTGAGCCTAACACTTACGTCTAAGAAACGGCATGAAACAAGCTAAACTAACAAATAACTCTCTTCGATCAGCTGTTAAGTTTGAACACAATATGCTGACTTTAGGTAGCTAAAAAATTGTATGAGGAAAACAATGGCAACTGTTGAGTTGAGCGGAATTGCTCAACTTTCTAAGACAAACACTCAACGGTTGCGCAATAGAAACGCCATATGAATAGAATATTTTAATAATATTCTCTTAATTTTATTTATTTATTTATTAAATTGTGTAATAAAAAAGCCTTCAATGGCCAAATATATATTACAAGTGATATTCAAAAGTTGTTAACTTTTTCATAGTAACCCAATTAATTCATCTTATAATTAAGTATATCCTTAATACTATACTAATTAAACAGCCTCAAATTTATAACATTAACAAAATAAATACGAAAAAAGTGAATATAGATCCAAATCAACGATTGAACATACATATATGATGTATTATTAGTTATTTTGATTGATATATTCAGTTAACCTTTTGCGATATACATTATAAGACAATGAAAATGATCTTAATTCATTTGGTAAATTATTCGCGCAGTTTTGATCAAGAATGATCTTTCAAACAAATAATTATATATTCTAGGAATAAAAATCTGCATATTTCTAGTAGAATGTATGAAATTAAAAATCTGAAAAAAGAATTGTGGTGTGGCCGTTTTTATTATCTTGTAAAATGTCAACTGATATTTTAAAATCACAAACTTTTTGAAAGAGCATTTAAGAAAACGCTCAACATACTGCGAAATATGAGTATAACTGCGTTGATTATGATTATAGTATTTTATGCCAAAGACAAAACGTACAATTTTGTTAACTAATATTTTGAACCTACTGACATTAGCAGAGGTTGTACACAAAAATATTTCCATACAGTAAGAAATTGGAGATAATAATAATGCATGCGCCACTCTCCATCTGAAATGATATGGCAGGTAAACGTTTAGGCTGTATAATCGGCGAAGTGTGAAACATATTCTAGCATAGATTTTATCTATATGACACGAAAAATCCACTTTGTTATCTAATGTGATGCCCAAAATTTTCATTTTTTCTACCGTCTCTATTTCCATTCCTCTTATATCAATTTTTGCATTATCAAGTTGTATTGAACCAAATTTCATAATCCTAGTTCTAGATATATTTAACATTAAAAAGTTTGACGACATCCAATCGCTGACCCGATCCAGTAGCCTATTTATTTCCAATAAGAGTATTTCCTGTGAGCTATCGCCATTTATAAGTAATTGAATATCGTCAGCAAATGCAAACACGCAACATGTTTCTGATTTTATCACCTGAAAAAAGCTATTCAAATACATAGAAAACAAAAGAGGACCCAAAACAGACCCCTGCGGTACACCTAACTTCACCAACCTCTGGTTTGACACTTGGCCACAAAAAGAAACAAACTGTCTTCTGTTTGTCAAATATGAATAAATAAGCAAACAGGATGACATTGAGAATCTAAACTCATCTTTTAGTTTCCTTATAAGATTTACATGATTAAGACGATTGAAAGCTTTTGATAATTCCAATGACACTAAAACGCAGTTCTTTCTTCTATTAATGTTATTTCGTATAGACTCGGTGATTCCCAACAAAAGAGAAGAAGCGCTACAACTACTTCTAAAACCTGCTTGACGGTCATTTAGTAATGAATATTTTATTATGTGTTCCAGAATTTGAGCTATCATAACATGCTCAAATACTTTTGATAATACTGGTAAAATGCTTATCGGTCTAAGATTTTCTTTTTCAAATGATCCACCAGTCTTTGGTATGGGAATTACTTTTGCTAGCTTCCAATTCATAGGAAAAATTGAACTTGTTAAAACCGAATTAAAGAAATGTAAAATGTAATGAAGTGAAATTTATTATTGCAATTATCGTCCCATGTTCGCTTCAAACGAATCCATTGTATTCAGTTCAGTTCATCTGTACACTGGGCCGATTCTGTCAGCTAACTGAGTTCAGAGTGTTTTCTCAACTCGATGGACATTTGCCTGGTTGGCCTCCCCTTACAATTTTTTACAAGGTTGGCTACCGATACCGATACCGATACCAATACCGTTTAAATACCGTTTAAATTGAATACCGGTATTGATACCGATACCGAAATTAGTTTTTTGCATAAAATACCGGTATACGTATACCGTTTCCCTTAATACCGGTATTCTACCGGTATAATCGTTTCGGTATTTAAAAATAATATGTTTTTTTAAATAGAAAACAAATTAAAAGCTTCAATACTTGTGCTAATAAAAAATATGTTTGTTAACTTGACGCCCTACTGTTGCAACACTGGTATTGTTTGGTTACCGTCAGATGTAACCAAGGCGAATTGACTTTCAGGTGGCGTTGAAAACACAGCTGTGCTACTTTTTTTTTTAAATTAGAGAGAGGAATGTCAAAAGTTACTTGTGTTTTTGACTTATCGGCCAACGAAAGCAGCAACAAAATACATTGTTGTGTTTTTGGTGTTGTTAATTGTTGTAGTATCGACACCACCGTTTACATGAATTCGCCTTGGATGTAACATAAGTTCTACAACAACATTGTATAGGAAATTTTTTAGGTGAGGTATTTGACAATTTGAAAATCAAACGTTCATGTGTAAGCCAGCTTTTTTACTTATTAAAGTTTGTATTGTTATGTTATTGTAATAATTGCACTATCTTACTTACTATGTACACAACTTATTCTTAAAATCAAAAGTGACGCGCATTACATAAATTATCAAAGTAAACCTAATTTTAAAAGAACTAAAATAAATAAAAACATCTAGTGACAACGAAAAAAATGCCTCGGCCAAAGAAAAATGCATGTAGAAAATTGTGCCTAATATTTTTAGTCGAAGTGAAAAAATAAAATAGAATGCATAAACATATGTATATATGTATTCATAATATATAATATATAATTTATAATTCTTTTATTTAACTTTTTTCGTAGGTTTGTTCATTTAACTGTAATACCGATATAAAAGTTTTTATACCGGTATACCGATACCGTTATAATTAAGAAACCGATACCAATACCGATACCGAAATAAAAAAAAGTTTAATACCGATACCGATACCGATACCGAAATTCGTTTCGGTATCCAACCTTGATTTTTTATGATAGTATGTACTTGTAAAATTCGTGCCAGAGCTTCAGATGCTGATCTCTAATTATTAGTCCTACGCGATAATTTTTCGAGGTTTGTCAACAGTAGATCCGTTGCTGTTCACCAGTTTCTGCGCTGCTTAGACGGCTGTATGGACTTCCTCGGCTAAGTTAACAGCCCTGATCGCTTCTTTTTACTTTTCGATATAAGCGGTTGCATCGGCCTTGGTGCTGCATCTTGCTTGTTCGTGTTCTGCAATTATTAGTAGAAGCCTTATCATTTTTAAACCGTTCTTTACGTTTTATAATATTCAAAATTAAGCAATATCTTTAAAACTTACCCTGCCAATGACCTACACATTGGTTGGTATAGGTTGAACAATGTACAAAGTTTGTATGGGGACCCCCTAAAGCAATAGTTTTCAACCGGTGGGTCGCGGCGACCTTTCTCGAGGGTCGCCAGCTGATCTAAATAAATACATCGATTTTTTTTTTAATTTCAAAAACAACAAAAAAATTTAATTCAAAAACTTATATTAATACGATCGCTGGGCCTTGCTTCTTTAATTAAATGCGAATAACGTGGTTGCATTTGTGACACGCAAACAACCAAATCATTTTCTTATTTTAATTTATTTCTTTTATTTTTTTGTTTAAATGTTCACCGTTTGTGAAAAAAAAATTTCTCATAGGTGATATGTTGAAAATTGACTTAATATTTTAAGAGCTTTTTTTTTGTTAGCTCAGGGTATTCTGCCTTACGCTTTAGCCAATATGAAGAATTATTTTGAGATATATATTCCATTTTGGCGGTGCGCAAAATGACCCCAGGAAATATGGCCCCAAAAGGAAAATGAAAAACGGCCCCAACATTTTACATGAGATACAACAACACGCAGTTTTGGCGCAATTTTTTTGTTTTTTTGGGGTTATTTTTCATATTTTCGTTAGGGTGTTTTTGCATTTTAAATGGAATGAAAAATGACCCCAATATCAAGCAATGAAAAATGGACCCAAATAAAATCACAATTTTTACTTTGGGGCTATTTTTCATCTACTAATAAAAAAATGCAAGTTTAAAGAAATGAAAAATCACCCCAAACATTTGTACACAAATTTTATAAAATTCTATGTAAAAGTTTCTAGGGATAACATAAAAAACCCGAATTCTTATACCAAAGTAGAGAAAATCCTTGCCGGTTATGGAGAGATACTTTAGTTAGCGAAGCCGGTGTTTGTTATACCATAGAGGAAAAAATCCTTGAGCCCGGCCAAGGCCGGCTATTGCGAGAAGAGTTCGTTATACCATAGAAAAGAAAATCCTTGCGCCCGGCCGAAGACCGGCTATGTAGTGAAGCTTTAGTGAGCGAAGCCAGTGTTCGTTATACCAAAGAAAAGAAAATCCTTTCACCCGGCCGAAGGCCGGCTATACAGAGAAGCTTTAGTTAGCGAAGCCAGTGTTCGTTATACCATAGAGAACAAAATTCTTGCGCCCGGCCGAAGGCCGTCTATAACGTAGAGCTTTAGTAAGCAAAGCCAGTGTTCGTTATACCATAGAGAAAAAAATCCATGTGCATGGCCGAAAGCCGAACCGTGCTATCAATCGTACGATTTTTAAAACCAAAAGTGTATAATTATCCGGATTTTAAAACCGGGATTCTAAATTTGGGATTTTTAGTTTTGGGCATATGAACTCCACCGAAAATGTTTAATGGGACTTTCTTTGTGTTCTTTATTGGGGTTAAAACTCATTTTAGATTTTGAGGTTATTTTTCATAATGAAGAATAACCCCAAATTTAGGGTCATATTTCATTTTATTTTTAGTGTTATCATATATATTATTTCTAAAGCACTTTTTTTGTCGGTTGCAAATATCTCCCATACCACCGCAACAAATTTAATGAATGATATCTCATTTTAAAGCTTATTTCTAACACTAATGACGAAAAATAATTAGAAATTGAAAAATTAATATTTTCATTGATAAAAATTACGGTGCGAAATATTCGCACGGGTCATCTAGTTTTATTTTATTTTTATTTAGTTATCATTTTTGTTGGGTAATTTTTCATTAAAAAAATGGGACCATATTGCATTATGAAAAATAGCCCCAAATTTGGGGTCAATTTTAATTTATTTTTTGGGGCCATATTTCGCAGCGCCATTTTAAGAGCTTTTTTAGCTAGCTCAGGGTATTCTGCCTTACGCTTTAGCCAATATGAAGAATTATTTTGAGATATATATTCCATTTTGAATTTATTTTCAAATTATTCGCAAGATCGGCAAACTCAACGCAGTTAGTTATGAATGGATTTAATACCCAGCAGTTACTATTATCTTCTTGCAGATCTTTTGAAAAATAGCCATAAAGTTAATTTTTTTAAATTTTGCAGCGCTTCTATCATGGTAGGAATAAAATCGCTCACCAATTTATGGGATGAAATTTCTGTTGCAATATTTTCAAAGCTTACAAGAGAATCAAATTGTAGTTGTTGCAAAGATGTTGACCGCTTTTCAATTTTTAAAATAAATGCCTAGATTTTAACTTTGGCTGATATAATGTTTTCGTCTTTCCCTTGCATACTCGCGTTTAAGATGTTTAAATGACGAAAATGCCCGCAATATATGCTAATTTCAAAAGCCACTTAGGACTATTAAGCAAATTTTCATATAGCAGACTAAAAATTAATCTCGTCTAAATTATCTCAACGTAAATCAAGCAAGCAATGTCATGTTTGAGAGCAAAAAAAATCATTTTGGGGTCGCGGTTCAATCAGATTAAAACCACTGCCCTAAAGCGTTAAGTTTGCTCTATAAAAATATTGGGGACATATAAATAATGGGGGTTGGTTATTTAGCTTAGCTCCCTAGGTGGGACTCTTTAGTTGTTACGAGCTGTTTTATATCCATTTTCGCCGTATTTCGTTCTCAAGAACTGTAACCATCGTACGTCACTCCAATGTTTATCCGATCAAGTTCAAATTTTTTAGCGTAACCTCACACAAAAGTGGCTTTCGTTTTTGGAGTATCGATAGCAAAAAATAAGGTACACCTTTATATAGATGTAACTATACCAACCCCTTGTTTATCATGACATGACATGTGAGCCTTGTTCGCAACGTACAGATCGCAATTTTGGTGCATAGGTTATATTTACTACATTTGTGACAGCGCATAGAGAAAGGGACCAGTAAGGTAATGGGAACAGTAAAAACCAACTACACAAACCAAGAGGTAGGGACGACCTACGCGCGCTTTCAAGGTTGACCAACAAGGTTGAGATGTGTCGCTTTCAAAAGAGACCAATACCAACACGCTCGGTGATGGTACACCAAAGATACAAAGATAAAATGGCTCTACTGAACAAAACCCTTAGGTCCCTTTCTATTTTTCGCGTCACATGTGCTCTTATTGTTCAACGAACGGATCCCATTGAAAATAGTAAGAATCCGTCCATAATTTTATTCATCCAATATGCAAAAATGTTGATATTTGTATTTAATTTGGCCCAGAAATATTTTATAGCTACCAAAATCATCTTTGCAAATTTTATTGAAATCGCTCAATATTTGGCCATAGCTCCCGAAAATAGCTTTAAATACCATTACTTAACTTCTTTATAAATAGTGGTATAGAAATGCAGTTTGGCGATGAGAACTTCCATAAAAGTCAAATTTTATCAACCACAGGTCCCATATTAACAGCCTCCATAAAAGCCCTATGAGGCTAGGGCTGCCATAAGTTTGAACCTATCAACCAGGACACATGGAAAAAATGGATAAAAAATTACACCAGCAGAAAAGTTTTTTTAATACATATGTATGTAGTATATCGCACCGTAAAACTAAAGGGTCACAACTCAAAATTACTTTTTTCATAAATTAATTCTCATTTCACATCTCTAGCTACTTACAAAATTTAAAAAGGCCTAGCAAAACTTTCTTCAAATTGGACTTTTTTCATAAGGGAACTAATTTTTTTTTAAATATTAACACCATTTTTATATAAACAGTTTTTTGACTCTCCTGAAAATTTAAGAATTTTTATTTTTAAATTCAACAATATATATAAAAAACAAGTTAGAGTGATATATTCGGCTGTGCCGAATCTTTGATACCCTCCACCGACAGTTCGAATGTTTAAGGAGTAATATCTGTATGATGTTATTATTATCTTAAACTGTGACGATTTGTTATTAATTATGGTTTCAGGCGACTAAACTGTTTTCCGGTAGAAGGGTTTATAGGGGGCCTAAACTGTTTTCCGGGAGTAGGGTTTCTATGGGGACTAAGGTAAATTATGGACCGATCGTCACGAAATTTCACAGTATCATTTATAGTCCTATAAAACTGTGACGAGCCAAAATTTGTTATGATTGCATTATTTTTTACGGTTTTAGGCCTAAGGTAAATTATGGACCGATCGTCACGAAATTTCGCAGTGTTTTTCTAGTCCTAAAAAACTGTGACGTACCAAATTTTGTTACGCTAGCGTTATTTTTTACGGTTTTATGCATACTAAACTGTTTTCCTGGAGTAGTGTTTATATGGGGCTTAGGGTAAATTATGGACGGATCTTCACGAAATTTAACAAAATTTGCAAAATCTTATCTCATTCCGTGCCTTGTTCCAGCATTTATGTTATTTTTTGTAACAAAATTATAAATTTTTTTAGGTGGTGGTTCCACATTGTGATTCATAGCTCTGGTCCTACTGAGCCGATTTTGCTGGATTTCAATCCCAAACTGCTTAGGATAACTAAAAGCAATTTGGCACCAAGTTTGTTCATTTCTTTTGAGTTGTTCGAAAGTGAGCGTGTTTTCAACAGACGGACAGACAGACGGACATGGCTAAATCGACTTAAAATTACTCAAGGACCCAGAATATATATACTTTATGGGGTCTGAGATGAATAAAAAAAAAGTTTCACACGGAATGACAAACTTTATATACCGTCTTCACAACTAATTGTGGTTGAGGGTATAAAAATTAACGTGAACTTCATGTACATAAAAATGATGAAAAAGAATAAAAAGTTGAGCTTCAAATGTTCTAAACTAAAATAATTTTTAGAAGATTGCACTTTTTCTAGAACTTCATTTCGGTCTTTGATACAGTTATAAAACAGGCAGCATGTCATAATAAAATCAAACTTATATTGAATGATACTCTCCAGTGCTTGAGTCTTTAACGGGTTTCTTTCTTTAGTCCATTGTGCAGACTAAGAACCCAACTTGAAAAAAATCAAAATCTTTGGATTTTTCTGTTGTCGAGTTGGACAACGTCAAACTAATCAATTGACAAAGCCATACACGCTTTCATTTGGACAACAACCGACTCCGTTGACAATTGAATTTAAACGTGTATGGGGTGCCTTAGAGAAAGTAATTTGCTATCGGGTTTCGATTACTTATAAAAATTGTTTACACGGTATAACTTTTTACAGCAACTAGTTGAAACAAAATTTGAAAGAGGATTGACTATCATCTAATATTGTTGAAAGCTTTAACCAGCTTTCCACCAGATAACAGTTGAATTTAATTAAAGTTGTTTATATAATTACCTTATGTTAGCAGTGTTATAACAAAAATCTTAACCTTTGTCAACAACTAAAACTAGCAAAATACTAATTTGTTTGTCTTGACCTGTACAAAAAACCAGGACAATTTAATATTGGACCAGGACACCAGGACAAGTAGTCTAAAACCAGGATAATCCTGGAAAAAAAGGACGTATGGCAGGCCTATATTAGGCAAAAGAATCTAAAATAGATTAAGGTATCTAAATAAAATTCAACACTAAAACCTCTCAGGGTACTCTTTTGAAAAAATTACTGTCAATACTGAGATTTAGGGTATCATATAGTCGGCTTGGCCGTTCATACTTGTTCTCAGTACTGTTGCATATTGGGTTAACGTTAATAAACATTTTACAACCCAAAAATAAAATAACATTGGTTGACAATTGATTTTCGTTTTTTATTTTGCATCAATTTCTGTTGTTTGCTGTTATTTTCCTTATTTCATCCATAAAATAGTAAACATTGCAAACACTGTGTCTATAGATACAACTGCCAACACATGTACATACATTACATCTCCCTACTTGCACATGTCTGTCTGTTTGTCTGATTGCATGCCTGTCTGCTTTCTGCTTTCTTGTCTATGTGAAAATTGATATCAAGTAACCGTTGAGAAAACATTCTCACACCTACAAAGTTTTTTTCTTAACAAGAGGGACTTTGGAGGATGTGTACTGTTATTTGCCAAATACAAACATTAAATTGAATATTAAAGACCTTTCAAATAATAGGTGTGAAATAAGATTTTATTTTATTATACTAAACGGTTAAAAGGAACCCTATTAGTAAACTGATGTATGTTCATACCTAACAAATATTGGACGAACTAAATAAAAAAAGCGTAACCAGCAAATTGATCGAAAGTTTGATTTATTTTTAACATTCTATTTCTATTGAGTTACTAAACACTATTCGTAAGTAGATAATTTTATAATGTTATTAAGAAACTGTTAAATGATGTTTGATTAAACCAAACTTTTTGAAAAATCAAATTTTTTTTTTTAACAAAATTAGTGGTTACGTGTAGAACGACAAATATTTAATGAGTGTGAACATAGCTTAAGTTAGGAAATAAAATCATATAAATCATTTTTCAATATTTCTAATAAGTTTTCTATTTTCAAGAATCACCACATTCTACCATCAGAATTCTTTGAGTTCTAACATCTGCACCACTGCGGTGCCTGCCAGCCAACAGTCAAACATTCATTTGTAACCAGTGGTACTGGTGGTTCGAAATTTGCTGTTATTATCATTTCTCAATTTATTTACATGTTGCCTCCTTTTCTTTTGTTTTTTCGTATTCTTTCTGGCCAGACTTTGTCTTGAAACCCTGAATACATTTGTTTATTATGTTTTTTGTCCATTTTTGTCGACATGAAGTACAAATGTAAATAAATTGAAAAATGATAATGAAAGAATGGGGTGATTCTTGAAACATGTAAATTCAACCCAGGTTCGAGCCCCAGCTCAGCCAAGATCAAAAAATTTTAATAATAGTTCATGTTGTAAAAATTCCTTCCTTCAGTAAAAATAATTTAATGAAAATAAAACTTGATGAACACAAGCCTAACTAAAAATATCAAAAGTTTATTTTATACTTACGTTAATTATTTATTATATAGCTTTTTAAATGGCAGCCCTTATAGTTTGCACTTGGGATATTTCGACGACAAAATTCTCGGTGGGTTAATTTTTCAAACATTAAATAGTCTGCTCTCTTCAGATACGGCGATATTTGTACAAACAACAACAAATTAAGAGAAATGTGGATTTTACCATTCAGTTTGTAACACATGGAAACCTATTTCAATGACCCTTAAGACTACATGCACTGAATCTATTCGATCTAGCGATGTCCATCTGACTGTCTGGTAAAACCCCTCAATAAGTTTTAGACATTGGATTCGTGTTGTATTAAAAATAGGCAAAACCGGCTCATTCTTTCACTAAAAATGGACCAATTACCAAATTACACCAAGGTAAGCTGGATAAAAGTGGCTCACCAGAATATTTTTAAGTCAGAAATAAGCCGCAGATCTCGTGCCTTCAGGTACCCCCAAAAAATTAGGAGCAAATAATATCGCAGTCTCTTAAAATAATGCGTTAACCGAAAATATGCCGCAACAGCTGTACTATTTGCTCCGAATTGCTGTAAGTGGTTCTCGACTTCAAGAAATTTTCCAAAATGCTGGGGAAATGAGCGGCATCCTCAAAGAAGGTGGACTACTCATCCGGTCGGTTAAATTGCCGCTAATGAATTACCCTCGGATTTTCTGATTCTTATATTCTTAAATTAATTTAAATATAATAAATTTACAATCAATTATTTAACTGAAAATTAGCTTTATTACTAATTTTCAGATTGTGTATAAAAATATTATTCAATTCAATAATTTTAAAATAATTCATCTTTTTTATCCTTGACTCCCAGTTGAGTATATGGACTGAATCATTCTTTAATACTATATTGCGAGATGTTTGGCCGACGTCATTCCATGAGTGGTTTGCTGTTTTCTACCTCCGCATTTCTTGACTATCTCCACGTTCTAACAGGTGCACTAGCACGACGACCTCTTCGCTGATGGTTCCATCAAAGCGCTTGTGAAGCAATGTTGTTAGTTGGCCTTCGAAGTGTTTGGCGTTTCAACCGTGATACCGCCATTTATGTAGACATACTGTACAGAACTATGTTCTGTAAACGATTCGGCGACCATGTGTTTTTAATTTGCCTAAAGCATTTGTTTGCAAAGGTTTGCAGGCGTACTTAGATAGCGCGTTTCCAATTTTCGCAACCGTAAAACATATTTGTTACAGTATGTACTTCTAACGGTGGTGCTAGTCCGATTGGATTGTAAATAGCAGATATAAAGCGTTCCATCCTGCAATAACGCTGTCCACGCGAATTTGCATGGAAACTTCCACTGCTGCTCAAAATGTCGCAATTGGTATAAATGGGTTTGCCACACAATGTCATTGGTATGTTACATACGGTTTTCAGTTCACCTTTCCCTGCGGCTGCTTTGTCTGCAATCCAAATTCTATTGCCCCTCCTTTTAGACATTTCGATTCTCATGAACAGGTCATGATAGTATGCACGGAGCAATGCAACATCTCCATTTCCACTCAATATACATTTATTCGAAACTATACATTGCTCAATCAGGTGCCATGTCGTTTTTGCAGGTCAAAGTTTTCTCTTTTGATTTTTAAGCCCTAGTGTTTGCTGGCCAATTTCATGGTATGTAACATAGTTACATAGTTACGTTAATATTAGCGTCGCTGTTATTTATAAGATTTGTACGTACAAAACTATAACTTATTGTTTAAATTAATTAGTCTGTTGTTTAGAATATTTTAAAAACTTAATTTTGTATAAAAAAAAAACTGTTTATAAGTCACTGGTTCATTTTGTCACTGTGTAGTAACATATTTTATTATTTTTAATTTTACTCACGACTTTAAAAATAATATCTTTATGTTAAACTATTCAGGTTTCATCAAACCAGTTAAATATTTAATGAGTAATAACAACATTGAAGCAATTAAATTGTTAAATTTATTAATTTGTGCCTGCAAGTTTATTATATTATTTATAAATTATGTGAAAAATATGTGTTAATGTTTAGTCTACTTTGGCAAATTATAAATGAATGCATTAAATAAATACTACATATTGCAAAAAAAATTAATTATTATAAAAATTTTATAGACACAATTTGAATATCTAAGAAATTTTACATTAGAAACGAAAATACGTTTTCTAGCTAAGAGCAAAAAAAAACTTAAAAAAAATTGGTATTTTTAATCCGTTACAAAAATATCAATTTAATTAATTAATAAGCTTGATCATTGAATACCCTACATTAAAAATATTTTTTACTGTAGACAGTGTATCCCTTGAAATTATCAAAAGTGTACCGTATTTGGGACCCGTGGGCAATCATAGACCCGCTAAAACAAAACTAATATATGAGGCTAAGATTCATACTAAAAAGAGCTATTTGAGCCGAGTAATTTTGTTACGAACTAAAAAGTATCTAAAGTTAAAACTTGCAATATTATTGTATATGATATTCGCCATATTATTTCCATTTTGTCCTATACTATGCAATAAGTCGCACAATGGTTTCAGTCATTCAATAAAATTGTGAACATAACCTATAGGAATAACATAAACAGCATTGTACAATGTTGCCAACACATTTCACTTTCTTTTCGTTGTTCAATAAAAATCAAAAGTCTTTTGATTGTGGCCAATATATTGTGCCACCTTCTAATATCACATATACATTGGCAATATAATTGTTCAATACATAAAATTAAACAATTTTATTGCAAGTGTATGTGCCGCTTAAGAAGTATCTAGTAATAAGTTATCTTATCAGCCTTTACATTATAAGTTTCTAGCTGACCTGGCAAACGTTGTTTTGCCGTATAACTTATTTCTTTCAGATGCTGCAGTATCTGCATTGCAAATTTAAGAAATCCGCTTCATTGGTTAAAAAGATATAGGGAGAGGGGCTTTTACCTCTCTTGTCCTATTTTACGCCCTATTCCCTATTTCCTTTCAGTGTCTTTATGCCAAATTTTAAGAAAACCGATTGATTAGTTAAGAAGATATAGGGACTGGGAGCTTTTACCCCTCTTGCTCTATTTCACGCCCCATTCCCTATTCCCTTTCATATGTTACAGTGTCTGTGTGCCAAATTTCAAGAAAATTGGTTGACAAGTTAAGATGATATAGGGAGAGGGAGCTTTTATTTCCTATTTCCTTTCAGATGTTACATTTTCTGCGTGCCAAATTTCAAGAAAACCGGTAGATTAGGTAATAATATTTAGGAAGAGGGAGCTTTTACCCCTCTTGCTTTATTTTGTTCCTTCTAACGATATGAAATATACCTAACGACCTATTCTCAAACCTGAAAAGCCGATTCGGAGGAGTTCCATTACAAACACCGTGACACTAGAATTTACTAGATAAAAAATAATGATATTTTTCTAAAATTAAGCCCATTAAAGTTTGAGAAGACTAGAAATACATACCATTTCGTCAATATCGATCTACCATATACATACCATAGGCTCTATATAAAGCAAACAATCCTTAAAATTCAGCAAATATTAATATTGTGGTGAATTTTGGTTGGATAAAAAAACTAAAGACACGATTCATACATAGATATACTGAAGTTTAAAAAAGTTTTTATTCTAAATTTCCCGGAAAAAGCTCTTATGAGTGGATTAGTAAACTAAAAGGTAGGTCTAAAATCCATATTTTATTATGCTGCACACACCAGCAGAAACGCTTAAAATACCCTCTTCACTATTGTTGTGCGGCCAAAAAAACTGGTAATAATGCTGTTGTTGGCTGTGCTGTTTTGCAACCGATCTTTAAATAATCTTTTTTATGTGTTGCATTAGTATTTAAAACCAAAGTTTTACTAATTTATAATTAAGCTTTAAATTCTTTATAACACATTAATATAAAAAACTCCATTTAACCCAAAATAAAAGTGCAAAGAACTTGTCTCAATTTGTTTTCTATAAAACCACTAGATCTTGGTCTGATCTGAATTCAAATCTAATAGTTAATTGCCAGTGTCACACCAAATTCATGTTTTTCTACAATTGTCTTTGGTGAAACCAATTTAAGTGCCGTTTCAAAAGCAACACATCTGTTGCACCAATCTGCAACAACTTAAGCTGCAATTTGTTGATTTTATTTTCTTGCCTTTTCACACACATTTTTTAATATTGTGTGTTGTTATTTGTGGATTAACATGCGGATTTAATACCATTTTTTATGCTGTTGTTTTAAGTAGTCTAATAAAATGTGCTATTTTATCATATTTTTATGGTAATTTCATAAGGCACATAAAGTGTTAGAAAACTCTTGGTGAATTGAAAGAAAAAAACTTCGGAAAAATTACAAGATGTTGCAAAAAATATTGCAGGCTATTTTTTTGTACATTAAATCAATTAATTGTGTTGAAAATGTAATAAGCTGACTTTTATGAAAAGTCATTAAAATATAATTTTTATGTATTTTAAGATTTTATAAGAGAGCTGTTTTCTATGGTGTTAAAGAGGATTTCGATAAATGTTTTATAATGAAAACAATTTGTAAAAGTTTATAATTTAATGAAAGATATTAATTTAG
This sequence comes from Pollenia angustigena, assembly GCA_930367215.1. Taxonomy (NCBI): domain Eukaryota; kingdom Metazoa; phylum Arthropoda; class Insecta; order Diptera; family Polleniidae; genus Pollenia; species Pollenia angustigena. The sequence goes on along the minus strand of OV884057.1, from coordinate 174,310,132 downwards.
AAAAAAAAAAAATGTTTTCAGGAGAAATCTTTCCTACCGCTACAGGAGAGGATGGTAGTATGTGTTTGTTGGCAAAATACAGATTATATTTTAGAGACTAATAAAAAAATAAATTTAAAAAGGCGATCTAATAAAAGGTGGAGAACCTTTATATTTCCTCCATAGGAGTTATATCATATGTATATTTGCTCCTTTTTCTCCTCCAGGGAGCATAGAACGATAGGGAATCATCGGGTGATTTTTTTAGCTATTATCTTTTTGGCAACACTGGTTTAAACCACTGACGCACGTTTCGTGTTTTGTTTCACTGTCAAACATCTTCAGTTTGGTCTATAATTTAACCATAATCCGTCTTCCAAACGAACAACGCTTGCAAATTATTGAATTTTATTATCAAAATGAGTGCTCTGTTAAGAAAGTTCATCGCGGGCTTCTTCCATTTTATGGTCAGTTTAATCGACCCACTGAAGCGGCTATTCGGTACGTTAATAAGCAGAATTGTCGATTTTGGAGTGAAGATCAGCCAGAAGCATTGCAAGAGCTACCAATGCATCCAGAAAAAGACACAGTTTGGTGCGGTTTATGGGCTGGTGGCATCATTGGACCGTACTTCTTCAAAAATTATGCGAATCGTAACGTAACTGTGAATGGTGAGCGCTACCGTGAGATGATATCCAACTTGTTTTTGCCCAAAATGCAAGAGCTTGACTTGTATGACATGTGGTTTCAACAAGACGGTGCCACATACCACACAGCACGCTCAACAATGGACTTATTGAGAGGCGAGTTCGGTGAACATTTTATTTCTCGTTCGGAACCGGTCAATTAGGCGCTTAGAGCGTGCGATTTAACGCCTTTAGACTATTTTTTGTGGGGCTATGTTAAAGCTCATGTCTATACACACATGCCCCCTTCAATTGACGCATTGGAAGACAACATTGAAGCATTTATTCATGAGATACCGCTCGAAATGTTGGAGAGAGTATGCCAAAATTGGACTAAGCAGATGGACCATTGGAGGCGCAGTCACGATCAACATTTGCATGAAATAATCTTCAAACATTAAATTATATGGACCGTACTATCGATTCAAATAAAGATTCCATGCATTTTTCTGAATTTTATGTGTTTTTTTTAACTTTCCTATAGCTCTTAAAAAATCTCCCATTATTTCATTGCACCAATATTTTTTATGCTATTTTAAACGGTAAAATAGGAAGAACAATCAGTTAGCTTACATGCAAATGCGCCACACCAATTACAAAGAATAGACTTAAATTTATTGAGTATGAGAATTATGAGCAGTGTTGCCAATTTAGCCATTTAGTGGCTAGATTTAGCAATTTTTCACCCTGTTTAGCCATTAAAAAATGAATTTAGCCATTAGCCATTTTTCGACATGTTTAGCCATAAAATTTTTTTCCGTTTTTCTTTTAAAAGAATAATTTTTATTTTATTATAAAAATTATAAAAGTAAAATAAACATTTTGAACAATTAAAACTCCTTAAATTTAAAACACAACTTTTAAAAATGTTGAAAATCGCTATAAACTATGACGCTGAAACATCTTTCAAAATAAAGGAACAGTATTCCACTATTAAATTTATAAAATGGATTCACACAAACATCGCTTTTTCTTTCTGGTTGCAAGTATTTCAATAAAGGGATGAAGGCGGTAACAATTGTTTAAGAAATTTCAGAATTGACTATAAGGTTTCTCTCACTTCCATGGTGTAATGCTGAAGTAGAGAGGGTGCTTAGCTAAGTAAGCATCGATAAAAGTAATTTGAGAAATAGGTTACATTAAGCAACCGTTAATTCGATTTTATCATTTAGGTAAATATTTTTACCATAACAATATAATATTTATACCACCACCACAACAGTGGAGATCGTACTATGCGTTTGTGCTGATGTCTGTAACATCCTAAAATATTGGTCGTTAGCCCACCTTTACGTAAACCGATTGGCTTGGAATCTCTTTCTGAGTCGAATTAACGATGTTTGTCCGGCTGGCTGGCTCTCCATGTAAACCTTGTGCGCAAAGTACAGGTCGCAATTTAGAGATTATTTGATAAAATTTGGTACAAATTGTAGGGCATCATAAAGTCTGGTTTAACCGACTATACTTTCTAACTTGTTTTTGATTGTAGATCTGGACTGAAAAGGTTGGGTAAATGTTGTCGTAATAATGATTTACCTTCAAATTATTTAAGACTTATGATTATTTGAAACTAATGAGTGAGTGATTCCTATGAGATGAACAATAACGACATCGAATTTTTCGATGATTTAATTCTTTAATATTAATTTATTTTAATATTAATTTACGTTTATTCTCATTAAACAAATTAATCTTAACTCACAATTTCATCATAAACAACTTTAAATAGTTTAATTATTTTTTGTTATTTAATTTTTATGTGATTTTATTAAAAAAAAGCTTTTAGCCATTTTTTAGCCCATTTTTAGCCATTTTTTAGCCATTTTTTCCCGTAAATTTAGCCATTTTTGGTCACCAAGTTTTGGCAACACTGATTATGAGACGCGCATAGTAAGCATTAATCTTTGTTCGCAATCAGAGCAACAACATCGTTTTTTCTTCTATCTCATTTCTTCCCAAAGTATTTCATATATTTTCCTTTCATCTTATAAACAAAAATGCAACTAAAGTTTTTTTAAAAAATTAAGTCAACTAGAACTTCAGCAACAATTGGTATGAAATCGTTTCTGACGCTTAAAACAATTTTATTTACTTGGCGTTTACATTTGCCAGTACTGGCAAGACAGTAGCAATACATGCAAACTTTTTCACTTATACATGCACACTTTTCCAACTGTCTTGTCTACTCCCAACAAACACGAAGTCAAACCTTTGATATGAAATGACTTTGTCATTTGACATCAAACACAATTCTCAAACGTTTTTCAATTGTTTGATTTAACATTTAAATTCAAATTGATAATGATTTGAAAATAAACATTTGATATCAAATGTTTTATCAATTTGATGTCAAATATTTGTCAAATGTTAAATCAAATCAAAAATAAACTTGGCAATACTAAAGCGAAAAATAAATGTACCCAATAAAAATTTTTATCATTTTGCGAAGCACTTATGGTACATTTAAAAAAATAAGCGCACAATTATGCGCTACGCAATAAGACATTCAAAAATGCAGTAAAGTAAGTGAAAGAACTCTCAACAACTTTTATAAAAAATTAAATAAAATTTCAAGTGCTACGGCATTCCCTTACTACGAAGCAGGTTTGTAAGGGAGAGTACTAAAAAATAACTGTATCAAAACATTCAGTGTGTAAGGCTGATCGTTACATTCAGCAATTTTTATATGCGCTGATTAATGCGCTTTATGTGTCAAAAATGTATTGCTTCAAAGTGGGAACTCGCCATATAAAATTCATGTCTTCCGTAAGCGCAATGGTAAGCGAAACGTTGATGTTTCTCCCTTACAAACCTGCTTCGTTGGAAGCTCCATTTTTTATTGGGTAATCATTAAAAATGGCGATTAAAGTTATATTTTTTACTTTGCGGTTACATGTGTTTTTCTATTAAAAATAAATTTTAATATAAAGTGAACAGCTTATTTCTTGTAAAAAATAAAAATTATTTGTGAGTAACTTCAGTGATTAAAAAGGAAAATTTGAGTTGAACGATCGCGGTGCTACAATCCTCAAAATAAAAGGGAGCCAAGTAGTTTGTCTTTCCAAGAATTAGAGGACATTATTTAATCTTTAAGCTATGGTGCCGAATGTTTATCTCACAGTTTATTTAAATAAATAATAAATTTATATTAAAAAAAATAAAATATTTTTATTTATGTTCCACATTGTATTATAATCCACATTTGAAAAATATTTGAGAATTACGTTTGAAAGCAAGTTGAAAATAAAGGCATTTTTCAATTTGAAAATAATTTCCCCTTTTTGTTGAGAACGCTATGATTTTCAAATGATTTTCAAATCATTATCAAACGTTTGTCGTTTGAGAAAACGTTTGATTTCAAATCATTTTCAATTTGAAATCAAACCTTCGTGTTTGTTGGGCTGTCTAGCAAATTTTGCAGACAGTAAAATTGGACAGTGATTTGACATTTGCTAACAGTAATCTGAAGTTTTGTTAGCAAAAGGGGAAAAAATCAAAGTGTAAAAAAAATTAAACATATTTTGCTTTGATTTTTTTATATTTTGGTTAAGTGTTATGTTTGTTAACACAATATAAGTATTTTAAGCTGTTTTTAAGTTTGCTTAGTTCATGTAAAACACGTGTAGCTGGACTTGAATAGCAACATTCACGTTTGACTTATTTTTAAAAGTTAACTGTCTTAACTACTGTCTGGACGCCTACGTCACGAAGACAGTTAGTAGTGTTTTTGGAAACTAATATGTATTTTCTTACTGTCTTGGCAGTACTGTCAAATGTAAACGTACTGTTAGTTTTGAATGAAAATTTAAACAAAATGTTGTAAAACATAATCTGCAAAAGGTTTCTCAATGCAAAATGTTTGTGGTTGCAAAAGAAATTGTTGCTCTATTATGAACACCAAGCGAAAACGTTTCTTTGTTTGTGAACGAAGCTTTACTATGTAGAGTAATTTTTTAGTTAACATACTTTATATTAATTATTTTATGTTAGGCTGAATTAAATTGGGATAGTTTATTTCATATTAGATAAAGTATATTAAATTTAAATTCTTTAAGTAAACTAAGGTTTTTATTTCGGCTTCCAAACATACCATTTTAACATTTATGTGTCCCACTTACAGTGTGAGTAGCCGTATGCCTCAACCGATTTGATGTGCTGTTTTCAAATGACAGGCAACTGATTGTGTAGTCAAATGTGTATGAAGAGCACTCACTTTTTAAAGTGATTTTTATATAAATTTCATGACACGTTCAATCATTTGTATTATGAAGACCACACATTAGGCTAATTACACAAAGAAATTTTTAATATGTAAAATAATTTTTTAAACTCTAACATTTGCTGCGCATTGTTAGAAATATTTTTTCAACAAAGAATTTCACAAATTTTTCTAACCATTATTTTATGCCTGGTTTAAACAAATCGACTTATTTAGTTGTCAAAAAAAATTTTTGATATTTTCTCATACATTTTATTTTTGGAACCTTAGATCACTTAAATGTCATATGGCTTTTGAAATAAAGACATTAAATTTTAAACAAAATACTATTCTTTTACAGACCAAAACCGCAGACGCCTGTTTAATACTGATAAAAAGGTTCACATTTACTACAAAATACTCAAGCACTTACAATGAGGACACATGCAGATTCACAATGTGTATCAATATTTATGTATGTAAATGTCAGTATTTATGTTAATATCATTACCCTGTAGGAAATTTCTATAGTGAAAATCTCCTGATTCTAAATAAACTTTGTCCACAGTACTTCTAAGCAACTATTGAACAATAGACAAAGCTTTGAAGTATGTACATTCAGCATGTACTTGCCATTGATAATCTAATTCTGACCTTAAAACTATTGACAAGTTATTTATATTATTAATGGGATCATATGGAGACATTGGCACCAGAGACTTTAGCTTGGTACAGATGATGTGCTAAAAATGTACTGCCAAAGAAAAATTGCTACCAGTAGTAAATTGACGGTCAATCGATTGTAAGAAAATCAAACAATTGTATTGGCAGACAACTGTCTTACAACAAATTCAACTGCCATCAAAAATGTTCAGTATACACGGTTGCCAGATAATTGAATTGAAAATGAAAATTGCGTGTATTATAATACACAATAATACACAATTGAAAAAGTTGAAATATTATTATTTCAGGTAAAAAGCCATAGCAAGGATTTTAACTTTTTTTGTGTTGTTTTGAATAGGTTTCATTGATTTTCATTAAAATTAATTTAAATTTTGCAAAATTAAACTTTTTTGTATTTTTCTTTTCACTCATGCATATCAGGGATGGAAACTATGGTGCAGTTGTTCTTTTTTTAATGCATTGATGGCTCTTTTTTGCTAAGTATATATATAAAGAGATTTGCCAGAAAATATAAAATTGGTACCGTCATAGTTTGAAATTAGTTAACACATTCCTAAGCGCATTTTGCATCTCTGATATGCATGTATTTGTAGCGTTACCAATAGAAAAAGGTGTGTGACACTGATGCCATTGTCAGATGCATTAATTTCGCACGTCTGACAATAAGGAATAAGCTTTCAACGTCTGACAATTATCTGCCAATTGCAACGAAGAGTGTTCATACGGGTGTCTTTCAACAGTTCACACTGTTGAAAGAAATTTTAAGCACATTTTACTGGCAAAATTGTTAGATTTGATTACGGGCTGTACGAAGCTTTACTAGTACATTTTAGTTCGGGATGTAACCATACGTTTTTTTGCCGATGCAAGTTAAAATTAACAAAACCCAAGCAAGTATTGCAAGTATAGCAGCGTAAAGATATTATTAATATTTAAAATTTACTACACACAAAGAAAAACTCTTACTAAACTTAAGTTTTTTCTACTTACTTCAGTACAAGTCCTGCTCAAAAATGTAAGTGCGAGCAACACTTAAGGCTAGATTACACTATCACATAAGTCTTACGTAGTCCATAAAACTTTGTGAGATAGAAATCTAGTGAGTTAGTATAAGAGCAGCAAGCGATTTTTATGTATTTACATCTCACTTCTTATAGTTTATACGAAACAAACATTTAGAACGAAAATTCAACCCGGGTGGTGTTAAAACTCTTATTTGACTTATCCATTTGTAAGTTTCTTTTATTGAAAATGTATTGAAAATAGAATTTTTGCGTTTAAAAAAAGCTTGCCTCTCTAGTTTATGTAGCATAGTCAGTTGTTGTGCAAAAATAAACGGTGTAAATGTAATTGTTTATTTAAAAAATACTTAAAAACCTTTGAGAAGAATTGTCGTATCCTCGTGAAATAGCGCCGATATATCGATATTCATTACATTCATAATTTAAATAGAATTCAGAAGTCTTACTTTATCTACTCAATAAAGGCAAAGACAAAAGTATAGACACTTTTTTGAAAGTGTCACCAAAATAATCGACAAAAGTGGTGACTTAAAGACACGTAATCCTGGGCTTTCAACAGGGTACACAATTATGTGTAAGTGTTGTAGTACTTTTTATTAAAGATAACAAAGAGGTATGAAATGTAGTTAGTGCAAAATATAAACGTTTTCCTATACACAACTCATTCAACCATTAGCCATAATAAAACAAATGACAATACACCATCCACCCACTATTAAATACTCATACCACAATTCTTTTGACTTTACCATTTCCACATTTAGTATTAATACTTTCCAACACAAATTTCCATGGCGCAATTTAAAACAATGAAAGTCACTGACAACACGCAATAAACAAGAGCACTGGTTGTGTGGTAATTCAAATGGAGAAAAGAGGAATTTTTTGAACAAAACGAACTCGAATATTGTAAAAAGATTAATTTTTCACAAAAATCAGAAAAAAGTTAAAATTGTTGTTAACTTCAAATGAAATTAACTGATATCATTTAGAAAACAATTTTCAAACATACGACAAAATTGTAAGTTAAATTCGCTTTTCAAAATTTTAAAAAAGAGTGAAATGGGTAACGTTTTTCAAATATTTGCTTCACAGATATTTGAATGCTAATGCAAGTTGATAAAATGACAGTGGGTCGTGTAAGCAAATATCTGATAGAGTCTAGTGAAAGTGTTGTACTAAAGCAAATGTATCTTCTAATTTATAATCATTACAAAGACCGTTAAACTATCTTAAAAAATCACGAAAGTATGTATGCTCGGTTAAACTCAACCACCACCGAACTAAGTGAACAATTTTGGAGACCCATGGGCAGTCTTCGCCAGAACAATTCTGTTATGACGCTAACTCTACTCTTACGCTTCTCTAACTCTACTCTATCTCTACTCTAACTCTACTCTATCTCTATTCTAACTCTACTCTAACTCTACTCTAACTATACTCGAACTCTACTCTAACTCTACGCTAACTCAACTCTAACTCTACTCTAACTATACTCTAACTCTACTCTAACTTTACTCTAACTCTACTCTAACTATACTGTATCTATACTTTAACTCTACACTTACTCTTCTTAAACTCTACTCTAACTTAAGTATAACTCTACACTAACACTACTCAAACGCTACTGTAACTCTACTCTAACTCTCTTCTAACTCTACTCTAACTCTACTCTAACGCTTCTTTAACTCTACTCTTACTCTACTCTAACTCTACATTCACTCTACTCTAAAGTGCCAAATACCAGGCGCAGATCCAGCTTGAGCTTGGGAAATTTTGTATGATACAAAAAAGTAAAAAATTTGTTTTTAAAACAAGTACTTTTTGCAATTTTTGCGAATTACAAATTCTTCATCGCATAGCCGAATAGACCGTCAAAAAATATTAAGAAATGATGTATTACTTTTTCGCGATCGTGAAGAAAGTTTCCGCACCAAACGCGATAAAGTTTTGAATTTCAATTTTTCTCCTTACTACACAAAATTAACATTTAATTACAAAATTTTAAGTATTTTCTAATAATTTCATGAATATAACAAGAATATGAACAAATCATTTGTACGGAAGAAAGGCGCACAAAATATAGCGATTTTATTTCGCGGTTTTTTTTTTAATAAACTAAATTTTAATGGCAAATGATAGATGTTGTGATAGATGAGTTGTTTGGCGGATATATGAAACAGTGATAATTTTCAGCAGCGTAGTAATATATGCGCGGAATGAGCTAAATAGCTTTACTTTTTTGTTATACAGTTGCTTATTTTATGTATTTATGCCTGTATTCATAAAAATATTTAAAATTTAATAAAGGCTTGAAAACTAAATTTTCTATGAAAATTTTCCTTTTACGTTTATTTAATTTTATAATCATTTATGAATATAGGGGCTAAAATATATAGCATATATAAATAATAAATGTACCATATATAATGTGTATGGAAATTAAAAAAAAAAAAATTTTTTTTTGATGAGCTTTAGAAATTGCACTTGGTGCGGAAACTTTTTTTTCCAAAATGGCCTAAAAAAATTATTTTGATTATCAATACTAAATTGCCCATCGCGTGGTGGGATGAAGAAATTTTGTCCAAAAAAGTCATTACCCTAATTAAAAAAACTCGACAAAAAGGTTAAATAATATATAAGATCAGTTCAATATACATTAATCTTTTTAAATAAGCAAATTATGATCTCCTTGTGAGGAAAATTTAGACAGTACAGTGTATCTTCTGTCATTGTTGATCCGAGCCATGTTTTTATTCGACGAAGGGTAGGAAATGACCTCCCGCTTGTAGCTTTACGGACGAGCATTGAATCGAAAATTTTAAATATTTTTCTTAGATTTGGGTAGATATCTTCATCACAGTTTATTAAAGCATCTACAACGTTATCTGAAAGATCAGGCTCAAGTTTAGATTTTAGTAGGTGTTTATCTCTTTTATCAAAAATAATCAGCTCATCAGCTAGTTGTGGTTTTAACAGATTTGTATCTGTATATGACTTGATTACACTTTGAGGTAGAAGTATGTGTAATAAATTTGGTATATCTATTGGGAAAGTTGTTATGAGATCTTCTAAAGTAAGTTCAATAAGAGGAATGTAACCTACAACTCGGTAGTAGTCTTCAACATTTTGGAGGTGATTATTTCGTTCAAATCTTGTCTTTTCGATAGGAACCTCGATTTGAACGCAAATAACTTTAACTTTTTTTAAAAATCGCTTTAAATTGTTCTTCGGCTTTATGTCATTTCTCTTCAAGACACATTATTAAAGTTTTGATAAGGCTTGATCCTTTTTACAATAAGTATCACACTTAATATGTATATTCCGCAAATAAATTTAAAAGTACTAAGTGAGTTCCCTAATAAAAAGGTAGAGATACTACCTTTCCACTCAGATATTTTTTCCAAAGCTTCTACTATATGATGTACACTTCTTGCAAAGACGTATACTGAAGAGAGTTTGGCTCCCAAATACTTTGCTAAAACTTTTTTTTCGCTTGGGATGATTATATTTAAAAAATTTTGTCGTTTCTTTAACAAATGATACAACTTTATGTAATAATGGCACTTTACTGCTTTTAGAAATTGAGTTGTTCGATTTATGGGAATAGCAAGGCATTTTCTTCGCATTCGTCGCTTTTCCAGAAATTTTGAATAGCTCCATTTTCTGTTGACCTCAGAGGACACCCATCTGTTCCATCTCCTACACAATTTTTTAGGTCAAGACCAAAATTTGTCAAAGCTTTAAGAACTATTGATTATAGTGCCTTCGCATCAATTGACACACCAACGTCATCAATATCTTTTGAAGCCTCTTCAAAGCCAATAAATTCTTCCCTAAAGACTTTTTGTTGTATGTTGAAATATCTTAAAGATAAGGAAATCTGGCTTTTCCACGACAAATCACTGCTTTCGTCAAAAATTATCGAATAGAATTTTGATTCATATAACACATAAATATATACATAAATATTGCAAATACTAAGGCTTTTTAATAATTCAACCGCACGCATTATCAAGTTAAACGTTTAGTCTTTGGTTATAGATGGCATCTGCTGTGATTGAATGCAGAAGAAGTATTTGAATACGGTAAACTAGATGTTTCATTTGAAATATATATTAAATAACTATTAGGGTTATTGAAAATTTCGTTAGAGATTCAATAAAAAATAAAAAAATACTTATTGAAAATTTCGTTAGAACTTCCATAAAAAAACAAAAAAAACCTTGCTGGGATTACCAAAAATTTTGTACATGAAAAAAATATTATTATTGGGAATTCTTGTATTATCGAAATTAACAAAACATATTTGCGCCTGCAAATACACTTGTTAAATGCTTGTCTAGCGGGCGAATTCATCGTGTACGTGTGCTGGACATTAAATTTGCCGTCATATCTAAACTTTTTGATTTTCCATCCAGCATCGTCAGAGTGGCACATACAAACACATTTTCACTAATACTACCACAATGCTTGATGAGTTATTTGATCAATGTATTTGGGCCTTAACTCTACTATATCTATACTTTAACTCTACTCTAACTCTACTCCAAGTTTACGCATACTAGACTCTAGTTCTACTCTAAATCTACTTTAATTCTACTCTTGCTCTTCCTCTTACGATTATCCAACTCCACTCCAACTCGACTTGAAAAATATATTTGTGATTGGAGTTCAATAAAACTGACAATTATGTAAAATTTTTCTGTCCAATATTCCGAAAACACAAGAAAGCAACTAGTCGGTCTTTCAGAAAGATATTGTTTTTAAAATATTATCATGGCACCCATCGCATTAAACGGTGCACAGCTTGATGATTATATTGCCATGGAACTTTTTGCTTTGTTGTATGCATAATAGAAATTAGTGAATGTGTATAAGGATTATGACTGTGTGTTATTTGGTATATGAAGTCCTACCGAGGCAGACAGACAATCTTTTTGTTGAAATTATGATGATGAAAATCTCTTTACTTTAAATGGTACAACATACGCATACAATTATTTTATGGTGTGTAATAAATACTCATACATACCCAAACTTATTAACATGCTTAGCTCGTTCATGTTTCTGTATGTATGTGCAACATTTTTATCATCTGCTCGACATTCATGATGCTGTATACATACATATATGAGAGTATAAAGGAATTGCATTTAATTCAATATTCCTGTCGAAAGCTTAAATTACAAACATTTCATCTATCTTTTTTAATAAAAGAAAATTTAAATGTTTTGATTTAAATTTCACTTGTTTGAGTATGATGACGATAGTGATGATGTTGCTTATGCTGCCGATGATAATAATTTTATTTTTTTATTTTTTTTTGAATTGTTGCTGGTGCCGTTACCTTGCCATTTGCCTTCCTTTCTTACAACAAAAATAAAAGTAGCAGGATACAAAATCACTCCTGGGAGTCTATTCAATTTCTAAACTTACATGTCTACAACATTTTACTTTTACTACTAGAACTTCATTTTCCTTTTTCAAAACTCCCTTGCGTTCCCTTTCTCAGCTTTTTAAAAATGCAAAAGTTTATTTTCTTTCTGTAGTATTTTTCAATATTCAAATGCTTTAAAGGTAGCAGTAGGCCTTGAAAGATTCTCCTTTTCTCTTTAGTAAAAGTAAATCTTTTTTGTTCTATTATTGGCATAACGACTTTAAAACACGATGATGGAACATTTTACAAATCAGGGGTTTGCATGTTGTACTCATCAACTCTTTGAGAACTTGTTTGGGTAGAGCAAGTTGGATGTCAGCTATTAAATTTGCATTAAAAAAAAAGTTGCTGCATTTAAAGGGGATGATTTAAATTAAAAAGGTATACATTAATAATTTCTTATATATATACTTTCTGACCATAAGAAGTCCGTTTTCAGCTCGTGTTCATAGATAACAGCATTCACGGTAACTGCTTGGCGACCTAATTCTTGAAGTAGATGGGCGTCATCGGCTTGCCGGCGTGGCAGCCCATAAGCTTCACTAAACACATTTTTCACATATCCCACAGACCCGGTTTGCTGAAATTTATGCACAATTCTCGTGATTGTTGACACATTTGGTCGATTATACTGACAAAAAAAAAAAAAAAAACGAAGTGCACGAAGGCCCATTTTTGTAAAAGGCTTCAACAACTTAAACGCGCTGCGCAATTGTATACCTCTACATGGTTCAATTTGTTAAACATTGAAAAAAAAAAATGTCAAATTAAATTGGGCAAAAAACTTGAAGTTAAGATATGACTTTCAATAAAAGAAAAATTTTGGTAAAAAATTATATTAAGTTCTCTTAAGCCGTTTAGTATTGAAGTCCAGAACAATTGGTTCCGTAGAAATAGCTATGAATCCACTATCCACTACTATGACCTTACAAAATTTTTAATTTTTCTACAAAAACTTACATTGACTGGTGTTTGAAGGCTATGGTTTGTATAAAATTTTGCACAAGCTAGTTTTACAAAAAAGCACAGCTCTTAATTTTGAAAAGCCCTTAGAAAACGCTTTACTACGCCATCAAATGTAGCGAATAACGCTATTGTAATAAAGTTTGGTCTCATATTCTTCCATAAGTGAAAATCTGTGCATAATTTACCATGTGAACCATTTAAAGCCCTCTTTAGGAAAACATTTTAGTACGCGAACACACATAACGAATAATTCGTTTGTTGTGAAACTTAGGCAAAATTACTTGTATAAGTTTACGTCAAGATCGGTTAATAATTTACAGTAGGCCCCACATATATGAAATCGTAACGAATAATGATATTATGGTGAATAGGTCCATAATAGCTTTATATGCCTTAAAAAAAACATCATGCATTTCTGTGATAATTGGCTGATCATTTTCCATAGATACTTTATAAATCTCCTTCCACAAAAAATTTTAGAATGCATAAAAATGTTGAAATTTTGGTCCAAATTAATGCTTTTCATGCTAGAAATCCGTCTATCGAACTTTGGCGATGATTGGTCCATAGTTTATAATAGGTTCAATAAAAAAAAACCCATCCTGAAAATCTCCTTAATATGCCTAAAACTAAAACAAATTAATAAAATCAAGCAATTTGTTTTTGAATTTTGTTTTGTCTTTTTACCCACTTCGAGGGGAATATTTAATGAATCATTTTCATAAAAAAATTTTCCTTGGGTAAATGAAAATGTTCATTGTCTAAATGGAATTTCATAGTTATAGTGAAGTATTTTCGTTAAAATCGCTGCATTGGATTTCGTAATTACGTTAAAAATTTTCATTGGATATATGAAAACTTAAGTTTGTCCAAGTTAAACAAACAATTTTAATTGGGAACATAAAAAAACAATATACAGACATAACATTTGATATTCATAAATTAATACAAAATGCTAGTTTCCTTAAAAAAATGTTTAATTGTTAATCAAAAAATGTAAGATTTCATTATTTCATACATCTAATGTAATATACCATTAAATTTATGAAATCAAAAATTTTTTTTGTAAAAGCAACATATTTCAATAATGCGTTCATAAATTTAAATTTTCATTAGGACAATTAAAAATGTCATTATAGTAATGAAACAAAAACTTTCAATCAACGTTGTTATTGTTGTTATGGACAATTTAATCTCATATTTACGCTCTTAGTTAAGTAAAAAATATAGTTTTTATATCCAAAAACTGCACTGCCCTGGAAGGCTTGCTGGCAGTGAGCTAGTTTGTCAGCACCGAGGTTGTGCGATCGATTCCCGCCAGAGACAGAAAAAAAAAAATAAAAAATAAAATAAAATATAAAAAAGATTTTTTACTTTATTGAAAGTATTCATCCAATGAATAATATTCATAGATCTAATGTCATGTTTCATTAAATACATTTTAATAAAACAGGTTTCATTGATTTAAAGAAGCGCTGCATAGGTTCCTTTTTAATGCAATTTTTCATGGGATTAATATTAAAATTCATTGATATTCTCATTCGCTTTAAGGTTTTATTTGTATAATAAAGTGTGTTTTTTTAAGCCCGATAGAACTTGAAATTGTAAAAAATAACACAAAAAATTAAATTGTAATCAAAATTTTTTTTTTATTCGAAAGATCAATACGTGACATTAACATTTGAAAATGATTTCGGGCATATGGGCACCGCGGCTGTTCTTGACGAAGCGCATTCTGGACGTCCAATTTTGGGCCACTTTTTCGAGCACTGCTGGCCGTATGTCACGAATAACACGAACAATGCTGGCCTCCAAGGCGTCAATTGTTGCTGGTTTATCAGCATAAACAAGTGACTTCACGTAGCCCCACAGGAAATAATCGAGAGGTGTCAAATCGCACGACCTTGGAGGCCAATTGACAGGTCCATTTCTCGAAATCAACTTATCGCCAAATTTTGATTTCAATAAGTCGATGGTTGCGTTCGCCGTATGGCACGTAGCGCCATCCTGTTGAAACCACATCTCCTCCGGATCAATGTCATCCATATTTTCAAACAAAAGATCATTGATCATGGTGCGGTAACGATCTCCATTGACCGTAACGCGAGCTCCGGCCTCATTTTTGAAGAAATAAGGTCCGATGATGCCACCAGCGTGAAAACCGCACCAAACGGTGCATTTTTCTGGATGTAATGGAGTCTGTAGGGTCTCTTGTGGATTGGTCTCGCTCCATATGCGGCAATTTTGCTTATTAACAAACCCGTTAAGCCAAAAATGCGCCTCATCGCTGAACACAATTTTGCGATAAAACAACGGGTCAGTTGCCAACTGCTCTAGAGCCCAATCGGCGAAAGAACGACGCATATAATGGTCTCGTGGCTTCAATTCCTGCACCAGCTGGATCTTATACGGGTGTAGGCCGAGATCTTTGCGCAAAATTTTCCACGTAGTGGACGGACAGAACCCCAATTCCTGCGACCGACGACGAATCGATAAATTTGGATCTTCTTCCACACTTTCGTTTACAGCGGCGATATTCTCTTCAGTACGCACATTCCTTCGACGTGTTGGTGTTATTGCATCCTTTAGAGAGTATGTGGTACGAAATCTATCCACAGTCCGACGAATGGCTTGTTCAGATGGACGATTATGTACGCCATAAAAATGACGAAGTCGTCTATAATTTGCGCGAATCGACGACTGATTTTCAAAGTAAATTTGGATAATTTCGTAGCGTTGTTCAAGCGTGAGTCTATTCATGATGATTTGTCAGAGTATACTGAAACGATAAAAAAAAATATTTCATCAAAATTTAATTTTTTGTGTTACTTTTTACAATTTAAAGTTCTATCTAGCTTAAAAAAATACCCTTTATTTAAACTCTTCTAAAATCTTTGGAAAAGGTTTCCTGATGATCTGGCCCAAGCAACCAGTGAAATGCACATAGAAATTAGCTTTCCATTCCAACCATTAATTTTAGTGTATTTATCAAATATGAAAAATTGGGAATTTTTATTTTAATTGGGTAATCATGAAACTTTATGATGTTTGGCTTAAAATATAAATAGATATGGGGCCTAGCATATTTTGGGAATCGACTTAAATACGCCTGAGCCTGTAACGAATTGTAATACAGTAAGGTTTAGTTTCATAAGGGTTGGTTTATTAATCGAAGATACCACTCCTGAAATATTTTATCTGTCCGTGGAGGGTATCGGAGATTCGGCACTGCCAAATATAAATCTTTTACTTATTTTGTAATGGACATTAAAACATACTCAAGGTGTAAAAAGCCTTTATTGAAGTTAAGCTTTACACAAAACAAACACCCCATGCTCATCTCTTCTAACATTCAAGGTTGAATTGAATTTAATACATTTTTAAAACATTTAGCACACATAAATAAACAATTTTTTTTAATTTGATTGCCACCTACAATTGATTGCTAAATTCAATTTAAATATTTATTTTTTTAACACAAACTATTTTACTATAGATTGTATGTACGAACAACTTGACTACATTTTAGCGATCACTCTTTTTATTTTCATTTAACAGCAATTGACAGTTTCTCTAACAAAAAAAAAAAAAGGGAAAAGTTTAAAAAAAACCAAAAGAAAATGAAGAATTATTGCCACTATACTCGCATTCACAGGACGAACCAGGACGAGTATGTAAACTTGTAGAACTCTCATACATGCCTGTGTATGTTTTAGCTTATGTTGAGGTTGGTTAAGGCTGTATGTTGGTTTTTAATAGTATTCAAAATTGCTATAAAAGTAAAAAAAAAAAAATAAAATAGAAACTTAAATTTTTTCCTCTGTCTAGACAGGTAGAAATATATGGAAAAAAAAAACAAACGAATGAATTGAAACAATAATGTTCAGTTGCGGAAATCACTTGATTTATGTTGCTCGTATGCCCCTCCGTATGTGAACAACCACTCTGTACAGGTTAAACAATTTAGCACAGTTTAACAGTTGAAAAGACTTTCTCGTCGCTACCGATGGAAAATCCAATTTATAATGTCATAATTTTTAATTGCCTTTGAAAATGACGATGACGGAATTAAATAAAATAAAAAAAAGGGTTGAAAATAAATCAATCGTGAAATATGCAAAAATATTAATGTCCAATTTAGCAGGGGATTTATAAGATTGGCTTTGAAAAGTTACGAAGTTTAGCTAAATTTAAGGATAATATTAAGCTACAAAAAATCATCTTTAAAGTCGAATGTTAAATATCTAATTCACATAATAAAATAAATATTTACAATTATACGCATTTGATGTTTAACCACCAAACAAATATTTCCTTAACTTTCAAACAAGTAACTTGGATTCCTTAAGAACTGTTTGGTTTTTCTGAAGCTGTTAATTCAAAGCGTTTAAAGTGTTTAAAATTTTTTTTATCCCATTCCTTAAAAAATTAGATTCTTTCGTCTTATCGCATTGTAAATATTTACAAATGATCAAAGGATATTGTTGTGAGTGTGTTGCTTAATTCTGATTGCTGAAACTCTTAAGCTGAAAACCAAGACTATTGAGTTTATGATAAATTATAGAAAAAAATAAACATACAATTTACGATTGGAAAGGACGCGTGTCTTCTAGCAGTATGCTTCATTTTCCTTTTGTAATCACAACAAACAGTTTAACACAACACAGTAGTTTCACATATAAATAATTTTAGCTGATGGATAGGAGGTAAAGTGTAACGAGTAATCGAATAATTTATGCAACACAAAAAAATTCCGCTTTTAAGAGTGTAAGTACAACCTATATATTTTATAATATTATAAAGATGACTACAATAGTTATTTTTAGCAAACTGTTTCGCTAATAGCTTTAAGGTGTTTAACCCACGTTTTCCCTACTAAAACTTTTTAAATCTATTTGTAGGTAGAATAATTTAATATTGTTAGCTCAAAACTACTAAAGTTGTTTTCAGGGATGGGACAAATGTGGCAAATTTTTCACCTTTCCTCACAAAAAGTTTTAAAGCATAACTTATTTTATAGTTCTTTTTTATTGATACTTGTATTGCTTAAAGCGGCAAATCTGCAAAGTTATAGCACAAAATCGGACCTACTGCCACAGTTTTGATAGATCCACTCAAGTAAGTCAAATTATCTTCAAGATACATTTATTAATTCACCTTTTATAGAAGGTTTCCATGACGATAAAGTCAGCTGTTTTCTGGTGATCAGCGCGATAGACAAATATATGAAAATCTACTATAAGTGCTAAAACAGAATTGTGTCTTAAACTTCAGGCAAAAACCCTAAAGCCCATAACTAAATCGTGGCCAGAAAATTCAAATTATCTATCATTTGTTTCTTTTTATTTTGTTCTTTTTTTTCTTTGTTTACAAAATGTATGCATTGTTAAGGGCAAATGAAATAGATTTTATTTGACGGCGGCCTTCTACGACAATTATTTTTGTTAAATTGTATGTAAAATGTGGTCTCGACTCAGTTCTGTTTAAACACTTAAGGCCATGTCAGATAAAACTTTTGGTTCGCGTTGCGTTAGAGATTCGCTTTGATATCTACCATGAAATATACATACTTATACGAAACATTTCACATAAAGTACTTTTAACGTAGAGCGAAGCAAAAAGTTAGGCAACTCTCATCTTTTTGCGCGCTTTGATAATCTGCTAGAATAATTTTTTTAGTTATATTTTTTTTACACACAATGCGTGAGTGTTGTCAAAGTCTTTATTGTGTCATACACCTTTTGCTTTAGGCTGACACGGCCTAATACAAAAAAGTTCTTAATTTTTCCGATACTAAAATATTTGTTTATTTTTATGTTAGCTACTCGAACGGTAAGGATTCCTTTTTTTTGCTATATTTATCTGGTCAAAAAATCAAAAACATTAATGGCCATTTTCTCAATGTATCGACAAACTGCCTGTTACTTAATGTCAACATAAATTTATTGGACCGATACACTGTCCGTTAACGATTTTGGGTTTCTCTGGCAACGCCACTCAAAATACATGTAAAAGTTGGGAGTCAGCTGATTGAATTTATCTGTACGGCAAATAAAAGGAAAATAAATAATTGGCAGATGAGTGCCGGTTAGCTTTGCGATAAAATCGAAGCAAATGAGACATTGAGAAAACCAAATTTCTTTAATGTGCAGTTTTTCGTTGGGAAAAAAGATAATTGCCTAATGAGAAAATGGCCATAAGAGAACATAACAAAAGTTCATGTTGAACAAAGGGCCAATACTCCGCTTGGTTTTAAATCCGCCTGGTAATGCTTTGTACGCTCAACAGGTCCCAAGCCGAAGTGAACACGTGGCTCACTAGTCCATTGGGCACTGGTGTTTTATTAAATGTTTTTTAAGGTACTTTATTTTAGTCAAACTACACAGAAAGAAAACCACTTGGGATAGATCAAGTTGTTTATGAATACGAATCATACTCAAAAATTCAAGTACGAATAACACTAAAACGTACTCAAAACAATCCTAAATGGGATTACTTTCGAAGACTCATGTGTACCACGAAGGATTAAAAAGTAAATTTGAACTCTTGCTTTAGTTTATATTTTTGGTAAATATGTACATAAGATTTCTAAAGTAAAAACCATATCGGGTGTTTTATCATTCTGTAAGTTATAATACGGGTAAGTAAATCAATCATAATAATTTTTTTCTTTCCAATTTCTTTTTTGGTTTTTTTCCAGCACGAATTCGGGATAAAATCAGCTTTATAATACTGGAATCAAGCGCAATTTGAGATTGTTTCAATCTAAGTTTTACTTAAATCAATCTCGTTTTCGAATTATTTCAAGTACGAAATCGGGATTGAATATGAAAAATTGAAGTATTTTGCGATTGAAAATCCGTACTTGAATCAATCTTTCTGTACTTGTTTCAAGAAAATCCGTACTCACCGTACCGCTTCGAATTGATTTGAGTACGGATGTATTGATTTTTCTTTTGAGTGTAGAATTCCAGAGGAATAAAATTGTTGACGGTCAGAAGTGGTCAAAATACGAAAAACACATGCAGAAAGTGTTCTATTGTATTTAATTTTGTTCCCGCGTGAGCCCGCCTCTAGAACACTTTTTTCAGTTTAATGAAATTACTCCCACAAAGTTTTTTCGCACTCCACAATTGTAGATCCGTTTGTGCTGATGTGTGTTACAACTAGAAACAGGTATAAGTTCTTAGCCCGCCTTTTTGTATACGGATCGACACAGGATTACTTTCTGAGCTGATCTATCGCTGTGCGTTCTTCCGCCTGACTGGCAGGGCACTCAGTTTTACATAACACTTGGAGGGAATATTTTTCGGCCGAATTTAGTCTAAATACCAATATAATTATGGACCTATTGTGACGATTTTTAATAAGCTTGGTCCATGTGATAATTAGAATCTTCATAGCAAGTTTCAGTACATTTTCTCCAAAAGTGCGACCAGTACTTTGAGCACACAATTTACATAGAGTGCCAGCCACCCGGACAGATATCGATATACTAAAAGGAGTGTCTAGTTCAATATTTTTAGGTGCTTCAAATATCCGCACAAATTAACCAACATTTTCATACTATACGATAGAAAATTTCAAAGTTCAACTTTGACGGTGTATTTTTTAACAACTGTTTAATCGATTTTACTGAAATTATAACTAAAAAATGATTAACAGACATATTCTGCTTTTATTAGACACTCCTTTTTGTAAAAAAAGTTTTCGATTACCCGATTAATTGCATTAACACAACACTAAAACACAAGTAAGAAAGTATAGTCGGTAAAGCCCGACCATATGATACCCAGCACCACAGTAACACATCACATCATGCTTATGTGTCCATATAAATATGGATTTATCTATGTTTATAAACTTCATTCAAATCGGTTTAAAAGTTTGTGATAGGCAGAAATTGCCCCCTACCTCCCCTTGTGGTCCTATTTTTGAAAAACTGTATAGCTTATGTGTCCATATAGATGTGGATCTGAAAGTGATTCTGAGTCGATCGGTATACTTTATGGTGGGTCTAGGACCAATATTTTAAGGTGTTACACACATCATCACAAATGCAAAATACCCTCTCGACTATTGTGGTGTGGGTATAATAAATACATTACAACACTAGGAATAAGTACAATAATATTTTCTATAAATCGTTTGTTATGGTTTCTCTTTTTATACCCTCCGCCACAATTAGTTGTGAAGAGGGTATATTTAGTTTGTCATTCCATGTGAAACTTTTTTACTATTCATCTCAGACCCTATAAAGTATATATATTCTGGGTCCTTGAGTAATTTTAAGTCGATTTAGCCATGTCCGTCTGTCTGTCCGTCTGTCCGTCTGTTGAAAACACGCTCACTTTCGAAAAACTCAAAAGAAATCAACAAACTTGGTGTCAAATTGCTTATAGTTATCCTAAGCAGTTTGGGATTGAAATTCAGCAAAATCGGTTCAATAGGATCTGAGCTATGAATCAAAATGTGGAACCACCACCTAAAAAAAATTGATAATTTTGTTACAAAAACTAACATAAATGGTGGAAAAATGCACAGAATGATATAAGATTTCGCAACAATTCGTTTTATTCAACTGGAAATCACGCTGTGAAATTTCGTGAAGATCCGTCAATAATTTACCCTAGGCCCCATATAAGCCCTACTCCCGGAAAACAGTATATTAAGCCTAAAACCCTAACTAACAATGCTATCATTACAAATTTTGGCAAGTCACAGTTACATAGGACTAGAAATTAAACTGTTAAGTTTCGTGAAGATCGGTCCATAATTTACCATAGGCCCCATATAAAACCTACTTCCGGAAAACAACTTAGTACGCCTAAAAAACGTAAAAAATAATGCTATCATAACAAAATTTGGTACATCAAAGTTTTATTGGACAAGAAATAAAATTGTGTTATTTCGTGAAGATCGGTCCATAACTTACCCCGCGCCCCATATAAACCTTACTCCCGGAAAACAGTTTAGTACGCCTAAATCCGTAAAAAATAATGCTATCATAACAAAATTTGGTACATCAAAGTTTTATAGGACAAGAAATAAAACTGTGTAATTTCGTGAAGATCGGTCCATAATTTACCCTGGGCCCCATATAAACCCTACTCCCGGAAAACAGTTTAGTACGCCTAAATCCGCAAAAAATAATGCTATCATAACAAAATTTGGTACATCAAAGTTTTATAGAACTGGGAAAAAAGACTGTGAAATTTCGTGAAGATCGGTCCATAATTTACCCTAGGCCCCATATAAACCCTACTACCGGAAAACAGTTTAGTCGCCTAAATCCATAATTAATAACAAATCGTCATAGTTTAAGATAATAATAACATCATACAGATATTACTCTTTAAACATTCGAACTGTCGGTGGAGGGTATCAAAGATTCGGCACAGCCGAATATAGCACTCTAACTTGTTTAATTTTCTTTTTTACATTTGTTTATTTTTCTTTTAGCTGATGCGATAACATAAAGAATTAGTTCAAGTCAATTGCATTTTTGCACTATTTTTCTTACTTTTAAACAAACACACAGGCACACACAAGTTGGCACTCACACTTTCACTAACTTACACATGCACAATATGACGCGTGCGATAAAAACAACATTAAATTTCTATCCTGTTGGTGGCCAACTGTAAAAAGGGTGTCCATATTTTTATTTTGTTATTGTTACCAATTCTTAGCAAAGAAAAGGTCTACTAATATTTTTAATATATAAATATTAGAGCACAATCAAGAGATGAAAATATTTTGCAGACGTTTATTTGAAAGCGTTATCAAGAAAAATTAAAGTTGTCGTCGGTCATGTGGCATGAGTTTTGATTATTCAGGGTATAGTAGTTACGCGCGGGCTAAAAGAGATTCATTGAATGCGTTCTAGTTTATATTGTTGTGTCTAGCTACAGTTTTGTTGTCTTTTGTACTGCGTGTGTGTGTGTGTATTTTATGGCTTAAATAATGCCTCAAGTCATAATCTAATGTTATACACGTGCCTCATCATTGTGGTGCACTTTGTATATGCTGTTTTCAGTGATACGCTAACGCTGACGATGGGTGGGTGGGTGGGTGGGTGGTGAAGTGTAATGCTTTTATTAATGTACATCTACATCTATTGTCGCCTTTTTTTCTTGTGGTATTGCGGCAGTGGCCATGGTGGCATTATAGCGTTTTTGCTTGTAGTAAAACAGGCGTAAGTTGTAAAGAAAAAATATGAAAATAGAAATATTTTTTAGTGGTTAAAGTTTCTATGCGGTGAACTTTTATGCAATTTGTCAAAAATTTGTTTCGCAAAAAAGTTTAGGTTTCTTTTTTTGCAGTGAAATTGTTTAAGTGACTTTTTTGTTTTGTATATTTTGTAAAAACTTGTTGATAGAACGTTTAAAGTAGAGAACATTTTGTAAAATAAACCTGATGCTTAATTTAAGATCTTTAAATAAAATTGTATGTATAACAAATTTTTTTTGTATTTTTGTTAATTTCAATGCTGTCAATATCTTTTAATACCATTTGAAAAATAAACAAGTTCGATTTAAAAATAACAGAGGTTTTACCCTCTAATTGGAATTCGGGGCAGCTATTACGAGAGTGTACGAGTTTATACATTAAAAAAAAAAAAAAAATTCAATCCATCCGCACTCAAATCTAACCGAAGCTGTTTTAATAGTGCGGTGAGTGTCTTGAATCATGCACAGAAAGATTAATTCAAGTACGGTTTTTCAAACCCGGAATACTTAACTTATCCATATTCAATCCCGAATTCGTACTTGAAATAATCCGAAAATGAGAATTTTTTAAGTAAAACTAAGATTGAATCAATCTCAAAATGCGCTTGATTCAAGTTTTTTTAAAGTTGATTCAATCCTCAATTCGTACTTGAAATAAAGAAAAGTGAAATTCGAAGGAGAATTTTATTATAAATGATTTACTTACTCGTTTAACACGTTACAGAATAACCAGCATAATTCCCGAAATGTTTTTTACTTTAAAAACTTAATGCACATATATAACTGAAAATATTAACTAAATGAGAAGCAATAGTTCTCAATTTTACTTTTTAAACATGAAAATAATGTGTTTTCGTCTTGTTATGTTGTTTCTACACACATCAAGCAAATCGCTTTAACTACTTGTGTTGTGTTTTTGTAGTTTCTGCAATAAACTTTGATAAATTATATGCTATTAAAACGCTCACTTTGTATTTATACTCTCACAGTGGCAATACCAACAAAATTTTTTATCTCTTTTACTTGGTTTAAGAACTTTGCACTTGTTTTAAGAAATTCCGAGAATGATTTTCGAAAGTAATCCCATTTAGGATTGTTTAAGTACTTTTTAGTGATGGTTGTATGTATTTTTTAGTACGTCTCGTACTTAAATTAAATTATAAAAAACTTTATTGTTACCCAGTGTTTTTCTTGCTGTCTAGGTGATGTGTTTACTATGGATCGCTTTTTAAGACAGATCCAATCTATATTGGAGTTATGGTCTGGTATTCCCCTTTCCTCACGAATTTTGATAAAGATATTTATGTTTTTATAAAAGATATCAGACTTGCTTTTAATACTTGTAAACGATTCTTGAAACAAAAGAAACTGCGATGATGGAGGTATTTAAACTGCTTTAGGGGAGAAATTGTTAATTGTTGGCTTTTCATAATCGAAAAATGTTTTTTCCAGGTTTATATAAATTGTTTTAGTTCTTAGTTTTCATCCGATACTAATAAAGGGTGCCCAAAATTGTGGTAAACATCATTTAATTTTAATAAGAAATAAAAATATTGTAATTATATGTTCCGGTTAAAAATTAATAATTATATCGTTCAAGTGACCACCTTACTGGCTCGGAAGGCTCCCAAACTTTTATTTAAATTCTTAATCACATTTTTCAAAAACCTGTGATATCTGCTCCAAAGTCTGTTTTCAAGCTCTTGAACTGTTATGGGATTATTGCTGCACACTTTTAATTTAATACAACCCGTAAAAAATAGTCTAAAATTGTCCGATCGTACGATCATGGTGGCCAATTCACTCCTCCTCTACGAGACGCAATGAGATTTTTAAACTTTTCTTTCAAAAGATCAATTGTTTCTCTTGTTGTGTGGCAAGTGACACTATCCTGTTGAAACCACATGGCCTTTACGTCTTAATCATCAATTATACGCCACAAAAAGCTTCGAATCATCGCCATGTAGCGATTTCTACTGAGCGATGATACCTAAATTGGGTACCCGTTAATAAGGAACAAGTTCACTGAAAGAAAAATGCTTCATATATTTAATGAATCATTTTCATTGGTTAAATTAAAATGTTCATGGTCTAAATCGAATTTCATAGTTTTAGTGAAGCATGTTCGTTAAAATCACTTCATTGGATTTAGTAATTACGTTTAAAATTTTCATTGGATATATGAAAACTTAAGTTTGTCCAAGTTAAACAAACAATTTTAATTGGGAACATAAAAAAACAATATACAAACTTAACATTATTCATAAATTAATACAAAATTATAGTTTCCTTAAAAAAATGTTTAATTGTTAATTAAAAAATGTAAGAGTTAATTATTTCATACATCTAATGTAATATGCCATTAAATTTATGAAATATTATATCGTCCCCTTAATAAAACAATAGTGTATAATTTTTTTGGGGTTTTGAGAAAATCGTGTTTAAAGTTTTTGTCAAATCTGATGTCTATTTAAACCTCATTATCGCGGTAAATAAAAATTCTTCATACTGGATTTTTCGACGAATACATAATACCGTTTCTTGTCTTTAAATTGACCAATTTTTTTTATTCTACGCATCCTTTAAGACCATAATTATGTCATTCAAAGTGCAAGTCCTCTATATAGGCTATTTTATTTTTTATATGTATATTTTTTTTTGTTTATTTTGTATGGTATACGCTGTTTTATTCAATAATTTTACGGCATTTTTATTAAAATATTTGATCTCAAAAATATCAATTTGTAACATTATAAAACAGTGATTAATTCATAGATTCAATGGCACATATTCATTAAATTCCAATTTGGGTTAATTTAAAAAAAAAAATTATGAGAAATTAAGGTATACATTGCGTAAATCAAAAATAACTAGAAGTTCATTCGTCTTCTTTCTCTTCCTCTGTTACATCTGGCTCATCTAAACAATTTCGCTTCTTTCCACCTTGTAAGTTAAAGAAAAATGACTGCGAGCCATGAGGAATTACATTCTTCTGGCACAAATTTTGGAGATCATTCGATGTTCGGAATGAAACTATTTCTCAAACAATAGTGTATATTATTATAAGCTTTTTATGAGTTAAAGTTTTCATAAATTTAATTTTTTTTCTACAGACTAAAATGGAGTATAATGCGTATACACTATTATTCTTTTAACAATTTTGGAGTGGCAATTTCAAGTAAAATAGCGCATATGAGCTTACACACCTATTGAAGGAAAATTTTGAACAAGAAATTATACACTATTTTTTCCAACGACATTTTGACCCACTTTTTGGAAGTAGAATTTGACGAACTTTTGACCAGACATAAAATCAATGATGGAGATTCTAAATATGCAATAAAAAAATAATGGTGTACATGCGTATACACTATTGTTTTATTGAGGGGACGATATATAATATTATAAAAAATAATTGAAAAAATAAAATTATATTTTTTTATATTCAAATAACTCTATAGTCTGAATAATTAAAAGTATAAAAATATTTCGGAAAAGCATGGCTTCATAAATTTAAATTTTTATTATGACAATAAAAAATGTCATTATAGTAATGAAACAAAAACGTTGTTCTTGTTGTTAATCTCATATTTACGCTCTTAAATCTACACTACCCCGGTAGTTGGTAGTGAGCTAGTCTTTCAGCGCCAGAGTTGTGGGATCGATTCCCGCCAGAGACTCCTGGTTTCTGCAGACAAGCGTAAAGCTTTGCGAGATTAAGGAATTAATAAAAAAAAAAAACAAAATAAAATAAAGAAAAAAAAATTTTTTACTTTATTGAAAGTATTCATCCAATGAATAATATTCATAGATCTAATGTAATGTTTCATTAAATACATTTTAAT
The DNA here is from genome assembly GCA_930367215.1 of Pollenia angustigena. Taxonomy (NCBI): domain Eukaryota; kingdom Metazoa; phylum Arthropoda; class Insecta; order Diptera; family Polleniidae; genus Pollenia; species Pollenia angustigena. The sequence goes on along the minus strand of OV884057.1, from coordinate 174,283,077 downwards.
GAAAAAACCCTAGTCGTTTGTCTTAAATATGCATATAGAATTATTGTTTATTAGTGAGTGGTTCAACAATTAAAAAAAAAAATATCCATTAAAAAGCAAGTGTAAGAAATTAAAAAAATAAAGAAATTGTATTTATATTAAAAAAATTGTAAAGTGAAACAAAATAAAAAATCGATGCAAAAAAAATTCAATTTATTTTTATTGTTGTGAAAGCGGTGCTATATCATAATATACTTCTAAATTTATATATGATTACCATGACTATAATATGATTAAGGGAAAAATAGTATGATGTAATATATCGAATATGTTTGGAAATAATATGATTCAATAATAATCGTAATATTGTGACTACAATCATGAATCTTATCATAATATGTTGCTCTTAGAATATGTTAACCACAATCATGTTTTTTCTTTGCGTGCATGGATAGATCGACAAGTGGTTGTCTGCACAATATTTTTCATAATATTTTTCTCGTTCATGGTAGGGCAAGGTATAAAAAGTCGCTAAAAGATACAAGATATAACAAAAGATGTAGCGGGAGGGATTCCGTTGTATTTCTAAGTTGGATCTATATCAATAGAAAATTTTAAAACAAAGTTTAAATTTCATTACACAGTCTTATTTCAAAAAATTAATATTTCTCTTTAAATTCATTCTCATTCTCTTTAAAGTCTATAAACGGAAAGAAAGGAAAACATAGCGATTTAAGAGGATACTATGTAAATTGAAACTATGATGAAAAATTAAGCCATAATTAAACTGAAAAGACTAAAAAGTTTTCTTTTATAAAGCTTAGTGTTTTTAAGAGTGGGACTAATATTTCGCTCTAAATAAGCCGGCTCTGCTTACACATTTCATCAAAACTTGAGAAAGATTTGGCCGGTTTCGATTTCGGGCGTAATATAAGTCACGTCCATAATAATGAATAATAAATAAAATTAACATTTATGTACCGATTTTTATGATATATGGCTTATTTTGTTCATAGTATATCTGGAGTTTGCATTTAAAACAACATTTAACGCAAGTAATTTTTTAATGACTGCGAAACAGTCGAACATATAACAAAAATTTTTTTGGATGAGTTAAGGGATTTTTTTTTTTTAATAATTTTAATAAATCAAAAAGTAATTTCAATTTTTGGGAATACAAAATTTTAATTTCAAAAGATTTTGCTATTCGTGCTTAATTCCCAGTTTTTATTCTTGACAAAAACAAAAAAAAAAAAAAAAAAAAAAATAAAATTTTGTATTCCCAAAAATTGAAATTACTTTTTGATAATAAACAGGCAAGTGCACGTCCTAAAAAACACTTAATTGACAACATCTTTTGTAAGTTGTTGTGTTGTTTTTATTTTGTTTTTCTTAACCTACTTACAACTACAATTAATGTTGAGAGAATTTCAACTAATTGTAGTGGGGAATGTGAGATGAGATAAACCCACTGTTGTTTATTGTTGATGTGTTTTGTTCAAGCTTTGATATTGTTACAAGTAGAACTGTTGCTATAATTCTTATACGTTTAACAGTTTTATTTGGTTTAATATCTTTAGTTTGTCTAAAATCTTTATGGATGAAGTTTCCTGATGATCTGGCCTAAGCAACCAGTGAAATGCATAGGAATAGCTTATCCCATCAACAATAAATTTCAAGTGTTTTTGTCAAGAATAAAAACTGGGAATTAAGCACGAATAGCAAAATTTTTTGAAAATCAAATTTTAATAATTTGTAAGTGTCTCGATCAAAATCGGACAAATATTTTTCAAGTTATGATAGCACAAACGACTTATTTCGGACGAAATATTATTCGCGCCTATAAAAAAAATTTAGACGTGATAGAAAAAGCTGTAAACGGATTTGAGTTCAGCGCCCTTAAATCTTTAAATTCAAAAGTTTTTTATTTAAAAGATTTTTTTTTTCGATCTGTGTTATTATCTTAATTCAAAATTGTCCCTATTTTCCTGATGTATTTTCATTCAATATTGCTTAAATAACAGCGTTTAAAAAAACTGGATCTAAGTGATTTCGACAACTACATATCAGTACTTATCTTTCCTTATCCTTTTTGAAACTTGCTCACATAGGTGCCTATTATGAACTAAATTCGATTTTCGACAGCAGTCGAATTAGCTGATCGAACGAATTTTCATTTGGTATTATGGCGCGCATTCGATAAAAATTTACTATTGTGATTTTGTTAATTCACAGTAGTACATTTTCGATCAGCTGTCACTTAAAATAAAAAATTTTTGTTTACAACCTTTATTTGCACAGTCGAAAGCAAATTTGTTTTCGTTGAAAAATTCGATGCACAACGAAACTTTCGACAGTGCTGCCAACTCATAATACCAAATTAAGATTTGATAGTCAATGTTCGATAGCCAGCGAAAATCGTTTATCGAATGTAACTCATAATAGGGGCCTTGATTAACCAAAATTATTTAAAGTTAACGTATTTTCAACAATGCACGCAGAGAACACATTTGTCTATCTAGTCATTTCCAACAAAATTATTTTTAACGAACATTTTTTGAATATACTATGGTTACTTTATCCATATTATTGCCACGCGTACACATATCATGGTTGAATTACTCCTCTATTAAGAGTCCACAACCTCTGAAGATGTTATTGTTAATAATGACAAAATTATGTTTACGTGTAATAATAGTGTGGATGTTTTTCAACCACAACATTTTGCTCTTGGAACAGAGGAAAATGTTATAGTTAGTTTAAATGCAATAAATGTTTTTTTAACCGACAATCGGAGCACCCGGTAGTTTAAACTTAATCGACTGTGCACCAACTGTTTTTTAGGTTAGCACTTGAAAAAAGTTAGCAATATTTGCTGGAATTTGTAGCAGATAGAAGAATAAATTTCTAAAAAAAACCTTAACAACAAAAATACATGTTCTTAATTTTTGAATAACAACTTTTACTTTTCTTAAATTTCATTCGATTGAATTAAAAAATAGCAACTAAAAAAATTAAAATTAAGTTAGTTGGGCCTAGAGTTAAAATGAGCTCAGAAATACTGTATAAAAGTTTCTAACTTAACCAAATGCTTAGTTTACGCTGTAAAACTGGTACGTGGATTCTGAGTTATTAAATAAACCTTTTTAAACAATCAGTCTGAAATGTTTTATTGGGGAGTCATATTGAGAATATACTCTGATTTCTTGTATCATTCTAAAACAAATAAATAAAAATACGGCTCAAATCTTGCACGAGCTAAGGAAAAAGATGTACTAAAATAACATACCAAATACATATATTCATAACTTCACCAAGCTTTCACAGAAATGCCCATGTAGAAATGTCTTCCTAAAAAAATGATTTTGGTACGACACGAGTTAAATTAATTTGTTGGAGTACAAAAGGCAAGCAAAAGATTTTAGATGTCAAATTCTTTCAAAGCTTCCCACACACAAACGTCTTCGTCTACTTAAAATAAGGTAATGTCATGGAGTTTAACTCCAATATTTTCTTAATTGGCTAAAATGTTTCACTATTACAATAACAACGCCGAATAACATCCTAAAATATTGTAGTGCAAGTACTTTCAAGCAGAGCAATCGTTTTAAATATCACTTTCCGAGCGACCATTTGTTTAAAAATCTGTGAAATCAGGAAATATTTCAATAAAATAAAATTCCTGCAAATAATAGACAGTAGTGTTTTTTCTGTTAAAAATAAGCCAAACAGTTTGCAACTTGGTCTTAACAAATGTGAATATATTTTTTTTTTTTATTAATCCAAACTTGTTTTTAAAATGCTTTAAAAGTAATTCAATAAAGTCACTATTTAAATACATCCTTAAAAGTTTTAACATGAAACCCCTCCTCTTTTTTTTGTGGTGTTCAAAAAATAAATAAAATATCGCCTTTAAAAACCCATTTATAGCGCAATAAATGTATTGTACTTAAGATTTTGTATACCCTACACAACGTACTGTGAATGAGGGTATACTAAGTTTGCCATTCCGTGTAAAACTTTTTAATGCTCATCTAAGACTCCATAAAGTATATTTATTCTGCGCCCTTGAGTAACTCTAAGTCGATATAGCCACGTCCACCTGTCTCTCCCTCTGTGCGTCTGTTTAAAACATGCTCACTTTCGATGGACGTGGCAGTTTGGGATTAAAATCACGCGTAATCGGCATATTAAGAAAAGAGTAATGAACCCAAATGTGAAACAGCCTCAAACAAATTTTTCTTTTTTGTTACAAAAAATAACATAAATTGGTGAAGGAATACTTCGAGTCTCTTTAGGTTTGGCACAAATTTTGTTTTATACGACTAGGTTATGTGGCCAGTCATAAAGACCCGGCATATACCGTATTAGTACCTTGCGTTACCACATTATACGATAACCCCTACTGAAACGGTTAGTTCGATGTGATGATACCCAGAGTACTCCTCACCCTCTTGGCAAATGCTAGGAGTCTCAATAGTCCAATTCCAGAGATTTAAGGGGAAATTTTTTTGAAGTAATGATCTCCCAGAGAATTCGCTCTGGAGCGTATGAGTGCCGGACAGTGGTAGGGTATGTGCTCGACCGTTTCTTTTTACCCTGGTACCACACAGAATCTAACATTGTCACTAGACAGTTGCCCCGCCCTTTTGGCGTATACTGCCGTCCAACAGTGATCCGTTATGAAGCCTATCAAAATATAAAGACTAGAAATCATAACAATAATTTTATGCATTTACCATAGACCCAATATAAAGACCACTCTCGGAAACTCCTGTAGTACACCTAAGACCGCAACGAATACTGATATCGGAGCAACATTTCGTCTGTCATAGATTCATAGTAATCACTCGGGCTGATTTTGTGAAGATTGGTCTATAGCTTACCCATATAAAGCCCACTCTAGAAAATTATTTGAATACTGTAACAAATAAAGATACATATCCTGGAGGGACAGAACAGATTGCAGGGTGTCCAGGGCACTATGGCCCAGATTGGACGCGGGGGCAACCAGGGTTCTACTGGGATTGGATAGGGGTAGTCTTAGAACACTTATATGGTTCTTGACGGGTCATTGTCCTGTCAGGGCTTTCGCGGGCCATACCGGACTTCTGCAGATTGTGCGATGATTCAGAGGAGCTGGAGACGATCCAGCATGTACTGTGCCATTGTCCCAGGATGCAGGGTCTCAGGCAGAAGTGGCTAGGAGATAGGTTTCACGACGAACTGGGGTGCATCGCTGGATGTAGTCCGGCTAATCTACTGGGGTTTATCAGGGAAATAGTGCGGCTGTTTTTGTTGAGGGGACTGTAGAGAGGGCAATAGTTCTACGCGAAATCTTCTAACTTTCTATCTTTCTTGTTTCTATACATCTCATACTTCTTTTCTTTACTGTCTTTTATTTTTTTTTTTTTTTTTCTTTTAATTGAAGGGATTCACAATAGACCATATTGGTCTCCTAGTGGAAGTGTGCCCTTCGGCGCATTACCCTTCTTACCCTAACCTAACCTAACCTAACCATAGTAAAATTTGGTTCAATTTTAATTATATGGCTTAAATAATACCATGTAATTTTTTAATAATTGGTCCATAACACTGCTTTATAAATTTTTAATTTGGAAAAGTACCAAGAACGCCACAGGCCTATATAAGTTAATTGGGACCTCCTGAACACGAAAACCACTGTAAAACCGCTGGTACTTTTGTGTTCTTCGGTGTATGGTCCCACTCAAACCCTTGTGGAGCCCAACCTAACAGTCCGATCGAAATAAATGGCATATCGTTGGAAAGGTAATTGAAATATTTGATAAGAAATGGCTGAGTAATGGCACCTCCAAGAAATGAAAATATTGTCGTTCCACAAAATCCTTAATAAAAACTTTATTTTTCATTCGATTTTTTTCAAATTACGCTTAAAATGTTGGTAACTAAATATAAAACATTCCTGATATTTAATATAACGTAGAAAAAAAACGAAATAAAAATGAACAATTTTGAAAAAAACGCAAAAAATAGGCAAATTTTGAACTTTGAGGTGCCATTACTCAGTCAACGATTTGCCATTTATTTCGACCGGACTTTTCGGTTGGGCTCCACAAGGGTTTGACTGCGACCGTACACCGAAAAACACAAAAGTACCGTTATCTAAAAAACGGTACTTAGGAAAAAAAATTACAGCGGTTTTCGTGTTCAGGAGGTCCCAATTAACTTATCTAGGCATGTGGCGTTCTTGGTATTTTTTGGCTGTAAACCAGTGTAATTCACCATAGGTCATATATAAAGCGGCCTTCCGAAAAGCAGTGTATTTAAGAAGCATGAAATTCACAAAATCTTGTAATACTTTATTGAAATTTGGTCTAATTAAGGTTTTAAATGCTACAAATTATGTTACTGAATTTTATAATGAATGACACATAAATAATGTAGGTCCAATACAAAATCCCCTCCAGAAAATCACTTTAATACGACTACTTATATTTCTGAAATAAATCATGATATTCTGAGGTCAGGTTTTATAAAGATTGGCTTATAATTTATAAATCTCATATGACACTACCCAGTTAAAACTTCGCCTACAAAATAATGTATTGAGTAATCAGAAAAACATAAGAGCACTACTTACAATTCTACTGAAAGAACCAATGAATTTTACAAGGAATGTCCCAAAATGAACGCATTAAAAAGTAAGTCATTATTTTTTTTGCCTGCATACATCCAGAAAAAAGTAGTTATGGAAGTTGTTATAGATGTAGTTATAGAAGAAAGCAATTCATTTTGAAAAAGTAGGCGAAGTTTTTACTGGGTAGCATTCCTGAAATATTCGAACTCTTGGTTTAGAGTATAAAAGTTTCGACGCAACCAAATATAACACTCTTACTGGCTTTTATTTTATTTTCTTCAAAAAACTTTTATCGCTTTCAACTTGGTTGTCTCTGGCTTTTTAGTTTGTATTTGTAAACGTTTGACAAGTGCAGAAGTTGTTCGAAAACTAAACATATTTTTTTTTTCGAAAGATTATAAAATATTAAAAAAAAATTGTATTTTGCATGGATTTTTATTTTTTATTTCCTTAAAGAAACTTTTCTTAAGATTATTTTTATTATTATTTTTGTTTTTCGCATCCGACGCGTCGATTTTCTTGTTACAATCATTTGAACAGTAGTTTATGACACTTTTTTAACTAAAAGCAGGATAAAAGGATCCAAAGTAACAATAGGAGGTAGAAAATAAAAAACATATTTTTGTTATAAAAATGTCAAAAGTTTGTGGCATTTTATTGTTATTTTATATGCTTTTTATGCTGTCTTTAGTGTTTAAGTTGTATCCTGTTGTTTATTTTTATGATTTATCGATAACAATTTGAACAAATAACACCAACAAAAAAAATTTATGCATCATTTGGTGGATTGCTTTTTATTGAGGAGTAATAGAAATTGGAAATTTCTTAGAGGATATTAAGGAATACTATTAGGAGATGTACATAATGAAAGTTTTTTAAAAAATTTAAATACCCGAACATTTTATAAATTTACATAATTTTAAGAAGTTTTCAAAAGGAGTTTAATATTTAAGAGCCTGTGAACAATTGTAACAGATTTGATATAAATACTTAATAATATGTATGTATTTCATAAGTTTTAAAAAGTATATATCGTAGCCTTAAACGCAAACAGTTTTAAGCCACAAAAATTAAAAATCGAATTTGTTATTGATTCTGATGTAATGCAAATGCCCACAAATGGAATATTTCACCAAATTAAGTGAATCTAACAAGCGATATTAACAAAAAACCAACGGCCCTATCTACAAAGGCGATTATATGCCATTGCCAAACCATTTATTCATTGAAGAAAAATTATTTCTAAACGGTTTAAGGCAATTTATCATTTTAAGTAGTTTTTTGCTCCTCCTGTAAAATATTCAAGATATTACACGGAAAAAAATTTTTGCGCCAGTAAAAGAATGAATCAAACATAAAATCAGTTTTAATTAAATATTTAATCAGGTGAATTAAACTTTTAATCAAGTGTATTAAATGTTTAATTGACAATATTTCAAGTTTTTTGCGAGAGTAGCCCTTTAATGAAAAATTAGTTTTATTACGGTTTTTTGCAAATGGAAGTGTTTTTTTAACCCTAGAAAGATAAGGTACGTCTGCGAGACGAACGCTTTTTCAATTTTGTGCTCTTACTTTCACATTTGTTAACATACAACTTCCTCACGTTCAATTATCTCAGTTGTTAGCAGCACCTAGTTGGTGGTGGCAGTTTTTATGTTGTAAGTTATGTATTTTTTGAGAAATAAACACAACATATGTCTGAGAGACGTATCGTTATCGTTAGTGTTACTTTTGTAGCGACGATAACTTTGTGTTTTGGTTGAATTTTAAGATATTGTTCTAAAAATGTGTTGTAAGCGCGGCTTGGACGGCGCAGAAATTGGCGGTATTTTGCAAAGCATGTTGGAGGACTCGGTTTTACTTGAAAAATGTGAGCGAACCGGAAGATGAATTATTGGAGGATAGTCTTCAAAGTGATGTAGCTGATGAGCTTTTGACATCCTTGAGCCTGATGAGAATTTACCACCGATTCAGGAAAATCCTCAAGAACCTGAACATTTTACTACTTCTTCCAACAGCTGCGTTATTACGATATCTCGACCCACTTTAAGAAGTAAAAGTGAGTCAGCTACATCGAAGGGTCAAAGTAATGGCCGAGTTTCTTTAGTGAATATAGTTCGTACGACAAGAGGACCAACACGGGAATCCAAATCACTGTGCGACCCAATTTCATGTTTCCATATTTTTTACTACCGAAATAATTTTGGGAATTGTTCAATGGACCAGTGCCAAAATTTCCATAAATTATTAAATTTTAAGGCTAGAACACAGCATTGAACAAATTTTACCAGATGCAAAAACTTATGATTGAGGTTGTCGTAGAGATGAGCGTGAATCAAAAAAGAGATAATACGGTCGCTTCTGTTCATAAGAAATTAAACTTATCTCTAAAATGATATGTGTCAAATGCGATATACCCGAATGCGGCGATCACTAAACTTAAATTTGTAAATCTTGCACATAATGTTATTCAAATTATTTCTTTTTGTGTATATAAGTTAATACAGATAACTTTATCTACACAAAGTACAAAGAAAATATTTATTTAAGTTTTTAGAACTGAACTGAAGTCCTTTATAAAAACGCTTCAATTTTTGATAAAACTAATTGAATTTTATTTTTAATTTTATTTTTATTATAATTTTCTGCTAAAAAATTATATTTTTTAAAAGAAATAGAATAAATAAACGTTTTCAAAAATAAAATTTATCAATTTTATTTTCGATGATATCCTTTAAACGATAGAAACAAGCATACGTCTTTCAGACGTGTCGTTATCTTTTTAGTAAAAAAAAAAAAAATAACGTTATCTTTCTAGGGTTAAATAGTAAATGCTATGTAAGTTTTCATACAAATTATAAGACATTTTTTTCTCTTTTTTTATTAATCTTTTGCAACTGGTTTCGGGTCCATACAATGAATAATTTGGTTTTCAACATTTTAAGTTCTTTTTATGCCACTATCGTGTTCCTCCCCTGAATAGAAAACTCAAGAAATTTGCATGTACATGACACAAAGCACAACTTTACATTCGTCTTTAACCACCAAACAGGAAAAGGTTTATAATGTGTACGGAATAGAGTTGTCAACCGATTAAGAATAATTCGATTAATCGATCAAAGAAAACCAAACTCGTGTTCGAATAATTTTAAAATGGCGATTTTCGAATAACGAATAAATCGATTTATTTATGTCGATTAATCGAAAAAAATTTTTTTATCAAAAAATAAATTAAATCCTAAGATTTAGATTTGATTTATTCTTAACCGTTTTTAGTGATTTTGTAAAGGGTGGTCCCACCAAAACGCACGATGTTAATTGCAAATAAAATTATAAAGTTTTTGGAAAATTATCTTTATATTTTTTATTATTATAGAAGGTTCTATGACACCTATTTGTGCAATTGCTTTATTGTGTACCTCTCCATAATTGAAATTGTCAAAAACTGAAACAAAGTTAAAAATTAAGTTGGTCAAACAACTTGACGTAAAGGTGTGACTAACAATTGTAGGAAAGTTAAAAAATATTTTAGCCCTGATTGTAATGAATCTCAGTGTTTAGTAAGAAAAATCGTGTTAAGTACTCATAGTATTTCAAAAATGTATTTAATGTTCTTATTAAACAAATATTTGACAGGTAATTCTATCAACTGTTTTCTTTTTAAATCAAACGCTAACAAATTTTCAAGACAGGGGATTTTTCACTCTTGGGTGAAGAACTTAGAAATAAACAAAAAACTAAACAAATAAAGAATCGTTTTATATAAATTATGTCATGAAAGAGAAAATGTTGTTATTTAATTATAGTTTTTTAATTATATATGTATATACATATCTTTGCCATTTGCGTAACTGTCACAATATTACCATTGAAAACGATGCCGTGGAAGATCCCTAGAGGGAAGCGAACTGACACCAAAGTAGTCCCGTGATAGATCTTTGGTGGTAGAGACCGGTTCTAGTTTTAACACTTTCTATGAATAAGACCTATCACTTTTACATGGGGTTGTCATTGGAGGGGGTCAATTGACACCATTTGACCAGTCACACATCTATTCTCAATGGACGTGTTTAGTGACAGTTACTAAAATGTAGTATCATTTCAATACGATGTGGTATTATTTCAATAAAAAAAAGTCCTAGAATTTAATTCAAGAGCCAAATTTTAGAAAGTCCAAAAAAATTTATCACACCACCGGCGAAGACTGTACTGTAATTCATTACTTTTTCTACCTTTTTGTTCTTCATAAACCAGTTCTCCTTTCACTGGTCATGAGTTCTTTCTTTTTTTACTTGTTCTATTTTCACAACTCCCAGGGCCAGTCTGTTGGACCAATTGACACAAATTTCCCGCAGGGATAATCCAACGACATCAAAAAAAGAGACAGCGGTTGTCCTATAGAAAAAAATGTATGCAGAGGAATGGCTGAAGATGGTAGGTCTGCAAACGCTTTTCCAAAATCCAAAGCAATATCGGATTATTTAAGAATTAAGGGTTTTACGATGTGTTTAAGTAATACATACAACGATATGGAAATATGATGAAAAGTTTGACGCATCAAAAAAAGATGAAGTCGAAGCGGATTTGGGAAAAAATAAAGAAGAAAATGGAAGATTTTCCATAATTAAAGATAAATGCACAGATATATCTATTTAAAATACGTATTTTTTTTGTGAAAATAATTTTTTTTGTTCGTTATTCTCATCGATTAATCGAATAATTTTTAAGGTTTAATCTTTTGATCGAAGGAACAAACAATATTATTTAAATTATTCGAACAAAGTTGAAAGGCGAATAATTGACAACTCTAGTACGGACACAAAAGGAATACAAATATCAAATTTTCAGTATTAATCCCAATCTATAATTTTTTGTCTCATGGTGTATTTTAAGCCCAAACGACGTAGGAAAATCAGAAAAAAATTCGATATCAAAAAATTTCGGAAAAAGCGAGTTTTTAACAGACAGAGGAATACGACAAAATCATGTGTATTTTATGCGATCTGAGATGATTATTTTGTGATATAGCACACGCATAAATATAAAAGAACAAACTAGGATTAACCAATCGGTAATCGTTTATAAACAGTGTTCGAAAATAACAAAAACATTATTTAGCGTTCGGCTCACACACCCAGGAACGATATCTATATTTTTTGTATTTGTGTAAACGAACACAACAATTAATACCGTTCGTAACTATTTACAAGAAAGAGCCGAACATTATATAGTGTTCTGTTCTTCGTTAAAAACAGAACAATTGTAGTGTTACTGTACACAAACATTATATTTTAATGTTCTATGTTTCTTTTATTGCATTGACGAAGAAATGAACTAACAAAAAATTTTATGAACGACCGCAGCACGAACAGCTTGTGTGTGTATCGTGTATACGTTTTGTTTGTGTAAAATTATTTTGCTGGCTTTTTGTTTTTGTTCGTATGTGTATTTAGTTTTTGTAAAAAATGTTTGGTTTCATTTTTACCAGCCAAAAGGGTGCTAAGTACAACTAAAACGAGCGAACACTAATCAGCTGAACCAAACACAATGAAGTTTGTGGTTTTTTTAAAAAAAAAAAAAAAAAAAAAAAACGAACGAAATTAAATGTTCTCATCTTTTAGTTGAGTTGATTAAGACCAGTATTATTTTTGGGTTCGAAAGATGACAAACAGTGAAACGTTATTTGTTTAATGATTTACTACACAAACACTATTTGCGTTTGTGTTTTCCAGAAACCTACGGAATCGCATACCATGCAGCAATATTTAGTGTTTATTTTCGAATACTGTTTATAAAATATCTAGAATGCGTCCTCTAGCGATATTAAACGTTTAAAGCTATAAAACCAATGCTTGTTGAATATTTAAACTTGGGACGTTGGGATTTAAAGTAGTTTTGTGTCATTTTAATGGCCATGTATAAACCTCGGTTCAGTGGTTTCATAACTATAAACTGTAATAATTCAGATCTAATAGTTTTTTTTATGAAAAACTGAGCCAGTAAAAGGTTGTTTTTCAATTAAATATATTTAATTATTAAATAAAGTTTTTTATATATGTTTTTACCTGGCCTTAAGTTAAATATTTTGCTATAAGCTGAAAATGATTAAAAATAATTACGGAGGTATATGTGTACTCTGGTTATTTGTTTGTGTAATCTTTTTTGGTCTTCTTCTTTTTTAAAACTTTCAGAGAAGGATTTTACTCAATATTGGCCTCAAAGTATGGACTCCCAGGTTCAACACCCCAATTTTTTATTAAACTTGTGACCGATATATATTTTTCAGCAGAACCAGATTTTTGTAAATACATTTTTATTACCTTGGCCCTAACCATGTAAAAATGTAAAACGCAACGCAAAAGAATTTTATAATTTTGTTGTTGCTTTCTACAGAAATTCACATTGCGTTTTAAAATTTCAAAAGCTGCATACCTTGTGGCGTTAAAAATTTTAAAACGGTACATGAATTTCTGTAGAAAGCAACAACAAAATTATAAAATTCTTTGGCGTTGCGTTTTACATGGTTAGGGCCAAGGTAATAAAAATTTATTTACAAAAATCTTGTTCTGTTGAAAATAGTGCTGGGATACTATCGATATTTTCCACTATCGATATATCGATATTACTATCGACTGAATGTTTGTACTTGTGCAGGAAAACATTAAGTATTTTTTCATAAGGCTACAGTCCGTTGTTTTCATCACTTTATTGAATGTATAGACGTATGTATATACGCACGTTATTTTAGATGGCAGTTTTTTAAAAATTGATAAGTACCTTTCTGAAGGAACCGAAATAACAGGGACTATAAGATATTCCATTGCAACTTTAAACAATTTTCTTAATTCTAAACCCAAAAAGGTAATCAATCTAGCGGACTTATCCTCTAATGGCCGTTCATTGTTTTGTCCTATGCTTGCAATTGCATTTGGATTTGCATTTTTTTTTTACAACATTACAAAAATATTTGACATTTCAGTCCCTATATAAACACGTACAAATTTCGACTTAAAGGCCTTTAATTAGCAGTAAAAACACTGCTAAGGGCTAGATTACACTATTATACTTTGTATAAATACATGTCAAAAACTCAAGTAATATGACAAAGTGTGATAGTGTGAATGCAATGTATCACGATAATTACAAGTATTATGAAAAAAGTTTGACATCCCATACGACTTCATCGTTTTTCGAAAAATTTCTAAACAATAATACTTTTCAATGGATCAGGGTTGCATTTTATTTCATGTGTGAGTGTTTATACTTTGTGTGATGGTGTGAACAGAAACTGTCAGGCTACATTAGATTTTTTGACAGTCGCAACAAAACTCATTAGATTTCTATCACACAAAGTATTATGGAATACGTAAGACTTGTGAGATAGTGTAATCTAGCCTTAAGCAATCCATACCACTTACCACTCTTGTTGTTTGTATTCACTGCTGTAATTCAGCGCGAATTAATAATAGCAAGTAAAAATTTGAGGCAAAAAACTGTGTGTATAGCTGCTGTTAGATGCCTTTATATCTGTATTTTAAATACTAAAAATATCGATATTTATATTTTTCCTATCGATATTTCCGATATTTTCAGACTATCGATAATATCGATAGTTTCCCAGCACTAGTTGAAAACAATATTACAAAATATTTATGACTTTGTTTTTGCTTTCAATGTAATTCTTTGGCGTTGCGTTGCGTTTTACATGATTAGGGCCCTAAACTTATAGCCCATAGCAGCCAAAAATGGTGAAAAAAGATAAAAATTTAAAATTTTAGAAATTTTGTGGCACACACTTTCGCCAGTTACATTTTTTACGTCGTGCACTTGAAATGTATTACCAAAATATTTTATTTCCAAAAATTAATTTGATAGTACATTTATTTTGATTTTCTTACGAAAACAATTAATGTTGGTAGAATTCCAACCAATTTTAGCTGGGAATGTAAGAAAAGATAAATTCACTGTTTATTGTTGGTATTTTGTTTAAGATTTGATATCGTTGCAAATAAGACTTTTGAAGTGCTTGCAATTCTTATTCACTATGCAGTTTTATTTGCTTATATCTTTGGATTTTCTAAAATTTTTTGGGAGAATGTTTCCTGATAATCTGGCCTAAGCAACAATAAATTTCAGTGTTTTTATCAAAAATAAAAATTGGGAATTAAGCACGACAAACAAAATCCTATTAATTTAAAATTTTGTATAAAATTACTTTAAAAGTTAATTATTTTGTATATTTTTTTTTTTTTAATATGTACTTCAAAATTAAAACACAACACATGGTCACCTGGTATGCAATTATTCGTTGTTCCCCGGCATCTATCTATCTATATATATACAAATGAAAAATGTTTGTATGTTTGTTTGTTTGTTTGTTTGTTTATTTGTTGGCTTATAGACTCCTAAACTACTGAAACGATTTTCCTGAAATTTTTACAGTAACATCACGATAGCCCTAAAAATAAAAAAAGGCTACTTCTTTTTTCGATAGGGGCAGGGGAATTGGCACCCCCATTGGATGCCAATATTAAATATCGCAAATATTAAGAGCTGCTGCACGCATTTTGTTGAACTTTTGGTAGAAGGATCTTCTGAGTCCCAAAATTGAAATGAAATAGCAGCGGGGGAAATGGTACCCCCCATAGGACGCCAATGTTTAACAGCGCTACACCATAAAAGTGACTTTGTGGAAGTCACTTTTATGGTATGCTACACTTTTAAAAATAAAAATATAGCGGGTTGGCGCAGGGGGGAAACACCTCCCATATGATGCACATATTAAATATCGCTCAACTGAAGAACTATTAAAGGCAAAGCCTTCAAACGTGGTTAAAGCTACTATTATGATAAACTATAAATTTCAATATAAAAATGGGCGGGGTAGACAGGGGAGGAGCAGTACCCCTCATAGATAGAAATATTAATAAGAGCCACTGCACGCATTTTGTTGAACGTTTGGTAGAAGGATCTTCTGTGCCCCAAAATTCAAATAAAATAGCAGCGAGGGAAGTGGTACCCACCATAGGGCGCCAATGTTTAATATCGTATATCTTAAGAACTGTTATAGTGAGAATGTTCAAACTTTGTGGAAGTCCTCCTATGGTATACTACACTTTTGAAAATAAAAATAAAGCGGGTAGGCGCAGGGGGGAATACCTCCAATAGGATGCATATATTAAATATCTCTCAACCTAAAAACTATTAAAGGGAGAGTTTTCAAACGTGGTTAAAGCAGTGTAGCGATGCGCACCGGGTTAAGCTAGTAAGAAATAAAATTAAATGTATTGCAGTGTTCGCTTCGGATGGCAAACGAAATGATTGTGAGTATACACAAATATGTTTAACCCTAGGACTACTGTATTGGTCTTGCCAGACCAAATTTGTGTTTTCCTTGGAATACTTTTCGAATATAATAGATAAACAGGGGCGTGATTTCTATAAATAAAAATTGCTGAATCAAATGAAACTAATTTGGATTTGATTGGAGCAAATTGTATGTAAAAGTCTATGAAATTACCCTCTTGGCCAGACCAAGTTCTTGTTTTCTGGCAATATTTTTCAAATATGACAAAATACAAAAAAAAAAACACAGAAACGTGAATTCTATAAATGAAATTTTCTAAATTGAATGAATCAAGTTTGAATCAAATGTTTGGTAGGTGCGAAAAAGCAATTTGCAAAATTAAGGACTTCATATTCGAAGACTTGCATGTAAAATAAAATAATAAAATTTGTAATACATTCGTATAATCTATGTAGCATAATAAGCATACGTTCAATAGAAAAGATATTATTTATTCACTTTTTATTTAATTGTGCTTTTTAGCAATTCTAATTGTGGTCGGCCTAGACGAAGAGGAGAACTTATTGGAAAAAAGTTACGGAGAATCCTAGGGTTAACAAACAACAATTTAAAACTGTACATAACTGTTGCTACATTATTTATCTTTCAATTTTTTTTTTATATTTGCAGCTTTGCCAAGAACAGTTTCCTTAATATTTGTCTATTAAACATCAGCTCGATAATTTCGCGGTATGTTTTATAAAATCTTTAAAATCAGCGTTTTACGCTGGTTTTTTTTTAACAATTTTTTTTTTTTTTTTTTTTGTTTGTTACAACAAAAGGGTTGCAACGTTATTTTTTCCCTTTATAATTTCAGAAAATAATGTAATAAAAAAACCATCAATACAGCAAAACAATTTGCTAAAAAAAAATCACTTACATAAACAAAATTCTACGCATATTTTTTTTAAACAATTTAGCTGCTTCTCCTATTTTTGTTTGTTTTTGGAATGGGAACAGATGTGGTGGTTTTTTGCTTTCCAAATACGCAGTATCGAGTACTGCTTACATGAAGTAATTTGAAATATTTAGACGTTGTATTGTAGTATTAGAGAAGATGGATGAATTTCTTTGTTGTTAAAATGGTTGATTGCATTGATTGAATGTTTCCAATCAAATTGTTACGTGGTGGTACTTAATAGAAATTCTTTTGCATTTTTTGGAAACTGCTAAAAGCAGTGCATTAAATGTGGATATGGAAATTATAGCGAAAACGTCAATTTCACTTGATTTTCCTAAAAGTATGCAATTTTTTAATCCAAATCAGTGTATCGAAAATAAACAGTACATTATTTAACGTTCGGTTCACACACCCAGGAACGATATCTATTTTTTTAGTGATTGTGTAGACATACACAACCCTTAATACCGTTCGTAACTATTTTCAAGAAAGAACCGAAAGTAATATAGTGTTCGGTTCTTCGTTAAAAAACAGAACAATTGTAGTGATACTGTAGACAAACATTATATTTTAATGTTCTATAATGTTTTTTTCGTGTGTGTATTTTGTTTTTGTAAAAAATGTTTGGTTTTTTTTACCAGCCAAAAAAACCGAATGGAATTAAATGTTCACATCTTTTGTTGAGTTTGATAAATGAGTTTGATAAATGAATAATGTTTTAATGATTTTCTACACAAATACTATTAGCGTTTGTGTTTTCCACAAATCTACCGAACCGAACATTAAGAAACGATATTTAGTGTTTATTTTCGAACACTGATCCAATTTTGTTTTTAAATTTTGTTCAATACTTTTAATGCCCTCGTTCAAATCTTCAATGCTGTTAACTTTAAGAGTTACGCATTCATCAAATTCTTTTGAAAACAAGACTTTGATTAGCTACTTAGAAACTGAAAAGTTTCCAAGATAAATCAGCATAATCAATAAATTTTAAATTTTCGCCAATTTCCCTCCCCTAGAATAGCAAAATAATTTCAAGCGTCATAGACGACTATTCGATGAAGACTTAAAAATGCAACAGAGAAACAGAATTTGCTTTTTTGAAAAATCGCTCCTTTTTATTTTAAAATTTTGTCCATCCAACTGATTTAAATCTTAAAATGAATAAAAACGAATTTCAATAGGAAACCATATAATTATGGGACATTAAGTAGCACAAGTCTTGGCCAACGTTCAAGCATCGAAAAAATAAATGATTAAAGATAAGCAAAACTATAACGAAATAACCCTGTATAATACTCATTAAGGTATGAGTTCTATGAAACAAATTTATATCTATTGTTGACAAAATCTGAAAGTTGAATGGCAAAATAAAACACCCTTTAAATTTATAACAAGACACAATGTAGCAACCACATTATTTCCAAGTGAAAGGATGATGAGAAAATTCTATACCTTGTTGTTCTAATGCTTACATAACAATTGAGATGAAAATATAAAATAACGGATATTTCATAGGTAGTAGTAGCTATATGAGTGTGTTCCGGTTCCGTTTGTATATGTGACGAATGTAAGAAAATACCTCACGTGCTCAACGTTTGTTGTTGTCGTCTAAATGTTTATTGCAATTCGAGTTGTAACACACTTATCTACTCGAAGAGATTTTGTTTTCACTTCATTCGTTCAAACATTTTAGTGGAGTTTATATTAATGTACGATTGACTCGATGCATGGTTGTGCATGCTTGAGATGTTGAATGAAATGAACGAAAGTTATTTTTCTTTAGCACGCTTGGAGCGCGTGACATGTTAGATGATGCAACATCAGCTCAATTACAATCACTACTTACATTTGGAATGAAGTTTAACTTGAATCAATTGTAAATTTACTCTATACATACAGTATATTGGAAGTTGATTATTATTTTTTAAGTAAACAGTATTTTAGAATAGTAAAAAAGCAAAAATTACATTTATAGATTTTTTCTGATAAAAAAAAATTTATTATTAGGTTTGAGAAAAATTATTTTCAAGGATTTAATGTTTATTAACTGATTCAGTATTCATTTACATTAAGTTGTCTTAATAACCGGTGTTTTTAAAGCCCGATAGAACTCAATATTGGAAAAAAGCAAAAAACACGTGATTTATTGCTTTCCCAAGAAAATCAAAAAATAAAGCATATTGCCAGTTCAGTTTTTTTAGGCCGTGCACTTGCCAGTTTACCATCAAAGTCATTTTTGAGAATACAAAATTTTAAATTAACAAGATTTTGTTTGTCGTGCTTAACTCCCAATTTTTATTTTTATTTTGTTTTTTCTAAACATACTTGCAACTTAATGTAGGAAGAATTCCAACCAATTGTAGTGCGGAATGTAAGAAAAGATAAACTCTTTATTGTTGTTGGTTTTGATATGGTTACAAGAAAAACTGTTGCTTATAATTCTTATTTGCTTAACAGTATTTGTAAATTTTTAGTTTTTCTAAAAATCTTTAGATGAAGTTTTCTGATGATCTGGTCTAAGCAACCAATGAAATGAACATAGCTTATCCTATCAACAATAAATTTCACTGTTTTTATCAAAAATAAAAATTGGGAATTAAGCACGACAAACAAAATCATTTATATATTCAATAATGAGACCTTTCTCAACTGAAAAATATTTTATATTTGATATTAATACAAGAAGAACTGTTGCTATAAATCTTATACGTTTAACAGTTTTATTTGGTTTAATATCATGAAGTTTCCTGATGATCTGGCCTAAGCAACCAATTTTAGTATAATTTTAAAAACTGAAAACTTTGTATAAAATATAAAATAATTAAAAAAAAAGTAGTTCCATTGAAAAACGATATTGTTCAACAACAGAAAAAACATTTCCGTGTTTTTCCCTTGTTATTTGACTTCAAAAAGCAGTGTTCGGTTTTTCAAGGGCACTATTTAGCACTTTTATTTTTTTTCTCAGAAAGGCTAACTGATTCATTACCATAAGTTACCATAATATAAAGTTTTCAGGCATTTGAATAAACGCAAATCAATAAAAATTGTATGCACAACCAGTGTTCTGTGAGAAATGTTTTTCGTGCGATAAGAGGAAATTACGGTGCGTATAATCGGCCTACAATGTAATCCCAGTTTACATTGGTGGATAATACTCACCGGTTAGACCACATCCAGCACGTTGTGAAATGAATATAGCAGCTGTAGCTGAGAGTGTAATCATTGGTCCATGTATCTTCAAAATTAAGGAAAATCAGAATGGTAACCTCGCACTATGTCTCTTTTTTTTTGTTACCCCACGTCTCCATGCGCTTTCGATTTGAACATGACATGACCATAACGCCGGCAGAGCAACGGTATTAATTTGTTCATGTTCTTGTATGTGGCGAATACGTGTTGATGTTCATGTTCTGATTGACCACAATGTTTGTTGTTGTGCGTTTGGTTGTATACAGAAAATACATTGTATGACCAACATCATGGCGCACATGGATGCTAAGACGAATCTCGACTTGAATTTATTCATGTTGACAGTGAAAGGGAAGACTTCAGCAGGAAGGTTATTCCACATACGAACCGTCCGGTTAAAACACGTTGTGCGATTTACCGGCTTATCGACCACAAAAGGATGAGCTCTTGAGGAAAAATGAGTATTACGAGCAAACGTACGGGTTTCGGTCTCTGCCAAGCGTATCATTTATGTTCTGACTCATAGAACCATCATCGGATACGCTTGGTCCATAATCACATGATTACGACAGACAAAGGTTGCTGTCATTTTCAAAAGAATATATAGAGTTGAGCCATTGGTTGACAATTTTTTAATGTATTTTTTCGCTCTGTGAAGGGTATCATATGATAGAATATACCTTCTAAAGGGCAAAATAAACCACACAAATGTCTTGGTAAACAACACAAACATCCCTAGAGGGAAGCCAACTGACGCCAAAGAAGTCCCGTGATAGGTCTTTGGTGGTAGGGACCGGTTCTAGTTCAAACACTTTATATTAATGGGACCTATCACTTTTACATGGGCTTGTCATTGGACCCTAATTGACACCTAACAGCCAAAATGAACGTGTATAGTGTTAGTTACTTCAATGCTAGTCCTAGGTATTATTTCAACAAACAGCCATAGATTTAAATTTAAGATCCAATTTTTAAAAAAATATGTCTCACCACCGGTGAATACTGTACCGGTTACAAAAACAGGGGTCTAATCACCTCATGCGATATCGAGCAAAATTTATCGAAATTATTTATTTTTATTTATTTATTTAGTCTATGGAATACCTCCTTTCAGACAAAAATTACAAAATTAAACAAACAAATTTAACATCATCTATTTAAATATAAAATTAAATTCAGTTTGATAGTATTAATATTCAAAGTCATATCAATAATACTGTACAGATCATTAAAGTTTACACATATTCGACGAAAAGGGTCGGCATTTGCATAATTTTGTTGGAAGTATTCAATTGATAACGGCTGGTAATAACGTGTAGGGCGTTGGGGAACATTAAAAAATAAACTGTTTAACAGGAACTCCGAGCAAATATTGTCTTTGATTAGATTGATAACAAATATGACATTCAGCATTGTTCGGCGGCTTTTTGAAGTTGGTAAATGAATCTCCAATAACCTGGTTCTATATGGAGGAAGATATATATAGATGGATTTGGGTAAGTGCTCCGTAATATGAATAGCAGAAATTGTTTTTGGACAGACTCAATACGATCACTATGAACGTTGTAATATGGATCCCAAATTATTCAGCCATATTCGGTTATAGGTCTGACAAGTGCTAAATACAACTGTTTTGTTATAGATCTGTCAGAGAATTCCTTTGACCAACGTTTAATAAATCCAAATACACCACCATTTTGGTACCATGCAACTCGATATCGAATGAAATGTATTGAATTTGAAATAATAGCATTCGATATCTAGTAACTCGACATTGCATTTATCGAGTTTTCATTCGATACGTCAGTGTTTATCGTATGCAAAGAAATTCGATAGTTTATTCGATGCGATAGTATCGAATGCGGTGATTAGACCCCAGTCCTTTTAAATTAAAAATGCGTTTAAATTAACTCAATACATTTTCTACTTTTTAGTTCTTAAAGAACCAGTTAAATTATTGGTTCTCTTTTCGCTGGCCATGAATTCTTCCTTTTTGTACATACTCTATTTTCACAAATCCCAGGACCGGTTCTCTTCGTTAATTGACCCAAATTTCCCGCAGTGATATTTCGTAGAAACATTAATTTTTCATTTTTGATTTGATCTGACGACGACAATAGTACTGCGGCTATTTTGCTCACTTATTCTTTAAAACGAAGGAGAAATACAAAATAAAGGAAACTAATTTGGAAGAGTACATTAAACAACGAGCTGTTTTGTGACTAACAATGCTGCTTAAAAAAATTAGAGTTCACGACTGACAATTATTTGAATGCTTCTTTATTAACATATTGACTCTTTTAACATTTCTACAAACATGCTTAAAATGTTTGTCCAAACAGCAAATACGCCAATTAACAGCATCAAATAATTGTACAAACGTAAAATTTTTACATATTTGCCAAGCAATTTGTGTGGCTTATTCTGCCCTTTTTCTGTTTCTCATTAATTAAGACCTGCGGTACAAAATTTCTTCTAGGATACACATTCTTAAATTTATATGTAACTATTTAAATTTATCAATAGATTTCTTATAACTTGTTCTCCTACCCAATAATTTTGAAAACGCTTTAGGCATATACTCCACTATTTCTTCCATACCCATGTGTTTCAATAGAGGGGAAAATTTTGTTAAAAAACTAAAGCAACGAAAACTAATTTTAATTTTCATGATTTTATCTCTTTTGCAAATAATGCGACAATGTTTCGTGTCAATGCCACAACATCCATCCCTGTGATTATCTATCTTCGATAGAAAGAACCCTGGTTTGCTCTTATTTCACAAGCGTGTTTTGTCTAATTTTTCATCATGCTTTTAGTTTAGTATTGATTATAAACAACAACAAAAGAATTTTGTTAAATCTATTTATTTTTGTATTAAATTTCCTTTGATTACTGCTTGTCGCATGTCTAGGGTTACATTACATTGACAATTTTACATCATCTGACTATTTGTTCGATGATCAGTAGTTAATCATAAATCGCAAGTGGGTGAATGCAGACAAAAATGATGCACTAAAAAAGATGATACTACGTTTGGTTTTTAAATTTTCGAATGATTTTTGATTACAATGAAAAGCTCTTAGAAAAGTGATTGGAATCTTCTTTTTTACGAAATAATAAAAAAAGAGAATAAAACTTGAAGATATTAAAATATTATTTGTTGCAAAGAAATGTAAAAGAAATTTGGTTTTAAACAAAATTTAATATCTGGAGGCTTTATTTTAAAGATTTACACATTATTTTTATCTGTTTTACAATTTACAAAAATCGAAATTCTTCAGCTTAGTCAGCCGCCACATCCAAATATGCTGGGCCCCAACCATTCCAAATAGATTTTATGCATGCAACTCAATTGTGTCTAATCCTAATTTATGAACAATGAAAATATATTTTTAGTTTATTATAATTTTTTTATGACCAGATTAAACCTTTTTATTACACTTCTGGTTACAAGTGATCTGAAGAGCTAAAGCAACACATACATTCTTTTATTCACAATTATGTTTCGTCTGCATCAGGTTCGCTTTGGAATTGAATTTGGATTTTTTTATGAAGCGAAAAGTAACCACAAACAACAAAATTTTAATACGTTTTTATTTTGTTTTTCCTTTTTTTTCATAAGAACGTTCGTCTTCAAGTTAAGAAATTGAAACTGAGAAACAACTCAAAACATTAATGAATACTAAAATGTGGCCGAACAGCAACGAAAATGAAAAAAAAATTTATAAAAAGTAAAATTAAATGCAACCAGCAATTCATTTTATAATTTTAGTGGCTGCTACGTAAAATATGATGCCAAATGTTATTGAGGAGAATTAAGATTATGGCCATATTTAATTGTGCATTTACACAGAAATATAAAAATATTAATTCCACTCATAAACGTAAAACAATAAAATATTATTTTCAAAATAAATAACAAATAATCTGTTGGCTGGAAATTGAAATAATGTTTAAAGGAAAAATTAAACAATAACCCATAATAATTTTAAGAAAATCGTACAGGGAAAGTTGAGTTTAAGCCTACACAGAAAAAAATAAAAATTGATTTCAATTAAAAAATTTGTGATATTAATTAAAAATTTAATTAAATTTGCACCAGTAAACAAATTAATAGTATCAATTAAACCAGTTGATAGTATTAATCAAACGTTTAATTTACTTGATTAAACGTTTAATTTACTTGATTAAATTTTTAATTAAAACTGATTTTATTTTTGATTAATGCTTTAATTGGTGAACAATTTTGGAGAATTTTTTCTGTGTACAAATTAAAAGAAAATTTTTACATAATTGAAGCCGGTAAATTAAAATATTTCCGAATACTAAAACCAGTATGAATGTATATTCGGTCTAGTCCGAAGCTTGTCTCTCTCGAAATTTGGTCTACGAATTGAAAGACTACATCTTTTGTCGGTAGTAAGTCCCCATTTACATTATAAGATTTTTGTCGGTGCGATTCTTAGCCTACACGAGCGAGTGTACTTTCCGATTAGTTTTATTCGTTAAGCGGGAAATCTAGCAATTTTCAAAAATCTCTCAGCAGCTAATTTTTTCTACAAAAACCTTTCTCAAATTTTTAATTTACAGATTTTATAATTTTTCTGATAAAGTTTTTGGAAGATTGTGTGTGACATTTTTTTTCGATTTTCAGTTAGTATTTTGTTAGGGCTGTATGTGACAATTAACAACATTAATCTTGCTAAAATTTTTAAAGAATTTTGTTTGTTTTGGTTTTTTTTTTTACCCACTTACAACTACAATTCGAGTCGGAAAGAACCCAACCAATTGTAGGGGGATGTAAGAAAAGATAAACTCATTGTTTATTGTTGGTGTTTTGTTTAGGCTTTGATATTGTTACAAGTAAGACTATGAGTGTTTAAAATTCTTATTCGCTTTAGGGTTTTATTTGTATAATATTTTTAGCTTTTCTAAAATCTTTGGAAAATGTTTCCTGATGATCTGGCCTAAGCAACCAGTAAAATGCGCATAGAAGCAAGCTTTCCCTCAACAATAAATTTCAGTGTATCTATCAAATATGAAAAATTGGGAATTTAGCACGTCATACAAAAATCTTAATAAAGGCAAGGTATTGATCTGAATTGTCTCGATACATATATCCCAAGCAATATTATTCACTAACTATTATCTAATTATTTTATCTAATTGCTTAAAACGGCAAATAATTGGCAAAAATAGCGTACATTTTATTTACCTCTTTTGCGTATTCTCCACCACAACTGGTTGTGATTAGGGTATAATAAGTTTGTCATTGCGGGTGAAACTGTTTAATATTCATCTAAGACCCCATAAAGTATATCGTTGGTCTCATGTAGAAAGGCCCTAACTCATATTAATGCAACTTCCAAGGAGAAGGCAAAAACATAATAGAAACTTTTAAAGGATTTTGTTATTCGTACTTAATTCCCGGTTTTTATTCTTGATAAAAACACTTGAAATTTATTGTTGATGGGATAAGCTATTCCTATACGCATTTCACTGGTTGCTTAGGCCAGATCATCAGGAAACTTCATCCATAAAGATTTTAGAAAAACTAATGATATTAAACCAAATAAAACTGTTAAACGTATAAGACTTATAAGCAACATTTCTACTTGTAACAATATCAAAGTTTAAACAAAACACATCAACAATAAACAGTGGGTTTATCTCATCTTACATTCCCCACTACAAATAGTTGAAATTCTCTCAACATTAATTGTAGTTGTAAGTAGGTTAAGAAAAACAAAATGAAAACAAAAACAAATTTCAAAAGCATGTTGCCAGTTAAGTTTTTTCAGGCCGTGCACTGCCAGTTTATTATCAAAATAATTTTTGGGAATACAAAATTTTAGTTTCAAAAGATTTTGTTATTCGTGCTTAATTCCCAGTTTTTATTCTTGACAAAAACACTTGAAATTCATTGTTGATGGGATAAGCTATTCCTCTGCGCATTTCACTGGTTGCTTAGCCCAAATCATCAGGAAACTTCACCCATAAAGATTTTAAAAAAACTAAAGATATTAAACCAAATAAAACTGTTAAGCACGAATAACAAAATCTTTTAAAATTAAAATTTTAATCCAAATTTTTAATATTTTTAATTAGGCTTAAGTTCATGAAATTTAATTTTTATTAAATTATTTTTTATGAAGAAAGGAATTTTACAACATGAAAATTAATTAAAATTGTTATTGATAATCTTTCATTCTTGACGTGGCTCGGGCTCGAACCCTGGCCGGCAGGTTACCATGACATGTTTCGATCGCAACCACTCGATCTCCTCAGATGGATTTGCCGTCTTACACTCGCAGCCATCGACGACTGCTGACGTCACTAGTCAAACATCAATCCTTAAACCAAATTGTATTTTAACATTTGGTAGATCGAAATTTGCTTTCCTGAATGATTATCCATTTTAATTGATTTTACATGTTTTTTCCTTTACTTCTGTTTTTTCGTAAAATTTTGTGTTCCCAAACATTATTTTGATAACATAATAAAAACTGTATGTATCATAATGTAAAATGGTTTGTTAAACTGATATGTTTGATGCTGTTGTTTTAAATTTTTGTGACGAGGTGTATTTGTGAAAAATGTATTGGTATCACTAAAAAACTCAATTTCGAAAAAATCGTGTTACGGCCTTTCCACATGAGACCGACGATATATATCCTGGGTCCTTGAGTAATTCAAAGGCTATTTAGCCATGTCCGTTGGTTGAAGAAGAATAATATTGGTATCAAATTTTTTCTAGTTCTCCTAAGCAGTTTGGGATTAAAAACCAGCAAAATCGGCTTAGTAGGAAAAGAGTTGTGAATCAAAATGTGAAACAACCACGCTTAAAAATTTAACATTTTGTTACAAAAACCAGCATAACTAGTGGCGGAATGCTATACGATTTTACTGTCGAATTTTTTTTTTTTTTTATATATATTTTTTATTATTTTTTATTTTTATTTTAATTCCCTAAGCTACTCCCGCGAAGCTTTTCGCTTGTCTGCAGGAAACCAGAGTCTATGGCGGGAATCGAACCCGCAACCCCGGCGCTGATAGACTAGCTTACTACCAGCTAGCCTACCGGGGCACTCAGTTTCGTGAAGATCGGACCATAATTTACCATGGTTGGTTGGTTGGTTATCGTGGTAGCACGCAAAGGTCCAGGCGTGCAGCAAGTAGAGCCGACAGTGGCCCCGTTTTGACACCACACAACTCGTCAAGAAATTGGAACCCCCCGATCAGACTTGAACCAGGGGGGCAATGCCGAGGTGGCTAGAGCCAGCCCGTTGCGTTGAGATATTTCAGCAGGCTGTTGAGTCCCACCCGCGATATCTCCGAGAGTCCCCGTAGAAGGTAATCCCCAAATAATCTATGTCGCGTTGAGTTAAACGCCGGGCAATCACATAGGAGATGAAATACTGTCTCCTCAGTTCCAGGTTCCCTGCAGCTGCGGCAGCATTCATTGAAAGGGAGGCCGAGTCTCATAGCGTGCTTACCAATCGTCCAGTGACCAGTAAGCACGTATGTAAGTCTCGACACGTCCTTCCGACTGAAGTTGAGAAGTCGCTCAGAGCGACCTATGTCATATGTGGGCCACGTTTCCCTGGTAGCCCTGCAGCCATCTAGTTTCCTCCATTTATTGTCAGCCATATCCAGATAGTGCCTGAAGATTTCGCTCCTGATAGTTCCCAGGGGTGTTGCGACTGACACCACCTGTGAAATATCAAGAGCTGCTCCAGTTTTGGCCAGCCCATCCGCCTGTTCATTGCCGTAATGGTCCCTATGCGCAGGGATCCAGATTAAGGTAATGTCAGATAGGCTGCCCAATCTGGACAGTTCTTCCTTGCACTGGTTGACAAGGATGGATGTTGTCTTATGCGAGCTCAGTGACATCAGAGCCGCCTGGCTATCAACGAAGATGCCAATTTTGCCGCTGATGTTCCTGCTGTATAGTGTTCTGCATGCCTCTCTGATCGCCAGTATTTCAGCCTGAAATACGCTGGCCCAATCTGGCAGACGAAAAGAGAGGTTCACATGTAGTTCCTCCGAGAAGACCCCGGAGCCGACACCACAAGTCATCTTTGACCCATCTGTGTAGACCCTTGTGCGGTATTCATCAGCCAGGATTCCCCCACTCCATTCCCGTCTTGACGGAAATATGACCCTGAATTTCCTATCAAAGTCCATGCGGGGTATCATATAGTCCGTCGGTCGTTTCAGAGATGTTGGTTGCCTATGTAAGATCCCTGCATGACCGTACGTCCTCGCCTTCCAACATCCCGATGCAGAGAGCCTGACCGCGCTATTTACGGATATGGCCATAAGGTGTATTTCAATTGGAACAAGGTGCAGCATAGTGTTCAGAGCCTCTGAAGGACTAGTGCGTAGAGCGCCTGTTACTCCAATGCAGGCTGATCTTTGTACTCTGCCCAGCTGAACCACGATGTACTTCTTGCCCGTCGCGGTCCACCATACCAGAGATCCATATGTAAGAATGGGCCGTACTATTGCCGTGTATAGCCATTTGACCAGTCTAGGATTAAGGCCCCACCTGGTGCCAAACATTCTACGGCAGGCGTAATAAGCCACCGTAGCCTTCCTGACCCTGTGCTGAGTATTCAATTTCCATGATAGTTTCGAGTCCAGGATAATTCCCAGATATTTCGCGTGATTCGACAGGGGAAGTTCGCAACCCCCCAGCCGTGGCAGTCTGAAAGCCGGAATCTTCGTCCTTCTGGTGAACAGTACTAGTTCCGTTTTGCTTGGGTTCACTCCCAGTCCGCACTCAGCGGCCCAGTTGCTGAGCGCCCCCAACGCACCGGACATAATGTCACTCATCACATCCAGAAACGCACCAGATACTAGTAACACCACGTCATCCGCATAGGCCACCGTCTTGATGCCCCTGTTATCCAGATCAGTAAGAATCGAGTTAACAACGATGAGCCAGAGCAGAGGAGAGATCACCCCACCTTGGGGTGTACCCCTACTAACCTTCTTTGACCGCACGCTGTTGCCAAGACATGATGTGACGATCCTTGACCTCAACATGTTCACTAACCATCTGATGATGTACTCCTGGACATCCAGATCAGTTAGAGCCCGTTCGATCGCAATGATCGTGACGTTGTTAAAAGCGCCCTCAATATCCAGGAAGGCGGCCATGGTAAATTGCTTATATTCCAGTGATCGTTCTATGGCCCCTACTACCTCGTGAAGCGCCGTCTCCGTAGACCGACCCTTAAGGTAGGCATGTTGGCTACATGAGAGTCGTGATGTACCCTCCAGTCCATGCCTTATATGTGAGTCCAGAAGTCTTTCCAGAGTTTTGAGCAGAAAAGATGATAGACTGATTGGACGAAAGTCCCCCGCAGTCTCATGATTACCCTTTCCAATTTTGGGTATAAAAACCACCTTTACTCTCCTCCAATTAGCCGGAACATAATTGAGGGATAGGCAGAGTCTATACATTAGCCTCAGCCAGGGAGTGACATATCTCCGTGCGCTCTGCAGCATCCTAGGAAAAATGCCATCAGGTCCTGGGGATTTATATGGGGCAAAACTACCGATCGCCCATTGGATTCTTTCCTCCGAAATTATATTTTCGTCAATTTCGGAGAACGAATCATCGTATACTGGTTCCCCATCAGTAGCGTCCGCGCAACCAGGGAAATGAGTATTAAGTAGAATGTCAAGTGTTTCCTCCGACGATTCCGACCAGGTATCATCCGTTCTCTTGACATAAGTTGGGTTCGAGTGGCCCTTGGCAAAACTCTGCTAAGTCTGGCAGATTCTTTGGTATTATCTATTGATTCGCAGAAGTTCCTCCATGATCTTCTTTTTGCGACCGATATTGCCTTTTTATATGCCCTCTGTTTTTCGCGGTATTCCTGCCACGAATTACTGGCATAGCACGTATTGAAAGCCCTACGGGCCTCTCTTCTTAGAGCCGAGAGTTCCGAGTTCCACCAGGGAGGGAAGCTCCTTCCGGTCCTTGTGATGGGGCAGGAGATTTCAAACGCCCTAGTAAGGGCGCCACTGAAGGTCTCCTCCACCCCCTCGAGTGCAGAGATTGAATCCCGAATCACCGGCATTCTCCTGAGTCTACGTTCAAGAATTCCGTTAAACTTAGCCCAGTCCGTTCGTCTCGGATTTCTAAAGCTCAGTTTCTCGGTATTACCTATGTGTCCAATGTCGAAGAGTATCCAGTTGTGGTCCGAGAAGGACCTGCTACTCGATACCCCCCACCTATCAACTGATAAATTAGACCTGTCGTTCATAAGCGTTAAATCTAGAACCTCTTCCCAACCATTGAAATTACCTGAACTAGGAAATCTAAAAGTTGGCCTAGAGCCAGAGTTACAAATGGTAATTTTGTTATTATTTATGAAATCTAATAGACACTCACCTCGATTGTTGATTTCACTGCTGCCCCAGATGGTGTGCCTGGCGTTGGCATCACATCCAAGAATGAAGTCCTCCTTGGCGCCTGAAGAGGATAGGAGCGCCCGTAACTCGTCTGGAGGGGCGTCTTTGTCATGTGCCATATAGCATGAGGCAATCAAAAAACTTCTTTTGTCCGCCATCTCGACCGTTGCAACTGAAAGGTCCGCTGAGCTAAGCTGTGAACAGAAGAAGATATTAATGTGTTTTTTCGCAACAAGACATGCTCTTGGCCTACCCTTGTCCTTTGCGTACAGTATATTATATGTTTTGGCCGGGAACCCTTTCACCATTCCGTTTACCGTCCAGGGTTCCTGAACCAGCGCTATGTCGAGGTCCTTCTCGGCTAGGAGGACCCCGAGGTTGTCGGAAGCACATCTCGAGTGCTGCAGATTAATCTGCACGACTCTCAATGCCATCGGGTGGCTTCTCCTCCGACTCGGAGAGCTGCATATCGGTGAGCAAGTTGTGGGCGATCTCGACCTCATCTTTTTCACCACTCGCCGAGCTTGTTGGGCGGAACACCTTTACCCTAGCGTCCCGCACACCAAAGAAGAGCTTCAGGCCTGCCTTCTCGAGCTCCGTTGAGCCTTCCTCCGTGATGGCAAGCGTAAGGCACGTACTGTTATCCCCGTGATCTTCGGCCCGGATAATAGTCCACTCTTTCATCGGGATACTGGGGTTCTGTCTCCTCAGACATCCCAGTATTTTCTGACCGTCAGAACCTACCTTCGGTAACCAAATCTTTGCCCGTGGTCTCATTGGAATTTCCTCGGCGGGGATCAGCTTAAGACTTAAGCCATCCCATGCATCGCTTATCTTAGCGATACACT
Source organism: Pollenia angustigena (assembly GCA_930367215.1). Classification (NCBI taxonomy): domain Eukaryota; kingdom Metazoa; phylum Arthropoda; class Insecta; order Diptera; family Polleniidae; genus Pollenia; species Pollenia angustigena. The sequence goes on along the minus strand of OV884057.1, from coordinate 174,251,761 downwards.
TGCCTAAGAAGTCCTTTGAGAAGACGTCCAGACATTTGATTACCCTGTAGCCCCGGTGAATCTCACCAGAGTCAAAACGAGGTGCAGGACTATCCACATTGGTGAGGACGTGCTCCATGACGAGCTCAGCCAATTTGGATTCGATTGCACCCCATTCTGTTACCACAGGGGTAAGATGACCACTCTTGTCGTTCGCCAAGGCCATCAATAGGTGATCGTTTACAACCTCATTAAAGGGTCTCCTGGTGGTTGCAGAGCTCGATGGTCCCGGAGTGATCGTGTTATCACGGATCTTCCTCCGTTTTGGCGGCTTTTCACTCTCTGCCTGAGAGCGATTCCGCTTGGACCCTTCTTGAGCAGCATTAGATGAGCTGGGCATGTTGTCCTTAAACTTAAGGTACTCTTCTACCACAGCCTGATATTTAACACGATCTTCCTCATCGCGTTCGTGTGGGGTACCATTCGCAGCGTTCTTAGCAATCTTGCCAAGAATGAATTGCGCCTTGTTATATTTTTGCCTGAGGATATCACCAGGACTTCTCCTCTTTTTTATATTTGTTTTTGTTTTCTCACCCGGTTGTCCATCAGACTTGACGGTCGGTTGGGTGAGCTTTGATTCGCTTTTCGTGGGCAGTGGCGTGCTCTGGCTGTCACCCACACTGCCGGAGAGTCCGATCAAGGTCTCTTGACTAGAGGCCAGAAGATCGTCCTCAGATGAGAGATTTGTCTCATCTTGTTTTTTTAAAAATTTTTCTTTGGTAAATAAGGTTTTCTTCATTTTGTTCCCACGAGTAGGCACGTAAGGGGATGGACCATCCATGCAGTGACGGCGTACATGGACTAGACTACAACTTACAACCGGCCCGTGTCCTAGCACCGGAGGGGAGCTGTTAGCGACTAGTCCTCTTTAACCACTAACTAGTCATTCAGGTTCTCGGCACTGCTACCAACCACCTTAACCTTACAAGTGGGGGAGAAGGGATGGGGATCAGAGGGGATATGAAGGGAAAGAGGATAGGAGAGAGGATGGATAACCATTAGTTGCGAAGGCCTTTGGGTTTTCTAGTTTATGACCAGATGCAGTGTTGACCAGTCACCCACTGTATCAGGGCACAAACCAGTAACCATAGCCTACGCTTAAGCCACCACATCACGACAAGATTGTTATCCAGGTGGGGTTTACCATACTTAATGTAAATTCGTTCAAAACAAGGTTGATTTTACAGTTTTGAGTAGTGATTTCTCTTCTTTGTTGTTTCATGTTAATCAAACATGGTTTTACAATGACTTGCGAACAACATTTTTTTTCTTTTAAAATAACTATAATTCATGTTAATTTAACATTGCAGTAAAGTAAGAGCAAAATGTCATTTATATTGAAATAACAATCCGAATCACATTGAATGAAAGTCATTTCAAGTTGAAACAACGTGAATTCCATGTAGAATCAAATTGTTTGGAGTTTGATATAACAGTGTGAAGACAACATATGAATTTATTTAAGAATAATTCAAAACACTTACCCCTGTAACACATGTTTCAGTTATTTTGTATCTGCTTTGTTAACAGAAGCATCAGCAGAATGGCCCGATATGGTTATCGTCATCATTCTACTTTGAAAACTTGATGTACTTTTTAACTAAATAATTTTAAATAAAAGAATACGGGAATTGTCTTCTTTTTATAACATATTTTAAACATGAAAATAAAAAATGTACTTAACATTAGTATGTATGTATGTTTATTAGACTGGTCGCAATTTTTTAAATTTAATTGTTTGCGCTGCTTAAAATATGAGGTTTGGTATAAGAAATCATGATCTAATTTTTCAGGTCAATCCGACGGTGCCTAGCCGTGCCGGGTGGAGCGCAAAGTTCCCCATATTATAAAAAAAACATCTTTTCTATCAGATCTTTATAGTTATACTTCTTGAAAAGCCGAAAATCAAAAATATGGCTTCGTTACGATCTTCCGCAGAGAAATCAGATGGTTTCAGAAAGTTGCGGAAAGAATAGGACATACAAGTTAACACATATAGTGAATACCCCAACTATTCTCTTAATTAACACATACTGCACAATTAGCAATAAATACAATAAACCAAATACTTAACACATCCGACACACTTAACAAAAAACACAATAAACTCTTCCAATAAAAGAATCAAGTTACAACCTAGTTTAAGTTACCAAGTAAGCATATTTTTTTATTCAATAAATGTTCACCCACAATTCTAGTAATTTTAATAGTAAGCGAAATTGTATTTAGTATAAGAAAAAATTGTATAAAATAAAATGATTTTATCAATAAAAGTTAGTTCTGTTCTGAAATGCAACCAAACTCGTTTACTTACATGCAAACATCCTGACATACTAAGAAATTATATATTGTATAGATAGATTAACATATGTTCGCGCAACTCAAACCCGCTTTAGCTTATTGAAAAACTAAAAAAACCGAAATTCCGCAATAAAATTTACTTTAAGATGCGACCAGATGCGACCAGTCTAATGTTTATTTAACAAGATAAACTTTTGATTTTAATATAAAATAGGTTTTTATGGATTCAATATTGAACAATGTTATTTTAACAGTGAATAATATTAAATAAACGTGATTAAAGGTTATTTTAATATTTTTCATTTAAAATTAATATGAAATAATGATACATTTAAATAAAGGGCATACTTTTGCAGAAATTTACCATGATTCTTAATCAACAATTCGCAATGTCTTTTTAACATTGGTATTTTTTTCTGTGTTTAACAAATATTGCCATTGTAATAATTTCTGTTTGGTCACAAATTTGTATTACTATAAATTACACTGTCAACTTTAGTGCCGATCGGTTCATAACTTACCATTGGCCCCATATAAAGCCTTCTCTCGGACAAAATTTTAGTACACGTAAAACCTTAACTCTCTCAATCTGTGCTCTATTATAATAAAATTTGGTCAGCCATAGTTTTATAAGACTTTAAATTACTTTTTTCAAATCTCGTGAAGATCGGTCTAATTAACCACAGGTTACATATAAAGACCACTCCGACAATTTTCTAACTGTATGTGTAGGGTATCAAAGATTCGGCACAGCCGAATATATCACTATGACTTTTTTTTTGTAACCTTGAGTATGTAACGAAATTTGAGAGTCGTATACCTTTGAAAAAGCAACATATGTATATATAGATTTATATAAAACTTGAAAATGTTTAGGTCTTAGCGGTATTTTTAAGAAAATTTCCGCTAAATTAAATATTTAGCGCTTTCTAGCGGTTGTCATGCAAATGCTTGTTTTTTGTCGAGAACGATGTCGACCAATTGTCTATCCATATCATCAAATATGTCTTAAAATGGCATCGATTATGTCTTAAAATGGCATCGATTTGTTTTTGTTTATTGTTGCATATTTTGGTGAAAATGCATAGGGTTTTAATGCATATTTTGATATTTTTGAGTGATTTTTTTTTTAATTTCCATATTATAAAATAAGTTTTTAAAAAAAAATTTTAAATACACAAAAACACCTTCCAAAAAAATTTTAAAATCAATAAATAAATTATTTTGTAGCTTTGCTTTAAATACCAGATTTTCAAGATGTCAATGGGCCTAAAATATTTTATCCAAAATTGTTACTGTTTTTTCAGGATCATTTTGTTGTATTTAACCTATATTTAAAGAGTACTACATTAAAAAAAGAGCTTTAAGTTAAATAATGGCCAGTCTTATATAAAGTTAACATCAAGATTAGAGTAGGAGTCGAAGTCGAAGTTGGACTTACAATTTTCATCGGTTGGAGTCGGAGTTAGAATTTTTTTTGATGATTCCACAGCTCTGGTTTTTACAAAAATGTAATTGTAAATATTTAATAAAAGTAATGTTCGTTTTATTTATGTACTTCAAGGAGATTTTAAGCTTTTCTCAATTACTTACATGTTTCGATTGCAACCACTCAATCTCAGTTTGATGTGCCCGACAAGCCATCAGATTGGCATCAAGTGCCTATGTTCCGCCTCCTCGTGGCGGCTTCCAGTAACAATTGGATATTTCCAGTTGGCTAAGGAACAGGGTCAAATATTATTATGAAACTATACTATTCTTCTCAGGAAGGATAGAAAAATACCTAGATGATTGTATTCTACCTCTTTGTAAAATAGCGAATAGTTAGATAAAAAGTCCAAGGACTGGGTTCAAATATAAAGAGGGATCCCCTTTTGATGAAAACATGGTGCATGGCCTACAATCAGGAAATTGGCCATGCGTGGGTTCCGCAAGGAACCAATAGGTGGCCTAACAGAATATCAAAATACACAGTAACGTGCATAACTGCCAATTAATAAGAGCAAGTGACAAATTGAAAAATATATGTATATGAATATTTCCCCTATATAAATTAAATGAATTTGTAAATAATTAAATGAATCTATGAACTGGTGACAGTACGCTTATCATAGAGAAGCCGTTTGGAGGTATCAAAAGAAAAGTACTTATTTTCTACAGTAGAATCGTTGCCATGGAGTCTTTCGGGACTAAGAAATGGTAGGGGCATGGCTGGTCTAGGTCTGTCATGTTGATATCTTCTTTCGGACATTGAAAATCTATGGGAGCACTGGGGCTGATGCATGCCACAAGGATGCCAAGAACATCTGAAATGACAGGACTCTTGAAGTTTACGGATTTCCTGAGTCTGGGGTGTGCACCAAAGCACCCTCAATTTGTTATGTTGGCGCCACGGGAAGTCATACAGCCCCCAGAAGTAACAACCTGGCATGACTGTATGGTGAGGACTGTGCTTGCAGGGTACACGTGTTGGTTGTTGGTAGCTTGATCTTAGGATCGTTGTTAACTTTCTTTTTTGAAGCTGCTTGGATCACTCTTCGCAGTGGAGATCCAGAAAGCTCCAACTCCTAAGCAAGGGGAGGTATTAAGATTCTTGGTCTTGTACCTGAATTGCAACCTGTGTGTGATTGAATGATCCTACACACACAGGGCCACTTGTTAAATGTTAATAAATCACCAAGCGGTTTAGATCCACCGTGAAACTGAGCTCTAAGAGGTACTCACGTAAATCTAAACCATATATTTACTCGCAAGTGATATACTGACTTGATTTATTTCGGTAGGTCCTTAATTAGAAGTAAAAAATAAAAATAAAAAAAAATAAAAATAAAATTAAATTAAAAAATTTTTTTTTTTTCAACATGTAAGTAGTGCAGAGTAACATATGGTTGCGGAGGACCGTCTCTTACCTTTTGCTTATATACATTGTACGATTTCATACTCTTCACTCTGTTTTCTTCTCAAATTATTTTTCGTTACATTAACAATACTATCCGTAAAAGCAATTAAAAACTTTCAGAAATTATACCTCCACAATTTTTTTTGTTTAAACAATATTTACAAAAAAAAAAAAAAAAAAAACGCATTTAAATATTTTATGACTAAATTGATTACAATTCTTTGTTAAAATTGAGCTGCTCCTTTTTCAGTTCATATCATGTACAATTTATATTTATACGGTCTGTGTGAGTTCCCAAACTTCGCTTGGCTTTTATTAATGTTGTTAAATTTTTATGACTGTTGTTTAACAAACACTTTTATAAACTTGTTAAATAATTTATTGTTGCTAATAAAAACAAAAAAAAATATAAACGTTAATGCAAATTTATATACGAGAAGGGTAAATTATTGCATAATGATAATGAAGATGGAAAAAACTCAAAAGGGTGACTATACTGATCAGTATTTATGATCCTTTGTAATTGCGAACGGCACTTTAAAGTGTTTAATTAATAAAATCTAGAAAAAGTATTGGTTGCCAATTTATTTATAACCATGTAGTATGTTTGGTCTAAGTCCTTGTAAAATTCTAAGTCAACTTAGAGTTGTCCGTCTGTCTGTCAAAAATACGTTTACTCCCAAACGACTTTACATAAGATTCGGCTGTGCGGTAAAATAAGAGAATGATTATATAATAATTTAAGGCCCGTTTTCACAACTTACCGATAGCTAAAAGTAGGTTTTAACCGGCCTTGTAAAAAGTTTTCCATTATTAAAACTTTACTTTAACCTAAAGTGAGCGATTAAGTAAATAATGGTACATCTTACCTGGTAGGTTAAAGTTGTAATAATGGAACACTTTTTATTTACCTTTAGGTATCGGTAAGTGTTGAAAACTGGTCTTTGAATTATAGGCACTAGAAAGTTTTACTTTGAAACAGCTCTTCTCATACATAAATCATATTTTAAAAGTTGTTCTGGAGTTTTTCGGTGAAACGGATACGTCAACAAGCAAAAATGCCGTATCTGGAGCGAAGGCAATACTCAAGCCGTTAACGAATCACCATTGCGTCCATTAAAATATACTGTTTGGTGCAGTTTACACGCTGCCGGCATCATCGGTTTTTATATCTTTCGAATAAGAAAGAAGCTGACGTAACGGTAAATGGAGAACACTATCGAGCCATTCTGACTGAATGTTTGTGCCCAAAAATTAATCAGCAAAACATCAACGACATTTGATTCCAACAAGACAGCGCAACTTGCCATACAAAGCGCTTAATAGTCGATTTATTGCGAAGTCAATTCGGTGAAAAATTTATTTCCAGAAGGGGTTCTGTTCACTAGCCTCTTTGTTCGTGCAATTTAATGCCTTTGAATTACTTTTTATGGGGCAATGTTAAGTCATTGGTTTATGCCGACAAATCAGCAACTCTTGAAGCCAATATCGCAAAATTGGACTGATCGAATGGACCATATATATATATTCCCATCGTTTCCTATAAGGAGCATAGGGCCTTAACAAATTTTCTTATTCGGATCTATGCATCGCAATGCTTTTTATTTCAGGGCATGATCTTTGCATTTTCTGGTTTCGGTTTGGATTTGCCTTCGCCATTCGATCGCATTTCTAGCAAATATTTAATGATTTTTGTAAGGATGGTGTGCTAAATTCAATTCCTCTTACGCTTTTGAATTTCTGTGGAAATTGGTGTTTGGTGTATTTTCCTCCACAGGTTCATATTTGAAATAATATGTGGCACCTATTCACGAACACTTGAAGTGCTTGGACGTCCCTAACACTCGCATTTTATGACTCTCATTCGAACAACAGTGTTGATTTCACCTTGGAATTAAACATACTTATCTTAACACGACGAGCAATTGTTGATAGAACTTCATGGAGAGAATAAAAAAGGCTAGCCGATGATAGAATTCAATGGAAAGCTTTTGTACTGGCCCTTTGTTCCAACTAGGAATCCTAGGAATTTATATCTATATAAGTATATAAAAGAGACGTGTTTGTTTGTAATCGCTAAACTCAAAAACTACTGCACCGACTTTGACCAAAATTTGTGTGTTTGATGTATGAGGCATGAGGAGTGTTTCTGTGTAGTTTCGCGTTTTTTAAATACATTTTGCGATTTTTAATAAAAATTATTATTGGTTTATTAGGTGTTTTTGCATATATTTGTTTTGAAAATCAATTTAACACGTTCATTATTTATAAAATTTTAAATCTTTACTAAGGGCCAGCAAAGCGGACCGGGTCCAGCTAGTATATATAAAATTTAATATTAAATTGTAAGGGCCGATGTTGAATGTGAACCACACCTAAACGCCAAGTTTTTTTCCGAATTTTATTTGACATTTCTCTATTTCAGACTTACTCAATTTGAACCATGGAGAGATACACAATCCAACAACGTGTTAAAGTTATCCAGACTTATTATGAAAATGGGCGTTCAAATCAAAATGCATATCGTGCACTTCGTGATTCAGTGTGAGGCACATTTCCCCTCAGTGTATTCGTCAATAAGCAGAATTGCCGCATTTGGGCGAATGAGAATCCAAGAGTGATTGTCGAAAAACCAATGCACCCACAAAGAGTGACTGTTTGGTGCTGTTTATGGGCTGGCGGCATCTTCGGGCCGTATTTTTTCCAAAATGAGGCCGGTCAGGCAGTTACTGTGAATGGTGTTCGCTATCGTGAGATGATAACGAACTTTTTATGGCCCGAATTGGAAGATATGGATGTGGACGATATGTGGTTTCAGCAGGACGGTGCCACTTGCCACACATCTAACGAAACAATGGCTCTTTTGCGCAACAAATTCAATGGCCGTGTTATCTCACGTAATGGCGATGTCAATTGGCCGCCAAGATCATGTGATTTGACACCGTTGGACTTTTTTCTTTGGGGTTATTTGAAAGAAAAGGTGTACGTCGATAAGCCAGCAACAATTCAAGAGCTAAAGGATGAGATAATTCGGCACATTAACGGCATAGAACCTCCATTATGCCTCAGGGTCATCGAAAATTTGGACCATCGGATGGAGGTGTGCCGCCGTGGTCGCGGCGCCCATTTGGCCGATATTTTGTTCCATACATAATTGAGTAATACCAATATATCATAATAAAATAAAATTACAATAATTTCCTAAATAGTTTGTGTTTTATTCAAAATCAACATCGGCCCTTGAATATATAATACAGTCATAAAATTTCGCACATTGTCGTTTTCTATGACTAGAGATTGTCATGTCAGGTTTTGTAAAGACTAATTTTTTAATTTATCACACATCCCACATCAAGTCCTTTCCCAAATAATTTTAATTTCGGGTGGAGGGTATCAAAAATTCGGCTCAGTTGCATTTAGCAAACGTACTTCTTTCAATTTGCCAACTATAGTTATGGCATTTCACACAAAATTAAAAAATAAAATCCCAAATAAAGCAAAAAAACTTTCAATATTTCACTCATATGAATAAACATAAGTCGCAATGTAAATAAACGTATAATAAATGTCACAAAGTTAATGAAGGTGTTTTATTTTGTTAAATATTAAGACCTACAAAAAAACACAATTTTCATTTGAATGAATACTTGTCGTCTCGTAAAGAAGTACAAAGAGCTTTTCAGTATTTAAGAAATGATTTATGCATTGAAATGTCAAGTTGGTGACATAAATGTCATATAGTTTACATCATTTATCAACATTTAAAATAATTAGCAATAAAGTGGTTTATAAACTTCAAAAATATGTATGAAATATTTATACAATGAAAAAAAAAATACAATATGTTCTTAAACAATCAAGATAATGTCAATGACACTGTAGTAGAAACTTTAAAATAATTGAAGAAAAAAACATTAAAATTGTTAAATATTTTTAAATTAAAAACAATTTGTTTTTATTAAAAAACAAAACATAATTTCTATAGAAGTGTAAAAACGTCATTAACGGCCATTTTAAAGTATTTACTTAATGAAGTTAAAGCAAAAGTATAAAAAAGACAGCGGTCAATTAAAAATATATTGCAATGACGCGTTTGCGGTTTAAAATTGATTTAAAAACTTCACACCCTTATTTGAAAATGATTTTTAAGTTTAACAATCGTTTATTGAATATTTTTCCTTAAATCAATATTAAACCCCTTTTAATTTCAATTCAATAAACAAATCAGAAAAATAGATAATAATTAAATAAAACAATTCAGAAATAGAAAATTGTTTAAACATTGGTAGCATGCTTAATTCTCATAGCTTGTCAACTTTGCTTGTTGTGCATTGCTCCCGATGTCATACAAATAGAGATGCAACATCGTTCTTAAAAACATCGATGTCTAATCGATGTAATCGTTTGCATCCCTGCATACAACCGAAAAGGCTGCGAGAGTTTGAGAATCTAAAATAAGAGACATGACTCGATTAAGATAATTAATCAATACTTTTTAAACAATTTTTTTAATTGTGAAAATACTACTGATAATTTTTTCTGTGTTGATTATTAATAATTGGAAAATTGTGATTTTTTTCAATAAATGATATTTTTAATCTCAATTAAAAAAATGCCATTTCAAAGAATGTGTTAATTGATTTAATTAAATATATCTCAGGTTTTGACAATTTCCAACAACAATTCTTCAAGTTTACATTATTTTATTTAAAACGCAAAAATTTTATTTTACTTTATTTTTTTATTTCAATGTGGCAACATCTCTTTACAATACAAAACAAGGAGCGCATTTAAATTCTTTGTTTTTAGAAATAAGCAAGTAAATAAGAATTTCCGATAACGAGAACAAACTCAAACCTAAAATTATTGGAAAAAATCATTGTTTGAATTTGTTGTGCTTTGGGAAGCAACTTTTTAGAGGAATTTAAAAAAGGGTATGAATTTTAAAACACGGTCAGAATCTGGTGTTGTCCTTGGTCCAACAAATTTTTATTTTTTTAAACAAAATCCACTGAAAATTGAAAGGAAGACTTGAACATTAAAATAAAACCTGGATCAGGAAAAAAGGTCTAACCGGTATTGGTAACGCAAAAGGACTTGAACAACTCTTTCGAAGAGCACCAAACACTTCTATCAGAAAAGCAGGTCGTAAAGTTTAATGCTCTTATTCTTTTGTTCGCAGAGCCAAGTCTAGTGCTGCTTTGAAGAAGTTTAAAGTTCGAAAAGTTCCCTAAATTCGTACCAAATTTGTCATTTAAAAACTCGTAAAATTTAGGTCAATAGGCCATTTTTGAACGGAAAATATCGTAAAAATTACGATAAATCGTGGTCACGAGTCTATTTTAGACTCTTAAGCCCTCAAAGAGAATATACGAAAGGATTGCAGGAAGAATAATTCTGTGGCCGTATGGATAAACTCCACTTTTTCCGTATACTGAGATAACACCAAAAATAGAAAGCATGTTTCGTTTACTATCACTCTGTCAGTTCGAAATTTTGATATAGTTTCTCATTTAAAAGTTATTTGAAACACAAAAATCAGAAAAATACCAATATTTATGTAAAAACTGGATAACTCCATGCATATTTTGAAAAAACAAGATAACTCCCAGATAAAACAGAAAAATTAGAAGTTTAAAACGACGTTGTTTCGAAAACTAAGAGAGAAAGAGCGAAATAGAACAAATTCGGTCGCAAGTTCTTTGGGTCAAAATGTTGAACATAAAAATTGCAACTCCAGAGAATTCAAAGAATATTTTTTGAATTCTTTATATGCATATTAGGGCGACTCACCAAAAAAGTGCTCGATGTACCCTGCTAAAAGTTAACCTTTGACTTAAATATTTCGGATCCCGGTCTGACCTCTCGTGAGCTGGACCATTTTGAAAAAGGGTATATTTTTGCATGTTTTGTTAATTTGAGGATCTGTTTTCTTACCAACATATACAATATGGGTATCATAAGAAAGGTTTTTAAGACGCTTCCAACTGTATGTACAATTTGTCCAAGGAAGATCACCCACGTCCTTTTTTTAAGGATATTCTATAAAAAAGAACGGTTTTTGTATTTTTTGTTCGGGGTTGTTTGTAATAAAAATGCGTAATTAAACAATAATATTTTTTTTTTGTTTCTGTTGCAGCGATAAGACAGTGTGTTTGGTCAGCTAAACTAAAAAACAATTTTATTACCAAGTTTAGTATACAAAATTAACGGAACACCTTTTGTTAAAAATGTTCATATTTTTTTTAATAAAATAAACCACAGAGCCAATAGCTGTTTTTCAGTTTCAACCTATGTTAAACCGAGTATAACTTAAATCCACGTCCCATAAACTGGCATATGAATTTTATGAAATCAAGAAGAGTTAACCATAAATTGCAAACTCTTTTAATTAAGTTTACGCATAAAAACAGACAAAAGCTCGGCTTATTTTCCATAAAAGGAAAAATATTTTTTTGAAAAAACTGGGTAACTGGGATTAATTAACGTGCTGAGTGAAATAGTTGATGTTTTTCAACAAATCATTACTTTATTTGCCTTAATTCCATAAAATTTTTAAGTAAATTAAAGAAAATAAAGTTTTTTTCGGAAAAACTAGATAACTTCATTTTTAGAATCATAACTGACATTGATTTTCGGTTCTAATGTCCAAAAATTCGTTCAATGGAACCAGAAATCTTTAACATAATTTAAAATTATAACATAAATTCATATTAAATAACTAGCGAAATATGTTTAAAACATTAAATGTGCTTTTCTCGTGTTTTCAAAAAATGGAGTTATCTAGTTTTTCCATACGGCCACAGAATTTGAAATTCTGGGAAAAGCCACTTGGCTGACATAATTTTTTTCTACTGAATGGAAAACAAATTTTGACATCAAATAAAAAGAAATCCAAAAGCAAAACTTAATTTTTTTATTCAATAAAAAATTACATTCAAAATAAATCTATTGATAACTTTTGCGCCACCTTGTACTGCATTTGTGCCAAATTTCAATAATACACTGCGTAGGAGAACTGGAAACAATTTGACACCAACATCTTTGTTTTCTGTTCTAAAGAGAGCAAGTTTTTAATTAATGACAAATTTAATATGTTTCCATTCCCTTCTCTTTGTTGTAGAAAGTGTACACAGAAAGAAAAACGCGGGATAAATAACGTTTTTTTATACTTATTTTAAGACCACTAAAACGTGCTGTAAACAATCCTTAATGGGATTACTTTCGAAAATTATTCCCGAAATGTCTTAAAATAAGAAGAAAATTCTTAAACCAAGTAAAAAAAATTAATAACTTTTCGCTGGTAGTGCCACTCTGACAGTAAAAATACAAAGTGAGCTTTTTATTCACATTTAACTTATTAAAGTTTGTTGCAGACACTACAACAACACAACACAAGTAGTTAAAAATGTCAAGAAACAACAAAAACAAAAGAACAAGACAAAAAAACATTATAAATATTTATGTTTAAAAAGTAAAATTGGGAACTCTTGCGTCTCATTTAGTTTATATTTTCAGTTAAATATGTATATTAAGTTTTTAAAGCAAAAACCATATCGAGAATGATGCTAATGTTTTATATTTGGAATTATGTAAGGTGTAAAAGGGGTAACTAAATTTATCATAATAAAGTTGTCCTTCTAATTTCACTTTTGGTTTATTTCACGTACGAATTTGGGATTGAATAAACTTTATAATTCTTAAATCAAACGCATTTTGACATTGATTCAATCTTAGTTTCACTTAAATCAAACTCATTTTCGAATTATTTCAAGTACGAATTCGGGGTTGAATAGGGATAAGTTAAGTATTTCGCGATTGAAAATCCGTACTTGAATCAATCAATCTGTATTTGATTCAAGAAAAGCCGTACTCACCGTACTATTAATACCGCTTCGGATTGATTTGAGTACGGATGGATTGAGTTTCCTTTTGAGTGTACACATGAAATTATTTGAATATTCATATATACATACACAAATATATTGTCACCTAAAATACAAAACAACAAAAATTGCCTTTTTGATAGATTTTTGTTCGTTTTATTAAACTACATGTTCACAAAAAAATTCTGATCCCTGCGAACAAAAATGGCAGTTTTATTAAAGAAATTCCAACGCCAAATTCACCTTGTTGTTATTGATATCGCTTCTCCTGTAAACTTGTAAAACATTTCGTTACCTTATTTTGTATTTTAGGTGACGATATGTACATTAGGGGTATAACTTTTGCCCAATTTTTTAAATTATCAAAAAAATACTACAAAAAATAATGCCATATAGACCATAAAAATCTATGATGAAAAGTGGGGTCACTTTTTCGCGGGCGTTAATAAAGTGTCCCCCAAATCACTTTGAAGTTTAGTTATTGTAAAAACACTCATTCATTTATATTTTTATGCTATTTCACAAATAAGACTTATACCACCAATAATACTACATCCAAACAGTTAAAAATATGTTAAATTAACACGGAACTCTTTTTTTGAGCAAAATGGAATCAACCTCACAATCCCAATTGTTTACTTTTATTTTTATTTGTTTACAGTTACGCTAAGACAGAGCGGTTCTCTATCCCATATACTTGTTGATTTCTGTGTCAGTGCGTAGATACAACTAGTGTCAATACTGGTAAAAGAAACGGTGTTGTTAAGCTACTGCAGAACCATTTTGAAACAATGTCTTTATGGATGACCCGTTGAATGGAAGAAGTACTTCTCCAAATATTGCTTACGATTTCGTTGACGAATTGGTAAACAACTACGCCCACTTGAAACAAATATACCAACAAAAAGAGGAACATATAAAAATTGAAAATATAAAGTGGCGAGACGACATGCAATATTTGTACGAATTAGGTAAAGCTTTTAGATACTTCATTGAGAAGAAAAAATACCCATTCATTAATTTTAAAACAGTACCGCCGCTAAGTATTGCAAGATGGAATTCAAGAGCTATACTTGCAATTCTAGCATTTATACTCATTCCGAAATATCGTGAAAAGTTATATCGGGTGATTTTTTAAGAGCTATAGGAACGTTTTTAAGAAAAAACACATAAAAATCAGAAAAATGCATGAAATGTTTATTTGAATCGATAGTACGGTCAATATAATCTAATGTTTGAAGATTATTTCATGCAAATGTTGACCAATTTTGGCATAGTCTTTCCAACATTTCGGCCGGTATCTCGTGAATAAATGCTTCAATGTTGTCTTCCAATGCGTCAATTGAAGTGTATAGACATCAGCTTTAACATAGCTTCACAAAAAATAGTCTAAAGGGGTTAAATCGCAGGATCTAGGCGGCCAATTGACCGGTCCCGAACGTGAAATAAAATGTTCACCGAACTCACCTCTCAATAAGTCCCTTGTTAAGCGTGCTGTGTGGCATGTGGCACCGTCTTGTTGAAACCACATGTCATGCAAGTCAAGCTCTTGCATTTTGGGCAAAAAAAATTGGATATCATCTTACGGTAGCGCTCACCATTCACAGTTATGTTACGATTCGCATCATCTTTCAAGAAGTACGGCCCAATGATGCCACCAGCCCATAAACCGCACCAAACTGTGACTTTTTCTGGATGCATTGGTAGCTCTTGCAATGCTTCTGGCTGATCTTCACTCCAAAATCGACAATTCTGCTTATTAACATTTAACAGAGCATGCATTTTGATAATAAAATTCAATAACTTGCAAGCGTTGTTCGTTTGTAGGACGATTCATGGTTAAATTATAGACCAAACTGAAGATGTTTGACAGTGAAACAAAACACGAAACGTGCGTCAGCTGTTTAAACCAGTGTTGCCAAAAAGATAATGGCTAAAAAATCACCCGAAGTATGCGAATTTATATGTGGAGCCTGGTATAACGTTTGGTTTTCTGACCACTTCTTTAATGAAATTGATTTTGAATCTTTAAAGCAATCAATGGAACAATTTACACATGCTCGGGAATGCTTTCTTAAACATTGGGTGAGAGACGACTCTAAAATTCACAAACAACAACGAAGTAACATTTGCGCGGAACGTGGAATCAAACTTGTGAAAGTTACTTTTCAACATTGCAAAACAACACGGACTTTGAACTCAAAGTTTATTTCCTTCAACAAATATAATTTGTAGTATCTGAAGTTAATATATAGTACGTGACTGTATGTATTGTATTTAAAAACTAAAAATTTAAATATTATTATTATATTTTGGAAGCTTGAAGAAAAAACCGTTGGGGGGGCGGGGAGTTTTTTATCCAAATTGATCTCAAAAACTGTTTTCTTGATATATACATCAGTGGCCACCCCGTCGTGATGGGTATTTTTCTTGGTTATACCCTTTATGTACATATTTTTATTTTTTAAATGTATAATTTTAAATTTTTACTACAATTTTCCTTAAATCTATTAAAAGTTCAAATATGCCACAACTGGTCAATCACAAATGATTTACAATGGAATTATCTAAAGGAAAAAAAAAAAATAAATAAATAAATAAATAAATTTGTATTTAAGCGTTAACATGCAACGCAAAGTATTTGAAATGCTCATTAATCTGCTATGAAAACATTAAATCACAATAACAATAATGACAATGACGATGATGACGACGACTAATTTATAACAGCCATTTATCAGAATGCTAAAGCTTAAGCTTCAACAAAACTCTGTGTAAGAGTGTTATGAGGAAGGAGAGATGGAGGGGCAAAAATGCTAATTAATGTATATCATCACTACTGCAAAACATTTTGTTTAATGATAACAACTTTTTTGTCTTTCTAAAGATGAGAATAAGCAAGAATTACGGCGATTATAATGGTAACGACAGTGACTGAGCAGTGAGCAAACATTTTGCCAAATTTTAAGGTGAGGTATGCTACAAGTATTTGAAAAGGTAGCATCATGTTTTTGAACTTATTGACACCTTTTAGATGTCATTAGAAAGCACATAAATATAAATTAATGAAATTTAAGGATTATTATAAGCTGAAATTAAAACAAAATTCCTAAGTAACATTTGATTTGGAATTACCGTGAATGTTTCCCTCCCTAAAATGATTGAACCTCTTATATCTGGTCATCTTAGAAAAACGTATGCAGAAACAAAAAAATCCTTCAACCAAAAATAAAATAACATGCCATAAGTATCTGTATACAATTATTATTAAGGTGGGGATTACACGGCAGAAAACAGATGAATCACGCAATAGCTTAATCTCAACATCATTCATTCATTCAGTGAGTTCGCCTTTCATCCCGCTTGCTTGCTGACTGGCCAGCCAACCATTCCATTTATTCATCAGTTCCTTTCTACTCCATATCCATTTTTTGTTGCTGCTGCTGCTGCGATATTGTAGTGATGACAGGCATGTGAAATGACCACACATAAAGATGTATGAACCTCAAACGCTGAAATAAATACAGATACAATCATTGTACTTTTGCATTGTCTGAAAGCTTGGAATATGGGTTTAATTTTATAGGAGAACATCATGTGGCAGTATGGAGCAGTGGTGGTTGCAGTGATAGTGTTGGTGGTATTAAATAATTTCGTATAATTAATCATATGTTATCTGTTCGTTTATTCCCTTATTCTGATGCCACATCTCCATTTCAAATGATAAGAATTAACAACATGCTCATTTGATAATGCAACAATATATAAAAATATATAAACATACATATACACAATTTTATTTATATAATGAGCAGGGCAAACTTTTTTCTTGAAAAATTAATTTTGCATATCGAAGATTTTCATAGAACTGCTTTTTTTGCATACCAGTAGCCCGTTTCTGTATTTCTCACATCGTAAAACTTTTCGCATGAAACGTGTGAATTGCAACAAAAATAGTGTGACATGAAACAAAAAATGGTTTTTCTCACACAAGTGTTTCTGTATCTTTTTTTTGCGAGAATTATCTGTCATTTTAATAGCTTTCCAGCAATTATTGGAAGGATGCGAGAAAAAGTGTTTCTATAACAATATTTTGCGAAAAGTTTCTTTCAACAACTGTCAAAATAAGTCACATTTGAAATTGGTGGCGAGAAAAACAAAATGTAGATATTTTGAAATTAAAATATGTTTATATACTATTTTTTTAAAATAAATAAAAAAATAGAAGGAATATAAATGATGAATGCATAATTTATATTTTTAGCCTTTTCTTGTTTTGGTTTTAATCAGTGTTGCCAGATAAATTTGTGTCAAAATCGTCAATTTCCTGAGAATAAAATAAAAAAGATCGTCTTTTTTGTTTTAAGAATCGTGCAATTTAAAATCAATTTTAAACAAATTTATAAAATAATCAATCAAAAACATAGTTAAAGTTCATGGGTATTTAATAATTTCATTAAATTTATATATTTATTTTGTTAAGCTGGAGGATTATTTTTTAAAAAAATTATTTATTTTTTTAATCCGATAACAATTTAAAATTGTTATTGTTCCCTGGAGAAGTTACACAAAGGCATGAGAAAATATAATTTTAAACAAAAAATAAATTAAATATTTTTACAAAAGCAAAAAGAATCCAAGCTTAATAAAATAGACATACATCCTTTTTTAAAATAGATATATACATATTTACAAAAACCGAGATCAAAATGGAAAATTTTTAAATTAAATCAGCTATGATAACAGTATTATAAATATTCTGGGTTTTTATGGAATTGATAGTGACAACGTTCAATTAGTATTTTATTGAAATTTAACTATATCGGTTTACAAATGGCTGAGATAAAAATCTTTAATTTACCTATTCCTATAATCTTTTTCTTTTTACCTGAAATAGACTTAGTAGAATACCTGGTAGTTAAAATTAAAAAAATTGGTTCATAAATAAACGGGTTAAAGACCCAGTAAAATCTTCGCCTACAAAATAATATGTTAAGTAATCAGAAACACATAAAAGCACTACCTACAATTCTACTGACAAACTAATGAATTTTACAAGGGTTGTGCCGAAATGAACAAATTCAAAAGTAAGTAATTTTTTTATCTAAATACATCCAGAAAAAAGTAGTTATCGAAGTTCTTATGGAAGAAAGCTACTAAATAACGAGTGAAAGAAGCTATACATTTTGATAAAGTTTTTCCTGGGAGACAAACAAATTTCTTTCTTGCCGGAATAATGGTTTTGGCACAAAAGTGTACATATAAGATAAGAACATCAAATATCAATCATATTTTGTATATGTATAAAAGAAGTATTAAATCTTCAAAATAAGCCAAGTCGGTCCATTACTTTCCCTCGAAATTTTGCTTTTGCCGATACATTTTTTAGGGAAGAGACAAACAATTTCGAGGACAATTTTCACAATAGGGATAAATATAAAAATTTAACCCTTGTTTCTAAAGATATCTTTTTTTCTAAAAAACAAACATATACAAATATTTACAATTATCTTATTTCGAAGACTAATTGTAAAACGCAACGCCAACAATTTCATTAAAAGCAAAAACAAAATCAAAAATATTATATAAATTTGTTGTTGCTTTCTACAGACATTCATATAATTTTTTTTTTTTTAATTTTCAACGCCACAAATTTCAAGATGAATTTCTATAGAAAGTAACAACAAAATTATAAAATATATTTGATTTTGTTTTTGCTTTTGCTTTCGTCACTTTTTTAGCAAAAATCATCAAAACGTCACTTTGTTAATATCGGAACAAAAAATCGTCAAGATGACGATAACTCGTCAAATCTGGCAGCCCTGTTTTTATTATATTTATTTCTTTTGTTGACGTTTCGCTTTTATTTGACTGGAAATATTCTAGTATAAACAGAATTTGTTGTGTCTGTTTTCGCATTCAAATACAGAAACACTTTTATCTCATAAATCGAGAAACGATGGAATTTTTTGTTTCACACTTCATGTAAGAAACTTTACGATGCGAGAAATACAGAAACGAGCTACAGTGCATATTTTAAGTTTCACAATAAATAACAAACAAGTTGTAAAGTTACTGCCTTTCAATAACGTTAGGGTTTATTTCCTTTAACTATTACAACTGTAATTTATTATTGCGACCTCTATTAATGATCTGCACACTTAAACGTTTAAAGTAAACTTGACAAAGTCTGAACTAATACTGTCTTTTGATGCTAGCCGCGGCAAGTATTTAAACTGTAATTCGGCCGTCTAGAACATTCCAAATGTTTTCGAAGGTTCGAGGCTTTACTATTCACCACTCTGACGTCTATTATATTTTATGGCGGCTCTTATGTTTACATAATTTCACCACTTATACTGAAGTTTTTTTAAAGGTCATTTCGAGGGCTTTCTGCACATCGTGATTGAAGTGTACTAAATTATAACAATTTGTAATAACAATGTAAACTAATAAAATTACTTATGATTACAAAACAACTAATAAATACAAGATAAATAATAATTACAACTAATTCTTAACTAGAGTTACTTTCGTAGCAATATGATTTCTTTTGCCATTAACGATTATATTGATATCTTGGAGCTACCTAAGTGTCGTCAAAAAATTGCTTTCAAAAAAAAACATATAAAGATTTTAATGGGCTAAGCTTTCAGTTTTGTTCTGTCACGTCTAAATTTTCTTTATGGGCGAAAGTAATATTTCGACCGAAATATAGCGGTTCTGCTTATATATTTCATTTTAACTTCTGAACGATTTGTCCGATTTTAATCAAAACACTTACAAATGATTAGAAATTAAATGTTCTTTAACGGATTTGGATTCAGTACGCCAAAGTCAATTTAAATCACATCACAATGTTCTTGCTCCCGACTTTTTTTTTGGTTTTTGCCGACCAGTGTAATCAAAATTTATTATGTCAACATACTTTGGCGAGCAATTTTGGATTTATACGTGACAAACTTTATTTAAAAACGAATTAAAACTTTTAAAAACCAACGAGCCTTTTAGCATGAACTACTCACTGCGATATTATTTATATGGTGCTAAAAGATTTTTTTTTTTAATTTCGTGAAAATTCAATGTACATGTCCACTATTGCTCGTTTAACTTCTTCAATCTGGCAACATAAAAAAGGTCCGCTGGTTCGGAGATTCATCAATTCAGAACGCTTATTTGAATGTTTCTGATAGTCAACCAGTGGGAGAAGTTGTGAGACCAGAGGTAGACTTGCGTCTATCAAAACGAAGCGTTTTTCATGCGTGTAACCTCTTTCTAAAGTTGGGTATTAAAACCGATCAGAGATAGTTGTGATAGTCGCTCCCGACTATGTCCTGACTTTAAGTGTTCTGTTTCTGTTGTCATGAGTTTTGTTTGAATAAATTATAAAGGCAGAATTAGTCTTTACTTTCTGTCTCTGTTCTGTTCCGTGCCGTTCTGTTTCAAAATTGTAATAGTTACTTTTTCTGAAGCGACTTATCAGCCACTTATGACAAATTTATTTGTTTTGCACCGTCCATTGTTTTATTTCAATTACTTAAATGCACATAAATTTGAAGAAATTAAATTTTATGAATTCTTAAAATCAAAAAAATAGTTTATTTCAACATAAATATGTATTTTTTATTATTTATTTTGCTGTCGCTTACAATTACTTAACAATTTTTTGATTTTAACAAACAGAACAGAGAAACTAATCAATTTCACAGGTTTTTTAATAACAAAAACAAATCAGCTGATTCGTAACAGAACAGAAAGTAAAGACTAACTGAGACTTAAGTTTTGTAACATTTTGTGAAAATGCCTCTTTTATTTCTACGAGAAGTAATATAGGCGACACTGGATCCTGCTGTGCTACCACAGCAGCTAGCGAAATCGTGTAGTCGCAAAATGCCATTATAAACATATTTCGTCATAAAAACAAATCTCAGAATTGTTTATTCTAGCTTTGTGATTGGAGAATGTGTAACAAATAGGTATATTTCGGAGGAGCATTGAGCCGGTTTAAAATTAAGATGGCTAGAAAGAAATATAAATTTTAAGAAATTTGTTATTTAACAATGATTTTTTATTAATAAACAGGGCCCGGACTTTTATGCAGTTAAAATCACGTTTTATGCGCATAAAAAATGCACTAAAAATAGAAATATATGCGTTAAAAGTTTAAAAAATATGCAGTTAAAATTATCTTAAATTTTTTTTTTTAGTGATAAAAAAAAAAAAAACAAAAATAGCATGAAGAACGTTTAAATTCAGTCTCATAAACGTAAGTAAGGCACAACAACTACAAAGAAGAAGTTAAGATAAAAAAAAACACAAAGAATCACATAAAGAAACAGTAAGACAATCATGTAAATTAAGTCACTCGTAAAGGGCCAAGTATAATAAGCATAAGCTGGCTTGAGCAACTGTGCGAATACATGTTAATCACAAGTGTCAAACCATATTGAACTTAAGAAAACTTTTTGTTAAAGTTTTTGAAACTGTCATTTGCTTAAGTACAGTCCGAAACTGATCACAATTACATACGAATCAAATGTTTATTGATTTTGTTTTTAAAATGCCTTTAGATATATATTTTACCCTACATTTTTCAACATAAAAGTTTAATGCCTGTTTTTCAAACAAAATAAGACGGAAGTGATAGGTGCATGATTAAATGCTGGTAGTTCCTCTGTGGTATATTCATTTTCACTACGCTGTTTTCGAAAACATTAAAAATTAAAAAGAAACACCAAGTAAATGATACGTAGAAACATGGATTTGGAAGCCTGGGGCTGTTTTACTTGGTACAACGTCGGTTCACTAGTAAAAATGTATGGCATATTGAAAACAAAAGATTACCTTTGGATCCTAGGCACAGAAGTGCATATCCTGAGGAAGAAGTAGTTTTTTAAACAGGATGGGCTGTCAAAGCAAATATTTCAAACAATGAAATGGCCAACAAATAGCCAAGATCTCAACCCGATCGAAAATGTATGAGATAGTTTGAAGAAACAACTTGCGGAATACGATAAATGAGTTTTGGTTGAGAGTTCAAGCACAGTGGTCAAATATTCCGAAGCAAACAATCAATAACTTGGTTGAAAGTACACCAAGATGCACCACACTGAAAGAAAAATGCTTCATATATTTAATGAATCATTTTCATAAAAAAAATTTCCTTGGGTAAATGAAAATGTTCATTGTCAAAATGGAATTTCATAGTTATAATGAAGTATTTTCCTTAAAATCACTTCATTGGATTTCATAATTACGTTAAAAATTTCCATTGGATATGTGAAAACTTAAGTTTGTCCAAGTTTAACAAAACATTTTAATTGGGAACATAAAAAAACAATATACAAACATAACATTATTCATAAATTAATACAAAATTATAGTTTCCTTAAAAAAATGTTTAATTGTTAATCAAAATATGTAAGATTTAATTATTTCATACATCTAATGTAATACGCCATCAAATTTATAAAAATTTTTTTATAAAAGCAACACATATCAATAACGCTTTCATAAATTTAAATTTTTTAATAATGCCAATGAAAAATGTCATTATAGTAATGAATCAAAAACTTTCAATCAACGTTGTTATTGTTGTAATCGACAATTTAATCTCATATTTACGCTCTTAATTGAGTAACAAACATATTTTTTTAATCCAAAAACTACACTGCCCCGCTACACTCGCTGTATAAAAAATAAAAAATAAAATAAGAAAAAAATAAAATAAAAAAAAAAAAATTAAAAAATAAAACTTTTTTTACTTTATTGAAAGTATCCATCCAATGAATAATATTCATAGATCTAATGTAATGTTTCATTAAATACATTTTAATGAAACAGGTTTCATTGATCCAACGAAGCGCTGCATAGGTTCATTTTTAATGCAATTTTTTATGGGATTAATGTCAAACTTCATTAGTATTGCGAAGAAAATTCTTTCAGTGCAAAAGCGGTATTAAAGCAAAATGGCATTGAAGAAAGTACTAAAAATGTAACGAAAAATAACATTTTTCTTAAAAGTGCAAAGATGGATTCTTTCGATTTTTTGAAATTGCATTTATCTTTTTATTATCCTTAAATATTAAAGATTTCTTTTTTTCATATGCTTATACAAAATTTTTTTCTCTCTCTTTCTCTCTTTAAGGACATCAATAAAATTCCTTATAGGTTTAATGATATTTCACTTTGAAATCATAACTAGTAGACAGAAACAGATCTCAAAAATATTTCACCAATTAAAGCATAAGTCAAAGATAAAATCAGTTTTGATTAAAAATTTAATCAAACGAATTAAACGTTTAATCAAGTAAATTACTTTTAATTCGTGTACTGGTGCAAATTTAACTAATTTTTTGTTTAATATCACAAATTTTTTAATCGAAATAAATTTTTTTCTATGTAATCATTTATCCAATATTGCACGCCAGTGTACATATTCTATTGAGTTTTGTAAAACATTGTTAATTTTTATTAAAAAGCAAAAATTAAAAAAAAAATTATTTTTTTATATTTTTACAAACAAAGCATTTTTGTTGCATATTCACTAGTATTTCTTTCTTTTTTAGGTTTTTTTTTTGCTTATAAAAACTGGCCCTAATGATGAGAATTAAAACAAAAGGTCTACAAGCATTAAAAGTGAAATGAAGGTAAATGAATAAATTAGATAAATTTGTATTTATATGCTTAGAAACTTACATGTGTATGGAACTTAATTAGTGATTCATTAAAGCTGCTTCAAAATAAAATTTAAATATAATTGTGGTCGTGGCTTTATCGTCTGATATTAGGTGATTTGGTACAGGATATATTTTGCAGTAAAAATAGTAAGCGAAAGAATAAAATATTTTAAAAGCAGATGATGTTGCTAAATACGGATCGAGCAAAAATTTCGTTCACGTTTTTAGTTAACTTCCAGTACTAATATTTCAATACAAATAACTTCTCGGTGGTTTGTTTAAGCGCTGGCTTAACGTTTTCTCTATGGCAATGCTTACAAATTTCTTAAAAACTCAGAGTTTATAAAGTTTGTCATACAGTATCCAGCAATAAGAAATATTCCTCTGTTAAAGATCAATTCGATAATGCGAATGGCTAACGTGAGTATTCGCTGTACGCGCCCAATATGAGAGCACCGCTAACACACACGTAGAATTTGAGTGTATGCCTCGGCACAAATAAACACTCAACCCTTGTTTTAAAGCTGGAACCTCTTTAACTTCCGTTGAGGTTTTTAAGAAAGCAGCATCTGTTGAGTTTCTATAGTACCCAGGGACATCCGCCAGCAGCCGCACTTTCGTCCAAGTCAGAAAACCACCGTGCAAACCGATTTTTTGAGATATACTTTCACGCATGTTTGGTCCATATTACGATCCCTCAATCAGATCACCATCAAGTTTCCAAGGGCTACACAATCTCATGCTGCCACAATCAAACCTCCATCTCCTAATTGTTGCTTTCGGAAAAGCGTTCCAAATCATTTATTGCGATTACATGCAGGATGCTCTATATATAACAAACATCCCTCCTAAAATAAAAGCACTAATAAATCGAAGCAAATTGTTACGCCTTGCATTAGGGGAAGTAGTAACCATTCCAGATAGTGAGTAGAGTGGGGCAAGATTGCATACTGGCACTTTTTTTTTTGTTAGGACCAGCACTCAGAGGTTTACCCCTACCAATGCATTGCATTGTGTTCGAACTAGGAAAATATGTTGTGGGAAGGAGGATAGAGGGAGTAGTGTTTGTGAACATTCGATTTGAACTTAATTATGTTGTAAGTCAGAGGGAAGACTTCTGCAGGAAGGTTATTCCACATACGAACAGTCCGGGAAAAAAACGAATTCTCTCTGTAATGCGTTGTACGATCACCTCCCAATCGACCACATACGGATGGGCTCTTGAGGAAAAACGTGTATTACGAACAAACGTACGGGTTTCGGGAACCAGATCCCTAATTTCGGCAGAACCCATCCCATTGTAGTAACGATAAAACAGGCAAATACAACCCACATTGTGACGGTGCTCAAGGGAGTCAAAAGAACTGGATACCCTAACGTCACCAATGAGAACCTTCGCCCTCTGCTGCACGCGGTCGAGAAACTCCAAAATAGACTTTGGAGCACCTGCTCACACATGAGAGTTGTATTCCATACGCGATCGGATATAGGTGCTATAAATAGTAAGGAGATCAGATGGAGTGAAGTATATCTTACACCATCTTAGAAAACCGAGGCACTTGAATGCTTCTTTCGACACCTTGAGTATATGTTCTGTCCATCGGTCATCACATTGTTTCTTCTATTCCTGCTCTTAAAAGAAGATGAGGTAATCTATTTGATTTATATTGCGTAAATTATTTTTTAATGTGTTGACAACATTGTACAACACGCAGATGTTTACGTTGGTTTTATTTAATTTTACATGTATTCAATAAAAAATTTCGGCATATATTTGTTTTTAAATATTGCCCAACAAATCGCCATTAACAACAGCTTAAAGTACACAAAATATTGCAAACGTTTGGGTATTACGGAAAGAAACTTGTATGGGGGAAATGTGAAATTAAAGACTGATTTTCACAATCTTCAAAAGGCTTTCCAATTTTCATAAAAATATCGACCTGTACTTTGCCTATATGGTTCATATGGACAGATTACCGGCTTGACAGCCAGCCGGGCGCACATCGTTTGTTCGAGTTAGAAAGTGTTACACACTTTAGCACAAACGCATAATATGCTCTCTTCTATTGTCGTGTAGGTATAAAAACTTGTCTGCCTGCCATTGAAAATAAAACCAATTAGTTATGTTCGTTATCATTAAGTCCATCAAAAATCCATTTTTGATTCATAAATTCTTAAATTTATAATTACACATAAATTTGTAGCTATAAAACTTAAAAGCCTATTAATTGATGAAATTCTTTTAATAAAACTACAAAAAAATCTCAAATTAAACGTATAAAAGTCTAACGTTATAAAAAAAAACCTCAAAAGTTACGCCACTTTTCTGGGAATTTATTAAAAATCAACCTGAAGGTTTTTTTTAGTACACAAACTAAGTTATTTAACCAACAACTAATGACTCTGTGTTCCTTTTTTTTTCTCATTTTAAAATTGAAATAAAGTCAAATGTTAGAGATTTTTTCAAAATTCCAAAAAAAAAAACGCAAGATCCTAATTTTTCAAATTTAGGATAAAGTGATGATAATGACTGACTGGTCTGTCTCTTTTTTTCAAAGCAAAAAACTTGAGTTTCATTTTTGTTTATGGGAGCAAACGCAAGAAAAAAAAATCGTGGCGAACTTGAAATAAAAGTTTTAAATTATTAATTTATGGCCGCTTAAATATTAAATAAATTGTGTAAAAGTAAAAAAAAGAAACCAGACTACTACAACTACTGCTTCTTGCCTTAACAGAAGTCAGTCATCATCATCAGCATCATGTTGTTGCATATTGGTATATACTTATATGTACGAAAGTATCTTTTTTTTACTCTTGTACATATAAAAGTCAATAAAGAGTGAGGCATGCTCGAATAAACTCGTATATGTATGAGCAAATGTATGTTTGTAAGTATAAATATATTTAAGTGGCTCTAGAATCTTGACTCACAGCTACTAGAAGTATTATGAAGAAGTATCAAATTCATGTTGGAATTGAATTTCCGTTTAGTGTTTTGTTTAGCACATAATGTTTGCAACTAATTTAAAAAACGTTTAAGTTATTTTTTGTAGTTAAACAGTAATGAAAAAGAATAAAAATATAAACAAATACAACTATTGCTTTTGCAATGGTATGAATATCAGGGGCCGAATTACCGCATACGTGAACGAGAAAGCTTTCGTATCGAATAAAATTTCGTCACGTTTCGAATAGATGGATTATAGAATACGAAAGCTGAAGTAAAGACATTTTTGCAAAATGTATTAGATTTGTGTTACGTTGGAATAGAATAAAAACATATGCTTAGTGCATTTTTTTCTCAGCTGAATGACACTAATAAGACGAATAAGTGCATGTTTAATAAAAAATTTTAAACAAACCCGAATTTTCGCGGCTTATTTCAACATATTTAGTGAATTTAAATATTTTTTAAACAGAAAAATAAAATCATTGTGCTTGTCGTCTTCCAATTCTGAAGTTGATTATAACACAGTACGTATTCGAAAAGAAATGAGGAAAATGGCCAAAATAGGATGATCGACCATGTACTGCTGTTATGGCATCTTTTTGTTTTCCATTTATTTTGTTAGTATTAGTCCTATAAACAATAATCACTTTATTATCTCGTTTTAAAACTTAAAAAATAATAATAAACTAAAATCTCTTTACATTTTTTGCACACACAATTAAACATTTTATGATTTCGATCAGTACTGAGATGACGAGTAAAATTTAAACAGCTGATACTCGATTACGTCCTCGTTATCGTATGCTATCATCTCAAATTTCGACTGTGCTTGTTCGATAACGAATGCAGTAATCCCAAAGAGAAAAATTACGAACAATTTTATTTGATCATGTATGCGGTAATTCGCTATTCGGAGAAACGAAATGCTTAGAAACATCCTGTATGAGAGACTCTTGTGGTGGGATCTCTATGGACCTTTACGAGGTATGATGATATACAAAAGATTTAATGATTCTATTAGAATTATCATAGGAATTACCATTGTTTCCCATGAAGCATGGTGTATTTACTAAAGGTGGCCACGTTATTAAAACTTAACTATTTTTTTTATTGTTTTAATATAACTACAGTTTTACAATCATAAAATAAAATTGTGACATGCACAACATCGCAACTTCAATACAATGTATAAAGTAGAGTGGGTCAATATTTTTGCCTACCAAGCGTATAGCAAAATGGTAATCTAAGGGAAATTCTAAGAACTTTTATTCAGGAAACTATGGTTCTGAAATCAAATTGAAAATTTGGTGCTCAGGAAATCCGAAAAACGTTTTGGAAATATTTACTGGAATTGATGAATAGTTGACCTAAAAGAGTGCTTGTTTTAAACGAAATTTTCTAAGCTTTCGATATCTGTGCTCATTTTTAGAAAATTCTGTACATAAATAATTTGTTTAGAGGTTTTTGTCAAAATAATCATAATCAAGCTGATAAAAATCTAAAACTGTTACAATTTTGCTACCCAAAAATTAAATAAAATAATTTAATTAAATTTAAAATTGATTTAATCCTGCTGTTAGTTTCTAACTTGTATTTTTCATAAGTAATCAGATATAAATCAACTTAAAATAGGGCAAGAAGGGTATTACATACCTAAGGTTACAAGAATTATGGCCATCACAATTTTTTACACCTCTTGATACTAGAATTTTGATAGCAAAAACATATTTAATACCTCAATTAGTATATGGTAGTGAAATTTTCACTAGCTGTGACTCTGCAAGTAATAACATACTACACAAAACATATAATAACATTATAAGATATGTATACGGTTTACGCAGATATGATCACATATCGTCATTTTCAAACAAACTTTACAAAATATCTTTTAAAAAGTTTATGGATATGAAAATACTTGTCATGATGCACAAAATCATATATACAAAGGAACCATCTTATTTATATAATCGCATAGTATTTGCAAGATCCAATAGAGGCAACAAACTTATTCCATTTAGTCATCGTAGCCTTGTCTCTGAGTACCAATTTTTCGTATATTCTATCCGTCTTTGGAACTCACTTCCTAATTCTCTCCAAGCAAACAACAACGCTAGAGATTTTAAAAAAGTTTTACTTGAACATTTTACTTAAAAACCATTAATTTTAATTATTCCCAATAATATAGTATAATAATTAGTAAACATTGTATTGTTATTTATAATTTTTAATTATTGTATAAATTGGTTTTCAATAATGCATTATCTACACAATCTACCTTTTATAACAAACTTAATTCGCATACTTTAATTATAAGATTTAAATCTTGTTGTATGCGATATACAAATAAATAAATAAACGTTTTTAAAAAGCAATTCAAGTAAATTTTCTCTCCCTTTGCAAATCATTTATTATTTTGAATTAATTTTCTCCTTTACAGTTCTGCCCCTATCCAATGAACTACTAACATACGTATGTATGTATGTTTGTTTCCCTGTGCATTTTTGCTCCACTTTAGCCTGCACACTTGACTGACTGTATGGCAGGAAGGCATAGAATAACACAGTAACTTTAAGCCACAATCTTCGTTTTATTTTAGTGGCGTTTTTTAGCGCGTATTTAGGCTTTTATTTCACTTTTATTTTCTTGGTTTCTTTTTGAAAATCGTATTGAGTTTTTATTAAATTTCAAAATTTAATGATCATTGACAAACGTGAGTTTTTATTTCGTTGCCTTTTGAAGTTTTTACTTTTGTTTTTGTTTTTTTTTGTTTTTTTTTTGCCTTGAGTCCAGTAGTCTTCACAGCATGTCTTTGTGGATGGTTGGTTCTTTTGTGCGAGTAGGAATTACTATAGTTTTTAATTAAGTATGCTTATAATCCTTCGATTTTTATGCATTTTTACGAATTTATAGACACAAATTAATGTCAAATTAATTCATTTAAAATTGCTTGCTTGCTAAGAGTATCGAGTTACAGAATTTAAGTGGCAGTCGGGCGCATCAGATAATCGGGTGTAAAGAAGTTAAATTATAAAATATTGTTTATTGATTTATGAAAATTAATTTTGTTAAATGTTTTAAAGAATTTGTGGGAACAAGTAAATTTCGCTTGATTTCGATGTTTTTTTTTTTTTTTTTCTTTAAAAATGTTCCTCTTCAATTTAAACAAAAATAGTTTTACTCTATTTCTGTCAGTTTTTTTTCCACAATGTACAGCACCTAAAATAACATTATTTTCTTAAATCATTCTAAACATTTATTTCTACATTTATTTTAAATTGTATTGTTTAAAGTACATAAATGTCGCTCCCTTCAAACTTTTTGTTTTTTTTTTTAAAGTTCATAAATTCTTTGTTGTTTTTAAATTAAAGTTAAAATTTGTATTTCCGCTTTTAGAAGAATACAACAGACATCAATGTCATATCACTAACAACAAAAAATCTATGTTGTCGTATTTTTAAAACTTTTTTTCTCCTAATTTTGTTAATGCTTAATGGCATATTTAGTCTTAATTAATGTAGAGCATAAATAGACAATAGAGAACAATAAAACTTTAATCCCTTAGCACACGCGTCTATATGAATTATGTGGTTTAAAAAGTTAATAGATTTAATATCTAAGTTATTAAATAAATAAAAAAGTTTTGAGAAAATAAATAAAAATAGTTTTATAATCTTTGAAACAAATTACTTTTGACTTCAATCACAATATTAGAAAACATAAATTCAAAATAAAGTAAGTCTTCAAAAAAAAAAAAAAAAAAAAAAAAAACAATTTTATGACTAATAAGAGATAATTAAGAGATACGATTTTATAACTTTACGGGTTTTTGGCGTATAAAAGTGTTTTTCGTTTCATCATGAAGGCTTTGTACTAAATTTCGTAATAAATTGTATGCTTTTTTGCTACTTAATCGCTAAAATACAATAAATAGAGCTTTTTGTAATGTTACTCGAATTAGAATATATCATAAGGATACAAGGGTGGGTCCATAAGTCCGTAAATTTTTGAATTTCCTGAGTCTGAACGGAAAAGTAAACACTGCTCCTCTCAACAGGCATTTGTAAGTTGGCGTCTATCAAAATTTTAATAGGCTGCGTCTTAAAGTTATAGATAGCAAACTACCTCGTAATTTTAGTAGAAAATGGAAAAAAGTGAATTTCGCAGGCTCATTAACCTTTCAGAAATTCAAATTACCGAAATTCGGCAATAAATAATAAAGTGGAGTTGGTCATACATTTGACCCATCTAGGAGCATCCCACGCGCTGTACCATACAAATATTGCGGTTTAATAAAATTCTTTAATTTGGCACCTGCAGCGCATATGATGCTTCTAGATGGGTCAAATATATGACCAACCCCACTTTATTATTTATTGCCGAATTTCGGTTTTTTAAGTAATTTCAATAAACTGAACCGTTTTTGAGTTACGCGAATATATGCAGTGCAACCTCCTAAATTTTCGAAATAACGGTATATCTTGAAAACAAGAGCTAACCAAAAAAACGGATAGCACCACAGAATTCAGCGTACCCCAATTAGGTTAAAATGCCAGGTTCACGGCTTGTCTGTTTTTACCAACTAACACAGTGTACTTATTGCTCAAAATTACAATATCATAATTCTATTTCAAGATTATTTTTTTAAAGGTTGCGAAAATTCATATTGCTACGTTACTGCCTTTCAATAACGTTTTGGTTTATTTCCTTTATAATAAACCGTTTCGAGTTCTATAATTGCAATTCAAATAAGACAAATAAACACAACACTTTAGTGTATAACACTTATTTATTAAGAACTTAGTCACTTTAACAACCGTAATTTACAGCTTTTATTGACAACTCACTATTGTAATCAACACACTTCAATGTTTATAGTAAACTGTCTTTTGATGCTAGCCGCCGCAAGTATTTATACTGTAATTCAGCCATCTAGAACATTCGAAATGTTTCTCGAAGGTTCGAGGCTTTACTTATTCACCACTCTATCGTCTATTATGATTTATGGCGGCACTTATGTGTACATAATTTCACCACTTTTTAACGGTCGTTTCTAGGGCTTTCTGCACATTGGGATTGAAGTGTACTAAATAATAACAATTTTTAATAACAATGTCAACTAATAAAATTACTTATGAATACAAAACAATTAATAAATACAAGATAAATACATAAATTCATCTAATTCTTAACCAATAATTACAACTAAAGCTTCGTACAGACGATGGTCAGATCTTACAATATTGTAAGCAGGCGTTGCCAGCAGCAAAATTTTTAATTTTTCTGACAATGGTCCATTGTCAGATGCATTAATTTTGTACATCTGCAAATACAAATGAGCTTACAATGTTCACACAGTTGTAAGACATTTTAGCCAATTTTAATGCAATTTAAGCAACGCTGCTTACCAATATTGTAAGATCTGACCATCGTCTGTACGAAGCTTAATTCTTAACTAAAGTTACTTTCGTAACAATATCTTAAAAAAGAAAAAAAACACCTTTTTCAAAGTTTCAGGAATTTTAAAGAATAGTCTTAGGTATTATGTACAAAAAATCAGCCAAATAAAAAAAAAGGTTTTTGACTTAGTCCGTTTTTAAAATTTAACATTTTGCAGATATTACATTTTTCAAAAAAAATTTTTTTTTTTCAATATATGATTTGTAGCCCCAAACATTCTTTTTAAAATTACATTAAAATCATCTTCGTATGTAAAACAGTTTTTGAGATATTGAAGAAATAAACTGAACACATTCGGCTAATTCAGCGAAATTATGACATTTTGAATATGACATAACTTTCGAAAAAAAAAATTTTAATTTTTTTTCGTTCATATATGTTCCTTATAAGAAAAAAGGAACCTTCTCACCAAATTTCATTAAAATCGGAAGGTGTCGTGTCCCACTCTTTGTCGATTTGACATGGAATTACCCATATTTTTTCTTAGGAAACCTTATAAATTTCGCTTTTCGCAGAAACCAAAAACAAAAATTTCCGTGAAAGTATTGCCCATAATATAAAATAATTTTTAACCTTTTGTCAGGCTAAAAATAAGATAATCTTTTTTAAATATAACCCAGAAAAATCTACCATAAATATAAATTTTTTTTAACTTAATACATTTCCAGCATTTGAGTTTCACTTTTCTTAAAAACCAAAGCAAATTTTAACATGTTTCGTCCGCCTTAACAAATCTGTTTAATCTGAGAACAATCTGCAGAATCTTTTTTTCTAGAGAACATTTTCTTTTACAAAGCGACCAAAACTACATTAAAGGAAAAGTCATAACCTTTCTTTTGAGCAAAAAACATTCCCGCTAAAAAAATAATAAAAAAAGAATTTTTTAAATTTCTTATAAAAACAAAAAATGCTTTTTTTTTAAAAGATTGATCAAATAGCTATCAAAGCTACGCGGGACAAATTTTGCTTACACCAATAGGTAATAAGGGAAACCATAAATATGCAATTTCATGTTTTTCCTTGTGCGACCAATGCAGGCAGAAACAATATATTGATCCGATTTAGAGCTGAGGTGCATTTGCGGCAATCGTGTGAGCCCAGCTTTATAAAGGGTGGTTAAATTGTAAGGGCCGATGTTGAATGTGAACCACACCTAAACGCCAAGTTTTTTTCCGAATTTTATTTGACATTTCTCTATTTCAGACTTACTCAATTTGAACCGTGGAGAGATACACAATCCAACAACGTGTTAAAGTTATCCAGACTTATTATGAAAATGGGCGTTCAAATCAAAATGCATATCGTGCACTTCGTGATTTTTTGGTCAATTTGATCGTCCAAATGTGCGTACAATCGCAAAAATCGTGGAAAAATTCGAGCAAACCGGGTCTGTAGAAGATGTGAGAACATCAGTGCATGCTCGTACAGCTCGTACTGCAGGAAATATTGCTGCTGTTCGCGATTGTGTGGCTGAAGAGCCGTCCACCTCAACTCGTCGTCGTGCCCAACAATTGCACCTCTCACGCTCGTCGTTGATGAACATTATGCATAAAGACTTGCATTTACACGCTTACAAGGTGCATTTGGCTCAAGAACTAAAGCCTCTTGACCATTCCAAACGTCGTGAATGGGCAGAATGGTGGCAAGAAATGGCAACAGTGGATGATCAATTTTCGAAGAAAATCATCTTCAGTGATGAGGCACATTTTCACCTCAGTGGATTCGTCAATAAACAGAATTGCCACATTTGGGCGAATGAGAATCCAAGAGTGATTGTCGAAAAACCAATGTACCCACAAAGAGTGACTGTTTGGTGCGGTTTATGGGCTGGCGGCATCATCGGGCCGTATTTTTTCCAAAATGAGGCCGGTCAGGCAGTCACTGTGAATGGTGTTCGCTATCGTGAGATGATAACGAACTTTTTATGGCCCGAATTGGAAGATATGGATGTGGACGATATGTGCTTTCAGCAGGACGGTGCCACTTGCCACACAGCTAACGAAACAATGGCTCTTTTGCGCAACAAATTCAATGGCCGTGTTATCTCACGTAATGGCGATGTCAATTGGCCGCCAAGATCATGTGATTTGACACCGTTGGAATTTTTTCTTTGGGGTTATTTGAAAGAAAAGGTGTACGTCGATAAGCCAGCAACAATTCAAGAGCTAAAGGATGAGATAATTCGGCACATTAACGGCATAGAACCTCCATTATGCCTCAGGGTCATCGAAAATTTGGACCATCGGATGGAGGTGTGCCGCCGTGGTCGCGGCGCCCATTTGGCCGATATTTTGTTCCATACATAATTGAGTAATACCAATATATCATAATAAAATAAAATTACAATAATTTTCTAAATAGTTTGTGTTTTATTCAAAATCAACATCGGCCCTTGAAATTTAACCACCCTTTACATAGAAATCTGGAAAATCTTTTAGTACACCGATCGATTTAGAATCCCTTTTTAAAGTGATCTAAGGATAACCGTCCATCCGTATGACTAATTGCCTGGCTTGACCGATTATAATTTTAGGATCGTTTTTATTAAATGGAGCTGTAAATAAATTGTTGAATATTTTGTTTTCAAATTAGCAAATTTTAAATTTTTGGAGCATATTTTTAACAGTTTTCAGCGCATATTTTCAAGTTTTTATTGCATATTAAATGCGCATCAAACGTGTTTTAAAGCATATTTCTGGTTTCCTTGGTGATAAGTTACATGGATGAGAAAGAACACCTGTATGGCAAAAATGTCAAGCTTTGACACCCTCTAACTCAGAAACTTTTTGACCGATCTTGTTGAAAATTTGTGCCTAAACCAGTGTTCCAAAATAAACACTAAATATCGTTTCTTAATGTTCGGTTCGG
Organism: Pollenia angustigena; assembly: GCA_930367215.1. NCBI lineage: Eukaryota > Metazoa > Arthropoda > Insecta > Diptera > Polleniidae > Pollenia > Pollenia angustigena. Next base: position 174,216,676 of record OV884057.1, on the reverse strand, counting down.
TAGATTTGTGAAAACACAAACGCTAATAGTGTTTGTGTAGAAAATCATTAAAAAAATAACGTTTCCCTGTTAGTCATCTTTCGAACACAAAAATATTACTGATTTTATCAAACTCAAAAAAGATGTGAATATTTAATTCCGTTCGGTTTTTTTTTGAAAATCCACAAACTTCCCTTTCCCTTTTGGCTGGTAAAAAAAATCAAAAATTTTTTACAAAAACTAAATACACACACGAAAAAAACATTATAGAACATTAAAATATAATGTTTGTCTACAGTATCACAACAATTGTTCTGTTTTTTAACGAAGAACCGAACATAATAAAATGTTCGGTTCTTTCTTGGAAATAGTTACGAACGGTATTAAGGGTTGTTTTTGTCTACACAATCACTAAAAAAATAGATATCGTTCCTAGGTGTGTGAGCCGAACGTTAAAAAATGTACTGTTTATTTTCGAACACTGGTCTAAAATACTATCCACTAACCTTGGTGCAAATTTTATCGAAATCGGAAGACATTGACTTAAAAAATTGGGTCACTTGTCATGAAATCCCCCAAATATATATTAAATTTTTTGATGGTCGTTTGTTACAATCCGGGATATTTTCTCGTTATGAGATATTTTTTCAGAAACCAATACATTTTATCCTTAAAGTTAAAGTTTTTTAAATTTTATATAAGTTTTTTCCTTTTCTTAGAAAACATTTCTTTAGACTGGGTCAATTATTTTGGTATCTGGGGAAACAAAATATTCTACATTTCAATAAAAATTTCCAGAATCTTAAATTTTAGATAAAGTTTTTAAAGTCTAGGATATTTTTTTATATCCTGTTTTTGCGAAGGTTTGACAGTATTTGAAATAATCGGTTTTTATTGACTGTTATTATTAAGAACAATTTATTATGTTGAAAATTTCCTTTAGAATCTGTTTTCAAAATTTTAATAACAAAGACATTTTTTTTTTCTTCGGTTTATTTGGAAGATTTGTCATAACGTTTGATTACTTTTGTTAGCTTCGTTTTCTGGAGAAAGATTTGAAAAATAGGTTTTACTAACTCTAAGTAGAGAAATTTTTACAGAGAATAGACTTTAGAAAATTTAGAAATCTTTAAGAAAAATCTCTCCCTAAAATTTTTTTTCAGAATTTTGTTTATTTATATTTTAATGACAGAAACTTTTTTGTAAAAGGTTTTTTTTTCTCAGCCAAAAGTTCATTTACAAAAATTGTGGGTATTTTTAAATTTTTAACCCTAGAATTAAAATAACTATAACTTACATCAATTAAAAAATAAATCTACCATAAAGTTTAAAAATATCTCTGACATTGCGTGTGTCATACACATCAAGCTAAAATAATTAAACAAAAAAATCCCAAAGATTTCTTGAATCAGAAATTCAATACCAAAATTTTAACTTCATTTAATTCCAGTTTAAATGCCCATTTAACGCCTTTTAAATTTTTCTAAAACCCGAAAAAAACCTAGATAAACACGCAATGTTTTTTTGTGAACAACAATGTTCCCCCGTTAAGGAATTGTCATTTAATAACAAAAACAACAGGCAACTCTTTATTTAGACTGAAGTATAAATAATATATTAAATGCATGGGCTTAAAGCATATACTACATACTTACAAACATACATAAAAATGAAATTAAAAAAAAAAATTTACAAAATGTTGGTTGCATGTGTCACTTTGTAAAAAAACAAGAAAACAGCAGATACGCACGTGAAATTATTTAACACTCACACTCTGTGTGTGTGCCAAAGTGATACAAGTGTAACACGCAACATGCAGCCAGTCAGGCACAAGCACAGGAGACAAGACTTACTGCCGTGGAAAGACATAAAATATTGGATTTTTTATTATCTACAAAACACTATTTAAAAAGTTGATATTTTGCATATGAACAACACACAGCCACACATATATTTTCACATTTGATTCAATCGCTTAGTGAATAACTGACAAATGGAAACCCACCCCAATAGTGAAGGTCACCTGCTGGACCAACTGTCAGTTTATTTTTGTCGTCTTTATACATTTAACAGCAAAGCAAGTCTAGGAAGATGGCATTACTATTTATAGCATTGAGTGTGCTTTGAACTTTTATGCGCTGGCACCTTATCGTCGCCAGCAGCTTGTATATTTATGTCTCTTTGGGAAAACCTTTTTAATCTTATGTCTTCAATTGTATCTTCTAGTTTGTCTTTAAAATCAAGTTTTTATTTAACTTTTATTAGTAGTAAAGCCGTTCCCCGTTATTGGTGGTGAGATTTTAGTGTAATTGGATCTAAAATCCACATAACTACAATACGTTTACTTTGAGTAGTCTTATGTTACCCTTGGGATCAATCATTAGAATTTAGTTACACGCAATTATATACTCGTGTGTAAATTTCCCTTACTTTTTTGGGATTGGAAAATGTGAACGTCAATATTTAACCTTTACTAAATAGTGGCAATCACAATCAAATTGTATTTTGTACTAATTGTTTTATTAGTCACTAGCAAACAGTGAAACGAATAAAGGGGTAGTTTTTTGGTTACAAAAAATATGAGTTTATACAAACAGTTATATTTTAATATTTTGTCTTTATTTGTGTTAAGAATCTTTTATCTTCAATCATAAAAAACGATTCCATACATCGTAAACCAACTCTATTATATCAAAACAATTATTGTAGGGGTGCTAAAGTAGGGACAGTTGTGAAACTATTTAATTCGGTCTGCATCAAGACTAGTTTTTTTTCCATGCGGGAATAAAATCCAGGGATTCCGCACATTTGTCCGGAAAAAACCACGAGAAATTTGTGCAGGAATTCTAAGGATTTTTTTAATTATATTATGGTAAATTTTTTATTATTATTAGTTTTTAATTCCATAAGCTAATCCCGCGAAGATCTACGCTTGTCTACAGGAAAAAAACATTGTCTTTGATGAGAATCGAACGCGCAACTCCGGCGCTGATAGACTAGCTTACTACCAGCTGCCGGGGCACTCCACTTTTTGCGATGATTGGGATAACACCAAAAGTAGATTATGTGTTTCATTTACTATCACTCTGCAAAATCAAATTTTTAGTTTAGTTTTTAATTTAAAGTTATTTGAAAAAATCTAAATCAAAAATACCAATTTTTATGTAAAAACTAGTCAATTCCATGCATTTTTAAAAACCAAGGTAACTCCATAGTTGCATATAACACAGTGCAAAAAAATTCGGTTATCGCTGCCATCCTCAACACTTGCAACGCGAAATAAAGGTAGACTACCAGTAGAGCAAATCTGCCAAAGGGTTTTGAAAAGTTAGCTCGGGTTCCCGAAATATGGACCCCTAAAGTTTTTGAATTTTTTGAAAAGGCGTTTGGTATAAGTCAAAAAAAATATACTTAATATAATTCTGAGCAGTAGAATCGTATGGCGATTCTTTTCTTAGAATTTATTAACCCTCTAACTCTCATTTTAAGGGGTAATTTTAGTCCTTTTTTCCCTATATTTAAACAAAAGTATACTAAAACGGCACTTTTAAATGTTAAAATGTTCTACGTATAATTTCTGCATCAATTTTCACTAGGGGTCTTCTAAGACCAAAAGTTCGTGTTCTTTATTTAAACGAATTTTCGAAATTTCGGGCATTGAAATTTTTGAATTTCTTGAAAAGGCGTTTGGCACCAGTCAAAAAAATATACTAAATGTACTTCTGAGATAAAAAACTTTTGCAGATGTCTTTAGTAGAATTTTATGGCTTTTCTTTTCTTGGAATATATAAACCCTCTAAAGCTGGGCTCACACCCAGCTTGATTGTGCTTTACTGACGCACAATAAAGAAATTGCACCAATCAAATATTCTGAAATCACACGATTGCCCTGTTTTATACAAATTTAATTGCCGCTAGTTGGTACAAAAGTTGCCGCAATACAGTCATACGATTGTTCCAACTTTGGTCGACTACGAAAACAGCTGTTGAGGTAGCTTTTTTATTCTAGTTGGTTTGTTCATTAAAAAAAAGAAAATTTTATCATCTATATATAAATCGGCTAAAGCAAAACTGTTAAGAACACTTTCCTCCTCTGTATGTCAACCGATTTGAACAAAATATACACCATTTAAGAGGTATTTACTCAAAGAAGTGCACAATGTATATTTTATTAAAATCTGTTCAATAATTTCAGAGTTATAAGCGTTCAAAATTGTTACTAACACAAATGCAAAATAAAATAAAATAAAATAAAATAAATAAAAATTATATTCAACATTTTTCATTTTTCGAATTTATTCTATGAGCTAAATTTCTGAAAAATTGTAGGAATAGAACTATTACAAAAAAGCTTTATAAAAAAAATACATAACTGAAATTTAGCTCATAGAATAAATTCGAAAAATGAAAAATGTTGAATATAATATAAAGTTACCTTTGGAAGGAAATAATTCCCAGTTTCTATAAATAAAAATTTATTTTCAATTATCAAATAATAAAAAAATTAGGGTGATCGATTATTCGACATTTTTCAGAAACCGGTAGTCGAATATTTCGACTATATAAACAGACCAGGAAAAACAGTTAAGAACGCTTTCTTCCTTTGTTTGTCAACCGAACCTCTATGGGGAGAAAAAAGGGAAAATATGAGAAACTAAATTTCTTTTTTTTTTACTTTTCTGTGCTTAATGTGATAATTTTTTAATTTTCTATTATATAGAACTTAGAAACATAATATTATAGGTGTAGAATCCTGAGTGAGTGATAACCTATAAGATAAAAAATGCTGGTATTTTTTGTTTTTCATCTGGAACTTTTTGAATTTTCGTTAATATTCGACCTAAAAATATAATATTATACATTAAACTGGGTAAATAAGAACATGTAAGGGGAGCTTTTTGGTACTTTTCGTTCTACATCTGGTACTTTGATTAATTTCGTTAATATTTGACATAGAAACATAAAATTAAACGTGCAACGTCCTGAGTGGATGACAATATATAAAGGAAACTTTTTGATTTTTTATCTTCTACGTGACTTAATTTAATTTTGTAAGTTCAGTATAAAAAATACCAATTGAAAAACAAAAAGTTCAATTGGTATTTTTTATACTGAACTTACAAAATTAAATTAAGTCACGTAGAAGATAAAATATGAACCGGAGGTTGGTCCCTCGCCAAATCGATCCACTTTGAACGAAAAAATAAATGTTCGAAACAAATAAATTCATATATACTTAGATGAATTATGTTTTCTTCATATTTACAAAAAAATTATGGTCGAATTTTGACCATAAGGCGAACACTAATAAGTATAATTAAACAAGTTTTTGTTGAATACTTTTATTTGAAATATTTTAAGAAAAATATATGAAATATTAAAGACAAATATCTGTAAAAGAAATAATACTTCTTTTTTTAAATATCTTGAATAAAAATATTCACACTTAATAGCTATGCTTGTGATCGTACATATTTCGTTAATAGCAATAATTAAAAAAAAATTATAACGCATAATAAATAAATTCATATTTATCTTTATTAGTTACTAAAAGAAACACTAAAAAGTAAATTTAATAAAAAAATGGAAAATATTGGCGCGAATTGTGTTGTTTGATTGCCGCACAAGAACACAACAAATATTGGTCAATTTTTATTATTTTTGTTGACGCGCGGTTGCATAGCAAACAGTCACACGATTGCCGCACCAGGGTTGCATTTGATTGGTAAAAGTAAGGGCTCCGTGCAATAACTCCCAGGTGCAATAAATCCCAAAATAAATGAAATAAGTCCCAAACTGGAAAAAAGAAATAAATCCCAAAAAAATGAAATAATTTCCAAGTCTTAAATGAAACAAACCCCAACTTTTGAGAGTTATTTCATAATGAAATAACTCCTAAAGACATAAATGAAATAACTTCCAAAAATAGTCCATCGAAAAGAAATGAAATAAGACCCAAAAAAATTAAACAACTTCCAAAGAAATTTATTATATATGTATTCGTTTAATTGAACATTTACATATTAGGTTACCAAAAAACTAACATTGAGTCCTCGACATTTTGACAACAAATGGGGCATTTTATTATATCCTGGCCTCCTGCAATGGCAACTGCCTGCAGTTTAAGCACGCCGGGTACAATGATTACCTCCTCTATGGTATAACAAACATCGGCTTCGCTAACTAAAGCAAACACCGGCTTCGCAAACTAAAGCTTCTCTGCATTGCCGGCCTTTGGCCGTGCGCAAGGATTTTATACTCTATGGTATAATAAACACCGGCTTCGCTAACTAAAGCTTCTCTGCATAGCCTGTAACCATAAGACACTGCAATTGCAATTAGCAAAATTTTCTTCTTTTATAAACTTAAGTCATTGTATTCAAATAATTTGAAATATCCCGTTATAAATACCGTTTAAAATTTTAAACAATTTTAAGAAATTGCAAATAATTGAAAATGAAAAAACTCCCACAAAAAATGAAATAACACCGAAAACCAAAATGAAATGAAATAACTTCCACGTTAATTTTTTCTAAACTAGAGGCATGGCTAGAAAAATGGAGAATAAAGGTTAACCCGGCTAAATGTGCTCACTTAACTTTCACGCTCAGAAGACAAACGTGCCCAGCTGTAAAAATAAATAACATCACTGTTCCGGTAGAAAACCATGTTAAGTACTTGGGAATTCATATAGATAGACGCTTGACCTGGTCTCGTGATATCGAAGCGAAAATAACGGCTATGAAACTTAAAGCAGCTCAACTACATTGGCTTCTCGGTGGAAACTCAAACTTGTCTTAAGACAACAAAATTCTTCTATACAAGCTCATCATAAAACCAATATGGACATATGGCATCCAATTAAGGGGTACTGCATGCGCATCTAACATCCAAAAGCTTCAAAGAAGACAGTCTAGCATATTACGACAAATTGTCTGCGCCCCATGGTATATACGTAATGATACTATCCACAGAGATCTCAACGTCCCCACTATCCAGGAGGAAATTAAAAATTATTCAATAAGTAACATCGATAAACTAATGGCCCACCCTAACTACCTCGCTCGGGGTTTGCTTCAGTTCGAAGGTCACCAGAGGCTAAAAAGAACCGATACTTTGAGCCTAACTAGAAGACAGTCTTAAAATTTGAAGACAGCAGTTAGTGGTTATACTGGTAACAACTAATAAACAACAAGTAGAATTAAGATTTGAATACATATTGTAAATTTCGATAAGAAAGATTCAATAATAAAAAATAAATTTAAAAAAAAAAAAAAAAAAAAAAAAAAAATTTTTTTTCGGGGACTTATTTCATTTGGATTTTATTTCAGTATGAAATAACTCCCAGGCAAAAAATGAAATAACTTCCAAAAAAAATTAAACAAAACCGAGAGGGCTGGAGCTATTTCATAATGAAATTACTCCCACATTTGTATGAAAAATTTTTGGGTCTAATTTCATTTTTTTCTTGGGACTTATTGCACCTGGAAGTTATTGCACGGAGCCAAAGTAAGCACAATATTGTCCTCGATTGGTACATGTGCCATTTGGTTGTGCAGTCACACGATTGGGATATTAAAAAGTGTGAAAATTGGTGCATTGCGGCAATCGTGTGATCCCAGCTTAACCCTCATTTTAAGGGGTAATTTTTTAATTTCCACACAAAAATATACTAAAACTGCACTTTAATGGGTTAAAATCTTTTACGAATATTTTCTGCATCAAATTTGACTAGGGGTTTTCTAAGACCAAATCGTGCAATGTATGGCACGGAATTTCGAAAATCTGTTTTACATACATTGCATGATATTTTGGTCTAAGAAGACCCCTAGTGAAATTTTATACAGAAAATATCAATGGCAACCCTTTAAGGCTGGCCCTCTAAATTAATGGGAGTCAATTTGTGATATGTTTTTTTATATTTTACAAAAGGTAGTTTTCAATAAAAACATTTTTAAATTTTTTAAAACATGAAAATGCTTCATTATATCCACACCACAATAGTGGAGAGGGTATTATGCATTTGGGCTGATGTGTGTAACGCCTTAAAATATTGGTCCTAGACCCACCTTAAAGTATACCGATCGACTCAGAATCACTTTCTGAGTCGAACTAACGATGTCCGTCCGTCCGGCTGGCTGGCAGGCTGTCCATGTAACCTTGTGCGGTTCTTATTGGCACAAGCACCAAGCCAATTGAAAATGAGCCGAATCGTAGGACCATGAGGGAAGATAGGGGGAAATTTCTTCCTCTCAGAAACTATCAAACCGATTTTAATGAAATTTAAAACATAGATAAAACCATATCTTTATGGACACAAAAGGGATGCATTTTTTTAAAAATAGGACCACGAGGGGAGATAGGGGCAATTTATGCCTCTTAAACCGATTTTAATGAAACTAAAAACATAGATAAATTCATATCTATATGGACACATAAGCTATACAATTTTTCAATAATGGGAGCACAAGGGGAGGTAGGGGGCAATATTTGCCTCTCACAAACTTTCAAGCCGATTTTAATGAAGTTTATAAACATAGATAAATCTTTAGTTATATTGACATATAAGCATGATGTGTTTTTTAAAACTGTGGTGTAGGGTATCATATGGTCGGGCTTGATCGACTATCCTTTCTTACTTGTTTTTCTTAGAATAAAGCAAATATTTCTAAAATTGAAAAAAAAAACTGTTTTTCTAAAAACAAAAATAAACTAAATATCTTAATTTTCAAATTAAAGTAAACATATTTTGTTTCGATATTTTCGATAATCAATCCTAATAAATAAAATTATTTGTTTTTCTGCAAGCTTGACAATATTCCCAAGTCAAATGTTCATCAACCGAAAATATATAGAATCAAGAAATTTAGTTTAAGGTTTTTGCATAAAAAGAAACAAAAACTCGGCTTATTTTTGACATAAATAAAAATAAAAGGAAAAAAAAATATTTTTTGAAAAAACTATGTAATACTACATTTACATTAGGCCGAAATCTTGTAGATTTGATTTTAAATCTTCTGTGAAATCTAGTGCGTTTACATTATACTTTTATGACGTTAGCAAGATTTTGCTTTTCTAACAAAACAACTGACTAAAAGTTTTTTCGTTACACATACAAACACAAAAAGAAATATACATAAAAAATTGGCATTACCTTTTATTAATAATCAACGATATTTATTTTATTATTATTATTCGTTATTTTATTTTTTTTTTACAATTTTTATAAAAGTTTTTAATTTTTTTTTTAAACAATTTTTGTTTTTTTTTTTTAAATGTCATTTTTTCTTGTGCAGGGAAGTAGTTTTTAGTGCCATATTGAAAAAAACATAGTTGCATCATTAAGTACTACTAGAGTTTGAGTTGATTTCGTCGAAATCTAGTCACGAAGAAGATTTTGTTTTTTATGGGAAATCTAGTCAAAAACAACTAGATTTGGCTCGAAATCTCGTAAGTACTAGATTTTGCGTAGGTGTAAATGTAGTATAACTCCATTTTGTTCGTAAAAAACGGGTAAATTAACGTGCAGAGCAGAGATCAGCAATGAGTAGTGAAAAAGTGAGTAGAGCTAAATCATGATTCATAAATTCTTGTACTAACACGCACTCATACTTATTCCAATGTTATTCAAACTCATATTCACTCAAAAGTTTCAGTTTATTCATCGTACTCATACTTAAGGCTGTTTTACACTATCACGCAAGTCTTAAGACTTTTGGTCTTACAAAATGAAATGATTTTTGGTCTGATTGTCAAAAAATCAAAGAGAAATTTTTTTCATTACATTTTGCTTCTACACTATCACACTTCAAATAAAAAGTAAAATCTTTGTGATTTATGAGATCCACTTTAGATTACAAAATAAAGACGAAAAAACATTTTATTAAGCATTGGAACATTGTTAGCTGGCGTATTATTCACTAACTTGCACATTTAAACTTGCACCTTGGTCCTCAGATATATTTTTGCTTTATTTTTAATATTTCTTTAATATTTAATAATTTTTATTTTGATTTGGCCGGCAAATTATTCAACAGCTGTTTTTTTATTTTCTTCTAGGGTGGAAAAGTTGATACAATCATATTTTTTTATTTTTTTTTTCGTCTGTGTACCGTATTTAACGATTTTTTACAACAAATATTTGTGATTTATTTAAATTTTAAAAGAATTCACTTGAAATTTTATATTTTTTTATCGTTTTGCAATTTTTTATTAGAAAAAATAATAGTGAATATTTGTGCACAAAATTTTAATTTTCCATCCCTGATTTTCTTCTTGTGCTTTTGTAAAAACACAATTCTGATAAAATGAAAAATCTAATCGTTTAGAAAAATTTAAAAAAATAGAGAGAACCATACGACTGCCAAATTTCTGTACGTATTTTTTGACATTTCATTACAAAATGTTTTTACACTATTTTACATTATGAATGATTTGTAAGTTTTTGACATGTCTTAACACAAAGTATTATAGTCTAAAATGGCCTTTAAGGCCTTTACACACTATCCCACAAAGTCGTACGTATTTTATGAAAATGCTTCCCTGATCTAATTATTGTTAATATATTTTAAAAAAACAATAACAACTTATCATGACAGGGTTGCATTTTTATAAAATACGTAAGACTTTGTGGGATAGTGTGTAACGGCCTTTAGCAACATTTGTTGTGTTTGATTTAGAAGCTAATCAAGTCAATGTGTATACGCGAAGCAAAATGCGAGGCTGCCAGATTTGTCCCCGAAATAGCAAAGTGACGATTTGGCAATTACAGTTTACAGTGCAGCCACACGATCAAGATTTTCTTGATAGTCTTTTACATATACTGATTGTCAAAATATGCAAAAGTTGACAGCTGTGACGTAGGCTGCACGCAAGTTGAAAGCAATTTACTTTTTCAAGATGTCGTCGCCGAGAAAACAACTCAAAATGTTTTGCTATTTTCCACTTTTGATTTTTCTGCACTGTAGGCTGTTCGAAGGGACTTTATTTTTTTCTTTACTTCTTCCACTGGCATTTTTGTTTCAGAAGCTATAGACTCGTAGGCTTTTATTTTCAAATCATGGCTTCTGTACAGCTCTATGAATCGCAGAACATCATTTTGCTTATTAATTTTATTAATAAACATATTTCACTACTTTTTTAGGTTTTTAGTTAAAATTTTAAAATTCCCGCAACAATTTGTAAAAAAAAAGAACTTCAGCTTTTGCCGGCAAAATATTTGTGAAAAAAAAAACAAAAACAACTTCAAAAGATTTGTAATCAGCTGTTTTCTTGAACGAAAATTGATACACTCACTGGCAAGAGAATTTTAGAGGCAAGTTCGTATCAATTTTTAAAAGTATGAGTGTATTGGTAAAAAAGTGTGAGTGTATTAAAACTTGATAGCCAAAACTTGATCGTGTAACCCTCAAGTTACTAAAGTTACATGTATGAAGTGGACGATTTTTCTGCAAATTTATCTGGCAGCGCTGATTATTAAGTTGTGTGTTTTATCTGTTGTGTTAAAACAGTAAATGGATGAGCTAAATGATTTGAATCATTGTGAGTATTGTAAGTATTTTCTTGAAATTATAAATCAAGCTGACGTCATTTATGAGTATGCGTATAATGTCGACGTCGCACTCATAAATATTTCTCTTGTGAGTATGAGTGAATCAGAGTAGTATAGTTTAAATGATTTCTACGCACTTAAACTTACAATTGCATGAGTCAGTATGAGTAGCGAAAAAACGATTCATTGCTGATCTCTGGTGCAGAGTCAAATAGTTAATGGTTTTCCACAAATGATTACTTAATTCCGTAAAATATAAAAATAAATGGAAAGAAAAAAGTTTTTTTGGGAAATCTAGGTAACTCTATTTTTCGTAAAAAACAAGGTAACTGACATTGATTTTCGGTTTAAATGTCCAAAAGTTTGTTAAATGAAATCTTAAACATTACTTAAAATTATGTTTTGTTTAATGCGCATGCTTGACAACCAAAATTCATACTAAATAATAAGAGAAATTATGTTAAAACTTTAATGGCCAATTTTCAGGATTGATTGATTGATTGATTGATACAAAATTCTCTTCTTTACTAAAAACTTAAGTGAAACTTAAGTCACCGATTTGGTACACTTAATTTCAACTTAAGTTTCCATTGGAATATTTTAGCAAGGTGGCCTCAATATCACAAAAATACAACAACAACAGGCAAAGCATTAACAGTCAGCTGCTTTTTTAGACCACCTTGTAAATACATACACTTTTTTATATTTTTTTTTTTTGTATTCAGTAGTGCTACCATACTTTTATCATAATTAAATAAGACTTTTCAAAAAAACTCAAAAAACCAATATGTATTTAAATACGATTTAAGTTTGTTATGAAAATAAACTTAAAATAGATTTAAATAAGATCCTGAAAGTTGGGCATTAGTGTGTTTTTCTCGTGTTTCCAAAAAATAAAATTAGATCCGATAAGTAACTAATACAGGTAATCACTCTATTGAGTTTTCTGATCATTGGTCAATAATTTACCATATCTCGAATATAAAAGTGCTTACCTGAAATCACTTTAATAAGCTTCAACTGAAACGAATCATGATACTTTATTGCATTTAGGTAGAATTAAATTTTATTGAACTTAAAATAAAACATAAAACTTTGCAAATGTTGGCCTATAATTTAACATAGGGCCGATATAAAGCGTGCAAACAACAAACTTTAATTCTGGGGCCTAATTTATCATACACTGATAGAAAAATGCATCTTCATATCGATGATTCATATAGAGAATTGTGACATCAATGTTACTACAAATGGCATCAATGATCCAAAAAACGTACGTGTCATCTATTTTATGACTATAGTGACATCAATTCGATGCCACAATTTGTATATTATTAACATTTTTTTTCATGATTACAATGTATTACAAGAAGCAAAAATTCCTATATTCTATTTTTTTAAATTATTTAGTTAAATACATCAAATTTTTAAAGTAGCATGATAACGAAAACCATATGGGGCATGGTGCTGCTGTCTCATTATTGAGAGTTCTGCTATAAACAAAGGTCGTAATTCAACAAACGTGAAACAAACATATGTAACGTGTAAGTAAATAATAATATTCTCCCACTTTGACTTAAGTCAATTCAAATGACTTTGACTTAATGACAAACTGTCATTAAATTTATTCTAATGTATCCTTTCTCCGATGTTACCGCGTGATCGCACTGAGGACATTGATGACATAATTTCATTTTGACCATGATGACGCTTTGACATCGCCATGATGAAAAGTGTCATGGGGTCAAAAACGAAGACACTTGTCATAGTGCTGATGTCGAAATACTTCAGTGTTATGACGCCTTTTCTATCAGTGTAGGTGACATATAATGCATCCTCAGATACTCTAGCTATCGGTGTATGGTATCAAAGATTCGGCACAGCTGAATAACGTATTTTTACTTGATTAATATTTAATTTTAATTAATTACTTATTATTATTTTCAGTCTTTTATTTAAAATTAAGCTTTAAACATTTTAGTTGTTTTAAAAATTCAAAAACAACTTAATCAATATAACCTTAGGCCTTTGGAAATTCCAAAACATTTCAAAGAATTTAAATATACCATAAATTAGTTTCAAAAGGCAACCTCTACTTAACACCCACAGTTTTTTATTTTTTTTATTTTTTTTAACAACTTCATGCTAATTGCACTCAAGCAGAACAAATTTATTAATTACAAAATCATGTTTGAATTTCAATAAAATCTAACAAAAACTAAAATGTTAAATTGATTGTTCATTATAAAAATAAAACCCATAGAAAAAGAAAACAAATATATTAATGATAACATAATTAAATTAATTTTAAATTCAACAAACGACACTTTTCATTACAAGAATATTTTTTTCGTTTTTCTTTTTGTTGTTTAAAAAGCTCATGAATTTCGTTCTCCCATCTCAATTATTTTCATTCTCTTTTAAAATACCGTCAAGAACCGTAAAAGTACATCAATTTGATTCGACATGCTGTGTAACTCATTAGGTGATTTTCATTTCAAATCATTTGAGTGTGTAAACAATGAGCTAGAAAAACAAGACGAACAGGCAAGTGAACACATGTGGCAACAACTCTCAAATGTAACCAAGAGTAAAAGCGAGTATGTGGCACACAGGAATATAAATATAAAAAAGTTTGGTGTAGTGAGTAGTTACCCCGGCTGCCTGGAGCTCAAGGTATGCGTTGATATTAAGTGAATCACAGCACACACACACACACACATTAATTTATGCCGATTCATGTTAAATCAATTAGCAATCAAGTCAAGAATAGAAAATTAAATCATAAGACAATCAATACTTGACATGTACAAAAACCAAGAAGAATACACATAGAGAAGACAATGAAGACGAATTAAAGAAGAAAGACTTCTGGCATATAATACAAGTTGTTAAAATAATAGAAAAAAAAAATTAAAGCGGTCGAACAAAAGATTTGTGTTCTTTTTGGGGTTTCTTACATGAGGTCTTTGGCTTTTATTTTTTTTTGTTATAAAAGGAGTGTTTTTTTCCTTGATTATTTTAAGTTTGTAGATCTAAGATCAGCTTTCTAATACGGTATTTTGTGTTAGAAATTTAAATATACAATTCCTTTTTGTAATGAATTGTTCTCTACCGCAAGATAATTTTAGATTTAGTACTTTTAAAAGTTTGTAAAAAGTTACCCGATTAGTTCAGTTATTAAGCTTCTGCTACACTATTGAAACCACATACAAAAATGCTTAAATGATAATTCACCCCTTTCGGGGTGAAATAAAATTCCGTTGTAATCTTTTAAAACAATGACACGTGTGTATTTTTTTTTTGCCTCCATTACCTGAATCCCGTTATTTTGGGAAAAGTTTGAAATTGTTCTACAGTGTTATTAGTTGGTGTACCATATTCTAGAGGGTCAGTTTAATAAGAAAAAATTCTATATATCGAGCCCTAACCGCGAAAATAACGTAAGCGACATTATTTTCAATTTTCGTTTTTTTAATAAATGACTGTATGGGCAACACTTGCTTCATCTGCTAAAATTTCATGGTCACATAAGGTACCGTTACGATTTTATAGCAAAAACAATTTTATTGTAATAGACAAATTTCATACAAAATTCAAATGAAATAAAATAAAAAAACTCTCTCTTACGTTATTTTCGCGGTAAGGGCTCTATATGATCGCTTAAGGAAATTCGCTGGCTGCAATAAACTTTCCATCGCAAGTCACTCCGAGTAAACAGTGATGTAGAATCGGAAAGCTCAAGTTTCGACGAAATCGCACCCCTCGTCTTTTATAGAGTTGCCCGATAGAAATAACACAGTGATTATTTGCCAAGCAAACTGTCATACTGTGCTCACTAACTGAAGTTTGTGATCACTATACCCTGGCAAATCACTATTAGTAGATTTATACTTAAAAATATATATGTATGTACCAATTTAAACAAACTCACTTTGAAAATCAGTCATCGATTCTCGCAAATTAAGGACTACTTCGTGGTTTTTAATGCAAATTTTCGATGAGGATCAATTTTGGCATAACGGGTTTCTAAATAAACCAAACTGCTACATATAGAGTAAGACCAGTCCGCCATAGAATTCATTACAGCCAGAAACTGTACAGTTTGGTGCGGCTTACAAGCTGGTAGCATCAGCGGACCTTGTTTTGGAAGTTGGACATCCAGAATGCGCTTCGTCAATAACAGCCGCGGTGCTCATATGCCCAAAATCATTTTCAAATTCAAATGTTATGTATTGATCTTTCGACTAAAAAATTTAGATCATTAAAATTAAATTTTTAATAGTCAAAAAAGTAATAAATTAATCTTATATCCGTTTGAAGGTGAATTTTTTTTTTGCCTTTCTTTGTACTCCCCGTAATGAGTGTCGAATTAGGGCATATTTGTATATTTCTTACACATTAGTGCACATATAATTATGTTAAGAGTTTGTAATGTCAGAGTGTACAAACTTTTTTATATAATTAATAATCGATCTCATTAAAGTCAACTTATGAAGAATACATATTAACGGGAAGGGTATCAAGAATACGGCACAGCCGCATATATAATTCTTATTTATCTATGTATATCAGCTTTTTTCATAGTCGGATTACTGTTAATGTTTTTAGATTAGTGTGGTTTGGAAATTTATCACGAATAGAATTAAGCGAAAGCAAAGTTTGCAAATTATTCAAAATTATATTTAAAATCATTGTTTAACTCGACAAAATTTATACGAGTGTCGCAACAATTACGCCTTATGAAAGGGCCCATTGCTTAATGATAAATAACTCTTTTGGTTTAATGTAAATAAACAGCATTGCCGCATTTGAAGCGGTGATAATCCTACTAATTGTCAAAACACTATTATATACAGAAAAGCTCCCTTCCTGGTGCGCTTTATGGATGGGTGGAATTATTGTTTCATATTTCTTTACCAACAAAAATATTCCGAACTTTAACTAATTTTTTTGGGCATTAAGTGGAAGACATTAGTATTGCACACATTTGGTTGCAAAGGGATGGTATCATAGTTCATGCATGCGCGTGATAAAATCAAATAAATGAGAAAACGTATGGCTGTAAAGGGTGTTTTTTTTACAGGTTTGTTTTTCGAATAGAGATAAAACTGGCATTTTGTGGTCAAATCTGTCAACTCTAATGTCATTTATGTTCAGTTTGGTTTGCCATTTCATCATGAACAGGTTGACAAAAGAACAACGATTGCAAATCGTGCAAATTTATTTCGAAAATAACGGTTCAGTTCGCGAAGTTTACCGCGAGCTCCGTCCATTTTATGGTCGACATAATCGTCCATCAGAGCAATTAATTCGGTTAACCATGGATCGTTTTCGCACTACGTTTACTCTATGTGATAATACGCATCCGCAGAGACGTCGAACAGTGCGCACCGAAGAAACAATTGCCGCTGTAGAGCAAAGTGTTGAAGAGGACCCGAATGAATCGATTCGCCACCGTGCACAGCAATTGGAGCTTTGTCCATCAACTTTATGGAAGATTTTGCGCAAAGATCTTAGCTTGCGACCTTACAAGATCCAACTTGTGCAAGAATTAAAGCCGCGAGACCATGCAATGCGTCGTGATTTTGGTGTATGGGCCGAAAATGAGATTGATCTCGATGCTGATTTTCATCGCAAAATTTTGTTCAGTGATGAGGCTCATTTTTGGTTGAATGGCTACGTCAACAAGCAAAATTGCCGCATTTGGAGTGAAGAGAATCCACATGAGACCCTTGAGACGCCATTACATCCACAAAAACTGACTGTTTGGTGTGCTCTATGGGCTGGTGGAGTCATTGGGCCATACTTCTTCCGAAATAATGCTGGAGAGGCAGTTACCGTTAATGGAGACCGGTATAGAGCCATGATAACCGACTATTTTGTTCCCGAATTGGATGGCATGAATGTGGATGAGTTGTGGTTCCAACAAGACGGCGCTACATGCCACACAGCGCACGCCACAATCGATTTATTGAAGGAAACATTCGATGAGTGCATAATTTCGCGGAATGGACCTGTCAATTGGCCACCAAGATCGTGTGATTTGACACCATTGGATTATTTTCTTTGGGGATATGTGAAGTCGCTCGTCTACGCCAACAAACCAGAAACGTTAGGGGAATTGGAAGCCAACATTCGTGGCGTTATTGCCGACATACGGCCCCATATGCTCGAAAAAGTGGTTGAAAATTGGACCTGTAGAATTGGCTTTATTCGAGCCAGCCGCGGCGGCCACATGCCTGAAATCATATTTAAACATTAATGGCATAAAATTTTCTCTATTTAATTATACACACACCACAATAGTGGAGAGGGTATTATGCATTTGTGCTGATGTGTGTAACGCCTTAAAATAGTGGTCCTAGACCCACCTTAAAGTATACCGATCTATTCAGAATCACTTTCTGAGTCGAACTAACGATGTCCGTCCGGCTGGCAGGCTGGCTGGCTGTCCATGTACCCTTGTGCGCAAAGTACAGGTCAAAATTTTGGAGATAATTTGATAAAAGTTTGGTCATAGATTCTTATTGGCACTATTGAAAATGGGCCGAATCGTACGACTAGGAGGGAAGATATGGGGAAATTTCTTGATGTCAGAAACTATCAAACCGATTTTAATGCAATTTAAAACATAGATAGAACCATATCTATATGGACATAAAATGTATAAATTTAAAAAAAAATCGGACCACGAGGGGAGATAAGGGCAATTTCTGCCTCTCAAACCGGTTTTAATGAAATTTTAAAGATAGATAGGTCCATATCTATAGGGACACATTAGCTATACAGTTTATAGGACCACAAGGGAAGGCAGGGGACTTCTTCGTTAGCGTATCCCTTTCTTTCGTGGACATATTTATATGCCAAAGCTTATGCTTCTAGGTTTTAGCATATAACAGGTTCTAATTCAATCAGGACTTTGTATCTAAATTTATCAGGGAAACCAGAAATATGCTCTAAATAACGTTTTTATGCGCATTAAATATGCAGTAAAAACTTGAAAATATGCCCTGAAAACTGTTAAAAATATGCTCCAAAAAATTTAAAATTGCTAATTTTAAAACAATATTTTCAGCAATTTATGAACAGTTCCATTTAATAAAAACAATCCTAAAATTATAATCGGTAAAGACAAAACACCATAGTATTAACAGACGAATTTTTGAGATTTTTGGAGAGAATTCAATATAAATACAAACATAATAAGATGGTTAACGGACACAACGAGTCTTAATTGGAAAGTTCGTCCTTAGTACAATTAAAATATATTTACCAAATTTGCTCAAATTATCTACAAGATTGCAATTTGTACTTTGCGCAAAAGATTAACATAGACACATAGCCAGCCAGACGGACGGATGAACATCGTTAGATCACAACAAAAAAAATCTAAAATGTATAAAAATATGCCTTAAAAAGGCAAATTATGCGCTATAAACTTAAAAAAAAATGCTGCAAAAAAGCTCTTTTAACTAAATTATGCAAAAAAATACTGCAAACGGTCAAATACGCAAAAATATGCACTAACAAATCGATGCCAAAATTCATGAAAAACTCTAAAACGGATGAATATATTGTTTCTGCCTTCATTGGTCGCACAAGGAAAAACATGCAATTGCATATTTATTGTTTCCCTGATAATTATATATTTATATTTATAGCACGGAAAGAAAGAAATTTACTTTCCCATTGAAGTATCAAAAACTTCAATAAATAAGTGGGAGCTCATAATTTAGTACGATAAAACACAACAAAAAAAACAAAAAAAAAACACTCGTACTTAATTTAAACTTTTTCTACTTAATTAAAATTAAAGTATGAATAATACTCAAAAGTTCTTAAAATCAGTGTTCGAAAATAAACACAAAATATCGCTCCTTAGTGTTCGGTTCGGTAGATTTGTGGAAAACAAAAACGCTTAAAGTGTTTGTGTAGAAAATCATTAAAAAATAACGTTTCCCTGCTTGTCAGCTTTCGAACACAAAAATAATAGCGTTCTTATCCAACTCAACAACAAGGTAAGAACATTTAAATCCGTTCGGGGGTTTTTTTAGCCACAAACTTCATTGAGTTCGGTTCAGCTCATAAATGTTCGTTCCTGTTGTGCTACACAGAAAAAATTATTTTTCCAATTCAAACAAAAAATTTGTAGAATCAAACAATTTTTGTCTGAAATCGGTCCTATAAACAAATTCGCATATTCAAACAATTTATTTGCATTTTGTTTATTGAAAAAAAACACTGATTTTTTCAAACAAATAATTTAACTGAATCAAACAAAAAGTTTACTGAAATTCATATACTAAATTTCAAAATAAAAAGGTTTTTGCACAAGCAATGATGCGCACACAAGCAGGCACTTTATTAGAAGATGTTGGCAGAGAGAGCAGAGCGGCCGGCTGGCTTTGAGACACATTTTTTTGTTGGAATAATTTTTGAACGAAGTCTTTTTTTATACACACAATGTTTTTCGTCATCACTCACTGTTGCTGTATCCTTTCCTTTGCTAATGAAGAAGAAATGTAACCCAAAAACGGCGACAGACCGACTCGATATGTTTTTCGTCATCATTATATTTTTGTATTTGATGTATTTAAGAAAACAGTTTGAAAAAATTGAATACTGGATTTTGGTTTTTTTTAACCAACCAAAAATTTATTTTGTTTCTTATAATGTTGTTGTTGTTTCTGTTGTTTAAAAAGAGTGAAACGTTTTTTTACCTGCTATTTTTTTTTTTGTTTTTTTTTTTTTACTTCAAACCTCTTCTGTATGTGTTGTTTGTTGTAGTTCTTATATTTCACATTAGGAAGTGTTGCTTACGATCAAATAAAAAAATGCAAAAAGACGACAACATCAAAAAGCGTTAAATATTTCATACAAAATTATGAAAACTTGAAACTAATAACGCGTGTATTATATTTTTGAATGGTTGTCAACATTTTTGTTGGTTAAATAAAAATCAAACAAAAATTTTAATTGAATCAGTAAAAAAATTTGTAGAAATTAAAAAATTTTTCAAACAAGCGTTTGTTTGAAAATAATTCGGCAATAATTTTTTCTGTGATAAGCGCCCTTTGGCTGGTAAAAAAACGAAAAATTTTTTACAAAAAGCCAGCAAAATAATGTTACACAGAAAAGAATTGTTCACCAATTAAAGCATTAATCAAAAATTAAATCAGTTTTAATTACAAATTTAATCGAGTGAATTTAACGCTTAACCCAGTGAATTAAACCTTTAATCAAGTGAATTAAACATTTAATCGGTACTATTAATTTTGTTTACTGGTGCTAATTAAAAATATCAATTTAACGTTTAATTCACTTGATTAAACGTTTAATTCAATTGATTACATTTTTAATAAAAACTGATTTTATTTTTGATTAATGCTTTAATTGGTGAACATTTTTTTTCTGTGTACACAATACACACACAAGATGTTCGGTCTGCGGCCGTTGCTAACATTTTATTTGTTCATTTATTTATCAATTTAAAAAAAAAACATTATAGTACATTAAAATATAATGTTTGTCTACACCCAGTAAAAAACGTGCTCCAAAAGGAGCAGGTTTTTTGTATGAATTCATACGTCAAATCGCTTCAAACCTGCTGATGGGATGCCTGATTTTTGTATGGGGTGTTCCCAGTTTGGAGGACTATTTTTTGCTGACAATAAGCGCTTCTTTTAACATGCAAACAAAGCGCTCCTAGAGTGCTTTTTTAAGGGCTAACTATATTAATATTTTCATTAATGTTTTGCTTTTACTTGTTTAAATGCCTTTTTTTCAATCATTTTCGTAAACCATAATATATTTTTTTTTTTCGCTTAAAAACCCTCTTCGTTGTCAGCACTAAAATAGCAGCTTTCTTCGATGTTTTATTCGTTATCATTTACTGCTTTATAAGAGCTCTCTAATTGAAGCGCTTGAGTATGCGCTTTTTCTCTGTAGTGCTTCAAAAAACCCAATTTTTTTTTACTGGGCAGTATCACTACAATTGTTCTGTTTTTTAACGAAGAATAGTACAATATAAAATGTTCGGTTCTTTCTTGAAAATAGTTACAAACGGTATTCAGGGTTGTGTCCGTCTACACATTCACTAAAAATATAGATATCGTTCTTGGGTGTGTGAGCCGAACGCTTAATAATTTTCTGTTTATTTTTTCGAACACGGCTTAAAATAATAAAAAATTGGATAACTTGATTTAAGGAAATCCGTTAATAACGTACTATTCACACAGCTATGGCTTGATTTAAGTGCGAATATACTAATTTTCCTTATCATTTAATGTTTTGTAAAAAAGTACCGAAAATAAATACGATTTGTTCCCCTTAAACATTCGAATTTCAAAAAAGTAACTAATCCATATTTATATTTTTTATATTAGTCACGAATGTTACAAGTTTACTTCCCACACCTGGCTGGAATTTTTTTTTTATTAAACAACGATAAGGAGATATAATTTAGGTGAATTTACACGTTTTTACCATTTTACCTCCGGTCCAAGTTTACATTTTTAGTTTCAGACGATGATGAATCATCAGTCCGTAACGTTAAAATTGTGTATATGTTTAAACAAAAATTGTACTTAATTATGTTCGTACTTTTTAAAAACGATTCAAAATTTTTGGATACAGTAGCGTACTTAAAATTCCACTCTTATACTTCTAATGTTCCCACTTAAGTAGTTCCCCTTAGAAATCACCAGTCATATTAATGTTTCTATTACCATTCTATTCTTTAAGACACGAACATGATTTGCTAGTATCTTATGGATTTTTTCTACAAAATTTTTGTACATAAATAGTTTTGAAAAATTCCTGGAAATCTATTAAAATCAATAGAATTTATATTAAGTACAAAAAAAAAAAACGAAACGAAACGAAATAGTTAAAGCAGAAAACACACTTTGAATTTTAACGATAAACAAGCAGGCATGTTTGTTACCAAAAGTCTTTATGCTGAATGAATGCCTGATTGCTCTTTCTTAAGGCTCAGTTAGGCGAACGTTGCTGTACCCGTAATGTACCGCACCGTACTGTAAGCACGTTGGTGCACTTATAGAACGTTTAAAAACGTGTCATATGTTTTCCCATACATAAACAAAAAGCAATAGTATACATAAAACAAAACACACAGTGATGGGAATCAAAAATGCTCAAATGGTGACCGTTGTGCAGAAATGGTACCACGTGATTTAAATGGTATTAAAACAGTATTTTGGGTATGTAAAAAATTTTAATAATTTAATATTTTTATTATAGATTTACAATAAATAAATTTGTATTTTAGCATGTATAAATTTTTAGCATACAGATATTGTAAATGTGCATACACCAAACAAGGTTTTGATACCATTTAAAGTCTTGTATATGTTTTACATTTCCATTGTATGTGTATATGCATTTGTTTATTTTAAACATCTAAACATATGTATATTTGTATATTTGGAAATATGTTGTATTGTAAGTTGTTTTGTCGCAATTCCATAGATATGCTAAAAAAAGTACCAAAAAAAAAGAGCAAAATTACCCGCATTCAATGTAACATACAAGCCGCCCATCACTGTCGTACAAATGTCACGTAACAACGGCATGAAATTCTATTTTATACAGATTGGAACGTTGCAACTACGGTACATTGCATTTCGGTAAGCTTTTGTATTGGTTTTCATATAACAAAAAGCGAACAGCTGATTGATACAGTACAGATACGGTACAGCAACGTTCGCCTAACTGAGCCTATAGTTGTTATAAAAATGTTGCATCTCTCTAACAGCGCACACTATGCACTCATTTAGACTTAAAGACTCGTATGCAAATGTCATGTTTTCGTTGGTTGTTGTGGCAACATGTTTAGAATTTTTCATTTGTTTTTACACAACGTCACCCATTTAAAGAATGAGTAATAACGACAAGGGCCGCTGTCTTTTTTGAAATCATGTTCATATTAAAAATGGGTCATAGAAATATTTTGTTTTGCTTATGCAATCACACCCATCCAGGTGGGTTATCAATTGTTAGAAATAAGTTTAATGGTAATTTTGTCAAACAATTTATAAAAATTATATTTTGTTATCACATGTTTAACAACTACTGGTTTTATTTAGAAATTTAAAATGCTTCTGTGTAGACATAAATATTTAAAAATTACACTCAAGAGAAAAAAAAAAATTTTTTTTATTTACAAAAAATTATGAAACAATTTTCTAAAGCTGTGTATTTTAAGGTAAAGTTTTAATTTGTTTCTAAAATCACTAATTTATCAAAATTACCAGCATTTTCTTGTGAGTGTTTCCTTAAATAAAAAAAACTAACTTACCTGCCTACTTTGTCTGTCATTGCAATGCTAGTAAATATTCAGTTAATGCAATGTTTCAACCCATAGTGTCATGTTGCAACTTTTTTTGTACTCGTTATTTCCGCGTAGGTTGACATTTATTTAGATTTATGCTTTGTTGTGTTCCAGATTCCGTTCATAAGCGCAGAAAAATTCTAGAATAATTGAGTAAAGAAGACCTGTTGTCACGTTAATGTTTAAGTAGTAAAATATTTCTAGATAAAAATTTCAAATGCATAATGTAAAGTAAATAAATAAGTGTCATACAAATTTTGAAATTTTAAAAGAAATGCAAAATTTTCTTAAAAAGCATGTTGAGGTAAGAAAAATGTAGATAACTAAATGATTTTGATTACAACTTTCAATAAAATCAAAACTTTCGAAATGGTTTCTAAAGTCCAAAAATATCTGATACTAGAGGTCAAGGCGAATTTTTTGGTGGTCGACTTGTCAAAGTTTGTATACAAACTAGTTTTTTATGTAAACAACCCTGTTTTTTTAACTAGCAATATTTTTGACAACCCGACCACAGAAACATTGTAGTTGTAGAGTTGACCTCACCTTCTAGTCAATTCGCCTTGCTAGAGGTTTTATACATTTGTACTGTATATTATTAGGATTTTAAATATACCACCGCAAGTAGTCAATAAGACCATTTAAGTTTGCTATTCAGAATGGGTCAAAATCAACAAGGCGTTTAAATATTTAATCGCATTTTCGTTTATATGTATATTTTGTTAATTTTTTTTTTTAGGTTATAAATTATACAATATGGAAATATTTTTACTCTAAATATGCACAGAGATAATTATAAAATTGTCTCTAATCACCAAGTTCATACCAAATTCATAGAATCAAGCAAACTCTACGCTTCAAACTGAGAC
Source organism: Pollenia angustigena (assembly GCA_930367215.1). NCBI lineage: Eukaryota > Metazoa > Arthropoda > Insecta > Diptera > Polleniidae > Pollenia > Pollenia angustigena. Next base: position 174,191,922 of record OV884057.1, on the reverse strand, counting down.
AGAAACACGACTCTGCAGTAGAAGGCTATCTAAACAGCCTAGATGCCACAAAAAAACTACAATTACAGCTTATGGAAGGCTTTTAGACATATGCAATGCTCTATAACCCACGAATCTCCACTTAGACTGGAAAACAGTACCTGAGCCAAAAACACAAATGAAAAAATAAATGCCTTTGCAAGCCACTTGGAGAAAGTTTTCACGCCCCTGTCGTCCAATTATTCCTGATACAGTTAACGATCCAATAAAATTTAAATTAACTCAAGTACAATCAGCGATAGAAAATGTCAACATATAAAAATCTCCCGGTCCTGACCGCTTTACAGGCTCAATGATAAGAAACTTACCTACGTCTGCTTTAAGAATCTTGCTGCTCATCTTTAATGCGGTATTAAGAGTTGGCTATTTCCCATTCTCTTGGAAGATCTCTACAATTGTTATGATTCCTAAGCCAGGAAAAGACGCTAGTCAAATTACGTCGTTCAGACCAATCAGCCTACTATCAACATTATCAAAGTTATTCGAAAAAATATTCCTTTTAAGTATAACTCCCTTTCTTACTGAACACGCAATCATTCCGGATCATCAGTTCGGATTCCGAGCAAGGCATGGTACAATCGAACAAGTGCATAGAATTGTTACCCAAATTAGATCAGCGCTTGAGAGAAAGGAATATTGCTCAGCACTGTGTATAGACATTTCCCAAGCATTCGACAAAGTTTGGCATGATGGGCTGCTCATTAAAATAACACGAATGCTTCCACAAAACACTCACAAGCTACTTAAGAGCTATTTAACTGGCAGAACATTCATGGTAAGATCAAAAAACAAATACTCCCCCACCAAGAAAATATCTGCTGGTGTCCCTCAAGGCAGCATATTAGGGCCGTTACTGTATATAATATATACAGATGATATGTCAACAAGCCCGAGCACACATACTTCTACGTTTGCAGACGACACAGCATTTATTAGTGTTAATCAGGACCCAAAAGTTGCATCACAGCATTTACAGTCCCACATCAATGAACTAGAAGCCTGGCTAGAAAAAAGGAAAATAAAGCTTAACCCGGCTAAATGTGCTCACTTAACTTTCACGCTCAGAAGACAAACGTGCCCTGCTGTAAAAATAAATAACAAAACTGTTCCGGTAGAAAGCCATGTTAAATACTTGGGAATGACCTGGTCTCATCATATTGAAGCGAAAATAACGGCTATGAAACTTAAAGCAGCTCAATTTCATTGGCTAAGCGGTCGAAACTCAAAGTTATCCTTATACAACAAAGTTCTCTTATACAAGTCTATCATAAAACCAATATGGACATATGGCATGCAATATGGGGTACTGCGTGCGCATCAAACATCCAGAAGCTACAAAGAAGACGGTCTAGGATATTACGGCAAATTGGGCGCAGACAAATGGTATTTACGTAATGACATTATCCACAGAGATCTTAACATTGCTACCATCCAGGAAGAAATTAAAAAGTATTCAGTCAAATACATAGATAAACTTATGGTCCATCCCAACTACCTCGCTCGGGATCTAATAAAGTTCGAAGGTCACCGGAGGCTGAAAAGATCCGACACTTTGAGCCTAGCAGGCTTTTTGACACTTGAATGCAATTAATTAGCGGTTACATTGGTAACGGCTAACAAATACAAATAAGAATTAGGATTAAGCTTTGAATACATATTGTAATTTGCGACAAGAAAGATTAAATAAAAAAATAAAAAAAAAAACAATTAGTTGATCTTGCACATATTACCACAATTATTATATTTATTACTAAAAATTGTAAAAACTTAAAAATGTGAATATTTGTTCAATAAAAGATATTTTTAATTTTCATTAAAAATTTTGCCGTCTCAAACAATGAGTTAATTGATTTAATTAAATATAGCTCAAGTTTGACAATTCGCAACAACAATTATTTTAGTTTAAGCGAAAAAGTCAATTAAGGTTTAGTAAAAAAATGCTTTTATTTCAAGCTCGAGGCCAGTATTGAAAATAAATTGTATTTTAATATATCGATACCTTGGAGTATCATCATCTGGGCTTGTAAATAAACAACTGAGTTGAAGAACAGACGATTCAAAGAAATAAACAGTACTTTTCCGTGGTCAATATAAATTACACTGTAATAGTTTTTGACCCGAAAAAAATGAACTTCGATGAATCCTTTTCGAACTATTAGGGGGAGTCCTCTGATTGCAAAAGTACATTTGGAAGTGTCGGATTGGCTCCAGTTTTTGAGAAATCGGTATATATCCATTTTTCATGGATATAGCTTAGTCTGCGCTATTTAAAAAAATTTTATTCGACTGTATCAGTTTTTTTTGCCTTCTTAGCTTACTTTTACGGAATGTTTTGACTCTTTTTTTTTAATTCCACGTAATTTAAACCATAAATATCGATCAAAAGTAACGATTTTTTACCATTTTTAAACATGGCTATAGCTTAGTCTACGCAAAGTTTCAAATCCGGTGTCTATTTTTGTCCTTTGTATTAATACACGTCAAAAACTCAAGTAAAATGACAAAGTGTGATAGTGTGAATGCAATGTGTCACGAAAATGAAAAATATTGTGAAAAAAGTTTGACATCTCATACGACTTCATCATTTTTTGAAAAATTTCTAAACAATAATACTGTCATTGGATCAGGGTTGCATTTTATTTCATGTGTGAGTGTTTACACCTTGTGTCAAACTTTCATCATCATGCTAATCTTCATCGTCCAATTTGGATTGCAAATTCCAGCAAAGGTCTGCTTAAACAGAATTTAATCTTTTTCCACTATACCAATGCTCTAACTGAGCTGAAACTTGATGAAATCGTCATGATTAATAAAAACAAATAAATATTAACGTTATTGTACAAAGATATTTTATTAAAGTTGTTTAATTTTAATTAATTAACTTAATAAAAAACGAAACAAATAAAAAAAAGTCTAATATTTTGATTTTAAAGCTTAACTTGAGGCCTATGCTAGGAAAATCTTTATAAGATGGCTAAAAAACCTAAAAAAATTGCCAAAAATCGTTACTTTTGATCGACACTAATGGTTTAAATAACGTGAAATTTTGAAAAAAGTCAAAACATTCCGTAAAAGAAAGTTAAGAAGGCGAAAAAAACTAATACAGTCGAATAAAATTTTTTTCAATAGCACAGACTAAGCTATATCCATGAAAAATGGATATATACCGATTTATCAAAAACTGGAGCCAATCTGACACTTCCAAATGTACTTTCGCACTCAAGGGACTCTGCCCTAATGGTTCGAAAAGGATTCATCGAAGTTCATTTTTTCGACTATCTCACTGTTATTATTTATTAACAAGCCCAGATGATGATACTCAAAGAGTATCGAAATATCGGCAAATAAAATTTATTTTCAATACTGGCCTCGACCTTGCAATAAAAGCATTTTTATTAATACGTTTAAGAAAAGGTCGATTAATAAACAACTTGAAATAATTTTTTGTTATTTAATTAATATTTTAATTAAAATTTTATTCTAAAACAACTAGAATGTTAATTAAATCAAAATTATATTTGTAATGTTCTTTCAACAAAAAAAAAAAAAAAAAAAAAAAAATAATTGATTTAATAATCACATAAATAAAATTTAAATACTTTGTAAGAAATATTGTTAATTGATAAAAAAAATGCTGATAATTCTTTTTGTGTGGTAAATAAAGTCACATAAATAAATGACTCTTGTTTTCAACTTTTCAATTATGGGCTCGTTTAGATTTTAGATTTTTGGAAAGCGAATAGTGTCTAAACATTCGGAAATTAATTATCTAAATTGTTAAAGATATTATGGAAAATGCTCTAAATGCGAAGCTGAAAACGGGGTTCATTAAGGTGACATTATTTTCACTACTGAGTTTAAAAAAATTTTCATTTTATATATATTGTAATCTGCAAAAAAAAAAAAAAAAACAAAAAAATATAAACGAAAAAGTTATTGAATTTTTAAACGCCATGCTGACTTTTAACTTGGGAAATCGAACGGCTATTATTCGACCTGCTTTAACCGTTTTTTTTTTAAGTTTTCCTAAAACAGATTATTTTAAAATTTTAATTTTTCGAAAATCGAATACCGGTTTATTTTATATTATTTTTTTATTTTAGTAAAATAAAATAAAAAAACATTTTACCACATAAAATAGTTAAAGTAGACTTTTTGCGCTTTGTTAGATAGGGACCTCCTTAAATAATGCAACTTAAAATTTTAAAGAATAAAGACAGGAAGTAAAATAAATATGTATAAGAAATAAAATTTTAAATATACTGACCAGAGAACGGCTTTCTGCGATTGCAAAAAAATCGCAGTAAACCCTACAAATAAAATTGAAGCACCTGATCCATTTTGATAAAATGGACTACTCCATTGACTGGTCCGATATAATGCAAGCATGGACCATGTCATTGTTAAAAAGTGTTTGTAGTGAGATGACATGTCTTCGTTTTTAACGACATGCTTTCGTTTTTAAACGACTTCAAAACTAATCCTATTGAGTATACCATGGAATAGTTTAAAAACTACTCCTTAGTGGTCCAAAGGTGGTTTATATGGTCCTCTCCTAGGACATCGTAATGTTAAATAGACCAGTGCCCATGTCCTGTAACTCTCGCGTCGAGAAACTTTTCGATTGAAATGTGTGAAATGAAACAAAAATGCCATAAATTTGAACAAACAGCTCTTTTTCTCACTAAACTGTGTCTGTAACTTTTTTTGGCGAGTACAAACTGTCACGTAAGGAAATTACTCGCCAATTTACAAAAAAAGTGTGTCTGTAACATTTTGGTGAGAAAAGTTTCCGCTTTGAACTGACAAATAAACTCATGAATATAAATGGAGCGAGAAAAAATTTTAACACCAAAAAACAATTAAAAATTCAAATAATACTAATAATATTTTGTTTTTGGGACAATTTTTCATTGTTAAATTATTTTGCTTTTAACATTTTTATAAAATATATAAATGTTTTCAAAGCGCTTTTGGAAGCAACACACATTAAAGTCGAACTTTACATTATTTGGTATAGCCGACGTTTGTATTTTGGCCGCCGTCGTTGAAAAATGTTCAATTTCGGTAATTTTTGGTCGCCGTCAACGATATGAGTTACTGGCGTTCTCAACATCTGCAATGTCACATCGGCTTCGATTGCAATGTTATGGCATTTATAACGTAACGACGTAATCTCTTTTGATAGTTTTCGAAATGAGTTACAGACACAGTTTTTTCTCACTTTTCGAGAAACGATGGAATATTTTGTTTCACGTCTTTTCGACGCGATAAGTTCTCACTAAAGTTACAGAACATGGGTATAGGTTTTTTCCATACGTTTGGGTTACTTTTGGACTATTCCTTGTGGACTACTCTTTACTCGCGTGTTTGGACTGGCCCTATTATTTGCAGGGAATGAACACCAACAAATACACTCGCTTGCGGTCATACAATCAAACTTGCGCAACCGCAAACATTAGCTGCTGGTTTGCAGTCATTCAAATAATGCACATCGTGCTTTGTTTTTTATTCCATCGCTTAGCTTCGTGTGTCAAATAAGATGTTTGTGTGCTTGGTCCGACAATGATTGTTTTGGCAAAGAAAAAAAAAAACAAACAAAAAAGATAGAAATCAATAATTACTCATGTAGACATTCAGCAGTTACTATTTCCATAGAAACAGAAGACTTTTTTTTATCATCTTAAAAAGTACAGTAGTTCTGTATGTACAATGTATTCTTGTTATTGTTGTTTTTATTGTTGTTAATTTTAACAAAGCGTCTCATCGAGTGGTTTATTGTTGTTAATGTTTACAAAGCGTATCATCGAGTGGACAATGACTACTTGAATGCAAAAGTATAAGAATGTGTGCCTTTTGAATTTACACAAATAAGTAATATTGCTTGCACAACAAAAATGCAAACAAAGCACTTTCAATAAAAAAAAAAACGCAACCATGCAAAAATCAAATGTGTACGAAACGATGTAAAAATTACCAACGTTGAACTTTGTTTTACAGGCAAAGATTGAATGTCAATTTGAGCGTATGAATAAATCAAGAAAAATAGTGACTTTGCAGTTCTCTGATACTGACACTGTTTTATTTTAAAAATCAACTTATATTACTACCGATTTTTCTGAATTTCTTTAATTTTTAAATCACGTCTCCTTTTATATTTTCCCTTCACCGAAGGTAAAAGGTTATACATATATAAGTTTGTCATTCCGTTTGTAATTTCTACAATATTGATCTTAGACTCTTTGAATATATAAATATATTCTGAGTTCTTATCAGTAGCAAAGTTGTTGAACCGATGCCCATCTGTCCGTCTGTATGTTAAAATGGGGTTGATTGATTTAATGGATTGGGGTTATATATTTTGGCCACATATTCTTCGGCTTTGTTTGCTATTGAATTTCAGCCAGATTGGTTATGCTTTTTTATACCCATCATTGAATGTAACAAATATTCATATGCTTTGAAAACATAAGATGGAATTTAATTTTCTTTTAACTGTACTAAATCCAAATTTTAAACCCAACAAAAAATAATAAAAAATTTATTGAAAAAGGTAAAAAACTTTTTCGAGAACGGTATATTAATAAAGTAATAGAGCGGGTCGACCTCCATACAGTCGCTCCCTAGAATCTACGATATGTCAATTTAGTTTCTAAGAAATTAAAAATGTTTATTATGCCATGCCTCCAAATACAGCCCTCTTTGTTTTTTATATATAGCGCTGCCATTTAAAGTATGATCTCATCATATCGCATATCGTTATTCATGGCTAGAACGTGGCTATATTTTTCACTTTGGTGACTTTTTAATCCGACTTCAATTTCCGAGCGTCACTTATGCCATCTCGGATCCTTTCCCCATGTGTCCAACTTTTTTCACGTGCCAAGAAAGTCCTTCTAAACCTCTGTAATTGTTCCTAATAAAAGGCTCCCTTTTATGACACGCCTCCATATTAAGCCCCTTTTTTCTTGTTCACATACATATTACATTTAACCAGGTAGAAGCCAATACAAACCAAAAAAAAAAAAAAAAAATTTCATCAGTCATGCCTTAGAATAAAATGTATACATATTTATTTAGTCATATGAATCTAATGATTGTCAAATTTGACGACAGTATAATAATTCCTAACGAAAGTGGGCTTTTTATATGGGAAATTAAGATTCCAACATCACAAAATTTCGTTGTGTGATTTCAAGTCGTATAAAACTTTTTTCAAATAAGTTATTTATGACAATATCATAATATAATTGCCCTTAGGAAGTTGTAAATGTTATTTTCGGGCGAGGGTTATATAAGGGACACACAGAAAAAATAAAAAATTGATTATTGTTATCAAATACGTAGAATCAACAAAACAATTTGTTGATTTTGCACCTATCACCAAAATGATAATATTGATTACTAAGAACTGTACATGTTTCTCAAAACTACAAGTTACAAATCTAAAAGTTAAATATATTTAAGCAAAAATTGTAAAATTGTTGCTTTTGTTACGTATTTTACTTGTAGATTTGTTACTTGTAGTTTTGAGAAGCAGGGCCCTGCTATATTCCATTTTGATTAAAAATATAATAAAAAAACCTGTGCGATTTCATACAATGCGTTAATTGACTCAATAAAATAATTAATTAACTAAACTTTATATTTTATTTAATTACCTGAGTTGATTGGAATTATATAAAAAAATTACTGATATATTAATTGATTTGAGTAAACTAGTAATTAAAATCTTTTTTAGATCCAATAAAATTTTAATTAAATAAATTCATATAAATAATTGAAATTTTAATTCAAAATTTATTAACAAAATTAACTTAACTACTTAATCATTAAATTACATTTAAACAGTGTTCGAAAATAAACAGTACATTATTTAACGTTCGGCTCACACACCCAGGAACGATATCTATTTTTTTAGTGATTGTGTAGACACACACAACCCTTAATACCGTTCGTAACTATTTTCAAGAAAGAACCGAACATTATATAATGTTTGATAAAAACAGTAATATTTTTGTGTTCGAAAGATGACTAACAGGGAAACGTTATTTTTTTAATGATTTTCTACACAAACACTATTAGCGTTTGTGTTTTCCACAAATCTACCGAACCGAACATTAAGAAACGATATTTAGTGTTTATTTTCGAACACTGCTTTTAAACAATAAGACATTTTTGTACTCGTTATCATGTCCGTCAGTCTGCCTGTTGGTCTATGTTGGTCACTATCGAAAGACTCAACAGATAAAAACAACTTGAAGTTTGATATGACTAGAAATAACACAACCAAGTTTCGCGAAGTCTTATATGAAACCCACATTTGGAGAAAAAATTTTAATTTTATTATCCCGAATCGCTATCTTATGCTTCTCTGCATAGCCGGCCTTCGGATAATATTAGGAAAATTTTAATTTTTGGGTAGACTCTTATGTTTAAAAATTGCTCTTCTTTGAAGCCACATTTTTTATAGATACCAATAGAAACCAAACTACTTTGTGGAGTTATGGCTAAATATTTTAAGGTCGTATATAGGTATTGGGTATTAAACTCGGTTATCCTTTTCCTAGGAACTAAACTAAAAACGTGTGTGGTAATTTCAACATCAACATTTTGATACTAACGATCTCGTGATGCTAGCTATTAAACAATACTCTATTATACAAAAATATATTATTTTTAATTTTCATAAGACACAATATTTGAAAAATCTTAATATTGAATCATCTGTCACTTTTCGTAACATCAAAATTAAAACTTAGTTCTTCCATTTTTGAAATATGTAGCCGCAAAGCTATTATTTTCACTTAAAATAAATTCCTTTCCATTTGAATTATTACTTCATAATCGTCAACGATTACAACTATTACTACTATTTCCACTACCAAGTCCTTGAATTCAACTTCATTTACAGCATATCAAATCATTCAAAAAATATATATAAAACGTGCTTATCATTAGTGATGAAAAATCACTTCAACAAAACTCCATGAACAGAAGAACATGATGCAAATCATTGTCATCGTCTTCTGCATTATCTTCTTCTTCTTCCGTATACAATACATCATGGCAAAGCCCAAAGAAAGAAAAAGAGCGACAGGAGCAGCAAGTGCAAACTTGTACCCATGTATTCAAAGGCATCAATGTCAATATCATTTAAAGCTGTCGTTGTGAAGTTGGAGGCAAAAGGAATCAGCATTGGCATTAAGCTTGTGCAACAGCAACAGCATCATCATCGTCATACTCATTGATGATGCATCATCAGCATTGAATATTATAAATATCGACAGCTCACAGCAGTTTTTGTTAATGATCATGCTGTTGTGCTGACATTTCTGTGAAGTTGATCATCTCTCGCAAAAGATGTTACAGACACAACAACTGCAAAAACATTACGAGCCAGTCAGCCTGCAACTGCAACAATAACAACTCAAATAGACATATGAAGTCAGTTAGTTTTAGTTAAGGCATACACATCAGTCATGCCTGATGATATTGCTTCCCATACTTTACCTCAATTTCCACATACAAAATAAATTCACAAAAGAAGCTTAGGGAAAAGTTTTTTTTCCTGATATTGAAGGCATACATGGACTAGTCGACATAACTAAACTGATTGCTTGCATAGTTTTGTTGAGTACACACTTACTTGCACTACAATAAAGAAGATCGTTCTTCAGTTTTCTGCATCCAAGAATACATACTTGTATATCTTCACTTATGTTGAGGATCAGTCAGCTGTCGTTTAATGTTGCACATACATTGTATCGCTTTACTATGATCGTATCAAATTGTGCATATATGTCCCTGGTTAAAGACATAATTCATATTGAATTGTTAAAAAAATGCAAATATTATGCACATTGCCTGAATGCGGAAGATGCCAGGGGCTGCCGTAGTGTGAATTTTGTGGGATTATTCTAAAAGTTGGGAATCGGCATCGCCCAGATTACAGGGTCTTTCAATGTCTTCAAAAGGCATTTTTTGTATTTTCAAGAGATTTTTAAATCATTAGGGGACTTTTAAGTTTACATATCGCACGTGATCCACAAGAGGGTACCCAGTAAAAAATTTAAAGGTTTCTGGAAGCGAGAAAAGTAAATGAGCGCTGATATACATACTACTAAGAAGCAGCAGAGAAGCAAAACCATTGATGTGAATTTTTAATTTTAGAAAATAAAAATAATTGAAAAACTTCACATTATCCCTTATAAGTGCAGATTGCAAGTGAATAATTAAAATCATTATTTAAAAGGAAAAATTCACGAACAATGTTCTAAGTGCTCCGGTTATTTCCTTGCGTGGAAGCAGGTTGTATTGCAATGATTTTAAAATGTGTGTACGATCATTTCCGAAATATTATCGAGCATAGAAATTAATTTTTTTTTTAAAACGTAATCAGTCATCAAATTGTTTTTTTTTTGCAGAGAGGGAACAAGTAGTGTTTCCAAGTGGGAATTCGCCATATAAAAATAATGCCTCTAGTAAGCATGTTTGTAAGGAAGTATTGTGCTTCTCTCCCTTACAAGTAAGCTCAATTTTTTACTGGGTATCAATTCAAAATTTTTTTTTATACCCTCCACCACAATAAGTTGTGAAGAGGGTATACTAAGCTTGCCATTCCTTGTGAAACTTTTTTATTATTCATCTCAGAGCCCATAGTGTATATATGTTTATTCTGGGTCCTTGAGTAATTCTTAGTCGATTTAGCCATGTCCGTCTGTCTGTCCGTCAGTCCGTCTGTTGAAAACACGCTCACTTTCGAAAACCTCAAAAGGAACAAACAAGCTTGATGCTAATTGCTTTAAGTCAAGTTAAGTAGCTTGTGTTGGAAATGCAGCAAAATCAGTTAAGTAGGATCAGAGCTATGAATCAAAATATGGAAGCACAACCCACAAAAATAATAATTTTTTTTGGAAAACCTAACATAAATGGTGGAATAATGCACGAATTGGTATAAGATTTTGCACAAATTCGTTTATTCGACTGGAAATCACGCTGTAAAAGTTGGACCCCATATAAACCCTACTCCCGGAAAACAGTTTAGTACGCCTAAAACCGTAAAAAATAACGTTATTATACCAAAACTTGGCATATCACAGTTTTTTGGAATAAGAAATAACACTGTGAAATTTCGTGAAGATCCGTCCATAATTTACCCTGGGCCCCATATAAACCCTACTCCCGGAAAACAGTTTAGTACGCCTAAAACCGTAAAAAATAACGTTATTATACCAAAACTTGGCATATCACAGTTTTTTTGGAATAAGAAATATTTTACCTTAGGCCTTATTTAAACCCTACTTCCGGAAAACAGTTTAGTACGCGCTAATTAACAATGCTATCATAATAAAAATGGGTACGTCACAGTTTTATAGGACTAGAAAGTCAAATTTCGTGAAGATCGATGCATAATTTATGTTTTCTAATAGCAGAAATCACTCTGCAGAATTTTGGGATGATTGGTTCATATCTTACCATGGCTTCAATATAACTTGCCCTCCTGAAAATCATTTAAGTTCAGCTTAAACTGTTACGAATCATGATATTTTACTCAAGCAAGTAAAAACTGAACTTTCTGATTGTCGGTCAATAATTTTATATAGGTCTAAACCGCAAACAATTTTAATGCAGATGTCTGTTTTGATAAAGATAAATTGATAATAAATAGACATCATACAGATATTACTCCTAAAACATTCGATCTGTCGGTGAAGAGTATCAAAGATTTGGCACAGCCAATATAGCACTCTAACTTGTTTTTTTATAAAAAATTATTGACCGACAATCAGAAAGTTTCATGCTTTTTTGTAGCTAATTTAACTAGCTTGAGTAAAATATCATGATTCGTAACAGTTTAAGCCGAACATAAGTGGCTTTCAGGAGGGGGATTTATGTTTGAGCCATGGTAAGTCATGAGCCAATCATCGGAAAATTCTGCAGAGTGATTTCTGGTACTAAAAATCATAAATTTCAATACAGGGGTGAATTTAATTTTAGCGTTTTCAGTGAATTTCATAAGGCTGCTTAACATGGGATCTAAGGTATCAGGCGCGGATCCAAAAAAAAAAAATTTGTTTTTAAAAGTTTATTGAAAATAATGGCCCATATTCGTAGTCAAAAATAAAATCGACTTCAATGTTATTGAAATCCATTTAAAGCCGGTTTTAACTTAAAGTCGATTTTATTTTTGACTATGAATATGGGCCAATATGTGTGTATATTATATTAAAAAAAACACAACAAAAAGGTTAAATAAAATATAAGATCAGTTCAATATACGTTAATCTTTTTAAATAAGCAATTTATGATTGCCTTGTGAGGCAAATTTAGACAGTACAGTCTATCTTCTGCCATTGTTGATCTGAGCCATGTTTTTATTCGACGAAGGGTAGGAAACGACCTACCGCTCGTAGCATTACTGACGACCATTGAAACGAAAATTTGAAATATTTTTCTTAGATTTGGGTAGATATCTTCATCACAGTTTACTAAAGCATCTACAACGTTATCTGATAGATCAGGCTCAAGTTTAGTTCTTAGTAGGTGTTTATCTCTTTTATCAAATATAATCAGCTCATCAGCTAGTTGTGGTTTTAAAAGTTTTGTATCTGAATATGACTTGATAACACTTTGAGGTAGAAGTTTAAGTATGTTCAATACATTTAGGATATCTATTGGAAAAAGTGTTCTGAGATCTTCTTTAATAAATTCATTAAGAGGAATGTAACCTACAACTCGGTAGTAATCTTCAACATTTTGGATGTGATTATTTCGTTCAAATCTTGTCTTTTCGATTGGAACCTCGATTTGAATGCAAATAACTTAAACTTTTCAAAAATCGCTTTAAATTGTTTTGATAAGACTTGATCCTTTTTGCAGATCTATATCTTTCTTTTATAAAATGATACTTAGTGGCTGCGTTACAATAAGTATCAAAATGTATATTCCGCAAATAAATTCAAAAGTATCAAGTGAGTTCCTTAATATAAAGGTAGAGATACTACCTTTTCACTCAGATATTTTTTCCAAAGCTTCTACTATATCGACCCCTAACCGCGAAAATAATGTAAGCGCCAAAAAACAAATTTTACAGGAGAGACCTTTTTTTGTTTTATTTCATATTAATTTTGTATGAAATTTGTCGCTTACACTAAAATTGTTTTTGCTATAAAATCGTAACGGTACATTATGTGACCATGATATTTTAGGAGATGATGCAAGTGTTGCCAATAAAGTTATTTATTAAAAAAACGAAAATTGAAAATCATGTCGCTTACATTATTTTCGCTGTTAGGGCTCGATATGATGTACACTTGTTGCAAAGTGTAAAATTGAGTCGTGACGGTCCACCCATCTTGTCTCGGACAATGTAGAGAGTTTGGCTCCCAAATACTTTGCTAAAACTCTCTGTTCGCTTGGGATAATTATATTAAAAAAAAAAAATTGTTATTTCTTTAACAAATGATACAACTTTTTGTATTAATGGCACTTTATTGCTTTTAGAAATTGAGTTGTTTGATTTATGGGAATAGCAAGGCGTTTGTTTCGCATTTGTCGCGGTGTCTAGGATTTTTTAACAACTCCGTTTTCTGCTGACATCAGAGGACACCCATCTGTTTCAACTTCTACATAATTTTTTAGGTGAAGTCCAAAATTTGTCAAAGCTTTTAGAAATATTGATGATCGAGCCTTCGCATCAATTGACATATCAACGTCATCAACATCCTTTGAAGCCTCTTCAAATGCGTTTACAATAAAGCCAATAAATTCTTCCTTCAAAAACTTTTTTTGCAAGTTGAAATATCTTAAAGATAAGGAAATCTGGCTTTTCCCCGACAAATCCGTGCTTTCGTCAAAAGGTATCGAATAGACCCTGTCGGACATTCAGTTAACTTTAAATTAACTGAAAGCTAACTATTTCTCACGTAGTGGTGGTTGACACTTGTATTACTTTTATATGGAATTAACTAACTATTTTAACATTGCGATGTCCTAGGAAGTAGTCAATTGTCCGACTCTGCATTACATGCAGTTAACTTTAAAGTTAGCTACCAAGCCGTTTACTTAAAGTTAACTTTTTGTAGCTAGCTATAAACTTACTACTTTAAGTTGGTTTTTTTAAATTAACTATCTTATTAAAATTGTATTTAGTTATTTTATTTAATTTTTTAATTATAGTATAACCTGGCCATTACCGATTACCAATTTCTACTCCTTATATTGTAATAATGGCCCTCAATAATTAAATCTTTTGTGGGTCTTGGGGCCGTTTGTTTGCCAATCGACTTGGCTCTCTCTACTTAAAATTCACATTGTTTGTATACACTTTGGTTAATGTAAATTTTGCATTGCTTAGTAGTTGGCTTTAAGTTAGTCTATACATGCTAACTTAAAGTTGGCTTTTTTTGTAGTTAGCTACTCATTTGACGGCAGGGGAATTTTGATTCATATAACACATATATACATAAATATTGCATTTACTAAGGCTTTTTAAGAATTCAACCTCACGCATTAACAAGTCAAACGTTTAGCCTTTGGATAAAGATGGCACCTGCTGGGATTGAATGTAGAATAACAAGTATTAGAATACGGTTAACTAGATGTTTCATTCGAAATATCTAATAAATAACTATTAGGATTAAGAATTGGGTACTTATTGAAAATTTCGTTAGAGATTCAATAAAAAACAAAAAAAAACCTTGCTGGGGTTTCCAAAAATGTTGTACATTTAAAAAACATATTATTGTTGGGAGTTCTTGTATTATCGAAATAAACAAAGCATATTTTTATAAGGGGGGGGGGGGGGGGGGAATTTCCTTATTCCCCCCTGAATCCGCGCCTGTAAGGTATATACATTAATAGATATAAATAAATTTTTTACAAAATAAGCAGAAAAAAGATGAGAATTTGACGAGCCGACTACTTACTTTTCTACTAGAAAAAGTAATCCTTTATAATTTAGTCTATTATAATCTAAAAAATAATGTTTTTTTTATACTTAAAATTTTTATAAAAATATATAGTTACACAAAGTCAATAAAGTAAAAAATTTTTTTTTTTTTTTTAATTAGTTTATTTTTATTTTTTTTTTTTAATTATTTTATTTTTTCTTATTTATTTTACTTTATTTTATTTTTTATTTTCTGTCTCTGGCGGGATTCGATCGCGCAACCTCGGTGCAGATAGACTAGCTCGCTACCAGCTAGTCTACCGGGGCAGTGTAGTTTTTGTATTAAAAAACTATGTTTTTTGACTATAATGACTATAATGACGTTTTTATTGTCATAATGAAAGTTTAAATTTTTCTGTATATTTAAGATATAATTTTAAAGTTATTATTTAATATATAACTAACAATCCAAAAAGTGGCGAATAAAGCTACAAAGTAATGAATTCTTGAAGTCATTAAAAGTAGGATTGTAAGTAAAGTTTTTGCTGGGTAGTAAATTATGGACCGATCTTCACTAAATTTGACAGTTGACTTCCAGTCCTTTAAAACTGTGACGTACCAAATTGTAATATGATATCATTGTTAATTACGGTTTAAGGCGTATTAAACGGTTTTCCTTGAGTAGGGTTTATATGGGCCCTAGGCTAAGTTATAGACCGATCTTCACAAAATTTAACAGTGTGATTTCCAATCGAATAAATCGAATTTGTGCAAAAACTTGTAATTCCGCGCATTTTTCCACCATTTATCTAAGTTTTTGTAACAAAATTATCAATTTTTTAGGGTGGAACCACCACATTTTGATTGATAGCTCTTATTACTGAACTGATTTTGCTGGATTTCAATCCCAAACTGCTTAGGATAACTACAAGCAATTTGATAGCAAGTTTGTTCTTTTCTATTGAGTTTTTCGAAAGTAAGAACCAAGGAGCCAGAATATATATTCTTTATGGAGTCTTAGATGTATAATGAAAAGGCTTTACACGGAACGACAAACTAAGTATACCCTCATTCAGCACTGGTGGTGGTGGAGGGTATAAAATCTTTTTTTGTTATCCTGTGGGCATTCTAATACTGCCACCTTTTTTATTCACGGCAACACTGGTGCTTTTCTATTTAAAAGCAGACTTTAAAATGAACCTTAGTTAAGTTATTTATTAATATTCCTCTTTATTCTTCTTTGACAAAAAGTACATAAAATGAAAAAAAAACACGTTAGGATGCTATATTCGGCTGTGCCGATTCTTTGATACCCTCCACCGACAGTTCGAATGTTTAAGGAGTAATATCTGTATGATGTTATTATTATCTTAAACTGTGACGATTCGTTATTAATTATGGTTTTAGGCGACTTAACTGTTTTACGGTAGTAGGGTTTCTATGGGGCCTAAGGTAAATTATGTACCGATCTTCACTAAATTTTTCAGTATCATTTATAGTCCTTTAAAACTGTGACGAGCCAAAATTTGTTATGATTGCATTATTTTTTACGGTTTTATGCGTACTTAACTGTTTCCGGAAGTAGGGTTTATATGGGGCCTAAGGTAAATTATGGACCGATCGTCACGAAATTTCACAGTGTTATTTCTAGTCCTAAAAAACTGTGACGTACCACATTTTGTTACGCTAGCGTTATTTTTTACGGTTTTAGGCGTACTAAACTGTTTTCCGGGAGTAGTGTTAATTATGGGTAAATTATGGACGGATCTTCACGAAATTTAACAACGTGATTTCCAGTCAAATAAAACAAAATTTTGCAAAATCTTATCTCATTCCGTGCCTTGTTCCAGCATTTATGTTATTTTTTGTAACAAAATTATCAATTTTTTTAGGTGGTGGTTCCACATTTTGATTCATAGCTCTGCTCCTACTGAACCGATTATGCTGGATTTCAATCCCAAACTGCTTAGGATAACTACAAGCAATTTGGCACTAAGTTTGTTCATTTCTTTTGAGTTGTTCGAAAGTGAGCGTGTTTTCAACAGACGCACAGACGGACAGACAGACGGACATGGCTAAATCGACTTGGAATTACTCAAGGACCTAGAATATATATACTTTATGGGGTCTGAGATGAATAATAAAAAAGTTTCACACGGAATGACAAACTCAATATACCCTCTTCACAACTAATTGTGGTGGAGGGTATAAAAACATAAAACTAGTTCAGTTTTATTTAGTTTGTTCATGGAAGTGATCTTATTTATTTAGTGTATTCTTTGTGCAACATGATGTTGCATGGATCTTTGTATCTGTTCAGTATACAGTAAATTGCGTAGGTAATGTTAAACAAGTTGTAAATGATTAATTATTTTAAATGTTCGCACAGTTGATGGACATGATGTGACCAGTTATTTTCTTTATAGTTTTTTTTTGTGCCGTTCTTCCCATTTAAATTCTCTGTTACATGGAATAATTTGAGGAAGAGCAACAACTAGATTGTTAATGTTGTCTTCTTGTATTCAAAGTTGCTGTTGTTATCTGTTACCATTTAAAATTTTAATAAATAGGGTTAATGATGTTGTTAAACATTAGTGTATGGATATTTCGTCTTCATTGCAGTTTGTGGTTAGTTGGCTCTATTCATCTTGGGTTGATTTTTCATTCCTTAATAAGATTAAATTTCCAAGAGAATTGCTTATTGTTTGCATTCTATTTAAAGTGAATTCTGAAATTCCTGTAAATCATTTCCAAGTATTTACGCTTTATTAATCATCAGTAATAGTTTTTACAAAGGAACTGTAAGGATGATTGATGATTTCATCTAAGTAAATGAAAGCATCAAAGGATGCGATCAATCACATTTCAATATAGTACAGATTGTGCTTAATGTTAGCAGTATAGGCTATAATTTTTCATCGCACATTTGTAATATGATCTGGGCAATACAATCACTTAAATTTAAGTTCAAGCTTGCAAGTGAAGTTGTTTTGTGGTTTATTTTAGGAATTGAGGAAGAACTTGGAATCCTTTAAGCTTATAAACTTAAAATTTTTTAATAGAATTTTAACACAAAAAATCACTTCTTATCTAAAAGGGTTCTTCTTTTACAAAAAATCACTTATACACATATAGTCACTTTTCCACCAAGAGTCGCTGAAACACAAGAAGTCACTTGTAAAAATCACTTTTAAAAACAAAAGATACTTTGTGCACAAAAAGTAACTTTAAACGCAAAAAGTCACCCTTAAAAAAAATTAAACTTTTTACACAATAAGTCGCTTTTTACACAAAAAGTCGCTTTTGACACAATAAGTCCCTTTTGCACAAGAAGTCGCTTTTTGCACAATAAGTAGCTTTTTACACAAAAAGTCGCTTTTACACGAAAAACCGATTTGACACAAAAAGTCGCTTTTTACACAAAAAGCCGATTTTTACACAAAAAGTCGCTTTTTACACAAAAAGTCGCTTTTCACACAAATGGCCTTTTTTACACATAAAGTCACCTTTTTGACAAAACGTGACCGTTCCTAAAAAAAATCTCTCATTACACAAAACGTGATTCTTTGAACAGAATATGATTGTGTACACAAAATGTGTAAAAAAGTCCCTTTTCTACAAAAAATGTTTTTTGTTCCCTCCAGAACCCCTATTGGTGCATAATGGTATACTAATGGCGATTTCTTTTCTGAGAAAAATGTTGCATTAATGTTACATGTTCTACATTTTTGTGGGAAAATTTTTCAAGTTCTTTTGTGAATATGTTGATGAAAAACATGCAAAACATGTTGCATATTCTACCCTTACTTTTACTTAAGGTGTTCATACTGCCCTGTTCTACAACTTTGGTACTTTCTACTTTGTTTGTACAACAAATGTTTTATTTTGTTTGTCATAATTCATACCGGTTTTAGTTTTGTAAAAAATTTGTTTTAAAACAAAATATAAAAATATTTATAAAATAAAATCAAAGATTCTATTTATATTATAATCGTTTTAATTTTTAAAAGCCATTAGTTATGTTAATATTTGTTTCCAACCCGTACTAGCGTGCAGAAACTGCTTAAATAATTTTAAAAATCACTTATTAGGTACATTAATGATGAAAGTGTAATAGTTGTAAATAAAAGCAGTAATTGTGTTCTATTGAAATTGCACAACATGTAACACTTCGAGCGATTATAGGTAACATTAGAAAATGTTACATGTATATACTGTAACATATTTTTCTCAGAAAAAAATCGCCATAAGTTTGTCTTTCCGTGTGAAACTTTTTTATTATTCATCTCATACCCCATTTAGTATATATATTCTGGCTCCTTGAGTAATTCTTAGACGATTAAGTCATATCCGCCTGTCCTTCCGTCTGTTGAAAACACGCTACTTTTTTAACAACTCAAAAGAAAATAACAAACTTAGTGACAAACTGCTTATAGTTATCCAAAGCAGTTAAGGATTTAAATCCAGCAAAATCGGTTTAGTACTTTTAGAGCTATTAAATAAAATGTGGAACTACAACCCAAAAAAAAATTAATAATTTAGTTAGAAAAACTTGCATAAATGGTGGAATAACGCACGGAGTGATATAAGAGTTTGCGCAAATTTGTTTTATACGACTAAAAAGCAAACTGTTAAAATTCTTGATGATCGGTCCATAATGTAGCTTAGTTCTATATAAAGCCTACTCCTACTCATAATAAAAATTGATACGTCTCTGTTTTATAGTACTAGATATCATTATGTGAAAGTTCGTGAAGATCGGTCCATAATTTTCCCTAAGCCCCATATAAAGCCTTCTCCCGGAAAACAGTTTAGTACGCCTAAAACATTTATAAATAATGCTATCATAATAAAAATTGGCATGTCACAGTGTTATAGGACAAGCCAAATTCATAAAGATCGGTCCATAATTTACCAAAAGCATCAAAGCCTTCTCTCGGAAAAGAGTTTAGTACGCCTAAAGCCGTAATAAATAATGCAATTGTAATACAATTTTGTAAGTCACGGTTTTATAGCACTATAAATCATACTGTGATATTTCGTAAAGGCAAATTAATTAAATACGCCTAAAATCCTAAGCAGATTTAGATATTGCGGTCAAATTTGTTCCAACTTCGATTCATATGGCCAGAAAACATGTCATGCAATTTTGTGATACACGGTCCATAATGTAAACAACTCTTACCTGTTCATGGATTTTGAACGTCATCGTTCGCATAGAAAATAACATTAAAAACAAAAACAAACTTAGAATAATGTTCGATTTTTGTTTTTGTTTTAAACGTTATTTTCTATGCGAACGATGACGTTCGATATCGTTAAACAGGCAGTTAAACTATTTTCATTGATGTTTTGAAACTTATTCTAAATTATGTTTTTTAATATCAGAAATCACTCTATAGAATTTTAAGATGATTGGCCTATAATTTACCATTTTTCCAATATGAATTCTCCTCCTGATAATAATTTTAGTTAGGCTTAAACTGTCACGAACCATGATATTTTACTTAAGCTTGTTCAATTTCTAAAAGGAAATGTAGAAAAACTGTCGGGTGAGGGTATCAAAGATTCGGCACAGCCGAATAAAGCACTCTAACTTGTTTTTCATTAAAATCGAACGAAATGAATGTTTTGTCATAGGTTTTCATTATATACAATTACAACTGTAGGTTTTGTCTGTTACTAAGTTATTTTTACACCAATATATGAGGCCGTCAGCGAAAATGTGGTGTAAGCCTCAATTTTTCATACCCTGACTTATCTGCGCCAAATTGATTAAAACTGCGAAAATAAAATAAGAAACTAGCTTATCTCTTGTTTTACCAATCACTAACAGAAAGCGTTTATGTTGCATTTATTTATTTTTGCTCTACTTATAATACAAAAGTGGCCATAAGCCACACAAATATGAAATAAATGCAATGCGGCTTACACCACTTTGGAGCTGACGGCCTCATATGTCAAGTAAGTTTTGTAGGAAAGACATTTTACACTTCGAAGGTTATTTTTGAAAGCATATTTTTATTCTAATAAATTCATCACTTCGCTTCGGTTATAGTATTTTAATGTTGTTATTCCTAAATGCTCCTATCGTGACCGATCGGTTGTAAACTTAAGTTGTTATTCAAAATATTTTTGCACTTAAAAAAAAAAAAAAATAAGCAAAGAGTAATTTTGCTATAACTTCCTAAAAAATCGTACAAAATAATTGAAACTTTGCCCATGGGTACTTTTAAGCATGGCGATTACGAAGGTGCCAGAAAAATCAATTTATCCGTACTCAAATCAATCCGGAGTGGTATTAAAAGTACAGTGAGTACGGATTTTCTGGAATCAAGTACAGAAATATTGTTTCAAGTACGGATTTTCAATCGCAAAATACTCAAATTATTCATATTCAACCCCGATTTCGTACTTGAAATCTCAAATTGCGCTTGATTCAAGCATAATAAAATATACCAAAAGTGAAATCAGGAATAGAATTTTTAATTATAACGTTTAACTCGTTACAGAATTTTAATTATAAAACACCAGCATAATTCCCGAAATGGCGTTTACGTTAAAAACTTATGCCCAATTTTCCGGATAAAATCTATATTAAGTTAATTTTCATATAAACTTTAAACGGATTTAAATACAGATTGAATTTTTGAGTTTTGTTTAAAAAGTCTTATTTAATTAAGATAAAAGTATGACAGCACTACTAAATACAAAAAAATATCATAAAAAGTGTATTTATATATATTTATATTGCTTTGCCTGTTGTTGTTTCATTGGTTTAATATTGATACCACCTTACTAAGTTTTTCCAATGGAAACTTTAAATAAACTTAAATGTAGCAGATCGGTGAATTAAGTTACATTTAAGTGTTTAGTGAAGAATTCCAAAATTTTGGCATTAATTAATTAACTGAAAATATAAACTTAATGAGAAGCAAGAGTTGTCTATTTAACTTTTTAACCCTCGGTCTTACACATGTTTTTATTTTCACATTCGTAACGCATGAGTCTAGCTAGACCCAACCAACTTTTGAATAAATAAAACCAATTTTTTTAACTAAATGTTATACTATACACATTTTTAATTTAAATAAAATATGAAATTCATCATATGAAATAATATGCGAACATTTTCAAATTATTTTTATTTATAATATACAAATTAATATATATTTTCTAAAAACTGAAAAATAAGATCGTTTTATGTCATCAAAGGTGTATAACATGTTTATAATATGCAATACGATTTTATTTGTAAAAAAAAGAGAAATAAAATAAAAGTATTAGCTTTATAGATTCCCTAGCAAGTGACACATCTAATTTTTTTTACAATAGACAGCCAGTGCCAAAATACTGCAAAAAAGGCCAAAGTTCGTCTTTTGGTGTATAGTTGTGTTGTAAAATATAGTTGACTCTGCATTTATTTACGTCGTTAAAGCGGATTACTTCAGGTTTAATCGCTTCGCCTTCAATCTTTAATAATAATAATAAGCCTTGCTCTAAAAATTATTTTAGAGCTACCTCATTGTGGGCATAGGCTCTCAATAAGAAATCTCCATCTGGAGCGTATATTTGCAATACTTTTCAGTTCCGTCAAATTAACCATCTTTTCATCATTAAATGCAGGCAGCTTGTTAATTTCGTCTTCTTGCACCCTGGGGGGGGGCGCTCTTTGGCATATGTTGTCATCTTCTCTTCTAAGTGTGTGCCCTATCCAGCCAAGTTTACGTCTTCGGATTTCACAATTTATGTCCTTCATATTTGTTATAGCGAGCAGTTGAGTATTGGCCAATAAATTCCAAGTATTATTCGGAGGCATATGTTGGTAAAAACTTGCAGTTTACGCTTGATTTCTTCAGTTTTGCATCCATATAATAAGACGGGCAGCACACAAGCCGAAAATATATTTAACTTCGTATTTTTGCTGTATTCATTTGACCTCCAAGTTTTTGATAATATTGCAAAAGCGCCTCTTGCTTTTCGTATTCTTGTCGTGACATCTATGTATCTATCATACTGCCGAGGTATTGAAACCCAACCTTCTCTGATTCTCACATTTATCATCTGCATAGTCCAGCGACTCTAATCGAATCTTTACCATAGAAATAATCACGGGCAGAGTATTGTGGACAAGTTTGTACATGTGGCTCTTCTTCATTGTCCTTAGAAGCAAACGATTCATTTGGTTTTATGACCAATTTATTTTCAGTACCGGATGAATCGTTCTTATTTGGAACGCAATCCACATCCTCATTGTGTTCAGTTGTGAAGGTTGAATTTCATAACTTTCCTCAGCAGCCTGTACTCTTCATATGTAAAACTCAACTTCTGAACGTGAGTTACTATGCTTTTTGTTGTTTTCCAAATTAAGAACTAGATTGAGCACTTGTTGGTGTGTTTAAACATGAAAATAATGTGTTTTTGTCTTGTTCGGCTTTTTTTTTTTTTTTTTTTTTTTTTGTTTCTACACATAAAAAGCAAATCGTTTTTTAGCTACTTGTGGTGTGATGTTGTAGTAGCCTACATTAAAAATTTGACAAGTCGTCAGCTCAGAATTGGTTTGGCGCATATGCCAAAAAGTCGGAGTGGAGAAAAACGGCAAAGAAGATTTACATGAAGATTTCTCAAAATGTACCCGATAGAATTTTTTTTATATTTTTACCACTGCGGTATATGTTTTGAAGAAAAATGTAAATGTTTGCGCACTTTCATGAATAAAGTAAGAATTTAATAGTATTTATTTGAAAATGAAAAATATTGTTTTGTGCCGCATACGCCACTTTTCTAAAAAAAAAATTTTAAAAGTGGCTTTTTGTGCTGCATACGTATACTTATTGCTGTGCAACTTGTTGTTGAGATGAATTTTTTTTTATAGTTTTTTTATTTGATTTTACTTTACAAAAACAGAAAACACAGTTCTACTGTTATGAAAAGTTGCATAAAAAGCCACAAATTAAACAACTTAAATAATGTAAAAGTAAAAAGAAATTTTAAAACTTTTAATATTGAGTAAATTTTTATAATAAGCTTTATCAACACGTGGAAGAAATATAAGCAAGTCTTTTATGTCTCTTTTTTTATCGCTGGAAATAAATGATGGTTTCGATATTTTCAAAACATTCGTCAACAAATTCTCAGGAGTTTTCAAACAATTTTTTGATGCAGACTTAACCAAAATTGCATTTTTATATTTTTCCTCTCTGGTAGAAGTTTTATAATTTATACATAAATCATTATTTTAACTGTATAGAAGTACTTAAATTTTAGCAAAAGGGACTTTTCGAAAGTCCATTTTATTTGCTTTCAACGAGTATGTGCGAAAATTTTCCGGAAGCATTACTATAAGTTTTGCTTTATTATTTGGCATTGTTTTAAGCAAATTTAGTAAATGAAGAGGACTATGAATTTCAATATTCTTTAGGTACCGGTCAATAACACCATGGACAAAGTCCACTTCTTGAATTAAAGAATGTTCTGGTTCTGAAGACTTTTGTATTACGGCATCAATATTATTTTGTTTAAAGAACATTTTGATTGCGGTTGCGTTAATTTAATTTTTATTTTGAGGTACGCGAGAATCGCTCCATAATGTCAAAGTTTTTATTAGTGGATAATCTTTTATTAATTCATTTAAAATTTTAATTAAAGCACTAGCAATATCGTTACCACTCCGACCGCTATGAGCTTCCGTCCACAAGGCACAATAAGTTAAAGTTGGTATATTTGGCATAATAATGGTTGCTGTAAGATGGTTCATATTCAATTTGCGTTTGTAGTAAAATGTTGAAGCATTTCCCTTAGGTAGGCTAAAAACACTTTGCATATCATAGCAAACAGTACACTTGGTTGGGTCCATTATTTTATAAAACTATTTTTCACAAATTAATTTTCTTGTTGTCATTTTATTTTGCTTTTGATTTAACTATATTTTTTTTTACGGCAATGCAGCAAAGCAACAGTAAAATTTATTTTGTACATTTTTGTATGAAGAATTTGCTGCAATCGCCAAACAATGGCTTGTAGAGCAAAACAGTACTTAAAAAATGTTGAAACAGTTGATATGCAGCAAAATTAATGTTTATATCTCAGAAACCATAAAAATTTTCGCGAAACAGGTTTTTGATTTAGAAAGAGGGTATTAAAAAAATATATTTGTCATACCTAACTAATTTTTTTAAAAATGGTCGGTAGGTCAAACCGTTAATGAGCTGACGAAGTTAAAAGAGATTAAAACGCTCATTTTGTAATTTTACTCTCAGTGTGGCACTTCCAACGAAAAGTTTAATTTTTTTTATTTTGTTTTAGAATTTTGTATTTATTTTAAGAAATCCCGGAATTGATTTTCGAAAGTAATCCCATTAGGATTGTTTTAAGTACGTTTAAATATTGTTCTTACTTGAATGTTTTGAGCACGACTCGTTCTTAAACTAAGTATAAAAACTTAATTAATCCCAAATGTTCTTCTTTCTGTGTATAAAAACGCAATTTAGCTGAAGTCGACTTAAGCGCTTTATGCTTTTTTGCCACCGATATTAATCAAAGGACTTTTAATTGCTCTAATATATGGTGCTACCACACTAATGGTATATATGAACAGGGAATTGTATAGTACAATAATATTGCATTTGTGTGTGGGTACCTTAAAAGATTTTTACTTTTTGCATCCAAATTTCATACGAATTGATTATTTTGTCTAAAGGTATCAGTTGGTACAAATAAAACTTTTTGTTTTGTCGGTTTTCGCTTTATTTGTTAAGGTGAAAGTTCAATTGTTTTAAAATCTCCTACTTACTGTAGTTTCACAAAACAATTGTCTTTGCACATAAGTCAACTTACAAACTGGCTGTTACAGTCAGTTACTTTTGTATTAAACACATATTTAGCATAAAGCTACAACTATAAATCACGATTTATTATTATTTTTTTTTTTACTCCGCGTTTATGTTACACAAGTGCTTTTTGTTTAACAAATCAGGTAAACACTTTCAATTGTGTTTTGGAGCAGTTAAAGAAACTCGAAAAATATTTCACAAAATCTTAACAATACTGCATCCGTAGTAGTAGTACTCGTTGTACACGTTAAGTATTGTGCTATATTTGGTTAAATATATGCCATTGTTAGCTATTTGTATGCAAGTAAAATATTTATTTGTAAAGAGATTTGGTCCATTGTTGAAATATTACAAGCAAAATATTTTCATATTTGAATGTAAAATTTTGTAAGATTTTTAATGAGTTAAAGAATGTATGATAGATGGTGTTTTGCAGTTTGCTTAGTTTTGCAAAATGTGTCTCTTAAACTAACAAATAATTGAATTTGTACCATAAGTAGGTGTTTTGTTATTTATGATTCGACCGAAATGTATAAAGGATTTTTTGAAAGTTTATAAATTAAATGCATAACGGAAATTTGTAATAAATATTGGTTGTTATTTAAGTAAAATGGTATCAACAAAGAACTTTATAAAATACAAAAATAAGGAAGTAATTTAATAATTGAATTTTTTTTATAAACTTTAATTAAAATTAATAACTTTTAGATAAAATAAAGTTTGAAACGTAGCACGTCCGACAGAGGATTTGGCTTTATACATTTTTATGCAAACATCGAGTATTACTAAAAAAAGGAATTTCACACGCACACTTCCCAAACAATACAAATAAATGGTTTCTTTAAATACAACAACTTTTTCTTAAAGATATTTTTAAGATTGACGTCATATAATACTAGGTTAGGTTCCATTGGCAGCCATGATCAAGCACAGCTCACGTGGGTCCATTAATTAGTTCCCGTTGTGTTACCACGTCACACCGTCTCTCATGGTCCTATGTTATCTGCCTGCTAGTGTTCCCACGCAGCCAACCGGTCGATTCAGTAAAGGAGTGGATCCTGTTTACATCAACATCAGAGAGACAAGTTTTGTCCCCAAGGGCTCTTCGACCAAACATTTTGAGTCTTAGATCTTCGAATGCCGGGCAAGTACAGAGAAGATGTTCCGTTGACTCTTCCTCCTCCTCCTCGCCGCAACTTCTACATAAGTCATTGTAAAGGAGCCCCAGCCTCTGGGCGTGCCTCCCAATGGGCCAGTGGCCAGTTATAACTGCAATCAGGTTCCTAAGATTATGTCTGGACAGCTGTAATGCCCGCCGTGTCCTTTTTACATCTACGATGGGCAAGATTTTCCTGGTTTCCCCACAGGTAGTTTCAACGTGCCACCTCTGATTGGCGTTAATATGAAACTCGTGCGCCATGACTTGCTTACTTAATGTGAATATCCCTTCCAGATATATCACCGTACCGGATGCGTCTCACGGCTGTGTGGATGGCCATTATCTCGGCCTGAATGACACTGCAGTGGTCCGGCAGCCTTATAGGAATGCTCCAGTTTAGCTGCTCGGAATATATGCCGGAACCGACACCATACAGTGTGTCATATAATACTAATAATGGGTGATTTTTTAAGAGCTATAGGAAAGTTTCTAAAAAAAACACATCAAATTCAGAAAAATTCATGAAATCCTTATTTGAATCGGTAGTACGGTCCATATAATTTAATGTTAGAAGATTATTTCATGCAAATGTTGACCGTGACTGCGCCTCAAATGGTCCATCCGCTTAGTTCAATTTTGGCATACTCTTTCCAACATTTCGGCCGGTGTGTCATGAATAAATGCTTCAATGTTGTCTTCCAATACGTCAATTGAAGCGGGCATGTGTGTATAGACATGCTTTAACATAACCCAAGGCAGCCAATTGACCGGTCCCGCACGTGAAATAAAATGTTCACCGAACTCGCCTCTCAATAAGTCCATTGTTAAGCGTGCTGTGTGGCATGTGGCACCGTCTTGTTGAAACCACATGTCATGCAAGTCAAGCTCTTGCATTTTGGGCAAACAAAATTGGATATCATCTCACGGTAGCGCTCACCATTCACAGTTACGTTACGATTCGCATCATCTTTGAAGAAGTACGTTCCAATGATGCCACCACCAACCGCACCAAACTGTGACTTTCTCTGGATGCATTGGTAGCTCTTGCAATGCTTCTGGCTGATCTTCACTCCAAAATCGACAATTCTGCTTATTAACGTACCCATTGAGCAAACAATGAGCTTCGTCGCTGAACACAAGAAGAGCGCGATGAAATTTCTTAACAGAGCACGCATTTTGATAATAAAATTCAATCATTTTCAAGCGTTGTTCGTTTGTAGGGCGATTCATGGTTAAATTATAGACCAAACTAAAGATGTTTGACAGTGAAACAAAACACGAAACGTGCGTCAGCTGTTTAAACCAGTGTTGCCAAAAAGATAATAGCTAAAAAATCACCCGGTATATGGATCAGCTCATGCAGGCAAACGATGACAAATATTTCATGACACTTCTGCTTTCCAAATTTTATTATCAATTTAAATGGTTTTATTACTTATATCATATGTTTTTTATTTCGTTATGTAGCTCTCTTGCAATTTCTGTCAATCAATTATTAACAAATTGTTGTTATAATTTATAAATGCACTATCTTAAAAAATCAGTGATGCCAACTCTTCTAAAAAAAACACTACTACTACACTACTAAAAATGACTTTGTTTGTAGTTAAAAATTGCTAAACAAGATAAACAAAATCTGCTTTAATATTAATAAAATACTAACCAAATTTATTTGAAACACTGAAAATGCACATAAGAGATTATTTTGTTTGTATTAAAACTTGTTTGGGAACAATACACTGAACAAAAGAAAATATGTAATATGAATAACAAAAATCTCAAATTATCGATCAAATAGACATCATATGTGATTCACAAGTGGTATTTTTTTCAAGGTTTTTACTTTAATGGACGTGATAGAAATAATGAATTTAATAAACTAAACGTGTGAAGATGGCATTATTTTATATTGTGTCAAGTCCCCACATGCCAGACTTTTCTACTTTAGAAGTTACATATCGTTGGTCTCATGTAGAAAGGCCCTAACTCACATAAATGCAACTTTGCAGGAGAAGGCAAAAACATAATAGAAATTGTATGTATCATAATGTAAAATGGCTTCTTCAATTTCTTGTTAAACCGATATTTTTTTTGGTATTGTATTTAATTTTTGTGACGAGGTGTATTTGTGGGAAATGTATTGGAATCACTAAAAAACTCAATTTCGATAATAATCGAGTTAGGGCCTTTCTACATGAGACCGACGATATATGGAAATAAAGTAGACGCTTTTTTAATAACGAAAAAAAATTCAATTTTATTAATTAAAAACTACAACTAGAGGTCTTCGTTCATTCAATAAATCCTCGGCTAGTGAAGCAACAATGGAATAATCTAGTTCTGGAATTTTTGATCGAGAAATTCCAAACATAGCCACTCATCTCGCCCAGTTTAAATATTTTAATGCCATATTTATGAGCTTTTCCAGGATAATATTGTTTGAATAGGAGTCTTCCTTTGTGTGAAATCATTTTTCTTTGTTTTTTTTTAGTAAATTATGTAAATCATATGTGATGCACAGAACGTCTGGTTAAAATCTTTGATAAAAAAATTTCTGTGCATTACATATGATTCACACATTTTTTTAAAGAAAAACGGTTTATACATAACTTTAATTACATAATATAATTAAAGAAACAACAATCAGTGCATAAAAACCGTTTTAAACAAATTTGCAGCACTATTAACCCTTTGACGACGAATGGGACACATATGCCCCGGATGGATTTTGATCTAATTCGCATTGTTCTATAAAAAATAAACAAATGCTGTCTTTAGTATTCGTACTAATGATAAGATTTTGTTGTGTCAACTGAGCTTAAGGGTTTCTTAAGGTCAGAAATTCGAATTTATTTTTTTGCCACATCAGTTTGCTAATATGTATCTCTTTATATCTTTTATCTTTATATAATTTATTATTTTTTTGGCAACACTGGTTTAAACAGCTGACGCACGCTTCGTATTTTGTTTCACTGTCAAACATCTTCAGTTTGGTCTATAATTTAACCATGAATCGTCTTACAAACGAACAACGCTTGCGTTTTATTAAAGGAGCGAAATACATTTCTGTATATTTTGAAACGATAACCAAATTTGACACGAATATTTTGGTTATCCATACCCAATGTGGCAATTCAATAGGTGTTCTATTGTGCCATATGTGTTGTATTTGCCATAATTTTATGATGAGCGTAAACATTAGCGGAATTCACAAGGTTTCATAATGTCATATTATATAAAATAATATCATGAAAAATACGACTGTTGTGAACAACCCCTCATAATTCAGTGTGCTATTTTGAATTTTAGTCATCTGATTTATACAAATATAAATAATAAATATTTACCAAAAATAAAATATTTTTTTAGTTATAATCCATGAATCAATAAATTAAATTAGATCTTTCTTTTTCAGCCGAAAATCAGAAATAAATTTTATTTTGTTTGTTTACCAAACAGCAGAGTTCTAAGCCGATCTAATTTGATGCCGCAAGTTATTTGCTGCAAACATTGCTAGTCGCAGGTTAAATTCGAATGCTGGCCGGATAAAATTTTACCATCAACGACGAGGGTTACAAAAACTAATACGGCTCGGCTCCGCCGTTCTGCGCAGGTCTCTTCGGATTAATTTTCTATTAATTTAAAACACTTTTTGTTTACAAAGTAACAACAATGTTTTTAAACCATTGTAAAATGTTAAAACATTATGACAATTATGATAGCACACCTTGTGAGTACCCCAATTATGTTTTATTTTTTACATCAAAGCATTATATGAGAATACCATTTTTTACTTATGTATGACATTTAGTTTCGACGTTTTCATTATTTTTTTGTCGTATAATAATAAAACGGGCAATCTACCTGTTCTATTTAGCCTAAAATAGTACTTTGTGAATTGGCTAATTATCTGCCAAAGAGTGGGATGGATCAGAGAATCGGGCGTAGCACCTCCCAAACAAAAGCGACATAAGTTTCTGTATATCTGGATAACGGAAACAGTAAAAGTGTCCAAATTTGGTATAAATTGCTTTGTTGTTCATACACAGCATCTGCTAAAATAGGTTGCATTCGAAAAGTAAGCGTGGCTGGCATAACTGAAGAACGGTAATAGCGAAAGAATCCATATTTGGTACAAATTGCATCGATGTCACATTAGTAAATAAAATATACATTAAATACAAGGGATTGCTAAAAAATTATTTAAACCAAGGAAGGATTCTTATCATAATTTTAAATTTTAAGACCTCGGGGACAACTATTGCAGTGGTGATTGAATGCTTTTTCGATTCGAAAGCAATTTTATTTCAGTCGATACTAAACTTATCAAAGTTATTTGTTCAATGTTTTAATGCCTTTATTTGAGTTTTTAGAACAAATAATTTCGATTCGTTCAGTATAGACTAAAATAAAATTTGTTTCGAATCGAAAATGTATTCGACCACGACTGCCATAATCAGCGCCCTGATTATAATAAAACTTCGGAAAGGTGAAATATATTCAGGTATCCAGCTTAGAATTCTTAACAACTTAAGTATCTAATCTTCAACTTTAATTTATACAGATACTATTAAATGATCTTCATAATTCAAGTACCAATTCTTCATTTCCAAACTGATAAAGAAAAGAAAATCTATCATTTATATAGTTTTTGTGACATCCTTTTCCATCATATTCCTGTTTATTAATTTTTTCCAGTTTAACTTTAAATGGTTTAAGGAATTTCTGCAACACTGACTATTCATTAACCTGCGTATGTCTGACAGACCACAAAACAGTTTTTAATGTAATTTTTCCTTTTTTTTTTTGTTTTCTTTCACTGTTGGTTCCATAAGAAACTGACAATTTTTATTTATTTTTTTTTTTGCCATAATAACATTAACACAAACCATTTCATTTCTTGCCAATAACCTTCAGCTATTTTAGCAAAACTTTACCTCCCCATTTTTGCCAAAGTGTCAATGTTCGTTTGTCTATTTGATGTTCCTGCGGATTGTTCATATGTGAAAATGAAGTAGTTGAAGTAAATTGTTGCATTTAGTGGCACATTACGCATCATTAAATGTAATTAAGCCAAACTAAAAGTCTTTTGTCACAAGACAAGAAGTTCTTCTTTATCAAGGAAAAAAAATCTAGATGACAAGGAAAAATTCGACGAGGAAAAAACAAAACTATTTTATTAAAAAGACACAATGTTTAAGAAAAATTGTCATTTTTTGCCATTACACACAGTTACCCAGTGAAAGTTTTGGCGAACTAAATGGAAAGAATTGAAATGGTTGCAAATTTTACTTTATTTATACTCATTTATCTACTACGTTAAAGTAATAAATGTCATGTCGTAGCGTCATTATACCCACGCCGTAAAACTGGAGAGGGTACATGCAAAGAAAAAAACATGGCTGTGGTAAACATATTCAAAGAACAACATATTACGATTGTTATTGAATCATAGTATGACCAAATATACTCGTAATATTACATCAGTATATTTTACCCTTAATCATATTCTTATCATGTATTTAATATGCTTACAAAGTTAGCATTATTTAGTTGTTGGAAAATTATTTTTCAGTCAACAATACTAAAATATATAATTGCGATAAACATTTAAATGTAACTATAATATTGCTGATATTAAATAAAAAAATAACAAATATTGTTACTAGAAAAACATAGTGTTGTTGCCTTAACCATGCCCAACCATATATTTTCTCTGCGTGTACTATGAGTTCGTGCTGATGTGTGTTTCACTTAAAAATATTGGCCCTAAGCCCACATTTTAAAATCAGTCTTTATATGACAATAATTCTCATACAAATACTACTCCTGAACATAGCTTTAAATGCTAAAACTTTCTTGCAAATGTTGGTATTGATATAAAATTTTGCGACGGTAGTTGTACTGTACTGGAAGACCCAGAATTTACCTATATAAATAACATATACATAGCTGATGATATTTCGGTTATATTCGGTACAAAGACGTCTTATCTAATCTTTACGTAAAAACATCATTTTGTTTTTCGGGTCCATCATTGGACATGGGTGCCATATGGTACACTCTCTAACTTGTTTTTTAATGCATTTACGTAACTATAGCTAATAGTACGACAAAAATTGTTTTAATAAGTTTAAAGATGTTGTTGTAGTTAGTACCAGTGTTCGAAAATAAACAGAACATTATTTTGCGTTCGGCTCACACACCCAAGAACGATATATATTTTTTAGTTTTTGTATAGACGAACACAAGAAAGAGCCGAACATTCTGTTCTTCTTTTAAAAATAGAACAATTGTAGGTGTACTGTAGGCAAACATTATAATATAGTGTTTGTCATCATTAATATTATTATTATGATTTTTAAATATTATTGTAATGTTCTATAATGTTTAATTTTTTACATTGATAAAGAAATCAGCAAACAAAACATTTTAGCAACGACCACAGCACGAATAGCTTGTGCAAAAATTTTTTGGCTGGCTTTTTGTTTTTTTCGTATGTATATGTATTTTGTTTTTTGTAAAAAAAAATTTGGCTTTTTTTACCAGCCAAAACGAAGCTAATACTATGTTCACACTTGGGTTCTTAAACGCGTTTAAGCAGCTCGAATGTGATTAAGCTCTAATCACTATAAAATCGAGATGATTACCTATACATTGAATTGATTTGTTAATCACTTCATATCGACATGATAACAACTAAATCACTTCATAAATCACATAGAATTCAATGAACATACCTCAAACTGAGTATGATGTAGAATCGCCAACATGATCGTGTACAACCGGCTACGATTTCTGCTTAATGGTTTTATTTTTTTCCTTGAATAATTCAAAAATTTTCACAATTTCATCATTAAAATGATTAAAATAATCTTCTTTAAAAAAGCATTTTTAATACTACAAATAAATATAAATTTGTTTGTTGTGTTTTTTTTCTTATTCATCTGTCATCTTTATCATCTCAAAAGTAGTGTGAACGGCTTTGACTAACTTAATCAACATTTTGCTTAAAAGCGTTTAAAAACCCAAATGTGAACATAGCATAAGAACAACTAAAACGAACGAACACTAACGAGCTGCACACAATGAAGTTTGTGGTGAAAAAAAAAACTGAACGGAATTAAATGTTCTCATCTTTTTGTTGAGTTGGATAAGAACATTATTATTTTTCGAAGATTGCAAACAGGGAAACGTAATTTTTTTTACTGATTTACTACACAAACATTGTTAGCGTTTGTGTTTTCCAAATCTACCAAACCGAACACGAGGGACCGATATTTAATGCTTTTTCTCGAACACTTCGAAGCCAGTTGTACAATCTTGAAATCATAATGTGAAATCAGAAACATTTTTGAGTATGATGTACCAAAGTTTTCGATTATTTACAAAATCACTTTTAATTGCCTAAATTGCAAATAATACTTTGTAATATTGTTTTAATATTTGGAATAATAAACAAATAATTTTAAAAAATACAAGTGATTTCAAAAAATGTTTTTTTTTTAGTTATTAAAAAAGAGTGCTTCTTAAATTGTAAAAAATAACACAGAAATTTCAATTTCAATTAAATAATATTTTATTCGCATTATCAATAAGTGGAATAAACATTTAGAAATGATATCGAGCTTATGGGCACTGTGTCTATTATTGACAAATCAAATTATAGACGTTTACTTTATGCCACTTTTTTAATTGTTGCTGTCCGTAAGTCACGAAAACCACGAACAATGTTTTCCTCCAAAACGTCAACTACAATTGGTTGATTTTTTGTCAGCCCTAATTGTAGTTGTAAGGGAAAAACTAAATGAAAATAACAAAAATAAAAACAAATTACTCTACTTCATTGTTAACAGTTCAGTTTTTTTGCACTGCCACTTACTCACAATTTGTTATCAAATGTTTTCTTGGTAGTCAAAAAATTTTCATTAATAAGGTTTTTGGCGGGATTGTAAGAAAAGATAAACTCACTGTTTGTTGTTGGTGTTTTGTTAAAGCTTTGATATTTATTCAAGTAAGACTTTTGAGTGTTTATTATTCCTTTAGTTTTTCTAAAATCTTTGGATGAATTTGCCTGATGATCTGGCTTATGCAACCAGTGAAATGCGCATGGGAATAGCTTTTCCCACCAACAATAAATTTCAGTTATCAAAAAAAAAGAATTGGGAATTTAGCACATTAAAACTAAGTCTTATTAATAAAAAATATTTTGACTCCCAAAAAACCCTTTGGTAATAAATAATGCTATCAGAATAAAACTTAATACTTCACAGTTTTATAGGACTAGAAATCACACTAATAAATTTCGTGATGATCGGTCCATAATTTACTATAGGCCCCTTATAAAGCCCACTCTGGTAAATTAATTAAATACGCCTAAAACCGTAGCGGATATAGATATTGCGGTAAAATTACTTCCAACTTAGCTTCAAATAGCCAGAAAAAATGGAATACAATTTTATGATATACGGTCCATAATTAACTCAGCCTTCTGAAATTCTCTGTAAACGCTAAAAGTAATTTCACCACTGTATTGAAATTTATGTTTTTTAATAACAGAAATCACTCTGTACAATTTTGAGATGACTGGCTCATAAATTAGCATGGCTCAAATATAAACCCCACTCCTGAAAACAACTTAAGTTCGGCTTAAACTGTTAGTCTGAGTTCATACGGCTCATGTCTTATTGACAAGATTGCTACTTTATTAGCGGGGACGAGGGGAAAAGAAACACAGATGCATGTACTGTCTTAACGTTTTGCTTTTTCATTCGTTGTTTAATTTTGTTATTGTTTTTAATATCAAAAAAGCACATGTCGTCAACATGACATGAATCCTTTGAACGCCAATTCATGTTCAATGCATGAGCCGTATGAACTCGGACTAACGAATCATGATATTTTATTCAAGGTAGTTAAAATTGCTAAAAAAAAGCATACAACTTTCTGATTGTCGGTCAATAATTTAATATAGGTCGAAACCGCAATCAATTTTAATGCTGACGTCTGTTTTTATAAAGATAAATTACTAATAAGTAGATATTCGGTGGAGGGTATCAAAGATTCGGCACAGCCAAATAAAGCAACCTCTCTTACTTGTTTATAAAGTAAATTTGTCTCTTTTGGTGGCGTTCTTCAAGCGTCAATCTATTAATGATGATTAGAAAATACTGATCATAAATCACAAAAAGAAAGTGCAGTATGACAGTTTAAAATCTTACCCTTTTGTAAGTTCTACCGGGCTTAAAAAATACCCTTTATATTATTTCAAAAACATTAAAAATTTCATAATATTTACGAAAAATTAGACTACGAACAAATTCTATATTTTCGTAGAGTTTTAAAAAGCTTAAGCAAACATTTTTCGTTTTACATATAAAACTTTTAAATACAATGCGAAAAAAACCATTTACGAAAAATTGTTTTGAAAAGATTGGCTTTAAATTTGTGGCATTTTGAAAAAACCTATTCAACCTTATTCCAGTTGTCGTTGTCGTAATCGCTCAAGTCGTTTTTTGTAAGAGATTAAAGAACACTGGCTGTGTGTTACTTTAATCTCTTACAAAAAATGACTTGATCGATTACGACAACGACAACGACAACCGGAATAAGGCTGATTAAGTCAAATTTAAAAAAACCTTTTTGTTAACGTTTTTTTAATGTTGTATTATAAACGAAATTTTTCTTTAATTTTGGATTATTTTGATATTTAATAAAAATTACCTCTTCACGGAATTAAGATGTTTTGTCAAAATGACACAGAAATATGTTCAGTGTTGAAAATTTGGTTTTATTTTACATAAAGAACTTCATAATGTTGTGAATTGTAACTTGAGTTACCGAAAAGCTTGCGCTAAATTAAAACAATCTTGTAGCAAACAGTGTACCTACAAAGAAATATGATCACTTTAAATACGAGTCGTACTCAAAAATCCAGTTACGAATAACATTAAAACGTACTCAAAAAACCCTTAAATGGGATTACTTTCGAAAATCAATCCCGTCATTTCTTGAAATAAGTATAAAATTCTTAATCAATAAAAAAAAAACATTTTTAAATTTTCGTTGTGCTTAAACATCCGGCTTACACATGTTTTGATTTTCTATACACATTGAGAAAAGGTCGGGCCAAACTCATGTGTACCAAGAAATTTAAACTCCTGCTTCTCATTTAGTTTATATTTTTGGCTAAATATGTACATAAGATTTTTAAAGCAAAAACCATATCGGGCATGATGTTGGTGTTTTATCATTCTGTAAAGTGTAATACGGGTAAATAAATCAATCATAATAACTTTTTCTTTCGAAATAATTTCTTTTTCGGTTTTTTTCAAGCACGAATTCAGGATAAAACAACTTTATAATACTTGAATCAAGCGCATTTTGGAATTGATTCAATCTTAGTTTTACTTAAATCAATCTCATTTTCGGATAATTTTAAGAACGAAATCTGGGTTGAATATGGGCAATTTAAGTATTTTGCGATTGAAAATCCGTGCTTGAATCAATCTTTCTGTACTTGATTCAAGAAAATCCGTACTCACCGTATTTAATACCGCTTCGGATTAATTTGAGTACGGATGGATTGATTTTTCTTTTGAGAGTATTTCAGTAGATTAAAAATCAAATTTTTAAAAAATCTACTCGAAGGTTCTTTATATAAACTTAAGTGATTATTATGCAGAAGGACTTACGAACCACGACACGTCCTATCTCCCTGCCCTGTGAAAGATCATAGATTTCATAATGTAAGTAACTTCTGTTTGATAATAAATAAAAAAATATTTAGCAAAAATCTTTATAATTCTTACGAGGAGCTAAAGTCTTTGATCTTTCAAGTGTAATTTTGCCAGTACTCCCGTCTACGGAGCTAATAACATTTTTATGTTCGTAATCAAATTACAAAAATTTCACTGGGTTTTCTACTAAACTTTGTAAATTCTTTAGTCGAGCCGAAATTACTTTATTCTTAGATATACAATTTAGTGTAGTTGGTTTTGGGTTTTTTTGAAAACACTAATATAAAGAGGCAAATACAACACACATACTACATATAGTTATGTACATTGTACATACATACATACATATATCTATAGACAATTATTTCATGGAAGGAATGTGTCAAATGTGATGACAGTTGATGAGCTGTCATAACAATAGATCAACAATTTAAGTGATGTTATTATGACTACAACAACTATTCATTGGTTGGATGGCAGCATGTATGAACGTATGTTTAATGTGCGAATAGAACATGTTTGTAAGTAGTGTCTTATGGTTGTGGTAATGATGATGGTGAAAGATGGCCAAAACTATAAATTAACTAAAACTATTATTAAGTTTCACAAAATGGAATGTCTCTGTAATTATTTTCCAAGTTATATACATACATTGTATGTGGGATGTTTGGTGTTTGAGAATGCGACTAAATGTTGTTAATTAAATTAAGTAAATATTATTGTTGTTTCTTTTTCTTAGTTTTGTTTTAATGTTGACAGTTTCGAAAGCAGGTATATTCCAAATACAATTAATGTGCTAGATCTATTTGTTTATTTTTTTTAGTTTTCTGAAAGTAAAATTAATCAAGGCAGCTGAAGACTAGTAAAGAGTTCCATAGCTAAATGATATATTTCAACTTTTGAACTTGTTTCCTTTTTGATTAACCGTCGAATTCATAACATAACAATATAATCAAACGTATAATCAGGGTATCAATTACAGTTTCATCAGTTTTATTAAAATAGCTTCAAATATTTAAATTTTAAGGAGAAGAAATACGGTAGGATTTATCAGATCATAGGAGTCCTAACATAATTGTGAACGGGAACCACGATTAATAATGTTTTCGTAAGGCATTGGCTTAATTTGAATTAAACTTTAGAATCATTATGAGATTTGATTAAAAAATATTAGTACATATTTTAGTTTATGAAGATTAAAGAAAAACTTTATTAACTATAAGCAAATAAGAAAGTATAGTCGGCCAAATCCCACCATTTGATACCATACACCATAGTATTTAAAGAGTGTACCCTATTTGGGATCCATGGGAAATTATGAATACACTAGCAGCACAAAATAATGATACAAGGTTAGGGCGACAGAGGTGCTACTGGAACACATCGTGGGTGGATCTGTGGTGACAATTTACGTCGATAGTCAGGTGGCGCTTAAGGCATCGACAAATTATACGGTGCGATCGTGTCTGGCCGCTCGGTGTAGGAATGCTCTTGGTGGACTCATGGAGGCATTCAATGTAAGGCTGTGTTGGGTACCTGGACACTGCATGGTTGATGGAAATGAGGTGGATGACGAACTCGCGAGAAAGGGTTCGAATCTGGACTTAGCGGTAAGGGACAGGGGGCTTAAGCCCCCCTATGTTACTACTATTGGGTGATACGGGAGAAATTGCGTGATGATGTTAACTGATCCTGGTGGGACAGAACGGATTGCAGGGTGTCCAGGGCACTATGGCCCAGATTGGACGCGGGGGCAACCAGGGTTCTACTGGGATTGGATAGGGGTAGTCTTAGAACACTTATAGGGTTCTTGACGGGTCATTGTCCTGTCAGGGCTTTTGCGGGCAGATGGACAACGCCATACCGGACTTCTGCAGATGGTGCGATGATTCAGAGGAGCTGGGGACGATCGAGCATGTACTGTGCCATTGTCCCAGGATGCAGGGTTTCAGGCAGAAGTGGCTAGGAGATAGGTTTCACGACGAACTGTGGTGCATCGCTGGATGTAGTCCGGCTGATCTACTAGGGCTTGTCAGGGAAACAGTGCGGCTGTTTCTGTTTAGGGGACTGTAGAGAGGGCAATAGTTCTATGCGACATCTACTAACTTTCTATATTTCTTATTTCTATCCATCTCATACCTCTTTTCTTTACTGTCTCTTCTTTTTTCTTTTAATTTAAGGGATTCATAATGGACCGTATTGGTCTCTGAGTGGAAGTATGCCCTTGGGCGCATAACTCTTTTTAACCTAACCTAACCTAACCTAGGATCAATTTTTGGAAGAGGGCTTATGTTCAATTCTGGACCTACCAACACAAACTATTAAAACGAAACAATAGCTATCGTCAAAATTATTTTAAATTATTCAAAATATTTATAAGGAAGTTATGACATTAACAGCTATTTTCGGAAGTAGTATTTGTATGGGAGCTATGGTCAAATATGGACCGATTCCAATTTAATTTGGTAAGATGATTTAGATTGCAATAAAATAAGTTTGGACAAAATTAAATTTAAATGCCACCATAATATAATGCTTTGTGGCCATTAAGACCTTATTCTGGGAAGAGGTTTGTATTGGGGCCCATTTTAAATAGGCTTGGTCCTTGTGCCAATTATAACCTATGCATCGAATTAAATTAAATTATCTTCAAAATTACCAGCCAGCCGAACGGACGGACATAGTTATATCGACCTAGAAAGTGATTCAATGTTTTAAGGTGTTACAAACATCAGCGCAAACGCATAATACCATCTTCACCATCATGGTGTTTATATAAAAATAAAACAGATTTATGAAAACTTTATTAAACAAATATTCATAGAAATCCGATTTTTTTTATAATAAAAGCGGAAAAAATTAAAACCTCCCATAAAAAATTTTTATTTAAAACCGATATTAATTAATCGTACCCTATCTATCTTCTATCTATAGATATAAAACAGGATGTGTGTATCTATGTTTGTAAATTTTCAGGGAATCTTCAGAATATTCAGGCGGGTGACACTGTAAAGTCTGATTTTTGATTTTCGGTCTGGGGGCGTGGTAAAATCCAATTTTCAGATTGCCCCACCAATGACATCTAAATAAATTGGACGATTTTTTCTTTAAAATGATTGCCATGGTCCAATTTAGGTTTTTACGGAAAGAAAATTTTGCCCCGCCCACTTTTTTCGATTTACCTAAAATCAAAAAACGGCTGCATCGATTGACTAATTTTTCTTTAAAATGTTCGTATTTATCCATTTTACGTTTTCATCGAAAGAAAAATGTACCACGCCTACTTTTACGCCCACTTTTTCTATTAAGCGCATAAGTTGAGAACGGCTTGACCGTTTTGGACGGTTTTTAAAATCATCGGCATGGTCAAACTTAGGTTTTTACGGAAACAAAATTGTTAACGCCCACTTTTTTCGAAAAATCAGAAAACGGCTCCATCGATTGACTAATTGTTCTTTCTAATGTTCGTATCTTTTTAACGGATTTTAAAAATTGAACGCAAACATTTTTCTTAATTTGGACAGGACAACGTCTGTCGGATTAGCTAGTGTTCAATAAAATGTCACAAAAATAACACAATTTTAGATGCATTGGTTTTTAATATAAAAATCTTTAATCCTAGAAGGTCATACTTCGTCGAAACGACGACGCATGTTCTTATTTTTCGGTAATTTTTGTTTTTTTTTTTTTAATTTGATTTTTCATGTAGCGGCAGCCAGTGATATACTCTTGATGTGTGCGCATATATGCATCGAAATGACGAACTATGACTTTTATGTAACTTTTATTATAAATTGCCAGTGTATATTTTTTTCAGTTAGTATTTTGGGCTTTGGTGTTTTTTATATAATAGCAAATAGAGCAGTTTTGACCGATTAAGAAATTAGTGATATGCGTATTGTGTCCTCCGTTTAAACGTCAAATAACAAATTAGTGTGCCTTAAATGGAAAAAAGCCTATGTGCAGAGCACAAACTTGAACTTTTGTGCCTCTTGCACAAATTTAAGACTTAACCTACTGAAACCCGTAATTTTTATTTATTTAATTAGTCAATTCTACAATGCAAACAAATTTAATAGATTATTTATTTTTAATTTAACTATTTTCATGAATTATTTTTGTAATATTATGAAAAATAAGCCAAAAAACAAAGTGGTACCCAGAAAACTTCCGTTTTAATTATATAATATGAAAATGAGAGTATTTGTTTATTTTATTTCATTACCCCATTTCGTCCCAGCGATTTTTTTTTTCGAGGAACTTTATTAAACTTGGTTGTTAATAGATAATTTGGGACTAGAAAACAAATTTTTTTTAGATATTTAGTTTTTGAGAAAAATGGTGTTCGATTAATCGAACATTGGGCACTATTAAGCATTTTTATTTTATTGCTCCTATAGATGGTTAATATAGAAAACCTAAATTTTG
The DNA here is from genome assembly GCA_930367215.1 of Pollenia angustigena. Lineage (NCBI taxonomy): Eukaryota > Metazoa > Arthropoda > Insecta > Diptera > Polleniidae > Pollenia > Pollenia angustigena. The sequence goes on along the minus strand of OV884057.1, from coordinate 174,149,832 downwards.
TATAAGCTGAAACTTATTTATTTTATTTTATATAAAAAAATAGAACAAGGAATTTATTAAAATTAAAAATATACAGTTGAACCTCGGATAATCGACTCGGATAATCGACTCGCACAGGACCGGGTTGAGCATTGATAATAAAAAAATGGTTAATAGATAAATAGGGTGATCATCGTGAAGTTTAAATTATAATCAAAAATAAAACACATAAATTTTAAAGTGAACTTGAAATTTTTATTATCGGTTAAAAGAACAGTTTATGGCATTAACTGTATGAAAATGATATCATGGAAATGTTGTGCATGACTTCGTCTGAGGTGGTCCATTCGAAAGGTCCAATTTCGGGCGACTCATTCGAGCTTAGCGACTGGTATCTCGCAAATAACACGAGTAATGTTAGTTTCCAAAGCGTTAATCGTAGCTGACTTATACCTGAAGACAGTCATTACATATCCCCAGAGAAAATGGTTAGGTGCCAGATCTAGGTGGAGATTTTACTATAGAAAAACATTAAAATAAATGCTCACCAAAATGTGTGGCTCGTAGCGCCGTCTTGTTGCAACCAGATCTCATCGAGACCATGCGCCTGGTGCTGTTTCATTTACCATTTTGGCGAAAGTAAGGTAACTGCTAAATATGTTTTCAATGCGTTTGACAGAGGCTGGTATGGTGCACTCTTGTCAAAACTTACCGCATTTGGTGTCGTTGATAATTTCTTTCGATTTATATTGAGTTTTATCAGAGGTCGCACTATACGAGTTGTTTAAGAAAGGCTTTCGTCAAACGAGTTGAAAATTTATTCATTTATTTCTATTTCTTATTTTTCTAAATGACCCTCTATGTCAAACTTCCAACCCTATCTACTCCTTTGCAAATGACAGAAAACTTTGCCATTCGTAATCATTTGATTATAGACCAAGAGTATCCGATGTTGGTGATATGCTTTAGGACATGAATGACACCCTTGGCCGATACCGAAACTCAAATGATTGTTTTTTCTCAAGAGCCCATCCTATTGTGGTCGATTGGCGGGTAAAACGTACAATGCATTACATGAAAAAATTCGTTTTTTGGCCGGACTGTTCGTATGTGGAATTACCTCCCTGCTGAAGTCTTCCCTCTCACTGTCAACATGAATAAATTCAAGTCGAATGCTCACAGGCACTACTACCTCTTCTCTCCTTTACATAACCTATTTTCCCATTCCTAGTTCCAACCCAATGCAATGCATTAGTAGTGGTTTTTGCCTGAGTGCTGGTCCTAACAACAATAAAAAATATGACGGTAACATTCTGATTTTCCTCAATTTTCCTCAGTGTTCGAACACTGCTTTTTAAAGTAATATAACAAAAACACAATTGAAAAACACGTAAATGTTTTTGCTGTTGTTGAATGTTTAAATGTTTGTCAATGGAACTGCGTTTTCACTTTTTTAATTTTTTTGTATTTTATACATAAGTAGTTTTCAGTATTTAAAATTATGCTAAAATTAGTGTTTTTTCTTCCCCCTTGTTATACAAGGGATAAGTGAAGTGGGTAAGAACTTTTATTTTTATATTTGTAGCTAACCACTTACAATATATTATTGTTAAAAAAATTAGTTTTTTGTCTTGCCTAAAAAGAGTAAAAAAATAACAAAAACGCGTAAAATTTACTGTTCGAAAAATCGAACATTGGGACGATATGGGCTAATTTCAATAACCAGTTACTGAACAAGCGAAACTTCAATTATATTTTGTACGTATTTTATCCTTTTTGCTCTTGTGAGTATCACCGTCGTCGATTCAAGGAAGAATGACGTTAACGTCATAAAAATTAGTATGATATTCTAGTGATAAAGTCGGTTACGTACACACGTGTACACTAGGGTGTCCCAAAAAAATTTTTCTTTCTGATTTTCATAGGTGCTCAATTAAAATTTAAAAGCTTATAGTGTAAAATATTTTTGATTTTTTTTTAAGAATTTTCGGAAGAGGTTTCGAGGTCGCGCAAATGAAGTTTTCATAAAAAAGACGGAGTTTTCGGCCTTTTTTAACTTTACTCATAACTTGGTTAATACCACGAGTTTCTTCACTCCTGAGGAAACCGTTTTAAAGAAAAGTATCCATTGATATATTGCAAGCTTCAAAAAAGTTAAACTGGCTTTTGAAATGAATTGTTGAATTTCTTTATTTCTAAAGTTTTCTTCTGTTAAAGTTACACTTGCTACTTCATAATCGCTGCATGGAGTATCTGCATGTTTTTTTTTGTCATTAAGCGCAAAGTTTTGGTGTCGATACGTTCATCAATTCGAAGTTAAGTACCACTGATGACCTAGAAAAGTTTTAAGTGAGGCTTTTGCAACTGCTTTATTAATAATTTTATAACTATCCAATTCCTTTAATAGGCTCAGATCATTGAGAGGATCGTATCGAGGGCACTGGCAGAGGTACCAATATTTGATTTATATTCTTGAAATAAATGAACTAAATTCAAGCAAGGCATCAACTGTTTTCAAAGAATAGATAATTTTCATCATCCAGCGAGCGCAATTGATAGCTCCTGGAGCACACATAAAATAGAAAGTGAAAATGACAGCGTGTAACGATTTTGATCAATAAATGTCAGAAGTTAATGACAGTTAAAACGTAACTATAAAAATTGATGAAAATATACAATAATTATAACGAAAACAGTATCACCATTTTTAAGGTACAAACTATAAAAATAGTGTAACTCGGAAACTGTAGGACAAAATTCCATTTTTGTTTTTCTTAATTGTTAAGAACTTATCGGTATTCAAAATCGCGTCACGAGTTTTAATACCTTTCATATAAATTTGAAAAGTAATAAACCGTTTTTTACAGAATTTGCTAAAAACATTACAAAAATACTAAATATGTGGAATCTTAATGCACAAAAATATTGCCGGAACTTAAAGTTTTTGCATATGGAAATAAAGTTTGGGAAATTTTCTTTAGAAATATTCGGTCAAAAAATTAAATGAACGTGGTTATTGACAAAGTTATGAGTCAAGTTTGAAAAAAGGCCGAAAACCCCGATTTTTAACAAAGACTTGATTTGCGCGACCTCTAGACCTCTTCCTAAAAATCTAAAAAAAAATTCAAAAATACTGGACCCTATAAGCTTTCAAATTATGCTTGAGCCTCTGACAAAAAAAAATTTTGGGACACCCTAGTGTACACCTCTGGGATTAAATTAAATTTTACATAAAGGTATTTATTTAAGAACAAAGTGTTTCGTTCCTAACCTAACGGTAATAAGCCCAAGTCAATGGCTCCAGAAATTAATGGGAGTTCACTTACTTAAACTTGAAATATTTTCTAATTTTCTTTTTTTACTTGGTTCGCTACAGCTCTGAGCCTTCAAAATGAACGTTAGCAAATATTGCAGACTTTTCGCAATCACATTTTTTTATCGCTTTTTGATTTAAATTTAAGTGAAAAATTATTTATCATTATCATTTTGTTTTTCTTAACCTACTTACAACTACAATTAATGTTGGGAGAATTTCAACTAATTGTAGTGGGGAAATGTAAGATGAGATGAACCCACTGTAGTTTATTGTTGATGTGTTTTGTTTAAACTTTGATATTGTTACAAGTAGAACTGTTGCTATAATTCTTATACGTTTAACAGTTTTATTTGGTTTAATATCTTTAGTTTGTCTAAAACCTTTATGGATGAAGTTTCCTGATGATCTGGCCTAAGCAACCAGTGAAATGCATAGGAATAGCTTATCCCATCAACAATAAATTTCAAGTGTTTTTTTATCAATAATTAAAACTGGGAATTAAGCACGAATAACAAAATCTTTTGAAAAAAAAAAAAAAAAAAAAAATGAAAAATTATTATTTAAAAATTTTGTTAAAAGATTAATTTTTGACTACAGTTTACACTGGTCATTACTGTCCAACAACTCTTTTTTTATTTTATACTAGTATTTAACCCGCTACTTCGTTAGCGTCTCCTTTTTCTTCGTGGACATATTTTTATGCCAAAGTTTATTTTCAAAAAAGTACCAGGCACCTGTCCCCTTATTTTTTTTAACAAACAACAATAAGTGTTAAATTTTTTGGATCTCTTTAATTTTGGATTTTTAATCGATTTGGCGAGAGGCCAACCTTCGGTCCAAAAGTCAGCTTTTTAGCTTCAAGAGCTTAGGATGTGCGATGATGAATCCGTCAGTTACTTTACAAATTTATATTATATAGAGATGGAGAAAAATGTTGAGAAAACAGTAACAAAATTAGGAACGATTTTCACACCTTAAACGTTTGAATTTCAAAAAAAGGTCCAAACCTGTTTTGTATTTTTTAGATAAGCTAAAAATGTGATACAATATTTATTTACCCTTTTACACCCCAAAAAGGCCTTCCTTTAAAAAAGTACCAGACACCTCTCCGTTTATTTTTTTTTAATGAACAATAATTAGTATTCAATTTTTTGTATTTCTTTTTGTTTAGGAAATATACGGTTAGCGAATTTTTCTAATAAACAAGAATAAGTACCAGTTAGAGAACGAAAAAGTAGCAAAAAATCCCTCTTACAGATTCTCATTCACTCAGGAGCTTGCATGTTTAATTTTATGTTTCTAGAACCAATAAATACGGATACATAAAAGGTACCAGTTAAAGAACAAAATAGTACCAAAAGCCCTCTTACAGATTTTCATTCACTCAGGACCTTGCATGTTTAATTTTATGTTTCTAGGTCCAATACTAACGGAAATTCAAAAAGTACCAGTTAAAGAACAAAGAAGTACCAAAAACTTCCCTCTTATATATTCTTATCCACTTAGGGCATTGCATCTTGAATTTCATGTTTCTAAGTCCAATAACAACGGATATTCAAAAAGTATCAGTTTAATAACTAAAAAGTACCTATAAGCGCTTTTAGAGATTCTCATTCACTCAGGACCATGCAGGTTTAATTTTATTTTCATTATACCAACATTAGCGAAAATTTAAAACGGAAATTCAAAAAGTACCAGCTAACGAATAAAAAAGTACCAATAAGATCCCACTTAAAGATTCTCATTTACACAGGATCGTGCATGTTTAATTTTATGTTTCTAGGTCCAATACTGACGGAAATTCAAAAAGTACCAGTTAATGAACAAAAAAAGTACCAACAACTTTCCTCTTATGGATTCTTATCCACTCAGGACCTTGCATTTTTAATTTTATCTTTCTAGGTCCAATACCAACTGAAATTCAAAAAGTACCAATCAAAGAATAAAAAAGTTCATTCTTATAGATTATCATCCATCCAGGACATTGCATATTGAATTTTATGTTTCTAGGTCCAATACTAAAGGAAATTCAAAAAGTACCAGTTAAAGAACAAAAAAGTACCAAAAAGTTCCGTCATAGATTCTTATCCACTCAAGACATTGCATGTTGAATCTTATGTTTTTAGGTCCAACATAACTATAATTTAAAAAATACCAAAAAGTTAAGTAAAATATCAAATTTCCTGTATTCCCCCTTTTTGGTACTATTTTTCACCCCATTAAAGTATAAAAATTTTCAGTATTATAGTGCCAGCCCATAATTTAGTACGAATATTTAAAAAAATGGAGAAAAATGTTTTTTTAAAAAAGTACCAAAAATAATTACGATTTTTACCCCTTAAATGTTCGATTTTCGAAAAAGTACCAAATTTATATTCGTATTTTTTTGATAAGTTTCGAATGCGGTATTAACTTTGTTTCTATGTTTATTGGTTCAAAAGATAGATGGGGTGTCAAAAAAGTACTAAAATTCAGATTTTACACGTTTACTCCCAAATAGGGCCGAATTTAAAAAAAGTACCAGACACCTGTCCGCTTATTTTTCTAAAGAACTACGATAGGTATTAAATTTTTTTTGTATCTCTTTTAGTTTTGGAGATATAAGGTTACCGAATTTTCCTGTTTTTACCCTTTTTTACCCCCTAAACATTCGAATTTCCAAAAATCCCGTCTTAGTGGATCGATTTGGGGAGTGACCAATCTCTGGTCCAAATTTCAAGTGTCTAGCTTCAGGCGTTTAGGCTGTGCGATGATGAATCAGTGAGTCAGTCAGTGAGTCAGTCAATGAGTCAGTCAGTCAGTAACGTTACAATTTTATATATATAGATTAATGAAATTTTAATTGTAAATTATAGCTCTCACAACAAAGCTTACATTTAGCTCTTATTTAGATAATTGGACTAATATACTATTGTTTCTGCTAGTGCAAAATTAGTATTTTGCAGCCAGACATGTTAAGCTTTTAATTTTAAAATATTAATATTATTCATCCTTTAAAATTTTTTTTTTTTTTTTTTTTTTTTTTGTAAATTAGCGTTTTTTTTTAATTGTGCAATTAGTTAATTCATTAATATATACCCCCGGAACCAGAGAAAAAGTGAGTTAACACATTATTTTATTTGTCTGTTACACGCATTCACAGCCTGTTCAACGATTTCGAACGTTAACGTTCGCATAGAAAATTACATTTGAAACAAAAACAAATTTTAGAATTTTGTTTTTGTTTAAAATTTAATTTTCTATGCGAACGTTAACGTTCGAAATCGATGAACAGGCTTTAATTTGTTTATTCTCCTTTGTTTACAGAATTGTGAGTGCAATTAAAAGACACCAGCAGAATGGCCCGGTATGGTTTTCGTCATCTTTCTACATTGAGAATTTGATGTATGTAACTATACAATTGTAACAAAAAGAATACGGGAATTTTTATTCTTTTTATTTAATATTTTAAAGATGTTTAGTATTGTGGTTATTTTGTTGAACTGTTTATGGTGTTTAATCGAAATTTTGATAATTTTTAATGAGGCTTAAGCTCATCAAATTTAATTTTCATTAAATAATTTTTTTTTTATAAAGAAAGGAATTCTATAACATGAAATAATTAAAATTTACTGATGATTATTTTTTCATTTTTGACTGCCGCACGGCTCGAACCCAGGCTTTCACGGAAGGGTTACCCTTACATATTTCAATTGTAACCACTCATTATCTTCAGAGGGTTTTGCCGTTAAACACTCACAGCCATTGACGAATGCTGGCAGTCAATAGTCAAACATCAATCTTTAAACCAAATTGTAATTATTTAACCTTTGGTATATCGAAATTTGCTTTGAATGATTATCAATTGTAATTGATTAACATGTTCTTCCTAATTTCGGTATTTTCGTATGTACATATGTTCTTCTTGTTGTGTTGTTGTTGTTTCTACACAAAACAAGTAAAATAGGATTATGTGAATTCAATATTGAAAAATTTCAACGTTTTTATAAAAAATTTAATATGAAGAAATGATAATTTTAAATAAAGTCTATACTTTTACAGAAAGTTTCTATGATTTTCAATGAACATTGCGGCAAGTTAATTTAACATTAACATTTTTATGGTGTGCTACTGTAAAGTAAATATTATAAGTTTCAGCTGCCTTTTTAGTAACCAAACTACAAAAATAGTCTTAACAAAATATTTATCGAGTGAAAGCTTATAAATATGTCCCTAGGGATTTTTTATTTTTATATGAAATTGAATATTTTTCAGTGGCTATAAAGATTTTAAGTCATTATTCTATAAAACTTATGCAAATAAATTTGGCAAAATTTAATAGATTTATTTTCTAGGTCTAATAACATATTAAGTTATCCCAAAAACTTTATAAAAATTTAAAAATTTTATCTAAAACAATTTGCTTTAACTGCTATTTATTTACATTTTAACAATATTTTTTTAGCTTCCACTTCTTTTATATTTTTATAGTAAAACTAAGGCAATAAATATCAGGAACACCTTGTGAAAGGTAGCAAAATGTATAAGAATGAGAAAAGAATCCTTTATAGTTAAATACAGTTATAATTCATTCTAGTTTATATTTTTTAGTTTCTCTTGCAACTTTAGTTGTTGTACTTTGTTTTGTTTCTTTTATACCCACCCCATCATAGATGCAGACGGTATTATGCGTTTGTTCTAATTTGTGTAACATATAAAAATATTAGTATGCCGATCGACTTTTTGAAAAGATCTTCAGGTACATCTTAACCTTGTAGACAAAGTACAGGTCGCATTTTTAGAGATAATTTTATGAAATTTTGCGCAAAAGTTTTAATTATCATAACGACCAACCCTACTGAAAAAGGGGAGAATCGGCCCATAGTTGTATATAGGTCCCACTTAAACTTATTTTAGGAATAGAGAACTAGATGGTGTATGTGTCATATATAGGGATGAGATTTTCATGCACTAAAAATTAAAAATATGCAATAAAAATCCCAAATATGCACTAAAAGAATAAAAAATATTCACTAAAAACTTTAAAAATTTCCATAAAAAATAATTTTTGCATCTTTTAAAATCTTAAATGATTTTGCATCTTTTAACATCTTAAATGGAATCTTTAACGAAATTTTCAATAAGTATTTTCTACTTTTTTTATTGAATCTCTAACGATTTTCAATAAGTATCCATATCTTAATCCTAATAGCTATTTATTAGATATTTCCAAAGAAACATCTAGTTCACCGTATTCAATTACTTATTTTTCTATATTCAATTCCAGCAGGTGCCATCTATATCCAAAGACTAAACGTTTGGCTTGATAATGCGTGCGGCTAAATTATTAAAATGCCTTAGTATTTGCAATATTTATGTATAAATGTGTTATATGAATCAAAATTCTATTCGATAATTTTTGACGACAGCAAGGATTTGTCGGGGAAAAGCCAGATTTCCCTATCTTTAAGATATTTCAACGTACAACAAAAAGTTGTTAGTGAAGAATTTATTGGCTTTGTTGTAAACGCATTTGAAGAGGCTTCAAAAGATATTGATAACGTTGATGTGTCAATTGATGCGAAGGCACTATCATCAATAGTTCTTAAAGCTTTGACAAATTTTGGTCCTGACCAAAAAAATTGTGTCGGAGATGGAACAGATGGGTGTCCTCTGTTGTCAGCAAAAAATGGAGCTGTTCAAAATGTCTGGAAAAGCGACAAATGCTAAACAAACGCCTTGCTATTCCAATAAATCGAACAACTGAATTTCTAAAACCAATAAAGTGCCATTAATACAAATAGTTGTACCATTTGTTAAAGAAACGACAAATTTTTTTATATATAATCATCCCATGCGAAACACTTTTAGCAGAGTATTTGGGAGCCAAACTCTCTTCATTATGCGTCTTTGCAACAAGTGTACATCATATAGTAGAAGCTTTGGAAAAAATATCTGAGTGGAAAGGTAGTATCTCTACCTTTTTATTAGGGAACTCACTTAGTACTTTTAAATTTATTTGCGGAATATACATATGAAGTGTGATACCTATTGTAACACAGCCACTTAGTATCATTTTACAAAAGCAAGATATAGATCTCCAAAAAGGATGAAGCCTTATCAAAATTTTAATCATGTGCCTTGGAGAAAAAAAATTAAGCCGAAGGACAATTAAAGCGATTTTTGAAAAAGATAAATTATTTGCGTTCAAATCGAGGTTCCTATCGAAAAGACAAGATTTGAACGAAATAATCACATCCAAAATGTTGAAGATTACTACCGAGTTGTAGGTTACATTCCTCTTATTGAATTTATTTTAGAAGATCTCATAACAACTTTCCTAAAAGATATCCCAAATGTATTGAACATACCTAAACTTCTACCTCAAAGTGTAATCAAGTCATATACAGATACAAAACTGTTAAAACCTTTTTTTATTTTTTTAATTCCCTACGCTAATCCCGCGAAGCTCTACGCTTTTCTGCAGGAAAGAAACCAGAGTCTCTGGCGGAAATCGAACCCGCAACCCCGGCGCTAATAGACAAGCTCTCTACCAGCTAGTCTACCGGGGCACTCATGCTTTCGTAAACTGTGATGAAGATATCTACCCAAATCTAAGAAAAATATTTCAAATTTTCGTTACAATGCGCATCAGTAAAGCTAAGAGCGGGAGGCCATTTCCTACCCTTCGTCGAATAACAACATGGCTCAGATCAACAATGACAGAAAATTAACTGTACTGTCTAAATTTGCCTCATAAGGAAATCATAAATTGCTTATTTAAAAAGATTAATGTATATTGAACAGATCTTATATTTTATTTAACCTTTTTGTTAAGTTTTTTTAATTAGGGAATGACTTTTTTTTGGGCAAAATTTCTTCATCCCACCAAGCGATGGGCAATTTAGTATTGATAATGAAAATAATTTTTTTAGGCCATTTCGGCCAAAAAAAGCTTCCGCACCAAATGCAATTTCTAAAGCTCCTCAAAAAAATTATTTGTCTTTAATATCCATAAACATTATATATGGTACATTTATTGTTTATATGTATATGCTGTATATTTTAGCCCCCATATTCATAAATGATTATTAAATTTAATAAATGTTTATTAAGGTAAATTTTCATAGAAAATTTGGTTTTCAAACCTTTATTAAATTTAAAATATTTTTATGAATACAGGCATAAATACATAAAATAAGCAACTGTATAACAAAAATGTAAAGCTATTTTTTGGGGTTTAATGAAATAAATTTTAAGTTTAAAGTGTGAGTTGCTTTACATATTGGAAAAATATCTTGTGCAACTTTAATAGCTCGTTCCGCGCATATATTACTACGCTGCTGAAAATGATCACTGTTTCATATATCCGCCAAACAACTCATCTATTACAACATCTATCATTTGCCATTAAAATTTAGTTTATTAAAAAAACCGCGAAATAGAGTCGAGATTTTTTTGCGCCCTTCTTCCGTACAAATGGTAAGATCTTGTTATATTCATGAAATTATTAGAAAATACTTAAAATTTTGTATAGTAAGGAGAAAAATTGAAATTCAAAACTTTATCGCGTTTGGTGCGGAAACTTTCTTCACGATCGCGAAAAAGTAATACATCATTTCTTAATATTTTTTCACGGTCTATACGGCTATGCGATGAAGAATTTGATATTCGCAAAAATTGCAAAAAGTACTTACCCTAACAATATTGTTTTTAATAAACTTTTAAATACAAATTTTTGACTTTTTTGTATCATACTAAATTCCCCCCCCTAAGGCTCGAGCTGGATCCGCGCCTGTTGACCAGTAAATTGATCAAACTTAAGCTTCGTTTTTAATAATTTCTATTTGTAAGGTTAGTGTTTATGTAGTTAAGAAACTGTTCAATGATGTTTGATCTAGCCAAATGTTTTGCAAAAGCAAATAATTTTTTAATAAAACTAGTGGTTACGTGTATGACGTCAAATATTTAATAGGTGTGAACATTGTTAAACTAAATTAAATTTTTGTTTGTTTAAATAAATTAGCACTGTTTTATTAAAATTAAAAGTTTGCCTTGAACTTGAAGAATGCGAATGTTTTCTAAAAAAATTTATTTTCAGATCCCACTTTGATTGTAGATCAGATCCAAAATATTTGAAATTTATTTTATTTTTTGAAATTCTTAATTTTTTTTGCAAAACGTTTTGGGGTTATTTTTTTAATTTCTCGGGCTATTCTTCTTCCTTCCACATTGTTGAATTTTACTTTCTGCAGTATCAATTAATTTTACTTGAGTACTTAGTGAACCAAATCCCTCCTACTTAGTTATTGTTTAACCAATATGTCCGTAATTGGAAAATACAAATGCTTATTGATTTCTGATGTAATTTAAATGTTATATATATTTTTTTTTACTTTTTCAATTGCATAATCATCGGTATCAACAAGCTCTTCTTCCATTCTTAAATTACTCAAAGTTTTTTGAATAGAACTCTAAGAACTTTTTTATAATATGGAATTAAAGAAAAACTCACTTTAAAATTTCAAAATATGCATTAAAAACCTTAATATGCATTTTCACCAAAATATGCAACAATATGCAAAAACAAATCGATGCCATTTAAGCGCAAACTTCATGATTCGGATAGATAATTGGTCAACATCGTTGTTAGACTATCGACAAAAAACATGCATTTGCATTGAAATCGCATCCCTAGTCATATACCATCTTGTTATGTTGGTATTCAGAATAAATTTGATTTGGAAATAGTTTGTTGCAAACGAAATCATCTTTCTTAAAATTCAGCCCTTATTTGACAATAGCTTCTTATGTCTGATGGGTTCTGAATTGTCCATAGGCCGCATATAAACAATACAATACTACAATATCCTTAGGACAAAAAGCTTCATATAGATATAGATAATCTAGATAATATTCGGCTCAAAGAACTGTTTTGTGAGTCTTAACCTTATACCCTAGTTTTGTTTTGATGCGTCCATGATTTCCCATGGGCACGTTTTCAAAAATGTCGCTGTAAAGTTGGGTATCATATGGTCGGAATTGACCGACTGTACATTCTGACTTGTTTATTTTTAAATTATGTTTTATTTTTTGAGCCATATTTTTTAAAAACTCATGTTTTATATTTCGTTTTTTTTTTCATTCTGCTCGAAACAAAAAGCTGTTCCGTTATGTTGCTGCTTAAAGTTTCAAGCACACTTCTAGTTAAACTACTCTGTGCTGCTAGAGATCCTCTGAAGGGTTGAGTTGAAAAGCATCAATGTTGGGCGAAGGCCCAAGGTGTGGAGTGATAGAGAGCTAAAAAAAAACAAGTGTTAGTTGTTAGTTTAAACATTTTTTATTTATATGTACTCGTTCCTGTATATAGTGCAAGTATATTTTAAATAAGTTTTTAGATTTTTTTCGCATTTTCAAGAGTTTAAAAAAATGTAATATTTTTCATTTGGGGGCGTAACAAGTAGATTTATGTTAAAGATCTATGTTAGTTTCATTTCATATTTTCTGCTGGATTGCATTGTTTTTTTTCCGCTTCGCTTACATTTTTTATGAAGGTATTCAGTTGTTTTTAAAATGCAAATGTACTTATGCATTTATTTCCTTAGGATTTTCGTATTAAATATTTTATTTTAATATTTTTTACTTTTTCCTTTTGGAATTATTTCATTTATAATTTTTTTGTTAGTGTTTTCTTTTTTATTTCATAATACGGCCCAGATGTGTTCTAAGTAATCTCTTGTTAAATGGGTTTGATATTACATTTTCGTTAAAACGGACGGGAGATTATTATGCAATTATTTTATAGAAATATCAGGTGTAGTTGTGTGTGTGAGATTTGTTTAAGTTTAAAGCCGTTAATGTAGTTTTTGCCGAAAATCTAAAATATTTGCGAAATGAAATAAAATTAAATAGCTTTTATTTATGCAATATTTGGCATTCAGAATCTTTATTTTAAACCCTCTAGAACAAGATGCGAAGAGGATATACAAAGTTTGTCATTCCGTATAAAATTTTTTTAGAATTTACCTTATACCCTATAAAACAGTTGTATATTTACAAGGTTTTGTTTAAATGTGCTTAATTCCCATTTCATACTATTGATATATATTGTATATTTATTTTTTTTAGGGGTTGTTGAGTAATTTTTAGTCAATGTAGTCATGACCATCTTTTAAAAATAAAATCACTTTCGAAAGGCTTAGCAGAAAGTAATAATTGAGGAGCTCAAAAGCATGCGCCCCTATTCTTCTCTAGTCCTCAATTGTGTAACAAAAACGGATTTCTAAGTAATTTAGCCTTAAAGTTTTTTGTATTGGAATGTGTACATTAGGGTGACCGTTAAAATCCAAAGTTGGATTTATTTAGGTCTCACTCGCCAATTTGGTGGGTATTGATAAAAAAACAACTCAAACAATTTTTTAGAACGATCGGCGACGCACATGGGGGTTTTTTGCCAATCTAGCCGGACATTACTTTTTGATTTAGCTTATATTGCTCTTAAAAGTTATTGAGTGCTCCTAGATCGATGAAACTTGGCAGAAATATGTGACATTGTCATAGGCAGGTAAACCTCAAAAATAAATAAAATCGGACGAAGGAGGAAAAGGTTCCCCCTTGAAGAACTAATCCAACCTCTGAAAAAATCAATTTTTTTTAAAAGTTTTCCCATACTTTTGTTTGGCAAATGCAACTTTTAACGTCGGCAAAAGTTAAAAAACCTAAAATAAGACCCATGAGATCGTAAAATTACACTTTTCGCCCCCGCCCCCTTTTGAGGGCGATTACATAAAATAATATTTAAAAAAAATGTAAATATAAAAAGAAATAGATTACTAACGCCTTAATACTATAAAAATTAAATTTTTGAACTTTAATGGGTAGGGGGAGGTATCCCTCCAAACACCCCCCCGGAACGACCCTGTAAAAATTTTTTTTTTGCTAATTTCCAAAACATATTAATTTTTAAGATTTTATGTGACTTTTATGTATTTTATAGTATTTAATTTATCTGAAAATAATTAATATATTCGTAATAATAACTTATTTATAATAGTAAAAGCAAATTTTATTTAAAATAATAACAACTAATTTATTTAAAATAACTTCTCTTTTGCACTAAGATGATGATGAGTGCCATGGTTCTTCTTCGTCTGCTTCTTCAAAATCCTCTTCTGAATCTGAATTCTCTTCAGAGCCAAGTACAGGTGGAAGCATAAAAGAAATTGCTTCTTTCGTAAAGGGTAATGACTTTTTTTTGGAGTTGGTCTTATGCTAGTAATCAGTGGGTCAGAACTGAGCAAAAGTCTATTTATAACATCTTTGTTTCACTGAACCCTCGAAAACTTTCTAGCAAAATTCTGCCTGTAAAGCCGAAAATGTTTATTTCGTGCCTCAGACGCTTCTTCTGATAATAGCCCGATAGGCAACAATGCCTCACTCATTACAGTTGCGCCATGTACTAAAATCTTGTGCATTGTAGGTGTCATAGGATGCCAGGGATATAGAGTAACGTAAAGTTTTGCAGTGTCTAAGCAATAATTGGCAAACTAGTGCAAATGGATTTTGTGACCACTTGTAATTACTTCAATAATAACTTTGATCCGGTAGATGAAATCCAATGCAATTCCAGTTATTTCTGCAGCTAATTCAGGATTGGAAAAAAATCGTCTGCTGGTGTTACCATCGTTGTTGTTTCCAAATCCAGTCTTCGGTACATCCACTATTAGCCCTAATTCACTTCTAAATTTTTCTTGGATAGTTTTTTTCCTCTCATTAACAATAGTTTTGTCCTCATCCGATCTTAATTGCCACTTTTTTACTGTGAGTTTATACGATAGGTGTAATATGCTCTCAAATAGACGAATTCTGGCGTGCAAAGTGGATAATCCTTTAGCGGCCGCACTGTTGGTTAAAACCCGTTACTTACTGTTTCGCACATCCCTTTTTTACACAGGTAATATTAGTCTTAGATGTAATAATTTAAATAAAAAACATCTACGTACAACCAACACATTTTATGACTGAAAAGGTATGAAAGGGTATCTATCATATGTACCTATGCAAGATGAGCAAAAACAGCAAAAAGTTGAAATTTTCAAAAAATCAAAAAAAAAAAATGGCGTAACAACGCGCAACGTTTTTTTTTTTAATTTAAAAGTAGAGATTTCAAATTTTATCGTGATGTATAACATTTTTAAGAACTCAGCGGAACTCACCTTCAAAAACCTTTTAAATTTTTTTTTTTTACAAAAAAGTGAACAAAAAAATCGTTTTTTTTAATTTCGTACTAATTTTTTTTATCATAAAAAATTCAAATAAAATTTTTCTAAAAATTTTCATAATTAGCTGTTTATATAGTCTTTGACAGAAAAATTCAATGTAAAATCTTTATTCGTTTATCTACAAAAAAATATATTGTAAACCTCCCAAAACCGTAAAAAGTCAATGAACACGCATGCAATTTAATCAACTTTCCTGGTTTTAACAGTGTCCCAAAACCACAAATCTCAAGCAAGAGACTTGAAAATTCACTATACGATGCAGAACTTTGTTGTCTGTCGAGCTGCGTACTTTAATTTTTCCATTTCTTAAATTAAATTTTTTGCTTAATGTCCGGCTAGATTGGCAAAAAACCCCTATGTGCGTCGTTTCTATACGACGCGGGCAAATTCAAGAGACCAAAATTCAAGCCAGTACAGAAATGAACTTTCGTATTATATCAAGACACCTGGACGCAGAAAATAAAAGTTACTATACATATCAATTAAAAAGTGCTAAGGGTTTGATTATTGTCATAAAAGGCATAGATAGTTCTGTTCCTCCGAGGAAATAAAATCTGCCGTAGAGCTAGAGGGTAGAGATGAGGTAAAATCTGTTCATAACATTTTGAACAGGAATAAAGTTCCTCAACCAATGCACCGCATTGAGATATCGTTTGATTGATCGGTTCTCAAAACCAAAAATTCAGTTCATCCCATATACAACTTGCGTTACCTACTCATAAAACCGCCGAATGTAATCGTTCTAAAGCTGACCCGTATATTAAGAAATGCAGCAACTGTGGCGAAAATCACACGGCAAACTATAGGGGTTGTAAAGTCTTCTTGCATTTAAAAAAAACCTGCTTTAGTTCAAAAATATACTCACTCCCAATATGGTCCGTCATATGCGCCCAGCCAAGCCGCTGGCTCTATTGCTAGTACTACACAAACAAACAAAACCAATCATATGCCCAAGTCTTAAAAGGAAACCCTAATGCGAAAAATCCCGCGAGTACCTCCAACGCAAAGCAACCTCCATACGCTAATGTTCCTAGGGAATGTGCCTTCTGGAAATATGCCTAGCTCAATCGAAAATTTAATTCAAACTATGAATAACTTCATGGCCACTATGCAGAACATGTTTCAGGAAATGATGCGAAACCAGAACATGCTTCTGCAAGTTCTACTCAACAAAAAATGAACCAGTTAAAAATATGTTTCTTGAATGCAAACGGGTTATCCCAACATAAACATGAAGTTGCAAACTTTCTTCATAGGCATGATATCGACGTACTTCTTGTCTCTGAAACACACTTTACTCATAAAAACGGCTTTAGGGTAAATGGATACCTTACGTATGACACAAAACATCCCAGCGGACGGGCTTGTGGTGGCACAGCCATAATTGTGCACAAACACATCAGACACTTACCATTGCCAGAGTTCGAAGAATATTGTATCCAGGCCACATCTATAAATCTTACTTTTTTCAAACTTACGTTGTCATCCGTTTATTGTCCCCCGAGGCACAAAATTGATCACGATAAATTTCTCAACTTCTTCTCCACATTGGGCCAGAAATTCATTGCTGCTGGCGATTACAACGCTAAACATACATATTGGGGCTCCAGACTTATTAGTCCTAGAGGTAATCAGCTGTACAATACCGTAAGTGCAAATAATTTTGATGTCGTATCGAGTGGTGAGCCTACCTATTGGCCAACCGACTTCAACAAGCTACCAGACCTTATTGACTTTGCTGTTATTAAAAACATCAAGCGCGATCAGGTACTAGTTAGTTCCTCTTATGATCTATCGTCTGATCATTCACCTTCAATCGTCATTTTAAAAGGCAACTCTGACGCCGCAGCTACAAACTTTATTTCCTATCCAAACAGAAACATAAATTGTTTAAAGTATAAAATGTATGTGAGCTCTTACCTATCACAGTGCATTCCCCTAAAAAATTCATCTGACATCCAAATAGCTGTAGACCGATTTACAGAAGTCTTGGATTCTGCAGCAAGAAATGCAACCCCAATCAAGCGGACAATTAAACGTGCTCCTTACAATACATCGCCGGATATAGAGACCCTTATCAGAGAAAAAAGGAAGTTAAGAAGACAATGGCAAAACAGTCGTTCCCCAACCACTAAGGCCCAACTACAATTATGCCTGCCCATTCTTCGCAACAAATTGAGACAGAACCACGAGTCCGCAATAGAAGGCTATATAAACAGCCTAGATGCCACAAAAAACTCCAATTACAGCTTATGGAAGGTTGTACGGCATATGAAATGCCCTATAAACCAAGAATCTCCATTAAGACTGGAAAACCGCTCATGGGCCAAAAACACAAATGAAAAATTAAACGCTTTCGCGGGCCACCTTGAGAAAGTTTTCACGCCACATGATGCACATACTTGTTCCTGTCGTCCAATCATTCCTGATAAGGTAAACCATCCAATAAAATTTAACATAACTCAAGTAAAATCTGCAATAGAAAAAGTGAATATTAGAAAATCTCCCGGACCTGACCGCATCACAGGGTCAATGATAAGAAACTTACCATCGTCTGCTTCTAGAATCTTGCTGCTCATTTTTAACGCGATATGAAGAGTCGGATACTTCCCAGCCTCATGGAAGAGGTCTATAATTGTTATGATTCCCAAGCCAGGAAAATATGCTAGCCAGGTTGGGTCGTACAGACCGATAAGCTTATTATCAATCCTATCGAAGCTTTTGGAAAAAATATTCGTTTTAAGTATAACTCTTCATCTAAATGAACACGATATCATCCCGGATCACCAGTTCGGATTCAGATGATGGACATGGTACAATAGAACAAGTGCATAGAATTGTCACCCTAATTAGATCGACGTTTGAGAAATAGTAATACTGCTCAGCCCTGTTTATAGACATTTCCCAAGCATTTGACAAAGTTTGGCATGATGGGCTACTTATCAAAATCACACGAATGCTTCCTCAAAACACTCACAAGCTTCTGGATAGCTATCTAACAGGCAGAACATTCATAGTAAGGTCGCAAGATAAATACGCCCCCCTCAAGAAAATTACTGCTGGTGTCCCCCAAGGCAGCATATTAGGACCGCTTCTATATATAATATACACAGCGGATATGCCAACAAACCTGACCACGCATACCTCTACATTTGCAGACGACACAGCATTTATTAGCGTTAACCATGACCCAAAAGTCGCATCGCAAAATCTGCAGTCCCACATCAATGAACTAGACGCCTGGCTAAAAAAATGGAGAATAAAGGTTAACCCGGCTAAATGTGCTCACTTAACTTTCACGCTCAGAAGACAAACGTGCCCAGCTGTAAAAATAAATATCATCACTGTTCCGGTAGAAAACCATGTTAAGTACTGGGGAATTCATATAGATAGACGCTTGACCTGGTCTCGTCATATTGAAGCGAAAATAACGGCTATGAAACTTAAAGCAGCTCAACTACATTGGCTTCTCGGTAGAAACTCAAACTTGTCTTTAGACAACAAAATTCTCTTATACAAGTCTATCATAAAACCAATATGGACATATGGCATCCAATTATGGGGTACTGCATGCGCATCTAACATCCAAAAGCTTCAAGGAAGACAGTCTAGAATATTACGACAAATTGTCTGCACCCCATGGTATATACGGAATGATAGGCTTAAATCTAGTTTACCGACGCAGCTCCAAATAAAAAAAAAAGTACCTAGGTAGATAGAAAATTAAAAAATAAGAAGAAAAAATAAAATAAAAGAGTTGGCGGAAACGCTTAGTTTTCGAGTTATGGACGTTTTAAGTTTTTATATAAAAGTGATTTTCCACTACATTTTTATCTTTATATGGTCAATATTGGTATCATTTTAAAGCTTTTGGCTTAGTGAAGCCGGTACTTA
Organism: Pollenia angustigena; assembly: GCA_930367215.1. NCBI lineage: Eukaryota > Metazoa > Arthropoda > Insecta > Diptera > Polleniidae > Pollenia > Pollenia angustigena. The sequence continues at coordinate 174,130,383 of OV884057.1, read as the reverse complement.
CTATCCCAAAGAGGAGCAAATCCTTGCGCCCGGCCGAAGGCCGGCTATGCACAGTAGCTTTACTTAGCGAAGCCGGTTCTTGCTATACCATAGAGGAGAAAATCCTTGCGCCCGGCCGAAGGCCGGCTATGCAGAGAAGCTTTAGTTAGCGAAGCCGGTATTTGTCATACCAAAGTGGAGCAAATCTTTGCGCACGGCCGAAGGCCGGCTATGCAGAGAAGCTTTAGTTAGCGAAGCCGGTATTTGTCATACCAAAGAGGAGCAAATCTTTGCGCCCGGCCGAAGGCCGTCTATGCAGAGAAGCTTTACTTAGCGAAGCCGGTTTTTGCTATACCATAGAGGAGAAAGTCCTTGCGCCCGGCCGAAGGTCGGCTATGCAGGAGTGTTTTCGTTTGTGACGTCCATGTTTATAATTTGATTACGTTTGTATTACACTTTTATTTAAATTAACTACATACTAACCTGGTGCACTTCTGTAATATTTTGATGTAAAATGCGAAAAGAATGTAATGTGAGGTAAAGAGATAGTAATTTTCAAATAAATTTTGTATATCTAAAAAGATATGGTCAAAAGCTTTGAAATGATACCAATATTGGCCATATAACGATAAAAATGTAGTGTAAAATCGGACCTTTATATAAAAACTTAAAACGTCCATAACTTGAAAACTAAGCGTTTCCGCCAACTTTTTTATTTTATTTTTTCTTCTTATTTTTTAATTTTCTATCACCCTGGGTACTTTTTTTTTATTTGGAGCTGCGTCGGTAAACTAGATTTGTTCCGAATGATATTATCCACAGAGATCTCAACGTCCCCACTATCCCCGAGGAATTTAAAAAATATTCAATTAGCTACATCGATAAACTAATGACCCACCCTAACTAACTCGCTCGGGGTCTGCTTCAGTTCGAAGGTCACCAGAGGCTAAAAAGAACCGGTAATTTGAGCCTAACTAGAAGACATTTTTAAAATTTGAATACAGCAGTTAGTGGTTACATTGGTAACAACTAATAAAAAATAAGTAGAATTAAGATTTGAATACATATTGTAAATTTCGATAAGAAAGATTCAATAATAAAAATAAATTATTAAAAACAAAAAAAAATTTCGCTAAGCTTATTTAAAAATTTCTTCTGCAGGTACGTTGGAAAAAAGGTATTTTTTCAAGCTGGACCAAAAATGACCTTTCAACAAAATAATTGAACAAACGTCAAAAGTGGCATGTGCCATAAAAAACTTGCCCTGATAATTAGATATAAAAGTCAATTGGCCAGACTATTAGAATAATTTATGAAAGAAACAATAATATTTTATTCTCCAAATTCTTTTGCTGCGCATAGACAATTTGTATGTATATTAGACCGACTCACCTTATATGGGCAAAAAAAGTTAAAGTTGTACCCACCTGAAAATAAACTTGACATTTTTTATGATGATTCCCACAATATTTAGGCTCCCGTAAGCTAAACCGCGTCAAAAATGTTGGCCATGATAGGGGTAATTTAACCGCATATAAATATATTAATAAAACATGCTTCCTGCACAAAGACATGCCTTTTGTTATTATAATATGGGATTTCAAAGTACCCTGAGTGAATGTTATAAAAAGTAAGACAGTGCTGTTACGAGCTAATCTTTGACTAAAATCCCAAGCGGTGGTCAACCCCATTCGAATGATGTAAATGAAAAGCGGACAAAAAATTGTTAAGTTATTTAAATTTTCGTTAATATCGAATTGAAATTCATCACAATCTGACACAAACATCGCGCAGAATCAAAGAATTCTTAAATATCGATCATATTTGGTCATTCATAGGACAAGAAAAAAAAAAAAAATAACCGAAATTTGTAATCATGAAAAATACAATTTTAGGACTTTTTTTTAGCGAAGTTTATGTCACGGAAGAATATCGCTAGAGCCAAGATAAGTGTAAGATATTTTTTGTCAGTCCGTCTTTAGCCACACAAATAGGCTTGATGGCTTGCCGACGCAACAAACATGTTCGTGTTAAAAACATGTTGTGCGCAAATATAAGCCGCAAACAAACATTGCTTGGCCTTGCGACTTATTGATTGTTATTGCAAATCATAGTCTAATAGGAAATTAAACGCGTTTGAATTCAATTGGGACGTCGGCAGCAAATCATATTCGTCTCGGAATTTTCCATTCAAAATCCGAAGTAGAATAACCGAAGAAAAATAAGTAAACTTTTCAAAAGAATCGGTTAATTATTTAAGAAGGTATAGGAGGGGGTGTTTTTACCCTTTTTTTCATTATTTTACGTAAATGTTAAAATTTATAGCCCTTAGTTCCTTCCTATAGATATAACAGTGTCTGGCGCCAAATTTTCGGAAACCCGGTTGATTAGTTAAGAAGATATAGGGTAGGGGAGCGTTTACCCCTCTTACCCTATGTCACGCCCTAAATTATATGCTATAGTGACTTCCAGATGTTACACTATTTGCTTGCCGAATGTCGAGAAAATCGGTTGATTAGTTAAGAAATATACATCTATCGATATGAAATATACATTAATATTTATTCAGAATGTCATTGCACACATAATACATTACGATACTTTGGTAACTTTTCAAGTGACAATAAAAAATCATAAAATGATATCTCCTGAACCACCGGGCCGTTTTCGTGCGAACTTCACATAAACCATCTACAGACTATCATCAACGTACCCTATTTTAGTTGAAATCTATCGACCCGTTTTCGCAGTTGGTGGTGACATCAAAGTGTTCACATCCAACACGTAATGCTGGGGTCCAGGTGACGTAAAAAGCTACATTTGAAAAAAAAATGAAAATATTTAAAAAAATTCCACCCAGCGGGGTCCATAACTTACCATAGGTACCATGCCACTCTTGGAAAAGACTTTAATACGCCTTAAGTAAAAAGTTTTCGTTTTGCATTCGGTGCACCAGTGGAATCAATTAGAAAAAATAACCACTCGGAATTTTTGGCTTTGCTTTTTGTTTTGAGCATTTTAAAAGTATTTATTTTTACTTTATTGATTTTCAGCACTTCTTACATTAAAATTTCTTTAAATTCGTGAAAGAATAACAAAGTTAAATTTTTTGCTTTCGTTTCTATTGACAGTATTAACAGGGTTAAATAAATAAGTATCAATGTTTTGCTCCCTATCTTTGCATGGGGGAAAGTCATGATGAATATGTTTTTATAAAAATAGGTAAAACAAACTCATTTAGTAGAAAAATTTTGGGATTGACTAAATTCTGAAAATCCCGAAATTTTAAATTTTTTAATTCAATTCAAATCAGTGTTCGGAAATAAACATTAAATAACGCTAATTTTGGCTGGTGGAAAACAACCAAAATACATATGGGCATTTCCTCAGAATGGCCAACCATGATGAAAAATAAAATTTGATAATCTTCTTCTTTTATTGTTTATAATTGTAAAAAAAATGTATATGTTTTATAATATCTACATATTCTAGAAGCAAAATATTATGATAAGAATTATGATTGTAGTCACCATATTAAGATTATTATTGAATCATATTATGACTAAATATACTCGTACTATTACATCATAATATTTTTCCCTTAATCATATTAATATTCTGTTAATCATACTAAATTAAGAAGTAATCAAATTATTGTCATGTTAATCATAATTAGCTAAGAAATTAATCATATTTTTGTCATGTTAATCATAATAAGCTAAGAAGTAATCATATTATCATCATGTTAATCATAATAAATTTAGAAGCAATCATATTAAGATGCAGCACCTTTCATAGCTGCCATAAAAATACAAAATAAATTAAAATATTTTTGAATCGATTTTTTATTTTGTGGCTTTTACAATTTTTCTTTATGTTAATCAAATAGCGGAGTTCAATATAAGGCTTGCAAAAGAGCAAATGCAAGATCTGTGGTTTTCATGGGCAACCGCGTGTGTCCATTTTTTCGATTTGAAGATGTTGATACCATATTGCCTAATTTTGAACGCTCTTTACATTTTTTTTAAAAAAGATGGATCAATTCCGATTTTTGACGTAATCACCATGTTTAAAATGTGCAATACCTAGCCCATAGTTCGATCTAGAATGGTTTTTCGGCTTTTCTGAACAATTTGTTTTAAGACATACTCGGTTGCCCATGAAAACCACATAAATATCGTAGCACTTTTATAAAATATAACGAAATCTCTGTTTGTTTTGTTGTTGGATTTAACAAAAAAAACTATGATATTTTGCATTTGCACTGTTACATCACTAATACTTGAATGAACTCCGCTAATATTTTAATTTCTTTAAACTTATTTTTTTATGGAATTTTATCTTTTAATTGTTTAACCGCTCACAAATAAAAAAAAGACACAACTTCTTCAAAATTATTTTACAAATGGCGCTAACATAATATGATTAGAGTAAAAATAGTTTGATTGCATCTTTAACATAATATGATCAATGTATAGAAAGTTATCATGTTATGGCTATTAAATATCATGATATGGTTGTGAGAAATATAATATGTTTAGAAAGTTATCATAATTAAGTTGTTAGAAAAATAATTATTTTTCGGTTACTCAAATTCATAATTGCGATAAACATTGATATGTTTACAGTAACTGTGATATTGTTGATATTAAATAAAAATAACAATTATTTGTCTACGACAACAATATCTTGTTACATTAAACATAGTGTTGTTGCCGTAACCATGCCCAACCATATTTTTTCTCAGCGTGTAGTAGAATGGTTTCATAACAAATCTCAGCTGCTATACTTGAGGAAATTGGGCTGGAAACTGGAACATTTTATATTTTCTTTTTAAGCTACTTCTAAAGGCATTTTTATGTTATTATTTTACTTGCAAAAATTATGTTATGTTTGCACTCTTTCTTCATAATATCTCCATTACAATCGATTGTAAAAGGAGTATTAAGTTTTTTGTTAAGGAAATTTAAAGATATTTAAAGGAAAATTTATGGTGATAACCAGGGAAACCATAAATATGCAATTGCATGTTTTTCCTTGTGCGACCAATGAAGGCAGACACAATATATTTATCCGTTTTAGAGCCTTTTACGAATTTTGGCATCGATTTGTTAGTACATATTTTTGCATATTTTACCGTTTGCAGCATTTTTTTGAATAATTTATTTAAAATAGCATTTAGTAGCTTTTTTTAAGTTTTTAGCGCATATTTTTCCATTTTAAGGCTTTCCTTTTAAGGCTTTTCTTTTTTATTTATATCTATCGTGTTATATCGTGTTGCGTCAATTTCGCCATCTACATTAAATTGTTATTCTTTTGTCATTAAAGATAAATGTTATTTAAAGATACGTGCTATTTAAGTGATCTCACGATGTCCATCCTTTCGTCTGGCTAGCTGTGTGTCTATGTTAACCTTGTGCGCAAAGTATAAGTTGCAATTTTGTAGATAATTTGATCGAGAATCGGTCTATAATTTCACATATTCCCCATAAAAACTTCTTTCCAAAATAGACTCTTTGCGTCCGTAAACCATCAATATTATTTATTAGCCATAAAAATATTTTACTGCAAATTAAATTATTTTTGAATAATCCATCCTAAAATGGCTTTAACTTCTTTTTAAATGTCAACATTAATAAGCAATTAACCGACCGTACCTGAAATTTAAGACAATTTTTGATTTTTTGAGGCATATTTTTAAAATTTTCAGGGAATATTTTCAAGTTTTTACTGCATATTTAATGCGCATAAAACGCATTTTTTAGAGCATATTTCTGGTTTCCCTGGTGATAACAATAAAAAAAATATGGAAAAATCGTACGTTCGCGACCAATACAGATATTTTATTGTGTAAATACTGGATAGAGACCTACATTAATACACTTTTAAAATAAATTAATTACTTTTGAATATTCCGTTCCATTTTGCAGATTCTTACATTTCACTAGTGTCAGCCAAAGTTGACTTCTATTTTGCGTACATTGGTGACCACATGTTTATAACTATAATTATGAAAACTTAGCACTAAACATAGAGCTAGCCAAATGCTATGGAATTGCAAAAAAATGCTAGGAAAAGATTTGTTTTCTATATTATTTGTACATCAAAAGCGTACGAACGTACGTACGTTCGTGACCACAGGAAATGCCCATATACGAAAAAAACAGAAAGCCAAATGAAAATTATTATACAAACAAAACATGTGTACAACAAACACAAACGCTATTCGTGTTATGGTCGTAGCTAAAATATTTTGTTTGCTGATTTCTTTATCAATGAAAAATAAGAAACACTTAAGAAAATTAAAGTATAATTTATATCTTCAGAACCAACAATTGTTTTGTTTTATAACGAAGAACAGATGGCACGTCATAACGTCCAGTGTCATAGAAAGCGTAGACGGCCTTCGGCCGGGCTCAAGGATTTTCTCCTCTTTGATAAAACAAGTACCGGTTTCACTAACTAAGGCTTCTCTGCACAGCCGGCCTTCGGCCGGGAGCATTGGTTTTTTCCTCTATGGTGTAACAAATACTGGCTTCGCTAACTAAAGCTTGTCTGCGAATTCGTCCATGGACATATATGACACTGGACGTTATGACATGCCACCGAAGAACAGATAGCTATATACGGTCTAATTCATAAAATTTTCTTGTTTCAGCTTTAATGAATACAATAGTTATCAAACACTTTTTGTTTTATAAACCATTAATAAAAAGTCTACTGTTAAACGCTGAATAGGAGTGGATTAACAATTAAACGTTTGTATTACTTTTGTATTATTATGTTGGCAACACCATGTTATTTTAATTGTAATTTTTGTAATAGTGATGCATACAACTAGGGATGAAACGATACGAGTAAATAAAAATATCATACAAAGAACGAATTTTAAAGGATCATACATATCTCAGTATTGTAAAATGTCAATAGTGGAAGCCGCTGCCGGTTTCTTCTCGGCATAGATTTCTGATGTCAGATGGGCTGACTTCCAAAACGTACTTAAGGTGCATGTAGACGACATGTTTTTTACATCTGACTTGTCAACTTTTCAAGACATAGCGTCTTCACCTGACAATTTTTTGTCATACCAAACGTCAAAGTCTATATAAAAAAAAAACTCGAAAATTTTTGTCAGCGTTTTTTTAATATGAAGTTTGACGTTTGGTATGATAAAAAATTGTCTGGTGAAGACGCTATATAATTGTGCATGTCTGTCAAAACGGTTGATTTACAGAAGGTTTATAATATTCGGTCACAAACGTACATGTAATTTGCTTCTGACATTGTCGCTGTTTTTTTCCCATAGTTGTTGCAAAAACCAAAACAAAAATGCCGCCACGAAAATTTTAATTTACGCCGTAAAATAATTTAGCCATCTTAACATACTTTTCTTTTAATTCAAAGATACCAATTTAGGATATTACAATGAAACGGTTTTCGTATATATATTAACATAAATTCTATTTAATAGTGGGATGATCATACATATCTCGGTATTGTAAAATATAAACTTCAGCCGGCTAATGATTCCGTCAATAGTGGAAGCCGCTGCCGGTTTCCTAGCGGCATAGATTTCTGATATCAGATGGTTTGTCAGAAGAAAATAGAGCATGCTCTAATTGAAATTTTGTCAGATGACTTTGCATCTGACTTTTACAGAAGTTTGACATGTCAGATGAGAAAAACATGTCGTGTACGGTCGCCTTAAGTGAATTTCTGTTTTGTTTTCAATTTAAAATTAATTTCTGTTTTTTAAAACGTAATATTTTAATTAATTTTATGTTTTTTTTGTTAATAAAATACATACTATTGAAATAGAAGCGAAATATGTAAATCATATTTCAATATCAAATGTTTAATGCTTAAACTCTGTACGTTCCAAAAGAGATTATACAGCTTTACGTTTCATGAATAATTTAACCAATTTTAACCAGATGTTTTGAAAATAAAACCTCCTAGGTTTAAACAAAACATTTTTAGCCACATATAACTGCCAAAATATTTTAAGTTCAAATGTTTTCATTTACCTGAACATTCAGGGTATAGTAACCCTTTCTGTTTATATAACATTGGGCAAAATTCCCGCCGGTTTTTTTGATACATATGTGCGTACCAATAACGTCTGGGAAATTTTTAAATGTCTTAAATTCTCTCATTAGGATTGCTTCCTCTATAAGAGATGCAGGCATTTTAATTTTTCTATTGCCCCAGCGAGCTAAGGCACGAGCCACTCTGGCTGAAATTCTACACACTGTTGCTTGAGAGAACCCATGAAGATCGGCTGCATCATCCTAATTCTATAAATTTTTTTTTTAACTTTAATTTAATTTGTTATTATCTATTTTTTGGTAATTGCTAAAATTAGTTTTTAAATTTCTGGCAGGCACATTTTTACCAAAATTTAGTTTTAAATCAATTCTATATAATGGCACCCTTTTTTAACATTTAATAGCTTTTTTGATGTCTCGAATATATTTAGAAATATCTAGCTCTAGCATTGCCTGTTATCCTTAATTTTACAGTTCTCATTGTTTTGCTTCATTTGTCACTTTTTGTGCTATGAATCAAATTTTCGATGCAATAGTTAAAATATTCAAAGCATGTAGAACAAAACATTTTTGTTCCGTGCGGCTAACCAGTTACCAACAGACGATATACTATGCGGTTTCTACTTTATGTTTGCTTTAAGAAATACTATACCTATTTGAAAAACAAATTTTGAAATTTTGTTTTTGTTTTAAATGTAAGTTGAACGAGTCACTTTTGCAATCGCGTTTTACAAACAGGCAGTAAGTTTCAACGACCCACGTTATTTTTAACAAAGAAATCCATCGAGCAGCTTATATTTAAAATTAATTCAAACATTAGTTATCGTTTTTCTAGAAAAAAAATTTATGCGTATTAAACTTTTTTATTAAAATAAATAAGAAGGCAAAAATTTAATTTTAATTTTCATGCAATTATTAAAATTTTATTTTAACAAACATTGAAATATCACTTTATTAAACGCTTAAATTAGGGTAAAGGCTACAATAAGTATTTCAAATTTATGAAAAGTTTATTAAACGTTTAATAGGCTATTAAACATTTATAAATACTCTTTTTTCGACTTATAAAGCTGCAATGATGCGTTTATGAATTAGACTGATAATGTTTTATACTTTCTTGAAACTAGTTATGAACGGTATTATAGGTTGTGTAACAATACACAAACACTATACAAATTGATATCGTTTCTGGGTGTGTGAGCCGTACGCTAAATACTGAAAATTCTAAATACTAGACACTGATTTAAATGCATTAAATTAAATAAATTTGAAATTAAATCCCTAGATATATTTCACGGAATTGCATTTTCTACATCGCAACTGATTTCGATGCATATATTTTAATTTCGTATCCTTTTAAGTAAACTTTAAATATTTTATTAGCTATTTATGCGTTTTTAACATCATATTCTCTGCATTTTGGAAATACAGAGTAACAAAACTTACTTCAGACAAAATACCATATTTAGATTTAGAGAACGCTAAATAAAACTATTTTCTTTTTAAAATGTATTTGTGTAAAATATTTTTCAACATTCTGTTTTCTTCAATATATTGTTTGTGAAAATATTTACACAGGGTTTTTGTTTTGTATTTTTATTTCCTTATTTTTTTTTTGTAACAAATCCCTTCTGGTTGTTTTCTGCAAAAATCTTCAATTATGCATATGATTTGTGTTTATTTGCATAACAAAATATGATGCCCTTTTTGTTCTGTTTTTAAGGAATTTAACTTAAAGTAATATGACTTTGAATAAGTGAAAAGTGGCAAAATGAACTGAGCATCTGTTTGCCATAAATTTAATAAACAAAATGTGGGGTTACTAAGTTCAGAAATTTCTTTTATAATAGAATTTTATTAAAAAGAATTTAATAAAATATAAGGGATATCGCTTAAAATTTTTCCTTAATACCTATAAAAACAATATTATAAACCAAAAAATATTTAAACAATTAGAGGTAAACTAATACACAATCTGACTTTTTTTATCTCGAAAATTTGAATCCATTTTATAAAATCGTCCATCGTTATCTTGTCTCTGGTAATTTTCCGTTACCACTTGATGTTCCTTTTGTATTGTCCATTTAAAGAATTTGTATTCAGAAGCAAAAACTAAACCAAATCAACTTTGACAAATGATTTAGTTTCACATTTTATTAATTGCTAAATTCAGGACGTTGGTAGTAATCAACGTCGCTTTTTTTAGTTTTGCTTACAAAACACTTCAAATGTCATGTACCTAAATAAAAACACAACTACTACTTAAACAATGAGAAAAAGGATAAAAATAAAAACAAATACTATATGTATAAAAATTATGTAGCAGTAGTTCCCAATATGTTGGATTTAAGTAGCAAAAAATAAAATAAAAATCTTAAATGTTTCCTACTTGTATCCGGAAAGAGCGTTTTTACTCGTATCTAAAGACAAAAAGTTTTATTATATAAAAAAGCTTTTTTAAAATAAAACAGAGTGGAGTAAAAATTCGGAAAATACTTCCGAGGCGGAACTTTAAAAAATATATATTCCAAGCAAAAATGCTTTTAAAAATATAATAATCTTTTTCCAAATACATAAAGCTTTTCCAGTAAAGTTGTTGTTTGCGTCAATATTTATTTAGAGGCTACTGGCCTCTGGCCAGTGTTCGAAAATAAACAAAACATTTGTAAGCGTACGGCTTACACACCCAGGACCGACATACTGGGGAACTGCATGGCGGATTCGTTGGCGTATGCAGGCACCACCTTGAATCGAGACAGTTCTACATATAATGTAGGTGCTTCACTCCCAATGAGTAAGCAACTCATGGCGCACAAGTTTAATAGTATCGCCAGTCAGAGGTGGCACGATGAAACTACCTGTGCGGAAACCAGGAAAATCTGGCCCATCATAGATGAAAAAAGGACACGGCGGGCATTACAGCTGTCCAGACACCATCTTAGAAACCTGATTGCGGTTATAACTGGCCACTGGCCCATTCGGAGGCACCCCCAGCCTCTAGGCGTAGAAGTTGCGGCGAGGAGGAGGAGGAAGAGTCAACGGAACATCTTCTCTGTAATTGCCCGGCATTCGGAGATCTAAGACCCAAAATGTTTGGTCGAAGAGCCCTTGGGGACAAAACTTGTCTCTCTGATGTTGATGTAAACAGGATCCGCTCCTTTACTGAATCGACCGGATGGCTGCGTGGGAACACTAGCAGCCAGATAACATAGGACCCATGGGAGACGGTGTGACATGGTAACACAACGGGAACTAATTAATGGACCCACGTGAGCTGTGTTTGATCACGGCTGCCAATGGAACCTAACCTAACCTAAGTGTTTGTGTAGACGAACACAACCCTTAATGCCGTTTGTTACTATTTTCAAGGAAGAGCTTAACATTAATAGCCTGTTCATCGATTTCGAACGTTAACGTTCGCATAGAAAATTATATTTAAAACAAACACAAAATTCTAAAATTTGTTTTAAATGTTATTTTCTATGCGAACGTTGACGTTCGACATCGTTAAACTGGCAGTAAGTGTTCTGTGCTTCGTAAAAAAACAAAACAATTTTAGTGATACTGTATACAAACATTATATATTAATGTTCTTTAATTGATATTTATTCTTATTTGACCTTTGGTCTTTTTTTATAAAAAATTATATTTATTTTCTTCAATATTTCGCTAACCTTTGGTCGGCATCGTCAGGAAATTAACAAATTTTAATAATAACAAAAAACGATAACAAAAACGATAACAAGGTTAGCGAAATGTTGAAGAAAATCAATATATTTTTTTATAAAAAAAGACCTCAAGCTTAAATAATGAAAAGTAATTAATGTTCTTTAATGTTTTTTTTTTTCTTACATTGATAAAGAAATGAACACGCAAAAACTTTTTGCAACGACCGCAGCACGAACAGCTTTTGCGTGTATTGTGTTTAGTTTGTGTAAAATTATTTTGCTTGCTTTTTGTTTTTGTAAAAAATGTTCGGTTTTTTAAAAGGGCGCTACGAACAACAGAAACGAAAGAACATTAAAGAGCTGAATCGAACACAATGAAGTTTGTGGCTTAAAAATGCCGAACAGAACTCGATGTTCTCATCTTTTTGTTGAGTTGGATAAGAACAGTAATATTTTTGTGTTCGAAGGGATTAATGATTTTCTACACAAACACTATTACCGTCTCTGGTTTCCACAAATCTACCGAACCGAACACTAAGGAGAGATATAAAATTTTTATTTTCGAACACTGATTTAAACACTTTCTTACATTTTATTGTGCGTCCTTGAAAGTGTTTGAAAGTTGTGCCAACATAATTGACAGATTGACCAGTTGAATTGCGTGTTGCTTTTTTTATTGTTGTAGTCATAGGTCCTTCTTGTATTCAATTCGCCTTTGAATATGCCAAATTTTTTTTAAAAAATCTTTAATTTAATAAAGCTTTACTTAAGAAATTTGGTTTTTTTGAATAGTTTTATAGAAGGTAGTTTTCTTAAAAGAATTTTGTTCTTGAACCACAAGTATCGCTGGTTAAATATTGATGTTTAACTGTTGGCTGGCAGGCACGGCAGTGGTGCATAGGACAGAACTCAAAGAATTCTGATGAAAGAACGTGGTGATTCTTGAAACATGTAAATTCAATCCGGGTTCGAACCCCAGTTCAGCCAAGAAAATTTATCAATAAAATTTAATAAAATTTCATGTTGTAAAAATTCCTTTCTTCAGTAAAAATAATTTAATGAAAATTAAATTTGATGAACTTAAGCCTAACTAAAAATATCAAAAACTTAAAAAGAAATTTTTTCTCAAAATTAATTTTTTCTGTAAAGAACTTTTGCTTTTTTTTTAAACTTAAATTTGTTTTAACAACGATTCTGTTTCTTTCCGACGTGATTTTGATCAACTAAAATACATTTTCCAAAAAAAAGCTCTTCAGGCATTGTGTTTTCATCACTTTAAATTTTCGGAATCACTGCACAACATAAATACTCCAGTGTTAAAAAAAAAATAGGAAGAATGGAAAAACCGTATTCATAGGTAAACCACAATCAGCTAAACATTGAAAGAGTGAATCTCGGAATGAACAAGAAATATATCACACACCCACACATACATAACAAAGTGACTACAATACAACTAGTGTTTAGTTGAAAAGTTTTTTGTTTCTATTTTCAAAATGCTCTTCCTGAACACCTTCACCCACTTCTTAGGAAGTGTAAGGGTAAAAGCACTGCAACGTGCTCACGAGCAGAAGGAGGGAAATAAAAAAAAACTTGTATAGAGGAAAAAGTAGAAAAAAAAAACAGCAACAACAGGAAATAAAACGGAAAAAAGGCGGAAGCTTTTTCAAAAAAGAGAACAGCAGGAAGAAAAAAACTACTTTATTAAACAAACAATTGTTACAGAAAACAACAGCAATAATGAAAAAATTACATTTTTAACGTTGTGATAGAAAGATAGAAACAAACATAAGCATTCAAACACAAACACATGCATAAGTGTTATCGTACTGTGTATCCTTGTTTTATGTGTGATGTATATATAGAGCAACACACGAAAGATCGAGAGCAGCTTTAAAAGTTCTTTTAAAAGTAGTAGACATAAAAATGCAGTTTTGAATCTTGTTAAAATTCTAAAAATCAACTTTAAAAATATCTGTGAATTTACTAACATTTCGTATAGAAATTGAACATCCTTTTACCATGTTTAATTTCTTTGAACATCTGTTTAAGCAAATTATTAGAAAGCATTTAATTTAAATTCATTTTCAGCATACTTGCGGATTTCTATATAACTCATTCGCGTATATACATTGAAGTGACTAGATGCACACACACACAATCTAAGTCTTATTTGAAAAAATAGTTGGTAAATAACTACCAGCTTATATTTCTGTTCTTTTAGGTAAGTATCTATATGCCTTATCATGAAGTAGGTTTAAAGGTTACGAACGTAACTACGAATATTGTTCGTTAGTTTAAAAACTGATGTAAAGAACTTGAACAAGAAATCATTAAATATGGCTTAAGTTTTTACATTTTAAAAATAGTTGTCCATGTAGCGTAAAATTAGTTTGGACAATTTCAATAAAATTTTGTAAATATTAAAAGCTAAATTTGCTATCTTAAAAAAAAAAAAAAATACGAAAAACTTTTAAATTATACACATCAAGATATGAATTTGTTGAAACAAAAGTTATTATACAAAAACTTTATAAATAAATTGTTTTGATACCAAGTTCAACATTGTAGAAGCTTTAATGTTCGCCATTGCAATTGAAGATATTTGTTTACCACGAAATTTTAAAATAAATTTCCTTCAAAAAAATTAGAAATAAGTTGCTGTATAAAAAGAAAATCAATGAAACGAATTGCAATCAATACTCTCTGTAAATTGAACTCCACCGAACCGGTTTGACTTGTATATATGTATGTAGTACGTTGTTAGGTATAAAAAAGGTCGTAAAGTATATTTCATATTGCCCTTCTAGAGGGTAACATCTGGAAGGAAATATAGCCTCTAATTATTATTACTCAGGGGGTGAAATAGGGAAAGAGAGGTAAAAGCTCCATCTCCCTATATCATCATAACAAATTAACTGGTTTTCTTAAAATTTGGCATGCAGACACTGCAGCATATGAAAGGAACTTAAAGATTTTTAAGAAATACCAACGTTTAGGGCGAAAAATAGAGCAAAACGGGTAAAAGCTCGCCCTACCTATTTCCTCTTAATTAATAATCCGGTGATAGTTTCAAATCTTGGCGTAAAATAAAGAAAAACGGGTGTATTATACATTCTTAATTCATTAACCAATTCTTTTGAAAATTGAATGTATTTTTTTTTGGCAAAATTTTTTTTCTCGTTATTCTTTTTATTTGTCATCAAAAAATAACAATAACCATTCAATTTCACAATTCTTACATCGCTCTCTAATATTTTTAATCGCGATTTTAAAATTTTTGTAGGAACACTATGCGTTATTTTTGAATTAAAGCCAAAATATTCACTAAAACAAAACAACATTTACCGGGTTAGTTAGTAAGTTTCCTAGCTGTAGATTTCTATTATTTAAGTTTGTCATTTCGTTTCAGAATTCTATAGTATGGATGAGTATATAAGCTCTGGATTATTCTGAGTGTCAGAATTAATTTTACGATGCACTTCTCTTCGTCCGCCAGTTTATCCTCAGATTGATAATAACTAGGGCAACCAAAACAAAGCACTAAAAAAACCGTTTTAAGCTCTTAAAAAAAGCGTTTAAAAACATGAAAATAAGCTGTTAAAATAAAAAAAAGCAATTTAAATTGATTGTTTATTTTCCACTTTATTCGTTGAATGCGTTGTTACAGTAAATTACAAATAGATGCGATAAATTTTCGAAAAGAAAACCCTGTCTATTTGGAGTCAGCACGCTTTTTTACATAGAAAAACTTCTTTCTACGTCTACAGATGTTAAGGGAGCATATTTTAAATTGAGTATTTGCTCTGAGGTATATTTTATACGATTAGACTTGCAATTCCGCTTGCCTTCCAAAATATCCCCAATATCTTTGAGTACCGAAAATCCTTCATTTTTTAATAAAACTGATTCAAGTTTTTTATGCACTTTGTCTCCTATATACCCTGGAACACCGGACAATTTTAATACGGTGTCCATAACTATATTCACTTGGGAAACTAATGAAAGATTTTTTGTTTCCAATTTGGTTACTACTTCGTGTAAAAACCCAAAATTTACAGAAATGAACAATATTTGGTTCAGCAAATTATTTTCATTCATTAAAGCCTGGCATATACTCACTGCTGAAGAATCTGTAGAGTTTAAATTTGAAAAAATTTCTACGAAATTATCAAAATATTTGGCATAATAATTTACAGCCATTATCCACGTTCCCCATCGAGTTGTCACTGGTTGTGGAGGTAATGGTATATCTGGTGCTGTTTCTCGTAAGATTTGAAGCCTTGCAGGAGATTTAAGGAACGTTTTTTTTGAATTTGAAATAAATGAGTCTACATTTGCGTAGCATTCTCTTATATGTTCACAAACTCTGTGAACTCCATGTGCAAGGCAGGTTACGTGAGTTATATGTGGGTAAAATACAGCAATGGCTTTTGAAGCTTTCACCATATATGGTGCGGCATCACTTACAAAAAGAAGAATTTTGTCTTTGTCTATGTCAAATTCTTTCATTGAATCATCAAACAAACGTGCAATAGTGGAATGATTGACTTTTTCTAATACAACTGTTTTTATTAAAAATCGTTTTTCTGAAATATTTTCATCCACATGCAGTATACCCACAATAACGTTTGCCACAAATCTGTTCGACGCATCGGTGGTCTCGTCTATAGAGACCCAAATAAAATGTTTTTGTATTTCTTCCTTTATTTTGTTTATTGTCGATTCATAAACTATTTTTGTATATTTGTTTCGAAGAGACGATTCGGATGGGATATGGAATGATGTATAGTTTTGAAGATATTGTTGTATTTTTAAATGTCGAATTTTGTATAATGGTATATCTGCTGATACAAAGGCTTCACAAAGATCAATGCAAAATTTATCGGCGGCCGAAGAACTTGTAGAACCTTGTAGAAAAGTTTGTTGTAAATTTGGATTCTCTTTCTTTTAGTTCTTTGTGCTTTTTCGAATCCAGATGTTGTTTTATGTTGTAATTTTTATCAAAAGATAAAGGTTTTTAAATCTGGATACTGTTTGACTAGCTTGCGCAAGTAAACCGATTTGCTTTCCTTGACTTTAGGCATTTTCTAAATAAAAAAACTATAAATAACATTTTAACAAAGGTTTTTATAAATTAAAAAGATAATGTATACTTACATCCAAACTGCAGAGGTAATGTAGGTAATTTTATCTGTTTTTTAACTAAGACAACTTTGCAAAGTTTTAAAAATGTTATGCTTTCAACAATTCAAAGAAAATTTTAAAATGTAAATTTGTAGACAGTAAAAACTTGGCTACTTTGATTTAAACGTTTTTTTTTTTCAACCAGAGTTGTTTCAGCACAAAAAGAAAGGCGAATTCATGAATTCGCCTTCACAAAAAGGGTCGAATTTGTTAGTACTTATAAAAAAAGTTGCCACATCAAAAAAAATTTTTTTTTTGAGCAAGAATTTATTAAATTAGTTTTTTTTCGTATGAAAAAATTAAAAAATAACCTTAAAATGGCAAAATAAGTAAAAAAAAGCCGATATTGGAAAAATAACTAAAAAAAATCCGATATTGCCAAAATAAGCAAAAAAAGCTCTTACAAATATAGCTCATTTTCTTTGTTTTTTTATGATCGGAATTTGTGTTCAATCAAAAACATTCTATCTTGTAAACCAAAAAATAAGCATTTGCTTATTTTTGGTTGCCCTAATAATAACTATAGTCCGGAATAGTTCGTTATTGAGACTCAGCGAGATCGCTTCAAAAAATTGCGACTGCCTTTAATTTTAATAAATAAAGCTTAACTTTTTTAAGTCTTCTTATAATCTTGTTTGTCCATCATTGGATCTCATCCACAAACTATGTGTTTACCCAACTCCCCTAAGTGTGAGCGCAACCTGCACACGCAGGTGGCAATTTGAGTGTTTAGTCCTGCAGAATTATAGGAATAGCCAGCAGCACCTTAGGATAATCCGTTTCTACAATTCTAACTTTTACAAATGAAAGCTCTAAAAAGTTCAGGAACTCCCTTTCCGCTTTTTTGAGTTTAAATTCAAATTATCCTGATTAGAGAACAGGGGCCCAATCACCGCATTCGATACCATCGTATCGAATAAACTATCGATGGTTTTTGCATACGACAGACACTGACGTATCGAATGAAAACTCGATAAATGTAATGTCGAGTTACTCGAAAACGAATGGTATTATTTCAAATTCCATAATTTTCATTCGATATCGAGTTTCATGATAACAAAATAAATAATTTCGATCAATTTTGCTCGATATCGTATGCGGTGATTAGACCCCAGCACTCTAAGCAAAATACCATAATTCTGTGAAACTCACACTTCATGAGCCAAGCTACTTCATCAATCAACGTCATCGGCTCTTTAATCTTCATCCACTCGAAATTCAAGTCTCACCACATCCATAACTCATAATACTTCACATCAACAACTTTATCTACATCATGCACATCATCCTCAACATTATCGGCTCTGGACTTTTCATGCACTCCACAATAGTATCCATAATATATGAACTCGGACGATCAAATTTAACTCAGAATTTTCTTAAATGTAAGAAGTATTAACTATTGAAAACCACGCATAGTAATATTGGTACCGGTTTCGGATTAAAAGACAAATGGCCGATTACGCTTTCGGCATGCACACCCAACCAAGCAGTGATTTTGTCGGTATGTAATGCAGTCTCACGAGATTGACGATAAAAATCTGGCTCAACTTTTAGTTGCTTCCCAGCGCATTCACCGAACACACGACCAGGGCTGCCAGTTTTAAGTTATTGGTCCCAAATTAGGGAGTTTCTTGCTGCAAGAGGGACAAACACTTTTATTTGGGGTTACAGTGAGGAACAAAATTAGGGAAATAAAAAATATGTTTTTAATTTTTATATAAAAGCCAACTAAGTTCCATACACACATATAAATAAGGGTTGGCATTTTTGCAGCATCACTCAATATCAAGGAGCACCGGGAAAATAAAGTTTCTGGTTTATAATACCAAATTGTGATATTTTATTTAGGCTAAAGTTCATCCAATATCATTTTTATTAAATTAAAATATTTTGTTATCATGCTTAATTCCCTTTTATTATTCTTGAAGAAAACACTGAAATTTATTATTGATGGGATTAGCTATTCCTATGCGCATTTCACTGTTTGCTTAGGGCAGATCGTTAGGAAACTTCATCCATAAAGATTTTAGAAAAACTAAAGACATAAAACCAAATAAAACTGTTAAACGTATAAGAATTATAAGCATCAGTTCAACTTGTAACAATATCAAAGTTTAAACAAAAACATCAACAATTTACATTCCCCACTACTATTCATTGGAATTCTTTCAACATTAATTGTAGTTGTAAGTAGGTTAAGAAAAAACAAAATGAAAACAAAAACAACCTGCAAAAGCATGTTGGCAGTTTAAGTTTTTTTAAGCCGTGCACTTGCCTGTTTATTATCAAAGTAATTTTTGGGAATACAAAATTGTAACATAAAACATTTTGTTATTCGTGCTTAATTCCCAATTTTTATTCTTGAAAAAAACACTGAAATATATTGTTGATAAGATAAGCTGCGCATTTCACTGGTTGCTTAGGCCAGATCATCAGGAAACTTCATCCATAAAGATTTTAGCTTTTATTTGACCTTTCTTTATTTAATAACTGTTTTATTTTTAAATCAAGCTCTAGGTCTTTTTAATATTAAATTATTTATTTTCAATATTTCGCTAACCTTTGGTTAGCATCTTCAGGAAACTAAATTTTTAATATAATAAACAAAAAACAATAACAATAACATGAAATTAATTAACATTTATTGATAATTTTTCATTCTTAACTGAACTGGGAACCGAACCCAGGCTTTCACGGACAGGTTGCCCTGACATGTTGCTATTGCAACCACTCAATCTCTTCAGAGGGGTTTGCCGTTTAAAACTCACCTCCATTGACGATGGCTGGCAGTCTAAAGTCAAACATCAATCTTTAAACCAAATGGCATTTTAACTTTTGGAAGATCGAAATTTGCTTTGAATGATTGTCTACTTTAATTGATTCACATGTTCTTTCTCACCTCTTTTTTTCCGTACTCTTTGTCAAAAATTATACTTGAAGTCCAAAGTACATTTTTCTGTTATTCTTGTGTCTTCTTTTATTTTTCCTTGTTGACCTTTATCAGCACAACTTGAAGGACAAATGTAAACATCTGTTTATCTTAAAAAAATATATGAAAAGTTAAGGGCTATTCTGTCAATAATACGATTATGTATAATGAGTCCAAATTTTTTTTTCATAGACAATTTCATGTATAATAGAGGTGTTCAAAAAAATTAAAGTGAACTCCTAAGTCAATGAATGGGCTAATATCGTCGCTGTCCTAATTGACATTTAACAAATTTTACAGGAGAGCACTTTTAATGTTTGTGCATTATTTGCTATGTAGTATGACATCTTTTGTTATGTGTTTAATAAAGAAAGGCAAATATTTTTATTTTAAATACTCAATTTTCAAAAAAATTTCATTTATGTCAGTTAGTAAAAACAGCGACGATATGGTTCCTTTGAATATGAAAACGTTTATGAAGTTTGTCAAATTTTTTTAAACGTCGTAAATGTTTTTATTCTAGTTCATGAATTGAAATGAAGATGCAATTATGTTTTCCAAAAGGTATAAGAACTAGCCCAGTAATAAATAATTCCCCAGACCACTAATGTGCCAATTATTACTTGACCGAGAAATGCGAACACACGCCTTAAACATTTTTCAAATTGATTTGTGCAATATAATTTTTATTTAAAAGATTCAACATTTTGAGATATTAATAACCAATTATATTAAATTGCTTTCTAATCGGGAAAGTACTTGATCATGACTGCCAGAGTCAGGCCCCTGGCAGTGTATTCCTAACTAGAACTGCCTGACAGGGCAGTCGTTTTTAATAAGATTTCTGTAATAAAAGAATTTTATGACGAATATTATACAAATATTGCTCTATTAAACAGAATTTTAAAACAAAAATTAGAAAAATTTCATTAAAAGTGTATTAAAAGCAACTTCCAAATTCTTGAGTTTTGCGTTTTCGATTTTCAGAACAACCCTGTGCTTTTTTTTTTTTTTTAAAGAAATAAAATGAATTCTGTATAATGAAGTTGCCTGAAAATTAAGTGATTTTATGGTCTACTAGCTGACCCGACAGACGTTGTCCTGTCCAAATTAGGAAAAATGTTTGCGTTCGATTTTTAAAATGCGTTAAAAAGATACGAACATTTGAAAGAAAAATTAGTCACATCGATGGAGCCATTTTCTGATTTTAGGTTAATCAAAAAAAGAGGGCGTTTAAGTGGGCGGGGCAAAATTTTATTTCCGCAAAAACCTAAGTTGGATCATGGCGATGATTTTAAAGAAAAAATCGTCCGAATCGGTTAATCCGTTCTAAAGTTATGCGCTTAATAGAGAAAGTGGGCGTGAAAGTAGGCGTGGTACATTTTGCTTTGGATGAAAACGTAAAATGGATTAATACGAACATTTAAAAGAAAAATTAGTCAAATCGATGGAGCCGTTTCTTGATTTTAGGTTAATTGAAAAAAGTGGGCGGAGCAAAATTTTCTTTCCGTAAAAACCTAAGTTGGACCATGGCAATCATTTTAAGGAAAAAATCGTCCAAATCGGTCAAGCCGTTCTCAAGTTATGCGCTTAATAGAAAAAGTGGGCGTTAAAGTAGGCGTGGTAAATTTTTTCGATGAAAACTTTAAATGGGTTAATACGGACATTTGAAAGAAAAATTTGTCAAATCGATGATTTTAGGTAATTCGAAAAAAGTGGGCGTAAAAGTGGGCGGGTCAAAATTTTCTTTTCGTATAAATCTAAGTTGGACCATGGCGATAATTTTAAAGAAAAAATCGTCCAAATTATATAGATGTCATTGGTGGTGCAATATGAAAATTGGATTTTGCCACGCCCCTCCGACCGCAGACCGAAAATCAAAAATCAGACTTCACAGTATGAATATCCTGAAGATTCCCTGAAAATTGCTTCAAAATCGGCCCAGCCGCTTTCGAGTTTATACGTTACATACATACATACACACATCCTATTTAATGTATATAGATTGCAGATTCCTTATAGGGAAGTTCGACTGTATCGATAAAAATGATTGTTTGTAGAACATAGTACAAGTAAAACTCAATATTTAAATTATCCATTAAAAATGGTGTATTTTTACAGGGGCTTAGTTTGGGGAATTTTTCTTATATCAGGGGACCTTTTAGCCCTGCACACGACGCAAATTATGGTAGGCTGGTTTTGATTTTTGCACCAGTTGGATCTTATATGTATGTAGGCCAAGTTGTTTTCTCAGATCGAGTCACTATCAGGGGTGTTCTGGAAATCGAAAACGCAAAACGCAAGAATTTGGAAGTTGTTTTAATGCACTTTTAATCTACTTTTTGTAATTTTTGTTTCAAAATTCTGTTTAACAAAGAAATATTTGTATAATGTTTGTCATAAACTTCTTTTAATTCATAAATCTTATGAAAAAACGACGTTTAAAATTCTTGCGTTTTGCGCTTTCGATTTCCAGAACACACCTGTATAACTTTATTTCCATTTTAAGCATTAAAGACCCAACTGTGTGTCGTTTAGAAATTTTTATCGGTTTAGCCATATCCGTCTGTATATGTTCCCCGATAATTGGGCTTATCTACAAGCTCCCTTAAGTCGTTCTTGTTATTTTATGTATACAAAATTGGGAAATCAGTTAATTATTGCTTCGGGACTTAGTTCATTGGGCACTGGGTTCATAGCGCCTTTTTTAATGTGAGAACATGTTTCATTTTAAAAATATATCATTTTGAAACTATTTTTTTGACTATTTCTTGTTTTTGGAGATTTGTTTGATTTTCGAAATCGGGATCTTAATTCATAAAGAACTAATTCCTTTACTTTAAGGTTTTAGTGTATTTTTTCGGGCTCTAGTTCATAAGAGACTTAGTTCTTAGTGCCTTTAGCTTCGTATGAGTCAGAATTGTAATGCACAATGGTTTGACGCTTAGTTAACAATTTATCACAAATAGCAAGAAAATTTTACTTAAAAAAAAGCACTCGGGATAAATCAAGTTTTTTATCGTAACTTTAAGTACGATTCGTAGTCAACAATTCAAGTACGAACAACACTAGAACATATTAAAAACAATCCTAAATGGGATTACTTTCGAAAATCAATCCCGGTATTTCTTAAAATAAGTACAAAATTATTAAACCAAGTAAAAATAGAATAAACTTTTCGTTGGTAGTGCTGATCTGAGAGTAAAATTACAAAGTGAGCATTTAACTCATTCATTTAGCTTATCAAAGCTTGATAGTTTTTTATTTTTTTTTTTATTTTAAACCCCTAAGCTAATCCCGCGAAGCTATACGCATATCTGCAGGAACGAAACCAGAGTCTTTGCCGGGAATCGAACCCGCAACCCCGGCGCTGATAGACTAGCTCACTACCAGCTAGCCTGCCGGGTCACTGTTGCAGGCACTACAACAACACCACACAAGTAGTTAAACGCCGATTTATTTGTTGTGTGCAGAAACAACAGAACAAGACGAAAGCACATTATTTTTATGTTTAAAAAGTATAATACGGGCCTGTTCTGAAAATCACGTGCTTTTGAAATCACACGTATGATTTCGGCAATTGAAGACCACACCAAACACTTAAAAACGGGACACAAACATATCACACGTATGATTTTAGTAGGCACATGTGATTTGAAATCACGTGATTTGAGTAAAAGTGATTTGCAGAGCAGGCCTGATAATTAGAATTCTTGCTTCTCATTTAGTTTATTTGTTTAGTTATATATGTACATTAAGTTTTTATAGTAAAACCCATATCGGGAATGATGCTGGTGTTTTATAATTGAAATTCTGTAAGGTGTAAAACGGGTAAATAAATTAATAATAATAAAATTCTCCCTATAATTTTACTTTTGGTGTTTTCAAGTACGAATTCGGGACTGAAAATGGAAAATTTTAGTGTTTTGCGATTGAAAATCCGCTTCGGATTGATTTGAGTACAGATGGACTGATTTTTATTTTGAGCGTAGTTTACCTTTGCATAACATTTTTTATAATAATTACAGCTGCGATGATTTGTTTTTGGTCTCAGATGTGTCGAGTGTTGGCTTGCTACTTTCGTTCATTAATCTTTGAAATGTTAAGTATTTTTTTTTCATCTTTCCAAAAAAATTGGGTTCAAATTAAAAACCTAAAATGATAATTCACTTTAATGTCAACAAGGTCAAAGCGATATCTTTAACCTTTTTTCTTTAAGAAATCGAAATAACATCAACTATTTACTTTGACTTTTTAGTCCTTCTTTCTTTTGCAATTCGGTAATTAATCACTTTTTAAATAAATAACATAAACATTAAGAAATAATCTTATTTGCCACATACGACAATAACTTCAAGTAAATCGGAAGGCTTTATTTTCTTAATACTTATTCTTATCAATGATAAATCAAACTCCTTCTTAAAACATGTTTGTTTCCTTTCTACGAGGATTTTTTTTTTTTTTTTTTTTTTGTTAAATTTATTTGGGCAAAAACCTTTCTATCAACATATTTCATCCTTTTTTTACGAACACTAAATTTTCTTGTAATCTTTTTGCTGGTTTTATAATATAAAAACCAATTTCATCATTAATTTCCTAAAAAGAAAATAAATGAAAAATTTTTTCTTTCGCTTTCTGTGAAGTTCTGTAATTTTTTTTCTGTTTTTATCCCTATCTGTTGACCCTTATGGAATGCTAAAAGTTAAGCTTGTTGTTGTGTCCTTTTAAATCGATTAATACCTTATCAAAGTTAAGGATTTTTGTGTTTTGTGTTTTAGGATTTATACCTTTCAGTTTGATGAAGGATATCTCTTTGTTGCTGGGATGTAACAAATCTAACTAATTAATAAATAAATGTCAAAAGATTTATGTAACATACATTTATATTAGACCGATTCACTTTGTATGGAGAGCAAAAATGTTATTTTGTAATACGCCTCAGTGATAAAATTCCACCAGTGCCCTGGTAGACTACCTGATATTGAGCTGCGGGTTCGATTCCCAGACAAGCGTAGAGGTTGGGTCTAATGCATTTTATTTTTTATGAAATTTTTGTTTTTCAAAATTACTTCTTTGATTGGGCATGATCTTTCAATAGAAACAATCGATACCCTAAACTACAGTATTGAGAGGTACCTTTTTTGGAGACCTCACTAAATTCACCTTAAAAAAATAATGTTACGA
Organism: Pollenia angustigena; assembly: GCA_930367215.1. Lineage (NCBI taxonomy): Eukaryota > Metazoa > Arthropoda > Insecta > Diptera > Polleniidae > Pollenia > Pollenia angustigena. Next base: position 174,105,385 of record OV884057.1, on the reverse strand, counting down.
GGCTTAGATTCATGTAAAAGTTTTTGGCCGACTATTATTCAGATATCTTCATCTAAATTTAAATTTTTCTTGTCTTTAAATGATTTTGGGAAAGAGGTTTATATAGAACCAATTTTAAATTGTGGATCTTCCAACACGAAGTTGTAGCTATCGTCAAAGTAGGTATGGCTAAATTAGGGTAAACGCTATGTTCGAGAGTAGTTGTTGTATGTGAGCTAAAGGCAAATACTAACTGGTTCGAATAAAATATGGTTATCGGATTTTGATTGCAATGAAATAAGTTTGGGCCAAATTCAATCTAAATACCAACAAAATCTAATAGTTTACGGGCAAAAAGGCTTTATTACGGTAAGAAGCGTGTATGGGGGGTGGAGGGCTCTGTGATATTATAGACATATTTTCACGATAGGCTGCTTGTGAAAACTACAAACAACGTAACAAATTTCCTCAAATTATCTCGGAAAGTGCAGAAGGTTTACATGGACAGCCGGCAGGCCATGCAGTCAGCTGGACGGACGGACATCGTTAGATCCATTTAAAAATAGATTCTGAGTCGATCTTCAAACCAAAAATTAGCCTTTTTTGAAAAAGACCAACTCACGAACAGGCAGGCGGCCCTAAACTCAAAATATTTTTGAAATTCTTATAAAACACACCATGTTTTCTTTTTAAAGGATGTTAAACAATCACAGCAAGTGTGAACCGGTCTTATGTTAATAAATTTCCTTTCACTGAAAAAGAAAACATAGTTTGGTTAATTTGCAGACTATTTACATTTATTGATAGAAATTCCTTGCTGGCTTTGAATAAAGGACTACATCATTTAACAAAAGCATAAACAAAGGCGGCCTCCTTGTGTTGTGTTGTGTTGTACAAAGATGGTAACAGTTTGATATGATTTATACCACTATCAAATGTAGGCAGACTAAATAACACTTTTAATTACACTAATGATGTTTAATGAAAAGGAATTTTGGTTTTTAGGATAGGCTTGCAGAGTTAAGGTTAACTTTTAAAAGAAAATTTTTTATCTAAAGATTTGGAAAATTAGCAATGAAAAAAATTTAGTTTTTTTCATAAAATATCTTCTTGGAATGTTATGAAAAGACTCGATTAAGTTTTAAGTCAATACTATTACCTGAATAACTTCGAACTTTCATGGAATAGATTAATTCGGTACTTAAAAGAATCAAGTTTCAGATGACATTTTTCAGTTTAGGTTAAATTTTAGTAATTAACTTAGAAAATTTTAGTGATTTCGATGTTTGTTTAAAACGAGGTTATTTTTTTTAAACTTCAATTAAATTTTTTTTTAAAAGTGTTATAAGACAATAACTATAGAGAAAAAAGAAGTAGGACTTGATAACGAATAAATTTTACGACAAATTTGGTTTCTTTCGAAACAAGTTTGATAATTTTTTTATACCGTGGAGGCACTGCTAAAGGATGGCAAATATTTCCACTTTACTTTCTCCCGCTACAACAGTGGATTGTGGTTTTAACGAAAAAAAAGCAAAAGTTACTTTGAACAATAGCAAAAGACAAATATGATAACTAATATGCAAGTGGCAGTGTAATAAAACTGAACTGGCAAAATAAAATAAAGTAATGCGTTTTTATTTATGTTTTTTCTTTCCCCACTGTAGTTGTAACATTTAGTTGTAGTCGGGACTGTAAGCAAAGATAAATTCACTGGTTATTGTTGATGTTTTTGTTAAAGCTTTGATATCGTTACAAGTACAACTAGTGTATATAATTCTTATTTGCTTAAAAGTTTTATTTGTATAATATCTTTCGTTTTTCTAAAATCTTTGGATCAACATTAAATATTAATTTATCAATAGTATGAATAGGAAATTTAACACATTTTAACGAAACATTGTTAATGAAGTTTAGACTCCTAATAGAAACTTTGAAAAAAGTTATTTACGCTTTTTTTGCATTTTTCTCCCAAGTTTAGGTTAGGTCAGGTAAGGTTCAATGGGCAGCCGTCACGACGACGGCTCACTTGGGTCCTTATAGCGGTCCCTTTGTGATACCCTTAGCCAGTGACAAGAGTCAGTCAGCGTCAGGCGCGGATTCAGGGGGGGGGGGGATAAGGAAATTATAAAAATATGCTTTGTTTATTTCGATAATACAAGGATTCCCAATAATAAAATTTCTTTTAATGGTGTTTTCTTTTCTACAAAAAATGTTTATTTAAAAAAAATGCAATTTGGTGTCTGTTTCTTAAAAAATTTTGCTCCCGAAAAGGGTGGCTTGTTTTATTTTAAAAAACTCACCCTTTTCGGGAGCAAAATTCTTAAGAAACAGACACCAAATTGCATTTTTTTAAATAAAATGTCACATTTTTTTGTAGAAAAGAAAATACCATAAATGTACAAAATTTTTGGAAACCCCAGCAAGGATTTTTTTGTTTTTTTTATTGAATCTCTAACAAAATTTTCAATAAGTATTTTTTGTTTTTTATTGAATCTCTTACGAAATTTTCAATTAGTATCCAAATCTTAATCCTTATAGTTACTTAAGGCCATTTTAGACTATAATACTTTGTGTTAAGACATGTCAAAAACTTACAAATCATTCATAATGTATAATAGTGTAAAAACATTTTGTAATGAAATGTCAAAAAATACGTAAAGAAATTTGGCAGTCGTATGGTTCTCTCTATTTTTTGAAATTTTTCTAAACGATTAGATTTTTCATTTTATCAGAATTGTGTTTTTACAAAAGCACAAGAAGAAAATCAGGGATGGAAAATTAAAATTTTGTGCACAAATATTCACTATTATTTTTTCTAATAAAAAATTGCAAAACGATAAAAAAATATAAAATTTCAAGTGAATTCTTTTAAAATTTAAATAAATCACAAATATTTGTTGTAAAAAATCGTTAAATACGGTACACAGACGAAAAAAAAAATAAAAAAAATATGATTGTATCAACTTTTCCACCCTAGAAGAAAATAAAAAAACAGCTGTTGAATAATTTGCCGGCCACATCAAAATAAAAACTATTAAATATTAAAGAAATATTAAAAATAAAGCAAAAATATATCTGAGGACCAAGGTGCAAGTTTAAATGTGCAAGTTAGTGAATAATACGCCAGCTAACAATGTTCCAATGCTTAATAAAATGTTTTTTCGTCTTTATTTTGTAATCTAAAGTGGATCTCATAAATCACAAAGATTTTACTTTTTATTTGAAGTGTGATAGTGTAGAAGCAAAATGTAATGAAAAAAAATTTCTCTTTGATTTTTTGACAATCAGACCAAAAATCATTTCATTTTGTAAGACCAAAAGTCTAAAGACTTGTGTGATAGTGTAAAACAGCCTTTAAGGCCATTTTAGACTATAATACTTTGTGTTAAGACATGTCAAAAACTTACAAATAATTCATAATGTATAATAGTGTAAAAACATTTTGTAATGAAATGTCAAAAAATACGTAAAGAAATTTGGCAGTCGTATCGTTCTCTCTATTTTTTGAAATTTTTCTAAACGATTAGATTTTTCATTTTATCAGAATTGTGTTTTTACAAAAGCACAAGAAGAAAATCAGGGATGGAAAATTAAAATTTTGTGCACAAATATTTACTATTATTTTTTGTAATAAAAAATTGCAAAACGATAAAAAAAATATAAAATTTCAAGTGAATTCTTTTAAAATTTAAATAAATCACAAATATTTGTTGTAAAAAATCGTTAAATACAGTACACAGACGAAAAACAAAAATAAAAAAATATGATTGTATCAACTTTTCCACCCTAGAAGAAAATAAAAAAACAGCTGTTGAATAATTTGCCGGCCACATCAAAATAAAAATTATTAAATATTAAAGAAATTTTTAATATTTTTAAATAAATAATAAATAGTTCAACAAAATAACCACAATACTAATTATTATATTAAAGAAATATTAAAAATAAAGCAAAAATATATCTGAGGACCAAGGTGCAAGTTTAAATGTGCAAGTTAGTGAATAATACGCCAGCTAACAATGTTCCAATGATTAATAAAATGTTTTTTCGTCTTTATTTTGTAATCTAAAGTGGATCTCATAAATCACAAAGATTTTACTTTTTATTTGAAGTGTGATAGTGTAGAAGCAAAATGTAATGAAAAAAAAATTCTCTTTGATTTTTTGACAATCAGACCAAAAATCATTTCATTTTGTAAGACCAAAAGTCTTAAGACTTGTGTGATAGTGTAAAACAGCCTTTATTAGATATTTCCAATGAAACATCTAGTTTATCTTATTCAAATACTTGTTATTCTACATTCAAACCCAGCAGGTGCCATCTATACCCAAATACTAAACGTTTGACTTGATAATACGTGCGATTGAATTATTAAAAAACCTTAGTAAATGCAATATTTATGTATGTATGTATGCGTTATATGAATCAAAATTCTATTCGATAATTTTTAACGAAAGAAAGAATTTGTCGGGGAAAAGCCAGATTTCCTTATCTTTAAAATATATCAACATACAACCAAAAGTTGTTAGGGAAGAATTTATTGACTTTGTTGTAAACTCATTTGAAGAGGCTTCAAAGGATATTGAAGACGTGCATGTGTCAATTAATGCGAAGGCACTATCATCAATAGTTCTAAAAGATGTGACAAATTTTGGTCCTGACCTAAAAAATTGTGTAGGAGTTGGAACAGATTAGTGTCCTCTGATGTCAGCAGAAAGCGGAGCTGTTAAAAAACTTTGGAAACCGCGGCAAATGCGAAACAAACGCCTTGCTATTCCCATAAATCAAACAGCTCATTTTCTTAAAGTAATAAAGTGCCATTAATACAAAAAGTTGTATTTGGGAGCCAAAGTCTCTACATTATGCGAGACAAGATGGGTGGACCGTCACGACTCAGCTTTACACTTTGCAACAAGTGTACATCATATAGTGAAGCTTTGGAAAAATTATTTGAGTGAAAATGTAGTATCTCTACCTTTATATTAAGGAACTCACTTGGTAGTTTTGAATTTATTTGCGGAATATACATTTCGATACTTATTGTAACACAGCCACTTAGTATCATTTTATAAAAGAAAGATATAGATCTACAAAAAGGATCAAGGCTTGTCAAAACAATTCAAAGCGATTTTTGAAAAAGTTTAAGTTATTTGCGTTCAAGTCGAGGTTCCAATCGGAAAGACAAGATTTGAACGAAATAATCGCATCCAAAATGTTGAAGATTACTACCGAGCTGTAGGTTACATTCCTCTTAATGAATTTATTTTAGAAGATCTCAAAACTCCTTTTTCAATAGATAACTTAAATGTATTGAACATACTTAAACTTCTACCTCAAAGTGTTATCAAGTCATATTCAGATACAAAACTTTTAAAACCACAACTATCTGATGATTGATAAAAGAGATAAACACCTACTAAGATCTAAACTTGAGCCTGATCTATCAGATAACGTTGTAGATGCTTTAGTAAACTGTGATGAAGATATCTACCCAAATCTAAGAAAAATATTTCAAATTTTCGTTTCAATGCTTGTCAGTAATGCTACGAGCCGGAGGTCATTACCTACCCTTCGTCGAATAACAACATGGCTCAGTGCCCATGTTCTGTAACTCTCGCGTCGAGAAAGTTTTCGATTGAAATGTGTGAAATGAAACAAAAATGCCATAAATTGAAACAAACAGCTGTTTTTCTCACTTAACTGTGTCTGTAACTTTTTTTGGCGAGTACAAGCTGTCACGTAAGGAAATTACTCGCCAATTTACAGAAAAAGTGTGTCTGTAACATTTTCGTGAGAAAAGTTCCCGCTTTGAACTGTCAAATAAACTCCCAAATAAAAATGGGGCGAGAAAAATTTTTAACACTAAAAAACAACTAAAAATGCAAAATGCAAAGAATAATAATAATAACATTTTGTTCTTGGCACATTTTTCATTGTTTTATTAGTTTGCTTTGAACATTTTTATAAAATATACGAATGTCTTCAAAGCTCGTTTGCAAATGACAAACATTGGAGTCGTTCTTTACACAATTTGGTATAGCCGACGGTTGTATTTTCGCCGCCGTCGTTGAAAAATTTTCAATTTTAGTAAATTTTGGTCGCCGTCAACGATATGTGGTACTGGCGTTCTGAACGTCTGCAATGTCACATCGGCTTCGAGTGCAATATTATGACATTTATAACGCAACGACGTAACCTCTTTTGATAGTTTTCGACATGAGTTACAGACACATATTTTTCTCACTTTTCGAGAAACGATGGAATATCTTGTTTCACATCTTTTCGATGCAAGAAGTTCGCACTAAATTTACAGAACATGGGTACAGATCAATAACGACAGAACATTTACTGTACTGTCTAAATTTGCCTCACAAGGAAATCATAAAAAGATTAATGTATATAAGACTGATCTTATATTTTATTTAATATTTTTCTTGAGTTTTTTTAATATAATAAATAAAATCGACTTTTAATATAAAAAATAAAATCGACTTTAAGTTAAAACCGGCTTTAAATGGATTTCAATAACATTGAAGTCGACTTTTTTTTTGACTATGAATATGGGCCATTATTTTTAATAAACTTTAAAAAAAAAATTGTTTACTTTTTTGTATCATTCAAAATTTCCCCCCCCCCCCCCGTAAGGGTCAAGCTGGATCCGCGCCTGGTCAGTGTAAACCAGACTATTCCCCAGAGGTCACTGCACCCTCGAACCAGCTTCGACTCACTGCAGAACAGAGAGATCGATTTCAGTCCCACATTAGACACATCGTTCAGACATGGCAATTCCGGTCTCCCAAAATGCCTAAACCTAATGTCCCCCAGACTGGGGCATTGGCAGAGAAAGTGAAAGACCGTCTCCTCTTCCTCCTCATCATGACAACTTCTACAGTAGTCATTGTAATCAAGACCCATTCTCCTAGCATGAATCCCCATCACCCAGTGACCCGTAATAACCGCTATCAGTGTCCTCATCTGGTCCCTACCGATTCCATTAGCACACGCGCCCTTGCCGCGTCATATCCAGGCCAATGAGCCCTGGCCATCAAGCAGGTATGCTGCTCCTGCCATCTCCCCTGAGCCCTTCTGTACGACTCTCGTCTGATGGGAGTCTTGCAGCGAGCCATTGAAATGCCAATCAGGCCGTTGACGAGCGTGTCGTGCAAGAGATAGCCCTGTTTGGCCAGACCGTCCGCAGTTTGGTTATCCAGGCATCCACTGTTCCCTGGTACCCATCTCCACGTTACACTGGAATGTTCCGCGATCTCATTTAAAGACATCCGGCATTCCACTGTTAACATAGATGTCGTGAAGACACCAGCCAGAGCTGCAATGGCAGCCTTGCTGTCCAGCAAACCTCAGTCAGTTTGCTGTCTGCCTTATGGCAGAGATTTCAACCTGCAGCATACTACTGGTATCTGGCAGCCTAAAAGGGACCCTAATGCCCAATTCCTCGATGAAGAAACCTCCACCTACTCTATTGCCCATCTTGGAAACATCGGTATAGAGCCGTAGGGCCGGTTCCAGAGAGGTTAAGTAATATCATATTCTATTTCAATGAAACGCGGATAAGGATCTAAGGAAAGTTTGACTAAGTTAGAATTTACTCCTTTTACGAAAATTCAGACTAGGGCTTTTTGAATAAAAGACCCTCTATGCTTTTTAGACTGCAAGAAAAGCCTTTACAACAGAAGTAACATTTACCAGGGAAATTTCAACAGATGGATATTTGTTCGGTTACATATTCACTTTAGTTAGAAAGCGGAAACAAACAACGTCCTCAAAGACAAGTATTCAGAATTCTATGGTCCTCAATTAGGACATCAAGAAGATATCCGTATGTACCATTGCGTATCTCTTACCCACCAGACTGTGGGTAAAGAGGTGCCGAGTTATAAGATATTTATTGACATGGTGTGCACCCAAGGGCAATTGGTAGACTCACCGATATTTATACTTTATTAAACAAATATCCTTTGAACGAACTCGATTAAATATCATCCTTTCTAAACTTAATTCAAGCCATCATCTTCAGCACCCCTTTTTAAGCGGCACATACACTTGCAATATTATTGTGTATGACTTTCGCCATATTATTTTCATTTTGTCCTATATTATGCAATAAGCCGCACATTGGTTTAATTCATTCAATAAAAAGATGAACATAACCCATAGGAATAACATAAACAGCATTGCACAATGTTGCCAACACATTTCACTTTCTTTTCGTTGTGGAATAATAATCAAAAGTCTTTTGATTGTTGCCAATACATTGTGTCACCTTCGAATATCACATACACATTGGCGATATAATTGTACAATACGTAAAATTTAACAATTTTATTGCAAGTGTATGAGCCGCTTTACACACAAAATTAAGAAAAACAATATTCTCTTAAAAATAGTTCCCTACAAAAAATAAAGTTTCAAAAGTAGTGCCCCAATAAAAAATTTAAATTTGAACGTAGCAGGCTTTTAAGGGAGACCATAAAATTTTCGGTTACCATCTCTCATCTAAAGAAGGAATACATTTAATATGGCGAGTTCTCTCTTTGAAGCATTTTTGGCACAATTGGCGCTTTATTCATTGCATCCGAAAACTCGTGCGTATAACGATTAGCTTTACGCACTAAATTTTTTGTTGTAGCAGTTATTTTTGATTATTATTCCTTAAAATCAGTCCACGTAGTAAGGGAATCTGTTATTAACTCGTTGTCGTTGAAGCTGTATGTCTTATTACGTAGCACAATAATGTTTGCTTACTTTTTAAAATGTACTAGTGCTCCGCAAAAAAGATAACTTATTTCAACGGGATTAATACGTATCGCACATAACGCATAAATGTTGTTTAATGTCAGTTAAATTTTCTTTTTTTCCACATCAATTTTCATTTATTATGAAATTATCTTCCAATAGTATAGTTTTTTTAAGAAGCGTTTGAAAAAAATTTCCAAATTCAAGTGCCAATGACTTTGTAAGACTTTGTTACAAACGTCTTTGTTGTCTGTTTCAAATCTTCTTCATATAAAATTCCATTCATTAAATATTAAATATGATTTTTATTTTGTTGTTCTTTTCAGTTCGCATGTGAATAGATATACAGACATTTATGCAGACATACATATTTTTGTATAATACCAATCGTAATAATAAAATAAATCGTCTTTCACAAAAAATTTGTTTGATTTACAAAACAATCAGCCAACCAGACGTATAAGTGCTATTAATATGAGTGAAAGTAATAATCATTTATACGTGATGGGATATTCTCTATACGTTTGCATATTAGACTAGCTCACAAAATTTTTTCATGTTTTTACTTCTGGGACATTTAAGTAACAATTGCAAAGAATATGTAGAATTTATATAAAAAAATATATCTTTTTTTTTTTGGTTAATTCTAGCGAAAATATTTCTAAAATAGCAGCAAGTTGAAGCTTATTCACCTACAGAAAGTGAGCCGGTTTAATACACATATTGACACAATTGCTTGTTTTAGCTACTTGAACATTTTAATTTAGTTAATAGGAATTTACTATTGCAATGGTTTTAAAATTTTTATGAAAATTAATAGGAATTTTTTTTTTAAATATGTTAGATTCGAAAAAGATCCAAGAAGTGGAATGCATTGAATTAATGTTTCCAATATCTTCCAATCTTATTAAAAATAAGTATTCCTACATAAGTATTTTCATACCCTCCACCACAATTAGTTGTAAGAGAGTATACTAATGGTATTTTCTTTTCTACAAAAAATGTGACATTTTATTTAAAAAAAAAATGCAATTTGGTGTATGTTTCTTAAACATTTTGCTCCCGAAAAGGGTGGCTTGTTTTACTATAAAAAACTAACCCTTTTCGGGAGCAAAAATTTCAAGAAACAGACACCAAATTGCATTTTTTTTAAATAAAATGACACATTTTTTTTGTAGAAAAGAAAACACCATAAGTTTGTCATTCCGAGTGAAACTTTTTTATTATTCATCACAGACCCCATAAAGTATGTATATTCTGGGTCCTTGAGTAATTCTAAGTCAATTTGGCTATGTTCGTCTGCCTGTCCGTTTGACCGTCTGTCCTTCTGTTGAAAACACGCTCACTTTCGAAAAAATCAGCAAAATCGGTTAAGTAGGATCAGAGCTATGAATCAAAATTTGGAACCACCACCTAAAAAAAATTGATAATTTTGTTACAAAAACAAACATAAATCGTGGAACAATGCACGGAATGATAAAAGATTTTGGAAAAATTCGTTTTATTCGACCGGAAATCACGCTGTAAAATTTCGTAAAGATCGGTTCATAATTTTCCCTAGGCCCCATATCAACCCTACTCCCGGAAAACAGTTTAGTACGCTTAAAACCATAATAAATAACGCTATCATATTAGAAACAGGTGCGTAAAAGTTGTATTGGACTAGAAACAAGACTGTACAATTTCGTGAAGATCGGTCCATAGTTTACCTTAGGCCCCATATAAACGCTACTTCCGGAAAACAGTTAAGTACGCCTAAAACCGTACAAAATAATGCTTTCAGAATAAAAAGTTATACTTCACAGTTTTATATAACTAGAAATGACACTAATAAATTTCGTGATGATCGGTCCATAATATACTATAGGCCCCATATAGCGCCCACTCTGGTAAAATAATTAAATACGCCTAAAACCGTAGCAGATTATGGCCAGAAAAAATGTTATGCAATTTTATGATATACGGTCCGTAATAAACCTTAGATCCATTTTCCGCTGCATTGGTTCATATCTTACCAAGGCTGCAATATAAATTCCCCTTCTCAAAATCATTTAAGTTCGGCTTAAACTGTTACGAATCATAATATTTTACTCAAGCTATTTAAAATTGCTAAAAAAAAGCATAAAACTTTCTGATTGTCGGTCAATAATTTAACAAAGTCTAAACTGCAACCAATTTTAATGCAGATGTCAGTTTTTATAAAGATTATCTTATCGTCCACTGATTTTAATGAAACATATATCGTTTTTAAGGAATTTGTGTGTAGATATGCACAATATATTTTTTTTCTAAATTTTTTGAATTAAAGTATTTGAAAAGCGTTTTAATTTATCTTACAGACATACGTACAAAGTTGGGTGAATAGTGCATTTTTGCCGTTCTCTTAAAATGTGTACGTTTTTGTTGTATAACGCAAAGGTTTTCTCGAAAGTAAATGTCGAGTGGTCGAATTTCGGCCACCGGGCGATCCTAGTAATAATAAATAGACATCATACAGATATTACTCCTAAAACATTTGAACTGTCGGTGGAGGTTATCAAAGATTCGGAACAGCCGAATATAGCACTCCAACTTGTTTTTTTTTTTATTTTAAAAGAAAATAGACCTTATATTTCAGGAATACTTGAGTTAAATTCTAAGTTTGTTATATCGGGACAGCACTTCCATCTTGGATAGTAAGTAATATAATTTAAGACTTCATGTCTTAATTTAATTTAAAAAAAAGAAAGAAGTGCTGGTTCACACTCTTCAAGTTTCAGCCAACACGTCTTGAAGTTTTGGGAGAGAGCGGAAAGAAATGGCGTTATCTTATCCTCTCTCCTAAAAGCTCAAGACTTGACGGCCGAACTTGAAGAATGTAAACCAGCACTAAATATGAAACGTTGAAACAAGTGTTGCTAGAAGTAGGAAAAACTATCGGAATTGTCTATTAAAAAAAAGTTAATGGTCGAAAACCTATGTTGTTAGTACCTTTTTTCTATTTGTATTCATAATTAATTATGTTTATAAATTTTTTAAATAATAATAAAAATAATAATAAAAAAAGTTAAACAATTAAAATTTCTATCAGTGTTGCGGGAAGTAGTAAAAATCCTTCACAAAAGTTTCTCTTTTCAAAAGTTTTACGTTTAGAAGGTTCATAGAGTTTTTCTCCTTAATTCTTTCAAATTCATTAATGCCTGCCCAAAGACCCGCTCATACGATTTAAACTAAATGTTTGAATATGTACCTAGGGATCCATAGAAGTTGCTTAGAGTATAGATAATATTAATTAATAATTGTAATTGTTTGAACTTCATTCAATTTCATTGATTTACCTTGCACCGTTGAATACAACCCAATTTAAATTAATAAGATTTCTCTACCACGTGCTAAATTCCCCATTTTTAGTTTTAATTAATACACTGAAATTTATTGTTGAGGGAAAACCTAGTCAGACGCGGATCCAGCTTGAGCCTTACGGGGGGGAAATTGTGTATGATACAAAAAAGTAAAAAAATTGTTTTTAAAAGTTTACTAAAAACAATATGCGTATTGGGGGAACAACCAAAATAAGGCCCTATCACCACGTTGTAGCCGATGTTGTGCTGAAATCGAAAAATGTTTCCTCAGATCATTTCGGAACAAAAACGTTCCGCGTCGAAGTCGATTTCTGAAAGCCCTTTACAATATTTTTCTTATTTTTTCAAAATTTTGTATTTTTTTATTTTATAATTATTTAACCATTTACATTTCTTAATGTAATTATATGATTATAATCAAAATGACAATCTAAAAACTATCTTTGTTAAGTGAAATTACTTTAGATTAAGAGTTCGTGTTGATTTGCATTGGGAATACGGCTTTGATGGCGCGTTCCGCACAAATGTTGCTGCGTTGTGCTTTTGGAATTCTTAATTCATCTTTCACCCAATGTCTTAGAAAGCATATCTGAGCATTAGTAAATCCCGATAATGATTTGTTTCAGGCTTCGAAGTCATTTTTATTGTAACAATGATCTGAAAACCAAATGTTGTACCAAGGGCCAAATATAAAATTTGCATTCAGTAGGACTGCAAAACGACGGCTTATTTAGTTAATAAAACAAGTTTTTGTCATCTCTTTTTCCTACGAGCATTGAAGCGAACAACAGCTACTCACACTATAATTGGGACACCTCATAAACTTAGTTTACATACCTTAAGTTAGTTACTTTGAGTAAGTTTGAATTAAATAAGTATAATTTTGTTCAATGAATTAAAACAAAATAAAGTATATTAAATGAAAATTCTTAACATAACCAAGTCTTTTTTACTGAGTTTTATTTAAAGGGTTTTTGTATAGAGTTTAACAACTTTGAGTTGGCATCACTGCTTTATTTGAGCACCCATTTAACATGTGATAGTTGATTTTTTGTTTAGTTTGCTCTGAAATCTCATTATGAATTGACTTACATCAGAGTGTTAATCAATCAAAATCAATTCAAATTTCAAAATTTTATTTTTCGATGAAGCCCATTTCTGGTTGAATGGGTACATAAGTAAGCAGAATTGTCGCATTTAGAGTGAGGAGAATCCACAAGCTTTTGTCGAAGCACCATTACATCCACAGAAAATTACTGTTTGGTGCGCTTTCTGGGCTGGCGGAGTCATTGGCGCATATATCTTCCAAAACGACGATGGTCAGAATGTAATTGTCAATGGTCAACGGTATAGGAACACGATTCGAAATTTTTTCGTACCATAATTACGTGGCAATAATCTTGCTGAGATGTGGATCCAACAGGACGGAACCACATGCTACACAACGGGCGCTACAATTAATTTACTCAAAGAAACGTTTGATAAAAAAAATTTCACGTACACGCAAAGAAAAAACATGGTTGTGGTAAACATATTCTAAGAGCAACATATTATGATAAGAATTATGATTGTAGTCACCATATTAAGATTATTATTGAATCATATTATGACTAAATATACTCGTAATATGTCATCATAATATTTTTCCCTTAATCATATTATTATTCTGTTAATCATACTAAGTTAAGAAGTAATCAAATTGTTGTCATGTTAATCATAATAAGCTAAGAAATAAATCATATTATTGTCATGTTAATCATAATAAGCTAAGAAGTAATCATATTATCATCATGTTAATCATAATAAATTTAGATGCAATCATATTATGATACAGCACCTTTCATAGCTGTCATAAAAATACAAAATAAATTTAAATATTTTTGAATCGATATTTTATTTTGTGGCTTTTACAATTTTTCTTAATGTTAATCAAATAGCGGAGTTCAATATAAGGCTTGCAAAAGAGGAAATGAAAAATCTGCGGTTTTCATGGGCAACCGCGTGTGTCCTTTTTTTTAGATTTTAAGATGTTGATGAAATATCGTAGCACTTTTATAAAATATAACGAAATCTCTGTGTGTTTTGTTGTTGGATTTTACAAAAAAACTATGATATTTGCATTGCACAATTACATCACTAATACTTGAATGAACTCCGCTAATATTTTAATTTTTTAATTTCTTTAAACTTATTTTTTTATGGAATTTTATCTTTTAATTGTTTTACCGCAACAATATATTGTTGCATTAAACAAGTGTTGTTGCCGTAACCATGCCCAACCATATTTTTTTTCTGCGTGTAGATTTTTAAAGTTGGATCTTAACCCCAGAACGTCACACTAGGCAGCAACCTCCGTTTTTTATTAACTAGCCTAATGATGCTATATAGTTGCATTTGACAGAACCAAAAAAGCTTTTTATCGAGCTTAAATCCATAGTCATAGTGAAATCCTAAGTTTAGATAAGATAGTAGATGCAGTAGCAAATGAAAGAAAATATAAATACACTGTTTATTGTTGGTATTTTGTTTAAGCTTTGATATCGTTGCAAATAATACTTTTTGCGTGTTTCCAATTCTCATTCACTCTGCAGTTTCGTTTGCTAAAATTTTTGACTTTTCGAAATTTTTTTGGCAGAATGTTTCCTGATGATCTGGCCTTAGCAACCAGTGAAATGCTAATAGAGAGAAGCTTGTCCTTCACCAATAAATTTCAGTGTATTTATAAAGAATAAAAATTGGAAATTAAGCACGACAAACAAAATCTTATTATTTAATAATGTTGTATTCCTAAAATTACGTTGATAATAGCAAAAAAGTTTTTAAAAAGACTCGGTGAAAAAATAATTTTTATTAAATAAGAAAATAAACCAAAATTAAAGGAACATTTCGTTTAAAATATAAAATTTAAAAACATAAACAAAAATATTGTTTGAATAAAATTCGTATGATAAACAACAATTTTTTTTAACTTTTTAAATTTGACTTCATATGTTTTAAAAACGTCGAGTACGTTTCTCAGCGGATATGGACTGTATTGAGCGGTGGATCTGGTACTGCTCCAAAAATAACAACAAAATCTTGGGAAAAAAAGATGAGTAAAAAAATATTTTTTTTTGCCCAATAAAAAAAATGTTTCTTCCAAATGAAAACACTTTCCAGTTTAGATTTCGCGTTATAAAACTTAGATTTTATTGACATTTTAAAACTTTTTCCACGGTCTAAAGAAACTTCTTTCTGCTATTGCGGGTATACAACGAATAATCAAAAATTTTTCTAAAAAACTTCATTTTCTCAAAATTAATATATAAAAACTTAACGAAAATACATAAAAATAAATTAAGTATGAACTTAAAATAAACTTCTTGCTGACGGCAAACTATCGATAGTCGCATCATTCGATATTTTCGATAGTTTTTTGATACAATCGATTGTACCGAATTCTTTGTACACAGAAAGGAAAAAATCAATCCATCCGTACTCAATCAATCCGCAGCAGTAGCAATAGTACGGTGAGTACAAATTTTCTTGAATCAAGTACAGAAAGATTGATTCAAGTACGAATTTATCAAGTGCGCAAAACTTCACTTATCCATATTTAATCCCGAATTCGTCCTTGAAATAGTCCGAAAATGAGATTGATTTAAGTAAAACTAAGATTGAATCAATCTGAAAATGAATTCGTAATCCGAAAGTCAAATTAGATTGATTCTAACCTATAACACTTACCCCAGAGACAGAAGGAGAATGTTATTATGATTGACTTACTTACCCGTTTTACACCTTACAGAATTGCAATTATAAAACACCAGCATTATACCGACATGGTTTCTTCTATATTGCTTCAAAGTGGGAATTCGCCATATAAAATTCATGTCTTCAGTAAGCGAAACTTTTACGTTTCTCCCTTACAAACCTGTTTCGCGAGAAGCTCCATTTTTATTATGAAGGTTATGCAAATATGATTGACCCTTAAGCCGACTAGATAACTGCCATAGCTGGTTAAGGGGTAAGCGTCAACGGCGGCTAGCTTGTTGTAGCCAGATAGGTAACAAAAAATTATCGATAATTTTCTTAAAAAAATGTCAACGAGAGTATCGCTATCGAAAAGAAACTATCGGTAGTCCAATGGAAACAGAATTATCGATACTATCGATTGTTTGCCAGCTCAACGCGAGATGTCAAAGTTCAATCTAATTAGACCCCAGGGCTGGAAACATCGTTGACTTCAGTATAGGCGTAAACATGTTTTTTCAAAATGACATAAAATGCTTTTTGCATAAAATTAAAATAAAAAAAAGCATGGGATATATCACGCCCACTTTTGCAATCGCAACCACTTTTTTTTTGCCGTGCTCCAGATATTAATAACTATATTTTGTGGTATGCCCACTTCTCCAAACCCGCCCACTTTTGCAAGATGTTGTGCAGCAATAACTAAGCCAAATATGGACAATTTTACTCTTGCCCTTCTCCAGATATAAAGAAGACTATTTGTGCCAAGCCCGCTTCCTTTTTAAGATATTTGAATAGTTATTCTGCTATTCGGGGTAGAGACAAATCCAGCAAATCAGAGGTCGTTAAAGTAGGCACAACCATTCCGATTTATAAACTAAATTGACTTTCTTTTTCAATAAGTTTTTGATTTTTTTTTTGCGAAATTTTACAAAATTTCCAAATTTTTGATATCTATTCTCCTATTTCGAGCAATGAAATAACCAACAAAACATAAATCATCAAAATCGGACCAGCCTTTCTTGAGTTATTAATGGTGTAACACACCTGACTTTGTTTTATGTATGTAAAATAAAGCAGTGTTTGAAAAGTTGCTGAACATACCCTGAAGGAAACCTGGGTGCAAGTGTCTCCAAGTCACCGGTTTTGTCGACTATATTGGTGACTCTGTGTCAACGAAGTGTCTACACTACATTACATTTGCCACTATATTTGGCTTTAATACGAAAAAGATTTTATCAATAACAACTTAAAAGTACAATTACTATAAAAGTTGTAGAAATAATAAAAAAAGATTGTAATGATTTCGTATTCTTACAAAAAGTGTATACTACTTTTACTAAAATGTACTAGCGATTCTCTGGTTCCAATGTCTACATATGTTCCAAAAGGAACTACCTAGTCAGTAGTTCCAAAGTCTGTAGTAGATTTCCAATGACATGCACATGTTAAATGTCTATTGTAAATGACATTGCCTGTAGTGCGATTCACTATGCTTTTTAAACCACAATTGTTTCGTTTAAAAATGTTAACCACAAAATTAACCATTTTGCTATTCACTAACACTTTTAACGACATCTGCTGTAGTGGGATTCTGTAACTTTTAACAATAACAACAGTTGTTATAATTGTCGACCTGTTTTGTTGTTTGCACTAACGATTATGTGATTCTGTAAATTCTTGTTACCAACATAGATAAAAATTAACGTCAAGTGGCATCACTGTCAAAAAATGCCATAATAACGAAAACCACAAAGAGGAATAAAAAAAAAACAAATAAAATTATTAAAACTAAACAGAATGTTTTTTTAGTTTTTTGTTTTTTTTTAAGAAGAGAAGCCAAACATTTTACTATTAAATTAAATGCAAATTATTTTATTGCCATTTTCAAGTTATATTATTATTTCTTTTAACTAAATTTTTTTTATTTTTTCGACATTTAACAATAAATAAACAACACTAAAAAAGTTGTTGTTTACTTAACACAAACAGCTGACTTAACGATAACAAGTGCTGTTTAAAATGTTACAGAATAGCAAAATCGTTAATTTGCTTGTTAATTTGTTTAACAATGACAACTATTGTTAAAATTAATTACAGAATCGCACTAATGGTGTTTAAAGCCAGCTGTTTCAGTCAGCTGTTATTTTTAACAAAAAAAAATTGTGGTTTATTAACACCAATATTTTTGGTGTGGTTAAATCCGCTTAGAAAAGTGTTTATTTATCGTTGTAGTCGATAAATAATATGGCTTTGAGATATTTAACCTAAAATTTATCCACTTCTTGTCACATACAAATTTTCAGTGGAGCTTCATATTTATTTATCCTAAAGCCAACCATTTGACTCAAATAAACTCTTAAAATTAAAAAAAAATTATTTAATTAACCATTAATTAATAACATAATAAAATAATAGAAATTAGTAATGTTTTACGCACTTTGCACAATATCATTTAAAATCTATAAATTAAAAGGTTTTTGTGTTGTTTTTTTTTTATTCTTCTTTGTTATTTTATCCTATTTTGATGTTTCTCTTGGCAAAGTTGGCACGATATATCAATTTGAATAGAGAGAAAATAAAACTGTTTACCGTGGTTATAAATAAGTTAGTGAATCACATAGTGGTTAGTGCAAACATCAGAATGTGTGGTTAAATTTACCACTATTTAAAGTGTTAAAAGTTAGTGAATTGCACTACTGGGGTATAAAAAGTCGCTAGTACTGGTGACTGTGTCAATAGTGAATCAGTACAGATCTACTAGTAGCATTTCCTGAAGGGTATTTTTCGATTAGTTTAAATGTAGTAAAATGCCTATAAAGACAACAAATATCCAGTTGTCGTATTGGATTTATTCCTTAACTTCGGAGTTAATATCTTCTTAATATTGGTTTGTACCAACAGCACAACATCATATTGACAATGCAAATACAGTCATATCCCGATATTTCGCACCCCGATAAAATATAATTCCCGATAATTCGTAAGAAACTGTCGGTCCCTTGAAACAACCTCGTTAATTCGTAAGATTTCCATACATTTTAGTCCACTCGCTAATTCGTAACTTTTTTCAAATTAAATCTTCTTTATCTCTTATAAATCGTAATTGTTTGCTAAATACCACTTATAATTCGTTAAAAAAAATAACAGAAACATGGAAAGAATGATATTTGCTTACCGCTATTTTTTTTTTGCGTGGGTTTTTGCTTGTGTGTTATTTTCTTAAGATCAGTTTGTTACATGAATTATTTTTATATATTTTATTTTCAACAATTGTTTTCTATGTTTTTTTTATCGTTTTAGTAAATAAATTGGAAAACCCCATTAATTCGTATTTATTTTATTTTAACCCCGTTAAATCGAAACCCCGTTAAATCGAAACCCCGCTCAATCGAAAACCCCTATAATTCGTAAGAAATGGCCGGTCCCTTGCAATTACGAATTATCGGGATTCTACTGTATCTATGAAGATAAAGGCTTTTCTTATTTATTATAGAAATCTATGCATATTTCTATACCCCTTTTATAGTAGAAGCTTGCACTACGTAATATATATATATATGCGATTTTCGTCGTAAAGCCAATTTAGAGATAGGGCTTATATGGGATCTATGGTCAATTCAAGACCCTCCAATACGTTTTGCCATTATAAAGCGGGCAATTCGTATTTCAATATCAGCATCTACAAGAAACTTGTGGCATTTAAAGCTATGGTCAGATATGAACCGATATTAATAAAAAAATTTAATAACTATAATTTAAGTTGCAATAAAATATTTTTGGGATAAATTTATTCTAATACAAACACAATAAGATGGCTTGTGGGCACAAAGACTATATTCAGTAAAGAAGTTTTCATGGGTGCAATGTGAAATTATGGATTGATTTTCACAATTTTCAACAGGATTCATCGTTATGACAATTAAAACGTATTTACATCACCTACTTCAGTGTAGCGTGTTAACAACCTAAAATATCTTCTTTAGCGCATAAAATCTTGTTTACATTTAATATCGTTGGGCTTCTGTCATACAGCTCTAAACTTGATACTGACACAAATACATATTTTTATGGCAACTAGTAACTGACTTTCAAATAAAAAAATTTATACTAGACAAACAATAGTTACAACAAACAATTTTTCTTTTTTACAATTTCGAAAAACTAAAAAAATAAAACTTTTTTAAAGGGATTATTTTTTAAGTTGTAACAATTTTTTATCAGTTCGAAAGTGGTGGGTGGTTGGTTGGATGGGTGGTTTGTTGGATGATTTAATGAAGAATGGGTGTAGGTAGTATTTGCCTGGTGTTAAGCTGATTATCAATTGAAAAAAGTTAAGTTTGGAAGAGGGTTTAAGCACTGGGTATGAGGGTTGGGGATCATCATTTGTATTTCATTTTTTCATTTCGCTATGACTCAAATCTTGTCAAAGGTCACAGCTGGTGTAAATTTGTTGCCACTAACTATAACACTTGCTCTAAGGGATATACATATAAAAAAAAGAGTAAAGAATCTCAAAAAAAAAAAAACAAATAACACATAAGAAATTATACATCATTTTAGTTTCCTTTTTCATCTTGATTCCTCATTTTCGTCCTTTCGGCTTTAACAGGATAAACAGTGTTAGACTATTTGTTGGAGTCACATGTGTTGTTGGTACTTTTTTTTCTTCTTTACAAATAAATTCTATATCATAATATTTTTTTTTTTTTATTCTTTAGCGATTGCTTAGAATTTTTCATTTGTTTTCCTTTTCTTTTTCGATAAGAAGTTTCCTGCTTTTTTCCTGGTTGGCATTGCAACTTTCTGTTTGCAGAGATGCGAATATTTGTTGAGTAGTAAACCAACACGTAATCTAGCGACAAAAGTCTCATAATTTATGATGTTTTTCTTGAGCGTATCCTATTTTTTCTTTTTTTTTTTGGAAAACTTGGCTGTTACTTTTTACATTGATATGAGTTCGAGTATCGGGCAAAAGTAACATATGAAACATTGTTGCAAAAAATGTTTGATAAATGTTGGGGGTTGCTGGGTTAGATGTTGGCTTAAGTGGTATTTGATTTTAGTTAGTAACCTGCTGTTAGTAATATTTTATTAAAAAAATAAAAAACATTTTATTTGGCATCAAGTTCGAATGTTTTTCTTGCTTTTTATATATCGTCGTGTACGTGAAAATTCATATAAATTTAATTTATTTTTGCCAAATAATTCAATAAAGATTTGAGAAGATACACCAAGAGAAGTTAAGAAAATTATTTCTTAGTTTAAGTATAACTAGAGTTTAGGTTAAAAATGTAACTCTTGAAACAATATGCCTGGGCACTCCAAAATTTTGAAACCATATTTCTTCGCAAAACTTTAGAGAAATTTAAGCGCAAGGAACACTATCCAGTCATTAAGTTAGAAATTTTTTAAATACTGTTGATAGTTTTTGAAATTTTTCTATTATAATTATTATTTATTATTTACACTGCTTAACAAATTTTTAATTTGGAAAAGTACCAAGAACTACACATGCCTAGATAAGTTAATTGGTACATCCTGAGCACGAAAACCGCTGTAATTTTTTTTTCCTAAGTACCGTTTTTTAGATAACGGTACTTTTGTGTTTTTCGGTGTATAGTCCCACTCAAACCCTTGTGGGTGCCCCGGTGGGCTAGCTAGTAGTGAGCTAGTCTATCAACCCCGGGGTTGCGGGTTCAATTCCCGCAAGAGACTCTGGTTTATTTCCTGCAGACAAGCGTCAAGCTTCGCGTGGATTAGCATAGGGAATTAAAAAAAAAAAAATTAAGTTAAGTAGTCAATTGTAAATTTTGAATAGAATTGTGGAGCCCAACCAAAAACCGATCGAACTCATATAAAATTCCGTGTTTTTTAAATCCAACAATTTTAACGTATTTAAAAAACACGGAATTTTATATGAGATGAAAATATTGTCGTTCCACAAAATCCTTAATAAAAACTTTATTTTTCATACGAAATTACGCTTAAAATGTTGGTAATTAAATATACTATTTGGTTAAGAAATAAAAACATTCCAGATATTTAATATAACGTAGTAAAAAAACGAAATAAAAATGAAAATTTTTGAAAAAAACGTAAAAAATTTACATTTTTTGAACTTTGAGGTGCCATTACTCAGCCATTTCTTATCAGATAGAAATTTGTAGCATATCGATGGAAAAGGCATTCGATTTCCTTTCCAACGATTGGACTTCTTGGTTGGGCTCCACAAGGGTTTGAGTGGGACCATACACCGAAAAACACAAAAGTACCGTTATATAAAAAACGGTACTTAGGAAAAATAAATTACAGCGATTTTCGTGTTCAGGAGGTCCCAATTAACTTATCTAGGCATGTGGTGTTCTTGGTATTTTTTGGCTGTAGACCAGTGTTATTAATTGATATATAAAATTGTATGTACATTTTCATATTATTTACAATATTTTAATATCTATATTTAGCTCTAACATATTTGTTGTGAGCCAGATTGGCAGATTACTTGATTTATTACTATAAATACAGTTATTATTTCAATATTTTAGATTTTTAATTTTAAATTAAGCTAAATTTAATCAGGTTAATAAGAAAATTAAGTTTGAAATTCATTTATTATTAATTTTCTATATTTTAAGGAGATTTCTACGTATTGCTGCTGAAATCAGAGCCATTAAAAATATTTAGTACTTCAGTTAATCCAAGTTGAGTTTTTCCAAAGTATTGAAGTCTAAAACCATTATATATTGGACAAACGCCTAAAAAGTGGTAAGTATTTTCTGCTATCTCTATGTAGAGTGGGTGGAGGTTTCTTCATCGAGGAATTGGACATCAGGGTCTCTTTTAGGCTGCCAGATGGCAGTAGTGTGCTGCAGGCGGAAATCTCTGCCATAAAGCGGGCGGCAAACTGGCTGAAGTACTATCGTATATCGAGGGATATATGTATATTTACGGACAGCAAGGCTGCCATTGCGGCTCTGGCTGGTGTCTTTACGACATCTATGTTAACAGTGGAATGCCGGATGTCTCTAAATGAGATCGCGAAACATTCCAGTGTGACGCTGACATGGGTACCAGGACACAGTGGGCTCCTGGGCAAGCATACTGCGGACAGTCTAGCCAAACAAGGCTGTCTCTTGGACGACATGTTCGTCGACGGCCTGATTGGCACTTCAATGGCCCGCTGCAGGACTCGGTTATCACGGGTCACTGGGTGATAGGGACTCATGCTAGGAGGATGGGTCTTGCGTATAATGACTACTGCAGGAGTTGTCATGATGAGGAGGAGGAGACGGTGTTTCACTTCCTCTGCCAATGCCCCGGTCTGGCGGGCGTTAGGGTGAGGCATTTTGGGAGACCGGAATTGCCATGTCTGGACGATTTGTCCAATGCGGGACTGAAATCGATCTCCCTGTTCTGCAGGGAATCGGGGTGGTTCGAGACTGCGGTGACCTCTGGGGAATAGTCTGGTGGATACTGGCTGACCCTTGTCACTGGCTAGGGGTATCACAAAGGGACCGCTATAAGAACCCAAGTGAGTCGTCTTCGTGACGGCTGCCCATTTAACCTAACCTAATTTAACCTATGTTGTATAAGGCGCATGTCGAAATTGAGTTGATACGAAACGATCTGGCATTTAAATCGAGCATTCCTCCTCTCGCTTTGATAATTAAGCTAGTAAAACGGGACCAAAAATTACTAGCAAGAAGTGGTGTAACACTATAATTAAGTTGGGAATAAAGATCGTGGTGTTGTGAGGTTGTTCCTTAGTAATTAACAAGGCTATTATTGGTTTCCAATCAGAACAAAGAGGTTGGTTTGAATTAGAAGAAGTCAAATTAAGAATTTGTTGTAGATTGGTCCACTCTTTGCCCGGTTTCGATTCATATTTAGAGCTTTATTAATGTAACAAAAGTGTAGTTGCAGAGTTGAAATGTAAAGAGGGTCTAACCCGGTTTCAAGATATAGCATGTAGTTAGGTGTCGTTGTAGGTAGATATAACATTTTTTTAATAAAAAATCTAAATAACTTCTATACTTCATCGTATTTTTGATAGCCCCATACTTGAGCTGCGTACAACATAATTGATCTAGAACACAGAAAAAATTATTTTTCCAATTCAAACAAAAAATTTGCAGAGTCAAACAATTTTTTGTCTGAAATCGGTCCTATAAACAAATTCGCATATTCAAACAATCAATTTGCATTTTGTTTATTGAAAAAAACACCGGTTTTTTCAAACAAATAATTTATAATAATAATTTGTGACACATTTTTTGTTAGAATAATTTTTTAACGAAGTCTTATTTATGCACACAATGTTTTTCTTCATCACTCACTGTTGCTGTATCCTTTCCTTTGCGAATGAAGAAGAAATGTAACCAAAAACGGCGGCAGACCGACTCGATATGTTTTTCTTCGTCATTCTATTTTTGTATTTGATGTATTTAAGCAAACAGTTTGAAAAAATTTAATACGGGATTTTGTTTCTTGTAATGTTGTTTCTGCTATTGTTTTTCTTATAGTTGCACTTTTTAAAGCGTCCAAAAATAGACTGTGTGTGTTTTTTGTTGTTGTTCTTATATTTTACATAAAGAAGTGTTGCTTACGATCAAATAAAAAAATGCAAAAAGACGACTACATTAAAGAGCGTTAAATATTTATTTAAGCAAACAGTTTGAAAAAATTTCATACGGGATTTGGTTTTTTTTTAACAACTTTGAAACCAACCAAAAATTTATTTTCTTTCTTATAATGTTGTGTTGTTTAAAAAGAGTGAAACGTTTCTTTACCTGATATTGTTTTTGTTGTTTTTTACTACAAACCTCGTCACGCTATTTTATCATCTTTCTTATTGTTGTACTTTTTTAAAGTGTCTAAAAATTAACTGTATGGGTTTTTTTGTTGTAGTTCTTATATTTCATATTAGGAAGTGTTGTTTACGATCAAATAAAAAAAATGCAAAAAAATATATTATATTTTTGAATAGTTGTCAACATTTTTGTTGGTTAAATAAAAATCAAACAAAAATATTAATTGAATCAGTAAAAATTTTTGTAGAAATCAAAAAAAATTTTCAAACAAGCGTTTGTTTGAAAATAATTCGGCAATAATTTTTTCTGTGCAGCAGCGTGATATATTCTGAGTTTATTGTGTTTAGATATTTTTGGGTGATAAATGTATTAAGACCATGTGGAGTTGATTGCCAGTTTCGAGGCAGATAATTTATTTTGCAGATGTTTTTTTAAAGGACAAGTTATATGCAATATCAATGCCTAGATATTTGTAGCTTTTGACGATCTCTATGCAGTCATCGCCAAACTTCCAGCTAAAATTTGACGAAATTCTCGGCCCAGAACGAAATACAACTATTTTGGATTTATTTAAATTAACTTTCTAGCACCACATCGTACAGTAAGAAAACAAAGCATCAATCATTTGTTGTAGTTTAGCTTGTGAATCCGATTAGATGACAATATCGTCCGCATAAAGTTATATCTTTACATTTATATCTGCAACATTTACACCATGCGGTAGTGCATCTGCTAGGTCATTATCATACAACGAAAATAATATAGGACTTAATATGCACCCCTGTTTTACGCCGATATTGACAGAAAAGGGATCAGAAAAGGACATACCATCCCAGATACGGGATTCAGTGTTTTCATAAGCGAGCTGTTAAATTCTGATCAATTTGGAAGACAGACCTAGGCAAGAAAGTTTGTAAAATAAGCTATTTCTTGGTATCATATCAAAAGCACAGGAGAAATCTACGAAGAATGCATAAGTAAATTTATAATTTAAACTGTTTAGGTTGACAATATTTACTAGATTATAGATATTGTCTACCGTTGAGTACTGTTTTCTAAATCCAGCTTGGAATTCGTTCAGTACTTTATTGTACTCGATCCATTCCGTTAATCTATTTAGCAATATGGTATTGAAGATTTTACATAAAGTATCCATGAGTGATAGTCCACGATAATTTAATGGTTGGCTTACATCCCCTTTCTTGAATAGCGGAATCAAAATAGATTTTTGAAAACTCGAATTTATTTTTTCTTGCAAAAAAATTTTGTTGAAAACTGACAATATTAATAAAACTATCGGGTGCAAATCTATAAAATTCATAGCTGATGCCATCTTGCCCTGGAGCTTTGTTTAGTTTTAGAGATTTAATAACAGATGAAATTTCACAATATTCAATAGGTGAATCAAGTACGGAATCAATTAAATATGGCATTGCCCAGCCAATTGAAGGTGTTGTTTAACAAAGCGCCAAAATGCGATTTAAAATCATCTGCTGTTAAGTTACCTTTTACCGTATGTGAACGTGACTTCAAGGAGTTTGACAACTGCCACCAATCGCTACAGCATTTTACTTGATCTAGGTTTTTGTTACAGAATTCTAATTTTTTGTTATCACATATTTTAAGAAATTTGGCTCTTCTGTTGAATAGCGCAGTTTGTTTACAAATATGTGTTCTTTCCTGTATATTCGTAGGTTATGCAACATGGCTGTACGATAACATGCACATTTCCAATGAAACCATTTTTTCTTAGGTTAAAAAAATTTTTTATTGGGTCTTGTCTTATAAGCTTGTTTAACTTTATTTGTCAATGTGGAAGCCAATTCATCTACAGACACACCAGTTTTTTTTTTTTTTTTTAAATTTATTTTTATTATTGAATCTTTCTTATCGAAATTTACAATATGTATTCAAATCTTAATTCTACTTGTTGTTTATTAGTTGTTACCAGTGTAACCACTAACTGCTGTATTCAAATTTTAAAAATGTCTTCTAGTTAGGCTCAAAGTATCGGTTTTTTTTAGCCGCTGGTGACCTTCGAACTGAAGCAGACCCCGAGCGAGGTAGTTAGGGTGGGCCATTAGTTTATCGATGTAACTTATTGAATATTTTTTAATTTCCTCCTGGATAGTGGGGACGTTGAGATCTCTGTGGATAATATCATTACGTATATACCATGGGACGCAGACAATTTGTCGTAATATTCGAGACTGTCTTCTTTGAAGGTTTTGGATGTTAGATGCGCATGCAGTACCCCATAATTGGATGCCATATGTCCATATTGGTTTTATGATGGACTTGTATAGAAGAATTTTGTTGTCTAAAGACAAGTTTGAGTTGCGACCGAGAAGCCAATGTAGTTGAGCTGCTTTAAGTTTCATAGCCGTTATTTTCGCTTCAATATGACGCGACCAGGTCAAGCGTCTATCTATATGAATTCCCAAGTACTTAACATGGTTTTCTACCGGAACAGTGATGTTATTTATTTTTACAGCTGGGCACGTTTGTCTTCTGAGCGTGAAAGTTAAGTGAGAACATTTAGCCGGGTTAACCTTTATTCTCCATTTTTCTAGACAGGCCTCTAGTTCATTGATGTGGGACTGCAGATTTTGCGATGCGACTTTTGGGTCATGGTTAACGCTAATAAAAGACACACCAGTATGAAGATCGATACTAGAAGCAAGCATACTAAGCTTTTCTACATATGTTCCAGCAAATTTGTTGTTCCAGTGTAATCTTTGTAAAGCAGGTTTGTCATTACAATCAACATCAGAATAAAAAGTTTTTATTTTGAGACACAGTGGCATATGGTCGGAGTAGGATTTGGATGCTATAGCGAAATCATCAACATATTGTACCAAACAATACGAACAAATACAATAATCAATAACCGAGTTACCCATAGAGCCACAAAAGCTATATTCCCCTTGAACATCCTTTCCAGTCCTTCCATTGAGCACAATGCAGCTGAAAATGCCAACATATTTCTTTTCTATCACTCATAATTAGGGCATGAATTTTCATGCGAATTCATATTTTTCTTCGAAGGTTTATATATATAAAGTAAATAAGTTATTTATCCGAATTATATATTTTACTGAAAAATGGCATCGATTTGTTATTGCATGTTTTTGCAAATTTTATCATTAATTCATTTTTTTTTGTCATGGAATGCTTATTTGAGAAAAAAAAAATCGGCAAATCGGCACTTTGATAACTTAGAGGCAAAAATGGCAGGCCTGCACACAACCTACAATTGGTTCCAAAAAGAGAAACTGCAATACACCACCCTACAATAAATGCATAACCAAAACCAAAAAAATTACTAACACACTTGCAACAATTTAAGATTAGTTGTTCCACTCTAACATATATGTTAGAATGGTTCAACTAACATCTCCCAAATAATACCAATATTTTAATATATTTTTGTCATACGCGTGTAAACATTTGTGAAGTTCTTAAATTTAATATTTGCGATTGGTATCAAAGAAAAAAATCAATTAAATTAAATTTATAATTTGTGACTAAAGTAGTGAGATAAAAAAATTACTATAAAAAAGTGACACCGCCAAAAAGCTGTAATCAGAATGCTAGTGGTTCAGTGGCTTCAGAGAACGTGGTGCTGGATTATCAGGAAACACAGAGGTCATGTGCGAAAAGGTCGTTTTGAAAGGAGTGCTCGTTCAATAGGTAGCGGTCATTCGGGTGGTGGCTTTGGCCAGGATAATCGTTTAAGATTTGGTGATGATAGTTAAGGAACAAAAAAAAAAATAGTTAAAAATCCTGATGGCTTTTCAAGTATGTATATAATTTTTTGCCACAAATTGTTAACAAAACAAAATGTCTTTTTAAGATCTACGATTAATTGATTGGAAACACGTATATTTACCTACATTTCCAGAATCATGCAAGAAGTGGAACCTTAAAGATCAGCCACTTGGTATTTACTTTACTGAAATCTAATTTCCTCTTAATTCATGAAATTCCATTTAATATTTTTAATAAAAAATTTAATTTAAAATGAAAATTAAAAAAAAAAGTATTTTTTTATAAAGGTTAGTATTAACCAATTTTTACGTTATAAATAACTAGTTAGTGCTAACCAATATTTACGTTATGACTAACTAGTTAGCATTAACCTTTATTTTGGTTATCATTGACTAATAAAAAGCAGCAGAGTAAGCAGTACAGATATATGTTCCGTAGTCGAGTGGAATTTATTAGTTAGAAAGAGAGGCAAAATCACATGTATGTACACAAGAGTTTCGGTTAGTTTTTTCATTTTGCTCTTAATAAACTAATAGAAACTTTAACCAATATATTGGTGAACACTACCGGTCATATAACTAGTAAAATGAACGGTAGTCTTCTTGTAGGGCAACTTTCCAAAAAAACGCGACGCAAATTAAAACGATGCATAGTGACTTATAATTTTCTATAGCAAACCATGTAAAGATCGAAGATAGGTTCCAGAGTAACGAAATACAGTGGACTCCCGATAATTCATAATCGCAAGGGACTTGCCATTTCTTACGAATTATATTGGTTTTCAATTTAGCGGGGTTTCGCTTTAACGGGGTTAAAATAAAATAAATACGAATAAACGGGGTTTTTCAATTTATTAACTCAAAAGATAAAAAACATAAAAAACAATTGTTAAAAATAAAATAAAAATCAATTTTTTCTCTCTATTGAAAATGGCTGCAAGAATTTGTTGTTTCTGTAACACCGATAGAGTTTTGACATTTTTCTTTATTATTCTTTTTTAAAATAAACACAAAAAAGCAAAAACCCACGCAAAAAAAAATAGCGGTAAGCAAAAAATCATTCCTTCCATGTTTCTGTTGTTTTTATTACGAATTACAAGTGGTAGTTAGCAAACAATTACGATTTATAAGAGGTTAAAAATATTTTATTTGAAAAAAAAAATTACGAATTAGCGAGGGAATCAAAATGTATGGAAATTTATGGAATTTACGAGATTTTTTCATGGGACCGACAGTTTATTACGAATTATCGGGAATTACGATTTATCGGGGTACGAATTATCGGGATTTGACTGTAATAGTTTTTAAAAAGAAAATTGAGTAAAGAAAATATTTAAAAAACAAAAATTATATAAAATTTTATAAAATACATACAAAAAACATATTGAATTAAAACAAAATAAAATATGCAATTCAATTATAAAAAACAAAATAAAAATTAATCACTGTCTGATGAGTCCATAGCGGCTGTTGTCGTAAGTCGGCTTTCACAAAAAACTGGTTCATTGTTTGCTGAACAGCTTTTTTTCAATGTAAAATAAATTTCCTATATTAAAATAGCATTGATTTTCAGTTAGAAAGGGAATCCCAAAATTTTGAGAGCATGGCGCAATTATGTAGAAACAAAAGTCGTTGCCATCTTAAAGAAAAAAAAAAAATTAAAAACAAAAAAATAAAGACTCAAAACCAAAACAACGCAGCTTCGCAAATCTATTGACGCACAGTAAAAATTGGTACTAATTCAGCAGCGACGTAACTTCGTTAAAACGCAAAACGAAACGACGCAAAGCGTAGTATTGGTATTTCTGAAGAATTTTTTTGTAAGACAAATTCTTAACAAAAACTTTTTTTGATTCAATTTTGTTGTTATAAAAAATATCTTGTTAGAGAAAAAGAGTGCCATATTCCGCTGTGCCGAATCTTTGATATCCTCCACCAACAGTTAAAATATTTCCTTTATATGGTAAATAATGGGCCGATCTTCTTGAAATTTTACAGTGTGATTTCAAATAAAACTGAAGCAGATCAAAATTTAAAATACATACAAAAAACATATGAGTGAATCCATGTCAAACCATTAAGTCGTTCGGCATCATCACCTTCGAATTGAATGAAATTCAACACAAATGTTGTATGTTATTGGACTTTAACAAAACATAAATTTTCAGACCCCAGATTCTTTCGGCTTCCGAAATATGACGTCATAAAAGATGTGAAAAATGTGAAAAAACACAAAAGTCTCCTAACAAAAGGGGATAGAACTCTTGAACTACGCAAGATAATTTAGTTTTTTTGGAATCGTTTTAAAGGTGAAAGTGCACCCTTTAAAATGATAGGCATATTGTGTTTTTTTAAGAAGAGGTCAATGGTAAATTTTTGGGGTCTTGAGTTCAAAGGTCCATATCTGGAAAAGTATATTTTTTAAAATTCTTAAGAAAATATATGTTAAGTATTATACCCTCTTCAACATTTGCAGAAAATTTAAAGGTGGAGACTCTATTGGTGTCAGAGTTATATACCAGAACGTGATTCTAAGTATGTTTTGTGTTCAAAAATCCCTTGTTGTTGTTGTATTTTAATTATTTTTTTCAGTATATCTGGAGAACGGCAGGAGCCAAAGTTTCCAAATTTAGTACACAAATTTGAGTTATCAATACACACCATCTCACAAAATGTGGTCGGGATTGGAGAAGTGGGCGTGCTACCTCCCGTACAAAAAATATCAAAATTTTTTTTATCTGAACCGATTTTTCCGAGTTTTTCAGAGAATATTTTCTACTAAAGATTTCCGATCTTTTGATATATACGGCGTAACCATAGGTCATATGACAGTCCAAAGATTCAGGTTTTTATACAATTTTTGATATTTCTTGTACGGGAGGTACCACGCCCACTTCTCCAATCCCGACCACATTTTGTGGGATGGTGTGTATTGATAACTCAAATTTGTGTACTAAATTTGGAAACTTTGGCTCCTGCCGTTCTCCAGATATACTGAAAAAAATAATTAAAATACAACAACAAGGGATTTTTGAATACAAAACATACTTAGAATTACGTTCTGGTATATAACTCTGACACCAATAGAGTCTCCACCTTTAAATTTTCTGCAAATGTTGAAGAGGGTATAATACTTTACATATATTTTTTTAAGAATTTTAAAAAATATACTTTTCCAGATATGGACCTTTGAACTCAAGACCCCATAAATTTACCATTGACCTCTTCTTAAAAAAACACAAAATGCCTATCATTTTAAAGGGTGCACTTTCACCTTTAAAACGATACCAAAAAAAACTAAATTATCTTGCGTAGTTCAAGAGTTCTATCCCCATTTGTTAGGAGACTTTTGTGTTTTTTTCACATTTTTCACATCTTTTATGACGTCATATTTCGGAAGCCGAAAGAATCTGGGGTCTGAAAATTATGTTTTGTTAAAGTCCAATTACATACAACATTTGTGTTGAATTTCATTAAAATCGGAGGTGATGATGCCGAAAATGCCATTTTTTCGTGATGGTTTGACGTGTTTTAACTCATATGGAAAATTATGGATTTCTAGTCTTCCTGTTTCTGATTTAACATTTTTAAGGGTGGCTGTTCTACATTTTGATTTATAGCTCTTTTCCTACTGAACCGATTTTGCTGGATGTCAATACCAAACTGCTTAGGAGAACTAGAAATAGTTTGACACCAATTTTGTTATTTTAAGTCGTTCGTAAGCAGTGTTTCTTAAAGTCATTTGGCATGAAAAAAATGTATCTTGCATCTAGCATATTTATTGGCACTATTTAAAAATTTCAAGAACTTGTTGGTTCTTATGTTATACAAATAAATCTGACAAAAAAACAAAAGTTTCTAACATTGAATTAAATCTAAAAAATGCAACAATGTAAATGCTCATTAATGTGGATATAAATAAATTGAAACAAAAATCAATTAAAGAAAAAATTTTCAAAAAAAAGTAAAACCTATTCACAAACGTTTAACAATGAAAAAACCTTTTGCAATTACTGCCTGGCCTGGAGCAACATTCAGAAACAAGAAAACAAAAACTGCATCGGATATAACTATAAACCATCCTATCTCTTTTAAAAGAATTTGTTACAATGTTCAGCACAGGCGGTATAAAGTTTATGTGCTGTGCACAGTTCGGTTGCACCTGTCGCTTATCTGACAAGCCTTTGCAAATGGCAATTTGGCACCTAGTAGCGGAAGCTGAAGGACAAGTTGCAGCATATTATAAAAAATGTGCTTGGTCCTTAATTTAATGAAGATTTTTCTATATTTTTTATATAGTTTTTTTTAGCATTTGTTTAGCACTTTTTTCGATAAGTTTTGGCAACACTGTTCGTAAGTGCACAGAAAAAAAATATGCCGAATTATTTTCAAACAAACGCTTGTTTGAAAAAATTTTCAATTTCTACAAATTTTTTTACTGATTCAATTAAAATTTTTGTTTGATTTTTATTTAACCAACAAAAATGTTGACAACCATTCGAAAATATAATACACGCGTTATTGCTTTCAAGTTTTCATAATTTTGTATGAAATATTTAACGCTTTTTAATGCTGTCGTCTTTTTGCATTTTTTTATTTGATCGTAAGCAGCACTTCCTTATGTGAAATATAAGAACTACAACAAAAATCACATGCAGTCTATTTTTGGACACTTTAAAAAAGTACAATAATAAGAAAGATGAAGAGGTTTGAAGTAAAAAAAACAAAAAAATAGCAGGTAAAAAAACGTTTCACTCTTTTTAAACAACAGAAACAACAACAACATTATAAGAAACAAAATAAATTTTTTGTTGGTTTCAAAGTTGGTAAAAACAAAACAAAATCCCGTATTCAATTTTTTCAAACTGTTTACTTAAATACATCAAATACAAAAATATAATGATGACGAAAAACATATCGAGTCGGTGTGTCGCCGTTTTTGGGTTACATTTCTTCTTCATTAGCAAAGGATACAGCAACAGTGAGTGATAACGAAAAACATTGTGTGTATAAAAAAAGACTTCGTTCAAAAATTATTTCAACAAAAAAATGTGTCTCAAAACCAGCCGGCCGCTCTGCTCTCTCTCTCTCTCTCTGCCATCATCTTCTAATACAGTGCTTGCTTGTGTGCGCATCATTGCTTGTGCCAAAACTTTTTTGTTTGATTCAGCAAAATTATTTGTTTGAAATTTATATGAATTTCAGTAAACTTTTTGTTTGATTCAGTTAATTATTTGTTTGAAAAAATCTGTGTTTTTTTTTCAATAAACGAAATGCAAATAAATTGTTTGAATATGCGAATTTTTTTATAGGACCGATTTCAGACAAAAAATTGTTTGATTCTACAAATTTCTTGTTTGAAATGGAAAAATAATTTTTTCTGTGTGAGCGTGATTTTAACAGACGGACAGACAGATTGACTTGTCTACATCGACTAAAATTACTCAAAGACCCAGAATATATGTACTTTATAGGGTCTTAGATGAAAAAAGTTCCACACGGATGGTGGAGGGTATAATAAAGCCTGAGGTCCACAGCACGCGTTTTCGCCTGCACGCATTTCATGATTTTTATACCCTACTTGCGTTCTTAGTTTCAACTTACATGCAACGCTTTTAATGCGGCATCATTACAAGTAGAAATAAAATTTAATTTGCCAAAATCGGCAGATTTGCTCGAACGCTGCTTTTGACAAGTAGTTACAAAAGTATACCTACTTTTTACATTCAACGCCTCAATGCATCCTACGCTTTTGGGAATGTAACTTGTTACATAAACATAACTTCACAGCCAATACAAATTAGGTTAACTTATCAAAATAACTTAAATTCTATTAAAATACACCAAGTGCACTGTCAGTTTTTCTTCAAATAATATGTATATGCATATTAAGTTTATTTTAAAAGCATATTTTAGATTTGTTTTCCTATGCGCATATTTTCAAAGAATAAATGCAGGAAATTCAACGCCATTCTTAGTATATTCATATGTTTTATAAGGGGTGGTCCAACCAAAACGCACGATGTTAATTGTAAATAAAAGAAAAAGTTTTCAGAGAATTATTATTATTATGATATATTAAAACTATGTGTGAAACCAAATGTCGGCAACTTCGCGAACAACACAATTTATTAATTTATTATTTTAATAAAATAATGCCAATACCATTCACATTAATTTCCAATTTAATAATTTTAGTCGGGCACTTTTATTTAATGTATTTTAACAACTGAAGTTGAACTTTGTTTTCCTAGTTCGTTTAATCAACTTTTTACTTCTACGCAAATTCACACTTCAGTTCTTTACATATCAAAATTGCCGTTAGAAATTATCAAAACAAATTCAGAAGAGAGACATTTGAAGAAATAAGCGACTAATTGCTTCGCTACAAGCCCAATATATTTGGATATTTTTTTTATCTTTGTCGTATGGGCGCAACCACTGTGCTTCGGTGGCATACCTTTATCCGATGGTCCACATTTTCAATGACCCTAAGACATACATAATTGAGGTTAAATCTCGTTAACCCATTAAGGCCCGAGCCATGATCCCGTTGAGTTATAATGACGAAACTTTTAAAATTGTATTGTTTATACCTAATTAAGAAAGAAAAAAAATTTGGGGCAAATCGGATACGTGGGAGCCCAGATAACCCCCGTTGCGAAAACGCAACGTGGGGCCTTAAGGATATAAAAATTAAGCGCATTTGAAAACATTTTAAATTAAAATTTTTTATTCACGTCTTTAGGAAAAAAAAAAAAATTAAAAAAGATATTCCTATACATTTTATTTTTAATTCAATTATGATATGTTCCAAAGCACTTTGGGTGCATTTCTCACGTTTGTAATTGATTGGTCCATTATTTACCATAGGCCCCATATAAAGCCCATTCTCAAAAAACACTTTAGTAGTATAACACCATAACAAATAATTCTATTGTAATAAATTTTGTTCTGTCACAGTTTTATAATGACTAGAAATCACACTGTCAACTTTCGTAAAGATCGGTTCATAATTTACCACAGGTCCAATATAATGCCCACTCCTGAAATATCCTAGCTGTCAGTGGATGGTATCAAATATTTGGCATAGCCGAATATAGCACTCTTACTGGTTTTTCTTTAATATCCTGGGAGAGGATAATTTCACATTAATTGTTCGATTTTCTCTTATTGTACCTATTGAAGAACCCTGGGGGAAATTTGTGTCAATTGTTCCAACAGGAGAACTTATCATCTAATTGGTATATTAAGAACAAAAAGGTTAAAAACTAATGAACTACAATACATTCTTCACCGATGGTGTGACACTTTTTTTTGGGACTTTCTCAAATTTGATCCTTAAATCTAGTTCTGGGGACTTGTTTTATTGACATAATACTACATTGTATCGAAATAATCTAACATTGTTATAACTAACACTAAACACGTTCATTGAGAATAGATGTTAGACTGGTCAAATAGTGTCAATTGACCAATGACAACCCCATGTTAAAGTGATATTTCTTATCTTATCACCAAAGACCTATCACGGGACTACTTTTGTGTAAGTTCGCTTTCCTTTAGGAAAATAACACACTTTGGGCATAAAAAAAGGAATTGTCATAGAGAATTTACCTTCTGCGAAATATCCTGCATTTTAAAAATTGGAAATTAGTTTGAAAAAGGTGAAAAAATTATCGAAAATTTCAAAACACATAAATAACAACAACTTATAATTAACATACGTACATGTTTTTATTATGCTGTTTTAAATAGCAAGTGATTGTATAAATATGATTGTATTTAAAAATTGTATGTAATTTGTATATCGTTTAGGCCCAGTGTTGCGTTTTCGCATCACGGATATATACAATCATAAAAAAAGTCTCATGTCTACGATGATTGGATTTTTCAATAGAAATAATAATGTTCGTATGTTAGCTATATCCTTCAGAAGTTTCAGACAGGTATATTATATATTACTTTATTTTTTTTAACTTTTTCCAAAAGTACCCAAAAAACAGGAAAAATGCAAAATTTAAATTAAAAATTTTTATAAAAAAAACTTATGTATGATTCAAATCCAAAAACAGGTCGATTAGATATTAAGTTAAATTTTATTTCACTGTGCTTTATAAC
This sequence comes from Pollenia angustigena, assembly GCA_930367215.1. Taxonomy (NCBI): domain Eukaryota; kingdom Metazoa; phylum Arthropoda; class Insecta; order Diptera; family Polleniidae; genus Pollenia; species Pollenia angustigena. Next base: position 174,068,875 of record OV884057.1, on the reverse strand, counting down.
AATATCACGTAACAACAAAATGCCTGAGGGGAGGTTTAAGTGAACGTTGCGAAAACGCAACGCAGGGCCTTAATGGGTTAATTTGCCGAATTATCTTATATGTTTGCTCTTGAATTGTTCTTAGCTTATTGAAGTACACTTTTTCTTTTAAATATCCCCAAAGAAAGGAGTACAACAGCGTCAAATCACATGACAGTGGCGGCCATTAAACATCGCCACGACGCGGGATAACACGGCTATTGAATTTCTCTTGCAAAAGAGCCATATCTCTGGCCACAAGAAGTCCGTTATCATCGCGCGATAGCGAACAAAAGTAACTGCTTAGCCCACCTCATTTAAGAAGAAGTATGGCCCGCCGCCATCCAGCAACCGCACCAAACAGTGTCTGTTAACGAATCCACTGAGTTGAAAGTGTGCTATGAAATGCATTTTGATTTCAACATACACATTCGTTTAAGGCTTCAACAAACTTAACGCGCTGTTCAATTGAGTACCTCTCCATGGTTGGTTTTGTCAAAAACTGAAACAAAGAAATATCAAATTATGTTGGGTAAACAGCTTGAGGTTAAGGTATAACTCACAATTAACATCGTGCATAATGGTTGGACCACCTTTTAAAACAACTACATACAATTTTGTATGTCTGCTTTCAAATAAGTGTGAGTTTTCCAACAACGAAAATTTTTCGTATTAATCACTTTTGTTTTAATGCAATAACTTTATCCTTTTGCGAAAATTATACCACTAAATAGTTTTTAGAAACATGAGTGTCAAAATGTATTTGTGTGTGCTAAAAGCATACAAATGTGTTAGTTAGCTAGTTTATTTCTTTTAAGAAAAGAATTGTTTTATTACTACTTGTTATTTTATTATTTAAGATGATGCGAAAATTTTCATTTTATTTAAATGAATGTATTCTTAAGACATATTGGATTTTACAGTCTATAATTTAATATTTTTATACATCTAAGCAGCCAAATCCTATTTTTTTAGATTTCAGGGAATATTTTATTTCATAAATTACACTGTGCAACAAAAAAAAAACTAGGCTCAATACTAGCAACGTTTTACATACATTGCACGATTTTTTCGGTCTTAGAAGACCCCTAGTAAAATTTGATGCAGAAAATATTCGTGTAACATTTTAACCCTCTAAAGTGCCGGTTTAGTATACTTTTGTGGGGAAGTTTAAAAAAAAGGACAAAAATTACCCCTTAAAATGAGTGTTAGAGGGTTAACATATTCTAAAAAAATAATCGCCATGCAATTCTACTGAAGACATCTGAAATAGCATTTTAGCTCGGAAGTACATTTAGCATATTTTTTTTGACTTATTCCTTTTCAACAATTTTAGGGGCCGATATTTCAGGAACCCGAGCTTACTTTTCAAAACCCTTTGTCAGATTTTCTCTACAAATAGTCTGGTTTCATTTCGCATTGCAAGTATTGCGTCTGCCGGCGATAGCCCGAATTTTGTTGCACTGTGGTATTAAACATTAATAAAAGCATTATTTTTATCCTACCCTCTACACATAGGCATAGATGACACCTACAAATGTTGAAAATTACAACTTAAGTACTGGCTCTATCATCTTTTTCCTTTTACTCATCTTTAAAGAGAGGAAAAATACGACATAAATTTAACATTGTAACAGTACAAAAAAGCCTCCTGTTATTTTTTGCAAACAGAAAATAAATGATGTTCTCAACATGTTACCGGTAACTAAACTACTTAGACTATCCTTTTAGTTTGCCCTTAACAAAGACAGAAAATAGGATGGGTACTTTAAAGAAACATATATTCACAATGAGGTTCACATACCGTATTGTGACCATAAATTATATCAAACTAGACAGTGTGTCTATTAGCACCCTTAAAATTACGACTATTTTTGTGAGCTTCAGCTACCAGAAAAAAAAGGACTAACAATGATACATGAACGATATCCTTGCCCCTAAGACTTAATGGGTCATATGCAAAAGTTTTCCTTGTCATTCGTTAAGTTCGTGTTTTTTTTTTTTTTTTTTGGAAAATATACTCCTTTTAAGTCTACGTATGTCTTATTGCGGTTTTAAATGCTCACGAACTTGGGGTATCGTCATTTTAACCGCAGTAAAGCATTTAAAGTTTAAAACCTTTAGTAATTGATAAAATGCTAACAACACAATTGCTGATTGTCTGTTCCAACGTTTTTCTGTTGCACATTTGTTTTGGGAGGACAAGACATCAGCATCAACAAAGAAATTTATTGAAAGCCGGTAGAAAGCAATTCAGTGGAATAGTTTGGGTGGCATATATTTAAAGGAATAAAGTTGTAAGTCTTAAATGAAAACATGTATATTTGGAGCTACAAAAATGTATGCGTGTGAGTTTTAATGTCTATTTAACAAATGCAAAAGAACATTTATCACAAGGATATTGTGTTGTAAACAACAGCAACACAAACATGTACTCCTCGTTCCTTAAACTGGCAGCAACATGTATACTTGATTGTCTACAAGGAATAACATAAAAAAGTACAAACATGAATATGTATATTTAATATTTAAGATGCATAACAATATTTAGTCGACCATTACATTAAGTGCCCTACAGCTTAAAGACATTTCATGAAACCATACTGTAAATATTTTGAAAAAATTTGTTAATTTTAAGTTCTGATTAACATACAAATGAGAGGTATTAAAACAAAGGCTGTAATAAAGAACAAAAACCTTTATCATAATATATATTCGCAATGGAATCAAATGTTTTGGTATTTGGTTAAACTTAGTTGCTTAGGAATGAATCCTTTAAGTAAATTGGAGTTTGTTCTATTTGCTTTAACCAAATGGTCGTTACTACTTTTACGATAATCGAATATCGATAAAATTTTATTTTTTAATACTTTTTTGTTAAAGGTTTTTTCATAATTCCATACTGAATTTGAGTTTTCTATACCAACACCCGGCTTTAAAAGTGAATAATAAGAAGAAATTTCCGCAATTGTTGTACAAGTTACCTCTAAAGGCATTTGATATATTGAGAGTCGTTTAAATAAAAAAAGATGATGTCTATAAATAAAATATTTAAAAATTGCCAAAGTCAAGTATGTATTTGAAAATTTTAAAATTATATTGACTAAATGTAAATCTTTGCGTTCAAAATCGCCAGAGAACTCGGTTTATTATTATAAAATTTAGGTTTAAAATAACCCCACAAGAAAAAGTCAATCTGTAGGAGTGAAATCAGGACTGCGTGGAGGCCAATTTATGTCGTTTGCCCTGGAAACCAATTTGCCAGGGAACATTTCAAGTACTCTTGGCAGAGATGCATTGGACGTGTGTGAGGTTGCCCCGTCCTACTTTAACCATGTTCTTAAGTTATAACCAGAGAAGCTTTGCAGTTTTGGTATCAAGAAATCGTCTTACATTTTCAGATTATTGAAAGATTCGGATGCTTAAGAACAGATTGGCTTACACTATTCACGTTTTGTCCTTGGCCGCCCAGATTTAAGTCTTTCTAGTATTTAGCCAGTCTCTTCAAAATGTTGACCCTATTTAGAATGAGAAAACGCCAGGGAGGCATCATTTGAATAACGAAAACCTCGAATGCTTCATACTCTTCAACGTTCTACAATCACAGAAATACCATTCTTGTAAAACTCTTGCACCCACATCGCGCGGTCCTACCCTGAAACGCTCCATAGCAACTGAATTTTTTATTGTTAGGCCCAGCGCTCAGAAGATGACGCATACTAATGCATTGCATTAAATTGAAACTAGGAAAATAGTTTTTCGGAAGAAGGATAGAGGGATAGTACCTACTGCTTATTAACATTCGACTTGAACTTATTTATGGTAAAAGTAAAAAAATATTGCTCTGCACTCTTCATAGATGTTTTGCAAGCTTTTGATAAAGTCTAGAATACAGGCTTATTACATAAATTAAAGCTAAACTTACCAGCAAACACACACAAACTGTTAAAAAGCTATTTAGACTGGGATTTTGACATCTCAGTTAAACTAGGTTTAGTTAATCTGAAAACCGATTGTGCCGCCATTACTTAGATACTCGATATACATATAAACAATTTTGACGGAACAGCTGAGTTTTCCTTAAAATGTTGGTACTAAATTTAATAATTAAAACAATAATTAGTATTGTGGTTATTTTGTTGAACTATTTATGGTTTTCAATCCAAATTTTTAATATTTTTAATTAGGCTTAAGTTCATGAAATTTAATTTTTTATTAAATTATTTTTATGAAGAAAGGAATTTTACAACATGAAAATCAATTAAAATTGTTATTGATAATCTTTCATTCTTGACGTGGCTGGGGCTCGAACCCCGACCGGCAGGTTACCATGACATGTTTCGATTGCAACCACTCAATCTCCTCAGATGGATTTGCCGTCCTACACTCGCAGGCATCGACGACTGCTGACGTCACTAGTCAAACATCAATCCTAAAACCAAATTGTATTTTAACATTTGGTAGATCGAAATTTGCTTTCCTGAATGATTATCCATTTTAATTGATTTTACATGTTTTTTTCTTTTACTTCTGTTTTTTCGTACTTTCGTCAAGAATTTTTCTTGAAGTCCAAGTACATTTTTCGATCTACCAAATGTTAAAATACAATTTGGTTTAAGGATTGATGTTTGACTAGTGACGTCAGCAGTCGTCGATGCCTGCGAGTGTAGGACGGCAAATCCATCTGAGGAGATCGAGTGGTTGCGATCGAAACATGTCATGGTAACCTGCCGGCCAGGGTTCGAGCCCGAGCCACGTCAAGAATGAAAGATTATCAATAACAATTTTAATTGATTTTCATGTTGTAAAATTCCTTTCTTCATAAAAATAATTTAATAAAAAATTAAATTTCATGAACTTAAGCCTAATTAAAAATATTAAAAATTTGGATTTAATTAAAACAATTTTATTTCGCTGGAAAAATCAGAGTTTCAGACTACGTTAAACTAAGTTTAAGTTTAAACCACATCTCAAAAACTCGGCCTTAGTCGATCGTAAACCTAATATTAAAGAAGGCCTTTTTTTTAGTTATTCTTAGCCAATTGACGATTAAGTCCCACAAGGCAGCATCCTGGGCCCTCTTATATACTTAATTTATACTTCTGACATGCCAACAAACAACTACACCCAAACTTCAATATTTGCGGATGATACAAAAAACCGTCCTAAAGCAGCTCGTCTCATATATTTCAACTGGAAATGTGGTTAAAACAATGAATTGCGTCGGGAAACATTCGACCTATTAAAATCAATAATCAAATCGCATGTAAAATATCTCGGTATACATCTAGATCGGCGTTTACGTAGAAGTAGCATACATAAACAAAATTTACTCAAATTAAACTAAAAGCAATTTAAATTAATTGTCTTATTAAAAGATATTGGGGGGTGTGCTGGAAATCGCAAACGCAAAACGCAAGAACTTGGAGGCTGTTTATAATACACTTTTTATTAAATTTTTATAATTTTTGTTATAAAATTCAGTTTAATAGAGAAATGTTTGTATAATAATTGTCATAAAATTCTTTTATTACAGAAATCTTACTAAAAAACGAGTTTTAAAATTCTTGCGTTTTGCGTTTGCGATTTCCAGCACACCCCTGATTATGTTCTTATTCTCGATTGCAAACTTCTACTTTACAACTCTATCTTAAAGCCAATCGGGTGCTATGGTATTCAGTTATGGGACACTGCCTTAGCCGCTAATATCCAAAACAAAATTTAAAAAGCACCAAAATAAACTTCTTCATACAATCACATCCACATCCTGTTAAGTTAAAAACTCCTTTATTCATAAGGAGTTCAATGTGTCATTAGTCAAAACTATGATTAGGAAAAATGCAGGCCACTAGTTTAAGTCATAGCGACCACACTCGCTAGAGGAGAAGAGATACTGTAGGACTCATCTGATTAGAAGAGCACAGCTACAAATTTGAGACGATTTTCACATCCGATGTCTTGCGCTTTGGACTGTCGTAACGTATTAATTTTTTTATCAGCAGTACTAAATTTATGCAAATTTTTTCTCGACTTCAACATTTATAATGAATGGCAATTTTCCTTCGTTGTGGATACATCGAGCTGCATGCAAAAGATTTGAAAATATTGCTTGAGTTGGTTTCATTATTGAACTAATCATGGAATAAAATACAGCTCAAAAATTGTTTAGAAAATTGGCATTGAATCCAAATCTTCTATACTGGATGTTCACCGATTAGTTTCTTTCCAAGTACACTCAGAGAAAAAACATGTTTAAATATGGTCACCTCCAACAAAACTGTGTTTAAAGAAAATTTTTAACATATTATGTTTAACATTATTGTCAAATCAAAAAGCCACAACCATATAATGGTAGCCTCTAAGTATGTTGTGGTTGAATATTATTAAATTACGTACAAAATTTGTTGTGTTTTCTAAAAGAGTTATTTAATTAATAAAAAATATTTTCATATATTAGAATTACATTTCAAAACAACATATTCGTTTTATAAAATTAAATAAACATAGTATAATTAAAACAAGTACATTTATTAATTCAATAAATATGACAATAATTTGTTTTAAAATTAACAATAGTATTTTTCTCTTTTGCAAGAGCTACATGCTTTGGTATGATTTTATAAGTTTTAAACATATTTTAGTTATTATTAACCATAACATGTTCAGAGTTAACCATAATATAGATGTGGCTTCTTGATGGAGGACTTATTTAACCATGATATGGTTATCGGTGACAATAAAATGGTTAAATTAAACATAACATGCTTGAAATTTTCTTTAAAAATAGTTTTAATGGCGGTGACAATATTTAAACCAGTGCTCGAAAATAAACAGTACATTATTTAACGTTCGGAACGATATCCATTCTTTTAAGTGATTGTTTAGACATACACAACCCTTAATACCTTTAGTAACTATTTTCAAGAAAGAACCGAAAATTATATAATGTTCGGCTCTTCGTTAAAAAACAGAATAATTGAAGTAATACTGTAGACAAACATTATATTTTAATGTTCTATAATGTTTTTTTCGTGTGTGTATTTTGTTTTTGTAAAATATGTTTGGTTTTTTTTACCAGCCAAAAGGGACGAATATTAATGAGCCGAACCGAATACATTGAAGTTTGTGGATTTAAAAAAAAAACCGAACGGAATTAAATGTTCACATCTTTTGTTGAGTTTGATAAAAACAGTAATATTTTTGTGTAGAAGGAAACGTTATTATACCCATACCATAATAGTGGAGAGGGTATTATGCATTTGTGCTGATGTGTGTAACGCCTTAAAATATTGGTCCTAGACCCACCTTAAAGTATACCGATCGACTCAGAATCACTTTCTGAGTCGAACTAACGATGTCCGTCCGGCTGGCAGGCTGGCTGGCTGTCCATGTAACCTTGTGCGCAAAGTACAGGTCGCAATTTTGGAGATAATTTAATCAAATTTGGGACATAGGTTTTTATTGGCACAAGCCTTTTGAAAATGGGCCAAATCGTAGGACCACGAGGGAAGATAGGGGGAATTTCTTCCTCTCAGAAACTATCAAACCGATTTTAATGAAATTTAAAACTTACCATATCTTTATGGACACAAAAGGGATGTATTTTTTAAAAAATAGGACCACGAGGGGAGATAGGGCCAATTTCTGCCTCTCAAACCGATTTTAATGAAATTCAAAACATAGATAGATCCATATCTATATGGACACATAAGCTATAAAGTTTTTCAAAAATAGGACCACAAGGGGAGATAGGGGGCAATTTCTGCCTCTCACAAACTTTTAAGCCGATTTTAATGACTTTTATAAACATAGATAAATCCATATTTATATGGACATATAACCATGATGTGCTTTTTAATACTGTGGTGTAGGGTATCATATGGTCGGGCTTGACCGACTATACTTTCGTACTTGTTTTTTTAATGATTTTCTACACAAACACTATTAGCGTTTGTGTTTTCCACGAATCTACCGAACCGAACATTAGGAAACGATATTTAGTGTTTATTTTCGAACAATGATTTAAACATGTTTTTCTCTGGGTGTACTTAAGATTTAAGTAGAGCATTTTCAAGTCTTCCTATTATGTTGGCGTATCTAAATTATTTTTAAGTATTATATCTAGTGTAAGCATGAAACTACATGGTAGTTGTTCAATGTAAACTACATTGCTGTAAAAAATTGTCTGTGATGAAATGTAAACTATTTTCCTAAAATAAAGCTGCTTGTTATTTGAAGATGTTCTTTTTATATGTTGAGTTCCCTTTTATTTTTTTGGCCTTTCATTTTCTGGTTTACGTATTCTCTTGGGTTTTGTGTATTTGCGGAAATGCGTAAAATTTTCTTGGAGCACAACCATGAATGTTAAACATTAAATACACCGGGGTATAAAAGATGTTTATATTGTTCTCTATGAGAGTATTATGCATACAAATTTTATTCACTTAAACTTATACGATTGTTTGTCCTTCTGCATGACCGTCTAACTTTCAGCAAGTTTGTTTGTCTATTTGGTTATTTGTTCTTTATCAAATTGCATTGGAGTAATTGTGTCTCTAATGTCATTTTATAGTTTTTGTTTTTAAACCACTGAAATTTAATTTTCTTTGGTTGGTATCGCATGATAGAATTTGTTAGAATAGTTTTAGTGTTTATGCAAACTATTAATTGTATGCTAAATAACTTTTATTCAAGGATTTGTAAACTCACGCGTATTGTGGTAATTTTTGGGGAAGCACAGTTGAAACAAGAACTTTTTTTTTAATATGGAAGAAAAGTAAATAACAACAAATTTAAAATGTTGGTATTGTATGTAAAAATAAGCAACTTTTACAACTATAAACTAGTAAAGTGAGTTAGATCTGTGTTATTAGTAGGAAAGAGAGTTTCATGCACTAAAAATCGAATATATGAGCTTAAAATATGCTCTAAAATATCCAAAATAGTCACTAAAAAAATAAAAAATATGCTCTAAAAACTTGAAAAATTTCAACAAAAAATCATTTTTTAGTTTTACTAAAAACAAAAATATAAAAAATTCAGTCTTTTGTTATTCAAATACTTTTAAAAAACTTGAAAAAATTATGTTTAGACCTAACAAATATTTGACCAAAAAATCCAAGAAAAATTTACCAGTAAATTTATCAAACTTTAGCTTTATTTTTAACTAATTCCCAATTTTATTCTTGATCTTAACCTACTTACAACATCAATTTATGTTGGAAGAATTCCAACCAATTGTTGTGGGGAATGTAAACTCACTGTTTATTTTTGTTGTTTTTGTTTAAGCTTTGATGTTGTTAAAAGTAGAACCGTTGCTAATTAATAATAATTCTTATTCGCTCAACAGTTTTATTTGTTTAATGTCTTTAGTTTTTACGTAAATCTTTGGATGAAGTTTCCAGACGATCTGGCCTAAGCAACCAATGAAATGCGCATAGGAATATCCCTTATCCCTTCAACAATAAATTTCGCTGGTTTTATCCAGAATAAAAATTGGGAATTAAGCACGACAAACAGAATCTTATAAATTAAAAATTTTGTGTTCCCAAAAAAATTACTTTGATAATTATAAGATAATTTTTTAATGTAATTAAAGCTGCGGTCACACTTATTAAATATTTGATCAAATAAGCGTAACCCCTACTTTTGTTAATAATTTGTCAGATTAAAAAAGGGTCTTAACCCATCTTATGCCACCGGTCGATTTTTCGACCAGTACCTTTATTAGCATATATCTTTAAAGTTTACTATAATTTTTTTGATCTGTTTTTATAAAAATAAATTCTGAAATGATTTTTAATATATTAGTAATAAATTGATTTTTTAAAGACTTTATAAAATATTTTGGTAAAAGTATTAAAAAACGCCCATTTTTGACACATTTTCCCATTTTAAAAATTTATTAAAAATTATAAAATTTAATTTTTTTTTCATTATTTATAAAGCTTAAATAATATATTATAAGAATCGACAAAAATCAATTTGAATTTGATAAGTTTTCTGACTTATAAATGCCCATAGTATTTAGTGGTCGAAAAATCGACCACTGGCCGGAAGCAATACAATAGCTTATCACTAATTGGCAATCGGTTCACATCATCTAAATGGTATTATCAACTATCAGATAAAATTCGCTAAGGTACAACATATTTTTGTGTCAAAGTTCGCCAACTTGTTGATGTTCCCAATAACAATTGAATGCAGTTCATGAGAAAACCAATCCGTACTGGATTTAAAACAGTTTGCATATGCTGCGAAAGTGAAGATTTATTCTTCAGTGGCTCAAACTGTTCTGTTGTTACTGGATAATTAACGTACTTGATCCCGATTGATAAGTTTTTTTTTTTTTTTTTTTTTTTTTTTTTTTTTGACAAATTTTTCTTAACATCTCATCTATTTATTGAATAAGCGCGGGAATAACAGCGCTGTAGCCAATGCAAAATCAATAACTCCTCAGTCGAACCAATGGCTAATGTTAAGCGGTATTTTACAGCCGAAAGCAGTTCAGGAGTATAATCATGATATGGATGATGTCAGCTTTCATGACAATGTCGCTCTTTCATAAATTGATTTTCGACCTGAAGACACATTTAGCATTTTTATATGTTCCTAAATCCCCAAAGGGTATGTGAAAACATTTGAGAGATATGCCATTTTGCTGTGTTACTTCCTCTGGGCAAATCGGGTAGTCGGCATAGTTAAAAGGTGACATATTTGTTCAGATCGCGGCTGGCCAGTGACCTATCTGGTACCAGGGTAGTCATTTGCCCCTGGAATCAAGACTCCGGTCTGACCATTGCTTAATACTCAAAGCCACGGGAAGGGAGACCTTAAAAAGATGACTTCAGAGGCTGGTAAACGCACTATTTGCCGCATAGTGGTGCTTATGTTAGTCTTTTTTACTCATACTCCTTAATCCGCCATAATCAACTCAATTATTAGACACATACTTTGTATATTTTCATGCAAAAATACACATATTTGAGCTATCAGCGTAGAAGTAGTGTAACCCACAATGTAATTTGGGTACGGTTCCTGGTGTTAGATATGTTCTTTGCACTGTTCTTTACAGTGCAATAGTCGAGTAAGCCAACTGTTTGTATTCAAAACAGATGGCGCTAGAAACATATCTCATAATAGTCTGGGGTAGTGCTGGGATACTATCGATATTTTCTACTATCGATAGTTATCGATAGTTCAGATTTCACTATCGGTATTACTACCGAATGAATGTTTGTACTTGTGCAGGAAAACTTTAATTATTTTTTATAAGGCTACATACAGTCCGTTGTTTTTATCACTTTATTGAATGTCAATTATTCGCCTTTCAACTTTGTTCGAATAATTTAAATAATTGTTTTTGTTCGTTCGATCAAACAATTAAATCCAAAAAATTATTCGATTAATCGATGAGAATAACGAATAAAAAAATATTTAAAAAAAAATTACAATGGAAAATCTTCCATTCCATCCGCTATGACTTCTTCTTTTTTTTTTTTGATGCATAACATTTTTCATCTTAACTCCAAATTGTTGTTTTACTTAAAGGCATCGTAAAACCCTTAATTTCTTAATAATCCGATATAACTTTGGACTAAAGGCTTTGGCAGGCATACCATCTTCAGCCAAACTTCTGCCTACAATTTTTTCTATAGAACAGCCGGTGTCTCTCTTAAATCCATTGGACCAAGTTCGGCATTTCTTGATGTCGTTTGGTTATCTTCCACCACATCGTTTTCAATGTTAATATTGCGAAACTTACGCAAATGGTAAAGAAATACATACATAATTTTCAAAAAAATATCAAACAATAGCAACATTTTCTACTTTCAAGAAATAATTTTTATGAATCAATTCTTTATTTTTAAGCTTTTTGTTTATTTCTAAATTTTTCAACCGAAATTGAAAAATCCCCTTTCTTGAAATTTGTTTAACGTTTGATTTAAAAATAAAACAGTTAATACAATTGAGAAGGTGAGTTGCAAAATCAATGCATGTCCGTGCAAAAATCATGGAAGAGGACATGCATTGATACAATTAGTGTATTTCTTCTCATAAAGCGCCAAAAGAACTGTTAGAATCAATTGTCATCTCGCATTTTTAGTTTGGAACGAACGAGTTTTGCAACTAACCTACTCAATTGTTTGTTAAGATTTGTTTAAAAGAACATAGAATAAATTTTTTAAATACAATGTGTACTCAACACGGTTTATGCTAACTAAACATTGATATTAATTACAACCAGGGATATGGCAACAATATTTTTTAACTCTCCTACATTTTGTATAAAATCACTAAAAACGTATGAGAATAAATCAAAGCTTTTATTTAATTTGTTTTTTAATAAAAACAAATTGTTCGTTTAATCGACGTTAATTAATCGATTTATTCGTTATTCGAAAATCGTCGTTTTAAAATTATTCGAACAATGGTTTGGTTTTGTTTGATCGATTAATCGAATTATTCTTAATCGGTTGAAAACTCTAATACGCACGTTATTTTAGATGACAGTTTTTTAAAAATTGATAAGTACCTTTCTGAAGGAACCGAAGTAACAGGGTCTATAAGATATTCCATTGCAACTTTAAAAATTTTTCTAAATTCTAAACCCAAAAAGGTTATCAATCTAGCGGACTTATCCTCTAATGGTCGTTCATTGTTTGGTCCTATTCTTGCAATTGCATTTGGATTTGCATTTGTTTACAACATTACAAAAATATTTGACACTTCAGTCCCTATATAAACATGTAAAAATTTTGACTTAAAGGCCTTTAATTAGCAGTAAAAAGCACTGCTAAGCAATCCATACCACTTGCCATTCTTGTTGTTTGTATTCTTTGCTGTAATTCAGCGCGAATTAATAATGGCATGTAAAAATTTGCTGCAAAAAAACTGTGTGTGTATAGCTGCTGTAAGATGTCTTCATAGCTGTATTTTATATAATAAAAATATCGATGTTTATATTTTTTCTATCGATATTTTCGATATTTTAAGACTATCGATAATATCGATAGTCTATCGATAGTTTCCCAGCACTAGTCTGGGGTTACACCACTTCTGCACTGATAGCTTTATTTACAAAGGCTTCCATCAAGATTTATGAAAAAAACATTTTTTAATAAATTCTTATAAATTAAGCCTAAAGAAATATTTTTTTACAAAAAAATAAAATAATTTTTTTTTAATGTCTTCGGCCATTGGTCGATTTTGCGACCAGTCCATATAAAGAGAACTACAAATCGGGAGATAAAATGTTGGGAAAAATATTCTTAACTGAAGTCTCAAAAGCACCTCCCTGCAAGGGACTTAAAAAATTCCTGCGTTTAATGGTAGCGGCCAATAATGGGTTAATATTACATAATAAACTAATTATACTACTAGACATAGCAAAAAACAGTTTTTTGTAAGATGTGGTATTTTAATCAATATTAATTTGGATAGTAAGCGAAATGATTATTTAGTTTGGTTGTTGGTTCCGTTTTTTTCGTCAAATATTTTACAAGTGTGACCGTAGCCTAAGAAACTGTTAAATGATAAGAATGCCAATGCATTTTGAAAAAATTTATTTTCAGACCCCACTTTGATTCCAGATCAGATCAAAAATATTTGAAATTTATTTTATTTTTTTTAAAATCCCTTATTTTTCTTGCAAAATGTTTGGGATTTTTTATTTGAATTTGTCGGGCTATTATTCCTTCCACATTCCCAGTTAAAACTTCGCCTACAAAATAATGTGTTGAGTAATCAGAAAAACATAAAAGCACTACTTCCAATTCTACTGAAAGAACAAATGAATTTTTCAAATAAATACAGCCAGAAAAAGTAGTGTAATAGAAGTATTTATAGAAAAAACTACTAGGGTAATTCCATGTCAAAACGACCAACAGTGGGACACGACCCCTTCCGATTTTAATGAAATTTGGTGAGATGATTCCTTTTATCTTACAAGGAACATATATGAACGAAAACAAATTAAAAAATTTGTTTTTCGAAAGTTATGTCATATCAAAATGTCATAATTTCCCAGAATTAGCCGAATGTGTTGAGCTTATTTCTTCAATATCTCGAAAACTACTTGACATACGAAGATGATTTTAATGTCATTTTAAAGAGAATACTTGAGACTACAAACCATATGTATATTGAAAAATTGAATTTATTTGGCTGGTTTTTTTTTGCATAATACCCCAAACTGCTTTTTAAAAATTCTGAAACTTTGAAGGAGGTGTTTTTTTTTAAGATATGATTTTTTTCCTTTCGCAACCTTTAAAAAAATAATATCAAATTATAATTTTAGTATTGAAATTTTGAGCAACAAGTACACTGTGCAAGTTGCAAAAAACAGACCAGCCGCGCAGCTGGCATTTTGCCCCAATTAAATTAAATTTAATTTAAATTTAATATTTCTTTTAATTTTTAATTGCATAATCATCGTTATCCACAAGCTCTTCTAACATTCTTAAATTAATTTTTTTTTTAAAAGCACTCTGAAGCACCTACACGCAAAGAAAAAACATGGTTGTGGTAAACATATTCTAAGAGCAACATATTATGATAAGAATTATGATTGTAGTCACCATATTAAGATTATTATTGAATCATATTATGACTAAATATACTCGTACTTTTACATCATAATATTTTTCCCATAATCATATTATTATTCTGTTAATCGTACTAAGTTAAGAAGTAATCAAATTATTGTCATGTTAATCATAATAAGCTAAGAAGTAATCATATTATTGTCATGTTAATCATAATAAATTTAGAAGCAATCATATTATGATACAGCACCTTTCATAGCTGTCATAAAATTACAAAATAAATTAAAATATTTTTGAATCGATTTTTTATTTTGTGGCTTTTTACAATTTTTCTTAATGTTAATCAAATAGCGGAGTTCAATATAAGGCTTGTAAAAGAGCAAATGAAAAATCTGTGGTTTTCATGGGCAACCGCGTGTGTCCATTTTGAATGCTCTTTACATTTTTTTGAAAAAAGATGGATCAATTCCGATTTTTTAACGTAGTGACAAAGTTTAAAAAGTGCAATACCTAGCCCATAGTTTGATCTAGAGTTTTTCGATTCAAACAAAAATTGAGGTACTCAAGATATGAGATCAAAATGTAAGATGAGATAAACCCACTTTTTATTGTTGATGTGTTTTGTTTAAATTTTGATATTATTACAAGTAGAACTGTTGCTATAATTCTTATACGTTTAACAGTTTTATTTGGTTTAATATCTTTAGTTTTTCTAAAATCTTTATGGATGAAGTTTCCTGATGATCTGGTCTAAGCAACCAGTGAAATACGTATAGGAATAGCTTATTCCATCAACAATAAATTTCAAGTGTTTTTATCAATAATAAAAACTGGGAATTAAGCACGAATAACAAAATCTTTTGAAATTAAAATTTTGTATTCCCAAAAATTGAAATTACTTTTTGATGATAAAATATTTTAAATAAATATATTAAAATTTTTTAACGGCTTAGGAAATAATTTTGTGACACACTCAAAGCGCGTAGTAAGTCGCCAAAAAGTATATTTATTATTTTATTTACATACTAATTACCATGTTTCCGTAAAATTTCGTTCATTTGTTTACCGAGGTTGGATAAAAAGTTAAAAGTGCACCGTTGTAGATTGCTTTTGATTCACAATAAACAAAGTCTATATCAGTCAAATGTATGTCAAGGTTCATGCAAAAAATAGCATCCACCTCTTACAAACCCTTTCATTTTATTAGGTCTATCTGTAATCTTTAGTACAGTGTGTTTTTCAAATTGTATGTTGTAGTATCTTACACGAGTTTCCAAATTTTTTTTTTCGGTTTTCCCGCACTTCAAGGGTATATAAACCAACACAAATTGAAACAAATTTGTGTTAATCACCTAATAAACATATCGCTCCTTCATTGCAACATAGTCATATCTCAAAACATCAAAAATTTTAAGTTATTTAAGCAAAGTGTTCCTTTATGCCTTCTCGTATTTTATCTCAAACTGAACCAAAGTTATAGCAAAGTCTTTAAATCGGTACATTTTGAAAACTTTAATCGCATTTGGCCAAGTTCATTTGTTTTTGTAGATATGACTATGTTGCAATGAAGGAGCGATATGTTTAGGTATCTCCTTTTTTAAAGACTTGTCCATGGACAACGAAACTTTACTGCCTGCATCTTATTTTAAATTAATGTTCTTTATTAACTCTTCACTTCACTAAATTTATAAATTCTTAACTGTTGCACAGCCAATTCTGATTTAAGTAGATTTATTGCATCAGGAGACATTGATTTACGGTATTTATCGGATATAAGAAACTTAAAAAATCCAGTAAAAAAGTTTCTTATAAGCGTTTCTTTCTAATATACAACTATTTTATATAAGAAACTTATTTCTTATATAAGTAGCTATGGCCATAAGACTTTCACATTTTGGTTTTCTGTCTCTTTCTTTGTTACATAGTGTCATCACCTGACAATTTTTTGTTATAATAAACGTCAAACTTCATATAAAAAAAAAACGCTGACAAAAATTTTCAAGTTTTTTTTTATATGGATCTTGACGTTTGGTATGACAAAAAATTGTCAGGTGAAGACCCCATGTTAACGTTTCTAACTTTTAAATAATTATTGTCTATGTCTTTAGAGTTTTTCACTATTTTAGATAACGTTGAAAGTCCAATATAATATTTTTTTTGCAATTTCGCTTCTTTTTATACCGTTTTGTATTTCTTTTAAAATTTTAACAAAGCCAGCTCGCTCATCTAAAACTAAATCTGGAGGTCCATAACACGCGTTTTCGACTCCACACAGCACATGCTTTTAAAACCTTACTTGCGTTCTACGTTTCACGTTAAATGCAACGCTTTTTATGCAGCAGCAGCACAAGTAAAAATAAAATTTAATTTGTCGAAATCAGCTGGTTTGTTCGAACGCTGCTTGTGACGCTTACAAAAGTAGAAAGTAAAACCTACTTTTCGCCTAAAGGCATCTACGCGTTTGTGCATGTAACTTACTACATATAACTGCGCAGATGCTACTTTTTTGACAGCTGCGTATGCTGCGAAAAAGCGAGTAACGCGTGGTGTGGACCAGAGATCAGTAATGGATCGTTTTTTCGCTACTCATACTGAATCATGCAATTGTAAGTATAAGTGCGTAGAAATCATTTAAACTAAACTACTCTGATTCACTCATACTCACAAGAGAAATATTTATGAGTGCGACGTCGACATTATACGCATACTCATAAATGACGTCAGCTTGATTTATAATTTCAAGAAAATACTTACAATACTCACAATGATTCAAATCATTAAGCTCATCCATTTACCGTTTTAACACAACAGAGAAAACACACAACTTAATAATCAGCGATGCCAGATAAATTTGCCGAAAAATCGTTCACTTCATACATGTAACTTTAGTAAACTGTAATTGCCAAATCGTCACTTTGCTATTTCGGGGACAAATCTGGCAGGCTCGCATTTTGCTTCGCCTATACACATTGAGTTGAGTAGATTCTAAATCAAACACTACAAATGTTGCTAAAGGCCAGCTTACATGGTAAGACAATGTATTACGACTTTGTGGAAACAAAATATTATGAAATTCTCTCCGTGTTTAAAAGAAAAAATAAAAATCTTTAGTAAGAATAATTCATGTTTACACGGATCGTATAAGTAAATTCAAAAATAACAAATAAGCAGATGGTTGCAGTTTTAAATATTTATAAAAATAACATGAAAATTTCGTGAGTTGATTTTAGTTGTTTTTGTTATTGTATAAAAATGCAATCACCTTTAATATACTCTGTTAAAATACACCTCTGGTGTGATGAGAATACATAAGTTTCTAAAATGGTTTAGAAAAAAATCATTTACCGACCGCTTGTCAGATTTTGTATCCGTATTCTCTCTTACTCAATACATTTTGCTTTTACATGATACGATTTTTCTCATTCTACATAATTGTTCGACATGTCGTAATACATTGTATTACCGTGTAAACTGGTCTTAAGATTAATAAAATTAAACTTTTGAGTGAATATGAGTTTGAATAACATTGGAATAAGTATGAGTGCGCATAAGTACAAGAATTTATGAGTCATGATTTAGCTCTACTCACTTTTTGACTACTCATTGCTGATCTCTGGTGTGGACCTCCAGCTTAAAAGTAAAAAAAAACTTTGTTCCTGTTGTAAAACTGTCCGAAAACAGAGTTGTCTGTGTTGCCGTTGGAAGTTTCTTATATAAATTCTTTTTCTATACATTTTGTGCTTTTGGTGTTTAAGAAAAATGTTCTTTTATCAGATTTTTTCTTATAAGCGTTTTTCTTATATGAAACCTTTTTTGTTAGAAAAATCGCAAAAAAGACATGGTGTTTTTGAAAATGTTTCTTATAAGCGTTTTGTACTTATGTACTCACTTCTTGTAATTGATCTAATCGACAACCCATCCACAGATGCTAGTATAAATAGCTGTTTTCTTAAACAATGAGGAATTTTTTATTTCCCGGGATCCCGCATGAAAAATCCCGGGAAAGCGGGAAATAGAATTATTGAAAAAAACCCTAACCATGTGCCAAGCAAGTATCTTGTAACAGTTTTGGACAAAATATTTTAAAATCATATAGGGTGCTGAAACGTTTCAAAATCTTTTATCGAAATCTTTAAAATCCCGTATTCAAAGCGAAGCTCCAAAAGAAATAATTTATTAATTATAAAATTTTTTTGAAGGTTTTTTTCGTGTATTTAAAACCTTTTTTAAGAACTTTTTTATAATATGAAAATTAAAAAAAATCATTAAAAATTTCAAAATATGCAAAAATATGCATCTAAATATGCAAAAATATGAATTTTCACTAAAATATGCAACAATATGCTAAAACAAAGCGATGCCAGTTTATCGCAAATTTAATGATTCGGAAAGATAATTGGTCAACATCGTTCTTAGAATATCGACGAAAAACATGCATTTGCATGGAAATCGCATCCCTACTTATCAGACTTTTTAAAGGGCTTCGTGCACCATAAACCAAATTCTTCTGTTATTTTTTTTTAATATAAGATGTAGAGTGTTTAACTCAGTAAGAAAAGTACTGTCGACTCTTTATAAAATCTTCAGCAATAAAAAAAGGTAAAAAGACCAAACTAGATGAGGAGTGTTCTGGGTTTAAATGTATGGAAACATG
Source organism: Pollenia angustigena (assembly GCA_930367215.1). NCBI lineage: Eukaryota > Metazoa > Arthropoda > Insecta > Diptera > Polleniidae > Pollenia > Pollenia angustigena. Next base: position 174,049,657 of record OV884057.1, on the reverse strand, counting down.
CTTGTTTTTAGTCTACCTAGCTCGTTTCTTGTACGAATGGACTCTTTTAAAAATTAAATAGTTTCCTGTATAGATTACTTTCTTTCAAGTTTGGCGCCGTTTTGTCTGTTATTTCTTCATTCATTGTGTGTGAGGAAAAAAATTAACTTTCATAAAAATATCATTATATTCACTAAGAATAATTATCCCACAAAAACAACGTTATCTTCTTACTAATTAATTATATATGTCCGTTTACCTATGATAGAATCTAGTATCACCTAGAGAGAAATTAGTCAGTGCTAAGGAAACTTGTCGAGATATGTCCTTGTTCAACCAACTCCGCACTGTCATCGTTTGTGTTGTTCCAGTCGAGAATCTTTCAAATTGGCTTCTGCGGGGGCTACTAAGTCGAACACATCTATTAATATCAAATCATATCATATCAAAAATTTTATATTTAGACATTTTTTCTCACAAAATAATAAGATTTGAATAACCATCATAAATCAACAGTATTTCCTATAGCTTAAACCTTTTTCCTCTCAACAATAAAACTCTGGTACACATAATAAATAGTTATTAATGCTTCAAGAATTTTATATTTAAAAAAAAAATTTCAAGATTTCCTTAATAAAAAAATAAATTGTTAAAAATTTTCTATGGTTGTTATTCAATGGAATTGTCGACACCCGCACATTTCATGGCTTAATTTCAAACGCAAGGCGCATTTTTTTCTCACATGAACTTTTTCCCATTTTTAAGACTTAAATACTTAAAGAAAATTTAAGTGTAACATATTTGATTTTTTTTTAATGGAAATTTATTAAAAGTCTTAACACAATTGACAGTTTTCCACTGAAAAGGCTGAATAACCCTTATTGTCAGCAGAGAAAAAAAATATTGCAAAATCCTAAGTTTTTTTTTTTAAACACAACGGAAATAAACATTTTAAGTGTTTGAAAATAGAGTGTTAAAATCTCAGGCCAGGGTGGCAAACTTTATTTAGTTAGTTTAGTAACGGAAATCAGTATTTTATTGTTTGTTAAACTTCATGTTTCCCTTTTGAAAGAATTTTAAAAGAGAGTTGAGTGTAACAAATGTCATATTTTTGTTCAACATCTTTCGATTAATATTTGTTGTAGTTGTTGTTGTTGCTAGTAAACTCAATCATTCAGATTTTGGGGAGAGTCTTAAAGAAATCATAAAGCAAATAAATTTCATTATGATACTTAATGTAATTTGCAGAAATGTATGTTAAAGTATTTAATGATTTATTTGATTGGAATATTATGGATATTCACTTGGGGGAACAAATGTTAAGAAAAAAAGCAATTCTTTTTGGTTTTTATATGTTGCTTTTAAGAATATTTGTTTTCACTTTTCATGTCGTCAATGGCGATGAGTGTTAAACGGCAAACCCCTCTGAATAAATAGTGTGGCTTCTATCGAAACATGTCAGGTTAAACTGTACGTGAAAACCTGGGTTCAATTCCTAGAACAGTCAAGACTGAAAAATAATCAAAAAAAAATTTTAATTAATTTCATGTTGTAAAATCTATTTTTCTTCATAGAAATAATTTAATGAAAATTAAATTTGATGAAGTTTAGGCTGATTAAAAATATTAAAATTTGGATGAGAAACCATGAACAGTTCAATAAAAAAATCACATACTAATTATTTAAATTAAATTTGTAACAGAAATCGTGTTTTTGCCAAGAAAAATTTAATTTTTCACCCAAAGCCACTTTTCACACAAATGAAAATTTGTATCCAAAATCACAGTTTCCTTTAACCCATTCTTGCCTAGGGCGCATTTAAATATCCATAAAAAATAATTAAGGCAGCAAAAAAATTCTAGCAAAGGTAGGCTTGCAAGATTTCAAAACTATTGACATTCAAATAAAAAATCATTATTTTGAAAAGAATTCTTGCCAACTAAAAACATACATACCTGAGTAGTTGAATATTGATTACATTAATTTTTTTATATAAATCCATTATGTTTGGGTTCAAACTATTTTTCTAACCCCTCTTAACAAGAAAACTTTCAGACTGTGAACCTACAGAGAGACAATTAAACAATTAATCAAAAATAAAATCTGTTTTAATTAAAAATTTAATAAAGTGAATAAAACGATTACTCATATCAATAGCATAACTGAATAAAATGTGGTTAATATTTATTTAAAGTTCTCATGCAGCTTAAAAAACACCCTATTTATCAAGAAATATATCGCACTAAGGCCTGTTGGATATTTAATGCCCCTATTGCGGTTCTCCACTCAACTCAGTTGAGTCGTGTTGGAGCCAACCCAACTTATGCACAACCAAACTCATTTAAGGTATTGTGATACCAAACTGTTTTTAGTTGAGTTTGCTATAAAGTTGCCAACTTAAAATATCGATTTGCCAACTTTAAATATAACGTTTGACAAGTGAAAATGTTATAGGATTGTATATTTTTATACCCTTCACCACAGGTGGTGAATAGGGTATATATTTTTAAGCTAAAAGTATTTTTATTTGTTGTGTTGAATAAAAAGTATTTTTAATTGATATTAGTGTCGATTTATTGATGATGAAAAGAAAAACGCTTGTATAGATGCGCTACGTACAAGAAGAAAAATTCGTGATGATTCCAAACATCTTGAACTTCCCAGTGCCAAGAAAGAACTTCTAATAAGTTATTGTGCCTGATGAGTTCTTCTTTTGGTTAGGGTAGCTATTGGCCAATATGCTGGTTGTGTTATTGGTTAAACTGACTTAGTAAAATTGTCACTTGAGGGTGGAATATTTTCAATACCAAATACTTGGTCGGACTTACAATACAAGAGCTGCGAAACTGTATCCTCAAGGTTATTTAATCGAACTTCTTGTATTTGCCCTCCCCCCCGACGCATGCGTGTTTCTTTTATTTTTGGCAAGTTTTATCTTTATACTTGCCTTGTAGTGTATCCAAAACTGTGCCAAGAATATTATAAGGGCTTAAAATAAGTTCTTGGCGTGGTCCCAAACTATTTTAAGCCAGTATAAACTTTTCCCATAACTCCTTACATGAATTTTTCATCATACCAAACTTTGGTGTTTTTCGCGAACAATTCCTAAGTTTCCCTAAATAAGCTGGACGAGCCGCTCAAATTTTTTATTTTCAAACTAATAAAAGTTTTTAAAAACCGAAAAAGTTATTACAAAAATTTATACGTATGATTTCTCCATTCGTTTTCGATTTTCACCGAATTTAAAAAAAAAAAACAAGTAAGAGTGCTTTATTCGGCTATGCCGAATCTTATATACCCTTCACCATGATGAGATAAGAACAAAAAGTTACATACATAAATAACGTTCTTTGGATAGGTATAAATAAATATTAATTGAGCAGCGCCAACTTTTCATTTCGTCATGCCGAAGAATATAAAAAAACAAAAAATTTATATATGCACCTAAGCCCGTTTCCTCTTTTGCCAAAGTTGATGTTTGAAATTCGCTTTATAATCTTAAAATCGGTTTTTTAGAACATAAAAAAATTAAATAAAAAAAAAGGAAAAAAAATTCTTTTTGGGATTTGAACTGGCAATATCATCAGTCTCATGAGAGAACTTAACAACTCGGTTACGAATGCTTTTACTAAAGAAGCGTAAAATTAAAATATATTGAGTCTATGAGTTTGTTTCTTTATTTGAGCGGCATATCATATACATGCATTAATGTGTATGTGTATGCGTAGAATTAAACACATTATAAATAAAATCCACCACTTGTAGTGAAGGGTATAAAAAAACAACAAAAAAAAACACATTACCAACACTGTGTGACCAAAGAAACCAAAATTGAATTGGTTTGTATGGTATGTTTATGTCGTTTTGGTAATACAGCGTTGGTGTGGTAATGTCACGTCTAATTGGACCTTTAAAGGAAACAATTTGAGGCAGTCGTGGTTTTTTACTCATATCTCAGCCATTTGTGGACCGGTCTTGCTGAATTCAATAGCAAACAATTCCGGACCATATGTTACATAAATGTATAATAACCTGGCCCCCATCATATATGGGGTCTTCGGAAAACCCATTTCAACGGACAGACGGACATCGTTAAATCAACTTCGCTCCTCATATGGACCCAGAATATATATACTTTATAGAGTCTTAGATCAATATTGTAGAAATTACAAACGGAATGACAAACTTATATATACCCTTTTTCACCTGAGGTGAAGGGTATTGAAAGAGTAATTTTTGGGATTTCAGTATTTTGACTATCACTCCGCCATTTTTAACCGATTTGACAGATTTATATACCGCCGTGTTTAGGAAGAAATTTGCCAGTAAGTTGGGCTATAAATCTTGGGCTCGAGAAGATCTATGGTTCCCGAAAGTAGGTATTAACAAAAAAAATATATTATTTTGGTCATAACTTTTTCGTATCTGAACCAATTTTTCCGAGTTTTTCAGAAAATATTTTTTACTAAATATTTCCGATCTTTTGATATGCAAGGGATAACCATAAGTCATATAACAGTCCAAAAAATCAGGTTTTTATACAATTTTTGATATTTTTTGTACGGGAGATACCACGCCCACTTCTCCGATTCCGCCCACATTATGTGGGATGCTGTGTATTGATAACCTAAATGTGTGTACCTAATTTGAAAACTTTGGCTCTTGCCGTTCTCAAGATATACAGAAAAAAGTAATAAAAATACCACAACAACATGGGATTTTTGGAAAAAATTAGAGGTAGTCGTGGTTTTTTGTTCATATCTCAGCCATTTGTGGACCGATCTTGCTGAATTTCAATAGCAAATAATTCCGGACCATATGTGACATATATGTATAATAACCTGGCACCCACAATATATGGGGTCTTCGGAAAACCCATTTCAGCGGACAGACGGACATCTTTAAATCAACTCCGCTCCTCATGAGGGCCCAGAATATATATATACTTTATAGGGTCTAATATCAATATTATAGAAATTACAAACGGAATGACAATTTATATATAACATATTCACCACCTGTGATGATGGGTATAATAAACGTTAACTGCCAATAACATAACTGAATAGCCAACAGCCTGTTGAGCTGAGAATGGCAATGTGAATTTACCAAAGACAACCAAACTGTTACAAAAGTGGAGAACAGCAATAGGGGCATTAATCAAGAATCAATTTCGCAAAAATCCTACTTTTTCAGTTTTGTTAAATATCAAATTTTACCCAAAATCACATGTTTCAACTAAAAATTTAATTTTTCTCCAAAATTGTATTTGCCTAATAAAAAACTTAGAGGAATACCCCTACTATTTTTTTCTGAATAATCCACCCTAAAACTCTACAAATTTTGTTTTATGGTATGAAATGATCAACACTTGAACTCAAATTGAATCTTTTGCAGACATAATCGAATAAATAAACTCAGAAAAAAACAACGAGAAAAAAATAAACGAGCTCGAAATCAAAGTCAAAAAGTTATCAACTGACATTAAAATTCTAACATGATTTCAATAAGGGGTTGTGTGCTTATAAATTAAATTGTAAGAGAAAAAAGTGGGAATTATCCTTTAAATAAAATGATTTGCATTTAAAGAAATCAAATCAAAAACATACACAAACATATCAAAGCAATTAAAATAGCAATAATAAAATTTTTTTGAATCTTTGCTTTAATATTAAAAAAAAAAAAAAATGTTCAAATTAATAAACTCAATTTACAGTGGTAAAAAACATAAGTTTGAAACAATTCTTTTTCAATAAAAAGTCTTGATGCAATCTTTTATACTTAAGTCCTCAAGAGTTGATAAAAAATTTTAAAAAAAATTACGTTTTATTTTTATAAGATTAAGATTTTATCAGAATTCCTGCCCACTGTATACCCACAACATAATTGCCATATATTAGTACTCCTCATATTCACTTAAAACTAAGTTCGATTTCAATATTTATTTTATGGCAAATTAATATTTGCATTATTTGAATGGCAGCCAGTTCGGTCGGCTTGCCCTCTGTCAATGCGGTCGACATCTAACAACTTAATCATTTATATTTGTATGGTTGATATGAAATGAATGAATAAGCGTTTGCTTAGTTGCATATGGACTCATACAAGTTTATAAAATTTAATTGCCTTGATTTGTATGCAGTTGTTGCCATGTAAATTAAACGTTTAATAATCGCAAAATACACACAACCAACCCATTCATTTGTTCATTCATCATTTAATAGTGATTTGTATGTTATTTATATGCCACATTCGAACGGCATTTTTGAAAGGGGAATTCAAGTATTAATCAAACAAGAGATTTTTATATTCATATGAATTTTTCTTAGTTTTTAGTTTTTTATTACAAAATCTTTAAATAAACTAAACATTTTTATTTGATTCTGATGACTTTTTCTACTTTACGCGTGATTTTTATTTAATGATGCTTAGCGGATGCATGTGTTTAGACACACATTCGTTTTATGTGGATTTAAACGTATTTCCGTTAGGAAGTGAATCTGGGATTTTGTTAGATCTAGGAATTTTTCTGATAATAAATACATAAGATATTTTCAACTACTTTAGTGCATTTAAAAAATATTTTTAATTCATGCCCGGTAAAAATGTGCCCTAAAATGTTCAAGATTTTGCAATGAAAATTTAAAATAAACGTTTACAAACCTGCTGATGGGGAGTTGGCACTCTCTGATGACAATTAGCGCTTTTTTATTCTCATGAAATTTGCTTTCATTTATTTATTTAATAATCCTACACTGATAGAAAAATGCATCTTCATATTGATGATGGCCTAACATCAGAATTGTGACATCAATGTTACTACAAATGGCATCAATGATGTGAAAAGTAACATCAATCCAATGACTAGCGTCTTCTTACAATTTTGTAATTTTTCACGTGTCATCTATTTAATGACATCAATACGATGCCACATTTTGTATATTATTAACATTATTTTCATGATTACAATGTATTATAAGAAGCAAAAATTCCTATATTCTATTTTTTTAAACGAAAATCATATGGGGCATGGTGGTGTCTTATTATTGAGAGTTCTGTTGTACATATGTAACGGGTAAGAAAATAATAATATTCTCTCACTTTGACTTAAGTCAGTTCCAATGCTTTGACTTATTGACAAACCGTCATTCAATTGACGCTTATGTGTCCTTTCTCCGATGTTCCTGTGTCATCGCACTGAGGACATATTCGTCATTTCTGTGATGGCGATGTATCATCCCATTTATGACATAATTTCATTTTGACCCTGATGACACTTTGGCCAAGTGATGTTAAAGTTGACATCACCATGCAGAAAAGTGTCATGAGGGTAAAAACGAAGACACTTGTCATAGTACTGATGTTAAAACACACAGCCACGACGAAATAATTATTTTTTAGGAGAGCAAGAAAAACGTTTTTTAAATCCAGGTGCCAAATTACGGCATTCGATATCGATCGAAATTCCCATTTAAATTGTATTATAATTTCGATCGATATCGAATGTGGCAATTTGGCCCCAGAATTATTTATATTTATTTTTTTTTTTTTTTAGATAATGAAAAGTAATCACCCTTATCGTGGTTGGCGAATTTAAAATACGACTGCGAGTGTTTGGTAAACGATTAAAGGAAATAAGTTCACGTTCTCTTTAATCTACTAGATTAAAGGAAAAAGTTCACGTTTTCTTTAAACTATTACCAAACAGTCGCAGGCGTATTTTAAATTCGCCAAGCAAGGATGAATAATAAAATAAAATAGAATTTTTAAAACAAATGCCGAACAACATTAACAAACAACAAAACAAAAGGTCAACAATTTACAACTTAAAATAATAAAAACTTGTTTGCAAAATATTATAAAGTTGATTGCAGAACGGGAGGGTCTTAAAACACTTTGAGTTCCTTTCTGCTTACATACTTCTTTTTAAAAGATTTCTTTGCGCTTTCTTGAAAAATGTGTTCACATCTGTGTTGTAAGTAACGGATTTACGTAGGAATAGTCAATACCTAACTGACACACTTTGATCTATTTAGTTTATTGTGATTACTACAAAACTCCGTTTAGACATGACTCCTACGATAGCAACAATCCAAACTTTAAGTGGAAGTAAAAAATACAATTTAATTTAATGCGAGACACATCAGATAGACCCCGAATGTGGCAGATTCCATTATAAATTTATATACAGGTTTGTCTCTACATCTGCAGTACTTATTAGTTACTACAGATTAATTACAGAAAGCAGTTATAACACACTCTTCCAGGTCATTTCCCTACGTTTATCATTCAAATAAGGAAACAGTTTCCTAGTTATCCTGCAATACAAATTTCGGCTCATCCGTAATCTTTCTGTAAGTCGCTGAGCCTTGGGGCCGAAAAATCCTAATATTAATTGGTTCAACATTTTTACTTCAAGATAAGCAATATAAAATTTAAGTTTAAAAGTATAAAACTAATTTTCAAAAGTCTGTTGGACTTATTGTAAATGATGTAACGATTAGAACAAAAATTGATGGTATTATATAGAATAAAATTTGGAAAAACATTCGCATTAGTAAGAAGAAGAACAGAAATAAAACGTTTTTAAAAAACTTATCCATATGTGATGGCTGCCAGCTAAATGAGCCAACGCAAAATCGCCCAAAGCAATTTGGGAAAGACTACCAACAACTTTTCCATATAAATTTTTGGACGATTTTTATTAAATTTTGGGTATTAATTCGCTTTTGACATAGTTGAGAGACGTTTTTTTGGTCGATTTTTCATTTTCCTTATTTCGACACATTCTTCAATTATAGAGTAAAATAGCTGTTGTAACATCTATTTAGTTCGCTCCAGTTAGTGAAGCCGGTGTTTGGTATACCAATTTGGGGGAAATCCTTGCATTTGGTCGAAGGCCGACTATGCAGAGAAGTGTTAGTTAGCCGTTGTTTAATACACAACACAGGATGAAGCCCTTGCGCCTGGACGAAGGCCGGCTTTACAGCGTAAATTTTATTAGCGTGGCCAGTGTATGTTTTACCATAGATGAGAAAATCCATATGCGCGGCCGGAAGACGGCTCTGCAGAGAAGCTTTACTTAGCGATTCGGGATTTTGAATTTGATATGGGATATATGAACCAAGCCAAAATAAGTATATAAGAATTACCAAATATTTTTGGAAACAAATTTTTCTAGTTTTTATTTTTGGGCCATTTTTCGTTTACGTTGGGCGATTTTTTGTTTGAGCGCTTTTTCACACATTGCTTAAGGCGATAGCCCAGACGATTTTTTCTAAAAAATCGAAATAGATACCAAAAGTGGGCGTAACTATGTATCTTTAAAATGAGGTGTGTCCCAACATGTAAGGGGTTACAGTTTTTCCAGTTTTTTTTTTTTTTTTTTGCAATTATTAAGTTCTTTCAAATTTCATTAAATATGTAACAAATACGAAGATATTTGATAATTTGATATTTTAAATATGATATGAAAATATATTAAAAAACATTTTGGGAAAATGTCCGAAATACGGAGGGAAAAAAGAACGGAAATTTTACTTGTTTCTTTGGTATTTTTTCTTAGGAACCAGCGCCAAGGTCAATAAGGAACAATATTATAAGCATCGTTTAAATATGTACGTTTGTATGTACATATGTAATTACAAAATAAAAATTTCTTTTAAAAAATTAAAGACACATGACAAAAAATTTTTTATAAAAAATTGGTTTTTTTTATTGCATATAAATATTTGTCAAAACATTGATTGAGGTGAACATTTACAAGTGCATTAAGTTCACACAGTACCCATATGTGTGAAAGAAGTACTTTTATTTATTTTTTTTATACCCCCCGCCACAATTAGTTGTGAAGAGGGTATACTAAGTTTGTCATTCGAAACTTTTTGATTGTTCATCTCAGACCCCATAAAGTATAGATGTATAGTATGGGTCCCTGAGTGATTCTAAGTCGATTTAGCCATGTCCGTCTGTCTGTCCGTCTGTTGAAAACACGCTCACTTTCGAACAACTCAAAAGAAATCAACAAACTTGGTGCCAAATTGCTTGAAGTTATCCTAAGCAGTTTGGTATTGAAATCCAGCAAAATCGGTTCAGTAGCACCAGAGCTATAAATCAAAATGTGGAACCACAACCTAAAAAAAAATTTTTTTACAAAAAATAACATAAATGGTGGAACAAGGCAGGGAATGAGATAAGATTTTGCAAAAATTTGTTTTATTCGACTGGAAATGACGCTGTTAAATTTCGTGAAGATACGTCCATAATTAACCCTAAGCCCCATATAAACATTACTCCCGGAAAACAGTTTAGTACGCCTAAAACCGTAAAAAATAACGCTATCGTAACAAAATTTGGTACTACCCAGTTTTTTAGGACTAGAAATAACACTGTGAAATTTCGTGACGGTCGGTCCATAATTTACCTTAGGCCCCATATAAACCCTATTACCGGAAAACAGTTTAGTTTGCATAAAACCGTAAAAAACAATGCAATGATAAAAAATTTTGGCTCATCACAGTTTTATAGGATTATAAATGATACTGCGAAATTTCGTGAAGATCGGTACATAATTAACCCTAGGCCCCAAAGAAACCCTACTACAGGAAAACAGTTTAGTACACCTAAAACCATAATTAATAATGCTATCATAACAGAAATTGGTACGTCACAGTTTTAAAGGATTAGAATCCTACTACCGGAAAACAGTTTAGTCGCCTGAAACCATAATTAATAATATAATTAATATAATAATAATTAATTTAAGATAATAATAATAAATAGACATCATACAGATATTACTCCTTAAACATTCGAACTGTCAGTGGAGGGTATCAAAGATTCGGCACAGCCGAATATAGCACTCTAACTTGTTTTTTTTAATTTAGGAGCTTCATATCTACACTGAATCAATAAGGTCTCCGTACAGACATAATCATAATAAAAACTATCATTTTATGGTCACTTTTAAATATATATATATATATATATATATATATATATATATATATATATATATATATATATATGCACAGCGTTTATTTAGCGAACAGTTTTTGAAGCTAGCGCATAAACGGCGGACAGTTGCATACTTAGCGAACAGTCCGCCAAATGATTACATGCCTAGAGCATATTTACCGGACACGTCAATTTTTCCCCACAAATTTTAATTTTTTTGGTTTATTCTTTTTTTTTACTTTATTTGATTGCACTGTGGTTATATATCAATCAATTACTATTAAAACTTCTATATATACGGTTTAAATGCCTTAATTTTGTATTTTTTTAACAAATTTTAACAAATTTTGTTGCGTAGTATTGCCAAGTACTCTCATATATTTTCCCATTTTTTTTCTCCGTAAAAAATATATACAAGTGATTTCGAGGACACAGAGAAAAAATATAAACATGTGACTTCGAGGACACAAAGGGAAAAAATATATACATGTGACTTCGAGGACAAACCGTTACATTTTTCAGCGTTGCCATTGTAAACAATTTTCCCTTGTTTTTTACAGGTTAATTTACGATGTTTTAAAGTTAATGAAGGTGTTTTTAAAATATCCTGCCGTATTCATAAAGAATTACAGTGCATGAACATTTTGCCTTAAAACGCGTTTCAAGCTTATTTTATATTTTAAATACGGCTGATATAATGATGAAAATATCTAATGATGATTTTTGGCTACTGACCGATCTTATTTTATCTGTCCAACATACCTTAATTAAGGGTTGCACGATCAAGTTTTGCCTTTCAAGTTTTTTAAACTTTAACCGAATTTGATTTCAAAATTCTCTCTAGAGTGGATTTACCTACAACGTTTAAATTTTTAGGCACATTATTAATGGACAGAGCAAAATAAAGATGTTGCGATGAAGTTTTTCTGAAGTTTTTCCATAATTAAAAAAAAATAAGTTAAACAATTTTGTCGTAACCAAATCTATACCAAATATTAATTTAAACTGAAATTTTGGATTAGTACACTATTGTTGATCAAGAGCGACATGTGTCATTTTAAAGATCTGCTGATTTATGTTATGTTTTTTTTTTTAATAAATAGTTTATCGTATCCTCCTTTTTTAAAGAAAAATATATTTTTTAATTTAATTTTCTTATATGTTTTATTTGGTTGTTCAACTGCTTAAAACTTAAAAACGCCAAGGCTAAATTGGATACTTTCCTCTTCGTGTTTGTTTATAATTGGTACGCAAAGGTTTGGGAAAAGAGAAAAGTCGACAAAACAGGTGGAAAAATTTATTGAAATGGTTGTTTATTTTGTACTTCGTTTATGTTTTTTTTTTCAAATATTAAATTTGAAAACATTAAAATAATTTAATTTAGATTTTTCTTTTCTATGGCAATGCGGGTGCATCCGGTGTACGAAGTAGAATTATATCTAACACACAATTCATACGAGCGCTTTTGCGGCTTCTTTTTTTCTTAGGACTTTATTGTCTAAACCGCAACGCAACGCCAAATATTTCATTGAAAGCCAAAACAAAAGACACGTCAAAAAAGCGACGTCGTAAAAATCCCCGTCTGAATTTGATGTAACACGACGCGCTTTTTAGTAACATCTATTTTTATTTGAAAAAGGGCCTCGATTATCAGTCATTCGATTAACCAGCAACATCAATTATATAGTAAATATACAAAAGTCTTTAATCAACTTAAAATACTTTTGAACAATCATAAAAATGTGAATAAAAGGCGAATTCTCTTGCAAATTACTGGGAAGCATGTTCTGCAAAAATTACAAATTTTTGGCGTATTACCATGAGGCCAACCATGTCCTAGTAACCACGAAAATCATAATCTTTTGTAATTTTTCTCAAAAAATTTCACGCACCAATTGGTTTTTCTAAACCAATGCTATATTGAATATTCATAATTTTATACGGTGTTTTGTTTTCTTTTTTCTTTTTTCTTTGCGGAAAAATCTCTTACCATCTCTAAATATTAATGACATTTCATACTTGAGCTATTTTTTGTTTTAAATAAACATATTATTAATTTTTCTTAGCAAAAAAGAAAATCAAAAATGTTCAAAACGTCATCGCGGTTGTGTGTGAACTTTTTTGACCTTAGCGAAAAAATAAATATACGTTCCCTTATAGTTTTTTATTGTCTATCTATTAAAAATTGTTAAAAAGTTATATCCCTAATGTACATACGTAAATCTGTATATAAAATCTCTTTTTTTTGTTAATTTTAACTAGAAACACACAAAAAACTACTAAAAATTGTTGCTATTGATAACCGAGGTCTGACTGTATTTTCAAACTGATATTTCAAAGTTAGTCAAAGAATAAAACGTAACAAGAAGAAAATAAGTTGAAAGAGAAATATGAGAAAAAGACATAAAAAACACTTACCAAGTAAATATTTTTGTTTACCCCTCTTTCTTCTCTAAACCGTGGCCACCAAACCAAAAGAGACGTCGTAAAAGACCCCGCCTGAATTAACTGTAAGGCGACCTACGTCGTAGATACGCTTTTATATTTGCGCCAGCTATTGTGTGCCTTTGTATACAATATTGTACGTTTTAATTTGGCATCGTATCTACGTCGTACAGTACTACGTTTATATGGTACAATTGTGTTCCTTAAGGCTAGATTACACTATCTCACAAGTCTTACGTATTCCATAATACTTTGTGAGATAGAAATCTAATAAGTTTTGTTGCGACTGTCAAGTAATCTAATTTAACATAACAGTTTGTGTTCACACGATCTCACAAAGTATAAACACTCACACATGTAATAAAATGCATCCCTGATCGAATGAAAAGTATTATTGCTTAGAAATGTAAAATTTTGTTTATAATACTTGTCATTTTTATCACGCATGCATTCCCACAATCAGACTTTTACATATTACTTGAGTTTTTCACAGTATTATTACAAAGTATAATAGGGTATACTAGCCTTAAACATAGAGACAGCATACAAATATAGTACATTTGAAGAGAAAAATGTAAAAAATTCGTATTTTTTGTGAACAAATTTTTTTAATAATAATTTTGTGCAAGCTTGAAACTTGTGGTATGTATTTAGAACAAGGACAATAAATCAAAAAGCTTACAAACAAACAAATTAAATTTAAGTGGCAAAACAGGGTTCAAATTCGTACTTTTTGTAAAGCGCTATGTTTCTAATCAGTAAGCAAATTGGAATTAAAAAAGTTAGAAGTAAAAATTTTAAAAAATTTTGACCGGGGCGGACAAAACGTGTAAAGTTTTGTACGCTTGTTACTTTTCTTAAAGTAAAAATGTTTTTCAAAACAATTTTACATAAACTTTAAAATAGTGTTTCAAGTTCAAAACACAATTAATGTAGTTCATATAAGAGTTCGTACACACAGAAAAAACTACCCATGTAAAATTAACATGGAAAAATGTTGATTGAGAATCATGTTAAATTTCAGAAAAATTATGCCCTTTACATAAATTTATCATTATTTCATATTAATTTTTAATAAAAAATATCAAAATAACCTTAAATTACGTTTATTTAATATTATTCACTGCTAAAAAAAATAAAAATAAAAAAAATATTAAAATATAAATAAATCTGGATTCAAAATTGAACCCATAAAAACCTGTTTTGTATTAAAATCAAAAGTTTATCTTGTTAAATTAACATGCATACCTACTTAATTATGTACATTTTTTATTTTAACTTTTAAAATATGTTATAAAAAGAAGACAATTCCCGTATTCTTTTAATTAAAATTGTTTATTTAAATAGTACATCAAGTTTTCAAAGTAGAATGATGACCATATCGGGCGATTCTGCTGATGCTTCTGTTAACAAAGGAGAATACAAAATAAGTGAAACATGTGTTACAGGGTTTTGAATTATTCTTACATAAATGCAAATGTTGTCTGAAGCTTCTTCACACTGTTAAAATAAACTCAAACCCATTTGATTCTACATGAAATTCACGTTGTTTCAACTGGAAATAACTTTCATTCAACGTGATTCCGATTGTTATTTCAATATAAATTACATTTTGCTCTAACTTTACTGCAATGTTAAATTAACATGAATTATAGTTATATCAAAAGAAAAAAATGTTGTTCGCAGTTATTGTAAAATCAGGTTGAATTAACATGAAACCCGTATGAAGCAAAATCACCACCGAAAAAATTTAAATCAACCTTGTTTTTAACTTGATTTTTTTCTGTGTGTAAGAGAAAAAAAGCTAAAAAGGGTAAAATAATTTTTTTTATTTTAGTAAAAAGCCATCATGGAACTGAAAATATTATTAATATTACTTTCATAAGAATAATTACACTATGCAACAGATAAAATAAAAGCTCCTTCTCGTGTGGAATTTCTTGAAGTACTTTTCGCAACTTACAAACCCCTATTTGGGTTTTCCTTGTTTAACTGCCGAACTAGTTTTTGGGCCTATTGAAAATTTTGTCTAAAACTTGATTTTTTTTGGAAAAAACATGAATTTTGTGTTGATTGTTGCGGTCTGTTTTTACACCTTGCCACTTCACTACCAAAAATCGCTTTCGGTCTCTTCGAAAGTTGCCCTCGCAACTGTTTTGGGCCTTTTTCACACGTCACTTTTAACAGTTCTGTGTATTCTGTGGTAATATTCAGAAAAAAATTAATTCTTAAATATAATTCAAAATTCTTTAGAACATCATAATTCTTATTTTACCTTTTTCAGCTGTGTTATTATCAAAAATTTGAAATATGTATGTGTCAAAATTACAATTGAATAATTAACTTTTTTTTACTTTTTGCAACATTGTATGCATTTCAAAAATATCACGAATTTTCTTTCAAAAATACATCTGGAAAATGTGGAAAATGCATTTTCCGGTAATTATATACATACTTATGTGCATATGAGGAATTATGAATTAGAGAAATATTTTTTCTGAAGATTACCGTTTGGCAGCTACGAGCCAAAAATAGTGCAAAAACTAACCTGTGATATAATTTTTAAGTTTGTGTTTAATTTAATTTTTCATGTTTAATGTTTTTATGTTTGTCTACAACAAATTATTGTTCAATGTAATAA
The DNA here is from genome assembly GCA_930367215.1 of Pollenia angustigena. Classification (NCBI taxonomy): domain Eukaryota; kingdom Metazoa; phylum Arthropoda; class Insecta; order Diptera; family Polleniidae; genus Pollenia; species Pollenia angustigena. Next base: position 174,033,636 of record OV884057.1, on the reverse strand, counting down.
AAAATTAATTTCTCTTTTTACGAATCCCTGGATAAAGTGAACATAACATTCACGAAACGTTGGGAAAATATGGATTAAATGCATTTTAATTGCATATATTTTTATAAACAACTACATTGGCGAAACAACAAAAATAATATAGATAGAAATATTTATAAAAATTTTATATTTTCAACATTTTTTATTTTTCGAATTTATTCTATGAGCTTAATGTCAGTTATGTTTAGGACTATAACAGTCGATTTCATCATCTTTAGATACTTCAGCACCTAAAAGAATATATTTGGGATCGTTAAGGTATGAAGTATTAAAGGAGTAAACAGAATTATACAACGTTACAGTAATAAAGCACACATAGAGTCTAAGATGGTTTGTTTCATAAAAACTTCACTGCATCCTTTCATTTAATATACTGCAAATTGTAGTTTATTATTATTTATGAAAATCTTTATAAAAATTTTAAAAATTTTTACGTCTAAAAATACTTATAAAATAGAGATTACATGACAAATGGTAACGCTGGTAATATGCAACTCTGTGTGTTTCTTTCCACATTGCTGCCAATTTAGCTATTTTCTTATCAAATCAAGCGATTTTTAATAAAATTTATAGGACAAACTTTTTAACTTTAAATTTTATTTAAAAAGGGTGGTTTTTAGCGATTTATAGGTAAATTCACTCATAATTAAAAATGTAGCTATTATTTATTGCGTTTGTTTTATAATAATTTAATAATTTTAGTTCAAAAGGAGTTATTTTTAGCGATTTATAGCTAAATGCACTTATTATTAAAACAATTTAGCTATAATTTATTGTGTTTGTTTTATAATAATTCGTTAATTTTATTTCAAAAAGTGTGGTTTTTAGCGATTTATCCACTTATAATTGCAAAAAAGGTATTTTATTGAGAGTGAAAATTATTATTTTGTGCCGCACACGCCACTTTTCAAAATTTATTTCTACAAAATAAGCTTTTTGTTCCGCAAACATATATTTAATGCTGTATATTGTGATGTTGACAGTTTATCTAACTTCTACTCCTTTTTTTACGGCAATGAAGCGAAGCAAGATTAAAATGTATTTTCTTGTCAAAGTATTTTGCTTTAACTTCTACAGCATTTGCCAAGCACTGGCTCGTTATGCCAAACAATATTTAATACACTTCAAAAGAGTTGGTATGGAGCAAAATTAATGCTTAATATTCAGAAAGCGGGTAATCAAAATAAATATACCCATACCTTACTAATTTTTCTTAAATGGTCGGCGGGTTAAACCAATAATGAGCTGAAGAAATTCGTTGATTGTCGTTGAAAGACCACATACAAAAAATGTCAATTTATGAACTTTTAACTTTTCTACCAAACACGTTTTATGTCCCATAAATTTGAAAAATTTTTATATTCAATTTCAGAATTTGCAATTGTTGCCTTTTTCCGATTTCATTCTTCAAAGCTTTTTTTCCGAGAAACATAAAATACCAACAAATTTTTATATTTAAGAAACTTATTTAAAAAAATACAAATACAAACTTGGTACTTTTTTGAAATTCTAACGATTATGGGTGAAGGTCGTGTACTTAATTACCGTTAATATTGGACCTAGAAACATTAAACTCAACATGCAATATCCAGAGTGATAAGACTCAATGCGGAACTTTTTGGTACGTCTTTAACTGTTACTTTTTTTGAATTTACGTTGGTATTGGACTTGAAACTTAAAATTAAACATGCAAGATCCTGAGTAAATGTAAATCTTTAAAGGGATCTATTTGGTACGTTTTCGTTCTTTAACTGGTCCTTTTTTTAATTTTCATAAAATCAAATATGCAATGTCCTGGGTAGATTAGAATCTTTAAGAGGGGCATTTTGGTACTTTTTGGGTCTTTAACTGGTAGTTTTTGAATATTCGTTGGTATTGGACTTAAAACATAAAATTAAACATGCAAGGCACTGAATGAATGAGAATCTTTTAAGGGATCTATTTGGTACTCTTTCGTTCCTTTACTTGAACTTTTTTAAATTTTTATTATTATTGGACCTAAAAACATAAAATTAGATGCCATGAGTGAATGATAACATGTAAAAGGGCTTTTTGGAAATTTTTGGTCTTTAACTGGTTCTTTTCGAATTTGCGTTAGTATTTGGCCTAAAACATAAAATTAATGATTTTACACAACGTTTACTAGATCAAAAAGCATTTCAGACTTTATTAATAACAATTTAAGAAATATTGTTAAGTAAATCCATAAAAACTGTGACAAAGTAAATAGTGGATGGAATTTGTGGGAAAGCTTTTTTCGGATTCTACACGCAGAGAAAAAATATTGTTGGGCATGGTTACAGCAACAATACTATGTTTATTGTAACAATATATTGTTGTCGTACACAAAAAATTTTTATTTTTATTTAATATCAACAATATTATAGTTACTGTAAACATATTAATGTTTATCGCAATTATATATTTGAGTATTGTTGACCGAAAAATAATTATTTTTCTAACAACTAAATTACGATAACTTTCAAAATATATTATATTACTCACAACCATATCATGATATTTAATAGCCATGACATGATAACTTTCTATACATTTATCATATTATGTTGAAGATGCAATTAACTATTTTTACTCTAATAATATTGAATCAGTTGTGTCGTTTATTTTATATGTGAGCGGTTAAGCAATTTAAAGATAAATTCCCATAAAAAAAAAGTTTAAAGAAATTAAAAAATTTAAAATATTAGCGGTGTTCATTCAGTATTAGTGATGTAAAGCGGCCCATACACTTGCAATATTATTGTGTATGATACTCGCCATAATTTTTCCATTTTATCCTATATTATGCTATAAGTCGCACAAGGTTTTCATTCATTCAATAAAAAGGTGAACATAACCTTTAGGAATAACATAAATAGCATTGTACAATGATGCAATCACACTTCTTTTTAATTTCGTTTTGCAATAAAAATCAAAAGTCTTTTGATTGTTGCCAATATATTGTTCCACCTTCGAATATCACATGCACATTGGCAATATAATTGTACTATACGTAAAATTGAACAATTTAATTACAAGTGTATGAGCCGCTTAATAGGGCAAATGCAAAATATCGAAGTTTTTTTGTAAAATTAAACAACAAAACACACAGAGATTTCGTTATATTTGATAAAAGTGTTACGATATTTTTGTGGTTTTCATGGGCAACGGCGTATGTCTTAAAATAAATGTTTCAGGAAAGCCGAAAAACCATTCGATATTTCACTTTTTATACTTTGGCATTAAGTAAAAAATCGGAATTGATTCATATTTTTCCAAAAATGTTCTGAAACATGTAAAGAGCGTTTTAAAATAGGCAATATGGCATCAACATCTTAAAATGGGCAAAATGGACATACGTGGTTGCCCATGAAAACCAAAGATTTTGCATTTGCTCTTTTGCAAGCCTTATTTGAACTCCGCTATTTGATTTACATTAAGAAAAATTTAAAAAAAGCCACAAAATAAAAAAATCGTTGCAAAAAAATTTTAATTTATTTTGTATTTTTATGACATCTATGAGAGGGGCTTTATGATAATATGATTGCTTCTAAATTTATTATGATTAACATGACAATAATATGATTACTTCTTAACTAATTATGATTAGCATGACAATAATTTGATTACATCTTTACTTGGTATGATAACAGAATAATAATATGATTAAGGGAAAAATATTATGTTGTAATATTACGAGTATATTTAGTCATACTATGATTCAATAATAATCTTAATATGGTGACTTCAATCATGCATTTTATCATAGTATGTTGCTCTTAGAATATGTTTACCACAACCATGTTTTTTCTTTGCGTGTATATTGAAATATTTGATATATGTGAACTAACCTTCGTCGATTTATCCATGTCCGTCTGTAAAAAACTCTTTTTAGAAAATCTAAAAGAAAATAACAATATTGATGTCAAATTGTTTCTAGCTTTCTTAAGCAGTTTGGGGTCGAAATCCAACAAGATCGGTATAGCAGGATAATAGTTATGAATCAAAATGTCTAACAACCAACCTAAAAATTTATAGTTTTGTTATAAACTAACATAATTAGTAGCGGAATGCAATTATTGGTATAAGATTTTGCACATATTCGTTTCGTATAACTTGAATTATTATAAAATTAAGTGAAAATCTGTCAATAATTTACCATAGGCCCATATAAAGCCCACAGTCGGAAATACTATAGAAGCATTAAACCGTAACGACAAATCCTATTATTATGAACTTTTGGTGGTCAGTTTTATATGAATAGAAACTATTCTGTCAACTTTTTATAGATTGGTATATAATTTATAATAGGCCCCATACAAGCCTTGTTTTATACGATTTGAAATCACACTGTCAAATTTCGTGAAGATCAGTACATAATTTATGATAAGCCCCATTTAAACCTTAACATCTCTCTAATTTTCTGTCTCACGCGAAACCACTAGTTTTATTGAAACAAATTTTGCTTTTTCAAAGTTTTTCAGATTTTTTATAAACGGTTTATTTTCTTATACATATATTTCATGCATGTTGGTTTTATTATCGCACAGCAAATCCACAAGTTTCTCTCACTGATTGTGTAAGTTTGACATAAAGCAGTTGATAGCTGTCTTAGAACGCCAAATCAATACATTGAAACATGTATGAGCTTTGTGTAAATTTTGTTTGGGCACATCTTGGTTTATGGTGGAGTCGTGGCTCTACAGCATCTATTGAACTCTATAAAGCACAGAAACCTTGTTAAGAAACACGCAAAGAGCCCGCAACAAATTGAAAAAGTCTAAAAACCTCTACAAGAGGTTTTAAAAAAGAGGATTAACAAAATCATTAAAATAGGTTTGTATAATTAACAACAACAAAATATAGTAAAACCTACCTGCCAAAACAATATGCACATACATAGCTTGAGGAGCCTCTGGTGTGCAATGTCCTAGTTCAGAATAACCTTTTGAAAATTAAATTAACTTAACTATTAAAAAACAAACAAAATTTACCATTTTGTAATGATAACAATTGTTGTATAACCCCGCATAAAAGTACAATTTAAATACAGTTATCATTTTCTCGTTTATTATCACGTACAACTATAGCACCAAAACTATTATATTTTACAATAAATTTAAAATAAACAAAAAATGTTCCTTTTTTTATATTTTTAACAAATATTTTGACATTCACAAACACTTATTTAATAAAACAATTTTAGCGCATAAAAATTCATTTGTGTAAATCTTTTTGCGGGTTTTTTTCAAAAAAACGCTTCATTGCTGAAAATCGGCTTTGAAAAAAACGTTTTACTGTTTCGACAACACTAATTAAAATTAATGTATAATGCATTAAACACATTCACCACAGCAGGATACACGAACACAAGACTACAAATGCTGCTGGGTGCAATTATAGTCGTGTAGTCAGCTTCTGAATTATGTTGAAGACGGCTACAATTGAAAAAATATAAACAGCTGTTTTTTTTAATGTCTGTTTATATTTCAGTGGTGCCACTATCACTTTTTTACTTTTATAAAATGAAAAACATGCATAATTGCAGACTTTTATACAAACTTAATTTAAAATTATATATATATAAATACTTATTTATAATAAATTTTATAACGTAAAAACAATTGAATTTGTTATAAAATATAATAAATATTATAATTTTGTTGTTTTTGGAAGCAAAAAACAATATAATCTTAACGGCAGATTAAATAAATAAATACATAAAAACAGCATACAAATTTCCGTCAACGAGCGTGGTATAGGTCTTAAAAGTTTCAGAACACTTTGGGTACGTACGTTAATGCATGAAAACTATTCATCAATGCTGCAGTGATGCAAAATGATATTGCTGATGCGTAATTACCAGTTGCAGTTGTGATGCTGATACTTTTTTATTGCACAACAGCTGTGCAAAGTTTGAATTGCAAAGTTTAACTAACAACATAAAATAATAATCAAAACGTTATCAACAATAACGATGTCAAAGTTTATTAAAAATATTGAGCCAACAACTGACCGTTTTCTTATAAATGACAAGAAAAATCATCACAAAATAAAAATAAAACGATTTCTTTTATGTCAAAAGCTATTGCTTCAGAAAATCAACGGAAACAATAATTGCGAAAATTTGCTGCATTATAAACATAATAAAAACTTTTGACACATAAAAGTCATGCCAAGTTTCTTAAAAGTGATGTTTTTCGAACATTAAACTTTACTTCTGCGCACGTGATACCCAACAACTGCATTTTAGGTAAAAACAGGATCAAAGAAGTACTGGTATTATTAGAAACTACTTCGAAATATCTTTTACATGATGTGTTAAAAATTCCGTTAAGAGCAAATTTCCAAATTAAATATTTCTTGAAAGATTTTTCTACAAAACTTAAAATTTTGTTAGTATATTTATTAAAACATAACCTGCCGTATTCATAAAAAATAAAATAAGTTTGAAATGTGTTTTGATGCAAAATTTTCATAAAAATTTTTCCTAAAATACAACTCAAAAGACTATGAATAGGGAAGAATACTTCAAGCTTTTATAAACCATATTTTTAGTAACTCCATCATATACAATTTTATATTTATAAAGATAAAAAAATTTTATTTTGGAAAATTTCTCAATTTATTTATAAGTTTGAGTAAAAATATGTATGTATTTAGTAATAATTTATGTACTTGTTACATATTTAATTATTGTTATATGTACATAATTACTTAAGTGTTACGCAAGGCCGAAAACCCGCAATAAAGAAAGTTTATTAAGCAAATATCTAGAGTTAAATAAATAAATATCGACATAATTAAAAGATAAAGCCAATTTTGTTAAAAAAAATGTCAGCCACGGAGTATGAATATATAATATTACCTCAAAATTGGTAAATCTGGATGCTTTAAACTCCATGTAAAACACATTTTGAAGCATTTTCCAATGATTCCCATATTTTATAAATTCATTTTTTACCTAAATAGATATGGTATTTTGCAATTTTTACGACCTATAACTCCTTATCTAGGAGCGTTGGCGCGAACAACATGTTCCTATAAAACTTCTTTCAAGAATACTAAAAAATTATATAAATATCAATTTGGTGCTGAGCCGAGTTAATATTCTTTTCTGTTAAACAAAAAAAAAAAAAAAAAAAAATTTTAAGCACTCATTATTTAAAAATTTTTTTTTATTAGCAACACTTTTTCTGTTTTATAGTGCACAAAAAAAGAAATTAGTTTAATTTGACTACAACGGCAAAATAAGCACAGACAACAACCTGCAGCATCAAAGCCGGCAAATACAGCGCATATTTGACGAACAGCTGCATACGTTGCGTTTAATTGCCGAAACTGTCTGGATAATATGCCTCTTGCATAGGAAATTTAATATTCCCACATTATTATTTGGGAATAATAATGTGGAAACATGGCAACAAAAAATTTCATATACAAGGAGCATATTTTCCAGACAGTTTCGGCAATTAAACACAACGTATGCACCTGTTCGTCAAATATGCTCTGCCCACAAAAAACGATTTTTAAAAGACTTTTAAGACTTTTAGAAGAAAAATATTGAATTTGTATTTCGAAAATATTGCAATTTATAATATTTCATCAAAAAAAGTAAAGATTTTTTGTGTTCGCATAATATGCCCTGTGCATAAGTATATATATATATATATATATATTATAACTTTTTTAATTCATTTTATTTTAAAAAACTTATAAACTACAAAACAACATAAAAAAATTCATAATAATTTGATTAAAAACATAAAATTTTACATAAATTCATTAATTTTACCAAAAATAACACCAAAAAAGTCTCGGTACAGTTAACCATTTTAAGGCACAAAATCCCAATATTAAATAGAAATGATTCTAATATGTGGTAGGTCCTCCTTTCTGAGCAATTACAGCATTTAAACGGCTATGCATGGAATGCACCAGCTTTGTTGTTGTCAGGGAATCTATTTTATTCCACTCTTCCTTAATAACGGATTTGAGCTGATCCTTACTCGTTATATTGTGCTGCTGATTTCGCTTAGACATTTTCCTTCATTTTTCAGATTAATAATTATTTTCTTTGTATCCATTGAAATTTGCTTATTTTTGCACTCCATAATTATAAAAATGTTTTTATTTTCAGTTTAGTCTAGATAAAACAATATGGAATTAAGGTACCAATGACTTTAAACTTACACAAATTCGTTATCAGGCAATTACGATGTAAAGTCAAAAATTGTACGGAAACTTTTTTGAATAAAAAAAGTAGTGTTGCCACATATAAGTGATTTTTTGATGGCCATCTTTGCAATTTGGCTTGTGAAAATGACGCATTCTTTTTCTCTTTTATCCCTAGATTAAGTTAAAAGTTTATATTGGCTATATTTAAGTTTTTGAGGGAAATAGGTTTGATTATTTAAAAATCAAGTTACTGTACGGAGACTTAATTGATTCAGTGTAGGTGTTTGTTAATGCATGCTCTATGGGGTCTTACGTAAATAATTCTTATAATAGTTAATTAATCATTCCTAGCGAAGCCTAATTAATCGATAAAGTGAGTATTAGTATTAAAACGGATTAAAGTAAAATATAAATCATACATTTTACTAAGTACCACGATATTTCCACTAAATAATGCGCTTGTAAAGCATTGACATTCCTATTAATACATGGAAAATAAAATATATTTCGCAATTTGTTTACTAAGTTCAACATCCGCCTTATAATATTTATTTGAAATAATTTTTTAACAGTAAAATAAATTTTTCTATAATCCTCGGTTTCCGTTGAAACTCCCTCAAATAAGTTTTATAAAATGTGGGGGGTTTTCGTGATATTTTCTGAGCGCTACCTTAAATAAAAGTCATATTAAATCGGTTATAATGTATGAGATAAATATCTTTTTTTTTTTGGTTTTTAGAAGAAACAGAAATTAAATATTTGGACAAGGAGCCCAATAAATGAAAAAGGAACTAAGAGGTGATCCTTATGTACAATTTTCTACTAAATTTCTTAACACAATGTCGCCCACATATTTATGAGGAGGATAGGGGGCGCAATAACAATATTATTTTATAGATTTAAGGCAGTACTTTCCTGAAATCAAACTTTTTAAAAATCTTTATTTTTAAGGACTTTATTTGCTAATCGTTATGTATATCTACCTAATAAATATGTTTTTGCTTTATTTACAACTGAATAAAATTACATAGCATATTAAACAATTGTAAAAAGTACAAAGTTAGCTTGGGGAATCGACAAGCTCTGTCCATCTAGCTGTACGTCTATCTTACTTAAAGGGTATTTAAAATACTTGCATGCCAGCAATCCTTAATTGCATTTATTTTTGGTTGGTTTTTTTTCTTTTACTTGAGCAAGTGTTTTTAAAAATGTATTTGCTCATGCGGGTGTGTACTGATAGAAGAATACGCACATCAGCTCTTCAGATTACAAGAAACGGGCAACAAAATAAATTGCACATACTTGCAGCATAATTGTGGTAATTAATAATTTTATTGCCATAATTTATCAGCAATAATTTGTACATGATTTTATTATTGCATTTTTGCTTTGCGCTTGAATTCCTTTGAAAATTATAAATAAAAGAACTTTTAAAGAGAAATTTATGTGAGTGTTATACGAGGGACATTAGAAAAGTTTAACGGACAAGGAGCAACTTATAATATTATGTTGATAAAGGTTAAAATAGATCTTTGTGCATTACAGTACCCCTTAGTTAGAGTTGGAAAAAGGATTGATAATATAAAAAAAGTTGTTTGTACCCATACCACAATATGCATTTGTTCTGATGTATGTTACACATAAATATATTATTGCTAGACTCTAATTTTTATATACCTGTGAACTTAGAATCCCTTTTCAATCGATATAGTGATGACCGTCCGTCTGGCTGGCTGGGTATCTGTTCATCTAAACTTTGCGCTCAAAGGTCGCAATTTTGAAGATAATTTGATGAAATTTGCTATTAAGGCTTTCGTAAAGCATATACAGGTTTGTACCTATTTTTTTTATTACTTTTTTAACTCTTAAAGGAAAAAATGCGTGAACACTAAACTGATATACTTTTAAAACAAATGTTTAATAAAAATATTGGTTACGTGTGGGGCGTCAAAATATTGTTAAATGAGAGTATAGCTTAAGCAAAATTTAGAAATTCTAAGATTTGTCCTGATATATTTTATTTTTTTTTTTTTAAATTTTGTTTTAAAATTTTTTTCAAAACTATGGTTTTTCAATTTATCTTTCAGATTATACTAAAACACATTTTCTCTAAGATAATGGAATAGCGACGTCGCACACTGTCGTGGATCCACATAAAGAGTGCCCAAAAAATAGAAGGAGCTATTCTACAGTGATGAATTTTGGCACACATATTTTAATTAATAAAACAATATAAAACCCATAGTTTGGTCATTTAAATTCCAAGAATTCGTGTCCCTCCCATACATCCTGAAATTTAAAATTGCTATAACGGAGAGAAAAACAAAGATAGCGTAATGAAATTTTGTACACATACTAGTTTTAGTATGTACAAGGCTTCGTGCAAATTTTGTTCAAATCAGATCAAGGATGCTTCTATCTCAAAAATTTCCTTTTTTATACCCTCCACCACAATTAGTTGTGAAGAAAATTTTTTATTATTCATCTCAGACCCCATAAAGTATATATATTCTGGGTCCTTGAGTAATTCTAAGCCGATTTAGCCATGTCCGTCTGTTGAAAACACGCTCACTTTCGAACAACTCAAAAGAAATGAACAAACTTGATGCCAAATTGCTTGTAGTTGTCCTAAGCAGTTTGGGATTGAAATCCAGCAAAATCGGTTCAGTAGGACCAGAGCTATGAATCAAAATGTGGAACCACCACCTAAAAAAATTGATAATTTTGTTACAAAAAATAACATAAATGCTGGAACAAGGCACGGAATGAGATAAGATTATCCGAAAATTTGTTTTATTTGACTGGAAATCACGCTGTTTAATTTCGTGAAGATCGGTCCATAATTTACCCTAAGCCCCATATAAACACTACTCCCGGAAAACAGTTAAGTACGCCTAAAACCGCAAAAAAATAACGCTAGCGTAACAAAATTTGGTACGTCACAGTGGGACCAGAAAAAACACTGTGAAATAACGTGACGATCGGTCCATAATTTACCTTAGGCCCCATATAAACCCTACTACCGGAAAACAGTTTAGTACGCCTAAAACCGTAAAAAATAATGCAATCATAACAATTTTGGCTCGTCACAGTTTTATAGGACTATAAATGATACTGTGAAATTTCGTGAAGATCGGTACATAATTTACCCTAGGCCCCATAGAAACCCTACTCCCGGAAAACAGTTTAGTACACCTAAAACCATAATTAATAAAGTTATCATAACAGAAATTGGTACGTCACAGTTTTAAAGGACTAGAAATGACGCTGTGAAATTTCGTGATGATCGGTCCATAATTTACCCTAGGCCCCATATAAACCCTACTACCGAAAAACAGTTTAGTCGTCTAAAACCATGATTAATAACAAATCGTCACAGTTTAAGATAATAGTAACATCATACAGATATTACTCCTTAAACATGCGAACTGTCTGTGGAGGGTATAAAAGATCCGGCACAGCCGAATATAGCACTCTAACTTGTTAAAACATTAAAATAAGCTGAAAGAAATTTATTTATTGGGCTCAAGAATCATTTTTAGTTAATAAAACTTGTTACTACACATTTCAAACTGTTCATTCAATACAGATCAAGCTGTCTCCCACTTCCCATATGTATATACTTAAAAACTTTTAAAATCCAAAAATCGCACCACTTATTAAAAATATTAATTTAAGTTATCCTACATACAATTTACTTCATTTCAAACATAGATACGGATAAAACTGATGCGGGTAAAACGCCTAATATTGGAAAACTATACTTATATCCGAAAAAAAACATAATTTTATTACAGATACATTAACACATACATATAATATTCTATTCGTTTTTCCTTCCTTAATCAAATCATTGCTATATTTATATCGTTGGCACAAATATTTTTGTGTTTTCAATTACATACACCATTAAATCATTCATATCATTTGTTTTAAAATTTTTTTTGACTATGGTTCTCACTATAGAACCAGATATACTTTTAGGTCTTAATTATATCGAATCCATTGAAACATTTATATTGCGCCCACATGACAAAGTTCTTTAAATTATTAAAAAATGCACCTACTGGTACTTCCACTGGCTTCCTTTTAGTACATAATTATGTTTTAAGTAAATATTCCAGTATCTAGCCAGGTACTCAACAGAGTTATTAATCTACTTTTCCCACGCGCTTTAGCCCATATTCTGTAACTTAAGTGAGATAGCTTCTCGCATCGCAAAGATGTGAAACAAAATATTCCATCGTTTCTCGAAAAGTGAGACAAAATTGTGTCTGTAACTCATGTCGAAAACTATCAAAAGAGATTACGCCGTTACGTTATAAATGTCATAACACTGCACTCGAAGCCAATGTGACATTGCAGACGTCGAGAACACTAGTCGCACATATCGTTGACGGCGACCAAAATTTTGTAAAATTTAAAAACTTTCAAGACGGCGGCCAAAATACAACCGGCGGCTTTACCAAATAATCTAAAGTACGATTTAAATGTGTGTTGTTTGCAAAAAAATTTTGAAAACATTCGTATATTTTATAAAAATTTTAAAAGCAAACTAATTAAGTAATGAAAAAATGTGCCAAGAACCAAATATTATTATTATTATTATTCTTTGCATTTTTAATATGTGCTTACATTTATCTCGCCCCGTTTTTTTACCCACCCCACAATAGTGGACCCTCTCCACTATTGTGGGGTGGGTATTATTATTATGCATTTGTGATGATGTGTGTAACGCCTTAAAATATTGGTCCTAGTATACCGATCGACTCTGAATCACTTTCTGAATCGAACTAACAATATCCGTCCGGCTGGCTGGCAGGCTGTCCATGTAACCTTGTGCGCAAAGTCGCAGTTTTGGACATAATTTGATCAAATTTGGGTTCTCATTGGCACAAGGACCAAGCCTATTGAAAATGGGCCAAAATGTAGGACCACGAGGGAAGATAGGGGGAAATTTCTTCCTCTCAGAAACTATCAAACCGATTTTAATAAAATTTAAAACATAGATAAATTAATACATATTTATATGAACATATAAGCATGATGTGTTTTTTAATACTGTGGTGTAGGGCATCATATGGTCAGGCTTGACCGATTATACTTTCTTACTTGCTATTCGTGAGTCTATTTGAAAGTTCAAAGCGGGAACTTTCTCACAGAAATTTTACAGACACTATTTCTGTAAATTGGTGATTAATTTCCCAAAAATTTTACAGACGCAGTTAAGTGAGAAAAATAGTTGTTTGTTTCGTTGTATGGCCTTTTTTGTTTCACTTTTCACATTTCAATCGGGCACATGTATGGCTAATTTTAAAATTAATTTCAGTTCTTTTTTCCCTGTATCCCAAATTATTCTTTGAATACGATTTTCCCCAAATTGTTTAATACGATGCAATACATTAGCTGCACTATAGTTTTTTCAATTCCAACCCACTGCTGAAAAATATCACAAATCTTTAATGACGTTGACAGAAGCAGCTTTAAATTATATATGTTAAATAACTTACTTGCTGCAATAAAATATCAAAAAATGGTAAAAGTGTATTCTATAAATTTACTATAGAAGTATAACTTTTTTATAAACCTCCAGGCTTTACATGGGGTCTTCACCTAAGATAATATCTGATATAATATGTGAGAGAACGTCGGCAGAATGAGAGAGCACATTTCTTAATGCTAATGCTTAATCTTAAACAAGGAGAACACGTATCTTATAAGATTTCATAATCGAATGATTCTCGTATAGAAAACTTATGTCGTTTTTATTATTTTTTTAGTTCAAAATTTTCTTTTTTTAAACATTTATCACAGGATTTTCACTATTTGCACTAACAGCGCATCTTATAAGATAGTTGTTATAAGATTTCTCATAATAACTGTCACATAACATTTATTATAATATTAATACTAACACTATTTGAGAGTCCACACGTAAGATAATACTCTTTCCGATGGAATTTGACGTTTGCTAATATAAAAATCTTATATCTTATCTCAGGTGGAAACCCAGTGTTACTAAAGAGCTGTCATTTCGCGTATGATTAATATATGTATGTAAACAATAACAGTGTTGCAAGTGTTGGGGTCAAGTCAACATATGGTGTTTTTTTCGGTGGTCGAGTTGTCAAAGTTTGTATACAAACAAGTTTTTTTTTACGTAAACAAACCTGTTTTTTTACTAGCAATATTTTTGACAACCCGACCACAGAAGCATTGTAGTTGTAGATTTGACCTCACCTTCCAGTCAATTCGCCTTGAAATACGCTAGCCATTACGAAAACAGATTTAAATTTCTACTATGTCTTACAAACACATGTGAAATTTAGAGTTTTTTCCCTAAGTCTGCCATGTTGAAGGCAAGCCTTATCTTTGAGCTACAATAATTCAAAAACTAAGCAAAACATTTGGATAATATTTTATACTGAACTTGACTGAACTGAACTGTTTTCTTTAAAAAAAATTAAAATTAAATTAAATTTCCTACATAAAGCTCAGCCATTTTTGGCGAGGCTCATGACAGTGTGCGTCGTCTTGTGTTTTTTTTAATTTTGCAAAATTTAATCTATTTCGTCCATATTTTATATCAGAGAAACTATTAAGCAAAGTTTTATCAACTTATCTTTTTTGACTGGTTTACGTTTAGATAAATATTCCCCAGTGATGTTTTCAGATTTCTCGATTTAATTTTATATGTTATACAAACTGCTCTTAGACATTTAAAATCATTAACAAAATTATTTCGTTCACATACAACTTTTATGAAGATCTTGCTGGGATTGCACTTAATCGAGCTTTATGATTTATAATTTTCAAACATGCAAACTTCAATTTAGTTTAAAATTATTTGTATTGTTTATTACTTTCACCACTTCAAATGCTACTTATTATGGCATCAAAACACACTGACCATGCAAAGTAATGTTTAAAATAAAAGCAGTGCGTTTTTTACCGACAATTCTGTATGTTTTAGAAGATTTGAAAATAAGATGCAGAAGGCAAAAAGCACGGCAAATCATTGGATCTTTTATCTTGCAGAGGAGAGAGCAAAACTAATGGCGATTTCTTTTTTGAGAAATGCGGTGCATATTTGTTCAATACCAATTAAAAAGTTTTGTTGTGTTGCGAAGCACTCATAGTAAATTTTAAAAAGTAAGCTCACATTTTTGCGCTACACAATAAGACATACAGAGATGCAATAAAGTGAACGAATTCTTAACAGATTAAAAAAAATATATAACTTTGTAAAGCAACGACATTCCCTTACTTTGAAGCGGTTTTGTAAGGAAGCATATTAAAAAATAAAGATAACTACAAAAAATTCAGTGTGTAACGCTTATCGTTACATGCACCTATTTTTCTGTGCGCTGAATAAATCTCTTTTTATGTCAAAAATGTATTGTTTCAAAGTGGAGACTCGTTATATAAAATTCATATCTTTCGTAAAGGTGATGGTAAACAATACTTTTATGTTTCTCCCGTTCAAACCTGCTGCGTTAGAAGCTCCATTTTTTATTGGATTGTTCTACATTTTTTAGTTTGTTTGTACAAAAAATACACATATGGGAAACATTTTTAATTTCTTTGTGAATATGTTGCATTTAAAATATGTAAATATGTTGAACTTTTTTACAACAGAGGTACTTGCATCTTTTTTTATACAACCATGAGACATAACGCTCATAATTTCGAGAAAAGATTGTTTAAACACAAAATATATCGACCCCTAACCGCGAAAATAATGTAAGCGCCAAATATGAAATTTTACAGGAGAGAGCTTTTTTGTTTTATTTCATATTAATTTTGTCCCTTACACTAAAATTGTTTTTGCTTTAAAATCGTAACGGTACATTATGTGATCATGATATTTTAGGAGATGATGCAAGTGTTGCCAATAAAGTAATTTATTAAAAAAAAAACCAAAATTGAAAATCATGTCGCTTACGTTATTTTCGCTGTTAAGGCTCGATATTATTGTCTTTGAATTTGTTTTCACTTTATAGGTGGTGCAATTGTTTACAAAACATAACATTGTGCAGAAAATGATCAAATTGTTTAAAAAAATCGCTAATGGAGTAAATTTAATGATACAATTGCAAGAGTTGTAAATAAAAGCAGCTAATTAAATTCAATTTAAGTTGTATCACATGTAACACTTCGAGTCTTTATAGGTAACATTAAAAAGTATATACATGTATATACACGCAGAGAAAAAATTTGGTTGGGCATGGTTACGGCAACTACACTTTTTTATGTTACAATATATTGTTGTAGTACGCAAATAATTGTTATTATTATTTTATATTAGCAATATTATAGTAACTGTAAACTTATCTATGTTTATCGCAATTATGAATTTGAGTATTGTGGACCGAAAAATAATTATTTTTCTAACAACTAAATAGTTATAACTTTCAAAACATATTATATTACTCACAACCATATTTTGTTATTTAATAGCCATAAAATGATAACTTCCTATACATTTATCATAAAATATTTAAGATGCAATCAAAATATCTTAACACTAATAATATTTTGTTATCTCCATTTGTAAAATAATTTTCAATCAGTTGTGTCGTTTGTTTTAAATACATATGAATCAAAAAAAAAATATCCATTAAAAAAAAAACAATTAAAACAAGTAAGAAAGTATAGTCGGTCAAGCCAGACCATAAGATACCCTACACCACAGTATTTAAATACACATCATGCTTATGTGTCCATATAAATATGGATTTATCTATGTTTTAAATTTCATTAAAATCGGTTTGATAGTTTCTGAGAGGAAGAAATTTCCCCCTATCTTCCATCGTGGCCCTACGATTTGGCCCATTTTCAATAGGCTTGGTCATTGTTCCAATAAGAACCTATGTCCCAAATTTTATCAAATTATCTCCAAAATTGCGACCTGTACTTTGCGCACAAAGTTACATGGACAGCCAGCCAGCCGGACGGACATCGTTAATTCGACTCAAAAAGTGATTCTGAGTCGATCGGTATACTTAAAGGTGCGTCTAGGACCAATATTTTAAGGTGTTACACACATCAGCACAAATGCAACAACCACTATTGTGGTGTGGGTATAAAAATAAAGAAGTTGTATTACCATTAAAAAAAATTGTAAAGTGCCACCAAGTAAAAAGTCGATACAAAAAAATTTAATTTTTTCCTTGATGTGACAACACCACTCTATCATAATATGATTCCTTCAAAATTTGCTATGATTAACATGACGATTATATGATTACTTCTTAACTTATTATGGTTAACAGGATAAGTATATGATTAAGGGAAAAATATTATGATGTAATATTACGAATATATTTGGTCATAATATGATTTAATAATAATCGTAATATGGTGACTACAATCATGAATCTTATGATAATATGTTGCTCTTAGAATATGCTTACCACTACCATGTTTTTTCTTTGCGTATACATTAGGGTGGCCCAAAATACAAAAGTATCGAATATTCGCGCTCCACAACGCTGATCCTATTCGAATAGTGCTTAAAAATTTTCAGTCCAAATTTGAGCACAATCGGTCAATATTTAGATTTTTCGGGGTTAGATAGACTTACACGGTCAATAGATGCAATAAAGTCGTTTAAAAAAAACACATTTCATTTTAATTGGTTTAGTTGTATTTTGTTTTTGGCGAAACTTAACTTCTTCGTGAGATGAATCTGACTCACTGTCTGAAATTTCAACATAATCCTTCTAAACTCATTTCTTGTAATTCTGCATTCAAAATAAGTTAAATAATTATGTAGAGGGATGAATATATTTGAATTTTAACAAATGTAAATCTAGTAAAGATCAAAGAAAAGTGTGAAAAAGTATCTCCAATACATAAACAAGTACAATAATGACCCTGTAGGAAGTCAAACATATTTTTAAGTAACTTCAAACTGGTTTTTTTATAACCACAACTAGTTGATTAAGTGACGTTTTTCCTTGGCGACGACTCATTATTTTAACATGGGCATGTCATAGGCAGTGGTCAATTGGCCATCTTTGCATGAATTTTAAATTGACTACTAACTACTTATTTTTCAACCAATTTGTAGTCAATTAATAGTATAGTCGGTTTATAATAAATTATTTAAACTTAAAAAATTTTTTGTCAAAAAAATACATATGTATATGAGTAGGTGAGTTTCAAAACTCGTTCGTTACAAAATAAAAAGTTTGAAATGAAAAATGATTCTCACAGTTCTTTTGGTGCTTTCTGAGAAGAAATATGCGGATTGTATTAATGCATGTCCTTGGAAAAACATGGATGAGGACATGGATTGACACAATAAGTACACTTCTTCTCAAAAATCGCCACAAGAACAGTTAGAGTAAATTTTCATTTCGTATTTTTAATTTTGTAACGAACGAGTTTTGCAACTCACCTACTCATATGTATGTATACTTATAAACATACATACATATGAATGTATATTTTTATATATATACATATGTTTATTTATATAGAAATAATTATTTAAGCAAATTTTGCATCAAATTGCTTTAAATGATGATGTATAATACATGCTGAAATAAAAACGCTACATAATTGCTTGTACATAAACAGATTTGTATTGATTAAATTTTCAATTATTTTTAATTATTTAAATATGTTTGTAATATTTTTTTTTTCGTTTGACTTCATGGCATGCTTGTTTTACTTATTTTGCTTTTATTTGTGTTTTACGTGTGCCTTTTTGGTTGATATCTGCATGAGATTTGAATTAATTTGTAGTCATTTGAAAAACAGTTAATTTATAGTTAGTGTTTTTTGCAACTGACTATTTTATTTACTACAGGGGATAAGCTAAAAGTAAATGCATGTAATAGGTATAAGCTGTGAAACATAAAAGTCGCCTATCATCGTGACCTCTAAATATTGTCCTTTTGATCCAATTTTTGGAATATACATATATTTTAGTAAAAGAAACACAATTAAGCTTGTGGAGAAAGTATTGGACTATACTTTTACTTTATACTTGTAAATATATAAAACAAAATATTTTTTTTAGAAAAGAAATTGTCATAAGTTCTTCTTACATTTTTTTGAATATAAAAACCTTCCAGTGCTATTATTTCCCTCCTAACTGTTATCACCACATTAGAAAACAATAAACAATGAATTACCAGGATTTCCGTATTGCATGATGTGATGCATCTGTATTTACAATAGAAATATAAAAAAAAAATCTACAAGAAGTATTAAACAAAACAATGAAAAGGACACGCGGCTACTTTTAAATTTATGTTGTAATCATAATTTAGAAAAGGTACTTTACAATTGACCATTTTGCTTAAGGTCCTGCTGCATAGATTGTAGGGTTGTTTAGTGAAAAATGTGATTTACTTTTGCAAACATTAGTCACGACGAGGTCTCTCAATTTCAAGTGGTAGCGGTGGTGGTGGTGTGTAAATCAACTCGCCATCATTCCCTTTCGCATCACCATTATCATAGTAATTTAAAACCGTTCAAGTACTTGAAACGAAAACAATGAAAATTTATAAACCATATAAAAATCGAATTTGTTCTACATACTAAATGAAATAAAGTACAAAAAATGTTTTATGTTTTTAGTTTAATTTCAATAAAATAAAAATATTAAGTTATAGGCAATTGAATGTTTATTTAATTTAGCAATTTATTTGTAAAGTTTTTATTTATTATTTTGTTTTTGCTTTAGATAAAAACATTGGTTTTATTCCTAAATAAAATCTTAATTAAATTTGTTTATAATAAAATTCCATAGATTTGAATTCAATTTTATATGGGTTTTTTTTTAGTTTTCCAGGGATAATAAATTGTGCTCATGTTGATTGTTTTATCATAAAATGTGTACTTTATTAAGAAAATTTACAGTGGTCATTCATAAAAAATTATTACAAGAATTAAAAGAATTTGTGATACTTAGAAGAAGAAGAAAAGTCCCTCGGATGGGTACACAATTTACCAGTGTACTGAAAAACAAGTACATATACCAGACCTGACAAAAATTTTAGCCGACGTATAATGCCGCACAACTAGAGAACAAACAAGTAGGAAAGTATAGTCGCTCAAGCCAGACCATATGATTTTTTACACTACAGTATATAGAGAGCAATATCCGAGAGTGCACCCTATTTGGGACCAACACAAAATTTTAACACGACATGTAGCTTTCGCCGCTAAATTCTATGCCAATAAAGACATTCATAAAAACACAAGTATTAAAACCAATGTTCGAAAATAAACACTAAATATCGCTTCTTAGTGTTCGGGTCGGAAGATTTGTGAAAAACACAAACACTAATAGTGTTTGTATAGATAATCCTTAAAAAAATAATGTTTCCCCGTTTGTCATCTTTCGAACGCAGTAATTACTGCTCTTTTCCAACTAAAAAAAAAGATGAGAACATTTAATTCCGTTGAATGATTAATGTTCGTTTTTTACAAAAACAAAATACACATACGAAAAAAACAAAAACCAGAAAAAAAATTTACACCAACAAAACATATACAGATTACACACCCAAGCTGTTCGTGCTGCGGTCGTTGCTAACATTTTTTTGTTTATTCCTTTCTTTGTCAATGTAAAAAAATGGAACATTATAGAACATTAAAATATAATGTTTCTCTACAGTATCACTACAATTGTTCTGTTTTTCTTACGAAGAACAGAACCCTTTTATAATGGTCGGCTCTTTTTAGAATATAGTTACGAACGGAATTGAGGTTGATAGCGTTCCTAAGTGTGTGAAATTTGCTTTTAAATGATTATCTTTTTTAATTGATTTACATGTTCTTCCTTACTTCTGTTTTTCCGTACATTTTGTCAAGAATTCTTCTCGAAGTCCAAAGTACATTTTTTGTCTTTCTCTTTCTTCACAGATAAAATGAAAAACCAACTTCAATTAACGTATTTGTTAGAAATTTGTACGCCAGCAAACAAATATCAATTAACACGTTTGTAAGTTTGAGCTTTTCTTGCGGAGCAGTTTCAATCAATAGGTTAAATTGAAATGTGACCACCAGCAAAATAGACTAAATAAAACGTAAACACAAATTAAAATATTTATTTCAATCAACACAGTTAATTGAAACAATTAAACATTTTTTTGAAAATTTTAAATATTTTAAAGTTTGTGTGTATGGTTTTATATTTGCAAATATGCACACAACATTATAATTTTTATTTTCAATTTAGGGAAATTAATTGGAACAATTAGAAAAATTGTTTGAAACAGCATTATTGAATTAATTGAAAAAATTTTGGTGAAAATTTTTTCTATGTTGTTAACCTTTTCCAGCCCAACTTGAGAAAAAGAAAGACAAAAAAAAATTAAAAACAAAAAATGTACTTTGGAAGAATTCTTGTAAATCAATTAAAATAGATAATCATTCAAAAGCAACTTTCGATCTAGCAAAGGTTAAATACAATTTGGTTAAAAGATTGATGTTTGACTATTGACAGCCAGCAGTCGTCAATGGCTGTGAGTGTTAAGCGGCAAAACCCTCTGAAGAGATTGTGTGGTTGCAATTGAAACATGTAAGGGTAACGTGTCCGTAAAAGCCTGGGTTCGAGCCCCGCGGCAGTCAAGAATGAAAAAATATCAATAAAATTTAATTAAATTTGATTAAAAAAATATCAGAATTTGGATTAAAAACCATAAATCATTTAACAAAATAACCACAATACTAATTATTATTATAATATTTTTATCTATAAAAGGCTTTGAACAAAATTTTCGTATTCCTTTTCGTTTTCGAGATCAGAACACTACTCGCAAACTTATTTTCTTAAGGAATTCTTAAGGAATGGTTAGTTGGGAAATCTGACTTTTTTTAACTTTGTTTACTCACAAAAACAACTACAATTTTATTTTTGACATCAATGTTCTAAGTCGATCGGTATGCTAAAGGGTTTTATATTACCGGTTGCTTTCTACCCGTCTATACCAGAGATAATTATTGCGACATATATTGCAGTAAATGTCAAAATTATGTTATCTCTAATGTAGACTGCAATTTTTTGTACATATTTATTGCCGGTAATTTATGTTGCAATAATTGTTAGTACATTTTCGTTGACAATTATTGCTAACGTAAAACGTCAAATTTGGTTGTCAATTGAAAAAAAGAAGCAAAAAAGAAAAAAATAGAAGCAAACTGTGGGAGAAAGAAATTGAATTTGTGAAATGGTAGCAAATTATGATTGTAGTAAAAGAATTAAATTAAAGAATTAATTAAACACTAAAATAAAATGCCAAAAATTATTTGTATTAAAATAAGTTTTTCTTATTCGATCTTTATTATTTAAATTTATATTATTTTTGTTTAAGTTTGAGTTAATTTTTATATAAAAAAAGACCTCAAGCTTAATCAAATTAATTTACATTTAAATAATAATGTCAAATAAGAAAGAATTTATATTAATAAAAATAATTTTTCCAAGATAGCGCCAACTTTTACACTGCACATTTTTCCTTAATTTTTTTTTTAAATTATGAGTTAACATAAATACGTTTTCCCATGCCTTTAACATAATCTGAGCAAAAAAAATACAGATCTGTTATTCTGCCGACGTTATTGCCCACTTGCTTAGATATTTATCTTTAGTGTAGACCTAGGGTTTGGTTGAAAATCAACCATACTATTATAATTGTTAAACATATTTTAGATATTATTAACCACAACATGTTCGGAGGCCAAATAAGATAGGAGGACCAAGTACGGCTAAGTTACTTCATATATATAAATAGTTACAAGTATTGGAAATATTGACCTAATCGGACTTTTTTAAATAGGGAACAATTGAAATATTCACCCCTATCGCGAATGTTATGGGAATATGATACATGGGATCAAACCTAAATTCCCATCCCCAACAAATCGGTATCGAAAATATTTTGGGAGTAAACATTTCTATTGTGAATTATTTGGCAGTGCTTTGTAAACAAAAGTCTCTATTGTGAGTAACTTATCAAAGCCTGTATTGTGAAAGAAAAATATAAAAAATAAAATACTAATAAAATTAATAATTAATAGTGTTTATCTTAATTTTCTCTATGGAAAAACAAATTTAATTTAGTCCTACTTTAGAATACAAATTAAAATTTACACGTTCCCTTCTCGTTCACATCAACACATGTTGGGAATTTATTTTTTAAAAAAATTCGCGGGAGTAAACATTGGCGATGCCAAATTTTTTAAGTTTGGGAATTCATTCCCAAAAAATTTGTTATGGGAATCATTCACAATACGAAATAAAAAAATATGGGAATATTATCATGGGAGTAGTTGTTTTCGATAGGGGTGATTATGGTGAAGAAAATATAAGATTCAGCAAAGCCTAATGCTGCACTTTTACTTGTTCACTCGTAATTTAGCTTTTTCTGACATAGAGCCCTTACCGAAAAAATAGCTTAAGCGACATCATTATCAATTTTCGTTTTTTTTTTTAAATAAATGAATTTATTGGCAAGGTTGCATCATCTCCCAAAATGTTATGGCCACAAAGGGTACCGCTACGAACTTTTAGCAAAAACAATTTTAGCTTACGCAAGAACCTTCATACAAAATGTTTATGAAATAAAATAAAAAAAAACCTTCTCCTGTCAAATTGTGTTTTTGTTGCTTAAGCTTTTTTTGCGGTATGCAAATTTTATAGGGACAAATTTCGAGAGAAATTTACACACAAAAGAAAACAAGCTATTGATTAAAGGTTTTATCTCTGACATTCGTATCATGAAAACGGCTGATAAACTTTGGAACCTTACTTATACGACTGGGAAAAGCTGTTCTACATCCACAGCCTGTTTGGTTTACTAAAAAGGGACCAAATCCGCCTTTTGTGCCACGAAAGTCAGGGACTCGATATTTGTTCGAATTACTTTATAATACAACGATTTTTTTACTCTATACGCTCAAATAAATAAAAAAAAAAAATTTTTCAAGAAACGCTTTTCTATACCTTTGTATATTGATCAGTTGCGAACACAAGATGAGTATGAATACTAAAAAAATCGACTAAAAGTCAAAAAATAAGAACATTTCAAGCAACATAAACTTTTAAATCAAAATGGAAAAAATCTCACACATCCCTTAAAGAAAAGCGTAGGGCGCCAATACAAACCTGAACTTAAAAAAACATGACTGCCGTGAGTACATATTAATATTTGAGACCGAAAGAAATACAACCAATCATGTTAAAAGCTAAGAAATTTCAATAATTGAGCATTTTGTTTTATAACAACGCGCCCCACGCTTTTCTTTAAGGGATGTGTGAGATTTTTTCCATTTTGATTTAAAAGTTTATGTTGTTTGAAATGTTCTTATTTTTTGACTTTTAGTCGATTTTTTTTAGTATTCATATTCATTTTGTGTTCACAACTGATCAATATATGAAGGTAAAGAAAAGCGTTTCTTAAAATTTTTTTTTTTTTATTTATTTTATTACTTTTTAGTAACGAATAGCTTTAATTAATACATTACAATTTCCATGCTAACATGCGCGTAGCCAGGATGAAATCCAGGGGGGCACATTTTTTTTAAATGCTTTTTTAACAGCCTTTTACTTTTAATATTTCATCCATTTGCATTGACTAAAAGGCGGTTAAAAAAAGCATTTTACAAAAAAACTTCTGCCCCTGCTTTTTTTAACCGCCTTTTACTCAATGCAAATGGATGAAATATTAAAAGTAAAAGGCTGTTAAAAAAGCATTTAAAATTGTGCCCCCTCCCCCCCTAAATTTTAACCCGGCTACGCCCATGTATTCGTGTTTTGTCATCGGGAATATGTATGCCTGCAAAGTTGCATCCATTTGCATTGAGTAAAAGGCGGTTAAAAGCATTTTACAAAAAAAAATTATGGCCCCCCTACATTTCATCCTGGCTACGCCCATGAATTCGAGTATTGTCAACGGGAGTATGAATGCTTGCAAAGTTTCATCCATTTGCATTGAGTAAAAGGCGGTTAAATTAACGTTACAAGATTTGAGGGGGGGGGGGGGGGTGCTTTAAAACCATGTGAGATAAGGCCATTATGGCTTTATTGCTTAATTAAATGGGAGATAAAGCCATAATGGCCTTATTGCCCAATGATTGAGAGGTAAGGTCATATTTAAAATTTTGCGAAATGAGAGATATAGCCATATTTTTTTTGCAACTGAGAAATAAATCCATATTTTTCAGAATACTTTTATGCATGGTGTAAACATTCTGTAAAATGAAAAATCCTTAGTTATCATTGAAAAACATTTTTTTATTCTTGTGATGCACGCACGAAAACTTTATTCAGCGAAGCCACCTGCCGCGTCCTACTGGAGGAGAAAATCCGTAAGCCACGCAGAAAAACTTTAGTATGTGAAGTCAGATTTTAATATTTAACTTTAGTGTCTCCGGAACTGAAATGAGAGATAAAGCCATTTTCTAATATTGCTAATGTGAGCTAAGACCATGATGGCTTTATCTGCCATTCAAATAAAAAAAAAAGCTTTATCTCCCTACTGAATGAGAGGTGAAGCTATCATGGCCTTAACTTACATGGTTTTAAAGCATCCCCCCGAATTGATGCTCCGAAGTGAAGCTAAAAAAAAGCATTTTCCGAAAAAAAAATGTTGCCCACCACCGTAGATTTCATCCAGGCTACGCCCATGTGTTCGTGTATTGTCATCGGGAGTATGAATGCCTGCAAAGTTTTATCCATTTGCTATGAGTAAAAGGCGGTTAAATTAACGTTACAAGATTTGATTTTCCGAAGTGAAGCTAAAGAAAAGCATTTGAAAAAGAGTAATATCCCAATAAAAAATTAAGCTTCCAACGAAGCAGGTTTGTAAGGGAGAGACATAAACGTTTCGCTTACCATTGCGCTTACGGAGGGCATGAATTTTATATGGCGAGTTCCCACTTTGAAGCAATACATTTTTGACACATAAAGCGCATTATTCAGCGCATATACAAATTGTTGGATGTAACGATCATCCTTACACACTGAATGTTTTGATGCAGTTATTTTTTAGTATTCTCCCTTACAAGCCTGCTTCGTAGTAAGGAAATGCTGTAGCACTTGAAATGTTATTTTTTTTTATAAAAGTTGTTGAGCGTTCTTTCACTTACTTTACTGCATTTCTGTATGTCTTATTGCGTAGCGCATAATTGTGCGCTTATTTTTTTAAATGTACCATTAGTGCTTCGCAAAATGATAAAATTTTTTATTGGGATGTGCCTCTGGGGAAGGTCAACTTATAAAAATCTTGGCTCTAGACCAGTGATAACCACTCCATAGGCTCGCGAGTCAGTCAATAATCGTATTTTTCACACAATCAATTTTACGATGTCCTTCCAACTGGCTGGCTGTCCATCTACTACACTACGTGCGCAATTTAAATGATAATTTATTAAAACTTAGTACATAAGTTTTTCATGTCACAACCCATGTCACGAACCCAATCGAAAAAAGTAAAAGTCGGTCCAATTATACAAAATCCTTAATAAACGAATTTAAGGTTAATATTTCCTGACAGAGCCAAATTAAGCATTCTAAATAATAAATAAGAAAAAGATTAAATTTCTTTTACACTACTGTTCCCCATTTATTATA